>CANTUV010000013.1:0-10000000 GCA_947685225.1 Garcia nutans
GCTCAATTTGTGTATTTGCGATATGTTAAATGAATATTATATGGTAATGGCCTAAATATTTTATCAAGATAAAGATTGTGGTAATGAGTGTTACTTTGTGATGATAACATGATTTACTGTGTGACATGGAAAATGTGTATTGGTTTTAAATTGGTTATGTTATTAAAGTATGTACCACTAGGCTTTCAGGCTTAGCGTGGTAGTGTGTATTGAGCAGGAAATAAAAGTGCAGAACAGGGAAGTCTGGATAGACCTTAGCAGATCTAGGCCCTGTGTTTAATTGTGAAGGTAAGGTTTGCCACGAGACCGATAGTTGTGTTGCATTATATGTAAAATCTTGTACAATTTTGTATATGTAAGTAATGTAAATTAATTATATTTGTATTACTTTGATGTAAATTATTAAAAAAGGAGTTATGAGATGAAATGTGATTTTTGGAGTGACATTTTCAATGCACGATGTGTTGTTGATAATTTGGGATATGTTGGATTATAGACAAAACTCTAGAGAATTTTTTCAGAGATTTTCTTTTATAATTAATCTAATTATATTTTTAACTATAAATATGTTTAAAGAAAGTTATTAGTAATTTCTATATCACTCTAGTATTCTATATATGTATATTATATATACAGGGTGTATATACTGTATGTATATAGGGTATAGGGGTGTTACATTTTATGCTTTGAAAACTTGAGTTATGGCCTTTTTGAAGTAAACTGGTCTGCACATAAATCATATTTCGATATGGATTCATAGTTTTGAATTTGCATAGCTTTTTGGAGGCACAAATGAACTTGGTTCTATACAAATAAGACTATTTTGAAAAGATTGAGATATCTTTTAAAAACTTCATGAATAATACCTTTTTATTATTAAACTCTAAGATCATCAAAATCTTAAGTAAATCTTCAAAGGTCAAATTTGTCCAAATCTAGAAATCATATAATATGCCTAGTTTATGATATTTCATCTCTAATGCTTCAATAATCAACATTCCAGCTCCATATTCCTATTATTGAAAAAAAAAAGTCAAATTTTAAGAGATATTTTTAAAAAATTACATTCCAACCGACTTTAGGATTCCCAGGGGGAAACCTTTAGGTGTTACGACAATGGTTTTCAACTTATTTTTGGAACTTTTGTAGCTTTTCTTCAAACTTTCAGGCATTATGTGAATCATTCCCATGGGCATGGCCTCTAAATGCTACGTTTGTGGCATTGGATGCCATGGGTATGAATTATAACTTTTTTCTGCGTTTTGCACATTTTTTTTTTAAAAAATTTCAACTATTAATTAAAAATTTGTATTCTGACATTTCTAAATTAAAATAGAATAAATTATAACTTCAACAAAGAAAATAAATCAAATTTAATTAAAAATAATTTAAAACGGAGTTAGAATTATCTAAAATAATAGTCAAAATATGATTCTATCATATAATATCCTAATATGATTTGAACACTCCAAATAAATATTTATTATATAATAAATAAATAATTTAATTTAAAATATTAAGATATTAAAACAGTAACAAGATTGAGATATCAACACTTTAATTGTATTAGTATAACATATAGATAATAATATTTGTTATAAAAGATATAAAAATTTTCAAATATTATTAGCAATTTCCTTCCAAAATCTAAATATCTTAATATATTATTATAGGTAATGAAAAAAGTTATATATGGCTTAAGTTTTTATCTTAACTCAAAAGGCAAAAATTGTTCTAAACCAATTTAGAAAGTTTACGAGTTTATCTTGTAAGCATTAAAACTCATCCAAAATCCTTCAGTATAGAATATGCTCGTTGGTTTCATTTCAAAATATAACTTTCTTTGCTAAGATCCACAAATTAGTCTCCAATCATATCACCAAAACCCTAATTTCCACAAGCAACAAACCTAAGAAAACATAGATTCAATTTACCTCAACACAACACATTAAATACCAAATACATAAAAAAAAAAAAAAAACCCCACATAAACCCCTAAACTCCCAAATTTAACATGTAAGAGCAAAAAATAAAAAAAAAGTGAGAAGAAAAGAAATGTGAATGAAAGAAACCGTAGAAAAGAAAATGAAAGAAACATGCACCAGCTCCCAAATTTAACATGCAAAAGTAAAAAATGAAAATCAATAGAAGTGAGTCATAGGAATAAAAAATAAAAATGAAATAAATCCTTGAGAAATAAAAAAAAACTCATAAATCCCCAAATTTAACATGTAACAAAAGGAAAAGAGAGAGAAAGAGAGAGAGAGAGAAATGAGCATATGAAAAGGTAAAAAGATGTTTACGAGACTCAAGAGAATAGATAGAGCATCATGAATATGTAAATACCATATGAACCTTTAAAAAGTATTAACGGAAGAAGGTGAAATATGACCCTTATGTTTTCGCGAAGGTACACATTGGCCTTTAAACAAAATTTAGATTCAATTATATACGAGTTTTATTCAAACAAACTTTCTAAGCCCCTCATTAACAATAATCTATTAGCATTGTTCAAATAATAACATTTATTTTAAAGTAATAAATTATTTTATTATTTATATAAATTTAAAAAATTAAAAATGAAAAAAATTCAAGACATGATATTCGAAACCCATAAAATATATCAACAATAGTTTTTGGATGAAAAAAAAGCTCTCTTTTCCTCCAAGAGAAAGATTACTTTTTTTTCCTTTATTATTATGAAACAATTTCACATACCGAACCAAAGACAGAAGGAAAATCAAGATCAAGCTTCCAAATATGAAACTCAATGGTAAGAAATCAACAGAGAAGTAAGTTACCCCCATTTTGTTAGAATATATTCATGATTCCTTCAAAAATTAATGGGAACAAAATTGGAAGGACTTGATTTTGAAAACAATTAAGTGACTAAAAAATTCTTCCAAATTAATTCCCATTAAATCACTAAAATCACTTTAATAATCTTAATTAATGGAATTAATTTCTGAAATTTAGTCCAAAATTCCTTAATTATTGAAATTATTTTGGAAGACTTTGTGATGGACAAAGTCTATAAAAGGAGCATGGTTTGGGTCTCTAATGCCATTCTAATTATTCATTACACCATCAAATTTAGAATAGGAAGAAGGCTTTAGAAGATCTCAAACTTTGATGTTTTCTTCATTCTTCAAGAGTTCTTAGATTATGTAATACTCTTATATCTTATATACGTGTAATACATAAATAGAATATAATAGTGATACAATACTATACAATAGAAAGTTCACTGTTTGATATCAAAAATAAATATAACTTATAAAAAGATAATTATAAGAAATAATTACTTATTTAAAATAATACTTAGTAAATGTTATAGGAAAATCTCTAAGAAAAATGAGCTCGAATTTTATCTTTAAATTGGATAAATCCCTAATCAACATCACACAACCTGCAATAAAAATATACTCCAAAAGCCTTCAAACCACTTATTCATTAACTTTACATCCCAAGGTTTCATATTTAAAATATTTCTTATCGAGTACATATATATATATATATATTCATAACATGATTTTCAAAACTTATTTAATATACATACGATGTGATTTAAAAATACAAAAAATCAAAGTACATAATAATATAATATATACATGTATGCAATACCTTCCAAGTTAGTCTCATGAAACTCACTATCTCCAAATCTCAATCACAATCCGGACCACCCTGATCTGCAGTCCTATCACATGCACAATATAATCAACCGTGCTAAGCCTGAAAGCTTAGTGGTACATACTTTGATAACATAAATGATTTAAAACCAATGCACATTTATTATCACATGATAACATCTAATAACATTACCATATTTTATTCATTATTTATCCATTAACTCTTCACTTATATACATCACATCTCACAACACACTCATTAGGCCCAACAAGTCTCTACACAATATCCAAGTTCTAAAATAATTGATTTGGTCTAACACAATATCGGTTTCATGATCCAACTCTGCTCAGGTCCATCTTCAATCTCAATCTCAAGTCTTAGATTTGTTCAGGTTAACTCATTCTCAATACCTAGCTCTGCTAAAGTTCATCAACATATGCAACACCAACATCAACTTTCTAGAATAAGTAATTATGCAAAGCTAACACACAATAGTACATTATATTTTCACATTCTCATTTCATTTATCAATTATTTTCTCATACTTTCCACATGTTCCATATTTTTCACATGTTTTAATCACATTCTACATATTTCTTAGTCACATTTACAATGTGACTCCTCTCCCACATGCATTTTCCATACTTTTTACAATTTATACAAAACATATACATTTGTCATAATACAATGGCTTATCATTACATATTTCATGCATTACACACACTTTTTCTTAATACAATACACGTAATATATGAAGACCAATAACAAAGCAGCATAACACATTCACCAAATTTGTGTTATGCCAAATCAAATGTAATTAAAATATAAGATATCAAAGTATGTACTAACCTTTTAGAGTTTGAAAATCAACTCCAAGTCACCTTCCAACCCTTACTTTTCAAAAATCCTAAATGCCTCCACTTGGACAACTTGACTTTCTCACTCCTAAACCAAATAATATATATAAATATGTCATTAGAATCATGTTTCTACTCATTCTATTCAAAGCAAACTTCAATTATACAATTTTTTATCCAATTCCTACCAAAACCTTAGTTTTCCCTTACTAACTTCTTCAAACTTCACCCAAATCAATTCATTTCCATCAATCAACTATAAAGTCATTACACATACATCAAAACTACCTCAAAATAATCCATATTAACAATTATTGAAACCTCCTTCAAGAACTCTAATTTCACATAACCAACCCTAAAATCCTAACTTCACCAATTGTACTTATTTCAACCAATTATTCACCAAATCATCATATATCCATCATATTAGCTTTATTACTATGAATTTAACAATTTAAATCAACTTTCTCTCCCTGCCCGTAACATGGTATAACTCATAAATTCAAAGAAAATAAAGCTTTAAAAAAAATATACTTGATTTCTTTGATTCCTCTTTAAAACCAACTTGATTCACTATGATTTCTTTGTGAAATTTACGTATAACTGATGAAATCACTCTCCCTTTCTTTCAAAAATTTGGCTACCATGGGAGTAGGAAGAAGAAGAAGATGAATTATTTGAATGTTCTTCCTCTTCTTCCATCCATATATATTAATTAATTAAATATTGAATTAGTTTTAATATTTTTTCTCTTGTTTCCTAACCATGTATTTTCTTTCTTCCTTTGACTTTTATTTTCTTTATTTATTATTATTATTATTATTATTATTATCATCACCATCATCATCATCATCTCCCAACCATAAATATGTATATATATTTATATATCATTTATACTTTATGTATATATTATGTATATGTATATATATAATGTATATTTTAGGTACATGATATGTAACTAATGTTTATAGTAAATATATGTTAAGTATATACCATGTATATACTATGTATATTCAATATATATCTTGTGTATATATTAGGTATATACTATATATATACCTCTCCTAACATTCTAATTGACCCTTCATATTAATATTTAATTGTGTCTAAAATTGCGAATGTTACAGATTATCAATGGCTGGAGGTACAAGAATATTTTCTTCTGTTGTATATATATTGTTAATCTACTTTGTTTAAGCATAATTTTTTTATTATATGTTTATAGTTGGTATTAGAGCCTTCTTTTGCCTTTGTCTTGACATGCTTTAATTGTAATAAAATAAAGCAAATAATAAGTCTAATATACAAATTTCTTAACATTATTAGATATTAGCTACTTTTAATGTGATACTTTGGTTATAGGACATTAAATGTTTTGACGTTTGGCTCATATTTGGCATGTATATAATATATCCTTCAATTATGAAAAATTATATATTAAGTAGTTTGGATCACATATAGGTAAATGACATTTGTTGTGATTAATCATATTTTATACAATAAATTTTATCCCACAAGATTTTTGTTTTATATTTGTATGATTGATTAGGATAGAATATCAAATTATATTTCTTAATTTACCCATAAGAATTAAGAAAGGGAACATAATTTGATAGTTTTATCATAAAGTTAGATGAATCTAATATAATTAAAGTTTTAGCCTACATGCAAATTTTATGCCACTAGATTCATTAAAAGGGACATAATTTGCATTGGCAAAATATGTAATATGCTTGTTAGCCTCAATTTACTTAATGTAAGCATGTATGTTATTTTTTTGTGCAGCCATGCAACATGTGAATTATTCTGATATCAAATGTGATGTTCTCAAACTAAAAAGGGATAATTATAAAGTATGGAAAGAAAGAATTCTTCTCCAATTAGGGTTAATGGACATCAATTATACAATTAGGAAAGACAAATCCATAATTATTGAAACCAACTCTGCATAAGACAAGGCTCTTTATGAGCAATGGGAGTGATCCAATCGCCTTAGTGTGATGCTCATTAAGACCACAATCTCTATTGGTATTTGAGGCTCTATTGATCAATATAAGGATGAAAAAGCTTTATTGAAAGCTATTGATAAGCAGTTTGTAACTTCAGACAATGCATTTGCTAGTACCCTAATAATGAAGTTTTCATCCTTAAGACTCACTAGTGTGAGAGGTGTGCATGAGCACATTAAGCAAATGAAGGACATTGTAGCTCCATTGAAAACTATTGAGGTTGAAATGCCTAAATATTTCCTTGTGCACTACATTTTGAATGCTCTTTATAGTAGTATGGACCCTTCATGATCTCTTATAATACACATAAGGATTAATGGTCAATTAATGAGCTCCTGACCATGTGTGTGTAAGAAAAAGGTAGGGTGGTGATGGAAATGGGTGAAAGTGCTATGTTGGCAATACAAGAAGGGGGCCAAGGAAAGGATTAGAATCAAGCAAAGGAAAAAAAAAAAAGCAAAAGGCAAAATGCTATCCCAAGGTGGAAAAAAAAAAGGAAATTAAAAGAAGGGACACATGAAGAAAGATTGCACTAAATTCTAGAATTGGCTTGAGAAGAAAGGTAAACCAATCTCACTTTTTTTTATAAATCTAATATGGTTGATGTGAATCATAATACATGGTGCATTGATTCTAGTGCTACAATCTATATTTCAAACAACTTGCAGGATATGCAAAACCTAAGAAAACCGGTTAGAAGTGAGCAAAGTATCTTATCTAGAAGCAAGATCAGTTCACATATGGAGGCTATTGGAACATGCACTTTAGTACTAAATAATTGCTATGCTCTAGTTTTAGAAAACACATTTTATATTCTAAGTGTCTCTAGAAATTTGATTCCAGTTTCAAGACTTATACTTTTGGGTTATTCCTTTAATTTTTTAGAAAAATTTAGTTTATTTTATAAATCTGATATTGTTGGGAATGATACATTGTCTGATGGTTTTTTCTCCATTAATTTACAACTTGATGTTATGAACACTATTTTGCACGTTCACACTGGTATTAAATGTAATATTATGAATGAAGATTCCTCTATATTGCGGCATTGAAGATTAAGATATCTCCATAAATAGAATTAAACGATTAGTAAATGGGGTACTTAATTGGATTTCACTGATTTTGATACTTTGTATGGATTGCATCAAGGGAAAGCAAACCAATAAGTCAAAAAAAGGTTCCAAGAGGAGCAGAAATATATTAGAAATCATACATTCAGATTTTTTTTGTCCAAATATAGATGGATATGGTAAAAAACACTTCATCTCATTCATTAATAATTACTTAAAATACATGTATCTCAACTTGCTTCAACATAAGGATGAACATTGGATGCCTTTAAGATTTTCAAGGCTTTAAGTAGAGAAATAATTAGGAAAGCAAATTAAAACTGCGATAACAGGTGGAGGTTGAGAATATTATGATAGATACAGTGAGAATAGGTAAGCACTAGGTCCATTTGCAAAGTTTTTTCAAGAATATGGAATAGTTGCCTAATACACTATGTCTGGTTCTCCAGACTAAATAGAGTGGCAGAAAGAAGAAACCGAACATTGATAGACATGGTGTGGAGTATGCATAGCAATCATACTCTAAGCCTCTAGAATTCTTGTGGATTGAAGCTCTTAAAATGGCTATGTATATATTGAATCAAGTTCCAACTAAGGCTATTTCAAAAACTTTATTCAAGTTATGAAAAAGTTAGAAACAGAGTCTATGACATATACGAGTTTGTGGATGCCCATCTAAAGTAAGGATTTATAACCCATAATAAAAGAAACTGGATCTAAGGACCATTAGTGGATATTTCATTAGATATGCTGAAGGATTTAAGGGATATAAATTTTATTATCCATCTCATAGCACTCAAATTATGGAATCAAGGAATGTGAAATTCCTAAAGAATGACTTGATTAGTGGGAGTGATCAATTATGGTACACAATCTCTAAAAATGTACAACCTTCTGCATTAAGTAGTAGATTGGTTGCCGTGCACAACACTCCTCAAGTCTCAATAAATGTTGAAAAACCAATAGTTGAGGTTCCACAAATGGTTGACAGTGATATAGTAGATCAAGTTATTTAAGAAATGCCAGAAACTGATGAACAACTAGTTGAACAACATGATCCTCAATAAAATGTTAAGCCAACATTAAGAAGATCTACAAGAATAAGAAAGCCAGCAATTTCTGATGACTATGTTGCATATCTACAAGAAATAGACCATAACATTGAAGCTGAAAATGATTTTGAAACATTTTCATAAGCCATGAATTATGCATAATCTGAATTATGGTACAACGCCATGGAAGATGAGATGAATTCTATATCATCAAATTGGGATCTTGTCGAGTTGCCTAATGGAGTAGAAGCCATAAGATGTAAATGGGTTTTCAAAATAAATAAAGACTCATTGGGTAACATTGAGAGATATAAGGCAAGACTCATCGTTAAAGGATTCACTCAAAATGAAGGAACTGACTACAAGGAGACATTCTTTCATGTGTTTAAGAAAGATTCTTTTCATGTTTTTATGGCCTTAGTTGTACATTTTGACTTAGAGCTGCAATAAATGGATGTGAAAATAGCATTTGTCAATGAAAATCTAGAGGAAGAGGTATGTATGCAACATTTAGAAGGATTCTCTTCTAGTAATAGTGAGCATTTAGTCTGCAAGCTTAAGAAATCTATATATAGACTTAAACAAGCCTCTCACCAATGGTATTTGAAATTTCATAATGTTATCTCTTCATTCAATTTGAAGAGAATATTAAGGATTAATGTATATACTAGAAAATTAGTGGGATTAAAATTTGTTCCCTTATTCTATATGTAGATGACAATTTACTTGCAGCCAAACATAAGGGTTTTCTATATGAGGTGAAACAATTTCTCTTAAAAAGTTTTGATATGAAGGATATGGGTATTGCATCTTATGTCATTGGCATAAAAATCTATAGAGATAGACTTAGAGGAATTTTAAGTCTATCATAACAAACCTATATCAATAAAGTTTTAGAGAGATTTTGAATGAAAAATTGTTCACTACATATAGCTCCCATTGTAAGGGGTGATAAACTCAATTTAGATCAGTTCCCTAAGAATAATTTTGAAAGGGAACAAATGAAAACATTTTGTATGCTTTTGCTGTTAGAAGCCTAATGTACACTTAAGTCTGTATAAGACCTAACATTGCATTTGTTGTTGGAATGTTATAAACGTATCAAAGTAATCCATGCATGGATTACTGGAGAGCTGTAAAGAAAGTGATGAGATACCTATAAGGAATGAAAGATTACATGCTTAGATATAGACGAATTGATAATTTGGAGGTAATTGAGTATTCAAATTTGGATTTTATTGGTTGTATTGATTCATGAAAATTAACATTTTGATATATTTTTATGTTTATCGGTGGATCTGTATCTTAGAGAATCACAAAACAATCATTGACTACTACTTCCACTAGGGAAGCTGAGTTCATATCTTGGTTTTGAGGCTACCTCACATGGTGTATGGATGAAGAGTTTTATTTCAAGGCTTAGAATTGTAGAGTCAATATCTAAGCCATTGAGAATTTTATATGACAATTCATCTGCAATATTTATGGCTAAGAACAATAAATGTGGCAGTCAAAGCAAGCACATTGACATTAAGTATCAAGCCATAAGAGAATATGTCAAAGATAAAACAATTGTCATTGAACACATTAATATTGAATTGAATTTTATTGATCCTTTGACTTAAGGCATGCTACCATTCAAATTTAAGAATCATGTAAACCGAATGGGACTTGGTTCTTTAGTATTATTCATTGTATAAACCAATATTTCAATAAAACTCTCTTTTAGTTTTGATGTTTTCTCATATTTAACTTGTGTAAACAATTAAGTTTGGAGAAATATCATTTAAGTGTGGACCTAAAATAAACATAAGGTTCATTCATTAAGTTGTTTGGACTAAATTTAAGATACATAATGCATTGTAATACATGGAAGATAATACTTGCTCTGAGAGGACCTATCACCATGATTCATGTATATATATCTTACTACGAGAAATCATGAACTTTTGGACTAAGTGGGAGAATGTTAGAATATCTCCATGATTACTTCCAAATTAATGAGAACAAAATTAAAAGGAATTGATTTTGGACATAATTAAGTGGCCCAACAATTCCTCCAAATTGATTCACATTAAATCACTAAAATCACATTATTAATCTTAATTAATAGGATTGTTTTTTGAAAATTAGTCCAAAATTTCTTAATTAATGAAATTATTTTAGAAGACTTTGTGATGGATAAAGTCCATAAAAGGAGCATGATTAGGGTCTCTAAATCCATTCCAATAATTCATTATACCATCAAATTTAGAATAGGAATAAGGCTTCAGAAACTCTCAAACTTTGGTATTTTCTTCATTCTTCTTCTCGGGTTGCCAATGGCTAGATGTACATGATTATTTTCTTCCGCTGTATATATATATTGATAATTTATTTTATTTAAGTATAATTTTTTTATTATAAGCTTATATTTGGTATCAGAGCCTCTTTTTGCCTCTGGCTCGACATATTTTAATTGAAATAAAATAAAGCAAAATGATAAGACTAATATATAGAATTTTTAATATTATGGGATATTAGCTACTTTTAATGTGATGCTTTGGTTATTATATAACATTAGATATTTTGATGTTTGACTCATATTTAACATGTATATAAATATATTTTGATTGAAAATTATTTATAATCATACATGCCAATAAGTTTGTGTTATATTGTATGTAGGTCAATTGTTATGCATATAATGACAATTAGATATTTTAGTGCTTTTTTTTTTATGTTCATGTTGCTTACTGTTACATGCAATTTTGGACAAATATTTGAATAAAATTGAATGTTTAGTGGTCAATATAATTATATATAATTCGAATTTAGCCACATCACCTTCAATTATGCAAAATTATATGTTAAGTGGTTTGGATCACATATAGGTAAATGACTTTTATTGTGATTAATCATATTTTATATAATAAAATTTATCCCACAAGAATCTTTATTATATTTGTATGATTAATTAGGATAGAATATCAAAATATATTTCTTAATTTACCCATAGGAATTAAGAAAGGGAACGTAATTTGATAGTTTTATCATAAAATTAGATGAATCTAATCGAATTAAAGTTTTAGCCCATAAGAAAATTTTGTCAATAGATTCATTAAAAGAGACATAATTTGCATTGATAGAATATGTAATTTGCTTGTTAGTCTCAATTTACTTAATGTAATAATGTATGTTATTTTTTATGATGCCATGCAACATATGAATTATTCTGATATCAAATGTGATTCTCAAACTAAAAGAGGATAACTATAAAATATGGAAAGAATGAATTCTTCTCTAAATGGGGTTAATGGACATCAATTATGCTATTAGGAAAGACAAACCCATGATTAGTGAAACTAGCTCTCCTAAAATAAACATAAGGTTCATTCATTTAGTTGTTTGGACTAAATTTAAGATACATAATGCAATGTAATACATGGAAGATAATACTTGCTCCAAGAGGACCTATTGCCATGATTCATGTTTATGTATTTTATTATGAGAAATCATGAATTTGTGGACCAAGTGGGAGAATGTTAGGTCATGATTCCTTCCAAAATTAATGAGAACAAAATTGAAAGGAATTGATTTTGGAAATAATTAAGAGGCCCAAATATTTCTCCAAATTGATTTCCATTAAATCACTAAAATCACTGTAATAATCTTAATTAATAGGATTTATTTCTAAAAATTAGTCCAAAATTTCTTAATTAATGAAATTATTTTGGAAGACTTTGTTATGGACAAAGTCTATAAAAGGAACATGGTTTTGATCCCTAAAGCTTATAATAAGAACAAGGCTTTAGAAGCTCTAAAAACTTTGGTGTTTTCTTCATTCTTCAAGAGTTCTTGGATTGTTAGTGGGTAAATGTACATGACCATTTTTTTTCCATTGTATATATATACTGTTAATCTATTTTGTTTAAGCATCATTTTTTTATTATATGCTTATACATCTCTCCTTATTTGGCTTCTTATATTTATTCTCTAAACTACAAAATTCTTGATTTTTTTCTCTGTGATTGATTATGCCTGCCTGCCTGCATGCATGCATACATACATACATACATACCTATAATGTTTATAGGTATGCAATGGTAACTGGAGCAAAAAAGAGAAATGAGTTAGAGAAGGTGCAATAATTTATTTCTCTAGGAGTGACTGTTGGAAAAATTACGCAAATTTTTCTATGAGTCATATTAGTGAGAATGAGAAATGACAGCGAAAAATAATATATACATAAATTGATAACGGAGTTCGGTCAATTGTGTCTACGTCTCCGGACTTACTGCAGATTATTTTATTGAAGGGAGAAAATATTCAAAGTATTTACAACATTTATAACTCACAACCCACACCCAAACTTTTATCCAAGAATTTTAATTTTCTTCACAAAATTCTTTTACAAGCTTATTTTTTAAGCTTTTCTCTTAAATTTTCTAAAACTCTAAAACTCTCTAATTTTTAGGATGATCTTCCAAATAAGATATAAGGGCTTTATATAGGCTTCAAAAATTATATTGGTAAAATTTTAATAATGGTTAGGTACCTCCATTTTTGACAAAATTAGGCACTTTCATTTTTAACAAAAAAATATACCTCATTTTTGACTCTTTAAATGGTGTAATTTTCTTAACAATCTTTCACTTGAAGATTGATTTTAATCTGTCTTCACACCTCGATCTGTGCAGCAGGTCTTTCCAATTTTGTTACTCTTGCAAGCCAACTGAAGTTGAACACAACTTCAGTATCTCAATAGCACCGTCTTTGTCAATATATCTGTTGGATTCTTGCTTCTTTGGATCTTCTCCAGTATTAGAACCTCATCCTACAATAGAGTTCTGATGAAGTGATAACGTAGTCCAATATGCTCGGTTCTAGAATGAAATGTTGAATTCTTTACCAAGTGTATCGCACTCTGACTATCAATGTATAAGATATTCTTCTCCTGTTTGAATTCCAGCTCAGTTAACAAACCTTTAAGTCATATCATCTCTTTAATGGCTTTAGTCACTGCCATATACTCAGCCTCTGTAGTGGATAGAGTGACAATCTTCTATAACTTTAACATCCAACTAACAGCTGTATTTCCAATAATAAATATATAACCAGTGGTACTTTTTCGGTGATCGACTTAACCTCCAAAATCTACATCTACGTAGCCATGCACTTTTAACTCTCCTTTACCAAAGTATAAACATTTTTCTGTGGTGCCCCGTAGATATCTCAAAATTTATTTTACAGCTTTCCAATGAACTTTTTTTGAATTTGACATAAACCTGCTCACAACTCCCACTGCATAGCCAATGTATGGTCTTATACAGACCATTGCGTACATCAAGATTCCAATGGCTAAGGCGTAAGAAACCTTAGCCATGAGTTAT
Source organism: Garcia nutans (assembly GCA_947685225.1). Lineage (NCBI taxonomy): Eukaryota > Viridiplantae > Streptophyta > Magnoliopsida > Malpighiales > Euphorbiaceae > Garcia > Garcia nutans. The sequence goes on from CANTUV010000013.1 coordinate 13,991, forward strand.
CTCTCTTCCTTCATCTGAGGGAATTGATCCTTAGATAAACAAAAGTGACTAGCTAAGGGTGTGTTGACTTACTTGGCATCACCCATGTTGAATCTTTGCAAAACACGGTTGATATACTCTGTCTGAGATAACTACAAAAGTCCTTTCTGCTTATCTCTTGTGATTTGCATTTGAAGAATCTTCTTTGCTAGACCTAAGTCTTTCATGTCAAATTCCTTTGACAATTGCTACTTCAACCTTCTGATATCCTCCATATCTAAACCTGCCACTAACATGTCATCGACATAAAGTAGTAAAATAATATAACTGGAGCTATATCTCTTAAAGTAGCAACAGTGGTCGACGTTGCACCTCTGGAATCCTTCCTTATCATAAAGCCATCAAACTTTTTGTACCACTGTCTTGGAGCTTATTTCAAACCATACAAGCTCTTTTTAAGTTTGCATACCATGTTTTCCTTCCCTTTTTCTTGAAAACCTTCTGGCTGGTGCATATATATCTCTTTATCTAAATCTCCATGAAGAAATGCATTCTTCACATCTAATTGTTCAAGATGAAGATCTTCAATGGCAATAATGCTCAACACCGATTTGATAGTATTGAGCTTCACAACTGGAGCAAAAATATCGGTGTAGTCAATTCCTTCCTTCTACTAGAATCTTTTGACAACTGGTTAGGCTTTGTATCTCTTAGAACCATCATTCTCCTCTTTCATCTGGTACACCCATTTCTTGTGGAGTGCCTTCTTCCCAACAGGTAGCTCAGCTAGTTTCCATGTCTGGTTAGAGATCAAAGACTTCATCTCATCTTTTATGGTAAGCTCCCACTTGCTAGCATCTCTAGTCTGACAAGCTTCATCATAACATTTAGGCTCTCCTTGATCAGTAAGCAACAAATATTTTATATATCTCCTGTTAGGCATATGAGGTCGAGAGGACCTTCTCAATACAGGAGATGGAGTAGGAGGCTGTGGTGTGTTGGACTATTGCACACTGTTTTTCTCAACAAGTTCCTATAGTTGAGGACTTGCTATAATCGGCTTCGTCACCGGACTATTTGAGACATTATCTATATCTGCAAATACTGGCTCACTCTATTCTGTATCACTGTCATTGGTTTTATGCATATCCTTATACATCGCTTTTTTTTATATTAAAAATTACATCTCTGCTGCAAATCACCTTCTTGTTTTTATCATCCCAAATGTGATAGCCAAGCTCATCCTTACCATAGCCGATGAAGATGTGTTTTTTAGATTTGGGATCAAGCTTATTTCTACTTTTGATCTCTAATATGCACATATACTATACAACTAAAAACTTTCAGATGTGATAGTTTTATCTCTTTTTCGATCCATACCTCTTATGATATTCTATATTCTAATGGAACCGATGGGCCTCTTTTGATCAACTGTGTTGACTGCTTCTGCCCAGAACTGCTTTGGTAGACCTGACTGTATACGAATACTTCTGGCTCTTTGTCAACGTTTGGTTCATACGCTCTGCTACACTATTGTTTTGAGTCATATCTGGCACGATTCTCGCTATTCTGATCTCGTGCTCATAGTAGAACTTCTTGAATCTGATGTCTTCATATTCACCTCTATTGTCAATTCTGAGCATTTAATCTTCAAACCTGTCTCATTTTCTACCATAGCTTTCCATCTCCTGAAAGTCTTAAACACTTCAGATTTATGCTTTAAAAAGTAAACTCATACTTTTAGAGAATGATCATCGATTAAAGTCACAAAGTAATATTTTTCCACCAATGGATGAAGTTGTCATTGGTCCCCAAAACAGAGTGAATAAGCTCTAGTTTTTCCTTCTTTAGAGTTCTGCCACTTTGTCTGAAAGTTGACCCTCTTCTGCTTTCCAAGTATGCAATCTTCATAGATGTCTATCTCAACTGACTGTAGACTTGGAAGTTTTTCATTTGAGTACATAATTTTCATTCTTTTCTCACTCATGTGGCCAAGTCTCTGGTGCCAAAAATTAGAATTTTTATTTTTTACTGCAACTGCAATTGAACAGAATGCCTCTGCTATCATGTAAAGAGTACCACTCTTTTTGCCCTGAGCAACAGTCATTGCTCCCTTTGAAATCTTCCAGTCATCACCATGAAAGATTATAGTAAAGCCTTCACTAGCCAACTGCCCTACTGAGATTAAGTTCTTTCTTAGGGTGGGAATATGCCTGACATCCTTCAGCTCCCAAATTGACCCATTTAACTTAATTTTCACTACACATTTACGAATAATATCACAAGGTTGATCATCACCAAGATATATCTTTCCAAGATTTTCAGGGACATACCTCTCGAAGAATTCTTTTTGCGAAGTAGCATGGAACGATGCTCCAGAGTCTAATACCCAAGACTCCTCTTTGCTCTCTAAAGAGCATATCAATGCATCATCTTTTCCCAATGTGGAAGTAATATTTATCTCTGCTTTCGCCTCCTAGTCCTTCGATGCACTCTTGCACTGATTTTTATAGTTCCGATCTTTCTACAGTTTCAACACTCGATGGTCTTCGAGTTATGGGAATCATTAGAATTCTTGTTTTTAGACCTCCTGTCTTTTAATCTACCTCGGTGGTTAGATTTACCATGCCCATTTTCTCTGGTTGAACTTCTTCCTCTTGACTCTATATGCAAAACTGAAGAGGTTGACGATTCACCAGATTCTCTCCGTTAGATCTCTTCACTAAGAACCAGATCACGAACATCATCAAATTTTAACCTTTTTGCTTCCCGACGAGCTACTCACAGTTGTGACAGTAGCATTCCAACTTTTGGTAAAGAAGATAAAAGTATTAATGCTCGTACTTCTTCATCAAATTCAATCCCAACTGAACTCAACTGGATTGTGACTGTATTGAGTTTATTTAGATGTTGAGCTACCGATGCACCTTCTGTCATCCGCAAATTGAATAACCAGCTCATCAAGTGAACTTTGTTAGAGGCCTATGGCTTCTCATACATATTGGAGAAAGCCTTCATAAGACCCGTTGTGGTGTTTTCTTTTGTTGAAAGAAACATTGCGGGATAGTGTTAATCGGATAACTCCTAGAGCTTGTCTATCTAGAAGTTTTCAATCTTCTTTCTTCATATCATCTGGCTTCTTTTCAGAGAGAGGTTAATAAAGATTTTTCTGATACAGATAATTTTTAATCTGCATCTTTCAAAAGCTGAAATTTGCACCATCAATTTTTTTAATTTTTACCTTTCATTCGTCTATAGTCATCACTCACACTCAAATCTTACTTACTCTGGATCTTTTCTGGCAATTAAAAAATTGACAGAATTCTCAACCAGCAGCTTTGATATCAGTTGTAAAAAAATTACGCAGATTTTTCTATAAGTCAGATTAGTGAGAATGAAAAATGACAGCGAAAAATAATACACACACAAATTTGATAACGGAGTTGGCCAATTGTGCCTACGTCTCTAGACCTGCTGCATATTATTTTATTGAAGGGAGAAAATATTTAAAGTGTTTACAATACTCATAACTTACAATCCACGCCCAAAAATTTTCTTCACAAAATTCTTTTACAAGCTTATTTTTTTTAAGTTTTTCTCTCAAACTTTCTACAACTCTCAAACTTTCTAATTTTTGGAATGATAATCCAAATGAGATACAAGAGGTTTATATATACTTTAAAAATTAAATTGGTGAAATTTTAATAATGGTTAGACACCTTCATTTTTTATAAAAAAAATATATCTCTATTTTTTATTTTTTAAATGGTGTAACAGTGATAGTGCTTCTAACGAAGAGAGAAAAGAATAGAGGATGGATGTGACACGTAGGCTTCATAAAATGAGTTTAACTAATGTTGTTTTTCATGAATAGCTTGATGTTTTAGACTCGCTTAGTATTCAATTATTGGAAGATTTCAAGACCACATATTTCGCAGAGAAATTGAACAAGGTACATATCTGAAAAAAGGGAAATTTTTTATTTTGCGGTGGGTGGAATTTGGGTTAAATGGATTGAACTCTTTTTCAATTGTATTTTACAATTGCAATCAAACACTGAATCATGGATAATATGCGTATTTTGAAATTTTTGCTTGTATGGTAATCAGAAGTTGTGTTCTTATTAATTTTGATGGTGGTATAAATTCACTGCAAAACCCATCTTTTCTTTCCCAAATTTTTGCTTTGTTTGGGATTTTAAATATTGACCAAGCTATAATTTAGGCAATAATTGTCTCTTTCTCTATAATAATTGGCATAATCAAGATTACCTTGGGGACAACTTGGGTGATCGGTGGAACTCTGATTTGCAACAATATGCAGAAAATTAGTATTTTTTTTATTTATAAAAAATCATTTAATTAATTTATATTTTATTTATTAAATATAAATTAAAAGGATAATGGCTTTGTTAATTTTTTTTGTTAGTGAGGGGCTTAAATACTTTGTTTGTGCAAAAATTGTGCACATTTGAGGCTATAATTTCTTCTAATATTAAATCACACAAAATAACCTTTTTTGCTATGAGTCTTAGAAAAAGAAAGACACAAATTAGTAAATACAGTGGGTCCTGCATCTGTAAAAGACTAAAAAGCACTTAGGATATAATCATTTTGTATTTAAAAATGAACAAATATAAGGGTAAAACTGACTTTTCCCAAAAGCCAAAATGGAATTGAAATTATTATTAATAAGAAATAAGCTCTATATTGTTGTGTTTATGATATGGTTTGAGAAATTTCAGTGTTCTTCTGCCACTGACAATAACTAATTAAAAAAACTCCAAAATAGAACTTTTGTAATAAATAATCGTGACAATCCCAAATAGTTGATAATTGTTAAATTTTTTTAGTTTATTAAATTCAAAAGTTATAAGCTACTTTTCAATAACTAAGTCAAATATTCTCCTTATATAGGCAGTGATACAGTTTTTACTGATGCTTTATAAATTTAATATTATAGAATTGAATATAAATAACGCTTATATTTGAAACATTAAATAATGTTTATTTCAATTCTTTAAATTTAATATCATTGAATTGAATATAATTAAGCATGAAGTAAAAGAGGTAAAATATGTGAAATTTTAAATAAAATTTTATAAAACCAGCAAAATAAATATTATAGGATATTTTTAAATAAAATTTTATGAAACTAATATTATGGACAAAAATAACATTTTCTAATTTCAATATTTCTTCCTCAATACTTCACTCTCTCTCTCTCTCTCTCTCTCTTCTATCCTCTTGCTACTATCTTATTTTTTCCCTCTCATTTTTTGACTTATTTTTTTCAAATTTTTAATAATATTTTATAAATAAAATATTAAATATAAACATTGTATATAACCTTTTATTATTATTCATAAATAAATTTTATTCCCCTCACTTTATTTTATAATATAAAATCTGTAGATTTAAAGATTAGGTCAATCTCGATTTTGATTTTAGAAATTAAATTGAAGGCAATTAACACTGTACTTGAGCAATTATATGATAGAGAATATATGATAGAATGAGACAACTTTAAAGAACTTAGGCAAATTTCTAAATATATCAAGATGACCACTCAATTCCGATCACTATGTTAAATTACAACCGTAATTAGGCAAAACCACAGAACTAACACAGAAGGCATTGCAATGTATCGTAACCATCTGGCAATTATCCATTTCTAACTTAAAATCAGAAGAAGCACATGGCAAGAAGTCAAGAGGGTGACTATAATTTATACCGATAAAAAATATCCAGTCTCAAATATAATAAAGAGAAAGATAAATTTAGACACAGAAAGTTTAGTGGTCAAAATTGCCATTGTCGATGTAAGACACAATAGACAAATCATGCCCAGGATTGTTATCACGACCATGATCCTTAAAGGACTATTGAGAGAACCACAGCAACTAGTTAGGTGACCAACTAAATTCTAACATGTGGGACTAATCACTGAAGAACAATCAATCCTAATAAAGACAATCACAATCATTATTCCACAATATCGACCGCAATTACATCATCATGACTATAACTGGCTCTAGCAAGCGTGACTGAACTTTGATAGTGCATTTAATGCAAGAGATTTTGTTAATGGAGCTCAATCTTTGCCTACTTACTTTGCAATGGAAAAATTGAACTTATAGGCTATAAATTTCCTCTCCTATCATTATTTGAATAACCGAATTTGTAATAATAATATCCAAACTCTTGCACTTTTAATTTTCGAGCCTTTTATCTTATTTTCTTGTAATTGTGAGTTGTTAGAGCATTGATTATTCATAAAAGGTTGGGTGCAAGGCTTAAATACTTTGGTAGAATTTTGTGTGAGCTTTAAACACTTGGTTGAGTATGAATCTTAAAAACACTTGTCAAAGATTGAGTGTTAATCTTAGAAAAATACTTATAAAGGGTTGAAAGTAAGATTAGAGAAAAACTCTAAAAAGTTTGGGAGTAGAACTTGTAAAAACTCCAAAGAAATAATGAAATATGTAAGTAGTATGTTAAGGAGTAGATGTAGGGATTGTTGCTCAAACCACTATAAATCTTGTATGTATTATCTTACTTCATCTGCATTTCTCTAATATTCCATTTACTTAGACAAACCCTTAACCTAAACACCAATTAATTTCCCTTCTTGGTATACCAAGGGACAACAAGTGGTATATTAGAGCTAAGTAATGACATCAAGCTTCATTGCATGATTCAAAGATCATGGTTACTGAAAGAAACAACAACAGTCTTCATCTCAAAACATTCTCTGATGGAACAGGCTATGCCATTTGGAAGCATAAAATGGAAGTCTTCTACATAGCGAAAGTATGGACCTTTAAGATTATGTTCTTGAAGAGTGGACTCCACCAACAACAATAATCGACAAATGTACAATTCCTATTCCAAGAAGATAATGAATTGATACATAAAGAAGCGACAATGGAAAAAAAAAAAGAAGGCCATGAATTCTCTAAAATTCCTTGTCAAGAGATGAAGTTGGAAGAATCCAACATTGCTCTAGTGCCGATAACATTTGAAAGACCTTGGGAAATTATAGTGAAGGAACCACGTAAGTCAAATCCAAAAAGATTCAAATGCTTTGTTATGATTGTGGACTATTCCAAATGAAGCTTACTAAAAATATCATCGACATGATAAATTGATTATTGTTACTGACAAATTTAAAAAAGTTCGGTAAGATATATTTTGTGCAGGATGTCAATAGTAAGATTCTTAGGGCTCTTCCTAAGAAGAATTTTGAGGCTAAAATAGCATCTATAGAGGAAGCTAATGACCTAAGCAAGTTAAGAGCCAATGAACTCATTGGCAGGGTCATTACTTGTGTGATGACCATAGAAAAGGACAGTGGGCAAGGGCAAAAATAGAAAAAGAAAGGGATAACTATCAAGGCCTCCACCAAAGAGCAAGCAGAAAGTGAAGAATTAAGTGACTTAGAAAGTGGTGGCGAGGAGGACGAGGAGTTGGCTATGCTATCAAAGAAAGTGAGGGAGATGATAAGAAATAGAAGACAAGACAAAAGACCCTCAAGATGAACTTCCAATTCCAACTTCAATTTAAGCAAAAAGAAGAAAAATTGCATTAAGGCTTATTGTCCCAAGTTAAAAAACATGAAGAAATAGGAGTAAGAGAAGAAAAAGACTTTCAAAACTAAATGAGATGATGGCTTTTCACTATAAGAAATAGACAATTTAGATACGAAATTTAGAGATGGAAAAAATTTGTTTCTAAATAGAAACTGATTTGAAATAAAAATGGAACAAATGAAAATTGAGCAAATTTGCAATGAAATAGAAACCATTTGGAAACGGATTTGAAATTGTTTAGCTAGAAACAAACCTTTTGAAACAAAATTTCATCTATTTTTTACGGTGGAGGAAAAATTAGGATTTAAAAATTGTGTTTGAAATGTAAAAATGGATTGAGAGTTGGTTTCTAAATATGAGAATTTAGAAATAGACTCTTAGTTGGTTCTAAATTGTAAATGATGTAACAACGAATATAATATGTTTCTGATACCATTTCTAATATGTGAAGATAAAACGACCCTTGTAAACATCCGTATCTCATATTTCCCCCTTTTTTCCCTTAGATTTCCTCTCATTCATTCAAACTTAAGTGTTTTCCTTTTTCTACCCACTTCCAATCTCTTGTGTTTCCTCTTCCTCCCTTCTTTCTCTCTCGTCCTATTACAATCCACTTTAGAGCATTCTTTGTTTGATCAAATATCCAAACCTCGTCAAAAGGGTCTCTCCTTTTCTATTAATGCTCTATTTTTTTTCTCTTTTCTTTTACATGAAATTGAAGCTTTTAAGTGAAAAAAAAAAAAAAAAAAAGAAGCCCTAAGGTGCTCGGCCCCCCATACCATTAAAGTAAGCTCCGCTAAGCTTGGTATTGAATTTGAATTAGTTTGTTTTATTATTTTTTATTTTAAAAATATAAAATTTTAATTAACTTTAAAAATATACTCTATAATTAATCAATTAAAATTATATTTAATTTTTAAAAAAATCAATTTTTAATCAGCTTTAAAAATATACCATATAATTAATCAATTAAAATTATTTATAATTTTAAAAATATCAATTTTTAATCAGTTTTTAAAATATACCTTATAATTAATCAATTGATTTTTTTTTATTTTTTAAATATCAATTTTTAAATTTAAAATTAAAAATTAAAAGTAAATTTGTGTATGTGTATAATATAAATTAATAATTTTAAATGATTATTAGAAAAAATATTAATATAATAATTTTAATCAAAATATTTAATATAAAATACTTATATATATATAAATAATATTAATTTATAAATAAATAAAAATATCATTATAATACATAATTATCAAAAAAAAAAATAACACTCATTCTTATTTCTGCATAAATTTGTGGAATATATTAACACATCCTTCCACTAACTAAACACACAGTATTCCGTCAAAAAGAGATTAATTTGTCAGCACCATTCATATATTATTATATATATGCACGAAGGAGGAAGACCAAATGCCCTCAAAACTCGATTTAATTACATATAAACGTAGCCTCAAAATTAAGCTTAATAATTTAGTAAAACAGCGATTTGCAGACAATCTGGGAAAAAACAATCGTTAGCTGAATAATAACCAACAAATTGTGTTTGGTATCTGATGACGATGATGATGGATGGTGTAATTTTCAAACTGCCTTCGTTTAAGTTCCTAACCCCAAATTCTTCTTCCTCCGCCGCCGCCGCCACTAGAAGCCCGGCTGTTATCCGATGCGGGTTGCCGAGATTTTCTTCTTCTACTGCTATTTCTGCCATAGCTACCACCGCCACAGAAGGCGACCAGGCCCTTGGTTCCCTTTCCCTTGGTCATATCACCCGACCTGATTTCCCAATTCTCCACCAGGTCACTCTCTTTTCTTCTATTTCTGGTCTAGGTTATTATTTTGAATCTAATCAAGGTTGAAGTTTTGTTTTTTCTATATTTATTAGATTTTTACATTAGTTTTGAATACGGTTTTATATGTGACTTTGCAGGAAGTAAATGGATCAAAACTTGTCTACTTAGACAATGCTGCGACATCCCAGAAGCCTAATTCTGTATTGAAGGCTTTACAGACCTATTATGAAACTTACAATTCAAATGTTCACCGAGGAATTCATTATTTAAGGTTGAAATTTGCAATATTGGCAAAATTTACCATTTTGTCAAATTTCATTTTGTTAAATGGTAGAAAATGGTAGTAAGAAATCCTGATTGAAATGAGTTGCTTTGAATATATAGTGCAAAGGCAACCGATGAATATGAGTTGGCCAGAAAAAAGGTGGCAGCTTTTATAAATGCATCTGATTCTAGAGAGATTGTTTTTACCAGAAATGCAACTGAAGCTATTAATTTGGTAGCATACTCTTGGGGCCTTGCAAATTTAAAACCTGGAGATGAGGTCTGTTTATACTTTATAGTTTTGGCTTCATTTTTGTTTTTCTTTCTCATTATCTTTCAAGTTCATAGTTCTTATTTTCATAGATTACATTTGTTACTCTGCCATACACTGTATCCCTATTTTGTCACCTAGCTATTATGAAGCTAAAGCTAGTCAAATTTGATTTAGGTGCCAAAGCTAGTAAATAGTTTGGGCTTATATTTTTTATTATCCAAGGACATTTAGCTTTGCTATTACATGCCCTGATACTCTTGAATTTTCGTGCTCTTCCCTCCTCCGTGGAAGTGAAAGAAGAGGAGGATGGAAGAATCAAGTGGCTTCTTGAATTTAATTTAGTAGCTAACCAAATAGGTGCAGAATAGATTCTGAATTTGTCAGATTCCATTATAATCAGAGCTAAAGTAATATATTTTCTCTTAACATGATATTTTTTCCCTTCCAGATTGTAGTCACAATTGCTGAACATCATAGTGCAATTGTTCCTTGGCAACTTGTTGCTCAAAGGACTGGTGCCTTTCTGAAATTCGTAAATTTGAATGAAAATGAAGTTCCAGATATACAGCAGTTAAAAGAAATGCTCTCAAGGAATACAAAGCTTGTAGCTATTCATCACATCTCGAATGTTCTTGGTAGGTTCGTCTGTTTTAGTAGATTCCTGCTGTTTTTTTTTTCTTAGCTTTCTTTTTGTCACTTCATCTGGGGAAACTGATATACCTTTTCAATGACTGCATTTTCTGCCTGTGCATTTATCTCATAATTTTTTTAGTGGAAGTGTTATTGTAAAACTCTGATGTCTTCTTATTGTTACTCATTCAAGCCCATAGAAATTTGTTTCACATATTTCAAGCAACTTAAAATACTGAAGATAGGGACACAAGGGACTTGAACTTATTGCTTGACAATCTTATTTCTAGCCATTCTTCTTCTACACTAGATATAAGATTCCATTCTAGACTAATTAACCCATAAGCTTTGACATGTTTCTGAGTAGTAGAAAAACCAAAATATTAACATAAACTTTTCATTGCACATTTAAGTTATTCATAGATCAAATTGGTGATCTACATACAAGAGAAAGGTAACAAAATAAAAAGCTTTAAATTTTCAGGTGCAATTTACTTCTCAGTATTGATTTACAGCAGCTAATATCTCATTATTTCTGTAGCTTCTTTCCTTCCTATTGAAGACATAATCCAGTGGGCACATGATGCTGGAGCAAAAGTACTTATAGATGCCTGTCAAAGTGTACCACACATGGTGGTTGATGTCCATAGCCTCGATACTGATTTTCTTGTTGCTTCTTCTCACAAGGTTCGGCTCTTGTCCTTGCATATTGAAGTATAAAATTTAGGCAAGTATACGAAGTTAAGAAATAATCATGTTCCAGATGTGTGGGCCTACAGGCATTGGCTTCTTATATGGAAAAAGTGATATCCTTTCCACAATGCCTCCATTTTTGGGTAAGTTCTTACTTTTGTTTGACTTGATTCATCTTCCAGAGTTTGATTCTTCATTGGAAGAGCTTGTATGAGAATATACATTGATGTGTCTTGGTGTTAATCTTGCTTTCATAGGGGGCGGAGAAATGATCTCTGATGTATTTTTAGATCATTCCACTTTTGCAGATCCTCCATCAAGGTTGGTGAATTTTTTTTTTCTTGTTCATGTCTAGTATCTTAGAACCAAATGGATAAGAGCTGATAGAGCACTAATCATTAGATTATGTTCTTTTTCTGGGATATTTATTGTTATAGCTTGAATTTAGTGTTGAAAATTGAAGCTTCATGTAAAATTTTTATCTGCAACACAGAACGAAATACACCTTGGAAAATGTATAGAAGTATAGAAATTCTTACAACCCCATGGAAATGTAGGAAACAAACCTTACACAAACACAACTACATCTCTTGTAAAATTCTCCAATCAGTTTTCTTAACTTTTTATGGGCCCTTTACATTAACTATGCAGCCTATGTATAAGTTGTACATGATGCACTTTTTTGTATTCAAGGCCATTATACTTTTTTTTTTCTTTCAATAGCATATATTTTTTTAATGTTTTGAAATTAATTTATGAAGAGGATGGTCCCCTTGGTGCCTCATATATTTTTTGGCAGTTAGTGATTGGTGGACCTTAAGAGGATAGGATATGGAAGTATTCCTTATTTTTGCAGTGTAGGATCAACTACCACCAAAAAATTATTATTTTGTTCTTTTTTTACTGATTAAAAAAAAAGCAGTCTTTTGCTTGAATGATAGAATGTAATGAGAGTAATGTCGGACACAGTTTTGAGGAAGAAGGGCAGTTCTGGGTTAGGAAATTGAATTAGGGTGAGAGTTTCAGGATTGCGAACCGTACCCCGAGGTGCATTAGCAGCATCAGGGGGAAAGGAGTGGAAGAGTGAAAAGAAGAGAAAACTTAAGAACATGTGAAAATAACTAATCCTACCAACACTAAATAAGTCTCAGATATTTAGAAAGTAACTAATCCTAACATACTAGGATTAAAAACCTAAAACTAGGGAGATTCTAACCAAGACTAAATATGAAGCGAACTTTCTAAATAAGAATATTCATACCAAGAGGAACTTCTAGATATAAATATTTTAGAAGGTTATAGATATAAATATTTTAGATGGTTCTGGATATAAATATTTTAGAAGGTAACTCTTAATCTTTTCATAATTAGGGATGAATACATAAAGATTAAATCTGATTTTCCTTTACTGCATCAGAAAGTTTTACTGGCTCAGTGAATCAGTGGGTTGATATATCATATGCACCTTCATTTTGCAACAACCAATACCTTTATTTACCTAGTGGTCACATACTGCTCCCAGTTTGGGGTTCAAACTATGTTTATCTTTGCTACTTTGGAAACAAAAAAGAATTGAAGAGAAAATAAAGAATCCTGTCATCACCATCCTTCTTTCTAGCTTTGTGGAATTGAATTAGATGACTTGTGATTTTGGAGTTATTGCTCTTGGTTACCTGATGGAAAATGTGTTATTCAGCTCCCTAATAAAGGTTACGCATACCCTTCCATTGCTGTTGCATATATCCATTATGACATCCTCATTTCAGCTTCAAACCTTTCATACCGCAACATTGCTAGCTGTATTTTCTTCAAAGAAAGGAAATTCTCAATCTATATTAGCAACTATAGCCAATGGAGTTCAAGATGGCCATGTTGAATTTAAATATATGGTGCGAAGAACTGCTTGAATCACGCTGCATTTGATTATATTTTGGGTTGAGGTGCTTGTTATGTGCTATTTTAAAATGAATTAATGCTTTATTTTCTAATTTGCTCTTTGTGGATTAAGATTTGAGGCAGGAACTCCAGCAATTGGAGAAGCAATTGGGCTAGGAGCAGCAATTGATTATTTGTTAGGAATTGGCATGCAAAAGATTCATGACTATGAGGTGAGTCACCTTTTTCTGCCCTTCACTGAATATTTGATTCTCTATAATTTTTTGAAGTTGGGATTTTTTCATACCATTTGAATGATTTTTAGGAATTCCATTGTCATAAATTCCTAAAATCATCTTGTTTCATGCATCTCTAGGGTCAGCTAAGTCAGAATCCTTTTATTTGTAAAAATTCCTGGTATTGTGTCAATGTGAGATATCACAGGAAAAAAAAAAGAAGTTTAAGTGGCCATTTGTTTTTTGTCGACAAAAATTTCATTGTTATTGCCAAAGAATGAGCAAATCTGTACAGTATAGTTATAAATCCATTTACACAACCACCAGACTCAAGAACAAACAATCAGCTTCACACAACCAAAACCCATCAAGACTAAGGTCACAAAAGCATCAGCAGCTCTTAACAGACCAGCTGCAACACCACTTCGATCAAATAACAACCAAAAACTAGTACAAATCAGTTAGAAGGACCAATACCTGCAGATTGAGTGCTGCAAAATTCCTTGCCCCATTCTACTTTTCAATATGTGTATCACTGCATTATCTCCAAGTATTCCACTTCCTCATATCCTCCCCAGTACTGTTCACACAAATGCACTTTACAGAGAAGGCTATTTTATAGCAAACCCTTTTCCTGTCAGCATTACTCTGCTGAAATGCCACCAAATTTCTTTCCCTTCGTAAATGATAGACAGCTGCCAATAAAGCATCTCTCGTAACTCTAGCTAGCAAACTCTTCCCACATGCTCTTGTCATAAACCAGCTAATCTCCTCCATGGAAATCATGGTCTATTGCATTTAATTTTCTCCAATGCCTGAAGCCAAATATCTTTGCTGAATGGGCATTCAAAGAAAATATGTTCAACTGCTTCAGCCATATTACCACAAAAGTAACACAATTCATCAGCAGCCACTCCCCATCTATATAGCCTGCTCTTCAAGGCTAATTTATTTTTCAAAGCTAGCCAAAGGATAAAACTGTATCTCGAAATGTTTTTTTTTCCCCAAACTAACTTCCACCAAGAAACCTGCGATCCTTTAGGTCTAAAGGCTTCCCATGCACTGTTGACAGTAAAAATACCATTTTTGGTGAGATTCCAGGTGGTGGTATCAGTCTGCATTTCCTGAACCGTATAACTTCTTGGTTCCTGCCATATCTCATCAGTCAGTTCATACATGGGATCAAGGAGGTCCAAAGCTCCATTTCTTCATAAGTCTTTAATCTTGGCCCATCTATGAACATCAGAATCTTTAATACTAACTCTGGAGATTTATCCACCAAGCTTTTGCCTTCAAGCCACGGATCATTTTAGGCCATTTTAGGTAAGGTTTAGTATTTTTGGATTTTCTTCCTTTGGAAGAGACAAGTGAAAAGACCTAATCTTTTTCTTGATGAATTCCTATCTTTTTTTCTCTCCAAGTTATGGTTCTGGGCACTGGGCTGGTTCTAGAGAAGTGATAAAATACGATATCTTATTTTTTTTAATGTTGAGGATATTTCAAGTGACATTGTTTATCAGTTGTCTGTTTATACTTGGCCATCATCACATTTCTTTTATTTTCTTTAAGTTGGCTGTCAAGCAATCTTAATCTTGGATTGTAGAATTCTTAATGCATAACTCAAGATCATATGGGTTGGATTTGATGGGGTGGCTGATATTTTGTATTAGCTTTTTACCTATCCATTCAAACACTATATATTAACATTCTAATCAAATTTATCTATTGATTTACAGATGGAGTTGGCTAATTATCTATACGAAAGTCTCTCATCTGTCCCCAGTGTTCGTATTTATGGCCCAAAACCTTCAGAAAGCGTTTGCCGCGCTGCTCTCTGTTCTTTCAATGTTGAGAATATTCACCCTACAGATATTGCAACTTTTCTGGATCAACAGGTGCAATCTATTTTTAGTGCTGTTCTTATTACAACCCTTTTGTGGATTATGCATTATAATAAATTCTGAAGGCATAACAATATAGATGTAATGGTAGTGAAAGTTCATGGGATGCAACTAACATAACTAAATTTCAGCATGGAGTGGCAATCAGATCAGGTCACCACTGTGCCCAACCTCTTCATCGGCATTTAGGAGTAAATGCAAGTGCACGTGCTAGTCTCCATTTCTACAACACTAAAGAGGATGTTGATGGTTTTATCCAGGCTCTCAATGACACCATCAACTTCTTCAATTCTTTCAAGTAGATTAACATCACATTCTTCTCCCAAACTGCCCATTTACAATAGCCTTTGACTTTCTTTTGTTGTGTTAAGTATCTTCCAATTTTGCTCAGTCTCTTTTGATTAATGTTGTACAATAGCCTATATTTGTAAATTCAAAATCATTATAGACTATCTTTGATTTCATAGAATGACTGGAGATAACGTCCAGAATTGCCTGTTCTAATAACTTACAGTTACAGCCTACATAATAAATTTGCAGGATTTATAATTTAAGCGTGTGTTTGATCCAGAAAATGATTATGGATTGCAAGTCCATTGCCTAAGCTTTTGTATGTTTTTCTTTCTTAGCGGAAGAAAAGGTGTCAAGCTTTTGTCGTCAAATCTTTTTTTTTTTCTCTTTATGCTCTTTTCTTCTCTTTAAATTTTATTATAACAAATAAATGATATTTGCTTTTCATACAACGTTCTCTCTTTTTGAATAGCTTTTTTTTTTAATTTAATCAAACATTATATTACTTCAAAAATAAAATTGAACCCTTATATAACTATTATTGAAAGGTATCTCATATTGTGAAATGATAAAATTTTTAGAGATTTGATAGAGTCGTATTTTGTTTATTATTTTAGATAATTTTAATTATAATTTTAATTATTTTCAATTGAATTTGATGTATTTTTTTAATAAATTTAGAATTTATTATATTTAGCTTGAAAATATCAAAATATAAATTTTTGATTAAAATTTGTGAAAAATTGAAGAAAATGACACAAAAAGGCAAAGGAAGTTAGGATCTACGCCTGCAAAATCCAAACAACTATTATTCGAGCATGTTACGTAATTTTTAAATTTTGACAGATTTGATCTTTAAAATTTTATTTGAGATTTTTTTTAGAGTTTTAGAATGAGAAATTATTGTTCATAGAGTTTTTAGAAGACATCTCAAGCTTTTTAGAATGATTTTATTTGTACAAATTCAAGTTCGTTTGGGTCTCCAAATAGTTATGCAAAGTTAGAACTGCCAATTCAAATCGAAATAGAATTTCTATCAAGATCACTTTATTTCAAAAGGCCATAACTAGGGCTCGAGAAGTCCAAATTGAGTGATTCAAAAGTCTAAATTTATTTAAACTTCGAGAGCTACAATTCTTGTGAAAAACCCAAGCCCAGATTTGGACTTTATCATATAGAAAAATTACTTCAAATTTTATGCACGAATTTTACAGCTTCCATATCTTGTTAGGATTTGTTTTTATTTAATTAAATTTGACTTCCTTTTCAAATTGGAACTCTTCTAAACCTATCCTAACCTTTTTTTCTACTTGTAAAAGAAGTTTTCTAAGCCCATAAAAATACCCTAGACCTTCCTCACAACACATATATTAGATTTTAGGTTAAAAATTTTAGATTTTAGTTTAGAGTTTAATTTAAAGAGATTGAAGAGTTTTTGTTCAAGAAGTCATCCTAGTCCAAGAGCTTTCTTCTTTCCAAGTTTGATCTTTTCAATTTATTTTCTTTTATTTCCTTTTAATTTCAATTATGCCTTTTATCTTCTACTCTTTCTTTTAGTTTTTATTTCAATTATGAATAACTAAAAATTATATTAGTGTTAAATTATTTTTTATTTGATTTATCTATGGAGTAGTTATTTTTTTAATTTGATTCAATTAAAGTTTGTTCTTGATTATTTTATTATCTTTGATCTTAATGCTTTAATTATCTGGCCAATAATTGATTGATCTAAGGTATTGTGTAATGAAGCAAGAGTGGAAGCACAATATTAGTTTAAGGAGTAACAATCTTGGGTTAAATTTTGCACCTAAAGATAGGGTAAATACTTAGGAGGTTAATACAAAGGTTACTCATAAATCTTAATGAGTTGGCTTAATTTGCTTGTGATCACGAGAGTAGACACAACGTTAAATTCAATATTAAGTTTAGTACTTGAAAGAGACTAAACCTTAATTTAGGAGAACCCAATCAATAATCAAGAATAAATTAAAATTGAGTCAAGGTCTTAGAAAATCTATAGTTAATCAATAAGAATAGGTTTAATCCTAATGCCAAAAATATTATATTTAATTTTAAAATTCAGTTTAGTGTTAATTTTAGTTAATTTAGTTTTTAATTCACATCAATTTACCATCCAAATAATAGTTATTTTAATTGCTTAGTATTTATGATATCCTTCATCGTGGGAACGATACTCTAGTCACTATTTTATTACTTGATTACGACCTGTACATTTGCAGTTAGCTAGGCTAGGCCTTAATAAATTTTTGGCCCCATTGCCGGAAAAGACAACAATTCTAATATTAATAATATTAAACTATTATTGCTTTGAATATTTTATTATTTTTACCTTTCTTTCCTTTTTCCTTGCAGATTTTAGGATTTATATGCGCAGTAATCGAAACACTCAACTTATACCATATAATCCTGAAATTGAAAATTTTTATCGCAAACAAAAAAAGAAAGAAAGGAAAAACTAAATAATAAATTTGAGGGATCTTCAGCCGAATTTTTCATTGACAACCCTCTTTATTCATCTGATGAAAAAAGAAACAGGCAGAAGGAGGGAACAAAGAAGGTAGTAACAATAGAGCTGTACCTAGAACTCTAAAATATTATGCTCTACCTACTGCTAACTTTGGATCGAGTATTGTAAGACCATCAGTTCATGCCAATAATTTCAAGCTCGAGCCCTCACTTAAAAATTTAATTCAATAATCAACCTTCCATAACTTGGATTACGAAGATGCCTACACTCACATCGCCACCTGGAGATGTGCGATACTTTTAGAATTAATGGCATTTATATTTATGCCATTCATTTAAGGCTCTTTCCAATCTCATTGAAAAATAACGCAAAGAGATGGCTCCGATCCAATGCACCTGATACATTCACTACTTGGGATCAATTAGCTTCAGCCTTTTTGGCCCAATATTTTTCACCATCTAAAACTGCTAAGCTAAGGAACGATATTACTTGCTTCATTCAATCTGATGGAAAAACTTTATATGAAGCTTGTGAAAGGTTCAAAGATCCTCAAAGGAGATGTTCACATCATAGAGTACCAATTTGGCTCTTAATTCAAACATTCTATAATGGGCTAACACCTTCTATCAAGAGTACAATTGACGCAGCAACTGATGGTGCTATCATGAACAAGGTATCCGAAGATGCTTTTAAACTAATTGAAGAGATGACAATAAATAGTTATCATTGGTCTTCAGAAAGAAATAATACAAGAAAAGTTGCTGGCCTTTATGAAGTTAACGACTATTCCTTGCTTTTCAGTCAAGGTAGATGCACTCACTAAACAATTAGAACATGTCAAATTGGCATATTTACCATCAACTTATGAATGATGTAGAGAAAATCATCAAATTGTGCACTGTCAAAGGCATGAACAAATATAGTTTATGGGCAACCAAGGCGGATCTCAAAATTTTTTCTATGATAATACTTACAATCCAAATTGGAGAAGTCATCCAAACTTATCATGAGAAAATCAAAATAATCAAAAAGCATCCTATCAACTCCTCCAACTTAGAATGAAAAATTGGATTGTCTCCCTATAAACACTATTTTTATAGTCTATAGCTCGACTATAACTTTTTGTTTTTTAAGGTGGATGTCACAAATTATTTTTTTACCCAAAATATCATCTGACAAGTAATATCTTTCCGGTTCTTTATACTCTTCAAGATGTACATGTGAATTTGCCTTAAAATTTACGGGAGAATTAACTATTTTCTTGTTATCATCTTTTATAACAGAGTCTTGAACAAAACAAGTTGTGATAGTTGTGATTAAAGAATTTTTTTTTACATAATCACTTATGAGAGAATGAATTTTTATAAAATTTACAATACTAAATTTTACGTGTTTATTCTCTGCTTTTAAAGTGAGCTTATAATTTTTTATATTAATTAAAATAATTTAATTTGAAAAATTAGAACTAAAAAATATAATAAAAATTAAAAATATATTATTTAAAATTAAGCGTTGAATTATGAATATATATATTTTTTTTATCAAAATTATTAATAATTAGTACTGATTATTAAAAAAAGTAGAAACAACTTTTACAATGTAAATAAATAGTGGGACCCACATGTTTGTAAGTGGGGACGCACATGGTAAGAACACAAAGAGCCTATATGCGGAGAGGTGTTTTCCTCACCTCACCAACCCCAAAATGTCACCAACCACTGCATGCTCCTCTTCCGATGTACTTGATTTTGTGGTTCACAAAGCCAATGGCTTAAAGGGTTTTAGTTGATGCAGGTCTTGAATCGCTTCCAGATCAGTATATCCAACCACCGGAAGAAAGATTGAATGCAAGCCAAGTACTCGTATCTCAAGAATCCATTCCCACCATTGATGTCTCAAACTGGGATGATCCTCAAGTTGCAGAATCAATTTATGAAGCTGCAAGCAAATGGGGTTTCTTTCAAATCATCAATCATGGGATTTCACTTGATATTCTTGATAATTTGAAGGATGCAGCTCATACGTTCTTCGGTTTACCAAATCAAGAAAGAAAGAAGTATTGGAAAGGTAATTCCCCAACTGACACTGTGTTTCTTGCAACAAGCTTTAGCCCTTTAACTGAGAAGTTCTTGGAATGGAAAGATTATCTCAGCTTCCATTATATCCCGGGAGACGACAAGTCTCCTTCCTTATGGCCTCTTGCGTGCAAGTAAGGGTTCAGAACTCTCGACTCTATTTGCTATTTCTGATTGAGCTTCCATTCAACAAAATATCTTGAAATGTTGGTGAGATTTTATTAGAGTTTGTTTTTAGAGTAAATTTTACTTGTTCTAATGATAAATAATAACTTGAGAACAGATAAACCACACTCCCAAACTGCTTCTTTTTCTTTTTTTTTTAAAGCATTGAAAATGGTTCTTTGTTGTGGAACACAGTTTCAACCTCAAGGTGCAGCACACTCTCTGTAGATTTTATGAATCGGTTTAAGACTTTCTCACTGTGTCTGCATATTTGAGTAGGTCATGAAAATCAACTGTTATGTGTATATGTTTGCTGTGGACATGATTTATTTGAGGTTTGAGACTTATACTGATCTTTTGTTGGTTATTAAATTTTCGTTTTTACGAGTTGTTAAGCTCTAGTTTTTTTTATTATTGATACTGGCTTTGCTTTATTCAGTTACTGGTGGTGGTGGATTTTGTTAAATTTTATTTGTTCCTGTACTCAACCCCTAGTTTGAGAGCAAGGTTCAGTTGGTTTATAGTTTTATCTCGTACTACTAATTAGCATTTGATTTCTATAGCCATTAGGTCGATCCTCTTGAAATTTGCAAATACATTTTCAGTGGTCTTAGAGAGGCCAGACTAAAGCATAAAAAGTTTGGCAATGCAATTGGCTCAAATTGAAGTTTTCATTTTTTTTCTTTTTTAATGAAAATGAGAACTGGAGAAAATTCACCATTTATATTATTTGCCTAATTGACTTATATTACCATTATGTGCTGCTAGTGTTATACATCTAATCTTGAATTAAATCAGTGGTTTTTTTTATAATCCCCTGAACACATTAATTCATTCCATAAATTTGAAACTCACCCATGTCTTAACTAGCAAAGTCTTTTCATGCTCTACAAATTAAACCTGTCTTATTTAATGGTTTTATTCCCATTATGTGGGTTGAGGAACAGATTTGGTATCTTTAAGTGAACCACCCAGGAAAAGTAGGAAAATTGATATAAAAGAGGACTAGGATAAATTTGCAGAGTTCATAAAATGCATTGTCATTCCATCAAAAGGTTCATAATGACAAGCAATTGACTCAAAATGGAACTTTAAAGGTTCATCTTTTCTTGGAACTGCACTCATTTTAGCAGAAACAGTTGTATGTGTATAATACTAACTTGGTGTTTTGTTTCAGGGATCAAGTGCTTGGTTATATGGAGGGAGCTGAACCGGTTATCAAAAGGCTGTTAGGGGTGCTACTGAAAAAACTGAATGTGAGGGACATTGACAAAGCAAGAGAATGTGCAATGGGTTTACCAAGGAATAGAAGAGAATAGCTGGATTCATATTCCACCAGTTAATGGAGCACTGGTGATCAATATTGGAGATGTGCTGCAAATAATGAGCAATGACAGATATAAAAGCATTGAGCATCGAGTATTTGCCAATGGAAGCAGGAACAGAGTTTCAGTTCCTATCTTTGTTAATCCAGGACCTGATGCTCTAATTGGACCTCTACCAGAAGTCCTAGAGGGTGGTGAAGCATCCAAATATAAACCAATTCTCTATTCAGGTTACTTCAGTTATTTCTTTAGCAAAGGTCATGATGGGAAAAATACTATTGACTTTGCCAAGATATGATACTGCTCTATAGTTCTATGGATATGTCATTCTGTTGTATAGTTTGTTAGTGCATAGAGAGATTATATGCTTGGGTGCCAGGCTGCTGGCTGTATCATGATTTGCAATTGATATTGTATGCCTTTTCTAGTTCTTGCTTCCATTGTATTGGAGATTTGATCTTTTTATCTTTACGTTGTGTGTGCAAATCCTAGCATGCCCAAGTAGCCTTCTGTGTGCCTTGTCTTGTTAACTTGTACTTTCTGAGCCACGGGCTCTTTATATTTACAACATAACAGGGATATGTTTGACGATGGTAAGTCGACATGTCAACAGTACCAAACAAAAAAAAAGGTGAGCGTATTTATTAGCAGTAGGAACAGACAACTTTAGCCTTCCAACCGACTAAATCAGTGGCATGACAATTGGCAGCAGCTTAGCAGAATTTCTGAGAGCGTTCTTCCCATTTACTTCCCCGTATCTCAATTAACTAAAATCCATGTACTGATGCAAGTATATTAAAACTAAGAATTGTAGCCCATTTCAGGAGGACAACTTCAATCAACCTAAGATTATTTAGACCAAAAATTGTCAAATTTCATAACCAGGCTAAACAAGATAAATGTCTGTTCAGAGAATACGAGAAATCATTTCACACGAATAAGAATAAAAACTTGGAATATTTATAAAACTACCTAAAAAATCAAACTTTTTTTTTAAAAAATACTATAAAAAAAAATCAAATTTCAAAATTACCTCATTATTTATTAAAATAATATTTTTTAAAAAAATACATCATTTTTTACTATAATTAATATTTTTCTTCAATTTTTATTTTTTTATCTTAACTATTTAATAAAAATATTTCAGTAAAATAATAAAAATTAATATTTTAAATTATATTTTTAAAATATAAAATATATTAATTTTTATAAAGGAAAAATTTTGATTTTAATTATAAATAACAAATAAAACTCACAAAATTTCTTTTTTAAAAAAAGTAAAATATGTAAAAATATATTAATAAAAATATTAATTTTTTTAATCAAAATTTATATATTATAGACATAAAAAAGTTTAAAAAATATTAATTTCATTATATAAATATTGTGTAGATGTTAGATAGATATTTTGTGTATATTTAATATATATCAGTGTATGTTTAATATATAGTATGTAGTTACTGTACATATTTAGTAAGTATTGTATATATATTATATATTTATCGTATATGTTATAATATTGTATATATATATATATATTACGCGAGTAAAATATTTTAAAAAATTTAATTAAAAAATTTTGAATAAATTATTTAAATTTTTGGTAAATATTTTATACATGTTTAGTATATATTATATAAATATTGTATATATTTGATAAATATTATATATTATGTATTTATGAGAATATATCATCCAAAAATTATTTTAGAAAAAATAAAAAAATAATGGAAAAAAACTTAAAATTTAAAAAAAAAAAAGCACATTTGCATAGAAAAAAATAAACCTCCATACTTCCAAAAAAAAAAAAAAAGTAACCCATGATTGAGTGCACAACGTAATTTCTTTAATAAACTTTAATCTTATTCCTGCTCTTCAAAAGCATGTTTTCTGTAACAACAAAAAGTACCAAATAAAGTAATTAGAGACCCAAATGAAAAGCATGAAAATTTTGGCCTAAGAAATTAAGAACCGTTTGAAGCAAGGACGTTGAGTAGTAAATCAAGCAATCTTCTCTCAGAAAAGGATGCAATGCTTACCTGCAAGCTGTAACATTTTATCAATAGATTAGACGGGGAATAATAGCTGTGCGTTAGGACCAAAGACAAACAATTATAACCAGACATAATTAAGAAGAATGATTAAAGCTTTCCATTCAAGAACCAGAAAATTTTAACATCTTTTACAATGATATGACAAAAATTGAACCTAATCTATTGTAATTGAGCATTAAAAATACATGGAAAGCAATACAGGCAACATAACAACAAATAATATCAACCCCTAACCCTCCCTTCTAAAAAAGGGAAAGAAAAAAAGAAACAAACAAATGATGTGAGCTGAATAATACACTCATCGACTTCAGCATTTCTCTTACTTTGCCAAAGGTTTAATCCAGAGCTCATTGGTAGCAGCTACCACAAAATTTTCCCCAACCTATGATTAATCATAGTACAAAAATTTAGACGAATCTTTTCGATTAGCATTGATCTTTCCAGCAAGGAACACCCCTTATTTACTCATTTGTCTTTTCTAGCCAAGGACTCTCCCTTATACTCGCTGCCAGCAGTAACAACAAATGCTGCTCCCACCTGGAATAATACATTAACCACGTGAATGCATGCTCTTCAGTAGTGTATGCATGGAAAGTGGGAGGGAAGGTGGGGAAGAGTGGGGTGGGGATGGTGGTTGTGAGAAATAGAGGTTACCTGACAATCTTTCAACACAACTCGTTCTTGAAGCTGTATATTGCTGCAAATGACAGAACCTTGGATTGAACAGCCATCTCCTATGCTCACATGGTTCATGATAATTGAATTAACAACCTGAAATAACAAAAAAAGAAATATAAAAGCTTAGATATATCATTTTCTTTCTGAATTTACTAAAACTACGGCCAGTTATATGATGGCCCAGTCAGCAACAGTACACCTTGATATTTTGGCTTTGTGACAAATACTTTTTTGCATTACCTACTAAAAAAATCATCATACCTTCACATTGGAACCTATCCGGCAGTGACGACCAATAACAGATCGCTTCACACTACACTTGTCACCCATTTGTGATCCTTCTCCTAGCATACAATGAGGTCCCACCTAAAGCCATCAAACTACTCCATAAGTATAAAGATATTCTTGGGAAGTGGGCCCGCATAAAGCTATGAACCCAACCTGCCATTACAAGCCTTACCGTACATTACCATTACTGAAACACTAGTTTAAAGTCATTTAGAATGAAGTTTGTGTTTGTCAGGTATTAGACTCACTGTAGTTTTTGATCCAAGCTGTGCTGAAGGATGAATAATGTTGTTATGAGCAGAGAATGAATACCCGGACAGATAATTTGCCTCACCAATGACCTGATTTACAAATTGAATAAAAATTTCAGCTGAATCAATTACTAAAGTGGGAGAGTATAATATTAAAAGCTTCCACCACAAACTCACATCTCGGTTTATTTCACTGAATGCTTGAATAGAATCTAAACGTGCACAGTACTTGCTATTGCTAGCAATGTAAGCACAGCATTTATGAGTTCTTCGAGTAGAACCATTTAGACCTGATGCATAAAGTTCATGAAAGCTTGGTGTAGAAGCATTGGCTAGGATTTCAGATACCACTGCTTGGTTGCTATGAGAACTAGACTTTTCATTTCCATTTTCTTCTGATTGCGGTGGGCCATTCAGTAATACCTTTGATCTCTGATATTAGTTAAAAAGTTTAAGCCACCTTAAGTTTTATATAATTGCACAAAAACCAATCAATATAACAAAGAGACTTTATTAGACTAACCAGTTGACTCTGAACAAGATAAGGCAGTACGTCTTGTTTTAAGCTTTGAAATTTATCCTTCTCATCTAAAACTTCTAGCAGAACAGACCTGAAAGAGATAAATAAGGGAAATGAGGATAATGACCACCTCATGTAAAGAAATTTTAGAGCCCAAGACAAGTGAAAAGACGAACCTCTTGAATGCATACACATGAGCATCCATAAGATCACATCGTATTTCCATCTGATAAAAAAATTTTAAAAAGAATATTAGTGAGAAGCAAGAAAATTTTCTAAATATATACCCATCTGATAAGCAAAAATAAAAAAGAGAATTGAGCCTCTGCAGATGCATTACCCTTTCTAGAAAAACTTGTACGCTATTACTGTATTTGGATTACAATATAAAGAAAACAATAGGTGGGAAAAACGAATGTTACTACGAACCAATACATGTTTTGTTAGGACTTCAGTGTTCCCTTAAGAATAATGGTTAAAACAGAAACAGACAATTTGGATATCATGAAGGAATCAAATGAAAAATTCAGACAAGGGTAAACTATGTATGTAAACTATGTAAACTGCATGCACTTCAATAATGATGAAGCATTTAGCATATAGCTTGGAGACAACATGCAATTCACATATCATGAATTCAGTTTACCAGATGCCCATTAGCTGTCATCAGCTGGAATGGTCTTATTACAAGGAACAAGATGAAAGGGGTAGATGAGTTTTATTACCTGCCCTACTGCCCGAAGAATAGGTTTCTGAATTTGAATATCTTTCTCAACTTCAGCTCCTGCAAGAAGCACCAAGATGCAGCATAATCAACACATAAAAGTAAAATTCCAGACAATATAAACTCAAAAATCCGACCTGTGGCTATATGTAATAAAAATTGCTTTGTCTGGTCCAGCCCAATGATGTTGTATCGTCTTGGTTTCTTTATTTTGTCTTTTCCAGAAGTGGACCCTGACTCCGCAGGTCCACCAACAGGAACAGAGCAAAGCATTGTAGTCACTACTGCATCATGCCGTCTATGAGCAGCTGCAACAGCACCTGGAGGAACATCAGAAACAAGATCACCAGTCACAACCTGCAGAAAGATAAACCATTAGTGGCTGTGAATCAATAATTGCTGAGAAATCAATCACTAAAAAGACTTGAGTGACGACCAAAATGTCCTTTGCAGTCAAGTGATGCTTAATGGCTCGAAGAGCACCAGCAGTTCCAACATCCTCAGGAACTGCAGCAACCTGCAGTGTTTTATAGCATTTGTCAGCTCAAATAATTTTTCAACAAAAAATGAAATTAAGATGAGAGCAGTAACAAACAGATATATACAAGTATAAGACTCTTAAAAATAACCATAAAAGCATTGCCTTATCATGCCAAAAATGCATAATTGTATAATAAGGCATGAAATCCAGCTTCTACATTTAAAGTTGCAAGAAAAAGACTTTGATTCATTCTTGGAGAATAATGGGAGGTGCATAAAATGCATGGAAGTAGTTCCATGTGGTATCCACGAAACCACGAAACCAACTCAACTCAACAAAGCCTTAATCCCAATTTAATTGGAGTCGGCTATATGAATTCCTCTATCCTAGATATATCTACTCTAACTTGTTTGGTTCTTCTGACTGGTGCATCACTAGGTCTTTGTTTTACATGACCAAATCATCTTAATCTTTGCTTTCTTATCTTATCCTCGATAGCTCTACCTTCACCTTTTCTTTAATGCACTCATTGCAGATTCAATACATCATAATATGTCCACACATCTATCTTATCATTATCATTTCTAAAACATACATCTTACTCATATGTTGTTCTTTTACTGTCCAAAATTCACTATTATACATTATCGCAGGCCATATTACAGTGCGATAGAACTTTCATTTCAATTTAATTGGTATCTTTCGGTCACATAAAACTCTTGCAGTACCTCTCCACTTCATCCAACTAGCTTTAATCATATGACTTGCATCTTCTTCACAATCTCCATCCTCTTGAAGAATAGACCCAAGATACTTAAAGTGAGTACTATATGGTACTGCACCTTTGCCTAAAATAACTTCGCCTTCTTCTCTATTCGAGTTGTTAAATCTATAATGCATATACTCAGTCTTAGTCCTAAGCTTAAAAATCTTAAATTCCAAAGTACTTCCCCATAACTCCAACTTTCGACTTACTCATGCTTGAATCTCATCTATTAATAAAATATCATCTGCAAACATTATAAACCAGGGAATATCATCCTGTATATGTCTTTTTAGCTCATCCATGACCAAAGTAAAGAGATAAAGGCTCAAAGTTGAACCTTAGTGTAACCTAATAGAAACAGAAAAATCCTTAATATCCCTTTCAACAATGTGAACACTAGTCATGACTCCATCATAAATATCTTTTAAAACTTGGATATATCGTATAGATATCCTCCTGCACTCTAGAACCCTCCATAAAACTTCTCTAGGAACTCTATCATAAGCCTTTTCCAAATTAATGAAAACCATATGTAAATCCTTCTTCATCTCTCTATTCTTTTTCATCAAATCTCCAATAAGAAAGATTGCTTCCATAATTGATTGACCAGGCATAAAACTAAACTGGTTTGGGAAGATACAAGTGTCCAAACGTAAATGGTATTCCACAACTCTTTCCCACAGTTTCATGGTGTGATTCATAAGTTTTATGTCTCTATAATTTGAACAATTCTGAATATCCCCTTTATTCTTAAAAATAGGTATCAAACTGTTTTGTCTCCATTCATCAGGCATTTTCTTTGTACTTAGAATCTTATTGAACAGAGTCATCAACCACACAACTCCTATATCTCCCAAACATTTTCAAATCTCAATGGATATTTCATCCGGTCCAGGGCTTTACTAACTTTCATTCTCTTTAAAGCTTCCTTAACTTTAGAAAACTTAATTTGTTTAGTGTACTTCACATTTTTCTCGGCTCTGTCGTCCAAGCCCTCAATGATTTCACTACGGTTACCATTAAAAAGATCCTCAAAATAACTTCTCTATTTTTCCTTGTTATTCTCTTCTAGAACCAAAACTTTAGTCTCATCGTCTTTGATACACCTAACTTAGTTTAAATATCGACATTTTATTTCCTTTATTATAGCCAATTTATAGATAGCATTTTCTCCTTCATTTATTCTAAGTTTCTCATACAAACTCTCCCCCAAAAAAAAGCCAGTCCGGTGCAAGAATGGTTCTGCAATGCGCGAGGTTCGAAAAAAGGTAGGACCCATGTGGCATCCACCAAGAAGTTGGAAAATCCATCAAGATGTCAAGATTCAAATTCAACTGGCCCATGGTCATGACGACCATTGCATTTCTACTCATGGTCTAAAAAAAAAAAAGCAAAGTAGCTGTACCCTTCTATCACAATATATTCATGTACACTGCATAGACAGCAGTGAGATTTCTGAAAAAATCTCTAGCAGCCTATTTATACTAAATCCTTTGGGAAAAAATAAACTAGTACCAAAATGATTGAGTAGAACAGAATCATCTATTTATCAAAAGAAAGTCATGCTACACAGGATGTTCTAGTATCTAATAAGATTAACTTATTCTTAGTTGCAACAGCAAGCTTAAGAACCAAAAGGGCACCAAAAAAAAGTAGTGTGGCACAATATAGCCTAAACCCAAAGAGAGTTGTCCGACTTTGTCAAATTGGGTTTGAATAAGCAAGGTATGCAGCAGTGGCACCAGTTACCACCCAAAAAATTAATGGTTAATGACAATAAACATTCAAACCTGTCTGTTTTTTCATATATAGTCTTGTTTGGTGTGAAGGAATTACACAGTGTCTTGTGGAACTCATTCAGAAGAAAATTTCATGTTTGATATGAATGAAAAGTGTTCATTTCACTCCCATGAATTTTATTTTATGGCGTTTAACACAACTAAACCAAATTTTATTATTTGTAAATGAATTTTATATTTTAAATTAATTTATAGGAAAGAATGGGCAATATTTCCTTTATAACAATCATACACATAAATCTTAAATACAGTTAGGAAGCAGCAGCCATAGCCAACTCAAAAGGACAATATGCTAAAATTCCCAAGTTGCTAACATTGCACATATTTTATTCAAAATATGGCATGTTTAATATTGAAGTATACGACCAAACCAAAAAAAAAAGTGCTAATCATTATTTAATTTTAAAAAAAAAAAAAAAAACTGAAGAAAAAGCAAAATCCAACCCTCTCTTTACCCATGCCTGCCTCTCCTCAGTACACTAAAATATATGCTTATGTAAAACATTATGAATAGAATATGTATCACGTCAGCAAATTAAAATTCTTGCATGTCTTCACACATTTGACAATAGTGAATGCCAACATTAAGGTTATTTATATAATAGTTACAAATTAAAGCATTGACTGATGACTACAATTTAAAATTGGAACAAAAGTTTGGAACTTTTGGGTCACTAACTGAAAAATGAATAATAATCACGATACCCATTACTAGTTACTAATAATGGCTGTGCATTCAAAATTGTTATCAGGTTAGGCATATTTGAACCATCTTATTCCTCCTAAATGTTGAAAATGCGCTCCTTGCGACAAAATTAGAATAAGCATTAAAATTTCAATTCGAAAACTCATCACAAGAACTGATGCTAAATTTATTATTCCAACTTTTCTTGTTGTTTGATATATTCGAAACATAGTACAGCATAACAAAGACACAAACAACAGCTATAGTAACACCACAAGTAGATCTTATGAACACTCTAGTCTGTTCAGTGTTCGTATAATACTTGAACATTCTACAACGACAATATGCAGCAACAGAAGCTAAAGCCTGAGGGGAAGCAAAACTTTGCCTATCTTAAGAGGTGCAAAGAGAATGTATCGATTTCACTAAGGGTGCATGTCTGACGTAATTAGAGCAGAGAAAAACATCTACAACTATGACATGGTTGTGAAAAGGGTAAAAAGAGTTCTAGTAGGACTCAGCAAGCATATCAGCCCAATAAACATGGCTCTCAGAAGAATTTAATGTACAATTTGCACTTCATTTGGGCATTCAAGATATTAATCTGTTACGATCCCAGTTTTGATCTAGTTATGGGTCTATTTGATTGAAGAGAACCCTATGATCTCATAGAGATTGTTTGAGAGAATTTTATAATCTCTAAGCTTTAAGAACTCAAACCCTGTGGAAAATTACGATTACTGAATTCAATAAAAAAAACCAAATACAATGACTGCCATCTATAATAAAGAAGCTTACTTAATAACCATCCACTAATAAAGAAACCAATTTCAATATTCTTTTCAACATATGGAAAAATAGAAAAATAAAACTACCTGAAATAAATCTACAGCTACTAAATTCAGCTCCCTAACATAAACCAACTTACTAGGTGATGCCTAATATCAAGAACTAGCTCAAAGTCAAGTGCAGACGTGTTAAGGTCTGAGGTGTGAGGGGAGGGGTGGGGCAAGAAAACGAATCTGATTACTCGAAAAAATCTGAATAGTAAGTATTTAATTGCCAAAATCATAATGCTGCCCTGATCAAAACTAATAACAAGCCTGCCTTCTAAAACTCCAGAAGAAATCAAGTCTCCAAAGATGAAATGAACTTAAATAAAATGAGGAAGACATTGCCAGAGAGATTATATGAAGTGGATTGCATCAGTTTCTTCATTACAGACTATTCAGCCTCACGTTTGTGGTCGTTGACTCTTAGTGATCAAATTAAGAACTATATAATGTTGCATATCAAATCCAAATTGTATCTGTATATTGTACTTTGAGTCAAGATGCAAGAGAAGAATTTCTTTTTTTTTTTTTCAAAACTGAAGAAAGATTGGTGTATGGTCATATTATAATGGATAGAATATATAATAAAAACAATAGGAAAAGGAAAAAGTGGAAATAGCATCTAAAGAATTGTTTGGACATGTGAGGAGAAGACCTAAAAAGGTTCTGGTTAGGAAGGTCAAGCACATTGCAATAGAGAAAAGGAAGAAAAGAAAAGATAAACTTAAACTTACTTGGATGAGAAGAAAGCAGAAATAATTATTTAGAAGCATTACCAATATCAGAAGACATGGCCACAATAGCTTAGAGTGAAAACAAAAGATCCATATAGTTGACCTTATTAATTTTAGGACTAAGGTTGAGTCGATTATTGAGAAAAGATATTATTTTAAAAAATAACTATGTACAACAATGTCTACTCTGCCTTCAGCTTTTACTTTTAGTAATCATAATGATAATCACAAGTTTCCGTGATTATATGCACAAGGGGAAACCATATAATGAGATCTTACCAAAACTTAGAAGAGGTTTCTCATAACAGACAAAATTAATCACCACAATGTTCCTTGTTGCATGTGTTGCAGTTCTTTAATGTGAATTACTCACTAACTCAGCTGAGTTATACATAAGTTATTTATTGGTCATTTTAGCCATATACTTGCAATGCTCATTTCTTGAGTTATTCAAATCCATTACCATTCTGTCTAATACGAGGAAAGAAGAAATAGTACAAAGATGCATAAACAAAAGCTCTAAAGCCCGAGCGTCTTGACAATAAAAGGGAAATCTGAAAGTTAATTCGTCATCTTCCTGATATTGTCAATTTCTCCTTTAGTTACGCATGTCCAACTTTTTTACATTAAAAAAATAAGGATGCTAGAAACTCCACAACAAGGAAAAATTTCCAAACATTAACATTTCTATACTAAGACAGTAATCAAATTAGACACCCGGTGCAAGAGTTTTATGTGCACACAGATAATAGTCACTGATAAAGAAAAATTTGCTGGGTAGCTATTTATGCTAGATTTTAGGTTTTCTTGAAAGCTAGAATAGGGAGAAATTTAGGAGATAATTAAGGCTGTGGGGGAACAGGTTTAAAAATCATAAACAAGAAAAATAGGGTACAAGCTATTTGAAGGACAGCTAAGGCACCGTAAGCAATACGTTGAAAAGTAAAACAAAGTAGCTTCATACAATAAATTCCTTAGGCATCACATCTATGATAGAATTCATCACTTATTGACTGAAAAAGTGGAATTATAAGCATTGCAAACATAGGTCTCTATATACTCAAGCTATCATAAAACCTTTAAGATATAGAACTCTGAAAATAGTAATAATACTCTTTAAGGATTTACGGACTACCAAAGAAAAATAAAAAGGAATAATCTACCTAAGGGGATATGACTGAAATTGAGTAGCTAAATAAAACAAGGACTCCTAAAGACATACGAGGAGATTTTTTCCAATGATGCTAGAAATTAGTGGAATTCCTTTTGACTTAAAATATCAGACCACAAGCTAGTTTATTTGAATAGACATGTGAAAATATCAGACCAGAAGCTAGTTTATTTGAATAGACATAAGAAAATATCAGACCAGAAGCCAGTTTATTTGAATAGACATATAAGTAAAACTCTAAAAGCACTAGAAAATACTCTATAATATTCCAAAGAAACCATATATTAACTTTGGACCAATATCCTAAATGTCTGAAGTCTTCAATCCAGTTTTTTCCAGATCTTCTCGTTTCTCTCTCAGTCGCACGACATTCTTAAATCGAGTTCACACAAAATCAATTATAGATTACACAGGGATGATTTAGTAAGCTAAAATTTATAGAGATGACTTATCCCATTATATCATTTTACTAATTTTATATCAATAGTGCATTTTTTAATATGTAGCTCATAATCGCCTAGAGTGAAAAAAAAAAGAATATATATAGCTGACATCAATTAATTTGAGATTAAGATTTAGTCGAGTTGAGTTGAGTGTATCTTTTAAGGAGGATATTGGGCTCAAATTCTTTAACAAAATACCTTACACAAAAGCTTACTTTGAATAGTTAAATAATCTAAATGTGATTCATCATCAGTGTTCACATTTTCAGTCCTCGTTCTTCAGACTTCAGTATCAGTTTCTTTTTCATTATTTCCACAAAGGGTTGGGCCAAAACAGTGACTTATTAAGTAAAATTTCCATCCATCAGATTGTAAATAGCAATAATAGTATTAGTATGATGTTGGGTTGCTTGGCTAACAGGCACAGTTGCATCTCTATTATGTTCTAACCTAATAATCACTTCTATACATTCCTACCAATTCCTAGGAATTTGTTATTGGTAGATTTGGCAAAAACAAATAAAATATACAATCAAGAATATTACAGCTTCAATTAAGTAATAATTATGATTCTCTGGTCTCATTCATTAAGGAAAAAAAAAACAGTCCGATGATTCACTTCATGACAATAAAACTGAATAAGTACCTCAACATGAAGGCGATCAGCATAAGCACCCGATATCCAACCACCCACTCTAAGAGCTGCATCTTGCCCTTCAACCACCTAAGCCACAATATGTACAGAAAAAGGAGCCTTAGAAACCTTAAAAACCCTATAACAAATTTGCAGCTACAGATATCCTAATCTGCCCATCAATATACTTTAAAAATCTTAAAGAAGAAAACTTTAAGTTAGGAATATCCCAAGATGCGAACTTTTTATTGTATACTTCATTTCTTTTCTTCCTTTTTTTTTTATCAGAAAGCGAAGAAAAACACAAAACAAACAAAATTAATTAAGGTGGCAAACGACATAGACCAAAAAGAAGAGAACAAGAAACATACTACAATAAGATCCTTGAGATTGCTGAGCTCCAATTGCTCCAAAACATAAGAGAGAACCGGACGGTTGGCTACAGGAAGCAAAGCTTTAGGGACTTCCTGCATTCAAAGAAAACCCAACAAAGAAACAAGAAAGAAGTATTGATCAGAGAAAATTCGAGGGGCAGTTGTGCTGGAGAGTGAAATGAAGGTTACCTTAGAAACCAAAGGAAGCAGTTTCTTTGAAGTGCCACCGGCTAAGACTACAACTTGAAAATCCATATCTGACTGAATTATTATTTGTTATTATTATTGAGAAAAAAAAAGGGTTTTGCAAAGATGGGATTTTTCTCAATCTTTGAATTGAATGAATTGAAGCAGAGAGCCGTGGTGGGTATTGGCTCTCTTCTTCTTATTATTATAAATGTTAGTGGAGCAATACAATTTTGCTATTGGTATTGCACATGGAAACCAATTTCAGTTTTGCAAGAAATGTTTTGTTTAATATAAAATCATTTTGCAGATGATGCGTTTATGTGATGTAGTTCCGACGGTAGAAAAGTCACATTAATATGGATAAGGTACAGGTTCGATATCTAGTTTTTTATCATGTAAAATGCATATTTACATATTTAGTTCAAAGTACTTATATTTTTTCCATTATTTTGTGTTAAGTTTATTTCTTTTTAATAAATAATTTGTTGCAAAAAGAAATTTTTAATCAACTTTTTTAAATATCATATTTTATTATATTTCCTCACAACTTTATTCTTATAATCTTTTAATAATACTCATTTTTACACTTACGTAAAACCCAATTCGTTGTGGGACGAGATAATAGGTGTTGAACTACATTGATACAGTAAAAAAAGGGCATATTAATTGACTGATTTTAGTGGTCTTCTTTTTTTCTTTATCCAAGAGTAGTAACTGTTTCAACTCTCGTTGGTGGTCTTCAGACAGGCAGTCCGCTTCCTCTTTCTTTTTCTTAGTCTTATCTTGAGTCTTTAGTTTCTCTACTAAATCTGCCCTCGCTAGCTCCAGATTTGGGTTACTTCTCTTAATCTTATTCCTCTCCTTTTGTCAGCCAGAGGCGACATATGTATCTCTTTAGGGGTGTGTTAACTTCTCCTTTTTGGTGATTTCTTTTGATGGCTTTGTGGAAAGCTTGGTTTGTCTAAAGTTCTACAACCATTTCTAGCTCCAAGGTGTTCAAAGAGGGATGTTTTCTTCTGTTTCTTTAAGGTCTCGATTCTTATCAATCACATATGAGCTTGTGTTGAAGATTTTTCTATGGATTTTCTGTTTTTGGTTTTTAACAAGGCGTCAATCAACAAAGCATTTATGTATCTTCATTTTTTTTCTAAGATCGACAAAGTTTTTTTTACTCTTTTCTCAAGCCATACATCTACAGCCTCTGGCAAAACCCGTGTGATGGCTCTGAGTTTTTCAAATCCAACAGCTTTTATAGCCTCTTTGGACTCCTTCTCTTAAGTATTCGTTTTGAGAATTTAAGCTCTTTAAGCTTTGTTGCAGCAGTAGCCGATGTTCCAGATCTAAGAGATGACTTGTATGTTATTTTGCTTTCTGGAGGCTTCTTTTGTGAGACCTATGTCAGTGTCACTATTATTGTTATTTGGCTTTTATTTGTGTTTTTGTTTCTGTTTTTTCTTCATGTTTGTTGTTTGTTCTCGTCTCTGTTATTTTTATTTATTTATTTTTTCATGTTTTCTTTCTCATCTATTGTTGTAATAGTTGTGTGTATTGTCGTTTACATTTAATGAATCTTCCTTTCCAGTAAAAAAAAAAGACTGATTTCAAATATTAAAAATATTTTAGGTCATTTTATCAAAAAAAATGTTCATGTGAAGCGACTTCAATATAAGAAATTCAAGTTATTAATTTGTCCTCAAAAGTCAATAATAAGTTGAATATTATCTTTTTTGTGAATTGGATTCATTAAAATATGGTAAAATTGACTGCAAACTCAATTGTTAAAATTATTATTTGGATAAATTACATTGTATACCCACTCTCGTTTTTTACTTTTTAAAACAGTGTGGCTGGCCAAAGTTTTTTTCAAATATGTAAAACACGCACATATTTTTTTGGTTTTACCTTTTTCATGTTATTTTTTCTTTTTTTTCAGTTTTATATTTTCTTTTTTATCTAAATTTTTTTATTTAAAAAAATTATGTTATATTTTTAATTTACGCAAAAATAAATAAATAAATTTATACACAAGATATATAAAATACACACAAAATAAAATAAACAGCATCTACTACATTCCAAATATCCATCAAATATCTATTATACATCTACATAATAATTTTAATATTTGTTTAATTTTATTTTTTAAATTTTTTTATTTTTATAATATCCACACAACATTTATATAATATTTATATAATATTCACACAACTGCTACATAAAATACATATAACTTAGATAACAAATATATAACATACATACGACATTTACTAAATATACATAAAATATCTACCAAATATTTACACAATATTTACATAACACAATTAATATTTTTTTAAATTTTTTTAACTTTATAATATGTAAAATTTATTTAAAAATAAATTTAATTATTTTTATTAATATTTTTTTATATTTTTTTCTTTTTATATTTTTGTGAGTAATTTTAATCAAAATTAAAAATTTTCTTTATAAAAATTAATGAATTTTATATGTTGAAAAAATAATTTTAAATATTAATTTTTATTATTTTATTATAATATTTTTATTTAATAGTGAAGTTTGAAAAAAAAAATTTAAGTAAAATATTAATTACAGTGAGAGAAAATATATTTTTGAAAAAAAAAACTTGTTCTAGTGTGGAGTGAGGTATTTTTAAGATTTTATTTCAACTTTTTATGAAAGTATAAATATTTTTACTTTTTATAATATTTTTAGAATAAAATTTAATTTTTTAGGTAGTTTTATAAATGTCCATTATTATTTTATCATTATCCCCTTATACATGGACTAAATTCGTGTAAATGCCTTGCTAAACTCAAAACAATAAACCAAGTACTTTGGTCTTTTTTTTTTTTTTGGCATTATAAATGGAATACTATTTAATCTAAAGTATTTCATGAAGTATGAGGTTATTTTTTTAACTTATAAAAATTATTTTATAAACACCAAGTATTTATAAGTTAAAAAGCATTTAAAATTTTAAACAGTCAAATATTTATTTTGTATATTTATAAATAACTGATAAACATTTAATATGTTTAATAAAAAATAACTTGTAGACATATTATTATTAAAATAACTAAAAAAATATAAATTATATTATTAAAAATATTTATTGAAATAAATATGGATAATATAGTAAATAACTTTATTAAACTATCGTAATTTATAAGTATTAAAATAATAAGTTAATTTTTTAATTTTTTTAATTTATAAACTAGACTTATAAATTTATAAAATTATTTAAATAAATATATCA
This sequence comes from Garcia nutans, assembly GCA_947685225.1. Taxonomy (NCBI): domain Eukaryota; kingdom Viridiplantae; phylum Streptophyta; class Magnoliopsida; order Malpighiales; family Euphorbiaceae; genus Garcia; species Garcia nutans. The sequence continues at coordinate 51,460 of CANTUV010000013.1, forward strand.
ACTAAAATTTAAATTTATAAATTAGCTAGATCAGCTTACAAGCTAAATACCTTTTATGTGGAAACTAATTTACAACTTGCCTTATTGTGAAATAAAAATAATAGTGATAAACTTTCAAAAAAAAAATATTAATGTATTAAAAAAGCACATGAAATACACTAAAAAGTAGAAAATCAAATTTTTAGGGGACCAATGGGTTGCTAAATTGGACAAAGTGGAATTCGGCGAAAGCGACCAACAACGGAAAAAAAATTACAGAAAAGAAAAAATAATATATATATATATATATATATATCAAGGGCGCCTAATCTGCCAATTATAGAATAATAATTTTTTATTGATTAATGCTTTAAAACAATCTAACGCAATTTCTTTCACAATCAAAGAGAAGATTCCTTAGGATTAATTTCACACTTTGGCTAACATCATTCAATAAAAAACACACTTATTATAAGAAATTTGAAATTAAAAAAATGAAAACCTTTTTAAATATCTTACCATTTTTAGAAAATTTCATTCTTACATGTTTTATATTTCAATAATTTATATATACCTCTAGTATATTTTATATTATAGAATTGTATATTAAATATATATTTTTGATATATTATGTGTATATTTCAGAAATTAGAAGTTTAGATTTTAAGTAATTTTGAAATGAAAAATGAGGGTGAGTATCTTTGAGAATATTTGAATATTATATTATAAAAGATTTAAATGCTTATTTTCAACTTTTGATTTCAAAAATACCAATTCTAATTTGCAACAATTAATATATTAATTTTATATATCTAGTATACCAAAGGCATATCAACAATATATTTTCAATAAAATTTTAAAAAGGGAATTTTTTTTTAATTTTTTTTAAAAAAATTGTAGGGTATTTCTTAAAAAGTTAAAAGTAACATGTTTTTGTTAATGTTTTTACAAAAGGAAAAAAAAAAGGGTATTTGGAGAGAAAAAAGAGGCTTAATTACATAATAATAATCGACATTTAACATGTTTTGCATATTTAATATGAACTTTTTTGGCAACTAAATATATAACCTTTGAAGTCTTGGCAATTCGATATATCAATTAGCTACACTATGACGGATGTTGATGTGGCAAACAGTTCATTAGTACGAGCCACCCAAATAAAAATATGACATTCAACGTCCAAATGACTATTAGAATATTTTGCATATTTAACATAACCTTTTTTTGTGCAAATAAATGTACGACTTTTGAAGTATTTGCAATTCGATACATATGTTAGCTATAACATAGTGAATGCTTATATGGCTAATGACTCATTAGTATGAGCCACCCAAATAAAAAGCAAGGCATTGCACGTCAAAATGATATTGTTTTGCTACATTGTCTTCTTCCCTAAATATACATAGTATAAACCTTAATTTTTCAAATGAATCAATTTCACTTCTCTCGATCTCCAACTCATCTTTCTTTCTAATCAACGAAAATGGATTCTAGTTGGTGTTATTTTTTTTTTTTCAAAATGCTCACTCACTGGATGCTCCTATAATTAGTTACTTTAATGGAATTTATGTAGTGAACATCATATTTTTATGTAGTGAACATCATATTTGTAGTCCGTTCAAATCAATATGGATGTTGACAACTTATCTCCATTTGTGAATATTGTACTATTTGAAGACAATTTCCAATCTTAACAACTTCAAATTTCATTGAGAATCACTTATCTTCAAATTTCATTGTACTATTTGAACATTTTACTATGTTGCAATTAATGAATGTATCGAACTGCCAACATTTTAAAAGTCATATATTTATTTGCCAAAAAATAAAAAAGGTCATGTTAAATAGAGATAAGGTGCAAATAAGTTCCCAATATTTTTGCGAAATATGGATTGACCTTTAATTTTTTTTTTTTGCTCAATTAGGTTCAAATTTTTTTTTTTCTGAAATATGTTATTTAAACCCTTCATTAAATGACAAAAATAAACATTGTTATTTGGGGAATAAATGGACTACCCTACTTATTTATTTAATTACTACAATAATATAAAATTTAAAAATTCAGTTTTTATTATTTTTAAAAACTAATTTAGTGGACTCTGCTTAAGTTCGCACTTTCTCCTTATTCATCATCAACACCAACTCCTCCCTAACTTCCCCAAAACTTCAAAAATCTCGTTGATTTGTCGACACTGACCAAAAAGCCTTATGATTTCAAAACTTTGATAATAAAATCTAACTGTTGAGATTTATGTTCTGCTACTTTTTTTTAACTATATACAATAAGAAATAGTGTAAATGATATATACCTTTAGGGCTAGCTCTAATAGGTTTTCGATGACTGAAGCAAGCAAAAACTAGAGGTTTCTCAATCAGAAGAAGCTTCACAAAATTATCCAATGAATCCATTCTTTTCGAAGGAATACACTCACATTTCGAGATTACCAATCTATTCGTCTCCTCTCTCAGCTCATACACACTCTTCTCCATGGTCTATTTAAGTGACTCATAATCAGACGGAACCTCTACAGCCAAAATCTTCATCTAGTAGGAGGAGAAGCCGAGGAAGCTTTGAAAGTGAGATTATTTACTTATCTTGTTTAGTTTTGTACTCATTCCAAATTTTCTTTCAAAATGAGTTTTAAAATTGTTAATTCTTTTATGGGTTTTCCTAATTTTCTTGCTTTTGTTGTTATTTCAAAATTTTTTTGATTAGTTAGTTATGTTAGATTTGCTTATAGAATTACTGAAGCTCAAGATAGAGAAAGGTTTCATATTTTTTATTTCACCTTGAAACACCAAAAAAAAGTAATTTATTATTATTATTATTAGGATTAGGATTAGAAAATAAGTGGACCCAAAATAATAGGTTTTTAACAGTGTTAAGTTTTTGGTTTAATGAATTGCCAAAACACTTTATTTTCATCAAATTTGTAATTTAGCAAAAAAAAAAGGGGGGGGGGGGTGTTTCCTTTTTATGCAAACTTTAAGGGGTTATGTGCACCTTTGTCTCTGTTAAATATGCAAAAGACACTGAAGGTTATTTGACATGAAATGTTACATTTTTTATTTGTGTGACTCATACCAATGAGCCAGTTGCCATATCAATATCCATTATAAATGCAGCAAACAAATGTATCAAATTGCCAATATTTCAAAAGTTATGTATTTATTTACCAAAAAAGTCATGTTAAATATGCAAAACATACTAAAGTTCATGTATTATTATGCATTTAAGACAAAAAAAAACCCTATGGAGGAAAACCCTCTACCATCTATGGAGGAGGAGAATCGATAGACGAAGAAGGCTAAGTTTAAGGATAATGCTAGAGATAAGAAGAGCTAACCACAGTGTTTATATATATATTGAAAGACATGCTTTGCTCTTTGAGTAGGCTCGTGATGAGGCTTACTAGAAATTTTTTAAACTTGGAGGTGATTTTGGAGAATATGCACTTTTCCTTCATAAGACACATACCATTCATAACCTTTTCAACGGAAGTTCTTGAACAATTGGAGAGATAATGAAAAAATGCGGTTGTAGTGAAATTATTAGGAAGAAATATTGGATACTGAATATTACATAACAAGCTTGAATCCATATGGAGCATGTTCTCTAACTTTTCAGTCATTATTTTAGAAAACAATTACTTCTTAGTCAAGTTTAAGTCTGATAGAGATGGAGTAATTTACATTCGTCGTCTTTAAAGATACACTTACTCACTTTATCATTTTTGAAGTTCAATTTTTGTACCCATTATCTCTTAAGTTAAGTGTTTTATAATAAATTATTGCTCAACCCAAACTTTCGTCAAAAAGAGTTAACGGCACACGCCATTCTAATTTAAAGATATGATAAGGTCAGACTGCTCATTTCCACTTCTCTCTTTCTCTCTCTTTAGTTCTATTTCTCTGTTCATCATCTTCTTTTAACGAAACCCAGCAAAAATTTGGCCACTTTCATTTGCATTTCAAAAATCAAACTTACTAAATACACACACTCTTCTTTCCTACTCTCCTTTCTTATCATTAGCTCTCTTTTTCTTAAAGAAACAAGCTCTCTTCTTCTTAGAGAAACAACCACGCCTAGTTTCTATCTAAATATTTGGATTTAGAGAAACAATCAACCCAGCTTACTAAATATCTTTAGATTGTTTGGTTTTTCGGTTCATTCTCTGTAGATTGTTTATCTAGTTCATCAAAATCAAACCATATCTTTAGATTATTTTTTCGATTCATCAAAAGCTTACTGAATATCTGTTTTGTTTCGATCTGAATATTTGGAATTAGATTTAGATTTGTTTTTTCGATTTATTAAAAAGTTTAATTTTAGATTCATCAAGTTTATAATTTTGATTTTACTGTCTGGTATGGTTTTGTGATATGTAGATCCGTGTTGATTTGATTTGATATGCTTCTCCATTTTATTAGAAATTATATAATCATTTGATTTTGTAATTTTTGATGGTTTTGTGAAGCATTTTCAGTGTTTTGGAAAAATAGAATATTGGGTGTTGAGCTATGATTTCCAAAGGTGTAAGCTTTTCATGTGATTGGGGGTTGTCTAATAAAAGACAAAATGAGGATAATGATACTGGTGCTTCACAACCAAATATTTAAGAATTATAAAAGTTGAAGATTTACAGATGAACCCATTTTTATTTTGAGGCCTTTTGGCTGCTACAAGATTCGTAAAAATATGATTAAAGAAAAATTGCATATATGCATATCATAATTTTTTCAATGCTTTTCTTAAGTTCATGAAGATGTTAAAATCTGTGACTATGGAAAGCTACTTGGGCTAGTTTTAATTTCTTAGCTCTCTTTTGATATTATGAATTTGGGTTAAATATCAATGGCAGTCTTAAATTTCAAAGATGCAACGAGAGAAAGAGGAAGATGAACAGTGAAGAAAAAATTATAGAGAATGACGAATATGAATAGTGAATAAAAAATTATTTCTTTAAAAGGATATGATGTGGTAATCTTATGTGGCAGTCTATATGCATCTAAGTTAACTTTTTTGATTTGGAAGTTTGAGTCGGCGTTTATTACAAAACACTTAACTTGAAAGATTATAGGTGTAAAAATTAAATTTCAAGAATAATAAAGTGAATAAATATATTTTTCTGGAATGATAAGTATAAATTACTCGACAGAGATGCTGCCCACGTATTAGTTGAGGGACCCTGGATCTTTATGGGATATTATCTATCTGTTCAGCTACGTTCCCAAGCTTTTGATAATACATTTTACAAAATACGATCAGTAGTGGCATGAGTTAGATTGTTAGGCATGTCTCTCCATTATTACTATAAGAAAATTCTTTTATAAGCCAAATAGTTGGTAATGGAGTTAAAATTAACTATAATAAAGATAGTGCAGTATGGGGCAAATTTGTGAAGTTGACCATTAAGATAGATATTTTGAAACCCCTTTGTTCTCAATTTTTTTAGATGGGAAGATTCAGAGGGTAGAATATAAAAGGTTTTTGAGTATATGCTTTTTCTGTAGATGTACGGGACATGTTAGTAGTAATTGTCTAGAAAAAGTCATAGTTGAAAAGGATTAAAGGGTCGAAGAGGATGGGCTAGGAACAATTGAGGAGAACCCTAGATTCAGACTATGGATGGTGGTAACCAAGAAAGGAAGACTTGGAAAGATCAAACAAAGGAACCCTTGGGTGACAAGACACAGATTTAGAGGGAAGAGAGGAATCAAGGCTTGAGATTTAAGGCCCTGAATGTTGGTGAGAATCCCTTTATTAACGTGCATGATGAGGAAAACAATAAAATGAATTTAAGTACTAATATATGTGCAGTTTTGAGTGAGGAAACAACTATCACATATGCAGCCAAATCTTTTATGGAAAGAAGTAAAACCTATAAGGAAAGATCCAAAACTAAGAAATCTTGCCAACCAAAATTTTACTAGGCCAAGTCCATCACTATATTTAAAGTCTCCATGAAGCCCATGAAGTCTACAAAACAGAATACACCTTTGGAGCTAGATATTTAAAGAAATGTTAATATTAAAAGAAACTCCCCATAACCTACAAAGCACACAATAGAGTTACTTCCCGATGGATTTTAGGTCTTAAACAAAGAGGCTGATAAGGCGAACCCCTCTCCCTCTCTTTGTGAGGAAAGTTGCAGTGGCATTATAATTTCTCATAATAAAGAGCTACCTAATATTGATAGAGTGGGTTTTAAGGGCCTTAAGGAATGTATTATGAAGTTAGCTAGTAGTAGTGAGTTTAGCAACGAGGAGAATAGCGAGGAGAGGGTTCCTAAGGCCATATATGTCATTTCGGAGAGGTGACTCCTGACCTTTTTACCTATCAAGGGCTTAAACTACAAAACCATCGGTCCTTCTCATACTATTGTATTTTATAGATTTAAAAGTTTTGTTTCAGAATGTGCATGGAGTGTCTTCTGCAAAATTTAGGAGAGCTTTAAATAATTTAAAATACTTATATATAAAAGTCAAATAGGAATGGATCCTTTGGGGTGATAAAAATACTTTTTTTTTTCTATAAGAAAACCTTGAAAAGAAGGCATTATAATTAAATTTGCATGCTTGTGGATGATGAAAGGAAGAGGATTGTGGATGATAAACTGCTAAAAACAACACATGGTGGAGCTTTTCCCTCATTTACATACAAAGCCTGATTATATTCACTATCTTTACTAAATTGTGTTTGGCTTTCCTTCTCTTAGGTTGGAACATTTGGATCAATTGAAGAAGAAAGTTGAAAATAGAAAAATTTATGAAGTGATCTTTAACATGAAGCCAATGAAAGCTCTAGGAATTGATGGCTTATATACTTGTTTCTACAATAAATATTGGAAAATAATTGAGCCTTAATTCTTTGTGTGATATGGTAAAAAAAAGCCTTCAATGGTGAAAGCATTAACCAAAATCTTAACAAAACTTTGTTGACCTGAACCCAAAAAGGATAAACCTGTCTCACTTAAAATGTACAGACCCATAAGTCTATGTAATGTGAGTTACAAGCCTATCACTAAAATGGTGGCTAATCGACTAAAGGAATAGGCTCAACACAAACTAGCTTTATCCCAAGAAGGCAGATTGCAAACAATATTGCAATAGGTCAAGAAATTATGCATTGAATGAAAAAGAAGAAAGGGAAGCAAGGGTATATAGCCATCAAAGTTGACCTTGAGAAGACTTATGACATGTTGAAATTGAGCTTTATCCATGAGACTTTGACAGAGGTTGGCATTCCAAATAATCATGTTAAGGTTATTATGAATTGTATCACTATGCCAACTACATAATCCTATGGAATGGGGAGCTCACTCAGAAATTTTTCTTCTATCACAGAATTTGACAAAGGGACTCCCCCTCTACCCATATTTGTGTGTGTTGTGTTAAGAGGTTGAATCCTGCTATTGTTCGTGAGGTTGACAAAGGCATATGGAAACCCTTCAAGCTTGGGTATAAAGGAGTTCCACTCTCCCATTTATTCTTTTTAAATGACCTTATTCTACTCAATCATGCTTCACAAGATCAAGCTAAGCTGCTAAAGTTGTTTTGAAAGTGTTTACTGGATTTTTAAAAAGCTCGGGTCATAGGATAAATACTTCAAAAACTCAAGTGTTCTCTAATAATGGGTCTAGCAAGGACAGTGGTAGAATTAGCTCTTCTTTAGGTTTTACAGCGATGAAAAACCTGGGGAATTATTTTGGAGTCCCCCTACTCCATTCAAAAGTTGACAAAAGAACTTACGGAACTTTGTTGCAAAAAGTCCAAGAAAGGTTACTGCATGGAGTGCTACTATTTCCTTCTAGTCTATAAGGTGTAAACAATTGCCTGCTTCATATGTGAAAAAATTGAAGCCTCATATTGCCTTTTTCTTTAGGGAAGACAAGTTAATGGCAAGAAGCCAAGTATGGTCAATTGGGATATGGTTTGCCAGCCAAAACGTAATGATGGATTTGGCCTTAGGGATATGAAAGCTATGAATTTGGCTCTCTTAATAAAGATGGGTTGGGAATTACTAATTGGATCAAATAGACTTTGGGTAAAAATTATGTTGGCTAAATATGGTATGCATGGCCCATTTTCAAATTTATGGTACATAAAAAAATTTCAAATTTACGAAAACTATTCTTTTTAATTGCAAAAGTACAGAGTAGCTGCCCATATATCAGTTTTTTCATAAAGTATGAAGGAGTTGCCATGTATTCGCATTAAGCATGAATAGGATTTAGCTCTTTAATAAATTGTTGATTCTGAAGTTGGCCCCTAGAACTTTAATTTTTTTTAATAAGATTAATATGTGGTTTCCTTTTGTTCTACCTTGTGTAATTCAGCCATGAATTCATGCTTGCTTTTGATGACTCATAAATCTCAAATTCATTTTTTTTTTAAATATTCAACATATAATTCTTAAATATTAATAAAAATTGGATTTGGCTTCAGTTGATCAAATAGTGGGAAAGATAGCATGGTGACTTCGGTTTTACACTTGGCTTTATATGTATAAGCAGTTTGTTTTCAAAAGTATTTTAAAAAATGCTATAAAAATATTTTTCTAATATTCAACACACATTTATTAAATATTAATGAAACTTGGCTCTGGCTTCAGTTGATCAAATAGCAGAGGAGATAGCATGGCGACTTCGTTTTTATGCTTGGCTCTATATGTATAAAAAGTTTGGTTTCAAAAATATTAAAAAAAAATGTTATAAATATATTTTTAAACAATTTTTTTAAATACCTTAGACTTTGACATTCAAAACAAATGAAGTCTATAATTATAAAAATACTATTTTATATATAACATATACTAATATATGCAACTGATATATATTATTATATCTCAATATATGGTACATATAACAACATATATTAGTTGGTTTATAAAATATATATATACCAATATATAACCGATATATGTTCTTATATATTTATATATGTTATATATAACAACATATATCAATTGATATGCAAAAAAAATATTAATATATAAACTAATATATATTGTTATATATTTATACATGTTATATATAATAATATATATCAATTGATATACATTTTTATATGTTCATATATATTACATATAACGACATATCAGTTGAGATGCATAAAAGATTAATAGTATAGAACTATTATATATTGTTATATAACTGCACATATTTCACTCCATCCCCAGTTATATATGTAAACCTTTTTTAGGAAGAAGTCTGCAACCTTTCACAATTACTGCAGCATTAACAAATCAAATTGCCCATTAAAAAACACAACACTAATCAAAAGGGATTATAAGAAAAGAACATTACTGGTTTTTTTTTTTTTTTTTTTTTTGTCTTTTCCTTCCACCTTTCTATTCATCTCAGATTTTCTTTCTCTTTTTTTTTTTAATTTGAAAAGGCTAGAATGTCACTTGCATGTCGCATGTCAACTCAAATTATCATAAACATAAAACACAAAAAAAAATTGTAATATAGAGTTGTATAATGGCAGCCTATTGCAGTAATTAAATTCCAACTACTGCTTATTATTATTTCAGATTTTCCATCATTCTTATTTCATTATTCTAGGTTTACCCTTCTCCATATATTTTAAAAGATAAAAGATTAGGATAAACCAGCATAAACATGAAGGCGAAAGAAGAAAAACTGAGAAAAAAGAGTTTAAAGGTGAACAAACTGAGCACTCCAATTTCAAAAATATTAAATCATATAGAGAAAAAGAAACATGAAAACAATTCAACAACTGGAAATTCTTCGATAAAATAAATGATAGAACACACTCAAAAGTTCACATAACAGATTGTTGAATTTTAATTTTAATTTGGGTTTACATATTAATATAATTATATTATAGGCTATTTAATTTAATAGAGCTAATAAAGTGATCTAATTTTTAGGCTCTAAAAATATTCAATTTGGCATGGGCCATATATTTATAGAAGACCAATACTAGTGGTTAGGATTTCATGAGAAATCTAATTGACCTAATATATAAAGGATATTATGAGAGTTATAATCCCTGAGTTAGATATAGTTGTCAGTTTTGCCTATTCCATATTCAAAGCAAATATTGTAAGGCAATAAATTATAATTCAAAAGTATCAAATTCTAGTAAATTAATTATCCTATGGATCAAAGTACGTTTTCATTAATCTTTTCTTTTATATTCTCATTATTTTTTTACATGTAGAAATTTATTATGTTCATGGATTTTAATTAGAATTATGTGTACCCTTTATTTATTATTATTTAAAGGTTTTATTTAATTGAGTTATTGATTTTATTTGTTATGGATTTGGTTTATTGGATTTTATTTAATTAAAAAAAAAAAGCAAACTGCGAGTGTAATATTTGTTGTTCTTGCACTGTTTTTGTGTTGGTAAGAAAACGTATATACACATGGATGAAGCAGGACCATGAACACTGCACATAAGGTTTCAAATTTAAAAAAATAATAATAATAAATAAAGGGTACAGTGGCAGTGTATTGATTCTTGAAATGAAGACATTGGCTTTAATAACCTTGTTTTTTTTAAGGCCCAGAATGATTTTTTTTTTGATAAACAGAATGATTAATATCTTGAAATATTTGGAATGTTTATTGTGGGATTTTAGTTATTTATTTTTGGCTGTAAGTTGGATGATTAATTTGGCCAATGAAAGTTATTTTTTTTTAATCAATCTCGAGTTTAAGGCAATCTCAAAATCTCAATTAAATATTGATTAATTTGAGATGTTCAGTAATAATATGGATTATTGTATAGTTTAATTTAATTTATTAGTTAAGGTTATTTTGGCTCTAATTTTTTTTAAAAATAAATTTTAGATGCATCTATATATATAATTAACTAAAGTTTGTTAAATATTTAATAGAACTAATTAAAACAAGAAGTCATCAAAGTGACATTTCTTGTGTAGATTAGCTTATTGAGAATGTTATGATATCTGTTTGTGTGTTAATTCATGTGGATATTAATCTGCCCAAACGAAGGATAATATTTGGCCGAATTATTTGCATATTTGTGGTGATAAATGTGTAACAATTATAAGATTTTCATGTGAATAAAAATCAATCTAAAGATAAACTTATTATTTGATAAGATTTACTATCAATATTTGATCACTTTATCGAAAGTACTACTTACAAATTAATATTACTGTTCAAAGACTTATTAATGTTGTGCTAGATATCTCGAGATGTATTCTGTAATTATTTAAAATTTTAAAGGTTATTTTAAATTGCGATGTGAGCATGTAATTTATTATTTTATTCTCCGTACAGTTAATATGTTTGCCAATTTGTTGCTCAATATGAGCAGTATTCTAGTACCTACTTAATCAAACTTTAAGGATTGGAAAGAAAATATCATTATTTATCTTGGTTGTATGGATCTAGACCTGACATTAAGGGAAGAGTGGCCTGCCTCTCTTACAACTGAAAATTCCATTGAGGCAAAATGGAACTTCGAGAGATGGGAACACCTTAATATCCCAAGTCTAATGATTATCAAACGTAGAGTTCTAGATGACTTTCGAGGTATTATCTCTGCTGATATTACTAAGGCTAGTGATTTCCTTACCAAGATTGAGAAAATCTGTGAGAAAAAGATAAGGCAGAAATAGGGACGCTTCTAACAAAACTAACTTCCATAAGGTATAATGGCAATGAAAATATTAGGGAATATATTGTCAGCATGTCTAATATCTCTAAAAGACTAAATGCACTTAAGCTGGATTTACTAGATGAGTTGATTGTGAACTTAGTCTTAAATTCTCTTCCTCCACAGTTTGGGCAATTTAAGGTCAGTTACAATTGCCAAATGCAGAAATAGACTCTTAATAAGCTCATTGCACACTGTGTACAAGATGAAGAAAGAATGAATTTGGAGAAATCTCAGAGTGCTCATCTAGCTAGTACCACAGCAAATAAGGGCAAGAAAAAAAGAAGGATAAAGAATTTACTAAGGGTCCGGTGCAGAAGAAGGCTAAGGAAGATAAATGCTTCTTTTATAGAAAGGTTGGACATTAGGAGAAAGAGTATACCAAGTATCATGCTTGGCATGCTAAAAAGGGTATGTTCTTTACTTTGGTCTGTTCTGAATTTAATTTATCTTCAGTTCCTAGAAACACTTGGTGGATAGATTCTGATGCTACTACTCACATAAGTGTTTCAATGCAGGGACACTTGAGCTACCGAAGGCTAAGTAATAATAAAAGATACATCTATGTGGGAGATGACAAATCAGTAGATATAGAGGTAATAGGCCATTTTATGTTATTATTATGGACTGGTTTTTATTTGGATTTGAAAGACACATTTATTGTACTATCTTTTAGACGAAATTTGGTTTCTATTTTTGTATTGGACAAATTTGGATATTCTTGTTCTGTTGGAAACAATCAGTTTTGTCTTTCTTTAAATTCAAATATTGTTGGTGATGGTTCATTGAGTACTTATGATAACCTATATATGCTTAACATTGTTGCTTTATATAATGAAACCTTGAATGTAGAAACAAGAGGTACTAAAAGAAAGTTGAATCGAGATAACTCAGCTAGACTATGGCATAAGCATTTGGGTCATATATCCAAATCTAGAATTAAACAACTTGTGTCGGATGGAATATTGGATACACTTGATTATTTAGATTTAGATGCTTGTGTTGAGTGTATCAAAGGCAAACATACCAAACTAAAGAGATTAGGTGCCATTAGGACTAGATGCATCTTAGATTGATACATACAGATATCTGTGGATCATTTCCTATAACTTCCTGGAATGGTCAAAGATACTTTATATTATTCTTACACGATTACTCATGTTATGGGTATCTATATCTTATTCATGAGAAATCAAAGTCTTTAGACGTATTTAAAGATTTAAAAGTTGAGGTTGAAAACCAACTTGGCAAGAACATTAAGATCATCAGATCTGACCGTGGTGGTGAGTACTATAGCAGATATGATGGTTCAAGAGAACAACGTCCAGGACATTTTGTTAGCATCCTAGAGGAGTGTGGAATCGTCCCACAGTACACAATGCCTTGTTCGCCCATAATGAATGGTGTAGCTGAAAGATGAAATAGGACTCTTATGGATATGGTAAGGAGTATGATCAATCATTCTACCTTATCTAAGTCACTCTAGGGAGAAACACTAAAGACAACAACTTACATCTTTAATAGAGTACCAACTAAAGCAGCTGCCAAAATACCTTATGAGCTTTGGACAGGGTGAAAGCCCAGGTTAAAGAATTTCCATATTTAGGGTGTCCAACTGAGGCTAGGCCTTATAGGCCCAATAAAAGGGAATTGGACTCCAAAATAGTTAGCAACTACTTTATTGATTACTCAGAGCGATCTAGGGGCTATAAATTTTATGATCTCACTACAAGGTCAATTTTTGAGATATGAATTGCAACATTCTTTGAGGATATTGAGTATAGGGGAGAAATAAGGTAAGGCACATTGTCCTTAAAGAGGAATCAACTCAAGAAAACTCAATTTTGATTCCCATTATTGCTTCTGATAGTGTACATGTTTTTATACCTATCACTACCTAGGAAGTAGATTTGGGACCAATATAAGACATTGTTGAACAACTTCTTATTTAGGTTGAGGAAGTTATTCCTCAGGAACAAACTCAACAACCTTAAGAGCCTATGCAACTAAGGAGATCTAATAGAGAGAGGAGAAATTCTATTTCAGATGATTACATAGTATTCCTTCAGGAACATAAGGACACTGAAGAATAAGTAGGAGATTATCCAATCAATTTCCATTAAGCCATGTAGGATTTCAACTCTCAAAAGTGGATAGAGCCAATGAACTAGGGCTATAAGTCAATGCAAGATAATCAAGTTTGGGACCTTATCTCATTACCTGAAGGAAAGAAACCCATAGGTTGCAAATGGATATTTAAGACCAAAAGGGAATCAAAAGGTAATGTGGAGGGGTATAAGGCACATCCTATAGTTAAAGGTTTTACTCAGAAGGAAGAGATTGACTATAAAGAGACATACTCTCCAGTTTCTTCAAAAGACTATTTTAGGACAATTATGGCTCTTGTTGCACATTTTGATTTTGAGTTACATCAAATGGATGTTAACATTGTGTTTCTCAATAGAGACATTGAAGAAACCATCTATATGGTGCATATAGAAAACTTTGTGTCAAGTGACCTAAAGCATATGGTTTACAAATTAAAGAAATCCATTTATGCACTCAAGCAAGCTTCTCATCAATAGTTGTAATACCCTAGATGAAATACAAATCTAGTAGCTTAAATATTGTACAAATTAAATAAATAAAGTGAGGAAAATCTTGATTGAAATAAAATTTTATTGTGCTAAAGTAATATAAACAAAAACTCTAAAGTACTTGAATTGAAAACTCTACAACTCATAACGATTGTGAATCAAACCAACTAACTGTAAGGTATAAAATAACGAATTATATTTGTATATAAACTATTAGAGAAATAAAATGACCTACTAGAGTGATAAAAGAATCATTTATATATATATATATATATATAAAGAAGTGAAATTTACAAGTCACTAAAGTGTTGAAAATGGAAATTTTAAAACACCTTAGCTATAGCAACTCATATGTATAAAATTCTTAGGTATTATACTCAAAATGCATTATAACTTAATTAATAATATCTTAACATAATTATATGCATCAAAACCTTATAAAATAAATTAAAAATTAAAAATTAGAAGTGAAAATAAATTGAAAAGAAATTAATACAATTGTAGGTAGTAAATTAGGATGTGAAATGACTATAAGGGCATTCAAGTTAACAAATGAGTATAAAAGATTTGAGGGGCAAAATAAATATTTCACCCACTTAATTCTCAGCCATATTACTATCAAATTAAGAGGGTGACTCACCTCTTTTGATTAGAGAGTGAGCTAGACAAATCATAATTAAAAAAAAAAAGATGACAAAATTTAGTTATTATCTTATTTCTCCTTTCTATCAAAACACCTCTTTCTTATCACAATTTTCTTTCTTTTTCCAGAAAATAAAAACCATTACTAAGATAATTTATTATGTTTATAATTGATCCAAAGTGAAAAATTAAATCAATAAAGTGATCTAAAGGAAAAGAAGGAAAAAGAAACTCCTAAAGGTAAGAAATCTGGAAATTCTGAACCTTAATCTTTTAATTTTATTTCTCTAGCTTTAAATCTATTATTTATTAAATATGAGCTAAAAATTATCATTTATACATTTTAAATAAGTGTTTAGGATGTTGAAAGTTGATTTGTATTGAAAGAAATTGAAATGAATGAAGTTAGAAACCCTAATACTCAAATCTGTTTAAATTGTACAGCTTGAACTATTAATAATTTAGCTACTGTGTTTTATTTATTTTAATATGAAAATGAGCTTTAAAATTAGTAAACATTTATAAAAATATGTATTTGGATGTTTATAAGGCTTTGGTAAAAGGGCAAGTCAAAATGATGAGGAAAAATAAGTGAGTAAATAAGTGAATATATGCTGCTCATTTTAATAGTTTGAATGAATACCACTGAAATTTGCTGTTGTGTTTGAATTATTTACCTATATAAATGAACTCTATAATTTGTGAAAATTTATAGAGAAGTCATATATGATGTTGGAAATATGCTGAAAAAATTTCAGGGCAAATGAATTTCAAGAAATTAATATACAATTAAATGAATATAAATTACTCAAATGCTGAAATTTAGGTGTTTTGTTAACTTGGGACTTAATTGAGCATAACCAAATATATTTGATTTAGGTTTAAATATAAGCATATAATAGATGAAT
The DNA here is from genome assembly GCA_947685225.1 of Garcia nutans. Lineage (NCBI taxonomy): Eukaryota > Viridiplantae > Streptophyta > Magnoliopsida > Malpighiales > Euphorbiaceae > Garcia > Garcia nutans. Next base: position 67,248 of record CANTUV010000013.1, read on the forward strand.
ATAAATTTTAATATGTGTATTTAATATTTCCAAAATTATAAATAATAATTTAATGAATAAGTAAATCAAATGACTTGAAGAAGCCAATGCATTTTTATTGGCATATGGCACATATTTGAACTTACTATATTGTATAGCCCTATTATAATATAATTTTGTGATATTTAAATTCATAATTATAAAATAAACTTTAAGGCCTATTAAGATATTAAAACAGAACATAGGTGCCTAATAAATAATTAAGACAAAAATAACAAATAATAAATTAAAAATAAATCTAAGTGTGCGATTTATGTTTGGATGTGAATGTAGGTCGAGTATTGCCACCAAACCAACCAATAATTCTCAATGACTTAAAAGAATCAAATTTGCATATTTGAGGTGAGTTATAGTGTCCAGCCTTTACTTTGTCACTTTTGGAATTCTTTGATGAAAATTTAACGATTGCTGATATTTGAGTCATTTGATATTATTTGTTGTTTGTGATTCTGCATTTGTGAATTGTAAAAACCAATGTGGCCTCTTGGCCTATGTGATCATACCAAGCAATTTGATTAGCCAATATGACAGAATTCATACTTGATGGGAGTTATACTATCAGGTTATGTGCATATAGAAGTTTGTGATTTGTAGGACAGAAGCTACCCTTATGTGAATGTAATGTGTGATAACACTGGAATAACAATATGTTTTCTTTAGTGCTATTGATATGTGTTATCTATCATATTATATGATTTGCTTTTGTGATATTGGTCCAATTATTGTGTGCCTTTCTTGAGGATTAAATTTTATTGTTATACCATTATTGGGTTGCTACCTTATGTATTTATCATTCTTGAACCTTAAACTATTTTATTGTACATCCTACCCTTGTGATACTATAATCTCACTGAGTTGATAACTCACCCCATTATCTCTAGTTTTAGGTAGAGGTGACTTAGGACCATCAGCTTATTGATTTGTTCTTACAGTAAGAAGCTTGAGAATAATGTAATCATATATAATTAAATAATTACGTTTGTGCTATACTCTAGTTGCTTCGCATTACTATTGTGAATATTTTAATAAAGTGTAAAAGTAATATATAATGTAAAATAATATATGTAATATTCAATATCAAAATAAATGTGTAATAATATGCCATAAAATTATGAGTAAATAATAAAAGAAGTTATGATATGAAATTTTAATTCACTAGTGCAATTAACCAATATGTTTGAATTCATAAATTAGTTGGGTTCTACGTGTTGCCTGGTGGCCTTAAGCCTATTTGGACCCTAAGACCGTCACACTTCTAAAAATGGGGTGTGGCAATGGTACTTCAAATTTCATCAAGTATTTGTCTCATTTGATTTTGAGACAAATGTGTTTGAAGATTGTGTGTACCATAAGTTTAGTTGGAGTAAGTTCATTTTTCTGATTTTGTATGTTGATAACGTACTTCTTGTAACCAAAATAAGGAAATGTTGTAAGAAACCAAAGAATTTCTCTCAAGTCAATTTGAGATAAAAGATATTGGTGAAGCTTCTTTTGTATTATGAATTTAGATACATCGAGATTGTTCTCAAGATATTCTTGGATTATCACAAAATAAATATATAGAAAAAGTGCTCACGAGGCTTGGTATGCAAAACTGTAAATCAAGAGATATCCTAGTCGCTAAAGGAGACAAGTTCAGTTTTAGTCAATGCCTAAAGAATAACCTTGAGGTGAAGAAAATGCAGAAGATTCCCTATGCTTTAGTTGTAGGGAGTCTTGTAACACCCCTTACATAGCCTATACACTTAACTACATAGGAGATGTCACCTAACATTCACACTTGTTCTACATACGTGTTTATGTATGTATTAAAAAAATAAAGACAAAACTTCTAAGTATTAATGTAGTTATTAAGCTTTCAAAATAACTACTACAACCAATCTTATATTGCAAACATATATTTGTTAATTTATAAAGAACTCATGTTGATAACTTACATTAATAAAATTCTCAAACTACTCTCAAATTTTGACAACTGTCATATAAAATTATACAGTATTGCCATGTGAACTATACAAAATATAATATTTACAATATTGTTCTTAAACCTTTATGGTGTAGTTGACCAGGAAAGTGAATCTCTCACTCTGTAGTCTCAACTTTTCTTGTTTGATCTGCGCATTAGAAAATAGTTCTAATACGCTAAACAAAACTTAGTGGTTCTTATGCATTCATAATATGCAAGAAAAATTAAAAAAAAAAGAGATCTAAATATTAAATAATTTAGAAATAAAGAAAAGTATTACTCTCAGAACGTTAAATAAAGAAATTAATAAATTCATTGAAAGTTGAAATAGTAAACACGATTAAATCCAGAATTGAATAATTTATCAATAACTATATAACACATTGTTTTCAATGTAGATAACTCCTTTAATTATTCCCATACACACTGAACTCAGATTCTAGGTTTGGATAACAGGTCACTGTTGGCAATTTAATGCCCACTGTATAGAATCTTAGCTAATGGCCCATTATGGCATGAATGCCCACTGAGTATGGTGACACAGAGTGTCTATTAATGGCACAGAGTGCCCATTATTACTTTGGATATCCTCCCTTTGGCTAGCCGTTCAATCCCAAACTAGATCTAAAATCAGTATGATTAGGGCAATTCATTAGTATAGTTAACACTGAATTGTGTATATCATTTCAATGAAACAATACTTTTATCAACATTTAGTATTATATATATTTGTCATATATCCAAAGTTTATCTCTCTTTTTCATACTTTTAACACATACACATGAATTCTCAACACAAAAGTAAAAAACATAAACATATTAGCCTCATACTAGGCCCGTATATCACAAAATACAAGTCAAAAATATCATCCAGGTCCTCCCACGGCTGTAGCATCTCAACCCCACCCCCGTGGGATACAAAATGAAGCTGTTAAATACCTTTGTAGACCCCCACAGTCATGGCCTTCAAGGCCCACGGCCGTGGCATTCAGAACGACTCTGTTTTATCAAAATTTTTAAAGAAACAACCTCACTTTCAACCCCACGGTCGTGACACTCTATTGCCACGGTCGTGGCATTGGTTTTGGATTTGTTCTAGGAGTAATTCTTCCTTCAACAGTCTCAACTTTGATACCACTCCCATGGCACCTTTAAGCCACGCCCGTGACATCCCAAAATCATGTATTCTGCACTTTTAACTTCATGAAACACAAACATATTGAAGATCTAAGTTAAAAATGTATCAAAACCAAAATTTTGACATAAAAAGAATTTATTTCTAATACCTTACTTAACTTTAATTAATCAAGTCTTGAACAAATGATCTAATAAACAACATTCACAATCATCACTCAAAATTAAGAAAAACAACATTAACAACTTCAATTCCTACATATATCACACAACAATTCATTTATTCAATATTTAAGAAATATCTTATTCTAAATGACCCAATCAACTAATTTAAACATTAAAACTCAAAGAAAAATAAATATTTGCAAATTAAAATGCATAAGCACATACCTCTTTCAAAATCCTTCCATCTCTCTCTCTTTTTCCTTTTTTTTTATCACCTGTTGATAATTTACCTTTTCTCACTTATTCTTCTAAAAATTTATAATTATATGTAATCTACTCTTAATTTTATTTGATATGAAGAAAGGAAGATGAAGAAAATAAGAAAGATGGTGGAGATGGTGGTGTGTTGGCGTGGATGATGGAGAAAGAAAAGAAATTTTTACACTCTCACACACATGTACATATATCTATATGTTAATCAAGTATGGGCATGCCTATAATAATTATGGTGTACCCTCACTCTTAACGTTTGATTCTAATTCGATTTTTAATCTCGAAAAATCGTAAAAATAATTTCTTCAATAAATTTTAAGATCTACTATTTACTATTTCCTACTTACAGCATTTATCCAGATCGTTTTTATCACTATACACTGTCAATTATTAATATTAGTTAAAAATTCTTTGTTTAACATTTTAAACATTACAATTCTCTCCCACTAAAGAAATTTCATACTCGAAATTTACCTGTTATTGACACTTGGAATAATTAAGGGTATTGTTGTTTCATTGTCTCTTTGCTTTCCCAAGTGGCTTCCTCTATTGAATGATTACTCCACAACACTTTCACTAAAGGAATGCACTTATTATGCAACTCCTTTACTTCACGAGCTAAGATAGCCACCGGTTCTTTTTCATAATTCAAATCTAGTTGAATTTCAATAGACTATACTTGAATCACATGTGTAGGATCTGATCTATATCGTCTAAGCATCGACATATGGAATACATTATGAATCTTAGCCAATTTTGGAAGCAAAGCTAGTCGATAAGCTACTGGACCTACACGTTCAAGTATTTCATATGGTCCAATAAACCTAGGACTTAGTTTACCTTTCTTAGCGAAGAACTTTCTTCCACGGTGATACTTTCAAAAATACCTTATCTCCCACACCATATTCAATATCACACCATTTCAAATCTGCATAGGATCATTGTCTATCCATTGCAATTTGCAATCGATCCTTTATAAGTTTCACTTTGTCTTCAGTTTGTCTTATGAGATCAGGTCCCACAAGTTTTCTCTCATTCAATTCCACCCAACACAATGGAGTTCTACACTTTCTTCCATAGAGTGCCACATATGGAGCCATTCCAATACTCGTTTGATAACTATTGTTATAGGAAAATTCTACTAAAGGCTGATATTTATCCCAGCTACCTTCAAAATCAATTACACAACTTTTAAGCATATCCTCAAGTACTTGTATCACCCTTTCCGATTGACCATTCATCTGTTGATGAAATGCAGTACTAAAATGAAGTCGAGTATCCAATACTTTCTGAAAACTTTTCCAAAATCTAGAAGTAAAGTGAGGGTCTCGATCTAAAATAATAGACATTGGTACTCCATGAAGCTTGACTATCTTATTAACATACAACTCCGCAAGTCTATCTATTGAATAGTCAACTCGAATGGGAAGAAAATGAGTTAATTTGGTTAATCAATCAACAATTACCCAAATTGTATCATGCTTCTTTTGGGTGTTCAGAAGACCATTCACAAAATCCATGGTGATTCTATCTCATTTCCATTATGGTATTGATATAGGCTGTAAAAGACCTAATGGAACTTGATGTTCTACTTTGACTTGTTGAAACACTAAACATCGAATCACATATTTAGTAATATCTCTTTTTATACCAGGCCACCAATAATGAGACTTCAAATTCTGGTACATCTTATTGCTTCCGGGATGTACCATATACGTAGTATTGTGAGCTTCACCAAGAATACACTCCTTTAGTTCCTTCACATCAGGTACACACAATCGACCTCTATAATAAACTCCACTATCTTTTGACACAACATAATTTGATTTTTTCCCTTCATGCACTTGCTTTAAAAGTTCTAACAATTTTTTATTTTGTTTCTGAGCTTCTATTACTTTTTGCCTAATGGTTGGTTCAACCCTCAATTCTGCTAACATAACACATGATATCATTTAGCTTATTTAATTTATATATATAATACTATAATATTCTATATATAACATACCTGCTAAAATCTTTTGACTTAAAGCATCGGCTACCACATTAGCTTTCCCTGGATGATAGTCGATGATACAATCATAATTCTTGATCAATTTCATCCATCTTCTCTGCCTTAAGTTTAGTTCTTTTTATGTTGGCAAGTATTTCAAACTTTTATGATTAGTGAAAATATAAAACCTTTCACCATACAAGTAATGTCGCCAGATCTTAAGAGCAAATACAATAGCAGCTAACTCTAAATCATGTGTAGGGTAATTCAATTCGTGAGATTTTAATTGTCTAGAGGCATAAGCAATTACCTTACCCTCTTGCATCAATACATAACCAAATCCTCGATGAGAAGCATCACTATAAATAATATAGTCTTTACCCGATGTCGATTGTGCCAAGACAGACGCTTCAGTCAACATAGCCTTCAATTGTTCAAAACTAGCTTGACACTGAGCATTCCACTCAAATTTAGTTTCTTTTCTAAGGAGTTTAGTTAAAGGAAGTGTTGTTTTCGAAAATCCTTACACAAATCTTCTATAGTATCCAGCCAACCCAAGGAAACTTCTGACTTCTGTTATATTCTTTGGTGGCTGCCAATTCAAGATAATCTCAATCTTACTTGGATCCACATGAATACCATTAGATGACACTATGTAACCTAGAAATGCCACTTCCATCAACCAAAAATCACACTTTGATAATTTAATGTATAATTGATTCTCCCTTAGTGTCTGTAGTACAATTCTCAAATGCTTATTATGCTCCTCTCTATTTCTGAAATAAACCAATATATCATCAATGAAAACAACTACAAACTCGTCTAAATAGGGTTTAAAGACTCAATTCATCAAGTCCATAAAAACTGCTGGAGCATTAGTTAAACCAAAGGGCATAACAAAAAATTCATAATGTCCATATCGAGTTCTAATAACTGTCTTCAGAATATCTACTTCTTTAATCTTATTCTGATAATAACCCAATTTAAGATTAATCTTAGAGAAAATACCCACTCCTCTCAACTGATCAAACAAGTCATCAATCCTAGGTAATGGGTACTTATTCTTAATAGTCACTTTATTCAACTGTCGATAATCTATACATAATCTTAATGTACCATCATTCTTCTTCACAAACAAAACCGGTGCACCCCAAGGTGACACACTTGGTCTATAAATAATTTATCAAGCAATTCTTGGAGTTGCACCTTTAATTCTTTTAATTTCGGAGGTGCCATTCTATAAGGTGGAATAGAAATTGGTGTCGTACCTGAAACTACATCAATAAAAAATTCTACCTTCCTCTCTGGCAGTATTCCAGGTAATTCTTCAGAAAAAATATCCGTAAACTCACTCACTATAGGTATGTCTTCCAAAACTTTGCTTGAATGTCGTGTATCATTAACATAAGCAAGATAAGCTTCACATCTCTTTCTTGTCAACCTTCTAGCTTTAGTTGTAGAAATCAAACTAGAAGAATAAAATTATTTTTCTCCTCGAACTACAATTTCACCATAACCCAGAATATTAAAAGATACAACTTTACTATAGCAGTCCATAACTGCTTGATGTCGAGACAATCAATCCATTCCCAAGATTACATCAAAGTCATGGAATGGAAGTTCAATCAAATCAGTAGAAAGTTCAACATCATGAGCTTTAAGTGGATAATTTGATATACTCTATTTACCTTCACACTATGGCCTAAGAGATTTGTAACTTCTATCTCATAATCAAGTTTATCAACACACATTTTCTTCCCTGAAGCTATAGTTGTACAAATATAAGAATGTTTAGAACCAGGATCTAATAATGCATACACATCAAGACCAAGTAAAGAAAATTTACCAACTACAACATCGAGAGCATCCTGGTCCTCCACAGCTTTTCTGACATAAGCCCTAGCTGAAGTATTGCCTCGAGTTTGAGGTCTATCTACTGTTTCAGATCCTCTCTGCTGACTAACACTGGGTCAACCACATCTACCTGTCTTACGACTTGACTGAGACCTCTGTACAGAACTATATCCTTCAACAACTTCTAATTCTTTTATCGTTGGACAATCTCTAATTCTATGATCCAAAGAACCACATTTCAAACATGCTCCCTTTTGATACCAGCAATCTTCACTTGCATTGCCCTTACCACAATATTGATAAGGTGTAGTAACAACCCTTGAAGATGAGCTTGTAGCTACTCTAAACCTACCACCTCTAGATTTCTGAAAACTAGCTCCACTTCCTCTACCAAACTCCTGAGTTTGGGCTTGAATATTTCTCTGTCTTTTCTGGCCATCTTGTTGTTGTTCACTAGAAAATTCCTTCTTTGATTGTTGTTTTCTTCCATACTCTTGTTTAATCTCATTTTCTATAGCAACTGCCGCATAAACAAGAGTGAAAAACTCTTTAATCCTTATCGCTACTAAATACACCTAAATCTGACTGTTCAAATCATGTTTAAACCGCTCACACTTCTCTTCCTCAGATGCAACTAACTCTAGAAAATATTTGCTGAGGCGAACAAACTGTCTCTCATATTCAGACACAGATGATTGCCTTTGCTTAAGATACAAAAACTCTCAGTGTTTCTCCTCTAAATAAATCTTTTTAATAAATTCCTTTTTAAATTCTTCTTGGAAAAATGCCCAAGTAAGTCTACCCGCGGGTACACCTCTCTGCTTTGTATCCCACCAGGCATAATCTTATTCCTACAACAAGGAAACTGTACACTCTAATCTTTCCTCATCAGTACAATGCAGAATATCAAAAGCTCTCTCAATCCTCTCCATCCAATACTCCGGTACTAAAGACTCATCAGTATTACGAGCTTTAAAATCTTTTGCTCCCAATTTTCTAATTCTCTCCGATAGAGATCTTTGGGACACTGGCAATGGAGGTTGTGTAGGAGGAGCAACTCTTACAATTTCCCTGAGAACTTCCCCTATATTTCTCACAAATTAGGGATCCAATGGAATTTGATTAGCAAAAGGTTTTGATGGCTGCTGATTTCCCACACTAGCTTGACAGTGTGAGGATGCAGCTTGTTCCTCTGCACCTTGATGGGATTCAAATACCATATTATACCTTTAAACATTAAAAATCAACTGCATCAAATATTTATTCAATTATATAGTTCACATAACAATGACAATTGTACTTCTCTTTTCTTTTAACCCACAACTTAGAACCTCCTAAACCAGGCTCTGATATCACTAAATGTAACACCCCCTATATAGCCTATACACTTGACTACATAGGAGATGTCACTTAACATTCACACTTTTTCTACATACATGTCTATGTATGTATTAAAGAAATAAAGACAAAATACTTCTAAGTATTGATACAGTTGTTAAGCTTTCAAAATAACTACTATAACCAATCCTATATTACAAACATATATCTGTTAATTTATAAAGAACTCCTGTTGATAACTTACATTAATAAAATTCTCAAACTACTCTCAAACTTGTACAACTGTTATATAAAATTATACAATATTGCCATGTGAACTATACAAAATACAATATTTACAATATTGTTCTTGAACCTTTATGACGTAGTTGACTAGGAAAGTGAATCTCTCACTCTGCAGTCTCAACTCTTCTTGTTTGATTTGCGTGTTAGAAAACAGTTCTAACATGCTAAGCAAAATTTAGTGGTGCTTATGTATTCACAATATACAAGAAAAATTAAAGAAAAGAGATCTAAACATTAAATAATTTAGAAACAATGAAAAGTATTACTCTCAAAACATTAAATAAAGAAATTAATAAATTCATTGAAAGTTGAAATACTAAACACGATTAAATTCAAAATTGAATAATTTATCAATAACCATATAACACATTATTTTCAATGTAGATAACTTCTTTAATTATGCTCATACACACTGAACTCAGATTCTAGGTTTGGATAACGGGTCACTGTTTGCAATTTAATGCCCACTGTATAGAATCTTGGCCAATGGCCCATTATGGCATGAATGCCCACTGAGTATGGTGACACAGAGTGTCTATTGCTGGTACAGAGTGCCCATTATTACTTTGGATCTCATTCCTTTGGCAAGCCATTCAATCCCAAGCTAGATCTAAAATCATTATGATTAGAGAAATTCATTAGTTTGTAGTTAACACTGAATTGTGTATATCATTTCAATAAAACAATACTTTTATCAACATTTAGTATTATATATATTTGCCATATATCCAAAATTTATCACTCTTTTCCATACTTTTAACACATACACATGAATTCTCAACACAAAAGTAAGAAACATAAACATATTAGCCTCATACTTGTCTCGTATATCACAAAATACAAGTCAAAAACATCATCTAGGTCCCCCCATGGCCGTGGCATCTCAACCCTAAGTCTGTGGGATACAAAATGAAGCTGCTAAATGCCTTTGTAGACCCCTATGGTCATTGCCTTCAAAGCCCATGGTTGTGACATTCAGAACGGCTCCGTTTTATCAAAATTTTAAAAGAAGCAGCCTCACTTTTAACCCCATGGTCGTGACACTTAATTGCCACACCCATGGAATTGGTTTTGGATCTATTCTCGAAGTAATTCTTCCTCTAGCAGTCCCGACTTTGATACCACGCCCATGACACCTTTAAGCCATGCCCATGGCATCCCAAAATCATGTATTCTGCACTTTTAACTTCATAAAAGCACAAACATATTGAAGATCTAAGTTAAAAATGTATCAAAACCAAAATTTTGACATAAAAAGAATTTATTTCTAATACCTTACTAAAACTTTAATTAATCAAGTCTTTAACAAATGATCTAATCAACAACTTTCACAATCATCACTCAAAATTAAGAAAAACAACATCAACAGCTTCAATTCCTACATATATCACACAACAATTCATTTATCTAATATTTAAGAAATATATCATTCTAAATGACTCAATCAACTAATTTAGACATTAAAACTCAAAGAAAAATAAATATTTACAAATTAAAATACATAAGCACATACCTCTTTCAAAATCCCTCCATCTCTCTCTCATTTTCCTTTTTTTTTTATCACTTGTTGATAATTTACCTTTTCTAACTTATTCTTCTAAAAATTTATAATTATATGTAATCTACTCTTAATTTTATTTGATATGAAGAAAGGAAGATGAAGAAAATAAGAAAGATGGTGGAGGTGGTGGTGTATGGCGTGGATGATAGAGAAACAAAAGAAATTTCTACACTCACACACACATGTACATGTATTTATAGGTTAATCAAGTGTGAGCATTCCTATAATAACTATGGTGTACCCTCACTCTTAACCTTTGATTCTAATTCAATTTTTAATCTTATAAAATTATAAAAATAATTTCTTCAATAAATTTTAAGATCTACTATTTACTATTTCCTACTTATTGCATTTACCCAGATCGCTTTTATCACTATACACTGTTAATTATTAATATTAGTTAAAAATTCTTTGTTTAAAATTTTAAACATTACATGTCTGATGTATGCTCAAGTTTGCACCCGTCCAAATATTGCATTTATTATTGGCATGCTAGAGAGTAACCTAGGATGGATCACTGGAAAGCAGCTAAAAGGGTTTTGAGGTACTTACACAGAAAAAAAGATTATATGCTTACATACAAGAGGTGAGATCACTTAGAGATCATAGGGTATTTTAATTCTGACTATGTTGGTTACCAAGACAATAGAAGATCCACTTCGAGCTACATTTATCTATTAGCTGAATGAGCTATTTCTTAGAATATTGTTAAACAAACACTTATAGCTACCACCACTATGGCAGCAAAATTTGTAGCATGTTATGAGACATCAAACCATGGATTATGACTGCAAAATTTTGTCACTAGGCTGCGTATTGTGAGTGGCATTAATAGGCCACTAAAGTTATATTGTGAGAATAAATCAACAGCCTTATGCTCTAATAATAACATGAGTTCTTCTCGATCTAAATACATAGACATAAAGTTCCTGGCTATAAAAGAAAGAGTGCAAAGTGGACAGATATCCATAAAAATAAGAAAGATGGTGGAGGTGGTGGTGTTTGGCGTGGATGATAGAGAAACAAAAGAAATTTCTACACTCTCACACACATGTACATGTATTTATAGGTTAATCAAGTGTGAGCATTCCTATAATAACTATGGTGTACCCTCACTCTTAACCTTTGATTCTAATTCAATTTTTAATCTTATAAAATTATAAAAATAATTTCTTCAATAAATTTTAAGATCTACTATTTACTATTTCCTACTTATTGCATTTACCCAGATCGCTTTTATCACTATACACTGTTAATTATTAATATTAGTTAAAAATTCTTTGTTTAAAATTTTAAACATTACATGTCTGATGTATGCTCAAGTTTGCACCCGTCCAAATATTGCATTTATTATTGGCATGCTAGAGAGTAACCTAGGATGGATCACTGGAAAGCAGCTAAAAGGGTTTTGAGGTACTTACACAGAAAAAAAGATTATATGCTTACATACAAGAGGTGAGATCACTTAGAGATCATAGGGTATTTTAATTCTGACTATGTTGGTTACCAAGACAATAGAAGATCCACTTCGAGCTACATTTATCTATTAGCTGAATGAGCTATTTCTTAGAATATTGTTAAACAAACACTTATAGCTACCACCACTATGGCAGCAAAATTTGTAGCATGTTATGAGACATCAAACCATGGATTATGACTGCAAAATTTTGTCACTAGGCTGCGTATTGTGAGTGGCATTAATAGGCCACTAAAGTTATATTGTGAGAATAAATCAACAGCCTTATGCTCTAATAATAACATGAGTTCTTCTCGATCTAAATACATAGACATAAAGTTCCTGGCTATAAAAGAAAGAGTGCAAAGTGGACAGATATCCATAGAGCATATTAGGACAAACTCCATGATTGCGAATATGCTCATTAAGGGAATAATACCAAAAATATTTCATGAGCACACTGCTCACATGGTTGTACATTAGTTAAAGATGTTTAAGTTTAGTGGGAGTTTGTACATGACTTCATTTTTAAATGCTCTATTCTGTTTGGATATATTATATTATTTGTATGAACATTATTTTTCTATAGAAATAAAGTATTCAGTTCATTACACTCTGTCATTAAGTTAAAGTTGATCTCCATAATGTAGGACCAGTTGGAAATAGGAATGTTAGATCGCATTGCATATAATTTCCATGCTACACATTCATACTTTATCTATGTCATTGAATATGTTGGTATTGTAATCATTGATGGGTGGAGTTATGAATTAATGTAACAAAGGCTTCTTTGGTTCTATATAAATATAGTAGATGAACCAGATTGTACCTAAGGTAATGTTTCAAGATATAATAGCCAATTTTACGTGCATAAAGTATAATAGAATTATTAAGGTATAACATGTAAGCAAGTGAGAGATTGTTGAATTTTAATCTTAATTTGGGTTTACATATTAATATAATTATATTATATGCTATTTAATTTAATAAAACTAATAAAGTGATCTAATTTTTGGACTCTAAAAATATTTAATTTGGTAGGGGCCATATATGTATAGAAGCCCAATACTAGTGATTAAAGTTTTATGGGAAACATAATTGACATAGTATATAAAGGATATTATGAGAGTTGCAGTTCTTGTGTTAGATAGTTTGGCCTACCCCATATTAAGAGAAAATACTGTAAGACGACAAATCATAACTCAGAAATATCAAACCCTGAAAAATTAATTCTCCTATGGATAAAAGTACGCTTCTGCTAATCTTTTTTAAGGCCAAATACATATGTAGCCCTCTGAACTTGTCTCAATTGGTCATTTTACCCCCCCCCCCCCCTCAACTTATAAATTAACCAATTAGCCCCCTAAACTCAATTTTTATAACATTTAAACACAATTTTGCCAAGTCAGTAGATAAGTAAGCGACATACACAAAGAGGCGAGTGAGAGCATCTAAAACCATTGATAAATACAGAAAGAGCATCTCCTCTCTTCTCTCTCCTCCTCCTCCTTCTTCATCTTCTTCTTAATGTATTTAAAACCCTAATTAATCAAGCAAAAGAAATTAAATCCATTAACCAAACAGTAATACTCCTTTCTTTCATAACCAATAATCAAACAAAATAAATGAAAACCTATTTAAATACTCTTGCCCATAAATCAAATAAACCTATTAAATTTTTCTTACATATGGATCAAAGAAAATAAATAAAATCCATTGAAATGCTCTTAAAAGGAAATAAAGGAAAATATTTACCAACATGCTAGGTCATTTGGACATTGAGGTGAAAGGTGCTAATTCCTTCTTCAACAATGCTTAAGGAATTAAATTTTTTCTTCTTAAACGATATGAGGGAATGGGTTTTTTCTTCAACCAATTCAACCAATAGTTTCTTCAAGCATATTTTAAAGAATGATTCAGTTTGGGAACAAATTTAGAGAGAGTGAAAGAAATATTCATCTTGGGAATGAATTTCACACTTATTCTTCTTCAAATAAATGAGGAATGGGATTTTTTTCATTAAAGGAATTGGCTTTCTCCTATTAAAAACTTCAGCCAATGCTTCAATCAAATTGGGGAACGAGTTAAAATGTGATTTTTAGATGTTAGATTTTGAGGATTGAATTTAAGAATTTAGATATTAGGGATTTGAATTATAGTGGATTCAATTTAGGGATTAAAATTTTAATTTTGCATAATTGAGCTTGTTCTGACAGGGAGAAGTAGCAAATCCACGTCACAGCAAGCTGTAATTGTTCATTGGTTGAAAATGCATGTCAGCGTGCGTCATGCAACTGCATATCAATGAAATTGTGTTTGAATGTTATGAAAAAATTGAGTTCAAAGGGCTAATTGATTAATTTGTAAGTTAAAGGGGCAAAGTGACCAATTGAGACAAGTTTAGGGAACTATACATATTTAGCCTTTTTTTTATATTATCATTGTTTTCTACATAAAGGAATTTATTATGTTCATGGATTTTAATTAGAATTATGTTTATTTACATGCATTGGTTAATCGCATGTACTTTGGTTTAATTAAATTTCATCACAGTATAGCTTGAGTTGAGTTGGATGTTTTAGGAATTTATGGTTTTCTATTGACATGTATTAATTCAAAATCATTAGTGATTCAATATGAATAATGAACGAGGGCATAAAACACCCGATGTATTGCAGACAAAACCATTGATGATATCTCTTTGTGTCTGTTGCGATATTCTTTTGAGGAACTGTCATCATTATACCCTAAAAAACAATAACAAATATTGTTTATGAAGGGAGAGTAGAAACGAATTTGATTCTCAACCAAGAAGAGCAAACTGAAAAATATGATTAAAATATGTTGATGGGAGAGAAAAGTGACCACTGTATTTTTTACAAAAAATAAAAATTAACCTAAAATTGAAAACATAAAAAGTTAAAAATGAAAAGAAAAAGAAAGGACAATAAAAATGAAAAATAAAACTCAAAAAATAGTATATGGCATAATTTTCTTTTAGAATTTAGAATATAATACAAATGCTATGACTATACTCAAGAAAGAAATATGAAATTGGTTATTATATCATAACTATTTTTTTCAAGTTGTTTTTCTTCTTCTTTTTCTCCTATTTTTATGTAATTTATCAACCATTTCTTAATTATTTTATTCAAATTAAAAATTTTAAATGACAATATTGAGTGCAAAGGGCAGTCTGGTACATAAATACTCCTGTTATGTGCAGAATTCGGGTAAGGGTTGGACCCATTGGGTCTTTGTATGCGGCCTTCACTTATAATTGTAAGAGACTGTTTTCACAACTCAAATCTGTGACCTCAGGTTATACGGCAACAATACTTACCGTTGCACCAAAGCTCCCATTCTTACGCTTATATAAAGATGACATAAATTTAAATCTTATTACTAGAAAATAATAAAAAAATAATGGAAAAAGAGAGATGGAGAAAATTGAGAACCGATAGATCTCAAGATTTTTAGCCTATGAGTTGAATTTGATGGCTTAGAAAGTGCCAAACTAAATCAAAATTGTACCATTATTTATATGAAAAAGAAATTAATTAAAACCATCTAAAATCCTCCTCATGGAGTCTTAAATATAAAATAAAATAAAATGTGATTGTTGGGAATTGTGATGCTACATTTAAAAAGACAAATGATTTAATTTTTCTAAGGACATATATATAACTTGATTTCAAGAAAAATATTATAGTATTCATTATAGTGGTCCAAATTTTAATATAAAATATTATTGGGGATGAAAAATTTTGTTTATACTTCGCTAATACGCTTATCTCATATGTTCAAATGAATAGGTGAAGAAAAATTTAATTTGTATAACTTTTATGTTCATATGACTTTTATTTTCATATTTATATTTTTTATTTTAAATGTTATTATATCATTAAATTAGAATATAAATCATATATAAAACCAGACTTACTCAAAATATAAAATAAAATATTTGACAAACTAAAATCATTCATATATATACACTTATATTTAGCGATCCTATTAGCTAGACTAATAACTTCATATTTTTTTTATAAGAATCTCATTATTTATTAATAAGTTAATTTTTTGAATTACCTAATCAAAATAATATCTAGATTAATTTGACAAGAGTTGTTAATTTCATGACTTCAGCATTTTACCAAAGAAAAATTAGTAGAAAAATTTTACCTAGTAACATGAGATATTTCATATTTAGAAATTATATATAAAATAATTTCAAAATTTCAAAATTAAATATAAATTTCAAAAAAAAATGTGCAGCTAAAATGATTGATATATCATAGATAAAAAATCTTGATTTTTGATTTCTCAAAAGGTAAAAATTTCAAGAATTATTTTTAGTTATACAAATAAGATATCAATTTCAATGGCTTTTTATAAAACTACCTTAGAAAAAAAAATATTCATTTTCAAAAACACTACACATTCAAAAAACAAATTCCAAAAATACTTCAAACGGTATTTTTTTTTTCAAAAATATTCTATTGCTCACTTCAAACAATTTTTTTTTTTATAAAAATACTCATATCTCTCATCAAACAATACTTCAATTTTCATCTTCTTTTTAAAATTTACTATTAAATAAATATTTCAATAAAAATAATAAAAATTAATATTTTAAAATATATTTTTAACATATAAAGTATATTATTTTTTGTAAAAGAAAAATTTTAATAAAAATGTTAAATTTATTTTTAAAAAGTTAAAAAAATATTAAGTTTATTATGTATATATTGTGTGTATATTATATATATATTTGTGAATATTGTATAGATATTTTATGTATATTATGTACTTATTGTGCATGTAGTCAGTAAATTATATATATATAATTAAAAAATAAGCATAGTCCACATATGTTGCATGTATATTGTGTATATATTTATGTTTATTATGCATATATTTTATATATATCATGTATATATTTATATATTATATATATATTTTGAATATAAGAATAAAAAAATTATTCATGAATAAAAAAACACAAATAGCATAAAACCATATAAGATAAATAGGAAAAAAATTTACCAAACAATTTTACTCTAAATTTGAAAAAAAAAAAAGGTAAAACGCAGCACATATGAAGAGAAAAACAAAGTAGCGTATATTTAAAAACTGACAACCCAAATGACGTAAATTGTGTAAATTTCTCCAATATCAAACTAATAAATTACAATTTATTATTGGATTGAAAAGACATAGAAATACGCCACTGTTGTTTTATTTTTTTCAATAGGATTAACATTAATTGTTTTTATTAAAAAAAGAAAGATTATTTATTAATCACATTAAATTTTGAAAAAAAAATATATAAATCAAGAGAAAAAAGCACAAAAATAAGGCCAATTGAACACAACCAAGGATAAATAAGAAAATTTTCATAGTAATACTGGATCTGATAATGGAGTAATGCTAAATGGATTAATTTGATAAATATAAAAACCATAATTACTATGAAAATTTTTCATTTAACATATATATATATAATGCATTTTAGAATGCATTCTTCACATTTAATCTACACTATACATTTCAAGAATTAATTTCTAAGAGAACTAACTAGTTATGGGTCTGCATGATGGATATACTTTTTTTATACTATTTTCACAATGACATCATATTCTAAAAATTAAGTATAAATTGCTTTAAAAATAAATAGAAGATAAAAATATAAATAATTATAATTCACTATCTATTCTAAAGCTTGATTCCAAATTTCATAACATTTGATATTGAGTATGACAAATTCTCTGGCATTAATAATTTTTTCATATTAGAAAGCAGCCAATAAATTAAATTAATAAATATAACAATTACTATTTATTGCAAAATTAATGATGCTGATTTTGACAATATTTTAATTAGTAAAAAGTGTAAAATATTGATTTCTACCATAATTATACCTCCTTGCATCTAACATAATTTTTCGATACATTTTTGTTATTTGTTTTTAGGAAAATGTTATTTGTACAAAACAAATTGTACAAAATGTACAAAATTGAAATCTTAATGCTATAAATTACTGAAACAGAATTGATTCTCTTAAAATATTAAACACTTTCTCTTTAATTATTTTCTTTCATTAACATTAATTAATTACTTTCTTAAAAGAAGTGGTCAAGACTAATTAATAGCCAAATTTCCTTCATATTGCTTAATTTATTTTTGAGCAACGTATAACCATCCTCTTTTTAGCATTACTCTGTTTTTCTTTTTCTTTTTTTAGTATTTTAAGAAACTATATATATATGACTAATTGAATTTTAAATTTATTTATTTTTAATATAACTAATGTGAAATTCATTTAGCATACTAAAAAATTATTTTCAAATAAATTTTGTACTTTAGATAGAATAATATCTAAGGCAAAAGACTAAAAAAATAATTATAATATGACGAGCTGCTAAATTTGTTTAGCAATCCAATAATTATTTTCTTATTTTTAGAATGTAATTGTAATAATGTTTTAAATTATAATAAATCATATTTAAAAAAAATAAATTATAATTGCAAAAAAAGTATAAAATTTTCTTCAAAATTTGATATACTTTTAAATTTGTACTATCAAAATTCTCTTCAACAATTTATTTATCTAAATCATATTACGTGATGTTTGGTTTGGGATGGGATTTAAAATTATTTTATTTAATATAGTAGATAGATTAATAAGATTTTCATTATCCTAATTAAGGAAATGTGCCATTTCATAGCTTCCCCATATTTGTTATGAAAATAGAAATATTAAAAAAATCAGATATTGTACAATATATATCATTGTCAAAAAATTACTGAAGTAGAAAATTCCGATAACTGTAATGTTTTAGAATTTAAAAATAATTTTAAAACTATTTTGTGATTAAGCTATAATAATGATATATCGAATCCACTATCCAATATTCTTTTACGTTTTAAATAAATTTTACATATATTAATATTGTTTTTTTATGGTCCTTTTGGTTTGTTCATGTATAATAAATTTGACCCATATATATTATTTACATCAATAAGAATAATAATAGCATATAATACAAATTGAAATTTTTTATATATTAAAGTAATTTTAAATAAGTATAAAAAAAAATAAGAAGTGAAAATGAAGTATAAATTTAATTAAACGAATAATTAGTTTGATTAGTTCGACCTAATTTTATTTTATTATAGTTTTATTTAAAAATTTAAAAAATTTAAGTTTTAATTATTGATTCGATAATTGAATTTGATATTCACCTTTAGGCCACATATTAATTAAAAATAAGATATAAAGATCAATTATTTATCTAATCATATTTACTTGAAAAAAATTAGATAAATAAATATAAAGATAATAATAAGAGTAATAATAATATATAATAATATCGAAGTTTTATATAATATATTTAAATAATTTAAAATAAATATTTTAACATTAAAAAATATAATAAGAAGTGAAAGTAAAAGATAATCTAACTGAATCATCAATTAGTTCAATTTATTTGGTTTAATTTTATTTAAAATTTCCAAAATTCAAATTTTAGTTAATGAAATGTGATTTAATACAATAATCGAATATAATATTCACTTTCAGGCTGTATTAATTAAAAAGTATGATTAAAGATTAATTATATGTCCTATCTTATTTTCCTAAAAAAATTAGATAAATAAGTATAAAAATAATAATATGAATAATAATAATAGCATATAATACAAACCAAAGTTTTATATATTTAAGTAATTTAAAATACATGCAGGTGATAAGAAGTGAAAATAAAAAAAAATCTAATTGAATCAATAACTAATTCGAAATATTTGGCCTAATCTTATTTTAGTGTAATTTTATTTTAAATTTTAAAAAGCTTTAAGTTTTAGTTCCTATTTCTATTTAATTCAATTTTAGGTTGCATATTAATTAAAAAATACGAATAAAAACCAATTACATGTCTAATCTTATTTAATTGAAAATTTTAAATAAATAAGTATAACTATATATTGAAGTTTTATATATTTAAGTAATTTAAAACAAATATTTTTAACCTAAAAGGATATAAATAATAAGAAGTGAAAATAAAAAAATAACTCTAATTGAATTAATAATTAATTCGATTCATTCGGTTTAATCTTATTGTAATATAATTTTATTTAAAATTTTTAAAAAAATTAAAACTTTAGTTTAATAATTGAATATGATATTGATACTTAGACTGCATACTAGGTTAAAAAATAAAATAAAACTGAACCAAATTAGATATATTAGCTTTAGTCACATTTTATTTTCACATACAAATATGATTTTTAGTTTTTTAGTCCAATTTAATTCAATTGAGGATATTTAAATTAGTTATTTGGAAATTAAAGGATCAAGAGGTAAAAAAAATTGTGTTCAAGAAAAGAAAAAAAATTAATTGAATTAATATTTATGCTGTTCAATGTTATTGAAAAGAGATAAAACAATTAATTTGGTTTGAATTTTAAGAATATTAGAAAACATAATTTCAAATGTGGGTGATATGCAGATTTTTAAGGAAATGACATTTTAGTAATTTGATACTCAATGTGATTTTATACACAAAAATTTTGTCCAAATAACAGTACCATTTTTTTTTTATATGTACAATAATGCACTAGACCATGAGAACTTGAAAGAATATAGAATTAAATGAACATAAATAATATTATTTCTTTTTTTTTTTTTTGTCTTTCTAACTTTCTTACTTTTAGATTTCTATTTTTTACGAACCCACAAAAAGATGCTCCTCATTTTTTTTTAGTAAATGTCAATAAAAAGTATTTGAATTTCTAATTTTTTTTAAATGAATCTAAAAAAAATATGTTTCTCTTTTTTTCTTTTAATAAATGCCAATAAATATTATTTTTTTCTTTATTTATTTTTTATATTGTATATGTGCATTACATGTCAACTTATTTTTTTTTATTATTTTCCATGGCTTTTACGTATACACACAAATTAAATTAATAAATAGAATAACTATTATTATTACAAAATCAATAATGTTTGAAAATATTATAATTGGTAATGATGACGGGGTGCTCCTCAGGGGTCCTAGCTCTTAAAGCTTGGGCTCAGATAAAGCTGTTGTTGTTGCTCTCCTACCTGCAAGACAAGAGAGAAGGGGGACCGGACTCTCCGGAGTGAGCCTCCAATGTCTAAGTCAGAGGTCGGTCGATTTGAATAGGAGAGATAAAGAGATATATATAGAGCGAGAGTCAGAGAGAATGTGATTCTTTACCTGTGGGGGGTTAACCCCTATTTATAATTGATGTGGGGAGACAGAGTTTGGCCCATGTCAGTACAAAATTGCGAATGTATCGATAGACTGTCGATTGGTGATTGGAAGCTCGATGGGACTGAAAGTGCCCAGAACCAAGGCTTGATATAATGCAGACAACCCGGTAATGAGGAAGACCGGACACTGTGCTCGATATAATAGCTTGGTAAAATGAGGGTAGCATCAGTAGTCCTCTGCTAGTCTTTTAATATTTATGTCAAACTAGTCAAATCAATTCTCGATATGGAAGTGTATGTGTTGTACCGTGATGTTTAAATGCTATGTCATGCTGGACTAAAATATGGAACTTCGCCAGGAAGCTCGAAAAGTGGAGGCTAATTATTTGTTATTTATGTCAAACTAAGACTTATGGCTGCAAGAAGTAGAGCCATGCATGGGAGCTTGAGCTAGCTCAATTGAAAATGTTAAATCATAATGTAAATGAGACTGTTATAATAAAATGTAGCAGTCGCATACGGAGCTCAACTAGCGAGCTTAAAAAAAGGGGAATTGTTAACATGATATTTATGTCATATTAAGAATAGTGTTTTAGAGGAATGAAGTTGAGCTCGGTACGAGCTGCAAAGAAACTGAAATGTTTAAAATGGAACTACGAATGAATCTTAATATAAAAATTTGAAAAAAAAAACATGATGAGCTCGGTTAAAAGGAGAGAAACCTCGGTGAAAAGGGCTCAAGAAACTCAAAGAAGAAAGGGAGAGCTCAAGGGCCTCCAAGGGCAAGGCCCAAGCTTGAGGGATAGTGGGTAGTATCACTCTAGTCCCGTCGAAGAAGTCTTAACATTTATGCCAAATAGAAGTAAAAGGAGTTCAAAAAGAATACACGTCACTCAAAGGTGAGTCGACTCTTTGAGAACTGAGATAACGATTGAGTAGAAATCTGAAAAGATGTAACAGATGTGACATTAATAAGAGGTGTCGGCTCTCATGGTCAAGATTTTCTCTATAAATAAAGGTTTTGACAGCGACATTTGCCACACAACAAGAGAGAAGCTCAGATTGTCTAATTTACTGAATTAAAGCTAGAAAGCTCGGGGAGAGAGGTTAGTTTGAAATTCTATTTTCAAGTTTTTTATTTAAGTTTTTAGTAGGAAATATGGTGCAAGTGATAGCTAGTTCAACTTTGCCCTAGGATGCAAGAGAGATGGGCTCTCCGAGCATTATGGGTGAGGGGACCCATCATGAAAAAAGGGCTCAGGATGAAGCTGGGTCGGCTATGATTGAACATACCGACCAAAATGTTAGGTCTCCTAGAGTAATTAATGATGAGGAGGAAGAGGATGTAGTCGAAGTGCCAGTGAATCCAAGCTCTGAGAAAGCTCGTGTAAAGGACATCCGACCCTCACTGACAGAGATAGACTTGGCAGGGATCTGGAAGAAATATCAAATACTCGAAGAATACAAGATGCTCATTCCCGGAGAAGATGTCTGAGCCTATGATACATTGTCTGAAAATCAGCTGACTATTTTTGAAGAGGATTTAAGATCGAGAGTGAGGTTTCCTCTATGCTCCTTCCCTCGGGCTTTTCTGAACTATCATAGGATACCTCCTGGACAACTCAACCCCAACGCATGGCATACTATCATAGGGTTTGAAATTCTTTATGGATTGCTCAGGGTGGTGCCTACCCCTTGAGTGCTGAGTGCTTTCAGTGTGCTCAGAATACGCTTAGGAGTAGATAAAGATTTCTATACTTACAAGGTCAATCCAGGCTCGCTATGTTCAAAGGAAAACTAGATTCAATTAAAGCCTAAAAAGATCAATTCTTTATTTTGGAACACGAGAGATTCGACTGCTAAAATATTTGGTATGTCGATCCTATTGGTGAACAAGTGACTAGAGAAAAACTCAACAAGGATGAGTTCGTGATATTTATAACTGTTGAACAAGACATTCTGAGAGAGAAGAGAAATGTCATTGCCTTAATAAGGGAGTACTTTCCCCTCAGAAGGGTTTCAAAAGAAATTCAACTGGAAGACTAGACAAATATGTTATTTATTTATTGGTAGCGATTAGGTATTAACTTTTTGGTTTAATGAAACAGGAAGGGGCTCGATATCAGCCAGTAGGGAGCTAAAAAGATTGGCCAAGAGAGATGCAAGAAAGTAGGCTCGAAAAAAGACCAAGACAACTTGTGAGCAACCGAGCGAGCAAAAAAAGCTTGGAGGAAGTGGCAAAAGAGATTGTGACAATATCTCACATGGTAAGGGATAACTTGAATTTTAAGCTACACTCAATGTTTGGTAAAGAAGATAACTGAATAATAATGTGTAGGTCACCCAGCTCTCATACACCATTGAGGACCGGGTGGTGGATATGACAACCAACTTTGACCGAGCAATCAAGGTCTGTAATGAAGAGAAATCAAAAAGAAACAAGCTGGAAGAATCCTTGAAGGCCAAAGATGAAGAGCTAAAGTAAGTTTATGAAGCTTTGAGGAAGAAAACAGAGAAGCTTAGCTCGGCCAGCGAAACTATGAAGGCCAAGAGCCAAGAGCTGTGCTCGGCCAAGGAAGCTCTAAAAGCTAAGGATGGCAAGCTTTGCCTGGTAGAGGATACCCTTAAAGTCGTACAATAAGGGCTAGCTGCCGAGCAAGCAAGGAACTACAGGCATTATGCTCAGGATGTCTATGCTTACCATAAAATTGTGTCAGATAGGTTAAAGAAAGATAATCTGGATATGGACTTGTCTTGGATGATGGAGATCGACATTGACCAACTAGCGACTGAGCATGAGACAAACAATGATGAGGATGAAGAAGAAGATGAGAACTTGGATCAAGAGGATGAAGTCCATGATTAGCTTAGTTTTTCATTAGTTATAGGGTCTTCTTGTGCTCGGTCTATAATAAGTGTAAAGATCTAGCTACCTCAACGAACTCTTTATCTTATAATGAAATCTCTTATATTGATCCATAGTCTGGTACTTGTACTTCTTTATTATTAAGTATATGATATGCTCGATCTTGATGTCTCGGTTTAGACCCGAGCATGATATAATGATAAAATGAATATCCATGTTGCACTTTGTTAACATATTTATAAGAATTGATCAATATGCCCGAGCACGAGGTGCATCCGAGCGTTCTAATACTAGTGTCTTTGGGCAAGGTTTATGTTGTATGCTCGGGCCATTATGTGTGCCCCGACACTAGTGCATCGAGCACCCTTACGGGTAGGGAGGGTCTGTTAACTCGAACTCTATTTCATGCCGTATAATAATATGAATTCACATATGTACTTTAAGAACTTATAAAATAAAAATGAAAAAAAGTGAAGTTATAGAGTAAGTATGGGCTTGTTTTGAGCTACCATCTACGCTGGTCAATTGGATCGACCTATTTTGTAGTATGGTCCTGGGAGAGCCTTCCGAAATCTAACGTATGGCTTGAGGTGCTCTTTTGTCTATGCTACTAGCTTTGACCATGGCTCAATGTGTAGGAGTAAGAAGTTTTTCTCTGTGATGAGTTTGATTGCGCTCGGGTCTTTGATGAGCTTGAGTGTATGTTTAGCCCTTAGGGAAATTCTATTTGGGATGCCAATGCT
Organism: Garcia nutans; assembly: GCA_947685225.1. Lineage (NCBI taxonomy): Eukaryota > Viridiplantae > Streptophyta > Magnoliopsida > Malpighiales > Euphorbiaceae > Garcia > Garcia nutans. The sequence continues at coordinate 92,155 of CANTUV010000013.1, forward strand.
TGGTAATCAGGGATGTCAGTGGATCAACTAAGTAGTCTCTTGGGCGTGCTATTCGATGTTGGATCAGCTAATTGCTGCAATAATAGATTAGGCTTGGGAATAGCAAGTATAGACGTCATATAGAGTATCATGAGGTGCTCAATTTGAGCACTATGGTATGTAATTGTTGTTAGAGGTCGGTGTATTGCAAAGGCACCATACACAGTAATAAAAAGTTAGCCTTATATTAAAAATAAAAACTTGTAGATACATACAGAGTGTCAGTACATAGCATTATAGTAAAAATTGATGCATGACTAGAGTGCTTACCTTAATGCTCGATCATGGTAATCAGAGCTCGTGTGCAGTAGGAGCGCTATGATAGATTACGGTGTGCATGGGCATTGTAATATGCATGATTAGAGTGCTAAGAGCTTCGAGCATGACTAGGGCATGTTGATAGTCACCATGAGTGCTTAAAGAGTTTGAGTGAGATGAGGGCGTGTTGATATGCACCGTAAGTGCTTAAAGAGTTTAAGCGCAATGAGGATGCATTGATATGCACTGTAAGTGCTTAAAGAGTTTGAGCGCGATGAGGGTGCATTGATATGTACCGTAAGTGATTAAAGAGTTTGAGTATGACGAGGGCGCTAAGGGGTTCGGTGTTGGGGGCACGATGAGCTGTACAATTTGTACTGATCAGTGTGTGACTAAGGCACTGTATGGCTCAGTGTACGAGGCACGATGAGTTGCCATATATGTTAACTGCACACGAGGGCACCGAGATAACATAAGGCATGGAGGGGCACATTACGAGTCAGGGGCATAAGGCATTATAAAATGAACTATTGAAGTATCACACGCTTAGAGTACTTCCCTTGTGGGAGCTGTGGGAAGTACCCGAGACTCCATCGCTTATATCGAGGAGTAGTTTGTCCATGCTTACTGCATCAATGATGACGGGCTGATCCTCAGGGAGTTCTAGCTCCTTAAGCTCGGGCTCGAATACAGCTAGTACTGTTACTCTCCTACTTGCAAGACAAGAGAGAAGGGGGACCGGGCTCATTAGTCTGCTACCATAATGACATGAATGGCGCACGTTATACTTTTCAATGCAATTTGTTTAACATGTACGACAATTATGGGTGCAAGTTAGTCACTAATTAATTTGATTTAAGTCTAACATTTCAAGTCACACAGGCGACATGTCGCACCACCTCTGGTAAATCAGGGCCTCAACTCCACTCTCTGGGGCCAGAATCGTAAACCAAAACCAATCCTTCCTTTAATCCTCTAACATTTCTCCCACTTCTCCTTAACAAATCGTCAATGCAACCATTGACTTGAATTAGCACCACCTTATCTTCCACCCTTACACAACTGAATCTCACTGTACTATCCACTCTAACTTGCGCTGGCAGTGGTGGACTTTTTATCCTATCCCACTCTCCAAACCCACCACCGCCATTGCCACCACTTCCTCCGCTATTTTTTCTATGCGCATCAAATTGCCAAAATGAAAGCTCCACCTCGTGGCTTGCTAAAATGTACACATACCGAGCTGTGGCACATGCTACCACCACATACCCGCCATCGGGAACCGCTTGGCTCCTAAGCCATACTCTTGCTGCCACATCGTATAAGTCCATTGAACTTGCGTTCATATGTGCTTCTGCCCCAACTGCAGCGACGAGTGAGAATTCATTTCTAGTTACAGATCCACCAATTTTAAGTCCTCCAATTACATAAAACACACCATCAACAACTGTTCCAATGCATCCAAATATCCTTCTGGGTGCATGTGCTGCCGGTGCCCACGTATCGGTATCTGGGTCATACTCCTCAGCGACCGCCGCAGCTCGTGACCCACCACCGGTGATATATATTTTGCTAGAAACTACAACACTAGCAAATTTTTTCCTAGGAAAAATCATGAAAGATCTAGGAGAAATAGTGCCACTCCATGTATCATAACACAATAATCCATTTCCGCTAATAATATAGATTCTGGGTCCAATTGCAGAGAATCGAGCATGGGAAACATTATCATCCAGTGGAGCAATTTGCAAAGGGAGATACAAAGAAACCTTCTAGAGTTCATCAGTATTAATTCAATCATCTTGAAAGCGAAGAGAGGCGGTGAAAAGGGTGGAATCAGAAGCAACAAAAGCGAAAATAGTAGGATGGATGAGGTTACAGAGGCGGCAGAGGGAGAGAAAAGAAGGGGAACGAAGGAGGTAGGACCAGCGAAGACAAACAAAGGAGAGAGAAGGGAGGGATGAAGAAGGGACTTTGCAAAGACATTCTAAGAGAAGGTCATCGGGAAGAGAAGAGACCGTGGTGGCGGTGGAAGAGATAATAGAAATGGGTTGGATGGAATTTGGAGAATTGGTGTGCCGTGGATTGGGAAAGCAAGATTTCATTAGCCATGAGAAGTGACGAGAGTTGCAGCTTTCTGACATGTACTGAGATTTTCTTTTAGCAGAAAGAGGGAGGAGAAAGCTAATTTGTGTGGAGTTAAAAGAGGGATGCAATTCATATGTTTATGTTCATTTATTTTAGTTTAATTAATTAAATTAATTTCAGGGGTGGATTGGTAATAAATCTAAAGAGAAGTCAGTAGGGAGTAGCATATTGAAGTCCATCAAAATGGGATATTTTGGTTTATTATTATGAACTCCCTCCTCCGTTTAGTGTAAGAACAGTGTGCACAGAATAAAAAAAATAATTAGTCATTATAAATTTCTGAAAAATTTTATTATAATTTACTTATATGTCATTTCCTAATTTATTACACACTTATTCTTTTTCATTAATTAATATGGATAATATTAAAAATTTTTAATTAATACTCTTTTGAATTTCTAAAAGTGACACTTGAAATAAAAAAAAAAATTTCACGACACTTAAAATGAAACGAAGGAAGTAACTTGTTTCATCAGTTATGTAAAAAGTTGTAGACTATACTTGAATATCGATACCATTTTCATTTTTTAATACAAAATAAATTTTAATTAATAAATTTAAAAATATATTTTTAAATATATAAAATTTATATTATTTTAAAAATATAAAATATATATAACTAATAAAATATAAACTTTAAATTATCATTTAATGTAAACGATGAACAATAATTATAATATATCGCAAACAATCTAATTATTAGCAAAATATTCATTCTATTTGCCATATATAAACAAATATTAAATCAATTTCTATATAAGAAAATATCTTCATTTGAAAAAGATAAACCTCCATATATTATTTTAATTTTAGTTTTTGAAAAAATAATAATAATAAATCTAAACTTTATTTCTTTTTAAAAAATTACTTTTGATAATAAAATCTTTAAAACCAAACTAGTTTAAATTAAAATTTAACTATTTATGAATGCAGAGCTTTACCATCATAGGTGAATTTAATTTAGTTAAGGTGTTAACTAATATAAAATTCTTATGAAAATCATGAAGCATAATTAGGTAGTATCTTGTATCATTTTCTATTATTATTAATAATTAAATTTTTATGTAAAAATTATTTGAAATATTATATAATAAAATTATAAAATTATTTTATTTTATTTTTTAATTATTTATATTTATTTAGTAATAATAATTAATAATACTGATAATTTAGAAGATTGTGAATATTATAATATCGATATTTAATTATTTATTAAATATCAATAATATTTAATATTGCCATGTTAGGAAAACGAGTTTGACGCTTAGTCACAAGGCCTACTAATCTTTTTAGTCGGCTCTTCAATGCTAAATATATTCTAGCTACAGAAATTTTTTTTTATAGCGACATAGCGTAACAACCTAAGCTATACTTAAAAGAGTATTCTTTATTCTAGGGAGGTGGTCAAGCAAGGTTTGAGGTGGCGTGTTGGTGATGGCTAAAAAATTAAGGTGTGGTCATAACCTTGGCTTCCTAGTGAATCTCCTTTCAAAATAACAAGTCCTATAGCGGAGGACACAGATGATCTATATGTTGCTAATTTGATGATGGTGTGATAAATTATGTATTATGATATACTGAAAATGTGCAATTACCTTTATGTACATAGCATATTAGGGTCATCTTTTCTATTAGTTTTACTTAGAGTGGATTATAGTAATTGAGTATTTTGTATATAAGGAATATGATGATGTAATTTCTGATATCAGAACATTCATTTCATTCAATATGATATTTTTCATCTTCTTCTTCTATGTTTTCTCTCAAATCTATAAACCCTAGATGTTGATTTTACATGGTATCAGAGTGCAAGCATGTGAGATTGAGTCTAAAATAAATTTCTTCTTGTTGAATCTTAGTTCAATAATGATGATTTCTTCAAAATCATGTCTATTTTTCATTGATTTTTAGTTTTTTCTTTTGTTCGACAAATTTTGGTTCTTCTCTCAGAAGATTATTCTAAGAATGGTGAAATTTTTTGATCTATATGTTTTTTTCTTCTTTGTTCCTTGTAAATCTAAACATATAGGTGATAGTATATATGTTATGTTTAGATAAAAAAAAATCATAAATAGTTGATTTGGTGTTTTTTTCTTCTTGATTTGATTTTACTCACGATCTGTTGCTTTAATGCTAGATCTATTTTTTTTTTTTTGTGATTTTCTTTACTTTCAAGATCTCTTCATATTTCTAACCCTAGTTTATCACAACCTAGATAAACTAGTAGATCAACTTGTTCTACTTGATTCTCTTTTTATGTGAGGTGGTTATTGTTAAAAAACACTAGCTATGGCTAATGGTAGTAAATCATCTACTGAGTCTGTGAGATGATAAACTGTTGCGCTCGACTAACACTACTACAAGCGACACTCACAAATATACGAGATTATTGTAGCAACGGTGATCGCCCTAAGGTCATCTCACAAGGAAAGAATTATTTTGCAATAGTTTGATTAACAAATAAATCGAAAAGCAAGAGTGTGATATGTTGGAATGGTGAAAAGCAATTTAAGTTTAAAAGTAATGTGTGTAATGGTTGTACAAGATTAATTCAAATTCTTGGAATGGTGCCTAGGGTTGTAAATCAATTTAATCAAAGCTTAATTCTCAAATTGTCCATTAATATAACCTTGTATTTTAATTTATTCCTTGAGTTTAATTAGTAATTACTAATTCATTAGTTTTCACATTCATGAATTAACAACAACCAATTTTTTTGAGTTTACAAATTAATAAAACTCTAGAACTTATATTTCTAATTCATTCTTAGGGTATTTGAATGCATAATTTCAATATCAAAATTTACCTCTCGGTCCTTCATTCAATATCTAGAGATCAATAGGTAGCCAACCTAACATTCAATCAAATATAATCAACAAATAACAAGGTATATTAATGAAAATATCAAATCAAGTCATTCAATCAAATCTACTACAAGCCCTAGACATGAGTAATTTAGCTCATCATCATCAATTTAAAACAAACAATCATCTCAATATAAATCAAATCACAATTATAAATTGTAATATTAATGTTCATAACAAAACAATAATAATCTAGAAATGAATTAAATGAGAGAATGTGAAAAACCCCTTTGAAGATACTAAGAGTTGAACTTCTAGTCTTCCTCCTAGCTCCACTTTGAATATGATGAAGAACTAACAAGCCTTCTTCAATCAATGACTCTCCTCTTGAAAGATGGAATGGTAACTCTCTCAAGTCCCCAACTCTTCAATCAAGCTTTCTTCAAACCCTAACCTTCACAAGAGCTTACTCACCCAATTTTATCCCAAAAATGTTAAAAGTCTTGTCTATGGAAGAAATAGAAGATGAAGATGAAGGTGATGTTTATGGTCTTTTTCAAGACTAAGAACAAGAAGATGAACTAAGAACCCCCTTAGGACCAAGCCCCCAATGTGTATGTATATCTCCACTTTCAATTCTTTTTAATTTTTTAAGACCCCAGTCATGTCTTGGCAACTCACACGCACCTCTTTGTCTCCCTTTTTTTTCATTATTTAAATCTTCATCCCATGAATTAGGCAACATTTTTCTTCTTTTATTGATTCTTTTTAAAAGATAGCACTTGTTGTCTCCCACTTTGTCCCCCATCTCAAGTAAATAAATTGAAAGAATTCTCACAAGACACGACCAAGTCATGAGTGACTTAGCTGTGTCACTCATTTTCCTATGGACAGACCAAGCCATGTGGTCGTGTCCTTGGCTGCCATTCTGCCCTCTTTCTTCTCTAGGTGAGACACGACCAGTGGCTTGGCCGTGTCTCCTAAATGTGTTCTCCACTATCTCTATGTTGTCTCTTCTCTTTTCTTTGCTCTTTAGATGGGACATGGCCAGTGGTTTGGCCATGTCTCTTGAATGTGTTCACTTCTGCCTATTCTTTGTACTCCTTCTTTGTTTTATTCTTCTAGTGAGACATGACCAAGGCCTTAGCCGTGTCATGTGACACGGCCAGTGGCTTGGCCGTGTCTCTTGCTTGTGTCTGTCTTTGCCAAATTTTCCTAAGGGACACGACCAAGCTAACTTGACCTGGTCGTGTCATGTGAGTGGTTCATGCCTCTTGCCTTGGATGAGGAACACGGCTAAGCCATGATGTGTCTTGACTGTGTCTCATGTTTTCCACCTTCTTCAATGCATCAAATTGAATTAAAGCTCCATTGTTTTGTTCTTCAACCTGGATCAAATACTTTAAACAAACTTAAGCATAAATTTAAAGAAACATCAATCAAAAGCCAATAAATTATCCTAAAAATACATACACAAATGATCAAAATAAATACTCCACACTTAATTCTTTGCTTGTCCCCAAGCAAAGTTAAAATCAAAACAAATTAAACAAGATAAATTTAGTCAAGTTCAAGAGTTATAAGGATATATCAAAATTTCCATTTTCTTAAATCTGCAATCATTATCAAATCATGAACAATTAGTACTCAAGCAATTTAATGACCAATCCATGCATACCAAAAATTGTCACTCCCTCACAAAACCTCTCAAGTGTTTAATCAGGTAGTGTTTTAGCTCTCAACATTCAATGAAAGATTATCTCTATAGGCTTACTTATCAATAAAATCTCCACCACCTAATTGCAATCAAGCATCAATCATAAAGTCTTTCATTAGGTTGTAATAGGGCTAAGGTAAAGGTATAACATTTGGGAGTGTGAGTTTATTCACTAAGTTTAAGAGCACTTCAAGAATGAAGTAAACAATACAATATAATCGAACAATTTCAAAACACCTTCTACTCACATAACACTTGACATTAATTAGCTTTCCAATGAAACTCACTTATTAAATTGTGCAATGATCATTGCTAAACTTATTCCAACCCTACGAAAAACAATATCAACTTCTATTATTTTGTTTTTTCTTTTTTTCTTTTTCTTTTTCTTTTTCTTTTTATTTATTTTAATCAAAATAGGGTTTGCAGCTAAAGAACACAATATTTTACAATTTTAAATCCACTAAATTTAACTCCATACTTTATTTAATACAATACTCAATCATAAATGCTCTTAAAATGCTCTTGGCCTAATGAAAGGGTAATAGTTAAAACAACAAGGTTCAAGCTAATGGTGTTATGAAAAAGAAAGAAAAGAAAAAATGAAATAGCTCAAAATTAACTAACTAAGGTCGGATATAAGGTTGGTCTTTTTAAGCCAAAATGGGTTCACCTAATTGTCTTAATCATATTGATGCCTAATTGAAATTTTTATGTAGTCTCAAAATGCATGTCAAAGCAAGTTCTAGCAATTCATCAATCAAAGATATTTACACACAATAAAGAATAATAAGTTAATATCCAACTTAATAGGCTCAATTCCTCACTAGTTTAAAGGTGATGCAAGGAATAACCATGGAAATTGACAATAAGCACCAATTCTAATCAATTCTCAAATTCATGCTTCAAAAATTCAAAGGTCATCTATCAACAATCTTATAACAATTGAACTTTTCAAAATTCATTTATTCAAAAAAAAAATATTAACTAAACTCAAACAAAGATAAGTTAAAAGTAAAAACTGCACCCCACACTTAAAGATTCACATTGCCTCTAATGTAAGCATGCATAAATTAAAAGAGAAAAGTTTAGATGAAACCTAATTTCCATTGTTTCCATATGTGATATAAAGTGCTCCTTCCATCCTTAATGAATTTGTCACCCATGTTTGAAAAGATGAATAGCATGCAACTCTGAAAGGTATCTAGTGTATTGCAAAGCCTAAATAGCATCCTTTGAAGAGCAAATGTCCAAAGAAAACATGTGAAGGTTATCTTTGGGTGATCCTCCAATGCTATAGGAACTTGGTAAAAATCTTTTTCAGTTTGCAACATGATTATATCTGTTTTTGCGCTTCCTCACCACCGATAGTGGAAGAGATGATCATTGATTACATACTGTTCTCCCCAATAAAAATATATTTTAAAAGTTTTGGGGTCTTTTTAAGTTCAACCAAGTTTGGTTGAATTTCTTTCTTATCCTCTTTAGCAATCTAATGTTCCCTCTCCATAACCTCAACATTTAAGATTAACTTGCACTCCTTAATTTCTAAATTAGAAATTTTAGGCTCTACTTCTAAGGTCATGGCCATCTCAAGCTTATCTTCACTATCTTCTTTGGAGGGCATGTCATAGATTTCAGAAAGTTGCTTACCTTGCTTCCCATCCTTCAATCTACTTGGGAATGGAATTGGTGGCATATAAGGATTTGGAGGCTCATGCAAATTTGGTGAGGTTGATACTTTCAAATTCTCCTCCTCCATTGATTGAATTGGTTCCTTTATGTTGGGTTGTATCTCCTCACCATTTTCTTCTTGATTAGTACTTACATTAAAGGAATCACAAACTTTGTTATATATTACCATTTCACTCCTCAAAATTGTGATTGCATTGGCTTGCTTTAATAGGCAAGGAGATTTCACTTTTTGGTGTGCTTAGAGTTGATTTGCCAGTTGTCCAACTTGAGTTTCCACCTTCTTCAATGATACCTCTAAAGAATCAAACCTCTTATTGCTCCCTTCATGATTTTGTGTGCTAATTTGAATTAAAGCATTGAAATTATCTTCAAATATGGGTTTCTTGAATTGATCTTGATTTTGTGTGCTAATTTGAATAAAGACATTCAAATTATATTCCAATGTGGGTTTCTTAAGTTAATCTTGATTTAAAAATTATCCTTGAAAGTAAGAACTTCTTTGATAAGGTTGAAAAAATTGTTGAGGTGAAATTTGCTATTGATTTTCTCAAGAAAATTTTGGCGGTCTCTCTAACTTGGGTTATAAGGATTGGAATATAGGTCATGCCTACCCCTTTGTTGGAAACTTTCAAAGGTATATGCTTCCTCTTGCCTCTCTTGGTATTGTTCAAAATCAAATGAATACATGTTTGCACTATGTCCTGCAATGCCACATGCATGACATACTTCTTAACTAGGCATAGGTGCTCTTCCTCTTGCATTTAGCATCTTAAGTTGACTTATTAATTCTGCTAAATGCCATGGCAGAATTAGCATTCATATCATAAACTCCCTCGTGCCTTGAAAACTACATCCTTACAATAAACACTTAGTAATTAAAAAAGAAATACTTTAAATAACTAAACAATTTAAATAAAAAAAATATCAAACTAGTATCAACAATTGCCTTTCCCGATAACGGAGCCAAAAATTTATTGCCCTCTACTATCTCTATATTGTCTCTTCTCTTTGCTTTGCTCTTTAGATGGGACACGACCAAGGCCTTGGCCGTTTCATGTGACATGGCCAGTGGCTTGGCCATGTCTCTTAAATGTGTTCACTTCTGCCTATTCTCTTTGCTCCTTCTTTGTTTTGTTATTTTGGCGAGACACGACCAAGGCCTTGGCCGTGTCATGTGACACGACCAGTGGCTTGGCTGAGTCTCTTACTTGTGTCTGTCACTGCCAAATTTTTATGAGGGACACGGCCAAGCTGACTTGACCTGACTGTGTCATGTGAGTAGTTCATGCCTCTTGCCTTGGATGAGGGACACGGCCAAGCCATGACGTGTCTTGGTCGTGTCTCATGTTTTCCACCTTCTTCAATGCATCAAATTGAATTAAAGCTCTATTATTTTGTTCTTCAACCTGGATCAAATACTTCAAACAAACTTAAGCACAAATTTAAAGAAACATCAATCAAAAGCCAATAAATTACCCTAAAAATACAAACACAAATGATCAAAACACAAACACAAATAGGACTAGGTAAAACTTTTAGTGATCTTTACACTTGTAATCATCTGATAATCCTAGCATGGTTTTGGTAAGCTCCCCTTTGACTAAACATAATTATCTTACTTGGACTCGTGCTATGGAGATAGCACTTGTGGCTAAGATGAAACTTGGTTTTATTGATGGATCTGTTTCAAAACCTGATGAAAACTCAGCTGGGTATCTTGCCTGGAAAGGAGTTGATTATTGATTATATGGTGATGTCTTAGTTGTTGAATGCTATCTCTAAGGAGATTGTTGATAAATTTTTGAATATTAAGACTACTAAGCAGCTCTACGACGAGCTTCAAGATAGATATGGGAAAAGTAATGGGCTTTTGTTGTAAAAAAATGTAATAACCCAAAACTTTAAAATATTTCAAAATATCATTTAAAGATAATATTAACAACAACAACAACAACAACAACAACAACAACAACAACAACAACAACAACAACAACAAAGAAATTTGAGATGGAGTTTGGTTGAAAAAGCATTGAAAACGGGGAAAGAATTAAAAATTATTATGAAAATTTTAAATTTTAAAATAAAATAAAATAATAATTGATATGTGCATAATGACCTTATATTTTCTATCATATTTAGCATGAAATTGACTTTAATTAATCTATTCTAAGCTTATTTATGTGCTTTTATTTCATTATTCTTGAATTAAGCTTAGTTTAAATTAATTTCTTAAAAGTGTGTTTAAACTATAATTTTTAGGCATATTTTGACCTTTAAAGCTTCAAGTAAAATTTTGGTGGTCTTAAATTGAAAAATTAGAAAAATGGTCTTCATAAAGTTGATAGAGAACATCTCAAAATTTTCAAAGAGTCTGGGTTTGTTAAATTCAGAGGTTTTTTGGGCCTCCAAATTTAAAGTCAAAATTGGGCTTAAATTTTAGAAGCAGAAGTCTAGTTTGGGCAATTGATAATAATTCGGTCATAACTTGGGTGTATGAAGTCCTAATCAGGTAATTCAAAACTCTAAAACCGTCTACTCTTCTTTGAAAATGATTTTTATGAAGAAGTCAATTGGAGATAAGGATTATATCAGAGAGAAAATTGAGTTTGAAATTTCAATTCAAATTCTGGAACATAAGCTAAGTAGGTGGAATCTAGCTAGAAGGGCGAGGAGACACCAAAATGGGATGTGAATAGTAAGGGAGGAGTTTCTAGAGATAAATTTTCTATTATACCTTTTCATCTTTCAAGTGGAGATCAACTTTTCCACCATTGGAGACTAAAGGAAGAAGAAAATTGGGCTTAAGCACAACTTCATCATCTCAACAAGACTACTCATCCATCTAGTTTGAACTCTCTATTTTGGTTTATGTTTTATTTCATGTTCTTATTTTGTTATTGATTTGAATATTGAAATTATGAATTTCTTATTTAGTTTCTTAATTTCTATGTTCTTTATGTGCAATTTAATCATGAACAACTAATCCTATTAGTGGAATTAGGTGGATTTAGGATTGTGAATAATAGGTATTGCTTAATTTGATTACTATTAATTTTTTGAAATTAAAGTTTTGTTGAATTTGTTCTTAGTATTTGTGATTAACTGGCCACCAATTACATGATCAATTGAAATTGTATGATGAGCGAGTGTAATACCCCCATACCCCATATACGTACACCACATACACCCACACAACATGTGATATATGTATAGAGGATATAAGGGTGTCACAGTTCATTTTAAAACAAACAAATCAATCATTACAAGAAAATCAAATCATCATTACTAAAATTTGAATAAACTAAAAACATTTAACTCACATTATAAAAATCAATAGGGAAAATATTTCTCATTAAAATTCATATATAACATTATTACCCAAAAGTTTATCCAAAACATTTGTTTAATAAGCAGCGGAATATACATATGTTTACATCAAAATCAATAAGTACAAAAATATGAAATGTATACATGCTGTCAGTTTGTCTCTGATCTTGATGTCCACTAACAACTCTGATCTCAAAAACTCAAGCCTAGTGATGGGTGTCGAATCCACCAAAAATAATAAACCTGCTCTTCCTACAAAAGAAAACTTGTAAATAGGGTGAGAAGGGTCGAACCCTAGGGACTAGCCTTGCCCAAGGGTAACCAAAATCTGACCTGCTGTAATTTAAGAAAAATAAAATAAAAACAGGGGAATTATATTTATGAAAAATAAAATGAAATTAAGTTAAAGAAGTGATCAAGAACGAAATTAGGACAGCAAAAATAATAAAAAACTTGAAACAATGGAAGTGAACTCAGTCAAGGACGATTCGCGGTATGAAGTTCTCACGGATTGATCACGGGCTAAAAATAATCTTTTTAATTCATATTCACAGACAAGTTATAGCCTTCAAGCTAGCGTCTCCGACCAATCTTTCCGTTCTGAATAGGTTAAGCAAGACATAGCGCTATGGATAACCCCTAACCAATAAACAACCCTAATACTAGCGACAGGATTTAATTTATTGATTGCAATGAACACTAGAAAGACCTTGCCCTAACCAACAAACCTACTAGCGAGATTCATTTAGATTAGATCATACAATTACTTAATATAACCCAAAAGGTTCTACCCAATCAAATTATATCAATTGCCACTTGTATCAATTCGAATAAACAATTACGGATTTAATCTCATTGATTAGCTATATGTATCCTATCAATTAATCAATTGGCCAGATCAATCAACTAATAAAAATACACTAAAGATGGATTTTCCCAATAAGCCACAGTAAAAGTATGAATGCAAAAGAATCAAAAAGAATAATTAGGCACAATCAAACCTCACAATCTTAAGAACTTCAACCTTGAATTAATCCTTGACTGAAATAAAGAGTTTAGCCACACATGGCTATGGAAGAACAACAAAAATTCTGTAAAAGAATGCTGAAATTCGTATTAATCAAAGAGGAGGCAAAAAGTGTCTTCCCAAAACCCTAAAAATAACTTAAATACTTAATAAAGGGTGGGGCCAACCTAATATAACAAAAAGGCCCACTAAAAACTACTCAAATCCTATTACAATTCGGTTTAGAAGTCCTCAAATACCACTAAAATGCGTGGGTCCGTCACTTAATTAAATCAGCCCGTTCAGGTCTGCCTGGCCGTTATCCTTGGGCAAGGCTAAGGCTTCTGCTGCCAATCTGACAATCTGTCATAAAGAAAATTCAGCTTCATGTCCTTTGCTCCAATACTTCCAATCCAGCTCCAAATAAGCCTCTTTATTGCAAATCCACCGTTCCTATCCAGAATAATAAAACCCAAGTAAAAGCTCTTCTTTTCAATGTGAATAACATCAATTAGGCACAAAAACAAAGTAATAAACATGTTGGATTTGCAACCTATCACCTAGACACGACTCGGTTTAGACGAGCTCTCCGGCACAACCGGATCTACCCTGTCACTTGCGCGATGAACCACAATCGCGCTAAGCAGAAAGCTTAGTGGTATAAACTTTGGTTCAATATAGATTAATGCGATGCTAATGCACAACACATTTGAATATAACAATTCATTATATTATATCTCAATATATATATCATTTGCTTCACCTTTCATAATTCACATTAAAGCAAAGACAAACATGGGCTCAAAAAAGATCTAATATGCTATTCAAAGTTCAGAGTTACTGCTTTGGTCCATATTGACACCTTGTATCTAGCCCCGTAGGCAATATATATCCATGGATAATGTAACAACCCCAGTCTCTTGGACCTCAACCGGGCTAGACCCTTAGTCCCCAGTATCTTGGTCCTCAACCCGGCTAGACTGTTACAATTTTTGAGGCTTACGACCCAATTTTTCACCCCAAAAACATCTCATTTATCAGCTGGGTCCGGCTTACAATCCGTTCTTTTCACCTGCCCAGCAATTCATAGGCATGCCGCCAAACCTAGAACTCTGAAAATTGAATAACATACTAGGCACACAATTTATTCATTTATCTCATTATCAAATATTTTCATAATTTCATTCTCTTTTTATTTCTCATATTAAATCTAGGTACATTGCCTTATAATATCATCATTTTTCTCACCTTTCTCATTCTTCTCTTTTGTACCAAAATCAATTTGTTACATTATGATTTCACATGTCTTACCACATTATTCCATATTTCTTTTCATATACAATACATTACTCAATTGCATTGATACATCAACATAATTCATATCATGCATATCATAACATATAACTCATTCATAAAAATGTATCAATTAACTTAACACATTTCTCAACTAAATGTGTTAAGTCCCAATGTCATGTAAATGTATGCAATCATTCAAAGTTTGTACTTACCTTTTAAAGAAACAACACCACTCTATAAATCTCTTCTTCCAAGATGTCCCTCAAACCTTGGCTTGGGTATCTCAATTCTCTTCAAAACCTAATCTAAAGGTGATTACACATACTCACTTAGTGATACACATAAGAAAATAAGAAAGATAACTATCTAGGGCAAACTCTACACTTGACACGCTCAATAACACGGGCGTGTCCCTGACCGTGCCCTCCCCACAACATAGAAGCTTTGACACGCTCAGTGACATGGGCATGTCACTGGCCGAGTCAATTCTCCTCCAACACAGAAGCTATGACACGCTTAGTGACATGGGCGTGTCACTGGATGTGTCAATCTTTCAACAACACAGTAGCTATAACACGCTCAGTGACATGAGCGTGTCACTGGACATGTCAATCTACCACAACACAGAAGCTGTGACACGCTCAGTGACATGGGCGTATCACTGGACATGTCACCAACCCAGAAAGCAGAACCAACGACACGCCCAAAGACATGGTCGTGCTAATGGGCGTGTCAGGCCAAAAACCCTGAAATTGACACCAAAATGCCACAACCAACAATCATCTTCCAATAACCATATCAACAACACACAAACTCAATCAAAACCATCAACAACCCATATAATACTTGAGTAAACCTTAGAACAACTCAATTACAAACATCAAAACACAATCACAACCATATTTCACAACTCAAACTTACACCATCCACACACTTGTCTCTTTCACTAAACTTAACCCTTTTCTCTTTAATCCAACCCCAAAAATCAAAGTTAACAAAACAACACAACCTCAAATATACCAAAACAACCATAAACACATCTACAACAACCATTCACCAAACTCATAAACACAACTCAAAAGAAAAATAAGGAAACAAGTTGGAAACTTGCCAAAAGTGAAGAAAATCCTTAAAACTCCAACTTGATCTCTTGAAATTCTTCAATCTCTTGAGTTTGGAAGCAACAAAATCTCTCCCTCTTGAAGATGGTGGCGATGGCTAGCCAAAGAAGAAAGAAGAAGAAGAAGATGAAGCAAAGTCAAACCACACTTTTTTAACCAAACACTTTCCCAAATCACTCTCCGCCAAGCAATTTAACAATATAATATTAAACCCACTTATGTCATCTTCCACTATCATCTCCATATACAAAGAATATACACATCTTTCTATTATCTTGTCACTTAATCACATATACACATAAAATCATTTAATTCAATTCAACAATTAATATATCCAAAAATTTTAGGGTATCACTTGGGATGTTACAGCGAGAGCTAGGTATGATTTTAGATTAAGAATTCAACAACTTAAGAAAATTCTATTTAGAGATAAAAGAATAATCTTAAGACCAATTTAGTTCCTTTGAGCTTTATAGGTTGTTTTAATTTATTGTTCATGAAAATAGAATTAATAAATTATTTCAATCATTAATTTTCTTACATGAGAAATAGAAAAATTAACATTTAAGGAATTGATAACTTTGATTCAAGAATAATTTAAATTAGTTTGAAAATATATATTTTACCCATTTGAAATAATCCTAATGAAACTTAATCCAACTAGTTATCTTAATTATTTGAATTTAATAATTTGAATTTGAATTTTAAGTTTGAATTAATAGATTAATATCTTAGATTATTTCAATTTGAATTTAAATACTATTTTGAATTTAAATTAAGGATTAAGAATTTAATTTTTAAATATTAAATTAATTAATTAGTTTTTAGATAATATTTAATTTGAAGTTCGATTAGTCAAATTATTCCTTCCTTGTGGGAGAGACTTTTACTTACACTTTATTACTTGTTACAAGCCGTGCACTTGCTGTTTAAAATTGATACTAACAAATCGACCAACAATAATATATATATATATATATATTATAATATAAAAGAGAAGAAGAATATAAGGAAAAAAATGGGCTGGAAAAAATAAAGAAATAAAGGAAGGAAGGAAAAGAGAGAGAGAGAAAAAAATACTGATTTTTCGGTGATAACTTCATTACCGGACCTCCGATTGATGAAATGTTAGTGGCATTGGAAAGATAACATCCAAACAAAGCTAAAAGCATTAGAATCACTTTGATTAGAGTCTAAACGAAGCTGAAAGCACTTTTTGAAGTTACTAAAATGAATTTCGACAAACTCCGGTGACTAAAATTTTGAACGGTCATATCTTTCTCTTCTAAACTCAGATTTAGGTGATTCAAGATGCGTTCGAATCCTCTTTTCATAAGCTTTAATTTGAGTAGACCATTAGGGGATTACCATAGTGAGAGAAAAATTCTAGTGAAAATAGAAATTTTTCGGTGAGATTCCGGAGATTTTTCAGCAAGTGAGTTGACACCTGCGGCATAATTGATGTCATGAATTCATTATCTTTCCAATGACATCAACCATGTTTCATTTGAATATTGAAAACCTCCTGAACGGTGATGTGAGCGATAATGGGCAAAAATTCCGGTGACGCTCCAGCGGCCTAGTTTCAATGTTCCGTTCAAAATTTTAGATGTACCGATAAATGTATTTTCACTTTGGTAAGATAGAAATCTTTTAAATTAATTTTTTTAGATTGATTTATTTTAATGTTATTAATTAATAATCAATTGATTGGGTTGATTTAATTAGCAAATTATGCTTTAAAATTCATAAAATTAAAATTAATTGAATTATTATTAACTATATTAATTAATTTTTAATTAATTAAGATTTATGAATTTGAATTGAATTTAGGAATAATATTATAATTAATTAATTAATTAGTTGTGATTAAAAATAAATTAGAAAAATTTAAGAAATTAAATGAATTTATAATGTGTAATTTTAGTTAGTTAATGAATAAATTGTATATGGAGAAAATAATAAAAATAAATAAATATAATAATATTAATTAGTTTTATAATTTTTATGAAATTAATTGAATTTAGAAATAGTTATTTTAATTAATTGATTAATTAATTGATATTAAGATAAAGTATTATTATTAAAGTTAAAGTAAATAAATTATGAAGTATTTAATTTTACTTATGAGTATTTAGAAAAGTTTCTTTCTAAAAAAAATTATGTATATTAAGTTATGATTTGTTTAAAATATAAAGTAATTATTTTAGAAACTAAATAAATAATATTAATGTTATTTTAATAAATTTATTTTATTAATGTTATTAACATTATAAATTAATATTTATGGAAATAAAGTAAACGATAAATATGCATATATTAATTAATTTTTATTGGAAGACATATATCAAATGTACATTCCTAAAATTAATTTAAGATATATTCTAAAAAAATTAAATCATTATTTAATAACAAAATTAAAGTGTTAAAATAAGGTATAATTATCTTATGAATAATTAAAGCAAGAATGACAAATAATAAATTAAGAAAAGAAATATAATAGCGCAATACTTGTATAAATGTGAATGTAGGTTGAGAATTACCATATAACCAAATTTTCAAATGTGAATGTAGGTTGAATGTAGGTAGTGTCGAAGATGAATTAAATTTTCAAATTCAAGGTGAGTTATAGTGTTTATCCCTATCTCTGTTACTTTGAAATTCTTTGAAGAAATTTGAACCATTGTTAATACTTGAGCCATTTGATTCTATTGTTGATTGTGTTCTTATATTTGTGACTTGTGAAACCTAATGTGATTCCTAAGCCTATGTGATACAACCAAGCCAATTTTTTTAACTAGTGTGACAGAATCCTAACTTGATGGAGGGCTATACCATCAGGCTATGTGCATATATAGACTTGTGATTAGAAGGGAAGAAGTTACTATCATTATGTGAATGTGATGTGTGATATCATTAGAATACACATAGTGATATGTGACCTTCAGTGCTATTGCTATATGTTATTTATCATATTATTTAATTTGTTTTTGTAATATTGGTCCAATCGTGGGTCATTCTCGTGGATTAAATTTTATTGATATTCTTTTATTGTGCAGCCACCTTGTGTTATTATTATTATTATTATTATTATTTCTAACCTTGAGATATTCTTAATGTGTATTTCACTCTTGTGGCACTATAATATTATTGAGTGGACAACTCACACAATCGTCTAAGTGATTTTAGATAGAGGTTATCTAGGTCTATCAGCTTTTTGATTTCTTTCTTTAAGCAAGAAGTTTGAGAATAATGTGCTTTTAACTATTATAAGTAAATTAAGTACTAAATTTGAATAATATTCTAGTTGCTTCGTAATAATGTTATAAATGGTTTATTAGGTGTGGGAGAAAAATTAAAATGAAATTATAGAATAAATGATTGTGAAGTATAATAACAAAATAATTGTATAAAATATGTTATAAAATTATAAATAAGGAACATAAAATCTTATATATAATTATAATCTACTAGAATAAATGTTAGATAATTAATATGTATGAATACAATGATTTATTTGGGTTCTACGTGGTGCTTGGTGACCTTAAGCTTTCTTGGAGCCTAGGATCTTCACATTTCTGGTTCGGGATCTAACAGAAGTGATATTAGAGCAAAGATTTTGTAGCCTATGGTATACTTATAGTTAAGAGAGTTCTAGATGGTCTAAGTACTTATAACATTCGGAGCATAGGTTTCCTTTTTGTCTTTATTGAGTTTTTTTTGCCTCAAATTCAACGTTATCTGTAGGTTATAAATTTTAATATTTATTAAGTACCTATGATTACGATTTGTGATCAAAGTTGTAATGCATGAGTTTTGCTACTTTTGTGGCATTGAAGTGAGGTTTATGTTAGAAAATTTAAATATTGTAACATTGTGTGTTTCCCTTTGATATGTATAGAGTAATAAACTTTAAGTTGCTCCTTGAATGAGTCTAGTGGCTCGAGAGATAAGATAATTGATTAAGAATAAACATTAATTTTTTCTGAAAGATGTTTTGGAGAGAAAATAAAATCTATGTTGGATGAAATTGAATGTGAAGTATGATATATGAAGTAATTAGGTTGTAAATGATGCGTTCAACTATAGTGAGTTTAATATTACTTGTAGAGCAAACATGGTTGATGATGATAAAGGATTATGAATATTTAAGTTGGACAAAGAGTTTAGAATCCATAATTAAAACCTTATATAGAGCTTACCATACTCCTAATGTTAGCGAATAGCTATAAGTATTCAAACTAATAAATAATAATAATAGTGATATGTGTGGATAATAGTTATTGATCTATAAATAAAGAATAATAATAGAATTAGTACTGGATAAGATGAAAAGATAATAGTTTATGAATTATGAAGGTAGAGTGAATTTAAATATTTGCTTAGGAAGAGTGTAAATGAGTTTAAGTGTCGAAATATCTATAATAGCATAATATTGATATATCTGTGGATGTAAATTATTTCAAATGAATAATAAATGTAAGTTTATAATGTGGTTAGAGTTATGGTTATTATTTTTGTAATATCCCGGAATAGACCCTAAGAGTTTTGGAGTTATTGTTGTTGTATTTGGATTTAATGTATATGTGTATATGTGAAATATAAGGATAATATATGTGAGACATATACATATACATCACATATACATGGGATATATAATGGTGAAGGATAAGTGAGTTATATATATTTGTATAACTAAATAATAATAATGATAATAAGGACAAAGAGAAAAAAAGAAAGTCAAAGATTGGAAAAAAGATGTGTGGTGGAGATTTGTTGATATTTATAATTATTATTATTATTATTATTATTGTTATTATTGTTATTGTTATTGTTATTATTATTATTATTATTAATATATATATATATATATTTTGGGATAAGGATGAAGAAAAGAAGTAGAAACTTCTTTTTCCTTCTGCTCCTTCTTCGTCTTCTTCGTTCTTCTGGCCGAGAGAGAGAGAGAGAGAGAGAGAGAGAAAGATGTGATTTTCTTACCAAATTTCTTAAGGAATTCAAGAGATTTGATGATAGAGATGAAGATTTGATAAAGGATTCAAGTAAGTATTTATTTCTTTAAATTGATTTTCATTGTTTGAGTTGGGTTTGGTATGGTTGATGTGTGATGATGATGATATTGAAAGATTTAAGTATATATATATGTTGATTTGGTAATTGGATGATGATAATATGATTATTTGTGAAGATGATGATGAATTGTTGAATAAGGGTTGAGTTTAATGAAATTTGGGGATTTGATAAATTGGTGTATGAATGATGTTTATAGTGATGATTGGTGTGTGTTTTGAGTGTTGTTGATGTTTTGGTAAGGTTGTTATGGTTATTGGGTGTGTTTGATAAAGATTGTTTGAAGTGATTAATGATAAAAAGATGGGTATTGTTGGATGTTGTTGTGTGTTGACCGGAATCTGGGTTTTTAGTCGGACACGCCCAGAGACACGGCCAGTTTGTTAGGCGTGTCGTTGGTTCTGTTTTCTGGAGTTGGTAGCACGAGCAGTGACACGCCCATGTTATTGAGCGTGTCATAAGTTCTGTGTGGCAGTAGAATTGACACGACCAGTAACACGCCCGTGTTATTGAGCGTGTCATAGCTACTGTGAGTTTGGAGAATTGACACGGCCATGAGCACGCTCTTGTTGATTGGACGTGTTGATGTTTTTTGAGATACAGAATGTATTACACGCCCAGTGACACGCCCGTGGTTATGAGCGTGTCAATGTTTCTGTGTTGTGAAGTTAGGGCACGATCAGGAACACGCCCGTGTTGATGAGCGTGTCATGTGTTGAGTTTGCCCTAATTGATTCTTATTTGTATTATCTCATGTGTATTTCTAAGTGAGTGTTTATGATTACTTTTGGATTAGGTTTTAAGAGATGGAATTGCCCCTAATCCAAGTATTGAAAGATCTATGGAAGAGAAGTTATATGGGAGTGAGTTTCTTTAGAGGTAAGTATAAAATCCTATTTGATTGCATATAATTATATTGTTAAGATAAATACGAATATTGTATATGCAATGAAAAGATAAGAGATATGATAATACATCAATATATATGAGATGTGAAGGCATTCAATAAATATATGTTATGAAATGTGAAAGATGTGAGGATATGATTTGTATGATGTGTATTCCAATTTATATGGTAATGCAATTGATTGTGCATACTTGAGTAATGCATGATTATATATATAAATATCAAAGATGAACTATGAAATGTGATATTGTGATACAATATGGAATATGAATGATATAATATTGTGATGAAATATGAAATGTGATAATGTGATATTGTGATACAATATGGAATATGAATGATATAATATTGTGATGAAATATGAAATGTGATAATGTGATATTGTGATACAATATGGAATATGAATGATATAATATTGTGATGAAATATGAAATGTGAATTGAGATATGATGATGTATAAAGCCATTGTGGTTGGCTATGATATTGAGAATGAGATAAATGAGGCATGCTTTGCCTAAATGATGCCATTGTGGTTGGCTATGATGATGTAAATGATGATTGAGGCATGTTTGCCTAAATGATGATAAGAATGAGACTGAAATTGATAATGAGATAATGAATGAATTGTGTGGCTAATGTGTTATTCATTTTCAGAGTTTTGTTGTTGGTGGCATGCCTAATAAGTGTAACAATCTCTTGAAGTTAGGTTGGATTGAATCCTTGAAGCCTAATTGAGATGTTACCACCCTTGAAGCTAGGTTGGGTTAGTTCTTGAAGCCAAGTTGGGTAGAAGCTTAGCATGCTTTGCTCCCCTTGAAGCTTGGTTGAACTTAATCCTTGAAGCCTAGTTGGGTATATGATATTGATAAATGTGATAACAAAACCAAAGCATTAACTCTGAACTTTGAATGACATATTAGTGTCTTTTGGGCCCGAGTCTGTCTTTGTTGTTAATGTGATGTATATACAAGTTCAAATAAATGAGTAATGGGATCTATGTTGCCTTTGTTGGAAATGTGAGTTGTGAATGATGAATTGTGGTTAGTGATATGATTATATAACATACATGAATTATTGAAAGGAGATATGGTTTGTGAAGTTATATGCAATATGCGATTATAAAGTATAAAATGATATATATGATATGTATGAGGTGAAATTGGTAAGTATCATAATATGAAGGTTTTATCAATTTATTGAATTATGTTTGATGGTTATGTTATATGTGTATATGTATATCCTCTATAAGGTTAATAGGATTATATGAAGAATGCATTGAAAAAGGGGAAAACAGAGTAAGAAAATGTTAGAACATGAGACTAAACATATGAGGTATGTTTCCTTTATATTGTATATTTTAATGGTTACTTGTACTACTAAGCTTTCGAGCTTAGCGCGGTTATCTTAATCGCGCAGGTATATAGGTGATGAAGCTGGAGATAAGCTACTATGTCACAACGAGGACAAGTATAGTTCGAGACCAACTAGATGGTGGTGCATGCATGTAATTATACTGTATTTTCATAAGAATGTATTCATTTGTATAAATGAATCTTTGGAAGAAACAATGTAACTTATATTTATGTATTACCATGATAAGAATAACCATTTTGTAAATACTTTCATATGATTTAAATGTGTTATGGTTTTAAAAATTAAAGTAAAGAGTTATAATGGTGATGAAAAGTGACATTCTTATACTCTATATACATATTGTATGTGTACCTGGTATATGTACAGTATTTATATGGGGTATCGGGGTGTTACAATTATTTTGGTATCAGAGCTTAGGTTTCGAGATTCTCGGCCTAAGTAAATTTACAAAGAAAAGTTTTTTTAAAAAAAAAAAAGAAATGATGATAAATGAAAATAAAAAGAATGAAAATTTTGATACATGCACATGCATTAACACCTAGGTTGGTCTCGGATGTGGCATAATATGATTTGTAAAATATTTGTGTTACATGAGATGTTTAATATAGTTGATGATATATGTGTATACTATGTTGATGTGAGAAGAAACCATGATTGTTGGCAATAAAGTTGGAAATGAGTTGAAAATCAAATTAAGATAAGAGTATGTACTCTTTCTTCTATACTTTAAACCTCTTTATAAGAAAGTTTATGTTGAGTTTGCTAGACAGAGGAAATAATGTCGAATTGTGAATATTGAAAGTTATGTTATTTAAATGAAGAGAGTATGGTGGTATATTGAATGAGTTGATGGGTATAGACAAAGTTTGACCATTTATGATTTGAATATGTAAAGTTAGTTTTTAAAAGAAAAAGAGATGATGTTGGTTAAATAAGGAAATATAATGGTGTTGTTGCATTGCTGTTTTAAATGCAAACATTGTGATTTTAATGTTAGAAATGTGATATGCTTGAGTGTTGTTAAAGCTCATATTAATGGTGGAAAGATGTGATAATTAGATTTTTGGAAATGAGCTTTAATATTTGTGAAAAGAATATACTTTGAGGTTGTTTTGTAATGTGTATATATAAGATGTTTTTTTTTAAGTTGATATTAAGAACATAAGATGAGTGAATGGAAGTTTAAGTAAAGTAGTAAGTTGTGAAATTATAGTGTTAATGGAATTTGGGTAAA
This sequence comes from Garcia nutans, assembly GCA_947685225.1. NCBI lineage: Eukaryota > Viridiplantae > Streptophyta > Magnoliopsida > Malpighiales > Euphorbiaceae > Garcia > Garcia nutans. Next base: position 116,169 of record CANTUV010000013.1, read on the forward strand.
GACTATTTGAGTATTGATAATCTTAATGTAAGTTAAACCCATGAGCTTGTGGAATGAATATTACTGTATATGAGAGTACTATTAAATTGAATAATGTGATTGATAGTATGAGAATGATTATGCTTGCATTGACAAACCTGAGCAAAGCTAGGTCATGGGATAATATTGACAGTAAGAAATGGGATGGATCAATGTGGATGTAAGAAATTGAGATTTGTCATAATTAGACTTGGAGAGTATAAAGAGATTATTGAGCCCAATGTATATATGAGTGGAAGTAATGTACATGTGTATAGATATGTGAGTAATATATATATATATATATATATCTATGTGTTGAAGAATAAACAAATGGATGTATAGATGGTATACTAATGCATTTAAAAATATATGTGAGAGAGATGTCACCTTAGTAGCGTGACTAAGATTTTGTGAAGTAATATCATGGTGATAATGTATATGTGTTGGGTTGATAAACAACTTAAGTCATGTCAAAAAGGGATAAAAATGATGTTGTTCACGGAATAGTAAAATGTTAAATTGTGTTGAAAATATGTAAAAGAGGAATTAAATATCATTGTATGATTATGTGTATACATGTATAGAAAATGTGGAAAGTAAATCACATTGTGAATGTGATCTATGGATGTGTTATATAATTGCATATTTGATGTATATTGGAAATGACATTGCATGTAGTAGTGGACCTAAGAGAGATTAGGCCTTGATTGACGTAAAGAGTATGTGATGAAATGAAAATAAGAATAAACTTAAGAAATGTTGGATAGTGAAATGGTTTTAAAAATTAAAGTAAAGAGTTATAATGGTGATGAAAAGTGACATTCTTATACTCTATATACATATTGTATGTGTACCTGGTATATGTACAGTATTTATATGGGGTATCGGGGTGTTACAATTATTTTAAATAATTGTAACACCCCGATACCCCATATAAATACTGTACATATACCAGGTACACATACAATATGTATATAGAGTATAAGAATGTCACTTTTCATCACCATTATAACTCTTTACTTTAATTTTTAAAACCATAACACATTTAAATCATATGAAAGTATTTACAAAATGGTTATTCTTATCATGGTAATACATAAATATAAGTTACATTGTTTCTTCCAAAGATTCATTTATACAAATGAATACATTCTTATGAAAATACAGTATAATTACATGCATGCACCACCATCTAGTTGGTCTCGAACTATACTTGTCCTCGTTGTGACATAGTAGCTTATCTCCAGCTTCATCACCTATATACCTGCGCGATTAAGATAACCGCGCTAAGCTCGAAAGCTTAGTAGTACAAGTAACCATTAAAATATACAATATAAAGGAAACATACCTCATATGTTTAGTCTCATGTTCTAACATTTTCTTACTCTGTTTTCCCCTTTTTCAATGCATTCTTCATATAATCCTATTAACCTTATAGAGGATATACATATACACATATAACATAACCATCAAACATAATTCAATAAATTGATAAAACCTTCATATTATGATACTTACCAATTTCACCTCATACATATCATATATATCATTTTATACTTTATAATCGCATATTGCATATAACTTCACAAACCATATCTCCTTTCAATAATTCATGTATGTTATATAATCATATCACTAACCACAATTCATCATTCACAACTCACATTTCCAACAAAGGCAACATAGATCCCATTACTCATTTATTTGAACTTGTATATACATCACATTAACAACAAAGACAGACTCGGGCCCAAAAGACACTAATATGTCATTCAAAGTTCAGAGTTAATGCTTTGGTTTTGTTATCACATTTATCAATATCATATACCCAACTAGGCTTCAAGGATTAAGTTCAACCAAGCTTCAAGGGGAGCAAAGCATGCTAAGCTTCTACCCAACTTGGCTTCAAGAACTAACCCAACCTAGCTTCAAGGGTGGTAACATCTCAATTAGGCTTCAAGGATTCAATCCAACCTAACTTCAAGAGATTGTTACACTTATTAGGCATGCCACCAACAACAAAACTCTGAAAATGAATAACACATTAGCCACACAATTCATTCATTATCTCATTATCAATTTCAGTCTCATTCTTATCATCATTTAGGCAAACATGCCTCAATCATCATTTACATCATCATAGCCAACCACAATGGCATCATTTAGGCAAAGCATGCCTCATTTATCTCATTCTCAATATCATAGCCAACCACAATGGCTTTATACATCATCATATCTCAATTCACATTTCATATTTCATCACAATATTATATCATTCATATTCCATATTGTATCACAATATCACATTATCACATTTCATATTTCATCACAATATTATATCATTCATATTCCATATTGTATCACAATATCACATTATCACATTTCATATTTCATCACAATATTATATCATTCATATTCCATATTGTATCACAATATCACATTTCATAGTTCATCTTTGATATTTATATATATAATCATGCATTACTCAAGTATGCACAATCAATTGCATTACCATATAAATTGGAATACACATCATACAAATCATATCCTCACATCTTTCACATTTCATAACATATATTTATTGAATGCCTTCACATCTCATATATATTGATGTATTATCATATCTCTTATCTTTTCATTGCATATACAATATTCGTATTTATCTTAACAATATAATTATATGCAATCAAATAGGATTTTATACTTACCTCTAAAGAAACTCACTCCCATATAACTTCTCTTCCATAGATCTTTCAATACTTGGATTAGGGGCAATTCCATCTCTTAAAACCTAATCCAAAAGTAATCATAAACACTCACTTAGAAATACACATGAGATAATACAAATAAGAATCAATTAGGGCAAACTCAACACATGACACGCTCATCAACACGGGCGTGTTCCTGATCGTGCCCTAACTTCACAACACAGAAACATTGACACGCTCATAACCACGGGCGTGTCACTGGGCGTGTAATACATTCTGTATCTCAAAAAACATCAACACGTCCAATCAACAAGAGCGTGCTCATGGCCGTGTCAATTCTCCAAACTCACAGTAGCTATGACACGCTCAATAACACGGGCGTGTTACTGGTCGTGTCAATTCTACTGCCACACAGAACTTATGACACGCTCAATAACATGGGCGTGTCACTGCTCGTGCTACCAACTCCAGAAAACAGAACCAACGACACGCCTAACAAACTGGCCGTGTCTCTGGGCGTGTCCGACTAAAAACCCAGATTCCGGTCAACACACAACAACATCCAACAATACCCATCTTTTTATCATTAATCACTTCAAACAATCTTTATCAAACACACCCAATAACCATAACAACCTTACCAAAACATCAACAACACTCAAAACACACACCAATCATCACTATAAACATCATTCATACACCAATTTATCAAATCCCCAAATTTCATTAAACTCAACCCTTATTCAACAATTCATCATCATCTTCACAAATAATCATATTATCATCATCCAATTACCAAATCAACATATATATATACTTAAATCTTTCAATATCATCATCATCACACATCAACCATACCAAACCCAACTCAAACAATGAAAATCAATTTAAAGAAATAAATACTTACTTGAATCCTTTATCAAATCTTCATCTCTATCATCAAATCTCTTGAATTCCTTAAGAAATTTGGTAAGAAAATCACATCTTTCTCTCTCTCTCTCTCTCTCTCTCTCGGCCAGAAGAACGAAGAAGACGAAGAAGGAGCAGAGGGAAAAAGAAGTTTCTACTTCTTTTCTTCATCCTTATCCCAAAATATATATATATATATATTAATAATAATAATAATAATAACAATAACAATAACAATAATAACAATAATAATAATAATAATAATAATTATAAATATCAACAAATCTCCACCACACATCTTTTTTCCAATCTTTGACTTTCTTTTTTTCTCTTTGTCCTTATTATCATTATTATTATTTAGTTATACAAATATATATAACTCACTTATCCTTCACCATTATATATCCCATGTATATGTGATGTATATGTATATGTCTCACATATATTATCCTTATATTTCACATATACACATATACATTAAATCCAAATACAACAACAATAACTCCAAAACTCTTAGGGTCTATTCCGGGATATTACAATTTTAAAAATAATATGGTGTATACTAATGAATTAGAGCAGTAAGAAACAACTAAAAACTATGAGTTATTTTTTGATTTTGAGGTTTAGACGAATGTTGATTATTGTGATCGGGAATTAAATGTTTGATGTATTTATATTGTGTTTGATACATGATTTGAGTATTGAGATGGCATATTTAAATTGATGATTAATATTTATATTTGATGATCAAAGATAATAAAATAAAGGAATTTAATTAAAAGATTTGATTATAGGTATGTAATAAAATTATGAGATATATATATAATGGTTGCTAGAATTTCTATTTTTGATATGTGATGTAAACTATTTGAATTTTTAGATTAATCTGGATAAATTCAATGAACGTGAGATTCTAAATAATAATTTATCTATGTGTTAATAGTTAATATATGAAATTTCATTTTTTTAAAGATGATTTAGTATTTGAGAAAAATAGAAGAAGATGGACTGTTGGAGTTATCCTAGTAATTCAAAATCTGTAGAGGTTGAGACACCTATTTAAAAAACCATAGTAAATGAACCCAGAAGAATTTGAAATTTTAAATACAGCTTCATAGGTATGTTTGAGATATATGGTTAAAATTTTAAAATTTTTTATGAAGATTTATGAAAAAAAAAAAGGATACTGCCAGAGTAGTAACTACAAGACTAGAATCTATAAGGTTAAATAGACATAATTTAAAAATATAGTACACGAATGAATAAAATTCTGAAATTTTATTTATACATTCCTTTATATGTCTATGTTATGTATTTAAAATTTCATAAGTTTTAGTAAAGTTTTGTTACCTAATTAAAATTGGCAAATAAGTATTGACAGTGAGGTTATTATAGAAATGGAATCGGTAAATTTTAAAAATCTAATTTTTAAATATAGTAAATAAATTTAGAAAAATCTGAAAATTTAAATTCAGGTTTATATATGTTCCTAAGGCTTAATTTTAAATTTTTATAATTTTTAGTGAAGATTTAGTAAAACAAAATTGGAACAGTGAGAATTTGAGCTAGGAGCAAAAGAAATTTAAATAAAAAAATCCTTACTAAATTGTGGTAATCAGCTAAATAAGTAAGTAATTACTATATAAATATCATAAATTAAGATGGACAAAGAGGGAAAAAGTAAACAACAAAATATCAAAATAAAGAAAATCAAAGAAAAATGAGTTTAAAGCTAATAGGTTTGGTGTATGAAACATGTATTGTGTAAAAGAATTATGGTTGCCTATATTGGACGATTTTTCTTAGATACTTAAATAAGTTCAATTGAATTGAAATTTTTACGAGGACTGTATTTAATGTGATAAAAATTTAGAAAATTTAGTGCTTCTTGATATTTTTAGAAAATAGAGAATTTGAGTATGTTCAAATAAATTCTGTACATATATAAAAATAGAACTTGTGAAAGTTAAGTAATTTAGGTAGTAAATAATTTTAGTTTGCTATGAAATTTTATATATTCATTTATATACATGTCACGGAAGGTTCTGCAAATTTTAGGAATTTTAGAATTCATTTGTTAATTTAAATAAATTAGTATATATCGACTGCCTGTTAGAGATAAAATAGGGCATATTTGAATTACTTTAGTAATTATGTTATTTGAAGGCCTGAATGGTGTTATATGTGGATGAAATAATTTGAGTGGACTTATACACATATTAAGAGATTTTATTTAAAGTTTTATAATTTTATAATTTTATTTAATAATTTGAATTAATTAAGAAAGATGAACTATTAGTTGAATAGTAAGCAGGATAAAATATGGAACTAAGCTACTTTCATTGATTAAAATAGTAAATGGTTATTGATGTAGATAAAATAATTTATACAAGCGAGTGTATATCTTAAAAAATCTCATAATATCTTCGGATTGAATATTAAGGTAGAAAAGTAAAGGAATAAAAGTGGTTCAGTTGAGTTAAAACAAAGTAGAATTGGAGAGTTTAGGAAATGTACATATTTAAGGTGATAAAATACCATAGAAATTAGTTAAATTTTTGTATACAAGTTCATACTCATGCTGTGACAATCTCAGGTCAAAAGAATGTGATTTAATGAGCAAATAGTTTGAGAATTAGAGGTTGTATATGTTGTTAGAACTTTTGAAATAATTTGCGTATATAATTATATATAATATATTGCTGTAAGATTTGAATTAACTGACTAAATTTCAAATTGAATGTGCATATCTAAAATGTGAAGATTTGATAGTGACTAACTTAAAGTATGTGATACAATTAAGCCAATTGTTTAACCAATATGACAGAATCTCAACTTGATGGGAGTTATACCATCAAATTATGTACACATAGAGACTTGTAATTAGCAGGGTAGAAGTTACCACCCTTATGTAAATGTGATGTGGGATAGCATTGGAATGTACATAGTAACATGTGACATTCAGTATTATTGTTATGCGTTATCTGTCATATTATTTAATTTATTTTTATGATATTGGTCCAGTCATTATGGGGCCTTCTTACGGATTAAATTTTATTGATATTCTTTACTGTGAAGCCATCTTGTGTTATTATTATTATTTCAAATCTTGAGATATCCTTATTTTGTATTTAACCCTTATGGTACTATAATCTCACCGAGTTGACGACTCACCCAATCGTCATATGTGATTTTAGGTAGAAATTATCCAGGTTTATCAGTTTCTTGATTTCTTCCATCCAACAAGAAGTTTGAGAATAATATAATTAGCTTTTAACTATTATAGGTAAATTAAATACTAAATTTGAACAATATTTTAGTTGCTCTATAATATTGTTATGAATAGTTTATTAGGTGTGGGAGAAAAATTAAAATGAAATTATAGGATATATGATTGTGAAGTATAATAACAAAATAATTGTATAAAATATGTTATAAAATTATAAATAAGGAACATAAAATCTTATATACAATTATAATCTACTAGAACAAATATTATAGATAAATAATATGTATGAATAAAGTGGTTTATTTGGGTTCAATGTGGTGTCTGGTGGCCTTAAGCCTTCTTGGACCCTGGGACCGTCACAGTTTTAGATCGAGATGTGACAAAAATACAGAGGGAGATGAGTTTAGTTAGCCAAGGTAGTCTGTCAGTCACTGGTTATTACACTAAACTGAAGATATTGTAGGATGAAATGGCATGCTTGGTCTTTTTAATGACATGTAATTGTAATGTTGCTAAGGATAATGTGAATTTCAGGGATCTAATACAGTTGATGCAGTTCTTAATGGGTCTCAATGACCAATATGATACTGTTAGGAGTCAAATTCTACTCATAGAATCCTTACCATCGGTTAATAAAGCCTATTCAATGATATTGAGGCTTGAGAAATAGAGAGAGGTCAATACTAGTGTTATTAATCCTTTAAATGCTTATGCATTACTTGTTAAAGGTCCTTATTTCGATAAAGGGGGTAATCAGTTTGGTGGTAGAAGTAGTGTTAGAGGCAATACTAATGGTAATAGGAAGTTTCTACAAGGCAAAGATGGGTTTAACAAATTTGGTAGGTATTGTACTCATTGCAATACGAAAGGGAATGAGAAAAAGTGTTGTTTTAAACTCATTGTGTATCTTGATTGGTATTTTGAGGGCAGGAAAGTTGTTGCAAAGGGGCATGGGCAAACTAGATTTGCTGCTTAGGTAGCGGAACCTGTTTTGGTAGAGGGAGAGTCTCAGGAATCTAAGTTTTCTTTGAATGATCTTACTGACACTATTACCTCGATGGTAGGGAAGATTCTTAAAGGCAAAGGCATTATTGAAACTGCTTCTATGAATTGTGTTACCTATGCAAGTACTGTTTTGTTACTCAATAATGTGACTGATTGTTTTTTGATAGTTTTTGGATAATAGACTCAGGAGCTACATGTCATATGAGTTTTGGTAATAATAACATGACCAATTTTCTTAGACTTAATCCACCAACCATTGTTCAATTACCTGACAAAACTACAACCTCAGTACATTTTTCTATAACAATTAACCTTAGTCCAAATTTACCTCTTAAAAATGTTTTACTTGTTTCCAAATTTAAATACACCCTTCTTTCAGTGACTCAGTTAGTTTCAGACCAAAATGTTAGAGTCCTCTTTTACAAGACACATTGTCTTCTGCAGGACTATGAGCGGAGATTTTTGCCCCCACTTCCATGTGGAATGGTTCTTGCGACTTTAGTACTGTTAGGCTCAGGGCGTTGAGAATACGAGCCTAAATTCGGAGAAAAATAGAGTTGCCACTCGGACGGGCTAGGAAAAAGAAAGGGGTGGTTGACTTAATTTCTAAGGAATTTCCAACCTCATATTGGGTTCGAAAAGTTGGGTACGTGTGGGGAAGGTAAGAAATGGCCCAACACCCCCATAATGCCCGGTTAATTGGAACCGACCTCCTTTTCATGTCTTAATATTATAGAATTCTTAAATATAATGATATTATCCATACTACATGCAATAATTTAAATAAAGCATCATTATATTAAAATCAAAGCAATGTTCAAACAAAATAAATAAATGGACACCCATCTGAGGATAAAAACGTGTCCTTACATCGTCCAATGTCTAAAACTAAATAGGACACCCACCAAAAGGTAGAAACGTGCCATTTACATTAATCTCAAAATATAAAAATAATTTAAATTACATGAAAATTAATTAATGAGGTACCAATCATGAAAATATACCTCTTATAATTTTAATAAAGAAATAATAATTGAAAAAAATATTCATCCATGATAAATTAAATAAATCAAACATCAAAATTAAATAAATCAATCATCCAGACATATATTAAACTACATAATCAAATATAAAATTAAATAAAGTAATAAATATATAAATTTAGGGTTTACATCTTAAATTAAGATTTTTATAATTTTAATAACTAAATTAGGATTTAAAATAAAGAAAGTTAAACATAAAGACTTATAATACACAAATAAATATTGACCCCTTTGATGAGCCCATACGGAGGTCCCGCTAGCCAGTTAGCGGGCGAAAGATTTTAAAAACTGGTCTTTAGGGTTATAGATTTTGGTGTTAAAAATTAATATTTTAGGGTTTAAGATTTGAAAAATAGGGTTTTGGAATTTTGAGAAACTAATATTATTTTTATTATTTTTTTAAAAGAATAATGCTACTGTGTGATTTTGGAAAAAAGAATTAATTAGGGTTAAAGCTTTTGATACTTGAAAAAATAAGGCTACTGGAATATTTTTATAATTAAATAATCATGTATTAAAAATATTAATTTAATACATATAAGTCACCGTAACTTAAACTTAATATGTTATAGATTTATTTTGTATGATTACAAAACAACACCATTAAACTATGCTCTATGTAAATTACTATGAGTTAAAATTAAAGGATATAATCTACTGTAATTAAAATAGATAAAGAATAGGTTATATTAAATATGTTTAGAATTTACTGTTGTTTGTTGGCTCCACCAATAATTAAACGTTGATGCAAAGTATTTGCTTGCCCCAAATTTATTCTTCTTGGTTGGAAGGAAATCAAGACAGTGAAAGTTTGCTACTGCTTTGTTTGATGGTGTTTTATGGTTCGTGGCTTGCTCCTTATTTGTTTGATGCTTATATTCATTCAATCTCTGAATTAATTGCTAAAAAGTCTGAAGAAATAAAAGTCCAAAAGTCCCCTCTATATCAAATTGCAAGAGTCCCTCGTAGAATAATTTTTTTTGTGTGTTTTTTACTGTCTTATTTATAAGAAAAAATAAAACCTAATACTAATTGCTTAAGGAAAATAAAATTGATAAGGAAAAAAAATAATCCAAAGTTAAAAAGGTTTCATCGAAAAAAACTGAGTGCGGACTAGGCAGTCATTGCTGCGGGAGAGAGAATCTGCTGGCGATTGCGCTAGCGAGGAACGGGCTGGGGCGAGCTTTGGGTGAGACTTGCTACAGGGTAGCAATTCTCCACAGGCTTGGGCCTGCTACGAATTGGCTGCTACTAGCCAATTTGCCGCATGCTCAAGTTGCGGCGAATTGGCTGCCAGCAGCCAATTGCTGCTTGCCGCGTGGCAACGCAACCGCGCTTCGCTCGCTGATCCATCCGATTTTTTATTTTTACTTTTTATTAAAAATAAATATTATTACATTATTAAAAATAAATAATAAATAAAAATAAATAAAATAAATATTATATTATTAAAATAAATAGTAAATATTAAAATAAATAAATAATAAATACCATAAAAATTATTTTGAACTATTTTAAAATATCAGATTGGACTTGATAAAAAATTAAGGGTTTACAGTTTGCCCTCTGCTTGAATAATTTAAGACTTGGTTGAAGAGAGTGAAAAGCAACATGGCTTTGAGCAAATTTTGGATGAGGATGGATTCTCGACCCGAGGTTGAAAATGGTTTGGGTTATTGATCCAAAAAAGATTTGGATATTTAGAACCGGGAATGGGTACTTGGACCCAAAATTGGGTACTTGGACTTGAGACTAAGTTTGATTTGAGTACTTAGACCCAAAAATGATTTGATTGACCTTTTATCAATTGAGAATTTTGGCTTAGCCGGCTATTTCATTCTTTAATGGATTGTGGGTCTTCACCCTTAAAATGGATCTTCATCCTCTGCATCGGGTCTTCACCCTTCAAAATGGATCTTCATCTTTTGGACTTCGGGTCTTCACCCTTGAAATTGGATCTTTATCCTTGAAGATCGGGTCTTCACCCTTCAAATTGGATCTTCATCCTTGGCATCGGGTCTTCAACCTTCAAAATGGATCTTCATCCTTTGGACTTCGAGTTTTCACCCTTTAAAATTGGATCTTCATCCTTGGCATCCGGTCTTCACCCTTGAAAATGAATCTTTATCCGTGGAGATCGGGTCTTCACCCTTGAAATTGGATTTTCATCCTTGGAGGTTTGGTCTTCACCCTTCAAAACAGATCTTCATTTGAAATTGGATCTTCATCCTTGGCATCGGATCTTCACCATTGAAAATGTATCTTCATCCTTGGAGATCGGGTCTTCACTCTTGAAATTGGATCTTCATCCTTGGAGGTCGGGTCTTCACCCTTCAAAACGGATCTTCATCCTTAGAGATCGAGTCTTCACCCTTGAAATTGGATCTTCATCCTTAGCATCGGGTCTTCACCCTTCAAAACGGATTTTCATTCTTTGGACTTCAGGTTTTCACCTTTTAAATTGGATCTTCATCCTTTTGAACTTTTGTCCTATATTGGCTTTAACTCTTCTAGCTAGACTAATCTTTTGTCTTTTGTATCTTCATTCTTTTGATAGTTCTAATATTCCATTCTTTTGTACTTTTTTCAAAAAATTCAACCATTTTTACCTGGCCCCTTATATCTTCTCCTTGCCCTCTGCGTGAAAAAATATTGAAAGTGATGAAAATATTCTGTATATGCATAAACTCAAAAAATTGAAAAGAGAATCTTTGCCCCGTATGTAAGGTCAAACCCATGATTTTTTTACGCGGGCTTTGGTTGATGTTTGTATATTGTCTAGTTTCTTCGGACAAGCATGCATTTCTTCTTTTTGCAAAATTACCAGAGCTTCCTCAAGCAATAGGCTTTCATGCCCCTTGATTCCATATCTGCTTCATGGTTACTTCATAGAGTATTGCTGTTTACTTTTGACAAAGAAAATGCAGTGTGATATGCTCATGTATGCATGATATGCATGAGTAATACTTATAGTGGTTCCGTCGACTCACAGACCGAGGTGATCACCTGAAGTGTTCTCATTAACTCCTTCCAGATACCTATTTAAGTCTTGCATTGGAATGACAGAAAGCTTTGTATTTATGGCTTTTACCTTTGAGATGTTGAAAATATGAGTGGTGAGGCTCAAGCAGCGGAGTCAGGGATACATCCATTTCAAACTATGATTCAACATGTCAGTTGGTAGCTTCTTCATAACCTTGCCAACAATCATTTACTTTTCCCAATGTGTCCTTTGAGGTTCGACTGTTCAACATATTTCCCTTAACTTAAAGGCTTTTTACAATAAGAATTTTTTTTAAAAAAAATCAAATGTCGACTTTGTCAAATAAGTGTCATTGTACCTCAAGGCTCAATTTTTCAAATTAACATATCTATAACATGACAACCCTAGTTACCGTACTAAACTCGGGAATCATTTCTATTTAAGCAAGAAGTGTTGCACTTCAGATAGGCACATACATATTACTTGGTCAAAGGTTTCATTCAGTTTGAATATTGTCTATCCAATATGCATGCTTATTCGAACTATCTCCATTAATAGACTCTACCTATCAAGAGAGATCAATAAGTCTTTGATAGGCTTGAAATGAGGTCTATAAGAGACATGGGCTAAATGAAAGCCATTTTGAGTTTGGAGCTGATGTAACACTGTTGAAAATAAATATTATTAAAATAAATAATAAATAAAAATAAATAAATAAAAATAAATAGGCTTGATGTAACACTGTTTAATTTTAATTTTTACTTTTATTAAAAATAAATATTATAATATTATTAAAAATAAATAATAAATAAAAATAAATAAAATAAATATTATAAATAATAAATAAAATAATATTATATTATTAAAATAAATATTAAAATAAATAAATAATAAATATTTAAATAAATAATAAATATCACAAAAATTATTTTGGACTATTTTAAAATATCAAACTGGACTTGATAAAAAATTAAGGGTCTACAAGGATCTTTTGACTGAAAAGATTATTGTTGGTAATTCTCATGCTGAATTATACATACTTGATAATAGTGGCTTCCTTGTAAGTACCATTCGTTTCTTTCAAAATAAATCTTCTATTACTATCAATAATGAAGATTATGTTGGTCCTCAATCTTATATGACAAGTTCTGTAAATAAAGTCAATAATACTTTCTCTACTACTTCTTCTTATATTCCTTTTGATTTACTTCACAAAATGTTGGGTCATCCTTCTAATGACAAAATTAAGCATTTACCTATTCAAATTTCTGATTCTCCATCTACTTTTTCTGCATGTTCTGTTTGTCCCTTGTCTAAACAACATACAGTGCCTTTTCCAAATAGTGTTTCACAAACTCAACATCCATTTGATCTTATTCATGTGGATCTTTGGGGTCCTTATAGTATTGCTTCTTTAGCAAAAGCAAAATATGTGTAATGTTTGAAATTTTTAAGCATTGACTTTTTGAATCATACTAAGATGAGGCTGTATATAATATAGAGAGTGACTTGGATATTTAAAATAGATGAAAAATGTGGTTAGTTAATCTTTAAAATGTTGAAAGTTAAATCCAGATATGGACAAAATTTGTATTTTTGAAAAAAAATCTTTAGCAGTAAAAATTATAAAAATGCCCCTGTAGTCCTAGAATTAAATTCTATCTTAATTGGGATGTGAAATATAGATAATAGAGCTTTACATTAATTAAAAAAATATTTTTATAATTTTATAAAATTAAAAGTCGGATTTAGAAATAAATTAAGAAAATATATGCACCGAAGTTACGGTGAACACACTTTTTATGATCAAAATCTAATGAAAAAATATATAAATAAAAATAAATTTTCTTCTTCTTCTTTCAAGCCAAACCTACCTCACCTCCATAGATAAAAGTTTTATTTTTATTCCTTCTTCCATCAAATCTAAGTTAAAAATTAATAAAAATTCATATATATCTAAAAATGTTTAGTAAAATTCATTAAATTAGGTTAGATACACCAAAATCACCACCAAAAATTCAAGAAAATTGAGGAAGAGAGAGGATGAACTACTTTAAAATGAGATTTATGCTTGTGTATTAATAGTTTACTATTATTTAATTTTATTTTAATTTTTAATGCTTATGAAAACTAATTGAACTATATTAATTGAATTAATTGTGAAGTGTCTTTTGTCCAAATTTTTAGACTAACCTAAAAAGGTTTAATGAGCATGAAATTTTATTAAAGAGTTTATCTATGTGTTATTAGATGGTGTATAAAATTTTATAATTTTTAAAGATAATTTAATATGAAAGAAAAATAAAAGAACACAAACTGCTATAACTGTACCAGTAGAGCCAAAATTTTAGAGTTTACGAAACTCAATTAGAAGCCATAGTAAAATAACCCAAAAAAATTTACAATTTTACATTTAATATCATATATATGTTTAAGACATATGGTTAAAATTTCATAAATTTTAAAAAAGGTTTAATTATAAAAATATAATCAAAAATTAAAACTGCTAGAATAGTAGTTGTGAAACCAAAATCTGTAAAGTTAAATAAACACAATTTAAAAAGAAGGTAAATGAGCATATAAAATTCAAAATTTTAGAAGTTCATATATTTGTTTGTGCTCTATGGTTAAAATTTCATGAATTTTTTTAAAGGTTTGACACCTAAATAAAATTGAAAAATGGATATTACTAGTAAAGTTATTGTAAAAACATAATATATAGGTTTTGAAAACATAATTTTTAAACATAGTAAATGAACTTAGAAAAATATGAAAATTTAAATATAAATTTATGTAGGAGCCTAAGACTTATGATTAAATATGTATAATTTTTAATGGAGATTTAGTACTGAGAAATATTAAAGTTTTAGAATTAAATAATTGTTTAAAATATGTTTGGTTAATATATTTTAAATACAATATGTTTAAGTTTAATTTGGTAAGTATTTCTTTACAAGTTTGGTTAAAGTAAAGACTATTGAACAATAAAAGAATAGTTAAGTTAAAGAAATATTTTTAGTTAAAATGGATGTTCTAATTATTTAATTGATTAATAAGAAAAAATAAAGAAGTATTTACCTAAGAGTGATGCCTTAGTAAAAATTTACATAACTAAGAAAATTGATTGGAATGAGAAAAATAATTAAGATACCTAATATACTGATGAAAAATCTAGTTATCAGATTTGATGACTAGCCAAAGAGGGTGGATATCCATAATTTTAGTGGGCACTTTGTGCCATTATTGGATACTTTGTTTCGCCAGTAATAATGGACACTTGTGTCATTAGTGGACACTTTGCGTCATATGTGATAGTGGACATTTTACGTTATCAGTGGATCATTAATCATATTCTTTACAATGTGTATTTACTTACTATTAGTGATTCGTTATCCGAATCTAGGATTTTAAAATCAGTATATGAGGGTAAAATAATTAAATGAAATTTAATGAAAACAAGCAAATTGTAATGTAAGTGTTTACAAAATTGTGTAAAAAATATGAATGTATTATGTAACTTTTATCTTTATTAATAATATTTTGATCACTAACTATAAAGTGAATATTCTTTTATCTTGGTTAATAATATTTTAACAACAAACTACAAAGTGATTATTTTCTTTTAAATTTAATTAAAATTTTTGAGCTTATTATGAATCAAGTAAGAAATTTGAATTCAATTGATTAAATTAATTATTAATTTACTTTATAATAGAAGTAAAAATTTTATTTTTATTTATTATTATAAATATTTTCTTTATATTATAATTTTGGAAATTTATGAGTATGCAAGCACCAATAAACATTGCTTAGCTTGTTAAATTATTTCTGACGTGCAGGTCAGACGGACATGATAGATCCAGCTGAGTGAATTATAAAATTTCAAGATTAACTGTAGATCAGAAGGTGGTTAATGAAGAGTTTTGTATTATGTATTTAACTTTGTTCATATTACAATATTATAACTACAATGACAATTGTATTGTTTTATTTAACCTAGTTTATTATATACTTTTTTTTATTATGGGTTGTGTTAAACTTTATATTAAGACTATTAGTTGTGGTAAATATCTAACGAACTAAAAATATTGATAAAATCAAAGATATTTGATTTAAATTGTGGATGATAGATAACGTATTATTGATGTTTGAGTTGAGGTTGAATGAATGAAATATTGGGAGTGTTTTTCTTCTGTAGGTTGTGTTTTGATTTAAGAAGATATTGAAAATGCCAAATTTTAAGGGAGACTCTGCCGAAATTTTTATTGACATTAACTTTAATATTTATCTAAAATTAAATGTAGAAGTGTATATGCATAACAGTTCTTAATAGGAATGTCAAGTGGGTGTTACATTATGTCCTTACTATAGTTGATGATTTTAGCAAAGCTATTTGGACTTTCTTACTCAAGCATAAGTCAAAAGTTTCTGCTCATCTTAAACACTTTATTTCTTATGCTACCAATCAATTTTTTTTAGGTCTGTTAAGATAATTCAAACTGATAATGGTATAAAATTTCTAAATTTTGAATGTCAACAATTATTTTCCAATCTTGGCATCATTCATACAAAAATCATACCTTATACTTCTCAGCAAGATGGGGTAGTTGAAAGGAAGCATAGACATTTATTGGAAGTAGCTAGGGCCTTAATGTTTGAGGCTAACTTGCCAAAGCATTTTTGGGGTGATTCAATTCTTACTCCTGCTCATATTATTAATAAACTGCCTACTCCTTTGCTTAATTGGGAAACATCTTATGAGTTGTTACATAATAAACCACCTAGTTATTCCTCCTTGAAAGTTTTTGGTTGTCTTTGTTACTGTACCAATACTAAACCCCATAAAGACAAATTAGAACCTAGAGCTTTTAAGTGTGTTTTCATTGGATATATTCCTAGTAAAAAAGAATATAAGCTTTATGACTTACAATCTCATTCTGTCATAGTATCTAGAGATGTCATTTTTCATGAGTATCAATTTTCATATAAAAATGTTTCATCTTCTTCTACTACTTCAACTCCTGTTCTGCCTATTGTTTCTCTTGATTGTTTGGATCCTATTTCTATTTCTGATCCTTCTTTTGAATTTATTTCTTCTCTTCCTCCTTCTTTGCCTTCACCATCTATTGTTTCTCCTGGCACAAGGTCTACTAATTGTACAATTTTGGTTTCCAACAATGGTAATGACAATATTGCATTAAATCCTTTACCTAGACATAATATTATACCTAAAACCAAACCTAAGTGGTTAACAAATTTTGTATCTAATGTTCATACTTCTTCTCCTTCCCATATTTCCACTTCATATCCTATTAATCCCATACTTGATTCTTTCTTTCTTTTTATTGATAAAACTCATTTAGATTTTGTAGCAACTGTTTCTGTTACTTCATAATCCAAAAATTACAGTCAAGCCAAGGATGATCCTAATTGGACTAAGGCTATGCAAAAAGTTATAACAAAATAATACTTGGCAGGTCACTGATTTGCCTAAAGGCAAAGTTATTATTAGTTTTAAATGTGTTTATAAGATAAAATATAAACATGATGGCACTGTGGACAGATACAAAACTCATTTAATTGCCAAAGGTTATAACCAAGTTGCAAAAGTTGATTATCATGATAGTTTCTCACCAGTAGCTAAACTGGTTACTATCAGACTCTTTCTTGCTATGGCTACAATTAAAAATTAGGTTACAATTAAAAATTGGGTCATTCATCAGCTGGATATCAATAATGCTTTCTTGCATGGCTTTTTGGATGAGAAAATTTATATGGTTTTGCCTGCTAGTTATAGAGTCATTGGTGAAAATAAAGTGTGTAAGCTTAAGAAGTCTCTTTATTGTCTCAAACAAGCTTCCAGACAATGGAACCTTGAATTTAAAGCTACACTATAGAAATTTGGTTTTGTCCAGTCCCCAAATATACACATCACTGGCAATGATGAAGCTGCTATTTTATCTGTTAAGAAAATCTGGATGATGCTTTCACTATTAAAGACTTAGGTTATGCTAAGTATTTTTTGGGTTTGGAAATTCATAGAACATATAAGGGTATGTATCTTAACTAAAGAAAATATATTCTGGATATTGTATCAGACACTGCTTATCTGGTTGTAAACCTGCTAAGACTCCCTTGCATCTTAGCTTAAGGTTAACTTATGAGTCTACTGGTTTTTTCACTGAACCATATAAATTTAGGAGATTGATGGGCAGATTACTATACTTGAACCTTAGCAAACCTAATATTTCTTTCTCTACACAGTAGTTGAGCCAGTATATGAATGCTCCTAGGCATTCTCATTTGGATACAATCTTAATATTGCACGATAACTTAAAGGTACTCCATCTTCAGGGTTATTTTTTCCTATTGGTTCCATTTTGTCTCTAAGGGCTTTTTGTGATGCTGATTTGGGAGCATGTGATTTGACTCGAAAGTCTATAATTGGTTTTTGTATTTTTTGGGTTCTTTTCTAATTTCTTGGAAAACTAAAAAGTAGATTACTATAGCTAAATCTTCAGTTGAGATTGAATACAAAAGTATGATAGCCATTAATATTATTGCCCATTTCACTGCGTTGTGATAATCAGGAAACATTACACATTGCTGCTAATCTAATGTTTCATGAGAGGACTAAATACTTGGATATAGATTGTCATATAGTTCGAAACAAGCTGCAGGAAGGTTTTATTTCTACTGCTCATATTTGTTCCAAACATCAACTTGCAGATTTGATTACTAAGCCCTTGTTTATTGTTGCACATCAATCTTTGGTGTCCAAGATGGGATTGGTTCATCAATCTCCATCTTGAGAGAGGAGAGGAGGGGGGGGGGGGGGGGGGGATAAATTATGTATTATTATATGCTAAAAATGTATAATTACCTTTATGTATATAGTACATTAGGGTTACCTTTTCTGTTAGTTTTACTTAGAGGGTATTATAGTAATTGAGTATTTTGTATATAAGGAATATGATGATGTGATTTTTGATTCCAAAACATTCATTTCATTCAATACGATATTTTTCATCTTCTTTTCCTATGTTTTCTCTCAAATCTATAAACCCTAGATGTTGATTTTACATGGTGGGCCTTATAAAATGGAATGATTAGTTGCTTTTGAATCTTTTTTTGATAGACGAGGTGAGTTTAAAAAGATTTATTCCTTTGAGTAGTCAGGATGTGGAGAGTTCCCTTTGTGGGTTGATGAATGTTCTCGTTCCTTCTTTCTCTAGTTTTTGAAAGAAACTTTGGATATCCCACCGAAGGTTAAAGATTTTAGGTGGAGGGTCTTACTAGGTTCTTTGCCTTTAAGGGTGTTATTGTATAGCCATGTGATTCATGTGAATGAGGCTTGTGATCTGTGTGGGGGAGCGAGAGACTGTTTTACATGTTTTGCATGCATGCTTTCTCACTCAATCGGTTTGGCGACGGTGGGGTTTAGGTGATCAACCTCAACTGGAGAATGAATGAGATTGGTTTAATCATCAGTTTCAATCGATAAAGCTAGGTAGGTTGGAGGAGTTTATTGTGCATTACTGGCGATTATGGCGAGCTCAAAACGTTCGGTATTGGCAAGGTCTAGTGGAATCTCCTGCGGCTATTTTGTGCAATAGTGTTAAAATTTTGCAAGAGTGGCATGAGACTAGGGTGGCTAGGGTTGCTTTTGATGGAGAGAATGGTCCTTTATGGGTTTTAGCTTGGTAGAAGTCTCCACTGGAAAAATGGTAATGAAATTATGATAGGGTCTTCTAGTGCAAGAACACTGATTCGGCTTTGATATGGTGTGCAAGGACGAGGTTGGATCGTTTTTTTCCATGAAGGATGGAACGGTGGTGGGTCTTTTGGATGTATAGATTTTTGAGGCTGTTGCGTTGAGAGAAGCTTTGAGGTGGGTGGAGCTTTGAGGTGGGTGGTTGTGAAATTTCCAAGTGAAAGGTATTGTCGAAACTGACTCCTAATTAGTGTTTCAAGCTCTTCGGTCAACAAGGGATGATTTTTCTTATTTTGGCTTGATTGTAGTAAAGTGTATGTCTTTACTTGAAACAAATCCTCAGATATGTGTAGGTCTTTAGCTAGGGCATCCTTTTCGTATGGCAGTTCTCATTATTGGGGATCTTATCATGCTTTTCTAGCTTTGTCAATGCTTGTTGATTTAGTTGATTAGTAATTCAAAGCTTTCTTTCAAATAAAAAAAAGAAGATTATGATATACATTTATATAGTTTGACAATAAATTGAACTTTAATTATAATTTTTCATTATATATATATATATTTAAAATAATATAATTTTTATTTATTAATATTAAAAATTAAAGTTTTAATTACAACAAATACATAAAACTTGTCTTTTTAAAATATTATCACAAAATTTCAATTTTAGCAAATGATATAATAAATTTTAACATGCATGATTTGCAATATTATCATCTGAACAGTTAACGCAAATATAATCGGCTAAATTATTTATGCATCGGTAGTATTTAATATGAACAACCATTCATGTTATTATTCATGTCAATTAACTAATATATAAACTAAAGTAATACTAATTTATGTTAATTGATAACATTATTCCATCATCAAATGCTTATTTTTCATCTATATCATTACTTTTTCTTCAACATTCTTTTACTTTATTAATATGTTGAGACAATAATATTACTTATTTAACTACCAAAATTTTTTTTATCTATTATTCTTCTCATTTGTTGAAAATAGTCTTCATTTTTTTATAGTTGATTTAGGATTGCACCAATAAAAAAAAAAACCCTCTATCATTATGTTGAAAAATTATGAATCTTCTATCAACAAATTTATAATCTTTATAAATAATGCTGGAAAATAAAAAAAAGTTGAAAACAACTTACCTTTCACATTGGATATCTTCGAAATTTTCTACATGAATTCTTAACCTTTCATAAAGTATAAATACATGCTCTCATTTAATTTCCGCATTAAAATCCTCAATTAATGAAGATACATAAGATAACATTGATTAGTTGTTCATTTCCAAGTTTCTTTTATTTGTCTTCAAATAAGTTTTAATTTAAGAAAACTTTTTTTAGGAATTTTTATTCTCTATAAATATTATTTTATGGTCATGTATGACAGAATTACATAAAAAAGATCTATGTACATTGTAAATACCAATTTACATTGTGTGTGATCTATGTACTCTATAACAACCCACATACTTTCTTTTTGGCTAGTAAAATATGAATATTATTATTAATCAAACAAGGGGTTATAGTCTCATAAAAAAACAATAGAATACCAATTACCATGAGCTAAAAAACTAGAAGTATAAATCATCCAGCTAACTTCTTAATGCTAAGAACAGTTGAGCTAAGAACACAAGGGTTACCATAGAGCAAAACCAAAAATTTCGGCCAAACGAGAATAGAGATGAGGCCAACAACCCTAGCGGAAAATATAATATAGCCTTAGATCTACTTGTAGACAGACGCAAGTTAACAAGAAAAAGGGTAAAATCCTTAACAAACAACACTTACCAATCGTCCTTAGATAGAAAATAAATTGAGCGAACAGAAAGACTGTGTTCTACGGGGCAGAGGAAGCCTAAGCTCGATAAAAACATAGAAAATAATACAAGAGACTAAAACACATAGAGACCTCCTTTCTCAAGCAAATTGAACAGAGCAACATAATAATGGAAGATAGCTCCTACAAAATCTCCATGAAAAGCGAAAGTTGAATGCTATGCTTCAATAAATAAAAAGATAACGTTGAAGTGTCAAAATTAATTGAAGAAGCTAACCACATATATAGGTAATAGCAAAACTTGAAATTATAGCAATGAGAAATAAGAGTACACCTTGTTGCCACTACCTCCTTTTTATGATGAAGATTATCAAATCCACTAAGGCCAGGGTTTAAGTCAGAGAGTCAGAATATCTTGATAGAAACCTATACCACAAACATGTGAGCCCTTAAACTATTGATCTTACAACCTCCCTCACTGAAGGTCTGACTGGAGTCTCGGCGAAACCAATTGAAAGTCCTGGAAAGATTCATCATGGATACCAATTTCAAGGAGTTGCCGTTTGTCCAAACCAATCATTGTTTAGGACTGGGCTACTGTTAGCCGAGGATGGGAGAAAGAGGAGGTGGGTGAGTTTGGTAAGGGTAAAATGGTCTTTTGGTGTTTGGGAAGGAAGGAAGGGGGGAATGGGTATGCAGATTTCAATGGGGAAGAGGGTGACTATAGTGTGGTTTCAAAGAGAGAGGTTAAAAATGTGGAAAATGGACTGGATCGATGATGAGGAAGGTGCTGCTAGCCTTGATCGATGGACCAAACCACAACTAGGTGGATGACTCTACTTCGAGAGAGAGTAGTGAAAGAACAACTAGCAATATGACTTAATAGCTAACATACTTAGTATATGCAAGTCCCTCTTTGCAGCCACCTAGCAAATAAGCTAGACCCCTTCATAAAGAAAAAAAAATTCCCTTCACATATTCCAGTTAATCTCTGAAGTTTCCTAATGTTTTCATACCCAAAACAGTATTCAGAAACATATTATATATACCATATAACATTCAATCAAAAAAAGGAAAGCCAAGCTGAAATTATCATGCTGCATAGCTATAACTTAAAAACAAAAGTAGAGAATTAAAGAGCTGCAGAGAAAGTAGAGTTAGGGGAAGAGATTCCAGGTATTGGTAGCAGGAACATCATATAAAAATTTTAGAATTTTTCAATTACATTTTGACATTTAATTTTTGTATTAGTTAATTATTTCTAAGGCACGTAAATTAATACGAATATATATTTATTTTAAATATTGATTAACACAAAAACAATTTAATTGGTTGCAGTTCCATGCCCAATTGATAGATAATAATATTATACATTATCTTAAAATTTATTGACTCTTTTATTAAACTTGAAAGTTTCTGATAGTATTAAAAAAACAAAAGTTATATATTTTTAGTTAACTCAATACTAAATTTTATCAATTATCTAATATCAAATATGAAAATCAATAAAATCTAATTTATTTGAATAAAATTCTCATAAATTTTTGTTTTGAAGTGACATATAAAAGAACATTAAAATTAAAATTTTTATTTTATTAATTGAACTTGGTATACATATGTTGGATGAAAGAGAAAAAGAGTATTTGATTTATCAGTTAGGATGATAATATAATTATATGAGTAAAAATAGCACTTTTAACATCATAAATCAAAGCACATTTTTCATTAATTATTACCATAAAAAATAATTATCGTTTTATTTATTAACATAAAAAGAAAATGAAGTTTTGCTAATTTTAGATGAGGCAGTCATAGTGAAGAAATATACAATTCAATTATTAATATAAATCACAATTATAGAAGAAAATAAATAATTTAAAATGACTATAATTGAAAAAAAATATAAATATGGGTTAAAAAGTTTACAATATGTAAAAACTAGGAGAAATTTATAAAAATAACTTAAAAAGGAAAAATTACAAATATT
Source organism: Garcia nutans (assembly GCA_947685225.1). NCBI lineage: Eukaryota > Viridiplantae > Streptophyta > Magnoliopsida > Malpighiales > Euphorbiaceae > Garcia > Garcia nutans. The sequence continues at coordinate 139,559 of CANTUV010000013.1, forward strand.
CAGTGCAAATAACAAATTTATAAACGTACCATATAAAGTTTTATGAAAATTCGATTTATTTTTGGCATATTATATATATGTAAATAAGTATATGTTTAATATATTTTTAGTAAATGTCATAAAATATAAAAAATACTTTTGTAAACCTTTTTTTTTTGTTGAGAAAGTATTTTTGTAAACTTAAAAGTATATAATTATAATAAAAATAATTTTTTAAAAGAAAAAATTACACTTTTTACTATTTTTTATAAAATATTTTTAATTTTAGACATTTTAATCATTTTATAATAAACTCATAATGAATCTATAATAAACTCAAAATAATTTAAATAAACCTACAAATATATAATAAATATGTAATAAATTCATAATAAACTATAATAAACTATGATAATATGATATTTTGATAAATTAATTATAAATTTTTATAAATCTAAATATATTTTAAAAATAAAATAAATTTGATTTTTTTTATTTTTATAAAAAAATTCCTTTTAAAAAAATATAAAATTCTTCGGCCAGTTATCCTGACCCGAATGGACCACCCGAACTACCGGCACCACTAACGGCTAGAAAAATCCAAAACTTGAACATTACACTTGAGCGTTCATAATGTCAGAAAGAGACCTAGGGAGCCGTTAGATTGTAAATAATCCAGCGGTTGAAACTAGACGAAAAAAAATAAGACCGTTGGAGGAGGCTCGCGTCCCTTCAAAAGGAAAGGAATTTTAACCCTCTTCCCTTCCACTTTGAAGAAGTAGTATCAGAAACCAATTGCGCAAGAAACAGAGAAAGGAAGAAAGAATTTGGAGAGACAAAGGGTATTTTTAAAGAGAGAAGTGAGAGAGTGGCGACTGTAAACGCAGAAGAAGGAGGGACACGAAGTAGTCTTCTCCAAGAGTTTATGTCGTCACTGTTGGCAAGAGTTTTTGGCAAAAATCAAGAAGAAGAAGAACCTGAAATGGCGTCAAAAGCTGTTGTTCCTCATGCGCAGCTAAGAGGTAACCATTTTTTCTTTTTATTTCTCATCTTTTGTGTGTTTCTTTAATTTGTTTTTTTTTTTTCATTTTCTAAGGAATTAAAAAGGGTTCTCTGATTTGCAATATGACAATTGTTATGTGGGTTTCAATGTTCTTTTGCGGATCTCTTTTTTATTGATTTACATTGGTTTTAATTCCATTCTGATCATGATTTCATTTCTTGATTAATTTTGTAATAGCTAAAGCTGGGTTTTGTTTTGTTTATCTAATTGTTATTATATATTGTTATATGATATATATGAAATGATTGGATTTATGTAAAGATTGGATATTGGTTTCAATGATTTTAGCATTTTCATGTTTATTTCATGGCGATTTTCCTTTTTCTCCTGTAATTTGTCTAGCTCTTGTTCTTTTTATTAAAGAAAAAATCTTATCGTTTGAGAACTCTTCAGATATTGTGGGCTATGTTTTTCGATTCAATTTTTATACCTGTTTGTAGATCTCGACTCTGTAATTGGCTTTCCACTTCTTATATGTGGATTTGATACCAGAGAATATATCCATAGGAATTTATTATTTTAGTTATTTCTGTGGTTAACGGTTCTTATCCAGTTCTAAATGTTATTGGTTGGTTCTTATTGTATTAAAGGATAGCATATTTCTAGTTTCTAGTTCTTTTCTCCCCCTCTTATGCAATCTTCCTTGCAAATAATTAATGGTTCTTTAACAATCTTTATTGCAAATCTTAAATCAAATTTCTTGCTGAGAATTTCTCATGCAAAAATTTTGTTTGATCCATGTAATTATTCTCTTTTAGGAGAAGCGAAGCAGAAGATCTTTGCAGCGGATAGAAGGAACAGAAGAGTCCTTCAAGACATTGGTAATTTGGTGAATGATGGTGCTTTGCAAGGGAAGGTAAATAGTCCAATTTTTTTTTCACACCATATTGACACATGGAGTCGGATTTAGAATACCAACTAATGAATTCAGTTGAATTCTGCCAATTTATAGAAACCATTCACAGAAGCTGTTAATGTGGTTGGAGCTGGGAGAGGACATGTGTCTACAAAGGCAGCTACAATGAAAGCAGTTGAGAAGCATGTACCTGAAGCCAAGATTGTGATAAGCTCTGATGATGAGAATGAAAAGAGTAAAACTGTTGGCAGAAGAATATCCAAAGAAGGGATTTCAAGAAAGGAAGTCAAAACCCTCACTACAATTTTGACTGCTAGGAGCAAGGTGAATTCTGTTTTTGTTTGTTTTTTTTTTCCTTCTGGTTTATGGTTGGTACTGACTTGGTTTGGTTTTTGACTCCTCAGGCTGCTTGTGGACTTACCAAAAAGCCAGAAATCTCACTTGTGAACATAGATGCAGCTGACGTGGATGATGAATTGGCGGTGGCTGAATATGTTGATGACATCTACAAGTTCTACAAACTCACAGAAGTAATGATTTTATTTCATTAGGCCAATTTCTTTCGCTGCCTTGTTTTTACACATTCAACTGATGGATACTGTTTTTGCAGGCTGAGGGTAGGGTGCATGACTATATGCATTTGCAGCCAGACATAAATGCAAGGATGAGATCAATTCTTGTGGACTGGTTGATTGAAGTTCATGGCAGATTCGAACTCGCGCCAGAGACTCTTTATTTGACAATAAATATAATTGATCGATTCCTTGCTGTGAAGGTTGTACCGAGGAGGGAACTTCAATTGGTTGGCATTGGTGCAATGCTCATTGCTTGCAAATATGAAGAGATATGGGCACCAGAGGTATTTTGTCATGTGTTGTTACCCTTCAATAGAGTGTTTCTCATTGACATGTATGGCTTTTTACCATCAATTTTGCTTCTGAATTTTGCAGGTTAATGACTTCATTTGCATATCTGATAATGCTTATATCAGAGAACAGGTTCTGGCAATGGAGAAAGCTATTTTGAGAAAGTTGGAATGGTATTTAACTGTTCCTACGCCATATGTCTTCCTTGTTAGATACATCAAAGCCTCAGTTCCATCTGATAAGGAGGTACGATTATAACCTTTCCAGAATTCACATTTTAGGTCCTGTCTTTTTCAGCCATTCTCATATTAATAGATTTGCATCTCACTGATGTAGATGGAGAATATGGTTTCTTTCCTGGCTGAACTTGGTTTGATGCAATATCCTGTGGTTATCATGTACTGCCCCTCGATGATTGCTGCTTCGGCTGTGTATGCTGCTCGCTGCACCCTTGATAAGAGTCCTTTTTGGACAGAAACTCTAAAGCATCACACAGGATACAGTGAAGATATGTTGATGTAAATTTTCTTCTAATATTTTCATTTATGATGCACAATTTGCACTCGGATTTTTTATCAGGGGAACAGTTGTTGTCTCTCTTTGTACAATAACATATCTTTGTACTTTGACAGGGATTGTGCAAAGCTCTTGGTTAAATTTCATTCTGCAGCTACTGAAAGCAAGCTGAAGGCTGTGCATAAGAAATTTTCAAGTGCGGATCGAGGAGCTGTGGCTCTCTCAAGCCCAGCAAAAAGCTTTTTGGCAAAATCTTCCTGAAGAACTTGCAAGAAATCTCCCATTTGTGTTTTAATTGGAGATTATGATGGGCGTTCATAGGAAAGATCAAGAGATTCTGCTATGATCTGGTTACCTTGTTGTTAATTCTTACTCCCTTTTACTTCTTTTGGTAAGAGTTGTGACTATTATGCAGAAATTAAATTCTGATGATTTGTGTGATTTCTTCTTTTGGTCAGTTTCACTAGCTGATTGAGGATTATAAGATGATCTGATTTGTCTGTCCATCTGGGAAACGTTAATTGGTATTTTGCAAAAATCAACTGACTTCATCTCCTGTAAAATGATACAAGTTCCGATATCTATAAACACTTGACTATTATGCATCGGATTTGTTTAAGTTGGACCGTCTAACTGGGAAATTTCATTAATTTGCCAGCTGAATTGGTAATTCGCAAAATAATTCCCATATTTTTTCTCAAACTTGATTGGAATTCCATGAAACAAAGAGATTCATTATCAAAACAAAATCTGTATATTACTGCAAGTATCGATATCTAATGGAAAGCCGCTCACAAGTTTTCCTTCAAGCTCTCATTGCATCTCCTGCCATTGGAGGTCATAGTTTGTTGAAGGAACTATCACTACAAGCCGGCTTTCTTTGGAAATTGTTCATAACCACTAAGTTACGTACACTGTACATATCGACCTTGAGATATTTCGTTTAGAGCAAATAGTAATAATATAGGATAGACAAATAATAATGCCATTTTTTTAAAATTGATAGACATTTTTTATTTGTTCTAAATTATAGTCTATTTATTATTTTAGTAAGTTAGTTAATATATTAAAATATATTAATATGTATACTATATTAAAATATATTTCTTATATGAAAAATATATGTATAATAAAAACTATTTTTTTAAAAAAAAAATTTATAAACTATGGCTATTAATTTGGTTTGGAGAGATATTATTAGTAATAACAAAGCAAAACTCAAATCTTGTATATTGAAATTTAGCTATCAGAAAAAAATTTAAATCTCTTTATTCAAACCTATTAAAGACTATTTAAAGAATATTTGATGAAAGTTAAAAACGGAAGAAACATTGAAAACTACTTAATTCAATATACTACTTAATTACTCCCTACTCTTCAGCCCACAAATTCAAGTTCATAACAAACCGTCTCTCTTCAACTATCTTCAAGATTAATTTCTCTTACATTCCTTCCAACAAACATGGAAGGGGTTAATGGTTTATCTATCAAGTTTCGGTGTGATAATAGCAATTCTAATCTCACTAAAGCTCACAGTTGCAATTGATTTCGATGTATCCATACCATCACAAGAACCAAGTGCAAAGCCTGGCTTATTTAAGTATTTGGATGAATGTATAAAGCATATTGGTCCCATATGTGGGAAACAAGTATTTGATGTAATATTTAACAGTGGAAGTGTTAGTGAAAAATATTACTATAAACTTCTTAATATAGGAAAAGATTGTCATGATATTTTTGTGAATTATATTGCTCATGGTCTAAAATTTATTTTAAAAATCTTGAAAAAGAGTGATCAAGTTTATCAAACTTGTATTTCTATTGTACCATCGCCTTCTCCTTCAAAAATAGTAATAAAAATAATTATCTTAATAATAAAATATGTAATAATTATCTTAATAATATAATAAGACGAATTGGTGATTTTTTTTTTGAATAAATTTCTAAACATTAATATGTATTTTTGTTTTTAACTTTAGTCTTGTTGAAAAAAATGCAACCTAGTCCTTAAAAGGTTTTACATAATTAAATATGTAATTGTTCTATATCCCATATGCTAACTACAATTTGGAGCTATAAGTTTCAGATAAACCAAAAACGAAAAATATTTAAAGCTAGAGTTTCAACATAGATTTTAAAGTCCAAAACATTATTACATCCATTGGAAAAATTACGATAGCAGTATTAACCATCAAGTGTAAGAATCTATTAGGAGTAGATGGAGGCCATCTATGATTTACTGGTCAGTTTAGCCTATGACTACAATTGCATTGACAAGGGACAATAAATAACTTGCAGTATTGCTTGCACATCATATAAGAAAGACTTTTAAATAAGCTATATAATTCATGATTTATCATTCGGTATATCATACAAGAAGACTTGGTTATTCTTGGCAAGTCGATGAAAAACAAAATTCACCTACAACTGGTTTTGTATACACTTTTCAGTAGTTGACAAATTTCCTATGAATAAAAAACATTATGAATATCCCTACTTAAACAATAGAAGAACAAAGTTGCAAGAAGGCCAATTTATGTCGGCTGATGAGACGAACCAAAATGAAAAACAATAGAAAAAAAGAAAGAAAAGTTCTAACCGAAATGAGTGCATTTGGATTTGATTAGCCCTCGCATGGCTGCTCCATTTCTCTCATCTCTAAACCATTGTCCATAACTAGAATGAAATCAACATAGTAGTGTCTGTAAAAACCAGAATATCAACTCTTTAATAGTTCTCATCTTCTTTATGCTTTCTGATCTATAAAAACTAAAAATAAGCAAAACTCATCCTTATGCAAATAGCTATAAAATCATATGATGCTTATATTAAAGGCCCCAACCCGTAATCACTTCCAAATCAAATCACTAAGTCTGATTTGGTCAAATATTATGTATATCTGGTTGTAACTGCTGTATATTTTTCCTTATTTGCTTCCACTATTTTAGCCTTCTGTTATGTACAGCTTTGTATAAATTTGAACATTACAATGAATAAAGATCATCAATTCACAAAGGCTTATATGGTATCAGAGCTCCTTGACTAACGTCTCTATCCCTCATTTTTTTCTTCTCTTTCATGGCTAACACCACACTTCCTGCCATTGTTACACCCACTGCCCCAGCCAACCAGCAGCTCATCTCCTTCAACATTGCTGCTCAAGCCCCCCTTAAACTAAACTCTACAAACTATCTCTCCTGGAAACTACAATTTGAAAGCCTTTTTATCGGCTATGACCTTCTTGGTTTCATTGATGGAACTAAACCTTGCCCACCAACTACCATTGCACCCAACAACACTCCTAATCCCGAATCTCGTCTCTGGATCAGACAAGATCAACTCCTTTTGAATGCTTTAATTGGCTCCTTATCACCGCCACTAATCCCTTTTATTTCAAAAGCCAAAACCTCCAAACAAACATGGGACATTCTTGCAAACACCTATGCTAAACCGTCCCGTGGCCGTGTTAAACAAGTCAAATCTCAGCTAAAAGCAATTACTAAAGGTCAATCCTCCATCACAAAATACATGCAAACAATTAAGAACAAAGCTGATGAACTAGCTCTTCTTGACTCTCCTATGGCTGACGAAGACATCACCGATCGCATCCTTGAAGGGCTTGATGACTCCTATAAGGAAACCATACAAGCAATCAATGCTCGTGATGTTCCTATCTCTTTTGAAGAACTTCATGAGAAACTTATATCCTTTGAAGCCTTTCTCGCCTCTCAACCCGCTCCCACACTTGCTGCATTCCCTGCAACAGCCCATTACACCATCAAAAATTTCAATCGACCAAACAACTATCCTGCTGCCTCTAATTTACCACAATCTGGGTCCTTTCAACGAAATTTCCCACGAAATGGACACGGTCAACAAACTGTTCAAAACACCAATATCCAGCAAAAGACTTTCAAACCTTACCTTGGCAAATGTCAGATCTGTAACACGCAGGGTCATACGGCAAAACGGTGCACATCCTATCGTATTGTCCCCATCAACCCAAATTCTTCTCCTTGGCAACCTCAGGCTCATGTAGCAACCACTTCTCCCTCTCAAACACAACCCTGGGTTATGGACAGTGGTGCCTCACACAACGTTACAAATGACTTGGAGACTCTTGCACTTCACAATCCATATGATGGCACTGATGATATCCTAGTTGGAGATGGTACAGGCTTAAAAATAACTCACCATGGATCGGCATTTTTGACCACACCATCTCGAAAACTAAAATTAAACAATGTTCTTTGTGTACCTGAAATGAAACGAAATCTCATCTCAGTTTATCAATTCTGTATTTCAAACAATGTTACTGTTGAATTCTCACCCACTTCTTTTCTTGTGAATGAACTGCTGACGGGGACTCCCATTCTTAAAGGCACACCGAAAAATGGAGTATATGAATGGCCAATGTCTTCTCCAATCCTTGCTTTTGCGTCATCTATTGCTTCTGCCATTGATTGGCACTCTCGTCTTGGACATCCTGCAAAAGACATTCGTCAGTTTATTTTATCTTCCAATAAAATCAAAGTGTCTAAAGATATATCCAGTGATGTAGTTAATTGTAATGCGTGTTCTGTGAATAAAAGCCACAAATTACCATTCTCTAAGTCAACTCTCTACTCAACAGAACCATTACAAATAATTTTTTCTGATGTTTGGACTTCTCCTGTTTACTCCACTGATTCTTACAAATACTATGTTATCTTCGTAGATCACTATACACGTTACACTTGGTTTTATCCGTTGCACCATAAATCTGATGTTAAGCGTACCTTTCTTAAATTCAAAGCCGTTGTTGAAAAATACTTCTCCAAACAAATCAAACTTTTTTATTCGGACAATGGTGGCGAATATATCGCTCTTAGTACACTATTTGCCTCATTTGGGATTTCATTTCATACTATTCCTCCACACACCCCTGAACATAATGGGTTATCGGAACGCAAACATCGTCACATTGTCGAAACTGGTTTAACCCTTTTATCCCATTCTTCTATGCCTATCAAATATTGGTATTATGCTTTTTCAACTGCGGTTTATTTAATCAATAGGCTGCCCACTAGAGTCTTATCCATGTCCTCACCCTATTTTCGCTTATTTCACAATCCTCCGAATTATTCCAAACTAAGGACTTTCGGTTGTTTATGTTATCCGTGGTTGCATCCCTACTCTGCTCATAAATTAGATCCGAAGTCCACTCCGTGTGTTTTCATAGGCTACTCTCTCACTCAAAGTGCCTATCATTGTTTAGATACAAAAACGTCAAAAATCTTTACTTCTCGTCATGTACAGTTTGTTGAATCTGTCTTTCCCTTTGCTGTTCGGTCGTTGCCCATTCCTACTACTGCCGAGTCCTCACTTTCATCGTGGCTGTCACCTACAGCTTCTCTTATTCCAGTTCAGCCTTCATCTACTCCAGTTGCCGGTGCTGCTTCAACAACGCCTCCCTTGTCATTAGGTAGTAGTTCCTTTTCAAGACAAGAAATGGTTCCTGTTCAACAGTTAGCCATACATACAGAACTGACGTCAGGTGCACAACCTGTCAATAATCCATCAGCGCCAACAGCCACTTCCAGTGCCACACAATCTGGTGCACTAAATGTACCTGTACCAGCAATACAAAATCAGCATTCCATGTGACAAGAAGTAAAAATAATATAACAAAACCACTTCACAAACTCAGTTTGCTTACACAAATTCAAAGTTCTGATGATTATATTCCAAGGACAGTTTTGCAGGCTTTAAAAGATCCAAAATGGCGTAATGCTTGTACTGAAGAATTAAATGCCCTGGTCACCAATGGTACCTGGGTCCTTGTCCCTGCTACTGAAGCACAAAATTTAATAGGCTGCAAATGGATCTTTTGCCTAAAACGGAATTCTAATGGATTAGTACAGCGTTACAAGGCTCGCCTTGTTGCCAAAGGCTTCCACCAAAGACCTGGTATAGATTATGCTGAAACATTCAGTCCAGTGGTTAAGCCTACAATTGTTCGTTTAATAATCAGCTTGGCTGTAATGAAAAAATGGACAGTAAAGCAACTCGATGTGAACAACGCCTTTTTACAAGGTCCTTTAACTGAAAAAGTGTATATGCAACAATCGACTGGTTTTCGTGATAAAGATAAGCCGGAAAGAGTCATACTTTTATAAATTAGAAAAAATTTGGAAAAAATTATAAACCATTGCATAACAATTATGATAAAATGTATAATAAATATGATAAAATGTATAATAAATAATTTATGATAAAATTACAGAAAATATATAAATAAGCTCATATAGTTTTCACGTAGATACAAGTTAGTACTTAATTTTTTTTGGGCTCAATTATGCATAATTTTTTTAAAACAAACTATTTAAGACCTTGGTTGGATGAAGACTTTAAATAGTTTATTTTATGGGACAATATACAAATAAGCCCCTCGAGTTTTTGCAAATGTACACATTGACCCTTGAATTAATTTTAAATTCATAAAATTTAAATTCTTTACCATTCTTCCATTTTCTCATCAATAAAAAACTAATCTAAGTCATACAAAAAAAATTAAATTTTCATAATAGCTAAACAATTATTTTCTCTGCAGGGAGACTCTTCTTGTTCCCTCTCTTTTGTTTCATTTTCTAACTTGGAGAAGGTGCAAAAACCATAAAAAAGTGTCTATTGGAGACTAGTATAGAGTTTTTGATTTAAAGGCAATAATAATTTCTAATAATGGCTTGCAGTATTTCCATGTTTCTCATCTCAACTGTTAGCCTTTTATAAAATTCACATTTCTAAAGAAAATTTTCTTTACAATAGATATAAATTTTGAATTTATTAACTATATATCACTTTAAATATTATGAATCAAAATTAATTTAAGTTGCTAAAGGTATAATTAGGCTATTATTATATATTATGATCATGTATTTTTTTGTTTGTGTTTTTAGACATTTTCTTTTAAAGAATTTTTAATTTAATGCCTTTTATGATTTATGTAATTTTAACAATATGCATGATGAATAGTGACAAATTTTTGTTTGAAAATTATTATGCTTAAAATAATCTAAGAATATATATTTTTGCATAATAATATTTACCACTATTGTAAAGAAATAAAAAGTTTAAAGAAATCTAAAAATATTAAGTATTTGTAAAGTAATTCACATTGATAGGATAAAGTGTCATTGAAATAAGAATTAGCATAGCTTTTCAACACTACAATGGTTTTAAGGTTTGAGTATCCATTTCATGTCCCTGCATGTAATGTTTATACCACTGGTTAAAAAATTTCAATTGCAAACAATGTCTTAGAAATGAAAATATAAAAATTAATATAATATTCTAAAGATAAATAGAAAAAAAATAAAAAAAATCTCACAGCAATGCACTGGTTATAACCTAGTATAAAATGAAGGTGTTATAGGAAAATATATGTATAATAAAATTAACTAACTTTTCTTAATTCTTTTACAATACAAAAATGTGGCGATCAATTTGAGTTGGAGGGGATAATATTATTAATAATGGTAGAAAAAAACCAAAATAATCTAAATGCCATATTGAAATTTGACTATTAGAAAAAAACTGAAATGTCTTTATTCAAACGTATTACAGATTACTTAAAGCATATTTGAAGTTAAAAACTGACGAAACATTGAAAACTTTTTAAAATTCACATACTACATAATTACTCTATAAATACGCAATTCTTTTTTTTTTTAATCTAAAACACACATTTGTTAAGTCCTCCAATTTAAGTTCATAACAAGCCATATCTCTTCGATCATCTTGAATATCAATTTCTCTTATAATGACAACAAAGGTGGAAGGAGTTAATTGTTTATCTATCAAGTTGGGTGTGATAATAGCAATACTAACCTCACTAAAGCTTACAGTCACAATTGATTTTGGCGTACCCACACCATCACAAGAACCAAGTTGAAAGCCAGGCTTATTTAAGTATTTGGATGAATGTGTAGAGTATGTTGGTCTCATAATATAACTGGCAAATAATATTTGATGCAATATTTAACAATAAAAGTGTTAGTGACGAATATTGCTATAAACTTCTTGATATGGAAAAAAAATTGCCATGATAATTTTGTGAATTATATTGCTTTTGGTCTAAAATTTATTTCACGTTTGAATGAAATCTTGGGAAAGAGTGATCAAGTTTATCAAACTTGTGTTTCTATTGTACCATCACCTTTTCTTCAAATACTTTCATGGATAATTTAGCTTAGTTTATTGATTTATTTTGCATATATCCAAAATATATATGGCTCAAAAATAGTAATAAAAATAATTATCTTAATAATAAAGTAAGACGAGTTGGTGATTTTATTTTGAATAAATTTCTAAATATTAATTATTTATTTTTCTTTTTAACTTTAGTCACTTGCTGAAAAAATACAATCTAGAAAATTTCACTAATTAAATATGCAATATCATTCATTGTTCTATATCTCCTACGCTAATATTGTCAAGCTTTCATGTTGTTAATATAATATAAGTCTGAGTACAATTAAAAATCAAGAACCTAAATAGAAACAAGTAGAGAAATTATAATATTAGTTTACTTGAAACAATTAGAAATAAAAATTTATTGATAAATTTCAAGCAATTTAATGTGTAGATAACATTTGTATTTGTTCCTCGAGACATTAATATCGAGATGCTACAACTTATGAAACAACTATTTTATGTTAAATTAATTAAAAAAAATAATTAAATGATAGAAAAATAAAAAAATTTTCATAAGAGTTTTACAATTCCAATACTTTTAAATAATAGATAAAAAAACCACATTTTAATACGTTTTTTCAATTATATTATCTTTAATAAAATTTTTTAATATTTAGTTTAATTTTTTATGATTTTATACATAAAGCTTTAATTTAAATTCATAATACATCAAATGGACACTAGAAAAATTTAATTTGAATTGTTGGTAATCTCATAAAAACTTATTTATAATTGTATCATGGACATTTTATAATGATAAAGAATAGCCACATATTAGTATATTTTTTTTCTTAATTTTTTTTGGAGTAATGAAAATTGTTTTATTGCGTTTCAAATTGAATAACATTAAGAATAGAGTTGGGGACATCTATACCCCACTCTTTATGGCCTGACAAAGAACCAAAAAGCCTTACTAACAAATGGGCACTCTAGTTGGCAGACCTACAAATATAAGATAAACTGCAATTGACCATACTGCTTAACATCTCAATATAATTATATACTATAATTTTTAATTTAATTTTTAATCACTGAAGAAATACGTAATGACATGTCATCACGAAATAGCTACGGTTACGAATTCATCGCTAATTTATGTTATAAAACAACATTTTTTTATTAAAATTTTATTTTATGGAACAATAGTTTCAGATTAGCGACGGAAGTTTATCCGTTGCTAATCTATATGATGTTATTATTTTTTACTAATCTTTATTTTCTAGAAATAGATTTGTTAATTAAGGATGAACAAGTAAAAACTATTTTCAAATAAAAATATAGCGTCAACCACGGCCGTTGCTAATTATTGACAACTATTTTCCACGGTTATATTATTGTTCATTTATCAATTTATTTTTTAAGAATATTTAGCATCAGTTTTGTTCATCGCTAGTTAGCGACACATAGCTTTTGTTGCAAAGTTGTCATTATTGCTGCGAGAAACATATGGTAGCTTTGTGGTGTTAGAATTAATTTTAAATTGTTAAAATTAATCCTCTAATTAATCATAAGTGTGGACTAAATATATTTAAATATTAAATATGTATTGCAGTCAAATTAAGATAGTCAAATTAAAGTTATGATCAAATAAGGATTGTTGACTATTGAGGTGTCCTACTTGTAATAGAATTATAAGTGTAGAGACCGATACGAATTTCTGTTTTGTTGAAGGATCAAAACAGAAATCATCATCATCAGTTATTAATAAGGGGTCGTGGTCTCCAGGGGAACATAACAATTTTAAGAGAACATTGCATTCCTTCAGTAGTGCTTCCGCTAAACTTAAAGTGTGTATCCCCTGGAAGGCGACAAACTCCAAAATCGTCTTCAGCTTCAACATACGATGATGTCAGGTATGCAATTCTGCCCTTTGCAATTTAATTTGAATAATCTAGTGATCTATGCATATTTTAGGTTTTAGGGGAATCAGGTTTTCTCCCCTTTCAATTGGTATCAGAGCTCTATGCTAGGTTGCTAGGTTTTCGAATTTAATTGCGGTGTTTGCCTGTTGATTCTAGAATTTAATCAGAATTTGGTTTATCTGATTATTGTGTTTTTCTGGAATCAATTTGATTTGGATTTTGGTTTGATTTGGTTAATTGAATTGAATTTTTTGTTGAATCAATTAAATTGATTGTTGATGTTACCATGCTGGTTCTAGGAAATTAATTCAGTATTCTAATTTTCTGGAATCAAATTTTGTTCTTGATTGTTGTTGGTTTTCTGGAATTAATTTTATTTTGGATTTAATTTTTGAATTTAAAAAAAAATTGTTCTTCGTTTTGGTTTAGAAGAACACAGTTAAGGATTTTAATTAATTGATTAAATCTTTATGAAATTTTGATTTAATCTTAGTCTTTCACGTGTTGGGCCTGATGTTGGGATGAAGGAGATGGTGAATTACCATTCAGGTCCTCCTTTTTTCCAATGGTGCGAGATGGTCCATAGTGAAGTACTGCATTTTGGATGATACATTGCAGCTTGTTTGAGAATTGAGATTGCATGGGGGCTTAAGCTTAAGGACTTGGGCTTCGGCTGTCTTAGGTCCAAAAGCTAGTTGGATTTTTTTTTGGCCCACCAGAACTTAGATTTATTTTATACCGGACCCCTAAATTTTGATTTTAAATTAATTTAGCCCATTTTTTGCAATTTAGTCTCTAAATTTTATCTTTTAAGAACTAACTTATAATATTTTCGGGGCTGAATAAATTTAAAATTACTAATGTAATTTGACAATTAATTTCTAAAATTGTAATTATTCTGTTTTAATTGCAATTTGATAAGAATGTTGAGTTTGTCAAATTAAGTTTGAAATTTTGGCAACTAAATTTTAAAATTGTAATTGTTTGGTTTTAATTACAATTGTAAAATTTTAATTTATCATTATTTGAGTTTAAATTTTGGAATATTTTAGTCCTTATTGTGTTTGATATTTATAAGAATAAATTGGTTGAAGCAATAAGTCGCCAAAGTGACCTCTATTGTTTGAATTAATTTGTTTGGAATATTAGACAAGTGTATTAGAATTCGTAGCGGGTAGTTAATCGGCCCAAAGGAAGGTTGCTATCTGGCTGAATTGAGAATACATTGCGGTAATAAATATGTGATAATTATTATGTGTTTATCCATGTGGATAATAAATCGGCCCAAAGAAAGGTTTATTATTTGACAGGACTGAATTGTCAATATTTGATTACTGCATTGAGATAACAATTACAGTTAATAATTTATGTCCGAAGATGAGAATATTAATGTTATGTCCGGTATCTTGTTTCCAATATTTGAACTCTACTTCTGTGATTTGTTTCAATTTTTTGTGGATTGTGAGCTTATGTCATTTATTTATTATTTATTTTCTCTGAATTCAGCTAGCATGCCGTATAATCCCAACTTTGTCCCTATGAATGAAAATACTGATAATAAGACTGCTGATAAGGGAAAATATTTGGTTTTAGTCTGTTCTGAAGTTAATTTAACTTCGGTACCTAGAAACACTTGGTGGATAGATTCTGGTGCTACTAGTCACATAAGTGTTTCAATGCAGGGTTGCCTGAGTTACCGAAAGCCAACTGACGGTGAAAGATACGTTTATATGGGAACTGGCGAACCGGTAGAAGTAGAGGCGATATGACATTTTAGATTGCGTTTAAGAACTGGAAATTTTTTGGATCTAGTAGATACTTTTGTTATTCCGTCTTTTAGGCGGAATTTAATTTCTGTTTCCCATTTGGACAAATCTGGTTTTACTTGTTCATTTGGAAACAATAAAGTTATTTTATCTATGGATTAAAAAATTTTAGGTATTGGTTTCTTGTATGCACTTCATAATTTATATATGTTAGATATCGATGCCTCTTATAATGAGACCCTGCAAGTTAGTACTATAGGTACCAAAAGGAAGCTGAATATGGATAACTCAGCTGCTCTATGGCACAGACGTTTGGGCCACATATCCAAATCTAGAATAGAGCGTCTTGTGTCAGATGGTATCATAAATACACTTGATTTCACAGATTTGGACTCCTGTGTTGAGTGTATTAAAGGTAAACAGACTAAACAAAAGAGATTAGGTGCCAATAGGTCATCAAACGTCTTAGAGTTGATACATACGGACATCTGTGGCCCATTCCCTACAGCAACTAGGAATGGTCAAAGATAATTTATATCATTCATAGACGATTACTCACGTTATGGGTACCTATATCTCATTCATGAGAAATCTGAGTCTCTGGACGTTTTCAAATCTTATAAGGCCGAAGTTGAAAATCAACTCGGAAGATTAAATCTGTTAGATCTGACCGTAGAGGTGAGTACTATGGCAGATATGACGGTTCAGGTGAACAACGTCCAGGGCCATTTGCTATTTTCCTGCAGGACTGTGGTATAGTCCCTCAATACACAATGTCTGGTACACCCAGCATGAATGGTGTATCTGAGAGACATAACAGGACTCTTATGGATATGGTTAGAAGTATGATTAGTCATTTTTCTTTACCTGAGTCTCTATGGGGAGAAGCATTAAAGACAACAGTCTATCTTCTTAACAGAGTACCAACTAAAGCAGCTGTAAAGACACCTTATGAGCTTTGGACTGGATGCAAGCCCAGTTTAAAGCACCTTCATGTTTGGGGGTGTTCTGCTGAGCCTAGGCCTTATAGGCCTAATGAGATAAAATTGGACTCCAAAACTGTTAGTAGCTACGAGCGATCTCGGGGTTTTAAGTTTTATAATCCTACTTCCAAATCTATTTTTGAGACGGGAATTGCAAAATTTTTTGAGGATGTTGAGTTTGGGGGGAGAAGTAAGGTTAGAAACATTGTCTTTGAGGAGGGATCGAGTCAGGAACACTCAGTGTCGATTCCTATCATTGCTCCTAACAGTGTTCTGGTTCCTACGCCTGTCACTGTTCCAGAAGCACATCAAGTTCCAATACAAGAGAATGTTGAACAACTTCCTCAAGAACAAGCTCAACAACCTCAAGAATTTGAGCTAGAACCTGTGCCTTTAAGGAGGTCCACTAGAGAGAGAAGAAATGCTATTCCAGATGATTATGTAGTATATCTTCAGGAACATGAGGACACTGTAGACATGGTGGAAGATGATCCAATCAGCTTTCATCATGTCATGCAGGATTCCAACTCTCATAAGTGGATTGAGGCAATGAGTGAAGAATATAAATTTATGCAAGACAATCAAGTTTGGGATCTTATCCCATTACTTGAAGGAAAGAAACCTATTGGTTGCAAATGGATATTTAAGACTAAGAGGGATTCTAATGGTAATGTGGAAAGATATAAGGCTCGTCTTGTAGCTAAAGGCTTCACTCAGAAAGAAGGGATTGACTATAAAGAGATCTTCTCTCCAGTATCATCGAAGGACTCTTTTAGGACAATCATGGCTCTAGTTGCACATTTTGATCTTGAGTTACATCAAATGGATGTGAAGACTGCGTTTCTCAATGGAGACATTGATGAAACCATCTATATGGTACAGCCAGAAAACTTTGTGTCTGGAGACCCAAAGCGACTGGTATGCAGATTAAAGAAATCCATTTATGGACTCAAGCAGGCTTCTCGTCAGTGGTACTTCAAGTTCCATGAAGTAGTTGTCTCTTTCGGTTTTGAGACAAATGCTGTGGAAGATTGTGTGTATCAAAAGTTCAGTGGGAGTAGGTTTATCTTTTTGGTCTTATATGTGGATGACATATTGCTTGCTACTAACTGTAAGGACTTGCTGCACGAGACCAAAGTCTTTCTTTCAAAACACTTTGAGATGAAAGATTTAGGTGAAGCTTCTTTTGTATTAGGGATTCAAATACATCGAGACCGTACTCGAGGTATTCTTGGATTATCACAAAAGGGCTATATTGAGAAAGTGCTCAAGCGATTTAGTATGCACAACAGTAGACCAATTGATACCCCAGTTGCTAAAGGAGGTGAACTTGAGATTCAGGAGATGCAGAAGATTCCTTATGCGTCTGCTATTGGGAGTCTGATGTATGCTCAAGTTTGCACTCGTCCAGATATTTCATTCATAGTTGGCATGTTAGGGCGATATCTCAGCAATCCAGGAATGGATCATTGAAAAGCAGCCAAAAGAGTCTTGAGGTATCTTCAAAGAACTAAGGGACATATGCTCACATACAGGCGATCAGATCAGCTTGAGATCATTGGGTATACTGATTCTGATTTCGCGGGATGCCAAGATAGTCGGAAATCCACATCAGGCTACATATATCTCTTGGCTGGTGGTGCTATTTCTTGGAAGAGTGTGAAACAAACTCTAGTAGCTACCTCCACTATGGAAGAAGAATTTGTAGCAAGCTATGAGGCATCCAATCAGGCAATCTGGCTGAGGAACTTTGTCATAGGGCTGCGCATTGTGAATGGCATTGAAAGGCCATTAAAGTTATACTGTGATAATAACTCAGCGGTTTTATTCTCCAACAACAACAGAAGCTCTTCTCGATCGAGACACATTGGGATAAAGTTTCTGGCTGTGAGGGAGAGAGTACAGAGTGGACAGATATCCATAGGGCATATTGGAACGAACTCCATGATTGCGGATCCGCTCACTAAGGCTGTGATACCGAAAGTTTTTCATGAGCACACTGCTCATATGGGTGTCACATTATTTGAGACTATTTAGTTTCAGTGGGAGTTTGTTCATTATGGTTACATTATATTTGTGTATACTCTGTTTTGTAATGGATATATTACGTTATTAATACTCAGTTTCTGCAGAAAATAAAGTATTTATTTTGTTACACTCTGTATTATTATTGATTGATCTCACTAAAGTATGACCAGTTGGAAACAGGCATGATTAGATCACATTACATGTAGTTTCCATGCTACACTCCTATTATTGATCTATGTCATTTGAGAGTATTGGTAATGTGATTGATGGTGGTTTGCGTCACGATGAATGTGGCGACTGACCCTTCAGTCCTTTATCGATATAATCAATGGAAGAGATTGTTTGAGGCACCTTTAGTATGACTGCTTTTATGAGCTCATTAAGGTATATACATTTATATTTAATATATGTTAGCCCAAGTGGGAGATTGTTAGAATTAATTTTATGTTAATAAAATTAATCCTCTAATTAATCATAAGTATGGGCTAAATATATTTAAATATTAAATATGTATTGCAGTCAAATTAAAATAGTCAATTAAAGTTTTGATCAAATTAGGATTGTTGACTATTGAGGTGTCCTACTCGTAATAGGATTATAAGTGTAGAGACCGATAAGAATTTCTATTTTGTTGAAGGACCAAAATAGAAATCATCATCATCAGTTATAAATAAGGGGTCGTGGTCTCCAGGGGAACATAACAATTTTAAGAGAACATTGCATTCCTTCAGTAGTGCTTCCGCTAAACTTAAAGTGTGTATCCCCTGGAAGGCGACAAATTCCAAAATCGTCTTCAGCTTCAACATACGATGATGTCAGGTATGCAATTCTGCCCTTTGCAATTTAATTTGAATAATCTAGTGATCTATGCATATTTTAAGTTTTAGGGGAATCAGGTTTTCCCCCCTTTCATGTGGCTCCACTTTTAGCAATGATGTTAGCGATGAATTGCCTTTGTAGCAAAAAATTGTCATTAAAAGAAAGCAAATCTGTCAAAAAAAATATATTTTGTCACAAATCTGTCACTAATTAGCTTCAAAATTTGGACCATTGCAAAATGTTATCGCTAAATTGAGGTTTTGTTGTAATTGTGATAATAGATTAAAGATTTCAATTAGAAAGTTAACATATTGATGGGTTGATGCTTAGAAATTTACGAAATGAAAATTGTGGGATTGATCAACTATATATATAACCAAGTTGTGGGATTAAAATACTAAATTTTAGGTCATGATCAATCTATATATTTGCTTCATCATAATATATTCTCATAAGTCACAACTACATTATTAATAAAGAGAATAAATTTTTTTCTTGTGGTCCTAAATATGTGGTTTTCACTCATTTAAATGTTGTATCAACATTCTTTTATAGTCTTAAATTCTATTTATTAAAAAAGTTTTCTTGTCATCATAAAATGAACAGAGTTGCAATCTAATATATATTTTTTATTTTTTATATATAGATTGCTAAATAAATTTTTAAAAATTAATTTAATTGTAATTTCAAGAATACCTCTGATTATTCAAGAATGTACTAAAATAATGTTATACACTTAAGGAATCAGCTATACTAATACAGTAAGTTGAATTAGAAAATTGAAACAAATATGTATCTTTTACATTTTAAGAAATTTTCATATATTACTAAATAAATGTATAATATAATATTTTAGTAGATGGTTGATAGGTTGATAGTGAACATTGAACAAAAACCATAAAAAAAGGTCTATTGGAGAATAGTATAAAGTTTTTTATTCAATGGCAATATTAATTTCTAATAATGGTTTCCGGTATTTTTATGTGTCGCATTTCAACTTTTACCCTTTTATGAAATTCATTTTCCAAAAAAAAAAGGAAAATTATTTTTCAATAGATAAATTTTAAATTTATTAACTATATATCTCTTTATATATTATGAATAAAAAAATTATAAATGGTTTGCAATATTATAAATTTTTACAGCTTTTATGTGTCAAAATTAATTTAAGTTTCTCAAGATAAAATTAAACTATTATTATATATTTATAATATTTATATTTTGTAGACACTAATTTGAACATTTGTTTTTTTTTTGTTTGTGTTTTAGACATTTTCATTCAAAAACTTTTTTTAATGTCTTTTCTGATTTTTGTTATTTCAACAATATGTATGATGAACATTGACAAATTCATATTTGGAAATTATTATGCTTAAAATAATCTAGAATATATATTTTTTTGCGTAATAATATTTACCACTATTATGAAGAAATAAATAGTCTAAAGAAAGCTAAATACTAAGTATATATAAGTAAAGTAATTCTCATCGATAGTGTAGAGTATCTTTGATATAAGAGTTAGCATAACTTTAAGGTTTGTATATCCATTCCATGTCCATGTATGTACTGTTTAAATATATCATTGGTAAACAATTTCAATTACAAACAATGTATCAGAACTAAAAATATAAAAAATTAATATTATAATATTCTAAAATAAAGATATTTAGAAAAAATAAATAAATCCCATGGCAACACAATGATTGTTACCTAGTATAAAATAAAGGTGTTATAGGAAAAATATATGTATACAATTAACTAACTTTTCTTAAATTTTATGAAATAGAAAAAATGAGGCTATCAATTTGTGTTGGAAGGAACAAATTAATAATAGTAGAAAAAACTAAAATCATCTAAATGCCACATTGAAATTTGACTATTAGAAAAAAGAACTAAAATGCCTTTATTCAAACTTATTAAATATTATTTAAAGCATATTTGATAAAAGTAAAAAAAATGGAAAAAACATTGAAAACTATTTAATTCAACATACTATTTAATTACTTCATATGAATACACCTTGGTTAAGCCCACCAATTCAAGTTCATAACAAGCCATCTCTCTTCAACCATCTTCAAGATTGATTTTTCTTACATTTTCAATAAATATGGAAGGAGTTAATGGTTTATCTATCAAGTTGGGTGTGATAATAACAATTCTAATCTCAGTAAAGCTCACAGTTGCAATTGATTTTGGTGTATCCACGCCATCACAAGAACCAAGTTCAAGGCCATACTTATTTTAATATTTGGATGAACGTGTTAAGTATACTTGTCCCATATATGGGAAACATGTATTTGACGCAATATTTAACAGTGAAAGTGTTAGTGAAGAATGTTGCTATAAACTTCTTGATATGGGAAAAGATTGCCATCACAATTTTGTGAATTATATTGCTCATGGTCTAAAATTTATTTCACGTTTGAAAAAAATCTTGAGAACGAGTGACCAAATTTATCATACTTGTGTTTCTATTATACCATCACCTTCTCCTTCAAATGCTTTTATGGAGAATTTAGCTTAAGCTTATTTATGTATTTATATATATATAAAAAAAATATATGGCTCACAAATAGCAATAAGGATAATTATCTTAATAATAACATAAGATAATTTTCTAAATATTAATTACACTATATAATATAGGATTTTATCAACTAGTGTATACTTGGTTGATTATTTTTGACAAGTCAATAAAAAAAATCACCTACAATGGGTTTTGTATACACTTTTCAGTAGTTTACATATTGCATATAAATCAAAAACATTATGAATATCCCTACTTAAACACTAGAAGAACAAGGTTGCAAGAAGACCACTTTTTGTTTTTTGATGAGACTAACCCAAAAAAAAAAAAAAAGAAATACAAAAGAAAGAAAGAAAAAGTCTGACCTAAATGACTGCATTTGGATTTAATCAGCCCTTGCATGGCTGTTTCATCTCCCTCATCTCTAAACCATTGTCCATAACTAGAATGAAATCAACAGAGTAGTGCTACAAAAACTAGAATATTAACTCTTTAGTAGTGCTCATCTTCTTTCTGCTTTCCTATTCCAATCTCTAAAAACTAAAATAAACAAAACTCATCCTTATGCATATAACTATAAAATCATATAACTAATAAGATACTTTAACACCCCAACCTAGAAAATAGTCAAACCGCTTTAAATTAGTTAAAATTTGGGACACTTATAAATCATTACATAACAATTAAAAATGTGCAATAAATAATTTATGATAAATTCGTAATACTTGAGAAGTGAGTAATAGATAAATTAAATAATAAAATTTTAGTGATTAGATGAAATTTTAATAAATTAAATTACATATTAAATGAACAAGAAAATTATTATAAGTTTAGATGTGTTTGAATTGATAAATAACCAAATTGGGCATTAAGGTAGAATTTATTTAAGTTGGGGGATGAGATTAAAAAAAATAGAAGAGGAGTAAAAAAATAAATTTAGGTACGAATTAATCCTAGTAACAGTAAATGGAACTATGGAAATATAATTATAAATATATGTATATTCTTGTAAAAATAAAATGTGATAATAATGGACTATGAAACCTAGCTATAAAAATGACACCTAGCTAAAGAATACTACTTTAAAACCACCATAACACCTCCACCATTTTGTAAAAGGAAGACAAAAGCATAATTTAATAATTTTAACTTAAATGCCTCAAAATATAGGTGTTAAAAGACTAGTTAAGAAGAAAGTAAGGCTAACATGTAAATGGCTTGTGTATGAGTCATCACTACCAATTGTTAGAGAGTGGTGGGTTGAAGAATGTGTGGCTTATGAAGAAGAAGGCACTTGCCCTCTCATTTAGGAAAATGACCATAAGGAATTCTCCCAACTTAGAAGTTCAAAAGACCACCAATAACAAGTAACTAACAGAAAAAAAAAACTAAAGAAAAGAGAGAAATAAAGGAAGAGAGAAGAAAGGGACAAGTTAGGAGCTTTAGGGGGGAGTTAAGGGACAATAAGCTTAGAGAATTTAGAAGTTATGCTCATGTGAGTATTACAAACTGAATTCTAATTAGAATTAATGTTAAAAAACTATAGATGAGAGGTATGAAACAATAGATGAATTATACAAAAAGAAACCGCTGAATCAAATGTTTTAAGTGCTGGAATTTGAGGTAACATTTATGAAACTTAGATTGTTTGAATTTTAAACTCATTTAGAGAGAGCCATTGGTCATTAAATAATTACTGGAAGTTCACATATATGTTTATAGTTTGTGTAAAATTTCACAATTTTTAAAAATATGTTTACTATCTTAGAAAAATAGAGGAAACCATGCTGATAGAGAAGTTGTTTGGGAGGACAGAATCCAAAGTCTTAAGATAAAGATGAAAAAGATTTGAAAACTAATTTTTGTTTGTGGACTTAGTATGTATGATGAAATTGAATGAGGTTGATGGATTTGTACATGCAAAAACATGGAATCTTGCATGTTTTCGAATTCATTCAACTTATCGCACATCAAACAATAAAATATATTTAAACATCAAAATTTTAACCAAATAAGCAAGAGCAAATACAAGTAATTTCACAATCATCACAATCATTGCAAATTATATCAAAACACAAGGAGATTATGCAAATGATGCAAATGCCACATAAAATCCAAGAGAAAATTTTAAACAAGGGAACTGCCATCAAGCATCCCAAGATTTTGTTTTATAAAATTTAATCTTTGTTCATTTAAAGGTTTTGTAAACATATCCATAAGTTAGTTTCGAGTATCAATGAACTCCAAATCCACATTATGATTTTGAACATTATCTCTTGAAAAATGATGTCTTATGTCTATGTTCTTTGGTTTAGAATATTGGATGACTTTTTTGGATAGCTTAATGGCACTTATGTTGTCTCATTTGATGGGAATGTGATCAAGCACTTGACCATAATATAGCAATTGTTGCTTCATCAAAAGGACTTGTGTGTAACAAAAGCAAGACACTACATATTTGGTTTCTGTTGTAGATAAAGCAATCGAAACTTATTTCTTGCTAAACCAAGAAACTAGGTAATCACCAACAAAATGGCATGCCCCAATTGTGCTCTTCCTATCTAATAGGCTACCGGAAAAATTGGCATTCAAATATCCTAATATGTTAAATGAAGTGTTCCTAGGATACCATAGTCCTACGTGCAATGAACAACTTAAATACTTTTAAAATTCTTTTAGTGCCATTCAAATGTGACTTTTTTGGACTTGATTGAAACCTCACAAACAAACATACACTACGCATTATATCGGGCCAAGAAGCAGTAAGATAAAGTAGGGATCCGATAATACCTCTACACTTCTTCTCATATACTTTCTTTCCACTTTCATCCTTGTCTAACTTCAAAGAGATGCTGATAAGAGTTTTTCTAGTTGAGCAACCATCCATTCCAAAATTCTTGAGAAGATCTTTGGTGTACTTGGATTGTTGATGAATATACCATCCTTGCATTGCTTGATTTGTAGGCTAAGGAAGAACTTGAGCTCACCCATCAAGCTTATTTCAAATTCCCTATTCATATAAGATGCAAACTCTTAGCACAAAGTCTCATTAGTAGCACTGAATATAATGTTATTCATATAAATTTGTACAATTAAAATGTCATACTTACTCTTCTTCGCAAAAAGAGTTGCATCAACCTTTCCTTTTAAAAAACAATTTTTTAAAAGATACAAACTAAGCCTTTCATACTAAACTCTTGTAGCTTGTTTCAAACCATATAAGGCCTTAGTAATTATAAAAACATGATTTGGAAGTCTATGGTCTTCAAAACCAAGAGGTTATTCAACATGGACTTCTTCATTAATAAAACCATTTAGAAAAGTATAGATCCTTAATTTTGGCCCAAAGTTAGTCTGATTCTAATTAAAAGAGGCCAAGCTAAATTTGGTCCGATTTTAAAAGCTTAAACCTAGTTTACATCTTTGCATTAGGTCGATCTAATTTTAAAAGGCCTAAAATAAGTCTGTTTAATTTTTAAAACCCTAATCTAGTCTGATTTAATTTTTAAAGGATAGAATCAACTCCAACTCAATTTTAAAAGCTTGAATTAAATTTGATCTAACTTTAAAAGCCCGAACAATTCTGACCAAGCCCGGTTTACCCATAACAGTTAAAAATGTTTGATCCATAGCAAATTGGACTCCAATTCGCCATGGAACAGTGTCCATAGCGAATTGGGGACTCCAATTCACCATGGACCTTTGTCCATGACGAATTAGGACTCCAATTCTCCATGGACTTGATACTATGGCAAATTTGGGTCCTTTAATTCGCCATGGACCATTATCCATGGTAAATTGAAGCCTTAATACATTTACTTTGACTTTAATTATGATTTCGGGACAAATTAGGATTCCTAATGCAGATTGCATTCTTTTAAACCATTGGATTAGTGTATTAGGGTTTTAGCTTTAATTATAAATACAAAATCAAACAAAAAAAAGGGGCGATGAAACAAAGGGATTATCAGACAACCAACAATTTATTAAGCAACAGCCAGAGCAATTAACACGGATACAACAACTTAACAAATGGTACCAACCAATACCTTCATTGATCTAGGCTCTTAAAGACAAGGGTTTAGCTCAATATATCACATTGGGAGGAGCCAACAATGTAGGTCTTATTTTCTAAACTCTTTAAATCATAACAAAGTTTGGTTTATTAATATCATGAATTTTACACTTGTGGTTGGATAATGTCCAGTGAGCTTTTTATGGTAATGTCATCAAGTTATATTTATTATATGATAATTGAAATACACTAGTAGTTGAAACCATAACCCGTTTTCTAAAAACCTTAACCCTAATTTGTTTTCCCAAATAGTCGAAACCATAATCTGTTTTCTGAGACCTAAACCCTAATATCCAATATCCGAAACCTAAAAACTCAAAAATTTATCCAGAATTCAAACCCTAATTTCCTAAACCCTAGATCCAGAAACCCTAAATTTCCTAAACCCTAGCCTAATCCCTAATTTTGTAAACCATTAAAACCTCAAAACCTTTAATCCAGTAACCTTATTTTCCAAAGTTTCCTAACCTTAATCCAGTAACCAAAAACCAATTTATCCAGTAGCCTCAAAATCCTAATTTTCAACCTAAAACCTCAATTTCCAAGATAAAACCCTAGAATCCTAATTTTCATCTTATAAGCCCTATTTTAAGATGTAAACCCCTAGTTATGTATATTAAATATTTTAAACCCTAGTTTTGATTATTTAATTTATTACATACTCTTATGAATGTGTGATATATTTTATTTGGCTTATGATGGATAGTTTATTTTATTTTGTTCTATATGGATGATTTAACTTTAATCATCATACTTAAATGGTTTAATTTATTTGGTCATTTGTTTATTCGGATTCTAAAATTGTAAAAAGGCATGTTTCTACTTTGTGGATGCCTTATTTATTTAATTTGTTTCTTTTATGTTATTTTTGTGGATTAAACGTAAGGGGCATGTTTTCACCATTCAGTGGGTTCCCTATTTTAGTTTTATTTGTATGTTGGACATTGGACATTGTAAAGGCATGTTTCCATCCTTTGATGGGTGCTTGTTTTATTTGTTTATCTTAATAGGATAATGAATGTTAATTTCTTTTAAATTGTGTGTAGTGTGGATAATATTATAATACTTATGAACTCAATAATATTTAGACTTGAAAAAGAGGCCGGTTTCAATGAACCGGGTGCTATGGGAGTGTTGAGTCACTTCTCACCTTCCTCATATGCACCCAACTTTTCGAACCCAATGGGGGTTGCGAATTCCTTAGAAATTGAGTCATCCACCCCTTTCTTATTCCCGGACCATCCGGGTGGCAACTCCATTTTCTCCAAGTTTAGACCCATGTTCTTAAGGTCCTTAGCCAGTGCCGAAGTTGCAAGAACCATTTCATAAAGGTGTCGAGGCAAAAATTTCTGCTTCCAGTGGTGACTCCACTAAGGATAAGAGAAGTTAATTCTGTTGGTCTTTATATTATTTTATGCTTTCTTATTGTGATATTGTCCATTGCATCATTTAGTTTGCATTGTGTGCGTGAGTTAGGATGCCCATGTAACCTGTGTTGTGCTATGTAAGGGATATCATACTTTTACTCAAGGTATGGAGATCGAGCATGGCATAACCATTCATAGCCTTGTACCTTTTGTTATGTACTTGATATGGGAACCTAAGCTTTTCCACCCAAAGACTAAAGCCCATGTAATTGGCCTAGTTACTTTCCTTAGGTTTTTTATCCAAATGCTTGTTGTTTGACTATTATTGATATATCTTGGTTTGAACTATGGCTTATTTGGTTTGTTCTTTTCCTAAAATGACCTAATTATCCTATAAGCCCAAAATAATTTTACTTTTTGAAGACCAAAATGATTCTACTCTTTTAAGCCAAAAGACCAAAAATATTTTCAAACGTTTTTTCAAAGATGGTCTTTGGAAATGAAACCTTTCTAGATGAGCTAAAATCCTTTTCTACTTCATGGCCCAAATACAAATCCCAAAATTCATTTTTTAAATAAACCTTTTTACTATGGGCTTTGAAACAAAACTAATTTTTTTTGGCACTTCATTCAAATTAAAACCTTTTATAATTTTATTGAAACCTTTTTCTTAAATGGGCTTACAAATAGTTAGGTCAATTACGGAATACCAAAAATCAATTGTGGGCCTAGTTTATACCAAGACTTACTAATCATGGGCTTTTTCGTGGCAATGGACCATTAGTTATTTTTCCAAAATGGGAAACCAATTTATGATAAACTCTTTAATTTTGTTTTAACCAATATAGCATAAAAGCTATCTTTTGTTGACCCAATAGATTAAGACTTAACTAATGGAAGGTATTATGGACTAACTTCTAAATTTGAAAATACAAGTATTGGTTAAACCATATGAGGGAATCATTCAAAAACAAGATATCCCATTATGATATTTTGTTGACTATATACCTAGGAAAAGAAACTCACCATTCGTGTGTGGAAGATATAAGGTTGGAAGGTTCATTTCTACTCTTTTGGTTTGTTTGTTGCTTGATGGAGGTTGAGTCAATCAGGCAGAAATAAATTAAGAATTTTGTTGATTATGTGAAAAGGTAGAGAAATAAGGCTGCATTGCTCAAGAAGAGACCTGACGAGTCTAATCAGATTAGGATGATAAAAAGAGGCGTGCTGCCTAATCTTCATGAACGGATGTCTCACACCCTTATAAGGGATTTCAAAGATCTTCTCCAAGCTGGCTTGCAAATAGAAGAATGGAAAAGAGAGAAGAACTATTTTTCTAGAAGAAGGAATTATCAGCATGGCAGTCAAGGTACACAAAAAGTGGTAGATGTCAATATAACTGGTTAAACAAATAGGAGGCAATTTTCAAAATTGGAGAAACCTCTATCTTGGGTTTTCAACAAGCTGCAAAAGAAACAACTGCTATAGCCATTGGACCCTCGACCTTTGCTAAATCCTTTACCACCCAATTTTGATACTAAAGCCTTTTGTCAATTTCATCAGACGCAAGGACATGAGACAGACAAATGCTTGCGACTAAAACATGAGATCCAAAATTTGATTGATAGTGGGAAGTTGCCCAAACTTAATAAACCCAACACCAAAAGCAATCATTTGCCTAATTTTGGAAGAGTGCCACCGCCAGCAACCTTTATGATAGAGGAAGGATTGATGGAAAGTTTTTTCTTATCATCTTTTCAAGATATAGATGGAGAAACTACTGAGGAAGGGGTTTCTAGTTTTGGCTCTTGTCCCTGACATGTCCAAATAAATGAAGCATTTTTTGACACCAACACAATAAACTTCTCTTAGCTTATTTGGTTATTTGTTTTATTTTCTATCTTTGATATTTTCTAGAACAATTATGTTTTTCAAATTAAGATTGTTTAAATAAATTACTTTCATCAAATTTTTTGTTTATGTTGGTTTTTGTTCACTTTTGTTGGTTAACCAATGATGAGTCAAGCATGATAATCATGAATTAGTATATCTATGCATTATAATTCAAATGACTTTACTAGGCGAGGGAGTTGTTCTCTTGCATTGAATTGTGTAAGCTTACTTAGAGAGGGCTCCTGCATAATGACCTTTGTATAGGTCCTAGTCGATCTTAGAACATGCTTTGATGAACATTCGAGATGAAATTGAACTCTGCTTATTTAAGGGAGAGATGATCTAGGCATTTTTTGGTAAGCCAACAACTAGAATCCACCCAATTAAATGTGAATCCCTAGTTGTCCCTTTGAGCCTTCATGACATTTTAGCTAGCCCTTTATTGGTTTGTAAGCCCGATAACCTATCCTATGCTGTTGTGACACTTATAACAAGTCTGATGATCACTAAAGTGAAGGGGCAAGAAGTTCAAAGAAAGGAATACATAGTCAAGACCATAAGGATAGTTGAAGTTCACCTGATATTAGTCCTAATATCTCTAATCTATTAAGATGGCAACGGGGCAAAAAATGATTTATCCTTGTTGAAGCAAACTCACTCTACTCCACTCATCTATAGTCAGAAGCATAGAATGGTGCAGACAAAACAACTTTCTTAGAGTTAAAACAAAATAAAACAGAAAAGAAGAAGAAAGAAAAGAAAGGGAAAAGAAATAGAAAATAAAATAAAAAAAGAAAAGAAAAAAAGAAAAGAAAAGGAAACAGAGAAAAAGGAAAATAAAACCCAAAAAGGCAATTTAAAAAGCCAACAAGAGTTCTTTTACCTAAAGTAGTAGAAGACTTCCACTTAGTTTGCACAGACAAATTGACTTGAATTGGTCCAGCCCAGCCAAATACTCAAATAAATAAGGGAAATGACCATCTCATTTTATTGCACATAGCTCCAGGTCCACAATATTGAAAATCTTAGATTTGGTATTCCAAATGGGAAAAGGACAAAAAGAAAAAGAAAAAAAGGTGGTCTAAAGATCAAGATAGTACTTATTGGATCTAGATTTCTTCCAAGAAGATGGAAGAATATTCAAGCTCTGTATTTTCATCAAGTCAGAAGGAAATGATGCCCAAAAGGTGAAAACATAACATTTAATGGTATATAGTTCCAATAAGCAGATTGTAGTGTGAAGGTTTGTCAGCCGTGTCACATCAGCTCCAATCTAAAAATAGCCTTCACTTAACCCATATTCCTTATAGACCCCCCATTTCAATCCTATTAAAGACATGTTGATCTCTCTTGGTAGGTAGAGTCTATTAGTGGAGATAGTTTGGATAATCATGCATATGAGATAGACAATATTCAAACTCAATGAGACCTTTGACCAAGTAATGTGTATGTGCCTATTTGAAGTGCAACGATTCTTGCTTAAATGAAAATGATTCCTGAGTTTAGTATGATAACTAGGGTTACATGTTATAGATGTGTTAATTTGAAAAGTCGAGTCCTGAGGTATAATGACACTGATTTGACAAGACCAACTATGATTTTAAGATTTAAAAAAACATTTTTGTCATACAAAGCCTTCAAGTTAAGGGAAGTATGTCGCATTGTCGAATCTTAAAGGACATAATGGACAAAAGAGGGCCAATGAAAGGATCACTTGCAAGGTCATGTCATGAAGAGGTTGCCAACCAAATGGGTGTCTCTCGTGCCTCTACCCTGTTGGGGCTACCGTTACTCATACTTTGTACATTTGGAAGATAAAAGCCATAAATGTGAAGTCTTCCTCCATTCCCATGTAAGACCTGAACGAGCATCTAGAAAGAATCCATGGTAGTACTTTAGTTTATCTCCTAAGTCTGTGAGTCAATAGAATCACTGTAAGTATTATTCATGCATATCATGCATACATAAGCATATCACTTTGCATTTTTTTTGTCTTATTTTGTCTATTCTTTGTCAAAGTGAACAACAAATACTCTATGAAGCAAACATGAAGCAGACATGGAATCAGGGGGCATGAAAGACCCATTGCTTGAGGAAGATCCAGTCACTTTACAAAAATGGAGATGTGTGCTTATGTAAAGAACCAAACAAAATGCGAACATCAATCAAAGCTTATATTGGAACAAAAATCTTGTTTGAGCCTACACAGAGGGCAAAGCTTCTCTTTTCAATTTTTGATTTTATGAGTGTACAAAATATTTTCAGACTGACTTTCAATATTTTGCCTTGCAGGGGGCAAAACAAAAGAGAGGATATGAGGACTAGCTAAAAAATAGCTGAATATTTTACAAAAAGAAGAATGAAAATAATAGAATAAGAAGAAAATAAGAACCCTAAAAGAATGAAGATGACTAAAGGTCAACCAAGCTAGAGATTAATCCAGCTAGAAGAGTTGAAGTCAATGCAAGACACGATGTCTAAAAAATGAAGATCCATTTTGAATGGTGAAGACCTAATCTCTAAAGGATGAAGATCCATTTTTTAAGGGTAAAGACCCAATCTCCAAAGGATAAAGATTTATTTTTTAAGGGTAAAGACCCAATCTCCAAAGGGTAAAGATCCATTTTTGAAGGGTAAAGACCCAATGTCCAAAGGATAAAGATCCATTTTTGAAGGGTAAAGACCCAATCTCCAAAGGCTAAAGATCCATTTTTGAAGGGTAAAGACCCATAATCCATTAAAGACTGGAACAACCGATTAGAAGAAAGCCACAATTCTCAAATGACAAAAGGTCAACCAAGCTAAAAGAGCTAAAGTTGATCTATTTTTTCTTAAAGCATCCAAGTACCTAGTCTCAGGTCTAAGTACCCAAATCAAATCCAGACTTGGGTCTTAGTACCCAAATCAAATCCAGTATTGGGTCCAGAATCCAGCTAATCCAAGCTTAGGTTCAGAACCCAACTAATTCAGTCCCGGGTCCATGTACCCAAACAAATCCAGTCTTTTGGTCTAGAACCCAACCAACATCGGGTCCAGAAACCAATGAATCTAGTTTTAGGTCTAGAACCCAACCAACCTCAGGTCTAGAACCCAACAAATCAGCTCCCCAGGTCCATAACCTATCATTATCCAAACTCAGTTCAAAAGTCATATTGCTTTTCACTCTCTTAATAAATTCATGATCGTTCAAGAAGAGGGCAAACTGTAAGCCCTTAATTTTGGCCCTAAGTTAGTCTGATCCTAATTAAAAAGGCCAAGCTAAATTTTATCTAATTTTAAGAGCTTAAACCTAGTTTACAACTTTGGATTAGGTCGGTACAATTTTAAAAGGCCTAAAATAAGTCTGTTTAAATTTTAAAACCCTAATCTAGTCTTATTTAATTTTTAAAGGACCAAATCAACTCTAACTCAATTTTAAAAGCTTGAATTATATTTGGACTAGCTTTAAAAGCTCGAACAGGTCCAACCAAGCCCAGTTTACCCATAAAAGTCAAAAAGTGTATGATCCATAGCGAATTGGACTCCAATTCGCCATGGAACATTGTCCATAGTGAATTGGGGACTCCAATTTGCAATGGACCTTTGTCTATGGCAAATTGGATCTCCAATTCACCATGGTCTTTTGTCAATGGAAAATTGGGACCCCAAATTCGCAATGCACTTGATACAATAGGAAATTTGGGTCCTTTAATTCGCCATGGACCATTGTCCATGGCGAATTGAAGCCTCAATATAGTTACTTCAACTTTAACTATGATTTAGGGACAAATTAGGATTCCTAATGTAGATCAGACTCATTTGAATGGTCAGATCTGTGTATTAGGGTTTTAGCTTTAACTATAAATACAGAATCAAAAAGAAAAAAGGGGGATGAAACAAGGGGATCATCAGACAACCAACAATTTATTAAGGCTCAGCCAGAGCAATTAACATGGATGCAACAACTTAACAAAGGGCACTAACCAATACCTTCATTGATATAGGCTCTCAAAGACAAGAGTTTAGCTCAATATATCTCATTGGGAGGAGCCAACAACGTAGGTCTTATTTTCTAAATTCTTTAAATCATAACAAAGTCCAGTTTATTAATATCATGAATTTCACACTTATGGTTTTGTTTGGATAATGACTAGTGAGCTTTGTATGATAATGTCATCAAGTTATATTTATTATATGATCATTTAAATACACACAGTAGTTGAAACCATAACTCGTTCTCTAAAAACCTTAACCCTAATTTGTTTTCCAAAATAACCAAAACCATTATCTATTTTCTGATACCTAAACCCTAATATCCAATATC
The DNA here is from genome assembly GCA_947685225.1 of Garcia nutans. Lineage (NCBI taxonomy): Eukaryota > Viridiplantae > Streptophyta > Magnoliopsida > Malpighiales > Euphorbiaceae > Garcia > Garcia nutans. The sequence goes on from CANTUV010000013.1 coordinate 172,697, forward strand.
CGAAGCCTAAAAATTTAAATCTTTATCCAGAATCCATACCATAATTTCCTAAACCCTATCCTAAACCTTAATTTTTTAAACCATTAAAACCTCAAAACCTTTAATCTAGTAACCCTATTTTTTAAAGTTTCCTAACCTTAATCCAGTAACCCAAAATCAATTTATCCAGTAGCCTCAAAATCCTAATTTTCAACCTAAAACCTCAATTTCCAAGATAAAACCCCCAAAATCCTAATTTTCATCTTATAAGCCCTAATTTAAGATATAAACCTCTAGTTATATATATTAAATATTTTAAACCCTAGTTTTGATTATTTAATTTATTACATACTCTTATGAATGTATGATTTATTTTATTTGGATTATGATGGATAGTTTATTTTATTTTGTTAAATATGGATGATTTAACTTTAATTATCATACTTAAATGGTTTAATTTATTTGGTTATTTATTTTTTTTTTGGATTCTAAAATTGTAGAAAGGCATGTTTCCACTTTGTGAATGCCTTGTTTATTTAATTTATTTCTTTTATGTTATTTTTGAGGATTAAAATATAAGGGGCATGTTTCCACCAATCAGTGGATGCCCTATTTCAATTTTATTTGTATGGTGGACATTGAACATTATAAGGGCATGTTTCCATCCTTCGATTGTTGCATGTGTTATTTGTTTATCTTAATAAGATGATGAATGTTCATTTCTTTTTAAATTGTGTGTAGTGTGAATAATATTATAATACTTAAGAAGTCAATAATATTTAGACATGAAAAGGAGGTCAATTCCAATGAATCGGGTGCTTTGGGGGTGCTAAGTCACTTATCACCTTCCTCATGCGTACCCAACTTTTCAAACCCAATAGGGGGTTAGAGATTCCTTAGGAATCGAGTCATCCACCCATTTATTTTTTCTGGCCCAACCGGGTGGCAACTCTATTTTCTTCGGATTTAGGCCTATGTTCTTTAAGGCCCTGATTCTAACAGTATCGAAGTCGCAAGAACCATTCCATATGGGAATGGAGGCAAAAATCCCCGCTCACAAAAATCACTTTTTACATCCATTTGAAATAATTTAAAATTCATGTGACATACAAATGCAAGTAGAATCCTAATTGATTCTAATATAGCATCATAAGCAAAGTTCTCATCATAGTTGCCTTCCTCTTGGCTATAGTCTTTGGCTACCAATTAGGTTTTGTTCCTAGTTTTGAGCCCTTCCTCATTAATCTTATTCCTAAACACCCATTTACATCCAATAATTGGATGGTCCTTAAGTATAGAGGCTAGCTCCCAAGCTTTGTTTCTCTTAAATTTATTGAGTTTATCTGGCATAGCAATCACCCAACATTCATCAACTCGAGCCTTCTCTTTGGTCCTTCAATCTACATGCCTAAACTTGGATTGAATACTTACACCTTTGGAGGTATCCCCAGTGATAAGATCCTTAGGGTGGTCCTTTTGATATTGCCACTCCTTCGAAAGTTTTTAGGTATCCTCCACTTGTGGTTGCACTTAAGGTTCCATAGGTTCTTCATTAAGTAGTTCTTCTTCATTCTCCTTTGGGGGCTTTACTACCTCTAACATTTCAAATGAACCTATAAGGTCATCAACAATACTACCATCCCCAAGCTAAAGCTTAAAGGATTCATCAAATATCACATGCAAAGATTTTTGTATTACTAATGATATTTTATTGAAACCTTATACGCTTTGCTAGTGGAGGAATATCCTAAAAAGTTGCCCTCATCCAATTTGGATGAGATTTTCACAAGGTTGTACTTGGTAATTAACATGAAGCATTTGCATCCAAATACTTTTAGTTATGAGACCTTAGGTTTTCTACCATTCCATTGCTCATAAGAGACCTTTTAAAAACTCTATTGGAAACATAACACGCGATATTAATGGCTTCGACCCAAAAGTATGAAGGAAGCTTATACTCATTGAGCATAGTCTTAGCCATCTCTATCAATGTTCTATTTTTTTCTTTCCACGACACCATTTTATTTTGGAGTCCTAGATGTGGAAAAATTTATGAGAAATACCAACTTCATTGTAATCAAAATCTTCATTTTCAAATTCTCTACCATGAGCACTTCTAACTGAGGTAATCGTGTAGCATTTTTCATTTTTAACTTTCTTTGCAAAAATTTTAAAACCATTAAAAGTTTCATTCTTATGAGCTAAGAATTAACCTAAGTAAACTTAGAGTAATCATCTATAAGAACAAATGCATATAGCTTTCCTTCTAAGCTAGCTACCCTATAGGTCCAAAAAAATTTTAATTAATTAACTCTAAAGGTCTAGATGTACTTACAATAGTTTTTTAGCTTTCGTGTTACTTCCTAAGACCTTGTCTTTGTGGAACTTCATATAGGATAGACCTTTTACAAGCTCCTCATTGCTAAGACATTAGAGTTGGTCCATGCTTGTATGTCCCATTCTTCTATGTCAAAGACAATTATCATTGCTAAAAGACAAAGAACACTTGAAAATATTATTAGTAGCATGGTGTAAGTCAATTTTATTGGTATTTCCAATTTTTTATCTTTTGAATACAAGTTGGCCAACTTGAGAGGTAACTTTGCATCCTTTAGAGTCAAAATTGACTTGATACCTTTTATCACATAATTGACTTACACTTAAAAGATTATGCTTTATACCTTGTACTAACCAAACATTATCAATTAAATATTTACCAAGTGAACAAATGACCTAATACCAATTACCTTGCCTTTGGCATTATTTCCAAAGATTATGCTACCACCTTTTTTAGTCATAAGGGTTATGAAGAGTTTTGGATTTCTAGTCATGTTCCTTGAGCAACCACTATCTATAAGTTATATGCTTTCTTTGGATATAGAGTTAAGGCACACTTATGAGAAAAAAAGAATTTACTTCTTCTTAGATATCCAAACATACTTGAGTCCTAGAGAGCTAGACTTGGAAGGAAAGCTGGAAATGAGCCTTCCTAATATAGTAAAATACATTTATATGACTGTATCTCATGCAATTATGTCTATAAATAAGATTAGGTCTTTATATCCTCTTCTTTTAAAACTTTGATGGATGATGTTGATGTTGTTAGTATGCACGAGTAGGTTGTGTATGTGAGTGAGAAGGTGCATGCTTGCCCCTTTGAGCATTCTTAGTATACATGAATGTATGATTAGGTCTTGGAGGCTTAGCCCTAGAGCTTTGTGAGACTTGTGTATCCTTTTTGGGGCTTTTAGGCTTGGTGTGTGCACTTGTGTTCTTCTCAACCTCAATACTGGAAGTTTGAGGTATTGAAGCTTTAACAAAAGTGGACACCTTAGAAGTGGATGTGGATGACCTATCATGGCCTAAACAAATAAAGTGTCCAAGGCCTCATTACCCTTGTGAAACATTGAAATTGAGTTTTTCATTTCAAGTCACCATTTTCTTTTTCTCAACATTAAATTTTCTTTTGAAATATTTTCTAAGCTAGAAGAATTATTGGAAATCTCATCCAATGAGCTTTTTAAGTGCTCAATGGAGGTTTTTATCTCCAAAGTAGAATTTTTTAAAAAAATGAAATCTTTTTCTAGATTTGAACATCTTTGTTTATAAAACTTCATTTTGAAAAATATTTTTGAACTTTTAGGTTCATATGCTGTAAGACTTATCATCATTCATAACCCTGTGAGGGGAGATTTCTGCCCCTATTCCCTTGTGGAATGGTTCTTATGACTTCAACACTGTTAGTCTCAGGGCCTTAGAGACCATGGGCCTAAACCCGGAGAAAATGGAGTTGGCACTTGGATAGGCAGAAAAAATAGAATGGGGTGGATGACTTGATTTCTAAGGAATCCCCAGCCCCTCATTGGTTTCGAAAAGTTGAGTACATATGAAAAATGTAAGAATGACGCAGCACCCCCATAACACCCAGTTTATTGGAACCGACCACCTTTTCAGGTCTTAATATTATTAAATTATTACCTTATTAAAATATCATCCATACTACATGCAATTTAAAATAAATAAACATTCATTGTATTAAAATCAAAAAATGGTACAAACAAACAAACAAATAAACAAAAATGGGCATCCATACAAGATTAAAATATGCCATTGCAATAGTATCCAATGTCTAAAACTAATTAAAATAGGACACCCACCATTTGGTGGAAATATGCCCTTTACATTAATCCAAATTTTAAAATAAATTAACTTACATTAAACATAAAAAATGAGGTACCCATGAAGTGGAAATATACCTCTTACATCATTGAAATCAAAATAAATCAATTGAAGAACTCAACCATTCATCATAAATAAAACATCCATAGATCATTTATCATAAATGTTTAACAATGAATTAAATAATAAAATCTAGGTTTTAATCTTAAATAAAGCATTAAATACACAAAATTAGGGTTTTCATATTAAATTAAGGCTTATAAGGTTTTAACATGGTTTTAGGATTTTTATTATTAAATTAGGTCTTGATCCTAAACTAAAGCTTAGTCATGTAAACCTAGGGTTCAATCTAATACTAATGTTAAATCATGCAAAATTAGGTTTTAAGATGAAAATTAGGATTTTGGGATAAAATTAGGGATTTTAAGATGAAAATTAGGGTTTTAGAATAAGAATTAGGGTTTTAGGGGTTTTAAAATAAAACTAGGGTTTTTGAGATGAAAATTAGGATTTTCGTATAAGGATTAAGGTTTTAGGGTTTTAAAACAAAACTAGGGTTTTATGGTTTTGAAATAAGATTAGGGTTTTATAAATAAGGTTTAAGGTTTTGATGTTCAAAGTTTAGTTTGTGTCTGAAGCTAAAAATGCCATTACTGCTGGATTACTTGTAACATCCTAAATTTTTTTGAAAATTTCTAATTTTTGAAAAATTTGTTAAAATAAATTATAATTTAAAAGGATAAATTAAATTAAGGGATTTTAAATGAAAAAGTGGAATATATATGTGATATATATATGAAAAATATACATAACATATAAAAGTCAACATGTTTTTTAAAAGAAAAGGGTATTTTGGTAATTAAATATTATAAATTCAAAATTAATAAAATAATTCAAAAATAAATTATTTTTGAATGGAAGAGGGAAATTAGGACTTTTAATTTTTTAATTAAATAATTAATTATTAAATTATTTTAATACATATATATATGGTTTAAAAAAAGGATGAAAAGGAAAAGAAATATTAAAAAGTCTTCTTCTTCTTCTTCTTCTTCTTCCTTTAGGATGTTTTCCATGGGAGCTTGGAGCAAGAATTTGATTCTTCCATACTCCATAAATTGAAGGATTTAACAAGTTTCAAGTGAATTTTTGGTGATTTCCACCAAAATTAGTAAGTTTCCAACTCTTTTCTTTGAATTCCTTGGAAATTTGGATTATGTGAGTTTTGGAATTTTGATATAGTATGTTATAATTATTGGAATTGGTGTGTATGATGTTATTTTGGGTAGTTAACAATGATTCTAAAGTTAGATTGAAGAGATGATGGAGTTTGGATAAAGAATGTTGAAGAGAGAGAATTTAGGGTTATGGATTTTTGGGGTTTTGAAAACATGAATTTTAATTGTGCAAATTGGTTCTAAATGTGTTGTTTTGATTCATAAACAAGTATTTTAAAGTCAAATATTGGATTTGGTTGTGTTTGGTTGGAGTTTGAGATGGAAGTGGAGATTTAGGGTTTTGGAAAAGTGATTTTTCAAAGTGGTTGAATTGTGTGATTTTATTTGTTTAAGCATGTTGTTTAGTGTTAAAAGTGATGAATATAAGCTTGGAATGAGTAATGGATTGTGTTGGAATGAAAAACCTTCAATGGGGGGGAGGTTATGCCATTTTTGAGATTTTGTGTATAAGAGTGTATTTTTATAATGTAAATGATTTAAATATATTTAAATATATTTTTAATAATATAAATAAACTTAAAACACTAATTTAATTGTAGTAGAATGGAATTCTGATATTGAAGTAAGGAAAGGTTAAATTTTTGGAACTTTGTAGGAGTGATGTGTAATTATGGTTTAATATTGGAAATGCCATTAAATGTGATACTAAATGATTATTTGCTATCACATTTGGTTTAGGTATTGAGGGAGGTTGATTTGCTTCATCCAAGTGGTGAGGGAAAGTTGGAAAGATTGGATTGGAGGTTGTTTTAAGCTTGCTTTGGGTTGCTAGTGGAGGTATGTACAAACTTTTAATATATTGTTTATATTTGCATGACATTTGGACTTAAGACATTTTAGTTGGAAAATGTGTTAAGCAACTTGGTTCATTGATTGTGTATGAATAATGTGCTATGACATTTGTAATGTCATATATGTGTTAAATGCATTGTGAAAAGCCATTGATAATGGCTAAATTGTGTAAAGTGTGAAATATGCATATTATGTGGAAATACCCAAAGTAATTGGGTAATGTATTGTGAATCCAAAAATGAGATATGTGGTATAATGAAATGAATTGATATTGATAAAAATGAGAAAAATGAGAAAAGTCATAAAAAAAATGTGAAAATAAGGCAATGTGCCTAGATTGAAAATGTGAAAATTAGAAAGAGATTAATAATGAGAAATATGAATAAATTATGTGTCTAGTATGTTATTCAATTTTCAGAAATCTGGGTTTCACGGCATGCCTATGATTGCCTACGGGCTAAATGCTAGAATGGTGAAAAGGTTGGGTCGTAAGCCAGGCTAGCTGATAAATATGATGTTTTTGGGGTGAAAAGACTGGGTCGTAAGCTTCAAAAACAAATCCTTGAAGCTAGACTAAGTGAAAAGACTAGGTCATAAGCTCAGATCTAGTTGGATTATCCATGGATATATTGCCTACAGGGCTAGACACATGGTATCATTATGGACCAAAGCAGTAACTCTGAAATTTGAATAGCATATTAGATCCTTTTGGGCCCATGCTTGTCTTTGCTTTAATGTGAATTATGAATTGTGATATAATTGAGCAATATAATGTTATGAGTTGTGATTATGAAATATTTGAAAAATATAAGAAAGTGGAATGATGTGACATCTATATGCATTGTGCATTGGCATTGCATTGAGCTTTATTGTTATTATCAAAGTTTGTACTACTAGGCTTCGGCTTAGTGTGATTGTTTCTATCGCGCAGGTGACAGGGTAGACTTAGCTGAGCCAGAGAGTTTTTCTAGACTAGGTCGGGTCTAGACTTGTAGTTGAGTTTGTTGAGTTGCTATCGAGATTAGAAACACTGTCAGCATCATGTATATATTTTTATGTTATTGTACATTTTGAGTATTATGAATAATATATTATGTTTTGGATTTTATGTATTATATATTATAAAGAATGTTTGGGTCAATGTATTTGAAATGAGAGAGTAAATGTGTTTTAAATTATATATATCTATATATATAAATGTTTGAGAAACTTGGTGAAATTGAGAATTATGGTTTAGATGGTGATTTTAAATTATTTGGGAGTGTTTTCTTTTTGCAGGTTGTGTTTTGATAAATTTTAGGATGTCCAAATTACAGACAAAACTCTGGTAAATTTTTCCAAGAGATTTTCATTTATAATATTTATTTTGGGTTCCTATAACAAGTAAAGAATATTTATATGCTATTTAATTTTATATATTTAGAATTTGAAATTTTAAATTGAAAATGTGAAAATTTTTTATTAAACCGGTCTGTGAAATTTTTGTACTGTATATGCGTATTTTACATATGCTAGAAATATGTATTGTATGTATATAATGTATAAGGGTGTTACATTTAGTTTGGTATCAGAGCCTAGGTTTGAGGTTCTCGACTTAGGTAGGTTGATAGAGAGAGGAAATAGGGGATTTAAAAATAGTTTTTAATTGTAATACATGCATTGGCACTGGCAGTTTCTGATCTCTGATATAGTATTTTTTGCTGTGTTTGCAGATATAGATAGTTATGGCATCTCGGAAGCATCAGGCTGCTGAGGGTAGTGCAGAGAGTGTGACTGTAGATGAGGGTAGCGATAGAGCTAGAGTTGTGTCTGCTAATGAGGCATCTATTTCTGTGCCTGTAAGACCAGCAGCTGATGAGATTCTGCCTGGCTGGGTATGACATATGGTAGAGTTGTTGAGGCAGGCTCTAGTTTCGCAGCTGCCATAGCCACAGCCGCAGCCGCAGTTGCCGATTAGGCAGTATGATAAACTGAGAAAGTATAGAGCTGAGGACTTTGTTGGTATTGCAGACCCTGCTGTAGCAGAGGAGTGGCTAGACCGAGTTTAGAGGATATTCATTCAGTTACAGGCTAGTCCAGAAGAGAATTTTGATTATGCCAGATCTCTTCTGCAAAGAGATGCATATGGTTGGTGGAAGATGGTTTCACATGCTCTGGATGAAAAGGATGCAAAGAAGATGGAGTTCCTAAGTCTAAGATAGGATACCAGGACAGTGACCGAGTATGAGATCAAGTTTATCCAGTTGAGTCACTATGCTGGTGGGATCATTTTTAACGAGTTTGATAGGTGCAGGAGATTTGAAGAGGGACTGAGACCCTCTATCATGTGCATTATTGTAGGCTCTCGGTATCAAAATTTTTCCCAGTCAGTTGCAGCTGCCAGGAGTGTAGAGAGAGCACAGAGTCTTGCAGCAGCTGCCAAGGTTGAGGAGACCAGAGCTAGGAGACTCCAGAGTGAGGCAAGGTCTTCATAAGTGAAGAGAGGCCGAGGGGGACATTTTCAGAGGTTTAGTAGGAGTCAGGGGTAGTTTGGCAGGTCAGTACAACAGAGACAGAGACAGAGACCTACAGTTTTAGTGGCTAGTGCTCCGACTCCAGTGGCTCAGAGACCTGCTCCACCTACTTATGTCATTGTGTTAGAGCACACGGAGGTGTCTGCTGGTGGAGAGGTGCTTTGGGAGTGTGTTTTAGATGTGGGTCGTCAGACCATTTTATCAGAGATTGTCCCGAGCCATCAGAGGTTAGACAGGCAGATACTGCAGCTTCTCAACCCAGTGTTAGAGGGGGTCGTGGTGGCAGAGGTTTTGGTAGAGGTGGTCGATCTGGGTCTAGTATGAGAAGAGGTTATACAGCTGGTGTTAGTAGACCAGATGAGGCAGGACCATCACAGTGGGTTTATGTGATGCAGAGGCAGCCAGATTCTTCAACGGTTATTGCTGGTACTTTTACATTATTTGATACTTCAGTCCTTGCATTATTAGACCCTTGGTCGACTCATTCTCACATAAGTGCATCCATCTTGCCTGCGAGTGATTTGCATTCTGAGTCCATAGGAATTAATGTTTGGGTCACAAATCCTTTAAGGCATAGTGTTGTGGTGAGTAGGGTGCACCGAGATAGTCCAGTTGTTGTTCGGGATGAGGAGTTTCTCGATGACCTAATTGAGATGCCTTTTAGGGAATATGATCTGATTTTAGGTATGGATTGGTTATCCAAGCATAGGGCTGTGGTAGACTGTCAGAAGAAATGTGTTACTTTGAGAACACGTGTTGGTAGGGATGTGATCATATCTAGTGAACAAAGGTATCTTTCATCCATGTTTGTTTCAGCTGTTTCATCTGGGAGGATGATTCAGAAGGGATGTGAGGCTTATCTTGCTCATGTTGTAGATACTAGAGTAGTGGGATCCCTGCCTAAAAGTATACCCATAGTTGCCGAGTTTGCAGATGTTTTCCCTGATGAGTTGATAGGGGTACCTCCTGAGAGAGATGTGGAGTTTGGTATCGATTTGTTGCCTAGTACCACTCCTATCTCTATCACCCCTTATCGAATGGCACCTGCTGAGTTGAGAGAGTTAAAGGTGTAGTTGCAGGATTTGATGGAAAAAGTCGTCCGCCCTAGTGTGTCCCCGTAGGGAGCGCCTATGTTGTTTGTAAAGAAGAAGGATGGCACCATGAGATTGTGTATTGATTATAGGCAGTTGAATAAGGTGACCATCAAGAACAAGTATCCTTTGCCTCGGATAGATGATCTCTTTGATCAGTTGAAGGGAGCAGCAGTATTCTCTAAGATTGATCCGAGATCAGGGTACCATCAGTTGAGAGTAAGAGATGTGGATGTACCCAAGAAAACTTTTTGCATGAGGTATGGGCATTATGAGTTTCTGGTGATGCCCTTTGGATTGACGAATGCACTAGCAGCTTTTATGGATTTGATGAATAGGGTATTCAGACCATTTTTGGATCAGTTTGTGGTAGTCTTCATTGATGACATCTTAGTGTATTCGCGTAATGAGGAGGATCATGATAGACATTTGCGAATGGTATTGCAGACTTTGAGAGAGAAGCAGTTGTATGCTAAGTTGTCTAAGTGTGAGTTCTGGCTCGATCAGGTAGCTTTTCTTGGTCATGTGGTTTCAGCAGAGGGTATTAGAGTTGATCCGAGTAAAGTTGAGGCTATGTTGAATTGGAGTCCACCGAAGACTGTGACAAAGGTTAGATGTTTTCTGGGATTGGCAGGCTATTATTGTCTATTTGTGAAGGGATTTTCTATAATAACTATACCACTCACCATATTACTTCAGAAAGGAGTTAGATTTGTGTGGACAGATCGGTGTCAGGTGAGTTTTGAGCAGCTGAGGGAGATGTTGACTCAGGCTCCTGTCCTTACCCTGCCTGTGGAAGGTAAACCATATGTGATATAAAGTGATGCTTCACATAGTGGTTTAGGTTGTGTTCTGATGCAGGAGGGTAGAGTCATTGCTTATGCCTCTCCACAGATGAAACCGCATGAGCTGAATTACCCGACGCATGATTTGGAATTAGCAGCAATAGTTTTTGCCTTGAAGATTTGGTACATTACTTGTATGGGGAAAAGTGTTTCATTTATACGGATCACAAAAGTTTGAAATACCTGGGTGTTCAGAGAGAGCTGAATCTTCGGCAGAGATGATGGTTAGAGTTGATTAAAGACTGCGATTGTTTGATTGATTATCATCTTGGTAAGTCAAATGTTATTGCTGATGCCTTGAGTCGAAAGTCTTTGGCAGGTTTGACTGCTTATTCACTCTCGTTACTTGTTGAGTTGAGAGCGTTGCATGCTAGATTTGAGTCTTCTGATGATGGTGCTTTGATGGCTCAGTTGCAGTTGAGGCCAGTCTTGTTGGATCATATTAGGGAGGCTCAGTTGGCAAATGGGAGAATTTAAAAAATTGTGTATGTTTGTCAGAAGGGGGAGAGTCGAGACTTTTATGTGAGGGATGATGGCAGTCTATGGTACAGAGATAGATTGTGTATTTCTGATGATGCAGAATTGAAAAGAATGATATTAGAGGAAGCACATCAGTCACTTTTTGCTATGCACCCTGGGAGTGCCAAGATGTATCAGGACTTGAAGCGACATTATTGGTGGTCAGGTATGAAGAGGGACATAGCAGAGTTTGTATCCAGATGTCAAACTTGCCAGAAAGTGAAGGCTGAGCACCAAGTTCCTTCAGGGTTGCTCCAACCTTTATCAGTGCTAGAGTGGAAATGAGAGCGAGTGACAATGAATTTTATGACTGGACTGCCAAGCATGATGCAATCTGGGTGATAGTTGATTGGATGAAGAAGACAACTCATTTTCTTTCAGTTCGGATGGATTATTCTCTTGAGAGGTTGGCAGAGCTGTATATCAATGAGATAGTCAGGTTGTATGGAGTCCTAGTTTCTTTGGTGTTGGATCGAGATCCCCGGTTTACTTCGAGGTTTTGGAAGTGTTTGCATGATGCTTTGGGCTCTCGATTGCATTTTAGTACTGCTTTCCATCCTCAGACAGATGGGCAATCAGAGAGAATGATACAAATTATGGAGGATATGTTGAGGAGCTGTATCATTGATTTTACCGAGAATTGGGACTTATTTTTACCACTAATTGAGTTTGCTTATAATAACAGTCATCAGTCCAGTATTGGGATGACTACTTATGAGGTTTTATATGGCAGGAGATGCAGGACACCTTTGTGTTGGGATGAAGTTGAAGAAGGTGAACTGGTTTGTCCCAATTTGATTAAGGAAACAGAAGAGAAAGTGAAGGTGATTCGGGGTCATTTGAAAGTAGCTTCAGATCGACAGAAATCCTATTTAGATTTGAAGAGAAGAGACATAGAGTTCAGTGTGGGAGATAAAGTGTTTCTGAAAGTGTCTCCATGGAAGAAAATTTTGAGATTTGGCTGCAAAGGAAAGTTGAGTCCTCATTTTATAGGATCATATGAGGTGTTGGAAAGAGTTAGTCTAGTGACTTATAGACTAGCTTTGCCGCCTGAGTTGGATCGAATACATAATATTTTTCATGTCTCAATGCTTCGGAGATACAGGTCCAACCCATCTCATATCTTGTTAGTGGAGTCCATTGAGGTGAGTCCAGATCTGACTTACGAGGAAGAACCAGTGGCGATTTTGGCACGAGAGGTTAAAGAATTGAGGAATAAGAGGGTGCCACTTGTAAAAGTTCTTTGGAGGAATCATGTCACTGAGGAGGTGACATAGGAAAGTGAGTAGGCAATACAAAGTCAGTTTCCTCAATTGTTCTAGACTTGAGGACATGTAATTTCGAGGACGAAATTTGTTTTAGTGGGAGAGAATTGTAACATCCTAAAATTTTTGAAAATTTCTAATTTTTGGAAAATTTGATAAAATAAATTATAATTTAAAAGGATAAATTAAATTAAGGGATTTTAAATGAAAAAGTGGAATATATATATGATATATATGAAAAATATACATAACATATAAAAGTCAAGATTTTTTTTAAAGGAAAAGGGTATTTTGGTAATTAAATCTTATAAATTCAAAATTAATAAAATAATTCAAAAACAAATTATTTTTGAATGGAAGATAGAAATTAGGACTTTTTAATTTATTAAATAAATAATTAATTAATTAATTATTAAATTATTTTAATATATATATATATATGGTTTAAAAAAAAGATGAAAAGGAATTCCTGGCCTTTCCTTGAAGCCGTTCTTTTACGCTTTGGTTTTTCTCCTTTCATTGTGCGGCTAATTATGCTACATCTTTCATCCACCAGGCTTTCTGTTTGTGTAAATGGTAAAAGCTATGGTTTTTTCAGGCCCAGCAGGGGAGTAAACCAAGGTGATCCTCTATCCCCTTTTCTTTTTATTCTGGCCTCTGAATGTTTTTCGAGAGGTTTGTCTCAACTGATTGCTTGTGGGAGTATTCATCATTATAAGTTAGCTCGGAATTGTCCTCTTGTTATTCATTTGGCTTTTGCAGATGATCTTCTTGTTTTTATCCGGGGAGATCAAGTTAGTATCAAGAACTTTAATGACTTTATTAAACGTTATCAAGTTGTTTCTGGGCAACAAATTAATCTTGACAAATGCTCACTTTATGTTTCCAAGAAAGTTTCCACTGCTATGATTTCACATTTGGAATCTTCACTGGGTATCAAGTGAAAATATCTCCCTTTCACCTATTTAGGCGCTCCCATTTATCAGGGTATTAATCGTACCTCTTATTGCAGTGATCTAATCAAGAAATTTGATGGCAAGCTTATGGGCTGGACAAGGCGTTTCTTGTCCCATGGAGGACGCCTACTTCTTATCAAGCATGTCTTAAACTCTTTGCCCATTCATATTATGGGAGCCATGAAACTCCCTGCCGAAGTGATAAGGATTTTAGAAACCAAAATGGCTTGCTTCCTCTGGGGGGGTAACAATGCTACAGATCGTTATCATTGGGTAAGCTACAAAAAATTGTGTTTTCCGCCAGATGAGGGAGGGCTTTGGATTCGGTCTTTACTATCTATTCAAGAAGCCTTCTCGGTCAAGCTTTGGTTCTCTTACAAATTTGAAAGGTCTCTATGGTCGAATTATATGGAAAAGAGGTATGGTAGAGGCGATGAAATGAAATACCAAATCATTGACTCTACTTCCTAGAAGCGTATTTGCCAAACCCACTCTTTAGCATGTGCTCTTCTTGATTCTCATAATCTGCTTCTTGCCGTGAATGATTCTGATATTACTAAGCTTCCTTTTTCAGCCATTTATGAGATGATCAGAAATCATCGAAGCAAAACTTTGTCTTTTTCTATGTTGTGGGATCATACTTTTCCATTAAAGATATCTTTTTTTACTTGGAGAATCCTTCATCAAGCTCTTCCGTTGCACCATCGGCTTCAGATCTTAGGGATCTCAGGGCCTTCATGATGTCCGTTCTATCATTCCAATGAAGCTTCTCTTGATCATGTATTCTATTTTTGTTCAACTATTCAACAGGTATGGAGATACTTTGGATGCTACTTTTTGAGCAATAAGTCCTCTCAACGATCTTTACGTCAAGAGATCATGAGTTGGTGGATAGTTTCAAAGACTAAATCTCTTATGGGTCTGCTTCACCGACTGATACCTCAAGCTATACTATGGCACACTTGGAGGATTTATTGTAATGTAACTTGGGGTGAAGGTGATCTATTTGTCTCTGTCATTCGGCCTCAGGTTTCTCGGTTTGTTTATTGTTGGGGCATTATTAATTCACACCGAAAATTTGCCCGGAGAGATTGTGCTCCAGTTGCTGACCTGTTGCCGTCTGGTTTTGGCTCTCCTCTTCACAAACCTACTTTGGTGAGGTGGACTCGTCCCTCTCTTCCTTTCAAGGTAAACGTTGATGCCTCCTTCACATCTCTCTTGGCATCTGGAGGGGCAATTATTCGGGATTTTCATGGCCAGTTTGTAGTTGCTATGCAATATGCCATTACTTGGAGTTCTACATTTATTAGCCCTCCTTTGCATATTGAAGTTGATTCCCAAGAGGTAATCTCTATCATTCAGGCGCCTCCTCCAACAAATTCAGTTGCACTCAGCATATCGACCTTCCTTCAATCCTCAGGTTCTTGCATCACTCATATATTCAGAGAGGGCAATCAAATTGCTCATGGTCTGGCTCAAATGGCGAAGATGTCACAAGCTTTTACTGTTTTTTATAATTTTCAATCTTTACCGAATTTGCTCAAAGGGTTGGTGAATACTAATTGTATGGGTATTCCTTTTTTGAGATATGAATAAAATTCTTTCTCCTTGCCAAAAAAAAAAAGATGAAAAGGAAAAGAAATATTAAAAAGTCTTCTTCAAATATTAAAAAGTCTTCTTCTTCTTCTTCTTCCTTTAGGACGTTTTTAATGGGAGCTTGGAGCAAGAATTTGATTCTTCCATACTCCATAAATTGAAGGATTTAACAAGTTTCAAGTGGATTTTTGGTGATTTCCACCAAAATTAGTAAGTTTACAACTCTTTTCTTTTAATTCCTTGGAAATTTGGATTATGTGAGTTTTGGAATTTTGATGTAGTATGCTATAATTATTGGAATTGGTGTGTATGATGTTATTTTGGGTAGTTAACAATGATTCTAAGGTTAGTTGAAGAGATGATGAAGTTTGGATAAAGAATGGTGAAGAGAGAGAATTTAGGGTTATGGATTTTTGGGGTTTTGAAAAAATGAACTTTAATTGTCAAAATTGGTTCTAAATGTGTTGTTTTGATTCATAAACAAGTATTTTAAAGTCAAATATTGGATTTGGTTGTGTTTGGTTGGAGTTTGAGAATGGAAGTGGAGATTTAGGGTTTTGGAAAAATGATTTTCCAAAGTGGTTGAATTGTGTGATTTTATTTATTTAAGCATGTTGTTTAGTGTTAAAAGTGATGAATATAAGCTTGGAATGAGAAATGGATTGTGTTGGAATGGAAAACCTTCAATGGGGGAAGGTTATGCCATTTTTTAGATTTTGTGTATAAGAGTGTATTTTTATAATGTAAATGATTTAAATATATTTAAATATATTTTTAATAATATAAATAAACTTAAAACTCTAATTTAATTGTAGTAGAATGGA
Organism: Garcia nutans; assembly: GCA_947685225.1. Lineage (NCBI taxonomy): Eukaryota > Viridiplantae > Streptophyta > Magnoliopsida > Malpighiales > Euphorbiaceae > Garcia > Garcia nutans. The sequence goes on from CANTUV010000013.1 coordinate 188,494, forward strand.
ATTCTAATGTTGAAGTAAGAAAAAACTAAAATTTTGGAATTTTTTAGGAGTGATGTGTAATTATGGTTTAATATTGGAAATGCCATTAAATGTGATACTAAATGGTTATTTGCTATCACATTTGGTTTAGGCATTGAGGGAGGTTGATTTGCTTCATCCAAGTGGTGAAGGGCAAGTTGGAAAGATTGGATTGGAGATTGTTTTAAGCTTGCTTTGCATTGCTATTGGAGGTATGTACAAACTTTGAATATAATATTTATATTTGCATGACATTTGGACTTAACAGATTTTGGTTGAAAAATGTGTTAAGCTACTTAGTTCATTGATTGTGTATGAATAATGTGCTATGACATTATAATGTCATATATGTGTTAAATGCTTTGTGAGAAGCCATTGATAATAGCTAAATTATGTAAAGTGTGAAATATGCATATTATGTGGAAATACCCAAAGTAATTGGGTAATGTGTTGTGATTGAAAAATGAGATATGTGGTATAATGAAATGAATTGATATTGATAAAAACGAGAAAAGTGAGAAAAAAATGTGAAAATAAGGCAATGTGCCTAGATTGAAAATGTGAATATGAGAAAGAGATTAATGATGAGAAATATGAATAAATTATATGACTAGTATGTTATTCAATTTTTAGAGTTCTGGGTTTGGCGGCATGCCTATTATTGCCTACGGGCTAAACGCTGGAATGGTGAAAAGACTGGGTCATAAGCCAGGCCAGCTTATAAATATGATATTTTTGGGGTGAAAAGACTGGGTCGTAAGCCTCAAAAACAAATCCTTGAAGCTAGACTGAGTGAAAAGACTAGATTGTAAGCTCAGATCTAGTTGGATTATCCATGGATATATTGCCTACAGGGCTAGACACATGGTGTCATTATGGACCAAAGCAGTAACTCTGAAATTTGAATAGCATATTAGATCCTTTTGGGCCCATGCTTGTCTTTGCTTTAATGTGAATTATGAATTATGATACAATTGAGCAATATAATATTATGAGTTGTGATTATGAAATATTTGAAAAATATAAGAAAGTGAAATGATGTGAAATCTATATGCATTGTGCATTGACATTGCATTGAGCTTTATTGTTATTATCAAAGTTTGTACCACTAGGCTTTGGCTTAGCGCGATTGTTTCCATTGCACAGGTGACAAGGTAGACTCAGCTGAGCCAGAGAATTCTTTTAGACCAGGTCGGGTCTAGACTTGTAGTTGAGCTTATTGAGTTGCTATCAAGATCAGAAACACTGTCAACAACATGTATATATTTTTATGTTATTGTACATTTTGAGTATTATGAATAATATATTATGTTTTGGGATTTTATGTATTATATATTATAAAGAATGTTTGGGTCAATGTATTTGAATGAGAGAGTAAATGTGTTTTAAATTATCTATATCTATATATATAAATATTTGAGAAACTTGATGAAATTGAGAAGTATTGTTAAGATGGTGATTTGAAATTATTTGGGAGTGTTTTCTTTTTACAGGTTGTGTTTTGATAAATTTTGGGATGTCCAAATTACAGACAAAACTCTAGCGAATTTTTTTCAGAGATTTTCATATATAATATTTATTTTGGGTTCCTATAACAAGTAAAGAATATTTATATGCTATTTAATTTTATATATTTAGAATTTGAAATGTAAAATTTTTTTATTAAACCGGTCTGTGATATTTTTGTACCATATATGCATATTTTACATATGCTACAAATATGTATTATACGTATATAGGGTATAAGTGTGTTACATTACTTGGCTACTGAATTAAAATTAATTACAACATTCAAACCAAATAATCAAAATGTTTAATGCTACTGGAATTAAATTAACTACTGGATTAAAAAAATTTCATAACCTTTAAATCATTCAATTATGATTTTAAAATAAAACATAACTACTGGATGTTTTAATGTAAATTGGATTTAGAAAACCAAACCTGCGTCGAAGTCTCTACCAAAGTTGATAAGTTGAAACAAGCCTGCTTATGTCACTGCCTGTATCCACTTTGATTTTTGGCTGGAGGTTTAATACAACCCGAGTACAACTGCCTTGTTTCTTTTGTTGATGTGTGTCTGTGTTGCTCTCTCTGTTCTTGATAATTCTTTGCTGCTAGGTTTTTTTTAATAATCCTTCCTCCTCTTTTCTCTTAACTACTTTATTTATAGGCAAAGATGGTTTAGTCAAAAGAAAGCCCTAATATGCTAGTCCGAAGGTTATTCGAAGTCCCACTTGATTAGGAACTCTAAACTTACTTAACAATCCGAATTATAGCCAGATAAAAGAACCATAGCGAATTGGCATTAGGCAATTCACCAAGGTAAGCCATCCATGGCAAGTTAAGGATTGCCAATTCACCATGGACACCATACCATGGCGAATTGGCTAAGCCAATTCATCTTAGTTTTACAGTTAGGTCTAGTCTGGCTTAATTTTGTATTTTATAATAAATTGGACTAGGATTTATGCTTTAAAAATTTGAACGAGCTTATTTTAGGCCTTATAAAACTGGACAAATCTAATTAAAAGCTTTAAACTAGGTTTAAGTTATTAAGAATGGACCAATCTTGACTAAGTCATCTTTAATTGGGATTGGACTAGCTTAGAGCCAAAATTAAGGGTATACAGTTTGTCCCCTGCTTTAACGATCTTAATTTTATTCAGAGGTTGAAAAATGACATGACTTTGAGCTTATTTTGGGCAAGGATGGGTTATGGGACTAAGAATTGGATTTGGGTTCTAGACCCGAGAATGGTTTGGATTCTAGGCCCAAGATTGGTTTGGATTTTGGACCCGAGATTAGTTTGGGTTCTTAACTCGAGACTGAATTAGGTTCTGGATCCAAAACTGAATTTAAGTTCTGGACCCAAGACTAGATTAGGTTTTGAACCCGAGATTGGATTTGGATTCTAGACATGAGACTAGATCGGATTTTGGACCCGAGATTGGATTTGGGTTCTGGACCCGAGATATCTGCAGCAAAATAATTTAAACAATTAACAAAAAAAATGTATTTTTTAGCAAAAAAATTAGCTATTTTTTAACTATTATTTATTCAAAAAAATTTAGCTACTTTTTAACTATTATTTATACTGAATGCTCCTTATATAGACTTGCCCCTTGCGTGGAAAAGAATATTTTTTTAGTGCTAAAATTATATTTTTTATACATGCATAGAGAAATATCTATTTACCATTCTAAATTTGACTTTGGACTGAATATTAGTTGCATTATTTATGTATTTGTGCAACTATTGAGTATGGTTAAGTTTTTGTCCAAAGCTTGATGTACCTTTCAATAATGGCATAAATCATCAGATGAATTTTTGTAAAATATTTTGTTTGATATGCTTTTCTTTTCTTTTACTTTAGGTTTTTTTTAAAAATATTATTTGGCTATTTAAATGTTCAAAAACTGATTTTTGCAATTCATCCATCCAACTCAATCTTCTTCAATTTAAACTTCTAGTTTCTTTAAACAAATTAAGCTTACAAATGGAGGATGTGCAACATGCTTCCAGGACAGGGCCTTGGTCAGATGCTGAACTATTAGACCATATCCGAATGCAGGAACAAGGGACAATTTCCCTCTGAGCTGGAATGGATCTCCTTCACTGGACGGTTGAGAGATCTGAGGTAGGCATTATTTTTCTACAATTTAACTACTTATTTGCACAAAACTGATTAATATTTTTTATTAACCAAAATAAATTAACATAATATATTTAGCAAATATATAGAGTTACAAAATTCTTTAGGTAAATACATATATGGAAATAGATTTATGATATTTTTATTTATTATATGCAAATAAATGTATAGAAATAAAAATTAATTTACAGAAATTTTTTTTTGTTGTTTTTTATTATTTATTATTTATTATTTTCTATTTTTTTTGTTTGGATAGTATATGAAAATTACAAAATTTATGTAGCAAATATATGCCTCAAAATAAATTAAAGGGAGTTGTTTAGCAAAAAAAAAAAATGCATAGAAAGGATAAATAAAGCTAGTATTAAAAGGCAAAGAAATATATGCATAAATTAAAAATTAATTTAAATAAGTTCTTAGGCATGAAAAATTAATAGAGTTTATTTAGCTTGTTTAACTTGCCTATCTGATGTCAGCATGACACTTGTGTCGTCCATGGCGGAGGGTATATTTATAAGGCCCGCCAGTGGTATAAACAGGCGCCACCTCCTGTGAAAAGGATGATTGGGGAATGTGGCTTCGAAGATTTTGTTTTGCAATAATCAATAAGAGGTTTTCAAATTGACAAGAGTGTAGTCCAAGCATTTATAGAGCGATGGATAGACACCAGTCATACTTTTCATTTGCCTATTAGAGAAATGACTATTGGCCCAGTCAACTTTGTTGCTATAATAGGCCTTAAGTGCCATAGGATTCCAGTCCCTTTGACTGATAATATTTTAACACCGGCTGAAATCTGGCGATTGATTGGCTTGAGGCCCAAGTTCAAGGGACCTTATAAGATCAAATATGAGCCAATTTAAGAGTACTGGATGAACTACACCAAACAAGTACAAGGTGGATGGGCCAAGCAATATACCCTGGCATTCCTAGTGTACCTATTAGAGTCGACTTTCCTATACAGTACCGAGGCTGCCATACATCTGTCAGTGTTATGAGCCCTTGCCCGCCTAGATCTCATGCCATTTTATAATTGGGAAGAAGCTGGTCTCGCATGCCTTTATCATCATCCCGACAAACTTTACAGAAGAAAGATATCCTTCACTAGTTTCATGGTCATTGTTGAGGTATAAATTTCCACAACTGATGACTCAAATAATGTGTGTATATGAGCTTGGCTTTTCATTGCTTCTGTAGGTTTGGGAATACAAACACAACCTTGTGAGGGTACCTATACTTGATGGACCATGAGTTGGATATCCGAGGTTGAAGTTTTGGCTATCAAGTCGCAAGGAGGTGCCGGGCAGCCACCATGTGCACACTCAATGGTATCACCTGAGTCGTCTAACTTGGGAGAAGGTAAAAGATGAAATTAGTATTTAAAATTTATAAAAAGGATAACTTACCTCTTTTTTATGATTATATAGGTGGACATCACTTAGTGGAGGATGATGAGAGAGCTGAATGGATCTCTGTCATGAGCGCTGCACTCTCCTTTTAAAATTCTCGATGAATCATTGTGGGGCCAATTTCTAGTGGCTGGTTCCTCGGTGAACGAGTGTATAATTATTTCCTCAGTCTATATCAGTGGAGGGTTCCTACAAATATCCCAAGATACACTGTAGACATCATTGCCATGCTGAATAATTCTTAGAGGTATGCGAGAAATGGATACCAGATCGACTCCCTGTTGTTTTTGTAGATGTATCATATACCCAGTTTATTTGAAATCAACTTCTGAGTTTTGAAGTTTCTATTGTCGGTGTTGAAGGCGTTGAAGAGTAGGATGAAGGAGAATATGATAAGGGAGAAGAAGAAGAAGAGGGAAAACAAGAAGGTGAAGGTGATGATGAAGATGATGAGGAGGGTGAGGATGAGGATGAAGGTGGGGATAATGATGTCATGGTTGTGTCCAATAAGGTTGATCAAACATGTTCTTTTGCTTATCAAGTATTGCTTTTCATTACACTCATCTAACTTGAATTTTTTCAGGCGATTGAACAATCATGTGGTCCTAGTCATGATGGAGCCGGTCCATCTCATGCAGCTCTACCACAGCCATATGTTACGTTCAGAGCACCCAATGTTGATCCATGTTTTGGGCTTCAGGGCTTCGATTTGAATTACCTAGTTTGTAATATTTTTTTTTCTATATATATGTACATATATTGATGTATGTTGTATGTATTCATGAAAATGTATGAATCTAACTTTTCATTTTCCAGCTCACAGTGAATGTTTAAGGATCATAATAGAAAGCTGCAGGAAGAATTAACTGCCAGTCATCAACATGCTGCTCACTTTGAAGGATTATACCTCAGTCGGAACAAAACTTCTAAGACTTCCAGTTTCAAGGTATGAGGGATCCTAATACTTCTTGTTCGAGGGGGCCCCGGACTGATGACCATGACGTGCTTCCTCCTTTCTCAGGCGATGACTATTACAGAATATGTAATATCCCAAATATTTTGGAACTACTAATTTTTGAAAAATTAAATAAAGGATATATATATATATATAATTAAGTGAAAAGAAAAGAGAAAGGAAGGATTGTATATGATGTAGATATGTAGATATATACAATATATACAAGTCAACATTTTAATAAGGTCAAATGATATTTTAATTATTTAAATAAATAATAATTAATATTATGGATAGTGGAAGATGATATTTGGTTTAATTATATTATAATAATATATATGCTTGGTGGAGAATTAAAGAGGAAATTTGTGTGGTTTATGAGAGTGTTAGTTGGTAGTGGAGTTGATGATCACTATTTTCATCTTCTTCTTCCTCTATGGTAGCCGACCATCATCATCAAAGGAAAGAGAAATTTTGCTTCTTGCTAACTCAAGTAAATTGAAGGATTTCAAGTGTTCAAGTTGGAATTTTAAGGATTTTCTCCATATTTGGTAAGTTTCCAACTTGTTCCCTTGAATTTCCATGAATGTTTGTATGTATGAATTGGATGTTTGATGTAGTATGTTTTAATGGTTGATTTTGGTATGTTTGAAGTTCTTTTGTCTAGTTAATTATGAAATTTGGGGTGGATTGAAGAAAAAGGTTAAGTTTGGTGAAGAGAATAAGAGTTGTGGTTGTGTATTGTTGTTTTTAATTGAGTTGTTTTGATGTTTATACAAGTATTATATGTTTTAATGATGGTTTTGGTTGTTTGTGTATGGAGTTGAAAAGGGTAATGCAAGATAATTTTGGATGTGACAATATTATGTGGATATTAGGTTTTTGGCCTGACATGCCCGGTGGCACGACCATTCCTTTAGGCGTGTTGATGGTTCTATTTTTAGTGTTGGTGACACGAGCAGTGACACTCCCATGTCACTGGGCATGTCATAGCTACTGTATTGTTGTAGTATTTACAAAGAGCAGTGACATGCCCATGCCACTGAGCGTGTCATAGCTACTGTGTTGTTATAGTATTTTCACGTGCAGTGACACGCCCATGTCTCTGAGCTTGTCAAAGCTTCTGTGTTGTTGGTTTAGAGCATGCATGGTCATGGACACGCCCGTGTTGTTGAGCTTGTCATGTGTAGAATTTGCCCTAGGTAGTTCTTTTCCTTATTTTTTCTTTATGTATCACTTAGTGATTATTTATAATCATATTTGGTTTAGGCTTTGAAGAGGCTTGAATGACCCAATCCAAGTGTTGAGGGATATCTTAGAAGAGGAGATTGAAGTGGTGTTTGTTTCTCTTAGAGGTAAGTACAAACTTTAAATAATTTTTTATATTGACATGACATTGGGACTTAACACATCTGGTTAGAAAATGTGTTAAGTTACTTACTACGTTATTGATGCATGAGTAATATGCTATAATTAGTACATTGTGAATTATGTTGAAATACCCAAGGTAATTGAGTAATGTGTTGTAAATAAAAAGAAATGTGGTATAATGTGATGAGATATGTGGAAACATAATGTAATGAATTGATATTGATATAAATGAGAAAAGTGAGAAAAAGATGAGAAAGGAAGGCAATGTGCCTAGCTTAATTATGTGACAATGATAAAGAAATTGATAATGAGAAGTATGAATATATTGTGTGCCTAGTATGTTATTCAATTTTTAGAGTTCTAGGTTTGTCGGCATGCCTATGAATTGCCTACAGGCTAGACACTGGGCATTACTGTGAAAATATTTTTGAGGTGAACGTAAGCCTCAAAAATAAATCCTTGAAGCTAGGCTAGGTGAAATGGCTGGGTCGTAAACTCATACCTAATTGGATTAATCCATGGATATATTGCCTACGGGGCTAGACACAAGGTGTCATTATTGACCAAAGCAGTAACTTTGAAATTTGAATAGCATATTAGATCCTTTTTGGGCCCATGCTTGTGTTAGCTTTTATGTGAATTATGAATTGTGGAATAATTGAGTAATATAATGAGATATAATGTTATGAAATATGATATCCTTATGTATTGTTTCTAGTTCTTGAAAGTTTGACTTTGGCATTGCATTTGAAATATGTTGTTATCAAAGTTTGTACCACTAAGTTTCTGGCTTAGCACGATTGTGGTTCATCACGCAGGTGATAGGGTAGATCCGGTTGAGCTAGAGAGTTCGTTTAGACTAAGTCTAGTCTAGCCTTGAGACTTTAGGATCATAGTTGATTTGTGGACATCAAGATCAGAAACAAACTGCCAGCATATATATATATTTTATATTTTTGTACATATTGATTTCATGTATTTATGTATTTTCCGCAAACTTTTGAAAATGTTTTGGATGAACCTGTAGTAATGAAGTTATATATATGTTTTGGCAAGTAATATCTTAACTATTGTTTATATGATATCGGTTGAATATTTTAAGATTATACAGATTTTATAAATGATGAATTGATTGCTGAAAATGGTTGTGGCATTCTTGTATTCTCTATACGTATATTACATATATCGGGTATATGTAGTGTACGCATATTGGTATAAGGGTATTACATTTGTTTTGGTATCAGAGCCTAGGTTTGAGGTTCTCAACCTAGGTGGGTTATAAGAAAAAGAAAATGGAAATTTTTAAATATGGTTTTTAAATAGAATACATGCATTGGCACTGGCAGTTTCTGATCTCTAATGTGGCAATTTCTGCTGTGTTTACAGATATAGGTCGATATGGCGTCTCAGACACATCAGTCTGTTGAGGGTAGTGCAGAGAGTGTGGCTCCTATTGAGGGTAGAGATGGAGCTAGAGTTGAGATAGCTGGAGGGACACCTGCTCCTGTGCCAGAGAGACTAGCAGTTGATGAGATTTCACCGAGCTAGGTATAACATATGGTGGAGTTGTTGAGGTAGGCACCAGTGCAGCAGCCGCCGTCACCGCAGGAGCAGCTACAATTACCGATGAGACAATATGATAAGTTGAGGAAGTTTGGAGCTGAGGACTTTATGGGTACTTTAAATCCTACTGTAGCTTAGCAGTGGCTAGATAGAGTCTAGAGAGTGTTCATCCAGCTGCAGGCTACTCCAGAAGAAAAGTTTGATTATGCCAGATCTCTTTTGTAGAGGGATGCATATGATTGGTGGAAGATGGTTCCACATGCTCTGGATGATCCACCCGTCCTGACTTATGATGATTTTCTGCGAGAGTTCGAGCAGAAGTATACTTCAAGGGAGTATAAAGATACAAAGAAGATAGAGTTTTTGAGTTTGAAGCAGGATACCAGGACTATGTCGGAGTATGAGATAGAGTATACCTAGTTGAGTCAGTATGCCGGCGAGATTATTTCTTATGAGATTGACCGGTGTCAGAAATTTAAGGAGGGATTGAGACCGTCTATCATGTGTATTATTGCAGGCTCCCGGTATCAGGATTTTTCCTAGTTGGTTGCAGCTTCCAAGAGTGTTGAGAGAGCATAGGGTCTTGCAGTAGCTGCTATAGATTAGGAGACCAGAGTTAGAAGACCTCAGAGTGAGGCAGGATCTTCATCTATGAAGAGAGGTCGAGGGGGATATTTTTTAAGGTTCAGTAGGAGCCAGAGACAGTCTGGTAGGTCAGTACAGTAGCAGAGGCAGAGATTGAGACCTATAGTTTATGTGGCTAGTGCAAAGACCCCAGTGCCTCAGAGGCCTGCTCCACCTACTTCTATTCATTGTGGTAAAGTACACGGAGCTGTCTGCTGGTGGAGAGGAGCTTCAGGGGTGTGTTATAGATGTGGGTCACCAGACCATTTTATCAGAGATTGTTTAGAGCCAGTAGAGGATAGACAGGTAGATACTACAACTTCTCAACCCAGTATTAGAGGGGATCATGGTGGCAGAGGTTCTAGCATAGGAGGTTGATCATGGTCTGATCAGAGAGGAGGTTCTACCGCAGGTAGTAGACTAGATGAGGCAGGACCATCACAGCGGGTATATGTGATGCATAGGTAGTCGGATGCTTCAGTTATTATTACTGGTACATTTTCTTTATTTGGCACTTCAGTTCTTGCTTTGATAGATCCTAGATCAACTCATTCATACATTAATGCATCCATCTTGCCTGTGACTAAATTGCATTCAGAGTCCCTAGGATTAGATGTTTTGGTGACAAATTCTTTAGGGCATAGTGTTGTAGTTAGCAAGGTGCATCGAAATAGTTCGATTGTGGTTCAGGATGAGGAGTTCCTTGGTAACTTAATTGAGATGCCTTTCAAGGAATATGATTTAATTTTAGGCATAGATTGGTTATCCAAGCATGAGGCTGTGGTAGACTATCAGAAGAAGTGTGTTACTTTGAGAACCTGGAATGGTAGGAATGTGATGGTATCTAGTGAGCAGAGACATCTTTCATCCATGTTTGTTTCAGCTGTTTCAACTAGGAGGATGATTCAGAAAGGATGTGAAGCTTATCTTGCTCATGTTATAGATACCAGAGTAGTGGGTTACCAGCTTGACAGTATACTCATAGTTGCTGAGTTCCCAAATGTTTTCTTGAGGAGTTACCAGGGATACCCCCTGAGAGAGAGGTTGAGTTTGGTATCTATTTGTTGCCTGGTACTACTCCCATCTCTATTACTCCTTATCGTATGGCACTTGCTGAGTTGAGAGAGCTAAAGTTGCAGTTGCAGGAATTATTGGATAAAGGGTTTGTCCGCCCTAGTGTGTCCCCGTGGGGAGCGCCTGTGTTGTTTGTGAAGAAGGATGGTACCTTAAGATTGTGTATTGATTATAGGCAGTTGAATAAGGTGACCATCAAGAACAAATATCCATTGCATAGAATAGATGATCTCTTTGATCAGTTGAAAGGAGTACCAGTATTCTCTAAGATTGATTTGAGATCAGAGTACCATCAGTTGAGAGTCAGAGATGAAGATGTACCTAAGACATCTTTCAGTACAAGGTATGGGCATTATGAGTTCTTGGTGATGTCTTTTGGGTTGATGAATGCACCAGCATAATTTATGGATATGATGAATAGGGTATTCAAACCCTATCTAGACCAATTTGTGGTGGTTTTTATTGATGATATTTTGGTGTATTCACGTAATGAGGAGGATCATGACAAGCATTTACGGATTGTATTGCAGACTTGAGAGAGAAGCAGTTGTATGCTAAGCTGATTAAATGTGAATTTTTGCTTGATCATGTGACTTTTCTTGGTCATGTGGTTTCAGCACAAGGTATTAGAGTTGATCTGAGTAATGTTGAGGCTATTTTAAATTGGAGTCCACCGAAGACTATGACAGAGGTTAGAAGTTTTTTGGTTTTGGCAGGCTATTATCGATGGATTGTGAAAGGTTTTTCTATGATAGTTACTCCACTCACCATATTACTTTGAAAGGGAGTCAGATTTGTGTGGATAGATCAATGTCAGACGAGCTTTGAGCAGCTGAAGGAGATGTTGACTTAGGCTCTTGTCCTTACCTTGTCTGTGGAAGGTAAACCTTATGTGATTTACAGTGATGCTTCACATAGTGGTTTAGGTTCTATTCTAATGCAGGAGGGTAGAGTGATTGCTTATGCCTCTCGACAATTGAAGCCGCATGAGTTGAATTACCCGACGCATGATTTGGAGTTAGCAACCATAGTTTTTACCTTGAAGATTTAGCAGCATTACTTCTATGGGGAAAAGTGTTTTATTTATACAGATCATAAGAATTTGAAATACCTGGGTATTCAGAGAGAGTTGAACCTTCGGTAGAGACGGTGGTTAGAGTTGATTAAAGACTATGACTGTTTGATTAATTATCATCCTGGTAAGGCAAATGTTGTTGCTGATGCCTTGAGTCAGAATTCTTTGGCAGATTTGACTGCTTATTCGCTCTTATTACTTATTGAGTTGAGCGTATTGCATGCCAGATTTGAGTCTTGTGATGATGGTGCTTTGTTGGCTCAGTTGCAATTAAGGTCGATGTTATTGGATCAAATTAGGGAGACTCAGTTGGCAGATGAGAAAATCCAAAAATCTGTATTGGATTGACAAAAAGGAGAGACTTAAGACTTTCATGTGAGAAGGGATGGCAGTTTGTGGTACAGAGATAGGTTGTGTGTTCCTGATGATGCAAGACTGAAAAAGGTAATTTTGGAGGAAGCACATCAGTCAGTTTATGCTATGCACCCTAGGAGTACCAAGATGTATCATGATTTGAAATAATATTATTGGTGGTCAGGTATAAAGAGGGACATAACAGAGTTTGTATCCAGATGTCTCACTTGTCAGAGAGTGAAGGCTGAACACCAAGTTCCTTTGGGATTACTTTAGCCATTATCGGTGCCAGAGTGGAAATGGGAGCGAGTGACGATGGATTTTGTGACTGGATTACCTTTAACTCAGAAGAAGCATGATGCAATCTGGGTGATTATTGATCGTTTGATGAAGACAGCTCATTTTCTTCCAATTTGGATGGATTATTCTCTTGAGAGGTTGGCTGAGTTGTACATTAGTGAGATAGTGAGGTTGCATGGAGTTCCAGTTTCTTTGGTGTCAGATCGAGATCCCTGGTTTACTTTGAGGTTTTAGAAGAGTTTGCAGGATGCTTTAGGCTCTCGGTTATATTTTAGCACTGCTTTCCATCCTCAGACAGATGGGCAGTTAGAGAGAGTGATACAAATTTTAGTGGACATGTTGAGGAGTTAAATCATCAATTTCTCTGGAAGCTGGGACATATTCTTACCACTGATTGAGTTTGCTTATAACAATAGTCATCAATCCAGTATTTGAATGACACTTTATGAGGCATTATATGGTAGGAAATGCAGGATACCTTTATATTGGGATGAGGTTGGAAAAGGTAAGTTGGTTGGTTCTGATTTGATTAGGGAAATAGAAGAGAAAGTAAAGGTGATTGGGAATTGTCCGAAAGTAGCCTCAGACGGCCAAAAATCATATTTAGATTTAAAGAAAAAGAGACATAGAGTTCAATGTAGGAGATAAAGTATTTTTGAAAGTGTCTCCTTGGAAGAAACTTTTGAGATTTGGCAGCAAAGGGAAGTTGAATCCACGTTTCATAGGACCTTATGAAGTACTGGAGAGAGTTGGACCAATGGCCTATAGATTAACTTTACCGCCTGAATTTGATTGAATTCACAATATCTTTCATGTTTCTATGCTTCGGAGGTACATGTAAGACCAATCTCACATTTTGTCAGTGGAGTTTATTGAGGTGAGTCTAGATCTAACTTATGAAGAAGAACCAATGGCTATTTTGGCACGTGAAGTGAAGGAGTTGAGAAATAAGAAGGTGCCACTTCTGAAAGTTCTTTGGAAGAATCATGCTACTAAAAAGGCAACATGGGAGAGTGAGCAGATGATGCGAAATCAGTATCCTCAGTTGCTCCAGACTTGTGAGCAGGTAATTTCGAGGATAAAATTTATTTGTAGAGGGGGAGAATTGTAATATCCCAATAATTTTGGAAATACTAATTTTTGAAAAATTAAATAAAGGATTTAAAAGTATATATATATAATTAAGTGAAAAGAAAAGAGAAAGGAAGGATGTGTATATGATGTATATATGTAGATATATATAATATATACTGTGAGGAAATCATAGAGATCACTGCAAACAAAAACACGCAGCGGAAAAATATTTGATCTCTGATTTCCCACCAGGATCCATGCTGTTCGTTTAATTCGACAAAAGTGTTCAAAGAACTAACCTGTTGATGATTCGAAATCACAGTTTGGAAGAGATGCCTCGATCGCGAAACACCCTCTATCGCGTATCCACACGAATGCTACCGTTTGGAGTGCTAGCTCTCTGCAACGGCGAAGGCTGGAAAAACGTTTTCTCTAAAAATGTATTAGGGTTACCTTTTTCGTTCCTCTTTGTTTTTATTGTTACCTCTGAGAAGACTTAACGTCTGGAGTGAATATAATCACTCCAAAATCCAATTCAAAATTGGATACGGAAAGTCAAATTCAGAATCCAAGTCTAATTAGGATTCTGAATACATTATCTAATAATATATATAATTGGATAAGGTAAGTCAAATTCAGAATCCAAATCTAATTAGGATTCTGAATATATTATCTAATAATATATATATAAAAACGAAAATAATAATAATAATAAATATTAATATCTAATATTAATATTATTAATATTATATCCAGCCCAAAACGCATTCTTGTGTGTGACCCGATAGGCCCATATTAATTGGCAGTCAATTTAATCTCTATTAAATCAACAAGTCATAATTGGCCTCTAACAAGGCGTTACAACTACCCAATTAATATAAGGAATGTCCAATTTGCCTAATAATAGTATATGCATTAATCCCTTTGTCACACGATATCTAGCTTGAACATAAGTCATGGTCAACGTCATACTTATATTGTCCAAACTTATGATTACTCGATCTCCAAGTAGACTGATAAAAACAAATGAAATTGATCACACTATCAATTCATTTGAGCACGGCCATGCATTTCACAGTCTCACTTATCGAGGGGCCCAAAAGATATCTCTCTCAAAGAGAGGGACAAATTCTATCTTGATTGTTCATTATCCTCTACATAATTTCTATCATATATGAACATAACCTTTATTACTATCCAGTTACGGATAATGTTTGATCATGTCAAAATATAATAGTCCTTATATTGGAAACTATGACAATCTCAAGTCAAAGAATTAATACATAACTATCATGAGATTTACTTATGACACTAACCCATGTAGTAATCTCATGATGGGTCTATCCAATACATTGTTCTCTAACAAGTATCTATGAAATTGATTTGTATCACTATACACATAACCATCTAATGATTATCAAATCAATGTTCATACTGGTTAAGAATTATTTTTTTTTATCTCTATAACAATAATAAACCAGGGACAAATATCAAAATTGTGTAACATGCAAACAAACAATAATGATAATAAAACCTCATTTATTAATAATGAATGTATAACATAAAGATCCAAATAAATGGCCTAGGGCACATACACTAACATATACAAGTCAACATTTTAATAAGGTCAAATGATATTTTAATTATTTAAATAAATAGTGATTAATATTATGGATAGTGGAAGATGATATTTGGTTTAATTATATTATAATAATATATATGCTTGGTGGAGAATTAAAGAGGAAATTTGTGTGGTTTATGAGAGTGTTAGTTGATAGTGGAGTTGATGATCACTATTTTCATCCTCTTCTTCCTCCATGGTAGCCGGCCATGATCATCAAAGGAAAGAGAAATTTTGCTTATTGCTAACTCAAGTAAATTGAAGGATTTCAAGTGTTCAAGTTGGAATTTTAAGGATTTTCTCCATATTTGGTAAGTTTTCAACTTGTTCCCTCGAATTTCCATGAAAGTTTGTTTGTGTGAATTGGATGTTTGATGTAGTATGTTTTAATGGTTGATTTTGGTATGTCTGAGGTTCTTTTGTCTAGTTAATTGTGAAATTTGGGGTGGATTGAAGAAAAATGTTAAGTTTAGTGAAGAGAATAAGAGTTGTGATTATGTATTGTTATTTTTAATTGAGTTGTTTTGATGGTTATACAAGTGTTATGTGGTTTAATGATGGTTTTGGTTATGTTTGTATGGAGTTGAAAAGGGTTAATGCAAGATAATTTTGGATGTCACAATATTGTGTGGATATTAGATTTTTGGCCTGACACGCCCGGTGGCATGACCATTCCTTTCGGCGTGTCGATGGTTCTATTTTTAGTATTGGTGACATGAGTAGTGACACGCCCATGTTACTAAGTGTGTCATAGCTACTGTTTTGTCGTGGCATTTACACGAGCAGTGACACGCCCATGTCTCTGAGCGTGTCAAAGCTTCTGTGTTGTGGGTTTAGGGCACGGTCATGGACATGCCCATGTTGTTGACCGTGTCATGTGTAGAGTTTGCCCTAGATAGTTCTTTTCCTTATTTTTTCTTTATGTATCACTTAGTGATTATTTATAATCACATTTGGTTTAGGCTTTGAAGAGGATTGAATTACCCAATCCAAGTGTTGAGGGATATCTTAGAAGATGAAGTTGAAGTGGTGTTTGTTTCTCTTAGAGGTAAGTACAAACTTTGAATAATTGTTTATATTGACATGACATTGGGACTTAACACATCTGGTTGGAAAATGTGTTAAGTTACTACATTATTGATGCATGAGTAATATGCTATGATTTGTACATTGTGGATTATGTTGAAATACCTAAGGTAATTGAGTAATGTGTTGTAAATGAAAAGAAATGGAATAATGTGATGAGATATGTGGAAACATAATGTAATAAATTGATAATGATAAAAATGAGAAAAGTGAGAAAAAAATGAGAAAGAAAGGCAATGTGCCTAGCTTAATTATGTGACAATGATAATGAAATTGATAATGAGAAGTATGAATATATTGTGTTCCTAGTATGTTATTCAATTTTCAGAGTTCTGGGTTTGGCGGCATGCCTATGAATTGCCGACGGGCTAGACACTGGGCGTCACTGTAAAAATATTTTTGAGGTCAAATGACTGGGTTGTAAGCCTCAAAAACAAATCCTTGAAGCTAGGCTGGGTGAAATGACTGGGTCATAAACTCAAACCTAGTTGGATTAATCCATGGATATATTGACTACGGGGCTAGACACAAGGTGTCATGATAGACCAAAGCAGTATCTCTGGAATTTGAATAGCATATTAAATCCTTTTTGGGCCCATACTTGTGTTTGCTTTTATGTGAATTATGAATTGTGAAACAATTGAGTAATATAATGAGATATAATGTTATGAAATATGATATCCCTATGTATTATTTCTAGTTCTTAAAAGTTTGATATTGGCATTACATTTGAACTATATTATTATCAAAGTTTGTACTACTAAGGTTCTGGCTTAGTGCGATTGTGGTTCATCGCATAGGTGACAGGGTAGATCCAGTTGAGCCGGAGAGTTTGTCTAGACTGAGTCAAGTATAGGCTTGAGACTTTGAGATTAGAGTTAATTTGTGGACATCAAGATCAGAAACAAACTGCCAGCATGTATATATTTTATATTTTTGTACATATTGATTTCATGTATTTATGTATTTATGTATATATTTTCCAAGAATCGTTTTATGGTGTCATACCACACATCATGGTCTGTATCAGTTTCTTTGATTATTTCATATTCATAGCAAGGAGTTGATGAACTAGTCAAAACCAGGGGCTTAAGAAACAAGTTGACAGGATTTTCTCACATCGAAGTCAATGTGTCTAGGGCATCGACCATCAGATTTTCTTCTCTTGGTAAGTGTATAAATCTACATTCCTTAAAATTCTTCTTCATCATGGTCAAATAACCATGGTACAGTTTTAACTTCTCCTCTTTTAAATCCCACTCCCCATTCAGTTGGGATACCACTAGTAATGAATCACCAAAGACTTGCACCTTATCCACCTTCATAATTATCAGGGTTTTCAAACAAAAGATACATGCTTCATACCCCACCATATTATTGGTTACCCTAAACTTTAATTTCTTAGCTAGAGGAATGAGATCCCCTTCAAGTGATTCAAGTATAACTCCCAAACCTCCTCCTTTTCTATTTACTATTCCATCATCTTCCATCCTTGTACTTCTATAGCCCCTAAATATTCATTGGGAAAAACTTCCTCACTGTCCAACAATGGTTGTTGGGCTAGGAATTCTGCTACTGCTCTACCTTTGATTATTTTTCTGGTTACATATTCAATCTCAAATTCCTCCAAAATTATCAACCATCAACCATACTTTCCAATCAAAGAGGGTATCTCTCTTAAATACTTCACCAGATCAAACTTGGAAATTGCTTTCACACTATAAGATTGAAAGTAATGCTGTAAATTCTTAGAAGACCAAACCATAGCTATATAGATCTTTTCAATAATACTATACTCATTCTTCTTTGGCTGAACATTTTTATTAGCTTCATTATATCCTAACCCTTTCTTTGAAGTATGAGTCTTAAAATCTGAAAGCTCTGTCACACTTGTCTTACCCTTTCCAAGACCAACACCAAGTAGGTAGTTCATATACTTTATCATAGCTAGGATCTTGGGGTCTACAACTTCATCATCAGAAATTACAACTACTTGGAAACCATTAAGAGGCCTTTCAATCATCAAAGCATTCACCACTTCATTATCTTTGACCTCGATGACCACTGTCTCATCCCCATTTGGGAACGTGATCTTTTGATGGAGCGTAGAAGGAACTCCACCAAGAGGATGAAATCAAGGTCGTCCCAATAGTAGTGTCAAAGTGACAGGGATATCCAAAACCACAAACTCTACCATAGATTCAATAGGACCAGCTTTCAAAATAGCTTTGAAAGTTCCTTCAACATGCCTCTTAGTATTATCATAAGCCCTAATTGTCACCTCTGTTGGGCTTAAATCTCTTGTTGACATAGTAAGCTTTGGCAGGATTCTAAGTGGGAACACATTAATGGCAGATCCATTGTCAACCATTACACATGGGGTTCTCTTCCTTTTGACTTCAACTTTTATAAAAAGTAGGCAGACGTGGTCTCTTCCCCCTTTTGGCAAATTAACATCCGAAAAAGACACCATTCGCACATCAATCTTACTCTTCTTTTGATCGCCCTCACATTTCATCACTCTTTCAATTTTCACAAAATTAACCAGCTCCTTTGGTGTTATAGAAGTGGAAATTGGCATGCTAGCCATAGCCTGGGCCATTGTTTCTCGATGGTTCTTTGATGTAGCTAGCAAATCCCTTATGCTGATACTAGCTTGTGTTCTCTTCAACTACTTAAGAACAACATCGTCTTCTTCTTCTTTGTTCCCAACTTTGACTTCCTTTCCCTTATTAGCTTCTACTTCCTTTGGTGGTGGCCTTGCATAAGGCTTACCAGATCGGATGTTCATAACTTCATCTTCTTCGGGCTCGGACCAAGTCCACTCTTCCTTCTTGGGCTCAGAATCATCATCACTATCAGTTGAGTCCCAAAACTCGCTTACAACACAAATTGCTACTTCTTTACGAACCACAACTTGTTCAATTTTGTTAAACACCACTTCTTCTCTGGTTATCTCTTCACATACATCTTGGAAAGAAGATACACAAATATTTCATTTAAACCCCCCCCCCCCCCCCCCGATCATGAAAGTTGTCAGTGGTAGGACCCTGTTGAACCTCGGTAATGGGTTATCCTTCGTGCTAGGTTTGTTAGGTTCAGTTAACTTTTCACTATCAATCAAATTCTGGATTTCATGTCTCAACCTCAAGCATTTGTTTGTTTCATGCCCTTGCATTTGATGGAATTGGCCAAATGCCTTAGCATCAAAATTAGGCGACAAAAGATTTGGCAATGGACGTGAGGTTAATGGTTGTAACAACACTTTCTTTTACAGTTTGTTAAAGACCCAAGACAAAGGTTTATGCAACTATGAAAACTATCTTCTATATCCTTGACCAGTCGCATTAACATCTACAACCTTTTGGGTGTTTTGATTGCCAGACTGGTAGTTTCCTTTGTCATTCCTCCTTGCCGAAAAGCAATTCTCCTCCCTTTCCCACTCTTCAATTTGCAAACCAGATTGTAGAAGATCTTTAAAATCCTGGATGAGTGTATGAGACATCCTTTCATGAAGACTAGGTAACACCCCTCTTATAATCATCCTAATTTGATCTAATTCATCAGGTCTCTTCTTGAGTAACCCAGCCTTGTTTCTCCACCTCTTCACATAATCAACAAAGTTTTCATTTGATTTTATTTTTGCCTAATGGACTCAACTTCCATCAAAGTAACCTCCAACTCAGCATTATACCCATATTGTTGGACGAAGGCTTTGTATAGCAAATTCCAGCTCTTTTGAGTACCATCCTCTAAGGTGTTAAATCAATTATGGACAACAGTGTCCAATGAAAGTATGAAGTATCTTAGAGTTTGAGCCTTAGTAGCTCGGGTAAGCTGCATAGTAGTGATATATTGCTTCACATGAAGATGAGGATTTCCAGTTCCATCAAACTTAGCAAAGGAGGACATCTTGAACTTGTACGGGACCTCTTCATCTTGTTCGAACAAGGTATTAACCTCTGACATTTCTTCAGTTTTTAGCTTCTTTTCAAACTTTTTTTCCAAATCGGTAATCAGTTTCTCAACATCTGAAGTTTTAGTCTTTTCTATGGCTGATCTTTCAACAACCTTCGGTTCTTTCTTCTTATCTTAAGGATCTTAGAAATATTGAGTCCAATCATCATCATCATCGACGACTACTTTGTCATCATCAAAGACTACTTCTCCGACCTTAGCCTTCCCTTTTTCCTTCGGCTTCTTAGTGGTGGTAGATGCCTCATCAGCATTCCCTAAAAGTGCAGCCCATTGGCTCTTCATATTCTCAACCAGGGCCTCCTTCAATTCTTCCATCTTAGCATTGAGGTCTTCATCCACCATCCTTTGAATCTGTTCAAGCTCCATTGCTTTTGGTGAGAAGCTAACAGAGTTTCTATTGGATTCTACTTCACTGGCGTATGTTGGGTTGTCGTACACTCTTAAACTACTGCTCTCTAGGTGTGTGAGCCAGAAAGGATTAATGACATGTAATGCAATGCGTGTATGCATGTATGCACAAATAACAAGCAAACAAAGATAATTAGGTTGTTCACGAATGGTAAGTCTCCTTTCCTAGTTATATGGTCAACAAAATATCAACATGGGATATTCTGTTCTTGAAAAATTCCCTTGGATGATTTTAACCAATAGTTATATTTTTAAACATAGAAGTCAATCCATCATAATTTCCATTAATTAGGTTTTAATCCACTAAATCTCAACTTAAATAGCTTTTATGCTATATTGAATTAAAACTAAATTAAGAGGTTTTTCATAAATAGATTTCCCATTTGAAAAAGTAACTAATGATTTATGCAAAAAAAAAAAAACCCATAATTAATGATTCTTGGTGCAACTTATTCCACAATAGATTTTTAGTTTTTCATAATTGACCTAAATATTTGTAAACTTTTTTTTTGTAATCTTTAGATGAAGAGAAAAATAATTTTGTTTCAAAGTTCCTTGGACATTGAAAGTTTTGGGCCATAAGATGGAAGAAGATTTTTGACCCATCTTGAAAGATTTTATGTTGAAAGACCATTTTGAAAATTTGAGATTTTGGTCTTTTAGACTTAAAGGAAAAAATTATTTTTGAGCTTACAATATAGGTAAGTCATATTAAAAAAAGAACAAACCAAATAAGCCATGGTTTAAACCAAGATAGATTAATCATAGTCAAGCAACAATCATTTGGGGTAAAAACTTAAGGAAAATGACTAGGCCAATTATATGAGCTTTAGTCTTTGGGTTGAAATGTTTAGGCTTCCATAACAAGTATATACCAAAAGGTACAAGGCTATGAGTGGCTATGCTATGCTTGATCTCCATACCTTGAGTAAAAGTATAGTATCCCTTACATAACACAATACGGGTTATATGGGCATCCTAACTCACGCACACAATGCAATCTAAATGATGGAATGGACAATATTATAATAAGAAAGAATAAAATAATATAAAGACCAATGGAATCAACTTCTCCTATCCCCAGTGGAGTCGCCACTGTGAGTAGGTATTTTTGTCCCCAATCCCATATAGAATGGTTCTTGTGACTTTGGTACTGTTAGGCTTGGGGCCTTAGAGAACACGGGCCTAAACCCGAAGAAAATGGAGTCGCCACTTGGATGGGCTGGGAAAAGAAAGGGGTGGTTGACTCGATTCCTAAGGAATTCCCAACCCCATAATGGGTTTGGAATGTTGGGGACACGTGGGAAAGGTGAGAATGACCCAATACCCCCACAACACCAAGTTCATTGAAACCAGCCTCCTTTTCAGGTCTAAATATTATTAAATTCTTAAATATTATAAAATCATCCATGCTTCATACAATTATTGAAATTAAATATTCTTTTTATTAAAACTAAAGAAAGTCAAAACAAAACAAATGGGCACTCATACTAGATGGAAACATGCCCTTACAATGTTTAATGTCCAAAACTAAATAAAATAGGACACCCACCATTTGGTGAAAACGTGCCCTTTACATTAATCCAAAATCTAAAATAAATTAAATTACATAATAAAAACTAAGGTACCCACTAAGTAGAAACATGCCTTTTACAATCCAAACAAACAATTAATCAAGTAAATTAATTCATTCAAGCATGATAATTAAAACTAAAACTTCCATCATAAAATACCATAAAACACCCATCAAAATAAAAGTGTATTAATAATCAATTCTATATCAAACAATAGATGTACAAACTAGGGTTTTTAATTTTTAAATTAAGGTTTTAAGAAAATATGATTTAATGTTTTTAGGGTTCCATAAAAATGCAATTAGGGTTTCTACAAAATTAGGTCTTAAAAAAAATAGAACTTGGGTTTAGGGTTTTCAGATTGCTTACTAGCATAATTTAAAAAACACTAGAACATATATAAATAATACCAAACCTAACTACTGGATCAATCACTAATCAACATTCAATATTTAAAAGAAAGAACATGGCTATCAATATTCAATTCAAAAAGAAAAGCATGATTACTGGATATTTTTAAAACTGCAAGAACGAAACAAAACAAAGGAATTAATGTAAATATAAAATAAATTGAATAAATGATTGCAAACTCCGTAGTTGGTTCCACCAATATTTTTATGTTGATATAATCTTTATATTTGTACCATGGTTAAATCTCTGTTGAATGGAATGAAGACAGTTATTCACTACCTTCTTGGTTTGATGTTCTGTGATTCTGCTCACTCAACTGCTAGGGTTTAATGCTTGCCGTTTTTTTACTGCCTCTTGTTTTTTTTTCCTATCGATCCTTAAAACCTATATTTATAAGAAAATATTAAGTAAAACTTCATAAACTAGTATTAGTTTCCTGATTAAGCATGATTTTCTGCAGCATATCAAATTAAAACAATTTGAATATCAGATTAACCATGACTATGTCGAACTAAAACCAACTAAATTCAAGGCTAATCCTAACCATATCCAATGAAAAACATCTTAAGCCAATATGGATCCATATCGAACTGGTATATGGACACACCTAGTTCGATATGGACACACCCATATCGAACTAAGGCATGCCTAGCTCAATATGTATGCCCATATCGAACTAGGTTTGTCCTAGTTCGATATGGACAAGGTCCATATCTAATTTGTCAAAGCCTAGTTCGATATGGTCCATTCATATTGAACTGGACAGGCTCAATTCGACATGCATGATCCATTATCGAACCAAAATGACTTCTAGACCATTTTTAGATTTTAAAACTCGGTTTATTACTTTTTTAAAGTTTTAAAAACTAAACTGGACTAATTTGGGCATTTATAAAAATTAGACCAATCAAGATAAAAGCTTAAAATAGATTTAAGCCATTAAGAATTGTCCGATGAGTACTTAGGCCATCTTTAATTAGGATCGAACTAGCTTAGGGCCAAAATCAAGGGTCTACAGAATCGGTGACCTTTCGAAGCTGTCGGATGTGTCTCCCCAATAATCTCAATCCCCTATGTTTCAATTCTTTGGGAGGCATGTGATTCAAATTACTATAAATCTGACACTGCTGACACTTTTTCACAAAATCAATACAATCTCTCTCCATGGTCAAGCAGTAGTAACCTTGTCAAATTATTTTCTTAACTAGGGCTAATCCATTCATGTGGGGCCCATAACTTTTGACATGTATTTTTGACATGATCTGTTCAACTTCAGACTTCTTTAAGCATCTCAAGTGCACCCCATCGAGCCATCTTCGATACAACTCTTCATGAAAGGTGATGTATTGCAAGGACCATCACATTATTGCTCTTCTCTCTTCCCTTGTTTCCCCCTACAGGTATTTCTTATTCTTTAAGAATTATCTTATTATGTCATACCACGCATCATGGTTCATATCAGTTTCTAGGACTATTTCATATTCATAGTAAGGAGTTGATAAACTGGTAAAAACCAGAGGCTTAAGAAATAAGTTAATAGGATTCTTCCAATCGAAGCCAATGTGGCTAGGGCATCGACCATCTAATTTTCTTCTCTAGGTAAGTTTATAAATCTGCACTCCTTGAAATTCTTTTTTAACATAGTCAAATAATCATGGTATGGCTTCAACTTTTCTTCTTTCAACTCCCATTCTCCATTTACTTGGGATACTACTAACATGTTAATCATCGAAAATTTACACTTTATCAACCTTCATAATTATCAAGGTTTCCAAGCCAAAGTTACATGCTTTATACTCCATCATGTTATTGGTTGCCCTGAACTTCAATTTCTTAGCTAGAGGAATGAGCTCTCCTTTAGGTGATTCCAATATTACTCCCAAACCTGCTCCCTTTCTATTTACTGGTCCATAAAAATACATTTTCCTTCCTTTTAATTCTATAGCCTCTAAATGCTCATCTAGAAACTCCAAAACCACTTCTTCACTGTCCAACAATGGTTGTTGAGACAGTAATTTTGCCACTGCTCTACCTTTGATGGTTTTCCTGGTTATATACTCAATCTCAAATTCTTCTACAATTATTAATCATCGACCATACTTCCCAATCAAAGATGGTGTCTCCCTTAAATATTTCACCGGATCTATCCTGAAAATTGTTTGCACACTATAAGACTAAAAGTAATGCCGCAACTTCTTAGGCGACCTGACCATAGCTATACAGGTCTTTTCAATGATATTTTACTTAACCTCATAAGGTAGGAGCTTTCTACTCAAATAATTAATTGTGTACTCGACCTCCGATTCATCTTCTTGGGCTAATATTGATCCTATCGACTCTTCTTCTACTGCTAAGTATAGTAACAAGGTGGTTTCAACACAGGTGGATTCAACAAATACTCTTTTATACGCTCAAAGGCCTTTTGACATTCTTCATTCCAATTGACTGGTTGGTTCTTTTAAAGCAATTTAAAGATAGGTTCACAAATTGTGGTAAACATTGCTATAAACCTACTAATGTACTGTAACCTTCTCCATCTTAGGGGCTGGCATATCCCTGATTGCCTTAACCTTGTGTAGACCCTTAAATTTTGGCCCATTTAAATTTGAAGAGCTTATCTTGGTCTGTTATAATTTTTTTAAAGTTCTTAAACCTAATTTTAAAGGTTGAAATTCAACTGGACTTATTTTATAAATTCCATATTAAAATTGCAAAAAATTTAGGCCTGAAAAATTTATAATCTTGGGATAGTTTTGAGTCGAATAGTTCAAATCAATGTGAGCCATGCCTCATATTGAATTGGGTATCCCAAAATTGATATGAGGCTTAAAAGAATGGTCAAATTGATATGAGGCCAAATTGATATGAGCATGGTCTCATATCGATTTGAGCTTCCCAAATAGAGCTCTAATCAAGCTATAATTCATTGGGAACTCAAATTAAGTAGCATAGGTTTAAGGGTTAAGTAATGGTTTTTGCCTATAAATATATGATTAAAAGAATGGTTAGAAATTAGATCGGATTATGGAGAAAGACAACAATAATAATTAACTCAGTAGCAAGAAGAGAAGAATATCAACACTCAACTATTGTTTAGGTAGTTGTTTCTTTCAACCAAAAACTACATTTGATCGAGGCATATTGGATCAACATTCAACCTTTGGTAGAGTCTTCAAACATAGGTGCAATTTTCTAATTCAATCCATTTAATTAATAGTTATAATTATTTTTCAAAACATCATCATAGTGGCTTGCTTATCTAAATATTGTTTAGTGTCGTAGCTTGAATTACTAAAACCCTAGTTTTATGTTTATAAATAGAACCATAAACTATTTATTTCATCCAACAACTCACCTCATATTTATTATTAACAGTAGTCTTTAATTTAATTTAACAACTTTACCTTAATCATCTAAACCCTAATCCTAGAAACCTAAAGCCCTAATTTATAAAACTGTAAACCCACAAAACCTGAATGCCCAGTAGCTTAATTTTTGAATCTAAATATCCATAACTATTTATTTTTCAAATATTCAAAAACCATAACCATGTTTCTCTAAAATCAAATATTGATGATGGATCTATGCTATCGCAGTGTTACCGCAAGTGCACGGGTCACTCAAGTAATAAAACAATGAGTAAGATATCATTCCACTGGGGACAACGTCAAATATTAATGCAAATTTTAACTGTTATTTAGTGAATTAATAGTTTGTGTGATGATTAAAATAAAAGACAAATTACTCAATAAACTAAAATGAAGAAAAGTTGAATATTGTGCAACAAAAGTTGGTGATGAAAATACTATCCAGATATTGAATCCCCTAGCCATGAAAAGTATTTATGAATATCAATTCAATTAAAACAAATAATAGAGTTGGATTGGCATTCCTCTAAATCAGATTAAAACCCGTCTCAAGTGAATTAATCCCTAATCACTAAGTAGAATGCTAGGAATCTCTTCTCAAGCATAATTAAATAGATCTTGCAATAAGAACAAGGAACTTTAAACCAAAGGGTCTTGTAAGTCTATCTCTAGCACTCCAATCAACCCTCAATCCTAATGAGTATTCTATTCATATCAAGCTCTCTCAAGTCAATAATATAAAAATTGCAACCAATCAATAAGCATGCTATTATCAATTGGAAATAAGAAATTAAGAATCAAAAGGATAAAACAACTCAATCAAATGATTTAATTAAATAAGAACTATTCAATCCATATAATAAAGCTAGGGTTCATCAATATCTAGATAGATAAAATATTTAGCTCATGTTCATAACCAGAAAACCAAAACAGAGAAAATAAGTAAAAGAATTCAAACAATCTATAATGAATGATTTGTGTTTCTTCACTTCAATCCTTGGATCTTGGATTAAATCTTGTAGGAATTGGGTCTTCACCCTCACTCTTGTCTGCCAAAAACTCTCTTTTTCTTGGAAGGTTAGCTCTAAAAAATAAACTCTATATCCCTATTATGAGCGGGGATTTTCTCCCCCACTCCCGGTGGAATGGTTTTTGCGACTTCGGCACTGTTTAGGCTCGGGACCTTAGAGAACACGGACCTAGGTCAGGAGAAAAATGGATTCACCACCCGGACGAGCTGGAAAAAAAGAAAGGGGTGGATGACTCGATTCCTAAGGAATCCCCAACCCTTTAATGGGTTCGGAAAGTTGGGTACGTGTGGGGAAGGTGAGAAATGACCCAGCACCCCCACAATGCCCGGTTCATTAGAACCGGCCTCCTTTACAGGTCTTAATATTATAAAATTCTTAAGTATAATAATATTATCCATATTACACACAATAATTAAAATAAAGCATCGATATATTAAAAATAAAAACAATGTCCAAACAAAGCAAATAAATGGACACCCATCCGAGGATGGAAACATATCCTTACACCTCATGCCTAAATAGGACACCCACCGAAAGGTAGAAACATGTCCTTTACATTGGTTCTAAAATAGAAAAGCAATTTAAATTATATGATATTTAACTAATGAGGTACCCACCAAGTGGAAACATACCTCTTACAACATTTGAAAGTCTAAATAAATCGATAAAAGTAAATAATCATTCATCATAAATAAATCATTCATCAAAGGTATTAAACATCAATAGATAGTAAACATTCATCCATGATAAATTAAATAAACCAAACATTGAACTTAAATAAATTAAAGCATATAAAATAAATCAAAGCACAATCAAATATATAATTGAATAAGGCAAATAAAAATCTAAATTATGGCTACTATTTCCATTTTGGGTTCTTTATTTCATGTATTTAGGGTTTTGGAATTTGTAGAATTAGGCTACTGTGAGTTTTTAAAGGAATTAAAATAAATTAAGGTTTTATGTTTTAAAAGGTTGATAAAGTTCTTTGATTAACAAAATTAGTGTTTGAATGGTGAAATCATGAAACTAGGGTTTGAACACTTTAAAATACTTAGATTTATGGTTTATGGTTACTCATTGAATTATGTTTTCAAGCTTACCGTGTAAAATTATAACATTTGTGTTTATATGGTTTTTAAAATTTAAAGGATTTGGGTTTAGAAAAATTAGGGTTTAGCTTAGCTAGTTTAAGGTTTATTGTTTAGTTTTAAAGTTGAATTAGGGTTTTAGAATTTTTGAATTAGGGTTTTGGTGAATGCATGAGTTTTTAGGGTTTGAAAATCAATTGATAATTTTATGAAGTTTTATGAAAGTAAACAAAATGATTTAAAATTTATAAAAGCAAAAAAGAAGTTTTTAGGGCTTTTGGGAAGAAACAGAACTCAAATTAGGGTTTTGATAATTTGGAAAGCAAATTAGGGTTTTGGGGTTTTGAAGAAACAAAACTAACAACTTTAAACTTTTTGGAAAATAAAGCAACGAATTAAGATTTTTAAACCTTAGAAAAAGTGAATTGAGGTTCTAAAGTTTGTGAATTAAAAGAAAGAATGGGATGATTTAGCTACTATGAAGAAATAAAAGAAATTAAGAATTCAAACCTTCTTTCGTAGGTTACACCAAATTGCTTCTTGGATGAACCACGTCAAAGACAAACTTTGCTGCCTTTGAATTGCTTGAATTGTTTTTCAGCTCCCTAAAAAAAATCAGCTTGATTCAAGGTTTTCCTTCTCAGTTTCGGATCCAAGTTTTGATCAATTTCTCCTCTGATTTCTTCCCTCTTTTTTTTTGTTGTTTTTTGTCTTATTTATAAAAGAATTTAATGGTTCATTCCTAATTATTCAAGGAACATAATATTCATTAAGAAAAGGAAACCGAAACCTAATTGCATTAGGTTTTGAAAAATTTACGTTGAAAATTTTTTGCTGGTAAAAAAAAAACTGCTGCTGAAAAAATGCGCTGGCAAAAAAAAATTGCCACAGTTGGCTACGGCAGGGGGCGAGGACCTGCCTGCGGGCCATTTCACTCGCAGGATTTTCCTGCGAGCGAAATGGCCCCGCAGAAAAAATATGTGGGCGAAATGGCCCCCGGCCATCGTCCCACCTGCTGGTTTTCGGCGATGATTTTTTCTTTGCCGATTTTTCCGTCGTCGATTTTTTATTTTTATTTTTTGATTTTTATTTTTTATTTTTATTTTTTATTAATAAAAATTCAATACTAAAGCAAAAGTTATTTAATTAAGATAACAAAAATTATTTTGGACCATTAAAATATTTTGGACAACACAAAAATTATTTTGGACTATATAAAATATATTGGATCGGATTGGGTCAAAAATTAAGGATCTACACCTATTTCGCTCTTTAGCTTAGATTTTATAGCCTAGATATTTTTGCCTGACATGCCCATGGACACTCCCGTGTCTATAGGCATGTCAACGGTGCTGTTTCGAACTTTAATGACATGGGCAGTGACACACCCATGTCCTTGGGCATGTTGTTGCTACTGCAATATTGATTTAGGGACACGATCATGGACACGCTGCCCGTGTCATTAGGCGTGTCACAGCTTCTGTAAGTCAGGAGTAATGGCACGTTCAGTGACACACCCATGTCTCTGGGCGTGTTGAAGCTTCTGTAAAGTAGTTGAATGACACAGCCACGGACACGCCTATGTCACTTGAAGAATGTGCCCAAAATAGCTTCTTCCCTTGTCTTTCATCCATGATTCCGGCCTAAATAACCTTAAGGTCTCAATATTCCTGGAATCAACCCTAATAAACACTTGAACAAACAAATTAAACTCAATTTGGCAATAAATATATTAAGAAACAGGGATAAAAATATCATGAATTATACACTTATCAAATATCTTATCATATTTTCCTAAAAATCAAAACTTTAGCCATGTCTTTTTAAATATCCAGAAGCCCGAAGTATGTTTTATTTATAAACCCTTTATACTTATTTCTCCAATATTGAAACACTAATCTATTTCTCTAAAAATAAAACCCTAATCTATTTTCTAAAAATAACACCGGAATCCTTAATTTCTAAGAACCCTAAATTGTTTTCCAAAGTTCCAAAACCTTTAATAGTTTTCTAATTTCCAAAAACCCTAATTTGTTTCCCAAATCCTAAAACTCTATTGCCAAAAATCAAAAGCCCAAATTTTCATCCATAAACCCTAAAATCTTAATCTTTATGCTAAAACCTTAATTTTTATTCTAAAAACCCTAATTTAGTTATAAAAATTATAAAATCATAATTTTATCTTAAAAAAATACAAACCCCTAAAATTGTATATTTGATGGTTAATTTAAATATTCAAACCTAGATTCAATTATTTCATGTTTTTGATGAATGATTTATTAATGTTTTATTTATTATGGATGATTTTATTTTTGCTTATGGAGAGTGTTTGAATGATTTAAATTTTATTAATTATTTTAATGTTGATTATTTTAGTTTCAACAATGTAAGAGGTATGTTTTCACTTTGTGGGTACCTCATTAATTAAGTTTCAACGTAATTTAATTTATTTTGAATTTTGGATTATGTAAAAAGCATGTTTCTACTAAATGTTGTGAGTCCTATTTTACTTAGTTTTAGACATTGGGCAAATTAAAAGTAAAATAAAAAACATTGTTCTCAAAATCATAAAGCAAGACATCTTAAAACTTCTCTTAAACTAAAGTAGCAATTTCCTTTGGAGTCTTATTGGCTTTTAGGATAGCTTCCTTCTTTCCTTCTAGATTAGGCTCCTTGTCAACTGGCAGGATGAGCTCTTTCTTCACTTGTTCCACCAGTTCAACAACATTAGTAAAAATTTCAAAACATGGGATCAATTTTCCCATGAACATGACTGGCTCGGGCTTCCCTTGTTGTGATCCCATGTCTGGAGCTTTAACAAAAATCTCCTCAAGCGGTGGGAAGCTCATCTTCTCATTTTTCTTTGGCTGAACATTTTTGTTAGCTTCCTCATATCCTAAACCTCTCTTGGAAGTCCGAGTCTTAAAGTCTGAAAGTGTTGTCACACCTATCTTACCCTTTCCAAGACCAACACCGGGAAGGTAGTTCATATTCTTCATCATATTCAAGACCTTAGAGTCTACTACTTCATCTTGCAGCTACTTAGAAACCATTGAGAGGCCTCTCAATCATCAAAGCATTTACCACTTCATTATCCTCGGCCTCGATGACCACTGTCTCATTCATGTTTGGGAACTTGATCTTTTGATGGAGCATAGAAGGAACTCCACTAAGAGGATGAAACCAAGGTCATCCCAATAGTAGTGCAAAGGTGACAGGGATATCCAAAACCACAAACTCGTCCATGGATTCAATTGGACTAGCCTTCACAATAGTTTTAAAGGTCTCTTTGGTGTGTCTCTTAGTATTTTTATAACCCCTAATGGTCACTTTGGTTGGGCTCAAATCCCTTGTTGACATAGCAAGCTTTGGCAAGATCTTAAGTGGGCAGACATTTATGGCGGACCCATCATCAACCATCACACATGGAGTCCTTTTCTCTTTGACTTATACTTTGACAAAGAGAGGGCGGATGTGATCTCTCCCCTCTTCTGGCAAATTCACATCCAAAAATGATACCATTCCTACATCCACTCGGCTCTTCTTTTGAATATCTTCACACTTCATCACTCCTTCAACTTTCACAAAATTAACTAGCTCATTCGGTGTTATAGTGGTGGAAATTAGCATGCTAGTCAAAGCCTTGGCCATCATTTCACGGTGCTTCTTAGATGTGGCCAATAAATCCCAAATGCTGACGCTTACTTAGGTGTCCTCCTCAATTCCTTAAGGACTGTGTCATCTTCATCTTCTTTCCTTCTTTTTCAGCATCCTTTCCCTTATTAGCTTCTACTTATTTTGGTGGTGGGCTTGCATAAGGCTTATTAGATCGAGTGTTCATAACTTCATTTTCGGGCTCAGACTAGGTCCACTCTTCCTTCTTGGGCTCAGAATCATCATCACTATTGGTTGAGTCCCAAAACTCGCTCACAACATTGATGGCTACTCTTTACCAACCATAGCTTTTTCAATCTTGCTAAAAATTGCTTCATTTTTAGTTGCCTCTCCATCTACATCTTGGAAAGAAGACATGAAAAAATTTTCATCCAAATCCCCCCTAATAATGAAGGTTGCCAGTGGCGGTACTCTATTAAACCTTGGCAATGGATTATCCTTGGTGTTAGGCTTGTTAGGCTCAGGAAGCTTCCCATTATCAATTAAATTCTGGATCTCATGCCTTAACCTAAAACATTTATCCATGTCGCGTACTTGCATTTGATGGAATTGGCAAAATGCCTTAGCATCAAAGTTAGGTGAGAGAGGATTAGGCAAAGGATGAGGAGTCAAGGGTTGTACCAATCCCTTCTTCTGTAGCATATTGAGAACCTAAGATAGCGGCTTTCCCAATTTTGAAAACTGCCTTCCTCCTCCTTAACAAGTTGCATTAATGTCAACTGCCTTTTGTATGCTTTGATTACCAGACTGGTAGTTCCCTTTCTCATTCATTCTTGCCGAAAAGTGGTTCTTCTCCCTTTCGTAGTCTTCAATTTGCAAACCAGCTTGCAGAAGGTCTTTGAAATCCTAGATGAGTGTACGAGACTTATATAAATATATTATAAAATTATACAAATAATATATAATATTAAGGATAATACTAATTAAACAATATTAATAATTAATAATAATAAATAGTGGTTATAATAATTAAATAATTTAAGTAACGATTATTGATAATAATTAAATATAAAATTATGTAGATAAATTATAAAATTATATAAATTATACAAATAAAATATAATATTAATAGACAATAATAATAATAAATAATAATATCAATTAAATACTAATTAAACAATATTAATAATTAATACTAATAAATAGTGATAATAATAATTAAATAATTTAAGTAACAATTATTGATAATAATTAAATATAAAATTATATAAATTATACAAATAAAATATAATATTAATAGACAGTAATAATAAATAAAAAATAAATAATGATAATAATAATAATGATATAATACGAGTAATAACTATTAATTATAATTAAATATGAAGTTATATAAATTATACACATAAAAAATAATATTAATATATTATAGTAATAACATAAATAATAAATAATTAAATAATGATAATAATAATTAAATAATAATAATAATAATAAATGATAATAATAGTTATATAGTATTTGTAACAACTGTTGATAATAATTAAATATAAAATTATATAAATATATTATAAAATTATACAAATAATATATAATATTAAGGATTATACTAATTAAACAATATTAATAATTAATAATAATAAATAGTGATAATAATAATTAAATAATTTAAGTAACGATTATTGATAATAATTAAATATATAATTATGTAGACATATTATAAAATTATATAAATTATACAAATAAAATATAATATTAATAGACAATAATAATAATAAATAATAATATCAATTAAATACTAATTAAACAATATTAATAATTAATACTAATAAATATCGATAATAATAATTAAATAATTTAAGTAACAATTATTGATAATAATTAAATATAAAATTATATAGACATATTATAAAATTATATAAATTATACAAATAAAATATGATATTAATAGACATTAATAATAAATAAAAAATAAATAATGATGATAATAATAATAATAATAATAATAATAATGATATAATACGAGTAACAACTATTAATTATAATTAAATATGAAGTTAGTGCCACCGCAGGATACTTTCATGATTGGAGAAGGTTTGAGTGAAAGTTTTGTCATGTCTTCTTTCTAAGATGTAGATGGAGAGGCAACTAAAGAAGAAGTGGTGCAAAGCAAGATTGAACAAGTTGTGGCTGATAAAGAAGTAGTAATTTGTGTTGTAAGCTATTTTTAGGACTCAACTGATAGTGATGATGATTCTGAGCCCCAGAAGGAAGAGTGGAGCTGAAACGAGCTCGAAGAAGATGAAGTTATGAACACTCAATCTGGTAAGCCTTATGCAAGGCCATAACCAAAGGAAGTAGAAGCCAATAAGGGAAATGAAGTTAAAGCTGCGAATAAAGAAGATGATGATGATGCTATTCTTAAGCAGCTGAAGAGAACACAAGCTAGTATCTGCATATGGGATTTACTAGCTACATTAAAGATGCATCGAGAAACAATGGCCAAGGCTATGGCTAGCATGCCAATTTTCACTTCTATAATGCTAAACGAGCTGATTAATTTTGTCAAAATTGAAGAGGTGATGAAATGTGAGGGAGATCAGAAGAAGAATAAGATTGATGTGGGAATGGTATCTTTTTTGGGTGTTGATTTTCCAAAAGAGGGAAGAGACGACAT
The DNA here is from genome assembly GCA_947685225.1 of Garcia nutans. NCBI lineage: Eukaryota > Viridiplantae > Streptophyta > Magnoliopsida > Malpighiales > Euphorbiaceae > Garcia > Garcia nutans. The sequence continues at coordinate 222,826 of CANTUV010000013.1, forward strand.
TCACTCACTTTTTATCAAAGTTGAAGTCAAAGGAAAGAGAACTCCATGTGTAATGGTTGATGATGGGCCCGGTTGATAGTGCCTGTGGATTTCATAGTTCTTGACATGGAAGGAAGTAACTCTACACCATCCGCACACACTATTTTACTGGGTAGACCTTTTATGGCGACTACCAACACCTTGATAGATGTTAAAAATGGTAAATTGACAATGACTGTCTTAGGAAAAACGATTGAATTTTCTATTTTTAACACTTCTCCTATTCCTACAACTGCATTATATGAGGATTGCTCTTTAATTGATTGTATTGACGCAGTTGTTTCAGATGTTTTCTTGCAGATAGGTTCCTCGGATAAATTGGAGCTGGCACTGACCTTAGATAGTGATTTGGATATTTTTGATTCAGAAATAGCCAGTTTCCTTGAGACATTAGAGAGTGCTGAAATAGAGGAACTTAAGGAGGACCCAGTATGTGAACTTCCCTCCATTCAAAAAGAAGAGAAGAACCCTTCACTTGAGTTAGAGCTGAAAGAGTTACCTAAGAATTTGAAATATGTGTTTTTAGGAGATCACAATACCTTACCTGTGATAATATCTAGTGAACTTAGTGAAGGGGAGGAGATGAGGTTGGTAAGTGAGCTAAAAAGATTGAGAAGAGCAATAGGATGGGAATTGAGTGACATCAAAGGTATTAGCCCTTCAATGTGCATGCATAGAATCACCTTAGAAGAGGGAGCTAAACCTGTAAGGGAGACCCAAAGGCGCCTTAACCCAAACATGAGTGAAGTGGTTAAGAAGGAAGTTCTCAAATTGCTTGATGAAGGAGTGATTTATCCAATAGCTAATAGTGAGTGGGTGAGCCCAGTACATGTAGTTCCTAAGAAATCTGGAATCACTGTGGTGAAAAATGAAAATAATGAATTGGTTCCTACTAGGACTACTACTGGGTGGAGAATGTGTATCGATTATAGGAAGTTGAACAATGCCACAAAGAAAGACCATTTCCCTCTTCCTTTTATTGATCAGATGTTAGATAAACTTTCTGGACACTCACATTATTGCTTTTTGGATGGCCTTTCAGGTTATTATCAGGTGCCGATATCGCCAGAGGATCAATCCAAGACTACCTTTACTTGCCCTTTTGGGACTTATGCATTTCGGCATATGCCCTTTGGCTTGTGCAATGCACCTGTAACCTTTCAGAGATGCATGATGTCTGTCTTCTCAGACATGATAGATGATTTTATTGAGGTATTTATGAATGCTTTTCTGTTTTTGGTAGTTCTTTTGATAATTGCCTCAATAAACTTGTTCTTGTACTTGAGAGATGCATTGAATGTAACCTCACTTTAAGTTGGGAAAAGACTCATTTCATGGTTACTCAGGGCATTGTCTTAGGTCATGTAGTGTCAAGTAAAGGGATTGAGGTGGATAAGGCTAAAGTTGAGTTAATTGCTAAGTTACCCCCACCTACCTCTGTTAAGGGAATAAGAAGTTTTCTAGGTCATGCAGGTTTTTACTGGAGGTTTATTAAAGATTTTTCTAAAATAAGCCAACCATTGTGTCATTTGCTGGGGAAAGATGTTCCATTTGAATTTACAGCACAATGCATGCAAGCTTTTAATTCTCTTAAGGAAAAACTGACTAGTGCACCGGTAATTGTAGCTCCTGTTTGGTTTTTACCTTTTGAAATTATGTGTGATGCCTCTAATCATGCAGTAGGAGCTGTTCTTGGGCAAAGAGTTGATAAATATTTGAGAGTCATATATTATGCTAGCTTGACCCTGAATAGTGCGCAGATGAATTACACAACAACTGAAAAGGAAATGTTAGCTGTTGTTTTTGCTTTAGATATGTTTAGAGCATATTTAATTGGGTCGAAAATTATTGTGCATTCTCATCATGCAGCTCTAAAATATCTTTTAACAAAACAACATGTTAAACCGCGCTTAATTAGATGGGTATTATTACTGCAAGAATTTGATTTTCAAATCAAGGATACTAAGGGCAGTGAGAATGTTGTAGCTGATCATTTATCTATACTACCCTTCTTTAGTGAAAATCTTGCATCTGATAGCATTCATAAAAATTTAGAAGCATTGCCTGATGAGCAGCTGTTTGTTGTAATTAATGCACCTTGGTTTACAGATATTGCTAACTATCTTGCTTGTGGCATTTTGCATTTTGACATGTCATTTCAGGAAAAGAAAAGGTTTTTACTCTTGAGTAAATTTTATTTTTGGGATGAACCTTACTTATTCTGGATTTGCAAAGATAAGATAGTTCACAGGTGTGTATCTGAGATAGTTTTTTCGGAAGTTTTGAGTTTGGATTTTTGAGCAGCTGTTGCGCTCTAATTAACTCTACTACAAAGCGTCACTCGCAAGTATACGAGGTAGCTATAGCTAAGGTGATCGCCTCAAGGTCGTCTCACAAGGAAGCTAGAATAGCTAATTGATTATCAGATTATAAATAACAAGTAATTAATAAATTTAAATTGCTAACAACTAATGAAGACAAATCGATTGGAGTTTAAAACAATAAAAGTAAACTGAGCTGATGTATTGATTCACTTATAGAAAGGTCTAGGGTTTGCACTTCTCTACTACTTATATGTATGAACGGTTATTCCTCTCAACCAATTTAATTTCAAAGATTAGATCTTAAGAAACTTAATTAATTGAGTCAAGGAAATAAGCTCTCGCATTCAAACCTCTTTCAAATAATCTTGTTACAATTGAAATAATCCTTTTCTTAGGTTATATTTCTAATTCACCTAAGTCCATAATTGACTTGTTCCAGCACTAGACTTCATCTCTCAATCCTTCATCTAATACCTTAAACATATAATTGGTGGTCAATCAATTATATATTAGCAGTAATTCCATTCAATCAAGGCTAAAGAAATAATTCAGTTAAGAGCAATAACCAATTCATACAATCATAGTAGATCCATACAAACCCTAGACTAGATCAAATTAGTTCATAATGATATCAAACATATTCATCTCATTAATATTCAAAGAAATCAATTTAGACATAATAATACTCATGAATACAATTCCCAAGAAATTTAAGAGATAAAGTTTGAGAACAAAACCAAATTACAAACTCCTTAGCTCCTGAAGAATCTCTTGTTCAGAACTTGCTCGAAGAATGTATCAATGGCTAGAACAAATTTAATCTAAACTAGTTTTAATCCAAGTGTAATCAAAATCAAAATCTCAACGAAAATAAAATATGAAAACCCTAAGTTCTTTGATGGCTGAAAAAAATTCCAAACTCAAAACTTCCGAACCCTATCTCTTGAAAACCCTAATCGTATAATTTATACGAAGCCTCGCTTAAAACTCCGCTTTTTCTTTCTTCGTTTAATCCATGAGTGACACGGCTAAGCTCAGGTAAGCTTGGCCGTGTTTGAGGTTCTTGGAGGGACACGGCCACAAGCTTAGCCTTGTCCCCTGAAGGTGTCTGCTTCTGTTTGATTTTCATCTCTTTTCCTTTGGACTTGAGTGTGACACTGCCAAGCTTAGACAACTTCGCCGTGTTTGACAAGTTTGGAGGGACACGACCACAAGCTTTTCCATGTCCCTTGAGTGTGTCACCTTCTAAACTCTTGGTCTTCTTCCTTAGCTTGGTATGGGACACGGCCACAAGCTTGGCCGTGTCCCCTGAGTGTGTCAGTCACTGCCCAATTTTTCCTTCTCTTGATTCCTTGGTTTTTCCTTCCTCTCTTGATCCTTGGTTTTGCCCTTAATTTGGTTTCTTGCATATTAACCTAAAACAAACACTTGAAACAAACTTTAAACAAGAATCAAATAAACATTAAATACACCACACTAAAAACTAGGACAAAAAATGACAAAAATGTTGAAATAAATTAAAACTACCAAAAATAATGAAAACACTAAATAAACAGATTAAAACTACCAAAATACCTAAAGAAAATAATAATCATCATAATAAATAAGACACAATTCTATGATAAAAACTAATAAAACAACTATCCCACACTTAAAACTTTGCTTGTCCTCAAGCAAATTCACATGACATAAATTAAAAACTCAAACATCCTTAACTATAATTCCAGTATATAAAATGAAATCCTTTAAGACTTAGCCATAAATAATTGCACTTTACTTCAATCAAGATTTTCTTAACTCATTCATTAATCCAAACATACAAATCTCATCTCTCATCTAAGTGTTTCACTCGATTTCATAGGTTAATTCACTCAAACCACTCATGACTGCATACTACCATAAACTTGCTTAATTATCCAATCTCTCTCACTGATTTTCTCAAGAAATAATCCAAAGGTCTTTCATTTGGATGTAATGGGGCTAAGGTGAAGGTGTGAGAAAAGACATTTAAGTTGGAGCATCAAGAAATGGAGTATCTAAATTAGACAATACTCTTGCTAAGAAACTCATAACTCCCTCAAATGGCATAATCACCAACCCTCGATAATCTTACATACTTGCATACTTAAAGAAAAGTACATGAGTCAACCCTAACCCTTTGCAACTTGGGGTATTGAGATTATAAGAGAGATACATCCGACGGCTTTGAAAAATCACCGTTTTATTGTAGTAGTAGTGGATTATTTTTCAAAATGGGTTGAAGCAAAATCTTTCAACAAGCTGGGAGCAAGTTAAATGGCTAGGTTTATTGAAAAGAATCTCATCTACAGATACGGGTTTCCACACAGTGTGATATCGGACAATGGGGTACATTTTCAATGAGCAATTAGTGACTTATTCTGAAAGTACCAAATCCATCATCACCGATCCACCCCTTATAGACCAAAGGCTAATGGTGCAATAAAAGTAACAAATAAGACAATTAAGCAGATTTTGTCTAAGATGACCAAGATGTACAAGGATTGGTCGGAGATGCTTTCTTTTGCCTTATGGGGATATAGGATAAGTGTGCGAACCATGACTGGAATGACATCATTTTCCTTGGTTTATGGGATGGAAGCAGTTTTGCCAATTGAGATTGAGATCAAATCGTTGAGGGTGGTCCTGGAAGCTGGATTGCCTGAGATGGAATGGTTAGTGAGCAAATACACACGGTTAGCTTTACTAGAAGAGAGAAGGTTAAAAGCACTCTATCATCAGCAGCTGTATCAAATAAAGATAGGTCAGGCCTCCAATAGAAGGGTTAAGATCAGAAAGTTTAAAGTCGGTGACTTAGTGTTGAAGTAATGTAAGCCTAATGTTCCTGATCTAAGAGGAAAGTTTAGACCTAGTTGGGAAGGACCATATGTTGTGAAGCAAGTCATGAAAAAGGGTGCAGTCAAGCTATCAGACATGGACGGAAATGAGTTTAGTGAGCTAGTGAACATTGACAGGTGAAAGAGGTTTTATATATAATATATAAAATAAAAAAAAGAAGCTTGCTAGGTTGAAAACCCAAAAAGGGCGGCCTAGGCAAAAGTTAAAGCAGACCACTAGTTCCAAAAACCCAAAAGGATGGGCTAAGCAACAATTAGGGCTAAATGAGAGAAACTTATCAATTAGAAAACTCGAAAGGGCTGGTTAACGACAGGAGTGATCTTGTGTATGCTGGTTTTATGTGTAGTTATTCCCTAATTTAATAAAATAGAGTTAATATTAAAATTATTCTATGTGCACTGTTTCAAGTATTTGACCAAATATGGTAAAATAAATAACACAACAGTAAAAGGTGATGACAAATTATAAAAGGAAAAGAAATATCTTTTATTATTTTCATTATTGTTCATCCTAACATTATTTTTTTCGAAGAATTAACAAGTGTAAAATCTATGAAAGACGATAAGTGTAGCGTGCAGGCCTGCTTTGCTTCAGTCTATTCAAGAAGGCTTCAGTCAGACAAGGCATGTCCAAATTAGGAGTAAACTTAGAACCTCGAGGCTCGGCTCCATACTGATGGTCAAGAAGGTAAGGATCATAGCAAGTACCTCAACGAAGATCAGTAAGAAGAACATACATCAGATACATTTGAATGGTGACATGGGAGATCTTCCACCAAGGTACTAACCAACGAATGTTAATCGCAGCTTTTACAGATCCAGTCTATGCAGTCGGCATATGAAGAAGTAGGATGCAGTAGTATCCTAGCAGAATGATGTCATGGTAGATATTTAGCAAAATCCATAGATGGGTGTCAAGTAAGCAGAGGTGCTTTTGTAGCCAGATCTACAAACACAAGTAATAATTAAAAAAAGGGGGGCCCGTTAGGTTGAAAATCCAAAAGAGAAGCCTATGCAAAATTAGGGTGGTTTGCTAGCTCTGAAAACCTATAAGGATGGACTAGGCAAAATTTAGAACCAATAAATAAAAAAATATAAAAAGGGGGCCTGCTAAGTTGAAAACCTACAAGGGCGGCTTAAGCAAAAATTAGGACAACTCGCTAGTTTTGAAAACCCGCAAGGGCGGACTATGCAAAAATTAGAGCAATCCTCCTTGTTGGTCCATGATATCCAGTACTCATGGATCGATGTCACCATTGGGAGAAATGAGCAAGAATTGGCTAAGTAAGCAGAGATAGAACTTGATTCCCCAAATTTTGGTAGGAGCAAAATGAGAAGTGCAAAAGTTAATCAAAGGACCAAGCAGAATTTTCTCACCTCTCGTCAACTGCAGAACTTCAGACTTTGAAAGTTGCAATAACATTTGTATCTTTTAATGGGTATTGGAAGTCATTATGGGCAATTCCATTGGTTGATTAATTGGATATCCAAGGATGGCTTGAAATTTTTCGATCATAAGGAACATCTCAAAGTTATTTATCTTGAACGTCCAAGATTTCAAATCCCAAAAGAAAACCATGGCATGTAAAAAAGAATAGTCCAATTTAACATTTTGAAAGCACTTTAAAGTGTTAATTTAAGACCAAGATATTTGTTCCCAATGAATGGATTTCATGGTTTTAAACAAACCTTTAATTTTTTTCAAATTAAGCTCTATCATTCTTGAAGTTAAAGAAAATCTCATAATTGCTGAAAGGGATTTTGTTGCCATAATAAAACTCACAGAGAATTTCGTTGCTTCTATTGATAATTATGGCAAGAGTGGGAAATTAAAAGAAGGTTTATATAAGAGGTTGGCTTATATACCAAAGTTGACAAAGAATGGGCAACGACTTGAGACCAAGATGCACAAGGAAAAAGAATTTACGTTGAAGCAATTATTGGATTGCTGCACTTCTCTTGATTTTGTAAGTCTGAATCCATCTGGATTTCTAAATTGTAAATTCAAATGAATGGTTTTGCGTGTAAAATAATAATAATGATAATAATCATCATTATTATTATCATTATTGTTGTTGTTGATATAATATTTTCTCACTTAATACAACGGTGGATCACGGCGAAGAAGGAGGAGAGCCTTGATCAAATAAAACCCTGAAAAAGTCCTCGTCTTATGGGGGAGGAGGCATATCACCCATTTGAAATCCACTCGGAGGAAAAAGAACTAAGTCCCTATTTTCTTGAAATTTAGGCCTGTAAAAGTCATCATTTTAAATAGGAGAAGGGATCTCATGGTCATCAGTTAGGGGGCTCCTAAAAGATGAAGCACCAGGATCCCTGGTTTCCCAGAACTAGAAGTCTCGAAAGTTTTATTTTGACTGCTGATACAACCCTTCAAAATGGGTGACCTGTTGACGGCTAGCAATTAACTCTTCTTGCAATTTCTTATTTTGCTCCTCAAGCATTCACTGTGAGTCATAAAAGGAAAGGCTAAGAACATACATATAACATAAATCATCATGAAACAAGATGATAAACCAGATAACTCAGATCGAAGCCTAGAGGATAAGATGGCACTTTCGATTGGAAAGAAGGAGGAAATGGAGAAAATTGTCGTTGAATTGGTAAAAATTCTTGCTAAACTGAAATAATAGAGGAAGGTCTAGCCCCATGACCAAATGAACCAGCAGCGTACGATGATCATAAAAAATAGTCAGAACAAGTTAAGAAGAAACAGTGATAATGACAAAATGGTAAATGTTTACCAGAGAGGTACTAGCCTCAGGGTGAGAAATAGACTTTCTTCCCTCTCCTTCGTATTCCTCTTCATCACTGTCTTTGTCATCCCTTCTGTCTTCTTCCTTGGAAACTCCTCAGATGCTAATAGGAGACACATCAAAGTTCAAGAGGCGTGCTTCAATAAATTTGGCATATGACACACCCGGTGGACAAAAATAAGTTTCAACATTGTAGCCATTCCGAGCTAGCTGCCATGAATTCTTTGGCATTGATGTAATATTCAAAATATATGCTTGAAAGTTCATTGGAACCCTCTGTCGCTCAAGACCAAGGAACCAGTCATACACCCTCTCCCTGAGAAGCCAGTCACTGGACATAAGGCCAGCAATGACTCGATGGGTGTGCTAGTAAGGCAGTGCAACATTATGGAGGAGTCCAATCCGCCCGCTCTTCAGCTTTCCACCAAGCTAAGTCAACCTACAAGATGAAAAAAGGTAAGTATACTTTTATATAAATTTTAAGATATACTAACATTATTTTACCTGGCCCTAGGTTAAGTGACTCAAGTGATAGCGCTGGGAGTGCACATGATGAGAGCGGGGAACTACTGTGTGATCGGACAACCAAAAGTTCAACCTAGATACCTGACTCTCTCTTAAGAAATACCAGGCACCCTCATGAGATTGTTCTCATAAGCACATACCTGCAATAACAATGGAAATCAAATCCATACAACTATATGAATGGAATTGATAATGGTGGAAGATAGTACCTCAACAATTACCATGAAGCCAACGAAAAACTTTTTGTTCCTACAAATCAAGTTAAGACTATGATAGAGACAAGCAAGACCAGCTTCACCCTAGTCATAAAGCTATAAGAGATCCATATCCGTAAGGGCCCTCAATACCAATAAATGGATGGTAGATTCGGTACTACATAAAATGGTCGATTTGAGCAAATATAGCAAAAATCCTCGAGCGTATTGTTCGGCCATTTCTCCATGAACTTGTCCAGCATAGTTCATCCAATGATTCCAAATTAGTTCAATTTTTATCTTGAATGGCTCTTTTAATAAGGTTCCATACCTATTAACTGTTGAATTTCATCATGTGTCACGATATCGTTTGTAAGAGGAATCGGAAGGCCATAGTACTAGAGACAAGTTATGGCTGCAAAATCAATTGGGCCAATGGTCATCTCTCCCATAGGAAGGTGGAAAGTATGAGTCGTGTCCATCCACCAATTTGATAATTCTTGAACCACACTCCTATCTATCGAATATTCTTAGGATGGTAGTTGCAAAATAAAGTTTTCAAAACCACACTCTCGAATGATCCGTTTCACCCGAGAAGGCGCTAGACATACCATTGTTGGGCTTTATATATACACCCTCCACCCTGGACAGCACATCGATCATACTAACACCAAACCAGATAAGCCAATACAATGTAAGTATATCTTCTCACAAATAATACTATTTCGAAGTCTAATATTGTCATGATGTAGACCTTTAATTTTTGACCCAATCCGGTCCGTTATTTTTTATACAGTCCAAAATAATTTTTGTGGTATTTTAATTAAATAATATTTATTTTAGTATTTATTATTTATAATTTTTAGTAAAAATAAAAATGATGAAGTTAATAAAGAAAATAATAATAAAAAATAAATAAACAAAAATAAAAATAAAAATCGGCGACGAAAAATTCATCGCCGAAAGTGGAATTGGCCAAGGCCAATTCGCCCGCAGGAATTTCTTGCGGGCGAAATGGCCTTGGGCTATTTCGCCGTAGGCGGTGAATTAGCTGGCCGCCCAGCCAATTTCTCCAGCTCTCGCAGTTTCCAACGCTCGTAGTTTTTGATAGCAAAATTTTCCAACACAATTTTTCTAAAACCAAATTCTATTTGGTTTTGGTTTCTTTTCCTAATTAATTTTAGTTTTCTTAAACAATTAGAAGTAGGCTTATAATTTTTCCTATAAATAACACTTTAAAACTCAGAATTAGGGATCGGGAAAAAATTAGTGTGATAAAAAGTTGGACTTTTGAACTTGGATTGGATCGGAGCAAAGAAACACAGAAAACCCTAGCAAAAATATTACCAACAAGCAAGCAATCAACAATTCATCAAAGGCAGTAACCTTGCCTTTGGCTTTGTTCATCTAGAAAGTAATTTTTTGGTAGAACCAACGAACGGAGGTTTGAATCTCTATTTTCTTTCTTTATTTCTTTACAGAAGCTTCATTATTCAAATTGAATTAATTGTTTCATCATAAAAATTGATCAAAACCTTAAAAACCCTAAAATGTTTCTTCTAAACCTTAAACCCCTAAATTGCTTCTTCTATTACCAAAACCTTAAAAAACCCTAAAACATTTCTTCTAAACCTTAAAACCCTAAAATTGTTTCTCTTCTATTTTCAAAACCTTAAAACCCTAAATTGTTTCTTCTATTTCCAAAACCTTAAAAAACCCTAAAATGTTTCTTCAAAACCTTGAAACCCTAAAATTGTTTCTCTTCTGTTTCCAAAAGTTTTAAAACCATAAATTATTTTCCTTGAACTATTTTTCATCTACACCATAACTTTTTGTCCAAAATCTCCAAACCCTAGTTTTCTTTACATTTTCTAAAAATAATAATTATTTTATAAAACTCTAAACTGTTTTCTTAAATCCTAAAACCAAATATGTTTTCCAAAATACCAAAAAATCCTAATACACCCAAAAACCAAAAACAGTAAACCCTAAGCTTTCATAAGCCCTAATTCAGTGAACTTAAAACCTCAAACTAGTTAATCTAAACCCTAAACCCATAATCTAAGAAACCTAAAATCACAATCCAGTAACTATGAATTATAAACCTAATATCTTAAGATTCCAGAACCCTAATTTCATAATGTTACCCTTAAACCCTAATTTGATTAACCAAAAAACCTTACTACTTTCTTAAATTCATAAAACCCTAATCCATTCCAATTTTCTTAAACATTTACAGTAGCCTAAACAAATAACAATAATAATACTAAAATCCTAAAACACTAAATATTAATTAAAGAACTTTAAATAGAAACAGTAAACCCTAATTTGTATCTTTACTTGCTTTATTTTCATATTTGATTATGTAGTCTATTATATGTTTTGGTGGTTGATTTATTTAATTTCAATGCTTGATTTATTTACTTTATCATGGATGGATGTTTTCTTTATTGTTATTTGTTTGTTTTAGTATTAAATTTGTAAGGGGTATGTTTCCACTTTATGGGTACCTCATTAGCTAAATATCATGTAATTTAAATTGCTTTTATATTTTGGACCAATGTAAAGAACATGTTTCTACCTTTCGGTGGGTGTCCTATTTAGTTTAGACATGAACGATGTAAGGACATGTTTCCATCCTCGGATAGGTATCCATTTATTTGCTTTGCTTGGACATTGGTTTGATTTTAATATAATGATGCTTTATTTCAATTGTTGCGTGTAATATGGATTATATTATTATACTTAAGAATTTTATAATATTAAGACCTGCAAAGGAGGCCGGTTCCAATGAACCGGGCGTTGTGGGCGTGCTGGCCCATTTCTCACCTTCCCCATACATACCCAACTTTTTAAACCCATTAGGGGGTTGGGATTCCTTAGGAATCGAGTCATCCACCCCTTTCTTTTTCCCGGCCCGTCCGGGTGGTGACTCCATGTTCTTCAGGCTTAGGTCCATGTTCTCTAAGGCCCCGAGCCTAAACAGTGCCGAAGTCGCAAGAACCATTCCACCAGGAGTAGGGGCAAAAATCCCCACTCATAGTGGCAACTCCACTGGGGACAAGAGAAGTTGATTTCGTTGGTCTTTATATTATTATATTCTTTCTTATAATGATATTATCCATTGCATCATATTATTTTGCATTGTGTGCGTGAGTTAGGACGCCCGTGTTACCCGTGCTGTGTTATGTAAGGGATACCATACTTTCACTCAAGGTATGGAGATCGAGTATGGCATAAGTACTCATAGCCTCATACCATTTGGTATATACTTGCTATGGGAACCTAAGCCTTTTAACCCAAAGACTAAAGCTCATGTAATTGGCCTATTTACTTTCCTTAGGTTTTTACCGTAAATGCATGTTGTTTGACTATGGTTAATTTTTCTTGGCTTAAATCATGGCTTATTTGGTTTGTTCTTTTTCTACTATGACCTAAATACATTTGTAAGCTCAAATAAATTTTTCTTTAAAATCCAAAAGACCAAAGCAATTTTTAAAATTTTTCAAGATGGTCTTTGGACATAAAACTTTTCTAAAAACAAATAAAAAAATTCTTTTGCTCATCACCCAAATACTAAGCCTAAAATCCATTTTTTCTAAAATCATTTTATAATGGGCTTAGAAACAAAATTATTTTCATCCGACCTTTTCTTCAAAAGAGCTAACAATTATTTAGGTCAATTAGGGAATACTAAAAATCAATTGTGAGCCTAGTTTATATTAAGAATAATTAATCATTGGCTTGTTTTTAGCATGAACCACTAGTTACGTTTTCAAATGAGAAATCTATTTATAATAAACGTCTTAATTTAGTTTTAATCCAATATAGCATAAAAGCTACTTTAGTTGGTTGAATGGATTAATACCTAATTATTGGGAATTATCATGGATTGATTTCCATTTTTGAAAATATAACTATTGGTTGAAATGTCCGAGGGAAATATTCGAAAACAAGATACCCCATGTTGGTATTTTGTTAACCATATGCCTAGGAAAAGAGACTCGCCATTCTTGTATGGAAGTTATAAGGTTGGAAGGGACGTTATACTTATCTTTGTCTATTGTTTGTGCATATATGCATACATGCATACATTTGCATCTCATATTATTGATTCTTTCTAGCTCACAGCCCTGGATTATGATAGTTCAAAAGTTTATGACAATCCAACCTACGCCGGAGACGAAGAATCTAGCAATGACTCAATCACTTGCTCACCAAAAGTAATGGAGCCCGAACAAATTCAAAGAATGGTGGATAAAGCCCTCAATGCCAAGATGGAAGAAATAAAAGAGGCCCTAGTTGAGACCATGAAGAACCAATTGGCCGCAATTTTAGGAAATCATGTCGAAGCATCCGCTAGCACTAAGAAGCCAAAGGACAAAGGGAAGACTAAAGTTGGTGAAGTGGTTTTTGATGATGATAATTGGGCTCAATATTTCTAAGATCCTCAAGACAAGAAGAAAGAACCGAAGATTGTTGAAAGAACAGCTATGGAGAAAATTGAAACTTCTGATGTTGAAAAGATGATTGCGGACTTAGAAAAGAAATTTGAGAAGAAACTAAAAACTAAAGAAATGTCCGAAGTTGACAAATTATTTGAGCAAGATGAAGAAGTTTCGTACAAATTCAAGATGCCATATTTTGCGAAGTTTTATGGAATCGAAAATCCTCACCTCCATGTGAAGCAGTATATTACTGCTATGCAATCTGCCTGAGCTACTAAGGCTCAAACTCTAAGGTACTTTATACTCTCATTGGATCCTGTTATCCAAAATTGGTTCAATACCTTAGAAGAAGGAACACAAAAGAGTTGGAATCTGTTATACAAGGCCTTCATCCAACAATATGGATACAATGTTGAAATGCAAGTTACCTTAATGGAAGTTGAGTCCATTAGGCAACGGCCAAATGAGAATTTTGTGGACTATATGAAAAGATGGAGAAATAAGGCCGCTTTGCTCAAGAAAAGGCCCGATGAATATGATCAAATAAGGATGATTGTGAAATGGGTGTTGCCTAGTCTTCGTGAAAGGATGTCTCATACACACATCCATGATTTCAAAGATCTCCTCCAAGATGGTCTGCAAATTGAAGAATGGGAAAGAGAGAAGAACCATTTTTCAACAAGAAGGAATGAGAAAGGAAACTATCAATCTTGTAGTCAAAGCATGCAAAAGGTAATCGATGTTAATGCTACTAATCAAGGAATAAGAAGGCAATTTTCAGAATTGGGAAAACCGATATCTTGGGTTCTCAATAAACTTCAAAGAAAGGGATTGTTACAACCCTTAAATCCTCACCCTTTGCATTACCCTCTCCTACCTAATTTTGACACTAAAGCATATTGCCAGTTTCATCAAATGCAAGGGCACGACACGGTTAGATGTGTGAGGTTGAGGCATGAGATCCAAAATTTGATTGATAGTGGGATGCTACCGAGCCCAACAAGCCGAACACCAAAGACAATCTATTACCAAAGTTCAATAGAGTACCACCACCGGCAACCTTCATGATTGGAGGAGGTTTGCATGAAGATTTTGTCATGTCTTCTTTTCAAGCTGTGGGTGGAGAGGCAACCAAAGAAGAAGAGATATTTGGCAAGATTAAACAAGCTATTGTGGGTAAAGACGTAGCAATTTATATTGTCAATGGGTTTTGGGATTCAAGTGATAGTGACGATGATCTTGTGTCCAAGAAGGAGGAATGGACCTGGTCCGAGCCTGAAGAAGATGAAGTAATGAACACTAGATCCGGTAAGCCTTATGCAAGGCCACCACCTAAGGAGGTGGAAATTAATAAGGGAAAGGAAGTTGAAGTAGAGAATAAAGAAGAGGAAGATGATACCGTGCTCAAGCAACTGAAAAGAACCCAAGCAAGTGTTAGCATTTGGGATTTATTGGCTACTTCTAAAAAACACCAAGAAACTATGGCCAAGGCCTTAGCTAGTATGCCAATTTCTACCTCCACAACACCGGAGGAGCTGATCAACTTCATAAAAATTGAGGGAGTAATGAAATATGAGGATATTCAAGAGAAGAGTGAAGTTAATATGGGGGCAGTATCTTTATCAGATGCAGATTTACCGGAAAAGGGGAGAGATCACATCCGCCCTCTCTTTATCAAAATAGAAATCAAAAGGAAAAGGACTCCATGTGTAATGGTTGATGATGGGTCAACCATAAATCTTTGTCCACTTAAAATATTGACAAAACTAGCCATGTCAATAAGGGATCTAAACCTAACTGAGGTAACCATTTGGGCTTATTACAATACCAAGAGACATGCCAAAGGAACTTTCAAAACTGCTGTCAAGGTTGGTCCAATTGAATCCATTATAGAATTTGTTGTTTTGGACATTCATGTTACCTTTGCCTTACTCTTGGGATGACCATGGTTTCATCCTATTGGTGGAGTTCCTTCCACCCTTCAACAAAAGATCAAGTTCCCTAACGGAGATGAGACAGTGGTCATTGAGGCCGAAGATAATGAGGTTGTTAATGCTCTAATGATTGAGCTGCCTCTCATTGGTTTCCAAGTAGCTGCAATTTCTGATGATGATGAAATAGTGGACTCTAAAGTCTTAAATATGATAAAGAACATGAACTACCTTCTCGGAGCTAGTCTTGGAAAGGGTAAGGCCGGTTTGACAAAGCTGCCATATTTTACAACTCAAACTTTCAAGAAGGGGTTGGGATATGATGAAGACAACAATGTCCAGCCAAAGAAGAGTGAGAAGATGAGCTTCCCACCACTTGAAGAGATCTTTGTCAAAGCTCCAGACATGGGACCACTCCAAGAAAAGCCTGAGCCAATCATGTTCATGGGAAAGTTGATCCCGGATTTTGAAATTTTTGCAGATGTTGCCGGGTTACATGAGCATCTTTAATATTAATTCTGTTGACACACAATCATTAAATTTGGGAACAATAAAAAATCCTAAAAATATTAACATAGCATCCGACCTTACTCTTGATGAGAGAGAGAGATTTGAAAAAATATTCAAAAAATATGAAGAAGTATTTGCTTGGTCTTATGAGGATATTCTGGAATAGATTGAGACATAGCCGAACATCTTATTCCTACTTACACTCACATGAAACCTGTCAAACAAAAGCTTAGGCGATTAAGACCTGAATGGGCTGAATTGGTTAAAGAAGAGGGCACTAAATAAATACAAGTGAAGTTCCTTGAAGTGATAGAATATCCAGATTGGCTAGCCAACATAGTACCCGTGCCAAAGAAAGATGGAAGAATAAGGGTCTGTGTGGACTATAGAGATTTAAACGAGGCTTCCCCTAAAGATGATTTTTCTTTACCCCATATAGATGTTCTCATTGACAGTGCAGCCTCTAGCATGCTACACTTGTTTGTAGATGGATTTTTTGGACACAACCAAATGTTACTAACCCAAGAGGATAAAGCCAAAACTGCTTTCATTACTACATGGGGTATATTTTGTTATAGGGTGATGTCATTCGATTTAAAGAATGCTGGAGCAACCTACCAAAGGATGGCCACCACACTTTTTCATGACATGATGCACAAAAAAGTTGAAGTATATATTGATGATATGATGGTGAAATCGGACAAAAGGGAACAAAACTTTCAAAACTTAGAATTATTCTTCGATAGAGCATTGAAATATAAGCTAAGATTAAACTCGAAGAAGTGTGTGTTCGGTGTTACCTCAGGTAAATTGTTGGGACATGTGATTGGTCTGAATGGCATTTGATTGATCCTGACAAAGTTAAGGCAATCAGGGATATGCCAGCTCCTAAGACGGAGAGAGAAGTTAGGAGATTCATGGTAAATTATAATACATTAGCAGATTTATAGCAAAGCTCACCATAATCTGTGAGCCTATCTTCAAATTGCTTAAAAAAATCGGCCGGTCCTGTGGAATGAAGAGTGTCAAATGGCCTTTGAGCAAATAAAAAAGTATCTACTAAATCCACCTGTTTAAAAACCACCTAAACCCGGTAAACCCTTGTTACTATACTTAGCAGTAGAAGAAGAGTCAATAGGAGCCATGCTAGCCCAAGCAGATGAGTCAGGGATTGAGCATGCATATTACTATTTAAGTAAAAAGCTCCTACCTTATGAAATTAAGTATAGTATCATTTGAAAAAACCTGCATAGTCGTGGTTTGGTCTTCTAAGAAGTTGCAACATTACTTTTAATCGTATAGTGTGCAAGCAATTTCCAGGTTGGATCCAATGAAATACTTAAGGGAGACACCCTCTTTGATTGGGAAATATGGTCGATGGTTGATAATATTAGAAGAATTTGAGATTGAGTATGAAACCAGGAAAATAATCAAAGGTAGAGCAGTGGCAGAATTCCTGGTCCAACAACCATTACCAGATAGTGAAGAGGTAGTCTTGGAATTTTCGGATGAACATTTAGAGGCCATTGAAGTACAAGGGTGGAAAATATATTTTGATGGAGCAGCAAATAGGAAAGGAGCAGGTTTGGGAGTCATACTAGAATCGCCTGAAGGGGAACTTATCCCTTTAGCCAAAAAGTTGAAATTCAGGGCAACCAATAATATGGTGGAGTACGAAGCTTGTATATTTGGTTTGGAAACCCTAATGATTATGAAGGTGGATAAGGTGGAAGTTTTTGGCGATTCATTGCTAGTAGTGTCCCAAGTAAATGGAGAGTGAAAGTTGAAAAAAGAAAAATTAAAACCATACCACCATTACTTGACCATGATGAAGAAGAACTTTAAGGAGTGTAGGTTTATACACCTATCAAGAGAAGAAAATCAGATGACAGATGCCCTAGCCACATTGGCTTCGATATGGGAAAATCCTGTTAGTTTATTCCTTAAACCTCTGATTTTGACCACTTCATCAACTCCTTGCTATGAATATGAGACAATCATGGAAACTGATACATACCATGATGCGTGGTATGATACTATAAGACGATTTTTAGAGGAAAGGGAATACCCATCGGGGGCAACAAACAAAGAAAAAAGAGCCATAAGGCGGTGGTCCTTGCAATACATCACCTTTCATGGAGAGTTATATCGAAGATGACCTGATGGGGTGCATTTGAGATGCTTGAGGAAGCCTGAAGTGGAGCATATCATGTCAGAAATACATACGGGACATTGTTGTCCGCACATGAGTGGTTTGGCCCTAGTTAAGAAGATTATTCGACAAGGTTACTACTAGTTGACCATGGAGAGAGATTGTATTGAGTTCGTACAGAAATGCCAACAATGTCAGATGTATGGTAACTTGAATCACATGCCTCTTGAAGAATTGCATTCTATGTCTTCACCCTGGCCCTTTGCCACTTGGGGTATCGACATTATAGGAGAGATACATCCGACAGCCTCAAACGGTCATCGTTTTATTGTAGTAGCGGTAGATTATTTTTTGAAATGGGTCGAAGCTGAATCCTTCAACAAACTGGGCGCAAGTCAAATGGCTAGATTTATTGAAAAGAACCTCATCTGCAGATATGGGGTCCCATACAGTGTGATATCAGACAATGAGGTACAGTTTCAAGGAGCAGTTAAGGACTTATTCTCAAAGTACCGAATCCATCATCATAGATCCTCTCCTTATAGACCAAAGGCTAATGGTGCGGTAGAAGCAACAAACAAGACAATTAAGCAAATTCTATCCAAGATGACCAGGACTTACAGGGATTGGTCAGAGATGCTTCCCTTTGTTTTGTGGGGATATAGAACAAGTGTACGAACACAGACTGGAATGACACCGGTCTCCTTGGTGTATGGGATAGAAGTGGTGTTGCCAATTGAAATTGAGATCAAGTCATTAAGAGTGGTCTTAGAAGCTGAACTGCCTGAAACAGAATGGGTAGTGAGCAGATACACACAGTTAGCTTTACTAGAAGAGAGAAGGTTAAAAGCACTATATCATCATCAACTGTATCAAAGGAAGATAGCTCGGGCTTATAATAGAAGAGTTAAGATTAGAAAACTCAAAGTCGGCGATTTAGTGTTGAAACAATGTAAGCCTAATGTATCTTATCCAAGAGGCAAGTTTAGGCCTAGCTGGGAAGGGCCATATGTTGGGAAACAAGTCATGAATAAGGGTAAAGTGAAGTTATCAGACATGGACGGGAATGAGTTTAGTGAACCAGTGAACATTGACAGATTGAAGAGGTTTTATGTATATAAAAAAAGAGCTCACTAGGTTGAAAACCAAAAAAGGCGACCTAGGCAAAAGTAAGAGCAGTCCGCAAGTCTCGGAAACCTGAAAGGGCTAGGCAAAAATCAGGGCTAAATGAGAGAAAATAGTCAATTAGAAAAACCAAAAGGGCTAGTTTGCAATAGGAGTAATCTTGTGTATGCTGGCTTTATGTTTGGTTGTTCCCCAATTTAATAAAATAGAATTAATGTTAAAATTTTTTTATGTGCACTGTTATAAGTATTTGACCAGATATGGATGAAATAAATAAACACAATAGCAAAAGGTGATGACAAATTATAAAAGGAAAAGAAACGTCTCTTATTATTACTTTCATTATTTTTTTTTCATCCTAATAATACACTTTCTGAAATGACAAATGTAAAATCTATGGCAGACTATAAGTGTAACGTGCAGGCCAACTTTGCCTCAGCCTATACAAGTAGGCTTTAGTCAAGCAAGGCATGTCTAAATTGGAAGTGAATTCAGAACTGCGAGGCTCAGCTCCATACTGACGGCCAAGTCAGCGGGGATCATAGCAAGTACCTTGACGAAGAGCAGCAAGAGGAACATGCATCAAGTATGTTCGCATGGTGATGTGAGAAATCTTCCACCAAGGTACCAACCAACGGATGTTGACTTCAGCACGTGAGTGGATCCAGTCAACCCAATCAACATATGAAGAAGTAGGATGGAGTAGTTTCCTAGCAGAATGATGTCGTGGCAGATATCTGGCAAAATCCATGGATGGAGTATCAAGCAAGCAGAGACACTCCTAAAGCCAAATCTGTGAGGAAAAAATGAAATTAAAAAAAAAGAAAGAAGAGTCCGCTAAGTTGAAAACCCATAAGGGCAGCTTAGGCAAAAATTAGGACAACTCGCTAGTTCCGAAAACCCACATGGGCGGACTAGGCAAAAATTAGAGCAATATAAAAAATATAATAAAAAGAGATTTGCTAAGTTGAAAACCCGTAAGGGTAGCATAGGCAAAAATTAGGACAGCTTCCTAGTTCTGAAAGCCCACATGGGCGGACTAGGTAAAAATTAGAGCAATATAAAAAATATAATAAAAAGTGGTCCGCTAAGTTGAAAACACGCAAGGGTGGCTTAGGCAAAAATTAGGATAGCTCGCTAGTTCCGAAAACCCACATGGGCGGACTAGGCAAAAATTAGAGCAATAAAATAAAAAAGAAGAAAAAGAGAAAATCTAAATTAAAAACCCAAAAGGGCAGTTTAGGTAATTACCTGAAGCAGCAACGGACTCCCGGTCAGTCTCTTTGACAATTCTGATTTAAGTTGGTCTAATCCAACTAAAGTCTTGGCTAAGATCATGGGTATCGGCGACAAGCCTCCTTCCATTTGGTCCATAATATCTAATACTCGTAGATCAATATCGCCGTCGGCAGAAAAAAGCAAGAATTGGCCAAGCAAGCATAGACAAAGCATACGTCCCCATGCCTTAGTAGGAGCCAAATGAGAGAGACAAAAATCAATCAAGGGAGAAAGTAGAATTTTCTCACCTCTCATTAATTGTAGAACTTCGGGCTTTGAGATTTGAAATAACATCTGCATCTTCTCTTGAGTCTTGGAAATCAATATGGGTAATGCCATTTGTTGATTATTTGGATATCCAAGGATTTTCAAAGCCATTAATTTTAAATGTCCTAGAATCCACATTCCAAAAAGAAGCCAAGGCATGTAAAAAGGAATGGTCCAATTTAACATTTTGAAAACACTTTAAAGTATCAATCTTTGACCATGACATTTGCTTCCAGTGAATGGCATACATATTCTTAAATAGAATTTTTATTTTCTTCAAATGGAGTTTGGTCATCGCGGAAGGCTGAAGGAAAAGTAGAATTGATAAAAGGAGTTTTTGTGTTGAAGTGGAAAAATTTCTTGGCTTCTGTATGAAATTATGGCGTGAAAAGTAATTTATATAGGAGGATTGTGTTATTCCAAAATTGATAAGGAAAAAGAAATAAGACCGAGATATATAAGGAAAAAGAATTAGCGACGAAATATCTTCAATTAACGTGTTGCATTTGGTTTTAGTTAATTGATGTGGCCGTAAATGTGAAAAGGAAAATTGTGGCGCAATGATGATAAAAAAAAGTTTCAGTAAGATAAAATTATATATTGTCATATATTGTCATTATTATTTTTACACTTATTTTCCTCAATTGACACAATATTCATACATCACTAAGAAGGAGGTGGTAGATCATCAAATAAATCTCTGAAAAAATCGTCGCCTATTGGAGGATGAGGCAAATCACTCGTCCCGAGTTCGCCCAAAGCAGGAGCACTAAAATCTTTATTACCTTGAAGTTTTGATCTATAACGGTCCTCATCAGAAGTAGATGAAAGGATCTCATAGTCATCGGTTTGGGGGCCTCTAGATGAAGAAGCACCAGGATCTCTCATCCCCTGAAATTGGAAGTCTCGAAAATTTTACTCTTATTGATGGTACAAATTTTCAAAATAAGAAACCTACTGACGACTAGCGACTAGCTCTTCTTGAAGTTTCTTATTTTGTTCTTCAAGCATCCGCTGTGAGCCAGAAAGGGAAAGGGTAAGAGCATACATAAATCATGCATACATATAGCATAAGTTATCATGAAATAGGAAAACTTACCAGGTAATTCATATCAATACCCTATGGATGAGATGGCATAGCCAGTGGACTAGAATGAGCAAATGAAGGAGTAGTAAAAGAAGGTCCAGCCTCATGATCTAATGGGCCAGCAGCCTACAATAATCATTAAAAAAAGTCAAAATAAATCAAGAAAGAAGCGATTACAATGGAAAAGTGGTAAAAGCTTACCTGAGAAGTGCTAGCCTCGAGATGTGGAACAAACTCTCCCCCCCCCCTCTCCATGATGTTCCTCTTCATCTCTATTTTCAAAAATTTCCCGTACACCAACAGGAGATACGTCAAAGTTCAAAAGCCCAATTTGAATAAACTGGGTATAAGATGCACCCGGTGGATAGAGAAATATTTCAACATCATAACCATGCCAGGCCAACCACCATGCATACTCCTACATTGATGTGATATTCAAGGTATATTTCGGGCAACGCATCGGGATCCTCCACTGCTCGGGACCAAGAAACTACTCATATACTCTCTCTCTGAGAAACCAGCCACTAGACACAGGGCCGGCGATGACTCGGCGAGTATGTTGAAAAGGCAGTGCAACATTCATGGAGGAAGTCCAATTTGTTCGCTCTTCTGGGTTCCACCAAGACAAATTCACCTACAAAAAGGCCTAAGGTAAGTAAACTTTTATATAAATTTTAAAGTATACTAATTCTATTTTACCTGGTCCAAGGTTAAGCAGCTCAAGATAAAATGTTGGGTATGCACATGGTTAGAGCTGAGAACTTCTACATGCTTAGACAACCAGAAATTTAATCTCGGATACCCGACTCTCTCTCAAAAAATGCCAGGCACCCTCACAAGATTGTGCTCATATGTCCATGCCTACAACAATAATAAAAATCAAATTCATTCAAGAATAAGAATGGAATTGACATTGGCGGAAGAAGAGTACCTCGACAACTGGTATAAAACCAACAAAAGACTTCTTATTTCGGCAAATTTTGTCAATAACATGGTAAAGATAGGCAAGGCTAGCTTCACCCCAATCGTAAAGTGGTACCGTCCTCATATAAGTAAGGGCCCTCAACACTGACAAATGGATGGCGGATTCAGTGCTGCCTAAAATGGTCGACCCAAGCAAAAACAACAAAAATCTTCGAGCATACTGTTGGGCTATGTCTCTGTGAACCCGTCCTTTGTAATTCATCCAATAACTATGAATTGGCTCAATCTTTATCTTGAAAGGCCCTTTATATGATGGTTCCATACCAATTAATTATTGAATTTCTTCAAATGTCAGAATATCATTGGTAAGAGGAACCGGAAGACCATCATACCAAATGCCGGTTATATCAGCAAAATCGACCGGACCAATTGTCATCTCTCTAATGGGCAAGTGAAAAGTATGAGTTGTGCCCAACCATTGTTCTGCAAGCGAGATCACGCTCTGGTCTATTGGACACTCCTCGGATGGTAATTGTAAGATGAAGCTCTCAAAGCCGCAATCTCGGATAATCTACCTTACCCGAGAAGGTGTTGTATCATACCATTGTCGGACTTTGTAGATACACCCTCCGCCCCAAATAACGCAATGATCACGCTAACACGGAGCTAGGTAAGTTAACACCAGATAAGTATATCATTATTCTATCTACTTAAATTCTTAAATTAATATATTTTTCCTAAATTTTTTACAAAACAGAAAATATACAGAAAAAAAACAAATAAAAAGAAAAAGAAAAACAGAAAAAAAGAAAAAAAAATAGAAAAAAAGAAGAAAAATAATAAATAAATATACTAAAAAATAAGAACAAAAGAAGACAAACAAATAAAAAAAAGGAAAAAAGGAAAAAAAAATGAAAAAGGAAAAAAGAGGAAATAAAAATAATTACCTTGCTCTTTTGATTTGAACAACGATGAAGCTGCATCCCGGCTAGTAGACCTATATTTTCATCTTCATGATGCCGAATAAACTCCAATAACTCAGCATTAGAATGATTTCCTAATATTAAAGCATGCATTTTTTTCAAAACTTTATGCTAAACTTGAAAGGATTATAGCTATGAATGAATGAAATTAACAAGTTTGCTGCGAATGAAATGAAGAAATCGGTCGTTTATATAGAGAAATGGCAAAGGAAAAAACAAACTTCAAAAAGTAAATTTCACTATTGATAAATAGTAGATTACTATTTACAAATAGTAGGTTACTATTTACAAATAGTAGGTTACTATTTACGAATAGTAAATAGTGCATGAACAGTGACTACACAGTAAATAAATAGAAAACTCAGCTATTCAATTGAATCATTCAAATACTTACGTGTAAATAAATATTTTTATACTTTTAAAATATTTTTACACGTAAGAGGCAAGGATATGCATGTGCATGGTAAAAATTAGCTAAATTTTTTGCAAATTCCTTTAGTATACTACTGACTATAATTATTTTTTGCAGATAATTAAATCTCTCTTAGCTTGGGTACAGAACTTAAATTATTTTTAGGTCTAGAACCTAAAATTCCTCTTAAGTCCAGAACTTAGCTCGAGTCCAGAATTCAAATTATCCTTAGGTCCAGAACCTAAAATTCCTCTGAAGTCCAGAACTTAGCTCGGGTCCAAAACCCAAATTATCCTTAGGTCCAAAACCTAAAATTCCTCTTAAGTCTAGAACATAGCTCGGGTCCAGAACCCAAATTATCCTTAGGTCCATAACTTAAAATTTCTCTTAAGTCCAGAACTTAGCTCGGGTCCAGAACCCAAATTATCCTTAGGTCCAGAACCTAAAATTCCTCTTAAGTCCAAAACTTAGCTCGGGTCCAAAACCCAAATTATCCTTAGTCCAGAACCTAAAATTCCTTTTAAGTCCAGAACTTAGCTCGGACCTAGAACCCAAATTATCCTTAGGTCCAGAATCTAAAATTCCTCTTAAGTCCAGAACTTAGCTCAGGTCCAGAACCCAAGTTACCCTTAGGTCTAGAACCTAAAATTCCTTTTAAGTTAAGAACTTAGCTCGGGTCCAGAACGTAAAATTTCTTTTAAGTCCAGAGCTTAGCTCGGGTATAGAATCCAAATATACACTTAGGTCCATAACCTAAAATTATCCTTAAGTCCAGAACTCGAACCGGGTCCAGAACCCAAAACCTCAATCATCAGAAAAATTAAGTCTTATTGCTTTCACTCTCTTTTACTAAAATCTCATATCATTCAAGCAGGGGGCAAACTGTAGACCCTTAATTTTTTACCCAGTCCGGTCCGTTATTTTTATATAGTCCAAAATAATTTTTGTGGTAATTTAGTTAAATAATATTTATTTTAATATTCATTATTTATAATTTTTAATAAAAATAAAAATGATGAAGTTATAAAGAAAATAATAATAATAAATAAATAAACAAAAATAAAAATAAAAATAAAAATCGGCGATGAAAAAATCATCGCCGAAAGTGGAATTGGCCAAGGCCAATCCACCTGCAGGAATTTCCTGCGGGTGAAATGGCCTTGGGCCATTTCGCCGCAGGAATTTGGCTGGCCACCCAGCTAATTTCGCCAGCTCTCGCAGTTTCCAACGCTCGCAGTTTTTGCCAGCGAAATTTTTCCAATGCAATTTTTTTCGAAACCAAATTTTATTTGGTTTTGTTATCTTTTCCTAATTAATTTTAGTTTTCTTAAACAATTAGAAGTAGGCTTATAATTTTTCCTATAAATAACATTTTAAAACTCAGAATTAAGGATCGAAAAAAATTAGTGTGATCAAAAATTGGACTTTTGAACTTGGATTGGATCTGAGTAAAGAAAAGGCAGAAAACCTAGCAAGAACATTACCAACAAGCAAGAAATCAACAATTCAACAAAGGCAGCAACCTTGCCTTTGTCTTTGTTCATCCAGAAAGCAATTTTTGGTGGAACCAACCAACGGAGGTTTGAATCTCTATTTTCTTAATTTATTTCTTTACAGAAGCTTCATTATTCAAATTGAATTAATTGTTTCCTCATACAAATTGATCAAAACCTTAAAAAACACTAAAACATTTCTTCTAAACCTTAAAACCCTAACTTATTTCTTCTGTTTCTAAAACCTTAAATGTAATATCCCAAAGTGTGCCCTAAAAGTTTTAATACAATTGTTGTTTGATTTGAATTAAATGTATATATGTTTTTGCAAAGGAAATGATTGTGTTAATGGAATGTATATGTTGTATATATGTTAATATATATAACATATATGTTGGTCAAATGAAGAGTCAAGGGAAGAAGATATTTTAATTTGGGATGTGTGAAATTACTAAAGAGGGCAAGAGTTTTAAAGGAAGTGAGAACAAATGGAAAAGGGCATTTAAGTAATTTTCCTTTTTGGAATGCATGGTGGAGATTTAAAGAGATGATAATTTGATTTTTCTTCATTTTCTTCTTCTCTTTCCCATATGTTGGCCGGCCATTTCAAAGGAAGGGAGCAAGAGTGAGATTTGTTTATTTCAAACTCAATTTGAAGGAAGAATCAAAGGATTAAGTTGGAGATTTGTGAAATTTCCTCAAGTTTGGTAAGTACTCTCTTGATTCTTTTGTTATTTTTGAAGTTGTGGTTGAGATGAGTTGTGATTTGTTGATATTATGATTAGGTGTGTTTGAGATGTGTTTATAAGTGTTGAAATTGATTGTAAGTTAAATTGGTGTTGGTTTTGGTTTGAAGATGGTAAGTTATGTGGATGTTGATATTGAAAGAATAAGAGTGATGTTGGTTTAAGGGTTTTGAAGTGGTAAGTGATTAAATGTGTTGTTGATGTATTGTTAATGTAAATATTGTGATGAACATGTAAAATAAGTGTTAAAGATATTGATTATATCCATTTGAATGAGGTTATGTTGTGTACAATGTGTTTTAATTCATTCAAAAGAAATTTGGCTATGTTTAGGGTTTTATTCTTGAGAGACACGGCCAAACTAAGGAAGAGACACGGCCAAACTAAAGATTTTTGGGAGACACGGCCAAGTCTAAGGAAATTTGGCCGTGTTGGATAAATTTTGGAGAGACACGGCCACTGGCTTGGCCGTGTCCCTTGCCCATGTTTGCCACTACCTGATTTTGGATGAGAGACACGGCCGTGTCCCTTGCCTGTGTCTGCCTCGGCTTGATTTTGTGTTGAGAGACACGGCCACAAGCTTGGCCGTGTCCCTTGAGGGTGTTAGCTACTGTGATTGTTCCTTGCTTTTCTCACATTGTTTTGATTCTTCAAAGGTCTTCTTGTACCTAAACCTAAAAGTAAACACTCTAAACACTTTGAAAGCAAAGAATGACCTAAACAAATATATGTGTGGAAGATTCTAAATCTATGAATAATGTAAATTGTTATGTATATATCATTGATGAAATATGAAATGTGATTTGAGATATAATGTGATATGAAGCCATTGTGATTGGCTATGATAATTCAAATGTGATGTGAAGCCATTGTGATTGGCTATGATGATTCAATTGAAAGAAATAAGGCATGTTTGCCTATATGATGATGAGAATTGAGAATGAAATAATAAATGAATTGTGTAGCTAATGTGTTATTCCATTTTCAGAGTTTGTTGTTGGTGGCATGCCTAATATTAGTAACAATCTCTTGAAGTTAGGTTGGAATTGATTCCTTGAAGCCTAATTGAGATGTTACAACCCTTGAAGCTAGGTTGGGTTGGTTCTTGAAGCCAAGTTGGGTTGATACTTAGCATGCTTTGTTCCCCTTGAAGCTTGGTTGAACCTAATCCTTGAAGCCTAGTTGGGATAATGATAAATGTGAAAATTAAACCAAAACATTAACTCTGAAAATTGAATGGCATATTAGTGTCTTTTGGGCCCATGCTTGTCTTTGTTTAAATGTGGGCCCTAAAATTGTTTCTCTTCTGTTTCCAAAAGTTTTAAAACCATAAATTATTTTCCTTGAACTATTTTCATCTACACCATAACTTTTTGTTTTACGTTTTCTAAATATCATAATTATTTTATAAAACTCTAAATTGTTTTCTTAAATCATAAAACCAAATATGTTTTCTAAAATACCAAAAACCCTAATTTTTCCGAAACTAAAATAGTAAACCCTAAGTTTTCCTAAACCCTAATTTAGTGAACTTAAAATCCAATTTAATGAATCTTAACCCTAAAGCCATAATCCAATAAACCTAAAATCGCAATCCAGTAACCATGAATTATAAACCTAATATATTAAGATTCCAAAACCCTAATTTCATAATGTTACCCCTAAGCCTTAATTTGATTAACCAAAAAACCTTACTACTTTCTTAAATTCATAAAACCCTAATTCATTCCAATTTTCTTAAACCTTTACAGTAGCCTAAACAAATAACAATAATAATACTAAAATCCCAAAACCCTAAATATTAATTAAAGAACTTTAAATAGAAACAGTAAACCGTAATTTGTATCTTTACTTGCTTTATTTTTATATTTGATTACGTAGTCTATTATATGCTTTGATGGTTGATTTATTTAATTTCAATGCTTGATTTATTTAATTTATCATGGATGGATGTTTTCTTTATTGTTATTTTTTTGTTTGTTTTAGTATTAAAAGGGTAAGAGGTATGTCTCCACTTTGTGGGTACCACATTAGTTAAATATCATGTAATTTAAATTGCTTTTGTATTTTGGACCAATGTAAAGAACATGTTTCTACCTTTCGGTGGGTGTCCTATTTTATTTAGACATGAATGATGTAAGGACATGTTTCCATCCTCGGATGGGTGTCCATTTATTTACTTTGCTTGGACATTGCTTTGATTTTAATATAATGATGCTTTATTTCAATTGTTGCATGTAATATGGATAATATTGTTATACTTATGAATTTTATAATATTAAGACCTGCAAAGGAGGTCGGTTCCAACGAACCGTGCATTGTGGGGGTGCTGGGCCATTTCTCGCGCTTCCCACACATACCCAACTTTCCGAACCCATTAGGGGGTTGGGGATTCCTTAGGAATCGAGTCATCCACCCCTTTCTTTTTCCCGGCCCGTCCGAGTTTCGACTCTATTTTCTCCAGGCTTAGGTTTGTGTTCTCTAAGGCCCTGAGCCTAAACAGTGCCGAAGTTGCAAGAACTATTCCACCGAGAGTGGGGGCAAAAATCCCCGCTTACATATGAGTTACTCATTACTTTCTGTTTAAATTTATTTACTTATTAAATTTTTGTTATAGTCTATTAGTTAATCTATTTTTAGCACTAAAATATTTGTTATTGAATTTACTTACTTTTTAGCAACTGTTATTTTAAATATTTTAATTTATATTGTATATATTTTTTAGGATTATTTGTACGTCTAAAAATATTTTTTATACTTCTAAAATATTTTTCCATGCAGGGGGCAAGAGGATATAGGTATAATAAAAAATAGCTAGATTTTTCGCAAATATCTTACTGACTATAATTATCTTTTTCAGATGCCTTAGGACCAGAACACAAATTATATTTTAGACCAGAACTCACCTCGGATATAGAACCCAAATTATTTTTGAGTCTAGAACTCACCTCGGGTCTAAAATCGGGTCTGAAATTCAAATTATTTTTTGAGTCCGAAACTCACCTCGGATTCAAAAACAAAATTATTTTTGAGTTCAGAACTCACCTCAGGTCCAGAACCCAAATTATCAGGTCCAGAACCTAAATTATTTTTTAGTCCAGAACTCACCTCGGGTCTAGAATCTAAATTTTTTTTAGTCCAAAACTTATTTCAGCTCTAGAACTCAATTATTTTTGAGCCCAGAACTCAATCCAACCTCGGATACGGAGTCCAGTCTATCTCTAAATCTAGTAAAAAATCATGTTGCTTTTTACTCTCTTTTGCTATAAGTCCAAGATCGCTCAAGCAGGCGGCAAACTGTAGACCCTTATTTTTTGACCAAGTCTAATCTGACACTAATTAAAAAAGGAAATTAAGTCAAGTCTAAAGATTTAAAATAGTCAAAAATAATTTTACAAACTTGAATGTGGTCTGAAAAAATCTTAAAATCTCAATACATAATAATATAATATTTATTATTTATTTTAATAATATAATAAATAAAAAGGAAAAGAGAAAATACAAATATTTATTTTATAAAAATATAATATTTATTTTAATAATAATAATAATAATATAATAATAATATAATGGACGAATTGGCGAGCCGCAATTATGGCCTTGTCAATTCGCTGCAGATGTCGGCCTGCATAAATTGGCAAGCCAATTCACCACAGGCCACAGGCAAACTTGCATGCCAATTCGGCCTGCGGCAAATTGGCTTGGTCCAATTGCCAATTTTCCATCTACACTAAACTGAAGTCAATTTGGTCTATTATTTTCTTAATTAAACCAAAGTCAATTGGGCTTTTTTTTTTCCTTATTTAAGAGATATTCGATTTTCACCGTGCATTAGGGTTAGAATCGCCTATAAATAGGAGATTTTAATACTATACGAGGATTCTAATTTGTTGGAAAATTAAAACAGAGCAACCAAACAATTAAGAGCTAAAAGCAACAGAGAAGTGGCAGCAACCATGAGAAATATAGCAAACATATAACCATTGTCTCAGGCAGAGGTAGTGGTTTTCCCTCAACTAATAACAAAGCTGATTCAGGCAGTAATAGCATAGAGTTTAATTCAACACATTCAAATTGGTAGAGCCTTCAAACGCAGGTTTAAATTTCTAATTCAATTTACTTGGTTAGTATTTGCAAATCATCTTTTTATTATATCATCACAATATGCTTATTTAAAGGTTTTGTCTAGAAGTTTAATCACTAAGACCTAGTATATATTTTATAAAACTAAAACCTAATCTGTTTATATCATTTAGTAGTCCAGTTCATGACAATTTGTTTCATCTTCACAGTAAGCTAAAACTTGATTTAAAACCCTCTAACTCAAATTTCTAAACCCTAATTCTCACAAGCCCTAAATTCTAATTTATCTACTTTTAAATTTATCCAGTAGCTAACCCTTTTCAAAATATATCTAAAATGTTAATTTTCTAAATCGAAACCCTATTTTCTAAATCTAAACCCTAAAACCCTATTTTCTAAATCTAAACCCTAAAATGCTAGTTTTTAAATCTAAACCCTCAAAATTCTAATTTTATTCAAGAGACCCTAATTAAAGTGTAAACCCTAATTGATATATTTATTACTTTATTTAAGATTAAAATTTAGGTGTGATTTCTTTATGTCTTGAATGGATGATTCTTTAATGTTTTAGATTTTGTGAATTATTTACTACTCATGATAAATGATTGGATGATTTAATTTACATGATTTATTATTTTAATATTAATTATTTTAGCTTCAAAGATGTAAGAGGTATGATTCCACTTTGTGGGTGCCTCATTAGTTTTTCAATGTAATTTGATTTCTTTTGAAGTTTTAGGATTAATTTAAAGGACACGTTTCCACCAATGGTGGGTGTCTTATTTTATTTAGTTATGGATATTGAACATTGAATGGTGGGTGTCTTATTTTATTGTATGGGTGCCTATTTATTATTTTGATTAGACATTTTTTGATTTTAATACAATGAATATTTATTCACTTTAATATGTATATAATATGGATGATGTTATAATAAATTAAGAATTTAATAATATTTAGACCTGTAAAGGAGGCCGGTTCTAATGAAACGAGCGCTATGGGGGGTTGGGTCATTCTCACCTTCCCCATGCGTACCTATTAGTGGGGATTTTTGCCTCAACTCACGTGTAGAATGATTCTTGTGACTTCGGCACTGTTAGGCTCAAGGCCTTAGAGAACACGGGTCTAAACCCTGAGAAAATGGAGTCGACACTCGAATGGACCGGGAAAAAAAAAAGGGGTGGATGACTCGATTCTTAAGGATCCAACCCCTTAATGGGTTCGAAAAGTTGGGTATGTGTAGGGAAGGTGAGAATGACCCAGCACTCCCATAATGCCCGGTTCATTGGAATCGGCCTCCTTTTCATGTCTTAATATATAAAATTCTTAATTAATACAATATTATCCATACTACATGCGATCATAGGAATAAATAAATATTTTATTAAAAATTATAGGAATGTTCAATAAATATTTTATTAAAAATCATAGTAATGTTCAATCAAAGTAAATAAATAGACACCCATCCAAAAATGAAAATATGTCATTACATCGTTCAATATCCAAAACCAAATAGGACACCCACCAAAAGGTGGAAATGTATCCTTTACATTAATCTCAAAATACAAAAATAATTTGAATTACATAAGGACTACTTAATGAGGTACCCAATCATGGAAACATACCTCTTACAATTTTAATAATCAAATAATAATAAAGAAAATAGTCATCCACGATAAATTAAACAAATCAAACATTAAAATTAAATAAATCAATCATCAAAATATATAATAAACTACACAATTAAATCTAAAACTAAAGAAAGCAATAAATGTATAAGTCAAGGGTTTACATCTTAAATTAGGGTTTCTTGAATTTTAATAACTAAATTAGGGTTTTAAATAAATGAACTTAAACACAAAGATTTATAATACACAAATAAATATTGACTGTGTTTTAATTTTGAAAACTAGTTTTTAGTGTTTGTAGGTTTTGGTGTTGAAAAAAACTATTTTAGGATTTTAGGAAAATAGGATTGAAGTTTCGTTGATATTAAAAAAAATAAGCTAATGTAATTAATCTAACCTATGAACAAAATTATCAAAGCATGTTGTTCAGTATTTAAGATCATTGAAACATGTTATATGGAATTGGTTTATAGTTTACCGCCGTTCATTGGCTCCACCACAATTGTTTGTTGGAATTCTGGTTGAGTGAGATAAAGGCAGTATGCTATCGCCTTTATAAATTGTTCCTTTGCTGTTTAAAGTTGTTCTGTTTATAAAATGCCTGAAGGTTTGCTCCAGTTGCTTGTTTCAAAGTCTACTGCCATCCAAAGTTCCAAAAGCCAAGTCCTTTTCGTCCCCTAAAAATTCCAAAGTCCAAATATTTGCACAATGTCCAAAAGTCCCAGATATTGTGTTTTAATGTGTTATTTAACGGAAAAAAAAACCTAATGTTATTTGGTTAAGGAAATATGGACTATTAAGAAAATAAAACAATCAGAGGTTGATAAGGTTTTTTGGCGAAATCGGCAGCGCGCACAGGCTGCCACAAGCTGCTGCCATTTGCTGCGAGGAATTGGGTTGCTGGCACACGAGCTGGGCTATGCGAGCATGGGCTACTGTTGGGCGAGCTGGTCATGCTGCTGGGAGGATGTGTGGCGAACTGGGGGCTACTTGCTGGCGTGTGCAGCCAATTCATTAGATTTTTAATTTTTTTAATTTTTTATTTTTAAAAATAAATATTATAAATAATATATAAATATTTAAAATTAAATAATAAATATTATATTATAATATTAAAATAAATAATAAATATTATAAATAATATTTTGGACTATTTTAAAATATCGGGCTGGACTTGGTCAAAAATTAAGGGTGTACAGTACCAAACATTCTGAACCTATTAGAGGGTTGGGAATTCCTTAGGAATCGAGTCATCCACCCCTTTCTTTTCAAGGCCCATCTGGGTGGCTACTTCATTTTCTCTGGATTTAGGCCCGTGTTTTCTAAGGCCTGAGTCTAACAGTATCGAAGTCGCAAGTACCATTTCACATGGGAGTGGGGGCAAAAATCTCTACTCATAAGAATACTTTGATTGCTTTTGTAATTTCATTGAATAACATTTTTCATTATCTTATCTAAAGATCAAACATAAAAAATCTTAGAGTGTTGGATGTGAGCATTAAACACCCTATAAGTTTGAGTGTGAGCTTAGAAACACTTAGGTTGTGAGAGTGAGCCTGGGAAAACTATTGTAAGGGTTAAGAGGATTAATCTCAAACCATTGGTATAGTTTGGTGTGAGCTAGGAAAAACACCAAGTTAGAGTTAAGCTTGTAAAAACTCAAGACTAGTGGAACCTAACAAGTTGTTAAGGAAATGGATGTAGGATTGAGGTAAATCTGAACCACTATAATTCTTTGAGTTCTTTCTTCTCAAACTCTACTCCATTTCCATCTACATCTCTTCATCTCTTGCTTTTTAAGTTTTAAATTTAACATCATTCTTCAAACAACCAATTCACTCCCCCCATCTTGGTTGCTAGTTTGGGACAACAATTACTATCAGAACTAGTGAATTTCTTCAAACTTCATTGTGAAATTTTGATCCAAAATGGCAACCATTTCATTAACAAATAACTTCACACATGGAAACCTAAATTCATCCCTTAGACCTCACTTCGATGGAACGGATTACTCCTATTGGAAACATAAGATGTTCTTGTTCCTAGATAGTGAAGGAATTGAGCTTTGGAATTTTGTTGAAAATAAGTGGAAACCTCCTACTCATGAAGTTGATGGTGTCAAAGTTCCTCTTCCTAAATCACAATGGTCAAGTTCTAATGTGAGAGATCGGTTCAAGAACCATAGGGAAGCCTCCATCTTGATGAATTCAATATCAAGAGATGAAGGTAGGAGAGTTCAACATCTCACTTGTACACATTGCATTTGGAAAACTCTTGAGAACTATCATGAGGGTACTACCCAAGTGAGGCTCACCAAGAAACAAATGTATGTGCATGAGTATGAGTTATTCAAGATGAAGCCCAATGAAAATGTCACCGACATGAGACACCGGTTGCTTGCCATTGTCATTGAATTAAAGAAATAGGGCAGATATATGATCAAGATGATGTTAATAGCAAGATCTTGAGAGTACTTAGAGCAAAGAAGAATTTTGAGTCTAAAGTTTCTTCAATTGAAGAAACTCATGACCTTAGCTCGTTGAGAACCAATGAACTTATCGAAAAGCTACTCACCTTCGAATTGCACACCAAAAGAGAAGAAGAGCAAGGTAAAAAGGATAAGAGGAAAGCAATAGCTCTCAAAGCCAACAAAGAAGTTGATAGCTCAAATGATGAAGAGAGTGATGATGAAGAAGAAATGGCTATGCTATCTAAAATGATATGTGATTGGAAGAGAAAGAGAAGATTGCAAGCTAACAAAGGTACATTTCCTAAATCCTCTTCAAAGATAAAGATAAAAAGAATGAAGTGAAATGCTATGAATGTGGCAAATCCTATCACATCAAGTCAGATTGCTTAAAATTGAAAAGCAAGAAGAAGCGGGGTAAGGAAAAGAAGAGATCACTCAAAGCCACATGGGATTATGACTCCTCAAGTGAAGAAGAAGAGGAAATTGAAAATCTATATCTCATAGCTATTAAAGATGACAATAACTCCAAAGAGGTAAGTACTTCATCTTTAAACTTAATTGCATATGATAATGATGTTAATGATGCTTTAGATGAGAATGGCTTGATTGAGCATATGGAACTTACAGTAGAAAAGTATTTCTCCAAGCTGAAATTTTATAAAGATAAATGTTCCAAATTAGAAAAGGATTTTGTCTTTAAAAAACTCTATATTAGAGTTGAAGACCTCAAATGAAAACTTGTTGAAATCAATTGATGAAATGACTAAAAACTCACATGGATTAGAAAATATGATTAAGGAAAATAAAACATCGAAGGATGAAATAAATGAGTTAAAAGAGTCAATTTCAAAATTTCACAAGGGAAAAGAGGCCTTAGATACATTGACCAATATTCAAAGACCACGCTCCTTGAAACTTGGTTTATGGTTTATCTAACACTTCACCTAATGCACCAACATTTGTTAGAGCTTCCACAACACAAACTTCTAGTGTTGATGTTGTGAAAGACACTAATACACAAACCAAGCCTAAAAATCCTAAAAGGATTACTTTGGGGTCGCAAGGCTCTAAAAGTAAAGTTCCAAGAGCAAATCATGCATTCATGTATCAAAGGCATGCACATTTTGCTATATTAGAAAGGCTCATCTCAAGTTAGAGGATCCTTCTATTACTAACCCCAAGTGTAGACCATTAATTTTTGACCTAGTCTGGTCCAATATTTTTTATAGTCTAAAATAATTTTTGTGATATTTTAATTAAATAATATTTATTTAGTATTTATTATTTATAATTTATAATAAAAATAAAAAAGGGGTAATATTAGTAACGTTAAAAAATAAAAAATAATAAAAATAAAAAATAAAAATCAATCACGAAAAAAATTCGTCGCTAAAAGTGGAATTGGCCAATTCGTCCGCAGGAATTTCCTACAGGTGAAATGACCTTGGGTCAATTCGCCGCCGGAATTGGATGGCCGCCCAGCGCCCCTCGCAAATCCTCGCAGTTTCCAGCCCGCAGCAAGTTTTTTGCCAGCGAAATTTTCCAACGTAGTTTTTTCCAAAACCAACTATTTGGTTTTGGTTTCTTTTTCCTAATTGGTTTTAATTTCCTTAAACAATTAGAATGAGGTTTATGATTTTTCCTATAAATAACACTTTAAAACTCAGAATTAAGGGACTTTTGGGGGATCAAAAATTTGTGTTACTAAATTGGACATTGCTTTGATTTTAATATGATGATGCTTTATTTTAATTGTTGCATGTAATATGGATAATGTTGTTATACTTAATAATTTTATAATATTAAGACCTGCAAAGGAGACCGGTTCTAATGAACCAAGCGTTGTGGGGGTGTTGGGCCATTTCTCACCTTCCCCACACTTACCTAACTTTCTGAATCCATTAGGGGGTTGGGGATTCCTTAGGAATCGAGTCATCCACCTCTTTTTTTTTCCTGTCCGTCCGGGTGGCGATTCCATTTTCTCCGGGCTTAGGTTCGTGTTCTCTAAGGCCCCGATCCTAAACAGTGCCAAAGTCGCAAGAACCATTCCACCGGGAGTGGGGGCAAAAATCTCCGCTCATAGTGGTGACTCCATTGGGGATAAGAGAAGTTGATTCCGTTGGTCTTTATATTATTCTATTCTTTCTTATAATGATATTATCGTGTGCGTGAGTTAGGATGCCCGTGTTACCCGTGTTTTGTTATATAAGGGACACCATACTTTCACTCAAGGTATGGAGATCTAGCATGGCATAACCACTCATAGCCTTGTACCATTTGGTATATACTTGCTATGGGAACCTAAGCCTTTTAACCCAAAGACTAAAGCTCATGTAATTGGCCTAGATACTTTCCTTAGGTTTTACCCCAAATGCATTTTGTTTGACTATGGTTAATTTATTTTGGCTTAAATCATGGCGTATTTGGTTTGTTCTTTTTCTAATATGACCTAAGTAAATTGTAAGCTCAAAATAAATTTTTCTTTAAAGTCCAAAAGACCAAAAATATTTTCAAAACTTTTCAAGATGGTCTTTGGACATAAAACTTTTCTAAAAACAAATCAAAAATTCGTTTGCTCATATTAAGCCCATAATCCATTTTTTCGAAAATCTTTTTACAATGGGCTTAGAAACAAAATTATTTTCATCCTTTAAAAGAGCTTACAAAATATTTAGGCCAATTACGAAATACCAAAAATCAATTATGAGCCTAGTTTATAATAAGAGTTATTAATCATGGGCTTGTTTTTGGCATAAATCATTAGTTACTTTTTCAAGTGAGAAATCTATTTATAATAAACCTCTTAATTTAGTTTTAATCCAATATAGCACAAAAGCTACTTTAGTTGGTTGAATAGATTAAAACCTAATTAATGGGAATTATTGTTGCGCTCAAATTAACTATACCACAAAGCGTCACTTGCAAGTATACGAGGTAGCTGTAGCAAAGGCGATCGCCCCAAGGTCGTCTCACAAGGAAGCTAAAGTGGCTAATTGATTATCATATTAAAAGTAACAAGTAATGAATAAATTTAAATTGCTAACTAATGAAAAAGTTTAATTGAAGTTTAAAATAATAAAAGTAAACAAGAGCTGATGTTTTGATTCACTTGATAGAAAGGTCTAGGGTTTGCACTTCTCTACTACTTATATGTATGAATGGTTATTCCTCTTAACTAATTCCATTTCAAAGATTAAATCTGAAACAACTTAATTAATTGAGTCAAGGAAATAAGCTCTCGCATTCAAACCTCTTACAACTAATCTTGTTATAATTGAAACAATCTTTTTAATAGGTTATATCTCTAATTCACCTAAGTCCCTAATTGAATTGATCCAGCATTAGACTTCATCTCTCAATCCATCATCTAATACCTAAAACACATAATTAGTGGCCAATCAATTATATATTAAAATATTTCATTCAATCAAGGCTAAAGAAATTATTAGCTAAGAGAATAACCAATTCATACAATCATAGCAGATCAATACAAACCCTAGACTAGATCAAATTAGTTCATAATGCAATCAAACATATTCATCTCATTAATGTTCAAAGAAATCAAAATAGACATGATAATATCCATTAATACAATTTTAATGAAAATAAAGAGAATAAGTTCGAGAACAAAACCAAGTTACAAACTCCTTGAAGCTTCTGAAGAATCTATTGTTCAAATCTTGCAAGAAGGATGAATCAATGGCTAGAACAATCTAATCTAAGCTAAAGTAATCAAAAGTGTAATCAAAATTAAAGAAAACAATTGTCAAAACCCTAAGCTCACTCTCAGACGGCTAAATCAGCTCTCCAAATCGTCAATAGTCCCAAACCCTAGCTTCTCTTTTCTTTTTATATGAATCGTCCGCTTTAAAAACTCGCTACGGCTTTGGTTCATGAGAGACACGGCCAAGTTAGAGGTGACTTGGCCGTGTTGGTGGTTCTTGGAGGGACACGGCCAGTGACTTGGCTGTGTCCCTTGCATGTGTCCGCTTCTGTCTCAGAATTCCTTCTTTTCCTCTTTGGTTGAGTGACACGGCCATGTTGAAGTGGGCTTGGCCGTGTTGTACCTTTTTGGAGGGACACGGCCAGTGACTTGGCCGTGTCCCTTGCCTGTGTTTGCTTCTGTGAAGATTTTCTTCTCTTTTCCTTTGGAACCAAGTGAGACACGGCCAAGTGAAGGTAACTTGGCCGTGTTGGGCTTCTTTGGAGGGACACGGCCACTGACTTGGCCGTGTCCCTTGCTTGTGTCTGCTACTGGGACTTGCTCTTCCTTTTTAACTTGGTATGGGACATGGCCAGTGACTTGGCCGTGTCCTCTGCCTGTGTCAGCCACTGCCCCTTTCTCCTTCAATTTGTTTCCTTGCATGTTTTAACCTAACACAAAACTCAAAACAAACTTTAAACAAGAAGTAAATAGACAATAACCAACAAAACATAAACACAATACTAAAAACTAGATCAAAAATGACATAAACA
Organism: Garcia nutans; assembly: GCA_947685225.1. NCBI lineage: Eukaryota > Viridiplantae > Streptophyta > Magnoliopsida > Malpighiales > Euphorbiaceae > Garcia > Garcia nutans. The sequence continues at coordinate 261,574 of CANTUV010000013.1, forward strand.
CTGAAAGAACTAAAACTACCAAAATTAATGAAAACACTAAACAAACCAATTAAAACTAACAAAATACCTAAAGAAAACAATAATTATCATACTAAACAAGACACAAATCTATAACAAAAACTAATAAAACAATTATCATGGACTGATTTCTATTTTCAAAAATATAACTATTGGTTGAAATGTCCGAGGGAACATTTCAAAAATAAAATATACCATGTTGGTATTTTTGTTAACCATATACCTAGGAAAAGAGACTCGCCATTCGTGTGTGGAAGTTATAAGGTTGGAAGGAACATCCTACTTATCTTTGTCTATTGTTTGTGCATACATGCATATATGCATATATTAGCATCTCATATCATTAATCCTCTCTGGCTCACAGCCCTGGATTATGACAGTTCAAAAGTTTACGACATTTCGACCTACGCCGGAGATGAAGAATCTAGTAGCAACTCAATCACTTGCTCACCAAAAGTAATGGAGCCCGAACAAATTCAAAGAATGGTGGAGACGCCTCAATGCCAAGATGGAAGAAATAAAATAGGCCCTAGCTAAGACTGTAAAGAACCAATTGGCTGCAATTTTAGGAAACAATGCCGAAGCATCTGCTAGCACAAAAACCCAAAGGACAAAGGGAAGGCTATGGTTGGTGAAGTGGCTTTTGATGATGATAAGGTAGTCATTGATGATGATGACGACTGGGCTCAATAATTCCAAGATCCTCAAGACAAGAAGAAAGAACCGAAGATTGTTGAAAGATCAACTATGGAGAAAATCGAGACTTCTGATTTTGAAAAGATAATAGCAGATTTAGAAAAGAAATTTGAGAAGATACTGAAAACCAAAGAGATGTCTGAGATCGAAAACTATTTGAACAAGATGAGGAGGTCCCTTATAAGTTCAAGATGCCTTCCTTCACTAGGTACAATGGTACTGAAAATCCTCATCTCCATGTGAAGCAGTACATCACTGCTATGCAGTCTACTAAAGCTACTAAGGCTCAAACTCTAAGATATTTCATGCTCTCATTGGACCCTGTTGTCCAAAATTGGTTTAACACCTTAGAGGAAAGTACTCAAAAAGATTGGAACATGTTGTATAAGGCTTTCATTCAGCAATATGGGTACAATGTCGAGTTGGAAGTTACCTTAATGGAAGTTGAGTCCATTAGACAAAGGCCAAATGAGAATTTTGTGGACTATGTGAAAAGATGGAGAAATAAGACTGCTTTGCTCAAGAAGAGGCCTAATGAATATGATCAAATAAGGATGATTGTGAGAGGAGTGTTGCCTAGTCTTCGTGAAAGGATGTCTCATACACTCATCCGTGATTCAAAGATCTTTTCCAAGCTAGTCTGCAAATTGAAGAATGGGAAAGGGAGAAGAACCGCTTTTCAGCAAGAATGAATGAGAAAGGAAACTATCAGTCTGGTAATCAAAGCATGCAAAAGGAAGTTGATGTTAATACAACTGGTCAAGCGAATAGAAGACAGTTTTCAGATCTAGGGAAGCTTTGTCTTGGGTCTTCAACAAGCTACAAAAAAGGGACTATTACAGCCATTGGCCCCCCGACCTTTGTCGAATCCTTTACCCCCAAAATTTGATACTAAAGCCTTTTATAAGTTTCATCAAACACAAGGACATGAGACAGACAAATTCTTAAGACTAAAACATGAGATCCAAAATTTGATTGACAGTGGTACGCTACCTGAGCCGGATAAGCCCAATACCAAAAGCAATCCTCTGCCTAAGTTCAACAGAGTGCCACCACCAGCAACTTTCATGGTAGGAAAAGGATTAGAAGAAGATTTTGTTTTATCATCCTTTCAAGATGGGGATATTGAAGATGTGAACGGAAATGAAGCTTAACTCAACAAACTTTCCTTAGCTTGACTGTTGCTTTTCAATTTTGCTTTCTTTAATATTTAATTGGAACAATCTTGTTTTTCAAATTTAAATTCAGTTGAATAAATTACTTTCATAAAATTTTTGTTGGTCTTTGTTCATTTTAGTGCTCAACCAATGAGGAATCTAGCTTGATGTTCATAAATTAATGTATATGGGCATCATGACTTTAATGACTTTACTAGGTGAGGGAATTACTCCATGGCATTGAGTTGTGTATGCTTAATTAGAGAGGGCTTCTGCATAATTACCTTTGTCTAGGTCCTAGTCAGTCTTAGAATATGCTTTGACAAACTTTCAAGGCGAAATTGAACTCTACTTATTTAAGGGAGAAATGATCAAGGCATTGTTTGGTTAGCCAACAACTAGTATCCACCCTATTAAATATCAATCCCTAGTTGTCCCTTTGAGCCTTCATAAAATTTTAGTTTTCTTTTCTTTAACTTATAAGCCCAATAACCTACCCTGAGCTGTTGTGATACTTTTGACAAGTCTTTTGATCACTAAGATGAAGAGGCAAGAAGATCAAAGAAAGAAATGAATAGTCAAGACCATGAAGAAAGTTGAAGTTCTCAAAACCATAAGGGTAATTAAAGTTCTCAAGGGTAGTTGAAGTTTTCCTAATATCTCCAATATATCAAGACAACATCATAGTAACAAATGATTTATCCCTGTTAAATTAGATTTATGTCACTCCACTCATCCATTATTGGAAACTCAAGTTGGTACAAACAAGACAACTCAATTAAAGCTAGAACCAAAAAAAAAGAGAGAGAAAAGAAAAAAGAAAAGAAAAGAAGAAGAAAAAAAAAGATAAGAAAAAAGGATAAAAGAAAAAAAAAGAAAAGAAAAGAAAAAAGAATGATAAAACCCAAAAAGGCGGTTCAGAAAGCCAACTGAGTTCTCTTTTACCTAAAGCAGCAAAAGGCTTCCATTTGGTTTATAAAGGCAACTTGAGTTGAATTGGTCCAACCCAACCAAAGATTCGATCAAAATCAAAGAAAAGGGAGAAAGACCATCCAGTTCTTGAAAGCTCTATACTTGATAGTCCTATAAGGAAGAAGAACAAAATGATAAAATGCTCAAAGAAAGGGAAGAGTAAGAAAAATAAAAAGAAAGAAAAGGGAGAAGAAGAAAAGAAATGAATTTGGGTACCAAACTTTTTTCAAGGGCAAAGACTGTCCCAATCAAGATCCAGATTAATGCCAAGAAGAAAGAAGAATGTTCAAAACTCTATCTTTTCATGCTCCCAACTCTTTAAAGTTTCCAACAAGCAGTTTGTAGTGTGAAGGTTTGTCCTTTGTGTCACACCGGCTCTAATCTCAAAATGGCCTTCATTTAAACCCGTGTCCCTTATAGACCCCATTTCAAGCCTATTAAAGACCTGTTGATCTCTCTTGGTAAGTAGAGTCTATTAGTGGAGATAGTTTGGATAAGCATGCATATGAGATAGACCATATTCAAACTCAATGAGACCTTTGGCCAAGTAATGTGTATGTGTCTATCTGAAGTGCAATAATTCTTGCTTAAATAGAAATGATTCCCGAGTTTAGTATGGTAACTAGGGTTGTCATGTTATAGATATATTAATTTAGAAAATCAAGTCCGGAGGTACATTGACATTAATTTGGCAAAGCCAACATTTGATTTCAAAATCAAAATTCAAAATTGAAAATTCAAAAAAAAAATTTTTACAAAGCCTTTAAGTTAAGGGAAGTATGTCGAATCATTGACCCTTCAAATGACACATTGGGTAAAGGAAATGATTACTGGTAAGGTCATAAAGAAGCTACCAACTGACATGTTGAATCATAATTTAAAATGGATGTATCTCTGCTGTTTGGGGTCTCTATTATTCATATTTTCAACATCTTGAAGATAAGAGCCATAAATGTGAAGCATTGTGTCATTCCAATGCAAAACCTGAACGAGCATCTGGAAGGAGTCAATGAGAATACTCTACTGATCACCTCGGTCTGTGAGTTGATGGAACCACTATAAGTATTACTCATGCATATCATGCATACATAAGCAGATCACACGGTATTTTTTTCTTGTATTATCTGTTCTTTATCAAAGTGAACAATAAACACCCTGTGAAGTAAACAATCAAAAGAAGATATCAAATAAGGGGGGCATGGAAAGCCCATTGCTTGAGAAAGCTCCAGTGTTTTTGTAAAGAGAAAAAATGTGTGCTTGTGTGAAGAACCAAACAACAAAAATATCAATCAAAGCTTGCATGAAAAAAATCTTTGGTTTGAGCCTACACAGGGGGTAAAGTTTCTCCTTTTCAATTTTTTATGTTTATATACGAAATATTTTCAAACTCACTTGCAAATATCTTGCCACACAGGGAGCAAGGAGAAGATATGAAGGCTAGCTAAAAAAAAAGGGCTGAAATTTTTTGCTTTGCAAAAAGTGCAAAGGAAGAACAAAAAAGAGTAGAAAAAGAAGAAAATTAAAATTCTCAAAAGAATAAAGACACAAAAGACAAAAGATCAGTCCAGCTAAAAGAGCTGAAGCCAGAGTAAAGACCTGACTTTCAATGGATAAAGATCCATATTTCAAGGGTAAAGACTCGATTTCCAATGGATAAAGATCCATGTTTCAAGGGTAAAAACCCGATCTCCAATGGATAAAGATCTATGTTTCAAGGGTAAAGACCCAATATCCAATGGATAAAGATCCATATTTCAAGGGTAAAGACCCGATCTCCAATGGATAAAGATTCATATTTTAAGGGTAAAGACCCGATCTCCAATGGATAAAGATCCATGTTTCAAGAAGGACAAAGACCCAATATCCAATGGATAAAGATCCATATTTCAAGGGTAAAGACCCGATCTCCAATGGATAAAGATTCTTATTTTAAGGGTAAAGACCCGATCTTCAATGGATAAAGATCCATGTTTCAAGGGTAAAGACCTGATTTTCAATGGATAAAGATCCATTTTTCAAGGGTAAAGACCCGATCTCCAATGGATAAAGATCCATGTTTCAAGGGTAAAGACCCAATCTCCAATGGATAAAGATCCATGTTTCTAGGGTAAAGACCCAATTTTCAATAGATAAAGATCTATTTTTGGTGGATAAAGACCCGCAATCCATAAAAATGGAACAACCGGTTATGCCAGAATTCTCAACTGATAAAAGGTCAGTCAAATCAAATTCAATCTCAGGTCTAAGTACCCAAATCAAATCCAAGTACCCGTCCTCATAAAAAATCAGTCAAAAATCATATTGCTTTTCTCTCTCTTCTACTGAAAGTCTCAGATCGTTCAAGCAGGGGGCAAAATGTAGACCATTAATTTTTGACCCAGTCTGGTCTAATATTTTTTATAGTCCAAAATATTTATGGTATTTTAATTAAATAATATTTATTTTAGCATTTATTATCTATAATTTTTAATAAAAATAAAAAAGGGTAATATTAGTAAAGTTAAAAAAATAAATAATAATAATAATAATAAATAAAAATCGGCGATAGAAAAAATGGCGACAAAAAAAATTCGTCGACGAAAGTGGAATTGAGTAAGGCCAATTCGCCCGCAGGAATTTTCTGCGGCCATTTCACCGCAGGAATTTCCTGCGGCGAATTGGCTGGCTGCCCAGCGTCCCTAGCAAATCCTCGCAGTTTACAACCCGCAGCAAGTTTTTCGCCAGTGAAATTTTCCAACGCAGTTTTTTCCAAAACCAAATTCTATTTGGTTTTGGTTTCTTTTCCTAATTAGTTTTAATTTTCTTAAACAATTAGAATGAGGTTTATGATTTTTTCTATAAATAACACTTTAAAACTCAGAATTAAGGGACTTTTGGGGGATCAAAAATTAGTGTTACTAAATTGGGAATTGCTTTGATTTTAATATGATTTTGCTTTATTTTAATTGTTGCATGTAATATGGACAATGTTGTTATACTTAAGAATTCTATCATATTAAGACCTACAAAAGAGGCCAGTTCTAATGAACTGGGCGTGGCGCTGGGAAATTTCTCACCTTCCCTACACGTACCCAACTTTTTGAACCCATTAGGGGGTTAGGGATTCCTTAGGAATCAAGTCATCCACCCATTTTTTTCCCAGCCCGTCCGGGTGGCGACTCCATTTTCTCCGGGCTTAGGTCCGTGTTCTCTAAGGCCCCGAGCCTAAACAGTGTCGAAGTCGCAAGAACCATTCTACCGGGAGTGGGGGTAAAAATCCCCCCTCACACCAAGGACCCAACTTCATTTTGGTACCTAAAAGAAGATGAACATTGTCATTTTATAGGTATGCCTAAAATCCACTATCAATGAAAATGTTTGGGTTGTGGATAGTGGATGCTCAAGGCATATGACGGGTAATGTAAAGTTCTTTTTAGCACTCATGTACAAGTATGGAGGTAATGTAACTTTTGGTAATAATGCTAAAGGTAAAATCATTGGTATTGTAACACCCCCTATATAGTCTATACACTTAACTGCATAGGTGATGTCACTAAAATACTCACACTTGTCTATATTTGTATTATAGAAAATAAAACCAAACTACTTCTATGTATTAAAGCAGTTATTAAAACTTTTAAAAGGACTTCTATAACCATGCCTATATTACAAACATATATCTCTTAATTTACAAAGAACTTCTATTATTCACTTACATTATTATAATTCTCAAACTACTCTCAAACTTATACAACTATCATACAAAAGTATAAAGTATTGCCATGTGAACTATACAGAATACAATATTTATAATATTGTTCTTTGAACCTTTGTGATGCAGTTGTCTAGGAATGAGTATATTCACTCTGCAATCTCAACTCTTTTTGTTTGATATGTGCATCAGAAAATAATTCTAACATGCTAAGCAAAGCTTAGTAGTGCTTATGCATTTACAATATGCAAGAAAATTTAAAGGAAAGAGAACTATACATAAAATGATTTAGAAATAATGGAAAGTATCACTTCTAGAATGAAAAAATAAAGAAACTAATAAATTCATTTAAACTTGAAATACTAAACATGAGTAAATTCAGAAATGGTTTATGTAACAATAACCATATAACACATTGTTTTCAATGTAGATAACTTCTTTAATTATGCCCATACAAATTGAACTCAAATCCTAGATTTGGATAATGGGTCACTGTTGGTAATTTAATGCCCACTGTATAAAATTTTGGCCAATGACCCACTATGGCACGAATGCCCACTGAATATAGTGACACAGAGTGTCCATTGATGGCATAAAGTGCCCACTATCACTTTGGATATCCTTTATTTTGCTAGCCATTAAATCCAAAGCTAGATCTAAAATCAGTATGATTTGAGCAATTCATTAGTTTTTAATTAACATTAAATTATGTATAGCACTTCAATGGAATAGTTCTTTGATCAACACTTAGTATCACACATATTTATCATATATTCAACATAAATCTGTTACACTACTTGTTAGGGTTGATTTCAACAATCCTTTACACTTTGAGGACTTATAATCTTTTTGGCTAGAGTTACAGTTGAAAAACAAAGGAAAATTTATTTTGGGTAATTTCTTCAAGTGACGCCTAATGACATGGGCATGTCAATGACCGTATCATTTTCCCATTCTTACAAAAGCTTTGACACGCCTCATGGCACGAGCATGTCACTAACTATGTCATTTAACTTGCATTATAGTAGCTACAAAATGCTCAACAACACAGGCGTGTTACTGGTCGTGTCATTTATTTTTCACCACTGTAGCCATGACACGTCCAATGATAGGGGCTTGTTACTGATCCTGTCATCAATATTGAAACACAGCATCGTTGACACACCCAGTGACATGGCCGTGTCACTGGTTGTGTCAAGCAAAATTTTGTATTTTGCACACTCAAACACAGCATCCAAATATATGGTAAGAATGAATCAAAACTAGTTTCTTTGTCATAAAAAGAGTTTGTATCAAATACTTTTTTGAAATAACTCATTAAAAACAACTCAATAAACCAATTCAAACAATAAAATTCATAGAAATTTAGATAGTTGTAAATTAAAATACTTAAGCACGTACCTCTTCAAAATCTTCTTTCTCCCTCTAATCACTTGTTGATAATCTCAACTTTTCCAGCTTATTCTTCTAAAAATTTATAACTAGATGTGATTTTCTCTTAATTTTTGATTAAAATCTTGAAAAGAAAAAAGAAAGGAGGAGTTTTGGAGGTGAAGGTGGTGATATGCATGAATGAAGAAAAAGAAAGAAAGAGAAGTTTCCACACATACACACACCTGTCCACATATATATATGGTTTAATCTAGTGTGGCCACTCTCATATTAGCTATGGTGTAGACCCTTAATTTTTGACCCAATCCGGTCCAATATGTTTTATTTAGTCTAAAATAATTTTTGTTGTCTAATTGGTCCAAAATAATTTTTATTAAATAATTTTTTGCTTTAGTATCTAAATTTTATTAATAAAAAATAGAAATAAAAAAATAAAAGTCAAAAAATAAAAATAAAAATAAAAATCGGAGTCGAAAAAATTGGCAACGAAAAAATTGTCGCGTAGGCCTGTGGGCACGGGCCCGTGAAATCACTGTGCTATTTCGCACACAGAATTTTTCTGCTTGCGAAATAGCTATTTCGCACGCAGAAATTTTCTGCCTGCGAAATAGCTTACGGGCTCGCTTCGTGCGCGCTGCCGCAACCAACCGCGGCAGATTTTTTTGCCAGCGCAGTTTTTTTTTTCGTCAGCGCAAATTTTTCGACGCAAATTTTTTGAAACCTAATCCAATTAGGTTTTGGTTTTTTTTATTAATATTACTTACCTTAACTAATTAGGAATAAACAACCTCAAACCACTATAAATAAGGACTAAAGACAATTAAAAAAAGGGAGGCAAAAAAACCAAGAGTAGTTTAGAAAATTTGAAACCAAATCAAGGAAGGAAAAGAAGAAATTCAATTCAACTCTTTTCTGGAACAGCAGCAGCACGATTTAGAGGATTCAAAGGCAAAAAAGGCTTGTCTTTGGAGCTAGTTCATCCAAGAAGAATTGTTTTTGGAGAAATCATCAAAAGAAGGTGTGTGTTAATTAATTTTCTTTAATTTTTTTTTACACAGTAGCAAATTTATGAAATCAAAATTAAAAACTTTTGAACTTTAATTTAGTTTTTCTAAAGCCAAAAAAACCTTATTTCATTAGTTTATCTTCCAAAAGGCTTAAAATTGTTATTTTTTCTTCTTAAAAATTTTAAAACTCTAATTGAACATATTTTTCAACAAAACTATGATGTAAATTCTGCTTCTTTGAAAATTTTAAAGTAGGTTCTATTTCATTCAAAAAGCCTTAAAAAATATCTTTTCCACTTATAAAAACTTTAATTTATTTGTTTAAATTCATAAAATTCCATAAAATATCAAATTGATTTCCAAATTCCTAAAAATTATTCACCACCCGTGACCCTACTTCCAAAATATCAAATCCAAATTAAACTTTCAAAATTCAAAATAATGAACACTAACTCTTTTAAAACCTTAAACCCTAATTTTTATGAACCCTAATCCTTTTAAAACATTAAAAAACATAAAAACCTAAAAACCTAAATTTTACACAGTAGCTTAGGAACCCAATAACCAAAAATCACAAATTAAAGTATTTTAAAGTGTTTAAAACCCTAGTTTCATGATATCATCATTCAAACCTTAATTTTGTTAATTAAAGAGTCTTACCAACCCTTTAAAACATAAAACCCTAATATATTTTAATTCCATAAAAAGTCACAGTAGCCATAATTGGACTTTTATTTGCTTTATTCAATTCCATACTTGATTATGCTTTGATTTATTTCTTATGCTTTAATTTATTTAATTTCAATACTTGATCTATTTAATTTATCATGGATGGATGTTTATTTTATATTTTGATTAATAGCTTTGATGAATGATTTATTTATGATGAATAATTATTTACTTTTATCAATTAATTTAGATTTTCAAAAGTTGTAAGAGGTATGTTTCCACTTGGTGGGTACCTCATTAGTTAAACATCATGTAATTTAATTTGCTTTTCTATTTTAGAACCTATGTAAAGGGCATGTTTCTACCTTTTGGTGGGTGTCCTATTTAGGCATGTGATGTAAGGACATGTTTCCATCCTTGGATGGGTGTCCATTTATTTGCTTTGTTTGGACATTGCTTTGATTTTAATATATTGATGCTTTCTTTTAATTATTGTGTGTAATATGGATAATGTTATTATATTTAAGAATTTTATAATATTAAGACCTCTAAAGGAGGCCAGTTCCAATGAACCGGGCGTTGTGGGGGGTGCTGGGCCATTTCTCACTTTCCCCACACAAACCCAACTTTTCGAACCCATTAGGGGGTTGGGAATTCCTTAGGAATCGAGTCATCCACCCCTTTCTTTTTCCCGGCCCGTCCGGGTGGCAACTCCATTTTCTCTGGACTTAGGTTCGTGTTCTCTAAGGTCCCAAGCCTAAACAGTGCCGAAGTCGCAAGAACCATTCCACCGGGAGTGGGGGCAAAAATCCCCGCTCACATATGGTGCACCCTCTTTCTTATCCCATGATTTTAATTCAATTTTTAGCCTCATAAAACCATAAAAATAAATAATTTTTTTCGTAAATTTTTAAGATCCACTATTTACATCAATTATCCATGCCATTTATATTACAATTCACTATCAATTATCAATATTAAATTAAAAGTTTAGTATTTAAAATTTCAAGCATTACAATTCTCCCCCACTGAAGAAATTTCATCCTCAAAATTTACCTATTATAGACGCTTAAAATAATTGTGGCTATTGTTGTCTCATTGTCTCTTCTCTTTCCCAAGTGGCTTCCTCTATCAAATGATTCTTCCACAACACTTTCACTAAAGGAATGTGGTTATTATGCAACTCATTTATTTCACGAGCTAAGATAGCCACCAATTCTTCTTTGTAACTCAAATCTAGTTGAATTACAACAGACTCTTTTTGAATCACATGTGTAGGATATTATCTATATCGTCTAAGCATCGACACATGGAATACATTATGAATCTTAGCCAGTTCTAGAGGCAAAGCTAGTCAATAAGCTACTAGACCTATACATTCAAGTATTTCATATGGTCTAATAAACCTAGGACTTAGTTTACCTTTCATTCCAAAGCGAAGAACCTTCTTCCACGGTGATACTTTCAAAAATACCTTATCTCCCACACTATATTCAATATCATGTCATTTCAAATCTGCATAAGATTTCTATATATCCATTGCAATTCGTAATTGATCCTTTATAAGATTCACTTTGTCTTCAGTTTGTCTTATGAGATCAGGTCCCACAAGTTTGCTCTCATTCAATTCCACCCAACACAATGGAGTTCTACACTTCCTTCCATAGAGTGCATCATATGGCGCCATTCCAACACTCGTTTGATAACTGTTGTTATAGGCAAATTCTACTAAAGACAGATATCTATCCCAGCTACTTTCAAAATTGATTAAACAACTTCTAAACATATCTTCAAGTACTTGTATCACTCTTTCCGATTGACCATCCATCTGTGCATGAAATACAATACTAAAATGAAGTCGAGTACCCAATGTTTTCTAAAAACTTTCCCAAAACCTTGAGGCAAAGCAAGGGTCTCTATCTAAAATAATAGATATTGGCACTCTATGAAGCCTGACTATCTCATTAATATATAATTCAGCAAGTCTATCCATTGAATAATCAACTTGAATGGAAAGGAAATGAGCTGATTTGGTTAATCGATCAATAATTATCCAAATTGTATCATTCTTCTTTTGGATGTTCAGAAGACCAGTCACAAAATCCATGGTGATTCTATCCCATTTCCATTATGGTATTGATATAGGTTGCAAAAGACCAGATGGAACTTGATGTTCTGTTTTGACTTGTTGACACACTAAACACCGAGTCACATATTCAGTAATATCGCTCTTCATACTAGGCCACCAATAATGAGACTTCAAATTATAGTACATCTTATTGCTTTTTGGATTTACAATATACGTAGTATTACGAGCTTCACTAAGTATACACTCCTTCAATTCCTTCACATCAGGTACACACAATCGACCTCTATAATACAATCCACCATCTTCTAACACAACATAATCAGGTTTTTCACCTTCATGCACTTGTTTCAAAAGTTCTCACAACTTTTGATTTTGTTTCTTAGTTTCTATCACTTTTTACTTTATAGTTGGTTCAACCCTCAATTCTGCTAACACAATGCATTATATTATTTAGTTTATTAAATTTATATATATATATTTAGTATTATAATATTCATATACAACATACCTGCTAAAGTCTTTCGACTTAAAGCATTGGCTACCATGTTAGCTTTTCCAAGATGATAGTCGATGATACAATCATAATCTTTAATCAATTCAATCCTCCTTCTTTGCCTTAAGTTTAGTTCTTTTTGCATTGGCAAGTATTTTAAACTTTTATGATCAGTGAAAATATAGCACTTTTCACCATACAAGTAATGTCGCCAGATCTTAAAAGCGAATACAATAGCGGCCAAATCCAAATCATGTGTAGAGTAATCCAATTCATGAGATTTTAATTGCCTATAAGCATAAGCAATTACCTTACCCTCTTGCATCAATACACAACCGAGTCCCTGATGAGAAACATCACTATAAATTGTATAATCTTTATTTGGGGTCAGTTGTGTCAATATTGGTGCTTCAGTCAACATAGCCTTCAATTGTTCAAAACTAGCTTGACACTGGGCATTCCACTCAAATTTAGTTTCTTTTCTAAGGAGCTTAGTTAAAGGAAGTGTTATCTTCTAAAACCCTTGTACAAATCTTCTATAGTAACCAGCTAACCTAAGGAAACTTTGAACTTCTGTTATATTTTTTGGTGGCTGCCAAATTTAAATAGTCTCAATTTTACTAGGATCCACATGAATACCATTAGCTGATACTACATAACCTAGAAATGCCACTTTCGTTAACCAAAAACCACATTTCTATATTTGAGCATACAGTTGATTCTCTCTTAGTGTTTGTAGTACAATTCTCAAATGCTTATCATGGTCCTCTTTATTTTTGGAATAAACCAATATGTCATCAATTAAAACAACTACAAACTAGTCTAAATAGGGTTTGAAGACTCAATTCATCGAGTCCATAAAAGCTGCTGGAGCATTAGTTAATCCAAAGGGCATGACCAAAAATTCATAATGTCCATATCGAGTTCTGAAAGTTGTCTTCGGAATATCTACTTCTTTAACTTTCATCTGATACTAACCCGATTTAAGTTCAATCTTGAGAAAACACCCATTCCCTTGAACTAATCAAACAAGTCATCAATCCTAGGTAACGGGTACTTATTCTTAATAGTCACTTTATTTAACTGTTGATAATCTATACACAATCTTATGGTACCATACTTCTTCTTCACAAATAAAATCGGTGCACCCCAGGGTGATGCACTAGGTTTAATAAAGCCCTTATCAAGTAATTCTTGAAGTTGCACTTTTAATTCTTTTATCTTCAGAGGTGCCATTCTATAAGGTGGAATAGAAATTGGTGTCATACCTGGAACTATATCAATAACAAATTCTACCTCTCTCTCTGGTGGTATTCCAGGTAATTCCTCCGAAAAAATATCCGAAAACTCACTCACGGTAGGTATGTCTCCCAAAGCCTTGCTTGAATGTCTGTATCATTAACATAAGCAAGGTAAGCTTCACACCTCTTCCTAATTAACTTCCTAACTTTTGCTGTAGAAATCAAACTACAAGGGTAAAATTATTTTTCTTTTCGAACAACAATTTCACCATAATCCAGAATCTTAAAGGTCCTAACTTTACTACAACAGTCCATAACTACTTGATATTGGGACAACCAATCCATTCCCAAGATTACATCAAAATCATGGAATGGAAGTTCAATTAAATAAGCAAGAAGTTCTACATCATGAACTCTAAGTGGATAATTTTGATATACTTTGTTTACCTTCACACTATGGCCTAAGGGATTAGTAACTTCTATCTCACATTCAAGTTTATCAACACACATTCTCTTCCTTGAAGCTATAAATGTACATATATAATAATGTGTAGAGCCAGGATCTAATAATGTATACACATCAAGACCAAGTAAAGAAAATTTACCAACTACAACATCAGGAGCATCTTGGTCCTCCACTCCTTTCATGGCATAAGCCTTAGCTAGAGTACTGCCTCAAGTCTGAGGTCTATCTACTGTTTCAGATCCTCTCTGCTGACTAACACTGGGTCAACCACCTCTACTAGTCCTACGGCCTGACTGAGACCTCTGTACAAAATTATGTCCTTCAACAATCTCTAATTTTATGCTCCAAATAACTACATTTCAAACAAGCCCCTTTTTGATACTAGTAATCTTCACTTGCATGACCCTTACCACAATACCTACAAGGTATAGTAACAGTCCTTGAAGATGAGCCTATAACAACTGCAAACCTACCACCTTTAGACCTCTGAAAACTAGCTCCACTTCCTCTACTAGATCCCAGAGTTTGGGCTTGAATATTTCTTTGTCTTTTCTAGCCACCTTATTATTGTTCACTAGAAAATCCCTTCTTTTTTTGTTGTCTTCTTCCTTGCTCTTGTTTAATCTCATTTTCTATAGAAATTCTAGCATTAACAAGAGTGGAAAACTCTTTAATCCTCATCGCTGCTAAATACACTCGAATCTGACTATTCAAACCCTATTAAAACTGCTTACACTTCTCTTCCTCAGATGAAACTAACTCTGGAAAGTATTTGCTAAGGCGAACAAATTGCCTTTCATATTCAAACACAGATAACTGTCTTTTCTTAAGATTCAAAAACGCCCGATGCTTTTCCTCTAAATAAATCTCACTAATATATTTCTTTTTAAATTCTTCTTGGAAAAATGCCTAAGTGAGTCTACTTGCGGGTACACCTTTATGCTTTGTATCCCACCAAGCATAAGCTTGTTCCTACAACAAGGAAATTGCACACTCCAATATTTCCTCATCAGTATAATGTAAAATATCAAAAACTCTCACAATCCTCTCCATCCAATACTCTGCTACTGAAGACTCATCAGTATCACGAGCTTTAAAATCTTCTGCTCCCAATTTCCTAATTATCTTCAATGGAGATCTTTGAAGCATCGGTGGTGAAGGCTGTGTAGGAGGAGCAACTCCTACAATTTGCCTGAGAACTTCCCCCATATTTCATACAAACTGAGGACCTAAGGGCATTTGTTCCGCAGAAGATTTCGATGGCTGCTGATTCCCCACACTCGCTTAACTATGTGAGGATGCAACTTGTTCCTCTACACCTTGATGGGATTCAGAGTCCATCTTATATCTTTAAATATTAAAAATCAACTGCATCAAACATTTATTCAATTATATAGTTCACATGAAAATGACAGTTGTACTTCTCTTTTCCTTTTAACCCACTACATAGGACCGCCTAAACCTGCTCTGATACTACAAAATGTAACACCTCCTATATAGTCTATACACTTAACTACATAGATACTCACACTTGTTTATATATGTATTATAGAAAATAAAACCAAACTACTTCTATGTATTAAAGCAGTTATTAAAACTTTTAAAATAATTTTTATAACCATGCCTATATTACAAACACATATCTGTTAATTTACAAAGAACTTCTATTGTTCACTTACATTATTATAATTCTCAAACTACTCTCAAAATTATACAAATGTCATATAAAAGTAAAAAAGTATGCCATGTGAACTATACAGAATACAATTTTTACAATATTGGTCTTTGAACCTTTATGATGCAGTCGTCTAGGAACGGGTATATCTCACTCTACAGGCTTAACTCTTCTTATTTGATATGTGTGTCAGAAAATAATTCTAACACCCTAAGCAAAGCTTAGTGGTGCTTATGCATTTACATTATGCAAGAAAATTTGAAGGAAAGAGAACTATACATAAAATGATTTAGAAACAATAAAAAGTATCACTTTTAGAATGAAAAATAAAGAAATTAATAAATTCATTTAAACTTGAAATACTAAACATGATTAAATTAAGAAATAGTTTATGTAACAATAACCATATAACACATTGTTTTAATGTAGAAAACTTCTTTAATTATTCCCATACACATTGAACTCATATCCTAGATTTGGATAATGGGTCATTGTTGGCAATTTAATGCCCACTGTATAAAATTTTGGCCAATAGCCTACTATGGCATGAATGCCACTGAATATGGTGACACAGAGTGTCCATTGATGGCATAGAGTACCCACTATCACTTTGGATACCCTCCCTTTTGCTATCCATTCAATCCTAAGCTGGATCTAAAATCAGTATGATTTGGGCAATTCAATAGTTTTTAATTAACTTTAAATTATGTATAGCACTTCAATTGAACAGTTCTTTCATCAACACTTAGTATCACACATATTTATCATATATTCAAAATAAATCTATTACACTACTTGTTAGGATTGATTTCAACAATCCTTCACACTTTGAGGACTTATAATTTTTTCGGCTGGAGTTACAGATGAAAAACAAAGCAAAAATTTATTTTGGGAAATTTCTTCAAGTGACACGCCCAATGACATGGGTGTGTCAATGATCATGTCATTTGCCCATTCTTATAGAAACTTTGGCATACCCCATGACACGGGCATGTCACCGACCATGTCATTTAACTTTCACTACAGTAGCTATGACACGCTCAACAACACGGGGGTGTTACTGGTCGTATCATTTATTTTTCACCACACTAGCTATGACACGGACGTGTTACTAGTCGTGTCATCAATATTGAAACACAACATCATTGACATGCCCAGTGACATGGTCATGTCACTGGTTGTGTCAAGCAAAATTATGTATTTCGCACACTCAATAACTTAAACTTAATATATTCAAATATATGATAAGAATGAATCAAAACTAGTTTCTTTGTCATAGAAAGAGTCTATATCAAATACTTTTCCATAATAACTCATTAAAGACAACTCAATCAACCAATTCAAACAATAAAAATTCATAGAAATTTAGATAAGTGCAAATTAAAATACATAAGCACTTACCTCTTCAAAATCTTCTTTCTCCCTCTAATCACTTGTTGATAATCTCAACTTTTTTCATCTTATTCTTCTAAAAACTTATAACTAGATGTGATTTTCTTTTAAGTTTTGGTTACAATCTTGAAAATAAGAAAGAAAGGAGGAGTTTTGGAGGTGAAGGTGATGATATGTGTGAATGAAAAAGGAAGAAGAAGAAAGAAAGAGAAGTTTCCACACATACACACACTTGTCCACATATATATATGGTTTAATCTAGTGTGGCCACTCTCATCTTAGCTATGGTGCACCCTTTTTTTTATCCCTTGATTCTAATTCGATTTTTAGTCTCGTGAAACCATAAAAATAAATAAATTCTTTTGTAAATTTTTAAGATCCACTATTTACATCATTTATCCATGCCACTTATATTACAATTCATTATCAATTATCAATATTAACTTAAAAGTTTAGTATTTAAAATTTCAAACATTACAATTCTCTCCCACTAAAGAAATTTCATCTTCAAAATTTACCTGTTATAGACGCTTGAAATAATTGAGGGTATTGTTGTCTCATTGTCTCTTTGCTTTCCTAAGTGGTTTCCCTTACCAAATGATTCTTCCATGACACTTTCACTAAAGGAATGCACTTATTACGCAACTCCTTTATTTCATGAGCTAAGATAGCCACTGGTTCTTCTTCATAACTCAAATCTAGCTGAATTTCAACAGACTCCACATAAGATTTCTGTCTATCCATTGCAATTCATAATCGATCTTTTTAAGCTTCACTTTGTCTTCAATTAGTTTTATTAGATTAGGTCCAAACAAGTTTGTTCTCATTCAATTCCACCCAACACAATGGAGTTCTACACTTCCTTCCATAGAGTCCTTCATATGATGCCATTCCAATACTCGTTTGATAACTGTTATTATAGGCAAATTCTGCTAAAGACAGATATCGATCCCAACTACTTTCAAAATTGATTACACAACATCTAAGCATATCTTAAAGTACTTATATCACCATTTTCGATTGACCATCTGTCTGTGGATGAAATGCAGTGCTAAAATGAAGTCGAGTACCCAATCTTTCTAAAAACTTTCCTAAAATCTTGAAGTAAAGCAAGGGTCTCAATCTGAAATAATAGACAATGGCACTCCATGAAGCCTGACTATCTCATTAATATACAATTCAGCAAGTCTATCCATTGAATAATCAACTCAAATGGAAAGGAAATGAGCTGATTTGGTTAATGTATCAACAATTACCCAAATTGTATCATGCTTCTTTTGGGTGTTTGGAAGACTAGTCATAAAATAAATAGTGATTCTATCCCATTTCCATTCTGGTATTGATATATGTTGCAAAAGACCTGATGGAACTGGATGTTCTGATTTGACTTGTTGACACACTAAACACCGAGTCACATATTCAGTAATATCTATCTTCATACCAGGCCACCAATAATGAGACTTCAAATTCTAGTACATCTTATTGCTTCTGGGATGTACAGTATATGTAGTATTATGAGCTTCACTAAGTATACACTCCTTTAATTCCTTCACATCAGATACACACAATCGACCTCTATAATACAATCCACCATCTTCCAACACAACATAATCTTATTTTTCACCTTCATGCACTTATTTCAAAAGTTCTCACAACTTTTGATTTTGTTTATTAGCTTCTATCACTTTTTACTTTATAGTTGGTTCAACCCTCAATTCTACTAACACAATACATTATATTATTTAGTTTATTTTATATATATATATATACATTTAGTATTATAATATTCATATACAACATACCTACTAAAGTCTTTCAACTTAAAGCATTAGCTACCACATTAGCTTTTCCAGGATGATAGTTGATGATACAATCATAATCTTTAATCAATTCAATCCATCTTTTTTGCCTTAAGTTTAGTTCTTTTTGCATTGGCAAGTATTTTATAATTTTATGGTCAGTGAAAATATAGAACTTTTCACCATACAAGTAATGTCACCAGATCTTAAGAGCAAATACAATAGCGGTCAACTCCAAATCATGTGTAGGGTAATTCAATTCATGAGATTTTAATTACCTATAAGCATAAGCAATTACCTTGCCCTCTTGCATCAATACACAACTGAGTCCCTGATGAGAAACATCACTATAAATTGTATAATCTTTATATAGGGTCGGTTGTGTCAATATTGGCGCTTCAGTTAACATAGCCTTTAATTGTTCAAAACTAGCTTGACACTAGGCATTCCACTCAAATTTAGTTTCTTTTCTAAGGAGCTTAATTAAAGAAAGTGCTATATACGAAAACCCTTGTACAAATCTTCTATAGTAACCAGCTAATCCAAGGACACTTCAAACTTCTATTATATTTTATGGTGGCTGTCAATTTAAAATAGTCTTAATTTTACTAGGATCCACACAAATACCACTAGCTGATACTAGATAACCTAGAAATGCCACTTCCGTCAACCAAAAACCACATTTCGATAGTTTAGCATACAATTGATTAGTGTAAGTCAATTATGTGATAAAGGTTATGATGTAAGTTTTAACTCTAAAGGATGCAAAGTTACCAATACAAATGGTGAGATTGTATCCAAAGGAGTTAGAATTGGTAATATATATAAAATTGACTTATGTTCCAATAATGCATTTGAATGTTTGATTACCATTAATAATGATGATTGGCTATGGCATAGAATAGTAGGACATGCTAGTATGGAACACTTATAAAACATTAGTAAAGAAGAACTAGTTGATGGTCTCCCTAAAGTAAAAGTTGATAAACAACATAAAAGTTCATTCAACATAAAAGTTCATTCAACACATAAGACTAGGACATGTAAACCTTGTTAAGTTGGTAAACAACATAAAAGTTCATTCAAATCTAAGAACATTGTAAGCACTTTTAGACCATTAGAACTTATTCACTTAGACTTATTTGGACCAAATAGATTTGCTAGCTTAGGTGGCAAGTTATATGCATTTGTACTTGTGGATAATTACTCAAGGTTTATATGGGTTAATTTCTTGGCTTAAAAGAATGAAGCTTTCAATTATTTTAAAATATCTGCAAAAAGAATTCAAAATGAAAAAGGTTATGTAATCACTTCTATTAAAAATGATCATGACAAAGAATTTGAAAATGAATACTTTGAAAATTTTTGTAATGAGCTTGGTATCTTACATAACTTTTCAGCTCCTAGAATGCCACATCAAAATGGTGTGGTTTAAAGGAAAAATAGAACATTAATTGAAATGGCTAGGACAATGCTCAATGAGTATGAATTACCATCTTACTTTTAGGCAGAAGTAGTTAATACCGCTAGTTATATTTCAAATCGTGATTGCAAAAGGCCTTTGATAAATAAAACTTCTTATGAGCTATGGAATGGAAGACCACCTAAAATTTCATATCTTAGAGTGTTTGGATGCAAATGCTTTATATTGAATACAAAGGATAATCTTGAAAAATTCTCATCCAAATTGGATGAAGAAATATTTTTAGGATATTCATTATCTAGCAATACATATAGAGTATTTAATAAAAGAACACTAGTAGTTGAAGAATCAATGCATGTTATTTTTAATGAATCCTCTAAACTTGATCAAAGAAAAGGTAGTGTTCTTGGTGATTTTGTAGGAACATTTGAACAACAAGAAATAATCAATGCTCCAAAGAACAATCTTGATGGACAAGAAGAAGAATCTCAAGAGGTAACCAGAGATTGGCTTCACAAGAAGGATCATCCAAAAGAACAAATCATTGGTGACACCTCAAAGGGAGTAACTACTAGATCTCAACTTAAATACTTAAATTCTAATATTGCTTTTCTTTCTCAAATTGAGCCAATGACCATTGAGGAGGCTCTTAGTGATGAGTGTTGGGTGATTGCTATGCATGATAAACTCAACCAATTTGAGAGGAACAAAGTATGGGAACTTAATCCATAACCTAAAGATCATCCAATTATAGGATGTAAATGGGTATATAGGAATAAGCTTGACAAAAATGGTCCCATTACTAGAAACAAAGCTAGATTGGTAGCCAAAGGCTATAACTAAGAGGAAGGCATTACCTATGATGAGACATTTGCCCCCGTTGCTAGATTAGAAGCCATTAGAATATTACTTGCATTTGTATGTCACATGAATTTTAAACTTTGTCAAATGGATGTTAAAAGTGCATTTCTAAATGGGTTTATAAATGAGGAAGTTTACGTTGAACAACCTCCTGGTTTTAAAGATTATAAATTTCCAAATGATATTTTTAAACTTACCAAAACACTATATCAATTGAAACAAGCTCTAGGAGCTTGGTATGATAGGAGCTTAGTACATATTTGCTTGAAAATGGTTTTTCAAAAGGCAAGGTTGACACAACTTTTTTTGTTAAGAATAAAATGCATAACATTTTGATTTTTCAAATTTATGTTGATGACATTATATTTGGTGCCACTAATGAATCTTTGTGAAAGGAATTAGCTTCTTGTATAACTAGGGAATTTGAGATGAGTATGATGGGTTAACTCAAATTCTTCCTTGGACTACAAATCAAGCAATGAAAGGATGGGATCTTCATCAACCAATCTAAGCACACAATGAAACTCCTAAAGAAGTTTGGAATGGATGGTTGCAAATCAAGTAAGACTCCGATGAGCACATCCTTGAAACTTGAAAAAATGAAAGTGGTAAAGAGGTAGATGAGAAGAAATATTAAGGTATTATCGGATCACTACTTTACTTAACCGCATCTAGATCGGATAAAATGTATAGTGTATGTTTGTGTGTTACATTTTAGTCTTTTCCTAAGGAATCACATTTGAATGTAACTAAAAGAATTTTAAAATACTTGAGTGGTACTTTGCATTTAGGTCTATGGTATCCTAGAAACAAATCATTTGACATATTAAGCTTTTCTTATACGAATTTTGCCAGTAGCCTACTAGATAGGAAAAGTACCACAGGAGCATGCCATTTTCTTTGTTGGTGAATGCTTAGTTTCTTTGTTTAGCAAGAAACAAGTGTCGGTTCCTTTATCTATAGTGGAAGCCAAATATGTTGCTGCATGTTTTTTGTTGCACACAAGTTCTTCGGATGAAACAACAATTACTTGACTATGGAAAAATATTCGATCACATTCCTATTAAATGTGATAATAGTAGTGCAATCAAATTATCCAAGAACCCCATTCAGCATTCTAGGTCTAAGCATATAGACATCAAACATTATTTCTTAAGGGATAATGTTCAAAATCACAACATAGTTTTAGAATATGTTGAAACTCAAAATCAACCTGGGAATATTTTTACAAAACCCTTAAATGAAGAAAGAATGGATTTTATAAAACAAAATATTTGCATTATTAATGAAAAAACTCTTGCATAATCATTCTTTATTTATCTCAAAATGTATTCTGATCATATGCACTTAAAATTTTTTTCAAAACTAAAAATTGGCTCCCTTTGTGCAATTGCTCAGTATGCTAGGGCAACCGCACATCATTTGCTCTTCCCGAGCCTGAGCCCGAGCCATACAAGTGATCTTCTTCCAAGACTTAACATAAATATTCAAATCTCTGACTTACATTTCTACCGAGCGTGAGCTTCAAAGTGTCTCTCTTTAGTGAGAGCATAATATCTTGTGCGGTTGGTTAAACTCAAAATTTTTAAAATTTTTCAACCTTTAAATTCCTCTTAAAGGTGTGCAAACCCGCACTGCCAAGAGAGCTTGCCAGACCGAGTTGGCAGTCGCCCAATAGCTTGAGCAACCGTACAGAGTGTGTAACTAAAATTTTTTTGGAACTTTCAAAAATTTAGATTTTTGTCCCCTAAACTGTAAAAAATAACAATTTTTCTAATTTTTGTCTATAAATACCCCTATTTTTCATAAATAAAAAAAATTACATCGTCCAAAACTCTAAAACTTATCCTCAAGGCCATATCTTCTCTCCAAAAACAATTTAAATATTTTAAGAAGGATGTCACAAAGAGAATCACAAAACTCAACAAAAAGGTTGATCTCCTTTCCCATCTTCATCATGACATATATGACTCCAAGGGAAATTTGATCTTCCTCAATGTGATCTAAGTGAATGGGATGTGAGTGAACATATTGAAAGTCCTTATGAAGTATCCTTACCATCCTCACATGACTCCTCTCTAACTCCCTCTCTTGGTGATGATGATGAAAGAACTCCAACTCCTCCTCCACCATTAAGAAAAGGAGAAGAAAAAGTTTTAGATTAATTATTTTCTTATATTTTCTTTCAATTGGTATCTGTAGACCCTTATTTTTTTACCAAGTCCAGTCCCACATTAATAAGAAGTAAAATCTAAAGATTTAAAACAGTATAAAATAATTTTTATATTATTTATTATTTATTTTAATAATATTATTATATTTATTATTTTAATAATATAATATATAAAAGAAAAGAAAAATAAATATTTATTTTTAATATAAAATAAAATAAAAATAAAAAATTAGACGAATCGGCAAAAGACGAGCGGCAGAGGCAGTGGCTGCGTGGTAAGCAATTCGTGGCCTGCGGCGAATTAGCTTGCCACAATAGCCCAGCACTTAGTAGTGTCCTTGCAACCCGTAGGCCCATGTGCCAGTACGCTTGCCTATTTTTCTAAAATCTAGTTTAATTAGGAACATTTGCATTTATTTCCGTAATAGATTCTGTTTCCTTAAGATGTTAGGTTTTTTCTTTTAATTTGCCTATAAATAACAAGACTTTTAATGAAACAAAGGACGGAGAATTTTATATTGGTGACTCTCTTTTTTTTTTGGACTTTTGAATTTTCTTTTGGGGACTTTTCTTTTGGACTTCGATCAGTAGTTGTGAATTAAGAAGCAAGAGGCAACAAGCAACAAACAATCATCCAGCGACGTTGATCAAACAAACAATCCATAAAAGGCAGCACACACTATCTTTGCTATTGTTCAACCAGAATCAAATTGTGGTGGAACCAGCAACGGAGGTTTGAGTTTTTATATTAACTTGTTCATATTTACAGTAGCTTCATTATTTGATTTGATCAATTATTTAAGCATACAATTGACGGGATTTTATTTAAACACATTGATTAATTGTCTTATTTACCATTTTGATCACAAAAATTTAATTACTAAAACCTTAGTTGCATAATTTATAAAATCAAAAATCAATCCATTTTGTCCATCCAGTAGCCATGCTATTTCCTTTATATTGAATATTGATTAATTGACTGATCCAGTATCCAGGTTTGGTGATTTTAAAATTATTCCGGTAAGTAAATCAAAACCCTAATCATATTTTCCTAAAACCCTAAAACAATTTTTTTCAACACTAAAGCCTAAAACTCAAAAAACTAGTTTTCAAAGTTTTTTGGGCGCTTCCCCTTGACCCCGCCCGCTATGGGCTCGTCGAAGAGGTCAATATTTATTTGTGTATTATAAGTCTTTGAGTTTAACTTCTTTTATTTAATATCCTAATTTAGTTATTAAAGTTTTAAAACCTTAATTTAAGATGTAAACCCTAAACTTATACATTTATTGCTTTATTTAATTTTAGATGTGATTATGTAGTTTATTATATATTTTGATGATTGATTTATTTAATTTCGATGTTTGGTTTGTTTAATTTATAATGGATGGATGTTTTCTTTATTATTATTATTATTTGTTTATCTTTGTATTAATAATGTAAGAGGTATGTTTTCACTTTGTGGGTACCTCATTAGGTAAGCTCCATGTAATTTAAATTATTTTCATATTTTGGGATTAATTTAAAGGACACATTTTCACCTTTTGGTGGGTGTCGTATTTAGTTTTCGATATTGGACGATGTATGGGTGCCCATCAAAACCCTAATCATATTTATTAAAAATCTAGACGTTTCCATCCTTTGATGGGTGTCCATTTATTTGTTTTGTTTAGACATTGCTATGATTTTTAATAAAGTATTTATTTATTCTTGTGTCGCATGTAGTATGGATAATTTCATTATATTTAAGAATTTTGTAACATTAAGACCTAAAAAGGAGGTCGGTTCAAGTGAACCGGGCGCTGTGGGGGTGCTGGTCCATTTCTCACTGCCTGAGCCTGATAAGCCCAACACTAAGAATAATCCTCTACCTAAATTTGGAAGGGCGCCACCGCTTGTAACCTTCATGAAGAGTTTTATCTTGTCATCTTGTCGTGGATAGAGAAGTTGCTAAAGAGGATGTGCTACTAAGCGAGCTTGGATTAACTATGGATGACGAAGCAATGATCCTTGATGATGGAAAAATCCTTGCCCTTGATATGTCTAAATAAATGAAGTATCTTCGACTCCAACTCAATGAACCTCCTTTAGCTTGAATGTTGCTCTTCTATTTTGCTTTCTATAATATTTAAATGGGATAATTATGTTTTTTTTAAAATTATTTTTGTTAAAATAAATGATTTTCATTAAATTTTTCATGGCCTTTGTTCATTTTTGGTGCTCAACCAATGACGAATCTAGCTTGATATTCATAAATTAGTATATCTATGCATCATGATTTGAATGACTTTACTAGGTGAGGAAATTATTCTACAACATTGAGTTGTGCATGCTTACAAAGAGAGGGCTCCTACATAATAACCTTTGTCTAGGTCTTAGTCCACCTTTGAACATACTTTGATGAACTTTCAAGGTGAAATTGAACTCTTCTTAATTAGGAGAGAGATGTTCTAGGCATTGTTTGACGAGCCAATAACTAGTATCAACCCTATTGACATCAAACCTTAGTTATCCCTTTGAGCCTTTATAAAATTTTAGCTTACTTTTCATTGGCTAGCAAACCCAATAACTTATCTTGAGCTGTTGTTACACTTTTGACAAGTCTAATAACCACTGAATTACCAAGGGAAAAGAAGATCAAAGAGAAGGACATATTGTCAAGACTATAGAGATAGTTGATGTTTACCTGATATTAGACCTGATATCTCTAATTCACTAAGATGACATCAGGGCAACAAATGATTAATCCTTATTGAAGCAAACTCACTCTACTCCACTCATCCATAGTTAGAAGCATAGAGTGGTGAGGACAGAATAATCCTCTTAGAGTTAGACCCAAAAAAATAAACAAACAAAAAAAGAGAAAAAGGAAGAAAGAGAAAAAAGAAAATAAAAAAAGGAAAAACAATGGGTCCTGAGTTTATGCAAAAGCAAAAGGAACAGACGAATATCATCTTAATCAGTTCTATATTTCTTCTAAGGAGATAGAAGGAAATTGAAGTCTAACAAGATTGCTCCCAGTTGCCTATAGTTCCAACAAGAAGTTTATAATGTGAAGGTTTGTCTATTGTGTCACGTCAGCTTCAGCTCAAAGATGGCCTTCATTTAACCCATATCCCTTATAGACTACATTTTAAGCCTATTAAAGACTTGTTGATCTCTCTTGGTAGGTAGAGTCTATTAGTAGAGATAGTTTGAATAAGCATGCATATGAGATAGATAATACTTAAACTCGATGAGATCTTTGGCCAAGTAATGTGTATGTGCCTATCTGAAGTATAACAGTTCTTGCTTAAATGGAAATAATTCCTGAGTTTAGTACGGTAACTAGGATTTTCATGTTATAGATTTGTTAATTTGAAAAATCGAGTCCTGAGATACAATGACACTGATTTGATAAAGTCAACATTTGATTCAAAAAATAAATAAATAAATAAATAAAAGAACTATTTTCTCATCACATAAGCCTTCAAGTTAAGGGAAGTATGTTGAACCATCAAACCTCGAAGGACACATTGGGAAAGTAAAATGATTATTGGCAAGGTTATGAAGAAACTACCAATTGACATGCTGAATCATAGTTTGAAATGGATGTATATCTACTGCTTGGGGCCTCTACTACTCATGTTTTCAACATCTTTAAGATAAAAGCCATAAATGTGAAGCCTTCTATCATTCCAAAGCAAGTCCTTAATGAGCATCTGGAAGGATCCAATGAGAACACTTCAGCTGAGCACCTCAATCTGTGAGTCGATGGAACCACTGTAAGTATTATTCATGAATATCATGCATACATAAGCATATCATATTGCATTTTGTTATCTTGTGTTGTCTAATATTTGTCAAAGTGAACAGTAAACACCCAATGAAGTAAACAATCAAAAGAAGATATTGAATCAGAGGGCATGGAAAGCCCATTGATGGAGGAAGCTCCAGTCATTTTGCAAAAGAAGAAATGGACACTTGTACGAAGAGCTAGACAACACAAACATCAATCAGAGCCTGCATGGGAACAAAATAATTGGTTTGAGCCTACACAGGGGTAAAGTTTCTTCTTTCAATTTTTTGAATTTATGCATGTAAAAAATATTTTCAGACTCACTTTCAAATATTTTGCCACGCAGGGGGCAAAGAGATGATATAAAAGCGAGCTACAAAATAGCTGATTTTTTTGTAAAAGGAAAAACAAAAAGAATAAGAATAAAGTAAGAACCCCAAAAGAATGGAGATGCAAATGACAAAAAATCAGTCTCGGGTCGAGAACCCAAAATCCAGTTTTGGGTCGAGCACCCAAAATTCAATCTCTGGTCGAGAACCCAAAATCCAGCTTAGGATCAAGAATCCAAAATTCAGTCTCAGGTTGAGAATCTAAAATCTCATTTTGGGTCGAGCACCCTAAATCCAATCTTGGGTTGAGCATCCAAAATCTAATTTTGGGTCGAGCACCCAAATTTAGTTTTGGGTCGAACACTCAAAATCTAGTTTTGGGTCGAACACCCAAAAACCTATATTTAGGTTTGGGTCGAGAACCTAAAATCTAATTTAGGATCGAGAATCCAAAATCCAGTCTTGGGTCGAGAACCCAAATCCTGTTCAGGATGAGGACCCAAAATCCATATTCGGGTCGAGACCCCAAACTTCATTTTTGGGTCCAGAACCCAATTTAGTCTCAAGTCCAGAACCTAAATTACTTTTTAGTCCATAACTCACCCGAATCCAGAACTCAAATTATTTTCGAGTCCATGACTCACCCGGGTCGAGAACCCAAATCTAATCTTAGGTTGAGAATCCAATCAAACCTATCCGGGCCTAGAACCTAAATCTTTTTCGAGTTTAGAACTCATTCTGGGTTCAGAATCCAAACCAACTTCAATCTCGGGTTGAGAACCCGTCCTTACACAAATCAGCTCAAATTCATGTTGCTTTTCACTCTCTTCTACTGAAGTCTCAGATTGTTCAAGTAGGGAATAAACTGTAGACCCTAATTTTTTTACCGAGTCTAGTCCCATATTAATAAGAAGTAAAATCTAAAGATTTAAAACAATATAAAATAATTTTTATATTATTTATTTCAATAATAATATTATATTTATTATTTTAATAATATAATATATAAAATAAAAGAAAAAATATTTATTTATTTATAATATAATATTTATTTTTAATAAAAAATAAAATAAAATAAAAAATAAAAAATCGGACGAATCGGCGAACGACGCGCGGCAGCGGCAGCGGCTGCGTGGCAAGCACTCGGCCTGCGGCAAATTGGCTTGCCACAGCCAAGCCTGCAGCGAATTGCGAGTAGCGCTCACCCCAACAGCCCAACAATGTCCTCGCAGCCCACAGGCCCATGTGCCAGCGCTTGCCTATTTTGTCAAAATCTAATTTAATTAGGAACGTTTTAATTTATTTCCGTAACAGATTCTATTTCCTTAAAATGTTAGGTTTTCTCTTTTAATTTGCCTATAAATAACAAGACTTTTAATGAAACAAAGGATGGATAATTTTAGACTAGGACTCTCTTTTTCTGGACTTTTGACTTTTCTTTTAGGGACTTTTCTTTTGGACTTCGATCGGCAGTTGTGAATTAAGAAGTAAGAGGTAGCAAGCAACAAACAATCATCCAGCAATGTTGATCAAACAAATAATCCATAAAAGGCAGCACTTATTGTCTTTGCTATTGTTCAACCAGAATCAAATTATGGTGGAACCAACAACGGAGGTTTGAGTTTTTATATTAACTTTTTCATATTTACAGTAGTTTCATTATTTGATTTGATCAATTATTTAAGCGTACAATAGACGGGTTTTTATTTAAACATGTTGATTAATTATCTTATTTATCATTTTGATCACGGAAATTTAATTACTAAAACCTTAGTTTCATATTTTATAAAATAAAAAATCAATCCATTTTGTCCATCTAGTAGCAATGCTATTTCCTTTATATTGAATATTGATTAATTGACGGATCCAGTATCCAGGTTTGGTGATTTTAAAATTTTTCCAGTAAGTAAATCAAAACCGTAATCATCTTTTCCTAAAACACTAAAATAGTTTTTTTCAACACCAAAACCTACAAACCTAAAAACCTATTTTCAAAATTTTCTGGGGCACTGCCCCTTGACCCTGCCTGCTAATTGGCTAGCAGGACCACCGTATGGGCTCATCAAAGGGGTCAATATTTATTTGTGTATTATAAGTCTTTGTGTTTAACTTCTTTTCTTTAAAGCCCTAATTTAGTTATTAAAATTTTAAAACCCTAATTTAAGATGTAAACCCTAAACTTATACATTTATTACTTTTTTAATTTTAGATTTGATTATGTAGTTTATTATATGTTTTAATGATTGATTTATTTAATTTTGATGTTTAGTTTGTCTAATTTATCATAGATGGATATTTTCTTTATTATTATTATTATTATTATTATTATTATTATTATTATTATTATTATTATTTATCTTGGTATTAATAATGTAAGAGGTATGTTTCCATTTTGTGGGTACCTCATTAGGTAAGCTCCATGTAATTTAAATTATTTTCATATTTTAGGATTAATGTAAAGGACACGTTTTCACCTTTTGGTTGGTATCCTATTTAGTTTTAGATATTGGACGATGTAAGAACATGTTTCCATCCTTGAATGGGTGTCCATCTATTTATTTTGTTTGGACATTGCTATAATTTTTAATAAAGTATTTATTTATTCTTTGATCGTATGTAGTATGGATAATATCATTATATTTAAAAATTTATAATATTAAGACCTAAAAATTATGCGCTATAGGAGTGTTGGCCCATTTCTCACCTTTCCCACGCGAACCTAACTTTTCAAACCTAATTGGGGGTTGGGGATTCCTTAGGAATCGAGTCATCCACCCCTTTCTTTTTTTCGGCCCATCCGGGTGGCGACTCCATTTTCTTTGAATTTAGGCCCATGTTCTCTAAGGCCCTGAGCCTAACTTTACCGAAGTCATAAGAACCATTCCACATGGGAGTGGGGGCAAAAATCCCTTCTCACAGTATCAAATTTAGTTTCCTCTTATACTTTCATTTATTGGTATCAATAAATTTCTTTTTCTTTACTTTCATTTTCTTTTTGTCTTTGTCAAAGGGGGAGAAATATATATGTCATTGAATTTAAATGACTTAATTATTAAAGGGGAGAGATAAATAAGAAAAGAAAATAAATTGGTATCAAGAAAATCATACATCAATTGGTATCAAGATTTCCATGCATCAATTGTGAAATTATCTAACATATGGGGAGAAACTTTATTATCATTGCATTAATTGCTTCATGTATTTAAATATGTTTAAATTAAATTCAATTTGATTGCCAAACTCAAAAATGGGGAGATTGTTGAGATTGATGGACAATCAAACTCTATTTTGATCATTGATAATCAAATTGATAAAGACCTAATAATTTCAAACAAGTCTGTCAAGTTTGTTATGCAGAAACTGAGCTCCTATACAACCACCCGAATCGAAGATCGAGCGACTGCACAAATGCAGCACGAGCATAAAACCAAATTGTCACACAGATCTGCCAAGCCAAGAAAAATCAAACAGACATATGCATGTGCCTAGTAGAGAACCAAACTGAAACATCGAGTGTCAAGCTGGATTTAGAACTGCAAAGCTAAGAGAACCAAACTAAACAAGATAAAAATAGTTTGCCGAAACAACCAGGCTAAGCATGCAGTGTAGCTCGATACAGAGCTAAGACTAGCCAACTACGACATTTGAACTAAGTCCATAAATTACTGAAAGGATCACTTTCTCAGTGAGCAGTGAAGTCAAGACGGAAGAACTTCGGAAGACTGCCTAAGAAGCCTGAGCAATCACAGGTAACAAATAGCTAAAATACTAAAAAGAACAAAAAAAGATAGTGGTCAGCTCTTGCAGTGCTTCCTTAACACTCAGAACCTTGAGCTACCACACTGAAGGACCGAGTGACCGTAGAAGCCTGGATGATTTAAATCTTATAGCAAAATATCTTAGACCAATGATAACCAGACATGTGGATAAAGAAATTTGAACTCAATGGTAACCTTGTGTCGAACGACCACACTTCGTGCCTGGATGACTACATGACACAAAGGTATGGGCAACTAGATTTATTAGACACAAAGATTTGACCGTTGGAACTAGCCGCTACACATAGCTTTCAGATCATGAAATCATACATTGAGCCGAGCGATCGCTTACCAAGCTCCAGACACAAAATTAGTGAAAGACAAGTACTAAACATGTGAAAACCACTTCAAATGGCTAGTTTAAGCCAAATTGCTATAAATACCACATTAAACTTTATTTTTGTGGTTAGAGAATACTTTGATTGCTATTGTAATTTCATTGAACAACATTTTTCATTATCTTGTCTAAAGATCAAAAGATCAAGCATCAAAAATCTTAGAATGTTAGGTGTGAGCATTAAACACCATATATGTTTGAGTGTGAGCTTAGAAACACTTAGGTTGTGAGAGTGAGCCTAGAAAAACTCTTGTAAAGGTTGTGAGGATTGATCTTAAACCATTGTTATAATTTGGTGTGAGCTAGAAAAAACACCAAGATAGAGTTAACCTTGTAAAAACTCAAGACTAGTGGAACCTTAACAAGTTGTTAAGGAAGTATATG
Source organism: Garcia nutans (assembly GCA_947685225.1). Taxonomy (NCBI): domain Eukaryota; kingdom Viridiplantae; phylum Streptophyta; class Magnoliopsida; order Malpighiales; family Euphorbiaceae; genus Garcia; species Garcia nutans. Next base: position 293,431 of record CANTUV010000013.1, read on the forward strand.
TAGGATTGAGGTAAATCTGAACTACTATAATTCTTTGTGTTCTTTCTTCTCAAACTCTACTCCATCTCCCTCTACATCTTCTTCATCTCTTGCTTTTTAAGTTTTAAATTTACCATCATTCTTCAAACAACCAATTCACCTCCCCTCCCCCCCCCCCCCCCCCCCCCCCCCCCCTCTTGGTTTCTAGTTTGGGACAACAATTTAAATTTTAAAATAAATAAATAAAATAAAATAAAATAATAAAATAATATATATGTGGTTAAAATTAAAGAAGAAAGAAAATTAAAATAACATATTTATCATCTTCTTCTTCTTCTCTTCTCTGTCACGCATGAAATTTTCACCATGGCCAAGGATGATTTTTGGTTCAAATACTAAATTTTAGTGGGATTTTCAAGGATTGAATTTAACTTTGCTAGTTTGCCAACAAACTAGTAAGCTTTCTTTCCTCATTTTGAAGTTTCATGGAAATCTATGAATATGTGAAATATAGAAATTTGATATGGTGTCTTATAATTAGTTATATTGGTATGGATGATGTTAATTCGATGAGGAAAGAATGATTTTGTAGTTAGATAGTTGATTTGTTTAAGTTTAGCTGGAGTTTGGATGGGTTAATAGTAAAATTAGGGTTTCCATGGGATTTTTGTAAAGAATTGGTTTAAATTGGTTTAAATTGATTTTAATTGTTTAAAATGTGTTAGAATATGTTTTTAAAGGTATATTTGAACTTAAATTATGTTTTGGAAGTGGTTAGAATAGGTTTCCAAAATTAAAGAAGGTTAGGATTTCGGAAGAGTTTTGTTAAAGAATTGGTGTTCATAGGATTGCATTGTTTAAAACATGTTATTAAATGGCTTTAAGGATAGAAATGAACTTAAAATGCTATTGGTAATTGAGTAGAATGAACTTTTAGAATTAAAGTGAGTTCGGGAAAAATTTGAAAAATTGGAGTAATGTTGTTTAATTCATGATTAATAGTTAAAACACCTTATAATGTGATTCTAATGTATGGTATACATTCATATTTTGAATAGGTATTGAGTAGATTATTACTTCATAAACCTAGTGGTGAAGGGTATTTTGAGTAAGTAGTGGGAAAGGAGTGCATTTAGCTTGAAGTGCTCTTGAAGGAGGTTAGTACATACTTTGACATTGAGTGTGGTTGATTTCATTGATTTTAAGCATAATACATTTCATTATTTAAAAGTGATATGTTACTTGATTAATGTGAATGTGTGTATGGCATTATTTAAAGTAACAATACTTGGTTTCCATTGATTATGGCATGATATGCCATTGGAGAATGGCTAAATGTGATGAGTGTGTAAAATGTGAAAAGTGCAAGTTTTGCACTAAAATGAGAAAGTGAGCCACATTTGATTTAGATGTCATGATGATGTGGTTTGTGAGTCAAAAATATGAAAAAGAATGATAAATCTAGAAAAATAAGAGAAATGTGAATTATGAGAAAAATGTGTTTGCATGTCACCTTATATAAAGTCAAGTTCCAGATTATTATTATTGAAATTTTATACCTTTGGGTGAGACACGCTAGTATCATAGACTTTTATGTCTTCGGGTGAGACACACTGGTGTCATAGACTCATTATGCCTTCAGGTGAAATACACTGGTGTCACAGATGAATGAGATAGCCCAAGATAATATTTCTGGAACCATACCATTATATAAGGATTTTTGGGCCTAATGTGTGTAGATGATTAATATGTTAAATAAATGTGTATATGTATTGGGTGACATTTGAATTATAGTGCATTATTGGCATTATGTATGTAAAATCATTTATTTTATACTAAAGTATGTATCACTTGGCGAAATGCTTAGTGCAAATACATTTTATCGCACAGGTGATAGGGCAGATCCGGAGGATCTGGAGAGTGCTGCTAGATCACACCAGTTCTAGGCTATAGTTGGTTGTTGTGAAGGTTTTAGAGCTGCCATAGACCAGTGCCATCTGTATTTCATGTGTACGCTTTAAACTTTTTGAAATGTATTCAAGATTGTACATTATATTTATAAACATGTATATGATGTAAATTATAAATAATTTCTTTTGTGTTAAATGTTGGAAACAAGAAATGGGGTATATATATATATTTTTTGACGGATGTACATTTTATAAAATGTTGGTGGATTTGATCCATTAGGATAATTTTGGAGAAATAGACGTGCTAAGTAGTTATTTGAGAGTGTGTTTTATTGCAAGTTGTGTGAATTTGAATTTGGGAATATCTGAAATATAGACAAAATTCTGATAAATTTTTTTCAGAGATTTTCTTTGAAAATATATCATTTTAATATTTAAATCACCGATGGATACTTTTATTTATTTATTTATTAAAATACATTTTTTAAGTGTTTAAAATAATTTTCTTGGAATTATAAAAATTCTTGAAAAGTCTATACTGTGACATTTTTATATTTTATATACGTATTCTATATAAACTAGTTGTATATGTGCTACATATATAGAGTATAAGGCTGTTACATGGGGCATGATGGAAATATTATGCCATCTGCTGAACCCATATTGGAGAACCTTGTACCCTTGGTCTAATTATCTCTAAAGCCTCTCCAGCATCCCCTACTCTAGCTTCAGCTCTATCATCACTCGAAGTAGCACTCTCCACACTATCCTCTTCTAATATATGGTTCTCGATGCCATCTAAACCTATATATGTCACAACAAACAAATATTGCCACATTAGAGACCAACACAGATGCCAATGCATATGCATGTATCACGACATAAATTATAATTTAAAAACCCCTTTTCTATCATTCAAAATTCACCTAGGTCAATAATATCAAACTTAGGCTTTGATACCAAAACAAATATGTAACACCCTATACCCTATATATGTATAATACGTATACTCCGTATATGTAAAGTACATATATAAGACACAAGAGTACTGTAGAAATTAGTTGTAGAAATACTTTCAATTGATAATATAAAATTATAATATTATAAGTGTATACACTATAATTAAGTAAATGTAATTTAAATATAATTTGATTAATTTATAAAGAAAAACCTCTAGAAGAAATTTGACATAGCTTTTTCTGTAATTTCATATCATTCAAAAATAAATAAATAAAACTCAATCAGCATAGAATGTAACACTCTTATATCTTATTTATGTATAATGCATATACCCTATATACATAAAATATGATGTAGAATATAAGAATGCCACTCCAAAGATCAGTATTAACCCCTCCTTTTAATATTAAAAATAATTATAGGTTTATAATAGAAAATCTTTAGGAAAAAAAATCGTCAGAGTATTGTTTGTAATGATAATAATCCCCAAATTATCTAGTACTCAACCTGCAAAAAGAAACACTCTCAAAGCAATATTCACCACCGATTCTCCAAATCACCACTTTATAAACTTACATATTAAGATTATATATTTAATAATATTTCTTAATATAAGTATTTATATATATTCACAACATATTCTAAAATCCATTTAATATACATAAGATATGATTTAACTATACAAAAAACCAAAATACATATTAAAAACAAACTTATACGTGTATGCAACACCTTCAAAGTTGGTCTTGTGGCACACTTAGCCTCTAAATCTCAGCCATAATCAGGGACCCTTTGATATGTAACTCTCTCACCTCCGCGATTCATATAACCGGGCTAAGCATATAGCTTAGTAGTGCATATTCAAAAACAATATACATTTATATCTAAATGTTCTTCCTCATAATATAAGTTTGCAATATTTATACAAAACCTTTGTTTATTCACAATCCATATACAAACACACAGCACATCCACACACACATACATTGGGCCCAATAGCCCCTCTACAATTATCATGTCCAGTTTTAAGACCCAGCCCTGATTAAGTCTTTCATCAATATAAATATCAGGACCTAACTTTGCTCAGGTCATGACCTAGCTCTGCTTAGGTCTATCAATGCATGCATAATCAATCTCAACAGTAGTGGACAAGCAATTGTATAGGTTGCAAACATAGAATATCTCATTATAATTCCACAGTTTCCAAGTGATCACATTATGAGAGGGGATTTTCTCTCCCACTCCCGATGGAATCATTCTTGTGACTTTGGCACTTTTAGGCTCTGGCCTTAAAGAACATGGGCTTAAACCCAGAAAATTTAGAGTTGCCACCTGGATGGGCTGGAAAGATAGAAAGGGGTGGATGACTCAATTACTAAGGAATCCCCAAGCCCTTTTTGGGTTCGGAAAGTTGGGTATGCATGGGAAAGGTGAGAATGACCCAACACCCCCATAATGACCAGTTCATTGGAATCGGCCTCCTTTTAACGTCTAAATATTATTAAATCCTTACATTATTATAATATTATTCATATTAAAAGTAATTAAAAAGTAAATAAAATGAAAATAACCATATCATTAAATACACAAGCAAATAACAAAGTGGACACTCATACTAGATGGAAACATGCACTTACAAACATCCAGAATCCATAAAATAAAATAAAACCAGACATTCATCAAGAGGTGAAAATATGTCCCTTACATCAATCCCCAAATATAAATTAAATAAAAGAAGCAAATTAAATAAGGCACCCACAAAGTGAAAATATGCCTTTTATAAGTCTCTTAAAATCCCAAATAATAAGAAATTACAATAAACACAAATAATAATCATACATATAGTCATTAAACAATCATAAAATTAGAGCTTAATTAAAAGAAAATTAAAATTGCAATCTACTAGCATATCTCAATATTAACCCCAATGAAATATAGTGTGCAACTAGTGTTTAATATGCAAATTAGGGTTTTAATATGCAACTTGGGGCTTTAAAAATGCTATTTAGGGTTCAAAAATGCAAATTAGGTTTTAGGATACTAATCAAATTAGGGTTTTAGAATATGTAAGATAGGATTTAAAACACAAAACTAAGGCTAAAATATTTGAAACTAGTATCTAATATACAAAACAAAATTTAATCCTAAACCTTAAGATACAAGACTAGAGTTTAAAGCATGCATTTTGGATTCTGTAATATAATTCTATGTTTGTAAAGTGGAATCAGGGTTTTAAATTATTTAACTGAGATCAAAAACTTACATGATTAGGGTTTATATCAAATTGAATACCAAGGTTGTGATTTGTTAAATAAAATTCCTAAAATCAAATTTATATTGAAAGATAACAATATACTTAATTGAATGATTAATGGAATTTTGAATAAAATAAGTTAATAAGATCATACATGCATTGTCAGATCCTCTAAGGTAAATTTGCTGAACCAAGCTTGATCATTTGTAATATTGCCTTTTGGATAGCCTGGATCAATCGAAGTCTTGGCCGAACTCCAACAATTTGAAAATTGTTTGGCCACTGCCTTAGTTATGCTCTCTACTTTTTGTTTCTCTTTTGTTCTTTTTATCTTCTGTTACTTTTTTGTTTTGGTAATCTTAATTGTTTTTCCCCCTCTAGCTCATGAATGCAGTCTTGTACTTTTAGGTTGCAATTAAGGCGAACTTAGCTTGCAAATCCTCATCCAACTCAAACTCTCTTTACTTGTCCTAAGCTTATTTGAATTTAAGAACAATTAGGAATAATGCTTTTGGACTGAATTGAGGCTAAATCAATGCCTCATGTCTAATTAGCCTAGCCAAATTCGACATGAGGGAGTCTCATATCGAATTAGACAAGCCCAAACCCAACTGGTTTGTTCTGCATAAATAAATTGGCTCAACTCAACTGAACTGGACTTAATTCAAACATGTTAAATTTAATTTGGGCCTTTCATTAAATCCAAACTTAATCCGACCTCTTTTAATTAAAACACAATTTGAGTTGGGCCAAAATTTAGGGTCTATAATTACTATTTCACCATCACATTACATAATCATGAGTCACATTCACAATGTGATTCATTCCACACATTTTATCACATTTCAAAGAAATTATATACATTATGCTAAATCACATTTAATGGAAACACAAGTCATTTAAATATGTACTAACCTTATTTCGCTTCCAAATCAACTCAAAATCTCTTTCCAAGCCAAAACCCTAAACTTTACCACTTGTACCAATTTGGCCTACATACACATGAACCCAATAACAAGCCAAATTATTCAATTAAAAACACTTACATGCTTAATTTATATCAAATTACCATTAAATACACAATTCCCATCTAAATCCCAACAAAACTGTAATTTCACCGCTTACTACTTTTCCCAAACTTCACCTTAACCAACTCATTTTCAACATCCCACCATAAAATTATTACTTACTCAACCAAATAACCACAAAACAATTCATTTCTACAATTATTAAAACCTATTTCACAAACCCAATTCTCACATAACCTATCCATAAATCCTAAATTCACCAAAACCTTCTCATATCCAATTTCTAACCATAAAATCATAACATTTACATTAAAACAACATTAAATCACCCCATAACAAGAATTATAAAAACCCATATTAAAACCCTAATTTGTACATACTCATCCCATAACCTTAATTTCATCAATTATGTCTATTTCAACCAATCAACCCACAAAGCATCATATATTCATCATTTTAACTTCATTATTATCTATTTTAACAATTTAAATATACTTTCTCTCTCTAATGCAATCTTACATAACCACAAAAACAAGGAAAAACTAACTTAAAAAGAAAAGAACTTACTTGGTTCTTTAATTTCCCTTCAAAATCCACTTGATTTGCTAAGGTTTTTGACTAAATTTGGAGTATTTAGAAGAATGTCTATCCTTTTCTCTCTATCTCAAAATTTTGGTCACCATTGAAATGGGAAGAAGAAGATGAGTTTTCTCTAATTTTCTTCTTCCTTTCCAATTATATATTAATTTAATTAATTAATTAATTAATTATTTTATTATTTGCCTCTTTAATTTCTATCCAAGTATTTTATTTATTCCTTTGACTTTTCTTTTCTTTTATTATTTATTTATTTTAATTATCATCTTCCACCCATCATTATCTAAATAATCCCCACTAATACATGAATCATAGAGGAGGCCGATTCTTTGAATCGGGCATATGTGAATAATAAGGATTCTCATCTAAGTTGTTCCCAAAATCACCTAACTTCTCGAACTTAGTTTCAAATGGGGTTAGGGATTTCTCCAAAAAGGAAACAAGAGAATGCTACCCCTATCATTTCTCGGTCTTACTGGGTGGTGACTCTATTTCATGCAAGTCTCACTTGTCGGATCTCTGAGATCAATAATCTGGTAGTGCTAAGACTTCAAAATATTGAGCGCGGATGGGACCGTGTGCTCACAATAGGGTGTAAGAGTATTATATCATGGTGACCAGCTACTCTTCTAGGAATTCTCTTTTCATATGACCAATGATAGTTATTAGCTACCAACTCCTCTATTAGATCATGAGCATCAATAGGATTTTTATTTATCATTGCTCCTCCAGCTACCGTATCCACTGTTCCTCTAATATTTGGGCATAGTCCATTATAGAAAGTATTGATTAAAAGCTAATCTGGAACTCCATGGTGAGGACACTTCCTTTGAAAATCTTTGAACTGCTCCCAAGCTTCATAAAAAGTCTCTCCATCATGTTGCATGAAGCTAGTGATATCGATCCTCAATTTGGTCGTCTTCACTAGTGGAAAGTACTTGGCTAGGAAGGCTGCAGCTAATTGATTCCAAGTTCATGCTTTTGAATTCAACCATTCCTTTGCCTTGTCCTTTAAGGAGAGTGGGAATAGTCAAAGTGTTATGGCATCATCAGAGACTCTATTAATCCTAAAAGTGCCATAAATCTCAAAGAAATTTGACAAATGAGCATAAGCATCTTCATGATTAAGGCCAAAGAACAATGATTATTGGATCATTGAGATAAGTGTAGGCTAGAGATCAAAAGTGTTAGCTTGAACTGGTGGCTTTGTGATTCTTAACCTTGCTTGAGTGGAAAGTAAGACATAGTCCTTGAGGGTCCTTTATTATGTGTTGCCACCCATCGTTTCTTCTCCTTCTTCTTTTGCTTTTAAAGTTTCAACTATAATCCTTTCCTTATGGTCCTTTCGAATGCTCTCTCTGTTTTCCTTATTTTGCTTTATACTTAGCTTTTCTATTTCAGGATTATATTCCATGAGCTATGCGTCAGGGTTTCTGCATATGTAAGTGAAATTCTTGAAAGGAAAACAAGAAAACAAATTAAAACTAAAATAGAAAAATTGCAAAGTAATAATAATTTAATTTTATTGATATTAAAATCGTCGTCTTCCCCAATAACGACACTAAAATCTTGTTATGGTAATCCTAACTCTATTAAAAGGGCACAATATTGCAAGCAAGCAGTAAAGTGTTTGAGTTAAAGTATCATCCCATAAGGAATGGTCAATTCTAAGTTTCAAACAATAAATTATTTATTATTTGGAAAGTTGAGCTAATTTTAATTTTATGCTAACTAAATTAATTAATCTAATTTGATTAAATTAAATTTTTATATTTAAAAACATAGGGTTAGAGTCTTTCTATTGATTATATATGAGCTTTCTAGGGTTTTAATATAATTTTATTTATTCATTGATTATTAGTTTAATCTTCCTAAATTAAGTTCTAGTCTCTCACAATATCTAAAGCTAAAATTTATATTAACTCAACTCTCATGATCTTAAGAACTAATTCAACTCTTTAGGTTTTGTGAAGGTCTTTAATTAACCTGTTAAGAAGTTTTATTATCTTTAATTAAAAACTACTTAATATTGTCATCTCCTTAAATTAATGTTATGCTTTCACTCTCATTCTATCATATAATATCTCAAATCAATCAATTATTGGCTAAATATTTATTAGCTTTAAGTACAAACATAACGAAATAATCAAAAATATTTATTGAATTAAATAAATATGAAGTTCACTGTAGATAATCATGAGTAGTCTAACCCTAATTAGGATTATAGTTGACATGATTAAGAAGTAACTAACAAAAGAATTAAATAAAATTGTAGAAGACATTAAAACTAAAGAAAAGTATATCAAACTCAAGAAAACTTTTTTGGATTGAATCGAACTCTTGCTTGAACCTTGAAAATCTTGAAAACTTGTAAAGAACTATGGATGATTTCAATCAAGGAAGGAGGTTTTGCTTATATGGGGGCTTGAAGTCTTTTAAACTGATTAGGAAGGCATGTAGGTCACATTTGGAGATTTCTTTCTTAGTTATAAATTTAAACTGGGCAAGAATTTACACAAAATCAAAGTATGTAGCCGCCTAACGATTCCCACAGTCATGGTTTTGAATCTCACTACCGTGCATCATTGCACCTCAGTTAGCTTGTGAAGACTTCATCAGGTGGCGAGAAATTGGAATACACAGTCGTAGACTCTTCTGTTTTGCTTTTTCTCTCTTGGGGCAGTTTTGATTTTATTCACAGCGTCAAATTGATCCAAAGAATTCCATATAACCTTCAAGAATATTCCATAGAACCTTCATGAATAAAACATATAAATTAAGAACAATATCTTATTAGATATAGATTATTCAGGTGATTTGCATAGTCTTATATTTCCTCACACTCTACGTCGACTGTTGCATCAACCAATAAAAGCGTATTATACAATATTTAAAATTATTTTTTAAAACTTTTCTATATACATTTAATTTCCAGTATAAAAAAATGCTTTGTCGATTTCATTAGAATCTAAGTAGTATCATAGTTCTCTTTGGAAAAAATTTAAATTTTGCACGAATCAATTATATGAAGTTTAATTTTATTCATTTCTCAAAAAAAAAGTTTAATTTTATTCATTCTCAAGTTCATCCCATTAATTTTGTCTATTATCAATTTTGAAAAAGTTATCACTAATAAAATTCAATTATTTTTAATTAGAAAAATAATCATTTGAAAGAAATAAAATCATGATAAAATTTTTTTAAAAAAATTATAATAATTTATTTAGCCAAAAGTTCAAATTAGCCCCTGAAGTGTTATTGTTGTCAAGAATAATTGAAGAATAAGAAGATTTGAAGAGAAGAATTTCTGTATATTTCAGTATTTCTCAAAAAATAGTGTACAATCTATATATATATATTGTTTTCAAAGCTTAAAATAGGACATTAACATTGTATATACGAAATAAAGTCTGTATTAACTCCTATTGATCCTATAACCATGGGTGATATATATTTCCTTAATAAGAAGATTGACTTTCCTCAATACTCCCCCTCAAGTTGGATTGTGGGATCACACACATTCAACTTGCACAGTATAGCTTGAAACATTCGACCATTAATAGCTTTAGTAAGCATATCAGCTAGCTGATCCTCGGATCGAACATGTGGAAGAGTAATAATTCCACTATCCAGCTTCTCTTGATGAAATGTCTGTCAATCTCAACATGCTTGGTCCTGTCATGTTCTACAGGATTTTCTGAAATGCACATAGCAGCTTTATTATCACACATTAACTTGCATACCTCATGAACAGAAAAACCAATTTCAGTAAGAAGCTTCCTCAGCCATAATACTTCTGTAAGACCATGTGCTATTCCTCGAAATTCTGCCTCTGCACTGGAGAGAGCTACTACTTTCTGCTTCTTGCTTTTCCAAGTAACAAGATTACCACCAACAAAGGTAAGATATCCAGATGTGGATCTTCTATCAACTGGATTTCCTGCCCAATCAGCATCAATATAAGCTTGAATCTCCAAGTGTCCATGTTTCTTGAACCACACTCCTCTTCCTGGAGATCCCTTTAAGTATCAGATGACCCTTAAGGCAGCTTCCATGTGATCAGACTGAGGGCAGTGCATAAACTGACTCAATATACCAACAGCATAGGCAATATCAGGTCTTGTATGGGATAAATAGATGAGTTTCCCAACAAGATGTTGATACTGTCTTTGATCAGCAGACTCCGCTTCTTCACTAATCTTCAAACCATGATTCACAATCATAGGAGTGTCAGCAGGCTTGCAGTCCAACATCCCTATCTCAGCCAACAAATCCAGGACATACTTCCTTTGAGAGATAAAAATCCCCTTATTTGATCTCAGTACTTCAATGCCGAGGAAGTATTTAAGTTGGCCCGAGTCTTTCATTTCAAATTCTTGAAAAAGATTCTCCCTAAGCTCCTTCATTTCTTCTATATCATTTCCTGTGATTATCATATCATCAATGTAGATAATCAAACAAGTAACTTTATTGCTTCTATCTTTGATGAACAAGGTATGATCGAAGTTACTCTGTTGATATCCATATTTCTTCATTACCACAGTAAACTTCCCAAACCATGCTCTCGGGGACTGTTTAAGACCATACAAAGGCTTCTTGAGTTTACAAACTTCTCCAGGTTGAAAGCCTTCAGAAAAACTTGGTGGTGGTATCATATACACCTCCTCCTGTAAGTCTCCATGGAGAAAGGCATTCTTCACATCAAACTGATAAAGTGGCCAGTCTTGATTAGCAGCAACAGAGAACAATACTCGTATAGTATCAATTTTAGCCACTGGGGAGAAAGTCTCAGAATAATCAACCCCATAAGTTTGAGTATACTCTTTTGCTACTAATCTTGCTTTATATCTTTATATAGAACCATCTGCCTTGCGCTTGATTGCAAAAACCCACCGACATCCAACTGGTTTCTTATTCAGAGGCATCTTACATTTTTCCCATGTCTCGCTTTTTTCTAAGGCTTCCATTTCAATCTTTATAGCTTCACGCCATTCATCTTGACTAATGGCCTCTTGTACATTCCTTGGAAGAATCTCAGAATATATTGTAGCTGCAAAATCTTGAGCTGTAGTGGATAGGCTCCCCCTGACAATATTAGTAACTAGATACTTTGACTGTTTAGGCTCATATTCTGGTTCATATCTCTTTGGAGGAATTCCCCTTGTACTCCTAGGAGGAAGTACATATTTCTCAAGTTCTGGTTCTGCTTCATTTCTGGAATCATGTTCTTCAGTCTCTGTATCAACATCAATTATATTGTGACAAATATTATTGTCAGTATTTACCTCACAATCATTCAGTGGGGAGACGTGTTCTGGTGATGGATTCTGTCCCATGAGACAAGGTTGTTCGGTGAGATCAAGTACTAGCTCTTTTGGACCTGTTTCAGACACAGTGGTAATCGGAACAGACACAGAAGAAGAACTAGACAACCAACTCACTGGATTAATTTTACTCTCCCCCTGACCAGTGGGTTGGGTGGAATAAAAGAACTCGGTTTCTAGGAAATCACAATCCATAGACACATATATCCTACGAGTGGAAGGATGATAGCATCTGTACCCTTTCTGGTGACTCCCATACCCAACAAAACACACTTGAGGGAACAGGCTTTGAACTTAGTTCTTTCTATTTTTGGAACATGAACGAACACAGAACATCCAAAAACACGAGGTCGAAGAGTCAAAATAGAAGGAATACTCACATGTTTTGACAATTCTTTTAATGGTGTTTGGAGTTGAAGAATTTTTGTAGGCAATCGATTTGTGAGATAAACCGAGGTTGCTACAGGTTCAAGCCATAGGAAGGTAGGAGCATGAGATTCCAGGAGCATAGCTCTCGTCATTTCTAGAATCAACCGATTCTTTCTCTCTGCAACACCATTTTGTTGTGGTGTATGAGGGCAAGAGGTTTGATGAATAATTCCTTTTTCCTGAAAGAACTGGCGAAGAGTGGAGTTAACATATCCCCCCCCCCCCTCCCCCCATTATCAGATCTAAGGATTTGAATATTTTTATGAAACTGGGTACTGATCATATTGTGAAATTCAATAAATTTGGAAGCCACCTCAGATTTAGTTTTTAGAAAATAGACCCAAGTCATACGAGAACAGTCATCAATGAATAACACAAAAAATTAAAATCCATTCTGTGAAACATGAGTTCCTATTTGGGGGGTAGGCCCCCATACATCAGAGTGAATAAGAGAAAAAACATTCTGAGTACGAGTATTAGAAGGTTTATAAGGATGTTTATGACTTTTTGATAACAAACATGTTTCACAAGACAAACTAGTATTATGCGGAAATAAACTTGGAAATAAAGTTCTAAGGTACCCTATGGATGGATGTCCTAAACGCCTGTGCCATAACCACTATTGTCTTTCAACTGATCCGCGAGTCAGCCCAGCAATCCCATGTTGAACTACCTCGTCCACATAGTAGAGTCCTCCACTTTCAGTGCCACGCCCAATCACTTCCCCCGATTGAATATCCTGTAAGAGACAAAAATCGGGAAACATTAGCACAATACAATTAAGTTCCTTAGTGACATGGCTAACAGATAATAATTTGCAAGACAGGCTTGGCAAATAAAGACAGTTTCTGAGTTTTAAATTTTGAGAAATCTCAATTGGTCCAGCTCCTTGAACTTCAGATAAACCTCCATTCGCACTTTGACTCGAATTTTTTTGTGGAGCAGAAGAAGTAATCAAATCCTGTTTATCAAAAGTTAAAGTATCAGTAGCACCAGAGTCAATTAACCATCCAGAGTCCTTCTGATCATGACCCCATTCCTGTTTAACTGAAAAATTGGTCCCTGGATGCAATTGACAACTTTCTGAAGTTCTGGGACCCATTTGTAATTTTCCAGGACAAGATTCTGAATTAATTTCCAATTTGTTGCCTTCCTGTAATTCTTTAAAACCTTCCTGCTCAACCTATAAATTTTTGTTTGTTGAGGAACTTAAACATAAAACATCAAGGTAACTAGGTTTACCTTTAAATCCCTCATTTGAGGGTTCCTCTCTTACCACAGCCGCATACCCTCTACTTGCCCCTGTGTTTCTGCCTTCTTCTCCAATGGTACTGCCGGCGGTAGTTGCAGCGGTCCCCTTCTCTTTTTGCCGGAGGTCCTTCCACCAATCTGGGTATCCAATAATTTCGAAGCATTCTTCCCTTGTATGTTTCTTTTGGCCACAGTTACTGCACTTGAGCTTGGTTCTGTCCCTTTTTTCACGATCGCCACCGTCCCGCCGTGATGGTTGTTGGCCATTTTTGGTCGGTTCTTAGCCAGTCCTGGAGGTGAGTCCTTGGCCGATGATGACTTCATTCTGAGGCCCAATCTTCAAACCAGATCCCACCCCTGCTCCCATGGTTTCTGGTTTTGATCCCATCAGTCCCCGATGAATGCCTTCTCGCCGGATTGTAGCGAAGGCTTTTTCGACCGTCGGTAAAGGACTCTCCTTGAGCAAATCTCTCCGTTCAGCATCATAGATATCATCAACACCGCTCAAAAATTGAAAGAGATGTGCTTCAGAACGTAGTCTGTTGAAGACGTTAATGTCTTCTTCGTCTCGCATCGGGTTAGGTTGTCTCAACTCTATTTCGTGCCAGATTCTTTTACAATCGCTATAAAATTGTTCGATTGTGTTACTGCCTTGTTTCATACTGTGAGCCTTTACAGTTAATTCATATCTTTGCATCCCATCATCTTTGTGATCGAATGTTGTTGCTAATCCATCCCATAAAGCTTTTGCAGATGGATATTCAGCATAGTTGGGAACCATATCAGGTTCCATATTATCTAAAATCCAAGTGCAAACAGTAAGATCTACTTGTTACCATTGGTAGAAGTTTGAATCTGTCATCTTTGGTGGTGTAGGAACACCTGTTAGGTGGCGGAGCAATCCTTTGCCTCCGATTGCCAACCTCATTAATCTGGCCCATAGAGTATAATTAAACTGATTTAATTTTATGCTAATATTCACAGCTTGATTTGTCTGATTTGTCTGTGTTGGTTTCTGCAGGAGTTTTGCCAATTGTTCTAGCAAAGTTTCCCCATTTGGTGATTCCGTCGTCTGGACAAAATTCCTGCTGGTAACATCATCATCAGTCATGGCTGAGAAAGGTTTAGTAGATGATGAGCACAAGAGATCGACTACCTGGTCGAAACCATTTGCTCTGATACCATGTTGTCAAGAATAATTGAAGAATAAGAAGATTTGAAGAAAAGAATTTTTGTATATTTCAGTATTTCTCAAAAAACAGTGTACAATCTATATATATTGTTTTCAAAGCTTAAAATAGGACATTAACATTGTATATACGAAATAAAGTCTGTATTAACTCCTATTGATCCTATAACCATGGGTGATATATATTTCCTTAATAAGAAGATTGACTTTCCTCAATAGTTATCACTATCTCAATTCAATCCTTAATTTTTGTTTTAGATTAAATAAGTTCTTTATGTTAAAAATGGGTCATTTTAACCTTTGTCATTCAAGAAAAGTCAACTTGCCATTAAATGGAGACTCACTTTATTCAATCTATATTTTCAAATAATTAAAATTTAAAAATATATTGTAAATATTTAAAAATGAATTTTTTACAGACTATAAAAATAAATATTTTATATCGTATTTTTAAAAAAATCAAAATTGCAAATAAATATTTTTATTAATATTAATTTTTGTATGAAAAAAATTAATTTTCATAACGTATATTATGATATTTGTTAAATTTTAATTTTTTTTTAAATTACTAAACATTGATCAGCAGAATATGATTATTTTTTTTCGATCGCAAAATAAAAAAATTTATGATTTCTAAATGGTTTTAATTTAAATGAAAATACTTTTTTCTTATTTGAAAATTTTTTTAATGTATATTAATTTTTTATATTATTTATTAATGGAAATACTTTTATGTTAATGAAAATACTTTTATATAATTTATTTTTTTATTTGATATTTTCAAAAAATATATTTTTATATTTTAATTATTTAAAAATATTTTTTACTGATTTAAAATATAATTTTAATGTTTTTAAAATTATATTTTTTAATTTTTTATTATTTAAATATATATTTATAATATTTTTAATTATTTTAAAAAAAGATGAATAAAATGAGTCTCATAATGGTATCTCAGCATTTTAACTATAACTTTCCTCTAATGCCAAGAGTTTAAATAGCCCGTTTTTAATAGAAAAATAATGTATTTGGTCCAAAAAAAAATAACAGCTGAGTTGAGATAAGTTGAGATAGTAGTAATATTTCAAAGACATATTTGAACCTTCGGCCTAATTTAATTCATTTAATAAATTTACTATTGAAAACTTAAAAATTTTCTCATTTAAATAAAAGAACTCTTTTTTATATGAGAAAATAATAGTACACATATATTCATTTATGTTGGTTGGTGTCCATTTAGTGGGATCCACCATTTAGTTTAATTAAAAAAAAATAAAAAGAGGTTGGTTAAAGTTTGGCAAAGGCCAAACTTAGTTAAGTGGCCAAACATCTTGCCTAATTTTTAGGCAATTTGCAGCAACAATACACGGCTCTTCTCTCTATATAAGAGAGCTTTGCCAAGGTTTGTCATACACTAACTCACAGAACATTAAAAGTCTGTGAAGAATAGATTTTGTGAGAATTCAGTCTTAAGACTAAGGTCGAAAAAAATAGTGAGGTTTGGGAAACACTTTTGTGAGTGCCACTATTTTTGTATTACTCTCTTTGTAAGCCTGCTATTTTTAATAATAGAAGAATTATTCGGATTTTGTCCCGTGGACGTAACCCTAAAAAGTTAAGGGTGAACCACGTAAATTCTTGTGTGTCGTATTTTATTGTTATGCTATTTTTATTATTCTCGTAATTTTAATTTCGGGGGCCCTAACAAGTGGTATCAGAGTCGAAGGTTTCGGCAGGTCCAGATAGCGATACCGGATCCGTGAATATATTTTAAAAATAAATATATCACGACAACGAGAAAATTACGATGAGTCCATCGGTGCAGTCCGTTCGGAAAAATGTTGCAGAATTTTATTTTTGGTGAATAGTAAAATAGTAACCCAAAGGTGGCATACTATTCACATATAGTACTATTTACGTGTACGTTACTATTTCACATATAGTACTATTTACGTGTATGGTCACTATTCAAGTGTACGGTTACCATTCACGAATATAATCATTGTTCACGTATATTGCTACTATTCACGTATACGGATTTTTTTATTGGTGCTAGTATTCTACACAAATCGAGATGGACGATAAAACAACGGGCACGATGGTTAAACTCAACTCATCAAACTATGCGGTATGGAAGATACTAGTGGAAGATCTTCTATGTTGCAAAGATCTCTTTGAGACTATTGAGTTAAAAGGAGTCAAGCCAGCAGATAAAATGAGGTCGTCTGGAAGTTGACTGATAGAAAAGCAGCTGAAACTATCAGACAGTCTGTTGAAATGAGAGTCATTAATCACATCGCTCATGAAAAAGATGCTTATACAATGTGGAAGAAGCTGGAAGACATGTATGAACGAAAGACTGCTCAGAATAAATCTTTTCTAATCAGAAAGCTTGTAAATCTGAAGTACAGAGATGGCGAAAATGCTTCAGATCACTTGAGCAAATTTCAAGAAATTTTGAACCAGTTGTCAACGTCAAAAATAGTGCTAGATGATGAGGTACAGGCACTATTCTTATTAAGTTCCTTGCCAGACAGTTGGGAGACGCTGGTTGTCACACTCAGCAATATGCCAGAAGGAAAGCTGACCTTAGACACAGTTAAGGAAAGCATTCTGAATGAAGAAACCAGACGCAAGGAGCATGGTACGAGCAGCAGTTCAGATGCACTCATCTCAGTTACAGAAAGGAGGGGGAGAAGAAAAACCAGACATTCTCAAAATTCAGAAAAACGTGACAGTTCACGGAGGAGATCGAAGTCAAGAAAAGGTGTCACTTGCTATCATTGTGGCAAGCCTGGTCACATCCAAAAGCATTGCAGAAAGTGGAAGAAGGAACGAGCCAAAGAAAATGATGAAGAAAAGAAAGACGATGCAGAGGTAGCTTCAGTAGCTATTGATGTCGAAGCACTTGGCAATGGAAGTGCGCTGATTTCTCATGCTAGTCTCAGTGAGTGTTCCACTAGTCAAGATTCTTTATGGATTATTGATTCTGCATGTTCATATCATATTTCTTCTAAGAAGGAATATTTTTCTTCACTTACTCTCAGAGATTACGGCCATGTCAAGACCTTAAATGGCACATTTGTGAAGAATTGCGGTATTGGAACGATATGTATCAAAACGAATACTGGTTATGATATATGGTTGGAAGATGTGAGATACACTCCTACAGTAAACTTTAATCTAATTTCAGTTCATCGTTTTGATGAATTGGGTTATGCAAATCTGTTTGTCAACAGAACATGGAAGCTTACAAAAGGAAACTTGGTGTATGGTAGAGGAAAGAAGTTCAACACTCTCTACTACACTCAAGCAAAGGTTTGCACCGGAGTGGCAAATGCAGTTGAAGATTCATCTGCTGATTTATGGCACAAACGACTTGGGCATTTGAGTGAGAAAGGAATGGAGACTCTCACCAAGAAGAAAATGCTATCTTTGAAAGGTATGCCTCTAAAAACATGCACTGATTGTTTGTCTGGTAAACAACATAGAGTTTCCTTTCAAAGATCCCCTTCTCCATCGAGAAAGCCTGGTATTCTAGAATTGGTACACACTGATGTCTGTTCAATGATTGATAAATCTTTAAGTGGTTGCTCGTATTATGTTAGCTTTATTGATGATCATTCTAGAAAGGTGTGGGCTTTACCGATAAAGTCAAAAGACCAGGTGTTGGAAATGTTTAAAGTCTTTCATGCTAGCGTTGAAAGACAAACGGGAAGAAAGTTGAAATGTGTTAGAGCTGATAATGGTGGCAAGTACAGAGGACCATTTGAAAAGTATTGCTCAGAACACGGCATCAGACTTCAGAAGACAGTTCCCAAAACTCCACAACAGAATGGAGTTGCAGAGAGAATGAACAGAACCATTGTAGAAAGAGTTAGATGTATGCTCTCTCATGCCAAACTTCCAAAGACCTTTTGGGCTGAAGTAATGAGAACTGCAGTATACCTGATTAACCTTTCACCTTCAACCTTCCTCATTGGAGATGTTCCAGAAAAGGTGTGGTCAGGAAAAGATATTTCTTACGATCATCTTAAAGTATTTGGCTGTAGGGCTTTTGTTCATATTCCAAAAGATGAAAGATCCAAGTTAGATTCGAAGTCAAAGCAGTGTACCTTCTTGGGTTATGGAAATGATGATTTTGGGTACAGATTATGGGATCCAGATGAAAAGAAGCTCGCCAAACCATTGAAGATTCTGAGAAAAATGAAAAGCCAAAATATTTCAATGAGTTTCCTGTTGATCTTGATGTAGAACCTCGTGTAGTACCACAAGGTAATGAAGAAAATGAGCCAGAAGATGATGGTGAACCAGTTCAGAATGATGTTGAACCAGCTCCTACAGAAGAACCGCCTCAATTGAGAAGATCTGCAAGAGGCAGAATACCTTCCCAGAGATATTCTCCTAATGAGTATGAGTTGCTGACTCAAGGGGGAGAACCAGAGGACTACCAGGAGGCAATGAAAGATTCTAAGAAGAATGAATGGTTGAAAGCCATGCAAGATGAGATGAAATCCTTGCATGAGAACCACACTTATGAGTTGGTGAAACAGCCTCAAGGTAAGAAAGCACTGAAGAATAAATGGGTGTTCAGGTTGAAGACTGAACAGAATACCTCACAGCCAAGGTATAAAGCGAGGCTGGTTGTGAAGGGATTTGGTCAGAAGAAAGGAGTTGACTTTGAAGAGATTTTCTCACCCGTTGTCAAGATGTCTTCTATCAGAGTTGTGCTCGGATTAGTAGCTAGCTTGAATTTAGAGATCGAACAACTTGATGTAAAGACTGCTTTCCTCCATGGTGATTTAGAGGAGAAAATTTATATGGAGCAGCCAGAAGGGTTCAGAGTCAAAGGCAAAGAACACATGGTGTGTAGATTGCAGAAGAGCTTGTACGGCCTCAAACAAGCTTCCAGACAGTGGTACAGGAAGTTTAACTCTTTCATGGTGAATCACGGGTATGAGAAAACTACTTCTGATCATTGTGTATTTGTGAAAAAGTTCACAGATGGTGACTTTATTATTATCTTGTTATATGTTGATGATATGCTGATTGTGGGTCATAATACTTAAAAAATTGAAAGCTTGAAAAAGGAGCTTGCAAAATCCTTTGCCATGAAGGATTTGGGATCGGCAAAACAGATTCTCGGAATGAAGATCTCTAGAGACAGGACAAAAAGAAAGTTGTGGTTGTCTCAGGAGAAGTACATTGAGAAAGTTCTTAGCAGATTCAACATGAGCAATGCAAAGCCAGTTTCTACTCCACTTGCAGGTCATTTCAAATTAAGTTTCAGACAATGTCCTTCAAGTGAGGAAGAAAAAGAAGAACTGAAGAAAATTCCTTATGCATCTGCCGTTGGCAGTTTAATGTACGCCATGGTATGCACAAGACCAGATATTGCTCATGCTGTTGGTGTTGTCAGCCGATTTCTTTCAAATCCGGGTAAAGAACACTGGAATGCAGTAAAGTGGATTCTCAGGTATCTTAAAGGCACTTCCAAAACTTTTTTATGTTTTGGTGATAATAGACCTATGTTAAACAGTTACATAGATGCAGATATGGGCGGAGATGTTGATTCACGCAAATCAACTTCTGGATATCTGATTACCTTTGCAGGAGCAGCAGTTTCTTGGCAATCAAAATTGCAGAAATGGGTTGCGCTATCATCGACGGAGGCAGAATATATAGCTATCATAGAAGCTAGCAAAGAACTCTTGTGGATGAAAAAGTTCCTACAAGAATTGAGTATAGAACAAGAGAAGTATGTCTTGCTATGCGACAGCCAGAGCGCTATACATCTCAGCAAGAATTCGACCTTTCATTCAAGGTCAAAGCACATTGATGTGAGGTATCATTGGATACGTGATGCGTTAGAGATGAAGTCATTTCAGATAGAGAAAGTTCATGCTGATGACAATGGCGCGGATATGATGACAAAGGCTTTACCAACAGAGAAGTTTGTTACTTGCAGAAGGATAGCCGGTATGGCTAACGTCCATACTTAAATGAACAAGGGGGAGATTTGTTGGTTGGTGTCCATTTAGTGGGACCCACCATTTAGTTTAATTAAAAAAAATAAAAAGAGGTTGGTCAAAGTTTGGCAAAGGCCAAACTTAGTTAGGTGGCCAAACATCTTGCCTAATTTTTAGGCAATTTGCAGCAACAATACACGACTCTTCTCTCTATATAAGAGAGCTTTGCCAAGGTTTGTCATACACTAACTCACAGAACATTAAAAGTCTGTGAAGAATAGATTTTGTGAGAATTCAGTTTTAAGAAGGGTCTTAAGACTAAGGTCGAGAAAAATAGTGAGGTTTGGGAAACACTTTTGTGAGTGCCACTATTTTTGTATTACTCTCTTTGTAAGCTTGCTATTTTTAATAGTAGAAGAATTATTCGGATTTTGTCCCGTGGACGTAATCCTAAAAAGTTAAGGGTGAACCACGTAAATTCTTGTGTATCGTATTTTATTATTCTGCTATTTTTATTATTCTCTTAATTTTAATTTCGGGGCCCAACAATTTACTTTTCAACTGTCTCAATTATAAATAAATTAAATTTAGGATAGAGCTCACGAGCCACAAGAAACATAGCAACAGAGAATGCATTGGCCTGTTGTTCTTCTGCTTCTCTTCGCATTATTTTTACTCTTAAAAAGGACACTGCAAGCAAAGAAAAAGAACAGGAACCTCCCACCAGGACCTCCTAAGATTCCAATCATAGGAAACTTGCACCAACTTGGTGCAATACCTCATTACTCTCTACGGCAACTCTCCAAGAAATATGGTTCTGTGATGCTTCTCCAGCTTGGTTCTGTACCAACTCTTATTATCTCTTCTGCAGAAGCCGCAAAAGAACTCTTGAAAACCAATGACCTTAATACTTGTACTAGACCTCTATTGACTAGTACTGGCCGGCTTTCCTATAACCATCTTGATGTATCTTTCTCACCCTATGGGGATTATTGGAGAGAGATGAGAAAGATTTGTGTTCTTGAGCTCTTCAGTGCCAAAAGAGTTCAATCATTTCAATTCGTTAGAGAAGAAGAAGTTGGCTTGTTGATCGACTCCATTTCAAAATCTTCTTTTTCTTCTTCTGATGTTGATCTTAGTGAAAAGACTTTGTCTCTCACAGCCAATATAATTTGTAGACTAGCTTTTGGAAAGAGTTTCCAAGAAAGAGGATTTAACCATGAAAGATTCCAAGAAACGATGCATGAAGTCGCTGCCATATTAGGGAGCTTTTTTGCAGAGGATTACTTTCCTTACGTGGGTTGGATTGTTGATAGATTCACAGGTCTCCATAAAAGAACTGAGAAAATCTTTCAAGAATTTGATGTTTTCTACCAAAAGATAATTGATGATCACATCCAAAAGGAAAGGAAAGGACCTGCACAGGATGTTATTGATATTTTGCTAAAACTGGAGAGGCATCAAAACGAAAATGATGCTTTTCAATTTTCCAAGGATTATATCAAAGCAATTCTCATGGTAAGCCATCTCTTTTTTCTCCTTAATTAGTTTTTATTGCTTTAATTATATACAAAAAATTCTTCAACTTTTACAAATTTTTGTAATTTTATTACATACTTTAAACCTTGGTTATGTTATTACTAACTAAAACTCAACAAAAAATTACCTAAATTTATTGGCATGTCAAATTAGTATTATTTCTTTAAAAAAAATAAAAAATCCATTTGAAATTTCCGATAAAAAACATTGTTTTAATATGAGAAAAAATATAACCTCAACTTTATCTTTTTTTCTTCTTAAACAACCCCTTGATTAAATGATATTTACAGAAAATAAAATTATCTTTTATAATTAAATCTCATCCGCCAATGGGTTACTCACCTCAATATTCATGGACTTGTCTAAAATAGAAACTTTTAGATAAGGATTATATGTATGGTTGAGCACTGTGCCAACTGATCATGAGTTTTAGTCTTAATCATATATGGACTTATATCAGAATTCAACTAGCTTTGAATTGTTCAAAAATTAATTTCAGGATATATTTATGGCTGGAGTGGACACTGGAGCAGTAACTTTGGTTTGGGCTATGGCAGAACTTGTTAAAAATCCCAGAGTAATGCGGAAAGCTCAACATGAAATTAGAACTTGTATTGGAGACAAAGCAAAAGTCTCTGAAAGTGATATTGTCAAACTTCCTTACCTAAAAATGGTACTCAATGAAACTTTAAGACTTCATCCACCAGTTACACTGCTACTTCCAAGAGAAGCCATGTCTGAATTTAGAATTAAAGGCTATAAAATTTATCCCAATACTCAAATATATGTCAATGTATGGGCAATCGGAAGAGATCCTGAATCCTGGAGAGACCCTGAAGAGTTCTTTCCAGAGCGATTTGTGGACAACCCAATTGATTATAAAGGGCAACATTATGAATTTTTGCCATTTGGTGGTGGTAGGAGAAGTTGTCTTGCTATTTCAATGGGAATAGCTAATATAGAGCTTGCACTTGCAAGTCTATTGTTTTACTTTGATTGGAGGTTGCCTCACAACATGATAGAGGAAGATATGAACATGGAAGAGTCATTTGGTATTACAACTCATAAGAAAGTTCCTTTAGTTCTTGAGGCAATTAAGTATCAACCCAAGTTGTAGCTTTGCTTTAATTTGAATAAGTAACCCCACTTGATTTGTGCACTTATAATATAATTTAATGAAATGGTATAATGGTAATGGATCATTATACTAGTGGAAATCTGTTTAAAAATAATTTATATATAAAGTGCATAATAATAAAGTGAAAAGATTAGTTATTTATTTTTGTCAAAGTTGAAGTTTCATGATTGTGGACCTGGTATCGATGGGATGGCAATGATCAATAGTTCCCATCCCATTAGCCAATAATTCAAACGAAAAAAAAAAATAGTTAGGCGAAGGCGGACGAGGACGCCACTGAAATATTTTTTTTATAATTAGATTATTATTTCGTTTATATTTAATAAAATATTCTTCATTTAAAAAAAAACTAATTAAATGATTTTTAATTTTTTATTTCGTTAACAAACTAATTATACTATTCAGTTAAAAAAACTAATTATGCTATTATTTTTTATCATTAAAATGCTATGCAAAATTAAAATACCTCTCATTTACAAACAATTATATGTATCTTTTCAATATGACTCCAACAAAAATTTCTTGCTGGACTATTATTTTGCAGAAAATTAAAAAGCACATAATAGATAAAAAATTTAACGAATTATTTTTTTACGCTATAATAATCAAACCCACTAATTTTCGAACATCCCAAGCACGCAAAGACAAAGAAATGGTACGGAACAAAAAAATCTAAATTGATGTGGTAAGCACTCGGAGATACATTGAATAACACCATCAATTTGTGGCTGTCAATTTGATATTTGGATAGATAATATCATCTAATTTTATTTTTGTGGACAAGAAAATAGATAAAATGAGTTAAACAAAAAATTACGCTATTGATAGAAAAAATGTTCAGATTATATCCACTTTATTAAAATCTAGATAAACTGATAATTTTATTTTTAATATATAGTAATATTTTCAAATGAAGAAAGTGGTATAATTTTATAATTTTTCAAATAATATATTTTATATTTATGTGTTTCTCTTTGTTTTTTCTTTTCTTTCAATATTTTATATAATTAAAAAATATTTTTATACAAAAATATTGAGTATAACATACTAGGGATATTAATATAACTGTAAAAAAAATTTTATTTTAAAAATATTATAAAATCTAAAAATATTAATACTTTCATAAAAAAAAATTTAAGTAAAATTTTAAAAATAACTCATTCTTCACTAAATAAATTCATTTTTTAAAAATATTTCTTTTATCACTACAATTAATATTTTATTTTAATTTTCATCTTTTTTTTCAAACTTCACTATTAAATGAAAATATTCTAATAAAATAATAAAAATTAATAATTTAAATTATTTTTCATTATATTAAAAATTATAATTTTTTTATAAAAGGTAAAATTTTAATTTTTAAAAAATAATGCTTGCAAAAAAATTTAAAAAAAAATAAAATATACAAAAATATATTAATAAAAATATACAAAAATATATTAATTAAAATTTTTTATATAATATACACATAAAAATAAAAAAATACACATAATTTTGTGTTGTAGATGTGTTATAGATGTTGTGTGTATGTTATATTTTTATTATTTAAGTTATTTGTATTTTATATAAAAGTTTTTGATTAATGTGCGAATGTTATGTGAAAGTTGTGAAAATAAAAAATTAAAATTAAACAAATATTAAAAGTATTATGTAGATGCAGTTTGTATTATTGAGTGTGTATTTTATATATGTTATGTATATTGTTTATATATATATATGTTTTTGTGTATTTATTAAAAATATAACATTAAAAAAATTTTAAATAAAAAAATATAAAAAATAAAATTAGAAAAATTACAAGATAAAGAAAAAATAATGTGAAAAGGTTAAATATGAAAAAAAAAATGATAATAGTAAACCTGAAAAAAAACGACGAGTCTCGTATAAATGCAAAGAAAATGAGGAAATTACCTACACAATGTAATGTCCTTAACATACTATATATATGTAGTAATTAATATACATATTTATACAATTTCACGTCTATAAAAAATTTTATATATTGAAAAATTAACTATACATTAATAATATTATTTTTTCACTTATTTGTTATTTTTAACTATTTAAAAGTTAAAATAGTAAGTTACTACAATATTTAAAAGTGAGATGATGATTATTTGATCTTTTAATCAATATGATTTATGAATAATGTATTAATTGTTATAATTATATATTTATCAATTATGATTAATTATAGCTAGTTATCATTTTTCAATTAGGAATTACATAATATAGTAAATCATCTTTTAGGAGGACATTAAATTTTAGTGGTTAGTTGAAATTAAATGAAGAAGCACTATTTTTCAATTATATAGTAATATTTACAAATAAATCAAGAGGTATAACTTGTAATTTTTCATGAAATATAGGGGTAAATTTTGATAATGTGTGTATCAAAGCTTTATAGGTAAATTCTCTTCTCTTCTTCATGTTCCAAAAAAAAAAATTGTGTTCTCTTCTTAATATCACCGATAGCATTTTTATGGTGATCAAATGTGTTGATAATGTTTTTTTTTAAATTTGTTGATAATGTGTGTATATGAAGAAATTTGTGATTGGGAAAATAGAGCCAAGTGTTATGATCATTTGTGCGCGTGCTTTTAGGGTAATTCTATTAGCTTTGATTAATTTTTCTTTAAATTTGTACTTAAGTTTGCTTGAAGTGTTATGATTAAGGTTAAAGTCCAAAAATAGAGCTTTAATTCACTTGTTGAATCCAATTTGGAGGAAAAGACATTGAACATAGCCAAGTCATTAATGACTTGGTCGTGTCCCTCATTAAAAAATTGAAAAAGTGGACACACTCAGCAACTTGGCAGTGTCCCTCATGTGAACAGAAGAAAATTTTGGTAGTCTGTGACACACCCATTTGACTTGGCCGTGTCACATAACAAGGCCAGCACAACATGACATGGCCGTGTCACCAACCCAAAGAAACAAAAAAATTGACAGAGGCAAACACATGCATATGACATGGCCAAGTCACTCGCCGTGTCACATGACATACCCACTCACTTGGTCGTATCACACCTGAAGAGAGCAAAAGATACAGAGAGGTAGAAGAAGACACGGCCAGGTAACACGGCGGCCGGCCATGTCAGTCCCCACAAGAAACATTCATTGAAAGATAGCGAAGGACACAAGCAAGTGACTTGGCCATGTTCCAGGTAAAATTGAAAGACACGGCAAAATTGATAGACATGGCCAAGTTAAGCATATCTTGGCCATGTCACATGTGATTCCTTTGAATTATTAGCACGATTAGTAGGGGACAAGACTGGAG
The DNA here is from genome assembly GCA_947685225.1 of Garcia nutans. Lineage (NCBI taxonomy): Eukaryota > Viridiplantae > Streptophyta > Magnoliopsida > Malpighiales > Euphorbiaceae > Garcia > Garcia nutans. Next base: position 320,281 of record CANTUV010000013.1, read on the forward strand.
ACAACAAGAATATTATTTTTAAAGGTTAACTATTTTTATGGGAAGAAAGATTTATGAATTAAAAGGAGGGAACAAAGGGAAGGAGAGGGATGGAGATGTGTCGAAAAGGCAACATTCTCTTTGTCTTGATACTTAAAGTAATTGGAAGGAAATAGGGAGAAAACATCTAGCCATTCTCCATTCTATCTTTTGATACTCATTTTTAAGACACCACCTTCATTACCATCTACATCTTCATTCTCTTTCTATCTTCATTTTCTTTCATAGACAAGACTTTAACATTTTTGAGGATTGTTTGGGTGAACAAGCTCTTGAGAGGGAGATTAAACATAAATTTTATATTTTGATCTTTTTTCATTGTATAAATTTATGAAATAATCTTTTTTTCTTTATTTTTTATTGGATGAATTAAATTACTAATATATATGTTTCTTTTTCAATATAATTTGAAAATATTGGTGTATGGTAGAGGAAAGAAGTTCAACACTCTCTACTACACTCAAGCAAAGGTTTGCACCGGAGTGGCAAATGCAGTTGAAGATTCATCTGCTAATTTATGGCACAAACGACTTGGGCATTTGAGTGAGAAAGGAATGGAGACTCTCACCACGAAGAAAATGCTATCTTTGAAAGGAATGCCTATAAAAACATGCACTGATTGTTTGTCTGGTAAACAACATAGAGTTTCCTTTCAAAGATCCCCTTCTCCATCGAGAAAGCCTGGTATTCTAGAATTGGTACACACTGATGTCTGTTCAATGATTGATAAATCTTTAAGTGGTTGCTCGTATTATGTTAGCTTTATTGATGATCATTCTAGAAAGGTATGGGCTTTACCGATAAAGTCAAAAGACCAGGTGTTGGAAATGTTTAAAGTCTTTCATGCCAGTGTTGAAAGACAAATGGGAAGAAAGTTGAAATGTGTTAGAGCTGATAATGGTGGCGAGTACAGAGGACCATTTGAAAAGTATTTCTCAGAACACGGCATCAGACTTTAGAAGACAGTTCCAAAAACTCCACAACAGAATGGAGTTGCAGAGAGAATGAACAGAACCATTGTAGAAAGAGTTAGATGTATGCTCTCTCATTCCAAACTTCCAAAGACCTTTTGGGCTGAAGCAATGAGAACTGCAGTATATCTGATTAACTTTTCACCTTCAACCTTCTTCATTGGAGATGTTCCAGAAAAGGTGTGGTCAGGAAAAGATATTTCTTACGATCATCTTAAAGTATTTGGCTGTAGGGCTTTTGTTCATATTCCAAAAGATGAAAGATCCAAGTTAGATTCGAAGTCAAAGCAGTGTACCTTCTTGGGTTATGGAAATGATGATTTTGGGTACAGATTATGGGATCCAGTTGAAAAGAAGCTCATCAGAAGCAGAGATGTAGTATTCCTGGAGGACCAAACCATTGAAGATTCTGAGAAAAATGAAAAGCCAAAATATTTCAATGAGTTTCCTGTTGATCTTGATGCAGAACCTCGTGTAGTACCACAAGGTAATGAAGAAAATGAGCCAGAAGATGATGGTGAACCAGTTCAGAATGATGTTGAACCAGCTCCTACAGAAGAACCGCCTCAATTGAGAAGATCTGCAAGAGGCAGAATACCTTCCCAGAGATATTCTCCTAATGAGTATGAGTTGCTAACTCAAGGGGGGAGAACCAGAGGACTACCAGGAGGCAATGAAAGATTCTAAGAAGAATGAATGGTTGAAAGCCATGCAAGATGAGATGAAATCCTTGCATGAGAACCACACTTATGAGTTGGTGAAACTGCCTCAAGGTAAGAAAGCACTGAAGAATAAATGGGTGTTCAGGTTGAAGACTGAATAGAATACCTCACAGCCAAGGTATAAAGCGAGGCTGGTTGTGAAGGGATTTGGTCAGAAGAAAGGAGTTGACTTTGAAGAGATTTTCTCACCCGTTGTCAAGATGTCTTCTATCAGAGTTGTGCTCAGATTAGTAGCTAGCTTGAATTTAGAGATCGAACAACTTGATGTAAAGACCGCTTTCCTCCATGGTGATTTAGAGGAGGAAATTTATATGGAGCAGCCAGAAGGGTTCAGAGTCAAAGGCAAAGAACACATGGTGTGTAGATTGCAGAAGAGCTTGTACGGCCTCAAACAAGCTCCCAGACAGTGGTACAGGAAGTTTGACTCTTTCATGGTGAATCACGGGTATGAGAAAACTACTTCTGATCATTGTGTATTTGTGAAAAAGTTCACAGATGGTGACTTTATTATTCTCTTGTTATATGTTGATGATATGCTGATTGTGGGTCATAATACTGAAAAAATTGAAAGCTTGAAAAAGGAGTTTGCAAAATCCTTTGCCATAAAGGATTTGGGATCGGCAAAACAGATTCTTGGAATGAAGATCTCTAGAGACAGGACAAAAAGAAAGTTGTGGTTGTCTCAGGAGAAGTACATTGAGAAAGTTCTTAGCAGATTCAACATGAGTAATGCAAAGCCAGTTTCTACTCTACTTGCAGGTCATTTCAAATTAAGTTCCAGACAATGTCCTTCAAGTGAGGAAGAAAAAGAATAACTGAAGAAAATTCCTTATGCATCTGTCGTTGGCAGTTTAATGTACGCCATGGTATGCACAAGACCAGATATTGCTCATGCTGTTGGTGTTGTCAGCCGATTTCTTTCAAATCCGGGTAAAGAACACTGGAATTCAGTAAAATGGATTCTCAGGTATCTTAAAGGTACTTCCAAAACTTGTTTATGTTTTGGTGATAATAGACCTATGTTAGACAGTTACACAGATGCAGATATGGGCGGAGATGTTGATTCACGCAAATTAACTTCTGGATATCTGATTACCTTTGCAGGAGCAGCGGTTTCTTGGCAATCAAAATTGCAGAAATGCGTTGCGCTATCATCGACGGAGGCAAAATATATAGCTATCACAGAAGCTAGCAAAGAACTCTTGTGAATGAAAAAATTCCTACAGGAATTGAGTATAGAACAAGAGAAGTATGTCCTGCTATGCGACAGCCAGAGCGCTATACATCTCAGCAAGAATTCGACCTTTCATTCAAGGTCAAAGCACATTGATGTGAGGTATCATTGGATACGTGATGCGTTGGAGATGAAGTCATTTCAGATAGAGAAAGTTCATACTGATGACAATGGCGCGGATATAATGACAAAGGCTCGGATATGATGACAAAGGCTTTACCAACAGAGAAGCTTGTTACTTGCAGAAGGATAGCCGGTATGGCTAACGTCCCTACTTAAATGAACAAGGGGGAGATTTGTTGGTTGGTGTCCATTTAGTGGGACCCACCATTTAGTTTAATTAAAAAAAATAAAAAGAGGTTGGTCAAAGTTTGGCAAAGGCCAAACTTAGTTAGGTGGCCAAACATCTTGCCTAATTTTTAGGCAATTTGCAGCAACAATACACGGCTCTTCTCTCTATATAAGAGAGCTTTGCCAAGGTTTGTCATACACTAACTCACAGAACATTAAAAGTCTGTGAAGAATAGATTTTGTGAGAATTCAGTCTTAAGAAGGGTCTTAAGACTAAGGTCGAGAAAAATAGTGAGGTTTGGGAAACACTTTTATGAGTTCCACTATTTTTGTATTACTCTCTTTGTAAGCTTGTTATTTTTAATAGCAGAAGAATTATTCGGATTTTGTCCCGTGGACGTAACCCTAAAAAGTTAAGGGTGAACCACGTAAATTATTGTGTGTCGTATTTTATTATTCTGCTATTTTTATTATTCTCGTAATTTTAATTTCGGGGCCCCAACAATTTACTTTTCAACTGTCTCAATTATAAATAAATTAAATTTAGGATAGAGCTCACGAGCCACAAGAAACATAGCAACAGAGAATGCATTGGCCTGTTGTTCTTCTGCTTCTCTTCGCATTATTTTTACTCTTAAAAAGGACACTGCAAGCAAAGAAAAAGAACAGTAACCTCCCACCAGGCCCTCCTAAGATACCAATCATAGGAAACTTGCACCAACTTGGTGCAATACCTCATTACTCTTTATGGAAACTCTCCAAGAAATATGGTTCTGTGATGCTTCTCCAGCTTGGTTCTGTACCGACTCTTATTATCTCTTCTGCAGAAGCAGCAAAACAACTCTTGAAAACCAATGACCTTAAAAGTTGTAGCAGACCTCTTTTGACTTGTGCTGGCAGGCTTTCCTATAACTATATTGACATATCTTTCTCACCCTATGGAGATTACTGGAGAGAGATGAGAAAGATTTGTGTTCTTGAGCTCTTCAGTGCCAAGAAAGTTCAATCATTTCAATTCATTAGAGAAGAAGAAGTTGGTTTGTTGATCGACTCCATTTCAAAATCTTCTTTTTCTTCCGCTCCTGTTGATCTGAGTGAAAAGCCAATATTATTTGTAGACTAGCTTTTGGAAAGACATTCCAAGAAAGAGGATTTAACCATGAAACATTTCAAGAAACGATTCATGAAGTTTTTGCCATACTAGGGAGATTTTTTGCAGCTGATTACTTTCCCTATGTGGGCTGGATTGTTGATAGATTCACAGGTCTCCATGCAAGAACTGAGAAATCCTTCAAAGAATTTGATGCTTTCTGCCAAAGGATTATTGATGATCACATCCAAAAGGGAAAGAAAGAAGCTGGACATGACGATGTAACTGATATTTTGCTAAAGTTGGCGAGGTATCAAAATGAAAATGGTGCTTTTCAATTTTCCAAGGATCATATCAAAGCAATTCTCATGGTAAGCCATCTCTTTTTTCTCCATATTTTTTATGGCTTTAATTTAAAAAAAAAAAAAACAACCGTTTCCAACTTTTTGTAGTTTCATTACATACTTTAAAACTTTGTTATGTCATCACTAACTAAAATTCAACAAAAAAAAATTTTGCCTAAATTTATTGACATGTCAAATTAGTGTTATTTCTTTTTATATTAATTAAAAAAAATAAAAAAATCCATTTGAATAGAACATTGTTTTAATATGAAAAAAAAATATAACCTCAATTTTATCTTTTTCTTTTCTTAAACAAATACTTGATTAAATGATATTCACAGTAAATAAAATTATTTTTTTATAATTAAATCTCATCCACCAATGAGTTACTCACCTCAATATTCAGGGAGTTATCTCAAATAGAAACTTTTATATAAGGATTATATGTATGGTTGAGCACTGTGCCAACTGGTCATGAGTTTTAGTCTTAACCATATATGGACTTATATCAGAATTCAACTAGCTTTGAATTATTCAAAAATTAATTTCAGGATATATTTATTGCTGGAGTGGAAACTGGAGCAGTAACTTTAGTTTGGGCTATGGCAGAACTTGTTAAAAATCCCAGAGTCATGAGAAAAGCACAACATGAAATTAGAACTTGTTTTGGAGACAAAGCAAAAGTCTCTGAAAGTGATATTGTCAAACTTCCTTACCTAAAAATGGTACTCAATGAAACTTTAAGACTTCATCCACCAGTTACACTGCTACTTCCAAGAGAAGCCATTTCTGAATTTAGTATTAAAGGCTATAAAATTTATCCCAAAACTCAAATATATGTCAATGTATGGGCAATCGGAAGAGATCCTGAATCCTGGAGAGACCCTGAAGAGTTCTTTCCAGAGCGATTTGTGGACAACCCAATTGATTATAAAGGGCAACATTATGAATTTTTGCCATTTGGTGGTGGTAGGAGAAGTTGTCTTGCTATTTCAATGGGAATAGCTAATATAGAGCTTGCACTTGCAAATCTATTGTTTTACTTTGATTGGAGGTTGCCTCACAACATGAAAGAGGAAGATATGAACATGGAAGAATCATTTGGTCTTACAACTCATAAGAAAGTTCCTTTAGTTCTTGAGGCAATTAAGTATCAATCCAAGTAGTAGCTTTGCTTTAATTTGAATAAGTAACCCCACTTGATTTGTGCACTTATAATATAATTTAATGAAATGGTATAATGGTAATGGATTATTATACTAGTGGAAATCGTTTTAAAAATAATGTATATATAAAGTGCTTAATAATAAAGTAAATCTTGAAAAGATTCGTTATTTATTTTTGTCAAAGTTGAAGTTTCATGATTGTGGACCTGGTATTGATGGGATGACAATGATCAATAGTTCCCGTCCCATTATATTTTTTATTATTTAAATATATATTTATAATATTATTAATTATTTTAAAAAAAGATGAATAAAATGGGTCTCACAATGGTATCTCAGCATTTTAACTATAACTTTCCTCTAATGCCAAGAGTTTAAATAGCCCGTTTTTAATAGAAAAATAATGTATTTGGTCCAAAAAAAAATAACAGCTGAGTTGAGATAGTAGTAATATTTCAAAGACATATTTAAACCTTTGGCCTAATTTAATTCATTTAATAAATTTACTATTGAAAACTTAAAAATTTTCTCATTTAAATAAAAGAACTCTTTTTTATATGAGAAAATAATAGTACACATAAATACATTTACTTTTCAACTGTCTCAATTATAAATAAATGAAATTTAGGATAGAGCTCACGAGCCACAAGAAGCATAGCAACAGAGAATGCATTGGCCTGTTGTTCTTCTGCTTCTCTTCGCATTATTTTTACTCTTAAAAAGGACACTGCAAGCAAAGAAAAAGAACAGGAACCTCCCACCAGGACCTCCTAAGATTCCAATCATAGGAAACTTGCACCAACTTGGTGCAATACCTCATTACTCTCTACGGCAACTCTCCAAGAAATATGGTTCTGTGATGCTTCTCCAGCTTGGTTCTGTACCAACTCTTATTATCTCTTCTGCAGAAGCCGCAAAAGAACTCTTGAAAACCAATGACCTTAATACTTGTACTAGACCTCTATTGACTAGTACTGGCTGGTTTTCCTATAACCATCTTGATGTATCTTTCTCACCCTATGGGGATTATTGGAGAGAGATGAGAAAGATTTGTGTTCTTGAGCTCTTCAGTGCCAAAAGAGTTCAATCATTTCAATTCGTTAGAGAAGAAGAAGTTGGCTTGTTGATCGACTCCATTTCAAAATCTTCTTTTTCTTCTTCTGACGTTGATCTAAGTGAAAAGACTTTGTCTCTCACAGCCAATATAATTTGTAGACTAGCCTTTGGAAAGAGTTTCCAAGAAAGAGGATTTAACCGTGAAAGAATCCAAGAAACGATTCATGAAGTCACTGCCATATTAGGGAGCTTTTTTGCAGCGGATTACTTTCCTTATGTGGGTTCGATTATTGATAGATTCACAGGTCTCCATAAAAGAACTGAGAAAACCTTTCTAGAATTTGATGTTTTCTACCAAAAGATAATTGATGATCACATCCAAAAGGAAAGGAAAGGACCTGCACAGGATGTTATTGATATTTTGCTAAAACTGGAGAGGCATCAAAACGAAAATGATGCTTTTCAATTTTCAAAGGATCATATCAAAGCAATTCTCATGGTAAGCCATCTCTTTTTTCTCCTTAATTAGTTTTTATAGCTTTAATTATATACAAAAAATTCTTCAACTTTTACAAATTTTTGTAATTTTATTACATTCTTTAAACCTTGGTTATGTTATTACTAACTAAAATTCAACAAAAATTTACCTAAATTTATTGGCATGTCAAATTAGTATTATTTCTTTAAAAAATTAAAAAATCCATTTGAAATTTCCGATAAAAAACATTGTTTTAATATGAGAAAAAATATAACCTCAATTTTATCTTTTTCTCTTCTTAAACAACCCCTTGATTAAATGATATTTACAGTAAATAAAATTATCTTTTATAATTAAATCTAATCCGCCAATGGGTTACTCACCTCAATATTCATGGACTTGTCAAAAATAGAAACTTTTAGATAAGGATTATATGTATGGTTGAGCACTGTGCCAACTGATCATGAGTTTTAGTCTTAATCATATATGGACTTATATCAGAATTCAACTAGCTTTGAATTGTTCAAAAATTAATTTCAGGATATATTTATGGCTGGAGTGGACACTGGAGCAGTAACTTTGGTTTGGGCTATGGCAGAACTTGTTAAAAATCCCAGAGTAATGCGGAAAGCTCAACATGAAATTAGAACTTGTATTGGAGACAAAGCAAAAGTCTCTGAAAGTGATATTGTCAAACTTTCTTACCTAAAAATGGTACTCAATGAAACTTTAAGACTTCATCCACCAGTTACACTGCTACTTCCAAGAGAAGCCATGTCTGAATTTAGTATTAAAGGCTATAAAATTTATCCCAAAACTCAAATATATGTCAATGTATGGGCAATCGGAAGAGATCCTGAATCCTGGAGAGACCCTGAAGAGTTCTTTCCAGAGCGATTTGTGGACAACCCAATTGATTATAAAGGGCAACATTATGAATTTTTGCCATTTGGTGGTGGTAGGAGAAGTTGTCTTGCTATTTCAATGGGAATAGCTAATATAGAGCTTGCACTTGCAAGTCTATTGTTTTACTTTGATTGGAGGTTGCCTCACAACATGAAAGAGGAAGATATGAACATGGAAGAGTCATTTGGTCTTACAACTCATAAGAAAGTTCCTTTAGTTCTCGAGGCAATTAAGTATCAACCCAAGTAGTAGCTTTGCTTTAATTTGAATAAGTAACCCTACTTGATTTGTACACTTATAATATAATTTAATGAAATGGTACAATGGTAATTGATCATTATACTAGTGGAAATCTTTTTAAAAATAATACATATATAAAGTGCGTAATAATAAAGTGAAAAGATTCGTTATTTATTTTTGTCAAAGTTGAAGTTTCAATATTTTTTTTATAATTAGATTATTATTTCGTTTATATTTAATAAAATATTCTTCATTTAAAAAAAACTAATTAAATGATTTTTAATTTTTTTATTTCGTTAACAAACTAATTATACTATTCAGTTAAGAAAAACTAATTATGCTATTATTTTTTTATCATTAAAATGCTATGGAAAATTAAAATACCTGTCATTTACAAACAATTATATGTATCTTTTCAATATGATTCCAACAAAAATTTCTTGCTGGACTACTATTTTGCAGAAAATTAAAAAGCACGCAAAGACAAAGAAATGGTACGGAACAAAAAAATCTAAATTGATGTGGTAAGCACTCGGAGATACATTGAAAAACACCATCAATTTGTGGCTGTCAATTTGATATTTGCATAGATAATATCATCTAATTTTATTCGGAGACATTTGGATAGTGGTGGGGTGCCCCAATTTAAAATAGAGCCATCTAATTTTATTTTTGTGGACAAGAAAATAGATAAAATGAGTTTAAAAAAATTACGCTATTGATAGAAAAAAAAATTACGCTATTGATAAACTGATAATTTTATTTTTAATATATAGTAATATTTTCAAATGAAGAAAGTGGTATAATTTTATAATTTTTCAAATAATATATTTTATATTTATGTGCTTCTCTTTGTTTTTTCTTTTCTTTCAATATTTTATATAATTAAAAAATAGTTTTACACAAAAATATTGAGTAGAACATACTAGGGATATTAATATAACTGTAAAAAAATTTATTTTAAAAATATTATAAAATCTAAAAATATTAATACTTTTATAAAAAAAATTTAAGTAAAATTTCAAAAATAGCTCATTCTTCACTAAATAAATTCATTTTTCAAAAATATTTCTTTCATCACTGTAATCAATATTTTATTTTAATTTTCATATTTTTTTTTCAAACTTCACTATTAAATGAAAATATTCTAATAAAATAATAAAAATTAATAATTTAAATTATTTTTCATTATATAAAAAATTATAATTTTTTTTATAAAAGGTAAAATTTTAATTTTTAAAAAATAATGCTTGGAAAAAAATTTTAAAAAAAAAGTAAAATATAGGAAAATATATTAATAAAAATTATTAAATTTATTTTTAAATATTTTTATATATTATACACATAAAAAATAAAAAAAAATACACATAATTTCGTATTGTAGATGTGTTATAGATGTTATGTGTATGTTATATTTTTATTATTTAAGTTCTGTGTATTTTATATAAAAGTTGTTGAATAATGTGTGAATGTTGTGTTAAAGTTGTGAGAATAAAAAATTAAAATTAAACAAATATTAAAAATATCATGTAAATGTAGTTTGTATTATTGAGTGTGTATTTTATATATGTTATGTATATTGTGCAAATATATAATTGTTTTGTGTATTTATTAAAAATATAACATTAAAAATTTTTTTAAATAAAAAATATAAAAAAATAAAATTAGAAAAATTACAAGAAAAAGAAAAAATAATGTCAAAAGGTTAAATATGAAAAAAAAATGATAATAGTAAACCTTAAAAAAAATGCCGATTCTCGTATAAATGCAAAGAAAATGAGGAAATTACCTACCCAATATAATTTCCCTAACATACTATATATATGTAGTAATTAATATACATATTTATACAATTTCACGTCTATAAAAAATTTTATACATTGAAAAATTTACTATACATTAATAATATTATTTTTCACTTATTTTTTATTTTTAACTATTTAAAAATAAAATAGTAAGTTACTACAATATTTAAAAGTGATTTATTTGATCTTTTAATCCATATGATTTATGAATAATATATTAAATGTTACAATTATATATTTATCAATTATGATGAATCATCTTTCAATTAGGAATTACATAATATACTAAATCATCTTTCAGGAGGACATTAAATTTTAGTGGTTAGTTGAAATTAAATGAAGAAACACTATTTTTCAATTTTGCCCCTAATATATAGCAATATTTACAAATAAATCAAGTGGTATAACTTGTAATTTTTCATGAAATATAAGGGTAAATTTTGATAATGTGTGTATCAAAGCTTTATAGGTAAATTCTCTTCTCTTCTTCATGTTCCAAAAAAAAAAAATTGTGTTCTCATCTTAATGTCACCAATAGCATTTTTAAGGTGATCAAATGTGTTGATAATATTTTTTTTTTAATTTGTTGATAATGTGTGTATATGAAAAAATTTGTGATTGCGAAAATAGAGCCAAGTGTTATGATCATTAGTGTGTGTGCTTTTAGGGTAATTCTATTGGCTTTGATTAATTTTTCTTTAAATTTATACGTAAGTTTGCTTGAAGTGTTATGATTAAGGTTAAAGTGCAAAAATAGAGCTTTAATTCACTTGTTGGATCCAATTTGGAGAAAAAGGCATTGAACATGGCCAAGTCACTAATGACTTGGCCGTGTCTCTCATTAAAAAGTTGAAAAAGTGGACACACTCAGCAACTTGGCATTGTCCCTCATGTGAACAGAAGAAAATTTTGGTAGCCTGTGACACACCCTTTTGACTTGATCGTGTCACATAACATGGCCAGGACAATATGACTTGGCCGTGTCACCAACCCAAAGAAACAAAAAAAATTGGCAGAGGCAAACACATGCATATGACATGGCCAAGTCACTCGCCGTGTCATATGACACACCCACTGACTTGGTCGTATCACACATGAAGAGAGCAAAAGATACAGAGAGGTAGAAGAAGACACGGCCAAGTAACACGGCGGCTGGCCATGTCAGTCCCCATAAGAAATATTTATTGAAAGATAGTGAAGGACACAAGCAAGTGACTTGGCCATGTTCAAGGTAAAATTGAAAGACACGGCAAAATTGATAGACATGAACAAGTTAAGCATATCTTGGCCGTGTCACATGTGATTCCTTTGAATTATTAGCACTATTAGTGGGGGACAAGACTGGAGACAACAAGAATATTATTTTTAAAGGTTAACTACTTTTATGCGAAGAAAGATTTAAGAATTAAATGGAGGGAACAAAGGGAAGGAGAGGGATGGAGATGAGTCGAAAAGGCAACATTCTCTTTGTCTTGATACTTAAAATAATTGGAAGGAAATAGGGAGAAAACATCTAGCCATTCTGCATTTTATCTTTTGATTCTCATTTTTAAGACACCACCTTCATTACCATCTACATCTTCATTCTCTTTCTATCTTCATTTTTCTTTCGTAGACAAGACTTTAACATTTTTGGGGATTGTTTGTGTGAACAAGCTCTTGAGAGGGTTAGGCTTGGGGAAAGCTTTGATTGAAAGGTTGAAGGCTTGAGAAAGTTTTCACTTCACCTTTCAATGATAGAACCATTGATTGAAGGGATGAAGAGGGCTTGGGAGTGCTTCATCACATTCAAGTTGAGCTAGAAGGAAGAATAAAAAGTTTCAACTCTTAGCATCTTCAAGGATTTTTCATATTCTCTTATTTAATTCATTTCTAGATTGTTGTTGTTTTGTTATGAACATTAATATTTCAACGGATAACTATGATTTAATTTATATTGAGAGCAATGTTTATTTTGAAATGATGATGAGCTAAATTACCCATACCTAGGATTTGTAGTATATTTGATTAAATATCTTAATTCAATATTTCCATTAATATAACTTGGTATTAGTTGTTTGCATTGGATTATATGTTAGGTTGATAAATTGGCCACCTATTGATATTTTAATATTGAATGATGGACCGAGAGGTAAAATTTGATATTGAAACTATGCAATCAACTACCCTAAGATTGAATTAGAAATATAAGTTCTAGGGTTCAATTAATTTACGATTTCAAAATAATTAGTTATTGTTAATTCATGAATGTGAGAACTAATGAATTGATAATTGTTAATTAATCACAAGGAATAAATTAAATTACAAGGTAGTATTAATGGATAATTTAAGAATTAAGTTTTGATTAAATTAATCTATAAACTCTAGGTACCATTCTAAGAATTTGAATTAATCTTGTACAACTGTTACTTGTTTCACTTTTAGATTTTAATTACTTTTCAACATTTCATCAACATAAACTCAAACTTTAATATTTTATTTTAATCAAATTATCACAACAAGCACCTTTCTTGTGAGACGATCTTGGGGCGATCACAATTACAAAATAACCTCATATACTTGCGAGTGTTGCTTTGTAGTCAAATTAAATAGAGCGCAATACCAAGCATTGTAACTATATTTGAGGTGTGTATATTTATACATTTAAAAAAATGATTAACTTTATGAAATGATAATGTAAATTTCTTTTGAAAGAAAATGATATTTTCACTTTTGGTATATTTACCTTATATTACATTAATTTATTTCAAAGAAAAATGATTGATTTTAGAATTCAAATATCTAACTCTACTTAAAATGTTAGAATTAAATATTAATTCCAGGAATTAAAAAAATAAAATTTTAGTAAAATTTTTAAAATATTGACTGAGATTTATGTACAAGGTCAATTTATAGTTTTTTGGATGATAAATGTCAGAATCTCCACTCAAGCTATTAGAAACTCAACTCAAAATTTTTGAAAATTAATGTAAAGTCTATAAATTTAAGTTGACTTCTTAAAAGTTCGAGTAGTAATTTTGATCTTTTAACTAATATTTCTAATAGGTCAGCTTCTTGTATTTTGGTTGTCAAATTACCAGAAGTCACTCTCAAAATACGAGAATATCCACTAAAAGTTTCTGAAATTTGGTGTAAGTTATGTAAATTTCAATAATCTTTCCAAAAGTTTGAGTGACAATTCTGATAGTTTAACCAATATTTTCTCGTAGGTCGAATTATGATATTTTGATTGTCAAACATTAAAATAAATCACTAAAACTATAGAAATCTAAACTCAAAATTTAGAAAATTCATGTAAATTCTAAAAGTTTGACTAATATTCCTAGTAAGTCATGTTATGGTATTTTGGTTGTTAAATTTCAAAAATCTCACTCAAATTATTAGAATATTAACTAAAAATTTTAGAAATTTGATGTAAATTATGTAAGTTTCAATAGTTTTTATGAAATTTGAATTATACTTTCGATAATTTAACCAAAAATTATAGTAGGTCAACCTCTAGTATTTTGTCTATTAAATTTCAGAAGACTCACTCAAAATATAAGATTACAAATTAAAAGTTTCAAAAATTTAATGTAAATTCTGTAAGTTTCAATAGACATTTCGAAAGTTTTAGTACTAATTTTGATAGTTTGACCAAATTTTCTGATAGGTCAACTTATGGTATTTTGGCTATTAAATTTCAAACATTTTCACTTAAAATATTAGAATATTAACTAAAAGCTTCAAAAAATTGATGGGTAATTTTGTAAACTTAGTAAACCTTCTGAAAGTTTTAGAGATAATTATGATAATTTGATAAAAAATTTCTAGTAGGTGAACTTCTGATATTTTGGTTATGAAATTTCAGAAACCTCTCTAAAAAGCTTAGAATATTAATTAAAAGTTTCAGAAAATTGATCTAAATTTTATAAGTTTCAGTTGACCTTCTGAAAGTTTTGGTGATAATTCTATAGTTTGGCCAAATTTCGGGTAGTCAACTTCTAGTTTTTTTATTGCTAAATTTTAGAAATGTCACTCTAAATATTAGAATATTAACTAAAAATTTTAAAAAAATTGATGAAAATTCTGTTATTCTGAGTAGAATTTTTTAAAGTTTTAATGAAAGCTCAGATAGGTTGACTTCTTGTTGGTAAACTTCTAATGTTTGATTGTTAAATTTCACTCAAAATATTAAATTGTCAACAAAAAATTTCAAAAAAAAAAAGGATTAAATTCTATTAATTTTAGTAGACTTTCTAAAATTTTGAGTTAAAATTCGGGTAATTTGATCAATAAATATCTAGTAGATTAACCTTTGATATTTTGGGTCTCAAATTTCAAAAATCTTAGTAAAAAATTTAACTAAACCTTTCGGAAATTCTTCTAAAATTTTGTAAATATGAGTCAAAATTATGGAAGTTTGACAAAAAAATTTTTGAAAGGGTGACAAAAAATTCTAGTAGGTCAAAAAGTTTTTAAAGGGTGACAAAAAATTTAAGTATGTCAACTTTTGGTATTTTGGTATTAAATTTCTAGAGTTCTTACTCAAAATGTCATAATGTTAACAAGAAGTATCAGAAAATTATTTAATATTCTATAAGTTTAACTCATGTTTCTGTAACGTTTTGTAAATATCATGATGCTTTGACTTATAAACACAAGTTTTGTAATCTGAAGCAAATAACTAGGTTCATTCTGACTTTTGCTTTCATGAACAGAGGCAACCCTAAGTTTGAAACTATGAACTCTAACATTTGAATATAACAATGAAGTATTAAAGATTGGGTTCTTGCTTTGTATATAAAAAAAGATTAGGTTCTTGCAAATTGATTGAAATAAGAATTCAAGAATTACATAATTTAGAGAACAATTTTCCAGATTTTTAAGACAAGACTTTAAAGAGAAGTAGAGATTTTTGTTCAAGATTCATTAAAGCCCAAGAAACTCCCTTCAATTAAAGTTTGCTCTTGATTATTTTATTATCTTTGTGCTTAATGCATTTATTATCTGGCTAAGAATAAATTGATTTAAGATATTATGTGATAGAAAGAGAATAGAAACACAATATTAGTTCAAGAAAATAATAACCTTAAGTTGAGTTTTAACTTAATGATAAGGTAAACACTTGAGATGTTGAGAAAAGATTCTCACAAAACTTTTTGGGTTAACTTTATTACTTATAATAATAAGAGTAGACATAAGGTTAAGTTCAATATTAAGTTTAGCACTTGAGAGAGATTATATTTTAATTTAGGAGAATCTAACCAAAAATTGAGGGGAATCTCAAATTGAATTAATATCTTAGACAATTTATTGTTAATCAATAGAGATAATTTGACCCTAATGCCAAAAATATTAGATTAAAACCAAAAGTTATTTTAATTTTAGTTCAAATTAAATTTAGTTAGAATTATCGAACTTTTGTTTATCCAAATAATAATCAGTTTAAATTGTTTGGTACTAGAATACCCTTTTTTATGGGATTGATACTATACTCACCACTCTACTACTTGTTAATGATCTGTGCACTTGCAGTAGTTA
Source organism: Garcia nutans (assembly GCA_947685225.1). Taxonomy (NCBI): domain Eukaryota; kingdom Viridiplantae; phylum Streptophyta; class Magnoliopsida; order Malpighiales; family Euphorbiaceae; genus Garcia; species Garcia nutans. Next base: position 336,146 of record CANTUV010000013.1, read on the forward strand.
AACTAGAGACCTAACACTTTTATTTTTTGTTTATTCTTTTATTTTTTGCAATTTATATTTCATTATTTATTTTGTTACTTGCATCAAGTCAATCCATATAAATATTTTTCTAGCTTTTGTTCCTAAAGCCTTGAGAGACACTAAACTTATTAGTCTTGCTAGGTCTATTGGTCGTATGATTTGTTTCTTGAAAAATCTACTTTTGTCTTGGACTTGTCCTAAGCTATCACATTTTTTCCTTGCAAAAGATTTGTTTTGCTAGCCTCTTCAAATTAGACAGTAGTCATTCATCATTGCTTTGATAAATCTAGTATTAGCTCATGTCAAAGAGCTCATCCAAGCAAAGTCTCTATTTCTTTAAGAATGTTGATGATTGTCTTAGACAATCAACCAATTCTAGTTTTGGTTCTAACTAATAATCTTGATTACTATATATTTAGGTTCTCCTATTATTCATGGAAGAATCCTCAATGCGACTCATGGTGAAGCGATTGAAAGAGTGTAAACTTAGTAGACATAAGGCAACATAACTCTCTTGGTAAGTAAAATTGATTTGGCTAAAACTATTCTCCAAGCTAGTCTATTTGTGTTATGCAAGTTGTTCAATTATTTGACACAAACAATAAAAAAATTGATAGAATTCTTCGTGGAATTTTTATAGGATTCTTCTATGGAAAAGTCTAGAATATGTCATTTATATTGGGATTAGTAAGAGAACTTCTAATACAAACTAGTTCAACAAAAAAAAAACTGGTAGTGGTATCAATTGCTAAGAAAAATATCCATCATTTTTTTGCCAAATTCCATCTTTTAGGCCTCTAAAAATGTGGTATTTCATTTATGAAAACTGTTGGTAGATTTTCTTTCTGAATTATTTTTGGCAGAAATATCGAATCGAGGCACTGTCTGTGACATTTTTCTAACTTGTAGATATTTTATTTCTTTTTATGTATATGATTTATTTCACTTTTACCAGGTTGATGTCTTTTTAATAGCTCTCTTATATGCTTTATTTGGGTTTCTTAAATACCCCATGACATGATATATATTTTTAGTCTGAGGAACAAACTTTGGAATCGATAAAATTCAGAAAGAAATTTTCTCTTTTCTTCCCAAGCTTTCAAAATTCTTAAATCAACAATTGCTTAAAGTGTATATTCTTAGCATTCGTAGACTAAAGGTTTATAGGAAACTTATACTTTTGTGGTGACTTCTGTTATGTCAGTTTGTATCAAATCCACATTCATTCTTGGAAAGCAATGATACCATGAAGATAACAACAACAATGTATAGAGGAGGTTTATGAATGAGATCACATGACCTACCTTGAGTAGCAACTTGAACAGATGATGGATGAATGGATGGGTCAAATGATGGAATAACTAATAGAAGGATGATGCAATGCAACTCATGGGAAACTGGAATAATGTTAACCCCAACCAATGGAGTAGAGGTCTATGAGCGAGATCATATGGACCACCTTGTGCAATGACTTGAACAGATAATGGCTGAATGTATGGATTAGATGGAGGACAACTAATCGAAAGGATGATGCAACTCATGTGAATTTGGAAATAGGCAGGGTTAACCCGAACCAAAGGGGAAATTCTAATTTAGAGGGAATTGATGGAGGTTTGGATGTTGGAAGAGGTTATTATAATGAGGTGTCGCGTAGGCAATATATATAGAGTCTCTGTTAAAGATAAGCATTGGGAATCTAAGATGAGAACTGATATATCATAATTCCATGGTAGCCTTAAGCCATGGAATATTTTTATTTCTTTATATGCATTTAATTTATTTCTTTTTTGGCAGACTGTTGCTATTTTTAATAGTTTTCTTATTCATTGTATTATGATTTTTTGAATACTTTACATCATATATAATGTATGCTTTTAGACTAAAAAGTAACTTTTGAATTAATATATTTCATAGTGAAAATTTTCTCTTTGCTTTCCAAGTTTTCAAAATTGATGAACGAACAATTAGTTGGAGTTTATATTTCTTGGCATTCTTAGACTAAACATGTTTATAGAAATTTATATACTTTATATACTTTTGTGATGATTTCTGTTGGTCATATATATTATGTTCGTTTTGTTGTTTTTTGGCTATTTATCTATCATGAAAATTCATTAACCAATTTTAGGGTCAAAATAGGAGGTGTCTAATTTAGGAATTGAAAGTCAAAAATAGGATGTGCCTAACTTAGGTAAATGGAAGTCAAAAATGGAGGTGTCTAATTTTTACCAACCATTTTTGAAGCCTATATAAATCCCTTAGCTCTCATTTGGAAATCATCCCAAAATTAAGTCTTCTCTTTTTCCTTTGTAATTCTTCTTTGATATTAGTAGAATTATTTTGGTGGTGTCCGAGGACGTAGGCAAAATTGGCAGAACCTCGTTAAAGTTTGGTGTTCTCTTTATTAATTATTTAATAGCTATTTTTGGTATAGTTGTGGTGGTATTTTGTGCTAGTGATTATATGTCTAGAAAAATTCTGTCTAAGGAAAGACTTGGTATTTAAGAGTATCCATTGTGACCCACCTCTTTTTCCTAAAAATTTTTCTGGTATAATTGTTGGTGCAATTATTCATATACTATACATATTATTGGTGGGAAATTAATCCAATTTCCACAACAATTGATATCAGAGCAAAGGTTTTCTGAGTATGCTCTGTGGTTGCAGCCTAGGCTGATCTTTCACATCAGAAAAGATTTTCTTAGATTATTTGTATTCCGTATTTGTTAGCTATTAAATAATTTTTTGAAGCAGAAATAACAGAGGACTCAGGCAAATCATCCACTCCAAAGGAGACAGCATCCACTTCGTCAATTTGGTCAAGGACTGCTGTGTCAAATGTTAGATTTACAGTGGAGATTTTTAATGGTACGGGTCATTTTGGTATGCGGTTCTAGATGCTCTATTTCAGCAAGGTCTAGACATTGCCATTGAGTAAGAGAAATCAGAAGACGTTGATGAAAAAATTTGGAATGCCATCAATCATGTGTCTTGTGGTACAATTCGATCGTGCCTTTCTAGAGAACAGAAGTATGTGTTCTCTAAGAAAGTTTCAGCAAGTAAATTGTGAAAGGCATTGGAGGAAAATTTTTTGAAGAAAAGCAGTCAGAACAAGCTTCATATGAAGAAGAGATTGTTTTGCTTCACTTATGTTCCTGGTACCACTATGAATGAGCACATCACCAATTTTAATCAGCTGGTAGCTGATTTGATGAATTTGGATGTGACTTTCAAATGTGAAGATTTGACTTTAATGCTGTTGGGGTCCCTTTCAGAGGAGTTTGAGTTTCTTGAAACAACTTTACTCCATGGGAAGGCTGAAGTGACTCTCTCTAAAGTAACTGTTGTACTATATAGTCACGAACTATGAAAAAAAAGACAAGAAAAAGCATATAGTGAGAGGTCACTCTCAAAGCAGGAAGAGAGAAAAGAAGGGGAGAACAAAATCCAGACCAGCTAAAGATGAACGTGCCTTTTGTCGAGAGAAAGGGCATTGGAAGATAAATTGTCCCAAGCTGAGTAATAAAAGCAAATCTGATAAAGGAAAAGCTATCGTGAATTCAAATGTAGCTGAGTGTGATGATGAACACTCAAACCTTTCATTAGCTATTGTGTCATCAACAAGCTCTTCTAGTGTATGGCTACTTGATTCTGGTTGAAGTCATCATAAGTGTCCCAATCAGGATTGGTTCTTTGACTTTAGAGAACTAGAAGGAGTAACTGTTTACACAGCAAATGACGGTCCATGTATGATTAAAGGAATTGGTTCAATCAAATTGAGTAATCATGATGGATCAATTAGAATACTGTCAAATGTCTGATATGTACCGAGTTTGAAGAAGAATCTCATATCTCTGGAAGTCCTAGAATCAAAAAGCTTTATTGTAAATGCAGTAGATAGAGTAATGAAAATCATCTCTGGTGCACTGGTGATAATGAAAGAATTAAGAAAGGCTAATAACTTGTATTACTATCAAGGTAATGCAATTATTAGAGCAGCAGCAGTAGCTTCCAGTAATGATCAAGAGTTGGAAGCAACCAGATTATGACATATGTGCTTGGGACATGCTGGTGATAAAACTTTGAAACTGTTGTCAGATCAAGGATTATTGAAAGGAGTGCAACCCCAAAAGTTAGATTTCTGTGAGCATTGTGTCAAAGGCAAGCAGACTAGAGTGAAGTTTGGTACTGCAATCCATGATACCAAGAGAATTTTGGACTAAGTTCACTCAGATATGTGGGGTCCTTCCAAGACAGCTTCAATGGGAGGAAAGCACTACTTTGTAACATTTATTGATGACTTCTCTCAAAGAGTATGGGTGTATAAAATGAAGACAAAGGATGAAGTGTTGAGAGTTTTTCTCATATGAAAAAAGATGGTGAAAACTCAGACGGGAAGAAAAGTCAAATGTCTCCGCACAAATAATGGTGGAAAGTATAAAAGTGATCCATTTTTGAAATTCTGCCAAGATGAAGGCATTGTTAGACACCTCACAGTTAGAGATACACCACAGCAGAATGGGGTGGCAGAACGCATGAACCAGACATTGGTGGAGAAAGTTCGGTGTATGTTATCCAATGCTGGGTTGGACAGATAATTTTGGGCTAAGGCTGTTACATATGCATGCCATCTCATTAATCTCTTACCATCAGCTGCTATTGGTGGTAAAACATCTTTGGAGATGTGGTCTGAAAAACTTGCTACTGATTATGATTCCTTACATGTATTTGGTTCCACTGCATACTACCATATTAAGGAATCAAAGTTAGATCCGAGGGCAAAGAAAGCGCTCTTTATGGGGATCACCACTGGTGTGAAGGGACTTCGCCTTTGGTGTCCAGAAACAAAGAAGATAATCTTTAGCAGAGATGCTACCTTTGATAAGTCTACCATGTTGAAAAAGGTAACTAATGAAATTGTTCAGCAAATAGATGGTACTCCGCAGCAGGTAGAGTTTGAAAGAAGAATTGCTGGTCCAGCAACAAATAAAATATATGAAAATACTCCTATGGTAGAGGTGGAGTCAGATGAAGAAGGGGTTCCAACCCAAGAATCCCCACAGCAACAAGAATCTATTGCAATAAATAGGTCACGACGAGAGATTTGCAAACCTGCTCGATTTGATGATATGGTGACTTATGCATCCCTAATTGCAAATGATGGCATTCTTAGCACTTATAATGAAGTTGTCCAAAGTTCAGAAAAGGAAAAGTGGAGGAAGGCCATGGATGATGAAATGCAGTCTCTTGGAAAGAAGCAGACATGAAACCTAGCTAATCTTCCAAAGGGAAAGAAGACAATTGGATGCAAATGGGTATATACAAAGAAAGAATGATTTCCTGACAAGAATGATGTTCGCTACAAGGCAAGATTGGTAGCTAAAGGCTATGCTCAGATGGAGGGAATTGATTATAATGAAATATTTTCTCCAGTTATAAAACATTCCTCCATTAGAATTTTATTAGCCTTGGTAGCACAATTGGATTTCGAACTCGTTCAACTTGATGTAAAAAACTGCATTTCTACATGGAGACTTAGAAGAGGAAATCTATATGACTCAACTAGATGGGTTCAAGTTTGCTGGAGAAGAAAAAGTGGTATGCAAATTGAAAAAATCATTATACGGATTGAAACAATCTCCGAGGCAGTGGTACAAATAATTTGATAATTTTATGATGAGGCAGAAGTACACAAGAAGCAAATACGACCATTGTGTGTATTTGCGCAAGCTACAAAATGGATCTTTCATATATCTTCTCCTGTATGTTGATGATATGCTGATAGCTTCAAAGAATATAGAAGAAATTGAGAAGTTGAAGACTCGGCTCAATCAGGAGTTTGAAATGAAAGACTTGGGAGAAGCAAAGAAAATTTTAGGCATGGAGATATGCAGAGATAGGAAGAGAGGGAAGCTTTGTTTGAATAAAAAATATTATCTGAAAAAGGTACTACAGCATTTTGGACTGAATGAAAAGTCAAAATTTGGAAGTACACCGCTTGCACCTCTTATGAAGCTCAGTTCATCTTTATCTCCTAAAAATGAACTCGAACGAGAGAACATGTCTAAGGTTCCATATACAAATGTTGTTGGTAGCTTTAAGCATGATATAGTGTGTACAACGCCGGACATTTCACAAGCAGTTGGAGGTGTGAGCAGGTACATGCATGATCCTGGTAAGGAGCACTGACAAGCTGTGAAACGGATTCTACTGTATATTCTGAATACTGTAGATGTTGGATTGATATTTGAGCGAGATGAGAAAGATGGTCAATGTGCAGTTGGATATTGTGATTCCGATTATACTGGTGATTTGGATAAACGTCGATCAACTACTGGTTATGTGTTTACACTTGCTAAGGGGCCGGTTAGTTGGAAGTCTACATTACAGTCAACAGTTGCCTTGTCCACTACGGAAGCAGAGTACATGGCAGTATCAGAGGCTGTTAAAGAAGCAATTTGGCTTCAAGGGTTGCTTGGTGAATTGGGAGTTAGACAAAAGCACATTAAAGTGCATTGCGATAGCCAAAGTGCTATTCATTTAGAAAAGAACCAAGTTTACCATGCAAGGACAAAGCATTTCAATATTCGGTATCACTTTGTACGTAATATTCTAGAGAAAGGTGAATTATTACTTCAGAAAATTCGGACAACTGACAATCCCGCAGATATGTTGACAAAGGTGGTGACAGCTGTCAAGTTCAATCATTATTTGGACATGATCAATATTTTAAAATTTTAAAAATGAGCGCTTCACAACGCAATTGGAGACACTACTAAAATAGTTTCTGCTGAGAGAAGATTTGTAGATTGTAAATAGAAAAATAGCCAAGGTAGAAAATTATTATTTTTTAGCTATTTATCTATCATGAAAATTCATTAACCAATCTTAGGGTCAAAATAGGAAGTGCATAATTTAGGAATTGGATGTCAAAAATATGATGTGCCTAACTTAGGTAAATGGAAGTAAAAAATGGAGGTGCCTAATTTTCACAAACTATTTTTGAAGCCTATATAAACCCCTTAACTCTCATTTGAAAATCATCCCAAAATTAAGTTTTCTCTCTTTTCTTTGTAATTCTTCTTTGATATTAGTAGAATTATTTTGGCAGTGTCCGAGGACGTAGGCAAATTGGCCGAACCTCGTTAAAGTTTGGTGTTCTCTTTATTAATTATTTAATAGCTATTTTTAGTATAGTTATAGTAGTATTTTGTGCTAGAGATTATATGTCTAGGAAAAATCTGTCTAAAGAAAGTTTTAGTATTTAAGAGTGTCCATTGTGACCCACCTCTTTTTTCTGGAAATTTTCCTAGTATAATTGTTGGTGCTATTGTTCACACACTATATATATTATTGGTGAAAAATTAATCCAATTTTCACAACACGTTTTAAATTCATCTTGCTATTAAAATTCTATATGATAAGTCAAGAGGATAGCAGTAAAGAAGATTTTTGGTTTTTTTCTTTTTGCAAGGAGCTTGGCAAATGCAAAATAAAGTGAATATTATCTATGCATTTTGGATCATAAATGTATATTATTCTAGATGCTTCACGGATAATGTGGTTAGGATTGTGTAGGCTGCTAATGCAATCAATGATATATAAATATATGTGATTGGTGTGTTTATAAAGATGATGATGATAAGATAGTTATTTATATAATGTTAAGACTGTTCATAGCCCCAAATTGATCCAGGGAATTCCCTAGAGCCTTCAAGAACAAAATAGATGAAATGAGAAAAATATCTTATTAGCAGGTGAATTATTAGATATGGATTATTTGGGTGATTGGTGTACGTAGTCTTATATTTCCTCACACTACGACTGTTGCATCAACCAATTTGGGTGTAGCATATTATACAATATTTAAAATGAAATTTAAAATTTGTGTTGATTCATAGCTAAGAGGATATGTTACTCTTGTTTAAGCCTCGAGTTCAGGTTTAAGTATTCCATTTCCCACTATCAACTAACAACATCAGACAATTTTTTAGAGTAATAGTGACATAATTTGATTATATCATTTTATATTTGCAGCCATTCTTTTTTTTACTTAGTGTCTAAGCTTGGTGCCGAAACATATATTTGAGATGTTCACATGCGTTAATATCTCTGTCATTTATTTTTCCATATCTGTCAAACTGCATCAAATTAAATTGGAGAGTTAATAGTATAAATATAGCTATTTTCATCTCAATTTTACAGAAGCTCAGAGTTAATAGTGTGCAAGTTAGGGACTGTGTTTTGTGTTTGGGTATTCTCTCTCTTCTATGTATTTTTTTCCAAATTCAGCAATGAATCATTATTTTTAATTTTTCTCAGCCCACCCAAGAAGCAATTTTGCTGATAAAACTTTAACTTAGTAATTAAATTTAAAATATTAATGAGTTAAAGTGCACCGATTCAACTTCTAAAATTTATTTCATATCCGAGTAAAACTTAAATTTTATTTATATTATTTGATATAATTATCAATTTAATATAAATATATATATACTTATGTTTGTATTTTATATGTAATATCTTTTAAAAAATAATAACGTGAATAAGTGTTGAATTTTTTTTTTTGTATAAATTTAAGTGTAACTTTATATTGAAAGTGAGTAATATTAATTTCCCATGTCAATATAAATGTAATGAAGGTGAAATTTTGATTGCATGCATATCTTATATTGTTTTAAGAAATTAATAATTTTAATAAATAATAAATTAATCTGAAATATAAAAAATTGAGACATGAATATTTTGAAAAAGAGAAAAAATATAAAATTATATGTATATCTAAATTTTATAAAATTCAACCTACATCAACCCAAAAATAAAATAAAAAATTCACTTTATTAATTAAATAAAACTCCTAAAATAATAAATCATTTTATTAATCTACCTAACAATAATTGATTATAACGTTTTATTATATATATATATATTATAATAATAAAGAGGGTTAAAAATATTTTTTATTATATAAATCTATATATCTAATCGAATTTACGGCAAATTATCTTTATCGAAATTAATAAATCAACTTTTTTTTTCAATTTTTAATGCAATATATTAAAGAAATTTAAAAATACTAAAATATAATTTGTTTTATTTTTTAATTATAAACTTATAAATAAATTAAAGTATGTATATATTTAAAGCAACGCCCGAGTACTTATTATAGTGTAGATATATATATATATATATATGTATGTATGTATGTGTGACTTTTCAATTGTTTCGATTATAAAATAAATGAAATGTAGGATAGAGCTCACAAGCCACGAGAAGCATAGCACAGAAAAAATGCCAATGCCTTTCGTTCTTCTACTTCTGATCTTCCCATTATTTGAGAAATTTAAAAGCAAAGAAAAAGAACAGTAACCTCCCACCAGGCCCTCCTAAGTAATCATAGGACGCCACTGAAATATTTTTTTTTTTTATAATTAGATTATTAGTTCGTTTATATTTAATAAAATATTCTTCATTTAAAAAAAACTAATTAAATGATTTTTAATTTTTTATTTCGTTAACAAACTAATTATACTATTCAGTTAAGAAAAAGTAATTATGCTATTATTTTTTTATCATTAAAATGCTATGCAAAATTAAAATACCTGCCATTTACAAACAATTATATGTATCTTTTCAATATGATTCCAACAAAAAATTCTTGCTGGACTATTATTTTGCAGAAAATTAAAAAGCACGTAATAGATAAAAAATTTAACGAATTATTTTTTTACGCTATAATAATCAAACCCATTTTAGCCCTTAATAAGAAATCCCACTAATTTTCGAACACTCCAAGCACGCAAAGTCAAAGAAATGGTACGGAACAAAAAATCTAAATTGGTAAGCACTCGGAGATACATTGGATAACACCATCAATTTGTGGCTGTCAATTTGATATTTGGATAGATAATATCATCTAATTTTATTCGGAGATATTTGGATAGTGCTCGGGTGCCTCAATTTAAAGTAGAGCCATCTAATTTTATTTTTGTGGACAAGAAAATAGATAAAATGAGTTAAAAAAATTTACGCTATTGATAGAAAAAAATGTTCAGATTTTATCCACTTAATTAAAATCTAGATAAACTGATAATTTTATTTTTAATATATAGTAATATTTCCAAATGAAGAAAGTGGTATAGTTTTATAATTTTTCAAATAATATATTTTATATTTATGTGCTTCTCTTTGTTTTTTCTTTTCTTTCAATATTTTATATAATCAAAAAATAGTTTTATACAAAAATATTGAGTAGAACATACTTGGGATATTAATATAACTGTAAAAAAATAAATTTTATTTTAAAAATATTATAAAATCTAAAATTATTTATACTTTTATAAAAAAATTAAAGTAAAATTTCAAAAATAGCTTATTCTTCACTAAATAAATTCATTTTTCAAAAATATTTCTTTCATCACCACAATCAATATTTTATTTCAATTTTCATTTTTTTTTTTCAAACTTCACTATTAAATGAAAATATTCTAATAAAATAATATAAATTAATAATTTAAATTATTTTTCATTATATAAAAAATTATCATTTTTTATAAAAGGTAAAATTTTAATTTTTAAAAAATAATGCTTGCAAAAAAATTTAAAAAAAGTAAAATATATAAAAATATATTAATAAAAATTATTAATTTTATTTTTAAAAATTTTTATATATTATAAACAAAAAAATAAAAAAAAATATACATAATTTCATGTTATAGATGTGTTATAGATGTTGCGTGTATGTTATATTTTTATTATTTAAGTTGTGTTTATTTTATATAAAAGTCGTTGAATAATGTGTGAATGTTGTGTGAAAGTTGTGAGAATAAAAAAATAATATTAAACAAATATTAAAAATATTATGCAGATGTAGTTTGTATTATTGAATATATATTTTATATATGTTATGTATATTGTGTATATATATATATATGTTTTTGTGTATTTATTAAAAATATAACATTAAAAAAATTTAAATAAAAAAATATAAAAAAATAAAATTAGAAAAATTACAAGAAAAAGAAAAAATAATGTCAAAAGGTTAAAAATGCCGAGTCTCGTATAAATGCAAAGAAAATGAGGAAATTGCCTGCACAATGTAATTTCCTTAACATATTATATATATGTAGTAATTAATATACATATTTATACAATTTCACGTCTATAAAAAATTTTATATATTGAAAAATTAACTATACATTAATAATATTATTTTTTTCAGTTATTTTTATTTTTAACTATTTAAAAATTAAAATAATAAGTTACTACAATATTTAAAAGTGAGATGATGATTATTTGATCTTTTAATCAATATGATTTATGAATAATGTATTAAATGTTACAATTATATATTTATCAATTATGATGAATTATAGCTAGTTATCATCTTTCAATTAGGAATTGCATAATATACTAAATTATCTTTCAGGAGGACATTAAATTTTAGCGGTTAGTTGAAATTAAATGAAGAAACACTATTTTTCAATTTTGTCCCTAATATATAGTAATATTTACAAATAAATCAAGTGGTATAACTTGTAATTTTTCATGAAATATAGGGGTAAATTTTGATAAAGTGTCTATCAAAGCTTTATAGGTAAATTCTTTCTCTTCTTCATGTTCCAAAAAAAAATTGTGTTCACTTCTTAATATCGCCAATAGCATTCTTAAAAAAATTTTGCATAGCATTTTAATGATAATCATGAGTAGTCTAACTCTAATTAGGATTATAGTTGACATGATTAAGAAGTAACTAACAAAAGAATTAAATAAAATTGTAGAAGGCATTAAAACTAAAGAAAAGTATATCAAACTCAAGAAAACTCTTTTGGATTGAATCGAAATCTTGCTTGAACCTTGAAAATCTTGAAAACTTGTAAAGAACTATAGATGATTTCAATAAAGGAAGGAGGTTTTGCTTATACGGGGGCTTGAAGTCTTTTAAACTGATTAGGAAGGCATGTAGGTCACATTTGGAGATTTCTTTCTTAGTTATAAATTTAAACTGGGCAAGAATTTACACAAAATCAAAGTCTGTAGCCGCCTAATGATTCCCACAGTCATGGTTTTGAATCTCACTACCGTGCATCATTGCACCTCAGTTAGCTTGCGAAGACTTCATCAGGTAGCGAGAAATTGGAATACACAGTCGTAGACTCTTCTGTTTGGCTTTTTCTCTCTTGGGGCAGTTTTGATTTTATTCACAGCGTCAAATTGATCCAAAGAATTCCATATAACCTTCAAGAATATTCCATAGAACCTTCATGAATAAAACATATAAATTAAGAACAATATCTTATTAGATATAGATTATTCAGGTGATTTGCATAGTCTTATATTTCCTCACACTCTACGTCGACTGTTGCATCAACCAATAAAAGCGTATTATACAATATTTAAAATTAATTTTTAAAACATTTCTATATACGTTTAATTTCCAGTATAAAAAAATGCTTTGTCGATTTCATTAGAATCTAAGTAGTATCATAGTTCTCTTTGGAAAAAATTTAAATTTTGCACGAATCAATTATATGAAGTTTAATTTTATTCATTTCTCAAAAAAAAAAGTTTAATTTTATTCATTCTCAAGTTCATCCCATTAATTTTGTCTATTATCAATTTTGAAAAAGCTATCAATAATAAAATTCAATTATTTTTAATTAGAAAAATAATCATTTGAAAGAAATAAAATCATGATAAATTTTTTTTTAAAAAAATTATAATAATTTATTTAGCCAAAAGTTCAAATTAGCCCCTGAAGTGTTATCACTATCTCAATGCAATCCTTAATTTTTGTTTTAGATTAAATAAGTCCTTTATGTTAAAAATGGGTCATTTTAACCTTTGTCATTCAAGAAAAGTCAACTTGCCATTAATGTAAAACCCTTGGTTTTTGTTTGATTTTAAGTCTTGGGCAAAATGGTAATTTTGCACCTTAGGGGCAAAATAGTCATTTTGTGCCCTTTGAATGTCTTTTTGATACTCGGGACGACGAGACGGTCGTTTTGAATATAATATTGTATTTTTTGCTTCGGGAGGTATTTTGGTCATTTTGGCGGTCGGAAAATTTTCGGGTTTCGTTTTGCTGTTTTTGATGTCATTTTGGTGACCGTGATGTCGTTACGGTTATTTTAAGTATAATTTTGTTAGGGGTTGTGTTTCGAAAATTTTTCGAATATTTATTAATTTGTAATTAAAATAAATTAAATAAATTAAATAAAATTTGGGGTTAGTTGTAAATTTTTATAAGTTAGTTGGGTGTTTTTTTGATTTTTTAAAGAGTTTTAGGGTGTTTTTAAATTAAAAAAATTAATTTATGGGCATATTGATAATTTGTCAATTAAAAATCGTATAAATAGGGGTGTTAGGGCACCCAATTGAGAGTTTAATTATTTGTGCCGCCAGAGAGAAAAAGAAAAAAAATCAAAATTTTCTTCAAAAACAGTGGCCCGTCGTTTCGTCAGTGCGCGCGCCAGGGTGCCAGTGTCGTTTGGCGTGTGACCGTGTCGTTCGGCGAGGAGCTGCGGGCTGGAGGCGTTGTCGTTTGGCGTCTCGCGTTCCGTCGTTCGGCGTGCTGCGGGCTGGCTCGCCGATGTCGTTTGACCTCTGTTCCAGCAGCTTTAAATTTCGAGTTTTTGGTGTTTTTAAGGTTTTTCTTGATTCCTTTTGTATTATTTCGACTTCCATTTAATTAGTTCATATTAATATCATATTGGTTTGATATTTTCTTGATTAAATTGGCTAAATTCGAATTATTATTTAATTAAATTGATTTTTACAAAATAGGTTAGGTTTTGAGTTTTTATTGTTTTGGGGGATTTTGGTATTGAATTAATTGATTTGGCTAATGTGTTGGGTTACGAAAATTGATGAAGGTATTGAGTTAGGGTTTGATTAAATTGATTTGGGTGTTAAGATTTTCGAATTAATTGTTTTCTTTGAGTTTTTGGATGAATTAATTTTCTGCTGAAGTTTGATTTTTGTGCTGTATGTTTCCCGATTTTTAATTAAATATTGGAACATGATAAAAATATGAAATTTGGACGTGTCGCTCGAAATTGAGTCTAGTTTATGAGAAAAATAATTGTTGGGATTTTGAAGCATCGAATATTTCTGGAAAATTCAAGTTTGTTACTGTTGTCTGACAAACTGTGCTGTTGATGCTATTGCATCAACTGTAACTTTCGAAATTCATATTAAAATGTATAAAAATGTTTTTGATTTGATTTTCATATATGTTGTATTTCTGGAAGTCTAGTTTACAAGAAAAATATGTTGGGTTATGTTTCTGTTTGTTATACTTTTGAAATAATTAGATTTTTCAACTTCTGTCAGTATACCTTGTGAGTCGTATACTGTTTTGAATAAAAATTGGTTGAAAGACTTCTAAGTCTCGAAAAATTATGAAATTTTGGTAGGATGCTTTTCAGATATCAAATTAGCTTGTGGTTGAAAATTATAAATTTTTCACTTACAGGTTAATTGTTTTGAATTTTACAAGTTGACACTCGTTATTCAGGTTTATCGGTAAAATTGTATCTTGTGTATATTGATTATTTAAGTAAGGTATTATAATGGTTAAATTATGTTTGGTTGACAAAAAGGTTTAACCTTGTTATGGAAATTATTGAATTGTGTGCATTCATGTCATGCATTCCCATTTGCACTTGCATACATTTGTAAGGGTGGTTGTTAATTGATGGTTAATGGTTAGGCGGTGGTCCAGCAGCACCTCAGACTTAGGGTGGCGGATTGCTTAGCTAACTGTTAGACCAGGTAAGTTCTATGGGTGTATGTGATTATTTGTGTTGTGATTATTTGTGTTGTGCTACTTGCTAACAACTTATATACATATATAAACCCTTCTTATAATATATTATCCTTTCTATATATTCACTAGACTATTCTTTCGAACTCAGCCTCGCATGCTTTAGGAGACAGAGAAACTTGCATGTGATTGTATTTATGTGATAATATTGAATGTGATATTACTTGTGCTGTGTGATGGTGTGTCAAGAAGGGGAAGGAGGTTACTGAGGCTTAATGCCTATACTGCTACTAAGGCTTAATGCCTATACTGTTTACTGAGGCTACATGCCTAATTACTGATTATTGTACTGTACTGAGAAGTTATAAGGGTGGATGTGACTGATATGATTACTATACTGTTTACTGATTGGTAATATAGAGCTTGCACTTGCAAGTCTATTGTTTTACTTTGATTGGAGGTTGCCTCACAACATGAAAGAGGAAGATATGAACATGGAAGAGTCATTTGGTCTTGCAACTCGTAAGAAAGTTCCTTTAGTTCTTGAGGCAATTAAGTATCAACCCAAGTAGTAGCTTTGTTTTAATTTGAATAAGTAACCCCACTTGATTTACGCGCTTATAATATAATTTAATGAAATGGTACAATGGTAATTGATCATTATACTAGTGGAAATCTTTTTAAAAATAATGCATATATAAAGTGCGTAATAATAAAGTGAAAAGATTCATTATTTATTTTTGTCAAAGTTGAAGTTTCAATATTTTTTTTATAATTAGATTATTATTTCGTTTATATTTAATAAAATATTCTTCATTTAAAAAAAACTAATTAAATGATTTTTAATTTTTTATTTCGTTAACAAACTAATTATACTATTCAGTTAAGAAAAACTAATTATGCTATTATTTTTTTATCATTAAAATGCTATGGAAAATTAAAATACCTGCCATTTACAAACAATTATATGTATCTTTTCAATATGACTCCAACAAAAATTTCTTGCTGGACTATTATTTTGCAGAAAATTAAAAAGCACATAATAGATAAAAAATTTAACGAATTATTTTTTTTACGCTATAATAATCAAACCCACTAATTTTCGAACATCCCAAGCACGCAAAGACAAAGAAATGGTACGGAACAAAAAAATCTAAATTGATGTGGTAAGCACTCGGAGATACATTGAATAACACCATCAATTTGTGGCTGTCAATTTGATATTTGGATAGATAATATCATCTAATTTTATTTTTGTGGACAAGAAAATAGATAAAATGAGTTAAAAAAAAATTACGCTATTGATAGAAAAAATGTTCAGATTATATCCACTTTATTAAAATCGAGATAAACTGATAATTTTATTTTTAATATATAGTAATATTTTCAAATGAAGAAAGTGGTATAATTTTATAATTTTTCAAATAATATATTTTATATTTATGTGCTTCTCTTTATTTTTTCTTTTCTTTCAATATTTTATATTTACGTGATGCGTTAGAGATGAAGTCATTTTAGATAGAGAAAGTTCATACTAATGACAATGGCGCGGATATGATGACAAAGACTTTACCAACAGATAAGCTTATTACTTGCAGAAGGATAGCTGGTATGACTAACGTCCCTACTTAAATGAATAAGGGGGAGATTTATTGGTTAGTGTCCATTTAGTGGGACCCACCATTTAGTTTAATTAAAAAAAATAAAAAGAGGTTGGTCAAAGTTTGGCAAAAGCCAAACTTAGTTAGGTGGCCAAACATCTTGCCTAATTTTTAGGCAATTTGCAGCAACAATACACAGCTCTTCTCTCTATATAAGAGAGCTTTGCCAAGGTTTGTCATACACTAACTCACAGAACATTAAAAGTCTGTGAAGAATAGATTTTGTGAGAATTCAGTCTTAAGAAGGGTCTTAAGATTAAGGTCGAGAAAAATAGTGAGGTTTGAGAAACACTTTTATGAGTTCTACTATTTTTGTATTACTCTCTTTGTAAGGCTGCTATTTTTAATAGCAGAAGAATTATTCGAATTTTGTCCCGTGAACGTAACCCTAAAAAGTTAAGGGTGAACCACGTAAATTTTTGTGTGTCGTATTTTATTATTCTGCTATTTTTATTATTCTCATAATTTTAATTTCGGGGCCTAACAATTTACTTTTCAACTGTCTCAATTATAAATAAATTAAATTTAGGATAGAGCTCACGAGCCACAAGAAACATAGCAACAGAGAATGCATTGGCCTGTTGTTCTTCTGCTTCTCTTCGCATTATTTTTACTCTTAAAAAGGACACTGCAAGCAAAGAAAAAGAACAGTAACCTCCCACCAGGCCCTCCTAAGATACCAATCATAGGAAACTTGCACCAACTTGGTGCAATACCTCATTACTCTTTATGGAAACTCTCCAAGAAATATGGTTCTGTGATGCTTCTCCAGCTTGGTTCTGTACCGACTCTTATTATCTCTTCTGCAGAAGCAGCAAAACAACTCTTGAAAACCAATGACCTTAAAAGTTGTAGCAGACCTCTTTTGACTTGTGCTGGCAGGTTTTCCTATAACTATATTGACATATCTTTCTCACCCTATGGAGATTACTGGAGAGAGATGAGAAAGATTTGTGTTCTTGAGCTTTTCAGTGCCAAGAGAGTTCAATCATTTCAATTCATTAGAGAAGAAGAAGTTGGTTTGTTGATCGACTCCATTTCAAAATCTTCTTTTTCTTCCGCTCCTGTTGATCTGAGTGAAAAGACTTTGTTTCTCACAGCCAATATAATTTGTAGACTAGCTTTTGGAAAGACATTCCAAGAAAGAGGATTTAACCATGAAACATTTCAAGAAACGATTCATGAAGTTTTTGCCATACTAGGGAGATTTTTTGCAGCTGATTACTTTCCCTATGTGGGCTGGATTGTTGATAGATTCACAGGTCTCCATGCAAGAACTGAGAAATCCTTCAAAGAATTTGATGCTTTCTGCCAAAGGATTATTGATGATCACATCCAAAAGGGAAAGAAAGAAGCTGGACATGACGATGTAACTGATATTTTGCTAAAGTTGGCGAGGTATCAAAATGAAAATGGTGCTTTTCAATTTTCCAAGGATCATATCAAAGCAATTCTCATGGTAAGCCATCTCTTTTTTCTCCATATTTTTTATGGCTTTAATTTAAAAAAAAAAAAAAAAAAAACAACCGTTTACAACTTTTTGTAGTTTCATTACATACTTTAAAACTTTGTTATGTCATCACTAACTAAAATTCAACAAAAAAAAAATTTGCCTAAATTTATTGACATGTCAAATTAGTGTTATTTCTTTTTATATTAATTAAAAAAATAAAAAAATCCATTTGAATAGAACATTGTTTTAATATGAAAAAAAAATATAACCTCAATTTTATCTTTTCTTTTCTTAAACAACTACTTGATTAAATGATATTCACAGTAAATAAAATTATTTTTTTATAATTAAATCTCATCCACCAATGAGTTACTCACCTCAATATTCAGGGAGTTATCTAAAATAGAAACTTTTATATAAGGATTATATGTATGGTTGAGCACTGTGCCAACTGGTCATGAGTTTTAGTCTTAACCATATATGGACTTATATCAGAATTCAACTAGCTTTGAATTATTCAAAAATTAATTTCAGGATATATTTGTTGCTGGAGTGGAAACTGGAGCAGTAACTTTAGTTTGGGCTATGGCAGAACTTGTTAAAAATCCCAGAGTCATGAGAAAAGCACAACATGAAATTAGAACTTGTTTTGGAGACAAAGCAAAAGTCTCTGAAAGTGATATTGTCAAACTTCCTTACCTAAAAATGGTACTCAATGAAACTTTAAGACTTCATCCACCAGTTACACTGCTACTTCCAAGAGAAGCCATTTCTGAATTTAGTATTAAAGGCTATAAAATTTATCCCAAAACTCAAATATATGTCAATGTATGGGCAATCGGAAGAGATCCTGAATCCTGGAGAGACCCTGAAGAGTTCTTTCCAGAGCGATTTGTGGACAACCCAATTGATTATAAAGGGCAACATTATGAATTTTTGCCATTTGGTGGTGGTAGGAGAAGTTGTCTTGCTATTTCAATGGGAATAGCTAATATAGAGCTTGCACTTGCAAGTCTATTGTTTTACTTTGATTGGAGGTTGCCTCACAACATGAAAGAGGAAGATATGAACATGGAAGAGTCATTTGGTCTTGCAACTCGTAAGAAAGTTCCTTTAGTTCTTGAGGCAATTAAGTATCAACCCAAGTAGTAGCTTTGTTTTAATTTGAATAAGTAACCCCACTTGATTTGAGCGCTTATAATATAATTTAATGAAATGGTACAATGGTAATTGATCATTATACTAGTGGAAATCTTTTTAAAAATAATGCATATATAAAGTGCGTAATAATAAAGTGAAAAGATTCTTTATTTATTTTTGTCAAAGTTGAAGTTTCAATATTTTTTTTATAATAGATTATTATTTTGTTTATATTTAATAAAATATTCTTCATTTAAAAAAAACTAATTAAATGATTTTTTATTTTTTATTTCGTTAACAAACTAATTATACTATTCAGTTAAGAAAAACTAATTATGCTATTATTTTTTTATCATTAAAATGCTATGCAAAATTAAAATACCTGCCATTTACAAACAATTATATGTATCTTTTCAATATGATTCCAACAAAAATTTCTTGCTGGACTATTATTTTGCAGAAAATTAAAAAGCACATAATAGATAAAAAATTTAACGAATTATTTTTTTACGCTATAATAATCAAACCTACTAATTTTCGAACACCCCAAGCACGCAAAGACAAAGAAATGGTACGGAACAAAAAAATATAAATTGATGTGGTAAGCACTTGGAGATACATTGAATAACACCATCAATTTGTGGCTGTCAATTTGATATTTGGATAGATAATATCATCTAATTTTTTTCAAATAATATATTTTATATTTATGTGCTTCTCTTTATTTTTTTTTCTTTTAATATTTTATATAATTAAAAAATATTTTTATATAAAAATATTGAGTAGAACATACTAGGGATATTAATATAACTGTAAAAAATAAATTTTATTTTAAAAATATAATAAAATCTAAAAATATTTATACTTTTATAAAAAAATTAAAATAAAATTTCAAAAATAGCTCATTCTTCACTAAATAAATTTATTTTTTAAAAATATTTCTTTCATCACTACAATTAATATTTTATTTTAATTTTCATCTTTTATTTTCAAACTTCACTATGAAATGATAATATTCTAATAAAATAATAAAAATTAATAATTTAAATTATTTTTCATTATATAAAAAATTATACTTTTTTTATAAAAGGTAAAATTTTAATTTTTAAAAAATAATGCTTGCAAAAAAATTTAAAAAAAAAGTAAAATATATAAAAATATATTAATAAAAATTATTAAATTTATTTTTTAAAATTTTTTATATATTATACACATAAAAATAAAAAAATACACATAATTTCGTGTTGTAGATGTGTTATAGATGTTGTGTGTATGTTATATTTTTATTATTTAAGTTGTGTGTATTTTATATAAAAGTTTTTGAATAATGTGTGAATGTTATGTGAAAGTTGTGAAAATAAAAAATTAAAATTAAATAAATATTAAAAGTATTATGTAGATGTAGTTTGTATTATTGAGTATGTATTTTATATATGTTATGTATATTGTTTATATATATACGTTTTTTTGTATTTATTAAAAATATAACATAAAAAAAATTTAAATAAAAAAATATAAAAAATAAAATTAGAAAAATTACAAGATAAAGAAAAAATAATGTCATAAGGTTAAATATGAAAAAAAAATGATAATAGTAAACCTGAAAAAAAAAAAACGACGAGTCTCGTATAAATGCAAACAAAATGGGGAAATTACCTACGCAATGTAATTTCCTTAACATACTATATATATGTAGTAATTAATATACATATTTATACAATTTCACGTCTATAAAAAATTTTATATATTGAAAATTTAACTATACATTAATAATATTATTTTTTCACTTATTTGTTATTTTTAACTATTTAAAAGTTAAAATAGTAAGTTACTACAATATTTAAAAGTGAGATGATGATTATTTGATCTTTTAATCAATATGATTTATGAATAATGTATTAAATGTTATAATTATATATTTATCTATTATGATTAATTATAGCTAGTTATCATCTTTCAATTAGGAATTACATAATATACTAAATCATCTTTTAGGAGGACATTAAATTTTAGTGGTTAGTTGAAATTAAATGAAGAAGCACTATTTTTCAATTATATAGTAATATGTACAAATAAATCAAGTGGTATAACTTGTAATTTTTCATGAAATATAGGGGTAAATTTTGATAATGTGTGTATCAAAGCTTTATAGGTAAATTCTCTTCTCTTCTTCATGTTCCAAAAAAAAAAATTGTGTTCTCTTCTTAATATCACCGATAGCATTTTTATGGTGATCAAATGTGTTGATAATGTTTTTTTTAATTTGTTGATAATGTGTATATGAAGAAATTTGTGATTGCGAAAATAGAGCCAAGTGTTATGATCATTTGTGCGCGTGCTTTTAGGGTAATTCTATTGGCTTTGATTAATTTTTCTTTAAATTTGTACTTAAGTTTGCTTGAAGTGTTATGATTAAGGTTAAAGTGCAAAAATAGAGCTTTTAATTCACTTGTTGGATCCAATTTGGAGGAAAAGGCATTGAACATGGCCAAGTCATTAATGACTTGGACGTGTCCCTCATTAAAAGTTGAAAAAGTGGACACACTAAGCAACTTGGCAGTGTCCCTCATGTGAATAGAAGAAAATTTTGGTAGCCTGTGACACACCCATTTGACTTGGCCGTGTCACATAACATGGCTAGCACAACATGACTTGGCCGTGTCACCAACCCAAAGAAACAAAAAAATTGGCAGAGGCAAACACATGCATATGACATGGCCAAGTCACTCGCCGTGTCACATGATACACCCACTGACTTGGTCGTATCACACCTGATGAGAGCAAAAGATACATAGAGGTAGAAGAAGACACGGCCAGGTGACACGGCGGCCGGCCATGTCAGTCCCTAGAAGAAACATTCATTGAAAGATAGCGAAGGACACAAGCAAGTGACTTGGCCATGTTCAAGGTAAAATTAAAAGACACGGCAAAATTGATAGGCATGGCCAAGTTAAGCATATCTTGGCCGTGTCACATGTGATTCCTTTGAATTATTAGCACGATTAGTGGGGGACAAGACTGGAGACAACAAGAATATTATTTTTAAAGGTTAACTATTTTTATGGGAAGAAATATTTATGAATTAAAAGGAGGGAACAAAGGGAAGGAGAGGGATGGAGATGTGTCGAAAAGGCAACATTCTCTTTGTCTTGATACTTAAAGTAATTGGAAGGAAATAGGGAGAAAACATCTAGCCATTCTCCATTCTATCTTTTGATACTCATTTTTAAGACACCACCTTCATTACCATCTACATCTTCATTCTCTTTCTATCTTCATTTTCTTTCATAAACATGACTTTAACATTTTTGGGGATTGTTTATGTGAACAAGCTCTTGAGAGGATTAGGCTTGGGGAAAGCTTTGATTGAAAGGTTGAAGGCTTGAGAAAGTTTTCACTTCACCTTTCAAGGATAGAACCATTGATTGAAGGGATGAAGAGGGCTTGGGAGTTCTTCATCACATTCAAGTTGAGCTAGAAGGAAGAATAAGAAGTTTCAACTCTTAGCATCTTCAAGGGGATTTTCATATTCTCTTATTTAATTCATTTCTAGATTGTTTTTGTTTTGTTATGAACATTAATATTTCAACGGATAACTTTGATTTAATTTATATTGAGAGCAATATTTATTTTGAAATGATGATGAGCTAAATTACCCATACCTAGGATTTGTAATATATTTGATTAAATATCTTAATTCAATATTTCCATTAATATAACTTGGTATTAGTTGTTTGCATTGGATTAAATGTTAGGTTGATAGATTGGCCACCTATTGATCTTTTAATATTGAATAATAGACCGAGAGGTAAAATTTGATATTGAAACTATGCAATCAACTACCCTAAGAATGAATTAGAAATAAAAGTTCTAGGGTTCAATTAATTTACAATTTCAAAATAATTAGTTATTGTTAAATCATGAATGTGAGAACTAATGAATTGATAATTGTTAATTAATCACAAGGAATAAATTAAATTACAAGGTTGTATTAATGGATAATTTAAAAATTAAGTTTTGATTAAATTAATCTATAAACCCTAGGTACCATTCCAAGAATTTGAATTAATTTTATACAACTGTTACTTGTTTTACTTTTAGTAAACCTTCTAAAAGTTTTAGAGATAATTCTGATAGTTTGACAAAAAATTTCTAGTAGGTGAACTTATGATATTTTGGTTGTGAAATTTCAGAAACCTCTCTAAAAATCTTAGAATATTAATTAAAAGTTTCAAAAAATTGATCTAAATTTTATAAGTTTCAGTTGACCTTCTGAAAGGTTAGGTGATAATTCTATAGTTTGGCCAAATTTCGGGTAGTCAACTTCTAGTTTTTTTGTTGTTAAATTTTAGAAATGTCACTCTAAATATTAGAATATTAACTAAAAATTTCAAAAATTGATAAAAATTTTGTTATTATGAGTAGAATTTTTCAAAGTTTTAATGAAAGCTCAGATAGGTTGACTTCTTGTATGTAAACTTCTAATGTTTGATTGTTAAATTTCACTCAAAATATTAAATTGTCAACTAAAAATTTCAAAAAAAAAAAAGGATTAAATTCTGTTAATTTTAGTAGACTTTCTAAAATTTTGAGGATCAATAAATATCTAGTAGATTAACCTTTGATATTTTGGGTCTCAAATTTCAAAAATCTTAGTAAAAAATTTAACTAAACCTTTTAGAAATTCTTCTAAAATTTTGTAAATATGAGTCAAAATTATGGAAGTTTGACAAAAAAAAATTTTTGAAAGGGTGACAAAAAACTCTAGTTGGTTAAAAAAATTTTAAAGGGTGACAAAAAATTTTAGTATGTCAACTTTTGGTATTTTGGTATTAAATTTCTAGAGTTCTTACTCAAAATGTCATAATGTTAACTAGAAGTATCAGAAAATTATTCAATATTCTATAAGTTTGACTCATGTTTCTGTAATGTTTTGTAAATATCATGATGCTTTGACTTATAAACGTAAGCCGTGTAATCTGAAGCAAATAACTAGGTTCATTCTGACTTTTGCTTTCATGAACAGAGGCAACCCTAAGTTTGAAACTATGAACTCTAACATTTGAACATAACAATGAAGTATTAAAGATTGGGTTCTTGCTTTGTATATAAAAAAAGATTCAAATTGATTGAAATAAGAATTCAAGAATGGGGCTTTAGACAAGAGAAGGCATGATAAAAGATAGGTTGAAGTGGTCTGAAAGAACAAAGCTTGAATGATGGGTGAAATTTGAGATTAGAATTTTTATAAAGAAGTTTTTTGGGTTTAGAAATGGGGTTGAAAGACAGAGCAAATGTTTTATGCATATTGACGTTTTTCAAGAACAAATTAAAAAGATAGGGAGTTATAGGTCACGCCAGTGGGAATGATAGAGTTGGCTGGAAACGTGTTTTTGTGAAGATATCTTTTAAAATTAGGCTTCCTTCTTAAATAACAATCTTTTAACACTAACCTTCTCCTACTTGCAAAAGAAGTCCTCTAAGCCCCTATAAATACCCTAGATCTTCTTCATATCAATGATCCAAGAATTACACAATTTAGAGAACAATTTTCCAGATTTTAAGACAAGACTTTAAGGAGAAATAGAGATTTTTGTTCAAGATTCATTAAAGCCCAAGAAACTCCTATCAATTAAAGTTTGCTCTTGATTATTTTATTATCTTTGTGCTTAATGCATTTATTATCTGGCCAGTAATAAATTAATTTAAGATATTATATGATGGAGCGAGAATAGAAACACAATATTAGTTCAAGAAGATAATAACCTTAAGTTAAGTTTTAACTTAATGATAAGGTAAACACTCGAGATGTTGAGAAAAGATTCTCACAAAACTTATTGGGTTAACTTTATTACTTATAATCATAAGAGTAGACATAAGGTTAAGTTCAATATTAAGTTTAGTACTTGAGAGAGATTAGATTTTAATTTAGGAGAATCTAACAAAAAATTGAGGGATTTAATTAATACCTTAGACAATCTATAGTTAATCAATAGAGATAATTTGACCCTAATGCCAAAAATATTAGATTAAAACCAAAAGTTATTTTAGTTTTAGTTCAAATTAAATTTAGTTAGAATTCCCAAACTTTTGTTTATCCAAATAATAATCAGTTTAATTATTTGGTACTAGAATACCTTTTTTCATGGGATTGATACTCTACTCACTACTTTACTACTTGTTAATGATATGTGCACTTGCAGTAGTTAAGCTAGAGACCTAACACTTTTATTTTTCGTTTATTCTTTTTTTTTCCACTTTATATTTCGTTATTTATTTTGTTACTTGCATCAAGTCAATTCATATAAATATTTTTCTAGCTTTTATTCCTAAAACCTTGAGGGACACTAAACGTATTGGTCTTGCTAGGTCTATTAGTAGTATGATTTGTTTCTTGAAAAATCTACTTTTGTCTTGGACTTGTCCTAAGCTATCACATTTTTTCCTTGCAAAAGATTTGTTTTGCTAGCCTCTTCAAATTAGACAGTAGTCATTCATCATTGCTTTGATAAATCTAGTATTAGCTCATGTCAAAGAGCTTAGCCTAGCAAAGTCTCTATTTCTTTAAGAATGTTGATGATTGTCTTAGACAATCAACCAATTCTAGTTTTGGTTCTAACTAATAATCTTGATTACTATATATTTAGGTTCTCCTATTATTCATGGAAGAATCCTCAATGCGACTCATGGTGAAGCGATTGAAAGAGTGTAAACTTAGTAGACATAAGGCAACATAGCTCTCTTTGTAAGTAAAATTGATTTGGCTAAAACTATTCTCCAAGCTAGTCCTATTTATGTTATGCAAGTTGTTTAATTATTTGACACAAACAATAAAAAAAATTGATAGAATTCTTCGTGGAATTTTTATAGTCTTCTATGGAAAACTCTAGAATACGTCATTTATATTGGGATTAGTAAGAGAACTTCTAATACAAACTAGTTCAACAAAAAAAACTGGTAGTGGTATCAATTGCCAAGAAAAATATCCATCATTTTTTTTTTTTGCCAAATTCCATCTTTTAGGCCTCCAAAAATGTGGTATTTCATTTATGAAAACTTTTGGTAGATTTTCTTTCTGAATTATTTTTGCCAGAAATATCGAATGGAGGCACTGTCTGTGACATTTTTCTAATTTGAAGATATTTTATTTCTTTTTACATATGTGATTTATTTCACTTTTACCAGGTTGATGTCTTTTTAATAGCTCTCTTATATGCTTTATTTGGGTTTCTTAAATACCCCATGACATAATATATATTTTTAGACTGAAGAACAAACTTTGGAATCGATAAAATTCAAAAAGAAATTTTCTCTTTTCTTCCCAAGCTTTCAAAATTCTTAAATCAACAATTGCTTAAAGTATATATTCTTAGCATTCGTAGACTAAAGGTTTATAGGAAACTTATACTTTTGTGGTGACTTTCGTTATGTCAGTTTGTATCAAATCCACATTCATTCTTGGAAAGCTATGACACCATGAAGATAGCAACAACAATGTATAGAGGAGGCTTATGAATGAGATCACATGACCTACCTTGAGTAGCAACTTGAACAAATGATGGATGAATGGATGGGTCAAATGATGGAATAACTAATAGAAGGATGATGCAATGCAACTCATGGGAAACTGGAATAATGTTAACCCCAACCAATGGAGTAGAGGTCTATGAGCGAGATCATATGGACCACCTTGTACAATGACTTGAACAAATAATGGCTAAATGTATGGATTAGATGGAGGAACAACTAATAGAAAGGATGATGCAGCTCAAATGAATCTGGAAATAGGTAGGGTTAACCCGAACCAAAGGGGAAATCCTCCATCCTAATAATACAAACTTTGATAATAATACAACTTTAAAGTAATGTCAATGAAAAATACTCTTATGCTATGTCACAATGTGGCATCCAAGCTCACTTTTAAACATATTCTTTCATCATTTAATAATTCACATAAACACATACACAAGCATGAGCCCAAATAAACTAATACATTATTCAAATTTCAGAGTTACTATTTTTTGTCCATAATGACATCAAATATCTAGCCATGAAAACAAATCAAGTAATGCTCAAAAGCTAGCCCGAAGGCAAATCATGTCATAGTGACGCCAAGCGTCTAGCCCCGTAGGCAAATAAATTGTCACTCAAATTATTAGAATATTAACTAAAAATTTCAGAAATTTGGTGTAAATTATGTAAGTTTCAATAGTTTTTCTGAAATTTGAATTATAATTTCGATAATTTAACCAAAAATTATAGTAGGTCAACCTCTAGTATTTTGGCTATTAAATTTTAGAAAACTCACTCAAAATATAAGATTACAAATTAAAAGTTTCAAAATTTTAACGTAAATTCTGTAAGTTTCAATAGACATTCTGAAAGTTTTAGTACTAATTTTGATGTTTGACCAAATTTTCTAGTAGGTCAACTTATGGTATTTTGACTATTAAATTTCAAATATTTTCACTTAAAATATTAGAATATTAACTAAAAGCTTCAAAAAATTGATGGGTAATTCTGTAAATTTAGCAAACCTTCTAAAAGTTTTAGAGATAATTCTGATAGTTTGACCAAAAATTTCTAGTAAGTGAACATCTAATATTTTGGTTGTAAAATTTCAGAAACCTCTCTAAAAATCTTAGAATATTAATTAAAAGTTTCAGAAAATTGATCTAAATTTTATAAGTTTCAGTTGACCTTCTGAAAGGTTAGGTGATAATTCTATAGTTTGGCCAAATTTCGAGTAGTCAACTTCTAGTTTTTTTTGTTGTTAAATTTTAGAAATGTCACTCTAAATATTAGAATATTAACTAAAATTTTCAAAAAATTGATAAAAAATCTGTTATTATGAGTAGAATTTTTTAAAGTTTTAATGGAAGCTCAGATAGGTTGACTTCTTGTAGGTAAACTTCTAATGTTTGATTGTTAAATTTCACTCAAAATATTAAATTGTCAACTAAAAATTTCAAAAAAAAAAAGGATTAAATTCTATTAATTTTAGTAGACTTTCTAAAATTTTGAGGATCAATAAATATCTAGTAGATTAACCTTTGATATTTTGGGTCTCAAATTTCAAAAATCTTAGTAAAAAATTTAACTAAACCTTTCAGAAATTCTTCTAAAATTTTGTAAATATGAGTCAAAATTATGGAAGTTTAACAAAAAAAAATTTTGAAAGGGTGACAAAAAATTCTAGTAGGTCAAAAAATTTTTAAAGGGTAACAAAAAATTTTAGTATGTCAACTTTTGGTATTTTGGTATTAAATTTCTAGAGTTCTTACTCAAAATGTTATAATGTTAACTAGAAGTATCAGAAAATTATTCAATATTCTATAAGTTTGACTCATGTTTCTGTAATGTTTTGTAAATATCATGATGCTTTGACTTATAAACATAAGTTGTGTAATCTGAAGCAAATAACTAGGTTCATTCTGACTTCTGTTTTCATGAACAGAGGCAACCCTAAGTTTGAAACTATGAACTCTAACATTTGAACATAACAATGAAGTATTAAAGATTGGGTTCTTGCTTTGTATATAAAAAAAGATTCAAATTGATTGAAATAAGAATTCAAGAATGGGGCTTTGGACAAGGGAAGGCATGATAAAAGATGGGTTGAAGTGGTCTGAAAGAACAAAGCTTGAATGATGGGTGAAATTTGATATTTGAATTTTTATAAAGAAGTTTTTTTGGGTTTAGAAATGGGGTTGAAAGACACAGAGCAAATGTTGTATGCATATTGGCGTTTTTCAAGAACAAATGAGAAAGATGGAGAGTTATAGGCCATGCCAATGGGAATGATAGAGTTGGCTGAAAACATGTTTTTATAAAGATATCTTTTAAAATTAGGCTTCCTTCTTAATTAAAACTCTTTTAACACTAACCTTCTCCTACTTACAAAAGAAGTCCTATAAGCCCCTATAAATACCCTAGATCTTCTTCATATCAATGATACAAGAATTACACAATTTAGAGAACAATTTTCCAGATTTTTAAAATAAGACTTTAAAGAGAAGTAGAGGTTTTTGTTCAAGATTCATTAAAGCCCAAGAAACTCCCTTCAATTAAAGTTTGCTCTTGAGAACAGAAGTATGCGTTCTCTAAGGAAGTTTCCGCAAGTAAATTGTGGAAGGCATTGGAGGAAAGTTTTTTGAAGAAAAGCAGTCAGAACAAGCTTCATATGTAGAAGAGATTGTTTCGCTTCACTTTTGTTCCTGGTACCACTATGAATGAGCACATCACCAATTTTAATCAGCTGGTAGCTGATTTGATGAATTTGGATTTGACTTTCAAAGATGAAGATTTGGCTTTAATGCTGTTGGGGTCCTTTCCAGAGAAGTTTGAGTTTCTTGAAATAACTTTACTCCATGGGAAGGCTGAAGTGACTCTCTCCGAAGTAACTGTTGTACTATACAGTTATGAACTATGAAAAAAGACAAGAAAGAGAGTTCAAGTGGAACAGCAGAAGCATTGATAGTGAGAGGTTGCTCTCAAAGGAGGAAGAGAGAAAAGAATGGGAGATCAAAATCCAGACCAGCTAAAGATGAACGTACCTTTTGCCAGGAGAAAGGGCATTGGAAGATAAATTGTCTCAAGCTGAGTAATAAAAGCAAATTTGATAAAGAAAAAGCTGTCGTGAATTCAAATATAGCTGAGTGTGATTATGAAGACTCAGACCTTTCATTAGTTGTTGTGTCATCAACAAGCTGTATGGCTACTTGATTCTGGTTGTAGTCATCATATGTGTCCCAATCGGGATTGGTTTTTTGACTTTAGAAAACTAGAAGGAGCAACTGTTTATACAGAAAAAATACAATATATTAAAAAATTTTAAAAATACTAAAATATAATTTCTTTTATTTTTTAATTATAAACTTATAAATAAATTAAAGTATGTATATATTTAAAGCAACGCGAGTACTTATTCTAATGTATATATATATGTATGTATGTATGTGACTTTTCAATTGTTTGGATTATAAAATAAATGAAATGTAGGATAGAGCTCACAAGCCACGAGAAGCATAGCAACAGAAAAAATGCCAATGCCTTTCGTTCTTCTACTTCTGATCTTCCCATTATTTTTTCTCTTAATTGAGAAATTAAAAGCAAAGAAAAAAAAACAGTAACCTCCCACCAGGCCCTCCTAAGATACCAATCATAGGAAACTTGCACCAACTTGGTGCAATACCTCATTACTCTTTATGGCAACTCTCCAAGAAATATGGGTCTGTGATGCTTCTCCAGCTTGGTTCTGTACCGACTCTTATTATCTCTTCTGCAGAAGCAGCAAAACAACTCTTGAAAACCAATGACCTTAAAAGTTGTAGCAGACCTCTTTTGACTTGTGCTGGCAGGCTTTCCTATAACTATATTGACATATCTTTCTCACCCTATGGAGATTACTGGAGAGAGATGAGAAAGATTTGTGTTCTTGAGCTCTTCAGTGCCAAGAGAGTTCAATCATTTCAATTCATTAGAGAAGAAGAAGTTGGTTTGTTGATCGACTCCATTTCAAAATCTTCTTTTTCTTCCGCTCCTGTTGATCTGAGTGAAAAGACTTTGTTTCTCACAGCCAATATAATTTGTAGACTAGCTTTTGGAAAGACATTCCAAGAAAGAGGATTTAACCATGAAACATTTCAAGAAACGATTCATGAATTTTTTGCCATACTAGGGAGATTTTTTGCAGCTGATTACTTTCCCTATGTGGGCTGGATTGTTGATAGATTCACAGGTCTCCATGCAAGAACTGAGAAATCCTTTAAAGAATTTGATGCTTTCTACCAAAGGATTATTGATGATCGCATCCAATAGGGAAAGAAAGAAGCTGGACATGACGATGTAACTGATATTTTGCTAAAGTTGGCGAGGTATCAAAATGAAAATGGTGCTTTTCAATTTTCCAAGGATCATATCAAAGCAATTCTCATGGTAAGCCATCTCTTTTTTCTCCATATTTTTTATGGCTTTAATTTAAAAAAAAAACAACCGTTTACAATTTTTTGCAGTTTCATTACATACTTTAAAACTTTGTTATGTTATCACTAACTAAAATTCAACAAAAAAAATTTTGCCTAAATTTATTGACATGTCAAATTAGTGTTATTTCTTTTTATATTAATTAAAAAAAATAAAAAATCCATTTGAATAGAACATTGTTTTAATACGAAAAAAAAAATATAACCTCAATTTTAACTTTTTCTTTTCTTAAACAACTACTTGATTAAATGATATTCACAGTAAATAAAAGTAATTTTTTTATAATTAAATCTCATCCACCAATGAGTTACTCACCTCAATATTCAGGGAGTTATCTAAAATAGAAACTTTTATATAAGGATTATATGTATGGTTGAGCACTGTGCCAACTGGTCATGAGTTTTAGTCTTAACCATATATGGACTTATATCAGAATTCAACTAGCTTTGAATTATTCAAAAATTAATTTCAGGATATATTTGTTGCTGGAGTGGACACTGGAGCAGTAACTTTAGTTTGGGCTATGACAGAACTTGTTAAAAATCCCAGAGTCGTGGGAAAAGCACAACATGAAATTAGAACTTATTTTGGAGACAAAGCAAAAGTCTCTGAAAGTGGTATTGTCAAACTTCCTTACCTAAAAATGATACTCAATGAAACTTTAAGACTTCATCCACCAGTTACACTGCTACTTCCAAGAGAAGCCATGTCTAAAAATAGTATTAAAGGCTATAAAATTTATCCCAAAACTCAAATATATGTCAATGTATGGGCAATCGGAAGAGATCCTGAATCGTGGAGAGACCCTGAAGAGTTATTTCCAGAGCGATTTGTGGACAACCCAATTGATTATAAAGGGCAACATTATGAATTTTTGCCATTTGGTGGTGGTAGGAGAAGTTGTCTTGCTATTTCAATGGGAATAGCTAATATAGAGCTTGCACTTGCAAATCTATTGTTTTACTTTGATTGGAGGTTGCCTCACAACATTAAAGAGGAAGATATGAACATGGAAGAGTCATTTGGTCTTACAACTCATAAGAAAGTTCCTTTAGTTCTTGAGGCAATTAAGTATCAACCCAAGTAGTAGCTTTGCTTTAATTTGAATAAGTAACCCCACTTGATTTGTGCACTTATAATATAATTTAATGAAATGGTATAATGGTAATGGATCATTATACTAGTGGAAATCTTTTTAAAAATAATTTATATATAAAGTGCGTAATAATAAAGTGAAAAGATTCGTTATTTATTTTTGTCAAAGTTGAAGTTTCATGATTGTGGTCCTGGTATCGATGGGATGGCAATGATTGAACATAACTGAAGCAACGATGGAGCTATCAATGGAATACAGAAAACTCTAGAAGCAGTTATGAAGAATTCATCTTCTCTCATTGCTTCCATCGAAAGATACAATGCTCTATATATGTACATTGTTTTATTGCTTAGCTGTCAAGTAGTTAGTAACTAACTAAAGGAGAATATTGGTGTTACAGAACTGTGAGTTATAAATAACATACACAACATCCCCCCCTCAAGCTGGAGTGAGAGAGAAATCAACCAGTCCAAGCTTGGAAACAAAACTCTGAAAATGGCAGTTGGATAAAGATTTGGTGAAGAGATTAGCTAACTGCATGTTGGATGGCAAATGAGGTGTGGAAATGAGTCCATTAGCGAGCTGAGTTCTGACAACATGACAATCAATATCAATATGCTTAGTTCTCTCATGGAAGACTGGATTATTAGCAATGTGTATGGCAGCTTTGTTGTCACAATGCAAAGGTATTGGAATTTGAACTGGAACATTGAATTCTGTCAGTAAAGAGGTTAACCACTGAAGTTCACAGAAAGTGGTTGCCATGGCTCTATACTCTGACTCAGCTGAAGACCTGCTTATGGTATTTTGCTTCTTAGATTTCCAAGATACTAGAGAAGTACCTAAGAAGACACAATATCCAGTTGTTGATTTTCTAGTATCTGCGCAGGATGCCCAATCAGCATCAGTGAAGGCCCTTAACTTCATATCATTTGATGAAGGAAAGAACAATCCTTTGTAACTTGTACCTTTTAGATACTTGACAACATTCAAGGCAGCTTTGAGATGAGTTTGAGTTGGAGCTTGCATGAACTGACTAAGTTGTTGTACTGCAAAACTTATATCTGGCCTGGTAAGAGACAAATAGAGTAATCTTCCAAGAAGTCTTCTGTAAACATTTGGATTATCCAAATGAGCATCCATATTAGCAGTAAGTTTGATTCCTTGTAAGTAAGGACTACTGACAGATTTGGCATGATGCAATCCAGTGCCTTTGAAAATGTCAGTAATGAATTTGTGTTGTGTAATTAATAAACCATCTAGTGATCTTGCTATCTCAATGCCCAAGAAATACTTGACTGGCCCCAAGTCTTTAATTGTAAACTGCTGATGAAGATGCTTCTTAAGATCATTGATTAATAGTTCTGATGGACCTGCAATTAAACAATCATCGACATAGACTAGAATTGCCAAAAAACAATCAGGTTGACCTTTTGTAAACAAACATTGATCAAACTGGGATTGTTTAAAACCATAACCAATGAGACAAGAGGTGAGTTCTTTATTCCATTGTCTTCTAGCTTGCTTCAGTCCATATAAAGACCTCTGTAGCTTGCAAACTTGTCCAGATTGAGCTTTATCATAACCAGGAGGAATTTCCATATAGATGTCTTCATCAATACTGCCATGTAGATAGGCATTATTGATGTCCAATTGGTGAATTGGCCAATGAAAAGCAGCAGCAACAGACAGTAAAACTCTGACAGTAACTAACTTAGCCACAGGAGAAAAAGTTTGATTGTAATCAAGTCCCAGTAGTTGGCTATACCCTTTAGCAACTAATCTGGCTTTGAATCTGTCAACACTGCCATCTGGATTAAATTTGATCCTGTAAATCCACTTACAACCAATAGGTTTAGTATGAGAAGGTAAATCAACAAGTGTCCATGTATTATTACTTTCAAGAGCATTTAACTCCTTATTCATGGCATCTACCCAATTCTTATCCTTTTTAGCTTGATGATAACTACTAGGTTCATGAATAGTAGACAAATGTGCTACATAACCTAGGTATGAAGGTGAAAAATGGTAGTTGTTTGATTTGGTAATAAGATTGGATTGGGGTTTAGAAATGATAAAGTCTTCTAACCAAACTGGTGTGGATTTGTTTCTGGTACTTCTTCGCAGTGGAGGGGGATCAGGCTGCATTGAAACTGGTTCAGTAGGATGATGTGATACAATTTGATTTGGTTCAACTTCTGGTGCATAAGAAATATCTTGTATTGTGGTATCTGCTGCAGAAGGAGTATTAGTTGGTAAAGAATGAGTAGTTTCAGGGAATGATGAAATATGAGTATTTGGTTCTGTTATGCAATTTGGTAAAGTGAAATTTAGAATGGTTTCAGGTTGAGAATAATGAAATGGAAAGACATTTTCAAGGAAAATAACATCTCTGGAATGCAGCAGTTTGTGAGAAAGAAGATTATATACTTTGTATCCTTTATGTTGCTGTGAGTAACCCAAGAAAACACAAGGATCAGCTCTGGGTTCAAATTTGGGTTTATGAGGTGTGTTATTTGTGGCATAACATAGACAACCCACAGTCTTGAAGAAGGAGTAATCAGGTGGCTTGTGGTGTAATCTGTGAAATGGTGTATCCCATTTCAAATTTTCTGAAGGTAGTCTATTGGTAATAAAGGTAGCTATTAACAGAAGTTCAGACCAAAACTTTTTGGGAAATTTAGCTTGATGCATAAGAGCTCTTGCTATTGTTAATAAGGTTCTATGCTTCCTCTCCACAATTCCATTTTGCTGTGGGGTATACATACAAGTTTTCTGATGTAAAATGCCTTGGGTTTGAAAGATGGATTGGCAATGTTGATTTACAAACTCAGAGCCATTATCAGATCTAATAGCTCTTACTTGTTTCTGAAATTGAGTTTTAATGAGGGTAATAAAGGTTTGAAGTGCAGATGGCACTTGTATTTTGGTTGTGAGCATGAATGTCCAGCAATATCTACTAAAATCATCAACAATAGTCAGCATATAGGTAGCATTTGTAACTGATTTTACTGCATAAGGACCCCACAAGTCCACATGTATTAATTCAAATGGTTCAACAGTAGAAATTTCATGAATAGGAAATGGCAATCTTACTTGTTTAGCAACAGGACAAACTGGACAAAGTATATCTCCAAATTCACAGTTTTCCAATCCATTTACATGTTTTAGTCTCTTATAAGAGACATGTCCTAATCTAGCATGCCACAAGAAAGCTAGGTGTTTATTATGACTAGAATAATTAGAAATGACAGAAAAGTTCTCATCATTGGTAAATGAAGTAAAGTCAAGTAATATAAGTCTTCATGCACTCTCCCCACAGCTAAAAAAGCTTCAGTCCGTAAATCCTGAAATAAACAATATTCAGGATATGAGTGAACAGATAACTGACAGGTTTTGGTTAAAAGGGATAATGAGATAAGGTTACAGGTGAATGAGGGCACATATAGTACATTGTACAATGTCACTCTATTGTTCAGTTTAATGTTACCAACATGTGTCACAAGTCTGATTGTGTTGTCAGGGAACCTCACTTTCTTTGGTGGATACAGTTTATGTATTTGGTCAAAAAAGGAAAGATTGAAGGTTATATGGTCAATAGCACCTAAATCCACTATCCAATTACTTTTGCAATTAAAATCAATACTAGAAAGAACTGAATTAAGTAAAGTACTAGCAAAATTGACTGTTCTGATGTTGTTGTCACTAGAATCCTCAGCAACAGCAGGTGCCTTTGCTTTAATAAACTTCTGGAATTCCTGGAACATTTCGGAAATATTGTTGTCTTCAGATTGGTGCTGATGAAGTGGAGTATCATCAATGTGAACTATGTTAGCTGCCACTGATCTAGGTATGTTGATCCCTTTCCTCTTCTGCAGTTCTATAAACCAGTCAGGATATCCATGTATCTTAAAACAGTTTGCAATAGTATGCCCAGCCATTTTACATTTG
This sequence comes from Garcia nutans, assembly GCA_947685225.1. Taxonomy (NCBI): domain Eukaryota; kingdom Viridiplantae; phylum Streptophyta; class Magnoliopsida; order Malpighiales; family Euphorbiaceae; genus Garcia; species Garcia nutans. Next base: position 372,220 of record CANTUV010000013.1, read on the forward strand.
GTACAATACTGATATGCCTTGTTCATCTTCCTGCTAGAATTGAAATTCTGATTTCTAGTGTAACCAAAATTGTTCTGTCTGTTATAGTTGTTGCCATAGTCATTGTTTCTCCGAGTAAGCATAACAGCTGAAGTTTCACTTGATTCAATACTGTCAGAAGTCTGCACCTCTCTTTGCTTCTCAACACTTAAGACCATTGAATATGCTTTGTTAATAGATGGAAATGGATCCATCAAGAGAATTTGGTTCTTGACATTATCATAAATGTCTCCCAGCCCTAGCAAAAATTGCATTAATCTTCTATTGTTATCATACTCCAAAATTGCTGTATTTTGATTACAACACACAGGTAAAGGTGCAAGACAAAGTAATTCATCCCATCTCCTTTTGAGATTTGTGTAGTAACTGGTTACTGATTCATTTCCTTGTTTATATCCAGAAATCTCCCTCTCAATTTGATAAATCAAGGGGCTATTACACTCACCATACCTTTGTTTTAACTCATCCCAAAGAATCTTTGCAATCTTGCAAAAAACGAATGCATCAGAAATCTCCTTGGATACAGCATTGATCAACCAAGAATATACCATACTATCAGCTTGGATCCACTTGTTATAATTGTCTGATCCAATTTCTAGTTGTATTATAGTTCCATCAATGAAACCTAGCTTATTTTTAGCTCTAAGAGCTGTGATAACATATATGCTCCATGAAAGGTAATTTGGTCCTTTCAATGGAGAATTCACTAGCTTAAAACCAGGAGACTCTGAGTTACTGATACTCAGAGGATCATTATCATTGTTTTTAGAAGTGATTGCAGCAATTAAACGAGCAATATCTTCATTTGTCATCATTTTCGTTTAGAGATTAATTGGAACAGCACAATCTAAACACAGATTTACAAACAGAGATTAGAAGTAAGATTTCTTACTTGCTTTGTTGCTCTGATACCATGAACAGAACTGAAGCAACGATGGAGCTATCAATGGAATACAAAAAACTCTAGAAGCAGTTATGAAGAATTCATCTTCTCTCATTGCTTCCATCGAAAGATACAATGCTCTATATATGTACACTGTTTTATTGCTTAGCTGTCAAGTAGTTAGTAACTAACTAAAGGAGAATATTAGTGTTACATAACTGTGAGTTATAAATAACATACACAACAATGATCAATAGTTCCCGTCCCATTGGCCAATAATTCAAACGAAAAAAAAAATAGTTAGGCGAAGGCGGACGAGGACACCACTGAAATATTTTTTTTTATTATTAGATTATTAGTTCGTTTATACTTAATAAAATATTCTTCATTTAAAAAAAAACTAATTAAATGATTTTTAATTTTTTATTTCGTTAACAAACTAATTATGCTATTCAGTTAAGAAAAACTAATTATGCTATTATTTTTTTATCATTAAAATGCTACGCAAAATTAAAATACCTGCCATTTACAAACAATTATATAGATTATTTAAAATTAAAATGCTACAAAAAATTAAAATTAAACAAATATTAAAAGTATTATGTAGATGTAGTTTGTATTATTGAGTGTGTATTTTATATATGTTATGTATATTGTTTATATATATATGTTTTTGTGTATTTATTAAAAATATAACATTAAAAAAAATTTTAAATAAAAAAATATAAAAAATAAAATTATAAAAATTACAAGATAAAGAAAAAATAATTTCATAAGGTTAAATATGAAAAAAAAATGATAATAGTAAACCTGAAAAAAAACGACGAGTCTCGTGTAAATGCAAAGAAAAAGAGGAAATTACCTACACAATGTAATTTCCTTAACATACTATATATATGTAGTAATTAATTTACATATTTATACAATTTCACGTCTATAAAAAATTTTATATATTGAAAAATTAACTATACATTAATAATATTATTTTTTCATTTATTTTTTATTTTTAACTATTTAAAAGTTAAAATAGTAAGTTACTACAATATTTAAAAGTGAGATGATGATTATTTGATCTTTTAATCAATATGATTTATGAATAATGTATTAAATGTTATAATTATATTTTTATTAATTATGATTAATTATAGCTAGTTATCATCTTTCAATTAGGAATTACATAATATACTAAATCGTCTTTTAGGAGGACATTAAATTTTAGTGGTTAGTTGAAATTAAATGGAGAAGCACTATTTTTCAATTTTGTCCCTTATATATAGTAATATTTTTTCATGAAATATAGGGGTAAATTTTGATAATGTGTGTATCAAAGCTTTATAGGTAAATTCTCTTCTCTTCTTCATATTCCAAAAAAAAAAATTGTGTTCTCTTCTTAATATCACCAATAGCATTTTTATGGTGATCAAATGTGTTGATAATGTTTTTTTTTTAATTTGTTGATAATGTGTGTATATGAAGAAATTTGTGATTGTAAAAATAGAGCCAAGTGTTATGATCATTTGTGCGCGTGCTTTTAGGGTAATTCTATTGGCTTTGATTAATTTTTCTTTAAATTTGCACTTAAGTTTACTTGAAGTGTTATGATTAAGGTTAAAGTGCAAAAATAGAGCTTTAATTCACTTGTTGGATCCAATTTGGAGGAAAAGGCATTGAACATGGCCAGGTCATTAATGACTTGGCCGTGTCCCTCATCAAAAAGTTGAAAAAGTGGACACATTCAGCAACTTGGCAGTGTCTCTCATGTGAATAGAAGAAAATTTTGGTAGCCTGTTACACACCCATTTGACTTGGCCGTGTCACATAACATGGCCAGCACAACATGACATGACCATGTCACCAACCCAAAGAAATAAAAAAATTGGCAGAGGCAAACACATGCATATGACATGGCCAAGTCACTCGCCGTGTCACATGACACACCCACTGACTTGGTCGTATCACACCTGAAGAGAGCAAAAGATACAGAGAGGTAGAAGAAGACACGGTCAGGTGACACGGCTGCCGGCCATGTCAGTCCCCACAAGAAACATTCATTGAAAGATAGTGAAGGACACAAGCAAGTGACTTGTCCATGTTCAAGGCAAAATTGAAAGACACGGCAAAATTGATAGACATGGCCAAGTTAAGCATATCTTGGCCGTGTCACATGTGATTCCTTTGAATTATTAGCACGATTAGTGGGGACAAGACTAGAGACAACAAGAATATTATTTTGAAAGGTTAACTATTTTTATGGGAAGAAAGATTTAAGAATTAAACGGAGGGAACAAAGGGAAGGAGAGGGATGGAGATGTGTCGAAAAGGCAACATTCTCTTTGTCTTGATACTTAAAGTAATTGGAAGGAAATAGGGAGAAAACATCTAGCCATTCTCCATTCTATCTTATGATACTCATTTTTAAGACACCACCTTCATTACCATCTAAATCTTCATTTTCTTTCTATCTTCATTTTCTTTCATAGACAAGACTTTAACATTTTTGGGGATGTTTGGGTGAACAAGCTCTTGAGAGGGTTAGGCTTGGGGAAAGCTTCGATTGAAAGGTTGAAGGCTTGAGAAAGTTTTCACTTCACCTTTCAAGGATAGAACCATTGATTGAAGGGATGAAGAGGGCTTGGGAGTTCTTCATCACATTCAAGTTGAGCTAGAAGGAAGAACAAGAAGTTTCAACTCTTAGCATCTTCAAGGGGATTTTCATATTCTCTTATTTAATTCATTTCTAGATTATTTTTGTTTTGTTATGAACATTAATATTTCAACGGATAACTTTGATTTAATTTATATTGAGAGCAATATTTATTTTGAAATGATGATGAGCTAAATTACCCATACCTAGGATTTGTAGTATATTTGATTAAATATCTTAATTCAATATTTCCATTAATATAACTTGGTATTAGTTGTTTGCATTGGATTAAATGTTAGGTTGATAGATTGACCACCTATTGATCTTTTAATATTGAATAATGGACCGAGAGGTAAAATTTGATATTGAAACTATGCAATCAACTACCCTAAGAATGAATTAGAAATAAAAGTTCTAGGGTTCAATTAATTTACAATTTCAAAATAATTAGTTATTGTTAAATCATGAATGTGAGAACTAATGAATTGATAATTGTTAATTAATCACAAGGAATAAATTAAAATTACAAGGTTGTATTAATGGATAATGTAAAAATTAAGTTTTGATTAAATTAATCTATAAACCCTAGGTACCATTCCAAGAATTTTAATTAATTTTGTACAACTGTTACTTGTTTTACTTTTAGTAAACCTTCTAAAAGTTTTAGAGATAATTCTGATAGTTTAACAAAAAATTTCTAGTAGGTGAACTTATGATATTTTGGTTGTGAAATTTCAAAAACCTCTCTAAAAATCTTAGAATATTAATTAAAAGTTTCAAAAAATTGATCTAAATTTTATAAGTTTTAGTTGACCTTCTGAAAGGTTAGGTGATAATTCTATAGTTTGGCCAAATTTCGGGTTGCCAACTTCTAGTTTTTTTGTTGTTAAATTTTAGAAATGTCACTCTAAATATTAGAATATTAACTAAAAATTTCAAAAATTGATAAAAATTCTGTTATTATGAGTAGAATTTTTCAAAGTTTTAATGAAAGCTCAGATAGGTTGACTTCTTGTATGTAAACTTCTAATGTTTGATTGTTAAATTTCACTCAAAATATCAAATTGTCAACTAAAAATTTCAAAAAAAAAAGGATTAAATTCTGTTAATTTTAGTAGACTTTCTAAAATTTTGAGGATCAATAAATATCTAGTAGATTAACCTTTGATATTTTGGGTATCAAATTTCAAAAATCTTAGTAAAAAATTTAACTAAACCTATCAGAAATTCTTCTAAAATTTTGTAAATATGAGTCAAAATTATGGAGGTTTGACAAAAAAAATTTTGAAAGGGTGAAAAAAAATTCTAGTAGGTCAAAAAATTTTTAAAGGGTGACAAAAAATTTTAGTATGTCAACTTTTGGTATTTTGGTATTAAATTTCTAGAGTTCTTACTCAAAATGTCATAATGTTAACTAGAAGTATCAGAAAATTATTCAATATTCTATAAGTTTGACTCATGTTTCTGTAATGTTTTGTAAATATCATGATGCTTTGACTTATAAACATAAGTTGTGTAATCTGAAGCAAATAACTAGGTTCATTATGACTTTTGCTTTCATGAACAGAGGCAACCCTAAGTTTGAAACTATGAACTCTAACATTTGAACATAACAATGAAGTATTAAAGATTGGGTTCTTGCTTTGTATATAAAAAAAGATTCAAATTGATTGAAATAAGAATTCAAGAATGGGGCTTTAGACAAGAGAAGGCATGATAAAAGATGGGTTGAAGTGGTCTGAAAGAACAAAGCTTGAATGATGGGTGAAATTTGAGATTAGAATTTTTATAAAGAAGTTTTTTTGGGTTTAGAAATGGGGTTGAAAGACAGAGCAAATGTTTTATGCATATTGACATTTTTCAAGAAAAAATGAGAAAGATAGAGAGTTATAGGCCACGCCAGTGGGAATGATAGAGTTGGCTGGAAACGTGTTTTTATGAAGATATCTTTTAAAATTAGGCTTCCTTCTTAATTAACACTCTTTTAACACTAACCTTCTCCTACTTGCAAAAGAAGTCCTCTAAGCCCCTATAAATACCCTAGATCTTCTTCATATCAATGATCCAAGAATTACACAATTTAGAGAACAATTTTCCAGATTTTAAGACAAGACTTTAAAGAGAAGTAGAGATTTTTGTTCAAGATTCATTAAAGCCCAAGAAACTCCCTTCAATTAAAGTTTGCTCTTGATTATTTTATTATCTTTGTGCTTAATGCATTTATTATCTGGCCAGTAATAAATTGATTTAAGATATTATATGATGGAGCGATAATAGAAACACAATATTAGTTCAAGAAGATAATAACCTTAAGTTAAGTTTTAACTTAATGATAAGGTAAACACTTGAGATGTTGAGAAAAGATTCTCACAAAACTTATTGGGTTAACTTTATTACTTATAATCATAAGAGTTGACATAAGGTTAAGTTCAATATTAAGTTTAGTACTTGAGAGAGATTAGATTTTAATTTAGGAGAATCTAACAAAAGATTGAGGGGAATCTCAAATTGAATTAATACCTTAGACAATCTATAGTTAATCAATAGAGATAATTTGACCCTAATGCCAAAAATATTAGATTAAAACCAAAAGTTATTTTAGTTTTAGTTCAAATTAAATTTAGTTAGAATTCCCAAACTTTTATTTATCCAAATAATAATCAGTTTAATTTTTTGGTACTAGAATACCCTTTTTCATGGGATTAATACTCTACTCACTACTCTACTACCTGTTAATGATATGTGCACTTGCAATAGTTACGCTAGAGACCTAACACTTTTATTTTTCGTTTATTCTTTTTTTTTTCCACTTTATATTTCATTATTTATTTTGTTACTTGCATCAAGTCAATTCATATAAATATTTTTCTAGCTTTTATTCCTAAAACCTTGAGGGACACTAAACTTATTGGTCTTGCTAGGTCTATTGGTCGTATGATTTGTTTCTTGAAAAATCTACTTTTGTCTTGGACTTGTCCTAAGCTATCACATTTTTTCCTTGCAAAAGATTTGTTTTGCTAGCCTCTTCAAATTAGACAGTAGTCATTCATCAATGCTTTGATAAATCTAGTATTAGCTCATGTCAAAGAGCTCAGCCTAGCAAAGTCTTTATTTCTTTAAGAATGTTGGTGATTGTCTTAGACAATCAACCAATTCTAGTTTTGGTTCTAACTAATAATCTTGATTACTATATATTTAGGTTCTCCTATTATTCATAGAAGAATCCTCAATGCGACTCATGGTGAAGTGATTGAAAGAGTGTAAACTTAGTAGACATAAGGCAACATAGCTCTCTTTGTAAGTAAAATTGATTTGGCTAAAACTATTCTCTAAGCTAGTCCTATTTGTGTTATGCAAGTTGTTCAATTATTTGACACAAACAATAAAAAAATTGATAGAATTCTTCGTGGAATTTTTATAGTCTTCTATGGAAAAGTCTAGAATACGTCATTTATATTGTGATTAGTATGAGAACTTCTAATGCAAACTAGTTCAACAAAAAAAAACTGGTAGTGGTATCAATTGCCAAGAAAAATATCCATCATTTTTTTTTGCCAAATTCCATCTTTTAGGCCTCCAAAAATGTGGTATTTCATTTATGAAAACTTTTGGTAGATTTTCTTTCTGAATTATTTTTGCCAGAAATATCGAATGGAGGCATTGTCTGTGACATTTTTCTAATTTGAAGATATTTTATTTCTTTTTATGTATGTGATTTATTTCACTTTTACCAGGTTGATGTCTTTTTAATAGCTCTCTTATATGCTTTATTTGGGTTTCTTAAATACCCCATGGAGGCATTGTCTTTTTCTCTTTGCTTTCCAAGTTTTCAAAATTGATGAGCGGACAATTAGTTGAAGTCTATATTTCTTGGCATTCTTAGACTAAACATGTTTATAAAAATTTATATACTTTTGTGATGACTTCTGTTGGTCATATATATTTTGTTCGTTTTGTTGTTTTTTGGCTATTTATCTATCATGAAAATTTATTAACCAATTTTAGAGTCAAAATAGTAGGTGCCTAATTTAGGAATTAGAAGTCAAAAATAGGATGTGCCTAACTTAGGTAAATGGATGTCAAAAATAGAGGTGCCTAATTTTCACCAACCATTTTTGAAGCCTATATAATTCTCTTAGCTCTCATTTGGAAATCATCCCAAAATTAAGTCTTCTCTCTTTCCTTTGTAATTCTTCTTTGATATTAGTAGAATTATTTTGGTTGTGTCCGAGGACGTAGGCGAAATTGGCCGAATCTCATTAAAGTTTGGTATTCTCTTTATTAATTATTTAATAGCTATTTTTGTTATAGTTGTGGTGGTATTTTGTACTAGTGATTATATGTTTAGAAAAATTCTGTCTAAGGAAAGACTTGGTATTTAAGAGTGTCTATTGTGACTCCCTCTTTTTCCTAAAAATTTTTTTGGTATAATTGTTGATGCAATTGTTCACACACTATACATATTATTGGTGGGAAATTAATCCAATTTCCACAACAATTGGTATCAGAGCCAAGATTTTCTGAGTATGCTCTGTGGTTGCAGCCTAGGCTGATCTTTCACATCAGAAAAGATTTTCTTAGATTATTTGTATTCCGCATTTGTTAGCTATTAAATAATTTTTTAAAGCAGAAATGACAGAGGACTCAGATAAATCATCCACTCCAAAGGAGACAACATCCACTTCGTCAATTTGGTCAAGGACTACTGTGTCAAATGCTAGATTTGTAGTGGAGATTTTTTACGGTACGGGTCATTTTGGTATGTGGCAAAGTGAGGTTCTAGATGCTCTATTTTAGTAAGGTCTAGACATTGTCATTGAAGAAGAGAAACCAGAAGACATTGATGAAAAAAATTAAAAAGCAATCAATTGTGTGGCTTGTGATACAATTCGATCGTGCCTTTCTAGAGAACAGAAGTATGCGTTCTCTAAGGAAGTTTCTGCAAGTAAATTGTGGAAGGCATTGGAGGAAAGTTTTTTTGAATAAAAGCAGTCAGAATAAGCTTCATATGAAGAAGATATTGTTTTGCTTCACTTATGTTCTTGGTACCACTATGAATGAATACATCACCAATTTTAATCAGCTGGTAGATGATTTGATGAATTTGGATGTGACTTTCAAAGATGAAGATTTGGCTTTAATCACTACAAAAAAACACGCTATCTGCGACGGACAGAATCAAGTTTTACGACCGATCTGCGACCGATACAATCCGTTAATAAAAAAGGCGTCGCAATTTTCAATTTGAGACAGGCCGTCACAGATTGCGACGGATTTGCAACCACTCGGCGGTTGCAAATCTCGCGCTTAAATTTTCGGGGGTAAAGGGCAGCCGTCGCAGATTTCGTCGCAGATTTCGTCGCAGATTTTCGTCGCAGATTCCGTCACAGATTTTCGTCGCAAATTCGTTGCAGATTCCGTCGCAGATTGCCGTCGCAAATTCGTTGCAGATTCCGTCGCAGATTGCCGTCACAGATTTCGTCGCAGATTGTCGTCGCAGTATCTGTCGCAGATTCCATCATAGATTTCAAATATCCGTTGCAGATTCATAGCAAATCCGTAGTAATTTAATATTGATTTTTATTGGAACTATTTATATTATCAATTAATTTTATGAGAACTTTATAAATACATTTGGAACATTTAAACACAATCTAAAAAAACACTAATTACATTGATAAAAATAATTCTTTTATTAATCTTCAATAGAATAAAATATTTTACAATTTAACTATACAAGTGTTAAGAACACTACTATAAATAATCTATCTTGAAAATAACAATATAGATATTCAATATTAAATTATAGTGCTGAGGCATTCTCTCCTTATCACGTCTTTCAGATCCTGAAAAAGAGTAAATGAAAAGAATAATATGATACACGTTAACAAAGTAATACTAACCGTGGTGTGTAGGCTTTTTCATTCAACTCGTGCATAGATTATTCAATGGGATTATTTAACTCGGAAAACAAATACAAGATTTAAACATGCTTGTATCACATTCACTATGGTTCACACACGAACCAAGTTTTGTTATATGTGTCTGAAATGGACACTTATCCAAGATTTGGTGTAAATTGAAGTGTCCAAGGAAAGTACCCCTATTTGAGTGTCAAGTATCAAGAGTAGGAACTGCAAAAAAAAAAAAAAAAAAGCCAAGAAAGAATTTCAATACCCTATGATTACTGGTTCCAGGATTGCCTCCAGGATGCAAAACAAAATTCCAGACAAAGCAAATTACGCTAGAATTAGCTTCTGTATATGTAATTCATAATATAAAGATAACTATCTCAAGCATGAATTATTAATACCTCCAATCTCAAACATGAATTATTAATACCTCTATGTTATTAATAATGGAAAAAACTCAAAAATTTCTTTAAGGAGAATAAATTCCTCTGGCAACAAGTTACTTCATATAACTCAAAACTAAATTGCGAGAACAACTTCATCCCTATTGGCAGCATTGTATAAAACAATGGAATCAAAGTTAATGCCTGCTTCGCACTCAGAGAATAGGAACATACCATTTTCACTTCAGCAATTCAAATCAGGCATACACGACATATCCAATCGATCTTTATTTAAAGCTAATAAAGATATGATGAATAATCCCTCGACATATTCCAAGCCCAATAAGCAAATTCAATAGATATATTCCAAGCCCGTAGGTAACAATGTAAAATCCCTCGACATAATAAACCCGCAAACAGTAAATAACCACCGCAACAAAATTACTAGACTCTTGTGACACAAGAAATCAACCAATCATGATTCCGATGTATACCAACAGCATCAGTGGGAACATGAACAGCTATTACCTTCTAATTGTATCTGGATCTTCATATGTATTTATAGCAAATACACAATAATGCAACCAAATGTCCACTGAATATGTCACCCCCGGAACAGCTCATTCATATACCTCCACCACTTTGTCCATAGAACCAATGCGTGCCTCATGATCTGCGTACTTCTTCCAATAACCATAACACAATGGGAATTCAGCCAAAAAGACATCATATACTTTTCGAATTTTTAATATCTTATTGTCTGCAACATCTTGACAGAAAATTTGATGACAAGCACAAAAGATAATTTTAACAATTAAAAATTATTTATTTTCAATATTTTATTATAAAATGATTTACCAAAATTTATAATAGCTCAAATTTCAACTTGAAAAATTCAAAATTTAAATTATGTATCACTATGTCTACTTAAAAAATCTAAAAGATTTACTAGAACTGTTATCACTTATGTAAGATACCCAGAGATCAGCAAAATTCAGCATGGACATTGAGCAAGAGAACTATCTAAAAGTTCATCAGAATCCTGCTTCAATATATTCAATTAGCATAATAAACATCATCTCACAACAACATTTTATTTAAATAAAGGCCGAATATTACAAACCTCACGAATCTCCAACGTGGGCATATGTGGCAAAAAATCATTTCCAACGAAGAAACACATGAATATAAAATCATCCACAACGCATTCAAAATCAATCTCAAATGGAGGATTGAGAATTCTCATTTCAAATTCCAGATACTCTCTAAGAGTCCAAATGTTAAGAAACTGCATTAAGAGAAAGGGTAAAAAGAAGGATCAAGCGATTAAAAACGTATAACAATTGCATCTGTGGAAACTAATCATGTGAATCATGATTGTGCGTGTGTAAGATATTTAAATGAATGACTCCCAAATACATTCACAATGGAACCCACCTGGTATCAGTATACGAACTCTCACGAAAGGATGAACCTTCTGCCTCCTTATACTGCAACCGAGAGGCAAATGGAAGACTGACACGTCAGAGACTAAATGCAGAGCAGCTCTTTCAAATGTCATGACATAACTATAGAATTATGGATATTTCTTTCATTAAAAATATCAAATCTACAACTTTCACATTTACTTTTATTGGGCAGTTCTGCATTAGAAATTGTGAACGTGCAATACCTGTTTTTGAAGATTTAGCAGAGTCAGTATTTCTTTTCTTAATTCAAGGTGCTCTGCACAAACAGCTTTGGTTGGCACCCTTGGTTTTAAATTAACCTGTAAACAAAAACACAGTACGTGATACCCAATTTGTACAAGGCCCTTTATATGAAACAATGGAACTGTCTGAAAAATTTATAATTACAGTTTATCCAAGAAACAACTACTAAGCAAATTTAAGAGTACCTACTTAGATCAGATAATAATTATATGATAGAAGTGAAGAATGAATTTTACACAATGTGCAAAAACATAGTTAAAGAAGCACATCTGCATTCATGAGACTTCTAAAACCCAATGCCTAGAAAATGCTAATTGGGTAAGTTAAAGTCACAAATAATATGCATTTAATCAAGAAGACAATTTGAATTGATCTTGAAGATAAAGTGAATTTCCAACCAAAAAACTACCCACTGAACAACCTTTATGACATGGGGAATTTCTTACAGCTAAAGAGTTCAAGTCATCTTCACAGGACATATGCTGAAAAGTCAAAAGAACACTAATAAGGTGCTTATAGAAATAGGAAGATGATGAAAAACAATATTACTGTCTAATTGTCAAAGACATAACATCATTCAGCATGAATAATATAACAAGAAAAGGATGCATCAAGAGTTCATGGAGAATAACCAGACCCCAAGATCTTGTAATGTCTGCTCAACTCGCTTGATTGTCCGAAGCCCTGTAGAAGAACTTGCAGCTTGCACCATTTGCTCAAGAGCATATGTTCTCAGGTATACACGAAGCTGACATTTTTATCAAAAAATCAGACTAGTTTGCAATATATATAATATTTAGCAAAACTATAAATAAATTAAAAAAAATGAATGGTACGTGTGATTGATCTATGTTTCCAGCCGTGAAAAAAACAAAAAAGACAACTGGTTTCTTATTTTGTTGTTCATCAATCGATGATTTTCTTCAAAATTATAATGGGGGAGGATTGGGGTGGAGGAGGGAAGCTGCAAGATAATCAATATACCATGCGCAGAGAAGCAAGAGTGGAGGCATTTTCCACCATTAAGGAAGTTGAAGGTGTAACTGCTGCAGAGGCTAGTTGAGCATTTGATGAAGGAGAAACAATATCATCAATATTGGTAGCTGTCTCAGCAATTTCTGGGCCAGCATTTGATGCTACAGGCAATACAGATTCTTCAACACCCTGAGAAGGCCACTATAAAAACGATCCTTCAATTCCTCCACTGTCCGAGATGATGGGAACCTATCAGCTATAATAATGAAGCGGAGATCAAGTCTTTCACACAGGTCAAACAATTGATCTGTCTCCTCCTTGGTCCACATCTAACAGAAATAAAGTGATTGAGAATTAGTTCCATAATTTATAACAGGAAATCAAGGCAAGATAATGATTCCTCTTTATTCTTAACTAGCACACTCAATTGAAATCTTACGATATAGCAGCTACAGAAAGTCATAAAGACGAAACCATGAGTTGATACCTACGGGATCAGTCAAATATTTCTCATACTCTTCATCAGTGTACTTGACAACATCAACAGACTGCAGATTTACAAATAAAATAACATATTCAGTTTGAAAAAAAAATGAAAAGAAAAAGAAAGCACATATTAATTCTTTTATAGCCTAATACACATGAAGATGGAGGCAAACTTGTGCATACTTTGTTATATTTGGCAAAAGAATAGTCACCAGTTGGCGGAACACCATTTACAACTCTAACCTGCAAATCAAACAAGACAGAACTTTTTTAAAAGACTCCAACCAACAAATGGACACCTGATTAAGAGACAACTTCAGCAGTTACAACCTACCCAGTGGTAAAGATGAAGATTATCCTTTCGAGCAGAATTTGTAAAAGGAAGCCACTGCCATGTGATCTGAATGCAGGTTCTCAAATTTGTCAGAAACACATTCTAATTCATATATCTTGACAACAGACAAAATTGAGTGACATAATTAACTCACATCAAGACCAATACATAAAGGAACATGGATGAAGCACGAGTTATCGACAGATCCTAACATTCTGTGAACTCACAATTCATAAATGTAAGTAGAATTCAATTCCATTGAATGACAATGAAGGTGGTCTCTATTTCTTGCAAAGCTCAACCTTATTTACACTACACCTCTACTTCCTGCACTAGTCTTCTAATTTCCATAATGCTATAAACTCAGCCAAGATCAAGTGACACGAAAAAGAAAGAAAAAATTATACGGCATTAAACTCAGCCAAATTCAATTTTTCACTATAAAAATATTCGGCATTTGCGACGGAAATCTGCGACGGACACGTTTTCGTCGCAAATTTGCTACGGATCTGCGACGGATTTGCGACGTAATATTTTCCGCAAAAAATCTCGGCGGGAGTAATCCCGCCAACTTTAGCGACGATTATTTGCGACGGATTTGAAACGGATTTGCGACCAATTTCTCAAAATTCCTCTGACTCGTCCTTCCGTCGCAAATCCGTCGCAGATCCGTAGCAAATTTGCGATGGAAACATGTCCGTCGCAAATTTCCGTCGCAAAATTCTGAATATTTTTATAGTGAAATTTGCGACGGCAATAGACGGTAGCAGATCTCCGTTGCAAATTGGTTTTTTTTAGTGTTTTCTCTCTCGTGGCAAGTTTCCGTGCCAACTTTTGCAACGATTATTTGCGACGCACTGATTTTCGTCGCAGATCTGCGACGGATTTGCAACGGATTTGCGACCAATTTCTCAAAGTTCCTCTGATTCGTCCTTCCGTCGCAAATCCGTCGCAGATCCGTAGCAAATTTGCGACGGAAAAATGTCCGTCGTAGATTTTCGTCGCAAAATTCCGAATATTTTTATAGTGAAATTTGCGACGGCAATAGACGGTAGCAGATCTCCGTTGCAAATTGGTTTTTTTAGTGTTTTCTCTCTCGCGCCAAGTTTCCCCGCCAACTTTTGCGACGATTATTTGCGACGGAATGATTTTCGTCGCAGATCTGCGACGGATTTGCAACGGATTTGCGACCAATTTCTCAAAATTCCTCTGACTTGTCCTTCCGTCGCAAATCTGTCGCAGATCCGTAGCAAATTTGCGACGGAAACATGTTCGTCGCAGATTTTCGTCGCAAATGCCGAATATTTTTGTAGTGAATGCTGTTGGGGTTCCTTCCAGAGGAGTTTAAGTTTCTTGAAATAACTTTACTCCATGGGAAGGCTGAAGTGACTCTCTCTGAAGTAACTGTTGTACTATACAGTTATGAACTACGAAAAAAGACAAGAAAGAGAGTTCAAGTGGAACAGCAGAAGCATTGATAGTGAGAGGTCGCTCTCAAAGCAGGAAGAGAGAAAAGAAAGGGAGATCAAAACCTAGACCAGCTAAAGATGAACGTACCTTTTGCCTGGAAAAAGGGCATTGGAAGATAAATTGTCTCAAGCTGTGTAATAAAAGCAAATTTGATAAAGAAAAAGCTGTCGTGAATTCAAATATAGCTGAGTGTGATGATGAAGACTCAGACCTTTCATTAGTTGTTGTGTCATCAACAAGCTGTATGGCTACTTGATTCTGGTTGTAGTCATCATATGTGTCCCAATCGGGATTGGTTATTTGAATTTAGAGAACTAGAAAGAGCAACTGTTTATATAGAAAAAATGCAATATATTAAAGAATTTTAAAAATACTAAAATATAATTTGTTTTATTTTTTAATTATAAAGTTATAAATAAATTAAAGTATGTATATATTTAAAGCAACGCGAGTACTTATTCTAATGTATATATATGTATGTATGTGACTTTTCAATTGTTTCAATAAATGAAATGTAGGATAGAGCTCACAAGCCACGAGAAGCATAGCAACAGAAAAAATGCCAATGACTTTCGTTCTTCTACTTCTGATCTTCCCATTATTTTTTCTCTTAATTGAGAAATTAAAAGCAAAGAAAAAGAACAGTAACCTCCCACCAGGCCCTCCTAAGATACCAATCATAGGAAACTTGCACCAACTTGGTGCAATACCTCATTACTCTTTATGGCAACTCTCCAAGAAATATGGTTCTGTGATGCTTCTCCAGCTTGGTTCTGTATCGACTCTTATTATCTCTTCTGCAGAAGCAGCAAAACAACTCTTGAAAACCAATGACCTTAAAAGTTGTAGCAGACCTCTTTTGACTTGTGCTGGCAGGCTTTCCTATAACTATATTGACATATCTTTCTCACCCTATGGAGATTACTGGAGAGAGATGAGAAAGATTTGTGTTCTTGAGCTCTTCAGTGCCAAGAGAGTTCAATCATTTCAATTCATTAGAGAAGAAGAAGTTGGTTTGTTGATCGACTCCATTTCAAAATCTTCTTTTTCTTCCGCTCCTGTTGATCTGAGTGAAAAGACTTTGTTTCTCACAGCCAATATAATTTTTAGACTAGCTTTTGGAAAGACATTCCAAGAAAGAGGATTTAACCATGAAACATTTCAAGAAACGATTCATGAATTTTTTGCCATACTAGGGAGATTTTTTGCAGCTGATTACTTTCCCTATGTGGGCTGGATTGTTGATAGATTCACAGGTCTCCATGCAAGAACTGAGAAATCCTTTAAAGAATTTGATGCTTTCTACCAAAGGATTATTGATGATCGCATCCAAAAGGGAAAGAAAGAAGCTGGACATGACGATGTAACTGATATTTTGCTAAAGTTGGCGAGGTATCAAAATGAAAATGGTGCTTTTCAATTTTCCAAGGATCATATCAAAGCAATTCTCATGGTAAGCCATCTCTTTTTTCTCCATATTTTTTATGGCTTTAATTTAAAAAAAAAAAAAACAACCGTTTACAATTTTTTGTAGTTTCATTACATACTTTAAAATTTTGTTATGTTATCACTAACTAAAATTCAACAAAAAAAAAATTACCTAAATTTATTGGCATGTCAAATTAGTATTATTTCTTTAAAAAAATAAAAAATCCATTTGAAATTTCCGATAAAAAAACATTGTTTTAATATGAGAAAAAATATAACCTCAATTTTATCTTTTTCTCTTCTTAAACACCACTTGATTAAATGATATTTACAGTAAATAAAATTATCTTTTATAATTAAATCTCATCCGCCAATGGGTTACTCACCTCAATATTCATGGACTTGTCTAAAATTGAAACTTTTAGATAAGGATTATATGTATGGTTGAGCACTGTGCCAACTGATTATGAGTTTTAGTCTTAATCATATATGGACTTATATCAGAATTCAACTAGCTTTGAATTGTTCAACAATTAATTTCAGGATATATTTATGGCTGGAGTGGACACTGGAGCAGTAACTTTGGTTTGGGCTATGGCAGAACTTGTTAAAAATCCCAGAGTAATGCGGAAAGCTCAACATGAAATTAGAACTTGTATTGGAGAGAAAGCAAAAGTCTCTGAAAGTGATATTGTCAAACTTCCTTACCTAAAAATGGTACTCAATGAAACTTTAAGACTTCATCCACCAGCTACACTGCTACTTCCAAGAGAAGCCATGTCTGAATTTAGTATTAAAGGCTATAAAATTTATCCCAAAACTCAAATATATGTCAATGTATGGGCAATCGGAAGAGATCCTGAATCCTGGAGAGACCCTGAAGAGTTCTTTCCAGAGCGATTTGTGGACAACCCAATTGATTATAAAGGGCAACATTATGAATTTTTGCCATTTGGTGGTGGTAGGAGAAGCTGTCTTGCTATTTCAATGGGAATAGCTAATATAGAGCTTGCACTTGCAAATCTATTGTTTTACTTTGATTGGAGGTTGCCTCACAACATGAAAGAGGAAGATATGAACATGGAAGAGTCATTTGGTCTTACAACTCATAAGAAAGTTCCTTTAGTTCTTGAGGCAATTAAGTATCAATCCAAGTAGTAGCTTTGCTTTAATTTGAATAAGTAACCCCACTTGATTTGTGCACTTATAATATAATTTAATGAAATGGTATAATGGTAATGGATTATTATACTAGTGGAAATCGTTTTAAAAATAATGTATATATAAAGTGCTTAATAATAAAGTAAATCTTGAAAAGATTCGTTATTTATTTTTGTCAAAGTTGAAGTTTCATGATTGTGGACCTGGTATTGATGGGATGACAATGATCAATAGTTCCCGTCCCATTAGCCAATAATTCAAACGAAAAAAAAAAATAGTTAGGCGAAGGCGGACGAGGACGCCACTGAAATATTTTTTTTTATAATGAAATTATTATTTCGTTTATATTTAATAAAATATTCTTCATTTAAAAAAAACTAAATAAATGATTTTTAACCTTTTATTTCGTTAACAAACTAATTAAAATGCTAAGCAAAATTAAAATACCTGCCATTTACAAACAATTATATTCATCTTTTCAATATGATTCCAACAAAAATTTCTTGCTGGACTATTATTTTGCGGAAAATTAAAAACCATGCACGTAATTGATAAAAAAAAAATTAAGAATTATTTTTTTACACTATAATAATCAACATCACTAATCATGATAAAATAATAGCTAAATTGTAGAAAAATATGGTTAATTATTTCTAGGCAGCCACATAATTTAAAATTTTTGTTGCTAAAAATCAATATAATTTTCTTTATTATAACGAAAATATTATAGTTGATCCCTTTCAATGGTTCATCTTCTTCTCTTGTCTATTTAAGTGACTAAAATATCTCTTAAATGGTTGATATTTTCTTTTGTATTTTCGCTGCAAACCCATTTTAACCCTTAACAAGTGATCCCAAATAATTTTGGAAAACTCCAAATACGCAAAGACAACGAAATGGCAAGGAACGAAGAAAAATCTAGTTGATGAGGTAAGCACTCAGAGATACATTGAATAACATCATCAATTTGTGACGGTCAATTTGATTTTTGGCACCATGAGATTTCCAGGATTTGCTGTCTTATTCTCTCTAAAATATTCGATTCTCTTTGCGTATTTGAATTTGCAAACCTTATTTTTGAAATTTTTCAATTTTTTCTTCGCAATAAAAATATAGCCATGTGTAAGTGTTAAACTGATTATTCATTCTAATTAAAAATTTTAATTACAGTTGTCTTTTTATTTGCTGTAAAAATAAATATATGTTAACCTTTGGATTAATTTACTATTCCAACTATGATTCTAAATTGAAATATTGATAATAATATAATTTATACTATATACTAAATCAATATTAATTAAGTTTTTTTGTGGTTTTTTCTTCCATCACTTTACATTATTTATTTAATGATTATTTTATCATGGAATTGTCAAGGGGCTGCTTCCCCTTGTTTTAAACGTTCTTTGAAAGAGTATTGTAGGCGGTTTAAGCCTAATATTGTTTGTTTGATGGAGCCTCGGGTGAGCGGTTCCCATGCTAATCTGATCTCTGCTTCTTTGGGTTTTGATTTTTGGGTTCGTGTGGAGGCGGTTGGCTTTAGTGGTGGAATATGGGTGTTTTGGCATGGCAGAATGGGTAAGTTGGAAGTGGTTGCTACTCATGCTCAGTTTATCGCCTGTAGAATTGTGGATAATGTTGGGCATTGTTGGATGTTAGGAGTGGTGTATGGTAGTCCAAATCTCTGTCTTCGCAGGTTGTTGTGGCAGGACTTGAATCTTACTGCTATTTCTGATATTTCGGAGTGGCTCTTGGTGGGGGACTTTAACACCATTAGGTATTCTTATGAGCAGGAGGGTTATGTTTCGGGTAGCCATGCAGGCTCTAGTGATTTTTGTGACTGGGTTTTTGCTAATTCTCTAGTCGATCTTGACTTTATTGGTCTGATGTTTACCTGGTCCAGGGGTCTAACCGCTGCCACTATGAAGAGTGCAAGGCTGGACAGAGCTCTATGTTCTTCGACTTGGAAGCTTTTGTTTGCAGATACTGTTGTTACTCATGCTACTAAACTTCATTCTGATCACGTGCCTATTATTATTGATACTGGTGGTTCTCTGGCACAGGGTGGGGGTGGTTTTAAATGTCAAGCTGCCTGGTTTACTCACAAGGATTTTCATGATGTGGTGCACCGGAATTGGAGAGCTGATGGTGTTATTACGGATGCTATTTCTAATTTGGCAACTTCTCTTTCTTCCTGGAACAGGAGTGGCTTTGGGAATATTTTTTCAAGGAAGAGAAGTCTATGGAATCGCCTTGCTGGTATTCAAAGGAAGTTATCTACTGGCTTTTCTTCTAATTTATTGAAACTGGAAAGGAAACTTAGGAAAGGATTTGATGAGGTGCTTGCACAGGTAAAGTTATTTTGGTTCCAGAAGTCTCGTGAGGATTGGATTATTTCTGGAGAGAGGAATACCAAGTTCTACCATATTTCGGCGCTGATTAAGAAGAATAGGTTGATTATTAAACGGTTGCGTGATCCTGCAGATAATTGGATTTCTGATGACATGTGTTGAAGGATATGGCTTTCTCTTTTTTCCAGAATTTGTATCAGGCTGAGGTTTCGGTTGACCTTTCGCTGCTGAAGTGTGGGTTGTTCCCGCCCTTATCTGAGGGGTCTATGACACATCTTAGCAGGCCGTTTACTCCTAACGAGGTTTGGGGTGCACTTTTGGCTATGGCACCATTTAAAGCTCCAGACCTCGATGGATTTCCGGCGGTGTTCTATCAGAGGGAGTAGCATATTGTTGGCCCTTTGATTTCACGTTTTGTCATTGATGTGATTGAAGGTGCTCTTATTCCACCGGAGATTAATAAAATTGTTCTCACTCTTATATTGCTACGTGTAACATTTTTCTAAATTAAATTAAACTGTTCATTTTTTATTACAGGAAACTGTTCAAATGTTAAATTCTTCATATTAATCTTCAAATTAAATTAAAAATATTTTATTGATCTTTAAATTAAATTAAAAATCTTCATACTAATCTTTAAATAAAATTAAAAATATTTATATTAATTTCAAATTAAATTAATAATATTCATAATAATCTTTAAGTTTTTTTATCTTTAAATTAAAAATTCAATTTAATCTTTATTTTTTCTATGCAAAGCAAATTTTTTTTGCAAATTAAATTCTTTTATTTACTAAAAAAATTTTCAAAATCTTTAAATTAAATTAAAAATATTCATGTTAATTTTCAAGTTAATATTTCAAAAAAAGTTAATAATATATTGAATAAATAATATAATAATTAAGAATGATCTATTTATAATATAATATAATATAAAAAATCATTTTTTTTAAAAGAAGTTTTTTGAAAAATAGCTATTACAATCAAAACAAGTCATTTATATTTTTAAACTAAAATTTTAAATTTTAAAAATAGGTGATAAAAAATAAATTTCAAATTTTAAATTGCATACTAAAATTTTACAACATGATAAATAACGGTGACATTTTTTTAAAGTCAATTTTATTATTGTCAAAATAAGATATAAATAGTGTAAATTATCATTCTAATAGTACTACTAAAGTTTAAAAAATATAGCAACAAATTAATTAAATTAAATTATTCACGTTAAATTCAACTTACATTCCTTTAAATATTAAATTGTTTTATTTTAATCTTTAAATTAAGTTAAAAATATCATGTTAACAATCAAATTATATTTAAAATATTTTATTAATCTTCAAATCAAATTAAAAAATCTTCATATTATTCTTCAAATTAAATTAAAAATATCCATGTTAATCTTCAAATTCAATTAAAAATATTCATTTTAATTTTCAAATTAAATTAATAATATTCATGTAAACATAAATTCATACATTTACTTATAAAAAAGAACCTATTAGCATGGTATACTTTGTATGTGCAGTGACTAAGAGGGGTGTGAGTTTTTTTTTTTCCCATCATCTCTGACTTCAGACTATCTCTCACTATTCCATGCAATAGGTATGAAATATTTCTTTAAATACACAAATTTAGGGCAAAATTGAATCAATTTCTCTGGTTCTTCACCGATTTATTCAGTTTTGTTATCAATTAAAATTATTCTCTCTTCTTTGCTTCAATGCTTATGATGAATAAAGATTTCATTACTTCTAATTTCCTCCACTACCATGGCAAATTGATTGTTGTATTAGGGTTCTTTTGTCTCTTTTTCTTCCCTTGGTTATCGTTGCATCCATACTCCAATTAAATATTGATACTCCACCATCCACCACTCAATACACCATACTCCACCTCGTCAATGATATTGTTGGCCTACTTGATTCTTTGGAGATTGATCAAGTTTATCTTGTGGGTCATGTTTTGAGTGCCGTGGATCATCAACTTCATTAATGGTTATGGTGGAAAGTATTAATTTGATCTCAATTCAATTAAATTGAGTAGAAATTCTTTTAAAGAGTTATTTTAGATGATCATTTGCTATGAATCTTTTTTTTTTATCTAACAGTTATTGCCATTTAAGTGAGCTCATCATATGTGAGAGAAGTTGCTTTATTGTTCTAGGTATTAGCTATGATAAATCAATGATAAGTATTTCAATTTGAAATGTTATTTTTGTGCTCTAAATCTATAGTTGGTATTTTAGGATAGGAATTGATTGACTGCTTCTAGAACAACACTCATTTCTCCTTTTTCTCTTTCTTTCTATTTCTCCCTCTAAAGCACAAAGGGAAGGAGCTTGAAAAACTCACCATGAAGATTAAAAAGAATGTTAAAAACCTAGAAAAATCAAAAAATCAAAAAACAATTAAGGAAAATTAATTAATGAAAAAAAGAAAGAATCTTTAAACCATTTTTATTTTGTAGTTTTTGCAAAGAGATTATCTGAGGCGCGTGTAATACATGCTTTTGGGTGAGCTGAGAAATTACTGAGCCAAGAATTTAATAATGTTATTTTTTAGCATTTAGAAGTGTGTTACGTAAAGTGTATGATGCTAATAGATTATTTCTTACAAGTACAAGTGTAAATTTATTTATTAAGCTTTTTTTAAATTAAAAAAGTTTCAATTTAATCTTTATGTTTCAAATGCAAATCAAATTCTTTTGCAAATTAAATTCTTTTATTTATTAAAAAAAATCTTCGTAATCTCCAAATTAAATTAAAATTATTCATGTTAATCTTCAAGTTAATATTTTAGAAAAAAAATTAATAATACACTTAATATATAATATAATATAACTTTATATAATATAATAGTTAAGAAGGATCTATTTATAATATAAAATATATAATATAATCAAGTTAAGAAAACAAGTTTTTTGAAAAATGGTTACTGTTAAAACAAGTCGTTTATATTTGTTAAATTAAAATTTTAAAGTTTAAAAGTAGGTGATTAGAGATTAAAAATAGAATTCAAAATTTAAATTTAATTCTAAAATTTTACAACATAATGAATAAGGTGACATTTTGTTAAAGTAAGATATAAATACTTTAAATTAACATCCTAATAGTATTAAAGTTCCTAAAATATAGCCACGATTTATTTGGCTATAAATTGATTTGCATGTTTTTGAAGCAACAAATTCTACGCACTCTCTATCAATTTTTGAATTGTTAGGGTTAGAGTTTCTCTACAAATCTCTACTTTCTTATAAGGTTTGTTTCTTTCTCTAAGTAGAAATTTTTTTCCAATGTATTGTAATATTCAATTTATTTAACATTACCAATAATTTCTATTTAGATGGTCATTACACACCCACACAACTTATAATAGTTGACAATCCGATAATAATAAGGTGCATTTACATTTTCCTGGTAGAATAATTTTTCTAATTTATTTCTAATATCCAATTTATTTAACATCAAATGTTTTTAGTTCTGATTATAGCAAAATGATATTATTTGGTTAAACAGGTGAGCCCTATCTGAAAAAAAAAATGGAAGATTAAGATTAAATAATTTGTTGATGGATTGTGCTAAATTTCAATAAGGTGTAGCATTGAGATAGTGGGGATGGATGAGAAGGTACTATTATTATATATAATACAATTTGATAAGCTATATTGATTTCGATTATCCCATAAAAACAATATAATTTATTTATAGGATGGCACAATTGAAAAAACTATTAAGAAAATACTTATTAGTAAGTTTAAATCAATAATTGAAGTAGGGAAATATTTTTAATCACCAAAAGTAAATTTTCTTCTTTCTACTTTCTTGTGGGAGTTAGGCGAAACTCAAATGACTTTATATAAATTCAATTTTATCCCATTTGATGATATCTTTTGGGTTGTTATGATGATTATTTATATTGAATAGGAATGATTTCATTAATTTATGAATTATTGTATTTGATATCCATTTATAATTTTATACCTATATTTTAGATAGAAACTCATATTTATTTTTTTAAGCTTATCAATTTTTTTTAATTTTTGTAAATTTAAGGTAAAAATTAGTATATTATTGTCGTTTTTCGATTAGGGTTTTATCGTTTAAGCTAATATTTATATTATTTTGGCTTAATACATAAACACTTGTACTTGTAAGAAAGAACTTATTATCTCTTTACACTTTGCGCGTCCCTTTACACACTTGTCAAAGCTAAAAATAGAATTAATATACCCTTCGCATACTAATTTCCACTCATATATTCTACATGTATTACACACAACCTTATTTCCCATGAAACAACATTCTTCACCTTTATTACTTCAAATAACCTCTCAACTTCCAAAATTTGATTTAGTCTCACATATCCACAGTTCATGTATGTAACACCACCATATATACATATAATATAAATACCCGGTATATGTAAAATATGCATATACGATATAAAAATGTCACAATCCGATTCAATAAAAATTTTTATATCCCCAATTTAGAATTCCAAATACTTTAAAATGTATATTTAAATAGTAATTAAAATATTCTTTATTAATTATAGGTACCCAAAATAAATATTTCATATAAAAATCTCTAAAAAAAAATTCGCCAGAGTTTTATCTGTATATTGGATATCCAAAATATTCAACAATTTCACAACATGCATACAAACACTCCCAATGAAACAATTCACACATTTCCACCTCAACTTCTCCAATCCTCCATATTTCTCAAAATATTTATATCTATATGCATATATATACATCAAAACACATGTACACAACCCACATTTTATAATTATTCAAAATATTCTTTATAATTTACATAATGTCAAAATATACTATAATATAAAATATATACATACTGACAAAATGACTCTGAACTTGATGTACCCAAAATAAGCTCAACAAGTAGCCTTTAGTCTAGACAAAACCTGGTCTAGAAGAACTCTCCGATTCAACCAAATCACCTCTGTCACCTGCGCAATGAAATAAAATCTCGCTAAGCTAAAAGCCTAATAATACAAACTTTGATAATAATAAAACTTTAAAGTAATGCCAATGCAAAATGCTCTTATGCTATGTCTTCATCATTTAATAATTCATACAAACATAAATACAAGCATGGGCCCAAATAAACTAATACATTATTCAAATTCCAGAGTTACTATTTTTTGTCCATAATGACATCAAGTATCTAGCCTCGAAAACAAATCAAGTAATGCTCAAAAGCTAGCTCAGAAAGCAAATCATGTCATAGTGACGTCAAACGTCTAGCCCAGTAGGCAAATAATGAGGATAACCTCATATACATGCCACCAAATACAGAACTCTAAAAATTGAATAACATACTAGGCACAATTATTTCATATTATTCATCATCAATTTCTTTCTCATTTTTCCATTTTCAATTAGGCACATTGCCTTATTTTCTCATTTTTCTCATTCATATCAATGTCATTTCATTTAAATTTATCATATTTCATTATTTCATTACAATGTACCTCATTTTCCATTAAAATCACATTACCCAAATATTTTGGGCCCAATTCTCACATAATGCAAATAAATCACATTTTATCCAATTTAGCATTAATAATAGCTTTTCATAATGCATATAATGCATATACAACAATTTACAAGTCATAGCATAAAGTTCATGAATGTTCAGTGTATCAAGTCATAAAATAATGTTTATGAATGTTCAGTGTATTATGTAGCTTAACACATTTTCTATCCAAAATGTATTAAGCCCAATCTAATGCCAACTTATCTAATTTATCAAAAGTTTGTACTTACCTTAGAAAGCAACTCCACAACAAGCTTTAAAACTCCCTCCAACCTTCTCATCCAAGTTGCCCTTCAACACTAGGGTTTGGCAAACTCCTTCCTCTCAATGCCTATATCAAATGTGATCATAAATAATCATTTAATATCACATTCTAAGACATTCTCAATATCAAATCATAATTAAATATTACTCTAAAAAAATCCCAAAATTTAATATTTCCTTATTTTAACATTGAACTTCTATTTTAATCCATTTAAATTAGTGTTTATCATTAAAAACATATTTTAATATGTTTAAACCAATTACATTACATAAACACATTATCTTCCAAACTCTAAAATGGCATAACCTTCCCCCATTGAAAGTTCTCCATTCCAATTCATTCCAATTATCAATCTAATCTTATTTCCACCACTTATATCCTTAAAGAACATGATTAAAACAATAAAACCAAACAATTCACCATACTAGAAAAATCTCTTTTGCAAAACCCTAAATCACCACTATCACTTCCAAACTCTATCGAAACTTAACCAAATCTATCATTTAAATTTAAATTCGTTATTTATGCATCAAAAAAACATATTTGGAACTAATTTGCACAATTAAAGCTCATGTTTCCACAAACCCAAAAGTTCTATAACCCTAAATTCTCTATTTTCACCAAATTCAACTTAAATTCAACCATTTCTTCAATCTAACCTTAAAATCATTAATAACCAATCAAAACAACTTCATTCATATCCAATTTAGCAATTAAATCATGCTAATACAAAATCCCAAAATTCACATATTCACACTTTCTTAGAATTTCAAAGAACTTGCAAAATTGGTAAAGAAACTTACCAATTAATGAAGAATTCCCAAAAACTCCACTTGAATCCTTAAAATTCTTTCAATTATGGATGCTTGGAAGAAGAAAAAAATTTGGCTTGGTTGGCTATGTAGGTTCGGCCTCACTTGAAGAAGAAGAAGAAGAAGATTTTTAAATTTTAAATTTTCTCTTTCTTTCCACTTTAAAAATATAACCATATATATTATTTTATTTTTAATAATTAATAATTTATTTATTTATTTAAAAATCATATTTTACCTCTTTCAACCAAAAATAATTTATTTTTAATTTATTTAATTAATTTTAATTTTGTAAAGTATAATTATAAAAATGCCACTTGACTTTGACTTTTCTTTTAAAAGAGTTGACTTTTGTGTATGTTAGGTATATTTTAGGTATATTTCACATACATATTCTACTTTTTCACTTAAATCCTTTTATTTTTTATTTAAATCATTAATTTAATCTAATTTTAATTTATTTTGTTTAATTTTAAAAATTAGGGATCTTACAATGTACCCACATTTTTCATGGCATGAGCTCTATTGAATAACCTCCTCACTTCAACAAGCAACCCATGTTTGATGTAACCAGTGATCGTAGTAATCCATGTAATCACATCTTTCTCATGCATTTTATCAAACACTTGGTGTGCTTCATTAACTTTCCCTTCTTTGCACAATTTGAAATAATTGCAACTCAAACAATGTTGTTCAAATCAACAAATAAGTGAAGAATAGAGAAGAAGAAGTTGGTAAACATTGATATCAACTTTATGCAATTAAATCACTGAAAACCTATGCATAGTCATTACCCACTAGCAAAAAAGTATAACATCCTTATATCCAATAAACGTATAATACACACTCCCAGTATGTAAGATATGCGTATACGATATAAAAATGTCATAATCTGGTTTAATAAAAATTTTCATATTCCCTTATTGCTCAAAATATTTGTACAAAAACATATGTATACATATGAAAATACACAAAATTCTCACATTACTTAATTATTTAAATATTCTTTATAATTTACAACGTATGTACATATATTTTCAAAATATAATATAATATACATAATGTCAAAACATACTATAAAATAAAATATATACATGCTGGCAAAGTGACACTGATATTGTCTTAGTACCGACACTTCAAGCTCTAATAACACAAGCCTAGGCTTGATCTGGTCTAGAAAAACTCTCCAACTCTACCGGATCACCCCTGTCACCTACGCGATGAGTTACATTCTCACTAAGCCGAAGCCTAATGGTACAAACTTTGATAATAATAAAATTCAAAAAATAATGCCAATGCAGAATGTTCATATGCAATGTCATCACATGATATTCAAGACCACTTTTGGATATATACTTTCATTACTTAATATTTCACACCAACACATGCACAAGCATGGGCCCAAACAACTAATCATAACTATCATCTTATTCAATCAATCATTACTTTCTTTAACAACACATTCAAAGAAGAGGAAAGAAAAAGAAATCTCTTCTCTTTCAATCCAACCTCAAAAATCATCATTAGCTGCTTACAACATCTTCATACGTATCCAAATAAACCATTAAAGCATGCTAATACACAATCCTCAAAATCAAAATACCAAGTTCTTCCATAGAATTCCAAAGAAACTTGCAAAATGATAGAGGAACTTACCAAATGATGAAGAATCCTCAAAAACTCCACTTGAATCCTTGAAATTCCTTGTAAAATTAGTGTATGGAAGATGAAAGCTCTCCTAGTCTCTCTCTCTAACTCACGGTAAAAGAAGCAAAAGAAGAAGAAGATGAAGAAGAAAATATCTTCTCTTTCCATTCATCCTTATCTTCTCTTTCCAGAAAATTTGCAGGATCGTATACAGAAAATCAGGAATTAGGTGGATTTTAATTAAGCAATTCATCAGGCATTAGCCCCACTCTTAGATCTATATAGAAATTTAAAACAAAATTTAAATAAATATAAAGAATGTAAAAGAGTATATTAAAAATATATCAAATACTTTATTAAAAATTTTAAAATTATACAGAATACTAAAATATTGGTACGCGGAGTTGTTACACCCAAGTACAGACAAAAATACTATCCATTCGGATTTAGCTCTTGAATTTATGTCTGGGTTTCCATCTGATATACCAATAGATTCAGTATTGTACAAATATAAAATTTTAAAACTGGTTTCTGATGTAACAGATCATATCAAACTGCAGGTACAGAGCATACTTATAAAAAATATGATAAAATAAAATTTACAGAAAAAATATTTAAACTTTAAATATACAAAGATAACTTACAGGAGAGTTATACAATAGTGGGGAATACAGAGATGGAAGAAGGCTTGTAGGGAATAGGGAAGGAAGGAAATAAACTAAGGCTTGACGTTCTTCATAGTTTCTGAAAGTGAGAGAGTTTTCCAAAAAGATAATCTCTAGCTTTAGAAATGGCTCTTTAAATAGATAGAGGGCCTTTAATTTTATACTGTTTTTTTCACATGTCTGGTACTGTGGATAAACAGTAACCTGTCGTTACTATTTGCTTTTACTGTACCTTCACATGTCTGGAACTGTAGATGAATAGTACCTTATCAAGGGGTACTATTTGCTTTACTGTGAAGGACTGTAGATGAACAGTTCTTTTGACTTTACTGTTAGTTTCCTCTGATAAATATTATAGATGAATAGTATCTTGCCAATGGGCATCGATTTTATGGACTTTGAAGGAATAAGGTTCCTTCTGCCATTAATCTTCTGACGATTCTGAATCAGAGTCAAATTTTTTATTTTTCTTTTTCTTTTCTTTTTTCTCTTTTATTTTTCTTTTCTTTTTTCTCTTTTATTTTTCTTTATTTCTCTTTTCTTTTTCTTTTTCCTTTATTTTTTATTTTTTGCTTTTTATCTTTATTGGGGGTAAGATCCCACAACAATCGTCTTCATTACTGGGATAGTAGTCTGAGTCAGATGTTTTCTCAGTGGAAGATGACATCTTGGATGATGAAGAGGATGTGTCAGAAGAAGAAGGAGACTTCTTTCTTCTGGAATGGGCTTTAGATTTTTTAGAATAGGCTTTATTGGATGGTCCAACAGAGCTAGTCTTACTGGGCTTTATGGGCTCAGAGGTTGAAGGAAGTGATTCAACCATTTGTTGCATCAATGCTTTATAATCTTTTGCAGTTTTTGCAGCTGCAAGAAGGGCTATATTTTGGGCTCTTTGGGCTCCAAAAGAAATAGATAGCTTTAGGTCAAAACCATCATGGTTTCTTTTTAGAAGCCACTGCTTTATTGTATGTTTAAATGTAGAGTTGTGAAAGGCACTCCACCATTTGCTCTTGGTTCTTATTAATACTATAGGTATATTGGATCCAAATTGTATTCCAGTATCAAAATACCACTGGTATATTCAAGGTATATAGAAGATCATACAAAAGCGAAGAAGAGGAGGAAATTTCTTCTCATATGGGCTTGGATTGAAATGGGCTTGGATTGAAATGGGCTTTAAAATACTAAAAGGCTAATAGCACATCTTGTGATAATACTCTATTCTCATTACCACAATAGTACCACTAGTCCGCAAACCAAATGGGTATGTTATCAGTCTTTATATTGGTATGAAAATATATGAGCCATAAATGGATTTGGTTGGGGTTTTGTAAAAATAGGCCCTTGGTCTAGGCTTCCATATAGTCCCAATAGTTATAAGATGGGTATATAGAATTTTTAGGAAGGGCTTTAAATTGCACAAGAATGTGCAAAGATTTTCTCCATTGAAAAGGATAGAAAATTTTCTTTATCTTGAAAGAAGAATAGGCAATAATATCCTTTTCTTTATTATTATAATTATGCTTTAAATATATAGAGCCATAATCCTTAAGAATATTTAAATAATACTCCTGAGATTTTGATAAATCACTTGCTTTAAAAAACCATCCTTTAGGATATACAGATTTAATAATTTTCCATGGATTATGCTGAGTAGATCCATTTTCAATTATTAATTCTGTACTGAAATACATTTTAGTAAACCACTCTGATATATAATGTTTTATTGGAAAATTTGATGAAATAATTTGAGTTGAAGGGTTTGAAATATTCAACTCATTTTTAGAATTATTTTGAGATAGGGTTTTATATGAAGATTCGCCTACCTCAATTTGTTGCATTAAATAAGGGATCAGAGCATTCTCACCTGGAACCCCTGGAGGAGGTTAGTGTCCCATCTTTAAGAGAGCTTTAACCACTTCTGGAGACTGGGCCAGCTGGGAGACCCATTTTCCATTTGGGCTTTATTTTCTTCTTCAGCAACCACTTTAGCCCCAAGGCTTAGTAGGTTTAGAAATAGCTTTAGCAATATTATCTGAATGAACAAATAAAGCTTTAGGAGAAATAGGCTTTAGGGTTTCTTTTTCTTTATTTTTCTTATTTTTCTTCCCCATTTTGTCTATTTAGAAATTTGCAGGTTAGAAAGTCTAATAAACTATTGTTTAATCCCTTTATAAATTCAATATCAAAATAAAAAATACATTATATAGCTTGTCATCTAGTAAATATTTGTTTCGAGGCAAGATTTTTAACATCCTTTAGTACTATTTCTTTAGCACTTTTACAATCAATGCGAAGTAAAAATTTTTTATTGAGTAAACCAAATTAAAATTTGGAAATACATAGTACAATACTCAAAATTTCTTTTTTAATAGTATAATAATTTAATTGGGTTGGACTCCAATGTCCTGAATAGAATTGGACTATGGTTTCTTTCCCTTCTTTAACCTATTTTAATATCCCACTGAATTCAATATCTGAAGCATCATTCTCAACTATTTTTGGAGATAATGGATTAACTATATGTAGACAAGAAATAGTTTTAACTAGGACTTTTATTTGCTTTGCTATACTAGTGTGGACATTAGTCCATGAGCCTGAATTTTTCTTAAGCCTATCATGTAAAGGTTTTATGGTCCTATTTAGATTTGGATAAAATTCTATAACATATTTAAACAACCTAAAAATCTTTGTAGTTGGGATTTATTAAGGATTTGATCTAAAAACTTATCTCCAAAGGCTAAGTTTCTTTCTATAGGTTCTAAAATTTCCTGTTTTATATAGTGTTCTAAGAATCTGATCTTAGTTTGAAACAGAGACATTTTAGTTTTACTTAATACCATCCATTTTTCTTGACTATCATAAAAAATATTTTTAAATGTTTAAAATGTTCATCTATGATTGTAGAATATATTAATACATCATCTATATAGACTATACAAAATTTTATATAAGGATTAAATATATCATTCATTACTTTCTGAAATTCAAAGGGTGCATTCTTTAAGTCGAAAGGCATAACATTCAATTCATACTATCCAAATGGAACAGTGAATGCAGTCTTATACCGGTCTTTAGGATTTATCTGGATTTGCCAAAATCCTGATTTCATATCAAATTTACTAAAGATATTAGCTTTATATAGTCTACTTAATAAATCTTTTTTATTAGGAATAGAATACCTAATCCATTTTAAAGTTTTATTTAATTGTTTATAATTTATTACTAATCTAGGTGCTCCTCTTTCTATTTCAAAGGCTTTGTTTACATAAAATGCAGTACAAGACCATGGGCTTCTGGATTTGGTAATTAACCTTTTATTTTCTAAGTCATTTATTTCTGTTTTATAAAATTCAATCATATCATGCGCCGTTTGAATGGGCCAGGCTTTAGCAGTTATAGACTTTTCATCAAAGCCTACTTCATAAGGTAAATCAACTATATGTTCTTTTCTATTCCAAAATGCATTTGGAATATCTGCACATAAATATTTTTCAATTTGAAGCTTTAATCTACTAATTTTATCTTGAATATTTTTAGTCTTTAATTGTTCATTTATTTTTTGTAAATAAAAATTATTTTTTAAATTGCAAAGTTGTTCAGACTTTGTTTCTATTAGTGTGTTTATTTGTAATTCATAAATTGAATGAGCTTTAAGTAGATTTAAATTTTTTTCTTTTAGGTTTTTCTATAAATGGGAAAATGATTTTTTGATTTTTTATTTTAAAACTTAAATTATCATCTTTTACAGAGTAGGGTGTAAACAAGTTTATAAATGGAGTTCCTAAGATTCCCATATGATATATTTCATTAGTTAGAATAAATATGTTTTTTAATTCTAAATTTTTATCTATTATTGAAGCTTTTGTTTTACCACTAATATTCATTTTATATTTTATTTGCAGTTGACAATTTTTCAGTTATTTCGCGCCAAAATCTTTTAGGAACTAAGCTAGATTTAATGCAGTTTAAATATGCTTTTGTATCAAAGAAAGCTATAGTCTCAACATTACAGTTATTTAAAAATTTTAATTTTACTTTTATCAAGTATTTCGTAGATGTAATTTCTTATAACATAAAAATTATATTATCAAAAATTTTATCTTTACTTATCACACTAATTTCATTATTAGTTTCTTCTTTATTTATCTGCTCAATATCTTCTTCAACTTCCTCTTCTTCTTCAGAAGAAGTAGAATTTAATAATAATTTTATTAATTCAGAGTCATTTTGTCATTTAATTGTCAATTCTTTTAACTCTAATTTTATTTCTTTAATTTCCTTTTGTAAATCACTTATTGTTAGCTTATTCTTTATTGTTTTAGTTTTATTCAAAATTGTAGTTAGATCATATATCTGTTTACTTGTACTAGATAACATAGAATGTTTAGGTTTCTCATTAGATTCTTTAATAATTTATTTAAAAATCTTTCCTGAATTTTTGGATCATTTATATGCTTTATTACTTTCAAAATAGACTCTTGTTCTTTAGTTAAAATATTTATTGATTTATTACTAGTTTCAGAGCTAGTTTTAGAACCTATATCATCTATGTGATTTATTTCTTCAGAATCTGAGTAACTTTCAGAATCTGAGTATTCTAAATATAATTCATGAATTTTATTTAATACAGACTCTTCTAAACTTAGTTCTTGTAATTTTCATCAAATTTATATAATTTAGAAGTATGTCCCTTTTTACCACAATTATAACATGTTAAATCTGTATATGATCTAAGACGTTTTTAAATGTGTTATTTCTAAGCTTTCTAGATTTAGGCTATAATCAAATTGCATACAGAATGAGTCTAACTCTTGTTTAGTTTTTTTTCATTTTAAATTTTAATGACTTCTGAAGTCTTTTATCTTGACAGAGTTTTAATTCTTCATTTTGTATTATACTAACCAATTGACCATAAGTCAAATTGTTATAAGGAATAGGATTTTCATATTCCTGTTTTATATAATTTCTAACCTTTTCTCCTAGAAAGAAGGGTAATTCTGCTAAGAATTTTTCTTTTAAGAAGGCCTGGATGGAGTCTTCTCTAAGCATAATCCTAGTTCGAAAGGTTATTTTATAAAAATGAAAATCACTAAGTTTTTTACACCTGAGGTTACTTAATAGTTCAGCATTTTTATCTTTTAAATGAGTAGGATCTCCTATAAAATGTAGAGATATAGTAAGTATCAATGCTGCAACTGCATCCTGAATAGTATCACCATGTTCATTTAATATAGGGGTTCCATCCTCATAAACTTTTATACATTTAATATTTCTAAATGTTATTCGTCAATAAGATGATTATCCCACCAATATTTTAATTGGCCTGTGAAGCCAGCTATAATTAGTTCTGCTATAGTTCTATCTGAAGTATCGGTTTGGGTTCTATAGCCATTGGCAACCATTGTCATCTATTATAAAAGACTCAAAATGTTATATTCTGAAAGGCTATCAATGTTCCATTCATATACTAAAGAGGCATTATATTTATATTGTGATAAGTTATTTGGTCTATCTATAACACCTAAGTATGGGGCAGACAGTCTAGGTACTATAGATTGATGGTGCATTTTATGTTTAATTTGTGGATTTATGTCTCTATTAAAAGATTCAAGATCTTCAGTTTCTAGTTGGAAATCCTTAACTGAATCAGAATCTTGGCTTTGAGTTACTATACTGATAATTTTGGAGCTTTTAGATTGAGATATTTCCTGAACAACCTGTTTTGACTCTGAAGTTGAATCAATTTTACTTAATTGATCTTTAATGGCTTTTACAAAGTTAAAAGCTTTTGATTTGACTTCTTGTTGTCCTGTTTTAGAAATCTCAAAAGGTTTAAAGACATGACTTTTTAGTTTTTTTACATGAAATTGGTTCTATAGATTTTATAATTTCCCTGTCTTTAATAGTATTTTCTATTTTGTTTAGTTGTTGTCCTATACTAATTAAATGTGCATTACTATAATTATTTTGTTCTAATATTTTTCTATTTGGGGCATCCTTTGCTATTGTTTTGAATGGCATAACTTTTATTTCATTTTCTCCATACATAAATATATTAGCAGCTTTAGGTGGATGTTCACTTTGTATAATTTTATCTTTTACCTTCCATTATGTTTCTTTACTTCTAATAGTTATGGGGTTTACAGATTTTTCCCCTTTTATATTTTCTTTATAAATTCTTTTAAACCAATCAAATAATTTCATATTAACTTCATATTGCTCTATAAAATCAATATATTCTATTTTCGCTGAATCAAAATATTTTACTCTATTAATTACTTCTTTTAATTTTTCTGCATTCTTAATTGAATTTAATTCTTTTTCTAGTTTATCTTTATTAAATATAAATTCTTTATTAATTACATTTAACTCTTTATCTATATTTGCTATATTTTTTGTTATAAAAGAAGTTGTAGGTGACATAGGTGGAGAAGGAGATTGTTCTCTATACTGTTCTTGGTTATAATTAGGATTTATTTCTATAGGGTTCATATTTCCTGTAGGGTTATAAAAAAGATGTATAGTTGTACTGTAATCTATACCTTTTAATTTACTACTGCTCTCAGGTATATCTGGTGTAGAATACCTAGGTTTTACTACTATTTGCAAAATAGGTTTAGGTTCTTAAACATAGTATAAGCAGCAGGTATTCTGATTCTTCTTCCTCTGTTTCAACAGTAGATATAGGAAGAGCTTCACAATTACCTTCTATAATATATGCTTCATATAAAGAAAAATAACCTAAACCTATTTTGCAAACAGTAGTAAAACCTAGGTATTCTACATCAGATATACCTGAGAGCAGTAGTAAATTAAAAGGTGTAGATTATAATACAACTGTACCACATCTTTTTTAGAACCCTACAGAAAACATGAACCCTATAGAAATAAATCCTAATTATAGCCAAGAACAGTATAGAGAACAAGCTCCTTCTCCACCTATATCACCTATAACTTTATTTATAACAAAAAATATAGTAAACATAAATAAAGAGTTAAATGTAATTAATAAAGAATTTATATTTAATAAAGATAAACTAGAAAATGGATTAAATTCAATTAAGAATGTAGAAAAATTAAAAGAAGTAATTAATAGAGTAAAATATTTTGATTCAGTGAAAATAGAATATATTGGTTTTATAGAGCAATATGAAGTTAATATGAAATTCTTTGATTGGTTTAAAAGAATTTATAAAGAAAAAATAAAAGGGGAAAAATCTGTAAACCCCATAACTATTAGAAGTAAAGAAACAGAATGAAAAGTAAAAGATAAAATTATATTAAAGCTGCTTATATATTTATGTATGGAGAAAATGAAATAAAAGTTGTGCCATTCAAAACAATAGCAAAGGATGACCCAAATAGAAAAATATTAGACAAAATAATTATAGTAATGCACATTTAATTAGTATAGAACAACAACTAAACAGAATAGAAAATACTATTAAAGACAGGGAAATTATAAAATCTATAGAACCAATTTCATGTAAAAATCTAAAAAGTCATGTCTTTAAACCTTTTGAGATTTCTAAAACAGGACAACAAGAAGTCAAATCAAAAGCTTTTGACTTTGTAAAAGCCATTAAAGATCAATTAAGTAAAATTGATTCAACTTTAGAGTCAAAACAGGTTGTTCAGGAAATACCTCAATCTAAAAGCTCTAAAATTATCAGTATAGTAACTCAAAGCCAAGATTCTGATTCAGTTGAGGATTCCCAACCAGAAACTGAAGATCTTGAATCTTTTAATAGAGACATAAATCCCTAAATTAATCGTATAACACACCATCAATCTATAGTACCTAGACTGTCTGCCCCAGACTTATGTGTTATAGATAGACCAAATACCTTATCACAATATAAATATAATGCCTCTTCAGTATATGAATGGAACATTGATAGCCTATTAGAATATAACATTTTGAGACTTCTATAATAGATGACAATGGCTGCCAATACCTATAAAACTCAAATCGATACTTCAGATAGAACTATAACAGAACTAATTATTGCTGGCTTCACATGACAATTAAAAGGTTGGTGAGACAATCATGTTATTGATGAACAACATTTTGAAATATTAAATGCTATAAAAGTTTATGAGGATGGAACCCTTATATTAAATGAACACGGTGATACTATTCAGGATGCAGTTGCAACATTGATACTTACTATATCTCTACTTTTTATAGGAGATCCTACTCATTTAAAAGATAAAAATGCTGAACTATTAAGTAACCTCGGGTGTAAAAAGCTTAGTAATTTTCAGTTTTATAAAATAACCTTTCTAACTAGGATTATGCTTAGAGAAGACTCCAACCAAGCCTTCTTAAAAGAAAAATTCTTAGTAGAATTACCCTTCTTTCTAGGAGAAAAGGTTAGAAATTATATAAAGCAGGAATATGAAAATCATATTCCTTATAATAATTTGACTTATGGTCAATTGGTTAGTATAATACAAAATGAAAAATTAAAACTCTGTCAAGATATAAGACTTCAGAAGTCATTAAAATTTGAAATGAGAAAAACTAAACAAGAGTTAGACTCATTCTGTATGCAATTTGATTATAGCATAACTTAAAATTATAAAGACTATAACTGTCAATGCTCTAAAAAATATAAAAAATGATATAAAAAATATAAAAAGAATTATAAAAGAAAATATAATAAAGAAGATTATTATAGAAAATAAAAACCTTACAAGTCTTATAAATCTAGAAAACTTAGAAATAAACCATTTAAAAGGGAAGATAAACAGTTTAGATTATATAAAGATTTAACATGTTATAATTGTAGTAAAAATGGATATACTTCTAAATTCTATAAATTTGATAAAAAAATTACTAGAACTAAGTTTAGAAGAGTCTGTATTAAATAAAATCCATAAATTATATTTAGAATACTCAGATTCTGATAGTTACTCAGATTCTGAAGAAATAAATCAGATAGATTATATAGGTTCTGAAACTAGCTCTAAAACTAGTAATAAATCAATAAATATTTTAACTAAAGAGAAAGAGTCTATTTTAGAAGTAATAAAGCATACAAAATTATCTAAAAATTCAGTAAAGATTTTTAAATAAATTATTCAAAGAATCTAATGAGAAACCTAAACATTCTATATTATCTAGTACAAGTAAACAGACATATGATCTAACTACAATTTTGAATAAACATAAAACAATAAAGAATAAGCCAACAATAAGTGATTTACAAAAGAAAATTAAAGAAATAAAATTAGAGTTAAAAGAATTAAAAATTAAACGACAAAATGACTCTGAATTAATAAAATCATTATTAAATTCTACTTCTTTTGAAGAAGAAAAGGAAGTTAAAGAAGATATTGAACAGATAAATAAAGAATAACTAATAATGAAATTAGTATGATAAATAAAGATAAAATTCCTGATAATATAATTTTTATATTACAGGAAATTACATCTAGGAAATACTTGATAAAAGTAAAATTAAAATTTTCAAATAACTATAATGTTGAGACTGTAGCTTTATTTGATACAGGAGTAGATTTAAATTGTTTTAAATTTAGCTTAGTTCCTAACAGATTTTGGCGGGAAACAACTGAAAAATTATCAACTACAAATAAATCTAAAATGAATATTATTGGTAAAACAGAAGCTTCAATAATAGATAAAATTTTAGAATTAAAAAATATATTTATTCTAACTAATGAAATGTATCATATGGTAATCTTAGGAACTCAATTTATGAACTTTATTACAGCCTACTTTGTAAAAGATGATAATATAAATTTTAAAATAAATAATCAAAAAATCATTTTCCCTTTTATAGAAAAACCTAAAAGAAAAAATTTAAATCTACTTAAAGCTCATTCAATTTATGAATTACAAATGAATGCACTAATAAAAACAAAGTCTGAACAACTTTGCAATTTAAAAAATAATTTTCATTTACAAAAAATAAATGAACAATTAAAGACTAAAAATATACAAGATAAAATTAATAGATTAAAGCTTCAAATTGAAAAATATTTATGTGCAGATATTCCAAATGCATTTTGGAATAGAAAAGAACATATGATTGATTTATCTTATGAAGTAGGCTTTGATGAAAAGTCTATAACAGCTAAAGCCCAGCCCATTCAAATGGTGCCTGATATGATTGAATTTTATAAAAAAAGAAGTAAATGAGTTAGAAAATAAAAGGTTAATTACCAAATCTAAAAGCCCGTAATCTTGTGGTGCATTTTATGTAAACAAGGCCTTTGAAATAGAAAGAGGAGCACCTAGATTAGTAATAAATTATAAACCATTAAATAAAGCTTTGAAATGGATTAGGTATCCTATTCCTAATAAAAGAGATTTATTAAGTAGACTATATAAAGATAATATCTTTAGTAAATTTGATATTAAATCAGAATTTTGGCAAATTCAGATAAATCCTAAAGACATGTATAAGACTGCATTCACTGATCCAATTGGATAGTATGAATGGAATATTATACCTTTCGGCTTAAATAATGCACCCTCTAAATTTCAAAGAGCAATGAATGATATATTTAATCCTTATATAAAATTCTGTATAGTTCATATAGATGATGTATTAATATATTCTACAACCATAAATGAACATTTTAAATATTTAAAACTATTTTTTATGATAGTCAAGAAAAATGAATTGGTATTAAGTAAAACTAAAATGTCTCCGTTTTAAACTAAGATCAGATTCTTAGGACACTACATAAAACATGGAATTTTATAACCTATAGAAAGAAACTTAGCCTTTGGAGATAAGTTTCCAGATCAAATCCTTAATAAAACCCAACTATAAAGATTTTTATGTTTTTTAAATTATGTTATAGAATTCTATCCAAATCTAAATAGGACCATAAAGCCTTTACATGATAGGCTTAAGAAAAATCTAGGCCCATGGACTAATGTCCACACTAGTATAGTAAGGCAAATAAAAGCCCTAGTTAAAACTATTTCTTGCTCCAAAAGTAGTCTAGACTGATGCTTTAGATATTGGATTCGGTGGGATATTAAAATAGGTTAAAGAAGGGAAAAAAGCCATAGTCCAAATCTATTTAGGACATTGGAGTCCAACCCAATTAAATTATTCTTCTATTAAAAAATAAATTTTGAGTATTGTATTATGTATTTTAAAATTTCAATCTGATTTACTAAACCAAAAATTTTTACTTTGCATTGATTATAAAAGTGCTAAAGAAATTTTACTAAAGGATGTTGAAAATCTTGCCTCAAAATAAATATTTGCTAGATGGCAAGCTATATTAAGTATTTTTTTATTTTGATATTGAATTTATAAAGGGAGTGAAAAATAGTTTATCAGACTTTCTAACCCGTGAATTTCTTAACAGAAAAAATGGGGAAGAAAAATAGAAAAAACAAAGAAAAATAAACCCTAAAGTCTGTTTCTCCTAAAGCTTTATCTGATCATTTAGATAATATTACGAAAGCTATTTCTAAACCGACTAAACCTTGGGCTGAAGTGGTTGCTGAAGAAGAAAATAAAGCCCAAATGGAAAAATGAGTCTCTTAGCTAGCCCAATCTCCAGAAGTGGTTAAAGTTCTCTTAAAGATGGGACACAAATCTCCTCCAGGTATTCCAGGTGAGAATGCTTTGATCCCTTGTTTAAAGTAACAAATTAAGGTAGGAGAATCTTCAGATAAAACCCTATCTCAAAATATTTCTAAAAATGAGTTGAATGTTTCAAACTCTTCAACTCAAATTATTTCATCAAATTTTCCAATAAAACATTCTAGATCAGAGTGGTTTACTAAAATGTATTTTAGTATAGAATTAATAATTGAAAATAGATCTGCTCAGTAAAATCCATGAAAAATTAGTGAATCTGTATATCTTAAAGGATGGTTTTTTAATGCAAGTAATTTATCAAAACCTCAGGAGTATTATTTAAATATTCTTGAGGATTCTAGCTCATATATTTAAAGCATAATTACAATAAAAAAGAAAAGGATATTATTGCCTATTCTTCTTTCAAGATAAACAAAATTCTCCATCCTTCTGAATGGGAAAAACCTTTGCATATTCCTGTGCAATTTAAAGCCTTTTCTAAAAATTCTATCTGCCCATCCTATAACTATTGGGACTATATGGAAGCCTGGATCAAGGCCCTATTTTTTCAAAACCTTGACCAAACCTATTCCTGGCTCATATATTTTGATACCAATATAAAGACTGATAACATACCCATGTGGTTTGCGGACTGGTGGTACTATTATGGTAATGAGGATAGAGTATTATCACAAGATGTGCTATTAGCCTTTCAATATTTTAATGTCCATTTCAATCCATGCCCATATGAGAAGAAATTTCCTCCTCTTCTTCTCTTTTGTATGATCTTCTATATACCTTGGGTATACTAGTGGTATTTTGATACTAGAATACAATCTGGATCCAATATACATACAATATTAAGAAGAACCAAGATCAAATGGAGGAGTGCCTTTCGCAACTCTACATTTAAACATACAGTAAAGTAATGGCTTCTAAAAAAACCATGATGGTTTTGACCCAAAGCTATCTATTTCTTTTGAAGCCCAAAGAGCCCAAAATATAGCCCTTTTTGCAGCTACAAAAACTGCAGAAAATTATAAAGCCTTGATGTAACAGATGGTTGAATCTTTTCCTTCAACCTCTGAGCCCATAAAGTCCAGTAGGACTAGCTTTGTTGGATCATCCAATAAAGCTCATTCTAAAAAATCTAAAGCCCATTCCAGAAGAAAGAAGTCTCCTTCTTCTTCTGACACATCCTCTTCATCATCGATGATATCATCTTTCACTGAGGAAACATCTGACTCAGACTACTGTTCCAGTAATAAAAATGATTGTTATGGAATCTTACCCCCAATAAAGATAAAAGGCAAAAAAGAAAAAATAAAGAAAAAATAAAAAGAAAAAGAAAAATAAAGAAAAAATAAAGAAAAAAGAGAAAAAAAAGAAAAGAAAAATAAAAAAGAAAAGAAAAAGGAAAATAAAAAAATTGACTATGATTCAGAATCGTTAGAAGATTAAAGGCAGAAGGAACCTTATTCCTTCAAAGTCAATAAAATCGATGCCTACTAGCAAGATACTATTCATCTACAGTATTCACAAGAGGAAACTAATAGTAAAGTTAAAAGAACTATTCATCTACATTCCTTCACAGTAAAGCAAATAATACTCCCCGACAAGGTACTATTCATCTACAGTTCAGACATGTGAAGATACAGTAGAAGCAAATAGTAATGACAGGTTACTCTTTATCCACAGTACCAGACATGTGAAAAGAATAGTGTAAAGCTAAAGGCCCTCTGCCTATTTAAAGAGCCATTTCTGAAGCTAGAGATCATCTATTTGGAAAACTCTCTCACCTTCAGAAGCTCTGAAGAACCTCAAGCCTTAGTTTGTTTCATTCCTTCCCTATTCACTAAAAGCCTTCTTCCATCTTTGTATCCCCCACTATTGTATAACTCTCCTGTAAGTTATCTTTGTATATTTAAAGTTTACATATTTGTTCTGCAAATTTTATTTTATCATATTTTGTATAAGTATGGTCTGTACCTACAGTTGATCTGATATGGTACATCAGAAGCCTGTTTTAAAATTTAATATTTGTATAATACTAAATCTATTGGTATATCGGATGAAAAGCTAGATATAAATTCAGGAGCTAAATCTGAATGGACAGTATTTTTGTCTGCACTTGGGTGTAACAACTCCACGTACCAATATTTTAGTATTCTATACACTTTTAAAATTTTTAATAAAGTATTTGAGATGTTTTTAATATACTCTTTTACATTCTTTATATTTATTTAAATTTTGTTTTAAATTTCTGTATAGATCTAAGAGTGAGGCTAATGCCTGATAAATTGGTTAATTAAAATCCACCTAATTCCTAATTTTTTGTATACGATCTTGCAAATTTTATGGTATTAGAGCCATTCTATTTTAGGGGCGGTAGTAAGTAAATATAAAATTGTTTCCATCTT
The DNA here is from genome assembly GCA_947685225.1 of Garcia nutans. Classification (NCBI taxonomy): domain Eukaryota; kingdom Viridiplantae; phylum Streptophyta; class Magnoliopsida; order Malpighiales; family Euphorbiaceae; genus Garcia; species Garcia nutans. The sequence goes on from CANTUV010000013.1 coordinate 414,946, forward strand.
TAAATCTTTGGCCTATAGATTCTAAAAGTGAATATTGTTAACTAGGATTTGGATATGCAGTAAGACTCATTTCAGCCAATAGTTAAGCATTAAGGGTAGTAAGTCAGTGGTCGCGTCTAAAATCAACAAGAAAGCACTTTAAAATCTATTTTTCAAATATTTAAAAATGAAGTCATTTTTATGTAAATCTACTAGTATAACTAAATCTAATGACTCTAAATCATCAAAAATTAAAAAAAATTATAAACAGAAATGAAGTAATTATAAAAGATTTTAATAAAGTAATCGACAATTGGGTAATACCTAATATAGATAAAGAACATATTTATAAAATTTCTAAATTAAATATATTTAAAAATGATTATATAATTAAAGCAGAAGAAAGGGATGCACAATTAAGTAAACCCTTCGAAAAGATCACACTTTTATCGGCATAATCAATAAAGCATCATAAAAGTAAAAAATATAAATATATACATATAGGACCTGGTCTAAAACTTTTAACTAGAGAAGGCTTAAATACTAGTATCCTAGCAGTAGTTAGAAATGCTAGATTTGTAAATTTTAATGATTCACTATTAGAAACTATAGAAACTAGTCTAAGTAATGGTCCTATCTCATTTTACTGTTTTCCTGATATTACTATATCTTTAAATGATCCTAATATATTAAAAAGTGTTATATTAGAAATTAAAACCCATAATTACAAAATGCTAGAAGGATCTATTCTAGTAGCATTAATGTATAAAATAAAGTATAAAGCTATGGTTTCTTCTTTTGCAACAAAGTATATTATGAAACCTAAATTAGGAGAAACCAGATTCCTTCAAACATTCTTAACTATAGCTAATACAATAATTCCTTAAACTATTCAATGGAAAGATATCAGTCTTCTAGATGAATGAGTTTTAGAAAATATTGTTCCTCCTCCAGAGCCCGAGAAAATAGTAAAGCCCAATATAAAACTTAGTAAAATTGAGCAATATGAGGATGGTAAAGTTAAACTAAAATTTAGTAGATATAGTATAAGCAGTAGGTATTTTGATTCTTCTTCTTCTGCTTCAACAGTAGATATAAAAAGAGTTTCACAATTACCTTATGTAATATATGCTCCATATAAAGAAAAAGAACCTAAACCTATTTTGCAAATAGTAGTAAATCTAGGTATTCTACATCAGATATACCTGAGATCAGTATTAAATTAAAAGGTATAGATTATAGTACAACTGTACCACATCTTTTTTTATAACCCTACAGGAAATATGAACCCTATAAAAACAAACCCTAATTATAACCAAGAACAGTATAGAGAACAATCTCCTTCTCCACCTATGTCACCTACAACTTCTTTTATAACAGAAAATATAGCAAATATAGATAAAGAGTTAAATGTAATTAATAAAAAAATTATTTTTAATAAAGATAAACTAGAAAAAGAATTAAATTCAATTAAGAATGCAGAAAAAATAAAAGAAGTAATTAATCGAGTAAAAAATCTTGATTCAGTAAAAATAGAATATATTGATTTTATAGAGCAATATGAAGTTAATATGAAATTCTTTGATTCGTTTAAAAGAATTTATAAGGGAAAAATAAAAGGGAAAAATTTTGTAAACCCCATAACTATTAGAAGTAAAAAACAGAATGGAAAGTTAAAGACAAAGTGAACATCCACCTAAAGCTGCTAATATATTTATACATGGAGAAAATGAAATAAAAGTTGTGCCATTCAAAACAATAGCAGAGGATGATCCAAATAGGAAAATATTAGAACAAAATAATTATAGTAATGCACATTTAATTAGTATAGGATAACAACTAAAAAGAATAGAAAATACTATGAAAGACAGGGAAATTATAAAATCTATAGAAACAATTTCAAGTAAAAAACTAAAAAATCATCTCTTTAAACCTTTTGAGATTTTTAAAACAGGAAAATAAGAAGTCAAATCAAAAGATTCTTACTTTGTAGAAGCTATTAAAGATCAATTAAGTAAAATTGATTCAACTTCGGAGTCAAAATAGGTTGTTCTGGAAATAACTCAATCTAAAAGCTCTAAAATTATCAGTATAGTAACTCAAAGCCAAGATTCTGATTCAGTTGAGGATTCCCAACCAAAAACTAAAGATCTTGAATCTTTTAATAGAGACATAAATCCACAAATTAATTGTATAATACGCCATCAATCTATAGTACCTAGACTGTCTGCCCCAAACTTAGGTGTTATAGATAGACCAAATACCGTATCACAATATAAATATAATGCATCTTCAGTATATGAATGGAACATTGATAGCCTATCATAATATAACATTTTAAGTCTTCTACAACAGATGACAATGGCTGCCAATGCCTATAGAACCCAAACCAATACTTCATATATAACTATAGCAAAACTAATTATAGTTGGCTTCACATGCCAATTAAAAGGTTGGTGGGATAATCGTCTTATTGACGAACAACATTTAGAAATATTAAATGCTATAAAAGTTTATGAGGATGGAACCCCTATATTAAATGAACATGGTGATACTATTCAGGATGCAATTGCAGTATTGATACTCACTATATCTTTACATTTTATAGGAGATCCTACTCATTTAAAAGATAAAAATGTTGAACTATTAAGTAACCTCAGGTGTAAAAAACATAGTGATTTTCAGTTTTATAAAACAACTTTTCTAACTAGGATTATTCTTAAAGAAGACTCCAACCAGGCCTTCTGGAAAGAAAAATTCTTAGCAGTATTACCCTTCTTCCTAGGAGAAAATGTTAGAAATTATATAAAACCAGAAATATGAAAATCCTATTCCTTATAACAATTTGACTTATGGTCAATTGGTTAGTATAATACAGGATGAAAGATTAAAACTATGTCAAGATAAAAGACTTCAGAAGTCATTAAAATTTAAAATGAGAAAAACTAAACAAGAGTTAGGCTCATTCTGTAAGCATTTTGATTATAGCATAACTCAGAATTATAAAGTCTGTAATGGTCAATGCTCTAAAACATATAAAAAACCATATAAAAAATATAAAAAGAATTAAAAAATACAATAAAGAAGATTATTATAGAAAACAAAATTCTTACAAGTCTTATAAATCTAGAAAACTTAGAAATAAACCATTTAAAAGGGAAGATAAACGGTTTAGATCATATAAAGATTTAATATATTATAATTGTGGTAAAAAAGGAAATACTTCTAAATTCTATAAATTTGATAAAAAAAATTACAAGAACTAAGTTTAGAAGAGTCTGTATTAAATAAAATCCTTGAATTATATTTAGAATACTCAGATTCTGATAGTTACTCAGATTCTGAAAAAATAAATCAGATAAATGATATAGGTTCTGAAACTAGTAATTAATCAATAAATATTTTAACTAAAGAACAAAAGTCTATTTTGGAAGTAATAAAGCATATAAATGATCCAAAAATTCATGAAAGATTTTTAAATAAATTATTAGAAGAATCTAATGAGAAACCTAAACATTCTATGTTACCTAGTACAAGTAAACAGACATATGATCTAACTACAATTTTGAATAAAAATAAAACAATAAAGAATAAGACAACAATAAGTGATTTACAAAAGGGAATTAAACAAATAAAAATTAGAGTTAAAATAATTGAAAATTAAATAATAAAATGACTCTGAATTAATAAAATCATTATTAAATTCTACTTCTTCTAAAGAAGAAGAAGTTGAAAAAGATATTGAACAGATAAATAAATAAGAAACTAAAAATGAAATTAGTATGATAAGTAAAGACAAAATTCCTAATAATATAATTTTTATGTTACAAGAAATTACATCTAGGAAATACTTGATAAAAGTAAAATTAAAATTTTCAAATAACTATAATGTTGAGACTATAGCTTTACTTGATACAGGAGAAGATTTAAACTACTTTAAATCTAGCTTAGTTCCTAAAAGATTTTGACAAAAAATAATTGAAAAATTGTCAACTGCAAATAAATCTAAAATGGATATTATTGTTAAAACAAAAAGCTTCAATAATAGATAAAAATTTAGAATTAAAAAACATATTTATTCTAACTAATGAAATGTATCATATGGTAATCTTAGGAACTCAATTTATAAACTTGATTACACCCTACTCTGTAAAAGATGATAATATAAGTTTTAAAATAAAAAATCAAAAAATCATTTTCCCTTTTATAGAAAAACCTAAAAGAAAAAATTTAAATCTACTTAAAGCTCATTAAATTTATGAATTACAAAAAAATGCACTAATAAAAGCAAAGTCTGAACAACTTTGCAATTTTAAAAATAATTTTCATTTACAAACAATAAATGAACAATTAAGGACTAAAAATAAACAAGATAAAATTAATAGATTAAAGCTTCAAATTGAAAAAGATTTATGTGCAAATATTCTAAATGCATTTTGGAATAGAAAAGAACAAATGGTTGATTTACCTTATGAAGTAGGCCTTGATAAAATGTCTATAACAACTAAAGCTCGACCCATTCAAATGTCGCCTGATATGATTGAATTTTATAGAAAAGAAATAAATAACTTAGAAAATAAAAGGTTAATTACCAAATCTAGAAGCACATTGTAACACCCTTATACCCTACATACGTACAATACATATTTTCAGCATATGTAAAATACGCATATATTGAACAAAAATGTCACAGACCAGTTTAATAAAAAAAATTTCACATTTCTAATTTAAAATTTTAAATACTAAATATATAAAATTAAATAGTATATAAATATTCTTTACTTGTTATAGGAACCCAAAAAAACTTTTTATATAAAAATCTCTAGGAAAAATTCGCTAGAGTTTTGTCTGTAATTTGGACATCCCAAAATTTATCAATTACGCAACCTGCAAAAAGAACACACTCCCAAATAATTTCAAATCACCATCTCAATCATACTCCTCAATTTCACCAAGTTTCTCAAACATATATATATATATATATATATTATTTAGAACACATTTACACTCCCATTTCAAATAACTTAACCCAAACATTCGTTATAATTTACAATACATAAAATCCAAAAAAACATAATATATTATGCATAATACCTAAAATATACAATAACATAAAATATATAATGTTGCTGATAGTGTTTATGATCTTGATATCAACTTTACAAGCACAAACACAAGTCTAGACCTGACCTGGTCTAGAAGAACTCTCCGGCTCAGCCGAATCTACCCTGTCATTTGCACGATGTAAATAATCGTGCTAAGTTAAAAGTCTAGTTATACAAACTTTGATAATAATAAAAATCAAAAGCAATGCCAATGCCAATGCACAATGCATATGGATATGGATATTCCATCATTCCATTTTCTCATACTTTCAAAATATTTCATAATCCACAATTCTCATAAAACAAACATAGGCCCAAAGATAACTAATATGTTATTCAAATTTCAGAGTTACTGTTTTGGTCTATAATGACACCATGTGTCTAGCCCCGTAGACAATATATCAATGTAATAATCCAACTAGGTTTGAGCTTATGACCTGGTCATTTCACCTAGCCTAGCTTCAAGGACTTGTTTTTGAGGCTTACGACCTGGTCATTTCACCTCAAAAATATTTTCATAGTGACGCCCAACGTCTAGCCCATAGGCAAATCATATGCATGCTGCCAAACCCAGAACTCTGAAAATTGAATAACATACTAGGCACACAATTTATTCATATTTCTCATTTATATCGATATCAATTCATTTCATTATGTTTCTACATATCTCATTACATTATACCACATTTTTGCATTTACAACACATTACCCAATTACCTTGGGTATTTCATCATAATTCACATGTTAAACACAATTAATGTAATCTAGCCAATACCAATGGCTTTTTAACAATGCACCTAATGCATACACAACAAATGGCATTACCCAAACACTTTGGGTCATTTTCACATATTACACATATTTCACATTTTACACAATTAAGCCATTATCAATGGCTTTTCTCAATGCATTTAACACATATATGACATTACAAATGTCATAGCACATTATTCATACATAACCAATGTATCAAGTAGCTTAACACATTTTCCAACCAAAATGTGTTAAGCCCAAATGTCATGCAAACATAACCAATGTATTCAAAGTTTGTACTTACCTCAACTAGCAACCAAAAGAAGCTTAAAACAACCTCCAATCCTATCCTTCCAACTTTCCATTTACCACTTGGATGAAGCAAATCAACCTCCCTCAATGCCTAAACCAAATGTGATAGCAAATAATCATTTAGTATCATATTTAATGGCATTTTCAATATTAAACCATAATTAAACATCACTCGTACAAATTCCAAAAATTTAGTCTTTCCTTACTTTAACATTAGAATTCCATTCTATTCCATTTAAATTAGTGTTTTAAGTTTGTTTATATAATTAAAAATATATTTTAATACATTTAGACCATTTACATTACAAAAAACACACTCTTATACACAAAACCCTAAAATGGCATAGCCTTCCCTCATTGAAGGTTTCCCATTCTAGCACAATCCATTAATCATTTCAAGCTTATATTCATCACTTTTAACACTAAACAACATGCGTAAACAAATAAAATCAAACAATTCAACAATTTTGGAAAATCACTTTTTCAAAACCCTAAATCTTCACTTACATCCTCAAACTCTAACCAAACACAACCAAATCCAATATTTGGCTTTAAAATACTTGTTTATGCACCAAAAAACTCATTTAGAACCAATTTTCATAATTAAAAACCATGATTTCTCAAACCCTAAAAATCCATAACCCTAAATTCTCTCTCTTCACCATTCTTTATCCAAACTCCATCATCTCTTCAATCCAACCTTAAAATCATTGTTAACTACCCAAAATAACATCATACACACCAATTCCAATAATTATAACATACTACTTAAAAGTCCAAAATCACAGATAATCAAAATTTTCATGGAATTCAAAGAAAGGAGTGAAAACTTACCAAATTTGGTGGAAAATCACCAAAAATCTACTTTAAACTTGTTAAATCCTTCAATTTGTGGAGTATGGAAGAATCAAAATCCTTGGTCTAAGCTCTCATGGTGGTTCGACCTTGATGAAGAAGAAGAAGAAATGAATACAACTTTTTAATTTCTCTTTCTTTCATCTTTTATTTTAAACCATACATATAGTATAATATTTTAATAATTAATTAATTATTTATTTATTTAATAAATTAAAAGTTCAAAAATCCCTCTTCTATTAAAAAATATTTATTTTTGAATTAATTTAATAATTTTGAATTTCTAAGATTTAATATAAAATCCTAATTTTGTTTTTCTAAAAACCAAAAAGCCTAAACCTGTTTCCTCCAATTTGCAAAACCATAATCTGTTTCCCAATTTTTGAAACCCTAGATGAGTTTTCTAAATAACCAAAACCCCAAAACTCTAATATCCTGTAGGCCTAAAACCCTAATTCCAAAACTTTAACCTAAACCCTAATCTAGAACCCTAATTTCTTACACCTTTACTTTGAAACCAAAAGTCCAAAGCCCCAATTGCCAAATTAAAAAAAAATGCTATTTTTTATATCACAAGAACCTTAGTTTTCTAAATCCCAAAACCCTAAACTCAACCAGTAGCCATATGCTTAGTTCCTTCTAATCCTCAACTTGTCAAACCAAAACCCTAATTTTTAAAGCTCAAAACCCTAATTTTGTCTTTTTAATGCTTCAAATCTTAGTTTTGATTATTTGATTTGTTAAATGCTTTTTATGATGGATTTTTTTTTTGTTTATAATGCATGATTTATTTTTAATTATAATGCTTGAAAGATTTAATTTATATGGTTATTTGTTTATTTGGATTTTAAAGATGTATGGGTATATTTCCACCATGTGGGTGCCTCGATTTTTATTATGTAATTTAATTAATCTTTTAAGGATTTTGGGACTATTGTAGGAGACACATCTCCACATGTGGTGGATGTCTCATTTTGTATATTTTCTTTAGTTTTTGGACATTAAACCATAATTGTAAAGGCATGTTTTCATTCTTGGATGGTGCCTATTTTGATTATTTTATTTTAATAAAGGTGATGGATGTTTATTTCTTTTAAGTTGTGTAATATGAATAATATCATAATAATCAAGAATTTAATAATGTTTAGACCCAAAAAGGAGACCGGTTCTAATGAAATGGGCGTAATGGTGGTGCTGGATCATTCCTACCTTCCCCTATACATACCCTACTTTTCGAACCCATTAAGGGGGGTTAGGGATTCCTTAGGAATCGAGTCATCCACCCCTTTCTTTTTTCCAGCCCGGCCGGGTGGTGACTTCATTTTCTTTGGGTTTAGGCCCATGATCTCTAAGGATCTGAGCCTAACAGTGCCAAAGTCGCAAGAACCATTCCACATGGGAGTGGAGGTGAAAATCCTTACTCACAGTCTACTAGATTAATGTTGTTGCCAATCCTTCGTCCAGGCTTTTTTATTTCTAAGCATCAACTAGGGTGACCTCGCTAAGCCATCCAGTCCAAAAAAAACTCCTGCCACTTATCCTAGTCTTCTTAGGATTTTAATAACACTTTAGGCTCATTCCTGGTCAAACCTGCTTTCCCATATCGAATTGGCCAATATATCAAATTGGCCTTGGCCAATTCGATATGGGGCCTGTCCTATATCGAATTGGCCAAGATATTGAATTGGCCTAGGCCAATTTGACATGGAGCTTTTCCATATTGAATTGGCTTGGGCTAAATCATGCTATCTTGATTTAAACCGAACAAAATTAAATAGTCTTGTTTTGGGCTTGTTATTGACATCAAATTTTATCTTGTATTCAAATTAATCTTAAATTTAACCTGTACCAAAATTAAGGGTCTACAGTTTTGCTAATTGCTTTAACGATCTGAGACTTCAGTAGAAGAGTGTGAAAAGCAAAATGACTTTAAGCAAATTTTGGATGAGGGTGGGTTTAGGACCCATGAATTAAATTTTGGTTCTCGACCTGAGACTAGATCTAGGTTCTCTACCCGAGCTAGGACTTGGGTTTCTTACCCGAGATTGAATTTAGGTTCTTGACCCGAGACTAGATTTGGGTTCTTGACCCTAAACTAGATTTGGGTTCTTCACTCGAGGCTGGATTTGGGTTCTCGATCCTATACTGGATTTTGGGTTCTCTACCCTAGACTAGATTTGATTTGGGTACTCAACCCAATATTGGATTTGGGTTCTTTATCCGATACTAGATTTTAGGTTCTTGACCTGATACTGGATTTGATTTGGGTACTCAACCTGAGATTGGATTTGGGTTCTTAACCCAAGGCTTGATTTGGGTACTCAACCTGAGATTGGATTCAACTGACCTCCTATCAATTGAGAGTTCTGGCTTTCTTATAGCCATCAATTTATGCTCTTCTAGCTAACTGACCTTTTGTCAATTTCTGGCTTTCTTCTAGCCAGATGTTTCATTCTTCAATAGATTGTGGGCTTTCATCCTTGAAAATGGATCATCATACTTGGACATTGGGTCTTCACCCTTCAAATTGGATCTTCATCCTTTGGACATTGGGCCTTTACCCTTCAAAAAGGATCTTCATTCTTGGACATTGGGTCTTCACCCTTTAAAATGGGTCTTCATCCTTAGACATCGGGTCTTTACTCTTCAAAATGGATCTTCATCCTTAGACATTTTTCCTATATTGACTTGAGCTCTTATAGCTGGATTGATCTGTGTCTTTTTCATCTTCATTCTTTTGGGGTTCTTACTTTCTTCTTGTTTTGTTCTTTTTGTTCTTCATTTGCAAAAAATTCAACTATTTTTTAGCTGGCCCTTATATCCTCTCTTTCCTCCCTGTGTGGCAAAATATTAAAGTGAGTCTAAAAATATTTTATTCACTTATAAAATCAAAAATTGAAAGGAGAAACTTTGCCCCCCGTGTAGGCTCAAACTAATGATTTTTTCCCATGCAGGCTCTGATTGATGTTTGTGTATTGTTTGGTTCCTTGTACGAGCATGCATCTCCATTTTTGTAAAGTGACAGGATCTTCCTCAAACAATGGACCTTCCATGCCCCCTGATTCCATATATGCTTCATGTATGCTTTATAGCGTATTTGTTATTCACTTTGACAGAGAGTAGACAATGCAAGGCAAAACAAATGCAGTGTGATATGCTTATGTTTGCATAATATGTATGAATAATACTTACAATGGTTCTATTGACCAACAGACTAAGGTGATCAGCTGAAGTGCTCCCATTGATTCATCTTAGATGCTCATTCAGATCATGCATTAGAATATCAGAAGATTTTACATATATGGCTTTTATCTTCAAAATGTTGAAAACATGAGTGTGGGGCCCAAACAGCAGAGATATATTCATTTCAAACTATGATTCAGCATGCCAGTTGGTAACTTCTTTATAACCTTATAAATAATCATTTATTTTGCCCGATGTGACCTTCGAGGTTCGACGGTACAATATACTTTCCTTAACTTGAAGGTTTATTCAATAAGAAAGCAGTTTTTTTTAAATCACATTTTTTTAATATTAAAATCATATTTTTACTTTATCAAATTAGTGTCATTATACCTCAAGACTCGAATTTCCAAATTAACATATCTATAACATAATAACCCTAGTTACCGTGCTAAACTTGGAAATATTTCCATTTAAGCAAGAACTATTGCACTTTAGATAGGCACATACATCTTACTTGGCCAAAGGTGTGTTTAAATATTATCTATCTCATATGCATACTTATTCAAACTATCTCCACTAATAGAATCTACACAGCAAGAGAGATAAACAGGTCTTTAACAGGCTTGAAACGGGGTCTATAAGGGACATGGGTTAAGTGAAGGCTATTTTTAGATTGGAGATGATGTAACACTATAGACAAATCTTCACACTAAAAACTTTTTGTTAGAGCCATAGGCAACTGGGAGCAATATTAAACTCTGGGCATCTTCTTATCTTGCTTCATGAAAAATAAAACTTGAAATCTTGCTTCATGAAAAGATAGAGCTTATCTTCTTGGTATAAATCTGGATTTGATAATGATAGCCTTTGCTTTTGCAAAAGGTTTTAAAAACCATATTATTCTTCCCTCTTTTTCTTTTAATTTTCTTCTTCTCTTCTTTTTTTTTCTTATTTTTCTTTTTTGTTATTTTTTTCTTTCCTTTCCTTCCCCTTTTTTTTTAACTTTGACTTCTTTTTCTTTTTTTTTTAGGTCTAGCTCTAAAAGAGTTGTCTTGTTTGTACCAACTTGTGTTTTTGAAAATGGATTAGTGGAGTGGCATAAGACTGCTTTAGTGAGAATGAATCTTTTATTGCCCTGACTTTTTTCTCAATCAGCCTATGATATTAGGTTTAATTCAGGTGTCCTTCAACTATCTCTATAGTCTTGACTATATATCCTTCTCTTTGATATTCTTTCCCTTTTACATTAGTGATCATCAAATTTTTCATAAAATTCGCAATAGGATGATAGAGTGAAATTATGATCAACATTTTATATAATTATAACCATGATTTTAATTATTTTACAATTGAATTTTATGAAATTTGTTTGTTTGAGTTACAATTATATTATTTATGCTTGGAAAGGCAATATTCAAAAGTTCTAATGATTAGTGGTGTAAAAATTGAAGAAAAGTAAGAAAAAATGAAGGAAATGCAAGTGCCACGACCATGGCCCTTCAAGGCCATGACCTTAGGATTTAAATTAAGTCTACCACAATAAAAAAAAAATAAAAATTCCATAAGATAAATGGATGCCATGACCATGGAATTAAATAGCCATGACCATGGGTTTCATTTCTCTACTACCTAAGCCAAGAAAAAGGAAGAAAAATCAAAGTTGGCAGCCTCCATTCATATGCCACGATAGCGGCATTCAAAGGCCATGATCGTGGCCTACATTGTCGACCGTTTATAGTTGCAAAGTCCTCAAAACCATCCATTCCAAATTTGGCCACGACCATGGCACTCATATGCCATGATCGTGGGGGTGATATTCATGACTTTTAGCAGAAATTTTGGAAAGTGATGAACTAATAAAGATGTGACCTAACCTTTTTTAGTTTTTCTCCACTAATGAAGTTTCTAAGCACTCTATTTAAACACCTTTCCTTCAAGGCTTCAAGATATACAAGAATTAGAAGAGATTTATCCAAGAAATAAAAATAGTTTAAAATTTACTTAGAGAAGGAGAATAACCTTGGTTCAAGAAGGAATCCAAGATCCAATCAAGTTCTTCTTTAAAGGAATAGAGTTTCATATTTCTTGTCCTTCAAATTATGTTTTTAATTACTTTCTTTTATGATTGCATTGTTTTTATTTTAATAATAAAGAACTAATCCTTTTTAAGGTTGGTCCCTTACATTGAATTTTTCATGAAATTATAAATGTTTATTTGTTTTAATTTAGACTTTCCTTGAATTATTTTGTTATCTTTAATCTTAATGCTTTAATTATCTAGCAAATAATTAATTGAATTGAGATATTATGTGATGAAGTGTGAGTGGAAGCACAATATTAGTCAAAAATAGATAACAATCAAAGTAGTTTTCACTTAGAGAAAAGGTAACACTTAATAGGTTGCTTAAATATTTTCGTTAAACTTAATGAATTAATTTAATTACTTATGATCACAAGAGTAGACATAAGGATTGAAATCAATAATAAATCTAGTACTTGAGAGAGACTTGAATTAAAATTGGAAAAATCCAACCATTAATGAAGGGAAACTAAATTATATCAATACCTTAGAAGAACCATGATAAATCAATAAAGGTGACTAAACCCTAAGTCTTAGAATATTAGAACTTTATTCTTATCATGTTTAATTCAATCAATGATAAAATTTTGATCATCCAAATAATAATTAGTTTTACTTATTTGGTATTTAGAAGAGACCTCATCGTGGGAATAATATTCTACTTATCATTATATTACTTATTAACAATATGTGCACTTGCAGTTAGCTAGGCTATGACCTAATTAGCACCATTGTTGGGGAGTCAATCATTCTAATATTGATAATATTAAACTATTATTGCTTTGGATTTTTACTTTTATGTATTAATTTATTATTTTTTGGTTTATATACGAAGAAATCCAAACTCTAAGCTTGAACCATATAACCCAGAGATTGAACGGTTTTGTAGCAAGAAGAAAAAGGAAAGAAAAGAGAAGCAAAAAGTGGAAAGAATTTCAACAGAATCTCAAAAAATAGATAATCCTATGGATTCATCTAACGAAGAATCAACCATGGAGGATCCACATAATATGACCCTAAAATAATATGCTATGCCTTCAGCTCAACCAATGTCTAGCATAGTCAAACCACCAGCACATGCCAACACTTTTGTTCTTAAGCCAACACTTATCAATCTGATTCAATAATCAATTTTCCTTGGTTTTTCACATGAGGATGCATATGCTCACATCTCTAATTTTTTAGAAATGTGTGATACCCATATATATGGTACCCATATATAAAAATAAGGGAGACATTCAATGCTGTACAAATTATCGGGGTATCAAACTTATGAGCCATACTATGAAATTATGGGAAAGGATTATTGAACACAGATTGAGGAAGCTTACAAGAGTTTCGGAGAATCAGTTTGGGTTTATGCCAGGGAGATCTACCATGGAGGCTATTTCTCTTCTAAGAAGACTAATGGAATTGTATCAAGAGAAGAAGAAAGATCTCCACATGGTATTTATTGACTTGGAGAAAGCCTATGATAGAGTACCAAGAGAAGTGTTATGGTGGGTTTTGAAGAGGAAAGGAGTCAACGGCAAATATATCAACATCATCAAGGACATGTATGAGAATGCATCCACTAGTGTGAAAACACCTGGTGGAGACACTGAGACTTTCCCTATTACTATCGGATTGCATCAAGGTTCGGCCATGAGTCCATATTTATTTACCCTGGTTATGGACGAGCTAACCAGAAGCATACAAGACGATGTTCCTTGGTGTATGTTGTTTGCTGATGACATTATTTTAATTGATGAGACTAGTGCTGGTGTAAACCGTAAGTTGGAAGTGTGGAGAAAAACCCTCGAGGACAAGGGTTTTAAGTTAAGTAGGAGTAAAACGGAATATATGCACTGTGAGTTCAGTCTAAGGAAGAAGCAGGAACATGAGGTTAAGTTGGATGGAGTTTTGGTTCCTAAAACCAACCACTTCAAATATTTGGGTTCGGTGTTCCAGAATGATGGCCGTATAGATGAAGATGTGGCTCACAAAATACAGGTAGGGTGGTTGAAGTGGAAGGGTGCGACTGGGGTTTTATGTGATAAGAAAATACCTCTGAAAGTGAAAGGTAAATTCTATAGGACGGTTGTTAGACCTGCGATGCTCTATGGTAGTGAGTGTTGGGCACCAACGGGACAACATTTGCATAAGATGAGTGTGGCAGAAATGAGGATGCTAAGATGGATGTGTGGACATACCAGACTGGACAAAATTAAGAATGTTCATATTCGACAAAAAGTCCAAGTAGCGGACGTCGGAGATAAGGTGAGGGAAGGAAGACTTAGATGGTATGGGCATGTTTTAAGAAGACCTCCTAATGCTGCGGTTCGTAAGTGTGAGAATTTGTTGATTGAGGGGGCTAGAGGTCGTGGCAGACCTAGAACTGTGTGGAAGGAGGTGATAGCAAGAGACTTACGTGCCTTAGATCTTGATGCGGATTTGATTAATGACAGACTTGAATGGAGACGTAAAATCCGTGTCTTGGAAGGGGCCTAAGGCTGGAGTTTTTTTTTTGGTGTCTTTTGAGCTTATTTTGTTGAGAATCCATACAGCCGACCCCAATTTGTTTGGGATTAAGGCTTAGTTGTTGTTGTTGTTGTTGTTGTGTGATACTTTTAAAATTAATGGTGTATCTGATGATGCTATTCGTTTGCAACTTTTTCCAATTTCTTTAAAAGATCAAGCAAAGGATTGTCTCACTTCTAAAGCACTAGGTACATTCACTACATGGGATCCATTAGCCGTTATTTTTCTAGTAAAATATTTCCCACCTGTGAAAACTGCTAAATTGAGAAATGATATCACAAGCTTTGTTCAACAAGATGGAGAAAGTTTATATGAAGCTTGGGACATTTCAACAATTTGCAAAGAAAATGTCCTCACCATGGAGTCCGTGAATGGCTTTTGATTCAAACTTATTATAATGGTATTCATCCAAACATCAAGGAAACAATAGATGCAGCAGTTGGTGGTGCAATAATGAACAAAGCTCCTTTTGAAGCAATTGATTTGATTGAAGAAATGGCAGCAAATAACTACCATTGAACTTCAAAATGTAATGTTCATAAAAAAGTTGCAGGTTTACATGAAATTGACCATTTTTCTTTGTTTACAGCTAAGGTAGACACAATAGCCAAGAAATTGAAGCATGTCAGCCTTAGTTCATCCCCAAATTGTGAAGGATGTGGAGGAAACCACAACATAGCTGACTGTAGACTTATGGAGCAAGTCCAGTTTTTGGGCAACCAAAATAGTAGTCCAACTTTTCTTCAAGGAAACTCATGAAACCAAAAATGGAGAAATCATCCCAACCTATCATGGGGAAATCAATGCAATCAAAAAGCACCTTACCAGCCACCATACATTAAAAATCAAAATCATGCTTTCCATCCTCCAGAAAAGCCATCATATGAAGTTGCATTGGAGAAATTCATTGGAGCGACATCAGAGAGATTTGATAGAATCAAAAAGCAATATGAAAAACTTGAGCAACAAATTGAACTTCTTTCAACTCAGAATAGGAATCTTGAGACAAATAGGTCAAATTGCAAGTTCTCTCCATAATCAGATTCAAGGACCGCTTCGTAGCCAAACGAAAATCAATCCAAGGGAGAATTGCAAGGCTGTGACCTTAAGAAGTGGTTTACAACCAGAAGCTCCTTTACCAACCCAAACTCTAAAATTGGTAAAGGATAAAGAAAAAGAAGAAGAAGTAAAGGAGAAGGAAGCACCCAAAGGAACTGTGAAAACTTATGAGCCTCAAATCCCTTTTCCTCAAAAGCTAAGAAAGCAAAAATTAGATAAGCAATATGAAAAATTTTTAGAAGCATTTAAACAACTTCACATAAATATTCCTTTTGCAGATGTGCTTGCTCAGTTGTCCACCTATGTGAAGTTATTAAAGGAATTCCTATCTAATAAAAGGAAATTAGAAGAAAATGCAAAGATCGCACTTACAGATGAATACAGTGCGGTAATTCAAAATAAACTTCCTTCGAATTTAAAAGACCCAGGGAGTTTTTCTATACCTTGTACTATTGGTGAAACAGATTTTAATAAAGCTTTATGTGATCTAGGTGCAAGTGTCATTATAATGCCTAGTTCCATTTGCAAGAAACTTTGTTTCACTCAACTTTAACCAACAAGAATGTCCCTTCAGTTGGCAGATCATTCAATAAAATTTTCAATGGGAATAGTGGAAGACGTTTTGGTAAAAGTGGATAAGCTTTATTTTCCATTAGACTTCAAAATTCTAGAAATGGATGAAGATGTGGAAAGTCCACTTATTTTAGAAAGACCATTTCTTGCTACAGCTGGGTCTATGATTGATGTTCGTGGAGGAAAACTCACTTTGCAAGTCGGAAAGGAAAAAGTGGAGTTCAGTTTAACTACAGCAACTAGACATCCTGTATTTCTTGATGATTGTTTTTTGATTGATGTTATTGATGAGTGTGTGCAACAATTTTGTGAGGAAAATATTAAAAATTCTTTAGAAACTTGTCTTACATAAAGTTCAACCCCAGAAGATGAAAATAAAGAAGTGGCAGCTTATGCTTTGTCTTTAGAGATAACCCCACTAATGTACTTTCAAAAATTTAAAGCACTTGGCAAAGGTAAGGCCTTACCTCCTCCTATTGAAAAAGCTCCGGACTTGGATTTAAAACTCATTCCAACTCATTTCAGGTATGCATTTCTTGGACCCAATAATATCTTTCCTATTATTGTTAATGATAATTCATCAAAAATTCATATGAGTAAAACCTTGAACTTTATTAGAAAATATAAAAAGGCAATAGGTTGTACAATATATAATATTAAGGGAATTAGCCCTTCAAAATGTATGCATAGTATTTTAATGGAAGAAAATTATAAGCCTGTGATAGACCATTAAAGGATATTGAATCCAAATATGAGAGAAGAGGTAAAGGCAGAAGTGACAAAACTATTAGATGCAGGAATAATTTATCCTATTTTTGATCGTTCCTGGGTGAGTCCTATACATGTAGTTCCAAAAAAGGAGGAATGACGGCTATAACAAATGAAAATAATGAATTAATTTCCTCCAGAACGGTGACCGGATGGCGTGTTTGCATTGATTATAGGAAATTGAATAAGGCCACCCGAAAGGATCATTTTCCATTACCATTTATCGATCAAATGCTTGAAAGGTTTTCAGGTAATGCTTATTTTTTTTATTAGATGGATATTCAGGTTATTTTCAAATTCCTATTGTGCTAGAAGATCAAGAAAAGACTACATTCACATGTCCATATGGGACTTTTGCTTATAGAAGAATGTCATTTGGACTATGCAATGCACCAGCCACCTTTCAACAATGCATGATGGCTATATTTTTTGATATTGTATAATCAATTGTTGAAATTTTTATGGATGATTTTACAGTTTATGGTTCCACTTTTAATGATTGTTTACAACATTTAGAATAGACACTTAAAAGATGTGAAAACATAAACCTTGTCCTCAATTGGGGAAAGTGCACTTTATGGTGGAAGAAGGAATTATACTTGGACACAAGGTGTCTAAATAAGGAATCGATGTAGATAGAGCTAAAATAGAAATTATTGAAAAGCTACCACCACCAACTAATGTGAAAGGAGTTTGAAGTTTCTTACGACATGCAGGGTTTTACAGGCGTTTTAATAAAGATTTTTCAAAAATTACTAAACCCTTATGTGAATTATTAAGTAAAGATGTTGTTTTTAATTTTTCTAATGAATGTTTCATTACTTTTAAAAAGGTTGAAGGTAGCTCTTACAACAACTCCTATTATCTCACCACCAGATTGGTCTCTATCTTTTAAGCTTATGTGTGATGCCAGTGATTATGTAGTTAGGGTTGTTTTGAGTAAAAAAAAAAAGGATAAGAAGAGTCATGTAATCTAATATGCAAACCATTGATAGCACTCAAATCAATTTTGCTGCAACAGAAAAGGAAATGCTTGTTATAGTTTTTGCTTTGGATAAATTCAGATCTTACTTTTTAGGCTATAAAGTTATTGTTTATACTGACCATGCAGTAATCAAATATCTTATGAGCAAAAAGGAAGCTAAACCGAGACTAATTAGGTGAATTTTTCTTCTCCAATAATTTGATCTTGAAATAAAGGATAAAAAGAGAGTTAAAAATTTAGTGGCAGATCACCTATCAAGATTGGAGAATCAAATGAATAAAGAAGCATTACCTATCAATGAGTCATTTCCCAATGAACAACTTTTTTCTATTGAAAATTCTATCCCTTGGTATGCTGATTTTGTTAATTATTTTTCAGGCAATGTTCTTCCACCAGAACTATCGTGCGCTCCAAGGAAGAAATTTCTTTCCAACGTTAAAAATTATATTTAGGAAGAACCACTCTTGTTTAAACATTGTGGGAATGGAATGATTCATAGATGCATACCAAAAGAAGAAATTAAGAGTATTTTGGAGTTCTATCATTCGAAAGAATGTGGTGGTCACTCCAGTACCCTAAAATGATTGCTAGAAGTTGGCAATCTAGATTCTTCTAGCCAACAATGTATAAAGACGCAAGAGTTTTTGTTCAGTCATCTGATCATTGTCAGCAAACTGGAAATATTACAAGAAGACATGATATGCCACTAAATTCAATTCTTGAAGTTGAACTCTTTGACGTTTGGGGAATTGATTTTTTGGGACCCTTTCCACCCTCATTCAATAATCAATATATCCCGGTGGTAGTAGATTACGTATCTAAATGGGTTGAAGCAATCGTAAGTCCAATAAATGATGCTAAAGTGATAATGAAGTTCATCAAAAAGAATATTTTCATAAGATTCGGAGTCCTTAGATCTTTGATCAGTGATGGCGGTACTCATTTTTATAATGAGAGCTTTGACACTCTTCTTAAGAAATATGGAGTATACCATAAGATGTCAATACCTTATCACCCTCAAACCAGTGGACAAGTGGAAATATCAAATAGGGAGCTCAAATAGATTTTGGTTAATTAGCACTTCGAGAAAAGATTGGTCTTGTAAATTGGTTGATGCACTTTGGGCTTACAAAACAGCTTACAAGATCCCAATTGGTATGTCTTCTTTTCGTCTTGTCTTTGGGAAGGCATGTCACCTACCAGTGGAATTAGAAACTAAAGCATATTGGGCCATCAGACAGTTGAACATGGATTTACAAAAAGCAAGACAAAAGCGCCCTTTGCAATTAAGCGAGTTGGATGAAATTCAATTTCATGCTTATGAAAATGCCAAGATTTACAAAGAAAGAACAAATACATGGCATGATAAGTCAATCCAACCAAAGCAATTCCATGAAGGATAACACGTTTTGTTGTATAATTCAAGATTAAGACTTTTTCCTGGGAAGCTTAAATATCATTGGTCGGGATCTTTTAAAATTGTTAAGCTCTATCCTCACGGTGAAATAGATATACAAAATCAAAAAGGGAAAATATTCAAAGTAAATAAATGGCTAATGATTGAAACCTTATTTCATTGGTGATCCAATAGACATCAGAAACGTCTATCATTATAGCAACTGAACATTCGAATAAGAGAATTTTACGCTATCGACTATAAACTTAGCTCTTGTCGGAAGGCAACCCGATTTCTCTTTATTTTAGTCTTTTTCATTTTTTTCTTGTGCTAAAAAAGAATAATTTAATGTCATTTAATTTTTTTTGTATGTGAATTAAGGTACAAAACCACAAGAAAATTGAGGTACAAAGGAACCACGACCATGGTGGATCAACCCCAGGATCATGGAAATCAAATTAAAGCTATAAAAATGGAACCAGTGGAAGAATTTTTGAAGTACGAACAAAGAAACCTATCCCACAACCATGGCCTACCTAGCCCCATGACCATGGGTATGCTCACTATTCTGCCAAAATACAAAGCACAAGCGAAAATATGCAAGCAGAGGCAAAATGAATCCCACGGTCGTGGCATTGCAAAGGCCATGACTATTAGATTGCAAATGAAGCTGCCAGAGATAAAGAGCATGAAGAAACCAACAAGACAGAAGCAACCTGAAAGCCATGATTGTGGTTTTCCAAGGGCCATGACCGTGGCAATCCATGCAAACCATTTTTGAACAGTTAACAAGACCCCCATGACCATGGCACTTCTGGGCCATGACAGTAGCACCTCAGACCTATAAATTCATCTTATTTTTCTCTCTCGCTTCACTTTTTGAAGCCATGGCCACCCAAGTTTGAAACCCATGACCTAAACCTCTAAACCCACGACCTAAACTCCATTTTCACCTAAATTTCTTTGAGTTTTTCATCAATTCCAACTAATCAAGCATCAACATGGTTAGAAGTAAGACTTTTGCCATGAAATCAAAAGGTGGTGAAAAATCAAAGGATGGCGGATCTAAAAGAAGGCACCAAGATGGATCATCATCCTCTTCATCAACAACTTCTCCACCTTTATCTCCAACACCTCAAAGACCACATATGTATCCGAAAATTCTTTTTCGTGATGAGGAGAAATGAAAAAGGTACCATGATTTACATTCCTAAAAAATAATTTATTCTTGATTCATTGATGCAAATGTTATTAGAAAAATTAAGATGGAATGTTGTATTGCTCAAAATGTTTACCGATATACATTGGATCTTGTTTGCTAGCATGTGTTACCCGACCTATGCAAAATTGACCTTAGAATTTTTAAGCAGTTTTCGATTTGTTCCATCGGATAGAAAAGTTGGCCATAATGGGAAAGTGGAATTTAGGTTGGCTAATCAAAATTATAACTGGCTAATGCTTGAATTTAGGGATGCCCTTGGATTACTTGACTTGCAAGGAATGCCTAGTAGAACTGAAGGTTTTGATGAAAATGAAACATGGACTAGACTAGGAGGCATGAGATGATTTAATAGCAAAATATCAAAAGCCTCTAATTTTACAAACCCATTCTACTGGTACATCCATGTTGTTCTAGCAAATATGATTTTTGGGAGAGGGGAGCGTCAATGCACTGTTAATTCTAAAGAATTGCATTTTTTTATTATGCAATGAAAGAAAAAGTTTTTAATGTTGGTTATTGATTTGTTAAACGATGTGGAGAGGTCATTAAGCAGAGTGGTAAGATTGTTATTGGGGGAATGAGTACAAGAATTGTTGCATATCTTAATATCAGTTTTTATCGCCTTGCACCTATTTCGGGTAAAACTACAATTGATATGTGTACCATTCTGGCTATGAGAATAGCAACAAAGAGAGAGAATCAATATGTAGTTTTAGGATCCCCAGATGCCGATATTAACATCGATGAGGAGGAATTATTTAGAGAAGAAGGTAATTTTGAAGAAATAGCAGAATAATCACAACCTCCTCCACCTCAACCTTCTGAGGCCGGTCCATCTGCTCCACCACCAAATACATTTGATTATATTGCTAACAGGATTAATTCTTTTGAAAATGAGATGAATTGTAGGATTATATTGGGAGCAGGGATTTGACAACATGAAGCAGCGATTTGGAGGAGTTGAGCATGAGGTACGAACTACTTCCACTCAAATGACCAGAATTAGTGAATAGTTTAACACCTTGTTTGCTCATTTTGGACTCCACTATACACTGCCACAGCAGCCTGCTCCACCTGGTGATGATCCTGATACTAGAGACCACTGAGGAAAGTGGTTTTTCAAGTTTGGGGAAAAATTTCCTCAATTGTTGGTTTTGCGATATTTATGGTACATTAAATTTTATTTTTATGATAGTTTTGAATACTTATGGTTTTATTTTAGATTATGTTTTGTTTAAATTATGCATTGTTTATGGTTTGAAATTTGGATTATTATTATTTATTTAGTGTGGTTTAATATAGTTACTTTAGATTTCTTATATGTTATTTTATATGTTAAAATTTTTCATTTGAAAATTTAAAATTTTAAGATCATGATTTGGTAGAAAAATCATACCTTTTGAATTTTTAACCAAATGAGCTCTTAAATTAATTAAAAGTGATATGTTATTGAATTTTAGAATAAGTATATATTCTTTCATATTACTATTTGCCTAGGCCTAGAACATGTTTAAAAGAGCTTTCGAGGCGAAATTGAATATTGCTAAGTAAAATGGAAAAATGATTTAGGCATTGTTTGTGGAACCAAATCCTTATACCTACCAATTTTAAACATTGCCCTTAGTTGTCCCTTTTGAATCTAAAATAAATCTTAGTTTGAATTTTTCTTTGATTCAATAACCTAATTAACTACCCTTTTCAATGTTAATTATCTTTTGAAAATTTTCTCAAAAATCAAATTACTCAGTTATGAGGATAAAATATTGAAAGTTTACAATAGTAGACTCCTAAGTTTAAATTTTAGGGGAATAAATATATACATTTATACAAAAAATCCCCTAGAGAAGAGAAAAGAGTCGAGGAAAGAGAAAAAAATCCAAGAATCCTATACATAATCTACATATAAGAGAAATTTTTGAAAGATACTTAACCAATTTCATTTAAACCTTATGTTAGTCCTCACCATTATAGACCCCATTACAAGCCTATCAAAGTCCTTTTGATTTCCCTTGATTTAGCATGGGATATTAGTAGAGAAAGCTCAGTAAGCATGCATATGAGACTAGGTTAAGTTTACATCAAAAGAATATTTGCTTATCTAAAAGTTAATGATTGATTGCAATTAATTAAATTCTTGAGTAATGGAGGTAAGAATGAAGTAGGTAAAGTTATGAAACTAAATTGCGACCTAAAATTTTAAAGTTTCAAATATTAAATTTTTGCATATAAACTCAACATATAAAGAAATAGATAGTACTTAACTTCAATTACTTGAGAACAAGCAATGATTCAAGTTTGGGAGAGTTTGATAGAGTGAAATTATGATCAATATTTTATATAATTCCAATTGTGATTTTAATTTTTTTTGCAATTGAATTTGATGGATTTTGTTTGTTTGAATTAGAATTATATTATTTATTCTTGGAAAGGCAAGATTCAAAAGTTTTAATGATTAGTGGTGCAAAATTTGAAGAAAAATAAGCAAAAATGAAGAAAATGCAAGTGCCAAGCCCATGGCCCTTCAAGGCCATGACCCTGGGATTTAAAACAAGTTTACAACAATAAAAATATAAAAATTCCAAAAGCTAAATGGATGCCACGACCGTGGCATTAAATAAACATGACCATGGGTTTCATTTCTCTACTGCCTAAGCCAAAAAAAAAAAGGAAGAAAAGTAAATGTTAGAAGCCTCCATTCAAAGGCCATGACCATAGCCTACTTGCTAACCATTTACAGCTGTAAAGTTCTCAAAACCATCCATTCCAACTCAGGCCATGACCATGGCACTCATATGCCATGACCGCGGGGCCGATATTCATGACTTTGAGCAGAAATTTTGGAAAGTGATAAACCAACCAAGATGCGACCTAACTTTTTTCAAATTTTCTCCATTAATGAAGTGTCCAAGCACTCTATTTAAACACCTTTCCTCCAAGGCTTCAACATAGACATGAATTAGAAGAGATTTATCAAAGAAATAAAAATAGTTTAAATTTTACTTAAAGAAGGAGAGTAACCTTAGTTCAAGAAGGAATTCAAGATCCAATCAAGTTCTTCTTCAAAGGAATAGAGTTTGATATTTCTTGTTCTTTAAATTATGTTTTTAATTACTTTCTTTTGTGATTGCAATTTTTTTATTTTAAGAATAAAGAACTAATCCTTTTAAGAATAAAGAACTAATCCTTTTTATGGTTGGTCCCTTACATTGAATTTATCATGGAATTATAAATATTTATTTGGTTTAATTTAGACTGTCCTTGAATTATTTTATTATCTTTAATCTTAATGCTTTAATTATCTATCAAATAATTAATTGAATTGAGATATTATGTGATGAAGTGAGAGTGGAAGCACAATGTTAGTCAAAAATAGGTAATAATCTTAAGTAGTTTTCACTTAGAGATAAGGTTAACACTCAATAGGTTGCTTAAAGATTTTCGTAAAACTTAATAAATTGGTTTAATTACTTATGATCATGAGAGTTGATGAAAGGATTGAAATCAATAATAATTCTAGTACTTGAGAGAGACTTGAATTAAAATAAGGAAAATCCAACCATTAATAAAGGGAAACTGAATTATATCAATACCTTAGATAAACCATGATAAATCAATAAAGGTGACTAAACCCTAAGTCTTAGAATATTAGAAATTTATTCTTATTTTGTTTAATTCAATCAATGATAAAAATTTGATCATCGAAATAATAATCAGTTTTAATTATTCGGTATTTAGAAGAGACCTCCTTGTGGGAACAATACTCTGCTTATCATTATATTACTTGTTAAAGATATATACACTTACAGTTAGCTAGGCTGAGACCTAACATAGCACAAGGTAGGTTATTGGGCTTACAAGCCAAAAAAGAGCAAGCTAAAATCTCATGAATGCTCAAAGGGACAACTAGTGATTAATATTTAATTGGGTAAATTCTAGTTGTTAGCTTACCAAATAATGCCTAGATCATCTCTCTCTTAAATAAGCAAAGTTCAATTTCGCCTCGACAGATCATCAAAGTATGTTCTAGGATCCACTAGAACCTAGACAAAGGTAATTATGAGGAGCCCTCTCTAAGTAAGTATACATAGCTCAATGCTATAGAATAATTTTCTCACTTAGTAAAGTCATTCAAATTATGATGCATAGATACACTAATTTATGAATATCAAGCTAGAATCATCATTGGTTTAGCATCAAAATGAACAAAGAACAATATAAAAAAAATTATTGAAAGTAATTTATTCAAATAATCTTAATTTGAAAAACATAATTTTTCAAAAAAACACCAAAGAAAGAAAATGAAACAAAAGCCAAACAAGCCAAGGGAAGTTTGTTGAGTTTGAGTCGAAGATGGTTCTTTTATTAAGGCATATAAGGGGCAACAATTTTTCATCATCAATGATAGTCATCACCTCATCATCCACAGTTGGTCTAAGCTTGGTTAGTAGTACCTCCTCTTTAGCAATTCCTCCATCAGCATCTTGTAAAGATGATAAGATAAAATTTTCCTTCAATTCTCCCCCTATCATTAAGGTTGGTAGTGGTGGCACTCTTTCAAATTTAGGCAAAAGATTGCTCTTGGTTTTGACTTATTAGGCTCAGGTAGCTTACCACTGTCAATAAGATCTTGAATCTCATGTTTTAATTAAGCACATTTATCTTTCTCATGCATTTGCATTTGATGAAATTGATAGAATGCCTTCACATCAAAGTTTGATGGCAGAGAATCGTGCAGTAGGCGAGGAGCTAACAACTATAATAACCCCTTTTTCTATAACTTGTTGAAAACCTAGGATAGAGGTTTTCCCAGATCTAAAAAATGTCTTCTATTTGCTTGACTAGTTGTATTTACATCTTTCGCATTTTGTGTACTATGGCTGCAAGAATAATGTGAACACTCGAATTTTGAGGCTCGGGAGACCAATTTTCTCAGACTGCAGTCAACCGAGCCGGACCGAAGGTCCGCGGTAAAGTTCACCGGAAATATATCAATATGGTACTTGAAATGTCCGGGACGACGTGAGGATCACGGATATGGTCCCGGAATAATTTTTGGAGGTCTCTAGCTCCCGAAAAATCAGTTTGAACGAAAACCGAACGAAACCGGCTGCCCAGCCACCGTGACCCCAGCGGCTCAGCCTCCAAAGTCGGCGGCTCGGTCACCAAAATCGGCGGCTCAGCCGCCGTGATGGGCAGCTCGGCCACCGAGACCGGCGGCTCAGCCACCGTCCAGCCCGATTTTGCCTATAAATTGCCTTCAAGTGTTCAGAAAAAAAGGGGGTTGGACTTTTCCGGGTGGGCCTCATGCTGTCGAATTCTTTTCACGCTTAAAAACGATTAAGAACTTTTATTTGCATAAATCTAACCGTGTGCTGCAGGAAACAATCTGTAATCAAGAATCATAATCCCCGGTTCAAGAAAACGAGATCTGGAACTTCGAAGCGGGAAAATCCTAAGCCAGGTAATATTCTAATCCATCATTTGTCAATTTAAGCATATCATAAGCATTCTATCTTCTTCTCAATTTCTTCTCGGTCAAAGACCTAATCCTTTTAGGTCTAAGGCCTAATGGACTAATCAATCAGCCTCTTTGGCACAAAGACTTAAATTACATCTTTTTGGTACAAAGTACCTACATTTCACAATTAAAATCAATCTGTTGGCACGGAGCCTAAATTATACCATTTTGGTACGAAGTACCTAAAATTTCACAATTTAGCACTAAGTGCTGAAATTCACATTTTTTGGCATGGAGCCCAACCACACTTGGCCAAAGGCCCAAAATTTGCACTCTTTTGGTACAAAGTACCTAAAATTGGAGAATTTAGCACTAAGTGCTAAATCTCACATCTTTGGCATGAAGCCCGACAACACTTGGCCAAAGGCCTAAATTGCACTCTTTTGGTACAAAGTACCTAAAATTGCACCGTTTAGCACTAAGTGCTAAATTTCACAACTCTGGCATGAAGCCCGACTCAATTAAAATCAACCTTTGGCATGGAGCCTAAATTCCACTCTTTTGGTACAAAGTACCTAAATCTCACATCTTTGGCATGAAGCCCAACAATGCACGAAGCATACACACACACATGCATGAAGCATAATTTTCATCGCCTTTAAATAGGCTTTTCCGAACTACATGGGCTTTGATCTCCCATTCAAACGGGAGTATGTAGGCATATTTGGGATTCACCCCAAATAGCAAGTCCACAATTTACTAACAATCTGTCTCTTCTTTTCTTCATTCCTTTTAAATTTGTTCTTTTTGCAAGTTAGTCAAATGCATGACATAGTCCCCGAATCCTCCTTGGGTTCGCAGACTAGAAACCTTTACATTGGACAAGTTATTGGAGTCAAATAAGGGGTTTTCTTAGTTTTTCCCTTCGAACAAAATAAACTGAGTGGCGACTCCCGACAACGAGTGAACTTTCGCCCGGATCCTTTTCGGGCGAAAAACCGAGGTTCACAGATTGGCGACTCCACTGGGGACCATAAAAACCATTTATGGGATCCTAGTGGACTACTATTGATTATTTGATTAACTTGCCACGGGAGACCATAAAAATAATTTATGGGATCCTAATAGGCTACTATTGCTCATTTGACTAATTTGTCCTTCTTTAGGGTGTTTTTATTCATTTTGCAGGGTACCCTAGCAATATATATCCTCTCCTTAAGGATATTGGAATGAAGATTGGCAAAAGGAATCTTTTTCCTTGGATGGATCTCTTGTTTGGCTAAATGTGCATTTGTTTTGTCATTCAGAGAATCTTTTTCTCTTGCATATATGGGGGAATCCTTTTCCTCCATTGCATAAAAAATTGTTTTCAAATGAATTTCTTCTCTTTCTGTTCAAAATTCTGAGTCTGGATAGCAAGTAGCGCTGACCGGCAGGTCTCCTTGATTATGCCGGTGGATAGCCAAAGCGTCCTCCCTGTTGTCGCAAACCATTCCAATCCTTTTGGAGTGGCCCATGAGTAATCGTACTGTTGGACCCACGCGAAACTCCTTGTTTCACATGTGGTTAGGTATATCTTACTCAAGACTCAAGGGTCCCTATTATAAGCCGATTCTCTATTTTTCATGTGCCAATAGAACCTTCCCTTAGGTTGTATGTACCAAATGATAGTGCCACATACCATTAAAATGAATTGTGATGTGATGAGGTGCATTCATGCAACATAACAACATGGTTTTGGGGAAAATCTTTTGATATGTGCAAGTGGACCAAGAGTTTTCCTACCCTACACACTACCCTGATCCTTTACCCTTGACCTTTTCAGGTATCCACCATCCGTGTGCCGTCACCTACACAAACTACACCAACTCCAACTGGGCAATCACCCACAAGCTCTACCACTCCAACTTCACCCACCACTCCAATTCCTGAAATGGCTACAATTGAACAGATCAAGGCCTTGTTAGATGGATAGGCTAAGGAAATTGAAGCTAGGATGCAAGAAAAAATTGATGAAGCTTTAGCCGCCCAGAGGGTAGCCATCTTGGCTGAATTGGGAGGGGTACCAAAGACAGCCCCTACTCCTGGAAATTTAGGGAAGGAACCTATTGTGATGCAAACTAGTACCCCCATGACTGTTCAGAATAATACCCCTGTCATCAATTTGGAGGATCCACCCTCTAAGAATGTCACTGAAACTGATGAACTGAAAAGAAAACTTGAATTGCTGGAGAGGTCGATCACTGCCATGAAAACTCATAAAGAGGTGGTAGACATGGATTCTTTATCCTTGTTTCCCCAAGCTAGATTGCCTCCAAAGTTCAAGATGCCTGGGATGGATAGATTTGACGGGACTACTTGCCCTAAAACTCACCTCAAGATGTATGTGGGGGCATTAAGCCCTTGGGGTTTAAATGATGAGCTTTTTGCTCAATTATTCCAACAATCCCTGACTGGGGCTGCTCTTAAATGGTTTGTGAGTCTAGACCGTTCCAAGATTATGACATGGGAAGACATCTGCAATGCATTTAACTCTCAGTACCACTACAATATTGAGGTAGATGTCACCAGAAGGGAACTTGAGACCACCAAACAAAACAACAATGAACCTTTCTCCTCGTTCCTTACGAGGTGGAGGGCAAAGGCCTCCCAGATGATCAATCGCCCTCCAGAACAAGAGCAGATTGATATCATAATCAGGAATTTAAGACCTACATATCAGGCTCAACTGCAAACCCAATATCTACCTACTTTCAAATCGCTCATTGCGACTGCAACCAAGGTAGAAGATTTGATACAGTTGGGTAAAATAGTGGATGAGGGGGCTGCATCGAAATATAAGAAACAAAGCCAAACTCCTTCCTCAAGCAAGGTCAATCAAGTGGCCAATATTGCCCCTGCGAATCCTTTACGTGTGGGCAATCTTGGTCCGAGAAATCAGCCAAGAAGGCAATATACTGACCTTGGGGTACCCCTTCATCTAGTGTTTAAGATGGCCGTGGAAGGGAAATATTTGAAGCCTTTGGACCCAAGGCCTCCTCCAAACCCATTACCCTCCAATTACAGGGCCGATGAGTACTGTGAGTACCACCAAGGAAATGGGCACAGAACAGATGCTTGCTGGACTTTGAAAAACCGCATCCAGGATTTGGTGGATAGTGGTGACATCATTCCTCGCAGGAGGCAACCAAACATTAACACTAACCCCTTGCCCAATCATTCCATCAATGCCATCACTGTGGAAGATTTCATGCAGCCTATTCTCTCTGATGAGGTTGCTATGATAACCAATGCCGAAGACAAAAGGGACTTCACAAAGCTGATCAAGACAACAGATGGACCACTGATGAACTGGTATGCCGAGGAGGGACAAGCTGTTGTAGACAAAACTAGTCCAGTGTCACACCTTAAACCCGAGTCTTGTACCGAGTCAAATCCTGAGTCAAACACCAAGCCAGAGTCTAGTTTTGAGTCCTCTATAGCTTCAAGTTTAGAGAACCCAAATGTCACATTTAATGTAATCTTGGAGAATGACTCCACCATTATCAATGAAACTCTTCAAATTCTTGGTTACCCTGTGTCTTTTGCTTTCCAAGTATTATCTAGCAAAAATGATATAAATGAAATAAAAGAAATAAATGAAAAGATAATAATTGGCAAAGAAAATGACCATACATACATTGCATGTGATTGTGTGAATAAGGAACAGGTTCTTGAGTGCATCAGAAAGTATGCCAACTGCTTCATGTGGAAGACAAGTGATGTCACGGGAATAGACCCAGCCATAGCAGTTCACAAGATTTTTCTATACCCCGATGCAAAGCCGGTTAAGCAAAAATTGAGCAGAATGAAGCCAGAATGGTCTTTGAAGATTAAAAAAGAGGTTGCCAAGCAACTGGACAATAAGTTCATAGAACCAATTGCCTACCCTTCCTGGTTAGCAAACATTGTACCGGTCCCGAAGAAAGACGGAAAGGTCAGGATGTGTGTTGACTACAGAGATCTGAATAAAGCTTGTCCCAAGGACGATTTCCCACTACCACACATCGATTTGCTAATAGACGGGATGGCAACGATAATCTTTCATGACATGATTTACAAAGAAGTAAAAGTGTATGTTGATGATATGATTGTCAAGTCAAAATCTCCAGAAGAGCACGTCTAAGTACTTGAGAAGTTCTTCCTTAGACTTCGCAAGTACAATTTGAAGCTTAAATCCTGCAAAGTGACTTTTTGGTGTAACATCAGGCCAATTTGGGATATTATTGGTCCACCATGAACACAGACTGTGTGGCATTTGTGCAAGGATGTCATCAGTGCCAAATATTTGCTAAGCTACAGAAGCAACCTCCTGTTGCCCTGAATCCAATCACTTCTCTATGGCCCTTCGCTACTTTGGGAATTGATATAATTGGAAAAATACATCCAAAAGCCTCGAATGGACATCAGTTTATCTTGGTAGCAGTGGATTACTTCACAAAGTGGGTTGAAGCAGCTTCCTATGCAGAATTAGACGCCAAAAAGGCAGCACAGTTTGTCCGAACCAACATCCTTTGTCGGTACGGAACACCATTCAAGATTATCACTGATAATGGAACTCATTTCCAAGCAGAATTTGCTAAGCTCTTGCAGGATAAGAAAATCCAACATCATAAGTCCTCTCCTTATAGACCTCAAACAAATGGAGCTGTAGAAGCAGCGAACAAGTCTATAAAGGTGATCATACAAAAAATGATCAAAGAACATAAGCGTTGGCATGAGAAGTTGCCATTGGCCTTGTGGGGATACAGAACGTCAATTAGAACTCCTACTGGGGCAACCCCGTATTCCCTGGTGTATGGAATGGAAGCAGTACTCCCCATTGAACTGGAAGTTCAATCGGCGAGGATAATTCAAGAAAGTCAGATAAATGAAGCTGAATGGATCAGCAATTATTCATCATCAGTTGTTGAGTTTGGATGAAAAAAGACTTCAAGCTCTACATCAGATTCAAGGGTATCAAAGGCGAATGGCCAGACATTTCAACAAAAAGGTCAAAGATCGAAAGTTGGAAGAAGGTTGTTTGGTTTTGAAGGAGATCAGAACACCTGTTACAGATCCTCGTGGGAAGTTTCGTCCTCATTGGGCGGGACCCTACATTTTGAAGAAAATACTTTCCGGCGGAGCCGTCATCTTGTCTGATTTGGATGGGTTAGAATTCACAAATCCATGCAATTTGGACCAATTAAAGAAATATTATGTGTGATTATGCATTAAAAGGAACTACATTAGACCTGATTCTCGCAAACTAATTCGAGATATGTAGGCAGCTCTCCTTGAGCACGGTCTAAATTTTAATAAAAATCATTCATTCATCTTTCTTTTGCCAACATAAAAAAAAAACAACAACAACAACAAACAACAAACAACAAAAAAATCCCGCTAAGTCGAAAACCCACAAAGGGTGGCTTAGGTAATAGTGGGGCCCGCTAAGTTGAAAACCCGCAAAGGGCGGCTTGGACAAGAATGGGTAAGAGCTCGCTAAGTTGAAAATCCGAAAGGACGACTTAGGCAAAAATTAGAGCAAATAAATAAAGTAGATAATGCTTGGAAAGCAAAGGAAAAAGTCATGCCAAGAAGGGTCATTCATTCCCAAGGGAGTCATTCATCCAAAAAGAGTCATTCCTTTCATAAAGTACCAAAAATCAACCAAAAAAAAAAGAAGAAGAAGAAGAGTCAATCCTAGAGTATAAATCCTGCGTCTCCTACGTGGGGCAGAGTCTTTGGTATCTTCCTTAATTCTGGAACTCTCTGCAGCATCTGTCTCCCCCTCATTAAGAGGAACTACCTCCTCTCCCTCCAGCTCCTGCAGCAATGCAAGCCTCCTCAGCTTTTCAATTGGCCAAACCTCGGCTATACACCAAGTTCTGTACTCGGGAGTAGTCTGAACAAGGGAAGACTCTGCAAAAGGCCTGATCATCTGATGGTCCCTAACTTAAGTTTGAAGAACAGCTCGGGTAACTCCGGGAATAATTTGGGGGCAACTTCAGAAAAATTCAAGTTCCTCCCCCAATGGAGTTGGACTTCCTAGAGGGTTATTTCTAAGTTCTTTACCAGAAATAATTACTGATAGCTTGAGCTTGAGGCCTTGTAAAGTTGAAAAGCCTCTGAGAAGATCCCACATACCCGATTTGGACCTCATGCCTCACAAGAGGGGCATTTGAGTCACATCCAATGATCGAGCAGAATTCCTCAAAAAGAGGACACATCTCGTCCATCCGGGCACCAAACCTGAAGACCTAAGCTTGCGGAACCCAAAATTTGGTACAAGCGAGCAAGAAATCCCAATCCACCAATATCTCTCCAAGAGTAGCAACAACTTTCAATCCATATCTTTCCATATTGATCCTTTCAACCTTATGGAGACTCTTGGTCAAGTTGTGCATACAACGGTTGTAAAAAAAAAAAAAACCTTTTTGAAAAATAGAAGAGGACATCATGCATACATATGTACTGTTTGTGCTTAACAAAAGTGCAGGTACAGAAAAATCAGAAATGTTGCAAGCAATCGGAAATGCCAAAAGGCGTATCTTTTACCCCTCGCTCAAAATTCGCTCTTCAGACGACCACTGGGCCCCATAAATCATTTTTATGGACCCCAGTGGGGGGCAATTGTGAACACTCGAATTTTGAGGCTCAGGAGACCAATTTTCTCAGACTGCAGTCAACCGAGCCGGACCGAAGGTCCGCGGTAAAGTTCACCGGAAATATATCAATATGGTACTTGAAATGTCCGGGACGATGTGTGGATCATGGATATGGTCCCGGAATAATTTTTGGAGGTCTCTAGCTCCCGAAAAATCAGTTTGAACGAAAACCGGATGAAACCGGCTGCCCAGCCACCGTGAACCCAGCGGCTCAGCCGCCAAAGTCGGCGGCTCGGCCGCCGTGGACGGCGGCTCGGTCGCCAAAATCGGCGGCTCAGCCGCCGTCCAGCCCGATTTTGCCTATAAATTGCCTTCAAGTGTTCAGAAAAAATGGGGGTTGGACTTTTCCGGGTGGGCCTCATGCTGTCGAATTCTTTTCACGCTTAAAAACGATTAAGAACTTTTATTTGCATAAATCTAACCGTGTGCTGCAGGAAACAATCTGTAATCAAGAATCATAATCCCCGGTTCAAGAAAACAAGATCTGGGACTTCGAAGCGGGAAAATCCTAAGCCAGGTAATATTCTAATCCATCATTTGTCAATTTAAGCATATCATAAGCATTCTATCTTCTTCTCAATTTCTTCTCGGTCAAAGACCTAATCCTTTTAGGTCTAAGGCCTAATGGACTAATCAATCAGCCTCTTTGGCACAAAGACTTAAATTACATCTTTTTGGTACAAAGTACCTACATTTCACAATTAAAATCAATCTGTTGGCACGGAGCCTAAATTACACCATTTTGGTACGAAGTACCTAAAATTTCACAATTTAGCACTAAGTGCTGAAATTCACATATTTTGGCATGGAGCCCAACCACACTTGGCCAAAGGCCCAAAATTTGCACTCTTTTGGTACAAAGTACCTAAAATTGGAGAATTTAGCACTAAGTGCTAAATCTCACATCTTTGGCATGAAGCCCGACAACACTTGGTCAAAGGCCTAAATTGCACTCTTTTGGTACAAAGTACCTAAAATTGCACCGTTTAGCACTAAGTGCTAAATTTCACAACTCTGGCATGAAGCCCGACTCAATTAAAATCAACCTTTGGCATGGAGCCTAAATTCCACTCTTTTGGTACAAAGTACCTAAATCTCACATCTTTGGCATGAAGCCCAACAATGCACGAAGCATACACACACACATGCATGAAGCATAATTTTCATCGCCTTTAAATAGGCTTTTCCGAACTACATGGGCTTTGATCTCCCATTCAAACGGGAGTATGTAGGCATATTTGGGATTCACCCCAAATAGCAAGTCCACAATTTACTAACAATCTGTCTCTTCTTTTCTTCATTCCTTTTAAATTTGTTCTTTTTGCAAGTTAGTCAAATGCATGACATAGTCCCCGAATCCTCCTTGGGTTCGCAGACTAGAAACCTTTACATTGGACAAGTTATTGGAGTCAAATAAGGGGTTTTCTTAGTTTTTCCCTTCGAACAAAATAAACTGAGTGGCGACTCCCGACAACGAGTGAACTTTCGCCCGGATCCTTTTCGGGCGGAAAACCGAGGTTCACAAATAATAATTCCCCCTCTCATTCTTTCTTCTAGAAAAATGGCTCTTCTCCCATTCCCATTCTTCTATCTGTAAGCCATCTTGGAGAAGATCTTTGAAATCCCTTATGAGAGTGTGAGACATTTGTTCACACAGGCTGGGTAGGGCACCCTTTACTATCATTCAAATATGGTCAGACACATCTGGTCTCTTCTTAAGGAGTGCAACCTTATTTCTCTGCCTCTTCACATAGTCAACAAAATTCACATTTTTCTGTTACATGATTGCTTCTACCTCCATCAGAGTCACTTCCAATTCAATATTGTACCCATATTGCTGGATGAAGGCTTTGTACAGTAGATCCAAACTTTTTGGGTGTTCTCCTCTATGGTATTGAACCAGTTTTGCACTATGGGGCCCAATGAGAGCATGAAGTACTTTAGAGTTTGAGCTTTAGTAGCTCCAGAAGACTGCATGACTATAATGTATTGCTTGACTTAAAGATGAGGGTTGCTAGTTCCATCAAACTTAGCAAAAGAAGACATCTTGAATTTGTACGGGACTTCCTCATCTTGTTTAAATAGCTTCTCCACCTCTGACATCTCTTCAATTTCCATCTTCTTTTTAAACTTCTTCTCCAAATCAGCAATCATCTTCTCCACATCTGAAGTTTCAGTCTTTTCCACAGTTGATTTTTCCATAGCCTTCGGCTCTTTCTTCTTATTTTGAGGATCTTGGAAGTATTGAGCCCAGTCATCATCACTATCAACAACTACTTTGTCATTATCAAAGGCTACCTCACCAATCTTATCTTTTCCTTTGTCCTTTTGCTACTTAGTACTAGCAGATGCCTCAACAATGTTCCTTAATAATGCAGCCAGCTGGCATTTCATTGTCCCAGCTAGGACCTCCTTTAGTTCTTCCATCTTGGCATTGAGTAAATCATCCACCATCTTCTGAATGTATTCAGGTTACATTGCTTTTGGTGAGAAGCTGACTGAATCATTGCTGGATTCTATATCACTGGTGTAGGTTAGATTGTTGTACACTCTTAAACTACTGTGCTCCAAGTCTATGAGCTAGAAAGGATCAATAACATATAATGCAATGCATGTACGCATGTATGCACAAATAAAAAATAAACAAAGATAATTAGGACGTTCCCTCTAGCCTTATATCACCCACATACGAATGATGAGTCTCTTTTCCTAGGTATATGGTCAACAAATTATCAACATGAGATATCTTGTTTTTGAAAAACTCACTTGGACAATTTAACCAATAGTTTTATTTTTCAAACATAGAAGTCAGTCCATAATAATTCTCATTGAATAAGTCTTAATCAATTGGATCAACTAAAAATAGCTTTTATGCTATGTTGGATCAACTAAAAATAGCTTTTATGCTATGTTATGTATTAAAACTAAATTAAAAGGGCTTATTATAAATAGATTTCCTATTTTGAAAAATAACTAATGATTCATGCCACAAACAAGCTCATTATTAACAATTCTAGGTATAAATTAGGCCCACAATTGATTTTTTAGTATTCTATAATTGAGAGCAAATATATTTTTATGTGTCTAAAAATATTTTTGTATTTATAAACATTTTTCCACAAGGGGGTAATAGTAAATAGGAGATCAAATCCAGCTCGATATATGGTTAAAAAATAGCTAAATTTTTTTTTTGTAAAGGACTAACAAAATAAAATTTTGCAGGTGTCTCAGGTCCAAATCCCAAAATCCAGTCTCAGGTTCAAAACCAAAACCCAGTCTCAGGTCCAGCACCCAAAACCCAATCTCAAGTCCAGCACCCAAAACCCAGTCTCAGGTCCAGAACCCAAAATTTAGTCTTGGGTCCAAAATCCAAAATCCAGTGTCAGGTTCAAAATCTAAAATCCAGTCTCGTGTCCAGAACCCAAACCCAGTCTCAAATCCAATATTTGGTTTCTTTTCACTCTCTTCAATGAATTCAAGATAATTCAAGCAGAGGGCAAAACTATACACCCTTAATTTTGACCCTAAGCAAGACTGATTCCATTTAATAGTGGCCAAGTTAAATTTTGTCCGACTTTAAATATTAAACCTAATTTAAATCCCTAAATTAGGTATGTAAAATTTAAAAAGGCCTAAAGTAATTCGATTCAATCCTTAAAAACCCTAAATGGTCGATTGGATTCAGTTTGATTTGATATGGGTTGTGCCATATCGAATTGGGATAACCAATTTGATATGAGCAGAGACTCATATCGAGTTGGACATTTTCTAATTCAATATGAGCCTAGCTCATACCAAATTGAACAATTTCAATTTGGTATGAGCACAAAGCTCATATCGAATTGACCTAGGTTCAGTTCAATATGAGATTCGGTCCATTTAGAATTGCCAAGGTTCAATTCGATATGAGTCTTTCTTTTGGTTTTAAGTTTTATTTAAATTCTAATTATGCTCGGATAAGGAAATGGAGTTTTAAAATTTTAAGATTGATTATGCTAGCTTTAACCTAATGGTGAGATATAAATACAAGTCTGACAATTACAATAAAGAGAGCCACACTGAGTAATAGAAAAAGTAATTAGAAAAATAGTAACCATAACACACAGCAACCAAAGGAGGCAGTAGCAATTATCTCCAGATTGCTTTGCTCAACCAAACTCAAAGTTTGTCTAGGCCATAAGTAAGACAGAGAGCTTGGTTCAACACGTTCAATTTGGTGGAGCCAACAAACGAAGGTTTGCTTTTGATCTTCAATTTGTTTAAACTTACAATATCTACTTTCAAAAATTATTTCATGGAAAAGCTTATTCACACAACATTAAGTAACAATTTGTTTTAAACATCCTGTAGCTAGTTTAAATCATCATCATTCTTTAAATCAATATCTCATCTTATAGCTTGTGTAAATCACCATCATTCCTTTAAAACAGTATTATATCAGTCAGAAAGATATAATTATGATTCAAATTCGGTTCAACTTTATTTGTAAGATTTTAAAACCCTAGGCTAAACCTTAAAACCCTAATCTTATTTTCCAAAACCTTAAAACCCTAATTTTGTGAAATCATAATTTTATAAAACCCTAATTATGAATTTGATTTTCAAAACCCTAATTCACCTAACATTGATTTCTAAAAACCCTAAATCCTAAAATTCAAACCCTAATTCCAAAAACCTTAATTCCACAACCCTAGCTCTTAAAACCCTAAACTCTAATTCCAACTTCCTAGACCCTAATGCTAAAACCATAATCCTAAACCAGTAAAACCCTAATCCCAAACCTTAAGACTTATCCTAAATCTTTAAAACCAAAAACCTAATCCAAAATACCTAACCCTAATTTGTAAAACCTTAATCCCAAATACCTAACCCTAATTTGTAAACCCTAGAATTCCATGCCCATCCTTAATTTTATAACTAAAAATCTAGATAGATTGTTTTATTTATTGTTATATACTTTATAATGAATGATGCATTTTGGTTATTTTATTGCTCATTTTGGTTAATTAAATCATGTTTATTTAAGTTTCAAAGATTGTAAAAGGCATGTTTCCACCTTATTAGTTCGTTAGTTATTTTTAATTATGTAATTTATTTTATTAACTTTGGGCCTTTATAAAGGAAACGTTTCCACCAATGGTGGGTATCCTATTTTATTTACTTGTATTTTGGGCATTGAACAAGTTGTAAGGGTATGTTTCCATTCTTGGATGTGTGTGTAACACCCATAAATAGTCCGTACACTTGACTATAAAGAGATGTTGTCAAAACACTCGATTTGATAGAACTTGAAAAGTATTTTCTTAATTAAGATGCCTATGTGTTTTAAATCAATATTGCATCTTTAAACAAAAACAATCAACACGGCTCTATCTGATAGAACGACATGCCCATGCATTTTATTTTGAATTCGCCTTCCTAAGAAAATTTCCTTTTCTTAAGTTTTTCATATATTCATTCCTCAAACAATCCATTTCTATTACACTATACAAATCTAAACAAAATCTCAATATAAATTGACATGAACATACATAAAATATATATATACATGAAATTATTATAATTTACAAAACCCTCATGCTAGTTCACAAAAACTAGACATACACCCATATATATATTAACTTGTCTTGTTTGATCTACATGTCAGAAACAAATCTAACAAACTAAGCAAAGCTTATTATTGCTTGCGTATTCATAATATGAAAGAAAATAAATAAGAAAGATAACTTTGAATTATCATTCACGAAAATAATAAAATCATCACTTTGGTACTTTAATAGAAATTTGATAAATTTATATATTCAATATACTCAATAAAAGAAAACTAAATATTCAATAACTTTAATAAATTAGTCACAAGGCATATTGTTCACATCATATGCAATTCTTTTACTTTGCCCTTACACATTAAATTTAGATCTTATATTCGGATAATGGGTCACTGTCACAATTTAATGCCTAGTATCAAAAATATGGCCAAAGGCCCACTGTCCATGAAGTGTATTCACTTTTGGTAAATATGCCAACTATCAATGGTAACACGATGTGTTTACTAAGGACATGAAGTTCCCACTTTCACTATGGATACCCACCCTCTGGCTAGCCATTTAACTCTAAGCTAGGTCTAACATCAATATGGTTTGGGAAATTCATTACTTATTCACCTTTAAAAAATTTTAGTTACATATCACTTTAATAAAATAATACTATATCCTTATCTAATACTTACAAAATTCCAAGGTTTCTTTGCAAAGTAACTTGTAGACATTTTTAAAATATTAATCTTTAATTTGACAAATTTACATTTTTTTGAGTAATAATTATGTTATAAATGTTAATTGAACAAGAAAATTATATTAACATAAGAAATGAAGTGTTTTGGGGATGGAAAAGAAGAAAATTAGGATTACAGAGTGGACATGGGCATGCCTAGGAAATTCACACGCCCGTGTGCATCAAAATGTTACTGAAAGTAAAGTTATAGGAGTTGAAAAGTTCACTCGACCGTGTGGATCAAAGCCACATGCTCATTTGTATTTTCTAGCATCTGCCAAACTCCAAAATTCACTTCCAAGTGAGCCAAAGTTGTTCCAACTTACATTTTAAGCCAAAACAACCTAAACACATTTAATAACCATGACAAAAATGAGCCAAAAACCAAACTTTCAAATAAAAAGAATCCAAATCAAACACTTTACTCAATCCTCAATTAATCAAATTGTTAACAATAAACTTAGTTATCAACAGTCCATAACCATCACTCTTAACCAAAAACAATATCATCACACTTATTTCTTACAAAATTGAATTAAAGACCAATTTTTTTCATATAGAGGTTCTTCAATCTTTCCTTGCACAACATATCATTTATTCAATTCTTTAGCAAATAACTCAATTAAAATGATCTTGTTAACTTATTCAAGCATTAAAATTCAAAGAAAACTTACTTTTTAGAAATTACTGATCTACAAGCACATACCTCTCTCAAGAACTCCTCTCTTCCTCTTTTTCTTTTCTCTTTGATTTCTTATGGATAATATTGTCTAATCTAGCTAATTCTTTTAGAGATTAACAATTGGATATAATATCCTCTTGATTTTTACTTTAATTGATGAAAGAAGAAAGAAAGAAAATGAAGTTTGGTGGTGGTGGTGATGGTTGGCATGAGATGATGATGGTAGAAGAAATGAGAAATTTCTTGTGTCCCTATTTATAATATCTATAGGCTTGATTGTGTAAGGGTAAGCTCATAATGGCTATGGTGCACCCTCTTTCTTGATTTTTAATTCTAATTCAATTTTTAGTTCCGCAAAAACATAAAAAATAGTTTCTCTAGTTAATTTAAAGTCCTACAATTTAAATTTCATAATTTAATTCATTAAAATTCACTTCTAGAGTTAAGGGTATTTTCATAAATTTCTATATTGGCAGCACCAATTTTGTCCAACCCAGCTCGATTTTTTTTTTCTAAAACACTTCATTTACTATATACAATCCCTTATCAATATTTATCAGGAACTCACTATTTAAAATTTCCAACCATTACAGAGTGCCTATTTTATTTGCTTTATTTCAATAATATGATTGGATGCCTATTTGTTTTCATTTCATGTAATATGGATAATCTGATAATCATAAGAAATTTAATAATATTTAAACCTAAAAAGAAAGCTTGTTCCAATGAACCTAGAACTATGGGGGTGATGGTCATTCTCACATTCCCCAAGCGTACCCAACTTTTCAAACTAAATAGGGGGTTGGGGATTCCTTAGGAATTGAGTCATCCACCCCTTTCTTTTCTTTTCCTACCCATCTGAGTGGTGACTCCAATTCTCGGGGCTTAGGCCCGTGTTCTCTAAGGCTCAAAGCCTAATAATGCTGAAGTCACAAGAATCATTCCATCGGGAGTGGGGGGGCAAAAATCTCCTCTCACACCATCCTTGCATTACTTAACTTGTAGACCAAGAAAGAATTTAAGTTCACCGTTCATGATCATTTCAAATTCCCTATTCATACAAGAAGCACACTCTTGGCATAAAGATTCATTAGTAGTACCAAATATAATGTCATCAATATAGATTTGCATAATTAAAATGTTATTCAATTTCTTTTTAACAAAAAGTGTAGTATCAACTTTGCCTTTTGTAAAACCATTTTCCAATAAATAAGCACTAAGTCTATCATACCAAGCTCTTGGAG
This sequence comes from Garcia nutans, assembly GCA_947685225.1. NCBI lineage: Eukaryota > Viridiplantae > Streptophyta > Magnoliopsida > Malpighiales > Euphorbiaceae > Garcia > Garcia nutans. The sequence goes on from CANTUV010000013.1 coordinate 456,082, forward strand.
CTTGTTCCAATCCATATAGTGCCTTGGTTAATTTAAAGACATGATTTAAAAATTTTTAATCATCAAAACCAGGGGATTGTTCAACATAGACTTCTTCATCAATAAAGCCATTTAGAAATGCACTTTTGAAATCCATTTGAAAGAGTTTGAAATTCATGTGACATGCACGTACAAGATTCTAATTGCTTCTAATCTAGCAACGGGAGCAAATATCTTATCATAATCAATGCCTTCCTCTTGGTTATAGCCTTTAACTACCAATCTAGCTTTATTTCTAGTCATGAGACCAACTTCACCAAGTTTGTTTCGATATACCCATTTGCAACAAATAATTGGATGATCCTTAAGTCTAGAAACAAGCTCCTACACTTTATTTTTGTCAAATTGGTTTAGTTCATCTTGCATTGCAATTACCCAACATTCATCACTAAGAGCATCCTTAATTTTCCTTGGCTCAATTTGAGAAAGAAAAAATAATATTAGAGTCTGAATATTTAAATTTTGATCTAGTAGTTACTCCCTTTGAAGTATCACCAAAGATGAGTTCCCTTTGGATGATCCTTTTGATAATGCCAATCTTTGGGTAGTTCTTGAGTTTCTCCCATCTTCAGTTCTTCTTATTCCATAATGTGTTCTAGTTCATTGATGTTTTCCTTCATAGCATCTTTTTTATCTCATGTTCTTTAAACGTACCTACAAAATCATCAAGAATACTACATTTCCCATGATTAAGATTAGAGGATTCATCAAAGATAACATGCATTAATTCTTCAACTGCTAAAGATCTCCTATTAAATACTCTATATGCTTTACTTGAAGATGAGTATCCTAAAAAGACTCCTTCATTTGATTTGGATGAGAATTTTCTAAGTTCATCTTTTGTGTTTAATATAAATCATTTGCATCCAAATACTTTAAGGTATGAAATTTTAGGTGTTCTTCCATTCCATAGCTCGTAAGAAGTTTTATTCATTAACGGTCTTTTGAAAACTCGATTTAAAATATAACATGTGGTATTAACGGCTTTCGCCCAAAAGTAAGAAGGTAATTTATACTCATTGAGCATTATTCTAGCCATTTCTACTAATGTTCTATTTTTCCTTTCAATCAAGCCATTTTATTGTGGTGTTCTAGGGGTTGAAAAATTATGTGAAATACTAAGTTCATTGTAAAAATTTTCAAAAGTTCTCATATTCAAATTCTTTACCATGATCACTTCTAATAGATGTGATTACATAGTCTTTTTCATTTTGAACTCTTTTTGCAAAAATTTTCAAATGATTAAAAGCTTCATTCTTTTGAGCTAAGAAATTAACTAAAGTAAACCTTGAGTAATCATTAACAAGTACAAATGCATACAACTTGCCTCCTAGACTAGCAATTCTATTAGGAACAAACAAATCTAAATGAATTAATTCCAAGGGTCTAGATGTACTTACAACATTCTTTGTTTTGAAAGAACTCTTATGTTGTTTTCCAAATTGACAAGGTTCACAAATTTGATCTTTATTAAATTTCATTTTAGGGAGATCAGCTAAGTTCTTCTTTGCTTTGACATTGCAATTGGTCCATACTAACATGTCCTAATCTTCTATGCTAAAGCCAAGCATCATTGTAATAGTGACTAAACATTCAAAAGCATTATTAGAGTACAAGTCAATTTTATAGGTGTTACTAATTCTACTTCCATTGAATGAAAGTTCACTAGATGAGGTAATTTTACATGTTTTAGAGTTAAAATTGACATTGTATACTTTGTCACTCAATTGACTAACACTAAGTAAGTTGTGTTTCAATCCATCAACCACCCATACATCATTAATCATGTTCTTACCAAGCATACCAATGGAACCAATGCCTATAATGTTTCCTTTAGCATTATTTCCAAATGTCATATTACGTCTTTTCTTGCAGGTAAGAGTTGTGAAGAGTTTTGCATTAGCGGTCATGTGCCTTGAACATCCACTATCTACAAGCCAAACACTTTCATTGATAGTAGACTTTAAGCATACCTATAAGACAATAAGGTTTATCTCCTTTTAGGTGCCAAATGAACTTGGGTCCTTAAGGGTTAGTTATATATGCATGCTCTAATTTGAGTTGAGACTTTCTAACGCAACAATATATACTTTTATAACCAAATTCCATGAAATATTGACATTGATACAAGGTTTTATGTCTTTGCTTCCATTTTCTATTGAACTTTGAAGAATATTGACAATCACAAGTGTGTGTGGGATAGGATTATTTATGTGCATACTTGTGGTTATATTCATGCATTGTGTACATGTATGCATAATTTGCTTTTGGTACCTTAGTTCTAGAACCTAGTGAGCCTTGAGTGGTCTTTTTAGGACTTTTTGGTTTAGTGAGTTTATTAATATTCTTTACAACTTTAACACTGAGGTTTAAGTTGTAGATGCTTTAATAAATGTTAAAGTGGCGGAAGAGCCATTGAACCCTAAGCCATACTTAAAGGAAGGTGGCCTTTAGCACTAATCAATGTAACCAAGGACCTTTGTGAAACTTTGAAATAGAAATCTTTAATTCATTTATTTCTTCTTTCAAGATTTTATTTTTTATAGTAAGCTAGATGAATTTTTAGATACATCATTTAATGACTTCATTAATTGTTCATCTGAGGTCTTTAATTCCAAAGTGGAATTTTTTAAAGAAACAAAGTCCTTTCTAGTTTAGAGCATCTTTCTTTATAAAACTTCATCTTAGAAAAATATTTTTGGACTCTTAGGTTAATATGCTCTACTAAATCACCATCATCTAAAGCATCATCAACATTATCACTATATACATTCAAGTTCAAGGATTGAATACCTACCTCATTGGTGAGATCATCATCTTCAAAAGCCATTAGACAAAGATTTGCAATTCCTTGCTCTTCCTTATCTTCTTTTTCACTTGAAGAGTCATCATCCCATGTGGCTTTGAGAGATTTATTCTTCTCCTCATCCCAATTCGTTTTACTCTTAATTTTGAAGCAATTCGTTTTGATGTGACCCAGGTTGCCACATTCATAACATTTTAATTTATTTTTCTTCTTCTTATCTTTGAAATAGAATTTGGAGGGATTACCTCTTACATGCAATATCCTCTTTCTTTTCAATTCACTTACTCTTCTAGACAACATGGCCATTTCTTCATCATCATCACTATCTTCTTCACTTGAGCAATTAACTTCTTTAGTGGCTTTGAGAGCTATTGCTTTCCTCTTATCCTTCTCACCCATGTCATCTTCTTTTTCGATATACAATTCAAAGGTAAGAATTTTTCCTACTAGCTCATCGGTTCTTAGTGTGCTAAGATCATGAGCTTCCTCAATTAAAGAAACTTTTGATTCAAGGCTCTTCTTGGCTCTTAGTGCTCTCAATATTTTGCTATTGACATCACCTTGATCATATAAGTTTCCATATTTCTTCAAGTCATTGATAATAGCAAGTAATTGATTCATCATTTCGGTGACATTTTCGTTGGACTTCATCTTAAAGAGTTCATTCTCATGTATAAGCATTTGGGTTTGAGTGAACCTCACGTGGGTAGTACCCTCATGATAATTCTCAAGACGTTTCCAAATGCTATGTGCACAAGTAAGATGTTGGACACTTCCAAGTTCCTCTCTAGATATTGAATTTACCAAAAATGGAGGTTGCTTTATTATTCTTATAGTAAGCCCTTTCTTGAGTATCCATCCATTTGTCTCTAGAAAGAAGTACTTGATCACCATCAATCTCATGAGTAGGAGGTTTCTACTAATTTTACACAAATTTCCAAAGCTCAATTCCCTCACTATCAAAAAACAAATTCATCTTGTATTTCCAACAAGAGTAATACATTCCATCGAAGTAGGGTCTAATATAAGAGTTGAGATTTCCATGAGAATGAGAAGTTGAGGTAGATGAAGTGGTGGTTGCCATTATAGTCAAATTTCACAATTAAGCTTCTTGAAATTTTGAGGCTCTGATACCAATTATTGTCCTAAGATGGCAACCAATAGGAGGGGTGAATTGGTTATTTTAAAGAATTATACCAAATTGAGAATTTGAAATCAAACAAATGCAAGAGAAGAGTAGAGTAGAGAAGAACAAACGCAAAGAGTTTATAGTGGTTTAGATTACCTCAATCCTATGTCCACTTCCTTAACAACTTGTTAAGGTTCCACTAAACTTAAATTTTTACAAGGTCAAATCTAACTTGGTGTTTTCATAAGTTCACATTGAACTTTTACAAGACTTGAGTATCTTTCTCACAACCCAAGCAAGAGTTTTCCCAAGCTCACTATAAAACCTAAGTGTTTAAAAGCTCCCACTCAAACTTACAATGGTGTTTAATACTCATGCCCAACACTCAATTGAATACCAGTAAAAATTTTGATGTAAGGAAATGAAAGATATTAAACTTAGCTATATTAATCACAACCCTACATAAAAATGATGTTTCTTGGGGTATTTATAGCCTTCAGGTCTTTAACTAGCTGTTTGAAGTGCGTGCCAACATTTTTTATTCTTGTCTCTCACTATATTCATTGAAGATTCCTGTCTAACAATCATTATGTTATTTGTGCTCTTGTTATACAGGCTATGCAATCTCTCGTTGGTTTGAGCAGTCATACAATTTAAATTTTTTCCTAACACCTATCTCCATTAGTGCCCAATAGGAATGTTGAGCCCATGACTTGCCAGCCTATCACAACATGTGCTCACCCAACAAACTTGTGCGATCGCTCAGCAACTAGATGACCATTACTTTAATTTGAATTTTATCCACGTGTTCATATATGATTGTTCCATGATTGTGGGTGCTAAAACTTTAAATATCTTAATATTGTGCAGTCACACAAACTGAATTTTCCACCGCACAATCGCACCGCTAAATATTCTATAAGTTTATGTTATTCGTTCTCAGCTCTTGTGTGGTCGCTCAATATATTGGGCGGTCACATGGACCTTTGGGCGACCATCATTACTTCGTATAATATGATTGCTATCTATTCTATGAGTTCTTTATTTTGACTTTGTAATTGAGCGATCGTGCAGATATTCAGGCGGTTGCACGAGGCTTTAAGCGGTTACCACAACACCACACATCCAGACCGCTTTTTCTTCTATTGCTTAAAGTGTTGCTTATGTCTTAGAGTTGTGCGGTCAAACTAGTGCTTAGTGCGATCGTACGAAAGCTTTAAATGTCTACTTACAAGATAACACTAGTTCAAATCGTTAGATTTCATCAATTTGATTGTCAATGATCAAAATAGAGTTTATTGTCCAATAATTTGGCCAACAAAACTGCTAGCCAAAACCTTGGCGTAATTAACTCTATTTTAATCTTAGGGAATCAAATTGAATGGCACTAATGTTTTTATCAAGTTGCATTTTACAGGAACTTAAATTTTGGAGAAATTATTAGTTAGTGAAGAAATGTCATCCAGTGAAGATCACGATCAAAAGCACTCTCAAATTCTCAAAGTACCTCAAGCTTCCTAATCGGACTACTATCGTTACGATTGTACTCAAGCCTTAGAAGTTAGCCATACGAGCTAGAGTATGACTATACCTAGCATGACTTACTTAGCATGACTGGACCTGGTAGCAGTCTGACCATATGAAGAGAAAGTTGAATTGCACACGATCATTCTAATAATGAGCTGACAAGAGCATGACTATTCCGAGCCCGAGCTGACTGATCCTAGCATTAGTCTGATCATTCCTTGCCTAAGCTAACCAGTCCTCTAGTAGAGTTAAAACCTCAAAACTTCCAGTAGAGCTCACAATTACTAGTACTCTAAAAACTTCAGCATACCATGCTTGGTACTACCGGACCAGATGTAGTCCAACAGGACCTATCATAGTGAAAATTCCAACAAAGTTCCAGTAGAGTTCATGGTTACTAGTACTCACAAAATCTTAGCATACCAAGAACAGTCGTACACTTTACCATTCAACACAACCACTTCCAAACTCAACTTAAATTCAACCACTTCTTCAATCTAACCTTAAAATCATTATTAAGTACTCACAACAACTTACATGCTTAAATAAGCTATTAAAACATGCTAATACACAATCCCAAAATCCACATATCATGTTCTTCCATAGAATTCCAAAGAACTTGCAAAATTGATAAAGAAACTTACCAATTGATGAAGAGTCCTCAAAAACTCCACTTGAATCCTTTGAACTGCCTTCAATTCTTAGTGTATGGAAGAAGAAGAAACGATCCCTTACTCTCTCTCAATCCATGTCCAAGGAAGAAGAAGAAGAAGGGAAAAGAAAGTTCTCTCCTTTTTAATCCATCCTTATCTATATATATATATATAATAAGTCACTATACACTTAATTATACAATATATGTGTGTATATCCCAGGTATATGTATATATCTTGTATATATATATATCATGTTTATTTCAAATATATTTCAAATATACATTCTACTTTATCACTTTAAATCCTTTTATTTTCCATTTAAATCATTTATTTAATTTATCCAATTTAATTTTTAATTTATTTTATTTAATTTTCAAAAATTAGGGGTGTTACAACAAATCAGTTACTTGCTATTGTCAATGCTTTAAGAAATATGAAAAAATCTATGATCAAGGTGATGTCAATAGAAAAATATTGAGAGCACTTAGAGCCAAGAATAACTTAAATCAAAGGTTTCTTCAATTGAAGAAGCTCATGATCTTAGCACAATAAAGATAGATGAGCTAGTTGGAAAACTTCTTACTTTTGAATTGCATACTGAAAAGGAAGATGACAAAGGTGAGAAGAACAAGAGGAAAGCAATAGCTCTTAAAGCCACTAAAGAAGCTGAGAGCTCAAATGAAGAAGATAGTGATGATGATGAAGAAATGGCCGTGCTATCTAAAAGAATAAGTGAATAGAAAAAAGAAAAAGGAGAATGCAAGGTAATCCCAACAAATTCTCTTTCAAAGAAAAAGAAAAGAAGAATGAAATAAAATGCTATGAATGTAGAAAGATGGGTTATATCAAAATATATTACGTCAAATTAAAGAACAAGAAGAAATGGGACAAGGAAAAGAAGAAATCCCTTAAAGCTATATAGGATGATGACTTTTCGAGTGAAGAAGAGGAGGAAGAGCAAGGAATTGCAAATCTTTGTCTTATGGCTATTGGAGATGATGATGATCACACCAATGAGGCAGATACTCAATCCCCAAATTTTAATGCATAAATTGATAATGTTGATGGTGCTTTAAATGATAGTGATCTAGTTGAGCATATGAACCTAAGAGTCCAAAAATATTTTTTAAAGGTGAAGTCCTATAAAGAAAAATGCTCTAATATAGAAAACGATTTTGTTTCTTTAAAAAATTCTACCTAAGAATTAAAGATTACAAATGAACAATTGTTGAAATCCATTGATGAAATTTCTAGAAACTTTTATAGCTTAAAAAAGGTAATAAAGGAAAATAACACTTTGAAAGAAGAAATAAATGAACTGAAGAATTATATTTCAAAGTTTCACAAAGGTAAGAAAGCCTTGAATACATTAATTAGTGTCCAAAGGTCACCTTCCTCCAAGTATGGCTTAGGGTTCAATGGATCATCTATTACTACATCTAATGCACCAACATTTGTTAAAGTATCTACAACTAAACCTCTAGTGTTGAGATGTAAAGAATACAAATGCACACACTAAACTTAAAAGTCCTAAAAAGACTACTCAAGGTTCACTAGTCTCTAGAATGAGGATTCCAAGAGCAAATTATGCATACATGTACACAAAGCATGAACACAACCATAAGTATGCACATAAACAATTCTTTCCCATACTTACTTGTGATTGTCAATTTAATTCTTCAAAGTTCAATAGAAAAAGGATGCAAAAACATAAAAATCTATATCAATGCAATATTACATGAAATTTGATCATAAAAGTACATTTCGTTACATTAGGAAGGCTTACCTTAAATTAGAGGATCCTTCTACAACTAACCCCTAAGGACCTAAGTTCATTTGGGTACCTAAAGCAAGATAAACCTTATTGTCTTGTAGGTATGCCTAAAGTCTACTATCAATAAAAGTGTTTGGCTTATATATAGTGGATGTTCAAGGCACATTACCGGTAATGCAAAACTTTTTATAACTCTTACTTACAAGCAGGGAGGTAATGTGACATTTGAAAATAATGCTAAAGGAAAAATTATAGGCATTGGTTCTATTAATATGCTTAGTAAGAATTTAATTGATGATGCGTGGTTAGTTGATGGTTTGAAACATAATTTACTTATTGTTATTCAATTGTGTGACAAAGGATATAATGTCAATTTTAACTCTAAGGGATGCAAAATCACCTTCTCAAATGGTGAGCTTGCATTCAAAGGATGTAGAATTGGTAACACTTATAAAATTAACCTACACTCTAATAATAGTTTTTAATGTTTAGTCACTATTAGAAATGATGCTTGGATTTGGCATAGAATATTAGGACATGCTAATATGGACCAATTGTAATGTCTAATCAAAGAAGAACTTGTAGATGGACTCCTTAACGTGAAATTCAACAAAGATAAAATTTGTGAACCTTGTCAATTTGGAAAATAATATAAGAGTTCTTTCAAAACAAAGAATATTATAAGTACATCTAGACCCTTAGAATTAATTCATTTAGATTTGTTTGGTCATAATAGAGTTGCTAGTCTAAGAGGAAAGTTGAATGTATTTGTACTTGTTGATGATTACTCAAAGTTTATATGGGTTAATTTCTTAGCTCAAAAGAATGAAGCTTTTAATCATTTCAAAATTTTCACAAAAAGAGTTCAAAATGAAAAAGGCAATGTCATCACATCTATTAGAAGTGATCATGGCAAAGAATTTGAAAATTTTTGCAATGAACTTGGAATTTCATATAATTTTTCTGCTCCTAGAACACTACAACAAAATGGAATGGTTGAATGAAAAAATAGAATATTAGTAGAAATGGCTAGAACAACGCTCAATGAATATAATTTACCTTCTTACTTTTGGGCGGAAGCCATTAATACCAATGTTACATTCCAAGCGGATTTTCCTTCACCCCAAACTCATATAACCTAAGGATAAATTCTTGACATCCTCACTAAAATTCAAGGACAAATCTCCTCTCAAACCTCTCATATTGATGATCTCACCAAGGGGGTCTCTTATCTTCACATGGACTTTAGGAAAATGCAAAAAGTCATGGGCATTCCCAAATGTCCTTCATTGGATGAAGAAGGGGATGAAGGAGAGCCAATCAAAGGCTTTGATGAGGGCTAGAAGAGAAAGAAGGAGACAAAGATAAGGAAGAGTGAGATGGAAATGGAAATGATGATTTTGTCTATCCTCCCTATTCCCCATTACCTTAATTTTTTTTTCTTGTTTTGTTTATCCAATATATGATCTCTCTATTTTATTGGTCTTAAATTAAAAATGATCATATATGTATGCTTACTTTCATTTGTGTTTAAATAAAATTGCTTTCTATTATTGTTTATTCCATTTTTTGCCTCCGTCAAAGGAGGAGAATCATTTTGTGAATTGAATTGAGCACTGATCATATAACATATGTTAAGGGGGAATAATTGAAAATTATATATTAAGGAGAAGAACACTCTTTAAACATGAAAACTTTTGGAGTTAATCAATTCAATTTAATTGCCAAAGTCAAAAAGGGGGAGATTGTTAGCCAAAACCTTGGTTTAATTAATTCTATTTTGATCTTAGGTAATCAAATTGCATGGCACTAATGTTTGTATCGGGTTTCATTTACAGGAACTTAATTTTTTGAGAAATTGTTAGTTAGTCCGCTCGGACCAACATTAGCCCGACCGGACCCTAGCTATGAAAATAAAGAAATTTCATCTAGTGAAGATCACAATGAGAGCACTCTCAAATTCTCATAGTACCCCAAGTTTCCCGACTGGACTACCATTGGTATGACTGTACTCAAGCTCTGGAAGTTCGCTGTACCGAGCTAGAGTATAACCGTACCAAGCATGACTGGACTTGATAGCAATCTGACCATACCAAGAACAAACTAATTTGAGCACGACTGTTCTAATAATGAACTGATAAGAGCACGACAGTTCCAAGCCTGAGCTGACCAGTTATGGCATTAGTCCAACCATTTTGAGCCAGAGTTAACCGATCCTATCCTGAGTCCAATCATACTGAGCTTGAGCTAAAACCTCAAAACTTTCAGTAGAGCTCATGATCACCAGTACTTAGAAAACTTCAGCATACCATGCCTTGTATGACCGAACCAAATGCAGTCTGATCGGACCTATCAGAGCTAAAAATCCAATAAAGTTCCATTAGAGTTCATGGTCACTGGTACTCCCAAAATCTAGACATACCAAGAATAGTCCAATCTAACAAAAAATGTTCCGACCATACCAGTGAAACGGGATTTAAAAATTATAGTCGTTCCTTATCCACTCAATTAGTAGATGCCAATTGTGCTAGCCATTTAAGAATTTTTATCAAAAAATTAGAAAGCACAACTGGACTAGTACTCAATGCATTCGTGTCGAGCCCAAGCTGACCAGACCAATGTCAGTCCAATCATAAGAATGTTCTAAAAAGTGATTACAATGGGAGACAAGAATCAAATATATTGGCACACACTTCAAAAGGGCTAGTTAAAGGCTTGAAGGATGTAAATAAGAAACTTCATTTTTCTCAAGGATTGTGACTGTAATTTCTAAGATTAACAACTTTGATTTGTTTGCATCAAAACCTCTATTTTTATTCTTTAAGTGTTGGGTGTGAGCATTAAACACCATTTTAATTTTGGATGTGAGCTTTGAAATACTTAGGTTTTAAAGTGAGCTTGGAAAAACTCTTATTTGGCTTATGAGGAAGTTAATCAAACATTATAAAAGTTTGGTGTGAGCTTGTGAAAATACCAAGTTAGAGTTAAGCTTGTAAAAACTCAAAATTAGTGAAACCTTAACAAGTTGTTAAGGAAGTGGACGTAGGATTGAGATAACCTAGACCACTATAAACTCTTTGTTTTTATTCTTCTCTACTCTACTCCTTGCTTGCTTTGTTTGATTTTAAATTTTTAATTTACCATCACTTGTTCAAAATAACCAATTCACCCCCGTCCCTCTTGGTTGCCATCTTGGGACAACAAAACCCAATTAGTGTAACTTCTTTTATTGATCTTGCTATGGAATAATTATTTTTGTTTTCATTCAATTATAAGTTTACTCTTGATTATTTTGTTATCCTTGAACATAATGCACTGATAACTTGGCCAGTAATTAATTGATCTAAGATATTATGTGATGGAGCAAAGGTGGAAGAATGATATTATTTCAAAGAGATAATGATCTTAACTTCAGTTTTCACTTAGAAATAAGGTAAAAACTTAAGAGGTTGACACTAGATTCTCATAAAACTTAATGAATTAGCTTCATTACTTGTGATCACGAGAGTGGACATAAGATTAAGTCAATATTACATTTAGTACTTGAGTGAAACTAAATCTAAATTTAGAAGAATCCAACCAATAATCAAGGGTAGATTATAATTGAGTCGATACCTATAGTTGATCAATAGAGATAGTTTAACCCTAATGCCAAAAACATTAGATTTAAATCAAAAATAATTTTAGCCTTAGACTTAGTTATTTTCAATTTTAATTCATAAATTTTTTATCATCTAATAATAATTAGTTTAATCGTTTGGTACTTCATATATCCTTCCTCATGGGAATGATACTCACTCACCCCTATATTACTTGTTAACAATTTGTGCACATGCATTTAACTAGGATAGGGCCTAACACCACATGCATTTGATTTGTGTCTGAGTATCTTTGATTAATTTAAAGGATAGCTAAATTTAGTGTAACATGATAGTTAGCACCAGAATCCATCAACCGCAATTGATGAAGCAGGCATTTATTAAGTAAGATGAGTTTAAGCACTAGTATGATGGTGTGAACTAGGATTATACATTCTGTGACATGTATTTGTAGTGTGGTTGTACAATTTAGATGTTTGACATGGTCCTCGATTCCTCATTGGTGCCTTTTGAGTAGAGGAATTGGTGAAAGTTGGTGATTAAGAATTTTCCTGTTGTACTAATTGCAGAGGAGCTTATGTGTTTTGACAATATGCAGTCCTTTATGTAAGATTACCTTCCAGTACATCTTGATTACTTTTGAGGAGAATTTCATGTACCAAAAGATGACTATGGAGTTCATTAAACGAAACTAGTTTATGCCTCAAATCCAAAGCGGTGATACTATGATATTCACTACCAATGTTCCCATAAACTATAACATTGAATTCAGCCGGTGTCATTATTCTTCCTACAAAAGCCATTTCATCAACCAAAGATTTTGCACATTAAAGATACTAGGAGATTGACGTATCATTCTTCTTGAGTTTTTGCAATTCAATATTGAGTTTTAATTATCTATTTTATGACGGTGAGCCAAAAGTATTGGCTAAGGCATACCAAACCTCAAAGGAGGATGTCATACCAATGATATATGGAAATATCTCCTCAAATAGGGAAGAGAAGAGTTGGCAAAGTAACATATGATCTTTGTAATACTAGGCCTGACACTCTGGATTGGGAATTGTCTCATTGGGTTTGGTAGGACATTGGTTTGTTTTGGGAGGGCCTGTCATAGTGCCATCAACATATCCCATCATATTTGATAATTGAGAAGTGGTAAAATAAGGTTTTCCATGCTGAATAATTCTTGCTTGTGAATTTGATAGAGAAAGTATGATGAGATGTAGTAATAGGATTTAGTGAGGTTAAGGTTTGATTAAGGTTTTTTGCCATGATTACAACTCTAATACCATGTTGATTTTTGAGAAAGCATGTTGTATGGGCCCTGTCCAAGTGCAAGATAAGAGTGTGTGCTTGATCTTTAAATGGGCTAAGAAATTGGTGGGCCAAAATCTTATGCATGATGGGCTTAAGTGGTGTTGCTGGCCTGTCTGCAAAATGCCCAAGGCATTTTGGTTTGCTGCCACTCACTATTATAAGGCCTCTTTATTCATTATTATTACCTGATGTGGAATTCTTTTATTTGCCCCACTTTCATTTCATTTCATTATTATTTTTCCAACACTCTCCCTCATGTCCAACTGGCCTAACTCAATTATGACTTTTCTTTAGTTATCATCCTCAACTTGTGTTTCTTGACTCTCAGAGGACTTAGGTCTCTCTTTATTTATGCATGGGTTATACTATACTAGGTGGAACCTCAAAAGCCATAGGTTATTGCGTTAATCTTCATCACTTGCTCCTTAATTTTTTTTCTCAAACTCCAAGTCTTGGGCTGTAGGCTTCTTCAATGGGCCTTGCCTTATTGCTTGCCAAAATTGCCAAGTGAGCTCCATTAAGTTTTTTTCTTCAATGGGCTTTAAATATCTTGGACCTTGGATCTTTAGGGGGCACGAGGCCATATGAGCTTTGATACCATGTAGAAATTAATGGAATTATTATTTTTGTATTTTCATGTGTATATTGATTTCAAGGGCTAATAATATATACAGAAGAGAAACTTGAAGCTAACTATTATATTAGATAAAGCTAACTAGCAAAACAAGTATAAGAACTAATGCATATAGTTACAACAAGAAGATTAACTTTAGCAATTGCTTAAGACAATAATAATAGAAACTAGAGGTATCAATTCTCTCTATAACTACTACCTTATTAACGTAAAAACACATAAGCTTTTATTGAGTATTCTACTTAGTTAGCATATAATAACCAGTTAGGCAAGATAAAGTTCATTAAAAAAAATGTGGTAGACTTGTCATTAATAAATGCTACAAGATTAATGAAGCAAATAAAAGGGTCCTAAATCGACTTAGCCAGTAGGAAGGTAAATCCAAAATGATACTACGTATGTCCTAATTAAATCTTCGTTTTTAGCTCATACACAAATATTAAAATAATTATTATATTCTCAAAATATTCTCACTTTATTAATTAACTTTACAATTTTTTGTAGATCATATTATTATCTATATTAAAGATAATATTAACTTTACACATAATACTATTAAAAATAATGAAATATGGTTATAATAATAATAGAGATACAATTAGAGAGAGAGAGAGAATTTAATAAACTAATTAATATGGTGATGATATAACGACAAAGGTAACGACAAATGTATATTTAGATAAAAACTAATTAATTTTTCTTGATTTTATAAAGTGACAATTTCAGTGGAATAATTTTTTTTTTTTGAAAATTGACAATTTTAGTAGGACAAAGAGAATAAAACATATGATAAATAAGTACTAATAATAATATAGCAAATATTTATAATCAACAACTGCAATATAAATTATAGGATAGTAATTACTCCCTTTTATTAGTATTATGGAATTGCCATCACTAGAGTTGGACTTTTATAACATTGAATTTATGGTTTTTTTTACAAAATATCCAAAAAAAATTACAAGGCTTACTAGATTTTCAAAATATTTTTAAATTTACTAGAATTTGTGATTAATTTACAAATTTACTAAGGTCACTAAACTTATCATGTGCATCTCAAGTTAACACGTCTCTTGACTAGCTCCTCAACCTAGCAGGTCACTTGACTAAGGTATTAAATTCTCCCCTCCTTTAAGATGCGACATTCTTATTGTAACTAAGTTGGTTCATACTTTTACAATTGGGCTCATGCCAAGATCCATGCAGAATAGGCGATCCAGACCTAGAGGTGGCTCCTACAGTTTCTAGAGGTAGCTCCCACAATGCAGCACGTGATTTAATCAGTTCTAGAGGTGACTCCCACTGTATAGCATTTAGCTATATATTTTCGACTGGTGGGTGGCTCTGATATCATTTGTAATGGCTCGGTCCGTAATTGGCTCTAAAGAGAATTTTGTTTAATATTTGTCAACATATATTTTTTTTCTTTTTGTTTTTCAATATTAATGTTAAAGGTTTTGTTGTTCACTATGTAAGGAAATCAAGGAGATCACTGCAAACCAAAAACACGCAGCGGAAAAAAAATTTTGATCTTTGATTTCCCACCAGGATCCATGCTGTTCGTTTAATTCGACGAAAGTGTTCAAAGAACTAACTTGTTGATGATTCGAAATCACAGTTTGGAAGAGATGCCTCGATCGCGAAACACCCTCTATCGCGTATCCACACGAATGCTACCGTCTGGAGTGCTAGCTCTCTGCAATGGTGAAGGCTGGAAAAAT
Source organism: Garcia nutans (assembly GCA_947685225.1). NCBI lineage: Eukaryota > Viridiplantae > Streptophyta > Magnoliopsida > Malpighiales > Euphorbiaceae > Garcia > Garcia nutans. The sequence continues at coordinate 471,287 of CANTUV010000013.1, forward strand.
GTTTTCTCTAAAACGTATTAGGGTTCCTTTGTTTTCATTCTCTTTCCTTTTCTAATGTTACCTCTGAGAAGACTTAACGTTTGGAGTGAATATAATCACTCCAGAATCCAATTCGAAATTGGATAAGGTAAGTCAAATTCAGAATCCAAATCTAATAATGATTCTGAATATATTATCTAATAATATATATAAAAAAAATGAAAATAATGATACTAATAAATATTAATATCTAATATTAACATTATTAATATTATATCCAGCCCAAAGCGCATTCTTGTGTGTGACCTGATAGGCCCATATTAATTGGCAGTCACTTTAATCTCTATTAAACCAATAAGTCGTAATTGGCCTCTAGCAAGGCGTTACAACTACCCAATTAATATAAGGAATGTCCAATTTGCCTAATAATAGTACATGCATTAATCCCTTTGTCACACGATATCTAGCTTAAACATAAGTCATAGTCAACGTCATACTTATATTGTCCAAACTTATGATTACTCGATCTCCAAGTAGACTGATAAAAACAAATGAAATTGATCACACTATCAATTCATTTGAGCATGGCCATGCATTTCACAGTCTCACTTATCGAGGGGCCCAAAAGATATCTCTCTCAAAGAGAGGGACAAATTCTATCTCGATTGTTCATTATCCTCTACATAATTTCTATCATATATGATCATAACCTTTATTACTATCCAGTTACGGATAATGTTTGATCATGTCAAAATATAATAGTCCTTAAATTGGAAACTATGACAATCTCAAGTCAAAGAATTAATACATAACTATCATGAGATTTACTTATGACACTAACCCATGTAGTAATCTCATGATGGGTCTATCCAATACATTGTTCTCTAACAAGTATCTATGAAATTGATTTGTATCACTATACACATAACCATCTGATGATTATCAAATCAATGTTCATACTTGTTAAGAATTATTTTTTTTATCTCTATAACAATAATAAACCAGGGACAAATATTAAAATTGTGTAACATGCAAACAAACAATAATGATAATAAAACCTCATTTATTAATAATGAATGTATAACATAAAGATCCAAATAAATGGCCTAGGGCACATACACTAACAATCTCCCACTTGCACTAGGCCTACAAATTTCTAAGACCCATAGATCTAGTGTGCTGATCATGCTTGACCCGTGAGAGAGCCTTTGTTAATGGATCTGCTATGTTATCATTTGTGTCAACTTTGCATATCTTGATATCTCCTCTATCGATAATGTCTTGAATGAGGTGAAAATGCCTGAGTATATGCTTAGACCTTTGATGAGATCTAGGCTCTTTTGCCTGTGCTATGGCACCGTTGTTGTCACAATAAATGTCCACAGGATTTGTAATGCTAGGCACCACTCCTAGCTCAGTGATGAATTTCTTCAACCAGACTGCTTCCTTAGCTGTATCTGATGATGCTATATACTCAGCCTCTATTGTAGAATCAGCCACAGTACTTTGTTTTGAACTCTTCCAACTAACAGCTCCACCATTCAATGTGAATACAAAACCTGACTGCGATCTAAAATCATCTATGTCAGTTTGGAAACTAGCATCTGTGTAACCATTTACAACTAGCTCATCTTCCAAACCTCCATAAACCAAGAATACATCTTTAGTCCTTCGAAGGTACTTAAGGATATTCTTGACAGCTGTCCAGTGACCTTCACCAGGATCAGCTTGAAATCTACTAGTTGCGCTTAATGGATATGAGACATCTGGTCTAGTACATAACATGGCATACATAATAGATCCTATAGCAGAAGCATAAGGAATCTTATTCATTCGATCTCGCTCATCAAATGTCATAGGACATTGACTCTTGCTGAGATGAATGCCATGAGACATAGGCAAGAATCCCTTTTTGGAATCTTGCATGTTGAACCTCTTCAACACTTTATCTATGTATGTACTTTGACTCAGGCCAATTATCCTTCTAGATCTATCTCTATAGATCTTTATACCAAGGATATAGGCAGCCTCACCTAAGTCTTTCAGTGAGAAAGAATTCCCTAACCAAGTCTTAACCTTTTGCAAGGTAGGGATATCATTCCCAATGAGTAATATGTCATCCACATATAAGACTAAAAACACTACTGCACTCCCACTAACCATCTTGTAAACACAAGGTTCATCTTCATTCTTGATGAAACCAAAGTTCCTAACTGTTTCATCAAAACGAAGATTCCAGCTTCGAGATGCTTGCTTCAATCCATAAATGGATCTTTGAAGCTTGCAAACCTTTGTAGAATTGTCAGGATTTACAAAACCCTCAGGTTGTGTCATATACACATCCTCAAGCAAGTTTCCATTAAGGAAAGCGATTTTGACATCCATTTGCCATATCTCATAATCATAGTATGCTGCAATGGCAATGAGAATTCTAACAGACTTAAGCATAGCAACTGGTGAAAAGGTTTCATCATAGTCTATACCATGAGTTTGCTTGAAACCTTTTACAACAAGCCTTGCTTTATAGGTCTGCACATTCCCATCCATGTCAGTTTTCTTCTTGAAAACCCATTTGCAACCAATAGTCTTAATACCCTCTGGAGGATCAATTAAAGACCAAACTTGGTTGTCAAACATAGATTGTATCTCAGATTTCATGGCTCCAAGCCATTTTTCTGAATCTGGACCTGACACAGCTTCTTGATAGGTAGTAGGCTCATCTTGATTTATGAGCATTACTTCACTATCATCAGTCACAAGAAATCCATATCTCTCTGGCTGACGACATGTCCTATCAAACCTGCGAGGGATTTGTGTTACATCTTCAGACTCCACAACTATTTGTGGTTCTGAAATAGGCTCTATAGACGGCTTAATGATTTCTTGTGGTACTTGAGTTTCCTCAAGTTCTACTATACTCCCACTAGTTCTCTTAGAAAGAAATTCCTTTTCCAAAAAGATCCCATTTCGAGCAACAAACACTTTATTCTCTGAAGGAGTATAGAAATAGTATCCTTTAGTTTCTTTAGGATACCCCACAAAATTACATTTGATAGACTTTGGAGCTAACTTATCTGAAACTGGTCTTTTCACATAAGCTTCACAACCCCAAATCTTAAGAAAAGACAAACTAGGTGTCTTACCTGTCCATATCTCATATGGTATCTTTTCAACCGCCTTAGATGGTACACGGTTCAGAATGAATGCAGCTGTCTCCAAGGCATAACCCCAAAAAGATAAAAGAAGATCCGCTTGACTCATCATTGATCGAACCATATCTAATAGAGTTCGATTTCTCCTTTCAGAAACTCCATTCCACTGTGGAGTTCCTGGAGGAGTCAGTTGTGAAACAATTCCACAATCCCTTAGATGATCATCAAACTCTTGGCTCAAATATTCACCACCTCGATCTGATCGAAGTAGTTTAATTGTTTTACCAAGTTGATTTTGTACTTCATTTTGAAAAGTTCTAAACATTTCAAAAGACTCATGCTTATGTTTCATTAGGTAGACATAGCCATACCTACTGAAATCATCAGTAAAAGTAATGAAGTATCGAAATCCTCCTCTGGCACTAATGCTAAAAGGACCACATACATCTGTATGTATCAAGCCCAATAAATCATTAGCCCTTTCACTATGCCCAGTAAAAGGATCCTTTGTCATCTTGCCAAGCAAACAAGACTCACATGTTTCAAATGATTCAAAATCAAATGAATCTAATAATCCATCTTGATGGAGCTTAGAAATGCGTTTCTCATTTATATGGCTAAGGCGACAATGCCATAAATAAGTAAGGTTTAACTCATTTGGCTTAGTTCTCTTAGAAGTTATGTTATAGATATCATTACCATTAGAATCATCAAGATTAAGGATATAAAGGCCATTATAAGAATTTGCAATACCATAAAGCAAATCATTTTTATCAAAAATAGAACATTTCTTATTCTTAATAAAAAATGAATAACCTTCATCATCCAAAACAGATACTGAAATAAGATTCCTACTCATAGTAGGAACATAAAAGCAATTGTTCAAAATTAACAAAAACCCATTGGGCATAACAAGTTCATAAGTTCCTACAGCTATAGCAGCAACTCTTGCTCTATTGCCAACACGTAGGTCCACTTCGCCCTTCTTCAGCATCCTACTCCTTTTGAGTCCCTGCATATTTGTACAAATATGAGATCCACATCCGGTATCTAATACCCAGGAAGAAGGAATAGATAAATTAATTTCTATAACATAAATACCTGAAGATGTAGTCGCACTACCCTTCAACTTCTTTAACTCATCCAAATAGAGTTGACAATTTCTCTTCCAATGCCCAGGCTTGTTGCAATGGAAACAAGTACCTTCCTTAGGAACTTTAGCCTTAGGTTCAGGTTTTGGTTTAGCTTGTCCCTTGGACCCTTTAGCACCTTTTGCCTTACGGGCCTTTAGTATCTTTGGCTTTCTTTTTCATTTGTTTAATATTGACATTCAATATTTGGGTAGGCTTTTTGATATTCCCCTCAGCAGTTTTGAGCATACCATGTAGCTCAGGAATGGATTTCTCCATGTCATTCATGTTATAGTTCATGACAAACTGTGAGAAACTGCTAGGCAATGAATGTAGGATCAAATCCGTGGAGAGTTCTAAACTCAGGGGATATCCAAGTCTAGCAAGGTGATCTAGATAGCCTTTCATCTTCAAAACATGAGCACTAACAGATTCACTTTCAGACATTTTGCAGTCAAATAATGCAACAGCGGTGTCAAACCTATCTTGCCTAGCCTGTTGTTGGAAAGCTTGTTTGAGATGCACACTCATCTCATAAGCCTCTAAGTGTTCCAGATCCTTCTGAAGTCCTGGACACATAGTAGCCAACATAAGACATCCTATGTCATTGGAATCATCCACATGCTTCTTATGCTTACTCTTAGCAGCATTAGAAGCATCAGTAGGAGGTGGGTCAGGGACAGCTTCATCAAGCACGTAGGACTTTTTCTCTTGTTTGAGAACAATTCTCAGGTTCCTAAACTAGTCAACAAAATTAGTCCCACATTCTTTCAGTTTTTCCTTCTCAAGGATAGATCGCAGTGATAAGGTGGAATTATTATTAGCAGCCATCTACAAAATAAATATGCAAAGTCAAATTTTATTTAATAATGAGGTTAAAATTATTTAAACTCCTACTAAAAATATAACCCTCTAAAGAAATATTTTAGTAGGCTAAGATCTGTGTTTCACTTAATTCTAAACTCAGCTTTGGCGTGACACTTAAAATCAAGTTATTTAGGTAGGTAACATCTTTACCAATTACATCTCATGTAACTCTTAGTAATTATGGAATATTGACATCCTATGTCATAGCATGTTGAATTCCATCTAATGCTTTAGGCCCAAAACCATTTTAATAGCCTAATTAAGTCTAACCAATTTTAAAACATATGAGTAGCACTATTACTCATCCTACTTAGCTAGGAATGTTTAAAGCATATTGCTTTGGCAATACCTACTTTAATACAATCTTAGTTTTGATAGGTGTTCAAAACCTGGATGGCATTTAGACTTAAATTATTAATGAGGGTTCAACTAAATTATTATCATGTCTTGCATTACATATCATTATATTTTAGCATCCTATATGCATATATATAATTTATCACATAAGCATCATATACCAAATGACAAAATATGTAAACGTGACATAGCATGGCCAAACTAAATATGATCTTCAAGAGACTAAATGAAGATCATAAAGGCAACCCTAGGTGAAAAACCTATCTATTACAACACTTGCAATATTACATATCTTCAAAATTTGAGCTTGTGCTTCCATCACCATGGAACCATCTTCTCCTTGGTATGAATCTCCATCACAAACATTGTAGATTGAATCTTCATTTATTACAATAAAAGAAAATCTAACTACTAGTAAAATAAATTACAACAAAATAAACGACACGCAGGCCGTATTTACCCAAAATTAAGATATGAATAAACCAATCACATAGGTCATAAGGCCATGTTATGCACCACGCCAAGACATCAAACAAACATAACATATTCATCACCAACATGTTAAATAGAAACAAATATATTGACATTCTTAATGTCGCGGTAACGAACTATAGAGCGCGAACATGCGGCGGTCCCGCTAGCCGGTTAGTGGGCGGGGCTCCCGCTGGCCTGTCAGCGGGCGGGGTTCCGAAGGGGCAGCGCCCCTCGAAGCCAAACAGAAACGTTAATCTCATTAACATTTTTCTTTGGCGAAACCCTAAAAACAGAATCGTTAATTTCATTAACCTTCTTACTGTTTTATTTCGAATATGTACAACCCATTACAGAATCATTACCAAATGTTTATATCACATATAAACTTAATCTTTTTCATCATATGAAAATCATTTTAATCAACCAATCATATATCCTTGATCATCTCATGAAAATGAAATTAAAAAAACCAATCCTTTCTCATCATATGAAAAACGAATTAGGGTTTTACAGAAACAAAACCAAAAAAACAATCCTTTCTCATCATATGAAAAACGAATTAGGGTTTTATAGTTAACATGCCATACGAAATCAATATATCTCATGTAATCATATCAACATGGCATTTTCGACTTAAACAAAAACAACAAGTGGCTCTGATACCACTGTAAGGAAATCAAGGAGATCACTGCAAACCAAAAACACGCAGCGGAAAAAAAATTTTGATATCTGATTTCCCACCAGGATCCATGCTGTTCGTTTAATTCGACAAAAGTGTTCAAAGAACTAACCTGTTGATGATTCGAAATCACAGTTTGGAAGAGATGCCTCGATCGCGAAACACCCTCTATCGCGTATCCACACGAATGCTACCGTCTGGAGTGCTAGCTCTCTTCAACGACGAAGGCTGGAGAAATATTTTCTCTAAAACGTATTAGGGTTCCTTTGTTTTCGTTCTCTTTCGTTTTCTAATGTTACCTCTGAGAAGACTTAACGTCTGGAGTGAATATAATCACTCCAGAATCCAATTCGAAATTGGATAAGGTAAGTTAAATTCAGAATCCAAATCTAATAATGATTCTGAATATATTATCTAATAATATATATATATATAATGAAAATAATAATAATAATAAATATTAATATCTAATATTAACATTATTAATATTATATCCGGCCCAAAGCGCATTCTTGTGTGTGACCCGATAGGCCCATATTAATTGGCAGTCAATTTAATCTCTATTAAACCAACAAGTCGTAATTGGCCTCTAGCAAGGCGTTACAACTACCCAATTAATATAAGGAATGTCCAATTTGCCTAATAATAGTACATGCATTAATCCCTTTGTCACACGATATCTAGCTTGAACATAAGTCATGGTCAACGTCATACTTATATTGTCCAAACTTATGATTACTCGATCTCCAAGTAGACTGATAAAAACAAATGAAATTGATCACAATATCAATTCATTTGAGCATGGCCATGCATTTCACAGTCTCACTTATATCTCTCTCAAAGAGAGGGACAAATTCTATCTTGATTGTTCATTATCCTCTACATAATTTCTATCATATATGATCATAACCTTTATTACTATCCAGTTACGGATAATGTTTTATCATGTCAAAATATAATAGTCCTTATATTGGAAACTATGACAATCTCAAGTCAAAGAATTAATACATAACTATCATGAGATTTACTTATGATACTAACCCATGTAGTAATCTCATGATGGGTCTATCCAATACATTGTTCTCTAACAAGTATCTATGAAATTGATTTGTATCACTATACACATAACCATCTGATGATTATCAAATCAATGTTCATACTTGTTAAGAATTATTTTTTTTATCTCTATAACAATAATAAACCAGGGACAAATATCAAAATTGTGTAACATGCAAACAAACAATAATGATAATAAAACCTCATTTATTAATAATGAATGTATAACATAAAGATCCAAATAAATGGCCTAGGGCACATACACTAACACACTAATGGTAATATATTCTACATATTTAATAAAACACTTCAAAAAGAATTTTTTCTTTTGTGAATTTTTCATTTATTGCTTTTCAATTGTGTTTTCTAATTGTTGTTATATCTTTTTTTAGTTGTATTTGTTTTATTTTAATGTTTCTTTGAGTTAATTTTTTTTTTATTTCAGTGTATGTGTTTAATTTTTTTGGCAGATACACATCATTCAAATGTATATTCACAGCAAACACTCAATTTATACATGATATACACAACATTCACATAAAATATGCACAATATTGTAGTGTTATATCTAGATTAACTGCAAGTGTACAATATCGCAAATAAGTAATATAACGGTGAGTAAAATATCATTCTTATGAAGAAAGGTTAACTCTAAGTACCAAATAATTAAATTATTTATTATTTTGAAAACAAAGTTGATTTCAAATTTAAGCTAGTTAAAACTAAAATTGCATAAGAGGGTATCGATAAAAGTTTCATATTCGAGCTTGTGCTTATAAATTTCTAATTGTGTGAGGGGGAATCGATTAAAGTTGTTTTTTTGCGTTTCGTAATGACGGACCAACATTGCAGTGGAACAAAGTCAAGACAAAAGTTGGTTGCAGTCCAACAATTCATGAAGATGGGACAGGTAATTAAAAAAGAAAAAAAATATATACCCATGTTGTTTTTTGTTGTTTTCTAGGGTTTTGTGGAATGCATGTGCAATTGTCAAGTAATTAATTTGAAAATGACTTTGTTATTTTCAAGTTGGAATTTTTTCAAGTTGTTATTTTCATGTAGCAGCTTGGAATTGTTTCAAATTATGTTTAATTTGCTTATGTAATCTTTGAGTTGGACAGGTAAATGCCCAATTTATAAACCATTTGTTTGAATATGCATTTTCATAATACGACACTATAAGAAAGGCTCAATCTAGTTATGAAATTTAGGGATGGCTTAAATTTGAAGCTAAATAGCTACGAATTTGAGATGAACTACTATTACTGTCAATTTAGCAATTGATGCAGTCTGTCGCTAAAGCCATTGCTAAAAATGGTGTCAAAGTGACTTAATTTTACCTAAAACAAATTTGCATCGGGTCATCCTGTCGCTAATTGTAAAATAAAAATGTAATATTAAATAGTGCTATTTTAGCGACAAATATTAGCTGACAGGGTTAGCCATTGATTATTTTCGTTGCTTTTTTAAAGACGGACATCGGTTGATGCTAACAACTTGTATAAAAAAATAAAAAATAATGTAATTAAAAATAGCGACAGAGGGTTAGGACGATGCCAAAGCTATTCATTTAATAAATAAAAAGTAAATTAAAAAAATAAAACTATTTCATATTTACTAAGAAAGAAATTTCTACCTCGGAAACCATGGCCATGGAACAAACGCAAGAAATTTCCAACTCAGAAAATATGGCCTTAAAAAAGTACTGCTGAAACCATTACATGCTATAATTAATTGATTAAAACTATGGCCGCACAAAAGTACTGTTGAAACATAAAAAGACTATATTTATTAAAAATAACTAAACAATATAAGCTTTTAAATCTCCAATAATATGAGAGGAAGAGATTGAACTTGTTTATTTTATTCAATCAATTAAAAATTTTATATACTTTTCGATGCAAAGGTATTATCAAAATTAATAATTTAATTATTTAATATATATTTCATGACAGATGAGCTCTTAAGTTAAAACATGGTTATTATTAGAATGACTATCAATATAAGTCTGATTCAAAATTGAACAAAATGGAATTAATTAAATAAAATTTTTTTCGAAGGAAAACTAAACTAAATTGAATTTGATAAACAAAATTAATTAATCGAATGGAACTAAATTAGAAGGATGTTAAAATTACTAAACTCATTGAAATTTTAAAGTATATACTTACAATATAGAAAATCATGTAATTTTATTATTTTCTTAATATAAATAAATAATTTTATATAAATATATATATAAATTCAGTTCAGTATGGTTGGTGTTGTTATTTTAATATTTTATTTTAAAAGTTTAATCCAAACAAAATAATAGAATTACTTAAAATGCAAACTAGAAAAAATAATTGAAAAAACATTGATCTGATAATTTTCTTTACTATAAATTGGACAGGACTCAATCAAGTTACTCATTTGATAAATGTAGAACCTAATTAAAAAGGGAAATGGCCAAACCCAACGAATGATGGTTACCACCCACTAGCAAACAAAGAAGGATAAACAGAAGCCAATATAAAAGATATACAAGCCAATAACATCAAACTTTCGTCAACTTCCCATTATTCATGCACTCTAAGCTAACTCATTAAATAAATTTTTTACATATTAAGAAGCATAATTAATTTGACAAAAGGAATTTTAAATTATTGTTGTAAAAAAGGTATTTTTTGGAAAAAGAAAACTTTTAAGTCTCGACTTCTAAAACTTAAAAGGAATTTTGATAAGTTATGTCCTTTTTTGTAAATCATTTCAAAATTTAAATAAATCCAGATACTTCTCAGTCCTTTATTATTTCTGAAAAAATAAAAACAGCCACTATCATACTAGATTATACGTTATTATTATTATATATTATTAAGTCAAAAATAAAGCATAAAATGGGTGACTCGCTTGCTGCATTATACATTATTAGATCATAAATAATGCATAAATTAGAGAAACATAATGTAGCACAATAACACTAAAATTAACATGGAGATCAAATTCTAAGCCGCAATCATAGTTTCTTCAATCTTTTTGGCCATTTTCTGCAGATAATGGTTCTCATACGAATTAAAGTCCTCTAATTTCCAACCTGGAATCGGATTACTAATATATGAGACTTCGATCTTGCACCCACTTTGATCATCGCCATTGACTGCCAATACCTGCCAATACTTTCCATGTGACCAAATACTCTATGATTCCCACATTATTTTCAATAATTTCAAAGCTTAAACAACGTTCTATTATATTAATCATCACCAGCTTTTCTTTGGCCCAGGTGATGGGCCTTCGGCAATTTCATACGGCGCAGCTGTGGAGCCAAGGTACCGGACTAGGCCAGGCTTGCCTTGTTCACCCTCCACTTGATAACACACATCATAATTAGGATACAACTTAAGTATATTGCAGAAGTCCTCAACGATTGGCCACACTTGATCTATTGTTACGCTTTTAAACTCCACAGAGAATTTGCCTTGCCATTTAGTAGGCTCTATTTCCTCTGCCATGGAAGTAAGAGGAAAGAAAAGAAGGGAGTTTCAGTGTCTTGAATATTGAGAATTGAAACATCAGATGTTAATATAGAGAGAGAATGTGCATTTTGCCCCCTTCAAGTTATAGCGAGAGTACCGATTTGTCCATATTCTAATTTTAAGAGTAAATAAGCCAGAGTTTCCGAAAAAATAACCATTTAGACCCCCCTCAATCAACTAAACAAATAATAGCATTATAAGAGGACAAATATATTTCTACCAAAACATTTGGGGCAAATATGTTCTAATAAAAAAATATATTTATATAAAATTTTAAATATATTTAAAAATTTTAAATTTAAAAATATATTTAAATTATATAAATTTAAAACTTTAAAAACATATTTAATATAATATAATAATTATCAATAAATTAAAAATAAATGTAGAACCTAATTAAAAAGGGAAATGGCCAAACCCAACGAATGATGGTTACCTCCCACTTGCAAACAAAGAAGGATAACATAAAAGCCAATATAAAAGATATACACGCCATTAACATCAAACTTGCATCAACTTCCCATTATTCATACATTCTAAGCTAACTCATTGAATAAATTTTTTACATATTAAGAAGCATGTATAACCTAATTAAATATAGAACCTAATTAAAAATAAATGTAGAACCTAATTAGAAAGGAAAATTAATTGCCAAACCCAAATAATGATGGTTACCACCCACTAGCAAACATAGAAAGATAAACAAAAGCCAATATAAAAGACATACATGCCATAACATCAAACTTGCATCAACTTCCCATTATTCATGCAGTCTAAGCTAACTCATTGAATAAATGTTTTACATATTAAGAAGCTTGTATAACCTAATTAAATGTGTAACCTCATTAAAAATAAATGTATTGAGTTGGCATTTGGATTGGCATCGTCATAACCGTTGTTGACTGTATTGACAATTGAGATGACATTGACATAACCATTTGCGATGGTAAATCACCAATTTTATTTTTTCTAGTACAAATAGAAATCTTCTTTTGTGCATTAGATTGCCATGATAAAAATAAAAGGAAAAAACTAGAAATATAGTACATATACCTGAATTTGATGATTTTTTTTCTTTGATTTTGTTCTCCGATTTTCAAAATGACCCTGCAGTCTATCATTTGAAACACCTTTAGGCTTCAATCTTGGGGAATCTAATATAGGGGTTGTATCATCCTTTATCTCTTCATCAACATCATTAAAATCTTCATTTGTGTTGTTGTATTCATTTTACTCAATTGCAATCTTGCTAATTCTCTGTCAAACTCTTGGTCTAATTTACGAAAAGTATTTCGACACAATTGTTTTGTAGTTTCATTTGCTTGGATTCTCATAATTATATCATAAGCACACCTCATCATGGTGTTGCTAGTTTCAGTTTCAGTATCTTTTAAACATGGACTTTTTTGCTCATATTCATGCATCCTCTTTGCATTTTTTTTTCTACTTAAAATATATATTTTTTTGAGTATCTTAGTCATGTTTTTTATAATAAGAACTTTTAATGCATGCGAATATAATAATTTCATTGACTCGAATTTCTTACAACTGCATTCAACATCCATAGTAGATGAATTAAAATTGATTATACGTATCATCGAATTTTCTCCCTTTCCGCGACTTCAAAAGAAGAAATATTTTCATGACTTTCAATATCTAGCCAAGTTGTGACAACTCCATTAAATAATTTATTCTAAAATAACTTGAAAATCTTATGTGTATAAATTTTTGCTGTATGATTTAATATGCTACTAATTTTAATGGGACAAGGAGGTAAACTTAGTTTACAATTGCAATTTTACAGAAAACATGAGTGCTGAAAATCCAACAATATAAGTATAGAAGATTTTATTTCAGTTCACATTACAACAAAAGCTATTTTTCAAAAAAAAAAAAGAAGAGAAAACATAAATACAGATTATATAAAATATATACATGATATCTCAACATTATCATTGCATACTCATATATAGTTTTTAATTATTATTATTTTATTCAATAAAAGGCTTTTTCCAACTCAACTCTGCAGATGTTCAATAACACAAACAACTTGTATTAATTATTGTTGTAATATAATTGTGAAAACTTTTGTAATTTAATCATAACAGACCCATTAAATTTTGTAATTTATTATTGAAAGTTAGATACAATCAAATCAAGTAGTAAACAATGGTTTATCAAAAAAAGAAAAAAGAAAAGAAAATAGTAAACGATGGTACTATAAAAAAACATAAAACAATCGTGACATATAGTAAAATAGGGCTTATTGAAATTTTTAATCTTTATTAATATTTTATTTTTGTATTCAATCAAAATTAGTAATAGCATTGCATCAATTAAAAACCTAGAATCTATAGATATATATTTGTCTTCTGTTTAATTTGATTTGTCCTACAAATCAAATTGTTCTTGACTTGATTTATGTCCTGCTCAGTCTATAGTTACAAAATATGAATGAAAAACTTCTAATGGATCTGTAATTTTTCTAGCGTTTGACGTTTGAAGCTTTTCTTTTAATTAATTTTTCGTGTGAAGAGTTGCGTGAAGTGCTGAAGGTTTTTTTTTTTTCTTATTTTACGTATTCATTGCTTAACGGTAAAGACACATGTAAGATTCTTATTGGATTGCCACACCAACTAGGAATCCTAGTTGGTGTGGCGGTGGTACCATATAAAAACTCTAGATTCACACGTCTCCATGTAAGAGCTGAGAAATCCTTTAAAGAATTTGATGCGTTCTGCCAAAAGATTATTAATGATCACATCCAAAAGGGAAAGAAAGAAGCTGGACATGAGGATGTAACTGATATAGAATTTGCTAAAGTTCGAGAGCTATCAAAATAAAAATGGTGCTTTTCAATTTTCCAAGGATTATATCAAAGCAATTCTTACGGTAAGCCATCTCTTTTTTCTCCTTATTTTATATTACTTTAATGATATACAAAAAAAATTCTTCAACTTTTACAATTTTTTTTAAATTTTATTACATACTTTATAACTTGGGAATTTCATTTGTTGATTTTTTGCAATGTTATCACTAACTAAAAAATTCAGATAAAAATTTACCTAAATTTATTGACATGTCAAATCAGTATTATTTCTTTTTTAAAAAATAAAAAATCTATTTGAATTTTCCTGTAATGAACCTTGTTTTAATGTGAGAAAAAAATTAATGTGAGAAAAAAATAACCTTAATTTTATCTTCCTTTATGTTCTTAAACAGCCATTGATTTATGACATTCACAGTAAATGAAATTATCTTTTATAATTAATTAAATCTCATCCACCAATGGGACTTCTAATAATTTGAATACGTACAACAGAAAAAATGTTATGGGAGATGGAGCATACAACACCTATTCAATTGGTGAAAAAGAAAAAATTTTACATGAATTTTTTTCTTCATATACTTGTTCGACATGTCAATAGGCAGGAATTCTAAAACAAAGGGGCAATACAAATTGTATTTGATTTCTGTATATGATGTGAAACTTACCTAAACAAATGTCAATTTTTTTTTGGTGTATTGCCATATGGGGAAAAGGAATTGAGCCTAGATTTGTATAGAGAAGATACACTTATAGCTAGATTATCCCTCAGCATGTATATATATAGATAAACTTTCAGATAAGGATTATATATAAGGGACAATATCACAATGGTCATGAATTTTAGTCTTAACTTTTTAAGGACTAAAATTCAGCTTTGAATTGATTCTTTATATGGTAATTTATTTAATTTCAGGATATATTTTAAGCTGGAGTGGACACTGGAGCAGTAACTCTGGTTTGGGCTATGGCAGAACTTGTTAAAAATCCTAGAGTTACAAGAAAAGCAAAACAAGAAATTAGAGCTTGTATTGGAGACAAAACTAAAAAGTCTATGAAAGTGATATTGACAAACTTCCTTACCTAAAAATGGTACTTAGTGAAACTGTGAGACTTCATCCACCAGCTACACTACTACTTCCAAACGAAGCCATGTCTGAATTTAGTATCAAAGGCTACAAAATTTACCCCAAAACTCAAATCTATGTCAATGTATGAGCAATCGGAAGAGATCCTGAATCCTAGAGAAATCCTGAAGAATTCTTTCCAGAGAGGTTTATAAACAACCCAATTGATTATTTAGGGGAGCATTATGAATTTTTACCATTTGGGAGTGGTAGGAGAAGTTGTGTTGCTACTTTATTGGGAATGGCTAATATGGAGCTTGCTCTTGCAAATCTTTTGTTTTGCTTTGATTGGAAGTTGCCTTACAACATGAAAGAGGAAGATTTGAACATGGAAGAATCATTTGGTTTTACAACTCTTAAAAAAGTTCCTTTATTGCTTGAGGCAATTAAGTATCAACCCAAGGAACAGCTTTGCTTTGAATAAGCAACTCCACTTTGTGCACTTATAGTATAATTTAATGAATCGTAAAATAATAATGGATTAATAAATTACTGTAAATCATTAAAAATTATGCATATATAAAGTGCTAATATTAAAGTAAATCTTGAAAAGATTTATTGTTTATTTTTTCTCAAATTTATGGGGTATGTTTGGGATGATTTTTTTTTTGGTTTTCTGTTTCTTAGGAAAAAAAATAAAAAATTATCGTTTAATATCATTAAGTTATCCATAAAATATGGTTTGAGGAGAAATTGTATATAAAACTCTTTTTTGATATAAAACATTTTATATCAATATTTTTTTTTGATATAAAATATTTTATATCAATAAAACTCTTTTTTTATAGCAAAATTAGTTTTTGACGTTTTCTTTTTTAAAATTTTTTATTTCTTTATTTCTCAATAATTAAATTTTAATAATTATGATATATTGTTTATAAAAATATTAAACATGTTTTTAAAAATATAAAACAAAAACTAAAAACAATTTTTTATTAAAAAAGACAAAAACAAAATAATTTACAACAAAAACTAACACACCCTAAGGCCCTATTCATGTACATCATATGTTTTTTTTTTTATTTTTTAAAATCAAAACTTATTTTTAATTTTTTGTTTTATATTTTTTTAAAAACTCGTTTTATATTTTTAAAAATTATATCATAATTGTTTTACTATACATACACAAATACACATTTTATTCACCTATTAATTAGAAAAAATTATATTATTTATTCTAATAATACATTATGATATTAATTATATATTATTAAAATAAAATAAAATTATTAAAAATAAAGAAAATAAAAATTTACATGAAATACAAACCTCATTTAATAATTGAATTTGCAAAAAATTTAAAAAGAGCATATATATATATATATATGTACATGTAAAAAGAATAGTAAAGAGAGAAAAAACATTACTGATATATATCTCTTCTTAAAACTAAAATACTAAAATTCATATTTTGTGGATTTCAAATTTATCCAAAACCATTTTTTATCTAATAAAAAAAATTAAAACTCAATAATATTAATGAGCATGTTTTTATTTTTGTCTTAAAAATTCTAAAATAAAAAAACAAAAATCATTCTGAACACACCTAAACGTTTTAATATGACTACAAATAAATGTGATAAGCAAGAGGTAAACTGTAATTCTATTTAGTTGCTTATACTAGATGTAAAGTATATGAGATTTTAAATAATGGAATGTGATTCAATGGAAGTGATTGCCATCTGAATGTTTTAGCTATGTTTTTGCCATTTGGCAAACATAAATTCATCTAGGATTAAGATTGACCAGAAATGGTTGAGCCCTTTTTTCTGAAAAAAAATGGTGACTTTCTATGATGTTCACTCTGTTTGGCAGAGATATAAGAGATCATTCTTGAATTAGGAAACAAGGGAAAAAATGAAAAAGCAAAATAAAAAAGAAAAATATATTGGCAACAGATATAACGAAGCTTCAATACTGTTGCCAATGATTCATTATGGACGCTATTAACTTTCTATCGCTGTTATATTTACTAATTCTTTGTAAATGTCGCTGATGTTTAGTTTTCATCAAATATACATTTTGTTGCCTATTGTCTGGCGACTTTACACCTATTGATTGTGTTGGCGACGCTTTTGAAATGTAGGTAACTATTTTAGCGATGCAAATTTTTATTGCTAAAAATAATTTTTAGCATCACTAAAAAGAAAAATTAAAGTACTGTTCTCTAAATGTCTGGCATAGTTAAGAAAGGAGCTCTTCTTGGGCAAGATCCACAGGCTTGTAAACAGTATTTACTTATTTGTACTGAATTTTTTTTAAAGTTGGATATTCTTTTAAAAGAGTAGATCACCATCACTAATATGTTGTTAGAGAGGAGTATAAATACTTATTTTTAGAGAATATATGCATTATTCAGTCAAAAATTTATTTAGGTGTCAATTCGTTCCTTCGCGTAAGCTTAACAAATTAATTTACACATTCTCCCTAAAAACCAATGACCTTAACAATTGTAAAATACCTCTATTGACTAGTATTGAAAAATAAATTTCTAAATATATAATTTTAAAAAATTTAAAATATATTCTAGCTTCAAAATTTTAAATTCTTTAAAATTTATTATTGTAATAATAAATAATAAATAATAATATAATGAAAATTATGGTTTTGCCCATACAAAGAATTGAACCATTGAAAATAGGCCCAATAGAGATGAGAGAAAACCATCAAGAGGACCCCAACCTTTAACCCTACCATCTCAGCAACCATCGTAAAACCCTTTCTAGCCCCCATTATTGCCCGCTCGCCCACCCTGCACCCAAAGCCAAACCTACATCCGTTGGAACTGAATGGAGAAAACGATTCGTTTTTGTCTTTATAGACTTTTTACCGCTGCAAATCTCAGCTAAAGATATATGACCCTCATTTAGTAAGTATGGGAAGATTTTTGACATCTTTATTCCTAACAAACTAAGAAAGAATTCATCCTACAAATATGACTTAGTTAGATATAAATCCGTCAATGAGGCTTTTAACGTCATCCATGAGCATAATGGTTACGTTATGTTCAAAAGGAAAATATTGGTGAAGTTGGCAGATGAATGGCACTTGGCTCGGCAAAGGAATTACACTAGTAAAACCAAGTTGCAACCCAAAGCTATTGTCCTTAATTTACCATATACAAAGGCGATACCTGCTGGATATGAAGATATGCCTAGTGCAAAGCACAACGAATATGATAATTGTGCCTTTTCATTTACAACAGATAATTTTTATTGCACCTGACCTTCCAATGGTATCGTCGGGCATGTTACTTCCTATGAATGCTTCATCGGGCTCAAGGAGTTCTTCGTGGATAATAGTTACACTCCATTGAAAATATCATCCATGGGTGGTAGGACTGTGTTCATTCTTTTTGAAACTTTTGACATGGTGACTGAAATTATAACAAAAGGCTCAGATTGGTTAAGCAATAGATTTGAATTTGTTGAACAATGGGACCAAGGGACATGGCCTTTGTGTTATGATCATTTTTATATGTGTTTTTAGGGTAATTTTATTTACCTTTTAGTTATTTTTCTAATATGTTTGTTTAGTTGTTTGAAGATTTTTGGTGATTTAGGTTGGAGCACGAACATGTGAAAAATAGAGCTTAAATTCATTGGTTGAAACCAATTTGGAAGGAAAGCAATCAACAAGGCCGAGTTGGACCAAGCTTGGCCATGTCCTTCATTAAGGAAATTGAATTTTTTTGGCAAAGCTCGACACACTCATCGTCTTGGCCATGTCTCTGACCATGTCACATGACATGGCCAAGACAAATTTGAAGCTTGGTCGTGTCTTTCACAAGAATGAATTGAAGTTAATACAACACTGGACATATGGAAAGGACACGGCCGTGCCTTTGGCTATGTCACACCACACGGCCAAGATAAGAAATCCCTTGGTTGTGCCCTTTCCCTAAGAAATAAGAGAAGAGAAAGAAAAAGTAGATACGATTAGAAAACACAACTCTGTCTCTGACTGTATCACTCCACACAAGCTTAAGAAAAGAAGAACCAAAAGAAGAAAGAAGCAGACACAGCTATAAGGCTTAGCCATGTCACAGGAAAAATTTGAAAGACACGGCCAGGGAAAAACATACTTGGCCATGTCTGTGAGAGATTCCCTTTTTATTTTAACACGTTCAGTGGGACAAGAGAGAAAAAGTGATGTTTTTGAGCAAATTGTGAACTGCTTTTTAGAAAAGAAAGGGGAAAACAAATAGAAGTGGAGAGTGTGGTGCAAGGTTGGAAAAGCATGGTTTTAAATAAAAATTATGTGCAATTGAGCTAGAGGGGGGAGAGTTTTGATTAAAAGAGAAGGAGGGACACATTTTTTTTTTGTAGTTCTTGGAAGCTCTAAGATTAGTTTTGAGGAGAGGGATTTTTAAGTGTTGAGAAACTAGCTTTTGGATTTTCACTAATCAAATTTTCTACAAATTTGTTTTGGAGGAGGTTTAAGGATTCTTGATCAAACTCAAGCAAGGGTGGAGGAAGAACAACAAAAGATCAACCGTAGCCTTCTTCAAACCGGGTTTTTCTATTCTTTGAATTAGTTCAATTAATTCATTTCCAGATTTTTGATGATTTGTTATAAATATTAATATTTCAATGGATATTTATGATTTGATTTATATTGAGATGAGTATGTTTTTTGATTTAATGATGATGAGCTAAATTATCCATACCTAGGATTTGTAATAGATTTGATTAAATTATTTGATACAAGTATTTCCATTAATAAACCTTTGTTATGTGAGTTGATTGCATTGGATTGAATGTTAGGTTGATAGATTGGCCACCTATTAATCTCTAAATAATGAATGAAGAACTAAGAGGTAAAATTTGATATTGGAACTATGTATTCAACCACCTTAAGAATCAATTAGAAATATAAGTTCTAGAGTTCTCTTAATTTGTGAATTCAAAATAATTGGTTGTTGTTAATTCATGAATGTGATAACTAATGAATTGATAATTGCTAATAAATCATAAGAAACAAATTAAGTTACAAGGGTACGTTAATGGTAATTTTAGAATTAAACATTTGATTAAATCAAATTATAAATCCTAGGCATCATTTAGAAAGTTTGAATCAATTTTTTGCAACCGCTATTTATTTTACCCATAATCTTAGGTATCTTTTACTATTCCAACAATATACACTTCATTTTTAAAATTTATTGTTTCAATCAAATTATTACAAACCAACACCTTTCTTGTGAGATGACCTTGGGATGTTCCACCATTACTACAACTACCTCGTATACTTGCGAGAGTCACTTTGTACTATTATTAAGTAGAGTGCGACAAGTTTTTAGCACCGTTACTGGAAAAGGCTATTTAATTAATAATTTGATTATTTTATTTAAATTGCTTAAGTGCATTGTTTTGAATTACTCAGGTGATTTATGCAAGGACGAAGGTCTTAAGGTAATGAACTTGTTCCCTTTGTAGACAATGGACATAGACGTCCTAGAACCGAAGAAGTGGATCCTTTGGGATAAGAAGGGGAAAGTATTGAAGAGCAACTTGAAGAGAATGCAGAAGGAGAGATGGGTGAAGTAGAAGAACCACCCATGAAAGAGTTTGCCTGATCAGTTATTGGGGTAACTACATCTTGCATACGGTTGAGAAATGCAACAAAAAATTATGAATTAAAAAAATCTCATTATAGCATGCTGCCATCTTTTCATTGAATGCAGAATGAAGATCCTCTCAACTTTATTCATGATTTTTATTCAACTTTGCACACATTCCCTTTGCAAACATTGATGGAGGATGAGCTAAAGATGTAGTGCTTTCCTTATACTTTGAAGGATAAGGCAAAGGCATAGTTAATGACTTTGCTAGAAAACTCATTAACCACATGGACCGAGGTTTACAAGTTCATGACCAAATTCTATTCACACCAGAAGACAAAGAAACTTCTTGGAAACATTGCAACCTTCACTCAAATGGATGGTGAAACATTTCATGAGGCGTGGGATCATTTTAAATCTTTATTATTCCAATGACCTCATTATCATTATCCACAATAGTTATTCAACCAATTCTTTTATGATGGGCTCACTCAGTAGAGTCAAAATATAGTGGATAATGCTGCATGAGGAGTAATGGGTGAGAAGATAGCTGCTAAAACTGTTAGATTGTTTGAAATGTTGGGAGCAAATTCACAACAGAAAAGCATATGGGAGACGCAAATGAGTTTATAAAATGAACTTAAATTCTGAAATGACAAGACAGTTAGCAGAATTAACAAGACAATTTAAGATGCTAAATGCAAGAGGAAGTGCAACCATGCCAAGTCAAGAAACATATGTATCATATGGTGTTGTAGGCCATAGTGCAAATATGTGCCTTTCAATATTTGATCAATTGCAAGAAGGGCAAGGGAAAGTACATGCCTTTGAAGGTTTCTAACAAAGGAGTAGGAATGACCCATATTCAAATTCTTATAATCCCGGTTGGTGAAACCACCCAAATTTTTCATGGAAGAATCAGCAACTAGTTTCACCTCAATAATCTTTCTAGCCCTATCAAAGAGGACCTAACTTCCAAGGACAAACTTCAAATCAAGAGCAAATAAAGAAACATACACTTGAAGATAATTTGAATCTTTTTATGCAAATTAGCACCCAAAATCAAGAAGTGAACAATAAGAGGTTTGCTTCTTTGGAAGCATCGCTAAAGAAGGTGGAAACTCAAGTTAGTCAATTGGCAAACCAACTTCAAGCACATCAAAAAGCAAAATTTCCAAGCCAACATGAGCAATCCAAAGCAATCACAATTTTAAGGAGTGGAAAGGTAATAAATAACAAAATTTGTAATTCTCTAGATGCATGTACAAATTAAGAAGATGGTGATGAGATACAAACCAACCAAGATCAACCAAGTCAATCAAATGAAGAGAAAATGGTAGAGGGACCAACTCCACCAAAGTTGCATAAATCTCCAAATCCCGATCGCCAATTCCTTTCTCAAGTAGGTTGAAAAATGAGAGGCAAGATAAACAATTTTTTGAAATTTATAACATGTTTTCCAATGTAAGTATAAATCTTCCCTTACTTGTTGTAATTAAGAACATGCCAGCTTATATCAAATTTTTCAAAGAATTAAAAATTAAAAAGAAAAGGTATGATCTAAACGAAAAGGTGATAGTTTCGGAGATAGATAGTGTTGTTTTACAACATAAGTTACCTCCAAAACTAAAGGACCCTGGAAGTTTTATGATCAATATCTCTATAGGGAATGGGAAAGAGACAATTGGCATATGTGACTTGGGGGCTAGCATAAATTTGATGCCATATTCAATCGATTTGCAATTAGAACTTGGGGAACTTAAATCAACCAAGATAGTTTTGCAATTGGCAAACATAACTCTTAGATTTTTCAAGGGAATTATAGAGGATGTCTTGGTTCAAGTAGGGAGTTTAATTATTTTTGTTGATTTTATAGTCTTAGACTCAGGGGAAGAAATCCCTAGGGATGCTGAACACACGATTTTGTTAGGAAGATCATTTATATCTACAACCAACACTCTGATAGATGTTAAAAATGGAAAATTAACCATGACCGTTCTAGGACAAATTGTGGTATTTTTAATTTTTAACACTTCCCCTATTCCCACTACTGGTGTTTATGAAAATTGCTCTTTTATTGATTGTACTGATCTTGTTGTTGAAGAAATTTTCTTGTAGAAAAGCTGTGAAGACAAGCTTGAGGTAGCATTGAATTTAGGTGAAGAGGTTAAAATTTCTGATGAAGGAATTAAGTAATGCAAGTCCATGTTAGATGATGAGAATAATGAGAGGGGACTTGAGATTGACAAAGAGGAGATTCAACTAAAATTGGCTGAACTAAAAAAACTTCTGAAACATTTAAAGTATGTTTTTCTTAAGGAGAGCAATACGTAGCTAGTGATCATTTCTGCGACTCACAATAGTGATGAAGAAGAGAAACTTTTGAGAGTACTAAAGAGTCTAAAGAAAGCCATTGGTTGAAGATTGAGTGATATCAAGGGTATTAGTCCTTCCATGTATATGCATAAAATAATTTTAGAGGAAAGAGCTAAACCTGTGAGGGAAGCTCAAAGAAGGCTCAATCCGAACATGGGTGAGGTAGTCAAGAAAGAGGTTCTTAAACTGCTTGATGAAGGGGTAGTTTACCCCTTTGCCAATAGTGAATGGGCTAGCCCTGTGCATTTGGTACCAAAGAAAGCAGGTTTAACTGTAATTCAAACTGAGAAGGGAGCGATGGTACCTACACGAACTTAGACCAGGTGGCAAATGTGTATAGACTATAGGAAATTAAATAATGTCACCAAGAAAGATCATTTTTCTTTATCATTTATTAATCAGATGCTTGATAGATTATCTGAACATGCTTTTTACTATTTTCTTGATGGTCTTTCAGGTTACTACCAAGTCCCTATAGCACTGGAGGATCATCCTAAGACAATTTTCACTTGTCTTTTTTGAACATTTGCTTTTCGAAGGATACCGTTTAGATTTTACATTGCACCAGGCACTTTTCAAAGATGCATGCTGTCTATTTTTTCTGATATGTTGGATAAATTCATAGAGGTATTTATGAATGATTTTTCTATTTTTGGCACTTCCTTTGATGATTGCTTGGATAAATTGACTATTATCATTGAAAGTTGTATTGAATGTAATTTAACCTTGAGTTGGGAGAAGAGTCGCTTTATGGTAGATCATGGTATAGTTTTGGGGCATGTTGTATCTAGTAAGGGCATTGAGGTGGATAAAGCCAAAATTGATTTGATAGCTAATTTGCCACCTCCCACGTCTGTTAAAGGGATTAGAAGTTTTTTGGGACATGGTGGATTCTATAGAAGGTTCATAAAGGATTTTTTCAAAAATTTTATGTCCTTTATGCCAATTGTTTGGAAAAGATGTTCCATTTGTCTTGGACTCCAATTCAAAATAGCCTCAACTTTACTCGAATCAACTCTAATACCTTGTGCTGAAACCACATGACCAAGAAAAGTCACTTGATCAAGCCAAAATTCACACTTAGATAGCTTAGCATACAATTGCTTCTCTCTCAAAGTCTGTAATACAATCCACAAATGCTTATCATGATCCTCCTCATTACGTGAATACACCAAAATATCATCAATAAAAACCACCACAAATTGATCTAGATAGGGTCTGAATACCCTATTCATCAAATTCATAAATGCTGCTAGTGCATTCGTCAACCCAAAAGGCATCACCAAAAACTCCTAATGCCCATACCTTGTATGAAAAGCTTTCTTAGTTACATCTTCAACTCTGACTCTTAACTGATGGTACCCTGATCTCAAATAAATTTTAGGAAAAATTGCTGCTCATTTCAATTGATCAAAGAGATCATCTATCCTAGGTAAAGGATACTTATTCTTGATGGTCACTTTATTCAACTGCCTATAATCAATGCACAATCTTAAGGTACCATCCTTCTTCTTCACAAACAAAACGGGCGCTCCCCATGGTGACATACTAGGGCGAACGAACCTTTTATCCAACCTGCAACTGCACCTTCTACTCTCTCAACTCAATAGGTGCCATTCGATAAGGAGTAATAGAGATGGGAGTGGTACCAAGCAACAAATCAATACCAAACTCAACCTCTCTCTTAGGGGGTATCCCTGGCAACTCCTCAGGAAAAACATCTAGGAATTCAGCAACTGTGGGTATACTGTCGAGCTGGGAACCCACTACTCTGATATCTACAATATGAGCAAGATAAACCTCACATCCTTTTTGAATCATCCTCCTAGCTGAAACAGCTGAAACAAACATGGATGAAAGATGTCTTTACTCACTAGATACCATCACACTTCTGCCATCATAGGTTCTCAAGGTAACACACTTTTGCTGACAATCTACCACAGCCCCATGCCTAGATAATCAATCCATGCCTAAAATTAAATCATACTCCTTGAAAGGCATCTCAATCAAGTCACCAAGGAACTCCTCATCCTGAACCACAATCGGACTATTACAGTGCACCTCGCTAACTACAACACTATGCCCTAAAGGATTTGTCACCAAAATATCAAATCCTAGGGACTCAGAATGCAATTCAGTCACAGGCAAGATGGATGCATAAATGTATGAATGCATGGATCCTAGATCTATCAAAGCAAGAACTGAAGTACCAAATAAAAAAAATGTACCAGCAATAACAGTTGCAGTATTAGGCTGCCTCTGCATCACATAAACCCGCTGTGATGGCCTGACCTCATCTGGTCTATTGCCTCCGGATGTAGAACCTCCTCTCTGATTAGACCATGGCCAACCTCCTCTGCTAAAACCTCTGCCACCTCGACCCCCTCTAACACTGGATCGAGAAGCTGCAGTATCAGTTTGTCTATCCTCTGGTGGCTCAGGGTAATCTTTGATGAAGTGATCTGGTGACACACATCTATAACATAATCCTGGTCCACCTGTCTTCCAACAAGCACCCCCATGTGCCCTACCACAATGGACACATGTATAAGAAACTGGCCTCTAAACTACTGGAGTTGGAGCACTAGTCACTGACACTATAGGTCTTGATCTCTGCCTCTGATGCTGCTAAACTGACCTACCAGACTGTCCCTGACTCCTACTAAACCTTTGAAAATGACCTCCTAGGCCTCTCTTTACAGATGAAGATCCTGCCTCAAATTGGGGTCTCCTAACCCTGGTTTCCTTATTCCTAGCAGCTGCTATAAAGACCCTGTGCTCTCTCAACACTCCTAACAGCTGCAACTAACTGGGAAAAATCTTGATACCGAGAGCCTACGATAATACACATGATAGAGGGTCTCAACCCCTCCTCAAATCTCCTACACCGGTCAATCTCATCCAAAATAATTCCACTGGCATAATGACTCAACCGGATAAACTCGATCTCATACTCTGTCACTGTCCGGTTATCCTGTCTCAAATTCAGGAACTCCATCTTCTTTGCATTTTTATATTCCCTCGGAGTATACTTCTGCTCAAACTCTCGCAGGAAATCATCATAAGTCAAAGTTGGTGGATCATCTAAGGCATGTGGAACCGTTTTCCACCAATCATATGCATCCCTCTGAAGAAGAGATCTAGCATAATCAAACTTTTTTTTAGGAGTAGCCTGCAACTGGATGAACACTCTTTGAACTCTATCACGCCACTGCTCAGCTACAGCAGGATCTATAGTACCCATAAAGTCCTCCGCTCCATACTTCCTCAACTTATCATATTACTTCATCGGTACTTGCGTTGCGGTGGTGGCTGTGGTACTGGAGCCTACCTCAATAACTCCACCCTATGCCATACCTAAACCGGCAGAATCTCATCAACTGCTGGTCTCTCTAGCATAGGAGCAGGTGCCTCTCCAACTATCTCGACTCTAGCTCCATCTCTAGCCTTAATAGGAGCTACACTCTCAGCACTACTCTCTACAGACTAAAATGTCTGAGATGCCATCGCTACTTATATCTGCAAACACAGAAGAATTTGCTACATCAAAGATTATAAACTGCCAGTGCCAATAAATGTATCTTATTTAAAACCATATTTTAAAATCTAAAATTTTTTTTCTTACAATTCACCTAGGTTGAGAACCTCAAACCTAGGCTCTGATACCAAAACAAATATAACATCCTTATACCTAATATACGTACACTACATACACTCATATATTTAATATACGTATAAAGGATACAAGAATGTCACAACCATTTAAACAAAAATAAAACTTCACTTTTAAAAACCTGTGTAAACTTAAAACAATTCATTGATATCTTATAATTAGTAAATAAAACATTACTTGTTAAAACATATATGTATCTTCATTACTCAAAAGTTTATTTAAAACATTTTTAATAAGCAGTGGAATGTACATTTATATATACATCAAAATCAATATGTACAAAAATATAAGATTTATACATGCTGACAGTTTGTCTCTGATCTTGATGTTCCACTAACAACTCTAATCTCAAAGTCTCAAGCCTAGACTCGACTCGGTCTAGCTGAACTCTCCGGCTCAACCGAATCTACCTTGTCACCTAAGCGATGAACCACAATCTCGCTTTGCCAGAAGCTTAGTGGTACAAACTTTGATAATAATATAATTCAAATGTAATGTCAATTCACCACACATAAGGATATCATATTACATAACATTATATCATTATATCTTGATAAATTGCTCAATTGTTCCACAACTAATAATTCACATAAAAACAAACACAAGCATGGGCCCAAAAGGATCTAATATGCCATTCAAATTTCAGAGTTTCTGCTTTGGTCCAATATAACAAAATTTGTCTAGCCTGAAGGCTAATCATAATCACAATGAGGATTACCTCATATGTAACATCCCAACTGGACTTCAAGGACTAGGCCCAACCCAACTTCAAGGGTCTGCTACATCATGTAACACCCAACTACGCTTCAAGACTAAGCCCAACTCAACTTCAAGGGATTGTTACTTTTTAGGAATGCCGCCAACAATAAAACTCTGAAAATTGAAAAACATACTAGGCACACATTTCTTTCATAATTCTATTTACAAATCCTTTCTCATTTTCTCATTATTTCAGTTTAGCCATCACCAATGACTTTACATACCATCATTAGTGTATACATAACAAATTGCATTATCCATACATTTTGAATCATCATCATATATTTCACATAGTTCACATTATGCAAAACATAGCATATTACTCATTCATCAACAATGTAGTAGGTAACTTAACATATTTTCCAACCAAATGTGTTAAGTCCCAATATTATGTAAATAAGAACAATTATTCTAAGTTTGTACTTACCTCTTAGAGCAACAAACACCAATTCCAATCTCCACTTCCAAGATATCCCTCAACACTTGGATTAGGATAGCTCAAATCTCTTTAAAGCCTAAACCAAATGAAATTATAAATACTCACTTAGTGATACACATAGGAAATAAGGAAAAGCACTATCTAGGGCAAACTCTACACTTGACACGCTAAACAACACGGACGTGTCCATGACCGTGCCCTAAAACCACAACACAGAAGCTTTGACATGCTCAGTAACATGGGTGTGTCACTTCACGTGTCAAAACTCCTCCAAAACAGTAGCTATGACACACTCAGAGACATGGGCGTGTCACTGATCATGTCACCCACACTAAAAATAGAACCATCGACACACCCAAAGACATGGTCGTGCCACTGGGCGTGTCAGGCCAAAAACCTAATATCGCCACAATAATGCCTCATCTAAAAATCATCTTTCATAAACCTTTTCAACTCCATACAAACTCAACCAATTCCATCATAATACCACATGACACTTACGTAAACATCAAAACAACTCAATTACAAGCAACAAACACAATCACAACCATATTTCACAACTCAAAACTTACAAAATCCACAACTCTTATTTTCTTCACCAAACGTAACCTTCTTCTTCAATCCAACCCCAAATTCAAAGTTATCAAGACACAAGAACTCCAAACATACCCAAAATCAACCATAAACATAACTACATCAAACATTCAATTTACACATACAATCTTCCAAAGGAAATCAAAGAAACAAGTTGGAAACTTACCAAATATGACGAAAATCCTTAAAACTCTAACTTGATCACTTGAAATCCTTCAATTGCTTGAGTTAGGAAGAACAAGATCTCTTTCCCTTGATGAAGCTAGTGGTGGCTGGCTCAAAGATAAAAGAAGAAGATGAAGGTGATAGTCAACAACAACTCAAACCAAACACGTCTCTTTTAAACAAACACATTTTCCTAATTCACTCTCCACCAAGCATTTATAATTATATAATAATAATCTCAAATATGTCATCTTCCACTATCATTAATTAATATATAAATAATTAAAATATCTCTTAACCTTATCAGGATACTAACTTGTATATATTGTATATATCTTCATATATACACCATATACACACTTTCCTTTTTCTTTTCTTTTTCACTTAATCAAATATATACACCAATTATTTAATTAATTTTCAACAATTAATATTTCCAAAATTTTAGGATATTACAGTTATTGTTGTAGTAATAAAGTATTATTATTAAATTTATCAATAAAATTATTATAATTATTATTATTAGTAATTATCAATTTTCGTATTATTAATATTATTATTACTATTATTATTAAAATTTACTATGGTAAATAAGAAATTTTAAGTAAATAGTATTACTGTTAATTTAATAAATTTTTCATTATAGTAAATTGTTATTGTAGCCGTTAATATAAGTTTATTTTAGAAATTAAGATAACTAAGTTATATATATATATATATATACACTAATTTATTTTAGCTAAAGACAAATATAAAATTGTATTTTCTTAAAATGCCAAAAATTAGATAAATGTTATTAAAATGGAATTGAATAAATTAGTTAATAATATAAATATTATCATTGTTATTATTATTATTAAACAATTAAAATAAGTGAACTAAATTAATGTAATTTAATTTTGTATCAAAATATTATAATAATTAGTAAATGTGGATATATATTCAAATTATATTGAATTGTTGAAAATATTGTTGAAGTGAGATATTGGTTTGATAATTGAGATAATACTCATTGGAGTATTTTTGAAATTTTGTGAAACACCAAAGTACGCTGCAATTTCATTAGAATTTAAAGACCGTTTTCACGTATTCTTTCCATACATTCATAGTGGCTGATAAAATTTGGTTATACCTTAAATTAAAAATTATTTAATATTATTTTAAGAACGAATCCAGCATAATTATTGAATATAAAAGAGATCATGTTGGATAGACAAGTACAGTTTTGGTCTAGGTGAATGGATAAATATATAATATTATATTTCTAAATTATTATATATATTTATATATATGTGTGATTTAAAAGAAAAAAAATTTACTAAATTATGAATGATGTTTCATTTTGAATGAAATTTATTTTCTTATAAATTAAGAACAAATAATAGTAGTTGAGTTTTTCATAATGTGAATGATTGATCATATTGTGGGTGGATATACACACACACACATACACACACACACACACACACACACATTCTTGCTATAATCTTAAATGATCACACCTTGATGACAGGTGTTTATCGAATTAAAAATTATAGTGATCTACCCTTTGGAGATTTTACTTTGTACATGTGTATTGAAGTTATTTCTTATTGGGCTTGTAAGGTAAGTCATCATGTACCCTTAGATTGAAGATGGATTAGTAGGGAATTATATTTGAGTATATACAAATGGTGTTTGAACTGAATTATTAGAATTATTCTAAGAACTAAGAAATATTTGAAAGTTATGTTTGAGATTCCAAGTATTATTTATCCAGCTAATTAATGATGATATATGCAAATACTTATATATATATATATTATTTAAACCTTGTTTGTTATCCCATGTTATATATTTATCTACTTTAATATATAAACATTTTCAGATACAGTTGAAGAATAACCCAGTAGAATTCCTTCATTTCCATTTCATCAGCTTATTGAAGAGGTTAGGCTAATATATTAGTATTTATCGTTTGGTTTTGCTAAGGATTGTTTATGTTATTATAATGAACCATATCAAGATGTACTTCAGAATAAAAGTATTTGTTTGGATGATGTAAATTACCATACACCTATAGCCATGTGTATGAAAAGAATATTAAGTAATTGAATTATGAATTATGATTATATAGCGAGTTTTATATTATGATTTTCTCAAGTATTTAGAAGAGGCTCGGTCAGGTCACAGGTCAAGTCCACCTCTAGTATTAGAAAAGTGGGGTGTGACAAGTATGTGTGGGCAAGAACGAGTATAAAGACGATGGCTAGGTTTCGTGGGCTCTAGCTAAAAATAAATTAATATATTTGCTATAATTTGCTATACAATTTAACTTTCGTTGCAAAATATTTGTGTCTTTGACCACAATAAAATATTTAGGGACAAAATGTCTTATTATAAAATATTTAGGGACAAAATGTCTTATTCTATTTAGCCACTTTATTTCTTAATGTGTGGGTAAAACGAAATATAAAAAGCTATGAAATCTGAAATTTCTATAGCTAAATTTTAGCTGCTCCACTTATAGCTACGATAAACTACAAATTAAAATTTTATAGCAAATTCATTTAGTTACTGTAATTTATGATTTTAACCACAATATCTTTCATAGTTATATATGATGAATATTGTATCCTATTATATCTTTACTGAGACATGAGATATATGCAACAAGTAACATTAAATAAAGATATTATAAAGATTTAACATGCTAACTAATTTATTAGTAAGCAGTAATTTGGGACAAATAATAAAGAAAAGTGATCATAGTAAGAAATAATTTGGGACAAATAATAAAGAAAAGTGGTCATATCAATTTAGAATGGAGGGAGTAATATTTATAATTTTTAAATCATTTGATAATATGCAATTCAAATATTGAAAATAATAGTTGATTAGAATTATATATATACATGCAAATAATTTTACCAGGGTTTTATGAAATTCATAAGATTTAAAAGTCAAACAATATCAGTATTCATGATTTGTTTTCAAGGACATACTTTGATGGTTAAAATTTAAAATGAAGATATAAAAGAGTTGAAAGTTTGAATTTGAGTGGAAGAATTAATTCCAAGAATATTTGAATTTTGATTTCTTTTCTCATTGGCTAACTGATGAAAATTGAATTAATGCGTATCAAGTGTAAAATTTAATATTATATATATATGAATAAATTACACCCATCTTCCTTAAAGAATTTACTTACTTACTTTATAGTCTCTTTAATTTTATTTTTTTCACTGGTCGTTCTTCTAGTTCGGACTTTTTAATAGAAGAATCCTTCAACCCATTTGTTGTCATTGCTTTCAACGACAATCTGAGTGATGCCACCT
This sequence comes from Garcia nutans, assembly GCA_947685225.1. Classification (NCBI taxonomy): domain Eukaryota; kingdom Viridiplantae; phylum Streptophyta; class Magnoliopsida; order Malpighiales; family Euphorbiaceae; genus Garcia; species Garcia nutans. The sequence continues at coordinate 503,336 of CANTUV010000013.1, forward strand.
AGTACACCAAATAGGCATGCCACGTCATTCAAATTTTTTAAGCGTGGACATTGAGGATAACACTGTTCAACTCCCACTTCTCTCTTTCTCTCTCTGGTCCCATTTTTGTCTCTATTCATTGTTCTTATCCTCACAAGCCCAGAAAAATACTTCGTTATTATATACTTATCTTTCTCTTCCTTTGATTTTGATTCTCTTTTTAGTTGCATCGTTGAAATTGCATAAGAGGGTATCGATAAAAGTTGCATCTTTGAACTTATGCTTATGAACTTTTGATTGTGTGAGAGGAAATTGATTAAAGTTGTTTTGGGCATTATTTGGTGGTGGACCAGAATTATAGTGGAACAAAATCACGATAAAAGTCCATTATGGTGCAACAATTGAAGATGGAACATGTAATTAAAAAAAGGAAAAAATACCCATGTTGCATTTTGTCTTTTTCTAGGGTTTTGTGGAATACATTTGCAGTTATCTAATTAATTTAAAAATGACTGTTATTTTCAAGATGGAATTGTTTCAAGTTGTTATTTCCATCTAGTAGCTTGGAATTGTTTCAAGTTGTGTTGAATTTGCTCATGTATTCTTTGAGTTGGATAGGAAAGTGTCCAATTTGTAAACCATTTGTTTGAATATGCATATTGTAACACTACAAGAAAAGCTCAATTTCGCAATGGAATTTAGTAACGTCTTAAAATTTGAAGCTAAATAGCAATGGATGTGCGATGAATTGCTGTTAGTTGCAGATTAGCATCAGTTTAATGACAGATACAATCTGTTACCAAATCCATTTCTAAAAAGTGGCGCAAAAGTGTCCCCAATTTTTCCTCACAAAATGGCAACAAATTTTCCATGGGTCATTAGTCACTAATTAGCGGTAGTCATAGCCAATGCTAAAAATTAAAAAATTGAAAATATTATTTTAACCACGGATATTCCGATGCTAATTATAAATATAATATTAAATTTATGTTGCTATTTTAACAACAAACATCAGCTAACATTAAAAACTTGTATAAAATTTGATATAATTAAAAATAGCGACAGAGGGTTAATCGTTAGTAATTAGCAATGGACTGTGCTGAAGTTATTCATTTAATTAATAAAAAATAAATTAAAAATTCAAACTATTAGAAAAATAACAATACCAATGCGTTAATGCCATCGCTAATCCAAACCCTAAAATACTCAAAGAGATCTCTCCCTCCCACACTTTCTTTTTCTTTAGCCAACCTTATTTGAATAACTACCAACGTGACTTAGTAACTTATGGTATTGCATGATATATTATAATATGACACTGAAAATAATATTTATCATATTTGAAATGATAGTATAATTAAGTAAAAATATTTTTATTTAATTGATGATATTTTAAAGATTTTAATATGTTATAAAGATAAATTATTTATTAATTAGCATATATTTGATGTTTAAAAAATTTATTTTGAATATTTTTTTAAAAATAAAATTGTAAAACTATAAAAAATCATACTATAAAGAGTGAAAGTTAAAATAAATAAGAATTAAATAATATCATACCATACTATACTGGTACTACACCTAAAATACTAGACTCAGTACCATACCACGAATCATCCAACTTCCCTGCATGGCTGTTCAGTGATCATAACCGAGCTCCTTAGAGTGACACATGTCTTCGTCTGATATAAATGTCGGTATTACCTTTTATTTACCGAGCTCACAAACCGAGCTTGATATCCTCTCAACACCAAGACCGAGCTCTCAAAGCTGGATGAACCTCGGTTCCATGCATTCCTAAGTCCCACCAAGCTCTTAGTATCCGGGAGGTAGCCCCTGATATAGTTATCGTATGACACTGACATCTCCTGAAAATCAGCTGGCACATTTGAATCTTATTCCCCACTCTTCAACTATAAATAGAGGTGAAGGATTTCTTTTCATTCTCATAATTCTCTCTTTATATTCAGATAAACCGATCTCTGACTTAAGCATCGGAATCTTCTCAGCAGAGCCTGATCACTTCTCTCTTTTCTTACAAGTAGGAGAGCAAGCAGCAGAAGAACCCAAACTCAAGCTAAGAGTCCTTAAAATTCACTTTGTCATCACATACCATACTATGACAATCCATAAAACAAACAAATCTAGTCTCCTTGCACTTTCCTCTGCATAGCCGACAACTCTATGTAAATATTCAAGAGAATTTTTTTACAACTTCAAAATAAATGCGTCAGACAGGAAAGGGCTACCGCATTATGGACGAATGCGGCTAAAGAAGCAAGTCCAAGGGAGCCGATTAAGATTAGGTAGTTGGAATATTGGCACTCTGACTGAGAAGTCTATAGAGCTTGTGGATATTTTGAAAAGAAGGAAGGTTAGTATTGCTTGTTTGCAGGAAACCAGGTGGAAGGGAAATAAAGCAAAAGAGATTGGTAACTCAGGATATAAGCTGTGGTATTGTGGCTTGGATAACAATAGGAATGGTGTGGGCATTATTATTGAGCCTACGCTTAAAGACAAGGTGGTGGAAGTAAAGAGAAAGGGAGACAGGATTATCTCTTTGAGACTTGTTTTGGGAGATGATACTATTAATGTTATTAGTGCTTATGCTCCCCAAGTAGGTTTGGACGGAGCATCCAATGTTCAGTTCTGGGAAGATATGGATGAAATCATGCAAAGTATTCCGGATAATCAGCAAATTTTCATTGGTGTGGACCTTAACGGGCATGTTGGTAAGGACAGTAATGGGTATGACAGGGTCCATGGGGGTTATGGTTTTGGCAACAGGAATGAGGAGGGAAAGAGCATTTTGGATTTTGCTGTGGCTTATGATCTAGTGCTGGCAGATACCTGCTTTGAAAAGAGGGAGTCACACTTGATTACCTTTAAGAGTGGACGAACCCAAAGTCAAATAGACTTCATACTTACTCGAAGACGGGACAAAAGTAAGTGTAAGGATTGCAAGGTCATTCCGGGTGAAGCATTGACGGCGCAACATCGTATTGTGGTTTTAGATGTTAAGAATAAAAGTAGCTGGAGGAATGATAAGAAAGTATTGGAACCAAGGATAAGATGGTGGAAATTGAAAGACCTAGCTCAAGGTACCTTTAAGGAGGAGTTACTAAAGGAAGACATTTGGAACCTTGAGGCTAGTGCAGAGGACTTGTGGACAAAAATGGAAGGTTGCATTAAGAAAGTAGGTAGTAAATTGCTTGGGATCTCTAAAGGGGCAGGGCCTCGACCGCACGATGCATGGTGGTGGGATGAGGAGGTTTAAAAGGCTATTAAGGCTAAGAGGGAATGGTATAAAAAGTTACCGAATGCGGTTAATAGCGAGACCTTTGAGGAATATAAGAGGGCTAAGAAAGAGGCAAAGAAGGCTGTTAGTGTAGCTCGTGGCAGAGCCTTAAAAGGGATTTATCAAAAGTTAGGTACTAAAGAGGGAGAAATGGGCATTTATAAGATTGCAAGGATGAGAGAAAGGAAAAGCAGAGATTTAAGCCACGTCAAATGTATAAAGGACGAAGGTCAACGGGTGTTGACAGGAGATGTTGAGATTAAGGAGAGGTGGAATGCTTATTTTGAGCAGTTTTTCAACCCTGAACATGAACAAGATTTTCAAGGTCTTCTTGCAACAAATGGTTATATCAGCTGGTCTAGGAGGATCTTGCATAGTGAAGTAAGAGAAGCCTTGAAGTATATGAAAGTTGGTAAAGCTTGTGGCCCAGATGGTATTCCTATAGAGGTTTGGAAGAACCTTGGAGAGGTAGGAGTTGCCTGGTTAACTAAACTCTTTAATGCTATTGTGAAAGGACGTAAGATGCCGAATGCCTGGAGGAAGAGTATCCTGGTACCCATATATAAAAATAAGGGAGACATTCAATACTGTACAAATTATCGGGGTATCAAACTTATGAGCCATACTATGAAATTATGGGAAAGGATTATTGAACACAGATTGAGGAAGCTTACAAGAGTTTTGGAGAATCAGTTTGGGTTTATGCCAGGGAGATCTACCATGGAGGCTATTTCTCTTCTAAGAAGACTAATGGAATTGTATCAAGAGAAGAAGAAAGATCTCCACATGGTATTTATTGACTTGGAGAAAGCCTATGATATAGTACCAAGAGAAGTATTATGGTGGGTTTTGAAGAGGAAAGGAGTCAGCGGCAAATATATCAACATCATCAAGGACATGTATGAGAATGCATCCACTAGTGTGAAAACACCTGGTGGAGACACTGAGGCTTTCCCCATTACTACCGGATTGCATCAAGGTTCGGCCATGAGTCCATACTTATTTACCCTGGTTATGGACGAGCTAACCAGAAGCATACAAGACGATGTTCCTTGGTGTATGTTGTTTGCTGATGACATTATTTTAATTGATGAGACTAGTACTGGTGTAAACCGTAAGTTGGAAGTGTGGAGAAAAACCCTTGATGTTGGGAAATTGAGGTGATTACCACTCTATTCCCTTAAACCAGATTAGTAGGAGAGCGAAAATAAATGCGGAATATTAACACAGAATTTGATAACGGAGTTCGGCCAATTATGCCTACGTCTCCGGAGCTGCTGCAGACTTCTATTAAGGAGAAAATACAATATGTTTACAAACACTCACAACCCTCACTCAATTATGAACAAGAATTTTTCCTCACAAAATTCTCTCAAAGACACTCTCTTCTCTTTACTTCTTCAATTTTTAAGTTGTATCTTCCAAATGAAGTGGATGGGTTTATATAGGCTTCAAAAACATGGGTTGGTGAAATTAGTCAATAAATTTGGCACCTCCATTTTTGACTTTAATAATTCCCAAATTTAGGCACCTCCACTTTTGACAATGTCCTAAATTAGGCACCTCCATTTTTGACAATCCCCTTAATTAGGCACCTCCATTTTTGACAAAAAATGGTTGGTGCCTACTTCTTTGACAATCTCCCACTTGAAGACTGATTTCAATCTGTCTTCACACCTTGATCAATGCAACAGCTCTTCTACGACCTTGATACTAGTATAGGCCAACTGAAGCTGAGCACAGCTTCAGTTTATCAATAGTCACCGTCTTCGTCAACATGTCTGCCGGATTTTGAGTTCCACTAATCTTCTCAAGTTTCAAAATCCCATCTTCCAGAAGTGACCTGATAAATTGATACCGCAACTGTATGTGCTTCATTCTGGCATGAAAAGACGGATTCTTCGCTAGATGTATGGCACTCTGACTGTCACAATGCAAGATATTGTTTTCTTGCTTCTTGCCCAACTCCTCCAAGAAACCTTGGAGCCAAACCATTTCTTTGCTGGCTTCCGTGACAGCGACATATTCTGCTTCAGTTGTGGAGAGAGCAACTATCTTCTGTAATTGAGAGACCCAGCTCACTGTGGTACCTCCTAGAGTATAGACATACCCTGTAGTGCTCTTTCTAACGTCAACATTTCCAGCTAAGTCAGCATCCACATAACCTGCTAGTGTCGTATCTCCACTTTTAAAACAAAGCGCCTTATCTGTGGTACCTCGAAGATATCTGAGAATCCATTTGACTGCTTCCCAGTGTGCCTTGCCTGGATTATTCATGTACCTGCTAACAGCTCCCACTGCTTGAGCAATATCTGGTCTGGTACAAACCATGGCATACATCAAACTCCCAATTGCTGAGGCATATGGCACTTTCGCCATGTGTGTACGTTCCTCCTCCGTCTTCGGTGACTATTCTTTGGAGAGTCTGAAATGAACACCTAAAGGTGTGCTCACTGATTTAGCATCTTGCATGTTGAATCTGGCCAGTACTTTGGTTATGTACTCAGCCTGTGATAACATCAAAGTCCCCGACTTCATGTCTCTCTTGATCCTCATTCCAAGAATCTGCTTTGCGGCGCCCAGATCTTTCATTGCAAACTGTTTTGACAATTTCTGCTTTAAATTTTTAATCTCTTGCATGTCTGAACCTGCAACGAGCATATCATCGACGTATAACAATAAAATAATAAAGCTATTGTCAAACTTCTTGATGTAGCAACAATGATCTGCTTGGCATCTTGTGAAACCGCCGCTGCTCATAAAACTATCAAACTTTCTGTACCACTGTCTAGGAGCTTGTTTCAGACCATATAAACTCTTCTTCAACTTGCACACTAGATTTTTCTTGTCTGCCTTAATGAAGCCTTCTGGTTGCTTCATGTAGATCTCTTCCTCCAAATCTCCATAAAGGAATGCTGTCTTTACATCTAATTGTTCAAGATGTAAATTTTCTACGGCTACAATTTTCAATACCAGTCTGATTGTCGTAAGCTTCACGACTGGAGAGAAAATTTCAGTATAGTCAATACCTTCCTTTTGTTGAAAACCTTTTACAACCAATCTTGCTTTGTAGCGTTTACTTCCATCATGCTCTTCTTTGATCCTGTAAATCCACTTGTTGTGGAGTGCTTTCTTGCCTTGTGGTAGTTCAGCTAATTCCCATGTATGATTTGACATGAGTGAGTCCATCTCATCTTTCATGGCAGACTCCCACTTGATTGAATCCTCTACTTGTATTGCTTCATCGTAGCACTTTGGTTCACCATTGTCTGTCAGCAACAAGTAATGCAAAGAAGGCGAGTAACGTTGGATTGGTCTTGTAATTCTAGAGGAGCGTCTCAATTCCGGCGTGCTTGGCTCCTCTACTTCAGGACTATTCTGAACATCATTTCCAGAAATATCCTCGAACTCAGCAAATTCCTTATTTTCAACATCTATCTTGGAGCTATTTGATTCTGTATTTAATCTGTCTTTGTACATCACATTCTCATTGAATATGACATCCCGGCTTCTAATGATCTTGTGATTTTCATAATCCCAAAACCGATAACCGAACTCATCACCACCATATCCAACAAAGACACATTTGTTTGACTTGGCATCTAATTTACTTCTTCCAGCAGAATCTATATGTATGTAAGAGATACAACCAAACACTCTTAAGTGTGAAAGGTTTACCTCTTTTTTGCTCCATGCTTCCTCTGGTATTTCACCATCTAAAGGTACTGAAGGTCCACGGTTAATCAGGTAGGCCGCGGTGTTGACAGCTTCAGCCCATAAATTCTTGGGCAAGTCAGCGTGTATCCTCATGCTTCTGGCACGTTCATTCAGAGTTCTGTTCATGCGTTCAGCAACACCATTCTGTTGCGGTGTCATAGGAACTGTTTTCTCCATCTTGATTCCGCTGTTTGCGCAAAATTCTCTGAATCTTCTATCTCTGTACTCTCCTCCATTGTCAGACCTCAATCGCTTGACTTTCAAACCAGTTTCATTTTCTACCATGGCCTTCCATTTTCTGAATGTATCAAAGACTTCTGATTTCTTCTTCAGAAAATACACCCATACCTTTCTTGTTGAATCGTCAATGAATGTGACGTAATACAATGAGCCTGCAAGAGATGGAATTGGAGACGGTCCCCATACATCGGTATGGACCAACTCTAATTTTTCTGCCTTGGGTGTCTTGCCAATCTTTGAAAAACTGACCTTCTTTTGTTTTCCAAAGATACAATCTTCACATAGGCCGACATTGATACTTTTCAGTTCCGGCAACTTTCCTTTTGACAAAAGTGTCTTCATCCCTTTCTCGCTCATATGGCCAAGCCTTTGGTGCCATAGGTTTGATTTTTCATCTGCATTTGCTACTGAAATAACATTCTCTAAGTTTGAGGTTACATAGAGAGTGCCAGTTTTCTTACCACGAGCAATGACGAGTGCTTCTTTGGTAATTTTCCATTCACCGCTTTGAAGGTTGTACCATAACCATCTTCATCAAGTTGTCCTACAGAGAGCAAATTCCTTTTAAGACCAGGAATATGTCTTACTCCTTGCAGCTTCCAGGTATTCCCGTTTAACAACTTTAATCGGACATCCCCTTTTCCTACGATCTTTAAGGTTTCATCATCAGCTAGATGAACCTTCCCAAAATCACCACTGACATAGTTGTCCATGATTTCTTGGCATGGAGTGGCGTGAAAAGATGCCCCAGAATCTAAAATCCATGATTCAATTGGACTGTTGACACTTAGAATCATGGCATCACCTGCTTCCTCGGTCACATTTGCAGATCCCTGTGCACCGCTATCTTTCTTTGGCGCTCGGCAATCTTTCTTAAAATGACCCTTCTTGCCGCAGTTATAACACTTGAAATCTTTCTTCCCCGATCTAGATTTGTCCCTTCTAGATTTTGATCTGCTACGATATGAACTTTTTTCTAAAGTTCTCCCTCTAGATTCTGTGTGTAAAGCCGAAGAGGTTGATGCTTCACCCAATTCTCTTCGTCGAATTTCTTCACTCAACATCAGATCCCGAACATCATCGAATTTCAATTTGGTTTTTCCCGATGAGCTGCTGACCGCTGTAACGGTAGCATTCCAACTATCTGGTAGAGATGATAAGAGAATCAAAGCCCGAATTTCAGCATCGAATTCAATTTCTACTGAATTCAACTGGGTTGTGATTGTGTTGAATTCATTCAGATGTTGGGCCACTGATGCCCCTTCTGCCATTTGCAAATTGAATAACCGCTTCATCAAATGAACTTTGTTTGAAGCTGATGGCTTTTCATACATGTTGGAGAGAGCCGCCATTAGACCTGCTGTGGTCTTTTCTTTGGCGATGTTGAAAGCAACATTTCGTGATAATGTCAATCGAATAACTCCAAGGGCTTGTCTGTCGAGAAGATTCCATTCTTCATCTTTCATGCCTTCTGGCTTTATTCCTGAGAGAGGTTGATATAACTTTTTCTGGTACAAATAATCTTCAATCTGCATCTTCCAGAAGCCAAAGTCTGCACCGTCGAACTTTTCAATTCTCACTTTTCCTTCATCTGCAGCCATCGCTCCCACTCGAATCTGGACTCCTTTGGATCGTTTCTGACTGTTTCTGCAAATCACTGTGTACTAGGACACCTTTGTCGACAAATCAGAACTGCCGACAAAATTTCACTATTCATGAAATTTACTATTCACGTGAATAGTAATCTTGCAAAAAATTTATCACCCAAAGCTCTGATACCAGTTGTTGGGAAATTGAGGTGATTACCACTCTATTCCCTTAAACCAGATTAGTAGGAGAGCGAAAATAAATGCGGAATATTAACACAGAATTTGATAACGGAGTTCGGCCAATTATGCCTACGTCTCCGGAGCTGCTGCAGACTTCTATTAAGGAAAAAATACAATATGTTTACAAACACTCACAACCCTCACTCAATTATGAACAAGAATTTTTCCTCACAAAATTCTCTCAAAGACACTCTCTTCTCTTTACTTCTTCAATTTTTAAGTTGTATCTTCCAAATGAAGTGGATGGGTTTATATAGGCTTCAAAAACATGGGTTGGTGAAATTAGTCAATAAATTTGGCACCTCCATTTTTGACTTTAACAATTCCCAAATTTAGGCACCTCCACTTTTGACAATGTCCTAAATTAGGCACCTCCATTTTTGACAATCCCCTTAATTAGGCACCTCCATTTTTGACAAAAAATGGTTGGTGCCTACTTCTTTGACACTTGAGGACAAGGGTTTTAAGTTAAGTAGGAGTAAAACGGAATATATGCACTGTGAGTTCAGTCTAAGGAAGAAGTAGGAACATGAGGTTAAGTTGGATGGAGTTTTGGTTTCTAAAACCAAGCAGTTCAAATATTTGGGTTCAGTGTTCTAGAATGATGGCCGTATAGATGAAGATGTGGCTCACAGAATACATGTAGGGTGGTTGAAGTGGAAGGGTGCGACTGGGGTTCTATGTGATAAGAAAATACCTCTGAAAGTGAAAGGTAAATTCTATAGGACGGTTGTTAGGCCTGCGATGCTCTATGGTAATGAGTGTTGGGCACTAACGGGACAACATTTGCATAAGATGAGTGTGGCAGAAATGAGGATGCTAAGATGGATGTGTGGACATACCAGACTGGACAAAATTAAGAATGTTCATATTCGACAAAAAGTCCAAGTAGCGGATGTCGGAGATAAGGTGAGGGAAGGAAGACTTCGATGGTATAGGCATGTTTTAAGAAGACCTCATAATGCTACAGTTCGTAAGTGTGAGAATTTGTTGATTGAGAGGGCTAGAAGTCGTGGAATACCTAGAACTGTGTGGAATGAGGTGGTAACAAGAGACTTACGTGCCTTAGATCTTGATGCGAATCTGATTAATGACAGACTTGAATGGAGATATAAAATCCATGTCTTGGAAGGGGTCTAAGGCTGGAGTATCTTTTTTGGTGTCTTTTGAGCTTATTTTGTTGAGGATCTATACAGCCGACCCTAACTTGTTTGAGACTAAGGCTTAGTTGTTGTTGTTGTTGTTCAAAACAAATTCTGGGACCACTTCTTTCCTTCAACTTAAGACAAATTCTCCATCACATCTCAACTTTCAGTCAATGTAAGCTTTATTTTTTTTATTTTTTCTAATTTATTAATTTCTTTTGTTGAGAATTAATTTGCTATTTGGTTTTTTTTTGTTAGTTTTGTTCAGTTTTGCGCTCCCTGCTTGTTATTTCCGTTTTGGTTAATTTTTTTCATCTTATAATATATTAAAACAAACAAAAAAGATATTTTTTATTTCCCAATTGTGTGTTTAGATTGCTTTTAGGGGCGAATGAGAAATCTTCTATATAAGACTTAAAACTTATTTTTATTAGATTTTACATCTAGTAAGAGAAATTTCTAACTCATAAAACCATAGCCATGGAGCAAACGCTAGAAATTTCTAGTACAAAAAACTATGGCCATACAAAAGAACCGTTGAAGCACAAAAAGACTATATATTTATTAGAAATATCTAAACAATAAAGGCTTGTACATCTTTGCCAAAATATATGAGAGGAAGAGATCGAACTTGTTCATTTTACTCGATCAATTTAAAATTTTATATAATTTTCAATTATTAAAATCAATAATTTAATGATTTAATATACACACATGGTAATTATTAGAATGAATATCAACAAAAGTCTGATTCAAAATTCAGCAAAATGGAATTAATAAAATTTGTTTCGAATGAAAATTAAACTAAATTGAATTTGATAAATAAAATTAAATCGAACAAAACTAAATCAGAAGAATGTTAAAATTACTAAACGTATTGAAATACTTGAAATTTTAAAGTATATACTTACAGTATAAAAAACCATGTAACTTATTATTTTCTTAATATAAACAAATAAGTTTATATAAATATGTATAAAAATTCAGTTCAATTTGGCCGGTATTGTTATTTCAATCTTTTATATTAAAAGTTAAATCCAAACAAAATAATAGAATTACTTTAAATGCAAAGTAGAAAAAACAATAGAAAAAAAAACATTAATTTGATAATTTTTTTAACTATAAATTGGATAGGACTCACTTATGTTACATGTTTGATAATCTTTCCAATAAAAATGTTAGATGTGAAAAAAAGGTGGCATAAAAAATGGAGCTGAAATTCAATATCAAAGGAGTTTTGGAAAATAAATTTAGACCCTAATTAAAAAGGGAAATGGCCAAACCAACAGGATGTGATGGTCCAACTAGCAAAGAAAAGAAGGAAAAACTGAAGCCAATATAAAAGATATACATGCCATTAACATCAAACTTGCATCTATTTCCCATTATTCATGCACTCTTACGCTAACTCATTGAATAAAATTTTTACAGATTAAGAAGCATAATTAATTTTTCAAAAGGTATTTTGCTTTGAATAAGTTACTTATTCCACTAAAGGCCAAATTGCTGTAAGATCTCAAGTTTAGATTTAAACAAGAGAATGGCATTATGAGATTTCTACATATATATATATATATATATATATAAGTATGCTGCTTTTGTGTAATTCAGAAGTATTGTATGAATCTTCAATGCGTTGATTGATGAGTTAGTGCGTGCGACGCTCAGAATCAAAGCAAATATAAACAAAACTAACTTCAAAACAAGGAAATATGACAGAGATATATAGGAAGTGTGGAAATCGATAATTGCTAAAAAGAACACAATTGAAACGCCAATATAAACATACCCACTGTCCAAGCGATTGTTGTCCTTCCTCTATTTTTGAACTTAACTACTACTCGTCTTCATATTAGTTGTAAGAAAATAATACCAAATCCATATACATTAATTCCCACAGCAACTACAACACTTATTTGCTACTCTGGAGTAAGAAATCTACAAAACCAAAGGCAAATTTTAGATTGTTTAACTAATAAGTATGGCATAACAAATGTATCCCTATCTTAAAATGAGACAGTAAAAGGGGAAAAAAAAAAGAAAGAAAGGCATACCTGAGTGTGCCAATTATCCTTGTTTGCAGTTAATCAGTAGTCTTCCATCTGAAAAGGCCAAAATCCCAAAAACTGTTTAGAGGAAAATCATTCTGTTGATTGCAATGGTGGTCCGGTGGAAGAACACTTCTGACAATGCATTTATCATGTCCCCAGTCTCCATTGTTTTATTAAATTTTTAAGACATCATATGAAATCTCCCATTATATATTTTTAGACTGCATATATTAGAACAGGCATGATTTTGACTCTTTCTAGCATAGTAATTTTCAAGCAAGCTAAGCCTAAGAATGGCTAGATGTAAAATTTTCTGGCAAATGTTTTTATGGCACAAAATTTTGAAACAAGTTCCTTCTTGTGTAAGAGATAAAATTATTGATAATAGTAATAATGATAAAAAAAACTAATGAATTTAAGTTTGGACCTTCACACTCAGTCCACTAGCAAGACAGCCACAAAGCTGCAGCCACGAGACAGCAAATGGAGCTAGAACAACAATACCAACAATGAAGAATAGATAAAGTTACTGCAATTATCACAGTAACAGCATACTATATGTGCAGAGTTTCCAAATAAAATATGGTATAAGAAAAAACTTGAAAACTATAACTTACAAAAGTATGCACATGAAAGGATATACCTGCCAAAAGCTTCCAACAGTAATTCATACTCCGACAGGGAACTCAGCACCGATGCTTGTAGTTGAAGATAATTTGTTCATTATGCTCAAATACATAGTTAATCAGATAGGTATGGTATAAAATGTGGTGGCTTTGTTTGAGGTGATGCCCTGTGCAGAAACTACAAAAAAATGTAGAAAAATGGTAGCCCAAGTTGCCCAGACAACAGAAATGGCCGAGCAGATAAAAAGAAGCAGCCTACTGCACAATAGGTCCTATCATCGTTCATAGTCTAGATGAGAAATCTTGACATGACTATTTACCAACTGCCCACTCGGGCTACCCTAAAATGACATTCTCTTTGAATTTATAATTAACTGAGGGTGATTGAATCCATGAAGATATTAGGATCTCCAATATTTGAAAGGAAAACATGATTTCTCCTCGTGAAGATGAAGATGAAAACCCTCTTGATCACTAGATATTTCAAATATATAATTCAATCAGCCCAACTGAAAGCAGGATGCTTTTTAACTTGCTTTTCTCTCATTAACTTTCGAACCAGGGCAGAACTTTCCCAGTCCCCAGAGGTAGCAAATAGGCCAGATAGCTGGACATATGCACTAGAGTTTTCAGGATCAAGCTCAATGATTTGCTTTGCCACCTTTTCTCCAAGATATTTATCTCCATGAGCCATACAACCCCTCAACACAGATGACCACATGCCGACATCTGCCTCAAAAGGCATGTTCTCAATAAGATTCATTGCTTCCCATAGACAACCAGCACGAGCAAAAAGATCAATCATGCAGGAATAGTGCTCAATTCCTGGATCAATATGATACTCGTATTTCATAATGTTAAACCATTTCCATCCCTCCTCGACCAATCCACAATGATCACAGGCAGATAAAACCCCTGTAAATGTAATATCAGTTGGCCTCACGCCAGCATGTTTCATTTCATTGAACAGTGTAAGTGCTTCCAATCCATAACCATTTGTAGCATACCCTATCAACATCGAATTCCACGAGACATCATCAGATTTGATCATTGTATCAAACAGTTTTCTCCCATTTTCAACAAAACCGCATTTGCAATAAAAATCAACAAGGGAGGTAGAAACAACTTGGTCAGATTCAAGCCCAATAATAATTGCTCTTGCAAAAACCTGTCCACCAAGTTCAAGTGAAGAGATACTAGCACAGGCACTTATCATGCTAGCAAGACTAAACCTGTCCATCCTCAAACCCAGTTTATTCATTTCACAAAAAAGATCCATTGCTTCATTTGGACAACCATTTTGGGCAAGACCCGCTATCATTGAATTCCAAGATATCAAGCTTTTACTCTGCATTGTCTTGAAGATCCGTTTTGCATCTTCAATTCTGCCACAATTGCTATATACTGTGATCATTGAGTTGAGCAAGATAGTGTCATTGGCTTTGAGCTCACTGAATAATTTGCAAGCATCATTAGGACTTCTACACTTAGAATACGCATCAATAAAAGCACAAGCAATAATAATGTCATCAACTAATCCAACTTTATAAGCATAGGCATGCATCTGTTTACCATGTTGCCTAATCCTAAAGCTACTGCAGGCAGACAAAATAATTGCTATTGTAGAGTAGTCTACTTGAATTCCATTTCTATGCATCTCATTGAACATTGCAAATGCTTCCATTTCCTCATTATTGTTAATATATCCAGATATCAATGAATTCCATACTACAATACATGGATTTCTTTTGCTGCCAAATATTCTTCTAGCATCAATCATTCTACCACAATTTGCATAGCATGTGATGAGTGCTGACAAAGAAAAGTCATCCACCTTTTCCATCATATTCAAAATAAAATTTGCACTCTCTAAATCCCCACATTTTCCATACAAATTAATCAACGAACTAGCCAACACCGAGTCAAATTCTAAGCCATCAATTATAATTCGGGCATGGATTTGCTTGCCACATTCAATAGCTCTCAAATCTGCACCAGCCCCAATAACAGTGGCCAATACAAACGTATCACTAAATGATTTTTCCACAGGCTTCAAATTCAATTCCTTAAACAGCCTAATAGCTTCTCTTGAACACCCATTTCGAGCATAACCATGAATCATTGAATTCCAGACAAACCCATTTCTCATAGGCATCTCATTGAATAATCTCCTAGCAATCTCCAGCTCACAGGCTTTCACAAAACCGGAGATGACCACATTCCATGAATAATCATTCTTGTGCGGCATCAAACAAAACAGCTCTAATGATTTTTCTTTGTTTCTAGAATTCATGTAGCCTTCAATCATGGTGTTCCATGAGAAGCAATTTCTATAAGGCATTTCAATGAACAGTTTATGCGCATCGCTCATACTGCCACATCGGACGTACATTTGTAGAAGGCGGTTTGCCAGTGAAAGAGTTGAAATTATGAGACCCTTTTTGAAAAAGAGAAGGTGGAGTTGTTTGCCTTGGTCTATTGAATGGTAGTTGTTAAGTGACGGAAGAAAGCGGGCCAGAGATTTGAGTTCAAGATCCATAGATACAAAGATCTACTCATTAGTCTTTGGATTACAAAGACGATCTAACCGCACCATAGACAAAGGAGACAAGGTCTGATGCTTGGTTTTTAATAGCTTTTGCCCACTATTAGTTTGTTGGTAAATTTCAAAAATGATCCTCGAAACTTTCAATGGACCCACATCCTGCAACCTCAATGGTCACTTTAGTCATTTTTTTTATGCCTCGTCAGAAACACAGAGCTCCTCTCTCTCTTCCTCTCTCTCAATTTTCATTCGCTTTATCTCTTGCCAAACAGTAACAATAGATCCTCAACTTCCTACCATGCTTCTTCACCAGTGTATTGCCTGCCAAGACGCCAAAATCTTCACCAATGAAATGTTTGAGAAATTGAATAAAAAGAATTGCGAACCCGTGCGAGGGAGTTAAAACACGACTTACAAAACAAGAACAAGTTCAAGTTGAGGAAACCAATAATGAAACTGCAAAAGATAATGAAATGTTACTGGATTTTTTTATTATGAAACTTCATCTCAAGAAGAATTATCCAGGTGTAATCCACGAGTTCCAGCATAAGATATGGGAATCATAGTTGATGTTCTAGAATTTGAAGGTAGGCTCCATATTAATTTTTTTCAATGAGTCCGATCTTTTTTCGAATTTTGTTTATTATGGAAGCATTCGTACACCGGATTGTTCTTTTTTATTATTTTTAGGGAGAGAATGAAGCATACTTAAAATCTCAGTGAATTGAACTTACTGGTGTGAGTTAGGATAAAACATTTGCATGACAGAAAAGCAATAATATTTATTGCAACATTGAGCAGTTATTTATCCTGAGGTATTCCTTAAAATCAACAAAATACTTGATTAGGTGCACCGTTGGTTGATGGACTCAAATTCTTTTTCCATGCATTCTTCCATTGCAGGACTCAATTCTTTTTCCATGCATTCTTCCCTTCCATGTGTAAACAGCTGAGCCCAGTTCGAGACGATTCAGAGATTAGTAAATCTGCTTAACCAAACCGAACTTCGGAGATTTAAAAAAAATCATAAAAGTAGAACAACAACAACAACAACTAAGCCTTAGTCCCAAACAAGTTGGGGTCGGCTGTATGGATCCTCAACAAAAAAAGCTCAAAAGACACCAAAAAAAATACTCCAGCCTTAGGCCCCTTCCAAGACACGGATTTTACGTCTCCATTCAAGTCTGTCATTAATCAAATCCGCATCAAGATCTAAGGCACGTAAGTCTCTTGCTATCACCTCCTTCCACACAGTTCTAGGTCTTCCACGACCTCTAGCCCCCTCAATCAACAAATTCTCACACTTACGCACCGCAGCATTAGGAGGTCTTCTTAAAACATGTCCATACCATCTAAGTCGTCCTTCCCTCACCTTATCTCCGACATCCGCTACTTGAACTTTTTATCAAATATGAACATTCTTAATTTTGTCCAGCCTGCCAGTGTAAAAATTTTGCCAAACTTTTTATGGATCCTCAAAACTATCATAAAAGTAGAACGAAACTGAAATTTAAAAATCTTTGTATTGTATTATTTTGATTTTTTTAAGAATAATTCGGACCAAAGGTTGGGTTCTTATGAATCAGTTTTGGTTCCATCAGGATATGAAGATTCGAATATTTACTTTAAGTAATAAAATACCATTAATTATGCAAAAGCAATTGCAAAATATAAAAAAATAACTGTTTGAATATAAAATTATATTTATTTATTTTTACAATATATCTGAATTTTCAATGATCACATTTTCTTCAAAAAAAAAAAACAGTACTATCTTTTTGAGAATTGAATGGAGCTTTAGATACAGATAAACGACTTCCCATTGATCACACAGAAAATTATTGTGTACCCATGTGCTCAAAAAAGTGATTCAAGAACAAAGTAAAAAATTAAAGACAATAAAAATTCTAACAATATTAACTTCTTCCCACATTTACTTGTACATATAAACAAAAAACAAATGGATTTTGACAAAGAAGAAATGTAGCTACTCTGCACACAAGTTTCCCATTGAGTGCTCTATAATGGTTTTAGACATTAAAAAAAGACTCTTCATTTACACATATATATACCCAAGAAAAAGGACAAAAAAAGGGTGTTCAATAAACCAATTAACCAAGATAAACCAAGATGAACACTAACCGTAAACCGGCATGATCAATAAACCAAGATGAACACTAACCGGAGATGGAGATGCTGGCTAGCGATGGCGATGGCGATGGCGATGTTGGGTTTCTGATGGTGATGGCGACGTTGGCTGGGTGATTTCTGGTGATGGCGAGGCTGGATGAGAAGGAGGAGAGTAAGCGCCACGCGTCTGAGAAGAGGGTGAGATTTGTGCGACTTGGTTAAATTTTGATATTAAGAGGGTGTTTCTCAAAACTTAAAAGCTGGTCAAAACTAATTATAAGCAGTTTTTAGATTATAAGTTGTTTATTTAAGTGTTTCTGAAAACTTAAATAGTAGATTATAATCTGATTTTAATCAGTTTTTTAAAAGTTGAGTTTTGCTACTTTTTTTTAAGCACTTATTTTTTAAGCAGTTTTGACCAAGTAAAAGACCATAATATGCATACCTAATCTTCAATATTCTAAATTTGCTCACTCTATAAACTTTAGTTTCCATCAAAATTCTTTTACATTTATTATTATTATTATTATTATTATTATTATTATTAAATAAATATTATTATTATTATTATTATTGCAAAATAAATTTTGAATTGGTATTTAAAAAATTATTTTTATACAATAAATAAATTCAGGGACAGTTTGGTCATTTTGACAGTTTCTGCAATTAAAAACTGATTATAAGCTGATTTTACAGAAACACTTAACTGATTATAAACTGATTATCAGCTGATTATTAACTAGTTTACAGAAACGCTTAACTGATTATTTTTAATCTGATTATAATCTAAAAATCACTTATTCACAATAAGCTAAAAAGCTCCAGTTTTGAGAAACACCCTCTAAATTTTGATGTTAAACGGGGTAGTTTTAGGCACCCGCACACACAAATAAATAAATAAATAAATATATAGCTACTTTGATAAGTATTTAATGTTTAGTTTTTTTTTTCAGAATAATATAGTTATTTTTGAACTAAATTATAAAAATATTTGATTAAGAGATCAATTAGTACTTATATATCATTTAACTAATAATTATATTTAATATTTATATTTAATTTATTTGTAATTAAATTAAAAATTACTTTAATTATTTACATAATATTAAATATTACATAATAAAATATAATTTTATATTATTAATGAATTACTTCTCATTGTTTAACTTTTACTCTTTAAATTTTTAATGAAACATTTTATATTATTAATTAAAATAATTATTAATTATTAATTAAATATTTATTTTAATTAAATTAATTATTTTTTAATAAAATTATTTAATAGAGTAAGTGATATTTTTAAACATACGAGACCATAGAGTCAAATAACAAAGACTTCAAATATTTATTTAGAATTATATGTATTTTGTGGGTGATTTAAATTATTAAACACATTTTAAGTATACAATAATTACAACTTAGTAAAAAAATAATTTTATAAGAAATATATATATATGTATAATACTAAAATAAATAATACTGGCACAATATTATGCCACTTGTGCCTCTCATATCTTGCCAAGTGTCCTACTTTTTTTAAAATTCTAAATTAAATTATTATTATAATAAATATTTATTTGATATTTCTTTTGAGAATTTGAATAGATGATAAGTACAATTCGAATATATATTTTTCTATCGGTTTTAGCATGAAATTGAATTGAATTAATTTATTCTAAGCTTATTTATGTATTTTAATTTTATTATTCTTGAATTAAGTTTAGTTTAAATTAATTTCTTGCATATTTGTGCAAAATAGAATTTTAGATAAATTAGACCTTTAGAGTTTCAAATATAATTTTGGTGGTTATAAAGTACAATATTAGAAAAGTGGTCTTCATAAAGTTGATATAAGACATCTCAAGCTTTTCAAAGAGGTCTAGTTCATTAAATTCATAGTTTGTTTGTGCATCCAACTTTAAAGTTAAAATTGAGCTTAAAATACAGAAGCAGAATTCTAGTCTAAGCTACTGAGAGTAATTGAGCTATAACTTAGGCGTCTGAAGCTTGAATAAGGTGATTCAAAAGCTTAAAATTATCTACTCTTTTGAGGCTACAATTTTGCTAAAGGAGTCAATTTGAGATAAGGCTTCTATCTGATAAAAAATTGGCTGGCAAATTTGAATTTGAATTTTTTAGTATAAGTTAAGTAGAAGTAGAAGTCTAGTTTTAAGGAGTGGAATGTGATACAACTAAAAGGGGATGTGAACAGGAGGGGGATCATCCATCTTAGGCAAACTTTATACACTTTTTTAGATTTTTTTCTAGAGTTGATTAGTTTATCTAAGATTGGAGATCAAAGGAAGAAGAAGAATGTGCTTGAGGTGAACTTTGTCATCTCCACAAAATTCTTCATCCGTCTAGTTTGAACTCTCTATTTAGTTTAGATTTTCAAGATTACATTTTTCTTTAATGCTTTTATTATTTTATTCAATTGAACTTTAGAATTATGGATTTCATGTTTAGTTTCTTAATTTCTATGGTTATTATGTTTAATTTAGTTATGAGCAACTAATCTCCTTTGTGGGATTAGATAGATTTAGGATTGTGGATAATGGGCATTAATTAATTTGATTACTATTATTTCTTGAAATTAAAGTTTTGTTGATTTTGTTCTTAGTGCTTGTGATTGACTGACCATGAATTACATGTTCAATTGAAATTATATGTTGAGTGAATGCTAGATATGATTTTAGATTAAGAAATCAACAATTTAAGAAAATTTTATTTAGAGATAAAAGAATAACCTTAAAACTAACTTAGTTCCATTGAGCTTGATAGGTTGTTTTAATTTATTGTTCTTGAAAGTGGAATTTATAAATTACATCAATCATTATTTTTCTTGCTTGAAAAAGAGGAAGATTAAAATTTAAGAAATCGGTAACTTTGATTCAAGAAAAATATGAAATTAGTTTGAAAAGTTATTTTTACTCATTTGAAATAATTCTAATGAAACTTAATCCTACTAGTTTATCTCAATTATTTGAAATTATTAATTTGAATTTTAATTTTAAGTTTGAATTAATAGATAATTATCCTAGATTAATTTCAATTTGAATTTGAATATTAATTTAATTTTGAATTTTAATTTAAATTAAGTATTAAGTATTAAATTTTTAGAAAATATAAAATCAATTAATTAGTTTTCAGATAATAGTCGATTTGAAATTTAATTAGTTAAATTACTCCTTTTCTGTGGGATCGATCTTTACTTTCACTTTATTTTTTGTTAAGAGTCATGCACTTGCGGTTAAAATTGATATATACACAATTGGCTAACAAGTTTTTGACGTCATTGCCAGGTAAGAAAAAATTAATTTGATAACAGTAAATTCAAAGAGACTATTAATTTAAAATTTATTTTAACTTTTTTTATTTGTTTTTTCTGCAGCAGTTATATGTATAGTAATAGAAAAGTAGTATTAGAAGAATTTAATCCTGAGATTGAAAAATAGTGCAAAGAAAATAATAGAGCAAGAAGAGAGAGATTTTATTTATAAAAAGAAGAAAGAGAATAAATTAGTGCATATGAGTCTCTAGAAACAGACAGTAGAGTTGAGCTAGAAGAAGCTAGTGACGAAAACGTTAACATGGTGGATCCACAAGATCAACTTCAACCAAGAAATCTCACACTGAGAGAACATGCCATGTCTAATGCTCAGATTGGATCAAGCATCACCCGACCTGCAGTGAATGTTAAAAATTTTGAACTTAAACCAGCTCTCATTACCATGGCTCAACAATAGCTTTTTTATGGCTTGAACCAGGAAGATTTTATTGCTCACTTGGTAAATTTTCTAGAAATTTATGACACAATCAAGATGAATGGAGTAAGTGATAATGCAATTAGGCTACGCCTTTTTCCATTCTCATTAAAGGACAAGGCAAAAGCTTGGTTGCAATGACAAGCTGCTAGAGCTTTCACCACTTGGGATGATCTGTCTAAAGGATTTTAGGCAAAATATTCCCCTCCTGGAAAAACTACAAAATTCAAAAATGCCATAACCAGTTTTGTACAGTTTGATGGAGAGTCACTTTATGAAGCTTGTTAAAGATTTAAAGACCTTCAGAGGAAGTGTCCTCGCCATGAGATTCCAGAATGGCTGATTGTGCAAAAATTTTATAATGGAATAATGGGGCCGTTGAGAAGTACAATTAATGCAGCCGCCGGAGGGCTCTTATGAATAAAAATTCAGAAGATGCATTGTAATTGCTTGATTTCATGGCAGCAAACAATTACCATTAGTCTAGTGAGAGGTCTTTCCCTAAGAAGGTAGTCGGTGTGCATGAAGTAAAAGAAATTTCATTACTTTCAGCTAAGGTTGATGCCTTAACTAGGAAGTTGGAACATGTTAATCTTGCCACTGTAGGTTGTGAAGGGTGTGGTGGAACCACCAATCTTTTGAATGTCCAGCTCAAGAACAAATGCATTTTGTGGGGAGTCAAAATAAAGCTCAACCAATGCCTTACGAAAACACATACAACTCTAGTTAGAAAAATCACCCAAATTTGTTATGGGGTAAAAATCAAGGCAATCAAGATAATCAGGGGAACTAATTCAACCAAAGAGGAATGTACCAACCACCATTTCCTAATCGGGGTCAACATCAAGCTAATTACCAAGATAACAAGATGGGTTATGAAGTTGCTTTAGAAAAATTTATTACTATTTCTAGTGAAAGGTTTAACAAATTAGATAAGCAATATTATCGATTGGAAGGTATGATGGATCAAATTGCAAGTCAAACTAGGAACCTTGAAGTGCGAATTGGGCAAATAGCTAGTTCTTCTAATTCAAGAAGTCAAGGAGCTCTTCCTAGTAAAACAAAAACAAATCACAAGGAGTATTATAAAGCAATTATGCTTAGAAGTGGGAAGGAGTTACAAGAGATGGTACCAAAGAAGGTTGAATAAAAAAGAGAAAGTGAAGTAGTTAAAGAAGATGAGCAAAATAAAGAGATTGGGAAGGAAAAGGAGCAAAGTGAGACACTCCCACCAAAGAAAGAAGTGAAGCCTTATGTACCACCTGTACCATTTCCTCAAAGGCTTCAAAAATAAAAAGTGGAGAAACAATATGAAAAATTTCTTGATGTGTTAAAAAATTAAGAATTAACATTCCTTTTACAAATGCTCTTGCTCAAATGCCTTCAAATGTCAAAATTTTGAAGGAGATTCTTTCTAACAACAGATCTATTAAAGAAAATGCAAGAGTTGCCCTAACCGAAGAATGCAGTGCTATGATCCTAAACAAAATTCCATCCAAATTGAAGGATCTAGGGAGTTTTTCTTTACCTTGTACTATTGATGATTTTAATTTTACTAAAGCTTTATGTTATTTGGGTACAAGTGTAAGTCTAATGCCAAACTCTATTTGTAGAAAACTTGGACTCACTGACTTGAAATCTACAAGGATGACATTGCAATTAGCTGATCGTTCAAGGAAATTCCCTTTGGGAATTATTGAAAATGTTTTGGTTAAAGTTGATAATTTTTTTATACTTGTTGATTTTGTTATTCTTGAAATGGAAAAGGATATCGAAATTTCTCTAATTTTAGGAAGACAATTTTTAGCTACTGCAGAGGCTATGATAGACGTTAAGGGAGGTAAGTTAACCTTGCAAGTAGGTGAAGAGAAGGCAGAGTTCAATCTTAGTGAGTCCATGAAAGAACCTAGTTTTATGGATGATTGTTACAAAGTTGATGTTATTGATGAGTTAGTTTAAGAAGTCTATGAAAAATAGTTTAGAAGGGACCCTTTAGAGGTTTGTTTGACTCTTAGTGCAACTCAAGAAGATGACAATCAAGAGATAGCAGCTTACGCTTATGCTTTACAAATGACACCACCAATAGCTTTTAGGGGATTTGAAGAGATAGAGAAGTATACACCCTTACCACCCCCCCCCCCCCCCCCCTCCTTAAATTGAGAAACCTCCAATTCTTGAGTTGAAACCATTTTCTTCTCATTTGAAATATGTCTTTCTAGGGCCTAATGATAGTCTCCCAATAATTATAAGTGCTAAATTATCTGAGGACCAATTAGAACAAAACTTTAGGTGTAATTAAGCACTTTAAGAAGGCTATAAGTTAGACTATTTCAGATACCAAAGGTATTAGCCCATCTGTGTATATGTATAGGATTTTGATGGAGGATGATTGTAAATCAACTATGGATGCACAAAGAAGATTAAATCCTTATATGAAGGAAGTGGTTAAGGCTAAAATTACTAAGTTATTAGATGTAGGGATTATTTACCCAATTTCGAATAGCCCTTAGATTAGTCTGATACATGTGATACCCAAGAAAGGGGGATGACAGTGGTTAAAAATGAAAGAGATGATTTGATTCTATCTAGGACAGTTATAGGTTGGCGAGTGTGTATAGATTATAGAAAACTAAATAAAGTCACTCGTAAGGACCACTTTCCATTGCCTTTTATGGATCAAATGTTGGAGCGCTTAGCCAGTAATTCTTTCTTTTGTTTATTAGATGGATATTCGGGGTATTTTCAGATACCTATAGCTCTAGAAGATCAATATAAGACAACCTTTGCTTGTCCATTTAGTACTTTTGCCTATAGAAGGATGCTCTTTGATTTGCATAATGTGCCTGCTATATTTCAACGTTGCATGATGGTAATGTTTAGTGATTTTGCAGAAAAATTTATGAAAATTTTTATGAATGATTTCACTATTTATGATACTTCTTTTGAAATTTATCTGCAAAATTTAGCTAAGATGCTTCAAAGGTGCGAAGAAATAAATTTGGTGCTTAATTGGGATAAATGCCATTTTATGGTTGAAGAGGGGATAATCTTTAAGCATAAAGTTTCACAAGTAGGGATTGAGATGGACAAAACAAAAGTTGAAGTGATTGAGAAGTCGCCTCCACCTACAAACCTCAAAGGAATCTGGAGTTTTCTTGGATATGCTAGATTTTATAGACGTTTTATTAAAGATTTTTTTAAAATTTCAAAGCTTTTATGTGATTTAGTGAGTAGAGATGTTGACTTTTATTATTTTGATTATTGTCTTATTGATTTTGATAGGTTGAAGAAAGCATTGACCACAGCTCCAGTTATTGAACCTCTTGATTGGACTTTACCTTTTGAGATCATGTATGACACCGGTGAGTTTGCAATAGGAGTTGGTCTTTGCCAAAGGAAGGACAAAAGGTGCTATGCCATTTACTATGCCAGCAGGTTGCTTAATGATGCTCAAGTAAACTATGCTACTATGGAAAAAGAGATGCTAGCGGTGGTTTATTCTTTGGATAAGTTTTGATTTTACATTATTGGTCGAAGGTAATTGTGTACACAGGCCACGCCGCAATTAGGTATCTTATGACTAAGAAGGAGGTAAAGCAATGTTTGATTCATTGGATACTTTTAATTCAAGAATTTAATGTGGAGATTAGAGAGAAGAAAGGGCTAGAGAATGTTGTTCCAACCATCTTTCTAAACCAGAATTAGGGACATTTGCCATGGACGAGATCCCAATCAATGAAACTTTTCCAGATGAGCAACTTTATTCATTGAAGGGAGATTCTTCTTGGTATACGGACATTGTCAATTATCTGGTAAGTAAAATTGTGCCTTTAGATTTTAATGCTAATCAAAAGAAGAAATTTTTCTCTGAAGTGAAGCATTACATGTGGGAGGATCCTCTATTTTTTCAAACATTGTAGTGTTGGATTGATTCATAGATGTATTTTAGAAGAAGAATTCCAATCCATACTCGAGTTTTGTCATTCTATAGAGTGTGGAGGACATGCTAGTTTATCCAAAACTGTAGCTAAGGTTTGGCAATCGGAATTCTTTTGGCCAATAATGTACCGTGATGCACACAATTTTGTTAGGTGATGTGATCGTTGCCAAAGGGTAGGAAATATCTCAATAAAAGATGATATGCCTTTGATTTGGAAGTTGAATTATTTGATGTATGTGAAATTGATTTTATAGGGCCATTTCCTTTTTCTTTGAGCAACCAATATATTCTTATAGTTGTTGATTATGTCTCAAAATGGGTAGAAATAATTGCCAGTCCAACTAATAATTCTAAGGTAGTGATTCGCTTTCTTAAGAAATTCATTTTCTCTAGGTTTAGTGTACTAAGGGCTATTATTAGTGATGGAGGTTTACACTTTTGCAATAAAGCTTTTGAAACTCTTCTTAGGAAGTATGGAGTTCATTATAGGATAGCTACACCTGATCATACACAAATGAGTGGTTAGGTAAAAATTTCTAATAGAGAAATTAAATGGATATTAGAGAAGATTGTAGGGAGTTCTAAGAAAGATTAGGCACTAAAATTAGATGATGCTTTATGGGTTTATCGGACTGCTTTTAAGACACCCATTGGAATGTCTCTGTAACGACCCCACTAACACAGTCTTACGACAGCTGGTCTATTGGGCCTTTTTCTCCCGTAGGTGGACCGAAGTCCCAACCCTCAACTCAACAGGCCGCCACAGTACTGGACTGCCCTCACGGGCCCTCCAGCAGGATTTGTTTATTTGGCTCCCAAAGGAGTTGCCTCCCCGGATCGAACACCTGACCTCTCCCTTAAGAGAGCCAGCAAGCACAATCCAGTACCATTTCTACCAGTGGTAGAAACTGGTAGAAATGGTATTGGATTGTGCTCGCTGGCTCTCTTAAGGGAGAGGTCATGTGTTCGATCCGGGAAGGCAACTCCTTTGGGAGCCAAATAAACAAATCCTGCTGGAGGGCCCGCGAGGGCAGTCCAGTACTGTGGCGGCCTGCTGGGTTGAGGGCTGGGACTACAGTCCACCTACGGGATAAAAGGTCCAATAGACCAGTTGTCGTAAGACCGTGCAGGTGGGGTCATTACAGTTAAAAAGGTGCCTTTTTAACTGTAATGACCCCACTAGCAAAGTCTTACGACAGCTGGTCTATTGGGCCTTTTCTCCCGTAGGTGGACCGAAGTCCCATCTCTCAACCCAGCAGGCCGCCACAGTACCCGTTCACCTCATGGCTCCCGAGCAGGATTTGTTTATTTGGCCTCAAATGAGGTCGTCTCCCCCATTCGAACACGCGACCTCCCATTTAAGAGAGAACCGCAAGCTGAATGAGTGGGAGGTCGCGTGTTCGAATGGGGGAGGCAACCTCATTTGAGGCCAAATAAACAAATCCTGCTCTGGAGCCTTGAGGTGAACAGGTACTGTGGCGGCCTGCTGGGTTGAGGGCTGGGAATTCGGTCCACCTACAGGAGAAAAGGCCCAATAGACCAGCTGTCGTTACAGTCTCCATATAGGTTAGTTTTTGGTAAGGTTTTCATCTTCCAGTGGAGTTATAACATAGAGCTTGTTGGGAAATTAGACAATTAAGTTTTGATATGAAAACAACAGGTGAAAAGAGGCTACTGCAGTTAAATCAACTCGAGGAATTGTGCCTTAGTTCGTATGAGAATGCTAAGCTATATAAAGAGCAAACTAAGGCATGACATGACAAGCGTATCCGGGAGTGTAATTTTCATAAAGGTCAATTTGTGTTATTGTTCAATTCTAGAATTAAACTTTTTCTTAGAAAACTTAACTCTAGATGGACAAAGCCATTTAAGAAAGTTAAAGTTCATCCTTCAGAAGCAGTGTACATTCAAAATAGCTCACATCAAATTTTTACAGTTAATTGACAGAGATTAAAGTTATATATAATTGGTGAACCAATTGATAAGGCTTTAGTTTGTTACTTTAATATTTGAGCTTCAAAGAAAAGTCAAACTGAAGACTTTAAACAAATGATGTTGGGAGGCAACCCAATTTTCTATCCTTTTATTTTCATTTAATCTTTTTGTTTTTAGTAGTTTTAGTTTATTTGATTTAGTTAATTTGAAGTTATTAATTTAGTTTGTTGGTTTTTGCAGGTTAGTGTTTTAATGTTAAGTTTTTTAATTTTGTATTTTTTTTTTGTTTTTGTTTGTTAAGCAAATAGCAAATGTAGAGAAGAAAGAACAAAAAAAGGTGAGTTTGAATTGGGTTTTTACTTTACTTGAAAAAATTTTATTAGAGTATAGTCTCTGTTATGACACCGAACGATCGTGACAGAAGGCGTACCGAGCTCGTATGATCGAGCTTGGCAGCGAGAGCTTGCTGCTCAAGAGACAGTTTCTATCGCTATCGCGACTAACAAATTTAAAACAAAATTACAAAATTGTGCAAGAAGGGGGCTACCATCTGTCGTGATCACACTGTTCAATGTGTCGCACCAGAGGCAGCAGCTTTTGGTAGCACTAGCAGTAGCGCAATCGTGTTACTGCATTCTTCGGGCCTGTCATGATATTGACAAACACCGCGATCGCGATGGACACAGTTTCAAAAAAAAATTTAACATAAAAACTCTATCAGCCTCTTCTCTCTCCACCATTACCTTTTCTTCTTCTTCTTCTTTCTCTCACACCCCCAAACTCTCTCTCGAATCCCTAACTATACACCTCCCAAATCCACTCAAATCTCCCTAAAATCCACTCAATTTCTTCCTTAATTTAACAAATCCTTACCAAATCTACTTAATCCACTACTCAAATCATCCTACTGGCTTCAAGATTGAAGAGCATTGCAAAGAAATCAACATCAAGGAAAGGCAAGGAGAAGGTTTCAAGTTCTTCAAAGGATGAGGTAGATATATCTTCAAATTTTAATGCTCCCTTTCCCATTTATGATCAAGAAGAATGTAAGAAATTTCTCTCTCTTTGTACGAGACATATTACTCTCCTTGTAGATATTTTAGCCATAGTATTTTTGAGCATTTGTGTATTGATGGTAGAATGAAATAATTGTTTGGTGGATTAGGTTGGGAGAAATTTGTGCAAAATAGCTATGATACTTATAAAGAACTTACTCTTGAATTTTTTACAACCCTTAAAATATCAAAATTTAAGGATAAAAATTTAGAGTGTAGAATGTTCGATGTGAATTATGTAATTGATCATGATGTTATGTTCAAAGCTTTAGGCCTTCCTAAAGGAGGTGTTTGTACTCATTCTAAAGAATTTAACGTCAATAAATTCTAGAAAATATTAACTGGGTTTGATTCGTTCAATATCTGAAATGCACCAAATGGATTGATTCGTGATTATAGTTTTTGTTATTGCATAAGTTTTTGTGTCATTTTGTGTTTGGCAAAAAGGAAAGTAATGATGTGTCAGTTCAAGAATTATTTATGTTGTATTATGCTTATAAGAATAAAAAAGTGTCTACAACATATCATATTTTTTAAAGTTTAATATTTATTGCTCAACATCTCAAGAGCAACATTGCATTAGGTCATATTGTAACAGGATTGACAGTCTATTTTAATATTTTTTATCTGTTGCGCTCTAATAAACACTACTAAAGCTACACTCGCAAGTATACGAGGCTGCTGTAGTATTTCGGTGAACACCTCAAGGTCGTCTCATAAGGAAGCTAGATAAGCTAATTATTTATCAAATCATAATAAACAAATTATCAATTAATAGTCTTTGATTTATAAAATTAAATTGCTGAACAACTAACGAAAACTGAAAGGAATTGAATTTATAACAATGAAAGAAAACTGAACAAATATATTGATTCACTTAATAGAAAAGCCTAGGGTTTGCACTTCTCTACTAATTTTTATGTATGAACGGCTATTCCTCTCAATTGATTTAATTTCAAAGATCAAATTTCAAGCAACTTAATTAATCAAATAAAGGAAATAAGCTCTCGCATTCAAACCTTTTTCAATTAATCTTACTATAATCAAAATGATCTTTTCCTTAGGTTTATATTTCTAATTCACCTAAGTCCCTAATCAAATTATTCCAGTATTAGATTTCATTTCTCAATCATTCATCTAAATACCTAAAATACATAATTGGTGGCCAATCAATTATACATTAACATTAATCCATTCAATTAAGGATAAAAGAAATAAATCAATTAAGAGAAATAACCATTTCATACAATCATAGTAGATTCATACAAACCCTAGACTAGATCAAAATTAGTTCATAGTAATTCTATCAAACAAATTCATCTCATTAAAATTCAAAGAAATTAATTTAGACATTAGAGAATTCATAAATAAAATTTCAATGAAACTTAAGAGATAGAATTAAAGAACAAAACCCAATTACAATTTTCCTTTGGCTTCTAAAGAATCTCTTGCTCAGATTTTTGCTAAAAGAATAATGTAATAGCTAGAACTAATTTGTTCTAGAGTGTTTGAATGAAAGTAAAATCAATCTTCAATATTTTTCTTGTTTCAGAGACAAATTCTCCAGAGAAAAATAAAGAATGGCTGCAGAGAAAGTATAGAACGGCTGAAAGTCTCTCCCCTCTTGCCCTAATCTTATTTATTTATACAAATCCCTTGGCTAAGAATTTGCGCAAGCTCGTATTTGGGTGCTGGGTGTGATATGGCCACAAGCTTGGCCGTGTCATGTGGGTGTTTCACCTTCTGCTTCTCTAGTTTGCTTGTCTTTTTCTTTGGCATGAGATGGGACACGGCCAAGCTCCTGGCCGTGTCATGTGACACGGCCAGTGGCTTGGTCGTGCCTCTTGGGTGTGTCAGCTTCTATTTCTTTTCTTTGGTTCTTCCTTGTTCTTTGGCTTAGGATGGGACACGGCCAAGCTCATGTGACATGGCTAGTGGCTTGGCCGTGTCACTTGAGTGTGTCAACTTTTGTTTCTCCTTTTCTTTTGTTTCTTTGGTTTCTTTAGTTTTGGTCTTTAGGTGAGACATGGCCAGTAGCTTGGTCGTGTCTCCTGGCCATGTCAAGCTCTGCCAAAATTTCCTTTGAAGTGACACGGCCAAGCTTGATTTGGCTTGGCCATGTCTTGCTTGATTCATGCTCTTCTTTCTTTGTTTTGATCTTCCAAGGGAGTTTTTGCACTTTAACCTAAAACAAACACTTAAAACAAACTTAAACAAAAATCAAATGAAACATTAACTGAAAACACATAAACATCATACTAAAAACCAATACAAAAATGATCTAAACACTGGGATAAATTAAAACTACCAAAATGATGAAATTACTAAATAAACAGATTAAAACTACCAAAATGCATAAAGAAAATAATAATTATCATAATAATAAATAGCAATTTGAGGACAAAAAATAATAAAATAACTACCCCATACTTAAAACTTTACTTGTCCTCAAGCAAATTTACATGGCATAAATTAAAATTTCAATTAACCTTAACTATAATTCAAGTATATAAGATGAAATCCTTTAATACTCAGCAATAAATAAATGCAATTTACTTCAATCAAGATTTTCTTAACTCATTCATTAATTCAGACATAACAAATCTCATCTCTCATCTAAGTGTTTCTCTCAATTTCAAAGGTTAATTCACTCAAACCAATCATGATTGCATACTGCCATAAACTTGCTTAATTATCCAATCTCCCTCACTGATTTTTCTCAAGAAATAATCCGAATGTCTTTTCGTTTGGATGTAATGGGGCTAAGGTGAAGGTGTGAGAAAAGACATTTAAGTTGGAACATTAAGAAATGGAGCATCTAAATTAGACAATAATCTTGCGTAGAAACTCGTAACTCCCTTAAATGGCATATTCACCAACACTTGATAGTCTCAAATATTTGCATACTTAAAGAAAAGTAAATAAGTTGAAATTCCTCTTTGATGACTAATGCTAGAAAATATATGAATTTTGTATATATATATATATATATCTTCTCTTTTTATTTTTATTTATTGTCTTTATATATATATATATATACAAAATATAAAAATGCATTGAACATCTAGCTCAAATGTAGAAGAAAAGAATAATCAACTCTTAGTCAAATAAAATCTGCAAAGTATGCATTTCAGCCCCAAATCTTACTAAAATAATACTATTTTATTTTATTTTATTATATTATTTTTTTTGTTTACCCCATACTTACCAATTAAACCACTCCTATTTTCATATCATAAGAAACTCCATTCCTTAATGAAGGTATGATAAAAATAGAAAAATGTTGAGTTGTAAATTGTGATGATCAATCAAGAAAAGGTCAAAGCCTCAACTTGGCTCACTAAGGAATTCATAATTAAGGGAGGTCTTTTTAAGCTAAAGGGAGTAATCCTAATTTGCCTTCATCATTTTAAATCTTGAGATGAAATCATAATGTGAGTTCAATTAGTATGCAAAAGCAAGCTCTAGAGATACAAAATCATGAAGGTGCACACTTAAGAAAAGAAAATCGATTTGACAATAATATTCAATCTATGAGGCTCAAAACTCACAAAGGGTGGGTTCTCAGACATTTATATGTCATGAATTGCACAATGTGAAAATCGATCTTGAAAGAATTCAAATGCTAATCTCTATGCTGATACTAAAGGGTCAAATGTAATGCTAGAATTACAGAAAAGTCAATAAGTTTCCAACAATTATGCCATGAAAAACGCACAATATAACTCATAAAGAAAACAAAACAAAATTTAAAGAAAAGATTAAAAATTACCCCACACTTATGAGTTACATTGTCCTCAATGTAAACAAAAGAAAAGATAGAAAGAACCTCCTTTGAGTCACGCATAGTGGAGCAGCGACTTCAGCATAAACATGCGATCAAGGAAAGTTAGAACTGGATGGCCCTCCTTGATGCAAACTCAATGCTCCTGACCTGTTCTTTGCAAGAATAAAAACACTTCCAATCTCCAAACCATCAAACCTTAAAGAAAAATAGAAGGGAAAATAAATAAATAAACTGAAGATACAAAACTAAAATGATAAAAACGATAACAATGGGTTGCCTCCCATCGAGCGCTTCTTTAATGTCATCTTAGCTGGACGTTTCTGCAAGAATTAAGGATCGTAGATCAAAGTACTATCGACAATCCTTACTTCTTGGAACCCCTCGTTATATGGTTTAACTCTCTATCCATTTACTTTAAAAGTTTCATTTGTTCGAGAGTTAAGTAATTCTATGGCACCGGAAGGATATACCTGAGTTATCTCGAAAGGACCGCTCCATCGAGACTTGAGTTTTCCTGGAAATAGTCGGAGACGAGAATTGAAAAGCAAGACCTTCATACCTGGGCTCAATGTCTTTCGTACTAAAATTCGATCATGAAGTGCTTTAGTACGGTCCTTATAAATCCTCGAACTCTCATATGCCTCGTTCCTTAGTTCATCTAACTCCGAAATTTGCAAAAAACATTCTCTCTTTGCCTTGTCCAAATCTAAATTCAGAGTCTTAATTGCCCAATATGCCTTGTGCTCTAACTCCACTAGTAAATGACAAGCCTTACCGAAAACCAATCGCTATGGACTCATAGCCAAGGGAGTCTTGAAAGCAGTTCGATATGCTCACAATGTGTCATTCAATTTACTTGCCCAATTCTTCCTTGACGAGTTGACTGTTTTTTCAAAATTCCTTTGATTTGTTTGTTGGATGTCTCAACTTGTCCTGAAGTCTGTGGATGGTATGGGGTCACCACTTTATGTTTCACACCCGACTTGTGCATTAACTTCTCAAAAAGTTTGTTGCAGAAATGACTTCCCCCATCACTGACTATCACTCTTGGCGTGCCAAATCTGCTAAGAATGTATTCCTTCACAAATTTAACAACCACATTAGCATTATTAGTTCGGGTGGGGATTGCCTCCACCCATTTTGAAACATAATCAACAGCAACCAATATGTATTCATAACCAAAAGATTTGAAAAAGGACCCATGAAGTCTATTCCCCAAACATCAAACAGTTCAACTACAATATAAGATTGAAGGGGCATTTCATTCCTCCTTCCAATATTACTTACTCTTTGACAGCGGTCACAATGCTTACAATATTCTTGAGCATCTTTGAATAAAGTAGGCCAATAAAATCCACTTTGAAGCACTTTTTCGGCAGTCTTTCTCCCTCCAAAATGACCACTGCAGTAAAGTTCATGACAAAATTGAAGAACACTAAGTTGTTCTTCCTCAGGTACACACCTGCGAACTATCTCATCTTTGCATATCCGGAATAGGTAAGGTTCATCCCAGAAATAGAATTTACTTATGTGCAAAAACCTTTTCTTTTCCTGAAATGACATGTTAGAACGCAAAAGACTACAAGCAAGATAGTTAGCAATATCTGCAAACCATGGTGAATTCAT
Source organism: Garcia nutans (assembly GCA_947685225.1). Taxonomy (NCBI): domain Eukaryota; kingdom Viridiplantae; phylum Streptophyta; class Magnoliopsida; order Malpighiales; family Euphorbiaceae; genus Garcia; species Garcia nutans. The sequence goes on from CANTUV010000013.1 coordinate 537,003, forward strand.
TATCGCAAACAACTGCTCATCAGGAAATGGTTCTAGATTTCTATGAATGCTATCAGATGCAAGATTTTCATCAAAGGAAGGCAACCTAGATAAATGATCAGCGACAACATTTTCACTTCCCTTAGCATCTTTTGATTTGAAAATCAAATTCTTGCAATAATAGCACCCATCTAATTAAACGAGGTTTAGCATGTTGTTTGGTCAAAAGATATTTTAAAGCTGCGTGATCTAAATGCACAATAATTTTAGACCCAATCAAATATACTCTAAAATTATCTAAGGAAAAAACAACAGCTAGCATTTCTTTTTCAGTTGTTGTGTAATTAACTTGTGTGCTACTTAGGGTCAAGCTGGCATAATAAATCACTCTCAAAAATTTCTCAACCCTTTGCCCAAGGACAGCTCCTACTGCATGGTTGGATGCATCACATATAATTTCAAAAGGTAAGGACCAAACAGGAGCTACAATTACCGGTGTGTTGGTCAATTTTCCTTAAGGGAATTGAAACCTTGCATGCATTGTGCAGTAAATACAAATGGAACATGTTTTCCAAGCAAATGACACAATGGTTGGCTTATTTTAGAAAAATCTTTAATAAACCTTCGGTAAAAACCTACATGCCCTAGAAAGCTTCTGATTCCCTTAACAGAGGTAGGTAGGGGTAACTTAGCAATCAACTCTACCTTAGCCTTTTCCACCTCAATCCCTTTACTAGACACAATATGGCCTAACACAATACCGTGAGTAACCATAAAATGACTTTTTTCCCAACTCAAAGTGAGATTACATTCAATGCATCTTTCAAGCACAAGAACAAGTTTACTGAGGCAATTATCAAAAGAGTCACCAAAAACAGAAAAATCGTCCATAAATACCTCAATAAAGTCATCTATCATGTCTGTGAAAATAGACATCATGCATCTCTGAAAAGTTGCAGGCACATTGCACAAGCCAAAGGGCATACGCCGAAATGCAAAAGTCCCAAAAAGACAAATAAAAGTAGTCTTTGGATTGATCCTCTGGTGCTATCGGCACCTGATAATAACCTGAAAGTCCATCCAAAAAGCAATAGTGAGAGTGTCTAGAAAGTTTATCCAGCATTTGATCAATAAAAGGAAGAGGGAAATGATCTTTCTTTGTGGCATTATTTAACTTCCTATAGTCTATACACATTCTCCACCCAGTGGTAGTCCTAGTAGGAATCAATTCATTCTTTTCATTTTTTACCACAATGATTCATGATTTCTTAGGCACTACATGTACTGGGATAACCCACTCACTATTGGCTATCGGGTATATCACTCCTTCATCAAGCAATTTAAGGACTTCCTTCTTAACAACTTCACTCATGTTTGGGTTAAGGCGCCTTTGGGTCTCTCTTACAGGTTTAGCTCCCTCTTCCAAGATAATTCTATGCATGCACATTGAAGGGCTAATACCTTTAATATCACTCAACCCCCATCCTATAGCTCTTTTCAATCTTTTTAATTCACTCACCAACCTCATCACTTCCCTTTCACTAAGTTCGCTAGAAATTATCACAGGTAAGGTGTCGTGATCTCCTAAAAACACATATTTCAGGTTTTTAGGCAACTCGTTTAGCTCTAACTTAAGCGAAGGATTATTATCTTCTTTTTGGATAAAGGGGAGCTCGAATGATGGTTCCTCTTTAAATTCCTCTATTTCAACACTTTCTAATATATCAAGGCAACTGGCTACTTCTGAGTCAAAAATATCCAAGTCACGATCTAAGGTCAGTGCCAGCTCCAATTTATCCGAAGAACCTGTTTGTAAGAAAACATCTGAAATAACTGCATCAATATAATCAATTAAAGAGCAATCCTCATATAATGTAGTTGTAGGAATATGAGAAGTGTTAAAAATAGAAAATACAACCGTTTGTCCTAAGACAGTCATTGACAATTTACCATTTTTAACATCAATCAAGGTGTTGGTCGTAGCCATAAAAGGCCTACCCAGTAGAATAGTGTGTGCGGATGGTGTAGGGTTATCTCCTCCCATGTCAAGGACTATAAAATCCACGGGCACTATCAACCCACCAATCTTAACTAACACATCTTCTATAATTCCTTTTTGGAAATCTAAGAGATCTCTCAGCTAATTGCAAGACCATTCTAGTAGGTTTCAGTTCCCCAAGTTTTAATTCAAGATATACAGAGTAAGGCATCAAATTAACACTGGCTCCTAAATCACACATGTCATCAGTCCCCTTTCCATTATCCATAGTAATTTTAATTATGAAGCTGCCAGGATCCTTTAGCTTCGTGGGTAGTTTATGTTGCAAAACAGCACTAGCTACCTCTGATACTATCACCTTTTCATTTGGCTCATACCTCTTTTTCTTGGTGTTCAATTCCTTAAAGAATTTGGCGTAAGCCGGCATATTTTTTATTGCTTCAAGTAGAGGTAAGTTAATACTTACCTTAGACAACATGTTGAAGCTGTCTGAAAATTGCTTATCTTTTTTATCATTCTTCAATCTGCTGGGGAATGGTATAGGTGGCCGGTAAGGATTACTTGCCTTATGTAAATCTGTTAAAGGAGACTGCTCCATTAATTTTTCTCCATCACCCTTGTCCTCTGGTTCTCCTTCTTTTTCATTTTCTTGATCACCTGCATTCACAGAATTATTTCCAACACCATTATTTATTACTTTGCCACTTCTAAGAACAGTCACTGCTTGTGCTTGCTCAGGTTGACTCAGAAATTTTCCTTTCTGTTGATTCTGCATCTGTTGTGCAAGTTGTCCCACTTGGGTCTCCACTTTCTTGAAAGACACTTCCAATGAATCCAGCCTTTTGTTATTCATCTCTTGATTCTTGGTACTGGCTTGGATAAAAGCATGTAAACTATCCTCCAAACTGTATCTCTTAGGCTGCCCTTGATTTGACGATTACCCTGGCACTTGATTTTGTCTTTGAAGCAAATGGAAAGGTTGTTGGGAATTATTTGTTGCCCACGAAAATTTTAGATGATTCTGCCAACCAGGATTGTAAGTGTTTGAGAAAGGATCATTCCGGGCCCTTAGCTGATAACCCTCCATAGTGTTAAATTGCTCAGCCTCATTTCCATAAGACTCGTACGCAGAGGGGCATATATTTGATCCATGCCCAAAAGTTCCACAAATTCCACACACTTCTTGAGTGGGTGAAGAAGCATTGTTCTTCATGTTCAGCATCTACTCTTGTCTTGTCAATTCAGCTATCTGATTGACCATCACACTGTTGGCTTCCACTTGATTTACCCCTTTACTTCTTCCTCTTACACTTTTTTGTTGGGAATTAGCTCCCAACATTTCAAAGATATCATAAGTCCATTCTGCTATCTTTTCTCCCATAGCTCCTCCAGCTGCATTATCAACAGTATTCTGAAATTGCTGGGTTAGACCATCGTAGAAAAACTGATTCAGCAGTTGAAGTGGGTAGTGATGGTGTGGACACTGGATTAACAACATCTTAAACCTGTCCCAAGCCTCATGAAATGGCTCTCCATCCAATTGAGCAAATGTAGCTATTTTTCCTCTTAATTCAGCTGTCTTCTGATGTGAATAAAATTTGCCCATAAACTTGTTATATACTTGCTCCCAAGTTGTCAAAGAATTTTCATGCAACATCATAAGCCAGCTTTTTACCCTATCCTTTAATGTGTACAGAAAACACCTCATTCTCAACTGGTCTTCTGTTATTTCTCCCAATGGAATGTGTTGAGGGTGGAGTAGAAATCCAGGATAAAATTCAGAGGATCCTCATTCGGAACTCCATAGAAAGATGGCAGCATGTTGTAATGGATATTCTTCAACTCGTAATTTCTTGCTGCATCTGTCAATCTTATAAATGATGTGGCAGTCCCAATGACAGGTCTAGCAAAATCCCTCATAGTTCTTTGCCTTTCGTCTCCCATATTGGTAGATTGCGCAGTATCCGACTAAAAATCAGAAATTTCCTCCTTTGTATCAAACCCGGTATACAATTCAAACTCTTCTCTGCTCCTTTTCACTCTTTGAATTTCTGAAATAAATGGGCAAAGCTCTCCTCCGAGTGATCTCCTACCATGCATAAACAAAATTTCTGAAAGAAGGAATTATTTAAAGCAAAAGAAAAATAAAATAAAATATAAACAATGTAAAATAATTTAATATATATATATATATGACTAATAAACAATTACGCCAATTAGCTTCCCCGGCAATGACACCAAAAACTTGTTGCGCTCTAATAAACACTACTAAAGCTACACTCGCAAGTATACGAGGCTGCTGTAGTATTTCGGTGAACACCTCAAGGTCGTCTCACAAGAAAGCTAGATAAGCTAATTATTTATCAAATAATAATAAACAAATTATCAATTAATAGTCTTTGATTTTAAAATTAAATTGCTGAACAACTAACGAAAACTGAAAGGAATTGAATTTATAGCAATGAAAGAAAACTGAACAAATATATTGATTCACTTATTAGAAATGCCTAGGGTTTGCACTTCTCTACTAATTTATATGTATGAACGGCTATTCCTCTCAATTGATTTAATTTCAAAGATCAGATTTCAAGCAACTTAATTAATCAAATAAAGGAAATAAGCTCTCGCATTCAAACCTTTTTCAATTAATCTTACTACAATCAAAATGATCTTTTCCTTAGGTTTATATTTCTAATTCACCTAAGTCCCTAATCAAATTATTCCAGTATTAGATTTCATTTCTCAATCCTTCATCTAAATACCTAAAACACATAATTGGTGGCCAATCAATTATACATTAATGATGGTTGTCGAAACCACCAAGATAATTCCTGCTCAACTGTAAAACAAAAACTGTAGAAGTAGTGAGAAGGGTCGAACCCTAGGGACTAGCCTTGCCCAAGGCTAACCAGAACTGACAGTGAACTGAAAATTAAAAGTAAAAGAAAAACGGGGATTTGTGTAATTAATTATGTAAAACGAAATTAAACAGCAAAATTGATAATAAAAACCTGAACAATGGGAGGTGAATTCAGTCAAAGGAAGTTCGCGGTATGAGATTCACTTGGATTGATCATCGGACTAAAAATAATCTTTTAATATCAAATCACAGACAAGTTATAGCCATCGAAAAAGTATCTCCGGCCAATCTTTCCATTTATAATAGATTAAGCAAGACAAGCGCTATGAATAACCCCTAATTGATTAAAAACCCTAATACAAGCGACATAATTTAATTAATCAATTGCAATAAACTCTAGAAAGACCTAGCCCTAATCAACAAACCTAAAAGCAAGATTCGTTTAAATCAGATCATACAATTACTTAATATAAACCGAAAGCCTGGTTACAATCAGATTATATCAATCACTACAAGCATCAAATCAACTAAACAATTACGGATTCAGCATCAATGATTAGCTATATGCATCTTATCAATCAATTGATTGATCAGTTCAATAAATTAACAAAACACATTAAGGAATATAGTTTTCCAATAAACTGCAGTAAAAGTATGAATGTAATAATCAATTAAAAGCAAATAAGAACATTAAAACCTCACAATCCTGAAGAATCTCAACCTTGAATCAACCTCCAACTGATTAGAGAGTTTAGCCACGCATGGCTAATGAAGAAGACATTGAAAAGTTATGAAAAATGTTCTGAAATTCGTAACTATTCAGAAGGTAGAAGAGAACTCCCGTAAAAAGACCTAAAACACGATTATAATGTCTAAAATTAGGGCCCCACCATAATATTACAAAAGTGCCCTTTAAAATATAATTAATTCTTCTTCCTAAGGCTTAAAATAGGCTCAAAACGACATCCCAAGTCGTAGTTCCAATCATAGAATTAAACCAGCCCCATTCCAGCAAGATTCGGCATTAGCCTTGGGCAAGGCTAACTCCAGACTGCAGCAAAACGTCCTTCAAAAATTCCACCTTCAAGTCCTTTGCTCATAAATGCTCCAATTAAGCTCCAAATGGTTCCTTTTAGTTAAATCCAACATTCCCTAACCAAAACAATAAAAACCAAATAAATTCTCATATTTAAGCACAAATATCAACATATAAACACAAGATTAGGTACTAAAACTATGTTGGATTTACACACTAACAAATTCCCCCACACTTATCCCATGCTTGTCCTCAAGCATGACTCAAAACTCAAAATTAAATCTGTATAGGAGACCACAAACTTCACCTTTAAACTCAATCAAACACGAGCAAGTTCCCCAAACAATTCAACATCACAATTGAAAACTCAACTATCAATATCATTCCATCATTATGAACTTAATTGAAAAAGGTTACACTAAGGATTCTTAAAACACGCACACACACCAATCGAAGTTTGAATCAACAAGCATTTAATCGAGCAATTAACAAAGCATTGAAAATACATTTTCATAGCTTCAATAAAATAAAAACCGGTGAATGTCCACATGCTCTCCTCCAAATTCCCTCTCCACTAATGTAGAACAAATTTCAACCAAGGATCAATAGGTCTTTATTCGGGTAAGGCTAGGGTGATGGTTAGAAAAGAAAGGATAATGTAAGGATAAAGAATAACAAGAAAATAAATCTTCTCATGATTAACCTCAAAGGAGCAATGCATGATGTTTCAACTTTAATACTCAAATGACGACAAATGCGACTAAAAATAAAAATTCTATATACAATTACAACAAAACTTATTCCCAACAATTATAATACATCAACTTTTTTTTTCTTTTACTTTTCTTTTTCACTTTTTTTTTCTAATTTTCTATTTATTATTATTATTATTATTTTTTTAAAGAACATCATAAAAACTAATTACAACAATAATAGAACCCATGAAAAATATACATCTAATAAGCATGGGTTGTACGAACTAATTCTAAAAACTAAACAAAATCATAAATAAAATGCAATTGCATCCAACCCAACTACTAACATATGCATGTGCTCAACAAATAATTAAAAAGATTATTTTCTTGCAAAAATGGTGGTAGGCAAAGGGCTTTTGGTGTATAAGGTTATATTGTAGGCTAAGAAAAGAATTTAGAGTACGCGTTTAGCATACTTCGTAGGCTAGAAGGGGTTAGAGAATGGTAACGTCAAGGCGAGATAAACATAAAAGGATTAATGAATCGGCCAAAAGAATGCCTAAATCATATCCTAAGTCAAGATTTGCCTAGGATCTCGCCTTAAGGGAACGTAAAAGAAAGTTCTAGCATTCGTGAAGCTATCCTAAATTTTTACTTCGAAAATTGCTCTCAAAAACACCCATCAAAAGAAACTAAGTTTTCAAAATAGATTTTCAAAATTCAAAGTGTAAACAATTGCAACCAAATTCATAAGTGCAATGATGGTCAATCTCAAGTTAAAGTCTTCGCTCACTAGTCTCATCATTCAAAGTTCTCACATGTGTTCAACTAAATTATAAAAGCAAAGCTCTCCTCTCTAGAATTTCCTAAGAGTTTCAAATCATGTTATAGGACACAATAAACCCCATTGAGTAATATCAAAATCAGCTCAAGAAATCAAAAATTCAAAAATTTTACTCAAAATTATCATGGGATAAGTGACAATCAACAATTCAGGAAGCATTTTCTTCCTTTTAAACCATCAATATGGTCAATTTTCCATAAAAATAAGCACATGGCAGCAGCAAAATAAAGAAAATCAACGTATACCATAATCACAAAAATTTAAAATTGACCATATAGAGAGCATATCATCAAAACAAAACAGTGGTAGCAGCATTAAACAACATAAATTTCAGAATTAAAGCACAAAAACACTCCCAATAGCTAAAACCCCTCCCCCACACTTAGTTCACACATTGTCCTCAATGTGGACAAGCCACAATCAAGCTCAAAAGAGAAGGTGGCAAGAAAGAAAAGAAAGAGTGTGAGAGTTAAGAAGACTGCCCTGTTTATACTGCACATCCAAATCTAACCTTCAGAGTGAAACAAGGAAGAAGATGCACTATTCATAGTAAATAAATAATAAAAATAAAATCAAAAATATTTTTTTTTGAAATTAAAAATAAAATTTAAACTCAGTAAAGTTCAAATTGCTGGGTTGCCTCCCAGTAAGCGTCTTTATTTTTCGTCTTAGACTAGACGTTCTGATACTTTCAATCAACCGAGCTCCAACGAGCTCCTAAATGTGTGATTCCTTGTCATTCCACACGAGTCTTTGTACTCGTTTAGCACACGAATAAGCTTTATTTCTTGTTCAATGCTGAATTTATTGGGAACTATCAAGGAAATAGTATCCCTATCATCTAAAAGCACATCATCTGTAAATATATACTTCAGTTTGCTTGGCAACTTCCTCAGGCCTAACTTACATGCCCTCTTCTCACGATCAGTTTCCTGCAACTTTTCAGCAAACACAACTTTTTCTTTGAACTTATTAGTGCAATCACTAACAGAATTATTGCAAGAAACAACATTAAGCTCATTTTTATCATTCAATTTAAAAGAATTTGCAGAACTATGATCAACATCAGTTATGGCACACACACTAGACAAGTCACTTACTTCCTTAACCTCACCATACATACTAAATTTGACGAGTTCACCATCCAGCTCCATGGTAAGAATACCACCAAAAACGTCAATTTTAGTCCTAGTTGTCCTAAGAAATGGTCTTCCTAAAAACGTCAATCATCGCCATGACTCAGGGAAGCTTCCATCCTTTATCTTTTTCTTATTGTATTTTCTTTTTCATGTTATTTATTGTGTTCTTATGTGTGGTTACATATTTTTCATTAGGGACAATGAAAATCTTAAGTGTGGGAGGGGAGTAGTTAGTTTAATTTATTTTGTTATTTTGTTTAATTTGTGTTTTGTGAATTTTGTTTCTTGTATTTGTTTTTATTTTTATGAACTTTTCTCCTTTATATTTTTTTATTTTTCCTTTTAAAAATCAATTTTCAAAAATATAAAAATATATAAAATAAAATTCAAAATTAAAAAAAAAATTCCAGTTTTTTTTCAAAAAAAAATATAAATATAAAAAATAAAAATTATTATATATTACTAGGTTTTAATTAAATTTTAGTTAGTTGTTTAAGTTTATCTAGGATTGAAATTTTATCTTTTATTTTGAAATTGAACTCCTAATCCTAGTAAGCTAAGAGTTTGTTTTTAGTTAATCAACTTTAATAATAAGAGTTTAAGTATGATTCCTTTAGTTGAATGGTTTTAGGACTAGTCTTAACTTCTTCTCTATATAAGGTTGAGTTCCTAAATATTATTATTCGTTATTAGCGAAGCCTTAGAATAGAGAAAGATGAACAATAAAGAAAATTTATACACTTGGGGTTGGAATGGAGATGGCATTTGGGATCTCGAAAAACCTTATGTGGATCCACTTGTAGAAACTGTAACACCCTTATACCCAATATACGTACACTACATACACCCAATATATGTAATATATGAATATAGGATACAAGAATGTCACAATCCCTTTTAAACAAAACAAATCTTCAATTACAAAATCTGTATAATCTTAAAACATTCAATTGATATCATATAAATAATAGTTGAGATATTACTTGATAATATATATATATATCTTTATTACTAAAGGTTCAACCAAAACATTTTCGATAGTTTGCGGAATATACATATTTATATACATCAAAATTAATATGTATAAAAACATGAAATATATACATGCTGGCAGTTAGTCTCTGATCTTGATGTCCAAATCAACTCTGCTCACAAGATCTCAAGCCTAAACTCGACTCGGTCTAGACGAACTCTCCGGCTCAACCGGATTTACCCTGTCACCTGCGCGATGAATCACAATCGCGCTAAGCCAGAAGTTTAGTGGTACAAACTTTGATAATAATATAATTCAAATGCAATGCTAATGCATAACACATAAGGATATTATATCTCTTAACATTATATCATTATATCTTGATAAATTGCTCAATTGTTCCACAATTCATAATTCACATGAAAGCAAAGACAAGCATGGGCCCAAAAAGGATCTAATATGCTATTCAAATTTCAGAGTTACTGCTTTGGTCTATAATGACACCTTGTGTCTAGCCCCATAGGCAATATATATCCATGGATTAATCCAACTAGGTCTGAAATTATGATCCAGTCATTTCACCCAGCCTAGCTTCAAGAATTTATTTATGAGGCTTACAACCCGATCATTTCACCTCAAAAATATTTTTATAGTGACGCCCAGCATCTAGCCCATAGGCAATTCATAGATATGCCGCCAAACCCAGAACTCTGAAAATTGAATAACATACTAGGCACACAATTTATTCTTATTTCTCATTTATATCGATATCAATTCATTATATTATGTTTCCACATATCTCATTTTATTATCAAATCCTTTCTCATTTTCTCATGATCACATTAGGCACAACACCTTAAATATCTCACTTATATCAATATAGTCATTACCAATGACTTTACATACCATTGTTAATATACACATAACAATTCGCATTATCCATACATTTTGAGTCATCTTCTTATTTTTCACATAGTTCTTAATGTACAAATCATAGCATATTATTCATGCATCAACAATGTAGTAAGTAACTTAACACATTTTCCAACCAAATGTGTTAAGTCCCAATGTCATGTAAATATGAACAATTATTCAAAGTTTATACTTACCTCTAAAAGCAACAAACACCACTTCAACCTCCTCTTCCAAGATATCCCTCAACACTTGGATTGGGGTAACTCAAGTCTCTTTTAAGCCTAAACCAAATGTGATTATAAATAATCACTTAGTGATCCACTTACAGGTATAAACAAAATCTCTTAATTCAAGGACAATAAGGAAAAGAACTATCTAGGGAAAACTCTACACATGACACTCTCAACGACACGGGCGTGTTCATGATTGTGCCCTAAACCCACAACACAGAAGCTTTGACACGCTCAGTGACATGGGCGTGTCACTACACATGTCAATTCTACAACAACACAGTAGCTATGGCACGCTCAGTGATATGGGCGTGTCACTGCACGTGTAAATACTACAACAACACAGTAGCTATAACAAGCTCAATGACATGGGCGTGTCACTGCACGTGTCACCAACACTAAAAACAGAACCATCGACACGCCTAAAGACATGGTCGTGCCACTGGGTGTATCAGGCCAAAAACCTGATATCGACACAAAAATTTGTTAGGAAATCAAGGAGATCATAGGAAACAAAAACACGCAGCGGAAAAAACTTTTGATCTATGATTTCCCACCAGGATCCATGTTGTTCGTTTAATTCGATGAAAGTGTACAAAGAACTAACCTGTTGATGATTCGAAATCACAGTTTGGAAGAGATGCCTCGATCGCGAAACACCCTCTATCGCGTATCCACACGAATGCTACCGTCTGGAGTGCTAGCTCTCTGCAACGGCGAAGGCTGAAAAAACATTTTCTCTAAAACGTATTGTAATATCCCTAAGTGTGCTTAGAAGTTATGATAATGTTGTTATTATTGAATTGAGTGTGTGATTGATAAGTGGTAATTATGTTGTTTGAAGAAAAGCAATGTGTAGAGTGAAGTGTATATGTTGTGTATATGGTCATATATATATAATATAAGTTGGTCAAAGGGCTTGGTCAAGGGAAGAGGATATTTTATTTGTGATTGTGAAATTACCAACATGGGCTTGTAAAAGACAAAGGTTTAGTTATATGGTTGAGGGTAGTTTAGTAATTTTCTTTTGGAAGGGTATTTAATGCCTATTGACTTTGTGTTTTCTTCATCATTTCTTCTTCTTCTTCTTGTTGATGGCCGGCTCACTCAAAGACAAAGGAAAGCAAGAGAGCAAGTGATGATTTTGGAATTTTAAGCTCAAAAGTGAAGGAAGATCTCATGTATACAAGTTGGAATTTCAAGAATTTCATGATTTTAGTAAGTTTTCTCTTGTTTGCCTTTGTTATTTTTGAAGATGTGTGTGAGTTGAGTTAGGGTTATTGATAGTATGATTAAGTGTGTTGATGATTTGTTGATTAGAGTTGAAATTGATTTTAAAATAAGAAGTTAAATTGGTGTTGGTGATGGAAGAGTAAGAGTTGTGTTTAGTGAATATTTTTCTGTTTTACAATTAGTAAAGGCTGTGACTTGTATGATTTTTAATTAATTATAGAAAAATGTTCTTGAAGTGAATTTTTGATATGTTGTGCCTCTATGAGTCTAGAATGACTGAAAAATATTTTGATTCGATTTTGGAATGGTTATGAGTTTAGAAAGATTATTTTTATTAGACCTGTTCCAGCAGGTACCTTAACTGAGACATCTATATTTCGGGATTTTTAATAAAATGTAGAAAAATCATATCCAATTGAATTTTGGATATGTTGTTTCTTAGTGAGTCTAGTATTTGAGAAAAATAATGTTGAACCACGTTGATTGAATTTGATTTATGGAATTCACAAAGTTCAGAACTGCTGCCAGGATGCAGGGCAATTGGGGCAGTCTGGTTAGGTGAACTATTTGACCAAGATTTTGTGTTCAGTTTGATCTGAAATTTTAAAGGAATTATTTTAAGATACAAAACTAAATTCTGTAAAAATTTTAGAATTTTTAGTCAAGTAGATTATTTTATACAATTTTTCAAAATAAGGATAAAATGGAGTCTAAAACCAGAATGTACTATTCATATGGTCATTTTGCTAATATTCCTTTTGGATTAGGTTGTGAAGAGGTTGAATTGCCCTAATTTGTGAAGTGAAGAACTAGTGAGTGGAGAAGAGTTTAGAGTGGTGTGAAATGTTATTAAGGTAAGTACCAATGTTGCATGATTGCATTGTTAATGCATATCACTAATGTATTTTGATGTGTTTATATCATTAATGATATGTATATATATAATTGTGTTATGGGAAAATGAAAGATGTGAATGATTTGAAGAATATTAATGTATGAGAATACAATTGATTGAGTATAATTAAATAATGTTAGGTAAATTATTACATTGTTAATCTAATGTGACTTGTATAGTGTGAAAGAGAAGAGGATCATTCAACAAGGTATAAGCTATGCAAATTTATTATGATAAACACTTTTATGAAGAATTACTTTAATGTACTTTGTAATGTTATAGCAATGATGCTATATGTATAATGTGAATCATGTGATTGAATAATGATATGTTCATTTGGTTAATGTAATTGATGTTGAGTATTATAATGATGATGCACATGATACTATATGAACAATACTATGTTTTGTGTATTATGAATCTTGTGAATTGTATTGTGCTATATGAATAAGGTACTTTGTAATGTTATAGCAATGATGTTATATGTATCATATGGATTGAGATATGATATGTTGTGAAGCCATTGTAATTGGCCATGATGATTCAAATGTGAGATGAAGCCATTGTGATTGGCTATGATGATCTAATTGAAAGAAATAAGGCATGTTTGCCTAGATGATAATGAACATTGAGATTGAAATTGATAATGAAACAATAAGTGAAATATGTGTTTAATGTGTTATTCAGTCTTCAGAGTTCTGGGTTTGGAGGCATGCCTATAAAATGAAAAAGGTAACAGTCTTGCCGGGTTGATGATCTCTTCAAATTGAGTTGAATTGAGGTCCAAGAGACTGGGTCTGTTACACTATGAGAATTGTGAATATGAAATATATGATTGGTAACAGTCTTGCCGGGTTGAGGATCTCCTCATGATGAGTTGATGGTCCAAGAGACTAGGTCTGTTACACTATCCATGGATAGAAATATTGATATATGATGCCTATGGGCTTGATGATTATGATTATAGACCAAAGCAGTAACTCTGAACTCTGAATAACATAGTGGTGTCTGTTGGGCCCGAGTCTGTCTTTGTTGTCAATGTGATATACAAATGTTGAAAGAAATGGATAATGAAATCTTTGGTATACTTCATTGGACATGTGATTGATGATATGTAATATGTGCATTGAAATATTGATTATGAGCACTAGTGATGAATCATCAATGTTGAATTGTGAATAAAGAAATGTTATGATTGGTATGATGTATAATGTGTGTATTAGCATTGATTGTGAATTCAATTGATGAATTGTGGTTGATGACAATGATTGTCTTAATTGGAAATGTGACTTATGATTAGTATGATGTATAATGTGTGTATTGAGATGTTGATTGTGAATATTAGTGATGGGTTGGACTTGGTAGAAATGTTATGTTTATATGTGTATAAGATATGAGATTAGTTGAAAGATATGAAAGGTGCAAATGAATAGGGATAAACTTAATAAGAACTAAAAGTATATGGAATTGAGATATCTTTATATGTTAGTGTTTCCATGATATATGTTTGTATTTTATATTTGTACTACTAAGCTTTCGAGCTTAGCGCGGATGTATTATCGCGCAGGTAGCTTAGTGGAAGATATGAAGTCTTTTGGTATGCCACGAGAAGAGTAAGATTTTGTCGAGACCAACTAGAGGGTAATGCATACATGTATCCACTTTAAGTATGTTATATTATATGTATAAATGAAGTTTTGATAAAGACAATAATTTGTAAGTGTTCTTTAAATTGACCTATTATGGTTTGAATTTTGTTACAGGTATTGAAAGGTAAAAAGAAAAGTGGCATCCTTATACTTTATATACTTACTGTATGTATACTAGGTATATGTATAGTATTTATATGGAGTATTGGGGTGTTACACGTATTCGGGTTTTTAAAGTTTTCGTTCTCTTCTTTATTTTCTAAAGTTACCTATCAGAAGACTAAACGTCTGGAGTGAATATAATCACTCCAGAATCCAATTCAAAATTGGATAAGGTAAGTCACATTCAGAATCCAAATCTAATTAGGATTCTGAATATATTATCTAATAATATATATAATTGGATAAGGTAAATCTAATTCAGAATCCAAATCTAATTAGGATTCTAAATATATTATCTAATAATATATATATATAATGAAAATAATAATAATAATAAATATTAATATCTAATATTAATATTATTAATATTATATCCAGCCCAAAACGCATTCTTGTGTGTGACCCGATAGGCCCATATTAATTGGCAGTCAATTTAATCTCTATTAAACCAACAAGTCATAATTGGCCTCTAGCAAGGCGTTACAACTACCCAATTAATATAAGGAATGTCCAATTTGCCTAATAATAGTACATGCATTAATCCCTTTGTCACACGATATCTAGCTTGAACATAAGTCATGGTCAACGTCATACTTATATTGTCCAAACTTATGATTACTCGATCTCCAAGTAGACTGATAAAAACAAATGAAATTGATCACACTATCAATTCATTTGAGCACGGCCATGCATTTCACAGTCTTACTTATCGAGGGGCCCAAAAGATATCTCTCTCAAAGAGAGGGACAAATTCTATCTTGATTGTTCATTATCCTCTACATAATTTCTATCATATATGATCATAACCTTTATTACTATCCAGTTACGGATAATGTTTGATCATGTCAAAATATAATAGTCCTTATATTGGAAACTATGACAATCTCAAGTCAAAGAATTAATACATAACTATCATGAGATTTACTTATGACACTAACCCATGTAGTAATCTCATGATGGGTCTATCCAATACATTGTTCTCTAACAAGTATCTATGAAATTGATTTGTATCACTATACACATAACCATCTGATGATTATCAAATCAATGTTCATACTGGTTAAGAATTATTTTTTTTTATTTCTATAACAATAATAAACCAGGGACAAATATCAAAATTGTGTAACATGCAAACAAACAATAATGATAATAAAACCTCATTTATTAATAATGAATGTATAACATAAAGATCCAAATAAATGGCCTAGGGCACATACACTAACAAAATTGTCACCTCCAAAAATTATCTTTCATTAACCTTTTGAATTCCATACAAACTCAACCAAATCCATCATTATACCACATAATCCTTGTGTAAACATCAAAACAACTCAATTACAATCAAAATTACACAATCACAATCATACTTCACAACTCAAAAGTTACACAACCCAAAACTCTTATTCTCTTCACCAAACTTAATCCTTTTCTTTAATCCACCCCAAATTCCATAGTTAACTAGACCAAAGAACTTCAAATATACCAAAATCAACCATAAACACATACCACACCAAACATCCAATTCACACCTACAAACTTTCATGGAAAATCAAGGAAACAAGTTGAAAACTTACCAAATATGAAGAAAATCCTTAAAACTCCAACTAGAACACTTGAAATCCTTCAATTATTTGAGTTAGCAAGAAGCAAAATCTTTCCCTTTTGATGATGATGGCCGGTTACCATGGAGAAGGAAGAAGAAGATAATAATGGTCAATAACTCCAGTCATCTCACAATTCTCTTTAAAACCATATAATTTTCCTCTTTTAATCTCCACCAAGCAATTTATTATTTTTATTAAATTATTAACAAATATCATCTTCCACTATCCATTAATTAATATCTTAATAATTAAAATATCATTTGACCTTATTAAGATGTTGACTTGTATATAACATGTATATTTTTATATATACAACATATACACACTTCCCTTTTTCCTTTCTTTTCACTTAACCAAATATATACACTTTTAAATTCTTTAATTAATTTTCAACAATTAATATTTTCAAATTTTTGGGATATTACAGAAATGCCTGAACAACTCATTGCCTTCTATGCTTTTAGGCGTGCTTATCCTGATCCTTATGAATGCACTATGGATCTTGATGAGATAGTGGAGAGGGAAAAATTAGATAAAACATGGGAGAAAGTTTGATCCCAAATTGACTTAATAGTTTTAGATAATACCTCAAGTGATGATGATGAATCTGAGCCAACACCAATCAAAAAGAAGAGAGGTAGGCCTTCAAAATTGGAAAAGAATAAAAGAGGAAGGCCTCTTGAAATCCCTAACAAAGTGCAGTTCAGTGTAGAAACCATTATGAAGGAAGAGGGGCATGCTTAGAAGATTCTAATGAATTCTTATTATTATTAGTTTGATTTAAATAGTTTTTCTTTTTAGATTGTCTTTTGTTCTTATTTAATTTTATATCTTTTTTATTTTTAATTGTATTAGATTTAAATTTCAGTTTTTAATAAATACTAAAACTTGTTCTACTCCTATTTGGCAATCTATTTAACTTTTGATCTCTACTTGTTCTTTACTTGTTATTAAGTGAGTTAATTATTGTTATTTTAGATTTCAACTTGATAATTGAATTCTTTTAGCTAGATTGAAATATTTTTTGGTTATTTTTAATTTAACGCATGGAATGAATGAGGTTGTGATCTTGAAAAATTTTATAAATTAAGAGCACTTATTTTTAAAGAATATTTAAAATTGTTTTTATCATATATTTTTTTGAGTTTATTGTAATGTGTCTCATACAAAGAGAGAGAAAATTCTTACCTTCTTCTTGATCAAAAATGGGAAAAGGAGCATTAAAATTAGAAGATATATCTACCTCATCCTTTGAAGAACTTGAAATCTTCTCCTTGCCTTTCCTTGATGTTGATTTCTTTGCAATGCTCTTCAATCTTGAAGCCAGTAGGATGATTTGAGTATGGATTAAGTAGATTTCGTAAGGATTTGTTGGATTAAGGAAGAAATTGAGTGGATTTTTGGGAGATTTGAGTGGATTTGTGAGGTGTATAGTTAAGGATTAGGGGAGAGAGTTTGGGGGTGTGAGAGAGAGAAGAAGAAGAAGAAAAGGTAATGGAGGAGAGAGAAGAGGCTGAAAGAGTTTTTATGTTAATTTTTTTTTCAAAACTGTGTCCATAATAATCACGGTGTTTGTCAAGATCGTGATAGGCCCGAAGAACGCAATAGCACGATTGTGCTACTGCTAGCACTATCAGAAGCTGCCGACTCTAGTGCGATCACATTGAATAGCACGATCACGATAGATGGAAATCCCCTTCTTGCATAATTTTTAAATTTTGTTTTAAATTTGTTAGTCGCGATAGCGATAGAAACTGTCTATTGAGCAGCAAGCTCGCGCTGCCGAGCTCGATCATACGAGCTCGGCACGCCTTCAGCCATGATTGTGCGGTGTCATAACAGAAACTATACTCTAATAATTTTTTTTTCAAGTAAAGTAAAAACCCAATTCAAACTCACCTCTTCTTGTTCTTTCTTCTCTACATTTACTATTTGCATAACAAACAAAAACAAAAACAAAAATACAAAATAAAAAAACTTAACATTAAAACACTAACCTGCAAAATCCAACAAACTAAATTAATAGCTTCAAATTAACTAAATCAAATGAACTAAAACTACTAAAAATAAAAAGATTAAATTGAAATAAAAGGATAGAAAATTGGGCTACCTCCTAACATTATTCGTTTAAAGTCTTCAGCTTGACTTTTTCTTTGAAGCTCAAATATCAATTGGTTCACCAATTATATATAGCTTTATTCTCTGTCGATTAACTGTAAAAATTTGATGTGAGCTATTTTGAATGTCCACCGCTTCTAAAGGATGAACTATAACTTTCTTAAATGGCTTTGACCATCTAGACTTAAGTTTTCTAGGAAAAAGTTTAAGTCTATAATTGAACAATAACACAAATTGGCCTTTATGAAAATTACACTCCCTGATACGCTTGTCATGCCATGCCTTAGTTTGCTCTTTATATAGCTTAGCATTCTCATACGAAATAAGGCACAATTCCTCGAGTTGACTTAACTGCAGTAGCCTCTTTTCACCTGTTGTTTTCATATCAAAATTTAATTGTCTATATAGCTTAGCATTCTCATGCGTTAAGTTAGTTTGTATCACTAAGGTAGTAAATTGCTTAATTATGTAGGGATATGATATGCGAATTATGCATAATTAATATAGTTATTATTTTTAAAATTTTTGCGAGATGGAGCGTTAAACACACTCGCTGTAGATAATTGAGGTGGAATGGAGCATAAAATGAATCCACTATATATATCAGGAAAAAAAGAGAAAGAAAATAATAATAATAATGGAATTAAGCATAAAATGCACTCATTAAATAAATATATAAAATAATAATGATAAATACATAGTACTTATTAATACATTGTTCTTATAAATACATAGTTCTTATTTGGATTAATGAGTTATGGTGAATTTCTTATAACTATGGTTCGTTATAAAAGTTTTTGTTTATCGCAATAATATATAAGTGAGCTTAGTTTGTGAAACTATTTAAGGTTATGATTCTTTGAAGTTTAGTGTTTTAAGTTAAGAATAAGTGATTATTATTTTTGTTTGGTTAATTGTGTTTTGATTGATTATTGAAATTTGATTTAATGGTATTAATTTGCTTGAGAATAAGCAAAAATTCAAGTGTGGGAGAATTTGATAAGTGCAATTCGAACATATATTTTTCTATCAGTTTTATCATGAAATTGAGTTGAATTAATTTATTCTAAGTTTATTTATGTGTTTTAATTTTATTATTCTTCAATTAAGCTTAGTTTGAATTAATTTCTTGTATATTTATGCAAACTAGAATTTTAGGTAGATTAGACCTTCAGAGTTTCAAATATAATTTCGGTAGTCATAAAGTACAATATTTGAAAAGTGGTCTTCATGAAGTTGATAGAGGACATCTCAATCTTTTCAAAAAGATCTGGTTCATCAAATTTTAAGTTTTTTGGGCTTCCAACTTTAAAGTCAAAATTGGGCTTAAAATACATAAGTATAATTTCAGTTCGAGCCATTGAGCATAATTAAGCCATAAATTGGGAGTTTGAAGTCTAAATAAGGTGATTCAAAAGCCTAAAATTATATACTCTTTTGGGGCTATAATGTTTCTGAAGGAGTCAATTTGAGATAAGGTCTCTATCTAATAGAAAATTTTCTGGAAAGCTTGAATTTGAAATTTTGAGAGAAGTTAAGTAAGGAGTGGAATATGATACAACTGAAAGGGGACATGAACAAGAGGGGGATAATCCATATTAGGCAAATTTTATCACTTTTTCATATTTTTTTTAAGAATTGATTAGTTTATCCAAGATTGGAGATCAAAGGAAGAATAAGAATGTGCTTGAGGAGGACTTCATCATCTCTACAAGACTCTTTATCCTTCTAGTTTGAACTCTCTATTAGGTTTAGATTTTCAAGATTACATTTTTCTTTAATGCTTTTGTTATTTTATTCAATTAAATGTTAGAATTATGGATTTCATGTTTAGTTTCTTAATTTCTATGGTTATTATGTTTAATTTAGTTATGAGAAACTAATCTCCTTAGTAGGATTAGGTAGATTTAGGATTGTAGATAACGGGTATTAATTAATTTGATTACTATTTAATTCTTAAAATTGAAGTTTTGTTGATTTTGTTCTTAGTACTTGTGATTGATTGGCCACCAATTTGCATATTCAATTGAAATTATATGTTTAGTGAAAAATATATATGATTTTAGATTCAGAAATCAACAACTTAAAAAAATTCTATTTAGAGATAAAAGAATAATCTTAAGACCAACTCAGTTCCTTTGAGCTTGATATATTATTTTAATTTATTGTTCATAAAAATAGAATTTATAAATTACATTAATTATTAATTTTCTTGCTTGAGAAAGAGGAAGATTAAAATTTAAGTAATTGGTAACTTTGATTCAAGAAAAATTTGAATTAGTTTCAAAATTTTTTTTATCCATTTGAAATAATTTTAATGAAATCTAATCCTACTAGTTTATCTCAATTATTTGAAATTATTAATTTTAATTTTAATTTTAAGTTTGAATTAATAGATAATTATCCTAGACTAATTTCATTTTGAATTTGAATATTAATTTAATTTTGAATATTAATTTAAATTAAGGATTAAGTATTAAATTTTTAAAAAATATAAAATTAATTAATTAGTTTTCAGATAATAGTCTATTTGAATTTTAGTTAGTCAAATTACTCATTCTTTGTGGGATCGACCTTTACTTTCACTTTATTAATTATTACGAGCCATGCACTTGCAGTTAAAATCGATATATACACAATTGGTCACCAATAGAATTAAAATATTTGTTTGATATTAATAATAATTAATTATTATCTAATAATATAAATTAAATTTTTAGATATTAAAAAATCTATATTAAGTTTTAAATTAATTCTTTTAATATTAAATTTATTATTTATTATAATAGATAATTAATCAATATAGATATTATTTATATAAATCAATATCATATTTGGATTATATGTGAATTTTCATATGTTAAATCGGTACAATACATTATAATATTATATAATTATGATTATTATTTGTTGTAATAAATATTTATTTGGTATTTATTTAGAGAGTTCAAGTAGAATTAGAATATTATATATTGTATATTGATTTATATATATTTAAATAGTTTAAAAAGAATTATAATATCTTATTTAATAATTATTATATTTATTTAGAAAGTTCAGATATGATTATGATATTTTATTTAATATTGATAATAATTATATTTATTTAGATAGTTTAAATATGACTATAATATTTTATTTGATATTGATAATATTTAGTTACATATATATATATATATATAACAAAATTACTACGCTATTACCGTATTCACCCACAATATTATTAAACTTCAAAACCATAATGTTATTATTCAACTACAATACCATTGTTCAACTGACGTCTGAGTAATATACATATTATTCAATGTAGTTTTTTTTTAGTATCTTATATTATGTAATTATTTCTTGAATAATTTTTGGTGTTGTTTAATTTTTTTTGTTATTGGATTTTTTTCTTTTTTTTCTTTTTTCTTTTTTTTTTGTTATTTATTTGTTATGTAATTTTTAGGTTGATTTTGTATTGTTTGGTTGTTGTATGAATTTTTCTGTTTTACATTTTTTTAATATTTTGGCTTGATTTTTTATATTTGTTCTTTCTTGTTTTATTTAGGTTAATTTTAATGTAATACCCCCTTTAAAAAATTTTAATTAATTAATTAATTAATTAATTATATAATATAATAATAATAATAATAAGAAAAAGAAAAGTTACGGTTAAAAAGGAAAAAAGAGGAGAGAGAGGAAAAGAAAAGAAAAAGGAGAGAGAGAGAGAAGAGACCGGAGAAAATCTTAGATCTACCGTCGTTCGGTGTTCAAATTTTGACACCTGCCGGACTAGAGAAATCACCGCTCGACGATGCTTTCAACACCATCGTCTGAAGTCCACTGGGCAGTGCGTCGCCGACAACTTTGACTAGACTTTTTGACTATTTTCTGGCCTCCTTTCTCAGTGATTCAGATACCATTCGACTCCTCTCCTCATGAGCTTTATTTTGGTATATCCTTTGTAATTTTTAGAGCAAGTTTAATTTGACCGAAATTCGGCCAAGGCCAAAACTTTCGACCAGTTTTTAGGGTAGATTTCGACAAGTGAGGGAGAGTGATATATATTTTTGAAATCCTCTCGTCAAGACGAATGCGTGGATACTAAATTTGCCACCGGATTCTTCCGTTAGAAATTTGTCGGCGAGACGCCGGCGAGGGTCTGATCAGTAATAATTTTTGACAAAAATTTTTGCACGTTAATTAATTAATATATCGAACTTTAAATAAATAGTATTGGCAAGGATGACTATTAAATTTTAATAATTAAATTTAAATTGTTAAATAAATTAATTATGTAGATATCAAAAATTTGTGGACCAAACCTAAATTAAAATTATAGTTGTCCAGATAATTTTAAATCATAAAATACTTGATTCTAAAGTCTTTAATTATATTATTATAATAATTTTCAAAAATTTATTCAGACCGTCCGATTTCATATTCTGACACTCCGGGAACGAGCAGTTGATAAGGTCTTTCCTTATGAACTGTGAGTGATACTTTCTAATATAGTTTCCTATATTTCATGCATTAGCATTTAATATATTTACTTATATATCACAACAACAATAACAAAGCCTAAATCCCAAGTCAATTAGGGTCGGCTATATGGATTCTTCTTTTTCATTAAATACGATTTAAGGTTATCTCTTCTGATAGATGTAACATCATATGATCATTTTGGACCACCTTTGACCAAGTCAATTTAGTCCTACTTTTGCCTCTTTTAGCTATATTTACTCAAACTTATTCAGTTTTTCTAACCGAAGCATCGCTAGATCTTCGTTTCACATGGCCAAACCATCTCAATCTATGCTTTCTTATCTTATCCTCAATAGGTGCTACCCCCACTTTTTTCTAATGCACTCATTGCGAATTCTATCCATCCTAGTATGACCATACATCCATCTTATCATTCTCATTTCTGCGATATGCATTTTACTTATGTGTTGTCTTTTTACTGCCTGACACTCATTGCTATACATCATCGTAGGCCGTATTATAGTGCGGTAAAATTTTTCTTTTAATTTAATTGGCATCTTTCAATCACATAGAACTCCTGTAGCACCCACCACTTCATCCAACCAGCTTTAATCCTATGATTTACATTTTCTTCACGACTCCCATCTTCTTGAAGAATAGAGCCAAGGTATCTAAAATAAGTACTATGAGGTACTGCTATTTTGTCTAAAATAATTTTGCCTTTTTTTCTATTCTCGCTATTAAATCTATAATGCATATACTCAGTCTTAGTTCAGCTTAGCTTAAAACCCTTAGATTCCAAAGTGCTTCTCCATAACTATAACTTTTGACTTACCCCTGCTTGAGTCTCATCTATTAATACAATATCATCTGCAAACATCATACACCAAGGGATGTCATCCTGTATATGTCTTGTTAGCTCATCCATGACCAAGGAAAAAAGATAAGGGCTCAAAGCTGAACCTTGGTGTAATCCAATAGAAATGAAAAATTCCTTAGTATCCCCTCCCACAGTGCGGACACTGGTGATAGTTCCCTCATACATATTCTTCAAGACTTGGATATATCATATAGATATTCCCCTATGCTCTAGGACCCACCATAAAACTTCTCTAGGGACTCTATCGTACGCCTTTTCGAAGTCAATAAAAATCATATGTAAGTCCTTCATCTCTCTATACTTTTCCATCAAATCTCTCATAAGAAAAATAGCTTTTATAGTTGATCAACCAAGCATAAAGCCAAACTGATTTGAGGAGATACAAGTATTGGCTGATAAGCTTTATACCTCTATAATTTGAGCAATTCTGAATATCTTCTTTATTTTTAAAAATAGGTATCAAATTACTTTGTCTCCATTCACTAGGCATTTTCTTTGTACTTAAGATCTTATTGAACAAAGATGTCAACCATGTAACTCCTGTATCTCCCAAACATTTTCAAACCTCAAAAGGTATCTCATCTGGTCCACAGGCTTTATCAACTTTCATCCTCTTCAAAGCTTCTTTAACTTTCAAAAATCTAATCCGTGTGTTTTACATTTTTCTCTAGCCTAACGTCTAAACCCTCAATATTATCACTATGGTTACCATTAAGAAGTTACTCAAAATAGCTTCTCCGTCATTCCTTAATATCCTCTTCTTGAACCAGAACCTTATTCTCTTTATTTTTAATGCACTTAACTTGGTTTAAATCATGGCATTTCTTTTCTCTTATCTTAGCCAATTTATATATAGCTTTTTCCCCTTCCTTTGTTCCAAGTTCTCATATAAACTATCTAAAGATTGTATTTTTGCTTAACTAACTGCCTTTTTAGCATCTTTTTTCACTTGTTTGTACTGCTCAAAAGCATCATTATTATTACACTTGGGCAAACTCTTATACCATTCCCTTTTACTTCTTATCGCTTTTTGCACTTCCTCATTTCACCACCAAGACTCTTTCGAGGGATGTCCACACCCTTTAGATTCTCCAAGAATCTTTCTAGCTACTCCTTTAATTATTGTAGACATGCATATCCACATATCATTTGATGACATACTCACATCTTTCTCCCACCCTTCAGCCTCCAGCTTTGACCAACTCATCCTTGAACAACAATTGTTTTTCATCTTTTAAAGTCCACCATCTAATCTTAGGACTATTGTTCCTCCTTGGCCTACTAGTCAACCTCTTAAACTTCATATCCAAAACCACTAACCTATGTTGAGTGGTCAAAGCCTCACCTGGAATAACCTTACAATCCTTGCATCAAGTTCGATTGACTTTTCTTATGAGTATGCAGTCAATCTGACTTCTATTTTGCCCACTTTTAAAGGTCACTGGATGTGATTCCCTTTTTATAAAATATGTGTTTGCCAGAGTCAAACCATAGGCTAAAGCAAAATCAAGGATACTCTTACCTTCTTCATTTCTAATTCCAAAACCATACCCTCCATGTACCTCCTAAAAATCTACTCTGTCTTTTCCTACATGTCCATTTAAGTCTCCTAATATAAAAATGTTTTCATCATTTGGAATCCCTTGCCTAAGTTCGTCCATATCATCCCAAAAATTTTGCTTGCTCTCCCCATCCAATCAACTTGAGGGGCATATGCACTAACTATGTTGATGGACTCATTCTGGAGCACAAGTTTAATTGAAATAATCCTATCGCTTACTCTTTTTACCGCTACAATCGTCTCCTTTAGGTTCTGATCCAAAATTATACCTACTCCGTTTTTACTTCTATTTGTACCTGTATACCACATTTTATACCCAGTATTCTCAACTTCTTTACTTTTCCCTCCAACCCATTTAGTCTCTTGAATCCAAGCAATACTAATTTTTCTTCTTTCCATAGTATCATCTCACCGTTTATTTGTAAGAGATCCAATATTTCAAGTTCCTATTTTGATCTTACTCCCTAATTGTTCTTTCTTATGCTTCTTCCTATAAAATCTTTTATCATTATCTAAATATGTATCTCTCATATTACTTTTATTATTTGTATATATATATATATATATTATATGTACGTATATGTATATATTATAAATATCATGCACTATTTATAATTTTAGAATTTTCGCATTTATATGTGGTTGTGCACACATGTGATTATGTTGAATTATGATTGCCAGATAGAATTGGAATGATATGGAACCACATAGGATGATTGGATTATGATAATGTATGAATAATGATAGTATGATGAATTTAGAACTGGCATGATGGCGGGGGCATTTTTATGCTCAGTTCTGCTTGTCAGTCAGGTAGCGCTGCTTGGATGAGGCTGTGACGACAGATCCCATATGAATTGGAATTAAGGGACTATCTTGGAATAAGAGTGCAAGATAGGGGATCGGCTCCTCTAATTTGAGGTTTAGAGTGGTTTTCGAAGGACTACATTCTATCCTTAGATGTTTATATGATTGGATGTATGACTATCATGATGCATTGGCATGACATTTATAATATTGGTATGGAACCAGACTGGACACCTGGTAGGTATATTGGCCGATATCATTCATTGAGTCGAGACGCTCACTCCCGTCTCACTATTTTATTTTCAAGTTGTCAGGGTGAGCATTTGTGATGATGCCCAAAGACACTGCTTTTCTTTCCCGATAGTGGATTTTATGCATGAAAAAAAAATTAAAAATTATGTTTATTTTTATTTTAGTCTGTATTTCTAATATTAGAGATTCTGTAAATCCTAAATGTTGAATTATTATATTTGGTTTATGTAATTTAATGAATGATGTGATGGTTTGAATATTTTTACAGTTATATATTTTTACAGTTATTTTTTTGTTAGGCTGACTGTGGGGTCTGGTACCTCGGGTTTCCCGCCCCTCAGTGCCGGTCACGTGCCCTTAGGTTTTGATCGTGATAAAGTTAGTATCAGAGCGTGGTTTGGTTTTTTCCTTTAAAATTTAGAATTACGAAGTATGGGATCCTCATATGTCATTTTGTGTTATTTTTGCTTTCCATTTATGCGATACCATTTTGTTCAAAATTGAGTCAATATTTTCCATTTCCTTCATATAATTGTACAATTATGTAAATTGTTTTATCCTATTTGATTGAAGTTATTTATTTATTTTCAGAAGATAAGTGAGCATACGACTAGAGCTGGTGCTAGAGCCCGGGCAACAGCTGGAGAGCAAGCTGCTTTAGATGAGGAGGGTTCTACTATTCCTACCCAAGCTGGCCCTAATAGTCAGGGCAGGCATAGATAGACTGGAGAGGAGGCCCCTATGGGTGTAGAGGCTATGTTAGTTAATTTTCAGAGGATTATGGCTGATATGGCCCGGGTTGTTCCTCAAACGGCCCCATTTGCAGCACTGGCATGGGTATCTTTGGAGCGCTTCATTAAGCAACATCCATCGACTTTTTCTAGTGATGAGGAGCAGGCCTATGATTTTATGGATAATTTTTGGGACATTTATGATTATTTGGGTTGTTCAGATACCAGATCTATTTATTTGGTTAGTTAGAGACTAGAGGGTCCTGCACATGCATGGTATAAAGACAACATATGATCTAGATATCAGGAGTTGACTTGAGATGATTTTAGGAGGGGGTTTCTAGCTTGGTTTGTTCCCCTGGGATTTGTACATAGAAAAATGGTGGAGCTTGAGAATTTGAGGAAGGATGAGCACACTTTGGTGGCAGAGTTTACCACCAAGTTTCTCGGATTATGCAAGTTTGTCCCCACGATGGTAGCCGATGATGAGCTTAAGAATTTCAGATATGTTCGGGCTCTGGGTGATGATTATACTTCCTTACTCGGTGGATGCCAGAGTGGACTGAGTTGGTTGATACTGCCAGGGATATAGAATTTACTTTAAAAGAGAGAAAGAAGAGGTTTAGGGGTTTTGGACTACAGGCAGGACAGGGCACTCACAGCTTTTCTGGTCCTAGTGGTACTTTTCAAATGGGCACTTATAGTTCAGAGTCACAAGGTTCTTTCAAATGCAAGAACAAGATTAAGGGTGGTTCCAGACATGGCCGAGGTTATAGTGGTAGTAGTGGGGCTCTAGTTACAGCGGATCAGGTTTGGGTTTCGGTACTTCTACTTGTGCTAGATATCGGGTCATGTGTTGCTTGTAGTTCTAATTGTACTTCTACTTGCTACTTATGCTAGGTTTGGGTTCTAGTTACAAAGCATGCTGGGATCGAATGTTTGCTTTGGATACGGCCAACCAAGTCATTTTGCTAGAGTTTGCCCCTTATCTAGAGGATAGAGAGTTTGTAGTTAGGGGTATACTCAAGGTTCTTTGCCTAGTATGGGTTAGCCTTTGCAAACATCATTTTCATCTCAATCTGGAGGAAATATGAGTGGCTAGCATGGCCGTGGTTTTGGGGGTAGGGGCAGAGGATAGAATCAAAGTCAGAGCTTAGTGTATTAAGGTAAAGGTTAGAATCAGGGACAAGCTCAAGTTTTCACCCTTACCCAGCAGGATGCTCAGGCTTCTAATGCAGTGGTGGTAGGTAACCTTTTAGTATGTTCTTTTATGGCATACGTGTTATTAGACCCGAGTGCTATGCATTCATTTGTGTCCTTTAGATTTGCAGCAAAACTTGATATAATGCCAACTAGTTTAGATTACCCCTTATATTTTGCAACTCCTATGAGCGATTCCCTAATAGTAGATACATCTTTTATCTCATATTTGGTTCTCGTAGAGGGGAGAGTTTTGCCTGCCGATTAGATTTTCCTTGATGTGATGGATTTCGATGTAATTCTCAGTATGGATTAGTTGTCAACTCATTATGCCACTCTTGATTGCCACAACAAAGAGGTTATTTTCCACATACCAGGTGATTCAGAATTTTCTTTTAAGGGTAGTAAGAGTACTGCTCTATGTAGCCTCATTTCCGCCATCAATACCAGAAAGGTGTTGCACCATAACTGTCAAAGGTATATAGCAGTTGTTAGAGATGTCTATGTGGATGTTGGAAACTTCAGAAATGTGCCTATTGTGAATGAATTTCAGGAAGTTTTTCCTGAAGAGCTTCTAGGACTCCCCCTGAGAGAGAGAGAGAGAGAGAGTTTGGTATTAACATAGTTCCTAGTACGAATCCCATATCTATGTCTCCTTATAGGATGGCCCCTATAAAATTAAGGAACTCAAAGAGCAGTTGCAAGATCTTTTGGATAGGGGATTCATCTAGTCTATTACCTTACCTTAGGGCTCCTTTATTGTTTGTAAAGAAGAAGGATGGTATTATGTGTCTCTGCATCGATTACAAACAGTTGAACAAGGTTACAGTGAAGAATAAGTATCCCCTTCCTAGAATTGATGACTTGTTTGGCCAGCTTCAGGGCGCTCTATGTTTTTCTAAGATTGATCTACATTTAGGGTATCATCAATTGAGGATCAGGAAGGAAGATATACCCAAGAAGGCATTTAGAACTCGGTATGGTCATTACAAGTTTCTTGTAATGTCTTTCGGACTCACTAATGCATCAACCCATTCGTGGATTTGATGAACAAGGCGTTTAAACCATTCTTGGATCATTTTATCATTGTGTTTATCGATGATATCCTGGTTTATTTAAGGTCACCAGCAGAGCATTCATAGCACTTGAGAATGGCTTTACAGACTCTTAGGAATCACCAGGTGTATGCTAAGTTTTCTAAGTGTGAATTTTGGATGGATAGTGTGAGCTTTTTGGGACATGTTGTTACTAAGGATGGCATCATGGCAGACCCTAAAAAGATTGAAGCCATTACAAATTGGTCACATCTTATGACGGATACTAAGGTTCAGTGCTTTCTGGGGCTAGCAGGATATTATCATCGCTTCGTCCAAGATTTTTCAAGGATAGTAGCTCCTTTAACTCGATTAACCTACAAGAATTCCAGGTTTGTTTGGACTGAGGTGTGTGAGGAGAGTTTTCAGGGGCTGAAGGATTGCCTTACTTCTACTCCAGTGTTGGCTTTGCCTTTAGGAACCAG
Organism: Garcia nutans; assembly: GCA_947685225.1. NCBI lineage: Eukaryota > Viridiplantae > Streptophyta > Magnoliopsida > Malpighiales > Euphorbiaceae > Garcia > Garcia nutans. The sequence goes on from CANTUV010000013.1 coordinate 566,751, forward strand.
TGGTTACATCATATATGGTGACTCTTCTAGAGTGGGTCTTAGGTGTGTACTGATGCAACATGGCAAAGGAATTGCTTATGCTTCTCATCAGTTAAAGAGACATGAGCAGAATTATCCTACCCATGACTTAGAGATGGTAGCTATAATTTTTGCATTGAAGATTTGGAGACACTACTTATATGGTGAAACTTGTGAGATATACATAGTTCATAAAAGTCTGAAGTATATTTTTGATCTGAGGGATTTAACTATGAGGCAGAGAAGGTGGATAGAACTTCTGAAGTATTATGATTGCATGATCCTTTATCATCTGGGCAAGGTAAATATATTGGCTGATGCCTTGAGTCGAAAATCTTCTGGTAGTCTATCTCACATTGTGGTGGAGAGGTAGCCCATTATTAAGGAGTTGATGGAGTTATTTAATGAGGTACTGCAGCTTGAAGTGATCAACTCAGGTGTGTTATTAGTACATTTTCAGTTTCATTCAATTCTTGTAGAACTAATAAAGGTAGCTCAGAGATGAGATCCACAACTATATAAAATTATAAAAGAAGTACATGATGGTAACTCTAAAGGCTTTGTGATGGATGACAAGGGTGTACTATGACATGGTTCTCGGCTGTGTATACTAGATGTATATAATTTAAGAAAAGAAATAATAGAAGAGGCACACCTTACAACTTACAATGCATATCCAGGTTCTACCAAAATGTATAGAGATCTGAAGGTTATATATTGGTGGAATGGCATGAAGAAAGATATTGCAGAATTTATTTCTAGATGCCTCACTCATTAATAGGTTAAGTTGGAACACCAGAAGCCTTATGGGTTATTACAGCCACTCCCTATCCCTGAGTGGAAATAGGAATGATTACCATGGACTTTGTGATTGGATTACCGAAGACCATTTTTGGGAATGATTCTATATGGGTTATAATAGATTGATTGACTAGGACAACACATTTTATTCCAATAAAAGTAAACTATTCAGTGGCTAAGTATGCTAAGTTGTACGTGGAAAAAATAGTTTGTCTACATAGGGTTCCAGTTTCTATTGTATAAGATAGAGGGCCCAAGTTTACTTCTAGATTTTGGAAGTCACTACAGGATGTTTTGGGTAGAAGATTAGACTTCAGCACAGCTTTTCATCCTCAAACTGATGGGCGATCTGAGAGGACCATTCAGACTCTAGAGGATATGCTTCGGATGTGTGTACTAAATTTTGGAAGCCATTGGGATCAACATTTGTCGTTGATCGAGTTTGCTTATAATAATAGCTACCACGCTAGTATCAAGATGGCACCTTATGAGGCTCTTTATGGAAGAAAATGTAGATCCCCAATTTGCTGGGAAAGAAGTTGGTGAAAGACAACTATCAGGACCTGATTTAGTCTGGATTACTTCTGAGAAAGTTCCTATTATTCGAGAGCGACTAAAGATGGCAGCTGGCCGTCATAAGAGTTATGCAGACCCAAGACATAGAGATGTGTCTTTCAATGTGGGTGATATAATATTCTTAAAAGTTTCACCAATGAGAGGAGTAATGAGGTTCGATAGGAAGGGTAAGTTAGCACCAAGGTACATTGGACCAAAAATGATTATCTAAAGAGTTGAAGCAGTTGCATATCGTTTGGACTTTCCATTGGATCTTACTCACGTTCATCCGGTGTTCCATATCTCGATGTTGAGAAAGTACATTTTGAATCCTTCGCACGTGCTATAGCCGCAAGAAGTCCAAATCTATGAAGATCTTTCTTATGAAGAGGTTCATATAGCAATTATGGATTCTCATATTCGAAGGCTCCAACCTAAGGAAATTCCATTGGTGAAAGTGTTGTGGCGCAACCATACCACCGAGGAGTGTACGTGGGAAACAGAATATGGGATGAGAGAAAAATATCCTTATTTATTTTGTAATTGAATCCATTTGGTCACACATTATTAGAGTTGTAATGATTTGGTGATCATTTTATTAAATTCGAGGACGAATTTAATTCAACAGGGTGAGATTGTAATACCCCCTAAAAAAAATTAATTAATTAATTATATATACAATAAAATAGTAATAATATAATAATAATATAATATAATAATAATATGATAATAATGATAATAATAGAAAGAAAAGTTATGGTTAAAAAGGAAAAAGGAGGAGAGAGAGGAAAAGAAGAAGAAAAAGGAGAGAGAGAGAAAAGAGACCAGAAAAATCTTAGATCTACTGTTGTCCGGTGCTCAAATTTTAACGGCGCTATACCAGGGGAATCATCTCTCGAGGATGCTTCCAATGCCACCAGTCTCACCGCTAAGGGCCCCGGACGACAGCTCACGAGCTGTCTGAATTCCATTGGGTAGTGCGCCACTGGCGACTTTGACATAACTTTTTGACTATTTTTTGGCCTCCTTTCTCAGCAATTCAAGTACCATTCGACTCCTCTCCTCATGAGCTTCATTTTGGTATATCATTTGCGATTTTTTGGAGCAAGTTTAATTTGATCGAAATCCGGCCACGGCCGATTTTTCTGCCAAATTTCGCCAAGTGAGGGAGAGTGATATATATGTTTAGAATTCTCTCATTGAGATGAATGTGAACACTAAATTTGCCATCAGATTCTTCCGTTAAAAATTTTTCGGCGAGACGCCGGCGAGGGTCCGATCAGTATTAATTTTTGACAGAAATTTCTATGCCTTAATTAATTAAATTATCATAATTTAAATAAATTTCTCTCATTGAGATGAATGTGTGGACACTAAATTTGCCTTCAGATTCTTCCGTTAAAAATTTTTCGGCGAGACGCCGGCGAGAGTCTGATTAGTATTAATTTTTGACAGACATTTCTGTGCGTTAATTAATTAAATTATCATACTTTAAATAAATAGTATTGGAAAGGATGACAATTAAATTTTAATAATTAAATTTAAATTATTAATAAATTAATTACGTAGATACCAAAAATTCGGAGACTGAGCCTAAATTAAAATTATAGCTGTCCAGTTAATTTTAAATTATAAAATACTTAATTCTACAGTCTTTAATTATTTTATTGTAATAATTTTTGATAATTTATCCAGAACGTCCGGTTTCATATTCTGACACCCCGAGACCGAGTAGTTGATCGGGTATTTCCTTTTGGACTATGAGTGATACTTTCTAATATAATTTTATGTATTTCATGTATTAACATTTAATGTATGTACATATATAAATATTATAAATACCATGCACTATTTATAATTTTAGAATTTCACATTTGTATATGGCTGTGCATAAATGTGATAATGTTGAATTGTGATTGCCGGATAGAATTGGAATGATATGAAACCACATAAGATATTATTGGATTATGATAATGCGCTAATTGTCAGTCAGGTAGCTTTGCTTGGCTGAGGCTGTGATGGTACACCCCCATATAAATTGGAATTAAGGGATTATATTGGAATAAGAGTGCTAGATAGGGGGATCGACTCTTCTAATTTGAGGTTTAGAGTGGTTTTTCATGTACTACATTTTATACTTAGATGTTTTTATGATTGGATGTATGATTGTCATGATGCATTGGCATGACATTTATAATATTGGTATAGAACCAGAGTAGGACACCAGGTAGGTATATTGGCTGGTATCAGGTAGGTAGGTATTTTGATAACTTATGACAATTAGGTGTAATACTAAGAAAATATATAATCTAACTTAAATAAATCATGTGGTTGAGTTTGTTGGTTAAAATCAGGTCTTTCTAATTCTTAAAGTTGTTAATGAATTAAATTCTAAGGAGGTTCATATAGGGTTTTTCATTAGTAAGGGTTAATTAGTGAGCATCTCCTAATTAATTTAAAATTTAAGAAGAATTATCTTTGCATCAAGGATCAATATAAAGAACTAAAATTAAAATTCTTTGCATCAAGGATCAATCTAAAGAACTAAAATTAAAATTATCTCTTTAATTGAAATAAATTCTATTGATTTTTCTTTAAATTGTTTTTATTGTTATTTAATTTTTAATTTTTTTAGTTTTGATTTAATTTTAATTCTTAATTATAAAACTCCCATTTAATTGTTATTGTTTTCATTTTGGTTTTCAAAAAAATTTAATTAAATAGTCAATTCCTTGTGGATGTGATCTTATTTACCACTACTATAATTAATTTAGTTATAGAATAAAAATTTAATTTTATTTAGTTTTGATTTAATTTTAATTCTTAATTATAAAACCCCCATTTAATTTTTATTGTTTTCATTTTGGTTTTAAAAAAAATAATTAAATAGTCAATTCCTTGTGGATTTGATCTTATTTACCACTACTATAATTAATTTAGTTTATAGAATAAAAATTTAATTTTAGTTGCTTCGACACCCATCAGGAATCTCTTGAATTTAATCATATAGCCCCCCTGAACTTTGAATTTAACCATATAGCCCTATGAACTCACGTTTTTCTTAACTTATAAAAACAAACTCATTAAGTTATACTGAGTCACATTTTTTTTTAAACTTATAATCATATTTTTTTTCTCTCTTTCTAAATCTCTTCCCATTTAAATCTGTTTCCATACAGCTCAACTTAACTTAACAAAGCCTTAATCCAAAGTTAATTATGATCAACTATATGGATTCTCTTTTACCACTGAGGGCGATTTAGAGCTATATCTTTCAATAAAAGTAAAACACTTTTATACCATATATACGTATAATACATACATCATATATATGTAAAATACATAAATAAAATATCATAGTGTCACAGGTCCAGTCATTTTAAAATTTCCATTAGTGTAAGAAAAATATTTTCATTCTTTAAATATATTTCAATAGTTAAATTAACATCTACACTAGTAATAAAATTCCCAATAAACATATTTTAAAGAAAAATCTATGGAAAAAATTTGCCATAATTTTGTCTAATTTTCAAACATTTCCAAAATCAATATACACAACTTGCATGAAAATTTGTACTTCCAAAAATCCACATTTTTTCACACACCAACAAATATCCAATTATCTCAAGTAATTCACCTAAAACTCATTATTTTATAAATGTACATTCTTAATAAATGTGATTATTATTTACAAACTTTTCAAAATATACTTATACAAACTTTACATAAAGCATACAATACATTAAAAAAAATCTAAAATGGCCTATAATAGAAATTATATATGTATGCAAATGGCACAATTGGTATTGCGGTGCTCTAGATCACCAAGTATCTACCATAGTCTAGGTTCTTCTTATCAACGACTCTCTTACCTACGCAATTTACACAACCGTGCTAAACTTTGCAACTTAATAGTACATTTTTTTTATATAATCAACAATATACACACACACATTCTTGCTTCTCATTTTATTCTTCATGTATATACACATATATGTATCTCTTTATTTTCTAATCTCAATTATCAAATCTAGTACACAATATTGATTTCATGATCCAATTCTACTTAGGTCATCTTAATCTCTAGACCTAGCTCTGCTCAGGTCCATTAACATATGTATTTTTAGTCACATATCATAAATCATCTTACAATTAAATCATCACATTCCATTATCCACAACACAACACACGTATACACATAAACATATCACATACACACCAATTGGGCCCAAATACATTATATAGTATTACAGTTTCAGAGATATTATTATGGTCTATCGTGACACTAGAGATCTAATTGTCGCATCTGTCCCCTGTTGACATCATTGTGTCTAGTCCCGAAGGCAAGTAATAGTGACGCCAGCGTTTAGCTAAAGGCAGATAATAGTGATGCCCAGCATCTAGTTCGAACACAAATCATATCAATAGCACCGAAAATAACTCTCTGAAATAAGATACTATACAAGGTAGCCACACATCATTTCATATTATTATTAATTTTCATAATTTCAATATTTTGCAAAACATTTCATCATCTTTTTTTAGCCACATTCACAATGTGACTAGCAAATCACATTTCTTTTTCATTTATCACATTTCTCACATCTCTCAAGATCATATCAAACTATAATCACCAGCACATGTCTCCTTAATCATCACATTACATATTCATTTGTCATTCTATTTTCATATTTCTCATATCATTTCCCCATGTTCACATATCATTCATTTATCATCCACCATCCTCATGTCATGACACATAAATACATTTTATTTCATATCACCATTTTATATTTACCTTACTTATTCTTGAGCCACATTCACAATGTGACTCACTTCATAAATTTTATCCATTATATTATATTTTTTCATAATTATGTAGAATTTTCATATTTCCATTATATTATAGAATTCATCATTTTATTACTATCAACACATTAGTTCAAAATAATGTCACTTTAAAGAATATTGTTTATTATCTAAAGTGAGCCAAATATATTATTTTCTCACCATTTTATCCATATTATACTTTATACTATATAACATATACTATATAACATTTACATACCTCTTGTATATCATATGCCAATATCAATTTACATTGGACAATTGCCTAATGTGACACGCCTCACATAACTATGCAACATTGCATGAGTTATGTGAATATCTATATTTCAAAGTAACCATCTATGTATTATGCCAAATCACATTTTATGAAAACACAAGATATTAAATATGTACTAACCTCTAATTTACCAAATACCAAGTAAATTTCTCCTTCTAACACCAACTTTCACTTTTGTCCTTCACCTCTTTAATTTCACAACTTCACCTCACTTGGTCCTAAATCAGACTATAGATTAAAATAAATCATTAATAACATATTCCAAGCCATTTAAATTAATCAAACACCAATTATTTTTATTCTTTCCAATTCCACCAAAATCCTATTTCAATACTAGTACTTCTTTCAAACTATCATTCAACATATCCATTTCCATCATTTAATCATAAATTCATTATATTTACATCAAAACAACATTAAAACAATTATAAACATCATCACAAAAAACTCTTATTTCACATAACTTACCCATAAACCTTAGTTCCACCATAACCAACTCATATCCAAATTTCAACCATAAAATCATTACATATATATCCATAAAACTTTAAAATAATTCATATTAACAATTATTGAAATCTCATTCAAATTTTCAATTTTCACATATTAACCCTGAAACCTCAAATTCATCAAATCCCACTCATATTCAATTTTTAACCATAAAATCATTATATATATATATATATATCAAATTAACTTCACAATAATCAATATTATGAATTATAAACATTATCATCAAAACCCCAAAACTTACATAATTCTATATTTTAAGAAAACTCACTTAAAAAGACTATATATGGTTGACTTTAATTGAGTAATTTATTTAGATACTTTTAGTTTCTTCCTAGACAAAAATCATTTTAGTTTTAATTTTAATTTTTTTAATTTACTTTCTTCCTTTTATCTTAACAATATATATATATATATATAATAATATAACTAATTAATTTATTAATTATTATAATTCCATAAGTTTCCACTATCACCAAAAAATACTTTAATTTTGAATTTTTTAATTAAATAATTAAATATCTTACTACCTTTAATTTTCACTAATTACTTTATTTCCTTCTTTAACTTTCTTTCCCTTTATTATTATTATTATTATTATTATTATTATTATTATTATTATTATTATTATTATTATTATTATCATCATCATCATCATCATCATCATCATCATCATCATCATCATCATCATCATCATCATCATCATCATCATCATCATCATCAATTTTTCCAACACCCCTTTATACTTAGTATATGTATGTGGTATATTTTATGAATATTTATATGTTATATATATCTAATATATATTTTTACTTATATAAATATGTAATGTATGTCCCATGTAAACTTCAAGTATACATTATGTGTATATTATATGTATATAAAGTATATAATATATATTTAACATATATAATAAGTATATGATATGTATATAATATATATACACTAGATATATATTAGATATATACAACACATATACCTTCCCAATACTTTAATTAACGTCCAAATACATATTTAATCTATCCAAAACTACAGAAATTACAAAAAAAAAATAAAGCCATATGATCATTTTAGACCATTTTTTTTCAAACCACATCAATCTATGCTCTCTTATCTTATCCTCGATATGCGTTATCTCTACCTTTTTCTAATACACTCATTGCAGATTCTATCAATCCTAGTGTGTTCACATATCCATCTTTGATAGTGAGCAGAACTTGCCAACATTTGCATGGATAATTTAGCCTGATATTATGTGATTTTACTGATTTTGGAGCATTTTTTCATAGGTTATAGTTTGAGAAGGAAATGAAGCTAATTGGAGAAAAAATGGTGAAAAGTTGCTGAGAAGACCTTTGAGTATTATCCTTGGGCAAGGCTAGTGCCTAAGGCAGATCTGATTGTAGAAAAAAGCATGTGACAACTAAGAACTCTTACTCATTTAGGATACTTGAGCTAAAAATTTTGGGTAGATTTCTAGAGATATTGTGATTTATTTGTTTCAATATTAAGCAGATAATATTTAGGAATTTTAATAGCTATTAATTTATATTATTTGTATTTGTATTTTCCTAATTAGAGTAGGAAACTTGAAGGGATATAAAAGCCAACTTTTGGTAGCCCTGGGACTACCTTTTTATCTTTTATTCACATTTTGGCAGACTACTTGAAAATATATTTTGGTTTTCTCTTATCAAAAGTATGTGTAACTAAACTCAAATTTAGTTGAAGGGTAATCAAGGTTTTCAATTTACCAAGATTTGTGGGATCTAATCAAACTATTTATTTATTTTCTTTAATTTCAGTATTTATGTATATTTTGTAGCTCAATTTTATTATTATTTTGCTAATTAAATAATAGGGCCCATTACTTAATTAGTTGAATAATATATCACTATTCAAAATTTAAAATCCGTAATTGTTCTTAAAATTTTAATGCTTGTGGCAATTAGGTGTAATACTAAAAAAGTAAGCAAATTAATTTAAATAAGTTCTGCGGTATAATTTTTGAATAGAATTAGGTCCTTTTAAAACGTAAAGCTGTTAGTGGGTTGAATCCTAAAGAGTATCCCTATATGATTATTCAATAACAAGGATTAGTTAGAGAGAATTTCTTAACTATTTTATCATCCAAGGAAGGATTAGTCAATGCAAGCATCTCAGTTGGCTAGAACAAATATACTGAAAAATTAAAGAAAATTATTTTTATATTAATGATCATATTTAAGAATTGAAACCAAGATTATTCCCTTCGGCTAATATCATCTTCATTTTTAATTTCCAAATTTATTTTGTTGCTGTTTATTTTTTTTAGTTTTAATTTTAGTTCTAAAATTATTTCAACTTTCAATATAAAATCCCCATTTAATTTTATCAACTATACACTTTAGGTTTTCAAAAGAAATTAATTTAAGTAATTAATTCCCTGAGGATTCGACCTTATTTTGCCACTATTGCAATTTTATTTTATCCAAGAATAGGTTTTATTTTTGGTGGATTCAACGCCTATCAATATTATCATTTTCTTTTTTGCAATATGCATCTTACTAATGTATTGTCCTTTCACTACCCAACATTCATTATTATACATCATAATAGACTATATTCCAGTGTGGTAAAATTTTTATTTCAATTTAACTAGCATCTTTTGATCATGTAAAACTCTTATGGTACTCCTTTAATTGATCCATCCAGCTTTAATCCCATGGCTAACATATTCTTCGCAACCCATATCCTCTTGAAGAATAAAACTAATGTACTTAAAATGAGTGCTATGAGATATTGCCACTCCGTCTAAAACAACTTCACCTCCCTCTCTATTCGTATTACTAAATTTAAAATGCATATGTTCAGTTTTAGTTCTACTTAACTTAAAAATCTTAGATTCTAGAGTACTTTATAACTCCAACTTTCGACTTACTTTTGCTTGAGTCTCACAATAAATGATATAAACAGATGCAATGACAAAATAAAAGAAAAATTAGAGAAGACAATAAATTGTTCAATGTAAGCCTACATTCTTGAGCAAAGGGAAACAAAATTCACTAATTATTGAATTAGAAAGAGATACAAAATTTAGAAAAGGAAATAATCCTAAAACCCTTGTTCTGAATTACTCCAATATGCTCACCACTATTAGAACAAGATTGGAATTATAACACTTACTCTAAATTAGTTCTCTCAACAATTAGCTTTTCTAGCACATAAAACATAACCAATAGCGCACCTATATATAGTAAATAATAAGAGCCACTAATTTTAATTTGTAAAGGACTAAGTTCATCACTTATCTAAATCCATAAAGGATTAATTTGGCCATTAATCCAAGTCTATGAAGGATTCTATAAAAACTAATTAATTGTTGTTTCCTTTAACTTCAAGTATTAGTTCAACTAATTAAAATTTAAGGCATGTAATAGCACTTACTTTGTCAGAAAAACTAAGGAATATGTTTGTATACTCCACGGTTCCTGACTCTTTTAGTTTTTGCAATTCAAATTCTCTTATGAAGTTTAATACCCACATATTTTCCACTCATTCATTGCTTTGTTATTCTTCTTTGAGATAATCCCGAATAGCTTTTGTTGTAGGTAACTTTGGCCTTCATTTTCTTCTTCTCCTTGTGAAACTTGATTTGGTTCAATGTTGGATGTTTAGGCAACTCAAAAACTTCATAGTCCTCTCCAATTGCTTCCCAAATATCTTGGATGCTAATATGGACCTTCATTTTTATAGCCCATACTTGATAGTTGTTGCCATTAAATATTGGTAACACATGCATTCCTTGATTTGATTCTTTTTTTTTTCATCTTGCCAATTATGTTGCTTGATAGTTATTGAAGATGAAGCTTTTGTTTTATGTTGTAGCTATTGGATAAGTATTTAGACTCGCTCAATATCATGGCCTTAGTCCAACTATTGGGCTTGCAAATTAAGGATTTAGGAGGCTTTAGTTGTAGTAAAGAAGGAGGGCTCTCAGGTACATGATGTAAAGATATTGTTCAAGTTACAGGATGGAGCTGAGAGTTAGTTACATAGCTGAAAAATAGTTAATCAATCAATTATTTGTTATTTGAAATTTGTTATGTAAAAGGGATGTTACAATTGTAGAGTCAAGTGTTTATTTTAAGTTGGAATTCTAATAAAACTAAAGTAATTTTGTTATAAACGAGGGAACTGTATCAATACAATCATCAATAATACAATTCACAAGTTCTCAATTTTTAGCCAAATCTTTAGCCTACTAACCCTATTTTGATCTTCGGCAATTAAATTGAATAGAATTGAAGTTGTTATCAAGGTTCATTATGCAAGAAATTTGTAAAACTTAAAAAGTTACTGAAGATAGCTTCATCTTGCCTAGACCTTTTCTAGATCAATCAAACCACAACACAAATTTCTAAAACAAAGTGACACAGTGAGAATACCGGCTAGTGTGACTCCTAATTTCCCAACAGACCACAAAATCCTGACTAGACCATGACCATGACTTTCGAGAAAGAATTCAAGAAAAAATGAAATTTATGTAGTAAAGTTTCGGTCAAGCTATCGCTCCCAAATCTTCAACGGGACAAGATATCTTGCCCATATCATCTTATGGTACAACTGGACTAAGCCTTAGAGGAATTGTCCAAAATTTCCAGTAAGGATCCCCCTGATCATCACGGTGCAACCGGACCGAGGCTGTAGTTCACTTGGGACATTTTAATTTGTTAAAGATATAATGCGTGAATTGAGCACCCAATCAAAGAGAGTAGAATTCTTAAACCTCAATTATCCTTATCGGACAGAAGGAAAGTCTGACCTGATTGTGCTTATAAGGTAGATGAAATTTGACCATTATTTGTTAGCCCAATTGAAAGTCGCCACGTGCACTAGCCATTGGAGAGACATTAGACACAAAACCAAATTTAAAGATCGAACCAGTCTTAGTCCGCCTGTAATCAATGCTCCCTGGCCATACTTAAGGCATTTGATCAGGAAAGTCTTCCGATAAGAATTTAATGCACTATAAATATATATTAAATTACCGAGAGAAATTTACCGATAGAAAAAATTTCATTGATAATACCGATATAATATCAAGAGAAACTATTAAAAATAAATAAGAAAAATACACTTATAGATTACTGACAGAATAGCAATAGAAAAATTTACCGACAGATATTTTATCAACAAAAATGTCAGAGTCAGTAATACTTAGTGCAAATTATTGTCAACTTTTTAGTGATAAAATTTACCGACATAAAAAGATCTGAATATTCTCTCAGTAGCCACACTTACCGAGAGAATATGTTTTATGTCGGTAATACCAGCTGAAATTATATTCTCTCGGTAATACCGACAGAAATATTATTTTATTTATCGAGAGAATATATTTTCTGTTAGTAAAATTATCTAGAAAATATATTTTTTATCAATAATACAGAGAGAATATATTTTTTATCTGTAAAATTGCCTAGAAAAAATATTTTTTATCGGTAAAATTACCTAAAGAAAATATATTATATCAGTAATACCGGCAGAAAAATTATTTATCTTGGTAATATCGATAGAAAAATTATTTCTCTCGGTAATACCAAGATAAAAAATTATTCTCTCTGTAAATGAATAGTCGCAATCTAATTAGGAGGATGAGAGCCGTTTACCAAGAGAAAATATTTTTTTGTTGGTAAAAATTATCTAGAGAATATATTTTCTGTCGGTAAAATTACCGAGAAAATATATTTTTTATAGTTATTACTGGCAAAAAATATTGTTCTTTCAATAAATGAATAGTCGCAACCTAATTAGATGGGCTAAAATTTTAGTAGGTGAGCAGTTTACCAAGAGAAAGTATTTTTTTGGAGGTATTATCGATAAAAAAAAAATATTCTGTCAATAAAAAGCGGTATAATGAGCAGCAAATTTTCTGCCTCATTATGTATGTTTACCGAATGATAGATGATTCTGTCGGAAATACCAAGAAATTTTTTTTCTCTCAATAAGTATAAAACTAATGACGACAATTTTACTGCCTAAATTGTATATTTGCCAACAGACTGCTCTTTTCGTTGGTAAATTTATTGACAGACACCTATTTCTCTCCCTAAATTTTTTTATAAAAATAAATTATTTTCTCTCATCTCCCATTTATGTCAACCCTCTCCATTTTCCCCATTTCTCCTCTGCCTCTGTTTGTCTTTGTACCCTTTTGTGTGTCTTTTTTTTTTTTGCTTGAAGAAGAAGAAGGTATTTATTTTAATTTTTAATTTTATTAAATTTTGTAATTTATGTTAAATTTATATTATTAATTTTTCATAAATTTGATATTTTGTTTTGAGGTTGTGACTGTTGTAGTTTAGGTTGTGACTGTTTGTGACTATTGTAGTTTAGGTTGATTATTTATTTTTCTAAAATTTCTAAAAAAAAATAAAAAAAATAAATTTGTAAATTTATTTTAATTAATCAAAATATTATTTTAGGAATTTTTAAAATTTTCATAAAATATTTAGAAATTTTTTTGTAATTAGAATTTTATTTAGGTTTTTAGATTTTTTTAAAGTTATTTTTATGATTTTTTAGAAAATTTTAGGTAAATTTGATTTATTTTATAAATTTTAGAATACAAATTATAAAAATTTTAATTTTTAAAATTTTTTAATTAAACAGAATATGTTTTAAGGAATTTTAAAAGTTTTGGCTATATTTTTAGAAATTTTTTGGTAAATACAAATATTTTAGGGTGTTAGATTTTTTTAGAGCATTTTTATGATTTTTTAAAAACAAATTTAGGTTGATTTAGTTTTATAAATTTTAGAATAAAAATTATAAAAGAAAACTAATTTTTTAAATTATTTTAATGAAATATATTTTAGGAAATTTTAAAATTTTTTGTTATATTTTTAGAAATTTTTTAGTAAAAATATAATAAAATTTATTTAAAAAATTTAAAATTTTCTATCGGTAATACCAATAAAATTTTCTATTAGTATTACCCACAGAAAATCAATTTTGTTGGTAATAATTGACAGAAAATCTATTGGTAAATAATTTTTTTTAGCAATCTCATTGATCATGTACTGTAATGGCCGACATATTTTTCGTCGGTAGTACTGACAGAAAAATTTTTCATCAATATTCTCGACAGAATATATCATTATGTTGGTAAACTTTGCCGACGAAATTTCTATTGGAAATACTGACATAAAATTTTCTCTCTGCAATTTACTGACAAAAGATTATTTTCGTCGGTATTTTCATTATAGGCAAAGAATATAACTAAAAAAAATTTTTATCGGTAAATTTGATTACCAAAAGAAAATAAGGATTACCGACATATTTTTTCGTTAGTAATCTTATACATTCTTGTAGTGATGCAAGACCCTATTCTCCAATGACTCTTTGGACTTCAGATGGATATGAATACTTCACCAAATCTCATTTATTATAACTTTTGTGAATGATATAGACAAACTCTTACAAATGAATTTCTTAAATTGCCTTGTATTTAATTTTTCATTAATTATTGATTGAGTGTTGGGTTTGAGCATTAAACATGATAGTTGTGAGCTTGGTTAAAGAATGAACTAGGGTAAAATTTCTATTGGGTTTTGAGGATTCTCAAACCTTGTAAAAGTTCAGTGTAAGGATTATCAAAACTTGTAATAGTTTGGCGTGAGCTGGTAAAAAGTTAGAATTGATCTTATAAAAACTCAAAGATAGTATAATACTCAACAAGTTGTTGAGGAGTAGACATAGGATTTGATAATCCGAACCGCTATAAATCGTTTATATGATTTTTCTCTTCTCTACTCCTTTTCATTTCCAAAAGAATTCATTTTTGCCTCTAAACCTAAAAAGAACCAATTCACCCATCTTCTTGGTTGCCTATGAAGGACAACTTCTTTAATATATCCTAGTATTCTCACACTCTTCCTCCTCCTCCTCTTCCTCTTCCCTCTCTTCTTCCTCCTCCTTCTTCCCCTTTACTCTGTTGTGGTTGTGATTATTTTCATTCTGAGACCATTGTTGCAGATCAAAGTAAATAGTCTTCAATGACTCGGACCCTTGACACTTAAACTCATAAATCCCTTGAGACAATACAACTTTGATAACAATTGCTTCTGTTGTTGTATTATTATTCTTATTATTATTATTATTATTATTATTATTATTATTATTATTATTATTATTATTATTATTATTATTATTATTATTATTATTATTATTATTATTAAGGAGAGAAGGAAACAAACTTGAAATCTTAATAAGTTCAACTTGCTGGAGTGAGACATGACAAAGCAATTTTTTAATGTAAATTAGAATAACTCTCTCATTTTATTATATGTACATATATGTGAATTAAATAAATATGTATACTAGAAAAGTAATAATATTTGCTATAACACTCAGCAGTTCCTTATTCTTAGGCATTCTTTAAAATCAGCTAAATACTTGCTCATGTACTATTGGTGCGTGGACTAGTTCTTTTCTCATGTGTGATTCCATTGCCTCCAACTTTATTACAACTACCAAGGCATCAAATGCAAACACTCTAGCCTAATGATTTTCTTAATTGGCTACATAGATGTAAAAGATCTTTAAACTTAAAGATATTCTTGATGAAAAGAGTGTGAAACTTGTTGCCATTAAGTTGAAGAAGAATGTTTTGATATGGTGGGAGAATCTTAAAAGCCAATGAGAGAGAAGGTTTGAAGTACAATCAGAACATGGGATAAGATGTGTCAAGAACTCAAATATAAGTATCATTATCGACACTTACATTGAATTTTCATAATTTGAGACAAAAAACCATGTCGATAAAGGAATGTATAATGGAGTTCGAGCAATTACTAATGAAATATGATCTTCATGAACCTAAGGAATAAAGTATAGCACACTTTATAAGAGGTCTCAACATTGACATTGCTTATGCAGTGTAATTATTGTCATATTGGACTTTGAATGATGTTTTAGTTGCCACTAAAATTAAAAAGTAACATTTATGAAGAAAATTTTTGAGTTGTTGTGAAAAGGAAGTTGCTTCAAGCCATGAAAGCAAAGTCTAGCATCTAGAGCACCTTAGCATGAATGATAAAGGCTTTGGAGATGTTACTTCTGATTGCCCAAATCAAAGAACTATGTCACTTATGGAAGAAGAAATTGATAAGAGTAAAAACGAAAAAAAGGGTTAATTAGATGCTTTAGGGGAAGAGAAGGAAGTTCCCATGGATTAAAGAGATTCCCTTATTGTGCATAGTAGCTTGAATATAACTATAATGACTGAAGATGAAAGATGGCTTTGTCATAAAATATTTTCCACACAAGGTGCATATCAAAAGGTATGGTTGCAATATTATGATTTATAGTAGAAGTTGTGAGAATGTCGTTACCAATTATACCAATCGATGTTGAGCTATTGGGAGCATTATTAAATTTAATTGTGCATCAATTTTAGTGATATTAAAAACCCCATTATGGCACGAATGGCTAAAAAGAGGCCACCTTGGTAAGCTAGGCCATGAAAGTAATTTGATGACACTACTTTGTCGTCTTATAGATGAAATGCATATGTTGGGACCAATCATACATGCTGGTAGTTATCTTTTTGTTCCTATTCTACTTTTCTTGGAAGTTTGTTTCTTCAGATCCTTTGCATATTCCTGCAAATCCTTTACATGTGCTTCCCATAAACGACATTATTTTCTTGATAGGTCATTTTCCTTAGTCCAGTTAGAACCAAATCGTCTTAGGGCCAAAGGATCCCATTAGGCAGGAACCTTGAGGTTATTGAAAATGAGTTGTTCAGTTCAAGTTTTAAAGGCGTGTTGACAAGATCGAATTGGATTAGATAGTCTGCATGTGGTGAGTTTGAAGTTGTGATTCTTACTGTGCATTAGAGTACATAGTGTAGACCTCACATTCATCAAACAATAAGGATCGAGAGTGTCAAAATGAGTTATGATATGCAAACACGATATACAAAATACGTAAATTAGTATGTGAGGATTGACCCTTAATATCTTCATGTCAGAAATAGATCGGTTCATTTACAATATGATGTAAAATAGGTCATGCAGTAAATTGACATGCTAACATGTTACAACATGTTTAACTAAATGATGTGGTTTCAATTAAACTCAAAACATGGTTGTTTTTTATTATTAAAAAGAGTAAAAATAAGTCTTATATATTTTATTATATTATTACAATTTTATTATTGTAGAATATATTCTTATTTTTATTTTAATATTTTATTTAGAAATAGTTTATTTATAATATTTAAATAAATTTATTTAAATTGTTAATCATTCTTATTAATAATTTTATTTTTATTAATTTAATTTGATTACTTAATATTTTTAATTTAATTATTAATTAATTTAAAATTTAATTCTTTTATATGTTTTTAGAAATTATTTTCTAAATTAAATATTAAAAATCAAATAATTTTTTATTATTTAAAAAAATAAAAAGAGAATATAGCATAAAAAGGAAAAATGAAAATAAAATAAACTCTTCAAGAGATTCTCTTGCAAAATTTGCATTGGCAGCTGCACATCATCTCCTCTACTCTTTCTTTTATTATTAAATTCTAATGCTAAAACTTAAAATACACTCATCATCTCCTCCATAATGACTTATATTTTTTATATATTTTCTTTGTGTATTTTTAAGAATATTTATTTAATGCATTTATATTTTAAAAATCATTTTAATCATGATTTTATTTTATGAGGAATACTTCAATTGATTATAAAATAATATAACATTATTTTAGGTTATAAATATTATATAGGTTAAATAAATCGTATCGCGTTATATATTTTTATACAGTTCATTTAAGTAAGTATGTTATACATATCATGCTTTTGTACAAAGGTAGTGACTTGCTTTTACAAAAGAATGGGGGCTTGGAAACAATTATAAACAATGGCGCTACACATGCCCCCGAAATTACAAATGCAGAAGATAAATAGAAAATATTACAATAAGAGCATTGATACTTGGTCAACCCATAGAAACTCGGCCCTCTATAAGGGGTTACAATAGTGATGCTCATGAAGGTGTTATAAGTGGATCAATGCATGAGAAAGTAATAAAGCAGATTGGTTTGCGCTAGGGCGGGACAATATTCAAATCAATAATGCAAGTTCGGTGTGTGCGCAGGCACTATGAGATATAAAAAATGAATAATACATGCTCAGTGTGTTCAAGTCATTACATAGTATTTACAGTTTTTTATATATACAGTTTTTTCCTTTTAAGTCATTTTTATAAATTTTCCTACAAATAATCTTTTATTGTTCTGCAAATATAGGTATTATGAGGATTACATATATAGTTTACATAATAAATTTACATTTATAATTCTATTTATTAAAAAATAAACATTAAAAGATAATTTTTAAAAATCAAAACAGCTACTAATTTACAAATTTTTATTTTGAAATTTTTTCCATCAATTTAGTGATTTAAATTTAAATTGCGCTACCTCTATAAAAATTTATTATTATATAATAAATAAATAATTACTTCAGAGTATGATAAATAATGTTTATAAAATTATATATTCATGTTTAAAAATTATATTATAAAATAATTAATAAAATAATTAATTCCATTATTATTTTGTAATTTACATCGCACTTTAAAAAAGTAAGATACATAATATTCCATTAAAAAAATTATATTTTTAATAATTATTTAATATTTTCAACCGCGATAACTAATAAAAATAATTATATTACAGCCATCAGTTATCAACAATTCCCAAATTATTAGCTACAAGTTACCATAATCAAACATCGCTTTATAATTAGTAATATTTTCCTGAAATTCTATCAGTTGATAAATTTTAAATTTTTTTTTTCGACCGAATATCTTTGGGTTATACCAACAGATAAGAAGATCTATTAACAAAATCTATCAGATTTAAAGGCGATGCACTGATATGAGAGTTTGTCTATATTACAGAAAAAAAAATATTATAATGAATATTAAATAATAATTTTAATTAAAATATTATTTAGTTAAAAATACTTATAAATATGTTTGATTCATTTATAAATAAATAAAATATTATTTTAATATATAATTAAGTAAAAAAATATTCAGTATCAATTTATATTTTCACACAAATTTAAAAAAATATTTTTATACATTTTCTCTCTAATTAATCATACAGTTAATTATAATTAGCTTTTCGTTAAAAAAAATACTAATTTATCAATTTTTTAATATTTTAAGCACATAAATTAGTCCAAAAAATAAAAACTTTAAATGTCAATCCATAACTACACCTAAATTTTAGAAATATTTTTGAAACTTTTTCTAAAAGAATTTAAATGATTTTGATTTAAATCTACATGGTTACTGAAATTTTTAATAAGTTACATAATAGAAAACGAAAAAAAAAATATTTACCTTAAAATTAATGAATTTGAGCCAGTAAGTTTAATTCTTGGCAAATCAACGCATAATTTCATTTTTTTTTTTGACTATTTGTATTACTAGTCAAAATCTCAAGCAATAAGTAATAATGAAAAATTTTCACGTGGCGGTTCAAATTTTAAAAGAAAAAAAAAAAGTCATATGGGATTGTACGTAAAAAAGTTGACAAAATGGTGTATATATGTGCATATAAGCTAAGAGATGTACTCACAGGAAACATAAAAAGCAGAGACGAAATGGCTTCTCCTCCCTTATCTATGTGGTTAGGTCGTCTTCTTCTTCTTCTTCTTCTCTTCCCCTTATTCTTTATCCTGAGAAACAAAATACAAACTAAAAAGTATAGCAAGCTCCTCCCTCCATCTCCTCCTGGGCTTCCATTTGTAGGAAATTTACACCAACTTGGGGCCTTACCTCATTACTCTCTTTGGCAACTCTCAAAAATATATGGTTCTGTGATGCTTCTCAAACTTGGTAATGTACCAACTGTTATTATCTCTTCTGCAGAAGCAGCAAAAGAGCTTTTCAAAAACAATGACCTGAATAGTTGTAGTAGACCTCTCTTGGCTGGTACTGGAAGCAGGGTTTTAAATATCGGCCGTTTCGTGTAGAAACGGCCGATATTTAACGAAAATGAGGGTTATCGATACGATTTTCTCCGATTTTGGTATGAAATTTTAAGAATGCTAAAAATCACAAAGAATCGAATTTTAAAAAACGGTGAATCGGCGAAACGAATGATTTGTGTCCGATTTGATTTTTCTGAAATGGAGGAGGAAGAAGATGAAGAGCTGTGATTTTTACAGAAAAGATGAAGAGCATGTATTATAAAGTTTCAATGTATTTTTACAGCGTGAGAGTCTCCATTCTTCTCTAACAGGCGAAATTGGCTGGCCACTCGCACGTAATTCTCCCCCAGCCCGCACCTGCCCCACTCGCCTCGCAGCTATTCTCGCCTCCACGTGGTTTTGGCCGCGAAATTGGCTTGGGCCAATTTCGCCTCAGGTTTTTCCTGCAGCAAAATTGGCGACAAGCCAATTCGCCGCAGGAATTTCCTGCGGCGAATTGGCTGGCCACTCGCAGCAATTCTCGCCCGCACGCTGTTTTGGCCAAATCCTATTTTCATAATACAATCTCCGAAACCCTAATTGTAATTTGCTCATCTAATCTTTAAATTCAAACATACAGTGGCAATAGTATTTTTTTATAACTAATTAAACTAGTATATGTAAAAACATGAACCAAATAAGCCCTAATTGATACATTAACCCTAAATTTATATACTCACTATTTTTATTCATTTATTTCGATTTTAAAACATTGTAAGAGGTATGTTTACATATGATGTGGACCAGCTAGCTTTCGTTTTCGAGGAGGATATTGATCGCGACAAAGTTTACTGCATGATGCAAAAAATGGTCTAACTTTTGCATATGATGTCCGTTCGTAGCCCATGATAGCTTCCCGAAAAGAATTTCACGAGACGGACAACTTTAAAAAATGCAACTAAGGCCATAGGCCCGGTTGCAAACTTTGGGGCCCAAATTCAACTGTTTAGGGGCTCAATTTTGCGTTTTAAGTATTTTAACTATTTTGTAATTTTTTTTAGCTTTTTTTTTCTAAGTCTGTTAGGATTCAGATTAGAGTTTTTTTTGCCATTATAAATATGAATTATTTCTGCTTTGTTAATCATTATTATTATTCAATATATTTTTCAATAAGAATTTGACTTCTTCCTTTCAATATATTATTTTTTTAAAAAAATTAATTTTAAAGATCCATTACTATTTTTTTATATAAAATAAAAAAAATATTTAGAACATAATTTTTATTGTTATATAAAAATCAATTTTAGTTTTTTTAGAAAGAAAAACCAAC
This sequence comes from Garcia nutans, assembly GCA_947685225.1. NCBI lineage: Eukaryota > Viridiplantae > Streptophyta > Magnoliopsida > Malpighiales > Euphorbiaceae > Garcia > Garcia nutans. The sequence continues at coordinate 588,070 of CANTUV010000013.1, forward strand.
TTTAAAATAGTGTATATTTCACTTTAATATTAATGAAATATCATTTCTTTTAAATGTAAAATGAGCAAAGATCTAAAATATAGTTTTGCCTAATAATTATGATTTTTGTAAAAGCCAATTTTCATGTTTAATTTCAGCTCATTTCTGTATAGAAGATGGCTTGTACGTATAATGTTAAAAAGATAGAAAGCAAAGTGAAGTTTGATATTAAAGTCATGAGTAATACATTCCCACATCGGTTGTAAACAAAGCAAAAGCTGAGCAATTCTCTTATAAAATACTGGCCACGCAGCCCAGCGGTGAGCACAATTATTCTTTCGCATTTTACTAAAGAATTGCGTATGTTCGTCACAATTAGGGGCATATGCCTATTTTTGGAGGCTACTTTTCCCCTGAAAGAGGGCCTACTAAATGTAAGTGCAAATCTTTTAGTGTAATTATCTGATAGGTATTGCAATTAGATATATATTGATTTAGCTTTTGCGTGTTATATATATATATATATATTAATTTTGTCTTTTTTTCAAAATTATTATTATTATTATTATTATTATTATTATTATTATTATTATTATTATTATTTTGTCATTTAATATATCAAATTTTTAAATTTAATTATTTTTAAACTCAAAACATTATTTAGTATTAGAAATTGAAAATAAAAGACAATAATATGAAAAATGCTAAAATCTAAAAACTTTTAATGTAATTATTCTAAAAACTACAGTTTCATATGAACATGAACAGATTCATTGTCTGCATCTGCTCAACTGTAGACAATAAAGAAGTTTAAATGTGAAAAATATTTACTTTCATATGTTAAAATATTTTTTAAACATGACGCAGTACTATATTCAACCTTCACATAATTTTTTTTTAAAATGACTATTCACACTTCCATTTCTTTTATGAACTTCTCACGCACTGTATGAAATAAATAAAATGGATTGTATCTGCTGCTTCAACTTGCTATGCAATATTTATTATATAGCTTGGCTACCTTGTGTCCCTATGATTGGCTCATTCAAATTTATGTGATCCTAGAAGGAAAAAAAATCTCATAATGTTAATTAACTGGAACTAATAATAAATATGTTATAGAAAATATAAGTTTTGTCTATTCAGTATTTCCCTATTTAATTCAAGAAGCTTTGCCTTAATATACTCTATTTTTCTCATATTGTCCACTCCAACATCATTAACTTGTCATATTGTCATCCCAGTTTAGCAGTTGCTTGTATCTTTTGTACTCATCTGTTATGTTAGGGTAACATCCTGAAAAGAATTCTTTAAACGAGGATGATAAACATCCTTTCTTCACCTTCTCATGATGTACCTTTATGAAGTTGATTAATTTTTTTGTCGACCATTACTTTTAAAATGTGGTAGCATAAGATGCATGTAGATTCAAACAACTTGCACTTGCATTGCAAGTATTAATCGATTATCCTATAGTCATTAGTGAAAATAAACTCGTTTCTAAACAAAAATCATTTTTATCGACCTATTTGTAATGTTGAAAACCTCAACTCCTAGCTGCGTTTCCATAGCATTCCTTGGTTGTCTACAAGAATTCTCAATTCGCAATGATACAACTGTATCATCTCTTTATGAAACAACTTGAATATTGACAAGTTAGAGAATGTTGCATTTGTTCTTCCCATGAGAATTCAGACTCACACTTTATATCTATGCACTTCAACTTAAATTCAACTTTGATTTCTTTCTCATACTTATCTCTTATTGCTAACTCATATTGCGCTATAAAATGCTTTACTGTGCTTCTACTATTTAAAAATCCATGAAAAAATGCATGCATGCATTCCCTCACTCCCTTGTGTAAAAAACATTTTAGCCTAAAAGAAATGTCTAAGGTATATAGGAGCCCAATTTTGCCATTCAGCGTAAGATTTCATCAACCAATCATTTCTTTCTAAATGATGCTTTTTAAGAAAAGCAGCCCATATTCTCTCAAACTCCTCTATAGCTAAGCTATCAAAAACTAATACTTTGAACTCTTTCTTAGCATCATTTAGAAAGAGTATAATATGTATTGCCCAGCTGAGTATAATATAAATCATCAATTGAGAGTTTTGCATGACTACAATTACATTTGGACATTTTTCAATGGTAACATGACGTATGGATTTTCAAAAATGAAACAAGTGTTTAGAAGTGCGTTTAGAGGATTCAATATTGATAAACTTAGAAATTGGGATAGAGAGAGGGTTGGATCGAGTATACAATAGGAATTCTTGAAATTTATTCAATTATAAATCGAAATTTTGAGATGACTTTTTTTTTTAATCATGATGATGATGATGTCAGAAATGCTATAATATTGAAACTATGAATTTGATTAACTGATAAGAATATTGATCATGACCTTTAATTTTGGGGACAATTATAATTATTTTTAATATCAGTTAAAAAAATCAATGTCTTCATCATTTTGCAGGTAAGAAAAAATAATTTTCTCCAATTCTTAGATCCATCTAATTCCGGCGACCAGAGCGACATAGATTCATCTTATTTTGGCATTTTTCTGCAAGAAAGATACCATTGAATTTATTTTTTCATGAACTTCAATTTGATATTTTATTTGTAATTTTTAAGCTAATTTAAAAAAATTGACTATAAAATATGAATTTGTTGGTTTTATTTGAGTCTAGTTTTTTTTTATTGCTTCTAATAGGTAAAGAGAAGCATTTGAAGAAAATTTAAATATCAAGATGAAATAATAAAAAATATTGATTCTTTGAAAGTAATTAAAAGTAGGTTAATATAAACTACATAATAATTATTATTGTTTAACACTAAATTATTATTAATTTAGCAAAAATTAGGTTATTATTATGTGGTTCCCAAAATATATTTAATATTATTTATAGTAAACTAATAAAGTTATATTATATAATTTTTTTATTTATTTGCAATATATATTGAGAAAATAAATTTTTAGAATTATTTTTAATATAATTATAAAATATTAAATAATTTAAATAACTATTCATATTTGATTAAATGATGTAAACTTAATTAATTGGTTTTAAAAATTTTATTTTGGCTTTATTTGCATGATATCTTCTAAAAATAAATTTTCAAAATTATTTTTTATATTAGTAGAATATGTGTTAAATTTAAATAATTATTCATGATTGATTAAATGATATGGACTTAGTTAATTGGTTTTAGAAATTTTTTTTTGGTTTTATTTGCATGATATCTTCTAAAAATTTAGTTTTTAAAATTATTTAATATATTAGTAGAATATATGTTAAATTTAAATAATTATTCATCATTGATTAAATTAAAATATTTAATATACTAGTAGAATATGTGTTAAATTTAAATAATTATCTAAAAATAAATTTTTAAAATTATTTAATATATTAGTAGAATATGTGTTAAATTTAAATAATTATTCATGATTGATTAAATTAAATTATTTAATATAAAGTAGAATATGTGTTAAATTCAAATAATTATTCATGATCGATTAAATTAAATTATTTAATATATTAGTAGAATATGTGTTAAATTTAACTAATTATCTAAAAATAAATTTTTAAAAGTTTGTCAAATATATTAGTAGAATATGTATTAAATTTAAATAATTATTCATGATTGATTAAATGATATGGACTTAGTTAATTGGTTTTAGAAATTTTTTATTTTATTGACATGATATATTTAATATAAAAAATTTTAGAATCATTTTTGTGGATAACTAGAATATGTGTTTAAATTTAAAAAATATTATTCATTATATAGTATGATTTAAAAGAAAATATAATTATTAAGACTAAAAATTTGAAATTAAATTTATACACTTGTATTTTCATATTTTTTTTATTTTTTTTATGTATAGCAAATATGTCACGTAATCGAGGAGAACAAAGTAATACAGATTGGAAGCCGAGTGATGATATTGGTTGGAGATTTGCCACTTCCATTGAACAATCCAGATCAAAAATGTATTGTAAATTTTGTAGACGATTGGTAACTGGTGGGATAACACGTTTTAAGTAATACTTAGCTGGGATATCAGGTGCTATTTCAGCTTGTTCTAAAGTGCCAAAAGAAATTAGGACAGATATGAAAAAATTGTTAGCAGACTATTCAACAAAAATAAAAAAATAAAAAAGCACAAAAACAAGTCTTAGAAGAGGAAATTATGCGTATGAATGTTGGGGACACTGATGAGGATGATGATGATGACTCTGAGCTAGAATACGTAAGACGAGAAAGTATGTGACAGCTTGAAATTGATTCATATAGAAGAAGTAGAGGTAATAATTATGTTCTAGGTGGTTCTAGTACGAAAAGAAATTTAGAACCTTAAATGAGGCGTTCTGCATCTGTCAGAGTTAAGAAATTGACAAAAAATAAATATTCTGATTTGTCCACACCGGTAGAAAGGTTAAGAGCTGTCGAGATTGATTTGGAGGTAGAAAGAGACAAGAAGAAATAATCTACAATAAAGGCAGGATGGTTTAAGAAAAATAAAGAGAAACTTACTAATGCAATGGGTCGTTTTATTGTTCACAACAGATTGCCTTTCAATGTTGAGCATCCCCTTGGACGACATCTTTATTATGAACTGCATATGAGGTGGGTCCTAATATTCTACCACCAACACCATATGAACTTTCAGAGGTTTGGCTTCCTAAAGAGTATACTCTAATGAAGGAGTACATTGCTTCATTTGGGGGAATATGGAAAGAGAGAGGTGTATCCATATTATGTGATGCTTGGACAGGGCCAACGAGAATGCACATCATTAACTTTCTCGTATATTCAAATCGTGGCACTATTTTTCATAAGTCAGTCAATGCATATGATGTGCTGAAGAAGGATGCTCATTATTATTTTAAGTTGATGAAGAAAGTTGTAGAAGAAGTTGGTGAAGATAGAGTTGTCCAAATTGTGACTAATAATGATGCTACAATTAAATGTGCTGGAAAAATGATTATGGGAGTATACAAACACATATATTGGACAGCTTGTAGCGCTCACTATATTGATTTGATTTTAGAGGATATTGGAAAGAGAAGTATAGAAAATGAAGTTATTGAGCAAGCAAAGCAAATCACCCAATTCATATACAATCATAATTGGGTGGTAAATTATATGAAAATTTTCACTGATGGAAGAGAAATTCTAAGACCCGGCATCACAAGATTTGCAACAAATTTCATTGCATTAGAGAGCATTGTGCGACAAAAAATAAATTTGAAGCATATGTTTGAATCAGAAGTTTGGGTAAATTCTAGATATGAAAGAATGACCGATAGACTTGCCACCAATGTTCGGGATATAATTTTGGGTGAAAGTAGAAATGGAAGAAAATTTTGGTCCAATGCAAACGAAATATTAAAAGTTCAAGAGCCCCTTCTAAAAGTTTTGAGATTGGTTGATGGGGATGAGAAGCCGACAATGGGTTTTATTTATGAGGTAATCGATCGAGCTAAACTAGCAATTAAAGAAAATTGCAGGTATTGGAGAAATTATTGGAAAATCATTGATTCAAGATGGAATTTTCAATTGCATCATGATTTAGACTCCTCTGGTAAGTGGCTTACATATATCAACAAATTTTATTCTTTTTTTTAGTATATATTACATTAGCTGTAAAATTTCATTATCTAAGTCTAACTTCTTTTAAAAAAAATTTATTTTAGGTTATTACTTCAATCCACAATATCAATATAATCATGAATATCATGTTACGAAAGATGTTGATGTAATGGCGGGAGTTCAAAAAGTGATTAAAAAATTGGAGCCCGATGAAGAAGCACAAGCCAAAGCTCTCTTACAAGTAAAAATAATTATTTGAGATTGCATTAAATATTTATTATTTCTTAATTGCTATTTACCAGTAAACTAATAATTATTATTCAATGACATGTAGATGTTTACATTTCAAGATAAGGAATGATCTTTTGGCACCTTGCTTGCGCAAAAGGCAATTGCCCTTTCACCTCCAGGTTAAATCATCAAAATTTATTTCATGTATCTAAATATAGTCAGTTAATATACCAAAATAATTCTCATTTTTTTCATTTGATACTCCAATGCAGCTGAATGGTGGATACATTATGGGGAATGTGTTCCGAAATTGCAGAAAATTGCTATTCGCATTTTAAGTCAAACCACCTCATCATCAAATTGTGAACGTAATTGGAGCACTTTCAGTTTTATTCACACAAGGACTAGGAATAGATTAAAGTATAAAAAATTGCATTCCCTAGTCTATGTGCATTATAATATGAAGCTGAAATTGAGAAATGCAATGAGGAAGTCCCAGGAAGATATAATTAAAAATTATAATCCAATAAATTTAGATTATATTTTTGAGGAATTAGATCCATTGTCTCCATGGTTACAGAAAACAGAAGCTCCAGTTTTTGATGATGATGATCTTGATTGGCTTAATGATGAAGATGATGAGGGACAAGAAGTCAATCTTACTTCTGCTGAGGTATCGGGTGGGGTTTCACCCCCTTTTAACTATAACACTAATGAAGGTCATCATAAAAAAAGAAGTGGCAGCAGTAATATTGGCAGATACGAAGAGAAAGACAATGAGAATGAGGAAGAGAAAGACAATGAAAAGGAGAAAGAGGAAGACAATGAGAATGAGGAAGAGGAAGACAATGACAGTGATGAAGACGATGACAATGACAGTGGCAGTGATAGTGCTAATCAAGGTGGTAATTTAGGTGGAACTGATTATGGTGGTTATTGTGGATCAAGAAAATCATATGAAGATTATCGATCCAGTCACTGTGATAAATATGGCAAACATAGTAGTTCTCATTCTCATTCCCCTAACCCCGTTTCTCCTCCAGCCAGGTTTCAAAAACATCAGCTCTATAATAATGAATCCAGTGGACTGAAACGAGGCTCTATGTAGAATTATGGGGGAACAGGTTATGGTAGTTCAACATACGGTGATATTTTCAATCAAATAGAACCTATTTCAGGCCCATATAATCCATCATCATATTATAATCGGTCGAGTGATTATTGGAGTCAGCACTCTCAGGGATGGGCTGGAGATTTTGCAAGTGAAAACTCTTCTGAAAGTAGCACATTTCACTCTAACTATTTAAGTGACAATTTTGGTGAAACTCAAAATGTTTCAGACACACAAAGTAATGCAACTTCAAATTCAGCAAATTATTTTGATGTGTTCTCATATCCGTTTCAGCAACCAGACTCATATCATTCAAGGTGGAACAACTAAAATCAAAATTATGATCTTGATAATCAAAATAATCAAGATCCTCCCCGATGTTCTTTTTGGTGGTAAATTAGTTTGTTTAATTTAATTTTAAGTGGATACTAATAATTGTTATATAACATATATTTTCGAATTGGATTATTTTTCCTTTATTTTTAATCATTGACTAATTATTATTATTGTTATTATTGTTATGATTATTGTTATTTCTAATTTAGTAATTTTTTTAATGCAATTTAGCAATGATATTATTTAAAAAATTGTAACATGTGTTTAATTATAAAAACTATTCACTTATTGTTATATTGTTATTTGTAATTAAGTTTTGATAACAATTTGATCTTTATTATTATTATGGATCAATTTTAACATATATTATTAATTTTTATATTGTAAAAGATATTTGTTTTTTTATTTTATTACGGTCCGATCCAGTCCGTTTCACCGATTCGGTTACTCAATTTGTCCGATTCCGCGATTGCAACTGCATTCACGATAGCAATAGCCGATTCAAGCCGTTTCATACTGATCCAGTCCGATTTTGTGATTTCACAACCGATTCCGCGATTTAAAACCCTGACTGGAAGGCTTTCTTATAACTTTCTTGATATAGGTTTCACTCCTTATGGAGATTATTGGAGAGAGATGAGAAAGATTTGTGCTCTTAAACTTTTTAGTGCTAAGAGAGTTCAATCATTTCAATTCTTTAGAGAAGAAGAAGTTGGTTTTTTAATCAACTCGATTTCTTCTTCTTCTTCTTCTTCTTCTTCCCCTGTTGATCTCAGTGAAAAGACTTTGTCTTTCACTGCTAATATAATTTGCAGAGTAGCATTTGGAAAGAATTTTGAGGAAAGATAGTTTAACAATGAAAGATTTCAAGAAGTGATTCATGAAGGTTTTGCCATGTTGGGGAGTTTCTCTGAATCTGATTTCTTCCCTTATTGGGGTTGGATTGTTGATAGACTCACACGTCTCCATTCAAGACTTGAAAGGAATTTTCATGAATTTGATGCTTTTTACCAAAAGATGACATATGATCATATCCAAAAGAGAAGGAATAACGGGAAGGGACATGAAGATATTATTGATGTTTTGCTTCAGTTAAATCAATCCACCGAATTTCAATTCTCTCAAGATCATATTAAAGCAATTCTCATGGTAAGCTAACTAATTCTTTAATTGCCATTCTCTATAATCTTGAATTTGAAAATGGAAAAAATTAAGCTAATGGTGTCTCAACTTTTCAATATTTTCTATTTTGGTGTCTCGACCTTTTTTTTAATTATAAATTTAATGTTTCAATTTCAACCAATAAATTCCCACTATAAGCGGAATAATAATAAATGCTGATTAGAACCATTTATTTGTAAGTATTTATTTAAATTTAAAATGCTAAAACAACAAAAATGAGAAATTAAGAAGCATAACGGTAATTCCAAATAAATATTCTAGTCGAAATAATAAACTAATTAGATAGTAATAAGAGATAATTTTTTAAAAAAAAATACATCTTAATATTTTTATTAATGAACCCTTAAATTTCTCGTGATAAAATATAAAAATTTTATTATTATTTAATTAGGAATCACAGTTCTATTATATAATTTTTCTTAATAAAATTGAGACACTAAAATAAAAAATATTGAAAAGTTGATGAGAATAACTAGTTGAAATTATCATTATATTATATAATTTTTCCACAATAAGATCCTAAAATTAGAATACAAATCACAAATTTGACCTTTCAAATGTATTATTACGCGTGAGCTTTGACATATTTGTAATGAAAAAGTCCTAGCCAGTTGAGATTTCAAATGTCAACTGTTGAGATTCAAGGTTCCAACAGCGATTGAGATTTCAAATGTATTATTACGCGTGACCTTTGATTGTTGAAATTCAAGGTTCCAACAGCGATTGAGATTTCAAATGTCGGGTGTTGATAGAAAGCATAAAAGTTCTGAAATTCATGGAAAATCGGTCAAATTCCATCATTTTAAGGTATAAAATTGCATTTTTCTATATTTATTTTATGTTTTTTAGGTGATTGTTTTAATTTTTATGAAATTTTACCATTTTATCTTTATTAGAGTTTTACTAGGATTTCGTCATTTAGCTATTTAAAGAACCTCATGGCTATTGGCAGTTTTTATATTAATAAAGGATTGGTATTAGTTTTTTTTTTCTTCCCTAGATGCCTAATTTTTCAGTATTCTTAATTAGACTATATGCATTTTCGAAAAATGCATGAATCAATAGATAATTGGTATTTATCCTGTTGTTGTATACTTGTGCTGCATCAAGTGTACTCAAGGATATTGACAAATTATAATCATGATGTTTTTCTAGATTTTGAAAGAACTTACAAACACAATTATTGTCATGATTGGTTTTTCCAAAAGTTGGAAATTTTCTTTTAAAGGAACTTCTAAATATTTGGCTTTCAACTGCCCTTTAGTAACAAAAATCTGATTCATTTTCAGAATATATTTCTAGCAGGAGTGGATCACTGGAGCAATAACCTTAGTTTGGGCAATGACAGAGGTTATTAGAAACCCTAGAGTGATGAAGCACAAGAAGAAATCAGAACTTGTGTTGGAGATAGAACAAAAGTCTCTGAGAGTGATATTGACAAGCTTGATTATCAAAAGATGATATTGAAGGAAACTTTGAGACTTCACCCACCAGCCACACTATTACTTCCAAGAGAAACTATTTCCAAATTTAGTATCAATGGATATGAAATTTACCCCAAAACTCGAATCCAAGTTAATGTGTGGGCGATTGGAAGAGATCCTGAGATTTGGGAAAATCCTGAAGAGTTCTTTCCAGAGAGGTTTATGGAAAAATCTATTGATTTTAAAGGGCAAAATTATGAATTATTACCATTTGGTAGTGGTAGGAGAGTTTGTCCTGGCATTTCAATGGGAATGGTAATGTGGAGTTGGCACTTGCAAATTTGTTATTTTGTTTTGATTGGAAATTGCCTAATAACATGGAGGGGGAAGATTTTAGCATGGAAGAAAAAGCTGGCCTTGCCACTTATAAGAAAGTGCCATTGTTGCTTGTGCCAATTAAATATCAACCGTCATTAATATAGTAGCTAGCTAGCACATAATTCTTTGTTTTGAGTAGCTTTGCTTTTTGTAATAAGTTTTGCTAGCTATATGTTTGTTGGGAATTTCAATAAAACTTGCAAATATATCATTTTTATTGCTTGATATGGTTTGATTTTGTTAGAATATTGAGTTATGAGCAATTCAATTTCGAGTAAATTTTACTTGCACTGAATCTATTCACTCGTAAAATACAATAATAATAATCCAAGAAATAAAAATAATATATTAGTATCTTTTCATTAAATAATTAGCAACTGAAAAATCAGTGATTTTAAAAAAAATAAATAAAAATAAAAATAAACCCAAAATACATCATTCTAAGTGGTACCTTTTAAACTCCAGACTCTATGTATACATTCCCATTTTCCTCTGAAGTATCATTTTCTCCTTTTTCTTTACTTCACCTCTTTCTCTTTTCCCCTTCTCTTTTTTCTCTCATAAATAAAAAATTTCTTATGTATGCTCTCTAGATATTAAGCATTTAGCGATGGCAAAACTCATCGCCAAATATCAGAATTTCACCGCAAACCCAAGTTAGTAGTGGCTTTATAACCGAAAAAAAGGATGTAATTATTAATTTAATCCCTATAAGGACGTAGCAACAGATATTTCAACCCGTCGCTGATATATGGACAATAAAATCATCGTTAAAGTTTTCCAACTACGCTAAAAAAGAAGAAAGTTGAGTATTTAATGATAAAATCCATGACATGTTAGTGAATGGTGTTTGACGCAAAACTTTTGACGGTTAGACACCATTGCTAATGTGTATAAGTTTATGATGGTTACATCATGCAGTTGCTAAAAGTTTAGCATAATCAAAATTATGAAATAATTAGTGATGGCACTGTTATCTGTCGTTAATTTTTAATGTATTTTTATTTAATATTGCATTAGGGAGAGAGAATCGATCCTGAGTCGATAGCCCAGGAGAAAATGTGCACTTTACCACTAGGTTATGCCTTGATGTGCTAATATAAAAATTTTTTAATTTAATTAAATAATAATAACTAATTAATTTTTAAATTTAATTAAATAATTAATAATTAACTTTTAAATTTAATTAAATAATTCACTTAAATAAAAAATAATTAAACTTTAGATTATAACGATTAATAATTATATCAATAAAAATGAAAAATTTAGATTATTCAAATGTAAAAAAAAATAGATTATTTGCAAACATAATCTATTTTTTTAAAAAAATTAAAAATTGAATCCTTATACCTCACTTAAAAACTATAAAAATTTATAATTTTTTTAGAAAATTATAGTTAAAATATTTTTAAAATACAAAATAAATTCTAATTAATAAGTTAAAAAGTATATCTGCAAGGTATAAATAAAATTTTAAAATTTTAAAGTACACAAGATATATATATCTAGCTAATGAAGTTATTGGAACTGGATCTATTTGAAATTCTTCGATACAAACAGTGGATAATGATAATATACCACGGGCAATCTGGCTTTCAGCGAGACAGTCATTTTATTTGTCATTTGTTACTTTCCATACGAGAATGATATCTCCATTAGAGAATGATAAACAACCTCCATTAGATAAGGACAAACCGCCGTTAGAGAAGGACAAATAACCGTTATTTGAAGAGAACACATAACTTTAAGGACAAAATTTCATAATAAAAACTTAGATATAATTCAAATTTATTTTAAAAAATTAATAAACACGAAAATAAAACACAAACGTTAAATTTATTTATTTTAAGAAAATATATATTTACCTCATTTGAATTTTTTTTTTCTTGTATCCAAATTGATGTCAAGTAGCATCTATAAAAGACATAGTAACCAAAAGAAATAAAATAAGTTAATATTAATTCCCTAACAACAGCGCCAAAATTTGATGGGTGTCGAATCCACAAAAAATAAAGTTCCTATTCTCTAAATAAAATAAATTGCAATAGTGGTGAATAGGGTTGAATCAATAGGAAATTGACTACTTATTTAAATCCTTTTGAAAACCAAAACAATAAAAATTTAAAAGGAAGACTTATAAATTAAGAACTAAAATTAAATTAAAACTTAAAATTAAACTAATAAATTAAAGAACCATAAAACTAAATTGGATAAATAACAGTAGTAAAGATTTCAGTCAAAGGGAATAATCTTGGTTTCAATTCTTAGATCTGATTATTGATACAAAAATTATTTTTTTTTAAATTTTTCAGTAAACTACTTCTAGCTAACCGAGATGCTTGCATTAGCCAATCTTTTCTTAGTTGATAAATTAGTTAAGAGACGCTCTATAACTAACCCTTGTTATTGAATAATCCTATAGGGACGCCTTTTAAGATTTGACTCACTAACAACTTTAAGATTTATAAGAACATAATTCTAATCAATAATTTTTACCGCATAATTTATTTAAATTAGATTATGCGTCTTCTTAGTACTATGCCTAATTATCACAAGTATCAAAAGCTAAAGAACAATTACATATTCTTAGTTTTGAATGGCGATATAATATTCAACTAATCAAGCAATTGACTCTATTATTTAACTAGCAAAATAATAATAGTAATAAGCTACAGAGAAAACAAAAATACTAAATTTAAAGAAAATAAGAGAAGAATTTATTAGATCTCACAAATCTTGGCGAATTGATAACATTCACTATCACTTCAATTGAATAGAGTTTAGTTACATACTTAAAAGAAGAAAACTAAAATTAAAAGAAAGAAAAACAATGGACAGAAGTCTAGACTAAAGTCCTCAACCAAAGTCCTATAGGCTTGTTGCTCATATGTTCTATTTATATAAATTTAAATACATATGTGAGGTTTATATATTTTGATAAATATAAATTTATATATATATGTGTGTGTGTGTGTGTATGTATAAATGTTTTGAGGGAAAATGTAATTTTTTATTAAACTGGGTTGTGATATTTTTTTACCGTATACGCGTGTTGTACACATACTTAGTGTGTGTATTATATATATATAGAGTATAAGAGTGTTACATTTATTTTTATATCAGAGCCTAGGTTTGAGGTTCTCAACCTAGGTGGATTGTTAGAGAGAGAAAATGAGAATTTTAAATATGGTTTTCAATTATGATACATGTATTGGCACTGATATTTTCTGATTTTTGATGTGGCAATTTCTATTGCATTTGCAGAAATAGGTAGTTATGACGTCTCAGACGCATCAGTCTGTAAAGGGTAGTGCAAAGAGTATAGCTCATAATGATGGTAGAGTTGAAGTTGGTGTTGAGTCTACTGGTGAGGCATCTGCTTCTGTGCCTGTTGGACTAGTAGCTGAGGAGATTCCACTGGGCTCGGTACGACATATGGTGGAGCTGTTGAGGCAGGCTCCAGTTCAACAGCCATAGCCGCAACCGCAGCAGCAGTTGCCGACTCTGAAGCATGACAAGCTAAAAAAAATTGGAGACAGATTTTGTTGGGTATAGCAAAGCAGTAGCTGGACAGGGTCCAGAGAGTATTTATTCAGCTACAGGCTGGTCCAGAGGAGAAGTTTGATTATACTAGATCACTTCTGCAAGGAAATGTCTATGAGTGGTGGAAGACGATTTCCCATGGTATAGTTGATCCACCAGTTTTGACCTATGCCGATTTCCTGCAGGAATTCAAGAAGAAGTATACTCCGAGGGAGTATAAGGATGCAAAGAAGATAGAGTTCCTGAGTTTGAGGAAGGACATGAGAACTGTGATAGAGTATGAGATTGAGTTCATCCGATTGAGCCAGTATGCTGGAGGGATTATATCAGATGAGTTTGACCAATATTGGAAGTTTGAGGAGGGGCTGAAACCCTCTATCATGTGTTTTATGGTAGGTTCTTGGTATCATGATTTTTCTCAGTTGGTTGCAGCTGGCAAGAGTGTAGAGAGGGAATAGGGAGTTGCAGTAGTAGCACGAGTAAAGGAGAGCAGAGGTAGGAGACCCTAAGGTGAGGTAGGGTCTTCATTATTCAAGAGAGGCTGAGCGAGATATCCTCAAAGGTTCAGTAGGAGCCAGGGGCATCCTAGCAAATCAGCACAGCAACAATGGCAGAGACCTGTAACCTCAGTGGCTAGTGCTCCGACCTTAGTGACTCAGAGGCCTGCCCCACCTACCTATATTCATTATGGTAGGGCACATAGAGGCGTCTTCTGGAGGACAGGTGCACCAGTAGTATACTACAGATGTGGATCACCAGATCATTTTCTTAGAGATTGTCCAGAGCCGCCAGATGAGAGACAGACAGATACAACAGTTTTTAGATCTGATGTCAGAGGGGGTCGTGGTGCAGAGGTTTTAGTAGAGATAGTCGATCAGGGTCTGGTCAAAGAGGATATTCTAAAGCAGGGAGTAGACCAGAGGATACAGGACCATCATAGCGGATTTATGTGATGCAGAGGCAGCCAGATATTTTAGTTGTTATATCCAGTACTTTTACTTTATTTGGTACTTTAGTTCTTGCATTTATAGACCCTGGGTCGACTCATTCATACATTAGTGCATCCATACTTCCTGTGCGTGATTTTTATTCTGAGTCCCTAGGATTTGATATTTTGGTTATGAATTCTTTAGGGCAGAGTGTTGTGGTTAGCAGGATGCACCGAGATAGTCTAGTTGTTGTTCAGGATGAGAAGTTTCTCGATGACTTGATTGAGATACCTTTTAGGGAGTATGATCTGATTCTGGACATGGATTGGTTATCCAGGCATGGGGCTGTGGTAGACTGTCAGCAAAAATGTGTTACCCTAAGAACACGTGATGGTAGAGATGTGGTGGTATCTGGTGAACAGAGATACCTTTCATTCATATTTATTTCAGTTGTTTCAACTAGGAGGATGATTCAGAAGGGATGTGAGGCTTATCTTGCTCATGTTGTAGATACCAGAGTAGTGGGGTCCTAGCTTGACAGTATACCTATAGTTGCCGAGTTTTCAAATATTTTTCCTAATGAGTTGTTGGGGGTGCCTCCTGAGAGAGAGGTGGAGTTTGGTATTGATTTGTTGCCTGGTACCACCCATATCTCTATTACTCCTTATCAGATGGCACCTACAGAGTTAAAGGAGTTAGAGGTGCAGTTGCAAGAGTTGCTTAATAAAGGATTTATTCACTCTAGTGTGTCTCCGTGTAGAGCACCTGTTTTGTTTGTGAAGAAGAAGGATGACACCTTGAGATTATGTATTGATTACAGGTAGTTGAATAAGGTGACCATCAAGAATAAGTATCCATTATCTCGGATAGATGATCTCTTTGATCAATTGAAGGGAGCAGCAGTATTCTCTAAAATTGATTTGAGATCAGGGTACCATCAGTTGAGAGTTAGAGATGTAGATGTACTCAAGACAGCTTTTCGCACGAGGTATGGGCATTATGAGTTTTTAGTGATGCCCTTTTGATTGATGAATGCACTAGCAGCATTTATAAATTTGATGAGTAGGATGTTTAGACCATAATTAGATCAGTTTATGGTGGTCTTCATTAATGATATTCTAGAGTATTCGCATAATGAGGAGGATCATATCAGGCATCTACGGATTGTATTGCAGACATTGAGAGAGAAGCAGTTGTATGCGAAGCTGTCTAAGTATGAGTTATGGCTTGATCAGGTAATTTTTCTCGGTCATGTGGTATCAGTAGAGGGTATTAGAGTTGATCCGAGTAAAGTTGAGACTATCTTAAATTGAAGTCCACCTAAGATTGTGACAGAGGTTAGAATTTTTCTAAGTTTAGCATGCTATTATCATCGATTTGTGAAGAGTTTTTCTATGATAGCTATACCACTCACCAAATTACTTTGGAAAGGATTTAGATTTATGTAGACAGATCGGTGTCAGACTAGTTTTGAGCAACTGAGGGAGATGTTGGCTCAGGCTCCTGTGCTTACCCTGCCTATGGAAGGTAAATCTTATGTGACATACAATGATGCTTGTAATGGTCAAGATTTTAAACATAAAACTTTTTAACAAATATTGATAATTGATAATATATAGTGATAAAAGTAATGTGGATAAATGCTATAAGTAGAGAATAGTGAATAATAAATCTCAAAATTTACTGAAGAAATTATTTTTACTATTTTACGGGACTAAAAATTGAATTAGAATCAAAGGTTAAGAGTGAGGGTGCACCATAGTTAAGATGAGAGTGGCCACACTAGATTAAACTATATATATATAAGTGGATATGTGTGTGAATGTATAGAACCTTCTCCTTTCTTCTTGCTTCATCATCCACCCCTATCATCATCTTCATCACCAAAACTCCTCCTTTCTTCCTTCTTTTCAAAACTTTAGCCAAAACTTAAGAGAAAATCACATCTAGCTATAAGTTTTTAAAATAATAAGCTAGAAAAGGTGAGATTATCAACAAATGATCAAAGGAAAAAGAGAGAAGAAGAGAAATTTTGAAAGAGGTATGTGCTTATGTATTTTAATTTGTAAATATTTGAATTTCTATGAATTTTAATATTTAAATTAATTGATTGAGTCATTTATAATGAATTATTTCTTGAAAATATTGATTAAATAGATTGATGAGTGAAAATAAATTAAAAGGATTTTTGGGTGGTGAGTATGATTCTTAATTCAAATTTTATAAGAATTGGAAAGTTTAATGTTGCTTTAGTTATAAGTGATGATTGAAGACTTGATTAATTATAGTATGATTAAAGTATTTGATATAGACTCTGTCTATGTCAAAGAAACTAGTTTTCATTCAATTTTTATCATAGATTTCGATATTTTGTGTTTAAGTGGTTGAGTGTATGAAACACAAAATTTTGCCTGACACAGCCAGTGACACGGCCATATCACTAGGCGTGTCAACGATGTTGTGTTTCAACATTGATGACACGACCAATAACACGCCCGTGTCATTGGGTGTGTCATAGCTATTGTAATTCAAGTTAAATGACACTGCCTATGACATGTCCATGTCATTGAGCATGTCAAAGCTTCTATAAAATGGGCAAGTGACACGGTCATTGACATGTCCATGTCATTGGGCGTGTCACTTGAAAAATTTGCCTAAAGTAGTTCTTTTTCTTGCTTTTCATATGTGATTTTAACTTAAATGATTATAAGATCTTAAAGTGTAAAGGATTATTGAAATTAACCCTAACAAGTAGTGTAACAAATTTATTTTTAATATATGATAAATATGTGTAATATTAAGTGTTGATAAAGAATTGTTCCATTAAAGTGCTATACATAATTTAATGTTTGTTAAAAACTAATGAATTGTCCAAAACATACTGATTTTAGAACTAGCTTTGGATTAAATGACTAGCCAGAGGGAGGATAGCCATAGTGATAGTGGACACCTCGTGCCATTAATGGACACACTGTGTCATCAGTGACAGTGGGTATAATTGCTATTATATATTCTTGAGATTTGACATTAAAATTGCTACACTAACCAGTTATCCAAATCTATGATCTGAGTTCAGTATATATGGGTATATTTAATGAAGTTGTCAAAATTGAAAATATATGTGAATATGATGTTATGAATAATAGAAGAAATGCAAAATAACAATATAAGTCAATTACATAAAATTGACTTATTGTGTTACAATGTAAAAGTGATTGGTAATGTATATATTAATGTTTACAAGTGAAAGTTCTAATGCACATAATAGAAATGTTATACTCAAGTTATTGAAGTGATCAATAACTTTCTAGCGTTATAATGAATGAAAATGTATATAATGATATAAGATACAAAGTGACCCACAGTATAGTACTAAATTTAAGTGCCAAAAATTATAGATTGAATGAAATTATTCTATATGTGAAACTAAAAAGTATGACTTACTGAAAAAAATAAGCGTATTATAAGCAATGTTAATAAATGAGAAAGTAAATCTTAAATAAAATGATTCATAAAGAGAAAAGTTGTAATACCGAAAGTATAGTATAACATGATGACTTTTATAAAAGTTATTATTTTTTATAATCAAAATATTATGTTGGTTTATTATTGAAAATAGTTAATATATTGAAATATTTCTTAAAACTGAGTGTTATTACTATATTTTCATAAGTATTTTTCTTTAATATTAAGTGACAAAATATGTTTATACAAGCACCACTAAGCTTTGTTTAGCATGTTAGAATTATTTTCTGACATGCAAGTATCATGTCATTGGAGCAAGTTAAGCAGTGGAATTAAGGATCTCAGAAATTATCTACAGTACATATTGAGATCTTTTATATATTGTACTCATAAGTTATGAAATTTATATATACAATTTAATTTGGCTATTTGAGAGATTTTACAAATTTGTAAAAATGAAAGGAATATATGTATTTAGAGGATGAAGTTTGAGATTATAGTAAATGATTATCAAATAAAGTAATGTATTATATATTTATTTGATTTGACAAACTTATGATGGTTATCTAATTTATAATTAGTATTTGGATTATTGGAGATATTGGAGATTGGTTTAAATGTTGGATTTATAAGTGTTATATTATACAGATTGTATTATTATTTGAAAATTTTTGTTAGTAACACTTTGAAAGAAAACTTTGCCGATGAAATATTAGAGTACTGACAGTATATTGAGTAACATTCTCTAATAGTTCTAATGAGAATTGTCAGGGGATGTTACATTTAGTGGTATTAAAGCGTGGTTTAGGCGTTTTTGGCATGTGGAGTTGTGGGAGAAGTGAAATGCAATTGTCTAAGTTATGTGAATTGAATAAGTGGACCTATGTTTTGATACAAATGATATTTCATGTGTTTATGGTAGTAGAATATTTTATAGGAATTAATTGAGAATTCATAGTATATTGTTTGGAGTGCACTAGACCTATTTGTGAAAAAGAATGATATGAAAAGAAAATAAAATATGAGTACTTAAAGAGAGATATCAAAGTAACACAGTGAAAGTGTAATAATTTATTGGAATCTGAGAAATGAATTATGACAAATAGATAAATTTTGAGAATGAGAATTTCATGCTCTAAAATTTTAAGTATTGATTTTCTGCATTCAGTGAATATATGAGTGTAAATTGGATTGATTATGATATTATGTGTAGTTTGAGCATTTGGAGCTGATAATAATAAGGTTAAATAAGCCTTAATAAGAGTAACATTAAATCCGAATATGAATAATATCTATATTTTTGAAAAAGATTTCGAAGAGGTAAGAAATTACGAAAATACTCTTATAGCCCGAATTGAATTCGAGCTGTAATTTAGATATTAAATATAAATAATGGAGGTTTTAAAGTATCTAAAGTAATTTTTTTTTATAATGTTTTGATGTTAAAAATTGGAGTAATAGTTAATTAAAGAAAATGAGTGCACCAAAACTATTGTATAAGTGAGTGTATTGGATAAAAATCCTAAAGTCTATTTAAAGATTTCAAGTGTCTTCTATTGTCTTCTAAAACGTCATACTTATCATCTTCACCTTCATCTTCATTTCTTTTTCTTCTTCTTCTTCCATTTCTCACCATAGAAATCATGGAGAATTGGTAGAAAAATCAAGTTTTGATGGATTTTAGCTAATCTAAGCTTGATCTATCGAGAAAAAAACCATTACTTGTGAAAGATATTGTGTATTAAATAATTGTGAAAAATACGAGTATAAAACTTTACTTATATGATAGTAAAGTTATTCTTACAATATCTAAATGTGTATTTATTGATTATTAACTAAAACAATGATTAAATCTATCATTGAATCAAGTTTTGAATTTTAGGTTGTGGAAGAAAATAAAATTTTGAAAGATTTTAGGGTTATGAAAGTTTAGATTTGAATTTGATTGTGCTTTGAAGGGTTGGATCTTGTTTTCTTAATTTGTTTGAGTTGAATTATTGATAACTTATTGATTAAATCATGAAAAGAAATTCTTGCAACAGTATGTATGATAATTCGCATGATCATGTATATACTTGTGCCCTTAAAACTTTGAAATGAAATTTCAGCAGAGACGTGCATGACCATTTGCATGGTCATGCATCTAGCTATTCATACTTATGTTCTTCAAAACTTTAAAATAATTCAAGCAATAATGTGCATGATCACTTGCACGATTATGCATTTGTCCATGCATATTTCTACCTTCTTATACCTTCACAAAGTAGAGTTTATGGGTGGAATTAGTAGTGAATTATTGAATACATCTTGGAAACAATTATAATTGATGAAAGATTGCTTATAAGATTGAAATGAAATCAATCCATTAAATGATGAAACATAGATGTGGAGAAAACTTGAGGAAAGTATGGATAAATGTAATTGGATATTTGAAATAAGTGTAAGGTTAGAGAAAAGATAAAAGATGATTATAAGTGATTAGTGGATTTCACATTATTCATGAAGAAATAAGATAATTTACGAAGCAAGGTGAGAATAATGATATATTAATGAATCATTGATGATTTTAAATAGTTTGAAGAGCAAGATAAAGAAAACAAAGAGGTAAATATACGAATTGATTGAGTAATGAAAGTAAGAATGTGAGATTTACATATCGTGTACTTATGGAATACTTGATAGTAACATTATTTGGTGATTGAAGCCAAGTTATAGATTATATATAGAAGTGTTAAAGAGTTAACTGATACTAATTGATTACAATAGAAAAAAAATAATTGATGATTTGTAAAGGAAAGAATGTAGTGAGATTTGAAGGTAATTTAACCCTTCTAGTGAAATGATGTACTGTGGATCAAGTTAGATATATATGTGTGTGTGAGAATATGTGTGTATTAAACATAGTGAATACATTATATATGTACATATACTCTTAAAGTGAAAGAATAATTGTGAATTCTTAATATATTAAGAAAAGAATTAAACAAGTAAGAGTGGAAATCAATTTAGATTTTATTATTACAGTGGAAACATAAAAGTGATTTGAAAAATAAAGATTGATGAATAAATAAAATTAGTCAAACTAATCAGAAACGAATATAATGTGTATATATGTTCATATGATAAATTTATTTGAAATAATTGCTTATATCTTATAAATTCACAGTAATAAGCAAATAATTTAAAAAAGAAAATTTTCTATACTAGAAGATATTATGACTGAAAATAAATTGATAAATGTATTGTTTGATTATACTGATGTTAAATCTAGTTTTCGAATTAGTTAAAAGGTGAATATCCAAAGTGACAGTGAGCATTTTATGCCATAGTGACAGTGGACACTTTGTGCCATAGAGGACACATTTTAAGTCCCAGTGATATTGGCTTTTATGCCAATAGTGGATGCTTTGCGTCATAGAGG
Organism: Garcia nutans; assembly: GCA_947685225.1. Taxonomy (NCBI): domain Eukaryota; kingdom Viridiplantae; phylum Streptophyta; class Magnoliopsida; order Malpighiales; family Euphorbiaceae; genus Garcia; species Garcia nutans. Next base: position 609,670 of record CANTUV010000013.1, read on the forward strand.
ATCTTTGATCTCATTATTATTATAGTGGGCATTCGTGCCATAGTGACCTTTGGCCATATCATTGCAGTGGGTATTTGTGTCGTAGTAGGCCTTTGGCCATATCATTACAGTAGGCATTTACTTGCCATCAGTGATCCGCTATTCAGAACTAGGATTTAAATTTTAGTATATGAGGGAAAGATAGAAATATATATAACAATGGAATGTAATGATACAAAATATATTAAAAAATTCTAAAGAGAATTAAAAGCAATTATTGAATTGAGCTTGAACGGTGTAAGTGTGTAGAGTTGAATCTTCTACAGTTCTATAATAAGATTATTCTGAAAGTGTTACATTGAGTAATATCAGACATAAAGAAAAAAATAATAAATAAAAGTTATGTCAATTAATAAAATAATTGATTTTATGTGAGATTTAAGATTAGTTATGAATTAAATGGCTTATTGCCATAACAGGTAAATTTTGAAGATGAAATTTCTTTAATGGGGGAGAATTGTAATAGTCAAGATTTTAAACATAAAACTTTTTAACTAATATTGATAATTGATAATGTATAGTGATAAAAGTAATGTAGATAAATGCTATAAGTAGAGAATAGTAAATAGTATATCTCAAAATTTACTGAAGAAATTATTTTTACGGTTTTACGGGACTAAAAATTGAATTAGAATCAAAGGTTAAGAGTGAGGGTGTACCATAGTTAAGATGAGAGTGGCCAAACTAGATTAAACTATATATATATATAAGTGGATATGTGTGTGAATGTGTAGAATCTTCTCCTTGCTTCTTGCTTCATCATCCACATCTATCATCATCTTCATCACCAAAACTTCTCCTTTCTTCCTTCTTTTCAAAACTTTATCCAAAACTTAAGAGAAAATCACATCTAGCTATAATTTTTTAAAAGAATAAGCTAGAAAAGGTGAGATTATCAGCAAGTGATCAAAGAAAAAGAGGAAAAAGAGAGAAGAAGATAGATTTTGAAAGAGGTATGTGCTTATGTATTTTAATTTGTAAATATTTAAATTTCTATGAATTTTAATATTTGAATTGATTGATTGAATTATTTATAATGAATTTTTTGTTGAAAATATTGATTAAATGGATTGATGAGGGAAAATGAATTAAAAGAATTTATTGGTGGTGAGTATGATTCTTAATTTAATTTTTATAAGAATTGGGAAGTTTAATGTTATTTTAGCTATAAGTGATGATTGAAAACTTGATTAATTAAAGTGCGATTATAATATAGACTCTGTCTATGTCAAAGAAACTAGTTTTCATTTAATTTTTATCATAGATTTGAATATTTTATGTTTAAGTGTACGAAACACAGAATTTTGCCTGACACAGCCAGTTATACGGCCATGTCACTGGGCATGTCAATGATGCTGTGTTTCAACGTTGATGACGTGATCAGTAACATGTCTGTGTCATTAGGCGTATCATAGCTACTATGATGAAAATTAAATGATACAGCGAGTGACACTCTCGTTTCATTGGACGTGTCGTAGCTACTGTAATGCAAGTTAAATGATACGGCCAATGACACTCCCATATCGTTGGGAATGTTGTAGCTACTGTAATGCAAGTTATTTGACACAACTTATGATATGCCCATGTCATTGGGCATATCAAAGCTTTTGTAAAATGGAAAAGTGACACGGTCATTACATGCCCATATCATTGGGCGTGTCAATTAAAGAATTTGCCTAAAGTAGTTCTTTTCTTTGTCTTTCATCTGTGATTTCAGCCTAAATGATTATGAGGCTTAAAGTGTAAAGGATTACTAAAATTAACCCTAACAAGTAATATAACAATTTTATTTTAAATATATGATAAATATGTGTAATATTAAGTGTTGATCAAAGAATTGTTCTATTGAAGTGCTTTACATAATTTAATGTTAGTTAAAAACTAATGAACTGCCAAAAACAGATTGATTTTAGATCTACCTTTGGATTAAATGGCTAGCCAGAGGGAGGATAGCCATAGTGATAGTGGACACCTCGTACCATTAATGGATACATTGTGTTATCAGTGACAAAGGGCATAATTGTCATTATATATTCTTGAGATTTGGCATTAAAATTGCTACACTAACCTGTTATCCAAATCTATGATCTGAGTTTAGTATGTATGGGCATATTTAATAAAATTATCTAAATTGAAAATATATGCGAATATGATGTTATGAATAATGGAAGAAATGTAAAATAATAATATAAGTCAATTATTTAAAATTGACTTAATGTGTTACAATGTGAAAGTGGTTGGTAATGTATATATTAATATTTACAAGTGAAAATTCTAATGCATGGAATAGAAATGTTATGCTCAAGTTATTGAATTGATCAATAACTTTATAAGTGTTATAATAATTGAAAGTTTATATAATGATATAAGATACAAAGTGCCCCAAAATATAGTACTATATTTAAGTGCCAAAAATTATAGATTGAATGAAATTATCCTATATGTGAAACTGAAAGGTAAGACTTACTGAAAAAATAAGCGTATTATAAGCAATGTTAATAAATGAAAAAGTAAGTCTTAAATAAAATGATTCACAAAGAGAAAAGTTGCAATACCGAAAGTATATTATAGCATGATGACTTTTATAAAGTTAAAGTTATTATTTTGTGTAATCAAAATATTATGTTGGTTTGTTATTGAAAATAGTTAATATATTGAAATATTTCTTAAAACTGAGTGTTATTATTATATTTCCATAAGTATTTTTCTTTAATATTAAGTGACAAAATATATTTATACAAGCACCACTAAGCTTTGCTTAGCGTGTTAGAATTACTTTCTGATACGCAGGTATCATGTCATCGGAGCAAGTTAAGCAGTGAAATTAAAGAACTCAAAAATTATCTACAATACATATAGAGAACTTTTGTATATTGTACTCATAAGTTATGAAATGTATATATACAATTTAATTTGGCTATTTGAGAAATTGCACAATTTTATAAATATGAAAGAAATATATGTATTTAGAGATAGAAGTTTGAGATTCTAGTGAATGATTATCAAATAAAGAAATGTATTATATATTTATTTGATTTGACAAACTTATGATAGTTATCTAATTTATAATTAGTATTTGGATTATTGGAGATATTGGAGATTGGTTTAAATGTTGAATTTATAAGTGTTATATTATACCGATTGTATTATTATTTGAAAATTTTTTGTTAGTAACACTTTGAAATGAAACTTTGCCGATGAAATGATTAGAATACTGACAGTATATTAAGTAACATTCTCTGATAGTTGTAATGAAAATTATCAGGGGATGTTACAATACTTCACATAGTAGTTTAGATTGTGTTCTAATGCAGAAGGATAGAGTCATTGCTTATGCATCTCGACAATTGAAGTCACATGAGCTGAATTACCCGACTCATGATTTGGAGTTAGCAGCCATAATATTTGCATTGAAGATTTGGCGACATTACTTGTCTGGGAAGAAGTTTTTCCTTTATACTGATCATAAGAGTTTGAAGTATTTAGGTCTTCAGAAAGAGCTAAATCTTCTGCAGAGACAATGGTTAGAGTTGATTAAAGACTATGATTGTTTAATTGACTATCATCCTGGCAAGGTAAATGTAGTTGCTGATACCTTGAGTCGGAAGTCTTTGGCAGATTTGATTGCTTATTCACTCTCGTTGCTTGTTGAGTTGAGAGCATTGCACTCCAAATTTGAGTCTTGTGATGATGGTGCATTGATAGCTCAGTTGCAATTGAAGCCAGTGTTGTTGGATCAGGTTAGGGAAGCCCAGTTGGCATATGAGAAGATCCAGAAGATTATGTTAGATTGCCAAAAAGGGGAGTGTCAAGACTTTCATATGAGAGTTAACGGTAGTCTATGATATAGAGATAGGTTGTGCATTCCTGATGATGCAGAATTGAAGAGGATGATATTAGAGGAAGCGCATCAGTAAGTTTATGCTATGCACCCTGGTAGTACCAAGATGTATCAAGATTTGAAATAATATTATTGGTGGTCAGGTATGAAGAGGGACATAGCAGCTTTTGTGTCCAAATGTCTCACTTGCCAGAGAGTGAAGGCTGAGCACCAAGTTCCTTCAAGGTTGCTTCAGGCATTGTCAGTACCCGAGTGGAAATGGGAGCGAGTAGCGATGAATTTTGTGACTAGACTGCCTTTGACTCAAAAGAAGCATGATGCAATATGGTGATTGTTGATCGGATGATGAAGACAGCTCATTTTCTTTCAGTTCAGATGGATTACTCACTTGAGAGGTTGGTTGAGCTGTATATCAGTGATATAGTGAGATTACATGGAGTCTCAATTTCTTTAGCATCAGACCAAGATCTCCAGTTTACATTGAGATTTAGTATTGCTTTCCATCATCAGACAGATAGGCAGTCAGAGAGAGTTATACAGATTCTAGAGGATATGTTGAAGAGTTGTATCATTGATTTCACAGGGAGCTAGGATAGATTTTTACCACTGATTGAGTTTGCATATAATAACAGTCATCAGTTTAGTATTGGGATGGCATCTTATGAGGCCTTGTATGGTAGAAAATGCAGGACACCATTGTGTTGGGATGAGGTTGGAGAAGGTAAACTACTTGGTCCTAATTTGATTAAGAAAACAGAAGAGAAAGTAAAATTGATACGGAGTAGTCTGAAAGTAGCTTCAGACCAATAGAAATCCTATACAGATTTGAAGAGAAAAGATATAGAGTTCAGTGTAGGATATAACGTATTTCTGAAGGTGTTTCTGATGAAGAAGATTTTGAAATTCAGTCGCAAAGAGAAGTTAATTCCTCGTTTCATAAGACCATATGAGATTTTGAAGAGAGTTGGTTCAGTGGCTTACAGGTCGGCTTTGCCGCCTGAGTTAGATCGGATACATAATGTCTTCCATGTCTCTATGCTTCGAAGGTACAAGTTAGACCCATCTCATATTTTTTTAGTGGAGTCCATTGAGGTGAGTTCCTATATGACTTACGTAGAAGAACTAATAGCGATTTTGGCACGATAAGTGAAAGAGTTGAGAAATAAGAAAGTGCCACTTGTGAAAGTCCTTTTGAAGAATCATGCCACTGAGGAGGCGACATGGGAGAGTAAGCAGTTGATGTGGAGTTAGTATCCCCAGTTGTTCCAGAGTTGATAGCAGGTAATTTCGCTGATGGAATTTTCTTAAGGGGAAGAGAATTATAACACCCTTAATTTTTAGAAATTAAATAAAATAAATTAAAATTAAATTGAATAAATTAAATAAATGATTTAAATGGAAAGTAAAAGGATTTTAAGTGATATAGTAGAATGTATATTTGAAATATATTTGAAGTAAATATGACATATACAAGATATATACATATACTAAAAATATCCATCACATATATATTATGTATAATTATTTGTAAGAAAAATTGATTTTAATTATTTAATAATAACAATAATAATGACAAGAGAGAGAATAAGTATATAGTGATTATAATATATATATATACATATATATATATAAGGATGGAGTTAAAGGGAGAGGTGTCCCTTTTCTTTTCCTTTCTTCTTCTTTGCCGTGAGTTGAGAGAAAGAGAGTAAGGAGAGCTCTCTTCTTCTACCATACACCAAATTTATAAGAAATTTTAAGAGATTTAAAGGTGGATATTGAAGGTTTAACAAGAATTCAAGTAAGTGTTTATCTCTAAGCTTGTTTCTATGTAATTTCATATAAATATGTATAACATAGTTAAAGAGAGAAAGGTATGATTGATTGAATAAGATAATAATTATGAGATGTTGGAATTATATATGTGTTGAATTGATGGGTAATTTATGGGTATAAACTAAAGTGTTGAATTAGGATTGTGTAGAAATGAGTTTGGGAATGATTGTGTTGAAATGGTTGAGTGTACGAAATGCAGAAATTTTGCCTGATACAGCCAGTAACATGGCCATATCGTTGAGCCCATCAACGGTTCTGAGTTTCAATGTTGATGACACGGCCAGTAACACAGCCATGTCTCTGAGCATGTCGTAGCTACTGTAAGGCAAGATAATTGACACGGCTAGTAATACACCTGTGTTGTTAGGAGTATCAAAATTTTTGTAATGCAGGAGTAATGACACGAGCAGCGATACTCCCATATCGTTGGACGTGTCAAAGCTTCTGTAAGAGTGGGTTAACGACACGGTCATTAATACGCCCGTATTATTAGGCATGTTACTTGAGATAATTGTCCAAAATAACTCTTTTCTTTTTCTTTCATTTGTAATTCCTAATTTAAATGATTTGATGTTGAGAATGCCTTAGAATGTGATATTAAATAGTTATTTATGATCACATTTGGTTTAGGCATTGAGAGAGAGTAGTTTATCCAACCCTATTGTTGAAGGGCAACTTGGAAGAGAAGGTTGGAGGGAGTTTTGAAGTTTGTTTTGGAGTGCCTTTTAAAGTAAGTACAAACTTTTGATAAATTAAATATATTAGCATTAGATTGGGATTAACACATTTTGGATGAAAAATGTGTTAAGCTATTTGATATATTGAACATTCATGAATATGGTGCTATGACATGTAAATTGTTATGTTTGCATTATATGCATTATGAAAAGCCATAATGCATAAATTGTTAATGTAAATTGTTAATGGCTAGATTGAATAAATTGTGAATTATGTGAAATGACCCAAAGTGTTTGGATAATGTGATTTTGTTATGAAATATCTTACATTGTGATAAAATGTGATAAATTGAAATGAAATGACGTTGTTATGAATGAGAAAAATGGAAAAATGAGAAAGAATCAGTGATGAAAAATAGAAAATAATTGTGTTTCTAGTATGTTATTTAATTTTTAGAATTCTATGTTTGGCGGCATGCCTATGAGGTTATCCTCACTATTTGTATTCGGGGCTAAACGCTTGGCATCACTGTGATTTGATTTGCCTTCGGGGCTAGCTTTTGAGCATTACTTAATTTGCCTTTGGGGCTAGCTTTTGAGCATTATTTGATTTGCCTTCGGGACTAGACACTTGGTGTCATTATGAACCAAAACAGTAACTCTGATATTTGAATAATGTATTAGTTGTTTGGGCTCATGCTTGTGTATGTGTTTGTGTGAATTATTAAGTGATAAAAGTATATATTTAAAAGTGAACTTGAATGCCACATTGTGGCATAGCATATAAGCATTTTGCATTGACATTATTTTTAAAGTTTTATTATTATTAAAGTTTGTACCACTAGGATTTTAGCTTAGTCGATTTTAATTCATCGTGCAGATGACAGGGGTGATCCAGTAGAGCCGGAGAGTTCTACTAAACCAGGTCAGATCTAGACTTGTGTTGGTTGAGCTTGAAGTGTTTTTGCTACATCAAAATCAGAGCCCATAATATTTTGATATTATGTTTTTTTTAGTATATATATTATAACTTATCAAGAAGGTTTTGTATAATTGAGTAATGTGATGTTTTATATATTTTGATATATATATATATATATATACATATTTTGAGGAATGGAAAATAAAATTTTTTTTATTAAACTGAGTTGTGATATTTTTATACCGTATACATATGTTGTACACATACTAAATGCATTTATTATATATATATATATATATATATATATAGGATATAAAAGTTAATTTATTTCTTAATCTTTTACGATAATTTTTTTTAACGATATGCTTTTTTTGGAGTAAACTTCTTTAATGGCCTAATTTGTGTACAATAGAAATATTTTACAATGACTTATTTTTTGTTTTACCACAAATCCTGTTTTGGTGCGTGCGCACATATACACATATATATATATATATATATATATATAAACTAATTAATTATTTTAATCAATTACCATTACATAATTATTCCATTTAAAATTTCAAACCAAATAACACTCCCAATAGAAATCAATTCCCAAATCAACGTAGGACAAATTTATTTGAAGGCTTACAAGCATTTTCATATTATAATAAGGGCTGATCCTATTTCACTTTGTACATTATGGATCAAATAAACAATTAGTAAATAAATTTATTTAAAAGACAAACAAACAAACAATATCAAGTAGATATGAAAATATAGTAAAAACTCTTCTCTTATAGCAATCATCAATCATGTTTTAGTCATAATACAGAAATCATGCAACACCAGCCGTGATGTTCAATTGATATCACATACAGCTGCAATCAATCTCCTTTTGTAATTGGGAATATGTTACACTCAGAAAGGCAAAGAAAAAAGATGCCTTGATGTTAGGGCAGGAAAAGAAAAATAAGAAAAGAAAAAAACAAAAGAAAAGAAAGAATGAATGATGGAAGCCCATAACAAAACAGACCATGCCAAATCCTACTATTACAAACCTATAATACAAGGTGCAACTCAACGTAGTAATTACAGTTAGTGAAAGGGAGCAGTCTGCCAGGTTATTATGTTCCCAAGGGAGTTCGGTCATCAGGCCCGGCAAGCATGATCTGACATTTCAAGAATTTGTTGAAATTAGATGGAGAATAAAGGATTGAAAGATTAATTGAAGGTAAAGAAACTGTACTAATGAAAAGATCTGCATACAATAATCAATTGATGAATTTGAGAATTACTTACATTGCAATCAAAGGCAAACCTCCTTGCAAGCATAATGGCTGCATTTCTATCCCTCTCTGTCTCAAATGCTAATACAAAGGAATGCCCTTTTTTCACTTGCCAAAACAATGCCTGTGCTGCAGCATTCCCACCTCCTCTAACTCCGCATAGCTAAGATAAAAAGTAATTGTAAATGGGTAAAAACATTTTTCACTTAAATAGGAAGTTTGGCATAAAAGGGCGTGAGGGGGTGTTGTGTTTGAGAGAGAGAACAAGGGTAAATGTACATTAGTAAATTACTAAAGTGAGCTCTATGAATTTATTTTTCTCACCTTGAAATGCCCCGCATAACCGTTCTTTGATTTATGGAAGCACAGAACATTGTATAGATAATTCAAAGTAGGAAAAATAATTGGAAAAAAAAAAAGATATTTAAACAAGGAATAAAAAATTGAATATTAAAACTTCTAAAAGGAATATTAACTTATAAATCATCTTACCTGCATTAACGTGGAGTAGTACTCTTTAGTAATTGTTGTCTTTCCTTTGCGAAGCTTCATTCTCATCTTTCCCACATGAAGCACATGAATAGATTCTGATTTATGATCTACACCATTCATTTGGTTAACCACCACCTATAGAGAGAAGACAAAAATATGGTGAACATGAGGTTCAAAGGGATATCAAGAGACAAAAGGAACCCATATTTTGCAACATGTTTCAATCATGCAAATCTTTTAACTATAAAATAGTTCAAAAAATAATGACAAAGTACCAGATTATAAACACCCAAATATTACAACAGAGAACTATTTCAACTCATTTTAAAGCATAGAACTATTTTAACTCATTTCAGAAGCCCCATGTTGGGTACTATCCATAACCACTGTTTCTCATCATTCAATCCAAAGAATTAGAGATATTGCCAATCCCCATACATAACTCTAACAAGTGAATCCACAAGGAATGTGATTTGACATGTGTAATACAAGTACTACATGAAGTGCTTTCAGTACAAAAATTAGATAGTTAAAAAATGTAATCACAAGTCTATTAAATAATTTCTTCAGAGGAAATGGAACTTCAAAAACATCTTGCATAGTCCAGGTATTAAGGGGGAAGATCATAGGTTATCGCATACATAAGATATTTAGTTGACACAAATTTTAATGATAACAGTTTTTTGCCATCTCTTTTTATTTTTTTTTTCATAAATAATTATAAGCAACAAATTGAAATGTGAAACTTTGATTGATTGCATAATAGTTTCCAATCCAAATAGGATCATAAAAGTTGTATATAAAGACTCAAATTCCAGACAAGCCTTTGCACATATTATCATAATTCCATTTGATTCTAGATAAACATAGATTTGTCCAATTTAAATTGCTGATCTCATTATTTTTATTTTTTTTTATTTATTTTTTTCATGAAGTAGACCACTACTATATTGTTATTGAAACAGTTTTAACAAGTACACAAACATTATGATCATTGTTATTAATTACAAGGCCACATGACAAAATATGAGGAAAAACTAAGTAATTAAAATAAAAATGATTGAAACAGAAATATGTCAGAAAATTATTGTCAGGTAAAAGAGAACTAATACTTTGACATAGTTTTTGAGAAAAATTAAAATTACTGTTCTAAAAAATTAGCCTAACGAGACTCAAATAGCATATTCAATAACCACTTCACCTAAATGTTTAACACAAAAAGACCCTGATGCACCTCATCGGCGAATTGAATTTCTTTTAGCAAAGGTTTTCAATATTTAAGCCTCTAGACAATGAAGAATGTGAAAAGCAAAAGGACAGTAAGAAGTCTCAGTTCCACATAATCTAAAGGTCAAGATCCCCACTTCCTTCCCATTATTCCATCTCTTCACCATCCTCCCTCTCGATCTTTCTTTCATCTACATTCTTTACCCCTCAATTATCTATGAAGAGTTGAAGGCTAATACAATAAGATACCAGAACGCTACTTATATTTTTCATTGATCAAGAATAATAGTTTATTGTAAATTAAGAAAGAAAGACATTCAAAAGTTCAAATGCATCCATTGTTGTCATTGAACAATTGAAGCAACCATCCAGAGAGATTTGATGAAGTGCTTGGATTTTAATTGATACCAGCAGAGCAGCCAATAACAATAATAAGGCCAGCCTAAACTTGACCCATGTCCCCTCCAACATAACAGAAGAGCATGTGCAACACCACAAAATGATAATAATGATAATGGTAATGATGATAATGTGCTATATTCAGTGTGTAGATAATCTAAATAATATCAAGCGGCAAAAAATTTACAGTGCAAGGACAACTTACATTGAATTCAACATCGTGTTTCCTCACAAGTGCCTCAACATAGCTCCCAAGACCAGCAGCTGGTAAAAAAACTACATCAGCTTCTTTTCCATTCATGAATTGATTTAGAAAAACCACAGGCATGGTTCATATATGAAAGAGTGAACCACAAAATTTTTAACATTATGATCTTAACTCGTATATCTAAAAATCAAATCAAAAAGCAGAAACTGACCAGGATCAATTGCACCAGTGGTAGTCAATGTGACCTGCTGACTATCAGTAATAATTTCCACTTGCAGATCTTGACCAACATCAAAAGGCTCCGGAGCATAAACTGGTTTGGTAGCTCCTGCAAGAAAGTTGAACTAATGAAATCAGCTGAATGTCACTTTTCAATCCTAAAAGAACCAACAGCCCAAATTTTGTTTGGCAATCATCTGATTCACACAATAGTCCTGATTTAAAGGCATTAAGCTGCAATAGAAGATATCTTTTCCAGAAACTTTTTCTCCAATTTCTATAGCATATAGGAATTGGCGGAAATAACACTATAAATGTATGCTCTTCCTGCTTCATGAATCCCACATTGACAATTTTCCCAAATTTAGGATGTCATCCCAACATCCCCTTCCCAAGTGTGAAGGGCAAAAACCTCTTCGCTAATTTTCAAACTTAGATGGCTCAACTTATGGTTAAATTTTATTTTCCATCTTACTTATTTCTTGGATATCCCTATCAGTCTGTGTTGACGATAGAAGGGGGAAGGATGGCGAATAAGGGAAGAGGACCATCTCCCATTACCAGAGCTTAAAATGATTACTGAAAATATAGAGGCCTTAAGGCGTCAAAGAGTGAGTTAATTATAGGGGCCTTAAAGTAGAGCATGGCATTCTAGTGCCTGCTTGCTTGACCCAAAAGAGTAAAAAAGCTCACATCTCTTTGCATTATGTTTTTCCTTTCTTCAAACTTGCACCAATTTAATACTTAAAAGTATGCCCGCTCTTGCATGTTTCCATGCAACCATTTAGTTGATGAAACAACAAAATTATCAGAAAGAAAGTGAAGTGTGGCTAAAACAAGTCCAAATTCCAAAGCACAGAAACAGCAAGAAAATTAAAAACATAAAGCACTTACATTATTATAACATCAGTATTTTCTAAAAACATAATCAGACATGAGGGATCTATCATCTACTCTAGTCCTTGTTTTCGGTATCATATTAAGCGAACTACTTCATACACAAACTAATAGAAGTAAATAGACGTAGATACCTGAAATAAGTTCCTTTTTTCCACCTTCGGATGACACACGATACCACTGAATTGAACATGAAGAAAGCTCTGGAGCACCATCAGAGCAAGGATTGATCTGCAAATACGATCCTAAAGCTTCAGGACCCTCTAATTCATATGACTGGGACATATTCAGCTCGCCTCTCTTGCTCCTTGCCAGCTGGAAAAAAAAGAAAAATGAAAGCAAAAGTTTAAAAAATCAGTAACAGAAGCCACTTCAACAACATATTTATATGATAAATTGCAACACAAAAAAAGCACATTTAGATGCATAAACAGAAATGCATCAGAGATTTTAAGAGACAGAATATGAGTGTGCACACTAAAACATAAGTTCCCAGCTCTGTCTTCTACTTGGGCCAAAGATGGTAAAAATCACATCCTTCAAGTACTTTATTCTATCTCAATACTCTTTTCTTCAACAAAAATCACAGCAGTGCACCCATATATATTGTGTCAATCAAGCATTTGTGCTCAATCTTGATGTACAAACAAGAAATGCAATCCTAATACCTTGGAACAATAAGATTAGTGATCCAAAGAAACACTTTGTTTGGATGATGATAAGTGATAGTTTAATATGGTATGGTATTGTTTAATGAGTTGTTTGTTTTGATTCCCATATTCATGGTATGGTTACTTTCTCAGTTTTTCTCAACTTTTTAAATCACTATGGTTTCTCAATTTTATATTCCAAAACTATCCTCATTAATTTTATTATATTACAAACTTCTTTTTAACCTAATATCTTTTCTTCTTTGCAATATTTATTTTTTATGCCTTTAATTTAAATTAGTTATTGATTATAAAAAATAAAAAATGATATTAATTATTAACTATAAAAATTTAAATTTAAATTAATTATTAATTATAAAAAATAAAAATAAAATTTAATTATTGACTATAAAAAATAAATTATATATTATTTTATATGGGTTTTAATTAAAACAAATATCAATTTCAATTTGAAGGTATTTTGGCCATTTTATTATTTTTACAATTATACCATACTATCAAGCAAAACAAAAATAGCTTAATTAACCATATTATACCATATTATCTATCCAAACATGATAAACACCTGCTTACAGTACTATACCCTACAATACCATAACATACCATATATTAATAAACCACACTGTTAGCCTTATAAACATAGTGTAAGTGAACTACTATAGCAATACAAATGCACCGTACTGCAAAGCAAACAAACTTTCATTGATGACATATAAAGTGTAGTTCACACAGGAAAGGGAAAGGCAGCCAAAATAAGGAACATATATCAACAAATGAATATGATGCACTGTATATGATTCTGATATTTGTATTTGCGTGCTCGCACTCATGTGAGAGTGTGAGAAGCCTCTAGAACTCAAATATTTTCTTTTCTTTTTCATATCAGTGATGCATACAGTAGGCAATGATTCCCAGTTGATCCAAAGAAGATTTGTCAATTGGATAGCACTCTATTGCAGGTGCTTAGACCAAATAAGGCATCAGCAGCAAGAACCATTGCCAATCATTGCCATCATGAGGAGTATTTAAAACAGGATATCCAATTATAGTGTGCACAGTACCACAGGCCAAACAATTCGTTTGAATTTGAATCATTGTTATGATGGCATCTATTTTTGGTAAACAATTTTGTTTCCACAGAGCATGCAGGTCCTTATTAATTCACTGTAGGAAGTTTCAACTGGATAAAAGAGAGGAAAATCCTTCACTTGTGTCAGCATGTGCTATGTTGATGGCTCAGTTTGTTACACTGGAGCATTATGTTAGGATTTCTAACAATCAGGATTAGCCTCTGCAGTTGCATGGGATATAAGTGTTTTTCCAGTATTATTATAGTCTACTACATCTAAGATATTTCAAATTCAGTAAGAATGAAAAAGCCCTTTTAAGTTAAAATTTGTTATACTTTTGTTTTCCTTCACATTTTTTCTTAGAATAAAACCTCCTCCTACTTTTGGTACTAAGTTTCTCCAACTTTTTTACTAAGATTGTGGATCTTTGGAAATTGGAAAGGTGTTATACTCTTAAAGCTCTAAGGCGACGGTTCCACAGGATCAAAGACAAGAGAAATTTTCATTTGAGGGTATTCTGGAAATGTCATCATAAGGGAGAACCTGTTAGAAGACTTGCAGCTTTAAATTTTAGTTCATAGTGAAGAACACAAATAGCATTATGTGAGCCACCTTTGACTGCATGCAAATTGGTGGATTGCAAGTATATTTTCAAGACATTTCTCTCAACATACTATTGGCTTCGCAATAAAGGAAACATATGACCATCAACAGATAAAAACTACATGCTAGTGCATCTGTCAATCAAAATCTCAAAGTTTGATGGTGAATAAACCAGCAAGAAACTAAGCATATTCAAGTTGGGCATTAAGCCAAAAGAACTACAGAGAATAGGTCATAGAAGTTATTATCAAAACATGCTAGCACGAACTAATAAACTAACCTCTCTCTGAAGTAGAAGTGAACGTTTAGATTTCTCAGCAAGTTGAATCCTCAATGCTCGTAACTCATGTTCCATGTCCATGACCTACAAATTACATTCAAAACACTCATGAATGACAATTTAGGGTTTATAGAAATTTGAAATTTTATAAAGCTATTGATCAACACACGGAAGGAATGCAGAAACACAACTAATTTACTTGAAACTAAGCTTCCCTTACAATTACATTGAGAAATGTTTAACCTTTCATGCAATCCTCCAACACGATTCAATATAAATTTGAAATAGCAGCAAACCAAGCTTCAAGAATTTTAATAGTTTGGACCTCCAGAAACTTGATCCACAATGGAAAGACAAAAAGATAATGCCATATTGCTAAAATGGACAATTAGATATAACTAGCAATTAATATAACCATTATATGTAAGTCTTTTATTGAATTGCAATCACAAATAAAAAGACATATGACAGCAAAATTCAAATGATGCCAGATATAAGAGCATAGTTTCAAAAAAACTAGGTGAATGAATTCACAGAAAGTACCTACTGCAAGGGATGTGAATAATACTTCCATTAAATTGAATGTAGAATATTTGTCTAATGTTTCTGATTGTAAGCAGTTATAGTTCAATAAACCACATTCAAATATTCACGAACACGGACATCCCAAAGATAATAACAGCTAAAACTACGGACATCCCAAAGATAATAACAGCTAAAACTAGTTCAACAAAAGTCAATATGTATATTAGCGCAAGGTAATCACAACTATTGCAACCCCACGCTAGATTTGTTCTCCAGAAGCCATGTGCACGCAAGAATGCAAAAATTAACAACCACAATTTAGCATAGTTCAACACAGACAAGCAAATAATTGCTTCTCCCTCTTCATCCTTCTCCTCAAATTTATAGTAGTCTCTCATCTATAGTTTCTAACAAAAATCACCAAGAAACTGTCTTTGTCATTGCTTCAGAAACTCAAAACTTAAATGGAATGAAGGAACAGCATGCATTTGTATTTTTTTTAAATTAACGTGGAGAGTACCATCAAATGTTTAAAACCCAATCACCATGGTATAAAGTAGAAACTTTAAAACCTCCAACAATGCAAAGAAAACCAGCCGATGTAGAGACAGAAGAAGGAAAAGAAGTAAAAGAACAAAGAAACCTTTAGGCACCCTAAGTTCACACCTTGGAGATGGATCTAACCTAAGAGCACAGACAGCATGTAACCTAAAGCATGTGTGGGCCTAGAGCTACTAGTCGTGCCTTTGGGCTTTGACAAGCATGTGTCTGTTTCAATTCTGTTACAACTTCAACATAATTAGAAAAAACTAGTGTGTAAATTTTTAGGTTTCTTTAGGAAATAGCAATAACAACAAATATCATATGTACACCTTGCTTGGTTGATGCAGCATTTTGATCCTTCTAGCCTCTTGAACTTCCTTCATTAATTCCTCCAGGTCCTAATAGTACACACCAATAAAATGGTTAGAAAAGGTTGATTAGCTAAAAACATATTGCACATAACTGCAGGAAATACTAATGTAACAAATGTCATGCCCCAAGGAGAGCATGAAAGGATGTGCAACTGTGCTCATCTATTGATTCAAGAACTCAGAACATTAAAATCCAATATTGAACATTAAAATTGCAATGTAATGCAACAAGAACACAACTTCCTATTGCCACATGAAACAGGATTCACGTAGCTTTTAAAACTTTAAAGACACTAGCCTCCCAAGATACTAGCACAATCAAGAAACACTATTATCAAGTAACACACACCAGCTTCCCTGAAGCTCGAGACATTCGTTCATGTTCCTGAGGGGCTTCTTCCACCCTCTGAACTGCTGCTCTGGCACTCTCAATTTCAGCACGAGCAAAGGCTCTTTCCTCATCAACAAGTTTCTTGGCATCTTCCGAAGCCTACATATGGACAAAAGCACTAAAAAATGATGAACAGAGATTATTTCTGTATGTGGAGAGAAGAAAGAAACCAAAATTTCTATTTTTGGAATACACAAATGTAGATTAACATAACCTAGGAATTTCCAGGAGAAAATGAAGAATTTTGAAGTTAGGTCAACTAGAAGAAAAATATGATTATCAGTCTCTCCCTTCGCTTTTAATTAATCACAAATAACACATATTCACTAGCTAATTTCCAATTTTATAATTGCAAAAACTAGAAATAAATAAATATTACAAGTTTGATTTCCCTTTTGTTCCTAGTTACTGACTAAAGACAGGGTGCATAAGATATAAGAAACAAGCAAAATCATCTTTACACTTCTTCCCACTAATAATTTAGCATGTCCCATAATATAAGATATTGTTAAAAACAGTCATCATCTTGAGAGAAGTCAAGCCCTAACTTGAATAAAGAAACTAAAAATAATATGATCATATGAGTGCACAACTAGAACAAGGCATAAGACATGTCCCCAGGTTCTAGTCTTCCACTAAGATAGAATCACCTGTTTGAGAAAATTAGCTAGCTTCTTCACTTCTGCTTTTTCTTGAATCAACTCTCCTTCCCTTTGAGTAAGCTGAACTGCTAAAGCTTCCACCTGAAACAAGTAACCATAACTTGGCGTGCATTAATTAAATCATTTAAAAAATAACAGGCAACACCATATGAACCAAGATTCCAAGAACATAAGAAGCTGCTAGCACAACCATTCCGTATGAGAAGAAAGAAAACTATGAAACAGCAAAGAAGATCTACAACAGAAATGTTACTTTCCAAAAAAAATTAATCATTTGTATTCCTATAAATATTTATTAGGGACATTTTCAGCACTTGCGTTCAAAATGACTGCAACCATAAGTTGAACACTTGGGCAGTGAACTCAAGCACTATAGAAAGTAAAAGCACTAGAGTAAATGCAAATAGAAATGCAGGAGTTGATTGGAACTATTTCATTTCCAATCACATGTTTCTTCATAGGCAATATATAGATTTTAGAAAATTACAAAAATAATTTACATACGGATCTTGTCAATAAGAGAATCATGATAGTTAACGAACTCATTGGTTAGCAAGCTCTTAATTGATATTGTTAACTACATTTCCTCCTTAAGGATTCTTTTAATGCATTGTTGCATCTTCAAATGAACTACACATCATTTCTGCCCTTTTTTTTCTTTGCATTGCTTGAAATTTCAATTCCATAACCACAGGAGCTTTATAATGGTCATACAGTGCATTCCTCCTTACCAAATTGCAGGAAGGCTCAAATAAAATTATGTCAACAACAAAAGGTAGAACCTCACACATCATGTGAAAGAAAGACCAAAAAAGGAACTGATATACAAGAGTGAATCAATGCAAGCAGAATTTAGCAAGGGGACTACGTGAAACGCCAGCATTCCCAGGAAATTAACATATGATACTACCCTAGATAAGAAGTCTAACCACCTACACAAATTTTTGTAACTTTTTCCATTGCTATACATTCTTTACATTGTCAAAGGGCAGTTTATTACTGTGCCACTAAGTGAACAGCTAGTAATTTGGTTAAAACCAAGGCCTTCCCATGAGCATCATTCATGTATTGTTTCATGTACGTGCCATTTTGTTATCACAATCAACATTGCAATATTCTTTAGCAAGATACGTTTGATATGTTAGTTAAAATCAGACACCTGTATTTCTCAATTGCCTAATATGGATTTGATAATTGCAATTGCATCATTATAAAATTATTCCACTAGTTATATCATATGACACTAGAAATTAAGTTTTCATGTGACAAATGAGATAAGACTCTTGAGGTGAAGAAAGAAGTTCTATAAAATAAAGCAATTGTTCAATACTAACCATCGCAATAGCTTCTTCCACATCATCCTTGTTTCTGCCTGCCACACGTCCTCGCAAAGATTCCAATGCATCTCTAAGCTTCTTCAAAAGAACATGTTTCTCCAGTGAAGCTGCCTCTCTGAGTTGAGCCTGTAATCCACATATGACTAGCTTGAGACTTCCAACTTTTTTCCACAATTCATTCATGTTTGACTTAATTAATGCCAGGCAAAAAAAGTGTAGGAGAACATATCATCACTCAACTGGATATAAAACTATTTATTTGCATAATTTAACAAGTTTTTATCATCCAATAGTAAAATTTCCTAATTCAACTAAATTTCCAGAAATAAGTTCACTTCTTCAACAACGAAGAACAAGTGTACAAACAATTTATGCCAACTTCAAAAATTAATCAAGCATCCAAAAAGTACAATGCAATTTCAGGGGGAAAAAAATTCACCTCCTCAGATAACTTAGCAGCAGCAGCCAAACCCTTCTCAAATTTGGTTGCAAGGTCGCGAACAGATAGGCGTTTTTGCTGCTCTAAAAGCATTGCAGTCTCGCGTGCCACAACTTCCTTCATAGACAACACTTTTGGGTCATCCTTTGCATCCCCAATCTGATTGTTAGCTCCAAGTTTGTAATTAGGAAAACGACTTGAAGCAAATATAACATCAGTTGATACAACCGGAACGGCACCTTTCTGCATTGTATCTCCAAAATCACGGCTTACCCTTGTCATTATTCCAAACTAACTACTCTGTTTGACAATCAAAAAGGGTAAGATTAACAAATCAAGAAGTTAACTTCAAAATCATTGTAAAAAGACTTCTCAACATAAAAGGTAAATGTGGGTCAGTGTTTACCAAACGAAATTAACTCAATCAGGTAATTAGTCAAAGAATAGTAAGAGAAAGTAACCACTTTGCCTGCTCAAAAATTGCAATCATAAAAGAAAAGTAACTTGAATTTCCCAATTGTATTTAGATTTTAATCAACTGGGAAAATTTTAAATTACTACATTTTATTTCTACTCTTTTGCCTCAATTTTCTAAGTAACCAAACAACCAATTAGAATTAACAAAGCAACAATTTTTAGGCAACAAAAATTTTTAAAAGAAATAAAATAATGCAAAAAAAATTAGAATGCTTGGTTCAATATTCTATCAATGTAAAACAAAAAAAAAAAGAACCCTCAAATAACAGTGATAACAATGACCATAACAACTGAAATTAGGTATAGGAAAATTAAAAAAAAAAAAAACAACAATTATAATTCATAAAAAGTAAAAAAAAAAAAAGACGGTAATCACATTTAATCAGAGAAGACTCACATAAAAAGCAAGCAAGTCTAAACCCAATACTACTGTGAGAGATAAGAAGAACAAAGTAATAAAAAAAAATAAAACCCTCAACTTGTAATACTGTTTGGGTGAGAGAAAACAACGCATAAAAAGTTAATAATAAGGATAAAAAGGGAAGATGGGAACTTACAGATCATGAAAATAGGGAAAAAGCAGCCAAAAAATAAATAAATTAGGATAAAATAAGCAATGGGTATTTGGAGAATCTTGGATCAGATGCTAGAGATTGGATAATCTTGATTGCTTGACTAATCACATAGAGAAAGAAAGAAAATTTCCTTGAAATAATTTAAATAGTTGAAGAAGAAGAAGAAGAAGAAGAAGCGGAGAAAAAAAGAGCATACAAAGGTAGAGGCTTGGCTTTGCTTTTTGAAAAGTGAAGTTTACAGGAGAGAGAGAGAGAGTGAGAGAGAGAGAGAGGGAGACGAGGCCGTTCTCATGACTTGAGTTTTTTTTTTTAATTAGGAAGAAATTTATTTATTTATTTATTTATTTATTAGAAAGAAAACAAAATGACTTGGATTCTTTTGTTTAAGGGAATTGGTGAGATTAATATTTTTTAATAAAATATTAATAAATTTTAGATTCTATTATTTTAATTAGACTTTTTAGATAAAAATATTCTTAAAAATTTAAAAGTTTATCTCATATTCTTAAAAGCAGTTTTTTTTTTCTCTCTCATTTTTGAATTCCATCTTCTTCTTCCCGAACTCTCTATCGTAGCCAAAAATTCTCAATCCATAAAAGTCGTATCTTCATTATTTTTTCGTTGTTTCTCTCCATTTTTATCGTTTTAAGGTTGAAGCAATTGTTATTTCCTCATAGTAGCCTTCTCTATCTCAGTAGCCGTTATTTCTTCGTTATTTTTTTTACTGTTCCTTGCTGCGATATAAAGGTATTTATACTGTTTCTCTTTCGATCTCTCTCTTTTAACTCGTTGTGCTTATTTTGATTTTGAGAATGAAAATTTATTTGCATAATGTTTGGTGTTTGATGAAATATTTGATTTTAATGCTGATTTTCGCTTTACTGTTGTGGTGATATAAACAGTTCAGATGGAAGAACAAATTGTGCATGATATGAGTTGTATGAGTTTGTCTTGAGTTGGTATGAGTTAGTATGAGTTGATATGAGTTTGAAATTAGTCGATATGAGTTTGCTAAGAGTTGGTATGAGTTGATAATAAGTTGGTATGAGTTTGTATGAGATGGTATGAGTTGCTATCAGCCAGTATGAGTTGGTATGAGTATAATATGTGTATTATTGATATGAGTTTTGATATGAGTTGTTATGAGTTAGTTTAATTGGTAGGTATGAGTTGGTAAGTGTTGATTTGAGTTAGAAATTAGTTGGTATGAGCTTGGTATGAGTTGGAATCAGTTTGATATGGGTTACTATTAGCTGTTATGAGTTGGTATTATTGATATTACTTTTGATATGAGCTGTTATGAGTTAGTTTAATCGGCATGAGTTTGATATGAGTTTGTATGAGTTGGTATGAGTTGATATGAGTTTAATATGAGTTGGTATGAGTTGTTTTGAGTTGGTATGAGTTGTTTTGAGTTGGTATGAGTTTGAAATTAGTCGGCATGAGTTTGCTAAGAGTTGGTATGAGTTTATATGAGTTGATAATAAGTTGGTATGAGTTTGATATGAGTTAGTTTAATTGGTATGAGTTTGATATGAGTTGATATGAGTTGGTATGAGTTGATATGAGTTTGATATAAGTTGGTATAAGTTTGTCTTGAGTTGATATGAGTTGGTATGAGTTGGTATGAGTTTGTTATGAGTTGGTATGAGTTTGTCTTGAGTTGTATGAGTTGATATGAGTCTGATATGAGTTTATATTATTGATATGAGTTTTGATACGAGTTGTTGTGTGTTAGTTTATTTGGTATGAGTTCGTATGAGTTCGATACGAGCTAGTTTAATTGGTATGAGTCTGATATGAGTTGATATGAGTTGGTAGGAGTTTGTCTTGAGTTGGTATGAGTTGATATAAGATGGTATGAGTTTGTTTTGAGCTGGCATGAGTTGATATGAGTTGGTATGAGCTGGTATGAGTTTGTCTTAAGTTGGTATGAGTTGATATAAATTTAAAATTACTTGTTATGAGTTTATATGAGTTGATAATAAGTTGGTATGAGTTAGTATGAGATCGTATGAGTTGTTATTAGTTAGTATGAGTCGGTATGAGATGGTATGGGTTACTATCAGTTAATGTGACTTGGTATGAGTTGATATGAGTTGGTATGAGTTGTTATGAGTTGTTATGAGCTGGTATAAGTTGGTATGAGTTGATATGAGTTTGTTATGAGTTGGTATGATTTTGTCTTGAGTTGATATGAGATTAGTATGAGTTGATATAAGTTTGATATGAGTTGGTATGAGTTTATCTTGAGTTGATATGAGTTGGTATGAGTTTGTCTTAAGTTGATATGAGTTGGTATGAGTTTGTCTTAAGTTGATATGAGTTGGTATGAGTTGTTATGAGCTGATATGTGTTGGTATGAGTTGTTATGAGTTAGTTTAATTAGTATGATTTTGGTATGAGTTGGAATGAGTTTGATACGAGCTAGTATAATTTGTAAGAATTTGATATGAGTATGATATGAGTTGGTATGAGTTGATATGAGATGGTATGAGTTTATTTTGAGTTGGTATGAGTTGTTATGAGCTGGTATGAGTTGATATGAGTTTGTTTATGAGTTGGTATATCTTGAGTTGATATGAGTTGGTATGAGTTTTATATGAGTTGGTATGAGTTTGTCTTGAGTTGATATGAGTTTGTCTTGAGTTGATATGAGTTGGCATGAGTTGATATGTGTTGGTATCAGTTGTTATGAGTTAGTTTAATTGGTATGATTTTGATATGAGTTGGAATGAGTTTGATACAAGCTAGTATAATTAATATGAGTTTGATATGAGTTGATATAAGTATGATATGAGTTGGTATGAGTTGATATGAGTTTGATATGAGTTGGTATGAGTTTGTCTTGAGTTGGTATGAGTTGTTATAGGCTGGTATGAGTTGGTATGAGTTGATATGAGTTTGTTATGAGTTGATACGATTTTGTCTTGAGTTGATATGAGTTGGTATGAGTTGGTATGAATTTTATATGAGTTGGTATGAGTTTGTCATGAGTTGATATGAGTTTGTATGAGTTGTTATGAGTTGGTATGAGTTTGTCTTGAGTTGATATGAGTTGATATGTGTTAGTATGAGTTGTTATGTGTTGTTGTGTCAGTTTAATTGGTATGATTTTGGTATGAGTTGGTTTTAGTTTGATATGAGGTAGTTTAATTGGTGTGAGTTTGATATGAGTTGATATGAGTTGGTAGGAGTTTGTCTCGAGTTGATATGAGTTGGTATGAGTTGAGATGAGTATGATTTTGTCTTGAGTTGATATGAATTGACTTTGTAATGAAAAATCAAGCAAGTAGAATGGCAACAGGTTCTCATACTAGCCCATCTTCTCAAAGTGAGCAATCTTCCTTATGTGGGGACAAGCCTACAACGCTCTAGGAAAGTCCAGGAGTAATGTCGTCAACTTTTCCTAAAGGCTGGAGGATAAAAAGAAGAATTCCTTCTGAACCAGACGTGATAGGTAAGGCAAAGAATGTAAGATTTGGTGTGTTTTATAGTGACGACATGCCAATTTCTGAGAAGGAAGTGAGAGGTGAACATAGTAATAAAGAACGCATCAGAGTAAGTAATTATCAAAAATTGTCTACTTCATACAACTTTATTTGAATCTGGACAAGTCAATGATTGAGTAGCTAATCAATAGAATATGTACCAGGATGTTGATTATATCATCCCTCCAAGTGATTGGAGGTACCACCAGGTCAACAGGGTAGGTCGTGGATTGTAAACAATTCAGCTGATAAAGAATGTAATTGGTTCTAATAAAGATAAGGTTTACTTGATTTACAATAGAATATGCTACTGTGTTCAATCTCATATAAAACTTATTGATAACACTCTTTTATTATTTTGGTGTAGATGGTTGCCTTTAAACGATACAATATCAGCCACCTTCTAACTCTTGATGAAGGAAATTTTGATCATTAGTCTGGGCTTTTTCATTGGCTTTTTATACATCAAGTTCCAAAAAACAATAGAATTGAGCTTTAGTTTAAGTTTGGAATTGTTGAGTATTGTTTAATAACTGGGCTGAAATATAGTGGAGTGAAACACCTAGTTGGAGGGACTAAACTCTTAGTTCATCGCTATGGTGGATGGATATGGGAGAGATTATACGATGAATTTAAAAATTACCAAGATGTTGAGCTACAAATCAAACTAGGAGTTGCTTGCCTGGTTGACATGTTGATTTTGGGAAAGGCTAAGACTACAAAGGTTGTTCCCAAAATTTTAGCTCTTATTGATGATGTTGAGGCATTCAACAACGTCGTATGGGGATTCGTAAGCTGGAAATTATTGTATTCAAAGTTGACAAAATTCCTAGAAAAATTGAAGAGCAGAGTGGCGGGCACCTACTCTGTCATTGGTTTTTCTGATGCCATAACTATATTTGGAATGGAGGTAATTCCAAATTTACAAGAGATAGGGGTGGAGAGGTGCGAAAATGGATTTCTGCGATTGATGAACTGGAAAATATCTTCAAAATATCCATGCTTACATATTTGTTCAATGTTATTCCAGTAGGTATTTTACTTGATAAGAGCTTGTTATTCTGTATTTTTTCCAATTCAAATGCTTTTATATTTTTAACACATATTAAATCAATATGTTAATGTATAGGAGCTGAGTGTTGTGGAAATGAAAATAACAAATGTTGAGGCTGATTCTCCAAATCTACAAGAAATTTTCTGAGAGGAAATACCCAACCACTAGGAAGAGAAAAAAATTAAAGACCCTATGGTATTTGTTGTATCTCCTTCCATTTATAGGATCATAATGCTTATCAATTGAGTAACTGGTTTGGCTGCTAATTACTGTATAACTTTTTAGGAAACTCTAGTTGATAGCAAACCAGTCAGTGAAACCGCAGAAAAGAAGTTTAAAATATTTGAACGCAGAAGCAAAAGCGATCAAGATTCGAGTGTCATGCATGAAAGAAAAATGCACGTGGATGTAGATTTGGAAAAGAATAAAATGGATTTATGTTTATCACAACTGGAGTCTAGATGCAGTGCATTAGAAATTGAAAATGCACTGCAAGCTCAGGTGAATAAAGAGTTGAATGCTACCCTTTCCTGGTTGAGCAATAGACTCAAGGCCTTGGAGGCAATTGAACATGAAAGGGCCACAAAGAAGAGAAAAACCAAGGAAAATGAGTCCTCAGGATGTCAAAAGGAAAAGAAAGAGGCAAAGGATGAAAGGGAAAAGATTCATAGAGAAAAGTACAATGAAGATGTAGAAAAGGCAGAGGGCGTGGAAGAAAAAGCAAATGAAAAAGAAGCTCAAGGATTGGATTCTACATTTTGTACACCTCTGGTTGAGTATGACGATTATACTAAATCCAGGTTATTCATTGTAAAATTTTATAAATGCACGTACATCTAATCACTTAAAATATCTCTACTTGCAGAAAAGAAGTTTCAATGGTGGCCAAGGACATGAGGCAGCTCAGTAGGTCATTGGTTGAAGTAACGGAGACCACGTATGAGGAACATAAGAAGAAACATTTACAGATGCGAACACCAAATACATTGGTGATGAGTGGACTCCTGAAGGAAGAGGGTAGCATATAAAAAAAAGAGCAAATGTCTACAAGTCGTGTGCCGAAAGATGGCGGATGAAGTTACATATGCACCTATTCTGCCCTTGGATCCTTTCTCACCCCCATCTACTGATCAGTGCCGAAGTTTTGATAACTGGTGGCATATGCATTTTGATAACTATAAGCAGTAAGCTGCACGTTAATTATAGATTTATACTTTCACACTAATGATATTTAGATATAAATAAATTATTCTACCAAGCAAATAAACATAATGTTATTTTGATATATAACAGTGATCTAATAGTGGATCAACCTTTTTCAGATGGCGAGATCTATGATTTCACAGTGCATTCCACGAATTACAAGGATTTTTGGTATCGATTAAGAGTACCCCATGCTTGGCTATCTAACAATGTAAGATTCTCAATATAAATGCATCTTGATGGATATTACATCGCAAATCAATGTATTATCAAATTTATATTAATGAGTCTTTGTGTTAATTGTAGGAAATTGATGTCATATTATATTATGTGTGATAAAAATAGAAATATAATGCAGACTTCTTTGGCCAAAGGAAGACATGTGGTTTTTGCTATGTTCATCAAATTTTTATGGCATGTCATGACGATTTCAAAAAGAAAAACTGGATGACTCCCAGTTATTTAACAGATTTTCTGGAGGGCAAGCACTAGTATTGTAAATATGTCAAGGATATTAACATCATTTATCTACTAGTTAATCAATCCAGATAACACTGGTTTCTTATAGAAATAAAATCTACCGAAGTGGTCAATAAAGATATATGATTCGCTGTATGCAGACGCCTGCAGAAGTGATAGAACAAAATATGTTAAGCCAATTGCGAAGATGTTGCCCCATGCTTTGAATGATGTTAAAATTTTCAACCATAGGCCTGAATTGGTTTATAAAAAGAGTTTGAAGCTGACAATAAGTTATGAGAAGGATGTTTGTCCGCGCCAAGAAGGGTAAGCTCTATTCTTAGTCATTGAGTAACGTTAGTTATTTGTCTTTTACAGTTGCTAATGATAATACATTGTAACAGTGAAGATTGTGGAATATTTGTTGCCAAATTCGTTAAATTTTGATTGACGACCGGCCTCAACATATGGGACTGCAATAAGAAAAATATGAAAATATTAAGATATAATACGACAGTTCATTTATGGGTGCATGCTACAAACAATAATGATAATGCTTATTATAGAGAATAACATTTTGATATTTTTGTACATAACATTGTGAATAACTCATGTGGTAAATGTGAAAATATTTATTCTCAATTATTTTGTTTGCAATAAGATATGAGCAACTATTAATTTCCATGAAATTTTATTATTTGTGTCGGATGCAGGATGTTGGTCTGAGTTAATACAGGTGTCTATCAGATAAATTAGTTTGGCTTGAGTTGTGGAAGTCTATTTAAATATTGTTGACACAGGATGCTCTAATAAAAATACACTCATACCAAACTCATCATACCAAACTCATACTAACTCATACCAATAAAAATACACTCATACCAAACTCATACTACTCATACCAATAAAATACACTCATACCAACTCATACCAATAAAAATACACTCATACCAAACTCATACTAGCTCATACCAATAATTTTACACTCATACCAAACTCATACTAATTCATACCAATAAAAATACACTCATACCAAACTCATACTAATAATTTTACACTCATACCAAACTCATACTAACTCATACCAATAATTTTACACTCATACTAAACTACTAACTCATACCAGTAATTTTACACTCATACTAACTCATAGCAATAATTTTACACTCATACCAAACTCATACTAACTCATACCAATAATTTTACACTCATACCACCAATAATTTTACACTCATACCAAACTCATACTAACTCATACCAATACAAATACAGCCATACCAAACTCATACTAACTCATACCAATAATTTCACATTCATACCAAACTCATACTAACTCATACCAATAATTTTACATTTATACCAAACTCATACTAACTCATACCAATAAAAATACACTCATACCAAACTCATACTAACTCATACCAATAATTTTACACTCATACCAAACTCAAACTAACTCATACTAATAATTTTACACTCATACCAAACTCATACTAACTCATACCAATAAAAATACACTCATACCAAACTCATACTAACTCATACCAATAATTTTACACTCATACCAAACTCATACTTACTCATAACTCATACTAACTCATACCAATAATTTTACATTCATACCAAACTCATACTAACTCATACCAATAAAAATACATACATACCAAACTCATACTAACACATACCAATAAAAATACACTCATACCAAACTCATACTAACTCATACCTATAATTTTACACTCATACCAAATTCATACTAACTCATACCAGTAATTTTATACTCATACTAAACTCATATTAATTCATACCAATAATTTTACACTCATACCAAACTCATACTAACTCATACCAATAAAAATACACTTATATCAAACTCATACTAACTCATACCTATAATTTTACACTTATACCAAACTTATTCTAACTCATACCAATAAAAATACACTCATACCAAACTCATACTAACTCATACCAATAATTTTACACTCATACCAAACTCATACTAACTCATACTAATAATTTACACTCATATTAAACTCATGCTAACTCATACCAATAAAAATACTCATACCAAAGTCATAATAAGGTATATCATTTAAAATAATCTCATATCAATAACATAATAAAATCGACCTTAGAAATTTGTCCGCGCCAACAATCTCAATCTGTAAGAAATTATCAACTTATTCTAAAGTCTGGATCATTTTGCATCAAATCAACATTACAAATAATAAATTCATTAAAGAAAAAATTCTCAGATGTGAAGATGAATATTATTTCTATTTGTTATCCGTCGATACTCCTGAGCCGCTGTGTAAACGAATGAGATTTTAATAAGTAGATATATTATGACCACGCTCGTGACAACGGCTGCACCTCGGATGAGTTTTCCCCTCACTTAGTGAAGGAATCCTTCGTTTTTTTTGGCCTCCTAGTTGAGGTGCACACATCTGGAGGTAAAAGAGTGACAGTGCGAATGTGATCTGTGATAGACCAATCACTGATATGGGGAATTGGGTTTATGACTTCTTTGTATGCTTGAAACCAATACTCACGCGAGTAATATGGAGAACACAACTCATAAGTATCATAGCTGTTATTTCTAATAACTACAAGAGCATGAACACATGGGATTTGATCTAACTGAAACTTCCTGCAACAATAAGTTCTCTTATTCATGTCAACAACATAATTTTTATCAATGTCCCTAACGTCATATTTGTTGTTGCTAGCAGGCTCCATCTGCGATATAAAAATAATGACATGACATGACAATATCATAAATAATGACAGTTGATGTATCAAAATTAAAAACCATGACACTTCAAAAAAATAAAGAACTTACATTCATTTTTTGTGCTTTCATCATTCTATTCCTCAATTTTTTTTCTACATTTATTGATATTTTATCCGTGGACTGCTCTGCCTTGTTTTGACGTTCATAAAACCATCTTTGGCACATCTTTCCAATTTCATCCATGAAAGCAGTTATAGAAAGCTCTCTCGCCTTTACGAGCACTACATTGACTAATTTGGATATGTTAGTCGTCATGATGTTATATCTCCTTCTATGTATATGAGACCGTGTCCACCTATCCAGCCGAACACATTCTAGATATTCTTTAGCACCGGGAATACTAATGTAAAATCCACCAAATAGTTTAGTGAAATCATTTATTGTGTAGGCTTTAGCTATTTTGTAGTAGTGCTTCTCAAGGTCCTTGGTTATGTGTTTAAATTTACACTTCAAGCTATTTAACAAGTGATACATGCAAATCCCATAGAATGCATTTGGGAAAACATCTGCTACAACCTTCTAAATGCTTAGATGTCTATCGGATAGAATAACATTATCCGGTCTTTTGTCGAAAGCTTCCTTCAATCTTGTAAGAAACCACGTCCATGAGGCATAATTTTTAGAATTGTCAATCCTGAATGCCAAAGGAAATATCTATTAGTTTGCATCGTGACAAACGATAGTGAAAAGCACACCTCGATACTTTCCTTTCAAATGAGAACCATCAATACTAATTACAGGTCTGCAATTTTGGAAACCTTTTATAGCAGCATCAAAAGCAAAGAAAAGATACTCAAATCGATCATCATCTATGCATTATAGATGCATTACCGTACCTGGATTAGTTTCTCCTATAATATGAAAATAGGCTGGTAGAATTGAGAAAGATTGTTTTGGCGTCCCAAGTTTGAGATTCTCATAGGCATACTCTCGTCCCCTCCATGCAATAGAATAACTAATCTCAACCCTAAATTTATTATACATGTCTTTGATAATATCCTTAGGTTTGAAAACCCTCCCAGGATTTATGAATCGCTTCTTAACAAACTCTGCAACAACCCAACTAGTTGCTTGTCTGTGTCTACTCTGACCAAAATCAGTTGGACATGTATGTAGAGTGACATATTTTGTCACCATCCAACAACCCTTCGAGTCTCTAAGACTTCTCGCTCTCAATCTCCACGTACAACTTTTATCAATACACCGCACGACAAAGAAAGAAGTATTGGACTTGAATACCTTAAACTAAAATTTCTCCCTAATTGCAATGATGGACACAGTTGTCTTAATATCATCCCTTAACTTAAATATTTTTCCCTCCTCAATCATTTTAGATCATTTTAGATATATAACTTTTGCCTAACAATTCTGGAATGCTCCTGCATGCTAACGAGTTTGTCACCATTTCTTCATTATCAGTAGTTGCATTTTTTGCCACATTATTGTAATTAAAATGCAACTCATCACTAACCCAGTATGATGAAACTCTGGCCCAGGTTCAATTTCAAAATATTTCGGTGCTACATGGATAGATTCAGTAATTGGTGCAACCCTTGCGTCTGCATCTTCTATTTTTGAACAAAACCCGAAGCCTCTACCTGGACAGTTTTTTTTCACTAATAGGATCATTACTGTCATGTCTAGATTTATTGGCTCCTTCTTCAACACTAACAATCAATGGATGCTTAAGTCTATCCTCCATTGCAATGCCCATGAATATCCTAAGTAACATATCATCTACTACATCATAAAGAGGATGTGGGTCATTACCAGTAACATATTTGAATTCCATATGTGAGGTGCTGTCAATATGAAGCGCCTCTGATACTGAGTTCTTAAGTTCGTTGAAGTCAGCCATTCTATTCAGGAAAACATATTTAGCATCATCGCCAACATATTTTCCAATGATGACATCAAATGTTCCACCATAATATATGAGAATAATTATTCTGTCCATAAATTGGATTCGTCCTCCAATACCTTTCATGGTATCCATCAATACCCTGCAGTCAGAACCATCAATATCAAACTTATATCAACCACATATAAAAAAAATATCAGTGTTTCTAACACATATCAAACTCATATGTAACTAGTACCAACTCATATCAATGACAACAAATAATATCACATGCATTTCAATTAAAATATCCTATAACAACCTCATACCATTTATACTAAGTCATAACAACTCATATCAAAACTCATACTAACCCAACCAATCAATATTTATACTCATACCAAACTCATATAAACTCATATCAATAATAAAAACTGATTCTAACTCATATAAACTCATACCAAAATCATACCAACTAATTATACACTCATGCCAAGGTCATACTAACTCATACCGAAATCATACCAACTTGTACCAAACTCATACCAATTATACTAATTCATATCAATAATATTTCAAACTCATAAGAGCAATAAAAACTCATATCAAACTCAAACCAATAATACAAACTCATATCAAACTCATACCAATTAAACTAACTCATAACAACTCATATCAAAACTCATATCAAAAGTCATATCAACAATACAAACTCATACCAACTCATAACAACTAATAGTAACCCATATCAAACTGATTCCAACTCATACCAACTAATTTCTAACTCAAATCAACACTTACTAACTCATATCAAACTCATACCAACTCATATCAAACTCATACCAATTAAACTAACTCATCAAAACTCATATCAATAATACAAACTCATATCAACTCATAACAACTAATAGTAACCCATATCAAACTGATTCCAACTCATACCAAGCTCAAACCAACTAATTTCTAACTCAAATCAACACTTTCTAACTCATACCAACTCATACCAAACTCATATCAAACTCATACTAATTAAACTAACTCATAACAACTCATATCAAAACTTATATCAATAATACAAACTCATATTAGACTCATACCAACTCATACTAACTGATTGCAACTCATACCATCTCATACCAACTCATACCAACTTATTATCAACTCATATAAACTCATACCAACTAATTTCAAATTTATATCAACTCTTACCAACTCTAGACAAACTCATACCAGCTTATATCAAGTCATGCCAACTCATACCAACTCATATCTACTTAAGACAAACTCATACCAACTCATATCAAACTCATATCAACTCATATCAAACTCATACTAATTAAACTAGCTCATATCAAACTCATACCAACTCATACCAAAACCATACCAATTATACTCATAACAACTCATATCAAAACTCATATCAATAATATAAACTCATATCATACTCATACCAACTCATATCAACTCATATACACTCATACCAAACTCATACCAACTCAAGACAAACTCATACCAACTCATATCAAACTCATATCAACTCATACCAACTCATAACAACTCATACCAACTCATATCGACTCATGACAGACGCATACCAACTCATATCAAACTCATATCAAACTCATACCAATTATACTAACTCATATCAATAATATTTCAAATTCATAACAGTAATACAAACTCATATCAAACTCAAATCATTTATACAAACTCATACCAAAATGATACCAACTCATACTAACTCATAACAACTCATACCAACTAATTTCAATCTCATATCAAATCATACTAACACATATCAACCTCATACCAACTCATACCAAACTCATACTAACTCATACCAACTCATATCAAACTCATATCAATAATACAAACTCATACCCAACTCATACTAACTCATATCAACTCATACCAACTAATTTCAAGCTCATATCAACTCATACTAACACATATCAAACTCATACCAACTCATACCAAACTCATTTCTACATCATACCAATTATACTAAGTCTTAACAACTTATATCAAAACTCATACTAACCCAAACCAACTAATATCAATAAAAATATACTCATTTCAATCTCATATCAATAGCACTATCAATAACACTAACTCATATCATAATGTTATTGATAATATTGACTCTTTTTCAAACTCTTATAAAACTAGTATTAGCTCATATCTACTCATATCAATAACACTACCTCATGTCAAACTCGTATCGATGAAAATATACTCATTTCAATTATACTAATATCAAACTGATACAAACTCATATCAAATTCATATCCTCACCAAAAATAACTCATATATACAAATAACGGAAACATAGGAGGGATGAATACAAAGATCTGTCATACTATCGTTTAAAAAAATAAAATAATTATTATATTACTGTTCAAGTATGAGCCAACGTCTTTTTCAACACCCAACATCTGAATGTTAGCTCGACATATCTTTTTAAAGGAAAACAAGAACTAACTCGATTTACCTTTTTACTTGGGTGAGACAATGTAATTCGGTTGCCAACAAATGGACTCGCAGAGAACAGAAAATATCAACACTGCAAAAGATAGAGATGGGATTGGCAAAGAGAAATAGAGAGAAGTGATCGAATAAGAGGAAAATAAAGAGTAGATCGAAAAACAAAAGAGAAAGAAAGGAACACATTGGATGGGGAGAAAGAGAGAGCCCAAGAGAGAGAAAATATTTTTTATGCATTTTATTTTTCCTTTTTTTAAGGGATTGAAGGGGGTATTTTTATCAAATAAAGTATAGTTAAGATTATTAAGGTCTACAGTTTATTAATGTAATGGTCAAGGGTATTTTTTTGTCAAATTTTCTTGTTTTAACTATTCAGCAAAACAAATAATATAATGACTCATCATCATCCTTCTTAAATTTATTTATTTATTATTATATATAGAAATTAAAAAAAAGCACGCATAATGTATATTTATAAATTATTTTTATTTATATTTATTAAATAATGACTCATCATCATCCTTATTAAATTTATTTATTATTTATTATTTTATTATTATATCATAAAAATTAAAAAAATGCGCACCGCATAATATATTTAAATTATTATTTATAGATATTAAATAAAATACATTTATGGATGTGTATGTGTGACTATGCATACACATGACTCTATATAATTAGAATTTATAATATATATCCATAAAATATTTAGCTTGATTTTGTTTATTAAATATTTAGCTTGATTTTGTTTATATAGTCCAACTATTCATATAAGTTTAAAAAAATGTATATGAAATATTTTTTATAAGGTTAAAAAGAATCAAAAATTCCAAAAAAAAAAAAAGATTTATTGAATGGTATAGGTGGTGTTATTATTATTAGCAATCTCTTTTGATATTGAGACTACCACATAATTGATGGTTTTCATTAAATTCTAATTATTATAATGATATTCTAAAATTTCACACCTAATAATTTAAAATTATAATTAAGAAACTGAAAATTAAAATTTTAAATGATTAATTATTAATATTTTTAAATAATGATAGTTATTAGTCCCACCATAACAATAAAACAAATAAAAATATAATATTTTGTAAATTTGAAATCACTATAATATTACAATAAATAAATAATATAGAAATAGAAGAAGGCAACCGTTCAAGTAGTTGTATAATCTTTTAATATTGAAATAGAAACATGGCCAATAAAAGGAAGGAGTGTGTGGCCGGTAGGGTTGGGGTTGATTATATTTGTTTATATAATGTATTTGTAAATTTACCATTATGTCCCTCTCCTTTCTGTTGGTTGACCATTACTTGTTTACGCTAGTCTTTTTTTTCTTCTGAGCATCACCAATTACTGCTATCCATATGAGTTAATATTTAAATTAAAAATGAAAAGAAAATGAACGCTAACACGATTTTTTTAACGATAAATATACAATCTTAAATAATAAACTCAAGATTGATTATCTCCTTTAATATATATTAAATATAAAAAATAAAAAATAAAAAAATATTAATTTAAATATTTTTAATATATTAATTTTAAAATTTTATTGTAATATAAATTTTTATTAATAAATTCGAGCATATATCTTAAGATATAAAAAAATTATGTAATTTAGAAATACACAAAATATATATCACTAAAGAAATTATTGAATTTATCTTAATTTCTTCAATACAAATAGTAAATAATAATTATATACAATAGACAATATGACTTTCAATGAGATTCTCGTTTCATCCATCATCTGTAAAAAAAATATTGACTCACCATTTATATAAGAAAGATATATCTATTTGAAAAGGATAAATAATATTTATTGAAAAGGATAAACCTCTATTTAAGAGGACATGTAATTTTCAAAAAGAAATGATAAAACTCCATAATAAAACTTAAATTGTATTCAGTTTTATTCTAAAAGATAATGAAATGCAAAAATAAAAAATTGTTAAATTTTAAATCTATATTAATCTAAAAATTATTTTGAGAATAATCATAAATAAAATGTACACAAGATTAAAAAAATGAACACCACAAAAATTAAATAATATATGAGAAAGAAAGGCAAAAAAAGAAAGAAAACGAGTATTAATTTTAATGTTTTATTTGTAATATATGCTTAAAATATTCGATTAAACTAAATATTATTGTTTCCCTAAATGCTGAAGAAAATATTGTTGGCCTTTAATGGTTTTTAGTATGAGTAGAGGTGAAGAATACCTCACTTTTTTGAAGAAACCTAACTTTAACGGAGCGATTATGCAATTTTCTTAAAGAACCAAAAAAGAAAACTAAGTTCTTAAGCTTTTTAACAAACAAATTGTTTAAATTGCACAGTAATGCACTGAAATTTCAGCGTTTAAAAGAGATTACAATCATAATCAACTAAGAATAAAACTAATAACTGTACTTTTTAAGCTAGAACGAATGGAAAATCTGGATATCTAAACTAAAGTAAAGTAAATGATTGAAAGACTAGAGTTTTTGCTAAAGTTACTGCAAATTTTATGTGAAAAAGATGGCTGCCCTTGTTTTTTTTTCTTCGCTTTTTATTTTCCCTTTCCTAGTTTCTCGACATCCGCTCATCACGATGGAAGTGATGGATGGCAGTGTTCTCCTCATAACCACCCACTCATTTTTCTAGCATCAAGGCCATTTGGGCTTCATGACTTAGTGTTTGGGCTTTTCTCCTTTTTAGGCATGAAAAATTAATTTCGATGCCAACAAGTGCCCCTTGCATGCCTCTAGTTTTGGAAAAGCCAGAGTGCACACTACTTCTGATGTCATCTATGTCCCTTCTCCTTTCTCAGGTTTCTTATTTCTCTAAGCTTAAAATTTCAAAGAACTTTGAATTCAAAACTTCATCTTACCTGAAATCTCGCTTATCTCTTTAATTTTTAGGGCTTTAAGTCGCACTAATCTCCTATTCTCTGCATTTCTCTTTTTGGTCATGACTTCATCCACCGATTCTCTAAAAGACCAATGCTTCAATGCTTCCTAACTAAAGACTTGCAGCCTCATTTGTCTTTTGAGTAAGTTTCTTTTATTTTCATTATGCTTCTTTTGATTTTTTATTCTTGCAATGATTTTTTATTCGTCCACAAGGATTCTACCTAGATTTTCAAGCTCATTAGTTCTAGGGCTGATGGCCTTCTCACCTTTAGTCATGTTCCTTCAAACCCTAAATTAGTTACTTCACTTTCTATTTCTCTTCAAAAAGCTAACACTCTCTTTGAAAGTGCTGATTCCATTTTCAAATCCTAGCCTCGTACCAATGAAGAGTGGTACTTGTGCGTGGATCCACCCTTTTTACTAAAAAGCTTGGTCTCGGATGGAAATTCTCTAGCTCATTACCATGAGTCATACTACTCTTCACCTTAGTACCGAGCTCGTTGGGACTGCCTTAGTTTATTGTGCCCTACATTCAATTCTTTCCTTTTTGTCAGCGGCCCAATGTCCATTAATCTAAAGGACATTTTCTACCTCACAGGTCTCTCAGTGCTTGGTGATGATGTTGTATGTCTCTTACTTGTTGAATCTCCAGACTATCCCGAGGTTAATGCTACCTTAACCGACCAACCCTCCTATGGAAACCTTATTGGCACTCAATGCAATTTAAAAGATCCCCCTTCTGATTTAGAACATGTTGAGTTCCTTTGGGTCCTTCTCTATTAATATGTCATTTATCTTACGGATGACAAACCTAGTATGGAATAATTGACCTTGGCAAAAGCCCTACCTACTGGCCATCATCTAACCTTAGGTACCATTTTCCTCAGCTTCATGTACTTCAATATCCGTAAATGTTTTGTTTCTAAAAAACTCACGATGTGGATAGTCCAATTGTGGCTATACATGTACTTTTTGGGAATTTAAAGTATGAACAATCAAAATTGGCAGCCAATATGCAATGAAAAAATAAAAATTCCCAAATCCAAGATCATCACATATTGATTAAAATCGAATTAAAGGAAGAACATATAAGGTTTAGAGATTATACCTAAGAGTTATTCACAAATTATTCACCTTCTCTTCTTATTGGGTTTGCAAACCACAACAATCCTAGAGTAGGATTGTCTCTAATAATATCCACAAA
The DNA here is from genome assembly GCA_947685225.1 of Garcia nutans. Lineage (NCBI taxonomy): Eukaryota > Viridiplantae > Streptophyta > Magnoliopsida > Malpighiales > Euphorbiaceae > Garcia > Garcia nutans. The sequence goes on from CANTUV010000013.1 coordinate 647,078, forward strand.
AGAGAATAATTAATATCCTATCTAATAGGAGTGGCCTCGAGTCAATCTTTGTGTTAGCTAGAAGAGAAACTCAAGTAGAGGAAGAAGAAACTCTTTCTTATCTTCCTTTTGGTTAGAAGGTAAGAGTGAGACTACCATCCATTAAGATAGTGTTTATTTCCTTTTGGTCTTTTAGGGCTTCTATTAGCTAGGACTTCTAAATTTAATAGCTTATTATGCTCAAATGAGCTCAACTTAGCCCAATAGCTAATAACTCATTTTCTTCTTCATTAATGGATCCAATCCATTAAATATATTATCTCATAATATATTAAAGTCAAATCAATTAATTTTGAACCCTTTTTTAGTGTGTGACCCATTAGGCTCCCAAATTAAAAATTAAGGTTTCCTCAAATGAACTATTCATTTAGGATTGATTCTCCAATCAACTAATTGATATTAAGCAAACCAAGATTAGCATCTAGCAATGCATCATGGCCACCCCAAGTGTTAAGAAACTCAAAGTGGTTTGACTTCAACCTTTCCATAGTTAGTTATCGTGCAATAAACTCCTTATATCATACTATATCTCATTTTGTTCAGAGCATGGAATTTGTGTCAACTCCCACTAGACTAACTATATCACACCTAGCCTGAATTTATTAGTTCTTATTCCTGAAGCCCATAAGGCATCTTTGAGACTAAAGATCCATCCACCTTGGCTAAGGATTCCAAGAGTAATACTTTTCTACAAGAGGTCGTGAGATATACTCTCCTTCTATCAGGAGTGATGTATCCTTTGTTGATCTCTCAACTATCTTCGACTATCTAATGCAATACCCAATGACCACTCTATGAGAAATCTCTCATGAGACAACAAAGAATGGGATTAAGGTATAATACTTGATATCCAAGATACCTTAGAGGCCCAAAGTCTAAGGATATTTGCATAACTACTATGATAAGATAAGATCATTGACATTGAATAGAAATCCATATGATTATGTCATTGTTGGGCCATCCAATGAACTTGTTCTTCCAATAAGTATCCACATGCTATCTTTGAGCATTACCATGCTTATAGCTTATGAGAACAACTGCTTGATCAAATCAAAAAGTATAACATGTGCTAGTATGTCCGCATTAACAATGTCCTATCTTCTTAATATTATAACTAGGGATAATTTTAGTATAAACATATTTGCATGTAATAAGAATCTCATATCATGATCTCATTATGATTTTTCTTACACTGTGTTTTATACTAGGGACTTTATTAAATAGTTTAAGATATATAATGAACTACATACATTACATGAGTACTGAATAATAAAGGATGCCTTAATTTATTAATATATAAATGAATGTAATGTGCATATTACAACCTAAAGTGATTATCTCTAGGGCATACATATCTAACAATATGTTCCTTTGATTTACTATCCTCTCCTTGAAAATCCTAACTATTCCTTTGGAGAAAGGCTCATTAACTATGAGGTGACCCTGTCTGTTGGTAGATTTTTGAGCATCGATTTTTAAACTGCAAGTGCACGATTCGTAACAAGTAATAAAGTGTAAGTAAAAGTCGATCCCACAAGGAAGAAATAATTTGATTAACTAAAATTTAAATTAACTATTATTTGAAAAATAATTAATTAATTTTATATTATCTAAAAATTAAATACTTAATCCTTAATTGTAAATTCAAAATGAAATTCAAATTCAAAATGAAATTAAACTAAGATAAATATCTATTAATTCAAACTTCAAATTCAAATTCAAATTTAAATAATTAAATTCAAATATTTGAGATAAATAGTAGGATTAAGTTTCATTAGAATTATTTCAAATGGGTAAAAACATCTTTTCAAACTAATTCAAATTTTTCTTGAATCAAAGTTACCAGTTTCTTAAGTATTAATTTTCCTATTTTTTAAGCAAGAAAATTAATGGTTGAAGTAATTTATTAATTCTATTTTCATGAACAAGAAATTAAAACAACCTATAAGGCTCGAAGGAACTAAATTGATCTTAAGATTATTCTTTTATCTCTAAATGGAATTTTCTTAAGTTGTTGATTTATAAATCTAAAATCATATCTAGCTTTCACTCAAGATATGATTTCAATCGAGCATGCAATTGGTGGCCAGTCAATCACAAGCATTAAGAACAAAATCATCAAAATTTTAATCTTAAGAAATAAATAGTGATCGAATTAAGTAATACCCATTATTCATAATCATAAATCCGTCTAATCCCACTAAAGGAATTTGTTGTTCACGGCTAATTTAAACATAAAGAACATAATAATTAAGAAAATAAATACTAAATCCATAATTATAATATTCAAAATAATAACAGAACAAATACTTCAAATAAAACATAAACCAAAATAAAGAGTTCAAACTAGATGGATAAATAGTTTAGTTGAGTTGATGAAGTTGTCCTCAAGCCCAGTTTTCTTCTTCCGTTTGATCTCCAACAGTGGAAAACTAATCTCCACTTGAAAGATGAAAATGTGTAGTAGAAATTTGCCTCCAGATGATCTCCACATTCTTGTTCACCTCCACTTTCAAGTTGTCTCTCTCAACTACTTCAAAATACACTCCTACTCCTACTTAGCTTCTGTTCCAAAATTTGAATTCAAACTTCAAACTATATTTTATATAAGATATCATCCTTATCTCTAATTGACTCCTTCAAAAAATTATAGCTCCAGAAGACTAGATAATTTTAGGCTTTTGAATTACCTTTTTTGGACTTTAGATGCCCAAGTTATGGCTAATTACTATCAGTGGCTCGGACTGGACTTCTGCTTCTGAAATTTAAGCCCAGCTTTGACTTTAAAGTTGGAGGCCCAAACTAACTCAAAATTTAATGAACTAAGACTCTCTGAAAAAGATCAAGATGTCCTCTATCAACTTCATGAAGAACATTTTTCCAATTTTTGCACTTTATACCAATTGAAATTATACTTGAAGCTCTAAAGGTCCAATTTTGCCTAAAAATTCCAGATTACATATACCTACAAGAAATTAATTCAAACTAAGTTAAATTCAAGAATAATGAAATAAAATCATATAAATAAGCTTAGAATAGATTAATTCAAGTCAATTACATGCTAAATCTAATAGAAAATATAATATCAATTTGCACTTATCAAATTCTCTCACACTTAAACTTTTGCTTATCCTCAAGCGAATTAACATCATTAAATCAAATTTCAACAATCAATCAAACACAATCAACCAAAGAAAATAATAATCACTTATTCTTAACTTAAAACATTAAACTTCAAAGAATCATAACCCTAAGAAACTTCACAAACTAAGCACAATTATTCATTAAGGTAATTAACAAAAAATTTTATGTCAAAGCGTAGTCATAATAAATTCATCATAACTTCAATAATCCAAGAATATAGCAAGCATCGCTAAGTAGCCAATTCTATACAATAATTGAGAATCAATAAGAACTATGTATTTATCATTATTGTATATATATATATATTTAATGGGTGCATTTTATGCTCCATCTCATTATTATTGTTAATTTCTTTTTCTTTCTTTCTCTTATATATATATATATATATGTATGTATGGTGGATGCATTTTATGCTCCATTCCATATTAATTATCTAAACGAGTACGTCTTACGCTCCATCTCGTAAAAAAAATATTTAATATGATAACTATATTAATTATGCATAATTCTCACATCATATCCTCACAAAATTAGGCAATTTACTACCTTAGTGATACATGCTAACTCAAGAATCTATTACATCACAACAAACTTAAATCTCTATGATAAAAAATAATTTTAAATATTCTTTTAAAATAAGTGTTCTTAATTTATAAAATTTCTCAAGATCACAAACTTATCCATTCCATGCATTAAATTTAGAAAAACCAAAAATTATTTCAATGTAGCTAAAAGAATTCAATTATCAAGTTGAAATCTAAAATAACAATAATTAATTTGCTTAATAACAAGTAAAGAACAAGTAGATATCACAAACCAAATAGCTTTCAAAGTAGTAGTAGAACAATATATATTATTTATTGAAAACTAATATTTAAAGTCTACTACAATAAAAATAAACAGACATAAAATTAAGTAATAATAAAAATAAAACATAATCTAAAAAGAAATATTATTTAAATCAAACTAATAATAATAAGAGTTATTTTTAGACCTCTAAGCATCTCCCTCTGCTTTTTTAATAGTTACTTCATCGAACTGAACTGTTTTAAAGATCTTTGGAGGTCTTCCTCTTTTCTTTTTCTCTAATTTAGATGGCCTACCTCTCTTCCTCTTTGTTGGAAATAACTTAGGTTCATCATTTTCACTTGAGGTATTATCTAAAACTATCAAGTCAAGTTGGGATCCAACTTTCTCCCATGCTTTCTCTAATTTTTTCCTCTCCACTATCTCATCGAGGTCAAAAGTGTATCCATAAAAATCAGGATAAGCACACCTAAAATCATAGAAAGCAGTAAGTTGCTCAGGTATTTCTACAAGTAGATTGACAAAAGGTTTTTCAGGATCCCATATGCTATCTCCATTCCAACCAAAGTAAATGATTTCTCTTTATTGTTCATCTTTCTCTCTTCTAAGGTTATGCTAATTATGAATTAAGGTAATAAGAACTTAACCTTATATAGAGAAGAAATAAAGACTAATCCTAAAACCATTCAGCTAAAGGAATTCTAGTTAAACTCTTATTATTAAAATTTACTAATTAAAATCAAACTCTTATTCTATTAAGAATAAGGAATTAAATTCAAAATAAAAGATAATATCTTAATCCTAGATAAACTAAAAAATCTAACTAACCATTTAAATAAAGCCTAATAATAATACTAATAATAATTTATATATATATATATTTAATTTTTTACTTCTTTTTTTCTTCACGCAAAAACTGGATTTTTTTTTATTTTGTGCAAAATCTAAAAAATATATTTTTTTCTTTTTTATTTCAAAAATTCTCTATATATTTTAAAATTTTAAATTTACAAAAACAAAAAACATAAAAAACACAAAACATCAATACAAGAAACATAATTCACAAAACACAAATTAAATAAATTAATAAAACAAAACAAATAATAAAACAAATACTCCCCTCCCACATTTAAAATTTTCATTGTCCCTAATGAAAATTATGTAACCATAACAAAAACACCATAAATAATAGGAAGAAAATGATAAGAAAAAGAAAAGGATGGAAGCTTCCTTGAGTCATGACGACGATGGAGGTGAAGGAGTCGGCGAAGGAACATATAAACCTGAAAGTTCAATATACTTTTATGAGCTTGTAATTGTGATAAGTCTGACTCCTCTCTATATTGACAAGTCTGCGATTTATGGTCCCTATCTGATCGTCATACTACCTTTGTTGCGCATCCATAATGTTAAGTTGCGTGCTCATCTGTTGATTCTTTTCATCCATTGAATCGAGCCGCTTTAAAACTTGTCGACATCCCTGCTCATCATTGGCATTATCTTCATCTTCTTTGTCATCGCTCTCCTTTTCCTCATTGTCCTGTTCTTTATGTGCTGGTTTATCATTTGGTGCACTACTACTAGATCCTCCTTGAAATAATTTCTTGTAGCACCTTCTTGTTGTGGGATCTCTTAAACTGCTGTTAGCATCCAAAATCTCAGCACGACATAAAAGTGTCAAATGAATATGGCTCCCCACTAATACATTTCATTGAAGTATTGTTAGGATAAAAAATATTAAAATATACTGTTAATCCAGTAACAATATGTGCTAATGCAATAATACTCTTAGGATGTTGAGCAATAAATATTAAGCTTTAAAAAATATGATATGTTGTTGATATTTTTTTTATTCTTATAAGCACAATATAATATAAATAATTCTTGTACTGACACTTTATTACTTTTCTTTTTACCAAACACAAAATGACACATAAAATTATGTAATAATAATAAACTATAATCATGAATCAGTCCTTTATGTGCATTTTTTATATTGAACGAATCAAACCTAGTTAAAGTTTTCCAAAATTTGTCAACTTTAAAATCATTAGAATGAGTACTAGCACCTCCTTTAGGAAAACTAAAAGCTTTGAACATTACATCATGATCAATTTCATAATTCACACTAAAAATTCTACATTCTAAATTTTTATCCTTAGATTTGGACATTTTAAGGGTTGTGAAAAATTCAAGAGTGAGTTCTTTATATGTGTCATATCTCTTTTAAACCAAAATTTCCCAATCTAATCTAGTAAATAATTGTTTCATTCTATCATCTAAACCCAAATGTTCAAAAATACCATGGCTAAAATATCTACAGGGAGTAATATTTCTTAAACATAGAGAGAGATATTTCTTACCTTCTTCCTGATCAAAAATTGAAAAAGGAGCCTCAAAATGACAAGATATATCTACCTTATCCCTTGAAGAGCTTGAAACCTTCTCTTTCCCCTTCCTTGAAGAAGTTTTCCTTGCAACACTCTTGGTTCTTGAATCCATTTTTGATTGATTTGAGGAATGGGTTTGGTAGATTAGGTAAAGATTTATTTGATTAAGTAAGAAATTGAGAAGATTTGAGTGAGATTTGTGTGGATTTGAGAAAAGAAAGGTTAGGGATTTGAGAGAGAGTTTACGAGTGAGAGAGAGAGAAGAAGAAGATAAAAAGGAAAGTGAGGAGAGAGAAAGGGGCTGCTTGGTGATTATAATTTTTTTTTATAATCTGGGTCCCATCGCGATTGCGACACCTATCACGATCGTGATAAGGGTGGTTATAGCAGCAGCGCTATTAGGCTATTGCTTGAGCAAGGGGACGAGTTTCCCCTTTGTCGGCGATTTTGACATCTGTCGCGATCGCGACAGACACGCAACCTTTAAATTTTTTTTTATATCGCAATTGACTATCGCAATCACAGTAGACATTGTCTTGCGAGCTCATGCTGTCAAGCTTCGATCGTGCGAGCTCGGGAGCCCCTTCTATCACTATAGCTCCATTTGGCGCAATCACTACAATGCCCTTTCATTTTTTTTTCAAGAATAAGCAAATAAAACCTAACTTCAACTCACCTATTTTCATTCTTTCTTCTCTTTCTTAGCCATTTGCTTAACAAAAAAAAATGCAAAATAGCATAAACTTAAACCACTAACCTGTAAAAACCAATAAACTAAATTAATAACAACTATTAACATTTCAACTTAACTAAATCAAATAAACTAAAAATAATAAGAACAAAATTAAATTAAATTGAAATAAAAAGAAAGAAATTTGGGTTGCCTTCCAAAAGTGCTTATTTAAAGTTTCTAGCTTGACTCAAACTTTGAAACTCACACATTAAAATAACAAACCAAAGTCTTATCAATTGGTTCACCAGTTATATATGGCTTCAGTCTTTGTCCATTAACCTTAAAATTTTGATTTGAGATATTTTGAATTTCAACCGCTCATGGCGGATGAACTTTAACTATCTTAAATGGCCCCAACCATCTAAGCTTAAGTTTTACAGGAAAAAGTTTAAGTCTAGAATTGAACAATAACACAAATTAGCCTTCATAAAAATTACACTCTTTGATACGCTTGTCATGCCATGCCTTTGTTCGCTCTTTATACAATTTAGTATTTTCATATGAACTAAGGCGCAATTCCTCGAGTTGACTTAACTGAAGTAATCTCTTTTCACCTGTTGTCTTCATGTCAACATCTAATTGTCTAGTTTCCTAATAGGCTCTATGTTCTAATTCTACTGGAAGATGACAAGCTTTCCCATAAACTAACCTATAAGGAGACATTCCAATAGGTGTCTTAAAAGTAGTTCTATAAGCCCATAAAGCATCATCTAATTTTAATGCCCAATCTTTCCTAGAACTTCCAACAGTCTTCTCTAATATCCACTTAATTTCTCTATTAGAGATTTCTACCCGATCACTCATTTGTAGATGATAAGGTGTAACTATCTTATGATGAACTCCATACTTTTGAAGGAGAGTTTCAAAAGCTTTATTGCAAAAATGTGAACCTCCATCACTAATAATAGCCCTTGGCACATCAAACCTAGAGAAAATGAATTTCTTAAGAAAGCGGTCACTACCTTAGAATCATTAGTTGGACTAGCAATTGCTTCTACCCATTTTGAGACATAATCAACAGCCACACGAATATATTGGTTGCTCAAAGAAGAAGAAAATAGCCTCAAGAAGTCAATTCCCCATACATCAAATAATTCAACTTCTAAAATAGAGTTTAAAGGCATATCATCTCTTCTTGAGATATTTCCTACCCTTTGGCAATAATTACATCTCTTAACAAAATTGTGTGCATCATGATATATTGTGGGCCAAAAGAATCCCGATTGCCATACCTTAGCTATAGTTTTGGAGGAACTAGCATGTCCTCCATACTCTCTAGATTGACAAAACTCAAGTGTGGACTGAAACTCTTCTTCTGAAACACATCTACGGATCAAACCATAACTATAATATTTGAACAGTAGAGGATTCTCCCACATATAATGCTTCACTTCAGAGAAAAATTTCTTCTTTTAGTTAGCATTAAAATCTAAAGGTATAATTTTACTTACCAAATAATTGACAATTTCTGCATACCAAGGAGAATTCCCCTTCAATGAATAAAGTTGCTCATCTGAAAAGTTTCATTGATTGGTATCTTCTCCATGGCCAATGTCTCCAACTCTGGTCTAGAGAGATGGTCTGCAACAACATTCTCTAGCCCTTCTTTGCCTCTTTTTTGGTCATAAGATATATAATGCTGTGTGGTCTGTATACACAATCACCTTCGACCTAATAATGTAAGATCAAAACTTATCTAAAGAGTAAAACACCGCTAGCATCTCTATCTTCGTAGTAGCATAATTGACTTAAGCATCATCAAGCAACCTACTAGCATAGTAAATGACATAGCACATTTCTTCCTTCATTTGGCAAAAAACAGTTCCTACTACAAACTCACTAGCATCACAATGATCTCGAAAGGTAAGGCCCAATCAGGAGATGCGATAACTGGAGCCATGATTAATGCTTTCTTTAACCTATTAAAAGCAAATAAACAATCATTAGAAAAATAAAACATCGATAAAATCCAGCATGTCCAAGAAAACTCCTGATTCCTTTGATGTTTGTAGGTAGAGGCAACTTCTCAATCACTTCAACTTTTGCTTTGTCCATCTCCATCCCTGCTTGTGAGACTTTGTGCCCAAGGATTATCCTCTCTTCAGCTATAAAATGGCATTTCTCCCAGTTAAACACCAAATTTGTTTCTTCACACCTTTGAAGCACCTTAGCTAAATTCTGCAGACAAATTTTAAAAGAAACACCATAAATAGTAAAATCATCCATAAAAATTTTCATAAATTTTTCTGCAAAATCACTAAAAATTGCCATCATACAACATTGAAACGTAGCAGGCGCATTGCACAAACCGAAGGACATCCTTCTATAAGCAAAAGTACCAAATGGATAAGTAAATATTGTCTTATCTTGATCTTCTGGAGCTATTGGTATTTGAAAATACCCTGAATATCCATCCAACAAACAGAAAAATAAATTACCAGCTAACTGCTCCAATCTTTAATCTATAAAAGACAGCGAAAAATGGCCTTTATGAGTGGCTTTATTTAATTTTCTATAATCTATACACACTCGCCAACCCGTAACTGTCCTAGATGGAATCAACTCATTTTTTTCATTTTTTATAACTGTCATCGCCCTTTCTTTGGTACCACATGTATTAGAATATCCCAAAGGCTATCCAAAATTGGGTAAATAATTCTTACATCTAATATCGTAGTAATTTCAGCCTTGACCACTTCCTTCATATTAGGATTTAACCTTCTTCGTGTATCCATAACTGGTTTACAATCATCCTCCATCAAAATTCTATGCATATACAAAGATGAGCTAATACCCTTGATATCTGAAATAGTCCAATCTATAGCCTTCTTAGATCGCTTAATCACATCTAATGTTTGTTCTAATTGGTCCTCAGATAATTGGGCATTTATAATTATTGGAAGGCTTTTATCGGGTCCTAAAAATACATATTTCAAATGAGAAGACAATGGTTTCATCTCAAGAATAGGTGGCCTCTCAATTGAAGGGGGGGGGTGGTAAAGGTGTAGATTTCCCTATCTCTTCAAATTTCCTAAAAGCTATGGGTAGTGTCATATGCAAGGTATAAGCGCAAGCTATAATCTCTTGATTGTCATCTTCTTGAGTTGCACTATTAGTTAAACAAGCCTCTAAAGGATCCTCTATAAACTCTTTTTCATAAGCTTCTTGAACTAACTCATCAATAACATCAACTTGGTTACAATCATCCATAAATCTTGGTTCTTTCATGGACTCGTTAAGATTGAACTCTACTTTTTCTTCACCCACTTATAGAGTTAGCTTACCTCCCTTAACATCTATCATAGCCCCTGCAGTAGCCAAAAATGGTCTCCTTGAAATTAGAGAAATTTTAATATCCTCTTCCATTTCAAGAATAACAAAATCAACATGTATAAAAAATTTATCAACTTTAACCAAAACATTTTCAATAATTTCCAAAGGAAATTTTACTGAACGATCAGCTAATTGCAATGTCATCCTCGTTGATTTCCAGTCGGTGAGTCTAAGTTTCCTACAAATGGAGTTTGGCATTAGACTTACACTTGCACCTAAATCACATAAAGCTTTACTAAAATTAAAATCACCAATAATATAAGGTATAGAAAAACTCCCTGGTCCTTCAATTTGGATGGAAGTTTTTTTAGGATTACTATACTACACTCTTCAGTTAGGGCAACTCTTGCATTTTCTTCAATGGATCTCTTATTAAAAAGTATCTCCTTGAAAAATTTGACATATGAAGGCATTTGAGCTAGAGCATCTATAAAAGGAATGTTAATTCTTAATTGTTTAAACACTTCAAGAAATTTTTCATGTTGTTTCTCCACTTTTTGCTTTTGAATCCTTTGAGAAAATGGTACAGGTGGTACATAGGGCTTCACTTCTGTTTTTGGCAGGAGTGTCTCACTTTGCTCCTTTTCAGTCTTACTCTCTTTATATTGCTCATCTTTTTTAATTTCTTTCCTTTGTCTTTCTGATTCATCCTTCTTTGGTTCTATCTCTTATAACTCCTTCCCACTTTTAAGCGTAATTGCTTTACAATATTCCTTGGGATTTATTTCTGTTTTACTAGGAAGAGCTCATTAACTTCTCGAATTAGAAGAACTAGCTATTTGTCCAATTTGTACTTCAAGTTTCCTAGTTTGACTCACAATTTGATCCATCCTACCTTCTAGTCGATCATATTGCTTATCTATTTTGTCAAACCTTTCACTTGAAATAGTAATAAATCTTTCTAAAGCAGCTTCATAACCTGTCTTGTTATCATAGTAATTAGCTTGACCTTGACCACTATTTGAAAATGGTGGTTGATAGATTCCTCTTTTGATGAATTAGTTTTCTTGATTTTTTAATTGCTTTGATTTCCATCCCACTACAAATTAGGATGGTTTTTCCAACTAGGGTTGTATGTGTTTCCATAAGGCATTGGTTGAGCTCTATTTTGATTCACTATAAAATTTACTTGATCTTGAGCTGGACATTCAAAAGCTTGGTGATTACCACCACTTCATTCACAATCTTTAGTGGCAAGATTCACATGCTCAAACTATCTAGCTAAGGCATCAGCCTTTGCTGTAAGTAATGAAATCCCATCAACTTCATGCATACCAACTACCTTCTTGGGTAATGACCTTTCACTGGACCAATGGTAATTATTTACTATCATGGACTCAAGCAACTCTAATGCTTCAACTGTATTTTTATTCATAAGAGCACCTCCTGCAGCTGCATCTATTGTACTTCTCAATGACCCTGTTATTTCATTATAAAATATTTGCACAATCAGCCATTCTGGAATCCCGTGGTGAAGACACTTCCTTTGAAGATTTTTAAATCTCTCCCAAGCTTTATAAAGTGATTCACCATCAAACTGCATAAAGCTAGTTATATCATTTCTGAATTTTATAGTTTTTCCAGGAGAAAAATATTTTGCCAAAAATCCTTTGGAAAGATCATTCCATGTAGTAAAAGTTGCTACCAAGCTTTTGCCTTGTCCTTCAATGACAAAGGAAAAAGGCATAGCCTAATTGCATCATCACTGACTCCATTCATCTTGATTATGTCACAAATTTCTAGGAAATTTACCAAGTAAGCAATAACATCTTTTTGGTTCAAGCCATAGAAAAACTATTGCTGAGCCATGTTGATGAGAGCTGGTTTAAGTTCAAAATTATTAATATTCACTGCAAGTCAAGTGATGCTCGATCCAATCTGAGTATTAGGCATGACATGTTCTCTCAAAGTGAGATTTCTTGGTTAAATTTGATCTTGTGGGTCCGCCATATTAACTTCTTCATCACTAGCTTCTTTTAGCAAAATTCTACTGTCTATTTCTAGAGATTCCTGTGCACGAACTTGTTCCCTTTCTTTTCTTGCTCTATTATATTCTCTGCACTGCTTTTCGATTTCAAGATTAAAATCTTATAAAATAACTTGTAGATCACTGTGCATGTAATCCCTGTAGAGAAGCAAAATTAAACAATTAAAATAAATTTTAAATTAATAATTTCTTTGAACTTACTGTTATCAAATTAATTTTTCTTTCCCCCACTTATTGGTCAATTTTTGACTATCAATTTTTAAACCACAAGTGCACGGTTCATAACAAGTAATAAAGTATAAGTAAAAGTTGATTCCACAAGGAATGAATAATTTGATTAACTAAAATTCAAATCAACTATTATTTGAAAAATAAATAAATAATTTTATATTATCTAAAAATTAAATACTTAATCCTTAATTGTAAATTCAAAATGAAATTCGAATTTAAAATGAAATTAAACTAAGATAAATATCTATTAATTCAAACTTCAAATTCAAATTCAAATTTAAATAATTAAATTTAAATATTTGAGATAAACAGTAGGATTAGGTTTCATTAGAATTATTTTAAATGGGTAAAAATATCTTTTCAAACTAATTTAAATTTTTCTTGAATCAAAGTTGCAAGTTCCTTAAGTATTAATTTTCCTATTTTTCAAGCAAAAAAATTAATAGTTGAAGTAATTTATTAATTCTATTTTCATGAACAAGAAATTAAAACAACCTATAAGGCTCAAAGGAACTAAATTGATCTTAAGATTATTCTTTTATCTCTAAATAGAATTTTCTTAAGTTGTTAATTTCTAAATATAAAATCATACCTATCTTTCACTCAACTTATGATTTCAATCGAACATATAATCGGTGGCCAGTCAATCACAAGCATTAAGAACGAAATTAATAAAACTTTAATTTCAAGAAATAAATAGTGATCGAATTAAGTAATACCCATTATTCACAATCCTAAATCTGCCTAATCCCACTAAAAAATTAGTTGTTCATGGATAATTTAAACATAAAGAACATAGTAATTAAGAAAATAAACATTAAATTCATAATTCTAATATTCAAAATAATAACAAAACAAATACTTCAAATAAAACATAAACCAAAATAAAGAGTTCAAACTAGATGAGTGAATAGTTTAGTTTAATTGATGAAGTTGTCCTCAAGCCTAGTTTTCTTCTTCCTTTTGATCTCCAATGGTGGAAAACTAATCTCCCCTTGAAAGATGAAAAAGTGTAGTAGAAAATTGCCTCCAGATGATCTCCACATTCCTGTTCACCTCCACCTTCAAGTTGTCTCACTCAACTACTTCAAAATAGACTCCTACTCCTACTTAGCTTCTATTCCAGAATTTGAATTCAAATTTCAAACTCAATTTTCTATTAGATAACTTCCTTATCTCCAATTTACTCCTTCAGAAAAATTGTAGTCCCAGAAGATTAAATTATTTTAGGGCTTTGAATTACCTTATTTGGACTTCAGATACTCAAGTTATGGCTCAATTACTATCAGTGGCTCAGACTAGACTTCTACTTCTAAAATTTAAGCCCAACTTCGACTTTAAAGTTGGAGGCCCAAACAAACTCAGAATTTAATGAACCAAGACTATCTGAAAATATTTAGATGTCCTCTATTAGCTTCAGGAAGACAAATTTTCCAATTTGTCACTTTATACTCACCGAAATTATACTTGAAACTCTAAAAGTCTAATTCTACCTAAAAATTTCAATTTACAAACACCTACAAGAAATTAAATTAAACTAAACTAAATTCAAGAATAATAAAATAAAAGAACATAAATAAGCTTCAAATAGATTAATTCAAGTCAATTACATGCTAAATCTGATAGAAAATATAATATCAATTTGCACTTATCACTGTCTTCTTCAAAATCTTAGAACTTTTCCAATCTTCTCATTACATAATTCCTAAAACTTACCATGACAGTATGGATATGTCTTCATGGCTTAAATCCTTTATCTTAGATACCCTTGTTTTTGCTGAGGTCAAAAAATGTTTGTTTTATGTCTTCACCACTCTTAGGTTTCTGTTTGTTGGAGTAACGTATGCCTTTAAAGTTTATCCTACAGCTTGTCCCATTTTTGCAGACTTATGCTCAAAACTTATGGAATGTTCAGTTTGGTTTTACTCCAATTGTCCCTAAGGATACCTTTGGAATTCCTAGAATTTCTGAAGCATTCTCTCAACAGTTGTTGAACAACTGGTTGCCTACCAATTTCCTTTATCATGTCATGTAACCTCTGTCACTAGCCCTTACCTTGCAACCTTCGATGATTGGTGGCTTCCAACCATTCAACCACTTCTGCCTTCTCTAGGTAATTATTCTCCATCTTCCTTCGATTATATATATCTTACTATCGCTACTGAGCTGAAGTCTTTTATTTGGATGTTTACATTTCTCGTTCTAAAGGTAAATGAGCTAGGATACATGTTCCACCTAAAGAATCCAAATCCAGTAGTAAGAAAGTCAAGGTAAAATAAGAGTTTCTTCAAGCCTGAGGCTCTAAAAAATCAAATCGGATTCCTTTGAAGACCAGAGTCTTGAATACAGTTCTTACTCTTTTTGAGGTCCTAAACACTAATAACATCCTTCCAAGTAAGTTTGAATTGAATTATTCTTATTAACTCTTTACTGTTAGCTAACTCTTACATTATCTTTTTGTAGAAACAGATGTTGACCCTGCACTCTTTAAAGGAAAAGATTCTTCTAATTCTTTATTTAATGGTATTGAAGAAAGCACTATGTCTGATGAATCAGAAGATGCCACCAGCAGTTTAGCCCTCTTGTCCACTGATACCAATCTTTTATCACTAATGGAGACTCTTGTCCACCCAGCTACTGGTTCATCAGTCCCCAAAGTATCAATTAATTCCACATTAATGCTTCCTATGATTCTTAATTGAAAGTTTACTGCTAATTCCTTCTTCCAAAGAATTGTCTTGGTAAAACACCTTTGCTTTAATAAAGAAGATGAAACCGTAGATCTCACTCCACTAATCAAAATGGTGAGCCCGCTTCCTCTTGCTAACAATCTTGTTGCCCTTGTTGTTATTGAATTGGCGAAGAACACTGTGATGTTTTATCTCTCCAAGATATTATCTCCATGATCCCTCTTGAGAAGGATGCCCTTCTAACTTCTCTTTCTAGTCTTCTATCTTTTCTAACCAAAGAAGTGTCAAAACAAGTGATCACTAATTTGACAAAGAAGGCAGAGTCAATGTTCATCATTATTATTGTTGCTGCAAAGATTATCGTCAATTATGCTACGAAATTGCCTAAATGTAAAGAGACCAGGCTAGCCATAAAGCTAAGATACATAATAAATGGGAGTGTGCCACTCGTGTCAACACATTGAAAGGCCAGTTCCATGCCATGATACCCAATCCATGAGCATTTGGCCATTATTGAGAAACTCAAAGTTTAACAAAAGGACATGTTGGCTGAAGGCCAAAAACTGAAAGCTCAATATCACTAGCATAAACAAAATGCTGATGCTTTCAAATATTCTTTGCAATCTCAAAATAAATGTGCTACCACCTAAACTAATGAATTATCCAATACCCAAGTAGCGATCGCCAACTGTCATGCCAAGTGGACCGCTCTTCAATCAACTGACATCCATTTGCTTTAGTTTGTGCTTGTTTAAGTTTTTGGGAACTTCTTGTTGGATTATGGCCATAGGTTGGACTTCTATTTTTTTCTAAGCATTATTAACTATTTTAATTCTGTTTTGGCCATGGGTTGGCCTTTATTTCATCTGTAAGCACTATAGGATGATTACATTTGCATGGTTTTTGCTTTTAATTCTTATAATTTCTAATGGCCGTCAGGCCAACTTCCAATTTTATTAATCTTCATATAATTACATCATAAACAGGCCATAATTTGGCCTTATAATTTTCCGCAGCCCTGAACTAATAGTAGCTACTTTGACTCTACAAACTCCCACATGGAAGGAAAATACTTCTTCAAGTACTTACCATTAATTGCTCTTCGATATGGTTCTCCCTCTAAGTTTGCCAACCAGTAAACATTTCCATTAAGCACCTTATAAATTTTAAAATGACCCTCCTAATTAGGGGACTATTTCCTAAATTCTCTATTTTTAATACCAATAGGTAGAATCACCTTCTAAACCATAGAAAATTAAAAATATTTAATGATTAATTATTAATAGTATTAAATGATGATAGGTATTAGTCCTACCACTAAAGCAAATAAAGTATAATATAGTATAAATTTGAAATCACTCTAATATTGCAATAAATACTGATAATAATAAGTTAAGAAGTGTGGGAAAGAAGAAGGCAACCGTACAAGTAGTTGTATAATCTCTTAATATAGAAATAGAAGAATGGAAACGAAAAGGAAGGATTGTGTGACCAGTTGGGATGATTATATTTGTTTATGTAATGTATTTGTGAATTCACCATTATGTCCCTTTCTTTTTTGTTAGTTTAGTGAAACTTTCCTACACAATTTTTCCTTTGAGCAAGCATCACCAAGTGCTTCTTTCAATTTGAGTTAAATTAACAATGAAAAAGGAAAATGCAAACTAATAGCCAATAGGTTGTCTAACCGTAAATATATATTTTTAAATAATAAATTAAGAATTGATTCTCTTTGTTAATATGTATTAAGAATTAATTCTTTTCATTAATAAATCAAAATATAAATCTTAAGATACAAATAAAATTATATAATTCTAAAATATAAAAACTATATATAATTGATGAAGTTACTAAATCTCTTTGAATTTTTTTTCGATATAAACAGTAGACAATGGTAATATACTATAGACAATATGACTTTTAGTGGGTCTATTGCTTCATTTATCATTTGCAAAAAATAATGAGTCACCTTTCATAAGAGAAAGACACTTCTATTTCAGAATGATAAACAATTTTTATTAGAGAATGATAAATCTTCGTTTAAAAAGGACACAAATTTTTAAACAAGAAATGACAAACCTCAATAATAAAAGAATAAAATATAAAAATAAAAATAAATGTTAAATTTCATATTTATATTGATCTGAAAGTTATTTTGAGGATAAATCATAAATAAAAAAACACACAAAATTAAAAAAATATATAACAACACAAAAATTAAATAATAGATGAGAAAAAAATGTGAAAAAAAAGATAGACGGGACTACCGTCTATCAATGAACTGACTGTAATCTCACTCTTAAATTAAGTAACACTCAAAGTAAAAGAAAATAGGTATTAATTTTAAGTTTTTATTTGTAATATAAGCTTAAAAGTTTCAATTAAACTAAATATTATTTAAAATGACAGTCAAAATTTTTAATTTTAAATATTAAATATAAGAAGTGGTAATATTCTTAAAAATATTTATAATTTATAATTTTTATCATTTGTATTATTCAATATTTTAATTTTGCATTTAATTTTTAATTTGACTAAAAATTATCATACTTATTAATTACATTAATTTTTAGAGTTCTTTACTTTTTTTTCGTCATTGAGTTCTTTACTTTTAATATTGTAGACCCTTAATTTTTTATCAAGTCCAGTCTAAAAATTTTAAAAGAGGCCGAAATAATTTTTGTGGTATTTATTATTTATTTAAATATTTATTATTTATTTATTTAAATATTTACTATTTATTTTAATATTTATTTCAATAATATAATATTTATTTTATTTATTATTTATAATATTTGTTTTATTTATTTTTATTTACTATTTATTTTTAATAATATAATAATATTTGTTTTTAACAAAAAATAAAATAAAAAATAAAAAATCGGACGGATCGACTAGCGACGAGCTGTAGCACGGCAGGCAGCAATTGGCCTGCAGCGATTTGCTACCCAGCAACAATTCTCGTCAGCGCAATTTCGCCCAGCAACAGCCCGCACTCAATTTTGATAAATCTTTATTTAGCTTGGTTTTTAATATTTTCCTAAACAGATTTTGATTTTCCTTAACATACTAGATTTTTTCTTTTAATTGCCTATAAATATCATATTAAAACACACATAGAGGGAATTTTGAAATTTTATTGGGACAGAAACACAAAAAAAAAAGGTAGAGACTTTTATTGTCTTCGGACTTTTTAGCAATTAATTGAGATCTTTGGACTTTGGAACTTTGGTTGGCTGCTGGAACTTTGGAGAATTCAGTATCCATCAAATAAACCTTAGCAAGCTTGATAAACAAAAAAGAAACAGTAAGTTTAGACAAAGAAGATTAACAACATAAAAAATCCTACAAAGGCAGTGAACTCACTTTCTTGGACACGCTCACCCATAGTTCTCATTCAAGCAATTTTGATGGGGCCAACAAATGATGGTATGCTTTAAATTAAATAAATACTATATGTTTTGATTGTTCTAAATATTGGATGAATTCATTATTCATTTAATTAAAGTCACAGTAGGTTAATTCTTTTAAAATCAATTCATATATTATTTTACATGAAGTGCATATTTTTGTTATTGTTTTTCTAAATCATATAAACTATAACCAGTAAATATATTGGCTCTTGGCTCAGGGTATTTATTTATTTTCTATTGCATGGTTATTTAATCAATATGCTATATAAATTTGCTTAAGGATTTTCCATATAAAACTTAACAGTAGCTTTATTAAGCTCTTAAAAATATTATCACAGTGACTTTATTTAAATTCTTGAAAAATCATCACAATAGCTTAATAATAAAAATAATAACAATATTAGTTTCTCAAAATCACAAAACTCTAGTTTTTAAATATAAACCTTTTAAACCCTAAAGTATTAATTTTATTTAAAACCCTAATTTAAGATTGTAAACTCTAAATTTATATACTTATTGCTTTATTTAATTTTAGATTTGATTTTGTAGTTTATTATATGTCTTGATGATTGATCTATTTAATTTTGATGTTTGGTTTATTTAATTTATCATGGATGAATATGTTTTCAATTATTATTTGTTTATTAAAATTGTAAGAGGTATGTTTTCATGATTGGGTATCTCATTAATTAATTTTTATGTAATTTAAATTATTTTTATATTTTGAGATTAATGTAAAAGACACATTTTTACCTTTTGGTGGGTGTCCTATTTAGTTTTAGACATTGGACCATGTAAGGACACGTTTCCATCCTTGGATGAGTGTCCATTTATTTATTTTGTAACATTGCTTTGATTTTAATATAATGATGCTTTATTTTAATTATTGCATGTATTATGGATAATATCATTATATTTAAGAATTTTATAATATTAAGACATGAAAAGAGGCCGGTTTCAATGAACCGAGCGTTGTGGGGGTGCTGGGCCATTTCTCACCTTCCCCACACGTATTTAACTTTATGAATTAGAGATTCCTATTGAATAGAGTCATCCACTCCTTTTTTTTTCTGGCCCCATTTTCTCCGGGTTTAGACACTTGTTCTCTAAGGCCCTGAGCCTAACAGTACCAAAAGTCGCAAGAACCATTCCACATGGGAGTGGAGACAAAAATCCCCGCTCACAGTGGTGACTCCACTAGGGATAAAAGAAGTTGATTCTATTAGTCTTTATATTATTCTATTCTTTCTTATCATGATATTATCCATTTCATCATTTAGATTGCATCGTGTGCATGAGTTAGGACGCCCGTGTTATCCGTGTTGTGTTATGTAATGGATACCATACATTCACTCAAGGTATGGAGATCGAGCATGGCATAACCACTCATAGTCTTGTACCTTTTGGTATATACTTACTATTAAAACCTAAGCCTTTCAACCCAAAGACTAAAGCTCATTTAATTGGCCTAGTTACTTTCCTTAGGTTTTACCCCAAATGCTTGTTGTTTGACTATGATTAATTTATCTTGGTTTAAATCATGGTTTATTTGGTTTGTTCTTTTTCTAATATGAACTAATTACATTGTGAGCTCAAATAATTTTTTTCTCTAAATCCAAAGGACCAAAGCTATTTTTAAAATTTTCAAATTGATCTTTAGACATAAAACTTTTCCTAAATAAGTCAAAAAAAATTCTCATGACCCAAATACAAAGTCCAAAATTCATTTTTTCTAAAATCTTTTTACAATGGGCTTAGGAAAAAATTAGTTTCACAACCTTTTGAAAGAGCTTACGAATATTTAGGTCAATTATGAGGCTAGTTTATACTAAGAATTATTAATCATGGGCTTATTTTTGGCATGAATCATTATTTACTTTTTGAAGTGAGAAATCTATTTATAATAAACCTCTTAATTTAGTTTTAATCCAATATAGTATAAAAGCTGCTTTAATTGGTTGAATGGATTAAAACCTAATTAATGGGAATTATCATGAACTGATTTTTATTTTTGAAAATATAACTATTGATTGAACCGTCCAAGGGAACTTTTCGAAAATAAAATATCCCATGTTGGTATTTTGTTAACCATATACCTAGAAAAAAAGACTCGCCATTCGTGTGTGAAAGTTATAAGGTTGGAAGGAATGTCTTAATTATCTTTGTTTGTTTATTGTTTATGCATACATGTATACACACATTGCATAACATATCATTAATCCTTTCTAGCTCACAGACCTAGAGTATAGTAGCTCAAAAGTGTACAACAACTCCACCTACGCCAGTGACATAGAATCCAACAACAACTCAGTTAGCTTCTCACCAAAAGCATTGGGGCCCAAACAAATTCAAAGAAGGGTGGACGATGCCCTCAATGCCAAGATGGAAGAACTAAAGAAGGCCCTGGCTGAGACCATGAAGAACCAATTGGTCATAATTTTGGGGAACAATGCTGAGGTATCTGCTAACACCAAGAAGCCGAAGGACAAAGAGAAGGCTAAGGTTAGTGAAGTGGCTTTTGAGGATGACAAAGTAGTCATTGATGATGATGATGACTGTGCTCAATACTTTCAAAATTCTTAAGATAAGAAGAAAGAGCAGAGGGTTGTGGAAAGAGCAACTGTGGAAAAGACTAAAAATTCTAATGTTGAGAAACTAATTGTTTATTTGGAGAAGAAATTTGAGAAGAAGCTGAAAATTGAAGAAATGTCAGAGGTCGACAAGTTGTTTGAACAAGATGAGGAGGTTCCTTATAAGTTCAAGATGTCTTCCTTCGCTATATACAATGGTACAAGAAATCCTTCCTTGCATGTCAAACAACACATCACTGCCATGCAATATGCCAGAGCTACTAAAGCTCAAACTCTGAGGTATTTTAT
Organism: Garcia nutans; assembly: GCA_947685225.1. NCBI lineage: Eukaryota > Viridiplantae > Streptophyta > Magnoliopsida > Malpighiales > Euphorbiaceae > Garcia > Garcia nutans. The sequence continues at coordinate 668,724 of CANTUV010000013.1, forward strand.
GCTCTTATTGGATCCTGTTATGCAAAATTGGTTCAATACCTTGAAAGAAAGTACAAAAAAAAATGGGACATGTTGTACAAGGCATTCATCCAACAATATGGATACAATACTGAGCTGGAAGTTACCTTGATGGAGGTGGAGACCATTAGGCAAAGAACAAATGAGAACTTTATTGATTATGTAAAGAGATGGAGAAATGAGGCTGCTTTGCTCAAAAAGAGGCCTAATGAGTCAGATCATATTAGGATGATTGTTAGAGGGGTGTTGCCTAGTCTTCATGAAAAGATATCTCATACACTCATATGGAATTTCAAAGATCTTCTCCAAGCTGGTCTACAAATTGAAGAATTAAAAAGGGAGAAGAACCGTTTTTCGGCAAGAAGGAATGAGAAAGGGAACTACCAGTCGGGTAATCAAAGCATGCAAAAGGAAGTTGATATTAATGCAACTGGTCAAGAAAATAGAAGACAGTTCTCAGAATTGGAAAAACCTATATCTTGGGTTTTCAACAAGCTACAGAAGAAGGGGTTGTTACAACCGTTAGCTCCTCAACCACTACATAATCCTCTGCCACCAAACTTCAATGCCGATGCCTTCTCTATATTTCATCAAATGCAAGGGCATGAGACGGATAAATGTACTTGTCTAAGGCACGAGATCCAAGATTTAATTGATAGTGGTAAGCTACCTGAGCCAGATAAGCCCAATACCAAAAGCAATCCTCTGCCTAGGTTCAACAGAGTGCCACCACTAGCAACTTTCATGGTAGGAGGAGGATTGGTGGAAGATCTTGTCTTATCCTCTTTTCAAGATGGGAATATTGAAGATGTGAAGGGAGAAGAAGCTTAACTTAACAAACTTCCCTTGGCTTGCTTGTTTGTTTTTGTTTTATTTTCTTTATTTGGTGTTTTATGGAACAATCGTATTTTTCAAATTTAAAGTTGCTTGAAATTAATTATTTTTGTCAAAATTTTTGTTGGTCTTTGTTCATTTTGGTGCTCATCCGATGATCAATTTAACTTAATATTTATAAATTAGAGTATCTATGCATCATGATTCGAATGACTTTACTAGGTGAGAAAATTGCTCTATAGCATTGAATTGAATATGCTTACTTAGAGAGGGCTCCTGCATAATTACCTTTGTCTAGGTCCTAGTCAGTCTTAGAAAATGCTTTGATGAACTTTTGAGACAAAATTGAACTCTGCTTATTTAGGAGAGAAATGATCTAGGCACATTATTTGGTTAGCCAACAACTAATATCAATGTTTTATTAGTTTTTGTCATAAAATTGTTATTTATTTATTATGATGATTATTGTTTTCTTCATGCATTTTGGTAGTTTTAATCTGTTTATTTTGTGATTTCATTAATTTGATAGTTTTTAATTTATCCCAGTGTTTATGTCATTTTTGTACTAGTTTTTAGTGTGATGTTTATGTGGTTTTGGTTAATGTTTCATTTGATTCTTGTTTAAAGTTTGTTTTAAGTGTTTGTTTTAGGTTAAAGTGCAAAAACTCCCTTGGAAGATCAAAACAAAGAAAGAAGAGCATGAAGCAGCAAGACATGGCCAAGCCAAATCAAGCTTAGCCATGTCACCTCAAGGAAATTTTTGGCAGATCATGACACGGGCAGGAGACACAGCCAAGCCAGTAGCCGTGTCTCACCTAAAGCGCCAAACCAAGGGAACCAAGAAAGAAAGGAAAATTTGGCAGAAGCTAACACTGGCAGGTGACACGGCCAAGCCACTGGCCGTGTCACATGACACGGCCACAAGCTTGGTCGTGTCCCTTACTAAGCCAAAGAATAAAGAAAGAACCAAAGGAAAGAAACAGAAGCTGACACACCCAGGAGACATGACCAAGCCACTGGCCGTGTCACATGACACGACCACAAGCTTGGCCGTGTCACTCTCATCTCCAAAGAAGCAAAGAAGAGCAAGGAGAAATAGAAGCTGATACACCCAGGTGACACGGCCAAGCCACTGGCCGTGTCACATGACACGGTCACAAGCTTGGCCGTGTCACTCCATGGGACTAAAGAAAGAAAGAAAGCGTGGATTTTCAGCGAGGGTTTTGTATAAATAAGAAGATTAGGGCAAGAGTAAAGGGAGGATCCACACTTCCAGCCGTCCAACACATACTTTTCAGCTATTCTTCATTTTTCTCTTGAAAATTGATTTCACTTTCATGCAAACACTCTAGATCAAATTAGTTTTAGCCATTGCATTATTCTTTTAGCAAAAATCTGAGCAAGAGATTCTTCAGAAGCCAAAGGAAGTTTGTAATTTGGTTTTGTTCTTAAACTCTATCTCTTAAGTTTCATTGAAATTATATTTATGAATTCTCTATGTCTAAATTAATTTCTTTGAATTTTAATGAGATGAATTTATTTGATAGCTTCATTATGAACTAATTTTGATCTAGTCTAGGGTTTGTATGGATCTACTATGATTGTATGAAATGGTTATTGCTCTTAACTGAATTATTTCTTTTATCCTTAATTGAATGGATTAATGTTAATATATAATTGATTGGCCACCAATTATGTGTTTGAGGTATTTAGATGAAGGATTGAGAAATGAAATCTAATTCTGGAACAATTCAATTAGGGACTTAGGTGAATTAGAAATATAAACCTAAGGAAAAGATCATTTTGATTGTAATAAGATTAATTGAAAGAGGTTTGAATGGGAGAGCTTATTTCCTTGATTTGATTAATTAAGGTGCTTGAAATATGATCTTTGAAATTAAACCAGTTGAGAGAAATAACCATTCATACATATAAGTTAGTAGAGAAGTGCAAACCCTAGGCTTTTCTATTAAGTGAATCAATATCCTTGTTTAGTTTCCTTTAATTGCTATAAATTCAATTCATTTTCTTTTTCATTAGTTGTTCAACAATTTAATCTTATAAATCAAAAACTACTAATTAATAATTTGTTCATTACAATTTGATAAATAATTAGTCTATCTAGCTTCCTTGTGAGACGACCTTGAGGTGTTCACCGAAATACTACAGCAGCCTCGTATACTTGCGAGTGTGGCTTTAGTAGTGTTTATTAGAGCGCAACAAGTTTTTGGCGCCACTGCCGGGGAGGCTAATTGGCATAATTGTTTATTAGTCATATATAGATTTTAAATTATTTTTCATTGTTTATATTTTATTTTATTTTTCCTTTTCTTTAAATAATTCCTTTTTCCATAAATTTTTTTTATGCAAGGTAGGAGATCACTCGAAGGAGAGCTTTGCCTAGTTATTTCAGAAATTCAAAGAGTGAAAAGGAGCAGAGAAGAGTTTGAACTTTATACCGGGTTTGATACAGAGGAGAAAATTTTTGATTTTGAGTCGGATACTGCACAATCTACCAATATGGGAGATGAGAACTATGAGGGATTTTGTCAGACTTGTCATATGGCAGCAAGAAATTACGAGTTGAAGAATATTTATTACAACATACTGTCATCTTTCTATGGAGTTTCGAAAGATCCTTTGAATTTTATCCTAGATTTTTACTCCACCCTCAACACATTTCCATTGGGAGGACTAACAGAAGACCAGTTGAGGATGAGGTGTTTTCCATACACATTAAAGGATATGGCAAAAAACTGGCTTATGATGTTGCCTGAAAATTCTTTGACAACTTGGGAGCAAGTATACAACAAGTTAATGGGCAAATTTTACTCACATCAGAAGACAGCTGAATTAAGAGGAAAAATAGCTACATTTACTCAATTTGAAGGAAAGCCATTTCATGAGTCTTGGGACAGGTTTAAGATGTTGTTAATCCAGTGTCCACACCATCACTACCCACTTCAACTGCTGAATCAGTTATTCTACGATGGTCTAACCCAGCAATTTTAGAATACTGTTGATAATGCAGCTGGGGGAGCTATGGGAGAAAAGACAGCAGATGAGACTTATGAAATCTTTGAAATGCTGGGAGCTAATTCCCAACAAAAAAGTGTAAGAGGAAGAAGTAAAGGAGTAAATCAATTGGAAGCCAACAGTGAGATGGTCAATCAAATAGCTGAATTGACAAGGCAAGTGCAGATGCTGAACATAAAGAACAATGCTTCTTCATCCACTCAAGAAGTGTATGGAATTTATGGAACTTTTGGGCATGAAGAAAATATATGCCCCTCTGCATACGAGTCTTATGGAAATGAGGCTGAGCAAGTTAACGCTATGGGGGGATATTAACCAAGAGCCCGGAATGATCCTTTCTCAAACACTTACAATCCTGGTTGGCGGAATCATCCAAACTTTTCCTGGGCAACAAATAATTCTCAACAACCTTTCCATTTGCTCCAAAGATAGAATTAATAGCCAGGGCAATCTTTAAATTAAGGGCAGCCTAAGAGAGAGAGTTTGGAGGATAGTTTATATGCTTTTATCCAAGTCAGTACCAAGAATCAAGAGATGAATAACAAAAGGTTGGATTCATTGGAAGCGTCTTTCAAGAAAGTGGAGACCCAAGTGGGACAACTTGCACAACAGATGCAGATTCAACAAAAAGGAAAATTTTCAAGTCAACCTGAGCAAGCACAAGCAGTGACTGTTCTCAAAAGTGGCAAGGTAATAAATAATGGTGTTGAAAATAATTCTGTGAATGCAGGTGATCAAGAGAACAAAAGGAAGGAGAATCAGAGGACAATGGTGTTGGAGAAAAATCAATGGAGAAATCTCCTTCAGCAGATTTACACAAGGCAAGTAATCCTTACCGGCCACCTATACCATTCCCCAGCAGGTTGAAGAATGATAAACAAGATAAGCAATTTTCAGACATCTTCAACATGCTGTCTAAGGTAAGTATTAACTTACCTTTACTTGAAGCAATAATGAACATGTCGACTTATGCCAAATTCTTCAAGGAATTGAACACTAAGAAAAAGAGGTATGAGCCAAATGAAAAGGTGATAGTATCAGAGGTAGCTAGTGATGTTTTGCAACATAAACTACCTCCGAAGCTAAAGGATCCTGGCTGTTTCATAATTAAAATTACTATGGGTAATGGAAAGGAGACTGATGGCATGTGTGATTTAGGAGCCAGTGTTAATTTGATGCCTTATTCTGTGTATCTTGAATTAGAACTTGGGGAAGTTAAACCTACCAAAATGGTCTTGCAATTAGCTGATAGATCTCTTAGATTCCCAAAAGGAGTTATAGAAGATGTGTTAGTTAAGGTTGGTGGGTTGATAGTGCTTGTGGATTTTATAGTTCTTGACATGGAAGGAAATAACCCTACACCATCTGCACACACTATTCTACTAGGTAGGCCTTTTATGGCTTCGACCAACACCTTGATTAATGTTAAAAATGGTAAATTGTCAATGACTGTCTTGGGATAAACGGTTGAATTTTCTATTTTTAACACTTCTCCCATTCCTACAACTGCATTATATGAGGATTGCTCTTTGATTGATTGTATTGACGCAGTTGTTTCAGATATTTTCTTGCAAACAAGTTCTTCGGATAAATTGGAGCTGGCACTGACCTTAGATCATGAATTGGATATTTTTGACTCAAAAGTAGCCAGTTGCATTGATATTTTAGAAAGTGCTGAAATAGAGGAACTTAAAGAGGAACCATCATTTGAGCTCCCCTCCATCCAAAAAGAAGAGAATAACCCTTCACTTGAGTTAGAGCTAAAAGAGTTGCCTAAAAATCTGAAATATGTATTTTTAGGAGATCACAACACCTTACCTGTGATAATTTCTAGCGAACTTAGTGAAAGGGAAGAGATGAGGTCGGTGAGTGAATTAAAAAGATTGAAAAGAGCAGTAGGATGGGGGTTGAGTGATATCAAAGGTATTAGCCCTTCAATGTGCATTCATAGAATTATCTTAGAAGAGGGAGCTAAACTTGTGAGAGAGACCCAAAGGCGCCTTAATCCAAACATGAGTGAAGTGGTTAAGAAGAAGTGCTTAAATTGCTTGATGAAGGAGTGATATACCCAATAGCCAATAGTGAGTGGGTTAGCCAGTACATGTAGTGCCTAAGAAATCAGGAATCACTGTGGTAAGAAATGAAAAGAATGAATTGGTTCCTACTAGGACTACCACTAGGTGGAGGATGTGTATAGACTATAGGAAGTTAAATAATGCCACAAAGAAAGATCATTTCCCTCTTCCTTTTATTGATCAAATGCTGGATAAACTTTCTGGACACTCACATTATTGCTTTTTGGATGGACTTTCAGGTTATTATCAGGCGCCGATATCACCAGAGGATCAATCTAAGACCACATTTACTTGCCCTTTTGGGACTTATGCATTTCGGCGTATGCCCTTTGGCTTGTGCAATGCGCCTACAACTTTTTAGAGATGCATGATGTCTGTTTTCACGGACATGATAGATGACTTTATTGAGGTATTTATGGATGATTTTTCTGTTTTTGGTGACTCTTTTGACAATTGCCTCAGTAAACTTGTTCTTGTGCTTAAGAGATGCAATGAATGTAACCTTACTTTGAGTTGGGAAAAGAGTCATTTCATGGTTACTCACGGCATTATATTAGGCCATGTTGTGTCTAGTAAAGGGATTGAGGTGGATAAAGCTAAGGTAGAGTTGATTGCTAAGTTACCCCCACCTACCTCTGTTAAGGGAATAAGAAGCTTTCTAGGGCATGCAGGTTTTTACCGGAGGTTTATTAAAGATTTTTCTAAAATAAGCCAACCATTGTGTCATTTTCTTGGGAAAGATGTTCCATTTGAATTTACTGCACAATGCATGCAAGCTTTTAATTCCCTTAAGGAAAAATTGACCAGTGCACCGATAATTGTAGCTCCTGTTTAGTCTTTACCTTTTGAAATTATGTGTGATGCCTCCAACCATGCAGTAGGAGCTGTCCTTGGGCAAAGAGTTGAGAAATTTTTGAGAGTGATCTATTATGCTAGCTTGACCCTAAATAGCACACAATTTAATTACACAACAACTGAAAAAGAAATGCTAGCTGTTGTTTTTGCCTTAGATAAGTTTAGAGCATATTTGATTGGGTCTAAAATTATTGTGCATTCAGATCATGCAGCTCTAAAATATCTCTTGACAAAACAACATGCTAAACCTCGTTTAATTAGATGGGTGCTATTAAGAATTTGATTTTCAAATCAAAGATACTAAGGGAAATGAAAATGTTGTAGCTGACCATTTATTTAGGTTAACTTTCTTTGGTGAAAATCTTGCATCTGATAGCATTCATAGAAATCTAGAAGCATTTCCTGATGAGCAATTGTTTGCGGTAATGAATTCACCTTGGTTTGCAGATATTGCTAACTATGTTGCTTGTGGTATTTTGCGTTCTGACATGTCATTTCAGGAAAAGAAAAGGTTTTTGCACATGAGTAAATTCTATTTCTGGGATGAACCTTACCTATTCCGGATATGCAAAGATGAGATAGTTCGCAGGTGTGTATCTGAGGAAGAACAACTGAGTATTCTTCAATTTTGTCATGACCTTCACTGTGGTGGTCATTTTGGAGGGAGAAAGACTGTCGAAAAAGTGCTGCAAAGTGGATTTTACTAGCCTACTCTATTCAAAGATGCTCAAGAATATTGTAAGCATTGTGACCGCTGTCAAAGAGTAGGTAACATTGGAAGGAGGAATGAAATACCCCTTCAATCTTATATTGTGGTTGAATTGTTTAATGTTTGGGGAATAGACTTCGTGGGTCCTTTTCCTAAAACTTTTGGTTATGAATACATTTTAGTTGCTGTTGATTATGTTTCAAAATGGGTGGAGGCAATCCCCACCCGAACTAATGATGCTAATATGGTTGTTAAATTTGTGAAGCAATACATTCTTAAGCAGATTTGGCACACCAAGAGTGATAGTCAGTGATGGGGGAAGTCATTTTTGCAACAAACTTTTAGAGAAGTTAATGCGCAAGTCAGGTGTGAAACACAAAGTGGCGACCCCATACCATCCACAGACTTCAGGACAAAGTTGAGACATCCAACAAGCAAATCAAAGGAATTATGGAAAAAACAGTCAACTCATCAAGGAAGGATTGGGCAAGTAGATTGAATGATGCATTGTGGGCATATCGAACTGCTTTCAAGACTCCCTTGGGTATGAGTCCATACCGATTGGTTTTCGGTAAGGCTTGTGATTTACCAGTGGAGTTAGAGCACAAGGCGTATTGGGCAATTAAGATTCTGAATTTAGATTTGGACAAGGCAAAGAGAGAACATTTTCTACAAATTTCGGAGTTAGATGAACTAAGGAACGAGGCATATGAGAGTTCGAGGATTTATAAGGACCGTACTAAAGCACTTCATGACAGAATTTTAGTACGAAAGACATTGAGCCCAGGTATGAAGGTTTTGCTTTTTAATTCTCATCTCCGACTATTTCCAGGAAAACTTAAGTCTCGATGGAGTGGTCCTTTCGAGATAACTCGGGTATATCCTTCCGGTGCTATAGAATTATTTAACTCTCGAAAGAATGAAAATTTTAAAGTAAATGGACAGAGAGTTAAACCACATAATGAGGGGTTTCAAGAAGTAAGGATTGTCAATAGTGCTTTGATATACGATCCTTAATTCTTGCAGTAACGTCCAGCTAAGATGACGTTAAAGAAGCGCTCGATGGGAGGCAACCCATTGTTATTATTTTTATCATTTTAGTTTAGTATCTTCAGTTTATTTATTCATTTTCCCTTTTATTTTTCCTTAAGGCTTGATGGTTTGGAGATTGGAAGTATTTTTATTCTTGCAGAAAATAGGCTAGGACCATTGAGTTTAATTGAGAAAAGGAGGGCTATCCAGTTCCAACTTTCCTTGCTCGCATGTGTATGCTGAAGTCGCGGTATTTGCTTTTGTTGTTTTCTTTCATGTGACTATTTATATGAAAGCTTCACTATGTGTGACACAAAAGAGGTTCTTTCTATCTTTTCTTTTGTTTACATTGAGGACAATGTAACTCATAAGTGTGGGGTAATTTTTAAGCTTTTCTTTAATTTTTGTTTTGTTTACTTTGTGAGTTATATTGTGAATTTTTGGCTTTGTTTTCTTTGTGAGTTATTGTGTGTTTTTCATGGCATAATTGTTGGAAAACTTATTGACTTTTCTGTAATTCTAGCATTACATTTAAGAGTTTAGTATCAGCATAGAGATTAGCATTTGAATTCATTCAGGATCAATTTTCACATTTTGCTATTCATGATATATAAATCTCTGAGAACCCACCCTTTGTGAGTTTTGAGCCTCATAAATCGAATATTATTGTCAATCGATTTTCTTTCTTAAGTGTGCACCTTCATGATTTTGCATCTCTAGAGCTTGCTTTTGCATACTAATTGAACTCACATTATGATTTCATCTCAAGTTTTAAAATGATGAAGGCAAATTAGGATTACCCCCTTTAGCTTAAAAAGACCTCCTTTGATTATGAATTCCTTAGTGAGCCAAGTTGAGCCTTTGACTTTTTTTTTATTGATCAACACAATTCACAACTCAACATTTTCCTATTATCATCATACCTTCATTAAGGAATGGAGTTTCTTATGATATGAAAATAGGAGTGGTTTAATTCATAAGTGTGGGGTAAGCAATTAAAAAAAAATAGTATTGCTTTAGTAAGATTTGGGGCTGAAATGCATACTTTACAGATTGTATTTGACTAAGAGTCGATTATTCTTTTCCTCTACATTTGAGCTAAATGTTCAATGCAATTTTATATTTTGTATATATAATAATAATAATAATAATAATAATAAATAAAAAATAAAAAAGAGAAGATATATATATACAAAATTTATATATTTTCTAGCATTAGTCATCAAAGAGGAATTTCTACTCATTTACTTTTCTTTAAGTATGCAAGTATGTGAGACTATCAAGGGTTGATGAATATGTTATTTGAGGGAGTTACGAGTTTCTACGCAAGATTATTGTCTAATTTAGATACTCCATTTCTTAATGATCAAACTTAAATGTCTATTCTCACACCTTCACCTTAGCCCCATTACATCCAAATGGAAAGACCTTCGGATTATTTCTTGAGAAAAATCAGTGAGGGAGATTGGATAATTAAGCAAGTTTATGGCAGTATGCAGTCATGATTGGTTTGAGTGAATTAACCTTTGAAATTGAGAGAAACACTTAGATGAGAGATGAGATTTGTTATGTCTGAATTAATGAATGAGCTAAGAAAATCTTGATTGAAGTAAATTGCATTTATTTATTGCTGAGTCTTAAAGGATTTCATCTTATATACTTAAATTATAGTTAAGGTTAATTGAGTTTTTAATTTATGCCATGTGAATTTGCTTGAGGACAAGCAAAGTTTTAAGTGTGGGGTAGTTGTTTTATTAGTTTTTGTCATAAAATTGTTATTTATTTATTATGATGATTATTGTTTTCTTCATGCATTTTGGTAGTTTTAATCTGTTTATTTAGTGATTTCATCAATTTGGTTGTTTTTAATTTATCCCAGTGTTTATGTCATTTTTGTACTAGTTTTTAGTGTGATGTTTATGTATTTTTGGTTAATGTTTCATTTGATTCCTGTTTAAAGTTTGTTTCAAGTGTTTGTTTTAGGTTAAAGTGCAAAAACTCCCTTGGAAGATAAAAACAAAGAAAGAAGAGTATGAAGTAGCAAGACATGGCCAAGCCAAATCAAGCTTGGCCGTGTCACCTCAAGGAAATTTTTGGCAGATCATGACATGGGCAGGAGACACGGCCAAGCCACTGGCCGTGTCTCACCTAAAGGGTAAAACCAAGGGAACCAAGAAAGAAAGGAAAATTTGGCAGAAGCTGACACTGGCAGGTGACACGGCCAAGCCACTGGCTGTGTCACATGACACTGCCACAAGCTTGGCCGTGTCCCTTCCTAAGCCAAAGAACAAAGGAAGAACCAAAGGAAAGAAACAGAAGCTGACACACCCAGTAGACACGGCCAAGCCACTGGTTGTGTCACATGACACGACCACAAGCTTGGCCGTGTCACTCTTATCTCCAAAGAAGAAAAGAAGAGCAAGGAGAAATAGAAGCTGACACACCCAGGTGACACAGCCAAGCCACTGGTCGTGTCACATGACACGGCCACAAGCTTGGCCGTGTCACTCCATGGGACTAAAGAAAGAAAGAAAGCGCTGATTTTCAGCGAGGGTTTTGTATAAATAAGAAGATTAGGGCAAGAGTAAAGGGAGGATCCACACTTCCAGCCGTCCAACACATACTTTTCAGTTATTCTTCACTTTTCTCTTGAAAATTGATTTCACTTTCATGCAAACACTCTAGATCAAATTAGTTTTAGCCATTGCATTACTCTTTTAGCAAAAATCTGAGCAAGAGATTCTTCAGAAGCCAAAGGAAGTTTGTAATTTGGTTTTGTTCTTAAACTCTATCTCTTAAGTTTCATTGAAATTGTATTTATGAATTCCCTAATGTCTAAATTAATTTCTTTGAATTTTAATGAGATGAATTTATTTGATAGCTTCATTATGAACTAATTTTGATCTAGTCTAGGGTTTGTATGGATCTACTATGATTGTATGAAATGGTTATTGCTCTTAACTGAATTATTTCTTTTATCCTTAATTGAATGGATTAATGTTAATATATAATTGATTGGCCACCAATTATGTATTTGAGGTATTTAGATGAAGGATTGAGAAATGAAGTCTAATGCTAGAACAATTCAATTAGGGACTTGGGTAAATTAGAAATATAAGCCTAAGGAAAAGATCATTTTGATTGTAATAAGATTAATTGAAAGTGGTTTGAATGCGAGAGCTTATTTCCTTGATTTGATTAATTAAGGTGCTTGAAATATGATCTTTGAAATTAAACTAGTTGAGAGAAATAACCATTCATACATATAAGTTAGTAGAGAAGTGCAAACCCTAGGCTTTTCTATTAAGTGAATCAATATCCTTGTTTAGTTTCCTTTAATTGCTATAAATTCAATTCATTTTCTTTTTCATTAGTTGTTTAGCAATTCAATTTTATAAATCAAAAACTACTAATTAATAATTTGTTCATTGTGATTTGATAAATAATTAGTCTATCTAACTTCTTTGTGAGACGACCTTGAGGTGTTCACCGAAATACTACAGTAGCCTCGTATACTTGCGAGTGTGGCTTTAGTAGTGTTTATTCGAGCGCAACAATCAACCCTATTAATATCAATCCCTAGTTGTTTCTTTGAGCCTTCATAAAATTTTAGCTTTCTTTTCATTGGCTTACAAACTCCAACAACCTACCCTGAGCAGTTGTGATGCTTATGACAAATCTAATGATCACTAAGGGGAAGAGGCAAGAAGATAAAAAAGGAATGCCTAGTCAAGACCATAAAAAAAATGAAGAAGAAGAAAAGAAGAAGAAAAAGAAGAAAGAAAAGAAAGGAAAAGAAAAAAAAAGGAGAAAAAAAAGAAAGAAAAAAGCAAAAAAAAAGAAGAAAAAGAAATAAAATTCAAAACGGGTCAGAAAGCCAACTGAGTTTTCCCTTTACCTAAAACAGTGGAAGTCAAAGACAGTTTGACTTAAATTGGTCCAACCTTACCAGAAATTCAACCAAAATTATAAATACAGAAGAAAGATCATCCAGTTCTTAAAAGTCCTGTACTTGATAATCCTACAAGAAAGAAGGACAAAATGATAAAATGCTCAAAGAAAAGGAGTAAGAAAAGGAAAGAGAAAGAAAAGGAAAAAAAGAAAAAAAAGAAAGAAAGGAATATGGGTATCAACCTTTTTATAAGGGAAAAGACTATTCCAATCAAGATCCAGATTAATGCCAAGAAGATGGGAGATCATTCAAGACTCTTTCTTTTCATGTTTCCAGCTGCCTAAAGTTCCAACAAAAAGTTTATAGTGTGAAAGCTTGTCCATAGTATCACATAAGCTCCTATTTCAAAATGACCTTCATTTAAACCATGTCCCTTATAAACCCCATTTCAAGCCTATCAAAGACCTGTTGATCTCTCTTGGTAGGTAGAGTCTATTAGTAGAGATAGTTTGAATAAGAATGCATATGAGATAGACAATATTCAAACTCAATGAGACCTTTGATCAAGTAATGTGTATGTGCCTATCTGAAGTGCAACAGTTCTTGCTCAAATAGAAATGATTCCCGAGTTTAGTATGGTAACTAGGGTTGTCATGTTATAGATATATTAATTTGAAAAATTAAGTCCTGAGGTATAATAACACTGATTTGACAAAGCCAAAATATGATTTTAAGGTTTTTTAAAAAAAATGTTTTGTCATGCAAAGCCTTCAAGTTAAGAGAAGTTTGTTGAATCATCGAACCTCAAAGGACAAATTGGGCAAAGTAATTGATTGTTGGCAAGGTTATGAAGAAGCTACCAACTGACATATTGAATCATAGTTTGAAATTGATGTATCCCTGACTCTGCTGCTTGGGCCTCACCACTCATGTTTTCAACATCTCGAAGATAAAAACCATAAATGCAAAGCTTTCTGTCATTCCAAAGCAAGAACTGAACGGGAATTTGGAAGGAGTCAATGGGAATACTTTAGTTGGTCATCTCGGTCTGTGAGTTGATAGAATCACTATAAGTGTTATTCATGCATATCATGCATACATGAGCATATCACATTGCATTTTCTTGTATTGTATTGTCTATTTTTTGTCAAAGTGAACAACAGATACTCTATGAAGCAAAGATGAAGCGGGTTTATAATCAGGGGGCATGGAGGGCCCATTGCTAGAGGAAGTTATAGTCATTTTACAAAAGAAAGAAGAGATACATGCTTATGCAAGGAACCAGAAAAAATACAAACATCAATTAGAGCCTGCATGAGAAAAATCATTAGTTTGAGCTTACACAAGGGGCAAAATTTTTCCTTTTTAGTTTTTGAGTTTATGCATGTACAAAATATTTTCAAACTCACTTTCAAATATTTTGCCACGCAGAGGGCAAGGCAGGAGAAGATATGAGGGCCAACTAAAAAATAGCTAAATTTTTTGCGAAAGGAAGAACAAAAAGAATAGAATAGCCGGTTTAGCCAGAATTCTCAACTGATAAAAGGTCAATCAAAATCCAGTTTCTGGTCTAGCATCCAAATCCAGTTTCGAGTAGGGCACCCAAATTCAGTTTCGGATTGAGCACCCAACTCTTGTCTCAGGTCTAAGTACCCAATCTAGTTTGGGATCGAGTATCCAAATTCAGTTTCGGATCGAGCACCCACAATCCAATCTTTGATCGAGCATCCAAATTCAATTTCGGGTCGAGCACCCATAATCCAGTCTTGGATCGAGCATTCAAATTCAGTTTCTGGTTGAGCACTCATAATCCAGTCTTGGATCGAACATCCAAATCCAATTTTGGGTCAAGCACCCAAAATCCAGTCTCGGGTCCAAGTACCCAAATTAAATTCAGTTTTGGGTCAAGCACCTAAAATCCAGTCTCGGAGTACCCAAATTAAATCCAGTTTCAGATCGAGCACCCAAATCCAGTTTAGGATGAAGAATCCAGTTTCGGATCGAGAATTCAAATCCAAATCAGTCTCAGGTCGAGAACCCAAAATCCAGTTTCAGATTGAGTATCCATAATCCAGTCTTGATCGAGTATCCACATCCAGTTTCAGGTCCAAGTACCCAATTCAGTCTCGGGTCCAAGTATCCAATCTTGGATCCAAGTACCTACACAAAATTCAGTCTTGGGTCCAAGTACCCAAATTTTTTTTTCGGGCTTAAATATCCAAATCAAATTCAATCTCAGATCCAAGTATCCAGTCTCGGGTCCAAGTACCCATTTTAATCTCGGATCCAAGTCCAAGTACCCAGTCTCGGGTCCAAGTACCCAAATCTTTTTCGAAAACCTATCCTAACTAAAAATCTGCTCAAAGTCAAGTTGTTTTTCACTCTCTTCAACTGAAAGTCTCAGATCGTTTAAACAGGGGGCAGACCCTTAATTTTTGACCAAGTCCAGTCCAAAAATTTTAAATCAGTTCGAAATAATTTTTGTGGTATTTATTATTTATTTAAATATTTATTTATTTAAATATTTACTATTTATTTTAATATTTATTTCAATAATATAATATAATATTTATTTTATTTATTATTTATAATATTTATTATTAATAATATAATAATATTTGTTTTTAATAAAAAATAAAATAAAAACTATAAAATAAAAAATTGGACAGATCGATGAGCGACGTGCGGCAGGCAGCAATTGGCCTACTGCAAGCCAATTCATCGTAGGCGTGGCTACGGCGAATTGGCGTGCCATAGGCCAATTCACCATAGGCCATTGCTGCCCCGCAGCAATTCTCGCCAGCGCAATTTCGCCCAGTAACAGCCCGCGTCCGCGCCCAATTTTGACAAATTCTTATTTAGCTTATTTTTAATATTTTCCTAAACAGATTTTGATTTTTCTTAACATACTAGGTTTTTTCTTTTAATTGCCTATAAATATCACATTAAAACACACATAGAGGGAATTTTGGAATTTTATTGGGACAGAAACACAAAAAGAGAGGCAGAGACTTTTATTGTCTTCGGACTTTTTAGTAATTAATTGAGATCTTTGGACTTTGGAACTTTGGTTGGCTGCTGAAACTTTGGAGAATTCAGTATCCATCAAACAAACCTTAGCAAGCTTGATAAACAAAAAAGAAACAATAAGTTTAGACAAGGAAGAACAATAACACAAAAAACCCTACAAAGGCAGCGAACTCATTGTCTTGGACAAGCTCACTTAGAGTTCTCATTCAAATAATTTTGGTGGAGCCAACAAACAACTGTATTCTTTAAATTAAATAAATACTATATGTTTTGATTGTTTTAAATATTAGATGAATTCATTATTCATTTAATTAAAGTCACAGTAGGTTAATTCTTTTAAAATCAATTCATATATTATTTTACATGAAGTGTATATTTTTGTTATTGTTTTTCTAAATCATATAAACTAGAACCAGTAAATATATTGACTCTTAGCTCAAGGTATTTATTTATTTTCTATTGTGTGGTTATTTAATCAATATGCTATACAAATTTGCTTTAAGGATTTTCCATATAAAACTGAACAGTAGCTTCATTAAGCTCTTAAAAATATTATCACAGTGACTTCATTTAAATTCTTGAAAAATCATCACAGTAGCTTCATAATAAAAATAATAATAATATTAGTTTCTCAAAATCGCAAAACCCTAGTTTTTAAATCTAAACCTTTTAAACCCTAAAGTATTAATTTTATTTAAAACCCTAATTTAAGATTGTAAACCCTAAATTTATATACTTATTGCTTTATTTAATTTTAGATTTGATTTTATAGTTTATTATATGTATGGATGATTGATTTATTGAATTTTAATGTTTGGTTTATTTAATTTATCATGAATGAATATTTTTTAATTATTATTTATTTATTAAAATTGTAAGAGGTATATTTCTATGATTGAGCACCTCATTAATTAATTTTTCATGTAATTTAAATTATTTTTATATTTTGAAATTAATGTAAATGACATATTTTCACCTTTTGGTGGGTGTCCTATTTAGTTTTAGATATTGAACCATGTAAGGACAAGTTTTCATCCTCCGATAGGTGTCCATTTATTTATTTTGTTTGAACATTGCTTTGATTTTAATATAACAATGCTTTATTTTAATTATTGCATGTAGTATGGATAATATCATTATATTTAATAATTTTATAATATTAAGACCTGAAAAGGAGGCCGGTTCTGATGAACCGGAAGTTGTGGGGGGTTCTGGGTCATTTCTCACATTCCCCATACATACTCAACTTTCCAAACCCATTAGGGAGTTGGAGATTCTTTAGAAATCGAGTCATCCACCCCTTTCCGGGTTTAGGACCGTGTTCTCTAAGGCTCTGAGCCTAACAGTACTGAAGTCGCAAGAACCATTCCACATAGAAGTGGGGGTAAAAATTTTCACTCACAAATATACTATATTATATATATATATATATATTTTAAAAAGCTCGATCCCCGAAATACGGTTTTATAGGGATCGAACCCCTGCACTCTCAATTGAGAGTAACAACAGGTGGCCAGCTGAGCTACCCCAGCTGATTATATACTATATTATATAATCTACAATGAAATACATACAATTACAGATCATCTAAATTTTTTTTGTCAATAATAAAATTACTTGGTTTGGTGATGGCTCTTTTCAAGTTATTCTATATTTAATCAAGTAATTTTTAACTATAATTTTTTCGCCCCATGTAAGACTTGTAAATTTATTTTATTTACATGTGTGATAAAAAATAAAAAACATACTAATTTTTCAATCACTCCAAGGGGCAAAAAAACACAAATTAAACAACTACCTAACAACATGGGGCCAAGCAATCCCCCTTCTATCAAACTCTAATCTATGAGAAACATTAATCATTGATAATTACGAATAGCCACCACTGATCATTTCTGATTAAATATGTTCATAATCGAGTTCAGGTTTAGAAAATATCAAAATTTTAAAGCGGGTGTTTGTCAAGACACAAGATGGGAGTAGTGGCCTAGAATCCTTAACAAGTCCATTTGCAGCCCAAGCTCCATCAATGGCTGTGGATTCAAGAGAAAAGATGCTGAGATGGACAAGATAGCTGAACTGGGTAGCATGTGTAAAGCTAAGATGAATTGATTAACAAATGGCAATCAGAGATTGGCGTATATTAGTCACTAAGTAGTCATTATGATGTCATTATTAGTGTTAGTCAGACAGCTAAGAAATAGCACACAGAGAATGTTATTATCAGAGGAATAATTAGTTATAAAAGCAATAGGAATTGTTACAGATTCATTCATTGAACAATTACGAAATACAATACAGTTCTCTTCCTCAATTTCTCTCTCTTCTCTCTCTCTCTTTCTTCTTCTGCTTCTTCTTCTTCTTTTCTGCCCTTATTCTCTATTTTCTGATCTGTTACTGCAATTTCCCATTAAACTCACAGTGAACTTGATCTCCTTGAAGAGAATCCATTCTTCACAAGGCAGGCTCATGACAGTGTTTGACTTAACTTATTAGCTTATAAACTCTAAATTTAAACCAATGCATTTATTTAAATAATTTTATGAGTTTATAAACTCATATTATGAGCTAAAAAAAAGCTAAAATGGGATTAGTTTATTATTTTGATATTTTTAAATATAATTTATTATTTTGATGTTTTTAAATACTTGGCTTATAAGTTAGTTTAACTAAATAATTTACTATATTGTCTCCGTTTATTTTAATAAATACTTTTAATGATAAATTTTATATCATTTTTAATCATTTTAATAGTAAATATGCTTATAAGTTGATTTTTATCAAACATATTTGGTGCTTACCATCCATTTATAATTATTTAAAATGAACATATAACTGTTTAGATTTTAAATATTTATAAACTCAAATTAACCTAAATTGAGGCTTGACTTGGATCCTATAAATGAGTCGATTGATAACAATAATATTCTATTATACTTCTATATACTTTTCTCATATTACATAATAAATTATAAATTATAAAAAAAATTCTTATAAGTTTAAATATTTTTATAGTATTACAAAATAGACTTTCTAATATTTATCTATTAAATATTAATGTTACAAGCCAATCAGCACAAAAAAGAGTTTATTGCATGTTTTGACTAATTTCACACATTAAATTGAGTTGCTTGATCTTATCTCCTTATAGGTTTTCAAGTTATTTGTTGAGCTCATAAGGATATTTCGTTTCCTATATTTTGCTGCTTATGTTATTCTGCAATAGCTATATCTAAAATTTTGACATTTAATATTACATTATTATTTTAAAAATTCTATAATTACAATTAGGGTAGAGCATGGGTCATGTTCAGTTGGATTAAAGACGATTTTTCTTTTGATCAAACTCGATCAAGCAATAAAAATGTCAAATCAACGCCAACTAAAACTCTTATATATTTAACCAACCTAAATCAAAATTGGGTTTGGTTAGGTGAAATTGGTTGGACTTTGATATTAGACTTTTATTAGTTGGGTTCACTTTTGCTATTCTTTTTGGATATTTTATGCAAAATAAAACTCTCTACCATTTTTTTTATAAAATTTTTTCATTTTTACCCCGGATATTTTAGTCATTTTATAATAATTCAAAATAAACTCATAATAAACTCCACAATAAACTCATAATAAACTATATAAATTTGGTATTTTGATAAACTAATTATAAATTCTTGTAAATTTGAATATATTTTGAAAATATAGTAAATTTGAATTTTTTTTTTTCATTTTTTAGCATTTTTTCAAAAGCCCTATTTTATTAAATCTTATGGGCCAAAAATGGCCAAAGGCATGCTAACAACACATCACATGAAAATCTGTATGTTTAACAGTTGAAAAGAGTAAACTGAATTTACTTTTTTCTTCCAGCCAATTAATCTGTTGTACAACAATTAAAAGAAAAAAATCAACTTGTTGCATAAAAATATTTTGACATATTAAACTTTCTAGATTACCAGTATACTACCAATTTGAAATCCAATATGCAGAATACAAATGTACAACTACAACATTCAAATTACAAGATGAAATCTATTATTGTCTAATGTCCAATAATGCAATCGAATAAAGATTACAATTGTACAAATCTAAACTACAAAGCACAAACTGAATTCAATTGGACTGAAACTAATCTAATAAACAAAACAATTTAATTAAATTGAAGTCTAACAATCTAGTCCAAACAAGTTATAAAACCATACATACATACAGAGTTGAATTTGAATTGAAACAAATCTAAAAGAAACTAAATCAAATTTGAATTACAACAATTAAACCTACAATAACTGATTAAGAATTCAACTGCAATCCATAAATTAATTAATATGGAAATATTAAGTCCAATAGTTGATTCGTAATTCAGAAAACTAAACAATATTGATGTATGTCAATTACAAACACAACAACATTTTGCATTTATCGCTACAAATTTTCAAATCGTAGCTAATATGCAGTAACAGCTACACAAATAAATATTCACAACTAATTTTTATGGTTCAAATATTTTTTTGTAATACACATTAAATATTTGAAGCAAATTCTTTATAATTGTTATGATATGAAAAGTATTGTGGCAATAGTTACTTACTAACTTTATTGTTTTAGCTATATAGTAATTTCATAGCTAATAAAGGATTTAGCCACATTTTTATAATTTTATAGCTATAGTAATCTCATAATATCATTGCCAACTACGGTTGTTTCTTTTATAGCCAAAAAGTAAAGTATAGCTATGAGTAATGTATACTATAGTAATTAAAAATTCAAAACTCGTGAATTACCATATAATATTACTAATGTAGCTAAATAGAAAATATTTTTCCATAGCTAAATGTTGCTAGATTGTTATAATATTTGAAAAAAAAATATATGATTTTAAATTGAATTTTATAATTATAAATTAAAGAATAAATTTAATTAACCATTAGTTAAGTAATATACATACGCTTCTAAATTAAAGATATTTCATATTTAAAGAAATTTCATATTGTATATTTACAAGGTTACCATTGAGCAAATAAATTTTTTATGAAGAGATTTTTTTTTTATTGAAATCAATTTGCTTCTTAATATCATCTATAGTTGTACTTGGGACAAATTCAACATATTCACCTATGTAATAATTTCTTTTTTGCTCAAATGATATGGCATAATATTATTAGATAGTGGTTTGTTAGATAAAATAATGCCCATGCTATAATAGAAAATAATTAGAAACGTAATTAGACAACATCAAATCAGATATTATATAAGTCTTAAATATATAAAAACAACAAATATAGTATTTCTAATAATCATTATAGAAAAGGTATGTTTTTTTTTTCTCATCTACCTTGCAAACTCTTCATTTTAGACAAAATTGTTGTCTCAATTAATTGACATGGTTTATAACATTCAAAAAATCAGTCAAAAAATATAGTACAAATTTGAGAGGACCAAGATACACAAGACCAAAAAATAATAAACTAGATTTATAATTACAAACTCCTTCACATAGTCTAGAGCAAAACAACAAGCTATTTTTCTCTTTTTTTTTTTTTCCATCAGCAAGGCACTAAAATTCTAAAACTCTTTTACAACTAGCTTTAAATTGTTTTCTTGATACATGAAATAAGATGGATCAATCTCTTTCAAAACCTGCATGATAAAAATATTTATATTGTGTATTAGAACCTTATTAATATATTAGAAAAGAATATGGAAAGTGATCTTCTAAAAATTGAAGAATAATAATATAAGAAGAACAAAATCAGAACCTTATTAATGTATTGCTTATAGCAATATGTTATCAACATCGGTCTCAGGTTCATAATCCAACTGATTATTACCAACGATTTTCTCTTCATTATAATTAATAGTAGAACTATATGTTTCAATATCTTGTCTTTTCCACATTGTCGAGTCATCTTGATCCTTAGTCATACTTTGAAAATCATGAAAACTTTCTGAGACATCTTGATGAAACACTTCTGTATAGTAGTATTCAGGATGACCCACTAATACAATTTGCCAATTTGGGTTATGATTATCTTTTACATAAAACACTTGTGAAGCTTGACATACAAGCACATATGACTCATCTGTCATTAGCTCATGAGAATTATTAACACTAATAAAGCCATTTTTATTTGTTTTTATACATTTTCCAACACTATGAACATCCCACCATTCACATGTAGATAAGACAACTCTTTATTCCCCTAAATATTGAAGTTTAATTATTTTATGAAGAACTATATAATAGTCTACATCATTAGAACTAATTACTCCTTTCACTGAAACACCATTATTTTGTTTTGTTTTTTTTTCCCTTCAACTTTCTTAATATGAATTTTAAAACTATTGATAATGTATCCTGTAAATTGTGGAACACATAATGAGGACCCCTAGTTAATGATAACAACCTTTTACCAATCTATGAATTTCCTTCTTCAATTAATTTTAAAACCTGAAAAAGTTAAACAAACTAGACAAATAAACAAAATTTTAACTGAGAATTAAATATTTTTGTATAATATGTAAACTTACTTGGTTATCGAACTAACCATCAAACTCAATATCATGTATAACTTCTTCATATTCCCTAAAGAATATATTTTTTAGGTAAAAAGTAATAATGAAAAATAGAATATAAAGAATTTAAAAGATGAAAATAAACAAAACATCTTACTATATATAAAAAAAAAACAGAACTTCTTCACAATTCTTTAGAACATAAATATGTGCTTGTATACGCTCATGTTCTTTTAGATTTGTAGATTTATCTATTGTTAAAGGATAGCCATGTTATACAAAAATTAGTAACTCATTCCTTGAATCAATATGGCTGCCTTCAAAATTTCTTTGTATTTTATTGAACTTATTATCAAGGCCACCTAAATATATTGAGCAAAACATTAAACATTCTTCTACAATATATCCTTTTGCAATAGATCCTTCAGGTCTACTTTTATTTTGAATATAACACTTTAATTTGCACAAGAACCCATAAAAAATAAAATAGACTTAATAACTATAAATTGCAATAAAATGCAACTTTTCAATTCTATGTTACCTTTCAATTAGATACATCCACTTGAATTTGGCAGGGCCAACATGTTTTACTTCAATTGCCAAATGAATAGTCAAGTGTACAATAACATTAAAAAATGATGGTGAAAATACTTTCTCTAACTTAAATAACATTATTGGGATTTATAACTCAAGATGATACCACTTCATGAATTGCATGAGGTAAAAGTTGCTCTAAAACTATATGCAAATCATGACTCTTAAACCCAAAAATCTTGAGCTCCTTCAATCTCACACAACGTGATATATTATATGAATATCCATTTGGAACTTTCACACTTTTCAAAAACTTCAATACTTTATATTTTTCATATGTTGTCAAAGTGTAACATCCAATAAGAAAATACCACTTTCCATCCTTTTCAATTGGATGTAACTTTTTTCTAATACCTATTTCCTTTAAATCACGTCAAGCATGCAATCCGTCTTTTGTTTTACCTTCAATATCCAACAACATGCCAACGATATTCTCATAAATATTTTTCTTTATATGCATGACATCAAGGTTATGGTGCAGTAAATTCTTTTTCAAATAGGGCAATTAAAAAAATACTCTTTTTCTTCCAATTATGTTTTGTACTTTTGTCACTTTTCTTCTTTATAATTTTACCAAATTTAGCAAGCTGAATATTTTGTAATTGGTTTAACACATCACTTTCACAAAGCATCTTAGGAGCAAATTTTTCTCTCAATTGTTCTATCAAAAGAATACTTGTTCATTTTCCATTTATGATCTAGAGGCAAAAATCATCTAGCATGTATGTAAGATATCTTCCGACTATATTTAAGTTCAATAGAAGGAGTTTCCTTATTACATATAGGACAAGCCAATGTGCCTTTTGTGCTCCAACCTAAAATATAGATATAAGCAGGAAAATCATTGATAGTCCATAAAAGCATAGCTCGCACATAAAAAAATTTCCTTTCTTGCAACATCATAAATATCCATCCCGTTGCACCATAAGTCTAGCAACTCATAAATTAAAGGTTGTAAATAAACATTAATCTCACTCACAGAAGCTTTAGACCCTGGAATTAATAAGGACAACATGCAATACAATTGTTTCATGCATAACCATGGAGGTATATTATAAATAGTAGTAACTACTGGCCAAGTGCTATAAGCAACACTCATGTTATCAAAAGGATTAATTCTATTAGTTGCTAATCCAAGCCTGACATTGCGAGGTTCCCTAGCAAACCCTAGGTTAGCCTCATCAAAAGATTTCCATACATTAGAGTCAGCTGGGTGCCAAAGAATCCCATCTTCACGACATTTATCATGTTGCCATTGCATATCTATAGCTATCTCAAATGACATAAATAACCTTTTTAGTCCATCTTTTAAAGGAAAGTACTGTAAAACTTTCCTCTGAATTTTTGTTTTGCTCTTTTTTAGCTGACCTTCAACTTGTTTCCACCTTGATTCTCTATAAGTATAACAATATTCAAAATTAGAATCCTTCCTCCATAACAACATATAATCATTCTTGCATGCATATATCTTTTCATAATCAAGGCCCGACTCTTGAATCATTTTTCTTGCCTTATAAAAGGATTTATGTAAAGTTTTACTAGCATGAAGTACTTTTTTTTAACAATTGCATTATTGTTTCAACTGTTGCATTACTTAACCCAAATAAGTACTTGATTTGAAATAACTTTACAATGAAAGACAACTTTGTGTAGCCCTCATAATTAGGATAAAGTTTTGGTTGGCCATCCTCCAAAAATTTTAATTATTAGGTATAGCAGGATTAGTTTGCTCAAATTCATGTTCAAGTCTTGTTTCGACATTTCCATGAATAAAATGTTCTTGTTTAAAACTATATTGCATTATTACATCTGTTATTATTAGTCCAGCTAAATCATGGATTATGCTTATCATATCATTAGAACATTCTTAAACTACATCAACATTGATATGATCTTGAACATCAGAAATGAACTCACCATGATTAACCAATGAGTATATCCTTTAACAAATCCATTTATTAGTATATCACATCTAATTTCATTTTTATTTTTTGTGATGTACATTATTGCATCAAATGCAAGGGTAAGGAATAGTAACTTCTTTAGCATGTGCAAAAGCAAATGTTAAATTTTTTTTTAACACAATTCACATATTCTTTACTCAGTTTATCATCACATTCCATCTAGTGTTTATCCATTATAATCCTACATCATAAATTTCGATTAATTAATTAATAATATTGACAGAAGTATTCATGTGTAAACTCATTCAAACTATGTGTTATTTTAAAACCAAATTAATTTACTATGAAATTAATAATCTAAAGCTACTGTTCATAAAAAATCACTTCTCAAAAAGGAACATGTTGCAGTCAAAATTGGTGCATTTTATGATATTTTTGAAATTATGATATGAGGGTTATGACATTTAAAAAACTGAAAGAGGTTGCCTTCTTATGCATTCTTTTCATTTGGCATCTAGAATACTAAAATGCCTATTTATTTTATGAGTTTATTGCATTATATTATTCATAATTTATGGAGCAAAATTATATTAATCAAGGTTTTATATTATTTTACTTGTTGCTCCAAACATTTTTTATTATCTGATTTCAATATATAGTGAATCCTATTATGAAAATAAGAACAAGAGATCCAGTTCGTGGGATTAAACTCATTAATCTAGAGACATGACAAAAACTATTAGTAAAAGTTGATGAAGACAATCAAGCTGTTGTGAAAATTCAACTGATTTTGTTAGGTTTATAGGTCAAACAGTTCAAAATCAAACATGTTGTCCATTGCAAGTAAGAGAATGTAAACAAATTAAGGAGGATACGATTCATCTTATGTGGAAAATTGTATTGGTAAGATTATTAAGTCTTAAAAAAGTATTTCTTATATGTGAATGCATAAATTTGTTGTTCATAAGTTTATACTTCTCTCTCTCTTTTATTTTTATAATTTTCTTTTTGAAGGAAAAATTTACTTTTGAGAAATAAGATGAGAAGAAAGAAGCTATTATTAGTTATATGAATGCTTTTTATAGAGATTATAGACATAAACTAAAAAGATTCTACTATGATACAAAAACAACTTGTCATAGTCATTTACGTAACAAACCGAAACATCTTGAAGTAGATGACTGCAAGGATCTAGTTAACTTTTGGACAGAGGCAATCTTTTAGGTTAACAATTCATCTAGTCTCTTTATTTTTGTTTATGTTTGTTGTATATATAATAAATAATCTATCAAATATATACGATATTTAAATATATTATGTATGATATTACATTATGGATTCAACTGCATATCTAATTGCTATGAAGGCATCAACCTTAATGATCACTGCAATATTGCCGCTTCTACTAAGAATGTTCTAAGAAGTGTTATCAATTTGTTTGTGAAGAAATGAAGTATGAAAACAAAGAAAATAAGGCAAAGCATTCTATACAACCTATATAGGATCAAAAAGCTTTGCTTGCCTAAGACATCCAATGGTATGAATAATAGTAAGCATTTTAAGTTAATTTGGTTTATATATTTATGAATAAAATCTTAATTTAGTAATTTTGGAAGAAAGAAGAAAATGGAAAGACGCCAACTAGTGTTGAACTTTTCATTAAATCCAAAAAAAGAAACAGTGAGAAACAAGTTGACTTAGCAACACAAGATGCTCTTGTAACTTATTCTTTCTGTTTTATATTCTCTTCCTTATCTATAATATATTTTTCATTTAATGCAAAACTAAATTTAATTACTCATATTTGTTTATTGTAGAATTTAATCAAATGAAAAGCAACAAGAAGATTGAAATATTTCTTTAGATGATGATGAAATGTTTGAAAAGGTTCTTAGACCATAAAAGAATGGTTATCTTTGTGCATATGGTCCTGGAAAGAGCATCACACTATTTTTTGGAATTAGACCAACAAAACGTCTACTTATAAAGGAAGTAAAAGCTACTAAAAGAGAAGCAAATGAGTGAGTAGAGGTGGCTCAAAAAGAAGCAAATGAGCGAGTAGAAAAAGTGAAAATAAAATGGAAAAACAAATGGATGAAAAAATAGCATAAATGAATGAACATTGGGAAGAGAAACTAAACCAAATGCTTCAAATGAGAAATCAAAAATCTTGAACAAATGATCAATGTCATTCGAACTTTCGGCTAGTAATTCTCTTAATATTGATCAATAGACAAATTCTATTTTGCACATTTTATTACTGACACTTCATAATGATAATCATTATTTTATTTTATTTGCAATATTTAATTCATGTTTCTTTTAGATATTGTTTTGTCAATTAATATTATCTAAAAGAAAAATATGTATTACCATTATGATAAATTATTTTATCTTTAGATATGGATTTGTAAGCATGTGTAGCTAATATTAGTTACTATTGCTATAAATTATTTAGTAGTAGCAAAATACTATAAGTTTTTAGCAATAAAAATTAATATTCATAGCAATAAATAATGTTTTAGTTATAAGTTTATTATACTTTTGGCTATTATTTTTTCAATTTAGTTATGAATTGATAACACCTATAGCTAAAATATGTTAAGCTTTTGCCATGAAAAAAATATGCTTATAGCTAATGCATTTATTTTTTAGCTATAGATTTATATTGCTATAGCTAAAATATTATTCTTTTAGCAATGTATTCATAATGTCATAGCTAAAATCCGATGTAGCTATAGAATTTAACTTCAGCAAAAGATTTGTACCTTTTACTATGATAAATTATTTTAGTAGCAAAATGTCGGATTCTTTATAGCCACTTCGTATCTTAATGTGTGGCTAAAATGAAAAGTCAAAAGCTATAAAATATGTAAATTCCACGGCTAAGTATTAGCTGCACCACCTGCAGTTATGGTAGACTACAAATTAAAATTTTATGGCAAAGTCAATTAGCTACACTAAATTATTTTTTTAGCCATAATATCTTCTATAGCTATATATGATAAATATTGTAGTGAAAGAAATGTACTAAACTGGAGTTTATATCATATGTGCCTTATCACCACAAAATAATAAAAAAAAAATCAAACCAAGCACAAATCAACCTACAATCTATGAGAATGTGCCAAAAACTACTACTATACCCATGTTAATCTACAACATTATATTCTATCAACTATCAACAAGGCAACATGCCACTAACCAACAAAAACTCCCACTATACTATTGTATACCAATTGATGTACTAAAGTAATTCTATAATGAAAAAAACAAAATTAATATGTATGTCGGCTATACTAGACTAAAAATGACTATATACTTTATTGTTATTCCAAAATGAATAAAAAATTTTATAGACCATTTAACAACCTATTTGCTGCTCAAATTTTGTATTTTTAGTATTATCAATGCTACTTCTAATTCAAAGAGCTTTAAAATCTATTTTGAACTCCATAAAAGAAGTACAATTAGTATAAATATTATACACATAAAAAATAATAAATAAAAATAGAAAGTATTAAAAAATTAAAAGTCAAATGAATTATCTATTTGAATTTCCTTACATTGCTTAATTTCTTGTATTAATTTTCGGTGATCAAAGCTGACTATTATTGTTCTCAACCAATTCTGAGTGCATATAAGTGCCTTGGTCATTTTAGGAGACAGAGCTCCTAAAGACATCCAAAATATAATCGTTGGTGTTGAATGCAAATTCTAATGCAATTGTGGATATTGGAACAACCAATAAATGTCCTTTTGCATCAATATTGTCCTTGATAACAAGTAAAATCCACACATATTTAAGATATTATTTGGACTTGTTATTAAATGATTCTACTGATTTTTAAGTATTTTTGAAGAAATATTTTTAAGAAGAAGGCCTAGAGTTAGATGAAGAAAAGATGAGGAAAAGCTAAAAAATTACAAGAAATGTGTAGGCACGACCCTTGGCCAAGAGCCTTGGGCAAGACTGACTATGTATCTGACCTGATAGTTTTAAAAAGATCTAACAGCTACATATGATTTAATTTGATAATTTTGAGATACGATTTTGGCAGCATTTGGAAGGATGTATCTGATATTATAATCTCTTATTAATTAGGAATTTAACTTGAGATAATATTCTTATTTTCTTTTATTATTTTTAGTTTTTAGTTTTTCCTAGTTAGACTTAAATTAAGAAGTTTTGTTTTAGACAAGGGCATAAGTTGAAGGGTAATTGAAGTTCATATTTGCGAATTGTGAGATCTAAACAATTTTATCTTTTCTCTTCTTTAATATTCAGTATTTATATAATTCTTTATGGCTTAATATCATTGTTGTTTTGCTAATTAATTGATAGGGCCCATTACTTGATTAGTTAAATAACTTATAGCTATTCTAAATTCTTAAATACATAATTGTTCTTGATATTTGATTTAAGTAGCAATTAGGTTTATCCTAAGAGATTATATAATCTAATTAAATAAATCTCAAAGTTGGGTTTATTGGTTAGAATCAGGTCATTCTAGTTCTTAAGGCTGTCAATAATTAGATTCTAAGGACATTCTTGCAGGATAGGTTATTAGCAAGAGTTAATTAGAGAACATTTCCTAATTATTTTAAAACCTAAGGAGTGATTAGTATTGAGAGCTTGTCCAATACTATAACTGATTTATTGAAGAATTAAAAAGAGTGATCTTTGAATTCGTGATCAATTCAAGAATTAAACTAAAATTATTCCTTCAAACAAATTTATCTTTATTTATATTTTCTCTAATTTATTTTTGATGTAATTTCATTTTAATTTTAATTTTCTGTTTTAGTTTAATTTTGATTCTTATTTTTCAAACCCTCCTTATTTAATTTTGTTTTAGTTTTCCTTTTTGGTTTTCAAAAGAGATTTAAATAAGTAGTCAATTCTCCGTAGATTCAACCCTATTCACCATTACTACAATTTAATTTTATTTAGAAATAGAAATTTAATTTTGGCGATTTCGACACCCATCAATCCTTCTGCCTCAATATTGTCTTTTTACCTCAAATGCGAGTGAATAGAAGTTGGTCTTACCTTGGAGGTAGGTTTTTCAATTACACAAGCCATAAAAGTTTGTTGTTCATCAAAACCATCATCACAAATAGGGGCAATAGGTTTGTATGCTTCAGAATACCAAGCATATAACCTATTCAGCTACTTTCTCACACTTTAACCATGAAACTAATTCACTCTCATAAATGTCTTCAAATGGCACAAATTATGTATGCCATTTTTTTAGAACACATCCTGTAAATAATAAAGGATTAATTTTCTCTATTTTCCACCAATACTTATCGTATTTCTTCTTCATATTAGAAATCATTAGCTCTAACAATTTTTTATTTCACTCAATGAATGGTAGTCAAAGGCATTACTAGTTGTCACCAATAAGGAATTAAATATTTCTTAAGTAACATCATAGACTATTTTCAAAATTTTGTAAAAAAATCAAAGCATTTTCCCACTTAAAACTATATGATGGGCTATCCCATTTTGCATCCTTCAAAAAATGTATGGTATAATCTCCATCTTCCTCTTTCAACCTATCAAAAGCCTTTTGAAATTTCAGTGTGTGAGCGGGGATTTTCACCCCCACTCTCGGTGGAATGGTTCTTGCGACTTCGACACTATTTAGGCTTGGGGCCTTAGAGAATATGGGCCTAAGCCCGAAGAAAATGGAGTCACCATCCGGACAGGCCGGGAAAAAGAAAGGGGTGGATGACTCGATTTCTAAGGAATTCCCAACCCCCTAATGGGCTTGAAAAGTTGGGTACGTGTGGGAAAGGTGAGAAATGACCCAGCGCCCCCACAATGCCCGGTTCATTGGAACACGCATCCTTTGCAGGTCTTAATATTAAAAAATTCTTAAATATACTAATAATATCCATACTACATGCAACAATTAAAATAAAGCATCATTATATTAAAATCAAAATAATGTCCAAACAAAGCAAATAAATGGACACCCATCCGAGGATGGAAATATGTCCTTACATCGTCCATGTCTAAACTAAATAGGACACCCACCGAAAGGTGGAAACATGTACTTTATATTGGTCCAAAATATAAAAATAATTTAAATTACATGAAAATTAATTAATGAGGTACCTAATAATGGAAACATACCTCTTACAATTTTAATACCAAAATAAACAAATAATAATCATAATAATAAAGAAAATATCCATCCATGATAAAATTAAATAAATCAAGCATTGAAATTAAATGAATCAAAACATATAATAAACTACGTAATCAAATCTAAAATTAAATAAAGAAAATAAATATACAAATTTAGGTTTATGTCTTAATTTAGGATTCTTTAATTAACATTTAGGGTTTTGAAATTTTGAAATTATTATATTTATTATTTAGGCTACTGTGAGGATTTTTAGAAAAATGGAATGGATTAGATTTTATAAATTTAAGAAAGTAGTAAGGCTTTTGGTTAATCAAATTGGGGTTTAGGACTAACATCATGAAACTAGGGTTTTGGAACCTTAAGATATTAAGGTTCTAGAATTTAAGGTTTGAGGAAATAAGGTTTTAGGAGTTTTTGAAAAATAAAGCACTTTAGGGTTTGTTTGAAGAATAATTTATAGTTCTGGAAGAAGAACTTAAGAATTTGGGATCTAAGGTTTGAAAGTTAATTTTTAGGGTTACTGGATATTTGGAAAACAAATTAGGATTCAATAAAGCAACTTTAAATTTTAGAATTTAAGAAAATAATTTAGGGTTTTGATAATTGAAAAGCTATTTTGAGGTTTTAGGAAAACTAAGGAATTAAGACACTAGGGTTAGGGTTTTGATATTTTGGAGAACATAGTCGATCTTAGGATTTAAGAACATAGTTTAGAGTTTCATAGAAAAAATTAATATTAAAGTTCTTAGAAACTGTAAAGAAGATTAGGGTTTGGAGAATTAAGAAGACATTTTGAAGTTTCGAAAAAATAAGTTAGAGTTTAGATGATTAAGAAATTTAGGGTTTAAGAGAGAAAGATTTATGGTTTTAAAATTTTGGAAATAAAAGAACGATTTAGGGTTTTGATAATTTAATTAATGACTTAGGCTACTGGGTGGTTTTTAGTTTTTATAAAACATGCAAGTGGAGTTTTGAAAACCAACTGAGTAATGTATTAACTAAAGTAAACAATTAAAGTTAAAGTTATTAAAACAGAGATCAAGTTACTGTATATTCTTATTAATCAAAGAAAACGAAGCTACTGTGAACATATAATTTATGATTAAATTGATTTCTGGATGAACAACAACAAAGGCAGTGTTGCTGCCTTTGATGGATGGATTGATTGATGAGTGCTTGCTTAATACTAATTTCTTTTTTCCCCTCTTATGCTTTGTTGTTTTCCTCTTAATGTTAATTGCCTAGGGTTTTTCTCCGTTTTTCTCTCTTTCTAGGGTTTTCTGTCTCTTTTTTCTATCCTCATTTTTTCGTGTTTTAATGTGGTATTTATAAGAAAAATAAAGTCCTATTCCTATTTTAATAAGAAAATACTATCTATTTAGGAAAAACTACAAAACCGGGTAAAATAAGGTTTGGTCAAAAAATTGGCAGCGCGCGGGCTACACTGGCAAAAATGGGCATGGCGGGCTAGCTAGGCAAGCCAGTTTGTCGCAGAACTGAGCAAGCGTCCGATTTTTTTTTTATTTTTTTATTTTGTATTTTTATTAAAAATAACTATTAAATATTATTAGTAATTAAAATATTATTAAAATAATTAAAATACTACAAAAATTATTTTAGACTATCGAAATTGACTGGGTCCAAAATTAAGGGTCTATACAGTGCAGCATCAATCATCAAATAAGTATAGTTCCACCTAGTGGAATCATTAGGAGTAACAAGATTCTTGCACTTAATGTCCTTTTACTCAATACAACTCTTAAACATTACAAGATGGGTAGGAGATGACTTCACATATCTAACTGAGTTTTTAATGGCAGTAATGGAAGAATGCATGTCCTTTAACCCTTCTAAAAATATTAAGTTAAGAATATGGGCACAACATCTAAGGTGGAAAAAATTCCCATCTAAAATGAATCCACCCAAATTTCTCACCTTTTTTCACATATGTTATGGCCCTAACATTGGATTCTGCATTATCAATAGAGAAACTCAAAATTCTTTTTTGAAATCTTCATCCTCTAGTAATGAAAGCTACTAAGTTTTGCACACTTGTCCAATAAGCAATTGTTAGACAACCCTCACACATTGGTCTTTCAATCGGTTTTGGAGTCTAATTTTTTAAATCTAAATAGAGTTAAAAATAACCCATAACAATTGTCCACCTAGAAGCTACTTTAAATTGAGAAACTATTTTGCTACACATGTACACATATCCTTATACCACCCTAAATGGCTCTTCATCTCTAATGACAAAGATAACAATTGACTTTCCAATCTCTTCAGAATATATGCGTGTGGGGTAGCACCTAAATCAATAGCTTGACCATTTGATTTGGGTTTCAATTGAAAAAATTATTATTTAAAGTCTGTTTTTAATATATAGAGATACTTGTGACAAGTTTTCAAACCATAAAGATGTATCAAGTTATAAGGATGCTTATGATTCAGTTAATCAAACCATAAACAAGTCTAAAAAACTAAACTGCCAATTTTGGTTTATGATTTTCCTAAATAGAAACCAAACAGTTAGTGAATGATTAATTAATTATTGGTTAACTATGTAAAATGGACGGTTAACTAATAATTTCAATCTTTAACCATCACATTATATATATACATATATATTGCAAAAAGATGAAATTTAACAAATATAATATATTTTACACATAATTAAAATACATAATACATAATTTAAACTCAAATGTGACTTATTAAAATGAATACATAATAATTTCAACATAAACACACAATAAAAATACATAGAATTTCTTTAAAATTCAAATATAATAAAAGCAAAATGATATACATAAAAATAAACTTGCTTCTCAATCATCAACAATACTTAAACAATGATCTTCGGTCATGCAAGATAATTCTAGAAACACCAAAAAAGAAATAAAGTATAAGTTTGAATATGGTAATAGAAACTTATATAAATAAATCCAAATAATGAAGAAATGATTTTACCTAAATTGATTAATCAAATTCTTCCATGCAAGACTCAATATAAATCCTTTCATTCAGAGGCTGCAACCAACCTTATGCAGAAATGAGAGTTTCCACCATTCTAGGAGGTAAACAATTTCAAAATGAATTAAGGACACGTCCTGTCATGCTGAAAGCTTATTTAAAAAGAAAAGGTCGATACATACATTGCTAATGCGTCTTGAACCATAAGAGAAAGAACTTGAAATTTAAGTGGATTAAATTTTCACCAATTCAGTATATCAAATGAATCATTAGACTCTTCACAGTCCTCACTCAAGTACTTATCCAATTCATATTTGGATTCCCTACAACTTTGAACCATCTTTCGCTTCTTGTATAAAAAATTTAAAAAAATAGAGGGATTTTTTAAAGCTTCCACTTCAATGTTGCTACCTTTTGAAGATATCTCACATGGTCGTGCATGAAGGTAAGATTGAGATAAGTCATAAAAATTAACTACAGATTTTAAGACTTTTTCCACCTTTTCTTTTGAAATAGTAGCACTTTTATTATCATATGAGATTTCGATGATCCAATTAGCATATTCCAATTTATGTTTAGAATTAAGAACAACAATAATAAAAAGCATAATTCTAATATTCTCAATGTTCTCCTAATATTTGTCATGCTTTTTTTCATCATCGAAGTCATTGAACTTAAGCTGCAATCATCACTAGAACTCCATTCTTTAAGCATGAGTCCAAAGCTATATATTTACCTCATGTATTCATTACCAGTGATATAAAAAGAGCTGGACAAACTCAAAGTAGTGTCATAAAAAACTTGAATAAATAGCAACAGGTTTTTTTTGCATATTCCCAATCCTCATAACTAGGTAGACCTTTAACATCGTACTTACTATCCATTAATTCTCTCAACTTAAAAGCATTTTGAAAATTCAAGGTTTCTTCCAACATAAAAAAAAAAAGAAAAATAGAATTCCATCTAGTTTTCTCACCCAAACATCTAACATTTTTACTTTCTATCAAAGATTGCTTCACACAAGACTTAATTTTTTTAAACCTAACATGAGAAGACCTCACATAGGCTGTGTTTGGCATTGCTGTTAGAATTTGCTTTTGCGTTTATAAAAGCACTTATTAAAAATATGTTTTTAGAAAAAGTTGTTTGTTCATTTGGTAATAATATAAAAAAGTACTTTTAGATTAAGAAATAGTGTTTCATGTGTTTAGTTAATATTGCTGCTAAAAATTATTTTTTTTATCAAAATGACCAAAAAAGACAAAAATAATCAATTCATAATAAAAAAAATACCATATATAAAATAAAAATAAAGATAATTTTTAATAATAATTACTAAAAGTAATTATGTATAATAAAAAATATTAAAATAATGCTTTCTAACACAGCAAAAAAATAATAAATTCATAATAAAAAATAAAGATAATTTTTAATAATAATTAGTAAAAATAATTATTTATAATAAAAATTATTAAAATAATTCTTTCCAGTATTTAAATAGCACATTATTATACTAATTAAATAAATATTAATACTCAAAAATATATAAAGAAAACTGATTGTGGTGATTATTTTAATTGGTTGTATGGTAATTATTTTATTTCATTAAGTATATTTTTTGTACCCATGTAACAAAAGAAAACCGTGTCCCATGTTTTAGAAAAAGCATCAAATTTGATGTTTTTTTTTTCCTAAACTTTGGTTTGTTAATCATAAAACCTTGTTTTGGGCTATAACAAAATAGCTCATAAAAGTGATTTTTCCTCTAAACTAGCTTTTTTCACTTTAAACCACAATCCAAATGGGCCCATATTTGATTATGGAGTGAATTCTTACAATATAATAATCTAAGTCACTAAATTCATCTTTAACAATTAAGCTAAAAATATGAGTTGCAACCCTTATGTGCAAGTATTCACCTTGCAAGACAGTCCCCTTCCAACTAATAAGTCTTCCCTTTAAGTATTGAATGCCTAAGTCATTTGAGCTTGGATTACCAATAGTAATTGTAATAATTTTACCTATACCCCAATCAAGCAAGGATCTCTTAATTTCCTTACCAACTATTTCACTAGAAAGACCAACAACTGAACAAAAATTTATAATTTAATCATCATCAATAAAATAAGCAGTGATATGCATATAACTTAAATTTTGAATAGATGTCCAAGTATCAATAGTAAAACTTATTCTAGAAGACAATTTTTTGAAGTAACTCTTCAACTTAATCCTTTCTTCTTTATAAAGATTAAAACATTGTCTATCTATAATATTACAAAAAGAAATTATAAATTGTGGTTGCATCAAACGGCAAAAATCATGAAATCCTTGATATCCCACATACCTAAATGGCAACTATTCAATTATGATCATCCTAGCACAATATTTCCTATATTCTTCTTGACTAAACTTCCAAGAAGTAAGTGAAAAAAATATTACTCTCCTATGTTATATCGTGTTGCAGTTCAAAAGCTATGGCTCTTTGACTAATATCTAAATTATATGGGTATTTCTTATACTTAGATAAATGATTGCTTAAACAACTTGTGCCACTCGTATAGAGACACGTACGAGATTTACAATAATATTTATATTTAGATCTTTTTTTCTTGAGAATTTTTTGCATTATTTGGCTCAAAATGCTCCTAAACCCATGACTTTTTTCTTTTACTTCTCATCTTGTGTGGCTTTGTAGCATTTTCAAAAATATTTGCATGTATGGAACTATCATCATTACTTTGAGGGGGTGATACTTGCACTATCAACCCTCTTACGTATTAAAACACACACGCACACACATATGTCTACATGCATATATATATATATATATATCACTAAATATATAAAGGATCGCTGACAGGGGATCAAGCAACCTAAAGGATAAAACTAAGCAACAAGCAATCAAACAAAAACTCCACCCTTAGATCTATTAACAGCATTTAAGAATATACATAAAATAAATAAAAATAAAATAAGAATATATAAAAAACATATCATATTATTTATTTATAATAATTGCTTTACAGAAAATAATAACCATTTAACAAAGGCTATAGGATTTTACAAATTATTATACAAAAATTTATCTAA
Source organism: Garcia nutans (assembly GCA_947685225.1). Taxonomy (NCBI): domain Eukaryota; kingdom Viridiplantae; phylum Streptophyta; class Magnoliopsida; order Malpighiales; family Euphorbiaceae; genus Garcia; species Garcia nutans. The sequence goes on from CANTUV010000013.1 coordinate 705,437, forward strand.
AGCTACTGGTACGGGGAATTATTACACCCAAGTGCAGACAGGACTACTGTCTATTCGGATTCAGCTCCTGAATTTATATCTAGGTTTCCATCCAATATACCAATAATATATATATATATATATAAATTTATATAATAAGGCTTTAACGAAAATATAAAAATTATACATAAATTTAAAATACAGGTTTCTGATGCACCAAATAAAACTAAGTTGCAGGTGTAGAGCATACTTATAAAAATAAACTTTAAAATACAACAAAATAAATAACTTACAGGAGAGTTTTTCAATGGAAGGGGATACATAAATGGAAGAAGGTTTTTAGTGAAGAGAAAGGGAAAGGAAGACCCAAACTAGAGCTTAGAGTTCTTCAAAGCTTCTAGAGGTGAGAGGGTTCTAAAAGTGTCCTCAAGCTTCAGAAATGGCTTCCTTTTATAGATAGAGGACTTTAGCTTTACACTGTTCTTTTCACAGGCTAGTACTATAGGTGAATAGTAACTTAACATTACTATTTACTTTACTATACCTTCACACGTCTGAACTGTAGATGAACAGTACCTTGGCAAGGGTACTATTGGCTTAACTGTGGAGAACTGTAGATGAATAGTTCTTCTAACTTTATTATTGGTTTCTTCTGGTAAATAATATAGATGACTAGTATTTTACCAGTGGCACCGATTTTACTGACTTTTTACTTTTTTTTAAACTGAAAGAATGAGGTTCCTTCTGCCTTTAATTTTCTGACGAGCTTGTGTCAGAGTCAGATTTCTTATTTTTCTTTTTCTTTTCTTTTTTCTTTTTTCTTTTTCTTTTCTTTTTCTTTTTTCTTTATTTTTTTCTTTATTTTTTTCTTTTCCTTTTTCTTTTTTCTTTATTTTTTTCTTTTTATCTTTATTGGATATAAGACACTATAACAATTATCTATATTACTAGGGCAATAGTCTGAGTCGGATATTTTTTCAATAGAAAATGATGTCATGGATAATGAAGAAGAGGAGTCAGAAGAGGAAGGAGACTTTCTCCTTCCAGATTAGGCTTTAGATTTTTTAGAATAGACTTTATTGGATGATCTAGCAAAGCTAGTCTTACTGGGCTTTATGGGCTCAGAAGTTGAAGGTAGAGATTCAACCATCTATTGCATCAAGACTTTATAATCTTCTATAGTCTTTATAGTTGCTAGAAAGGCTATATTTTGGGCTCTTTGGGCTCCAAAAAAATAGATAGCTTTGGGTCAAAGCCACCATGGTTTCTCTTTAAAAGTCACTGCTTTACTATGTGCTCATAGGTAAAATTGCGAAAGAAATTCCACCATTTGATTTTAGCTCTGCTTAATACTTCAAGTATAATAGTACCTAATTGTATTGCAGTATCAAAATACCACTGGTATAACCAAGGTATATAGAAGATCATACAAAAGAGAAGAAGAGGAGAAAATTTTTTTTTCATATGGGTTTGGGTTGAAATGGGCTTTAAAGTACTGAAAAGCTAGCATTACGTCTTGTGATAATATTCTATCCTCATTACCATAATAATACCACAAGTCAAAAATCATATAGGTATGCTGTCAGTTTTAATATTAGTATCGAAATATATAAGCCAAGAATTTGTGTGGCCAGGGTTTTAGAAAAATAAGGCTTTAGTTCAGACTTTCATATAATGCCAATAATTATAAGAAAGGCGGATAGAATTTTGAGAAAGGGTTTTAAATTACATAAGAATATGCAAAGGTTTTTCCCATTCAGAAGGATGGAGAATTTTCTTTATTTTAAAAGAGGAATAAGCTATGACAACCTTATCCTTCTGGTTATTATTGTGTTTTAAATAAAAATAGAACAAGAATCCTCTAGAATATTTAAATGATATTCTTGAGGTTTTGATAAATCATTTGATTTAAAAAACCAATTTTTAGGATATACATATTTAATAATTTTTCATGGATTTTGCTGAGTAGGTCCATTTTCTATTATTAATTTTGTACTAAAAAATATTTTAGTAAACAATTCAGATTTAGGATGCTTTAATGGAAATTTTGAAGAAACTATTTGAGTTGAAGGGTTTGAATCTTTCAACTCAGTTTTAGAAATATTTTGAGATAGGATTTTAGATTTTGAAGATTCTCCTTTCTCTTGTTTAAATAAGAGATAAGAGCATCATTACTTGGAACCCCTGGAGGGGGTTCATGACCCATCTGTAAAAGGACTTTAACAATTTCTAGAGAATGAGCCAATTGAGAGACTCATTTTTTCATATGAGCTTTAATTTCTTCTTCAACCACTTTGACCCAAGGTTTTATGGCTTTAGGAACAATTTTAATAATATTATCTAAGTGATCAGATAATGTTTTAGGAGAATCAGGCTTTAGGGTTTTCTTCTCTTTGTTTTTTTTATTTTTCTTCCCCATTTTGTCCGTGAAGAAATTCACAGCATAGAAAGTCTGGTATACTATTATTTTCTCCTTTTATAAATTCAACATCAAAATAAAAAATACTTAAAATAGCTTGTCATCTAGTAAATATCTGTTTTGAGGCAAGATTTTTAACATCTTTTTGTAAAACTTCTTTAGCACTTTTACAATCAATACGAAGTAAAAACTTTTAATTTAATAAATCAGATTTAAATTTTAAAATACATAACATAATACTTAAAATTTCTTTTTTAATAGTAGAATAGTTTAATTGGGTTGAACTCCAATGTCCTGAATACAATTGGACTATGATTTCTCTATCCTCTTTATCTGCTTTAGTATTTCACCGATCCTATATCTGAAACATCAGTCTCAACTATCTTTAGAGATTTAATATGTATCACTATATTAGAATGGACTTCAGTCCATGGGCCAAGATTTTTTCTAAGCCTATCATGTAGTGGTTTTATAACTCTATTCAGGTTTGGATAGAATTCTATAATATAATTTAAAAATTCTAAAAATCTCTGTAGTTGGGCTTTATTAAGGATTTGGTCAGAAAACTTATCTCTAAAAGCTAAGTTTCTTTCTATAGGTTCTAAAATTTCATGTTCTATATAATGTCCTAAGAATCAAATCTTAGTCTGAAATAGAGACATTTTAGTTTTACTTAATATTAATTCATTCTTCTTTACCATCATAAAAAAGGTTTTTAGGTGTTTAAAATATCCATCTAAAGTTGTAGAATATATTAATACATCATCTATGTATACAATACAGAATTTAGTATATGAGTTAAATATATCATTCATTACTCTCTGAAATTCAAAGAGTGCATTCTTTAAACTAAAAGGCATAACATTTTATTCATACTGTCAAAATGGAACAGTGAATGCAGTTTTATATCTGTCTTTAGGATTAATCTGAATTTGCCAAAAATCAGATTTCATATCAATTTTACTAAAAATATTTGCTTGATATAATCTACTTAATAAATTTTTTTTATTGAGAATAGGATACCTAATCCATTTTAAAGATTTATTTAATAGTTTATAATTTATTACTAATCTAGGAACTTCTCTTTATATTTCAAAGGCCTTATTGACATAAAATGTTGCACAAGACCATGAACTTCTAGATTTAGTAATTAATTTTTTATTTTCTAAATCAGTTATTTCTTTTTTACAAAATTTGATCATATTAGGCATCATTTGAATGGGTCGAACTTTAGTTGTAATAGACTTTTCATCAAAGCCTATCTCATAAGGTAAATCAACCATATGTTGTTTTCTATTCCAAAATACATTTGGAATATCAACACATATATTTTTTTTTCAATCTGAAGCTTTAATTTATTAATTTTATTTTGTGTAACTTTAGTTTTTAATTATTTATTTATTTTATATATATATAAATTATTTTTTAAATTATAAAGTTGTTCAGACTTTGCTTTTATTAGTGCTTTTATTAGTAGTTCATAGATTGAATGAGCTTTGAGTAAATTTAAATTTTTCCTTTTAGTTTTTTCTATAAATGGTAAATTATTTTTTTAAACTTATACTATCATCTTTTACATAATATGGTGTAATTAGAATCACAAATGATGTTCCTAAGATCACCATATGATACATTTCGTTAGTTAGAATAAATATATTTTTTTAGTTCTAAATTTTTATCAATTATTGAAGCTTTTATTTTACCAATAATATTTAATTTAGATTTATTTATAGTTGACAATTTTTTATTTATTTCTCGCCAAATTCTTTTAGGAACCAAGCTAGATTTAATACAGTTCAAATATACTCCTGTATCAAATAAAGCTATAGTATTTGAACTCCTGTATTAAATAAAACTATAGTTTCTATATTATAATTATCTAAAAATTTTAATTTTAATTTTATTAAATATTTTCTTGATGTAATTTCCTGTAATATAAAAAATTATATTATCAGAAATTTTATCTTTACTTAATATACTAATTTCATTATTATTATTATTAATTTCTTCTTTTATTTATTTGTTCAGTATTTTCTTCACCCTCTTCTTCTTCTTAATAAGAAGAAGAATAGAATTTAATAAATATTTTATTAATTCAGAGTCATTTTGCTGTTTAATTTTAAATTCTTTTAGTTCTATTTTTATTTCTTTAATTTCTTTATGTAAATCATTTATTGTTGGTTTATTTTTAATATTTTATTTTTATTTAAAATTGAAGTTAAGTGATATATTTGTTTACTTGTACTAGGTAATACTAAATATTTAGATTTTCATTGGAATCTTCTAATAATTTATTTAAGGATTTCTCTTGAATTGTTGGATTATTTATATATTTTATTATTTCCAAAATAGACTCTCGTTCTTTAGTTAAAATATTTATTAATTTACTACCAGTTTCAGAACTAGTTTTCAAATCTATATAATCTATCTGATTTATTTCTTCAGAATCTAAATAATCTTTAAAATCTGAATATTCTAAATATAATTCATGAATTTTATTTAAATACAGATTCTTCTAGATTTAATTCTTGCAGTTTTTTTTATTAAACTTATAAAATATAGAAGTATGTCCTTTTTTTACCACATTTATAACATTGTAAATCTTTATATGATTTAAATTGTTTATCTTTCTTTTTAAAGAATTTTCTATTACTAGGTTTCCTAGATTTATAAGATTTAAAAGGTTTTTGTTTCTTATAGTAATCTTATTTATTATATTTTCTTTTATAATTCCTTTTATATGGATTTTTATACCTTGTAGAACACTGTCCATTACAGTCTTTATAATTCTAAGTTATACTATAATCAAACTGTTTGCAGAATGAACCTAGTTCTTGTTTAGTTTTTCTCATTTTAAATTTTAATGACTTTTAAGGTTTAATATCTTGACAGAGTTTTAATCCTTCTTTCTGAACTATACTAACTAATTGACCATAAGTCAAATTGTTATAAGGAATATGGTTTCCATATTCCTGTTTTATATGATTTCTAAACTTTTTTTCTAGGAATAAGAGCAATCTTGCTAAGAATTTTTTCTTTCAAAAAGCCTGGTTAGAATTTTTTCTAAGCATAATTCTAGTTAGAAAGATTGTTTTATAAAACTGAAAATCACTAAGTTTTTTACACATGAGGTTACTTAGTAATTCAACATTTTAATCTTTTAAATGAGTAGGATCTCCTATAAAATAAAGATATATAGTCAGTATTAATATTGCCACTGTATCCTAAATAGTATCACTATATTCATGTAATATAAAGGTTCCATCCTCATAAATTTTCATAGCATTTAATATTTCTAAATGTTATTCTTCAGTGAGATGATTATCCCACCAACCTTTTAATTGGCCTATGAAGCCAACTATAATTAGTTATGCTATAGTTCTATCTGATGTATCAGTTTGAGTTCTATAAGCATTGGTAGCCATTATCATCTATTGTAGAAGACTCAAAATATTATATTCTATCAGGCTATCAATATTCCATTCATATATCGAAGAAGCATTATATTTATACTGTGACAGAGTGCTAGGTATCTAAAATTCCTAAGTCTAGGATAGACATTCTAGGTACTATAGATTGATGGTGTGTTATATGATTTATTTGTGGATTTATGTCTTTACTAAAAGATTCAAAGTCTTCAGTTTTAGGTTGAGAATCCTCAACCGAATCTCTCTTCATCTTGGGTTACTATACTAATAGTTTTTGAAGTTTTAGATTGAGGTGTTTCTTGAATAATCTGTTTTGGCTCAGAAGTTGAATCATTTCATCAAGAAGACTGATGTCTTTTCATTGAATAGTTTTAGGAATTACTGTATTGGCTTTACTAAGGTCTGTTTGAAACAATCCAGTTTCTCCTATTTTAGATTTCATTATGTATTTTGTTGCAAATGCTGAAACTATGGCTTTATAATATATTTTATATATCAATGCTATAGGAATATATCCTTTTAACTTTTTATAATTATGAGTTTTAATTTCTAATATAACACTTTTAATATATTATGGTCATTTAGAGATATTGTAATATCAGGGAAACAATCAAAGGAAATAGGACCACTACTTAAACTAGTCTTTATAGTTCCTAAGAGTGAATCATTAAAATTTATGAATCTAGCAACTCTAACTACTGCTAGAATACTAGTATTTAAACCTTCTCTAGTTAAAGGTTTTATAGATTCTAGAGATAATAGTGTAATTTTTTCAAAAGGTTTATTTAACTGTACATCTCTTTCTTCTGCTTTAATTATATAATTATTTTTAAATATATTTAATTTAGAAATTTTATAAATTTATCCTTTATCTATTTTAGGTATTACTCAATTATCTATTACTTTATTAAAATCCTATAAAATTATTTCATTTCTATTTACGATTCTTTTAATTTTTGATTACTCAAAATTATAAGATTTAGTTGTACTTGTTGATTTACATAAAAATGACTCCATTTTTAAATATTTGAAAAATAGATTCTAAAGTATTTTCTTGTTGATTTTATACGTGATCATTGACTTACTACTCTAAATGTCTAACCATTGGCTAAAACGAGACTTACTACATATCCAAATCCTAGTCAATAATATTTGCTTTTAGATATATAAATCAAAGATTTAATTATGGAAACAGATTTATATCTATCTACTACCGCTCCTAAAAAATGAAGGCTCTGATACATATTTATTTATTTATTTATTTTCTAATTTATAAAATTTTAAAATTAAATATATTTAAAAATGATTATATAATTAAAACAGAAGAAAGAGATGTATAATTAAGTAAAACTTTTGAAAAAATTACACTATTATCTCCAGAATCTATAAAATACCATAAAAGTAAAAGGTATAAATATATGCATATAGGACTTGTACAAATTGGCATAAAACGTTTAACTAGAGAAGATTTAAATACTAGTATTGTACCAGTAGTTAGAGATGCTAGATTCATAAATTTCAATGATTCACTCTTAGGAACTAGAGAGACTAGTTTAAGTAATGGTCCTATTTTCTTTGATTGTTTTCCTGAAATTACGATATCTCTAAATGACCCTAATATATTAAAAAGGGTTATATTAGAAATTAAAACTCATAATTATAAAATGTTAGAAGGATCTATTCTTGTAGCATTAATGTATGAAATATCTTATAAAGCTATAGTTTCAGCATTTGCAACAAAATACATAATGAAACCTAAAATAAGATAAACTAGATTTCTTCAAACATACCTTAGTAAAGCCAATACAGTAATTTCTAAAACTATTTAATGGAAAGACATCAGTCTTCCTGATGAATGAATTTTGAAAAATGTTGTTCCTCCTTCAGAACCCGAAAAAATAATAAAATCCAATGTAGAACTTTGTAAAATTGAGCAATATGAGGATGATAAAGTTAAATTAAAATTTAGTAGATATAGTATAAGTAGTAGGTATTCTGATTCTTCTTCCTCTGCTTTAATAGTAAATATAGGAAGAGCTTCACAATTCTCTTCTACAATATATGCTTCATATAAAGAAAAGGATCCTAAACCTGTTTTATAAACAGTCGTAAAGCCTAGGTATTCTACATCATATATACCTGAGGCTAGTAGTAAATTAAAAGGTGTAGATTACAACACAACTATACCACATCTTTTTTATAACCCTACAGGAAATATGAATCTTATAGAACTAAACCCTAATTATAACCAAGAACAATACAGAAAACAGTCTCCTTCTCTGTCTATGTCACCTACAACTTCTTTTATAATAGAAAATATAGCAAACATAGATAAATAATTAAATATAATTAATAAAGAATTTATAATCAATAAACACAAATTAGATAAAGAATTAACCTCAATTAAAAATATAGATAAGTTAAAAGAAGTAATTAGTAAAGTAAATAATTTTAACTCTATAAAAAATGAATATATTAATTTTGTAAAATAGTATGAAATTAATATAAAATTCTTTGATTGGTTTAAAAGAATTTATAAAGAAAAAATTAAAGCAGAAAAATCCACTAAGAATAAATCCATAGATTCATATGATACACCCATAAATCTATCCCATAAACTTATAAACCCTATAATTATTAGAAATAAAGAAACAGAATGGAAAGTAAAAGATAAAGTTATGCAAAGTGAACATCCACTTAAAACTGCTAGTGTATTTATATATGGAGAAAATGAAATAAAAATTATACCATTTAAAATAGTAGTAGATGATGATCCAAATAGAAAAATATTAGAACAAAATAATTTTAGTAATACACATCTATATAATATAGGACAACAGTTAAATAGGATAGAAAATGCTATTAGAGATAAAGAAATAATAAAACATGTTTCAGATAAAAAAAAAATTAAAAACTCATATTTTTAAGTCTTCTGAGATTTCTAAAATAGGTCAACAAGAAGTCAAATCTAAGGATTCTGACTTTGTAAAAGCTATTAAAGATTAATTAAGTAAAATTGATTCAACTTCTGAGTCAAAACAATTTGTTCAAGAAACACCTCAGTCTAAAATTTCAAAAACTATTAGTATAGTAACCCAAGATCAAGAAACATATTCGGTTAAGGATTCTTAACGTAAAACTGAAGACCTTGAATCTTTTAGTAAAGACATAAATTCACAAAAAAATCGTATAACACACCATCAATCTATAGTACCTAGAATGTTTGCTCCGGACTTAGGAATTATAAATAGACCAAACACCTTGTTACAGTATAACTATAATGCTTCTTCAGTATATAAATGAAACATTGATAGCCTGACAAAATATAATATTTTTTTCTACAACATATGACAATGGCTGCCAATGCTTATAGAACTCAAACTAATACATCAGATAGAACTATAACAGAACTAATTATAGCTAGCTTCATAGGCCAATTAAGAGGTTGGTGGGATAATCATCTCACTAAAGAACAACATTTAGAATTATTAAATGCTATAAAAATTTATGAGGATAAACCCCTATATTAAATGAATATGGTGATACTATTCAGGATGAAGTGACAATACTAATACTAACTATATCTTTTCATTTTATATTAGACACTACTCATTTAAAAGATAAAAATATTGAATTACTAAGTAACCTTAGGTGTAAAAAACTTAGTAATTTTTAGTTTTATAAAACAACCTTTCTAACTAGAATTATGCTTAAAGAATATTCCAACCAGGCTTTCTAGAAGAAAATTTTTTTAGCAGGATTACTCTTCTTTCTAGGAGAAAAGGTTAAAAATCATATACAATAGGAATATGAAAATTCTATGCCATATAACAATTTGACTTATGGTCAATTAGTTAGTATAGTTCAGAAAAAAGGATTAAAACTCTGTCAAGATATTAAATTTCAAAAGTCATTAAAATTTAAAATGAGAAAAACTAAATAAAAATTAGGTTCATTATGTAAACAGTTTAACTATAATATAACTCAGAATTATAAAGACTGTAATGGACAGTGTTCTACAAGGTATAAAAACCCATATAAAAGAAATTATAAAAGAAAATATAATAAAGAAGATTATTATAAGAAACAGAAACCATATAAATCTTATAAATCTAGGAAACCTAGTAATAGAAAATTCTTTAAAAAGAAAAATAAATAATTTAAATCACATAAAGATTTAAAATATTATAATTGTGGTAAAAATGACATACTTTTAGATTTTGTAAGTTTAATAAAAAAAAGCAAGAATTAAATTTAAAATAATCTTTATTAAATAAAATTCATGAATTATATTTAGAATATTCAGATTCTAAAAATTATTTAGATTCTGAAGAAATAAATCAGATAGATGATATATGTTCATAAGCTAGTTATAAAACTAGTAGTAAACCAATAAATATTTTAACTAAAGAATACGAATCTATTTTAAAAGTAATAAAACATATAAATAATCCAAAAATTCAAGAGAAATTCTTAAATAAATTATTAGAAGATTCTAATGAAAAACCAAAATATTCAGTATTACTTGGTACAAGTAAATAAGCATATGGCTTAACTTAAATTTTAAATAAAAATAAAATATTAAAAAATAAACCAACAATAAATGATTTGCAAAAAAAAATAAAAAAAAATAAAAATAGAACTAAAAGAATTTAAAATAAAACAGCAAAATAACTCTGAATTAATAAAATCTTTATTAAATTCTACTTCTTCTTCTTCTGAAGAAGAGGGTGAAGAAAATATTGAGCAAATAAATAAAAAAGAAATCAATAATAATAATGAAATTAGTATATTAAGTAAAGATAAAATTTCTGATAATATAATTTTTATGTTACAGAAAATTACATCAAGAAAATATTTAATAAAATTAAAATTAAAATTTTTAGATAATTATAATATAGAAACTATAGCTTTATTTGATACAGGAGTAAATTTGAACTGTATTAAATCTAGCTTAGTTTTTAAAAATTTTGGCGAGAAATAAATGAAAAATTGTTAACTGCAAATAAATCTAAATTAAATATTATTGGTAAAACAGAAGCTTTAATAATTAATAAAAATTTAGAACTAAAAATATATTTATTCTAACTTATGAAATGTATCATATGGTGATCTTAGAAACTTCATTTATGAATCTAATTACACCATATTATGTAAAAGATGATAGTATAAGTTTTAAAATAAAAAAACAAAAAAATTATTTTTTTCATTTATAGAAAAATCTAAAAGAATCTAAATTTGCTTACAGCTAATTCAATATATGAATTATAAATAAATGCACTAATAAAAAAGCAAAGTTAGAACAGCTTTATAATTTAAAAAATAATTTTCATTTACAAAAAATAAATAAACAATTAAAAACTAAAGTTACACAAAATAAAATTAATAAATTAAAGCTTCAAATTGAAAAAGAATTATGTGATGATATTCCAAATACATTTTAGAATAAAAAGCAGCACACAGTTGATTTACCTTATGAGATAGGCTTTGATGAAAAGTCTATTACAACTAAAGTCCAACACATTCAAATGGCCCCTGATTGATCGAATTCTGTAAAAAAGAAATAACTAATTTAGAAAATAAAAAATTAATAATTAAATCTAGGAGTTCATGGTCATGTGCAACATTTTATGTCAATAAGGCCTCTGAAAGAAAAAGATGAACCCCTAGATTATTAATAAATTATAAACTATTAAATGAAGCTTTAAAATAGATTAGGTATCTTATTACCAATAAAAAAAGATGTATTAAGCAGATTATATCAAGCAAACATTTTTAGTAAATTTGATATGAAATATGGTTTTTGGCAAATTCAGATTAATCCTAAAGACAGGTATAAAACTACATTCACTGTTCTATTTGGACAGTATGAATGGAATATTATATCTTTTGGTTTAAAGAATGCAACTCTGAATTTCAGAGAGTAATGAATGATCTTGATTTTGTGCACTAATTTGAATAAAGACATTCAAACTATCTTCCAAAGTGGGTTCCTTAAGTTGATCTTGATTTTGTGTGCTAATTTGAATAAAGGCATTCAAACTATCTTTCAATGTGGGTTTCTTAAGGTGATATTGATTTGAGTATTATTCTTGAGAGTAAGAACTTCTTTGGTAAGGTTGAAAAAATTGTTGAGGTGAAATTTGCTGTTGGTTTTCCCAAGAAAAAGTTGGGTAGTTTCTCCAACTTGAATTATAAGGATCGGAATATGGGTCATTTCTATCCCATGGCTGAAAACTTTCAAAGGCATATTCCTCCTCTTGCCTCTCTTGATATTGTCCGAAACCAAATGAACACATGTTTGTGCTATGTCCTGCAATCTCACATGCCGAACATACTTCACGAGTAGGCATAGGTGCTTTTCCCCTTGCATTTAGCATCTTAAGTTGATTCATTAATTCTGCTAATTGCCATGCCATGTCAGAATCTACATTCTCACCATAAACTTCCTCGTGCTGTGAAAACTACATCTTTACAAAAAAAAAAAACAATTAACAATTTAAAGAAAACAACAAAAAAATAATTAAATAAAAAAAACCAAACTATTACTACTTAAACAGCCTTCTCCGGCAACGGCGCAAAAAACTTGTTGCACTCGAATTAAGTACTACTACAAAGCGACACTCGCAAGTATACGAGATAATTGTACAAATGGTGATCACCCCAAGGTCGTCTCACAAGGAAGGTGTTGTTCATAATAATTTGATTAAAGGAATATAATTTAAATGAACAGAATGTGGTGTTTGCAATATTGGTGAAATTATTACAAAAGTAAAATAGCGAGTGAATGATTAACGGTGTACTTAGAATTAGTTTAGTTCTTGGAAAGATACCTAGAGTTGTAGATCAATTCAATCAAAGCTTAATTCTCAAATATTTTATTAATATAACCTTGTAATTTAATTTGTTCCTTGAGTTTAATTACTCAATTACCAATTCATTAGTTTTCACATTCATGAATTAACAATAACCAATTATTTTACATTTTTAAATTAATAAAACCCTAGAACTTATATTTCTAATTCATCCATAGGGTGGTTGATTATATAGTTCTGATATCGAATTTCACCTCTCAGTCCGTCATCCAATATTTAAAGATTAATAGATAGCTAATCTATCAACCTAACATTCAATCCAATACAATCAACCATCAACAAGGTACATTAATAAAAATATCAAATCAAGTCATTCAATCAAACCTACTACAAACCCTAGGCATGGGTAATTTAGCTCAACATTATCAAATTAAAACAAATATTCATCTCAATACAAATCAATCATAACTGTCTATTGAAATATTAATGATCGTAATAAAACAACAACAACATAGAAATGAATTAAAAGAGAGAATAGAAAAACCCCTTATAGATGCCAAGAGTTGGACTACTTGTCTTCCTCTTAGCTCCACTTTGATGTTGATGAAGAACTTAAGCCCTCTTCAATTGATGATTCTACCTTTGAAAGATGGAATGGAGCTTTCTCAAGTCACCAAACCTTCAATGAAGGTTTCTTCAAACATCAATCTTCAAGAGCTTCTTAACCCAATTTATCCCAAGGAACCAAGTTGAAGTGTTTGTCTATGGAAGATGGAGAAGATGGAAATGGAGGATGGTGATGGTGATGTATCCCTCTCTAAGAAGGAGAAGAATGGAATGGAATTGGAGAGTGTCACACTCTCCCAGCCGTCTCTCTTTCTCTCTATTCCTCTCTTTTTAATTCTTTTCAAGCACCAAGAATGCTTGCCAACTCACCACACTCACTCTTGTCCCCCTCTTTTTTCATTGTTTAATATTTCTTCCATGAATTTAGGCAACCTTTTCCTTATTTTAATATTTCTTTTAGCAAAAGAAAGGTCTTTGTTCCCCACTTGTCTTCCAATTTGTGCAAATAATTCAAACTTCTTAAGGGTGACACGGCCAAGCCATGAGTGACTTGGTCGTGTCTCTCACTTTTCTTAGGACATGGCCAAGCTTGCTGGCCATGTCTTTGGCTCCCATTTTTGCTTTCTTTCTTTTTAGAAGTGACACAGCCAAGCTCCTTGTCGTGTCATGTGACACGGCCAGTGGCTTGGCCATGTCTCTTGCCAGTGTCTCCTTCTGCCTTCTTTCTTTTCTTTCTTTTCAAGAGGTGACATGGCCAAGCTCCTAGGCCAATGGCTTGGCCGTGTCTTGTGAGGGTGTCTCATTCTGCTTCTTTCTTTTCATTCTTTGCTTTTGTTCCTTAGGTGAGACATGGCCAGTGGCTTGGCCGTGTCTCCTGCCTGTGTCAACCTCTGCCTCAGCTTCTTTGAGGGACACGGCCAAGCCAACTTGACTTGGCCATGTCTCTTGTTTGTTCCTTGCCTTGGTGAGTGACACAGTCAAGCTTGCTTTGACTTGGCCGTGTGTTGCTTGATTCATGCTCTTCTATCATCGTTTTGATCCATCCAAGGGAGTTTTTGCACTTTAACCTAAAACCAACACTTCAAACAAGCTTTAAACACAAATCAAATGAAAAATTAACTTAAAACAAATAATATTACTTTAAAAATACAATCATAAATGATCTAAACAAATACCCCAAACTTAATTCCTTGCTTGTCCTCAAGCAAGGTTAAAATCAAAACAAACTAAACAAGAAAAATTTAGTTAAGTTCAAGAGCTATAAGGATGTATCAAGACTTCCCTTTCCCTAAATCAGCAATCAATATCAAATCGAATAAAATCAATACCCATGCAATTTAGTGGCTTTCCATGCATAACAAATGTTGTCACTCTTTCGCCAACTCTTAAAAGTGTTTGATCATGATGGTGTTTACACTCATAACAATCAATGAAAGATTATCACCATAGGTCAGCTCATCATTCAAATCTTCACTGCCTAATTACAATCAAGCATCAATCATAAGGTATTTCATTGGGTTATAATGGGGCTAAGGGAAAGGTATGACATTTGGGAGAGTGAGTTTATTCATTAAGTACAAGAGCACTTCAAGAATGAAGTAACCGATTATATGTATAATCCAACAATTCCCAAAAGACCTTCCTCTCACCTACCCTTTGACATTAAAGAGCTTTTCAAGGGAACTCTCTTATTAAATCTTGCAATAATTATTCCCAAACTTATTTCAACTCTACGAAAAAGAATAACTTCTTTTATTATTTTGTTTTTTTATTTATTTTATTTATTTTCTTTTTTTAAGTAGGGTTTGCAACTAAAGAAGATAATAATTTGTAATTTTGAACCACTAAATTTAACCCCACACTTTATTTAACACAACACTCGATCATAAACGCTCTTAAAATACTCTTAACTTAATGCAAAGGTAATAGTTAAAACAACAAGGTTCAAGCTAATGGTGTTGTGAAAAAGAAAGAAATGGAAAAATAAAATAAGCTCAAAATTGGCTAACTAAGGTTGGATATAAGGTTGGTCTATTTAAGCCACAATGGGTTTACCTAATTGCCTTAATCATATTGATGCCTAATTGAAATTTTTATGTAGTCTCAAAATGCATGTCAAAGCAAGTTCTAGCAATTCATCAATCAAAGATGTTTACACTCAATAAAGAATAATAAGTTGATGGCTCAATTCCTCACTAGTTTAAAGGCAATGCAAGGAAAACCAACAAAATTGACAATAAGTACCAATTCTAATCAATTCTCAAATTCATGCTTCAAAAATTCAAAAATCATCTATCAACAATTTTATAACAATTAAACTTTCCCAAATTCATTTATTCAAAGAAAAACATTAACTAAACTTAAATAAAGATAAATTAAAAGTAAAAACACAAGCTGCACCCCATACTTAAAGATTCATATTGTCCCCAATGTGAGCATGTATAAATTAAAAGAGAGAGTTTGGATGAAACCTAATTTCCATCGTTCCCATATGCGATGTACAATGTGACTTCTATCCATAATGCAATTGTCGCCCATTTGTGAGAAGATGAATAGCATGCAACTCCGAAAAGTATCCAATGTATTGCAAAGCCTAGGTAGCATCCTTGGAAGAGCAATTGTCCAAAGAGAATATGTGAAGGTTGTCTTGCGGTGATCCTCCAATGCTATAGAAACTTGGTAAAAATCTTTTTTAGTCTGCAACATAGTTATATCCATTTTTTGCTCCTCCTCACCACCGAGAGTAGAAGAGATGATAATTTGTTGCATACTGTTCTTCCCATCAAAAACACATTTCAAAATTTTTGGGGTCTTTTTAGGTTCAACCAAGTTTGGTTGAATCTCTTTCTCATCCTCTTTAGCAATCAGAAGGCCCCTCTCAACAACCTCAGTATTTAAGATTAAATTGCACTCCATAATTTCTGAATTGGAAATATTAGGCTCTACTTCCAAGGTCATGGCCATCTCAAGCTTATCTACACTATCTTCAATAACTTCCTTGGAGGGCATATCGTAGAGTTCAAAAAGTTGCATACCTTGCTTCTCATCCTTCAATCTACTTGGGAATGGAATTGGTAGCATATAAGGATTTGGAGGTTCATGAAATTTTGTTGAAGTCGATGCTTCCAAATTCTCCTCCTCCTTTGATTGACTTGGCTCCTCTATGCTGGGTTGTATCTCCTTTCCATTTTCTTCTTGATTAGTACCTACATCAAAGGAATCACAAAATTTATTATATATCACCTGTTCACTCCTCAAATTAGTGATTGCATTGACTTGCTCTAATTGGCTAGGAAATTTTTCTTTTTGGTGTGCTTGTAGTTGATTTGCCAGTTGCCCAATTTGAGTTTCCACCTTCTTTAATGATACCTCCAAAGAATCAAACCTCTCATTGCTCCATTTCTGATTTTGTGAATTTGAAGGAAAGCATTAAAATTATCTTCCACTGTGGGTTTCTCGAATTGATCTTGATTTTGTGCACTAATTTGAATAAAGGCATTCAAACTATCTTCCAAAGTGGGTTCCTTAAGTTGATCTTGATTTTGTGTGCTAATTTGAATAAAGGTATTCAAACTATCTTCCAATGTGGGTTTCTTAAGGTGATATTGATTTGTGTATCATTCTTGAGTGTAAGAACTTCTTTGATAAGGTTGAAAAATTGTTGAGATGGAATTTGCTGTTGGTTTTTCCAAGAAAAAGTAGGGTAGTTTCTCCAACTTGAATTATAAGGATTGGAATATAGGTCATTTCTACTCCTTGGCTGAAAACTTTCAAAGGCATATTCGTCCTCTTGCCTCTCTTGATATTGTCCAAAACCAAATGAACACATGTTTGCGCTATGTCCTGCAATCCCACATGCTAAACACACTTCACGAGTAGGCATAGGTGCTCTTCCCCTTGCATTTAACATCTTAAGTTGATTCGTTAATTCTGCTAATTGCCATGCCATGTTAGAATCTGCATTCTCACCAAAAACTCCCTCGTGCTATGAAAACTGCATCTTTACAAAAAAAAAAACACTTAGCAATTTAAAGAAAATAACAAAAAAACAATTAAATAAAAAAAATCAAACTATTACTACTTAAACAGCCTTCCCCGACAACGGCTCTAAAAACTTGTTGCACTCGAATTAAGTAATACTACAAAGCGACACTTGCAAGTACATGAGGTAATTGTAGCAATAGTGATCGCCCCAAGGTCGTCTCACAAGGAAGGTATTGTTCGTAATAATTTGATTAAAGCAATATAATTTAAATGAACGGAATGTGGTGTTTGCAATATTGGTGAAATTATAACAAAAGTAAAATAACGAGTGAATGATTAACGGTGTGCTTAGAATTGGTTTAGTTCTTGGAAAGATACCTAGAGTTGTAGATCAATTCAATCAAAGCTTAATTCTCAAATATTCCATTAACATAACCTTGTAATTTAATTTGTTCCTTGAGTTTAATTAGTCAATTACCAATTCATTAGTTTTCACATTCATGAATTAACAATAACCAATTATTTTACATTTTCAAATTAATAAAACCCTAGAACTTATATTTCTAATTGATCCATAGGGTGGTTGATTATATAGTTCCGATATCGAATTTCACCTCTCAGTCCGTCATCCAATATTAAAAGATTAATAGATAGCTAATCTATCAACCTAACATTCAATCCAATACAATCAACCATCAACAAGGTACATTAATAAAAATATCAAATCAAGTCATTCAATCAAACCTACTACAAACCCTAGGCATGGGTAATTTAGCTCAACATTATCAAATTAAAACAAATATTCATCTCAATACAAATCAATCACAACTGTCTATTGAAATATCAATGATCGTAATAAAATAACAACAACATAGAAATGAATTAAAAGAGAGAATAGAAAAACCCCTTGTAGATGCCAAGAGTTGGACAACTTGTCTTCCTCCTAGCTCCACTTTGATGTTGATGAAGAACTCAAGCCCTCTTCAATTGATGATTCTACCTTTGAAAGATGGAATGGAGCTTTCTCACGTAACCAAACCTTCAATGAAGGTTTCTTCAAACACCAATCTTCAAGAGCATGTTAACCCAATTTATCCCAAGGAACCAAGTTGAAGTGTTTGTCTATGGAAGATGGAGAAGATGGAAATGGAGGATGGTGATGGTGGTGTATCCCTCTCCAAGAAGGAGAAGAATGGAATGGAATTGGAGAGTGTCACACTCTCCCAGCCGTCTCTCTTTCTCTCTATTCCTCTCTTTTTAATTCTTTTCAAGCACCAAGAATGCTTGCCAACTCACCACACTCACTCTTGTCCCCCTCTTTTTTCATTGTTTAATATTTCTTCCATGAAATTAGGTAACCTTTTCCTTATTTTAATATTTCTTTTGCCAAAAGCAAGGTCTTTGTTCCCCACTTGTCTCCCAATTTGTGCAAATAATTCAAACTTCTTAAAGGTGACATGGCCAAGCCATGAGTGGCTTGGCCATGTCTCTCACTTTTCTTAGGACACGGCCAAGCTTGCTGGCCATGTCTCTGGCTCCCTTTTACTTTCTTTCTTTTCAAAAAGTGACACGACCAAGCTCCTGGTCGTGTCATGTGAAACGACCAGTGGCTTGGCCATGTCTCTTGCAGTGTCTCTTTCTACCTTCTTTCTTTTCTTTCTTTTCAAGAGGTGACACGGCCAAGCTCCTGGCCGTGTCTTGTAAGGGTGTCTCTTTATGCTTCTTTCTTTTCATTCTTTGCTTTTGTTCCTTAGGTGAGACACGGCCAGTGGCATGGCCGTGTCTCCCGCCCTTGTCAGCCTCTGCCTCAGCTTCTTTGAGGGACACGGCCAAGCCAACTCGATTTGGCCATGTCTCTTGTTTGTTCCTTGCCTTGGTGAGTGACACGGCGACGCTTGCTTTGACTTAGTCGTGTCTTGCTTGATTCATGCTCTTCTATCATCGTTTTGATCCATCCAAGGGAGTTTTTGCACTTTAACCTAAAACCAACACTTCAAACAAACTTTAAACACAAATCAAATGAAAAATTAACTAAAAACAAATAATATTTCTTTAAAAATACAATCATAATTGATCTAAACAAAATCTCTAACCCCTATTGGGTTTGAAAAGTTGGGTACATGTGGTAAAGGTGAGAATGACCCAACAATCCCTCAGAGCTCAGTTCATTAGAACTGGCCTCCTTTCAGGTCTTAATATTATAAATATAATGATATTATCCATACCACATGCAATCATAAGAATAAATAAATACTTTATTAAAATGACAATGAGTTTAAACAAGATAAATGAATAAGCACCCATCAATGTATGAAAACGTGCCTTTATAATTGTTCAATGTCTAAAAGAAAACAAATAAAATAGGATGCCCACCAATTGGTGAAAATGTATCCTTTACATTAAAATAAATTAAGTTGCATGAAGCTTAATAAATGAGGTACCCAATATGTGGAAACATACCTCTTACAATTTGTTGAAGCTAAAAATAAATCAAATAACAAATATTCGAGCATTTATCATAAAATGAAATAAAAATAAAATATTTATTAAGACATATAATAAATCATGCATCTAAACTTAAATAAAGCAATAAAGATATAAATTTAGGTTTACATCTTGAGTTAGAGTTTCTTGAATGAAATTAGGGTTTAGAGGGTTTAGGTTTAAAAATTAAGATTTTAGGGTTTTGGAATTTTTATGAAAATAACATTAGGGTTTAGGGTTTAAGTAAATAGGATTGAAGTTTAAGAAAATAAGATTAAAATTCTGATGTTGGAAGAAATAAGCTAATGCGGTATTTGTAACAAATTAATCATGCACTCAAAAAATATTAACTTTAACACGTTTGATTTACTGGAACTACAGGTTACTGGGATTTACTTTACATGAAGGATATAAACAATCACTGAAGCTTAATATGTTGTATTTAAATGGATTCAATTTGGGAGACTTACCATCGTTTGTTGATTCCACCAATAATCAAACTTTGATCCAAACTTTTGTCCGCACCAGACTTACACTTGTTGGTTGAATAAAAAATAAGACAGCAAGCTACAGCCTTATTAATGCATTTTATCTTTGATTCTTCAGTTTCATTGTTATTTTCTTTTCTTTTGTTTGATCACTTTGGTTGCTCCTTCCTTACTCTCTGTCTCTTTTTCTTTCTCTGTTGCTGAAGTCTGTTGAAGTTCCAAAGTCCAAAAATCCCCCCATTAGGTTTTTAAAGTTTGTATTTATAAAAGCGTGCATGCATTAGGTTAAACATCGTGGAAGTTTTCTGTTTTAAAAATGGATCTTCTGATGCATATCAAATTAATGAATTCGTAGCAAACTAAGACCACATCAGATTCAAACCAAGCAAACCAAGACCATCTTTAAGTAAAATAATTTTAATTCATCAAAATATAGGTCCATATTGAATTGGGGAGGCCCCAATTCAATATGGATATGGAGCCTATCCCATATCAAAATTGGCTTCTAATTCAATATGGGACCTTAAATTAAGGTCCAATATCGAATTGGAAATGTCCCAATTCGATATGTTCGATATGGGACTATCCCATATCAAATTGGGGCATCCCAATTCGATATGGACTGTCCCATATTGAATTGGGAGGCCCAATTTGAATTGTACACACCTCCGAATGCCCTAACATCAAATCAGACCCGACCAAATCTTCAAAACAAACGTCTTTAGGATTTTAAAGGTTCAACCATTATTCCATCTAATTAAAAGGTTTATGAATTAGGCTACAGACTAGTTAGGGCCAAAATCAAGGGTCTACAGTTTATCCCCTGCTTGAATGATCTGAGACTTCAGTAGAAAAGAGTGAAAAACAACATGATTTTGAGCTGATTTTGGATGAGCATGGGTTCTCGACCCAAGATAGATGTTGGTTTGGATTATGGACCCGAGATGAGTTATGGACTCGAAAAAGACTTGAGATTCTGGACCCGGAGTTCTGGACCTTGAATGAGTTTCGGACTTGAAAGAGACTTTGGGTTCTGGACCCAGGTAGGTTTGGGTTCTGAACCCAGAATGAGTTTTGAACTTGAAAAAGACTTTGGGTTCTGGACCGAGATTGGTTTAGGTTCTAGACTCAAGCTTGATTTGACTTGGGTTCTAGATCCGAAAATGATTTAATTTGGGTACTTGAACCTAAGACTGGGTAGTTGGACCTGAGACTAAATTTGATTTGGGTACTTGGATTTGAGACTGGGTGCTTGGACCCAAGACTGAATTTGATTTGGGTACTTGGACCCGAGACTGGATTGATTTTGGGTACTTGGACCTGAGACTGGATTGATTTTGGGTACTTGGACCCGAGACTGGATTTTAGATTCTCGACTCACCCAAATCTGGATTTTGGGTTTTTAACCCAAAATTGAATTTTGAGTTCTCAATCCGAAAATGAATTTTGGATTCTCAATCTAAGACTAGATTAGGGTTCTCAATCCTAAACAAGATTTTGGGTTCTCGACCCAAGACACAAGATTTTGGGTTCTCGACCCAAGACTGGATTAGAGTTTTCAACCCTAAACTGAATTTTGGGTTCTCGACCCAAGACTGAATTGGGGTTCTCGACCCAAAACTGGATTTGACTAACCTTTTATCAGTTTAGAATTCTAGCTTCCTTCTAACTAGTTGCTCCATTTTTTAATGGATTGTGGGTCTTTACCCACCAAAAATGGATCTTTATCCATTGGAGATCGGGTCTTTACCCTTAAAATATGGATCGTTATCCATTGGAGATTGGGTTTTTACCCTTAAAATATGGATCTTTATCCATTGGAGATCGGGTCTTTACCCTTAAAATATGGATCTTTATCCATTGGACATCGAATCTTTATCCTTAAAATGGATCTTCATCCTTGGCATCCTGTTTTCACCCTTAAAACATGGATCTTTATCCTTGTCATAGGGTCTTTATCCTTTAAAATGGATCTTCATCCTTTGGACTTCAGGTCTTCAACCTTTAAATTGGATCTTCATCCTTTTGGACTTTGGGTCTTCACCCTTTAAATTGGATCTTCATCCTTTTGGACTTCAGGTCTCCATCCTTCAAAATGGATCTTCATCCTTGGCATTGGGTCTTCACGCTTCAAAATGGATCTTCATTCTTTGGACTTCGGGTCTTCACCCTTTAAAATGGATCTTCATTTGTTGGATGTCAGATCTTCATCCTTAGTTATTGGGTCTTCACCCTTCAAAATGGATCTTCATCCTTGGACCTTGGATCTTCATCCTTGGTCATCTAGCCTTCACTCTTCAAAATAGATCTTCATCCTTTAGAGATTGGGTATTTACCCTGGCTTCAACTCTTCTAGCTGAACTGATCTTTTGTCTTTTGCATCCTCATTATTTTGAGGTTCTTACTTTCTTCTTAAAAAATTTATCTATTTTTTAGCTGGCCCTTATATCATCTCCTTCCATCTCCTTGCCCCTTACGTGGCAAAATATTGAAAGTGAGTCTGAAAATATTTTATACACGCATAAACTCAAAAAATTAAAAGGAGAAACTTTACCTCCTGTGTAGGCTCAAACTAATGATTTTTTCATGTAGGCTCATATTGATGTTTGTGTTGTCTAGTTCCTCGCACAAGCATGCATTTCTTCTTTTGCAAAATGACCGGAGCTCCTCAAGCAATGGGCCTTCCATGCCCCCTGACTTCATTTTTTATTCATCATTGCTTCATAGAGTATCTACTGTTTTCTTTGATAAAGAATAGGAACACAAGATAAAAAAATGTAGTGTGGTATGCTTATGTATGCATGATATGCATGAATGACACTTACAGTGGTTCCATCGACTCACAGACTAAGGTGCTTAGCTGAAGTGTTCTCATTGGTTTCTTCTAGATGCTCGTTTAGGTTTTGCATTAGAATCACAAAAGGCTTCGCATTTATGGCTTTTATCTTCAAGACGTTGAAAACATGAGTTGTGGAGGCCCCAAGCAACTGAGATACATCCATTTTAAATTATGATTCAGCACGCTAGTTGGTAACTTCTTCATAACCTTGCCAATAATCCTTTATTTTGCCTAATGTGTCCTTCAAGATTTGATTGTTCAACATACTTTCCTTAACTTAAAGGCTTTATATGACAAAAATACATTTTTTTTGAAATCTTAAAATCATATTTTGGCTTTGTCAAATCAGTGTCATTATACATCAGAACTCAGTTTTGCAAATTAACACATTTATAACATGATAACCTTAATTACCGCACTAAACTCGAAAATCATTTCTATTTGAGCAAGAATTGTTGTACTTCAGATAGGTATATACATATTACTTGGTCAAAGTCTCATTGAGTTTGAATATTGTCTATTTCATATGCGTGCTTATACGAACTATCTCCACTAATTGACTCTACCTACCAAGAGAGATTAACATGTCTTTAATAGGATTGACACGGGGTCTGTAAGGGACATAGGTTTAAATGAAAACCATTCTTGCTAGACTCCAATTTCCTTCTATCTCCTTGGAAGAAATATAGAACTAACTAAAATGATCTTCACCTATTCTTTTGCTTTTGCACAAACTCAGGACCTGTTTTTTTATTTTTTCTCTTTTTTTCCTTTATTTCTCTTTTTGCTTTTGCTTTTTTCTTTTTTTCTTTTTCTTTTTTTTTTCTTTTTGGGTCCGACTTTAAGAAGATTATTTTGTCTGCACCATTCTATGCTTCTGACTATGGATGAGTAGAGTAGAGTGAGTTAGCTTCAACAAGGGTATGTCATTTGTTGCCCTAATGCCATCTTAATAAATTGGAGATATTAGGTCTAGTATCAGGTGAACTTCAACTACCCCTATGGTCTTGAGAACATCAACTATCCTTATAGTCTTGACTATGCATTCCTTTCTTTGATCTTCTTGCCTCTTCACCTTAGTAATCATTAGGTTTGTCAAACATGTCACAACAGCTTAGGGTAGGTTGTCGGGCTTACAAGCCAATAAAGAGAAAGCTAAAATTTTATGAAGGCTCAAACGGCTAACTAGGGATTGATATTTAATAAGGAAAATAATAGTTGTTAGCTAACCAAACAATTTCTAGATCATCTCTCCCTTAAATAAGCAGAGTTCAATTTCACCTTAAAAGTTTATCAAAGCATGTTCTAATATGGACTAGGACCTAGACAAAGGTCATTATGCAAGAACCCTCTCTAAGTAAGCATACACAACTCAATACTATAGAATAACTCCCTCACCTAGTATAGTCATTCGGATTATGATGCATATATGCATTAATTTATAAATATCAAGCTAGATTCATCATTAGTTGAACGCTATAATATCAAAAGCCAATAAAATTATAAATTCAATAAAAGTAATTTATTCAAACAATTTTAATTTGAGAAACATAATTGTTCTAATAAAACATCAAAGAAAGAAAATGAAATAAAAACCAAATAAGCCAAGGGAAGTTTGTTGAGTTGGAATCAAAGATGCTTCATTTATTTACACATATGAAGGGCAAGAACTTCTCCATTATCAATTAACATTGCTTCATCATCCACAATTAGTCTAAGCTTGCTTAGTAGCACATCCTCTTTAGCAGCTTCTCCATCCATATTATGATAAGATGACAAGATAAAACTCTCCTCTAGTCCTCCCTCCATCATGAAGGTTGCAAACAATGGCGCCCTTCCAAATTTAGGCAAATGATTATTCTTAGTGTTGGACTCATCAGGCTTAGGTAGCTTTTCACTGTCAATTAAATCTTGGATCTCGTGCCTTAATTGAATACATTTATCTATCTTGTGCCTTTGCACTTGATGGAATTTATAGAAGACCTTGGCATCAAAATTTTATGGTAGAGGCTTATGTAGAGGCCGAGGTGCCAATGGTTGTAGTGAATCCATCTTCATTAGATTCTCTAACATCTTTGATAAAGGTTCTCTCTAGTTTGAAAATTTACGCTTCTTTGCTGGTTTAGTTGTTTTATTTTTCTTAACACCTCCTCTTTCCCTTTGACTTTGCGTGGTAACCACCCTTATTGCTCCACTTAGACAACACATGCTTCGATTCGCCTTGTAGGATTGACCATTTGATCTCTATTAGTGGACCTCTTCCTTGTTAATGCTGCCTTTCCCTTCTTTTTTATGTCAATGGGAGATGCCTCGTTAGCATTGTTGATGATCTCTAGAATTTCAATCAACTGGATCTTCATAATTTCAGCCAATTGATCTCGTAGCTCGGCCATCCTAGCTTTGACAACCTCATCGACTATATCCCGTAGTTGGTTTGCATTTATCCTCCTAATGAAGCACTTGAATCAAAATCAATGTTATAGGTGGTGTCGTTGTATACTCTTAACACTACAAGAATGTAGCGGATTAACGACCGATTTTTTCATCGGTAATCCTTATTTTTTTATCGGTAATCGCAATTACCGATAGATTACCGATAAAAAAAATGTCGCCATATCTTTCGCTGGTAATCGAAAAGCTGAGAAAAATAAAAATCTATCCATAAATTACATACAGAAAAAATTTGTCGGTAATTTTTTGACAGAAATATAGTCAGCAATATTTATCTATAGAAATTCTTTTCGTCGGTACTGATGAAAAATTACCGACAGAAAATTTTATCGGTATTACCGACAGAAGTAGCTTTGGTCAATAATACCGATAGAAAGACTTCTATCGATAATACCGATAGAAATAGTTTTGTCGATATTACAGACAAAATTTTTATTTTTTTGGTAACACCGACAACATTTTATGTCGGTAAATGTGAATTTATCAATAAATTATTCTGTCGATAAATTAAAAATTTATTGTTATTATCAACAGAAATTGCTGACAGAAAATAAATCTGTAGGTAAAAAATAAATTTATTTTTAAAATTTTAAAAATATTTTTAAATTTTATAATGTATAAATGTATGTATAAATTTATATTAATAAGAATAAAAATATAAAAGTAAAATTTATATTTAAATAAATATTAGATGTAATAAATATTCAAATATAAAAAAAATGAACATAAAAACAATAAATTGTATATAACCATATGAAATTAAAATATCGTTGTATATATGCAAAAATCTAAAATCAAGTAGCAGGAGGTGGTGAAAGTGGAGGTGGAGGAGCACCATCAGGCGAAAACTGTCATGATGGATCGAAGGTTTCTCGCATGAAGATGGACATAAACTCATTAAACTGCTGTTGGACCAACCTTTGCACCTCGGTTTGCATCTGTGCCTGAATCCGAGAATGAACTTGCACCTCCACCTCTCTCTGCACCCGCTCCTAGATTTGCCGCTGAACAGTCCGATCACGCTCGACCAACTACTCCTTCAAATGCTCGATCTCCTCCCGTAAGGCAGATGAAATACTATAAGAAGAAGAAGAAGTCGTGTTGACATACTATAAGCTAAGTCCATATAGCTTCTTCTTCTTCTCTCCGCCCATAGCAGATCTAAATAAGCTATCATAGTTAATAGGAATATCGGACTGAAAGGCCTCCTCCCGAAAAGCAATGAAACGATCCTATATAATATAAAAAAATTATTAACTCTATATTTTAAATTTAAATTTTGTAATATTTAAAAAATCATGGAATTACTTACATTTACATCTTATGATCGACGATCCACAAATGAACATCCGTCGTGACTCCAGGTGTACGTATGCACAAACAACTCATAGTTGTAGTTGTTTGGCGGCCGACCCATGGTAGACTCTTATTTAAAGAAAAAAAATGTTAGTTTAATAACACAAAAAAATTATAAATTAAAATATATTAAAAAATATGAATATACTTACAAGTATATGTGAATGATCATGATGTGATCGGCTGCCTCCCGTATGTGTGGATGGACCTATACCATCCACAACACTGGACATTCTATTACGAGAGGCAATGGCAGAACGTGTCTGCCCCTCGAGAGAGCTCCACCGGGCCTGCAGGTTTGCCAAAAACTGATCATCAATAAATGAAGGTTGTTTTCCCGCAGCCTTCACCTCACTCAGCATATCGTTGTAGCGAATAACTACCTTCTTTATGAAGGCAATCCGGACAAGCCTATCAATAGCCTGATCCCAATAAAAATATTTTTGCAAAAAAACAAAGATAATTAATATCATCTAAATGTAAATTTTTAACTTATACATATATATTAAATATTAAAATTTAATTTGCTTTTTGACTTTAAACTCTTCGAACTAAAAATTCTTCATCTCCGGAGAGACGGCCTTCCAAGAAACTCCTCCGGGGTCCATCTTTTGTGTCATGACCTTCTGAATGTGTCTAGTGGAAGCCCCAGCTGGATCCATCATATAGCTGCAAAATTAAAAAAAAAACAGTACACATTTATTTAAAATAAAATTATTAAACTTTATAATTTAATATAAAAATGTAAAATATTAAAAATACTTACTCTGACTCCGAATAGTCAAATGCTGCATCCTTCCATCATGACCTGCAGCTGATGCTGCAGTACTGGCATCACCAATGGCGGCATCTGTAGTGGCCGGGAGAGAAGAAGAACCAGGATCCTTTGTTTGAGCCAGGTGAGAAGAAGAAGCAGGATCCTCAGTCTGGGCTTGGTGAGAAGTAAAAGCATGATCCTCTCTAAGCATATCGTATGTAGCCGCATCAACCTGAGGATCCTCAATAAATATATCATCTGGGACATCGCGCAACATATCTAAAAAATAAAAGCAAATTTAACAAATAAAAATTTCCATTTATAAATATAAACAAAAATTTTCATAAAATAAAAATAAAGTAAAAGTTCTCATAATATCACAAAATTTAACTAAATCCTAACAATAAATAAAATAACAAATATGTTATTTCATTTAACTAAAACCTAAAAATTATTAAAACAAATAAACTTAAAAACTAAATTACTATAAATTATTAAATTACCAAAAAGCTTATATAAATTATCATTAAATACTAAAAATTATTATTTTAATTTTCACACATCCCCTAAAATATAAAAATTCATAATTTTTCATGATTTTTTTATATTTTATAATCGGTAAATTATTTTAATTTTTTATACCAATAATACATAATATAATTTATAAATTTATAAAATAACCTAAAAACCCTAAAATCACAAATTTATAATTTTATTTAAACCTCTAAAATAAAAAATATGAATAATTTTGCACATCTTTTTTTAATATTTATAATCAATAAATTATACCAATAGTTTATACTGATAATATATAATGCAATTTATAATTTATAAAATAACCTAAAAACCCTAAAATCATAGATTTTTAGTTTCCCCTAAACCTCTAAAATAACAAAAATTATTAAATTTTTTTCAAATTTTTTTCAAATTTTATAAACTAAATTTAATTTCTATTTTATTTAAAAAAATTTATTAATGTTATAAATTATTTTCAAATAACAAATTAACAATATATATATATATATTCAAATTCATACACGGCAACATATTCAGATACAAATAATAAAAATTAAAAATTAAAATAATTACACTAAAAAACATAAAAATCCAAATTATTTGTAATTATACACAAATTATCAACAAATTAATATCAAATTAATATAAAAAATACATCAAAAGTTCATAAATACTGAATTTGAAGAAGAAAATTTCGGCAATAGTCCAAAGATGCCCTAAAAAATGAACTGAAATCTAAAATTTCAAAATACAATTTCAAAAAGTTAAATATATAAATATATAATAAATACCTTCAAACGTCGTTGCCGGATCGGAGAAGGAGACAGCTACAGAGAACGTGTGATGGTGAAGACGGACCGAGAAAACCAGAGACAGAGAGAGAGAGAGATGAGAACCAAACGAACTAAAATCTTTGTTATTTCAAAATACAATTTCAAAAAATTAACTGAGAACATGAGGTGGCGACGATGGATGGCAAAAATGGAGAGACACAAAGAGAGAAGAGAAGCAGAGGAGAGGCGGCGAGGCGAAGAAGGAAGAAAAAGAAGAAGAGAAGCTTTTTATATCTAGTAAATTTACCGAGAGACAAAAGTGTCTTTCGGTAAATTTACTGATCGAAAAGATTCTCTCGGTAATATCAAGAGACACTTCCCTTCTCTCGGTAAATAAAATAAAAAGGGCGAAAAAATTCTTGCCAGTATTATACATTTACCAAGAAAAAGAATATGTCTCTCGATAAATAAAATAAACGGAAGAAATAATTACCTCCACTACTATACGTTTACCGACAAAAATATTTATGTCGGTATTATCAACAGAAATAAATTCTCTTGGTAAACAAAATACACTTACTGAGAGAAATATGTTTCTCTCGATAAATGAAATAAAATATACTTACCGAGAGAAGAGTATTTCTCTTGGTATATTTAAAAGAAATTACCAATATTATTTACCGAGAGAAAAACTCTCTCGGTAAATGAAGGACAAAATTACCGCCCCTTGCATCATATATTATCAAGAGAAAAATTCTCTCGGTAATACCAACATAAATTAAATTTCGCCAATAAATTACTAAGAGAAAAGACATTCTCTTGGTAAATATTGTTTCTGCTATTAAAATACCGAGAGATAAATTTTCTCTCGGTAATTTAAATATATAAATATCATTTGTTTTGTTTTTCATTTACTGACATAAAATATATCCGTCGGTACTACCGATAGAAATTAATTCTCTCGGTAAAATTAGCAATAAACATAATTTATAATTATTATATTAGATTTTTTATTTACCGATTGAAAAATTATTTTGTCGATAAATGCATATTATTTACCGAGAGAATTCTCTCTGTAAAATTTCAAATATGTGAAATTTATTGAATTCATTTTTCGACAGAAGTTTTTTCTGTCGGTACTACCGAGAAAAATAAATTTTGGTCGGTAATTTTTGTCAAAAAATATTTCTGCCATCATCTCCCGCTATATTTATCGACAAAAATTATCTCGGCGAATGGATTTGTCGTTATTCTGTAAGTAATCTGTCTATATTTTTTAATTTTATTTTTTAAATATTTTCTCGCTGTATTACCAATAAATAATATTCTCTTAGTAAAATTCTGTCGGTAATTTACTGTATTCTTATAGTGTGAATTGCCATACTCTAGGTCTGTGAGTCAGAAAGGATCAATGCCATGTAATACAATGAGTGTATGCATGTATGCACAAACAACAAATAAAGAAAGATAATTAGGATGTTCCTTCCAACCTAATAACTTTCACACATGAATAACGAGTCTCTTTTCCTAGGTATATGGTCAATAAAATATCAATATGAGATATTCTATTTTTGAAAAAAAAATTTGGGACGATTTAACCAATAATTGCATCTTCTAATATAGAAGTCGGTCCATGATAATTTCCATTAATTAGGTTTTAATCCATTGGATCTCAACCTAAAATAGTTCTTATGCTAAATTGGATTAAAATTAAATTAAGAGGTTTATCATAAATAAATTTCTCAATTGAAAAAAGTAACTAATAATTTATGCCACAAACAAGTCCATCATTAAGAGTTCTTAGTATAAGCTAAGCTCAAAATTAATTTTTTATTTTCCATAATTGACCGGAATATTTGTAAGCTCATTAAATAAAAAGGTTTTAACTTGGATGAAGTACAAAAATAGTTTTGTTTAAAAGCCTATTGTAAAAAGATTTTTTTAAAAATGAATTTTGGGCTTATACTTGGGTCATGAGAAAAAAGATTTTTGACCCATCTTAAAAGGTTTTCATATCCAAAGACCTTCTTAAAAATTTTGAAAATAGTTTTGGTTCTTTGGATTTTAAGGGAAAATTTTTTTGAGCTTACAATATAGGTAGATCATATTAGACAAAGGGCAAACAAAATAAGCCATGGCTTAAACTAAGATAAAGTAATCATAGTCAAACAATAAGCATTTGGGGTAAAAATCTAAGAAAAATAACTAAGCCAATTATATAAGCTTTAGTCTTTGGGTTGAAAGGCTTAAGTTCCTATAGCAAGTATATACCAAAATGTACAAGGCTATGAGTGGTTATGCCATGCTTAATCTCCATACCATGAGTGAAAGTATGGTATCCCTTACATAACACAACACAGGTTATACGGGTGTCCTAACTCAAGCACACAATACAATATATATGATGCAATGGATAATATTATAATAAGAAAAAAGAATAATATAAAGACCAACAGAATCAACTTCTCTTATCCGCAGTAGAGTCACCACTGTGAGCGAAGATTTCCATCCTCACTCCCATATGGAATGGTTATTGTGACTTCGACACTGTTAGGCTCAGGGCCTTAGAGAACACGGGCCAAAATCCAGAAAAAAATGGAGTAGTCACCTAGACAGGCTGGAAAAAAAAGGCGTGGATGACTTGATTCCTAAGGAATTTTCAATCCCCTATTGGGTTCGAAAAGTTGGGTATGCATGGGGAAGGTGAGAATGACCCAACAGCCCCACAGCACCCGGTTCATTGGAACCAACCTCCTTTTCAAGTATTAATATTATAAAATTCTTAAATATAATGATATTATCTATACTATATACAATCATAAGAATAAATAAATACTTTATTAAAATCTCAATGAGTTCAAATAAGATAAATGAATAGGCACCCATCCATGAATGAAACTATGCCTTTACAATTATTCAATATCGAAAAGAAAACAAATAAAATAGGATACCCATCAATTGGTGGAAATGCATCCTTTACATTAAAATAAATTAAGTTGCATGAAGCTTAATAAATGAGATACCCACAATGTGGAAACATACCTCTTACAATTCCTTGAAACTAAAAATAAATCAAATAACAAATATTCGAGCATTCATCATAAAATAAAATAAAAATAAACTATTTATTAAGACATATAGTAAATCATGCATGTAAGCTTAAATAAAGCAATAAAAATATAAATTTAGGTTTACATCTTGAATTAGGGTTTCTTGAATGAAATTAGGGTTTAGAGGGTTTAGGTTTAAAAATTAAGGTTTTAGGGTTTTGGATTTTTTATGAAATTAACATTAGGGTTTAGGGTTTAACTAAATAGGATTGAAGTTTATGAAAATAAGATTAAAATTTTTATGTTAGAAGAAATAAGCTACTATGGTATTTGTAACTAAATAATCATGCACTAAAAAAATATCAACTTTAACACGTTTGAGTTACTGGAACTAAAGGTTGCTGGGATTTACTTTACATGAAGGATATAAACAATCACCAAAGCTTAATATGATGTATATAAATGGATTTAATTTGGGAGATGTACCTTCATTTGTTGATTCCACCAATAATCAAACTTTGATCCAAACTTTTATCTGCACTAGTCTTACACTTGTTGGTTGAATAAAAAAAAGACAGCAAGCTGCTGCCTTATTAATGAATTTTATCTTTGATCCTTCAATTCTGTTGTTATTTTCTTTTCTTTTGTTTGCTCACTTTGGTTACTCCTTCCTTGCTCTCTATCTCTTTTTCTTTCTTTGTTGCTAAAGTCTACAGAAGTTCTAAAGTCCAAAAGTCTTCCCACTAGGTTTTTAAAGTCTGTATTTATAAGAGCGTGCATGCATTAGGTTAAACATTGTGGAAGTTTTTGTTTTAAAAATGGATCTTCTGTTGCATAATGAATTAATAAATTCATAGCAAACTGAGACCATATCATATTCAAACTAGGCAAACCGAGACCATCTCAAAGTAAAATAATTTTAATCCATCAAAATATAGGTCCATATCGAATTGGGGAGGCCCCAATTTGATATGGAGCCTATCCCATATCGAAATTGGCTTCCAATTCAATATGGGACCTTAACTTAAGGTCCCATATCGAATTGGGAAAGTCCCAATTTAATATGGGACTATCCTATATCGAATTAGGGCATCCTAATTCGATATGGTCTATCCCATATTGAATTGGGAGGCCCAATTTTAATTGTACACACCTCTGAATGCCCTAACTTCAAATCAGACCTGACCGAATCTTTAAAACAAACCTCTTTAGGGTTTTAAAGGTTCAACCATTATACCATCTAATTAAAAAGTTTATGACTCGGGCCACAGACTAGTCAGGGCCAAAAATAAGGGTCTACAGATAGGCTTAGAAAAAATCTTTGTCCATGGACTAAAGTCCATACTAGTATAGTAAAAAAGATTAAAATCCTAGTTAAAACTATTCCTTGCCTGCATATAGCTAACTCATTAGCTCTAAAGATAGCTGAGACTGATGTTTCAGATATAGGATAGGGTGGAATACTAAAGCAGATAAAAGAGGGTAGAGAAATCATAGTCCAATTTTATTCAGAATATTGGAGTCCAACCCAATTAAACTATTTTACTATTAAAAAAGAAATTTTGAGTATTGTGTTATGTATTTTAAAATTTCAAACTGATTCATTAAATCAAAAGTTTTTACTTCGTATTGATTGTAAAAGTGCTAAAGAAGTTTTACAAAAGGACGTTAAAAATCTTGCCTCAAAATAGATATTTGCTAGATGGCAAGCTATTTTAAGTATTATTAATTTTGATATTGAATTTATAAAAGGAGAAAATAATAATATACCAGACTTTCTAACCCGTGAATTTTCTCACAGACAAAATGAGAAGAAAAATAAGAAAAACAAAGAGAAGAAAACCCTAAAGCCTAATTCTCCTAAAGCATTATCTGATCTCTCAGATAATATTCTTAAAATTATTCCTAAAGCCATAAATCCTTTGGCTGAAGTGATTGAAGAAGAAAGTAAAGCTCAGACAAAAAAATGGGTCTCTCAATAGGCTTGTTCTCTAGAAGTTGTTAAAGCCCTTTTAAATATGGGTAATGAACCCCCTCCAGGGGTTCTAGGTAATGATGCTCCTATCCCTTATTTAAAACAAAAGATAGGAGAATCTTCAAAATCTAAAACCCTATCTCAAAATGTTTCTAAAACTGAGTTGGAAGTTTCAAATCTTTCAACTTAAATAGTTTCTTCAACTTAAATAGTTTCAACTTAAAGCATCCTAAATCTAAATGGTTTACTAAAATATTTTTTAGTATAGAATTAATAATAAAAAATGGACCTGTAATTTGAAACCCTTTCTCAAAATTCTATTTGTCATTCTTATAATTATTGGGATTATATGGAAGTGTGGACCAAAGCCTTATTTTTTTAAAATCCTGGCCAAACACATTCCTGGCTCATATATTTCTACACTAATATTAAAATTTACAACATACCCATGGTTTATTGACTTGTGGTATTATTATAGTAATGAGGATAAAGTATTACCACGAGACGCACTGCTAACTTTTCAGTACTTTAAAGCCCATTTCAACCCAAGCCCATATGAGAAGAAATTTTCTCTTCTTCTTCTCTTTTATATGATCTTCTATATACCTTGGGTATACAATGGTATTTTGATACTGCAATACAATCAGGTCCCAATATAACCGTAGTATTAAGAAGAACTAAAATCAAATGGTGGAATGCCTTTCGCAATTCTACCTATGAGCACACAGTAAAGCAGTGGCTTTTAAAGAGAAACCATGGTGGCTTTGACCTAAAGCTATTTGTTTCCTTTGGAGCCCAAAAGCCCAAAATATAGCCCTTCTAGCAGCTGCAAAGACTATAGAAGATTATAAAGCCTTGATGCAACAGATGGTTGAATCTCTTCCTTTAACTTCTGAGCCCATAAAGCCCAATAAGACTAGCTTTGTTGGATCATCTAATAAAGTTCATTCTAAAAAATCTAAAGCCCAGTCCAGAAGAAGAAAATCACCTTCCTCCTCTGACTCCGCTTCTTCATCATCCATGACATCATCTTTCACTGGAAAAATATCTGACTCAGACTATTGCCCCAGTAATGAGGACGATTGTTATGGTGTCTTGTCTTCAATAAAGATAAAAAGTAAATAAGAAAAAAGAAAAAGAAAAAGAAAAGAAAAAGAAAGAAAAAATAAAATAAAATAAAAATAAAAAATCTGACTATGAAACAAGCTCGTCAGAAATTTAAAGGCAAAAGGAACCTTATTCCTTCAGTTTAAAAAAAAGTAAAAAAGTCAATAAAACTGGTACTATTGGTAAAATACTATTCATATACAGTATTTACCAGAAGAAACCAATAATAAAGTCAGAAAAACTATTCTTCTACAGTTCTTCACAGTAACATAAATAGTAGCACCCCCGATAAGGTACTATTTATCTACAGTTCTGTAGACCCTTAATTTTTTACGCGGTACGTTCTAATATATTTTAATTAGTCTAAAATAATTTTTGTGTTATCTTAAATAAATAATATTTATTTTAGTATTTATTTTTTATAATTTTTAAAAATTATTATAATAATAAAAAATAAATAAAAATAAAAATCGGCAAAGAAAAAATTCGTCGCCGAAAACAGTGAACGAAATGGCCCAAGGCCATTTCGCCCGCAGCCCGCTCCTCTCAATTTTTCTCCAACGCTCGTAGCCCCTCGCAGCTCGAAGCAGTTTTTGCCAGCAAAATTTTTCTGACGCAAATTTTTTCGAAACCAAATTCTATTTGGTTTCGGTTTTCTTTTCCTAATTAAATACAGTTTCCTTAAACAATTAAAATGAATCATCTAAATTTCCTATAAATAAGACTAAAAAAACACAGAAAGGGGGAGAGGAATCAGACTTTGGATTGGGACTTGGATTTTGAACTGGAACTTTACAAATTAATTGGACTTTTTAGAAGAGAAGAAGCAAGCAAGCAATCAAGCTATCAAAGGCAGCAACCTTGCCTTTATCCTTGTTCATCCAAGAAGCAATTTTTGGTGGAACCAACGAACGGAGGTTTGAATCTTTAATTTCTTTTTATTTCTTATAGTAGCTTCGTTCTTTATTTGATTCATAAGATTATACATGCAAAATTTTGATCTTTGAAGATGTAATAATTTGATCTTCATTTCCAAAAACCTTAAATGATTTCCTCTGTTTCTACGTACATTAAAAAAACCTTAATCTTTTTCTTTGTTTTTCAAAAATCTTAAAACGTTCCTTTTGTTTCTTTTAAAACTCAAGAACCCTAATTTTGTTTCTTCTAAAATTTAAAACCCTAAATTGATCCTTTTATTTCTAAAAATCCTAAAAAAATACTTTCTGTTTCCAAAAACCTTAAATCGTCTTGCCTATTTCCAAAATCTTTATAAACTCTAAACTATTTTCTTCAATTCCAAAACCAAGATAGTAACCCCAAACTAGCTAATCTTAGACCCTAGTTTTCATAAACCCTAATTCCCTTAAAACCTTAAACTCTAGTTTTCCTAAACCCTAATCCTTAAAACCTTAAAACCATAAAACCTTATAAACCTAAACATTCAAACTCCATATAGTAAATCCAAAATAATAATCCAGTAACCGTGAGTCCTAAACTCAAATATTTTAAAATATCCAAACCCTAATTTCATGATTTTACCCCCTTCAAACCCTAATTTGGTTAATCAAAGAACCTTATCAATCTCTTAAATTATAAAACCTTAATACATTTCAATTCCCTTAAAACTTACAGTAGCCTAAACCAATAAATTCTAAAACCCTAAATATTAATTAAAGAACTTTAAATGAGAAACAGTAAACTTCAATTTGTATATTTACTTACCTTATTTGATTATGTAGTTTATTATATGCTTTGATTTATTTAAGTTCAATGCTTGATTTATTTAATTTATCATGGATTGATTTTTACTTTTTATTAATGTTTAATATCTTTGATGAATGATTTATTTATGATGAATGGTTATTTACTTTTATCGATTTATTTTGACTTCCCAAATGTTGTAAGAGGTATATTTTCACTTTGTGGGTACCTCATTAATTAAGTTCTATGTAATTTAAATTGCTTTTATATTTTAGACCAATGTAAAGGACATGTTTCAACTCATGGTAGGTGTTCTATTTAGCTTAGACATGGATGAAGTACGGGCATGTTTCCATCTTCAGATGGGTATCCATTTATTTGTTTTGCTTGGACATTGCTTTGATTTTTAATATATCGATGCTTTATTTTAATTGTTGCGTGTAATATGGATAATATTGTTATACTTAAGAATTTTATAATATTAAGACCTATAAAGGAGGCCGGTTCCAATGAACCGGGCGTTGTGGGGGTGCTGGGCCATTTCTCACCTTCCCCACACATACCCAAATTTTCGAACCCATTAGGGGGTTGGGGATTCCTTAGGAATCAAGTCATCCACCCCTTTCTTTTTCCCAGCTCGTCCGGGTAGCAACTCTATTTTCTCCAGACTTAGGTCCGTGTTCTCTAAGGCCCTGAGCCTAAATAGTGCCGAAGTCGCAAGAACCATTCCACCGGGAGTGGGGGCGAAAATCTCCACTCACAGTGGCGACTCCACTGGGGATAAGAGAAGTTGATTCCATTGGTCTTTATATTATTCTATGCTTTCTTATAATGATATTATCTATTGCATCATAATAGATTGCATCGTGTGTATCAGTTAGGACGCCCGTGTTACCCGTGTTGTGTCATGTAAGTGATACCATACTTTCATTCAAGGTATGGAGATAGAGCATGGCATAACCATTCATAGCCTTGTACCATTTGGTATATACTTGCTATGAGAACCTAAGCATTTTAACCCAAAGAATAAAGCTCATGTAATTGGCCTAGTTACTTTCCTTAGGTTTTACCCCAAATGCATGTTGTTTGACTATGGTTAATTTATCTTGGCTTAAATCATGGCTTATTTGGTTTGTTCTTTTTCTAATATGACCTAAATACATTGTGAACTCAAAATAAATTTTTCTTTAAAGTCCAAAAGACCAAAACTATTTTCAAAACTTTTTAAAATGGTCTTTGGACATAAAACTTTTCTAAAAAAAATAAATCAAAAATTCTTTTACTCATGGCCCAAATACTAAGCCCAAAATCTATTTTGTCTAAAATCTTTTTACAATGGGCTCAGAAATAAAATTATTTTTATCCAACCTTTTTTACAAAGAGCTTGCAAATTATTTAGGTTAATTACGAAATACCAAAAATCAATTGTGAGCCTAGTTTATACTAAGAATAATTAATCATGGGCTTGTTTTTGGCATGAATCATTAGTTACTTTTTTCAAGTGAGAAATCTATTTATAATAAACCTCTTAATTTAGTTTTAATCCAATATAGCATAAAAGCTACTTTAGTTGGTTAAATGGATTAAAACCTAACTAATGGGAATTATTATGAACTGATTTCTATTTTCGAAAATATAACTATTGGTTAAAACGTCCGAGGGAAATATTCAAAAATAAGATACCCCATGTTGGTATTTTATTAACCATATACCTAGGAAAAGAGACTCACCATTCGTGTGTGGATGTTATAAGATTGAAAGGGATGTTCTACTTATCTTTGTTGATTGTTTGTGCATATATGCATACATGCATACATTTGCATTTCATATCATTGATCCTCTCTGGCTCACAGCCCTGGATTATGACAGTTCAAAAGCTTACGACAATCCGACCTACGCCGAAAGCGAAGAATCTAGCAATGACTCAATCACTTTCTCACCAAAAGCAATGGAGCCCGAACAAATTCAAAGGATGGTGGATGATGCCCTCAATGACAAAATGGAAGAAATAAAAGAGGCCATGGTAGAGACCATAAATAACCAATTGGCTACAATTCTAGAAAATCATGTCGAAGCATCTGCTAGCACTAAGAAACCAAAGGACAAACGGAAGACTCAAGTTGGTGAAGTGGTTTTTGATGATGAAAAGGTGATCATTGATGATGATGATTGGGCTCAATATTACTAAGATCCTTAAGACAAGAAGAAAGAACCAAAGATTGTTGAAAGATCAGTTATGGAAAAAACTGAGACATCCGATGTTGTGAAGATGATTGCTGATTTAGAAAAGAAATTTGAGAAGAAACTAAAAACTGAAGAAATGTCTGAAGTTGACAAATTATTTGAGCTAGATGAAGAAGTTTCATACAAATTCAAAATGCCGTCCTTTGCAAAGTTCGATGGAACTGAAAATCCTCATCTCCATGTGAAGCAATATATCACTGCTATGCAGTCTACTTGAGCTACTAAGGCTCAAACTCTATGGTACTTCATGCTCTCATTGGACCCTGTTGTCCAAAATTGGTTCAATACCTTGGAAGAAGGAACACAAAAGAGTTGGGATCTGCTATACAAGGCATCCATTCAACAATATGGATACAACGTGGAAATGGAAGTTACCTTAATGGAAGTGGAGTCCATTAGACAAAGGCCAAATGAGAATTTTGTGGACTATGTCAAGAGATGGAGAAACAAGGCCGCTTTGCTCAAGAAAAGGTCCGATGAATCTAATCAAATAAGGATAATTGTGAGAGGGGTGTTGTTTAGTCTTTGTGAGAGGATGTCTCATACACTCATCCGTGATTTCAAAGATCTTTTCCAAGCTGGTTTACAAATTGAAGAGTGGGAAAGGGAGAAAAATCGCTTTTCAATAAGAAGGAATGAGAAAAGGAATTATCAACCTAGCAATCAAAGCAAGCAAAATGAAGTTGATGTTAATGTGACCGGTCAAGGAAATAAAAGACAATTCTCAGAATTGGGAAAACCTCTATCTTGGGTTTTTAGCAAGCTGCAAAAGAAAGGGTTGTTACAACCGTTAGCTCCTCGACCGTTATATAATCCACTACCACCAAACTTCAATGCCAAGGCCTTTTGTCAATTTTATCAAATGCAAGGGCATGAAACAGATAAATGTACTCGTCTAAGGCATGAGATCCAAGATTTAATTGACAGTGGTAAGCTACCCAAGCCGGATAAGCCCAATACCAAGAACAACCCTTTGCCTAAGTTTGGAAGAGTACCACCACCAGCAACCTTCATGGTGGGAAAAGGATTGGAAGTAGATTTTGTTTTATCCTCTTTTAATGATGGGAATGTTGAAGATGCGAAAGGAAAAGAAGCTTAAACTCAACAAACATTCCTTAGCTTGAATGTTGCTTTTCAATTTTACTTTCTTTAATATTTAATTGGAACAATCTTATTTTTCAAATTTAAATTTGTTTGAATAAATTACTTTCATCAAAAATTTTGTTGGTCTTTGTTCATTTTGGTGCTCAACCAATGAGGAACCTAGCTTGATAATTCATGAATTAATATATTTATGCATCATGACTTGAATGACTTTACTAAGTGAGGGAATTGCTCTATAGCATTGAGTTGTGTATGCTTACTTAGAGAGGGCTCCTGCATAATTACCTTTGTCTAGGTCCTAGTCAGTCTTAGAACATACTTTGACAAACTTTCGAGGCGAAATTGAACTCTGCTTATTTAAGGGAGAAATGATCTAGGCATTGTTTGGTTAGCCAACAACTAGTATCCACCTTATTAAATATCAATACCTAGTTCCCTTTGAGCCTTCATAAAATTTTAGCTTTCTTTTTATTGGCATATAACCCCAACAACCTGACCTGAGCTGTTGTGATACTTTTGACAAGTTTCATGATCACTAAGAAGAAGAGGCAAGAAGATCAAAATGCAATGCAATGCATAGCCAAAGTCGTAAGGATAGTTGATGTTTTCAAGACCATAAGGGTAGTTGAAGTTCTCCTAATATCTCCAATATATAAGATAATATCAGAGTAGCAAATGATTTATCCCTGTTAAAAAAAGATTTACGTCACTCCACTCATCCATTATTGGAGACCCAAGTTGGTACAAACATGACAACTCTTTTAGAGCTAGAACCGAAAAGAAAAAAAGAGAAAGAAAAGAGAAAAAAAACAAAAGAGAAAAAAAACAAAAAAAAAGAGAGAAAATAAAAAAGAAAGATAAAACCTAAAAAGCGATTCAAAAAGCCAACTGAGTTCTCTTTTACCTAAAGTAGCAAAAGGCTTCCATTTGGACAGTTTGACTTAAATTAGTCTAACCCAACCAAAGATTCAATCAAAATCAAAGAAAAAGGAGAAAGACCATTCAGGTCTTGAAAGTTTTATACTTGACAGTCCTACAAGGAAGAAGGACAAAATGATAAAATGCTCAAAGAAAGGGAAGAGTAAGAAAAATAAAAAAAAAGGGAGAAGAAGAAAAGAAGCGAATTTGGGTACCAAACTTTTTGCAAGGGAAAAAAAATTGTCCTAATCAAAATCCAGATTAATGCCAAGAAGATAGAAGGAATTTGGAGTCTAGAAAGATTGCTCCCAACTATCTAAAGTTCCAACAAGAAATTTGTACTGTGAGGGTTTGTCCATTGTGTCACACCAGCTCCAATCTCAAAATGGCCTTTATTTAAACCATGTCCCTTATAGACCCCATTTCAAGCCTATCAAAGACCTATTGATCTCTCTTGGTAGTAGAGTCTATTAGTGGAGAAAGTTTAGATAAGCATGCATATGAGATAGACAATATTTAAACTCAAAAGAGACTTTTGGCCAAGTAATGTGTATGTGCCTATCTGAAGTGCAACAATTCTTGCTTAAATAGAAATGATTCCTGAGTTTAGTATGGTAATTAGGGTTGTCATGTTATAGATATGTTAATTTGAAAAAATCAAGTCTTGAGGTAAATTGACATTGATTTGGCAAAGCCAACATTTGATTTCAAAATCAAAATTCAAAATAAAAAATAAAAAATGTTTTTGTCATACAAAACCTTCATGTTAAGAGGAGTATGTTGAACTATCAAACCTCGAAGGACACATTGGGCAAAGGAAATGATTACTGGCAAGGTCATGAAGAAGCTACCGACCGACATACTAAATCATGATTTAAAATGGTAGTATCTCTGCTGTTTGGGGTCGTCACCACTCATATTTTCAACATCTTAAAGATAAAAGCCATAAATATAAAGCATTGTGTCATTCCAATGCAAGACCTGAATGAGCATTTGAAAGGAATAAATGAGAACAATTCTACTGATCACCTCGGTCTATGAGTCAATGGAACGACTGTAAGTATCATTCATGCATACATGAGCATATGACATCGCACTTTCTTATCTTGTATTGTCTATTCTTTATTAAAGTGAACAGCAAACATTCTGTGAAGTAAACAATCAAAAGAAGATATCAAATCTGGGGGCATGGAAAGCCCATTGCTTGAGAAAGTTCCAGTAATTTTGCAAAGAGAAGAAATGTGTGCTTGTGCGAAGAACTAGACAACAAAAACATCAATCAAGGCTTGCATGGAAAAAAATCTTTGATTTAAGCCTACACAGGGGGGCCAAGTTTCTCCTTTTCAATTTTTTGAGTTTATATATAAAACATTTTCAAACTCACTTGCAAATATTTTGCCATGCAAGAGGCAGGAGAAGATATGAAGGCTAGCTAAAAAAGGCTGAATTTTTTATAGAAGTGCAAAGGAAGAACAATAAAAAGAAAATTAGAATTCTCAAAAGAATGAAGATACAAAAGACAAAATATCAGTTCAACTAAAAAAGTCGAAGCCAGGGTAAAGACCCGACCTCCAATGGATAAAGATCCATGTTTCAAGGGTAAAGACCCAATTTTCAATGGATAAAGATCCATGTTTCAAGGATAAAGACCGGGCCTCCAATGGATAAAGATCCATGTTTCAAGGGTAAAGACCCAATTTTCAATGGATAAAGATTCATGTTTCAAGGGTAAAAACCCGGCCTCCAATGGATAAAGATCCATGTTTCAAGGGTAAAGACCCGACCTCCAATGAATAAAGATCCATGTTTCAAAGGGTAAAGACCCAAAGTCCAAAGGATAAAGATCCATTTAACAGGGTAAAGACCCGATTTCTAATGGATAAAGATCCATTTTTCAAGGGTAAAGACTCGTTGCCAAGGATGAAGATCCAATTCGAAGGATGAAGATCCATTTTCAAGGGTAAAGACCTGATCTACAAGGATGAAGATCCATTTACAAGGGTGAAGACCCGATCTCAAAGGATGAAGATCCAATTTCAAAGGGTGAAGACCCGAAGTCCAAAGGATGAAGATCCATTTTCAAGGGTGAAGTCCCGATCTCAAAGGATGAAGATCCATTTTCAAGGGTGAAGACCCGATCTCAAAGGATGAAGATCCATTTTGAGGGTGAAGAACCACAATGCATAGACCAGCCAGAGCAGTCAGACTTCTCAACTGATAAAAGGTCAGTCAAACTCAGTCTCGGGTCCAAGTATCCAATCTCGGGTCCAAATACCCAAATCAAATCAATATCGGGTCCAAGTGCCCAATCTCGAGTCCAAGCACCCAAATTCAGTTCAATCTCGGGTCCAAGAACCCATTCTCAAGTCCAAGTACCTAAAT
Source organism: Garcia nutans (assembly GCA_947685225.1). Taxonomy (NCBI): domain Eukaryota; kingdom Viridiplantae; phylum Streptophyta; class Magnoliopsida; order Malpighiales; family Euphorbiaceae; genus Garcia; species Garcia nutans. Next base: position 748,774 of record CANTUV010000013.1, read on the forward strand.
CAATTTCAATCTCGGGTCCAAGTACCCATTCTCGGGTCCAAGTACCCAAATCAAATTCAATCTCGGGTCCAAGTACCCAAATCAAATTCAGTCTCAAGTTCAAGCACCCAAATTCAGTTCATTCTCGGATCCAAGTATCCATTCTCGGGTCCAAGTACCCAAATCAAATTCAATCTCTGGTCTAAGTACCCATTTTCAGGTCCAAGTACCCAAATCAATTTCAATCTCGAGTCCAAGTACCCAAATCAAATTCAGTCTCGGGTCCAAGCACCCAAATTCAATTCAATCTTGGGTTCACGTACCCATCACGGGTCCAAGTACCCAAATCAAATCAGTCTCAGGTCCAAGTACCCAATCTCGGGTCTAAGTACCCAAATCAAATCAATCTCGGGTCCAAGTACCCAATCCCGAGTCCAAGTACCCAAATTCAATCCAATCTCGGGTCTAAGCACCCAAATTAAATTTAATCTCGGGTCCAAGTACCCAATCTCGGGTCTAAGTACCCAAATCAAATCAATCTCGAGTCCAGGTACCCAATCTCGGGTCCAAGTACCCAATCCCGGGTCTAAGTACCCAAATTCAATCTAGTCTCTAGTCCAAGCACCCAATTTCAGTTCAGTCTCGGGTCCAAGTGTCCAATCTCTAGTACAAGTACCCAAATCAAATCAATCTCGGGTCCAAGTACCCAATCCCGAATCTAAGTACCCATGTAATATCTTCATGTATGCCCTAGAAGTTTTGATTTTTTTGTTGTTGTTGTTGTTGTTGTTGATTTAAAATGTGATTGAATGTATATATTAAGTGATAAGAAAAGGAATTGAGAAGAGAATGCTTATGTATATTTGTTTTGGGAAAGAAAGAGGGTTTAGAGACAAGTTTATATGTTGTTTATATGGTGATATAATTAACATATACCTAAGTCAAAAGGGTTGGTCAAAGCAAGAGGATATTTTTATGTGGCATGTGAAATTACTATAATGGGCTTATAAGAGACAAGAGGTTAGTTAAATGGATGAGGGCATGTTGGTAATTGTCTTGTTAAAATCACTTGGTGGAGATTTAAAGGAGAAATTGACTTTGTTTCTTCATCATTTTCTCTTCTTCTTGATGGTAGTGGACGGCTCCTCCAAAGACAAAGGAAAGCAAGAGGTGAAGAGAGGATCTTGATGTGTTGAACTCAAATTGAAGGAAGATTGAAGTGATCAAGTGTTGATTCAAGAAGTTTATAGCTTTGGTAAGTTTTCTTTTAGATCTTTTGCTTGTTTGAAATGATATGTGGATTTGATAGATGATCTAAGAGTGTGTTGATTGATTTTGTTATACTTAAGTGTGTTTGATTAGTTTGATCTTGGATTTTAAGGATGAATTGATGAATATGTGTTTAGAACATTGATTATATTCATTTGAAACATGTTATATGGTGTATATTGTGTTGAGTGCTATTAGAAGAGAATTGGTTTTGGTTAGGGTTTTGTTCTTGGGTGACACGGCCAAAGGCATTGAGAGACACGGCCAAGTCATGGAAATTTTGGCCGTGTTGGGTTGATTTTTAGGAGACACGGCCGTGTCCCATGCCAGTGTCTGTCACTGCCAAAATTAAGTTGAGAGACACGGCCACAAGCTTGGCTGTGTCCCTCAAATGTGTTGGCTACTGTTTTTATTTTTGTTCTTTTTGTATGGTTTTGGTTCTTCAAAGATATTATTGATACTTAAACCTAAACATAAACACTTTAAATATACTTCAAAGATAAGAATGACCTAATCAAATGTATGTGGAACATACATTCATTGATGTTGAGATTGTAGCACACATTTGTTGATATTGATTAAACATATGAACAATGTTAGACTATATGCATTGTGAATGGTAATGTGGTATGTATTTTGAAATGTTGTATCAATGATGTTATATGATTAATATGAATTGAGATATTGTTTGATTTGAGGCCATTGTGATTGGCTATGATGATGCAATTGAAAGAAATAAGGCATGTTTGCCTAAATGTTGATGAGAATTGAGAATGGAAATGATGACTAAATAATAAATGAATTGTGTGGCTAATGTGTTATTCCATTTTCAGAGTTTGTTGTTGGTGGCATGCCTAATATGAGTAACAATCTCTTGAAGTTAGGTTGGATTGAATCCTTGAAGCCTAATTGAGATGTTACCACCCTTGAAGCTAGGTTGGGTTGGTTCTTGAAGCTAAGTTGGGTTGAAGCTTAGCATGCTTTGCTCCCCTTGAAGCTTGGTTGAACCTAATCCTTGAAGCCTAGTTGGGTATATGATATTGATAAATGTGATAACAAAACCAAAACATTAACTCTAAAAATTGAATGGCATATTAGTGTGTCTTGGGCCCAATGCTTGTCTTTGTTTAGTGTTGCTCATGAATGGTTTAATGAGTAATTAATGAGGTATATAAAAAGATGTTGAAATGTGATATGTCTACATATATTGAATTATGAAATGAAAAGGTATGTTGTTATCTTTGCATATATAATGTTACTTGTATAATATGGATTGATAATTGACATTGCATTGCACTAAAGCATGACATTAGCATGTTTTGTCTTACTAAGCCCTTGGCTTAGCGCGATAGTGTTTAATCGCGCAGGTAATAGAGTTGAACCCGAGAGTTCATCGAGACCGAGTGAGAGTAGACCTTGAAGAGTTGATTTTGGGAACTTAAAGATCAGAAGAGATTTGCCAATCATGTACTACTTCTTTATATTTTATAAAGTAATATTTATAATGTAAATATATGCACATTTGTAAATATGGAATTAAATGTTTTATATATGTAAATATTTTATACATTCCGCTGCGTATTAACTAAATGTATCTATATATCTATTTTTGTTTTATATTACAAGCTAATCACTTATTTTCTATAATGTATACAATTGAAAGATTATGGTATCGTTTAAAATGTTTTGAATGTTAAGAAAATCCGTAGCATCCCTATGTTTAGTGCATATATACTACATTGTGGTGTTTGTAGTGTGCATGTATTGAATGTAGGGGTGTTACAACCCAAATTCAATCTAGTCTCAGGTCTAAGTACCCAAATCAAGTTCAGTCTCGGGTCCAAGTATCCAAAATAAATTCAAGTAACCATCTCATAAAAATTAAGACTTATTGTTTTTCACTCTCTTTTACTAAAGTCTCAGATCGTTCAAGCAGAAGGCAAACTGTAGACCCTTAATTTTTATCCGGTCCGGTCCAATATATTTTAATTAGTCTAAAATAATTTTTGTGTTATCTTAATTAAATAATATTTGTTTTAGTATTTATTTTTTAAAATTTTTAAAAATTATTATAATAATAATAAATAAATAAAAATAAAAATCGACGACGAAAAAATCAGCAACGAAAAAATCGGCGGTCAAAAAAATTCGTCGCTGAAAATAGTAGAAGAAATGGCCTTGGACCATTTCGCCAGTATGATTCTCCTAAGGGAAAAATGGCCCGCAGCCTGTCCCTCGCAATTTTTTGCCAGCGCTCGTAGCCCCTCGCAGCCCGACGCAGTTTTTGCCAGGAAAATTTTTCCGACGCAATTTTTTCCGATTTCTTTTCCTAATTAAATACAATTTCCTTAAACAATTAAAATGAATCAACTAAATTTCCTATAAATAAGACTAAAAAAACACAGAAAGGAGGAGAGGAATCGAACTTTGCACTAGGACTTGGATTTTGAACTGGAACTTTACAAATTAATTGGACTTTTTAGAAGAGAAGAAAGAAGCAAGCAATCAAGCTATCAAAGGCAGCAACCTTGCCTTTGTCCTTGTTCATCCAATAAGCAATTTTTGGTGGAACCAATGAACGAAGGTTTGAATCTTTAATTTCTTTTTATTTCTTACAGTAGCTTTGTTCTTTATTTGATTCATAAGATTATACACGCAAAACTTCGATCTTTGAAGATGTAATAATTTGATCTTCGTTTCCAAAAGCCTTAAATGATTTCCTTTGTTTCTAAATACATTAAAAAACCTTAATCCGTTTCTTTGTTTTTCAAAAATCTTAAAACATTCCTTTTGTTTCTTTTAAAACTCAAGAACCCTAATTTTGTTTCTTCTAAAATTTAAAACCCTAAATTGATCCTTTTATTTCTAAAAACCCCAAAAAAATACTTTCTGTTTCCAAAAACCTTAAATCGTCTTGCCTATTTCTAAAAACTTTATAAACTCTAAACTATTTTCTTCAATTCCAAAACCAAGACAGTAACCCCAAACTAGCTAATCTTAGACCCTAGTTTTCTTAAACCCTAATTCCCTTAAAACCTTAAACCCTAGTTTTCCTAAACTCTAATCCTTAAAACCTTAAAACCTTATAAACCTAAACATTCAAACCCCATATAGTAAATCCAAAATAATAATCCAGTAACTGTGAGTCCTAAACTCAAATGTTTTAAAATATCCAAACCCTAATTTCATGATTTTGCACCTCAACCCTAATTTGGTTAATCAAAGAACCTTATCAATCTCTTAAATTATAAAACCTTAATACATTTTAATTCCCTCAAAACTTACAGTAGACTAAACCAATAAATTCCAAAACCCTAAATATTAATTAAAGAACTTTAAATGAGAAACAGTAAAGTTCAATTTGTATCTTTACTTACCTTATTTGATTATGTAGTTTATTATATACTTTGATTTATTTCAGTTCAATGCTTGATTTATTTAATTTATCATGGATGTATGTTTACTTTCTATTGATGTTTAATATCTTTGATGAATGATTGATTTATAATGAATGGTTATTTACTTTTATCGATTTATTTTGATTTCCCAAATATTTTAAGAGGTATGTTTCCACTTTATGGGTACCTCATTAATTAAGTTCTATGTAATTTAAATTGATTTTATATTTTAGACCAATGTAAAGGACATGTTTCTACCTCATGGTGAGTATTCTATTTAGTTTAGACATGGATAATGTAAGGGTATGTTTCCATCTTCAGATGGGTGTCCATTTATTTGTTTTACTTGGACATTGCTTTGATTTTTAATATATTGATGCTTTATTTTAATTGTTGTGTGTAATATGGATAATATTGTTATACTTAAAAATTTTATAATATTAAGACCCGTAAAGGAGGCTGGTTCCAATGAACCGGGCGTTATGGGGGTGCTGGGCCATTTCTCACCTTCCCCACAGGTACCCAACTTTTCGAACCCATTAGAGGGTTGGGGATTCCTTAGGAATCGAGTCATCCACCTCTTTCTTTTTCCCAGCCTGTCCGGGTGGCGACTCCATTTTCTCCGGACTTAGGTTCGTGTTCTCTAAGGCCCCGAGCCTAAACAGTGCCGAAGTCGCAAGAACCATTCCACCGGGAGTGGGGGTAAAAATTCCCGCTCACAAGTTCCAGAAGCGTGAAGGTACAGTAAAATAAATAGTGACGATATATTACTATTCATCCACAGTACCGGCATGTGAAAAGAACAATGTAAAGCTAAAGCCTTCCGCCTATAAAAAGAAGCTATTTACGAAGCTTGATGACACTTTTTAGAACCCTCTCACTTTTAGAAGCTCTGAAGAACTCCAAGCTCTAGTTTAAGTCTTCCTTTCCCTTTCTCTTCACTAAAAACCTTCTTCCATTTATGTATCCCCTTCCATTGAAAAACTCTCTTGTAAGTTATTTATTTGTTGTATTTTAAAGTTTATTTTGTATAAGTATGCTCTGCACCTACAACTTAGTTTGATCTGGTGCATCAGAAACCTGTATTTTAAATTTTTGTATAATTTCTATAATTAAATCCGGTCCACCAAATATATATATATATATAATGAACTATCATTTGCTTATTTCAACTTAATCATTAGCAAGCTTATTAATTTATTCTTGAATTATCATTTGCTCAAGATTTAAAAAATTATAATTCTTAGTATTTTATTAATTAAGTGTTACATTTTAAATTTTGATAAAAAGTTTAAATTCATAACTCTAAATTATTAGAACAATAATGACTATATTGCATAAATAATTAAAAAACATAACCAAAACTATGTAATTAGGAACTAATTAAGAACAAGATTCAGAGACTAGAGACACAGAGCAATAAAAAAATAAGCAGCAAGTATCTTTATTGATAAAGTGCTAATTAGAGTTCAAAACAGTTGCTAGAGGTAAAATCATGGAATTAAGAACTAAGAAGAAACCTTTGTTCCACCAACCAAAAAATTAATTTCTCCACTACCTCATATTACCAAACCAATATGTAAAGAATCAACCTTCACTTGTTTCTTACAATCTCTACTACAATAATTTTCTTGTCATTTTGGTATAATTTACTATATTTACTCATTCGAGATTGGGGCAATTCAAATTTATTCAAGTTTGATTCTAATATTAGTAAATAAAAAAAACTTAATATTAGAAATGCTCAGACTAACAAATTTAAGTACTAAATTTACTATTAAACACCATGTTACCCTTTCATCCATTCAACAAAGAAATTGTTATAACTAATATAGTATTATAAATTTAATATTTAATTATCTTATAATTCAAACTATAGAGACCTATATTATCTATGTCTATATATATAAGTAGAGTAATAATAATAGAATCAAACCAAGTGTGAGAATATTGAATTGCTACTTTATGTGTTCTAAAGAGAGAAGTTCATTTTATCTAAACAAAAATTTATAGATATTATACAAGGAAACTAAAAACTATACATAAATTTCAAATTTAGATTTAACAATATCTACTTCATATCTTTTTCAAGTCTATTTATCCTATTTGTGAAGATTAATAAGATCTTATTTTATACATTATCTTATTTATTCTCATATTTTCAACTAATTTTAAAATCAAATAACTAGCAATTTTTAAAAACTAGCAAATTTTAAATTGAATCAATTCTTTTTTTTAAAAAATGAAAACTAGCAATTTTTTTAAATTGAATAAAACATATTATTCATATAAAACTTATTTTATTTGAGATATTATTAAATATATTTTTATAATTCCAATAAAATATATATATATTTTTATAATTAAATTATTGTGTATTATTTATATTTATATATAAAAAAGAAGAATAATTAATCACAGAATGAAGTCAAGTGTCAAAACAAAAATTAATATCTTTTAATTTATTTAGACAAAATATTTATTTCTGGGTTAACATTAATTAATATGAAAAAGAATTGTTTTCTATTACATTGACTAAATACAAATTCATATTAAAAGACTTTGAAATTTCAATTTAACTTTATGTATAAATTTAAAATAAATATATATATAGAGAGAGAGAGAGAGAGTGTGTGTGTGTGTGTGTTTTTTAAACAATATAAATATAAATTTAAGAATCCACTGTATATTAATTAAATATGAATACTTTTTCATAAATTAAAAACATAATCATGCTTGTATTAGCCAAAAAATTAAATTTTAAATTTCAAATAAAATAAAAATATATTTGAAAAAAAATAATTTTGACCACCTTTTTATATGAATTCTACACTTGTGAAAACTAATAAAAGTATAAAAAAAAGCCATAAATAGAAAGGTTCTTACACTTAAAAGTAAATAAATAAATAAAAATAAAATGTTACTAAAAAATATTACTTTTAATAAGAAAAATTGATAATTAATAATTAATGTATAATTTTAGCAATGCAATTATAGGAGATACTAATAGAGACATAACAAAAAAAAAATTTTGTCATATAACACTAAAAATTATTTATTTACTTTATTATCATATTATTTAGTAATAGAGTGAAAGAATTAAAATTGAGTAGTAGTTTAATTAAAAGGTGCTTCAACGATTGTGCATGTAGGGTGTAGCAAGTTTGGTCCTCTTATCATCAAAGGAAAATTTATAAAAGAAAATATTTAAAAGAGAAAAATACAAAAAATATTATACCAGTAAAAAAAATTTATAAAAATATTATATGAATAAAAATTTTATAAAAATATGACATATTTTTATATATGTTGAGTATATATTTATTATATTTTTATAAAGAAAAATTGTAATTTTTTAAATTTCAAAAGTATAACTTTTTAAGAAAAATTGATGATGGTGTAAATGAAATTTTGAAGAAAAAATAATATTTCGTGTGATTTCTTTATTATTAAACTATAATAAATTTTTACTTCTCTATGCTCCAAAACCAATTTAAAGTTGTCTCTTCATAAAATAGCTACTATTTGGGAAGCTTTGCTCAAAATAAACTGTAAAAAAATTTTCAAAAATCTCAATAAGAATTTGTTATTGATTCTATAATTATTTTAATTTTTAAAACTTAATAAAATTTTAGAGATATTTTAGAAAAATATTTAAGCAGAGTTTGATTCAAAGTTCAGAATTAGAATTGAAATTGAAAAAATTATTTATTCTTTTTATAATTATAGTATATTATATATATTGGGTTCCCATAGGGTGTGAATAGTATATTTTCCGTCCCCGTTCTGCTCCGGCCAACATAGAGAGATTTCTCTCCGTCCTTACCCCAATAGAGAAGATTGAGGGAAATTCGTGCCTTTGTAGCAAATTCCTGTGGGAAACAAGAATTTTTTATCTTGTTGCCAACCGTATCTCACTACTTTATCTATTTTATTCAACTAAACAACATCAATGAGAATAAGTCATTCTTATTCTTATTCGCACCTTCAACCAAACATCCTTTTAGGGTCACAAATAAAATAAAATACAACAAAAATCTAATTCTTTATTTTGACATATTCAATCAATGAAATTATATTAATTCTTGTTGTTTTAAAATAAATTAAACTATTAATTTCATCAATCATCATAGTTCTTTGATTTTATTTTAGAGTGTTTTGATACTAAATTATTGTAATAAAACATTATAATATTATTATTATTAGGTTATTATAAGTATAAAATAAGAATTTTGAGAGTAAAATAATATTTTATTTCTGAAATTTCACCTAATTAATGTTTTTTAAGAAATTAATTTATTTATTTATTTCATCATCAGATTATTTAGCAGCATAGTAATCAAACTAAAATTAAGTAACAGTTTAATTAATTTTTAGAAAATATGTTTATTATTTTATCAATTAAGTTCAATTTTAGAAAAATAATAATTTATGATGATAATTGACAAAATTATTCATATTAAGCTATAATTATAACATATAAAGAAGTTTTTTCATAATTTAATTTGAGAAATTATTAAATATATTTTTAATAAATTATTGTATATTATTATTTGTTTAGAATTATATTATATTTCAATTAATTTTAAATTATTTTAGATATAATTTCATACAAAATATTAATATACAGTTTTATTTGTATAATTATTTTTTTAATATTATCTTAAGCATGGCGCGAATTTTAATATTAGTATATATAAAAGTCAAGAAAAATTAGAGTGTTCTCATGCTGCCACATTATCAATATATTAAAATAAACACCTTTTTCTTTTCTTTTATTATTTACTTTTTTCAAAACCCTAATTTTAATAAATTCATTTACCTATCTCTATATCTCTCTCTTTGTCTCTCTGTATCAAAAGGAAATCTCACCATTCATCGCAACTATGGGGTTGGCAACTTTGATATTTTCAAAAGCCATATCATTTCCTTTCTAGATTCATAATTTCTTTTGTGTAAAATAAAAATAGGTTATGAGGTTAAAGATAGAAAACAATGAGAGAAAAGACAACAAGTGGATACGCATCATACCATCTTGATTCTTGATCTAAGGTATTTTCTTAATTCTTAGGAAGCCATGTCAATTTTTTTATTATTTTTTCTTACAAAAATCCATATATATATATATATAATCATATTTTTAAGAAATTTGAAAAGTTAAATACTCCCCTTTAATTTTCCTTATAAATTAATTTTATGTTAATAATTTAATTTAATGATATAACTAACAGACTTATGTAATTTTTTTAAAGATTTTAAAAGTTAAACAATAAAACTTATTTGACTCTTAACCTTCCTAAAAAATAATTATACATTAATAATAATTTATTCAATAATCTCATTTTTTTATTTTTTTTAGATATTTGAAAAGTTAGAAAATATTTTTTTAAATCTTTCTAACATATCGATTATATTTAATAATTTACTTACTAATAAGTTTGAAAGTTAAACAATATAAATATTGACTCTTAAGCCTACTACTCGTACTTTTCTTCATCTTTGTAAATTTTGCACAATTTTTTTTCTCTTTTTTCTCTCTTTTTTTTGGTCAATAAAATGAAACTTTTATTATTATAAATCTCTCTGAATCAGAAAGTCCAGCATAGTTTACCTTACAGGTAATCAATTATATCTAATATTAGCTTTAGAAATAGTCGTGGCTACCCAATCAACAACTCTATTATAACTTCGGGGGATGAAACCAAAGATTCGAAGAGTTCATGGCTTTATTTTAATAGTAAAAATTATGATATAACTTTTTTATTTTTTTAAGGTGTCAAGTTATAAAATAGAGATTCTACATGCTCATTTATAGTGTTCTGGTACATTTATGTCATGAAAACTGAGATAAAAGATTTTATTATTTTTTACAATATAATTTATTGCAAGTTTAGATTTTATTAAATGATTATGATAAATTATTTTATGTTGATTTACTATTAATTATATTTATTTGTGTTTTATCATTTTACTATTGTGCAATGGATAGATACATGACTAGTTTAAATATTTCTCTTTTAAGATCATTTTTTTAATTCAACAAACAACAACTAGCCCTTTTGTTTTATGATTGATTTATTTTTTAATGTTACTTAATATTAATGTGATTTCAACCATTATATCAACTCCAATATTGCTTTCAATCAGGCTATCAACTAAGACATCAATTTTTTATAATATTAAGATTTATTTATGCTATGGAGCTCTCTTTTTCTTATTCTCTTTTTTCTATCATATATTTAACATCACAAACTCAACTAATACTCTATTATAGACTTAAACATGTTATGAAAAGTAATAAAATAATGGAAATGGAAATGAAGTACCTTAATTTGCCCTCCGCCTAGTTTTCACTTTCAACCTTAACCATCAATATGCCTTAGGCTATTAACTACCACCAAATCAAACATAAAATAATTAATTTCAATTTAAATTGCAGATAAATGAACAAAATTAAACATAAATTAAAAAAATTCCCAATTTTCAAATCCAGAATAGTGCATAAAAGAGTAATATCTTTTCTTTATTAAAATGACTATAAAAGACACTCAAAGCATCACATTAAACAAAATGAATAACTACGGAAGAAACCATGTAAATAAAAGAAATTTTTACAAAATCATGATTGCAAAGATCTTCTAAACTAAATAATTCTAGAATTCTCTCTCTCTCTCTCTCTCTCTCTCTCTCTCTATATATATATATATATATACACATACATATATATATTGGTTAAATACATATATTACCTCATGAACTTGTAGCTTTTAGCTAGTTTGCCTCTTGAACTTTAATTTAACCATATAATCTTCTGAACTCATATTTTTCTTAAACTTATAAATACAAACTCAATAATTCATATCAAGTCACTAATATATCTATTTGGTATAAAATATATAAATACAAAAAGTAAAGTGACAAGTATTTATTAATCTAAGTGTCTATTAGTAAAAAATAAATAAGTACAAGGAGTAATAAAATTGTTAAAATAAAAGTTTAAGGGGAACAAAGTGACTAAATGCTACAAATTCTAGGGGCTACATATATATTTGACCTATATGTATATAACTTGTGTATTCACAACAAACTTGTTGTATTCAATTCTAACTTTTATTATTAGATTAAGTAACACATATAGGAAGCATACACAATTATTCTTTCTTTTACCAAGAGAATAATTAGTTATTGGAAATTTCAAGTGAATACAATAAGCAATTAGACAATATAATTAACATATAAGTTAGATAATATAATAACAGATAAATCAAGGCATAAAGCATAAGCAACTTCATGAATAATTTCATACAAAATATAATATTCAAACAATTTTCATACATGAATAACAAACAAAATATAACACTCAAATAACCAATGCTACTTAGACATTCATACATGAATAATTTTCAAGTCATATCCTCAACTAAAACCCTAACTATAAACGCTCTAAATTGAACCCCTAAAATCAAAAATCAATTGCATGCAATCACACAAAATCACAATAGAAAATGAAATATACATTACAACACTAAATACTCAAGAAAAAAATATCAACCAAACTTAAAATTTTTTATTCAAAACTAAAAAGCATAAGCTTCTAAACTTTTATTGCGAAATGGAACAGAGATAGAAGAATAAACATTCATATTTAACCATAAATCACAAAATTGACAATAAAAAAATTGATGGGAAAGAACTAGAAGAGAAGAGAAGAGAGAAAATACATATAACGTCACAATAATGTCATTTAATGTGTATATAGACTTATATATAAACATGAGATTTAATCAAGTTTGGGTGAAAAAATTACCCAAACTTGACTAATTGTATATACCCGATATTTTTTCTTATTAAAATCGAACTAGCACATGATTTATTTCTAAACCAACCAAATTCGACTTAAATTTTATGGTTTCGTCGGGTTTGGTTAGATCCAAAAATTTTGCTTTGCCCTAATTACAATAAGATATTATAATTTATGCATGGATGATCATAAATGATAATTAACCTTCTTTCATAACTATTATGATGATGAACCGTCAAGTAGGAATCTAAAGATAATGTTAAACAATGATTATGCTAATGTGGGTTTGGGATGTCTCATGTTATGTATGAGATGACATTATTCATTTTCTACTTTATAAGTTGTCATGTAGCCCTTATTTGTTAAGTTACTAAGAGATTAGTGTTTGAAGATGTTTTTTAGGATATTATCACACCCCATCACAAGTTAGCTTAAACTGTTGGTCACATGTAGAACCCGAAGCTAATATGATTTACATTTATCAATAATTTACTTAATACATTGTTATTACTTAAATCACGGTGGGTCATTTAGTTATATTTTTTTCCACCAATCACAGTGGGTCAATCTATCATTTTCTTTTCCATCACAGTTCACTTTACCTCTCTTTAGTTCATAATTTCATTCCACACATTACTGTATAATATTATTTGATTATTATATAGTCTCATATTATTCACATCTACCATCAAAGAACTATGGAGTTCTAGATAATATACCAAAAATATCAACACTAAGATTACAAAATTTACTTAATGTTAGCTTCTTGGAAGAAAAATTAAGAAGTTATTCTGTCTCTCACTCTTTACTCGGAAATTATTATTTATTTGATGTGATTTTTCATCTTAGTGAGTATATCATATCATAAATATGAAATATATAAAACACATTTCAATAACATCAAAATTAAATCAATATGATTTATAGTAAATACAATTTATAGTAGGTACAATTCTCAATAAAATAATATGGTTCATACTAATATACAATTTCCAATATAATATACAGTTCATCTTAGTAAGAAGTAACTAAAGGTTTAGTGAAATACCTACCTTCTTACTGGTGTATGGCTTATTTTAGCAGCCATTGTTAGTTAAACATATTTGACAAATAATTTATCTAAGTCTTTCAATGCCACCATCCTCACTCATGGTCCAAGCCCATTGTGAAAATGCTTGATGATATATGTTGATAAAGCCATACTTTGCATATAATTTATTAATTATTCTAGTTATATTTTTATTGATATTAATTGACTTTGATGAGTTTTTTTTTTTTTTTTTGTGAAAGCTATAATAATTGTGATCTTAAGGTTTGACTTTACAAAATGTGAATATGGATGCAAATTACTCGGAATCATTGAAAATTGAAGAAAAGAGTGCAAAATAAAAAGTAGGTTAAACGAGCTCAAAAATAGAAGAAAATGACTCTAGACAGTCATACAACTCATCATACATGGTTATACACTTGAAAAGATCACTAGAAGACGAAAAAAAGAAAGGTCCATAATCATTTTGATTTGCATAGTTATGCATTTTCAATCTGCACGCCCATGCAAATCAAAACAAAATTGTCCAAAATTTTAAGTGGTGAATTATGAGAGGCCAGAAGAATTATGAAGCCCATAGTCGTGCAAATCAAAATGCACGGCCATACACTCTATTTTGGCACCTTTTTGAGGGAAATTTAATGGAGTTCAAGTGGTACAATTATGCAAGAGCATGGGATTTCAAAGGCATAGCATGAGAATCATTAAGCAACTCTAAATCATGATTTTGCATAAATTCTATCCAATTTGGATTCCTAATTAAGAAAGAAGTCCTCATATTTGCCCAAGATTTCTTCCTAATCAATTTAGAAGTATCCAAGGTTGCCCTAATTCTATTTGTAATCAAATTAGAAGTCTTTATCATTCAAATTTCTTAGCAATTTTTCTATTTATTACTCATAAATTCTTTAAAGAGAGAATGAGGCTTGGTCCAAGAAGAGATTCAATATCAAGAACTCCATTCAATCCAAAGGCCTCAAAGTTTGATCTTTCTTTTTTTTTTTTTTAAATATGTCTTCAACTATTTTTATTTCTTTTTTCTTTTATTCTTTTAAATATGTACAAGTAAACTTTAAATTAGGGTTAGACCCTTATCTTGATTTGTCTATAGAATAATTCATGATTATTTGATTTAATTAAGTTGATCCTTTTGATTATTTTGTTATCTTTGATCTTAATGCAATATTTATATGACTAAAAAATATTTGATTTGAAATATTATGTGATGAAGTGAGAGTAGCATAATATTAGTCTAAGAAGATAACAAATTGAAGTTAGTTTTTACTTAGAGATAAAGTAAATACTCAGAAGGTTGATATAAAATTCTCATAAAACTTAATGAATTGATTTAATTACTTATGATCATGAGAGTAGACATAAGTATTAAATTAAATATTAGTTTTAGATCTTAAAAGAGACTAGAACTTAAATTAGGGGAATCCTACCAATTATCAAAGAAAGAACAAAATTGAATCAAAAGCTTTAGGAAATCCATAGAAAATCAATTGAGGTAGTCTAACCCTAAGTTTTAAAATATAAGAAGTTAAATTTAATTAGTTTACTTTAGCTTAATTTTAGTTTCATTAAATTTTAAATCAACTTAAAATTTTTAAATAATAAATAATTTAATTGTTTGAAACTTAAAATAGCCCTTTCTCGTGGGAATGATACTCTACTTACTATCGCATTACTTATTGACGATATTATGCACTTGCAATTAGGCTAGGAAGAACACAACATCTGTGAGTATGCCATAAATAAAATTAAAATAAATAAGCTTATGATAGATAATTGCTCGAGTGAGTGGAATCATGCATGCGTGGAGGTTTTCATATTAATAAGATAAATGCCTTTGGTTGCAATATGATGTTCAATAGAGATTCAAGGTATGAAATAAGCAATAGAGAAGATAGGCACATTATTTTCGTCAATAGGAAGTTTTGTACATGCAGATCATGAGATCTTAATAGAATCTCATGCTCCTATACTTTTTTGCATTCTCGCTCATGTAATGATAAATCCTATGATGCAAATTTCCATTGGTATCATAACTCAAGTTATATTCATCTTATCAATAAGTGGCACAACCTATTCCAAGGAAGAAATTTATGATGAGATGTGATGACTTTGAGCCAATAAAGCCACCACTAATAATAAAGATGAATGGATGGCCAAAGTTAAAAAGGGTGAAAGGTACAAGTGAGTTAAGTGGTGGCAAATCATCTAGGAGAGGGACCCAAATGAGATGTAGCACCTATAAGAAAGAGAAGCACAACAAAGTAGGTCGTACATCTCTTCTAAAAGTAATTTTCATATAATTTGTATAATCTTTAATTTATTTATTTATTTACTTATTTCAAATGCAATTCAAAGTAATGGTTAATTTTTCTATTTGAAGAACCAGCCACAAAGTATGGATTAAGGTGCAAGCTCAACCTTCTACCAACACCATCTACAATGTAGTCTAAGGGTAAACAAAAGACACTTACCTCAACCAACACTACAACTGCTAGTGCAAAAGGGAAATAGAAGCAAGGTGTTTGCAAATCAAAAAGGAAGGAGATTTCACAAGTCATTGGAAGAAAAATTAATGGATATGGAATTTTCATTGATGATTAATAGGAAACATGGCTTATAATGTAAATGTTTAGACTTATTTGAATTTTGATACAAAATTCAACAATTATTCTAATTGATTGACTATGTTTGTGAAATTGTAGTAGCTAGGCATGGTTGATGAGGGAACTACAGTGATGGTGGGATGAATATTAATGATGATCAAGACCCTGATATTAGGTTTCCTATTCCAAATGAGTGAGAGTTGAGAAATTTTAGAAGGTAACAAGAGTCAAGCAACCAAGGAAGAAGAAATATAATTATTTTTGGAGATGGGTAGATGTGAATGCACCGTTTAATCTACCATTTAAGCTACTAGGGTTACAATGGCAAAGGCAACCATGCTTTAATAGACAATTATAAGAGCAACATGAAAAAAACTAGTTATAAGGCTTAACAGATTGTTCTCTGTATATATAATTGTAATGGGTTGATAGAATTTTTTGTAAGGATTTTTTTGGATGTTAAATTTGTTGGGGACGGATACTTAAGCCTACATCTATGTTTTTTGTTAAATAGGCTAAGTTAAAAACTTCCATTATTTTTGTTGCTTAAGCAAGTTTATAACTTCAAATTTTATTTTAGTTTTTATGTCCCTAATTACAATAATGGAATGATTAATATAATTCAAGTTTTTTCGTACTTGATATGTGCCCTTATGAAATACTAAAAAGATCCAATTATTTTGTTGTTCTAGAAATAACCAAATCAAATGAAGGAAGAAATGTAGATTGTTGCAATTGTTTTTATACATTATTGATTTTGATTTTGTGATATTATGCATTCTTGATATTATGATTTTGTGCATTCTACTTTGCATTCTTGATTTTGATATGTGATTTTGAGCATCTAAGTGCAATTACTGTTTGTGATGTTTTGTCAAACTTTTATAGTTAGCTTCTTTCAAATGACATCAGATGAAAACATGATTCAATAGGCAAGGAAGAAAAATATTCATATAGACTAATCCATGTGAGTTACAAAAAAAAAAGCACAATATAAGACAATCAATTTTTAAGCAAAAATAAAACCATCATATTCAAAGCCAAAGACACAAACCAAACTCAGTATATTAACCATCAAAATTTCAAGGTACATTTGATTACATTATACCATAAATAATACATAATAATACATATAAATTCACTATAGAAAGAGCAATATAGGCTCTTTTCAACTTCAACTTCACCATTTCCAGTTTCAAAGTCATGTCATCCTTCATCAACTTAAGTATCCAAACATCTTTTTTTATCCCATCAATTTCACTTATCATTTCTTTCTTTGATAGTAATTCACATCTTCTCTTCAATAAACTCGTTTTCCTTCAACAAAAATCTTCTTCTTAGTCCTCGGTTCATTTATCACTTCTTTGAACCTATATGAGATATGAATATCACACCAATTGAAATTATCACACATATTTCTCTTTCTTACCTCAATAAGAGATTGCAAATCAAGCAATAATGAAGGACATATTAAATATTTCACACATAAATTCAGGAAAACAAGTATTCAAGACTAATTTTTTTTAGAACACATGAATTTCTTTTTGCGAACAATTAAAAAAACTTATATTGCAATTTGCACTTCTATAAAACTTCCTACTAGGGTTTAAGTTAATCAAAGACATTCGCAACAACTCTAGAACACCACAATCACAATTCCTTGGCCCTTTCAAGCCCAAATACACATCTTATACTTGTTGAAGATATTATAGACGAATATGAAGAAGAATCCATCTCTCTTTATTGCACAATGGCGTATAACATTGTTTTGAAGTTTTAAAAGCATGTTTTTCAATTTTTGGAGATATGCCTTCATATTACATAAAACAACAAAAATATATACCTTTTGCATATTGTGTAATTTGTAACTTTATTAGAATACAAGAATGTATAGAATATGCAAATGAAAATATCATTATTGAAGATGACCAAAAAATAATAAAGCTACACTTCATAGGCACATGATGTTAATCTAACCAACTTTATTAAATGAACAATGCTCGAGGTATAATAGCATAGAGATTGTGGTTGAATTATAATAATTGAGAAATTAAGAACTATATAATTATTTTTTCTTTTATTATGTTGAATCAATTTTATATATTTATTATTGATGATTTTTTTTATCAAGTAAGATAATTATTAATTAATTTTAGATTATTTATTGTTGAATATTATACATTATATGTTTGTGTTTGCATAATTAAAAATAATTTTAAAAATAAAAAACTAATTTTAAAAAAATAATAATTAAAAATAATTTTTATTTTAAAAACAATAATTAAAAATAATTTTATTTTAAAAAATAAAAAATTTAAAACATACCACCTTAGACGGATTAGAGTAAAATAATTAATTACCCAAAAATAAATTTTTCAAACTATAGTTAGATTTAGGGGTGTTCATATGACCCAAAAACACGATAAGCCCGACCCGGCCTGAGAGATTCAAGCTGGGTTGGGCAGGCTCGAAATGTAATAAGGTTGGGTATCATGTTAAAAATTTAGACTTGAGCTCGAGCCGGGCCGGGCCTCGGGCTACATGTTAAAATTTTTGGGCTAGCCCCATCCGGCCAAAAAATTATAATTAATTATTATTTTTAATATTCACACTTACCTTAAGTATATATATTGTGATTATACCTTTTTCATCAGCAGCTCACCAAGACACCAACCACGCCTCTGCCTATCTCTCTTTCTCTATATCTGTCTTTCAATCCTTCTCACCTCACCTAACCTCGCCATCTCCCTTTCATTCTCTCTCTCTCTTTATCTCAATCTTGTGCCTCGCTCACCCTCCCCATTTCTTTCTCTCTATCTTTCTATCGCAGTAGTAGGAGCAAGCAGCAGCTGCAGG
This sequence comes from Garcia nutans, assembly GCA_947685225.1. Taxonomy (NCBI): domain Eukaryota; kingdom Viridiplantae; phylum Streptophyta; class Magnoliopsida; order Malpighiales; family Euphorbiaceae; genus Garcia; species Garcia nutans. Next base: position 767,746 of record CANTUV010000013.1, read on the forward strand.
AAGCAGCAGCAGTAGCAATCGCAGCAAGCAGCATGAAGCAGCAACAGTAGCAATCACAACAAGCAGCAGCAGCAGTAGTAGGAAGCTGTAGTAGGAGCAAACAGCAGCAACAGGAAGTAGTAGCAGGAGCAGTCGCAGTAAGCAGCAGCAACAGTTGCAACAAGCAGCATCGCAGTAAGCAGCAGAGCAGGAAGCAAGCTCGTTCTTCTCTCTCTCTTGTTCATCGCAGCAGCAGGTAGCAAGGTTTTATGGTAAGCTTATTACTTTCTGTGGTAGCAGGCAGCAGTAGCAACAAACATGGATTTACTTATTTTTTTTTATAATTTTTGTTTTCTCTGTTAAAGCTTTTACTAATTGAGGATTCTGGAGTTCGCAAAGTTTTATGGTAAGCTTATTCCTTTTTGTTTTCTATTTGTTGCTTGTGCACTTAAGGTGTTTGAATAAATGTTTGTGTGATAAAATTGGTTTGCCTACTACCATGCATAAAAAATTTGATACAAAGTAATTTATAAGTTCTGTAACTTCAAAATCCAAACTTATAATTGTATAAAGTTGGTGCATGCATTTAGGATTTACGTATGCTTGTTTTAATAGCAATATTTTAAGAATGTTTTATATATTGTGTAACTTAACTTGTGAATGCATTATATGAATTAAATTTTTTTTTCTATTGAGTAGAATTGCAAATGGAAACCAACGAACCCAGTATCAATAAACCAATTGATAATGACTCCAATACCATTGACATCAATGCCGATGCTCCTACTCCAAATCTTACTCCTAGTAGCACTACTTCCCAAGCCCAAATTGAATATGTTAATAATAGAAAAGTTGCCTCTAAGAATAAATCTAATATTTGGGATCATTTTACTAGACTTTCATTAGAGCAGACAAAGGGGGAACATAGAGCTAAATGTAACTACTGTGGGATTTCTTATGCTGTTGATTCGGTGAAACATGGAACAAATACTTTGAAGAGGCATATTCCAAATTGCACCAAAAATCCATATAATGAAAAGAAACAACCAATTTTAGCATTTATGAACAAGGGTAGTGAAGGAGAAGGTATTGTTACTTGTGAAAAGGCATTGATGGCTCATAAATATAACTTGGAGAGTTGTAGACGTGCATTGGTTAAACTAATTATATGTGATGAATTGCCTTTTAGGATTGTTGAAGGATATGGTTTTCGTAAATATAGAAAACAATTAGAGCCTAGATTTCCTGTTCCATCAAGGATAACGATCGCTAGGGATTGTTATAAATTTTATCTTTGTGAATTCAAGAAGTTAAATGTTTTCATTATTAATTCAAATGCTCGTGTTTGCCTCACTATAGACACTTGGTCATCAATTCAGAATTTGAATTACATGTGTTTGGCTGCCCATTTTATTGATGAAAATTGGAAATTACAAAAAATAAAATTTTAAATTTTGTTCCAGTTGAAAATATAAGGGTGATACTCTTGGGAAGGCAATTAAGAAATGTTTATCTCACTGGGATATTGATAAAGTGTTTACTATAGCTGTTGATAATGCAACTTCAAATCACACAACTATTGTATACATGAAAAGAAGATTGATTAGTTGGAATAAAGCTATTTGTAGTGGAAATTTTGTGCACATGCGATGCTGTGCTCATATACTCAACTGAGTTGTGATGGATGCTTTAAAAGAAATGCATAGTTCTATTATTTCTATTCGTTATGCTGTTAGGAATGTTAGATCTTCTCTTGCACGCCTTAAAAAATTAATGAATTTATTGAGATGGAAAAGATGGAAAGTAGAAGTTTTTTATGCTTGGATGTTGCTACTCGGTGGAATTCCACCTATAAGATGTTAGATGCTGCTTTGAAATTTAGGAAAGTGTTTGATAGGATGTTGGAAGAAGATGATTCATATATTTCTTACTTTAATAATGATATTAAAAAGACTCCTCCTATATTTAATGATTGGGAAAATGCTAATGTATTTGTTCATTTTTGGGTATGTTTTATCAAGTTGCTTTGAAGTTTTTGGGTTCTTTATATGTAACATCCAATGCACGCTTTAGTGAAATAATTAAAATATAAAATTTTTTAAATGCAAGTCGTCGAAGCACGAACTTTTATCTATGATGGCGAATCTATGCTATCGCAATATTATCACAAGTGCACGAGTCGCGCAAATAATAAAGTAGTGAGTAAGATATCGTTCCACTAGGGACAAGGTCAAGTACTAGTGTAAGTTTCAACTGTTGTTTAGAAAATCAATAGTTTTTCTAATGATTAAAATAAAAGATGAATTACTTAATAAATTAAAGTAAATAAAAATTGAATATTGTGCAAAAAGAGTTGATGATAAAAATACTATCCAGATATTGAATCCCCCTAGCCATAAAATATTTATAAATATCAATTCAATTAAATCAAATAATAGCGTTGAATTGGCATTCCTCTAAATTAGATTAAAACTTCTCTTGAGTGAATTAATCCCTAATCACTAATTGAATGCTAGGAATATCTTCTTAAGCATAATTAAATAGATCTTGCAATAAGAACAAGGAAATTTGAACCAAAGGGTCTTGTAAGTCTATCTCTAGCACTCCAATCAACCCTTAATCCTAATAAAAATTTTGTTCATATCAATTTTTCTCAAGTCAATAATATAAAATTTTCAACGAATCAATAACCATGCTATTATCAATTGGAAATAAGAAATTAAGAATCAAAATGATAAAACAACTCAATCAAATGATTTAATTTAATAAGAACTATTCAATCTATACAATAAGGCTAAGGTTCATAAATATCTAGATAGAAACACTTTAATTCATGTTCATAACCAGAAAACCAAAACAAAAGAAATAAGTAAAAGAATTCAAATAATCCATAATGAATGATTTGTGTTTCTTCACTTCAATCCTTGAATCTTGATTTAAATCTCGCATGAATTGAATCTTCACCTTCACTCTCAGCTGCCAAAACTCTCTTTTTCTCAGGAAGTTAGCTCTAGTAATAAAAACTGGATCCCTAATTCGCACTTTAGCTCATATTTTATAGCCCAAAAATTTTTCCTAGCATGCCCATTGACACGTGCGTTTCTGTGGACGTGTCAACGATGTTGTTTCGAACTTTAATGACATGGGCAGTGACACACCCATGTCCTTGGGCATGTCATTGCTACTGCAATGCTGAGTTAGGGACACAGTTAGGGACACGCTCATATTTCTGGGTGTGTCACAACTTCTGTAAGGCAGGATCAATGGCATGTTCAGTGACACGCCCATATTTCTAGACGTGTCTAGGCTTCTATAAAGTAGTTGAATGACACGGCCATTGACACGCCCATGTCACTGGGTGTGTCAATTGAAGAATTTGCCCAAAATAGCTCCTTTTCTTGTCTTTCATCCGTGATTCCGACTTAAATAACCTTAAGGTTCCAACATGTCAAAGGTTCTTGGAATCAATCCTAATAAACACTTGAACAAACAAATTAAACTCAATTTGACAATAAATATATTAAGAAATAGGGGCAAAAATATCATCAACTATACACTTATCAAATTCCCCCGCACTTGAGGTTTGTTTGTCCTCAAGCAAATCAAATTACTATAATAGGCAGAAATAAAGGACCCCTTTATATCTAAAGAAAATAAAAGTTTTACAATACTTGAATTAGAAAACCCAATATTTTCAACAAAAACTAAATCTCAAACATGATAGTTCAATTAAGAAGTTTCAAAACAAAAATCTAACAGATCTAAAATCTAAAAATTCAGAGTTAAAAGATTGAGTATAAAATTCCAAGAACTCAAAAGTCATGAACGAAGTAAGAAAGTGTAGATTTTCTCTTATGTTCTTTGACCCCCTTCATAAAAAGCATTGTGTAAAACTTTTTTTTTCAAAAGGAGCCCGACTTGTTTGAACTGATACTAACTTTTTGACACAAAGATAAACATTTGTGATGCTGACCCCCAGTTACTTTGCTAGAATAACCATTCAAATGGCTACTAGTACTATTTATGATTTCAACTCATTCGTTTCAATTCAAGAGTTAAAATCAGCAGAACAGAGATAAATTTTCAAAACTCCTGAAAAATTATTTTAATATATTTTTATTTTTATTATTTTTTTCAAGAAAAGTGGTCAAGAACTTAAGATAATAAAGATGTCATACTAAGTTCGACTCAAGTATGAAGGAATTGGGACATGTTAAAAAATGTAACTAAGGTTTTAAAGTTCACATGTGCAACTCTCATCAATCAACTACCTAATTCAAACTATCACATTTAGTCTTTAGTAATCAATTAAGAAAACCGAGTCAACATCAAGATATTACCATTCATTAAATCAACCATTAATTTAATAAAAAGAGGAACCATTTCACTTTATATTATTATAGCAATCTAGTTTACTTGAACCCAAAAATAAAATTAAAGAAACTAAATGAGACAAATGCACCAAATGGCAAGAATGAAAACAAAAGCACAATCTAGAAAATATACCTTTCCCCCACACTTAAGACGCACCTTGTCCCCAATGTGTGTAAAATAAGAAAAAGAATAAGAGAGAGAGAGAATTGCCCTGGCATGTTCATGAATCGACATATATGAATATGGTTCCAAAAGCATTGCAAAGTCGAATTAGCTTCGGCTGATACTTGGCTGCATTCGGTGCAAACGTGCTCCAAACCCTGGGAGGAATGACATCGTACTCGTCAAAGTCTACCTAGGAGTTAAGATACTCTACGGTCTATACCTCCTCTACACTAAACAAACCTAAACACATGACAAGTTTGTTGATGCTCATGTGGAATCGCTGACCTTCCAACCGAAACTTCATCATCTGCTCGATAATGGAGATCTTATTTTTATCGAACTGAAAAGTGTAGAAGAACTCCAGGGTTAACTCTCTGAATGAAGCTCATTGATGGAGAAGAGTTGTTCCTATCCCGATTGGTTTATCAAATTTCATATCTCAGTCGCTATGTTGGCTTGTTCCATGGCACCCCAATCCAAAATCCTAGGTGGCGACCAATCCTTGTTTTCTAATAGTTCAAACCATTTTCATTCCTTCGAAATATAGAATCGAAGGCACTTGTGGCTGGCCATAAAATTTGAGATCGGATGTGTAGCGGGTCGGCTTGAGCTGCCTTCACCTCTAGCCCGTTTCGTTGGAAATTTGGATGGCACTTGTTTACGAGGACCCATTATTTGCAAAATAAACAAGAACAACCTCAAAAATAAAAAATAATACCAAAACACTGACATTGGATGTACACCAAATAATCCAAGAATAGCAACACAACTAAACCAACAATAGCAATGCATTCAAACAATAAAAGCAATGAAACTAAACCAACAAGAGCAATGAACCAATTCTCAACAAGGGCAATTGTTTAAATCCACACAATAATCAATCTCCATAACATGCATCACTCCATTTCTATATCTCTATAGCCCAACGCAATAAAACAAAGAAATTTCAACTCATTATGCATAAATAATCAATAAACAGTGTGCAAATATATTTAACTCAATTCTAGATATAGAATCCTCAAAACACAATGAGTCAATTACAACACATCCACAAAACTAGGCTCAAAACTCGAAATCCCTAGAAATTTCTTACAATTGCAAAATGCAACACAACAAAATAAAACAACTCCAACAATCAACAAATCTCTAAGAATCTCTAATCAAATAGCAAGAAATAAAGTGTTGAAATTGCAAGAAATTAGAAGGACCAAAATAAAATTTCAAAAGTTAGGATATGTACCTAAATAGCATGAAGAATGCAACACAATCGAAGGAAAAATAATTAAATCTCCTCCAAACCATCAAATGGGAGTCGAAATCCTCTCTAGCATGAATGGGTATGTGATTTCAAGTGTGAGAGTGTGAAAATTTTGAGAGAAAATCGACAAAGAGGGAGAGAGGAGAGAGAGAATTATGTTTAATTCAAAATCGGATACTGCTTAAAAACACATGGACACGCCCACAGACATGGTCGTGTCTATGGGCGTGTCATAACTACTTCCTCTGAGCTAGTATGACACGCTCACTGACACGGGTGTGTCAGTGGGTGTGTTATTGCTACTGTGACTCAAATAAATCAACACGGCCAGTGACATGGGTGTGTCACTGGGTGTGTGGTTGCTACTGTAAATCTCAAATTTAACCAAAATGACACGACTACTAACACGGGCATGTCAATGGGCATGTTTTAGCTACTGTGGTGCCATTTAAATGATACGTCCAGTGACACGGGCATTTCATTGGTCGTGTCATAGCTATTGTCTCTAAAAATAAATGACATGCCCAGTGACATAGGCGTGGGTGTGTCTCTAAATCAAGATCAGGTTACCCCTCAAAAGAAACTTTTTCTCTACATATTCAAGTGAACTCAAAACAACACACCATCAACCAATGATAGAAGAATTGAAAATCAATGAAACAAACTAAAAACATAAAAATTAAAGAAACAAATATCAATAACAAATAAAATAGTGGGCTGTCTCCCACCCAGTACTTCTTTAACGTCATATTAGTTGGACGTTCGAGATTAGTTCATCCCTAGTCTTGGAGGTATAAAACCTCCTTCAACTCATTCAATTCTCCCCCTAAATACAGTTTAAGTCTTTGCCTATTAACCTTAAAATTCCTTTTTTCTAGATGAGTAATTTTGATTGTCCCATAGGAAAAAACTTCTTTGACTGTAAATGGACCGGACCATCTTAATTTTAACTTACCTGAAAAAAGTCAAAGCCTCGAATTGTACAATAATACCCGATCTCCAACTTGAAACTCTTTTCATTTTTTAGTATGAGCATCATGTCATCTCTTAGTTTGCTCCTTATACCTCCTTACATTATCATAAGCTTGTAATATCCATTCATCCAGCTCATTGATCTGCAATTTTCTCCTTTCACCTGCACTAGCTAGATCAAAGTTAATCTGTTTTATAACCCAATAAGCATTATGTTCAATTTTCACAGGTAAATGACAAGCCTTTCCATATACTAGCCTAAATGACGTAGTACCCAATAGAGTTTTGAATGCAGTCCTAAAGGCCCATAGAGCATTGTCTAATTTCTCAGACCAATCCTTTCAGGATCGCTCTACAGTTTTTTCAAGAATCCTTTTTATTTCTCTATTTGTGTTCTCAACTTGGCCACTAGTTTGAGGATGGTAAGGAGTAGAAAACCTATGTGTAACACCTAGCTTTTTAAAAACTTTCTCAAGCTGAGCGTTACAAAAGTGAGTACCCCTATCACTTATAATCACTTTTGGTGTACCAAATTGAGAAAACAACTTTTTCAAAAACCTCAACACTACCCTAGCATCATTCATTGCTAAAGCTTGGGCTTCAGGCCATTTAGAGACATAGTTTATAGCTACAAGAATATATTTGTTATCAAAAGAACTAGGAAATGGTCCTATAAAGTCGATCCCCCATACATCAAAGACTTCACACACTATAATTCCATTTTGGAGCATCTCATCACGAGATGAGATTTTTTCAGTTCTTTGACAATGATCACAATATTTTACAAAATCATAGCTATCCCTAAACAGAGTGGGCCAATAAAATCCTGATTCTAACACCTTTTGAGCAGTCCTATTGGCTTCCATATGACCACCAGATGGTCCAGCATGACAATGATGAAGAATATTCATCATTTTAGGCCATGCCACGCAACACCATATCATGTGGTCTTTACATAACCTAACTAAGAAAGGATCCTCCCAAAAGTAATATTTCAAGCCAGAAAAGAATTTTTATTTTTCTTGATAAGTCATATCTTTAGGGAGTTCCCTAGCAGCCAAGTAATTAGCAAAATCTGCAAACCAAGGCACTTCAAAAGTTAAACCACTTACCTCACTTACCATGGCATAAAGCTGCTCATCGGGGAAATGATCATCAATTTTCCCTTCTTCGAACTTCTCAAAGGTTGGGTTCTCCAAGTGAGAAAGGTGATCTGCGGTTAGATTTTTATCTCCCTTTTTGTCTTGAATATTCAAATCAAATTCCTGCAATAACAAAACCCAACGAATTAGCCTAGGCTTTGTATCCATTTTGGCACATAAATGCCTCAAAGTCGAGTGGTCCATATACACAATCACTTTGGACAAGATCAGATATGATCTAAACTTGTCAAAAGTAAAAAACCACAGCTAGAAGTTCTTTCTCTGTAGTTGTGTAATTGGCTTGGGTTGCATTCGGCATCTTGCTTTCATAATAGATGGGCTGAAAATGCTTCTCTTTGTGTTGACCCAAAACTGCCTCCACTACAATATCACTTGCATCACTTATTAGTTCGAATGGTAAATTCCAATCGGGAGCCACCATGATTGAAGCATGGGTCAATTTCTCCTTAAGAGTAGTGAAAGATCTTAAATATTCCTCGTCAAACACAAAATCAATATTCTTCTCAAGGAATCTTGTTAGAGGATGAGTTATCTTAGAAAAGTCACGTATAAACCTCTGATAGAAGCCTGCATGTCCCAAAAAGCTTCTGATGGCCTTGACTGATGTGGGGGGTGGTAGTTTATCAATGGTTTCCACCTTAACCCAGTCCACCTCAATACCCTTGGTTGAAATTTTGTGTCCCAACACGATTCCTTCTTAAACCATGAAATGACATTTTTTCCAATTAAGTACCAGGTTTGTTTCCTCACATCTTATCAAGGCCCTCTCAAGGTTTTCCAAACATCCTTCGAATGAGCTGCCATAAACTGAGAAATCATCCATGAAAACCTCCATAATATCCTCAATAAGCTCATTGAAGATTGCCACCATACACTGTTAAAAAGTTACAAGTGCATTGCATAATCCAAATGGCATCCTTCGATATACGAATGTCCCATATGGACAGGTGAATGTAGTTTTCTCTTAGTCTTTTGGGGCAATAGGAATTTGGAAGTAGCCTAAAAGGCCATCCAAAAAGCAGTAGTACTCATGCCCAGACAATCTCTCAAAACATCTTATCAATGAAAGGCAAAGGAAAATGGTCCTTTCTAGTTACATCATTCAACTTCCGGTAGTCGATGCAAATCCTCCAACCAGTAACTGTTCTTGTTGGAATTAGCTTATTATTTTCATTGGGAACCACTGTCATCCCTCCTTTCTTTGGTACTACCTGAACTGGGCTCATCCAAGAGTTATCCAAAATCGGATATATAATTCCTGCATCAAATAGCTTGATTACTTCAGCTTTAACTACTTCTTTCATCTTAGGATTTAGTCTCCATTGTGGTTGCACCACTGGCTTGAATTCATCCTCCATCAGTATTTTGTGAGTGCAATAGGATGGACTAATACCCTTGATGTCTGCTATCTTCCAAGTTATAACTTGCTTATGCTTTTATAACAACTCAATGAGTTTTACCTTCTGCTTAGAAGATAGGTGGGAACTCAAAATAATTGGCAATTTATTCTCCTCTCCTAGGAATCCATACTCAAGATGATCCGGAAGGATCTTAAGTTCTAAATTGGGTGGATCAATCATAGATGGTCACGGCTTCTGTTCTTTTGGCATTTCAATGGTTTCATACGCCTGACTCTTAAATGATTTGCTTACTTCAAGATAAGCAAGCTGCTCCGGTGCTTCCTGATCATCAACATTATCCTATAATAAACACAACTCAAGGGAATCCTTGGAAACAATGTTAGTAACATAATTTAAGGTTTCATGCTCAATGATATCATTGCATGAATCCACCTCATTGAGTGTAAGTGGGTGCTTTATAGCATAATGTATATTAAAAATAACTTTCTCGCTTCCCACTCTTAAGGTCAATATGCCATCATGGACATCGATAAGGGCACAGGCCATATTCAAAAATGGCCTACCAAGGATAAGTGAAATATATGCATCTTCATCTACATTAATGACAACAAAATCATTGGGGAAAATGAAATCCCCGACTTTTACTAACATATCCTCTATAATACCACGGGGGTGAATTACTGACTTATCAACAAGTTTAGGTTCTCCGACACCTAACTCTTTAAACATCTTGTAGGGCATAACACTTATGCTAGCCCCCAAATCAGCCAATGCACTTTGAACTTCAAGATTACCTATCAAACATGGAATAGTAAAACTACCAGGATCTTTTAATTTCTTAGGAAACCTATTTTGTAAAATTGTTGAACTCTTTTCTAAAAATTGCACCAAAGATAATTCCTGAAGTTTCCTTTTGTTAGAAATGAGATCTTTTAAAAATTTAGCATATTTAGGTATCTGTGATAAAGCTTCAGCAAAAAGAATATTAATGTGCAGTTGTTTAAAGAGTTCAAGAAACTTACCGAACTGACATTCCATCTTGTCCTTGTTCAACCTTGATGGATATGGCACTCGAGGTCGGTATTCCTTCGCTATTTGACTAGGTTCTTGTGGTTGATCTCCTTTCTCAATTTTCACTGCAGCCTTCTCACCCGAAGCGACAGTAGGATTATCTTCTTTTTCATGTGTCTCAGCCTCTTCCTCAACCACACCACCCTTAATTTCCTTTCCACTCCTTAGAGTAATTGCCTTCAGCTGCTCCTTTAGGTTTGCCTCAGTATTGTTAGGTAAGCTCCCTTGTGGTCGTTCACTGAGTAACTTGGCAATTTCCCCCACCTGATTTTTCAAATTGTGAATGGAGGCTTGCTGATTTCTAAGGGTGATTTCTGTTGATTGAAATATGGTTTTTGAAGCTGCTATAAACTTCTCCATCATATCCTCCAAATTACTCTTTCTTAGAGGGATAGCTTGTTGATGTTGAGACTGCTGAAATCAAAGGGGAGGCCTTAGATTATTTTGATTACTCCATGAGAAATTAGAATGATTTCCCCATCCCGGATTATATGTGTTGTTGTAGGGGTTGTTCTGCTGTTGCCTAGGCATATTTCCAACATAATCCACCTGCTTCTGTCTAGCAAACATATTGCCACTTTGGCATTCTTGAATTTTATGTCCACCCCCACACCATTCACAAGACATCACCTGCATTAATTTTCCCAAAGATGAAGCTAAAGAATCAATCTTTTTATTCTTTGCTTCCAATTGTGCTGTCAAAGCCACCACGGGATCCAATTGATGTGAACCAGTAGCCCTCAATTTTCCTTATTCCCTTGGAGTTTTTCACTGATAATTGGTAAGGGTCATATCTTCAATCAAATTCCTTGCTTATTCAGGTGTCTTATTATTTATGGTACCCCCGCCAGATACATTAATGGATTACTTGCTTGCATAATTCAATCCATTGTAGAAAGTTTGAATCTGGAGCCACAATGGAAGCCTAAGATGAGGAAACCTTCTCAATAAATCTTTAAACCTCTCCCACGCATCATAAAGGGTCTCACCATCTTGCTGGAGAAAAAGATGAAATATCATTCCTTAACTTAGCAGTCTTGGACGGTGGGAAGTATTTTTCTAAGAATTTTTTTACTAACTGACCTCGTGTGGTGAAAGTGTTTGGGGGGAAAGATTTTAGCCATTTCTTCGGTCGATCTCTAAGTGTGAATAGGAATAACCTCAGCCTAATTGCATCTTCTGAGACATTATGTATCTTAAATGTGTCACATATTTTTAGAAAATTCTCAATATGTGCATTAGGATCTTCATTTGGGAGCTCATCAAACAGGCAAGTCTGATGCACCATTTAAATTACATTTGTCTTTATCTCAAACTTGTTTACAACAACTACCGGCCTCCGTATGCTTGAATCAACCCCATTGATAGTGGGCTTAGCAAATTCATGCATTGTCCTTGGCTGATTTTCTGCCATCACTTCAAGTTCTTCTTCCGAGCTTGAATCTTCCAAGTTTTCTTCCATTTTCGCCAGAACTACTTCCCTTTCTTCCTTCCACTTTCTCCTCAATGTTCTCTCTAGCTCTGGATCTAATTCAAGTAATTGGGACGAGCTAGCTCGGGTCATAAAAGAGAAAAAGTACCTAAAATGACGGTCAACAAGCAAGAACCAATATTAAAACAAATAAAAAAACTAAATCAATAGTCTTGATTATATTACTAATATTGAAAACCATTGTGTGAGCGGGGATTTTTGCCCCCACTCCCAGTGGAATGTTTCTTGCGACTTTGGAACTGTTTAGGCTCGGGGCCTTAGAGAACACGGACCTAAGTCCAGAGAAAATGGAGTCGCCACCCGGACGGGCCGGGAAAAAGAAAGGGGTGGATGACTCGATTCCTAAGGAATCTCCAACCCCCTAATGGGTTCGGAAAGTTGGGCACATGTGGGGAAGGTGATAAATGGCCCAGCACCCCCACAACGCCCGGTTCATTGGAACCGGCCTCCTTTACAGGTCTTAATATTATAAAATTTTTAAATATAACAACATTATCCATATTACACACAATAATTAAAAGAAAGCACCAATATATTAAAATCAAAGCAATGTCCAAACAAAGAAAATAAATGGACACCCATCCAAGGATGGAAACATATCCTTACATCACATGCCTAAATAGGACACCCACCAAAAGGTAGAAACATGCCCTTTACATAGGTTCTAAAATAGAAAAGCAAATTAAATTACATGATGTTTAACTAATGAGGTACCCACCAAGTGGAAACATACCTCTTACAACTTTTGGAAATCTAAATTAATAGAAGAAGTTTTTATAAGTAGAAAAGATGTTTTTTAAGGCTTTTTAAATGAAATAGAACCTAGTTTAAAATTTTGAAAGAAACAGAATCAAATTTTGGTTTTGTTAAAAAATATGTTCAATTGGAGTTTTAAGGTTTTTAAGAAGAAAAAATAACAATTTTAAGTCTTTTTGGAAAATAAAGTAACGTTTTAGTGTTTTTAACTTTGGAAAACTAAATTAAAGTTCTAAGATTTTAACTTTTGAAAAACACAAAAATCCTAGTTTTAGCTACTGTGTAAAAAACAATTAAAGAAAATCAATTAACACATACCTTCTTTTGATGATTCCTCCAAAACCAATTCTTCTTGGATGAACTAGCTCCAAAGACAAGCCTTTTTTGCCTTTGAATTCTTTAAATCGTGCTACTCCTCCTTTAAAAATCAATTGAATTGAATTATTGCTTTTCCTTCCTTGATTTGGTTTCCAATTTTCCAAGCTACTGTGAAACTGTAGACCCTTAATTTTGACCCAATCAGGTTCAATATGTTTTATTTAGTCCAAAATAATTTTTGTTGTCTAATTGGTCCCAAATAATTTTTGTTAAATAATTTTTGCTTTAGTATCTAATTTTTATTAATAAAAAATAAAAATAAACAAATATAAAAAAATCGGAGTCGGAAAAATCGGCAGCGAAAAAAATAGTCGCACGGAAATTCCTGCGGGCGAAATCACTGTGCTATTTCGCTCGCTGGATTTTCCTGCGAGCGAAATAGAATTTCTATTTCTCCCGCAGGAAAATCCTGCGGGCGACTTGCCCGCAAGTCGCCCGCAGGCCTACCGACCTCGCCACTGCCGCAGTTTTCTACGACAGAATTTGTTCGCCATCGCATTTTTTCCTGCGGCAATTTTTTCGGCAGCACAAATTTTTCGACGCAAATTTTTTGAAACCTAATCCAATTAGGTTTTGGTTTCTTTTTTTTTTATTAATATTACTTGCCTTAGCTAATTAGGAATAAACAACCTCAAACCACTATAAATAAGGATCAAAGGCAACCAAATTGGGGGGGCAAAAAATTAGCAGTAGCTTGGAAAATTGGAAATCAAATCAAGGAAGGAAAAGCAATAATTCAATTCAATTGATTTTTAAAGGAGCAGCAGCACGATTTAAAGAATTCAAAGGCAAAAAAGGCTTGTCTTTGGAGCTAGTTCATCCAAGAAGAATTATTTTTGGAGGAATCATCAAAAGAAGGTATGTGTTAATTGATTTTCTTTGATTTTTTTTACACAGTAGCTAAAATTAGGATTTGGTGTTTTTCAAAGGTTAAAATCTTAGAACTTTAATTTAGTTTTTCTAAAGTCAAAAAACCTTATTTCTTTGGTTTATTTTCCAAAAGACTTAAAATTGTTATTTTTACTTCTTTAAAATCCTAAAACTCTAATTTAACATATTTTTCAACAAAACCAAAATCAAATTCTGTTTCTTTCAAAGCTTTAAACTTGGTACTTTTTCCTTTAAAAAGTCTTCAAAAACATCTTTTCTACTTATAAAAACTTTAATTTATTTGTTTAAATTCATAAAACTTCATGAAATTATCAAATTAATTTCCAAACCCTAAGATTAAAATTACCGTCCGAGACCCTAAATTCCAAAATATCAAATCCAAATTCAACTTCCAAAATTCAAAATAATAAACCTTAAACCCTTTAAAACCTTAAACCCTAATTTTTATGAACCCTAATCCTTTTAAAACATTAAAAACCATAAAACCATAAATAAACTAAATTTACACAGTAGCTTAGAAACCCAATAACCAAAAATCACAAATCAAAGTATTTTAAAGTGTCTAAAACCCTAGTTTTATGATTTCACCATTCAAATATTAATTTAGTTAATCAAAGAGTCTTACCAACCTTTTAAAATATAAAACCCTAATTTATTTTAATTCTATAAAAGTCACAGTAGCTATAATTGGACTTTTATTTGCTTTATTCAATTCTATACTTGATTATACTTTGATTTATCTCTTATGCTTTAATTTAATTTCAATTCTTGATTTATTTAATTTATCATGGATGGATGTTTATTTTATATTTTGATTAATAGCTTTGATGAATGATTTATTTATAATGAATGATTATTTACTTTTATCAATTAATTTAGATTTCCAAAAGTTGTAAGAGGTATGTTTCCACTTGGTGGGTACCTCATTAGTTAAACATCATGTAATTTAATTTGCTTTTCTATTTTAGAACCTATGTAAAGGGCATGTTTCTACCTTTTGGTGGGTGTCCTATCTAGCATATGATGTGAGAAAATGTTTCCATCCTTGGATGGGTGTCCATTATTTGCTTTGTTTGGACATTGCTTTGATTTTAATATATTGATGCTTTCTTTTAATTATTGTGTGTAATATGGATAATGCTGTTATACTTAAGAATTTTATAATATTAAGACCTGTAAAGGAGGCCGGTTCCAATGAACCAGGCGTTGTGGGGGTGCTGGGCCATTTCTCACCTTCCCCACACGTACCCAACTTTTCGAACCCATTAGGGGGTTGGGAATTCCTTAGGAATCGAGTCATCCACCCCTTTCTTTTTCCCGGCCCGTCCGGGTGGGGACTCTATTTTCTCTGGACTTAAGTCTGTGTTCTCTAAGGCCCCGAGCCTAAACAGTGCCGAAGTCGCAAGAACCATTCCACCGAGAGTGGGGGTGAAAATCCCCTCTCATAGTGGCGACTCCACTGGGGACAAGAGAAGTTGATTCCGTTGGTCTTTTTATTATTCTATTCTTTCTTATAATGACATCATCCATTGCATCATCTTAGATTGCATTGTGTGCGTGAGTTAGGATGCCCGTGTTACCCATGTTATGTTATGTAAGGGATACCATATTTTCACTCAAGGTATGGAGATCGAGCATGGCATAACCACTCATAGCCTCGTACCATTTGGTATATACTTGCTATGGAAACCTAAGCCTTTTTAACCCAAAGACTAAAGCTCATGTAATTGGCCTAGTTACTTTCCTTAGGTTTTATCCCAAATGCATGTTGTTTGACTATGGTTAGTTTATCTTAGTCTAAATCATGGCTTATTTGGTTTGTTCTTTTTCTAATATGACCTAAGTACATTGTAAGCTCAAAATAAATTTTTCTTGAAATCCAAAAGACCAAAGCTATTTTCAAAATTTTTAAAGATGGTCTTTGGACATAAGACTTGTCTTAAAGCAAATCAAAAATTCTTTGGCCCATGGCCCAAATACTAAGCCGAAAATCTATTTTTCTATGGGCTTAGAAACAAAATTATTTTCACCCAATTTTTTCTTACAAAGAGCTTGCAAAAATATTTAGGTCAATTATGAAATACCAAAAATCAATTGTGAGCCTAGTTTACACTAAGAATAAATTAACCATGGGCTTGTTTTTGGCATGAATCATTAGTTACCTTTTTTCAAGTGAGAAATTTATCTATAATAAACCTCTTAATTTGGTTTTAATCCAATATAGCATAAAAGCTACTTTAGTTGGTTGAATGGATTAAAACCTAATTAATAGGAATTATCATGGATTGATTTCCATTTTTGAAAATATAACTATTGGTTGAAACGTCTGAGGGAATTATTCGAAAGCAAGATACCCCATGTTGGTATTTTGTTAACCATATACCTAGGAAAAGAGACTAGCCATTCGTGTGTGGATGTTATAAGGTTGGAAGGAACGTCCTATTTATCCTTATTTGTTGATTATTTGTGCATACATGCGTACATGCATATATTTGCATCTCATATCATTGATCCTCTTTGGCTCACAGCCCTGGATTACGATAGTTCTAAAGCTTACAACAATCCGACCTATGCCGGAGATGAGGTATCTAGCAACGACTCAATCACTTGCTCACCAAAAACAATGGATCCTGAACAAATTCAAAGGATGGTGGATGAGGCCCTCAATGCCAAGATGGAAGAAATCAAAGAAGCCCTAGCTGAGACCATGAAGAACCAGTTGACTGCAATCTTAGAGAACCATGCCGAGGCATTTGCTAGCACTAAGAAACCAAAGGACAAAGGGAAGACCAAAGTTAGTGAAGTGGTTTTTGATGATGAAAAGGGATCATTGATGATGATGATGATTGGGCTCAATACTACCAAGATGTTCAAGAAAAGAAGAAAGAACCGAAGGCTGTTGAGAGGGCAACTATTGAAAAGACTGAGACATCCGATGTTGAAAAGATGATTGCTGATTTAGAAAAGAAATTTGAGAAGAAGCTGAAAACCGAAGAGATGTCTGAGATCGACAAACTATTTGAACAAGATGAAGAGGTTCCATACAAGTTCAAGATGCCTTCCTTTGCTAAGTACAATGGCACCGGAAATCCTCATCTTCATGTGAAGCAGTATATCACCGCCATGTAATCTGCCCGAGCTACTAAGGCTCAAACCCTAAGGTACTTTATGCTCTCATTGGACCCTGTTGTCCAAAATTGGTTCAATACCTTGGATGATGGAGCACAAAAGAGTTGGGATCTACTTTACAAAGCTTTCATCCAAAAATATGGATATAATGTTGAGTTAGAAGTCACCTTAATGGAAATGGAGTCCATTAGGCAAAGGCCAAATGAGAATTTTGTGGACTATGTGAAAAGGTGGAGAAACAAGGCCGCTTTACTCAAGAAAAGGCCCGATGAATCCGATCAAATAAGGATGATTGTGAGAGGGGTGTTGCCTAGTCTTCGTGAGAGGATGTCTCATACACTCATCCATGATTTCAAAGACCTTCTCCAAGCTGGTTTGCAAATTGAAGAATGGGAAAGAGAGAAGAGCCACTTTGCAACAAAAAGGAACGAGAAAGGGAGCTATCAACCTGGTAGCCAAAGCATGCAAAAGGCCGTCGGTGTTAATGTTACTAACCAAGGAACAAGGAGACAATTTTCGAAATTGGGAAAACCGATGTCTTGGGTTCCCAACATGCTTCAAAGAAAAGGATTGCTACAACCCTTAAATCCTCGTCCTTTGCCTAACCCTCTCCCACCTAACTTTGACACCAAAGCATTTTGTCAATTTCACCAAATGCAAGGACATGACACGGATAGATGTGTGAGGTTGAGACATGAGATCCAAAACCTAATTGATAATGGGAAGCTACCCGAGCCCAATAAGCCAAACACCAAAGACAACCCATTGCCAAAATTCAATAGAGTACCACCGCCGGCAACCTTTATGATTGGAGGAGGTTTGCATGAGGACTTTGTCATGTCTTCTTTTCAAGATGTGGATGAAAAAGCAATCAAAGAAGAAGAGTCATTTGTCAAAATTGAACAAGCTATGATCGGTGGAGAAGTAGCAATTTGTGTTGTCAACGGGTTTTGGGATTCAAGTGATAGTGATGATGATATTATACCCAAGAAGGAGGAGTGGACTTGGTCCGAGCCAGAAGAAGATGAGGTGATGAATACTAGATCCAGTAAGCCTTACGCAAGGCCACCACCAACGGAGATAAAAACTAATAAGGGGAAGGAAGTTGAAATAGAAGATGATGATGTTGTGCTCAAGCAATTGAAAAGAACCCAAGCAAGTGTTAGCATTTGGGACTTGTTAGCTACTTCTAAAAAGCACCGAGAAACTATGGCCAAAGCCTTAGCTAGCATGCCAATTTCTACCTCCACAACACCGGAGGAGTTGATCAACCTCATGAAAATGGTGGAAGTAATGAAATGTGAGGAGGTCCAAGAAAAGAGTGAAGTTAGTATGGGAGCAGTTTCTTTTTCAGATGCGGACTTACCGGAGGAAGGAAGAGACCACATCCGCCCTCTCTTTATCAAAATAGAAGTCAAGGGGAAGAGGACTCCTTGTGTAATGGTCGATGATGGGTCTGCCATAAATGTTTGTCCACTTAAGATATTGCCAAAGCTAGCCATATCAACAAGAGATCTAAACCCAACCGAGGTGACAATTCGTGCTTATGACAACACTAAGAGGCATGCCGAAGGGACTTTCAAAGCGGCTGTCAAGGTTGGTCCAATTGAATCTATTATTGAATTTGTTGTTTTAGACATACCAGTTACCTTTGCCTTACTCTTGGAGCGACCATGGTTTCACCCTCTTGGTGGAGTTCCTTCCACCCTTCATCAAAAGATCAAATTCCCCAACGGAAATGAGACAGTGGTCATTGAAGCTGAAGATAATGAGATTGTTAATGCTCTAATGGTTGAGAGGCCTCTCAATGGTTTTCACGTGGCTGCAATTTCTGATGATGAAGTAGTGGACTCCAAAGTTTTGAATATGATGAAGAACATGAACTACCTTCCCGGAGCTTATCTTGGCCGGGAAAGGCTGGTTTGACAAAGTTGCCAGATTTTAGGACTCAAACTTCCAAGAAGGGGTTAGGATATGATGAAGACAACGATGTCCAGCCAACGAAGAGTGAGAAGATGAGTTTCCCACCACTTGAGGAGAGTTTTGTCAAAGCTCCAGATATGGGACCACTCCAAGGAAAGCCCAAGCCGATCATGTTCATGGGTAAGTTAATTCCAGGTTTTGAAATTTTTGCAGATGTTGCTGAGCTAGTGGAGCAAGTGAAGAAAGAGCTCACCTTGTCAACTAACAAATAATTCAATACAAAAGAGAAGAATGACGCTGACCTGAAAATCGAGAGGACTCCGGAAGAGATTGCTGCCCTGGTTGAAGAAAAGTTTGAAGACATCCTGCTTTATGATTCTGAGAACAATGATTTTGATTTTAATTTGTCTGCTTTGTATGAGGACGATGATGTTTTCTTTTCCAAAATGAATGCAATAAAGTCTGATTTTGCTTACTTGTGTGATGTTTCTCCTGATGGTTGCATACATTTAAATATCAGTTATGTGAGCATCTTTAATATTAATTTTGTTAACACACAATCATTAAATTTGGGAACAACTGAAAATCCTAAAAACATTAGCGTAGCATCCGACCTTACTCCTGATGAGAGAGAGAGATTTGAAAAAATATTCAAAAAATATGAAGAAGTGTTTGCTTGGTCCTACGAAGATATGCTGGGGATAGATCGAGACATAGCCGAGCATCACATTCCTACTTACACTCACATAAAACCTATCAAACAAAAGCTTAGGCGATTAAGGCCTGAGTGGTCTGAATTGGTTAAAGAAGAGGTCATTAAGAAAATGCAAGTGAAGTTCCTTGAAGTGATAGAATACCTAGATTGGCTACCCAACATAGTACCGGTGCCAAAGAAAGATGGGAGGATAAGGGTCTGCGTGGACTATAGAGATCTAAACAAGGCTTCCCCTAAGGATGATTTTCCTTTACCTCATATAGATGTACTCATTGATAGTGCGGCCTCTAGTGTGCTACACACATTTATAGATGGATTTTTCGTATACAATCAAGTGTTAATGGCCCAAGAGGATAAAGCCAAAACTGCCTTCATTACTACATGGGGTATATTTTGTTATTGGGTGATGCCTTTCGGTTTAAAGAATGCTGGAGCAACCTACCAAAGGATGGCCACCACACTATTTCATGACATGATGCACAAAGAAGTTGAAGTATATGTTGATGATATGATGGTTAAGTCGGATACAAGGGAGCAGCACTTCCAGAACTTAGAATTATTCTTCGATAGAGCTTTGAAATATAAGCTAAGATTAAATCCGAAGAAGTGTGTATTCGGTGTTACGTCAGGTAAATTGTTGGGATATGTAATTGGTCCGAATGGTATTGAGATAGATCCTGACAAGGTTAAAGCAATAAGGGATATGCCAGCCCCAAAGACGGAGAGAGAAGTTCGGGGATTCATTGGTAAACTGCAGTACATTAGCAGATTTATAGCAAAGCTCACAACAATATATGAGCCTATCTTCAAATTGCTTAGAAAGAATCAGCCAGTCGTATGGAACGAAGAATGTCAAAAGGCCTTTGACCGAATAAAAGAGTATTTGTTGAATCCACCTATTTTGAAACCACCTAAACCCGGAAAACCTCTATTACTATACTTAGCAGTAGAAGAAGAGTCGATAGGAGCCATGCTAGCCCAAGCAGATGAGTCGGGGATTGAGCATGCCGTTTACTATTTGAGTAGAAAGCTCCTACCTTATAAAATTAAGTATAGTATCATCGAAAAGACATGTATAGCCGTGGTTTGGTCTTTTAAAAAGTTGCGGCATTACTTTCAATCGTATAGTGTGCAAGCAATTTCCAAGTTGGATCCAATGAAGTACTTAAGGGAGACACCCTCTTTAATTGGGAAATATGGTCGATGGTTGATAATATTAGAAGAATTTGAGATCGAGTACGTAACCAGGAAAACAATCAAGGGTAGAACGGTGGCAGAATTCCTGGCTCAACAACCATTACCAGAAAGTGAAGAGGTAATCTTGGAATTTCCAGATGAACATTTAGAAGTAATTGAAGTACAAGGGTGGAAAATGTATTTTGATGGAGCGTTAAATAGGAAAGGAGCAGGTTTGGGAGTTATACTAGAATCGCCTGAAGGGGAACTCATCCATTTAGCCAAAAAGTTGAAATTTAGGGCAACCAATAATATGGTGGAGTACGAAGCTTGTATTTTCGGTTTGGAAATCCTAATGATTATGAAGGTGGATAAGGTGGAATTTTATGGCGATTCATTGCTAGTAGTATCCCAAGTAAATGGAGAGTGGGAGTTGAAAGAGGAAAAATTGAAACCATACCACCATTATTTGACCATGATGAAGAAGAATTTTAAGGAGTGTAGGTTTATACACCTGTGGAGAGAAGAAAATTAGATGGCTGATGCCCTAGCCACATTGGCTTAGGTATGGGAAAATCCTGCCAACTTATTCCTTAAGCCTCTGATCTTGACCAGTTCATCAACTCCTTGCTATGAATATGAGACAATCATGGAAGTTGATACGGACCATGATGCATGGTATGATACTATAAGGCGATTTTTGGAGGAAAGAGAATACCCGCCGGGGGCAACAAAGGAAGAGAGAAGAGCCATAAGGAGGTGGTCATTGCAATACATCACCTTCCATGGAGAGTTATACCGAAGATGGCCTGATGGAGTGCATTTGAGATGTTTAAGAAAGCCTGAAGTGGAGCGCATCATGTCTGAAATACATGCGGGAAGTTGCGGTCCGCACATGAGTGGTTTGGCCCTAGTTAAGAAGATTATCCGACAAGGTTACTATTGGTTGACCATGGAGAAAGACTGTATTGAATTTGTAAAGAAGTGCCAGCAATGTTAGATGTATGGTAACTTGAATCACATGCCTCCTAAAGAATTGCATTCAATGTCTTCACCCTGGCCATTTGCCACCTGGGGTATTGACATTATAGGAGAAATACATCCGACAGCCTCAAACGGTCACCGTTTCATTGTAGTAGCCGTTGATTATTTTTCAAAATGGGTCGAAGCCGAATCCTTCAACAAGTTGGGTGCAAGTCAAATGGCTAGGTTTATCGAAAAGAACCTCATCTGTAGATATGGGGTCCCGCACAGTGTGATATCAGACAATGGGGTACAGTTTCAAGGAGCAGTTAAGGATTTATTCTCCAAGTACCAAATCCATCATCATCGATCCTCTCCTTATAGACCAAAGACTAATGGTGTAGTAGAAGCAACGAATAAGACAAGCAAATTCTGTCTAAGATGACTAAGACTTACAGGGACTGGTCGGAAATGCTTCGCTTTGCTTTATGGGGATATAGGACGAGTGTGCGAACACCTACTGGGATGACACCGTTCTCTTTGGTTTATGGGATGGAAGCGGTATTGCCAATTGAAATCGAGATCAAGTCGTTAAGAGTAGTCTTGGAAGCTAAACTGCCTGAAACGGAATGGGTAGCAAGCAGATACACACAGTTAGCTCTACTAGTAGAGAGAAGACTAAAGGCATTGTATCATCACCAACTGTATCAAAAGAAGATAGCTCGGGCCTACAATAGAAGGGTCAAGGTCAGAAAATTCAGAGTTGGGGATTTGGTGTTGAAGTAATGTAAGCCTAATGTGTTTGACCCAAGAGGGAAGTTCAAGCCTAGCTGGGAAGGGCCATATGTCGTAAAACAAGTCATGAACAAAGGTGCAGTAAAGTTATCAGACATGGATGGGAATGAATTTAGTGAGCCAGTAAATATTGACAGGTTGAAGAAGTTTTATGTATGAAAAATAAAAAAAGAGAGAGCTCGCTAGGTTGAAACCCAAAAAGGGCGGCCTTGGAAAAAGTTAGAGCAGTCCGCTAGTACCAAAAACCCGAAAGGGCGGGCTAGGCAACAATTAGGGCTAATGAGAGAAAATCGTCAATTAGAAAACCCAAAAGGGCTAATTGGCAACAGGAGTGATCTTGTGTATGTTTGGTTGTGCCCCAATTTAATAAAACAGAATTAATGATTAAATTTGTTCTATGTGCACTATTCTAAGTATTTGATTAGATATGGATGAAATAAATAATCATAATTACAAAAGGTGATGACAAATTATAAATGGAAAAGAAGCATCTTTTATTACTTTAATTATTTTTTCATCCTAACAAAACACTTTCTGAATTGATAAATGTAAAATCTATGGTAGTCGATAAGTGTAACGTGCAGGCCAGCTTTGCCTTAACCGATCCAAGCAGGCTTCAGTCAAGCAAGGCATGTCTAGGTCAGGAGCAAAGTCAGAATCACGAGGCTCAGCTCCATACTGACGCCCAAGTCGGCGAGGATCATAGTATGTACCTTGACGAAGAGCAGCAAGGGAAACGTACATCAAGTATGTCCGCATGGTGATACGAGAAATCTTCCACCAAGGTACCAACCAACGAATATTGACTTCAGAGCGTGAGTGGATCCAGTCAACCCAGTCAGCATATGAAGAAGCAGGATGGAGTAGCTTCCTAGCAGAATGATGACATGGCAGGTATCTGGAAAAATCCATGGAAGGGGTATCAAGCAAACAAAGACGCTCCTGAAGACAAATCTGTGAAGAAAGAATTAAGAAAAAAAAGTCCGCTAAGTTGAAAACCCGCAAGGGCAGCTTAGGCAAAAATTAGGACAGCTCGCTAGTTCCGAAAACTCGCATGGGGCGGACTAGGCAAAAGTTAGAGCAATAATAAAAAAATAAAATAAAATAAAATAACCTAAATTGAAAACCTAAAAGGGCAATTTAGGTAATTACCTGAAGCAGCAACGGACTCCCAGTCAGTCTCTTTGACAATCCTGATTTAAATCGGTCTAATCCAACTAAGGTCTCGGCTAAAATCACAGGTACCGGCGACAAGCCTCCTTCCATTTGGTCCATAATATCCAATACTCGTGGATCAATATCGCCATCAGAAGAAACAAGCAAGAATTGGCCGAGCAAGCAAAGACAAAGCATGCCTCCCCATGCCTTAGTAGGAGCCAAATGAGAGAAACAAAAGTCAATCAAAGGAGCAAGTAGAATTTTTTCACCTCTCATCAACCGAAGAATCTCGGGTTTCGGAATTTGAAATAACATCTGCATCTTCTATTGAGTTTTGGAAATCAATGTGGGTAACACCATTTGTTGATTATGGGGATGTCCAAGGATGGCCTCAAATTCTTCAATCAAGGGACATATTTCAAGGCCATTAATTCTAAATACCCTGGAATCTGTATCCCAGAAGGAAGCCACGGCATGTAAGAAGGAGTGGTCCAATTTGACATTTTGAAAGCATTTTAAAACATCAAGCTTTGACCATGAAATTTGCTTCCAATGGTTGGCATCCATATTCTTAAATAGAATTTTTATTTTCTTTAAATGGTGCTCGGTCATGGTTGATGAATAAAGGGGAACCAAAATTGCTAAAAGGAGTCTTTACGTTTAAAGAGAGAGATTTTTAGTTTATGAATTAAAATATGGCATGCAAAGTGATTTATATAGAAGAAAATAAACCTTTTCCAAAAGTGAAATGGAAAAGATGATGGGAAAGAATAAGACCATATGGCATAAGGAAAGCAAGTGGTCACAATTTCTTTTTCCACTTTGGATTTGGTTTAACAAAAGAAGTGGATATTAATTATGATATATAATATTGACAGTAACGAAAAAAGAAAAAATTTTGCAGTAACGAAAAAAAAAGGATTACAGTAAAGAGGAAAATTGTATTGTACAATGTCTTACAATTGCTACAATATTTACATATCACTAAGAGGGTGGTGGTAGGTCACCAAATAAAGACTTGAAAAAGTCGTCGCCTGTTGGAGGAGGGGGCAAATTACTCGTCCCGATATCATCCGAAGCAGAAGCATTAAAATCCCTATTGCCTTGGAGTTCTGATTTGTCATAGTCCTCATCAGAAGCAGACGAAAGGATCTCATGGTCATCAGTCTGGGGGCCTCTCGATGAAGAAGCACCGCAATCCCTCATTCCTTGAAATCAGAAGTCACGAAAATTTTGGTCGGATTGATGATATAAACTTTCAAAATGAGAAGCTTGCTGACGACTTGCAGCCAACTCTTTTTCTTATTTTTGTTCTTCAAGCATCCGCTGTGAGCCAAGAAGGAAAAAGGTAAAAGCATACATAATCATTCATACATATAGCATAAACTTTTATGAAATGAGGAATGTACCAGGTAGTTCACATCGATACCCTACAGATGAGATGGCGTATCCGGCAGACTAGAATGAGCAAACGAAGGGGCAGTGAAAGAAGGTCCAGCCTCGTGATCAAACGAGCCAACAGCTTGCTCATTAAAGAATCAAAGAAAGAAAAAGCAGTTGCAAGAGAAAAGTGGTTAAAGTGCAAAAAAAAACTCCCTTGGAAGATCAAAACAAGGAAAGAAGAGCATGAATCAAGCAAGACATGGCCAAGCCAAATCGAGCTTAGCTGTGTCACCTCAAAAGAAATTTTGGCAGAATATGACACGGGCAGGCGACACGGCCAAGCCACTGGCCGTGTCTCACCTAAAGGACAAAGTCAAGAAGGACCAAGCAAAGAAAGAAAAGAAACAGTAGGTGACACTGGCAAGCAACACGGCCAAGCCACTGGCCGTTTCCCATCCTAAGCCTAGAACAAAGAAAAACCAAAGAAAAGACACAGAAGCTGACACACCCAGGAGACACGGCCAAGCCACTGGTCGTGTCAATCCCATCTTCAAAGAACAAAGAAGACCCCGATCTCCAAGGATGAAGATCCATTTTCAAGGGTGAAGACCCGATCTCCGAAGGTGAAGATCCATTCTAAGGGTGAAGAATCACAATGCATAGAACATCTGGAGCAGTCAGACTTCTCAACTAATAAAAGGTTTGTCAAATTCATTCTCGGGTCCAAGTACCCAATCTCGGGTCCAAGTACCCAAATCAAATCAATCCCGGGTCCAAGTATCCCAATACAATTAGAATCAAGTATCCGAATCCAGATAGGATCGAGTATCCGAGTCTAGTTTAGGATTGAGCATCCAAATCTCTCGGGTCCAGAACCAAAAATTTTTCTTAGGTCCAGAACCTAGAATCTCCCTTGAGTCCAGAACTCGAACCGGGTCCAGAACCCAAATTTTCTTTAGGTCCAGAACCTAGAATTATTCTTGAGTCCAGAACTCGAACCGGGTCCAGAATCCAAATTTTTCTTAGGTCTAGAACCTAGAATTATCCTTGAGTCCAGAACTCGAACAGGGTCCAGAACCCAAATTTTCCTTAGGTCCAAAACCTAGAATTATCCCTGAGTCCAGAACTCAAACCGAGTCCAGAACCCAAGTTTACCATTAGGTCCAGAACCTAGAATTATTTTTAAGTCCAGAACTTAGCTCGGGTCCAGAACCCAAATTTTCCTTAGGTCCAGAACCTAGAATTATCCTTGAGTCTAGAACTCGAACCGGGTCTAGAACCCAAATTTTTCTTAGGTCCAGAATCTAGAATTATCCTTGAGTCCAGAACTCGAACTGGGTTCAGAATCCAAATTTTCCTTAGGTCTAGAACCTAGAATTTACCCTTGAGTTCAAAACTCAAACCGGGTCCAGAACCCAAAACCTCAACCTTTTCATCAAAAATTAAGTCTTATTACTTTTCACTCTCTTTCACTAAGGTTTCAGATCATCAAGCAGGGGACAAATTGTAGACCCTTAATTTTGACCCAATCCGGTCCAATATGTTTTATTTAGTCCAAAATGATTTTTGTTGTCTAATTGGTCCAAAATAAATTTTGTTAAATAATTTTTGCTTTAATATCTAATTTTTATTAATAAAAAATAAAAATAAACAAATAAAAATAAAAAAAATTGGAGTCGAAAAAATCAGCGGCAAAAAAAATAGTCGCACGGGCCCGTGGGCGATTTCGCCTGCAGGAATTTTGGCAGAATATGACACGGGCAGGCGACACGGCCAAGCCACTGGCCGTGTCTCACCTAAAGGACAAAGTCAAGAAGGACCAAGCAAAGAAAGAAAAGAAACAGTTGGTGACACTGGCAAGCAACACGGCCAAGCCACTGGTCGTGTCTCATCCTAAGTCTAGAACAAAGAAAAACCGAAGAAAAGACACAGAAGCTGACACACCCAGGAGACACGGCCAAGCCACTGGCCGTGTCAATCCCATCTTCAAAGAACAAAGAAGACCCCGATCTCCAAGGATGAAGATCCATTTTCAAGGGTGAAAACCCGATCTCCGAGGGTGAAGATCCATTCTGAGGGTGAAGAATCACAATGCATAGAACATCTGGAGCAGTCAGACTTCTCAACTAATAAAAGGTTAGTCAAATTCATTCTCAGGTCCAAGTACCCAATCTCGGGTCCAAGTACCCAAATCAAATCAATCCCGGGTCCAAGTATCCAAGTCAATTCAAGCTCGAGTCCAAGTACCCAATCTTGGGTCCAAGTACCCAAATCAAATCAATTTAGGGCTGAGTATCCCAATACAGTTAGGATCGAGTATCCAAATCCAGATAGGATTGAGTATCCGAGTCTAGTTTAGGATCGAGTATCCAAATCTATTGGGTCCAGAACCCAAATTTTCCTTAGGTCAAGAACCTAGAATTATCCTTGAGTCCAGAACTCGAACCGGGTCCAGAACCCAAATTTTTCTTAGGTCCAAAACCTAGAATTATCCTTGAGTCCAGAAATCGAACCGGGTCCAGAACCCAAATTTTCCTTAGGTCCAGAACCTAGAATTATCCTTGAGTCTAGAACTCAAACCGGGTCCAGAACCCAAATTTTCCTTAGGTCCAGAACCTAGAATTATCCCTGAGTCCAGAACTCAAACCAGGTCCAGAACCCAAGTTTACAATTAGGTCCAAAACCTAGAATTATTTTTAAGTCCAGAACTTAGCTCGGGTCTAGAACCCAAATTTTCCTTAGGTCCAGAACCTAGAATTATCCTTGAGTCCAGAACTCGAACCGGGTCCAAAACCCAAATTTTCCTTAGGTCCAGAACCTAGAATTATCTTTGAGTCCAGAACTCGAACCGGATTCAGAACCCAAATTCTTCTTAGGTCTAGAACCTAGAATTTACCCTTGAGTCCAAAACTCAAACCGGGTCCAGAACCCAAAACCTCAACTGTTTCATCAAAAATTAAGTCTTATTACTTTTCACTCTCTTTCACTAAGGTTTCAGATCATTCAAGCAGGGGGCAAACTGTAGACCCTTAATTTTGATCCAATCCAGTCCAATATGTTTTATTTAGTCCAAAATGATTTTTGTTGTCTAATTGGTCCAAAATAATTTTTGTTAAATAATTTTTGCTTTAGTATCTAATTTTTATTAATAAAAAATCAAAATCAAAAATTAAAGAAAAAAAATTAAAGAAAAAAAATTAAAGAAAATCAATTAACACATACCTTCTTTTGATGATTCCTCCAAAAATAATTCTTCTTGGATGAACTAGCTCCAAAGACAAGTCTTTTTTGCCTTTGAAATCTTTAAACCGTGCTGCTACTCCTTTAAAAATCAATTGAATTGAATTATTTCTTTTCCTTCCTTGATTTGGTTTCCAATTTTCCAAGCTACTGCTAATTTTTTGCCACCCCAATTTGGTTGCCTTTGATCCTTATTTATAGTGGTTTGAGGTTGTTTATTCCTAATTAGCTAAGGCAAGTAATATTAATAAAAAAAAGAAACCAAAATCTAAATTGATTAGGTTTCGAAAAATTTACGTCGGAAATTTTGCCCTGCCAAAAAAATTGACGCAGAAAAAAATGCACTGGCAAAAAAATTCTGCCGCAGAAAACTACGGCAGTGGCAAGGTCGGTGGGCTTGCGGGCGAGCTATTTCGCCCGCAGGATTTTCCTGCAGGGGAAATAGAAATTCTATTTCGCTCGCAGGAAAATCCTGCGAGCGAAATAGCACAGTGATTTCGTTCGTAGGAATTTCTTGCGGCGAAATCGCCCACGAGCCCGTGCGACTGTTTTTTCTCTGTTTATTTTTCCAACTATGATTTTTTTTTATTTGTTTATTTTTATTTTTTATTAATAAAAATTAGATACTAAAGCAAAAATTATTTAACAAAAATTATTTTGGACCAATTAGACAACAAAAATCATTTTGGACTAAATAAAACATATTGGACCGGATTTGGTCAAAATTAAGGGTCTGCAGTTTGCCCCCTGCTTGAATGATCTGAAACCTTAGTGAAAGAGAGTGAAAAGCAATAAGACTTAATTTTTGATGAAACGGTTGAGGTTTTGGGTTCTGGACCCGGTTTGAGTTCTGGACTTAAGGGTAAATTCTACGTTCTAGACCTAAGGAAAATTTGAGTTCTGGACCCGGTTCGAGTTTTGGACTCAAGGATAATTCTAGGTTTTGGACCTAAGAAAAATTTGAGTTCTGGACCCGAGCTAAGTTCTAGACTTAAAAATAATTCTAGGTTCTGGACCTAATGGTAAACTTGAGTTCTAGACTCGGTTTGAGTTCTGGACTCAAGGATAATTCTAGGTTCTAGACCTAAGAAAAATTTGGGTTCTGGACTTGGTTCGAGTTTTAGACTCAAGGATAATTCTATGTTCTGGACCTAAGGAAAATTTGGGTTCTGGACCCTGCTCGAGTTCTGGACTCAAGGATAATTCTAGGTTCTGGACCTAAGGAAAATTTGGGTTCTGGACCCGGTTAGAGTTCTGGACTCAAGGATAATTTTAGGTTCTAGACCTAAGAAAAATTTGGGTTCTAGGCCCGGTTCGAGTTCTGGACTCTAGGGAGATTCTAGGTTCTGGACCTAAGGAAAATTTTGGGTTCTGGACCTGAGAGACTTGGATACTCGATCCTAAACTAGACTCGGATACTCAATCCTATCTGGATTTGGATACTCGATCCTAACTGTATTGGGATACTCGGCCCTAAATTGATTTGATTTGGGTACTTGGACCCAAGATTGGGTACTTGGACTCGAGCTTGAATTGACTTGGGTACTTGGACCCGGGATTGATTTGATTTGGGTACTTAGACCCGAGATTGGGTACTTGGACCTGAGAATGAATTTGACTAACCTTTTTTCAGTTGAGAAGTCTGACTGCTCCAGATGTTCTATGCATTGTGATTCTTCACCCTCAGAATGGATCTTCACCCTCGGAGATCGGGTCTTCACCCTTGAAAATGGATCTTCATCATTGGAGATCGGGGTCTTCTTTGTTCTTTGAAGATGGGATTGACACGGCCAGTGGCTTGGTCGTGTCTCCTGGGTGTGTCAGCTTCTGTGTCTTTTCTTTGGTTTTTCTTTGTTCTAAGCTTAGGATGGGACACGGCCAGTGGCTTGGCTGTATTGCTTGCCAGTGTCACCTACTGTTTATTTTTTTTCTTTGCTTGGTCCTTCTTGACTCTGTCCTTTAGGTCAGATACGGCCAGTGGCTTGGCCGTGTCGCCTGCCCGTGTCATATTCTACCAAAATTTCTTTTGAGGTGACACGGCTAAGCTCGATTTGGCTTGGCCATTTCTTGCTTGATTCATGCTCTTTTTTCCTTGTTTTGATCTTCCAAGGGAGTTTTTTTTTTGCACTTTAACCACTTTTCCCTTGCAACTGCTTTTTCTTTCTTTGATTCTTTAATGATTGTTGCAAGCTGTTGGCTCTTTTAATCACGAGGCTGGACCTTCTTTCACTGCCCCTTCGTTTGCTCATTCTAGTCTGCCGGATACGCCATCTCATCCGCAGGGTATCGATGTGAACTACCTAGTACGTTCCTCATTTCATAAAAGTTTATGCTATATGTATGCATGATTATGTATGCTCTCACCTTTTTCCTTCTTGGCTCACAGCGGATGCTTGAAGAACAAAATAAGAAACTTCAAGAAGAGTTGGCTGTAAGTCGTCAGCAAGCTTCTCATTTTGAAAGTTTATATCATCAATCCGAACAAAATTTTTGTGACTTCCGATTTCAAGGAATGAGGGATTTCGGTACTTCTTCATCGAGAGGCCCCCAGACATATGACCATGAGATCCTTTCGTCTGCTTTGATGAGGACCATGACAAATCGGAACTCCAAGGCAATAGGGATTTTAGGGCTTCTGCTTCGGATGATCCCGAGACGAGTAATTTGCCCCCTCCTCCAACAGGCGACGACTTTTCAAGTTTTTATTTAGTGACCTACCACCACCCTCTTAGTGATATGTAAATATTGTAGCAATTGTAAGATATTGTACAATACAATTTTCCTCTTTACTGTAATCCTTTTTTTTTCATTACAGCAAAATTTTTTCTTTTTTCGTTACTGCCAAAATTATATATCATAATTAATATCCACTTCTTTTGTTAAACCAAATCCAAAGTGGAAAAAGAAATTGTGACCACTTCCTTTCCTTATGCCATATGGTCTTATCCTTTCCCATCATCTTTTCCATTTCACTTTAGGAAAAGGTTTATTTTCTTCTATATAAATCACTTTGCATGCCATATTTTAATTCATAAACTAAAAATCTCTCTCTTTCAACGTGAAGACTCCTTTTAGCAATTTTGGTTCCCCTTTATTCATCAACCTTGACCGAGCACCATTTAAAGAAAATAAAAATTCTATTTAAGAATATGGATGCCAACCATTGGAAGCAAATTTCATGGTTAAAGCTTGATGTTTTAAAATGCTTTCAAAATGTCAAATTGGACCACTCCTTCTTACATGCCGTGGCTTCCTTCTGGGATACGGATTCCAGGGTATTTAGAATTAATGGCCTTGAAATATGTCCCTTGATTGAAGAATTTGAGGCCATCCTTGGACATCCCCATAATCAACAAATGGCGTTACCCACATTGATTTCCAAAACTCAATAAAAGATGTAGATGTTATTTCAAATTCCGAAACCCGAGATTCTTCGGTTGATGAGAGGTGAAAAAATTCTACTTGCTCCTTTGATTGACTTTTGTTTCTCTCATTTGGCTCCTACTAAGGCATGGGGACGCATGCTTTGTCTTTGCTTGCTCAGCCAATTCTTGCTTGTTTCTTCTGACGGCGATATTGATCCACGAGTATTGGATATTATGGACTAAATGGAAGGAGGCTTGTCACCAGTACCTGTGATTTTAGCCGAGACCTTAGTTGGATTAGGCCGATTTAAATATGGATTGTCAAAGAGACTGACTGGGAGTCCGTTGCTGCTTCAGGTAATTACCTAAACTGCCCTTTCAGGTTTTCAATTTAGGTTTTTTTTTTTAATTTTTTTTATTATTGCTCTAACTTTTGCCTAGTCCGCCCATGCGAATTTTCACAACTAGCGAGCTGTCCTAATTTTTGCCTAAGCTGCCCTTGCGGGTTTTCAACTTAGCGGACTTTTTTTTCTTAATTCTTTCTTCACAGATTTGGCTTCAGGAGCGTCTTTGTTTGCTTGATACCCCTTCCATGGATTTTTCCAGATACCTGCCATGTCATCATTCTGCTAGGAAGCTACTCCATCCTGCTTCTTCATATGCTGACTGGGTTGACTGGATCCACTCACGCTCTGAAGTCAATATCCGTTGGTTGGTACCTTGGTGGAAGATTTCTCGTATCACCATGCGGACATACTTGATGTGCGTTCCCCTTGCTGCTCTTCGTCAAGGTACATGCTATGATCCTCGCCGACTTGGGCGTCAGTATGGAGCTGAGCCTCGTGATTCTAACTTTGCTCCTGACCTAGACATGCCTTGCTTGACTGAAGCCTACTTGGATCGGTTAAGGCAAAGCTGGCCTGCACGTTACACTTATCGACTACCATAGATTTTATATTTATCAATTCAGAAAGTGTTTTGTTAGGATGAAAAAATAATTAAAGTAATAAAAGATGCTTTTTTTCCATTTATAATTTGTCATCACCTTTTGCAATTATGATTATTTATTTCATCCATATCTGGTCAAATACTTATAACAGTGCAAATAGAACAAATTTAATCATTAATTCTGTTTTATTAAATTGGGGAACAACCAAACATAAAGTCAGCATACACAAGATCACTCCTGTTGCCAATTAGCCCTTTCGGGTTTTTGTTTTATTAGTTTTTGTTATAGTTTTGTGTCTTGTTTGTTATGTTAATTATTGTTTTATTTAGGTATTTTGTTAGTTTTAATCGGTTTGTTTTGTGTTTTCTTTAATTGTGGTAGTTTTAGTGTTTATGTCGTTTTTGATCTAGTTTTTAGTATGTGTTTATGTTTTGATTGTTAATGTTTTGCTTGTTTAAGTTTTGTTTGCAAGATTTGTGTTAGGTTAAACAAGCAAGGAAACAAATTGAAGGAGAAAGGGGCAGTGGCTGACACAGGTAGAGGACACGGCCAAGTCAGCTGGCCGTGTCCCATACCAAGTTAAAAAGAAGAACAAGTCCCAGTAGCAGACACATGCAAAGGACACGGCCAAGTCTTGTGGCCGTGTCCCTCCAAAGAAGCCCAACACGGCCAAGTCACCTTGACTTGGCCGTGTCTCACCAATTCCAAAGGGGAAAGAGAAGCAAATTCCACAGAGGCAGACACAGGCAAGGGACACGGCCAAGTCACCTAGCCGTGTCCCTCCAACAAGGTGCAACACGGCCAAGTCAAGCTCCACTTGGCCGTGTCACTCAACAAAGAAGAAAAGAAGATCAAAAGCATTCAATGGTGGACACATGCAAGGGACACGGCCAAGTCTTGTGGCCGTGTCCCTCCAAAAGTCACTCACACGGCCAAGTCACATCTGACTTGGCCGTGTCCCTCCTGAACCAAACGCACACCGATTTTTAAAGCGGACGTTTCGTATAAAAGAAAAGAGGGAAGCTAGGTTAAAATGTGATTGATGATCGGGAGCAAAAGTTTGAGCAGTCAGAGAGTAGAGATTAGGGTTTTTACTTTGTGTTCTTGGATTTTGATTAAACTTTGGATCAAAACTAGCTAGATTAGATTGTTCATGCCAGTTATTCATTCTTCTTGCAAGATTTGAACAAGAGATTCTTCAGAAGCTTCAAGGAGTTGTAACTTGGTTTTGTTCTTGAACTTATTCTCTTTATTTTTATTGAATGGATATTATCATGTCTATTTTGATTTCTTTGAACATTAATAAGATGAATATGTTTGATTGCATTATGAACTAATTTGATCTAGTCTAGGGTTTGTATGGATCTGCTATGATTGTATGAATTGGTTATTCTCTTAGCTTATAATTTCTTTAGCCTTGATTGAATGAAATAATGTTAATATATAATTGATTGGCCACCAATTGTGTGTTTTAGGTATTAGATGAGGGATTGAGAGATGAAGTCTAATGCTGGAACAATTCAATTAAGGACTTAGGTGAATTAGAGATATAACCTATTAAAAAGATTGTTTCAATTATAACAAGATTAGTTGTAAGAGGTTTGAATGCGAGAGCTTATTTCCTTGACTCAATTAATTAAGTTGTTTGAGAATGAATCTTTGAAATTAAATTAGTTAAGTGGAATAACCGTTCATACATATCAGTAGTAGAGAAGTGCAAACCCTAGATCCTTTTATCAAGTGAATCTAAACATCAGCTTTTGTTTATTTTTATTGTTTTCAACTTCAATCAACCTTCTTAATTACTTTGCAATTTAAATTCTTTACTACTTGTTACTTTTATTCTATAAACAATTAGCCACTTTAGCTTCCTTGAGAGAACGACCTTGGGGCGATCACCTTTGCTACAGCTACCTCGTATACTTGCGAGTGACGCTTTATGGTAGAGTTAATTCGAGCGCAACAGTTTTCTAATTGACGATTTTCTCTCATTAGCCCTAATTATTGCCTAGCCCGCCCTTTCGGGTTTTCGGAACTAGAGGACTGCTCTAACTTTTGCCTAGGCCACCCTTTTTGGGTTTTCAACCTAGTGAGCTCTCTCTTTTTTATTTTTCATACATAAAACTTCTTCAACTTGTCAATATTTACTGGCTCACTAAATTCATTCCCATCCATGTCTGATAACTTTACTGCACCTTTGTTCATGACTTGTTTTATGACATATGGCCCTTCCCAGCTAGGCCTGAACTTCCCTCTTGGGTCAGACACATTAGGCTTACATTGCTTCAACACCAAATCCCCAACTCTGAATTTTCTGACCTTAACACTTCTATTATAGGCCCGAGCTATCTTCTTTTGATACAGTTGGTGATGATACAACGCCTTTAGTCTTCTCTCTTCCAGTAGAGCTAACTGTGTGTATCTGCTTACTACCCATTCCGTTTCAGGTAGTTCAGCTTCCAAGACTACTCTTGACAACTTGATCTCGATTTCAATTGGCAATACCGCTTCCATCCCATAAACCAAAGAGAATGGTGTCATCCAGTAGGTGTTCGCACACTCGTCCTATATCCCCATAAAGCAAAGGGAAGCATTTCCGACCAGTCCCTGTAAGTCTTAGTCATCTTGGACAGAATTTGCTTAATTGTCTTGTTTGTTGCTTCTACTGCACCATTAGCCTTTGGTCTATAAGGAGAGGATCGATGATGATGGATTTGGTACTTGGAGAATAAATCCTTAACTACTCCTTGAAACTGTACCCCATTGTCTGATATCACACTGTGCGGGACCCCATATCTGCAGATGAGGTTCTTTTCGATAAGCCTAGCCATTTGACTTGCACCCAGCTTGTTGAAGGATTCGGCTTTGACCCATTTTAAAAAATAATCAACTGCTACTACAATGAAACGGTGACCGTTTGAGGCTGTCGGATGTATTTCTCCTATAATGTCGATACCCCAGGTGGCAAATGGCCAGGGTGAAGACATTGAATGCAGTTCTTCAGGAGGCATGTGATTCAAGTTACCATACATATGACATTGCTGGCACTTCTTTACAAATTCAATATAGTCTTTCTCCATGGTCAACCAATAGTAACCTTGTCGGATAATCTTCTTAACTAGGGCCAAACCACTCATGTGTGGACCGCAACTTCCCGCATGTATTTCAGACATGATGCGCTCCACTTCAGGCTTTCTTAAACATCTCAAATGCACTCCATCAGGCCATCTTCGGTATAACTCTCCATGGAAGGTGATGTATTGCAATGACCACCTCCTTATGGCTCTTCTCTCTTTCTTTATTGCCCCCGGCGGGTATTCTCTTTCCTCTAAAAATCGCCTTATAGTATCATACCATGCATCATGGTCCATATCAACTTCCATGATTGTCTCATATTCATAGCAAGGAGTTGATGAACAAGTCAAGATCAGAGGCTTAAGGATTAAGTTGACAGGATTTTCCCATACCGAAGCCAATGTGGCTAGGGCATCAGCCATCTAATTTTCTTCTATTGACAGGTGTATAAACCTACACTCCTTAAAATTCTTCTTCATCATGGTCAAATAATGGTGGCATGGTTTCAATTTTTCCTCTTTCAACTCCCACTTTCCATTTACTTGGGACACTACTAGCAATGAATCGCCATAAACTTCCACCTTATCCACCTTCATAATCATTAGGGTTTCCAAACCGAAAATACAAGCTTCGTACTCCACCATATTATTGGTTGCCCTAAATTTCAACTTTTTGGCTAAAGGGATGAGTTCCCCTTCAGGCGATTCTAGTATAACTCCCAAACCTGCTCCTTTCCTGTTTACCGCTCCATCAAAATACATTTTCCACCCTTGTACTTCAATTACTTCTAAATGTTCATCTGGAAATTCCAAGATTACCTCTTCACTTTCTGGTAATGGTTGTTGAGCCAGGAATTCTGCCACCGTTCTACCCTTGATTGTTTTCCTGGTTACATACTCGATCTCAAATTCTTCTAATATTATCAACCATCGACCATATTTCCCAATTAAAGAGGGTGTCTCCCTTAAGTACTTCATTGGATCCAACCTGAAAATTGCTTGCACACTATACGATTGAAAGTAATGCCGCAACTTCTTAGAAGACCAAACCACAGCTATACATGTCTTTTCGATGATACTTTACTTAATTTCATAAGGTAGGAGCTTTCTACTCAAATAGTAAACGGCATGCTCAATCCCCGACTCATCTGCTTGGGCTAGCATGGCTCCTATCGACTCTTCTTCTACTGCTAAGTATAGTAATAGAGGTTTTTCGGGTTTAGGTGGTTTCAAAACAGGTGGATTTAATAAATACTCTTTTATTCGGTCGAAGGCCTTTTGACATTCTTCACTCCATACAACCGGCTGATTCTTTCTAAGCAATTTGAAGATAGGCTCACAGATTGTTGTGAGCTTTGCTATAAATCTGCTAATGTACTGCAGTTTACCAATGAATCCCTGAACTTCTCTCTCTGTCTTTGGGGCTGGCATATCCCTGATTGCTTTAACCTTATCAGGATTTATCTCAATGCCATTCAGACCAATTACATGTCCCAACAATTTGCCTGAGGTAACACCGAATACACACTTCTTCGGATTTAATCTTAGCTTATATTTCAAAGCTCTATCGAAGAATAATTCCAAGTTCTGGAAGTTTTGCTCCCTTGTATCCAACTTAACCATCATATCATCAACATATACTTCAACTTCTTTGTGCATCATGTCATGAAATAGTGTGGTGGCCATCCTTTGGTAGGTTGCTCCAGCATTCTTTAAACCGAAAGGCATCACCTGATAACAAAATATACCCCATGTAGTAATGAAGGCGGTTTTGGCTTTATCCTCTTGGGCCATTAACACTTGATTGTATCCGGAAAATCCATCTACAAATGAGTGTAGCACGCTAGAGGCCGCACTATCAATGAGTACATCTATATGAGGTAAAGGAAAATCATCCTTAGGGGAAGCCTTATTTAGATCTCTATAGTCCATGCAGACCCTTATCCTCCCATCTTTCTTTGGCACTGGTACTATGTTGGCTAGCCAATCAGGGTATTCTATCAATTCAAGGAACTTCACTTGTATTTGCTTAATGACCTCTTCTTTAACCAATTCAGACCACTCAGGTCTTAATCGCCTAAGCTTTTGTTTGACAGGTTTTATGTGAGTGTAAGTAGGAATGTGATGCTCGGCTATGTCTCGATCTATCCCCGGCATATCTTCATAGGACCAAGCAAACACTTCTTCATATTTTTTGAATATTTTTTCAAATCTCTCTCTCTCATCAGGAGTAAGGTCGGATGCTATGCTAATGTTTTTAGGATTTTCAGTTATTCCCAAATTTAATGATTGTGTGTTAAAAGAATTAATACTAAAGAAGCTCGCGCAACTGCTATTTAAATGTATGCAACCATCAGGAGAAACATCACACAAATAAGCAAAATCAGACTTTATTGCATTCATTTTGGAAAAGAAAACATTATCATCCTCATACAAAGCAGACAAATTAAAATCAAAATCATTGTTCTTAGAATCATAAAGCAGGATGTCTTCAAACTTTTCTTCAACCAGGGCAACAATCTCTTCTGGAGTCTTCTCGGCTTTCAGGGCAGCTTCATTCTTCTCTTTTGGATTGAATTCTTTATTGGTTGACAAGGTGAGCTCTTTCTTCACTTGCTCCACTATCTCAGCAACATCTGCAAAAATTTCAAAACCTGGAATTAACTTACCCATGAATATGATCGGCTCGGGCTTTCCTTGGAGTGGTCCCATATCTGAAGCTTTGACAAAGATCTCCTTAAGTGGTGGGAAGCTCATCTTCTCATTCTTCTTTGGTTGGACATCATTGTTTTCATCATATCCTAACCCCTTCTTCGAAGTTTGAGTCCTAAAATCTTGCAACTTTGTCAAACCAGCCTTTCCCTTTCCAAGACCAGCTCCAGGAAGGTAGTTCATGTTCTTTATCATATTCAAAACTTTGGAGTCCACTACTTCATCATCAGAAATTGCAGCCACTTGAAAACCATTGAGAGGCCTCTCAACCATTAGAGCGTTAACAATCTCATTATCTTCAGCTTCAATGACCACTGTCTCATTTCCGTTGGAAAATTTGATCTTTTGATGAAGGGTGGAAGGAACTTCACCAAGAGGGTGAAACCATGGTCACCCCAAGAGTAAGGCAAAGGTAACTGGTATGTCTAAAACAACAAACTCAATAATAGATTCAATTGGACCAACCTTGACAGCCGCTTTGAAAGTCCCTTCGGCATGCCTCTTAGTGTTGTCATAAGCACGAATTGTCACCTCGGTTGGGTTTAGATCTCTTGTTGACATGGCTAGCTTTGGTAATATTTTAAGTGGACAAACATTTATGGCAGACCCATCATCGACCATGACACATGGAGTCCTCTTCCCCTTGACTTCTATTTTGATAAAGAGAGGGCGGATGTGGTCTCTCCCCTATTGAATTTTGGTAATGGATTGTCTTTGGTGTTTGGCTTGTTGGGCTCGGGTAGCTTCCCATTATCAATTAGGTTTTGGATCTCATGTCTCAACCTCACACATCTATCCGTGTCATGTCCTTGCATTTGGTGAAATTGACAAAATGCTTTGGTGTCAAAATTAGGTGGGAGAGGATTAGGCAAAGGATAAGGATTTAAGGGTTGTAGCAATCCCTTTCTTTGAAGCTTGTTGAGAACCCAAGACATCGATTTTCCCAATTTCGAAAATTGTCTCCTTGTTCCTTGGTTAGTAGCATTAACACCGACGGCCTTTTGCATGCTTTGGCTACCAAGTTGATAGCTCCCTTTCTCGTTCCTTTTTGTTGCAAAGCGGCTCTTCTCCCTTTCCCATTCTTCAATTTGCAAACCAGCTTGAAGAAGGTCTTTGAAATCACGGATGAGTGTATGAGACATCCTCTCACGAAGACTAGGCAACACCCCTCTCACAATCATCCTTATTTGATAGGATTCATCGGGCCTCTTCTTGAGTAAAGCGGCCTTGTTTCTCCATCTCTTGACATAATCTATAAAATTCTCATTCGGCCTTTGCCTAATGGACTCCACTTCCATCAAGGTAACTTCTAACTCAACATTATATCCATATTAATGGATGAAGGCTTTGTAAAGTAGATCCCAACTCTTTTGTGTTCCATCATCTAAGGTATTGAACCAATTTTGGACGACGGGGTCCAATGAAAGCATAAAGTACCTTAGGGTTTGAGCCTTAGTAGCCCGGGCAGACTGCATGGCAGTGATGTACTGCTTCACATGAAGATAAGGATTTCCGGTGCCATTGTACTTAGCAAAGGAAGGAATCTTGAATTTATAAGGGACCTCTTCATCTTGTTCAAATAGTTTGTCGATCTCAGACATCTCTTCGGTTTTCAGCTTCTTCTCAAATTTCTTTTCTAAATCAGCAATCATCTTTTCAACATCGGATGTCTCAGTCTTTTCAATAGTTGCCTTCTCAACCGCCTTTGGTTCTTTCCTCTTTTCTTGAACCTCTCGGTAGTATTGAGCCCAATCATCATCATCATCAATGATCACTTTTTCATCATCAAAAACCACTTCACTAACTTTAGTCTTCCCTTTGTCCTTTGGTTTCTTAGTGCTAGCAGATGCCTCGGCATGGTTCTCTAAGATTGCAGTCAACTGGTTCTTCATGGTCTTAGCTAGGGCCTCTTTGATTTCTTCCATCTTGGCATTGAGGGCCTCATCCACCATCCTTTGAATTTGTTTAGGATCCATTGTTTTTAGTGAGCAAGTGATTGAGTCGTTGCTAGATACATCGTCTCCGGCGTAGGTTGGATTGTTGTAAGCTTATCAATGAGATGCAAATGTATGCATGTATGCACAAACAATCAACAAATAAGGATAAATAGGACGTTCCTTCCAACCTTATAACATCCACACACGAATGGCGAGTCTCTTTTCCTAGGTATATGGTTAACAAAATATCAACATGGGGTATCTTGCTTTCGAATAATTCCCTCAGATGTTTCAACTAATAGTTATATTTTCAAAATAGAAATCAATCCATGATAATTCCTATTAATTAGGTTTTAATCCATTCAACCAACTAAAGTAGCTTTTATGCTATATTGGATTAAAACCAAATTAAGAGGTTTATTATAGATAAATTTCTCACTTGAAAAAAGGTAACTAATGATTCATGCCAAAAACAAGCCCATGGTTAATTTATTCTTAGTGTAAACTAGGCTTACAATTGATTTTTGGTATTTCATAATTGACCTAAATATTTTTGGAAGCTCTTTGTAAGAAAAAATTGGGTGAAAATAATTTTGTTTCTAAGCCCATAGAAAAATAGATTTTCGGCTTAGTATTTGGGCCATGGGCCAAAGAATTTTTTATTTGCTTTTAGAAAAGTCTTATGTCCAAAGACCATCTTTAAAAATTTTGAAAATAGCTTTGGTCTTTTGGATTTCAAGAAAAATTTATTTTGAGCTTACAATGTACTTAGGTCATATCAGAAAAAGAACAAACCAAATAAGCCATGATTTAGACTAAGATAAACTAACCATAGTCAAACAACATGCATTTGGGGTAAAACCTAAGGAAAGTAACTAGGCCAATTACATGAGCTTTAGTCTTTGGTTAAAAAGGCTTAGGTTCCCATAGCAAGTATATACCAAATGGTACGAGGCTATGACTGGTTATGTCATGCTCGATCTCCATACCTTGAGTGAAAGTATGGTATCCCTTACATAACATAACATGGGTAACACGGGCGTCCTAACTTACGCACACAATGCAATCTAAGATGATGGAATGAATGATGTCATTATAAGAAAGAATAGAATAATAAAAAGACCAACGGAATCAACTTCTCTTGTCCCCAGTGGAGTCGCCACTGTGAGCGGAGATTTTTGCCCCCACTCCCGGTGGAATGGTTCTTACGACTTCGGCACTGTTTAGGCTCGAGGTCTTAGAGAACACGGACCTAAGTATGGAGAAAATGGAGTCGCCACCCGGATGGGCCGGGAAAAAGAAAGGGGTAGATGACTTGATTCCTAAGGAATCCCCAACCCCCTAATGGTTCAGAAAGTTGGGTACGTGTGGGGAAGGTGAGAAATGGCCTAGCACCCCCACAACGCCCGGTTCATTGGAACCGGCCTCCTTTACAGGTCTCAATATTATAAAATTCTTAAATATAACAACATTATCCATATTACACACAATAATTAAAAGAAAGCATCAATATATTAAAATCAAAACAATGTCCAAACAAAGAAAATAAATGGACACCCATCCAAGGATGGAAACATATCCTTACATCACATGCCTAAATAGGACACCCACCAAAAGGTAGAAACATGCCCTTTACATAGGTTCTAAAATAGAAAAGCAAATTAAGTTACATGATGTTCAACTAATGAGGTACCCACCAAGTGGAAACATACCTCTTACAACTTTTGGAAATCTAAATTAATTGATAAAAGTAAATAATCATTCATCATAAATAAATCATTCATCAAAGCTATTAATCAAAATATAAAATAAACATCCATCCATGATAAATTAAATAAATCAAGTATTGAAATTAAATAAATTAAAGCATAAGAAATAAATCAAAGCATAATCAAATATGGAATTGAATAAAACAAATAAAAGTTCAATTATAGCTACTGTGACTTTTTATGAAATTAGAATAGATTAGGGTTTATGTTTTAAAAGGTTGGTAAGACACTTTGATTAACCAAATTAAGGTTTGAATGATGAAATCATGAAACTAGGGTTTTAAACACTTTAAAATTGTTTTGATTTGTGGTTTTAAATGGTGATTTCAAGCTACTATGTAATTTTAGAACATTTGTGTTATTATGGTTTTTAATGTTTTAAAGGATTAGAGCTTAGAAAAAATTAGGGTTTAAGGTTTTAAATGGGTTAGGGTTTACTATTTTAGGTTTAAAAGTTGAATTAGGGTTTTAGTGTTTTAGAATTAGGGTCTCGGGTAAAAGATTTGAATTAGGGTTTTAGAAATCAATTTGATAATTTTATGAAATTTTATGAATTTAAACAAACGGATTGAAGTTTTTATAAGTAGAAAAGATGTTTTTTAAGGCTTTTTGAATGAAATAGAACCTAGTTTAAAATTTTGAAAGAAACAGAATCAAATTTTGGTTTTGTTGAATAATATGTTCAATTGGAGTTTTAAGGTTTTTAAGAAGAAAAAATAACAATTTTAAGTCTTTTTGGAAAACAAAGTAACGTTTTAGTGTTTTTAACTTTGCAAAACTAAATTAAAGTTCTAAGATTTTAACTTTTGAAAAACACAAAAATCCTAGTTTTAGCTACTGTGTAAAAAAAATTAAAGAAAATCAATTAACACATACCTTTTTTTGATGATTCCTCCAAAAATAATTCTTCTTGGATGAACTAGCTCCAAAGACAAGCCTTTTTTGCCTTTGAATTCTTTAAATCGTGCTGCTGCTCCTTTAAAAATCAATTGAATTGAATTATTGCTTTTCCTTCCTTGATTTGGTTTCTAATTTTCCAAGCTACTGCCAATTTTTTGTCACCCCAATTTGGTTGCCTTTGATCCTTATTTATAGTAGTTTGAGGTTGTTTATTCCTAATTAGCTAAGGCAAGTAATATTAACAAAAAAAAAAGAAACCAAAACCTAATTGGATTAGGTTTCGAAAATTTTATGTCGGAAAATTTGCGCTGCCGAAAAAATTGCCGCAGGAAAAAATGCTCTGGCGAAAAAATTCTGCCGCAGAAAACTGCTGCAGTGGCGAGGTCGGTGGGCCTGCGGGCGAGCTATTTCTCCCGCAGGATTTTCCTGCGGGCGAAATAGTACAGTGATTTCTCCCACAGGAATTTCCTGCGGGCAAAATCGCCCACGGGCCCGTGCGACTGTTTTTTCCCTGCCGATTTTTTCGACTCCAATTTTTTTTTATTTGTTTATTTTTATTTTTTTATTAATAAAAATTAGATACTAAAGTAAAAATTATTTAGCAAAAATTATTTTAGACCAATTAGACAACAAAAATTATTTTGGACTAAATAAAACATATTGGACCGGATTGGGTCAAAATTAAGGGTCTACACATTGTTCCTCGGCAACGGCGCCAAAAATTTAATGGCGAATCTGTGCTATCGTAGTTTTACCGCAAGTACACAGATCGCGCAAGTAATAAAGTAGTGAGTAAGATATCGTTCCACTAGGGACAAGGTCAAGTACTAGTGCAAATGTCAACTGTTATTTAGCAAATCAATAGTTTTTGTGATGAATAAAATAAAAGATGAATTACTTAATAAATTAAAGTAAAGAAAAATTAAATATTGTGCAAAAAGAGTTGATGATGAAAATACTATCCAAATATTGAATCCCCCTAGCCATAAAAATATTTATGAATATCAATTCAATTAAATCAAATAATAGAGTTGAATTGACATTCCTCTAAATTAGATCAAAACTTCTCTCGATCACTAAGTAGAATGCCAAGAATCTCTTCTCAAGCATAATTAAATAGATCTTGCAATAAGAACAAGGAAATTTAAACCAAAGGGTCTTGTAAGTCTATCTCTAGCACTCCAATCAACCCTCAATCCTAATAAAAATTCTGTTCATATCAAGCTTTCTCAAGTCAATAATATGAAAATTGCAATCAATCAATAAGCATGTTATTATCAATTGAAAAAAAGAAATTAATAATCAAAATGATAAAATAACTCAATTAAATAATTTAATTTAATAAGAACTATTCAATCTATACAACAAGGCTAGAGTTCATCAATATTTAGATAGAAACACTTTAACTCATGTTCATAATCAGAAAACTAAAACAAAAGAAATAAGTAAAAAAATTCAAACAATTCATAATGAATGATTTGTATTTCTTCACTTCAATCTTTGAATCTTGATTTAAATCTCGCATGAATTGGATTTTCACCTTCACTCTCAGCTGCCAAAACTCTCTTTTTCTTATGAAGTCGACTTTATTAATAAAAATAGGATCCTTAATTCACACTTTAGCTCAGATTTTGTAGCCTAGAAATTTTGTCTGACACGCCCATTAACACGTGCGTGTCTGTGGACGTGTCAACGGTGATATTTCAAACTTTAATGACATGGGCAGTG
The DNA here is from genome assembly GCA_947685225.1 of Garcia nutans. Lineage (NCBI taxonomy): Eukaryota > Viridiplantae > Streptophyta > Magnoliopsida > Malpighiales > Euphorbiaceae > Garcia > Garcia nutans. The sequence goes on from CANTUV010000013.1 coordinate 812,522, forward strand.
ACACGCCCATGTCCTTGGGCGTGTCATTGCTATTGCAATGCTGAGTTAGGGACATGGTCAGGGACACGCCCGTGTTTTTAGGCATGTCACAATTTCTGTAAGGCAGGATCAATGGCACGTTCAGTGACATGCCCATGTTTCTGGGCGTGTCCAGGCTTCTGTAAAGTAGTTGAATGATACAACCATTGACACGCCCCATGTCACTGGGTGTGTCAATTGAAGAATTTACCCAAAATAGTTCTTTAAGGTCTAAATAACCTTAAAGATATTTTTTTATCTTTCATCCGTGATTCCGCCCTAAATAACCTTAAGGTCCCAACATGTCAAAAGTTCTTGGAATCAACCCTAATAAACACTTCAACAAATAAATTAAACTCGATTTGACAATAAATATATTTAGAAATAGGGGCAAAAATATCATCAACTATACACTTATCAATCTACTTGATATGGCAAAGAAAATGCAGGAGAAATATAATAAGTATTAGGGATAATATTGACAAATTTAATCATTTGATTGGTGTGGCTATTGTGTTGGATCCTCGGCGTTAATTAGAGTACGTGGAGTTTAATTATAATGCGATATATGATAAAGAAGTGAGTGCCACTATGGTGAAGAGAGTGATAGATGCTTTAACTTAATTGTATGAGTTTTATTCTACTTTTAGTGTTAGCTCCACTGATTTGCAAGATGTTTTGATGGATGTAGTAGAGGGTAACATTTTAGAGAGTGATGATTTAGAAATGCAATGGGATGAAATGATACTGAATAAGGAAAAAGTTACTTCGGAGTCTATAACTGAACTTGATAAATATTTGGCTGAAGGTATTGAAAAAAAAGTTCCTTCTTTTGATGTGTTAGATTGGTGGAAGGTGAATTGCCCTAGGTATAAAGTCCTTTCTCTCATTACACATGATTTGTTAGCTATGTCGGTCTCTACTGTGGCATCTGAGTCTGTATTTAGCACTGCCAGACGTGTGATTAATGAATTTAGAAGTTTATTATCCCCTAAAATGACAAAGACATTGACTTGCGCACAAAATTGGTTGCGCCCTTCAGAATTTAGATTTGAAAATCGAGATTTTGATTATTTCGAAGAAACAGATCAAATTGCTAATGGTATGTTATTTATTTCATCAATTTTTATAATTTGATCATGTGTTTTATAGTTTATATTTATTATATTTAATTTATTTATTTTTAAAGATGTTGTAACAGGAGTTTTTATAAGTCTAACCCAAGAATCAACAAATACAAAGGATAAAGATGTGGAGATCAACCAACCAATTATCAATTGTTGATTGATGCTTGAGATTATTTTAATTTCATTTAGGTTTTTGAGTTTTTTTTTTCATTATTTTGAGATTTTATTTTTGAAATTTGGAACTTGTATGATTTAGTAATTTGATTTTAAATTTATAATTTATTGCATGTGCATTTTTTTTTAAATTACATGTTGATTGATGTTTGAAATTATTTTAATTTCATTTGAGTTTTGAATTTATTTATTTTATCATGTTGATATTTTATTTTTTGGAGTTTGAAAATTGAAAGTTGTATGGTTTAGTAATTTGGTATTAAATTTGTATATGTTTTTAAACTTGTAATATATAGTATTGCAATTTTTTTACTGCATGTTGAATTATTGATAGATAGTTAGGATTATTTTGATTTTCATTTGATTTTTGAAATAATTTGTTAGTAATTTAATTTAATTAATTTTATTGATTTATATGTTTTATATTAGTTGTGAAATATTATGAGAAATGTCTTTTTTAAAGTAATAATTATAGGTAAATTTTATTAAAATTTAAAAAAATTAAAATTTTTCCTTAAAAAAAATTATTTTTTAAAAAAAAGCTCTTTAGGCTAGTCAAGCTCGGTCCGAACCCAATTAGGCCCGAAGTGACTCTGTCTGACCGGACTTAGAGTCAGGCCAAAGATTGCACTTTGCAGCCCGAATACTTTTTGGGCTGGGCTGCATGCTGAAGTAAAACTTGGCCTAGCCCAGCCCAAAAGCACCCCCTAGTTAGATTGGCTTACAAGTAAATAAATAGTATTATTCTAAAAGTACATAAAATGGCATAGGCTTTTAAAAAAATACTTAGATAAAATTAATTAATTAAATTTTAAATTAAAATTAATTAGTTTAAAAAATATACTTAGATAAAATTACTTAATTAAATTTTAAATTAAAATTTATTAGGTTAAAATTTTGGTAATTGTCTCTAATTAGATTTTTATTTTTAAAAACTGCTTTGTGCCTTTTTTTTTCTGAACAAATTATTTACTTTGTGCTTCGGTATATATAAAATATTTATTTTTTGTATTTATTACTTTTGTGTTTGGTCAATTTATGATGTTCTGAGCTCCACTACGATTCGAGTCGCTCTGTTTCTCATACTTTTCTCCATTTCTTCAGATTTATAGATCCAAAAGCCTTCCATCTCTCACAACTCATTTGTTCTCCGCCACCGGAGCAACCACCACCGTGACTCCGGGGCCGTCGTTGACAGCTGACTGACACTCGCCAGCTCCACCGCATCCAGTGATTCGTAAGTATAGTTGTACATCTCTTGCCATTTCTCAACTTGCTTAATATTATATGTAGGGATTTCTCGTGATTTATACGAACTGGATCATGTTTATGGAACAATTACACTTGAATTTGTGTTAGCCTGTTAGGTCTTGCTGATAATTCCCAAATGTTATGATTTAGTTCAAGTTTATTTTCTAAGATGAATTACATAGCTTTGATTTGATTTTGTTGTGGAATTCGAGCTTATCTAAATCGTAATTCTTTTTATGTTGTGTAATAAATTAAAAATTTGTGTAATGGATCTTAAGGATCGATTAACTCATCCCCAATTTACATCTGACTGTTACTTCCTTATTTTGGTATTGCATTATATTGAGGAAGATGAGCATTACTTTTCACTGGATAAACTGTAGCTGGAATAAAAACTTTCCTTTTTGTATTGTGTATTTGACTGGTACAGAGTCCAGTCATGAGTGGCCACGATTCGAAGTACTTCTCGACCACCAAGAAGGGTGAAATCCCTGAACTCAAAGAAGAGCTCAATTCTCAGTACAAGGTCTTCTTATCTTTCTTCTCCCCTTTTATACATACATGTGCGCTACATTATAATATATAATGTATTTAGATGTTGAAATACTGCAATAGAATCCATGTGAAGCTGCATTTTCTGATATATTGTCATGCAGGATAAGAGAAAAGATGCTGTTAAAAAGGTGATTGCTGCGATGACTGTTGGAAAGGATGTCTCATCGCTTTTCACTGATGTAGTGAATTGCATGCAAACGGAAAATTTGGAGCTTAAAAAGCTGGTTTATTTGTATCTTATAAATTATGCTAAAAGCCAGCCTGATCTTGCAATACTTGCTGTAAATACATTTGTGAAGGTAAGAACTATATTGAGACCTCTTATTAATGCTTAGACATGTATTCAGTCTTGTTTATATACTATATATCATGCTTTCGAATTTTTTTGGCGTGAACTTTTTTTCCTTTATCTGATAGCTTCATGAATCTTTTGAGTGTATATATCATGGCTTTGACACTGAGTGGTGATGTAGATGACATTTCCACTATCAAGCACATGATTAAATTTCTGTTTTATATTACTTTGGTTTTCGAAATCAATTATAGAGCTTATGGTAGTTCCTGAGAGCCTTCTATCTTAACTTCATAGATCTTGTGCAAATTATTAGTTCAATAAAAAAAAATCTTGCTTAGTTGCAACATTTTCTCATCTCATTGAGTGGGAGAAGAGCTTCCATGTATAGTCCCTCAAGGCACCTGGATTGATTTTGTACCTGCCATAGAGGACTGCTAGACTAAATTTTATAGAAAGCACTTACTATGGTTTGCATTAATGGAGTTGCCTTGCTTTTCAATTCTTTATTTTGTTTTCCATCATTTGTTTTACCGTGTAATCACATGCTTCCGGCATCTTTATAGGACTATATGTTATTTATGCAGGACTCACAAGATCCAAATCCTCTAATTCGAGCTTTAGCTGTACGGACAATGGGTTGCATTCGTGTTGACAAAATTACCGAGTATTTATGTGATCCCCTTCAGAGGTGCTTAAAGGTTGGTTTCCAGAATTGGTATAGATTTTGATTCATGCCTCTGTTGGAATTTATTGCTCTTGCATAATATGGTGCTGTCTTTCTTTGAATAATGCATTTTTTCATTTCTGTCTTCTTAAAAGGAAATTTGAATTTGCTTTTGTTTGCTTCTTCACTCAGGTGTTGCTCATGTACCTTCTCTAATCCATCATTTGACATACTTTTTACAGGATGATGATCCTTATGTTCGCAAAACAGCAGCCATTTGTGTGGCCAAACTCTATGACATAAATGCTGAGTTAGTTGAAGATAGGGGTTTTCTGGAGTCTCTCAAGGATTTGATTTCTGACAATAATCCAATGGTTGTAGCAAATGCTGTGGCAGCCCTTGCAGAGATTCAAGAGAATAGTAGCCAGCCCATCTTTGAGATTACTAGTCACACACTATCCAAGTTGCTTACTGCTCTAAATGAGTGCACGGAGTACGTTAACTATATGATGATGCCATAAGGCCACATTTTTCATGGTGGATATATCACGATCATCTGTTCTTGCATGATTGATATTTTTTTCCTTGATGATTCTTAGCTTGAAATAATTCAATTAGATTGATGCAAGTTCTTATACTTTTGGCATTTTTTGATATCTATTTCTAGACTATTGACTTAAAATGGAGGAAATTGAAGAAGAGTTTCACAGTCTGGTCATATGCACATGCAGCTGCCTACTAGCTGTAGATGTTATGATTGTTATTACAATATTCTCAGCCACATCTTCTTTCTCTCCTGTTGCATATGTTTCTTATATTAATATTACGCTCTTTGCTGGGGCAAACAACCTCGTACTATCGTGCAAAATGTTTCGGCCCTTTTTGGTCTCCTCTTCTCATTGTGTTCTACATTTATGCAGTGCTCATTTTCTTGAATCGTGTGTGCTGCTCTTTGCTAGTAGCTAGTTATGACATATCCATCACTGAATTTCACTGGAAATTGAATGATTGCATGCTTTGGATTCTATCACAACCGATAGTTATTCCTTTTTTTTAGCATTCACTTAATTTTCTTGAACTAAGTTTTTTGAATGGTCAGCCTCTTGATTTGTTTGACTTAGTTGTTTATGTTGCTTTCTTCTCAGGTGGGGCCAAGTTTTTATATTGGATGCTCTTTCTAGATACAAGGCAGCTGATGCTCGTGATGCTGAAAACATAGTGGAGCGAGTTACTCCACGGCTACAACATGCTAACTGCGCTGTTGTACTTTCAGCTGTTAAGGTGACATACTGTCATTGTTTTGTTTCCGGATGTGGATGCCTTTGATATTAACTCTGCCAACTTGAATCAGTTCTTAAATTTATTTTTTTCTTTTACTTTCTCCTTTATAGATGATCCTCCAACAGATGGAGCTTATCACTAGCACTGATGTTGTTCGAAATCTTTGCAAGAAGATGGCTCCTCCTCTTGTGACATTACTTTCTGCAGAACCTGAGATACAGTATGTTGCACTGCGAAACATCAACCTAATTGTACAGAGACGGCCTACAATCCTTGCTCATGAAATTAAGGTAAGTGGACTCAGTTCTGCTTCCTGATTATGCAATTCACAAGTCACAAATGGAAGTCCCCTCTCATTCTTCACATTTGGTAATGTTGCAACCAAGGTAATTGCCTCAAAAACTTTTTCTTCTATTTCAGGTGTTTTTCTGCAAGTACAATGATCCAATTTATGTGAAGATGGAGAAGCTAGAAATCATGATAAAACTTGCTTCAGACCGAAATATAGACCAAGTATACCTTCTCTCTATTTTATTTTTCCTTTTTGTGGGTAAGACCAGGTGCATATGTTGATCCTTTTTTTTTTACAGCTGAGGTTAACTTTCAGTTATTTAGGTTTGTAATATTCTCTTGATGGGCACTTCTGCAGGTACTCTTGGAGTTCAAAGAGTATGCCACAGAAGTAGATGTGGATTTTGTCAGGAAGGCTGTTCGTGCCATTGGCCGCTGTGCGATCAAGTTGGAGAGAGCAGCTGAACGTTGCATTAGTGTCTTATTAGAGCTTATTAAAATTAAAGTAAATTATGTGGTTCAAGAGGCTATTATAGTTATCAAAGACATCTTTAGAAGATACCCTAACACGTAAGCTATAGTCTTTATAGTCATGATAAATATACATGTGAATCTGATTTCCTTCTCAATTTAATTTTGTATATCCTTCTCCCTTGTAGTTATGAATCAATCATTGCAACACTTTGTGAGAGCTTAGACACTTTAGATGAGCCAGAAGCTAAGGTAATAGTGCTTTTCTTTATATGTTTCTATATGGATTATGATTCATTTACCTTGCACTCTCTCTCTTAAGGCTTCAATGATATGGATAATTGGTGAATATGCGGAAAGAATTGACAATGCTGATGAGCTCTTGGAAAGCTTCTTGGAGAGTTTCCCTGAAGAGCCTGCACAAGTCCAGTTGCAATTGTTGACTGCAACTGTCAAACTTTTTCTTAAAAAGCCAACTGAAAGCCCTCAGCAGATGATTCAGGTTTTACTTCTCTTGCTACATGATTTTACTTCAGAATTCTTCCTTTGCTTTGATCTTGCATGGATCCTTCGACAGTCAAACCCCTCTGGCACATCTGAAATGATTGGAGCTTAGTTGGGGTCAAGGGTTTGATCCAATGGAGCATATTTTTAGTAATGTACGTGACTTTCTAATGGGATTAGAAAATACTATTATTTAAAGAGAAAACTAAGTCTAACTAAGTGTAATACTGAAACTCTGTTCAAGGAGAAATAGAAAGAAAAAGTAAGTTTGGCAGCTTTGTGGCCAAAGAAAATTCTCATGGTTTGACCTTGTGTTTTTTGTATTAAGCTTGCTGTTAAAACTGTTATTGATTTGATGCTTGGTGCTGTAGTTATACATGTAGGCTTGAAATGTCTTTGAGTTGATTCTCACTGTGGAGATTGTTGTCTCACAGGTGGTTTTGAATAATGCAACTGTGGAAACAGACAATCCTGATTTGCGAGACCGTGCATATATATATTGGCGACTCCTATCTACCGATCCTGAGGTGTGGTTTTGCTTTAGATAATCATACTGTGTACATTTAAATGTGCAGTGTGTATCTGTTTGCTTGATCTGTGCAGATTTTTTCTTGTTATATTACTTTTCTTTGCTTAGGAGTTGGGGGAGTAGGGAACAAGAAGAGGATAGGCAAGTGTTGCAACTATTGGAATGGACAATGCTGAACCCTGCACAGTATTTGGACCAGATGAATTTGAAAATCCATTTGAAATTCCTCACTTGTTACATTGGGAACATAAAACTTGATGGAATTGTTCGAAATTCCATGTGCAAGCACTTGTGTACTGTGTTCATATATGGCAATGGACATTGATGTGCTTCAGGTATGTCTGATAGGTGAATTTTAATCTTCCAGGCTGCAAAGGATGTGGTGCTGGCTGAGAAGCCTGTGATCAGCGATGATTCGAACCAACTTGATCCATCTCTACTTGATGAGCTTCTTTCCAACATTGCTACATTGTCCTCAGTGTATCACAAGCCCCCAGAAACATTTGTAACCCGTGTGAAGACAACAGCACAGAAAACTGAAGAAGATGATTATCCTGATGGGTGTGATACAGGATATTCTGAATCAACTGCTCATCCTACTGATGGTGCTGCATCACCAACAACCAGTTCAAGTCCATATGCAGGACCAAGGCAACCTGCACCTGGACCAGCTGCATCTCCACCTGCTGCTCCTGTACCAGATTTACTTGGCGACCTCATAGGCTTGGATAACAATGCTATTGTCCCTGTCGATCAGCCATCTACTCCAGCTGGGTAAGTTTGCTGGAATATGTGCACTGTCATGTTTGTATTGTGGCATTGGTACGTGACAACTGGCACCGTATGGAATCACTTAGCTGCATTAATAGTTTGCTAAGCTTATTATAATTTTATCATGCGATCCTGATGCTGCATAAGTTGTGATCATGAATTGAATGCCTATATGCTTACATATCTTTTCAACCTCTTCCAGCCCTCCCTTGCCAGTTTTACTACCAGCAGCATCTGGTCATGGTTTACAAATCAGTGCACAACTGATACGAAGAGACGGCCAAATCTTTTATAGCATATTGTTTGAGAATAATTCACAGATTCCCCTTGATGGATTCATGATTCAGTTCAACAAGAATACATTTGGTCTTGCAGCTGCTGGACCTTTGCAGGTCTTTTAACGTCCTTTATTTTGAATCAGTATATGTATTCTTTTACCTGACATCAAATTTGAATTTGCATTCTATTCTCTGCTAGATTCCACAATTACAACCTGCGACGTCAGCAACAACTCTGCTGCCTATGGCATTATTCCAGAACATATCTACGGGTCCTCCTAACTCACTTTTGCAAGTTGCTGTGAAAAATAATCAACAGCCAGTATTGTACTTCAATGACAAAATTTCATTGCATGCATTTTTCACTGAGGATGGGAGGATGGAACGCGGAAGCTTCCTAGAGGTAAAGGACTAAAAAGTATTTCTATTGATGGAGCATCATTTGTTAATATCTATAGAACATTTCATTGTATTTGTGGTGATTACTGCATGGAGGTTTTGGTGCTATTTGGAGATGGTTGTGAAGCCCCTTAGTTGATGTGCTTCCCCGAAGACTAACATTATCGAGTAATTTTATAAGCAGAAGAAAATAAAATATAAGCTGAAGAAATGAAATATCATACTTCAATTAATGCTGATCTGAGTTCTTTTCCAGAGAAAAATTATATTTTCCGAGAACTTATAACACATATTCACTAGATGTTCTTAAGAAATCTAAATAGCTTATGTAGGATTTGAACCTACAGCTTTAGTGTATTAAAATGCAAAGCTCTCCCATCTGAGCTAATAGGTAATAAAGAACTGTTGCGGATTCTTTTAGATTTCCTTTCCAATTTTTTATTTGTTGAATCAATCTTTGACTGTTTGTTTTGATATAGATTTTCTTTTACTTCCTGTGCCATGATTTGTTCCCTTCTTCTGAACTAGGCTGAAATAGACTGATATTTATGTTAGGCAGATCCTTGTCTGGGCATCTTGAATGTGTTTGGATTTCAGCAATATCTGAATTCAAATACTTACTGCACATGATATGGTGTAGATGAGGCTGTCAACAACTGGAAATTTTTGTGTTAGTGAAAGAAATTTGTAGTTTGCTAGTGATATTTGAAGATATGGTTTTGATGAATATTCTATCATTGTTGTTGGGACCTAATCTTTTATGATGTGTTGCCCTCACAGACATGGAGGTCCCTTCCAGATTCAAATGAGGTCTCGAAGGACTTTCCAGGCATTGTGGTGAATGGTGTAGACGCTACCTTAGAACGGTTGGCTTCATCAAACATGTTTTTTATTGCAAAGCGAAAGCATGCCAATCAAGACGTGTTCTATTTCTCTGCTAAAATTCCTCGAGGAATTCCCTTTTTGATTGAGCTTACCACAGTTATTGGAACCCCAGGGGTCAAATGCGCAATCAAGACTCCAAGCCCTGACATGGCTCCGCTTTTCTTTGAAGCTATTGAGACTCTCCTCATAGGTTAATCACGGTTCGTGAATCATCCTTGTTATTTTTGGTTTTTATTGTTTTCTTTCAAGTCTTTTTGCATCATGTGTAAAATTTGCATCAAGTAGTGTGAGGTTTTGATTCATAATTCTGATATTTTTAGTTTTTCTTTTTTCTTTATTCTCCATTTGTATTAACTGAAAGCATAGATTCTTGTGTTAGCAAGTCAAACACTTGTATTCTATTGGCTTGAACCAATTTGTTTATGTAGCAATGATCGAAAGAGTTCACAGCGGTTGGGAACTAGTGATTCTGCATTCTTATCTTCAAAATTACTTTTGATATTTTAATGTTTGGCCAGTCATTTTGAGTGAGATTGGATTGGCAGTAATGTATTAATACGTTTCCACCTTTTCTAATAATGTTTTTAGTGTGTGATTAAACATGTAATGTTTGCCATTCATTGTTTCCTTGAGATCCTTATTTGGCTATTTACCTCTTTTCATGTGTATATATTATAATCTCACGTTGTATTGTTTGTTAGCATGAATTTTTATCTGGCTGAAAAAAAATTTCTGCAGTTTTTTTGAGCTTGGGGTGATCTTAAATTTTGTAAAAATGAGAGAAGCATATAAATACATGTTCATTATTTTATTAATCATAATTAGTTATTTTTGGCTATCACCACAAATTAATTTGGCTGTTCGTTAATATTTATTCTTTTCTCTTTTATATTTCTTATATTTAATAATAAAGAGAAAAACCTGAAGTTTAGTATTTTATGTAGTTTTATAATTTAAAAGAATAATGTTTTTCAATTATATTTGAAATGCCAGGAAATAAAGAGAAAAACCTGAAGTTATAAGTTCAGTATTTTATATAGTTTTAGAATTTAAAACAATAATGTTTTTCAATTATATTTGAAATGCCAGGAAATAATTTCTTCTTCTTCTTCTATTGCTGAACAGAAAGCGAGTCATTTTCTCGAAAAGAAATATTGTTAAAAATAAATGTAGCCTAAATTGAATCAGCCTCAACAACTAATCACTTGTCATGTACGTAGCTGAAATTAGTGGGAAAATGTAAGGTTTCTTCAAAAATATCCTAAAAAATAAAAATATTTTTAAAAATATATATTTTTTAATTTCAAAAATATATGTTTTTTTAATTTTTAATTTTAAAAATATTCCTTTTTAGAGATATATTGTGGATATATATTTAATATGTTAAAGATATATTTAATTTTTAAAGATATATATTAGATATATATTTAATATATTAAAAATATATAAAAAATATAGGGTATTTAAAAAAAAAGTTAAAAAATGTGTTGTAAATATAATTTCCTCAAAGTGTAATTAGCAAGTGGTATGTAACGCGGGGCTCAATGTTTGCCCTTAAATAAAGCCCACTGATTGGTTTAACCAGCACAATTTCTTGTAATTGCTAGTTGGTTATTTCTCAAGGTTTTATGTTGTTTTCATGTTTGGTTCTTAGACTAACTTGTTAACGATATTCATTTAATTATTCTCTTGTAAAATGCACTACTACATAGAGAAAACGATGATTCATAGTCAGTATTTCGAATTCAATCAAGTATAAAAATTATAAACATTTAATATGATATTAAATTTCAAATGCTTAATTGCTTAATCTGTTTAGTACTAATATTGGAAGTATTTTACTAGAGAAACACCATTTTAAATGTTTGAGAAAAGCAATTTTATTCGTGGAAGTTCTCAAGAGATTTTGCAGTAAAAAAAAATCATTTGACCACTGGAGAGCAAGATAGTGCATTTTGAGCTCATTGTCTCAAGTCTGTCATGGTGTTAAATTCACAAAATCAAGTTACCACCTAATGCAATTGCATTTTGAGATCATTGCATTTATGTACACAAATCAAGTATACTTAAATGTATTCTTTCCATTTGGAATCGGTAGCCACAACCATCTGAGAAAGAAGCTCTTTCCCAAGTCTCTACTGTTTCTTCCATGTTTTTAAGCGGTTTCTAATGTTTTCCTTCGTTAACTGAACTCCAAGATAAACTTAATTGTTTAAAACAGCAAGAGCAGCTGTACAAGCAGCAGCCTTAAACTAAAATTAGCATCATTACCATTTAGAAAACTTTGAGAGGGATCATATCACGCCAACAGTAATGCTCAGTTCCTCTGCTCCAAATCGTATCTTATTATTTTTTTAATTGTTCTTGTTTTTTTTTTTTTTTGAAATCTAATTGTTCTTGTTTCTTTTCTTCTTATTGAGGTTAATTTTTGCAAGTTATAATTATTCAATCAAAATTCAATTATATTTGTTTAATATATAGTTGTAAGATATGACATTATAAAAATAATGCAACATTATTAAACAAGATTTATCTTAGCTAGAAGCTACATATTTGTATGACATAAATCTATGTCATAACATATATATGGCTACAAGTAATTTGTGTTTCTAATTTTAGTTGGACGCTAACATAATTTTTCTTTCATTCTAATAAATTTTCCGGCCAAAATACCCTTGAAATAAAGTATGAAAATTATTTACTTGAAATTCTAATTTTCAAATAATTATTTTTTTTCCTTCTATCCTTTATGTCTTAGTCATTTCATTTTTAAGTTTTGTTGTTAAGTTGAATTTTCAGTGACTATAATTATTATAAAAACTTGATAAGATATTATACATAAGAAATCTTAATAATTTGATTTCTTTTTAAGTTTCAATAATTTTATATTAACCAATTTGTATAAGTAACTATTAAAATAAATAGAAATATCAAAATCTCTATAATTAATTATATATATCTATATAATTATTGAGATTTTACTCTAATAATTAACTTTCACAAAAACATAATATTGTGAGCTATACATTATAAAATATCTCTTTACTCTAATAACGTTTGTACATTGAGCCAATAACATAATTAATATTTTAGATTTTATAACAATCAATATACCTATCTTTTAAAGAAAATACTTCTATATATCATTTACACTATTTTATCTCATACACCTAAACTAATAAGTTATTAAATATTTTAACTAATATAATTTTTTAATTCATTGTAATTCTCATTATACTTATGATAGTTTCATAATTTCATATACTTTGGGGCTATTTAGTTATACGTGGAAAATATTTTTCATTTCTATTTTCTAATTTTCTTTTCTATTTCCTAATTTTTCAAATTTTCATTCTCTATTTGTTTCTAAATAAAAAATAAAAAAATAAAAAAATAGTTTATAAGAACCAAAGTGCGAAATAAATTTTAATCTTTATAAGAGCATATTTTTTATTTAGAAAATAACTAAAAATAGTTTTTTTTTAAATTCAACTACTAGCTAATAAATATAGAAAATTATTTTATAATTTTCTAAATAAAAAAATATCTATATCTAATATATAAAAGCCAAGAATGGAAGAAGTGTTAAGAGAGTGACAGATCATTAAATTTTTAAAATAATATTATCTCATTTTTTTCTCATTTTAATTAATTTTTATTTAATTTTAAAAATTTATATAAAATTTAAAATTTATTATATTTATGACTATTAATTTTTTATTCAATAATTACCTATTAATATAATTTTATTATATTAATTAAATAAATTATATTTATAACTTTTAATTTTTTATAAATTAATTACACATTATTATAATTAAATATTGTTGATTGATTTATATAATTTTTAAAAAATTAAAAAAATATATGACTCTTAGCCTTCCTAATAAATCAATTAATTTATTCATAATAATGATTAATTTATATATTTTTAAAAATTAAATAATAAAATATATGAATTTTTTATAAAATATAAATTAATTACACATTAATATAATTTAATAATATAGTTATATATTTTTAAAAAAATTTAGAGGTTAAAAAATATATAACTCTTAACCTTCATAATAAATTAATTATAAATTAAATAAGTTATTTATAATAATTATTAATTTATATATTTTAAAATTGAAAAAATTAAATAACAAAATATATAATTTTTGACATTCCTAATATATATATACACACATTATCAATTTTAAAAAAAGGCTAACTCATATTTTTTTTCTTTTATAATTAATTTTTATTTAATTTTAATAATTTTTAAAATTTAATAATTAATAAATTATATTTATGACTTTTAATCTTCTATAAATTAATTATACATTAATAAAATTTTATAATATTTTTATATTTATTTAGAAATTTAAAAATTAAAATATATAAAACCTTTAAAATGGTATTTAATATATTATTAATATTTATTATTCCTAATACATGAAAATAAAAAAGCACATATATTTAATAAATTATTAATATAAATTTCATAATTAAAAATATTAATATATAAAGATCAAATGTGATATATTTAATATATTTAATAAATTATTAATAAATATGTTAAATGAAATTGTTAATACATAAAGATAAAAGATTATATATATAATAAATTATTTATAAATTAATAATTATTAATTTATATAAAATTACTAATATATAAAGATAAAAAGTTAGATCATATTTTAATTTTACTTCTTATAAATATACTAATAATTGCTAATTATATTAAATCTAAAATTTATTAAGTAATATTATTAATATATGAAGATAAAATATCACATATTTAATAAATTATTAATATATAAATATAAAATATCATATGTATAATAAAATTTTTATAACACGATAATAAAATTACATCCGTGCATCGCACGGACATGCAACTAGTTTCTAACTAAAAAATAAATTATATTTTTCATTTGTTTTTGAAAATTTTCTCAAAAACTAGACTTGTTTTCTACAACTAAATAGCCTCTAAACTTTGATATATTCTACTCCAAAGCGAATTCAAAAAATTCAGTTAGAAAGTTAATATATATGTGTATGCATACAAATAATACACGTATGCACTAAAAAATTAAATTAAAAATACAATTTATATATATAAACAATAACATGAAAACATTGATATATATATTATTCAAAAATTTTGATAAAAAATAAAATGTTTAAAAAAATTATGATTAAAGGTAATGAAATGATAAACTAAATTGAACATGATTCACACTATAATTATACTTATTGGGTTATGATAAGACAAATTTATATGTAAATGTATAATAATAGAATATATTAGGAGGTTGTTTCTCAAAACTTAAAAGCTGGTCAAAACTGATTATAAGCAGTTTTTAGATTATAAGTTGTTTATTTAAGTGTTTCTGAAAACTTAAATAGTAGATTATAATCTGATTTTAATCAGTTTTTTAAAAGTTGGGTTTTGCTACTTTTTTTTAAGCACTTATTTTTTAAGCAGCTTTGACCAAGTAAAATACCATACTATCCCTACCAACTTTGATAATATTTACATGGTAGTTTTTTATTTGTATAATTTATTGACAACACCATTATTATTATTATTATTATTAAATAAATTTTATTATTATTATTATTATTGCAAAATAAATTTTGAATTGACATTTAAAAAATCGTTTTTATACAATAAATAAACTCAGGGACAGTTTGGTCATTTTGACAGTTTCTGCAATTAAAAACTGATTATAAGCTGATTTTATAGAAATACTTAACTGATTATAAACTGATTATCAGCTGATTATTAACTAGTTTACAGAAACACTTAACTGCTTATTTTTAATCTGATTATAATCTAAAAATTACTTATTCACAATAAGCTGAAAAGCTCCGATTTTGAGAAACACCCTTTAGAATATATAAATGTAAAAAATTATTTCATAGATTTGGTTTGCAATCTTTGTAGATGATAAAGGGAACAAAGTCTCCTCACAAATGTCAAACACTTTGTAGCAAAAATCAAGAAAAAAAAAAAAGAGAATCTCATGCTTTAGATCTATAAATGTATGAGGAAAAGCATGTGAGCAAGTCATGTTTTTTTATATATCAATATTTTTGTATGATGAGTAAATGAATCGAGATTTGATCATTGTTTTGATCAACCTAATTAATCATGTCAATTTAAACCTATTAAATTAGTCAATTTTGATTTGAAATTCTGATAAACTAATATTATTAGTTCAGTTTCGTCTTACATGCTTTCCAAATTGAAATTGACTGAAATTGTCTGAATTCTTTTGATAGTGGTTAATTTTGTAAACTTTTCTTTTTCTGAGTGGTCGACTTCCAAAAATAAAATTTTCAATTTGTCCAATGTTAATTAATTTGACATACTTCTAAAAACCAACTAAACCAACACATGTACGTCTCTAATATTTAACTAAAGATAATTTATTATTTATCTATTGTTTATCAACCTTTATGATGTTTTGTGTTAAAAAAAATAAATATTTGAAACTTTACATTTTTCTCATAATATAATTAAATGGTCATTTATTTTTTTATTTAATTTAAATTTAATTTTTGTCAAATTCACAATATACTGTAAAACTATAATTTGTTGAAGAATATATTTTGCTAATTCAAATTTTATATATAAAAAACTTTGGAACTTCTATTTGTTTTTAAGAAAAATGCATTTTATGATTTTTTTTGGACGCTTAAAAAATCAATCAATGATAAATAATTTCGAGTCATAAAAGAAAAATAAATAATTTCAATGAAAAATAAGTTTTTCTTGGAAAAAAAAGAATGTTGTCAAATCTATATCTACATTTACATATCTATATATTACACTAAAGCAAATAATGCTGACGGAATATTATGCTATGTATCGTTGTCTTAATTCTACCACTGTTTTAATCTCTTAATATTTTAATTTAAATTTATTATTTAATATATAATAAATAATATATAAAATAATGATAGATATAAAATTCTATAGAACAACACGTTCAAATAGTAATAATAATATATATATTAGGTTTAATATAAAATAATTATATTTATTTAGAAAGTTCAAATAGAATTATATCCTATTTGATATTGATAATAATTATATTTATTTAAAGAGTTTAAATAAAAATATAATATTCTATTTGATATTGATAATAATTAGTTATCTCTCTATATAAATATAAACACAAAAAAGCTATAATTATTATATTATTTTCCCTTTTTCCTAAAACAAGATTTAGTTTAAAACCACGATGCTATTGTTCAACTATTATATTATTATTCAATTGACGTGTAAGTAATATATTATATTTTTTATATATTGACTTTTATTTTTTATTTTTTTTATAATTCATTTGGTCTATTATTTATTTATTTTTATTTGATTATTATATTTATAATTATGATGGAGAATATTATTGTTCTTTCTCTCAAAGTTATTTCTTCACTCTCTTTTTTGTCTTTCTTCCACTACTAATTACTATTTAATATATTTTATTTTAATATTTTCTGTTTATGTGATTATTTTTTAAATAATTTATTATATTATTCGATTTTAATTTTTTCTATTATAGATTTTTTATTTTTTATATTTTTTTGTTATTTGTTTGTTAAGCAAGTTTTTGGGTTTATTTGTATTGTTTGGTTCTTATATAAAATTTTTTTTCTATATTTTTTGTAATATTTTGAGTTGATTTTTTTATTATTTATTTTTTATGATATTTTTAGCTTCTTTTGGATAAACTATAATTTTGTTTTAATTTATGTTAGGATTTTTTAATTTTGTGTTAGGTTTTGTTTTAATTTTAATTATATTAATTGTTTTATTTTAATTTTTGTTACATTTATTATTTGATCAGGTTTTTATTTTTTAATTTATATTATTTAATTTTTTGTTAGATTTATTTTAAATTTCTATTATTTAAATTTTATTTAGATTTAGTTTTATGATTTTTGTAATTTAATTTAATTTAATTTGCTTAAAATTCTTTAAGTTTTGAAATTAATATATATATATATATGTGTGTGTGTGTGTATATTAAGTAAAAATATATGCAACATCGCACGAGACCTTATTCTATTATAATACCAAAACAGATAACATTGATACAATATTATGTCATATGGTATAATACTAATATTTTTTTAAATATTAAATTAAATTATTATTTATTAGAATAGATAATTAATTAATGATTATAAATATTTATTTAGAGAACTCAAATAAAGTTAAAATATCATATTTAATATTGGTAATAATTAATTATTATCTAATAATATAAATTAAAATTTTAAATAATTAATAGGATATTTATCTAATAAATAGTTATTTATTTAATAATGTAAACTAATTTTTAAAATATTAATTTATTATTATTTGGAGAGTTTAAATAAAATTATAATTTTTATTTTGATAATATTTAATTATTATTTATCATATAAAAAACAAATTAATACACCCATAATCACTAGTAATATTTTCCCGTCTCCTATTTCTAATGACTATCATAATTTATACTTTTTTAATAACTAATAAAAAATATTTAAAGATTAAATAATGAGATAGCTAAATAATTAAATAATTTCATTATCCTAATATTATTATAATAATTTGATTTAATTTTTTAAAATTTGATAGAATAATTAGATGGATTTGAGATCTAAAAACACTATACCACTTGTGATGGATATTTCATTAATTAGAAATCTAGAAAGACATAATGTGAAAGGTCAGAGATTAAAAATTCTTTTATTGGAAAAATAAGTTTTTAAAAATTATTCTAATTTCTACTAGAAAATTTTGCTTTAAAAACAAAGAGATTAAAATTTAATGTAATGATCAAAGAGTAATTGTTACAAAAATCAAGTATTATTTAATTTAATTTCTTTATAAAAGTTACAATAATGGGGTAATTCAACTTAATGTGAGATTTAGCATCATTCGGTCTGGAATTTCTAATTGAATTTAAATTTTCTAAAATTGCA
The DNA here is from genome assembly GCA_947685225.1 of Garcia nutans. Classification (NCBI taxonomy): domain Eukaryota; kingdom Viridiplantae; phylum Streptophyta; class Magnoliopsida; order Malpighiales; family Euphorbiaceae; genus Garcia; species Garcia nutans. The sequence continues at coordinate 830,985 of CANTUV010000013.1, forward strand.
TTTTACCTTTTTTTCCAACTTTATTTTATTTTTTTATTTCTTTTAGTAACAAAAACTTAAATTAAACTAAAAATTTTATTTTTTTTAAATTATGATATTATAAATTTTAAACCAAAAATAAATTATGCATAATCTCAAATAATAATTATTCTTCTCAATTAAAATTTTTTGACTTGACTTTTGGACCTAATTACTAAGTTGATCTTTCAATTAACAAACTAACTCACTAAAATTTCAAAGTGCAATTATAGATTAATTAAGAAACTAATCAATTGAATTGACAATATGATGACAATATAGTACATTTAATTTTATGTGTTTGAAATCAATATTAATTATGAACATACAAAATTTGAAGATAAAAATATGTAAGTTTACGTTAGAGCGTAGATTGAAGTGGTTTGACCATGTAAAATAAAAATTTAGTAATGTATCAATTAGAGAAGATGAAAAAATTAAAATAGATATAACTAAGAGAGATACGAATAGATTTAAATTAACTTAAATAAAAATAATCTAAAATAATCTTACAACTTTATATGTATGGGAAAATATAATCCTAAATTGCGCTTGGAAAAAGATAATTTATATAACCAACCATAATTAACTTAGCTTAAAACTTTATTGAGTTGAGTTGATTATATACTAATGACCAAGTATAGTACTATTAGAGGTTATCTAATATAAATAAGATAGTGTTATAAGTCAAGTTTTATGCATAAACTAAAAATTTCACAAATGAGAAAAATAACTCTTCAATGGTATGATCTCAAACACCAAACTTTTTTTTAAGTATAAACTCTATATATATTAAATATAAACTCTATATATATTTAGTATAAACTTTATATATACTAAGTGTAGACCTAATATGTATGTATAAACTCATTTGTAGCTTTTTGGTATTTGATGTTATTTAATTTATGTTGTTTAATAATATTTTATTTTATACAAAAAGTGTGAGTTAATATATTCTTTGTTATGTTTATGTATAATAAATTCAATATATACTCAATATATATCAAATATTATATAATAAACTCAATATATTTCCAATATGTACTAAGTATAAACTTTGCATATGCTATATGGAACTATTAATGCAAAATAAAATTTATGTTATATTTGAGATATTGTTCAATAATATTTTATTATGTAATACAATTTAAAATTTGTATCATTGAAGCATTATAGAAATAAAAAATATATATATCAATTCTGCAGTTTGTATGCAATAAACTCAATATGTATTAGTATAAATTAAATATATATTAAGTATAAATCTACTTAATGAATACTAAGTATAAACTCATTATAGCTTTTTTGGTGTTTCATGTTATTTGATAAAAAAAAAATTGATAATTTTAGAAAAGTTTTTTTGGACCGGTATTTGTATCATATTGAGGGATTTTTTTGACAAATTTATATCTATAAAAAAAACCTTCACAATAAGCATTAAAATAGTGAAATATTCAAATATTGTCATGATGTAGTACCATTTTAGCAATGATAAATAGAAAAATGTTAATCTTTATTTTTTTGAGATTTATATTAATATAAATTTTGGTTTTATTATTTTAAAAAAATAGCAATTATAATTTTTACAGTGCATATCAATGAAAAATACATGTTTAAAAAATACTTAGATTAAACTAACTCCAAAAACTAGCTCATGAAGTAAAAATTGCCCAAGCCATTATAATATATTTATTGCACATAGTTATACTTTTTAAAATAAGTAGGTTTTTAACTCCCCAGTCATTTTGTTCTTTCACTTTTTTTCTCTTTCTTTTCTTTTCTTTTCTTTTTTTTTTTGGATTTTTTCTATCAAGTTTAGATATAATTTTAGAAAAAAAAATATTTTTAAACATAAAAAAAGTTAATCAAGGCATGTCAATAATTAATAAGTGATTTTTTTCTCCTCTAAAAATCTTGAAATTTTAATATTTCTTGATTTTATTTATAGAATTGAGTTCTAATACAGATAAATCAATATTCTAAAATAAAAAACTTAGCCAAAAATCAATTAAATTATCAAAATTTCTATTTGAAACCTTATATTTTCAATGTTAAGTTTTTTATAATTTCTTTATTCCTATTTTCTTTATATTATACATATTGAAATATTGTAATTAATAATTTAAATATGAGTTTTTATTAATTATGCTGATTTTGAAACAACGGCTGAAATTTTTTATTGGTAATCTGAAGAGATTAATTATGATATAGATTTGAATTTAATTTTGCAACTAAATGAATAACAAGAATAATAATAATTTGAAATATGTTTGGTCAAAAGTATAATATATTTTATTTTGTTAGTCAAAATTTTTTAATAAACTTAAAAAAAATTATGAAAATTTTAACAGTTTATAAAATTATAAAAGTGGTGGAGGGATATGTTTGCAAAGGTAATAGAGTAGGAGTATGTATGTAGTTGGAAGAAGTATAATTAATTATTACAGAAATAATAATTATAGTCACTTTAGAGAGTGACTGTTTAATAATTTCTCATTCATTAAAAATATTTATTATAAATTTATTTATTAAAAGAGATATTATAATAAATATTTTTTAATCAATAAAATAGAGATTATTGGACAATTATTCTCTAAAATTACTATGATTAATAATCCCCTAATTGTTAAATACCATGTGAAAGAAAATGGTCAAAGAATAGACTACTATAAATCTTATAAATAGGGACAGAGAATCCATGTGAAGGACTTTCTCCCAACACTTATGGTTTTCATGACCAACTAACTAAGAGCATGCTTGTGAATAATTGGACATATATTATGCAGTTTTGATATTCAAATTAATTTATCTTTTAGAAAAAAAATTTAAATTTAAATTTAAATTATAGACTATATGTTAAATCATGATTTTAAATTCAAAATTCTTTTATGTTAAGAAATTTAATAAATACTATAATAGAATCATGCAAGATATTACGGATATTTTATTTTTCGAATTCTATGATAATTATAAATAAATAATTATTTATCCGTGGCTATAAAAATTAAAATTAGTATATATATTGATAAATATAAGCAAATCATTTATAATTATTAAATTATAAAAATATAAAAAGATTTATAATACCATGATATTATCATAATATTTCATATAAAAATATAAATTATTTTTTAAATCAAATAAACTCAACACCATGAATAATAAATAAAAAATACATAGATCAAAAATCAAAAGAGTAACATCAACGGGTCTAAAATATTAATTTAATAATAATTAAAATTATACCTCAAGTGAATTTAAATCAACTGAAGAATTAGCTTACATATTTAACTATATGATTTATTATTACATTAACCATAAAATTGATATCCTAAAAAGTTATATTAACAAAAGCATACTTTGATTCATGACAAATTTTTAAGAGATAAAGTAAAAATTTTCTTCTTTTGTAGATTAAAAAAATAAATATTTTTCTATTTACTATAATAACTTGTAGAGATTATAATATTGATAAGGTGTTATAAATATAAAAAAAGAAAAGTAGAGAAAGAGAAATATGAGAAATATATTTATTATGAATTATGTTTCATATACCATATATTGTATATACGGTGATGTAAATAGGATAAACTTAATCATAATCTTGATAAGATAAATTTAATTTAATTAATTAGTCATTCTTATATTTTCTAACATTTCTAATCTAATTTGCTTTTAGTGTAATTTGAGTTTGAGATTAGTGTTCTTATATTCTAAATTGAATTTTTTGAATAAAAAAATATAAGTTTCAAATAGTTAAATTTCAAGATTTTAAATTTAAAATTCAGAAAATACTTATAATGTAAATTGTTTAAAAATATGTGGAAATAAATTCTACAAAGATGAGGAAGTGAATTGTTATTGTAACATTTTCTAAAATATATAGTATTTTAAATTTTAAATTAAATTTTTATTTATTATAATAAATATTTATTTAGAAAATTCAAATAGAATTAGACTTGATACTAATTATATTTATTTAGAGAGCTTAAATAGAATAAAATTTGAAATTAAATTATTACTTATTATAATAGATATTTATTTGGAGAATTCAAATAGAATTAGAATTGATAATAATTAAATAAAGATTAATGATATTTTATTTGATAGTGATAAGAACTATCTCTAAATACTATAATTATTAAATTTTAAATACTATAATAATGATTATTTTCTACTTGAAATTATACATTATTACATTAACCGTAAATTTGTTATTAAATTTGAGTCAAGTGGTGATCACATAATTGATTTATTGATTAAAAAATAAATAATAAATTAATTTTTAAAAATTTAATTAGGATACGTGACATAATATTATGTCAATGTTATCTATTTTAGTATTATATAGAGATGTATAATGGAAAAATATTAACTCAATTATTGATGTAATTTTATATAAATATAATTTTTTTATTTGATTAATCGTTATTTAATTTTTGAAATTAAATTATTAATAAGAAAATATTATTATTCATTAATATTATATTTTAAGACGGAAAATTATATAATTTTTATTTTTTATTTTTATTAAATTAAGAAAATAATATATTTGTTTCATTCTTTCTTTTTTCTTTTTCTTGTTGCCTAATTTATCATACTTAAAAAAACCTCTATCTTAGGTGGAGAGAATTCCTTGTTACTTATGAAAGGTCTCTTTCTTTAGATGAGCTATCACTATTATCTTTATGACCAAACAACTTAGAGACCAATGCTTTAATAAAACTCTAAGCAAAATGTAATAAATTCTTACACATTCCTCTAACTAAAATTTTATATATTAATTATATTTATAATTTAATAATTAATCTTCTTTTTTCAATTTTGACTTTCGAATATATATTGATCTATTTTACAATATGATTAATTTAAACATTAATCATCATGAATTAATTAGATAAGATCGGAATTTGTATTTCACTTTTCAATAAATTATAAACCTTACATGCTATATAATTTATTGATTTTTTTACCTTATTTTTTGATTCTATGTATTAAGTTTTATTTTCCTTTTTTCAGTGAAATTTGCGAGTACTTAATTGATATTTATGTTTTCTAAAAATTATTCCCTTGATTTCTCTATCTCTCTCTTTCATGTATGATAATTGATATTATTTCTCTGCTTATCTTAATCAAATTAATAAACACATTTTCTGTTTCATAAAGATTAAAAAAATAATTATTTATTTATACATATATATTTATATATGTTATATTATATTTTTATTTTAATATGAAATAAATTTATTAAATGTATTTATAAATAATATTAAATATAAAAATAAATAAAAAAAGAAAAAATATATATCAATTTGAGATGAATTGTATATATATATATATATATATACTTTTAAAAATATTTCTTTTTTGATAAAAAAAATATATTATAAGAATCAAAACTAAACTTGTTCGTAAATATAAATGCAAATCTCAATTTATAAAAAAATAATTAATATTTTTCAAATTTAAATTGCTAGTCATAATTAGGTGGAAGGTGCCCTATTTAATCTTAGGTATAGAGAATAATAAAGTAAAATGAGAAATGGAAAGATATAAGAGTAGTTGACAGGTCACGTGGCCACATCACTGTCTCGTGTGTGTGGCCCTTACACAAAATGTGTCCTTTCTACCAATTATTATTATTATTATTTGCTCATTCAAGACAGACGTACCAAACAAATCTATTTTCCTTGTTCTTCTAAGTTAAACAATTAACATTAATTTATTTGGTTAATGATGACCCTTTATTAACGCAGTTTGACATAATACCATTACCTCTTTTGATTAAATTATTGGAACAATTGAGTTAATTGTGAATTTACAATAATATCCAATATGCCAAATTATCAATTTAATTAAATTTAATTATAATTATTTTTTTTTGAATCAAAATGAATAAATATTATTAAAGAAGATCAAGGCTCAAAACTTGAACAAGAAAACTAGGAACAAGATCCCAATTAGTATGACTAGCAGTATTAATGGTAGTCTTCGCTAAACTATCGACAACCATATTAATTTATCTATTAATCCACCTCAATGAAATATATGGATGTGAACCAAAAAAATAAATAAATGCAGTCCACAATAATAATGCCATATTCTGTAAAATCTTGCACCTGGGAATGACAGTCTTGTTGAACTACTTTTGCATCAATCTCAATTATACCAGGACCAGACAATGAATTTGTACTCCATTCAAGAGCTTGTCTTAGGGTCATAGCTTTTAAACTTCTAACTGATTAACACCAATCAAAGGCCCAGAAAAAGCAGAAACAAAACCTCCCTCATTATTTCGAGCAATAGCTCCAAAAATGGCCTTCAATGTAGAAGCTTGGAAGGCTGCATCCACATTACATTTCCACCACCCAAGCTTCGGCTTCGTCCATTTGCATACATTAACTACATACTGCACAAGCTGAGCAGAAGGTATGAGTCTATTTATTTTACGCGACTCAAACCATACATTGTGATAATTAAGAGCAAACTGAATAATCTCTTGACTGGTCATTATTTTTCCTTCCCACAAGAGCTGATTAAGAGCAAACCAAATTCACCAAAGAATGCAACAAAAAATCTCCACATGTACCTGTTCTTGTCACTCCATAAAAGAGAAGGAAAAATGACCAAAACCATCAACCGACTGTAAGGGAAGCTGCTGCCTCATGTCCCAAATCTCCCAGCATTCTTTAACCTGAGGACAACTAAATAAAATATGAATCAAATCCTCAACCTCCCTACAAGCCAAACATGCTTCATCCACATTAATGCCTTTCTGAATTAAGCATGCGTTTGTGGGTAGAATATTTTTGACTGTCCTCCAAATAAACAACTTAACTTTCGGTGGTAACAGAAGATGCCACAACTTGCTCCAATGTTTCCTTTGCAGATTAGAGTCATAATTAATAGTCAAATCATTAAAAAGGAGGTGATAACCTGTTTTAACCGAGTAAATGCCTCTTTTGTTATAATGCAAAACCACAATATCTTCCATATTACGTGTGCTTAGAGGAATATTACAAACTATCCTTTGTTCCTCCAGGTTAAATAGCGTAACCACCTTCCTCAAGTCCTAAGAACGACATCCTTCTTCCGTAAGGTCCAGAACTCGGTATTAACCAGCTTTAACATCATTAGCAATAGTAACATGAAAATTATAATCCCTTCAAAGCCAAGGATCATCCCAAATATGAATATTAGCCCCATTACCAACACGCCATCTTACACCTTTTCTCAATAACTCTTGCGAAGCAAAAAGCTCTCTCCATGTGAAGCTTGGATTATGACCCAAATGAGCTATCAAAAAATCCCTTGAAGGATAATATTTAACTTTGGGAATCCTACTGAGAAGGGCATTAGGAGAGTGAATACACCTCCAACCTTGCTTGACAAGCATCACTAAATTGAATTGGTGAAGAAAATGAAAGCCCATACCTCTTTTATTTTTTGGAATGCATAATCTTTCCCAACTAAGCCAATTAATCAAACTCTTTCCATTTTTCTTCATACCCCACCAAAAAGAGTTCATTATCTGTTTTAACTTATCACAAAAAGAAATAGGAATCATAAAAACACCCATATAATAAGATGTCAAAGATTGAGCCACGGACTTGATCAACACTTCTCTTCCTGCATAAGAAAGAAACTTCCCTTGCCAACTGTTACCTCTCCTTATAATCTTGTCTTTCAAAAAGGTAAACACCTTCTTCTTATTTCTACTAATCAAGGATGGCAATCATAAATAATATCCTAAGTCTAAACAATTAGCCATACCAATAATAGAATAAATAGATTGTTTCACATCATTTTTGACATTAGAGCTAAACTGAATACCAGAAATTTGGAAGTTAATGGCCTGACCAGATGCCCTCTCATAGGTAGAAAGAATGTCCTTCACCTCATTGCACTCATTCACATTAGCTTTTAAAAAAGAAGAATGAATCATCTGCAAAAAGCAAATGAGAAACAGGAGAAGCATTCCTACATACCCTGATCCCATGAACCTCTCCAACAAGCTCTGCTTTCCTAAAAAGAGCAGAAAGGCCCTCAGCACATAAAATAAACAAATAAGGAGAGAGGGAATCACCTTATCTCAACCCTCTATGAGGAACGATAAGGCCTATCTCTTTGCCATTTAGCGCCACAAAGTACCTAACTAAGGTGGCACAAAGCATGATTAACCTAACCCAAGCTTCACTAAAACCCAATTTGAGCATCATCAGTTCTAAGAATCTCCAATTGATGTCATCATAGGCCTTACTTATATCTATCTTCAGAGCAACATCTCTTTTCTTACTTGAATTCCTCAACTTCATAGCATGTAAAATCTCAAAGGAATAAGCACATTATACGGTATCAATCTGCCTGGCACAAAAGCTAACTGGAAATCAAAGATAATATCTGGCAACAAATGTTTCATCCTGTTAGCAAGAACCTTTGCAATAATTTTGTAAAGAACATTGCACAAAGAAATAGGCCGTAGATCTCTGAGACAAGAAGGATCATGCTTTTTAGGTATTAAAACAATAGTAGTGTCAAATAAACTATCAAGAAAACTCCTATTGGAAAGCCAGGTAACACAACTATTAAAAATGTATGTTCTAATGATATGCCAAAATTTCTAAAAAATGCTGGATTCATACCATCAGGGCCCAATGATTTGTCAGGGTGCATTTGAAACATAGCCATTCTAAACTCCTCTGTAAAAGGAGCTAGAAGGAGTGAATTTTTCTCACTAGAGACTCTCTGCTCGACAACATTAAGAACCGGATCAACCAAGCCAACATCATTAGCAAACAAATCAGAAAAATACCGTTGGACTAAATCACCTAACTCTTTCTCTGAAGAAACCCAACAACCTCTATCATCCCTAAGACCTCTGATAAAATTTATTTTCCTTCTTGCCGATGCATAAGAATGGAAAAACTTGGAATTACTATCCCCAAATTGTAACCAGAAGGCTTTGCAATGCTATTTCCAATATACTTCTTCTTCTTCAAGCAAAACTACATTATACTATCTTCTTAAATCATCAAGAGAAGAAGAAATATCATGCCCATCCCTACAATGGTTAATACGGGATTGGATGTTAGCAAGTCGCTTACGGAAACCACCATGCACACTTCGACTCTAATTTGTAAGGGCTCTATCACAACCATCGAAATGCTGTAAAATAGGTTCAGAGATTAAAGAACGCCAAGCTTGATTAACCACCACCCACGCCTCATCATAGAAAAGCTAGGAATTCTCAAAGTAGAACCTTTTTTTGACGTGGTCTCATCAACAATGCATGGGTCTCCAATAAAATTGGAGAATGGTCTGAAATTGAAGCAGACAAATTCGATAGCTTATGATCTGGAAATTGTAAACACCACTCAACCGTGGCCACCCATGATCTAACTTCTCCCTTAACAAATTTTCAGACCCTCTGCCTCTCTCCCACGTAAACTGACATCCATACATAATCAAATTGTGCAACTAATATTCTTCCAAAGTCTCTCTAAACCCATCTAGCAAACACTGTGGTTATGGAAGACCACCTTGTTTCTCTGAGGACAAAAGCATGCCATTAAAATCTCCAATGCATAACCATGGCAAAGAGTTTTGAGAAGAAAGTTGAATCAACAAATCCCATGAAGCTCTATGATTATGTCTTTGACGGAAGCCATAAAAACCAATAAGTCTAAAATCACTATTTGCATTATCCTTTTATTACAACATCAATAAAATTATTAAAGAAACTAACTACATTAACATCAATAGAGTCCTTCAAAAATAACACCACACAACCACTACGACCTACACAATTCACAACAAAACAAAACTGAAAACCAATAGCAACCTTGACAGCTTCGACTTGGTTAGAGTTTACAAGTGATTCCATAATAAAAACCACTTGAGGCTGATATCTCCAACATATATCTCGGAGAGCACATACTACACGAGTGTTGCCTAGCCCTCTGTAGTTTCAACTAATTATATTCATGGCGTTCGGCGGGCTTGTTGCAACAAGCCGACAGATATCAAATTGTTACTCAAGGGAGCTTACGTACTAGTCTGTGCGCTAACTTCTAAATTGGAAGGACTAGGAGACTGTTCAGGTATGAGATATTCAGGTATGAGCCTTTTTTATGTTCTTATAATGTTAATGGGCTACCTTCAGCTTCCTTAAGCCCATGATCATGATCCATTGCCTCATCAATTAAATTTCCATTCCCATAATTAGGTTGCCCATGATTAGCTATAATCGGATAATTAGCATTCAAATTTGAACTTCCTGTCTCAAATTTCTCTTTTATAATACTGGCAGCTAAAATTTGAGCTATTGCCATTCCTTGCTCATTAGGCAACCAACTACTAGTCCTGCCGGAGCTCCGGCGAGATTCTGCTCATAAAGAAACTTGCCACTCCATCTATAGAGACTGTTGATTACTAACTGTCTGTAATCTATAAAAGCTTTCAGAATGCCCTAGCCTTCCACAATGAAAGCAAAAAATAGTTAATCATCATATTTGAATTCTACATAAACAAAAGTACCATCCTTCAACACTAATTTCTTCCTATGAGCAAGAGGTTTTCGCACATCTAACTTCACTCTTATCCTCATAAGGCTTGTGATATCCGAAGGCAATACTCTCATATCAAAAGATCCAATAAAATTACCCAAGTTTTTAGCTAGGGTTTCTAAAATAAGCCCTAATGGGACTTTATGCACCTGAATCCAAAAATCACAATAATTCATATCAACATCAAATGGCTTCTCCCCCTCTTGAAGATGATGAACCACTAGCAAATGATGATTAAAACCCATGGTCCTCCAGCAAGCACCCTCTGTAAATCAACTTCATGGAAAAAACAGAAAAGAACCATTTTATCTCCAATATCAGAGATATTGAAACCACCAATCGGATGCTACAAGTCAGCCAAGGTAGAACTCATGGGTTCAAATTTGACAACACTATATGTTAAGAAGTGTCCCACCATACACAACTCAAAGGATGTTTCTTGCACCACCTCATCCTATTCCACATGCAAATATTCATCCTCCTCCCCCTACATTGAAAGAGCGGTAAAATCATCCTCCATGATAGAAAACAAAACAAAAAACCCTAATGTGCTAAGATAGCAGATAAAAAACCCTAACGTGCCATATAACAGATAATTAATTTAATAATTTATTTCACTTAAATTTAATTATAATTATTAAATTAGAATAGTCTAATAACTAAAATAATCAATTCATTAAATATCATATTAGATGTTGAAATCTTAACGGTTTATTTCCTTTTAAGATTTTTCTATACTAAAACCAATTAACATTAGTTTTCATCAAATCTTATCATGTTATTAGCTATTCTGAAAATTTAACTTAATTGTTATTAGGGTTATACTCGGACCAAATTGAGTCAGGTTTGGCTCTTGTCCAAAGCCAGAATTGAATATTTTTTCGGCCACAGATAGAAGTCCGAGCTCGACACTAGTGACTTGGGCCTCAACGAGCTAGGCTACACAGGTTCAAATAAATTTTCAACTTATTTATTTTTTATTTTTTAAACATACTTCATCATTTTTTTATATTTTATAATTTCTATTGCACAAAACATTATATATATGTAATTATTTATGAAAAAAATCAATATTAATAAAAACACACAACCAAAATATTATATATAAATGTAACTATTTATAATAACTTGAAAAAATATACAACCAAAATATTATTTTTTTAAAAGTAAAATTTAACTTAGGCAAGATCGTGTTGGTTACTTCGGGCTTGAGGCCCTACCCAAAATATCCCAGGGTTTATAGGAAAAGTATGAGACTCGGCCCGCTCTTTTTGAAAGCCGACCCAACTCAGTCAGGTCTAGTCCAATCAACCAAGTTTGCATTTGAACAATCCTAATTATTGTAGGTTTTAAATTTTTAATAACATAATTTATTTAATTATTATATAAATGTTATATTTTGATATTTGTAATTTCAATTACTTAATTATTAAATATTTAATAATCAATTATAATAACTAATTATCTTTTATTATATTAAATTTCAAATACTAATTATTTATGATTGATTGTAATTGTTGAAGATGATAAACAAATTATTTAATTCGTCTTAAATTTAGTGGCGCAATCAGGATTTAATCGAGAGGGGGTCAAAATTTTGAAGAAAAAAAATTACATTCAATATATAAATTAATTACGAATAAATTCAAAATAAAATTGAATAAAAATAATTTTTTTTAACATTATAATAGTACAACAACTAATTTTCCCTCTTGATTTGATAAAGATTGAGATGTGATAATTGTATTTTATGAGTTTGTATATAATTTTTGGTATTTTTATATTTTGATTGGTTCGTTGATAAATTGTATGTTAATGGTTTAAAATACTTATGAATAAAAAAAATTTCTCATTTATTTGTTTATAATGAGATTATGAGAATCAAATTTTAATCAATAAAAAAATTACTAAATTCTTTTATCAATCAAGTTAATTTCTATAATTATTTTAGAATTTTTATTTATTAAATTTCATAAAATATGAAAAAACTATTGAATATATCAAATATATTAAAATATATTATGAAATTTTTCTAAAATTAAGAAAAAAAATTATATTTAATTGGTGAAATTGTATGGTTTATAAAATATATTATTGAATTGTTTAATATAAACACATAGATTATTGCTAAATTTATGATTATTAATAGCAATTTTCATGATACAAATTAAAAATAATAAATATGTGAAGTAGAATAATCAATTATATATATATATATATATATATAGTTGGTGGATGATGGTACATGGATCACCCATGCCCTTTTTAGTTCTGTCGCTACTTAAATTAATAAATATATATTTTTCTCATTTATCATAAATTATAATTCTCTTACTTATATTAAAATTTTATTATATTTATATTAAATGTTATTTATTATATATAATATATTAAAATTAATACTTATAAAGTGTATTTACCAATCAGGATAAGAAGGAAATAAAAATAAATAATGTTGTCCATATATGGCTCCGTTGATTACTTTTATTTCCATTTTAAATATAAAAATAAATGACCAGTGACTATTAAAAAGAAAAATATATTTTATACAAGTGAGTATTAGTTTAAATTGTAGTCAGAATGATTTTTGTTTTCTTTTTTTGTTTTTGTTTTTAGTTTTAGCTTTAGCTTTTTTAAGAAAAAAAATTAAATATTATCGATAATATTATTAACTTTTGAATTTTTCCAATTAGATAAGAAATAATTTGATATTAAATACAAAATCCATAAAATATGGTTTTAAAGAATTTTATTTTAGAAAAATATTTATATCATTAAATCTTTTTCTTTCAATGTAAAAGTTAGTTTTTTTTTTCTCTTTTCATCATAGTTTGCACGAGTCTTCTTCTTTCTATTTTTTTTTTCTTGTATTTTTTTACTCCTTTATTATTTTGCAAATCCTATTATAAAGGTTATAATTGACATTTATCTTTTTGTTAATTTTTTATTTTTTAATAATTTTATTTTATTTTAGATATTATTTATAATATCTAATTAATATTATGACATATCATTGGAATATACTAATATAATTTTTTTTCTAAAAAGTGAATAAAATAATAATAAAAATTAGAAAAAAATAAAGAATATGAAAAGTTATATTATATATAGTGATACAATTATTATAAGAACTAATTTTTATCACGAGGAATGTTAATTACAGTCACTTTAGGAAGTGACTGTTTAACAATATCTCTCCTATTGGTTAGAACATATTTATTATAATATTTCTCTTAATAAATAAATCTGTAATAAATATTTTTCTAACTAACGAGAGAGAAATTGTTGAATAGTCACTCTTCAAAATAACTATAATTAACATTTCTCTTCTTATCATTATGCTAAAAGCATCTCAACTAGTAAAGATAAAGAAAATAATAAAGAAATTTATATTTTTAGTGAAAATGTAAAAACACAAATAAAAATAAAAATAAAACTCAAAATAGCAAGTAATAAAATATTTAATAGTAGAAAGATAAGAAAAAATTTTCATATTGTAATGATTCAAGTTTTAATCAAAATTGGAGAAAGTTTATCGATTTTTTTTTTATGTTCATTACTAATGATTTATAGATTTTAAGTATGACAGTTATTAATTATTTTTAAATACTATAAATTGTGTGTTTGTATATACATAATTAAAAATTATGATATAATTTTTAAAAATAAAAATTAAAACTTAAATGAACATGGTCTTAATTTTAACTTTTGAAATTTTTTCCCCTCCAAATTTGGTTTTTGCTTGAAACTTTTCCTATAATTATAATTATTTATTTTATTCTCATTTCCCCCTTAATTTTTACACAATCTAAAATGGAAGAGAGGATTAAAAAAAGCAATAATAATCTCTCTCATAATTTTTCTTTCCCTCCTATTTTTTCTGTTTTTAATTTATTTGAAATAAAGTGTTACATTAAACTATTTTATAAAAGATATGATTAGACATTGACTTTTGTATGATTTTTTTTAAAAGTAAAGATGTTCATATATCTCAAATTGAGAGTTGATGTTGAAATTTCATATTATTAATTTCACAAAAACCTAAAACACCCATATAATAAGTCTTATCAAAGCAATATTTCTTATTTATGTGACACCAAATGCACAAATAATAATATTAATTTTCTCATAATCATTCTCTCATTATTATAACAACTATGCCAATTTTTCTAACTAATACTGAGTGTATTCCAATGACATGATATTTATAACTTAAAAAAATAAATTAGATGAAATTACACAATTTAAAGATTGAAAATTTTGAAATATATATATTGATTTTTATCAATTTATATTTTCAAGTAAGAGTTTTTATGTATTTTATTCTCTTAACCATGCTATTTAATGGAATATAGTAATTTAACATAATTTCTTATGTGATAACAAGTTATTTAATAAATAAATAAACAAAATTTGCTAATATAATACTCAAAATATGTTATAAATTAAGAAAATCTATTTCAACGCGAAAATAGATAAATAAGGACATTTAAGAAATAATTCACTAGTCTAATTTGGATTTTACATATTTTTTTTCATGCTCAATGTATATTTATTAAAAATCTATATAAATTCCTAAAGGATTGAGATCAACACATTATATTATATATAAAAATCATAATATATTAAACATTATATCATCATACAGATAGTAAATTGAATTAATTTGTATTATTTTAATGATTCTTATTATTTATTATTATAACCTTCAACTATAAGTCTAGCTTTATATCATTCTATAGTTTCATCGGACTTGTACGTAACTTTACAACTAATTGGTTGAATTCTGGAAGAAAGATCAACTATAGTCCAGGTCTTGTTGTCCTCCAGGGCTTTTAATTCAAGTTGCATAGCTTATTATCACTTAGGATCATGAACAACTTGTTTATAAGTTGTAGTTTTAATAATAGAAGAAATGTTGAGAGCAAGAGCTTTATGAGAAAGTGACAAATTAGCATAGGAAAGAAAATTATGAAGAGGATAAGGATTAGGGTTAGCATTTCAGTTTGAGGGTGGAGAAGAAGTCTAAAGAAGGCTACAATGATAATCTTGGAGATATGAGGTTGGCCTTCTATATTTAGTGGAAGTTCTGATTAGATGGTCAGTAGGAGAACTAGGAAACAAGTCAAAAACTAGTGAAACTTACTGAGCACTCTAAAGTGGAATGATTTTCTCATAGAAATAAACATTTCTTGAGATAAAAATTTCATTGAAATGAAGGTTTAAGAGTTTGAAACCCTTAATTCCAAGTTTAAAACCAAAAAAGAGACACTTAGAAGCTCTAGGATCTAGCTTTCTATTATGAGGTAAGGTAGATGCAAAACAAAGACAACCAAATACTTTTAGCGAGGTAAGGTCTAGTTTTTGATTGTATATAAGGCTTGGTAGGACTCAAATTATGCAGTAAAGGGGTTGTAATTATGTTAATGAGGTAGACATCAAGCATAAGGGATTTTGACCAATATGCTGATGATAAATGGCTTTGAAATAATAAGGCCCTGGTGACATTGAACAAATATTGATGTTTTATCTCAATAATTTCATTCTACTGAGGGATTGCAACATAAGATGCCAAATAAACTATTCCTTTGTAACTATAAAAATCAGGCCATATGAACTCTCGACCATTATTATTATGAATGACTTTAATTTTGACATTTAAACTGAGTGAGAACCGTATTATAAAAGTTAGAGATAGAGGTTCTAGTTTTTGATGCAAATTTTAAGAATGAAATTCATGTAAACCAGGAGTAATCATCAACAATTGTGAGAAAGTATTTAAAACTAGAAATTAAAGAAATAATGGGTCCTTAAATATCAAAATGTAAAATATCAAACACATTATTAGAATGAATAATGCTTACATGAAAAGAAAGCTTCTTCTATTTAGTAAATGACAAACATCACATACATTAAA
Source organism: Garcia nutans (assembly GCA_947685225.1). Classification (NCBI taxonomy): domain Eukaryota; kingdom Viridiplantae; phylum Streptophyta; class Magnoliopsida; order Malpighiales; family Euphorbiaceae; genus Garcia; species Garcia nutans. The sequence goes on from CANTUV010000013.1 coordinate 847,485, forward strand.
AATTGAATGAATAAGATCAATATAAGACTTTCGAAGAGCCATTATCCTAGGTTGTGATGGATGGCCTAATCTATAATGCCATACATCATTGTTATTGAAAATAAAAGAACTATTTACAAAATGAACAAAAGAAGTATTTACATAACAAATATTTATACAAGGAATAAAATATGTTTATAAAGACACAATAATGACTGAATTAGATGGATGAGGATGGAAGTGGTATAAGCCTTTCATAAGATGACTTGTGCCAATTGTCCTCTTAATGGAGTCCTAAATGACACATAAGTGATTAGTAAAGAAAAAACAAATGTTGTTAGTAGTCAACAGCTTACTAATAGAGATAAGATTGTAATTAAAAGTGGAACTGCAACATTTATAAGCAGCATGCAACAAAAAAGTGTAACAAACCCTGCATGAGTAGAACAACACAAGAACAATTTGGAAGCAAAACTAAGTAGTTAAAGACAGGTCTATAATAATGAAGAAAGGAGTCTGTAATAATGAAGAAAGGAAGTATGCCAAAAAATGCTATTAGAAGCACCAATATCTATAATCCACTCAACTGACTTTGAAAAATAAGAAGATAAAGTAGACAAATATATATTGGAAGATGATGAATTAGGTAAAGTATAAAAAATGTCTCGTGTTGAATTAATTATGGAAGTGTGAGGAGTAATAATAGATTGATGTAATAAAGTCAATAGTTGAGAATATTGCTCCTTAATAATGAGAAAGAATCAACTTTATGAATTTGTACAGGCAAATAAGATTGATTTGCAACAACACTATAACTCACATGCTCATCACTCTAAACTTGATTGAAATGTGCAGAGATAGGCTTAGATTTATTGCGGTTAGATTGAGGATAACCATTCTTCTTATAACATCTTTCTATAGTATGTCCAGATATGGAAGAACAAAATCATCTGAACCCGACTAACTATGTCGGTTTAAACTGATTAAGTTGGTCAATTTTAACTTGTATATTCTTTAATAAATTCGACCGAACCGACCCTTAATAGTCAGTTTTTAAAAATATATTTTTTTAACCTATTAATAATGGTCGAGTTAGATGACTGCTAAAACTCGACCACCCGACCACTGCACATCTCTATGTCCAGTTATTCCACAAAAATGACACATTGGTCTCTTTCCTTCATAATAAGGCTTCTTGTTATAAAACCCATTAGTACTTTGAGACTGAAAATATCCACCAAAAAAATTGGATTTGGCAAGACATGTTACATAATCATTTTCAATTAAAGTAGCTCGTGGAAGTGAAATATGTTGTTCATGTTGAATAACCAAAGGGAAAACTCTATTCATTTAGGGCATTGGTTCCATTAGCAGAATTTGCATCTTAACAATAGAGAAATTGTCATTCAATTCCTTTAGAAACTTGCTTATTTAATCAAAACTCTGATAATTTCTAATAGCATCAAGAACATTACAACTATAAGAAGGTGTACAAACATAACTTGGCATACGTCTAAGAGAGAACAAGTCATTCCACAAAGTCTTGATTTGAGTGTAACAGTATGTGATAAAAAGATATCCTTGAACAAATACAATAATTTATTGTTGAATATTTGTAATACGAATCCAGTCTTTCTGAGATAACCGATCATAAGGACCTTTCCAAACGTTCCTAGATATGTTAATGCAATTGATGCTCGTAGTTATTGAAGGAACCAATGAACTGAAATCCATTGCAGAGAACACCAAGTATGATTTCTTTGGTTGTGAGATAGTGCCATCAATGAATTGTATCTTACTCTTAGAAATCAATGCTCGCTTCATGGATCGAGACCAAGATTGATAATTCACGCCATTCATGAGTTATGGAACCAGTACTAATGAAGGATTCTCAGTATGATGAAGAAAATATGGGTTGTTCTACTTCTTATCAACCTGTTTATCTAATTCTCTAATTGTTGATGATAATCGAAAGATAAAAAGCAAGAAAAATGAGGAAGAAGATTGAGAAAATCCTAGCACACAATTGAGAGAAGAAGCAAATGGAGAAAGTAAAGCAAAAGAGATAAAAGAAACTAAAAGCTACTAAAGAGTGGGAAAAATGAGCTCTGATACCATGTGGCAATTGCTAAACTGGGTAAATATGTGATTTGTTACTTTATTACTCTAGAAGAAATGCTTATATACTGTGTAGTTACCACATCAGTTAATAAGAAAAATATCAATAACTAACTTCACTAATCTAACTAATAAACTAACTTATTACATAAATAACAGTTGTAACTTCTTCAAAGATGAAGCTCCTTCATTTATGACCGAGAAAATTAATATTAATATTTAATTTTATTATTTATATCTCTCTATATTTTTATCTCTGACTATCTAAAAGATAAACAATTGAACATGGTAATAATTACTTTAATAGAGAAATTATCATAGGGATGACAACGAGGTAAGGGGCGTGGGTAGAGGGGTGCAATCCCCATCTTCGTCCCCACCTTAGTGAGGAATCCTCGCAAATTTTCCTTCAAGGGGGATTTTTGTGGAAAATTTATATTTATTTATTTTTTAAAAAATAAAATTTAGTAATATAAAAAAATAATAATTCATAATAATTATACTTTATAATAACATAATTATCCAATAGTTATATACAATAAAATTTAAAACATAAAATAAAATAAAATATATCGAGTTAAATTTATTTCACATATGCAAATAATTAAAATATAACATACAACATGCAACATACATAATATATATTATATTAATATATGTTATATTAATAAATAATATATTATAATATATATTACATAACATATATCAGGTCCGGATGAGAAGTATACTCATTGTTCTTATTTTGCCTCGATCAATGTGGAAAAAATTTTTCTTGTCCCCACCTCTATGTGAAAAGATTACCGAGAATTTCTGTTCATTCGACACAAATTGTCATGAGGAATGGAGATTCCGCACTTCATTATCAACCCTGAATTATCATCAAGTTTAGTGTATTACATTAAATGAATTTGAACTTCAAACATTTATAGTATGATGCTTGAGATTTTCATAAGTAAAAAAATGTCAATTTGTAATTAATAGTAATTTTGTTTGTTTAACTGGCAATTGATAATAACATAAGAGGGCAATATTTATTATTTGATATTTAAAATATAAGTTTTATCAATATTTTATAATTGTATCATTAATTAAATCAATTTAGTGATAATTCTTTTTATCAATAATAAAGAGATTCATATAAACTAGAAAAATACAACTTAAAAGAAAGACATAAAGTACCTATAAACCTACTAAATGCAAAAGTCTCCCTTATGAGATCTAATACATACGAGAAATAGCAAAACCAATAACTAGAATACCATTACAACAGAGGAAAATATGAGGTACCAAATATTTATCAGGGGACGACACAATAGTAAAAAAAAATGCTTACTAAAGAATCAGATTAAGAAGAAAGTCGAACTATTGATGGAGATGATTTAATAATCATAATCTCTGGACCAAATTCCCTTCAAAGTCTATAAGTTGATGGGATTAACATATAGAAACCATAAGAATCTATGGTGGACAGATTAAATCAAATCAATACTCTAAAATTAATTGTAGGTTTCATCCCAAATATTGGTTTTCATCCTAAATTAAAACTATTATACTAATTATATTTTTTCAAATATGAAAATTAGTGTAATAAGATTGAATTGAACTGAATTTTTTTAAAATTTAAATGTCTAAATAAAGATATATTTATAATTAAATATTAATTAATAAAACTATATTTTGAGCTAAATTTTAATGTTTTATTTATATATATTATATCATGTAAATTTATTTAAAATAATTAATTTAAATCCTTTTTTTAAAAATATTTTAAAAATATATTGAATAATTAAAATATCTAAAAGTTATATAAAAATTATTTAAGAAATAACATATATGATGTAATTTATCAAAACAATATTTCATTGTAATTTTTTTATTTGAAAATTTTATCTCCTCCTCAACTAAGTCTTGATTTCATCACTGATCCCAAACTATTAGATCTTTTAAAAAAAAAAAAAAACTCAATCATCATGAGGTGAGAAGTAAAAGAGGTCATTTTAAGGTAAGATTTGAGATTTATATAAAGTTAAATAACAAATTATTATAGATATACTACAGAAAAATAAAAAGAAGAGAATATTTAGTCATTGGAGGTTAAAAGATAGCCAACAACCCAAGATATAATATGAAAAAGAAGAGCTGTGAGCAAACGCAGAGAGAAAAGAAAAATAAAAAGAGAAAACTTCTAAATAAAGTTTTTTCTTATCTAAAGTTTAATCAATTCAGTGATAATTGAATTAGCTTGATTGTGTAAAGATAGATAAAAAAATACAAAATTTATAAAATGAATACATTTTAACATAAAAAATAAAATAAAAATAAAATAAATGAAATCAAATTAATCATTGAATTGATTTAAAGTTAACGGAGTCAATAAAATCAACCCGAAATAATTTATTCTGTAGACTTCATATACCGAGAGATTTAACGGCGAATGCATACAGACAATTCTGGTGCGGTCTGACTGTGGGTCCCACAGTAAATCCAGTTTCTCGTGATGCCGGAGCATTTTTTTTTCTGCCAGTCCACGTGGCGTCTAGATGTTGGCAGTTGTCTACATTGAATACCAAAGGGCAATAACGTCACTTCACTGGCAGGCCATTACCGTCAACAAAATCTGAAATTTTCAAAAATCAAATAACCAATACCTTGTGAAATCCACACACCGTTCAAATATCTCAATCCAACGGCATCCAGTGGAGAAAAATAAAAAAGGAGGGAAAAAAATCAGCCGTTCGATCTCACAGTCATGCCCTATCTTTCCGTTATATAATTGCTCATTTCTTTGCCAAACTATCTGCATAACACACTCTCTCACAGACGCACGCTCACTCTCTCTCCCTTTCTTTCACTTGCTCCGTTGAGCCTTGCTCAGGCCCGATCACAGGAAACCTCGCATTTTCACCGCCGGCGGTAGATTACTCGACGGTGAGTATCTTTAATCTTTTTCTCGTTTTATATTCTGTTTGGATACGTAGAAAACAGAGGAAACGAAAAGAAAATAGTGAAACCTTATGTTTTGAGTTTCTATTTTTTAGTTGTATGCTGATTGCTTATGTTTAATTAATTGAACTTCAATTTTCCTATAATGCATTTCTCGGAAGCCAAACAGGCTAGATCTGCTACTATATTTATTCTTTTATCTTCTACTTGAAGCTTTGTTTAGTTTTTCCTTGCGTTAAATTATCTTTCTTCTTCCATTTTCTTGTAAACTAAAATTTACTTCAATTTCTGTTTGTTTTTAAGTCCAAATTTTTGTAATATCAATTAGTCTTCAATCTCTAGATTCTATTGAATTTATTGAAATCTTCTCATATATTACTGGATTTTGTTTTTTTATATAGCTAGATTTCTTTAATTCTGATTATGTTGATTTCGAAGTTTGTCTTCATTTTTATGCGTATTGCTTCTTTGTAAACTGTATATATAGAGAGAATTGGGGTCTGAAATTATTTTATATGTTACAGAGAAAATAAAATGAGAGAAATCCTTCACGTTCAAGGTGGACAATGCGGGAACCAGATCGGATCTAAGTTCTGGGAGGTCGTTTGTGATGAGCATGGAATTGACCCAACTGGACGATACATTGGATCCTCTGATCTGCAGTTGGCTCGCGTCAATGTGTACTACAATGAGGCTTCATGTGGAAGATTTGTCCCTCGTGCTGTGCTTATGGATCTTGAGCCTGGTACCATGGACAGTGTGAGGACTGGTCCTTATGGTCAGATTTTTAGGCCTGATAACTTTGTGTTTGGACAATCTGGTGCTGGAAATAACTGGGCCAAGGGGCATTACACAGAGGGAGCGGAGCTGATTGATGCGGTTCTTGATGTTGTGAGGAAGGAGGCCGAGAATTGTGACTGTCTTCAAGGTATGTGGATGTTTGCTCTTGCGGCTTGGTTTGTGCTCATAATTTTTTGCTGCGTTCATTTGATGAATGATTTACTTGTCGAGCAACATATAATTTCTTTTGTAATCTCCAATTCTAGCTTTTCAAACTTTTAATGCTGTCCATTTCCTTATAACATATGTTGTTCCAATGAGCATTTTGAAGTTCCTCATGAAAACTCTATTAGTTGATATTTACATAGCCCTAAATTGTTTGTAGCTAAAAAATGTTTTTGTCCTGAAGTGATATATACTTGTCCTGTAATTTCTGAATATAATGAAACTCAGTTCATCACAGTGATTTAACTTTGTTGGCGTTTGAATTATAATTTATTCCTTACTTACTTTCCTTGTGTTTGCGTAGGTTTCCAAGTTTGCCACTCTCTCGGTGGTGGGACGGGTTCTGGAATGGGAACTCTTCTTATTTCGAAGATCAGGGAGGAATACCCTGACAGAATGATGCTCACTTTCTCAGTGTTCCCATCACCCAAGGTTTCAGATACTGTTGTTGAGCCATACAATGCCACCCTTTCTGTACATCAGCTAGTTGAGAATGCTGATGAGTGTATGGTACTGGATAATGAGGCATTGTATGACATCTGCTTTAGGACTCTCAAGTTAACTACTCCCAGCTGTAAGTGCATCAGAGCTTAATGTTCCATCAAATCTAACTAGTTGTTTGCTATTGGTGCAAATTTTATTGGCTTTCTAAGTTTTCTGTTAACGAGTTATTCAAATGATGTTTTTCTGGGGCATGGGTTCAGGGTTAGGATTTTATTGACTGAATATGTAAATGTTATCGGATAAAAGTTCTATCTAGTTTATTGCAACTAGTTCATGTTTAAGACTTGGTTTAGTCGAGTATTAGGAGAACTGTCATATCTCATCAAGGTGAAAAAGGTTTTTGTTCAGAATATTGAGTTTATTTCTTTTGATTGGGTTTGCGTTTCCTGCTCCATCAGCTTGGGTGGGTGGCTCTCATATTTTTTTTGTTGTTTGGTTGCCTTCTTCACTTGTTAAGTCATTGGTTACTGTTGCATTTAATATTTGTACTTAGTGGTTGCTTCCCTCTTTGATTGTTTGCTTCAACTATTCATTACTGATATTTCTTTGATTTTTTTATTTGACCATTCATTTATGACATTTCCTTGTTCGTTGCAAGCTGTTTAGTGAATTTGATACTGGAATTATTAGTATCACTGCAATCTATGACAGCTTAAAAATGTAATATGGGTCCATACCGACTGCTTATAATGTTTCTTGAATGTGTATTCTCTTGTAGCAAGGCATGTACTTTGGTTGATTATGTGTGTCTAATTTTCTATCTAATATATGGCTTTTGCTTTTATGGGTGAGATTTAAATAATTGCTGAGTGAGATGACACGAAGCTGAAAAGTTTTTAACCATGCAAACATAATGGTTAGATTTTGTACTTAAAATAATGATGCTTGTGTAGTTGTTAAGAAATGCAAATTTAGTTCTATGTGATTGGCTTTTATAAACAACAAATTTGCATCTCATTTTATTGATTATGATAATCTTTTTCAGACATCTTATGCTTCTTTACTTTGTTTTATTATCTCTTTACTGTTGAACATTTGGGAATTGTCTCTCATGTTTTCTTTTTTTTTTTTTTTCTACCTGGCGCTTATATATATGTATTGTTTCTAATTAATGTAGAAAGTGCTGAATTAATGTTGTTTTGTTGGATCTGTGACAGTTGGCGATCTGAACCATCTGATTTCTGCAACTATGAGTGGTGTCACCTGCTGCCTCAGATTCCCTGGCCAGCTTAACTCTGACCTTAGGAAACTTGCAGTGAATCTCATCCCCTTCCCTCGTCTGCACTTTTTCATGGTTGGGTTTGCTCCTTTGACATCACGTGGATCCCAGCAATACCGTGCACTAACTGTCCCAGAACTCACTCAGCAAATGTGGGATGCAAAGAACATGATGTGTGCTGCAGACCCACGCCACGGCCGTTACCTAACTGCTTCAGCAATGTTCAGGGGTAAGATGAGCACAAAAGAAGTGGATGAACAAATGATCAATGTCCAGAACAAGAATTCCTCGTACTTTGTTGAGTGGATCCCCAACAATGTGAAGTCCAGTGTCTGCGATATACCTCCTAAAGGACTTTCTATGGCATCAACCTTCATTGGTAACTCAACTTCAATCCAGGAAATGTTCAGGCGTGTGAGTGAGCAATTCACAGCCATGTTTAGGAGAAAGGCTTTCTTGCACTGGTATACTGGAGAAGGAATGGACGAAATGGAGTTCACCGAGGCTGAGAGCAACATGAATGATCTTGTGTCTGAATATCAACAATACCAGGATGCTACAGCTGAGGAGGAGCTGGAATACGAGGAAGAAGAGGAAGGGTTGAATGAGATGTAATCAACGATGCGAAAGGTTTCTTTAAGGCTTTTACTGCAATTATACCTAAATATTTGTTTTCTCTGCATTCTATTGAACATGGGTGAAATCTTTTTTCTATATCATAGTAATTAAATATTTTTGCATGTTATAATAGTAATGTGGGAGATGAAGAAAGTTGTTTGGTATTTTCTGGTAATGTTGTGATTATGGCTTTGTTCTCATGTCCATTCCTATAAATATTGAAATGAAGGCTTTGATTTTGCTTCTTTAAATGTTTAGCAAATATCAATAATTAAGGTCAGAGTTAGTTGTTGGGAAAACTCAAATCTGAATTGGTTGATGTGGGTGGGTACAAACATTAAATCATTTATTGAGATTTGAGAAAAGAAGACAAAAATGTCAGCCGAAACAAATGTGACAGTGTGACTATAATTGTTATGCTGCGTCATAAACTCAGCCAGTCAAGTTGGTGAATAATTGCTTGGGCATCTCTTTATTGGGGTTTTATTCGAGTGTTGCTGTGTTTAGGTAGAGGTTAATATGTTATGTCCAGGCCAAATAGAGTAATTAAAATTTTAGCATATGAGCAATATTTCCATCTTCTATCGCAATAGAGGGTTAGATTTGGTGTAGATGTTATGTCTTGCAATTCAATCATAAAATTAATTGATGAGCCTTAGCTTTTAAGGCTCTTGAATCAGTTTCTATTGGAGACCTTTTAGGACTCGGAAGATTGTGACTTCTTACCTTAGTCTGAGTCTAAATTAGAAAAATAATAATTAAGGAAAAAAATAATAATTAAGAAAAAAAGCGTCATCTAGCATTAGTTGTTTCAATACAAACCAACAAATTAATCTGTAAGAGAGGAGATTACTAATAATTGGTTTAGAATAAAGAGATTTGCGTATGGCTTTTTTCACAACAACGACGACACCAAAATCAAGACCCGGCGAGGCCATTATTGCAACAACAGAAAGAGAAGAAAGAGCAGAAGAAGATAAAGAAAGAAGCTGCAAATATTGCTGAGAATTGGCCTAAAAAAAGCCAAAAAAAAAAAAAAACCAAATTAAGAAAGCCAAAGCCAGCGGTAGTGGTTGAAGATATACTTTTAGCATATATTAAATAAATCGAAGGCATATAAAAATATTGCTGAGAATTGGCCTAAAAAACCCAACCAAAAAAAAAAAAAACCAAATCAAGAAAGCCAAAGCCAGCGGTAGTGGTTGAAGATATACATTTAGCATATATTAAATAAATCGAAGGCATATAAAAACTATAGGATTATTTAAAAAAATTAAAAAAGTGATAAATAGTGTAATTTTCTCTTAAATTTTTGGTACTGTATTTGCAATGTTATATTGCTGATTTTGCAAAAAACAAAAAAAAAAGATTGGCAATTTCTCTAAACTTGACTTTATATCACAAAGTGAATGAATTTTATCACACAAAATTACTTATTTTATGAGAAAAAAAATGTACTAATTTGATTGATTTTGTAAGTACCAACACCCGCATTAGATTTACAAGACTATCAAACAATTTGTATTTTTTTTCTAGGAATTGGAAGTGCCTATATATTCATCTTACTGTTATATAGCTAAATAGTTTGACGATAAAAATGTTAAAATAGTATATAAATTAAAACGTCAAAATATTGAGTTAATAACAAATTCCAATGAATAAAAGTGATTATCTTAATTTTTTTTCAAATAATAAAAGTTAAAATGTTAATTATAACAAATTTCAAAGATATTGTTATTATAATAATATTATCATTTTCGTACAGTGACATATTGACTGAAAATGAGTTAGAGATCAAATCAAGAATGTGTACATAATTCTTCAAAGTGGATATAAAGGGTAGTTTCCATTCGTAAAATCAAACCTTCAAATGGCCTTTTCATTAGGAAACTCCTTTGCTGTGTTAAATAAATGATAAAGAAACCTTGAAACTATCTGTTGACAGCACCAAGACGCAGCAGCATTCAGCAAGATGAGAAAGATAACAAGAAAAAGGAAGCAAGAAAATTACGTAAAAAACCCACAAAACCAAGCTGTGATTATGCATGCAACCATCAAAGCTTCTTATTCTTGCTGATGAGGTTTTTACAAGGAATTTTGTCATTTCATAATACTAAAAACAGTAAATCATTTTCAAAACAAGAAGATGAAGAAACCTAATGAAGAAGAAGCACAACCATCCATATTGGTGAAGTTATACCATAATGGTGGACAGAAGACTTGAACCTAAACTTCAATTACAAGTTAATTACATGCTTATTTGCAGGAAAGGAAAAGAGAATCCAACATAACAGGATTCACATCATAGTTTTCCTTGGCTTTCTTACTCCCCATGTAATCATTAATGAATATTGTAACATACAAGATCTGTTCTTGATGCACAAAAACCACTGTTTGATTCACCAAAATTAATTCGAACAATGAATATGCTTCAAAATTCCATTCCCATATGACCATGAGGATGTATGGACAAAATCAATCTGGTGATTGTCCACGAAAACAAACGCATCCATGAAAGATGATTGTTAAACATACCAGTTATCCTAGGAAATTAACCGGTAAATGTTGGATAAACTTTTCCTTTGCTACAGTCATCATCGTCTCGCAGCTGGAAGAGGTTGAACAGCAGCTAGGGGGTTCACTTGGTATGAAAATGTGAGTTGCCAGAAGTCCACCAAAGCCTTCTTTATGGATGAGACTTGTTTCCTAACAAACCTGAAATATACAAGACAATAAAATTCATTAGACATGAAATTGGATAGAAGAGAACAAATTTGCTCTACTGCTAACACTGAATCTTCAAATTTAATATGGTGTAGAGTATCAATTGGACAGGGGACGTTCTTATTCACGATAAGCTCTAGTTCAGGGGATGAATGCTTCTAGTTTCCCTTTCTATAGTTGAATAAAAAAAAATCAGAAACTCAACATCATGCAGAGCCAAAAGGCTCCAGAATGACATCCATATCAGGACAATGACTAAGAACAATTTGGGGGACACGCTATCAGTGAAGTCGTCAACTGATGCGGAAAACTTGCAGTTTGATGCATCATTCGAGGCTGAAAGTTGAACTATTGTTTTTTATTTAGCATGACAAGAAAGGAATGGATGATAAACAGCAGGAACAAGAGATCTTACCCTCTTAAAGTAGCTTGTTTCCTTCGGATAACATAATACATAAGAAACATCAAGTATCCAAGCAAAATCTTCCCATTCGTTATGGCCAACCGTGCATTACCAAACTTCAGATTGACAGTACGGAACCACCAGAAACATGGTTCTACACTCCTCGATAATTTCAAAAATGACTCTTTATTATTATTCACACCATTGGGCAGATAATTGGTTTTTAATTCTGAAGTCCTCCCAGAAACTTTTTCTTTTGGTGATGGGCCATAAGTTTCATGGCTATTTGCTGGCACAACTGATGAGACTTGTGTTGAATTGGTGGCTTTAACTGAGCATAATGAGTGCAATCTTCTCAAAAGTTCCTGGAAGGATACACAGCAGAATAACAAGATCGTACAATATGCTAGTAAAAGTGTGCATCTGTGTAGACCCCTCCAATCAAGGGCATAATATGCACTTAAAGGATTATTTCTTGCAAAAGAAAAAAAATAATTCACACACATATAAAAAACAAAAAAAAAAAAAACCTTTGAATCTGCCCAAGCTATCATAATGCCGCATAATTAACACAAAGGTTTAAATTTTTCTGAGTATTTCTGCGATAGGGCCAAGGAAAGAAAAAGCACTTTTTTTTTTTACGAGAGGAATAAAGTAAATCCTTGCGTTGCTATTCATTTTCACTATGCTGGGAGACTAACTATAGTGAAGTTGAATTTTGCAGATATAGCACACAAACTGCCAAAAAAGACTGAGTGTACTATTGACAATGGTCTTTTTCTTGACAAACGGGTGTAAAAATATTGTTGTAATTTGAAAGTTGAACTTTTCATAAAATTGATTTCAAAAAGAAAATTCATTTATTCTTAACACGAATTAAATTGAACTGTTGATCTTTCAAATTAACTCATCCACTTCATATTCTTTAGGATAAAACTCTATGAATTTCCCACTTAAGGCATGCTTAGAGAAAATGTTTAGCAACAAACTGATTTGACATAGTGAGAAATGGAGATGATTTGAAATAGATTGCCATGATTTTAGTTCCAAGAAAAAAATACACATGTATATAAGAAAAACAAGAGGTGTACATCATGCTATACAACTACAATTCATGTTGTGGAAATGAAACAAACATGTAGGGCATGAAAAACCACCACATCAATGTGCACAGAGGTGGTCAAAGCTTATTCCACATGTAGTTGACTGTGTGATAGCTGTTTATAAAATCTCATTAATCAGTTCACAACACTCCATTTGAAATCTATTATGATTCTGTTCAGTTCCCCTTAATTACCCTTTATTGTAAAGAAGACATTAATGCAATTATATTAAATAAAAATTTTCATGATGTCAATCTTCCCTATTTTAAGCATGTCCCAGTAATAGTGGTTGAGCTAGAGGTAGCACGGTAGAGATGCAGATAAGCGCGTATTAGATTTAGGCCGATATTTCAGATAATTTAGAGGGGGAAAAAATAAGATAAGATAATCATTTCTACAATTAGTGAAATGGGGAAAAATTATGAATACTAGCAGTAACAGTAGTTATCCTCATTAATAGTAATAGCACTAGATTCTACTGATTAATAAAAGTTTCCACAAAACCTACAGTGACTATGATGATAAAATTATGTCATTTTTCTATTTTTTACTACTCTTAAAATCACCTGCATAGATGAAGGGTCCAACTATGAATATGCAAATCACGAATACTAGTATAAAATGTCTCTTTAAAAGCTAGCAAGTACATTTCAGCAATCATTGAAGCAACAAAAAAAAATTATTGGCACCAATATAAATCCAAAGTGTAAAATTTACCTGTCGCCTTTCCACAGGCAATGCAGCTTCCTCAACCCAAGCAATTGCAAGGTCCAAATCTTTCAAATTTGTACTGAGAAGTGTCACAGCAAAGATTTCAACAACCTCTATATGCTCATCAACTCCCAAAACATTCCTATCATCACATCCTCCCTGCACATTGGCATCTACTTGTGAACCAACAAGAACATAATATTTTCCATCTACAAAATGCCACTTCCTAAGGAACTCCTCGAGAAACTCTCGAACGCCTAATGATGAACCTTCTGATATCTGAAAGCACGCCCTAACAAATAAAAATCAAATAAAATTACAATCTTTCTCTGTTACACATAGAAATTACCTTTTTCCATGGTGCTGTATAATTAATTACATACAACAAATATTTCACAAGAGAGATACAAATAAAAAAGATAAAACAAGTGTTCATTAAATTCGCTCAAGGTTCAACACATGACTAACAATGCATTGGAAATCCCAATAACAATTGGCTGAACTTTTGGTTTTTTTTGTTAGAAAAAAATCTTTTTGGGTTTTTTATTAAAAAAAAACTTTTTGGGTTTCCACTTCAGAGCCCTCCTTTTGAAGGTTTGTTCCACCCTTGAATCTTTCAGTTTGGCACTAATTAAACAGCATAACATATTTTAAGATGCAATGCCACGAAGCAAAAGAAGTCCTTAGTAAGGTCAATTTTCCATTTCAATTTTTTTTTTCAAGTAATAAAATCTCCATAGACCCAGATCATAATATTATGGCATTCTTAAAACTTCAAAATTTTGGTATTCGTCTAAACAATATATTTTCTATAGCTAAATTAGTAATGTTATTTTTAATGCAATTAGAGAGAATAATTCTCATTCATTTCTGTATAATTCTCATTCATTTATGTATCTCCATTACTCCAAATACAATACGCTTTTTTTACACAAAAAAAGCGTAGCTAGCTTTAATTATTTAATCCTACAGCTAGCCCACGAAGCCTTACAACTAATAGTTCACCTTATGCAATAATTAGATTCTTATACAACTACTAATCACTATCTATTGTCTGCCAACACTCTCCCTCAAGCTTGTGCAAAAATATCACACATGCCCAACTTGCAAATTAAAATGTGAAAATTTCTGTTGCTTAATCCTTTTTTAAATACGTTAGCAAGTTATTCGTCCGATGATACATGAAATAGATTTAGAGAAGCATCAATCAATTTTTCTTTTTATGAAATGTCGATCTATTTCAATGTGTTTTGTGCGGTCATGTTGAACTGGATTATGAGTTATGCTGATGGAAGCCTTATTGTCACAAAACATGGACAAATTGTCTTTACTATACAAATTTAATTCCTATAGTAACTTTCGCAACCATAGTAATTCACAAATACCTTGTGCCATAGCTCTGTATTTTGCCTTCGCACTTGATCGAGAGGCCGCGCTATGCTTTTTACTCCTCCAAGTAACTAAGTTTCCACCTACAAGAGTGCAGTAGCCAGAGGTTGATCTCCTATCATCAAGAGATCCAACCCAATCTGCATCAGTAAAGGCTTCAATTCAAAAGTAACTATTTTTGGAGAAAAGAAGACCTTTTCCAGGAGCAGACTTAAGATATCGCAGAATGCGGAAGACTGCTTGTAAATGAGGCTCACGAGGATCATGCATATATTGGCTGACCACACTAACTGCATAAGCTATGTCTGATCTAGTGTGTGATAGATAAATTAATCTTCCAACCAATCTCTGATATTTTTCCATGTCAACTGAAGTCCCTATTCCTACCTGTAGCTTATGGTTACTTTCAATGGGAGAACCTATTGGCTTACAACCCACCATACATGTTTCTTGTAGAAGATCCAAGATATATTTTCTTTATGAGATAAAGATTCCCCTTTTTGATCTAGCCACTTCAATTCCTAGGAAATATTATAGTTTTCCCAGGTCTTTGATCTCGAATTCTTGGGTCAAAAGCTTCTTTAGTAGATCTACTTCTTCTCTATCATCTCCAGTTACTACAATATCATCAACATAGATAATAAGTAGAGTAATCTTGCTCTTAGAGTGCTTAATGAACAAGGTGTGTTCAACATTACTTTGTTGGTATCCAAAGGAAACCATGGCTTTACTGAACCTGTCAAACCATGCTTTAGGAGACTGTTTTAGTCCATATAGAACCTTCTTAAGTTTGCATACCTTTCCTTGTGTTTCTTTACTCTCAAAACCTGGAGAAATTTTCATATACACTTCTTCCTCCAAATCTCCATGAAGAAAAACATTTTTTATATCAAATTGATGTAAGTCCCAATCAAGATTAGCTGCACAAGTCAACAATATTCTGATGGTATTCATTTTAGTAACTGGGGACTCCATATATCTGAGTAAATCCCTTAGCCACAAGTCTAGCCTTGTATCTTTCGATTGAACCATCAACTTTGTGTTTTACAGTAAATATCCACTTACAGCCAACCAATTTCTTTCCAAAAGGAGAAGTGACAAGTTTTCAAGTTTCATTCTTTGTAAGGGCATCCATTTCTTCAACCATTGCTTCCTTCCATTTGGGATCATTGAAAGCCTCTCTCCAATCCTGGGAAATAGATACCAAAGCAACAGACAAGACAAAAGCTCTATAGGAAGAAGACAATGAGTTATATTAAACAAAATTAGATATAGGATATTAGTACATAACCTAACTCCTTTCCTATGGGCAATTTGCTGATCTAAATCATCAAATAAGTGAGAAAGTTGAGAGGACTCACCAGAAGGATCTAAAGAATTTTCAGGATGTGGGAGTGACTCTTGACATGGTACAAACTGCATAATGGCACTCTGTTTTATTTCTCCTTGAATATCTCCTCAAATTAGGTATACCCAAACGTCCAACATTCTCCTTTTGAATTAAAATCTCTTCCCCCTGAATAGGCTGATCTTCAAAAATAGATTTATCAAGAGTGACCAAATTAGGACTCTCCTCTTCTTTCTCAGTCTCCCCCTGAAGAGGAGATTAAGGAAAACTAAAGCATAGCTCAGATTCTCTGAAAGTGACATCCATACTACCAAAGTATTTCCTAAAGGGAGGATGATAGCACTTATATCCCTTTTGAGTAGAAGAGTATCCAACAAATACACATTTAAGAGCCTTAGGTTTTAATTTCCCAACATTTCTAGCATGAACAAAGCAAACACACCCAAATATTTTTGGAGGAATAATGTAAGAATTTTTTCCTTGCAAAACCTCTAAAGGACTTTTAAAAGCTGAGTGTTTTAAGAGACATCCTATTTATAAGATAAACTGCTGTTAGAATTGCATATCCCCAATAAGGTTTTGGAAGATTCATGGTGAACATGAGAGCTCGAGCTACTTCTAAAATATGTCTATTTTTTCTTTTAGCAACACTATTTTGGCCACAAGTGTAAGCACAACTAGTTTGATGTATTATCCCATTGGACTCTAGATAAGTATGAAATAGCCCATCCACATATTCCTTTCCATTATCTATCCTAAGGATTTTAATTTTAGCATCAAATTGAGTTTTGATCATCTTATAAAAAGATTGAAAGCAAGAAATTATATCTTTTCGCCTTCAATAGGTATATCCAAGTTATTTTGGTACAACAATCAATAAGAGTAACAAACCACCTATGACCAGTCAATGAAGTGTTTTGAGTAGGTCCCCCAAACATCAGAATGAATAGTCATAAAATGAATTATACTTTTATTATTATTCAAAGGATATGAATTCCGTCTATACTTAGCAAATTCACAAGCATCACAAAACAAAGAATCAACTGAAATCCCTTTAAACACATTTGAAAATTTTTTTGTAAGACAAAAAAAGATGGATGCCCTAATTGCCTAAGCAATTGTAATATTTTTTTATTTAAAATCCTTATTTCTGCCAAAAAATGCGTGATTTATACCAAAATCAAAATTAGGATTTCCATCCAAAATGTATAAGCCATCATGCAGTCTACCACTGCCAATCATCTTCCCTGTTTGCAAATCCTGAAAGACACAATGGTTTGAAAAAAACTCAATTTTACAATTAAGAGTTTTAGTAATTGAATTGACAAATAAAAGATTAACAAGAAAATGAGACACATGAAGGACAAAAGATAATTTAATATTTGGAGTACAGTTGATAGAACCTGTTCTAGATACAGGAGTTGCAGAACCATCTGCTATTTTGACATTATTTCCTTTTGGACCAAGGAATAGTTTTAAAATCTTCTTAAAGAACCTGTCATATGTCTATTTGCTCCTGAATCTATATTCCACGAAAAAGTATTATAGTTAATGGAAGAGTCATTACCTGAGGTTATAAGATTGGATGAACCAACAGTTGAGTTGGTGTTAAGATGAGATAAAAGTCGCCTTAAATTTTGAACCTCTTCATTGGATAGATTGTCGTTTGAGGTTGTTACACCATTTGTTGCCTCAGTCAAATTTGCTTGAGTCTTTACTGGACCGCCCTTGTTACCTCCATGATTTTTATTTGGTTTGCCATGCAATTTCTAGCAAGTTTCTCTTGTATGGCGTGGTTTTCCACAATAATTACATTGTCGAGGGTCATCAATATGTTCTTTAGGGTGTTCATGAACCGATTTGACAGTTAATCCAGCTTTCTCAACTGTTGTTGTACACAACATAACACTTCTTCTACTTGCTTCTTGTTGTACATATGAATATGTTTGGAGTAAGGACGGTAAAGGTTCCTTACCAAGTACTTGAACTCTAATTTGATCATATTCTAGATTTAAACTTGCAAGAAAATCATAGATACGCTCCTCCTTTAATAATTTTTGAAAATTAATTGCATCTATAGGGCAATTAGCTTGAAAATTCTTATAGTAATCAAGTTCCTGCCACAAACCACTTAACTCTGAAAAATATTCTGAAATAGTCTTCTCTCCTTATTTCGTTCCATGAATTTTATTTTGGAGTTCATATTTTTGTGCAACATTACCCATTTGAGAGTAAGTTTTGCTTCTTTCCAAATATTTTCAGCTGTATCAAGTAGCAAATATGTTTTTGCAATAATGGTTGCATGGAATTGATGAGACATGACATAACAAGAGAATTTTTTGAATCCCACTGATTAAATAAGGAATTAGTTAATCTAGATTTCCTTTTTTCTCCTGTTATATATCCCCGCAATCCCCTAGCTTTGATAAACAATAGGCAAGACCTTGACCAAGCAAGTTAGTTCATCCCATCAAGTTTTACAGGGCTAATTTGTAAAGAGGGATTATCGGTAATTAGAGGACTATGTTTTTTATCATCTGTCATTTTATCCCTTTAGCAAATAGAGGCTTGACAATAGTGATCAAAATCAGTAGTAGACAGAAAATAATAGTACCGTTGATATTTCCTATTCAAGACAAATTTTCAATTCAAAACAAATTGAAAAAAAAAACACAGCAGGCAGTTTGGACAGTGAACAACAGACTAGGTTTGAACAGTGACTGTGAACAGTGACTGTGAACAGTGACTGTGAACAGTGACAAAATAATGTGTTTTAGAACAAAAGTGGTTGGATCTAAAAGGAGGGTATCTGGTATGAATCGGGAATGGTCAAAAATGAGATCGAAAGAAGAACTGGTGAGAAAAGGTTATTGCAAGCCGGAGCATGCGCTTCACTCGCTGGTGCATGAACAATGACTCCAGAAGCTTTTTCCGGCATGCGAGCTCACATACGTCGGCGTCTGGTTATCGGTCTCCAGTGACAGGCCGAACTCATCATGGGCTTCCTTCCTAGGTCGGCGGTGAGTACTTCTTAACGATGATTGAGGGTAAAAAACTACCTCAACAACGCATTAACTGTGAACTGCCTGCGTTCACTGTTACTCCACCAACATATTCACTGTTCTAACACAGATTTAAGGCTTTGATACCATTTTAGATTTAATGCAATTAGAGAGAATAATTCTCATTCATTTCTGTATCTCCATTACTCCAAATACAATAGGTTTTTTATATACAAAAAAAGCATAGGTAGCTTTAATTATTTAATCCTACAGCTAGCCCACTAAGCCTTATAGCTAATAGTTCACCTTATGCAATAATTAGATTCTTATACAACTACTAATAACTAGCTATTGTTTACCAACATGTACTTAATAGCACTAAATCAAATAGTTCAAAGGTTTAATGGAGTACACCTTTAGTTGGAGGGCTTAATGGTGGAAAGCACAAAAGTTAAGGGGCTTTACTGGATCTTGACTAATATATTCTAGATAACTGTGAGCGGGAAATTTTGCCCCCACTCCCAGTGGAATGGTTCTTGCGACTTCGGCACTGTTTAGGCTCGGGGCCTTAGAGAACACGAACCTAAGTCCGGAGAAAATGGAGTCGCCACCCGGACGGGCCGGGAAAAAGAAAGGGGTGGATGACTCGATTCCTAAGGAATCCCCAACCCCCTAATGGGTTCGGAAAGTTGGGTACGTGCGGGGAAGGTGAGAAATGGCCCAGCACCCCCACAACGCTCGGTTCATTGGAATCGGCCCCCTTTATAGGTCTTAATATTATAAAATTCTTAAATATAACAACATCATCCATATTACACAAAATAATTAAAAGAAAGCATCATTATATTAAAATCAAAGTAAGGTCCAAGCAAAATAAATAAATGAACACCCATCCGAAGATGGAAACATGTCCTTACATCACATGCCTAAATAGGACACCCACCGAAAGGCAGAAACATGTCCTTTACATAGGTTCTAAAATAGAAAAGAAAATTAAATTACATGATATTTTACTAATGAGGTATCCAACAAGTGGAAACATACCTCTTACAACATTTGGAAATCTAAATAAATTGATAAAATAAATAACCATTCACCATAAATAAATCATTCATCAAAGCTATTAATCAAAATATAAAATAAACATCCATCCATGATAAATTAAATAAATCAAGCATTGAAATTAAATAAATCAACCACCAAAAAATATAATAAACTATATAATCAAATCTAAAATTAAATAAAGCAATAAATATGTAAATTTAGGGTTTTAAAGAATTATCAATTGAATTTAGGGTTTCAAAATTTAGGGTTTTAGAAACTAAAGTTTTATAATTAAGGTTTTTGAAACTAGGGTTTTGGAATTAGGGTTTTGGAATTTAGGGTTTTGGAATTAGGATTTTTGGAATTAGGGTTTTTAAAATTAGGGTTTTGGAATTAGGGTTTTTAAAACTAAGGTTTTGGAATTAGGGTTTTTAGAATTAGGGTTTTGGAATTAGAGTTTTTAAAACTAGGGTTTTAGAATTAGGGTTTTTGGAATTAACTTACTGCCTAAAAAAACACAATTTTGGAATTAGAAAAATAAATTAAGGTTTTGGAAAAATAATCAATATTTTGGAGTTTAATAATGAAATGGTTTAGGCTTTTGGATAAAAATAGTTTGAGGTTTTGTGTTTTAATGAAATAACATATGGTTCTTGAAGATAAAGTAAACAAGATATATTTTAACAATTAATTGTTGACTACTAGATAGTTTTATGTTTTATGAAATATGCCAGTGGGATTACGAATACCAATTGATTAATGTTATAATTAAAGCAAAAGATTAAAGGTATTAAAACAAAAACCAAAGCAAACGATTAAAGTTATTAAAATGAAAAAACAATTTACTGCATGTTCAAAGATCAAGCTATTGTGTGTTCAAAGTTACTGCATGCATGCATGTTCTTATTAATCAAAGAAACAAAACTACTGTAAACATAAATAATTCATGATTAAAGATCAAACTTCCACTCGTTGGTTACTCCACAATTAACTTCTGGATGAACATTGACAAGATCAAACCTCCACTCGTTGCTGTCTTTGATGAATTGATTACTGATGAACGTTTGATGCTAATCTTTTCTGTTTGTTGCCGTCTCTTTGCTATCTTATTAATGTTCCTTGCCGTCCTCTCTTAATGTTACCTTGTTAATGTTTTCCCCCCTTTTGAATTCTGAAACCTTAATATTTATATCCGACACTCACTCAGAATCCTTATCCTAATATAAAACAGTCCCTAAAACAAATTCTAGTTGAATTAGGAAACATATTGAACCCATGCCGACCTAGTTGCCCTAGGTCGACATGAGACCAACCTCATGTCGACCTTGGGCTGCCTAAGCCGACATGAGGCATGCTCATGTCGATCTTGGGCTGCCAAGGTCGACATGAGGCATGTTCATGTTGACCTAGCCTCCCAAAGTCGACATGAAGCATGCTCATGTTGACCTAACTTGCCCAAGTCGACATGAGGCATGTTCATGTCGATCTTGGGCTTCCAAGGTCAACATGAAGCATCCTAATGTCTCCAGGCCGGCCTCAATTAAATTACTCTGACCCTTTTTTAAGTTATGAACCAAAAAATTTTAATTTGGGCAAATTCCACTTGGTTTTAGGGTTTTATAATCAAATATATGCCTCTTTAATCCGAACCGACTCCTTTTAAAAATTATAAACTAGGTTTAAATATTTAAAGTCGGATCAAATTTATTTTGGCATCCTTTAATTAGGACCATATCAAATTGGGGTAAAAATTAAGGGTCTACAGTTTGCCCCCTGCTTGAACGATCTGAGACTACAGCAAAAGAGAGTGAAAAGCAATAAGACTTAATTTTTGAGATGGTTGAGGTTTTGTTTTGCGTTTGATTTGGGTACTTAGACCCAAGATTGAATTTGATATGGGTTCTTGGACCTGAGACTAGATCGAATTTGGGTATTTGGACCTGGAATTGGGTACTTGGACCCGAGATTGGATTTGATTTGGGTACTTGGACCCGTGATTAATTTGATTTGGGTACTTGGACCCGAGATTGAATTTGCTTTGGGTACTTGAACCCAAGATTGAATTGGATTTGGATACTTGGACCCGAGATTAGATTGATTTGGGTACTTGGACCCGAGATTGGGTACTTGGACCCGAGACTGATTTGATTTGGGTACTTTGACCCGAGATTGAGTACTTGGACCCAAGATTGGATTGAATTTGGGTACTTGGACCCGGAAAAGATTTGGGTTCTGGACCCGAGATGATTTGGGTTCTGGACCCGGTTTAAGTTCTGGACTCGGAAAAGATTTGGGTTCTGGACCCGGGATGATTTGATTTGGGTACTTGGACCTGAGATTTAACTAAAATAATTTGCAAAAAATTTAGCTAATTTTTTACCATGTACATATCTTCTCCTTGTCTCCTTCGTGTAAAAATATTTAAATAGTGCAAAAAAATATTTATATATACGCAAGTTTTTGAATGATTAAATTGAATGATTGAATTTAATTTTTTTACTGTGTAGTCACTGTTAATATACTATTTGGGCAGCATGATGGTTGCGATATCAAAGTAGGAGGAAATATTCACAAGGCCCGTAAGTGGTATGATCAGGCCCCACCCGCAGTAAAGAGAATGGTGCAAGAAAGTGGTTTTGAGGACTTCGTTTTGCAATTACTAGCACGGGGCTATCAAATAGATCGGAGCGTGATCCAAGCACTTGCAGAACGATGGGTGGACACAACTCATACTTTTCACTTGCCCATTGGGGAGATGACAATTGGTCCGGTTGACTTTGCTGCTATAACTGGCCTCCGATGTGATGGAACCCCTGTCCCTTTGACCTGCAATATTCTGAAAGAAGAAGAAATCCAACAATTGATCGGTGTCAAGCCCCAATATAGAAGGTCGTATAAGATCCGATATGAGCCTATCCAAGAGTATTGGGTAAAGTACACTAGACCCGTGCAGGGTGAGAGGGCAAAACAATATACTCGGGGATTTTTATTGTATTTGTTGGGGGCAACCATTTTGGGTAGCACCGAGTCTGCCATTCACTTATCCGTATTGCGCGCCCTTTCTGACTTGGATCACGTATCTTCTTTTTCATGGGGGGAAGCTGGTCTAGCTTGTCTTTATCATGGTTTTGATCTGCAGGAAAAAAAGATCCTTTATTGGTTTCGCTGCCATTGCTAAGGTGTCATTTCCTTTAAAATTATTGATCCACACAATGCATGTGTATAGGCTTGATTTTCTCTTTTATGTGCAAGTTTGGGCATACGAGCATAACTTGGTGAGGGTTCCAAACATTTCACAGCCACGAGTCAATTTTCCAAGGTTGGGTGTTTGGTTGTTGGGTCGCAGGGAAGTGTCCGGGAGTCACCATGTGCACTCTCAACGTTACCACTTGAGTCGTCTGACTTGGGATCAAGTAAGAAAAATGTTAATATTAATATCAAACCTATGATAAAAGAAAAATTACCGATTTTCTTTTCTGCAGGTGGATATAGCCTGGTGGAGAGCCGAAGAGAAAAATGGCTGGATTAGATGCATGACTGATGCAATGCCTTTGCACAACTCTCGTCGAATTATGGCTGGCCTGATCTTTAGCAGGTGGTTTCTAGGTGATAGAGTACATGACTGGTTCCTTGGACCTAACCAGCGCAGAGTACCAGTTGATATTCCATCATATGTTCTGAACCTTAATGCAATGCTAGAGCCTTTTTGGAGTCGTTCCCGTATTGGTTTCGATGTTCATGACTTCCTGCTCTCACCGGACGTGTCATATGCTCAATTTATCCAGGATTATCTGCTAAGTTTTGAAGTGTCACCTGTTGGTGTCCGTGGGCTATCTGGAGGTGAAGAAGAAATAGAAGCGGAGCAAGGAGAAGGTGAGGAAGATGAGGAAGAGGGTGAGGATGAGGAAGAAGATGAGCAGGAGCCTTCTTCTCAAATCCATGGCAATTTCGGGGCTGGCACTTCCCAGGTAGCTATCACTTTGTCATTACAATTGTCTCTTTGTTTATCTATTCTGATTATTTATATAATCATTGTAGGCTGCTGATTCCTCTGACAATGGAGCTGTCCCTCTGTATGATACTTTGATACAATGACAGTTTTCTCCATTTACCCCTTCTCATTTAGATGTGCCATCTGATTCGCAGAGCTTTGATTTGAGTTACCTGGTCAGTCATTTTTATCCTATAATGATGTATGCTTGCATGTATGCATGAAAATGTATGGACTTACCCTTTCCTTTTCTGGCTCACAGCGGATGCTTGAGGAGCAAAATAAGAAGCTTCAGGAGGAACTAGATGTGAGTCATCGACATGCGGCACATTTTGAGGAAATGTATCAACAAGAGGCATGAGACTGTCGATACTTTCGATTTCAGGGTATGAGGGAACCAAATATCCCTTCAACAAGAGAATCCCGGACTGTTGGCCATGATATACCACCTCCCTATTTAGGTGATGATAGAACCAACTTTCAAAGTCCTGGAGGTTTAGATATTCCTTCTTCGAGCGGATATGGGATAGATAATATGCCCCCTCCTCCAACGGGTGATGATTTTTTTAGGGCTTTGTCTGATTATGAACCGCCTCCTTCCTTGTAGTGACAAAAATATAAAACTTGTAACAAAACTTGTAATTAAGCCAAAAATGGTAATAATTTTTGTTTTGTATACCTTCTTCTTTTTTTTTAATTAGATGCAGTGGCTTTGTTAAATCAGTGCCATATTACCTCAGGACTCGACTTTTCAAATTAACATATCTATAACATCACAGCACTAGTTACCATACTAAAATCGGGAATTATTCTATTTAAGCAAGAATTATTGCACTTCAGATAGGCACATACACATTACTTAGCCAAAGGTCTCATTTGAGTTCGAATATTGTCTATCTCATATGCATGCTTATTCAAACTATCTCCACTAATAGACTCTACCTACCAAGAGAGATCAAAAGGTCTTTGATAGGCTTGAAATGGGGTCTATGAGGGACATGGGTTAAATGAAGGCCATTTTGAGATAGGAGCTGATATGACACAATGGACAAACCCTCACACTATAAATTTCTTGTCTGAATTTTAGGCAGCTTGGAGGCAATCTTGCTAGACTCCAAATTCCTTCTATCTTCTTGGCATTAATCTGGATCTTGATTAGGACAGTTTTTGCACTTGCAAAAAGTTTGGTTCCTAAATTTGTTTCTTTTCTTCTTCTCCCTTTTCTTTCTTTTTATTTTTCTTACTCTTCCTTCTTCTTTCTCTTTCCTTACTCTTCCCTTTCTTTTATCATTTTGTTCTTCTTTCTTATAGA
Organism: Garcia nutans; assembly: GCA_947685225.1. Taxonomy (NCBI): domain Eukaryota; kingdom Viridiplantae; phylum Streptophyta; class Magnoliopsida; order Malpighiales; family Euphorbiaceae; genus Garcia; species Garcia nutans. The sequence continues at coordinate 872,898 of CANTUV010000013.1, forward strand.
ACTTTCAAGAACTAGATGGTCTTCCTCCCTTTTCTCTAATTTTGATTTAATCTTTGGTTGGGTTGGACCAATTCAAATAAAAATATCTTTATGAACCAAATGGAAGCCTTTTGTTGCTTTAGGCAAAAGAGAACTCAGTTGGCTTTCTGAACCGTCTTTTTAGGTTTTATTTTTTTCTCTTTTTTTTCTTTCCTTTTTCTTCTTTTCTTCTTTTTCTTTTTCTTTTGTTTTTTTTTGTTCTAGCTCTAAAAGAGTTGTCTTGTTTGTACCGACTTGGGCTTCCAATAATGGATGAGTGGAGTAACATAAATCTTCTTTAACAGGGATAAATCATTTGTTACTCTAATGTTGTCTTGATAGATTGAAGATACTAGGAAAACTTCAACTACCCTTATGGTCTTGAGAACTTCAACTATCTTTATGGTCTTGAGAACTTCAACTATCCTCATGATCTTGAATAATCATTGATTTCTTTGATCTTCTTGCTTCTTCATATTAGTGATCATAAGACTTGTCAAAAGTATCACAACATCTCAAGGTAGGTTACTGTGGTTTGTAAGCCAATGAAAAGAAAGCTAAAATTTTATGAAGGCTCAAAGGGACAGCTAGGGATTGATATTTAATTGGGTGGATACTAGTTGTTGGCTAACCAAACAATGCCTAGATCATCTCTCTCTTAAATAAGTAGAGTTCAATTTTGCCTCGAAAGTTTATCAAAGCATATTCTAAGACTGACTAAGACCTAGACAAAGGTAATTATGCAGGAGCCCTCTCTAAGTAAGCATACACAACTCAATGCTATAGAGCAATTCCCTCACCTAGTAAAGTCATTCAAGTCATGATGCATAAATATATTAATTCATGAATTATCAAGCTAGATTCCTCATTGGTTGAGCACCAAAGTGAACAAAGACCAACAAATTTTTTTTGATAAAAGTAATTTATTTAAACAAATTTAAATTTGAAAAACACGATAGTTCCAATTAAATATTAAAGAAAGTAAAATTGAACAGCAGCATCCAAGCTAAGGAAAGTTCATTGAGTTAGGCTTCTTTTCCTTTCACATCTTCAATATTCTCATCTTGAAAAGAGGATAAAACAAAATCTTCTTCCAATTCTTTTCCCACCATAAAGGTTGCTGGTGGTGGCACTCTTCCAAATTTAGGCAAAGGATCATTCTTATTGTTGGGCTTATCAGGCTCAGGCAGCTTTCCACTGTCAATCAAATCTTGGATTTTGTGCCTTAAGTGAACACATTTATCTGTCTCATGCCCTTTCATTTGATGGAATTGACAGAAGACCTTGACTTCAAAATTTGGTGGTAGAGGCTTATGTAGAGGCCGAGGTGCCAATGGTTGTAGCAAATCCATTTTCATTAGATTTTCTAACATCTTTGACAAAGGCTCCCTTAAGTCTGAAAATTTATGCTTCTTTGTTGGCTTAGTTGTTGCATCTTTCTCAACACCTCCTCTTTCCCTTTGACTTTGCCCACTAGGGTGATAGCGCCTCTTATTGCTCCACTTAGATAGCATATGGTTCGGTTGGTCTTGTAGAATAGGGATTAATCTCTCATTTTTCATTCGATCTCTATCAGTAGACATGTTCCTTGTTAATGCTGCCTTTTCCTTCTTTCTTATGTCAATGGGAGATGCCTCATTAGCATTGTTGATGATCTCTAGAATTTGAATCAACTGGGTCTTCATAATTTCAACCAATTGATCTTGTAGCTCGGCCATCCTAGCTTTGACAACTTCATCGATTATATCCCTTAGCTGGTTTGCATCCATCCTTCCAATGAAGTGCTTGAATCAAAATCAATGTTGTAGGTGGTATCTGTTGAGCTCGGATTAAGTTCTACTATAAGCGTCACTCGCAAGTATACGAGGTAGCTGTAGCAAAGGTGATCGCCCCAAGGTCGTTTCCCCAAGAAGGTGTGGTTCGTAATAGCTTGATTGACAAATTATTTAAACGTGAGAGTTTGTTGTGTTGGAATGTAAAAGAACAATTTAAACCTAAGATTAAGGAGTGTAGGATTGATGTATGAAGGTTGTACAAGATCAAATCGATTCTTGGGAATATGTCTAGGGTTATAGGTCCATTTAATCAAAGCTCAATTCTCAATTATCCATTAACATAACCTTGTAATTAATTTGTTCCTTAAGGTTAATTAGTCAATTACCAATCCATTAGTTCTCACATTCATGAATTAACAATGACCAATTCTTTTATATTTGCAAATTAATAAACCCTAGAACTTATATTTCTAATTCATTCATAGGGTAGTCGATTGCATAATTCCGATATCGAATTTCACCTCTCGGTCCTTCATTCAATATCTAGAGATCAATAGGTAGCTAATCTATCAACCTAGCATACAATCCAATGCAATCAACCAACAACAAGGTACATCAATGGAAATATCAAATCAAAGCATTCAATCAAATATACTACAAACCCTAGGTATGGGTATTTAATTCAACATCATCAATTTAAAACATTCATTCAACTCAATATAAATCAAATACAAATTGTTCATTGCAATATCAATTCTCTTAATACAACAAAAACAATATTGAAATGAATTAAAAGAGAGAATAGAAAAACCCCTTGTGAAGATGCCAAGAGTAGGATTGCTAGTCTTCCTCCTAGCTCCACTTTGATGTTTGATGAAGAACTCAAGCCCTTTTCAATGGTTGATTCCCCTTTTGCAATATGGAATGGAGCTTTCTCAAGTCTCCAAACCTTGGAATGGATCTTGCCTTTGGTAGATGGAATGGAGCTTTCTCAAGTCACCAAACCTTTCAATGAAGCTTCTTCAACCTTCAAGAGCTTGTAACCCAACTTATCCCAAAGAACCTCAAAGATCTTATCAATGGAAGATGGAGAAGATGAAGATGGAGGATGAAGATGAAGGGACAAGGAGAGTGTCACTCTCTCCTCATCCCAAATTGGTGTTTGCCCCCTCCTTCTCTTTTCTTTTCTCTATTTCCTCAAAACCCTAGCCGTCCTCTTTTTATGTCGTGCGAAAGAATTTATACATTTTTTGGTGTGAGTGGCTTGGCCGTGTCTCTTCTTCTTTTCTTCCTTTCCATGAGGTGACACGGCCAAGCCAAGGTTGGCTTAGCCGTGTCTCTTGATTTCCATGGGACACGGCCAAGACAGTTGGCCGTGTCCCTCACTGTGGCTTCTTCTTTCTTTCTTTCTTTGGAATAGTGAGTGACACGGCCAAGCTTAAGTGAGCTTGGCCGTGTTTGACATGCTTGGAGGGACACGACTAGTGGCTTGGCCATGTCCCTTGGGTGTGTCCCTCTCTGTTGCTCATTTTCCTTCTTTTCCTTCTCTTCTTTGGCTTGTTCTTTGATTTGCTCTTTGAGTGAGACACGGCTAAAGGCTTGGCTGTGTCTCTGGGTGTGTCTGCTTCTGCCTTGAATTTCTTTTGAGGTACATGGCTAAGCTTGCTTTGGCTTGGCCATGTCTTGCTTGGTTCATGCTTTTCTTGCCCTGTTTTGATCTTCTAAGGGTGTTTTTGTACCTAAACCTAAAAACAACACTTTAAACACACTTAAAACAACAATTAATCAAAACATTAACTAAAACACACTTAAAATCATACTAAAAACTAGTACAAATCTAAACAGTATCGTTGTATGCTCTTGAATTGTTGTACTTCAGGTCTATGAGCCATAAAGGATCAATGATATGAGATGCAAATGTATGCATGTATGCATAAACAATCAACAAAAAAAAGATAATTAGGACGTTCCTTCCAACCTTATAACATCCACACACAAATGGCGAGTCTCTTTTTCTAGGTAATATGGTTAACAAAATACCAACATGGGGTATCTTATTTTCGAATAATTTCCTCGGACGTTTTAACCAATAGTTATATTTTCAAAAATGGAAATTAGTTCACAATAATTTCCATTAATTAGGTTTTAATCCATTTATCCAACTAAAGTAGCCTTTATACTATATTGGATTAAAACTAAATTAAGAGGTTTATTATAGATAGATTTCTCACTTGAAAAAGGTAACTAATGATTCATGCCAAAAACAAGCCCATGGTTAATTTATTCTCAATATAAACTAGGCCCACAATTGATTTTTGGTATTTCATAATATACCTAAATATTTTTGCAAGCTCTTTGTAAAAAATGGTTGGATGGAAATAATTTTATTTCTAAGCCCATTATAAAAAGATTTTAGAAAAATAGATTTCGGGCTTAGTATTTGGGCCATGAGCCAAAGAATTTTTGATTTGTTTTTAGAAAAGTCTTATATCCAAAGACCATCTTGAAAAATTTTAAAAATAGCTTTCGTCTTTTGGATTTAAAGAAAAATTTATTTTGAGCTTACAATATCCTTAGGTCATATTAGAAAAAGAACAAACCAAATAAGCCATGATTTAAGCCAAGATAAATCAACCATAGTCAAACAACATGCATTTGGGGTAAAAACCTAAGGAAAGTAACTAGATCAATTACATGAGCTTTAGTCTTTAGGTAAAAAGGCTTAGGTTCCCATAGCAAGTATATACTAAATGGTACGAGGCTATGAGTGGTTATGCCATGCTCGATCTCCATACCTTGAGTGAAAGTATGGTATCCCTCACATAACACAATATGGGTAACACGGGCGTCCTAACTCACGCACACGATACAATATAAGATGATGCAATGGATAATATTATTATAAGAAAGAATAGAATAATATAAAGACCAACGGAATCAACTTCTCTTATCCCCAATGGAGTCGCCACTGTGAGCGGGGATTTTCGCCCCCACTTCCGGTGGAATGGTTCTTGCGACTTTGGCACTATTTAGGCTCGGAGCCTTAGAGAACACGGACTTAAGTCTGGAGAAAATGGAGTCACCACCCGGACGGGCCGGGAAAAAGAAAGGGGTGGATGACTCGATTCCTAAGGAATTCCCAATCCCTTAATGGGTTCGGAAAGTTGGGTACGTGCGGGGAAGATGAGAAATGGCCCAGCACCCCCACAACGCCCGGTTCATTGGAACCGGCCCCCTTTACAAGTCTTAATATTATAAAATTCTTAAATATAACAACATTATCCATATTACACACAATAATTAAAAGAAAGAATCATTATATTAAAATCAAAGCAAGGTCCAAGCAAAACAAATAAATGGACACCCATCCAAAGATGGAAACATGTCCTTACATCACTTGCCTAAATAGGACACCCACCGAAAGGCAGAAATATGTCATTTACATAGGTTCTAAAATAGAAAAAAAAAATTAAATTACATGATATTTAACTAATGAGGTATCCAACAAGTGGAAACATACCTCTTACAACATTTGGAAATCTAAATAAATTGATAAAATAAATAACCATTCACCATAAATAAATCATTCATCAAAACTATTAATCAAAATATAAAATAAACATCCATCCATGATAAATTAAATAAATCAAGTATTGAAATTAAATAAAACAACCACCAAAAAATATAATAAACTATATAATCAAATCTAAAATTAAATAAAGCAATAAATATGTAAATTTAGGGTTTTAAAGAATTATCAATTGAATTTAGGGTTTCAAAATTTAGGGTTTTAGAAACTAAAGTTTTATAATTAAGGTTTTGAAATTAGGATTTTTAGGGTTTTTGAAACTAGGGTTTTGGAATTAGGGTCTTGGAATTTAGGGTTTTGGAATTAAGGTTTTTGGAATTAGGGTTTTTGGAATTAGGGTTTTTAAAACTAAGGTTTTGGAATTAGGGTTTTTGGAATTAGGGTTTTTAAAACTAGGGTTTTAGAATTAGGGTTTTTGGAATTAACTTACTGCCTAAAAAAAACACAATTTTGGATTTGGAAAAATAAATTAAGGTTTTGGAAAAATAATCAATATTTTGGAGTTTAATAATGAAATGGTTTAGGCTTTTGGATAAAAATAGTTTGAGGTTTTGAGTTTTAATGAAATAACATACGGTTCTTGAAGATAAAGTAAACAAGATAGATTTTAACAATTAATTGTTGACTACTGGATAGTTTTATGTTTTATGAAATATGCCAGGATTACGAATACCAATTGATCAATGTGATAATTAAAGCAAAAGATTAAAGGTATTAAAATAAAAACCAAAGCAAATGATTAAAGTTATTAAAACGAAAAAATAATTTACTGCATGTTCAAAGATCAAGCTACTGTGTGTTCAAAGTTACTGCATGCATGCATGTTCTTATTAATCAAAGAAACAAAACTACTGTAAACATAAATAATTCATGATTAAAGATCAAACCTCCACTCGTTGGTTACTCCACAATTAACTTCTGGATGAAAAATTAACAAAGACAGCACTGCTGTCTTTGATGGATTGATTACCGATGAACGTTTGATGCTAATCTTTTCTGTTTGTTGCCGTCTCTTTGCTATCTTGTTAATGTTCCTTGCCTTCCTTTCTTAATGTTACCTTGTTAATGTTTTTTCCCCTCTTTTGAATTCTGAAACCTTAATATTTATATCCGATACTCACTCAGAATCCTTAACCTAATATAAAACAGTCCCTAAAACAAATTCTAGTTGAATTAGGAAACATATTGAACCCATGTCGACCTAGTTGCCCTAGGCTGACATGAGACCAACCTCATGTCGACCTTGGGCTACCAAAGTCGACATGAGGCATGCTCATGTCGATCTTGGGCTGCCAAGGTCAACATGAGGCATGTTCATGTTGACCTAGCCTCCCAAGGTCGACATGAAGCATGCTCATGTCGACCTAACTTGCCCAAGTCGACATGAGGCATGCTCATGTCGATCTTAGGCTGCCAAGGTTGACATGAAGCATCCTAATGTCTCCAGGCCGGCCTCAATTAAATTACTCTGACCCTTTTTTAAGTTATGAACAGAAAAATTTTAATTTGGGCCAATTCCACTTGGTTTTAGGGTTTTACAATCAAATATATGCCTCTTTAATCCGAATCGACTCATTTAAAAATTATAAACTAGGTTTAAATATTTAAAGTCGGATCAAATTTATTTTGGCATCCTTTAATTAGGACCATATCAAATTGGGGTAAAAATTAAGGGTTTACAATAACCCATCCCAATGTTACATGATTTCCAATGAGCGTGAGCTACCAAAATATAAGATGCAAGATCTACTTCATTAAGTAAAAGAAAAATAGATACTTCTAGCAATTTTACTAGGTATACTAGCTTGAAACAACCAAAGAATGGTTCCACAGTTCAAACAATAGCCATAAAAAACAAAACAAAGTAAAGATATGTAATAGGATATCACCATATTCTGCAGACACAACATTTTGAAATAATCTTGAGTCTCTAAAACTTGAAATAAGAGCACATTGACATAGTAATGCACCCACTTATATGCAAAACCAATTTTTTGTTTTTATATTACATCAGAACACGTGACTGTACGGGCCAGATAAAAGAACTCCAAAGCAACATAGTAATGTCAAAGAGAAGGAATTAAAGAAGTAAAACTATCATTTCAATTGAAGTAGAATGGAACATCTTTTATTTTTACTAGGTATTCAGTTCATGTTCCAACTATAACCTGAATGTTCTATTTCATCTAGTTTAAATATGACTTTATTATCAAGTAGTGCCAGTGACAACCTTATATGGGGACCAAAACATACAAACTTATAAGCCAAAATTGCATTAACAGTACCTTATTACAGCTGTCATGAATAAACCAATGAAAAATTTAATATGTTTAGTATTTGATGATTTGTAAACAAATCAAATATCAGAAAACCATCATGAATGTAAAATAAATTTCATACATTCTTAAAATGATTCTCCCACCTGAGCATGAAATAGTAAAAAGGGTAATGGGTCAAACAAGTTAAGAGTACCCAGTACAAAGAACTTGAACAGGGATAGCATATGCAGAAATGAATAGTTTTTTTAGCTCATTCAAAATGTCTGAAGCCCTGCAAAAGCAAAATATGTCATTTTATTATATTTTGAAAGTCCCTTTTGGGTTTTATCGCTCAAAATATGTGTATATATGTATGCCATGCAAGTTAAATGCTTCCACATTCAGTAAATTTGCAATAATCAACTCCCTTGGCAATCTGTCTAACTTGGTGCATAACAGCATAACCAATTTGGTTGTAACAAGTGCAGACAATTTAGACAATGATGTTGGAAATGATGCAGTTCATTAAAGAGAGAGGCAATAACATGAGGTGACAATATGAATATGTATTCCTCAATATGGATGAATAAGGTCAATGAAAAACCATCGGTAACTATCAAAATCAAATAAGCCTAAAAAATGGATGCAATTGCTAGTGAGGACTCAATTAGTTACTACACAAGTTACAGATTGGCCATCTAAAGCTATAAGGTTCTTATGGTGTAGGTTTGAATAGAAGTGAGATGAATTAGCTTCAAAAGACAAAAAAGGTTCCCAGGTTCAACATAAAAGGTTAGTCATTACTCGGGGGAAAACTGTAACTTCATAATTGAAATAACACAATCATGCAGATCCCAGAACTACCAATTATCAAAAATATATTTCCAACAAGCTAAAGTATTTCTCTATCCTTTCACCAAAATAAACTCACCAACATCATCTACATAATATATAATCTATTTTTTAATTAGCATCTAAAGAAAAGTCCTTCACAAGTTGGAAAGACTCAAACTTGCACATCTCATAGTTGCAAACCCAATCAGGAGAATCGGGAAAGACTCAAACTTGCACCTCTAATAATCGCAAGCCCAAGACTTCCCGTACCATTTTCATCAAACATATATATATATAACTTTTTGAGAAAAAAGAAATGATATCAGAAAAAGGTACCTTCTTAGTTGGTTTAAGGACTGAACCAACACCATACCAGCCGATATCTTCATGTCATACAACTCAAAACCCTCTTCGCTTTGATTAGCCAAGCTGTCATTGCTGTCACATATGCTCTTCAGAACTGAGGAAGCTAATGATGCAGCCTCCTCATACATGGAGGCAACAAGGTAACTGAAAATATTACATCAAAGTAAAATGGAATTAGATTGCACATTCTTGAAGACTAACACACACATACATATAATCACAAAGGCTCATATTTATGATAGAATATACTAATTCTCCAAAAATTCCAAACAATAAGCCAAAGACAAGGTGAGATTTTTTAGTAGATTCTTCAATCAATTTTCTTGACTGTTAAATTCATAGTTTGGAATTCTTTTAGGAATGCAATTAGGATTATCAATAATGGGTTTTTAAATTCGGTCATGAGAAGGCAAAAGAAAGAGAGAATTACCTCTCAGAACGTTCAATTTCTTCCCAAATTGCAAGGTTTGAATCCATAGTAGTCATCTCCCACCTTTATCTCTCCTGCTGAAGAACCACCTTCTTTATTGTGCAATAAGAAGAAGAACAAGGAGAAGAGGAGTATTAAATTTGGGCCCACAAGCCCATATGTTATGGAGCCCAGTCCCATGTAAAAAAAAAGATTAAATAATTATGAAGTACGTATGATTTTATATATTATATTAGTCAGTCTATATATTTTTAATATCCAATTTTTATATCCTGTTTTTTTAAAAATTAAACTGTTTAGTCATTTTATTAATATTTTCATGCTAAAATCATTAATCAACTGCTTTAATATTATAAAATAACTTATTTGCTCTTTCATTATATATATTTATTTTTATTATTTATTATATTTTTAATTTTATTTCATATTTAAATTATCTATAAAATAATAAAAGATCTTATTTATATTATTTATATTATTTTTTTTAGTAATATCTATAAAATTAAAATAAATGATATATATAGATTGTCTGTAAAATAATAAAAAATATTATTCGTATTATTTAAAATTATTTTTTAATAATTTTTATAAAATTAAAATAAATTATGTATAAGAAATATAAACAAAATTAAAAATAAGTATGATTTAATAAATAATAAAAAATATATATATAAAATAAATAAATTATTTTATAATATTAAAATAATTCACTAATAGTTTTAGAATAAAAATAATAATTAAATAATTAAATAATTTAATTTTTAAAAATTAAATAATATAAAATTAAAAATATAAAAATTGTCTAATATAATATAATTATAAAAAAAATAAATGGCTTCTTAATTACTCCCTTTGTCTGCTCTCTTCTTGACCCTGTACTACTAGTTCGGGCGGCGCCCTCGTCTTTGTCACTAAGTAACAGCTCCGCCGCTTACCGTGGCCAGCTATTTCATATTCCGACAACGCTGCCAAAGTTGAGGTACTCATGTCTCTCTCTACCTCTATGTTTCTTTCTTATTCAATGGTGTATGTGAAATCATATTTTCGGTGATAATCTGCAAATGCTTATGAAAGCATTTGTACTATTTGAAGCTCAAGTTTGATCACGAATAGAATGTACTTGACTTTTTTTTAATATTTTTTTTCCTTATTTTTTGGATTATTAAACATCAAATTGTAGTAATTATTAAATCATTTGATTCGCTCTTAATCAGATGAGGACTTTGTTTGGCATCCTTAGAAAAGGGAAACCTTTATTTTTCTCAAGGTTTCTTCTTTTTTCTCATCAAAGAATTCATTGTTTTCCCAGAAAGGTGATTGCTTTTTATTTCTTTTACATTATTGTTAAGTTTCAGCAACTTTTGTTGTTTGGAACTCAAGAAAAATGGGATTTTATTTTCTGTTTTTTTTTTCCTTTGTTGTTGTTCCTTTTTTAAATAAATAAATACAAAATTGATGATTATGCCTCTAATACAGAGTTGTATGATGTCCATCCCAGTTGGTTCCTCTTGGATCTCTCCTCTTGTAGCGGGTATTACTGAAATTATTGTCAATTATAAGCTAATTGCAACCCAAGCATCTTTAGATGAGGATGAAGTTGTAGATGGTAACATGAATCAGATTTTTGCTGCCATTGAAAATGATCCAAGGTCTGTTGGAAAAATTTGTGCTTCTCATCTTGATAAGCTATGCAAAGCCGGGGATCTTTCTATTGCTGTTAGATTGCTGCAATCTTTACGGCATAGAAACATCTTCCTTGGCCCTAATGCTTATGATATTGTTTTGGCTACAGCTGCAAAAGAAAAGAATATGATTGAAATTCTGTCCCAAGTTTTTAAGGATCTGGTAGTGTCATGTGAATCTTTGCCTTTGACTTCTTTTCTTAATCTTGCCAAGGGTTTTATAAATACTAAGGATAATGTCCTGTTATTGAGACTTGTTAAAGAAGTGTCAGAGCTGGCATTTCCAAGGAGTACAATGGTTGTAAATAGAATAATCTTCGCCTTCGCTGAATCTAGGCAGTTTGACAAAGCCCTATTGATATTTGATCATATAAAGGATTTGAGATGTAAACCAGATTTGATCACATATAACACTGTTTTAGATATTTTAGGCCGTGCAGATCAAATTGATAAAATGCTGCATGAGTTTGATTCCATGAAGGAATCAGAAATCATCCCAGATTTCGTATCTTACAATACGTTGTTAAATCACTTACAGAAGGCAGGAAGGTTGGATTTGTGCTTAAAATACACAAGGGAAATGGGAGGAAGAGGAATTGAACCAGATTTGCTAACATTTACTGCATTAATTCATGGTTTTGGCCAATCAGGGAATATTGAAGAATCATTGAGACTTTTCAGTGAGATGAAGCTGAGACAGATCCGTCCATCAATTTATATATATAGATCGCTGATCAGCAGTGCGAAGAAATTGGGTAAGGTGGAATTGGCTATGAACCTTTTGGAAGAGATGAATTCATCTCTTTCAAATCTAGCTGGTCCAGGAGATTTCAAACGAAAAGGAAGGCGGAAAAGCACTTAAAAAGGTCCATAGTGTTTATTTTGTGATTCCAGTGGTATTTGCTCTGGTGAAAGTATTGAGATTGTTTGCAAGTCATGCAAATTTTAGAAATGCCTTGGACTGAACAAGAATGGTATGTATTTAAACTGCTTGCTATCTTATCTTCTTAATATTTTTACAAGTTATTTCTGCTGAGATATCCTAGAGTTCAATTGTTATACCCTTTGTTTCAGGTTTATGAATGTGATTGCCATTTGTGTTTCATGATTCTGTTCACTCATTACTGGAGATGATTATGACCAATCTTACAGGCTGCTATAAGTGTGCAATAAATTCCATAAGTAATAGAAGGAACATTAAGGACATGAATCTGCGGATGGGAATGAAGTAAAGAAACAGGTCAGTTTCAAGTCTCTTCGTCTCTTTTCGTCTTTTGTTGATTCACTGATGTTTTTCTGTTTTGCAATTGTGATTTATTGCTATCATATTTCCAGATTAAGCTGTGGTTATCGCGCTGTTGTGAATTTTTGACTTCTTGCAATGTCACTTAATGGATTGCTGTTATGCTGTCAGTTGCTTAGTTGTGGTGTGGTTGGTATCGTTTGCTGAGCTATATTATTGCTTGTTGTGGGGTTGGGTGAGTGTGTTTGGAGTTCCAGATTTTTTCCCTTGGTTTGACGAGTTCTTCTGAATTTCTATGAAAATGGTAATTGAATTTGCATGAATTTTGAGAGCAAGGTATGCTGATATTTCTGCGATTCATGCTGGCAACATGATATGTGGATTGAGTCTTCTTTTGGTTGATTTTTTGTTTATGTTGGGGAAAGGGGAGTTGAGCTTTAAAGGTAGTTCGCGTGTGTGTTTTGTTTGGATTCCTGGTTTTAGATTGGCAGTGTTTTATCAACTTTTTGGTCTTCTTTGCTGGGAATTTGGCGGAGGTATCTTCTTGCACTTTGCTGGATTTTGAAATTCTCTCTCTCTCTGTCTCTTTTTTCCTTTTCTTTTTGGGAGTGAGGAGAACTGGGATTTTACAGAATTTCTCTAATGCCTTTCATGTGTTCTGCACCCTCAGTTGAGCAGGGTTTTGTTAATGCTTCTCTTTTCCTGTCTCACCTATGAGGAACATGGGTTATTCTGAGATAAAGAGGTGGATCATTTGTTTGGGAACTCTATTTGAGCTAAACTTCAATGCCATTTGATTAGGGATTGTCAAGAGGCTACTTCCTTCTTTAAGCTTGTATTCAAGTTGATTTCAGTGCTATTTGAGTATGGATTAGGTGATGGTTTCAGACTCAGAAACTGTCTAAAAGGAATCAGGTCTGAAACTGTTTGAAAGGCTATCGAGAATTAGTTTTTCAAAAAAATTTTAAAATGATTCAAATGAATATTATATGAATAATTTAACTAAACTTTATCATAGTCTTGTGTGTCTAACACATATATTGAAAAATTTATGGTCAAAAGAAATAACTTGTTACAAATAAAAATTAGGATTATCATACTGATTGACTAACAATTCCATACTGATCTGATATCTAATTTATATTAAAAACTAGTGTTTTTCCTTTTCCTTTAAGCTTCTTTCCTACAGTAGAAATATTCTCTGTACTTTTTCTTCTACACTTCTTCCCTTGTCTTTTCCTTTTTATTTTGACAATCCATTTGTTGTCTTGATTGATGCAGGAAATGAAATTTTTGAAAGCAGTTGTCTGCATTTGCAAATCCATATCTGAGAACCCAAAATCGTTTAGAGTGAGAACAAATAATCATATAGCCAACCTCAATTAGTTTTTGGGATAAAGGTCTTGTTGAGTTGAGTTGTCTGCATTTCCAGGTAAACAGATAATGATGCTCATGGTGCTTAGGAACTCAATGGAAGTTAAATCTGTACATTATCCTGTGGAAATGTGATTAAAGGCTTGAAGAATTGCAATTATTGGAGTTGCAGTCTTTAGCACCTGGATAATACTCACTTTTCACTTGATATTCTTCATTAAAATATGTACAGAGTTAGTATGCCCTTACAATAGTGCTCCGCTGCATAATCCAATAGTCATGTCATAGCCATTAAAAAAGGGTGCTATGAGATTGTGCTTCTGCGTGCAAGCTCCAGTAAGAGAAAAATCCAGCATTTGAAGCATGGTTTCTTTTGCTGTCTCAAGTATTGTACTTATTTGATATCGTACATCATTAGCCAATAGGTCTGGCCTTCTTGTCATTTTTCTTTTTTCAATATGAGTTTATTCTTGGCAATGATCATGAAGTGTTCAGAGAATTTCATGGTTCTCTTTTAAATTCTTTTGCTTATTTGCTTTAACTAAACAGCTACACTCTTCCCTTTTAAATTATAATTTCTATATTCACAATTTGTCTAAGGCAAAAACATTATATATAACTGATTTTGTGAGATTGGTTGATTGATTCATATCCATTTTCGTATTTGCCGGCAACTTTTCACACCCACGACAGTATATTCTCTACCTGCGCTTTTTGTAACAGCGTGTACAGTAAATTATTAAAAAAATTTAATTACTAAAAATATATTTTACACATATGTAATATTAAGATTATATTTTATTGAGAAAGACTATATTATTATATTTGAAAGATATAATAAAATATTAGAAAAATAGGTTAAAAAAATATTAAATTATTTAATTATAATTTAATTTTATTAAAAAATTTGAATAACATCTAAATTATCCTTATTAAATCACCAATATTTTCTTATTTTTTAAAAAAATAAATAAAGCAGATGTATGATTATCTTTTGATATGAGATGTTTTAATCTTTTTTTTCGGTAAAATATTTTTTCTTATTTTTTATATAAAATATTTTACTAATTAGTTGATAAAATTTAGTGGGATCAATATTTTATTTTATATGGATTATTTGTAAATAATATGATATTATTGGTAGAAAAAACATGATGTAATAAACTTTTCAAGTATTAGAGTGCAACCAAACGTACTATAAATCTCACATATGAGTTGTTTTGAAATAATTATTGGTAACTTGTGTCAAACTTACATTTTAAATTAAATGATAGTTCAAACCTAAATATTTAAGTTCAATCTATTAATTTAAACTAATTAGATGATCAAACTCAACTAGACAATTAAATCTGTTGGCTAAATTAATTAGATTGCTTAAAATTAAAATGGAAGGCTATAATTAATCATGGCGTCAACACCAATATAATCTTACAAGTTACAATGTCATAAATTACTAATATTAATTATAATTTTTTTAACAAAAAATATTATTGTTTTGCTCTTGTTAGTATATAAATATAAATGAGTATATATAATTTTAATATTTATAGTACTATATTAAATGTTATAAGTACTATATTAAATGTTATAAAATAATTTAATAAATATAAAAATTTTATTTATATGATCGTTTTCACATCTCAACGATAGTATCAGAGAAGTGAGTAGATGAAGTTGATAGTTATTTACACTCAGCGGTAGAATCAAGATTTGACTAAGGTGAATCATATTTTTGAAAAAAAAAAATTACATTCCATATATAAATTTATTGTAATTAAATTTAGAATAAAATTGAATAAAAATAATTTTTTTAATATTATATTACAGTAGTATAATAATTTATTTTTATTCTTGGTTTTACAATGATTGTGAGGTGACAATTATATCCTATAAATTTTTATCTAATTAATTTTTTATATTCTTATATTCTAGTCGGTTTATTGCTATAAATTATATCACCATAAGAATGTAGTGAATTATCGATGAATTTTTTCATTGGTAATTTTTATTTTTTTATCTATAATAGTATTTACTGATAAATTACCAATAAAAAAAAATTTATCGCCAAATCTTTCACCGGTAATCGAAAAGCAGTTTATCGATAAATTTTTCGACAGAAATAATCTGTCGGTAATTTTTTGACAGAAAAATAGTCGGCAATATTTACCGATAGAAATTATTTCCGTCGGTATAGAAAAAAATACCAACATAATTCTTTGTCTGTATTACCGACGAAAAATTATCTGTCGGTAATACCGACAGACCGACGAAAAATCACATTGATATAAATGTTAAAAATGTACTATAAATAAAATGATCATTTTTATGTATATTTAAAAAAATATAAATTTTGAGGGCTATACTTATTTTACCTCATATTTTTTACTATTAATTTTTTTAACTTATTCAATTTATAGTATATATTTATAATCAAATTATTCTTTTAATTATACTTTAAATGTCAGCAAATTATAAATTCAATTCCGCTTTACCATTTTTTTGTGGATTTGCACATTTGAGATTTTTTTTTAATTCAAGTCAAAATAAAATAGATTTCATTATATCACTTTTTATTATTAATGTTCGAATTATTGGATTATTATTAAATTATCATGCTTATTTTTCTGTAAAAGTATAATAATAATAATATTTATTTAAATCTATAAAAATAAAAAAATACATATATAAAAAAAACATATACATATTTATAGGTATAAATGGATAAATTAAATTAATGGTTTTAAATAAAAAATGATGGGATTTTAAATAAAAAATGAAAGAATTATAAATGAAAAAGTGGAATATATATGTGATATATATACAAAATATATACAACATATAAAAGTCAAAGTAAAAGGGTATTTTAGTAATTAAATCTTAGAAATTCAAAATTTTTAAATTAATTCAAAAATAAATAATTTTTGAATGGAAGAGAAATTTTTGGACTTTTAATTTATTAAATAAATAAATAAATAATTATTAAAATATTATAATATATATATGGTTTAAAATAAAAGATAAAAGGAAAGAGAAAATTAAAAAATTATTTTCATTTCTTCTTCTTCTTCATCAAGGTCGAACCACCATGAGAGCTTAAACCAAGGATTTTGATTTTTTCATACTCCACAAATTGAAGGATTTAACAAGTTTAAAGTGAATTTTTGGTGATTTTCACCAAATTTGGTAAGTTTCCAACTCCTTTCTTTGTATTTCATGAAAATTTTGAATATGTGAGTTTTGGGTTCTTGATCTAGTGTGATTTAATTATTGAAATTGGTATGTATGATGTTATTTTAAGTGATTAGTAATATTTTTAAGGTTGGATTGAAGAGATGATGGAGTTTGGATAAAGAATGGTGAAGAGAGAGAATTTAGGGTTATGGATTTTTAGGGTTTGGGAAATTATGATTTTTAATTGTGAAAATTAGTTCTAAATGAGTTATTTTGGTGCATAAATAAGTATTTAAAAGTCAAATAATAGAATTGGTTGTGTTTGGTTGGAGTTTGAGAATGGAAGTGGAGATTTAGGATTTTGAAAAAGTGATTTTCCAAAGTTGTTGAATTATTTGATTTTATTTGTTTAAGCATGTTGTTTAGTGTCAAAAGTGATGAATACAAGCTTGAAATGATTAATGGATTGTGTTGGAATGAAAAACCTTCAATGGAGGGAAAGTTATGCCATTTTAGGATTTTGTGTATAAGAGTGTGTTTTTGTAATGTAAATGGTTTAAATATATTAAAATATATTTCTAATAATATAAATAAACTTAATATATTAAAATTAATGGCCTAATATGAGAATCCAAAGTTAAAGTGAGGTTCGCCTTAAATTTTAGATTTTTGCTTGGATGAGATTTAATTATGGTTTAATATTAGAAATGCCATTAAATGTGATACTGTGAACACTCGAATTTTGGGGCTCGGAAAGCCAATTTCCTCAGACCAGGCCGGACCGGGGGTCCACGGTAAAAGTCCACTGAAAGTATGTCTTCATGGTACTTGAAATGTCCGGGACGACGTGAGGATCACGGATATGGTCCCGGAATAATTTTTGGAGGCCCGTGGCTCCCAGAAAGTCAGTTTTAACGGAAAATAGCGCGTGTCGCGGTGGGCCAGGACGGCGGCCAGCTGCCGCCGCAGTAGCGCCGGCGGGTCGGCCGCCGTGGCTGGCGGTCCAGCCGCCGTCCAGCTCGATTTTGCCTATAAATAGGCTTTAGATTTTCAGAAAGAAAAACTTTTTGGACTTCCTACGCCCAGATGCTGACGAAATTTTTATGCTTAAGAATTTCTAAAATTGTGTTGTAGAAAGCAAGAATCATACTCAAAAGTGCAAGGAAACAAGATCTGGAACTTAGAAGTGGAAAAATTCTAATCAAGGTAATATTATAATTCATCTTTGGTCAATTCGAGCATATCATAAGCATTCTAATCTTCTTCTTATTTTCTTCTCGGTCAAAGACCTAATCGTTTTAGGTCTGAGGGCCTAATGGACTAATCAATCACCCTTTCGGCTTTAAGCCGTAAATAAAATCAACCTTTTTGGCACGGAGCCTAAATTGCATCTCTTTGGTACTAAGTACCTAAACGGCACCATTAAAATGGACTTTTGGCATGAAGCCTAAATCGAACTCTTTTGGTACTAAGTACCCGAAATTATACAATTTTTGCACTAAGTGCTAAATCTCACGAATTTGGCAAAAAGCCCGACAAATGCACGAAGCATACACACACACATGCATGAAGCATAAATTTCATCGCCTTTAAATAGGCTTTTCCGAACTACATTGGCTTTGATCTTCCATTCAAACTGGAGTATGTAGGCATATTTGGGATTCACCCCAAGTAGCAAGTCCGCTATTTATTAACAATCTGTTTGTTTTTCTTTTCTTCATCCCTTCTGTGTTTATTTTTTTTATTATTACAAAGTTAGTCGAATACATGACATAGTCCCCGATTCCTCCTTGGGTTCGCAGACTAGAAACCTTTACATTGGACAAGTTATTGGAGTCAAACAAGGGTTTTCTTAGTTTTTCCCTTCGAACAAAATAAACTGAGTGGCGACTCCTGACAACGAGTGAACTTTCGCCCGGATCCTTTTCGGGCGGAAAATCGAGGTTCACAGACTGGCGACTCCACTGGGGACATAAAAATGATTTATGTGATCCTAGTGGACTACTATTGTTTATTTGACTAACTGGCCCTTCTTTAGGGTATTTTTATTCATTTTGGCAGGGTACCTTAGCAATGGTTGTCTTTTCTTTAAAGACATTAGTACTGAAAATTAAAAAAAAATATATCTTCCTGCGGACCATAAAAAATAATAATAAATAAAATAATGGCTATATATTACAAAAAAAATAATAATAAAAAAATGATAATAATAATGATTTATGGAATTATAGTAGACTGTTATTATTATTCGTTTAACTGATTTGCCCTTCTTTAGGGTATTTTTATTCATTTTGCAGGGTACCCTAGCATTATATATCCTTTCTTTAAGGATGTTGGATTGAAAGTTGACAAAAGGAATCTTTTTCCTTCAATGGTCCCTTATTTGATAAATTGTGCATTTGTTTTGTCATTCAGAGAATCTTTTTCTCTTGCATATATGGGGGAATCATTTTCCTCCATTGCATAAAAAATTGTTTTCAAATGAATTTCTTCTCTTTCTGTTCAAAGTTCTGAGTCTGGATAGCAAGTAGCGCTGACCGGCAGGTCTCCTTGATTATGCCGGCGGACAGCCATAGCGTCCTCCCTGTTGTCGCAAACCATTCCAATCCTTTTGGAGTGGCCCATGAGTAATCGTACTGTTGGACCCACGCGAAACTCCTTGTTTCACATGTGGTTAGGTATATCTTACTCAAGACTCAAGGGTCCCTATGATAAGCCGATTCTCTATTTTTACATAACAATAGAACCTTCCCTTAGGTTGTATGTACCCAATGATAGTGCAGCATTCCATTAAAATGAATTGTGATGTGATGAGGTGCATTCATGCAACATAACAACATTGTTTTGGGGAAAAATTTTGATGTACATAAGTGGACCAAGAGTTTTCCTACCCTACACACCACCCTGATTTTTTACCCTTGACCTTTTCAGGTACCCACTGTCCGTGTGCCTTCACCTACATCCGATACACCAACACCAACTGTGCTATCCCCTACAAGTTCTACTACCCCAACTTCACCAACTACTCCAATTACTGAAATGGCCACAATTGAACAGATTAAGGCTTTGCTGGATGGTCAGGTTAAGGAAATTGAAGCTAGAATGCAAGAAAAAATTGATGAAGCTTTAGCCGCCTAAAGGGTAGCCATCCTAGCTGAATTAGAAGGAGCACCAAAGACAGTCCCTATTCCTGGAAATTTGGGGAAGGAACCCATTGTGGGGCAAACTAGTACCCCCGTGACTGCTCAGATTAATACCCCTGTTATCAATTTGGAGGATCCACCCTCCAAGAACGAAACAGATGAACTGAAAAGGAAACTTGAATTGCTTGAGAGGTCAATCACTGCAATGAAAACTCACAAAGAGGTGGTAGAGATGGATTCCTTATCCTTGTTTCCCCAAGCCAGATTACCTCCAAAATTCAAGATGCCGGGGATGGACAGATTTGATGGGACCACTTGCCCTAAAACCCATTTGAAGATGTATGTGGGGTCTTGAGTCCTTGGGGTTTGAATGATGAGCTCTTTGCTCAACTCTTCCAACAATCCCTGACTGGGGCTGCCCTTAAATGGTTTGTGAGTCTAGACCGTTCCAAGATTAAGACATGGGAAGACATCTGCAATGCATTTAACTCTCAATACCACTACAATATTGAGGTGGATGTCACTAGAAGAGAACTTGAGACTACCAAACAAAACAACAATGAACCCTTCTCCTCGTTCCTTACGAGGTGGAGGGCAAAAGCCGCCCAGATGATCAATCGCCCTTCAGAACAAGAGCAGATTGATATCATAATCAGGAATTTAAGACCTACATATCAGGCTCAACTGCAAACCCAATATCTACCTACTTTCAAATCGCTCATTGCGACTGCAACTAAGGTAGAAGATTTGATACAGTTGGGTAAAATAGTGGATGAGGGGGCTGCATCGAAATATAAGAAACAAAGCCAAACTCCTTCCTCAAGCAAGGTCAATCAAGTGGCCAATATTGCCCCTGTGAATCCTTTACGTGTGGGCAATCTTGGGCCGAGAAATCAGCCAAGAAGGCAATATACTGACCTTGGGGTACCCCTTCATTTGGTGTTTAAGAAGGCTGTGGAAGGGAAATATTTGAAGCCTTTGGACCCAAGACCTCCTCCAAACCCATTACCTTCCAGTTATAAAGTCAATGAATATTGTGAATACCATCAAGGGAATGGGCATAAAACAGATGCTTGCTGGACACTGAAAAACCGCATCCAGGATCTGGTGGATAGTGGTGACATCATTCCTCTCAGGAGGCAACCAAACATTAACACTAATCCTTTGCCCAATCACTCCATCCACGCCATTACTGTGGAAGAAGAGCTGTTTGATCCTTTCAAACTTCTCTTGGAAATGAATGAAGTGTGTGTGTTAGATTTGAACGACCTCGCTGAAGAGGTCAGTGCTCTGACAAGAAGTGGAAGACAATATCAGCCACTTGACTTGGGAAAAACCCCTACAACCTCAAATCCCCCCCATAAGAAAACACCAGAGCCAAAAGAAGACCCTGTCCTCACTCAGCTTAAACAAACTCAAGCTAAGGTGTCAATTTGGGAACTCCTTGCTTCCTCATTCCCACACCGCCAAGCTCTCAGCGAAGCTTTGAGTCAACTTGATACACCAGTGGACACAAGCCCAGAAGCTTTGGTGGCCACTTTGACCCAATCAACCAAGGCATTGAGTATCAGGTTTTCTGATGTGGATTTACCAGAAGACGGTAAGAAACACAATGATGCTCTATACATCACCATACAGACTGGGGGAAAGACTGTGCCCATAGTTCTCATTGATAATGGGTCAGCCTTAAATGTATGTCCCTTGAAAGTAGCAAGCTGTCTGGGGTTGGAGGCTACAGATCTTACACCTTCTGATCAGATTGTGAGAGCATATGATAACACTCGAAGAGAAATTTTGGGTGTTGCCACTCTAGAAATTGCTATTGGGCCGGTGAAAATGGGAGTACCATTTCCAGGTCATTGATGTACCCGCGAGCTTTAATCTCCTCCTTGGAAGGCCGTGGATTCATCAGATTAATGCTGTACCTTCTTCACTACACCAAAAACTTAAATTCCCTTTTGAAGGAAAAATCATCACTATCAAAGGGGACACCTGCGAAATCAACAGGAAAACCATGGATCAGTCTCTCCTTGAGGTTGTTCCTGGTGAAACCGCTATGACCTTGACTGGGTTTCATTACGACACAGTTCAATGCATAGAAGGTGAAAAACCCAAAGGGCCATTTGTCTCATATGACTTTGGGGAGGTCCAAATCAACTGTCTAGTGGGAATGATGCTAAGGGTAGGTCTATTGCCCGGGATGGAAATGATGAAGTCTGGGAGAAAAATACCCGTGGTACGGCCATGGGAAGAGCCTAAGAATAAGGAAACTTTTGGCTTGGGGTACAAACCTACAGATGAGGAAATAGAAGAGTTTGAGCGTGGAAGGAAGAAAAAGGGGAGTTGGGGGGCAAGAAGCCTCAAAATGCGCCCTTACTTTAGAACTCTGAATGGTCACTTTTGTAAACCTGGAAAGGCAGTTCATCACCGTGGTTTTCAGGAACCATTCTATTCTCCTATGACCGGAAAGAAGCTACCGGGTTTTGAAATGTTTGCTGATGTTGTGGCCATGAAAGAAGAAGAGCCAGAACCTGAAACTGACCCCCAAATGGAAGATTTCATGCGGCCTAGTCTCTTTGATGAGGTTGCTATGATAACCAATTTTGAAGACAATAGGGATTTCACAAAGCTGATCAAGACTACAGATGGACCGCTGAGAAACTGGTACGCCGAGGAGGGACAAGCTGCTGAGGTTAAACCTAGTCCTGTGTCACACCCTGAACTTGAGTCTTGTACTAATTCTGAGTCAAAAACCAAGTCAGAGTCTAATTCTGAGTCTTCTGTAATTTCAGATTTAGGGAACCCTAATGTCAAATCTAATGTAATCTTGGAGAATGACTCCACCATTATCAATGAAACTGTTCCGATTCTTGGTTACCCTGTGTCTTTTGCTTTCCAAGTGTTATCTAGCAAAAATGAAATAAATGAAATAAAAAGAATAAATGAAAAGATAATAATTGGCAAAGAAAATGAACATACATACATTGCATATGATTGTGCGAATAAGGAACAGGTTGTTGATTGCATCAGGAAGTATGTCGACTGCTTCATGTGGAAGGCAAGTGATGTCACGGGAATAGACCCAGCCATAGCAGTTCATAAGATTCCGCTATACCCCGATGCGAAGCCGGTTAAGCAGAAATTGAGAAGAATGAAGCCAGAATGGTCTTTGAAAATTAAAGAGGAGGTTGCCAAGCAACTGGACAATAAGTTCATAGAACCAATTGCCTACCCTTCATGGTTAGCAAACATCGTGCCAGTCCCGAAGAAAGACGGAAAGGTCAGAATGTGTGTTGACTACAGAGATCTGAATAAGGCTTGTCCCAAGGACGATTTCCCGCTACCTCACATCGATTTGCTGATCGACAGGATGGCTGGGCATATGATGGTTTCCATGACTGATCTTGCGGTTGGGTATAATCAGATCCTGGTGCACCCACCAGACAAAGAGAAGACAGCTTTCATTACAGAATGGGGCACTTTCTGCTACAGGGTCATGCCTTTTGGATTAATAAATGCAGGGGCTACCTATCAAAGGATGGCGACAACAGTCTTTCATGACATGATTCACAAAGAAGTAGAGGTGTATGTCGATGATATGATTGTTAAGTCAAAATCTCCAGAAGAACACGTTGAAGCACTTGAGAAGTTCTTTCTTAGACTTCGCAAGTACAATTTGAAGCTTAATCCTGCAAAGTGTCTGTTTGGAGCAACATCAGGCTTATTTTTGGGATATCTGGTCAGCAAGAAAGGAATAGAAGTTGATCCAGCAAAGTCAAAGGCTATTCTGAAAATGCCTCCACCAAGAACAGAAAAGGAGATTAGAGGCTTACTAGGTAGATTACAGTATATCAGTCGATTCATATCACAGTTGGCTGAGACTTGTGGTCCAATCTTTAAGCTACTGAGAAAAGGTGCTTCACAAGAATGGAATGAAGACTGTCAGAAGGCCTTCGACAAGATCAAAGAATACTTGTTAAGTCTGCCAATTCTACAACCTCCCAGAATGGGAAAACCTCTGCTCTTGTATTTGTCTGTAACAGATGAAGCCATGGGTGCAATGCTAGCTCAAGAAGCTGAGGATACAAAGGTGGAAAATGCAATTTACTACCTCAGCAAAAGGATGCTGGACTATGAGTTAAAGTATAACAAGATTGAGAAGTTGTGTTTAGCCTTGTATTGGGCTTGTACGAAGTTACAACACTACTTGTCTTCTTACACTACTTATGTCATTGCAGAACAGAGTCCCTTGAAATTCCCTATGGAGAGGCCTGTTTTGGACAGCAAAATGGCAAAGTGGGTGTCAACATTAGCAGCCTTTGACTTGAAATTTGTTCAAAGGAAAGCTGTGAAAGGTGGCGCAATAGCTGACCAATTAGCAGAATTACCCGTGAATGACGAGATGCGAGAAATGGGTTTCCCTGATGAAGACCTCTTGAACGTGGAAAGCAGTGTTTGGGAGATGTATTTTGATGGAGCATCCAATTATCATGGAAACGGAATTGGGATTGTGTTCAAAACTCCTTGTGGAGAATACATTCCATTCGCAGTTAAACTTGACTTTAGCTGCACAAACAATGAAGCAGAATATGAAGCTTGCATTAATGGGCTTGAAGCCGCCCTGGAATTGGGGATTAAGGACCTAAAGGTCTATGGTGATTCTATTTTAATAGTATCACAAGCCTTAAGGAAATGGAAGATAAAAGAAGAGCGTTTGGTTCCTTACCTACAACGCCTTGATCATCTGGCACAACAATTCGATGATCTGTCCTTCGAATATCTCCCAAGAGCAAAGAATCAGTTTGCTGATGCCTTGGCTACTTTAGCTTCCATGATCAATATCAGGGAGGGGAAAGTCATTCGTCCATTGAAAGTTCAGCTTCAAAAGCAACCCGCCCATGTAATGCACTTGGCCGATGGTAAACCATGGTTTTGGGATATCAAGACTTATCTCAAGGATGGAAATTATCCGGAGGGATCATCAAAGGTTGATCAGAGGGCAATAAGGCAGCTTGCCACAGGTTACATTCTTAATGAAGATATCCTCTACAAGAGGAGTTGGAATGGAATGCACCAAGGTGTGTGAGTGAAGCGGAGGCCAAGCAAATAATGGAAATGGTACATGGTGGCGAATCAGGACCACACATGTATGGGATCGCCTTGGCTCGAAAAATTGCCAATCTAGGATATTACTGGTCCACCATGAATGCAGACTGTGTGGCATTTGTGCAAGGATGTCATCAATGTCAGATATTTGCTAAGCTACAGAAGCAACCTCCTGTTGCCCTGAATCCGATCACTTCTCCATGGCCCTTCGCTACTTGGGGAATTGATATAATTGGCAAAATACATCCAAAAGCATCAAATGGACATCAGTTTATCTTGGTAGCAGTGGATTACTTCACAAAGTGGGTTGAAGCAGCTTCCTATGCAGAATTAGACGCCAAAAAGGCAGCACAGTTTGTCTGAACCAACATCCTTTGTCGGTACGGAACGCCGTTTGAAATTATCACTGATAATGGAACTCATTTCCAAGCAGAATTTGCTAAACTCTTGCAGGATAAGAAAATCCAACATCATAAGTCCTCTCCTTATAGACCCCAAACAAATGGAGCTGTAGAAGCAGCGAATAAGTCTATAAAGGTGATCATACAAAAAATGATCAAGGAACATAGGCGTTGGCATGAGAAGTTACCACTGGCTTTGTGGGGATACAGAACATCAGTTAGAACTCCTACTGGGGCAACCCCGTATTCACTGGTATACGGAATGGAAGCAGTACTCCCCATTGAACTGGAAGTTCAATCGGCGAGGATAATTCAAGAAAGTCAGATAAATGAAGCTGAATGGATCAGAAATTATCATCATCAGTTGTTGAGTTTGGATGAAAAAAGACTTCAAGCTCTACATCAGATTCAAGGGTATCAGAGGCGAATGGCCAGACATTTCAACAAAAAGGTCAAAGATCGAAAGTTGGAAGAAGGTTGTTTGGTCCTGAAAGAGATCAGAACACCTGTCACAGATCCTCGTGGGAAGTTTCGTC
Source organism: Garcia nutans (assembly GCA_947685225.1). Lineage (NCBI taxonomy): Eukaryota > Viridiplantae > Streptophyta > Magnoliopsida > Malpighiales > Euphorbiaceae > Garcia > Garcia nutans. The sequence continues at coordinate 898,824 of CANTUV010000013.1, forward strand.
CTCTTTGGGCGGGACCCTACATTTTAAAGAAAATACTTTCCGGCGGAGCCGTCATCTTGTCTGATTTGGATGGTCTGGAGTTCACAAACCCATGCAATCTGTATCAACTGAAGAAATATTATGTATGATCATGCATTCCAAAAAGGAACTACATTAGACCTGATTCTCGCAAATTAATTCGAGATATGTAGGCAGCTCTCCTTGAGCACGGTCTAAATTTTAATAAAAATCATTCATTCATCTTTCTTTTGCCAAAAAAAATATAAAAAATAAAAATAATAATAAAATAAAATAAAAAGAAAACAAAAAAATCCCGCTAAGCCGAAAACCCACAAAGGGCGGCTTAGGCAATAGTGGAGCCCGCTAAGCTGAAAACCCGCAAAGGGCGGCTTAGGCAAGAATGGGTAAGAGCTCGCTAAGTTGAAAATCCGAAAGGACGGCTTAGGCAAAAATAAGAGCAAATAAATAAAGTAGATGATGCTTGGAAAGCAAACAAAAGGGTCATTCATTAAGAATCATTCATTACAAAAGAGAATCATCTGTTACAAAAAGAGTCATTCAGCCTATAAAACACAAAAAGGTCAAGTCATATTCCCAAAAAAAAAAAAACCAAAAAGGTAAAAAATAACCCAAAAACAGAAAAGACAATGGAGTCACCCTGGGATCCAAATCCTACACCCCCTCTCCCTCCAACTCCTGCAGCATTGCGCACCTCCTCGGTTTCTCAATGGGCCAAACCTCAGCTATAAACCAGGTCCTGTACTCTGGAGTGGGCTGAACGAGGGAAGGCTCTGCACCAGGCCTGATCATCTGATGGTCTCTGACCCAAGTCTGTAGAACAGCCCGAGTAACCCCGGGGGTAATAGGAGAAGCAATGGTAAGCCCGACAGGAAGGGGAACTCTCTGATCAATACCCATCTGCTTGAGGACGCGGGAAGCACTGTACCAAGTACTGTGAGTGAACCCAAGCAGGTAGACATGGTTGTGCATGGCATTTGCCTCTATGAATTGAGGAATCCTATACCAAGGGACGAACCATAATAATTCTTCCGGTCCAAGCTCAAACAGCCAAACAGTCCATTCGGCCATAGAGGGAAAAGAAATCTGAATTTTCCTGGTGCGGTACTGCGAAGGGTTGTAGGTCAAAGTCTGGGGGGCTGCAACCACTCGAAGATGATCTCTCAGCCAAACCTGAAAAAAATAGTTCCTTTCTATTTTACAAAGGAAAAGAGAGATGATGGAATAAGCAAAAAAGAAACAAAAGGTATAAATTACCTGAAGGATGACCGGGGTGACGGTCCAACGTTCAAATCCAAGTGCACATCTGTCGAGACTCTGAATAGTCTCAGCCAGGATCATGCCCCCAATACAGTTGAGCTCTTCCATTGGCCTAACCATTGGGCAAAGTCTCAAATCTCCAAAGCCGGGGTCACGGTTGAAGAGGAACCCAGCTAGCAGACAAAAGACGAAGGCTCGCATTCTATGCCTCAATTGAACATCGTCTTCAAAATCGGCGGTCAAGAACTCATCAATTAGGGGAAGCAGCATCACCTTATCCCCATCTACAATCATAGCTTGGGCTTGGGGTTTTGAGAAGCTAAAAAGCCTCTGAAAAGATCCCACATACCCGATTTGGACCTCATGTCTCACAAGAGGGGAATTTGGATCGCACCCAATGATCGAGCAGAACTCCTCAAAAAGAGGACACATTTTCTCCATCCGAGCCCCAAATCTGAAAACATGGGCTTGGGGATCCCAGAACCTGATGCAAGAATGCAAGAAATCTCAGTCTACTGCTACACCTCTGAGGGTGGCGACAGCTTTCAACCCGTACCTCCACATGTTGATCCTTTCAACATTGTGGAGACTTTTGGTCCAATTATGCATCACGTGATTAAAAAGGGGATTCATTGTTATTTGAAAAAAAAAATATATAAGATCTTTCAGTAAGAGGATTGCTTTCTGGCCCACAGATGTAAGACAACCTTGATTTTTATACTGGTCTGGCCCGGGCAGCGGCTCGGCCGCCGCTGCCGGCGCCTCGGCCGCCGCTGCCGACCGTCCTGATTCCTTTTTTTTGATGTTTTGTAAAAATTCTCATGTTTTGTCCTTGTTTAGGCCCTATTATGTGCTATTTTTTGGGATTGTGTCAGGGATTTATTTTTAAAATAGATTTCTAAAAAGAAAAAAGCATCATGCATACATATGAGCTGTTAATACTAACAAATAAGTGCAGGTTTACAGATAAGTTCAGATAACAGCAGAAAAACATGAAAGGTACAAAGTACAGAAGGGGAATAGTTTAAATACAGCAAGCATAGTTCAAGACAAGTATGAAAAAAAATCAATCAGTGCCGGCCTCTTCGTCTTTGCGGCCTGCTCTGCCTCTCGTAAGCAGCCTCAGTCCAAGCACCAGACAGTTCATCCGAGAAAGCAGTAATCAGTGCCGCCATTTCCGTGATCAGGCCCTCTGGTACCTGTAAAAGAGACAAAATCACAAACAATCTCAAGAGAATTTTATGAATCCTTTTCATGAAAAGTTCTATGAGAATATACCTGAGTGACATGAGCAAAGCTCCGATATAATGCACCCTCTGCACTAATTGGTCGGGTCACCCAACCACCAGGTGAATGATAACGAGCAGCATAAGGCAGCCTCAAGTCGGCCAAAATAGGGTCAAATTGGCCGGTAGCTGTAAGGACGGATGCGGGAGGCCTCAAATGAGATGAACTGCTGCTTCCTCCAGTGTGTGATGGTCCAGCCCCGAAAGGGGAAGTCTCAGCCCTAGAGGAAGAGGGTCTGTCAGTTTGCCGGTCGGGAGAAGGATGGTCTCTCGGAGTGCCAGAAGTGGGAGCCGAAGAGTGGGAAGACCGATAAGGTGGTACAGAATCAAACCGTATCCCAATGCATGGCATCAGTCGATGAAGGCAGTAGAAGTCATAATCCTCATCCGGGGCATAAGCCGACTCGAAAGGGTCGCCCTCATACTGGGACACAGTAACAGGCAGAAGTGTCGAAGATAGCATATCATCAGGAGGATCCATGGGAACTGCACGGAAACCGGCGATCTGGAAAATTACCCTCTCAGCGAGATAATACAGTCGAAACTCTGGATGGGGAAGTATGAATCGACGGCGAGTCAGAAACTCTGATCGCCAAAAGCTGTAATCTTGAGCAATCCACTCTGCCAGTCGGTGAGACATCACTTCAGATGCAACCTGTAAAAATTTGTTATATTAGTGAATCATTTTCTCTAATATAATAAAAAAGATGACGATAAAGCATTTACTGAGTCCATTGGGCAGCTGTCGAAGAATGATCTCAGCCCTCTAATGGGAAGTTTCCTCTTTGGTACTTCTACCCTCTCTCTATACCACCTCCAAGCAATGGGGGAAAGAGGATCGGCGGGGGCAGGTATCTCGCGAAGAAAAGGGGCGATGCCAGGAAAGTACTCATAAGCCCAAGTCTGAAAAAATATATATATATATATCAGAATTGGTGTATGTCAGCATATATAAAGAGAGGGGAAATGTTCTTTACATTACCTCCCAGAAGTAATACAAGCCACAGGGAGCAATACGGGTATAGCAGAGGTCAGACATATCGTCATACAACCTACACAGCATCATGCTAGCCCAATCGTACATATGAAGCCGTGTCAGGTCAAGTAGGCTCTTCAGCACATTGAGACTCACTGCATCTTTCCTGTTTGATAAGAAGGAGCTAGCAAACAGGAGAAGCAAGGTAAACCTGGCTGCCTGGTCAGCAGTAAGGTTGCCTGTCTCGTAACCAGTGTAGATACCTGGCGCTTGCTCCACAAGCCACCTCCGCTGAATGCAGCGAGGCGCCTGATATCGAGGATAGTCAACCCCGATCAAGGTAATCATGTCGGCTGAAGAAATGTCCTGCCGCCAGTCATCATAGGACTCCACCATCTCAACGCCAAAGGGAATCCCAGAGATGATGGAAAAGTCAGTAGGCGTCATTGTCATCTCCCCCCAAGAAAAATGGAAAGTGTCAGTGGTAGGCCACCAGCGCTCGGCTAAAGCACAGATCAAATCTCGGTGGATATCTCTGCCCACATCTATAGCCCTCAAATGGTGGAGGAAAGCAGGTCTGATAAGATCCCCCACTGGGTGCCCGGCATAAAAAATGTAAGCCAGAATAGTGACCATCGGACGCTCAGCTATAGATATCTTGATTGTAGAGTCCTAAAAAAAAAATCAATCAGAAAAGTTGGACAAATTCAGAAAAGATTTAAGTTCTTTCCCCAGCCGGGTGTGGATTCCTAAAGGATTATTTCTAAGTTCTTTACTAGAAATAATTACTGATGGCAGAACATAATGAAGCCTGGTACAGATCCTAATTCATTACTAGTACATGTAAAGGAAATATTCCTAAAATTTATTTCTAAGTTCCTTACTAAAAATAAATAAAATTCCTAAGCATGCATACCAGATGGACAAATGGGAATGTACTCACCTTATAGCAGCCGGTCCGAGAACTGTGCTTCTCCTCCTCAAGTAAAAGATTGCAGGGAGGGAGTGAGATTTCGAGGTCTTCAAAGCCGGTAAAATCCATCGTCGAAAGAAAATTTGAAAGAAGTGAAAGAAGAAGAATAATTGAAAGCAAATGAAAATTGAATGAAATGAGCCTATTTATAGAAAAATATGAAAATGCGGGTCTTTTTGCACCTCGCTCAAAATTCGCTCTTCAGAAGACCACTGAGTTCCATAAATCATTTTTATGGACCCCAGTGGGGGGCAATTGTGAACACTCGAATTTTGGGGCTCGGAAAGCCAATTTCCTCAGACCAGGCCGGACCGGGGGTCCACGGTAAAAGTCCACCGAAAGTATGTCTTCATGGTACTTGAAATGTCCGGGACGACGTGAGGATCACGGATATGGTCCCGGAATAATTTTTGGAGGCCCGTGGCTCCCAGAAAGTCAGTTTTAACGGAAAATAGCGCGTGTCGCGGTGGGCCAGGACGGCGGCCTGGCCGCCTCCCACGGCGGCCAGCTGCCGCCGCCGTGGCTAGCGGCTCAGCCGTCGTCCAGCCCAATTTTTCCTATAAATAGGCTTCAGATTTTCAGAAAGAAAAACTTTTTGGACTTCCTACGCCCAAATGCTGACGAAATTTTTATGCTTAAGAATTTCTAAAATTGTGTTGTAGAAAGCAAGAATCCTACTCAAAAGTGCAAGGAAACAAGATCTGGAACTTAGAAGTGGAAAAATTCTAATCAAGGTAATATCATAATTCATCTTTGGTCAATTCGAGCATATCATAAGCATTCTAATCTTCTTCTTATTTTCTTCTCGGTCAAAGACCTAATCTTTTTAGGTCTGAGGGCCTAATGGACTAATCAATCACCCTTCCGGCTTTAAGCCGTAAATAAAATCAACCTTTTTGGCACGGAGCCTAAATTGCATCTCTTTGGTACTAAGTACCTAAACGGCACCATTAAAATGGACTTTTGGCATGAAGCCTAAATCGAACTCTTTTGGTACTAAGTACCCAAAATTATACAATTTTTGCACTAAGTGCTAAATCTCACGAATTTGGCAAAAAGCCCGACAAATGCACGAAGCATACACACACACACATGCATGAAGCATAAATTTCATCGCCTTTAAATAGGCTTTTCCGAACTACATTGGCTTTGATCTTCCATTCAAACGGGAGTATGTAGGCATATTTTGGATTCACCCCAAGTAGCAAGTCCGCTATTTATTAACAATCTGTTTGTTTTTCTTTTCTTCATCCCTTCTGTGTTTATTTTTTTTATTATTACAAAGTTAGTCGAATACATGACATAGTCCCCGAATCCTTCTTGGGTTCGCAGACTAGAAACCTTTACATTGGACAAGTTATTGGAGTCAAACAAGGGTTTTCTTAGTTTTTCCCTTCGAACAAAATAAACTGAGTGGCGACTCCTGACAACGAGTGAACTTTCGCCCGGATCCTTTTCGGGCGGAAAACCGAGGTTCACAAATACTAAATGATTATTTGCTATCACATTTGGTTTAGGCATTGAGGGAGGTTGATTTGCTTCATCCAAGTGGTGAAGGGCAAGTTGAAAAGGATAGGATTGGAGGTTGTTTTAAGCTTGTTTTGGTTGCTATTTGAGGTAAGTACAAACTTTGAATACATTGGTTGTGTTTACATGACATTTGGGCTTAATACATTTTGGTTGAAAAATGTGTTAAGCTACTTGATACATTGGTTATGTATGAATAATGTGCTATGACATTTATAATATCATATATGTGTTAAATGCATTGTGAAAAGCCATTGATAATTGCTAAATTGTGTAAAATATGAAATATGTGTATTATGTGAAAATAACCCAAAATGTTTGGGTAATGCCATTTGTTGTGTATGTATTAAGTGCATTGTTAAAAAGCCATTGGTATTGGCTAGATTACATTAAATGTGATTAATATGTGAATTTTGCGAAAATACCTAAAGTAATTGGATAATGTGTTATAAATGCAAAAATGTGGTATAATGTAATGAGATATGTGGAAACATAATGAAGTGAATTGATATCGATATAAATAAGAAAAATGAATAAATTGTGTGTATAGTATGTTATTAAATTTTCAGAGTTCTGTGTTTGGCGGCATGCCTATGATTTGCCTATGAGTTAGACGCCGGGCGTCACTGTGAAAATATTTTTGAGGTGAAATGACTGGGTCGTAAGCCTCAAAAATAAGTCATTGAAGCTAGGCTGGGTGAAATGACAGGATCGTAAGCTCAGACCTAGTTAGATTATTACATTGATATATTGCCTACGGGACTAGACACATAGTGTCATTATAAACCAAAGCAGTAACTCTGAAATTTGAATAGCATATTAGTTATCTTTGGGCCTATGCTTGTGTTTGTTTTTATGTGAATTGTGGATTGTAAAATATTTGAAAAGTATGAGAAAATAAAATTATGTGATATCCATATGCATTGTGCATTGGTATTGCATTTGTATTTTATTATTATTAAAGTTTGTATTACTTGGCTTTTGGCTTAGCGAGATTGTTTACATCGCCCAGGTGACAGGGTAGATTCGGATGTGCCGGAGAGTTCTTCTAGACCAGGTCGGGTCTAGACTAGTGGTTGTGCATGTAGAGTTGATATCAAGATTAGAAACACTGTCAGCATCATGTATATAATTTATGTTCTTGTATATTTTGGGTTTTATGCATATTATATCATGTTTTTGGATTTTATGTATTATAAACTATAAAGAATGTTTGGGTTAAGTTATTTGAAATGGGAGTGTAAATGTGTTCTAAATTATATATATATATAAATGTTTGAGAAACTTGGTGAAATTGAGGAGTATAGTTGAAATGGCAATTTAAAATTATTTGGGAGTGTGTTCTTTTTGCAGGTTGTGTAATTGATAAATTTTAGGATGTCCAAATTACAGACAAAACTCTGGCGAATTTTTTCTAGAAATTTTCATATAAAATGTTTATTTTGGGTTCCTATAACAAGTAAAAAATATTTATATACTATTTAATTTTATATATTCAGTATTTGAAATTTTAAATCAGAAATGTGAAAATTTTTATTAAACCGGTCCATGATATTTTTATATCATATATGCGTATTTTACATATGCTGAAAATATATATTGTACGTATATAGGGTATAAGGGTGTTACACTCCATATTAATTATTTCTTATATTTAAAAAAATATGGGTGTTACAAGCACCTTCTATGTCTGTAAGTCTTCTTGGTTAAGAATCAATGTTCTACATATAAGATTCTCCCTTTGGGTGGGTTGTCAGTCCTTATTGTTTTCGAAAACAATGAAGACATGGTGAATTTCCAAAGTATGGATCAAGCTTGGCTTCTAGAAAGGTTTAGCTCTATAAGAAGGTGAGAAAAGAAAGAAGTTTCAATGGAAAGACTTACTTGTATTCGCATGGAGCAAATTCCTATTCATACCTGAGATATAAATTTCTTCTCTATGATTGCCAAATGATAGGGTTCTTTTATTATAGTGGATGGGGAAACCCTTAATAAAGAAAGATTTGACTATGTTGGATGCCTTATATCCACTGATAAGTGTATTATTTATGAAACAATCCCAGTTATGATTGATGATGATCTATTCCATATTAAGATATTAGAAGAGAAGGGATTTGTGGTTGATTTATTCAATTTGCACCTCCATGATAGCCCTGAAGTTCAACTAGCTAATTTTTTGATCAGTGCATTGGATAGGAACCATCAAGATCCAGCTAGCCATACACCTAAGCAAACAGTAGTGAATGATTCAGTTTCCCTTAGTGAATTGCATCAGGAAAACCAATCCAATGTCGAGGCACCTATCTCGAACATCTAGACATTTATTGCTATTGATGCCAATATAGTCTCTCCACCTCAACTAGCTATCCCCCTATTTGTGCATGATAACTTAATGAATGTTGACACTCGTGAATTAGACTTGGATGGGTTGGATAAAAATGATATGTGCAAAGATTATTAAGGCCTACTAGAGAATTTTACCCATCCTAGCTTGGGGGCCCAATCCTTCCCCATAGGCTTAGTTGGGCTAGAAAGATCCAATAAAAAGCCCGTTGAGTTTGATCCAACCAATGTGAACCCACTGGGTAAAAATGTGGAGGATGACAATTAAGGATTTTTAGATATGGAATATGCCATAATAAAAAAAAAAAAAAGAAAAAGAAACTCAAGCCCAAAACAAGAAAAAGTAGTGAATGGAGGCCTAAGGCTATGTTTGGATGACTGGTAGTATGATTTATTAATATATGACATGATATGATAATGTATGGTATGATACAGTAAGTAGTATTTATAATATTTGAAAAGATGGTATGATATGGTATGGTTAATTAATTTATTTTTATTTAGTTTGATAGTATGATATGGTTGTAAAAATAATAAAATAACAATCATACCCTCAAACTAATATTAATATTAGTTTTAATTAAAATTTATATAAAATAATATTAAATTTATTTTTTACAGTTAATAATTAATTTCAATCAAAGATATAAAATTCATATAAATAATATAAAATTTATTTTTTATAATAAATAATTTATTTTAATTATTAATTATAATTATTTTGTAATTGATAATAATTACTTTTTAGAGAATGAATGAGATGAGAAAAAAGAAAGATTATTAAGTTAAAAAATTATAGTTGAAATTTTAAGCACTTATTAAGGGTATTTTTGAAAAAAAATGTAAACATGATAAACCACTAATTTGGTAGTTTAAAAAACTTAACAAAAATCATAATTTTTAATTCATGAAAAAATTATGGAATACCATACTATAGTATTGAAAATCAAAATAAATATGAACTACACCATACCATACCACACTAAACCATTGGAAACCATCATCCAATCAAGGGGTATGTCTATGCAAAAATAACGTCTAATTGGGAAAGGAAAGCGCAGGGGACATCACTACTCAAAGCCTGTCCTTGAAAACTCATTTTTTTTTTTACTCCAACATCATGAACAAACAGAACAGCGGCAAGGCTAATGATACTTCCAATCTGCCTGAATACGATTAATTAAACTCACCACACAAAACAGCTGAGGATAGGCCAAATAGATCGGAAAACTAAGACTAGAAGTGGAAAAGATGTGGGAAGTTGGATCTATGCTTGGGCCATTTAGAGAAGCTGAAAAAGAGGAAGGGGCTTAACAAAATTATCAATGAGGAAGAATCAGATGGTATTGATGCATCCTGCAAATAAGGATGCTTTTCTAGAACATCAGAGGCCTTGGGGCAAAGGTCAAGAAAAAAGTAGCTAGAAACTGGGTAATTAAAAAGAATTTAGATTTTATAGCCATTGTGGAAATGAAGATGTCTGCAATTAACTCCCCTTTTAATAGAAGTATCTGGGGATCAATGGACATCGATTGGGTCTCTGTTGAAGCTATAAATGCTGCGGGTAGATTATATGCTTCTTGGAGCAAAGGTTCATTTAATTGTCTCGCCTCTTACACAGGTACTAACTGGATTGCATTGAAAGGTCGTTGGCTTAATCCCTCCTTCTTATGTTCGATTATCATTATTTATGGGCCTAATACTAAAAATGAAAGGAAGCTTTTTTGGGATGAAATCAGAACAATCATATCCTCTCTTGTGGATCCTTGGGTTTAGGTAACTTTAACGAAGTCCTAAGGACAGAGGATAGAAGCTCTGGTGTTATCTCAAGATCAGGGGTTGAATATTTTGCTGAATTTCTTGATTATGAGCTGCATGACAATCCTTTGTTATGCAAGAAGTTCACATGGTCTAATAGCATATCTGCCAGTTGTATTGATAGTTTCTTTGTCAGTCAATAGTGGTTTGTGATATTTTCAAGCCTAAATTATGGGGATTAAGGAAGGGGATCTCAGATCATTGCCCGCTATTACTGGAAAACAAAACAACAAATTTGGGGTCCCAAGCCATTTCATTCGTTGGATTGTTGGTTTATGCAATATAGGTTTACAGATAAAGTCAAAGGTTGGTGGCGGCAACTTCAGGCCTCTAATCACTTAAACCTCATTCAAAAACTGAAGGCCATTAAAAGGTATTTAATTGGATGGAATTGAGAGCAATTTGGCAATGTTGACAATAATATTACATCTCTAGAAAATCAGATTGATGGAATTGATATAGCACTATAATATGCACCTCAAGACACTACTTGAATAGAAAAAGAAGACTACTATAGGCCAAACATAAAGAAATTGAAGTATACTGGAGGCAGATGTCAAGTACTCAATGGTTAAAAGAAGGGGATCAAAACACCCATTTCTTTCATATGATTACCACTTTGAGGAGGAAAAATAAATTTATCTCATCTTTGAAGGTAAACAATATGATTGTAACTGGGGTGGAAGAAATTAGGAGTGTGGTGTTAAACTTCTTTTCTAGTTTATTTGAAGAATCTTTTACTTCACGCCCTTCTATCCATAATCTACATTTCACAAAACTTGACCCTATATTGGCTGTAGACATTGAGAAACCATTCTCTACGGATCCACAAAGCCCTATTTTCATTGCAGGGAAATAAGGCTCTTCGGCCTGACAGATTTAATTTGCTATTTTATTAGAAGTTTTGGCATTTGTTTTGTCATAATTTTTTGATCTTAGCTCATGTGTTTTATAGAAATGATGGCCTTCCAGTTGAAATTAAAGAGACTTTCATAACTTTGATTCCTAAAGTGGAGAATGTTGAATCTCTCAAGCAATATCAGCCTATTAGCCTTGTTCATGGCATTTATAAGGTCAATCTTGGCCAAGCTCTTAGCTCTCTGACTCAAGGTTGTAATTCCAAACATCATATGCAATAGCCAATCGGCTTTTATACAGGGTAGAAATATCCTTGATAGTATCTTGGTGGCAAATGAAGTCATTAACAATTGTAAGAAGCGCAACTTCAAAGGTTCACTTATTAAACTAGACTTTGAAAAAGCTTTTGACTTTGTTTCATGGAGCTCCCTCTCTCAAGGCATGTTTGATATGGATTTTGGTGATAGATGGATAAGATGTATAAATGGTTGTTGAAATGGATCAAGGGTGGCAATTTTAGTAAATGGTACAACAACCAATTCTATTCCAATGAAAAAAGGCATCTGTCATGGAGACCCATTGTCCCCATTTCTATTCGTCATGGCTGCTGAGGGCTTATCCTCTATTCTTAATAAAGAAATTTCTCTTGGTCTTTTAAAAGGGATCTCATTTCTTTAATTTACAGATGATATTTTGATTTTCTATCCATCGAATTTAAATATCTTACTAACTTAAAGAGAATCCGACAATGCTCCCAATATATCTCGGGGCTTAAGGTAAATTTTCAAAAGAGTGTTTTAGTTGGATTAAATTCAGATCAAGCATGGTGCGAGAGAGCTGCTGAGACTTTCAAGTGCCATTTGACCTCCTTTAACTTTAAAATATCTGGGTCTACCGCTGGGTGCTAACCCAAGAAAAGCTGCTACTTGGGATCTAATTATTCAAAAATTAAAGCAAAAACTTGCTTCTTGGAAATCCCGTTACCTGTCTATTGCTAGAAAACTTACTCTAATAAAATCCATCCTCAACAACCTGCCTATATATTTTATGGCACTATGCAGATTACATTCAAGTGTTGCTAAGGAAATCGAAAAAAATCAGAGACAATTCTTTTAGAAAGGTTTGGATGGCAAAAGAAAGATTCATAACTTAAACTGGGACTCGATTGTGAAAGCTAAACATATAGGTGGTTTGGGGATTGGATTTATTCTTGCTAAAAATAAAGCCCTCCTTTTCAAGTGGCTATGGAAGCTCTCTGATGGTAAGGATTGTGTTTGGAAGGCAGTGATTAATGGTAAATATGGCCATTCCAACTCTATTTTCCCTCAAGACCATAAAGGAACTTCAGCTATTTTGGGAGATATTGTAATATTCAAAATTTTTGAAAATTTCTAATTTTTGGAAAATTTGATAAAATAATTATAATTTAAAAGGATAAATTAAATTAATAGTTTTAAATGAAAAATGAAGGGATTTTAAATGAAAAAGTGGAATATATATATGATATATATGCAAAATATACATAACATATATAAAAGTCAACACTTTTTAAAAGAAAAGGGTATTTTGATAATTAAATCTTATAAATTCAAAATTAATAAAATAATTCAAAAATAAATTAATTTTGAATGGAAGAGGAAAATTAGGAATTTTAATTTATTAAAAAAATAATTAAATAATTAAATATTAAATTATTTTAATATATGTACGTGGTTAAAAAAAAAGATGAAAAGGAAAGAATATTTAAAAGTCTTATTCTTATTCTTCTTCTTCTTCTTCTCAAGAACGCGGCTTCCATGGATGATTAAAGAACAAGGATTTTGCTTCTTCCATACTCCATAAATTGAAGGAATTAACAAGTTTCATGTGGATTTTTGGTGATTTTCACCAAAATTAGTAAGTTTCCATCTCTTTCTTTGAATTCCTTGGAAATTTAGATTATGTGAGAGTTTAGATTTTTATGTAGTATGTTATAATTTTTGGAATTGGTGTGTATGATGTTATTTTGGGTAGTTAACAATGATTCTAAGGTTAGATTGAAGAGATGATGGAGTTTGGTTAAAGAATGGTGAAGAGAGAGAATTTAGGGTTATGGATTTTTGGGATTTTGAAAACATGAATTTTAATTGTGCAAATTGATTTCAAATGAGTTTTTTTGATTCATAAACAAGTATTTTAAAGTCAAATATTGGATTTGGTGGTGTTGGGTTGGAGTTTGAGAATGGAAGTGGAGATTTAGGGTTTTAGCAAAAGTGATTTTCCAAAGTGGTTGAATTGTGTGATTTTATTTGTTTAAGCATGTTGTTTAGTGGTAAAAGTGATGAATATAAGCTTGGAATGAGTAATGGATTGTGTTGGAATGGAAAACCTTCAATGGGGGAAGGTTAGGCCATTTTTGAGATTTTGTGTATAAGAGTGTATTTTTATAATGTAAATGATTTAAATGTATTAAAATATGTTTTTAATAATATAAATAAACTTAAAATACTAATTTAATTGTAGTAGAATAGAATTCTAATGTTGAAGTAAGGAAAGGCTAAATTTTTGAAAATTTGTAGGAGTGATGTGTAATTATGATTTAATGTTGGAAATGCATTAAATGTGATACTAAATGATCTTTTGCTATCACATTTGGTTTAGGCATTGAGGGAGATTTATTTGCTTCATCCAAGTGGTGAAGAGCAAATTAGAAAGATTGGATTGAAGGTTGATTTTAGCTTGCTTTGGGTTGCTAGTGGAGGTATGTACAAACTTTGAATATAATGTTTATATTTGCATAACATTTGGACTTAACACATTTTGGTTGAAAAATGTGTTAAGCTACTTGGTTCATTGATTGTGTATGAATAATATGCTATGACATTTGTAATGTCATATATGTGTTAAATGCATTGTGAAAAGCCATTGATAATGGCTAATTTGTGTAACATGTGAAATATGCATATTATGTGAAAATACCCAAAGTAATTGGGTAATGTGTTGTAAATGCAAAAATGAGATATGTGTAATAATGAAATGAATTGATATTGATAAAAATGAGAAAAGTGAGAAAAATGAGAAAGATGTGAAAAATGAAAAAAATGAAAAAAAAAGTGAAAATAAGGCAATGTGCCTAGATTGAATGTGTGACAAAAAGAAAGAGATTAATAATGAGAAAAATGAATAAATTGTGTGCCTAGTATGTTATTCAATTTTCAGAGTTCTGGGTTTGGCGGCATGCCTATGATTGCCTACGGGTTATACACTGGAATGGTGAAAAGACTAGGTCGTAAGCCAAGCCAGCTGATAAATATGATGTTTTTGGGGTAAAAAGACTGGGTCGTAAGCCTCAAAAATTATAGTAGTCTAGTCGAGTTGAGGACTAAGATACTGGGGCCTAAGGGTCTAGCCGGGTTGAGGTCCAAGAGACTGGGGCTGTTACATTATCCATGGATATATATATTGCCTACGGGGCTAGACACATGGTGTTATTAAGGACCAAAGCAGTAACTCTGAAATTTGAATAGCATATTAGATCCTTTTTGGGCCCATGCTTGTCTTTGTTTTACTGTGAATTATGAATTATGATACAATTGAGTAATATAATATTATGAGTTGTGCTTATGAATTATTTGAAAAATATAAGAAAGTGGATTGATGTGACATTTATATGCATTGTGCATTTGGTATTGCATTGAGTTATATTATTATTATCAAAGTTTGTACCACTAGGCTTTGGCTTAGCGCGATTGTTTTCATTGCGCATGTGACAGGGTAGACCCAGTTGAGCTAGAGAGTTCTTCTAGACTAGGTCGATCTAGACTTGTAGTTGAGCTTGTAGAGTTGCTATCGAGATCAGAAACACTGCCAGCAACATGTATATATTTTTATGTTATTGTACATTTTGATTTTTATGCATAATATATTATGTTTTGAATTTTACGTATTGTATATTATAAAGAATGTTTGGGTCAATGTATTTGAAATGGGAGAGTAAGTGTGTTTTAAATTGTATATATCTATATGTATAAATGTTTGAGAAAATTGGTGAAATTGAGAAGTATGGTTGAGAGGGTGATTGAAAATTATTGGGAGTGTTTTCTTTTTGCAGGTTGAGTAATTGATAAATTTTGGGATATCCAAAATATAGACAAAACTCTGGAGAATTTTTTCCAGAGATTTTTATATATATTATTTATTTTGGGTTCTTATAACAAGTAAATAATATTTATATTCTATTTAATTTTTATATATTTAGAATTTGAAATTTTAAGTTGGAAATGTAATAAAAAAAATTTGTAAATCCGTCTGTGACATTTTTGTACCGTATATGCGTATTTTACATATGCTAGAAATATGTTTTGTACGTATATAGGGTATAAGAGTGTTACATTTATTTTGGTATCAGAGCCTAGGTTTGAGGTTCTCGACCTAGGTGGGGATGATAGAGAGAGAAAATGGGGGATTTGAAAAATAGTTTTTAATTGTAATACATGCATTGGCACTGGCAGTTTCTGATCTCTGATATAGTATTTTCTGCTTTGTTTGCAGATATAAGTAGTTATGGCGTCTCGGCCGCATCATGCTGCTGAGGGTAGTGCAGAGAGTGTGGCTCCATATGAGGGTAGAGATGGAGCTAGAGTTGTATCTGCTGGTGAGGCATCTATTTCTGTACCTGTGAGACCAGCAACTGATGAGGTTCCGCCTGGCTGGGTATGGTATATGGTAGAGCTTTTGAGGCAGGCACTAGTTCCGCAGCCGCCACAGCCACAGCCGCAGTTACCGGTGAGGTAGTATGACAAACTGAGAAAGTATGGGGCTGAGGACTTTGTTGGTACTATAGACCCTGCTATAGCAGAGCAGTGGCTAGACCGGGTTCAGAGGATATTTATTAAGTTACAGGCTAGTCCAGAAGAGAAGTTTGATTATGCCAGATCTCTTCTACAGAGAGACGCATATGATTGGTGGAAGACGTTCCACATGCTTTGGATGATTCACCAGTTCTGACCTATGATGATTTCTTGCGGGAATTTGAGCAGAAGTATACTCCGAGAGAGTATAAAGATACAAAGAAGATGGAGTTCCTGAGTCTGAGACAGAATACTAGGACAGTGACCGAGTATGAGATCGAGTTTATCCTGTTGAGTCACTACGCCGGTGGGATCATTTCTGACGAGTTTGACAGGTGTAGGAGGTTTGAGGAGGGACTGAGACCTTCTATCATGTGCATCATTGCAGGCTCTTGGTATCAGGATTTCTCCCAGTTATTTGCAGCTGCCAGGAGTGTTGAGAGGGCGCAGAATCTTGCAGCAGCTGCCAGGGTTGAGGAGACCAGAGTTAGGAGACCCCAAAGTGAGGCAGGGTCTTCATCAGTGAAGAGAGGCCGAGGGGGACATTTTCAGAGGTTTAGTAGGAGTCAGGGGCAGTTTGGCAGGTCAGTACAGCAGCAGAGACAGACAGAAACTTGCAATTTCAGTGGCTAGTGCTCCGACCTCAGTGGCTCAGAGACCTACTCCACATACTTGCGTTCATTGTGGTAGAGTACACGGAGGTGTCTGCTGGTGGAGAGGTGCTTCAGGAGTGTGTTTTAGATGTGGGTCATCATACCATTTTATCAGAGATTGTCCCGAGCCACCAGAGGTTAGGCAGGTAGATACTACATCTTCTCGACCCAGTGTCAGAGGGGGTCGTGGTGGCAGAGGTTTTAGTAGAGGTGGTCGCCCTGGGTTTAGTCAGAGAGGAGGCTCTACATCAGGAGGTAGTAGGCTAGATGAGGCTGGGCCATCTCTGCGGGTTTATGTGATGCAGAGGTAGCCGGATGCTTCAGCCATCATTGCGGGTACATTTTCTTTATTTGGTATTTCAGTCCTTGCTCTATTAGATCCTGGATCTATGCATTCATACATAAGTGCATCCATCTTGCCTGTGTCTGAATTGCATTCTGAGTCCCTAGGATTTGATGTATTGGTGACAAATCCTTTAGGGCATAGTATTGTGGTGAGCAGAGTGCATCGAGATAGTCCAATTGTTGTTCAGAATGAGGAGTTTCTCGATGACCTGATTGAGATGCCTTTTAGGGAATATGATTTGATTTTGGGCATGGATTGGTTATCCAAGCACGGGGCTGTGGTAGACTGTCAAAAGAAATGTGTTACTTTGAGAACACGGGATGGTAGGGATGTTATAGTATCTAGTGAGCAGAGGTATCTTTCATCTATGTTTGTTTCAGCTGGGAGAATAATTCAGAAGGGACGTGAGGCTTATCTTGCTCATGTTGTAGATACTAGAGTAGTGGGATCCCTGCTTGAAAGTATAACCACAGTTGCTGAGTTTCCAGATGTTTTCCCTGATGAGTTTCCAGGGGTACCTCTTGAGAGAGAAGTGGAATTTGGTATCGATTTGTTACCTAGTACCACTCCTATCTCTATTACCCCTTATCGGATGGCACCTGCTGAGTTGAGAGAGTTGAAGGTGTAGTTGCAGGAGTTATTGGATAAAGGGTTTATCCGCCCTAGTGTGTCCCCGTGGGGAGCGCTTGTGTTGTTTGTGAAGAAGAAGGATGGCACCATGAGATTGTGTATTGATTATAGGCAGTTGAATAAGGTGACCATCAAGAACAAGTATCATTTGCCTCGGATAGATGATCTCTTTGATCAGTTGAAGGGAGCAGCAGTATTCTCTAAGATTGATCTGAGATCAGGGTACCATTAGTTGAGAGTCAGAGATGTGGATGTACCCAAGATAGCTTTTCGTACAAGATATGGGCATTATGAGTTTTTGGTGATGCCCTTTGGATTGACGAATGCACCAGCAGCTTTTATGGATTTGATGAACAGGGTATTCAGACCATATTTGGATTAGTTTGTGGTAGTCTTCATTGATGACATCTTGGTGTATTCGCATAATGAGGAGGATCATGATAGGCATTTGAGGATCGTATTGCAGACTCTAAGAGAAAAGCAGTTATATGCTAAACTGTCTAAGTGTGAGTTTTGGCTTGATCAGGTAGCTTTTCTTGGTCATGTGATTTCAGCAGAGGGTATTAGAGTTGATCCGAGTAACATTGAGGCTATCTTGAATTGGAGTCCACCAAAGACTGTGACAGAGGTTAGAAGTTTTCTGGGATTGGCAGGCTATTATCATCGATTTGTGAAGAGTTTTTCTATAATAGCTACACCACTCACCAGATTACTTCGGAAAGGAGTTAAATTTGTGTGGACAGATCGGTGTCAGGCGAGTTTTGAGCAGCTGAGAGAGATGTTAACTCAAGCTCCTGTCCTTACCCTACCTGTGGAAGGTAAACCATATGTGATATACAGTGATGCTTCACACAATGGTTTAGGTTTTGTTTTGATGCAGGAGGGTAGAGTCATTGCTTATGCCTCTTGACAGTTGAAACCGCATGAGCTGAATTATCCAACGTATGATTTGGAATTAGCAGCAATAGTCTTTGTCTTGAAGATTTGGCGGCATTATTTGTATGGGGAAAATTGTTTCATTTATACAGATCACAAGAGTTTGAAATACGTGGGTGTTCAGAGAGAGCTGAATCTTCGGCAGAGATGGTGGTTAGAGTTGATTAAAGACTACGACTGTTTGATTGATTATCATCCTGGTAAGGCAAATGTTATTGCTGATGCCTTGAGTAAAAAATCTTTGGCAGGTTTGACTGCTTATTCGCTCTCGTTGCTTGTTGAGTTGAGAGCATTGCATGCTTGATTTGAGTCTTCTGATGATGGTGCTTTGATGGCTCAGTTGCAGTTGAGGCCAATCTTGTTGGATCATATTAGGGAGGCTCAATTAGCAGATGAGAGAATTCAAAAAATTGTGTTGGTTTGTCAGAAAGGGGAAAGTCGAGACTTTTATGTGAGGGATGATGGCAGTCTATGGTACAGAGATAGATTGTGTATTCCTAATGATGCAATATGGGTGATAGTTGATCGGATGACGAAGACAACTCATTTTCTTTCAGTTCGGATGGATTATTCTCTTGAGAGGTTGGCTGAGCTGTATATCAATGAGATAGTCAGGTTGCATGGAGTCCCAATTTCTTTGGTGTCGGAACGAGATCCCTGGTTTACTTCGAGGTTTTGGAAGAGTTTGCATAATACTCTGGGTTCTTGATTGCATTTTAGTACTACCTTCCATCCTCAGATAGATGGACAGTCAGAGAGAGTGATACAGATTTTGGAGGATATGTTGAGGAGCTGTATCATTGATTTTACTGGGAATTGGGACATATTTTTGCCATTAATTGGATTTGCTTAAAACAATAGTCATCAGTCGAGTATTAGGATGACTCCTTATGAGGCTTTATATGGCAGGAGATGCAGGACACCTTTGTGTTGGGATGAAGTTGGAGAATGTAAACTGGTTGGTCCCGATTTGATTAAGGAAATAGAGGAGAAGGTGAAGGTGATTCGGGGTCGTTTGAAAGCAGCTTCAGACCGACAGAAATCTTATTCAGAATTAAAGAGAAGAGACATAGAGTTTAGTGTGGGAGATAAAGTGTTTCTGAAGGTGTCTCCATGGAAGAAGATTTTGAGATTTGGCCGCAAAGGGAAGTTGAGTCCTCGTTTCATAGGACCATATGAGGTGTTGGAGAGAGTTGGTCCAGTGGCTTATAAACTAGCTTTGCCGCCTGAGTTAGATCGAATACATAATGTTTTCCATGTCTCGATGCTTCAGAGATATAGGTCTGACCCATCTCATATCTTGTTAGTGGAGTCCATTGAGGTGAGTCTAGATCTAACTTACGAGGAAAAACCAGTGGCGATTTTGGCACGAGAGGTTAAAGAATTGAGGAATAAGAGGGTGCCACTTGTGAAAGTCCTTTGGAGGAATCATGTCACTGAGGAGGCGACATGGAAAAGTGAGCAGGCGATGTAGAGTCAGTTTCTCCAATTGTTCCAGACTTGAGGACAAGTAATTTCGGGAACAAAATTTATATTAGGGGGGAGAGAATTGTAACATCCAAAATTTTTGAAAATTTCTAATTTTTGGAAAATTTGATAAAATAAATTATAATTTAAAAAGATAAATTAAATTAATAGTTTTAAATGAAAAATGAAGGGATTTAAAATGAAAAAGTGGAATATATATATGATATATATGCAAAATATACATAACATATATAAAAGTCAACACTTTTTAAAAGAAAAGGGTATTTTGGTAATTAAATCTTATAAATTCAAAATTAATAAAATAATTCAAAAAAAATTAATTTTGAATGGAAGAGGGAAAATAGGACTTTTAATTTATTAAAAAAAATAATTAAATAATTAAATAATTAAATTATTTTAATATATATATATATATATGTGGTTAAAAAAAAGATGAAAAGGAAAGAATATTTAAAAGTCTTCTTCTTCTTCTTCTTCTTCCTCTTCTTCTCAAGAACGTGGCTTCCATGGATGATTGAAGAACAAGGATTTTGCTTCTTCCATACTCCATAAATTGAAGGAATTAACAAGTTTTCATGTGGATTTTTGGTGATTTTCACCAAAATTAGTAAGTTTCCATCTCTTTTCTTTGAATTCTTTGGAAATTTAGATTATGTGAGAGTTTGAATTTTTATGTAGTATGTTATAATTGTTGGAATTGGTGTGTATGATGTTATTTTGGGTAGTTAACAATGATTCTAAGGTTTTGAAGAGATAAGGGAGTTTGGTTAAAGAATGGTGAAGAGAGAGAATTTAGGGTTATGGATTTTTGGAATTTTGAAAACATGAATTTTAATTGTGCAAATTGATTCCAAATGAGTTGTTTTGATTCATAAACAAGTATTTTAAAGTCAAATATTGGATTTGGTGGTGTTGGGTTGGAGTTTGAGAATGGAAGTGGAGATTTAGGGTTTTAGAAAAGTGATTTTCCAAAGTGATTGAATTGTGTGATTTTATTTGTTTAAGCATGTTGTTTAGTGTTAAAAGTAATGAATATAAGCTTGGAATGAGTAATGGATTGTGTTGGAATGAAAAACCTTCAATGGGAGAAGGTTAGGCCATTTTTGAGATTTTGTGTATAAGAGTGTATTTTTATAATGTAAATGATTTAAATGTATTAAAATATATTTTTAATAATATAAATAAACTTAAAACACTAATTTAATTATAGTAGAATGGAATTCTAATGTTGAAGTAAGGAAAGACTAAATTTTTGGAAATTTGTAGGAGTGTGTGTAATTATGATTTAATGTTGGAAATGTATTAAATGTGATACTAAATGATTTTTTGCTATCACATTTGGTTTATGCATTGAGGGAGATTTATTTGTTTCATCCAAGTGGTGAAGGGCAAGTTAGAAAGATTGGATTGAATGTTGTTTTTAGCTTGCTTTGAGTTGCTAGTGGAGGTATGTACAAACTTTGAATATAATGTTTATATTTGCATAACATTTGGACTTAACACATTTTGGTTGAAAAATGTATTAAGCTACTTGGTTCATTGATTGTGTATGAATAATATGCTATGACATTTGTAATGTCATATATGTGTTAAATGCATTGTGAAAAGCCATTGATAATGGCTAATTTGTGTAACATGTGAAATATGCATATTATGTGAAAATACCCAAAGTAATTGGGTAATGTGTTGTGAATGCAAAAATGAGATATGTGTAATAATGAAATGAATTGATATTGATAAAAATGAGAAAAATGAGAAAAATGAGAAAGATGTGAAAAATAAAAAAAAATGTGAAAATAAGACAATGTGCCTAGGTTGAATATGTGACAAAAAGAAAGAGATTAATAATGAGAAAAATGAATAAATTGTGTGCCTAGTATGTTATTCAATTTTCAGAGTTCTGGGTTTGGCGGCATGCCTATGATTGCCTACGGGCTATACGCTGGAATGATGAAAAGACTGGGTCGTAAGCCAAGCCAGCTGATAAATATGATGTTTTTGGGGTGAAAAGACTGAGTCGTAAGCCTCAAAAACTGTAGTAGTCTAGCCGGGTTGAGGACTAAGATATTGGGGCCTAAGGGTCTAGCCGGGTTGAGGTCCAAGAGACTGGGGTTGTTACATTATCCATGGATATATATATTACCTACGGGGCTAGACACATGGTGTCATTAAGGAGCAAAGCAGTAACTCTGAAATTTGAATAGCATATTAGATCCTTTTTGGGCCCATGCTTGTCTTTGTTTTATTGTGAATTATGAATTATGATATAATTGAGTAATATAATGTTATGAGTTGTGCTTATGAATTATTTAAAAAATATAAGAAAATGGATTGATGTGACATTTATATGCATTGTGCATTTGGTATTGCATTGAGTTATATTATTATTATTAAAGTTTATACCACTAGGCTTCGGCTTAGCGCTATTGTTTCCATCGTGCAGGTGACAGGGTAGACCCAGTTGAGCCAGAGAGTTCTTCTAGACCAGGTCAAGTCTAGACTTGTAGTTGAGCTTGTAGAGTTGCTATCGAAATCAGAAACACTGCCAGCAACATGTATATATTTTTATGTTATTGTACATTTTGAGTTTTATGCATAATATATTATGTTTTGAATTTTACGTATTGTATATTATAAAGAATGTTTGGGTCAATGTATTTGAAATGGGAGAGTAAGTGTGTTTTAAATTATATATATCTATATGTATAAATATTTGAGAAAATTGGTGAAATTGAGAAGTATGGTTGAGAGGGTGATTGGAAATTATTGGGAGTGTTTTCTTTTTGCAGGTTGAGTAATTGCTAAATTTTGGGATATCCAAAATACAGACAAAACTCTGGCGAATTTTTTCCAGAGATTTATATATTTATTATTTATTTTGGGTTCTTATAACAAGTAAATAATATTTATATTCTATTTAATTTTTATATATTTAGAATTTGAAATTTTAAGTTGGAAATGTAATAAAAAAAATTTGTAAATCCGTCTGTGATATTTTTGTACCGTATATGCATATTTTACATATGCTAGAAATATGTTTTGGATGTACATAGGGTATAAGTGTTACAGATATTATTAAAGAAAATGTTGGTAATGAACATTGTAGATCTATCATCAATAGTGGCACTGTCTTTTGGCTTAGAAATGGATGTCACGTCAAATTTTAGATGGACTAGTGGATTGGCCAGTCCACTCTTCAATTAATCTTTCCAATACTTTTTACTCTATCTATCTCTAAGGGTTGCGCGGTCAGTGAGGCTGGGGTTTGGGTGAATGGGTCTTGGAATTGGAATCTCAAATGGAGAAGGAACCTATTTGATTGGAAAATTGACTGCCTCATGGATTTGCTCAAATTGATTAAGAATGTTAAACCAAAGCATCATCTTGATGATAGATTAATATGGTGATTCAATAGCAATGGCCAATACATTTTTAAGTCTCTTGCGGATCATATCAGAGTGCCTCTTGAGGCCTTGCCTTTCTTTCCATGGGAGAGTGTATGGAAGTCTCAAGCCCTTCCGAAGGTGATGGTTTTTGCTTGGTTGGCTCTCCTTAGCTGTATAAATGTCAAAAGCAATTTGGTCAAAATTGGCCTCTTTGACCTTGCTTTGAACATATGTCCTTTATGTCAAGGTGTTGAAGAAGATGTGGATCATTTGTTAGTCAATTGTCCGGTATCCTGGTCTATTTAGTGTAAGACTATGGCATGGTAGCCCTAGTTCGGTGAATCATCTGCTAGTACAATGGGGATCCTTTGCTAGTGGAACATTTGCCAGAAGGATATGGTTTTCTCTTTTCTTCTTTATTATATGGTCCATATGGTTAGAAAGGAACAACACTGTGTTTAACAATGCCACATTAAACACCCAAAATCTTTTTGATATTATTTTAGTTAGACTATCTTTGTGGACATCTGCATCTAATCCTTCTTCTCCTTATTCTGCTGAGCAATTCTTCCAAAGCTCAGATTGTGTTAAATGCTGAGAAAAGCTAAGACGAAATAGAACTCCTATTCCTTAGACGCATATAGATGGAGATTCTCTTAAATGGAATGTTGATGGTTTAGCTATTGGAAAACCAGGCCACGCAGGTATTGGTGGTGTTTTGAGAAACTCATCGGGACACTTTATTACCAATATATGCAGGGGTTCTGGAATCCAATGAAGTCGAACTTAGAGCCATTCACAATGCACTTAAGATGTCTCTTTCCAAATTCAGACCTGAGTGGCAGACACATTATTATTGAATTTGATTCGAAAATGCAGTGACATGGGTTATGGCTTCTGTAGATGATGTGCCATGGGTGTTGAGAGACATCAAATATGAAATCGATGCCTTTGTATCTTCCCTTAGATATGTTTCTTTTAAGCATACTCCTCGTGAAGCAAACTTTATGGCTGATTCTTTGGCTAAATTTGGAGTAGCAAGGGACAACAATATGGAGGCTTGGTTGGAGTAAAGTAATGATCAAACAAAACCTAGGTGGCAAATGCTGATTACATATGTTATAGGTAGCCTTCTTATGTTCTTTATTAGGGCAATGTATGAATGGGGAAGTGTTATGTTGAAGCTTCGCAACCTGGAGTGCTTTTGGGTAAGTTAATGCCTTCCAATTTTTGTGTTCTTTTGTTGGCTGTCTGATATCTTGTCTTCATCCCCTTTCTGTGCTGAGTTGAATTGTATAAGGTGGATTAGATGGTTTCCCTGAGGCATCCACTACTCTATATGCATTACCAGGTTTTATGGGGCTTATTTGCTGATGTGATTTTTAATGTCTCATTTGATTTACTGTTCACGAGTTATTGGTGCATTTTGAAGCAATATTAAGAACCGTTGCGCTTAGCTTTTTTTCCTTGCCTCAATTCGAAGCTCCCTTTGCTATGATTATTTCTCAACTTGGCGGGCTATTTAATTGTGCGTTTTGTCAAGAATGGATTACTTAGTCTGTAGGCCTGATCATATTACTGCCTTGGAAGTATTACCCGCAGGTCATAACTTGGGTAGCTATTGGTGCATTAGTATAAAAGCTATCAATTAAATTGTTTATTGTTGTGTTGATTGTGTGAGTTTTATGTTTGTATTATAAGATTATAGGATTTATTTACATATTTTTGGGATGATTTAGTTGGGAATGTAATGGGTTTGATTTTTTATTGGATAGTTTATGTCCCATAAATATGTTTTTCCCATATTTAAATTAATAAAATAATTAATTCTATTAAAAAAAAGAGCAACCATACCGAGAGGGTTTACTAAACAATCATTGCCCATTGAAAAGACTTCCATTAAACTCCTTGACAGTCGATGCAACTTCTTGCAAATTTTTATAACGGACAAAAGCATAGCGGAAAGGATTCTTAAATTGCAATTTTTTTTTAGTATGAAAATGTCAAAAATTCCATAGAACCGATTGAACATGGAAGAGGGGTCCTCTACCGAAATGGATAAGGGCATATGGTGTATAAAGATGGA
Organism: Garcia nutans; assembly: GCA_947685225.1. NCBI lineage: Eukaryota > Viridiplantae > Streptophyta > Magnoliopsida > Malpighiales > Euphorbiaceae > Garcia > Garcia nutans. Next base: position 924,237 of record CANTUV010000013.1, read on the forward strand.
TACAAAATGTTCTCTCCATTTGGTAGTGGCAGATTTGGGTTTTGGCCGAGAAGTATAGCTGAAGGGTTTAAGGCTTTCACTTGGGTTTTTTCTCATCTCTCATCTTCAACAAAAATTAATGTTGGTTTTTGAGATGGGTTCATTGTGACACATTGATAAGACTGAGATTAAAAATTTTATTCACAATGTGATTATGTTTCTTGATAAACTTCTTTTTAAAGGGATAAGAGAATCGTAATTTAAGTTTTAAAAAAATATTTCTAAAGACAAGAAAAAAAAAAAGCCAGTTTTTTCCTACAGTTTTTCACTCTTAAGTACTCAATAGTTTTCTTCTTCTATAAGAAATCTGTAATTGTAAGGTTGTTTTAGCTTTTAGACTATGGAAAGCAAAAAGTTTTCTTTTCATGATGTTGTACTTCACTACTAGTTATACAAATAACAATTCGTTTGTGAAATCGTCAAAAATAACATCCAATCCTTATTTTAAAATACGGCATATTCTAAAAATTAATAATAATAATAATAATAATAATAATAATAATAATAATAATAATAATAATAATAATAATAATAAAGGAACATCGAAACAAGAATAAGGTTGAAAATACAACACATCATATGTTAACATGTAAAGATCTCTCTATTAAAAACAAAGAAAAACAAACGCCTCTCAACTTGTATACGCTCTATTATTGTACAATATGATGTTTATTTCTCTAAATAAAAAATACAAATCAATATATGTATCACAAGAATATATATATATAAATAAAAAAAAAAACAAATTTGAAATAAATTTAATCAAAATATGCAAAAAGCCCAAAACAAAAACAAAATTCCATTAAATTTCATACTAAAGAACTTGAAGTAGTATAATGAAATAGATCCTGAATCCTCCTTATCATCATCACTTACATCCTGAGGTTTATCGAAATTGGCAGGAACGATAGTATCAGGAGTTACATCATCACCACTAACATCAGGACTATTTGGTGCCGGAGCTTGCTCCGACGGATCTTTTAAACTTTCCGGCAACCCTTTTCCATGAGCGACATTAATTTGAAAATGCTGACCATTTTTACACTGATCACCATCATAATCTCCAGAAAAGAAATATGTAAGCCCTTCTTTTAATAAGGGAACTGCCACAGTTACCGCATAAGTGTCTGTGTTTGATGGATCAGAAGTTGACCATTGCATTGTATCATTGTCTACGGCGTCGTCATAATCACATAACTTGTATGTAGTGATGTTGTAGGTTTGAACAACTGAATGGTTCGTATTGGTGTTGAAAACTACATCAATTAAATAATGAAAATTAATAAATAAGTAAATTGCTAATTTAGCAAAAAAAAAAATAAGTAAAGTTAAGGATATAATGCATATTTTTTTTTTTCTCTTTTGATGCTCAATTGTTATTGGTGACTTCAAAAATTTAAATACGAAGATAATTACATTAAAGAAAAAAAAGTGTTTCAATTTATCACTTGATTTGAAAGAAACTGAAAGAATTATCTTATTAAATGTAGATCTACATTAAGATTCCAACATTGCAACAAATATTTAAGCTAACAATTAACATTAAAATAAATATTTTAATATTTAGATAATATTGTTAAATATAACTATTAACAGCAAGTATATATTTATAACAATAAATTATTTTCTGTCTTAAATTAATAAGATAATTTATCTCAAATCATTTTAATAAGTTAATTGATACATTAAATCTCTATTATATCATATATATATAATACGACTTATAAGAAATATTTACTAAGTATATCTTATACTAAAATAAGAATATGATAAAAAAAATATACGTAAATTTATATTATTTAAATAATTATTTTTTTTTAATTTTTGTAAAATAGAAATTGCACCTATTAATTCGGGAGGTAGGGTTATATATAGTTTACTAAATGTAAAAATATTATGCATTTGTCGATAGTATTATGAATTTTATTATTATCAAATTTTTTTAATAGCTTGATATAATGCAACTTTATATTTTTGTAGACGATTGTATTATGGTTGAATTAAAGGTCAATGGTAATAACTAATTATTTTTCAAAGTTATATTTGGCTTTTTTTTAAAAAAAAATTCTTTTTAAGATGTAGTTCTTAAAAAATAAAAACATAATAGTGTGAATATAAATGATTCTATAATTTAATAAAAATTATTTGATTAAGAGCAGAGAATGTTGGAGTTATCAAAAGACACATCGCACATGAAGGAAATAATAGTAAATGTGAGAAGGACGTGGAAGTAGCAAAAAATTAAAGTCATAATTATAACATAATAATAAGGATTAGTGAGAAGAATATACTTTATAATTAGAATATCATTTATTTTCAAAAAAAAAAATTAGAATATCATTTGGGTGCAAATATATATAATTAATTAATTAAAATAAAAAATATAAATTTTTATTTTTGTAAGCTGATTCAACTATAAAAAATGAATAAGATCCTAATTTTAAAAACTTTAAACTTTATATATTTTATTTTTATAACAATAATTTATTAAAGAGTCGGCTGCATTCACCGACAAAACCAATCATATAATGCCATGTTATAAAAGAAGCTGAGATATAATTTTATTAAATAATTAGTTTAATAATATTAGCCAATAAAAAATATAATTTTCACACAAACTTCACATGGGATACAAATGGCCAAATTTGTAATTCCATGTGAAGGACACTGACTTAACAGATTCTACGTATTTTTGTTATTTGTTCATTGAAATCACAGTTTTTGAGTATAAAAATTAATTCAATCCATAAAAAAATATATTATTTGAATAAACAAATAAATCCAAAATATTAAGTTATTGTCTTCCACTTACATTTAGTCCAAGATTGAATTTTATTATGCTAATTGATAATTTTATTTGATATGACTTTATTTTATTTTATTACTAATGAAATTAAAATATAGTTAGATATTTAACAAATTTACTTTTATTTAATAAAAAAATTAAAATTAAAATTTTAATTTCATTAGAAATAAAAAATAAAATAAACCAAAGAGTAGATTTCTAATACTGAAAACTAGCATAAATGTTCAAGATCTTAGTTAATTCATACGTGATGAAATTCGCTTACCCAATTAATTAGAGAAATAAATTACAGTTCAAAAATAAAATAGAGAAATAAATTATTTAGTATTAAAATAAAATAATATTTTTAACTCATTTTGCTAGCTTAATATTTTAAATTTAATGATAAAAGTGAAATTATTTATAAATAAACATTCACATTTAAATTACAACGATATAAACATTTTTCTTTTAAGATTTAAAAAATATATATTTTTAAAATAAAAAATTCAAAGAAAAAAATTGAATTTACTGTTCAACATTCGATTAAATCTAATTTGGGAAATTTTTTTAACTTCAACTTGAAAATTACAATTACATTCTTTAAAATAAATTTTCAAATAATTTATTACTAATTTATTTGAGTGAAAACTGAATAATTAATTTTTTTTAAAAAAGGAAAAATTACGCATCTCATTAAATTGTTTATATTTTTATTCAAGATTTTAATGATTATTTTATAAAAATATATAATAAACTTAAGATAAATTTATAATAAAGTTTATATATGTTACATGAATTAAGCAAATTTATAAATTGATAAAAATTTCTGATAAATTTAAAAATATTTTAAAATTTTTGTTAAATTTTTTCTACCAATTTTATAAAAAAAAATACAAAAATTATATATTTTTATCTTATTTCTTTCCATTTTATTTTCTCATTAACAGCTTTTCAAGATCTATATGCTTCTCAAGATAAGCATCTTCACTTTAAAAAAGAAAAGACATCATAACATCTCATCTCCATATACTTTAAGAAATGAAAAAAGGACCAAAATCAAAGGTTTCAACTTTAAACCTAATTTTACATGTAATAAATTTGATTTATTTACTTTTATAAATTGTAATATTTATATTTTATGTTTATCATGTATCATATATATTTTTTGATAATAAAAAAATATTAAAAAAATCTTTGAGAGAGTTAAAAAAAATAGAATACTTAATTGATTTAAATACCTATAAATAGTGGGAGTTTATTGATGTGTATGTGTAATATGACCTTTAGAATTCAAAATGTCTTGAATATCGTTAATTGTGCATTAACGTATAAATAGAAAAATTCTTGAAAAAAAATTTACCAAAAAAAAATCTTGTAAAAAGAAATTTGATGGAAGCATCTAAAAAAAATTATCCTATCTTATGAGAACTCCATTATCTATGATTTACTATTAATAAATTATTTAATTAGAAATATGTGGAAGAGCTTATTTCTTGTCACAGTTATATGTTAAATTGTTTAATTTTTCTTAATTTATATGATTATTACAAAAACTAGAAAGAAAATTCAATAAATCAAATCAAACAAGTTTCTTATAAATTCAGATCAAAACATAAACAGATTTTCTCCATTTGGGTTAGTGAAAATCTGATTCAAATATCAAAATAATTAAAAGTAAATGGAAATATAAAGCTTTTAGCTTACTGAGGAAATCGCCCAAGGAGAAGTTCTTAGAATCAGCCCATTTCTGGTAATTGATATTAGGTTTTTCTGTACTATCAAACCAGCCCAAAGAATCACCGACTGTGTAATTCTTGTAAGCTTCAACAGATCCTGAAACAGGGAAAAGAAGAAGAAGAAGAAGAAGGTTGAAATTGGAGAAACAGAGAAGTAATGCTCTGTTTTTGCTCTGTTCCATAGTTGTTGGGATCTGTGAAGTTGAAGAAACAAATTAAGTATGAAATTTGGATATTTTTGCTATTATGAGGAATAAAGAGAATGGGAATGGGAATGGAACTGTTTTGTTATCTGAAGAAGCCTACTTGACAGACAGTACACTTTCCATGTTTACTCACACACCCTTCCTTTTCTTCGAATTACTAATTATGGCCTCTCACTTTCCTTTTTATTTATTTTTTTTAACATTTTTATGTTGGCTTATTTGTTTCTTTTAATAGAATTTGGATGTATAAAAAAAATAAAAGGTTTTATTTTTTCACAAAATAATAAGTTTATAGTTTTCAGAATAAAAATGTATACACAAAATCTTTAAGAAAATAAAGAAAAGAGAAAGGTTAAAAATACTTAAAAAATTGACCCCCCCCAAAAAAAAAAAAAAAAAAACTCTAACAAAACATTATAAGTTGTAGAATCGTGTGAAAATCAATTTATACTTATTAAATAACTTAATTATATTATGATATTTCTTTCAGTTTAGAATGAGCCAATTTTTAGATATATAAACTATATAAATTACACCACTATAATTTTCTTACAAATCATTATTTATATATATAAAAAAAACTACAGCATAATACTTAAGAATTGTCTCTATTAATTGTGAATTAATAGGTCAGATTGAGGTATTTTTGGAAAGAGGTTATTAAACATCTCAATGAAAATAATAAAACAATTTATCAAAGATAAATTTAACATTAACAAGGCGAGATAATTCTTTTCTCTAAAAAAATTGAGGTTAGTGAATAAAAAAAAATACCCAACCTAAATTGAAAATAAATGTTAAAAAGTAAATACCCAACCTAATTCATTCATATGTTGATTGAATCATTTTAATTTTTACATTGACAATTAAGCGTAGATAATAACTCAATAATGAAAATGAATTTAACAATAATGAAATAATTTTTAATTTATTATAATTGTATCATATTAACGTATTAATTTGATTGTAACAAGTAAAAAATATCCTCATATTATTAGTTAGTTTACTAATTTACTAATGAAAATTTTGAGTTAAGAAGACCAGTACGTACTAGCTAGCTTGGTATTATTATTACTTCAATTTTCTCTGTTTCACACAGCAAATTCAAAAAAGTGGTTAATCATATCAACTGCTACTAAGAAAAGGGTTTCAATACGTCCCAAATAATAATATATATTTGAGTTATCTCCTATTATATATAATGCAAAATGGCTAGAAAGTAATAATTACATTTGTCTGTACATTTAATGGTCAACAAATGATTAAGAAAGCAACCCAGTCGACGAGTCATAAAATATCATAAAATTATACATTTAATTTAATTTAGTAAATACTAATATATTATCTCAATATTATAAGACTATAATTCCATATATCAATAGTATTAACTCCCTCCTGATCTTATTAAAACAATAAATTAAATTAAAGTTTAATTGTATTAAAAAAATTTCTCCATATTTTTACCTTTTTATTTAAGAATTAGCTTACTACTGTATATATTGCAGAAATTTTGTAATGTAATTTTATATATTTTTATAATAAATCACGATATACATTTTATGTTAGCTTTTGAAATAATTCTCACATATAACAAAAATAAATAAATAAATGTTAGATGGACTAAAATATTTTTAATAAGTTAGAAAACAAAAATTAATAGTTTTCAATAGGCACACGCAAACACTTTTGCTTTTTTTTTTTTATTTAAATTTTTTTTATGGTGATTTCAGTAGAAGTGTGAGATAAAAGGCAATGTCGGTGATATATAAATATATAGTCTCAATTATTATTATGAAATGCACGTGAAAGATCAGTTGGATTTTCACCAAATACTAACATTCATTCATGAGCTATCCCTCGATAAAGACATGTTAGCTTGCCATTATCAACACCACTCACTTAGGTGTTTATGGTTTTGGTTGGACTTTAACTAAACCAATCATATAAGCTGGTAAAATATTTAAATAAAAAAAATCTAAATCAAGTAAAACTATAAATTATCTAAATAAATTCGATTTGATTAATCGGTTTGAATTATATAATTCAAATATATTTTAAACAAAATAAAAAATATTTTTATAATATGAAAATTTAATTTTTTTTTATCTCGAATTCGAGTATAAAAGACTAAAAGTGTAGTTTTTCTTTTTAAAATAAATGGAAATTTCATATTTAGTGATAAATATTAACTTAAAAAGATTTTAAAAAAAGTCTCAAAAATAATTAGTGTAGCATAAATAAAAAAATATCTATACAATAAAAAAAATTACATAAAAATCAAAATATATTGTTTTGATATATTTTGGTTAAATTTGATTTTAATTGATTTTTCATATATTCTATATATTATAACCAAATAAAAAAAAATGTTAGATTTCAACTATTTTTTAAAAGCAACGTAAACCATATTAAAAATAAATTTGTGATTTTTGGTAGGAATTGGATTAAATGGATTTGGCTTGATCAACGGATATATGTTATTTTGAGGCAAGGGTTGTTGAATGGCCAATATGACCTACATGACTTGGCCATAAAACTACCTACCAACAGATATATCCCTCAATCGCACTCGATCGTCTCTACTTGTCTAATTCATTAGTTTCTCTAAATCTAATTCAACCTGTATACTCATGCATAGCTAGTAGCGAATCCAAAAAACACTAGTTGGGGGTTCATACATTAAATTTAAATATTGAAAATAAAATGACAATGTATTTATACATATATATATATATATAGATATATAGATATAGTAAAAGCTAAAAATTAAACATATAATTGTCTTTTACTTTATGAGAAGTTACAATATTATTTTTATTAAATGATAAAAGAGTTTTAATTGTTTAATAAATCTTTTATTTTTAAACTAATTATGTTTAATTAGTAAATATAATTTCTGATTATATGAAATGTGTTTTTAATAAGTTTAGATTAATTTGATCTAATTTTTATAATTGAGATCCAATTTTTTCTTAATTTGGGATCCAATTTATTCTTTGATTGCAGTTCAGTTTTTTTATTGGGGTTCAATAATCAAAAGTCTATTAATAAGTAGGGATATTGCTCTCTTCACATGTCTGTATTACTTAGTAGAGTGTGCATGTACATCCATATGTCTGTTTTAATTAGTGTGTTTTGAGATCATCCATGACGATCTCATATTTATAAGTTTATCAGCTCCATTGTTTATATAAGGAGCATTTGTAACATTTTGAAAGATACATAGAATAATCTAGTTTTATAATTCTCTCTCTCTACCATTATGCAGTTCTAAAAATCTTTCATCTTCTTTCTGATTATTATTCTATTTATTTATGAATAGTATACAATGATCCAGAATAATTAATATGAGTATATTAACAAGAGACAGTCAAAAGAGAGAAATTTTGTTTAAAGGCCTTAAGAATGGATGTGTATAAACAATGCTTAAGACAATCTGGTGAAGCAATATTATATTCATTCCTCTGAGGATGAAGTATGCTCTATATGAAAATTTTAGCTTAGGCTGATCTTGCTTCAATACATCAGAAATATTTGTGGTTCTTGAGATATATAAGCTGAAAACCCGACTATTGCTACTACTGGCAGTGAGCAGATCTAAGAAACTCCGTGTTGTCTGGTATAACAATGCATTGTACCTTTATTTGTGAGATGGACTTCTCACGGTATGGTGAGCTTTGACTTTTAATATCCATACACCCCCAAGTGGTATCAGAGCCATTACATTATTCATATGATAAACATGAGTAATAATGATGGAAGAAGGACCTTAAACACTATGACTACTCCGAAAAAAGAAATAGTTTGTCATACCTCTTTTCTTCTTATCCCACCTTCTTACTCTCAGTCTATTACTAACAAAAATATATCATCTAGTAGAGATAGCCCATATCCCATAAGACTCTAAAGTAGATAGCTCTCAACTTCATGTTCTTAATCCTTACTTTGTCTTTCGAATTCCAATTACATAAAAAAAGATCTCAAACCTGATTTCTCCCAGAAGATCTCATGTTAAAGAATACATTCAGATTACTTGTCTGAACTAGTGTTCTTTGTCTTTAACTTTTTCTAAACAGTACGTGACTATGAATATTCCATAGGAGTTTATCTCTCAGTAGAAGAAACAAGGATACTTTCATCTCCACCGTAGAGGTGTTAGAGTAGTTTTATCCTATCATGGAAGGAAAGATCTTCTAGTTATTGCAAGATTGTCTCTTTTAGATACAAGATATATCCTTTTTGAAGATGTAGTGATTGGCATAATTCTCACAACACTTAATGCTGGAAGTGTTGTTCTGACGATTTTTTCTTCAATTATAATTTGTCTTTAAATGATACGAACTTCTTTATTGCCTTAAAGATACAAGTTCAGATTACTGGAGCTGAACAAATAGAAGGATCTTTATCTGCTACTATTTGACTACTATTCGCTATCAAATAGTTTATAGATTACAAGATCATGCAATTAATCTATCTACATCAGGAGTGTCAACAGATGCTCTCTATATTTATATAAATATATATACCATACTGACCATTGTTCAAACACCAATACAGCTGCCCAGGGAAGATCTCATAAAACTCATTCCCCTTGAATGGGTTACCTCTTATAAAAAGCAGCAATAGAATTCCAGGCCAGCACAAACAATGAATCTATTTTTACTAAAAAGAAAGATAGTATTGTTAAAACTATCTTTTAGGAACCTTCAAAGGATTCATAAGGAACTAGTTCTAGTTCCCTCCCAGCAATTTTTCATAATTGCATGGCAGTTCCTATTTTTTCTAGAAGCAGATCTAAAGAAAAAATTTCAGTTCATAGCTATACAACTAATGGAGAAAAAATTTATGCTGAAAAAATTTGAGGACATTTTATATGGGATGTTCTAAGTTCAGGAGAATATCATGAAGAGATTGGAGAATTTCATTATTCTCCTCCACTTACCAGGCTTATAGGATTAAAGAGATTTTTCTCTTTTTATTTTTTTTGTAAAACAGAAGCAGTCAATTTTAAACATCCTCCTCCTAATTCAGATAGTTCTCTATGGATTGAAATTTCTCCAGAAATTCAGAAAAAGAAGTATCCACTCCTACTTCCAATTTACAATGAGGCTTTAAAAGTCCTGCAACAAGGACTTCTTGGTGTTCGAAAAGCACCAGAAATGGCCAAACTAATAAAACCTAAATGATGTGCCCCACTACTGCATCCACCTACTTTTATCCAAACACCACAAGCTTGCATGAAGTTTTCCTCCTCATCCTCTCTAGAACAATTTCCCCCACTTCAAAAATAAACTGTTCCATAAACAAAGGTTAGTACTTGACCTTTCATCTAACCAAACACAATGCTTCCCTCTGGACAATTGAAAGATCTCTCTCAAGGAAAAAACATTTTGAACTGGCATACTCAAAATGCTCAAGTTTAGGACAATTACTTGATGATAATTGATTCCAAGATTGATCAATTATCTGTTAAGACAAATAATATTTATTTAGCTTTGAAATCCATGTCTAGTGAAATTCAACAGTACCATAATTCTCTTCTCATGAGAATAAATTAGTTAGACATACAATTAAGAATGATGCCTCAACAACAAAATCTTGGACCTCTATTTTCTTAGAAAAGGGAAGAAATTCAAACCCTGAAATCTAGACTTAAGATAATGGAAAGAGATTATTGTCAAAACAGTCTCAATCTGTTTTTGATTCCTATTTTCCCACTTTCTCACCTACATACTAGCCCATACCTTTTACCAAACCAAATTTTGGAACAGTTCATGAATTATTTCCTCTCATGAAGCCTCACAAGATTTCAGTTCCATCCTTTTCTATAACACCAGTTACTTTCGTATAGAAGTCTTCAACTTCTCAAAAAACATATACTAAAACTACTAAAGATCCTACATTAGTGACAGAACCTCCTCCTTCATGAGTATCAGAACCATTTCCACAATAGCATATGGCTTTCAATACAACTTTTGATTTTGATTCATCATATTTCAACTAGTGATGATTTTTCTAGTGATTATGATTCAAATTTACAACAGGCTGACATCTCTCAGCTTTAGATGGTTGATCCTGATCCTCCTGCAGATCCTCCACCTGTAACTGATCCAATCATAGAGGATCCTCTAGAAGAAGAATTCTTAGAGCATGATCAGAGAATTGAACACTATTGGACCACTAAGCCTATTAATGATCCATGGTTTACATTTGATGACTTGCTTACAAAAAATGGAGTTCTCGGATTCTAGAATTTAATGCTTGGCTTGATTTGCAAATGCCAAAAGAGGATGCTTCTCTTCCTTAGGTTTTAAAAGAATTTGTTTCTAGATTCACTGGAAGTATTAGAGAATGGTTTACTTCAATGGATAAGTATACCATATTGGCATTTTTTGCTAAGAGTATCTCTGATGCAATATTGCAAATCTGCACAACTTTCTTGAGTGATCATACTATCATCTCTAAAAGACAAAAGGAAGAATTCTTTGAAATGAAGTGTTGTTCTTTAAAATCTAAAAACATTGATTTTCATTATCAAAGAATTTCCAAGAAGTTTTATGTGCTAGGTGGTTATGGAGATCTGAGAGTGAAACAAGTTTATGTTACCTCTCTCCCTAAAGAACTTCAGCCAAAAATCAATAGATCTATTCAATAAACAGATAGAACTTTGCAACAAATTTTCTTGGAATAAATTCATCAGTTCACTTATGCAGCTCTCAATAAACTATGTGAGCATCACAGAACAATGAAGAAGTTCATGCAACTTGACAAAGTTTTACAATCTATCTGTAAGAGGCCATCTTCTTTTAACATCAAATGTTAAGAGAAAGCTTGTGTTTGTCCTTCAAGAAAGAAATCTCATAGATTTTCTTTTAAGGATAGACAACCTTACTAATTAAAAAGAAAGAAAAAGAAGTTCAGATTTTTTAAAAGGAGACCCCTTTATTAAAAAAAAGAAGTCCAGCAGATAGATGTTATGCTTGTGGAGGAAAAGGACATTTTAAAAAAAATTGTCCGAAGAAGCCAATGAAACAGCTAAGTTGATTCAACAGATTAATCAAGCTTTAATCTCTCTTCTAGATAATGTTAAGATTGAATATGTTCTCTCAGAATAAAGTGAAGCAGATCAGGAGACTATTATGGCTCTTCATATAGAAGATGATGATTCTTATTCAAAATCTAGTTCTATAGATTCAGATTAAGAGGATTGTCTCCCTATATACCATCTCCAACAACAACAGTTACCTTCTGCTTATTCTATTGATCACACATTGTTAACTCCATTGGTACAGATCTCAATTCTCCTATCCAAGTATGATAGAGTTATTCCTTTGATAGCTTTTGTAACATTCCTTGATAATCCAATATTAGAACTATCAAAAGATGCTACTCAAAACCCTGATGTTGTTCTGGCTCAATTCAGTGTTTACAATACAATAAATATGGATAACACTTACATAGAAAGATCAAACAATTACTTCTACACTTTTCACTGCTTAAAAATTTCAAACATTTATTACAATAATCTTAAAGTTCTCTTTGAATTTCTATCATTCAAGCAAGCCATATAACTTCAACATGAATTTCTTTAGAGGAATATCTCCATACATTGGAGTAAACTTTACAAATCATTCAATTCATCATTATACAGACTATATACAAATTTATGTATACATTCCATTCACTAAGAACAAATTCATACAATCCTCAAATATTCTTAATGAATTATACAACCTTTAGATGTATCAAATCACTAGAAACCATTCGAGCAGTTCACATATATAGTCTTCTCGAAACTTTATTTCTTTCTTAGGCTTTCACCGATTCACTATACATGTGTGTTAGAAAAGCCTAACAAGCTAAGCTCATCGCTTAGTGGTGCTTGTATACATACACTTTACTAATAATTATAAGAATAGTATTTATAACAATACATTATATCAAATACACTTTATGAAATCAAATCAATTAATTTTTAATAAACTTAATCATTGTAGAATAAATACAAAATCACTTATAATACATAAATATTGAAATCACTATAATTGGTAAAATTTTCTATTATGTAATTTAAACATGTGTTCACTTACTTCACTTTAGAAACATTTGTTTTCACACACAATTAACACTTAGAACATTTTTGTCATTATCAGTTGCGTATTAAGATATATGTTACGATATGCGATTTTTACATTTAACACCTTTACACAAATTAACACTTAGATATTTTTATTATTTTTATTTACAATATTCAACTCATGTAATCTCATAAAGTTTGGCTCAACATAATTGACACACACACATGTGTATATATATATTAAAAGCATTTATATAAACATATTTATTTTTTTAGCACCGCATGTTAATTGATCTATAAATATAGATATAAACACAATTTAGTACTTTGATCCGTTCAATATAAAATTTCTAGCTCCTAACATTTATTAACACTTAATAACCAATACTCTTAATTTATAAGTCACTATAATCATATTACCAATGCACTTTGTTACCATTACACTTTTGCCCAATATTTGAGTTATAAATCCTAGATTCGGATAACGGGTCTCTGATGAAAAAATGAATGCCCATTATATAGAATTTGGCCAATGGCCCACTATGGCGTGAATGCCTAGTGAATATGGTGACACAGAGTGTCCACTGATGGCATAGAGTGCCAACTATCACTATGGACATCCATCCTTTGGCTAGTCATTCAATTCGAACACTAGGTTTATTGACAGTAACATTGGGCAATACACTTATCTATTTCTTTCTTTGAGATTTTCACTCTTACAATACATTGCACTTATTTTTATTTCAATTAGTTTATTCTTTCTAATACAATTCACTTCATAAGTTATCATTTTCTTTTCATGTTATTATGTATATACATGCAATTCTAATTAATACACTATATAGTCTTCTTCAAGTATGTATTTATAATCTTTTATAAATGATTTATATCTTATATATATATATAATTAGATGTTACACTCATTACATGTTTCTGTAATAAATATTATCGTTACACTTTACTAAGTTTTTTTAATTACCCCAATTGCCATTAGGATTTAAACATTATATCGATTTATAATTTTAATTTCTTATTTAAAGTTCAGAAAATGGGCGTGTGGCACATTGGTGCCACACCCTTGCTTTTCAATTCATTATTATCTCTTGCTTGAGAAAATACACAACACAGTCGTTTCAACTCTTGGACACGCCTGTGTGATTCCATTCACTAATGTCACTTAGAAGTTCAATCAAGGGACACGGTCGTATTAATTAGTGTGACATGCCCATCTGAACCTAATTGGTATAGCTCATCCAAATACTTTTAAGAACATACTTTCCAATATTTCATATTCGGTCAAACCCCAAAATCATTAGTGCATTATTAATTTTGCTCACTCAATCCAACTTTCTCTATAGAGACAATAATTACTAGCATCTTTCCATTACTTAATCAAAAACTAGTATTTCAACATTCTATTATCTTTGATCACTTCACTAATTCAAAGGTTATATATCAAACTCTTCTCTCATAGATTTTATTTTCTTACTTCACTCTCTGGCTAAACTCATCTTTATTTATAATAATCTTTTCACAACTTCATGTAACTCCAAGAATCACTTGGCAATTTATCATTACGTTCTCATCCTATACCAAATACCAAATTAAAATAAAAATCTTCAAATATATAATCACACTATATTCTAATCCTTATATAATGGTACTTTCATTCTCGCTTCAACTTATTCATACATTATTTACTCACCTCGAGACATTCATAATCACTTAGACTCACTTATTCTTTTAATCCATAACCAATAAATACATAAGTCAATTTTCCCAACTAATATACACTTCAAATAACCATTGAGTATTAATCACATAGTTTTCTTATAAAGATTTACTTAATATTCTAATATTGGATAAACATTTACATCCCTTTGAATCAAAAGTAAGATCTATAACTCTAAATCATTATTTAAATAAATCAATAGTCAATTAAACATAATTTAAGTTAAAAAAAATTACATAATCACTTTATAAGTGTTATAAAGTTGGCTTACTTTCAAAGTATCACAATCTTACTATCAATCTCTTTGCTAATCATTTTATAAACAATCTCTTCACAAATAATTTATTTAATTGAAACATAGATGTCCTTAAGTAATCGAGACTAAAATAAATTCATTCAATAGTAAAGTAATTAAAATACAAGCACTAACTAGTTACATTGAAAGAATTTACACATTTTTGAGAAAAACTTGCATTATAAAGATTAATTGAAAGGAAAATTTTCATTTAGACAAGAAATGAAGTATTTTGAGATTGAAAAAGAAGAAGACTAAGATAACAGAGTAGACACAAGCGTGTCTAATGAATATGCACGCCCATGTGTCTTAAAACGTTACTGGAATTGCAATTACAGAAGCTGAAAAATTTACACGGCTATGTGAAATTATCCACACACCCGTGTGTTTTTTCCATACTTCCTCAAGCTAAAAAAAATTCACATTTTACCAAATCAAAGTTACTTCAACATTCACTTTTGATCACAAACAATATAAACATATTTAAACATCATAAAATAGACTAAAAACCAAGCTTTTAATACAAAAAGTTTCCACAATCAACACTTCACTCAAACCCTCAAATATCAATTCTTTAGCCTCTAATTTCATCTTCTATTTCATCCAAATCTTTAACATACATCAAAATCCTAACTTGTCATATGTCTCTAACTTAGCACATGGAAAACTCAACAATTGTACTAAAATTACTTTGGTTTATTAAACAATAGATATACACTTTATTAACATGAAAGTAAAAATTTTCATTCATACTCTTCACAATTCAATCAATATAGGGTCTCTTTCACAATTTTACAATTTATTCATTACACAATTTAATTTTCAATAATTTCTTCACATGATAATCAATACACAAGTTATTTCAAAATCACTTCATTTAATCTTATTAAAAGATTATTTTAATAATAAAATTCAAATAAAACTCAAGAAATAGCAAAGCATATAGTATACAAGCATTAACCTCTTTCAAATTGTTCTTCCATTATTTTCTTCTTCAATCCTTTAATTTGATGATGTCTTTCTTGATTAATCAAGTTTAGAGTATTTAAAATCCACTAAAACTTGATCTTCTCTCAATTCTTCATGATTTCTAAGGTAGAAAATGGAAGAAGAATGAAAAAGAGATGAACATGGTGATGAATGATGAAGATGGCGATTTGGAATGAGGTAGAAGACTTTAGATTTTAGAATTTTCATATCATGTATTCACTCACACTATTACTTTCGTACACCCCACTTTCTTATTTGTCTCTTAATTTAAATTATTAATTCCATATAATGATATAAATAATTATTTTGCACATTTTAAATCCTATTATTCAATTATACCATTTATATTGGACATAAATCATTTAAAACTCAACTTCTGGATTCAATTTTCCACACATGCCCATGTCTCTTCAAACACATGCCTAATGCTTTAACCGACTTAGCCATTGACCGAATCATTTCATAAACACACACTCATGTTTATCCATACACACACTGGTGTGCTTCAAATAGTTTCTGCAACATTTGAAAATTTCCTCAAAATAAGTCTAACACCAATACATTGCTCATGAAATTCAAAAGCCACACTATATACTTACATATACTATATATACTCCAAACTCATACACTCCAAACAATCCTACATATTTCATATACACTTAATACAAGAAAATCTATACTTATAATTTCTAGGGCATTATAGCTTTTATGGATACTGGAGTACACAAATCAATGATGAATCCAACAGTATTGCCAGATACTTGTTGGAAGTCCCATACTGAGCATTTTAGACCAGCAGATAAAAATGTGTTTTCTAAACATTTGATTACAAAGAAGAAGATAGACATACAATTCTTTCTAGACTGTATTATTTGAACTTATGTTCTTGGTTCATCTCTTCCAAACAAAGAATTATTGGTTGGATTTGATGTTTATCAACAAGTACAAAATCTGCAAATTCTTCCTACTGGAATTCGGTACAATAAGTTCTTTAAGCCTTACATTGAAATACAAAGAATTTTCTCTCTATAAGAAGTTCCTAAAGTTTTTTAAGATATAAATACTTAATTGATCCCTTCTTGTGCAGATTCTCACGCTAAGTTTAGACATCCAAAACCTTTATGGAAAAATAAAAAATTCTTCATTTCTCTTCCATTTAAAAAGAATGAAGATATCAATCCCACAAAGACATCTCATCCTAGTATGACACCTTTAGATCTTGTTCTGGCTAAACAAGAGTGTGAATACTTATTGCAACAAGGATTAATTGAACATATTAAGTCTAAATGGGCTTGTCAAGCATTTTATGTAGAGAAAAGATCAGAAGTTCTTATAGGAAAGAAGAGACTTATCATTAATTACAAGCCTCTTAATCTCTTTCTTGCAGATAATAAATTTTCTTTACCAAAGATCTCTAAACTTATAGTTCATTTGAAGGCGGAAAAAATATTTTTAAAATTTGATTTGAAAGTAGGTTTTTGGCAATTGGGAATTAAACCAGATGATTGGCCCAAAACAGCATTCTGTATACATAATGCCCAATATCAATGGACAGTAATACCATTTGGATTGAAGGTTGCCCCATCCTTATTTAGAAGGCTATGATTAGAATCTTTCAACCCATTCTGTATTCTACCTTGATATACATTGATGATATATTACTGTTCTCACCAATAATAGAAGCCCATCATAAATTGCTTCGGCAATTTACTTTTATTGTTCAACAATATGGTATTATGATATCTGAAAAGAAAAGTATTATGGATAGAGACTCAATTGATTTCTTGGGCTTACATTTCAAAAATGGAGTTTACACTCCAGGCCCTCACATTGTAGAAGAATTACTCAAGTTTCCTAATCAGAACTTGACTTTCAAATAAATACAATAATTTTTTGGCATAATTAATTATATCAGAGACTTCTGTCTGCCATAGCCTAGCCCATTAGTCAATTATCCAAAATGCTGAAGAAAAATACTACCACTCTAGTTAGAAGATCAAACAAAAGCTGGTCAAATCATTAAGAGGATTGCGTCTCAACCAACTCCACTTCACATTCCTTCTAATGGTCTCATAATCTTGCAAACAGATGCTAGTGATGAATATTGGGGGTGTTATATTCCTTGAAAAACTAGACGTAAAGAATCATTATTATGGACATGCAAGTGGTCAATTCAAGGAGAGAAAAACATTATCACTCTTTTTACAAGGAGATTTTGGTGGTAAAATATGCCTCTCTACCATACAAGTTCTTAAAATGGTTCAACCAGATTTCATGGTGGCAACAAGAGTTTTTGCGGATCATCCACAATAAATGGTTATGGGAAAAATCAGATGAAGAAGCTAGAAGCTATTATGCATTTTATTTTCCAAAAGCTTTTATTTCAATATCCTCACACAAGTGTCTTTTGGTCAAGAAATCAAGTTGTTCATTGGAAAACTATTTATTGAAAAAACTTTTTCTGGTTAGATTTATCACAATTACTAGAAACAGATTCAATTGAGACATCATCTCTATGGTCTAAATAATGCTTCACAGATAGTCACAATAACTCTCATCTGTACATTTATGGTGAAAAACATAAATTGGACTAGATATGACCAATAGTATGCTGAGACAACCATTGATCTCCCTTTCCAACATACGGGAGAACATTTCATTTATAGTGGACCCTATGATTTTGAATAAACAGAAGCAAGCACTTTACAGAGAGATTCCTCATTATCTCTTCCTCCAGCTCAACCAGACCCACCTATCTCAGAAGCTTTAGCTATCACCATAGTTCTAGCTGTCACTACAGTTGTTGACTCTTTAGTGCAACAAAATATTGATGGTACTCATACCACCCAGAGAGATGTTAATGCAACAATAGCTAGTGTTTAGTCTGCTCAGCCCACTCATACTGACAATTTTAACTATGTACCCACTACTATAGTGATAGATACGTCACTGCACATAACTTACCAATAAATGCATATTTACTAGGATAATAAATTTGAGTTGATTCCCTCCTCCTCGTAATAATACAAAAAAAGAATCTAATTCAATCTTACCTCTGATTTGAAATTTACACTTACTGTTTCTAACCGAAAAATATTTTCACCTTTTTGTTAACAAATTTTTTTCTCCATTTATCATTGTAAGCAGGGATTTTTGCCCCCATTTTTTTGTGAAATGGTTCTTATAACTTCGATATTGTTAGACTCGGGGCCTTAGAGAACACGGGCCTAAATCTGGAGAAATGGAGTTGTCACCCGGACGGGTCAGGAAAGAAAAAAATAGTGGATGACTCGATTCCTAAGGAATCCCCAACCCCCTATTGGATTTGAAAAGTTGAGTACGCATGGAGAAGGTGAGAATGACCTAGCACCCCCATAGCGCCCAGTTTATTGGAACTGGCCTCCTTTTCAGGTCTAAATTTTATTAAATTCTTTGATTATTATGACATTATCCATACTACATGCGATGAAATAAAATAAATATCCATCATATTATTAAAATGAATCAAACAAAATGGGTACCCATCCTTAGATGGAACATGCCCTTATAATCCTCAAATCTTTATATAAATAAATAAAATAGGACACCTACAAAAAATGGAAACATGTCCTTTATAACTATCCCAAAATCCTTAAAATAAATAATTAAAATAAATGAGGCACCCATGGAGTGGAAACATGCCTTTTACAAATACTTAAAATCCCAAATGACAAGTTCATAAACATAATTCAATCATTATAAAATACATCAATCATCAACAAGTAATCTAAACATATTATTCATCATCAAGCATATAATAATAAACCAAGATTAAATTAGGGTTTAATTTTAAATTAGGTATTAAACATGTAAACTAGGATTTTGAAAATTAAACATGCAAATTAGGGTTTTGGAAATTAAATATGCAAACTAGGATTTTAGAAATTAAACATGCAAACTAGGGTTATGCAAACTAGGGATTTGGAAATTAAACATTGAAATTAGGGTTTCGGATAGCAAATATGTGAATTAGGTTTAGATTATAATTTAGGGTTTTGGGATCAAAACATGCAACATATGGACAAGTCTAATGAATTAGGGTTTTGGATCAAAACGTCTTAGATGAAATATATTATTAGGGTTTATACAAAGTCATGACTAAAATTATTTTGCTATTGGACTAAATAATTTTTACACTATTTAATGTTTGGATATTGAGATTCAATTTCATTGCCACTAGATAAAAATAGCTTCATAACCTTTAAACCATTTAATGATACTTTAAAGGACGAATAAGACTACTGGATGTTTTAAGTAAATTAAGTTTAGAAAATTGAAATTGTGTTTTAGGCTCCAACATGTTGAACCAGGCCTGCTTATACCGCTGCCTCAGTCCACTTTGATTTTTGGTTGAGCGAAGCAATCTAAAGGTGATTCTACTATCTTCCTTGGTTGCTGGGTTGATCTTGTGTTTTTGGTTCTATGTTAATTGCTAGGTTAATTGTGGTTTATCTTTCTTAACTGCTCCCCCTTTTGCTTTCTCTCTTCCTTTGAATTTATAATGTATCAATTAGGGTTAAGTTTCAATCCCTCTCCTAATTCGGTTGAAACACTTGAATGTTATTTCGAGATTTCTACAATTTAAGCACAATTAGGACTCAAAAACTAAACTCAAGTCAAATAAGACGGGTCTAATTCGATATAAGCATAAGGCTCATATCGATTTGGATACTGTCTAAATTGACATAAGCCATGCTCAAGTCGATTTGAAGTGCTCATGTCAATTTGGACTTTGCCTAACTCAAACCAAATTCAAATTTTTTAATTCTCAAATTGGACCTATTTTTATAAATTGGACCAGCTTAATTTAGACCTTTATAAATTGGACCGATCTGATTCAAGCTTTTAAACTAGGTTTAAGCTCTTTAAAATTAGACTATATCTTGCTTGGCCTCATTTAATCATACTCTTTTAAGGTCAAAATTAAGGGTTTACAATTTTACCCCCTGCTTGAACGATCTGAGACTTTGGTAAAAGAGAGTGAAAAGCAATTATTTTAGTTGATATTGGATATTTTGAGCTAGACCAAAACAAAAATAGAGTTGCTTTGATAGGTTGGGTTATGGACCCATGATTTAGTTTGGGTTCTGGAGCCATGAATTGGTTCGAGTTTTAGACCCATGGATTGGTTTGAGTTCTAGACTCATGAATTTTGGTTTGGTTTCTCGACCTGGACAGGTATAGGTTCTAGACCCGAGAATGAATTTGGGTTTTGGACCCAAGACTGGAGTGGGATTCTGGACCCCAGATTGAATTTAGGTTTTAGACTCAAAATTGGATTTGAATTCTAGACCCGAGATTGGATTTGGATTTTGGATCCCTGACTGGATTTGGGTTCTGGACCCAATATTGGATTTGGGTTCTGGACCCAAGACTAGATTTGGGTTCTAGACCTGTGAGTTGGTTTGGGTTCTGGACTCGAGACTAGATTTGGGTTCTAGACCCATGAGTTGGTTTGGGTTCTAGACCAAAGGCTGGATTTGGGTTCTGAACCCAAGAATTGATTTGAGTTCTAGACCTGAGACTAGATTTGGGTTCTGGACTGGTAGATGATTTGAGTTATAGACTCGCGAGTGATTTTATTTGGATTCTTGATCCGAGATTAGATTTGGGTTCTGGTCCTAAGACTGGATATGGGTTCTGGACCCTAGAATAAATTTGAGGTCTGGACCAGACATTAGATTTGAATTCTAGACCAAAGACATGATTTGGGTTCTGGACCTGAGATTGGGTTCTAGATCCTTAACTGAATTTGGGTTATAAACCCCATATTAGATTTGGGTTTTATACCTGTGACTAGATTTGGGTTCTGAACCTACGAATGATTTGGGTTCTAGACCCGTGAGTGATTTGATTTGGGTTCTGGGCCTAAGATTAGATTTGGGTTCTGGACCTAAGACTGGATTTGGGACCCGACATTAGATTTGGGTTATGGACCCGTGAATGATTTGGGTTCTGGACCTGTGAGTGATTTTATTTAGGTTCTGGACCTGAGATTGGATTTAGATTATGGACCCATTGATGATTTGGGTTCTGGACCTATGAGTGATTTGACTGACCTTTTGCTAGTTGAGAGTTTTAACTTTCTTCTAGCCATCAATTTAAGCTCTTCTAGCTGACTGACCTTCTGTTAGTTGAGGGTTCTGGCTTTCTTTTAGCTAATGAATTTTAACTCTTCTAGCTGACTGACCTTATGTCATGGCTTTCTTCTAGCCACTTACTCCATTTTTCAATGGATCAATTTTAGCTCTTCTAGCTACATTGACCTTTTGTCATTTATATCTTTATTCATTTGTTCCATTCTTTTGTGATTTCTACTTTTGATTCTTTAATGGCTTATGCTTTGCTAAAAATTTGGCTATTTTTAGCCCTTTAGTCCTCATATTCTCTCTTTGCCCCATGCATGGCAGAACATTGAAAGAGAGTTTGAAAATATTTTGTACATGCATAAAATAAAAATTTGAATGGTGAAACTTTTCCATGCGTGTAGGCTCAAACCAATGATTTTGTTCCCATGTAGGCTTCAAATGATGTTTTTCATTTGTCTCATCCTTTGCACAAGCATGGATCTTCATTTTGTCAAAGTAATTAGATCATTTTTTAGCAATGGGCCTTTTATGCCTACTAACGTTACATCTTCTTCTTATTGTTTACTTCATAAAGTATCAACTATTCACCATGACAAAGAATAGACAACACAAGACAACAAAAGTGCAATGTGGCCTGTTCATGTATGAATGGTATGTATGATATGCATGGGTGATACTTACAGTGGTCCTATTAACTCATAGACCAAGATGACAAGCCAATGCACTCCTATTGTTACCTTCAAGATGTTTGTGTATGATATGAAGAAATTTACTCCCATTGTTTGCATTGGATCATTAGGAGATGTCACATCCACAGCTTCATCTTCAAGATATAGAAAACATGAGTAGTGAGGCCTCAAGCAGGATAGTCAGAGATACACGAGACATCTATTTCAAACCATGATTTAGCACATGACTCGATAGCTTCTTCATAACCTTGTGAATAATTTCTTCATTAACCCACTTTTACCCAATATGTCCTTTAAGATTCGACCGTACAACATACTTCCCTAAGCTTGAATGCTCATATGATAAGAAACCCCTTTTTTATTTTAATTTTGAAATCAAATGCTGGCTTTGCCAAATCAGTGTCAATATACCTCAGAACTTGGTCTTTCAAATTAACACATCTATAATATCATAACCCTAGTTACCGTACTAAATTTGAAAATCATTTCTATTTGAGCAAGAACTATTACACTTCAGATAGGTACATACATATTACTTAAGGTCTCATTAAGTTTAAATATTATCTATGTCATATGCATGCTTTTTAAAATAATCTCCACTAATAGACTCCACCTACCAAGAGAGATCAACAGGTCTTTAATAGGCTTGAAATGGGGTCTATTAGGGACATGGGTTAAGCGAAGGCCATTTGTAAATTCGAGTTAATGTGACACTGCTAACAGATCTTCACATTATAAACTTTTTATTGGAGCCATAGGTAGTAACGAGCAATATTAAACTCTAGGCATTTTGTTATCTTACTTCATGAAAAATAGACTTTAATTTCCTTCCATCTCCTTGGGAGAAATCTAAATTTGATTAGGAAGATCTTCATCTTTTCCTTTTGCTTTTGCATAAACTCAAGACCCGTTTTCTTTTCTTTTTTTCTTTCCTTTCTTTTCTCTTTTTTTTTTTATTTTTTTTGTGTGTCCTAGCCCTAAGAGAGTTGTCTTATTTGTAACATCTCATGCTTCTGACTAAGGAGTAGCACGAGTGTGCTTTAACGAGGATGGATATTTTTGTTGTCATAATGTCATCTCAATGATGAAATAAATCTGAGATATTAAGTCTAGTTCATGTAAACTTCAACTATCCATATGGGCTTCACTGAATATCCCTTTCTTTGATCTTCTTGCTCTTTAGTAACTTAGTGATCATCAAACTTGTCATAAGTATCACAATAATTCTAGGTAGGTTATTAGGCTTTACAAGCCAATTAAAAGCAAGCTAAAATCTTATGAAGGCTCAAAGGGATAAACTAGGGATTGATATCAATAGGTTTGATAATGGTTGTTGGCTTACCAAATAATGCCTATATCATCTCTCTCTTAAATAAGTGAAATTCAATTTCGCCTTGAAAGTTCATAAAAACATATTTTAAGATTGACTAGGACCTAGATATTATGCAAGAGCTCTCTCTAAGTAAGCATACACAACTCAATGCTATAGAATAATTCTCTCACATAGTAAAGTCATTCGGATCATGATGCATGGATGCAATAATTTATGAGTATTAAGCTAGATTCGACATCGATTGAGTATCAATATTAACAGAAACCAACAAAATCATAAATTCAACCAAAGTAATTTAATTAAATAATCTTAATTTGAAAAATATAATTATTTTAAAGAAATAAAATAAGACTATCATCAATCAAGCCAAGGAAAGTTTGTTGAGTTGAGTCTCTTCTCTTCACATCATCTATATTCTCATCTTTAAACGAGGATAAAATAAAATCTCCATTCAATCCTCATCCTAACATGAAAGTTGTTGGTGGAGGTACTCTGTCGAACTTAGGCAAATAATTATCTTTCGTGTTGTGTTTGTTGGGTTTAGGCAGCTTACCACTGTCAATTAGATCTTGGACCTCATGCTTTAACCAAATGCACTTATCTGTTTCATGCCCTTGTGTCTGATGGAATTGATAGAAGGTCTTGGCGTCGAAGTTTGGTGGTAGAAGATTTGATAATGGTCAAGCAGCCAGTGGCTGCAATAGCCCTTGCTTCTATAGGTTATTAAAAACCCAAGATAAAGGTCTCTTCAGATCTAAAAGTCGCCTCATATTTCCTTGGCTAGTAGTTGCATTTACATCCACTACTTTTGTGTATTGGCATTAATAACTTTCCTGCTCATTCCTTCTTCCAGCAAAATGGTTCTTCTCTTTCTCCCACTCTTCTATTTGCAAACTAGCTTGGAGAAGATCTTAGAAATCCCTTATAAGGGTGTGAGATAGCCACTTATGGAGATTGGGCAGGACTCTCCTTACTATCATTCTAATTTGATTAGATTTATCGGGCCTTCTTTTGAGAAGTGCAGCCTTATTTCTCCATCTCTTCACATAATCAACAAAATTTTCATTTTGCTTCTGCCTGATAATCTCCACCTCCATCAAGGTCACTTTCAGTTCAACATTGTACCCATATTATTGGATGAAAGCTCTATATAGTAAATCCTAATCCTTTTGAGTATTTTCCTCTAAGGTATTGAACCATTTTTGTAAGACAGGATCCAGAGACAACATGAAATACCTTAGGATTTGAGCCTTGGTAGCTTTATCAGACTGCATGGCAGTGATATACTGCTTGATATGCAAGTGGGGATTTCTAGTCGCATCAAACTTAGCAAATGGAGGCATCTTGAACTTGTAAGAAATTCCTTCATTGTCTTTAAACAACTTGTCCACTTTAGACACATCTTCGGTCCTCAGCTTCTTTTCAAACTTCTTTTCTAAGTCAGCAATCATCTTTTCAACATTGGCATATTCAGCTTTCTTTCCCATGACCTTTTTTCTTTCTTATCTTCTTGTTGATCTTGAAGGTATTATTCCTATTCATAATCATCATTTTCAACCTTCTCATCGGCAAAGGCTACGTCATCTACCTTAACCTTTCCTTTGTCTTTCTGCTTCTTAGTACTAGCAGATGCTTCAATAATGTTACCTTCTAGCAGTGCAACTAATTGACTTCTCATGGCTTTAGCCAGGGTCCCCTTTAATTCTTCCATCTTTGAGGTTAGAGCTTCATTCATCAAGTTCTTTACTTGCTCAGGATCCATTAGTTTTGGTGCCAAGTTGACTAAATTCTCATTGAACTTTGAATCACTGATGTAGGTCAAATTGTGGTAAGCTTTTGAACTATTATACTCTATGTCTGTGAGCCATAAATAATAAATGCAATGAATGTAACGCATATATGCATGTGTGCACATATATCAAACAAACAAACAAGTAAAATCAGGATATCCCTTCCAACCTTATATCATTAATACACAAGTGGCAAGTCTCTTTTCGTACGTGTCATGGCCAATAAAGATATCAATAGGGGAAACTTTTTTTTTGAGTCTCTCAGACGAATTAACCATTAATTATATTTTCAAATGTTGAAATTAGATTATGATATATCTCATTAATTAAGTATTAATCCTTTTGGGTCTATTAAGAAATAGCTTTTATACTATATTGTGGATTAAAAATAAATTAAAGGGTTTATCATAAGTAGATTTCTAAGTTAGAAAAGACAATTAATGATTTATGCCTCGAACAAGCCCATATTAACAAGTCTTGGTAAAAAAAAGGGCCCACAATTGATTTTAGTATTTTATAATTGACCTAACTAATTGAAAGCATATTTCAAAAATTTGGTCCCATTGTAAAAAGTTTTTAATTTTCAAAGCCAAATAAAAGCTTGGTAGGCCATAAAGTGAAAAATTGTTTTGGGCATTTCTTTCAAAAGAACATTTCAAAGCCCATTGTAAAATTTCATTTTAAGAATCAATTTTGGGCTTTACATCGGGGCCATATGATAGAAATTACTTGTTGACCCAATTTTTGTTGAAAAGATTTCAAGCTTATAAAAATGATTTAGGCTTTAGGTTTGAAAGAAGTTTTGGACCATAAAAATATTTTTGGACTCATACCATAATTAGGTCATATTAGGAAAGGAGAAATCAAATGGGCCATAATTCAACTAAAACATGTTAACCATAGTCAAAAAATAAACAATTAGGTCAAACATAAGGAAAGTTACTAGGCCAACTAAATAGGTTTTAGTCTTTGGGGTAAAAGGCTTAGGTTTTCATAGCAAATATATACTAAAAGATACAAAGTTATGAGTGATTATGCAATGCTTAATCTCTATACCTTGAATAACAGTATGGTATCACTCACATACATATAATACGGGTACCATAGGGTGTCCTAACTCACACATATAATGCAGATCTAAAATGATGCAATGAATAATATTATAATAATAAAGAATAAAATAATATAAAGACCAACGAAATCAACTTCTCTTATCCCCGGTGGAGTAGCCACTATGAGCCTGGATTTTTGCCCCCACTCTCGGTGGAATAGTTTTGGTGACTTCGACACTGTTAGGCTCAGGGTTTTAGAGAATACGGGCCTAGATCTGGAGAAATAGAGTTCCACCAAGACTGGACAGAAAAGAAAAGAAAGGGGTAGATGACTATATTCCTAAGAAATCCCCAACCCCTTATTAGGATTGAAAAGTTGGGTATGAATGAGAAAGGTGAGAATGACCCAGCACCCCTATAGCGCCCGGTTCATTGGAATCGACCTCCTTTTCATGTCTAAATATTATTAAATTCTTTGAATGTTATGACATTATCTATACTACATGCAATGTCATAAAAAAAAACCATCCATCATATTATTAAAATGAATCAAACAAAATAGGTACCCATCCTTAAATGAAAACATACCCTTACAATGCTCAGATGTTTATACAAATAAATAAAATAGGATACTTACAAAAAGATAAAAACATGTCCTTTACATCTATCCCAAAATCCTTAAAATAAATAATTAAAATAAACTAGGCACCCACAAAGTGGAAACATACCTTTTACAAATACTTAAAATCCTAAATGACAAGTTCATAATCATAGTTCAATTATCATAAAATAAATCAATCCTCAACTAGTAATCTAAACATATCATTCATCATCAAGCATATAATAATAGACCAAGATTAAATTAGGGTTTAATTTTAAATTAGGTATTAAACATGTAAACTAGGATTTTGGAAATTAAACATGCAAACTAGGGTTTCGGAAATTAAACATGCAAATTAGAATTTTGGAAATTAAATATGCAAACTAGGGTTTTGGAAATTAAACATGCAAAATAGGGTTTTGGATATCAAACGCGTGAATTAGGGTTTTGGAAATTAAATATGCAAACTAGGGTTATGCAAACTAGGGTTTTGGAAATTAAACATGCAAATTAGGGTTTCATATAGCAAACATGTGAATTAGGGTTTAGATTACAATTTATGCTTTTGGGATCAAAACATGCAACGTATGGACAAGTCTATTCAATTATGGTTTTGGATCAAAATATCTTGGATGAAATATATTATTAGGGATTATACAAAGTCATGACTAAAATTATTTTGCTACTAAACTAAATAATGTTCAAACTGTTTAATGTTTGGTTATTGAGATTCAATTTCATTGCTACTGGATAAAAATAACTTCATAACCTTTAAACCATTTAATGATACTTTAAAGGATGAACATGACTACCGGATGTTTTAAGTAAATTAAGCTTAGAAAACTGAACTTGCATCGTAGGCTCAACCAAGGTTGATGCGTTGAACTAAGCTTGCCTATTCCACCGCCTGAGTCCACTCTAATTTTTTGTTAAGCGAAGTAATCTGAAGGCAATTCTACTACCTTGCTTGGTTGCTATGTTGATCTTGTATTTTTGGTTCTGTGTGAATTGCTAGGTTAATTGTGGTTTATCTTTCTTAATCATGACTGCTCCCCCCCTTTGCTTTCTCTCTTCCTTTGTATTTATAATGTATCAATTAGGGTTAAATTTTAATCACTCTCCTAATTCGGTTGAAGCACTTGAATGTTATACGAGATTTCCACAATTGAAGCACAAGTAGGATTTCTAAAAAAATAAACTCATGTCGAATTAGACGGGTGTAATTCAATATGAGCATAAGGCTCATATCAATTTGGACACTGTCTAAATTGCTCATGTCGATTTGGAGGGTCATGCTTATATCGATTTGGACTTTGTCCAACTCAAATCGAATCTAATTTTTTTAATTCTTGGACCGAATCTATTTTTATAAATTAGACCAGCTTAATTTGTGCCTTTATAAATTGGACTGATCTTATTCAAGTCTTTAAACTAGGTTTAATTTCTTTAAAATCAGACCATATCTACCTTGGCCACATTTAATCGGACAACTTTAGGGTCAAAATTAAGGGTCTATAATCATTTTTCCCTCTACTCTTTAAGATGCATTTAATATCTTAGTCGAATGCATTCAAGTGCATTATTGTATTGTCAATGATATAAAAGTAAAATTTGTCATTTATTTATTATATTCTAAAACCATATTCAAATTAAAAGAAAAGGTGATTATATAACTTTTTTTTGAGATGGAGATAAAATATAAAATATAAATCCATTAGGTGATTAATGCTTTAAGATATATTTGCATATTAATTAAGAACCAACTAGTTTGAATGGAAATAAGGCTCCTATTAGATTTGAGAAAAAAAAATATATAAACTTAACTAATTAAGCTAACCTTGAGCCAACATTACCAAAAAAAAGAAGAGATAATTACATAAAACCTTAAAAATAAATTAGTCTTTCAAAAATATTGAATTTAAAATAAAATTTCAAATTTATGGTATCCATATTTTATAATAACAAAAATACAATACTATGTTTTAAGGCGGCAACTTGATAAACACACTGTAACTTGTTAAAGTAAAAGGTCGTCCACAACTTTCCATGCAGGATAAAATTTTTCACAAAAATTGTTGAAGTAAAAGAGGGATCCACAACTTTACATACAAGGTCACAAAACAATCTATTTAATAAACTTTTTAAAATTATTTTTTATGATTTAATTATAATATTATAACAAATGATTAATATTAGTAAAAGTTTAATTCCTAAAATTATAAAATATCTAAATTAAAATGTTTTATGATTTTTCATAATAAATTTTTTCTATTTGATTAACAAATCTGCTTAATTAACAAATGTACTTAATTAAATAATTTTTCTATCTTATTATTCATTACTTATGTTTTTGTTAAAATATATATAACATATACCAACATATAATTAAATATATATCACTTTTATATGTAACATATACCGGCATAAAAGTAAATATATAATACTTTTATACTCTTATTCTTTTAAAATTCAATACATATATGTTATTTTATGTAATATAACTAAACATATATAACTTTTATACTGTTATTGCTTGAAATTTTAATAAGCATTTGTTATTATGTGTAACATATACATACATATAATTGAAAACATATCACTTTTATACTAAAAAGAATAATTATTAATTAAAAAATAATCAATTAACTTAAAACATAATTTGTGTTAATTAATTTTAAATTAAATTTTGCTCATATGCTTTATATTTAATTTATATTTTTAAAATAAGATATACTATAAAAATTATTTAATTTTTTAATATATAACATAATATTTTTTAAATTATAAAAAATATTTTTAACATAACATTATAAAAATATTTTTAAAAATTATTGATTAACTTTGTATATATGAGCATATAATAGTTGATTTGTAAAAGAAATATCAATATATAATTGATATATGTTGATATAGATATTATATAATAACATATATTAGTTGATTTGCGAAAGAAATATTAATATACAATTAATATATGTTATTATATGTTCATATTATGTTACATATAACATATATCATTTGATTTACAATAAAATATCAATATATAAACCAATATATTATGTTATATGGTCATACATGTTACATATAATAGCTTATATTAGTTGATTTGCAAAAAAAAAAAAATATCAATATACAACTGATACACATTGTTATATGCTCATATATGTTACATATAAGAGTATCAACTGATTTGCAACAAATAATAATTGATTTATTAATATCTGTTATACATTATTACATATAAGAACAAATAATAATTGATTTATAAAAAAAATATCAGTATACAATTGATATAGACGGTTATATGTTCATAAATGTTACATATAAGAGCACATAATAGTTGATTTGCAAAAAAAATATTAGTATACAACTGATATATGTTGATACATGTTATATATAACAATATATATCAATTGATTTAGAAAGTAAATATTGGTATACAATTGATATATATTCATATATATTCATATATATTACATATAACAATATATATATATATATATATTAGTTGATTAGCAATAAAATATCAACATACAAACTAATATATACAATTATATGTTTATTTATGTTTCATATAACAATATATATCAGCTGATGTACAAAAAAATCAATATAAAAACTAATCTATGATTTTATATATTTATATATATTACATATAACAACATATATTAGTTAATATGCAAAAAAAATCAATCAATATACAAACTAATATTTATTATTATATGTTCATATATGTTACATATAATAACATATATCGATTGATTTGCAAAAAAATATTAGTATGCTATTGATATATATTGATATATGTTTATATATATTACCTCCAGCATCATATATTAGTTGATATAAAAAATCAATATTCAAACCAATGTATGGTGTTATATGTTGTTATATGTTACATAAAACAATATATAACAGTTAATATGCAAAATAAAAATATCAATATACAAACTATATGATGTTATATGTTCATATACATTACATATAACAATATATATTAGTTGAGGTGGAAAAAATATCAACATACAAACTAATATATTGGTTATATGTTCATATATGTTATATATAACAACATATATAAGTTAAGATGGAAAAAAGAATGATAGTATAAAACTATTATATGTTGTTTTATATTCGTATATATTGCATATAACAACATATATTGATAGAGTTTTAAAAATAAATATTAGTATACAACTATTATGTATTACCATAAGTTCATATATGCCATATATAAAAACATACATCAGTTCAGGTCCAAAAAAATAATAGTACACAATTTTTATATGTTGTTATATCTTCGAATATGTTATATAAAATAATATTTAAATATTGATTTGGAAAAACAATATTAGTATAAAATGGATATATGTTATTATATGTTCATATATATTACATATATATAACAACATATATCAATTGATTTAAAAAAAAATATTAGTATACAATTGATATATGCTATTATATGAATGTGAATTATTTTCCTTGACTTTTTTTATTTTGAATGTGAATTATTTTCCTTTCATTTTTTTAATGAATTATCTTCCTTTTTGCAATGTTTATAAAATATTGTAGCAAACTAATTAATTTCTTATTTTTTAATTAATTCTTTCTCTCTTCATTCTTTTGAGATCATAATTAATTTGGCTTGAGGAACTAAAATCAAATAATGAACACAACTATACCATAGTTGGGTTGTATGGGCAAATCCAAAACAACGCTTCATTCAAATACATATGCAAGTTTGGTCATAAAGACATAATTTGGACAAGCCTTGAGAGTAACAAGCACCAAAGCCTAAAGTTTCTAAAGTAGATTGTGAAAAACCCACATTCCCTGTTAACTTGTCAGCATGTCTGATGCTGCTACTTGAATTTGAATGTGCTCCTTTATCATCATCACCACTATTGTTGACAAGGCTATCATCTAATGGACTAATCCAAAGCAATGCTATTAAAAAAGATAAACATATAATTGGCATACAAAATCATTCTTCCAAGCCATCTATATGAAATTATTGTGAAATTCAAACGAACTTGATATGTTCCAAGACAAAATGCTCAAGCATTCTTGCTTGTAGGCATGTGAAGAACCCAACAAGGCACCCCATTAAAATAGCAGGAAAAAACATTTCGTACCCCTCAATTGAAGGAAAGTCGAAATCAAAGACAGAATGTGCCAAAAAAGGAATCAAAGAATCCCAAAAAGCTAACTCAAGTGTTTTTTTATCTCTTCAATAAAGATTTCTCAATCGACACTCTTGCTAGTAATACAAGTTCTTTTCACAAACAAGCAAATCATAAAATAAAAGGAATTAAAAAAACATTTGCCAAAATCCCATCAACTTCAATGGCATCCAAATCCTTATACTGTAATAAACAAGAAACAGCAATTGATGAGTAAATAAAGAAATACTGGTAATCATCAAAATGGAGTCGAGACCGAAGATGAGCTTCATCGAGCTTCAATTTAAACATATAAACCTTGTTTTCATCAAACTCAAACTTTTCCTTAGATTTATTTCTCCTTTTAAACTTTGAACTAGTCTTAGAGGATAAATTCCAATAACCCTCAAGGCCAGAAGCTCAATCAAAGGTGGAGGGTCTTTTAATAGCAGATTTAACACCATTTTGTTAGCCAAGATTTTCTAGATGGCCAAGATTTTCTGGATGGATATAAGTGTGGAGACCTTGAAGGAAAAAGATGGGAATCTTGAGAAATACAAGAAGTAGAGTGAATGAGATAGCAAGTGAGATTTGAAGGATTAGAAAATTGTTAGTTTGAAAGAATTGCAGCATTGTTGAAGTAATTGAGACTTATAGAGACAGATTGGGAGTGGGGATCCTAGATACTTTATGGTTTTACTAGTCCTTTCCATGAAAGAATCACCTAGAAAGAACCATGAAATTAAGTCTTACTAACCAAAGAGGATGATGACCTGAAGAGTGTAAGAAAAGAAAAGCAAACAATGTTAAGAAAGAAGAAAAAAAATATCATAAATTAAAAAAAACATAAAATAAGGTAAAAAGAAAAGTTAAAAATGAAAAAAAAGTAAGAGTAGTAAAAATAAAAATGAAACTTAAAAAATAATATATGCTTTTTAGTTTTGAACATTTGAAATTAATAATATTATTTTTTAAGAGATTTGTTGTCCTAAGATAACAACTGAGGGGGGGGGGGGGGGGGGGGGAAGGGGTTGAATTGATTGTTTTGAAGAAGTAATGGAAAATTAAAAATTTGAGCAAGATAAAGAAATGAATAGAGTAGAGAAAAATGAACACAAAAGATTTATAGTGGTTCAGATCAAATCAATCCTGTGTCCACTCACCAACTTCAAGTTGAGAATTTTACTAACTTTGGATATTTACAAGCTCAATCCTAACTTGGTGTTTTCACAAGCTCACACCAAACTCTTTCAAGGTTTGAGAATTTTCTCACAATCTAATAAGAGTTTTACCTAGGGTCACTTTAAACCCTAAGTGTTTTAAAGCTCACACTTAACTTACAAGATGGTGTTTAATGCTCACATCCAACACTCAATAATAACAATTATAAATTTTGACCAAAAGAATTGAAAGTTGTTTTACTTAGCTATTTGATGCTTAATCCTACTGAAAAATTAAGTTCCTTAAGATATTTATAGCCTTCAAGTCTTCAAATAGCCATTTGAGTTGGGTACCAACATATTTGGTCAATGTTTCCCACTTCAATCATTGATCAGAACTTTATGGTCGGACCACCTATGGTCCGGTAGGAATACCATTGGTATAGTCGAACTTGGTATTGGTCTGGTTGTGCTATACAATTTTCTCACAATTTTCTTCCAATGGCTAGTACATGTGGTATCCAATAATTGAGTGGATAAGTAACAGTTATAAAGTTTGAATTTCATTTTATTGGTTAGTTGTGCTAGCATTGGTCCTGTCGGACCGTGCCTGTCCCATTGAGAATTTGGAAGCACTAGTGGCTGTGATCTCTACTAGATGTTTTTGGAAAAATTTTGCATCCGTGGTCTAGTTGGACTTTCAGTAGTTTGGTTGCACCACATGAGGTCCGGTGAGATTTTGAAAGTGTTAGCGACCAAGATCTCTACTGAATAATTTTTTGAGAATTCAAGTACTCGTCCGGTCAGATTTTCATATGGTCCAATCATACTGCCATATGGTTTCGTAAGATATATTGAAAAACTTCAATCTTTTGAGTCTCTGCAAAGTTAAACTTGGTACAAATATTAGTATTATTCAAATTGATTGCCTAAGATCAAAATATAGTTTATCAAGCCAATGGTTTGGCTAACAAGATATGTTTTCTTAAAATTGTAATTTTGAATTTGAGATTTGATTTGAGTTAAGGTTCAGAATATGCAAATTAGAATAGTTAGTAATAAGTACTACAAGAAAAATGAGAATTCATTTCATCACTGATTCTCAAAATTTGTAGCTAATAGTGATCTTCGACGGATTAGCAATAGGAAAGCATCTATAGCCATTCACTTAGTCACTAGAAAAATAAAGATAGAATTTGGTGACCATCGATAATTAGTAGGGGAAAAATCCATTTATACATAAAATTTTAACTACATAAAATTTCACAATTTTTTTCTTTTGGTCATTTTTTGAAGACAAATTTAGTGACAACATATCCATCACTAAATCCATCGCAAAATTTTTAAATTTTCTTAAAAACAGTTTATTTTATTTTTTAAATTTTTAAATAATTTATTCTAAAAATATTTATTTTATTAAATAATTTATTTATTAAAAAAACTATTTGACAAATAATTTCTAAAAAAATTATTTGTCTAACAACTTTATTAAAATAAACTATTCTACCACATAATTTATAAAAATTATTTATTCAACAAAAAAATTATTTAACCAAATAATTTATTTATTCTAAAATTTTTTTATTTTACCAAATAATTTATTCATTTTGAAAATAAATTATTCCACTAAATAATTCTCAAAAATTATTTATTCTAACATTTCTCTAAAACATAAATTATTATATCAAATAATTTTAAAATTTTATTCTAAAATTTATTTATTAAATTAAATAATTTATTTAATTCAATAAATTATTCTGCAAATAATTTCTAAAAATAATTCTAAAAAATAATTTAGAAAATATTTTTTCTAAATATTATTTATTAAACAAAATATCATATTTATTCTAAAAGATACAGTAACAAATAAACTATCCTATAAAAATAAAAATAAAGACTAATTTAAAAACAAATAATTAAGTTGAAAAATATATATCTTCAATTGGTGAGAATTTCAATTAGTGGCATGGTGAGAATTCCAACTAGTGGCATCAGAAGTAAGGAGAAAAAGGAAAAAGAATAAAAAGAAAAGAGAGAGAGAGAGAGAGAGAGAGAGAGAGAGAGAGAGAGAGAGAGAGAGAAGGAAAAAGAAGAAAGAATGAAGAAGGAAAAAGAGAGGAAGAAAGGAGAAAGAGAGAGAAGAAATATAGAAAAAGGAGAAAGAAGAAATAGAGAAAGAAGAAAAGATAAAGAAACAAAGAAGAAATAAATAAATAAATAAATAAATAAAAAGTTTGGTAGTAAAGTTTTAGAGTTAATTTTCAAATTTTAAAGATGAAATATAATCTGTCGCTAAAAGACTGCATCAAAAGCCCGCTTTGCCTTTTTAAATTTTATTATTAGCAATGAAATGTTAGCCGTCGCTAAAAGCCTACGTAAAAGTCCGACTTACATTCTTAAAAAAATTAACATTAGCAATGATCAAAGTTTGTCGCTATTTTTTCTTTCAAAAATTTTATTATTTTTGTATTAGCGACGAATTTTAACTGTTGCTAATCCTTTTTAATTAGCAAACTAAAATAATTTATTTTTAGAGACATATGTAAATATTCTTTATATTTTAAAAAAATAATAATTTAATTCATTAGCGACTATATTTGACTGTCGTCGGACTTTAAACGACAGGTGTATTAATACCGTTTTTGAAGTCTTGGCGCCAACACTTGATGCAAGATTTAACTATGGATTTAGTGACAAATTTCTTTAGTTAGTTGCTAAAACTAAGGTGCCAATTGTTGGCATTAGATTTAGTGATATATTTTTTCTGTCGCTGAATTCATCTCTATCTAGTGACAAATATTTTTTTTGTATCTAATTTCTATCTCAAATTTCAATTTTTCTTATAGAGAAGATAATGCATTGTCTATACCATTATGATATTATCATGTCCATATGCATCCACTAAGACTATGAGGGGGCATCTTAAGCTTTTGGTGGCATGATTTGAGTTATGTCTCTCACTCTAAACATTTTTTCATGTGGTTGTTTTTGTAGAAAATACAGTCTATTGAAAAGTGAAATATGGAAGAGTTAATATGAACCCAGGTGCATTTATTTAAGAAATCAATTAACTTAAATATGAAAAAAAAATAAACTTTGCTAAAAATAAGCAACAACTAACCCATGACTAACAACTCCTAAACTCATGGGTTCTCCTAAAGAATTAGTAAAACAAAATCTAATAAAATCTTAACACCTTCCCTTAAACTGAATGTTATACAATTAGTTTAAGATAGAAACTGAACAAACACCTCGTAGAGTATGCAGCTTCACAAATAGAACTAACTTGAGAGGTATGGTTAGGATATCTGCAATATGGTCTTTACTTTGACAGTAAACCTAATTAATGACTCCTTCTTTTGTGAGTTCTCAAATGAAATGGTATCTCACATCTTTGTGTTTTCTCTTACCCTTAGAGAGTTTATTCGCTGAATTATTGCCACAATAAATCTAAATGGGCCATTTTTTGAAACAATGCAATTACTCAATTATTATTTTCAACCAAATAGCTTGGCACACACAAGAGGCTACTACTATAAACTCAGCTTAAGTTATGGATAGGGGTAACAACTTATTGCTTCTTTGATGCCCATGATATTGGTCCTGACTCATCATAAATACATGACTAGAAGTACTTCTTCTACCTTCTAAATTTCCTACATAATCAATATCACTGAAGCCAACAAGATCTAATCCCTCTTTTTTGATAAAAAAAAAATACCAAAATCAAGTGTACCATTGAAGTAGCACAATATTCTCTTTATAGTATGGAGATGGAGCTCAGTTGGACATTTTATAAACTTACTTACTAATAAGACTTACAAAAAAGGTATATTAGGTCTAGTTGTTGTTAAGTACATCAAGCTTCCAACAATTTGCTTGTATAATGTATTGTTGATCTTCTTCCCTTAAAAGTCCTTTGTGAGCTTTAGGCCTACTTTAATTGGAGTTCCAATTGAGTTGCAATTCTACATTTGAAACCTTCCTAAAATCTCTAAAGCATACTTCCTGTAGGTGATAAAAACACTAGCTGTTGAGTGCACCACTTCAATGCCAAGAAAATAGCACATCATTCCTAGATCGGGCATTGAAAATTTTGCTATCATAGACCTTTTAAAATCTTCAAACATTGTCAAATCATTTCTTGCATAGATTAGGTCATCTACATTTAAAAATACAACCAAAATTTTCTATACATCACCAAATTTAGTGAAGAGAGTGTGCTTATATGGACATCTTTGGAATTTAGTCTTGGCAAAATAAGTATCTATATGGCTGTACCAAGCTCGGGGTCCTTGTT
The DNA here is from genome assembly GCA_947685225.1 of Garcia nutans. NCBI lineage: Eukaryota > Viridiplantae > Streptophyta > Magnoliopsida > Malpighiales > Euphorbiaceae > Garcia > Garcia nutans. The sequence continues at coordinate 962,318 of CANTUV010000013.1, forward strand.
TAAGCTAGTATAAAGCCTTATTCAATATATACACCTTCTTTTCACTTCCTTTTTAAATGAAACCAAGAGGATTATTAATAAAATCTAACTCACTAAGATTACCATGTATAAAGGCTGATTTCACATCCGATTGCTAAATAGAATAGGAATTTTATGTTGCTAAAGCCACCACCATTCGAATTGTATCATGCCTAGAAACTAGGCAAAAACTTCCTTGTACTAAACACAATATTCATGCTTGTATCCCTTTGCAATGAGTGGCGCTTTGTGTTTATCCACTTTGCCATCTTTATTCAACTTGTTTTTATAAACCCATTTAACACAAATGGATTTTTCCCTTTTGAAAGTTCTGTCACCTCCCATGTCTTATTTTTCTCAATAGACTTGATCTCCTCATCCATTATTTTTTGCCTTTATATCTTTGATAGCTTCTTGGAATGTTATTGGATCGTAATATGATAATAAAGCATAATGCAATAGTATCATCAGATTGAACTCCACTAACCTCATAATCATCCATCCATGCTGGTCTCTTTCTGATTTGTTGTGATCGAGAGCTTTCACCTACTGTTTGGGTTACGTTGCTATCAAGTGGTTATTGCTGTAGCTACTGAACATCAGAAAGAGTTTCTTGCCCTTGCATTTTTTTTCTTCTTTAAAATTCATAGGTATTTGTTACTGACCTGCATTTTTTCTAGCCTAATTCCATGTATTCTCTTCGTCAAAAGCAACATCTCGGTTGATAATAGTTTTAACTATGATAGTATTGAATAATTTATAAGCTTTTGACTATTCATTGATTCTAAGAAAAACACATTTTTTGCCTTTGTCATATCCTTTTTTCCTCTTCTCATCTAGAATATGTGCATATGCAATGCACCCAAAAATTTAAAAGTGATCAATGGCTAGTCTACATCCCCTCCAAGGATCTTTAGGTGTCATATTTTAAACAAGTGTGGGACTTCTGCTGAGTATATGAATAATCTGATGTACTACTTCAGGCCAAAACTTTTAGAAACACCACTTCTTGACAAAATACTTCACACCATATTGAGAATTGTGTGATTCTTTCTCTCAGAAACACTGTTTTGTTAAGGTAAGTAGGTTGTTATGAGTTGCTACTTGATTGCATGGGTCTCACAAAAATCTACAAATTCATGTGAGATATATCATCCACCATGGTTAGTGTGAAGAACTTTTATTAGACCGCTAACTTCTTTCTTAATCAGTGTTGTATGACTTTTAAAGACTTTTAGAGTTTCAGATTTTTCTTGCAAAAAATATACCCATGTTTTTCAACTGTAATCATTGATAAAAGTAATGAAATATTTTTTTTTTACCATCATTGGACATTGGATTTAGTGTACTGCAAAAGTCAGAATGAACTAGCTCAAGGTTCTTTGTTCTTCATGATTTTCCTTGTGGGAAGGGATTGTGGTGTTATTTGCTAACAACACATTCCTCACAAACTTAAAAGGAAATTTTAATTTGAGGAAGACCCATCACCATATTCTTTTGAGAAAGAGTCTTTACTTTAGTCCATTGAAATTAATATGGCCATAATGGAAATGCTAAAGCTATGTAGGATCTTTCATTTTGGCTATAAGATAAGTCTGTATGGTTTGAATTTGCAGTGGAAACAACCTATTTGGTGCCATCTTAACATAAGCAATCAGACCTCTTTTAGGATTATAGATTTCATAAATCCCTCCTTTGATTGTAACTTCATATATAATTTTTTTTTGCAACTATCCCATACTTAGCGAATTGCATTTCAAGTTAGGAATATAAAAGACATTTTATATAGTCTCAACAGTGGCAGAACCAGTGGCCAACTAAGGGGGGCAAAATTTTCCCCGCCGTTGCCCGAAGGGGGGGCTCTGGGCAAGAGATCAACGACGGTGCAATGCTTTTCTGATTGGCTTCCCCTCTCATTTGTTTCCTGCCAGCCAGCCAGGGGGGTCGTGCGACCCCACACGACCCCACCTGGTTTCGCCACTGAGTCTCAATATTGTTTCCTTTAGTCCTGATTTGAATATCACCCTTTCCCACAACATTAACTTTTGAATGATCACCAAAACTCACATATTTATGGAAATCTTCATTTAAATGAGAGAAAAAAGATTTATTACCACACATATGATTGTTGCATCCTATGTCCACATACCAAATGTCTAGTTCAAGATTGTCCTCTTTGATGTGAAGAGCCATCAAGAGTGTTTCTTGCTCATTGTTCTCTGTAAAGTTGGAGTGCTCCTCTTCATTTTGATTTAAGTTTGCAGTGCATTCACACTTGCCATGGCCAAATTTGTGACAACGGTAACAGTCAACATTAGACTTGTTAGACTTTGTTTCAATTTGGTGATTATTTCCTCTGTCTTTTCTTTGAGATTTTGATGTTTTAGTGCCTCTGCCGCTTCCTCATCCATGTCCACAATGTCGATGAAGACCACTTGATCCTTTTCCCATATAGATTTCATCATGAGTTGAAGCTTTCAAGCTAGGCTTGCTTTTCGATTGGAGTTGTTGTCATTTGTTGCTCATGCACTAACAATGAACTTTGGAATTCATCAATTGAAAGCTCATGAAGATCTTTTGATCCCTCACTAGAACATACAACGTAAGAAAATTTTGGAGCCATTGATCTAAGAATTTTTCCACCACTGCAATGTCTTCAAATTTTGCACCATGAATATGCATTCATCTTGTTTACTGTTGAGAAACACTCATCAACAAACTCTCCTTGCTTTATGTGAAGAATTTCAAATTCTTTATAAAGGGCTTAAGCTTCTGCCATTTCACCCTTGTTGTGCCTTGGTAATTTTTCTTTATGGAATTCCAGATCTGTTTACAAGTATGTTTTTGAAGAATCATCTCCAAAATGGCACGATCAGTTGCTTGAAAAAGATAATTCTTTGACTTGAGATCCTTCAGTTTTTGTTCTTCCATTTTCTTATGTTGACCTTCTATCAACATTCTTTCAGGGGGCTACTTTAGTCACTCCTATTTCTACAAAAAAAAAAAGTCAAATTCTCTCCCACAAGAATTGCAGAATGAAATTGTTATATTAGGTAAAGTTTTACTAGCTATCGTAGTTGAAATGTTAAACTAAGGACATAATTTATTTTAAGTATGTTGTCATGCACTTAGTTATTTTTATTTCTAATATATGATACAAATTAGAAATAGAATTAGTAATTGAAAATTTTAAAACTATTTATTTTATTATATAATCATTTTTTTTCTTTTAAACATGAATATACGAATTTCTATGAAAATTATTTACAATATTTTAATAATTATTTATTACTATTATAATTACATATAAGAATAAGTTGAAAAAGTAATTTATTTATAATAATTTTTATAAGGATAATATAATATAAATTTAGAAAAAGTTTCAAAATAGCATTTTAAAATAACAACTATTTGAACTCCTATAACTATTAGCTATTATTTTATTTTATTTTATGGGTCGATCTAGTTGTTGGAAGTAAAAAAAAAGTTATTAGGTGGCTCCCAACAACTAATTGAAAAACACATATCAATTTGGTTTAGTTGTTCATAGTAGCCAATAGCAAATAGATGATAATTGTTAGTAGTTAACAAATAATTGTCGTTAACTAGTAAAACTTTACTAGTGGTTGGTTTTGATATATATGCACACACACACACGCGCACACACACACACACGCACACACACACATATATATATATATATATATGAGTGTGTGTATTATGAGTAATACAATAAAATTATGTAGTGCCAATTATCATCTTAGAGTTTATTTCTTATTTTGAGGCAAGCATCTTATTAAAGAATTTCATTATTTGACTTGAGATTGTGGATTTAGTCTCTAAGCCTATTATAATGCAATGTAATAACACAATTAATATTTTTTTCTTGGCTAAAAATAACAAAAGGTGAAAGTCGGAGTAAATGTATCAACATAAAGTGCTTGACATTAAGAAAACATGCATGCTCGATTGATAAAGTTATCATTGAACAAATTTGAATGAACAATATGCTTCTTGATCCTTTAACAAAAGGGATGCATCCAAAGGCATTTGAAAATCATGTGCCTTAGAAGAGTCTTAAGCCAAACTTGGTCTAATATGTTAAATAATGGATCATAATTAAAATCAGTTTTGTACTAGGAGTTCCAACAAAGAGGAGGATTATTAATTTTACAATTAAGTTTGAATAGGAAAGAAGTTTGAATAGGAAAAAGATTTCCTTGTATGTCTAAGGTAAAGTAAACACTATATATAGAGCACCCTAGGTGGTAAACGCTATACATTGTGTGAAAAAAAAACTTAGTTGTATTCTCTCACTTAGAAATAATGTGAGAAACCTCTGGTGGATATAGATAAAATTGTCCAAGCACATAAATCTTTTGTATCTTGTGTGATTACTTCTCTTATTCTTCTCCTTAATTTTTTTATTCATAGACTAATTCCTTATTTTGCATGTGTGAGCAGGGATTTTCGCTTGCACTCCTAATGGAATGGTTCTTGTGACTTTAACACTGTTAGGCTCTGAACCATAGAGAACGCGGGCTTAAGCCTAGAGGAATAGGAGTCGTCACTCGGACTGACCGGGAACAAAGTAGAAAGGGGTGAATGACTCGATTCCTGAGGAATTCCCAATCCCTACTAGATTCATAAAGTTTGGTATGTATAGAGAATGTGATAAATGATCCACCACCCCCATAACGCTTGATTAATTGGAAACAACTTCCTTTCAAGTCTAAATAATATTAAAATTAGGACACTACACAAAATTTCTGGATTAGTGATGAAAAATTTCATCACTAATCCATCACTAAATAATTTAGTGACGAAAAAATTCTATCACTAAAATGCTGGTCATTAATTTTATTATGACGGAGTTTAAGTCTGTAACAAAATTTAATGACAAATTTGCGACGAAAAAATCTGTCACTAATTTCCATCCGTCGAAAGAAAATTAATGAGAAATTCATCACTATTTAGTGATGAATTAGTGATGGAAAAGTCTGCACTAATTAGTAACAAATTTTTCTATCACAAATTGTGACCGATGCTTTCCTCACAAATTTGTCACTATTTCCACCATTAATCCGTCACTAAGTTATAACATTATTTGTTAATTCAAAATATAATTAAATTTAAATAAATATTTTTTCCAAATTAATTATCTTCAATATAGTGATAATTTGAGATAAGTCATTTTTTATTTTTTTTTATCTTTCAATTAATTTATAATAATTATTCAATTAACATTCAATTTATAATTTTTTAATTAATTTCAAATTTTCAATTAATTTTGAGGGGTGTTATTAATAATAATAAGAAGAAGAAACATTTATATATATATATATAAGGAAGACATTAAAATGGTAAAGAAAAAAAGGAAAGTAAAGAATAAGATGATTAAATAAACTAGTGAGTAAAATAAAAAAGAAAAAGAAAACTTGAAGTAGTGAGTAACATGATGGAGAAAGTTAAAAAAAATTACAGAGTAAAGAAAATTGAAGAAATAAAAGAAAGGTAGAGAGTAAAATAAGTATAGAAATAAATTAATTAAGAATGTAAAACAAAATATAAAGCTAAAAAAAGAAAATAAGTAAGAAAGATAAATAATATGAGAAGAAATAAAAAATAAGGAAGAATGAATGCGGAGGAAGAAAGAATATGAAATAAGATAAAGACGAGAATGATTCAAAATGATGGAAAAGGGGTATATATAAAGAAAAGTTACAATTAGTGACAGAATATTTCCATCACTAAAAAGCTTAAATGGGTAGGAAATGAAAAAATGGGAGGAAAATTAGTGACCAAAAAATTCGTCACTAATTTAGTGACAAATTACAATTTTTGTCACTAATACATCATTAAAATTAATAAAATAGGCAAAAAACTGAAAAAAATAGAAGAAAAATAAATTTTAAAATTAGTGATAAATTTTTTCGTCACTAACCCATCACTAATCTAAGCGACGAATTATATTTTTGTCACTAAAATATTTCAACACAAGAGGGAAAAAGAAAAATAAGGGGAAAATAAATTATAAAAATCTGTCACTAATTTGTAATGAATTGCAATTTCCATCACTATTTAGTAACAGATTGCAATTGCCATCACTAATTTAGTGACAGATTTATTTTCATCACTAATATTTTTTTCACATTTTAAACTTTTTTTTTAATGATGAAAATAATCTGTCACTAAAAGTAGTGACAGACAATCCTTCATTAATCAATTACAAATTTTTAGCAGATAATTGGCGCCTTTATTTTGGGATGAAAAATATTCCTTCATAAAATTTATCACCAATCCGTCACAAATTCATCACAATTTTAGGGTTTAACATGCAAAATCATAAATTCAAACACAGTAAATTTGCAAGGTTAAACAAGATGATGCTCAATTGAATTAGTTGATGGAGATCATATCTATGATGGAGATCATATCTATGTTGTAGATTTTGCCAAATATAAGTTATTGAACCAAGCATTACGAGATAAAGTACACAATTTTTCAGCCTCGAATGGTCTTGATGGATCTGGATCAGTGAGATTTTAGCTATTATATCTTCATCTTTTTTTTCTTTTACTCTATGTCCCTCTGATTTTTATTGATTTTCTCTTTGCTATCTGTGTCTCAGGGTTTCTTTAATTTGTTGTACGCAATTCATTTCTTTTTGTTTCTATCCCTGTGCTCTGTCCTCTTCCCCTCTTATCCCTTTCTTGTGTTAATTGCTTCATGTTTATAATGTAATTAGGGTTATTAGGTTTAATCTTGGTTGAATTGTCTAGATTTTATAAGAAGACCTTGTATTTATCTCAATCAGCCTGAGTCCAAGCAGGATTAGGAAATTAAAGAACCGGCTTATGGTGAATTAGCCATGAAAAATGGCCAATTTGTCATGACCCTTCGGGCCGATTCAGTGATTTGGCTCTTGAATCAGACCAGACTCGATTTCGGCTTTTTTATTTGGGACTGAATTTCATTCATGCTTTTAAATTAGAACCAGATTTGGTATGAGCCAAAATTAAAGGTCTACAGTTTTGCCTCTGCATGAACGATCTTAAATTTATTTAGAAAGTGAAAAATAATATTCCATTGATAAATTTAAACCAATCTCGAATGCTTCAAATAAATTCGGGCTAACCTGGATGCTTCAAATAAATCGAGGATCTTCAAGTGGATGCTTCAATAAATCCAAGCTATGAGCACTTCAAATAAACCCAGGATCTTCAAGTGGATGCTTCAATAAAATCTAAGCTATGGTGCTTTCATATAAACCCAGGATCTTTAAGTGGATGCTTCAATAAATCCAAGTTATGGGTGCTTCAAATAAACCTAGAATCTTTAAGTGGATGCTTCAATAAATCCAAGCTATGGGTGCTTCAAATAAACCCGAGATCTTCAAGTGGATGTTTCAACAAATCCGCTATATCTGCATTGTTAGCATACTTCACAAACCCAAATGTAAGCTAGAGGTTTGGATGTTTTACCAACTTAGCAAAACTGCGCCGTTAGGATACTTCAACAAATCCAATATAGGATAAAAGTTTGGATACTTCAAGTAAATCCACCTAAAAATGTATGCCTTCACAGAAATGGATCTTCACCTTGATTCTTTATTCTTAGGAATGGACCTTTGTCCTACATCAACTTTAGTTCTTCTAACTTGACTGACCTTCTATTATTTGTATCTTCATTCATTTGAGATTTTGGCTTTCTTCTTGCCACTTGTACCATTATTTAATAGATTTTGCTTTTAAGAATTCAACTATTCTTTTTGTTAGATATTTAAATTGACAATTTCGCCTCATGTATAGGCTCTAATCAACATTTCTGCAAGCATGTAACTCTTCTTTCTTTTGCAATGGGCTTTTCATGCCCCCCTAACACTCTGTCTGCTTCTCACTATTTATTTCAAAAAGTATCGATCGTTTACCTTTACAAAAGAATAGAAAATAAAAATGTAGAGTGACATGCTCATGTATACGTGTATGTATGATATGCATGTGTGATACTTACAGTGGTTCTATTGACTTACAGACCAAGGTGATAGGGCAGAACTCTCCCATTACTACCTTTAGGATATCTATGTATATCTTGCATTGGATCATCAGGAGATGTCACATCCACGACTTCATCTTAAAGATATAGAAACCAAGAGTAGTGGGGGCCCAAGCAGGATAGTTAGAGATACATGAGACATCCATTTCAAACCATGATTTAGAACATTAGTTGGTAGTTTCTTCATAAACTTGTGAACAATTCTTTCATTAGCCTACTATTGCCCAAAGTGTTCTTTAAGGTTTTACAGTATAGAGTACTTCTTTAAGCTTGAAGGCCTGTGTGATAAGAAAACACTTTGAAATTCAATTTTAAAATCACATGTTGGCTTTGTCAAATCAGTGTCAACATACCTCAGGACTCGATTTTTCAAAATTATCATAGCTATAACATCATAACCCTAGTTACCATACTAAATTTTGGAATCATTTCTATTTAAGAAAGAATTTTTGCACTTCAGATAGGCACATATACATTACTTGGCCCAAAGTTTCCATTGAGTTTAAATATTTTCTATCTCATATGTATGCTTTTTTAAACAATCTCCACAAATAGACTCCACTTACCAAGAGACATCAACAAGTCTTTCATAGGTTTGAAATGGGGTTTATAAGAGACATGAGTTAAGTGAAGGCCATTTTTAAACTATAGCAGACTTGATACGAATGACAAACCTTCACACTACAACTTTCTGTTGGAACCGTTTACTGCTGTTGGGAACATTCTTAAACTATGGGCATCATTTTCAACTTCAAAGCATTTTGTTGTCTTGCAATATGAAAAGATAGCTTAAATTTATTTCAATCTCCTTAGCAGAAATTTGGATCTAGTGATGGCGATCTTAATCTTTTCTTTTTTCCTTTGAAAAAACTCAGGACCCTTTTTCTTCTTTTTTTCCTTTTTTTTTTCTGGCACATGTAATTTCATCATTCTGCCCTTTTCCCTTTTGGAATATCAAGTCTAATAGTTTCAAGATTGTTGACTTGAAGCTATGTTGGATAGTTTCAAGCTCTAAGATAGTTGTCTTATTTGTATCATTTTATGCTTATAACTATGGATGAGCGGAGTAGTGTGAGTCTTCTTCAACGAGAATGAATCCTTTGTAATCTTGATGCCATCTCAAGATGAAGTAGTTTTGAGATGTCAGTTCTTATTCAGGTAAACTTCTGCGGTCTTCATGATCTTAATTAAGCATCCTTATCTTTAATCCTTTTACCCCTTAGTACCTTAGTGATCATCAAACTCTTCATAAATGTCATGACAACATAGGGTAGGTTATCAAGTTTACAAGTTAATAAAAACTAAGCTAAAATTTCATGAAGGCTCAATGGGATAAACTAGGGATTGATATTAATAGGGTGCATACTAGTTTTGGCTCACCAAACATTGCCTAGATCATCTCTCTCTTAAATAAGTAAAGTTCAATTTCACATCGAAAGTTTGTCATAGCATGTTCAAAGATTGACTAGACATATGTAATTATACAGGAGCCCTCTCTAAGTAAGCATACACAACTCAATACTATAGAATAATTCCCTCACCTAGTAAAGTTATTTGAATCATGATGTATAGATATGCTAATTTATGAATATCAAGCTAGATTTGTCATCGGTTGAGCATAAAAATGAACAAAAGCCAACAAATTTATAAATTCAACAAAAGTAATTTATTCAAACAATTTTAATTTAAAAAACATAATTGTTCAAATAAAATTCCAAAATAAGATGAACAACGCTCAAGCCTAGGGGAGTTTGTTGAGTTGGAGTCTACTTGAACTTATTAGAGGAGGGGATCTTTCCATCATCGATGAGATTCTATATTTCATCCCTTAATTATGTACATCGATCTGTTTTATGGCTAGGCACTTGTTGAAACTGACAAAACCTCTACATCAAAATTGGAGGATAGAGGATCTGACAGAGGTCAAGGGGCTAAAGGCTGTAGTAACCCCTTTTCTATAATTTGTTAAAGGCCCAAGATAGTAGCTTTCCCAATTTTGAGAAATGATGCTTTGTTGATGGTTTAGTTGTTGCATTCACCTCATCATTTGTTTTCCTTCGTTGACTTTGTCCACCGGACTAATAACCACTCTTATTGCTCCCCTTTCCATAGTATTTATTCTTTTCTCTCTCTCATTCTTCCAATTAAAGACCTGCCTTTAGAAGATCCTTGAAATCCCTTATAAGGGTCTGAGCAATCCTTTCTTGGAGGTGGGGAAAAACACCCTTGATTATCATCCTGTAGACCCTTAATTTTTGACCCAGTCTGGTCCAATAACTTTTATTAAGTCCAAAATGATTTTTATTGTCTAATTGGTCCAAAATTATTTTTGTTAAATAATTTTTCCTATAGTATCTAATTTTTATTAAAAATAAACAAATAAAAGTCAAAAAATAAAAATAAAAATCGGCGTCGGAAAAATCGGTGACGAAAAAATCATCGCACGGGCCCATGGGCATTTCTCCCGCAGAAGATGCTTGCGGGCGAAATGGTAGCCCGCAGGAATTTCTTGCTGGCGACGCCTGAAGCTCGCCCACTGCCGCAAAATTTGCGGCAAATTTTTTTTCGCCAGCGCATGTTTTCCTGAGGCAATTTTTTTCGGCAGCACAATTTTTCCGACACAAATTTTTTGAAACCTAATTCAATTAGGTTTTGGTTTCCTTTTCTTATTAATATTACTTTCCGTGACTAATTAGGAATAAACCATATCAAACCACTATAAATAAGGACCAAAGACAATGAAATTAAGGGGAGGCCGGAAATCAAATTGGAGCTTGAAAATTTGAAACCAAATCAGTGAAGGAAAATGAGCAATTCAATTTCTTTTTTTTTTCTAGAATAGCAGGGACACGATTTAAGCAATTCAAAGGCAGCAACTGTCTTTGTTCTTGTTCATCGAAGAAGAATTATTTTTGGAGAATCAACAAAAGGAGGTATGTATTATTTTTTTTTGTTTTATTTTTTCACAGTAGCATAAACTATGAAATTTTGTTTTTTAAATAAAAAAACTTTAGAACTTTAATTTAGTTTTTCCAAAGTTAAAAACACTAATACGTTACTTTATTTTCCAAAAAGACTTAAAATTGTTATTTTTACCTCTTCAAAATCTTAAAATCTTAATTAAACATATTTTTCAACAAAACCAATATTTGATTTTATTTCTTTCAAAACTTTAAACTAGGTTCTGTTTCTTTCAAAAAGCCATAAAAAAATCTTTTTTATTTATAAAAGCTTTAATCTCTTTGTTTAAATTCATAAAACCTCATGAAATCACCAAATTGTCTTTCTAAACCCTAATTCCAATTCATCACCCGAGACTCCAATTCAAAGCTCCTAAAACCCTAATTCAACTCCAAAACCTAAAATAATGAACCCTAACCTCCTTTAAAAATTTAAACCCTAATTTTTTAAAACCCTAATCCTTTAAAATTTTAAAAACCATAAAAACATAAATACTTTTATTTTATACAGTAGCTTGAAATCACCATTTAAAACCACAAATTAAAAGTATTTTAAAGTGTCTAAAACCCTAGTTTTATGATTTCACCATTCAAATATTAATTTAGTTAATCAAAGAGTCTTACCAACCTTTTAAAACATAAAACCCTAATCTATTTTAATTCCATAAAAAGTCACAGTAGCTATAATTAGACTTTTATTTGTTTTATTTAATTCCATATTTGATTATGTTTTGATTTATTTTATATGCTTTAATTTATGTAAGTTCAATGCTTGGTTTATTTTATTTATCATGGATGGATGTTTACTTTCTATTGATATTTAATACCTTTGATGAATGATTTATTTATTATGAATGGTTATTTACTTTTATCAATTTATTTAGATTTCCAAATGTTGTAAGAGGTATGTTTCCACTTGGTGGGTACCTCATTTGTTAAATATCATGTAATTTAATTTGCTTTTCTATTTTAGAACCAATGTAAAGGGCATGTTTCTACCTTTTGGTGGGTGTCCTATTTAGGCATGTGATGTAAGGACATGTTTCCATCCTTGGATGGTAGTCCATTTATTTGCTTTGATTGGATATTGCTTTAATTTTAATATAATGATGCTTTTTTTAATTATTGTGTGTAATATGGATAATAGTGTTATATTTAAGAATTTTTTAATATTAAGACCCGTAAAGGAGGCCAGTTCCAATGAACCGGGTGTTGTGGGGGTGCTGGGCCATTCTCACCTTGTCCACACTTACCCAACTTTTCGAACCCATTAGGGGGTTGGGGATTCCTTAGGAATTGAGTCATCCACCTCTTTCTTTTTTCCCGGCCCGTCCGGGTGGCTACTCCATTTTTTTCGGACCTAGGTCCGTGTTCTCTAAGGCCCCGAGCCTAAACAGTGCTGAAGTCGCAAGAACCATTCCACCGGGAGTGGGGGCGAAAATCCCCGCTCACAGTGGTGACTCCACTGGGGATAAGAGAAGTTGATTTCGTTGGTCTTTATATTATTCTATTCTTTCTTATAATGATATTATCCATTGCATCATCTTAGATTGCATTGTGTGCGTGAGTTAGGACGCCCGTGTTACCCGTGTTGTGTTATGTAAGGGATACCATACTTTTACTCAAGGTATGGAGATCGAGCATGGCATAACCACTCATAGCCTTGTACCGTTTGGTATATACTTGCTATGGGAACCTAAGCCTTTTAACCCAAAGACTAAAGCTCATATAATTGGCCTAGTTACTTTCCTTAGATTTTACCCTAAATGCATGTTGTTTGACTATGTTAATTTATCTTGGCTTAGATCATGGCTTATTTGGTTTGTTCTTTTTCTAATATGACCTAAGTAGATTGTAAGCTCAAAAGAAATTTTTCTTTAAAGTCCAAAAGACTAAAGCTATTTTCAAAATTTTTTCAAGATGGTCTTTGGACATAAGACCTTTCTAAAATCAAATCAAAAATTCTTTGGCCCATGGCCCAAATACTAAGCCCAAAATCTATTTTTCTAAAATCTTTTTACAATGAATTTAGAAATAAAATTACTTTTATTCAACCTTTTCTTACAAAGAGCTTGCAAAATATTTAGGTCAATTATGAAATACTAAAAATCAATTGTGGGCCTAGTTTACACTAAGAATAAATTAACCATGGGATTGTTTTGGGCATGAACCATTAGTTACCTTTTTTCAAGTGAGAAATCTATCTATAATAAACCTCTTAATTTTGTTTTAATCCAACATAACATAAAAGCTACTTTAGTTGGTTGAATGGATTAAAACCTAATTAATGGGAATTATCATGGATTGATTTCCATTTTTGAAAATATAACTATTGGTTGAAACGTCCGAGGGAATTATTCGAAAGCAAGATACCCCATGTTGGTATTTTGTTAACCATATACCTAGGAAAAGAGACTCACCATTCATGTGTGGATGTTATAAGGTTGGAAGGAACGTCCTATTTATCCTTATTTGTTGATTGTTTGTGCATACATGCATACATGCATACATTTGCATCTCATATCATTGATCCTCTCTGGCTCACAGCCCTGGATTACGATAATTCTAAAGCCTACAACAATCTGACCTATGCCGGAGACGAAGTATCTAGCAACGACTCAATCACTTGCTCACCTAAAACAATGGAGCCCGAACAAATTCAAAGGATGGTGGATGAGGCCCTCAACGCCAAAATGGAAGAAATAAAAGAGGCCCTAGCTGAGACCATGAAGAACCAATTGACTGCAATCTTAGAGAATCATGCCGAGGCATCTGCTAGTACTAAGAAACCAAAGGACAAAGGGAAGACCAAAGTTAGTAAAGTGGTTTTTGATGATGAAAAGGTGATCATTGATGATGATGATGATTGGGCTCAATACTACCAAGATATTCAAGAAAAGAAGAAAGAACCGAAGGCTGTTAAGAAGGTAACTATTGAAAAGACCGAGACATCCGATGTTGAAAAGATGATTGCTGATTTAGAAAAGAAATTTGATAAGAAGCTGAAAACTGAAGAGATGTCTGAGATCGACAAACTATTTAAACAAGATGAAGAGGTCCCTTATAAATTCAAGATGCCTTCCTTTGCTAAGTACAATGGTACTGAAAATTCTCATCTTCATGTGAAGCAGTATATCACTGCCATGCAATCTGCTCGAGCTACTAAGGCTCAAACCCTAAGGTACTTTATGCTCTCATTGGACCCTGTTGTCCAAAATTGGTTCAATACCTTAGATGATGGAACACAAAAGAGTTGGGATCTACTTTACAAAGCCTTCATCCAACAATATGGATATAATGTTGAGTTAGAAGTTACCTTGATGGAAGTGGAGTCCATTAGACAAAGGCCGAATGAGAATTTTGTAGATTATGTCAAGAGATGGAGAAACAAGACCGCTTTACTCAAGAAGAGGCCCGATGAATCCGATCAAATAAGGATGATTGTGAGAGGGGTGTTGCCTAGTCTTCATGAGAGGATGTCTCATACACTCATCCGTGATTTCAAAGACCTTCTCCAAGCTGGTTTGCAAATTGAACAATGGGAAAGGGAGAAGAGCCAATTTGCAACAAAAAGGAATGAGAAAGGGAGCTATCAACCTGGTAGCCAAAACATGCAAAAGGACGTCGGTGTTAATGCTACTAACCAAGGAACAAGGAGAAAATTTTTGGAATTGGGAAAATCGATGTCTTGGGTTCTCAACAAGCTTCAAAGAAAAGGATTGCTACAACCCTTAAATCCTCATCGTTTGCCTAACCCTCTCCCACCTAATTTTGACACCAAAGCATTTTGTCAATTTCACCAAATGCAAGGACATGACAAGGATAGATGTATGAGGTTGAGACATGAGATTTAAAATCTAATTGATAATGGGAAGCTGCCCTAGCCCAACAAGCCAAACACTAAAGATAACCCTTTGCCAAAATTCAATAGGTTACCACCACCGACAACCTTCATGATTGGAGGAGGTTTGCATGAGGCCTTTGTCATGTCTTCTTTTCAAGATGTGGGTGGAGAAGCAACCAAAGAAAAAGAGGCATTTGAACAAGCTATGATGGGTGGAGAAGTAGCAATTTGTGTTTTCAACGAGTTTTGGGATTCAAGTGATAGTGATGATGATATTGTATCCAAGAAGGAGGAGTGGACTTGGTCCGAGCCCAAAGAAGATGAGGCGATGAATACTAGATTCAATAAGCCTTACACAAGGCCACCACCTAAGGAAATAGAAACTAATAAAGGGAAGGAGGTTGAAGTAGAAGAAGATGACACTGTGCTCAAGCAATTGAAAAGAACCCAAGCAAGTGTTAGCATTTGGGACATGTTAGCTACTTCTAAAAAGCACCGAGAAACTATGGCCAAAGCCTTGGCTAGCATGCCAATTTCTACCTTCACAACACCGGAGGAGTTGATCAACTTCATAAAAATTGAGGAAGTAATGAAATATGAAGAGGTCCAAGAAAAGAGTGAAGTTAATATAGGAGTTGTTTCTTTTTCAGATGCGGACTTACAGGAGGAGGGGAGAGACCACATCCGCCCTCTCTTTATCAAAATAGAAGTCAAGGGGAAGAGGACTCCATGTGTAATGGTCGATGATGGGTCTGCCATAAATGTTTGTCCACTTAAGATAATGCCAAAGCTAGCCATGTCAACAAGAGATCTAAACCCAACTGAGGTGAATATTCGTGCTTATGACAACACTAAGAGGCATGCCGAAGGGACTTTCAAAGCGGTTGTCAAGGTTGGTCCAATTGAATCTATTATTGAATTTGTTGTTTTGGACATACCAGTTACATTCTCCTTGCTCTTGGGGCAACCATGGTTTCACCCTCTTGGTGGAGTTCCTTCCACCCTTCATCAAAAGATCAAATTCCCCAATGGAAATGAGACAGTGGTCATTGAAGCTGAAGATAATGAGATTGTTAACGCTATAATGGTTGAGAGGCCTCTCAATGGTTTTCAAGTGGCTGCAATTTCTGATGATGAAGTAGTGGACTCCAAAGTCTTGAATATGATGAAGAACATGAACTACCGTCCCGGAGCTGGTCTTGGAAAGGGTAAGGCCGGTTTAACAAAGTTACCAGATTTTAGAACTCAAACTTCCAAGAAAGGGTTAGGATATGATGAAGACAATGATGTCCAGCCAAAGAAGAGTGAGAAGATGAGCTTCCCACCACTTGAAGAGATCTTTGTCAAAGCCCTAGATATGGGACCACTCTAAGGAAAGCCCGAGCCGATCATGTTCATGGGTAAGTTAATCCAAGGTTTTGAAATTTTTGCAGATGTTGCCGAGCTAGTAGAGCAAGTGAAGAAAGAGCTCACCCTGTCAACCAACAAATAATCCAATCCAAAAGAAGAGAATGAAGCTGCCCTGAAAGCCAAGAAGTCTCTAGAAGAGATTGTTGCCCTGGTTGAAGAGAAGTTTGAAGACATCATATTTTATGATTCTGAGAACAATGATTTTGATTTTGATTTTAATTTGTCTGCTTTGTATGAGGATGATGATGTTTTCTTTTCCAAAATGAATGCAATAAAGTCTGATTTTGCTTACTTGTGTGATGTTTCTCCTGATGGTTGCATACATTCAAATAGCAGTTATATGAGCATCTTTAATTCTGTTAACACACAATCATTAAATTTGGGAACAACTGAAAATCCTAAAAACATTAGCATAGCATCCGACCTTACTCCTAATGAGAGAGAGAGAGATTTGAAAAAATATTTTTTTCTCCAATTTTGATTAAATCTTTGGTTGGGTTGGACCAACTCAAGTCAACCTGTTCTTATAAACCAAATGGTACCCTTTTGTTGTCTTAGGTCAAAGAGAACTCAGTTGGCTTTTTGAATCGCCTTTTAGGTTTTATTTTCTTTTTCTTTTCTTTTATTTTATTTTCTTTTTCTTTTCTTTTGTCCTTTTTTTGTTTTCTTTTCTTCTCTCTCTCTTTTTTTTGTTTGATTCATTTTTTTTATATTTTTTTAGCTCAAACTGAGTTGTCTTGTTTGTACCAACTTGGGCTTCCAATAATGGTTGAGGGGAGTAACATAAATCTTCATTAACAGGGATAAACTATTTATTACTCTAATGCCGTCTTGATATATTAGAGATATTAAGTGAACTTCAACTACCCTTATGGTCTTGAAAAATTCAACTACCCTTATGATCTTGAAAACATCAACTACCCTTATGGTCTTGAGAACATCAACTACCCTTATGGTCTTGAGAACTTCAACTATCTTCATGGTCTTGAGAACTTCAACTATCTTCATGGTCTTGACTAATCATTGCTTTCTTTGATCTTTTTGCCTCTTCATATTAGTGATCATAAGATTTGTCAAAAGTATCACAACATCTCAAGGTAGGTTATTGAGGTTATATGCCAATGAAAAGAAAGCTAAAATTTTATGAAGGCTCAAAGGGACAACTAGGGATTGATATTTAATTGGGTGGATACTAGTTGTTGGCTAACCAAACAATGCCTAGATCATTTCTCTCTTAAATAAGTAGAGTTCAATTTCGCCTCGAAAGTTTGTCAAAGCATGTTCTAAGACTGACTAGGACCTAGACAAAGATAATTATGCAGGAGCCCTCTCTAAGTAAGCATACACAACTCAATGCTATAGAGAAATTCCCTCACCTAGTAAAGTCATTCAAATGATATGAGATGCAAATGTATGCATGTATGCACAAACAAACAATAAAAAAGGATAAATAGGACGTTCCTTCCAACCTTATAACATCCGCACATGAATGGCGAGTCCCTTTTCCTAGGTATATGGTTAACAAAATACCAACATGGGGTATCTTACTTTCGAATAATTCCCTCGAACGTTTCAACCAATAGTTATATTTTTGAAAATGGAAATCAGTTTATAACAATTCCCATTAATTAGGTTTTAATCCATTCAACCAACTAAAGTAGCTTTTATGCTATGTTGGATTAAAACGAAATTAAGAGGTTTATTATGAATAAATTTCTCACTTGAAAAGAGTATATGGTTCATGCCAAAAACAAGCCCATGGTTAATTTATTCTTAGTGTAAACTAGGCCCACAATTGATTTTTGGTATTTCATAATTGACCTAAATATTTTTGCAAGCTCTTTGTAAGAAAAGATAGGGTGAAAATAGTTTTGTTTCTAAGCCCATTGTAAAAGATTTTAGAAAAATGGATTTTGGGCTTACTATTTGGGCCATGAGCCAAAGAATTTTTTATTCGTTTTTAGAAAAGTCTTATGTCCAAAGACCATCTTGAAAAATTTTGAAAATAGTTTTGGTCTTTTGGATTTTAAAGAAAAATTTATTTTGAGCTTACAATATACTAAGGTCATATTAGACAAAGGACAAACCAAATAAGCCATGATTTAGACTAAGATAAACTAACCATAGTCAAATAACATGCATTTGGAGTAAAACCTAAGGAAAGTAACTAGGCCAATTACATGAGCTTTAGTCTTTGGGTTAAAAGGCTTAGGCTCCCATAGCAAGTATATACCAAACGGTACGAGGCTATGAGTGGTTATGCCATGCTCGATCTCCATACCTTGAGTGAAAGTATGGTATCCCTTACATAACATAACACGGGCATCCTAACTCACGCACACAATGCAATATAAGATGATGCAATGGATAATATCATTATAAGAAAGAATAGAATAATAAAAATACCAATGGAATCAACTTCTCTTATCCCCAGTGGAGTCGCCACTGTGAGCGGAGATTTTCGCTCCCACTCCCGGTAGAATGGTTCTTGCGACTTCGACACTGTTTAGGCTCGGGCCCTTAGAGAACACGGACCTAAGTTTAGAAAAAATGGAGTCGCCACCCGGATGGGCCGGGAAAAAGAAAGGGGTGGATGATTCCTAAGGAATTCCCAACCCCTTAATGGGTTTGGAAAGTTGGGTACGTGTGGGGAAGGTGAGAAATGGCCTAGCACCCCCACAACGCCCGGTTCATTGGAACCGGCCTCCTTTACAGGTCTTAAATTATAAAATTCTTAAGTATAATAACATTATCCATATTACACACAATAATTAAAAGAAAGCATCAGTATATTAAAATCAAAGCAATGTCCAAACAAAGCAAATAAATGGACACCCATCCAAGGATGGAAACATGTCCTTACATCACATGCCTAAATAGGACACCCACCAAAAGGTAGAAACATGCCCTTTACATAGGTTCTAAAATAGAAAAACAAATTAAATTACATGATGTTTAACTAATGAGGTACCCACCAAGTGGAAACATACCTTTTACAACTTTTGGAAATCTAAATTAATTGATAAAAGTAAATAATCATTCATCATAAATAAATCATTCATCAAAGCTATTAATCAAAATATAAAATAAACATCCATCCATGATAAATTAAATAAATCAAGTATTGAAATTAAATTAAAGCATAAGAGATAAATCAAAGTATAATCAAGTATAGAATTGAATAAAGCAAATAAAAGTTCAATTATAGCTACTGTGACTTTTTATGGAATTAAAATAGATTAGGGTTTTATGTTTTAAAAGGTTGGTAAGACTCTTTGATTAACTAAATTAATATTTGAATGGTGAAATCATGAAACTAGGGTTTTAGACACTTTAAAATACTTTGATTTGTGATTTTTGGTTATTGGGTTTCTAAGCTACTGTGTAAAATTTATGTTTTTATGTTTTTATGTTTTTTAATATTTTAAAAGGATTAGGGTTCATAAAAATTAGGGTTTAAGGTTTTAAAAGGATTAGGGTTCATTATTTTAGGTTTAAAAGTTGAATTTTGGATTTTAGGATATAGAATTAGGGTCACGGGTGGTGAATTAATTTTTAGGAATTTGGAAATCAATTTGATAATTTCATGAAGTTTTATGAATTTAGACAAAAAAATTAAAGTTTTTATAAGTAGAAAAGATGTTTTTTAAGGCTTTTTGAATGAAATAGAACCTACTTTAAAATTTTAAAAGAAACAGAATTTAAATCTTAGTTTTGTTGAAAAATATGTTCAATTAGAGTTTTAAGATTTTTAAGAAGTAAAAATAGCAATTTTAAGCCTTTTGGAAGATAAACTAACGAAATAAGGTTTTTTGGCTTTAGAAAAACTAAATTAAAGTTTAAAGGTTTTTAATTTTGATTTCATAGATTTGCTACTGTGTAAAAAATAATTAAAGAAAATTAATTAACACATGCCTTCTTTTGATAATTCCTCCAAAAACAATTCTTCTTGGATGAACTAGCTCCAAAGACAAGCCTTTTTTTTCCTTTGAATTGTTTAAATCGTGATGCTGCTCCTTTAAAAATCAATTGAATTGAATTTTTGCTTTTCCACTTTACCTTCAGATTCAAATTTCCAAAGCCCACTGTGAAATTTTTTCCCCCTAAATTAATTGTCTTTGGTCCTTATTTATAGTGGTTTGAGGTTGTTTATTCCTAATTAGTTAAGGTAATTAATATTATTAAAAAAAGAAACCGAAACCTAATTGAATTAGGTTTCGAAAAATTTGCGCTGCCGAAAAAAATTGCCGCAGGAAAAAATGCGCTGCTGAAAAAAACAGCCGCAGAAAACAGCCGCAGTGGGCGTGCTGGAGCGTCGCCCACAGGATTTTCCTGCAGGCGAAATAGCACAGTTATTTCTCCCACAGTAATTTCCTGCGGGCGAAATATCCCACGGGCCCGTGCAACTGTTTTTTCTCTGCCGATTTTTCAGACTCCGACTCTGATTTTTATTTTTATTTTTATTTTTTGATTTTGATTTGTTTATTTTTATTTTTTATTAATAAAAATTAGATACTAAAGCAAAAATTATTTAACAAAAATTATTTTGGACCAATTAGACAACAAAAATCATTTTGGACTAAATAAAACATATTGGACTGGATTGGGTCCAAAATTAAGGGTCTACACATGTGTGATACTTATAGTGGTTAAATTGACTCACAGACCAAGGTGATAGGACAAAACTCTCCCATTAGTACCTTTAGGATATTTGTGTAGATCTTGCATTGGATCATTAGGAGATGTCACATCCATAGCTTCATCTTCAAGATATAGAAAACAAAAGTAGTGGGGGCCCAAGCAGGATAGTTAGAGATACATTAGACATCCATTTCAACCCATGAATCAACACATTAGTTGGTAATTTCTTCATAAACTTGTGAAAAATTCTTCATTAGCCTTTGTATCCTTTAAGGTTTGGCAGTGCAACATACTTCTTTAAGCTTGAAGGCTTGTGTGACAAGAAAACACTTTGAAATTCAATTTTAAAATCACATGTTGGCTTTGTCAATTCAGTGTCAACATACCTCAGGACTCAATTCTTCAAAATTATCATATCTATAACATCATAACCCTAGTTACCATACTAAATTTAGGAATCATTTTTATTTAAGAAAGAATTGTTACACTTCATATAGGCGCATACACATTACTTGGCCCAAAGGTTTCATTGAGTTTAAATATTGTCTATCTCATATGTATAATTTTTAAACAATCTCCACAAATAGACTCCACCTACCAAGAGATATCAACAAGTCTTTCATAGGTTTGAATTGGGGTTTATAAGGGACAAGAGTTATGAGAAAGTCATTTTTAAACTGCAGTTGACCTGATATGAATGACAAACCTTCACACTATAACTTTCTAGTGGAACTGTTTACTGCTGTTGGGAACATTCTTAAAATATGGGTATCATTTTCACCTTCAAGGCTTTTTGTTATCTTGCTTTATGAAAAGGCAACTTAAATTTTCTTCAATCTCCTTAGCAAAAATTTGGATCTAGTGATGGCGATCTTAATCTTTTCCTTTTTCCTTTGAAAAAACTTGGGACCCTTTTCTTGTTTTTTCCTTTTTTTACTAGGACATGGAATTTCATCATTCCTCCCTTTTCCCTTTTGGAATATCAAGCCTAGGAGTTTCAAGATTGTTGACTTGGAGTTGTGTTGGATAAAACGAAAGATAGTTTAGCTGAGTCTTTGGATGGGCTAAACCAATTCAAGTCAAAATCTTCTTGTAAATTAAGTGGAAGCCTTTTGCTGCTTCAGGTAAAAAAGAACTCTGCTGGCTTTCTAGCCCACCCTTTTGGGTTTTCAATTCAAAATTTTATTTTTTCTTTTTTTCTTTTTCATTTTCTCTTTTTTTTTCATTTTTTTCTTTCTCTTTTTTTTTTGAGTCGTAGCTCTAAGAGAGTTGTCTTATTTTTATTATCTTATGCTTCTAACTATGGATGACAGGAGTAGTGAGAGTCTTCTTCAATGAGAATGAATTCTTTGTAATCTTGATGCCATCTCAAGATGAAGTAGTTTTGAGATGTCAGGTCTTATTTAGGTAAACTTTGGTGGCCTTCATGATCTTGATTATGCATCCCTATCTTCAATCCTTTTGCCCTTTAGCACCTTAGTGATCATTAGACTCTTCATAAGTGTCATGACAACATAGGATAGGTTATCAAGTTTATGAGTTAATAAAAAGTAAGCTAAATTTTCATGAAGGCTTAAAGGGATAAACTAGGGATTGATATTAACAGGGTGCATACTAGTTGTGGCTCACCAAACAATGCCTAGATCATCTCTCTTTTAATTAAGCAAAGTTCAATTTTTGCCTCAAAAGTTCATCATAGCATGTTCTAAGATTGACTAGACATATGTAATTATATAGGAGCCCTCTCTAAGTAAGCATACATTGCTCAATGCTATAGAATAATTCCCTCACCTAGTAAAGTTATTTGAATCATGATACATAGATACACTAATTTATGAATATAAAGCTAGATTTGTCATCTGTGGAGCATAAAAATGAAAAAAAGCCAACAAATTTATAAATTCAACAAAAGTAATTTATTCAAATAATTTTAATTTGAAAAATATAATTATTCCTATAAAATACCAAAATAAGATGAGCAATGCTCAAGCTTAGGGGAGTTTGTTGAGTTGGAGTCTACATGGACTTGTCAGGGGCAGAGATCTTTTTATCATAGATGAGATTCTATATTTCATGCCTTAATTGTGCACATCAATCTATTTTATGGCTAGGCACTAGATGAAACTGACAAAACCTTTACATCAAAATTGGAGTACAAATGATCCGACAAAGGTCAAGGGGCTAAAGGCTGCAGTAACCCCTTTTTCTGTAATTTGATGAAGAACCAAGATTGTAGCTTTCCCAATTTTTGGAAATGATGCTTTGTTGCTAGTTTAGTTGTTTCATTCACTTCATCATCTTTTTTCCTCCCTTAACTTAGTCCACCGGACTAATAACAACTCTTATTGCTTCCCTTTCTATAGTATTTATTATTTTCTCTCTCCAATTCTTCCAATTAAAGACCTGCCTATAGAAGATCCTTGAATTTCATTATAAGGGTCTGAATAATCCTTTTTTGGAGGTGGGGAAAAGCACCCTTGATTATCATTCGTATACTGTCTCAATCATCGGGTCTTTTCTTGAGAAGGGTTGTCTTGTTTCTCCATATTTTTATATAGTCAACAAAGCCCTCATTTTGTCTCTGTCTGATAGACTCAACCTCCATCATGGTTACCTCTAACTCAATGTTGTACCTATACTATTGGATGAAAGCATTGTACAACAAATTCCAATCTCTCTGAGTTCTCTTCTCTAAAGTTTTTAACTAGTTTTACACCATAGGATCCAAAGAGAGCATAAAATACCTCAGTGTTTGAGCCTTAGTAGCTCTAGCAGATTACATGGCAATAATGTACTACATAACATGTACCATTGTACTTAGCGAAAGCATGTATTTTAAACTTGTGTGAGAGATTCTCATCCTCTTCAAAAAGCTTATAAACTTCTAAGGCCACTTCAACTTTCAGCCTCTTTTCAAGCTTCTTTTCCAGGTCAACAATAAGCTTTCCACATTGGTATATTTAGTCTTCTTTACAACCTTCTTTTGTTTCTTCTTTTCTTATTGGTCTTGAAAATATGCATCCCAGTCATCATCATCAATCATCACTTTTTCTTCATCAAAAGCCACCTCAGCTACCTTAGCCTTCCCTTTGTCTTTTTGCTTCTTAGAACTACCATGTGCCTCAGCAGTGTTATTCTCTAGTAATGCAGCTAGTTGGCTTTTTACATTCTTAGTGGGGCACCTTTTAGTTCTTCCATCTTAGCTTCCAAGACCTCATTCACTATAATATTGACTTGATTAAGATTCATTGCTTTTAGTGTAAAGTTGTCTGAATCCTCACTAAACTCTGAATCACAGATATAGGATGGGTTTTCATACAGCCTTGTACTACTGTACTCCAGGTTTGTGAGCCAGAAAGGATCAATGCAATGTAATGCAATGCAATGTTTGTATGCATGTATGTATGAGTAGCAAACAAACAAATAAAGTCAAAACATTCCTTCCAACCTTATTTCTTCCTATACACGAGTGGCGGGTCTATTTTCCTAGGTATTATGGTCAACAAAATATCAACAAGGGATATTTTATTTTCAAAAGAATCACTCAGATGAATTAACCATTAATTTTGTTTCCAAATGTTGAAATCAAGTTATGATAATTCTCATTAATTAAGCATTAATCCTTTTGGGTCCATTGAAATTTAACACCATTTTGACTGCATGTTGGATTAATATCTGATTAAACCTTATTTCTTCCTATGCACGAGCTTAAAATAATTATGTTACTTACCATTTGGAAAAGGCAACTAATGGTTCATGCCACAAACAAGCTCATAACTGACAAGTCTTGGTACAAATTAGGCCCATAATTGATATTAATATTTCATAATTACCCAATTAAGTACAAGCCCATTTCAAAAACGTTGATCCATATAAGCATTTAATTTCAAAGACCAATGAAAGCTTGATTTGAAGAAAAAGTTTTTGGCCATAAATTTAAAAATGATTTTGGGCCCATTTTGAAAATATCTCAAAGCCTATTTTAAAAAGTTTGTTTTAAAAATTAATTTTAGGCTTCGTGCTTTAGTTATAAGGTATGAAAAAAGATTTTCTGACCAAATTTTGTTGGAAAGGTTTTAAAGCCTATTTTGAAAAGTTTCAAAAATAATATGGACTTTGGGCTTAAAAGAATTTTTGGGTTATAAAATAATTTTAAACTTGTACCATAATTAGGTCATATTATAAAAAGACAAACCAAATGGGCCATAACTTGGGCCAAAATATGTCAATCTGTGAACCTCTAATTTTGCACCTAAATTACAATGAATATGGGTGCAGTTCCTACAAATGTGAAATCGCACGAGTCAGAATTCGGACAGGTTTGAATGGGCATAAACCGACCTGAATGATCTCCAAAAACTCATGATTATATAAATGAGGAAAAATCACCAATTTTGACCTCAAATGAAAAGCTTATGCAATAACGAATCCAACATAAATAGAATCGCGAGAATTAGAGATCAAACATGCCTAAAATGGCAGAAATAGTTGTGATGGCCATGGACGTGCTGCAGCTTGCACGACAGCAACACTGGTTGTGGAGGTGCCGTTGTGCTTGTAGCAGCAATATGGCATGCGGCTATCTGCACTAACTGTGAAGGTGCCACAACACCCACCGCCCTTCTGATGTGCATGAGGCTCAAGGTCCTACTGGTATGATTTTTTTGACTTTTTACTATAAATTGAGGTTTTCTCCTCCAAAAATGTGATTTGGAGTTCTTCATGCCAAAACTCTATCAAAATTAATTGACACTAAAACACAACAAAATTCATCTTGGATCAATTTAATCAAATTAAATTCGATTCTCTTATATTTTTGGATCAAAGTCATCTTTTCTCGAAATTCCTCAAGTGGAACTACTTCAACCATACATTTAAAGGAAACGGCTGCCCAAGGTACAAATTTTCTCACCTTTCTATTATCAATTCGGTAAATTTTTAATTAATTAAAAAATTGGTTAATTTAAGTTGTTTTCCAAACTCTTGGCTTGATCTTAGGCAATCAAATTGAATAGAACTAACATTTGTATCAAGATACATTTTACAGGAAGTCAAATCTTGAAGAATTCATGAAAAGTCCACTCAGACCACCATGAAGCCCGACCGGGCCATTGATGCACATCTAAGTTAAAATCGCACAAAAAGGTTCACGGTGAAGAGTACTCTTAAAATCCCACCATACCACTCAAAGTCCATTCGGACCATGACCAAGTCTAAGCACACCTTTGAAAATGAAATTAGCAAATTCATCTAGTAAGGTTCACGACTAAAAGTCCTCCCACTTTCTTAGAGTACCATGAAAAGTTCAACCGGACCTCATCGAATTCCAACTAGACCTTTGAAGCAGAATTTGTTTATAAAAGTACAGTAATGTTCATGACCAAGGGTACTCCCAGAATTTGAGCATACCATTGAAAGTCCAATCAGACCTGATGCAGTCCTAACCAGACCTTTTGAAAATCTTTCAAATCTAAAGTTGTTATAGCTCCACTAAATTAGTGAATGCAACTTGGACCAATCGTTGGAAGAACATTTGTCAAAATTTCAAATAACACGACCAGACGTATGTTAGTCTGACCATGAATTTACTGTGGACAATAAGAAAAGTGGGAGACAAGGTTCAAACATGTTGGCACCCACCTCAAATTGCTAGTTGAAGAACTATAAATACCCCAAGAAACTTTATTTTTCAAAAGGATTATGATTGTAATAGCCAAGCAAAACAACTTTCATTTTTTTCATCAAAATTTCTATTTGTATTATTTTAAGTGTTGGATGTGAGCATTGAACATCATTGTAAGTTTGAGTGTGAGCTTTGAAACACTTAGGATTTAGAGTGAGCCTGGGAAAACTCTTGTTGGGTTATGAGAAAGTTACTCAAACCTTGTAAAAGATTGGTATGAGCTTGTGAAAACAGCAAGTTAGAGTTGAGCTTGTAAAAACTCAAGATTAGTGGAACCTTAAGAAGTTGTTAAGGAAGTGGATGTAGCATTGAGATATTCTAAACGACTATAAACTCCTTGTGTATGTTCTTCTATACTCTACTCTTTTCTTACTTTGTTTGATCTTAAATTTTTTATTTACCATCAGTTATTCAAGACAACCAATTCACCTCCCCCCTTGGTTGCCATCTTGGGACAACAAAAGTCTTTTGCAATCAAAGGCACAAACTAATTACGGCTCCGATTCCCATTCAAATGTGATAAGTAGGCACACTCAGAATATCACTCGGCCTTCTCATTGGTGAGCCAGGACCCAGTACTCGGGTGTGGCCTCACACAATCATAGTCAAACAACAAGCATTTAGGGTAATCCTAAGTAAAATTACTAGGCCAACTACATAGACTTTAGTCTTTGGGCGAAAAGGCTTAGGTTCCCTAGCAAGTATATATCAAAAGGTAGAAGGCATTGAGTGTCCATGCAATGCTCGATCTTCATGCCTTGAATAAAAGTATAGTATCACTTACATGCACATAATACGGGTTCCACAGGGCATCCTAACTGACACACACAATGAAATTCTAAATGTTGCAATGAATAATATTATAAGAAAAAAGATAAAATAATATGAAGACCAACGGAATCAACTTCTCGTATTCCAAGTGTAGTCGCGACTGTGAGTAGGAATTTTCGCCTCCACTCCAGATAGAATGGTTCTTACTACTATGGCACTATTAGGCTTTGGGCCTTAGAGAACACATGGCTATGCCTGGAGAAATAGGAGTCACCACTCATACAGACTGGGAAGAAAGTAGAAAGGGGTGGATGACTCGATTCTTAAGGAATCCCCAACCCCTACTGTGTTTATAAAGTTGGGTATGCATGGGGAAGGTTAGAAATTTTATATTATTATGATATTACTCATATTACAAGTAGTTAAAAATAAATAAAATAGAAAACAATTATATCATACATCAAGCAATAAAAGGGCACTCATATAAGATGGAAACATGCCCTTATAATGTCTAATGTCCAAAAGACAAATAAAACAAGACACATATAAAAGAGTGAAAATGTGTCCCTTATAATTATTTTCAAAACTAAAATAAACAAGATAAACAATTTAAACAAACAAGGCACCCAAGAGTGGAAATATGCTTTTACAATTTCAAACTCCCAAATAATAAGAAATTACAATCCACAAAAATATAAACAATCATCATACATAAAGAATCATACAAAGAATTATAAAATTAGGGCTTAATTAAAAGGAAATTAAGATTAATCACAAAATTAGGTTTTTGATGATAAAATTGGGGTTTGGTGATAAAATTAGGGTTTAATATGCAATTACAGTTTTGGATTATAATGCAAACAAAATCAAAATAATAAACTAAAACACAGTAAATTTGTAAGGTTAAACAAGAATGAACTCAATTGAATTAGTTGATGGAGATCATACCTTCGTTGTACATTTTTCCAAACAGAAGCTACTGAACCAAGCCTTACTAGATAAACCACACAATTCTTCAGCCTCAAATGGTTTTTATAGGTTTGGACCAGTGGGTTTTATCTACTGTGTCTTTGCCTTTTTTTTCCCTCTCTATCTCTCTAATTTTTATTGATTTTCTCTTTGCTCTCTATATCTCTGGGTTTCTTTAATTTGCTATATGTAATTCATTTCTTTTTGTTTCTATTTTTGTGCCTCAACCTCTCCCTCTCCGATCCCTTTCTTGTGTTAATTATTTTCTTTTTATAATACTAGTTAGGGTTATTAGGTTTAATCTTGGCTGACGCATCTAGATTGTATTAGAAGACCTTGTATTTATCTCAATCAGCTCGAGTCTAAGCAAGATTAAGAAATTTAAAGAGGCAGCTCATGGAAAATTGGTCATGGTTCATGGCCAATTTGTCATGACCCTTCAGGCCAATTCAGTGATTTGGCTTTTAAATCAAACTAGACTTGATTTAGGCTTTTTTATTTAGGATCAGATTTGATTTAGGCTTTTAAATTAGGACTAAATTTGGTTTGGGCCAAAATTAAGGGTCTAACGATTGGTATCAGAGCTTTAGTTAGGATGAGTGGGTTTGGAACACATGTTAAGTTTGACAAGTTTGATGGAACAAGGAATTTCTCTCTATGACAAATGAGTGTGAATGATTTGTTGACATTGATTCGCAAAGCCTTAAAGGGAATAAAGCTGGCAAACATGGATGAAAAGGATTGGTAAGATATTGAGTCAATAGCATTCAATACAATCCAGATGTGTTTGGTAGATTCAATAGTGTATGATGTAATCAAAGATAAAACCAAATGTTTATGGACAAATTTGTATAGTTTGTTCGTGTCCAAGAACGTCACTAAAAAATTGTTCATCAGGCGCAGTTTATTCTAGTTTAGAATCGATGAAGGTGGAGACCTAAGAAATCAGATTGCCTAGTTCAATCAAAATGTTAGTGATTTATTATGTATGGACATTAAATTAGTTGATAAGGACAAGGCACTGATGCTCTTATGTTCATTGCCACCATTTTTCAATCAATTTAATATGACATTGTTATATGGGAAGGAGACGTTAGTCTACAAGGAAGTGGTGACAGCTCTAAGGTCTCATATTTAAATTCAGAAGTTGGAGATGAAAAATTCGCAAGATGAGGGTTCATTAGTTAGTTTAGAATGTGGAAGGAGCAATGGAAGGAACAAGAAGCAAAAGAGAGGAAAATCAAGAGGAAAGTCAAAGTTAAGAGTGTCAAAGGATGAAAACTTCAAGTGTCTTCAAAAAGACCACTGGAAGAAAGATTGTCCATCATTTAAGAATTAGGGGGCTGATAAGAAAGAAGCAACTTCAAGTTTGACTAGTGTAGCTATTGATACTTCGGAAAAGAAGATCTCTTAGTAGCCTCAATGACAATGATTTGAAATCAAACACATGGACTTTAGATTCAATATGCTCATCACATTATACTTCTCATAAAGATTGGTTCCATAGTTACAAAAGCATGTGATGCTGGCAGTATAACCTTGGGTGACAATTATAATTGCAAGGTAATAGGGATTGGAACTGTTAGAATCAAAATGTTTGATGTCATAATTAGAACATTGGAGAATGTCAAACACATTCCTTAATTAAAGAAGAATCTAATTTCTTTGGACTTATTAGAGAAGAAATTGTGTGAATTTTCAGCAGCTCCAGATAGTGGAGTTGTTAAGGTGTCTATAGGGACTATGATATTAATGAAGGAAAACATCTGAATGAGAAAACATAGTGTGAAATTGGATTATGTGAGTTTTTATCTATGGTAAACAAAATAGTGTTTAATTCAAGACTTCTTCATAGAAAAGCAAGCAAGTATAAGCGTATGTTCACTCTAACATTTAGGGTCTAGCATAAGTTGCGACAAAAGGTGGAGCCATGTATTTTATAATATTCATTGATGACTTCTCAATAAAAGGTTGGGTGCATTTCATAAAGGAGAAAGGTGAAGTATTCTTAAGGTTCAAGGAGTAGAAAGCCAATGTTGAGAAATAGACATGAAAAAGTGTGAAGTACTGAAGGTCTGACAATGGGGGTGAGTACACATCTAAAGAGTTCATAGATTTCTATAAGAAAGAAGGGATTAAGAGACATTTCATAGTTCCTAAGACACCTCAGCATAATTGGGCAGCAGAAAGGATGAACAAGACATTACTAGAAAGAGCCAGAGCAATGAGATTACAAGTAGGGTTACCTAAATAGTTTTGGGCAGAAGTTGTGAATATTGCTTGCTTCATCATAAATAGGCCACCTTCAACTAACTTAGAGGGCAAGTTTGCACAACAGGTTTGAATAAGTAAAGACATTGACTTCTTTATACTCATAGTATTAGGATGTCTTGCCTATGAATTAATCCCTAGTGATGATAGATCGAAATTGGATTCAACATTAAGAAGATGCATCTTTGTCGAATATTGAAAAGGGGGTAAAAGTATATAGACTTTGGGATCCTAAGATAAAGAAGGTGATAGTTAGTAGAGATGTAGTCTTTGTTGAGCAAGCTATAATAAACAAGCAGGAATCACCTCAAGAAGCTATAGGATCAACCTCCAAGTTATATGTGGAGCTTGGGTTGGTTAGTCCTTCAACCAGTAGTTGAATATGAAAGCAAGGATGATTATTCAAAGAGTATAGAAGTACGACATCATCAACATAAGCACGGTATTGCCATAGATAGACCTAGATGCATAATTAGACCTCCAGGTAGATATTATGAAGACGATGATTTAACTTCCTTTGCTTTAGTAATAAGTGAAGGAGAACCAAGTTCTTTTTAGGAAGTAGTGTCAATTCCAAAAAAGAAAAGATGGTTAGAAGCTATGGCTGAAGAAATGGAGTCATTGTATAAGAATCAAACTTTGGAGTTAGTAAAACTTTTTAAGGGAAAGAAGGCAGTTAAAAGTAGGTCTATAGGAAAAAGGAAGGAGCTTCAGGGAAAGAAGGTAAAAGATACGAAGCGCGGTTAGTTGCAAAAGGATACTCACATAAGAAAGGGATTGACTGCAATGAAGTGTTCTCACCGGTAGCTATGCATACAACTATTAGAGTATTGTTGGCATTAACAACTTAGTTAAACTTAGAGTGGGAGTAGTTAGATGTCAAGACAGCATTCCTTCATGGTGAAATGGAGGATCAAATTTACATGGAACAACCAAAAGAGTTGAAGGAGTAAGTTAATGAGCATCTAGTATACAAGCTTAAGAAATCCCTTTATGGATTGAAGCAATCCCCAAGGCAATGGAACAAGTGGTTTGATTCTTACATGATAAGTATTGGTTTTACCCATTGTGAGTATGATTGTTGTCAATATATTAAGTCTTTGAAGAATGGATCCTTCATCTACTTGTTGATTTATGTTGATGATATGTCAATTGCAGTAAGAGACATGAAAGATGTGTATAAGCTTAAATCCTTGTTAAGTTAAGAGTTTGACATGAAGGACTTATATGCTGTGAAGAAAATTCTTGGCATGGAGATTAATAGGGATAGTAAAAATAGGAAGCTATGGCTCTCACTAAATAATTACATTGAAAGAGTATTAGATAGATTCAGTATGGATAAGGCAAAACTAGTTACTACTCCTTTTGCTAATCAATTCAAATTGTCTAGCTATCAGTGTCCTAGAATAAAAGAAGAACTACAGTACATGGCAAAGGTTTGTATGCTAGTGTAGTATGGAGTTTGTTGTATGCAATTGTGTGTACAAGACCAGACTTAGCACAAGTAGTTAGTATTGTTAACGGGTTTATGGGTAATCTAGGGAATGACCACTCACAGTCTGTAAAGTGGATTCTTTGATACTTGAGAGGTACCATTGATTATGAGATTTGTTATGGTGTGGTAAATGATTTTGTCTCTCTTATTAGATATATTAATTTAGACTATGCTGGAGATTTGGATGATAGGAAGTCTACTGCAGGGTACATTTTCACACTTGCAAATGGTCTAATTAGTTAGAGGTCAACCTTACAAAGTATGATTACTTTATCTACTATAAAGGTAGAATACATGGCCATAATGGAAGTAGCTAAGGAAGCATTGTAGTTAAAATAGCTTATCTTAGAATTAGGCTTCAAGCAGCACGCTTTTGATATATACTGCTATCGTTGAAGTGCCGTAGAGTTATCCAAGAATAAAGTGTACCATGCTAGAACAAAGCATATTGATGTGAGATATCACAAAATAATAAAGTTAATTTCTTCAAGTGAGATTCTGTTGATGAATGTACACAAAAAGGAAAATGCAACATATATGTTGAAAAATATACTACCTTTGGAGAAGTTCAAACATTGTTTAGACTTACTCTAAGTCACAAAGTGAGAATTTGAAAAGATGTTGAAACTTAGGTGGAGGTATATATTTTTCAAGGTTGAGCAAACCTTCTAAAAGGGATGATTATTTGCCAAAGTGAGAATTGTTAAATAATAACTCATAATCAAAATCAGTTTTATACTAGAAGTTCTAACAAAAAGGAGGATTATTAGTTTTATAATAGAGTTTGAATAAGAAAAAGATGTTAGAATAGGAAAATGATTTCCTTCTATATCTAGAGTAAACACTATATATAGATCACCCTAGGTAGTAAACAAAATACATTTTGTGAAAAAAAATATTAGTTGTATTCTCTCTCTAAGAAATAAAGTGAGAAACCTCCTATGGATGTAGGTAAATTGCCAAACCACGTAAATCTTTGTGTCTTATACGATTACTTCTCTTATTCTTCTCCTTAATTTTTCTGTTTATAGATGGATTCATTATTTTGCACATTCTAAAAACACAAGATTTTTCTAACATAATAAAGGTATATAAATAATGAAATTACATATTATGGTTCATTGAATCTAATATTCTATATATTTATATCGTGTAAGATTAACAAACATATAAGATTGAACTTGAATAAATATTTGAAGTTTATTCATAAAGTTTATATCCCCTAAGTTTAAAGATAAATCATAAGTGATGCATGGAAAGTAATACTCATTATTAAAAAAGGACATACCATCATGGCTGATATGGTATATTTAATTAACCCATATATATTTTGTGTGGTGATTCATATTTAGACCAATTGGGAGAATTTTGTATAAATTAAATATTAACTAAATCACTTTTTTAATATCTAATTTTGAGTGGTCCCCATTCATATCCCTGTGACTTTACTAACATGCCTTTATATATAAGAAGTTATAAGGTGAAATCTTTTGTTATTTTCTTGTCATACATGTAGAAGCAGAACTAGCAAGTACTTGATAGGGGCCATTTTTTTAAAAAAAATTCAGATATATTTATTGTATATAAAATTATTTTTTAAAGCAAATAGGTTTTGGTCCCTTTAAGTACAAATTTGTCCTAATAATTTTAGGTATTTAGTTATGTGATTGTGGATAAAAAACCAAATAATCTTAAATATTTAATCATGTGTTTATTAAAAAAAAAAGTCCAATTAAATTAATTATTGAGATTTCTTCAAAAAATACCCAAAAATAAGATTATTCTAAAATAATTCTAACTTTTCTTTTTTGGGCAAACCATCTAATTTATCCCAAATTTAAGTTGAATTTTCAATTCTATTCAAATTTGAACTTAGTAACAATTTAATATATAAAGTTTTCAAAATGTAAAAAATCAATCCAAAGCCCAAAACTCATGTAAGCTGTTGAGTTGAACTACTGGCGTGGCTTTAATATTAAAATTTATTTGCTAACATGGAAATGGCATTGACTTTTGCATAAATTAAAAGCAAAAGAATTAACAAAGGCAAAATGGCGTAGTTTTGCATGAATCTCAAATATCCCTCAAATAATTACTCTTAAAAAAATTAATATTCCTTTTTTTAGTTTTTGGGATTTTGAAGCAAAGTTAATTTTCTTTTTCTTACTAGAGAAGAGGTGATGACATGGTGTTCCAAGAATATATCTTATATATATTTTTAAAACTTAATACATAACTAAATACTTATACTTGTAAAAAAGAACCTACTGGCCCCCTATACTCTTTATTCATCCTATAATATACCTCTACATGCTTAAAATGATATTATTACATCTTGACTTAGTTATTTCCCATCTCACCAATAGGTGTGCATTACACGTGCCATAACACCAAGTTTCATCTAAATTTCCCTATAATCAAATCTAACTAAAACCCTTTTTTTTCAAGGTTTAATAAAATTTTAATCTTTCATCACCAAAAGCAAATTTGGTAATAAAATAATCCCCAAATCCAAGAAGTAATACAAAAGCTAGATTACATAAGAAAAAGAGAAGAGGAAGATGAGCTTAAATGAAAGATACATAAATTGGATATTGAAAACTGAAAGATTTAAAATCAAAAGAGAGGAGGAAGCTGCTAAAATACTGGAACTCCAAAGCTTAAATTATCAATATATATAATGTTGTTAACCAAAATCTCATATTTTAGATCTTAGGCAATCAAATTGAATTTACCTAATACTTGGACCAAGTTTTAACTTACAGGAAGTTATTTCCTTTAAAGGAAATATGAAAAGTCTTATCGGACCACATAGAAGACTGACCGGACCATTGATGACCAAATGAGCCAAAAAGACACAGAAGATTTCACTGTGGAGAGTACTTCAAAAATCTCACCATACCACGTGAAGTTCGACCGGACCATATGTCGTACCTACCCGACCCTTGAATGAGAAAAGAGCTAAATCACACAGAAGGATTCACGGTCAGAAGTACTCCCATTTTCTCAGAGTACAATGAAAGTCTAACCGGACTCCATGACATTTCGACCGGACCATACAAGCCAACTTTTTCCAAAATATCCAAAAGTTTTCCCGGTCGAGGGTATGCCCAAAGATTGGACGTGTAACACCCCTTTCCAACCTACATGTGTAAGCCGAGTAGAGGCGCCACACTATCCTAATGTTGCTACCAATTTACTTAGTCAAATTTTAGTTCCGATTTTTACAGAAATTTTGCCATAGTTTCGCCTAGAAATTTGGATCCCAAGTGTCGACAAAACTTGTTTTTCTGATTTTTGAAAACATTTTACACAGACCAATGTGAATACCATCAAATTTAATGCACTCCCAATGAATTCACCTTATACCCTCAACTACAAACCTGCACGAAGAGTTCACACTTCTAATATAACATAAAGTAAAGGTTTATGATTATTACACACTACTAACATACCATTGTAACATAGAAATTCTCTTTTATATTTATTCATATACATGCCACAACTAGCTAACTCATAATGGATCTAAAAGATCTACCCCTGAGATTTGCTGTGGTCTGGTCGTTGCTTCCCCAAGATTTATCTACTGCTCCGAACCTACGAGTCAAGGAAAACTTAACTCGCTGAGCGTTGTCGCTCAGTGGGTACTTTACCGATGAAAATATAGTAAAACATGAAAGCATTTGAAATAAAAGGAATTAATTAAATCATAAATAAACCAACATTAAACCAATGAAAGTTATTGTCCATTCAGTGTAGATATACTTTCAACAATTGTAAAAACCATAATTCAAACTCATATTGCAGTACATAGTTTTAGAAAAACAGGACTTTGGCTCAGGCTCTACTGGTATATAGGGAACCATAGTGATAAGGCAGTGGGCCTCCCCACTGTAACATAGGTGGGCCTCCCCACCGATATCAAATCACAGGAATGGGCCTCCCCATCCTGGTTAACCAATGGGCCTCCCCATTGGCTTCAGTGGCCTCACCACTGAATAAAATATCTTATCACAATGATGAGCAGTACTGCATGCGTTAGTATAGTGCACCATACCCTTATCTACCACTCCCACTATCCAGTAGAGCAAAAAGATTAAAATGATTCAATTAAGTCTCAACTTCATTTTAGAATGATTCAAGAAATCAATTTAATTCCCATCGCACTTTCCCATTTATGCCGCGCAACACATTCTTTAGTCAAACCATTCCCCTTTTTCACATATTTAATATCCACAATAAACATATTAAACATTTCAAAGGATTCCTCAAAAGATCAAAAATTGACCAAATGAATAGTGTTGCGGCTAGAAAAAAAATCGGCAACGCAAAATGGCATGACCAAATGAATAGTAAAATCTGGGTTTTCGTCAAAACTTCAGTCCACTTCAGTCATGCATTTGACCAAGTAAATGTTCTTATTTTTGGCTGAAATTTTACAGAAAACTTATTTCATATGTTGAATAATTACATGTAAAATTTCGTTGAAAAATTCATTCATTAGCTACCCCAAACAGTTGCCACAAAAAGATCCAGAAAGCTGTCTTTTTGGGACCATTTCGGCCCAAACATTTGAAATGCATAGGATAGTTTATTTTTCTTTTGCAAATCAATATTAAGGCTTCTTTAATAGTAAAGTGAGGATTCAAACACTTCCTTTTAGCAATTTTTGCAAGTTTAACTCAAATCAAACTAATTAAAGTCCAAACAACTTACTAAATCAACTTGCCAAATTTTCTCAAAACATTTGGTTTCAATTAAATTTAACAACCCAATTGCCATAAGAAAACAAGAACATAACTCAAATATTTAATTTAAACTCAATCAATATATTTAAACATCAATTTCAAAACTTCCATAAACCAAAGTTTGTAAGCAAATAGAATTTCTTTTATGGTAAAGCACCAAATCAAAAGTAATTATTCAAAGGTAAAGTACCAAACCTTGATTTTCCTTGCTCTTCTTATCTATTTCACTTCCTTTCCTCTCTAATCTCCTTGATTTCCTATGAATTTAATATGTCACATATGTAAGAACAAACCCTAGATATGAACATGATGCTACCTTATGATTTTCTAACAATCCTTTCTTATTCTTACTAATAATCACCATTTTCATCATTTCCTTTAAGTAGTTTATCATTTTTCACCATAATCATCAACTTACTAATTCTTTCCCAACATGAACATAATATCAAATCTTCCTAAACATAGCCTAATACCTAATTCTAATGAAAGAATAAGACTTAGGATGGTATCTTACCTTATTTCCTATTGAATTTCACTTGAGAAATGGCTTGGACTTGAAACTTGTCTCCTTGAAAATGGAAGGGAGGGGGAGCACGACTTAAAGAAGAAGAAAATTGGTGATGGTGGTGTCTTTTTGATCCTTACTTGTGTTTGGAAGACCATAATTAGTTATTTATAATTTAATTTCCATTTAATTTATTTATTTATTTTCAATGGCCATGATTTGTCCAACACATTTGGATTTAATGGCTAGGATTTGGTTTATTTTCAATGGCCATGATTTGTCCAACACATTTGGATTTAATGGCTAGGATTTAGTTTATTTTCAATGGCCATGATTTGTCCAACACATTTGGATTTAATGGCTAGGATTTGGTTTATTTTCAATGGCCATGATTTGTCCAACACATTTGGATTTAATGGCTAGGATTTGGCCACTTGAAAGTGGCTTTTTTGTTCTTTGAATATTTTGCCCCCAAAGTTATATTTAATTACAAAATCGCCCCTCCAGTGGAAATGTCCAAAATGTCCTTATCGGAAAATCGCCCGTAACTTACAAACCGTGCGTTTTCAGGAAAAATTGAAACCCACGGTTATGACCCGATTAATCTCGAGAATATTCTTCCAGGGTCGGATATGGGCACTATTAAGAACTTCCGACACTTAATTTTTAAGTTTACATAGTTGCCCCTAACTTTTGAGAAATTTCCACTTAGGTCCTTTTGATATCCCTTCTTGACCTTGCTGTCTTTCTTTATTAATATCTTTTTACTCACAACTCCAAATTAAGTAATTCTTATTCCCACTGAAACTAGACATCCAGGGATATATTGTATCAAAATTTCAGGTCGATCCGAGCTATATCTGATTTTTGACGGTCCTTTGACATCAAGCCTACTATGCTGTCCTGAGGCAGCTTGCACATTGTCTACTAAATCCATCATATCTTATTCTGTACAACTCCAAATTGAGTAATTTTAAGTTATACGTCTAGCTAAGACACAAATAAACAATTAAGTCTTCTTTGAGACTCTCTAATTCTGTCATTGACTTGGATGAAATTCGAGTTCAATTTATAGGTCATGTTCTAAACTCCTTTGCTCTAAGCCTAATTCATATCCTCAATGTCTGTTTCTTACCAATCTGGAATTCGGGATGTTACAGGACGGACCAAGGAAAGTTCGACTGGGCCTGATGCAAGACCAATTAGACTATTTAAAAAAATACTTAAGTCAAAAGTTGTTGGATCTTCACTCAATAAGTGAAAGCCACATAGATCAATCATTGGAAGAGCATTAAGTAGAATTTCAATTACTCCGACTGGACCATCCATAATTCCAACCGGACCACACTACTTTCGACTGAACCTTTATAAGTTTGACAAGGAAATTGCTTTGGCAGAGAAATTAGTGGAAGACAAGAATCAAACATATTGGACCTAACTTCAAATGATTTATTCTTGACTTGAAGGCTATAAATACCTTATGTAACTTCATGTTTAAGAAGTTTTCGATTTGTAATAGCCTTCTTGAACATCTTTCTTTCTTTTGGATCAAAATCACTTTTTATATTAATTGACTGTTGGGTGTGATCATTAAACACCATCTTAAGTTTGAGTGTTAGCTTGGAAACGCTTAGGTTGTGAGAGTGAGCCTGAGAAAACTCTTGTAAGGGTTATGAGGAAGTAATCTCAAACCATTATAAGTAGTTTGGTGTGAGCTAGAGAAAACACCAAGTTAGAGTTAAGCTTGTAAAAACTCAAAGCTAGTGGAACCTTAATAAGTTGTTAAGGAAGTGGATGTAGGATTAAGGTAAATCCGAGCTACTATAGATCTTTGTGTTCCATCTTCTACTTAATCTTCTTCTACATCTTCTACACTTCTTTTTAATCTTTGAATTTTTTGAATTAACCATCTTTTCATAAGCCAAACCAATTCACCCCCTCTTGGTTGCTATCTTGGGACAATAATTGGTATCAGAGCTTGTCAATTTCTTAAACCTAATTGTGAAATTTGATCCAAAATGGCAACCGCTTCTTCATCCTCTCATGAAAATCTTAACTCTCTTCTTAGACCATACTTTGATGGAACTGATTATTCCTGTTGGAAACATAAAATATTTTTATTTCTAGATAGTGAGGGAATAGAGCTTTGGGACTATGTTGAAAGCGAGTGGAAGCCTCCTACACATAAAGTTGGGGGTGTCCAAGTTTCTCTTCGCAAATCACAATGGTCAAATGCCAAAACAAAAGATAGATTAAAAAACTATAGGGGAGCCTCCATCTTGTTAAATTTTATTTCAAGAGAAGAAGGTGGGAGAGCCCAACATCTCACTTGTGCTCATTGCATTTGGAAAACTCTTGAGAACTATCATGAGGCTACTACCCAAGTGAGGCTCACCTAGAAGCAACTATATATACATGAGAATGAGCTATTTAGGATGAAGCACAATGAAAATGTTACCGACATGACAAATTGATTGCTTGCCATCGTCAATGAATTAAAGAAATATGGCAAAATATATGATCAAGATGAAGTCAATAACAAAATTCTGAGAGCACTTAGGGGCAAGAAGAACTTTGAGTCTAAGGTTTCTTCAATAGAAGAGGCTAATGATCTAAGTTTCTTGAGAACTGATGAACTTGTCAGAAAACTACTCACCTTCAAATTGCACACCGAAAGAGATGAAGAACAAGGTGAGAAGGAAAAGAGGAAAGCAATAGCTCTCAAAGCAATCAAAGAAGTTGAGAGCTCAAGCAATGAAGATAGTGATGATGATGAAGAAATGGCAATATTTTTCTAAAAGGATGAATGATTGGAAGAGAAAGAGAAGATTACAAACTAACAAAAGTACATTGTCTCAAACTTCCTTCGAAGATAAAAATAATGAAGTAAAATGCTATGAATGTGGCAAATCTGGGCATATCAAGTCGAATTGCTTTAAATTGATGAACAAAAAGAAGTGGAATAAAGAAAAGAAGAAATCACTCAAAGCTACATGGGATTTAAAGCACATTTGGTCATAAGAGCACATTTTTCTATACTAGGAAGGCTAATCTCAAGTTAGAGGATTCTTCTACTACTAACCCCCAAGGACCCAACTTCATTTAGGTACCTAAAAGAAGATAAACATTATTGCTTTTGTAGGTACGTCTAAAATCTACTATCAATAAGATTTCTTAATTTATGGATAGTTGATGTTCAAGGCATATGATGGGAAATGCAAAGCTTTTTACAACTCTCACTTATAAGCATGGAGGTTATATTACTTTTGAAAATAATGCTAAATGTAAAATAATTGGCATTGGCTCTATTGGGATGCTCGGTAAAAATTTGATTGAAAATGTTTGGCTTATTGATGGGTTGAAACACAATTTGCTTAGATTAAGTTAATTGTGTGATAAAGGATATAATGTAAATTTTGATTCCAAAGGATGCAAAGTTACAAATTTAAATGGTGAAATTACATTCAAAGGAGCTAGAATCAGTAACACATATAGAATTGACATAAATTCCAACAATGCATTTGAGTGTTTGATTTCTATTTGTAATGATTCTTGGTTGGGGCATAGAAGACTAGGACATGCTAGTATGGATCATTTGTAATGCATTAGTAAAGAAGAGTTAGTTGATGGTCTTTCCAAAGTCAAATTTAACAATGTTAGAATATGTGAGCCTTGTCAATTTGGTAAGCAACATAAAAACTCTTTTAAATCTAAAAATATTGTAAGTACATCTAGACCTTTGGAATTTATTCATTTAGATTTGTTTGGACCAAATAGAGTTGCTAGCCTAGGTGAAAAATTATTTGCATTTGTACTTGTAAATGACTACTCAAGGTTTACATGGTTAAATTTCCTTGCTCAAAAGAATGAAGCTTTTAACCATTTTAAAATATTTGCAAAAAGAGCTCAAAATAAAAAAGGCTATGTGATCACATATATTAGAAGTGATCATGGCAAAGAATTTGAAAATGTAAATTTTGAAAATTTTTGCAATGAACTTGGTATTTCACATAACTTTTTGGCTCCTAGAACACCACAAAAAAATGGTGTGGTTGAAAGGAAAAATAGAACCTTGGTTGAAATGGCTAGAATAATGCTCAATGAATATGATTTACCATCTTATTTTTAGGCAGAAACCGTTAATATCGCTTGCTATATTTCAAACCGAGTTTACAAAAGGCCTTTAATAAATAAAACTTCTTATGAGCTATGGAATGGAAGAATACCTAAAATTTTATATCTTAGAGTATTTAGATGAAAATGCTTCATATTGAATACCAAGGATAATCTTGAAAAATTCTCATCCAAATCGGATAAAGACATATTTTTAGGATACTCATCATTTTGTAAAGCATATAGAGTATTCAATAAAAGAACTCTTGTGGTTGAAGAATCAATACATATTATTTTTGATGAACCTTTTAAACTTGATCAAAGGAAATGTAGTGTTCTTGATGATTTTGTAGGTACACTTGAAGAAATTGATACTCCAAAGAATAATCATGAAGAACAAGATGAGGAGACTGAAGAGCTACATAAGGATTGGGAATACAAGAGAGATCATCCAAAAGAACTCATCATTGGTGAAACATGAAAGGGAGTAACTACTAGATCCAAACTTAAACATTTAGATGTTAATTTTGCTTTTGTTTCTCAAATTGAGCCAAGGACAACTAATGAGGCTCTTAGTGATGAATGTTAGGTGATTGCTATGCAATATAAACTCAACCAATTTGAGAGAAATAATGTGTGGGAACTTGTTCCTAGACCTAAGGATCATCCAATTATTAGATGTAAATGGGTATATAGGAATAAGCATGATGAAAATGGTCTCATCACTAGAAATAAACTAGATTGGCAGTCAAAGGGTATAACCAAGAGGAAGGTATAGAATATGATGAGACATTCACCCCCATTGCTAGATTACAAGATATTAGGATACTACTTGCATTCACATGGCATATGAATTTTAAACTTTTTCAAATGGATCTTAAAAGTGCATTTCTAAATGGATTTATCAATAAGGAAGTTTAAGTTGAACAACCTCCCAGTTTTGAATATTATAAATTTCCAAAATCATGTTCTTAAACTTACAAAAGCACTATATTAATTGAAACAAGCTCCAAGAGCTTGGTACGATAGACTTAGTGCATATTTGCTTTAAAATGATTTTTCAAAAGTCAAAGTAGACACAATTCTTTTTGTTAAAAAGAATAG
The DNA here is from genome assembly GCA_947685225.1 of Garcia nutans. Lineage (NCBI taxonomy): Eukaryota > Viridiplantae > Streptophyta > Magnoliopsida > Malpighiales > Euphorbiaceae > Garcia > Garcia nutans. Next base: position 1,004,905 of record CANTUV010000013.1, read on the forward strand.
GCATAATATATTAATTGTGCAAATTTATATTGATGACATTATATTTGGTACTACTAATGAATCATTGTGCAAAGAATTTGCTTCTTGTATAACTAGAGAATTTGAAATCAGCATGATGGGTGAACTCAAATTCTTCCTTGGGCTATAAAAAGAGCAATGCAAAGATGGGATCATCATTAACCAATCCAAGTACACAAGGGAACTCCTCAAAAAATTTGGAATGGATGATTCCAAGTCAAGTAAAATTCCCATGAGCACATCTCTAAAGTTTGGCAAGGATGAAAGTGGTAAGGCAGTAGAATGAGAAGAAATATCGAGGTATTATCAGATCTTTACTTTACTTAACCGTATATAGACCCGATATAATGTATAGTGTTTATTTGTATACTATATTTCAATCATGCCCTAGGGAATCTCATTTGAATGCTACTAAACAAATTTTAAAATACTTGAATGGCACATTGCATTTAGGACTTTGGGATCCTAGGAATACATCATTCGACATATTAGGCTTTTCGGATGCAGATTATGCCGGTAGTCTTTTGGATAGAAAGAGCATGACTGGAGTATGTCATTTTCTTGGCAAATGCTTAGTTTCTTGGTTTAGCAAGAAACAAGTGTTGATTGGCTTATCTACCGCGGAAGTCGAATATGTTGCTATATGTTTTTGTTGTACTCAAGTTTTTTAGATGAAACAATAATTATTTGACTATGAAAAATCTTTTGAACACATTCCCATTAAGTGTGACAATATTAGTGCCATAAATTTATCCAAAAATCCAATTCAACATTCTAGGTCAAAAACATATCGATATTAGGCATCATTTCTTAAGAGACAATGTCTAAAGCCAAAATGTTGTCCTAAAGTTCATTGATACACAAAACCAACTTGCTGACATATTCACCAAACCCCTAAAAAATGAAAGGTTGAACTTCATAAAACAACACTTAGGAATGTTAGATGGAAGCATAATTTCATAAGATCAAAACAACTTTTAAAAAAATCTACTTTACTTGATCCAAAATTTCAAATCAATATCTATTTTTGATCAAATATTTGTATCTTCACTTTAAAAATATCATTTTCCTTGAAAATTTCTGATTTTTAAGAGTTTTTCAATCGGAGCATCCTTTAGTCCGACTGCACTTATTAGAAAATTCTTGATTTCATATTTTCTGTAAAAGTATGACCATACTTTCTATGGTGCAACCGTAATTTTTCAAAATTTTATGACCATTAAGCTTAAAAGTTAAATTCCATTTGATCCTTACATAGTTCGACTATACTTTTCAAAATTTTTAAAGTTCACCACCGGACTTCTCAAAGTCTGACCAGACTTTACCTCTGAATTTAAAAATTTCTAGTCGTTGGAACTCAATCAAAACGTGCATATTTTATCTCCAACAACTATAAAAGGCTATTTTTCATCCTAAACACTATAAATACCCCCTCAATATCAGTTTTTACATTCTTTTATCAAACTTTAAACACTTAAAAACTAAAAAACACTCAAGCTTACTTGAATCAAACTCTCTTCTTCATCTATTCTTTCTTAAACTAAACAATGTCACCTAAAGAACACAAGAAGAAGGCTTCAAGAGCTAAAAAAGGGAAAGGGAATTGCTGCCCCTTCTCAACAAAAAGAAGCCCCTAGAAGAAGCCAAAAGATAAGATTCAAAGATGAAGAAGAAAGACAAAGGTATGCTATCCTAAAAGATAAACCCATAGAACCAAACTATCTCTTCTCCTCCCTCACTCTAGAATCATTAGGGATTGAGAATGATATTAGGGGTTGTCTTTGAATATTGGGATGGAAAAAATTCATGTTCTTAGAGCATGATGATCTTGGTTGGGAATCCTTGATAAAGGAATTCCTAACAACCTTGGTTGTTAGCAAAAAGAGCACAAATCCCTTAGGCTATTATGGTGTTTCTTTAGATTATTCAACCAAGAATATGGACTTACCCTAGAAGATTTCTCATCCATTTGGGGCTTTCAAATTGAAGGCATTTCTCAAATCTCTACCTCTCCTCTAACCTCTGAAGTTCAACTAGAATTTTGGAAAGAAATTTCCATTAAAACCTCTCTCCATAAACAATTCAATGCCAAGAACCTTCGAACCCTCACTTATTGGATTTTGCATAGGATTGTCACCTATACCATTAGTGCTAGGGGTGAGAACAATGAGAAAGTCACCCAAAAGGACTTACTCTTCCTCTTTTGCTTGATTAGAGGTCGATCCATTCAAACATGAAAATTCCTCATTAACACTTTCCTACACATTAAGAAAACTAAGTCAGGACTCATCCTTCTCTCTTCACAAATCACACAAATAGAAAAATATGTTGGTTCCCTTACACCAATAAACAAAGCAACCCTCTCCAATCCTCTAGGTTATCTCAAACATGCCAAATGTATTAGGGATGATGATATGAACTATGTCTCTACATACTAGGAGCACTAGGCTCTAGGGCTTAACAAATAAAAAGACCAATGATTGTAGGGGAAGGTGAAGAGACTTTCCAAATGGAATTCCCAAGAACCCCAACTCCAAGACCTCAATCATCCATCCTTTAACTTCTTCAAGACATTTAAGGACAAATGAGCTCACAAAGCTTAAGGATAGACAAGATTATAAGTAACATCATTATAAGTAACATCTCTCATCTTCACCTTGACATTTAATCCATCCAAGAAGCATTAGGATTACCAAAATGCATTAAAGATGAACCTAGTTTCTCACCCTCCATTCATGGCTCCTATCCTCAACAAGAAGAAGGATAAGTTGCTGCCTCTCAACCAAGGGAAATTGAGGAAGGAGATCATGGAAAAGAGGAACATGGATAAGAAGAGGGAGATGATGAAGAAGAAGAGGATGAAGAAAGTGAAAATGATTATTAAACCTTAGATTTTTTTTCATTGTACTTATGTTTGTCTATATTAATGAAATTGTTATTGAATTTTGCTTCATTATATTGCTTTTGGTGTCTAACTCAATGCATTATAATTACATATTTTCTTTAATTTTTGGCTTTGTCAAAGGGGGAGAACTACTTAAAAAATTGAATTGACTAAAAAATTTGAATGAAATAATTACATTTGAATTAGAAAATTAAACAAAAATATTATAAAATAATCAATTCAAATGAAGCATTCATTAAGGGGAGCAGATTAAACATTTGTTACACTTTTAGAGCTTCAAATTTAATTTAATTGCCAAAGTCAAAAAGGGGGAGATTATTAACCAAACCCTCATATTTTTTATCTTAGGCAATCAAATTGAATTTACCTAACACTTGCACCAAGTTTCATTTTGCAGGAAGTTATTTCCTTTGAAGAAAATATAAAAAGTCTGATCATACCACATAGAAGACCGACCATACCATTGATGACTAAATGAGCCAAAAAGATACAGAAGGTTTCACAATGGAGAGTACTACCAAAATCTCACCATACCATGTGAAGTTCGATCGGACCATATGTCATACCTTCTGGACCCTTGAATGAGAAAAGAGCTAAATCACATAAAAGGATTCATGGTCAGAAGTACTCCCATTTTCTCATAATACCACAAAAGTCAAACTGGACCATACAAGCCAACTTTCTTCAAAATATCCAGTAGGTTTCCCAGTCAAGGGTACACCCAAAGATTGGACAAACCAAGGAAAGTCTGACCAAACCTAATGCAAGACCGATCGAACTATTTAAAAATTACTCAAGTCAAAAGTTGTTGGATCTCCACTCAATAAGTGGAAGCCATGTGGACCAACCATTGGAAGAGTATTAAGAAGAATTTCAATTACTTCGACCAGACCATATATAATTCTGACCGAACCACACCACTTCCGACTAGACCTTTATAAGTCCGACTAGGAAATTGCTCTGGCAGAGAAATTAGTGGAAGACAAGAATCAAACATGTTGGACCCAACTTCAAATGGCTAATTCTTGACTTGAAGGCTATAAATACCTTATGTAACTTTATGTTTAAGAAGTTTTTGATTTGTAATAGCCTTCTTAAACATCTTTCTTTCTTTTGCATCAAAATCACTTTTTGTAATAATTGAGTGTTGGGTGTAAGCATTAAATACCATCTTAAGTTTGAGTCTGAGCTTGGAAACACTTAAGTTGTGAAAGTGAGCCTGGAAAAACTCTTGTAAGGGTTATGCGGAAGTAATCTCAAACCATTATAAGTAGTTTGGTGTGAGCTAGAGAAAACACCAAGTTAGAGTTAAGCTTTTAAAAACTCAAAGATAGTAGAATCTTAACAAGTTGTTAAGGAAGTCGATGTAGAATTAATGTAAATCCGAACCACTATAAATCTTTGTGTTCTATCTTCTACTTAATCTTCTTCTACATCTTCTACACTTCTTTTTAATCTTTGAATTTTTTGAATTAACCATCTTTTCTTAAGTTAAACCAATTCACCTCCCCTCTTGGTTGCTATCTTGGGACAACAAATGTTAATATTTCTTAAACAATAGATTTACAAAGGTTATCAACATTGGAAATTAAAAACTAAAATCAAAAGAAAATTCAATAAAACAATTCTAATTTTGTATTATTTCCCTACTCTTACTCCTGACCACATTGAAAATGCTTCCTCATAAAAATTAGAATACATATCACTATGGTTTTATAAATCCCCACAATTAAGAATGAAAAATCCATCAACAATTGATATTGGCCTTCAAGAATACCTAGCAACTAAACCAAACAATCTAGGAATAAAAACCCTCACAATAAACCCTTGCCCATAAAGAGCAAAAAAAAAGAAAAGAAAAGGAAGATCCCAACAAAAAAAAGGCATACCTAGAAAATGATTTGAAAGGAAATAGATTGAGAAAAAATAATTACTTATGTATGCTCAAACTAGATAAGAAAAAAAAATATTTTTGGAAACAAAAAAAAAACAAAAAAGCAAAGAATCACGCTTGCCTACCTCTAGCGACAAATCCTTCGCCAGTGTTGTAATCACCTATTAAAACCAAGAACCAAAATTAGTTATAAGCAATTAAAAAACCAAATATGGTTTGAGCAGTAGCTAAAATAGGCCTTTGTATAGAGACAACCCACATGAGTTAATGAGGTAAGAGATTGTTAAATATTATTTATCTTTTGAGCTTGAGACTCAACTGCATTTGCAACTCTTGAATCTATAAAGGGTAATTTAATGGTTTTTATGGAGATGAATGGCATGCTGAATATAAGTATGTTATTGAAATGCAAATATGAGTTTCATTTCTTTTTCTTCAAAATAATCAAAGCTCAATCTCATCTTTCCCTCTCCCTTCTTCTTTTTTTTCCCCTTCTCTTACACACACGTAAACATAAACACAATTATGCATGACTGGATTTTTTTTTATCTCAGGCACTCTCAAAGGGTAGGTTAATTCCATTTTTAACTTTTATAGAGGTGTAATTAGATACCTATGAAATAGAGGGTGCTAATAAAACTTTTTAAACAAGTACGAGTTTTTATTTATATATTAATCCTTTTTTCATTTATAATTTCTTTCATTTTGACTTTTATTTCTTTTATAATTTGTTGTAATTGAATATGTATTTTATTCCTCATAGCAATACATCCTCAATTAGGTGAATGCCTGATTGGATTCTTTGCTGCTATGCCAAAATACATTCTATCATTGTCAATCATATTCACAATGCTAAAAGAAATGAATAATGCCACTGCATTTCCTTTCTTTTCTTTTTTTATTTGAATATCAATTGGTATTGTTTTATTAGTCCCTACATTATTTTTAGATCAACTTGTAATTTCAACAAGTAATGTTGTCTAATTGTTTAGAATTTTTTCTTAGTTTTACTTGTTAACATAAATTTTAACTATTTTGTTTTTCCAAAAAATAGGAAAATGAAGATGTTGGTGAGCTAATATTTTGATTCATCTTCAAACACAGAAGACTGCTACAAAATTGCAGGGTTGGCAATTGAATCTCCCACTTCATTTGGCAATTGGAAATCTAGTTATATACATAGTGATGAATATTATGGTGATGGCTTATGCTTTGGAATATCAATAAATGAGTCTCAGAAACCATCAAAAATCGAGGTAGATGAAGATCATCCACTTTAGCAATTTGAGGAGTTTGGTCATCCAAAAGAAACTGAGAGGCATGAACCTACTCAACCAACTTACAGTGGTTTAATATTCACTTCAGGTGTTGTCTCTTTAGGGATTTAGGATTGAAGAGAAGTTTTGCATGTAAAATTGGCAGTTTTAGGGAAATTGATGAAAATAGGGATTTTATGGACATTTGGGATTCATGCATTTTTTTTTTCATTTTTATATAATTTTTCATGTCATTTCCATGTCAGCAGATAACTTTTAATATTAAAGCTATATCAGTAGTCCAATTTAGCAATTCACGTGAATTTTTAGGCTTTTGATAGATTTGTTACATCTCAAAAATTTTATATATCAAATTGATACAAAGTTCTAATTTGAATAGAATTGAAAATTTGACTTAAGTTGGTGATAAATTAGATGGTTTACCCTTCTTTTTTTTTCAAAAATAATAAATTTTCAATCTTTAATTTCAAAATTACTCTTTTACAGGTATTCGTGTAATATAGTTTTAGTATATTAAAGGTATAATATTTCATTTTCAAAAGAATATATAAAGAAGTATTTTTTGAAAACAAAAATTTAAAAATTTATGTAGTACTATAATTTTCCCTTAATTATTCAATTATGTAATTTTAAAATAAAAAGTGTACTCTCTTTAGTAAGAAGAAAATAAAATCATATTTTTTACAAGACGTAATGACTAACTCTAGAAAAGGTATTTATTATTATTTTTTTATTTCTTTAGTCCTAAAATGTAGAGGGAACTTATATTTTCAATTTCTATTATTGTTGTCTTAAGCTATTACTAAAGTTAACCTTCTTGTTTTTTTTTTAAGAGGGGCTATCAAGGTGCCATCAACATATGCCATCATATTTTGATAATTGAGAAGTGGTAAAAATAGTTTTCCATGCTAAGCTATTCTTGGTTGCGAGGTTGATGGAGAAAGTATGAGGAGATGTACTAATGGGAATTGGTAAGGTTAAAGTTTGATTTGGGGTAGTTGCCATGATTATGGCTCTAAAACCATGTAGATTGATAGAATTGTTGTTTTGTATTTCACAGATGTATTGATTACAAGGGTGGATAATATATACAATAAAGAAACTTGAAGACCATTGCATCATATGAAGCTAAACTAGTGAAACAACTATAACAACTAGTGCCCACTGTCACAACAAGAAGATTAACATTAACATCTTAAGACAATAATAATAGAATCTAAAGACATCAAACGATCAAGTTGGGTATTTTTTTTCCTAAACCTGAATTTGATCGACTCTTTTATAACTATATATAAATATATATTACATATATTAATGACATTATTTTATTCTATTAACTCAACTGAACCCCACCTGATAGTATTAAAATAAAACCAATTATAAAAGTCTAATATTAAACCTAATCCATTTGAAACTGACCTGACCCAGCTGAATAAGAAATTAAATGGTGTTGATAAAAAATATAGAAAATTTAGTTAGCGTAAGTTTGGTAATTTTAATATTTGGTCGGGTTTGGTAAAGAAAAAAAAATATCACTTTAACCCAAATGACTGAACATATGACTCGTGTTCTATCTCATTCCTTACAAAGATCTAACCTAACCCTTGCTCTATCTTAGTGCTACAAATGGATCAATAATCAGTGGATTTTAAATAGATAAAATAACAATTTTTTAAACCTTAATGTGCTAGTTATTTTATTTTGCCAAAGTAGGTGAAGTTGAGGAGATTATTTGTTTTGGGTCACAACTCTAGTGAAGAAGAGAGAAGAAGAATAGAGAGTAATGATGCTTCAAGTAAGGGTTGACTTGTTGTAGTAAAATATTTAAAATATTGAATTGGTGATAATGAACATTTTATGTCTATTTATGGTATATTTTTAATAGATATTCTGGCTTGTTATTATGAATTTTTATTGATTTTTCAGATGTATTTAAATAGGTTACAGATGTTGAAGAAGGTGGAGGATTCTAACTGAAAAGTGCTAAAAAGACCTGATGGAAGCCTCGAGCACAAGCCTTGGTTAAGGTTGGTATCAAATCAGACTTGATGCTAATAAAGAATAGATAACTATTATAACTAGATTTTCTATCTTTTTGTATCTTTTTCCTAATTAGAATTGGAGTAGGATTTTACTCTTGATTTCAGAGTTATGTATAAATAGAACATTAGGGCAGCAACCATAGAGGACTTTTGGTGGAGGATTATAGTCCTTAATTTTTTATCCATTGTATTTTTCACATTTCTTTTATCTTAATTCAACTTTTTCTTTATGTACAACTAACTTCAAATTGGTTGAAGGAGTAATTGAAGTTTCAATTTGCCATAAGATTGTGAGATCTAACCAACTTATCTTTTCTCTTCTTTATTTTTTTATATTTATATATTCTCTGTAGCTTATTTAAATTATTGTTATACTATTTGACCAATAAAGTCCATTACTCTAATTGATTAAATAATATAAAAAAATTCAAAACTATTGAATTGGTAATTGTTCTTGATGTTTTGACATTAATGACAATCAGGTGTAACGTTAAGGGTGTATATAATCTAATTAAATAAATCATAAAATTGAGTTTATTGGTTAGAATTAGGTTCTTCCAATTCTTAAAGTTGTTAATAATTATATTCTAAGGACATTCTTATATGATAGATTATTGATAAGAATTAATAAAAAAATATTTTTCGATTAATTTACAATTAAGGAGGGATTGGTAAATGTGAGCTTGTCCAATACTATAACTGATTTATTGAAGAATTAGGAAGAATGAACTTTGAAACAATGATCAATCTAAAAATTGAAATTGAAATTATCTCTTCAACTGAATTTATTTCTAGTGGTATTTTTCAATTTATTTTAGTTGTTGTTTAATTTATAAGTTTTAATTTTCATTTTGGCAAAAAAACTAAAAAATACTTAAACTTTACCTCAATTTTCAATTCTATCATAATTGTTTTTAGACAAATTAGTACATAAACTTTTTTTTTTGTTTCAATTTTATCTTTTTACCAGTTGGACTTATTTTTACTAGGTATTTTGTAGACATGTCAGTATATTTTTATTTTTTATTCTGAAAAATAAAGTAACGGGCATTACAAAAAAGTAACGTCTGCTTATTTATTATTTAAAAAAATTAAAAAACTCACGAAATGATCGAGCGTTAAAAAAAGTAATGAGGGTTAAAAAAAGTTATGGTCGTAAAAAATGGTAATGAAGGTTAAAAAAAGTAATGTGCATTAAAAAAAGTAATGGACGTAAAAAAAAGTAATGAGGGTTAAAAGAAAGTAACTAACATCAATAAAAAAGAATAAAACTTATATTGTTGAAAATCTCACTAAAATCTTTCAACTCCATATCCTTTAAATTTTACATGAGAGATAGATTTATATAAAAAAATTCTTTTTAACAAATAAAAAATTACTATAATAATAGCCTTCAACTTCATGGATTTATTTTCAATTATAAACAAGTAGGATAGTGCAAATCCATGAAAGAAGAAACAATAATCTATTTATATTGACAAAGTGATATTCTCCATATATGTCACAACTCTTCAACTCTTCTCTTGATACAAGTTCAATTAAATTACAAAAGCAAATCTTCCAAGTTGGTATCTAAACAAGTCAAGTTATATCATTTCTCTACCTGAGCAGGGCCGTCTTGGACATTTTAGGGGCCCCGAGCAGTCAGTCAGTCAGCGCCTTGTTTTGTCTTCTCTCTCTAACATTAGCTACACAAGGCACAGATTTACAAAGCTATTATCTGATCTCTTCGCCATGGATGATGATTGGGATCTTCAAGCTGTGGTCAGAGGTTGCACCACCGCTTCTTCTTCATCATCTTTTTCCTCAATCACCGCTGCTGCTGCTGCTACTCGTTCCAGTTGTTTTACCAGAGCTGATTTTGCAAGTGAACCAATTGTAAAAGCGTGTCCTGCTCTTTTCTCTCTTACAAATCCTTTTGAAACAAGAAATGCTATTGGAGAATTACATGATCTTTATAAACCTTTTTTCCCCAATTCCTCTATTTTTTTCCCCGCAACCCATGTATGTCTGCTCTTCTTCTTCTTCTTCGTTTTCTGTTTCAAATAAGGAACAAACTCATTCCCCGCAAATATACAATTCTGAAGGAGCAAATTTTACTTTCGCTTTTTTAGATTTAAGGGGCCCTGAGCAACCGCTCAGGGTGCTCCCCTTGAGAGCCGGGCCTGTACCTGAGAAATAAAAAAAGAAAAAAAATGACAAAATACTACCCAAAAATTATCAAATCACTACTCCACAAATCATGCCCTTGTTATTATGATCCCAAAATAAACCAACTAAGAACACAAAACAAGAATCAGTATATATATATATATAGTGGCGGAACTTGAAAATTGAAAGGGGGGCGTCTTTTTTTAATAAACGAACAACAATAATATGAAAATAATTGTCAATATATAATTATGAACTATTTATCGACTACTGATTTAATGAAACAAAGCAATTAAATTCTACAAGTTTGTTTGTTTTGAAAATGACGCAACATAGATTCATTATTAATAGTTGCAAAATCTTCATAGGATAAGTTTTGTAATAAGATTGAATTATTATTTTAAAATTTTATTGAATTATTATTTTTAATAATTAGCTATAAACTATTTTTTTCGTAAGAATAATATTTTAAATGGATTAAGACAAAGAATTTTGGAGAGTTATTTAATTATTTAGTATCTTTGTATAATAATAAAATGTAAATTTATTGGATAAAACACTTTTTAATGTCATTAATGAATACTTTGAACAAAACTTTTTTTTCTACAACAACAGAAGAGTTTTTCTTTTCTTAGAAAGAAATAAGCATGTGCACATGCATGTTTGTAGGACCCGAAAAAAAACTAATTGAGATGTTTTAGGTCACACATGGACTCTTTTGTAGTTTTTGAGAGTTATCTAAGCTGGACTCTTGTTTAAAGTTAACATTTTGGCCCAACGTTGCTCAACTTCTTCAACATTCCCTTATTCTTCATCGCTCCCTTTCCTCTGTAACTTCAAGTCTCACTACCAAGGGAGAGACAAAACCATACAAGAGGAGAGAGGCACAATTCACAAAGGCATAATAATAGCAAGAAGGATGGCAGTAAGGAGGGGCACCGGACCCTCTGGCCCCTCCCTTAGTTCTGCCCTTGTATCTGCATATATATATAAACAGACATTAGAAATTCCAACTAGAGATAGGGATATTCTTAAAACTTGGTAACTCGAGCAACCCAACCCAGCAAGGTCTTAAAAGATATTAGGGTCAGGCCTTATGCTTGATTTTAATTTTTTTCCAAAATTCGGGTAGGGATTCGGGCCCGAAGAAACCCGGCCTGGCTCGAATTATATATTATATATAAATATATATATATATAACAAAAAGTTGCTGCAACAATAATAACTTTAGGAAGAACTCCACTCGAAACTTGAATCTCTTCCTTGAACCAAACTTCACTCTTCTCTCCAAAGAAATTCTAAAATTCTAAAGAAAACTAAAATAGACATTTATTTTTTGGATGATTGGATCCAATCTTGAATCAAATCTTGGATCTAATCCTGAAAGCTTGAAATCTTAGGAGGATTTTTGTTTATATAGAGAGCCTGGAAGCTTTTTGGTAGAGAAAAGCTAGAAGAAGCTAGAGTAAAACTGTGTGGTTCTTCATTTTTCCAAATTTTCAGCTTAAAGCCATAGAAGTATGCTTCATGGGCATGGCTTTTGACTGTCATGGTCATGGCATATGTGGATATGAGCTATTTTGAGAAATTTTTCAGACTAGCAGAGGTATTTTGATTTCCACAGTCATGGTCTTTATGTGCTATGACCGTGGCTTTTGACTTTAGTATGGAACTCTGACTTTTATTCCTTCTCTTCATTTGGCCAGTATGTGATTTAATCCCACGGGCGTGGTATTTGATTGACATGACCATGGGATTCATTTCTTCTCTGTATGTAAGTTTTTTTCTTCTTCTTTTGATTTAGCATACTCATTTTAAAATCCATGGTTGTGGCTTTGGAAGGCCATGGGTATGGGAATTCATTCTTGCACATTTTTCACCAATTTTGCACCACTTTAAGTTAAAATCTTGCATCTTAACTTTCCAAGCTAAAATAAGAGAATTCTAACTCAAACAAAGAAAATCCATCAAATTCAATTTGAGAATAATTAAAAATCGAGTTAGAATTATCTAAAATATTAGTCAAAATACAACTCTATCAAACTTCCCAAAATTAATTAAAACATTGATTCTCCTCAAGCAATTAACCAACAATAGACTTTATTTTTTGTGAATTTTATATATAAAAATTTAAAAATTTTAAATTTTAAATTTTAAATTCAAAACTCAGCTCCATAACCTAATTTACATCATTCTCACCTCCTTTGCTCATGAAATTTAATTAATTGTGACTAATTATTAAACCTTAGATAGGCAAATATTCTTTTTTATGCAAACTTAATCTATTCTCATATGCATGTTTAATTGAGCTTTCTTCACTAATAGACCTCACAAATTCAAAGAAAAGACTTTTATAGGCTTGTAATGGGGTAGAATCGAGTAAGGGCTAAAAAAATTCCAAATAGAATAGGTCACTTATCTTTCATAATCTTTCTCATACCATTGAATGTAGCTTTCATTTACTTAGAGAATCCTTCGCTTTTGCTCTTTTCTTGCCTCCTCATTTATTGAATTAAGGAGAATATGTTTTCTCTCTCTCTCTTTGTTTTTTAAAAAATCAAATAAGTAGATAAACATATATAATAAATTCCCCCAAACTTTAAACTTAGAAGTTTATTGTATAATTAAAGGAGATTTTCCTTGCTTATTCTCCACAATTGAGCAATTTATATGAGAAACTTTAAAAAATAATTAACCTTGAAAAGGGTAGTTATTTTGGTTATTTTAACAAAGAATAACTCAATCTAAAAATTTAATTTAGGCTCAAAGAGAAAAACTAGAATGCTAAAATTGGCGGATATAAGAATTTGGTTATTCAAACAATGCCTAAATTATTTTTTTCTTTACTTACAAAAGGTTCAGTTTCACCTTAAAAGCTCTTTTGAACATGTTCTATGTCTAGGCAGAAAATAATGTAAAAGAATATAAGCTTTTATTAAATGTTAATAATCAATTACTTTCAATTAAATTCAATATTTTATTGGTTCAAAGTTCATAAAGTATAGTTATTTTACCAAATTTTTGACCTTAAAATTTTAAAAATTTTAATAGAAAAATTATAAAATCACATATAAATATTAATATATTGCAAGACCAAATAATTCATAAAATTCCCTTCATCCTAAATATTTCCTAAAAGCAAATATACTAATCAAAATTGCATTTAAAATATCAACTAATACAGATCCAAAATAAACTTTCAACATAAAACCATAAATTCAAACATCTCTAATATAAAAACATAAATATAAACCAAAAAAACATAAAAGTATTGTATAAAAGTATCTAAAAACGGCCATAAAAATTAAAACCATAATACCACAAAGTTCTTTTCTACAACCAATTGAGGGAATCTCCCGAACTTTAATTACCACTGTTCTTAGTGGCCACCATCATCATTACCATCACCAGGAGGAGGGGGCTAATGTGGAGGTGGGTAGTGTAATCCAAACTTTGCAAAGACAGTGTTGATCCACTCACTCAAACTAGTCATCTGTGTAGAGATTGTGAGGACCTCATGCTCGACACCTCTAAATCTTTCCTCCATGCTATCAAATCTTCTTTCCCAGGCATCATTCTTGCGATTCATCTCATTTTCAAAGGAATCAAGCCCGTTAGATAAATATTCAAAAGAATGTAGAACGAACAGTCCAGCCTTGGATGGGCTAGAAGGAGATTGGTGTGGTACTTCTTCTTCCATCTCCCCCGTTAACTCTTCTTCATCAATTTCAATGTTGTCATTTGCAGGCCTTAGAACTACAAATTTTCTTCCCCTTTTTTCAGCCAACTTCATTGTAAACATTGTATTTATATCAACGGCTATTTTTCCAAGAACATGTGTAAGATAATCAAGTAGGATATCTAGATAATCACCAATTTTTGTTACCATTCCCCCTACAACAATTTTGCTTGATTGTTTGACAAATTCCTCATATCTCTTAGCTAACCAAAAGATAGAATTAAAAGGAGTTTTCTTTAAAGCATAATAAAGGAAATGCAATTCCTTAGAATTCACTGTTCTTTTACTTTCACCTCTACCAAAAATGGTGTTGGCTAAGACAATATTGATGTACCTGTAGAATGGGTTAGTGAAATTTGAGGCTTTTGAAATTTTACTATTAAACCTACCCAAACCACCCAATCTAGTCCTGGTTTCCTTTTCATCAAATCCCTTAGTTTTACCACTAGTCCCTTGCCTGTCAACTAAAGCAATAAAATTTCAAATATTATACTCCAATGATAATATCTATTTGCTAATCAAAATTCTATCTTTCCATTATATGTAGCATGCAAATTAGGTAGTATAAATTTAAAAGCACTCAAAAATTCTATAGTCAATTTAGCATAGGTGGGAAAATACATAGAGGCAAAAATTATCCATTGAATATCAGTGAACATTTGCATTAGATTATCATTCCACCCCAATTTTCTAATCAAATCATTATCAATGAATTTAGAAGGAATAATTTTTCTATAACTAAGTTCATGGTACCTTTTTTTGTTGAACCTCATAGCGAAAGCGAATTTCCAGATACCTATTTGGTAGTTGAGGAGGTAGTGATGAAAGTGGAGATGAAGTTGATGATGATGAAGATTCTTCTTGTCTCCTACTTTTTGAACTTTCTCCTGTTGTTTTCTTCGCAAAAGTTTTTCTTCTTGCCATTTTTGTTTGACTGATTGATGAAATTTGAGTGAAAAAAATGTATTTGGTCGTGGGTTGAGAGGTTAGGGTCATGAGATTTGAATATGGGCTACTTGGTTTGGAAAAGTGAAAGGAGAAAATAAGATGTTTATATAGCGTCAGGGGTGCCACGGTCGTGGCTATGGATGACACGGTAGTGGTGTACTTATTGACTGGTCAAATGGCTTTTCGAACCTCCTTTACATATTTAAAATGTATGCCACGGTCGTGGCCTTTGGTCGCCATGGTCGTGTCTTTCGGTTTACTTATGCCTTTTCTCATGCTTCATCTGGACAGTCTTGGTCTCAATCCCACAGTCGTGGGAAGTGAACCCCACGGCTTTGTCACTGCCAGTCCAAATTCTCTGCTTTCTCAAATTTCTCATCCTCAAATTGAATCCTATGACCATGGTGAAGGTGTTCCATGGTCATGGCTTCCATTTTTCCTTTGATTCCTTGTGGTTTTGTAGTCCAAGTCACCTAAAATCCAAATTTAAAGCAAATAAAAATACTACAAGAAACATAAGTCAAACTAAAAAAACAAAGGGAAAATATAAAATCAATTGGGTTGCCTCCCAACAAGTGCTATGTTTATAATCAATAGCCCGGCCTTCTCTTATTTGAATGGCTAGTTGCTGAAGTGGTAAATGCTCCCTTTGTTTACCAGATAACCAATGTAGTAAGGCTTCAAACATTGGCCATTAACTTTTAATTTTTCTCCCCCTTGATTTTGAATGCCAACTGCTCCATAAAGATATACTTTTACAACTTGAAAAGGTCTGGACCAATGATACTTAAACTTTCCAAGAAAGAGCTTCAACCTTGAATCATGCAATAGAGCTTGTTGTACTTCATAACTATCTAGCAAATAAAAATAAGCATTGCCTGCAAGTCTTTCAAGCATTTGATCTATGAAAGGTAAAGGAAAGTAATCCTTTAAGGTGGCTTTATTTAATTTCCTATAGTCTAAGCAAACATGCCAACTAGTGACTTTTCTTGAGGGGATTAATTCATTATTCTCATTAGTGATTACAGTCATCTCTCCTTTTTTAGGCATTACATATATAGGACTTACCCAGGAACTATCAAAAATAGGGTAGATTATTCCTGCATCTAGCAGTTTAGTCACTTCGGCTTTAACTACCTCTTTCATACTTGGATTTAATCTTCTTTGTTGATCTATCATAGGTTTAGAATTTTCTTCCAATAAAATTCTATGCATGGAAATTGAAGGGCTAATCCCTTTAATGTCATATAAAGTCCAACCTATTGCCTTTTTATATTTTCTGATAAAGTTCAAGGTTTGAGAAAATTGAATTTTAGATAGATTAGCATTTACAATAATAGGAAAAGAATCATTTGGGCCAAGAAAAGCATACTTGAGATGATTGGGAAGAGACTTTAATTCTAATTTCAGTGCTTTCTCAATAGAAGGAGGAGGTAAAGAGTTGCCTTTTTCCACGTCTTCATTTTTTTGAAAGTACATCATTGGGGCTGCTTCTAAAGCTAAAGCATAGGTAACGAGTTTTTATTTTTGTCATCTAAAATGGAACTTTGTTCAAGACATGTTTTTAATGGACATTCAATAATCTTTTGCTCACATGTTTATTGCACACATTCGTTAATGACATCTATTCGAAAGCAATCATCCATGAAAGTATGGTTTTTGGTAGATTTTGTCAAATTAAACTCTACTCTTTCATCTCCCACTTGTAAAGTGAGTTTTCCTCTACGAACATCAATCATTGCTCCAGCCGTGATAAAAAATTGCCTCATAAGTATAAGTGAAATTTCTACATCTTCATCTATATCCAGAATGACAAAGTCTACTAGAATGTAGAGTTTATCTACTTTTACAAGAACTTCTTTAACTACCCTAATTGGGTACTTAATTAAATGATCTGCTAGTTGAAGAGAGCCTTGGTTGAAGTTGGGTGAGGCTAAGTTTCTTGCAAATTAAACTAGGCATTAGACTAATACTAGCACCTAAATCACATAAGGCTTTATGAAACTCTACCTCACCAACAGTACAAGGAATTGAAAAACTTCCTAGATCTTTTAATTTGGATGGAAGCTTATTTGGAATTACTGCACTGCATTCTTCAATAAGTGCAATTGTGGCATTGTTCTCTAGCTTCCTTTTATTGGATAACAATTCCCTCAGAAATTTTACATAAGTTGGCATTTGGGCAAGTGCTTCTGCAAAAGGCATGTTTATGTGAAGTTGCTTGAAAACTTCTAAGAATCTTTCATATTGCTTATCCAATTTTTGCTTCTTCAATCTTTGAGGAAAAGGAATTGGAGGCACATATAGTTTAATGATTTATTGTGGTGCTTCCTTTACTTCATCTTCGTCTTTTTCTTTTTCTTTATCCTTGAAAAGACTTGGAGTCTTTTGCGGTTGAGCGTCTTCAAGTTACAAATCACTTCTTAAGGCCACAGCTTTGCAATACTCTCTTGGGTTTATTTCAGTTTGACTCGGAAGAGCACCTTGATTACGAGTGTTGAGAGAACTTGTAATTTGCCCCATATGTGTTTCAAGACTCCTATTTTGAGTCCAGAGTTGTTCTATCTTTAGTTCAAGCTTGTCATACTACTTTTCAAGCTTGTCAAATCTTTCAGATGTTGCTCCAACAAACAAAGTTTTCCAAGGCTAACTCATACGAGGGCTTCTCTACAAGATGAGGGCCTTAGTCCTGGCTTTTTAGGTATGGAGCTAGTATGGTGCCTTTTTGTTGCTTTGATTTCCCCAAGCTAAATTGAGATGATTTCTCCATGAGGGGTTGTATGTGCTGCCTTAAGGAAAATTTGGGCCCCTATTTTTTCCACAAATTGCAATTGCTCCATGATTCTATAATCAGCAGTGTCATGATTTCCTCCACATTCTTCACAAAATGATGAGGATGTTGAGCTAACTTGATCCATTTTCTTGGTTATTGCGTCAACTTTAGCTACAAGTAAGGAAAATTTGTCAACTTCGTGAATACCAGCAACTCTTCATGGGTTAGTTCTTTCTGAGGACCAGTGATAGTTGTTAGCTGCCATTTCTTCAATCAACTCAAATGCATCTAATGGGATTTTATTCATAATAACACTACTAGTTACTCCATCAATTGTGCTTTTGATAGAAGGATTCAATCCATTATAGAAAGTTTATATCAAAAGCCAATTTGGTATTCCATGGTGGGGACATCCCCTATGAAGTTCCTTGAACCGTTCCCATGCTTCATATAATGTGTCTCCATTAGATTGTATGAAGATGATGATATCATTTCTCAACTTAGTAATCTTAGAAGGTGGAAAGTATTTTTGACAAGGAAGCTAAGGCGAGTTAATCCCAAGTTGTTAATGTACCCGGTGCCTTAGAGAGTCACCATGTTTTAGCTTGGTCTTTTAATGAGACTAGGAAGATCCTAAGACGGATGGCATCATCAAAGACACCATTGATTTTAAATGTGCCACACATCTCTAGGAAGGTAGTAATGTGAGTGTAGACATCTTCATTATCCAAGCCATGAAAGGCTGATTGTTGAATTAAGTTGATGAGTGAAGTCTCAAGCTTAAAGTTGTTGGCTTGAACTGTTGGCCTTGCTATGCTTAATCTAGTGTTAGCAGTAGGTAAGGAATAGTCTTTAAGAGTTCTTGGTAGAGCTCTAGATTCTCCATTGTTTATTCCTTCATTTTTCAATCCTTTGATGTTTTCCATGCTTCCTTTCTAATGAGATTAGAGGATTCTCGATAGGATTTTTAGCTGAAGTTTCTTCCAGTTTTCTTTTATCTTTTCTTTCCTTTGCTTGTTTTGTTTGAGACAAAACTTTTTGATTTTTGGGTTATATGGCATAAGTTTGGTATTTCAGTTCCTATGCATATATAAACAAAAAATTCTTCAAAGAAAAGCAAGAAATTACAAAAGAAAATAAAAACCCAAAGTAATAACATTTTAAAATTATTAGTATTAGAATTAATTCTCCCTGACAATAACTCTAAAAACTTATTAGGATCATAATAAGAGTTTTCCTGTTCTGCAAGTACCTAGATTGTTGACAAATAATATAATGATAAGTAGAGTATCATTCCCACGAGGAAGGTAATTCTGAATACCAAATAATTAAATGATTATTATTTGGATGAGCAGATTTGATTTGTGATTTAATGAACTAAAATAGAAATGAATTGCTTTTAGTTTTAAATATAATATTTTTGAGCTTAGGGCAAAGCCACGTTAATTGATTTACTATGGATTTTCTAAAGTATGATTTAATTTAGTTTCACTTTCATCATTGGCTAGATTCTCCTAAATCAAGTCCAAGTCTCTCTTAAGGAGTATAACTAATATCGAGTTAATCCTTATATCTACTTTCATGATCATAAGCAATTAAATCAATTCATTAGATTTTATGAGAATCTTGTATCAACCTCTTAAGTATTTTTCTTATCTCTAGCTTAAGACTATTACCTCCTTGAACTAATATTATGCTTCCACTTTGCTTCATCACACAATATCAAAATTTAATTAATTATTGGCCAAATAATTAATGCATTAAGATTAAAGATAATAAAATAATCAAAGAATAAATTTAATCAAATCAAATAGACATAAATAACTTCATAGTAAATTCAATATAGGGGCTAACTCTAAATGAGAGTTTAGTTTTCCATAATTGAAAAGAAAGCAATGCAATTATTAAAAATAATAATTTAAAGCATTAAAATTTAAATAATAAGAAAATTCAAACTCTAATTCTTTAGATTGAGGAAGAACTCCACTTGGAAATTGAATCTCTTCCTTGAACCAAACTTCACTCCTCTCTCCAAAGAAATTCATAAATTCTAAAGAAAACTAAAACATAAATTTATTTTTTGGATGATTGGATCTAATCTTGAATCAAATCTTCGATCTAATCCTGAATGCTTGAAATCTTGGGAGGATGTTTATTTATATATAGAGCTTGGAAGCTTCTTGATAGAGAAAAGCTGGAAGAAGCTAGAGTACATTTATGTGGTTCTTCATTTTTCAAAATTCTCAGCTTAAAGTCATAGAAGTCTGCCCCATGGGCGTGCCTTTTGACTGCCACAGTAGTGGCATGTATGGTTATTAGCTATTTTGGAAAATTTTTCAGACTAGCAGAAGCAGTTTGATTTCTACAGTCGTGGACTTTATGTGCCACGACCATGGCTTTTGATTTAAGTCTGAAACTCTAATTTTTCTTCTTCTTTTCATTTAGGCAGTATGTAATTTAATCCTACTGGCGTGGTACTTGATTGACATGACCATGGAATTCATTTCTTCTTTGGAAGCCATTTTTTATTCTTCTTTTGATTTGGCATACTCATTTTAAAATCCATAGTCATTGCTTTGAAAGGCCATGGACATGGGAATTCATTCTTGCATATTGTTCTCCAATTTTGCACTACTTTAAGTTAAAATCTTATATCTTGACTTTTCAAGCTAAAATAAGATAATTCTAACTCAAACAAAGAAAATTCATCAAATTTAATTTGAAAATAATTAATAATTAAGTTAGAATTATCTAAAATATTAATCAAAATACAACTCTATAAAAGAGCTACTGAAAAATTCACACCAGAGTATAAGCCTTAGGCAAGGCTAAGAAAAAAAAAAGGCATAATGTGAAATTGTTGTCTAAGAGGAAACACAACATGTTAAGCCTAAATCTAATAAGCTCACTCCATTGGTGATTCAACCCCTATTTTCTCAAATTTTTGCCTAGCTTGAGAAGTAAAAAGAGGAGAAAGAAGTGTTGGTACCTTTCGCAAAGTTAAGGCAACAAAATGAAAAGTAATAGACTCTAGTATAATGATCATGAAGAATCTCATGCTTCAAATATCGAAGACATTAATTTGGAATGTCCACTAGAGTAAGAGGCAATGTCTAGCCAAAGACATTAAATAAATATGCTTGTTGAGAGGCAACTCAATCTTCTTAATTTTTTTTCTCTTATTTTGTTTTATTTTTTTTATTTTTTTTCATTCTTTAAAATTCTTGGAAATCTGTTTTTTAGGTCTAATGGGCAACAACAATAGAAAATAATTAATGTCACTCTCCCTCTCCTATTTCCACCCATAATAAAAAAATTATGAAAAAAATAAACGAATAACCCATCTCTATCAATCTTATTAAAAAAAAAATCAAGAGAGTCATATTGTTCTTCACTTTTATTTTATATCTATTTTTATAAATTAAGGGTAATGTGCAAAATAAGTGTCGGTGGAGGATATTCTAATATCGGGTTTCAAATTTTTTTTCTTTTATCTTATTTTAAGTTTTTCTTCTTTTAATTATATACATTTGGCTTCAAATTAGTTAAAGAAGTAATTAAAGTTTTAATTTACCAAAAGATTGTGAGATCTAAAAAAAAATTATTTTTGGCTCTTAAACTTTACATAATTTATATATTACACCCTTGATCCTCAGTTATTGTTAAAATCATGTAGCTAATAATAAATTTAAAACTGTAACTCTACGTCTTTTCTCCACAATAAGAATACAGTTGAAAGCTAATTTATCTCTCCACCACGTGGTTTCTTCGTAGCCAAGAGTTAGCTTCTTTCATTTGTAAGCATCTCATTTTGTTCTCAATATATATCCTTTCCACATATACTATTATTTATTTATTTTATTAATAATCAGCATTCAATAATAAAACACTACTCAAATTTTATAATAATCATAACAATAAAACCCAAACTCACTATGTAAACATCTTGTTTTTCTCCCCCTCACAATCACATCGTTTTTTTTTTCTTTCTTTACTTTAATATATATAATTAATTTAATTATATTCTATAGAATTAAAATATATATGTTTTTAATCATTTACGAGAATAGTAAATTATAAAATGTATTTGAAATTTTAAAAATATTAAATTATGATGTTAAAAAATTCATTATATTGTTCAAAAAATATTTTTGTTTTTATTTTATTTTTCACTTTTTAATTTTCTTATTTTTTTTCAAATTAAAATGTGAAAAACAGAAAAAATATATTCACTCCTAATGTTATTTCTATTTTCTCCTTCTTTTCTTACTATATTTTATTAGCTTTTTTTTGTCAAATAATTTTTATTTTATTGACAACTATGCATTGATTATATTGATAATATTACAATATTATCACTTAATTCTTTTAATTTCAAACATATACTTTAAATATTTAATCTAACAAAATCATAATAATTTTAGTCATATTAATTTTACAAAAATAGTTATTTATAAAAATACAGTAATTGAGAAGATGAAAATAAAATTCTATAAAATAATAATATGTATATAATATATATATATATATATATATAAGGACATTGCTAATGGAATGAAGTTGTGACAAATCAAGAGGAGCATTTTTGAATTTTATTATTAATATGTATAATCATTACAAATGTTGTATTATAGACTAAAATTCTCACTTTAGCCCCATTTGATTTATTATAACTTTATCCACATAGCATTTTACTATATCAAGAATTTGAAAAAAAAAAAAATCATCCCCCCCCCCCCCCAACAATTCCATTAAAATTGAGCCGAATCCAATGCTATATATTTTTTGTTTTTCCATTAAAAGTGGGCTGACCAAATTACTTTTTAAATAATAATATGAAAATTATTTATTAAATTTCGCAACTAGTGACACGATTTTAAAGGCAACTGATGATCACGCGTTTAATTGTAGTTAAAAATGGACTCGAAATCACTAAACCGTAAAATTCAGGGGGTTTTAAGTCACTTGTCCAAAGTTCAAGGCTCTAATGTACAAATCACAAAAAGTTTAAAGGCACATTTCTATAGACTACATACTATGATATATTTTATAATTTTAGTATTTGACACTCTTTTTCTATTTTAGGTTAGGGGGACGAGTGGGGAGAAGTTTACATTTGAATAAATAGATAGAAGGAAGGAGACTATTATTGGTTATGTGAATGCTTTATATAAAGATTATAGATACAAATAATAATAGGGTACTTCAATCCCAATTCAACTTATCAAAATTGCATGAAGAACAAGCCAAATTTTGATGGTTTTCGGTTGATGGTTTCGGTGATGGTGATGATTATTGTAGCAAGGGAGGAAGGCTTGAATTTTTTTAATGAAGAAGGAATTGGATTCCTTGGGATTTTCAATGGAAAGGGTTTTGGAAGGTGAAGAGTCTTGGTTTAAAAGTGAAAAAGAGGATGTGTTCGGTGATATGGATTTTGATGGAGAGGGTTTGGGGGGAGTGATGGTTTTGTTTGTGAGGAAGGAGATAAAGGCTCGATGCTATTGGATGAATAATATTGAGGACTATTTGGAGGTATGAAATACCTCCCAATATCATTTAGAAGAAGATTATAAAGACTCTTGGGACAACAGAATGGGGATTTTTGAAGATTTTTCAAATTTGGAAGAAACTAGATTTGAATTTGAAGTGGAAAATTTATTGCCTGATGAAAATGATTTGAGGGGCTGAGAAAACGTGGAATAATAAAGGTGTTTGAAATTTTAAAATTAGAAAAAAGGATTTGAAGATGTAAAGTGAAAAATGGAGCTTAATTTGAAATTAATGGTGTGACCTTGGCAAAAAGGAGAAAGGGAATTTGTTTTTAGGAGACTAGGGCTTTAGATAGTCTTCCATATTTGCTTTTTTTTAGACTAGGGCTTTAGTAAATTCAAGCAAAGCCCTAAATGATTTTTTTCATTTTCTTGCTTTTAGTGTAATAAAACAACGATAGGTTTTATACACCATATATATGAACATGGAGATTGATATACATTTCAATTGATTTGTGCCGTGCTACTTTGATTATAATAATTTAATTTTTATATATAACCTCAATTAAAAATATAAAAATTTTGAAGAATTTTCTAAGATTAAATTATTTGATTTTTTTTAATATTTAAACATTAAGATAAATTTAATTTTAAAATTTTAAAAAACAATTTTATTATGAATTTCATAATCTAAAACTTGGTGAAAAATAAATTATTAGATTAATAATATCTATTTTTTAAATAATTTTTAATTTTAAATAGAATATAATATTTATTTAATAAATAATACCCACTAAACTGATTATTTTATCTTTAATCTATGCCATTTTTTATTAATTACGATAAATTATATATGTAATTTCATTCAAATAAATATAAATATATAATATATTTATTTGGGCTGATAGAGTATGCCGAGATGAGCTACTTATCATGTGATACTGAGCTAGCCCAATAGACTAAATGTTAAAGATATTTATAAAATTATCCTAAAAATTAAAATAATTTTTAATTTTACGATATCTAAAAAAAAATTTAATTTTATGGTAACAATATATTTTATTCATAATTTTACGTACAATCACATTTGTGTGGCACAAACAATAATTATGATTGTAGTGAGACTTTTGGCTTGTCATATGCTATATGGATCCCACCTCAAATAATAATAATAATAATAATAATAATAGATTTATATCTAAGAAAATAATAAATCATCTGCACCATGGCCCATTCTTCATATTATTATTAAAATTATAATTAATAATAATAGATTAATATTTAATAAAATGATAAATGTGAATGAGAAAATTAAAAAGAAACAAAATAAATTTAATTATCATTCCTGTAAAAGTGTTTTTTATGTATTTTATTTTTTGTGTATTTTATTTACTTTTTTATCTATTTTTTATTTTTATATGTATTTGTTTTTTGTGATTTTCATTTATTTTTTCATCTATTTTTTTAGTTTGTATGTTTTATATACTATTTACATTATTTATATTGTTTATTTTTGTAAGCAAGTTTCAAATTAATTTTGTTTAAATATTATATTTCTCCTTAATAGTAATGTCTATCAACATATAAATAAAATACATTTACCTAATATTGGTATTCTTTTAAATTTTAACATATAATATATATAATTCTTTAGTTAAAGTATATGTATCATATATCCACATATTCTTACAAATAATATTATTTAATTAAAATATATGTAATATATACTTACATATATTCGCATATACTATTTTTTTAGTTAAAGCATATGTAATATGTACCCACATATATTTACAAATATTATTTCTTAGTTAAAGTTTATATAACATATATCTATATATATATCATTCTTTAGTTAAAATATATATAACATATACCCACATATATCTACAAATATCATTATTCAATTAAAGTATATATAATATATACGTATAGATATCCACATATATTATTCTTTGCTTAAAGTATATATAATATGTACCTATATATACTAACAAATATCATTCTTAAGTTAAAGTATATGTAACATATATCTACAAATAACATTCTTTAGTTAAAGTACATATAACACATACCTGCATGTATCCAAATATATCATTCTTTAGTTAAAGTATATGTAACATATGCCTACAAATAATGTTTTTTAGTTAAAGTATATATATGTAACATATACCTACATATATTCATATATATCATTCTTTAATTAAAGTTTATGCAACATATGTCCACATATATCTAAAAATATCATTCTTTAGTTAAAGTATATGTAACATATACCTATATATATCCGCATATATCATTCTTTAATTAAAGTATATGCAATATTTATCCACATATACCAACAAATAACATTCTATAGTTAAAATATATATAATATATGCATGCATATATCCACACATATCATTCTTTAGTAAAAAAAATATTAAAATAATTTAAAATAATATAAACTATTTTGATTAACACATTTTTATAGAACATATTATTTAAACTTAAATTGCATAATTAATTAATTAATTAGTACCTAATTATGAAATATAAAAGCCATTTCACTTTCATTCAAATCCCGATATTTTAATTTTAAAAATGACTTCAATATTATTAATTGCAATTATGTGAAATAATAATGAAGCTTACAAAATTGTTATATAATAAATTCATGATAATCTTTTTATATGGAATTGGTAAATTTATAAATTAATTGAAAAATTCTAACAAATTTGATAATATTTTTTTGAATTGATAAAAATACTATTTTGAAATTTTCCTATTAATTTTGTAAAAAAGGCTATTTACAAAACTACTCTAAATATTAAAACTTTTTTCAATTATATGGTTGCTAAAACTAATTTTCATTTTTATGTTTTTAACAACATTTTTTTAAAAATAAGGTTTTGGTGATGAACATATAAGTTTATTTAACCCTTTAAATTATATCATTGTATATGCCTCAAGTGCTTATTTTAAGTGATTTATTCTTCTTTCTAATACATTATACTTTAAAAAAAATAGTTAAAAAACTAAAACAAAAAGACTTTATACTTGAAATAATTAAGGTGTTGCCCCTAAGATCATTATAGTTCCACAAGATGCAGAGCTTCAACGTGGAAATATGTATATTTTTTATGCCAGTCCCATATGCTCTAGAAGCATCCAATGAGAAGCTTCCACGGTAAAAAAAATCAAGCACTTGAAGAAAAAGAAGAGAAAATACTAGTACTGGTAGTAATTATCAAAGCAATAATAATAGTGATTGCATCATAGCCATACTGCTATGTGAGAAAAAGGAAAAGGAAAATGAATAGGAGAAAGAGCCTAAAATAGATGCTACCATGTTTTTGTGAAAATGAAATATAAAAAAAGTTGAATTTGAAAATTTAAAAAGTTAAAAGTGAAATAAAAAATCAATGATAGTAAAATAGAAAAAAGAAACTTAAGATATAGTATTTAGTGTAATTTCCTCTAAATGTTATGACCTAGTTCTGTCTAGGATATTTAAGCATGCCAAGCAAGATAGGTCGTGCCTGACACTTGGGCCATGAGTGGCATAACCCGAGAAGGGCTGACACAACCCCTTCCAGCTTCTTTTTCAGTCAAAAAATTAATAAACTGTCTTCCTTTATTAGCTCCATGTCTTTATTTCAGCATTTAACTTCCACATCCCGTTCATGTCAAGGGCTCTTGACATATTTTTTTACAACTGTTATTCACCCAATTTGTTTTCATCATAGGCCATGTAGAAAAAGGAAGTTCTCTTGTAAGCAAGTATCACGACTCATGCCTACCTCAGTTTGTCTGTTTCATCACCTAGCTCACTTGTGTTTGACCTTGTATGTGAGACAACTTTAGATAAGGTTCAGTTGATTTGATGGTGTGTATGAATTCCACTCTTTATCACTAATTTTAGGCAAAAGGTAGAGATGTGTTTGAGAAACAAGCATCTAGTGTATGCCAAGAATCCTGAAATAAGCAAAACCTCCTACTGATCTTTAAGGATGTAATATTGTTTTCTATGAACTTACTTTTCCTCTTATCAAATGTAAAGTACTTGACAGTAATCACAGGAATAATTAGTCAGGATCTAAATGTAATTGATAGAGCCCCTTTGATAGGACTTCATTATCTATAATCAATTTTTGTATTAACTAAAAAAAGTTTCAAATAACATCAACCAAGGCCAACAAATTAAAAATAGCTATAAGTTTCAAAATAAAATAAATAACAACAATCAGATGGACCAAAAGCAAATATAAAAAACAACAATCAAATTAGATAGAACGTTGGGTCATAAATTAAAGTGGAGTAAAGCATCCCAAGATCAACATAGCCTTCTAAATTAGGAACAAGCTACCAATCAGTAATTGACCTGATATACTTTTGAATGATCACTAGAACCATCTCATCAAAAGAACCATGAATACAAGACCAAAAACAATCTCATGCCTGCAAAAATGATATCTTTTCTTCTTCGGGTTTCATCTTGTTCTTGTCAGAATTAGACAAATTTTTCTTGCATTGTTGCTCAGAGCTCAAGGCTGTGCGTAAGAAATTTTCAAGTGCAGGCCAAGGAGCTGTGGCTCTCTCAAGCCCAGCTAAAAGCCTTTTGGCAAAATCTTCCCGAAGAACTTGTAAGAAATCTACCATATGTGTTTTCATTGGGGATTACGATGGGAATGTGAATGTGTTCATAGGAAAGATCATGTGATTCTGCTATGATCTGTAGTTACCTTTCATTGTAAATTCTTACTCCCTTTTACTTCTTTTGGTAAGAGTTGACTATTATGCAGAAATTAAATGCTGATGATTTGTCTTCGAGCAGAGAACTGTGGTCCGTTTCAGTAGCTGATTGAGAATTATAAGATGATCTGATTCGTCTGTCTATCTGGGAAACATAAATTGGTATTTGCAAAAATCAAATGACTTTATCTACTGTAAAGTTTTGCAGCAAAATGGCAGAAGTTCTGATATCTATAAAAATTGATAATGAGATTTGATTTGTTTAAGTTGATCGTCTAACTGGGAAACATATCATTAATTTGCTAGCTGATTTGGTATTAGATTTGATTTGTTTAAGTTGATCAACTAACTGGGAAACATATCATTAATTTTCCAGCTGAATTGGTATTTTGCAAAAATCATTATACATTTCTTACCCAATTTTAATTCAAAATAATTTCCATATTTTTTCACAAGCCTATAAAATATTATGTTGATCGATTGTATATATATCGATTTTAACTGCAAGTGCAGAGCTCGAAACAAGTAATAAAGTGAAAGTAAAGATCACTCTCATAAAAAATGACTCATTTGATTAACTAAAATTTAAGTTGACTATTATTTAAAAATTAATTAATTAATTTTATATTTTTTAAAAATTAAATACTTAATCCATAATTTAAATTAAAATTCAAAATTTAATTAATATTCAAATTCAAAATGAAATTAATCTAAAATAATTATCTATTAATTCAAATTCAAATTTAAATTTAAAATTATTAAATTCAAATAATTAAGATACACTAATAGGATTAGATTTTATTAGAATTATTTTAAATGAGTAAAAATAACTTTTCAAACTTTTCTTGAATCAAAGTTACCAATTCTTTAAATTTAAATCTTCCTCTTTCTCAAGCAAGAAATAATTTATAAATTCTATTTTCATGAACAATAAATTAAATCAACCTATCAAGCTCAAACGAACTAAGTTAGTCTTAAAATTATTCTTTTATCTCTAAATATAATTTTCTTAAGTTGTTGATTTCTAAATCTAGTTTTCACTCAATATATGGTTTCAATTAAAGATGCAATTAGTGGTCAATCAATCACAAGCACTGAGAACAAAATCAATAAAACTTCATTTTCAAGAAATAAATAGTAATTAAATTAATTAATACTCATTATCCACAATCCTAAAGTCACTTAATTCCACTAAGGAGATTAGTTGCGCATAACTAAATTAAATATAATAACCATAGAAATTAAAAAAATAAACATGAAATTCATAATTCTAATGTTCAATTGAATAAAATAACAAAAGCATTAAAGAAAATGTAATCTCGAAAAGTATAAACTGAAAAGAGAATTCAAACCAGACGGATGAAGAATCTGATAGAGATGACGAAGTCCTCCTCCAGCACAATCTCCTTCTTCCTATGATCTCCAATCTTCGATAAACTAATCAACTCTCCAAAAAATATGAAAAAAAAAGTGTATTTAAAATTGCCTAAGATGGATGATCCTCCTCCTTTTCACGTCCCCCATTATTGTATCACATTCAACTCCATAAAACTAGACTCTTACTCATACTTAACTTCTGCTTAAAATTCAAATTCACATTTTCCAGCAAATTTTCTATTAGATAGAATCCTTATCTCAAATTAACTCATTCTAAATAATTGTTTCCCCATTAACTCCTTCTGAATAATTGTATCCCCATGAGAGTAGATAATTTTAGGATTTTAAATTACCTTATTTTGACTTCAGACGCCTAAGTTATGGTCCGATTACTCTCAGTGACTCAAACTAAAATTCTGCTTCTGTATTTTAAGCCCAATTTCGAATTTAAAGTTGGAAGCCCAAACTAACTTGGAACTTGACAAACCAAACCTCTTTGAAAAGCTTGAGATGTCCTCTATCAACTTCATTATGACCACTTTTCCAATCTTGGAATTTATAACCACTGAAATTATATTTGAAACTCTGAAGGTCTAATCTGCCTAAAATTTCAGTTTGCATAAACCTACAAGAAATTAATTCAAACTAAGCTTAATTCTAGAATAATGAAATTAAAACACTTAAATAAGTTTAAAATAAATTAATTCAACTCGATCTCATGTTAAAACCATTAGAAAAAGATATGTTTGGATTGCACTTATCAAATTCTCCCACACTTGAACTTTTGCTTGTCATCAAGCAAATTAACATCATTAAATCAAATTCCAACAATCAAGCAAATACAATTAACCAAAGAAAAAAATAATCACTTACTCTTAACTTAAAACACTAAACTTCAAATAATCATAATCTTAAATAACTTCACAAACTAAGCACACTTATATATTACTGTAATTAACAAAAACTTTTATAACAAACCATGATTATAAAAAATTCATCATAACCAATTAATCCAAGAATATAGCAAGCATCACTAAGTAGCCAATTTTCACAATAATTTTGAAATCAATAAGAACTATGTATTTATCATTATTATTATTATTATTATATATATATTCAATTGGTGCATCTTATACTCCATCTCATTATTGTTGTTATTATTTTTTCTATTTTGTTATATATATATATATATATATATATATTGAATGCATTTTATTCTTCATTTCATCTTAATTATCTAAAACGTATGAGTTTAACGCTCGCAAATTTTTTTAATATTATAACTATATCAATTATACATATTTCTCATATCATATCCCTACATAATTAAGCAATTTACTACCTTAGTGATATATACTAACTCGAAAATCTATTACATTACAATGAACTAAAAAAAACTATGATAAAAATAATTTTAAATATTCTTTAAAAATAAGCGTTCTTAATTTTTAAAATTTCTCAATATCAAAACCTCATCAATTCCATTCGTTAAATTAAGAATAACCAAAAATTATTTCAATCTAGCTAAAATAATTCAATTATCAAGTTGAAATCTAAAATTGCAATAATTAACTCGCTTATTAATAAGTAAAGAATAGTAGAGATCAAAAATCAAATAGATTGCCAAATAGGAGTAGAACAAGTTTTAGTATTTATTAAAAACTGAAATTTAAATCTAATATAATTAATTAAAAATAAAAAAGACATAAAATTAAATAAGAAAAAAAACAAAAGACAATCTAAAAATTATATATATTTAAATCAAACTAATAATAATAAGAGTTCATTAGATTCTTCTAAGTATTTTCCTCTTCCATCTTAATAGTTTTTGCACTGAACTATACTTTCTTAGGGATCTTAGGAGGTCTTCTTCTCTTATTCTTTTTCAATTTTAAAGGCTTACCTCTCTTCCTTTTGATTGGTTTTGGCTTAGGTTCATCTTCATCACTTGAGATATCATCTAAAACTATGAAGTCAAGTTGAGATCCAGCTTTCTCCCATGCTTTATCTAATTTTTCCCTCTCTACTATCTCATCAAGATCCATAGTGCATTCATAAGGATCATGATAAGCACGCTTAAAAGCATAAAAGGCAGTGAGTTGTTCAGGCATTTCTATAGGTGGATTCACATAAGGTTTTTCGAGATCCCAAATGTCATCTCTATTCCAACCCCAAGTGTATAAATTTTCTTTATTGCTCATCTTTCTCTATTCTAAGGCTTTGCTAATAATGAATAGTAATTGCTAGGAACTCAACCTTATATAGAGAAGAAGTAAAGGCTAATCCTAAAACCATTCAACTAAAGGAATCCTACTAAACTCTTATTATTAAAGTTGATTAACTAAAAACAAACTCTTAGTTTACTAGGATAAAGAGTTCAATTTCAAAATAAAAGATAAAATTTCAATCTTAGATAAACTTAAATAACTAACTAACCTAATAATAAAATAATTTTATTTGTTATATATATTTTCTTTTTTTTTAATTTTATTTTTTGAAAAAAAAAATATAATTTTTTTTTAATTTTGAATGTTATTTTATATATTTTCAAATTTTTTTAAAGGAAAAATTAAAAAATATAAAGGAAATATTCACAAAAACAAAAAAAATACAAGAAACAAAATTCACAAAACACAAATTAAACAAAAAAGAAAAATAAACTAAACTAACTACTCCCCTCCCACATTTAAGATTTTCATTATCTCCAATGAAAAATATGTAACTACATACAAGAACACAACAAATAATATAAAAAAATATATAATAAAAAAAGATAAAAGGTGGAAGCTTTCCTGAGTCATGGCGATGATGGAGGTGACGAAGTAGGAGAAGGAACAGACAGCCCTGAAAGTTCAATATACTTCATTAGCTTGTAATTGTGATAAGTCTGACTCATTTCCTTGTTGATAAGTCTATGATTCATGGTCCCTAATTGATATCCATATTTTCTCTGTTGTGCCTCCATAATATTCAGCTGCGAGCTCATTTGCTTATTTGTTTCATCCATTTGATAGAGCCACTTTAAAACCTGTCGTCATCCTTGCTCTTCATTAGCATTATCATCACCTCCTTCATCCTCACTTTCCTCTTCCTCATTTTCATCTTCTTCATGTGCTGGCTTATCACTTGGTACAATACTACTAGAACCTCCTTGAAGTAGATTCTTGAAGCACCTTCTTGCTGTGGAATATCTTAAATTACTGTTAGCATCCAAAATCTCAGCATGACGTAAAGTACCAAATGAATATGGCTCCCCACTAATGTATTCCATTGACGTATTGTTAGGATCAAAAATATTAAAATAGACTGTCAATCTATTAATAATATGACCTAATGCAATGGTACTCTTGGGATATTGAGCAATAAACATTAAACTTTGAAAAATATGATATGTTGTAGATACTTTTTTATTCTTATAAGCACAATACAACATAAATAATTCTTAAACTGACATTTTGTTACTTTCCTTTTTGCCAAACACAAAATGACACATAAACTTATGTAATAATAATAAACTATGATCACAAATCAATCCATTACGTGCATTCATTATATTGAATGAATCAAACTCAGTTAAAATTTTTCAAAATTTATTAACATTAAATTCTTTAGAATGAGTACAAGCACCTCCTTTATGCAAGCCAAAAGCTTTAAACATAACATCATGATCAATTACATAATTAACACTAAACATTCTACACTCTAAATTTTTATTCTTAGATTTGGGCATTTTAAGGGTTTAAAAAAAATTCAAGAGTGAGTTATTTATAAGTGTCATGTCTTTTATGAACCAATTTTTTCCAACCTAATATACTAAACAATTGTTTCATTCTATCATCAAGACCCAAATGCTTAAAAACACCATGACTAAAATATCTACAAGGAATAATATTTCTTAAGCATAGAGAGAGAAATTTCTTACCTTCTTCTTAATCATAAATTTGAAAAGCTGCCTCAAAATGAGAAGATATATCTACCTCATCCCTTGAAGAGCTTGAAATTTTCTCTTTTCCTTTCCTTGAAGAAATTTTTCTTGCAACACTTTCTGTTCTTGAAGCCATTGTTGAATGATTTAAAGAATGGGTAAAGTAGATTTAGTTAGGATTTGTTGGATTAAGGAAGAGAATGAGTAGATTTTGGAAAGATTTGAATAATTTTGTGAGGTGTATAGTTAGGGATTTGGAGAGAGAGCTTGGGGGTGTGAGAGAGAGAAGAAGAATAAAAGAAAAGATAATGGAGGAGAGAGAAAGGGCTGATAGAGTTTTTAAGTTAAATTTTTTTTTGGAACTGCATCCATCACGATCACGACAGACACGAAGAATGCAACATCATGATTGCACTATTGCTCACGCTACCAGAGGTTGCTACCTCTGGCACGCTTGGGCTGAACAGCGTGATCGAGATAGAGGGAAGTCCCCTCCTTGTGAAATTTTGCAATTTTTTTTCAATCTGGTGCCTGTCATGATCGCGGCGTATGTCACAATCACAACAGTGGCGACAACGCTAGCTGTGAGCTCACGCTACCGAGCTCAACAATGCCCTCTGTCGCGTGCATGATCCAGTTCTATTGAGATAAAGGTAGTGCTCTTGTGCTACAGTAACTTTTTATTTTTTTTCAAGACATAAATAATTACCCAATTCAAACTCGTCTCTACTTGTTCTTTCTTCTCCACCTTTGCTATTTATTTAACAAACAAAAATAAGAATTCATCATTAAAGAAAATAACTTTAAACACCAATCTGCAAAAAACCAACAAACTAAATTAATAACTCCAATATTATGTAGAACAACATTCAAAACTTCAACTCAATTAAATCAAATGAACTAAAACTACTAAGAATAAAAAGATTAAATGAAAATAAAAGGATAGAAAATTTGGTTGCCTCCCAAAAGCGTTTGGTTAAAGTCTTAAGCTTGACTCTTGTTTTGAAACTCAAATATTAAACAAACTAAAGCCTTATCAATTGGTTCTTCAATTATATATGGCTTTAATCTTTGTCCATTAACTGTAAAAATTTGATTTGAGCTATTTTGAATGTCCACCTCTCCTGAAGGATGAATTTTAACAATCTTAAATGGCCATGACCATCTAGACTTGAGTTTTTCAGGAAAAAAACTTCAATCTAGAGTTAAATAAAAAAACAAGTTGTCCTTCATGAAAGGTTCATTCCTGGATATGCTTATCATGCCACACCTTAGTTTGTTCCTTATATAACTTAGCATTCTCATGCAAACTAAGGCGTAACTTATGAAGTTGACTTAATTGAAGTACCCTCTTTTCACATGATTATTTTTTGTCAAAATTTAATTATCTAATTGCCCAATAGGCTCTATATTCTAACTCTATTAGAAGATGACAAGCTTTCTCATAAACCAACCTATAAAGAGACATTCCAATGGGTGTCTTAAAAGCATAAAAGCAGTCCTATAAGCCCATAAAGCATCATCCTATTTTAGTGCCTAATCTTTCCTAGAACCTCCAATAGTCTTCTCTAATATCCATTTAATTTCTCTATTTGAAATTTCTACTTGACCACTCATTTGTGGATGATAAGGTGTAGTTATCCTATGATGAACTCTATACTTCTTAAAAAGAGTTTGAAAAGCTTTCTTACAAAAGTGGAACCTCCATCACTAATAATAGCCCTTGGTACACCAAACCTAGAGAAAATAAAATTCTTAAGAAAGTGGATCACTACCTTAGAATCATTAGTTGGACTAGCAATTGCTTCTACCCATTTTGAGACATAATCAATAGCTACAAGAATGTATTAGTTGCTCAAAGAAGAAGGAAATGGCCCCATAAAATCAATTCCCCATACATCAAATAATTCAACTTTCAATATAGGGTTCAAAGGCATATCATCTCTTCTTGAAATATTTCTTATCCTTTGGCAATGATTGTATCTCTTAACAAAATTATGCATATTGTGGTACATTGTTGGCCAAAAGAATCCCGATTATAATACATTAGCTATAGTTTTGGAGGAACTAGCATGTCCTCCACACCCTCTAGAATGACAAAACTCGAGTATGGATTGGAACTCTTCTTTTGGAACACAACTACAAATCAATCAATCACTACAATATTTGAACAACAATAAAGGATTCTCCCACATGTAATGCTTCACTTTAGAGAAAAATTTCTTCTTTTGGTTAGCATTAAAATCTAAAGGCACAATTTTACTTACTAGATAATTGACAATGTCCGCATACCAAGGAGAATTCTCCTTCAATGAATAAATTTGCTTATGTGGAAAAGTTTCATTAATTAGGATCTCCTCCATGGTCAATGCCCCCAACTCTAGTCTAGAAAGATGGCCCATAACAACATTCTCTAGCCCTTTCTTGTCTCTAATCTCCACATTAAACTCTTGAATTAAAAGTACCAAATGAATCAAACGTTGCTTTGCCTCCTTTTTGGTCATAAGATACCTAATTAGGGCATGGTCTGTGTACACAATTACCTTCAACCCAATAATGTAAGATCAAAACTTATCCAAAGAATAAACCACCACTAGCATCTCTTTTTCTGTAGTAGCATAGTTTACTTGAGCATCATTAAGCAACCTGTTGGCATAGTAAATGATATAGCACCTTTTGTCCTTCTTTTGGCAAAGAACAACTCCTATTGCAAACTCACTGGCATTGTACATAATCTTAAAAGGTAAAATCCAATCCGAAGGTGAAATAAATGGAGCCATGGTCAATGCCTTCTTCAACCTATCAAAAGTATTAAGACAATCATTAGAGAAATAAAAATTGACATCTTTACTTAATAAATCAAATAAAAGCTTTCAAATTTTAGAAAAATCTTTAATAAAACGTCTATAAAATCCAGCATGTCCAAAAAAATTTTGGATTCCTTTGACGTTTATAGGTGGGGGCAACTTCTCAATCACTTTAACTTTTGCTTTGTCCAACTCAATCCCTGCTTGTGAAACTTTATGCCCAAGGATTATCCCCTCTTCAACCATAAAATGACATTTCTCCCAATTAAGCACCAAATTTATTTCTTTGCACTTTTGAAGCACCTTAGCTAAATTCTGCATATAAATTTCAAAAGAAGTATCATAAATAGTGAAATCTCCATAAAAATTTCCATCAATTTTTCTACACAATCACTAAATATTGCCATCATGCAATGATGAAATGTTGTAGATACATTGCACAAACCAAAGGGCATCCTCCTATAAGCAAAAGTACTAAATGGACAAGTAAAGGTTATTTTATCTTGATCTTCTGGAGCTATAGGTATCTGAAAATACCTTGAATATCCATCTAACAAACAATAAAAATAATTACCGGCCAAGCGCTCCAACATTTGATCAATAAAAGGTAAGAGAAAATAGTCTTTACGAGCATCTTTTTTTAATTTTCTATAATCTATACACACTCGCCAACCCATAACTGTCCTAGATGGAATCAAACTCGTCTTTTTCATTTTTAACAACAATCATCCCTCATTTCTTAGGTACCACATATATCG
Organism: Garcia nutans; assembly: GCA_947685225.1. Taxonomy (NCBI): domain Eukaryota; kingdom Viridiplantae; phylum Streptophyta; class Magnoliopsida; order Malpighiales; family Euphorbiaceae; genus Garcia; species Garcia nutans. The sequence continues at coordinate 1,041,742 of CANTUV010000013.1, forward strand.
GACTACCCTATGGGCTATCCGAAATTGGGTAAACTATCTATGCATCTAATAGCTTAGTAATTTCAGCCTTAACCACCTCCATGTTAGGATTTAACCATCTTTGTGCATCCACAATAGGTTTACAATCATCCTCCATTAAAATCCTCTGCATACTCAAAGATGGGCTAATACCTTTGATATCTGAAATGGTCCAACCTATACCTTTCTTAAAGTACTTAATCACACTTAAAGTTTGTTCTAGTTGGTCCTCAAATAATTTAGCACTTATAATTATTGGGAAACTATCATTAGGCTCTAGAAAGGCATATTTCAAATGGGAAGGCAATGGTTTGAACTCAAGAATTGGAGGCTTCTCAATTGAGGGGGGTAGTAAGAGTGTAGACTTTCCTATCTCTTCAAATCCCCTAAAAGCTATGGGTGGTGTCATTTGTAAAGCATAAGCGTAAGCTGCTATCTCTTGATTGTCATCTTCATGAGTTGCACTAAAAGTTAAACAAGCCTCTAAAGGGTTCTTTTCTAAACTCTTTTTCATAGACTTCTTAAACTAACTCATCAATAACATCAACTCTGTAACAATCATCCATAAAACTAGGTTCTTTCATGGACTCATTAAGATTGAACTCTACCTTCTCTTCACCTACTTGCAAGGTTAACTAACCTTCCTTAACGTCTATCATAGCCTCTACAGTAGCTAAAAATGGTCGTTCTAAAATTAGAGGAATTTTAATATCATCTTCCATTTTAAGAATAACAAAATCAATAGGTATAAAAAATTTATCAACTTTAACCAAAACATTTTCAATAATTCCCAAAGGAAATTTCACTGAGCGATAAGCTAATTGCAATGTCATCCTTGTAGAATTCAAGTCATTGAGTCCAAGTTTCTTACAAATGGAATTTGGCATTAGACTTGCAATTGCACCCAAATCACATAAATCTTTACTAAAATTAAAATCACCAATAGTACAAAGGTATAGAAAAACTTTCTAGATCCTTCAATTTGGATGGAAGTTTGTTTAGGATCACAACACTACATTCTTCAATTAGGGAAACTCTTGCATTTTCTTCAAATGAATCTCTTGTTAGAAAGAATCTCCTTCAAAAATTTGACATATGAAGGTATTTGAGCAAGAGCGTCTGCAAAAGAAATGTTAATTCTTAATTGTTTGAACACTTCAAGAAATTTTTCATATTGATTCTCCACTTTTGCTTTTGAAGCCTTTAAGGAAATGGTAAAGGTGGTACATAAGGCTTCACTTCTTTCTTTGGTGGGAGTGTCTCACTTTCCTCCTTTCCAGTCTCAGTCTCTTTATTTTGCTCATCTTCTTTAACTACTTCACTTTCTCTTTTTGATTCAACCTTCTTTGGTATTATCTCTTGTAACTCCTTCTCACTTCTAATCGTAATTGCTTTACAATACTCCTTGGGATTTATTTTTGTTTTACTAGGAAGAGCTCATTGACTTCTTGAATTAGAAGAACATTCTTCTAATTGCCTAATTTGCACTTCAAGGTTCCTAGTTGGACTTGCAATTTGATCCTTCCTACCTTCCAATCGATCATATTTCTTATCTAATTTGTCAAGCTTTTCACTAGAAATAGTAATAAATTTTTTCTAAAGAAGCTTCATAACCTGTCTTATTATCTTGGTAATTAGCTTGACCTTTTCCCCGATTAGGAAATGGTGGTTGGTACATTCCTCTTTGTCTGAATTGGTTCCCCTGATTACCTTGATTGACTTGATTTCCAACGCATGACAAATTTGGATGGTTTTTCCAATTGGGGTTGTATGTATTTCCATAAGGAGTTGGTTGAGCTCTATTTTGATTCCACACAAAATGCACTTGTTCTTGAGCTAGACATTCAAAATATTAGTGGTTTCCACCACACCCTTCACAACCTACAATGGCAAGATTAAAATGTTCCAATTTCCTAATTAAGGCATCAACCTTAGCTGAAAGTAATGAAATTTCATCTACTTCATGCACACCGACTGCCGTTTTGGGTAAAGACCTCTCACTAGACCAATGGCAATTGTTTACTACCATGGACTCAAGCAATTACAATGCATCTTCTGAATTTTTATTCATAAGAACCCCTCATGTGGCTGCATCAATTGTACTTCTCAATGGCCCTATTATTCCATTATAAAATATTTGCACAATCAGCCATTCTAAAATCCCATGGTGAGGGCCCTTCCTTTGAAGGTCTTTAAATCTTTCTCAATCTTCATAAAGTGACTCTCCTTCAAACTGCACAAAACTGGTTATATCATTTTTGAATTTTATAGTTTTCTCAGGAGGAAAATATTTTGCCAAAAATCCTTTAGACATATAATCTCAAGTGGTGAAAGATCCAGCAACTTGCCCTTGCAACCAAGCTTTTGCCTGGTCCTTTGATGAGAAAGGAAAAAAGGCATAGACTAATTACATCATCACTGACTCTATTCATCTTGATCGTATCATAAATTTCTAAAAAATTTTCCAAGTGAGCAATACCATCTTCTTGGTTCAAGCCATAGAAAGCCGTTGCTGAACTATGTTGATGAGAGCTAGTTTAAGTTTAAAATTGTTAGCATTCACTGCAAGTCGAGTGATGCTTGATTGTGATTTCTTGGTTGAAGTTGCTCTTGTGGATGTACCATGTTAACTTCTTCGTCATTAGCTTCTTCTAGCTCAACTCTACTGTCTGTTTCTAGAGACTCCTACGCACGAATTTGTTCTTTTTCCTCTCTTTCTAAATGATGTCTCTCTCTTCTTGCTTTATTATTTTCTCTGCACTACTTTTCAATCTCAGGATTAAATTCTTTTAATACTGTTTGTCTATTACTCCACATATAACTCCTGAAGAAAAGCAAAAGAAAACAATTAAAATAAATTTCAAATTAATAGTCTCTTTCAACTTACTGTTATCAAAATTAATTTCTCCTTCCCCGGCAATGGCACCAAAAACTTATTGGTCGATTATGTATATATTAATTTTAACCACAAGTACATGGCTCGTAACAAGTAATAAAGTGAAAGTAAAGGCCGATCTCATAGAGAATGAGTAATTTGATTAACTAAAATTCAAGTTAACTGTTATCTGTAAAACTAATTAATTAATTTTATATTTTTTAAAAATTAAATACTTAATCCTTAATTTAAATTAAAATTCAAAATTAAATTAGTATTCAAATTCAAAATGAAATTAATCTAAGATAATTATCTATTAATTCAAACTTAAAATTAAAATTAAAATTATTAAATTCAAATAATTGAGATAAACTAGTAGGATTAGGTTTCTTTAGAATTATTTCAAATGGGTAAAAATAACTTTTCAAACTTATTCAAACCTTTCCTAAATCAAAGTTACAAATTTCTTAAATTTAAATCTTTCTCTTTTTCAAGCAAGAAAATTAATAATTGATGTAATTTATAAATTTTATTTTCATGAACAATAAATTAAATTAACCTATCAAGTTCAAAGGAACTAAGTTGGTCTTAAAATTATTATTTTATCTCTAAATAGAATTTTCTTAAGTTGTTGATTTCTAAATCTAAAATCATACCTAGCTTTCACTCAATATATGATTTCAATTGTACATGCAATTAGTGACCAGTCAATCACAAGCACTAAGAATAAAATCAACAAAACTTCATTTTCATGAAATAAATAGTAATTAAATTAATTAATACCCATTATCCACAATCCTAAAGTCACCTAATCTCACTAAGGATTAGTTGCTCATAACTAAATTAAACATAATAACCATAAAAATTAAGAAATTAAACAAGAAATCCATAATTATAATGTTCAATTGAATAAAATAACAAAGCATTAAAGAAAATACAATCTTGAAAAGTATAAACTGAAAAGAGAATTCAAACTAGACGGATGAAGAATCTGGCATAGATAACGAAGTCCTCTTCCAGCACAATATTCTTCTTCCTTTGATTTTCAATCTTTGATAAACTAATCAACTCTCCAAAAAATATGAAAAAAAGTGTATATAAAATTATCTAAGATGGATGATCCTCCTCTGTTGTATTACATTCCACTCCATAAAACTAGACTCCTACTCCTACTCAACTTCTGCTTAAAAATTCAAATTCACATTTCCAGCCAATTTTCTATTAGATAGAGTCCTTATCTCAAATTAACTCCTTCTGAATAATTATATCCCCATAAGATTAGATAATTTTAGGATTTTTAATTACCTTATTTGGACTTCAGATGCCTAAGTTATGGCCTAATTACTCTTAGTGGCTCAGGCTGAAATTCTACTTTTGTATTTTAAGCCTAATTTTGAATTCAAAGTTGGAAGCCCAAACGAACTTGAAAATTGACAAACTAGACCTTTTTGAAAATCTTGAGATGTTCTCTATCAACTTCATTAAGACCACTTTTCCAATCTTGGAATTTATAACCAACGAAATTATATTTGAAGCTCTGAAGATCTAATCTGTCTAAAATTTCAGTTTGCACAAACCTACAAGAAATTAATTCAAACTAAACTTGATTCCAGAATAATTAAATTAAAACACATAAATAAGCTTAGAATAAATTAATTTAACTCAATTTAATGCTAAAATCAATAGAAAAATATATGTTCTAATTGCACTTATCATACTGCAAGTATCGATATCTAATGGAAAGATGCTAACAAGTTTTCCATCACAAAGAGAATTGTCAAGAATTATCTTGAAAAATAGGGTGATTTGGCTGAAGCATTCAAGCTTTCATTGCCAATAGAAGTCATAACATTTTTTAACAGAACTATCAATACTAGCCAGCTATCTTCATTTGTTCCATTTTTCCAGCAGTTATTTCTTTGAAAATTGTTCACCACCACCTGCATATGTTCAGTATAGATCGACCTTGAGAATTGATATTTCATTCAGAGCTCTCTTTTTTACTTTGTATTTTAAGGAAAACATATTTGCGCTGGGAAGCCCACTTACTTGAGAGATATGCATGATGGGTCTTAATGAGAGAATATACTCATGGACTTGACATCACACTCTGACCCTAAATCTTAAGGCATTGAGTTTATAGGTTCTTTCTACTTATATACTCCTTGTTAATCCCATCACTTTTTGATGTGAGATTCCTCTCGCACTTGATAATTCCAACAAAACATGATATCTACTCAAACAAATAATAATACTATTTAAATAAAAGTTTGGCTATAAGTTGGAGAGGATATTATTATTACAAATAGCAAAGCAAAACTAAAATCACTTAAATGTTGTGTTGAAATTTGACAATTAGAGAAAAACTGAAATGGGTTCATTCAAACTTATTAAAGATTATTTAAAGCATATTTGATGTAAGTTAAAAACTGACTTAATATCGAAAACTATTTGAAATTCATATACTACTTAAATAATCGTTATAAATACATCTTCATTAAGTCCACCAATTCAAGTCCATAACAAGCCATAGCTCTTCAACCATCTTCAAGATCAATTTCTTTTCCATTTCCAACAAACATGGAAGGAGTTAACAGTTTATCTATCAAGCTGGGTGTGATAACAGCAATTCTAATCTCATTAAAGCTCACAATTGCAATTGATTTGGGTGTACCCACACCATCTCAAGAACCAAGTGCAGGGACAGGTTTATTTAAGTATTTGGATAAATGTGCAAAGCATATTGGTCCCATATGTGGGAAACATGTATTTGATACAGTATTTAACAATGGAAGTGTTACTGAAGAATACTGCTATAAACTTCTTGATATGGGAAAAAATTGCCATGATAATTTTGTGAATTATATTGCTCATGGTCCAAAATTTATTTCACATTTGAATGAAATCTTAAGAAAGAGTGAGCAAGTTTATCAAACTTGTGTTTCTATTGTGTCATTGCCTTCTCGTTCAAATACTTTTGTGGAGAATTTAGCTTAAGCTTATTGATGTATTTATATATATATATCAAAAATATATTACTCAAAAATAGTATAAAGAATAATTATTTTAATAATAAAATAAGACGAGTTGGTAATATTCTTTTGAATAAATTTCTAAATAATATTTTTTTGTTTTGAGGAAATTACATCATTTATTACTTTTTAAGTTTTTTTATTTTTACCGCACTTATTTTTGTTCAATTTTAACTTTTCCTTTTTTCAATTTTATGTTAATTTTTATATTTTGTTTTCAAAAATACAGTGGCTCTATTTTTCTTCTTCTTTTCCATTCCAAAGAAATGCATCATAAGCTTATTTTGTTAATAAAACAGAGGAGCTGAAACAGAAAAAGAAAGTAAAAAAAATCAAAGAGGAATTTTATCAAACATATGGTGGGCACAGAAAATATGAGGGAAATGGAATTATATTTCTATTCATCAAATGCTCTTCAAATACAATCACAATATAACCAAATCCCAGATTTCCTGGACACTAAATATCTCACGTCAACAAGAAAATAGGAAATCAAATAACAAATGTTAACTTATTAAAAAACTAAAACTGAAAGTGCAGTAATGATTTTTGCATTATTCACTAACATACTCCTCCTTAATGCAAAAATCTATAACTCCTAACTTGTCTCTGAGATATGCAAACTTCTCAAAAGGAAGAGCTTTTGTAAACAAATCAGCTACTTGCTCTCTTGAATTGCAAAACTCTAACTGGATACTTCCTTCTACAACCTGCTCCCTTATAAAATGATGACGAATATCAATGTGCCTTGTTCTTTGGTGATGAACTGGATTTTTTGCCATTGAAATTGTGAACTGATTATCACAGAAAATGACCATTGCTTCTTTCTTCTCAATCTTCATATCTTGCAAAATTCGTCTGAGCCAAACTGCTTGACAAGCTGCTAAAGTGACAGCCATATATTCAGCTTCAGAAGATGATAAAGCTATGGATGGTTGTTTTCTTGAACTCCAGGATATGGCACTAGACCTAAGTAAGAACAAATATCCTGTAGTACTTCTACGGTCATCCAAGGAACCTGCCCAATCACTGTCAGAAAAACCATACAGTTTAAAATTTTCTGAGCTAGAATAGAATAGCCCATAAGAAGAGGTTCCCTTCAAGTATCTTAACACTCTCTTCGTAGCACCAAAATGAACCTTGCTCAGACTCTGCATAAACCTTGAAAGGAGACTAGTTGCTTGCAAAATATCTGGATGACTATTCGTCAAATAAAGTAGACTTCCCACCAAACTCCGGTATAATTGAGAATCTACCGTCTCTTCTCCATCATCCAAGCAATATTTATGGTTTGTGATCATTGGAGTTGTGACTGAATTGCAATCTTTCATATTATATTTTGTAAGAAGATCATTCACATATTTTTGTTGTGAAATAAAAATTCCAACTTTACATTGACTCACTTCCAAACCCAAAAAATAGCTCATCAAGCCCAAATCAGTCATATCAAATTCAGTCACCATAATCTTCTTAAATTCATTAAATAACTCAATGCTATTTCCTGTATAGATTAAGTCATCCACATAAAGGCAAATGATCAATACCTCATTGTCTGCTTTTCTCTTGACATACAAAGTGGGCTCGCTTGCACTCTTTTGAAAACCATTTTTGCAGAAATGTGCGTCAATCCTCCCATACCAGGCCCTCGGAGCCTGCTTGCGGCCGTAGAGAGCGTTCTTAAACCTATACACTTTCTTTTCTTCACCAGCAATTTCATAGCCCTTGGGTTGTTGCACATAAACCTCTTCTTCCAAAATACCATTTAAAAAGGCTGATTTGACATCAAACTGAAAAACTTTCCAGTTGAAATAAGCAGCAATAGAAAGAGTAGTTCGAATAGTGTCAAACCTTGCTACTGGAGAGAATGTTTCTTCGAAATCAATACCTTCACGCTGCATATAACCACGTGCAACTAACCGAGCTTTGTGTCTTTGGATAGACCCATCAGGCTTGTGTTTCAGCTTGTACACCCATTTCAGCCCCACTACTTCTTTACCAAATGGCAAGTCAACCAACTCCCACGTTTTGTTTTTTTTTTCTAAGGCATCCATCTCCTCATCCATTGCCTTTTTCCATTCTGTGATTTTTGCTGCTTCTTCAAAATTGCTTGGTTCTTGAATGACCACAAGATGACATTCATCAAGTTGTTCATAAATCTCCTGTAGAGATCTCCATTTCCGTGGAGGTGTACTTGTTGAAGAGGATGATGTTGAACTAGAAGGACTGGAAATGGGAGTGTTTGGAGATGAAGAATCTAAACCACCATTGTTATCTTCATTTTGAATTTGTTCAGGAACAAATTCTTCATCATTTTGAGAAAAATTTACTCCTGGCTGCGTCTCACACCAATTCCATACACTTTTCTCATCAAAAAACAACATCACGACTTATTAGCAATTTTTTTGAAAGAGGATCATAGAAGCGATACCCTTTAGTTTCCGTACTATAGCCCATAAATATACATTTCACACTGTTTTCATCAAGTTTTCCTCTCTTTTGAGATGGCACTAACACATAAACGACACAACCAAAGATTTTAAAATGTTTTACCTTTGGTTTCCACCCATTCCAAGCCTCAAAAGGTGTTTGATTGATAAGGCCAATGTAGAACTCCGGTTCAGAATGTAGGCAGCAATATGAATGGCTTCTGCCCAAAAGCTTTTTGAAAGATTTTTGGCTTTCAACATACTCTTGGCCATCTCCACAAGACTCCTATTTTTCCTCTCCGCCACACCATTCTGTTGGGGAGTATAACTAGCTGTAAGCTGCCTTTGAATCCCAAAATCTTCACATAATTTTTCAAATTCTACAGAGACAAATTCACCACCACAATCTGTCCGCAAAATCTTTATTGCATTGCCACTTTGTTTTTCAATCAAGCTCCTAAATTTCTTAAATGTTGACAGCACCTCTGATTTTCTTTAAGAAAGAAAACCCAAGTCATTCAACTATAATCATCAACAAAGACAACAAAGTACCTACTGCCATTAAGAGGCAAAGTACGCATCGGACCGCAAACATTAGCATGTATAAGTTCAGCTGTTTTAGAAGCTCTTCTGCTTTTGCCTTTAGGAAAAGAATCTCTATGATGTTTTCCAATCACACAACTTTCACACACATCACCAACAGAATTTATGACAGGTAATCCATCCACCAAATTATTTTTAGACATTAAACTCAAGCTATTAAAGTTTAAATGTCCATACCTGTGATGCCACAACCAATCATCATCTTCCAATGAAACTGCTAGTGCTTTCTGTTGGTCATCAAGATCAAGAGGAAATATATTATTTTCGCTCATTGGGACGCGAAATAATATATTCTTTTTGGTTGCATCTGAAAATACACTGCAGGAGAAATCTTCAAAAAGAAGTGAATACCCTTTTCTCATAAACTGACCGACGTTCAAAAGACTTGAATCTAAATCAGGCACGTAGAGAACATCTCTAATCTCACAATCATTCAGCTTCACGATTCCTTTGCCATGTGCTTGACGAACCATTCCATCTGCTGTTTTAATGTTGGATTTGAAGGACTTATCCAAATAAACAAAAGCCTCTAGATTAGCAGTCACGTGTTTACTGCTGCCACTGTCCATATACCACACATTAGAATCACATTCTCTAGTAGCCAAGACAGCAAGAAATAAACTCTCACAATCATCTTTATTTTCTTGCTCAACCAAATTAGCCTGATTTCCTTTCTGCCGACAATACTTTGCTATATGACCCTGTTTCCCGCAATTATAACATGTAAAACAACAGGAACGAGTTTCACCTTTATTAGTTTCAATGTTGTGATTCTGACTCTGACCACCGGCTCGTCCACCCCCTCTGTTACCTCTGCCTCCTCTTCTTCCACGTGAAGAATGTCCACCGCGATTGTTATGGCCATTGCCATGATGTTCCCCTTCTTTAGATAGCTGCAATTTAGTGTGAAAGACTTTTTCTACACCACTTTCTTCACAACCACGGTGTCTGTCTTCATGGGATTGTAAAGAACCCATCAACTCATCAATAGATAGGGCACTTAAGTCCTTCGATTCTTCTATTGCAGCCACGGCAGACTCATACTTTCTGGGCAAACTCCGCAAAATCTTCTCCACAACCTTTTGATCAGACAACTGCTCCCCATACTTTCGCATTTGGTTTACAACTTCCATCACTCTGTTGAAATATTCATGCATAGACTCACCATCTTTCATAACAAAGCAATCAAACTTTCTGCGAAGTGTCTGCAACTTTACTGTAACCACCTTCTCCACACCTTGGTAGTTATTACGAAGTATATCCCATGCTACTTTCGCTTTTGTTGCAACAGAAATTCGAGAAAAAATAGCATCATCTACAGCTTGTTGAATGAGGAAAAGAGCTTTGTTATCTTTCTTCAGCAATTCTCAGAGAGTTTCAGCAGGTGCTTTTTTGTTGTAGCCGTTCTCCACTAGATCCCATAACTCTTGGGAAAGGAAAAGAGTTTTCATTTTGATACTCTAGATATCATAGTTGGCCATTCCTCGAAGGATCGGAACCGAAGGTTGTGAGAGATTAATTCCTACTGAATTACAAGCCATCTGGACGGTATTAGGCTCTGATACTAGATGTTAATAAAACAGAGGAGCTGAAACAGAAAAAGAAAGTAAAAAAAAATCAAAGAGGAATTTTATTAAACATATGGTGGGCACAGAAAATATGAGGGAAATGGAATTATATTTCTATTCATCAAATGCTCTTTAAATACAATTACAATATAACCAAATCCCAGATTTCGTGGACACTAAATATCTCACGTCAACAAGAAAATAGGAAATCAAAAAACAAATGTTGACTTATTAAAAAACTAAAACTAAAAGTGCAGAAATGATTTTTGCATTATTCGCTAACATATTTCATATCCTTTCTCCTCATTCCAATTACTTTCACATCTCTTCTTTCTCTTTTCCTATAGGTTTCTCTCTCTTTATCCCTCTCTTTGTTATCCTTAAATTTAAAAACCACATTCACACACTGCAATTTTTTCAACAACAAGCATTCAACATCAAATCACATGGAGCTCTATTTTTTCTAATTTTTACGTTGGTTGATTTCCTTCCAGTAAAATCCCAATTGATCATTGGCTTTCCATTCAGAACTATAGCTTTTTTTTATCATAGAACTATAGTTATTATAAAATTATCAGCAAAGTTAATCTGCTTATCGAAGTTCTTGCAACAATTTTGCTTTTACTAATTCTTGCCCTAGTTATTGGGTGGACATTTTTTATAGGTGCAGTTCCCATAATATGTCTTTCACTATTATGGCCTCAGTCATGGAGGTATCTTTCACTTTCAACTAATTAATCAATGTTCATCTTCTTTTATAGGTGTAGTTCCAGGCAATTAGATTGGCTTTTTTTTATTATGACTTTCAATTGGTTAATGTTTTACTTTCGGTCTTTGCACTTGAGATGAAATGCATAAACACTTGATTCTTCCCTCAAAAAATGAAATGAGAATTCAATGGCAATGACATTTGATATTTACTCATAATAATAATAAACTTGTTCCAGTTTAAGCTTATAATCAATTACTGAAATCGACGTTGATCTTTTCTAGATGAAATGCAGGATTCTATTTATCTTTTGTTGCAGAGATAAAAAGCCAAAAAAAAATTTTGTAATTTCATCTGGTACCAACATATTTTTACCTTGCTCCTTCACTATTTGATGAAATGTCAAACTGAATAATATTAAACACACACAAGCAACAAAGCACAAGTTGTGTGGATATTTATTAGACAAACAAACACAATTGTATAGAAAGTTCTTCTCTATTTTATTTCATTTTGACAATAACAATTATGAATTAATTTCTTTTTAATTATATATTGTTGTTGTTGTTGTTGTTGTTTGTTGTTGTTGTTGTTATTAACAAAAATTGACAATATTACATATATGTTACATTATGTGGATATATGTTGCATAAGAATAACAATATTTGTTAAATATAAGTGAGTATATGTTGGTATATATCTGTATATATCGGGATATATGCGGGTAAATATTGCTAAAGAATAATAATATATGTTACATACATATAGGTATATGTTAATTGTATAATAAAAATAACCGTAGGCATATATCGGTATATATTACATATACTCTAACTAAAAAATTGCATTTTTGTAAATATAGGCTCTATGTTTTTTATAGTATATAGAGGTATATGTGGTATATATTAAATTAACTAAAAAATTATATTTTTATAAATAGTGGCTTCGTATTTTTGAAGTTCAAGTCATCACTATATTTTTGAAAAAAAAAACTTTTATCTAAAAGTATTTTTGTAGTATTTTTTAAGAAAAACTTTTTTTTAAGTTATTTTTGTAAGAAAAAACCATCATACCTATCATCAACTTAAGTCATTTTTTGAATTATATCATAATTACAAAGTTGCATAAAACTAGTATATAAACTTTAATTTATGTTATAAATTAATCCAATCTTCCTTGTTTATATGAGTTTGTTGACTTATTATGCTGATGTAACTTTAAATAATATAAATTAATTTATGACATAGAAAAACTAAAGGGAAAAATATCATATTTATCCTCAACTTAGGCCATTTTCTCAATTTTATCCTAATTTCAAAAGTGTATCAATTTGAATTAGGCAAAAATATAAAAAAATACTTAAATTTTACCCCTGATCTCATTTCTATCATAAACTTTTTTTTTTTACAAATTAGTTCATAAACTTATTTTTTCATTCCAATTTTATTGTTTTACTGGTTGGACTTGTTTTTTCCAGATATCTTGCTAACGCTTTAGTGAAAAATAAAGTAATGGATGTTACAAAAAAAAATAAAGCCTATTTAATAAAATAATGAGCGTTAAAAAAAAAAAAAGCAAATTAAGAATTTCGTATTTTCCTTGAGGTGAAAGTGGGAAATTGCGAAGCAAATTTTCAAAAAGTCGATAATTTTCAAAATGTCTACAACGGAAGAGCCAATTCGTTTTACCTCTTCCTCCGTCTCTTTACCTTCCTTCTTCTTCTTCTTTTTGTATTTCCCTCTTCCTCCGTCTCTTTACCTTCCTTCTTATACTGTTTTATAGATTCTGATCTGCAATTTTCTTTCAAAAATTCTTATACGTGTCTCTTATTCTAGAGAAATGAAGGTCAATGTTTTCTTTATGATTCTTGATAAATTCTTGCTCAACTTATATATATGATTCGGGTAGTAATCCTTCTTTTTTCGTATTTAGTTTGATTTTTCATTGTTTTTTCTTTTAATTGTTAAAGGCTCTGTTTTGGTCATTTTGATATGGATCTATCATAATGTGCATATTGGTTTTCATTTTGTTGCAGATAGTAGTGTTGAAACTAGAGTTGCACAATGATAAAAACTAGAAAAAAGCTATGAAGAAAGTTTCAGGCATTCTGTTGATGATAGTCTTATCTTTAATAAATGAATGAAAGAAAGAAAACCCAGAATTTAAATTTAAATGATGTGAAAATCTGAAAAAAAGATCGGTTCTTCTTGTTATTGGAAACTCGTAGGTGTTAAATCAATCTCCAAGGATATAAGGCTTATAATCCTCACATGACTACATATTATTATGTTAGTACTGCAGAGGAAGATCCTAATTCCTGTGTCATTTGTTTATTGCATTGATCATAGAAGAACATACAAGAAGAAATAAATAATAATCAATTGTGAAAAAAAAAGTTTTAATTGGCTGATTATCTTAAATTTGGATCATATAAGTTTATAGTACTTTTTTGTGCAATAGTTAATGGTGGGATGATGTTCAGATAAAGATTCATGTTTGTTAGTTTTGTTCTTTTTGATGTATAAAATTGTGGTAGTATTTTTTCAATTATTATTTATGGATTTTCAATGGTTTTTTATACAAATTTAGAGTTTATTGATATTAGCTCATTTGGGCCACCTAAATTCTTAATTTGGCATATATATGACAAATGTTTTTCCTATTTGTTTAATGGGCTTTCATGATTTTTTATTTTTTTTAAATAAATGAAAATGCCTGTTTATTTTTCAGCCAATGCGTCAGCAAAATACTCGATAAAAATAAGTCTAACCGTTGAAAAGATAAAACTGAAATGAAAAATTAAATAAGTTTATGTATTAATTTCTTAAAAAAAAGTTTATGATAGAAGTGGTAAACAGAGTAAAGTTTAAGTTTTTTTTTTTGATATTTTTGCCTTTGAATTATATTTTGTTTATTATTGTTTATTTAGTTTATAAAATTTAATCTAATTAATATGTTGGCTTTTCTATATTTTATTTTTATTAATAAATCATATTTTGCTTCTAATATAAATTATATATGAATGAAAAATATTAAAATGATATTTTAATATATATATATATATTAGATATCAAAATGCAATTTTTTAATAAAAAAATCAAATTAAATATTAATTTTTTACAGTTTTTTTTTATAAAATAAATAAAAAATTTACATTATTTATTTTAAATATTAAAAATATTTTTACATAATATACAAAACTTTAGTTTTAGTTATTTTTATGATGTAAATAATATTTTTTTTCTTTATATATAAATTTTATTGTTTTCAATAATAGAAAAAGAGATTAAAAAAACTTTCTTATTATTAAAAATATAAAAACATTTAAAAAATAGATTTTTATTAACCTAAATATAAAACAATATTTTTTAATTATATCACAAAACTAATTGAATCTAATTATATTAAAAAATCATTAATCAATTTGAGTTATATATGTAATTAGGCATGTTTGAGTACTTTGTTACCAAATTCATCTCTTGACTGAAAATTTAAAGAGGAAGTTAAAATGTATGATATTTTTTATATATGAGTTAGTAAATATTTTTGAAATTAAAAATTAAAAAGTGAAATTAGGATAAAATTGTAAAGGTGATATAAGTTGGGGATAGATATGATAGTTTTCCTTTATTTTTTCTATGTCACCAATTCATTTATATTATTTAAAACCACATTATTGTGATATGTCAGTAAATCCACATGTGTAAACGAGATTGGATAGATTTGTAATAAAAAGCAAAGTTCATATACCAAATTGACATAACTTTAAAATTAAGATATAATTAAAAAAGTGACTTAGAGAATAGATATGATGATTTTCCCTTTTTGTAGTCACCCCTTTTGTTTTCAACTTTAGTTACTTGCTAAAAAAAATACAACAAAAAAAGTTTCACTAATTAAATATGCAACTATCATTCATTATTCTATATGTTGTAAAAAGAATAGTAATATATGTCATATATATATGTAGGTATATATTGGTATATATCGAAAAATATGTGGATATATATTATAAAAAAATAGTATATATTACATATATGCGTGTATATAGGGGTATATGTTAGTTATATAATAATAGTATATATAGGTATATATCAGTACATGTTATATGAGGGTATATGTTTGTAAATATAGGCTTTGTGTTTTTTATAATATATGTGGCTATATATGATATATTTGATATCCAAGTCATCACCGTATTTTTAAAAAAAAAAAAAACTTTTATCTAAAAGTATTTTTGTAGAATTTTTTTGTATAGTATTTTTTAAACAAACTTTTTAAAGTTATTTTTGTAAGCGAAAACCATCATAACTATCCTTAACTTAGATTATATTTTCAATTGCATTGACAAGGTATAATAAGTAACTTGTAGGAAAAAAATATGGGTTTCTAACCACTAAAGCATAATTCAATAATTGTTAGAAAATAATATAGTGAATAAAGTTTTTAAAGAAAACAATTTGATCATGTGTTTTTTGTTTGTGTTTTAAACATTTTCTTTCAAAGACTTTTTTTAATATCTTTTATGATTTTTGTAATTTTAACAATATGTATGACGAATATTTACAAATTCATATTTGAAAATTAGTATGCCTGAAATAATCTAGAAATATATATATATATATATATTGCAATATTATTTATCATTATTATAAAGAAATAAATAGTTTAAAGAAAGCTACAAAATACTAAGCTGGCGTGGGACTAAGGAGGGTTATGGGGGATCAACGGTTCAAACATATACATACATACATAAATACATACATAATTTTAGTCATTTTAATAAATTAATCCCTCTCTCTTTGGACCCTCTTATTAAGAACCTTTCACGTTTAGATTTCTTTTTCTCAATAATAGCCTGTTGTTGTTGTTGTTGTTGTTGTTGTTGTTGTTGTTGTTATTATTCAAATGCAACCCCCCACTCTAGCCTTAATTTTTTTAAATACTTATTATTATTTTAATTGTTATTTTTTAATCACACTTTTCATTTAGATATAGTTTTAATTCCTTTCCTGTAAAAATTTTTACTTAATAATTTTGAGGAAAATCTAAGGTTAAGAGAATTAGAATATTAAATTATATGAAAAATTGACATAGAAATTAAAAATCATCATGTAATAATAGGAAAAGTGTGATTGAAGTTTTCTAGCCCTTCCAAGTTACAACTTCAATGTAAATATGAGATATTTACTCGTAATTATAATTGAAGTGACATATATATACTCATATTCTCTTCAATTTAATATATATGTATATACTTTAAATTGATAAATCTACTCTAGCTATTTATTATCTTCAATTGTTTCCAATTTGTATTCTAAAATTGATATTAATATAATAGATTTGACAATATTATATGTGTTTATAATAAATAATTCAAGAATATGTTCTCTAAACTATATAATCTCGTCGCTTAAATGTAATTTTTTTTAAAATTTTAGGAGGATATCATAGTATATTTAATATATTTGATATATTCAATAAATTTTTTTTCATATTTTAATCAATTTTATTTTAAATTTATTCGCAATGAACTTATTTATTAAATACAATTTCTTTTGTATTAAAATTTTGACCCCTCCTTTGGTCCTGCCACTGAGTATAAGTAATTCACGTCGATAGTGTAGATTCACGTCGATAGTGTAGATTGTCTTTGATATAAGAGTTATCATAACTTTAAGGTCTATGTATCAATTCCATGTCCCTCAATGTTATGTTTATACCATTAGTCAAAAAATTGTTAATTACAAACAAAGTATTTGAAATAAAAATATAACAAATTAATAAATTATTCTAAAATAAATATATCACAGTATATATTCTATAATAGATTTAACAACATTATATGTGCTCATAATAAAAAAAAATTCAACAATATTTTTATAAACTATACAATCTCACAGCTTAAATGTGATTTTTTTAAAATTTTAGGAGGATGTCATAGTATAATTTTGATATATTTGATATATTTTATAATTGTTTTTCATATTTTATTCAATTTTATTTTAAATTTATTCGCAATAAACTTATATGTTGAATATAATTTCTTTTGTATTGAAATTTTGATCTCTCCTCTGATTCTGCCATTGAGTATAAGTAATTCATATTGACATTGTAGACTGTCTTTGATATAAGAGTTAGCATAACTTTAAGGTATATGTATCAATTCCTTGTCTCTCTATGTTATGTTTTTACTATTGGTCAAAAAATTGTTAACTACAAACAATGTATTTGAAATAAAAATATAACAAATTAATATAATATTCTAAAATAAACATATTTAGAAATATATATATATATATCTCATAAATCAATGCACTGATTATAACCTAGTATAAAATAAAGATGTTATAGAAAAAATATATGTATAAAATTAAGTAACTTTTCTTAATTCCTATAAAATAAACAAAATGTGGCTATCAATTTGAGTTGGAAGGAATAATATTATTAGTAATAGTAGGAAAAAAAAATTGAAATCATCTAATTGCTGCATTCAAATTTGACTATTAGAAAAAAAAAAACTGAAATGTCTTTATTCAAACATATTAAAGATTACTTAAAGCATATTTGAGGAAAGATAAAAATGGAAAAAATATTGAAAACTATTCAATTCAGCATACTACAAGCGGCGGAACCAAGGATGGCACGGGGTCCATTGCCCCCTTGGTCCTATATACATATACAGATATATATAGATGTATATTTATATATCTTTGACAAAAAAAATATGTATATTTATATAAACATAAAATTAATAAGACTTATATTTATATAATATAAAATTAATTTATAATATAATATATAGTATTTATATATATTTGGGTGTGTTGCATATTTATTTTTTCTTTAAATTAATTTTAAAATATTAATTATTTTAAATTTTAAAATTAGTTTTTAATTTATTATTTTGATAATGTTATTGAGTATTATAATTTTTTATAATTATTGTTTAATTTATATGCTTTAGTTTATTATTTTAATTATTATGTTAATTATTTTAAATTTTGATTATGAATTGAAATTTGGATTTGGATGATTACGTAATTTGATTATAATTTGAGTTGAGAATTTGAGAATTTATAATTAGGCTAATTATTTAAAAATTTGATTATGAATTGAATTTAGAGTTTCGTAATTAGGTTAATTATTTTATAAAAAATATTCTATCAAATAAATTCATTAAAAATAATTAATTTAAATATTTTCTTTAAAATATCTCAAAAAAATATAAATATTATTTAAAAATAATATATATTATGTAATTTCTAAAAGTAAAATTTAAATATTGAAATAAAATAATAAAAATTTTAATATTTAATTATTTAATATGAGAATAAAATTGAATATAAATATTAATGTCAAATGTTTTTTTAATATGAAAATATAATTGAATATAAATTGGTCTGTAATTTTTTTTTTTTGCTTGAAAATTTAGCCTCCCGTTCGTCCCAGTCTTGTTTCTGCCACTGCTTACTACTTAATTACTCTCTATGGATACCCCTTGGTTAAGTCTCCCAATTCAAGTTCATAGCAAGCCATCTCTCTTCAACCATCTTCAAGATCAATTTCTCTTACATTTCCAATAAACATGGAAGGAGTTAACACTTTATTTATTAAGTTTGGTGTGATGATAGCAATTCTAATCTCGCTAAAGCTCATAGTTGCAATTGATTTCGGTGTACCCACACCATCGTAAGAGCCAAGGGCAAGGGTAAACTTTTTTAAGTATTTGGATGAATGTGCAAAGCATATTGGTCCCATATATGGGAAACAAGTATTTGATGCGGTATTTAACAGTGAAAGTGTTAGTGAAGAATATTGCTACAAACTTCTTGATATAGGAAAACATTGCCATGACAGTGTTGTGAATTATATTGCTCATGGTCTAAAACTTATTTCACATTTGAACGAAATCTTGAGAAAGAGTGACCAAGTTTATCAAACTTGTGTTTCTATTGTACCATCACGTTCTACATCAAATACTTTTGTCGAGAATTTAGCTTTAGCTATTGATGTATTTATACATATATCAAAAATATATAGCTCAAAAATAGTAATAAGAATAATTATCTTAATAATAAAATAAGACAAGTTGGTGATTTTCTTTTGAATAAATTTCTAAATATTAGTTAATTGTTTTTTTAACTTTAGTCACTTGCTGAAAAAATACAACCTAGAAAGTTTCGCCGATTAAATATGCAACTATCATTCATTATTCTATATCCCCTACGCTCATTCTATATCCCCCATGCTAACTGTAATTAGAGCTATAAGTTTCAAATCAACCAAAAAAGTAAAATGTTTAATGCTAGAGTTTCAGGTTAGGTTTTGATGATAGCAACATTAACCATCAAGTGTAAAAGTCTATAGGGAGTAGATGGAGGCTCTCTATGATTTACAGGTCAGTTTAGTCTATGACTATAATTGCATTGGCAAGGGATAGTGAATAACTTACATGAAAAGAATATATGAGTTTCTAACCACCAAAGCATAAATCGGTAATTGTAAGAAAATAATGCGGTAAATAAATGTTTTTGAAAAAATATAATGAAAGTCAGCCTCTATAATTCTTTTGTTGTCCACAGCTACATATTTGAGATATTATGTCCATCCACAGGTTCCCTGATGATAAATCCAATGGAAAAGTGTACAACAAAGATAGCAATAGAGAACGGTTTATAAATTAGTATATTGGTGTAAAACAAGCAAAACAGTTTTACATCTTCAAATTCCATATTTGTAACCTATGCTAATTATGTAAATATGTACCATGTAAATATTGATTCGCATAACTTCACAAGATACTCCTAATGAAATATATAATTCCTGTTACTTTTCTTGTTTTTATGTTCTCGTTTAGTTTATTACTTTATTTGATTAATTTTATAACATTTAAAAAACTATTGTAAAGATAATTATTGAAATATGATTTTGAACAAATTTAATTGCAAGCATTTATAAATTATAATAGAACTAACCCAAACAACAGGTCTAATTGCAAAAAATAAAAAATTTAGAATAAAATAATTTATATATTAGGTCTTTCCTCTGTATATGTTATTCAATGAAAAGCGTCAAATACATACAATTATTAATAAAATTATAAATACAAATTTATCAGTAAATCTAAAATCGAGTTGATTTATGATTTTATAGACAAGTTGAACTTTTACCTTTATTTAGGTTTGGCTCACTAGTCATATAAACGAGTACCAAGTCAAGCTATGCGCAACTTAAATTATTTTCAACTCCATTAGCATATAATATGAATTCAACTATACATATATAATTATATATATATGATAAAGAACAACCATTAAATTTAATTTATAGTTTATAAGGGTATATCTTCAACCATAAAATATGAACATTTATTTTACTTTAAAGTTTTGCAGTAAAATGGCAGAAGTTTTGATATCTATGCAGGATTATAAGATCTGATTTGTTTAAGTTGATCGTCCAACTGGGAACATATCATTAATGCCAGCTGAATTGGCATTTTGCAAAAATCATTATCCATTTCTTATCATGATTTTAATTCAAAATAATTCTCATATTTTTTCAAAAGTCTGTAAATTACTGCAAGTATCGATGTCTAATGGAAAGATGCTAACAAGTTTTCCATCACAAAGAGTATTGTCAAGAATTTTCTTGAAAAAATGGGGTGATTTGGCTGAAGCATTCAAGCTCTTGTTGCCATTAGAAGTCATATATAGTTTGTTGAAGCATTCAAGCTTCATTGAAAATTATTCATCACAACTTGCATTCTTATAGTAGAGGTCAATCTTGAGAATTGATATTTCGTGTAGAGCTCTCTTTTTTACTTTGTAATTTAAGGAAAACATAATATCTACTCGTACGAATAATAATACTATTTAAATAAAAAGTATGGTCATCAGTTTGAGTTGGAGAGGATAATATTATTAGTAATAGCAAAGTAAAAATGAAATCATTTAAATGCTATATTGAAATTTGACTATAAAGAATAACTGAATTGCGTTCATTCAAACCTATTAAAGATTATTAAAAACATATTTGATGCAAGTTAAAAACTGATGAAACATGGAAAACTATTTAAAATTCGCATACTAATTAATTACTCCCTATAAATACACCTTCCTTAACCCCACATATTAAAGTCCATAACAAGCCAAATCTCTTCAACCATCTTCAAGATCAATTTCTCTTACATTGCCAACAAATATGGAAGGAGTTAATAATTTATCTATCAAGCTGGGTGTGATAATAGCAATTCTAATCTCACTAAAGCTCACAGTTGCAATTGATTTCGGTGTACCCACACCATCAGAAGAACCAAGTGCAAGGCCAGACATATTTAAGTATTTAGATGAATGTGCAAAACATATTGTCCCCATATGTGGGAAACAAGTATTCGATATAGTATTTAACACTGGAAGTATTAGTGAAGAATGTTGCTATAAACTGGGAAAAAGTTGCCATGATAATTTCGTGAATTATATTGCTCATGGTCCAAAATTTATTTCATGTTTGAATGAAATATTGAGAAAAAGTGACCAAGCTTATTAAACTTGTGTTTTTATTGCACTATCACCTTCTCCTTCAAATACTCGTGGAGAATTTAGCTTAAGTTTATTGATGTATTTATACCAGGGATTTAAATATCAGCCGATTCTACACGAAACGGTCGATATTTAACCGAAATGAGGGTTATCGATACGATTTTCTCCGATTTTGGTATGAGATTTTGAGAATGCTAAAAATCACATAGAAACGGATTTAAAAAAACGGTGAATCGGCAAAATGAACGATTTGTGTCCGATTTGATTTTTCTGAAATGGAGGAGGAAGAAGATGAAGAGCTGTGATTTTCGCTCGCCTCGCAGCTACTCTCGCCCGCACGTAGTTTTGGCCACGAATTGGCCTGAAAAATTGGCCAAGCCAATTCGCCGCAGGATTTTTCCTAATTTTTCATAATACAATCTCCGAAACCCTAATTGTAATTTGCTCCGAAATTCTAATTGTAATTTGTTTAAATCCTAATTTATTTCAAATCTAATCTTTAAATTCAAACATCAGTGGCAATACTATTTCTTTATAACTAATTAAACTAGTATATGTAAAAACATCAACCAAATAAGCCCTGATTGATACATTAACCCTAATAAGGGTCTAACTTTTGCATATGATGTCCGTTCGTGGCCCATGATAGCTTCCTGGAAAGAATTTCACGAGACGGACAGCTTTAAAAAATGCAACTGAGGCCGCAGGTTATGGGGCCCAAATTCAACTGTTTATGGGCTCAATTTTAAGTTTTAAGTATTTTAAGAACTATTTTGTAATTTTTTTAATTTTTTTCCTAAGTCTTGTAGGATTCAGACTAAATAAAAATTATAATAATAATAATAATAAATAAATAAATAAAAATAAAAATCAGCGACAAAAAAATTCGTCGCCGAAAGACATTAGACGAAATGGCCTTGGGTCATTTTGCCTGCAGGAAACTCCTGCAGGCAAAATGGCTTCTCCCGCAGGAACCTCTTGCGGGCGAAATGGCTACGCCCGTAATTTTCCACGTCAACTCTCGCAACTCTCCCTCTATCCCAAGTTCAATTGTTTAAGGGCTCAATTTTCATATTAGAGTTTTTTTTGCCATTATAAATAGGAATCATTTCTGCTCTCTTTCGAGTTTTTTTTGCCTTTCAATATATTATTTTTTAAAAAAATTAATTTTAAAGATCCAATACTATTTTTTTATATAAAATAAAAAAAATTAGAACATAATTTTTATTGTTATATAAAAATCAATTTTAGTTTTTTTAGAAAGAAAAACTAACTTTAAAATAGTGTATATTTCACTTTAATATTAATGAAATATCATTTCTTTTAAATGTAAAATGAGCAAAGAATATCTAAAATATAGTTTTACCTAATAAATGTGATTTTTGTAAAAGCCAATTTTCATGTTTAATTTAAGCTCATTTCTATATAGAAGATGGCTTGTACGTATAATTTTAAAAAGACAGAAAGCAAAGTGAAGTTTGATATTAAAGTCATGAGTAATACATTCTCATAGCAGTTGTAAACAAAGCAAGAGCTGAGAAAGTCTCTTATAACGTACTGGCCACGCAGCCCAGCGGTGAGCACAATTATTCTTTCTCATTTTACTAAAGAATTGCGTGTGTTCATCACAATTTGGGGCATATGCCTATTTGTGGAGGCTGTTTTTCCCCTGAAAGAGGGCCTACTAAATGTAAGTGCAAATCTTTTAGTGTAATTATCTAATAGGTATTGCAATTAGAAATATATCAATTTAGCTTTTGCGTGTTATATATATATATATATTAATTTTGTCTTTTTTTTAAAAATTATTATGATTATTATGATTATTATTATTATTATTATTATTATTTTGTCATTTAATATATCAAATTTTTAAATTTAATTATTTTTAAACTCGAAACATTTTTTAGTATTAGAAATTGAAAATATGAAAAATGTTAAAATCTAAAAACTTTTAATGTAATTATTCTAAAAACTACGGTTTCATATGAACATGAATAGATTCATTGTATGCATCTGCTCAACTGTAGTACATAAAGAAGTTTAAATGAGGAAAATATTTACTTTCATATGTTAAAATATTTTTTAAACATGATGCAGTACTATATTCAACCTTCACATAAATTTTTTTAAAATGACTATTCACACTTCAATTTCTTTTATGAATTTCTCACGCACTGTATGAAATAAATAAAATGGATTGTATCTGCTGCTTCAACTTGCTATGCAATATTTATTATATAGCTTGGCTACCTTGTGTCCCCTATTATTGGCTCATTCAAATTTATGTGATTCTAGAAGGAAAAAAAAAACCTCATAATGTCAATTAACTGGAACTAATAATAAATGTGTTATAGAAAATATAAGTTTTGTCTATTAAGTATTTCCCTATTTAATTCAAGAAGCTTTGCCTTAATATACTCCATTTTTCTCATATTATCCACGCCAGCATCATTAACTTGCCATATTGTCATCCCAGTTTAGCAGTTGCTTGTATCTTTTGTACTCCTCTGTTATGTTAGGGTAACATCCTGGAAAGAATTCTTTAAATGAGGATGATAAACATCATTTTTTTCATCTTATCATGATGTATTATGAAGTTGATTAATTTTTTTTATCGATCATTACTTTTAAATTGTGGTAGCATAAGATGCATATAGATTCAAACAACTTGCACTTGCATTGCAAGTATTAATCGATTATCCTTTAGTCACTAGTGAAAATAAATTCGTTTCTAAAAAATCATTTTTATCGACCTATTTGTAATGTTGAAAACCTCAACTTCTAGCTGCGTTTCCATAGCATTTCCTTGGTTGTCTACAAGAATTCTTAATTCACAATGATACAACTGTATCATCTCTTTATGAAATATTATTTAATATAAATGAAATATTTTTTTTAATCATGATGATGATGATGTCAGAAATGTTATAATATTGAAACTGTGAATTTGATTAACTGATAAGAAATATTGATCATGACCTTTAATTTTGGGGGCAATTATAATTATTTTTAATGTCAGTTAAAAAAAATCAGTGTCTTCATCATTTTGCAGGTAAGAAAAAATAATTTTCTTCAATTCTTAGATCTATCTAATTCCGGCAACCAGAGCGACACTGATTCATCTTATTTCGACCTATTTTCTGCAAGAAAGGTACCATTGAATTTATTTTTTCATGAACTTCAATTTGATATTTTATTTATAATTTTTAAGCTAATTTAAAAAAATTAACTATAAAATATAAATTTGTTGGTTGTATTTGAGTCTAGTTTTTTGTTATTGCTTCTAATAGGTAAAGAGAAGCATTTGAAGAAAATTTAAACATCAAGATGAAATAATAAAAAACATTGATTCTTTGAAAGTAATTAAAAGTAAGTTAATATAAACTACATAATAATTATTATTGTTTAACACTAAATTATTATTAATTTAGCAAAAATTAGATTATTATTATATTGTTTCCAAAATATATTTAATATTATTTATAGTAAACTAATAAAGTTATATTATATAATTTTTTATTTATTTGCAATATATATTGAGAAAATAAATTTTTAGAATTATTTTTAATATAATTATAATATATTAAATAATTTGAATAACTATTCATATTTGATTAAACGATGTAGACTTAATTAATTGGTTTTAGAAATTTTTTATTTTGGTTTTATTTGCATGATATCTTCTAAAAATTTAGTTTTTAAAATTATTTAATATATTAACAGAATATGTGTTAAATTTAAATAATTAGTCATCGTTGATTAAATTAAAATATTTAATATATTAGTAGAATATGTGTTAAATTTAAATAATTATGTAAAAATAAATTTTTAAAAGTTTATCAAATATATTAGTAGAATATGTGTTAAATTTAAATAATTATTCATGATTGATTAAATGATATGGACTTAGTTAATTAGTTTTAGAAATTTTTTATTTTATTGACATGATATCTTTCATATAAAAAATTTTAGAATCATTTTTGTGGATAACTAGAATATGTGTTTAAATTTAAAAAATATTATTCATTATATAGTATGATTTAAAAGAAAATATAATTATTAAGAATAAAAATTTAATATTTTTTATTTTTTTATGTATAGCAAATATGCCACGTAATCAAGGAGAACAAAGTAACACAGATTGGAAGCCGAGTGATGATATTGGTTGGAGATTTGCCACTTCCATTGAACAATCCAGATCGAAAATGTATTGTAAATTTTGTGGATGATTGGTGACTGGTGGGATAACACGTTTTAAGCAACACTTAGCTGGGATATCAGGTGATATTTCAGCTTGTCCTAAAGTGCCAACAGAAATTAGGACAGATATGAAAAAATTGTTAGCAGACTATTCAACAAAAAAGAAAAATAAAAAAGCACAAAAACAAGTCTTAGAAGAGGAAATTATGCGTATGAATGTTGGGGACACTGATGAGGATGATGATGATGACTTTGAGCTAGAATACGTAAGACGAGAAAGTATGCGACAGCTTGAAATTGATTCATTTATAAGTAGAGGCAATAATTATGTTCTAGGTGGTTCTAGTACGAAAAGAAATTTAGAACCTTCAATGAGGCGTTCTGCATCTATCAGAGTTGAGGGATTGACAAAAAATAAATATTCTGATTTGTCCACACCGGTAGAAAGGCTAAGAGCTGTCGAGATTGAATTGGAGGTAGAAAGAGACAAGAAGAAACAATCTACAATAAAGGCAGGATGGTTCAAGAAAAATAAAGAGAAACTTACTAATGCAATGGGTCGTTTTATTGTTCACAACAGATTGCCTTTCAATGTTGCAGCATCCCCTTGGACGGCACTTTTATTACGAACTGCATATGAGGTGGATCCTAATATTCCGCCACCAACACTAATATGAACTTTCAGAGGTTTGGCTTTCTAAAGAGTATACTCTAATGAAGGAGTACATTGCTTCATTTGGGGGAATATGGAAAGAGAGAGGTGTATCCATATTATGTGATGCTTGGACAGGGCCAACGAGAATGCACATCATTAACTTTCTCATATATTCAAATCGTGGCACTATTTTTCATAAGTCAGTCAATGCATTTGATGTGCTGAAGAAGGATGCCCATTATTATTTTAAGTTGATGAAGAAAGTTGTAGAAGAAGTTGGTGAAGATAGAGTTGTCCAAATTGTGACTGATAATGATGCTACAATTAAATGTGCTAGAAAAATGATTATGGGAGTATGCAAACACATATATTGGATAGCTTGTCGTGCTCACTGTATTGATTTGATTTTAGAGGATATTGGAAAGAGAAGTGTAGAAAATGAAATTATTGAGCAAGCAAAACAAATCACCCAATTCATATACAATCATAATTGGGTGGTAAATTATATGAAAAATTTCACTGATGGAAGAGAAATTCTAAGACCCGGCATCACAAGATTTGCAACAAATTTCATTGCATTAGAGAGCATTGTGCGACAAAAAAAAATTGAAGCATATGTTTGAATCAGAAGTTTGGGTAAATTCTAGATATGGAAGAATGACCGATAGACTTGCCACCGATGTTCGGGATATAATTTTGGGTGAAAGTAGAGATGGAAGAAAATTTTGGTCCAATGCAAACGAAATATTAAAAGTTCAAGAGCCCCTTCTAAAAGTTTTGAGATTGGTTGATGGGGATGAGAAGCCGACAATGAGTTTTATTTATGAGGCAATCAATCGAGCTAAACTAGCAATTAAAGAAAAGTGCAGGCATTGGAGAAATTATTGAAAAATCATTTATTCAAGATGAAATTTTCAATTGCATCATGATTTACACTCCGCTGGTAAGTGACTTACATATATCAATAAATTTTGTTCTTTTTTTAATATATATTATATTAGCTGTAAATTTTCATTATCTAAGTCTAACTTCTTTTAAAAAAATATATTTTAGGTTATTACTTCAATCCACAATATCAATATAATCATGAATATCATGTTGAAGATGTTGATGTAATGGCAGTAGTTCAAAAAGTGATTAAAAAATTGGAGCCCGACGAAGAAGTACAAGTCAAAACTCTCTTACAAGTAAAAATAATTATTTGAGATTGTATTAAATATTTATTATTTCTTAATTGCTATTTACCAGTAAACTAATAATTATTATTCAATGACATGTAGATGTTTACATTTCAAGATAAGGAATGATCTTTTGGCACCTCGCTTGCGCAAAAGGCAATTGCCCTTTCACCTCCAGGTTAAATCATCAAAATTTCATGCATCTAAATATGGTCAGTTAATATACCAAAATAATTCTCTTTTTTTTTCATTTGATACTCCAATGCAGCTGAATGGTGGATACATTATGGGGAATGTGTTCCGGAATTGCAAAAAATTGCTATTCGCGTTTTAAGTCAAATCACCTCATCATTAAATTGTGAACGTGATCGGAGCACTTTCAGTTTGATTCACACAAGGACTAGGAATAGATTAAAGTATAAAAAATTGCATTCCCTAGTCTATGTGCATTATAATATGAAGCGGAAATTGAGAAATACAATGAGGAAGTCCCAAGAAGATATAATGAAAAATTATAATCCAATAAATTTGGATTATATTTTTGAGGAATTAGATCCATTGTCTCCATGGTTACAGGACACAGAAGCTCCAGTTTTTTATGATGATGATGATCTTGATTGGCTTAATGATGAAGATGATGAGGGACAAGAAGTCAATCTTACTTCTGCTGAGGTATCGGGTGGGGTTTCACCTCCTTTTAACTATAAGACTGATGAAAATCATAATAAAAAAAGAAGTGGCAGCAGTAATATTGGTAGATACGAACAGAAAGACAATGAGAAGGAGGAAGAGAAAGACAATGAAAAGGAGAAAGAGGAAGACAATGAGAATGAGAAAGAGGAAGACAATGACAGTGATGAAGACGATGACAATGACAGTGGCAGTGATAGTGCTAATCAAGGTGGTAATTTAGGTGGAACTGCTTATGGTGATTATAGTGGATCGAGGAAATCATATGAAGATTATCGATCCAATCACGGTGATAAATATGGCAAACATAGTAGTTCTCATTCTCATTCCCCTAACCCCATTTCTCCTCCAGCCGGGTTTCAAAAACATCAGCTCTATAATAATGAATCCAGTAGACCGGAACGAGGCTCTATACAGAATTATGGGGGAACGGGTTATGGTAGCTCAGCATACGGTGATACTTTCAATCAAATAGAACCTATTTCAGGCCCATGTAATCCATCATCATATTATAATCGATCGAGTGATTATTAGAGTCAGCACTCTCAGGAATGGGCTGGAGATTTTGCAGGTGAAAACTCTTCTGAAAGTAGCACATTTCACTCTAACTATCTAAGTGACAATTTTGGTAAAAACTCAAAATGTTTCAGACCCACAAAGTAATGCAACTTCAAATTCAGCAAATTATTTTGATGTGTTCTCATATGCGTTTCAGCAACCAGACTCGTATCATTCAAGGTGAAACAACTAAAATCAAAATTATAATCTTGATAATCAAAATAATCAAGATCCTCCCCGACGTTCTTTTTGGTGGTAAATTAGTTTATTTAATTTAATTTTAAGTGGATACTAATAATTGTTATATAACATATATTTTTGAATTGGATATTTTTCCTTTATTTTTAATCATTGACTAAACAATTATTATGATTATTATTATTATTATTGTTATTTCTAATTTAGTAACTTTTTAATGCAATTTAGCAATGTTATTATTTAAAAAATTATAACACGTGTTTAATTATTGTTAAAAACTATTTACTTATTGTTATATTATTATTTTTAATTAAGTTTTGATAACAATTTGATCTTTATTATTATTATAGACCAATTTTAACATATATTTTTAATTTTTATATTGTAAAAGATAATTGTTTTTTTATTTTATTACGATCCAATCCATTTTGTTTCACCGATTCAGTTACTCAATTCGTCTGATTCCGCGATTGCAACTGCATTCAAGATAGCGGTAGCCGATTCAAGTCGTTTCATACTGATTCAGTCCAATTTCGTTTTACCATGACCGATTCCGATTCCGCGACCGATTCTGCGATTTAAAACCCTGATGTAAAGGCATCCCTGCCGGTCCCCCACCCTCATCCCATACATTTATACAAATTTTTGGTAACCAAATTCACTTCATATCAGTCACAATAAAAGTTCATAAAGAGCTACTTTTCAATTATCTTAAAGGTATAGAAACAGCTCTCGGCAAGCATCACTTGACTCATGCCTGCCTCAGTTTGTGTGTTTCATCACCTAGTTCACTTGTGTTTGACCTGATATGTGAGAAGACTTTAGATAAGGTTCAATTGATTTAATGGTGTATGTGCTCCACTCATTATCACCTAATTTTAGCCAAAAGGCAGAGCTGTGTATTAGAAACAAGCATTTGGTTTATGCAAAGAAACCAGAAACATGCAAAACCATGGGAAACTTTTTCCTACTGATCTTTAAGGAGGTGAATATTGTTTTCTACGAAATTACTTCATCCATTTTTTCTTTTGGAATTGGCTACTGAAACACATAATCGTTATCAAATATAAAGTACTTGATATTAATCACAGAAACAATTGACAGAACCCCTTTGATAAGGCTTGCATTGTTTATAATCAAGTTTGCTACTAGCTATACAATGTCAACCAAGAACAAATTGAAACAGCTATAAGTTTCAAAATACAATAAATAACAACAATCAGATGGACCAAAAGTCAAAAAAGAAATTATGAAATCTAATCCAAATTCATCAATCACACAATCATAAAATAGAAATGAAGTAATACAATATTGTTATTAAAGCAAATATCATCCAAAACATTTTAAGAAGAACCGCTAACCCTAGCCCTAAAATCCCAAACACAAAATACGATCTTTTTTTCAAATTGAAAGGGTTTACTTATCTTTTGTAGAAACTCCATATTTCTCCTGCATCTTAGCAATCTCTTCCTCTTTCTTCTTCTGATCAAACTTTTTGCTCATCTTGGCCTGTTGATAATACAATACAATCAGATACCTATTAGCAACATTGAAACCCGACAAGTGATCCACCGCCGTTTTGGCGTCGTAGATATCTTCATAAACTACAAACGCTGTTCCTCGAGTGTCCTTGTTTGTGCCAATTCGGATTTGGCGAATCGCTCCGTACTTGCCGAAGATATCGTACATCTCCTCGCTTGATATGTTGAAGGGAAGGTTTCGGACGTAGAGGACTCTGTTCACCTCCGGCGGAAGCCGGGTGTTGCCTTTCCGGAGATTGATTGTGGTCATCGAGGATTTGGAGAAAGACTTGGCGAGAGGAAAATGTATTTTCTAGAGAAGGCGGTGGTGTCGGTGTTGGTGGTGATAAAAGGCGATGCAGAGTAGGGGTAATTTTGTAATTTAGTTATATCGTGTCAGTTTTCTTTTTCTTTCTAAAAATTTTCACTTAAATGATAATAATAATGCTCACAAAAAAGAAAGTATATGTGAAATCTACTCTTAAATCTCATCATGTTTTGTTTACTGTTGGATTAGCCAAGCTGCGACGAAGAAAAAAAATTAAATTATCAATTTTGGTTAAAAAATTTGAAACATAATCAAATAATAAATAAATAATTAACTAATTATCAATTAATTATATAAAATATATAATTAATAATTTTTATTTTTAATTATTTTACTACATATATAAAATTAAAATATAGTAAATTTTATATATATAATAAAAAATTTATATATAATTTATTATAATAATAAATTTTAATATAAGTGCACTGTTAAAATATAAAAATATATATATTTTTTAAATTTAAATATAATTTATTAAAATTATTTATAATTTATTAATTTGTAAAATATATCATTCAATTAAATTAATAAAAATTCGATTAATGGGATCAGAATAATCTTTACTAATAAAAATTAAAGTCGAATTGAAAATAAATTTAGCTAATCTTAATTTTTTTATTGGATTTAACGATTTTAGTTGATTTTTTTATCAGCTATAATGATATGTTTGGGATGAGGAGAATGAGAGATGATAGTGGTAGAGAAGGAGAGGGAATGTAAACATGAGCAAAGGCACGTTGAAGGGCCCCCCTTCCCTTCTTGAAAATTTATATATATATATATATATATATATATAATATTTTTTAAATTATTTATTAATTTTTTTAAAAAAAATTTAAATTGCCCCCTTTTTTAATTTTTATAAGAAGTAAAAAAAATATAATAAATTATTTAATCTATAGCAATAGTTCTCATTTAAAAAATTGACAAAATATTAATAATATACAAATGCAAAAAATAAATAAATAAAATAATAAATTTTCCAACTAAATTAATTTGAACACATTTATAAATTTTCCAACTAAATTAATTTGAACACATTTAATGAATTAAAGAACTCATTTATTTTAATTATTTTTTAAGAAATTATATTTATTATTTAAATTTTTTCTCTTTATTTTATTTTTATTATGAAAAAATTTATAAATTTAAAATTTTGTACATATATATTAATATTTTTTTATTAATTAATTTTTTAATAATAAAAATATATTATTAATAAATTAATAAATTTATAAAATAGTATTAAAATAAAATGAGAGATAAATAATTACGAGGAAGCTAAAATTTATAATAAAAAAAATTTGCCCCCCTTTATTTCAAAGCCTCACTTCACCCCTAAATAAAAATTATATAGTTTGGGAAGAAATTAGAATGAGAAAGGGCTATAAGATTAATAGAAAGTTAAAAACTCATTTTTTTTTAGAGAAATTTTAAAACCTCCTTTATGATTTTTATTATTTTATTCTTTTATCAAATATTTTACTATGCAATATTATATTTTTCTATTATCTATAAAAGATATTCCAATCAATTAATATTTAATATTGTCTTTCTTTATTTTTTATTCAAACAATATAAAGCGGTATTTAGTTGAGGGTAAGAATAGAATGAGAATAGTTTTTTCATTATTGTTATTTGATTGGATAGAATAAATAGTATAATAGAATCTCATTATATTGAGAATGAGAATAAGTAATTTCTGTTATAAAAAAAAATTAATAAGTCATTTCTTTTATAAAAAAAATAATAAGTCATTTCTCACCACTTTTTTCTTAATCAATTTGATTATTCGGGAATCAAAATTCAAAAAAACTCATTTGCTTTACAAATAAAATTGAATACACAAATTCAACTCAATTTGTTTTATTCTTATTTAAAAATAGGTATTTATTTATTAATTATTTATATTTTTTATTTTATATATTTTTCATTACTTAAATAAAACACAAAATTAAAAATACGACATTTTTTTATGAATAAAATATAACACACAAAATTAAATTAATTTTTTTCATACATTTTAAAAAATATGTATTTATTTTTTTATTATTTATTTATTTTTATTATATATATTTTCTTTCACAAATTAAATTAATGCATATTATTCCCATATATGAAATTAGTAAACTATTAATTACTAATTCATTATAAAAATCATTAATCTTTCATTTATTAAAAATTGAATTAATTCTGATTTTGACCTTATTATAATCCAAACAGCTTTGAAAGGAATCAAATTATAAATTTAGACTGAAACAAACAAAAAAAAATTATTTCAATTCAATTATGAAGTTTGAATCAAACACTTCCTAAGAAAATAAAAAATTTTATTTTACTTCACTTTATCTTACTTTCATTCTAAACATTTTAAAAAATATCTTACTTTACATGGCTCTGTCTTATTTTACTTTATTCGATGCTCTTTCACCTTATATGTAATATATATATATATACACACACACCAAACAAAATGTAAATCTCATAATATTTTAAAATAAATTAAATGATTAATTCTTTCATTATAATACAAAATTATATTCTGCATTAGTATGATCTAAATTTTAATGAAATAATTTAATAAAACTATAATTTTATTTTTTATATGCATTTTTTAAATAAAAAAATTATAAAAATAGAATTTTATTCAATGAATATAAAAATTTAAAAATAGAATTAATTCATAAACCTGTAAGCTAAAATATAGAGAATAGGATTATTAATTAATTTTTATTTTAATCGATTTATTTTTTTAAAAGTGATTCGAAGAAATTGAAAATTACAATAATAAAGAATGCAAAAAAAAAATTATAATATTTTTTGTGATTAATTTTTGAAAGGCTGCACATATATTTCAGGGCAGTGGTTGAACCACGATTCCACCAGAAGGTTCAAATTTTAAAATAAAAAAAAATAACATTCAATAAATAAATTTATTGTGAATAAATTTTAGATAAAATTAAACAAATTATGAAAAAAAATATTGAATATATTAAAATATACTAAAATATCCTAAAAAAATCACATTTAAATAGTGAAAATACATAAATTATAAGATATATTCTTAAATCATTTATCATGAACATATATAACATTGTTAAATTTATTATTATTAATATCAATTTTAGGATACAAATTAGAAATAATTAAAGATAATATATGGAATAGATTTATTAAATTAATATTAAATTAAAGAGAATAAAAATTTATATATCAGTGTCATTATAATTACAAGTAAATATTTTTTATAAAAGTTAAAGTTGTAATTTGTAAAGGCTAAAAAATTTTAAATACACTTTTTTTTATTACCGATGATTTTTAATTTTTTTATCAATTTATCATGCAATTTAATATTTTAATTCCTTTAATCTTAAATTTTCCTTAAAATTATTACATGAATATTTTTATAAAAAATGAATTAAAATTATATATCAATTAAAAGTATAATTAAAAAATAACAATTAAAATAGTAATAATTATTTAAAAAAATTAAGACAAAAATGGAAGATTATATTTGAAAAATAATAATAATAATAATTTGTTAATTATTATTATAGAAAAAAAAGAAAAGAAAAATCTAAATGTAAAAAGTTTATGGTGAGAGAATTTAAAAAGAGATGGATTAATTTATTAAAATGACTAAAATTATATATATATATATATATATATATATGAACAAAGAAGGGTCCATAGACTCTATGACCCTTTGATTCTGCTCCTAATTTCAGGATATCCATATAGAGAGAGATTATGTATAAAAAAAAAATCCTCAAATTCGATCAGGGGACTAAATCCAAATAATGTCAATTGCAAGCCCATTTTTATAGTTAAAAAATAGAAAAAATTACACCATATATTATTTTTGAAGTTCTATTTTTATTTTACAGTTCTAATTTTTATTTTTTCATTTTTAACTTTTCATCTTTTTATTTGTATTCCTTTTTTATTTTTTGTGTTTATAAGAATATGGTGGTTTTTATATTCCTACTATTTTGGCTCCCTTTTAGAGTTTCTGCTTTCAACTATATATATTCTCATTATATTTTTTATATTTTTATTGTGAGATAATTCTCTTTTAGTAGTTAAGTTTAATATTTTAGTTTCAGTTGGTACTCATTTTAAGGACTTAAATACCCATAAGAGATAGTTCATGAAAGAAAAAATGAAATTAGCATTGAAGGGTTGAATTACTTGTTTATTATTATCATTATCATTATTATTATATTTTAAAATTTTTATTTAATAAATTTATTTGATTATTTTTTTTCACTTTATATTGTTTGTGTTTTTTTATTTTATACTTTTTTTTATCAAATGAAATCAATATAATAACTTTTTTTATATAAATAAAATTTATAAATTATAAATTCACAAGTATTTTAGTATGAATAAAAATTATTTTTAAACAAAATAAAAAAATTATACAAAATATTAAATATATATAATTTATAAAAAAATACACTAAAATAATTTAACAAAATATTTTATACATATATATAAATTTTAAAATAAATATTTTAAAAGAATAACAATATATATAGGTCTATACTTCATATACCTTTATATATTGAGGTATTATAATTACATATTAATATTATTTTTAAAAGAAAATAGATATATGTGATTATAGTTAGCATATGCTTATATATACTAAAATATAATAGCAATATAGTAATATTTTTTTTCTAAAACAATAAGTATATATAGGTATATGTTACATATAACTTCTTCATATACTAAGATATTATAGTTGTATATTGATATTTTTTTTAAAGATAATAAATATATGTAGTTATAGTTAGCATATACATAAATATAATAAGATATAACAATTGTGTATTGATATTCTTTTTTTAAAACAATAAATATATGTAGGTATATACTACATATATCTTTATATACTAAGCTATTACTGTTGTATGCATTCTAATATTCTTTTTTTTTTAAAAATAATAGATATATATAGTTATAGTTATTATATACCTACAAATACTAAAATATAAGAGTTGCGCGTTGATATTCTTTCTTGAATACAATAGATATATGTAGGTATATGCTATATATATCTTCATAAACAATAAATATACATTGATATATATTGCATATACTTTAACTAAAAAATGACATTTTTATAAATATAGACTTCATATATTTATGATATATATTAATAAATGTAAGGTATATATAAAAGTGTGTATAAAATATAATTTAAAATTAATTAATATCAATTAATATAAATATAACATAAATTAATT
This sequence comes from Garcia nutans, assembly GCA_947685225.1. NCBI lineage: Eukaryota > Viridiplantae > Streptophyta > Magnoliopsida > Malpighiales > Euphorbiaceae > Garcia > Garcia nutans. The sequence goes on from CANTUV010000013.1 coordinate 1,078,102, forward strand.
AAGAAAAATACTGCATAATAAAATATTTAAAATACTAAAAAATAATTAATTTTAATTTTTTTATATATTAAAAAAATATTTTTAAATAATTTATATAATATATGTTAAAATTATTTTAAAAAATATAACTTAAATAAAATATATTAATATAAATAAAATTTTAAAATTTTATTTTTAAAATAAGAATATATGTGAATATATATGAGTATTCATTATACATAAGTAGAAATTTAATATAAATATTTTTAATTTAACAATATAAAATTTTATTTTGAAACAAAAAATGGAAAAATTATAAAATAAAAAATAAAAAATGGCAACTGCTACATGCTATTTTGAAAAGTTAAACTACTAGCACATTTTACAAGAACCAAACAGTGGCCCAACGTATTTATAAACAGTGCGCAGTTCTTTTAACGTATTGTGAAATAAAAAATATAAATATAGTATTTAAAAAACAATTTTTTCAGGGTAGTTTTGTAAATGTCTCTAAAAAATATAAATTTAGATTTCATTTTTCCCTTTTGCCAAAGACTCAAACTTGAATTTTCCTTGTTCGAGCCAAGTCGAACTGGGTTTCTGGCCGTTTTTAATTGTGATCTTTATTTGGACAATGATTTGTATTGATATAAATAATTTTTTTTAAGATTTTGAGATTGTATTTGATAAATTTTTTATTACAAAATATCATTTTGATTCAAATTCTTATGAAATTTTATATATTAGTAAAATAAAATTTATTATATCACCATTTAAATTATTTTAATAACCTACAATTTTTTATAAGATTGTTAATTTTGATTTAACAAGTTAAAAAATTAATTTTATATTCTGATAAATTTTTTGTTTAATTCTAATTTAACAATCTTTAATAACTTGTAACTACCTAATTTACTTAAAAGTTAGGCTGAATTTAGTTCTCTGATTTTATGGGTAGTTAAAAAGGAAAATTTAGAATATTTTATTTATATACAAAAAAAAATTATAGATTAACAGATATTTAAATGGTATAATTTATATATTTAATTTTTTTACCATCTAAAAATATTTAACTAATATCATTCATGTGTTTTTTTTTTTAATTTCATGTTATTAACATATTAAAAAATGCACATACTTAATGTAAGTAAAGCTTTTTTAAAAATTTAATACACAATTTAAAAAATTTATTATTGCTTTTCAAAAAAAAACAAATAATACGTAAATCATTAGTTTCTATTATTTCCTGGATAACCACCGAAACTTCCTAACCATTCATAGTGATAAAAATGATAATTGTGATCTAAATTTGGCATTTTTCTATTTTTATCGTTCTAAAGTTTTTCGCCTACCATAGTCTAATTCAAGCACACTCTTTAACTAACAACATACACATCTATCATTCATTTTTTTTTTCAATTGTTAGCAAAACAAGTTCTCTTAAAATAGACATATTTTAATGAAAGATTATTAAATAATTAATTTAGAATCAAAATATTCACTTCTTCTTCTCCTTGCCCACCATGGAAAAGCGGGCGGTAAGCATCATATGTTTTGAGTATCTAATGACTTCTCAATTCCCAGATTTTGAAAAATATAGGACTCTTGAACTTGTAATATTTGGTTAAATATACGTTGATGACCAAAGGGGATATTAACTAAAAACAAGCTCAAGATTTATAAATTTGAACATTTCTTGAACTTACTCTACCCTGAAAATCAGAAATAGCTAATTGCTTCTATCTAATCAGCATTTCAAAAGCAAGTTATTGGCTTTCTAAGCTTCTAAGCAGATAACATAATTTTTCTGTTTCACAGAATAATGGTTGGATGTCTGTTCCTCAATTTGGAGCATGGGACCAAAAATCACCAGGAGCTACAGACTATTCTGTGGTTTTTCAACGAGCTCGAGCAAATAAGAAGCAGCAAAAAACAGATATCAAGCATCACAGCCTTGGACATGAAAGAGAGTTAATTGCTCCAGCTCAGCAAGATGATTCGATCATGGTGAGTTTCTAACTTTTTTTGTATTTCTGTTGCATAGCTGATTCTTTATTGGGTTATACTCATGCAACCTTTGAACAAAGAAAACACCTTGTTACCATATTCACCTTGTAATGATCCACATCCCCTTTGGTCAATGCATGTGGATCATTACATGGTAGAGTATGTCGTCGAGAGGAAAGCAGCTATATAAATTCTAGTTTAGAACGAGAAAGAAGATAACGAAGAGCAAATGCAGAGGATAACAGAAATATATACATGTATATATGTATGTATATATATATGTATATCAACAGAAAATGACATCCAGCTTTTTATTGTCATGCAGAGGAAAAAGAAGATCTTGACCTACATTAATTGCTGTATTAAGCCTTGATTTCCTGTGAATTTCGAGCAACTGCCAACTAGAGTACTTGTCTCTAAATCATTTCAATAATAGTAGAAACAATGTTTAGGCAGCTCATTAAAGATGAGATGTTCATAAATAGATATTTCCACTGGGAATTTCTGTAATATTTTCTTGTGCTGATATATGTTTATATCCATTTCTACATAGTACAACTGTTTTATCTAATTCACATCCACTATTTTATTGGAATGGCAAAGACCAAAATGTTAAAACTGTTCAAATTTAGTAAATTTATCTACTGACATCTTTAATATTTTGCAAGGAGGGATCATGTATAATTTTACCTATGTGCCAGCGGCTTCGGCTGTAGATTTTAAACGATTAACTGGAGCATTGAGGGAAGAAATGTACGACACATCTGACTTGTCAATCCCATTGAAGAGATAACTGAAAGGGCGCATTTCTATGTACTTGCCGGAACCAGGAACGACCTTCAGTTCATCATTTTGCCAAAAACTCTTCCTCCCGCAATTGTCACCTCAACGTTTCCCTGTGCCAGTGGCTTCGGCTGTAGATTTTAAACGATTAACTGGAGCATTGAGGGAAGAAATGTACGACGCATCTGACTTGTCAATCCCATTGAAGAGATAACTGAAAGGGCGCATTTCTATGTACTTGCCGGAACCAGGAACGACCTTCAGTTCATCATTTTGCCAAACAACTCTTCCTCCCGCAATTGTCACCTCAACGTTTCCCTGAGTAAAAAGAGTATGAACTTTCAAAAAACAGCATAGAATGACCAGATTTAGGTTGCCAACTCAAAACACACACATTAGAAGGTATGCACCAGCATTTACACACAAACAAAAAGGACAGGCATATGAGAGCTCAAATACTGCAGCTATGGAATCTTGACAGCATTGGATGCCAAATTTATATTCCTTTTCCTTTTACTGTAAACAGGAATTTCACTATGTTTAGTGTTTACATAGTCCAACTAACAAAATGAAGATGCAATAGGTAAACATTAGTGAACCCTTTCAAGGTGAGCAGGAAAGTGAACCATATAGAATGAATAATGACAGTGCAATTTGAAGCTATTAGCCCTAAAGCTCTTAAATGAAACTGTTCGCTTACTGAACCTTTGTTCAATTTTTTTTCCTGGAATCTTGAAAATTACATCCTTGTTTCATTATCTCTTGCATTGGAAATATAATTTAGGACAAACTGAGTAGAAGACTGAATATACCAGACCAGATATAGGTGCAAACATTGAAAATATAATACGTACAAGAGGACATCAGTATAATTAGCTGGACGCTTAAGAACAATACGCAACAAGCAAGGGCCACAGAGAATAGCAATGTTTTAATTAGATTCATTAGTGTCAAACCAGTGCAAGACCTACTAGTGCAAATTGCTAATAATACATTAAGTTTCAGAACTGCTAGATTACAATGACCAAAAAAATTACCTTCCCAATGAAAACCACTAGATTAAAATGAAAAAGAAAATCACCTTCCCTCTCCTACCCTCATAGACATTTGTATCTGTTCGGGAGTGGTGAGACCTTGCACTAATCACAAAGCTTGAGTTTGGGTTTAGTATGATTATATCCGCGTCTGATCCAGCAAGAATTGCTCCTTTTCTCGGATACATGTTGAAGATCCTAGCACTGGAAAATTTATTAGAGATCAAAATAGTTGTGCATCCTTCAGAAGGCCTTAACATATATTAAATTGTAAAATTTGTAACCTGTGCATTCTCCCTTTTTATCTCTTAACAAAAAATTAACAGAAAGACAAACATACCATTCAGTGCTAGTTACCCTGACATAATCAGTGACAGAAATTTGGCCGGATTCCTGAAAGATAAGGAAAATTTGATAGGGAGATGAATTTATATTAGTCCATGAGAAGTACTAACAAGAGGCCATAATAGCTTACCACCATTGTATCCCAAACCAGATGCATCCTCTCCTCAATTCCTAAATTCCCAGTTGACAAATATGGCCACAAAACAAAGAACTTAAATTGAGGTCACATAGTAAGGGCATATATTCAACTTAGGCAATAACAGGAGCAGGACCATTTTTCTATTACCATTGACACCATTTGGGATTTTACGGAAATCATCAATTCCCACAGCTTTCTGTGCAGAATTAAATGTACAATGATCAGTTCCTACAAGCTGCAAAACATACAGACTATCATGAGAAACAGATTATAAAATCTATTAAACAAAGATGCAAAGGATGCCTCGGGCAATAAGAAGAAACATCTTATGTTGACAAAGCTATAACTAGTATCCCATTAAAGTTGCCTACTTTTGGATGGCAGTATTAACTTCTTGATATTTTTTTTCTTTTTTTTTTGGTGAAGCAAAAGGTACCATGGAAAGGATGGATAAACTGCTAATGCATGCATTACACTATAAATTTCGCAATAAATGTTATATACATGATAAAAAAGGGAAAAACCTGAAGAATTCCCCTAGAAAGGGCAGCTTGCAAGGCCTTGTCATGTCCTGATGACCTAATGGGAGGACTCATCACGTACCTGAAACATTAAAATATCTAAATGCTTGCTTTACAGAATAAACTAACTAAACTCAATTCCAAATAAATAAAACTAATTGATTAATGAAGTGCTGGCTCTTGCTTTGATGCAGTAGTAAAGTCAGGATCCCAAAGCTTAGAATCATCAAGCACTAAACCAGAGACCAAAGGCTCTCCAATAACCCTCTGTCCTGCAGTTCAAAGAAAATAATCACACTTTAATGTCCTGAACTGTGAAAATCAAATCAATATAGCAACAAGAGGTAGTAGAATGATAACTTGATACCTACATTTCCAAAAAAAAAAAATGAATAACTTGAAGATTCCACAAAATGAAATGATTTATCTTTTAAATGAATGCCATTTATCTTGTATGCTTGGAGGGATTCACTTCTTTTTTTTTTACATTGCACTTGAGATATTTAGAGAAATTGGCTAGTCAAACATGCTTCTTGATCAAAGATAAAATTAAAACCCTTTGGCTCCTACGAAAAAAAATCCAAATTGTGGCAAAACTTTAAAACGAAAGGAATCTATAAAGAAACCACATTGGTACATGGCCATCAGTGTACCACCCATTGCCAGTTATCCTTGGTCATCAGTGATCAACATCAATAGTTGACAACCACCACAATTTACAATTTCTTTATATAGAAAAATATATGAAGTTTTAATAGGTTCAAGCATTTCTATATCTTATAAGTTGAAAGAAAGATAATATTTTCCCACAAAACGTCAGCAGATAAACTTCCAAATGATTTTCAGCAATTAAAATAATAATAATAATAATAATAATAAATAAGTTAATTTCTCAAAAAATATTTTCCCACACAGAAAATATTCTCCATATAGTCAAATATTTCTACAAAATAAATGGAGCCTTAAGTTTCTTTCATCCATATATTAAACTTAAAAGCTTATTTATTAAGCACAATTCTCAATATACACAAGATCCACAATAGAGAAAAAAAATAGCTCATGTCATATCAAACAACAAATAAATCTCGATTCATCATTAGACCATTGTTTCTCAATAAGCTCTATTTAACTAGCCTATATTAGCAAATGATATGTGGGTGGACATGTCTACAACAATTAAAAGAGTAGCTAGAAAGGTACTTGGTGAATCTAAAAGATATGGACATCTTTTAAAGAAGTCTTGGTAGTGGAATGAAGAAGTGCAAAAAGCAATAAAAAGTAAAAAGGAATGGTATAAGCGATTGTCCAAGTGTTGAGACAATAAAACTTTTGAGCAATACAAATAGCGAAAAAGGATACCAAAAGGCGATTAGTCAAGCAAGAATACAATTTTTGAAGAGCTTATATGAGAAACTTAGGATAAAAGAAGGAGAAAAGGTTATCTATATGTTAGTTAAAATAAAAGAAAGAAAATATCGAGATTTAAACAAAGTATATCAAAGACGAAGAGAAAAGAGTTTTGGTTTAAGAGGAGGACATCAAGGAGAGATAAAGAAGTTATTTTGAAGATCTTCTTCATAGTAACCGTAATGAACACTTTGAGGGGTTGGATGACATAGCTGAGAAAAATGTAAAGTACACTACACGGATTAGGTTTTTTAAAGTTAAGAAAGCTTTGAAGAGAATGAAAATCGATAAAACCTGTAGTCCAGATTGAATACCCATTGAGGAATGGAAATATTTGGGAGATGTAAGAGTCACGTGGTTAACTATTCTGTTTAATAAGATCATGAGTACAAAGAAATGCATGATGAATGAAGACAAAGCAGTTTGATACCTATTTTTAAGAATAAAGAAAATATTCAAAATTGCTTAAACTATATAGATATAAAGCTTATAAGTCACACCGTGAAACTATGGAAGAGAGTTGTGGATCACCGTTTATGTTAGGACACTTATATCTTCCCAAACCAATTTGAATTTATACTTGGTCAATCTACTATGGAAGCTATCTTCTTTATTAGAGATTTGACGAAAAATTACAAAGAGATGAAGAAGGATTTACATATGGTTTTCATCGACTTGGAAAAGACTTAAGATAAAGTCACTAGAAAAGTTTTATGTTGGGTCATGGAGCGCAAGAGGATATCTATAAGATATTTCTAAGTCTTGAAGAGTATTCACACAGTTGGAGGGGATATAAAGGATCTTCCTATTACTATTGGATTACACCAAGGTTTAGCATTGAGCCCTTATCTTTTTATTTTGGTCATGGATGAGCTAAGAAGGCATATACAGGATGACATATATAGGTGCATGAAATTCGCAGATGATATTGTGTTAATAAATGAGATCCAAGCAACAGTAAGTCGAAAGTTGGAGTTGTAAATATTAGAATCCAAGGGTTTTAAGTTAAGTATAAATAAAACTGAGTATATGCATTCTAGATTTGGTAATGCAAATGGAGAAAGCGGAGTTGTTTTGGAATAAGTGACAGTACCTCATAGCACTCATTTTAAGTACATTGACTCAATTCTTCAAGAAGATGGGGTTTGCAAAGAAGATGTTAGCTATAGAATTAAAGCTAGCCATAGGATTAAAGCTGGTTGGATGAAGTGGATGCGCATTTGAGAAAACAGAAGATTGAGATGAAGAAAAAAGCTTGCATATTCCCTCAAATGTTAGGGATTTAAATAGTACAACAAAGATACAATTTTAGGAAACTAATAAAGAAGAATCCCTAATAATCAGCTAGCTAATTATGCTCCTAATCAAAGTAATTACAGCAGCAAATCACAGCTAATTACAGCAGCATATCATAACACTCCCCCTCAAGCTGGAGCATACATGTTGTAGGTTCCTAGCTTGCTACAAATGTATTCAATTCGAGGTCCTCGTAAAGATTTGGTCAGAATATCTGCCGATTGATCGTTCGAACTGACAAAGGAAGTGGATATGCATCCTGACTCAATCTTTTGTCTGATGAAATGACAATCGATCTCAATATGTTTCGTTCTTTCATGAAACATTGGATTTGAGGCAATATGGAGTGCTGCTTGATTGTCGCATATCAGTATCATCTGTTTTATTTCTCCACACTTCAACTCTTGAAGAAGTTGCTTAAGCCAAACAAGTTCACAAGTTGCTAATGTCATGGCTCGGTATTCTGCTTCTGCACTCGACCTAGCAACATCATCCTGCTTTTTACTCTTCCAAGATATTAAATTTCCTCCAATCATGATACAATAACCAGATGTGGACCGTCTATCAGAGGGAGAACCTACCCAGTCTGCATCTGAATAGCCAACCACTTGTGTATGACCCTTATTCTCATATAACAGACCTTGCCCGGGAGTGCCTTTGATATATCTTAGAATGCGAACAACATCATCCCAATGACTATCACATGGCGATTGAAGAAATTGACTAACCACACTTACCGAAAAAGAAATATCAGGTCGTGTAATAGTAAGATAGTTTAATTTTCCAACAAGCCTCCGATATCTGCCAGGGTCCTTAAATGGCTCCCCCTGTCCTGGAATAAGTTTCACATTGGGATCCATAGGAGTATCCACAGGTTTGCAATCCATCATACCTGTTTCTTCTAGTATATCAAGAGCATACTTCCTTTGTGAGATTGCAACACCATTCCTGGACTGTGCTACCTCAATCCCAAGAAAGTATTTTAGCTTTCCCAAATCTTTAGTTTGAAAGCTGCTGAATAAATGCTGCTTAAGTTGAGAAATCCCTTCATGATCATTACCAGTTATGACAATATCATCAACATAAACAACTAGATAAGTACATTTCCCATGGCCTCCATGCCGATAGAAAACTGAATGATCAACATCACTTCGTCGCATGCCAAATTTCTGGACAGCAGCACTAAATCTTCCAAACCATGCTCGTCGAGATTGTTTCAAACCATAGAGAGATCGACGTAGTCGACATACCAAACCAGCCTCCCCCTGAGCAACAAAACCAGGAGGTTGCTCCATATACACTTCCTCTGTCAATTCCCCATGCAAGAAAGCATTTTTAATGTCAAGCTGATGAAGAGGCCATTGATAGATAGCTGCCAAAGAAAGAAAAAGGCGAACAGAGGCTATTTTGGCCACAGGGGAAAAAGTATCACTATAATCAAGACCATAAATCTGTGTACCCCTTAGCCACAAGCCTAGCTTTCAACCTATCAATTTTGCCGTCTGGTCCAGCTTTAACCGTGTACACCCATCGACATCCAACAGTGCTCTTCCCAGGGGGCAAAGGAACAAGCTCCCATGTACCATTATTATGCAAAGCAGTCATTTCCTCAGTCATAGCAGCAGACCAACCAGAATGGGTAAGTGCTTCACTTACAGTCTTAGGAATCGAAACAGTAGACAATGTGGAAACAAAGGCATAATATGAAGGAGATAATCGGTGATAGCTCAAAAAATTATAAATAGGATGAGGATTCCGACTGGAACGAATACCTTTGCGAAGAGCAATGGAAGCATCTTCTGCCTCTGTGTTTGACAAGACTGGTGCAGGAGGAGAGACCGGAATAGGAGGTGAGTCACTAGGCTGTATATCTGCATTCAAAACAGGGTTAGTAGTGGGACGACGAGAATAGACCTGAAGAGGACAAGATGTAGCTGGAGGAAGAACAGGAAAGGGAAGAACATTGGAAACAGATTGCTGAAGCTCTGGCTGTTTAGGAAAATAAGAAGTAGTTTCAAAAAAGGTAACATCAGCAGAGATAAAGAACTTAGAAGATATGGGATCATAACATTTGTACCCTTTCTGAAGACGAGAGTAGCCTAAGAAAACACACTTAATGGATTTCGGCTGAAGTTTATCCCTGCCAGGAGTATGATCATGGACAAAACAAATACACCCAAAAACACGAAGAGGAAGACGAAATGCATCCTGTTTAGGAAACAAAATAGAGTGAGGACTTTGATTATTTAAAACAGAAGAAGGCATCCTGTTAATAAGAAAACAAGCAGTAAGAACTGCATCCCCCCAAAAATGAAGTGGAACTTGATTATGAAGGAGTAAAGTTCGTGCTGTTTCAATAAGATGTCGATTTTTTCTTTCGGCAATTCCATTTTGTTGGGGTGTATAAGCACAAGAAGATTGATGAAGAATACCCTAAGAAGACATAAACTCGTTAAATTGTTGAGAGAAATATTCTCGGGCATTATCACTGCGTAATGTTTTAATGGAAACACCAAATTGAGTACGAATTTTAGCACAGAATTTTTGAAAGATAGAGAATACTTCAGAACGATTTTTCATCAGAAACATCCAAGTACAGCGAGAATAGTCATCAATAAAGGTAACAAAATAATTAAATCCCAAAGTTGTACTGACACGACTAGGATCCCAAATATCTTAATGAACAATATCAAACATAGCCAAAGCTTTATTATTAATGATCTTAGGAAACGAAGCACGAGATTGTTTCCCAAGTTGACAAGACTCACATTCTAAAACACTCAATGAAGATAAACTGGGAACTAAATGTTGAAGTTTGTGAAGACTCGGATGACCAAAACGACTGTGAAGAAGCTCAGCGGAAGCAGTAGAAGCTAATGCAATAGTGGCTCTTGGAGTGGACATGTAATACAACCCCTGTGACTCATATCCTATTCCAATCATCTTCTCCGTACGCCGATCCTACACAAAAACATACTCAGCAATGAAAGAAACAATGCAATTGAGCTGTTTGGTAATTTTGCTAATGGAAACTAAATTATAAGGGCATCCAGGGGTGAACAAGACAGATTGTAAGGTCATTGATGGAATAGGTTGAGCTGTCCCAATGCCTTTAACTTTAGTTTGGGATCCATTAGCTAAGGTAACTATTGATGAATCGGGAGTATTAGTGAGATTAGAGATCAGTGTTTCATTACCAAAAATGTGATCGGAAGCACCAGAATCAAGTATCCAAGGATTGGGAGTTGAGGATTGAGTCAAACAGGCAACAGAAGTGCTAGAATGCGATAGACTGGATGACTGTTGATGAGCTTGTTGCTTGGCTGCCTGGAATTTGACATATTCTTCATATTCTGGTCCTGTCAAAGTGATGCAGTTGGTTGATGTTGCAGGCAAAGGAAGAATTCCAGCTCCATTACTCTGAACCATATGAGCTATAGGACGTTCAGTACCAGCAGATTGGTTTTGAGGTGGTTTTCCATGTAATTTCCAACAAGTTTCACGAGTATGACCTGGTTTATCACAATAAGTACAATGAACTTTGGACTTGTTACCTCTCCATTTTCGATCACCACTCTGGACAACAAAAGCAGAAGCCTCAATATTAGGAGGTGTAGATGGAGTGGTAGAGATACGGAGAAGTCGAGCAGAAATATCTTCTAAGGTAGGAACAATGGAACCAGTCAAAATCTGATCTCGAACAGAACTAAGATCGGGTCGAAGGCCAATTAAAGCCAAGACCATAAAAAACTTGTCTCTTTGTTTTTCTTGTTTAGCAACATTTTCTGTGAAAGGCATAACAGAAACAAACTCGTCTTTCAATGTTTCAACCTGCCCAAGATAACTAGCCATATCCATTTGATTTTGCTGCAAATGGACAATATTAGAGACAACATTGTAAATTCGTTGTGTATCATTGGTGTACAACATTTTGGCCTTTGTCCAGACCTTACAACAGGTTTTACAGGACTGAAAAAGAGAAAGTAATTTGGGATCTAGAGTATGCCATAACAGACTGCACAACTGAGCATCAATTTTAGTCCATGCTGCCCTATCAGTTGCAATAATATCAGTAGCATTTTTAACAAGATGATCATCATATCCTTGGACTAAGAACCACAACTCAACAGAATTGAACCAGGAAATATAATTGCTACTGCCTTGAAGTTTAACAGTAGTAATAACAGAAGGATTAGAGAGAAGAGACTTGACCAGTATAGATTCAGCCATATTCAGTAGCAGAACAGTGCTGGGAAGAGGAGGATGAGTTGGCCAGAGTAGGTTGCAGGTGGTGGCGTCGCCGGAGTGAGACGCATGCGCCGGCGAGTGAGAAAGACGGCAGAGACTATGAGCGGCGAGTGGTGATCGGCGGCGAAGATTCCGGTGACGAGATTTGGTGGCTGAGGTCGCCGGTCACTGGTGCAGCCTTGGATGGTGGCTGTGACTTTAGAAATTGACTTTGAAGGAAGGAAAAAAAAATAGGGTGATTGAGAAACAACCCTAACCAGTAGAGGAGAGAGAGAAAGAAAGAAAGAAGAATTCAGGCCCTTATTGGCTCTGATACCATGAGAAAACAGAAGATTGAGATGAAGAAAAAAGCTTGCATATTCCCTCAAATATTAGGGATTTAAATAGTACAACAAAGATACAATTTTAGGAAACTAATAAAGAAGAATCCCTAATAATCAGCTAGCTAATTATGCTCCTAATCAAAGTAATTACAGCAGCAAATCACAGCTAATTACAGCAGCATATCATAACAGTATTATAAGAGTTTTTTATGTAACATGAAGATGTCAGTTAAATTGAAAGGAAAGTTTTACCGCACTGTAATACAACATACTATGTTGTATAGCAGTGAGTGTTGAACAGTGAAAGAACAACGCATGAGTAAGATGCATGTTGTGGAAATGAGAATACTAAGATGAATGTGTGAACATACTAAGATAGAATCTATAATAAGTGCATTAGATAAAATGTGGGAGTAGCTCTTGTCGATGATAAGATAAAAGAGTATAGAATAAGGTAATTTAGCCATGTGAAATGAAGACCTAGTAAGGCACTAGTCAGAAAAACTGAACAAGTTAAAGTAGATATAGCTAGACGAGGTAAAGGTATACCTAAACTGACTTAGACAAAAGTGGTTCAGAATGATCTTACGCATTTATATTTATCCGAAGATGTAGCTGTTAATCACGCCAAGTTGACAAAAAAAAAATCCATATAGTCAACCCCAATTAACTTGGAATTAAAACTTAGTTAAATTGACTTATATCCAAAAACAGACTACAACAAACACTATAATTTCTAGCTTGATGGCATGCAACTCTTTAAAACTTGATGTTGCAGCCTTTTTTTTTTGAGAAAAAAAATGTAAAATTGAAAAGCGTATGATGAAAAGGTCAGATTTTAGTTATATAATGGAGTTTTAACTTCTCTTAATGAGATGTTAGTTGTTTCCCATGTCATAACGATAGCATGTTTTCAAGTTTTGAACCATGAAAATCAAATTAATATAGCAACAAGAGGTAATAGAATTAAAACATACATACATGTCTAAACAAAATTCAAAAACTTGAAGATTCCACAAAATGAAATGAATTATCTTGCATTCAAACTTCTATCCTTGCAGGAATTCATTCAACACTCCTTTTCAACAATTAGGCTCTGGTTTTTAGGTTGAGAACATTTTCCTAAATAACACCTTTTTACTTTGATATTTGAGACATTTAGAGAAATTGACAAGTAAAACATGTTTCTTGATAACAAGTAAAATTAAGCCCTTTTCAAGAAAATGGTTCCTATTTAAAAAAAAAAACATTTGTGCCAAACACATTTAAAAGGAAGGAATCTATAAGGAGCCACATTAGTAGATGCCCATCAGTGTAACAACGATTGCCAATTATCCTAGGTCATCAGTTATCACCTTTAATAGTTAAACGACCACCGCAATTCGCACCTGCTTTCTGTATTTTTTTATCATATTCGATAATATATAGAAAAATATAAAGTTTTTATAGGTGCAAACATTTTTCGTATTTATAAGTTGAAAGAAAGTTAATATTTTCCCACAAAATGTTTGCAAATGAATTTCCAACTTATTTTCAGCATTGCAAAAAACAACAAATATAAGTTAATTTCTCAAAAAATATTTTCCCCTATAGAAAATATTCTTCACACTCAAGTTATTTTCTACAAAATAAATGGAGCCTTTAGGTCTCTTTCATCCATATATAAACTTAGAAGACTATTAAACATAATTTTCAATATACAAAGGACACACATTAGAGAAAAAATAAATTAGCTCATATCATATCAAACAACAACAAAACTCAAGTCATCATTAGCCCATTGTTTCTAGATAAGCTCTATTTAATGAACCTACCAAGAAAACAATCTACAACAAACACTATAATTTCTAGTTTGATGGCATGCAATTGTTCAGAACTCGATGTTGTAGTAATTTTTTTTTTCAGAATAAGAAAAAAGCAGGATTGACAAGTAGATGATGAAAAGGTCATATACTATTGTTATTATAAGGGAAACAACTATCATCTTGTTAAGAACAGTTAAATTCCATTACGTAACTAAAATGATAACAAGCATACAGTAGTAAAGCGGCAAATGCTTGGGGCACCTAAGTTAAGAATACAACAACAACAACAACTAAGCCTTAGTCCCAAACAAGTTGGGGTCGGCTGTATGGATCCTCAACAAAATAAGCTCAAAAGACACCAAAAAAGATACTCCAGCCTTAGGCCCCTTCCAAGACACGGATTTTACATCTCCATTCAAGTCTGTCATTAATCAAATCCGCATCAAGATCTAAGGCACGTAAGTCTCTTGCTATCACCTCATTCCACACAGTTCTAGGTCTTCCACGACCTCTAGCCTCCTCAATCAACAAATTCTCACACTTACGAACCGCAGCATTAGGAGGTCTTCTTAAAACATGCCCATACCATCTAAGTCTTCCTTCCCTCACCTTATCTCCGACATCCGCTACTTAGACTTTTTGTCGAATATGAACATTCTTAATTTTGTCCAGTTTGGTATGTCCACACATCCATCTTAGCATCCTCATTTCTGCCACACTCAGCTTATGCAAATGCTGTCCCGTTGGTGCCCAACACTCACTACCATAGAGCATCGCAGGTCTAACAACCGTCCTATAGAATTTACCTTTCACTTTCAGAGGTATTTTCTTATCACATAGAACCTCAGTCGCACCCTTCCACTTCAACCACCCTACCTGTATTCTGTGAGCCACATCTTCATCTATACGGCCATCATTCTGGAACACCGAACCCAAATATTTGAACTGCTTGGTTTTAGGAACCAAAACTCCATCCAACTTAACCTCATGTTCCTGCTTCTTCCTTAGACTGAACCCACAGTGCATATATTCCATTTTACTCCTACTTAACTTAAAACCCTTTTCCTCGAGGGTTTTTCTCCACACTTCCAACTTACGGTTTACACCAGCACTAGTCTCATCAATTAAAATAATGTCATCAGCAAACAACATACACCAAGGAACATCGTCTTGTATGCTTCTGGTTAGCTCGTCCATAACCAGGGTAAATAAATATGGACTCATGGCCGAACCTTGATGCAATCCGGTAGTAATGGGGAAAGCCTCAGTGTCTCCACCAGGTGTTTTCACACTAGTGGATGCATTCTCATACATGTCCTTGATGATGTTGATATATTTGCCGCTGACTCCTTTCCTCTTCAAAACCCACCATAACACTTCTCTTGGTACTCTATCATAGGCTTTCTCCAAGTCAATAAATACCATGTGGAGATCTTTCTTCTTCTCTTGATACAATTCCATTAGTCGTCTTAGAAGAGAAATAGCCTCCATGGTAGATCTCCCTGGCATAAACCCAAACTGATTCTCCGAAACTCTTGTAAGCTTCCTCAATCTGTGTTCAATAATCCTTTCCCATAATTTCATAGTATGGCTTATAAGTTTGATACCCCCGATAATTTGTACAACATTGAATGTCTCCCTTATTTTTATATATGGGCACCAGGATACTCTTCCTCCAGGCATTCGACATCTTACGTCCTTTCACAATAGCATTAAAGAGTTTAGTTAACCAGGCAACTCCTACCTCTCCAAGGTTCTTCCAAACCTCTAAAGGAATACCATCCGGGCCACAAGCTTTACCAACTTTCATATACTTCAAGGCTTCTCTTACTTCACTATGCAAGATCCTCCTAGACCAGCTGATATAACCATTTATTGCATGAAGACCTTGAAAATCTTGTTCATGTTCAGGGTTGAATAACTGCTCAAAATAAGCCTTCCACCTCTCCTTAATCTCAATATCTCCTGTCAACACCCATTGATCTTCGTCCTTTATACATTTGACTTGGCTTAAATCTCTGCTTTTCCTTTCTCTCATCCTTGCAATCTTATAAATGCCCATTTCTCCCTCTTTAGTACCTAACTTTTGATAAATCCCTTCTAAGGCTCTGCCACGAGCTACACTAACAGCCTTCTTTGCCTCTTTCTTAGCCCTCTTATATTCCTCAAAGGCCTCACTATTAACCGCATTCGGTAACTTTTTATACCATTCCCTCTTAGCCTTAATAGCCTTTTGAACCTCCTCATCCCACCACCATGCATCGTGCGGTCGAGGCCCTGCCCCTTTAGAGATCCCAAGCAATTTACTACCTGCTTTTTTAATGCCACCTTCCATTTTTGTCCACAAGTCCTCTGCACTAGCCTCAAGGTTCCAAATGTCTTCCTTTAGTAACTCCTCCTTAAAGGTACCTTGAGCTAGGTCTTTCAATTTCCACCATCTTATCCTTGGTTCCAATACTTTCTTATCATTCCTCCAGCTACTTTTATTCTTAACATCTAAAACCACAATACGATGTTGCGCCGTCAATGCTTCACCCGGAATGACCTTGCAATCCTTACACTTACTTTTGTCCCGTCTTTGAGTAAGTATGAAGTCTATTTGACTTTGGGTTCGTCCACTCTTAAAGGTAATCAAGTGTGACCCCCTCTTTTCAAAGCAGGTATTTGCCAGCACTAGATCATAAGCCACCGCAAAATCCAAAATGCTCTTTCCCTCCTCATTCCTGTTGCCAAAACCATAACCCCCATGGACCCTGTCATAACCATTATTGTCCTTACCAACATGCCCGTTAAGGTCCCCACCAATGAAAATTTGCTGATTATCCGGAATACCTTGCATGATTTCATCCATATCTTCCCAGAACTGAACCTTGGATGCTCCGTCCAAACCTACTTGGGGAGCATAAGCACTAATAACATAATAGTGTCATCTCCCAAAACAAGCCTCAAAGAGATAATCCTGTCTCCCTTTCTCTTCACTTCCACCACCTTGTCTTTAAGCGTAGGCTCAATAATAATGCCCACACCATTCCTATTGTTATCCAAGCCACAATACCACAGCTTATATCCTGAGTTACCAATCTCTTTTGCTTTATTTCCCTTCCACCTGGTTTCCTGCAAACAAGCAATACTAACCTTCCTTCTTTTCAAAGTATCCACAAGCTCTATAGACTTCCCAGTCAGAGTACCAATATTCCAACTACCTAATCTTAATCGGCTCCCTTGGACTTGCTTCTTTAGCCGCATTCGTCCATAATGCGGTAGCCCTTTCAAACAATGCCCCTGGTTTACACTTTAATTTCAGCACCTTACAATCATGACTAAGGGGGGCAATTCAAGTTGATGAATCATGTTCACATCACATTAAAATTTTTTGTCCAGATGAAGGTGAAACAATTGACTATTCATTCCAAAATTTTCAACATTAACAAAATACACAAAAGAACATGTTTAACTTGTTAACTAATATCACAATACATCCACTGATTAAACACCTAGTATCTATATTTGTATTTTTCATTAAACATTTGTTTTCTATTAGTTTCTGAATTTTTTACTAGTTTTTCATTGTTCCCTAAATTGATATATTTAACCAAGCATTCTTCAAAACTTATGGTTTAAATATATAATATATATAGTTGTCACAAGTCATCTTTCTTTTATCTTTGCGTGCCTTGTCCTACGTTGTCATTCTTATCTATCATTACTATGGTGTTAGGAAGATGGGTATTGGAATGTCATTAAATTTCAAGTTTAGTTTACTCCAAAGTTCGAGGTGCTACAGAAAAAGCATAAGGACTATTGTGTTACCTAAGTTACAGTATCCCCTGTATTAAAGTATCAGACAGTTTATCTATCATGGTTACGGGAAAAGAATCATGTCACAGAGCTATTGACTAGGAAATCCAAATTAATTAACTTTCCCTTACTTAAACTCATCAAAGGGAGCGCAAACCTAGAACTTCGTTAAAAGAAAGTTTTAGACCTCTGTAATTCTTCAAATAAATTTTGCTTAGAATTTTATAACTCATAAAATCTTTTAGATAAGGCAAGTCTTATTAAAAAATAGGAAAATTATATTTTAAACTTCCAAAAATATATTTTAGGTTTCTTGAATAAATAAATCTATTCTAGAAAACAACCCAACATTAAATAGGAAAAAACTCAATAGTAATTAGGAACCCTACTTAATTAAAATAAGAAATCTAAGAAATTAAAATAATGAAAATCAGCTATCACATCTAAAATAGATATGGCTCATAAGCATCCCCTTGAAGAAAGAGCTTATCCTCAAGCTCGAAATTTGGATAAACTAGTTGAAAATTATCTACGCTCTTAGGATTTTGGGTTCCTCCACTTATTCCTCCTCTATATCTAGTTCATGAGTGTGTCCCAACTCTAGCCAAAATAGTTTCTTACACTGATGCGCAGTTGTTTACAGTTTATCACAATTATAACACAAATCCTTCACCCTTCATTATGTCATTTCTACCCTCGATAATTTGTCGTTATTTTTGGAGGAATCGTCCATCATGTTAGGCTTTGATATAAATTTGTTATAGTTATGGGAAAAGGATCGTTTCACAGAGCACAATTAACTTTCCCTTACTTAAGCTCATCAAAAGCAACTTAAACCTTAAGCTCATCAAAAGGGACCTCGTTAAGAGAGAGTTTCAAACCTTTGCAATATTTTAAATAAATTCTACTTAGATTTTTATTGTTCACAAGTCTTTTAAATAGAACAAGTCTTTCACAAGTCTTTTAAATAGAACAAGTCTTACTACAAAAATAGAAAAATTATATTTTAGGTCCTTTGAATAAAAAAATCTATTCTAGAAAGAGCCCAACATTAAATAGGAAATAATTCAATAGTAATTAGGAACACGAATTAATTAAAATAGGAAATTTAATAAATTAAAATAATAAAATCAACTATCACATCTAGAATAGATATGGCCCACAAAGGCATCCATAACATTATCCTATGACAGTTTGCATTTTTTATGCTCTTCCCCAGTCCAGTTTAACTTATGCTTAAGTCTTCCAAACAATATGAACATCTTAGACAGCATTTGACATATTACAGCATCTTACAATTTTTAATATTCATGCAGTCAAGAAAATCAAGAAATCTGAGGGTATATCACATCACTTCTAAATATTCCTTTGACTCCTGTATGAAAAATTATCACATGACAATATGGCTATATAACTTCTTGAAAGGGAAACTTTACTGGGCATGGTTCATCAACTTAGTTTTAATATTATCCCTGCTCATAACTTACTACCGCAATTAATTCAAACCAACTCAAGAAAACAAAATTCAATATGTCAAAGTAATCCAACCTGACTTTCGAGCTTTAGCTATTTCTTCCATTGCATCGATGCTCATCACATGAACTACATAGAGAGGAGTGTTAACAAAACTTGCTAACCGAATTGCACGAGCAGTTGCCTCCCCTTCCAGCTGCAACATCCAACTACAAGCAATTTCATACATGAAAGCTAATAATAATTATTATTAAGGGGGAAAAACATAGAATTAAAATATATTTTTGCTTTATAAGCGTGATAGACTAGGTTGTAAATTAGAGCTCCAACTATAAATCTGTTATAAGTTGCTAAAACTATGTGAATCATTTAAAGAACAATGTACCCAATTGCAACAACACTACATCAAATGCAAGCCCTCCTACATAGTGCTTAAATTTGCAAAACCATTGATTCATCCTATGAAAATAAAATTGATTATTTCATAAACTATAGGAGATATCTTGAAGTATGATTCGAAGAACAACTTGAGATATAAAAAAAAAAAAAAAGGAGAATCCGCTTTCTTGCGAAGCTAAGTCCCATCCTTGTGAAGTTTGTTCCCCCCTCCCATAAAGTTCTTCTTTCTTTTTGCCCTAAATCTAGGATCTTTCACTAATCCAAGTAGGAAGCGGGCCAGGATCTTTTGGGTCTTTTTTGCTTTAGTTTTGCGCTACCACCCAAATCTTGGCTTACTATATGTCTATTGTTTGCTCTCTGCTGGGGTTTTTTTTGAAGCCAAGGTCTCCTTGTTGTGTCTTTTTCTCTGCTTCCTTTGCTTGTTGATTTCTCAGAGCCTCAGGTTATTATGGCTTTTGAATGGAAGCTTAAAGACCATAGAAGCAGCTCTATTTTCACCCAAATCTTGAATAGCAGTGACTCTCCGTGTTTATTTTCCTCAGACTATTTTTGAGGCAGGTGGTTCGATAGCAATCTTGGATGCCATTCTCTTACAGCTCAATTTCATAGCTTTATTAGAGCTCTTTTTTAGGGAAATCCCTAAAGGGGATGGTAATTCCTTCTTTTCCCTCATCTACCACTGTGTAAAAACCTAAGGATGTGTGGGATTTATAGATTGAGGAGTCTTTAATTTTCCATCCTATTTTTATGCTCTTGATCGAGAGCCTTTTCAAGGCTTTTATCTCTTGTTTTCATTGTAGGCCTTAGTGTTGTTCCTCTTTGGCCGACTGTTGTATGAGGTTTGTTTTTCTTTGTCGTAAGATTCAGTTAAACAGGGTGAAGTTGGGCATGCCTCTATTCTTCTTTGTGCCTTGTTGGTGTAAGACCCTTTTGTATTCCTCATGTTTCTTGAATAATATTTTCACTTATTGATAAAAAACAAAAAATAAAAAATATAACACCTTGAAATAAAGGAAGAGGCCTTCATATTATATAGTTGCAGGAGCAGCTAACTTTATGCATACCAATATGGAAATATTCCCACCACCCCCTCCACCTCTCATTACATAACATGCACAACAAAACCAAGTGAACATAACCTATAATAGCATATCAAAACAGCAACAGAAGTGCACTTAGCACACGAGGTAAAAACAATACAAATCAATTCTAAAAATACAAGCTCTAATACTTAATACATAACTAGTACAAGAGACAAATGTAGCACATAGAATATAATACTACGGATTTTGCTCAACTCTAGAATTGTCTCTCTTGTTGGACAGCATTGTGCACACCTGCTGGTACAGCTGCATTATCATCAACTTTGATAGGATCATTCATCGCCATATAAATCAAAGGCTATAAGCAAAAAGGTGCCCTAACATATGTAAACATGGTTTTGGACAATTTCCAAGGTAAATTAGTTTTCCTACAAAAGAGAACAACTAATTTGGTAGCACAAATGTGGACTACATTGGTCTATATCTACTTAAAGGGAGCCATCTGTAACAAATTGTTAGTATACTATTGTAATTAATTGACTATACTGCTGTAAGATAGCTGTAAATAACCATCAATTAGGGAGCTAATTAAGACTATAATTATCAGCCATAATTAGGAGACAAATTAGGCATCAATTAGGGAGCCAATTAAGGCTGTAATTGTCATCCATAATTAGGAGACAATGGGCATCAATTTGGGCTGTAATTTAGGAATTTATTCCTAAATTTGTGAGATACTTCAATCTATTTAAACCCAATCAGCTTGAGGGAATAATCAAGCAAATTTCTATCAAAATTCTATTGATATCCAGTAAGTTTGTCATGGTATCAGAGTCATAGTTAGGCAATTTTAGAGCTGTTCTTTTATGAGTTTCAGCTTTGTTTTCTTTTGAAGAACAAAGTGCAGGTTCCGCTGCCTCTGATTCTGCAGCTTCTGTTTCTGCTGCTATTTTTCTTGTTTAGTTCATATCTTTGATGAACTCTCGGTCATAGAAATTCTGAATTTCTATTTGGAGGTTCTCTTGCTTTAGAAGAGATTCTGGTGGACATTTTCTATCCTGCAACTTTCTGGCTGTAGGATTTTCGTCTTGGTGGGTTTGCTGCTTCTTCTGGTTGACCTGCTCTTGGTTTTGTTATTATTAATTTTGCATTTCTGGTCTCCTTGTACTATTCGAGATGACCACTTCAAACGCAGTTGAGAGTTTTCATGTTCGTTTCACTGGAAAAAATTACTATTCATGAGAATTTCAGTTCCAGCTCTTTGTTACAGGAAAAGAACTACTGGGCCATATAGATGGAAGTGATCCAGCTCCTAAAGATGATAAGGAGTTGCTTCACTGGAAAGTTAAAGATGCAAGAGTAATGACATGGATTCTAGGGTCAGTCGACCCTCTTATTGCTCATAATCTGAGGTCTTCTAAAACTACAAAAGCCATGTGGGATTACTTAAAAAAGGTCTACAATCAAGACAATGTTGCACGACGTTTTCAATTGGAGAGTGATATTGCTAATTATTTCCAAGGAAATCTCTCCATTCAAGAATATTATTCTGGTTTTCAGAATTTATGGGTTGAGTTTACTGACACTATTTATGCTAAAATACCTGCAGCATCTCTCTCTGTAATTCAAGAAATTTATGAGCAAAGCAAAAGAGATCAATTCTTAATGAAGTTGAGGTCTGAATTTGAGACACTTCACTCAAATTTAATGAGTCGTGTTCCTTCACCTTCTTTAGATGTTTGTTTTGGTGAATTACTTCGCGAAGAACAGCGTCTTATCACTCAAAACTCTTTCCAACAAGAAAATACTGTCAAGGTTGCTTTTG
Source organism: Garcia nutans (assembly GCA_947685225.1). Classification (NCBI taxonomy): domain Eukaryota; kingdom Viridiplantae; phylum Streptophyta; class Magnoliopsida; order Malpighiales; family Euphorbiaceae; genus Garcia; species Garcia nutans. The sequence goes on from CANTUV010000013.1 coordinate 1,100,527, forward strand.
CTGCCCAAGGAAGAGGAAAGGGTCGGGATATGAGCAGAATTCAGTGTTATTCCTGGAGAGATTATGGCCATATTGCTGTCAATTGTGGAAAGAAGTTTTGTAATTATTGCAAACAATCAGGACATGTCATAAAGGAGTGTCCTACACGGCCTCAAAACCGAAAAGCAAATGCTGCCCCAGTTGCAATGAATAATTCCACTCATTTTGTTGCTCCAACAGTTTCTACAACTCCCTCTTCAGCTGCTGAACATGTGATTCTTACTCCAAAAATGGTGCAACAAATGATTATTTCAGCCTTCTCCGCCTTAAGACTACAAGGTAAAAATACCTCCCCCTCTCAACTTTGGCTTGTTGATTCTGCTGCCTCAAATCATATGACAAACACATCTAGCATGCTTAACAATGTTCGCAAGTATCATGGTTCAACTGAAATTTAGATTGCAAATGGTAGTACAATACCTATTACTGAGATTGAAGATCTTAAACCATGTTTCAACAACGTTTTTATATCTCCAAAGCTCTCAACTAAGCTTATTTCGGTTGGTCAGTTAGTAGATAACAATTATGATATGCATTTCTCTCGTAATGATTGTCTTGTGCAGGATCAGGCATCGGGGACAGTAATCGCGAAGGGGCCTAAAGTTGGGAGACTATTTCCACTTCTATTTTCCATTCCTCGTATTTCTTCATTTTGTACTACTGTTATTAGTAAGAGTGAACTATGGCATAGACGTTTAGGTCATCCTAATCCTGTTATTTTGTCTCATTTATCGAATTCTGGTTTCTTGGGCAATAAAGAACTCTTTGTTAAGGTTCCTTTTGATTATTCCACGTGTAAACTCAGTAAAAGCAAAACTCTTCCTTTTCCTTCTAATGGTAGTCGTGCTGTCAAATGTTTTGATATAATTCATAGTGATGTCTGGGGTATTACTCCTGTTATTTCTCATGCTCAGTACAAGTACTTTGTGACATTTATTGATGATTACAATAGATATACATGGGTATCTTCCTTCATTCTAAATCTGATGTATATTCTGTTTTCAAGACCTTTTTGGCCTATGTTGAGACTCAGTTTTCTACTTGTATTAAAGTATTACGATCTGATTCTGGAGGAGAATATATGCCTCATGAATTTCAAAATTTTCTACGTGAGAAAGGCATTGTCTCGTAACGTTCATGTCATTATACACCACAACAAAATGGAGTTGCCGAGCGTAAAAATCATCATCTTTTGGATGTAACCCGAACTTTGTTAATTGAATCTTCTATTCCATCTAAGTTTTGGGTTGAAGCCTTATCTACTGCAACTTATATCATTAATCGAATGTCTTCTCAGGTATTAAATCTTAACTCCCCATATTTTCGTTTGTATCATCAATATCCTAATTATCATGATTTACACACATTTGGTTGTGTTTGTTTTGTTCATCTACCTTCTCATGAACGTCATAAATTTTCAGCTCAATCTATTAAATGTGCATTTATGGGTTATAATTCTTCTCAAAAGGGTTTTGTTTGCTATGATTCAACTTCTAACAAATTTCGTGTTTCTCGAAACGTTATTTTCTTTGAGCATCAATATTTCTTTCCTAATCTTGCTGAGTCTCCTTCTACTTCTCTTATTCTTCCAATTTTTGAGGATTTACCAATTGTTCCTACTCGGTTTAAACCTGGATTTGTGTATGAAAGACGTCAACCAACGGTGCCCCTTTCCGAGACTGATCCATCATCTATGTCCGATTCTCCTGAATCTACTCTTCATCGATCTACCGGAGTATCTCGACCTCCAAGACGGTATGGTTTTTCTGATCATCCTTCTGGATATTCTGCCACTTTATCTGATATTTCTGTTCCATCTTGTTACTCACAAGCTTCCAAGAATGAATGTTGGCAAAAAGCAATACAGGACGAACTTCAAGCTCTTCACGACAATCATACATGGGAAATTCTTCCTTGCCCTTCAAATGTTAAGCCCATTGGATGTAAATGGGTTTATTCAGTCAAGCTTCATTCTGATGGAACTTTGGATCGATATAAGGCCCGATTGGTTGCTCTTAGCAATAAGCAAGAGTACGGAGTGGACTATGAGGAGACTTTTGCTCCAGTTGCAAAAATGACTATCGTTCGTACAATTATTGCAGTTGCTGCTTCTCAGAGTTGGCCTCTTCATCAAATGGATGTCAAAAATGCTTTTCTTCATGGTGATCTTAAAGAAGATATTTATATGACACTACCACCGGGTTTGACTTCCTCACCTTCAACACGTGTGTAAGTTAAAAAGATCTCTGTATGGACTCAAACAAGCTACACGTGCCTGGTTTGACAAGTTTTGATTTACCTTACTTCAGTTCTCATTTGTGCAAAGTAAATATGACTCCTCTTTGTTCCTTCACAAGAGTTCTGCTAGTTTTGTTCTACTCCTTGTTTATGTAGATGACATTATTATCACTGGCACTAATACATCAACGATCCTCAATCTCCAACAATCTCTTCAAACTTCTTTTAAAATGAAGGACCTTGGTCTACTTACATATTTCTTAGGGCTGGAAGTTCACTATGATTCTTCTAGGATATTTTTGCATCAACACAAATATACTACATATTTTATTACTTCAGCAGGCCTTCAAGATTCATCCCCAGTTAATACTCCTTTGGAATTAAACTTCAAGTATCATAGTCAAGACGGAGATCTTCTTCCTGATCCATCTCTTTATCAGCAATTAGTTGGCAGCTTGAATTATCTGACTATTACAAGGCCCAATATTTCTTTTGCAGTTCAGCAAGTCAGTCAATTCATGAGTACTCCGCGTCACTTACATTTGGTGGCAGTTCGTCATATCATTCGCTATCTCATTGGCACATCTTCTCGAGGTTTATTCTTTCCTACTGGCTCTCCCATACGCCTTATTGCTTATAGTGATGCTGATTGGGCCGGTTGTCTAGACACTCGACGCTCTATAACAGGTTGGTGTATGTTTCTTGGCGATTCTTTGATATCTTGAAAAAATAAGAAACAAGACCGTATTTCAAAATCTTCTACTGAGTCTGAATATTGGGCTATGTCCGCTGCTTGCTCAGAGATTATTTGGTTACATGGATTACTTGCTGAAATTGGATTTCCTCTACTCCTTTGCATGCTGACAACACTAGTGCCATACAAATTGCTACAAATCCAGTTTTTCATGAACGTACCAAACATATCAAAGTCGACTGTCATTCTATTCGAGAGGCCATAGATACTGGTGTCATTTCTCTTCCACATGTCTCCACTGCTCTTCAAATTATTGATGTGTTCACAAAATCTATGACAAGACAGCGTCATCAATTTCTCGTGGGCAAATTGATGCTTCTTGATCGCCCAGCATCAATTTGAGAGGGGATGTCAGTATACTATTGTAATTAATTGACTATACTGCTGTAAGATAGCTGTAAATAACCATCAATTAGGGAGCTAATTAAGGCTGTAATTATCAGCTATAATTAGAAGACAAACAATCATAATTAGGAGACAAATTAGGAATCAATTAGGGAGCCAATTAAGGTTGTAATTGTCATCCATAATTAGGAGACAATGGGCATCAATTAGGGCTGTAATTTAGGAATTTATTCCCAAATTTGTGAGATACTTCAGTCTATTTAAACCCAATCAGCTTAAGGGAATAATCAAGCAAATTTCTATTAAAATTCTACTGAAATTCAGTAAGTTTGTCACAAATAAGAATCAGAACTATGTCAGCAATCCACCAATAGAGCAAATCATTAGGTACTGGAATAGGATGAGGACAAAGGACCAGAAATAGAAGAAATATAGGAGGAGGAGAGAAGGGAATTCAGAATAGCAGAGAGAAAGAGAAAGAGAAGCTGAGCGAGAGAGGAATTTTAAGAAATATTTCTATATTGCATAGGGAAATTTCTATAAGATATATTCAATTCTTGAAGAATATGTATAATGGAGCTATCACTAGTGTCCGCACTGTTGGAGGGGATACTAAGAATTTTTCTATTTCTATTAGGTTACATCAAGGTTCAGTTTTGAGCCTTTATCTATTTGCTTTAGTCATGAATGAGCTAACAAGACATATACAAGATGATATTCCTTGGTGTATGATGTTTACAGATGATATTATGTTGATAGATGATACCCAAGCATGTATAAGTCAAAAGTTGGAGTTTTGGAGAAGTACTTTGGAATCAAAGGGTTTAAGCGTAGTAAAACTAAGACTGAGTATATGCATTGTAGATTTAATAACGCGAATAGAGAAGGAGGCGAAGTTATTTTATACAGAGTAGCAATACCTCATAGTACTCATTTTAAATACTTTGGTTCTATTAATCAAGCAAATGGTGGTTATGAAGAAGATATAAGTGACAGGATTAAAGCTGGTTGGATAAAGTGAAAGAGTGTCACAGGAGTGTTGTGTGACCGAAAGATGCCATTCAAATTGAAAAGAAAATTTTACCGTACTGTCATACGGCCTGCGATGATGTATGGTAGTGAGTGTTGGGCTGTAAAAGGATAATACGTAAGTAAGATACATGTTGCAGAGATGAGAATGATAAGATGAATGTGTGGACACACTAGAATGGATAGAATCAGGAATGAGAGCATAAGAGAAAAAGTAGGAGTAGCTCCTATCGAGGATAAGATAAGAGAGTATAGATTGAAATAATTTGGCCAAGTGAAACGTAAACCTAGGGATGCACCAGTTAGGAAAACTAAACTAGTTAAAGTAGAAATACCTAAGAGAGGCAGAGGTAGACCTAAATTAACTTGGATAAAAGTGGTACAAAAGGATCTTGTTGTTTTAAATTTATCAGAAGAGGTAGCCCTAAATCGAATCGAGTGGAAAAGAAGAATCCATATAGCCAACCCCAATTAGCTTGGGATTAAGGCTTTATTGTTGTTGTTGTTGTTGTTGTTGTATTTATATATTGCATGATCTTTTCTATAGCAGAGCACAATCATATATTAGGTCTATTACCACATTACAAATTAGCAAAACTATTTATTCCACTAAATTAGCATATTCCCCGACACCAGGTGGTTAACTTCCACTTTGTCTTCATAGCCTCTCTTATCATAATTCATCTCTTTCCAGAGCTCCCTCATCACAGCTCACCATCTTCATATTCTTTTTCTTCCCTTTTCTTCTTTTGTATGTGACACCACATGGCAGTCACCATTACTATAGAAATCCAAAGAACTATCAAGAGTTTTGAGATGTTCAAATGTTAATAATAAGGCTATTACTCCTCCCGTCCCAAACTGACAATCCATTTACTTTTACACGAACATTAAGAAAATTAGTCAATGTCATGTCGATTTCCTAAAATCCCCAACTCCTAATAATACACATAATTTTATACACTTAGTTCAATATATAGTCACTATTCATGCAGCAAATCAGTACAATTAACAAAAGGTAATATAGAGATTTCGTTATAAAACTAGCACTGAAAAATGAAAAATGGACTAAATTTGGGACGGATGTTAAATGAATAATGGATTATCAATTTCAGAAGGAAGAAGTAGTGCATATCAATGCACCATGAAAAATAAATCCAGAAAGCAATGTAAGTTGAAATAGCTGGAGAATATATTGAAGTTTACCACTGGAGGCCTTGAAAGAGCATGCCCCTCTGGACCAGTAATACCCAGTTCTATCATTCTTTTTTGTCCTTCAAATACAGCATCTCCATTTTCTGCATGGACCATAGCTAAGGCTCCGAGAGACTTGCACTTCTTCATCCCTTCTAATAGAATCTCATCATTGATCATAATGAACCCTTTGTATGCCATGAAAAACTTGAAAGAGTTGATACCTAAAAATTCCAGATGTTTGTACAATTAATTAGAAATGTATAGACAGCATGCAGGAACTGAATCGTTATACACACAAATCCAGATTATGCAAAATGGGAATTAACAGCAGCAACCTTTCTCCTTCACCAAAATTTCCATCTCCCTTGAAATAACTTCATCCCATTTGGGGATTGCCACATGGAAACCATAGTCCATGCAAGACTTCCTTGCCTTTTTTTCATAGGCTTCAAAACCTGCCATTAAACTGCCATTGACTGGCATAACAAAGTCAATATGCATTGTTGTTCCACCAGCTAAAGCTGCGGCCTGACCACTGAAGAAGTCATCAATGGACTGAGTATCCATAAAACCAATAGCGAGATGGGTATGGGGATCAATTCCTCCTGTTAATGTTACAAGAAAAAAAATGCAGTCATACAAAGGGAGATATATTGAGTTACAAACTGGTATTGGAAATGATGTTAGATGAAGTATCAGATGATGATTCCATGGATTATAATCACTTAATAACTTCCACAGTTACGAAGAGCACCAAGAATTTTCATTCCACTGATAAAAAAGATAAAAAGGAGCACAAATGATCTACCATGTAGTTAGAATATGACAACTAACCAGGCATGACAAACTTTCCAGTGGCATCCAGTACAGTGACATCATCACCAACCTGCCAATGATCAATCAAAACAACTCAAAACGCAAATAAGAAAACAGTGCAAGAACAAGGGAAAAATCCAGAGTAAATGCTGACTCAGTATTTGAAATCAGAAAGCATGATTTGTGATATTCAAAACCACAAACTATGAATTTGCTAATTGAGCCAAAAGTAAGCAAGAAAGGGCAAGCTAACTGAGGACAGATATAACATTTTTTAGAGCATGTATGGCCATTTACAAATTGTATGGACACTGATAGCCATATACTTTCAGCTATAAGAAGTCTAAAACTGCATTCAAGAAGTTGACTTTTTAAGCAAGTCAGGAAGGCTTAGTTTTATTTGCATTCAATGCATCTGACCGAGTCAGATGAAGTTGTTAAGGAAACATTTCTGGCAATTCCAGCCTAAAAACTTGTAGCATTTACAGTGTAACAATCAGCCAATTTCCTGTCCACCTATCAACTACCAAGAATTTCAAACAGTAACCCACACAAAAATTTAAAATGTAATAAAAAATCCCTGAAATTCGAATTGATGCCAAGATTTTTTGTCAACTGATGTTGTCTACCACTCAAATTGGATAAACAAAAGTCTATTGCAAAGTCAGTACTTTTTTTCTGGTTAGCATTAACACAGGTTAGTTACATTGATTTGTTAGCCAGGATACCTTTAGCTACTTCTTGCTTGAACTTTTCTTTAGGTCAATTTTTTTTAGAGTTCTATAAATGGTCAAGATGAAAAAAAAGGAAGTTTGCATTATTTTATTGATAGTCTCCATAATACAGCAGTACAGATTCATAGAATGGAATGAGTTTAATGGAAGAGGTTGGCAAGCAATGTAGAAGAAGCATGAGAAAGCACAATTTCTCATTCCAATTATTAACTTAAATATCTTGCATATTTTATTAAATTCTTTGCAGGAGGATAACAAATAAAGGATTGTTAAGAGTATAAACACACAAAATACATATTGGAAGATGGCACACAACCATAACCAAAATGACTAGCACTACCCCACGCCACGTAGGTGATCAGCCTCCTCACCATTTATAACCTCTTATATCATCTGATTCCCAATCAATGTAGCACTCTTAATAATTTGAGTGCTTTGCCAAAGGCTTTAAAAGTTTACAGCAGCAGCTTTTAATCCTATTCGGACTGATTCAACAACAACATTACCGTTTGTTATTGATTCCAATTCTATTATTTAAAACCTTATGTAATACTTCCTCAACTCTTGGTTTTTTTTCTTTTCTTTTTTTTATTAGGAGATAAAATTTGACTAAAAATATGGATTTAGATTAAAAAGAACAGAGGAATAAATAAACCTTGATATTAGGCTTGACAGCAACAATGATCCCATCCTCCACATAAACATCAGCAACCTCTTGTTGATGCGCATTCACGACTGTTCCTCCTTTAATCAAGAGCTTCGATGATGAAGAAGATGAAGGAATTCCACATCCAGCCTCACCATATCCAATCCCAGCTTGACAGAACTGCAAAAAAAAAAATTTTAAAAATATTTGAGAAAATATCAACATTTCCAGTACTACAGAACTCGTTCAGTTGAAACAATCAAGATCATTTTTAATTAATTTTCTAAGCATCCAAACAGAAAGCCAACTCAATCTAGAAGACCGAAAAAGAAAATTCGAAATCGTTACTTGTTAGATTAGTATTTAGTACTTGGATTCAAAATGGAAAGAGTACCTGGTCTGATTGTGATATTGAAGCTGAATTAAAGAGAAGAAGTAAGAGCGATAAGAGATAAAGAAGATGATAAACTATGGAAGAAGAAGCCATTGAATCTGTAACTGATCGTGTCTGGTCTGGCCTTCAATTATGTACATATTCAAATCCATCATTGTCAAAATATGCGTTATGGGTTGAAATTCCTTCCTCTGAATTATTTAAATAATCAAAGAGTAAATTACAATAATGACATTGAGCTTGCCCGTAATTACAATAATTGATTATTATTATTTACTCTACAGTATTTAACTTAATTCATAATTTAAAAATCAAACTAATAACTTCTAAAATTTCTTTTTTTTTATTTCAAGAAAAAAGATATTTTAAAAAATCAAAATAATATGTCCTTAAAAGATCTAAATGCTTAATTAAGTAACATCACATCAATTTAATATAAAAAATAATCGTATCATATTATTGTGAACCATTATTTTTTTACACCCCATATTGAATTTCATTCCGCCACAATTTCAACATATCAATAATCACACCAATTAGATATCGAATATTCACAAAACAATCTTCAAAAGTTGAATGCACAAAAAGTCAAGATAAGTGACCTAAAGTGGTCACCAATCAACGCTAACAGTCACTAATTTGTGTAGCAGTGATCGTTATATCTCTAGTAACCGAAGCCTAAATCGGTGACCAATCTAGTGACTGGTGATTGATCTCACCGATGACCACTATCACTGTCGGTGACCATCTCAGCTGCTTTTTGGTCTCCCTGTGTCTAGATCCTCGTGCCTATAAATATTGAAGTCCTTTTCGCTCTCAAAACTCATGGAAATACACAGAACACAATGAAAAACATCATAAAATTATTTAAATAGCTCTTTTCTCATTTCTTTCAAGATTAAAGCAATTTTCAAGGATTTTTCATTAAAATCTTTGAATTCTTCCAAAAAGCCAAAATCATCAACATCATCCATCAAGGATCTCTTCCAATCATCAAAGCGCACATCCAATCACTTAAAGCTTCAAAGGTGAAACGTCAATCCAACAAGAATGTTGGAAGCTCCTCCTCCATGAAAGGCACGCTCCAAGAAGGTATAAATTTCTATCATTTTTGTTTGCATTATCAATCTGTATTTGGCATGCTCTTTAAACCCTAAAATACAATTTAGGTAAAATCAATCATCTTTATATCAAATTGAGCCTAGACGCGAAACGTAGGTTATAATCAATTCACATAATCAATCAATCATTTTTGTGTCAAATTGAGCCTAAACACAAAACTTAGATTATAATCAATTCTCATAATCAATTAATCATGTTTTTATTATGTCGAGCCTAAAATTAAGTTTAGGTTATGATCAACTCACATAAATGATCAATTAATCAAATGCTTTTAAACCTAAAACAATAATTGGTTTGTAACAAATAATCAATCATTTTTTTTCAAACCTAAAAAGTGATTGGTTTGAGTGAGCCCTAGACCATACCCTTAGGTCAACCAGAACCTTAGAATTAGATCATCCACCTATTTTCACACTCTTACGAGTGAATAGAACTGCATGAGGCTCTGATTCTTATATTAAAAGGAAATGTAGGCTTATTTGAAATTTCACTTAGAAATATCGAGCCCATGACCCTAGCAATCCTAGGTCTATCTCATGTATCATGTTATTCATTATAATGTTGTATATTTTTATTTCTTTAACTGCTTTCTTTTAAGAAATATGTGCTCATCCTATATTCATAAGGGCTAGAAGTGTGATCCCCTTTTATTGGTTTTTCAGATGTAATAATTAACTATTTCCTTTAAATACTGTTTTTACCTTATGGATGTTATGTATCTATAAATGTTCATGCATATTATTAACGGTCATGCATACTATAAATGTTACCAAGAAATATGTTTTGTAAATCTTAGTTTACATTAAGGCTATATTTATTTGCTTAAAATAAAAACCTAGTACTAGACTCATCCTTTAGTTTCGGCTAGTACATTTTCTTAAAATAGTCATAAGGGATTTTTCATTTAAATTTTCACTCTAAACTAAATTTAAAATGGTGACTGTTTTTAAAATTTGCACTTACCAATGAATGGAAACCGAAAGAGGCAATTTTCGTGAACCGAACCCAAATGAGTATTTTAACCTCACCGCATATTGAACAAATACTCAGAAGAGGTCTCACAATTATAAATTAATTTATTAATTTTATATATTTGCAATGCATTTAAAATTGAGAAAATTAACAATATATATCTTTTTTACGTTTAATTTTCAATGTTGTTATGCTTAATTTTTTTTTTCATTTTTATACCTTTTTCAATTTTATTTTTCATATAATTTTTTTTATCATACCTTTTTTTCCTTTCTTTTTCTCCATCTACTTTTTTTTCCTCCATCTTTTTTCTTCTCTTTTTCTCTTATATTCCTCTCCCTCTTCTTCTTTCTTTCTTTTAGTTTATTTTCTATTTGCAAAAAATTGATTTGATCTTCTATATTTAATATTTATAAACATATCTATTTATAGTTTTTTTATTTTTAATGTTCTTAAATTATAATGTTAAAGGTTTTATTGTTCTTTAATAATAATACATTTTATATGTTGCTTCAAAGAGATTTTTTTTTTGTGAATTTATTTATTTATTATTTTTAATATGTATTTTTTGATTATTGCAATATCATTTTTTTAGTTGTATTTGATTATTTTAATGTTTATTTGAGTTATTTTTATTTCAATGTATGTGTTTAAATTTTTTAACATATACACATCATACAAAAATATATTCATATACACTCAATATATATACAACATACATAATATACGCACAATATAAGCACACCTATACAACATATATAAATATATAATTTGTATATATATTGTGTAGAAGTTTTTTATTTTTGTGTTGTATTTTAACTTCTAAATCATATAATGTGATGTATATGTTGTGTATTTATGTTGATATATGTTGAATTATAATTATTAAGAATTATAATCTTCTTTTATTGTTTTGTAAATATTGTATAAATATTTTATTATTATTATTATTATTATTATTATTATTATTATTATTATTTTGTTGTGTATGATATATTTTTAGTTTTGAATGATATATTATTTTTAATATGATGAATATGTTGTGTATTTGTGTTGATATATATTGAGTTTTAACCAATAACTAGTATACTTCTTTTTTGATGTTTTGTAGATGATGTATAAATATTTTGCTTTTTTGTAATTGTTATATTTTAATTTCTAAAACATATAATATTTTTAATGTGATTTATATGTTGTATATTTATGTTAATATATGTTGAATTATAATTAATAAGAAGTATAATCCTCTTTTACTGTTTTATAGATGTGTAAATATTATATATATATATATATATTGTATATTTTAACTAGTGTATTATATAAATTTTTAATTTAAAATAATAAAATTATGAATTTAAATTATAAAAGAATGATTACATAGCAAAATGTGTATATATTAATTTTCTTAATTAAAATTTTCATTAAATCTATACAACAAGCACATATAATACGAAGAGAAAAAATCAATAGAATTTTTTAAATTTTAATGTGCTTTTTCATAAAAGTGAAAATAAATTCGTTATATTATTTTTTAAAATAACTTTTTTTTAAAGATAGTTATATAAAATTTCCTTTAAAATTTATCAATAATTAGTCATTATGCATGAATGTAATTTTTCATTTTTTCATATTTGTATCATCCCTATCCCTATATTTTATAGTGTACAAAAAAATTTTATAGTCATTCTATATGTCTTTTTAGGAAACAATTTTTTTTCTAAAAATATATTTAAAAAGACATTATAAAGTTTATTATTCATTATATACTTAAATGAACTCTATATTAAAAATTTTTCTATAAATAAAATTTGTGTGTATATAATTGGGAGATGTATTAAATTTATCTTGTTAGTATAAATTTTGGTCAAATTTAATTTAAAAAATCAACGAATGAAATTTATGTTACTTAACATGATTTATTTAAAAAAAATTATACTAAAATAGAATGTACTTTTTAATCTCAGTTAAGTGATAGACATGTTTGATTAATGTCATTTTATATGAGTAAGAATGATGCAGAGGAACTAATGAGTGATTTGAAATAGAAAGAATGATATAACTGAAGATATTTTTTCTTAATAGAAATTATCACAATTTCATATGATTTGTTTCTAATGTTTTTATTCCATTATTTTTTAATTTTTCCATGTGATTGATTGATATAAGGTCTTTATTTTTATAATTTCATGATCAATCAAACAACTAATACAACTAATGTATCTATCTTCATCTTCATAAGGGTGCAAAATTTAAATTTTGGTAAGATTATAATATCTCCTTATTAGGTTGTCATTGTAGAATTTTATGATAACTCTTAACATGCAACATTGAGTTTTGCTATTATATTAGACCTTTAGGTATATTGACTCTTTTTATCATTTAATGTGAGTAATGCAATAGCATAATTATATGATGTTTGCATTAATATAGTATAGATACATTTTTTTTTTAAAAGCTCGACCCTCAGAAATACGTTTTTGAGGATCGAACCCCTGCCCTCCCGTAGGAATAACAACAAGTGGCCCGCTGGGCTAACCCCGGCGGGTTTAGTATAGATACATTTTTAACAAAGTAATTCTTTCAAATGTTTCAATGCAATTGAAAAACAACTTATCAAATAAATCTTATGTGTTATATGTCCACATGAGTTATTTGATGATAGAGAGTAGAGGGCAAATATTCAGCATTTTAGAGGACGGCATGCTTGGGGATGCCCTATAAAGACATTTACACCTACGAAAATAATAGAGATTTACATTGACAAAATTGTGAAGAAATGAATGAGGATTACTTTATAGAAATTGATGTAAATTCATTAAGACTATTCATTTGGCCATGAACTGAAATGACCTTACTCGACCCAGCCGTATTGGGCCGAGTTAAAGGGAAGATAGGTCGAGCCTCGGATTTCAAAATGAAATTAAAATGCACTTTGGTTTTAAAATTCAGGTCCAAGAAAAATTTTCTATTGTGGACCTGACCCGACCTAGCAATATATATTATATATTTTATATACAGAAAATGTTGCGAGAGGTGACCTCTTGTAGCTTTTTTTTACATATATATATATATATAAGTAAAAAGAAAAAACCATAACCCGGCTTATTGGCTTGCTGTTGGCATGACCAACCCTAATGACCTCTCTCGTCCGGACTTAAGATCAAGCTATGGGCTAATTAAAAGTCAAGCTCAAGCTGTACTTGGGTCAAGCTACAAGTTAAGAGCAAACTCACTCCAACACAGTCCATGTGCACCCCTAAAACTCATGTGTAATACCCAAGTCTAAGATTGTTGAGATCAAATGGCCATTGCTTAATAATTTTTTGGACTATGTGAAGCAAGATATCTGAAAGAAGCTGGTTGAAAAATTTTAAAGCATTGTGTTCAACATTATCTGACATGTTGTTGATTTGTTAATTTTTTTAATAATTAGCATCATAAAATATTTAATAATTTAATATTAAAATAATAAACAATAATAATTTCAAACAAATTAAAAAATTCTCTTTTAAATATAAAAAATGATTTCTCATAAATCAATGTCAATATTAAAATAATTGATTTATATATGTTTTAAAACTAATTTTTAATGCAATATGGAGTGTAAAATTTTAAAAAATTATATCGATAAAAAAATGTTTCTTTTAATCATTTTTTATCAAGTAAGATTATATATATATAATTAAAAAATTAATAATTTTTTAAAAATACATGTTAGAAAAATCATTTTTGTTTCACAATAATACTATCAAATTCCGAATAAATACTTGAAGAACACCCATCGTCAGGTTTTTGGATTACACAGTACAATAGTATTATTTTAATTTTACCTTGGAATCTTTACCAATTTTCAATCAATGGATATGATATTTATTATGTTATTATTTCACATACCAACTCTTCTAAATATGCGATGTTTATTGCAATTTTAAATTTCCAAAAAATAAACTTAAGAATATATACATACACACACACACACACATATATACATATATGTAATAATCTAAATTAATTACCTTTCATTTTCATAGGATAAATTTTAAATATATAATTTAATTAATTGAATTCATTTGAGTTATGTTTAGTATAAATTTAAAATTCAGTTAATAATGTGATCATTCTTACCATTACAAATAGATAAAATTAACAATGAGAAAAGAAATAAGGAGAGAGAGAGAGAGAGAGTCTATTGGAAAATTTAAATTGTATAAATTATGAAATTTATTAGAATATTTAATAATTTCCTTGAGAATTGATTTAATTAGTATATTAATTTTAAGTATGTAAAAATTACACTATTTTTATTTTAAATTTTTTTGAAATTTATTTATATTGAATAAAGAGATATTAGTTATTTGATATTATAGTAAATTAATGCTATTATATGAAAATGTTAATGAAAGGTAATTACAACTTTTGAATCAAATTTTAATATATGACATTGTAAAATCTCCCCCAAATTAGTTAAATAATAAAAACTTTAAAATACAAACAAATTCATTATCCTTAATTTCCTTTTTTATATATATGAATTTTTATCAAAAATGCATCCTCACATGAATTCTGAAAATCTTAAAAAAATATAATTATACTTAAATATTTTGAAATAATGTTAAATGGTTTTATTTTATTATAATTTTATAATTAGTTGCAATAGTAGTTGGCAAAAATAATAAATAAAAAAATAAGGTATTTATCATTTCAATTTTAACTATTTAAAATTTTATGTATTGAAAAGGAAAGAGCTCAAATAGTATGGGAAAAAAAAAAGAAATTTGAAATGAAAGTTGTAATAAAATAGTGAAATTCAAAATAAAAAGATATAAAATAAAATAGAAATAAAATCATTCGACAACACATAGTAAATAATAGAATAAATAAATGGTGCATGCAATTTTTATTGTAGAACTATACTGTCACTAATTCCACCAACAATGTCATTTTTTATATGCTTGGGTGACACTTGAGTAGTACATGAGATTGCTTCCAGTGCATGTCTTTATTCTATACATAATCATTTATAAATAGAGAGTAGTTTAGACAATAAAAGTTATTATTTATGATATTAAATCACAAAATGTATTAAAGTACTTTATTTATTTATATTACACTCTATGGATTTTTTCCTTCATGATACCAAAACAATATTAGTAGCCCGTTTGGCACAACTTATAAGAATAACTTTTCATACTTGTAAAATTTCTATTTTAAAAATTATGATTTTTAAAAATCAGTTAACTATTTAATAATTTAATCTAAAAATTAGTTTTGAACTTATAAACAGTTTATTTGTATTTGGTGAAATTGTCTCTGAAAATGATTTATTAAAGGATATATATATTTTTATTAATTTTTATATAAGTAAACTATCATCTTATTATTGTGACTTATATTTTTAATTTTATCACTTGACTTGCTACTTATATTTTTATGTATTATTAAATTAAAATAAAATAAAAATAAGTAAAAATTAGGAAGGAAATAAGAAAGAAAGTAAACGAATTATTCTATTTATAATAAGTAAATTTATTATTTTTTAATAAAAATTAGGAGTATTTTTGTTCAAATAATTTTTAAAAATTACTATCCGAATAATCTAAAAATCAGCTTTGTTAAAAAGCATCATTTTTAAGCTTATCTAAATAGTTGGTTTTTAGCTATTATAATAACAACTTTTTTAACATTAATCTTTATGAAACACTTTAAAATTTAACTTTTAATTAAAAAGGCAACTTTTTCACGTTTGAAAAGCTGTGCCAAACACCACCTAGGTGTTGACATGAACTAAAATTAAGAGTGTATTCATTTAGTTTTTTTTTAATTACCTTTTCATGGCGCAAAAGGTGCAAAATGCATTGGGGCATACCCTGTTCATGGATATTATTTCTTATGCTCTACAAAGAAAAAGGGTGAGTGATAGATCACATTATGTAAATTTTATTACAAAGAAATATACACATTTGGCTGTCAAAATAGTAATATATTATTACCTCTTTCTCCTTGATGGTATATTGGAGCGCATTGACTTCATAGTAGGGCTGTTCAAAAAGTCTGTGATCCGAAAAATTGGACCCGACCTGAAGGATTCGGGCCAAGTTGGGTCGGTCCGAATTCATCGTCAGGTCGGGTTTCGAATTCTAAATTAAAATCCGAAGTATACTTGGGTCGGACTTCAGGTTGAGGTTAAAAATTTTCGGATCTTTCCGGCTCGACTCGAGATAATTTTTTGTATATATTTTTTTAAAAATATATATTTTGATAATTTAAATTTTATATAAAAAGATTTTAAAATTTTAAAATATTATATGTAATTTATGATATTTGGAACTTTTAATAATTTAATCCATAAAAATTAATTTTTATATTTTATATTTTTTTTACTTGAATAATGAAATAAATAATTAAATAATTTAGTTATTATAAATATTGATATAATAATTTATATATTATTAGATATAATTTGGTATAATAAATTTTAAAGTAATATTTATGGATAAATTTTATTGATTTTTTTAAAAAAAAAATCATCCTTTCAATTTTTTAATTCAAAAAAAAAATGGGTCGGCCTGACCCGACTCGAATCCCGATCAGGCCCGAAGTGGCCCGACTCGACCGAGCTTAGGGTCGGGCTACGGGCTGCAATTTGTGCCCAAATATTTTTCGGACGAGCTTCGGGCTGGCCCAACCTGGTCCGTGAACATTCCTACTTCATAGAGTTCAAAAGTCTTTTTATAAGATTGTAATTTGTTATCTCGACGAGGAACAATAACTTCTTACCACAAATTTCTTGGAACATGGGTGGAGTTTTTGGTTGATCGCCCTTTTGCATTGTAAGCATTTCTTCTACTGGAACCCTAAATAGTCTCTTAATTAACTTTGTTGTCAAAATAGAATGAATATAGTTTTTCTAGCATGATAAGAGACTATAAGGTCAACTTTGTATCTATATTATTTATGAGAATTTTTATAAAGTAAAAAAATTCCTTAAAGTTTCAGATCAATTATCAATCAAATAACATGCATAATTTTACTTTATAGTTGGAAAAACTTGGCATGTTCTTTCAATATTCTGATTCACACTATAAGAAATAATCTTTGTATGTTAGTTTCTTCTGGCACATATCACACCCATGTAACACCAACTAAATGTCTTGTCTATTTCTTCAATTTCAGCAACTACACTTCATCTCTTTAGCTACTACATAAAGAAAATAAGTAATGATTTAGCATGGATAAATATCATTAAGTGTAATATTTTGAAGTTAAAAATAAATAATAAATTGAAAATAATAAATTGAACTTCCTCATTATCTTGGTACTGCATTGGTAATGTCATTTATCGTGTTCCTATTATTGAAAATAATTTCTTCTTGACTTTTCAGCTGTGATTCTTTTTGTTCAATGCACTGTAATCAGTCTTCATCAATAATTGATTTGTACCATTTGGATTATAGAATGCCATTGTTGTAATTTTTTTATTTGAAAAAAATCAATTTAAGGAGGTTATTTCATAATGAAATTCTAATTGAATAACCACTGTATGTTTCATATTTTGGAGGAATTGAACAAAAAGAATTACAACAATGGTTTTGGTAACATTAAGCCACAAATGTATGTTTGAGTTTAGATGAGATAATAACATATGCTTACCTTTATAGTTTTGGTAATATTAAGCCACAAATGTGTATCCGCTCAATCTGTCCCATTGCATTTAACTTTCTAATTACATAGGTAATTATTTTTATAATTAGATAATAAGTTAAAGGATTTCTAAAATCTTGTCATGTGGAATGATTAAAGTTATTAACTTGCAAGGACTATATTGCCATAAAATCTTCTTTTTAATTTCTGGCCCAATAACGAATTCAAACTTATGGATAGGGATGAAAGGGGGATTTGTTTTCCATCCACTTCACTTTGGTCGATAACTAAATGTATGGTACCTTTATGTAATTGTGGGACTTGGTAATTATTTTTTTTCACAAATACAAAGCATCAAAGTACCCTACAATAAGGGCAAAAAACTAGGAACAAAACTCACGAGATTTTTGAATAACTCTATTTAAATGATATAGTAAGCAAAACTACAAACCTCTTCATCGATAAATATCTTGTTAATACTTATTAGTTCATTATTTACCTTCAAATTTACAGCACTTCAAAGTCTTATCACTCAAAATTTAAATGTTTGTGCATCTGCATTGAAATCCAATAATGATAAAAACGTGTATTCCATTTTCCTTCAAAAATTCTAAACCAGTAATTAAATATGTGTATATACTGAACTTTTTCATGAATATCAATTTCAAAGTGAATAGTAATAGAAAAAAAAAAAGAAGATTTTGTTACATAAGAAAAACAAATCACAAATAGTATCTAATGTAAAGCAAATAAAAAAAAAACACAAACTTTAAAATCATAAAAAATATAATAAATTAATAAAAAAAAGTAAATGCCCATTTAAATATCTATAAATCAATTGCAATTTTAAATATCCAAAATACTTAATTTCATAAGAACAACAAACCAAAAAAGCATAATTAAACTACAAAAGTATTATCTAAGCCAAATACATATGCAGCCCTGTGAATTTTACTCATTTAGTCACTTTGCCTCTATGAACTTTTAATTTAATTGTATAACCCTTTGAACTTATAGTTTTCTTAGCTTATGAAAATAATTATGCTTAGTAGCTGATGCATGGAATATATGCGCTCTAACATGAACTATTTCCATTAAACAACAATTTAATCCCTTTAGAATTTGAAAACCAAAACTAAATCCACCTAACACCTAAAAAAAAACTCACTCTCTCAAGATGTCGATGAACATCTTCAGTATTATTTTGACTAGCATATGATGTTGATCTTGTAAATACTGGTAAATTTGGCTATTTCCTTCATCACATGCCTAAATATAGATAATCAAAATTATTACTTTAAATTCTAACCAGTTATTAAGTAATCAACTTATAGATAATAAATAACATATACCATGAATAATTAATAGAATAATTCCAATAATATACTAAGAAAATGCTTGTCTAGAAAAAAAATTTATAAACTCATGCACATCCTTTTCAATCATTTGTAAAACATAAGTTAGTACTCCTTGAAACTCTCATCACATTATTTTTTATTCTTCCGACTGAGACTCCAACTTATACAATCTATCGTGCAGCTAAGTTATGGCAATCAATGCTTGTGAGGATGTCATCTAATTAGAAATATGAGTCGTGCTGCCTAAGATATGAAATGAGATGGGCCAAATAAAGGAAAGTACAATAAAATTGTATATTATTCACATATGCAACTTTACAATATTAAATACAAGAGTTTGTTGTGCTACAGATTACTGGGAGATATTGTAGGTATTTAAATATACTATTTGACTTGTGGTGGGATATCAATTTGACTGGTCTTATTGCTATCACCAAATTTTAATCCTCGCCGCGGCCTTTACTCCTACCTCTGGAACCAGAAATAGAATAATGAGCTGATGGGGTCGGAAGAAGACCATCACCCAAGCCATCCAACTGCATTTGACGTTCTTCACTCAAGAGTAAACCAAGGAGATCATCAAAAGCGACATTCTCTAAACATGCCTGTAAGCTGCTTACAAAAGGTCTATAGGCCAAACCAAGTCCCTGAAGAGCAAAATCAACAAGATCTTCTTCTGAAACGGTGTGATTAAGAGAGGCAAGATGATCAGAAAGTGACTTAGCCCGCTGCATATAAGTGGTAATGTTATCATTTCTACGTCTAAGGTTGAACAATGGAGTATTAAGTTCCCTAATATGAGATTTGGAACTGCTAACATAGGCCATGACCAGTTTGTCATAAGCCTCCTTAGCTGTTTTAGCTGATACAATTTGGAAGAGAAGAGATTCAGAGACAAGAAATTATCCATGAGAGTACCAGCTGATCCTTCCAGTACCAAGCTGCAAATTCAGGATTAACATTATCATCGGCAGTACATTGAGATGGAGGAGAAGAATCATCTTCAATATGAGATCCAAGTTGGCATCCAGATAGCAAAGAGAGGAGCTGTGTGCACCACAACAGAAAATTAGAGGATGTAAGTTTGATCGAAAGCTGGTTGAACACATTAGGAAGGGAGGGGGCTATAAACTTTTCCATGGTAGAGAAGAAAGGAAAAACGGAGAAAAAAAAGAAGAAGAGGTCTTTGTTGATGTCTAATCATACTACTTTGATACCATAAAGGGAAGTACAGTAAAATTGTATATTATTCATATATGCAGCTTTACAATATTAAATACAGGAGTTTATTGTCCCACAGGTTATTAAGAGATATTGTAGGTATTTAAATATAGTATTTGACTTGTAGTGAGATATCAATTTGGCTGGGTCTTATCGCTATCACCAAATTTCAATCCTCGCCCTCGACCTGAATGTTCTTTTCCTAACACTTTAGCAAGGGAATTTTTATGTGAAAGGGATCGAGATGAAGTATCTTTATACTAAATCTATAGAATTTTCTCCTACATAAATGGAAAACAATGATCAAAATTTTAATTTAAATATTATGTATTTGTAGATTAATTCAACTCAATTAAAAAAGGAAGTAATTAAAACACTTATACTTATTTCTCAAGTTTCATCACAAATATAATATCCGTCTTTTTTTTTGTTTTACAATATATATCTTTCCTTTACTCACATGTCTCTCACATTGTCCTATATATATATAACTATTTATATGTAACTAAAGCTTTAAATTGAAATTCTCCATTAAATCTGTTAGATGCTAGGATGACAATGGAATGTGAGAGTTTATCATGTTTTTGGAGAGGCAAATCAAGCAGTAGATGCTTTAGTTGGTCTCACTCCATCTTATCCAACTGGTTTTCATGTTTTGGACACTTCTCCATGTGCTCTCTTAGATGTACTAAATAATGATAAAATAGGAGCTGTGCATGTTTAGAAAGTGTTGAGTTAGCTTGTGAGTTTGTTCTCCACCTCCCAATAATAAAAAAAACTTTAAATTTGAAAGTAAAGTATCAATTACTAGCGCAACTTTTCTCCTAGAATTACTGTTGAATCCTCCAATATATAGGATAGTTAGCTTCTTTCGATTTTCAATGTTCTTTGCATATTTTTCCTGTTAATACATAAACAAAAACATTTCAATCAAAGACATATATTAATTTAATGAAGCATGTAAATTAATATTACCTTTATCTTTTCATAGAGATGGTAATCTAGGAAAAATGTCCATTAATCGTGATTATTTTTCGGTCAATGTATACATGGTAATTCCTAATATGGGCACGACCCAAGTGTCAAGCATAACTTGAGATTGCAGTTGATTTAAATTTAAAATTAACCAAACTTTTGCCCAGTGCTTAGCAACAAGTGAATGGGCTAGTTTCACTTTATTTTTTTTTTACTAAAATGCCTCAACCAATAGCCAAAAAAGGCTTCTTTACCGGGATATTATCTAAGATTAATTTTTTGGATAAAAATGCCCTCAATAGCCACTATAAATAACTAGTTATAGGGGATTCTTTTGGAAAAAAAATTATTATGCTCTTCTATAAATATCCTTAACAATTAATTTGAATTCACAAAAAAATTCACAATTAATTTTCATTTCATTCTCTCTAAATCTTCATTATATTTTCTCCAAATCTTCCTTGCATTCTCTCTATAGTCTCCAATTCTCCAATATTAGTTTGCATTTTGTAGTTATAAGCTTATTTAAATTTTATTGTTCAATTATTAATTTAGTTCCAAATTATTATTTTATTTGTGTTAGCATAGTTTAATTTGTGTTATTATAGTTTAATTTATTTTATTGTATTTAATTTAATTATTAATTGTATTTGTATAGTTTAACAACAATTAATTAAACATAT
Source organism: Garcia nutans (assembly GCA_947685225.1). Taxonomy (NCBI): domain Eukaryota; kingdom Viridiplantae; phylum Streptophyta; class Magnoliopsida; order Malpighiales; family Euphorbiaceae; genus Garcia; species Garcia nutans. The sequence goes on from CANTUV010000013.1 coordinate 1,122,691, forward strand.
TTTTTATATTATTGTTTAATTTAATTAATCAATTACTTGAATTTTTTGTGTTTGTGATAAAATATGGCTGGATCATCTAGTTCTCAACTTCTTGATTTTGTTAATTCCGATGAAAATGTCCCTAGATTTATTAATAGTAGTAGAAACATGTCTTCTTCATCTAGTTCTCAAAATTCAAATGAATCTAATTTGATAGCAACTAGTAAATAAATAAAAAGAATTAGTGGCAATTGAAATTTGTTTGATATGAAAAAAATTTCGGATAAGGGTTTAAGAGCAGCGTGTAAAAAATATAAATAAGATTATGAATGTGAATCTAATAGTAGGATAGGTTATTTATTAAGACATGAAAAAAATGACAAACAACTTGATAAGACAATACAAACTATACTAGCTCATAGTAAAAAATGATTAAGTAATTTTTATTTTTCACCATAAAAAATAGAAAAGAATTAGCTAAATGTATAATATGGTCTAAATAGTATTTTTCAATGGGTGAAGATTATAGATTCAAGAAATATATTCAAAATTTTTTTTGCTTCATAATATAAAAATATATCTAGAAATACAATTGAAAAAGATGCCTTTAAACTATTTTATGAATATAAAGAAAAAATAATTTTATAATTACAAAATATTTCATCTAAAATATATCTTACTAGTGATATTTGATCAAGTATGATTTAAGTAATAAAACTATAATCGGTCATTGGATAGATAACGAATGGAATTTACAAAAAAAAATTTATGTTTCAAAGAATTTGGATATCCTCATAATGTTTTAGCAATTTCTAATGTAATAATTGAATTGGTTAATGATTATAAAATTAAAAATAAAATATGTTCAATTACTTTTGATAGTGCAAGTAATAATATATTAGCTATTGAGTATTTAAAAAAGGTATTTTGATCCATGTTTAAACGGTAACCTTTTATATTAGGTGTGCTTGTCATATTTTAAATTTATATATATATAATTCTTACAAAATTATTGAACATGAAATTGAAAAAAATTAGAAAATGTTTGAAATTTATTAAATTTAATACCAGACAACAATAAGGTTTTAAATATTTATATATCTCAAGTAATAAAACTTATAGAAAATTTAATTTAGATTGTCCTATTAGGTGGAATTCCACATATTTAAATTTAAAAAAAATATTTTTCTTATAAAGATTTAATTAATATTTTTTGCAATGAAAGAATAGATATTAAATACCATCTATTTGATTCTGATTGTAATGTGGTATCTCTTTTTTTAGAATTTTTAGAACCTTTTTTTATTGCTATAAATATTTTTTTAGTATATATTATACTATTTCTTGTAATGTTCTTACTAATTTATTTGAAATTAGTAATTTTTTTCAAAATTTAGAAAAATTAAAAAATTCAAAGATATTTACTTGTTAATGGAAAAAAAATTACTAAATATTGGAAAAATATACCTATTTTATATAATTTGGCTACAATAATAGACTCTAAGGTTAGAATGCATGGGGTACAAATTTTACTTGAAAGTTATTATAATTATATGAGTATAAATAAGGATCCAATAGGTTTTATAGCTAATATTAATGATAAATTATATTCATTATATGATAATCAAGCAAATCAACCAATACAAGATATAACACGAAATATTTTTTTTAATGTTAGTAGCATATAAAAAACTTGGCTTGCAGAAATAAATTAAAATTTTATATAATATCTTAATACAAATTGTAATGAAATTCAATTTTATTTACAATAAGTTTTTTCTCATGAAGAATTAAAAATTTAGATATTTTATCATGGTAACAAAATGAGAAATCTTAGCCGGTATTTTTCACACTGGCACGTGATATGTTTACTTCTCAGGCATCTAAAGTTGTATTAAAATTTTATTTCAGTGCAAGTCAAAGAGTACAAGATGATAAGAGGGCTCATTTATCAGCTAAAATATTTGAAGTGTGCGTAATTTTAAAACATTAGTTTGATGTGGAGCATAGACAATAAAATCTCCTTCATTTGGACTCGTCCTCATCTGATGAGGATGAAGATACTATAGTCTAGGTTGTTTAAATTTTTTTATGTAAATTATTTTTAAAAATTAATATTTGTCATATCTTAATAAATAATAAATAATATTTTCCTTCTTTGTGGATGTAAGTTTTTTTATGTCAAACCACGTAAATTATGTGTCTTGTAAGATTATTTTTTTTTATCAATTTTTATATATTTTTTGTTTAAAAAAATAATTTTAAAATTTCCACAAAAGAATTGAACTAGCTCATATATTACCATAGTACGGCTGATTCAGCACAACACGACACGATTATATATGGGTAATGGATCATGCTAGGCCATTACTATTTAAGTTTTTATACGACACAATTAATTTTTTATGATGAATCTAGATCGGGCGAGCACGACAAGGCCCAATTGCCATGTATAGGTGGATACTTAGCAAAATTCGCATCTCTAGACGCTATAGAATCATATAAAGTCATGCAACAGTTTATACATGTTATACCCCAACATTTTGCAAGATATAATTCTTAACAAATGGATCATCCACATATAGTTTTTTCTTTATAATAACTAGTAATGTGTGTCAAATACAATCAAATATCTTATATATAATATAAATGAGGTTAAAATATCAATGTATATACCTTTATAATATCATTGAAAATGTTTTCCTTTTAAATTTGTGGAACTTCATGCAAGACTTATATCCAATGGGAAATGAGTTAAAATCATATCCTATATCTCATAAAATTCCCCTTAAAAGACCAACAACTTTTGTAGTAGCTTAATGCTCATGAATTAAATTATCACTTTTGTTCTATTTAAAAGTGTCCAAATATCTTGTACCCTCAATTGAGTTTCTTTGATTATTTCATGCTCTTCTAATAAAAAGAAAAATTGATATTACTAATATTAAATTAAAAATGATAAAAATCATAATACTATATATATATATTAAATTTAGATTACAAACCAATTATCTCCATTGTCCACTACTTTCTAGATTTACATGCAGATGGTTAAGACTAGGATGAATTAGATATTTGCGTTTCAGATGAGATAATTGGCTGAAAATGAGAAGAGCAGATGATTGATGCTAACATGAAGCAACTGGCTATGTTTGGGATAGAGCAACTCGTTGTATTTGAAATGTAGCAACTAGTTGTATCTATGGTGGAGCAGCAAACTAAGATTGGGATGAAGCAGTTGGCTGGGATTGGGATGAAGCAGCTGACTGGGATTGGGATGCACTAAGTGAAACATATTGGTCACTTGATCTTCCATATTTTGATTTAGCTAGATGCTTCATAGGCTCTAAGAAAACTTGAAAACATTTATCTATATCTATCTTACACCTTTAAACATGATTCAACTAGTTTCATAACACAAAAACAATATGGCCCATATATGAAATGTTATATACTTTTCATTTATACAAATCTACATAGAATTATATATATATATATAAAATCTTTGTCTATTTTGATATAAAATGTTATATACCAAAAGTAATTTATTACTACAAATATTTTCCATCAAATATAAGCTCATCATCTACTTCTTCCCTAGTCAATGGAAAATCTCTATTCTTATTTTCAAACTACCTAAGTCTCGTTAATAATGGACATTTTTAATTGTATGAATCTTGATTTTCATCTTCACCCATGTCATATAATTCTCTTGGCCTTCAGTGCACAACAATGCTCCATTATTTATTTAGCTCATCCTCCACATAATACACAAGTTGTGCCTCTGAAGCTTTAATAAATGGTTCATGATCTTTATGATCACCAATATGTATTAATTGAGAAAAAAAATGATGGATGTGAAGCCTAATTTATCAATTTTGAGTCATGTGTTAGTGATGCTATCTGTTTATTGACATTTGAATAAGTTAACCATAAAACAACCATGATAATTTAACTCGATGATGTCTATCAATTTTCTATAGTAAGGAACATTTCCTTCCATGTAATTAATATCATGATTGCTTAGGTAGCTTCTAGTTCCAAATGATCCAAAGACTCCACTATTTTAAGTTTTCAAACCTTTTTTTCTTGCAACCATTTGAAATTTGAATCCATTAAAGTTATAAGTACTAAAAGTCCTTACATTATTACATGTACTTACATGGTTCCTAAACCAATCAACGAATACTTTATGAACCACCTTGTTTATCAGAACTTGTGATCGTGTATAACTCCTTAGCCTTCTCTTTGTCTCAATCTTATATTCCCTATGAAGATAATGATGTGCTTACATGCCACAATCTTCGAAATAACTTATTTTTTATATAGTTCTATTAAGTAAAAACTTAAGTGTTAGAATTTACTCATTGTAGGCAGGGATCTACTTATATGCAATTGATTAGTATGTGATGATGACTTGCAAATATTATAGAGGTGTTAGAGTGAAATATGATGAAGCCCAAATTGCTTTATCAACCATTTAAAAACATTTTAGCTCTTTTAGAAGATCCACTATCAATTACCACATCATCATCATGAGGAGTTCGATTGAATCTTAAAATATTCTTAATTTTGAATAAGAAAATGAAATAACAATTCATAAATTTTAGTTTCTATTGTGTACCTTTCTATAGGATACATGCATCTATAATGTAGTGGGCCTTCATATTTAACTTCATCAACTAAATAAACAATTATATGAACCATGACTGTAAAAAAAATTGAGGGAATAACATTTTCTTATGGCAAGAGTGATCAAAATGCAATAAGATTATCAAAGTCTTAAGCATTCAACATTTTGCTACATAAGTGTTGAAAAATGTGCATAAATCAATTAAGATTGTAGAGATCGGAGTGGGCAAAACACTTCTTATTGCAATTAGGAGCACTTGGTCGCAAGAATATAATGATCATGACCTTTTAACCCAAACAACTTACATTATTTCAAATCAATACATCTAGATAAGTTATTTGAATAACTATTAGGCAAAATTAAATTTCTTAACATCCTTAGAAATATGTCCTTATAAGCATTACTCATTGTAAAAAGAGTAAGAAGATATTTTCCGTTCTTATTTAGCCAAAGGTCCTTTCTTAAACCTATTGATTGTAGGTCTTTGCAAGCATTCATATGATCTTTAGTCTTCCCATTTTTCATTAAGCAAAGTGTATATCACATTGTCACACATATATTTTCTCAATATGTATGACATCAAAATTATGTTGGATCAAGTTATACATCCAATGTGGAAGATTAAAGTATATACTTTTCTTTCTCCACTATTGGGACTCATTAGATTCTCTATCTTGCCCATAATCTCTTCTTCCTCTATAACTTTTAACTATTGGGACTTATAACTTTTTCAAATGTAATTTTAGCAATCTCCAACTCTTTCAAAATGTTTATTCCTGATAATTCTACCTGGTAGATTCCTTTTTTCTTGCTTGCCATCAAAGCAAATTTGATCTAATCTAAATTTGTGACCATCATTTAAAAAGTAGCAATGCCCCATAAAACACTATTTTTACTATATGGGAGGTGACAAGGCTCTACAACAAAGTTACATGATGGACAAGCTAGTTTAGCATGCTTATTCCACCCCTGATAGTGTCCCATAACCAAGAAATCATTATTGTCCATAACTAAGCTCCTTTTTTTAAGGAATTTTCATTTGATGCATCATCATAGATTTCTATTCCAATCCACAACTCATTCAACTCATTGATTAGAGATTGTAAATAAATATCTATATCATTGCTTGGTATTTTCTATCAAGAATGAGCATTAAAAGAATGAAAGATATTTATTTCATACATTTCCAAAGAAGAGTGTTATATGGAACAAGAATCACTTATTGAATACAATAGCCAACGCTCGTATTTCCAAAAGGATTGAACCCATCACTAGTTAACCAAAAAGTACATTGCTTGCATTTGATGCAAAATCAAGAAATATTTAATCAAAATTTTTCCATACCTTAAAGACTCTTGGATGCCACATCAATCTTTCTTTATTTCCCTAACTAGCATACCATGTCATATTTGTATTAGTATTGGAAGACATAAATAAGGGTTGTAACCATGGTATTAATGGAAAATAATGAAGAACCTTTGAAGGTTGTTTTTCTTTTTATTCCCACATGTAAGCATAGAATTTGAATTTCCCTTTATCTTCGATTTCCACCTAGATGTGCCATATGTTTTGCAAGATTATCTTTCTTTATCCAATCCCCAATGCAATATGCAATCATTTGGACATGCATGTTGTAGACTCTTAATTTTGGCCCTAAGTCTGTCTAATCCCAAATTAAAAAAGGCCAAGCTAAATTTGGTCCGATTTTAAAAGCTTAAACATAGTTTATAGCTTTAAGTTAGGTCGGTCCAGTTTTGAAAGGCCTAAAGTAAATTGGTTCAATTTTTAAAGCCTTAAACCTAGTCTGATTTTATTTTTAAAGGCTTAAATCAAATTCAATCCAAACTTAAAAGTCCAACTAGGCCCAGTTTAACCTTAAAAGCCACACCAATTCGCCATGGCCCTTGGCTCATGGCTAATTGGGGTCCCCAATTCGCCATTAGTGGCTCGTGGCTAATTGGGAAGCCCTCAATTCGCAGTGAAACCCAACCATGGCAAATTGGAGGCTTCCCAATTCGCCACGAGTGGCTCATGGCAATTTGAGAAGCCCTCAATTCATTATAAGGCCCAACCACGACATGGCGAATTGGAGTAATTTGGCTTTAATTGGTTTCGGGACAAATTAAAGCTTCCTAATTAGACTCAACTAAAGGCTTTCAGATAAGCAAAAGATTAGGGTTTTGATTAAAATGGCCTTTGCCTATAAATACATAATAAAAAAAAAGCAAAAGGAGGGAGGAATTAATACAGAAACACCAACAATGATTAGTGAGAAACAAAGTAACACAATAATTAAAACACACACACACAACAACTAGGACGCAAGAATCAAAATTGCCCTCGATTGCACTTAACCTCCAGACAAAAATTAAGTAGATTCAGGCAGTCAACTACGCGATCTCTTTCACTTTGGTGGAGCCAATAAACGAAGGTACGCTCTCTATGTTTAATTCATTTAAATTCAGCACAAGTTGCTTTGGTCATGGTTTTAAACATTGATTATATTTATTCTTTGTCCAGTAGCTTTTTTAGCTTATATTCATTGGTTTCAAATTCATAGTAGCTTATTTATTCATCATCCAGTAGTTTAGTCAGCCAATATTCATTTGTTTCAAATGTCGTAGCTTAGGATTTAATTTAAATCTTTAATTTGATTACCAAAAATACTAGTTTGTATGCTTAATAACCAAAACTCTAATTTTCTCTTAAAAACCCTAATCTTATTTCCTAAAACCCTAAAACCATGATTTAAACCCTATAAACTCTAGTTTAACGTGTAAATCCTAATTTTGTATATCTTATGATTTACTTAAGATTAAAACTTAAATTTAATTATTTGGTTCATTGTTATGAGCTTATGGTGAATGGTTTATTGTTATTTTGCATATAATGAATGTTTGAATGATTTAAAAGACATTTAGTTAATTATTTGATTTCAAGGATGTAAGAGGAATGTTTCCACTTTTTAGATATCTCATTTGTTGGTCCAAATGTAATTTAATTTATCTAAAGCTTTGGGATTAATATAAAAGACATGTTTTCACCAAATGGTGGGTGTTCTGTTTTATTTAGTTTTGGACATTTAGACATTTGTAAGGACATATTTTCATCTTTGGATGAGTGTCCATTTTATTTGCTAGTTTGATTTATAATATAATGATTATTTATTTTGGATTGCATGTAGTATGGATAATATCATAATGTTTAAAAATTCAATAATATTTAAACCTGAAAATGAGGCCCGTTCTAGTGAACTGGCGTCATGGAGGTGCTGAATCATTTCTCACTTTTCCTATATGTACCCAACTTTCTGAACCCAGTAAGGGATTGAAAATTCCTTAGAAATCGAGCCATCTACCCCTTTCTAATTTTTCGGACCATCCGGTTGGTGACTTCATTTTTTTTGGTTCAGATCCATGTTCTCTAAGGTCCTGAGCCTAACAGTGCCAAAGTCGCAAAAATCATTTCACATGAGAGTGGAGACGAAAATCCCCGCTCACACATGTATTATGTTATAATTAAGGCTAAGTTTATTTATGATTTTCTTAGCCTCAGACCGTTTCAGGGGTCTTTGCATGTTGGAATGTGTCATATAACAATTCCACTGTTGTCAACATTTCTTTATCACTAATCCCACAAACAAATGTAATATGGTATAGTTGTACCAAAAACGACAATTTTGAGTATTTTGAATACTTTTCATATAGTTCTTTTTCTCTATCTCTTAGTAACTCATAAAAATTTTTAACTTCATCATTTGGCTCCTTATTTATGCCCTCTATCCATCTTTCATCTTCATTTTTTAGTCCTCATGACGTAGAAGATTCTTTACGGGTATAGTGTCTATAGAATACAAAAGCATCATAAACCATGTCTTGGGGTTTGATAATTTTTTTTGGATTTGATTTATTGGGGATAAGTATGTACTAAGTTAGCTTTGTTCTATTCATGAGTAAAATAACCAAATTGAAGAATATGTATACATCTCTACTAATATCTTACCTAATTATATGCCAGGAGACTTGATAAAATCCTGGGTTCATGTCATTTTGTCTGGGGATTTATCATGGTGCATTGAGAATATTGCCTCTATGATCTCAACAACTCAAAACTACTCACTCAATAGTTGATTATACCTCTATGTAATTCTGGCTTCCATATGTTGAGAAACCAAATCAGTTTCACACCCTTTTGATTCAAACATGTCAGAAAATAATCAATAACTAAACGATCCAATCTATTTTTCTACCACTCCAATTCCCATCATCATCCTTGAGCCTGTAAATCAAGTTCTTTTTTTCCTTATAGAAAGAGTAGAGTGAAAAAATCTTGAATTAATGTCCCTCGATTGGAGCCAATGTTGTTTGGCTCATTGCTTCTAAAAGGCATTTTCTTATCTGATAAGTCACCATACTAGGATTGGGTTTCTTTGTATTGGGAGATTGAGTAATGATCCTTTTGGCTTCTTAGTAATTTAAGTGTTTCTTTATACTTCTATGAGCATTTTTTGAAATCTCTAGTTACTAACACTTCCCACTTTAGTAACACTTTCCCACATAATGCAATCCTTTCCCTAATTTGCTAACCTCTTATTCTACCTTAGCTATTTTAAATAATCTCATTGCATTGCTCTTTAAGGAACCAAGCATTTTTTAACCTAAATTTTTGAGTTTTGGTTATGAATTACTCAACCAAAACTTGAAAGAACAACAAAGAATGGCTTGAACAAGGGCTCTCTTCATTTGAAAACTTAGACACTTTCAAACTGATTAATCCAATCACAATGGCCAATATTCTATCAAGCCTTTCTTCTATCCAATATGCAATACCCCTACCCTTTTCCTAAGTATAATGGAGGCTAATAATCCCCAAATCATGGAACTTATAATCCTCAACAGTTATCCTAAACCCATTGCAAAGAAGATTATTGAAATCTCCAATTATGACCTACAACAATGCTGATTTAATTCTTAATTCTCTAGGCAGGTATCATGAATTATGTCGATGCCATCTCCCTAAGTAACTATAAAACTCAATGAGTCTCTTGTCCATCCCTCCTCAAGCCTTATTTTAATATCAATGTGATTACTAGAAAAATGATTAATTTAGTTTGTGCATGATGCTTCTACAGTAAAACAAAACCACTATAATATCAGTTTCTTTCAACTACAAACCCTCCCTTAAAACACATAGATTTTTGGATGCCTTTGATGTAATTTCTATCGACCATTGCTTCATAGAGGAAAAAAAATGCAGGACTTTTAGCAAGGACTAGGTCCTTTAGGTATTAGATTGTAATTCCCAAGCCTACATCAATTTCAAATAATGGAACTCATTATGTTGGGCGAGTTTGTTGATACTCCAAAACCCGCCAATTCCATGTTTCTTAGGCTATTATCAACTGAAATGAAAAATGGGCCAGAGTGTTGCCCAGACTATTGCAACTCCTATCCACCTCCTCCTTAATTTGACATCATTTATTGTTTGGTATAAACAAATGAGGAGTTGTTTGAATGATGCTATTTGTATTACCCAATATAGTTAGAGCCTCATTATTTATTGGGTCACCATTAGAATGCTCTTTACTCCCTTCTCTTCTAACATTTGCCTCCTTATATTTGTTATGTTCTTTATGGCTTTCAGATCCTACTTCCTTTGGAGGTAAACTCTGTAACCATCTCTTCTCCACTTTTAATGGTCCTTCGTGTGAGAGCTCTCATCCAACTACCATATGCAAGCTCTTTCCCTAAGCCACATTCTTTTACACCTACAAACAAAACTTCTCTAAGTTGCCCAAAATCCCACAATGAAGCGAAAAGTGGGAAGATTTTCATATTTGAAGTTTATCCAATATTTATTTGCCATTGGATTGCTTTAATTTCAATATGCAATTTAATGGAACTCTGACATCCATGGCTACATGAACTCGTATAAAAGCAATCCAAACTCCAAAGAAGTTGTGCCGATCAAATTAAATATATGTTTCCAGGTAGTTTATAATAATTTGACACTTTTGCTCAGTCATAAATCTAATCGACAATTTATATATTTAAACTTATTCAATTCTATAGATAGGGGTTGAACCCCTTGATTAACATGTTTCAAAATTAACAGATGCTGATCAAAGGTCCATGACCCATTATTAAGCATCATAAGAAGTTCAATTCATTAAAAAAAATTGAAAAAGGTATGTTGTGGAGTTGAATTATTGCATTCTAATCGAATAACAACCCTAATTCTTCTTCCTCCTTCGATGACATCGTTTGCCTTGGTCTATTACGTTTGAGGCCATTTAGAAGCGTCGGAAGATAGCAACTTTGTTGGCTACTCTCTAGTAGAGATTGATAGAAAAAGTGGTGATGAACCTTAGCTTATCACAAGGATAAGAAAACCCTTACCTACCATAAGGATAAGAAAGATTTTGTGTTTTTTTTTTTTATTTCTCTCCCAAATGCTCCCATAAACCTTTAAAATACTAATATATAAAAATATTATTTTGATTTTTCTCTTAAATTTATATATAAATAAATGAATTACCACCTGTTTGATAAAAAACCATAAAAATTCAAAATTAATTTTTTTTGCATTGTAATTTTGAATTATTTAATAATTTCAACTAATTTTATAATTTTAAAAATTTCAATAGTTAGCTTAAAAAAATTCAATAGCTATTTATTTAAGTTTAAGGCTTAAATTTGTAAAAATTATGAATAATAATTTAGTCCTTAATATTATTAAAATAATAGTTTCATTTATGAATTATATCTAGTATAATTAATTAATGATCTATTTAAAATTTTAAAAATTAAATAGAAATTCATTGTAATTATTGTAACCAGCCATAATTTGTTCGGAGAAAATATTCAAAATTTATTAAATTTTCAAATTTAAAAATATAAAAATTATTACTTGTCAATTAGTTCAAAATTTAGATAGTTGAATAATGCAATAATTAATCTTAATTACAATTTAGGACGATATTTTTAAAAATATTGCATTCCCGTTCTATCCTCATTGCTGTTAAGTCCAAGTAGGGTTTATACGTTCAAAGTTTATAACAATTGCAGAGGTTTTGCTTTGCAGGCTAATGTAGGCTCTGTATATTTCTCAGCTTTTTCTTTTTTCGAATATGTGTAGGAAATAGGAATTAGGGTTCTTGTTTAAATTCTTATAAGCTATCTATTATAGATTTTCCTGAAGAATCTGATACTTGGTGGCTCTTCAATGGACTCACTGTTAGGATTTGAGGAAAAAAACATAGTGATTGATGCTAACGAGCAAGAGAAATCATCATTATCGTCATTATCTCACAGCTACAAGTTGGTTCCGTGGTTGAACTGGGACGAGTGGACATGGGTTAGAGATTGTCTATTCTCTGATTCTCCTATCAAAATAGCCTCTGCAATTCAAAGGGTGAGAACCCCGTTTCTTTCTTTTTTCTCTCTAACTGGTCTGCTTGTTTCCCTGGAAAATTAATACATTCGTGGAAAATAAAGGAATCTATGGTTTCTAAGCAGCTCAATATTTTTTGTTTTTTCAACTTTAGATATCCACATGGCGAAGTAAAGGTTCCCTACCAGTTGTGATTGATGTCACAGCTTCCATCATCGAAATTCAGCATAAGGATCCTTTTTTTAGGTAAATTTTTTATTCCCAATTTGTCAAATTAGGTATTTTTAGTTTCAGTTTCAGTTTTAAGCAGTTTTCTTTCTTTCCAAAGTCCAAATTTTGAGCAAAAGTAAATAAATTAAATGAGAAAGCAAGTGCTGTTTAAAACATGATTGTATGTGTCAGTTCTTTTATTTGAGGGTTCTTATTACTACATTATTAGATACCTGAAATTTTAATTCTTTGTTTCTTATTGTAGAAAGGACCTAACAAATGATGCTATACATTCAGAGCAAATGCTGGCGATGCTATATTGCATGGTTATCTTGAGGTAAGATAGACTTAACTTCACTAGTCACCTCTGTTTTCATTTAGAAAATGATGCTATGTGATGCTTTTCCAGCCTCAAATTCTGTTTTTTAACTTTTGACTTTCTGTTACGGTTTTCAACATTTGTTATAATATAGAAGGCTTTGCATTTAAACTGAGTACGGGTTGCTAACTATTAGTTACTTAATTTTTTACTTTATAAAGAAATTGCAGATTTTCATGTAAGTTTACAGAAGTTATGACAGTGGACTCTTATGTTATGACTCTTTCTCGATCAAATTTGTTCAGGACTATACTCTTGATTTTTCTGATCATATTGCCTAGATTCGTTTGACTATGTATGCTAATTTAAAATTCTTTGGCTCATGTTGATTTTTATATATGAAGGCTTGTGAACTGCGTTGTTGAGAAGACACGGAAAAAAACTGAAATTTCAATTGCTGAGGCAGCTGGTGCAATTTGTATTCCACGTACACTGATTGATATTCGTCATGGTAAGGCTTTGCTTAGTCTATTCTAGACAATGCCTTATGTAGCCATCATAACAGGAAATTACTCTGTTTCTTTCCTTTTGGTAATTCAAGGTTTTATTTGATAGTTTCTGGATATTTTTCTAAGCAGGATTAGGATCATAATTTTTTCAATTTCTACAATTCCTGATACCATGCTTAGGATTGTAATGCATGGAATTCTAGAAATAGAATAATTATATATATAATTCTAGATCCGTAGAACATACTAGGGTACAAAATTTGGATAGTCTCCTAATTTAGTAAGACTCCTTATTTAGGTAGATTCCTAATATAGAAATAATCACAGAATTATCTACACTCCCCCTCAAGTTGGTGCGAGATGTCCAACATGCCCAACTTGCTAATTTGCTCTTCAAACGGCTGTCTTAATAGCCCCTTCGTGAAGATATATGCTCTTTGCTCTTTAGTAGGAACAAACGGAATACATATGCTCCCATCATCCATTTTTTCCTTGATAAAGTGCTTGTCAATCTTTATATGCTTTGTCCTTTCACGAAGCACTGGATTGTGTGCAATACTAATGGCAGCCTTGTTATCACAAAATAACTTCATAGGAGGTTTAACTTCTAAGTTTAATTTTTCCATAACTCTTCTAAGCCACATGACTTCACACACTCCTTGAGCCATAACCCTATTCTCAGCCTCTGCACTACTCCGAGCCACTACATTCTGTTTTTTGCTTTTCGAGGTCACCATATTCCCCCAAAGATAGGTGCAGTAGCTTGATGTTAATCTTCTATCAGTGATAGAGTCCGCCCAGTCTACATTTATATACACTTCTATGCTTCTTACTTTCTTCTTATCAAAGAATAACCCCTTACCCAGACATCCTTTCAGATATCTCAAAATTTTTAAAACAGCTTCTAGGTGTTATTTATATGGTGAGTGCATGAACTGGCTCACCAAGCTCACATCAAATGCTATATTAGGCCTAGTATGAGATAGGTAGATTAGCTTCCCAACTAGCCTCTGGTACCTCTCCTTGTCTACTGGAGTACCATTTTCAAGCTGTCCTAGTTTTCTACATAGTTCCACGGGTGTGTTACAGGGCTTAAATCCACTCAAGCCTGTTTCAGTTAACAAATCCAGAATGTATTTTCTTTGGGTAATAACAATTCCCTTCTTGGATCGAGTTACTTCCATGCCAAGAAAATATCTAAGTTGCCCCAAGGTTTTTACTTCAAAATTTTTCTCGGGCTGTTCTTGTAACTTCTCTATTTCCACCAAATCACTCCCAGTAATTATGATATCATCCACATACACTATTAGGATAGTTATTTTATCTTTCTCAAGTCCTTTTAGTAAACAAGGTATGGTTAGATTGGCCTTGAGAATACCCTTATTTTTTTACAAACTTGGTAAATCTGTCAAACAAAGCCCTTGGGGACTGTTTTAGTTCATACAAAGATCTTCTAAGCTTGCCCCCAAAGCTTTCCTTGAACTCAAGAGGTGGCTCCATGTACACTTTCTCCTTCAAATCACCATTCAAGAAAGCATTTTTTATATCTAGTTGGATTAGGGGCCAGTCTAAGCATGCAGCCACTGATAATAGGACCCTAACAGTGCTTAATTTTGCAACTGGAGAGAATGTCTCGGTATAATTCATCCCAAATGTTTGGGCGAAGCCCTTAGCTACTTACCGAGCTATATATCTTTCTATTGAGCAATCTGCATTGTATTTAATGGTGAATACCCATTGGTATCCTACCAACTTCTTCCCGCTTGGCAAGTCTGTTTTCTCCCAAGTACCATTTTTTTCTAGAGCCTTTAATTCTTCCAAAATAACTTTCCTCCATTCAGGAATAGCCAGAGCATCATGTACACTTTAAAATTTTTGTGTTGGTTAGTGTGGAAATAAAGGCAGAAAAGGTTGGAGACAAATTTGCATTGGAAACAAAATTAGATGTAGGACATTTTGTGCATGGTCTTTTCCCTTTTTTTTATTGCAACAGGAAGAAAAATATCATAAGGGAGATCACTAGAATTACTTGGTTGGGTGCTAACAGTTTTGGTTTCAGATTGTGGGATGTTAGGACTCGGATTCGGAGATGAGGATTGGATTGCATCCAGGAATACTTTCCTTGCTCGCCGGCTATACACTACTCCTTGAAATAATTTGTCTCCCCAACACTTTCTTCCTCACGGTTTTCCTCCTGCCTTCCCTGTCTAGTAGTCTGCTCCCCTGTTTCACCATTCTGCTCCCCCTTTCTTTCAATCTCCTTTACTGTTGGTCCTTTTAGACTGAAGGTCTCAGAGTTTTTTTCTCCAGAATTCTCATATTCCTCACAAATATACTCTCTTTGAAGATGAGTATTGCAGTCATATGATTTGCCCTCAAAAAAGATAACGTCCATAGAGGTGAAAAGCATTTTTTATTTTGGATCAAAACATTTATATCCCTTTTGGGTTCCAAAATAGCCAACAAAAATGCATTTGATGGCTTTGGGATCTAGTTTTGACCTTTTGAGGTCATGGTTGAATACAAATACGATACTTCCAAAAATTTTCAAGGGCACAGGTGGGTGGGGTTTGATGTTAGGGAAGAAAGAGGAAAATGTTTGCAATGGGGTTTGGAATTTCAAGGTTCTAGAGGGAAGCCTATTTATCAAAAAATTGGCAGCGAGGACAGTCTCTCCCATAGGTACTTTAGTACATTGGTTTGGAAGTTAATAGCTCTAGCTACTTCTAGGAGATGCCTGTTTTTTCTCTCAGCAATCCCATTCTATTGTGGGGTGTAACTGCAGGAGGTTTGGTGGACAATTCCCTTACTGTCTTGAAATTTTTTTAACTCGAAGTTTACATATTTCTTTCTGTTAATAAAATGTCAAAAATGGAGGTGCTTAACTTAAGTGATAGTGGTAAAAAATGGAGGTGCTTAACTTAGGTAAAACAAATACCTAACCTTTGACAAATCTCACCAACCATTATGTTAACATGTTATAATTTTTCTATATAAATGACCCTTTGGCCATTGTTATGTATGAGAGAAAATTAGAGAGAATAGAAAGAAAATTAATAGAGAGGAAGATCAGAGCGGGTCAAGCAAAAATTAAGTCAAGTAATTTTTGTGCTCTTGATCACGTCTATTAGGGAATTTCTTTAAAAGAATTTCTGTTAAAATTCTTGGGGATAATTGGGTGTGAGGTGTGAGTGTTTGTAAATACGGTGTATTTTTCTCCTCAATAGAAGTCTGCAGCAGCTCCGGAGACATAGGCATAATAGGCCGAACTCCGTTATCAAATTGCGTGTTACTATTCCGCATTTATTTTTCGCTTTCCTACTAATCTGGTTTAAGGAAAATAGAGTGATAATATTCATTTCCCAACAATTGGTATCAGAGCTAAGGTTCGAAATCCGGCAAAAGTACTATTCATCTGTACGGGGGTACTATTCATTGTTGGAATTTTTTTGGGAATCCAGATTCGAGTGGGAGCGATGACCTCAGACGAAGGAAAAGTGAGAATTGAAAAGTTCGATGGTGCGGACTTTGGCTTTTGGAAGATGCAAATTGAAGATTATTTGTATCAGAAAAAGCTGTATCAACCTCTTTCACAAACGAAACCAGAAGGCATGAAAGAAGAAGATTGGAACCTTCTCGACAGACAAGCCCTTGGAGTTATTAGATTAACATTATCCCGTAATGTTGCTTTCAACATAGCAAAGGAAAAGACCACGGCAGGTCTTATGGCGGCTCTCTCTAGCATGTATGAAAAACCATCGGCCGCAAATAAAGTTCACTTGATGAGGCGGTTATTTAATTTACGAATGGCAGAAGGGGCATCTGTGGCCCAACATCTGAATGAACTCAACACAGTCACAATCCAATTGAGTTCAGTGGAAATTGAATTCGATGATGAAGTTCGGGCTTTAATTCTCTTATCATCTCTACCAGACAGTTGGAGTGCTACCGTTACAGCGGTCAGCAGTTCGTCGGGAAATACCAAATTAAAATTCGACGATGTACGAGATTAGGAGAAGCATCAACCTCTTCAGCTCTACACACAGAGTCTAGAGGGAGAACTTTAGACAGAAACTCAGACTCCGGTAGATCAAGATCTAGAAGGGGCAAATCTAGACAAGGGAAGAAAGATTTCAAGTGTTATAATTGTGGCAAGAAGGGTCACTTTAAGAAGGATTGCCGAGCTCCGAAGAAAGATACCGGCGCACAGGAATCTGTAAACGTGACCAAGGATGCAGGCGATGTTATGATTCTAAGCATTAACAATCCGATTGAATCATGGATCTTGGATTCAGGGGCATCTTTTCACTCCACTCCATGCCGAGAAATCATGGAGAATTATGTCAGTGGTGATTTCGGAAAGGTTCATCTAGCCGATGATGAAACCTTGAAGATCATAAGAAAAGGAGATGTCAAATTAAAGTTGCCAAATGGGACTGCCTGGAAGCTGCAAGGAGTGAGACATATTCCTGGTCTCAAAAGGAATTTGATCTCTGTGGGATAACTTGATGAAGAAGGTTATTGTACGACCTTCACAGATTGTGAATGGAAAATTACCAAAGGAGCACTTGTCATTGCTCGTGGTAAGAAGACCGGTACTCTCTATGTAACCTCAAACATAGAGAACATCATTGCAGTAGCGGATGCTGATTCAAATCTATGGCACCAGAGGCTTGGCCATATGAGCGAGAAAGGGATGAAGGCACTTCTATCAAAGGGAAAGTTGTCAGAACTTAAAAGTGTAGATGTCGGTCTATGTGAAGACTGCATCTTTGGGAAACAAAAGAAGGTCAGTTTCACGAAAACTGGCAAGACACCCCAGGTAGAAAAGCTCGAGTTGGTACATACCGATGTATGGGGACCATCTCCAGTTCCATCTCTTGCAGGCTCATTGTATTACGTCACCTTCATTGATGATTCAACGAGAAAGGTATGAGTGTATTTTCTGAAGAAGAAATCAGAAGTCTTTGATACATTCAGAAAATGGAAGGCCATGGTGGAAAATGAAACTGGCTTGAAAGTCAAGCAATTGAGGTCTGACAATGGAGGGGAGTACAGAGATAGAAGGTTCAGAGAATTTTGCGCAAGCAGCAGAATCAAGATGAAAAACATAGTTCCTATGACACCGCAGCAAAACGGCGTAGCTGAGCGCCTGAACAGAACTCTGAATGAACGTGCCAGAAGCATGAGGATACACGCTGACTTGTCCAAGAATTTATGGGCTGAATCTGTCAACACCGCGGCCTACCTGATCAATCGTGAACCTTCAGTACCTCTGGATGGTGAAATACCAGAGGAAGCAACAACAAACAACAACAACAACTAAGTCTTAGTCCCAAACAAGTTGGGGTCGGCTGTATGAATCCTCAACAAAATAAGCTCAAAAGACACCAAAAAAGATACTCCAGCCTTAGGCCCCTTCCAAGACACGGATTTTACGTCTCCATTCAAGTCTGTCATTAATCAAATCCGCATCAAGATCTAAGGCACGTAAGTCTCTTGCTATCACCTCCTTCCACACAGTTCTAGGTCTTCCACTACCTCTAGACCCCTCAATCAACAAATTCTCACACTTACGAACAGCAACATTAGGAGGTCTTCTTAAAACTTGTCTATACCATCTAAGTCTTCCTTCCCTCACCTTATCTCCGACATCCGCTACTTGGACTTTTTGTCGAATATGAACATTCTTAATTTTGTCCAGTCTGGTATGTCCATACATCCATCTTAGCATCATTTCTGCCACACTCATCTTATGCAAATGTTGTCCCGTTGGTGCCCAACACTCACTACCATAGAGCATCGCAGGCCTAACAACCGTCCTATAAAATTTACCTTTCACTTTCAGAGGTATTTTCTTATCACATAGAACCCCGGTCGCACCCTTCCACTTCAACCACCCTACCTGTATTCTGTGAGCCACATCTTCATCTATACGGTCATCATTCTGGAACACCGAACCCAAATATTTGACCTGCTTGGTTTTAGGCACCAAAACTCCATCCAACTTAACCTCATGTTCCTGCTTCTTCCTTAGACTGAACTCACAGTGCATATATTCCGTTTTACTCCTACTTAACTTAAAACTCTTGTCCTCGAAGGTTTTTCTCCACACTTCCAACTTACGGTTTACACCTGCACTAGTCTCATAATGTCATCAGCAAACAACATACACCAAGGAACATCGTCTTGTATGCTTCTGGTTAGCTCGTCCATAACCAGGGTAAATAAGTATGGACTCATGGCCGAACCTTGAAGCAATCCGGTAGTAATGGGGAAAGCCCCAGTGTCTCCACCAGGTGTTTTCACACTAGTGGATGCATTCTCATACATGTCCTTGATGATGTTGATATATTTGCCGCTGACTCCTTTCCTCTTCAAAACCCACCATAACACTTCTCTTGGTACTCTATCATAGGCTTTCTCCAAGTCAATAAATACCATGTGGAGATCTTTCTTCTTCTCTTGATACAATAAATGCCAGAGGAAGCATGAAGCAAAAAAGAGGTAAACCTTTCAAACTTAAGAGTGTTTGGTTGTATCTCTTACATAAATATAGATTCTGCTGGAAGAAGTAAACTTGATGCCAAGTCTAAAAAATGTGTCTTTGTTGGATATGGTGGTGATGCGTTCGGTTACCGGTTTTGGGATTATAAAAATTGGATGATCGTAAGAAGCCGAGATGTCATATTCAACGAAAATGTGATGTACAAAGATAGGCTAACAGCAGAATCAAGCAGCTTCAAGACAGATGCTGAAAATAAGGAATTTGCTGAGTTCGAGGAAATTTCTGGAACTGATGTTCAGAATAGTCCTGAAGCAGAGGAGCCAAGCATGCCGGAATTGAGACGCTCCTCCAGAATTCCTAGACACACCCAACGTTACTCGCCTTCTTTGCATTACTTGTTGCTGACAGACAATGGTGAACCAGAGTGCTATGATGAAGCAATGCAAGTGGAAGATTCAGTCAAGTGGGAGTCTGCCATGAAAGATGAGATGGACTCACTCATGTCAAATCAGACATGAGAATTAGCTGAACTACCACAAGGCAAGAAAACACTCCACAACAATTGGATTTACAGGATCAAAGAAGAGCATGATGGGAGTAGACACTATAAAGTAAGATTGGTTGTAAAAGGTTTTCAGCAAAAGGAAGGTGTTTACTATACTGAAATTTTTTCTCCAGTCGTAAAGCTTACGACAATCAGACTGGTGTTGAAAATAGTAGCTGCAGAGAATTTACATCTTGAACAGTTAGATGTAAAGACAACATTCCTTCATGGAGATTTGGAGAAAGAGATCTATATGAAGCAGCCAGAAGGCTTCATTAAGGCAGGCAAGAAAAACCTCGTGTGCAGGTTGAAGAAGAGTTTGTATGGTTTGAAACAAGCTCCTAGACAGTGGTACAAGAAGTTTGACAGCTTTATGGGCAGCAACGGTTTCACAAGATGCCAAGCAGATCATTGTTGCTACATTAGAAGTTTGACAGTAGCTTTATTATTTTATTGTTATATGTTGATGACATGCTCGTTGCAGGTTCAGACATGCAAGAGATTAAAAATTTAAAGCAGAAATTGTCAAAGCAGTTTGCAATGAAAGATCTGGGTGCTGCAAAGCAGATTCTTGGAATGAGGATCAAGAGAGACACGAAGTCCGGGACTTTGATGTTATCACAGGCTGAGTACATCACCAAAGTACTAGCCAGATTCAACATGCAGGATGCTAAACCAGTGAGCACACCTTTAGGTGTTCATTTCAAACTCTCCAAAGAACAGTCACTGAAGACGGAGGAGGAACGTGCACACATGGAAAAGGTGCCGTATGCCTCAGCAATTGGGAGTTTGATGTATGCCATGGTTTGTACCAGGCCAGATATTGCCAAGCAGTGGGAGCTGTTAGCAGGTACATGAATAATCCAGGCAAGGTACACTGGGAAGCAGTCAAGTGGATCCTCAGATATCTTCGGGGTACCACAGATAAGACACTTTGTTTTCAAGGTGGAGATACGACACTAGCAGGCTATGTGGATGTTGACTTAGCCGGAAATGTTGACGTCAGAAAGAGCACTACAGGGTATGTCTATACTCTAGGATGTACCGCAGTGAGCTGGGTCTCTCAACTACAGAAGATAGTTGCTCTCTCCACAACTGAAGCAGAATATGTCACTGTCACGGAAGCCAGCAAAGAGATGATCTGGCTCCAAAGTTTCCTGGAAGAACTAGGCAAGAAACAAGAAAACAATGTTTTGCATTGCGACAGTCAAAGTGCCATACATCTAGCGAAGAATCCGTCTTTTCATGCCAGAACAAAGCACATACAGTTGCGATATCACTTTATCCGGTCACTTCTAGAAAATGGGATTTTGAAACTTGAGAAGATCAGTGGAACTCAAAATCCAGCAGACATGTTAACAAAGACGGTGTCGACTGACAAACTGAAGCTGTGTTCAGCTTCAGTTGGCCTGCAGTAGAAGTAGATTGTAGAAGAGCTGTTGCATAGATCGAAGTGTGAAGACAGATTGAAATCAGTCTTCAAGTGGGAGATTGTTAATAAAATGTCAAAAATGGAGGTGCCTAACTTAAGTGATGGTGGTAAAAAATGGAGGTGCCTAACTTAAGTGATAGTGGTAAAAAATGGAGGTGCCTAACTTAGGTAAAAGAGATACCTAACCTTTGACAAATCTCACCAACCATTATGTTCACATGTTATAATTTTCCTATATAAATGACCCTTTGGCCATTGTTATGTATGAGAGAAAATTAGAGAGAATAGAAAGAAAATTAATAGAGAGGAAGATCAGAGCGGGTCAAGCAAAAATTAAGTAAAGTAATTTTTGTGCTCTTGATCACGTCTATTAGGGAATTTCTTTAAAAGAATTTATGTTAAAATTCTTGGGGATAATTGGGTGTGAGGTGTGAGTGTTTGTAAACACGGTGTATTTTTCTCCTCAATAGAAGTCTGCAGCAGCTCCGAAGACGTAGGCATAATTGGCCGAACTCCGTTATTAAATTGCGTGTTACTATTCCGCATTTATTTTTCGCTTTCCTACTAATCTGGTTTAAGGGAAATAGAGTGATAATATTCATTTCCCAACACTTTCCATTATCACTCCTTAACATTTTAATCTCCTTTTGAAATTGATTTTTTTACCATGTTATAGAAAGATATGAAGGTGGCACACACATCGGAGTTATCCTTTAAAAGAAATACCCATGTGATCTTAGAACAGTCATCAATGAAAGTAATCAACCAGTGCTTACCATTGGGTGCTTGAGTTCTAAAGGGACCCCATAAATCACTGTGAACTAATACAAATGGCTCCGGGCATCTACTGTTTTGAATGGGGTAATGACTTTTATGAATTTTAGTCAATTCACAACATTCATATTGAAAACTACCACCTTTATTGATAAACAAATGAGGTAACAAAGATTTCATATATTGTAAACTTGGGTGGCCTAACTTATAATGCCACAACATTATTTCTTCCTCATTTCTAACTGTAACATGACAGCTCCCAACTTTCTATTTCTTGTCTTCTTCTTGCAAGATATATAGATCTTCAGTAACTTTAGCAATCCCAATCATCCTCTTTGACTCCAAATCCTGAAACAAACAATGAGTAGACCAAAAATTAGCTTTGCATTCAAATCTTCGGTTAGCTTACTGACAGAAACAAGGTTATAGGAGAGATTAGGGATGTGAAGAACATTTTTTAGTGTTAAAAGTATTGGATATAGGAACCGTTCCTTTACATGCAATAGAGGCAAGAGAACCATCTGCAATTTTAATTTTCTGGTTCCCTGCACACGGTGCATAAGAGGAGAAAAACTTAGAGCTGCCAGTCATGTGATCTGTAGCTCCGGAATCAACTATCCAAGAGTCGGAGGGTATAGAACAAACAAGAGCAGTTTTTAAGGATTATACCTGACTGGACTAAAGAACAGGAGGAATTTGAGTTTTTTTTCAGTTGGAAGGAATGTGTACAGATGATCAAGTTGCTCCATTGTGAAAGAAAATGTTCTGGAGGAGCTGGAGGCATCCAGGTCTGAACTGGACTGTGTTCCAGCTTGCAACGCTTTCTCATCTCCTGCTTTGTTCCCTCTTTTTTTCTTCCAATCACCTGGCTTGCCATGTATTTTCTAGCAGGTGTCCTTTGTATGTCATGGTTTATTGCAAACATCATACCAAATTTTCAGCTTGCTCTTTCCTTTATCACCCTCATTGTTATAATTCTTTGAGACAAATGCAGAGCCCTCATTCTGGAAATCCATGTTGCCATTCCTCCTCAACATCACACTCTTTTGAGCCCCCTTTCTCCTAACTTCTGAGAAGACTTCCCTTATTGATGGTAATGGCCTGCGTCCCAAGAGACGTCTCCTAACTTCATCCAATTCTGCCCTCAAGCTAGCTAAAAAAACAAACACTCGTCCCCTGTCAACTCTCTCTATATTAGGCTGCATCCTCTAGATCTTTCCACTTCGCTTCTTCAAAAAGATTCAGCTCCTGCCATATTATAGTCATTTCATTGTAATATGCAGTCACATTTTGGTCATCCTGCTGCATCTTCCACATTTTCGAATTGAGTTCAAACAGCTGAGCATAGTTTTTTAGGTCTGAGTATGTCTCCTTGACTGCTTCCCACACGTCTTTTGCTGTTGGTAGGAAAGTAAAAGGCCTTGCAATCGCTGGCTCCATTGAATTGATGAGCCAGGCTGTAACCATGGCATTTTCCAAGCACTACTGCTGAAATTTAGGCTTTCTCTTGTTATGTACCCTAATTTTTCTTTCCCAGTGATTATGAGATGGGCTGATTGGGACCACTCTAGGTAATTTCTTCCATTCAACTTCTGGATTGAAATTTGCACGGAGTTTTCTGGTTGCATGATGACCAGATCAGATTGATTTCTTGGTGGAAGCGGTTGTGCTGCTAGTGGTCTCGGAAGATGAAGAATGAGATCCTACCATCGCAGCTTTGTAATTCATGGTAAAACGTGTGACTCTGATACCATATGGAATTCTAGAAATAGAATAATTATATATATATAATTCTAGATCCGTAGAACATATTATATAGAACTAGGTTACAAAATTTGGATAGTCTCCTAATTCAGTAAGACTTCTTATTTAGTTAGATTCCTAATATAAAAAAAATAGCTAATAGGATAATCACGAAATTATATACATAATGTAATAATGCTTGCATTTTGAATTATGATTGCAAAATACCAAGATATCTTAAATTCTTAAAATATTGCTTATATGCTTGCAGTTTGATGTATTATAGAACATCCTCTGTAGCAGTCCCATTGATTGCTGTATAAAATGTAAAATAGACATATTTTGGTTTGAATAAATTGAGAACTCATTTGTTTGTTTCTTGATGTTGCTTCTATTGTAGAGGGTTCTCACCGTGATTTGCCTGCACTGACCCTAGTTCGGGATTCAGCAATTAAGGTATGCTGTCTTTGTAATTTTTGTAATCAGTTGGACAATTCTTATCCTTAAGGTTCTTCACTATTAGTTATTTTAGTTATTATTGTTTGTGCAATAAAGCTGTAGTATCAATTGTTTACGGGTTCTTTATGGCTACCAATTGGATGAACTCCCTATTAAAAGTCAGTTTTATTCTTATATAACTGGTCCATGTAACAAACCAACAGTTAGAATTATAGAAAAGAGGAAGAACCAGAGAAGAAGGGTAGAGACTCAGGGAAAGATAGGGCAGAGACTCAGGGAAAGATAGGGCAGAAATTAGGAAGAAGAGAGAAAGAAGAGTGAAAGGAGAGATAGAGAGAAGGAAATAGAAAAGTAATCTGATAAATTGATAATTGATTCTCATAAACAACTTTGTACAAAACTATATAACCATAAAAGGGACTAACGGACAAAATGTGACATCAGGGAATAATTCTTCATTCCACTCCTCTCTGTCCTTACTGTCGTTATTTTATTTGTCTTACTCCTACTACTCATTAGTCCAACAAGGCCACTACTCACCAATAGCCAATGTCTTCTCTACTGACTACTGAGATTACTACCCATCCTGCCTTCTTTTTCTTGCTAATATGTAAAAATTCCTTCCCCTCTAAGCCATTCTTGTCCCCAAGAATGCACAGTGTCACGGACTTGGCTTGCGATGATGCTCAAATCTCCCCATGTAGCACACATCAAGGAAAAATTGCGCCATTTTACCAATACCTGCAGCACATGACTGTTGTCTCTCAATATTATCCTTGAGTTTAAGAACTTTTCAGGCCCTATTACTGTCTCAGCAGCTTGTGTTTCTGGAAAATCAGTTATTGGTACTATGTTGATTCCAAGCTTCTTCTTCACTAAGGAGACATGAAAAATAGGGTGAATTTTTTAAGTGGGAGGTAACTGTAATTTGTAAGCCACTGTCCCAACCTTTTGAATGATCTCGAAAGGTCCATTTGGATACTTGGCAATTTCACATCCAATCCATGCAATGGCAGTGAGAGTTCCGAGAAACCCTCTTGATGTTACTTCTTAGACCTTTTTCTAAGGCATGGAATACAGGTTTCCCTATGCTAATAATGGCTTTTGCAATCTTGCTACACCATGCTTCAATTCCTGCATCCTGCTGGCTTTGGTCTGACCAATCAAAGTTTCTTATCAAATTTCGGTGATTCAAAGAGGTCAGCCCAGCCTTTTTCACTGTATGGTTCCCCCATCCAATTATATGTTCCACCAATGTTTGCCAAAATGAAAGTAGATTGGTGTTGCAAAGTAGAGCTTTCTTCAGATGCTACTGACTTGAGGATGATGAGCATAGCCTCTTTTATGAACTTCTTTTACCAGATGAATGTTCCAGAATGTCTAACTGCAACAATAAATTTGCTGCCAGAAGTTGATAATCAGGTTCAAGTTGTTGGACACATTGTAGCAGAATGTGCATAATGTCATCACTTCCTTCTTTTCATATCCGCTGCAATAAGTTAATGGTTGATGACCTCTTTTCAGCCTCAACAACATCTGTTGATAGCTCTTCTAATAGCAGTTGTTTGCCATGTGGTGATGGAGGTGAGGTAGATAGAGGTGTTGTTAAGCAATTAGTGGTAGCAACCAGCAATCCAGTGTGTTCACTTTTATACGGGATCCCATTTTCAGTCCTTGATGAGAGAGAAGTTATCATTGCTGGTAATAATTTTCTAGGCATTCTTGAATACGGTGTAGATGACATTAAGAGCATAAGAATCTTGGACTTAGATGGTCGCAACCCACTTTAAGTTTCCTGCTGCAGAAAAACAAATGAAGGCCCTTCAAGCATAACTGTCAGAGCTGAGGTAAACACAATCTGTGCCTTTAAATATGGATCAAATAGCAAGGGAAGTTGGGTCTGCTCAGTTATTACTTCGACATCATCCAGACCCACTTCCTTCTCATATTCCTCATCTTCATCTTGAGTATTGCTGTTGGGTTTTTGTTTTAGAGAATTTGGGTAAAGTATTTGGGAGCTGGGTTTAAGTGTTTGGGCCGGGTTGGTGTTTGGGCTCTGGTTGGGTCGGTAATTTGATGTGGTTAAAATCTTGTAGCTTGTCTGAGAAGCCTTCAGAACCAATTGCAGCTTAGCTTGGTCGGTTACCAATGCTTCGAACTCTTGTTTCACTCCGGCCAAAAAACTTGGCATGTAATATGTTTCTGATAGCCTTGAGTTAACTTCTACATTCCGCCACTCTTCTTCTAGGTCTCCTTCGTCATCCTCTAATTCCTACTGATAGCCCTTCATGTCTCCTTCTAATTCATCTTCTGGGCTGCCATTAGGGAAGCAAGAGTTCGAGTTTTTTCGAGCTGGGTTATGAGTAGGTAACGATTTCGGTGGTTTTGGGTTGAGTGTTTTCGGTATCTGCTGGGATTTTTGGTTGGAGTTAGATTGCGATTTTGGTGGGTAGGAACAAATGGTTTTCGGGTTTGGTGGGTTACCTATGAACGCTGCGTTTTGGGGATTATAACTTCTCTGGAAAGCTTCCAGCGGCATCTCCCTTTCGACCTTTGTTTTAGAATCCTCAAATGCATCTTGGTAGCTTATCACACTCCCTATCTGCTGAAGTTGGTGGTATTCAACCAATATATTTTCGATTGGGAAATCACAGAATCTACCTTGGATCTGACCAGCAAAGAGGGTCTATTTCGCCAGCTCTCATACTCACGAACGATTCAACTTTGCCGATTTCTCTAATACGAGAGATTGGTGTTGGTAAAATCCCTTTTCCAGCAGCGTTGGGTTCTTCTACTAAGGTCTCCTTGCCCTTACCCTGCAGATTTTGGAGGAGCTGGATCATTTTACCTATCTGAGTACCTAACTTCGACTGTCCCTCGTGGAACTGATCATAGTCGCGTTGCTGTTCCTTTAGAAAGTTCTCAAATTTCTTATTCACCTCTCGTTGGAAAGAGTTAATTCTATCCTCCTTATTTGTTCCTTCATTGTCTTCTGGTAGGTTTGTTAGATGTGGGTTTCTGTTTTTAATTTCGGATTTACTCATAGTTATTTTGGTCCGAGTCTCTCAAGTCTCTGATATCAATTTGTAACAAACCAATAGTTAGAGTTATAGAAAAGAAGAAGAAACAGAGAAGGGGAGAGACTTGTGGAAAGATAAGGCAGAAATTAGGAAGAAGAGAGAAAGAAGTGAGAAAGGAGAGATAGAAGGAAATAGAAAAACATTCTGATAAATTGATAATTGATTCTCATAAACAACTTTGTACAAAACTATATAACCATAAAAGGAACTAACAGATAAAATGTGATATCAAGGAATAATTCTTCATTCTACTCCTCTCTCTGTCCTTACTGTCGTTATTCTATTTGCCCTACTCCTACTACTCATTAGTCCAGCAAGATCACTACTCACCAATAGCCAACCTCTTCTCTACTGACTACTGAGATTACTACCCATCCTGCCTTCTTTTTCCTGCTAATATGTAACAGTCCACTGTCTAGCAAATAAGTCAGGCATACCCATTATATAATCTTCACTAATCTTCTGAAGTCAATCACTCTTAAAGGCATTTTGTTTTCTAGAAAAATAAACAAAACGAGAAAATGCTGCTTTCTGTTTGACATCTAACTATGTCTGGTGGATTTTAATTTTATGAGGCTTGAAATGACTGGGACTTGTTTGAGGAAAATATTTCAACACAATGAGATTTTCTATCATCATAATGTAGGTTTATTGTGGAATTATGGGCTAACAAGTAGGAGAGGGGAGTTGCTGGCATTTTTTATTAAGTACTGTAGTTGGCTGCTTTCTAAAGAAATAGCTCTAAAGTGAGTGGAACTAAATAATCAGATTCATTTAACTGACCTAACTAGCCTGGGACTAAGGCTTAGTAGTTGCAATGTAGTTTAGTTATGGTTGGCGTGGTGGTTAGTAACGATGACAAATTCCAAATTTATGGTAAAATTTGCACTGATATGTTACTGTTAGTTGATGCTGCAACTCTTAATATTGTGTATCTCGATTGTTTTCTCAAGTAATTCCCTTTAGATATTTTGAATTTACCTTAGAACCAGTTTTTTAAAAACCAGCTATTATGTGATGGATACATTATGGAGGTATTTCAGCTTTTGGGTATTGCAAACTACAGGCTAGTGGTTTGATAATGTGGCACCTATACTATGATAGAGTAATGGTCGATTTTATTGGTAGAATTCCACCTGCCCTCAAACCTAAGAATGCAATGAGAACTTCTGATAGTTAAGTGTGTGAGAGAGAGGAGGTGTACTTTAGGGGACTGAAGATGGTGACCCTTTTAAGAGTGCGAGTTCATTCTTGTTATGAGCTTTCTGCACAGAAATGGAATCCTTGGAAGTGTTACTTATTATTATTATGATTGCTTATAAAGATTAGGGTTTTTACCATATAAGGCTTTAGAAAACTCAAGATTACAAAAAATCTCTCTCCAAAAGTTAGAACTATTCTAGGCCAACAAACACCACCACCGTGCCCCCGCCCCACCCCCCTTTCCAACATCTGGAGCTTTAAACATTGTTATTATTTTATTTGAGGCTTAGAAATTTAGTATGTTAATAAATAATTAGCAATATGATTTCTTTTAATCAAGTATTCATTATGTAGCAACATGATTTCTTTCAATGAAGTATTCATTATGTGTTAGAACTATTCCTGTTGAACTATGAATTTAATTCATTTTTGTTACTTTTGTAAATATGATGTTGATAGTTATTGACTGCATCTTCCACAGTATCTTTTTATGAGAATTATGGTCTAAAATCATGCTTAAAATAGTTAAAATCACCATTTTGAGGTTTATTCAAGCCAGCCTTATCTATGCCAGGTGATCAAAAGCTGATACATTTGTATTTTTAGTAGATGCCTCAAATATGTTTGAGTTCTAAACGAAATGTTTTGTTCATGGACTTAAAAGAAAATGAATTATATGCTGATACAGTATTCTCTGGAAAATATTTAGTTTCTGGCATTTGATGTCTATGGAGTGTAATTTTATCATATCTGCTGTTGATAATTTCAGGCAATTCATTGGTTAAAATCTTATTATTGGGAGCCTCAGACAGAACAGATTCTGTTCCAGAAAGATGGAACTGCTGAAATCAGGAAGGAAATCAAATCAAAACTCCAGGAATTGGCCTCATGCTTGAAAGTCAAGCAGAGTCGCCAACTTGGTGGTTCACTAATCAAAGGAAAACGTGCGTATGGAACTCTTTCTTTTTCCATTTCTTTGATATTAAGATGTCTTATACAAATGTTCTTCTCTAGATTATGTAAACACAGTAGAATGTGGCATTCATAACATTGTTCATTGTTCTTGTTTGGTACTGTGTTGGGATTTTGCCTTTATGAACACATGGTTTGAGTGTCTCTGCAGTATTTTGTCCTCTATTTAGAGCTTTTGCATCTGTTTCAAATGTTCTAGTGTTCTAAATGGTAATGTTCTGGAACTAGGAGGGATGGATGGATCATTGTTAAAGTGGAAGAAAATGCCATACTATCTTCATGTAAAAGATGTATTATGTATGCTGATGATGTATATATATGCTCAGGTTCTAAGAAGCACACTAAGAAGACCTTGAAAATTTTTCTTCATTTATATTCCTCCTCCTCCTCAGAAGTACTGTCTGTATTGTTGGAGTTGTTACTCAAGGATCTGGATTCTTTAAATTTGGCGCAGTTTCCTGAAGATTTTGAAGTTGGCCAAGACATACACACACTACTTGAAGATTGGAAGCTTGTGATAACAAAATTATCAAAAAAGGAGCCTGAATTACTTCTAATGCTTCTCAAAGCCATTCTAAATAAGATTGAGACTTGGGAAGCCACAAAATATGAAATAGGTAATTTGAAAAGCAACCTTCATGTGCCTGGCTTTTGTTTGTTTATTTTTCAAGTCATGAGCTCGATATGCAATAGTGCATGCAGCTATTAAAACATCTTCTGGGTTCACAAAAATTTTGCATAATCCTTGTTGACATGTTGATGAAATTAATTTTATTCAGGGACATGCTTCGCAGCAATGGAGTCTAGGATGGAAACCTGCAAAATTGAACAACTTTCTTCTTTGTTTGCATGGCTTGTTGAACAACTCAACTTACTGATGCCCTTTTCCCACAAAGATGCCAAAGCCAAAACTGAAGTCTCTGCAACAGGAATAAAAATGTCAAACCCAATTCTGATGGAGGTGCAACGTAAATGCCTCACAATGTCATCATGTGGCAACAAGAAGCTTATAGATTCAGCACTACATCTTGTTGAGCTGATGAACAATAATCCTTTAATAAAGAAACTATCCAAACTAAGTTCCCTTCATTTACCAGATTCAGATGTCACTGAAGAAAATTACTCTCTCAAGAGTTCCAGTGACCTGGTTGTCCAGCAAGATGAGTCTATCCATCAAGCTGCCAACAAGCTAGAGCTGATAAAACTCCGTAAGCAAAGAATTGTGAAGACAATAGCTGGTGATTTGGAAAGTGCAAGCAGATGGACAGTGGCAGAATCTTGGAACTCATGTCCAATTGGCATGTTGCCTCGTGATATAGGTTCTTCTGGCTGTCTTCCTGTCCTTGACTATAATGGTGTCAATAAGAAGTTTATAGATTCATCAGACAGGACACAGGCATGGGACTTGAGACAATGTACTGTTTTTGAAGAACTTAGTTCTGATATTTATCATAATAACCAAGCTATTGAGAAGACAATTGGCAAAAGGGAAGCTAGTTATGATATTTGTTTATTAGATAGGTCAAGTGTTAAGAAGATAAAAGAGACTAGAGAAAGTGGTGATTCAGATGGTGAAGATCTTTTGTTGCCAACAGATATCAAAGGCTGTCTGATGATAAATGGAGTATGGAAGAAAGTTGAGGAAGAAGAGCTACTTGCTATTAAGTCTGGTGTTCGGATTTTGGTTTAGTCACTATTTTAATTACTTATGGATCTCAATTAATCAGTGCGTATATTTATGAAGATGAGTTGACATTAGCAAAATGCGGGCAAGCACTAACACATTCAAGGTATGTAGTTAATAAACTATGAAAGAAAGCTGTTGCATAGATGTACCTATAACTACCATGCAGATGCATGTGCATTGCTACATGCTTGGATACATTTTTTTAGAAAAGAAAATTTTCAAATGGACCAGACATGCAATCGACCATTGAGGGATGGCTACTTAGATATGCGCATGCTTGCTTCCTTAAAGATCTCATTCTCATTTTTCACAGTCGGCTATGAAATAAGGGTCCATTCAGATAAATGGTCATTTTAAATGACAACAATAGGCATGATTGTTAAATTCTAAATGATCTATCATTCAAATGACTAGTTATCCAAATAAATCCTAATTGGAATTTTTTTTGAGAAGCTTGTTGTCTTGCTACTGGTTTTACTATTTCTTGTCATTCTCTTAAGTAGCCTTAGCTATGTTCTAGTCCATTGCTAATGAAGTTGTCCTATCCAAACAAAGTTGGCAGTAATCCTAGCAAGGCTTCTAGTCAAGTTTATATTTTGTGGTGCATTTCCTTCTCTATCTAATAATTTCATATCAACACAAAGTTCTGCAATGACCTCCATTTAAGCACTTAAACTATCAGTTGGAAGTTTGCTTTAAAATTCTTTGCATAGTTTGATTTGTGTGTACCTATTCTAGTTTGAATTAATGCATTGAATGACATCCTTCTTTATGTCTCTATCTCATAGACAGTTGCAAATGAGTTGGAGGCAATTCTTTTGCAGGTTTAATGGAATAACTTACAAAATTTAAGTTCATTTGAATTTCCTTGTATAAAGAAAGGAGGTTATTTGTGGAAGAGAGTTTCCTCTGATCCCGGAGCTCATTGGGTTTGCGTTATGTACTAATGAATTTTTTATTCAGTAATACTGGTCATGTTTTCAGAACTAAAAAGGATCAAGTTAAGAGTCAGATCAGAGCCAAATTTACCCAATGAGAAAAAAAAAAGGTTGCACCTTGTTTATTCTCATGACACGTACAATGAGAGGAGGTGGTGTTTTTCGCAAGATTTGGCAATGTGGCTATGCTTTTGAGCTCTTGAAAGCTTTAGTAATCACGCACTCTCTTTACAAATAATAAGAAAAGAAGAAAAGTAGAATATACCATTTTAACATTCTAACTCAATAAAAAGAAAAAAAAAAGGAAGAAGAATACATGAGAAATAAGACCTGCGTTAACAATGTATTTGGTTTTGTTACATGAGAAATAAAACAATGGTATAATATATTTGTAGCTCTTTCATTTTGACAGTTTTGATAATTTTGCTTTCTATATTTATGTATTTGCTAAATTGTTCTTGATATTTGTCTATTCTGTTTTAATAAAAATTTAAATAATCACATATTGATCACTTTGCTCTCTTTAATTATTTATTTTATATTTAACAAATACTGAGATAAAGATAATATTATATGTTTATATAAATATCTATTCACATATTGATCACTTTACTCTATGTAATTATCTATTTTATATTTAACACACACACTGAGATAAAGATAATGTTATATGTTTATATAAATATCTATTTGGAATAAATTATATAAGTATTTATTAAAATAAAATAGATAAATATAAATGGTAATATGATAAATGTATAAATATAAAAGGTAAAATGTCTAAAGGTATCAAATTTACGAGCTTACAAATGTATTAAGTCTAAAACAATTTATACTTCTTTGTCAATGTTCATTTATTCTCTTATGCTTATAACAAAAACAAATATATATAGAAATAGAAAAAAAGAAATGGACTTACCAAATAGGAAAATTCCGTTGAATACGTGCCATATGTGGGCCTATGAGTAAAAGAACCGTTAATCTTCAAACCAGATTCAATGGTGGAGAAAAGCCCGGCGGGGCGACTTGAGAACACATGAAAACACAAATAAAACCCGAAAGAAAAATATTCTTAGCAAGTTCACATGTGATCTCAGGTCGCTCCTGTAGGAATCCTCCACATGTTTAAACTTATAAATCTCATAATCTTTGCTTTTAAAAACTGATTATATAAACTCAAGATAGCAATAACTGATTGATTTCCCAATCCCACGTTGAAGTTATATATATAAGAAGAGAACATCAATAATTCATTACTTGTCCTTCAATTGTACTACACATAATTTCTTATCAAAGATTGATACTATATAATAAATCAGTACAAGCATAGCTGTACTTAGAGAATTCACCAATCCATAATTGTACAAATTTGTACTATTCAAGTAGACAGCACTAGCAGCTGTATCCATGGAAGAATAACATTGATAATGACATATTCATCTTATTTGTTGTAGTACATTGCAATTTTACTTATAGTACATGTAATACAATTATTGACCCTAACATTGCCACATGGGGTTTCATGAAAAAAAAAAAAAAAAGATCATTTATATTGGTTTGGTTGTTGATTTAGAAATTTGACCAAAGATTATTCTTATTATTATTAATTTTTCCAAAGAAAAGTCTACAATTGTGTGGAAAAAATATTAGTTAATGTTTATTTAGTATTTTGAATGAATGTTTGTTTTATTTGTTCACAACTAATCAATTAATTACTTTGAATGAATGTAGTTAAGCTAATTTCTTTGATAACATGTAAAAATCAATGTTAGATAATTATTTGAGTATCTAACCTAACCGTTTTGAAATGGTTTACTGTACCTTATTAGCTTTATATATGTATATTTGCTTCGTTTTGCCTAATTTAATTGTTTCCATTAAAATTTATCATATATTTGGAATGCTGGAAAATGAGAAGAAAAGAAAATAAGAAGGATAAATAAATATGACTTTCTATATTTTGATTGGAAAATAAAGGAGAAGAAAAATAAAAACGACCCACATTTAATTGTAGCGAAAATGGAACGAATTAAATAAATAATTACCATTAGTCAACTGAGGCAGCAATCCTGAGAAGGATATTTCACTACTCAAAGCAAAAGTGGATGCTATAACTAGAAAACTTGAACATATCAAATTTTCTTCATCTTCTACTTGTGAAAGTTGCGGAGGAAATCACCAAACTTTAGAGTGCCAAGGATAAGAACAAGTTCAATTTGTGGATAATCAAAATAGACACAAAATATGCCCTTGATAATACATATAATCCAAACTAAAGAAATCATCTTAACTTGTCATGGGAAAATCAAAATAATCAAAGAACACCATATCAATCTCCATTTCAAAATAGGAGCCGAAATTAAGGTCAAAAGCATAACCAAGAAAACAAACCTACATATGA
This sequence comes from Garcia nutans, assembly GCA_947685225.1. Taxonomy (NCBI): domain Eukaryota; kingdom Viridiplantae; phylum Streptophyta; class Magnoliopsida; order Malpighiales; family Euphorbiaceae; genus Garcia; species Garcia nutans. The sequence goes on from CANTUV010000013.1 coordinate 1,157,474, forward strand.
ATTGACCTTAGAAAAAATTTATTGGGGTAACTTCAGAAATGTTCAACACAATATGACAAATTGGAAGCTAAAATCGACAAAATAGCAAGCCAAAATTGGAACTTAGAAATTCAAGTCGGTCAAAGGCGAGTTTGATCTCTCAATACTTGTCACCAAAGGGCACTTTCTAATAAAACAGAAATAAATCTAAGGGAACAATGTAAAGTTATCATCTTGCAAAGTGGGAAGCAATTCGAAGATCCACTATAAAAAATAAATCACCCCACAAAAGTTGATGATAATTCTTTTGAACAGTCTGAAAAGAATGAATAAGATGAAGCAATAAAGGAAGAAGCACCTATTAAACAAATTGTTGAACCTTTTATGCCACCTATTCTCTTTCCTCCAAGATTAAAGAAATAGAAATTGGGCAAGTAACATGAGAAGTTTTTTTAGGTCTTCAAGCAACTTCGAGTCAACATTCCTTTTGCAGATGCTCTTACACAAATATCTACCTACGTGAAGTTCTTGAGAAACTATTGTCCAATTAATATGAGAAAAATAGAGGATGCTAAAATTGCTCTCATCGAAGAGTGTAGTGTTATAATTCAAAACAAACTTCATTCTAAACTAAAAGATCTAAGAAAATTTTCTATCCCTTATACAATTGGTGAATTTGATTCCAAAAAATTCACATAATATTTTAAACATTTTTCTGGTTTAATTATTATTTGAGTTATTGTTATTATTGATTGTGTTGCTTACCTTAAATAATAGAAATAATATTTAATTATTTATTAAAAATAAATTCTTATTTTGATTTATAATTTGTCCTTATAATTAGGATTGAGCATGGATTCTAGAGATCTCCGAATTGATCCAAATAACCAAATTGAAAATATTCAGAACTAAAAAAGTTTTGTTGAAGTTTGATTTTTTCTAAATCAAATTGTACCAAATTTTATAATATAGGACGGTTTTAGATCTTAGACTATATCTGGATCGAGAATTATTCCAAACTATTTCAAACTGAATAACCAAAATAATAACTATTCTTTTACATCTTTTTTAACATAGTTTTATTAATATAACAGATATAGCACATGAAATAACCCTTAAAAATTAATATTTTAAAAATAATTAATTAATATTAATCATACATAATTTATGAAATATAATTAAAATTGCCACAAAATCAATAATTAATATAAAAATAGTATTTAGTTATATATATATATATAAATAGAAAATTAGGCCTAATGTTAGTATCTATGTGACCATAGATCTGCTATCAACAGTACCGGTCAAACATGTCTACAGAATTGCATGTGAAGCTGGGACCCTCGCTCCATTAATTTTGTCAAAGAAGAAGAAAAACCCATTAAACCTACAGAAAATACTTTATTGGATACCTCCAATAGGCTAGAAGCCCATGTGAAGTTACAGAAAAGTCTTTATTGGATGCTCTCTTTCTAGCTGGATAGTCATTTTCTTGTCTGATAATAATTTCATTTCATTTTCTTCTCTATGTGACCCTAGTTGTACATTCTGTGAAGAATTAGGGGATATTTATTATTCTCCTTTATCAACCAAACTCACTGGACCAAAGAAATTTTTTACCTCTTATAAGATAGAAGTAGCATGTCCAAAGCATCCTCCTTTTGATTTATGAGCTTCTCCCTGGATTGAAATTTTTTAGAAATTCAAAAGAAGGAGTATCCACTCCCTCTTCCTTTTATACCGAGACCCTTAAAATCTTAGAAAGAGAAGGACTCCTTGATACTCCAAAACCCTAGAAATCCCTAAACCACAAAAGCCAAAACGATATGCCCCACTGGTGCATCAACCTATTACCCAGATACTACAACTTCAATCCTGCATGATGTTTTCTCCCCCTTCACCAGAAGACTTCCCTCCTTTGCAAAAATAAACTAATCCTCAAACAAAGATCAGTGCTCAACCTTATATCCAACCAAATACTGTTTCTCCTTCAGGATAGTTAGAAGAACCTCACTAGTATGAATAGGTTCTTAACTAATAGTCTCAGAATGCTTAAGTCCAGAATAGATACCTTCAGTCCATTGATTCAAAGATCAATCAGTTGTCTGTACAGACTGATAAAATTTCTATGGTTTTAAGAACTATGTCTGCAGAAATTTCTTTAACTAGTAGAAATAATCAATAGGACACAAAATTAAGATAAATGATCAGTCGACGATCTTTTGCATCATTCAATGAAAAACAAGTAAAAATTCAAAAATTGAAATCTCAACTTAGAGCAAAGGAACAAGATTTACTTTCCAAATACTCCCCTCATTTACCTTATCCTACAGATCATTTTTCAACTTTTTCATACCAATACCCAACACCATATGTTCCTCCTACAAATAGATCTTTCTTTGGAGTATTACCTAAATTATTCCCTCCAGCATGACCTCAAAAGATTTTAATTTTATCTTTTTATGTACCTCCAATTACTTATGTAAAGAAGACTTATGCTCAAATAGCTATAGTTGAGACATCACAACCTTCTCAAGGTCCTTCTGTTATTCAGTAACAAATGGTAGCACATATTGTTCCTATGAATTAGACTCTTATGATACTTCAGAAAATGAAGATAATGTCTCTACACAATTTTTTGATAATTCGAAAGAGTGTCAAGCTGATATTACAGAAATTCTGATGATGGAACTAGAAGTCAAAGATCCTCTTGAAGAAGTTGATGGACATGCTAATTTAAGACAACATCAACCTCATGAAAAGAAACCAACAAATGGACCAATTTTCACCTTGGATCATATTCCTCCCAGTAAATGGACAACTAGATTATTTGAATTTAATTCTTGGCTCCATATACAAATGTGTTGGCAAGGATGATGCAGCTAGGCCAGACAATTTGCAAGAATTTGTTCTCAAATTTACTGGATCACTCAAAAAATGGTTCTTTTCTCAAGATAATTACACACGGTTGATGTTTTTTGCCTTTTCCATTCAACAAGTACTGGATAAGCTTCATAATGTCTTTTTAGGAGACTATTCACTCATCAAGTTAAAAGAACAATAAGAATTTTATTAGATGAAATGTTGTTCTTTAAAATGGAAGGATATTGAATGACATTATCAAAGGATGATGAAAAAAATTCTATAAATTAAAAGGCATCAATGACCCTGGCATAAACATACTTATGTTGTTTCTCTTCCTGAAGAACTTCAACAGGATCTTCAAAATAAGATTCATCAATTGGGCATGCCATTATCTCAGATCTCTTTGGGAGAAATTCATCAACTCTTCCATGCTTGTCTTAGATCATTATGTTAAAAACAATGCTTCTTTCAGAAGTTTGTTTTTGATGATGCCCCAAAATTCAAAGTTGCTTGCAATAGATCTCTAGATTTTGCAATTCAAAGTGAAGATAAGAAGTGTTCTTGTAAGAAGAAATCTCATTTTCACAAGTATCACTTTCCTCCTAAATTTGGACAGCCCAAAAAATTTAGAAGAAGGAAAAAGTTCAGATTTTCAGAAAAAAGATCTCCTTATTCTAAGAGGAGAAAAGGACGACTAGATCATTGTTCTGCTTGTGGAGGAAAATGACATTTCATAAAAAATTGTCCAAAGAAGCTCGTGAAAACTGCTAAGCTTATTCAACAAATAAACTAGGCTTCTATCACATTACCAGATGATGTTGAAATTGAATCAGTTCTTTTTTAACAAGAAAAGGCCGATCAAGAAACTATTCTTGCAATTGAAGTTGATGATGATGACTCTTTCTCTGATTCAAGTTCTTTATATTCAGAGGAAGAATATATTCCTATTTGTCATCTTCAACAACATCACATACCCTCTGCTTACTCTGTTGATCACTCATTGTCCACTCCATTGATGCATATTTTTGTACTTCCTTCCAAATATGATAGAGTTATTCCTTTAACAGCTTTCATGGATATTGGTGCTCACAAGTCCATGATGAATCCTACAACGCTACCAAATTCTTATTGGAAGTCCCATACAAAACATTTTAGAGCAATAGATGGAAATATATTTTCTACACATTTAATCACCAAGAAAAAGATTGGTACACATTTTTTTCCAGACTATATAATTTGGACTTATGTCTTTAGCTCATCCCTTCCAGACAAGGATTTATTGATAGGTTTTGATGTTTATCAACATGTAAAAAAATTTACAAATCCTTCCTACTGGAATTCATCATAAGAAGATGTTCAAACCTTATATTGATATACAGAAGATTTTCTCTCTGACAGAAATCTCTATAAAATTTAAAGATATTAAAGCTTCTCTGTTACCTTCTTGTGCATACTTCCATGTTGAGATTCGCCATCCTAAGCCTTTATGAAAAAAATATAGAGTTCTTTATTTCTCTTCCTTTTAAGAAAAATGAAGATGTTAATCCAACAAAAGCCTCTCATTCAGGGATGTCTCCTTCAGATCTTGCTCTTTCTAGAAAAGAATATGAATACTTAATTCAACAAGGATTGATATAACTAACCAAGTCCAACTGGGATTATCAGGCATTTTATGTTGAAAAAAGATCAGAAGTACTTAGAGGAAAAAAGAGGCTTGATATAAATTATAAGCCTCTTAATCTGTTTCTTATAGATGATAAATTTTCTTTGCCCAAGATCTCTACATTAATGGTTCATTTTAAGGAGGCAAAAATATTTACAAATTTTGATTTGAAAGTTGGTTTTTGGCAATTGAAAATCAAGCAAGAAGATTGACCCAAGACAACATTTTGCATTCCTGATGCACAGCACCAATGGACAGTAATGCCATTTGAACTCAAAGTCACCCCATCACAGTTTTAAAAGGCCATGATCATAATATTCCAACCCATTCTTTACTCAGCTCTTATTTATATTGATGGTATCCTACTGTTTTCACCAATAGTTGAAGCCTATCATCAATTACTTCATAAGTTCTCTTATATTGTGCAATAATATGAAATTATGATCTCTGAGAAGAAGAGTATCATGGGCCAAGATTCTATTGACTTCTTTGGCTTACATTTTAAAAATAAAGTTTACACTTTAGGTCCACACATAGTAGAAGAACTATTTAAGTTCTCTAACAAAAAAATTGACTTTTAAATAGATTCAACAGTTTTTAAGTATAATTAATTATATCCGAGATTTTTATTTCGCTATAGCCCAGCCCATCAGTCAGTTGTCTAAATTATTAAAGAAAAATCTACCATCATGGTCAGAAGAACAAACAAAAGCTGTACAGATCATAAAAGAAGGTTGCTTCTCAATCTACTCCTCTTTATATACCTTTAAATGGTCTTAGAATCCTCCAGACTGATGCTAGTGATGAATACTGGGTGAAATGTTTTGAAAAAATCAACGGCCATACTCATTACTGCGAACATGCCAGTGGATAGTTTAAAAACAATGAAAAATATTATCACTTCACTTATAAAGAAAATTTGGCGGTAAAATATGGTATCAAGAAGTTTGAATTTCATCTTCTTGGTTATCATTTCCTGGTCATCCTTGATAACACCTCTTTCCCAAGAGCCCTAGAATTTAAATAAAAAACCTTACCACCTCAACAACTCCTCAGACTATATGAATGGTTTTCAAAACATGGCTATTCTAGAGAACACATAAAAAGCCAAAAGAATCTCATCCCTGACCTTTTATCTAAACCTTCCAAAACAATTCCAGTTTTAACCATAGTCAATAGTTTTTCCTATATAATGATGTACAGAGGATACTCTCCTGAAAACCTTCCTGCTAAACCACCTTTGTGGAATAACCCTAATTTGGAGTTCCCTCCAAGATGTCATTTTTCTTCTCCTGCTAAAATTCAAGATTATGCCAGAACTCGCATTGTTGTTTACCTTGAACATATCCACAATCACTTCAATATGGATCCAAAAGTTAATGATTTTTACCCAGAATTCCCATGGATGTTGGTTTATCATCTTTGTCATGAACATCCAAAATATCCAGCATAATTATGGTCTTATGATGTATTACTATACTATATAATCATGCTGTGAAAATCCTTGTTCTGGATATGCTCAATTTTTATTTCCATTGATGATAATGCATCTTCTCTACCATGGAAATTTCTTAAATGGTTCAACCAAATTTCATGGTGGCAACATGAGTTCTTATAAATTATTCCCAGTAAACGGTTATGGGAAAAACTAGATGAAGAAGCCAGATCTTACAATGCCATTTCCATCTTGCATAAGACTTATTTCTAATATCCCCATATAAGAGTTTTATTGTCAAGAAATCAAACAGTTTATTGGAAAACTTATCCTGGTCAATTCTTTTATAATTACCAGAAGTAGATTGAATTGAGACACCATCTTTGTGGACTCAATAATTTAAGAAATTTTTCTAATACAATTCGAAGACCTTTTATCTACGCATCAATGGTGAAAAATAAAAATTGGACCAAACATAACCGACTATTTGCAGAAACTACTTTAGAACCTCCATTTCAACTAATAGGAGATTACTTTCTAGACAGTGGTCCCTTTGATTTTGAACAAATAGACTCTCTAGGTCCTAGTTCACGTGTTCTAGCTCAAAGAGATTCATCAATATCTCTCCCACTCACTTAAAGTGATTTAGTTGTCACCTTAGCTCCAGCTGTCACTACAGGCCCTAGTACCTCAGCTCAAAGAAATGCTGATGGTATACCTACCACTCAAACAAATATTAAAGAAACAATAGCAAGTGCTCAGACAGATCAACCCATTTAGCCAACCACTTTTGACTTAATGTCATATGAGTAGAATCAATGATCCGTGCTTTCTATGAGTCAAATGATAAAGACTATAATAATATGAATTTGTCACCCTCTCACTCCCTTTAAGTCAGATCATGGAGTTACTATTTTCTCCATTATGTAATACTGTTTGTAATAGTAGTGTGTCCGTAATAATTTAGAGTTACTATTGTCCACATATTTGTATTTTTTTAGTGCTTAATGAGATCATCCGTGACGATCTCAATTATGTTATATTATTAGCTCTTTCCTCTATAAAAAGAGCTCTTGTATTAGTTTGGGGATATAACCAGAAACACTTCAGACTAATCTCTCTCATTTAATAAAATTATGTCTTTCTAAAAACTTCTCTCTTTTTCTTCTCTCTTTTTTCTTAAGTTACTATCTGTTTATTTGTGAATAGTGTAATGATTCAGGAGAATTCATATCAAAAGGGCACTGTCCTGTTTTAGCCTTAAGATGGCTGTGTTGTGGATTATCCATGAGATAGATCTAGTAAAGCATTACTCTGTTCATTCATCCGAGGATGTAGTGTGCTCTGTATGAAACTTGCAGCTTTTAACCGGTCATATTTTAATACATCAGAAACATCTATGGCAGTGATATATAGGTTGAAAACCTCATAGTATCTGCTACTGGCGGAGAGCAAGACTAGGTCTTGTGTGGTGAGGTATTACAATGCCACGTACCAGTAATTGCCCAAGAGGTTAGAAATATAGGAGTTTAGTTCAGAAAACAAACCTCTGCAATATTCTAGCTAGCCTTTCTTTGAATAATTTCTAGATTGATCAATATCTCTGTGTATTTTCAAAGTCATAATATATAAAAGTGAGTTTTCATTTCATATTTTCTAATTTAATTCTGTTTTAATTTTATTTTATTTTGATTACAATTAAGTATGCTATTCACTTGCAGCTTTTTTCTGATCTCGTGTATCAAAAATACTATTAAAATTTCTATATATACTGTTTATTTGCATCAAGTATGATTTGCTGCGTGTTACTATTTTCGTTTCTTTTATTTTATATATATATATATATGGCTAATTCTTAAAAGGCAAAATCACATATATAAAGTTGTTAAACACACACACATATATATAAAAGTTAAAAGTAATACTTAAATTTTGAATTTGTATTAAAAATGGTATTATCATATTTTTTTATTCGTGTTTTCACAATATGTGAACTTACATATTTTTTTATGGAAGCTAATGAATCTCATAAGCAGTTTGAAAAATATTTAAATCTTTTATCAATTAGATTTTTATTTTTATATACTTTTACTATATCAAAAATTTAGTGATGAAATTTCATTTTTAAAAAAAATTAATTAACGTAATTTAATACCAAAAATACTGAATTCTCAAATTGAATTATCCAGAAAGTTATAGGACAAGATAATACAAAGATTTTTCCATATGGAACGATTTTAAATTTTGTATTTTTAAAATTTTCAACTTTTAGGACCATTTTGGAGATTTTCATATTTCCGAATTAGATTGAATAGTGCTCACTCTACTTATAGCTTTAATTTTTAAAATTGTGTAGAAGTTATTATTCTTGGTGTCTAACATAAATATAAAACTATTACTAAAATTAGTGATAAGTGACTAATGCGACAAATAACAAGGGAAAAAAATACAATTTTTAAGAAAAATGTTAAATTAAGATAATTTTTATATTTTTTAATTATTTTAGAAATAGCTCAAAATATCAAATAATGAGTATATACATTCACTCAATGTGATAATATTATCTAGAACAAATATAATTAATTTATACCAAATATACTTTCAGTCAATGTGATTATAATGTGGAATAAATATAAACAGAGTATTTTTATTAACAAAAAAATAGATAAATAAGTATTTTTTTCCAATGAATCCAAAGTGGAAAAAACATGAGTAATAATTTATTAGTTAAAAAATATATGTTTTTTAAATTAATAATTTTTTAAATAATATTTATTTGTTTATTTAGGATGGATATATATAAAAAATGAAAAATATACATTGAGTATATATATATATATATATATATATTCATATTTGCCTAAAAGCATGATTAAATTAAATGGTAACATGACTTCAACTTTGCCATTGAGGATTTCTAAGGCACACTACGACTTTTAAGGATTAAGAAATGGAACCAAAAAGGCTAAGGCTATTTAGCACAATTAGGCAACACTACCAATAGGGTTTATTCCTTTCACCACCCTAAGCCCATATAAAATAATCATAAAATAATTGATTTTTTAAAAAGATTATTATATACTTGTTGACCACTTTATTTATATATTATATTTTATACACTCCATATATTTTATACATTTTCTTTTAATACGATATCTATTTAATATAGAAATTTAACCTAAAAAATATCCTTTCATAGAGATTAATATATTTTAAACTCTATTAATTTTAAATAGACTCTCTTTTATCGTAATACCCTTAACTCTAAATTTTTTTTTATCTATTTCTCTCTCTCTTCTTTCCTTTTCTCTTTCTTCTCCTTTTCTCCCATCCCCATTCTCCTCCAATTTTTTTTCTTTCATCATAAAATTCAAAACAATATTCATCTTTAACTTCAACTCTAATTTTCTCTTATTCACCATATATTGACGCTTCCCCAGTATAATATTTCTTCTCCCATTATTTTTTCTTTAATCGAAAAATTCAAAACTTCATTCATCTCTAACTCCAACTCATATTTTCTCTCATTTACTATGTATTAAAGCTTCTTCAATATAATATTTTGGTAAGTTTATTTTTTTTCTTCAATTTTTTTCTTTAAACTTAAGTTTTGTAAGGAAATGAGAGATTTTAAAAATTAAATGCATGTATTTTTTAAATATTTTATATGGTTGATTTTTTTTATTTCTTCATGAGTTTGAATCTACCTCTGTTTATTTTTTTCATTTTAATATATAGATTCATGAAATTGAATGAAGTATTATGGATTTTATGTGATACAATATTATGTATTGTTGAAAGATAGTATGGACTGTTAGTAGGTTATTAGAGACTGTTAGGGTCTGATAGGGGCTGTAATGGGGTGTTAAGAGTTGTAATACACTGTTATGTTGTGTAGTGTTTCAGGCTGAATGGGGTGCATGGGGTGTTAAGGGTCTTTAGCTGTAGAAGAGGGGATGTTAAGGGCTGATACTGGCTATTAGAGGCTAATAGGGGCTGTTAGGAGATTGCTATGGGATATTAGGGACTGTTAGGGGGATGTTAGGGGATGATAGGGGCTATTAGAGGCCGGTTGGGTATGTTAGGGGGTTATCAGGAGAGGAGCTATTAGAGGATGTTAGGAGATATTATAGGTTATTAGTAGAAGGGATGTTAGGATATATTAAAGACTGTTAGAGGATGTTAGGGGCTATTAGAGGTTGGTAGGGACAATTAAAGGTAGGGGCTATTGGGATTTATTAGAGGCTGTGAGGGGGCCATTAAAAGGGATGTTAGGAGCTATTACATAATGTTTAGGGATATTAGGAGCTATTAGAGGCTGATAGGAGCTGTTAGGAGCTATTACATAATGTTTGGGGATGTTAGGGGCTATTAGAGGCTGATAGGGGCTGTTAGGGGTTATCAGGGGAAAGGCTATTAGAGGCTGTTAGGAAATATTAGAGGCTGTTAGTAGAAGGGATTAGGAGATATTAGAAATTTTTAGAGGATGTTATGGGCTATTAGAGTCTGATAAGGCCTATGATAGGGTTGGGTAGAGGCTTTAGGGGTATTAGGGGTTGTTAGGGGCTATTAGAAGTTGTTAGGGGGAAGGGATATTAGGAGCTATTAGAAAATGTTAGGGGATGTTAGGGGGGGCTATTAGTGGCTAGGGGTTGTTGACAGCCCCTATCAGACCTTAACAATATGTAATAGCTCATAGTATTCCCTAACAGCCTCTAGTGTCCCTTAACAACCCCCTAATAGTCTATAATATCTCCTAACATCCCCTAATAGCTCTCCCTTAATAGCCATAATAGCCCTTAACAGTTTATAGAAAGATGATTGCTTACATTCCATTTACAATATCTATTATTTTACATCTAAATACCATGTATTTAAAGAGAAGATAGAGAAAAAAAAAAAGAAATTGAGAACATCTGAATAACATCTTGAAATTTTTGAGAGGTGATATGCGATATGGGAAGTCAGTGCAAAATGTAGACATTATTTATCATCCAGTAAACCAACATAACGGGCATTATGTTTGACTACCATAATTCTCCAAACCAAAAGGCGCTTGACAACAATGTGTGATCCTAATTGATAAAATGCTTTCCACAGTGTTTGACCATATTGGCTTCTTCATCATATTATATATAAATTATATGGTATCATTGATGACATTTTAATGATTTTTTTTTTGTTTACAGTATGGACTATAGTTATTTTGTTGCCAAATTCATTAAGTTTTTTACGACTGATGGACTTGATATTTGAAATTGCATATAAGATCGCATGGCTAATATGAGATACTACACAACACTGAGCTTGTGGTTTGATGCTTCCAACAAGAACATGAGCTCTTGTGTAAAGATGACGAGTGATTCATACTTTGATCCTAATATTACAATTTAATTTTATTATATATAATTTTTTTGTTTGTATATAAATTTAGTTGAAGTTAATTATTCAAAGGCAATGATTATAAATAATCTCTTTTATAATCATTTTTACTGCCTATTCAGGTCTGATGTGGATGTTTACTTAATTTTTGAGACATGTGATATTGAACGATAGTTCAAATTGACTGTTCAAATATATTTGGAATAGACAATCTCTTTTATAATAATTTTTTATTACCTATTCAGGTCTGGTGTTGATGATTAATAACTGTTATGAGCTGTTAGGGGTTGATATGGACTGTCAGGGGCTGATATGGGCTGTCAGGGTCTGTTAGAGTGTGAGCATCTATCATCCCCTAACAGTCTCTAACAATCCATATCATCCTTTAATAGCACCTTACATTCTATTTACAATGTCTAGTTACAATATACATAATAGAGTTATTTAACAATATAAACAAAAGTTTATAATATTCCCATAGTAGCAATATTAAAATAGAGATCACAATCATGAATACAAAAATTTTATTTTTTTTAATATCCGATGAATGTGAAGTATTATTATTAATTATTAACATACCTATTAAAGAGATATTATTAATTTTTAAATATGTTGCTAGAGGTTGTTAGGGGCTATTAGTGGATGTTAGTCGTGAGCCTCTAACAGCCCATAAGAGCCCCTAACAGCTCTCTAACATCACCTAACAACCCTTAACAATAGTTATTATGCTTTAATTTAATCTTATATAGTGATAATTGAGACGGAGCACAAAATTATTAAAAAATAGAACAAACAATAGCCCCTAATATATCACAATATGGACCCCCTAACAACCCATAAAATATCATAGCATGGATGTCGTGTTATAATTTAAATTCTTGTAGTGAGAATAATTGAAATGGACTCATCAAAATATATCAATGTTTATAACATTCAGTTACAATAAAAAAAATGAAAGTTTATAAAATTCAATTATACAACTATAATAAAATAAATATCATAATTATGAATATAATACTATTATTTTTTTGAACATCCGATGATTACGAAGCACTATACATAGATATTGGATTTTGAGATGGCCACATTAAATTTTTTAACATAGTGGATGATGATAATTATGTCAAGCTTCATATCAATTATTCTTTCTAATAAAATATCATGCAATAAAAAATAAAAAACAAAACCAATAAACAATATTCAACAACTATACAGTAAAATATAATCATATACAACTTCTACATAGGCTGTTAGTATTTGTTACAGTATGTTACGAGCTATTTTTACACATTTTTCATTTGTATTACATAGTTCATCAAATATAATGTGTGTTCGAGATTAATATATTGTTTTAATAGGTTATTAGAGTCTGTTAGAGGTTGTTAGACTATGTTAGGGGCTGTTAGAGTCTGTTAGTTGTCATGATAGAGGGCTAGTTAGGGATTGTTAGAGTATGTTATGGGCTTTTAGAGTATGTTAGGGGCTCCTATGGGTTATTAGAGTATGTTAGGTGCCGTGATAACATATTTTACAGTTTCAGTACATAATTAAAACAAAAATAATATGTATTAGATATTAATATACAAAATATTTTTCTGCTAGGGCCTGTTAGGGATTGTTAATAGCCCCTAACAGCCTCTAATAGCCCTTAACAACCCTCTACCAGCCTTTTACCAACCTTTAATAGCCCATATTAGCGCCTAACAACCCCTCCTCTATAGCTAATAGCCCCTGATATCCTATACTAGCCTCCAATACTACACAATATTGTTTCATATAAAGTCTATAACACTGTATTATAATCCCTAACAATTTATTACAACCCCTGTCAGGCCCTAACAACCCCTAATATCCTGTTAACAATCCATATTAGCCTCTAACAATACATAATATTGCTTCTCATAAAATCTATGACACTCCATTCAATTTTTTATGAATCTATAAATTAAAAGGAAAGACTAAATAAAGGAGGAGATTCAAACTTATGAAGAAATAAAACTTAATCGACCATATAAAATATTTAAATCGGTCATTTTCTTAAAAATATTTAAATATACATGCATTCAATTTTTAAAATTTCTCATTTTCTTACAAAACTTAAGTTTAAAAGGAAAAAAATACTTACTGAAATTTATATTGGAGAAGCTTCAATTCATGGTGAATGAGAAGAAAGAGAAGAAGAAATTAGAGAGAAATAGAGATCAACTAAAACTAATCTATTTCCTTACAAAACTTGAGCTAGATCCATGATTAAAGAAGAAGAAAAAAAATGAGAAAAAATGAGAGAGAAAATAATATGGAGAGAAGAAGAATAAAGAGAAACGAAAAGGGGGGGGGGGGGGGGGGAGAGATAAAATCTTTTTTTAGGGTTAAAGGTATTATGGTAAAACAGAGTCCATTTAAGATTAATAAAGTCTAAAAAATATTAACTTCTTGTAAAAAGATATTTTCTAGATTAAATCTCATAATATATCAATAGCTATTTTTATAATTAATTTGTTTCATCTCATACCTCAAAGAGAAAATATTTAATAATAATTTAATTTACTATGTTTCTCGCATTATAAATTTAATAATAAAAATAAATTTTAACTTCAATATCAAAATTCTCCTAATTTGATTATGATATTATCGTCAATTCATTAACAGGCGGCAATTCTATTTATCTTTCTTGGCTTTTCTTATTTTGTATTATTTTTTTTAATTTTTTGTTTTTCTTTATTCTTAAATAATTTTGAAATCAATATCAATATAAAATTTAGTATTTGTTCTTATTTTCATATTTTTTTTACTTTTATATTATTCTCTTTTTAGTTTTATGTATTTTTTTATAGTTTATTCTCAAATAATTTTTCATATTAGTATAAATCTAAAATTTAATGTTTGCTCTTATTTTTATGTTTATTTATTAAAATAAAATTTGATGCAATTTAAGTTTTTGTTATAAAATTTTATCATTTCTTATTTGAAAGTCATATGTCATTTTATAATGAGGTTATTTTTCTTTCTCTAATTGAAGTATTATTTTTATATGAAATATAACAGATGACAGATGAAATGAGTATTTCGCTGAAGTTGGATTATTCGCAGCATATTATTATTATCTACTGTTTGTGTCGAAAAAATTTAAATTATATATATCTTATTTTCTTTAAAATTATATAATTTTATTTATACCTCATACGTATACTTTTTGATCTAGTATTGAAAATTCATTTTGCCTTCAAAAAATTTTAATATTGAAATTATCCGTGCGATTTCAAAACTAAATTTCTAATTAATATAAAATTTAAAAAAATTGTGAAAAAAGTGAAAAAAGTGAGACTAACAAGGAGTAGGAAAATTACATAAATATACGCATTAATCCAAACAATGATTTTGAGTTTGACAATTAATTTCTTTTTAAAAAAGGAAAAACAAAGGAAAAAAAAAAGAAATAAATAAATGCAATAGATCAAAAAGAGCGAGAGAGGGAAAAGCAAATGAAAGAGGCCTTTCCATCAACTTTTGAGTGAAACAAACGATGAATATTGTATTGCTTCGCAGAAATTGAGCCATTTATTGTTGTCTTTCCTCTCTCTCTCTCTCTCTCTCTCTCTCTCTCTATATATATATATATATATATATATATAAAGAAGATGTTTTTCCCATTTAAAATTATATTAATAAAATTACTTTTATAAAAAAATATATATGGTGAAAAAGAAGATGATGTTTCTCTCTAAAGCAAATTTTGTCTTTCAGGCCAACCCATCACTAACACCATATTTTCTTTTCTTTTCTTTTCTTTTTTCCTTTCTCTCTCTCTCTCTCAAGAAAAAAAAGAAAAAAGAAACAAAGCTTCATAATTAAAAATGGTATCATTGCTTTTTTCAAGACTTTCCATCAATTCTCACTTTCAGAAAGGATAAAATTCAATTTAGATATAGGTTGAATATACCTCAATTTTGGATTGGATTGGATTGAATTGGATTCAGTCCATTTAATTGTTTGTGGCTTTTATCATTAGAATTTCAATCATATTATTCTATTAATATCATGCATGATCTTTCTTTTCTTTTCTTTTTTTTTATAAAAGACAATCGCATGTGAAAAATCCAAAATTCTAATCAATTTCTTTAAGGAATTATAAATATTACATTATAATGAGTTAAAGTTGGCATAGTCAAATCCTTTGCATGTGCATTTTCATTATTTAGTTTGAGATTGGATTGTTCTTTTCTATCTTCTCTCTTGATCCTCTGATACCCTAACAAAAAATCCATGCAAAAAAGAATTATGCTAAAATTAATTAAGGTTTTTATATCATTTATATTTTTACTATAATATTCACACCATTTTCCTTAAATTAATGCTTACTTCCATTTCACTTACATTTCACTTATAATTTATAATTAATAAGTTTAGAAATACTAAAATTAAATAAAGTTAAACTAAAAGCTCAATAATATTAAGGACTATTAATTAATTGAACATTTCAATAGCAAATTAATTTTAATTGAGAGTTTTGCATTAGGAATTCTTGAATTTGGCCTTAGATAAAATATAAATGAAAAGAATTTACAATAAAAAAAAGATGAAGATAATATTATATTTGCGTTTAAAAGGAAGATAAAAGAATAATAATTTCATTTGAAGTATACCCTTCCAAATAGTTTAGTTTTTTTTTAAAAAATTAACTTGTCTCCATTAAATTATTTGAAAAAGCTGAATAGTATATCCATCCAAGTGGTTAATGATAAGCTGAAAACGATCTAAAATATATATTTTACAACAAAAATACAGCAGTTTAGCGATAAAATTTGTCAACATGTATTTTGTTGCTAATTAAAAGAAAAATACAAATAGAGATGAAAAAAAAAATAATAATAAAAGTACCCATAATTTTTCAACAATTTTTATTCATACTTCTAGTAGTTCTTTAAAATTAAAAAAAAAGATAGTTATTTTTTACCAAACCCATGTTCAATTTAATAGCATTTTTATTTTGTAATTAATGAATAGTTCACATGTAGTGCATTTAGATTTGTGCTAATATGAGACAAAATCCTAACTCTACCTCTTATGTTTAATCTGAAAAAAGTAAAAGTTAGAAACAAATGGGTCACATGTTCATGTGACATATATAATTCATAACTTGTCGACTGCCCATTTTGCTGACCAGTCAAGAGCTAAAGAGCTTTTTTCATGTTTGGAATAGAAATAGAATCTTCCTCATTATCTATTATTTATTTATTTATTTTTCAATTTTGAAAGAAAATCATTTTTCCCCTTCTAAAATTATATAAAAAAAGTTTCTCATTTGGAAGACCACGCAACCATTATTTAACACGCAAGCAAACATGGTTTTAAAATTGCTATTCTGTAAATGGAACTATTGCATTTCTTTTTCCATCCATATTCAATCCCTAAAAAAATTGAATCACAAGAAAATTTAACTTTTTTTTAAGAAAACAAAAAAAGGAGCAAAATTTTATGTATATATATTATAAACTTCTTCCCTCTTGTCATTTTTGTTTTAAAATTTTGAATTCTTTATTTTTTATACAGTCAAAAATTATATTCTATAACCAATTACTTTCTAGTTTTTGTATGATTTCAAAAAATATATATTCTCCTCGTTTTATTCCACCTATATACATATTTTGGAATCATATGTTTAACAACTTATTTGCATGGTGGTATAGCCCATGGTTACATGTGTTATGGTATAGTTGAATATCATGTTTGTTTTGAGACTTAATACATATCCAACTCCTCCAACTTGGCATGATTTGCCACTTAGCCTCCAATAGTTTTTGAGGAACCATATTGCCCCTTCAACTTGTCATTTTTAATCGCAAACAGCCCCCTCAAAGCTAAGATGGCAAAACGTGTGCACTCACCTCCTATGCCACGTGTGAACAAATGCTTAAGTAATTGATTACTTCAATGGATAGATTTTTACCAGGAAAAAAAATCTCTTTCATTTGCTCTATCATTGCAATCTTCCCCAAATCAAAATTCGAAATCCTTAATCACTCATTCCCATTTATCTTAGTTTTGAAGAAATTGCTTGCTCAAATGGCTTCAGGATCTCAAAATACACCTTATTTGTCCCAAAATAACCCGCATAAAGTGATTTTATGATTCTTGATTATTATTGTAGAGAATCGGCTTCGTTGAAGATTTCATTGACTGAAGCCAATCCCAAAAGGAGGTTCGTCCGCTGCAACAAATATTGGGTGTGTTTAATTTCGTTAATTGGTTAATTAACATATGTTTTTTGGGTGGAAAGTATTTTGATTATCTGTGTTGGTTGAAGACAGATTCAATGACTGCAACCTTGTAATTACTTTGTCTGGTACGAGCTACCATATCTAAATAGCTTGAGAAGGCCAGTGTTGAGGTTGATGAGGAAGCTTAAGGAGGTTGAACAACAAAGAGATAATGCAAAGACTGCTGCAAATTGTTTGAAGATGGTTGTTGTGTGTTTAGTTCTTGTGATCATCACTCTGTTACGTGGATGATTATGCCAAGGGTTAACCAATTCCATAACTAGTATTGTGTTGATCAGTGCTTAGTTAGGAGCTATTGCACTTAGTGTAGGATGTGCTACATTTTTTAGTTTTTTTTATTCAGAATCAAGTTTAGTTTAGGTTCTAGTATGGAATTGGTTATTTTTGTCATTTCGAAATAGGTTGTGGTATACAGGTTTAGACTCCTAGTTGCAGTAGTGAATATGCAACAATTTATCATTTTGGTTTTTGTTGGTGAGCTGGAGTAGGGAACCTGTAGCTATTTCTTCAACATGTATCCAACTTATTTGAATTAAATTAGAAATTATTTTGTTTAATTCTTTCTATTCATTAACTTAACTGAAATGTCTCTTTTGTGTTTGAATATTAAATGAATAATGGCTCAAAAATGAAGAGTTAATCACAAAACACAATCTAACACAATCCTAATTACATAACCATAATTATCTTCAAGTCAAGATTGTCACAACCAATCTAAGTATCCACAGTGTATAATGTACTAACCAAAATGACAAAATCATAAGTCTTAATCTAAACTAATCCATCACTTCTTATCCCTTGGACCTTGTTGTTGCCCCTACTGCTACTTCTACTGCTTGCCTTTTCTACAATCTAGTTGTAGCTCTTTGTTCTTGAACTTGTCTGGATGTTATACAACTTTTCCTTTAAATTTCAAATCATGAGCCTTAAATCCTATGTCACTGATAGCTTTAGTAGATCTCTTGAATTTTGTACTAATATCCACTAAACCTTGATTTTTTTTTGTTGCCCTTATTTCTGCTGAGGTCTAGAAGTTACTGATCTCTTTTGCCCTCTTCCTCTTCTGCTATCAATTTTTACAATAGATGATGCACTTGTCCTAGCTGAATTTGGTTGTGAGCTAGAGTCACTTGCTTGAGATCCTATTCCTGGAGTACCATATGATGCAGTAGTTTATGGATAACTACCAGATATTGACCCCTGCTCAAAACAACACATAAAATCTAATAGTTATGACAAATAAAAATCATATTTTTGACAAAATTAATATATCATACCTTATTAGGACTCCCTTTCTTGTTGTGATTCAACTTGCCGCAAAGAGAGAATGTCATTTTTGCTCCATATCTTGTTAACTTCCCTATCTTCTTCACCTCATCCCTAGGCTTTCTTCTCTTTTTTTTTTGGTATGCCATAAAGACTTTTCATATTTCATTCTCTATTTTTGTCATTACTACACAAGTGCTTCATAGATCTGACTCTAGGAGTTCATCTACATACCATTGTAACTTCCCATATTCTTCCTTAAAATCACCCATATGCTCACTCAGGATTTTCATTTTTGCTCTCTTGCAAACTGTCTTCCCAATATTCACCTTCAATTCCTTCTTACATAATTCTTGTAACTCCCATTACTTAATTCCTGGTTAGGATATAATCCTAACTTTGAAACCCTTGCAATATACTTAGCAGTACAAAGCTTGTTTTTATTCTTCCTATAATATTTGTGCAGGGTTATATGTTTTCACCCTGAAATCAATACTATTGCCTTTAGTGTTGCCAAAAAGTAACCAATCGTAACCTTTCTCTTTGCACCTAGCACGAACCCTACTTCTTTTCATTAGGCCTGATCTTCAATTCAATACCTTTTGCAATAACATAGTTGCTTAAAGCCTCCGTGAATTATGCTGCACTCTCAAAAACCATGCCAACCTCCCATAAAGGTACCTTACAGTTGGGATCATAGTGAACTCTCTTGCTTCTTTTTCTCTTTGGCGGATCATCTTCCTTATCATCATTTTCACTAATGCTTTCTACACTATCATCATCAGAACTGTCAAAAAACTTTTCATCCCCTCCTACTTTTCCTTGGAAATTTTCAGATATTGAAGCATCATCATAATACCCCACATTAACACCAGCTTCCCTTAAATCAATAGTTGGTTCTTCTGCTTGTGCAATGTTTTCCTTTCTCTTTCACTATCTATATAACCTAGCTTGTTCTCTTGCAGTTTTTAATTCATCATTATCTTCATAGCCTTCACTATCACTCTCAATAAGGGGCTGAAACTCAAGATCTGTATTACTATATTCCCTACTGAAATCTACATCTAACTCAGCTTCATCACCCTCTTCAAGCAAAACATCTTCAACTTTATCAGACTCCTCAACATCAACATCTTCAAATTTATCACTCTTCTCTAGCTCAGAAGCTTCACTATGTTCAAAACTTTCACCATTCACAGATGCATTTACATTTTCAGCCTCACACCCAACAATTTTAGATTCATTAAATTTGTATGTATTAACTACATTTTCACCCCTCAGTTGTGCCAATATTTACATACTCTAGCCCTTCACTACCACATGGCAGGACTACACTACTAAGATTCCTATCTTACAAATATAACCCACTTGTCTTAATCACTTCTGCTTTACTAACACCATTGTACACATATAAATCCATTAGATCCTTATCGCTTAGACTTAATGCATAATCATAAATCTCTCTATTGGTACAAATTTTGTGAAACACACTGCTGTTAGAAGGTTTTTAATAGATTATTTCAACCCATATAAAGCCAAGTTGCTTGATATCATCTATTAATTCAGGGATTGATTTACGTTCAGAATCGTAATCTGCATATTTAATTCTGCCACCCACATAACACTTTCTGTCTCTTTTATCAACTTTGAATTCACCACCAAAATTCCACCTAACTATAATTACTATGTCCCCCATCTCATACAAACCCTATGTTGTAATTTAGACATTTAGGAAGAAAGTAAATGTGGAGATATTTCACCTAAATTTTTCAAACTCTGTAAGAAAGTATAGGGCTTCGATTCTCTAGATGTCTTCAACTATGAGCGAATCCACTAGCAGTGTACAAAATTGATCAATAGGTTTCGATTGTGAGAATCGATTTTAGAGTTTATCAGTTTTCAAATGGATTTTAAGGTTTCAAATCGATTTTAAGGAGAAATTTGGGGAAGCCGATTATGGAGAGTTCTTCAAATTGGGATATCGAACTTCCTTCCTACTTTTCTTCAATTGATGTGTAAAATTACATGTCCTCCTTTTAATTACGTGGCATCCACAAATAGCTGACTCAGAAGGAGTGTAATACATATGCTTTCATCTTTATGTTAATGGAAGGGGTTGTTTGCTATTAAAAATAACAAGTTGAAGGGCAATATGGTTCCTCAAAAACTATAAGGGGCTAAGTGGCAAATTATGCCAAGTTGGAGGGGCTGGCTGGATATGTATTAAGCCTTGTTTTGATTTCTATATCTATAGTACGGTATGTCATGATTTTTTCAGGGTTTAAAAATCATGATTTTCTATCACTTTTTCAAACTACCAAATTGGTGGATTGTCATGGTTTTATAAACTTTTATTCCAAAACTACCCTTATTCAATTTATTAAATTTCATTTTGACCTTGTTATTTTAGCGTGTTTTATCCTCTCTTTTTTTTTTTTTTTAATTTGCTATCCTAATTTCTTCTTTCTTTTTCTTTTTTGTGAAACACTACCATCATCTTCCATTGTTGCTGCTGCCAGTGAATATTTCTTTTCTTTTTTTCTCTTTTCTTTTCCTTTATTCTTTAGTTATTGTAGTTTTATAGATTTTTTGTTGTCGTACATCAATATATGACTAAGAAATTAGTAGGTTTCTATAAGAATTAAGAAAAACGTAATCTAGTTTCTCGCACAATTTCTATTTGGGATAACTTTCTTGCAAAGAAATATATTTTAAACATTTACGTGAGCTATGAAATTCCAGAAATTTATTAGGAATAGGAAGAGTTTTTCAAGTCCAGCAATCTTGAAGGTCCCATGTGAAAAAAAAAAAAATAGAGCTATTAAAATGTAATGATGAGATTTGGTTAAAAAAATGGGTAGACAAATTGAATGGACGTTAAAAAAAATTGAAAGGATTCCTCAATAAATTTTCCAATTTAATTTAATCGAATGATGAGATTTTAATATTTATATTGTATGCTTTAATTGAAAATTATTGACTATAAAAAAATAAAAATTGAAACTAATTACTAACTATAAAAATAAAAATAAAAATCAATCAATGTATATAAAAATTAAATTTTATATAATTTTATCTAAAATTTAATTGAACTAATATTAATTTTAATTTGGGACATTTTGGTTATTTTATTATTTTTGCAACCATATCATACCTTTAAACCATATAAAAATAGCTTAATTAACTGTACCATACGACCATACTATCTTTCCAAATATAATAAATACTGCTTACAGTATTATACCATACAATACTATACCATACCATATATTAATAAATCATATTGCTAGCCATCCAAATAGAGTAAAAGTGTTAGCTCAAAATATTAAATTATGATTAATAAAATAATAAGCGAATTTATTTTATCTATTGAATTAATTATTAGTAGTAATAATAGCATGAATAATATATACATACATATACACACACAAATGTATGCATATATATATATATATATATGTTGACATAGCATGCAAATAGTCCATATAGCCGATCCCAATTAATTTAGTATTAAGACTTAGTTGAGTTACGTTGAGTTGAGTTATTTAAGGCAACCATAGCATTGTTCTACAAAATTCATGAAATAACAAAGTTGTTTCAACATAAGTGCCCAACCTGGCTTTAAATGTTTTCAGTAATTCAAAATTTCAAAGCACATTGCAGCAGTAAGGGGTTCACTGAAAAAAAAAAGTTGTCTAAGAGACAAAATACTAGGACATAAATACTATATGAACATTGATTAACAAGTCATGGAAAAACATACAGATGTTCTTACCTCATGAAATGGGTACTCATCTTCTTCAAGCATTCACACAACTTGACTCATTTTAGGTCTCTTTTCTGCATTAGGATCAACACACATTAATTAGGGCTGTTCGTTGGGCTCGGAAGCCATGAGTACGGGTTGGGCTAGGTTAAAATGGTTCCAAGCAAGGCTTTGGGCTTCTTAAGAGAAATCCAAGTTACCTCGGGTCAGGCCTCGGGCCCAAGATAAAATACCTTGGACTAGTTCGGCCAGACCCAAGGTATTTTATTTTTTAACTAAATTAATTTAAGTTTATAGTTTGGATTGAAGTATCTCAATTCTTCTTTTCTCTAGCAGTTTAAATGCTTAATTGGTTTAGGATACAACAGTTTCCACAACTTGTTTTTAGCTCTCTAAATGCAATAGAAATGGTCCTCAAAATAGCTTGAATATTTATTTATGCTATTTGGTATTTTGGTTATATTATTTTTTATTTTAAAATGTTGATTTAAATATTATCATTTTTCTATAAATAATTACATTTTCATTTATGAATAATATTCTGCGCAATAGAAAATATAATACAAAAAAAATTAGTGAATAATTTTTTTTAAATTAATGCTGAAATTTTTGTTTGGTTCAAGTGACCTGGCCTATTGGCTAGAGTGGCTCGGGCTACGGGCCATGCCTTGGGCATGTTCTTGTGGCCCGAGGAGGTCTCAGGCTGGGCAGCTAGCAAGGAGCTTGGATTGAATACAACCCTACCTTAGTACAACAAAAAGAGAACATTTCAAACCTCGTGTTGTTGGTTTAACTTTAAGATTTGGTTACGTAACTTCCTTGGTTCTCCTTGTCCCCACCATTATCTTTAGCCAATTTTTTATATGCAGAAAATAAAAAAAAATAGTAAAGAGAAAAAAATTTACTCATATAAATATATTCTTAAAATTGAAAAGCTTAAAAATTATATTTTATGGATTTCATATTTATCCAAAACTGTTTCTTATCTAATAAAAAAAAAATCTAAAAGTCAGTCATATTACCAAATATGTTTTTGTTTTTTTCTTAAAAAACACTAAAAATAAAAAACAAAAACTGTCCTAAATGCACTATAAAAGTTTGACATTTTTTTTTTCTAAAAGTGTAAATAAAATTGTTGGGTGCCCTATTTTTGGAAAAAAAAACCTTATTTTTAAAGATTGTTTTGTAAAATTTCCTTATAATTATTTTGAATTTTAACATTCTTTTTTTATAAAATTAACTTTTAAAGTCAAAAATCATCAATGAAAGCTCAGCTTTTAATTATAAGTTTTAATTGTCAACTTATAATTTATTATTTTTTTTTCATGTAAATCATCATTTTATAGTCGAACAAGTTAAGATCATAATAGCGATAAAATTTTTTCTACCGAGTTTTAATTTTAATTTTACTACATACTCTCCTTGAGTATTTTACGATTGTTAATTACTTATTTTAATGATAGAGTTTCTAAACAAGGATTTTAGAACATAGTAGGGTATCGAATAGGAATATCCAAAATTTTGAAGAATACTTATATATGATGGGTAAATTATTAATATTTGTATAGTTAGGGGACATACTAAAAACTTTTCTATTTCAATTGGGTTAAACCAAGATTCATTATTAAGTCCTTATTTCTTTACCTTGATTTTGGATGAGTTAATAAAAAATATATAAGACTACATTTCATGGCATATGATGTTTGCAAATCACATTGTGTTGATAGACTAGACCAAATATGAATAAATAAAAAGTTAGAACTGAGGAGAAATATTTTGAAATCCAAGAATTTTAAGTAGACTAAGATTGAATATCTGTATTATAGGCTTAGTAACATGAATAGAGAAAAGGAGTGAAGTTGTATTAAACGAAGCATCAGTGCCTTTTAGCACCAATTTCAAACACCTTGACTTAATTCTTTAAGAGGATGAGGATTGTTAAGAGGATGTAGATAAAATTAAAGCAACAAGTATATTATATTGAACTTGAAAATAGTTTCTATGAGGATAAAATAAGAGATCTCAGATTGAGGTGATAATATATGAAGCGAAGTGTAATGATATGCTTTTCAAAAAAAATTAAATATTTTAATATAGATGTAATTAAAAGAGGAGGGGTGGAGTCGGCCTAAATTAACAAAGAAAAAAGTGGTTGGAACCTCATCTAATACAAAACCAATTGGATTTTATTAAGGCCCAATATATATCACTTATATGTCACTATATTTTCTTATAATTTTCTGATAAAAGATTTATTTATATTTTCCAATACTTTCCGTCAAATACAACTGGGCTAGCTTGTCGAATATAGATAGTGACCTACGTACTCTTCAGGTCCATCATAAATTATCTAGGCTTAATTTTTTTGAGGCCCTAGATTAACAACGAGTCTAAATTCTCTTATAAACTAAACTCTAGTCCATGATCATCTAACAGTTAGTCTATTATTTAGTTGGCTCTGATACCATATAGAAATTATACGGACCTTGAGAATATTAGGCCAAATACATAATGGCTATATGAATGAGATTGAAACTTCATCTAAATAAAACCAATTGGTTTGTGTCACTTATATGTCACTATATTTTCTGATGTGAGATTTATTTATATTCTCCAACAAAACACTTACAGATCTAAGATATAATTTGCTTGTAGAACAAGAATTAAGAATAAATCTACCAAAAAAAAAAGCAACAGATATTTGACCCAAACTATTAAAGCCAAGATTGAAATAACAAAAAGAAGAACTCTCTGACCTTGTTAATGAGTTCAATGAAAAAACTCAATAGAAGATTATATAAAAAAAACCTTAGTGAGTAATTATCAAATTTGTCATTTTAGCCAATGTTTTCTTTGTGAAATTAAATAATAAGAATCTGGTAACAATATAAATAAAGACATTTTATAATTGACAAAAAAATCCCCTAGTAAAAAAGAAAAATTTAAAAAAAAAATGCCAAATGGCGTAATTTTCTTTTGATTTTATAGTTATATATCTCTAAAAATATATAGTCCATAATCACTTAGAATAGAAAAAGAAAATCTATATAACTAAACTCGACTAATCTAAGATTAAAATTACTGGTGCTGAATTGAGTATTTAATATTTTATTTTAACAGTTGAATATCTAATTGCCAAATATTATATTTCAAAAGCTAAATTGACAATATGTCATCATATGTAATTTATTTTATTTTGAAACCAAGTAATTTATTTTATTGTTAAACTAGAACAGTACATGCATAATGTTGCAAGTATTTTTAATTAATGTATATACATTATTAGATAAATAACTAATTATTAAATAAAAAATTAGATAAAAATCTTATTAATTATTTAAAAATTTAAATTATATTATTAGATAATAACTAAATATTATTAATATTAAATAAAATATTTTAAAATTTTTAAATAAATATCTATAATAATTATTTATTTATTTTAATAAATAATAATTTAATTTAATATTTTAAAAAATATTAGTATTATGCTACGTAGCACAATATTGTGCCATTGTTATCTATTTTAATATTATATATATGGATATAGATAATCCAAATTATGATTAGTTAATTTATTTATCTATTTAATGATAAACACAAAATCAAAAAACAAATACACAGTTTGATCAGATTATTTTTTTAAAAAAAGAAAAATAATTAATATATTTATTTTTACCTAAACATAAAAAAAGAATCATCTAGCTGTATGTTAATGAGTCCAATGCACTGCTCTTTTTACTTTTTTTTTTAAAATTACACCAACTACTTCAGAGACTTTATTTTATTTTTTTCTTCAACTCATCAGTGTATAAATTAATTAAGATTTATATTTACCAAGTTATAAATAAATAATTTTTTAACTTATAACTCAGTAGTGAATTAAATAACGTTGTCGTTTGATTAAATTATTTAATAAACAAAAAATTATATGTTCACAAGCTCCCAAGTTTCAGTTCTAAAGAAGAATATAATGTCTCTTCTAGGGAGTATACATAAAAGAGTTTGGCTTTGCCCTTCCATATATACCTATAAATTAATGATTTTTTATTTTTTATAAATTATCAGCTAATTTTCAACCACTCCGTTTAAGTTTTTATTTCAAGAATATAACTAAACTTTATTAAAAAAAAAGTCATACAACATTTACATAAAAATTTACCTTTTAAACAAATAAGAAAATTATTTTTTTACTTATATTACTGATAACCGCAAATTGATTTAGCTATTTTTCCTTCAAAATAATATTAAAAAAAAAATTTTAAACTCATCTAATGCATTAATACCAAATTTAAAAAGTTTTATTGAATTATAGTAGAGTTTTATTGAACTGCACTAATATAGTTTGACTTCTCAAATATCTAATTAATCTCTCACAAAATTATTACAAAACTATCTAAATAAAGAAAAGAAATTCTCACTTGAGGAAACAGTGGTATTTATTGAAATCAACATTTTTTTTTGAAAGAAAACAATAAAAATAAAGAATTTATTGTTTATAAAAGATTAACAGCAGTCCCAGAAATATATAAATTCAGAAATTAAAAAGAAGAAACATTTCTCTGATCATATGACAAAAAATAATTTATATTTTTTTTATATAGGATTAATAAAAATAAAATAATAAGAACACTTAAACATTTCTGTTATATTCCTCTTGGATTTATACATGTTTTTACATATTTAATTAGAATTAGCATATGACTTTGGATCTTTATGTCTGGGACAAAAATATGTTTCCCTGTAGCTTCCTTCGTTAAACCCAAAGATTTGGCCACCTTACTTATTTTATTTATTTTTCCTGCTCTATATGTATATTCCTAAAATCTAAATATTTTTTTCTTAAAAATGTTTGGCCTAGCTTATAAAAATTAGTTTATAAGCATCAAATATTTATAAGCTAATATGTGCTTAAAATTTTAAATAATAATGTATTTATTTTGAGTGCTAAAAAATAGTTAAAAAACACCTAATATGTTTAGAAAAAAATAACTTTTAAATACATTTATTATTAAAATGACTAAAAGAATATAAAGTTAAAATATTAAGAGCATATATTAAAATAAATTTGGATAATATAGTTGTCAAATTAATTTGTAAATCAAATACTTATAAATTTATTTAATTATCTAAATAAATATATTAATTTAAATATAGAGCTTATAAACTGGTTTAATAAGCTTATGCGTTAAGCCAAACACTCTCATATGATCGCTTATAGACACACACACACACGCATATAGCTGACCCTCTAAATATCGAGTTTTTAAAATTTAATTTCAATTTGTAAAAAAAAGTTATCAAAATTAATAATCTTTTGCCGTAAAAGCAAATAAATTTTACTGCAAATAATATACTGTTTCAACTTTTTATAGCATAATAAACTTATAATAATAATTTAATTTATATACTTTAAACAGCCAATTGAACTTTTGCTGTACTATTACTATTTATTGTGGAATAAGATATTCTATAAATTGGCATTTGGGAAAAGGGCTATAAAGAAAAATCAGGAAAGGGACAAATTTGTCCTTCCATGTAAAGGCACTAAAGATCGGATATGTGCCCTAATAATAAAAGAAAAAGTTGATTGTGAGACCTCAAAGTCATGCATTTTCCCACCGAATATACATTCAACAATCAATATCTAATTGATGAATAGCTATTATATATATTGGATCTTATTACATATATAATAATTCTAGAAAATAATGTTATAATATATTGGATCTTATTATAATTGTTCTAGAAAACAATGATATATATATAATATATTAATTTACTGACATAATCATATGCTTCTTAAAGTTAGAAATTACAGTAAGAAAGAGAGAGAGAAAAAGGTAAAAAAAAAAAAAAAGAGAATAGCTTTTATTTTAGTGACATAGACAAAGTCATATGTTTCTGTTTCATAAAGCTAGAAATTTATAATGAGAGAGAGAGAATGAAAGAGTTGCTTTAAACAGGGAGATAGAGAGTTGTAGTGAATGTTGAGTTGCAATAAGTGTAGTAGTGGTGGTTGTGGTGGTGAAGGTGGAGGTGGTGGGTAAAACTTTTATTGAATGGATTTAACAATGGAAAGATCATATAATAATAGTAGTAGTAGTGAAGAGATGGTGTTCTGTGTAGAGTCACAAAAGGCAGTTCCAGCTCCTTTCTTAACAAAGACATATCAACTAGTTGATGATCCTCTCACTGATTATATTGTTTCATGGAGTGATGATCAAACTTCCTTTGTTGTTTGGAGACCTCCTGAATTTGCTAGAGATCTTCTTCCTAATTATTTCAAGCACAACAACTTCTCTAGCTTTGTCAGGCAGCTCAATACTTATGTATGTCATCCTCTTCCTCTTTATCTAATAGCTCTAAAAATGATCACTTCTTTACCATTTTAGTAAAAAGTCTCGTACAGTATTCAAGTTTTTTTTGAATATTATTTGAATGATCCTGGATTTGTTGCCTAGGAAAGATATGTTTGCCACTAAACTATGCCTTGGCATACAGTATTCAAGCTTTAGTAATATTGGATAGCACTTAAGAAGCTTAATCAATTTCTTAGCCTAATTATAAGTAGGGTTGTTCTCATATTTGATCTCTTAATTGATTTATTTCTATTAGTTGACCATGTCTTTCTCTCAAATATTTTTTCGAAGTTAAAATCTCTTTGTATCTTACTTTAAATTAAATGTTTAGCTTGTCTTCCTTCAATAGCTTTGATGGTACATATGATCTCTTTAATGTTTGATCATTTTTATTTACTTGCACATGTTCCAATTGAGCCAAACCAAGTTAATGTTTAATTAAGCATATGCTTCTTCAAAGCACATTGATCTAAATATGTAGTATATATGTAAGACAGTCTTTTGGAGAGTACTTCTGGCATTTATAGTATGGGAATCTTTGGATCAATGAATTATATAATATGGTTTGGGTTTTATTATCTTCCCATATAAAAAAATTCTAATTTTTACGTCTTTTTTATTATTATAAATTTTTATATGCAAAAAAAAAAGAAGTCAAATTTGAATTTCGAAACTTTTTAAATGCTGAACGAAATATTCACTAGCATCTTTTACGAAAACATGTGTCTAGATCTTGGGAACCCTAATAATGGCCACATGTAGTTATTTATTTATTTTTATTTTTTATTTATTCTTGTTAATATATAAAAATAATATTGCAGGGATTTAAGAAAATAGTTGCAGAAAGATGGGAGTTTGCAAATGAGTTCTTTAGAAAAGGAGCAAAACACTTATTATCTGAAATTCACAGGAGAAAAACACCACAACAACAACAACATCATCAACAATTTCAGGATCACCAATCATCACTACCTCAAATTCTCCAACAAGATCATCAAGACAATTTTGGTAATTGGAATATTATTGATTCTCCAACATTATTTCCATCCCCAAAACCCACCAATATTGATATATTAACTACTCTTTCGCAAGATAACCAAAGACTTAGAAGAAAAAATTACATGCTTTTATCAGAACTTTCCCACTTGAAAAGTCTCTATAATGACATTATCTATTTCATTCAAAACCATGTAAAGCCTACAATGCCCTACGACCAAAAGGGTATTAATAATTATAATTATAGTCCAAGTAATACTCCTCCAAAGATTGTAGAAGTATTGTGTTCTTCATTTCAAGATCATCATGATCAAAGTACTGTTACTAAATATAATAATAACAATTCTTCAATGGCTTTGAATGAGGACTCAAATGTGAAGCTTTTTGGATTTTCTCTCAGTGGCAATAAGAGGCTGCATCAAGAAGTGATTGATCATCATCATCATCAACAAGAATTATAGTGCATATCTATGGCTGTTATTATCCTTATATTAGCTTTTCTTGGATAAGATTTTATCTTAAGAAAAGCTAGCTTTTGTAGATAAGTGCAGGCTCTAGTTCAATATTGGAATGAATTAATCAAGCTACTTCATGCTATAAAAATGTTTCCATTGTTATATTTTCTTGAAGAAGAGTAATTACTAGTTAGCTTTGCTAAGATTTTCTAACTTCTATTTATTTTATTTCTTTTTTTTATTCTCTCATCATTAATTAATTAATCAATTCCATAAGTGATTTTTAAATATTCATGAACTAAAATATCATGAGTATTTCATTATTAAATTAAGAGTTCAACTTATAATACAAGAGGCTACTAATTCAAAATCTAATGAGTTTTTTAATTCAATTTTAAAAATTTTCTAAGTCCCAAGAAAAAAAAAATCATGAATTCTTAAAAGAGAACCAATTCCCAGAATTGATACATATGCAAATAATTGTTTATACCTTATTTCTTAAGAAAGTGATCAAAAAGAGAGAAAATTTGTCCATACACAAATCATGTCCAACACTAGAGTATCTTACTGCAAATCTTTTGCTTCCGAATAGTGAGTATCAAAAGCAACACATTGAAAGAAGTAACTCATAAAAGGCAAAACAATTGCTTTCAATTAGAAAAACATTAATAATATTCCTTTACTTTTGAAGGAAAAAAGAAATGTGATTTTTGATGGCCAACAATGCTCTGATTCTCTCTTGGCTTCTATATATATTTTTGGCATTCCCTTGTCTTTTGTAACAAAATTTAGAGTTGTTGTTTTTCTTGTATAAATTTATGTCACACAATAATTTCAGCAGCATTAAATAAAATTGCAAAATGGTTAACTCTTTTTTCATCTAAAGAAAGAAAAATTGAATAATTTTATTTACTAATTCTTTCCTAGAATAAAAAAGCAAAAAAAATTTAATCACTTATAAAGCAAAAGGAAATCATAAAATTTTCCATTGAGAGAATACTTCTAGCAATCATTTGAAATTAACTTTTATTTAAAACTTTTAGTATTGAATTTGGATCAAACGTATGGAATTTAGAATGATAAATAAAGGAATATAAAAGATAAATTTAGAATGATAAATAAAAATTAGCATTGATATTATTTACGGGAAAAAATATATTTTAAATGTTATGAATATATATTTCTAATTATTCTATAAAATTGTAGAAAACAAAGGGGATTGTAAAGCATATAAAAGAGAAGAAAAATAGTGAGTCAGAGAATGTTAATGGGAGATGGTATTGAGCAATCATGTCATTGCTTTAAGTTTTGACAAATAATGAATGGATATTATAATCTAAAGATCTTACTTTTGAGGTTTTTTTTGAAAAGAAGAAAAGAGAGGCCATGGAAAAGGGTTAAACAGTAGCATATTTAGCCATTAGCGCAGGCAAAAAAGATTAAAAAGACAAAAAAAAAAAAGGAATTGCTTTTTTTTTTTTTAAGGGTTAAAGATTGCTTTGGGATTGTTCTATAATGCTCTTCTTTGTCATGCCTCGATTTTGCTTCCCATCTTCTTTTGTAAGCTTTTTCGTGCTGTAATTCCCAATGGTGAATGGTGATTGCCAGTTGGGCTGGGCTAACTATTAACAAATTGGTTTTTCACAAAAATACAAAAGCAAAAAATTAAAAATAATTTTAAATTTATTTATTTAAAAAATATTTAATAAAATATCATCATTTATAAAATATTTATCAAAATATTATATTTTTATTAATTTACAAAAAGTTTACAGAGAGTTTATCATGACTTTATAAATTTTATATTAATTTATAATAAGTTTATTATAAATTTATAATAAAATAATTAAAATATTTTTGATAAAAAAAATAAAATTTTTTAAAAATATAGAAGAATGTGTTATTTTTTCTTAGCAAATCATGACTAATGAATAGCATTATGCACGGACTGGGTTGCACCAGGTTAGGCCCTTACTTATAGTCAAACTCAAAGTGTCTTCGGGCCATTTCTATTGGCATAATGCCCAGTCTATAGCCCAGGTGGCCAAGGCCATTTGGGCCACTCTGGGTAAAGAGCAGACTAAATAATTTTTATTTTTTTTAATGTTATTCATAAATGTACATAATTAAATAATGATATAAATAAAAATAACTATAATTATTCATAAAAAAAATTGACATATATAACGAAAAAATATAAATATGCAACTATTAATTGCAAAATTGATTTTAATACCTTGTAACCTTTTGTTATAATATCCAACTTTTTTATTATGTCTCGTCTTGTTTTTAGTTTTTTTTTTCAAACTAAAAATCAAATAATGAATATATAATATAAAAAAAATCAAACTATATACATATAAGAAAAATCAGCTTATTTAAAAAAAGTCAAGTTGGGCCCAAGGCAATTTCCCTTGGGCTCAAAGCCTAATCTATTATTTTTATAACCCTATCCAACCAGATCGGATAGGGCCAAATCAACTAACCTAGTGGGCCTGATGCTTTGTCCTACTAATGAAGTTATGGAGTATAAGAGGTTAATGTCACACCACAGTGGCTTTAGTTTTAGAAAAATTACATTTTATAGCATATTTTTTAAATTTTTTTAAATACTTTATATTTTTAATATATTTTTGATATACTAAATATATATTCAATGTATATTTTTAAAAATTAAATACACCTTTAATATACTAAATGTATACTAAAAATATACCTCTAAAAATGATATTTTTAAAATTAAAAGTTAAAAAATAGTATTTTTGAAATTAAAATTAAAAAGAGGTATTTTTAAAAATATTTTTATTTTTTAGGATATTTTTGAAAAAAAAACCCTTTAGTTTATCCATGTGTAACATTTAACTGATCAATTTTCTAAAAAATCTAGTTAAGTTAATCTTCTCATAATGTTACAAAAGCTTCAATAGGCATACAATTATACACAAAAAAAAAAAAAAGCACAAGAAGTAATTAGCCAAGAGATATTATATTATCCACAAAGACTGTCTTTACAAGATTATACTACAATGAACTCTATGCAGGCTCTCATTAGCTCACTTTCTATCTTTGAAGATTAGATGATGTGTTGCAAATGTCTTGGCTATATGTTTATAGGTACTCTACGTTCTCAACATGGGACAAAGGTTTATTATTTAGAATCATCCACAAATGAGTATATAGCCATCGTCTTGGTTGATTTAGAATGTTCCAACATATGCAGAACTCTAAATGTATGCTAGGCCACTCTAGAATCTTCTAGCTAAGGCTAGTAGGCAAGGGCAAGCTGGCATGTTTTTCACTAGGCCTAAAAGCTTCTGGCTTATTTAGACAAGCTTGCTAAGCCTTGATGGATTGACTCTAGATAGCCTAGATACTTCGTCAATCGAGTTTTAATAGGCTTATAACCTTCCACATTCATTCAGTAGTTATCATATCTATCTAGATTTTTCTAGAAGTCTCTAGAATTTTCCTTAAAAGCTATTCTTTGCAAGCCCAACCCTTAGAATGTGAGAGTTGTAATTGATCCAAGCCGAGCCAAGTTTTGAAAAATTTAAATCCTGCTTGACATAAATTAATCAAGCTTGAGCTCGGGCTCAAGCTTGGTTCAAGTGATGAGCTCGATTTCGTATCAATTAAATCCATATATCATGTTTATCAAATATGAGCTCGAACTCATTTTAACTGTATTTAACGAGTACAACGAGTATGTTTCAATTCCATTTTTAATTCATTTTTTTCTATCTTTTTAGAGTAGAAATACTAAAATTAAAAATATTTTTATAAAAGATGAACAATCTGATTATATTTACAACAAAAAAAAATGTTGTATTACTATACTTGTATATTCTATTAAAAGTTAACTTTTTGAATTATACCAATATAGAGCTGTGTATAATGTAGAGAATGACTCGGGTATTTATGATGAATGAAAAAAAAAGGTTAGTTAAATCTTTAAAATTAAAAATTTAATTCGGATATGGACATAATCGTTATTTATGCACAAGAATCTTTAAGTAGTAAAACCTTACAGAAATATATTTTTGACCCTGTAATTGAGTTTTTATTTAAATTAGAATGTGAAATATGAATATTAGAACTTCAAAATAATTTAAAAAAATTAATTTCTATGATTTTACAGAATTAAAATCGAATTAGAAATAATTTAAGAAAGTGGGTGCATCAAAATTACGGTGGGTGCACCTTATATAATTAAAACCTAATTAATGTATATAAATAAAAAAATATATTTTCTTCTTTTTTCCCATCCCAAAACCGACCTTACCTCTTCCATAGCCAAAAACTTCATTTCCTCCTCTTTCTGCCATCAAAATAAGTGAAAATTTAAGAAAAATTCACATATAATCTAAAATTCTTAGTAAAATTCATTAGAATAAGTGAACAACCCTAAAATCATCACCATAAATTCAAGGAAAATCAGGGAAGAGAGAGGAATGTCTACTTTGAAAAGAGGTTTGTGCTTGTGTATTAATAGTTTGTTATTCTCTTGTGATTTTTTTATGTTTATGGAAGCTAGTTTAACCATAATTGAATTAATTGTGAAGTATTTTGTCCGAGTTTTTAGACTAACCTAGAAAGGTTTAAAAATTATGAAATTTTACCTTGGAGTTTATCTATGTGTTAATAGATAGTGTATAATATTTTATAATTTTTAATGATGATTTATTATGAAATAAAAATCTAAGAACACAAGCTACCCTGACTGTATGAGTACATCCAGAATTTTAGGGTCTGAGAAACACAATTAGAAACTGTAGTAAAACAACCAAGAAAAATATGAAATTTTATATACAAGTTAACATATATGTTATTGTTATATGGTTAAAATTTTATGAATTTTTATGAAGATTTGGTACCTAAATGAAATTTGAAAATGGGTGCTACTAGTAAAGTTATTGCAAAAACAGAATATATAGAGTTGGAAAACATAATTTTTAAACATAGTAAAAGAACTCAGAAAAATATGAAATTTTAAATATAAGTTTATTTATGTTCCTAAGACTTATTTATAAATATATATAATTTTTAATGGAGATTTAGTACTGAGAAAGAATAATGAAAGAGACACTATCAAAGAAAGTAAGAATTTGGCAGATTTTTAAGAGTTGAAAAATAAATTGAACTTTATATAGTAAATAGAGAAAGTAAAGTTTATTAAATTGAATAGTTAAAGGTTTAATGCCAATTTTTTAATGAGAAAAGTGGTTGTTGTTTTAAATAATTATTAAAAATATTATTGTTGTTGTTGTTGTTGTTGTTGTTTGTCAAATTGACTAAAAATAAGAAAATAACTGGATTGCCCGATTATATTGATATTAAACTTAGATTTTAGTGAATAGCTAGCCAGAGGGTGAACATCCATAGTGATAGTGGGCACTTTGTGTTACCAATGACAATGAACATTCATGTCATCAGAGGACATTTTGTGGCATCAATGATAGTGGGCATTCGTGTTACTAATGAGCCATTGGTCATATTCATTATAGTGGACATTTACTTGCCATTAGTAATTCCGTTATTCAAACCCAGATTTTTAAATCAATATATGAGGGCAAAACAAGTAAAATTTAC
Source organism: Garcia nutans (assembly GCA_947685225.1). Lineage (NCBI taxonomy): Eukaryota > Viridiplantae > Streptophyta > Magnoliopsida > Malpighiales > Euphorbiaceae > Garcia > Garcia nutans. Next base: position 1,193,510 of record CANTUV010000013.1, read on the forward strand.
CAAGATAAGTTAATGGTTTAAAGTGATTAACTACTAAGTAAACATTGAACTTATTTATACAATATTGAGTTAAATTACATTTTAAAGATTTATTCATATATTTTCTTATTATTTTAAAGTGATAATTCATATTTGATATTTTAATATGATACTTCCTAATTGGTATTTTAAAGTAATAATTTTATTTTATTTATATAAAATATTAATATTGATTTTCTTATTTTATAATTATTTGTAAATTATGAATATATAAGCACCATTAAGCAGTAGCTTAACGTGTTAGATTTATTTTTGACATGCAAATCAAACAGACATATTGGATCTAGGAGAGTGAGTTTTTAGAGTCTCAAATCAACTGCATCAGAGAAGGTGTTATATGTAGAAATATGTATAATATATTTTGTTCAGTTCACATAGTAATATTTAAATTTTAAATGACAGTTGTACAATTATGGATAGTTAGAGATTTTTAAATACTTTGTTGTATGAGTTACAATTTATAAGTTGCTTAAAGTATGACTTTATATATATATTGATAAAGATGATACATGTTTAATATTAAAATATATTGGAAAAAGTATAGATGTTTAATATAGATTATAGATGATTGTTTGAGAGTTTAAAATTGGAGTTGAGATTAAACAAAATTATTGGGAGTGTTTTTCTTCTACAGGTTGTGTTTTTATTTGATAAAGATTTGGCAGTTTCAAATTTTTAGGGAAAACTCTGCCAAAATTTTTATTGGCGTTGTTTTTAAAATTATAAAAAAATAATAATAATAATTGAATAAATGTATAGACATTATGTGACATCCTTTGTTAGTTTTATATATATATATATAAGATTGTCAAGGGGTGTTACAATTCCCATTTAGGTCTGATTCAGCTATCTCCGTTGTTTCCTTTTCCTCCCGCACCTTTTCCTCCAAATGAGAAAGAAGATGGTACACTCGAATTGGGTCCAACAAGCTCATATTATTTAGCCTTGCGGGAATTTCTAACTAAAACGCTTGAAACGTTTGCGGTGGCTGACACATCTCAACCGATTGGGCCGTCTTAGTCGAAACTGGTCCATCAGTTATGATTTGGTTTGTTATTTTTTATTGATGATATGTTTGTGCATTTTCGTCTATTAGCTTGCCTATGCTAGATTTTTATTAGATCAGTTTTATTGGTACCTAATATTTTCCTCTTCTATTAGTCTTCGGTATGCATGTGAAGTTTGAGCCTCTGGCATTTAGAGGTTTTACTTGAAGATGTTATAAACTAAACTTGTTCATACCCTTGGCATTCCATTTTTTGGTGGCCTCCTCTAATATTTCCACAGCTAGCAACATTAGCAAGGTTCATATGCTCAAACTTCTTAGCTAAAGAATCAACTTTAGTTGCCAAAAGAGATATCCCTTCAACTTCATGAATCCCAGCTACCTCCTTCTTCTTTGGTACCGATCTCTCACTATACCAATGGTAATTGTTAGCAGTCATAACTTCAAGAAGTTCCAAAGCTTCAATAGGATTTTTATTCATTAAAGGTCCACCGACAGCTGCAACGATTGTGCTTCTCAAAGAACCATTAACTTCATTATAGAATGTTTGAATTATCATCAAATCTGGAATCCCATGATGTGTACACTTCCTTTGAAGTTCCTTGTATCTTTCCCAAGCTTCATACAATGATTCATGAGAGAAACCAATAATGCCATTTCTACACTTGGTAGTTTTTCCAGGTGGAAAGTACTTAGCCAAGAAAGCTTTTGATAAACCATCCCAAGTAGTAAAAGTTTCGGCAGCATGTCCCAATAATCAACTCTTCGCTCTATCCTTCAAGGTAAATGGGAAGAGTCAAAGATGATAGCATCATCATTAACACCATTCATCTTAATAGTATCACAAATCTCAAGAAAACTTAGCAAATGACCAATTGCATCTTCATGATCATGCAAAAAAAAAAAGGATTTGTTGTGCAATATTGATCAAGATTGGCTTTAACTCAAAGTTGTTTGCATTTATTGTGGGTATAGCTATGCTAGAGCCTACTTCTGCAGTAGGCATAACATACTCCCTAAGAGCTCTATTGTCTGGACATTCTGCCATTTCTTCTTCACTATCAATCATAAAGTCTAAATCAACTGCTTCCTCAAAAATTTCAGTGTCTCCTTGTCTTTCTCTTTCTTCTATTTCCAAACGCAATTTTTCTCTTCTTGCTCTATTGTTTGCCCTACACTGTCTTTCAATTTCTGGATTATAATCTTCTAAGATTGCTTATGGATTGCAGTGCATAAATATCCTGCAGAAAAGAAAATTAAAAACAATCAAAATAAAGCTCCAAATTAATAACCTTACTGAATTTTAATGTTATCAAAATTGTTGCCTTCTCCGGCAACGGTGTTAAAAACTTGTTGTTCGTGGTGAATGTGTGTGTTCTATAAAGTCTAATACCGCAAGTGTACAGTATCATTTCTTGTAGTAAAGTGGTAGAACGAGTGTTATATCTGCAGGGAAGGAAAGTTTTGAGTAACTTGAATTCAATGCAGGTATTATCTAGGAATTACTGACTTGTAACAATGAAATTTACCTAATTGATTTAAATCTATCTTAATTAATTACTCTAAACTAAATATTCAAATAATCAATGATAAATGGGTAGGATTAGGCTTCATTGGAGTTCTTTTTACTATAGGTCTAATTAATGATGTATTAAAGTCCTTTTCTTAAATCCAAGATATCTAATATCACTAGATTCATCCTCTTTTCTCTCAAGTAAGGGGAATTTAATTGGGTAATGATTAATTCACTATTCTCATGTCAAATAACTAATACCCAATTCAAGTAAATCAAGATATCAATCCTAGATCCTTAAGCAATTAAGTTATCTCTAGGATAATCACTTAAGGTTAATGATTCCACATCAAAAACCACATTCAACTCTCATATTTTATATGATTCTTTAGGTTTAACAATTGGTGGCCAAACAATTGTTAATCAATTAAACCATAATCATCAAATCAAGAATAAACGAAAATAAATCAATGTGTATTAATTGATAATAATCAAATCCATATATAGTTTAAACATCCAAATCCAACCTATCCCACCAGGAGATTATTTACCCATTAACAAAATATAACAAAATGCAAATTATTCATTAAGTGTAACCAAAATATCCATTGATCTAACTAAAATAAAGTTTAAGCAATAAATACAATGAAAATAGAAAGAATAAACTAAAGATACTCCAATAATCTTGCTATAGCTAAGGGTAAGGTTTATGTAGCTTTCAGATGTAGGAATCTTAGAAGCTAGTGTGAATGTGCATCTATGGTGATAGATGTGAAGAACAGTGTGTATAGTTCATTTGCCACACTGGAGGAGGCTGTTTCTGCTTTTGAAAGCTACTACAACACCTTCCTTGATGAATCCATAGATGCATCAAGTAGCAGCTTGGAAAGGAAAAGGAATTGCAGACATCCAAAACAGAGTTGCGAGCAAAAACAGCTGGTAAGGTCAAGTATAACCAAAATGTCACTGCTTTTCTCTGTGAAATGTTGATGGGGATGCAAATTTGTGAGAAGATTTGAAAGTGTAGTTGTAGGTAGCACTTGTTATCTGCATATGTGCAAAATTGTTTTGTTTTGTTGAAGGTTATGTAAGAGCTATTTTATTTTGTTGAACTGTTTTTAAATGCAAATTTGTTGATCATAATTTACAGTTGTTCATTTTTGAGTTTTTATATTTGATAAAATAAGATTTCATTTGATGTCCTCAGATATTATTTACTGTGTGAATGAGTTTTGAGTTATAAAAATATGCTTAACTTCTACCATGCAAGTAATGGAGGTTGATGATTCAATTAAAATAATGTTAAGAAAGATATACAGATGTTGAATCTAAATTGAAATAATGTAGCATTAAGTTACGTAGCAAGGAAAAATGATATTCAACATATGCATAGTAAGTTACTGTAGAGCATTATAGTTGAGATATAATGTAACAACTTTAATTAGATGTTGAATAAAAGTTAGTTAAAGTGGATTTGTAATGAAATTTAAATCAATAACTGTAACTAAAAGTTGAAAGGGTCATTGACAAAGCTGACTTTAAAAACAAGATTTGCATAATTTAACTAATATAACATAGCAGATTGTATCTTGTTGTGTACAAAAGAAGTAGAAGAAATATTGAAAAAAAGTAGAAGAAATATTAAAAACTAACTTAACAAAGACGACATACAAAAGGAACACCAATGTGAATGACTAGTCATATTCAATGACTTCTTGGGGACGAGATGTAGAGATTGGTGACATGCAAAAGAGACTTAACAAAAGACATCAAACAAAAAGCATGAATCATAGTGACATTGTAGTAATATTTTAGCAAGTGATTCAAATTTCTGTAGTTTTAACAGAGTCTGAAATTCAATGACTTATGGTGTACGAGCTTGTTCTTCCATAACAGCAACGAAGGTCTCAAATGCATTGAGCAATGGAATATCCTAAAGCCAAATCTCTCTAGTTTCTGTAGCCCCAATTTTGGATATTATTCTTTCCAATAATTGCTTCATTTCCTCTTTCAGTTCATTGGCCTCTTACCTTTTTCTATTGAACATAGTCTGCAAGGTTTCTGGGGATGCTGGTAGGGCTCTAAATGATGGTTGTTGTCTGATAGGTGTATGAGCCATTTTTGCAGAGTGAGTAGAAATTGTAGTATGAAGATATTGCAGTACATTGTTACTGATTTGCTCAGTTATTTTGCTCTAAGTATGGTGTATATATGTATATATATAGGGATGTCCCGACCTTAATATGTGACTTATATTAGATGAAGCTTGTTGGAAGGGTTAATTTGCATTTAATGTGGCATGGGTGCATGTCAGGGTCAAATCTGTGACAAAAGTGATATCATTTCTTGTCATTCGTTGGAAGTAGCAGTTTGCATACTGCATGTTCAGTATGTGAAGCGAGGATACAATCAAAATTTGATATGATATGCAAGTATTGGTAGAAGATGTAAGATAGTTGGTAGATGCATTTTTTTTTTGTCTGTTTAGGTTATAGATTAGGGGGTGCTTTAGATAAAGGTTGTCCATTTTTAAACTGTGGAAATAAATTTTGAAATGTTTAAAATGTGGACAAATGGGGTATTTTCGGAAATTAGGTATGAGAGTTCTTAAATTTTTTAATTAAGAACTCTCAAATCTGTTATGAGAGTACACGTGTCAACAATTGAAGGCATGCGAGAAACTCTCAAATTCAGTATGAGAGTACTTAGTCTCAAACTATATATGAGAGTTTAGGGTTCAATCTTTCACGTGCTACATGTTAGAATTAATTTTAAATTGTTAAAATTAATCCTCTAATTAATCATAAGTGTGGGCTAAATATATTTAAATATTAAATATGTATTGCAGTCAAATTAAAATAGTCAAATTAAAGTTATGATCAAATAAGGATTGTTGACTATTGAGGTGTCCTACTCGTAATAGGATTATAAGTGTAGAGACCGATAAGAATTTCTATTTTGTTGAAGGACCAAAATAAAAATCATCATCATCAGTTATAAATAAGGGGTCGTGGTCTCCAGGGGAACATAACAATTTTGAGAGAACATTACGTTCCTTCAGTAGTGCTTCCGCTAAACTTAAAGTGTGTATCTCCTGGAAGGCGACAAACTCCAAAATCGTCTTCAGCTTCAACATACGATGATGTCAGGTATGCAATTTACCCCTTTGCAATTTAATTTGAATAATCTAGTGATCTATGCATGTTTTAGGTTTTAGGGGAATCATGTTTTCTCCCCCTTTCAATTGGTATCAGAGCTCTGTGCTAGGTTGCTAGATTTTCCGATTAAATTGATTATTGTTTTAATTCTAGAAAATTAATTCGGTGATTGTAATTTTCTAGAATTAATTTGGAATCGAATTTGGTAATCTGAAATCAATTTTTGTTTGATTTTTTTTTATTAAATTACTGAGATTATTTAATTAATTCTGAAAAAATTAAATTTCTGGACTTGAATTTTGTGTATGTGATTTTTTCTGGAATTAATTAATTTTTGCTTAATTATGTAAATTAATTAATTAAAGATTAAAAAAAATTAATAAGAATACAACATAATAAAAGTCAAAAGCACTTATGCGTTCATTGACGGCCAACTGTGAAGCAACTGTGAATTAAAATAAGTCTATTCGTTAATCCACGATGATGTCAGCATCACACATTCTTTGATGTCTCACAATCACAACTTTTGATTTGTTGAACTGCTTGTTTTGTACTTCATGGCTTTCTTGCCCTGTATCCATATTGAGTGTGTATCCATTGGTTCGTCTCTTTCAAGTCAGGGAAACTAATATGAGCATACGATAATGTTCCCAAGTGGATAAAGGTTCGAAGTATACAGGGCAAAGAAACATTATGAGCATGAAAAGTAACAATATAAAATTACTGTTTTTTTTTTTCTGAAATTAATTAATTTTGTAATTTTTTTTAAAATTAATTAATTAAAATTTATTGCAATATTTAATCAGGCTTAAATTTAAATATTGCAATCAATTTATTAAGAATTACAGTTCAATTAAAGTTTAATTTTATTACAATATTAAATTTTAATTGAGAATTTATTGAGTTTAAATTTTGGTATTTTAGTCCTGATTGTGTTTAATATTTTTTAATAATAAATTAATTGATACAAAAAGTTACCAAAGTGACCTCTATTGTGTAAATTTATTTATTTGGGATATTAGACAGGTGTATTAAAATTCATTGCGGGTAGTATACCGGCCCAAAGGAATGTTGCTATCTGGCTGAATTGAGAATACATTGCGGTAATAAATATGTGATAATTATTATGTGTTCATCCATGTGGATAATAAATCGGCCCAAAGGAAGGTTTATTATTTGACAGGACTGAATTGTCAATATTTGATTACTGCGTTGAGATACCAATTACAGTTAATATTTTTTATGTCCAAAGATGAGAATATTAATGTTGTGTCCGGTATCTTGTTTCCAATATTTGAACTCTACTTCTGTGATTTGTTTCAATTTTTTGTGGATTGTGAGCTTATGTCATTTATTTATTATTTATTTTCTCTGAATTCAGCTAACATGCCATATAATCCTAACACTGTCCCTATGCTTGAGGGGTCAAACTTTGGTTCATGGAAATCAAGCATCATGATTTATTTGGGTTGTATGGACTTAGACCTTGCGTTCAGGATGGACGAACCTGCTCCTCTTACCACTACAAAAATATTCGGCATTTGCGACGGAAATCTGCGACGGACATATTTTCGTCGCAAATTTGCTACGGATCTGTGACAGATTTGCGACGGAAGGACAAGTCAGAGGAATTTTGAGAAATTGGTCGCAAATCCGTTGCAAATCCGTCGCAGATCTGCGACGAAAATCATTCCGTCGCAAATAATCGTCGCAAAAGTTGGCGCGGAAACTTGGCGCGAGAGAGAAAACACTAAAAAAACCAATTTGCAACGGAGATCTGCTACCATCTATTGCCGTCTCAAATTTCACTATAAAAATATTCGGAATTTTGCGACCAAAATATGCGACGGACATGTTTTCCGTCGCAAATTTGCTACGGATCTGCGACGGACATGTTTTCCGTCGCAAATTTGCTACGGATCTGCGACGGATTTGCGACGGAAGGACGAGTCAGAGGAATTTTGAGAAATTGATCGCAAATCCGTTGCAAATCCGTCGCAGATCTACGACGAAAATCAGTGCGTCGCAAATAATCGTCGCAAAAGTTGGCGGGATTACTCCCGCCGAGAATTTTTGCGGAAAATGTTACGTCGCAAATCCGTCGCAGATTCGTAGCAAAATTGCGACGGAAACATGTCCGTCGCAGATTTTCGTCGCAAATGCCGAATATTTTTGTAGTGGAAATTGCTGAATTTGATTTGCTTTACTGAGGAAATATCACAATGTGCTTTGATTAAACTGGTTTTGGATGAATTATTTTTTTTTTGTTTAAAAGAAAAAATTACTAATTTCACAGAAAATACGTTTCCCTAAAACGTGACTATGATATGTTGGTTCTCAGTAATTAAGTTCATATGATGGAATTTTTTCTCCTCGGTGATCAGGAAGGCTCAGTTTGGTTGTTCACTGCAGAAAAGTTTGAGGGTTTTCTTCCATTCACGGCTCAAGCAAGTTATGAAGGATTTTCTGAAGGTAATGGTGCAATTGCTCACTGAGTTCTGGATTTTTTTATTTGTCTTCAAATGAAAATGGAAAAGTTAAGCATGTTGAACGGATGGCAGGTATTATAGTTGGTGATGAATTGGTCATTGATGGTGGAATGGCAAGCTTTGAAGTAATTGAGAAGACTGGGAATGACTTGTGCTGTAAGTGCACGAATCCTGGTCTCTTCCTGCCTCGAGCCAAATTGAGCTTTTGGAGAGAAGGAATGCTTGTGGAGAGGAATTATGGATTGCCTACTTTATCATCAAAGGTTGATTTCACATGCTTATCATTCTGGTTGTTTCTTGGTCTCTTGAGGCTATAGTCATGTTCTTTACTTTGATGCTTAATTTGTGAGTTCTTATTTTGTGACAAATCTTTCTTCAAGTGGAGTACAAACCCATTGAATTCTCCATATCGTGAATTTTGTTTCTTTAGATGTTGAATATTGATTGTACAACAGGCTGTCAGGCTCACATCAGGTAACAAAAGTACTGTTTTATAGGCCATTATGATTGAAATTTCTGTCATTGATTCTCATTCTCTTTGGACAAGCAGATTGTTTTCTAAAATCATAATGAAAATTTTTAAATTGTATTAATTTTTGTATGAAATATTATACTGGAAAAGCATCATGCTAAGGGAGACCCATTTTTTTTCCTGTAGGATTGGGATGATATCCAGTTTGGAATTTCTGAAGGTGTTGATTTGATTTCTGTGTCATTTGTAAATGATGCTGATTCAGTTGAGCATCTAAAGAACTACCTTTCTTCTAATTCAGCCAAGTAAGTGGGATTCATTGAGTTATTACTGTATGAATTTCTTTTAAGAAGAAAGAAGTACAATGTATTCTGGCAACACTATTGTCTAAGAAATGCTACCCTGTATCGCATAAAATTGATAGCTTTATTATTATTTTGTAGGGAAAGCGTGGTATTGAGAAATCCCTCTTGAACAGATTCCAACAGTTCAACGGGAAATAACTCATATTTGCAGGCAATTAAACAAGCCTGTGATTATAGCTTCTCAACTTCTCCAGTCAATGGTTGAATATCCAACCCCAACACGAGCTGAGGTAATAATATACAACAAAATATCTTACAATTGCGATTTTTATTGTTGATTAGGAGACACTATTTTTCCAGTGCAAAGAGAGATATCTAGTGCAACATTGCAAAAGTTTTATTTTACATAAAAAGAAATGTAAAATATTTTCCTAAAAAATATATAGTCAAAGCAAGCAAAGCTCAATTAGAAGGCTAAATACAAAAAGTACCACCCCAGATGAGGAATCACAAGTTCTTATGATGTTGAATGTGCTTACGAAAGAGTAGAAGAAGGAATGGTTTAATTAATGTTTGGTAGCAAGACCTCTTTATAACTCCATTTTAACTTTCTCTGGAGTCAACTGGTTTTCCCCTCACATGGGTTCATGGGATTAAGATGTCTTTTTCTGGAACCTTATTTTCTTCTTTTGCTACTCATGCCACTTTTTCTTTTTTCTAGAGAACAACGATATTACAAAGTGCACTTATTACGTTTGATTTGAGTGATTATCTTCTTTGTTGGAATAAGGTAGCAGATGTTTCTGAAGCAGTACGACAGTATGCCGATGCATTGGTGTTGTCTGGTGAGTCAGCTATTGGATCATATGGGCAGAAGGCTCTTTCTGTGTTGCGAATGGTCAGCAGTCGAATGGAACTATGGAGTCATGAGGAAAACCGACAAAGTTATCTCCATGAATGCCAACTGGGAGAGTCATTGCATGATCGAATTGCAGAAGAAATATGCAATTCTGCTGTTGAGATGGGTAATTTTAATTTCATATACTTCCCTTCATTATTTAAATACCTTAGTAGGAAATCTACAAATGCACTATGGTCTCTAATTGATGCTGGTCTCTTCTTGAGTACCTTAGTTATCCAGAAACTTGGCATAAGCTAAATGATCATGTATTCTACTGGCTCTACCTAATATGTATTGATGACATACACTTTGGATGATTGACTAAGCTAGATCTTCATTTGAACCTGCATGTTTAGATTAGAAATCATCATTTTTAAGCATGCATTTAGTTGGATTAGCATGGTGTTGTAATGCCGTCTTATAGATCTGAACTAGTTTCTATTCCAGCTCTATAAAGATATAAGCGCCATATGGGAAAAAGAAGGCGGTGGATTAGTAAATGATGAATGATGACCAATTGCATGACGATAATTGACATTGGTTGATTTTCTCCCTACTTGATCATATTCCCATGCTTAAATTATGCTTTCACATAGAATTTTGAATTGGCTTTTAGCCTTAGGTCATAAATTTTTTGATTATTCAATGGTGTGCTTGTTCTGCAGCTAACAACCTTGGTATAGATGCAATCTTTATGTATACAAAACATGGGGAAATGGCAACACTTCTGTCTCGGAATCGCCCATACCCTCCTATATTTGCATTCACCAGTGACAGTAGTGCTCAGATGGCTTTGAATTTGTGGTGGGGAGTTACCCCCATCCTTGTTGATCTATCTGATGACATGGAAAACAACATCTTAAAGACCATCGAACTTATGAGAACAAAGGGAGTGATAAAAGGAGGAGATTCTGTTATGGTGGTGTCAGATTTAACTCCAACACGGACAAGCTGTACAGCATTCCAATCAATCCGAGCGAAGACTGTAGTTTAGGGGAACTTCCCTCTTCAGAAAGCTTATATATGTGATCATGATGAACTTGATCGATATGATCATGGACTTGTTGTAGCATACATGTAATTATCTATTACAATAGATGCTAAAGAAAAAGAAGAGAAGTTTGTATATGAGAATAAGGGGAGCGGCTGTGACAGTGATAGAGCCTTGGACTTGTATGTGTTTGGCAAAAGGGACCCTTGAATGATTTCTCTTTTAATATAATATAATTTGCTAGTGGTTGGGGATCTAGATATTGAATGATTTATTTTACTTTATTTCTCCATTTGAATTATGACTTATATTTGCATGTTACATATTGGGGATTTTTCATTGTTGAAGTGCTAATTCATCTGCTTTGAATTTTCAGATGCCTTTACATTGTGCTAAATGCTCGGGCTAGATTCGTCTAAATTTAATATTAATTATAGTTTTGAATCCCAAGTATTTGGGCTGATTGCTAAATCATACAGCTACTATATATTCTATTATCTTGTGAGAACGTGTCTCTCATCAGATCTTCATTTTATTTTGTAGGGAAAGCGTGGTATTGAGAAGCAACCTTTTCAGCTTCCTGATTTCATTGCAGCCACTGGCATTGAGAAAATTAGACAGGTGGTTATTATGCGATTAATCTTTTACATGTTTGTGCTTCTCCATAAAAAAAAAAGATCTTACCATTGCTTGGACACTTTTTCTTTCTCAAACACACACATGCATATAATTTTCTTGTTGAAATGAGCAGATCCTTTAGCAAATATAATTATTCTTTGATTTCCCTTGGTAACTTTTTGTCATGCCTTTCTAGTTTAGGATTTTGGAACAATCATCCATTAAAAAAGTTTTTTTGATAGCCAGTGTACTTGCCATACTCTTTATGTGGCATTTGTTCAGTTGGATCTACTGGAGATCAAACTAAAAGATCTTGTTATTACTTATGGCTTGATAATTTACTGCATTATCTTCTTATGCAGGCTTACATTGAAAAAGAGGACAGTAAAAAGTTAAAACAGAAGCAACGTGAACGTATGCAGCCAAAGATGGGAAAAATGGATATCGACTATCAGGTTTGTCAGTTTCCTTGAATTGTTTTAAGATGATGTGGCAATTTTTTCTTCCATTTTTGTTATCCTATTAGCACAATGGGTCTATTTTTCTTTTTAGGTTCTCCATGATTCATTTTTTAAGTACAATATCTCAGGTTATTGTTACATTTTAAATGAAGTTTTATTTCTCTAGTTGCATATTATTGACAAAGAAGGTAGGTTCAGTGGGTGTTATATTACAATTGTTAGTTGTTTAGAAAGGGATAATAGCACAACAAAGAATCTTCTAGTGGCATTAAACTCTTGTTTTTTGTGAATGTGCAATGAGATTCATTCATTACTATAATCTGAATGCATCAGAATCTCCATCTATCGGGAGAAATTACGGGCATTGACAGCTTGAAGGAACATCCAAATGTACACAAAGATCAATCACAGAAACTATAATTTGTCTCTCTAATACATCCAAGCTCTAAACACACTTCAATGGTTGAGAAAACGTGTATCATATTATTCTTTTCATTTACTCTTTTTAATATTATTTGCAGGTTAATAATGATGATGCAAGTCATGATTCAATGGAAAATGATAATTGAAGATCTATATTGTTATTTTCAAGATAGATTATTTATAGTAGTGTTCTTAACACTTGTATAGTTAAATTGTAAAATATTTTATTCTATTGAAGATTAATAAAAGAATTATTTTTATCAATGTAATTAGTATTTTTTTTAGATTGTGTTTAAATGTTCCAAATGTATTTATAAAGTTCTCATAAAATTAATTGATAATACAAATAGTTCCAATAAAAATCAATATTAAATTACTACGGATTTGTTACGAATCTGCGACGGATATTTGAAATCTATGACGGAATCTGCGACAGATATTGCGACGACAATCTGCGACGGAATCTGCGACGGCAATCTGTGACGAATTTGCGACGAAAATCTGTGACGGAATCTGCGACGGAAATCTGCGACGAAATCTGCGACGGCCTGTCGCAAATTGAAAATTGCGACGCCTTTTTTATTAACGGATCGTATCCGTCGCAGATCGGTCTCAAGACTTGATTTGCGACGGATCTGCGACGGATCTGCGACGGATTCTGTCCGTCGCAGATAGCGTGTTTTTTTGTAGTGTACTGAAGTGAGCACAGATGCTCAGAGGGTTCATTATGAGAAGTGGGAGCGTTCTAACCGCTTAGGTCTTATGATCATGCAGCAGGGAATCCCAGAACATGTTCGAGGAGCCATTTCTGCTGAAGAAAGTAATGCTAAAAACTATCTTGCTGAGCTGGAGAAGGTCTATGTCAAAAATGACAAGGCCGAAGTGGGGACACTTTTAGCAAAACTCACCTCCATAAGGTATACTGGCAATGGTAGTGTTCGGGAGCATATACTGAGCATGTCCCAAATAGCCAAGAGGCTAAAGGTCCTGGATTTGGTTTTACCAGATGACCTGTTAGTCCATCTAGCTTTGAATTCTCTTCCACCACAGTATGGGCAGATCAGGACTTCATATAACTGCCAGCCGAGCAAATGGACTCTTAACGAGCTCATTGCTCATTGTGTGGATGAGGAGGAAAAGTTGTTGGCTACTAAGAGGGAGAGTGCTCATCTGGTCTCTTCAGCAGATAAGGGCAAGAACAAGAAGAGAAACAAGACTGCTGAGAATAAGACTGCTGATAAAGGTCCGGTGCAAAAGAAGCCTAAGGAATTAAAATGCTTCTTCTGCAGCAAGTCTGGACACTGATAACATGCAAATTCAACATGTTCTTGTTCCTAATTTTATGCTGAAATTGTCATTATTTGTACTTAAAATAGAGTTTTAATTTGGTTTATTATTTTTATGCTAGGAAATGTTGGATTTGGTGAAAAGGAAGCAAATAGGAGCATAATGGAAGAGTTTTGGAGCGAGGATACAATTGCTGAAATTTCAGAGTGGAAAATCAAGACTGCCAGGCTTTACTCTTGGGCAAGACTAAGTGCAAAGGAGCTGTTGACGGGCAGCATTTAATTGTACAGCTGACCCACACGTTTTAATCACGTTTTATACTTATTTTGGAGCGGGGGAAGATGTAAAAACACTGTGTTTTGGGTCTTTATGTGATATATTTAGTTGGGCCCCACTTTTAGCAATATATAAGTTAAAAATTAGGTTTTGAGAAGACACTTTTTGGCCACCCTGGGGATTATTACGAATTTCAGTTTCTTTTTACAGATATTACGATGTTTTCTTCAGTAGCCATGCGTGGCTAATCATTTTTTTCAGTCAAGGTTTAATCCAAGGTAGGAGCTTGATTATGATTGTGAGATTGAACAGTTTTTAATCGAATTCCTTGATTTCTCTTTGCATTTATAATCTTTCTGTGATTTATTGGGAAAATCCATCCCTTAGTTTGATTCTATTGAATGATTTAACAGGGCCCGTTAATTGTTTGATAGCAATCTTCATAACCATTCTACTTAATTGGATACGTAATTGTTTAATTAGGTCGATAAAAGTGGTAATTGATACAAATCTAATTGGGTAAAACTTTTTAGATTGTATTAAGAAAGATTATAATCTGATTTAAATGGAAGCTCGTAGTTTCTGTTAGTTAGCTCAAGGTCCTACTTGTTTTTAAGGCTGTTAACGGTTAAATCCTTCGTCGTACTTAGGGTTGCTAGTTAATTAGGGGTTATTATTAGATCGAATCTTAATAACTTAATAATACGGTAGGATTGGTTAGGTTGACGTTCTTCCTAACTATAACTTGTATGTAATTTGGAATTGAGGATTATAATTTGAATCAATGATCAATCATAATAAGATTCGAACCGCGGTATACCTTGGCTGAATTCATCTCTTTGATTTCAGGTTTCAATATTAATTTCTTGCTTTACTTTGATTTTATTCAGTTTCAAATCCCCAATTAATTTTTAGTTATTTGCAATTTTATAATTCAGTTCTGGTTTATTCTTGACAAGCTAGTCTCTAGGGATTCGACCCTTCTCACCATATTTACAAGTTTTATTTGTAGGAGAGCAGGATATTATTTTTGGTGGATTCGGCAACCATCAAATTTTGGCGTCGCTGCAGGGGACTAGTTAACTTTATTGTTTGTTGTCTTTTTGGATGACCAGGTCTGAAAATTTGCCTATCGAATTTGATCCAGAGATAGAAAAGACAGCTCGTGCATTAAAGAAGAAAACTAAGGAACGAAGGTGGGCAGAAGCAACTTTCACATCTGGTTTGGAAGGAGCAGCTGCTGATTTGGTTGATAATCCCACAGAAATTGAAGAAGGAAGTCTAGTGCAAGAAGATTCCTCAACAGATTCTGATAGAGAAGAAGTGATGGCTGATAACCGCACAGTTAGAGAGCTACAGGCTGCCCCTGTAGAGCAGCAGCCTATGTGCATCACTTATCCGAATTTGGAGGTGCCTTTTGAGCTGAAATCGGGTTTGATTCATCAGCTACCTACCTTCCATGGAATGAAGACCGAGAACCCACACAACTTTTTGAAAGAATTCCATGGAGTTTGCTCTAGTATGAAGCCTCAAGGGGTGACGGAAGAGTAAATTAAGTTGAGAGCATTTTCGTTTTCACTTAAAGACACTGCTAAAGAATGGTTGCTTAACCTACCACCGGGTTCTATAACAACATGGCCCGAAATGGCTCGTGTATTTTTGGAGAAGTATTTCCCCGCTTCTAAGGCTGCCATTATTCGAAGGGAAATATGTGGTATTAAGCAACGAGTTAGAGAGAGCCTTTATGATTACTGGGAGAGATTCAAGAGGTTATGTGCAGCTTGCCCACAACACGGGATGTCAGATCAGTCTTTGATCCATTACTTTTATGAAGGAATGATAGATATGGAGAGGAAAATGGTTGATGCTGCAAGTAGGGGAGCAATCATGAATAAAACTCCAGCCCAAGCTAGAGAGATCATAACTACTATGGCAGCAAATTCACAGCAATTCGGGCAAACTGAAGAGCCTTCAAGAAAAGTCTACCAGGTAAGTAATTCTTCTGTAGATGATAGACTTAATGAACTAACATCTATGTTTAAAACCTTTACTGCAGGATTCAATGCTCGTGCAAGTGTGTGTGGATTGTGCAATTCGCCTGACCACCAGACAGACTTGTGTTATCAAATACAAGATGATCAGGAACAAGTCAATGCAATGGGTGGATTTTCCGGGAACCCCGAAGGCCTTTTCCTAATTCATCTAATGAAGGATGGAGAAATCAGCAGAATTATGGCTATGGGAATAGGCAGAATTTTCAGCAAGCTAGACCGCCTCCTCAACAAGCTTCCAACTCTAGTATGTCTTTGGAAGACATTGTTAAATCTCTTGCCACTAGTACGGCCACATTTCAGCAAGAAACTAGGAGGAAATTGAGCGGGATTACCACCAACATGAATGCCTTACAACAAGAAACAAAGAGGAGCTTGCAAAACTTGGAGACCCAAGTCAGCCAGCTTGCCTCTTCAGTAAGCAGGTTGGAGAATCAAGGAAAGTTACCCTCTCAAACAGTTGTAAATCCAAAAGAAAATCTAAGTGCAATCACTTTGAGAAGCGGTAAAGAGCTAAATACACCAGCCCTAAAGAAAGGCAGCAGTGGGTCCAAGAAAGAGGCTGAAAAAGAGGTGGAAATTGAGAAAAATGAGGCCTCCAAGCAATCTGAAGTTGAACAGCCCCGAACTTATACTATCCAGCCTCCTTTCCCTGAGAGATTGGCTAAGACAAGAAGAGAAAGTGAGGAGAAGGATATTTTGGAGACTTTCCGCAAGGTGGAGGTGAATATTCCATTGCTTGATGCCATAAAGCAAATACCCCGGTATGCAAAGTTTCTCAAAGAACTTTGTACCAACAAGAGGAAGCTAGATAGTGTAGAGAAGGTGGAGATGGGTGAAGTTTGTTCCGCCATGATTCAAAGAAAGGAGCTTCCCAAAAAATGCAAGGATCGAGGTATGTTTGCTATTCCTTGTAAGATAGGCAATGTAGGAATTAAGAGAGCTATGTGTGACTTAGGAGCTTCTATAAATGTCATGCCTTTATCTATTTACTCATCTTTCAAGGGTAGCCCCTTGAAAGAAACACGCATTGTTATTCAATTGGCGGACAGGTCTATTGTCTACCCCGTGGGTTTGCTAGAGGATGTCTTGGTCCAGGTAGGTGATTTAATTTTTCCAACTGATTTTTATGTGCTTAATATGGAGGACGATAAATCCTCGAATACAGCTGATTTGTTGCTTGGGAGACCTTTCCTTCGCACTGCAAGAACAAAAATAGATGCTTATGAAGGAACATTATCTATGGAGTTTGATGGTGAGACAGTTCAATTTAATGTTTATGAGGCTATGAAGTACCCATGTGATATGTCTAATATAAGCTGTATTGATGTAATTGATCCCTTAGCACAAGAAGTTTTTGAATTAGATGCTATTGATGAGCTTGATTTGGTGCTTTGCAGGGATATTAATATGGACAGCATTAAAAAGCTTGAGGAAGTTTTCTTACTTGATGAAAAAGTGCAGGAAATTGTAGGAGAATTGGAGGCAAATCAGCCCCTGAAGAACGGCCACAGCCGTGCCATGTTGCCTTCTCACCATGAGAAAATCTTACCATCTGTTTTGCAGCCCCCAAAGTTAGAATTAAAGCCGCTGCCCGGCCATTTAAAGTACGTGTTTTTGGGAGATGGAGATACATTACCTGTAATTATCTCCAACAAACTCAGCAAGATGGAAGAGGAAGGCTTGATTCGAGTTCTTAAAGAGTTTAAAGAGGCAATAGGGTGGACAATAGCTGATATTAAAGGATTGAGTCCATCGACTTGCATGCATAGGATTCTTTTGGAAGAAGGCAGCAAGCCCAAAAGAGAGGCTCAAAGACGTTTGAATCCACCTATGATGGAGGTGGTGAAGAAAGAGATACTGAAGTTGTTAGATGCCGGCATGATCTATCCAATTTCGGATAGTAAGTAGGTGAGCCCGGTGCAAGTAGTGCCAAAGAAGACCGGAATTACTATGGTGGAGAATGCGGAAGGAGAGTTAGTGCCTACAAGAGTCCAAAATGGGTGGAGAGTGTGTATAGATTATAGGAAGTTGAATGCAGCCACGAGAAAAGACCACTTCCCACTTCCTTTTATTGACCAAATGTTGGAAAGATTGGTTGGCCGTAGTCATTATTGTTGTCTTGATGGTTTTTCAGGTTTCTTTCAAATACCGGTGGCACCTGAGGACCAGGAAAAGATGACTTTCACTTGCCCTTTTGGAACATTCGCCTATCGACGGATGCCGTTCGGCCTTTGCAACGCACCAGCCACGTTCCAAAGGTGTATGGTAAGTATATTCTCAGATTTGTAGAGGAAATAATAGAGGTATTTATGGATGACTTTACCGTTTATGGTAATAGCTTTGATGAATGCCTATCTAATCTTGAGAAAGTTTTAAAGAGGTGTATAGAGTCAAACCTGGTGCTAAATTATGAAAAATGCCATTTTATGGTGGATCAAGGTTTGATTCTAGGACACATTGTTTCATCTAAGGGCATTGAGGTTGATAAAGCTAAAATTGATGTGATTAAATCGTTACCTTACCTCACAAGTGTGCGGGAGATTCGTTCTTTTCTTGGCCATGCAGGTTTTTACAGGCGCTTTATTAAGGATTTTTCAAAGATAGCTCAACCACTTTGCAAGCTTTTGCAAAAGGATGTACCATTCGAGTTCACAGAGGAGTGTAGAGAAGCATTTGATATGTTGAAAGAGAAGCTGATCTCTGCACCAATAGTCCAGCCACCGAATTGGAATTATCCTTTTGAGATCATGTGTGATGCGAGTAACTATGCGGTGGGAGCTGTTCTCGGGCAGCGGATTGAGAAGAACCCCCATGTTATATACTATGCATCAAGGACCTTGGACAATGCCCAATGCAATTACTCTACCACGGAGAAAGAGCTTTTAGCCATTGTATTTGCATTTGAGAAGTTCAGGTCATATTTATTGGGAACTAAGGTGATAGTGTTTTCTGACCATGCAGCCTTGAGATATTTAATTAAGAAGAAGGAGTCAAAGCCAAGGCTGATTCGTAGGATCCTTTTGCTTCAAGAGTTCAATATGGAGATTAGAGATAAAAAGGGGTCCGAGAATCTTGTAGCTGATCACCTTAGTCGGTTGGTTTTGAATGAAAAGCCAACGCAATTAGATGATGATTTCCCAGATGAGAGGCTTTTTAGTTTCCAAAAAGTCGTTCCATGGTATGCTGATATAGTCAACTATCTAGTTGCTGGGACTTTATCGGGAGATTTGAAAAGAGCTGAGAAGGAGAAGATCAAGAGGGATGCTAAGTATTATGTTTGGGATGACCCTTATTTGTGGAAGTTTTGCTCTGACCAGGTTATAAGAAGATGTGTTATGGATGTGGAAGTACAGTCCATTTTAAGATTCTTCCATTCATCGGCATGTGGGGGTCACTTTGGTCCTCAAAGAACAGTTCGCAAGATCTTGGAGAGTGGACTATACTGGCCCACCATGTTTAGAGATTCATATGTTCATTGCAAATCTTGTGAGAATTGTCAAAAGACTGGTAATTTGAGTCGCCGAGATCAAATGCCCCTAACCTCTATTTTAGTGTGTGAAATATTCGATGTATGGGGTATAGACTTCATAGGACCATTCCCATCGTCATCTGGAAATAACTACATTTTATTGGCAGTTGACTATGTTTCCAAATGGGTTGAAGCTAAGGCAACCCGAACTGATGATGCTAAGACGGTGGTGAATTTTGTGAAGACTCATATTTTTACTAGATTTGGGATTCCAAGAGCGATTATAAGTGATCGAGGAACTCATTTTTGCAACAAGGTTATGGAGAATCTTTTCAGAAAATATGGTGTTACACATCGTATCTCCACAGCCTATCATCCGCAGATGAGTGGACAAGCTGAAATTTCAAATAGAGAAGTAAAGTCCATCCTCGAAAAGACAGTGAACCCCAATAGGAAAGATTGGAGTAGTAAGCTGGAAGATGCTTTATGGGCTTATAGGACAGCTTAGAAGACCCCCATTGGCATGTCTCCATATCGGTTGGTCTACGGCAAACCATGTCATTTGCCGGTAGAAGTGGAGCACCAAGCTTTTTGGGCTATTAAACGCTGTAATATGGAGCTGGAGACAGCGGGAGAGCAAAGGAAATTGCAGTTACAGGAGCTTGAAGAAATTCGCAATGAGGCCTATGAAAGTTCCAAAATTTACAAAGAGAAGACTAAGGCTTTCCATGATCGCATGATATCTAGGAAAAATTTTGTAATTGGACAAAAAGTTCTACTTTTTCATTCTAAATTGAAGTTATTTCCTGGTAAATTAAGGTCCAGATGGATTGGACCATTTGTTGTTATTAATGTGTTTGCTCATGGTGCAGTGGAGATTCAAAGCCTTGAAACTAATAAAATTTTCAAAGTTAATGGGCATCGTTTGAAACCGTTTTATGAAGGTTTGGAGGTTCCTCAAACAGAGAGTTTGACACTTGAGGAACCAAGGAAGTCCAACTGAGAGCTTAGGAACGTCTAGCCAGAGACGTTAAACCATGGGCGCTACTGGGAGGCAACCCAGCACATGCTTGCTAAGTTTGAATTTTTGTTATATTTGTTTATGTTATTTTATTTTATGAAAAAAATATATATATATATATATATATAAAAATAATAATAATAAATAAATAAATAATCTTGATGAACAGTGTCATCTTCTTGCTTATACAGTTCTGGAAGTCTGAGCATTTGAGTAAGGATAGAGGTTAAAAGCTTAGTCTTTAATAATTTATTTCTATTTGCAGCAGTAACACTTTTGTTTTTAAAGTATTCACCGTGTGGTGTGCCTTTAAACTTTTGCTTTATTTTGTTAATTTATTTTACTTTTTTTAAAAAAAAAATTTGCCATGAACAGTGTCGTCTTCTTCCTGGTACCATTCTGGGTATTTTAAGTGCAGAGAAGGTTTAAATATGGTCTCTATTGGTTTGACAGTTACTATATTATGTTTATTTTTTTTTTTGTCAGAGAAGCTGTTTCAAATATATTTACCTAGTGTTTTTAGGCGGGTCTACTGTGTTGTTATTTTATTATTATTTTTTTACAATGACGTTTCTTTTGCTCTAATATAATTTTAATGTTTTTTTTTTCTTTTCTTTTCTTCACAGATAGAGTAAAAGAAAATTGTTTTTTTTTCCTCTTCTCTCTCAATTCACGAAGAGAAATCGCCACAACCAGCCACCATCATCTCTTCTCCACAAAACAGCCCCTCGATTTTGATCTCCACCAGAAATCCCAACCCAGCATCTCTCTCTTTCCCTCTCAATTTCGAAATCCACCAGAAAATGCACCCAGCAATCGTAACAAACCCAGAAAATCGCACCAGAAATTGCACCCAGAAATTGCAACCAGAAATTGCAACCAGATTCGCAAACCACCCAGAAAAATGCAACCCAGAAAAACGCAGACCCAAAAATCCAGCAGCTTCGCAAACCACCACCAGAAAACGCAGACCAGAGAACCTCAAACCCAGAAAAACGCAACCCAGAAAAACGCAGACCCAGAAATCCAGCAGCTTCGCAAACCACTACCAGAAAACGCAGACCAGAGAACCTCAAACCCAGAAAAACGCAACCCAGAAAAACGCAGACCCAGAAATCCAGCAGCTTCGCAAACCACCAGAAAACGCAGACCAGAGAACCTCAAACCAGAAATCTCAAACCCAGAAATCGTAACCCATTCCCTCTTCTTCTTAGGCCTCCCTTCCACCATCTCATCTCCATTTCTCTTTTTAATTTAAGGTTTGAATTAAATTCATAGAGGTTACTTTTTAATTCCTTGAACCAGGTCAATCTTCAATTCCTTTAATCTCCTTTTCTAATTTTGTTGTTAGCATTATGCTTGTTCTATTAGTTGTGCTTGATTTCAGTTTGGGCTTCAATTAATCGTGTAGGGGGAGGTTCTACACTCTACTTTACTCCTTGGAAATAAATTTAATTTAGGAAATCAGTTATTTGTCTCTGCAGAAATTTTGTGCTCCATATTGTCACTATACTGATTCTGTTTTTGCATATTGGGTGTTTTTTTTTAGTTTTAATTTGAGAATGATGGCTACACATACGGAAATTCTGCTTTGCCACTGTTGGTTTCTAATTGCATTGCTGTAATTGCACTAATACTATTTTCAGAATAATCCTCTCTTTGAATTTTTACCCCATGAACCTGATATTTGTAATGAACTTACGCATTGAATGATTTGGGTGTTTTAAATTTGGAAGTTGATTGGGTGTTTTGTGTGTTTTTGGTATACTTTAAGAGGTGTTAGTGGGTATGATTTGAATTTTCAAAGGATGTTGAATGATGATGTTTATGTGAGGTGTGTTTTTCATCTATGTGATTCTGGAATTGAATTGTGTCAATAAAATAAAAAAAAATTTGGAAAACTGAATTGACAAATTGCCTTTATAAATTTCTGGAATTAGTTTTTGACTTGACAAATTGGGTGCTTTAGTTACAACTGCAAGTTCAGATTTTGATTGGTCATAATTGCTTGGAATGGGAATTGCTGGTTGCTTTAATCTTTAAGAATTGAGTGTCAATAAAAATAATTTGGCTAAGTTTTAAAAAAAAAAATAATAATAATTAAAAAAATATAAATAACTTGTTTGGTAAATTGCTTGTTTGTGTGCTCATTTCGATTTGCGTTTAACGCTTGTTTTTCTTGCAGGCATTCTGAAAAATGGCTCGAACCAAATTTAAAAAGAGCAAGCAGCCCACTGCTTCGGCGTCGGCTCCACTGACATAGCCTGAACCACAACCCATTCTTTTACTCCCACAACCTGAAGCTGTTGCACCCTCCTCACCAGGATCTCCACCCATAGGACGTCTACCATACCAGATCATTGAGGAAATGATCGACATTCTGCAACACCACAATATTTCATTAGCTCGTCGACTGCAACGAGACAGCCCATCCCACGCTATACAAGAACCGGAGGAAGTTTAAACCTCCTGCCATGTAGCAGCTCCAATGAACTCCAACGAAACACACCAGCCTGCAACTCCACAAAACAGCCTTCCAGAAGGGATTTTCGATGAAGACAATGAAGAAGAACAAGCTCTCGTGCATTCCGATCCTGAGCAGCCACCTCACAGCCCTCAAAATAGCCTACCA
Organism: Garcia nutans; assembly: GCA_947685225.1. Lineage (NCBI taxonomy): Eukaryota > Viridiplantae > Streptophyta > Magnoliopsida > Malpighiales > Euphorbiaceae > Garcia > Garcia nutans. The sequence goes on from CANTUV010000013.1 coordinate 1,216,625, forward strand.
GAGAGGACTTTTGAAGACATTCCTGAGGAGGAACAAGAGGTGGCAGAACCAGCCCCTAAAAAGAGAAGAAGGGCTAGAATTTGCAACGGTAAAAGTACCTATCCGCCTGCTACAGAGGCACTTCACGGCCATTTGCACTTCAGAAAACGTGAACACATGAAAAGGTATGACTTTTACCAAAGTCGCTTCATAATGCCTGCTAAATCTATACATGTTGCAACTTTAGAAAAACTGAATTTATATGCTGAATTTGAGGAATTGGTTGAAAATATAGGTTGGCAAGCATATTTTGCATTAGACTTACCTTCTTTCACTGAACTAACTAGGGAGTTTTATGCTACATTCAAGTTTGATTATAAAAAGAAAAATTTCAGCATATCTACTCCGGGCACCATTCATTTTAGGTTGATGGGACGCATGCATCATTACTCTATTAATGATTTGAATTTAGCTTTGGGCCTTGTTACACATGATAGCATATTGAGCAATGACTACATAAATGCATATTGTGATTATCATGTAGATGAATTTGACCAAATCAATGCATTTAGAGCACTCACTGCACTTGAACATGAGGTTTTTAACCCTGGGCATTCTAAAGCCTATCTTCTTCAGAGTGGTGCTCTTAGGTACATTTATAGGTTCATTGCTTATTCCATTTTTGGTTGTAACAATGACTCCACAGTGCTTTCAAAGTCTGAATTATTCATTTTATGGTGTATGGTAGAGAAAAAGAAGGTAAATCTAGGATTTTGGTTGGCCACCCAGTTTAAAAAGAACATAAGCAGTAAGAGGCAGATGTCATTAGGATTTGTTGTCACAAAAATAGCATTGCATGAGAACCTCATTGCATTAGATAATGACTTGCACCTTGCATGTGGTATGGAGCCTCTAGACTTGGCTTGTTTAGATTGTATGCGCTTATTACGCCATGAGGAAGGTGGTGTTGTCTCTTTGATGCCTGCAGGTCAGTTAGCTGGGCCAACAACAAGGAATCCCCGTTTTGCTACTGCTGCCAATGCTGCCCCAACCTCTTCTACACCTATTACAGCTGCCACGCATGACCAAACAGCTAGAATACAGCTACTAGAGCAGCAACTAACAGCAATGCAAGCTATTTTACAGCATAACACTGAACTATTGCAGCGCAACAATGAGTTGATACAGACTTTGTTGGAACGGTTAGGAGATAGCCGTCCCAATCATGCTTCCCACTGAGGTTTGGTAGTCACTCCTCCAAACAGGGCAGTTTCTTTAACTCTTCTCTTATTTTCCATTTTATGCCTTGTGTCCACATTGAGGACAATGTGAGGAGTAAGTGTGGGGAGGTGGATATATATATGTTGTTGCTGTGATTTGTGAAATTGGACATCATTTTTGCTATGTTTTTGCTGCAATTTTTGGGACTGATTTATGTGGTTGAGCAGGTGTAATTTTGATGTGATTTTGCTGAATTTGTGAGTTTTATATGTTATGTAGCTGCTACCATTGTGTTCTTTACTTGGTGATTTGCTCCTTTTTGGTCAACTTTTAAATATTTAGTTATGGCATATATGCTGGAATCGTGAGTTTTAGTTGCTGCCATGTGTCCATTTTCAATTAAAATTGACCATTATGACAGTTTTTGATAGAGAATGCTTCTGAGTTTTAGTTTGGCACTTATCCCATGAAATTTTGAGTAAAATTTTTGAGCTTGTTGATGCTATTTGCTGATTTTGGGATTCACTCAATGGGTTTGTTGTGTCTTTAAACATGATTTTGACCTCTTAGGAAGTCTAGAGAGGAGGACTTTGCTATTATTACTTAGTTTGACCGTTGTGAGAACCTTAGACGATAAGGCTTAGCGAGCGGAAACCATAACTTGAAATTGACCGTCATTGCACTCATGAGTCTTAATTTAAATTGTTTACACTTTGAATTCTCAAAATGGTTTTCAAAACTTAGTTTCTTTGGATAGGTGTTTTTGAGAGCAATTTCCGAAGCTAAAAATTTAGAATAGCTTCCGAACACTAGAACTTTCTTCAACGTTTCCTTGAGGCGAAATCCTAGCCGAGTCTCGACTTTGGAAATGATTTGGGCATTCTCTTGGCCGATTCATCATTCCTTTTATGTTTTTCCCACCTTTGCGTTACCGTTCTTTTCACCCCTTCTAGCCTACGAAGTATGCTAAACGCGTACTCTAAATTCTTTTCATAACCCACGATATAACCATATAACCGAAAAAGCCTTCGCCTACCACCCTTTTTGCGATAAAATAGTCTTTTCAATTATTTGTTGAGCACATGCATATGTTAATAATTTGGGATTGACACAATTGCATTTTGTTTAGTTTTTAGAATTAGAGATCTTGTTACCCATGCTTATTAGATGTAAATTTTTCTTGGGTTCAATTATTGTTGTAAATAGATTTTAGGGTGTTCTTTATGAAAAAAGAAAAGAAAAAAATTTCAGAAAAAAAATAGAAAAAAAAACAGCAAAACAGAAAAAAAAATGAAAAAAAAAGGAGAAAAGTTGAGTTTGTTTATAGAATTTTGTAAGTCTTGTTGTTGTAGTTGTATTCGTACATAATTTTTATTTTGAGTCGCATTTGTAGTCATTTGAGCATTAATTAAGGGTAAATACATTGTGCATTGCTCGTTTGAGATTTAATATTGGAGACTTATTTTCTTGTTATTCTTTATCCTTATATTATCCATATCTTTTGTAACCTTCACCCTAGCCTAACCCGAGTAAAAGACCTATTGATCCTTTGTTGAGATTTGTCCTACATTAGTGGATAGGGAATTTGGATGAGAGCTTATGGTTGTTCATTATTTGGTTTTCTTGAAGCTATGAAAATGTGTTTTATATGCTTTGCTAATTGCTCAATAAAATGCCTATCGATTCAAACTTCGTATGTGTGCGTGTGTGTTTTAAGAATTCTTAGTGTAACCTTTTTCGATTGAGTTCATGATGATGGAATGATATTGACGGTTTGGTATCCAATTGCGATGTTAAGTTGTTTGCGGTTTTTGCATATGTTGGATTGAGTTTCATAGTGAAGTTGTGGTCTCCTATATGGATTGATTTTGAGCTTTGAATCATGCTTGAGGACAAGCATGGGATAAGTGTGGGGAAATTTGATAACATGCAAATTCAACATGTTCTTGTTCCTAATTTTATACTGAAATTGTCATTATTTGTACTTAAAATAGAGTTTTAATTTGGTTTATTATTTTTATGCTAGGAAATGTTGGATTTGGTGAAAAGGAAGCAAATAGGAGCATAATGGAAGAGTTTTGGAGCGAGGATACAATTGCTGGAATTTCAGAGTGGAAAATCAAGACTGCCAGGCTTTACTCTTGGGCAAGACTAAGTGCAAAGGAGCTGTTGACGGGCAGCATTTAATTGTACAGCTGACCCACACGTTTTAATCACGTTTTATACTTATTTTGGAGCGGGGGAAGATGTAAAAACACTGTGTTTTGGGTCTTTATGTGATATATTTAGTTGGGCCCCACTTTTAGCAATATATAAGTTAAAAATTAGGTTTTGAGAAGACACTTTTTGGCCACCCTGGGGATTATTACGAATTTCAGTTTCTTTTTACAGATATTACGATGTTTTCTTCAGTAGCCATGCGTGGCTAATCATTTTTTTCAGTCAAGGTTTAATCCAAGGTAGGAGCTTGATTATGATTGTGAGATTGAACAGTTTTTAATCGAATTCCTTGATTTCTCTTTGCATTTATAATCTTTCTGTGATTTATTGGGAAAATCCATCCCTTAGTTTGATTCTATTGAATGATTTAACAGGGCCCGTTAATTGTTTGATAGCAATCTTCATAACCATTCTACTTAATTGGATACGTAATTGTTTAATTAGGTCGATAAAAGTGGTAATTGATACAAATCTAATTGGGTAAAACTTTTTAGATTGTATTAAGAAAGATTATAATCTGATTTAAATGGAAGCTCGTAGTTTCTGTTAGTTAGCTCAAGGTCCTACTTGTTTTTAAGGCTGTTAACGGTTAAATCCTTCGTCGTACTTAGGGTTGCTAGTTAATTAGGGGTTATTATTAGATCGAATCTTAATAACTTAATAATACGGTAGGATTGGTTAGGTTGACGTTCTTCCTAACTATAACTTGTATGTAATTTGGAATTGAGGATTATAATTTAAATCAATGATCAATCATAATAAGCTTCGAACTGCGGTATACCTTGGCTGAATTCATCTCTTTGATTTCAGGTTTCAATATTAATTTCTCGCTTTACTTTGATTTTATTCAGTTTTAAATCCCCAATTAAATTTTAGTTATTTGCAATTTTATAATTCAGTTCTGGTTTATTCTTGACAAGCTAGTCTCTAGGGATTCGGCCCTTCTCACCATATTTACAAGTTTTATTTGTAGGAGAGCAGGATATTATTTTTGGTGGATTCGGCAACCATCAGACACTTAAAGAAGGACTGTCCTAAATACGCCACATGGCGTGTCAAGAAGGGTAAGTACCTTGTTTTAGTCTGTTCTGAGGTTAATTTAACTTCAGCTCCTAGAAACACTTATTGGATGGATTCTGGTGCTACCGCTCATATAAGTGTTTCATTGCAGGGTTGCCTGAGCTACCGAAAGCCAACTGACAGTGAAAGATACGTCTATGTGGAAAATGGCGATCCGGTGGTAGTAGAGGCAATTGGGCATATTAGATTGTGTTTAAGAACTGGTTATTTTTTGGATCTTGTAGATACTTTTGTTATTCCGACGTTTAGACGGAATTTAATTTCTGTTTCTTATTTGGACAAATCTAGTTTTACTTGTTCATTTGGAGACAGTTTATTTACTTTATCTATGGATTCAAAAATTTTTGGTACTGGCTTCTTGAATGCATGTGATAATCTATATATGTTGAATATTAATGATTCTTATAATGAAACCCTGTAGGTAAGTACTATAGGTACCAAAAGAAAGCGAAATATAGATAATTCAGCTGAACTATGGCATAGACGTTTGGGTCAAATATCCAAATCTAGAATAGAACGTCTTGTGTCAGATGGTATCCTAAACACACTTGATTACACAGATTTGGACTCCTGTGTTGAGTGTATTAAAGGTAAACAGACTAAACAAAAGAGATTAGGTGCCAACAGATCATCGAACGTCTTAGAATTGATATATACGGACATCTGTGGTCCATTCCCTACAGCAACAAGGAATGGTCAAAGATACTTTATATCATTCATAGACGATTACTCACGTTATGGGTACCTATATCTCATTCATGAGAAATCTGAGTCTCTGGACGTTTTCAAATCTTATAAGGCCGAAGTTGAAAATCAACTCGGAAAGAAGATTAAATCTGTTAGATCTGACCGTAGAGGTGAGTACTATGGCAGATATGACGGTTCAGGTGAACAACGTCCAGGACCATTTGCTATTTTCCTACAGGACTGTGGTATAGTCCCTCAATACACCATGCTTGGTACACCCAGCATGAATGGTGTATCTGAGAGACGTAACAGGACTCTTATGGATATGGTTAGAAGTATGATTAGTCATTCTTCTTTACCTGAGTCTCTGTAGGGAGAAGCATTAAAGACAGCAGTCTATCTTCTTAACAGAGTACCAACTAAAGCAGCTATAAAAACACCTTATGAGCTTTGGACTGGACGCAAGCCCAGTCTAAAGCACCTTCATATTTGGGGATGTCCTGCTGAGGCTAGGCCTTATAGGCCTAATGAGACAAAGTTGGACTCCAAAACTTTTAGTAACTACTTTGTTGGTTATTCTGAGTGATCTCGGGGTTTTAAGTTTTATAATCCTACTTCCAGATCTATTTTTGAGACGGGAATTGCAATATTCTTTGAGGATGTTGAGTTTGGGGGAGAAATAAGGTTAGAAACATTGTCTTTGAGGAGGGATCGAGTTAGGAACACTCAGTGTCGATTCCTATCTTTGCTTCTGGGACTGTTCAGGTTCCTAGAAATGTTAATATCCTAGAAGCAATTCCGGATCCAATACAAGACAATGTTGATCAACTTCCCCATCAGGATGAAGAAGTTGTTCTTCCTCAAGTACAAGCTCAACAACCTCAAGAATTTGAGCCAGAACCTGTGCCTTAAGAAGGTCCACTAGAGAAAGAAGAAATGCTATTCCGGATGACTATGTAGTATATCTTCAGGAACATGAGAACACTGTAGACATGGTGGAAGATGATCCTATCAGCTTTCATCATGTCATGCAGGATTCCAACTCTCATAAGTGGATTGAGGCAATGAGTGAAGAATTTAAGTCAATGCAAGACAATCAAGTTTGGGATCTTGTTCCATTACCTGAAGGAAAGAAACCCATTGGTTGCAAATGGATATTTAAAACCAAGAGGGATTCTAAAGGTAATGTGGAAAGATATAAGGCTCGTCTTGTAGGTAAAGGCTTCACTCAGAAAGAGGAGATTGACTATAAAGAGACATTCTCTCCGGTTTCATCGAAGGACTCTTTTAGGACAATCATGGCTCTAGTTGCACATTTTGATCTTGAGTTTCATCAAATGGATGTGAAGACTGCGTTTCTCAATGGAGACATTGATGAAACCATCTATATGGTGCAGCTAGAAAACTTTGTGTCTGGAGACCCAAAGCGACTGGTATGCAGATTAAAGAAATCCATTTATGGACTCAAGTAAGCTTCTCGTCAGTGGTACTTTAAGTTCCATGAAGTAGTTGTCTCTTTCGGTTTTGAGACAAATGCTGTGGAAGATTGTATGTATCACAAGTTCAGTGGGAGTAGGTTTATCTTTTTGGTCTTATATGTGGATGACATATTGCTTGCTACTAACTGTAAGGACTTGCTGCACGAGGCCAAAGTCTTTCTCTCAAAACACTTTGAGATGAAAGATTTAGGTGAAGCTTCTTTTGTATTAGGGATTCAAATACATCGAGACCGTACTCGATGTATTCTTGGATTATCACAAAAGAGCTATATTGAAAAAGTGCTCAAGAGATTTAGTATGCACAACAGTAGACCAATTGATACCCCAGTTGCTAAAGGAGATAAATTCAGTCTTGATCAGTGTCCAAAGGGTGAACTTGAGATTCAGGAGATGCAGAAGATTCCTTATGCGTCAGCAGTTGGGAGTCTGATGTATGCTCAAGTTTGCACTCGTCCAGATATTTCATTCATAGTTGGCATGTTAAGGCGATATCTTAGCAATCCAGGAATGGATCATTGGAAGGCAGCCAATAAAGTTTTAAGATATATTTAGAGAATAAAGGAACGTATGCTCACATACAGAAAGTCAGATTAGTATGAGATCATTTGGTATACTGATTCTGACTTTATCGAATGTCTTGAGTAGCAAAAGATCCAAATTAGACTACATTCCATGGTTTTGGAATTTGTAGTATGCTATGAGACATTTGATCATGAATTTTTTTGACTTTGCTGAATGTCACAGGGCTGCACATTATGGCTAGCATTGAAAATGCTAATAAAGTTTTAAGTGTGACATTTATTCAGCAGTTTGATTCTCCAATGACAGTAGGAGCTATTTGGTATTTAGTTTCTGGCTGTAAATGGAGAAAATACAGAGTGGACAGATATCCATAGAGCATGTTAGAACGAACTCCATAATTATAGATCCTCTTACTAAGGCATTGATACCGAAAGTCTTTTATGAGCACACTGCTCATGTAGGTGTCATATTGTTTGAGGATGTTTAGTTTCAGTGGGAGTTTTGTTCATTATGTTTTGAATGCTCTATTTGGTTTTGGATATGTTAATTCAGTTTCTGCAGAAAATGAAGTATTCACTTTTGTTTATTACACTCTGTGTTATTTTTGTGGTTGATCTCAATTAAGTGTGACCAGTTGGAAACAGGCATGATTAGATCATATTACATGTAGTTTCCATGCTACACTCCTATTATTGATCTATGTCATTTGAGAGTATTGGTAATGTGATTGATGGTGGTTTGAGTCACGATGAATGTGGCGACTGGCCCTTCAGTCCTTTATCGATATAATCAATGGACGAGATTGTTTGAGGCACCTTCAGTATGACTGCTTTTATGAGCTCATTAAGGTATATACATTTATATTTAATATATGTTAGCCCAAGTGGGAGATTGTTAGAATTAATTTTAAATTGTTAAAATTAATCCTCTAATTAATCATAAGTGTGGGCTAAATATATTTAAATATTAAATATGTATTGCAGTCAAATTAAAATAGTCAAATTAAAGTTATGATCAAATAAGGATTGTTGACTATTGAGGTGTCCTACTCGTAATAGGATTATAAGTGTAGAGACCGATAAGAATTTCTATTTTGTTGAAGGACCAAAATAGAAATCATCATCATCAGTTATAAATAAGGGGTCGTGGTCTCCAGGGGAACATAACAATTTTGAGAGAACATTACGTTCCTTCAGTAGTGCTTCCGCTAAACTTAAAGTGTGTATCTCCTGGAAGGCGACAAACTCCAAAATCGTCTTCAGCTTCAACATACGATGATGTCAGGTATGCAATTTACCCTTTGCAATTTAATTTGAATAATCTAGTGATCTATGCATGTTTTAGGTTTTAGAGGAATCATGTTTTCTCCCCCTTTCACTACATTGTCAGGCTACTTTGTCTTTTTTCCCACAAAAGTCTCAAACTGGGTATGAGAGTATAGAATTCTCATACCGAGTATGAGAGTAATTTATAAATATTATAAACAATTTATAATATTTTAATTTATAGTAATTTATAATTTTAACAAATAATTTATAATTTATAATTTTAAATATTATTATAATTTATTAATTTTATAAATTATAATATTAAAAATATTTTAATATAAGGGAAAATATTTTTTTATATTAATAATTTATCATATTAATAAACAATTTTTATAATATTGTTAATATTATAAATTAATATTAAAAATAAGAATATAAAAATTAAAGAACATTGCAAACTACATAAATAAATAAAAATACAAATTTTTTTTATAATATTATTAATATTATAAACTAATATTAGGAAATATAAAATATAAAAGTACGAAAAATTATAAAAAAATACACTAACATATCATACCAATACCGAGTATGAGAGTATATCCCAAATCTGTCAATTTTCATTTTTTAAAAATTTTATGCAAGTAATTTATATTATATCTAACTACTAACAAATAATCCGAATACAAATAAAAGCCATAGATTTAGATTTTTTCAAAATACTAAATATCTAAAAAATAATAATATCTAGTTTGAGAGTACAGACACATGTGAAGCATGCCAGAAACTCTCAAATTCAGTATGAGAGTACTTGGAGAAAAAAGAAACTTCACACGCCATCAACCAAATGACTACAGGACAAAAAAAACTCTCATACCTAGTTTGAGAGTACATTGCCCAGAAAAATTTTCACCACCTGCAACAAGCAACATTGACAATCAAGTTCTGACAGTAACAGAAAAAGTGCACGGTTGATGGGAAATAAAAAAAGCATCGGGTAGTGTGTTTTCATAATGAGTATGAGATTTCTTAGCCAATATATATCATATACGAGCTACATTTGGAGCACAAAAAAAATAATGATAATAATAAGCTGGCTCCCTCTGTTTTTTCAGTGTTCTTGAGAAATGTCTTATACTACTCCATTTCCGTTAAATTTATACTGGAGTAGTGCATTACCTCTCATCGATGGTATGGTTGGTTACAACCCTAACGTGGCAGACGCGACAATATGCATTGACTGTCAGCTATCTTTTGAGCAGCTTGTAGATGTGGTATGCAACGAGTGTGGGTTGGGGAGTAATCGAAATATGCTGCGATTTTGTTTTTATTTGGTGTGGACATAATACAATGGAATGAGAAGGTACATCATTATTCGAGACAACCGGAATATTCAGTTTTTATACATGTATACGTTGAACTTGCCAGAATTATATATAACAGCGGAACAAATTTCTGACTTTTATCATGCGCCTGAACCGCGTGGGGCTGGCAAAACAAGTGGCATGGCACATGATAGTGAATATCAAGAAGTAGAAACTGGGGCAGGGAACAGTACAGATGAAAGAGTAAATGAGGAAATTGGAGCAGTCAATAGTCCAGGTGATGGAGAAAATGAAGAAATCGAAGCAGTCAACAGTCCGGATGAAAGAGAAAACGAGGATAGTGAAGAAGAGATGTCAGATTTTTCAAGTAGTGACGATGAATCCTACGTGCCATCAGAGTATGATTCTGGCAATGAAATCGATGTACCTTCGGGTCATTTTATTTATGGAGACATTGGCATGGAAGATCCGGAAGAGGAGAATGCAAACTTACCGAATATGTGGGATGGCAATACCAAGAGTATTGGTATCGGTACTTATTTCAAAAACAAGCAGCATGTGATAAATGCTATTACGGCATGGTACACAAAAAGAGGGATGACATACCACAAGGTCGAGAGCAAAAAGAAAACTTGGGCAGTCGAATGCGAAACCCGTAGTCCTAAATATCCACAGGAAAGACTGCACAGAGTATATTGCAACTGGAGTATACGGGCATCGGAACAAGCTAGTTCGGGCAAGTGGAGAATGGTGAAGTGGGTTGTGGAACACAACTGTGCGGGAGCAAACATAGGCAATCAAGGCAGAAATGTGACATCCTCGGATATTGCTGCCTTAATTACTCCAAAAATTAAGGAGGACACAGGCTACAAGGTACGTCTAATTCAGACAGATGTGAAAAAAATATACCGAGTTGATGTCAACTATAAGAAAGCTTGGCACAGGAGAAGAAAAGCAATTGAGGGACTATTTGGGGCATGGGAGTCAAATTTTAGGGAGCTGCCCAGATATTTAGCCGCAGTTCAGGCAAAGAATCTGGGCACAGTGATCCAGTACAAGTTCAAAGGCGGTTCATATGCGAGACGCATTTTTCGGTATGTGTTCCGGGCATTTGGCCCGTCAATTGAAACATTTAAGGCTTGTCGTCCGGTTGTTTCTATTGATGCAACGCACCTCCGAGGGTCTTATAAGGGAAAATTGATAGTAGCAGTGGCCAAGACCTCAAACAATAATATTTTTCCAGTAGCGTTTGCGGTCGTGGACGATGAGACAACACATAGCTGGAAGTGGTTCCTAAAATATTTGAAGTTGAATGTTCTTGGTGACCGGTGGACATGCATTATATCCGATCGTCACAAGGGTATCCTTTCTGCTATTGATACGATTTTAGAAAAATTTTCCGGAATGGGAGTCCACAGGTATTTTTCTTAATTAAGTGTAGTTTTTTTTAATGATTTTAATTATGTTTAATAATTATTATAATTACGTTTTATTTTATTTAATTTTAATTTTTTGAAAATTATGTGATTTTAATTTTAATAATGTGTATTTACTTCTAATTATTTTAATTACGTGTCATTTAATTTTTATTATTTTAATTATGTCTTATTTTATTTTAATTATTTTAATTATGTGCTATTTAATTTTTATTATGTTCATAGGTACTGTCTTGAACATGTCAAGGCCAACATGTGTTCAAAATACAGGCGGAAGGGGCTGAAGGACTAGTGTCAGACAGTTGGTACGGAATTGCAAGAGCACAAGTATGAAGCTGCCTGGAAGAAGTTGGGCAAGAATAGCAATGGCGTCAAACGGTATTTGGAAAGCATCGATCTTGAGAAATGGACTCTTTTTGGAGATGGATGTCATAGATGGGGGCTGTCGACTACGAACATATCTGAGAGCTTCAACAATGTCCTAAAAGGAGCTCGCTACTTACCGATCAGAGCTTTGTTTGAGTCATCATTAGAGAAAACGATAGCTATTTTCCAGCGAGACTGGGAAAAGATAGCAAACTGCAACACTGCACTTGCACCGAAGCCTATGAACGTGTTTAACAGCTATAGAATCCGTTTGCAACTCCATCGAGTAAGCTGCTGGAATGAACGTTTATTACTATACAAAGTGGCAACAGAATACGGCAACGAGCATGAAGTACGATGGAGTTGCAAAGCATGCACATGTGGAAAGTGGCAGACGTATAGGATTCCGTGCTCACATGCCATTGCCGTAGCCTTACGCAGACGTGAGGATCCGTTGGTGCTTGTTGATAAGTTCTACACTAAGGAAGGCTGGATTGCACAGTTTGCTGGAGTTTTCACCCCTATACTTGGCAGTCAGACGTGGCCTCCTTTGTACTGGACTCTACTTCCAGATGACTCCCTAATGATTCACCTAGAGGGCCGGCCCGAAGAAGGGTAAATAGAATTAAAGGCGCGATGGATCATAGTCGAAGGCAGACTAGGAGAGGTCCGAGATGTAGCCGTTATGGAAATCCCGATCATAATTCCAGATCATGTCCGCTCTCTCATCCTCCTTCTGATAGAGCTCCAATAGATAGTGTTTATGATAGATATGGGGAGCATGGTTTGTAATTTTTTTTTTAAATTATGTGAACTTTTTTTAATTATGTGTATTTTTATTTTAATTTGGTTTGTAGTTGAATTATGTATTTTTTAAAATTGTAATTGTAGTTTAATTATGTATATTTAATTATGAATGTTTAGTTTAATTACGTATATTTAATTACGAATGTATATTTAATTATGTATTATTTAAATTATGTGTATTTAATATCTAAACATATATCAAAAATAAAACATATATTTATAAAACAAAGCGTGGTAGAAAATTATAGGTTTCTCGGTCAACTTGTGCAAACTGAATTCTAAATAAAATGAAAGTGTAAAATTCTAGAAAGAGCTATAAATAGAATAGAAATAGAGTACTAAAACTTCTCTTATCAATTTACTTGAATTTATCATGGATTGATATAAATAATAGTCAAAGAACTGCAAAATTCAAGCTAAGACTTCTAAATGATTTAATGGTAGGTTAGTAGATAAAAACGAAGCTAAAACCAAATAAAATAGAGCAACAAAGTATAAAAATGGCAAAGAAATGAATTTGCAGCAATGAAAGTGAAATTCCTCCGAAAATTAGAAGATCGATTATTCTATTTTGGTCTTTTCGGAGGGAATTTTTGGTGTCTCATTCATTCATTGCTTTGTCCTTTCATGGTCATTTGCCCACTTCGTCTTTGGTCAGTGGCCGGTCCCACATTCTTCCTTAGTTCCAGTATCTCCATGACTTTCATTTATGAGACTAAATATTTAATTCATAAATTTAATAATATGAATTAATTTAAATAATATTAATTGTTAAAAAATAATAAATTAATAATAAATAATAATTGTAATAATAAAGACAAATTTTTGCAAATACAATTTTTCAATATAAATATATATATATATATATATATATTTAACTATATAATTTTAAAATATTTAATAATATAATTGAGGTGTAAGAAAAAAATTTAAAAAAATTAACTCTAAATTTTAATTTTGAACTAAAAATTATATGTTATATATATATATTAAAATTTAATATATTATATATATAATATATAAAATATATTAATTTTTAATATATATATTAATTTTTATTTTTTTATGGTTCTGAATTGCCGGTTCTGATTTCGGTTCATGAATCGAAACTAAACTCTTATAATCTAATTTTGATTCTAGTTAAAAATTAATTTTTTTAATTTTAGTTTGATTTATAAATTATAAAGTTAATTCACAGTTTACTGTAAATCATAACTATTATTATTTCTGACCTGATTCATATACTTTCAACTATTAATTTTGGCCATATTTAATATTTCTCTTGGTGCAAATAGAATTTCTTTGAAGTGGTTCGAAAAGTAAAGTTATTTTTAAAAATACTTTTTTTCTTTGAAAAATATTACTTATAAATTTTTAATTTTAAAAATTATTTTATTCTAAAAAATAAACATCAAATATTAAATATATATTTTACTTAAAAATATATATTTAATATTCATATAGTATATTAAAAATATATCAAAATAATTAAATTTTTTTTTAAAAAATATAGTACAATTTTTCTTTGTATATATCCAAAAAAAAATTCCTCTTATTATGAGGAATATAGACGGGTTTATTGTGCTCTCATTGGAAATTATTTTTAGACATTATATATATATATATGGTCAAATATGACGGCGTTGAAAATTTTAAAAAATTATGTACTGATAATTTAAGTGATATATTTTAAATATTAAGTAAAATAAGAGAAATAATTTTTAAATTGTAAAAAATAGTTAAAGATTTAATCACTTGTTATATTCTGTGTAAATTTTAAATTAGAAATTTTGTTGTGTTAATTTTAAGATATATATTATCAAATAAATTAAAATAATTAAATATTGAAATTTTTAATTTTAAATATTAATGAATGTGTCTTATATATTATCAAATAAATTAAAATAATTAAATATTAAATAAAATTTTTAATTTTAAATATTAATGAATGTGTCTTAAATAGTAAAACTGGATAGTCTCAAACTGGATATGAGAGTAAAGAAACTCTCAAACTATATATGAGAGTTTAGGGTAGAATATTTCACGTGCCAGGCTACTTTGTCTTTTTTATCCACAAAAGTCTCAAACTTGGTATGAGAGTACTTTAATCTCATACTGAGTATGAGAGTTCTGATGACTAATGACGTGTCACCTTATGGTTGGACATTTTGTATTCCTCTCTCTGTACTCTCAAATTGAGTATGAGAGTATATTTAATCTGTCATTAAATTGTTAGTTAGTCGGTAATTATTCTGATTAATGCTTTGTACTCTCATACTGGGTTTGGGAGTATATTTTTTAATTCAAAAAAATACCAGAACTCTCATATCTAATATGAGACTTTCTTAAACTCTCATAATCAGTTTCCGAAAATACCCTTCCGTGTCCAGAGTTTAAAAAGAGACACCCTTTTGGTAAAAACTCCTAGATTAGGTTAACATGACTTGTGCATGTGTATTTGTTATAGGACTTATTTCTTTAGGTTGTCTATAATGTTATACCCCTAGAATTGTTGGATTCAGACAACCTCAATGACTGAAAGCTAACTCAATTGAATTAAGTTATAATTTGGAACTATAAGATGGTTAGTGGTCAGTATGAGCACAAGCTAACTATCAACGATAATATAACATTAGCAAGTTTATTCTTTTTCATATTAGTATTTCAACACAAAAAAGATAAAGATAATAAAGTAATATAACAATATGTCCATATAGTAAGTAATTGCTGAAGATAACTACTTCTTGAAGATAACTTCATAAAAAACATAAGACAATAATCAGTTCTTCGTTACATATTGCAAAAATGAACAAGACAATGAATTAAAACTAACAACTACAAGCAAAAAATATCATAATCCACCATTAATAAATTCATCATGAAACCAACAAACCAACAGAATGCACAGAAATTCAGAGGAAACAACCAAACCAGCAAACATTTGCTGGTACTTTAGAAAGCAATATACTAACAACTATTAAAAATAATACTAAACATTCTAAAACTTTGCGAAGAAATTGTTCATAGACATTCATTTGTTGTAGTAGTCTTGAAAGAGAATTTGGAGTTCACGCCACTGTGCCTGATCTGGTGATGGACAAGTTAAATGTGCAGCATTCATCATTGTTGCTCGTCAAAACAAACTGCATGGTATCTCCCTGTTGAAGAGCATTGTCCCTCACAAATTTATGCCAATTGCGCTCCAAACGCCCTCTCCATATTAAACCTTCTCTGACTAATGGTATGAATTGCATCCTCCACCACTTAGCGTTCTCTTCCACATACAAGAATGCAAACTTGGGTTGATCAGTGTTCAATCTTCTTACTATATTCACTGGTACATTCTAGCAAAAGTTTTGGTCAAAAAGCATGAGGTTAAGTGGGGTTTATAAAATTCAATCATCGAAGTTTTATCATGGTCGCATGAGAGTAAGGCAGGGTTATACCAGACAATCATCCATGTTTTAGCAAGGATTGATAGGGATATACTGTTAACCATGCAAATGTAATAGTATAGTTTTGATGTTTTTTCTATTAACCATTATTTATTTATATTTAATTAAAAAAATTTTGCATTAAATAAATAGTTTTTCAGTATATCATTAATGATTGTGATTAGTACATTTTGTATGTATCTAACTGGACCAAGTAGAGAATGGATGTTTTATACTGACTATTAAAACATATTCTTTAGGACATTAGAAATAAGATTTGTGTTCTTAATCTTGATTTAATTAATATGAGCAAATATACATTGTCTTGTGCTTTGATTCATTAAAGAGTGAGTTTCATTTAATGGAATAATATTTCTCGGTGAGTTGAGCAAAGGCATTTTATATTTGTGAAATATTAAGTTAATGATAAAATCCATGTCTTGGTTTAGAGATTGATGATGCACTTTAAGTAAGCTTATAAGGTTCCATAGTGTAAACCCTGCAGGTGGATTTTTAATCCAACATATGAAATAAGTTAAGTGACAATCTTAAAGATATATTGTTATTTAAATAAATTGTCAGTAATTTATTTAATATAGCAGCATCTGTAATCTTAATATGGGGAACATGAATATTATGTTATGGAATGGTAAAATTAATAAGGAGTTCGATCATGAATTTTTAGTGGAATAATTTATGATTAATTATAATAAGAATATACTGGTTCTGTATGTGGTCTTATTATAATTAGTAGCCTTGTTAATTTTATTCATGTGGTCCCTGTTGTGCCTTGATTATTTGGAATGTATACGGTTGTTTTATTTTAAATTTAAAAATATTATCTTCCCATCGAAGAGATATTTTAAGGAATTTAAAATAGAATAAAACTCTAAGGAATAAAAAGAGAGTTGGACGTACAGTTTCTCCCCACTCAGAAAACTATTCCAAAGAGAATAATCGAGGAATACAACAGAAGATCGTGGGTGACTCCAAGGTCTCAGGAAAGAAGACTGGTGAACGATTCTGCGCTTCAAGAGGTCAGTCTTGATTGTTGTTTTTATGATTTTAGTTTGCCTTCAAACGTTGTTTCGATCCGGGTTGTTTCCGCTGTTAATACCCGCTCCCATCAATACAAGACAATCAACTATAGTTATAGCAAGTTTACACAAGACAATAAACCATAGTTATAGCATTTGAAAATGAATGCAAGGCAGGTTTGTAAAAGACAAGTTGATTTACCATGGAACAACTAAATTATAAGCATAATCTCAGCAACCTGAAACATAGAAATGTAATTTTGATTAAACATTGAATAAAAAACTGGGAAGCGGCAGAAAAAATTTAAAAATAATGAGAACATACCACTTTGAATCTCTAATCACTTGTATTCAGAATTCTTGTAAAAGTAAGATCGTCTGGCTTAGGAAGCAGATCAGGAGTGCGTTCAATTTGATAATTTTCATTCTCTTCATCTGCAGTAGCAGCATTCTTACCAGCATCAGCACCCTCATGGGGCTCATCTTTAATCTCAACAATGCCCTATAATCGGTCTAGGGCCAAATAATCCATCTTTCTCATCATGTCTCGATCTTCAAAAATACTGTAATACATTATGTTAGGTAAAGCGAACTCAAAATGGAGATACATGCGAGATCGCAGTTGAAACCTTCAGAACATCTATTCAACCCCTCTTTCCATATAATAAATGTCGTCCCTCACGTGATGTATAATCTCCACCATCCTGGCATAATCCCTCGACTGGCAAAACCCACTGGCTATTCCAATATGAGGATTACAACCAGTGGCAATGGATTTCTAATTAAAGATGTTACTTCTCAGGGAATAAGCTAAAACAATGAAAAGAAAATAATAAAAATTTTAATATATATTTATATATATCTCTTTAACGTAAAAAATGTCCTCAAATTTAACTATTGAACCCTAACTACAATACAACATATTAGTTTGTTAGAATGCAGAAAATGTGTTGAAGATTGTAAACGGGTAGTATATACTAACTGCACTGTGTTCTATGCCCTAAACGTGGTAATCGAACATGAAGGAAGGGTAATTTGCTTAATTTGCCATTTTTGCTTAGGTTTTCTTTTGACTTAACTGCAGAGATGGTTTCAGATTGACAAAGAGTATAAACTGAACTTTATGTTTGAAGCCTTTTGATGGTAGTGGAAGTTATTGAACGTAGAGTGTAATGAATGACTTGATTTTCAATTGACACAACTTACACCAAAACGAAAGCAGTTTATTGATTTTTTTTTTAAAAAAAACGTTGTTGTTTTGGATTTCCTAATAGAAAAAAAGCATCTTTTAATACCTTTGCCATTATTTATATTTTTTACATATACATCATCTTATAATTTCTTCAATTAGACATTATTCAAAAGTATACTACTACTTGTGGTATATAATTCTTCAATTATTCAATTTGATGGATTACTCAAATTTGATCGTTAACTATAATATAGTGTATGAAGCTGACTTTAAAAATAAGATGCATTAATTAAGAAAGATAGCACATCAGATCCTATGTCCCTTTATGATAAGTCACATTATGAACTTACTTTGGTAAAATAAGCACATCGAAGGTTGATACATTAGTTGTTACACTAATCATCCCTAAAGTTAGTTAATTCTTGAATAACACATCTTCAATTAGACATGAAACTATATTATAGTTGTGCTTATAACATGCTCGTTTACAATTGACTGATGAAATTGATTGATTGTTAGTTATAACTTACGCATAGTTCTCATTAGTTACATTAGTTGATGCAATAATAATATACTAAGTCGATTTATTCTTTAATTCGACATGGATATATACTTTAATTCATAACATTCAAAATGTACTAGCTTTAAGCGATTTGTATACGTTAATTTATACTTTATTTAGACTTGATTATCTTGATTTATACTTGATTATATTCATTTATTCTTGATTTATACTAGATTACATTCATTCATTTAGTATTATTCATTTATTATCATGTCACTTGATGAACATTAATCAAATACACTAATCATAACATAAGTTGATTTTTTATTTAATTTTTTTCTTTGAAATCTATTTCATTACTAGCTAATTGTAATAAGTTGCAAACAATGTGCAAGTTACGTGGAACCAAACGGCATCGTATTTAATTAAAAAATAGTTGGTGCAAGACATTTCAATTGTTTCATCTCTCAAGGGCGCCACTAACATCTTCGTCCAAAAATACACACAGCATAACTACCTTTTCAACTTTCAAGGGTGGGAAAGAGGTTTCTGTCCAAAAAAATGATTGAAATGACTGCATTTAATGTTAAACTAGTGTGACTCTTCTTCGCCATGCGTTGAGATTGTTGCTTTCTAGTTCACTTACATCGTATAAGGCAACGGAGATAGAGTGGCAAGTCCTTAATGAAACACCAATTTAATTCAGTTTTTTGGTTTTTGAAAGAGCATGTCATATTCATCTTTGATTTTCTGACATTCTATTGTGTTTATTGTGTTTTCTTAAGCCAATACCTAAGCAACCATCAAAAACCTCAACTTTGCTCTGCCTCGATACGTCATACTCAAAGTTTACCATTGATTGGCCCTATTCTAGCAAGTTAAGATACACGGAGATCATTGGAAGCATGTTTCATACCTACAGTATAGGATGCAACAAGTAATTAGATTATTGCAACCGCCACCTATGTTTAAAATGATTTTCAAGTACATGCACTTAAGGAGGATGATGTTCATAAGGATATTCAAAAGTTGTGATGTTGAGATTGATTATGGTGATGACCTATTATTGTCAACATATTCAACGGCGACAATAGAGTGCAACAAGAGGGTAATGTACATCCACTAAACTAAGAGGATGTACAGCCAGCAAAACAAGCCTCCAATCCAGAGCAAGAGGCTCTGCCTCTATAATAACAGTCCATACCTCAACAACAACATGATGTCCAACAATAGGTGAACTTGGAAAGAGAGGAGGATAATCAACAAATAGAGCCAACTCCTTATCTTTTACCCCGATCAGACCATCCTCGGTTTATGAAAGAGATGAAGACTTATGACTAGAAGTATAGGGTGGTAAGTTATATTAATCAAAATTAAAAATAACTATTAGCATTAGATTAATTTAGTTCTTCAATTATATTGGTTTTGCATCATGCATTATGCATTTGTCAATTGCCAAAGTTTGTATACTAATATGACATTATGTACGTGGTAATTCAAGACAACTGTTATCCTAATACAATTGTATACTTTTGGTGTTGCATTTTGTATTCTATATTTTGGCATATGAAAATTTGTAGACTTGAGTACCATTATCGACCCTGAAAGTCAAACTAATTCATTTGCTAATTGTGTTCCATTACAATAGAACATTGCTGTACAACTAGTGAGGGAATGCCTGTACAACATAGTTGGCATATATTTGCTGTAGACACTCATTTGGAGAGCCGTGATGTGCTAGAGTTCATTTTGACCAGTAATACACCACAGAGGATGATAATGGATATGATCATAACCAAGTTTAGGAACAGACACTAATGGGTTTCTTTATAAATATGATGATTTTTATAACACAGTATATGGCTGAAAAGTGTTAATTTTTGGACAGATATAACATTATTTTAAATTTTATTTTTTTTAGATTGGTTGATCAGTATGTGTAATGACCTAACTTTTGAATAAAACTTTATATCAAGTTATATTATACTTCTTTCTTCTTTCATATCGTAAATTAAAACTTAGCATTTCATTCAATATCCATATCAATAATAAACATGTCTGTTTGAGCAGTTCAACCAATTATAATTGTTGCAAATTTGAAACAATAGGAAATTACATGAATTGAACAATATAAAAAGTCCAACTAAACTAATGAATGGTGAGATGTGTTCTGAGTAACTTCAAATTGAAAGGGGTCTACCACCATTTGATTAATAAACTGCATTGGAACATCATTCCTGGATGTGCCTGAACCCATTGGCGTACCCCCTCCCTCTACCAATTCGCCTAGATGTGCCTGAACCACTAGGCCTTCCCCTCCTTCCACTGATCCTGCCACCTAATATCCTTCTTCCAGATGAGACAGTTGTTTCATCATTGCTGCATATCTGAATCTATTAACATGCGGACGCCTATGGTTGCGAGTGACATGCCGATCATGAATCGGTTGACCTTGCATTTCTTCATCTGAAATTTCAAATAGTGTCAAACCCCTTTTAATACTTGTATTCCACTGCCTAAAAGATGTCTTTAGCCTTGCTAAGGTTCTTTTTAGCTTATGCACCCTTAATATGTTGCCCTCAGCAAAGTCATAAGCTTCCTGAAATGACTTTCCACTTCCTTGTATTGTTCAAACTCCTCAGTCATATTTGGATATCCTGCTGGTGAAATTTTTCTCATATGCCTCCTAAAAACATCTCTTCTCCATTTGTTATAATATATCTTTCATTGATCCATCTAATGTCCTTTGTAGTAATAACTTTCAATATATGGCAGCACAAGATTCCTTTGGATTCAAACTTCTTACAATTACATTTGAACTCAGCATCTTCCTCCTTATAACTAATAGTGTATACAAACTCTTTTCGATACCAATTATTGAGCAATGATCGTTCCAGAATTTTGATTTTCTTAACACCTTCATCCTCATTTCTCTCTTCTGATTCAACATTTCCTGCCTTTAAATGGCAGTACAAAATCCTCATCATTTCTGCTTGTACTTGTATAAATATATTATGTGTAAATACCCTGAAACTGCTTCTTCCATTCAAAATGCGTTATGCACTTGCTTACAAGATTCTTGGACTTGTAATCTGCTTCAAGTTCTCTTTCAATTTTTTTCCTCATAGCAATTTCATACTGCTCTACAAATTGCTTAAGTGTACTTAATAGATTTACATAGCCATCAAAACAAGCATCCTTTGTGTTGAGGGCATACCAACCCAATATATTGTTAACATAAACTAGCATCCAGTTACACCTTTCTAGAAACAGCTTCATCATCCACTTATTATTTTCAAAACTATACTTAGGTATGAAATTATGTCAATTTCTATCAAACATATCCTAACTTAGACTATCATATATTAATCTTTGAAAATCCATAACAACATTGTCATAATCAGAAGTATGCCTAAATTTCTCAGATACTTTACTAAGGGTGTTCTAGAGACAAAACCTATGGGTAGAGTTTGGCATGACTTCCTTGATTGCCTTAGTCATGCTTACACATTGAACAGTCAGTATTACTTTTGGAGTAGTGCCACCCATTACTGCCAACCAAATGTTGAATTACCATTTGAAAATTCTCACATCCTCATGAGCAATTAAAGCATATTCTAGCAAGATGGACTACCCATGATCATTAGCACCAATGATTGTAGCAAAGGGCATCTTATGACGATTTACAAGATATGTTGTATCAATGCTTACAATATCATTAAATTCTTCGTAAGATTACATTAGAGAGCCTCTTATCCATGTCTGTGTCAGATGCATAAAAAAAATTCTCTATCCTTTTGTTGCATCCTTATGAACAAATTGTTGATTGATTCTGCATCACCTTTACCTAGCCTGAGCCTCCTTTTGCTGACAATGTAATTTCGACAGTCCTTAGGGAGACATCTCATATTCTCAAGTCCTTCACATTGCACTTCAAACATTTTAATGCTTTTGCAAGGCCTAATCCTAGAAATGTCATTTTTCTCTAGATTCCTCTTCATACTATTATCCAAAGCCTTGTGAGTAGCCATGAACCTGCTTTTAGATGGGTTTAGCTGATGATTATATTTGTTCTCAACTTTTATAACTTGCCACTTTCCATTGTCTCTCAATATTGCGTTCAACCTTGCAGGAAAATTGATCCTTTTTGTTATCTTCAAAGCATAAGATTTTCTGCCCTTGTCACAACTTATTATTTGATATCTTCAAACTCCAAACTTATCTTTAGCAGCAAATTTCTTGCATATATTGAATCTTTGAGGCTTAGCATACACAAGATAGCTCTTAAAAAGGCTTGCTATATAGTTAAAGTAGATTTTAACTTCAGACCCTCTAGTCTCCAGCTCAACTTCATCTTCAGTACCTTCATTCGGAATATTGGCTTCTTAAAAATCAAAACCTTCATAACTTTCTTCTGCATCTTCTTCATCTTCGGTGCTACTATTGAAAGTTGAGTTGTAGATAGACATTTGAAGATGTTTCTTATTTTTCCACTTCTTCCCTCAAGTTTGAATCTAAAGTTGTTTACGAAGAAATGACGGTAAAGGAAATGTTTCCAAGGAGATGTTTATGAAGAAAGATGTTCAAACCAGCCAACAACATCATTGATCTTGTCTTGGAAATGTGAAGATAATATTTGTACAAAAGGATTGTTAAAAAAAATGGAGGTAATAGTTGGAGCCAAAAATATGCTAGAGGTTACTCTGTAATTCACTACTGTTGTATAATAATTTGGAGTTCATAAACTTTTTTTTAGTGAAATCCCTATTTTATCCCCATTTGAGTTGTCACAAGTTAATCCCTATAGGATTTTCTTTGCAATATATTGTTATAAAAAAAGGGAATGTAGCAAATAATTTATTAAATTAGATACACAATATTAATACTTGTAGTTATATATGCATTTTGATTATATGTTAATAAAATTGTAACTAAATAAATTTATGCTAGCTGAAAATCTCATAAACTCATAGCTAAAAATTGTCTTTTTGTTATAAATCTAAAAAATAGTAGCTAAATAGTATAATTAATTGCCATAAAAAAATGAAAAATATCTGTATTATATATATAAGCTAAAGAAATAAGAAGTCTCAAAAAGTTGCCACATCGTTAATTTTTTTTAAAAGTATTACTTTATTTTTAATTAATTTTAATAATTTATATAAAATTTAAAATTTAATAATTAATAAATTAAAATTATGACTTTTAATATTCTATTAAATAATTACCCATTAATATAATTTTATAATATTAATTAAATAAATTATATTTTTAACTTTTAATTTTTTATAAATTAATATATTACACATTAATATAATTTAATAATATTGATTTATTGACATTTTTTAGAAATTTGAAAAGAAAAAAAAGACTCTTAATCTTCATAATAACTTAATTATAAATTAAATAAATTAGGCTTAATATATTCACTGCTTCTAAACGTAATTGCTTTGGTCAATTTTCCTCTTCTATTATTTAATTAACCACTTTAACTCCCTTCAACTTACTAATTTCACAACCATTTAACCCTTGATTTCAGAATATGAGATACATACTAAGCACTTGAAATACAAATTTACTGATAATAAATACATATCGACAAGAATGGAACTAGTGGATATCATGTGTGAAAAAATTGCCCACATCAAAAGCATTTCCTCTTCTTCTTTTTCTTCTTCCTCTTTCTCCTCTTCTTCTTCTTCTTCTTCTTCTTTCTACTACTGCTGTAATTTCTTTTTATTTTTTTTTTAAAAGTTTTCAATAACAATATGAAAAAGCAGTTAAATAATACCTATATGTTTGTAAATTCATAACCGCATAGAGTTTTCAGTTATTTTCTCTTGCCTATCATATGTTCGATAAAAGTCATGTGTGAACATTTTTATAATAAAAAAAAGATAGATTTAAAATCAAGCAATTTCAACTCCATTAATGGTCTAGGGTACTTAAATCCAGGGGCGGAGGCAGGTGGGGTCGAGTGGGGGCTGACGACCCTCTCTGCCGGCCGCCGGACGTGAAGATCTTCAGCCTCAGCCTCAGCCTCCTCAGTCCCTCAGCAGCCCAGCCCTCAGCCTCAGCCCCCCCCCCCCCCCCCCCCCTCAGCCCTCAGCGGCCCAGCCCTCAACCTCAGCCCCTCTCTCTCAGCCCTCAGCCCCCCCCTTCTCAGTCCTTCTGGCTCCGCCACTGCTTAAATCCCAACTACCTTAATTAACACTGCTCACAACTCAACCATCCCCAAAGTCAAGAATTAGAGCACAGCAAATTGAGAGAAATTCGCAACTTTAAGGAGAAGAAGCGAAGGAGAAATGGTTTCTTGTTGATTTGTTTTTGGGTTTGGACGGAGAAAGAAGAAGGGACCAGAAGACGTGGAGCAACGACGATTTTTTTTAAAAATTTTTTTATAATTATTTTAAAAGTAATTATTTAACTAATTAAAAGACATTTTAATATTTTATAATATATATTAATTATTTTATTTTTATTCATGCATCACCAAAAATTAAAATATAAATATTTTATCATATTAATAAATAAAGTTTAAATTATTATAAAAGTGATAAATTTAAAGGATAAAGTGGTTAATCAAAAAGCAAATAGAATAAAATGGTTAAAGCTATTAAATTTTTGAGGTAATTGATATATTAAATTAATAAATTATTTATAATAATAATTAATTTATATATTTTAAAAATTTTAAAAATAAAATAATAAAATATATAACTTTTCATATTTGTAATAAAATAATAAAGTAATTATAAATTAAAATAATTTAATTATAATAATAATTAATTTATATATTTTTAAAAAATTTAAAAATTAAATAATAAAAAAATTAAGTAGGGATAGAAATGAAATACGACATAGGCGTAGGGACAATCCCTGTTCCCATACCCCACATTGGCAGAGAATTTTTGTCATCCTATAAATGAGGATAGATTTATCTATTTTCATCCTTGCTGGAGATCTCAGCAAGGACAAAAATTTCAACGCTAGGGGATTTTATACTCAATTAAAAATAAAATAAAATTTAATAGTTTTAAAAAAAATTAATAATTCATATTAGTTATATGTTATAATTAATAATTATATATAATAAAATTTAAAAATATAATAAGATAAAATATATTAACTTAAATTTATTTAATACGTATAAATAACTAAAACACAATATACATAATATATGATATATATTATATTAATATGTAATATGTATTATACATTATAATATATAAATATAATATATATTATATATATCAAGTTCCCGCAATGAGAGAATTCTCTCCGTCCTCGCCTCCGTGAAAAAAAATTATTGGAATTTTCTACTCTGTTTAAGCAAATTTCAGTTGGGAGTGAGAATTTCTTGTCTCACTGTCAACTCTAACTTTAAGATTAACATGAAAATTTTATAATTAAAAATTAATATGAATATTTTTACTTTAATATCAAGATTATTAAGATTTTAAAATAAATAAAAGAATTTAATTTGCAAAATAATTTGATTTGCATAGGAAATATACATATTAATTTGAAAACTTTTTATTTAAAAAATAAAGAAATTTGAATATTAATATAAATATTTTTTAATTTAATTTTAAGATTAACATAAATATTTTTAATTCAATTTGAAGATTAATCTAAAGTTTTTTATTTTAAAATTAAAATAAAAATTGAAGACTAATATGAATATTTTAATTTAATTTGAAAATTATGAAATATTTTTAGATTAATATGAAAGAATTTAATATTTAAAAGAATTTATTTTAAATTTAACATGAATTTTTTAATTTAATTTAAAAAAAATATAACAAGTGATAATGTTAGAGTGAGACATGTGGCAAAAAAAATTATGTTAGTGAGGGGCGGATGGAGAATTAAATATTAGGAGAAACAAATTTTTTTATAGAATAATCTCAAAATATACCTAAACAACTAGTTTTAATATATCAAAAAAATATATATCATTCTTTTAAATCATGAAAATTTTATACTAATTATAATAATTGTAAATTATTATAAATATTAAAAAAAGATATCGTAATTGAGTTCACAACAATAAAAAATAATTAAAAAAAATATTGCTGTTAAATTTAAGATTTGTTTTTTACAGTTGCAATTTTAAAAAAAAATTTATGCTTTTTTAGACAAAATTAAAATTAATAAAAAATATTTTTTTTAAAGTTAGTTTGTTGTGCCTTGTAAAAAGTAAAGGAAAAAAAATCTAATTAAAGAAAGTGAATAATTAAAAAAATACACTACATAAATTACCTTTTAAATTATATTTTTTCAAAAGTACTCAACTCTTTTGATATACTTATATATATTAAATGTATGTTAATTGTATAACTTTAAAAATGAAATATATTTTTAATATAAAAATATATATATTGAATAAATACCTATAAAAAATGGTATTTTTAAAATTAAAAAGTTGAAAATAATTATTTTTGAAAGAAAAAAATTAAAAGTTGAAATTTTGAAATTAATTTTATTTTGAGTATTTCTAAAAAAAATAATTAATATTATTAAAATTTATAATAATTACATGATTCTAAATATTTAATATTATTATACTTTTTGTAATCACAATTATATAACTAGAAATTTAGAATTCTTGGGTCAAATTTGTAATATTAAAGAGTGGTCTGACATCCCACAAACACAATGTTGTGCGGGTTTTGTTCTTTTTTTTTTTTTTCCTTTTAATTTGTTTATTTGTTGTGGTTGAACTTAAAAGTCAACATTAAAAGAGAAAAAGAAGTTAGTGTCAACATTTTCGGCTCTCTAGTGGTGTTGTTTCGAAAACATTCTTTAATTAAGGAGACAGGATTTTTTACTGTGGATTGAGTAAAATTCGTGATATTTTTCTCTTTTTTAACTTTAATTTAAAAAAATAAAGAAATATAAATTCTTAGTGAGGATACTCATCCGAGCGAAGATCACCGGAGAACGAGGACATGAGGATACGAGCAAATCTACCGCATTTGTGGGGCAGGGAGGAGAGCAGAGATTTTCCCATGAGAATTGTCCCCCACCCCTTTGTCATTCATGGACCTTATGAGATAAGTATAACTGAATGACAATCATTGTCTCTCCTTCAAATTTTGCTTCTACTCAAACAATTTTTTTTGAGAATTTATCTTTGTTCAACAACGCTTTATGCAATTCGTTCTGTATTAAAATCACTTTCATCTTAACTTATCAAAAATTAAAATTAATACTATAATCATACTTCTCAATTTTAAATTTTATCATCATCATTAATTAATCCAAAATAAATATTAAGTTAATGAATCATCCTTTGATATCACTTGTCATAAATAAGATCACAAGGAAAATATTTAAATGGGTTCGTTTAATATGAATAATAAATATCATAATAGAAATTAAAAAAATAAAAGAGTAAACAAAAATTTAACATAGTTCGACATAAGCTTATTTTTACAAGCGAGAAAAAAAATAAAATTCACTAACAAATTGAAAGATATCAAAAAAAGAACATTAGAAACCCTTAACCCAATTACATCCAAAAATTTCACGTATAATCTCACAGAATTACAAATCATATTGGGGACTTAAAGCAAATTCACAAGATGATTACACTTCTACATAAATACACATCGATTCTATATATATAGATATACTTGACTTGAGTATGAAGAATACAAATCTTGTTTAAGAAGGGTTTTAATTAATTTGTCAAAAATAATTGGAAGACTTATCTAGTAAGTTTTCTTAAATAGTATCAAATTAAAAAAATCAACTTTCAATAATATAATAACTTCTAATAAAAAAATTTAACTTTTGAAAAATAGAAAATAATATAACTTCTTAAATAATTCAAAGTTTCCCAATCAAAACTCATTATTAGCAAGTAAATTCAAATATAGAGAGTGACCGAGTAAGAGAGAATAGTGAGTTAAGCAAGAGGTGGTCGAGTGAGAGAGAACAAAGAGTTGAACGAGAGAATAAAATGGACAATGAGAGAAAGAGAGGGAGTTTAGGATTTCCATTAAAGAGTGTTTTTGAATAATGATAAATGAAAGAGAAACCACTTATACTGGCTCTTTTTTTAATGGTATAAAAAGTCAAAAGATATCTATTTATAGGGAATAAGATCTAATTGAGTTAAAAGTTTACACGGGATATTTTTCTAGTGATTTCCATTAAAAAAAAGAAAGAAAGAAAGATAGGAATTATAATTTTTAAAAAAATCAACTTTAACCCTAAAAAGATTGGATTTTATTTTTATTTTTATTTAATATTTGGTTGATAATTCAATCAGAATGATAAAATTTTGTTTTTGATGTTAAATTAATATTTATTCATATACAAAATGAATTGACAATAAAATTATTAAAAGAACAAAAAAATGAATATTATTTAGTACCAAATATGATTCAACCATTTAAATCGAAGTTACTGTTGTTATCATCATTTATATAAACTCTTTTGTATTTATATTAATTTTAAAACTTATAATATTATAAAATTTTATAATTATATATTATTGGCAAAATGTATTATTTGGTCCCTATACTTTAGTGCTTTTTTCATTGAGTCTTTATACTTCAATTGTGACCTATTGAGCGCTTATATATGGTTGTCTCATGTGAATTTGACTATTTTTTAACATATTATTTTAACTCGTTATAATTGAGAGCTTAATAGAAAAAATAGTATAGCATAAAAGTCAAAATGATTCTTTTTACTTTTCTTTTTAATTATATATGAAAAATTAAGATAACACGAGTTTCATAGTGCTTCTACTTCACGCACAAACTGACAATTAAAATATGGTTATAGTAAAAAAAAAATTTATAATCCGTAAAATTTATAATCCTCAAAATCAAATTTTTTATCAGTTGGCTTTTCTACACTTTTCGTCCACAAAAGTTGATCTATATTTCTAATAATACAGAGAACTAAAAGGCTTTAAAAGATAAGCAAGAAGTTGAGAGTTTGTGCTCTAACATAGTTATGGTCATGGTTTCATTATTCTTCCAAGATTCGGTAATAGATTCTTCTACAATTCTTGTTACAAGACACTCCTCATATATATATATATATATATATTGGTAAATAGTTGATGCGGACAGAGCTATAAAATAATTTAATTTTAATTTTAATTTTTTAGGCTCATGTAAGAAGTTATATCTTCAAACTAATTTCAAAACTCTAAAAAACAAAAACAAAAATTGAAAGTGGGTTTTAATCTAATTTGGCATTCTACTTATTAGACATTTAAGTTAATTACGTTGCTCCAATTTAGAGTTGGCATTTTGCTATCTTCATTAATGCCTAATGGATAGACTAATTGACTTGTATCAATAATAATTTAAATTATATATTTTTTTTATGAAGAAGTCATATTTAATTTAAATCTTTAAGATGAAATATTTTAATATTTTCAGATTTTTTTAACAACATTTTAATACATTCAGTTTGGTGATAAACACCTTTTTCTTCTATTAATTGATAGTCGAGTTAAAACTTTTGTTTTATTTTATTTATTTATTTTGCTTTTAAGGTTCTTTAAATTTTATATATTTCTTTGCACTTTTAATTAGTTATGATAAGTTGTATTATACTTTGTTTAACTAATGGTAGAAGTATTAGCATAAGTAGGATATATAATATCCTGATGTGAAAGCTTGTATTATCTGAACTTTTTCATGTATAATTAAAAAACAAAAAAAAAATATTTTGGCTCTTATACTATACTATTTTTTCTATTAAGCTCTAAATTATAACAGTATTAAAATAATCTGTTAAAAAATAAATCAATTTAGCATAAGACAATAATATAGGAGGCTTTTGCCTGTATTATTAGATTTTATTAATTAATATATGTTAAATTTTTACTCATTTTCATTATTTTATTTAATATTAATTCAAAGCCTCATCACTTGATCTTCTTATAAAAAAATAACTTTTCACCCAGAATAAATTATTCCAAAATCATTTGAATTTGTGATATCACATTCTACTAAAACATTATATGCTATAAGAGTTTGTTTTATACTTAATAATAAGAGCATCAGGCATAATATGATATAATTTTTACTTTTTTTAAAATTAGTTCCCTTCCATTTAACATGGTACGAATCTAAAATCACTTTATGACAATTTTAAGCCTTTATTTTTTGTTTTTACAAATTCATCATTAACCTAATGAATTTAAAATATAATCATTTTATCTTCTACAGAAAATATATAATTTTAATTAAAATTTTATTTTTAAAAATAAATTTTATGTTAATTAAAATTTGAACTTAAATTATTACAATTTTAATTGTAATATATTTTGAACTAGTTTGGAAATTTAATTTATGTAATAAAATTTCTTTTAAACAAGGCGTAGCTAATCTACAATGAGTGGGATCTATTGATTCCACTCAATTTATTAGCAAGTATATATTTTTTTTATATTTATATATATGTTTTTTTAGAATTGACCCCATTATAATATGTAAATTAACCCCAGTAAAAAAGGGTCCAAATTTACTTAATAAAAATTAGTCTAAAATTAACTAATAATTTATAGCAAAAAAAAATTTGTAGCCTAAAAATTGGGTCACATCTACCCATTTGTAACCATTATTTAAACAAAGCAATTGGCTTTGTCAAAGAAAAAAAAAAAAACAAAGCAATTGGCTATCCAAAAAAATAGAAAGAAAAGCTCTCTGGAAATAAAACGAGGAGAAGGGAAATATTGATATCTTCAAGTGTGAAATTGGCATCTTCAAATTTCTAGCCCAGCTCAATAAAATTTTTTACTATGCCTCTGCTTTTAAATAATTAAGAAATTCAAATATTTATTTTATTGGCGTGAAAAAAATAATTATGAGAAATATAACCATTTAAAATTTATTATTTAAGTAATGTCGAGTATACTTTTTATCAAAATTAAAAGTATTAAAAAATTTTATAATTTAAATATATATCTAAAATATTAAAAAAATTTAATCTAAATATATGTAAATTATTTAGGATAAATTACATTCATGGCACCCTTGGAGATGCCCAATTTTTTATTATCGTCCATTATCTTTAATTTGTCATGTTGACGTCCCTTAAATATTCAGTTTTGTATCACCGTTGTTCTTCTGTCCATCAACCAACTAAAACTCTGATGATATGACAAACTATATAGATTGTCACAACACTTTCGAGGCTGATATGGTATGGTGCATGTGATACTACGTAAAATCTTTAAAAATATTGTAAATTCACTTTTAAAACTTGTAACCCCTACATCACATGGGTAAAAAGTCCAAACTTTTACCATATGACAATTTATGTATAGTTTGTTAAATATTATTTGTCACTTCAATTTAGAGGCTGATAACATATTATGCGTCACGTCAATTTATTTTAAAATTTTAACTGGCTAATGGACATAATGATATCGGTATACAAAATTGGATATCAAAGGGATGCCGACGTAGGGATGACTAATATAATTTATTCAAATTATATATATTTTTTTAAGATTCGAACTCTGAAAAATATTTTAGTGATTCGAACTTTTAATTTTCCTAATGAAAAAAATTAGGTGTTTGCTTAGACAACTCAGCGACTTATTCAAATTACTTATGAAAGACTAATATTTGAAAATGTGAAAGAGATGCAAGTTGGCATTTTCTGTTAACTAAACCGATTCATGAAAGCCATTTGTATATGTAGGCTTCAATTTAGCTTATTTTGACTTTTCTTACCAAAAAAAAATATATATATTTTAAATATGGTTGAATTCATTTTAGCAATTAGTTTATATAAAAAATAATTAGAACTGAAATGCGAAGGGGCCGCGCGAACTAAAGTTCTCTTACAAAAAAGGAACTTTATATAAAAAATTAATACTATTCACAATAAAGTTCTGTTTTGTTTCATACTTTTATTTATATATTTTAATTTATTAAAGAATTTGATTAAAAACAAACGTTTTTAAGCATAATAGTTTCGTTTATATCATTTCAAATTATTGGATAATGCAATTTTTGTTTTTGTCATTCAATTTTTTACTTGACATTAATTAAAATTATTTTTTATTTTCTGATTTTTTAATCATTCTAAACTTATTATTTAACTACTTTCACCCCAAATAACTGATCCAAAATCATTTTGACAATTAAACTTACATAACTTTTTGCACAAGTTGTTGAATGTTTGCCCACCTGAACTTAGTTGTTGAATGTTTGCCCACCTCAACTTAAAAAAAAAAAAATTGAACTGACGTAGCACTACCACAAATTATGATGCAGGCTCTCCCTCTTGGGGAGACCTTAGGCCAGCAGCCCTCTAAAGTGCAATGGAAGTCACTAACCTAGGCGATGGGACTTATTGATCACCCATTGACCCCGTCCAGGTAAGTATGGTTAAATGCTGCTTAAGGCTTCTTATTTATATGCTCAGTTTTCGTTATTCTTTGTGTTGTTTTTGATGTGGGACAAAGCTTATGTCTTCACTATTATGCAAACAATCAAAAATCACATGGGTCCCTTCGGGAACATCCGATAAAATCAAATATCACATCGGTGGATGGACCAAAGTTGACTAAGCCAATGTATTTACATTTCATGGCAATGCTTTGGTAATTTTATTACCGTAAATAATATTGATTCTCATCAATATCATAATTTTTATTTATATTAAAGACATGTATACTCTCATCAATCAATCAATATTTCTTGTAAAATACAAATTCATGAAAATTTTACTTGTATAAATGCAAATATTAATTATAAAGCATTATTCATATTTAAAAATAAAAGAGAAGTTCTCTTCCTTTTTTCCCTTCTACTTTCAATAGAAAGATTGTTGAGTCTTAATCCAAAATAATAATAAGTATTTTCCAAACATCCAAAAATAAAATCTTGCTATTTTGTCATTTATAAAAAAACTATTATCTCACACAAATAATTTTTTCTCTCAAAATATGCTAAATACATAACTCACACACAAATCTCTTTATATTTTTTTTTCAAAATTTTTCTTATGCTTTGAATTGATGGGGGAAAACCTATTTATAGGCCTTTCCACGGCGTTAATAACGCACGAGACAGCTTACAACCAATTTGCAAATCTTGTGGCGGTGGAACAAGCTATCCAATTAGTGGACAACTTGCTTCCTTTTTTTAAAAATTAAAAGTGATGGGTCTCACCTCTTGAGTGGGGCGCTCCAACGATCATAAAATATTGGATTGAACTACAAGATAAAACACGGTAAAGAAGGTTGTAATTGTAGGGGAAAAAAAAAGAAGCTTCTCATTTCTTTATTTGTAAATATAGAATTATTTAAATTTTGTGATATTTTTTTATTGATTAGTTAAATTGGCATGTTGCAGTTTTACAATGGAATTGATGATGCTGTTTAAAAGAGAGAACATAGATAAATGTTATAGTTGGGGGCTATTATCTAAGTTGTGTACCTATCTCAAAGCTTAAATGGAATAAATGATGGGAGTTTTTATCCTTTATATGAACCTTATTATTGTTTTATTCCCTCTTTTTTAGTTTTTGTTCTTATCGTATGTTTGATTTCATATCTTTTTGTGGTTTGGCTACTTGAATGTTAAACTCATATTTTAGTGTACAATGTTATTATTTTATTTTTTTATTTCTAGTATTATTATGTTATTTGCTTGTACAAGATTTGGGTAAATTGCACAGAAAGTCTCTTATAAATACATAATTTAGCAAAGTGGTCCCTTTAATTCAAAATGCTTCGATTTAGTCCCTTAACTATCCAGTTTCATAACAAAATGGTCATTCCATCATCTATTTGTCATCCAACCCACAGAACGGTGATCCGGCGTGGCTCGAATGATCATCATGCCATGTCAGAAAATATTATTGTTCATTCTTTGTCAGCATTCCAATTTGCACGAGAACCAAGTATTTCACCTGCTCTTACTTATATTACTTGTATCGTTGTTTCTTCATCTTCTTCTAGAGCTGTAAAACCCTAGCTACAAAATCAGATCTTCAAATTGCATACGCCAAGCAAAGTGGTTTCGATTTCTCTCTCCAATGTCAGAAGGTCACTGTCAATTTTTCTGCCCTATATGTGATTGTGGCGAGTTAGCTCCTCTTCGTACCTCTCGGACCGCAGATAATCCTGGGATGCATTTTTATGGTTGCAAGAACTATGGTGTATGTATAAATTTGGTTTGTATATTTGTAGAATGTAGGTATATGATGATTTGCTTAGAAATTTCTGTTTGTAGACCCCTCATGGGCCTTGTAGGTTTTTTGTATGGGTTGATGAAGACTACCCTGAACACGTTAAAGTCGTCATTAACTCTTTGTTGAGGAAGATAGAGAGATTGGAGAAGGAAAAGAAAGAGCTACAGAGCAAGAATAGAGTGACAGGGTTGGGCAAGGCTTTGTTTATGGGGTAGGTGTTGCAACTGTATATTTACCCCTATTGTGTTCATGGTTGGCCACAGGAAAAGAATGAAGTAAATGTTTGTAGGTGGTTAGGAATGGATTTTATTTCCCTAGCATTTCTGCAAGGGTTATATGTTGTAATGTTTAAAAATGTTAAATGAAAATTTTATTGACTACATATGTTGTTCATTACAAATCCAAATATAAATCATAATGTAGAACAAGAACATCAAGAGCAATAAGCAAAATGAAAAGCCCAATTGCAACTTCATTAAAGAATGATCCTTTAAAAATTACAGTAACCATTTATAGTTTGATGATCCTTTGAATATTACAAGACATCTATTTAGTTTTGTTTTACCTTACAAATACACATCAAGTAACAAGTAAACAAAAAAAAATACATATCCTATTACACAATGAAACCAAAAAATATCCATGCTTTGCCCAAAATCTTCAGCATTTTGAGTCCTCTATAGATTGCCAGTAATAATGCTCTATTGTGTTGTCTATTGATTGTTATCCATTGTGCTTGGTTAGGTTCCACTCACAATTGGATTGTCTTGCTGCAACAAAGAACACATAAAAGAATTAAAATTGTTGTAACACATTTATCTTGAAACTTTAAACATTGTAACATAATCATCCCATAACTTTAATAAAAGAAACTTTATCTTCACATTTACATCCAACAGCTAAACAAGTAGAACAATCGAGAAACTGTGCATCTAACTGCAACAAGTTACCTGCTGGCTTGCATATTTCTTATGAGATCTTTTGTTATGGCCTATTTGTCCACATACACTACATCTAATTTTAATTGAACCTTTCATTTTGAAGCTACTTTCAAATGAAGTGTCTTGTGTTTGAATTGGTTGATTGCCAATCCAAAAAAAAAAAAAAGAATTGGTTGATCCACACCTGCAGATTCAAATCTTTCTGTTTGCTTCTATTTTCGTTTAGCTTCTTCTCTTTCACCTGCCTCCTTTCTTCTTGCCTTGGGTCTCCTTCCTCTTTGTTTCACAACAATTGGTGGAGGAGTGATAATATTATTTCTATTTGTTTTAGGCCACAACTCATGCCTATTTGTTGGTTCAATAGTATAACTGTAAACTCTAATAGCAATAGACATATGGTATCAGGCATCAACATAAAGCTCAGGATTTTCATTTTGTCCAACAAATGTATGCAATAGCATGTGGGCATAGGATACCAGTTAAATCCCATCTCCTACAACCACATGTCTTATAATCCAAATCAACAACATACTGCTGGCCCCTACCATCAACTTGCACTCTATTTGAACCACTGGAAGTTGAAAAATAGTCTCCAGACAAATTCGTATTCTTTTATAGCTTCTTTTGAATTTTAGCACATAGTAGAGTTTGGATCTTTCCCATTTACAGCTTCTTCTTTGCTACTCTCATCATCAATTGTACCCTTATCATTTCTAACATTGTGATGATGGGTCTTTTCCTTGCCTCTAAGATATATCTATTGAAACATTCACACATGTTATTTAATACTATGTCACACTTACAAGCTATATTAAAACATGCCCTACTCCAATTTTCACATGACCTGTTCTTCATCACTCTCACCATTTCTTTGACTTTTTCTTAACTTCTTCTAAACAATCATCTAATTTTTTTTTATAAGTTGCCCTTGCACATGCCCATAATAGATCTTTATAATTTTTACCTCTGAAAATAGATCTCATGTTGGTCCATAGATTTCTTACACACATTCTATGTTCATAATGTGGAAACATCTTTCCAATCACATAGACCAAGCCCTAGAAGAAGAAATAACCAAATTAGATGCATATATTAGTGAAGGATATTCCTTACTGAGTTAAGGTTATATACCTTTTGTCTGTTCGACATAAAGGTCCAGCAATGTGAGTTATGCATGGATAAGTTGGCCTTCAATCTGCTTAGGAACCAACCCCAGTTTTTAGTATTTTCTACGCTAACAATAGCATAAGCAATGGGGTATATACAATCATTGTGATCAATTCCAACTGCTGACAAGAGTTGACAACCATAAATACCCTTAAGAAAACATCCATCCAAACAAATTATAGGCCTACAACCATATTTAAGTCCATCTCTCAAGGCTTCTAGGCAAATGTAAATCCCTTCAAATGGTCTTTCATCTCAATAATAGAGCCACGGTTAGATCTTAATAGCTTTAACGTGTAGTCATGAAACATCCCATATTGCTTTGATTCATCCCCATTTATTTTTTTAATGTAAAATTTCTTACCCTCCATGCCTTCATTCTACTAATAGTAACTTTGTAATCCCTTTTCGGGTTCTTCCTTATGTCATCCATGTAATGAGTAGCTAGCCATTTGGAAGTGACGTGTGTATTACTATGCACTCTGGCACATGTATGGGTCAAATTAGCTCAACTAAGTTGGAATGTTTCATCTCCTGCATCTTGCATATTAGCCTTGTAAGCTCTCAGCTTCCATTTGCATGACTCCACTGAACATTCTACAACTCTCCTTAATTTATCATTTTTTTTAAACCTTGTCTGAAATCTATTTTTAATACTCCAATTCCTTACTGCATTCTTAAATTCATTTCTATCTCTGAATATCAAGCCTTTTGGCCATGTGGGATTATCCATGTCCCTTTCTGCACAAAATTCTATAAATTTATTGGACATTTCATCCCCAGATTCTGTCTCACTATGCAGATCATCACTGAATGCATAATCAGAATCTTGTTCATGGTATTCATGTCCCTATACATTGATATGTGCATCATGCTATCCACTTGACCTTTCTGAAGGCACATTTGGAGTGCCAATTTCTTTATTATTAAGGTTCTCATCTAGCCTCTCTTGAAGATCATCATCCATGTCAGCAATATCATAGTCATCATCTTCAATGTTTTCATCAGGGCCTTCTTCTGCACTTGATTCATCATGTTCTCATGCTTGTTCATGAGAATCTGCATGTTCAGACGACATGAAGGTGGTGGCTATAGGTTCATATGGTGCTAGTGGTGGCTGCAGGTTCAGATGATGCTTCTTGAGTAGACCGTAGTAACTCTTCTTTAAAGTCACTATTCAATAGCAAATCACCAAACATTTCCAAATTGAATTCATGACCCATAACATTTTCCTATACGTGTTGTTCCACATTTTCATCTACTGGCTGTTCTAAAGGTTCTCATACTCCTTCAATGATTCCTTCTGTTTTAGTAACTTAAATTCTAGCTCCTCCATTTCCCTCTCCTTCAACATTTTCTCTTCCATTATGGCTTCCCATTTTTGCCTCTGCTTCTCCATTTCCAACATCTTCACCATCTGCTCTTCCAGTTTCAGATACTTCAACATTTGTTCCTCCAATTTGATCTTTATATTCAATACATTTGATGTTTGAAGGAGTTTGTGACCTGCTTCTCCCCCTAGCAGGCTCATTCTCTATTGGTTTTGTTTCAATTTCTCTTCTTCTTTTCCTTATTTGTTTTGGTGCTATGTGTTTTTGTTCAGGCTCCTCAATTTCTTCAATCACAACATTCCCTCTCATCGGTCTTAGAATTTCCTTAAATTCAACAAATAACATCCTAATGCTCAGGTGCTTTACATAAATATCCACTTCACCATACTTTTCAGCCTGCTCTGCCATTGCCAAGGCATGGCAATCATTCTCTCTGGCCTTAATCCATATTTGTACTCCTTAGAGGGTTCCTTTCACCAATATCTCATAAATCCCTCCTTTGCATCAAGTTGTTGCATGACATGATCAATACATACTATAACAATCTTATCAGCACAACAACCCTACATGGTAAACACCTCTTCATTATAGTATCCTACTTCAGCTTTATCCCTATTATAATGCAGTCTGATACTGAATTCTTTTAATCCTGACAAAATAAACAAAACAAGTTTCATGCTTTATACTCTTAATGTGCATTTCGGTATGATATATGAATGAAAATGTAATTTTTTTCATTTTTTCTTAATGTGCATGTCAGTATGAAAATTGCCATCCCATGCATTTTAGCACGTGTATATAATACTATAGTAAATTGTCTTCCATGCAAATTTATCACACATTTAAAATAAAATAAAATAAAATCCCATCCAGCATCAAACCCAAAACTCTTTTTTTCACTACTTTCAATTTCAAAAAACCTAGCCTCTTTCATTATCAAAACCGGACCCGACAGACAAAGTAAATAAAAATTTCAATTTTAAATCCAAATTACATATGATTCCTATCGCCATCCCCAAATGTTGGTCCACAAACAATTTTTTTTTCCGACGTTGTTGTGGTCCAACACAACTACTTCACTATTTTTTACTAAAATGAAATAGTTTAGTTTATTAATTCCAAAACTTTGCAGGACATAACACAACTACTTCACTTGTTTCGATTAAAGTTATTGAATTTATGAGAATAACAGCCTAAGCTTTTATTTTTTTATTCAGAGAAAATCTTCTTAGAAACACAGAGAAAGTGATAAAGAAACGAGAGAGACTCATTATACTATTTATGGGGATGAACGGCAAAAAAATGGGCTATAGAAATAAGAGCAGGTGAGATACTTGGTTCCCGTGCAAATTGGAATACTGACGATGAATGAACAGTAATATTTTCCAACGTGTCATGATGATCATTGGAGCCACGCCGGATCGCCATTAGGAGGTTGGATGGCAAATAGATGGAAGAACCATTTTATTACGAAACTAGATAGTCAAGAGACTAAATCAAAGCATTTTGAATTAAAGGGACCACTTCGTTACATTATGTATTTATAAGGGACTTCCTATGTAATTTACCCTACTAGATTTTGTTACAAAAAACATGTTATAAAAAAATGCAATGGATTCTAGATATTTATTTTAGTTCACTTTATTATTATTATTATTATTATTATTATTATTATTATTATTATTATTAATTCATTAAAAATTTATGGAAGAAATTAATTTGATTTAGAATAACTTTATTGATGGATTATATATAGATGATATCTATATCTATATTATCTATATAAAAGCTAAGGATATAAGAAGTGTTGAAGGAATGACACATCATCAAGAAGGGCTACATAATCTAAATAATCTAGGTTATTTCTCTATAATGCCCAATATACTCCAGCATCACCTGCTTTACTGAAATTACTACCCATTTTTATTATGTCCATGTGAAATTTTACAATGTACTACCTTTATTATATATATAAAAAAAGTATAGTTAAGAGTAAAATTGATCATCTTTTTTTTTCTTAAAATGAGAGATAATTGGAAAAAGATCATATTTGGACCAATATATTCCTTTAATTTTAGACCAGATAATTATTTTTATTTTACCTATTTAATTATATTATGTATAATTTAATATGCAACCTTCCATTTTTTTTTTTTTGAAAAACTTAGAAGCGTAATCAATTTCTAAATAATGGTATATTACCTAAGATCAAAATATTTGAAATGATTTGTTTCAAAAAGTTTTTTTTTATTTCAACTATAAACTCTTTAATTGTAAATATATTATTGTATATATAATTAAATTGAATAAATTCAATTAAGTTTAAATAAATATTATTGGAAATAAGAAGATTTTATTGTGTTAAAAATGATAATTTGAGAGATTTTACATTTATAAATTTAATTAAAAAATTAATAGAGCCTAATATATTTTTGAAAGTTTTGTCCAACTTTTTACACAGCTAAATAAAATAATGCAATTATTAATGTAATACTAATTCCGTTACTTTGTTGATGATGACCTACTAATCATCATCGAAATGTTTCAATTACTTGTATTAATTTTACTTAATATTATAATTTAATTTTTTTATATAAAATTTATTAAATACATTAAATATTAAACATTAGATGATTTGACAATTTATAAATCTATATTAATATATAAAAAGCTAAGGAAGAAGGGCTCTTTTGAAGCTGCCATATATGCATATTTTAAGAAAGAAATAATTCTACAATTTCTCCCTTTATATTCTCAATTCCTTTAATTTTTGTTCTATAAACTTAAATCGATATGTCACTTGCTCTCCCACAATTAAATATTGTGATGATATGAAATAACTTTTTTACTTTCTTAATTTTTTTGGGCGAACTTTGATTTTCTCATACTTTTATTTTTAACTTTGTAAGTAATTCATTTTCTGAACATTTTTTTGTATCTCCTCTTTGATCTAAATGGAAAATCTCTTCAAAAGACTTACAACCCAGTCTTTGCTTTTGCAAGTAAGAACAAACAGTTTTCTTTTTTTTTTTTAAATTTATGGGTTTCTAATAAATTTCTATGTTGTTTTTGATATTTTTTTATAGGTTGTGTTTTTCTTTGATGATTGTTTTGTTGTATTTCGAATTAGATTAGATTTTTGGATAGTTTCTTTAGAACATGGTTATGGTTGTTTAAAGTGATTTTCTATTATAATTACTTCAATTTTCTTTTTATCAATCATAAATGGTGATGACAATTTAATTTTTCATTCATCTGAATTTAATGGCAAATTATCATATTTTTATTATAGGTTACATGAAAGTACCATTGATAAATTTGGTAGAATTTAACATTAAATTTTAATTTTTTGAAGCAGGCCTCTTTAGGAATCAATAAAGGAGTAACAGAGTACAAGCTACCTTAGCAAGCATAAATGAATTAAAGTACTATCCATTTTCTCAATTTAATTGATAACTTATTGAAATTGAGAATATTTATTTGAAATTGATATTATCAATATCATGATCCCTACAACAATTTGAATTTGTTTGCATGACCCAATATGAATCATGTGATGCATAGCTAGCAACCTAAATATTGTTAGAAATTAAAAGTTAGATATAAAAATAAAATTGAAGTCAACAATATATTTAGACACTAATATATATTTTTCTTCTCATCTTAGATTATTACTTACATGAGTGAATAGAGATTGTGAAGTAAGCAAATGAAAGAAATAAAATAATATAAATTTTTATAATTTATTAATAAAAATGATAAAAAAAATATATCTGAGTATCGCGCGGGTCGACGTCTAGTTTCAAAAGAAAAGCCAAGATTATAAGAAGTGTTGAAAGAATGACACATCATCATTTTTTCAAAATAATACTCTCTCATTTTTTATTTTTAATTAATTTTTATTTAATTTTAATAATTTATATAAAATATAAAAATTAATATTTAGTATATTTGCGACTATTAATCTCCTATTAAATAACTACACATTAATATAATTTTATAATATTAATTAAATAAATTATGTTTGTGACTTTAATTTTCTAAAAAATAATTACACATAAATATAATTAAATTAATTATACATTAATATAATTTAATAATATATTTATATTTTTTTAGAAATTTAAAAGGTTAAAAAAATATAAACTCTTAACATTCATAATAATTTATAGATATAACTAGGATAAAAAGTAATAATAAAATAAATATAAATATGTGACTTTTATCTTCATGCATTAATTAATAATTTCAATTTTAAAATTCATTAGTAACTATTAATTATTAAAATTATTAATTTATTAATAATATAATAAATATGACTTTTTATCTTCACATGTTAATAGTTTCAATTAAAATATGTACTAATAATTACCTATTCATTACTAATTTATTACTATATTAAATATTTAACATTTCATCTTCATCATTTAATTTACTTATATATATCGCTTTAAATAAATTAATATAGTAATAAATTAGTAATTATTTAATTATTTATAGTAATTATTTATTTTGATATTGTATATCACTTTAAATTAGATTTAATTGTTTAAGCCCTTCTCTAAATTTAGCATGAGGAATCAAATAGAAAATAATGTAATAAAAATTTTCATGAATTTACAAATTCTTCAAGTTACACAACTTTGTTTCATAAAAAAAATAATATTATATAGAAAATCTATGTTGAATACAAAGAGACACAATAACGGTAAATTCAAAACTCTTACTTTCAATACTTGTTTTCTCTTTTTTTTTTTTAAATTTACAACAATGTTATAATTAATTTTTTTGTTTTAATATTATTTTTATAATTCATTTTTTCTACAAAGTTATCACAAACTCATCATATCTTATATAATCTATAGTATTTTTTCTTAATATTGTTATAAATTATTTTTTGCCTATTAGGTATATGTTGGACAACTCTTTATAGTAAAGAAAGCACCATAATTTTGCATGCTAATTTACATAATATATAAAATATTAAGTTTGAATTTTCAATTTAATTCAAAACTATAAAATTTATACAAAATTAAAAAATCTTTTTCACATATGAATTTAGAATTAAATAGTCATAAATAAAATAAAAAAATACCAGCGGTATTTTTTTTTTCAAACAAAGGTCAAATTCATTACTCAGCTTGCTAGAGAATTATATTTCATTATATACATATTTTCCATTTCATAATAATGAGAGAAATTAGTTAATTTTATTAAAAATATAAAATTACATAATATTTTTTATTATATATATTGTTTTAATATAAAATATAGTTATTAAATATTTTAATAACTAATATTAAATATAGATATAATAGATATTTTTATATATCAATTAATTTATTAAAATAATAAATATGTTATTTTTTATAAATAAAAAATATACTTATCAACATAGACTGAAAAATAATTAATATTTATAACTAGAATATATTTGAATTTAGAATAAGAAGATTTTTCAATAAGAAAAAAAGAAAGTTTTTCAATCACGTTAGTTGAAACAAATTTAATTTAAATGTAGCTAGCCAACTTATAACAAATTAATTTTTAGTCATTGACTTACTGACCACAAATTAATATGAATAAATTAGTAATTTTATTTAGAATTGAGCTTGAAGTTATTTGTAAAAATTGAATTTAGTAATAATGTACATATTATGCCAAATGAATTTTTTAAAATTAAATTTCTTTTATCGTTTATATAGATATTATTATGAAGAAATTAAAGTCAGGGATTATAATGTACTAAACAATCTAATAAGTAATTTAGCCTAAATTTAGGCATTTTTGGTTGTTTGTAAATGTGATAGGAAAAAATTATTATTGTAACACTATAATACTATATAAATTTATAATGCTAACATCATACAATTATATTATTATACTCTTTAAATAATATAAATAAGCTAATATATTTAAGAATTTAATTCAATGATAATATTTAATGTTCCGTATAAAATATTATTGTAAAATTCAAAATACAATAACAAAACTATGAAAAGATAATAATTATGAAATTCTATTTAATAACTTATTTAAAAAAATAAATTTATAAAATATAAATTTATATTCAAAATTTTTTATAAATTAAACTAAATTAATAAAATCTTATATTAAAGTATATGAAACTAATAATTTTTTATGACTTTAAAAAATATTGTTATAAAAAAATTAAACATAATATGATATGTAATAACTATAATTAAAGTATATAAAATATAATATAAAAAAATAAAACTGCACATCGCACGAGACTATACCTAGTTCATCACTAAATTTAAA
Organism: Garcia nutans; assembly: GCA_947685225.1. Classification (NCBI taxonomy): domain Eukaryota; kingdom Viridiplantae; phylum Streptophyta; class Magnoliopsida; order Malpighiales; family Euphorbiaceae; genus Garcia; species Garcia nutans. The sequence goes on from CANTUV010000013.1 coordinate 1,261,112, forward strand.
GATGATAATCATCCTTAGATTATCATCCTTAGATTTGGGGACGATTATTATCCCTTTTATTGAAGATAACTATTGTTCGCATTTTTTAAAAGGACTTTTATCTTTAGTTTTGAAGATGATAATCGTCCCTATATTTAGAGACGATTATCATCCTTTTAATCAGATACGATAATTAAAGTATCCCTATATTAATTTTAAAAATTATAATATTACAAAATTTTAATTAATCAGGATGATAATCACGATAGTCGTCCCTTTATTTGTATTTATATTAATTTTAAAAATTATAATATTATAAAATTTTATAATTATATATTAGTAGATTTTGCTAATTAATAAATATTTAACATTTTAAGAAAATGGATAGTTGACTATCTTAGCTTATTAAATAGTTAGGTTACTGATTCATTTTTACACATTTTCATTATTTTATTTATGGTCATTCAAAGCCACATAATTTGAACTTTGTATAAAAAAATTAATACTATTTAATTAGATTTGATTGTTAAATAAAGTTCTGTTTTGTTTCACTCGTTTATATTATTCATATAATTTCAAATCATAGGATTGGATAACGAATTTTTGTTTTTATCATTCAAGTTTTACTTAACAGTGATTAAATTTATTTTTTATTTTCTGATTTTTTAATTATTTTAAAAGTTATTATTAACTTTTCACCCAAAATAAATTATTCAAAAATCATTTAACAATTAATCTTATAACATTTTGTAAAAGTTGTTAAATATTTGCCCACTTGTACCAAAAAAAAGGAGTTTTTTTTTTTTTCAAAAATAGCCTTAAAGATAAAAATATTTTCAAAAATGTCCCCTTTTCAATTTCAATTACAAAAATATCTTTTTTCAACTTTTAATTTCAGAAATATCCCATTTTAGAGGTATATTTTTAGTATACATTTAATATATTAAAAGTATACTCTATTTACAAAGGTATATGTTAAATATACATTTAGTATAACAAAAATATACTAAAAATATAGTATATTTTTAAAAAAAAATTAAAAAGTATGCTATAGAATATAATTTCCTAAAAAAAGAAATGAAATGGGAAGGAGCCGCGCAAAAAATGTTATCAATTATAGATACTTTTATAAAAAAAATATAAACTCAAAAGGCGAAAACCAATTTAAAAGGATGATTCAAATCAAAATCAAAATTAGCCCATCATTTAAGGGTCTGAATCCTAACAGAACTGACTATTATCGGTTAAAGTTAAGTTTCATGATTTTCATGGACTAAAACAGGTGATTCTGAGCCAACGGTTCTGATTAACCAAATTGTGGCCATAATTATGTTGAAGATGCTATGTGCAATGCATTTATCTAATCTTCAATCAAGGGTTGCAATCAAACCAGTGGTTCTTGAGTTGTTGGAGGATAGGTAAGGTGACGATAGTAACAACAAAAGGTAGCTAGATAGGGTTGTTCAATCGGCCCGCAAACTCAGATGGCCCAACCCTGCCCGATCGGGTTAGGCCTGGTATTAAAGGTTTTGGGTCGGGTCTTGGGCTTCTCATATAAATCCGGAGGTGTTTTTTCCTTTACAAAAAGTATATGTTTTAGCTATTAATTTTTTATTTGTAGCTAACATATAAAAATAGTTGCTACAATACTAAAATTGTGGCAAACACATTGATTTATTTAATTACATCTTTATTAAGACGTAACCAAAATACATATATAATTACAAATATTGATATAGTGTGTTTAATTTAATTAATTATTTATTACACATTTTCTCTTTTATAGCAATATAGTGTAATATTTTAGTCATAAGAAAAATTTTACAGCAAAATAATTGATCCTCGGCTGCAAAACCTACAAATTATGTGACTAATTTTGAGTTACGTCGTTTCTAGTAACATAGTTGTCTATTGTAGCTAAAACAATTAGCCATAATTTTTAATATAGTTTTAGCTACTACTTTTGTCGTAACTAGAGAAATTAATTATTGTAGTGATTATTCTTATTTGCTTATGATAATATCTATAAAATTACTTCTCTAACTCACAAAAAATTAACTACATTATTAAATGAAAATTATTTACATCTAGATTCATCTCAAACAAAATCATAGAATTTCATAATGATTTTTAAATTATCAATTCAACACTAAATACATAGAAAATATATATTCATTTTTAGGCCTTACAATACCGAAACTAAATTAAAAGGAAGGTGTTCTAGCCTTACCAGAGTTGAATTTCTACAAACTAGCTTTGTAGTAAAAAAAATGCACATGAAAAGTAGCTTATTGGGCTTGCAATGACGCATAGGACTCACTCGCTGGTGACCTAAGTGGAATATACCAATCGATATATCTCGATGCACTTCGATAAAATCGTTAGTAGTGAAACCGTGTAAGCTTTACCCCATGTACTAATTTTGTTTAAAAAATGACGAATTTACAAGGAATATGGCAAAAATGTGACCACTTTTCAATTATACGGCTTCTGATTTTTTTTTCATATCTATAAGTGTGCATATTTGTTTTTTCATTCTAAAGATTTTTTACAGTAATTTTTAATTTCTTTTGTTTTATTTTTTATTCATATTTTTATTCAAAAATAATTTTTTGATGTCATCTACAATATCTACATACATACAATATCTATCAAATATCTACCAAACATACACATAAAATCTATCAATTATCCATGGAATTTATTTAATATTTTTAACTTTATTTTTAAAATTTTTATAATCATATAACATCTATATAACATACACAATAAATAAATAACATACACACATTTATAAAATATCTACAATGTCTGCATAATATACAATAAACATGCATAAAATATCTACCAAATATCTATACTTTATGTTCTATGTCTATAATATGTAAAATTTATTTAAAAATAAATTTAATAATTTTTATTAATATATTTGTATATATTTTAATTTTTTATTATTTTTGTGAGTATTATTTGTTATTTGTAATCAAAATAAAAAAAAATTATATACATTAATACATTTTATGTGTTGATAATATAATTTAAAATACTAATTTTTATTATTTTATTAAAATATTTTTATTTAATAGTAAATTTTAAAAAAATATGAAAGTGAAGTAAACTATTGACTATAGTAAGAGGAGATATTTTTTAAAAAGAAATCTTATTTTAGTGAAGAATGAGGTATATTTGAAAATTTGCTTCAATTTTTTTTAGAAATGTAAATATTTTTTTGTAGTATTTTTTGGAAAAAAAAGTTGGTTTTTTTAGTAGCTTTATAAACGTCCCAAAAAAACTCTTCAAAAGGTTCGAAGAGCCAAAACTTCTATGTTCGAATATGCAAATGTCTTGGATTCACATACTTTCAAACGACACCATGAATGCTCCGAATTATAGCTAGAATAATGATTAAAAGTGTTGGTATCAATGACATGTTGAAGTAACCATAGCCACAGTTCGCTGTGAACTGTAGCTTGGACTATGAATCAATGGTCTGATTCATGAATCAAGAAAATTGGTTCATAACTGGAACCAAAATCAACATATAAGAGTTTGGTTCAAGCTCATGATTTCTTAAGCTAGAACTAGCAGTTCAGGGTCTGAACCGTGAATAATTTTAAAAAATAATAAAAAAATAATATATATTATAAAAAATATGTATACATTTATATAATATTAATACATATATTAACTTTTAATATATATATATATATATTAATATATATATAACTTTTAGTTCAAAATTAAAATTTTAGAATTCTTTTTTTAATTCTTTTTCTTATACTTCAATTGCTCTGAGTGGAAAAAAAAATTCATATGGTTGACCGCAATTAATTTAGGATTAAAATTTTGTTGAGTTGAATTGAGTTCAGTTACATTTAAATTTTCAAAATTATATAGTTATATACATATATTTATAATGAAAAAATTATATTTGCAAAGAATTGTCATTATTATTAGCATTATTATTTGTTATTACTATTTAAATCAAGTATAGATATTTGTTATGATTTTCATGAACTGAAATCAGCAATTTCGAACTGACGGTTCCAATTAACCAAATCATGGTCATAGTTATGTTGAAGAGGCTATGTTTAATGCATTTTTCTAGTCTTCAATCATGGGCTGCAATAAGGCTAGTAGTTCTTGAGTTGCTAAAGGATAGGTAAGGTGATGACAATAACAGTAAAAAATAGCTAGATAGGTAGTTCAACCGGTCCACAAACTCGGTTGGTCTTACCCAACCTAGCCCGGCCCGATCAGGTTGGGCCGAGTTTTAAAGGTTTCGAGTCAAGCCTTGGGATTCTCATATGAAGCCCGAGGTATTTGGAGTTGGGCCTCGGGGCCGAGGTACCCGACCCAAGGTTTTATTTATTATATATAAATAATATTATTTATAATATAAAATATTATTTATATAATATTTTTACTTGTAACATAATATATAATAAGTTATATTTTATATAATATTATTATATATAATAATTATAATTATTGAATATAAACAATATATATACTGCATGTATTCTGCAGCATATACTGCAATATATATGCAGTATCTATTGCATATATTTAGTAGTATATATATTGTTGTGTATACTGCATATATATATATAATATATATACTGCTGAAACAAAAAAGAAAAAAATGCAAGAAAGAAAAAAAAAGCCCGTTGGCCTAACCCCGACAAACCCGAAATGGACATGCCCATTCGAGGGAGGCTACGAATGGGAGCCAAATATTGTGGCCCAAAGTGTACTTAGGTTAGGCTTCGAGCTAGGGGTAAATCTGACTAGTGTACACTTCTATAGCTAGAGACATATTTTATTGATGGTAGTTCAACCATTCCCCTCTCTCTTAGAAGTGGAACAACGTCTAATTGGTAAAACAATTTATTTTATTTTGGCCAAATGCATATATAGCTCTATGAACTTATAGTGTTTAATCACTTTGGATTCCTAAACTTTCACTTTAACCATTTTATTTTATATACTTGTATATTTTTTACTAACAGACATTTATATTAATTAATACTAGACATTTTGCTCATTGTATTTATATAATTTACACTAAATAGATACATTAATGAATCAGCGTGACTCAATATGACCAAGCGAATTTGTGTTTATAAGTTAAGAAAAAATATAAGTTTATGGGGTTATATGGTTAAATTGAAAGTTTAAAAGATAAAATGATTAAACGTTATATGTTTAGGGGGATACATAAGTATTTGATACTTTCTTTTTATATGAAAATATAATTAATTAATACATTATGGAATAAAAAGTTAAGAAAACATAAACGGCTTAAGTGGTTAATAACTTGGTTAAATATCATTAGGTGTACAAACACGACTCAACCCATTTATATATCAAATGGTTAATGACTTGGTTAAATGTCAATGGGTCACTTGTTCAAACCATACTGTAACCCATGTATATAAATTTTAGTAGTTAATTTCATAAAATATTTTCATTACCTACAACTTTCTTCTTCGACATTCTCTCTTATTTTCTCTAGATCCCTTGGTTAAATGTCATTGGTAGGTAGTGCTGGCAAATTAATAAATATTTTAATTTATTATTTTATGTAAATTCAAAGTCACATAATTTTACTTGTTTCATTTATTTTAATTTATTGAAGAATTGGAGTTTATTTTAATTTATTGAAGAATTGGAGTAAACATTTTTAAAACATTTTTAAGCATAATGATCTTGTTTATATAATTAATATCATTTCAAATATTTTTTATTTTATGATCTTATAATTATTCTAAAAACAATTAATAAAAATTCACTCAAGCTAATCATTTAACAAATAATCTTCGAACATTTTGCAAAATTCAGTAAAGTTCACTGCTTGGGCTGAAAAAAAAATTGAACTGAAATGGGAAGGGGCCGCGCGAACGCAGGCCCCCACTATTACAAATTATGACGTAGGCTCTCCCTCTTTGGGGAGACCTTAGGCCAGCACCCCCTCCAACGTGCAATGGAGGTCACTAACCTAGACCATGAGCATTGTTGATCACCCATTGACCCCGTCCAGGTAAGTATGGACAAACATTGCTTTAGGCTTGTTATTTATTTGCTCAGTTTCTGTTATCCTTTGCATTGTTTTCGATGTGGGATAAATCATATGTCTGCACTATTATACAAACATCGCATGGCTGGATGGACCAAAGTTGCCTAGGCCAATGAATTTCTCTAATCTCAATTCATTCATTTTTCCATACAAAATTGATTGTATTAACTATGCTTTGCTTTGGTAATTTTGTTACCCCCATCAATGTCATTTTTTTTTATGTATGTTAAAGTCATGTATGCTCTCATCCATCAGTATTTCTTGTAAATTCAAACTCATAAAAAAAAATTTAAGATGTGTTCAATCACGAAAAATTAGAGCAATTTAAAAAAATTATATAAAATAGAAATTAGAAATTTATATTTACATGCCACAATTTTCTTAAATTAGGAAATAGATTATAATTTTTAATTTTCTAACTTTAAAAAAAGTTTTGGAAAACATTTTAAAAATGTTTTCCAAAAATTTTCTTTTATACATAATGTCCAATTTCCTAAAATTTCTTTATAGAAACACAGAGTTTTCTACAATAACTAAAAAATCCCTCTTCCAATATTACTAGCTCCACTATTCTCTGTAACTTTTTCACTCTTTATTATTTATACACTGTCTTCTCCGCTCCTTGGTTCTTGCCGCTGCATGTGGTCATAATTTTTTCTTGGAATTTTTCTTTTGTATGTTTGTTTCTCTCTTTTTTTTAATGATTTCTCCTTTCAAATTCATATCAAATCTTTTTTTATTAGTTTACTCTTCTTTTTTTATTCTGAGTTTTTTTATGAGTTGAATTTATTATTTTTATTTTATGTCTCTATTTGATATTTTTGCATTTCTGGGTTAAATCTCTATTTACTATAATTAATAATAAGTTGTGTTTTTTGATAATTTTCATTTTTGGGTTTTTGGAGCACCATCTTTTAAAACAGTTGATTAGCAAGAAATAGATGACAAACTTTTTGCAGCAATAGGCGAGGGATATGGTATAGACAAACTGAAGAAAAAATACAGCCATCTTCAATTAAAGCAACATTAGTTTTCTAAATTATTGGAGTATACTGGAGTAACTTATGATTCAAATTCAAGTATTGTATTTGCTGCAAAGGACATTTGGCAAATGGTTTGTAAGGTATTGATCTTGATTATTTAAATTTTTACTCTTGATCTACGAAGTTATTCAATTTTTTTCATTAGTAATAACTAATATATTAAAAATTACAGAAGAACAAAAATTTCAAAGCATTTTAAAAAAATGGGTGCAAACATTATGATCTAATATGTCAAGTTTTTAGTAAATCTATTGCTACTGGACACCTTCACCATGCTTCCATGCACTTGCCTCCCACTTCAAACGAAGAGCGTCAAAATAAAAATGAATTCCTTAATAGAGACATGCATATATGTGATGGTGCAAAATCCGGTATTCGTAGTGCAAAAAGGAAGCGAATTTCTAATGATTATATTTCTGCTTCTAATAGGGAAAAGAAAGAATAAAAATGTCAAAAACTCATAAGATCCTTTAAAAAAGAGTTAGGAGTGAGATTTTCACAAAATATTTTTCAACTTGTTTAATTAGAAGATAGAGATTTTTACCTTTAAAAAATTATGGCTTTTATTTGTTTTTTTTTTTTTAATTTTGATTCAATTGAAGAGTCGTATACTTTTATGAGAATGTTTAATTGAGTAAATTAGGACTAAGCAATCTTTTTATTGAAAATAGAAGGGGAATAAAAGAAGAGAACTTCCCTTTTATTTTTAAGTACAAGTAATGTTTTATAGTGTTTACATTTATACAACTTAATGGTGTGTTTACTTATAGAAAATAATATTTTATGTTTACTTACAGAAAATAGTATTCTATTTTCTATTTCCAATTCTCTCAAAAAAAAAATTGGAGTATTTATTTTTTTATAGAAAATTAAGAAAGCACATTCATTTAATAAAAATGTAAAACAAATTTTCATTTTAAAAAATTGGAAAACCATTTTCTATTTAATAAAAATAGAGAAATATGTTTATTTAATAGAAGTAAAATATAATTTTTGGATTCAAAAATTATGAGATAAATTTATTAGCAAGAAAGAAAAACCAATTTTTCGAATTTTTCAAAATAAAATATGTGTATATTTAAACTTACAAATTCAGCATTTATAATATAAACTTACATTTTTTATGGTTTAATGATTCAAATAAAATCTAAATATTATGTATTTTTCTAAATTTTATTTAATTCTTTTAATTTTATTAATTATGCTTATAATATTAATGATGATTGTAATTAATTAGCGAGTTATAGTCTAAAATGAAAGTGCAAACATGCTTCTCAACCATTTTCCAACTAGTCTAAAAATTCAATAGAAAACAAAATTACATTTTGATTGTCAATTATTATTATAACTATTGCACAATTAATCAACAAATGGTATCTAAATCTAATCATTCCCATTTGCTTTTGTTGGGATAAATTTATCTTAATACCCTCTTGTTGCACTCCAGCATTTATTGTTTCTGACAATGTTAATTCTTCTCTACTATATAATATGAATAGTTGATCAACTCTGTTTAGTTATGCAATGTGCAACATGCAATATGAATCAACTTTTACCAATGCAAATGGTAATTTGGTATAATTTTCATATTTGAAAATCTAGCCTTTAACACGCCAAAAACCCTTTCTAAGACATTACATAATGATGAATGCCTCTTATTAAGTAACTTATATTTTCTTGTAATTCATCCTCATCCACAAAAGTCATTTCAATGATACCTTTCACCATGGTAAGGTGCTAAAAGACCAAGAATATTGGGATAACCATATCATCCACGGCATAATAATAATCTATAAAAAAAATGTATAATGCTTGTAACCCATTTAACTAATAGTAAGAGAAAAATAATTAACTCAATTCTTACCGCACTTGGAAGTGGGAAATTATTTCCTTGTATTGTTAATGCTTCAAAGAGATACTCCTAAATCATTTGTTATTCCTTCACATCTAGTTTACATAAATATAAACAACACATCATGAGAACATACGGTCATAACATTTTGTGTAGCAAATGTCATCTTTTTACTATGAAAAGTCTTTTGTTTAGAAGCTGGAGACTAAGCTGCTATATCAGTATTATATATGATGCCTATGCATTTTTCAATATGCAATAAATTATTTAAATCATTATTGAGAATAAATATATGCAACCATAATTAAACAGAAAATTATATTATTTATAAAATAAACACTCTTATATTTAAGTAATGTTGTGCCCCTAAAATTCTATAATTGGTCAGTTGTTTTCTTAATATAAATTTTCATTTTTTTTTCTGAAAAATAGTTTTTATATTTATTAATATTTTAAATGTTTTGATAAATTAGTCTATGAATTTTTTTGGATCAAAATTTAAAAATTTTAATAAACTCATTGTAATAAAATAAAAGTTTATATATAAACAAAAAATTATTAATTAATCAGTAGTTCACTACTACGCTAAGTAACAATTACGATATTCACTATTAGCCCTATCAAAATTATGATTTTTAAATATATTTATGGTATTATAAATAAAAATTTTCAATTAAATTCTTGCAAAATCAAATTATAGCTAGTTAACTCTTAACTCTAATTATTAAAATTAGTCCCACTTAATAACAATTATCTAAGAAATGTTAAAGTTGAGCTCCCGTATTAGCTTTGCATTCCGATGGACAATGGAATATTTCCACATTGTTTAGAATACTAATATTACACATGAGAAACTGTCTATATGATCACTTTTTACAGTGCCATATGGTGAGCGTGTAACTAATTATATATTCTTTCACCCCTCATCCAAAATTAGTTTAATTTCTTTCAATCTCTAAATTAAAATTTAAATAACTATCTTTACATTTTTCTAATATTTATTTTTTTTTTTGCATATTTTTTCTTCATGGCAATTAATTATACTATTTAGTTACCATTTATTAGGTTTGTAGATAAAAAAATATTTTTGCCATAATATTATATTTATGACAAGAAAATCTATTTTTTAGCTATGGATTTATTAGATTTGTAGTTAAGATGTAAAATATTTGCCATAATATTAAAAATGTAGCAAACATAAAAATTTATTTAGTTACAACTTTATTAAGATGTAACTAAAATATATATAACTACAATTATTAATAGTGTGACTAGTTTATTTAAGTATTTACTACACGCTTCTCTCTTTTATAACCACATATTGTAATATTTAGTTATAAAAAAAATAAATTTTATAGCAAAATAAATTGATCCTCAGCCCCAAAAGCTATAAATTATGAGGCTAACTTTTAGTTGCGTCATTTCTAGTAACATAATTTTCTATTGTGGCTAAAATAATTAGTCACATTTTTTTTATGATTTTTACTATATTTTTATTGTAACTAGAGACATTAATTATTGAAGTGCCAAGATATGGATACCATTTTGGATTGTTCATAATTTATGGTTGCATAGATCCTCTATCCGCCTGTTTAATTAGGTGAGTACCCAAAGTTGTGAGTGCCTTAATTACCATCTTACACCACTTGTACATTGTAGCAAGAGATGTTGAAATAGTTCAACTACAGCTCTTTTAACAAATATTATGACATAAAACACTAAATCCCATGGCCACTCCTTCTTGTACACTAACATCTCTCTTATCTTTCAATAAACCCATCAATTTCAGCCTCCCACGCAAATTCCTAAATGCATGTGGTGCCATACAAAATCCATCATAATATTTAGTTGGATTTCCTACTAGTATTTCAAGGATATAATTCTTTCCACTAAGTATAGAAGTTCCACAAGGCACCTTTCTACAATATCTCTTTATGAACTATCATATATCTAACTATTAATGAATCTAACATATCATCATCTTCATCACTAGAATTGTCAATGCTTGCTGTATACATTATGACTTGATTATGATCTAAATTTTGGTCCATAATATTCCTGCTTGAAATTTAAAGTAAAAAAAAATAAGTATGAAGGGCATAAGTTAAAAGCAATTGAAATAAGTTCATAAATAAACCAATCTTAAACATCAAGTTTATAAGTTAAAAAGTAAACCATTGAAATAAGTTCATAAGTTAAAAGCAAACCATTGAAATAAATTCATAAATAAACCAATCTTAAATATTAAGTTCATAAGTTAAAAGCAAACCATTGAAACAAGTTAATAAGTAAACCATTCTTAAACAATAACAGTAAATAAAATCATATCAAACTTTCAACCCGAGCTCTTCTTCTGTTATCAAGCATCAAGACAAACATCTTTCCCCAATCTTGAATGCATCATTAAAAAGGTCTTCCATTGCTTCCAAAATTTCCATACATGCTGCTATGGAAAATGGATCAAACTCAACACTTGAAGCCTGGTTGCTTTGGGATTTGTACCTTTGGGCCTTTACTAAATCCCTTTATGTTCTTGCATTTAGAGAAGATGCCCACATTTCCAAACATGAATCCAACTTTAAAAATTTTTATTCTTTCTTTTCCCTATTAGAAGCAGGAATATAATCATTAGAAACTCGCTTCTTTTTTGCACTACGAATATCGAATTTTGCACCATCAGATATATGCATGTCTCTATTAAGAAAATTCATCTTCATTTTGACGCTCTTCATTTGAAGTGGGAGGCAACTGCATGGAGGCATATGAAGGTGTCCAGTAGCAGTAGATTTACTAAAAACTTAACATATTAGATCATAATGTTTGCACCCATTTTTCTAAAATGCTTTGAAAATTTTGTTCTTCTGTAATTTTTAAGGTGTAATATATTAGTTATTACTAACGGAAAAAAATGAATAACTTTATAGATCAAGAGTAAAAATTTAAATAATCAAGAAGATTACCTTACAAAACATTTGCCAAATGTCCTTTGTAGCAAATACAATATTTGAATTTGAATCATAAGTTATTCCAGTATGCTCCAATAATTTAGAAAACTAACGTTGCTTTAATCGAAGATGGCTGTATTTTTTCTTCAGTTTGTCTATGTCATATCCCTCGCCTATTGCTACAAAAAGTTTGTCATCTATTTTTTGCCAATCAACTGTTTTAAAAGATGGTGCTCCGAAAACCCAAAAATGAAAATTATCAAAAAACACAACTTATTGTTAATTATAGTAAATAGAGATTTAACCCAGAAATGCAAAAATATCAAATAGAGACATAAAATAAAAATAATAAATTCAACTCATAAAAAAACTCAGAATAAAAAAAGAAGAGTAAACTAATAACAAATAGATTTGATATAAATTTGATAGCATAAATCATTAAAAAAAAAAAAAGAGAAACAAACATACAAAAGAAAAATTCCAAGAAAAATTTATTACCACATGCAGCGGCAAGAACCAAGGAGCGGAGAAGACAGTGTATAAATAATAAAGAGTGAAAAAGTTGTAGAGAATAGTGGAGTTAGTAATGTTGGAAGAGGGATTTTTTTTAGTCAATGTAGAAAACTGTGTTTCTATAAAGAAATTTTAGGAAATTGGACTTTATGTATAAAAGAAAATTTTTGGAAAACATTTTAAAAATGTTTTCCAAAACTTTTTTTAAAGTTAGAAAATTAAAAATTATAATCTATTTTCTAATTTAAGAAAATTGTGGCATGTAAATATAAATTTCTAATTTCTATTTTATATAATTTTTTTTAAATTGCTCTAATTTTTCGTGATTGAACACATCTTAAAATTTTTTTTATGAGTTTGAATTTACAAGAAATACTGATGGATGAGAGCATACATAACTTTAACATACATAAAAAAAACTGACATTGATGGGGGTAACGAAATTACCAAAGCATTGAGATTAGAGAAATTCATTGGCTTAGGCAACTTTGGTCCATCCAGCCATGCGATGTTTGTATAATAGTGCAGACATATGATTTATCCCACATCGAAAACAATGCAAAGGATAACAGAAACTGAGCAGATAAATAACAAGCCTAAAGCAACGTTTGTCCATACTTACCTGGACGGGGTCAATGAGTGATCAACAAGGCTCATGGCCTAGGTTAATGACCTCCATTGCACTTTGGAGGGGTGCTGGCCTAAGGTCTCCACAAAGAGGGAGAGCCTACGTCATAATTTGTAATAGTGGGGGCCAGCGTTCGCGCGGCCCCTTACCATTTCAGTTCAATTTTTTTTATTGCCCTAAGTTTCTTTTTCAACTCAAGTAGGCGAATTTCCACTAATTTTTGCAAAATGTTCTCTAAGATTAATTGTTAAATGATTTTCGAAGCTTGGGTGATTTTTTAATAATAATTTTTAGAATAATTAAAGATTATAAAATAAAAAATATTTGAAAAGATTATAAAATAAAAAATATTTGAAATGATAATAATTTAAACCAGATCATTATGATTAAAAATGTTTTTACTCCAATTCTTCAATAAATTAAAATAAAAGTAACATTATGTGACTTTGAATTAACATAAAATAATAAATTAAAGTATTTATTAATTTCCCAGCACTGCCTACCAATGATATTTAACCAAGGGATCTACAGAATGTCGAAGAAGAAAATTGCAAGTAATGAAAATATTTTAACTACTAAAATTATATACATGGGTTATAGTATGGTTTGAACACATGTGACCCAATGACATTTAACCAAGTCATTAACCATTTAACATATATATGGTGGGTTGAGTATGGTTTGTACACCTAATGCATTTAACCAAGTTATTAACCCACTTGAGCCGTTTCTGTTTTTCTTAACTTTTTATTCCATAATGTATTATTTAATTATATTTTCATATAAAAAAGTGCCAAATACTTATGTAGCCCCCTAAACATATAACGTTTAATTATTTTACCTTTTGAACTTTCAATTTAACCATATAACCACATAAACTTATATTTTTCTTAATTTATAAACACAAATTCGCTTAGTCGTGTTGAGTCACGCCATTAATGTATCTATTTAATACAAATTATACAAATATAATGTGCAAAATGACTAGTATTCATTAATATAAGTCTCTGTTAGTAAAAAATATACAAGTACATGAAATAAAAATGGTTAAAGTGAAAATTTAGAGGTTCAAAATGACTAAATACTAAAAGTTCATAGAGCTATATATATATTTGGCCAAAATAAAATAAATTATTTTACCAAATCAGACGTTGTTCCACTTCTAAGAGAGAGGGGAATGGTTGAACTACCATCAATAAAACATGTCTCTAGCTATAGAAGTGTACACTGATCGAATTTACCCCTAGCTCGAAGCCTGACCCAAGTATACTTTGGGCCACAACATTTGGCTCGCATTCGTAACCTATCTCAAATGAGCAGGGCCATTTCGAGTTTATTGGGGTTAGGCCAACGGGCTTCTTTTTTTTCTTTTTGCAAATTTTTCTTTTTAGTTTCTGCAGTATATATATTATGTATATATGCAGTATACACAACAATATACATATATTGTTGAAAATATGCAATAGATATTGCATATATATTGCAGTATATGCTACAAAATACATGCAGTATATATTGTTTATATTCAATAATTATTGTTATATATAATAATATTATATAAAATAAAATTCATTATATATTTTATTACAAGTAATAATATTATCTAAATAATATTTTATATTATAAATAATATCATTTATATATAATATATAACTCCTTGGGTAGGGTACCTCTGCCCCGAGGCCCAACTCCAAATACCTCGGACTTCATACGAGAAGCCCAAGGCTTGACCCAAAACCTTTAAAACCCGGCCTATCCTTATTGGGTTGGGCCGGGTTGGGTCAGACTAAACAAATTTGCAGACCGGTTGAACAACATATCTAGCTATTTTTTACTATTATTGTCATCACCTTACCTATCCTCCAGCAACTCAAGAACTACTAGCCTTAATGCAACTTAGGAGTGTTTAAAAACCCGCGGCCTAAAAAATTCGGCCCTGCTTGAAGGGTTCAGGCCGAGTTGGGCCTGCCTGAACCCATAATAGGGTAGGACCACGGATTCCAAAGCTAGATCCGAGCTATACTCGGGTTGGGCTTCAGGTTGCGGTTGAAAATCCTCAGGCCGGCCCGGCCCGAGGTGTTAATTTTTTTATATATTTTTAAAAATATATATTTTGGTAATTTAAATTTCATATAAAAAAATTTTAAAAATTCAAAATATCATATGTATTTTATGATATTTGGGACTTAAAAATTTAATCCATGAGAAATAATTTTTATATTTTTTTACTTGAATAATGAAATAAACAATGAAATAACTAAATAATTTAGTTATCATAAATATTGATATAATAATTTATACATTATTAGATATAATTTGGTATAATAAAATTTAAAGTAATATTTTTAGGTAAATTTTATTAAATTTTTTAAAAAATAAATTTTATCCTTAATTTTTTTTAATTTAAAAAAATATTGAGTCGACCCGACCCTACTCGAACTCGGTCAAGACTGAAGTGGCCAGGCCTGATAGAGCTTAGGGCCGGGCAATAGGCTGCAAAGTGCAGCTTGAATAATTTTCAGGCCGGGCTGCGGGCTGAGATGAAATCCGGCCCAATTTGGCCCGAGAACACCCCTATTGCAACCCATGATTGAAGATTAGAAAAAACACTAAACATAGCCTCTTCAACATAACTATGACCACATTTTGATTAATCGGAACTGCCAGCTCGAAATTGCTGATTTCAATTCATGAAAATCATAACAAATATTTATACTTGATTTAAGTAGTAATAATAAATAATAATGACAATTTTTTGCAAATATAATTTTTTCATTGTAAATATATGTATATAACTACATAATTTTAAATATTTAAATGTAATTGAACTCAACTCAACAAAACTTTAATCCTAAAATAATTGCGGTCAACTATATAATTTTTTTTCCACTCAGAGCAATTGAAGTATAAGAAAAAGAATTAAAAAATTAATTTTAAAATTTTAATTATGAACTAAAAGTTATATATATATATATTAATATATATATATCAAAAGTTAATATATGTATTAATATTATATAAATGTATACATTTTTTTTAATTTTCACTATTCAGACCCTGAACCGTTAGTTCTAGTTCAGGAAATCATGAACCTAAACCAAACTCTTATAAGCTTATTTTGGTTCTGGTTATGAACCAGTTTTCTTGATTCATGAACCGAGAACCATTGATTCATAGTCTAGGCTACGACTTACAGCGAACTGAGGCCATGGTTACTTCAACATGTCATTGATAGCAACACTTTTCATCGTTATTCTAGCTATAATTCGAAGCATTCATGGTGTCGTTTGAAAGTATGTGAATCCAAGACACTTATCCAAGACATCTCCATAATCGAACAAAGAAGTTTTGGCTCTTCAAACCTTTTGAAGAGTTTTTTTTTGGGACAATTATAAAGCTACTAAAAAAATAAACTCTTTTTTTTTCCAAAAAATACTACAAAAAAATATTTACATTTCTAAAAAATGTTGAAGCAAATTTTCAAATATACCTCATTCTTTGCTAAAATAAGATTTTTTTAAAAAAATATCTCATCTCTTACTATAGTCAATAGTTTACTTCAATTTCATATTTTTTTAAAATTTACTATTAAATAAAAATATTTCAATAAAATAATAAAAATTAATATTTTAAATTATATTATCAACATATAAAATGCATTAATGTATATAAAAGAAAATTTTTGATTTTGATTACAAATACCAAATAACACTCACAAAAATAATAAAAAAAGTAAAAAATATACAAATATATTAATAAAAATTATTAAATTTATTTTTAAACAAATTTTACATATTATAGACATAGAAAATAAAGTATAGATATTTGATAGATGTTCTATGTATGTTTAGTGTATATTATACAAACGTTGTAGATGTTTTATAAATGTGTATATGTTATTTATTTATTATGTATCTTATATAGATGTTATATGATTATAAAATTAAAAAAATAAAGTTAAAAAATATTAAATAAATTATATAGATAATTGATAGATGTTATGTGTATGTTTGGTAGATGTTATATAGATATTGTAGATGTTTGATAGATATTGTGTGTATGTAGATATTGTAGATGGCATCAAAAAATTATTTTCGAATAAAAAATATAAAAAAAAATAAAAAAAAAAGAAATTAAAAATTACCGTAAAAAATCTTTAGAATGAATAAACAAGTATGCATACTTATAGATATGAAAAAAAAATCAGCAGCCGTATAATTGAAAAGTAGCGACGTTTTTGCCATATTCCTTTTAAATTCATTATTTTTTTAAACAAAATTAGTGCATGGGGTAAGGCATATACTGTTTCACCACCAATGATTTTATAGAAATGCATCGAGATATATTGATTGGTATAATTTGCTCCACTATAGGTTACCAGCGAGTGAGTCCTATGCGTCACCGCAAGGCCAATAGGCTACTTTTCATGTGCATTTCTTGACTACAAAGCTAGTTTGTAGAAGCTCAACTCTGGTAAGTCTAGAACACCTTCCTTTTAATTTAGTTTCGGCATTGTAAGGCCTAAAAATGAATATATATTTGTATGTATTAAGTGTTGAATTGATAATTTAAAAATCATTATGAAATTCTATGATTTTGTTTGAGATGAATATAGATGTCAATAATTTTCTTTTAATTATGTAGTTAATTTTTTGTGAGTTAGAGAAGTAATTTTATAGATATTATCATAAGCAAATAAGAATAATCACTATAATAATTAATTTCTCTAGTTACGATAAAAGTAGTAGCTAAAACTGTATAAAAAAAGTATGGCTAATTGTTTTAGCTACAATAGACAACTATGTTACTAGAAATGACGTAACTCAAAGATAGTCACACAATTTGTAGCTTTTGTAGTAGAGAATTAATTTATTTTGTTGTAAAATTTTTCTTACGACTAAAATATTACAATATATTGCTATAAAAGAGAAAATGTGTAACAAAAATTAATTAAATTAAACACATAATATTAATACTTGTAATTATATATGTATTTTGGTTACGTCTTAATAAAGATATAACTAAATAAATCAATGTGTTTGCCACCGTTATAGTACTGTAGCAAATATTTTTACATGTTAGCTACAAATCAAATATTCATAGCTAAAAATATATATTTTTTGTAAAATATGCAACAAAAAGCCAATACTATCAAAATGTAAAGATATTTAACTAAAAACTAATTTAGAGATTGCAAAAACTTAAACAAATTTTGGATGAGGGGCAAAAAATAATTCGCTTTGAACTTAACACATGTCTTCTTAAAGACTTCCTTAGATTAATATTAATTATTTAAATAGATAGGTTCTCCTCTAGAATATTTAGTCTTTAATTGATGTGGGAATCTAGGATGATATCTTATTAACCTATTTTCTTCTACCATAAGCCATATTTAGAGAGAAGAGCCTCGGTAATTATTAATAACCATACAAAAGTTAGCTTATCCCTAGTTCCCATTTCAAGAGATCCCTTTCTGAGCCAATTAACTTCCCAAGCCCAATTAAAAAACCCAAAGCCTCACATCTTAATCCTATCATCACTAATCTTAATGATAATTTGTTGGCCTTTATGGTCCCTATTACTTTTAACCCAGTCCTGAAGCCTATAGAAGAAGTTGAAGAATTGAATCTGACCCCCAAAAAATGAAAAATACTAGCTAGGAAGAAGAATTCGTCTGGTATCAATTCTCACCCCATTGAGAAAGGCATTAGTGGGTCTATTTGAGTGTAATGATATTTTAGTAAAAAAGAATGGCTGTCCTTATTTTAAGAAAATGAAGTATGGGTTGAGTAGGTTAGTTGTTGACTAAAAAGCCAAGATTTTGACTATAAAATAGAGAGAATGAGCAGCAAAATGTAATTAGAAAAGAGAGAAAAATCATTGTAAAAATGAAGAAGAAAAAGAAGAAAAAAAAATCTATTTTGAATGCTCTATTTTAGAGCTACAAGTAAGCAATTTTCTTTGTTGTATATCTATGTTTAATATTAGTTTATATTTGTCTTCATGATGCTTCTTCTTCATCAACTTGTTCAATTCATGCTTTTACTGCTAAAATTCTCTTTTCTCTCTTTAAATCCATTTTCCAATATGGTATCAGAGCATAAATGATCTTTGTTGGCATGTGGAGTTTTTGTTTTTTGAAAAAAATGTTTATTGATGAAAAGCTGGATGTTGTGAGCTGCAAATTTGAATACCAATCCCCCTATGTTCTTTAGAAAAATCAAGTTTATAGTTGAATCTATTGCTCATTTGAAGGCTGTAAGTTTGTTTCTTGATCTTCTCTTTTATTTGTTTGACCTTCTCTTTTATTTGTTTGCTCCTTTGGACTAGCATATCCTTAAACTGAAAAATATTATGAAAGACCCTCAAGTGTTTAGAAAATTGAGAATGACCGGCAAGTCATTAAACTGCAAGAATGATGGACCTGGGCAAGTCACAAAACTGCTCAAACAATAAAGAAATGAAGGACATGTAAGTCCTTAAACTTCCATGTCAAGGAGATGTTAAAGATCAAGAGGTGTGAGGATTGAAAATAACAAGTTTAGCTTAAAGAATCTTACTGTAAAAATAAAGTTTTTAGTGCAACATTTTAAGCCTTCTCATATAATCTTTTTCCAGCCTTTAATGTATTTGAATGAAAGAAATTTGTTTTTACGAAGCTGCTTGAAGATGAACAGATCCAAAAGCTTCAAGTTTAGCAAAAATTTCATTATGGGGGAGTGTTGGAGTGTGATGATATTTTTGCAAGAAAGAATGGTTGTCCTTGTGTTAAGAAAAAGAAGTATGGGTTAAACAGATTAGTTATTGACTAAAAAGCCAGCTATAAAATAGAGAGAATGAGTAGCAAAATGTAATAAAAAAAAAGAGAGAAAAATCATTATAAAGATGAAGAAGAAAAAATTTCTATTTTGAATGCTCTGTTTTAGAGTCACAAGTATGCAATTTTCGTTGTTGTATATTTATGTTTAATATTAGTTTATGTCTATGTCTTCAGGATTCTTCTTCTTCATCAACTTGTTCAATTCATGTTTTTACTGCTAAAATTCTCTCTTTTTACTCTTTAAATCCATTTTCCACCAGGCTCACCTTTAACCACCACCCCATCATGAATCCCATTTGCTACTTTGAACTAGGTGGTTAGCAGGCTTGGTTCGTATTGGGTGTTCACTATCATTCTGGGATATTTTGGAGGTCAAGGATGCTCTCTACTTATGCTATTTTAGATGTTTATTTTACCTTTTTTTAGCCTTGTGTTTAATTGGTTCCTTTACCGGTGGCCCTTTGAAGTCAAGCAATCTCCCTTTAATTTTATTTTGGTGGATTAATCTGTTTGAATTGGTTGATGAACGACTCTCAGTTGTTACTTCTCAGCAGGTCTCTTTCACTTTAGCTCATCGTTATTTGCTTCGTTGGTTTGGATCTCTTTGTTGGAACCAGCTTGATCATTCCCTCATTTTATTCTATATCCAAGGATGTTGTGGAGCTATTTTTGAGGTATCTTCAGGGTCTCCAAGTTTTTATCCCTCTGCTAGTTCAAACTTTGTTGGTCACATAGGCTAGTTATTAGGGCCTTTGTTGCCTTTTTTAGGCCTTCCTTTTAGTTTCAATTTTTGCTTCAAGTCTGTAGCTTTCTCTATAGGGCAGATTGTTCTACCTCTTTCTATTTTTGTTTGCCTTGGGCCCTCAGTCTCAAGGTTGATCTATTGTAATTTTCTTCTTTATTAATGCTGATGCAGAGCTTCCTTAGGGGGGTCCTAGCTTCTGTTATCCGGGTTCGTTGTCCGTAGCTAGTGTTTAGTGTTGCTACTACTATAGCTCTCCTATCTACAAGATAAGAGAGAGAGAGAGAGGATCGGGCTCTCCTGGAAGAGTCTCCGATGCCTAAGTTAGTTCGGTCTCTCTGAATCAATAAAGGAGAAAGAGAGGATCCTTTTACCTATGGGGGGAATCCCCTATTTATAGTTGGATGTGGGAAGGCATTCTAAATTATGTCGGCATGACTTGCGGGTGTATCAGTGGAGTATCTGCTAGACATCAGGAGCTCAGTGGGCCTAGGGAGCCTGGTATCGAGGTCTGTCATGCTGATGAGAGCACGACCATGGGAATGACTGGACATCGAGCTCTGCTGAGGAGCTTGTTATAGTGCAGGTAGCATTAATACTTCCCTACTAATCTATTGACATTTATGTCAAGATGCAGTTAAGTCGTGCATAGGAGCTCAACATAAGGTGATGAATCATGCTACATGGAAACCATGCAGTATGTAGGATTCTAGCATAGAGATCGATAAAGAAGTTTAGGAGGTAGGGGTATTATCATTTAGTCCCCCGCTGGTCATTTGACATTTATGTCAAACTAAGACCAGTGACTCAGAGAAGCCAAACCAAGCTTGGTCGGAGCTGAAGGAAGGAGCTCAAAAAATGAGAGCTTGAGATGCTCGAGAAGGGAGAGCTCTTGGAGTTCGATGAAGAGCTCGAGGGGCTCAAGAGCAAAGCCCATCTATCCAGGAGTAGTACGGGTAATACCACTAAATGATAATACTCCTACTTCCTAACCTTTCTTATCGATCTCCATGCTAGAATCCTGCATGCTGCATGGTCTCCATGTAGCATGATTCATCACCTTCTGCCAAGCTTTGCTGAGCTCCTATGCACTACTTTGCATATTGACATAAATGTCAATAGACTAGTGGAGGAGTACTGATGCTACCCGCACTGTATCTAGCTCCTCCGCCAAGCTCGATATTCGGTCACTCCCATGGCTGTTCTCTCCTCAGCATAACAAACCTCGATTCTGGGCTCCCCAGGCCCACCGAGCTCCAAATGTCCAGCAGATACACCACTGACACACCCGCAAAATTATGCTGACACAGTTCATACTGTCTCCCCACTTTCAACTATAAATATGGGATTCCCCCACCCACCACCCCCCCCCCCCCACATGTAAAAGAGTTCTCTCTTTATCCTTTCTAGATTTAGACCAACTGAACTAACTTAGGTATCGAAGACTCCCCCAGGAGAGCTCGGTCCCCTCTCTCTCTCTTGTCTTGCAGATAGGATAACTACAACAGCAACAACACCAAAACACTAGCTACGCCCCCCCCCCCCCCCCCCCCCCCCCCCCCCTCTCGAGGAAGCCTTGTCGTCAAATGCAATTCTTAATTACTGATAGAAGTTAGCTTCAGTATATAACAAGTTAAATGATTATATTGCTAAAATAATGGTTTAAGTATTTTTATTTCTCATAATTTAATTTATATTTTTTCTTATTTTTAATTTTGTTTAATTTTTTTTATTTTTATTGTATTTTATGAATATTTTATTTTTTAATTTATTTGATGATTTTAGAAGAGAGAAATATTTAATATTTAATTTATTTTTTAATCATTTTAACCTATAAAATATGCTAACGGCGTCATATTATATAAAAATTAGCATATTTACATATTTAATTTGAATAAAAGATAAAATACCTAAGTAACAACGGTTAAAAATTTGAACAGAATTGATATATTTTTTCCAACTTAAAAATAATGCAAAAATTAACTATAAATAAAAAATTTGCATTATGAGTTATATAATAAAAAATAATTTTTTCTATTTTTGATATTTAAATTTTAAAAAATGAAAAAATCTTTGTTCCTATATGATAATGACCATTGGTAAATTAATAATTTATTTATACTGTTTAAATCAAATAAAATCATTAAATTTAATATATAATTTAAATTTAAATTTTTGGAACAATTTTAACAATTAGAATTGACCAATTATAGAGTTTTTAGGCATAATATTGCTTAAATTAAAGAGTTTTATATTGTCTAAGTTTGGCTAATTATATATGCCGTGATTGTGAATTAGTGCTTAGATTCATATAAAATTAATAATGGTCATACTCAGTATCTTTGGAATATTTTTATTTATTTTTACATTTTGTAACTTTTTATTTTAATTATAATGCATTTAATTAATTATCTTTTGTTGATGAAATTTAAAAAAAAAACTCTTTTTTTCTTTTCTTTACTTATGATTAACTTTTAGAATTTTTATTTTTATATTTCAAAATGATGATTTTACCACATCCTCACCTTTATCTTATAGCTACAAAATATTAATTAACTATAAGATATACAATATTAATTATAGCTATGCATATTATAATTCATAGCAAATTAAAATTTCAAGGTTTTAACTTGTTATATGTAAATTATTTTTGTAACAATAAATTATAACTAGTCACTCATTAATTTACACTACATAACTAATTTTGCTATACACGTCAAATTTAGGTAAATAACTTAGAAAATACCCTTTACATTATGTTAATATATTCGAGACTCCCTAAATTTAAATAGACTATAATTTACCATAATACTCTTAAACCTTAAAAAAAGTTATTTTTACTATTTTCTTCCTCTCTCGCTCTCTCTTCGTCTCTCTCTCCCTTCCTTTTCTTTTTCTTCTTCTTTCTCCATTAGCAAATCTCCTCCAATCTTCTTTCCATTTGATCGTAAAATCCAAAACTCTACTCATTTGTAACTTCAACTCTATTGTTATCTCGTTCACCATATTTTTCCTTTGATTGTAACATCCAAAATACCATATTTGAAGCTTCTCCAATATTAACAGGAATTAATACTGAGGTAAATTATTTTCTTTTGTTAAACTCAAGTTTTGTAAGGAAATAAAAGATTTTAAAAACTGAATGCGTATATGTTTTGAATATTTTTATAGTTGATTTTGTTTTATTTCTACATGGGTTTGAATTTACTCCTTTGTTCAGCCTTTCATTTTAATTTTTGGATTCATGAAAAGTTAAATAAAGTATTATGAAATTTATGTGAAGTAATAATGTATATTATTAGAAGCTAGTTTGAGGTGTTAGTAGATTGTTAGGGGCTGATATGGTTTGACAGGGGCTGCAATATATTGCTAAGGGCTGTAATAAAGTGTTATGGACTTTATGTGTAGCAAAACTGTGAAGTGTTTCAGTCTGGAAAGGGGTGTTTAGGTCCTTTAGGTGTGTTAGGGGCTGATACGGGTTACTAGACACTGTTAGGGGCTGATAGAGGCTATTAGACATTTGTAGGGGCTGTTAGGGGCTATTAGAGGTTGTTAGGGGATAATAGGGGCTGTTATGGGATTAGGGGACTGCCAGCCTTTAATAGCCCCTAGCAACACCTAACAGCCCATACGAACCTATAATAGCCTCTAACATCCCTTTAATAGGCCTTAATAGCCTCTATCATCCCCCTATTAGTCACTAAAAGCCCTTAATAGCCTTTAATAGCTCTTAACATCCCCTACCAGCATCTACCAATGTCTAATAGCTCATATCAGATACTAACAGCCCCGACCAACATCTAGTAGTCTCTTTCAACCCCTACCACACCTAAAGGCCCTTAACACCTCATACCAAACTGAAATACTACCCAACATTGCTACATTTAAAGTTCAGAAACACTGCATTATAGCCCCCAATCGGGTCTTATTACAGCCCTTGTTAGACTATATCAGCCCCTAATAATCTACTAACTGCCCATACTAGCCTCCAATAATACATATTATTGCATTACATAAAATCATAACAAAGTAGTAGATTCAAAATCATGTAGAAATAAAAAAAAATAATCAATCATAAATATCATTCAAAAATAGTTAAGAAGCATGTAATTGTAGGTTGTTATGATTTATATGGATTATAATATGAGTATAATTTATTATTGTACTTGTAGGGTATTGATGGATGATTAAAACTAATCGGCGGACGAATTCATTTAACGAAAGAAATTATAATTCTCATCCAATATGGGGGGAAATTTGATGTGAACATTGGCAAGTATGTTGGTTGAGGTGATGAATATGTTTTCTTAAATAGAATGGTTAATTTTAATGAACTAAAGAAATCAGTATTCGAAGCAATTCATATTGACAGCACATCAAAAGTTAAATTCAAATTTGTTACTGGTCATGATGAACATCCGCTTTATGATGTCGTAGATGATAGGTCACTTAAGATATTCATGGCCATTGCTATGAAGGATAGACTTAAACATCCATTGATTGTTAGTGTTGAAGAAGGTTCATATAAATCCGGATATGATAGTAATGATCCTCAAGGTGTGAAAAATATTATGCAAGTAGAAGTACCGGGTCTTAATTTAATACCAGAAGATGCGGATATAAGGTTTTTACCGGTGACTAAATCTATTAATGTGGGCACAAAATATTATGAAAATGAGCATTACATGCCAAATTCATATGCAGAGGAATGGAAAAAACATAATGATGACATTCTGGAAGAGTGTAATATCGGGGCAGAACCTATTAATGATGATGATGCTGAATTTCAACATACTTCAGACAATGATCACAGTAATGCCATTGCTTTTGATTGTAGTAATGTGGCAGAACATACTATAGACAATGAAGAAACTGTAATAGACTTATTTACATCTAGGAGCAATCCAAATTTGTTAGGAGAAAGTTAATATCTGAAACAATTGAGGAGGAAAAAATATTTAAATCAAAAAATGATATTAAGACAACAGTATCGCTCATTGCAATTAGGGAGAAGTTACAGTTTAAGGTCTTCAAGTCTAATACCTCTTTCTTTGCCGTGCGCTATTTGGATAAAAGTTATACGTGAAGACTAAGAGTAAAATGTCTTAGAGACCCAAAGAGTTGTTGGATGGTGACAAAATATGTGACATAATATACATGTCTGAATAGTTTTGAACAGACTAGATATAGACAAGCAACTAGTTGGGTTGTCACTGAATGTGTTAAGAACTGATTCATAAATCCCGGGAGGGTTTTTAAACCAAAGGATGTGATTGATGACATGCGAAATAAATTGGTGTTGAGATTAGTTATTCTGTCACATGGAGGGGACGAGAGTATGCATATGACAGTAATAAATTGGTGTTGAGAATAGTTATTCTGTCACTAATTGAGGTACTCCAGAACAATTACTCTCAATTCTGCCTGCATATTTGCATATGCTAGGCAAAACAAATCCCGGTATGGTTATGCATCTACAATATGGTGATGATAATAGATTTATGTATCTTTTCTTTCTTTTAATGCTTCAATAAAAGGATTCAGACATTATAGACCTGTAGTTACTATTGATAGCACTCATTTGAAAGGAAAGTATCGAGGTGTGCTTTTTACTGCCATTTGTCATGATACAAACAAATAGATATTCCCTTTGGCATTCGGTATTGGTAATTCAGAAAATTACACATCATGGACATGGTTTCTTATGAGGTTGAAAAAAGCTTTTGGTGAAAGACCATATCATGTCATTATTTGAGACAAACACCAAAGCATTCAGAAGGCTGTAGCAGATATTTTTTTAAATGCATTCCATGGGATTTGCATGTATCACTTGCTTAATAATGTTAAGTGAAAATTGAAATATATTACCAAGGACTTTGAGAAGAACTACTATAAAACACCTAAAGCCTACAAAATAAGTGATTTCATCACATTTTTTTTGGTGATTTTTGCATTTTTGTCTCATGTTCCAAAGATTGTTTAGAAGGTGTTGGACTTGATAGGTGGACGTGGTGTCATATGCCTAGAAGGAGGTATAACATCATGACTACTAACATTTCTAAATCAGTCAATGTTGTGCTTGTAAAGGCTCAAGACCTACCAATTACTGCATTTATTTACAAGGTCAAAAAGATGTGCCAAAGATGGTTTTATGAACATCGAAGCAAAGCAGAAGAGTTCACAAATAAAATGGCAATAAATGTTGAAAAAAATTAAGAAAGAGAATGATGATAGCACAAAAAATGAATGTAAGTTATTTAGTCATTATTCTTCATTTGCCATTAATTATGATTTTATCAGCTACCTTATTAATGATACTTTGCATATGGAGCCTTTTAGCAATAATAAATATGACGTCAAGGACGTAGAAAAAAATTATATTGCTGATATGTCTATGAGGAGTTATTGTTGCAGGAAGTTCCAATTAGATCAACTCCCATGTCAGCATGCTATTGTGGTTGTCAGAAATAGCACCCATGATGCTTATGAGTTGTGTTCTCCATATTACTCTTGTGAGTCTTGGTATGAAATATATGAAGAAGTCATTAATCCAATTCTGTATATTCCTAATCGCACATTCACAATGTCACTTTGCATCCACCAGATGTGCTCACATCAAATGGCAGGCGAAAAAAATATAGAATTCCTTCTTTACGTAAGGAAAAATCTCAACCTAAGTGCAGTCATTTCCGTGAGCGTGTCCATAATAAATCTACTTGTTAGAATCTCATCTCTGTGCACACCATGTCAAGATCAACGACTGTTAAAAATTAAACCAATGTTCTTATCATTTGTTGTATTCATAAAAATTTTAATAACTAATTATTAAATGTTGTTATCATAAATGTATTGTTGTATCTATTGTTATGTAACTATTGGATATTCTTGAATTAGCTTGGCAGGTTGTTGAATAATTGATATGATTGATATCGATTGATTAGTTTATGTTGTCATATATTTTTTATTATTCTTATGCCATAACTATTGGATAAGTTTATCAGTAAAGTTTAAAATTATTTTCATATTAGTGGTTGTTATGGGCTAATAGGGTATCTATTATGGGTTGTTAGAGGCTGTTATTGGTGCATACCCTAACAGCCTCTGACAACCTATATCAGCCCCTACCAGTTCATAACAATTTTTAACCATCAAAACCTGACCTGATGAGACAGTAATTAATGGTTGTTAAGAGTGTTAGGGCCTGTTATGGGCTGATAGGGTATGATAGGGGTTGTTAGGGGATGTTATTAGTGCAGACCCTAACAGCCCCTGTAACCCACATCAGCCACTATCAGTTCAAAAATCAATTATTAATGAGTCAATCAAACCTGTATAGCATTAAAATGGACAAAATGAAAAATGACCTTTATTTCAACAAAATTTATATACAATAAAAATGTATATATAGAAAAATGAAATTTCAGTGTTAAGATCAAAGTATTAATCACTCGTAATCACTACACTAACCAATATAATATGAATTTAATACAATATAAAAGAACATTAATTTTCTTGTTATGGATATCTATGACAATCAAAGACAATTTTAAATTTCTTATCATTTTTCTTCTCCAGTTCTGGCCTGTAATTGAAGAAGCCAACATAGTCAAGCACTGCCAAAAGCAATTTTGAAATTGGGACCATGCATTGTAGTCGTGCACCTTTTTAGTTCAGAGAATAAACTGAGTCAATCACATTAATGATCCACTTAGTCAGTTGAATCTCAATAAGAAACTAATGTGCGTTATGTTGGTTTACGGGTAAATAAACAGTGTCTACATCTTGCACAGGCTTCCCATATTGGAGATCACCTCTCAAAAATTTCAACATGTTTTTTGGAGGTTCCTAATCTCTTTTTTTCTCCATCTTCTCCTTAAATGTAGCATATTTAGATGTGAAATAATAATTACATAGACAGTCACCACACGTCTTATGTTGGTCAAAGGCATCTGGACAATAACGTTGCTTTTGCCTAATGTAATATAATAAAATATCGATGTCCTGAAATAAGTTTTCAATAAACTTTGTAGACCTGTACAAATATTATGAATTCAAATAGTATTGCAAATAATTTATATGTTGAATCTTACTTCGTTTGTTAGCCAAACGTCACTAGTCTGCATTCGATACTAGAAATCTTTTACTGTGATTTTATACTGTAAAGTCTTATGTCTCCCCTCCATCCAGTGGCTGATCGATATCTTTATCACTAAAATTTATGTAATAATATAACATTAACTTAATAATATTAAGTAAATGGGAGTATGAAAGAAATAATTATAAACATTGACATGCTAGGTGTAGACCCTTAATTTTTTATCCAGTCCGGTCCAATATATTTTAGTTAGTCCAAAATAATTTTTATGGTATCTTAATTAATTTTAATATTTATTTTAGTAAAAAATGGTGAAGTAAATAAAAAATCAAAAATAATAAAAAATAAAAAATAACAAAAAAAAATCAGCGACGGAAAATTCGGTGACGAAAAAATCGTCGCTGAAAGTCAGCGTGGGCCCGTAGCATTTCGCCCGCAGCAGTTTTTTTTTGCCAATGCAATTTTTCCACAGCAGTTTTTTTTTTTGCCAACGAAATTTTCCGACGCAAATTTTTTCAAAACCTAATACAATTATGTTTTGGTTTTCTTTTCTTAATCAATATTAGATGCCATGAATAACTAGAATTAATCATATAAAACTTCTATAAATAAGGACTAAACAATGAAGAAATGAGAGGAGAAATTGATCGGAAAATTGGGACGAAAATCTAAAGAAAAATTGAAACTGAAACTGAGGAGGAAAAGCTTTGAATCAATCTGATTTTTTGAGAGAGAAAATAAACAATTCAAGCAATTCAAAGGCAGCAAAGCTTGTCTTTGTTTTTGTTCATCCAAGAAGAAATTTTTGATGGAACCAACAAACAGAGATATGCATCAATTGTCTAAATTTTATTCTTCATAGTAGCTAAATCATCCCGTTGTTTCTTTTAATTCAAAAACCCTAGAACCTCAATTCACTTTTTTTTATAGTTTAAAAACCTTAATTCGTTGCTTTGTTTTCCAAAAAGTTTAAAGTTGTTAGTTTAGTTTCTTCAAAACCCCAAAACCCTAATTTGCTTTCCAAATTTTTGAAACCCTAAATTGAATTCTGTTTCTTTCTAAAAACATCTTTTTTTGCTTTTATAAACTTTAAATCGTTTTATTTATTTTCATAAAACTTCATAAAATTATCAATTGATTTTCAAATCCTAAAAACCTAACGCATTCCCCGAAACCCTAAATCAAAAATCCTAAAACCCTAATTCAACTCCAAAAACCAAAATAGTGAACCCTGACCTCCCTTAAAACCTAAACCTTAAAGTTTTCTAAACTCTAATCCTTTAAAAATTTAAAACCATATAAATCTAATTTTATACAGTAAGCTTAGGAAACACAATCCAGTGACCGTAAATCATAAATCTAAATTTTTTAAAGTGTCCAAAACCTAATTTCATGATTTCACTTCTCAAACACTAATTTAGTTAATTAAAGAACTTTATCAACCTCTTAAATTCTAAAACTTTGTTCCATTTCAATTCTCTTAAAATCACAGTAGCTTAGCCCATAAGTTCCAAAACCCTAAACACATTAAATAAAGAAACTTAAATAGAAATAGTAGCCATAATTTGGATTTTTTATTTTCTTTATTCAATTTTATATTTGATTATGCTTTGATTTATTTTATATGCTTTAATTTATTTAAGTTCAATGCTTGGTTTATTTAATTTATCATGGATAGATGTTTACTTTCTATTGATGTTTAATACCTTTGATGAATGATTTATTTATGATGAATGGTTATTTACTTTTATCAATTTATTTAGAGTTTCAAATTTTATAAGAGGTATGTTTCCACTTGGTGGGTACCTCATTAGTTAAATATCATGTAATTTAATTTGCTTTTCTATTTTAGAACCTATGTAAAGGACATGTTTTTACCTTTCGGTGGGTGTCCTATTTAGGCATGGATTATGTAATGGCATGTTTTCATCTTTGGATGGGTGTCCATTTATTTATTTTGCTTGGACATTGTTTTTATTTTCAATATATCGATGCTTTATTTTAATTATTGTGTGTAATATGAATAATATTTTTATATTTAAGAATTTTATAATATTAAGACCTGTAAAGGAGGTCGGTTCCAATGAACCGGGCGTTTTAGGGGTGCTGGGTCATTTCTCACATTCCCCACACGTACCCAACTTTTCGAACCTATTAGGGGGTTGGGGATTCCTTAGGAATCGAGTCATCTGCCCCTTTCTTTTTCCCAGCCCGTCCGGGTGGCAACTTCATTTTCTCCGGACTTAGGTCCATGTTCTCTAAGGCCCCGAGCCTAAACAGTGCCGAAGTCGCAAGAACCATTCCACCGGGAGTGGGGGCAAAAATTCTCACTCACACTAGGACTCACTAGTTGTAATATTGGAAGTTATTTGTCCACCATTCTTCAAATAAAATGATTTTCGTGACACACGAAGATTGCAATGGGTTCAATTGGAGCACAGGAGTATACAACGGGTCATTTTCCATCATCAGCACAATTATCTGGAATTTTGCAAATCTCTCCCATTTTCTATCATCGAGCGTCCAAGGACCTCCAATGTATTTGAGATTAGGAAGCTTCTTCCTTGTCTATCCAATATCTACTTCAAAGGCAGTTTTACTTACAGTCATAAGTGAATAATCAGGCGCGTCACCTTCACCGCCATAATCTTTCTTCTTCTTGTTGAAATAGTAAGAATATTTATAATATTAGTATTGAGAAAATAAACATATAAAAATATTAAACTTAAAAAAAAAGAGGTGATGTACTAATACATACAGAGGTTGGGGTGTCTCATGAGGTGTTTTCTGGTGAGAAATATCATGGGTGAAAATAATATTATCGTTCCCTTTAATTTTCCCTCGACATCAGTCATTCTCACCGTTAAAGACCGCAATTCTGCAAGCATCTCTTCATTTTGAGCATGCAAACGACTATGAAGTTCATCATTTTTTTGTCTCAGTAATTTATTTTCTTCCAAAAGTACTTAATTTTCATCTTCCATTACTTTGCATCGTGCCTTAATAAGAGAAATTCGGTGAAGGATTTTACTCATGTCCAATGCAGGAATGCTAGAATCTCCAACAGTATGAACATTAGTTATATCTTTTAGGTTTCCTCCACCTTTCATTAAGGAATGTAACTTCTACATTCAAAGGTAATCCTGCAAAGTCTGGATTACAGGCTTCATTGGTAGACATATGCATTGGAGCCGTCATTAAATCCTAATCATACAAAAATTTATTAAGTTTAATAATATAATACAAAAGGTATACAATACATATTTATATTAATAATACTTAACAAACATGATCTAGAAGCTTAGCTTCAATATTTTGATACGACGTCTTTTTTTAATTAAATTTGTTCTCCAATTCAGCATCCTCGAGGACACATTGGACATTCTCTCTGTACCAACTCTTTCAATTGATGGAAGAACCTCCAGTGCAAAAATTGATATTGCATCGAGAACCCACTCAATGAGAATTCAGGGACTGTTTTCGTCCTCAATTTCTGTATAACATGTTTCCAATTAGAGCACAAGATCTTCCAACTAAGTTTTTCCCAGGCAACATTGTTGAATGCTTCCACATTGTCAACAAGTGCTAGAATGTTTGCATTAACCTTTGAACACTTAGATTTTCCAATTATCAGGAGCTCCATTAGGCATGCAATGCCTAGTTTGACTTTAAGATCTTTATCTCATGCCTCATGGAATGCATCCAACAATCTGCTCCTTGTAAATGTCCTATATTGTTGTACTAGAGGTGTGTTACCCACCAACATCTCCTCTATCTCATCTATCCTAATGTAGGGTAAGCCGGTTATTAAGTAGTACTCACCGACTCCTATTCGCAGAACATCTTTGCCTATTTCAAACCACATCTCGTCAGTCACTGGATGGTGAACTTGACGCAAGAACATATATGTGATTAACCCAGGCCAATGAACAAATCTATGTTCATCTATGTCGAGAAAGTCTCCAACTTTGTATTTATAAAATGCTGCCAACTGCACAAAATTAAAGCAGAACAAATGAATAATTAGATTTTTAAAGATAAAACACACATGCGATAATGAGTGAATCAAACCAATATAGTGTAATATATTTTCTGCTCATCCTTGCCAATAATATTGTGTATATCACAAATAATATTCAGACCTATTGACACAAAATTAACTGGGTGGTGCTTCCAATCAGATTGAGGGATGACATAAGCTAAAGCCTGCGAAATGTAAAGCATTTTATTAATACACATATTTAATCACATTGATTCATTTTAGTCATTAAATAAATTTTAACTTATATCCTTCACACCCATCTTATCATCATTTTCTTCATCATAGGTAAGTTTGGCATCATCATCACTATCATCACGTAATTCCAATCTTGCAAACCTCTTTTTCTTAGTATCCTCTTCTTTCATTGGCCCCTCAATATTTCTCCGCTTAAACATTATATGCCTTGCGATCGTGGATAAAGCACCTGGACTTATAAGTTTAATATCTAATTTTTATTTTATAGCAGGAGAGGATTGCTCACTCTGCGCATTGATAGAAGGGGAATTTGATGCCATATAATTTGGAAAAAAAATTAAAACATTACATCAACTTATAATAAGTAAACTATTAATGATAGAGCTTGATAGGGTCTAATAGGGGTTGTTAGGGTTTGTTACTCCAAACTGCCTCTAACAACTCTTAACAGCCTATAACAACTTATGCTAATAACTGCTAACATTATGTGAAGGATTGTTGATTATTGTTAGGGGCTGATAGAGTATGTTAGGGGCTGTTACCTTATAACTCCATAACAACCCCTATCATCCCTGAATAGCCTCTAACATACTATATAAATTCTTAAAATTATGCTTACAAATATAGGTATAGGTTGTTATATACTGCTAGGGAGTTCTTAAGAGCTGTTAGGGGATAATATGGGCTGTTGAGGATAATAGTCCATAAAAACTCTTATCATCCCCTGATAATAACCAACAAACCTTCAAATGATGCTTGCATATGTTAGTTTAAGTTGTTATAGAATGTTGAGTTCTGGACTATTACAGTAACAGAACCTAACAACTCCTACCATACCCTAACAACTCCTAACATACCCTAACAATTTTGGCTTTTAAATATAGAATATAATTTATTGATTAGGTTGAATTAATTGGTTTTATTGTATTTTGTGAATTTGTGATAATTTTGGTTTTAGATAAAAAAAAAATTGGGGATTTTATTTTTTAAACATAAAATAAATTATATATTGATTTTTAAATATAGAATATAGTTTATTAATTAGGTTGAATTAATTGATTTTATTGTGTTTTGTGAATTTGTTATAATTTTTATTTTAGGTAAAAATTAGGGATTCTATTTCTTAAATATAGAATATAATTTATTAATTAATTTTTAAATATAGAATATAGTTTATTACTTAGGTTGAATTAATTGAATTTACTTGTGTTTTGTGAATTTGTGATTATTAGGTTTTAGGGAAAAATTGGATAATTTTTTTCTTTATAAATATAAAATATTATTTATTTAAATTTTAATTAACTATAACAATTTATTTAAAATATTTTGTGTTGTGATTATGTAGAATTAATTGGTTTTGTTTGTATTTTTGTGAATAATGATTATGTATTAAATATAGAATGTAATTTAATGATTTAGAAATTAGATTTAGGTTTAATTAAATATAAATTAAAATAATGAATATAAATTAGGTTAAACTAATTCTAAATTGAACAGATATGGATAAATTTGTAATTAAGATGAGGAGAGGGCGGAACGAATATGGTGAACCCTCGAATATTTCGACTCCTACATCGATCCTTACATTAAGTAGTCATGCACATGAGGAGGAAACTAGTGATAAAATAGGGTGTTCAGACATTAGTTTTGATGATATTGTGGGTGGCCTGATATTTTGTAAACCTATTGTTGAATTTGATGTTGAGATTAGGGATGATGTTAGAAGACAATATGTGGCTAAAAATTCTTGCCAATCATGTGGCCATAATTTTTTTCCAAACAGAATTTGATAAAATTATCAGGAGTTTTAGAGAGAGTTGGTGCTCTAAATTTGAGTGGTTGAAATTTAATATTTTCAAAGATGCAGCATTTTGTTTCTAGTGTTATCTTTTTAGTTCAAATAAAGAATCTAAGCCAAGGAATAATGTCTTAAAAAAAATGGGTTTCGCAATTGGAAAAAAGCCATGGAGAGATTTAATAAACAAGTTGGCAGTCCAATTAGCCCATACAATAATGCGAGAATACTATATATTGGTTTCAAAAATCAAAGATAATATGTGTCTCATATATTATCTTCTCACAACCAAGAGTAAGGGAGGCATTACCAGACATGTTTGATAGTTGTTGTTGACTGTATACATTTTCTTTTAGCAAATGGGTTAGCTTTTCGAGGACATGACAAGTCACTTAGACGGGGTAATTTTCTTGAACTTCTCAATTGGTTCAAATGCTCTTGGAAATAATTAACTCGCTTCTCCATGTATCCAAAAATAAATAGTGAGCACTTATGCCTTAGAGATGACACTAGCTATTATTAAGGATGTTGAAGATGACTTCTACTCTATATTTATTGTTGAGGCTTGAGACAATTCAGTAAAAGAGCAAATAACTGTGGTATTGAGATATGTCAGCAACTTGGGACAAGTGGTGGAGCGATTAGTTAGAGTGGTATATGTGAGTGACACATCTACTTTGTCTTTGAAAAGTACAATTGATGATTTCTTAGCAAAACATAGGCTATCACTAAGTAGAGTTAGAGGCGAAGGTTATGATAGAGCTCCTAATATGAGAGGTGAATTCAATAGGTTGAAGACCCTAATTTTAAATGAAAATCCCTTGGTAAGGTACCTTCATTATTTCACTCATCAACTTCAATTAGTGCTTATTGCAACAGCAGGGAATAATAGATTTATGAGTAATTTTTTTATTATGTTGTAATGATTGTGAATATTGTTGGAGCTTCATGTAAAAGGAGGGATGCCCTTCGTCAAAAATAACATGATGAAATAGTTCAATGCTTGAAAAGAGGTGATATTCAAAGTGGAAGAGGCTTGCATCAAGAAACAAATTTAGCTCGACCTAGTGACATGCGTTGGGATTCTAATTATAAGATAATTGTACGTCTTCTCTCTATGTGGCTGTTGCGCTCGACTAACACTACTACAAAGCGACACTCGTAAGTATACAAGGTTATTGTAGCAACGCTGATCGCCCCAAGATCGTCTCATAACGAACGAATTATTTTGCAATAGTTGATTAATAAATAAATTGAAAGCAAGAGTGTGATATGTTGGAATAGTGAAAAGCAATTTTAATTTAAAAGTAATGTGTGTAATGGTTGTACAAGATTAATTGAAATCTCGGAATGGTGCCTAGGGTTATAGATCAATTTAATTAAAACTTAATTCTCAAATTGTCCATTAATATAACCTTATATTTTAATTTATTCCTTGAGTTTAATTAGCAATTAGCAATTCATTATTTTTCACATTCATGAATTAACAACAATTAATTGTTTTAAATTGCGAATTAAAAGAACCCTAAAACTTATATCTCTAATTCATTCTTAGAGTCTTGAACGCATAATTCCAATATCAAATTTCACCTCTCTGTCCTTCATTCAATATCTAGAGATCAAAAGGTATCTAATCTATCAGCCTAATATTTAATCTAATACAATCAACTAATAACAAGGTATATTAATGGAAATATCAAATCAAGTCATTCAATCAAATCTACTACAAACCCTAGGCATGAATAATTTAGCTCATAATTATTAACTTAAAACAAACAATCATCTCAATATAAATCAAATCACAATTATATATTGTAATATTAATGTTCATAACAAAACAATAATAATCTAGAAATGAATTAAATGAGAGAATGTGAAAAATCCTTTTGAATATGCTAATAAGAGTTGAACTTCTAGTTTTCCTCTTAGCTCCACTTTGAATATGATGAAGAACTAACAAGCCTTCTTTGAACAATGGCTCTCCTCTTGAAAGATGAAATGGTAACTCTCTCAAGCCCCCAACTCCTCAATCAAGCTTTATTCAAACACTAACCTTCACAAGAGCTTGCTCACCCAATTTTATCTCCAAAAATGTTAAGAGTCTTGTCTATGAAAGAAATAGAAGATGAAGATGAAGGTGATGTTCATGGTTTCTCTCAAGACCAAGAACAAGAAGATAAACTAAGAACAAGATGATAAAAATGGAGAATGAATGGTCTTTTAATGTTTTCAACATGTGCCCCCATCACTCTCTCTTCCAATCATGTATATTTTTAATTGTCAATTGCTTTTCCAACTCACCTCACTCCCATTTGTCCCCCCCCCCTTTTCCTTTTTTAAGTCTTTCATTCTATAAAATAAGTCACCTATTACATCTTTTACTATTTCTTTTCAAACAAAAATGCATGTTGTCTCCCACTTGTCCCTTAACTCATGTAAAATAATTCAAAGCTATCACATGAGACACGACCAAGTCATGAGTGACTTGGTCGTGTCACTCATTCCTCTTGGAACAAAATGTCCATGGTTGCCCAATATTTCTTCTTCTTTTCTAGTTGTGACACAGCCAAGCCACATGACACAGCCAGTGGCTTGGCCGTGCTTTCTGCTTGTGTTTACCTCTACCATTTTCTTCCTC
Source organism: Garcia nutans (assembly GCA_947685225.1). Taxonomy (NCBI): domain Eukaryota; kingdom Viridiplantae; phylum Streptophyta; class Magnoliopsida; order Malpighiales; family Euphorbiaceae; genus Garcia; species Garcia nutans. Next base: position 1,298,478 of record CANTUV010000013.1, read on the forward strand.
TTTTTCTTATTTTGTTCAATTGGTGAGACACAGCCAAGACCTTGGCCATGTCTCTTGAATGTGTTCTCTCCTGTCTCTCTTCTTACTCTTCTCTTTGCTTTGTTCTTCAAGTGAGACACAGCCAAGACCATGGCCGTGTCTCTTAAATGATTCAATCTCTGCCCAAATTCTCTTAGGGACACGACCAAGCCAATTTGACCTGGCTGTGTCTTGTGAGTGTGTCATGCTTCATTGTCTTGGATGAAGGAACACGACCAAGCCATGAAGTGTCTTGACCGTATCTCATGCTTTCCACCTCATTAATCCATCAAATTGAATTAAAGCTCCATTGTTTTGTGCTTCAACCTGGATCAAATACTTCAAACAAACTTAAGCACAAATTTAAAGAAAAATCAATCAAAAGCCAATAAAATTACCTTAAAAATACATGCACAAATTATCAAAACAGTGGTCACCAGTGAAAAAGGTTCTCGAGAACATTTATGAGGATGGTTCTAAACAAAGAAATCGAGGGGCAACTGTGGGCTTGATTTATAAAATGGAAAGTTATGAATTTATTGTCATTGCTTTCTTAATGAGGAAACTTTTAGGAGTGACAGTTAATCTATCTCAAGTCTTACAAGGAAAGGATCAAAATATTAGTAATGCGATTCATTTGATTGCAACTGTTAAACAAAAAATGTAAAGCTTTAGGAAAAATGGACGGGATGGATTATTGGAAGCTGTTAATGACTTTTTATATAAATCATGATATCACAGTGCCTAATATGGAAGATAATACAGTTCATTTACGTTATAAGCGTACTAGTATTCCTAGTACTTATTATCACCACTTTCGAGTGGAAATATTTTGTCAGGTGCTCATTTTTTTATATTATTATACTTAATTATTTATTATGCTACAACCTAATGTTGTTTCATTCAATTCTAGGTTATTGAATAAAAAAGTCAACTATCCATTTTCTTAAAAAGTTTAATATTTATTAATTAGTAAAATCTAATAATATATTATTATAAAATATTGTAATATTATAATTTAAAATTAATAAGTTCATATAAATGAGGACAATAATAATTTTGATTTAAATGATTGAACCATATTCGGTGCTAAATAATATTCATTTTTCAAATTTTTAATAATTTTACTGTGAATTCTTTCTGCGTATTAATAAGTATTAATTTAACATAAAAAATAAAATTTATAATTCTGATTGAATTATCAATCAAAAATAAATTAAAATAAAAAACAAAATCCACTCTTTTTAGGATTAAAAATGAAATTTTTTTTTAAAAAATAATAATAATTCCTACTTCTCCTTGTTTCTTTTATTGAGATTTCTAGGGGGAAAAAAAGAAAAAAGAAAGTAGCACGAATTAATTTTCCCCAATTCATCTTAATTAAAGAATGTTTCTGAAACAATATAGCTAGAGAGCTGAAAAGTTGACCACTGTTTTCTTTTTTCTTTTCTTGTTGACCTGTAAATTCAATCACACAACAAATAAAGAAATTGTAAAAAAAAAAAACCTTAACAACTTTGTGTTTGTGGGATGTCGAACTACACTTTGAAAAAAAAATTATATGATTTTATTTGGTAGGTGCCAATCATTTTTTAGGTTTCTATTTAACTATTTAAATTTTATTTGAAAATAAATCAAAATTAAAACATTTATATGTAGAATTGAATAAAAACTAATTAATTAAAAGAATTAAAAATTGAACCGATAATCCAATATCTCCCCTATCTTCATGCATAAAAAATATATAAAAAAATAGAAATGTAAATAAAAAAATACATCTTCATGCATAAAAAATATGTTCAATTTAAGAACTAAGAATTTTATTATAGAGTAAAAAAATATTTATATATTTAACACCATTTTTCACCTGAAGTCTTATTAGCTTAGAGTAAATTTTTTTTAAAATTTAATAAATGAGAATAATCAATAAAAAAAATCAAAGTTCAAACTTTAAATATTTTTAAAAGAAAAAATTATAATAACACAAGTACGAGAAACCACTCAAATTAATAAGTTTGGTTCAATAATATTAAAATTGTATATTTTAAATTTGACAGTAAAGGCGCAATGGAGATAATCACTCGAGAAAGAAGTCAATGCAATGCAAATGCAGGCCCCTCGGTGGGCATCAAGAATTTATTAGGTTTTTTAATTTTCTCTTATGAAAAAAATTCAATGTTTGAGTTCATTTTCTTTTGGCCCAATAGACTATTAATATTTTAGTATTTATAATAACCTTATATTGCATGTGAGAGGAGTTAGTGTGTCAGCCACCAAAGGAGAAAAGAGAAAGAGAGAAAAAAGAAAGAGTTTTTTTTTTCTGCAAAAGAAGTCAACAGAGCAGTCTCGATTTTTCGGCGATCAGGTGGTTATCTGTGCTCCGATCAAGCTGAAATTTGGATAAAAATTAAAGGACTCATCTTTCTTCATTCTGAACGGTGGAGATCCATTTTCGACAGTTAGATTTCTGGCATTTAGAGCTCGAAGTTTACTGTTTATGTACATTTTTGCAACAGCGACCAGTTTATCTTTCTCCAACGATCGGACGTCTTGGATTTGGCTGAAATTTGGTGAGCACATTTAGAATTTGTTTTTCTTTAATCTGGACGGTGGAGATCGGATTTAAACAACCGGAGCTCATCCATTGACATAAACAATATCTATTTTGGGTGATTTTTCTCCATTCTCTTATTTATTTCTTGTTATTTGGTTGATTTGGTACTGCTACTTTACTTGAGGGTTGTTGTAGTAGCTTGTAGTTGCTATAAATATTGATTTTGATAGTGAAACATTTTTACTTGGACCAAGAGAGGTCCCGTGGTTTTTATCCTTCACATTGAAGGGGTTTTTCACGCTAAAAATTGTTGTGTTTATGTGTGATTGGTTTTGTGCATCTTGAGGTAGATTGTTGATTGGTTATTTACTGAATTTTACTTAGTCACTCTTCATAGATTCATTCATGTAGGGAATAATTAATCTTGTCTCCTTTCCATCAAAGTGGTATCAGGGCTAGTTCATTAGTTTATTGGTTGTTTGCTTGTTTGAATGATGGAAGTGAATGTGAGTAAAATGGTTTGCTTGGATGGCATAAATTATCACAAGTGGAAAGAAAAAATGAAAGATTTCTTATTTTGAAAAGATTTCATTTACCTGTATTTGCTTCTCAAAAACCTGAGTCTAAATCTAATAAAGATTGAGAATTTGAGCATTTGCAAGTATGTGGTTTTATTAGGCAATGGGTAGAAGATAATGTGTTGAATTATATTGCTAATGAAACAAATGCCAAAACCTTGTGGGAAAAGCTTGAAACTTTGTATGCTTCAAAAACTGGTAACAATAAGTTATTTTTGCTTAAACAGGCTATACGCTTGCAATATAGAGAAGGTAGCTCTATACTTGATCATGTGAATGAATTTCAAGGTATCTTTGATCAATTATTTGACATGGGTGTCAAATTTGATGAAGAGGTTATTGGACTTTGGTTGTTGAATGCACTTCCTGACTCATGGAAAAACTTTCGTATATCTTTGACTAATTTTGCTCCTGAAAGTGGTGTAACCATATTGTATGCAAAGATTGGTGTTTTAAATGAAGAGATGAGAAGAAGGAATCAAGAGGCATCTACTTCACAGTCAGAAATTTTGGTTACTGAAAACAGGGGGGAAGTAAAAATAGGAGTCAAGATCAAAATAGAGGCAAGAGCTTGAGTAAATCAAAATCAAGGTATAAGAACCTTGAATGTCATTACTATGGTAAACCAGGACATATCAAGAAATATTATTTCAAGTGGAAGAAAGAAAACAAAGCAGACAAAGGGAAGCAAGAAAGGAGAGGCAATGATAACAATACTGATAGTGTTGCCACTACCACTTCAGATGATGATTTGGCTATAGTTTATCAAGAGAATATGGTCAATGTAGCCTATGATGATACTGTTTGGATTCTTGATAGTGGTGCATGCTTTCATGTTACATCAAAGAAGGAGTTCTTCACATCTTATACTTTATTTTGGAGTTTTAAATATGGGTAATGATGAAGTGTCAAAGGTGATATGCATTGGAACTATTTATTTGGAGACCCAAAATGAAACAAAATTAGAACTGAAAAAAGTTAGACATGCATCTGACATTATGTTGCATTTGATTTCCACTAGTAAGCTTGATGATGATGGCTATTGCAGCACTTTTGATGATGGAAAATGTAAAATCAGCAAAGGCTCGTTAGTTGTGGGTAGAGGAAAGAATGCTTCAGGCTTATATTGGCTGCAAGCTTCAATATCTACAGATCTTGTTAATGCAGTTGAAGGTGATAGCTCTTTAGAATTATGGCACAAGAGGCTGAGTCATATTAGTGAGAAAGGACTAGATTGTCTAGCTAAAAGGAATTTGCTTTCGGGATTGAAAGGTGCAAGGTTAGACAGATGTATTCATTACTTGGCTGGGAAATAGAAGAGAGTTTCTTTCAAACATCATTCTCCTTCTAGGAAAAATGATTTGCTTGAGCTGGTACATTCAGATGTATGTGGTCCTTTGAAGAAAAAGTCATTTGATGGTGCACTTTACTTTGTGATCTTTATTGATGATCATTCTAGAAGACTTTGGGTTTGTATCTTAAAGTCTAAAGATCAAGTTCTTGGTGTATTTAAAAATTTTCAAGCTTCTGCTGAGAGAGAAACTGGAAAGAAGTTGAAATGTATTCGCACTGATAATAGTGGTGAGTATTATGGGCCTTTTGATGCATATTACAGAGAATAGGGTATCATACATTAGAAGACACCTCCCAAGACTCCTCAGCTGAATGGTTTGGCAGAAAGAATGAACAGAACATTGATGGAGAGAGTCAGATATGTGCTTTTAGAGGATAAATTGCCTAACTCCTTTTAGGTACACTATTGCATATGTGATTAATCTAACTCCCACTATTGCATTGAGAAATAATGTTTCAAATAGGTTCTAGTATGGTAAGGATGTTTCCTATGACCACCTACGAGTGTTTGGTTGTAAATATTTTATGTATGTTCCCAAAGATGAGTGGTCTAAGTTAGATGCCAAGACTAGACAGTGCATCTTTATTTGCTATAGGCAAGATGATTTTGGTTACAGATGCTATGATCCGATTCAAAAAAAACTTTTCAGAAGCAGGGATATAGTATTTGTAGAAGATAAGACTATTGAAGATATTAACAAGGTGAAAAAAAAAATTAAAGCCTCAGAGTAGTAGTTTGATTGATTTAGACCCATCTCCTACAACTCATACGCCTGATGCAGTTAAGGTTTAGAATCATAGTGATGTGCAAAATGATAATCAGAATGCAGATGAGGTTGGTGCTCCTGAATATGAAGCAGCTGATGATCAACAAGAGGCACATGTTGAGGAACCTGAAATTCCACTTAAGAGGTTTACCAGAGATTGAACACATTCTACCAGGTATTCACCTAATGAGTATATACTCTTGACAGATGGAGAAGAACCTGAATGCTATGAAGAGGCTATTGAGAGTGAGCAAAAGGCAGAATGGATTGCAACTATGAAAGATGAAATGCAGTCTTTAGCTGATAATCACACATTTGAATTGGTGAAGCTTCCTAAAGATAGAAAAGTTTTGAAGAATAGGTGGATCTATAAAATAAAGCAAGAAGAGAATTCATCATCTCCACGATATAAAGCTAGATTAGTTGTCAAGGACTTTAGTCAGAAAAAGGGAGTTGACTTTGAGGAGATTTTCTCACCAGTGGTCAAGATGTCATCAATTGTGTTATTTTGAGATTAGTTGCTACTCTTGATTTAGATGTTGAGCAAATAGATGTTAAAACAGCCTTCTTTCATGGTGACTTGGAGGAGGAAATCTACATGGAATAACCTGAAGGTTTTATGGTAAAAGGAAAAGGAAATTATATTTGCAAACTGAAAAAGAGTTTGTATGGTTTGAAACAAGCACCTAAGCAATGGTATAAGAAGTTTGAGTCAGTTATGGTTCAACAAGGCTACAAGAAGACTACTTCTGATCATTGTGTTTTTGTGCAGAGATTTTTTGATAGTGATTTATCATCATGTTGCTATATGTTGATGATATGCTCATTGTGGGTTCTAGTTCTTCAAGAATTGATAGCTTGAAGAAAGAGTTGAGCAAGTCCTTTGCAATGAAGGATTTAGGGCCAGCAAAGCAGATTCTTGGCTTGAGGATCATTCGTGATAGGAAATGCAAGAAGCTATGGCTATCTCAAGAAAAGTATATTAAGAAAGTATTACAACGATTTAATATGGCTAAAGCTAAACTTGTAAGTACCCCTCTTGCCATGTCTTTCAAATTGAGTGTCAAACAATCTCCTTCTAGTGAGTAAGAGAAAGAATATATGCAGAAAGTTTTTTATGCATCTGCAGTAAGTAGCATGATGTATGTTATGGTTTGCACTAGGCCAGACATAGCTCATGCGGTTGGTACTGTCAGTAAATTTTTGTCTAATCCAGGAAAAAAAGCATTGGGACGCTGTGAAGTAGATTTTGAGATATCTCTGTGGCACTGCTTGTTTGAAGTTATGTTTTGGGACTGGAAAGCCTATACTCAGTGGTTATACAGATTCTGATTTGGCAAAGAATGCAAATTCAAGAAAGTCTACTTCTGGATATCTGATCACTTTTGCAGGGGGAGCTATGGCATGGCAATCTAGGTTGCAGAAATACATTGCATTGTCTACTATAAAAGCCGAATTCATTGCAGCAATTGAAGCATGTAAAGAATTGCTTTGGATGAAGAAGTTTGTGAATGAGCTTAGCTTTATACAGAAGAGATATGTCTTATTTTGTGACAGTCAGAGTGTTATTCATCTCAATAAGAATCCTACTTTTCACGGTAGATCCAAACACATAGATATGAGGTATCATTGGATTCGTGATATTTTGGATTCTAAGCAGCTTGAACTTGAGAAGATACATCCTGATGATAATGGTTCTGATATGTGCACAAAGGCTTTATCAAGAGGGAAGTTTGAGGCATGTTGTAGAGTTGTCAGTTTAGCAAACTCCTTCACATAGTCAGGAAGGGAGAGAATTATTAGGTTTTTGGATTCCCTCTTATGTGAAAAACCCAATGTTTGAGCCCATTTTCTTTTGGCCCAATATACTATTAATATTTTAGCATTTATAATAAAATTATGTTGCATGTGAGAGGGGTTAGTGTGTCAGACACCAAAGTAGAAAAGAGAGAGAGAGAGAAAGAGAGAAAAGAGAGAGAAAAGAGAGAGAAAAGAGAGAGAAAAGAAAGAGTTTTTTTTTCTGCAAAAGAAGTCAACAGAGCAGTCTGGATTTTTCAGCGATCGAACAGTCATCTGTGGTCTGATCAGGCTGAAAGTTTGATAGCAGTTAGAAGACTTATCGTTCTTCATTCTAAACGATGGAGATTAGTTTTCGACGGTTGGATTTTTGGCATTTGGAGCTCAAAGTTTACTATTTATGTGCATTTCTGCAACAACGATCAGTTTATCTTTCTCCCATGATCGAACAGTCATTTGTAGTCAGATTTGACTGAAATTTGGTGAACACATTTAGAATTTATTTTTCTTTAATCTGACGGTAGAGATCGAATTTGAACAACTGGAGCTCATCCATTGGCATGAACAATAGCTATTTTGGGTGATTTTTCTCTATTCTCTTGTTTATTTCTTGTTATTTGGTTGATTTAGTGCTGCTACTTTACTTGAGGGTTGTTATAGTAGCTTGTAGTTACTGTAAACATTAATTTTAATAGTGAAACTCTTTTACTTGGACCAAGAGAGGTCCCGAGGTTTTTAACCTTCACATTAAAGGGGTTTTCCACGTTAAAAATTATTGTGTTTATATGTGATTGGTTTTGTGCATCTTGAGGCAAATTATTGTTTGGTTATTTATTGAATTTTACTTAGTAACTCCTCATAGATTCATTCAAGTAGAGAAGAATTAATCTTGGTTCCTTCCCATCATAATTTGCTTGGTCTGGATTGGCAAGTTACTATAAATCTTTCGTATAGGGAGGTAAAATTTGCAGCAGATTGGATGGCGTCTCATGCAATTAGCTTTCTTTTGGGTACACATATTAGATACCCCCTTAGATGGGATTGAAAGTTGGTTACAAAAGAAATTTAGAGAAAAAAAGTATCTGGTATTTTATTTCATGTCAATGTGAGCAACTACAGACGATACAATATGTATTAATAGGTAAAAAAATAAAAAAAAATAAACAAAATAAAGCTAGAAGACTAACTAAGAAAGGAAACTAATTCTAACAGATTTTTATGAAAATATTAAGTTGTATAAGGAACCCTTAGGCAAGAATCTTCATCCAAAATTAAGAGATATTATCCTTGGTCAAAGAGCTTAATCATTTAGAAATCATCTCCACAAATTTTGCATTGATTATGGGGATTCCATTTTTTCCTAACTAATCACTCATAATGGTAACTTCCTTATTTCTCCTAAGCATATCCTTAACTTGCTCTTATGATAGATTATGAATTGTATAGACTGAGTTAAGTTTGTTAATATACCCCCGCAAACTTGGCCAGGGCTGAAGGCTACATTTGAGACAAAAAAAAAAGCAAGAATAATTTTAGACATAGGTTTTGTAAATATATCAGCAACTTGATGTGAAGTGGAGACGTGTCGAGTAACAAGGAGACCAAGTGCAACTCGATCAAGGACAAAGTGATAATCTAGTTCAATATGTTTGCTTCGAGCATGAAAGACCGGATTGATTATCATATGAAGGGCACCGAGATTGTCACTAAATAATATTGGAGGTTGAGATTGAGGGACAGCAAGATCTTTGAGGATAAATGTCAACCATATAACTTTAGCAGCAGTATGAGCCATAGCTCCATATTCCACCTCCGTGCTATATAAAAAAAATAGTGTTTTGCTTCTTAGCGCACTAGGAGATAAGATTCTGACCAAGAAAAGTGCAACACCCAGTTGTAGAATGACGAGTAATGGGACAACCTGCCCAATCTGAATTAGAAAAAGTATAAAGATCAAGTGTAGTGTTAGAAGTTAAATCCAGACCAAGACTAATAGTGGCTTTGACTTATCATAAAATTTGATGAATCATTTTCAGATTGTAATGAGTCAGGCATGCATAAATTGAGAAACAAAATTAACACTATATGAAAGATTAGGTCGAGAAAGAGTTAAATATTGTAAAGCACCAATAATTCCATGATAAAGGCTAGGATCATCAAGCAAATCATTATTGTCACGACCCTTCATCTAACTACTAATCCTAACCTAATATGGATCCTCACTCAATTAGGAATATGCAAAACCCACTGACAATCCTCTCAGAAAACTGTCAGAAGAGGTTATTCTATATACTAAACAATTCAACAAAATTCCAATATCCAGTTACATATAAACTTTAAAATAATTCAACTAAAAATTTTGACAGAGTTTCAACTGCAATAATCATTATAAAAAAATAATTAACATAACCTGCAGAAAAATACTTCCAAATTGCATTCAACATATATCAACTCTAATAAATTCAATAAAAATCTTTCAATCAAAATTAATATACACATAAATCTACAAATATAAATATATAAAATGATATACGATTTAATAATCAATCACTAGATATAATAACTCCAAACTCAAATATGTACAAATATTTCATCTTTATAAACAATTTATATAATTCTCAAATTTATCCATAATAAATAACATAATGTATACAATCCTCATTCACAATATTGACGAAGTACATCATCTATTCTGCAGCTAATTTTTGAAATCCTAGATCATCAAATGTCAACTTTGCTCTAGTCCTTCTCACCTGCGTATCAGAAAAATTTAATATGTTAAGCTTATTGCGTAGTGGTGCTTATATATACATATTTTGCTACTTAATATTGAAGTAAATAATTGTCATAATAAAGTAATATATCTCTGATTTTAAAAATAAATCAATAAATCAAACACTTCCAACCAAACTTATTTTAGTATTAAAAAGTTTCAAATAAAATCTAAAATATAATCTCATTACAAATTTTTATTAAAACATTTTTTAATACAATTTGTATTCTTACATTTCAAATTAAATCTAATTAAATAAAGCATAATAATGCTGCATTTGTTTATCTAATATTGCAATTAATCACATTGCAATTGTAATATTTACATTTTCTATTTATAGTTTATATTTTTCATTTACACATTATATTTCTCACTTATAATTTATTATACAACTCATAATAATATTCATATTGCACTTTTCATATTTTCAATAAATTTTACTTATGAATTTAATTCAATAAGCACTTTCATTCAGTTTAATACTTTGTACACTTTTGTATAATTTACCACTTTAATAATATTTTATACAATTAAACTTTTAGTTAAACTGTAGTACATTACACATTTTAGTACAATTTAGTATAAACATTTATTATATATATACTTAATATATTTTAATAAGTTTTATATATTTTTATATATTTGCCCTCATATACTTGGTATCAACTCTAGATTCGGATAACGGATAACTAATGACAAGTAAATGTCCATTTTAAAATTTAAATATGGCCGATGGCCCATTATGGGATGAATGCCTATTGTAAATAGTGATACAAGGTGTCCACTAATAGCATAATGTGCCCACAAACACTATAAAATTCACCATCTGGTTAGTCATTCAATCCGATAGCTGGGTTTATCCTAAATACAATCTTGCAATTCACTTATTTCCTTATTCCAAATAATAGCACAATTATAATATTAACTTTAAATAAAAATATTTATTTCTCGCTAATTATCAATCTTTCCACTTTAACAATATAATAAAATAGTCTTCATTTTAATTAATTCTAATATATATCACAAGTTAAATTTAAGTCTCAATGAAATTACTTTTAGAAATAATATAAGTATATATATGTGTGTGTGTGTGTGTTCAAGTTTCTTGTTTGTTGTTCAATCACTTTCTATTGCACTTATTTGTTTATTTAATTTCCTTTTAGAATTACATTACACATTTTTATAAGGTTTATTTATCATAGACAATTCTTTCAATTTTACTTATCATGTATATTATATAAACATATTTTAGAATAATTTGACTAACTTTGTTCTTATATTAATTTTTAACTTTTCAACACACACTTTAGATTCTATAATCCTATCTTCTTAATCTCATGTTTCACATTTTACTTATAGTAATCGAGTTCTATATAAAAACTCCAATTTTTCTTATATAGCTTTTTCCAACTATATGAATTCCACCAATTATTAACTTCATTCCAAAAGTTTATATTCTATGTATACACTATGTATATCCTATGCATATACATATTCTATAATTTATACATTTCCACTAAAAACTCTATCATTTCCTCATTAACTCTCTTCTAAACTATTTTTAAGTCATTGATGCTCAATTATTTTATCAATTACCCCACATTTATTTTTAGGTTTACATGCTTCCTCAAGAATGTCATAATAATTTGCTAATCATATACAATTAATACTTACTCATTTTCTAATTAGACTCTCATTTGAATGTTCAAATGCATTTATCAATAAATTTTCTCAAGTTTTTTCCTCTTTCTAAGTTGTTACTATCCAATGGATTAATCTTCCACCAAATTTCTTATAAACAACCTTTCATCAATTACATACATTTTCCATGATTTAATCTTCAATACACTACTAATTACACTCAACTAACCAAAAGAATAATGTCCAACATTCTAAGAATACTATTGAATTCAAACATAAACCTCCATATGCAAACCAATTAAACATAATTCAATATACTTATACTATCTTCAATTAAGCTTAATACTAATTTTTTTTCCTCCTCAATATTGATTTTTCCACTACAATTCTCCTTCACTTATACTTTCATTTTTTTTTATCTCCACAAACTCTTAAATATGCACACTTTAACAATATAATTTAACAATTCTATCACAATTGATTATATACATAATTCATTTAAACTAAGATCATCTAGTATACTTCAAATAAATATTTAGCTCCATAAACATTTTTCTTACATAATCAATTAAATCAACATTTCATTAACTCCAAATTACCTTTTTAACCATATTTATCAAGAATAAAATTTTTCTTATCAAATCTTCCATAATCCAATAATTCAACATATCATCAATTCAAAAATTCCTTTAGATATGATTTTAAATTAAATACCTAACAAATACTCATACTTCCAAGTTATAAAATTTCATAGCCCTGAATCTTCCAAACCCTAAACTTTTCAAAAATCTTAATTTTTTCTATAACCCTAAATCAACACATAATTGTTCCAATACTTGATTTAAGCATAATTTCAATTAAAAACTAATAAATACACATTTTATATATTACAATAATAATTTTACTTTCAAGGAATTAAAGTTTCACAATCATCTTCTTATAAATCATTCAATATTCATTTTCTTCACATATAACTTTGCCTTTTCAAATCACAAGCTTCTTTAATTAAACAAAATTAAAATTAATTCAAGTAATAGCAAAAGAAGTGATATACAAGCACTAACCCCATTAAATTGACTCTTCCTTCACTCTTCCATTCAATATTAGGGTTGATGATGATTTTCTTGTAGATTCATGCTCAAAGTAACTAATTTCCACCAAAAATATGATTTTTCCTTCAAAATACCCATAGTTTCTAAGTAAAGTATGAAGGAAGAAGAAGAAAGAAGAAGATGGTGGTGATGGAGATGACGGGTATGGGTTGGAGAAGGAAAAAGAAGAAGGGAAAGTCAATTTGGCTTCTCTCTCTCTCTCTCTCTATAGTATTTAGGATTTTATACTATGTGATGCTCATACCAAAACTTCGGTACACCTATTTTAAAAAATAAGGTTTTTTTTTTATTATTTATAAATTAGACTTTTAAAATCGTAAAATTGTAAAAATAATTTCGTTAATTAATTTAAAGCTTTAATTTTTATATCTCTTATTCCAATTTTAGTAAAAATCCAATTCTAGAGTCATAAGATCATTTCTGTAAAATTTTACCGCTTAAAGATTTTTTTTTTAAAAAATACCAATGTTGTCTCTATTCGGTTTAATTTTTAACTTTTTAAGACTTAACCAACCTTATTTTTCATCTATTTCAAATACTCGCGTCATTCTCAGCATTATACACTAGCCAATATCTATATAATTTAGAAAATCACTATTTAAAAATTTCAGACATTATAAAATAACACTAAATTAGGAATTCTACTTTGTGTAGGAAATAATTATCTACCAAATTTAGGAATATTTTTCACATATAAAATAGGAAAAACTTTTCTTCCAAATTCCATTAGGAATTTGAGGCATAATTCTAATAATCTCTACCTTGACTCAAAATCTCATAATCATGTAATTGTCAATGATCCCAATAATCTTCATTTTGCCTCAACTTGAAGGATCACATAATTTTCAAATATTCAAAGTCTTCAATTTGTTAAACCTTTAACAAATTAGTATAATTTTCTCTATACTCTTCATTAAATTTTCAATGAGTTGGTCTTCTCAATACTAAATTTTTATCGTAGCCATAACTAACCTCAAATATATTTTAACCAAGCTCTGATATTATTTGTTAAGATCAATTCAAAGTTCAATTAGGGATAATATAAAAGATGCAACTAAAAAAAATAGAGAAGACAATAAATTTTTACGTGGTTTGACATAAGTCTATATCCACGAGCAAATGGAAAAATTCACTAAATAAAATTAGAGAGAGATACAAAATTTAGGATAGAAAATAATACTCAAACCCTTATCCCAAATTCACCCCAATGTGCTCACACTTGTAAATATTTGAATAATAACACTCTCAACTAACTCTCTCCAATACATAAGGCTTATTCAAATATTAATTGAGCAAAAGCTAATACATGATTATACAAAAGCCCTTTTAAAACCTCTCTTATAATACTTCTATTTATAATTTTACTCACCACTAATCCTAACTCAGTAAGAATCCTCGCTCAATTAGAAATAATATTAAAATAAGAATTCTACTTTATGTCGAAAATAATCATCCACTTAATTGAAGAATATTTCTCACATACCAAATAAGAAAATATCTCATTCCAAATCCCATTAGGATTTTGAGACACAATTCTAATAATTTCTACCTTGATTCAAAATTTTACAATTATGTAATTGTCATTGAGCCCAACAATCTCCACCTTGCTTCAAATTGAAGGACTATAAAATCTTCAGATCTTCAAAGTCTTCAATTTATCAAACATTCTAAAAAATTAATAGCATTTTTTTTTTGCCTTCTCTATTAAGCCTTTTAAGTCTTTAAGAATTTTTCTTCATTTTCTTGTTAAGCTTGGATGGCTTGTTCTTCTTAATATCAAATTTTGTTATAGTCACAACTTATCCCTAATAAATTTAAAACTAGGCTCTAATACCACTTGTTATGGTTGATTAAAAAATAAATATAGAATTGATCATCTCTCATATATTTACTTGTCTCTTATTCATTTGTATCTACCGTTTGTATATCCTAGAAATGTTTTGAATGAATATGAATAAATGTGAATATAAGAGATTGATTTTCAAAATTAATACATATTGGTATTATGAAATGAATATAAAGTGATGAAAATTGTGGCTTTGTGAACATGTGTGTGTATATTTATTGATTAAAATTATAAAGTTTTATTTTTATATTAATTTTTAGATGTTTTATTAAGATGTAAAAGATAATAAATAATAAAATTTTAATTCTATTTGTATTAAAAATTAAATTTCTTCTTTGATTAAGATGCAAAAGATAATAAAATAATAATCTTTTTATTAGAAATGATATTAAGTATTCACCAATCAAATTAAAAATAAGAAGGTTCCTTTTGTCTTTTACACTGTCATAGTGTTTCCAATTGGATTGGGTACAAGGATAATAAGTAGGGCTTTGGATATCAATTCAAAGCCCAAAATACGCTTAGGTTGGGCCTCGGGCTCGACAAAAATTGCTTCGAACTAGCCCAACCTAACTCGAATTTTATTTTAACAAATTGATTTTTAGTTTGATTTTTCTTATATATTTATTAATTTTGTGATTTTTAGTTTGATTTTTTTTATTATATATTAATTATGTGATCTTTAGATTGAAAAAAAAAAAGAAGACATAATAGAATATTAAAATCAACACAGTAATTAGTAGTTGCATATTTCTATTTTTTTTCATTATATATTTCAGTTCTTTTTCATGACTAATTATATTTTTTTTATAATTATTTTGTTTAATTAATTATATTTATAAATAATATTTTTAAAAAAAATAAAAAAATTATCTAGGTTTATTGGCCTGAGTGGGCCAGGCCACCTGGGCTATAGGCTTGGGATATACTTCTAACTACTAAAAAAATAACTTTTATTATAAAAATACTATAAAAGTTTAAAATATTTATATTTCTATAAAAAGTTAGTATAAAATTTTAAAAATAATTTTTTTTAAAAATGCATCTTTTTTTACTACAATTAATATTTTACTTTAAATTTTTATTTTTTTCAAACTTCACTATTAAATAAAAAATATTATATTAAAATAATAAAAATTAATATTTTAAAATTTTTTTATCATATAAAAAATCACAATTTTTATAAAAAGAAAAAATTAATTTTAATTATAAAAAATAAATAATACTTAAAAAATAAAAATAAAATATATGAAAATATATTAATAAAATCATTAAATTTATTTTTAAATAAATTTTATATATTATACATATAAAAAATAAAAAAATACACATAATTTTGTTATATAGATGTGCAGTAGATATATTGTAAATGTGTTATAGATATATTATAGATGTTGTAGATGTGTATATGCTATATTTTTGCTATTTAAGTTATATGTATTTCATATAAAAATTATTAAATATTGTGTGAATATTATATAAATATTATTTGAATATTGTGAGTATAAAAAATTAAAAAAATAAAATTAAAAATATATTAAAAATGTTATATAGATATATAATAAATGTGTTATAGATTGCTGTAGTTGTAGTTTGTATTACTGAGTATATATTTTATATATGTTGTATATATGTTATATATATATTTATTTTTTGTGTATATATTAAAAATATAATATTAAAAAAATTTTTAAATAAAAAATTTAAATAAAATAAACAAAAATTTAAAAAAAATTGAAAAAATAAAAAAAGAAAAAATAACGATGTTAAGTAAATTTTAAAAAAAAATTTACGGAATCCGTATTATTGAAAACTTAACTTTTGACAGAGATACACGGCGCTGCGAGCACAAGTCGGACAACCCAGTCTGTCCACAACCCAATTTTTTTCTTTTTGAACAGTTTATAAGTTCTACCTCTTAAATAACTTTTGTATATAGTATAAATTATCAATGATAAAGAAATAAAGTGTTCAAAAAGTTCATTATTAATTAATATGAACTTTAACGTTATTCTTGTTAAGACATAAATTTTTTATTTAAAAATTAATTCATCACTCTCATTAAAAAAATATAAATATTTGTCATTTCACGGACCATAATATTATTTGTATCAATTAATTTTATTTTATTATCAGTTATTTAATCTATATTTACTTTTAATTTTTCTGAAAATAGGTGCTTTAGTGAAATTATATATATATAATTTAATATTTACTATATATGAAATTAAACACCCAAATTATTAATTACAATAAGAGTTGATTATCAGTATCACGCGTTCTTTTTCTAATTCAATGGTTGAGATTTTGTACTAGTCATCCTGCGGCTAATATTTTTGGGTACAAGAATGTAAAATTTGCAGCACAACGTATGGCTATGCACCCAGTAAACACTGTAAATAAGTTAAACTATTCAACTTTATAAAAATTTATTTAATTTCAAATTTAAACTGTTTATTTTTTAAACGAGTTAAGTTTAAGATAAAAAAATTATCCCATTAAATTTATTTAAAAAATTCATAAGTTAAAAATATATATAATACATAAGCTAACTCATTTATTATACTGAATTAAAAATATATATAATTTAATTTCTATATTAAATTATGTATTTAAATATATTAATTCTTTAACTAATTTAATTTATATAATCTATTACTATATTAGGTTACATGGATAAATAAACTAAATAATATAAAATAAATAATTTTAATATTATATAATAATTCAATTCAATAAATTTTATTTTTAAATTTCTTTTATATATTATATTTTTAAATTATGAATATTAATACTTATTTAATAGCAAATAAGATTAATATTAATATAATATTTAATAGTAGAAGAATTATTAAAAATTTAATAACCTATAATAGAATATAAAATTATAATAAAATTATATTTATTTTTATTAATAAAAATATAATCATATTATTCATTATTTATAAAAATATTATTAATTTTAATATTTTTATTTTAAAAAATTAAAATAAATAAATTAATTAATTAAAATTTAAATAAATTTATTAAATTTAAATAGCTTAAAATAAATATATATGATATATGAAATAAAATAATAGGAGTTTAAGATTAGCATACTTACCTGGATGGGTTCAATGGGCGATCAAGAAGTCCCATGGTCTAGATCAGTGGTCTCCACTGCACACGACGGAGTGGTGCTGCTCTAAGGTCTCCCCAAGCAGGGAGAGCCTACATCATAATTTGTGGTAGAGGGGCTTGCGTACGCGCAGCCCCTATAAAAAAAAAAAAAAAGATTAGCTTAATTTGAACTTAATCATCCTATGCCGAGTCGAAAGTAAACTTTTTAAATTTAATCATTTCAACTCGATTCCATTACACCCCATATTCAACTAATGATAATTTATAATTTAAAAAAATTAATTTTTTTAATATTATTATTCATTTCACTTACTAATGTTATTAAGTCTATGGATAGGGTCGTAAGATCAGCTGATCTATGATTTTTCTTCAGAGATTGTGGGATGTTGTCCGTACAGTGAAAATTTTCTAGGTGTTGGTTAATTATTGGTAGAAAGAGCTTTACTAAGAAAAACCATTGTTACCTCCGCACAGCAACAGAAACCAGATAACCACTTATTACCGACGCCATCACCACCACCACTAAATTATTATCTTATTCTTGTTGGACGTTATCTAACAATTTTTCCATTTATGGGT
Organism: Garcia nutans; assembly: GCA_947685225.1. Classification (NCBI taxonomy): domain Eukaryota; kingdom Viridiplantae; phylum Streptophyta; class Magnoliopsida; order Malpighiales; family Euphorbiaceae; genus Garcia; species Garcia nutans. The sequence continues at coordinate 1,316,616 of CANTUV010000013.1, forward strand.
GTTATAGATTTTCCCATTTACCATTTTAGAAACAAACAAACAAAATAATTTATGAGAGGAAGAGAAATTATGGGTATCATTTTATTTTTATTTTTATTTTCTAGTTTTTGCTTGTTATCCAAGAAAAAAAAAAGAGAAAGAAAACCTTTTACATTTATACAAAACTTCTTTTAACCATAACCATCCATTTCTATTTATAAAAAAAATCCATTTCTCTCTCTCCTTCTCTTTTTCTCTTCATTGCTTGTGATTTTAGCATTTTATTTTGGAGAGAGAGAGAGAGAAAGAAATGGATTTGATGAAGAAATGATGGTAGCAAGGTGAAAAGAGAGGACCCCACTTTTCACCTTCATCATCTTCTTCGTCAATTTCCTCTGTCCTCACCTTTAACTTGCTTTGTCTTTATTTGCAACTTTGTTTTTATAGAGTTTTGTTTAAACAGATCTTGAGTTTATTGGGTGCACCTAATTTGTGCTTCAAATCCCCAACTAACTCAGATCTGTATCCTCCCCCGCACCTAATTATTATTATTATTTTTGTGTTCAACGATTTCTGTGTTTAATTCGTATCTAGACTTGTCTTCCAATTCTTTTTTCTTTTTTCATTTCTTCTTGAGATTTCCAGGAGTCAGAGACCCATATATCAGATCTGAATAAACCCTCCCTTCCCTCCCCCGCCCCCCAATATCACCATTTCATTGGCCCTTCTTCAACTGGGTTCATCCAATCTAGAACGCCTCTCTTGGAATGCCACCTGTACATAGGCTGCCATCATCATTCTATTTTTAAAGCCAAAGGAGAGGGAGATTTTAGTCTTTTAATATACTTGGATTCTCAGATGGGTTCTTTGCAGAGTTTAGCAGTAGATTAATGCAAACCCCTTTTTACTGATACTTAATTAGACTTCTTTCATGAGATGGCCCACTGGTTGGGTTTGGTGGACTTTCTCATAAACAATAAAAACCCATTTCTTGAAGGGAAATAAAAAATAAAATCTTTCCTTTTTATATTTTCTTGAAGATCCCACTTTGTGCTGTGTGGTAAGTGTTGTTGAGGTAAGGAGAAGAGGAAGAAGAAAGACAAATGGGTCTTTCTTTTCCTTTTTTACAAATTTGCTATTTCCACAATTGATTTTATTATTCCCACTTCATCTATATCATCTATGACAAACATTAAAGTTTGACTCCTCCCCCCTCCCCTTTTTTTTTCTTCTAATGTTACTTTACTTCTTGATCACTTGTTTCTCCTTCATCGTTTTGAAGTCTATTCCTCTCAAACCACTCCCTTCATGGGCAAGTGAGGTGAGATTGTTGTCACTTTGGTTCTGGAAAGAGTTATTTCTGTTTCCTTTTTTGAATTCTTTAAAGAATACCCTATTCAGAGCTCTTTACTTCACTCCAATTTCTTCAATAATGTCCATAAAGAAAAAAACTTCCTTAACTTCAAGTGGAAAACTAGAAAATCTTGTGGATGATGATCAAAGTGGAGAGATGTCATTTTTGGACTTGCCAGAACTGGTCTTGGATCACATTCTTGAGAGGTTACCACCTGCAGGGCTTTGTAGTATTGCTGGTGTGTGTACTTCTTTGAGGGAAAGGTGTATTAGCGATCACTTATGGGAAAGACATATGAAGCAAAAATGGGGTAAGATTATTGGTCCTGCGGCTTATAGGAAATGGCAATCTCATATTGCTTCAACCATAGATTTTTATAATTGCAAACAAGGCAAGCAAAAAAGATTAATCAAGCTTGTATCTATAGTTTTACCTTTTTCTTGGATGAATTCAATGGATGATGATGATAGTAATTTCAAGCAAAAGACTTCTTTATCTGTTGATTCTATCATGTCTTGGTACCTTGCCCTTGAAACTGGCAGGTTCTGGTTCCCAGCTCAGGTTTATAACCGTGAGGTATATATTATTGAACATTTGAACTTATATAATAACCTTCCGTTCTTGAATTAGCTTTGCTTGAGCTTAGATTTGCATAACTTTTGAGGAAATTGATTGTGATGCTTTGTTAATTTTTATTACTAAAATCAAATTCTGCTTGTAATCTACTGCAGAATGGGCATGTTGGGTTCATGTTATCTTGCTATGATGCTGATCTTAGCTATGATCCCCGGACAGATACATTTCAAGCCAGGTAATAAAAGATGGGTTGTTCTTTTTTTTTTTATTTATTATTAGTGTAGTTAATGTTTCAAGATTGAATAAGGAAAGAAATCCTAAAATGGTTAGATTGATCTTTATTGTGTGTCCATTTTAGGTACCCACCTCATGGGAGAAGAGCAATTGCTATAGAAACTGGTGTGCCATGGGAAAGGCTTAGAGCACCACCAATTGACACTTCCCCACATGAATTACATATCTCTGATTGCTTGAATGATTTACGACCTGGTGATCATATTGAGATTCAGTGGAGAAGAAACAAAGAATTCCCTTATGGTTTGTTCTTACCATCTTTATGCAATCTGAAGTTGTTTTTAGGTTTAATCCATTTGAGCATTATTAACTCAAAGGTACTTGCTTGAAAATTGTATATTTTCTGCGATCTTAAATTTACTTTTTCAGGAATAGCTTTTCTCAATTAGTGGGCAAAAAAACTTTCAAACATGAACACAATACCCAGAAAATGATTTCCCATTTCATATTTTCTAAGATGTTGTGGATCAATGCAAAAGTAGTTGTTCAACATCAAATTCAATATTAATCATGGGATCATTGACTGGAAAAAGAAAAGAAGGAGGCAAATGATTTTATATTGATGAACTCTAACTTCTGTAGAAAATTTTTCATACAAATACTCTTCTTGTCAGCAAGAGCCAGAGACAGCAGAGGACCAATTTTTTTATTTAAGTTATTCTTTTGAATTTGCTATTAGATATCCCTACATAAATATAAAATCAATTTTTTTTATTCGTTTACAAGCATGTGGATGTGGAATTCATTATTGCAATTTGGATAGTTTAAATATTTGATTAAATATACCATATATGCATTTGCAGGGTGGTGGTATGGTGTTGTAGGTCACTTGGAGTCATGTGATAGGAATAAAAATTATTGCAGGTGTCATTATAGTGGTGAGTTCATCTCTTTTATTTATTTATTTCTTTTTGTTTTTCTAACAAAGTTTGACTTTATGCTTCATGTGATTCCCAATAAGATAAGATAATAGGAAAACTAAATTTTGGGAATCTAACCATAGATAATGTCTAAAACCAAGAATCACAATGTTATTCTGGCTTCATGTCTCGTAATAACATAAAGAATAAGAGATACAAGCCAAACATTTTGAAAGCAGAAAGAAAGTTAAAGAATGAAGTATAGATAGAGTAGAATAATAATAAGAAATCTAAGGTCAATAAAGGATGCCATGAACACCTTTCCTCTTAAGAATGTGGATGAGATGAATGTAAAGCTTACTTTCAAAATTTTAGACCCATTTTTATTCAAGTCTTTTTCTTGAATCCTATTTTTCAGTAGGTGGACCACAAATTTTATGCCATTTGATTGGTCCCCAAGGCAAATCCCTGTCAGTCTGTCATGCCTTCCACCAACATAGTGATGACCTTTGTCTCAGTAGAATATTTATGGCCAACCACATTGAAAGAACATAATGTCTCATAGGCCTCCATTTGTTTGCTAAGTTGGAATCTTTTTCTTATGTGGGGGCTGCAATCCTTATTGTAAGCTTCAAAATCTTTCATTCAATTTTCTGTCTTTCTTTGCCACCTAATGGACCTCATTTGTCATTTAAGCAAACTTGCGCCCCTAGATGACCCACTAGTCAAGTTACATCACCAGTAGGGACCCAATTTCTCCTTTGCAACTTGATAAAGAGGAATATGTATATTTATTTACTCCAATAATTGTATAATTCTCTTCAAAATGTATACTAGGTGTGGAAATCCCATTTTAAGAGATATTTGTTTCATTTTGGATATGAAATAATAATGAAAATAGATGTCTAAGTTCTATGAATCTTGTTTCAAAGTTCATTTCTGAAATGGTTAAATAGAATTTAATTACAATATTTAAAATTGTACTTAAATATAAATGTCTTTTCAATATACAATTCAAATTTTATAAATATGAAAATATTTAAAAAAATTTGAGTTTCTTGTGAACTGAAAAAGAAGTAGAATCTTATGTCAAAATTACTTTTTTTTTTTCTCATTTCCAAAGCCAACTAAAAATGGCTTAGGCCTTAGCTCTATGAACTTTGACTGGAAGATGAAATCATTTACCACTTGGTTTTTGCCCAGGAAAGTTCAGACCAAACAAAAGTAAAAAGAAAATAATAAAAAAAAAACCCTTAAATCTCTTAACTATATGATGATTGGTTTTCAGTTTTTTTTGCCACTTCTTTGATTGTATAAACCAAATTTTATTTGGAATTTTGTATAGGAGATGAAAATGGTATAATATTCCATTTTGGTTAGCTATCTAGAAGTGTATTATTAGTGGGGTAACTTTTCATGTTTGAGAAATGATGTCAAATCATCTTTTCTTTCTTTTATATTACCCTTTAATTTCCATAATTTCTGGTGTTGACATTTAACTTTTTGTGTGATCTTGTGTCACCAAGCACTCAATAGGAAAAAGTTGGAGTCACATACTCAGATACATGCATGTATACTGAAAGAAGAAAGAGAAAATCACATCCAAATATTTTGCATTTCTTCTACTTGCAAATGTTGAATTCATCTCACATCTAAAAATTATAAGAAAAATAATGAGCTTATAATTAGAAAGATAACTCAACTGAAATAACCTAAATTATTTTGTATCGTAAAACACAACTTATTATAAATTCAAAATATACTGACTGATTTACTATGAATTGTGAAATTTGACATGGTTTATTACAATTGTAAAGCCCAACTTGTTAAGCCCAATATACCCTAACTTTACTGGAATTACTATCAAATTTGACAGCAAAAAGAAATCTGTTATATGCTAACAGGGTCTTCCTACTAGAGGGAAAAAAACACTTTTGACAACTACTACTGTACTATAACTTGAGGATAAATATTTTTGTCAAAATATTTGCATTTAGTACAGGAAAACAAAAACAAAAATGATAGCAAATAGCTACTGTTATCAATGCCAAAGCAACTGAAAATGGCTAATAAGCTTTTGTTCTAATAATATTGAAATCGTGGCAGGGTTGAAAGGAGTTGAATTCGAGTCATAGTCTGAGCCAAATTAAAAAAAAAAGAAAAAAAAAGAAATATTTGTATATTTCCTTTGAGTTTAAAACTTTAGATATTTGTTGACAGACACTATAGTTTTGGAGTTCCATCAGTATTCCCGTGGCTCAAGATGGAGATGTACAATGATCAACAGAAAAGAACATCGTGAGGAAGGAAATGAAGCAGATGGATTCTATGGAGGAATCAGAAAGTTAAATACCATTGAAGAAATTTCCAGGTGGGAGAAACTTTGGCCTACTGAAGTCTTGGAATAGAGCTTTTAGTATGGAATGAAAGCTAGCTAAAAGTTTCAAAATTAGACTAATCCATAATTTTATTCACAGAAGCCTTCATTTCTTCCATGAACTTGAATTTTTCAAAAAATTTCAAACTTGTAAAAGTTGAATTTAGGCTTCTGATTCAGCTGCAAGAGTGTGGGAGGTCATGTTCATTTCTTTGTTTTATTTCTTGTTCTCCTTCATAAATTTTTTCTTTTTCAAGGCAGGATTTCTATGGCCATTCCATGGGATCCTGAACCATGTAAAATGTCTCCCATTGATGCAAAATCTGATGTGATATATTCATCACATTATATTAATATAATATATATATATATATATAAATTTGACTTGCCAGTCTCTTTAAATTTAATAGCAGTACTACACTTTATCCCACATAAATTAATAGAAACCTTCGTTTTCTATTGGAAAAATTAAAAGAATTTTTCATCAAGGTTAAAAATGGTTAAAAATATTTAGTCTCTCAAAAACTTGATTGATTATACAACTTTAAATAGGTATTTGAAAAAATAGAATTTTGCATAACAGCTCTGAAGAATAACTAACATGAAATCAAAATTCAAATAATTAAAATTCTAGAAATCTAACCTAAAAGGATTCCTTTAATAGCTGGATAACTTGTTCAAATTTAAAAGAACTCATTGATTGCAATTTACTGCATCTTTAAAACAACTGATGCAACTATCAACACTCATTTGCTTCAACTGCTGCAAATTGAAATAGTTCTTTCTCAGTTTGTGTTTTTGTTGTTTGTATAATTTATATTTATGGATTATTTTAACTATCTTTGAACTTGTACACTCTTGTAACATGGCTTATTTACTTGCAATTTCCACTCAATGCATTAGTCTCCAGCAACAAAAATTTTTCTGTGTTTTCTTTTTACAGTATTTGCAAGGAGAATAATTGTCTTTCTCCTTTTTGTTTTGTGCATAAAAAAGCACATTCAATAACAATTTTGTCTTGTTTAAATGCTCTTTATTGTATTTGCACTCGAAGAGTACTCATAAATTCTGTAAGAGAAATAGTAAGGATTTTTAGACTCTTCTTGGAAGGATATTCTAGATTCAAATATTTTTGGAATTGTTACAAGAACTTTTTCCACTATCATGTTGCTTGGAAATCTTCACCAAGCAACCTAATCCTGTTAACAATCAAAGTTAGAATATTTAGAAATATTTTTATTTTCTTACATTCTAAGTGATTCAAAATCTCTTTTCAAGTTTAAAATTTATGTATGATTTGATCACTTTCTTGAAACTCTATTTTGAGCTTCTCCCAAGCTTTTTTTGATATCTCATATGTTATGATTCCAGATAAAATTAAATATGCAACTAAATTTTAAATAATAGTTTTGGCTTTGTATCTTTTTGTTTTCTCTTTGGAACGTTGAACAAGTGTTTGATTTGTAGGGAGGATCCTATTTGTAGGGAGGATCCTATCCTCCATTACAACTTCCCATATATCATAGGCTTTAAGATAAACTTGCATTTTCACTAACCAAATTTAATAGTTTTTGCCGATGAAAGTTTGTAGGGCATTTAAGGAGAGACTGCTACTTGTCATGGTTAAGAATAAGGTGCAAATGGATAATGATTTTAAATGGTTTCAAATATATTATATGGTGTTTAGAGCAAATTTAAAGGTCTTGTAAGGCCAAAGAAAGCTCTCATACCACTATTGAAAAAAATTAAAAGAATACAACAACAAAGTTAAAAATGGTTGAAAGTGTTTATTGTCTCTCAACAATTTTATTAATCATAAAACTTTAAATAGACATTTGAAAAAAAACATAATTATGCACAATATCTGTAGAATAACTAATATCAAATCAAAATAAAAATTTCATATCAATAAAATCCTAGAAATCTAATATAAAAGAATTCCTCTAATAGTTGAATAACTTAATTAAATTTAAAAGAACTCATTGATTGCAATCTACCACATCTTTGAGACAACAACATATGTAACTTCCAACAGTTTCTCTCACTTCACATATGATTGAAATAGTTCCCAACTCAACTTAGATAGAACTTAATTCTAAGTTAGTTGGAATCAATTATAAGAATTTTTTTTTCCACTCTTAGCTATTACGAAACTACATCTTTAAAGTGAAGTAGAAAAAAGTCTTGATTTGACATGGTCAAATCACCTTCTTTATAATCTAAATCTTAATATGATAACATTTCCCTTTAAAAAATCTATATTAATTTATACTAAAAGAAAAAATAAATTGGAGTATGATGATGGGCAAGAGTTTATGTTATTTCAAGTAAAACAACATCTGGGTACACCACAAAAAAGGTGGCTTTTAGCAATAAATTTATAGAGGTGGTTTTGTAAATCGCCTCTCAACAAATGGGTAAAAAAGACAAAAAACAAAAAACAAAAGAAGGCACTTAAAGATTTTGCGGCTACATTAGGGCAATATTTTGAAGCAGTTTAAGCACTTGAGGAGGTGACTTTTGAGGCAAATTTTTCTGCCTCAATTGGTACTAAATTTTAGAGAACTTTCTTACGCTCGCAAAGGAGAGAATAAATAATAAAATAGTGTTTTTAATTTCTCTCTAAACCATTCAAATTTGGCAATTTTTCTAATTTTTTCTAGTTGAATCGCGCACTTTCTAATCGCGCACTTTCTCAAAAGTATGTTCTCCGTTCTCTCCTCCTCCTTCTCCGTCTCTGCTCTCTCCTACTCTCTCCCTTTGATATTGTTTCAAGGCTACATACGTTTCTTATTCTATAAGTTCAAATGCATTACCAAATTGCCAGCTGATTGAGACTATCGATTATTGCTTTTGAAATATAAAATTAAGATTTGGAGTTGATTTTGATTTTTGATTATAGAATTACCATGTAGATAATAGGAAATGACAAAGGAAACCTTGCTCTACTCTAATCTCAAGAGTCTAAAAGAATTGGATAAACAAAAATTTATGTTTTCAGTTATTCTATGTGAGTGTGAAGGGCCTTAGGGATTCTGTATTCTTAATTGAAGGCTATGATGATAAGGGTATGCTTTTTAGGAAAGATGAAACTTCAATTATGAAGAATCAGTTGATGAAGCTGGTTAAGGAGTCAAAGAAGATGAAAATAGAGAGGCGAAATGGTACAATAATATCAAAGATTATGATGATTTTAGCAGTGATGAATTTGATGACTGACACTAAAGAAGATTATAGAGATGGTTTTGAGAATGTGTTTGATTTTGAAGATTCAGGCTTTCATTATGATTTTAATAATGATGTTAATGGAAGCTATGAGCTTGGGGGGTCACTAGGAGAAAAGAGAATTTTGGATTGTGGAGGCTAGCTTTGATGGTACCAATAAGGAAGGGCACCAATACGTGCTTTTTCCCTGATTAACTAAATAATTGCCAATACGTGCTTTTTCCTAATAATTAATTCCTCTTATTCAAACTATAATTCTAGAAGAAATAACTAGTTATTAATTTGTTTACTTTTATTTTTAGGTTATTATTGTTATTAAGATTTTATAGCCTATGACAATAAAAGTTCAAAAGAATCTTTTAAATGATAAACTTTTACTACAATTTCACATGTTCCAATTCTATTTTTTGTTTTTAGTAATATAATATTTTATTCAATTATAATATGTATAAAAAAACATAATTGAGTAGATATGACTAAAAAAATATAATATAAATTAATATAAAAAAATCATAGAGAGGGTTTAAACCATCTTTATATGTATAGATAATAATTGAATAGAAATATATAATAGCATATTTAACTACCTCTACAATATAAAATTTTGACGCCTAAATTCAGTGGAAAATATTAAAGGCAATGTAGTGGTGCATTTAACGTCCCCTACAATATAAAATTTTGATGCCAAAGTGTGGCCAAAATTTTAGAGACAATGTAAAGGCTGTTCAAATCATCCCTAAAAATTAAATTATGATATTTCCATATTTTTTGATACATTAATAACCACCCTTATAATAATTATAGGCCTGCCACTACACAATCACCGCTAAGTGTTACCATACCTTGACGGTACTAGAAACTACCACTACATGGTAGAAATGGTGTAAAAAAATCGGTTTAGAGGCCATTTTTATTTTTATAATCGCCTCAAACAAATATAGAGACTGTTAAAACTATCTCTACAAGACATTTTATCCGTCTCTATAAGTCTACTTTGTTGTAGTAGACAAGGATTGCATATAGAGTGCCGATGAATGCATCCTAACAGCTTTTTGGAAATAATTTACGTTGAAAGGAATTAGAAAAATCATACTTCTAAGCTAAGTAGTAATTTAAAAAAATCAATTTATTGTGCTTTTCTTTTAATAATAACAGATGCTATATCAATTTTTCTATTGCTTAGCTCTAATTCATTAATCTATATCATAGCCAAACAAACAATAAAAATAATAAAGATAAAGAAATTTTGCAAGTATATTTTGCTGAAACACAACAGGAAATTTTTTCAATTATTCCCAACAAGATTTCAAGCTAAGATAGCAAGATATTTTCACCCTTAGCAAGTTCCAAGCTCCAAGAGTGCAATACAAGTCCTATATATATATATATATATAGAGAGAGAGAGAGAGATAGATAGTATAAGTAAAAATGATATTAAAAAAAACCAAACATTACAAACAACCCACAAACATATTGTAGGAATAGCTTTCTACTGCAATCTTTATAAACAGACAATAAAGGTCCTTCACTTTGCATATTTTGCCCCATAACCCATGCACAAAAGTAGCTTTGGCCTGTATCAAACGAGGGTCATTTTAGTCATTTCAGATGCTTGTTTCTCTTCATTGTCTTGTGACTGAACTAACTTATTATTTGACCTAAAACTTAATTTCTTCAAAATTTTAGGCCTTGAAAACTCCATATTTTGATCTCTTTGCTTTTGTTCATTATTAGTATTTGTTTTGTTTACGGACGAACTTCTAAGTGCAAAGCTCATCATTTTCTGCCACTTATTGCCATAAGTGTTAGACCTTGCACCAAGTCCTTCATTTTCTCCTCCTCATACCATGGGCTTAATTGGAATTACACTGGGCCTACTGGGCCCTTTATAATCCATTTTCATCATTCTAGCCCATCTCGCGAACAAGATCCCTTTGGGCTCGGCTAGCCTTATTGGGCTTTTCTAGCCTTCTTTCATAGATGGTTGAGGAATAATAGGAGGATATGATCTATTAGGTTCCATGCTCTTATTTGGACTTAGCATGATAGGTCCTGAGTGTAGATGTTGCTAGTCCATAAATTCTTCTGGATCCCATTGAGTACAAGTCCGTAAATGCAAACATAGACCAAGATCTTCTATGTTTCTTTCCTTCCTTGACATTCTCCAAAGCCACCATGAATGGATCAAATCATCATTCCACAAACTTCTCCTAGGAAATGGAAGCTTAAATATTGAACTTGGGTTGAGAGGGGAAGTTGAGCTTGGACTTGGGTTTGGGCTATGGTTTGGGCTTGAGAGATTACTAATGGAAAAATGACACCCTCCACCATATTTTTATAAATTTTTAATTTTTTATCAGAGGTATTTTAGTTATTTTATTATAAACTCATTATAAACTGTGTAAAATTTATAAACTTATTATAAACTCATTGTAAACTAATTATAAACTCATTGTAAACTCAATGTAAAATTTATAAACTCACTGTAAACTAATAAAAATCTGTTATTTTGATAACTATTTTATAAATTCTGGTATTTTGATAAATATTTTATAAATATGGTAAATTTGAAATTATTTTTAATTTTTCTTATATTTTTGTCAAAAGCCCATTACCAATTTCATTGTCATTGTTATTAGAATATTTTTGACAAGGAGAAGGGTTTAATGGCATAACCTTTCCATCGCAAAATAACTCATCAGCAAATGCCATGGTCGGAAGTGATTCATGTCGTTGGAGACAATGTTGTCGCGGGCGCTTTCTTGTCTCTTGCTATAGATTTTCCAATGCCAATTCAAACTAAAAAAACTCGATATATGAATTGATACTATCATCATCATGATTATCGTCATCATCATCATGATTATCAGTTTCCATATTGCTAACATGACGACTTGTTTCAAAATCAAAATCATTTACATTAGAATTCCCATCATGAAAATCATTTGATTCGGAATCCACATTTTCAGTTGTTACTGCAGAAGACGGGGACGAAGAACATGAAGATAATGCTTTGGTTCCAAAATTATAATTAGGATCCAAAATCATCCCCCTTGTGGGACTGCTAAGCTCACTATAAAAACACATATTTTTAGTGTCTTGTTGGAGAAATGATCTACTTGGACTTGTGGGTGCACTTGTTGCATACGTAGAAAAAGAAGAAGAATTATGAACAGAGATTAATTGAGGTTGTGACATGGTTAATTATGGTGGATAGTAAAGAAAAAATGGATCTTTTTTTAGTGGTTTTAATGGGATTTGATTGAAGAGGCTTTTCCTCCCTGAAACAAGGAAACCCAACTCATGCATGTGTATATGAAGAGTTAGGTCTCCTATAGCTTCCAAACTATCCTTCAAAGTTTTTGAACACATAAAAGAGGGATTTTCGCCAACTGTCTTTTGCTATCTGTAGCCCCAAAATTGCCAAGTCAACTAATCATCACCCAGATCCTATGAATTGATCAGTCTTTGTCTATTTCTTAATTTTCTACTTCTAATTATATACCTTTACTTGATGTTTTTCTAGTAATAAAAATATATATAACTTTTAATATATTAGAAAAAAAAATTTATAATTTATGCTATAATTTTAAAATAAAAATCAATGTCTAAACCATAAATCAACTTAAATCTAAGATAATTTAAAAGAACAATATTTTTTTCTTTTTATATATCGAACAAATTTATTAAAATATTTAAAAAATAATTATAAGTTTAATTATTTACCGCAGTTAATTAAATTTTAAATAATATTTATTTTCAATCTGGATCAAACTTGATTATAAATTCTTTTATTTCAGTTTAATATTTTTGTATATAAATTATATCATGTTGTTTGTGTGTTAAGAATATAATGTGTGAGAAAAAACTTATATTGATAAAATATAAATAGTTTAATAAATTAATATAAAAATGAGCTATCTAATTTTATAGATTGATTTTTAAGATTAATTTTTATAAATTTATATAATTCTACAATATTATCTTAATGAAAGTTATTAGAATTTATTTTCTTTTTTATATTCATTATAAATTCAATTAATTATTGGATTTACATTGTCATTATCTTGCATAGACACATGGCATTGAATTTAATAAAGATACTTAGTCTTGTAATTAACATATAGAATCACATGTTAAAACAAAGAAAAGCATATATCCCATGGCCATGAACAATTTGCCTTAAGATTTTCAACAAAATATATAACTAATCAAAGGTCACGGAATCTAAAATTGATAAAAGACAACGAAATCGTCACATCTCACTAATAGGAATAATTATACAATAAAACCGTTGTATTACAACAAGCCAATCGAATATCAACATGTGGCAATGTTTTACATTCGATTGGAAACATTGCCACATGTTGATATTCGATTAGCTTGTTGTAATACAACGGTTTTATTGTATAATTATTCCACTAATAGACCCGTGATATGATTATGAGACCAAATGCATATAAAATTTGAAACCCATTAACTTTGTCTTAATTCACTAATTAATCCTTATAGCTTTTTTGTTTACATTAAACTCTCTAATTATTACATTTCGATCCTCAATCTATTATGAGATCTTCAAGTAGCAGTTTTTCAGTCTTTAACGATCCAAATCTATTTTAGAACACACTAGTATAAAAAATGACTATATTTTCTTCCAATTTCAGGCATAGACTTTTATCAAATTACTTTTCAAAACATATTGCCATCCCCATCCTCTTATAAGCATACATAATTGTTTCATTGTCTCTTTATTACCAAAATAATCGAAGTAAATAATATCCCTCATCTCTCTAAAATACACTAATGCACGATGCGAGATGAAAATATGCATTAGTATATTTTAAGAGATGACGAGCGTCATTTAGTTAATAGAATACAAAATAGAAAATTGATGTGGTATCATGTCATGGGATGAAAAGACTTTCATGTAAAAAATTAATAATGTTATGGCCAACAACGTTGCAAAAAAAAAAAAAAATTAGAAGGATAAAAACATGTATTAGTGTATTATTGAGAGACAATGACTAATTATTAACTCCAGAAAATTGTTATTTCTAAAGGATCTTTTTTGTTTCTCTCTTTTATTTCCTTTACTCTTTTATTTATAGGATTTTAGTTGAAATAATATCTTTTGTTGAATTGGTAAAAGAGGATGATCGACGTGGGATGGTGGGGTCATTTCATTGACAAAGCCAAAGAGATCTTATAAATTGACTAAGAGGTAGGGGGAAGAAGCATGGCATGGGTGAATGGAGTGAAGTGAAAAACTTATAAATTAATTTACATTTGTACTTTTGGATTTAAGTTTGTCCAAAGCAACCTTATTTGGATTTGATACTAAAGCTCTATAGTTTGGGCATTTAGCATAAAGGGTTAATTGTAAAAATGGAAGTGTGTTTTTGTTTTTTCTTTTGTGTAATATAAAAAAGTCAAATATATATATATATATAGTATTTTGAACTTTACTCGTTTAGTTAGTTTATGTTATGACCTTTCAATTTAACTATGCAGTCTCGTGAACTCACATTTTTTTCTTAATTTATAAAGATAAACTCGTTGAGTTATACTGAATTACGTTTTTCTTAATTTATAAATACTTTTTTAGTCTCTCTATATTCATTTTCATCTAAAATTTAATCCCTAAAATTAAATCCTTAAAGTCTAACTGCTAAAATCAAACCTCTAATCTTCCTTTGATTAGTTTATATATATATATATATTTGTATCCTTTTGAAACTTTTGTTGTTGGTTTGATATTTCTTGAATTTTTCTTCTCGAAATACAATTGATTTATTCCTTTGCAAATGTGTTATTCGAAAAAAATATATATGTATATTTGATTTTAGGGATTTGATTTTGGATGAAAAGTGATTTAGATGGAAAGAGATTCAGAAAGAGAAAATGTGTTTATAAGACGTGACTAAGTGAGTTTGTATTTATAAGTAAAAAAATGTAAGTTCAGATGTTATATAGTTAAATTGAGAGTTCAGGGTGCAAACTAATTAACCAGTAAAGTTAAAGGGGGTTATATATGTATTTAGCCTATAAAAATTAATCAAATGTGTTGTCTGGGTTTATTCATATTTCAAGTATCAAACTTCTTGAAAATCCTTCTTTTTCATCATGGATTTTGTGTTAAAAAGAAAAAAGAAAGAGCTCTTATTACGATACACCGTTATATTTAAGTATTAATCAACAATATTTAGTATGTTTTCTTTTTATGCACATGGTTTAATAGTGTGTCATCTAATCTTTTTTACTGACATTAAATATGCTTTTAATGTGTTGAAAAATAATAGTCAAGAGTTCAATATGGATAAATAAAACTATAAAGATTCAACTAGCAACTTAGGTAAAATTTATAGAGTTTAAGATGCATTTAGCCTATAATCATTCTTTAGGATTGTACGGAGTTCATAACACGCAATAGAAGTACGGAATAATCCATAATAAATATATTTATATTTAAAATTATATATATATGTTCAAAACATATTTAAAATTATCTAAAATTGAGCTATTGATATTAAAACTTTGATTGTTCGAAGTCTCAATTTGTATCCATATCGAAACTGAGCTTTAATATCAACCATTTGATAAATGAAACTTGTGAGCAAATTAAAATTTTAAGCTAAAATTTTCATTAAAACATTAGCTTTAAAAATGAATAAATATTTATAAGATTAAGACTTTTTTAATCTTCTAACTCTCTCCTTGTAGAAAAATATTTTATAAGATTAAAACACTTTTTAATCTTCTAACTTATCTCTCTATTAAACTCGTACAAAATAATATTTCTTTCTTAAACTTGTAAAATATTTTCTCTCTTATGTTGTTTTGAATGCTTTGGTCATAAGTCTATTTATAGATATGGAGCTGTAACTATTTACATCTCTAAATTGTCATATGTCATATTAATGTACTAAATATTAATGCTCCAAGCATTAATTTTAATGCATCAATTACTAATATTATTTTATAATATATTATTTTACTATTTTTTTTAAATTTTAATTATTTATATATCACATATATAAATAATAATTTAATATATATAATAATATTAACTAAGTATTATTATTATTATTTTATTATATATATTTTAAATTTTAAATATTTATATATCAAATATATAAATAATAATTTAATATATATGTAACAAATTTATCCACAAAATATTAATTAATTTTCTATTCTAAATAGAAAAAAAAATTAATTTGCCACTATTAATATTAATTATATTATCGGTGCTAGCAGAGAACATAATAATATTCAATTTGGACCAAAAAATATTATTTATTTAAATAATTAAAATTTTTAATTAATTATTAAATAATAATATAATTAATCCATTAGCAAAGCCAAGGACACTCATTAGTATGTGACCCTATAGGTTCAATACTAAATCGATAGCAAATTGATCAAATCAATTTATTAATTAAGGGTGGCGTCTAGCAACACTCCTTAATGATCAAATAGCATGAAGTAAATAATTACTATCAAGAACCCGTATAAAAATAATGTAATATTTTTTTTTCTGTCATTATAGCTCAGGGTCAATCCTAGGACATAGTTAACCTGTCAAATCCTAATATATTGCCAACTATGTTTTATGTCAATTATAAACAACAAGTGAATGACTTAAGAAACTCCTTTCTTTTTTATTTATCTACCATGACCAAGTTCTTAATTAAGTTATTTATAATTAATGACAACATACAGTTTAAACTCATTATTAAGAGTTGACAGATTTCATCTTGATCAATCACTAATTCTACAAGTATTTAATTATACCCAATATCTTTTTAACTATTTCTCTTAAGCAATAGGTATCCAATATCAAAGTATAATAAATAACTTGTCAATTACTATGATGATATCAAGTCAAAGAAAACTATTATATTATATTCTTCAAAAGAATATCTCATTGACAGTTCATTAGTAATTTTAACCATTAGAAATTCTCAATTGAGTCGGTTCAATGGTCATATCTCCATATGCACCATTTATATATGTGATTTAGTTAATGAGAACAATTAATCTTTATCTTATAGAGACCATCATACATATATTGATCTAATTGGATCATTAAAGCTCTATTTAATGATTTTATGATCAAGAATAATTTTAAATTAAATTATAAAAGACTTGACTCTCATTATCAAGACCTTCATCTTGATGACAAGTCTTAAAATTTAAATAAGGTAACATCATATTAACAAAATTAAACATAATGTCAAAATACAAATGTCATATATTAATTAAAATAAAATTTGTTCAATTATTACATGAGAAATTATAGCTAGGGCATATCATATATACCTAACAATCTCCCACTAGCACTAGGTCCAATTTATCATGTATCGCATTCCTAATTTCCACTTGTGCTTGTCAAACTCCTTTGCACCAAGCGCTTTAGTCAATGGATCTGCTGCATTATCTTTTCCATTAATCTTCTGGATTGTGACATCTCCCCGTTTAATGATTTCTCTAATCAGATGATACTTTTGCAGAATATATTTAGATTTTTGATGTGAACTAGGCTCTTTTGCTTGAGCAATTGCTCTAGTATTATCACACAATAATGGAACTGTATCTTTTATTGATGGAACCACACTAAGTTCAGTTGAGAACTTTTTCATCCAAACTGCTTCCTTAATAGCTTCGCAGGCCGCTATATATTCTGCTTCTGTCGTTGAATCAGTTATTGTAGCTTGTTTGGAGCTTTTTCAATTCGTTGGTCCACCATTCAAGGTGAAAACAAAACTACAGGTAGATTTTCTATCATCTTTGTCTTAAGCAAAACTTGCATCAACATAACCTTCTAGTTTTAATTTAGAATCTCTATAGATGAAGAATTGATCTTTAGTTCTTCTTCAGTACTTAAGAATGGTTTTAACCACTTTCCAATGTTCCTCACTAGAGTTCGCCTGATATCGACTTGTCAATCATTGTAACATCCCAACGGCCTTGGGCTTATAACCTTGCCTTTTCACCCAGCCTGCTTCAAGGGAATACTACATTATTGCTACAGTACTGCTTTTCCTCACGGTTTCACAGCAGAATTTATTTATTTGGCCCAAGTCAGGGGTCGCCTCCCTCGTTTCGATCCCAAGACCTCCTTAAGAGAGTCTTTATCACTCAACGAGTACCATTTCTTCTCCCTTATGGGGAAGGTTTTGGGATCGAAACGAGGGAGACAACCCTTGACTTGGGCTAAATAAACAAATCCTGCTGTAGAACTGTGAGGGGAAGCAGTATTGTAGTAGTCCCTTAAAGCGGGCTGGGTGAAAGACCGAGTCGTAAGCCCAAGGCCATTGGGATGTTACACTCATAGTGCATAAGCCATACAAGGACGTACATATCATGGTATACATGATAGCGTATGGGATTCTACTCATGCATTCTCTCTCTTCAAGTGTTTGAGGATAATCCCGCACACTAAGTGTTATTCTAGTGCCTATTGGTAGATAGTCTCTCTTAGAATTTTTCATGTTATACCTCTTTAAAATAGTATCAATATACATAGACTGGGAAAGTCCAAGTAACTTTTTAAATCTATCTCTATAAATTTTTATTCCTAAAATGTAAGTTGTTTCTCCCATGTCCTTCATGGAGAACTGTTCAGATAGCCAAATCTTTGTATTGTGTAATGCTAGTACATCATTTCCAATGAGTAAAATATTATCAAAATACAATACTAAAAAAATAATTGTACTCCCACTAACCTTTTTGTTTATACAAGGCTCTTCTTCGCATCTAACAAAATTGAACTTTTCAATTGTTTTGTTAAAGTGAATATTCCAACTCCTTGAGGCTTATTTGAGTCCACAAATGGATCTTTGCAGCTTGCAAACCTTATTATGATCAAACTGAAATATGAATCCTTGAGGTTGTGTCATATACACATCCTCTTCTAGCTCACCATTAAGAAAAGTTATTTTCACATCCATCTATCATATTTAATAATCATAATAAGCTATAATAGCAAGTAGAATTTGAATGGATTTGAGCATTGTCACAGGGGAATATGTCTCATTATAGTCATTTTCTTTTTTTTTTTACGATATCCCTTAGCAACAGGACGGGCTTTATAGGTCTCTACCTTACCGTCTGCTCCTATTTTTTTCTTGTAAAACCATTTACATCCAATAGGTTTTGTACCCTCTAAAGTATCAACCAAATTCCATACTTTTTTATCTTTATGGATTCCATCTAGGATTCCATGGCTTTTTGCCAATTTTCTCGGTCGAAGCTTTGAATGGCCTCTTCATAGGTCTTAGGGTCATCATCACTATGATCAGCCTTATTCTGCACATCATTATGTACCATTAGATTCAATCTATTTGGCATATAATGTTGACGAGAAGACCTTCTAAGAGGTTCATGTACAACCAGATCACTTTGTACATAATCTGATTGTTGTTCAATTATTAGTGGAACAAACTCACTAATTTGCTCTTGATCTACAATTGGTTCTTGAACATCAATTGTCAAAGTTGGCAACTTCCTTGTCAAATTCAAAACATCAAGTAAAGGTTGCTCATCTTGTATCTCATGTTCCTAATCTAGTATTGATTCATCATTCTCTTGAACTTCATTAAGTTCAGTTCTCTCACCATGACTTCCTTCTAAAAGGAATTCCCTTTCCAGAAAAATTGCACCTCTAGCCACAAACACTTTATGGTCAGAAGGGTGATAGAAATATGATCATATCATTTCTTTAGGATATCTAATGAATCTACACTTATCAGTTATTGAGTCAAGTTTATCTTTTTTTAGGCTCTTAACATAAGCTGGACAACCCCAAACTTTAATATGTTTAAGGCTTGGTTTATGTTCTTTCCATATCTCATATGGTGTCGTAAAGACTTATTTAGTGCGAACTTTATTTAGTAAGCATGTTGTTGTCTCTAGAGCATATCCCTATAAGTTTATTAGAAGATCAGTGAACCACATCATAGATCTCACCATATCTAATAAGGTTTGATTCCTTCTTTCTGACACACCATTATGTTGTAGTGTTTCTGGAGATGTCCACTGTGAGAGAATCCCATTCTCTTTGAGATATCCATTAAAATCATCACTAAGATATTCTTTACCTCTATTAGACCTTAGTATTTTGATATTTTTACCAGTTTGTTTTTCAACTTTACTACGGAATCTTTTGAACATTTCAAAAGAATCAAAATTATGTTTCATATGATACACAAATCCATATCTTGACATATCATCAGTGAATGTGATAAAGTAAGAATATCCTCCTCTGGCTTGAATTTTCATTGGACCACATACATCTGTGTGAATTAGACCCAATAATTCAGAGTCCCTTTCCACACTTCCAATAAATGGAGATTTAGTCATTTTTCCTTTAAGACAAGATTCACAAGTTGGATATGATTCATCATCATACTTGTCAAGATGACCTTCTTTATGTAAGTTGTGAATTTTTTCTCTCCAATATGAGCAAGCCTACAGTGCTAAAGGTATGTGTGATTTACTTGATCATCTCCTTTTCTCTTAAGATTAGAAACATGCATAATTGAACTAGCAATCATATTAGGTAAAACATAAATACCATGTTGGAGATAACCATTTGCATATAAAACATTACTATGATAAATAGAGCAAATATTATTATCTAGAACAAAATGAAAACAACATTTCTTTAACATAGAAACTGATATTATATTTGAAATAAACTTAGGAATATAATAACAATCTTCCAACACAAGTAATTTCCAAGTAGGCATTATTAGAGAAATTGATCATATAGCTAGAGGTACACCTTTTGCACCATTTCTAACTTGAAGATTGACTTCTCCTTTTTTTAACTTTCTACTTATTTGTAGTCCTTGCAACATATTGAAGATGTTAAAACTACTGCCAATATCTAATACCCATAATTAAGAATTAGTAATAGTTAAAGAAATCATGAAAACATTTTTCATAAAAGTGTTACCTTGTTTCTTTGTCTTAAAACATGCAAGATATTCCTTGCAATTTCTCTTCCATTGTCTTTTATTCTTACAGAAGAAACACTCAGCGCTTGATTGATTTGCTTTATCTACTCTACTTTTTGGTTTGATCATAGCACCCCTAGGCACAATATTCTTCCTTTTCTGTTTGTTTTTACCTTTACCCTTCTTTTTGGAAGAGTTACCAACCAACATGACAGTTGCTTTCTTCTTCTCAGATGCAAATTAATTCTCATAATTAATCAGCATGTTATGCATCTCATGAAGTTCACAATCCATTTTATTCATGTTGAAATTGATAATGAATTGTGAAAAGGCTCAGGTAATGACTGCAAAGATAAAATCTTGAGAGAGCTCTTTGCCCAGTTTGCATCCCAATTTCTCAAGTTTTTCAAAAAAATCAATCATTTTTAGAACATAGGATCCTACTGGAGAGTTCACAGTTAATTTTAATCTAAATAGTGTTTTAGATAGATGGTATCTTGCTATCAACATCATACATCTTCTTAAGATGTTCAATGATTGCATGTGGGGATCCATATCCTAATGTTTTCTTTGGAGTTCTAAACTTATAGAAGGAAGAATAATGCATTTAGCAGTAAGACATTCTTCCAAGTATTTCTGGTAATTCTTGGTAGCTTCAGCATCATCTTTGAATGGTTTTTTAATAGACTTATCAATCGTATTAATAAGTATTTCATGCACCAGAATAATTCTCAAATTTCGATACCAGTCATCATAATTTGATCCAATCAATTTGTTGGCATCAAGTATGCCTCACAGCAACATAGCAGACATATTGAAAAATCTAAAATTGATAAGAAAAGAAAATATAAGAACACATTTATATATATAATAAAGACATGATATATCAAATTATATACTCCTGTGATAATTTAAGAAATCTTTAGTTCTATTTATTGAAGTGGAAAAAATCCTTTAATAATATGAATGAGTCCCTTGGTAATCAAGTCGCTTCTTATATAAATTTTAAAGGTAGGTACTCTTACCAATTTCATCTTTATGAAATTACCTTGAATAACATTATACCCAATAGTCTTTTGGTTGTCAAGTCACTCCTACTGGTATAATAGAGTTCATCCATCAAATAATGTCCAAGAATTAATCAAATTTTATACTCCCACAAATTATCTAGATATTTAGTACAATATTGAATAATTCTTTCATATATACATTTTATGCAATAAATAATTTACTTTATTTTTGAACTACAAGTCTCCTAGTTATCAGGTCTCTCCTTGTAAATAAAAAAAAATAAATAAATATTTATTTTGATGGAAAGCTATATAACAAAATATCTTATATTTTATTATTTAAGAACTCAATTTTTAAATAAAAGAAAGTTATAATTATTTTTATAATAATATGGTGATCAAATCACTCATAATATATGAATTTAGTTTGAGTTGTCTACATGGACTTACTTTTTTTAAAAAAAATTAATTTATATCACATATAACATATAATATAAGTATGTAGCAACTAAACAAAATTTTAATATATTAATTATTTATTTTAACCATATATATGAAAAAATAAATAAATTCTTGTATCACATGTAAATAGGATTTATTAAACTAAATAATATTCATAATAACATATGTTTATTTTACCTTTTGGAAATTAAATAATTATACAAAACTATTATACTAAAATTATTTAATTCCAAACAATATAAACCATAAAATAATATATATATATATATATATAACATCTCATGTTAAATAGTTATTTCAAAATCATCTTTTAATTATTATCATATTCTCAATAAAATAATATTTTATTATTTCATTTTATTCACAATAAAATAAAAGTTTAGAGAATATAAAAAAAAATATACTTTTACCAGTAATTAGAGTTATATTTGAACTTTTCAAATAAAATTTAAACACAAAAAAACATCGCTCTGATATCACTGTAGGATTGTACAGTATTCATAACACGTAGCGAAAGTCTGAAGCAATCCATATGGATATATTTAAGTTTAAAATTATATATATATTAAAAAAATATTTAAAATTACCTAAAGTTAAGCTATTGATATTAAAACTTCGATTGTACGAAGTCTCTATATGTATCCATACCAAAACTAAATTTTGCTATTAACCCTTTGATAAATGAAACTTGTGAGCAAATTAAAATTTTAAGCTAAAATTTTCATTAAAACATTAGTTTTACAAATGGATAAATATTTATTAGCTTGAGACTTTCTTAATCTTCTAACTCTCTCCTTGTGGAAAAATATTTTATAAGATTAAGACACTTCTTAATCTTCTAACTTATCTTTATATTAAACTTGTAAAAAAAAACATTTCTCTTAAACTTGCAAAATTTTTTCTCTCTCATGTTGTATTGAATGCCTTAGCCATAAGTCTATTTATAGACATGGAATTGTAACTATTTATAACTCTTAATTGCCATATGTCATATTAATGCACTAAATATTAATGCTTCAAGCATTAATATTAATGTACCATGCACTAAATATTAATGCTCCAAGTATTAATGTTAATGCATCAAACTCTAATATTATTTTATAACATATTATTTTACTATTTTTTTAAAATTACAATTATATATATATCACATATATAAATAATAATTTAATATATATAATAATATTAACTAAGTATTATTATTATTCTATTATATATATTTTTTAGTTTTAAATATTTATATATCAAATATATAAATAATAATTTAATATATATAATAAATTTAACCACAAAATATTAATTAATTAATTTTCTATTCTAAATAGAAAAAATTTATTTTGCCACTAATAATATTTATCGGTACTAGCAAAGAATATAATAATATTCCATTTGGACCGAAAATATTATTTATTTAAATAATTAAATTTTTTAATTTAATTATTAAATAATAATATAATTAATCCATTAGCAAAGCCCATGACACTCTTTAGTGTGCGACCCCATAGGTTCAATGCTAAATCGGTAGCAAATTGATCAAATCAATTTATTAATTAAAATTGGCATCTAGCAACACTCCTTAATGACCAAATATCATGAAGCAAATAATTAATATCAAGAATCCATAGAAGAATAATGTAATATTTTCTTCTGTCATTATAGCTCCAGGTCAATCCTAGGATATGGTTAACCTGTCAAATCCCAATAGATTGCCAACTATGTTTCATCTCAATTATAAACAACAAGTGAATGACTTAAGAAACTCCTTTCTTCTTCATTCATCTACTCTTAATTAAGTCATTTATAATTAATGATAGCATAAAGCTTAAACTCATTACCAAAAGTTGATAGATTCCATCTTGATCAATCACTAATTCTACAAGTATTTAATTATACTTAATATCATTTTAACTATTGGTCTAAAGCAATAGGTGTCCAGTATCAAAATATATTAAATAACTTAATAATTACTATGATGATCTTAGATCAATTTTAACCATTAGAAAATATTTATTGAGTCAGTTCAATGGTCATATTTCTATGTGCACCATTTATATATGTGATTTAATTAATGAGAACAACTAATCTCTATCTTATAGAGACTATCACATATATATTAATCTAATTGGATTATTAAAGCCTTATTTAATGATTTTATGATCAAGAATAATTTTATATTAAATTATAAAGGACTTGACTCTCATTATCAGGATCTTCATCTTGATGATAAGTTTTAAAATTTAATCAAGGAAACATCATATTAACTAAATTAAACATGATGTCAAAATACAAATGTCATATATTAATTAAAATAAAATGTGTTCAATTATTACATGAGCAATTAGAGCTTGGGCATATCATATATACCTAACAATATCTAATAATAACATTATTTAGAACAACAAATTACACATGGTTAAAGGTGATAATTTTTTAAGTCTATACATATTTGCTTGTTTGAAACCCCAATAGTTTATTTGACATATTACATATCCAACTTATTATCATCTCATCACACCTCGTAACACAATAATGATAATTTATTAGGTTTTTACCTATTTGCTAGTTTGGAGCCTGTCCAATTATTTGACACATTATATATCCAACTCGGTTATAACCCATGCCACAAGTTGTTGTGGGGATCCAATTTTTTTTAATATCTTTTTTTTAGTATATTATATTAATTTTTTTATATTTTTATTTTAAAAACATTTTTTGTGATTGAATTTTTTTTACCAATAGTATAACTATTACATATAGGGACGGGAAATGAACACATACATTAAAATAGAGACAATGTCGAAGAGGCATGTTAATTCTTGTATCGCATACACTTTATTACACAATCGATGCGGATTTCTCTTGTACTTAGTAATTTTTTAAACTTTTTAACTATTTATTTCTTTATAAGTAGTAAATATTATTATGCAAAAAACTTAAATTCTTATATTGTTTTAAGCATAATAATTTTCAAACATAATTTGTTCAAAGTATTCATATTACATATTGTTAAAATTGCATAAACTAAAAAAGTCATTAAAAAGTTTTTAAAAGAAAATGTCTAATATACAAACACAAAACAAAAAATAATAATAATGAAATACCTCCCATTAGGATAGCATTCTTGATTTCATGCTCAACAAACCCTATATTATAAAGAAGAAATTATTCAATTGTTGTCTACGAAACATAAATATTATAGATATATAATAATAGCTTAATTTTACATTAAGCAACTCAAAATTAAATTTTATTTTTTATTATCTTTGTTAGAGGACAATGGACATTCCTGCATAGTAAACTAATATTTAAAGGGATATATAGTTAATAAAAAAAGACATTCTAAATAAAAATAAATTTTTTAATAATGAATTTTTTTATACCTAACACATTTTCTTTCACTGGGAATTCTTCTGAAAATAGGTCCGCTATTGATGGAAGGATTATTTCACTTGCATTTGATGAACTGGAGACCTCTATCATATTGGTTTTGTCTATCTGAAAAAACCAGACGTGACCTGACATTTTTTTTTCACTAGTTATTGATAATAACTTTCGAAGAATTGTTAGATTGAAATGAGTTATTTTTATCAAAGGCACAACAGATAATTGGCAAGTTGTTTCATCTTTGAAAATATAAGTGATATTAAAAGAAAAATAATAAGCATCATTGGATTAAGTATTAAAAATGACTTGAAATAACCTAGGTAATCCAAAAATTATGGTGATCAATGGTGAGACTGAAAACTTATCTTTGAAGCCTTAAACAAGATTGCTTGCTAGTAAACCAATCAATTTAGCTTTTTGGTGACTAAAAATAGTGAAGGTATATAGCCCGTATTGTCCTCAACAATAGTTTTCAACTTACACCTGAGAAAAAATGTATTAAAAGTTATTTACATATAAATTTATTGATTGATTTTTCTAAAATGGAATTATTTGCAATAGTATATTGAGAAAGTAGACGTCCTTTGATTATTTTGCATTTATTGCATCAAAGTTGGTCACTATTATTTTACAGTCCAAACTTGAATTTAGGATACGCTTTACACCACAACCTTTTGGAATATCAACTTCTTTTATGACTGTTTTGCCTGTAAATTTAATTTTTTAGATAAATGCATATAAAAAAATATAAATATTAAAAAAAATTTATTTTAACATTTTTTTGGGCTCTATGTCAACAAATGAAGGACTTTGCACTTCAAAGTTCACAAATTTATAAATTGGCTCATTCAATCTGAATATAATTATATAATTATTGTTTTTCATGATTTAAATTATAAAAAATAACAAAACAGAAAACCTATCTTCGCTTTAAATTATTTAGATATTAGGAATGTCCAAATTGATAAAAACTTTGTTGCTAAAGAGCTATTAACAAAGACTGCACCTATAATACATATACAAATAAAGCTATAAATTCTAAATATATTATAAGCTAAATTGTATTAGTAATATAATTTTTTATTTACCATTAAATGTTTTGATATTCTTGGGCAAAAGAGTAATTAGTTTCATTTAATTTCTAGACAAAAACATTATCTTCAAAAAATTTAACAGCAGTCTTATCTAAAGAGTAACATTTAGCTTGTGGTTGATGCAAATACAATGCAAATATTAATAGTCAAGTTTTTTTTTAGAATACACATACATATTTTTTTTTTTTTTGCAAATCTTCCCATGATTTTATTTTCTTCGATGCTTCCGATTGAAATTATATGACCCATGAGATATATAAAAAAATAGTTATTGCTATTAAAAACTAAAAATGTGTAAGCTTCTACATAATATTTTTTAAATTTACTTATTAAAAATCTTTTGTCATGTGCTTCCGTTTTAACCTTATGAAAACTATAAAATTTCAGCTTGTCAAATGGAATTGGAGGATCATCTCCATCAAGAGCTTTCACCAAAGCACCTTGCTAATCCAATTTGACTTGGATGATGGTTGATTTTATAATTTGGTTGGGTAGAAATTATTATAAAGCCATATATGTAGATACCCCCCTCAGTGAGTAGTGGTAAAAAAAGATCAACATATTGTTTTGGTATTATATCTTGCATAGTATTTTCATAATAAAATAATAAATAACCAAAGCAGTTATGTAATGAAATTAAAAAAAAAAAAGACAAAGCAATTTAAGTTACAACCCTTATTGTCTATCATTAAGAAGTCAAGGCTAAACAATTTATTGGAATAGTAAAGATTGAAGGACTCTCATATTCTTCCAATGCAAACTTTTATATATTTAGATATTTTTGCTTTCATTTATGGTATATTAGATAGAGCTATGGGTTTTCTAAATGTATTCTATAAATAAAAAAACTGAAATATAAAACTTTCATATTTTATATATTTAATGGCAAGTTATCAAAAATTAATTTTTTATACAAATGTATACATATGGTTTCATGGTTTATCTATCGGCATTGTCAAATTGTCATGCATTAGTGGTGTTCTTAAGAATGCTTATGGTTTCATTTTATATATCTTCTTTTGCTTAATGGTGTTCTTAAGAATGCTTATGGTTTCATTTTATATATCTTCTTTTGCCCTTGGGGCATTCTAGAGACACTTGAAGTTGAAGTTTGTTAAATTTTTCATATTATATTTTTTTGTGTTAATATATATCAGAGAGAACCAATCCTAAAAGCTAGATGTTAAAATTAGGGAATCCAATTCTATATTAACTACTTCATATTCTAATATTTCTTAGATGTGGGATTTCCCACACTTCATCATACTATAGGATAGTTCAATATTCCCTTCTCAAGTATCAACTACATAATTGACACTTAATAAGTATACAGTAGCTACTGCTCGGGCTACCTAGAAACATAATCTTACATTTCAATGGTTATTGTCCAAACCATCCAAGTAGAGATGAACATTGGTCAAGTTGGTTAGCTTTTAGAAGTTGGTCAATCATACCACTATCGGCCGGATTGAAAGCTTTTGGTATTCTTCGAAATTGATCACTATTGGTCAATTTTTTTGGATTCGGTTAGTTTTAACTAGTAAACATACAAGCTAAAAATTGACCAACCCAATCAATTTAAATTAATATGGTAAGTCAGGCTGGTCAATATTTGCTCATCTTTACATCCAGGTAAGGGTAAGGGTATCTGCTTTGATATCATATTAAATTTTTTATATTATATTTTTTTCTGCTAATATAAATCTAAGACAGTTAATCCTAAAAGCTAGTTGTTAAGGTTGGAGGGCCCATTTCTATATTAACTAGGTCATATTCTTATATTTTTTAAAATGTGAGATTCCCCACACTTCATCATACTATAATGTAGTTCAACAAAGTCCATACCCTTAGAAATAGCCTTGTCCATTTTTGGTCTTTAGCCACCCGAAGACTCTTTGGCTATTAGTTTTGAATCAAGTTCTTGTTAGAATTAATTTTATATTGTTAAAATTAATCTCCTAATTAATTATAAGTGTGGGCTAAATATATTTAAATATTAAATGTGTATTGCAGTCAAATTAAGATAGTCAAATTAAAGTTTTGATCAAATTAGAATTGTTGACTATTGAGGTATTCTACTCGTAATAGGATTATAAGTGTAGAGACCATTAAGTAATTTCTATTTTGTTGAAGGACCAAAATAGAAATTAATCAATTTATTCAGTTATAAATAAGGGGTCGTGGTCTCCGGGAGAACATAACAATTTTAGAGAACATTACGTTCCTTCAGTAGTACTTCCGCATAACCTAAAGTGTGTATCCCCTGGAAGGCGACAAACCCCAGAATCGTCTTCAGCATCAACATACGATGATGTCAGGTACGCAATTCTGCCCTTTGCAATTTAATTTGAATAATCTAGTGATCTATGCATATTTTAAGTTTTAGGGGAATTAAGTTTTCTTCCCCTTTTATTTAGGGGAATTAAGTTTTCTTCCCCTTTTAATTGGTATCAGAGCCATGTGCTAGGTTGCTAGATTTTCCGATTAATTGCGGTATTGATTATTGTTTTGATTCTAGAAAATTAATTCGGTGATTGTAATTTTTTAGAATTAATTTAGAATCGAATTTAGTAATCTGAAATCAATTTTGGTTTGATTTATTTTTGGATTAAATTACTGTGATTATTTAATTGATTCTGAAAAAATAGAATTTCTGGACTTGAATTTGTGTTTGTGATTTTTTCTGGAATTAATTAATTTTTGGTTGATTAATTATGTAAATTAATTAATTAAAGATTAAAAAAATTTAATTAATTAAAGTTTATTTTTTTATTGCAATATTTGATTTTAATTATCTTATTGAGTTTAAATTTAATTCATATAAATATTGCAATCAATTTATTATAATGTAAGAATTTTATTGAGTTTAAATTTTGGTATTTTAGTCCTGATTGTGTCTAATATTTTTAATAATAAATTAATTGAAGCAAAAAGTTACCAAAGTAACCTCTATTGTGTAAATTAATTTATTTGGGATATTAGACAGGTGTATTAAAATTCATTGCGGGTAGTAAGCCGGCCCAAAGAAAGGTTGCTATCTGGCTGAATTGAGAATACATTGCGGTAATAAATATGTGATAATTATTATGTGTTCATCCATGTGGATAATAAATCGGCCCAAAGGAAGATTTATTATTTGACAGGACTAAATTGTCAATATTTGATTACTGCGTTGAGATACCAATTATAGTTAATATTTTATGTCCAAAGATGAGAATATTAATGTTGTGTCCGGTATCTTGTTTCCAATATTTGAACTCTACTCCTGTGATTTGTTTCAATTTTTTGTGGATTGTGAGCTTATGTCATTTATTTATTATTTATTTTCTCTGAATTCAGCTAGCATGTCGTGTAATCCCAACTTTGTCCCTATGAATGAAAATACTTATAATAAGACTGCTGATAAGGGAAAATATTTGGTTTTAGTTTGTTCTGAAGTTAATTTAACTTCGGTACCTAGAAACATTTGGTGGATAGATTCTGGTGCTGCTAGTCATATAAGTGTTTTAATGCAGGGTTGCCTAAGTTACCGAAAGCCAACCGACGGTGAAAGATACGTTTATATGGGAACTGGCGAACCGGTAGAAGTAGAGGCGATAGGAAATTTTAGATTACGTTTAAGAACTGAAATTTTTTTGGATCTAGTAGATACTTTTGTTATTCCGTCTTTTAGGTGGAATTTAATTTCTATTTCCCATTTAGACAAATCTGATTTTACTTGTTCATTTCGAAACAATAAAGTTACTTTATCTATGGATTCAAAAATTTTAGGTACTGGTTTCTTGTATGCACTTCATAATCTATATATGTTAGATATCGATGCCTCTTATAATGAAACCCTACAAGTTAGTACTATAGGTACCAAAAGGAAGTTGAATATGGATAACTCAGCTGCTCTATGGCACAGACGTTTGGGTCACATATCCAAATCTAGAATAGAGCGTCTTGTATCAGATGGTATCATAAATACACTTGATTTCACAGATTTGGACTCCTGTGTTGAGTGTATTAAAGGTAAACAGACTAAACAAAAGAGATTAGGTGCCAATAGGTCATCAAACGTCTTAGAATTGATACATACGGACATTTGCGGTCCATTCCCTACAGCAACAAGGAATAGCCAAAGATACTTCATATCATTCATAGACGATTACTCATGTTACGGGTACCTATATCTCATTCATGAGAAATCTGAGTCTCTGGACATTTTCAAATCTTATAAGGCCGAAGTTGAAAATCAACTCGGAAAGAAGATTAAATCTGTTAGATCTGACCATGGAGGTGAGTACTATGGCAGATATGACGGTTCAGGAGAACAACGTCCAGGGCTATTTGCTATTTTCCTGCAGGACTGTAGTATAGTCTCTCAATACACAATGCCTGGTACACCCAGCATGAATGGTGTATCTGAGAGACGTAACAAGACTCTTATAGATATGGTTAGAAGTATGATTAGTCATTTTTCTTTACTTGAGTCTCTGTGGGGAGAAGCATTAAAGACACCAGTCTATCTTCTTAACAGAGTACCAACTAAAACAGCTACAAAAACACCTTATGAGCTTTGGACTGGACGCAAGCCCAGTCTAAAACACCTTCATGTTTGGGGATGTCCTGCTGAGGCTAGGCCTTATAGGCCTAATGAAACAAAATTGGACTCCAAAACTGTTAGTAGCTACTTTGTTGGTTATTCTGAGCGATCTCGGGGTTTTAAGTTTTATAATCCTACTTTCAGATCTATTTTTGAGATGGAAATTGCAATATTCTTTGAGGATGTTGAGTTTGGGGGGAGAAATAAGGTTAGAAACATTGTCTTTGAGGAGGGATTGAGTCAGGAACACTCAATGTCGATTCCTATATTTGCTCCTAGGACTGTTCAGGTTCCTAGAATTGTTAATATCCCAGAAGTAATTCTAGATCCAATACAAGACAATGTTGATCAACTTCCCCATCAGGATGAAGAAGTTGTTCTTCCTCAAATACAAGCTCAACAACCTCAAGAATTTGAGCCAGAACCTGTGCCTTTAAGAAGGTCCACTAGAGAGAGAAGAAATGCTATTCCGGATGACTATGTAGTATATCTTCAGGAACATAAGGACACTGTAGACATGGTGGAAGATGATCCTATCAGCTTTCATCATGCCATGCAGGATTCCAACTCTCAGAAGTGGATTGAGGCAATGGATCAAGAATTTAAGTCAATGCAAGACAATCAAGTTTGGGATCTTGTTCCATTACCTGAAGGAAAGAAACCCATTGGTTGCAAATGGATATTTAAAACCAAGAGGGATTCTAAAGGTAATGTGGAAAGATATAAGGTACGTCTTGTAGCTAAGGGCTTCACTCAGAAGGAAAGGATTGACTATAAAGAGACCTTCTCTCCGGTTTCATCGAAGGACTCTTTTAGGACAATCATGGCTCTAGTTGCTCATTTTGATCTTGAGCTTCATCAAATGGATGTTAAGACTGCGTTTCTCAATGGAGACATTGATGAAACCATCTATATGGTGCAGCCAGAAAACTTTGTGTCTGGAGACCCAAAGGACTGGTATGTAGATTAAAGAAATCCATTTATGGACTCAAGCAGGCTTCTCGTCAGTGGTACTTCAAATTCCATGAAGTAGTTGTCTCTTTCGGTTTTGAGACAAATGTTGTGGAAGATTGTGTGTATCACAAGTTCAGTGGGAGTAGGTTTGTCTTTTTGGTCTTATATGTGGATGACATATTGCTTGCTACTAACTGTAAGGACTTGCTCCACGAGACCAAAGTCTTTCTTTTAAAACACTTTGAGATGAAAGATTTAGGTGAAGCTTCTTTTGTATTAGGGATTCAAATACATCGAGACCGTACTCGAGGTATTCTTGTATTATCACAAAAGGGCTATATTGAGAAAGTGCTCAAGAGATTTAGTATACACAACAGTAGACCAATTGATACCCCAGTTGCTAAAGGAGATAAATTCAGTCTTGATCAGTGTCCAAAGGGTGAACTTGAGATTCAGGAGATGCAGAAGATTCCTTATGCGTCTGCAGTTGGGAGTCTGATGTATGCTCAAGTTTGCACTCGTCCAGATATTTCATTCATAGTTGGCATGTTAGGGCGATATCTCATTAATCCAGGAATGGATCATTGGAAAGCAACCAAAAGAATCTTGAGATATCTTCAGAAAACTAAGGGACATATGCTCACATACAGGCGATTAGATCAGCTTAAGATCATTGGGTATACTGATTCTGATTTTGCGGGATGCCAAGACAGTCGGAAATCCACTTCAAGCTATATATATCTCTTGGCTGGTGGTGCTATTTCTTGAAAGAGTGTGAAACAAACTCTAGTAGCTACCTCCACCATGGAAGCGGAATTTGTAGCAAGCTATGAGGCATCCAATCAGGCAATCTGGCTGAGGAACTTTGTCACAGGGCTGCGCATTGTGAATTGCATTGAAAGACCATTAAAGTTATACTGTGATAATAACTCAGCAGTTTTATTCTCTAATAACAACAGAAGCTCTTCTCGATCGAGACACATTGGGATAAAGTTTCTGGCTGTGAGGGAGAGAGTACAGAGTGGACAGATATCCATAGAGCATATTGGAACGAACTCCATGATTGCGGATCCGCTCACTAAGGCAGTGATACTGAAGGTTTTTCATGAGCACACTACTCATATGGGTGTCACATTATTTGAGACTGATTAGTTTCAGTGGGAGTTTGTTCATTATGGTTACATTATATTTGTGTATGCTCTGTGTTGTAATGGATATATTTTGTTATGTACATTCAGTTTCTGCAGAAAATAAAGTATTTATTTTGTTACACTCTGTATTATTATTGATTAATCTCACTAAAGTGTGACCAGTTGGAAACAGGCATTATTAGATCACATTACATGTAGTTTTCATGCTACACTCCTATTATTGATCTATGTCATTTGAGAGTATTGGTAATGTGATTGATGGCGGTTTGAGTCACGATGAATGTGGCGATTGGCCCTTCAGTCCTTTATCGATATAATCAATGGACGAGATTGTTTGAGGCACCTTCAGTATGGCTGCTTTTATGAGCTCATTAAGGTATATATATTTATATTTAATATATGTTAGCCCAAGTGGGAAATTGTTAGAATTAATTTTATATTGTTAAAATTAATCCTCTAATTAATCATAAGTGTGGGCTAAATATATTTAAATATTAAATGTGTATTACAGTCAAATTAAGATAGTCAAATTAAAGTTTTGATCAAATTAGGATTGTTGACTATTGAGGTGTTCCACTCGTAATAGGATTATAAGTGTAGAGACCATTAAGTAATTTCTATTTTGTTGAAGGACCAAAATAGAAATTAATCAATTTATTCAGTTATAAATAAAGGGTCGTGGTCTCCGGGGGAACATAACAATTTTAGAGAACATTACGTTCCTTCAGTAGTGCTTCCGCATAACCTAAAGTGTGTATCCCCTGGAAGGCGACAAACCCCAGAATCGTCTTCAGCATCAACATACGATGATGTCAGGTACGCAATTCTACTCTTTGCAATTTAATTTAAATAATCTAGTGATCTATGCATATTTTAGGTTTTAGGGGAATTAAGTTTTCTTCCCCTTTCATTTAGGGGAATTAAGTTTTCTTTCCCTTTCAGTTCTCTCAATACAATTGCATGTTTATAACATTGCAAAAAATAGGCCATGAATAATATTGTTGTATGTTTCTCTATGATATTAACAAGCTTATGTCTTCTTTATACCTCAAGTTTATCTTAGTCGCATCCTTAGGGAAGTGATCATTTTAGGTGATACTTCAACAAAAAAAGATATTGTCATATAACGAATTTATAGCATGGATTTAATTACTCTCTCCATCTTGATTTTTAAAATATGTATTATAGATTGTCTTATCTATGTATGCTTTTATTTCATTTCTTGGTTTTCTTTTGTAAGAAGGTTGTTGGTGATGATATCCTTGCTTGTGTCACATTCTTCTAGTTTCTTCTTAATGACTTCAACGCTATTGCTTATGAAAACAAATAAATAAATATTAGATTCAGTAGTCATTATTTTTTCAGATAATTGAGTAATTATTTATGGATAAAGTGTTACTTATTATTTTTAATACAATTGATATGAAATGAGATAAAAGGGGATCTCCTCTTCATTGTTTAACTTGCATGAATTGAAGAAAGGAAATATATAAATAGGTAGACAAAAGTTTAATTTTAAGATTAAATTAAATTTTGTGAAAAAAATTAATTTTTCATATGAAATTATTTATCATATCTTTGATTTGATGTGCTGTGAATTTTATAAATATATATTTAATTATTACTTACCATTAATTATTATTTTCTATTTCCAAAAGCATCCAAATATTTTTAAGTATACCTTAATTATATCCAAAATATTTAACATATACCATTTTCAGGAAGTGACATTTTTAGTTTTTTTTTTTTCAAAGTTGCACTACATATATATAATATTAATTGCCGATACCTAATGTGTACCTTTGGTGTACCATTTTTCCTAATAAACATATATCTCCAACTATTACTTTTTATTTCGCAAAGCAACCAAATGTCTTAAATTTACTTTAAGTATATCAAAAATATATTTAGCGTGTACCATTTCTAAGAGGTAACGTTTTAAGTTTTTTTTTTTTTTCATATTTTCACCCTATATATATAACAATAGTCGATGATATCTGAAATAATGTTTTTAGACCATTTTTTTATTAACCTATACCACTAATGATTGCTATTTGGGTTGTTATATTTTGTCATATTTTTAGTTTTATTTTATGAAATGTTTTTGTTCGAATTTTATAATTTAGTTGCTTTTTATTTGATTTTAATATATATTTGGTTTGTACACATACCATTAACTATTGCTATTTGGGTTGTTTTATTTTGTCATATTTTTAATTTTATTTTATTAAAATATCTTTATTTGAGTTTTATAATTTAATTGCTTTTTATTTGATTTTAATATATATTTGATTTATTTACATTTTTTATATTTTGTTTGGGTTCGAAGCAACATCCATGAAATTAAGATTGAGTGAACAAAAAAGAAACAAAAGAATGAAAGATAATCCTAATTCTCATATTCAAATGAGACTACGAACTCGATCCAATTAAAAGTGATAAATATTTGGCAAGTTACATTTATGAGATCAAATAATAAAAACATTAACCCTCGCAGCCATATATTTATATATACATATATATACACACACATTCATTTATTTATATATATATATATGAATTTTATATTTATATAGGAATTTATAGATATTCATTTATATATTCAAATTTGAATGAATTATATATATATAAATTTTAAAAAATATATAAATTTAAATGAATTTTATTTTAGTTTATAAAATTTTTGTCAAAACAAATAAATACATAAAAAATTGACTGCTTAGTATATTATATGAAGAAAAATATTTTTTAAAAAATTAAAAATGAGGCTGTGAGCGGGGATTTTCGCCCCCCACTCCTATGTAAAATGGTTCTTACGACTTCGGCACTGTTAAGCTCAGGGTCTTAGAGAATAAGGTACTAAATTCAGAAAAAAAAAATGGAGTAGCCATCTGGATGGGCTAGGAAAAAAGAAATGGGTGGATGACTTGATTTCTAAGGAATTTTCAACCTCTAATGGGTTCGAAAAGTTGGGTACATGTGGGGAATGTGAGAATAACTCAACACTCACACAACTCCCGGTTCATTAGAACGGACCTCTTTTTCAGGTCTAAATATTATAGAATTCTTAATTATTATGATATAATCCATACTATATACAATAATTAAAATAAAAGCATCATAGTATTAAAACCAAAGTAATGTTCAAATAAAATAAATAAATGGACACCCATCCGAGAATGAAAACATGTCCTTACATCGTCCAATGTCTAAAACTAAATAGGACACTCACCAAAAGGTGGAAACATGTCATTTACATTAATTTCAAAATATTAAAATAATTTAAATTACATGAAGTTTAACTAATGAGGTACCCACAAAATGAAAACATACCTCTTACATTATTAATATCAGGATAAACAAATAATAATAATAATAATAATAATAATAATAATATTCATCCATGATAAATTAAACAAATCAAATATTAAAATTAAATAAATTAATCATCAAAACATATAATAAACTACATAATCAAATCTAAAACTAAATAAAGCAATAAATGTATAAGTTTAGGGTTTTACATCTTAAATTAGGATTTTAAAATTTTAATAACTAAATTAGAATTTTAAATAAAGAAAGTTAAATATAAAGACTTATAATACAAAAATAAATATTAACCCCTTCGATGAGTTCATACGGCGGTTTTGGTGTTGTAAAAAACTATTTTAGGGTTTAAAAAAACTATTTTAAAACATAAGAGGAATTGAGAATTGTTTTTTTTAGGCTACTAGAATTTTAAAACTGGTTTAACAATACATTTTGGAAATCAATGAAATTGTTTAATTTAGTTTGATGAACGAACAACAGAGAATACATCCGAATGAATTATGGATTCATGGCTACTAAATATAAATGAAATAGCATGGTAGGACATGGCTACTGCATATTTGTATCAATGAAATAATGAAACAAGGCAACGACTAATGGATATTTTAATCAATGAAATAATCAAATCAAACAATGAAACAAAAACGAAAATAAAATAATGAAAAGGAATAATTGAATTATTGTAATCTTAAAAATAATTTAAATGAAAGATTGCAAACCTTTGTCGTAGGTTTCACCAATATTAAGCTTATAAATCTTGGTTGAAACAAGTTGAAGACAGACGTATAGTACTACCTTATGGTTTGATAGTTTTGATGTTTCTGTCCCCTGCTCTCTCGAGTTGCTAGGGTTTTTTGTTTGGTGCTTTTTAATTGTTGCTCCTTTCTATTTTCCCCCTTGTTAAAGTATTCAAGCTTATTATTTATAGGAAAAAATCAGGCTTAACTTAAACCTAATCTGCCTAATACAAGACATAAAAGGATTCTAATTTAATTAGGAAACCCAAAAATGCTTCAAAAATCAAATTTCATGTCAATTTGATCGTCCGAATTGACATAGGCCAAGGCCATGTCGATTTGGTGTGCCAAATCGACATGAGCCTTTGGCTCATTTTGATTTTAGCCACCAAATCGACATGAGCCATGGCTCATGTTAATTTTGGCTTTCCAAGTCGACATGAACCATGGTTCAAGTCACCTGGGGCCCTGCTGACTTAAAATTGGTCTAAAAATACTTTAGTCAGATCGAATAATTAAATTTATGCCTTTTTAACCCGAACCGACTTATTTAAAAATCATAAACTATGTTTAAATCTTTTAAAATCGAATCAAATTTGTTTTGGCATTCTTAAATTAGGATCTTAATAAATTGGGGTCAAAATTGAGGGTCTACAGAGACTATTATGCAACATTTTTAAAATATGCAAAGTCATAAAATACAAATAATCAACTGCTTATTGTCATTTAGGCATAGTTAATTTGATGACACAAATTGATTGTTGAATTATTGTAATATTAAATGTTCAATTTTGTAATTTTTTTTAAAAAATTAAGCCCCTTTAATAAATTTATGGTTCCGCCACTAAACCCGAAATAGACCCTCCCCCCCCCCCCCCCCCCCCCTTCTTCATAAAAAAGCCATTTAGCCAATTGATTAACCATACAGAGTGCACAAGCCATTTAGCTGCTCATGTTCCTATACATCAGAAATATCTATGGTTCTTTAAGGTATATAAGTTGGAAACCAGACAGTAGGTGCTACTGGTGCTGGACAGACCAAAGAAAGTATGTGGTGTCTGACATAACAATGCATTGTACCTCTCTTAAAGAACTGTGTGTTCCCGATATGATGAACTTTGACTCTCCTTTGGTCTGTTCAGTGGTGTCTAACATAACAACGCATTGTACCTCTCTTAAAGAACTGTGTGTTACCAATATGGTGAACTTTGACTCTCCTTTGGTCTGTTCAGCACCAATAACACCTACTAGTATGCTCTGTATGGAACTTACAACTTAGGCTGATCCTGTTATGATATATCAAAAATATCTATGGTTCTTTGAGGTATATAAACTGAAAACCAGACAGTAGGTGCTATTGGTGTTGAACAGCACCAGTAGCACCTACTGTCTGGTTTTCAGCTTATATACATCAAAGAACTATAGATATTTCTGATATATTAGAACATAATCAGCCTAAGCTGTAAATTTCATACACAGTATACTCTATCCTAAGAAGGATTTATAAAATATTACTTCACCAGATAGTCTCAAGCATCGTCCATATCTTTTGACTATCTCTGGTTAATATATAAATATAAGTCTTTCTGGATCATTGTACACTATTCATAAATAAATAATATAATAACTCAGGTTGAAGAAGAAGAAGAATTTTTTAGAACTGCATAATTTAATTTAGAAGAGAAAAG
Source organism: Garcia nutans (assembly GCA_947685225.1). Lineage (NCBI taxonomy): Eukaryota > Viridiplantae > Streptophyta > Magnoliopsida > Malpighiales > Euphorbiaceae > Garcia > Garcia nutans. The sequence continues at coordinate 1,355,642 of CANTUV010000013.1, forward strand.
GGTCAGATAACTCATCTTTATCCCTCATTAATACATTAGAGCTCTTTACATAGGCAGAGAAGGAGAAAATGTACAATAATGAAGTCGTAAGCAATGACTTCACAAAGCATAAATGAAAATAGACAGTGTGTGTACATTCACATCCCACTTACACTAATAGTATAAAGCACTAGACATTATAATGTTACAAATAGTAAGAAGCATAATAAAAAGCAGTACAATAATTAAATCAGATAAAATGACTAGGGGACAGATTTATATTTCTATAGTCTTCATCATCTGAGTCATATAAGGAACGTGCTAAGGGATTATCTATCATATGCCATATAGTCAACATTGTCAGTCTGACCGAGCTGAGTAGACTGAACACTATCTAAAGTTTCATTGATATTTGATTAAGTAGTTGCAGTTCCATCAACATTTCATTAGACTGAAGAGTCACCAACTATAGTGTCGACAATAATTACAGTGACAACCAAATTTGCTGAGTCAGGTGGGTCTAGTGGAGCTGGAAGAGATAAGAGAGAATCTCTTTGTGCTAAAAACTGAGAAGTATTGGGTCCTGCTTGTTCTTGTGTTGTTTGTTCATAGTCCATGGGACCATAGTCAACAAAATATTCTCCTGTGAGCTGGAAAGGGAGTTTTGTCATTGTTTCAGCATACTGTTGGTCATGTTTGGTCCAATTTTTGTTCTTCACTATTGAAGTGCAAATCATAGGTCTTATGTGTGTCTCAGGAAAATTTCTTGAGTTATTGAGTCTGCAGAGATGAGCTCTTAACTCAATTTGCTTCTAATAATTATGATAAATCTTACCAGAGTATGTTTTCCAATGAACAACTTGATTTCTTAACCAAAATACATCTGTTTAAGGATATTGAAAAATTGGTTTGTGCAAATGAAAATAGCATGATATCCTCTTGCTTCTTCATCTGGCTTTTGCATAATTGTTTCTCATGAATGATCTGTAGAAATTATCATTGCCACCATGAAACATCATTAAACCACTTAAGAAACGTCCAAGGCAAAGGATTTGCATGAACATCAGCTTGAATATCTACAGCAGAAATGTAGTTAAGCATGTCGAACACAGGGATTTCTATAGCATGATTATACAATATCGTAAGACACCATAAAAATCATAATTCTATTGAATACTTTAGATGAGCAGGATAAAGGTGATAAACCAACATCCATGGGTATTCTGGATAGAATACATTAACTTCTAGATTTATATCAAAATCATTATAGATATGTTCAAGATAAATAGCAATATGAGTTCTGGCAATTTCTTGAACTGCTACAGGAGTTGTATAAGGACAAGTATGAGAAAACTCTATATTAGAGTTTCTCTATAATGGTGGTCTTGGTGAAAACTTTCCAGGTTTGTATCCTTTGAACATCATGACACAAGGAAAGTTGTTGGCTAAGGTGATGACGGGTATTGGTTTTGAAGGTCTGGACAAAAGATCTGGAATTAATTTCTTTTGGCCTTTGATGTGTTCAACAGAATAGTCATATTTTGAAAACCATTCTTGAAGTTTGAGGAGTTGTTGAGGAGGTAAGGTTTTCTATTTAAAGTTTAGGGCTTTGGAAAATGAGGTGTTATAAAGGATGATCAGGAAATGATGACCAAGAAGATGGAATTCAAATTTTTTGATTCCATATTTTACCACCAAAATTTCTTTATAAACAGAATAATAGTGTTTCTTATTATCTTTGAATTGTCCGCTAGCATATCCGCAACAATGGGTTTTTCCATTATTTTTTTCAAAAAAAAAACAGCACCCTAAAATTCATCACTAGCATCTTTTTGCAATATTCTCAGACCATCTAAATGGATATGAAGAGGAGTTTGATGAGCAGCAATCCTCTTAATGGTCTGTACGGCTTTTGTTTGAGTGGTTGACCAAGGTGGTGGATTCTTTTTTAATAATTTGGAAAATTGGCTAATGGGTTGTGTAACACCCCGGTACCCTATATACGTACTCCACATACACCCACATATGTAATATACATATACTGGATACAAGAATGTCACAGTCTATTTGAAGCAAACCAATATTTAAAACTTTAACATCAAATCATCAATATCAATAGTAATAGATAAAACATTTCTTGTTAAAATACATACACATATATCTTCATTACACCCAAAGTTTATCCAAAATATTTGTTTAATAAGCAGCGGAAAGTGTAGCGGAATATACATATATATATATACATCAAAAATAATATTTACAAAAATATAGAGTTTATACATGCTTGGCAGTTCGTCTCTGATCTTGAAGTCTAATAATCAACACTTCACAAGGAATCACAAGGCTAGACTCGACTCGGTGTAGCTGAACTCTCCGGTTTGACCTGATCTATCCTGTCACCTGCGTGATAAATCACAATCACGCTAAGCTAACAACTTAGTGGTACAACCATAATAACAATATGATTCAATATAATGCCAATGTCAAACTTTCAAGAATTAGAAGCAATATTCAAGGATATCATATTTCTTAATATTAAATCTCATTACATTGTTCAATTGTTTCATTATTCATCATTCACATTAAAGCAAAGACAAGAATGGGCCCAAAAGAAACTAATATGCCATTTAAATTTCAAAGTTACTGTTTTGGTCCAATAATCACATTTATCAAGCTCGTAGGCTCATTATCACAATGAGAAACATCTCATATGTAACATCACAACTAGGCTTCAAGGACTAGGGCCAACCAAGCTTTAAGGGGAGCTCAGCATCAACCCAACTTGGCTTCAAGGACCAAGCCCAACCCAACTTCAAGGGATTGTTACTTTTAGGTATGCCACCAACAACAAAACTCTGAAAATTGAATAACATACTAGGTACACAATTCTTTTATTATTTTATTATCAAATCCATTCTCATTTTCTCATGATCATCTAGGCACAATGCCCCAAATATTTCATTTACATCATTATAGCCATCAACAATGGCTTCACATATCACCATTAGGGTTTACACAACAAATTACAATGTTCATACATTTTGAATCCTCAACATATATTTCACATAGTTTACATAATGCAAATTATAGTACCATTCTCATATATCAACAATATAATAGGTAACCTAACACATTTCCAACCAAATGTGTTAAGTTCCAAAGTCATGTATATGTATGCAATCATGTAAGATTTGTACTTACCTCAAGAGTAACAAACACTAATCTAGCAACCTCCTCTTCCAAGATATCTTTCAACACTTGGATTGATTACCTCAAATCTCTTCAAAACCTAATCCAAATGTGATTATACATACTCACTTAGTGATACACATAAGAAAATAAGGATAATAACTAACTAGGGAAAACTCCACACATGACACGTTCAACGACACGAGCGTGTCCCTGATCGTGCCCTAAACCCACAACACAGAAGCTTTGATACGCTTAGTGACAAGGGCGTGTCACTGCACGTGTCAATTCTCCCCCAACACAGTGGCTATGACACACTCAATGACATGGGCGTGTCACTGGACGTGTCAATCTACCAACAATAGAGTAGCTATGAGACGCTCAGTGACATGGGCGTGTCACTGGACGTGTCAATACTACTCCAACACAGAAGCTGTGACATGGGTGTGTCACTGGGAGTGTCAATCTACCAACAACACAAAAGTTGTGACACGCTCAGTGACATGGGAGTGTCACTGGACGTGTCACCAACCCAGAAAATAGAACCAACGACATGGCCAAAGACATGGCCGTGCTATTGGGTGTGTCAAGCCAAAAACCTTGAAATCGACACCAAAACGCCATATCCAACAAATATCTTTCTTTTATCCTTTTCCACTCCAAACAAACTTAACCAAACCATCAATATACCATAATAAACTTGAATAAACCTCAAAACAACTCAATTACAAACATCAAAACACAATCATAACCATATTACACAACTCAAAAATCACAACACCCACAACTCTTGTCTCTTTCACCAAACTTAACCCTTTTCTCTTCAATCCAACCCCAAAATCAAAGTTAACAAAACAACACAACCCCAAATATACCAAATCAACCATAAACACATCTACAACAACCATTCACTAAACTCATAAACACAACTCAAAGGAAAACAAAGAAACAAGTTGGAAACTTACCAAAAGTGAAGAAAATCCTTAAAACCCCAACTTGATCTCTTGAAATCCTTCAATTCCTTGAGTTTGGAAGCAACAAAATCTCTCCCTCTTGAAGATGGTGGTGATGGTCGGCCGAAGAAGAAAGAAGAAGAAGAAAATGCAAAGAAGAAGAAAGTCAACCTCTTTTAACCAAACACTATCTCCTCAAATCACTCTCCACCAAGTATTTAATTAATAAAATAATACCCAATTACATCATCTTTCACTAACTTAAATAAATTCATTTAAATACTAAAATATCTTTTGACCTATTAAACCCATTGACTTGTATATAATGTATATATCTCCATATACAAAGCATATACACATCTTCCTATTATCTTCTCACTTAATCATAAATACACTTTAAAATCCTTTAATTAATTCTCAATAAATAATATTTCCAAAAATTTAAGGTATTACTTGGGATGTTACAGGTTGGGTTATAGAAGGATAAAAATCTCTTATATAATTAATTATACCGAGAAACTATTGGATCTGCTTAAAAGTTAAATTTTCATCAGGAAATTTAAACAGTTCTTCTACTATATATATACCTAGAGTATAACTCCATTTTTAAAATGTAAGCCCAAGAAATCAACAGAGTCTCAGCCCATGGTACTTTTCTTTTCAAAAATCATAATACCATACTATTGAACAATATAAGAAAATTGCTAAAGCAATTTATAATAGGCTTCTACTGTTGAAGAGAACAATAAGATATCATCTATGTAGATCAGAGCTGAATACAGAATTGGCTGAAAAATTCTTATCATAGCCTTTTAAAATAGCGATGGAGCAATTTTCAATCCAAAAGGTATGACTGTCCACTGATATTGAGCATCAAGAATGTAAAAGGCTATTTAGGGCCTATCTTTAGGCTTAATACCCAATTTTCAAAAACTCGCTTTCAAATCAAATTTTGAAAATATTTTTGCCGCCTTTAGATGAACTGTTAGTGTAGAGATATTAGGTAATGGAAATTTTTCATCTGAATGAAATAGATTTAGAGGCTTGTTATTGATAACAAGTCTCTTCTTTCCTTTAAAAGCTTTTGAACATTTCTCTACGTAGAATGCTTGACAAGTCCAGTTGGACTTGGTAGGTTCAATCAATCCTTATTGTAGTAAGGATTCACATTCTTTCTTGGCAAGGGCAGGACTTGAAGGAGACATTCCAAGATGAGAAGCTTTTGTAGGATTTATATCTTCATTCTTTTTGAAAGGGAGAGAAATTAAGAATTCAATATTTTTCCATAAAGGTTGTAGATGATAAAAATCAGCATGAGAATCAACATATGCTAGAAGTAATGAAATTTTTATATATTCAAAATCTGTTGGAACTTCTGACAGGGAAAAGATTCTTTGTATGTCAATATAAGCTTTAAAAAACTTTTTGTGATGAATTCCAGTAGGAAGATTTTGAAGATTTTGAGCTTGCTGATAAATATCAAAATCTATCAACAGGTCTTTGTCTGGAAGTGATGAACCAAGAACATGAGTCCGGGTAATACGGTCTAGAAAGAACCGTATTCCAATTATCTTTTTGGTTATCAAATGTGTTGAAAACACATTTTCATCAGCTGCTATGAAATATTCAATATGAGACTTCCAATAATCATCTTGTAATACAACAGGATTCATCATGGATTTATGAGCTCCAGTGTCCATGAAAGCTATAAGTGGAATAGCTTTATCATACTTAGATGGAAGTATAGAAATCTGGACCAACGGAGTAAGCATTGAATAATCAACAGAATAAGCAGAGGGTAATTGTTGTTGGAGATGATAAATAGCAAAATTATCATCTTGTTCAGAATTAATAGAACTGAATTCTGAATAAGGATTATCATCATTAACATGAAGTGCCATGATCATCTCTTGATCTGCTTCACTCTGTTTTAAAAGAAATAATTTAAACTTTACATTGTCAGGAAAAGAGAATGAAGCTTGATTGATTTGTTGAATCAACTTTGCAGTTTTCATAGGCTTCTTAGGATAATTTTTTCCAAAATGTCCTTTTTCTCCATAGGCATAACACCTATCTCCTGAACTTCTCTTTCTTTTTGAATAAGGAGATATTCTTCTGAAAAATCTAAACTTCCTTCTTTTCTTTCTGAATGGTTGGGATTATTTATCCTTAAAAGAAAGTCTATGAGATTTCTTTTGTGTAGGAAAAGCACAAATTTTTTTCTCTACATTTAATGTTGAAAGAAGCTGGTCTTTTACATGCATTTTGGAGAATCTTGTCATACTTCATGAATTTCTTCATATTTTTATGATTCTCGAATAGTCTACTAAGTGCGGCAAGAGTAAACTGGTGAATTTCTGCCAATGAGACTTTATCAAGAGGCCTTCCTATTTGTTGAATAGACCGATTAATCCCAAGCTGAAGTTCTTCAAGTAAAGATGTAATATACACTTGCTTCATGTTAGGATCATCGTACCCACCTAGCATATAGAACTTCTCAGACATTCTCTGATAATGAAAATCAAGATCTTTAGTCTTTAAAGAACAACATTTCATTTCAAAGAATTCTTCTTTCTGCCTTTTAGCAATAATTGTGTGATCTCCCAAGAATATAGTATAGATTTGTAAAAGAGCATAAGAGATCTTCAAGTTGAAGAAAGATAATTGGGTATACTCATCCAGAGAAGTATACCATTCTCTAAGACTTTCATTAAATCTGAAAACAAACTCTTTAAGAACTTGTGGGACAGAAGCACCTTCTTTTGCCATTTGCAAATCAATTCAGGCATTGAACTCAAGAATTTTTTATCTCCATTTTTTGGGAGGTAAATCATCAAAAGTAAACCAAGGACCATTAGATGGTCTATTGGTTCTTTGATGTTCAAATCTGAGATCATATTCTAAATGGTCATTTGTTGGAGGATCTTCTATAATTGGATCAGTAACAGGAGGATCAGCGGGAGGGTCAACCATTAGAAGCTAAGAAATATCTGCCTGCTGAGATTCTAAATCAGAGTCTGAAGAAATAAAATCCATAATATCTATTTCAAATGAATCTGAATTAGAAGTATAAAGTGTCATATGCTGCTGAGAAAATGGCTCAGTCACTCCTAGAGGAGGAGGAGGAGGAGGAGGCTCTGGAGTTTTCATAGTCTCAGCATAAGTTCTCTGAAAAGAAGAGGGCTTCTGGGAACTAGGAGGTTTTTGAGTAGCAGGAGGTATCGAAGATAAGGATTTTTGAAATAACTCATGAACTGTTCCAAAATTAGGTTTAGTAAAGGATGTTAGTTGATATGCAGGTGAGAAGATAGGGTAAAAGGAAGTATAAACAATAGACTGAGACTATTTTGACAATAAATCTCTTTCCATTATTTCAAGTCTGGATTTTAAGGTTTTAATTTCTTCCCTTTTTTTTATCAAAACTTGGTCCAAGATTATGTTATTGGATCATCATTCTGAGTTCAGTGTCTAACTGATGAATTCTCATTAGAAGAGTACTGTGATACTGTTGAATTTTAGTAGACATCGATCTTAGGGCTAATGAGATTTTATCTGTATTGACAGATAACTGATGAATCTTGGAATCAATAGACTGTAAATAATTATTCTAGATTTGAGCATTCTGCGTTTGCCAATTAAGAACTTCTTCTCCTTGTGTAAGTTTTTTTAATTGTCTATTGGGAAGAACAGTGTTTAGTGAGGTGTATGGTTTAGTACTGATCTTAGTTTGAGAATCAGTATGTCTTTCAAGTGGGCAAAAATTTGATGATGCTGACGAGAACATCATACAGGGTTGAGGCTGTGGTATTTGGGTTAAGGATTGATGTACCATTGGGGTATACCATTTAATTTTTTATGGTTTGGGTAATTCTGGCTTCTTTAGAATGTCAAGGAGTCCTTCTTCTCTTAGGACTTTAAGGGCCTCATAATAAATTAGGAGAAGAAGTAGATACTCCTTCTTCTGAATTTCAGATGAAATTTCTATCCAAGGAGAATTTTCTAAATCAGGAGGTGGATGTTTAAATCCTGTTACTTCAGATTTACAAGAAGGGAAGAATCTATTGGGTCCAGTGAGTCTGGTTGACTTAATAAGAGGATATTGAACATCTCTTATTTCTTCACAGCACATACAACCATAGTCACATTCTCTTGAATATTTTGAATATGGGGGTGTATGGATATTAAGAGTCAAAATTGGAAACTAGACAGTAGGTGCTACTGGCACTAAATAAACCAAAGAAAGTCTGTGGTGTCTAGTATAACAACGCATTGTACCTCTCTTGGAGAATTATGTGTTCTCGGTATGATGAGCTTTGACTCTTAAAATCCATACACCCCCTAGTGGTAGGCGCTACTAGTGCTGAACATACCAAAAAAAGTCTGTGGTGTCTGGTATAACAACGCACTGTACCTCTCTTGGAGAACTATGTGTTCTCGATATGGTGAGCTTTAACTCTTAATATCCTTCTTCTTCTTCTTCAATCTGAGTTATTATATTATTTATTTATGAATAGTATACAATGATCCAGAAAGACTTATATTGAATATGTTAACCAGAGATAGTCAAAAGAGCGATGTCCTATTGAAATCCTTGTGTATGGCTGTGTTTGTAGATGATGCTTGAGACTATCTAGTGAAGCAATATTCTGTAAATCCTTCTAAGGATAGACTATACTCTATATAAAACTTGCAGCTCAGGCTGATCATGTTCCTATAAATCAGAAATATCTATGGTTCTTTAAGGTATATAAGCTGAAAATCAGACAGTAGGTGCTACTGGTGCTGAATAGACCAAAGAAAGCCTGTGGTGTCTGGTATAACAATGCACTATACCTCTCTTGGAGAACTGTGTGTTCTCGGTATGGTGAGCTTTGACTCTTAATATCCAAACACTCCCTAGTAGTATCAGAAATATCTATGGTTCTTTGTGGTATATAAGTTGAGAACCAGACAGTATGTGCTACTAGTGCTGAACAGACCAAAGAAAGTCTATGGAGTTTGGGATAATAATGTATTATACCTCTCTTGGAGAACTATATGTTCCCGGTATAGTGAGTTTTGACTTTTAATATCCATACACCCCCTTAGTTGTATCAGAAATATCTATTCTTTGGGGTATATAAGTTGTAAACCAGACAGTAGGTGCTACTGGTGCTAAACAGACTAAAGAAAGTCTGTGGTGTCTGGTATAATAATGCACTATACCTCTCTTGGAGAACTGTGTGTTCCCGGTATGGTGAGCTTTGACTCTTAATACTAGTGTTGAATAGACCAAAGAAAGTCTGTAGTGTCTGGTATAACAATGCATTGTACCTCTCTTGGAGAACTGTGTATTCCTGGTATGGTGAGCTTTGACTCTTAATATCCATATACCCCCGGTAAGATATCATCTATGTAGATCAGAGCTGAATATAAAATAGGTTGAAAAATTGTGATCATAGCTTTTTGAAATAGTAATGGAGTAACTTTATCCACTAATATTAAGCATCAGGAATGCAAAATGTTATTTTGGGTCTATCTTCACGCTTAATATCTAATTGTCAAAATCTCACTTTTAAATCAAATTTTAAAAATATTTTTGCAGCCTACGGGACCTCACAAAAACAAAAATCTCCAATAAGAAATAGAAAAAAAATATATATATATATATATCAAAATTAAAAAATAATGAGAGTAAAGTTAATTACAGAACATACATACTCTTTTTCCCAAAGTTTCACTTGGGTACCACCATATTCAGGCAAAATAACAGTGTCTACTTCTTTTACGTATGGAGGTATAATTTTCCCTCATTTCAACGCCAACAAAAATAACCTTGCTAGAATTCAACTGTTATGGACGATCAGCATAATCAGAATCATTAGGATTCAGAATACTAATATGAAAATCCAAGCAAATACTTTGCTGAATGACTCAGGGAAGAGAATAATGGAGAAAAAGAAGATGAAATTGAAGGGAACAAATAAATCATATAAAATAATACAATGAAATAAATATAGTATAAATGTAAGAAAAAAAAAGTAAAAATGTAATTTAAAAGAAAAAAAAAGATCATATAAATGCAATTTAAACGAAACAAAATCATATTTCATATAATTTCCTCTAAATTTATAAGGCTTCTTGAATAATTGACAAAAATCAAATACTTGGAGCAACTATATATTATTATTAGTATATTTTATAGTATATGTTTGGTTATTTTTTGTTTTTTTATCTGTTATTTTGTATTTATAATAAATTTTGGAAACTAATGTTTTTTTGTTTTATTTTTTCTTAAGCAAATGATTATAAGGTGTTTCATAAATTTACTGAAGAAGATTTATTATGTTTAATAATATTTTAAATTATTAAATTATTAATGCTATAGTTTTTATAGTAAAAAAATTATACATAAAAATTAATATAATTATTCATAAATAGTTATATTTATGAATAATATAATTAATTAATTTTATTTTTTTAAATAATTCATGTCGGGCTGGGCCAGCCAAGGTATTTCTTCTTGGGTCGAAGCCTAGTTGGCATAGGGATCAATAATGCAATCAAATGATAAATAAGAAACACGTACAAGTTCTATTGTTACTTATTTGCGTTGCTTATTTTTGCTATTTGCCCAATCTGGCCGTTGCATTCTTGCAATCGTGATTTTAAGAAAATAAGGTTTTGTTATTCTCAAGTTTCCAGAATGCCTTGTTTTAAAGCATTTATCCATGAAAATAAGCTTTATCATTATTTGCATTGGAATAGAAAAGATCAGAAGTTAATCTTCAAATTCATATTCCAATTGCACCTTATGCAATCAATAGCAATAATATGTTTGCTATCAATTTTTTTTTAACAATTAAGTCTCTGTCATGTTAGACATTTGAATACTAAAGGAAAAAATATATATATGAATGGCATTTGAACTTTTTTATTTCTGTTATTTTGTTCAATTTGGTATCTGAATTTTTGTTAATAGAAATAATTTGACTATTCCGATCGATTTGCTATACGCCGATCGGTTAGAACAATCAAATCATTTCTATTAATACAAGTTCAGACTCCAAAATAAATAAAAAAAGTTCATTCATTAAAATAATAAAAATAAAAAAGTTCATATACCATTAATATAATTTTTTCGAGTACTAAATGGGTTTATTATTTTTTAAAAAATAATTAATTAGTCTTTATCATGTTAGACACTTAAGAACCAAATGAGATAATACTATTACTTGCAGAAATATTAATTAGAAAAATATTTTTCTTTTAAAATTATGATGTGTCAAAACACACAGGTAAATCATTATACTTTTTGCTACAAAATTAAATTCAAAATAACTAAATCTTGATTATAAATGAAAAAAATAATTAATGTGCAATGTTTGTCCTCTAAGATTCCCACATATTCATTTCATATGTTGCGTTTAGTCCCTTACAAGCATTATTTGTTTGTCTGCGATATGTTACGGTTTATAATATTTTATTTTTTTAAATAAAAATATTATTTACATAGTAATAAAATTAATATCATAAAAAATAATATTATACATGTGAATATATATAATATTAAAGTTTTCATATTCACATATTATAAAAAAAATTATACTATTGTTAATTTCAATATCAATAATTACTATCAATATTATTAAAATATCATATCAATTATGTTACGATTTCAGCACAGATTTACTTGCCAAACAGAGAAAGAAACATTCAAACACAACACAGCAGATTTACTTAGTTCGGCTTTCACAAAGAAAGCCTACATCCAAGGAGGAGGAGAACCTCAGTTGATCAATCCACTAAGAACCAAACAAGAACAGAAGTTACAGATACAATCTCTCAATCAACTCTCCTCACACAGATCTACTCTCCCCTTACACTTATCACTCATCAAACAAGAAGAAAACCACTCTTGTTTCAGATAATACTCAAGAGATGAAGAAGATCTAACAAACCCTAGCAGAGGAAAAAGAAAAAAGCCGCCGTGTGAGAGAGAAAACAAAACAGATTAGTAAAAATCATGTAAACCTAGCCTTAACCTCAGTATATATATGAAACTACATAGCCAATTATAACCCTATTACAAAATGCTGCATTTTGCTTAGTAAACCAGCAAAGCCGAGCCAACAGATTGCAGAGTCAAAGCCCACATATCTCCACTTGACTCTGGAATCCTGCTTGATCAACATTCAGCTCTCCTCCTCAGGTAATCACCATCTTCATATTTAAGCTTTCTGAACTCCAAGTGTGCTCAAAGCATCCTGGAATTTAGAAACAGAAACAGGTTTAGTAAGAATGTCAGCAGGATTATTATGTGTTGAGATTTTCTCAACAGTTATTTCACCTTTAGAAACATTTCTAATGAAATGTAACCTCACATCTATATGTTTTGTTCTCTCATGAAAGACATTATTTCTACTCAAGTGAATAGCACTCTGAGAGTCACAAAACACACAGACTTTACTATGAGAAAAACCCAATTCATTAACAATACCCTTTAACTAGATTGCTTCATTTATTGCCTCAGTTAAGGCAATGTATTCTGCCTCTGTGGTGGACAGAGCTACAATATGCTGCAGGTTAGATTTCCAACTAACAATGTTATTTCCAAACATAAAGCAATAACCAGTCAATGACCTTCTTTTATCTAAGTCAGCTGCAAAATCAGAGTCACAGAAGCCATTTATATCAAAATTATTCATGCCTGACTGTTTAAACAATAAACTGACAAACTTTGAACCATTCAAGTGCCTACACAACCATTTAACAGCATCCCAGTGTGATTTGTTTGGATTGCTCATAAACCTATTCACTAAACTGACTCCATATGCTATGTCAGGTCTAATACAGATCATGGCATACATAATGCTTCCAACCACATTTTGATATGGTACATTTTTCATATAATCAGTTTAAGCAACAGTAAGAGGTTTAGAACTTGAACTCAACTTAAATTGTGAACCTATTGGAGTAGAAACAACTCTGATTTTATCTAAACCAAACATTTCAAGAAATTTAGACACATAGTCTGTTTGATTTAACCATAGAATGCCTTTATCTCTATCCCTAACTATGTTCATGCCAAGAATCTTCCTAGCTGGACCTAAGTCCTTAATTTCAAATTCTTTAGACAGTTTGGATTTCAACTTATTAATTTCAGACATACACTTACAAGCAATGAGCATATCATCAACATATAACAACAAGTATATACACATTCCATTTGGAAAAACAGAATAGTAAACACACGGATCATAACGGCTTCTTTTAAATCTGTTACTTGTCATGAACTCATCAAATCTTCTATACCATTGCCTAGGTGCCTGTCTAAGACCATACAAAGATTTCTGCAGTCAACACACATAATTCTCCTTACCAGTTACCACAAAACCCTCTGGTTGAGTCATGTACAGCTCTTCTTCAAGGTTACCATGAAGAAAAGCTGTCTTGACATCCATTTGTTCTAATTCCAGGTTCAACAAAACAGTTATCGACATTATCAATCTTATTGAAACATGTTTAACAACTGGACTGAAAATTTTATGGAAATCAATGCCTTCTCTTTGAGAGAAGCCTTTAACAACTACCCTAGCTTTATATCTTACTTTATCAAGACCAGAGACAGGAGGCTTTACCTTGTAAATCCACTTACAGCCAATTATCTTCTTACCTTGAGGCTTAGGAACCAATTTCCAAGTCTGATTTTTAATCAAGGATGTCATTTCTTCTTCCTTGGCAGCTTTCCAGAACTTCCAGCTTGAGCTAGCCTTAGCTTGCTCATAGCTAATTGGTTCACCTATCTCAATGACTGCTGCAGACATAAAAGCAAATGCAGTTAATTCAGCATTAACATTATTGAAGGAATAGTCATTTAACCTTGCTGGTCTTTTGGTTTCCCTTCTCTGTCTATCTCTGGTTAGCATGTAACCAGACAGATCATGTTCATCATGTTCTGATTCTTGGTCAGAGCCATCAGCTTGCACTTATCCTTCATTATCTGCAACATCATTTAAATCCTGAGGAGGAGCTGTCTGATCAGTTTGCTTGAAACTGTCTAACTCCACCTCAAAGATGTCAAGATCTGAGTTTAACTCACATTGCTTCACCTGCAAGTTAGCCTTATAAAATTCACTCTCATTAAAGGTTACATCCCTACTAATCACCATTTTATTTTCAGTAGGGATCCAAAGCTTGTACCCCTTAACCAACAAAGACACTTTTTAGCTCTAGGATCTAGCTTACTCTGTTGACTATGTATGTATGCAATACATCCAAAGGTTCTAAGATGCAAATAAGAGGTTGATCTCCCATTCCAGATTTCATTTGGACATTTAAAATTTATAGCAGAGGCTGGTGACCTATTAATTAGGTAACATGCTGTGAAAGCAGCTTCTGCTCAAAACTTTCTACCTAAGCCAGACTCAAACAGCAGACATTTAATCTTATTTAGAATTGTTCTATTAAACCTTTCAGCTACACCATTCTGCTGAGGTGTATATGTGCAAGTCCTGTGTCTTACAATGCCATTTCTGGTACAGAATTCATTAAACTGATTGTTTATGAATTCAAGTCCATTGTCTGTCCTAAGAGTTTTAATCTTACAGTCTTTTTGATTTTCAACCAACATTTTCCATTCACAGAATTTATCAAAAACATCATTTTTGTTTTTTAGAAAATATATTCATACTTTCCTAGAAAAATCATCTATGAATGTGAAAAAATACTGTGACCCAGACAATGACATAGATATATTAGGTGACCCCCAAAGGTCACTGTGAATGTATTCTAAACATTCCTTAGCTCTATACTTGGCAAAGCCAAAACTGTGTCTATGTGACTTTCCCATCACACAACTCTCACATGAGTTTGGTTTGTCAAACTCATTCATGTCTAATGCCCCTTGTTTGTAGAGTTTTTCCAACCCATTAAAATCAATGTGGCCTAACCTCCTATGCCACAGAATGGTGGAGTTGCAGCTGGACTCAGTATTAGCTACTACATCAGTTGCTGATGATGCTTCTAGGTGATATAACCTATTTATCCTTTTACCCCTTATAATACACCTATTCCCTTTAAAGACATTTAGAAATTCATCTCTGCCTATATGATACAATCCCAATTCTTCTAAGTATCCTAAGGAAATCAGGTTTCTTTTCAAATTAGGTATATGTCTTACCTGTGTTAGCTTAACAAGTTTACCATCCCACATTGACAGTCTAACAGAGCCTATACCTAACACTTTACATGAAGTATCATTACCCATCAACACATTAGTACCAGCCAAATCATGATAGTGTGTGAACCAATGCCTATGTGGAGTCATATGAAAAGAACAAGCAGAGTCTATGATCCAAACATCAGTGTTCCTATTGTCACTAACAGTTAGAGCTTCAATATCATCAACCTGTGTTGATGAATTTGCTGCTCTAGACTCATTATTGTTGTTTTGTTCTAGCTTTTTCAGTCTCTCTCTACAAAATCTTCTAATATGACCCTTTTTCTTACAATAGTAGCATATTCTATCAGATTTGCTAGTATTATTTGTGTTTTGATTACTAGACTTATCAGACTGTGTAGGATTATTATTAGAGTGATGTGATTGACCATTATCTTGGGATTTATTTTTATTTCTCTTCTTTTTACCTTTAGTTTTTTCTTTAACATACAGACCCTCAACACTGGTTTTCTGTTTATTAACAATTTTAACCTCCATTTCTCTTAGCTTTAAGGCATTCATCACATCATCTACAGTGATCTTATCCCTACCATATTTTAGGGCATCTTTCACATTTTGGTAGTTTTCAGAGATAGAATTAAGGAGGATAATCGTTTGATTTTCCTCACTCAATTCTTCCCCTGCATCAGCAAGTTCCAGGACCAATTTCTGAAAGTTATCTAGGTTATCATCTATAGGTTTTTGTGAATCCATTTTAAAACTGAACATTTGTTCTTTCAAGAAATCTATCCTAGACACAGATTTCACAGTATAGAGTTCATTCAATTTAGCCCAAAGATCAGGAGCAGTAGACTTACCTCGTACCTTCCTGAGTACCGAATCAGCCAGATTTAAAATAATCGTACTGTAAGCAAGATCCATTAGATCTTGCTTTTCAGTATCGTCAAGATTTGCTGGTAGTGATTCCAGACCATCAAGTGCCCTTTTACACTTCTGTTGAACGAGTATGGCCAACATTTTCTCTTTCCAAATGGCGAAATCCCCCTTCCCGTCGAATTTTTCGACGTTGATCTTAGCGATCGACATCACTCCTCTGTTTTTAGGGTTTCAAAGCGATCGAGATCGTTATTTTCTTCCTTCAACTAGATCTAAAACAACAAGATACGCAGCAGTCACCAGATCTAATACAACTAACAACAAGAAAAGAGAAGAAATCGAAATCGAAATAACTTCTCGGTTGAACCAGAGAAGAACAGAAAACCCTAGAAGTCAAAACTTGTCAAAACAGAAAAGCATTAAACAGAAACAAGGAGAGATACAACCTGAGTAACCGAAATCGCGATTGCTCTGATACCACTGTTACGATTTCAGCACAGATTTACTTGCCAAACAGAGAAAGAAACATTCAAATACAACACAGCAGATTTACTTGGTTCGGCTTTCACAAAGAAAGCCTACATCCAAGGAGGAGGAGAACCTCAGTTGATCAATCCACTAAGAACCGAACAAGAACAGAAGTTATAGATACAACCTCTCAATCAACTCTCCTCACACAGATCTACTCTCCCCTTACACTTATCACTCATCAAACAAGAAGAAAACCACTCTTGTTTCAGATAATACTCAAGAGATGAAGAAGATCTAACAAACCCTAGCAGAGAAAAAAGAAAAAAGTCGCCGCGTGAGAGAGAAAACAAAACAGATTAGTAAAAATCATGTAAACCTAGCCTTAACCTCAGTATATATATGAAACTACATAGCCAATTATAACCCTATTACAAAACGCTGCGTTTTGCTTAGTAAACCAGTAAAGCCGAGCCAATAGATTGCAGAGTCAAAGCCCACAATTACTTGTTATATTATTATTTTTGTTGTTTTTTTATATAAAAATTATTATAGTTTAAAATAAGCAAATAAATTCATCCATGTTATGCTGCTAATATTTATAATATTTTATATTATTATAAATAAAAAATAATTTATGTATTAATATAATTAGCATATAAAAAATGTTAAACGCACATAGTATTAAAAAATTTTTATATTTACATATAATAAAAATATTTATAATAAGATATATTTAATGTATTAAGATAATTTTTTAAATTGATTCAGAAATTCATTGATTAAAATATTATTTTTTTTAATTTATTGCCTCAATTAGAAGCAAACATTAACTACAATTAATAATTTCAATAAAAAATAAGTAAATAAAAATTATAAATTTATCTTGAGAAATATAAAAATGATAGAAGAATAAATAAATTTAGTAAGATTTAAAGTGAATTAAAACAATAAGAATATTTTTAAGTAGAGTGAAATACATTTATTTGTTGATTTTGGAATATACTCTCTACTTTATGCTTTTTAATATTGTGCTTAAAAATTAGGTAAAAATATATTAAAAATGAAGTCAAATAATATAACACTCTAAATTTAAATATAATTAATAATATATTTATTTTAGTTTTTTAGAATAAATTTATAGTGTCAATTTAAGAATTAAAATAAAATATTAAAAAAATCTGAAAATTTACTATTGTAAAAATATAATTCACCGATTTTATATCTAAAATCAAAATAATGCACTCGTATTGCTTCAAGAATATATATATTTTATTTTATTTTATTTATTATAATAATCTTACATCTTGTAATATTATTATAGCATATATATTACTTGTAGAGTATTCTATAATAATATATAATATTATATATATGTGTGTATAATAATACTTAAATGATTGTAATTTATGAAAACTGGTTCATTTTGTTGTCCCCCAAAAAGAAAAAAGAATTGGTAACCATATCAATAGTCTTCTTTAGTTTAAAAAATAAGTTAATAGTCTTATTTTGTCTTATACGGAAAAGAGTTTCTAGACAATAAAAAAGGAATTATTAGAAGCGTTGGCAAGATGGAAAATTAGAAAAAAAAAATACTATTGTTTGAAAGGAAATTCACTGCTGTAAAAAGCAGTATTCCTTGTTGGAGTTTTAGTATATAATATAATATCCAATATTCATTTAAGATTATATGTAAAATAATATATATTTTGATTTAAATGTTAGATAAAATTTTATTATTTATATGCAATAACATATTTTTAATTTATTATTTAGATTAATAATTTAAAAAAATTGAATCTTTTTTAATAATTTACTCATAGATTTATTAATCTAAATAATAAATTTTATTTAATTATTAAATATAATTATTTTATAATTTATAATTTTTTCAAAAATTTATAGTTAAAATATTAATAATGTAACCATGTCTACATGAAATAGATTGTAGCCAAAATGGTTAAGTGTTGATTTTTGCATTTTTGACACATTGATTTTAAGAGAATTTTTAAGAATTCTCAAATGAGTTGAAGTGAAGCATGATAAAGTCCACGTCAGCTCTTATAATAATGTGGTAAAAACATAATTTATCACATCACTTGCTAACTCAATTTAAGTGCTAATGTAGTGGCTATTTCATTTGTCACATAAGTTACGTTAAATTTTTGGATAAAAAATAGATGGAATGATAACAATGGAAGCTAAGGGTAATTTTAGGGACAACAAGAGGATAATTTGATAATGGAGGACAAAAATACATATTAGTATATTTTTTTAAGAACGACCGGTAAAATTTTTCTATTGATTACAATGTAAATTTTTTGTTGGATTATATTCTAATTTTTTTAGTCACTTAAATTCGCTAGTAAATCTAATCAAGGGTTTCAAGAGTCATTATTTCTTAAGCGTAAATGACATATCCTCTCCATATATATTAGAACAATAAATCTTTTATTATCCATATATTTCTATGTGAAACATGATATGCCCAATAATCACTTGAGAAGAAAAGGCAATTTATCAATTGACTTATAATTATATAGTATCTTTTTTAGAGAATTTTATTCAATTGACTTATTTTTTTATATAAAACAAATTTAATTTTAAGAAAATTAAGTATAAAAATCAAAATGCAAGATATAGTTATAAGTATAATTAAATAAATATAATTAAATACAATCAAGATATATTTTACACTCTATTTTCTTCATTTTCAACCACAATAAACTAAAAGGAGTTTTCCCTTTGATAGGATAGATTGAAGGTTTAAGAGTAAAACAAATAAGAAAATTTCACTGCCTACTAATTTTGGCTGAATTTCTTCTCCTACAATGTGATTCATATGTTTTTGAAGCTTAGGTAGAAAAAAAAACCAACAAACCAATTGTAAAAAAAAAACATGAATAGATTTAAAAATGAACAAAATGAAAAAATGATTACAAAAATAATGTACTGCTATAAATATAAAAAAGTGAACAAAAAACAAATGGAAAGCAAAATTAAACGAAATGAATGAATACAAATATGAACTAATCAAGGATTGCAAAAAAAAAAAAAAAAAGGCATGTGTTTAATAAGGAGAAGGGCAAATGATTGGAAAAAAATTACACTTAAAAAACAAACAAATCTGAACGGAGCGCTTTAACTGATATCAACGACAGTGATGTGAGAAGCAACAAGTAGAGGAGAATGGGGAGGAAGGCTAGAGTTAAAGGCAGCGAGAGAAAAAAAATGGGGGTGGTAGAACAACTTTTACTTTTAGCTTATGTTTAGTTCCTTATAAGTGCAATGCTAAAGAAAAGAAATAAAGATGAAAAAAAAAAAGAAATGCAAAGAATAAAATTTCTATTTCTTTTCTTTTGTTTAGTTCTCTAATTATAATGGAAAAGAAAATAAAGTTTATAAAGTTCATTTTTATGAATATATCATCGTCATTTTAGGTTGATGAATGATAAACATTGCAAAAAACACGCGAATTACCGAAAATGTTGTCGATCAACTAAAACCTATCAATAAATACTGACCAAATACCGACAACATATTAAGTAAAGAAAGGAAAATAAATTTATAAAAAATTAAATTCAGAAACAGAATACTGATCAAAAAGAAAAATTGGTCAGTAAAAATGGTGCAAAAATATTGCGCTAGCTATTACCAACTAAATTTATTGACAGATGCTAAAATAAGTTGATAAATATGGTGTAAATAGGCGCCACCTATTTTAGTGCATCAATATATCAAGTGAACTAATATTCTCTCGGTAACATGAACATTTACTAAGATAATATATATTCTCTCGGCAAATAAATTAATGGTAGAATATCACAAAGTCTCATTTACTAAGAAAACTCCATATCTGTTAGTAAAGTTTTAAAATATTAAATTTTCGAAGTAATTTGAGCTTCAGAATTTGCCACGAAAATCTGTATTCTCTCAGCAGAAAAATTAATGATTATTAATTTTCCATAACAATTCCTAGTAATTTATGGTTATTAATTTGCCGAGAGTTACATATTAATGTTATGGTTATTAATTTGCCATAACAACTTCAGTTGGTTGTAAACAAATTTTTAATGACTTTCATTTTAATAATCCTCTATATCTACTATGAATATCACCCCGATGGCAGACGTTCAAGTGAGGAAATGGTGGTGACAACATGCACAACCATGGCCATGTCAAGTTCATTTGCAGCTCCAACTATAGCAAGTGCACCCTAAGGTAATCACCACCACCACCATAAGTTTCTTTGATTTTGTTCGCAAATATTGAAATGTGATTGACTTCTAGGACAAAGTAATCAAGAGATTTCTTGTGAGTAGGGGTGTTCAAAAAACCCGTGGCCCGAAAAACCCGGCCCGACCCGAGCAAATCGGGCCGGGTTGGGCCTGCCCGAAATTTAGTTAGGGTCGGGCTTCGGGTTGAATTTTGAAGCCCGAAGTCGGGTCGGGTCGGGCCTCGGGTTAAATTTCAAAATTCTCGTGCTCGCCCGACCCGGCCCGATTTTTTTAAAATATACAGTATATATACCTACTTTAAGTAAAACCCTAAAAATCTAAACACCACTCTGCCCTCTTTTCTTTGCGCAGCCAGAACGCTGCCTCTCTCTGTCTCTGCCCTCTTCTCTTTCACGAATCACCATCGATCGTCCAGCAGCAGCCACGATCATTCAGCAGTGGCCCAACGCTCGTCCCAGCAAGCAGCAGCAGTAGCGCCCAGCAGGTTGTCCAGCAGCAGTCGCGGCCAACGGGTCGTCCAGCAGCAGCAATCGCAACCAGCAGGTAGTACCCCTACCCTCCTCTGCCCTCTTTTCTTTGCTCAGCCAGAGCTAGCCCTCCCTCTGCCCTCTTCTCTTTCACCAGCAGCTCATCCCTGCTTGTCCCAGCACCAGCAGGTCTTCCAGCAACATCAGTCTCGCGCAACAGCAACAACTTGAGTTAGAACTTGATCCATGTCATGCTTGGTCAGTGATTTTTATTGTCTTCCTTCTTGCTTTTGCAGGTAAAATTTTGATATTTTTGCCATTTGCGTTTGTTTTTGCGTTTATTTTATATGTTTGGTTGATGGGAAATCAATAATCAAGAAGTGAAGTGGATTTCTCATTTTTCCAAATGGGTTAATGATTTCATTGATCTATTATGCTGTTTGTAATTGCTTGCTGAGAAAGGGGACATGAAATTAGTAGTTGAGGACATTATGTTCTGTTTCGGTTTGTAGAATTTCTTTTTTGTGGATAAGAAATATTAAGATTAGAGATTGATCTTATGTTAACATCAAATACTTTCTTGAGTGTTAATTGCGGCTGGATTTGATGTTAATCAAGTACCATGAGCCATGTGAGATTAGGAAATATTTTGATTGAGAGGTTAGTTCTGCAACTGTTAATCAAGATTCCAGAAATTAATTAATATTTTGCTGTCTGCTAAAAGATATCAACCTTGAGTTTTTACCTTAATAATCGTTTGATATTTCATTACATTCTAGCAATACTGGCTGATTGTCTAGCTAGGAATTAAATATAGCTAGGTGTTTTGTTAAACTTGAGTGAAAAATAAATAAAACTAAACTAATTCATTTCACTCTTCTGGGTTTTTTGTTTCCTTCGATATTAAATTACTTCTTGCTCTTGTGTTGCCTGCATAGCTTTTTGAACCTGCTGACATCATTAACTAACCTGCAGTCTTGAATGTAAGTACTGAAAGTGATGCCTCTACCACATTGATAAAGAAGGTGTTCTTACATCCTCCCAGTGCTGACCGCATACTACTACATGACGGTAGATACATGGCATATAGGGAGCAAGGTGTTCCAGCTGACAGAGCTAGATTTTCAATGGTAGCTCCACATACTTTTCTTTCTTCTCGACTTGCAGGTGGGAAATCTCTAATCTAGCCAGCATAGAGGACTGGAAATTGTGCAAATGTGATATTTATTAGTTTTGTCTTATATTTTTATTTATATTTATTTTCATTTTTTTGTTATTAGGGATGCTTGGACTCAAGGCTTCACTCTTGGAAGAGTATGAACTGCATTTTTAAATTCAATTAATTGAAGCAAAATGATGAACGTTTTTTCATTTATGTTGTACAATGTAAAGAAAGGATTGCCCATATATATTTCTCTTTCATTGAAGAAACTTACATTAAAATGTAATGTAGCACACTTTTTTCTCATTAAAATGTGATTTATCCAAACTCTATATTCTTCAAAAGGTTTTAAAGCACAAAATTTCTGTATACTGCCTCTAAAAGGAAAGAGTTCTGCATATTTTAAGTTTGTCTGATGCTTTGCAATGGTAATGTAAAATCCTGAGAATAGATGATTAATTTGGACAAGAAGTGGGATATGTTCTCTTAGGATCTCACTTGGATGGAGTTCTACAGTCAGAATTCTATTTGTGCTGCTAATCCTGACTTCTTTACTACTGTGCTTTTAATTGTAGTCATGTCACCGAGGCCTGTGGAAAAAGTACCAAATTCTCTCTTCATTTTTTGAATAATGCATTTCCCAGTACTAATTGGATATTGATTTTTTGCAGCAGGAGTTTCTACAAGTCTAACTCAAGAATCAATATGCATAAAGAATGAAGATGTAGAGATCAACCAACCAATTTGAGATTCTATTTTATTATGTTGAGATCTAATTTTTTTATTTGGAACTTGTATGGTTTAGTAATTTAGTATTAAATTTGTGTATTGCATTGCATGTTTTTTTTTAAATTGCATGTTTTTTTTTAAAATTGCATGTTGATTGATGAATGAGATTATTTTAATTTCATGTTGATTGATGTTTGAGATTATTTTTATTTGCATGATTGAACGATGCTTGAGATTTTATAATTTTATTTGATTTTAGAAATTTGAAGTATATTAATTTTATTAATTTATATATTTTATATAAAAGTTAAAATATTGTTGGAAATATTTTTTTCTCAAAGATAATATTAGAAAAAATAAATTGTAATAAAAATATTATAAAAAATTTAATTAAATAGAGATTAAAAAATTTTACAGCATAAAAAACACTCATAAAATTGGCCCCAAAAACACTAAAAAAAACAATTAAAAAAAGGTTCAGCCCGACTGGCCCGGTCAGCCCGAGTTGGCCCGGCCCTACCGGGTTTAGGGTCGGGCTACGGGCTCATTTTTGCGGCCCGAATAAAGTTCGGGCCGGGCCTCGGGCTGGAGGTAAACCCGGCCCAACCCGGCCCGAGAACACCCCTACTTGTGAGGAACATCATCGAGCAAGCTACAGTGAGGGATGTTTAGGACTTTTATGTTCATGATGGTTGTGTTGTACCACCTGTGGAAATAGAATTGCTCGTAGTCCCTAGCTGCTTAGCCTCCTGCTCCATTCCTTCTTACCAGTCTTTATCTCCCCCCTCCCTAATAGTTTTTTAACTTTATTTATACTTTTATTTTACTTATACATATTATTTTTGGTCAAATTCTTAGACAATAAACTCTATTTTAATCTTTAGCAACCAAATAGAAGTTTGTTAATGTTTGCACCAAGTGTTTTTGCCTGAGGACTTAGAAAAATTCAAGTTCTCTATTAAACCTAAAAGGCACAACCATCACCTTCAGCGCTTGACCACACGGTAGAGTGTATCAACAACTCTATTTCACAGAGAGTTAGTGGGCATTAAGACAGACCACACGACTGTCCAACTAAGTAGAAATTTCATTTGAGTCATAGTAAGGTTCACGACTAGAGGTGCGACACTTCTTCATACCATAATCCTAATTTGGAAATCGTATTCGTCAACACATGACCATGAGGTCCCTGAATGAAATTGATGAAGATTTAGGAATAAAGGTTCATTGTTAGGGTAGTAATAGAGTCGCAGCTTGAGAATCAGTCCATCACTGCAATTTAAGAGCAGAGCTACCACTGAGTTCATATGGTCAGAAGAAATTAGAGGGATGTTGACCCACCAATCACAAGCTTTCAGAAATGTGAACTTCTAATTTTGCACCTAAAGGAAAGTCCATATGATAACAAATTCAACACAATTGGAATCACATGAATTAGACGTCGTATGTGCCCGAAAGGGAAATTTAAGAGTTTTTATACAAAACGGGCATGTTATGATAGTGAACCATTGCCTAGATCATTTCTATCTTAAATAAGAAGACTTTAATTTTACCTCAAAAGTCATCAAAATATGTTCTAAGATTAGCTAGACATACGTAATTATCCAGAAGCCCTCTCTAAATAAGTACGGAGCCCTCTCTAATTAAATATGCACAACTCAATGATATAGAATAATTCTATCACTTAGTAAGTCATTCATATTATGATGCATAGATATAGTAATTTGTGAATATCAAGCTAGATTCAACATCGGTTGAGTGCTAGAATGAACAAAAACCAACAAAATTATAAATATAACCAATGTAATTTATTCAAATAATTTTAATTAGAAAAATATAATTGTTCCAATAAAATACCAAAGAAAGATAAGCAACACTCAAACTAAGGAAAGTTTGTTGAGTTAGAGAAAAAAATATTTCATCTACTTGGATATGCCATGGGTGAGGATCTTTCCATCATTGATGAGGTTTTTTATTTCATTTCTTAATTGCGCACATCGATCTGTTTCGTAACCAGGCACCTGAGGGAACTGACAAAAACCTATATATCAAAATTAAAGGGCAGAAGATCTGACAAAAGTTACAAGGCTTAAGGCTGTAATAACCCCTTCTTTTGTAATTTATTGAAGATCTAAGATAGTGGCTTCCCCAGTTCTAAGAATACACTTGTTTGCTGGTTTAGTTGTTGCATTTATCTTGGCATCTTTTTGTCCCCTTTGACTTTTTCCATCAGACTTATAGCCACCCTTATTGCTCCCTTTTTCATTTTATCTATTCTTTTCTCACTCCCACTCTTCGAGTTAAAGGCCTACCTATAGAAGATCCTTAAAATCCCTTATAAGGGTTTGAGCCATTCTTTCTTGGATGTGGGACAAAGCGCGCTTGATTATCATTCGTATTTAGTCATATTCATATGATATTTTCTTGAGAAGAGCTGTCTTATTCCTCCATCTCTTCATATAGTCAATAAAACTCTCATTTTGTCTCTGCCTCATAGACTTAACCTCCATCAAGATTACCACTACTCAATATTATACAAATATTGTTAGATGAAAGCTTTGTATAATATATCCCAATCTTTTTAAGTTTTCTTCTCTTAAGTGTTATACCAATTTCACACCATAGAATCTAAAGAGAGCATAAAGTACCATAATGTTTAAGCCTTAAAGGTTGTAGTGGACTGCATGGTAGCAATATGTTGCTTGACATGCAAGTAAAGATTTTTTGTACCACTATACTCAGAAAAAGCAGGCATTTTAAACTTGTATAGGAGATTATCATCTTCTTCGAATAGCTTGTCTACTTCTAAGACCTTTTCAACTTTCAGTCTCTTTTTAAACTTCTTTTCTAATTCAGGAATTAGTTTTTCAACATTAGCATATTCAATCTTCTATATAGCCTTCTTCTCTTCTTTCTGTTGGAGGTATATGTCCTAAACATCATCATCAATTGTCACCTTTTCTTCATCAAAGGCTACCTTAGCTACCTTAGAATTTCTATTGTCCTTTTGCTTTTTAGAATTAGCATATGCCTCAATAATGTTATTCTCTAACAGTTTAGCTAGTTGGCTTCTTACAGTTTCAGCCATGGCCCTCCTTTAATTTTTCCATCCTGAATGTTAGGGCTTCTTTCAACAGGTTCTGAACTTACTTAAGATCCATTGCTTTTGTTGTGAAGTTGACTAAATCTTCACTTAACTCTAAATCATCGACGTAGGTTGGGTTGTCCTATGCTCTTGAACTGCTATACTCTAGGTCTGTGAGCCAGAAATGATCAAAATGATGTAATACAATAAATGTATGTCGTGTAGCAAATAAACAAATAGAGTCAGAACATTCCTTTCAATATTATCTATCCCACACATGAGTGGCGAGTCTCTTTCCTAGGTATTATGGTCAATAAAAATATCATATGAGATATTTTTTATTTTTAAAAGAATCACTCAGACGAAATAACCAATAGTTGTGTTTTTAAATACAGAAGTTAGTTTATGATAATCCCTATTAATTAAGCCTTAATCCTTTAGATCTACTGAAAAATTTTAGCAGCATTTTTGTTATATTTTTGGATTAAATCTAAATTAGTAGGTTTATTATAAATAAACTTCTTATTTGGAAAAGTGACTAATAATCCATGCCATAAATAAACCTATAACTAATACGTCTTGGCATAAATAAGGCCCACAATTGATTTTTGTATTCCATAATTGATCAAACTAATTACAAGCCCATTTTTAAAAATTTTGACCCGTTGTAGGAAGGTTTAATTTCAAAGCCAATAAAAGTTTGATTTGGAAAAATGATTCCAGACTTTGTTCTTGTCTTTTAAAAATTTTGGGCAATAAAGCGGAAAAAAGAAAAAGGGTTTTGAGCCTATTATATATATATATATATATATTTTCAAAGCCTCTTTTCAAAAAAAGTTTTTTTCAAGAAAATTGATTTTAGGCTTTATGCTTAAAAGAATTTTTGAGCCATAAAATAATTTTGAGCTTTCACCATAATTAGATCATATTAGGAAAAAATAAACCAAATAGGTCTTAGTTTGGGCCAATATATATTAATCATAGTTAAACAATAAAGCATTAAAGGTAGGCCTAAAGAAAATTACTAGGCAAACTATATGGACTTTAGCCTTTAGAGTGAAAGACTTAGGTTCCCATAATAATGATATACCCGAAGGTACAAGATTGTAAGTAGTTATAAAGTGTTCGATCTTCATACCTTGAATGAAAGCACAGTATCTCTTATACATATATAACACGGTTCTATAGGGCATTCTAATTCACATACACAATACAATTCTAAATGATGTAATAAATAATATAATAAAAATAATAAAATAATATAAAGGCCAATGAAATCAACTTCTCTTATCCCTAGTGAAGTCGCCACTATGAGCAGAGATTTTTGCTCTACTCTTGATGGAATAGTCTTGTGACTTCGACACTCTTAGGCTCTAGGTCTTAGAGAACACGAGTTTAAACCTAGAGAATAAGAGTCATCATCCGGATGGGCAGAAAATAAAGTAAAAATGATGGATGATTGGATTTCGATGGAATCCTCAACTCCCTACTGAGTTCAAAAAGTTTGGTACATATGAAAAATGTGAGAAATAACATAACACCCCCATAACACCCGATTCATTATAACCGGCCTCATTTTTAGGTTTAAATATTATTAAATTTTTAGGTTATTATGATATTACTCATACTACAAGCAATAATAAAACAAGCAAACATCATATTCATAAAATAAACAATCCAAAATACAAACCATAAATGGATATTCATAATAGATGAAAATATACCCTCCCTTATAACTATTTAAAATCCTCAAACAAAATAAAATAAATAAATAAATAAAATAAGTAAATAAACCAAGGCACCAACAAACTGTGAAAATGTGTCTTTTACATCTTTAACCATAAAAAATAAATAATTAGAAATCCATCATTCATAATTAAAGATAAATAATTCAAATACATAATTAATTAAGGCAAAAAATCATCATAGAAGCTTCCATTATATTCGGTCATCAATTAATTAAAACATAGAATGTTTCAATTTATATTTAGTCATCGATTAATGAAAACAAGGCTAAAAAAAATAAAAGTTACATTGAGAAACTTGTCATAAAAATAAAAAGAAAATTCTATGGCAAATTCATCATAGTCTATGGTGAATTTGTAATAGACTGTGGCAAATTTGCCATAGCCTAAGGTGAATTTGCTATAGTCTATGGTGAATTTGCTATAATCCATGGCAAATTAGCCATGGACTATGGCACATTATTCCACGGTCTGATTTGATTCTAAGCTGATTTAATTTTAAGTAAGTTTTATTTTAGAAGACGAATAATTTCAAAATGGTGTCATTGGATCTAAAGTTGTTCTCTAATTTATCATAATTTAACAGAATAACATATCAAAGATAAAATATAAATAGGATGTTTAATTAAAGTTGATTAGAGAAATTAGGATTAAAGGAAATAAATCGACGAATCAACCAGCTAACAAATTAATGCAATGTCAATGGTAGTAGATGAATCAATAAAATAGATAATCCAAGAATCATACTGACATTGACGGTTGCAACAAATATTTAATATTAAACCAGCATTTATTGATTGAACCCTCATAATTCCTTTGTGAGAACCCATACATAAATCTTCCTTGGATAATTCTTAAAAGTTTGGATCAATTTGGATTTTTTTGCTTAATCAAGGATATTTAAAGGCCTCTGGGTATTGAAAGTTATTTCTTTGTTGTTTGTTCTTGGATAATTACTCTTTCTATTTTCTCATCACCTCCTCCCCTGTTCTTTATTTTAGGTCCCTTTTTATAAAGAAAATTAGGGTTAATCATGTGATTAATAATCTAATTTGACTAGAAAACTGAAAGTTTATCTAAAAATTTTGAGAATTTGGCACAGACTACGAAAAAGGTTTGGTAAACGGGACACAGCTTATGGCGAATTGGCCAAAAGTTCCAATACGAATTGGACATAGCCTATGGCAAATTTTCTATAGGCTCTAGTAATTCACCGACCCAATAATTTTGTATTTTTAAGGGTCTTTTAATTAAGTTTGAATTATTTCTAAGGACTAGTTTTAGAGGTCTATAGCAATCTTAAAAGTTGTGAAGGAGGAAAAATCTTTTGCTTGAACTCTAAAGCTTTTGGGAAAGAAGTATTATCCAGGATAACAAGAAAATAATGTCCAATCAAATTGAATTTAAATTTCTTGATACCATATTTAACTGCTAGAACTTCTTTATAAGTTAAATGGTAATATTTTTCACTGTCTTTAAATTGACCACTAACATGCCCACAGTAGTGGGTTTTATCACCTTTTTTTTTCAAGATAACAACATCCTAAAATTGATCACTAGCATTTTTTTATAGAATTCTCAATTCTATAGAGGGGATGTGAAGAGGGATATGTTGAGAGGAAAGTTATTTAATAATCTGAACAGCTTTGGTATGAACTTCTGACCATGGAGAAGCATTTTTCTTCAAAGGTATAGAAAGATGGTTGACTGGTTGGACAATAGCAGGAAAAAAATCTCTAATATAATTAATTATACCAAGAAACTGTTGAACTTGCTTGGATATGAAATTAGACTATGAAAACTTGAGCAATTCTTTAACAATGTATGGACTTGAAGTGTAAGTCCCATTCTACTATGGAAGAGAATAGTAGAGGCCCGTCATCAATTGCTCCATCAGTTCTCTTTCATAGTTCAAAAATAAGGAATTATACTTTCTAAAAAGAAAAGTCTTTTGGGTCAAACCACTAAAGATTTTTTGGGCTTACACTTTGAGAATTTAATTACACTTCAAGTTTACACATAGCTCAAGAACTGCTCAAGTTTCTAGATTCTAATTTCACAACTAAGCAAGTTCAACGGTTTCTTGGTATAATTAATTATATCAGAGATCTTTTTCCTATTATTGTCCAACCAATTAACCATATTTCTAAACTTTTGAAGAAAAATGCAACTCCATGGTTAGAAGTTCAGAACAAAGCTGTTTAGATTATTAAACAGGTTGCCTCTTAACATATTCCTCTTCGTATCCCCTCTACAGGATTGAATATTCTACAAACAGATGTTAGTGATAAATTATGGGGTGTTGTTATCTTGAAAAAAATTGGTGATAAAACCCACTATTATAGGCATGCTAGTGGTCAATTCAAAGACAATGAAAACATTACCATTCAGCTTATAAAGAAGTTTTAGCGGTAAAAAATGGTATCAAGAAATTGAATTCTTTGCAAAAGCTTTAGAGTTTAAGTAGAAGATTCTTCCTTCTTCACAGCTTTTGAGGTTACAACAATGGTTTCCAAGATATGATTATTCTACCTAACATATAAAAGGTCAAAAGAATTTAATTCCTGATATTTTATCTCAACCATCTAAACCTATTACTTTCATCACATGCAGTTCATTTATTCCTTTGATCATGATGAACACCATTATCCCCTTTGCATCTAATCCTCCTTCCATCAATCCGCCCACCAATCTAGAATTTCCTCTAAGATTTTTTCCTAAAACTCCAGCTGAAATTTAAGAATTTGCAAGAACTCATTTGTTTGTGTATTTGTCTCATATTCACAATCATTTCTATGTAGATCTAGAATGCAATTTGTTATATTCATAGTACCTATGGTTTTTAGTATATCAACTATCTCCATAAAATCCTTAAATTCCAACAGAGTTATGATTTGTATGGTGACTTTCTACACTATATAACTATGCATTGGAGATTTCTATCATGAAAATGATAATTTTTTTGCATTCTGAAGAGAACTCTAAAACTCTTCCATAGAAATTTTTAAGTTGGTATGATTCTATTCATTGATGGAAGAAAGAATTATTGGAGATAGCCTACAAAAACAATTTATAGAAGAAGCCCACTCTTGAGGCCTAAGCCTTTAATGCAATATTCATATTTCACAGGTCTTATTCCCAATATCCAAATAATGGAGTTTTCTGATCCAGAAATTAAGCATGTCACTGGTATACATTATTTGGACAGTTGTACAAAGATGAAAGGATGAAGTTAGAATTGAACATGCACCTTTGTGAAATGAATAATTGTTCGCTGATAGTCAGAAATCCATTAATTTGTACTTCTATGGTCTAAGACAGAAATTGGTCTACTGCTTAGCAAAGATATGAAGAATCCACTACAAATTTGCCTTTCCAACTCACTGGCGAATATTTTAAAGATAGTGGTCTATTTCCCCTGGACTAGACAGATATTAGTGGAGCTAGCTCAAAAGATAAAGATACCCCTTCCACTTCATAAAGAGACATTGCAAAAACTTTGGCATCAACTGAGTCAGAAAGATTAGCTTTGAAAAAAGAAAAAGAAATGTTGGACCTGATTGCTTATGAAAATAACCCAATGGTTTGTGCACATTAAGATTCAGATAGCTCAGATTATCAAAATATGTATATGTCACCATCCCACTCTCTTTAGGAAGACATTATTACTGTTTGTTTGTCTGTTTGTAATAATATTTGTCTATTTATAATAATTTCAGAGTGTATTTATGTTAAGTGTTGTATGAGGTTATTACTGACAACCATTTGTTTTCTGAGTGCTTTACTTTTTTAGTGTGTAATGAGGTCACTACTTATGATCTCAAGTTTGTTGTAATCTATTTTTGTATCTCTACAAATAGTTATCTTGTAACCGAAGGGGATCAAGGTCCTTCTTCACTAAGTTTTCCCTTATTAATAAATTATGAGTTTCTAAAACATTCACTCTCTTCTTTCTGACTTACAGACCTGTATATCTTCTATATAATATTATGATCTTAATGTGAAATTTAATTTAATCAGATAAATCAAAGGGTGTTGTCCTGTTTAGGCTAAGGAAGGTCGTGTGTGTGGACTATGCATGAGAGATATCTGATTAAATTAGATAGAAATGCTATTCATTTAATTGTAGACCAATATGTTTTGTGCTTGCAGTATCAATACTGACCCTGCATATCAGAAGGTTTATGAATGGATATCCCAAGTGTTATCAGAGCCATAAGGTTATGATAGAAGTATGTATCGTTTATAATAAGAAAGAAGAAAACCAAACACCCTTGGAAAACTAAATACATTATTGGTCTTTTACTCTTGTCTTGTAAAGCAATTACAGTAGAAAATGGAAAGTGATGACATTATTTTTGTTGAATGATAAAAGAGTTTTGATTATTTAATAAAACATTTTCTTTTTAGACTAATTATATTTAATTAGTTAGGTGTTATTTAAGCTTGTATATACTGTGATTTTAATAAATCTAAAATTAATTGGTTCCAATTTTTAACTAATTATATTTAATTAGTTAGGTGTTATTTAAGCTTGCATAGATTGTGTTTTTAATAAATCTAAAATTAATTGGTTTCAATTTTTCTTTATTTGGAGTTCAATTTTTTTTTTCTTGGGTCCAATTTATTTTTAAGTTGGGATCCAATGATCAAAGTCTTATAAGCTTTATTTCATTTGTGTTAAAATTAGTTGAAATCCATAGACTCTACTAATAGAATACTATAACCACCACCGATATGCATACAAGCATAAATATATACACAATATATATAATATAAAGAACATATGAAAGAATATATATTTATCAATTAAAATTCGACATATTCAACATATATATATATATATAATACAGATAATATACACAAATGTATACATAATATATACAAAATATGTACATAATATATATATATATATATATAATAAATATAGATATATAAATAAAATATATATGACAAACTTGTTTTTTTTAACTTATATTTTATGTATATAAAATGTAAAACTTATTTAAAAATAAATTTAATAATTTTTATTAAAATATTTTTATATATTTACTTTTTTATATAAATTTTTTGAGTTGTACTTTTTATTTGAAATCAAAATCAAAATTTTCTTTTTATAAAAAGTTAATATATTTTATATGTTGAAAATGTAATTTAAAATCCTAATTTTTATATTTTTATTAGAATATATATTTTTGATTAATTTTATTGGAATATATTTATTTAATAGTAAAAATAAAAAAATGAAAATTGAAGTAAATGAGGGAGAAATATTTTTTTAAATGAAAAGAGTTTTGCAGTAATTTTGAAAAATATTTTTTAAAATATTGTATTTTTGAAACTCAATTTTTTTTTAAAGTTTGTTATGCAAAAATCCCTTAAATATTTCAAATGTTAATCCATTGGGTAAACAAAACCCAAATGAGCTCCATACGCTCGCACATACAGATATTTTAGTGCACAATTGGAAAACAAAGCCTTTGAAAACAGGACATGAAAACCCTTCAAGTCAGACCACAAAGCCTGCAATTCCAAAAAACCCAATTCATGAACTCATTCGTTTCAAGATTCAGACCCAAATTTTCCTTTAACCCTTTTTTATGTAACTTAAAACCCTTTCGTAATTTGAAAACAAGTAGAACCACTATTAGCAATGCTTCAAGAGACAGCAGCGTAAGGGTCAGAGCTACTGTTGCTGAAGCTGCTAGACAACTGAAAGAGAACTGGTTAGAATCTCTTTCTTGCCCTTTTCCCGTTAACCAAACTCAGCTTTCTACTTTTGATGGAGTAGATTCTACCCAGAACAATGTGGGTTCCCAATGGGTTGTCGGTATTGACCCAGATCTTTCTGGTGCTCTTGCCCTCTTGAAAATTGACGAGTCCGGTTGCTCTGCTCAGGTAGATATGCCCATTTGCTTCCCTTTTTTTTTCAAGTTTAATGGTTGTTTTGCATGTTTTGCCATTTCTTATAGTTGGAACTAAACTTTGCAAACTTCATAAATGTACTCGCTGTTGGTCTTTGTATATGTACATGATCTTTGTTAATTTTTGGCATTTAACAAGTTAGAAAATTGTTTATAATTGATTGGAAGATATTCAAAATACCGTTTCTTTGCTGAATTTGATGTGTTGACTTGGAGAGATTTTGGAGTACTATTGAATTTGAAGGTTAATTAATCTCTTTTTAATATGTAAGAAATTTTTTGACATAGTGGACATTTTTAAAATGGAGGGAGGTACTCCGTTTTAAATCCTTGAAACTTCTGCAATATGATATAGACACTCAACTATTGATCTTCTAGCGCAATGGCTTAAATATTGAATATCTGTTATTATTGATAGGCAAGTAAAAGAAAAATGTAAAAATTGTCATGGCTGCATATTTTCTCTCTTCTGATAAGCTTTTTAGCCAACTGCAGACAGTTTATATACCTTAATGTTTCTTTGAATAGTTTGCCTTTTGCTAATTATGGATTTCTTGTCAGAGCCAATGGGCATTGACCTCTTACGTGATCTCTGATTTTACCCTGGCAGGTATTTGATTCCCCTCACCTGAAAGTTTTGGTTGGCAAAAGAATTCGAAAGCGTTTAGATGCTAAGTCTATCGTTCTGTTGCTTCGCAGTTTTGATGCTCCAATTGGTAAGGCTATCTTTTTGAAAAAAAAATGGTAACTCAACTTTTTTTTTGGGCATTTGTTGGGTTAGTTGATTTGAGTGGTTAGGTTGATCTGATTCTGAATTTTATTATCTGTTCGTGGTTAAATTGTTGAGTTGTTCATCTTCAATGGTGGATCAATATTTATTTACCTGGGTCTCTGAATGTTGCCAAGTACCATTTTTCCTCTTTTAGTTATTTGTTTTCCTCTGTCCACATTGTGAGGCAAGACTAATTCACCATCTCTTGATTGTTATGGAGATCACTAGTGGATCTCAAAGATATCAAGATGTGAGAGGTGGAGGTGATTTCTTGGATTAGCAGAAGATAAATCTTGATTAGAACTTGTAGTGTTTTTAGAATGAAACTTCATGAATGACAGTGAAATGCATTTGCCGCGGCTCTGTCTGAATTTAATTGCATACAATAATTCATGAATACTATATTAAAGACAAACATTTGCAGTAGTTTGGCATTTTTTTTTTTGCTATTTATCATAGCATTTCATTTATTCCTGATTTTCGTGTGGTGTGGATTAACTTGTGCCTTTCTCTTTGTTTCATGCCATATGGTTTCTTAATTTGCTCATTTTTACTTATCCACCTGTTAATATTTCTTGTTTGCATTATTTGCTTTTTCAAGTGCAAAACCTATAACCTTTAATCATATATGGTTATGGTACCTATTGATGCTTGTAAGTTCACATGAACCGTGCTTTGCTTGTTTCAGGAACAACTGCGTACATTGAGCAATCAGGCCCATTTCCAAAAGATGGGAAGCAGGTTTGGCATATTAATGGCAGCAATATGCTTTTCTTATTTTCTTCATTTGGACTTCAAAAAAATAATTACAGCTATAATAATGTTTAAAATTGGTGATATTGATGGTAACTGTATTGTACAGGCCACTTACCTTTTCGACATGCATCAGTTGTTTTCTACTTATTTTCTTTTTCTTATAAATAATACTTCAACTTACTGATCCATCTAAAAAATCTGATTCTATTTAATGTCTTTTGTCTTTGCATCACTGACATTGTTAGCTTGGTTTATTTGTTTCGAGTTACTGAAAATGAAATTGGGATTGGACAACCACCTTAATTCTGAGAGTATTTTCTTATGCTTTTCTGAAGGGATGGTGGAGTGGAGGATTTGGTTTTGGATTATGGATTGGCATATTAGTGGCCTCTGGGTTCTCTGTTGTTCCAGTACCATCTCTAAAATGGAAGTATGAATTTGAACTCTGTGGAAGCAATTGTACAAAGGTTGGTGTATTTCTTGATTTGTGTTATTTGTTTTTCTCATACTGTACCCCAACACTGTTTTCTCTAGATATTACTCTTAACAACCATATGAAAAAATGTGTTGTTTCTTGCATGATTTAGTAAATTTTAATAGGTTCTATTTTATCGTGATTGATGCTGAATTTTAACAGGATGATAGTCGAAGGATTGCATCAACATTGTTTCCATCATTGAGTTCTTTGCTGAAAAGGAAAAAGGACCATGGTAATTGTTTTTTCCCCCTTAACTGTGCACTGTATCATCATTAATAATCAACTTATAGCTATATGCATCCCAGTCCATCATCAAAATGCTTGTCGCATTCTTTTGATATTTTTTTTTATTCTGAAAAACAAAAAAGGGAAAGGAAATAGTCTTACTCTTTTGCTGCATGATTTGGTATCTCTTGGACAAGCTGGATGCTGGCTTTCCAATGGAACTTTCATTTTTCATTATTGAACCTATCCATCATATGATTTATCTGCACCATTCTGACTTTCAATGTTAGCTCAAACTATGATGTCTTTTAAATGTAAAAGCTCCAAAGTTGATAAGAATTGTAATCTCCGTGCATTGAGTTTGCATTACCAAATCTCCATGCTTGCCTTTAGTATCTTAAATTTCAACTCAATTTGTCCTAGCTAATTGAGATCAACAATATGGATTATTCTCCATCAAGTACTGGCCAGGGTCATATCTTCTGTTCAGTGAAGATAATGCTTTACTACTTCCAACAAGGATCATTTTATGTCTACATTTCTTTTTTTCTCTCTCCTATAGCATGAATCTCATCTCTTCTCCACACCGGTGCATCAGGTTTATGTTTGATATTGTCAAACCATCCTTGAACACTGCCCTCAACTGGTCCTCAATATTCTTTCTCCCTCTATCTTTTGATGGACCCTTGATAATAGAAAATGCCATTTCGTCACACCCCAATGACATCCAATTCTAATTTAATGTTTCTGCCCCTAACATTACCAAAGTTGCAGTGCTTGTATTTTGTTTTGGCTTAATAGGAAAAAATACCCTAATATTTTCATGTTTTTTTCAATCATACCCTACGAGTTTGTGTCAATTATACCCAAATTACCACAAATCAAAAAATTGAAAACAAATTAATATTATTTTATATTAATTAGAAGGGTAAAAGGTCAAATTGGTTTTTAACTTGTACTTTATCAATTTAGTGTCTAAATTTTTATTTTGGAGTTAATTGGACTTAAATTTATACGAATTTTGGTAAACTAGCATTAATCAAACTAATGACTCGAGTAACCAAATTTGTGAAGTTATAGAATCTAACTAAACTCCAATTAAAATTCAAAAACTAGATTGATAATTTACTATAATAAATTCTAGGGTCAATTTGATTTTTTGAGTTCTAATTAACAGTCAAATAACAAAAATTTTCCTTTATTTTTTACTTGGCTGTATAATTGACGCCGAATTTTGAAATTAGGGTGCAGTTGACAAAAAAAAAAAAAGTACAATTGCAAAAATACAAGAAGGTTGGAGGAATTTGCCTATTAAGCCTTTTGTTTTTGGCTTAGGTAAGTTTGAAATATTCAGTGTACTGTGTAATCCTAGTTTTCTCATCAACTATAGCAACACAATAATCAACAGATAGAATGCACCATGAACATTTCTGATCAATTCAGCTATTTAAATGAAATAGGAGCTAAAAGTGGATTTTTAATGTTATACTATACTAAAAGAATTGAATTCTATAAATTACCTCATTCTGAACTTGGAAATTTATATAAAAAAAAAATCATTTGAATGTAAATCTAAGTTGACAAACAGGGGTTGAGGAAGTCTGTGTAGATACACTATTTCATATAAATAAATGAATGTATCAATAAACTTAATTTGTCTGTTTATTTGATTTTCATGCATCATATATGCGGGGATTGCAAACAACATTGAAGCATACTGTGTCTTTCCTACTTGTAAAGTTCCTACACCAAGATGAAGGTAGATTGAATGAATCCTATGGCTTAGGTTACAATTATCTGAAATTTCATCTGCAGTTTGGCTGTTTGTTGTTGGGAACATGCAAAATGTACATTAGCTATGCGCAAAAAAAAAAAAGCAATTTAAATATAGGTTGGATCCATTTTCATTGGCGGTTGATGGTTGCAGGAAGAGCTGAAGCTTTACTCATAGCTGCTTACGGCGAAGGCCTGAAATTGAACTCAGGCACATCATGTACTTCAGAGGAATTGTCTTAAAATTTGGCAGATTGCTTGGCAACCCATCTCCTCCCACAGATGCAGCTTTACTTCAATGCCACAATGCCAAAGCCATACGTGGAGAATCACAGCATACTGAAGAAGCAGAAAAATGGAGAGCCTAAAAAGATTTTTGGCTCACAAGCTCTGATCTCCCTCACATCCACGAAGACAGGAGAAAAATGAGAAGATTCTTGCGGACTGGACGACGATCCTGTAATGAATTATACCATTATGATGAATTTTTGGTTCTATTATGATTATCCACTAGGTAGATATTTAGAATGATTATGGAAAATTCCAATAAGAATTGTTGTTCTTGCTCTGATAGATCATTGTCTCAGCTAATCGGGTTTTAGCTGTAGTCTTCAACAAATTCCAGTAGTAAACTGGTAATTTAAAGGGGAATGTATGAATGACCAATTGCCAAACTATAGAGACGTTGAAGCCATGTTTCTATTTAATGAGTTCAATGTTAATTAAAAAAAAAACACATTTTGGAATGCTAAATCTTATCATGTTTTATCTATTGAGTACTAAAGTTTTAATCTTCTATATTAAGTTCCTGAACTTTATTTTATTTTTCATGTTGAGGATTTCTTTTTGCACCAAAACTATAATTCATTAGAAATTTGTTGCGGGTGGTTCAAAAATTATATATATTTAAATAAATTACATTTCTTGATGCCTATGAAGTATAGATTGAGACACATTCTATGCAAACATGTTGATTCTATAATTCTTAAAAATAGGGATACAATATGTAAAGTTATAAAAATATAATAAGAGAAATATATATTCAAAATAAATATATATTAAGTTAATTTATACATAAATATAATTGTATAAGCAAAAAATAAATCTTGTGTGATAAAAAGAGAAATTTTATAATTAAGATTGATTATAATTATCAAGCTAATAATTTTTTAATATATCATGTAAATAAAATTCAACATCTTTTTAATAGAATTCAACATCTTTTTTCCTCTCAAGTTTTTCTATAATGCATAGTTATTTGATTGGTCTTTTTAGCGTTGCAATATTGGCTTTTTAATTATGACTTCATCACCATTAGGCAAATCTTTGAAGAAATATGAAAAAAATCATAACTCCTAAAAATTTTAATAAATATTAAATGTCTAAATTTTTTAAAAATTAATTTTATTTTTAATGTGACTCCTTCAAATTGATAATATTTGCTCCTTTCATTCCACCTTCATTTTACTTCAATTATCGTTTTAAGAATAATTATACATACTAAAATGATCATTAGTATTATAAATTTTACAAAAAATTTATAACATTTTATTTAAGGATATTATTAAATGGCTAGACAACTTATGATCATAATAGCCAAAATTTACTTTTTGCAAATTATATTTATTTTTATACACTTTTTTAGATTTTCATATTTCAAATTTGAATTTCAAAACTTCATTCTCTCTCTTAATTATTGCTCTAATTTTCTAAGAGATAAATAATTTAATAAGTTTATTTTTTTCAAAATATTTATCCTTTCTCAAAGTATAATTAATTATTATTATTTAAAACAAAACTACAATATATATATATATATGAAACTTATATTAATTATAAATTTCAAACACACACATATAATCAAAGATTGTATTATATATGTTTAAAAAAAAAAATTTGTAGCTTGAGCGTCACTTGAAATATATATATATATCTATATATATATATATATATATATATAAGAAATTAGGAAATTATTGTCAAAAAAAATTAGGAAATTAAAAATTAAAAAAAAAGAAATTAAGAAAATTACATATATAAAAATATTTCTCAATTGAGTTATTTTATCTGATTTTTAAGAATCATTTTAGGTAAATTAAAGACAATTTTTTAATTCTATTAATGAAAAGTTATATATTAAAAATGACTAGTGTATCTTTTTTAATAAATTTGGCACAATAAATATTAGAAATTATTCCTGCTAGGGAGCATTGGAGCAAACCTTTACATATATATAAATTCTAAAGAGATAATAATAATAATAATAATAATAATAATAATAATAATAATAATAATAATAATAATAATAAGAGCGAACAATATGTCTATTATATTGATATCTCTTTTTAAAAATTGAATTAAGATATGAATAAATATAATATAGTTAATTATAACATAGCCAATTATATATATATAATAGTCAATTATATTAAATTAAACTTATTATATAGTCAATTATATAAATTTATAATTATAATATAATTAATTATTCCAAATTAAGCTTATTATGTAACTAATTACATGAATTTATACATATAACATAGTTAATTATATTATATTAAACTTGTTACATTGAGTGAATTTATATATATAACATAGTTAATTACATTAAGTTAAATTTATTACGCATTCAATTATAATAATTATACTTATAACATAGTCAATTATATTAAATTAATTTTATTATAAAATCAATTATATAAATTTATATTTATAATATAATCAATTATATTAAATTAATTTTATTATATAGCTAATTACATGAATTAATACTTATAACATAGTCAATTATATTAAATTAATCTTATTATGCAACTAATTACATAAATTTAAATATATAACATAACCAATTACCTAAATTAAACTTATTATGTACCTAATATTACATGAACTTATAAAATGATCAATTACATTAAATTAATCTTATTATATAACTAATTATATGAATTTATATATATAATTTAGTCAATGATATATAATTAGTGTTTTAAATAAATATAATAAAATAATTATTATATATCAAAAAATATTGTAATTAAAATAAATAAATATAATAATGAACATACAATATATATATATATATATATTTATATTCATATTTTATTTGAAAATCAATATATGTTACATAAATATTTCACTTTTTTAAAATACTATAATTAATTTTCATAAAATTTTAATATGCTATTTGAATTTTGATATAGTTTTACACTCACACCTCCTATAATTGAAGTGGATTCTATTTTGAATATTACTTAATATAGTTACTAAATGATACTAATTATACATTAGATATTACTAACTAATATATATTATAGCTATTACATATAAATAATATGTAAGTGATAATAAATTTTACGTTACATTGTTAGATATTATATTTTTTTATAAATAAATTAAAAAAGCATGTGATAGCTTAGCTTTTTCTGAAAAAAAAAAAAGAAAATTATAGTCATAGAAAATTGAATCTTGTATTTTTTACCACACATATGAGTG
Source organism: Garcia nutans (assembly GCA_947685225.1). Lineage (NCBI taxonomy): Eukaryota > Viridiplantae > Streptophyta > Magnoliopsida > Malpighiales > Euphorbiaceae > Garcia > Garcia nutans. The sequence goes on from CANTUV010000013.1 coordinate 1,397,114, forward strand.
ATTTACCATTTAATTTAATTTACGTACAATTTAATATTAAAATGCAACGAATATCATTCAGTTTAAGCAATCAAATTTGTTTTTTGTACTTTTACTTTTACGTTTTTTATTCTTTCTTTTTTACAATTTTTTTTTCATTTGTTGCTTTTTTTCTTTTTATATTTATTTATTTTTATATTTTTACCTTTTCATTTATTTATTTATTATCTTTATTTTTTATTAATTAAAATAAATAATCTAATATTTTAAAATATTTTGATAGACAAACTCAATAATTAGTATTAGTTTGATAACATTGAAATTGAAATGTGCATATTTTCAATATACATCAGTGAATATAAATATTTTGGAGGGACAAAAAACAACTTATTTTGGAGCCCAAAACTATTAAAAGGACACTTTTATCTTTTTGCAAATTATGACCACCCTAATCTAACCAACTTAGTTTTTCTTTTATTTAATTATTTTTTAAATATTTTTTTATTAATTATTAACTTTATGTCGTAAGTATGAATTTAAAATTTTATAATTAATAGATTAAAAGTTTAAATAAACACCTAAACTTTAGTCTAAATAGCTACTCTCTCCGTATCATTTATATAGAAAAAGTAAAATGGACACGAAAATTAAGAAAATTTTACTTTTTCCATATCTATTTACTTAAATACCCCTAAAAAAAACATCCCTCAAATTAAACTTTTAAGGCAAAGGTATAAATGGTATTTTGTCTCATTCCACTTCCCAAAATTTACCTAAAATGGCATATTTTCTATATAAAAGATATACCAAAAAAGAAAATTTTTCCTATATAAATAATACGGAAGGAGTATTAAATACTTAATTTTTTTTTGAATTATTTAAGCATTTTTTTTATCAAAATAGGATCAAATAAGTATAAATTTAACATCAGTTATATTTTTTATTAAATAATACTCTTTTGGCAAAAATAAGACTTACTCTTTTTAATTTTTATTAAATAAAAATTGATAAATTATTTCATTAATTTGTATTAACAAATTAATAATTTTTTTTGTTAATTTCTATTTCTATTTGTGAAATTATTTCTATTTTTTTATTAACAAATTATTTTTTATTTCTATTTTTTGTTAATTAAAAAATTAATAATTTTTTCTATTTTTTATTTGTATTATTTATTTATTTTTTTTTATGATTGTGCATATTTAATTAATTAATAATGATAATTATTATAATACCAAAATAATAACATAAATTTTATAATAGCAACAAAAAATAATACTTTCTTAGTTCTAAAATATTTGCATCGTTTGACAAAAATACGCATATTAAGAATCGGTCAATAAAAATTATTTTATTTTTACCCTTAACACATTAAGATATTAATAAAAGTTCTTCATTTAATGTTTTAACTCTTCTTGAAAATATAACTCAATTATAAAGGTCATTATGAAAAAATAATACTACTTAAATATTGAAATATTTAAACTTTATAAATATTTTAGGACATCTAAAAAAAATAACATACAAATATTTTGAGACGTTTAAAATAATAATTATAGTAATACTAACTTATAATATCATTTTCAATACACAACAAATACCATTCAATTACAATAAAATATATAATATTAAAGTATTAATTTTTATTTAATAAAAACTAAAGAGTGAATTTCATATTTTTTAAAAAGAATATTATTTAACGAAGATTATAATTACTTTTAAATTTATACTTATTTAGCTCTATTTTTATAAAAAAAAAATGTTTAAATAATCCAAAAAAAATTAAATATTTAATTACTATTTAAGTTATAATTTAAATATTTATCTGAACCTTTAGCCTAATTAATACTACCATAATTTATAAAAGTGATAATTGAACAATTAAAGTGAAAAGGAGAAAGTATCATAAAACAGAAATATATTTTTAATTTAGCCCCTTAAAAAAATAAAATTCAAGTTCAACTACTGAAGTTATATTTAATACTTAATATTGATTCACATATACTTCATCAGCGGCCTCCATTATTTTCAGCAACAAAAAGTCCGACTTCTCTTCCATTTATTATAAAGTTTCATAATTTGGATAAAACAAAGGTAGCAAAGCCCAGAATAAATGTTTTCTTCAGCGTGATTACGTATCAGCAAACAAAGTCTATAAAATAGTAAAATACATATGATATTCCAAAAACTGCTTATCTCTCTCTATTTCTGAAAATTTTAACTCAAAATTTTTAATCTTAAGCATATCATCAGCTAAAAGCATACAACGTTCTGCAAAAAAGTTAGCCAGTGGTTTCTTCTTGAGTTTCCATTCTCCAAAGTGCTTCTGGCCTTGCATTGTAATTCATTATGAAATACATTTGATGTTTCTTATTATTTGAGTAATACCTCAAAGATCACTCCTTCAAGATTTCCAACCAGAGATCGGGTCCCACTTACTTCATTCATCTTCATTCGATGTCGAGCAGCTTCTTTGACGATCAGCGTATCCATGCTGCACAGAAAGAAAAATGTAGTGGCATTGGTTTGAATTGATAACCGTAACGAGAATCAAAAGAGAAACCTTAACATATGATACAACTAACAGAAGAAATAGAGAACGTTTTACTCCAGACAATAGTGTAACAAGAATTTGGGAGAGTATTTAAAACAAGCAACTGCGTCGCACAAAAGATTGCAAGCGATGAATAAAATTAAATGAGCTTTATAAGAGCATATTCAGAGTCAAAAAAGTGCATATGGAAGATACTGATTTAAATCTCTTTGGGCATAATATCCTTCACGTTTACCACCTTAATAAAGCAATTCAAGCAACATGATCGTAAATGGAATTATATAGAGAGAGAAGAAAAATAAAAGGGCAATAACAAGATAAGAAATCAGGCTACTCACATCTTTGCCCGGGATACATAGGCTAGAATAAATTTGCAATGTCCTCCCTGAATGCGAAGAAGCTGTTCCACAGTATCAAAAAGCAAAGGAACACTTGACTGCTGAAAGCTTACATGTTGTCAAGGGAGTTCCTTTTTTTTATTTTTTCTAATTGTAAGTAAAATAATTGCAGAAATACAAGAGGCATAAAATGCAACTACTCAATCAAGTTTGATAAATATAATACACCTGAGCTCCCTTGTTTGAACATTAAGGAGCCATCTTACAAGTAACTACATATACACCCTAAAGTATGAAAGACAATGAACAGTGATGAGCAAATCAGAAGTCTGACTAAATCGATTGAGAATGTTCACATAATCACTGTGAGAGATATTGTCTCCAACATTTATTTAAACAAATTATTTTTTGGATACAAATCCAACATGATCAGGCTGATGCCTGTAGAATATATTTTTCCACAAGCATCATAGAAGGTGATTTGCAAGATACTTATCAAGGCAATATTAGTCCCTAAAGCACCATAAAATAGTTTTCAGTCATTCTTGAATTAATCACCTAGGATATCGCGCTTCCACCAAGGAAAAACGGAAGTGTAAGAATATTATGTTTGTAATATCACATGAAGAAATGATTATTCAATATTTTTTGAATGGACGTAAGTAAAGGATTGAAGAAAATCCTCCAAAGAAAAAATTCAAAATTGGATTGATAATACAGTTTGAAAATTATCCCTATGCAACAGTTCCTTGATTTATACTGTAAACTGAACCCCAAATCAGTAGAAAAGAGAACTCCTAATCTAAATGAAATTACAACTGAAAATCCTAATCTAACTAGAATTGAAATGCGTTAAAGCAGAAATTTGCCAAAGCCACTCCCAGATGAAGCCCCTGAGGTTTGCGACTAAGCCTGCAGCTTTGTCACGCTTTTTAAAGTTTTCCAGAATGCAAAAATGAAACCAGAATGAGCTTAATCCCATGAATTAGACATGTAGAACTCAAAAATTAGCTCCGTTTTTGTCAAGACGTCTTTTCTCAAGTTGCTCTATGAATTGGTTCGCTAACTGCTCTGAATCATGCCAAGGTGAACGTGCAACCCAACATGACTATAAATAAAGACTACCTCAATGTTGCTTGGTATGCAAAAATATAAAAATGATTTCTGTTTCCAAATTTTGAAAGCATTATCGACATAGGCAGCATTATATATAACAGCCAATCAAAGAAAGTTAAAACTATGGCAGCAACATAATAGTAGCAGCAAAATGTGAAAAATGGAAAAATGGATACACAAAGCTAGCAACAGTAATAACAACAAAAGCACAGCAATACTAACAATACCCAATCAAACTAATTTATATAAAGAAATATTTAAAATGTTGCAGTTGATTTGATGTTTCTAGTTAGAGATAAATGCTTATACTTTTAAGGATCCAGAATTTGCCTTATTATTGGGTAAAATCACTTCATGAGGTTTTGGTGTACAGCTGGAAACTCCAGAGGAATTAGTAGATATCCAAAATTCAGTGCTTCTATCTTTTATTTATTTGCTTTATGAAAAGATGTCAAAGTAGCATAACCATTGGTCAAATTTCACATCCTCCTACAAGGGCATTAAATGATAATTACTATGTTTAGTTTTGATGCTCCTGGTTTAAGCGCAGATCTCATAAATTTGATTTTGGATAATTTTAGGTAGTATTTTGTGGACAAACTGCGCAATTGGCCTATTAATAACTGATTGAATTTAGGGTTCAAAGAAACTCCTAAATAATAGAATCCTGTTTTCTGAACAGGAGTATCCTGACAATGAAAGTTGCGTAACTCAAATAATAGATCTTAAATTATCAAAATTAATTTATATGCATTCTTTCAAAAATGCAGTAAAAGTAAAGATAAGAAAGGAAGAAACAATCATTCAGGATATAAATATCAGCTCCAAGAATCAGATCAAATCCTCCTGAATATCTTTGTAAAATATGGTTTATTTGATCAGAATTTCCCCATTCTAGCTTTTCCGCAGCTAATTCTGCATGTAAGATATCAAAAAGAATACATGAAATAGTCAGAATATGTACTTTCTTTCTTACAGTTTACTGTTCTTACCAGCACCACAATTCGGGTCAACAGAAGACGCATGAAGGTCTATATTTTTCTGAAGGATCTGAAAAAAAATTAAAATATAAATTATCGGAGTATGAGAGTTTAAGACAGCAGCTTCATCTTTTTTTAAGACTCAGAATAATATTGCAACCTTGCCTTCAGGACTTGGACATTGTGGTCAGTCAACACAACTTGACGGCAAAATCTGCCACAAAGTATCCCTGTAATTCCTGCATTTCAGGAGATACAAGTTGTAATCAGATAAGTTTTTTTTTTGAGGCTTTTGATATTGAATTGCATAGGGCACGGAAATGCATTAGAAAGTTTTGGAGAAAATACAAAAGACAGTGAGAAACAGGACGACAGAAAAGACTTTTTTCCGTTATGCAACGAATACAATAATTAGTATAGAAGAAACAAATCTGATAGATGAAGTGAATTATTGCTCAACATTTGTAAAGAAGCAACAGGAGTATATATCAGATGAATCATTCTTGAATCTTGACCAAGAAATAGGAACAATTGAAAACCTTTTATTTCTTTCTTTTTTTTTATTTATTTTGAGAAGCATCCCTCACTTCTAAAATGTCCACAATGACAACAGAATAAAACACTGGTCACACATTGAGTTTTCCAGAAATAAGTTTACAATTTTCTTCGATCCCTTTGACAAAATATTACTGCATTTGCTAAGTACATGACCTCCGAAGCCAAAACCTCCAAAATGATAACATGCAACAGAAAGAAAATGACAACACCAGAAAAAATGACTCCAGTCAAGCCACTGATTTCATAAGGATCTGATGAGACCTTTATATTGCGTCTAGAACAATAACCACCTACAGTCTTAATCTAACTTGAGTATCAGCCAATCACGACGGTTGTGGGCCTCAATTTGTGAAGCAAGGTGCAGGTTGGGCATGGTAGGGCTTTGGATAAGTTGACATTTTCCAAATCCAAGCCCAGTTCATGAATATATCTCAAACGTAAACCATGCCAAATGTCCAAGCATGTGCATATGTGTAGGTGACTATAGGCCTTTTATGCAAATAGATTGAATTTAAGAAAAATATATATCCATCGACTGCAACGCTTTTTTCGGTCCTTTTTACCCACGCTTGACTATAGGCCTTTTGTCTTAAATTTAAACATTGATACTTGTCTAAGAACTAAGGCCCTGCCTTTTTAGCCATGCTTGGTTTACAAAAATCAGCATATTATGAAAAATTAATATGTGTGTGCACGCGCATGTGGGTGTAACAGAGAGAAAGAGAGTAACAGCAAGAAATAAAATAGGCACTGATGTTCGCTCACCCACACCAGATCCTAACTCAATAACAGAACGTCCTTGGAGCATCTCAGCATTTTTTGATAGATAATCATTCAAAAGCATGGCACCAGGCCAAACCAATTGCCCTGTCAAATCAAAATCAGCTGTCTCAAAAAAGTTAGCATGCAATTTAAAATATTATCTTAATTGAAAAAAAACAGAATTCAAAGAGGAAAAAAAAGAACTAGACACAATCCATTAATGTCTAAGAACACATGAATAATTACAATAAGCAGTGCCACTGAACAGACAGACTTCCAAGCTGCACGGAATCCTTTTTTTTGTATTTCAGAGAACTTATAAACACAAAAAAGGCCAGCAAAATGAAGGACACAATATCGAGAACTGAGATGCATGACATAGTTTCATAAGAATCAGTAATTCTATTCGGGAATAAATATCAAGACCAGATAAGTCTTCCTAGCATGCAATCCAATGATAGAGATGCTCATCAATATTATGTAATCTATGGAAAAACGAAAGTGTATTATGTATCTCCAGAAGTAGTAAATTTTTTACTTGCCACATCCATCTTTAAATAACTAAGAATGTTGCTTCCCAAATTTTGTTGCATATTGGAGCTCAAGTTCATATAACCAACTGCCTCTTGTGATGAACAATAAGAAAATATAAACCATCTAAGCTCACGCCATTGAACACCCTAGAGTTTGGAAGCTAAAGAGCTTCCTGACCATCTCCAGCTAGTTAACAACAAAACATCTAACTAGAGAGTGAATTAAATTTCTTCCATAAACAAAGATAAAAAGGGTCATTATCACTTCATCCCCAGCAAGATTCACCTGTGACAGCCTTAATTCATTTCTTGCAGATTTTCCATATGTATGTAATTTCGTATCTTTCAGTGCTTCTAGAGAAATAATACCACCAAGAACAAATGGGTATGAGCAAAAATCATCAAGGCCTTAAATTTATGGGGCGAAAAAGGAAAATTGGAAATGGGTTTTGTTTATTTTACAATATTGAATGAAAATAAGTGAAAGGAAAAAAAAAAAACTTACTAGAAGCAGATTGGAGACAAAAGAGCTGAAGAACATGAGAGCCAAACGTAAAAGTTGTCAACTGGTAACTGAACAAGAATGAGAAAATGAGCATATAATCATTCATCAGATTAAAAATAAAAAAAAATAAGTTAAGAAGAAAATTAATTTGGAGAAACAGAGTGTTTGTTGGTTGTTTACTCGTCATTAATAAAGAAAGATTCATCCAAGCAAACAATTTCTTCTTCTTCTTCTCTGCTTAATTCATTACCACTCATCTTTTCCTTTCGTCTCTTTGATTTCGAATCTATGTTTTTTCCGGTGACCGGCTTGGGCTCCGTCTCTAGTGCTAGGAAGGGACAGTAGTGGAGGGAGAGACGGCGAGGAAGCAGTAGCACGGAGTTCGCCCTGCTTTGTTTATGAGTTACTTAATTTTATTGAAAATTAAAATAAAAATTTATGTGTATTTTTTTATTACATGATTATGTGAGATTATTAAGAAAAAAAAATTATTACCAATTTTGCAATGTTTCAATAAACTAGATTTAGTAATAGTGCTTGATTTTTTTTTTTTAAAAAGCAATAGTGCTTATTTTTTAATAATAAAAAAATATTTATAATGATTTAGCTTAAACTCAAAATTCAAAAAAAAATACCAAAATTCTTTGAAATCAAACCTCTTAAATGTTGGAAAATAACCTAGAAAATATTCTCTTATATTATATTAATATATTCTAAACTCATCTAATCTTAAATAGATTATGATTTAACATAATACCACTGGCCCTTAAAAAAATTAACTTTATTTTTTTTCCTCTCTCGCTCTCTCCTCGTCTCTTTCTCTCTCCCTTTCTTTTTTCTTTCTTCTTTCTCTATTACCAGATCTCCTCCCTTCTTCTTTTCATTCGATCATAAAAGTCAAAACTCTATTCATCTTTAACTTCAACTCTATTGTTATCTCGTTCACCATATTTTTCCTTCGATTGTAACATTCAAACATCATATTTAAAGCTTCTCCAATATCAACGGGAGTTAATATTGTGTTAAGTTATTTTTTTTTTCTGTTAAACTCAAGTTTTATAAGAAAATGAGAGATTTTAAAAACTGAATGCATGTATGTTTTGAATATTTTCTATAGTTAATTTTGTTTTATTTCTACATGAGTTTGAATCTACTCACTTATTCAGTCTTTCATTTTAATTTTTTGATTCATGAAAAGTTAAATAAAGTTTTATAAATTTTATGTGAAGTAATAATGTGTATTGTTAGAAGCTAGTATTGGGTGTTAGCAGATTGTTAGGGGTTAGGGGCTGATATGGTCTGACAGGGGCTTTAATATGTTGTTAGGGGCTATAATGAAGTATTATGAATTTTTATGTGTAGCAAAACTGTGAAGTGTTTCAGTGTGGTATGGGGTGTTTAGGGCCTTTAGGTGCGTTAGAGGCTGATACAGGGTACTAGATGTTGTTAGGGGCTGATAGGAGGCTATTAGATGTTTGTAGGGGCTGTTAGGAGCTATTAGAGGCTGTTAAGGGATGATAGGGGGTTGTTATGGGATTAAAGGGCTGCCAGCCTCTAACAACCCCTAACTGCCCTTACAAACTCATAATAGCCCCCCAACATCCCTTTAATAGGCTTTAACAGCCTCTGTCATCCTCATATTAGTCTCTAAAAGCCCTTAATAGCCTCTAATAGCCCCTAATATCCCCTATTAGCCTCTACCAACGTCTAATGACTTCTATCAGATACTAACAGCCCCCTACCAACATCTAGTGGCCTCTATCAGCCCTTACCACATCTAAAGGCCCTTAACACCCCATACCAAACTGAAACACTGCATAATATTACTACACATAAAGTTCATAACACTGCATTATATCCCCTTATCGGGTCTTATTACAGTCCCTATCAGACCATATTAGCCCCTAATAATCTACTAACTGCCCATACTATCCTCCAATAATACACTTTATTGCATCACATGAAATCCATAATAAAGTAGTAGATTCAAAATCATGTAGAAATAAAAAAAAAATTAACCATAGATATCATTCAAAAACAGTTAAGACATATGTAATTGTAGGTTGTTATAGTTTATATGGATTATGATGTGAGTATAATTTATTATTGTAATGATAGGGTATTGATGGATGAATTCAAACTAATTGGCAGACGAATTCATTTAACTGAAGAAATTATAATTCTCATCCAATATGGGGAAAATTTGATGCGAACATTGGCAAGTATGTTGGTGGAGGTGCTGAATATGTTTTCTTGAATAGAATGGGTGATTTTAATGAATTAAAGAAATCAGTATCCAAAGCAATTCATATTGACAGCACATTAAAAGTTGAATTCAAATTTATTACTGGTCATGATGAACATCCACTTTATGATGTCATAGATGATAGATCACTTAGGACATTTATGGTCATTGCTATGTGGGATAGACCTAAACATCCATTGATTGTTAGTATTAAAGAAGGTGCATATAAATTCGAACATGATAGTAATAATCCTCAAGGTGTGAAAAATATTATGCAAGTAGAAATACCGGGTCTTAATTTAATACTAGAAGATGCAGATGTAAGATTTTCACTGGTGACTGAATTTATTCATGTGGGCACAAAATATTATGAAAAATGAGCATTATGTGCCTAATTCATATGCAGAGGAATGGACAGAATATAATGATGACATTCTGCAATAGCGTAATGTCGGGGCAGAACCTATTAATGATGATGATATAAAATTTTAACATACTTCAGACAATGATCACAGTAATTCCATTGCTTTTGATTGCAGTAATGTGGTAGAACATACTACAGACAATGAAGAAACTGTAATAGATTTATTTACATCCAGGAGCAATCCAGTAATGTCATTGCTATGACTCACTATTTGTAATATTGGAAGTTATTTGTCCACCATTCTTTAAAACAAGTGATTTTCATGTCAGACGGAGATTGCAATGGGTTCAATCAAAGCACAGGAGTATACAACCTGTCATTTTCCATCTTCCGCACAATTATCTAGGATTTTGCACATCTCTCCTATTTTCTGCCATTGGGCTTCTAAAAGGACCTCTAATGTATTTGGGATTAGGAAGCTTCTTCCTTTTCCGTTTAATATCTACTTCAAAGGCGGTTTTACTTACAGTTATAAGTGAATAATCAGGTGCGTCACCTTCATCGCCATAATCTTTGTTCTCCTTGCTGAAATAGTCAGAATATTTATATTATTAGTATTGAGAAAATAAACATATAAAAAATTATACTTTAAAAAAAAGAGGTGATGTACTAATACGTACAGAGGTTTGGGGTGTCTCATGAGGTGTTTTCTAGTGAGAAATATCATGGGTGAAAATGATATTATCGTTCCCTTTAATTTTGCCCTCGACATCAGTCATTCTCACCATTAAAAACCACAATTCTACAAGGATCTCTTTATTTTGAGCATGCAAGCGACTATGAAGTTCATCATTTTTTGTCTCATTAATTTATTTTCTTCCACAAGTACTTGATTTTCATCTTCCATTGCTTTGCATCGTGCCTCAATAAGAGAAATTCGGTGAAGGATTTTACTCACGTCCGATGTAGGAATGCTGGAATCTCCAACATTATGAACATTAGTTGTCTGCTTTTGGGTTCCCTCCACCTTTTCATCAGGGAATGTAACATCCACATTCAAAGATAATCCTACAAAGTTTGGATTACATGCTTTATTGGTAGACATATGCATTGGAGCTGTCATTAAATCCTATTCATACCAAAATTTATTAAGTTTAATAATATAATACAAAAAGTATACAATAAATATTTATATAAATAATACTTAACATTCCTGATCTAGAAGCTTAGCTTTAATATTTTGATACGACATCTTTTTAGTTAAGTCTGTTCTCCAATTCAGCATCCTTGGGGACCCATTAGACATTCTCTTTGCACCAACTCTTTCAATTGCTGGAAGAACCTCCATTGCAAAAATTGATATTGCATTGAAGAACCCGCTCAATGAGAATCCAGGGGCTATTTTCATCCTCAACTTTTGTATAACATCTTTCCAATTAGAGCATAAGAATTTCCAACTAAGTTTTCTCCAGGCAACATTGTTGAATGCTTCCACATCGTCAATAAGTGCTAGAATGTTTGCATCAACCTTTGAACCCCTAGATTTTCCAATTATCAGGTGATCCACTAAGCATACAATGCCTAGTTTGACTTGAAGATCTTTATCTCGTGCCTCATGGAATGCATTCAACAAACTGCTCCTTGTAAATGTCCCATATTATTGTACTAGAGATGTGTTGCCCACCAACATCTCCTATATCTCATCTATCCCAATGAAGGGTAAGTCGGTTATTAAGCAATACTCACAAACTCCCATTTGCAGGATTTATAAGTTTAATATCTACTTTTTATTTTACATCGGAAGGAGATTGCTTACTCTTCTCACTGTCAAAAGGGGAATTTGAAGCCATGTAATTTGGAAAAAAAATTTTAAACATTACATCAACTTATAATAAGTAAACTAATAATGATAGAGCTTGATAGGGTCTAATAGGGGTTAATAGGGGCTACTAGATTTATTACCCCAAACTGCCTCTAACAATTCCTAACAGCCTATAACAACTTATGCTAACATCTGCTAACATTATGTAAAAGATTTTTGGTTATTGTTAGGGGCTGATAGGAGATGATAGGGTATGTTAGGAGCTGTTACCCTATAACTCCATAACAACCCCTATCATCCCCTAATAGCCTCTAACATGCTATACAAATCCTTCAAATTATGCTTATTAATGTAGGTATAGGTTGTTATACCTGATCTAGAAGCTTAGCTTCAATATTTTGATACAACATCTTTTTAGTTAAGTCTGTTCTCCAATTCAGTATCCTCGGGGACCCATTAGACATTCTCTTTGCACCAACTCTTTCAATTGCTGTAAGAACCTCCATTGCAAAAATTGATATTGCATCGAAGAACCCGCTCGATGAGAATCCAGGGGCTATTTTCATCCTCAACTTTTGTATAACATCTTTCCAATTAGAGCATAAGAATTTCCAACTAAGTTTTCTCCAGGAAACATTGTTGAATGCTTCCACATCGTCAATAAGAGCTAGAATGTTTGCATCAACCTTTGAACCCCTAGATTTTCCAATTATCAGGTGCTCCACTAAGCATACAATGCCTAGTTTGACTTGAAGATCTTTATCTCTTGCCTCATGGAATGCATTCAACAATCTGCTCCTTGTAAATGTCTCATATTATTGTACTAGAGATGTGTTGCCCACCAACATCTCCTATATCTCATCTATCCCAATGTAGGGTAAGTCGGTTATTAAGTAATACTCGCAGACTCCCATTTTTAATATCTACTTTTTATTTTACACCGAGAGGAGATTGCTCACTCTTCTCACTGCCAGAAGGAGAATTTGAAGCCATGTAATCTGGGAAAAAAAATTTTAAACATTACATCAACTTATAATAAGTAAACTAATAATGATAGAGCTTGATAGGGTCTAATAGGGGTTGATAGGGGCTACTAGGTTTGTTACCCCAAACTACCTCTAACAACTCCTAACAGCCTATAACAACTTATGCTAACATCTGCTAGCATTATGTGAAAGATTGTTGGTTATTGTTAGGGGCTGATAGGAGATGATAGGGTATGTTAGGAGCTGTTACCATATAACTCCATAACAACCCCTATCATCCCCTAATAGCCTCTAACATACTATACAAATCCTTCAAATTATGCTTATTAATGCAGGTATAGGTTGTTATACCTAATTTATAAGCTTAGCTTCAATATTTTGATACGACATCTTTTTAGTTAAGTCTGTTCTCCAATTCAGCATCCTCGGGGACCCATTAGACTTTCTCTTTGCTCCAACTCTTTCAATTGCTGGAAGAACCTCCATTGCAAAAATTGATATTGCATTGAAGAACCCGCTCAATGAGAATCCAGGGGCTATTTTCATCCTCAACTTTTGTATAACATCTTTCCAATTAGAGCATAAGAATTTCCAACTAAGTTTTCTCCAGGAAACATTGTTGAATGCTTTCACATCATCAATAAGAGCTAGAATGTTTGCATTAACCTTTGAACCCCTAGATTTTCCAATTATCAGGTGCTCCACTAAGCATACAATGCCTAGTTTGACTTGAAGATCTTTATCTCGTGCCTCATGGAATGCATTCAACAATTTGCTCCTTGTAAATGTCCCATATTATTGTACTAGAGATGTGTTGCCCACCAACATCTCCTATATCTCATCTATCCCAATGTAGGGTAAGTCGGTTATTAAGTAGTACTCGTAGACTCCCATTTGCAAGATTTATAAGTTTAATATCTACTTTTATTTTACATCAGGAGGAGATTGCTCACTCTTCTCACTGCTAGAAGGGGAATTTGAAAAATCTAATTACTGTTACTTTAGAGAGTAATTGTTTAAAAATTTTCCTCCTATTAGTTAGAAAATATTTATTATAATATATTTCTTAATAAATGAACCTATAAACCTATAATAAATATTTTTTAAATAATGGGAGGGAGATTATTGAATAATCACTCTCTAAAATAACTGTAATTAACATTCCTCTTATTTAGAATTATTTTTTTTAAATAAAAGGAGAGATGTATTTATATAAAAACTAAAATACTAAAGATATTAAATTATTAAGAATAATAATCATCCAAAAGTTTTAAACTAAATACTGATATCATTTTTTTTTATTTTTGACTTTTAAATTAAATCACTCTTTATTAACAATATATATGTCAATTGGTTTGTACTAAGCCGATTCAATATAAATTTATTGTGTTTGTGACTTTTTCGTGTCGTGTAGTATTAGCCTAAAAAAAATAATCATGCTGTGTTGGGCATACTGAAATTTAAAAAGTAATGGTTCAATATAATCCATTGGCTCTTATATAATCGTATCGTACCATATTGAATCATGTCATATTGTGTTAATATATAGATTAGTCTAATTATTTTTTAATGAATTTTATTATTATTTTTAGGCCCGGTCTATTTAAGGTTGTATGAAAATTTTAATTTATAAATTAATAATTTAATTTAATATATGATCTCAATAAAAAAATTTTAAAAAAAATTAAGAGATTAAATTATTTGAAAATTTTTAATGTAAATTTAATTTTAAAAATAAATAGTGCAACATTATTTAGAATAACATAATCTAAAATATAGTAAAAAATTATTAGCTTAATAATGGCTACATCAAATAATTTTTAATTTAAAATTAAATATAATATTATTTATTTGACAAAAATAATAATTACTAAACATATTATTTTATCATTAATTCACCAGTCATCTATTATTAATTATAAAAAATTATGTGTGCAATTCCATTCAAATATATATATATATATATTAATTATAATATATTTGTTTGAGATGGCAAGTCGTGTTATGTCAGGCTGGACCACTTATTATGCTGGATTGGGCTAACGCAATAGACAAAATGCCCTAACCCGTCCTAGCCTAGAGTACTTTAGCATGCAAAGCAAGATGAGTTGTATCCAGCACTTGGATCGTATCGTGCCAGACTCAAAATTAGCTCAGCTAAGCAGCTCGCGTGCTGCCCAACCCAGTTTCCATATATAATTAGTAATCTCCCACTTGAGACCAATTTCAGTTTCTCTCCACATATTGATTAGTACAACAATTCTTTCTCAGTCTTATCACTCCTAGGCCAATTATAGTTGAACATAGCTTTAGTTTGTGAATACTCACCGCCTCCATTAACATCTGTCTGATGGATTTTCCATTAGAAAAATGTATTTTTGATCCCCTAAACTTGTCAGCTTTTTTATATTAAACCCATGAATTTCACTTTGGTGATATTGAATCCTCAAAGTTTGCGATTCATGAAAGTTAGAAAAGGGCCTAATTTTTATTGACACCATTAGCCAATTCCGTTAGAAAATGGCTTAATTTTCATAAATCGTCAATTTTGAGGGCTCAATGTCACCAAAGTAAAGTTCAGAGGCTCAATATCAAAAAGTTGTCAATTTCAGATATTCAAAAATGCTTTATTCATGTTCGATTCTACTAATCATTTCTAACTTCATATCTCACCTCCCTAATGTGACTTGATAAAGTTATTATATCCTATATATGTATGTGCTTTATTTGGAATAGAAAGATGAACTCTTTAATAAATAAATTGCACTTTGACTGTTGCAATACATTGTTTTCTTATTTCTTGCTCAATTTCTCCCAGAAACATTGTAGTTAAATCATCGCTATGTTGGCTTCCGTAGTAGCGACATATTTTTACTTTAGTTATTAAAAGAACAATAATCTTTTATAGTTAATAAATCCAGCTCATTATTGTATCTCCTATAGTATAAATATACTTTAAGTGCTTTTTCTATTGTCTATATTTTTTGCTAAATCAACATCCACATAATGTGTTAGTGTTATATCTCTACTTTTGAAACAAAGTACCTTGCATGTGGCACCCCCATTGATATCTAATGATCCATTTGATTATTTCCAAGTGGTCATTCCTAAATTGTTCATGCATATGCTGACAGCTCCCACTGCTTAAGCAAATATCTGGTCACAAATCATGGCATACATTGGACTTCCAATTGTCAAGGCGTATGGAACCTTCACCATGTGCGTATGCTCTTCCTCTATCTTTTGTTGATTGTCCCTTGAAAAGTTTGAAATGAACATTTAAAGTTTTACTTACTGATTTAGCAATTTGCATATTAAACATAGAGAGTATTTTGTTGATGTATTCTACCTATGACAATATCAAAGTTCTTAATTTTGTGTATATTTCGATCCTTATTCTAATAATCGACTTTATAGCCCTAAATCTTCCATTACCAACTTCTAACAATTCTTACTTCAAATTAATAATCTCTTGCATGACTGAACATACAATGAGTATGTCGTCTATATATAACAATAGAATAATGTAGTTATCATCAAAATTTTTAATATGACAACAATGATCTGCTTGGCACCTATGAAACTATTGCTACTCATGAAACTATCAAACTTCTTATATCATTATCTAGGAGCTTGTTTTAAACTATACAAATTCTTCTTTAATCTATATAGTAGGTTTTCTTTACTTTCTTTATGAAGCCTTCAGATTGCTTCATAAAATTTCTTCCTCCAGACCGTGAAGGAAAGTTGTCTTTATATCTAATTTCTCATATATAAATTTTCTACATAAATGATTTTTGATAACAATCTTATTGTAGTTAGCTTTACGACTGAAGAGAAAATTTCAATATAGTCAACACTTTCTTTTTGTTGAAACCCTTTAACAACTAGCCTTGCTTTGTAACTCTTACTTCCATAATGGTCCTTTTTTATCCCAAAAACCCACTTGTTATGAAGAAGTTTCTTGCCTAGCAATAATTCAACTAACTCCTATGTTTGATTTAACATTAGTGAATCCATCTCATTTGTCACGATAGATTTCTACTAAATTGAATTCTCTATCTGCATTGCTACATCATAACATTCTAGTTATTTGTTTTCAGTCAATAATAAATAATGCAAAAGGGAGAATTTAATTGTACTAGTTTAGGAATTCTAGAGGAGTGTCTCAATTTTGGTGTGTTTGGCTCTTCTTGAATAACTTTAGGACTTATGAACATCATTTCTAGAGATATCCTTAAACTCACAAATTTCTTTGTTTTAGCATCGATACTAATGTTGTTTGATTTTATAGTTGACCTATCTTTGTACAACACATTCTCATTAAATATGACATCTCCACTTCAAATGATTTTTTTATAATTCCAAAAATGGTAACCAAACTCATCACCACAATAACTAACAAAGACACATCTTTTAGACTTCAATCTAAGTTGCTTCTCTCAGTGGAATTAATATGTGCATAAGATATATAATAAAACACCTTCAAATGTAAAATGTTTATCTTTTTTTTGCTCCAAACTTTCTTTGGTATTCCACCATCCAAAGTAACTAAGGGCCCAGATTTGATCAAGTACCTTGTAGTATTAATAGCTTCAACCCAAAACATCACGGGATAAACCAACATGTATGCTCGTGCTTTTGACACATTCATTCAAAGTTTTGTTCATGTGTTCTATGCCCCATTTTGTTGTGGCATCATAGGAACCATTTTCTCTATTTTGATCTTATTATTTATATAAAATTCTCTTAATCTATTATCTTTATACTCTCACCCATTGTCAAGCCTCAAATGCATGATTTTCAAACCAGTTTCATTTTCTATCATGGCTTTTCATTTTTTTAAAGTATCAAAGCCTTTTGATTTCTTCTTCAAAAAATAGCCTATGCATTCCTTGTAGAATCATAAACAAAGATGATATAAAATTGAAAATGGAAAAAAAGGTACACGATGTAATTTTCTTAAAATATGGAGTTGTTCAAGAAATATATTACTCGTCCAAATCCATGAATTTGCTAAAAAAAATGAGAGAATATATATATCTATATACACACCCACACACACGGATCTTTCTAAAAGGAAGACCCATTTTTAAATAAATCATACTATTTAGGATTTGTTAAAAATATCTTAAAAATACAATATTTTTTAAAAAATTTTATTTTTCTATATATGAAAATATATCACTTTCGAAGATATAAGTATTTTTAAAAATATAAAAAAATTATAATATATAATGTAATTTTCTTTTTATTTTTTAAAATATTTCCTCTTACTAGTATGGCCTAAATTATAATATAACAAATATTTATCTTTATCATAAATATATTATATAACAATTTAAGGAGATTTTATTGAAAACAGTGGCTCAAGTTGTGCCAAACTATGTTATGAGCATATTTTTGTTGCCATTAGAGCTGTGTGGAGACTTGGAGAGGATGATGAACGTTTTTTTTTTTTTTTTTGCTGGGGGGTGGGGTGGCAAGTCAAGGGAGACTAGGTGTATTCACTGGCAAAGTGAGGAACAATTGGCTTTACCAAAGATATATGGTGGTTTAGGGTTTAGAAGAATTCATCAATTTAACTTGGCTTTAATTGGGAAGCATGTCTGGAGGATTGTCTCTTCTCTAAATTCTTTTGTGGCTAGGATGTTTAAATCCAAGTATTTTCCAAGGATGAATTTCTTTATGTGCACTAGCTATATTTTGAGAAGCTTAATGACAGCTAGGGAATTACTAAGAAGAGGGTCTAAATGGAGGGTTAGTAAGGGGCATAAGATAAACATCTAGACAGAGCCTTGGCTACTTGAGCTACAAAGCCCAACAATTACTACCGCCAAACCTGAAGGCATGGACTTCTAGTTGTTAATGAATTGATTGTAAAATATAGGATGAACCAGAATAGAGATTTAGCCTCTGAGCTCTTTAATGTTAGAGACCAACATCTAATATTGAGTATTCATTTGAGTAAGACAAGGCAAGAGGATGGATGAATGCCGTGTGAAGATAAAAAAAGATTATTATACAATGAAAAGTTCCTATACCAGATAACCTACAATCATTCAATTCTATGTAGGATAAACTCTGGAACTTATGTATTTCTTCAAAAGTGAAAAAACTTCATTTGTCATGCAATTAGATAGTTCATACCCATAAAAGATCATCTCATATTAATGCATGTCGAAGTGAACCCAATTTGTGATGCTTTTAAGGCTGATGATGAGTATGTGTTTCACCTCTTCATTGAATGTCCTTTAGCTGCAGAATACTGGAGTTCATCTTTTATTTGTGATTTTTTTTTTAGTCTAGAAGATCTTTCTCAAAATGGGTTGGTGAGATTTTTGAAAAAGGGGGTGTATAAGTGTTGAGTAAATTTTGCATTCTACTTTAGGTTATATGGAAAAATAGAAATAAAGTTATGTGGGATGGTGGGTTCCAAAGTGTAATTGGGCTACTAAATTTTTTGGAGCAGTTTTTACAACAGTGGAAGGAAGTCTAAGTTGAGAGTAGGGATATAACTGGAACACAAAGATTTGCAGTAGTACAGTGGCAGAAACCTAGGCAGGGATGGTCAAAATGCAATATCGATGTTGCTATATTTTAGGATGAAGGAGCTTTGGGCTTTGGAGTAGTCGTTTGTGATGATCAGGGTAGTGTTTATTCTACTATAAATAGTAGATCTCATAGCGCTGCCGACCCAAGGTTGGCTAAGGCATTGAGTATGAGGGAAGCACTGAGCTAGATTTAGAGGTTGGGGATCAACAATATTATTATGGAAATAGATGTTTTAGTTGTAGTGTAGAGTCTAAAGAAGCAGTATCAAGATCTTTCTTATCATGGGATTGTAATTGTTGATTGGAAAGATTTAATAAGTAGTATTTCAAGTTGAGTTAAATTTTTTTAAAAGAACTAAAAATATTACGGCTCACTCTCTTGCAAAAACTGATGTCGATTTAGCATGTTATGCAAAATGGAGCAATGTCATTCCTTTATTTATCCATAATGTAATTCGTTTTAAATTCAATTAATAATATCTTATTTCTGTTGCTTCAAAAAATATTTTTTTAGAAATTACTTTTACATATAATAAGTTTAAAATTTTTAATATATAATTAACAATTTTAAATAAAAATAAGTTAACTAATATTACATGAATATAATTTATAAATTATACTTTAATTTCATTTTTAGAATAGCTAATTATTTTATTTTTATTTTAAAAAAATTAAATTTAAGAGAAAATTATACTGTATAGCATTTTTTTTATTTGTCAAAAATATCATATACTTTTTAATATTCTTAATATACCAAATGTGTACTTAATGTATACATTTGAAAATGAAGTATAACTTTAATATACTAAATGTATAGAAAAAAATATACCTAAAAGGAGTACTTTTAAAATTAAAAGTTGAAAAAGGTACTTTTGAAATTGAAAAAGAAAACTAGGTATTTTTAAAATTATTTTTATTTTTAAGATATTTTTAAAGAAACCCCTAAATTTAGATTGATTTATGAATAAAGACTCAACAGTCGTGCTACACTAGACTCATCTTAGCCAAGCTCACAACCTACCATTAGTATAAGCCAACCCAAATCCGGTCTAGTCAATGAATAAGTTTTTTCCTTAGAGGAAATTGCATGGAATACTTTTTTGGGTTTTTTACAAATCTAAAATTTTTTTTTACATAAATATGCCAAGTTTAAGAAATATTTATACATTTGAAAAAAAAAATCTTCTAAAACAACAAAAATACCCTGTCTTAATAGATTTTATGTTAATTTCATCTTCATTTTCTTTATCTTCTCTTCATCCATATCTTCTTTATGTGCTTTAATGAATCTTCTTCTTCAATAAATCTTCATCTTCATCTTTAGTTTTTTAAACTTCATCATCTTCTTCAACAAATATTAATCTTTCATCTTCTTCTTTAACAAAATTTTTATCTTCTTATTTTTTTTTTCAATAAATCTTCACCTTCTTCAAAAAACAAGATATGAATCATCAATTGAAAACTTAAAGAAACATTAAATAAGAAGAAATAAAAAATACAAACTAGAAAAAAATCAAATCAAAAGCAAAAATCTAAAGAATTTAGCATGCAACCAAGTTTAAAACTTTGCTTAAAAAAATCATATTAGAAGCAAATTAAAAAAAAATACTGCATGCAATCAAATCTAAGTTCGTTATATAAATGTTTGATAGATATTTGATAGATGATCTATGTATATTTGGCAGATATGTGTATATTAAAAGAATACAAAATAAAAGTTAAAAAATATTCATTTTCTTATTTAAATATTTGATAGATGTTCTGTATATATTTAATAGATATTTTATGTATATTTAATAGATGTTACGTAGATGTTATAGATGTTTGATAGATATATGTATATTATATATTTGTAGAATATAACATAACAAAAACTATTTCTTAATAGAAAAACATAGATAAAAACAAAAAGAAAAAATGAGAAAAGTAAAAAATTAAATAGAAAAAATTAAAAAACACAATGCAAAAGGATTTGAGAAGTTGATAATAATTACATAAAAATGACAAAAAATAAGAAAAAATAAAAGTGAAAAAAAGAGATATATTGGAAAACAAAAATATAAGTCCATAGATTTGAGAAAGGAAATAGAAAGAGGAGTAAATGGCATAAATTCCTAGACTTTTTTAACTTTTGTTTTCAAATATACGTTTGTTATTTTTTTCACATTTATCTTCTTTTTTTAACTTTCAAATTTACCTTTATTCACAGTTTCTGTCTTCTTTTGACGTTTTCATGTTTTTTCTGTATTTTATAGTTTTCTCTCAAGTTTTGTTTTTTTCCATTTGTATCTTTTTGTCTTTCGGTTTTAGCGTTTTAATTCCTTTGTGCTCTTCATTTGTTCTTTTCTTTTCGTGGTTGAAAATTTTTGTTTTGATTTATTGTTTCTTGTTTTCTTTTATTTACTAATATTTTTCTTTGTTTGGTTAGTAGATTCTCTTGTTGTTTATTATTATTACTATTATTGTGGTTTTTCTTGCTGGATAGCCATTTGCAAACTGATAAATGAGTGTGGTTTAAAAGTAAATCCATTGCCACAAGGAACAATAATTCCTATGGCAGTTTTAATATATACAAACTAAAATGTCACAAGATATTGCAGGAGGTAAATTTTTTATATGATATTATTTTATTTTATTTTTACTTTTTTGATATTTTTTATAATTTAAATTAAAAATAGATATCAATATAAAATTTAAATATAAACTATATACTTAATATACTAAAGAAAGAAAGAGAATCAATTTAACATATTATTATGAAAAATTAAAATATAAAAAAATTATTCTTACCAGATAAATAATAAATATTTTAATACAAAACTTTAATAGAATTTTAAAAATAAAACAAAAAATAAACATTAAATATAACAATCAATAATTTTAAGCCTCTGAATATTTAGTTTCATTAAAATTTTATAGTAAAATCTTTACCACCTTTATAATTCTATCCGGTTTGACAAAAATAGAAATAATATAAATACAAATAAAAATAAAAATAATAATACATAAAAAAATAAATAATAAATTAAGAATAAATAATAAGAATGATCCATTTTGGAATGAAATTGCACTAATTGTCTTCTTTCATAGAAAAGAGAAAATATATATATTTTTAGATTGTTTGATTTGAATCCGTCGAGACTGACGGGGCTCGAACCCGAGACGGATATTTATACAAATATGATAAGACAAGGTAGTCATATAGTGGGCAAACGAGTAAAAAAATAGCTTATAAAGAACACAATATCTTTAAATAGAACAATTTGAACAACAACCGAATAACTTTTTAACTATTTTTTTGATTAACTATTTTTTTGACTATTTATCACGAGATGATTTATACAAAATATATATATATATATATATAACACGATCAATAATATGTAAAAACAGAAGCAATAACATGTTAATAAATATTAATATCAATAAATAATAATAAATTAATCCACATTTAGCTATTTAATTAAGTATTTAATTATTAATTTGGATGTAGAATTTTCTGTTTTATTTATATTTTTATATATCCATTATTTTTATATTTATTTATAATATTTATGATATATATTAAAGTTAATGATTATATTGGCCAATTTAAAAATTAAAAAATATATTAAATTCAATATTACATAAATTTTATACGAAAAATACGTTAAATATATAAAAATGACAAAATGAAAATATACTTTTTATTTTTTTAGTGAAAGAAATTAAAAATTTTAACTAAAAAATGAGTTAAAAAAATAGAAAAATAAATATATTGAAAATAATAAATTTACCTAAAAATAATATGAATAAAAGAAGAAATAGAAATATAAATATATTGAAATTTAAATTAAACTTATGCAATAAAAATATTTTTGAGTGGATAAAAATTTATTAAAAATAATCCAAATAATATAAAGCTCTAAATCCAATTATAATTAATAACAAATTCATTTTAAATTATTTTTAAGATAATTAAATTTATATTATTAATTTTAAATAAAATAATAATAAAAATAAAAAATATGAAAATTCATTATTTTAAAAATTATGACAGTAAGAATTAAAATAAAAATAAAAAAGAGACTTTAAATTATTTGATTGTTTTATTTAATTAATAAAAATAAAGATAAAAAGTAAAAAAGGGTAAAAACATGAAAAAATTACAAAAAAGCAACAAATAAAAAAAGCAAATAAAGAATAAAAAAAATAAGAATAGGAATTAATGTGAAAATATTTAAAAATATGATAAAATGTAAACAGGCAAATTGCTATTTGAGAAACATATTGTAAAAGTCAGGTGGCATTTAGCATACCCAAACTGGAGTTAAAATAAAATAAAATAAAAAGAGAAAGGGTAAAATAAAAAATAAGAAAAAAAAAGTATGGCTTAAAAGGAAATTCAGTACCACAAAAAACAATAAACCTTGTGCCACTTTTAGTATATATAATATACATACATATATAATAATAATAATATTCAATTGGTATACAAAACTTGAAAATAAAAATGACAACTGAACATTAGAACAAGTGGATTTTACTGCACTGAACTGTATATATAGAGAGAGAGAGAGAGAGAGCATTTAGCTTCGACACCATTCTAAATGTAGACTTTGAGATAATAAACAAGAATTAAGAAGGTTTAATTAACAGAGGAACTGGTAAGCTTATCTCTCACTCGTACAGCAACACAAAAGGATTTGAAAGACTCTTGCATTGCATGATCATTGAACATGATTAATTCTAAACGAATTACAGAAAAGAAGAAGGTATTATGCTTTTCTCACAGTAATATGTTTTAAATTGGTAAAATCCGCGGATAACTGTAAGGAAAATATTTTTAAACAAATGAAAAAGTAGAAGAGGCCTTTACACTGAAATTGGCGAGATAAGAGAAGTCGTTATCGCTGACTTGTTAGCTTCCCAATTGAGTGTAGATATACTGAAACAGATACAACGCTGAGAAAATAAAAAAGATACAATGTTAGCAGATAAAATATCTTTGCACTTGAACACAGAAGAGATATAATGTGTTATAAACAAGGCAGATGAGCAGAATTAGGATAAATAATGCAGATATAAACTATTCTCTCTATGAATACAATCATCTAAAGTGCTAATTATCATATGGCAAATTACTTCTAGAGTTAGAATCACCTTATGTGCTGGTTATAGTATGACAAGCAGATTTTTAAGCATCAGCCGACACAGTTTTTAGCGAGTGGAACTAACATATTTCCCATTAAGATCTAGTGAGTGGAACTAACATATATATATTTTTTAAAACAAATTTTATAATAAATTATTTTTTCGACAATATTTTTCAGTGAATCATTCGAGACAAGGTTCATGATATTTAGTTGAATTATTCATGATAGCAGCGGCCAATTCAGTCCTATATTGTCTGATTAAATTGGATTCTATTATGCAGTATCTGTTTCCAATATTTAAAACCTTAAGTTGCAAAACTGCAGCATTCACATAACATATGCTTGCAAGGCAGGAGAGTTGTGAAATTGCTGTACACACTCTTAAAGCAGATAAGACATGGGCTAAAGGCAACTTACGTTGAGCCAAGGAAGAAAGCAAGGGAAAGGTGAAAGCCAAATAGAAACACAGAGACAACTGCTGTGAGAAGCATCGCCACTGAAGTAGCATAGACCTGCATAACATTTAATAGTTAAATAAAGTATATGCTCTTAAAGGACCACAACCATGCTGTGGATCCATTTTCTTTCTTTTTTTTAATAAAACTCTGCCAAAATTAGCAGAAATTAAAAGATCATATAAAGGGAAAACTGAAAACAGTTATCACATTAACTGAATCACCAACTTCAGCCTCAGACCCTCTTTTCCCCAAATATAGAGCCAAAACTTCCACACAAGATTATTTTTACAGTGAAATCTGATCATTTATTCATACTGAAATCTGGCAGGCAGACAGAAGAGAGAGATCATTTTCATTCCCATAATTAATGTTATAAAATTAGCCAGGGTTCATTGGCCACAATATCACATATTTTAATTTGTTTTATGAAAATATGAGAAGAGAAAACCTGACAGCTCCTAAAGCATGTATACCTTTACAATATTGTCTGCATATTTCATAACCATGGATACAGCAATGCCACTGCAGAGAAAATAAAATATCATGCATATACCCTAAAGAGAACAATAATAATATGGAATTTTTGAAAAATGAAAATATGCCCTGAACATTTATGTCCAGTAGCAAATTATAAATTGCCTGCATGTTCACGTGTAGCAATATGATATGTGATATTTGTTCACCAACTCTAATGGATGGATGAAAGGTCTTAGCATCACAGGCACTAATGAGAGGTGGATGCAATATTAATTAACCTTTACCCTTATTGTGTTCTTGATAACTACTGAAGTCATTCATACCACCAGCAATTCCAGCTCAGATATTTGTTTCTCTAACTCTCAGAAATGCCAAGTCTCTCTCCAAATAGATTGGAAAGAGGATCTCATAAAGAAAGAAACAAAATATTCCTAATGCAAGCATATATAAAATAGTAGTTGAAAATGTTACAAATAAAAACTTTCAACCATAAATGCCTTTCCAACAGGTCATCAGATATCCTTTATCTTTCCCAGGATTTCAAAATATTCTCAGCTACCAGAAACATTACAAATTAAACCCTTCTTGCAAAATGGAACACCAACAAGCAAAGAAGTACTGATAAACATGACAAGCCTGAAAAGAGAAAGAACAAAACCTGAGTGCATGATTGAGAATCATGAGAACCGTAATTAATGAATATCCATGGAAGAACCCCCTGGAAGATAATAGACAAACATAACAACATACCATTGGAAGGGTAATAAGGCATCATAAGTTATTAGAACCTGTAATTAATTCAATATTTTTTTCTATATATCTGTATCTATTTACAAGCAATTTATAGTGTGTAATCCTAACACTATTAGGAAACAAACTTTCTTAAACACTGGAGCAAAATAAGGAACTACTAAAGTATGCTTAAAGTATGGGGAACACCACTCCCTAATATCTGCTAACACTCCCCCTCAAGTTGGAGTATAAATATTAATCATGCCCAAATTGTTACATAGGTAGTTAATTCTAGATTCATTTTGCTAATTCATTTTACATAGGTAGTTAATTCTAGTTAATTAATCATGTCCAAATTGTTACATAGGTAGTTAATTCCATTCTTCACATAACTAGTGGCGATAATGTTTTCTTGGATCTTTTCTCTAACAAAATGGCAATCAACTTCAATATGTTACGATCTTTCATGAAACAATGGATTAGAAGCAATATGAATAGCAGCCTGATTATCACACCAAAGTCTTTCAGGTAATGAAGATTTCAATCCCACTTCATTTAGGAGATGATATATCCATAGGATTTCACATGTGGATTGAGCCATTGTCCTATATTCTGATTCAGCACTAGATCGAGATATAATTTTTTTTTTCTTGCTTTTCCAAGATACCAAATTACCATCAATGAAAACACAGTATCCCGTAGTGGATCTTCTATCCACTTTGGAACCAGCCCAATCAGCATCAGAAAAACATTCAATGTTATTGTGACTATTATTTTTGTAGAATATTCCAAGTCCAGGAGTTCCTTTTAAGTAGCATAAGATTTGCTCTAAGCTTTCCCAATGATTGACTGCTGGAGATGGCATGAATTGGCTCACAATACTAATAGAGTAAGCAATATCCGAACGGGTTACAATAAGAAAGTTCAGTTTTCCAACCAGTCTTCTATATCTTGTAGGATCTTCAAGCAATTTCCATCCTTTGAAAGCTAAAAATTAGGAGTCATTGGGGTACTACATGGTTTTGCCCCTAATTTTCCTGTATCAGTTAGCAAATCAAGAACATATTTCCTTTGGGATAATAAGATACCTTTCTTACTCCTAGATACTTCAATCCCTAAGAAATATTTCAACACTCCCAAGTCTTTTGTCTGGAACTGAGTGTGAAGCAAAGATTTAAGGGATAAGATTCCTTTAGCATCATTTCCAGTGATAACAATATCATCCACATATACCACTAAAAGAATGATGCCAGCTTCAGAGTGTTTGTAGAAGACAGAGTGATCTGACTTGCTCCTTATCATTCCAAAACTTTCAATTGCTTGACTAAATTTTTCAAACCAGGCTCGTGGACTCTGTTTCAAACCATATAGAGATTTTCGAAGACGACATACTTTCCCATCCCCCTGAGCAACAAATCCGGGAGGTTGCTCCATATAAACCTCTTCTTGGAGATCACCATGAAGGAATGCATTTTTGACATCTAGTTGAGACAGAGGCCAATCATTCATAGCAACAAGAGCGCTTAGCAACTGGAGAGAATGTGTCAGAATAATCAACACCATATGTTTGAGCAAATCCTTTAGCTACAAGATGAGCTTTGAGACGAGCCACTGAACCAACAGGATTGACTTTCACAGTTAAAACCCATTTGCATCCAATGGCTTTTTTTACCTGCAGGTAAAGATACCAAATCCCAAGTACCATTGTCATCAAGGGCTGCCATTTCTTCCACCATAGCAGCACGCCAACCAGGATGAGATAATGCCTCATGGATTGTTTTAGGAGTGGAGGTGTGATCTAAAGAAGCAGTAAACAGACAAGACGAAGGAGGCAAATGGTGATACGAAACAAAAGTTGAAATAGGATAAACACATTGCCTTTTACCTTTTCGAAGAGCAATTGGAAGATCAAGACTTGGGTCAGAAGCATTTGATTCAGGATTAGGGGACGAGTGGACAGGTAGAGGACATGTGACCAGATCCTCTATCCGTCTGGAGTAGACATGAACGATAGCCGGACGAGCAGATTTGGTTGATAGCAGCTCAGAAGCAGATGAAGGTGGTGAATGAGTAGTTTGAGTAACAGTATAGACTAATAAATCATCTTCCTCCCCCGTATGATCTGAGAGAGGAAATGAGGAAAAAAATGGAACATTCTCCAAAAATGTGACATCTGTAGACACAAGATATCGATGCAAAGTAGGAGAGTAACACCTGTATCCCTTTTGAACCCGTGAGTAACCAAGAAAAACACATTTAAGGGATTTAGGATCTAATTTAGTAACATGAGGATGGACATCCCGAACAAAACATTTAGAACCAAAGACCTTTGGTGCAATAGGAAATAAAGGCTTTGACAGAAATAGAGTAGTGTAAGGAATGTTACCTTTAAGAATAGCAGAAGGCATTCGATTAATCAAGAAATATGTTGTGGAGACAGCATCAACCCATAATTGTTTTGGAACTTTCATTTGAAATAACAGTGCACGTGCAACCTCAAGGAGATGCCTATTCTTCTTCTTAGCAATCCCATTTTGGGAAGGTGCATCAAGACAAGATGACTGATGAACAATTCCATTTTGATTCATATAAAATTGAAATGCATCTGAAAAATATTCTTTAGCATTATCACTTCGTAAGGTTTGAACAGGAAGGTGAAATTGTGTTTTAATTTCAATACAAAAACCACAAAATATAGAAAATAATTCAGAACGATTTTTCATTAAATATAACCAAGTAACACGAGAGTAATCGTCAACAAACGTTACGAAATATTTGAAACCAGTTTGAGATACAACAGGACATGGACCCCAAACATCAGAATGAACTAACGAAAAAGGAGATGCAACACGTTTATTTATCCTAGGGTATGAAGGAAGATGGTGATGTTTGGCAAACTGACAAGACTCACAATCTAAGGAAGACACATGTTGAAACTCATGGCATAATTTCTTTAAGGAGGACAAAGAAGGATGTCCCCAACGACAGTGTTCCTCAAAAGGATTGAGTTGGCTTTGGCTTTGACAAGCAACGGCTTTAGAAACTTCATACTGCAAAATATAGACCTCCTTCCACATGTCCTCTACTAAAAATCCTCTTCGTCGAAAGATCCTGAAACAAACAATAATCAGAAAAAAAAAATAGAATACAACAATTTAAAGTACGGGTAAGTTTACTCACGGAAATTAAATTAAAAGAGAAATTAGGAAGGTGTAAAACAGGAGATAGTGGAATAGATGGTATAGGATTGACAATACCAGAACCAAGTACACAAGACAAAGAACCATCTGCTAAGGTAACATTATAAGGGCTAGCATATGAGTGAAAGGTAAAAAAGAGATTTGGATTACCTGTCATATGATCTGTGACACCTGAATCAATGACCCATTTGGATGATGACGAAACTAGACATGTATTACCTGACTTAGCAAGAGCAGTAACAGCAGGAGTGGAAGATTATAATGACTCTTGATACTGAGTAAATTTTGCAAATTCTTTAGCAGAAACTTGAATTGTCTTGTTAGTGGGCACTGGGGTAGTAGCTAAATTTGCAGAGTGGACTCGATTCCAAGTCTGAAACTTTCGACAAGTATGCTTTGCATGACCAGGCTCACGACAATAATAGGATACCACTCCTCCAAAATCCTGATTGCGAATATCACCATCCTTGGAACTACGATTATTAGATCGTCCTTGACTTACAAGAGCACCTAAAGCAGATGCAGAAGATTGTGAGTTTTCAAGGCGAAGTATCCTTGTAAACGTATTATGAAGAGATGATATCTTGGAATCAGAAAGAATTTGAGATTTGGCTATCTCAAATTCAGGAGGGAGACCTACAAGAAAACTCATAACAACCATTTTTTCCCCTTGGGCTTGTCGAACTTTAACATCAGAATGGAATGGCAATAAGATATTAAGTTCCTCATAGATCTTTTTGAATTCCATAAAGTAAGCTGTAAGTGATCGCTCTTGTTTTTTGACACGGTAAAAGACATTGTGAACCTCATAGATTCGGAATATATTTCCTTTTCTCGAATATATAAACTCCAAATATTCCATTAGCTCCTTCACAAATTCACCGTGATTAACCAATGCAACTACTTCATTAGCAATAGAGTTTCTGATCTGTAAGAAAATACGCGCATCATCACGTAACCAAGTATTTCTAGTTGCATCAGTCGGTGGTTCATCAGTAAGATGATGGGTTTTATCTATACTTCTTAAATAAATACGAACTGTTTTACTCCAAGCGAGATAGTTGGAGTTGTTTAATTTTTGTTCTATGATTTTAGTCAGGATAGGAATCACATTAGTAACAACAGTTGATTTACTTTCAACTACATCAGTAGGTTCTGCCATTTTTTTTAAACAATGACTACATAGAATATCAACACCTCTGTAAAAGAATATTCGGTTGCCCAAACAACTTATATAGCGTCGAAAAATACCAAGAAATCACACAACCAACCACTAAAATGCAAGAATAGATATTTAGAATTAGAACAGCTACCGGAATAGTAGCTGTCTTCACGAAAAAAAAAAAAAAACCACTGATATATCAGTGACAATCAAACCTTGCCGCAAAATGAAAGCCCATAAGCTAGCTACCACTGAGAGAGAAACCGGTATCTGAACTTAATATGAACCACCGCCAATGTTGTTCAAAATCAAAACTGGACTCAATAACAAGAATAATCCTCATAGAAATGTTTTGAGTTAATTTTAAATTAACTCAATTAAATAAAAAAAAAGTGAAAATAAAAAAACACACATCAAAGAAATATAAATAACATAATTAATTATGGATTTTGATTTGTGAAGATGGAAGGGAAAACAGCTAGAAGAAGAAGAAGAAGAAAGCATACCTCGTCCTTGATTTTCCTGTACTCCATTCTCAAATAAACCCAGAAAGTGAAATCAAATGCAGATCTCTATCTACAAACTGAAACCACCATTACCACTCTTACACGGGTCGGACGGGTGCTCGAATCCTGTAGTCCATTTGCAAATAAACCCAGAAAGTAAAATCAGTCTTTCAATTAGACCCATCCATATGCAATATCAATGCTAAAATAATTTATAAATTTTTTTTCTGGGGAGATAGAGACTCACACTTACTATTGTTTCTCTGAAACTTGATCAAGCATCAAATTCAAAAACTCCATCAACGCCTCCATTCGATCAATTGATAAGATTAACCCAGATGAGCAAAGAAGGTTACAAGAACGACCCAGTAGCTGATATGGTAATGCAATGCGATCTGGCAATCTACACAGCCACTTATCACTCACTGGTGAAGTTCAGTTTTCTGGCAAATAATAGCATAACAAGCTTTGTATCGATGGTGTTTGCCTGCCATGAGTCCAAGACCATTCATATTACGGGCCAGAACCGGTTCGGACCGATCTGGATTGATTCAAAATTTTCTGATGAAATTACATTCTCTAACACCATTTTTAATTTTTTTTTACAAAAAAAAAATACTCCATTCTTTTTAATATACCTTTAATATATTTAATATATATTTTTAAAAATAAAATATACTATTAATATAGTAAATATATACCAAAATATTACTCTAAAAAATTATTTTTAAATTAAAAATTAAAAATTAATATTTTTGAAATAGAAAAAAGAAAATGAATATTTTTAAAAATATTTTTATTTTAGAGAGTATTTTTGAGGAAATTCCAAATTTTATTTTTGAATTTCTTAAAAAACCAAAAAATAAAAATAATTTTAAAAATATCTATTTTTCCTTCTTCTTTAAAAAATCCACTTCTTATTTTTAATTCGCTTTGACAAGTATACATATAGTATGCTCCCACTTTAAAAAAGTATATTTTTAATATATTAGAAATATATAAAAACTATAAAGTATTTAAAAATATTAAAAGAACATATAATGTAATTTTTCGCTTTAATTTTTATTATTACTTCCAAGTCCGACCTTGTCCAATTGATTGTATTTTGCCTTAATAATATAAATAATATTTATTACATTTGAATAAATTA
The DNA here is from genome assembly GCA_947685225.1 of Garcia nutans. Classification (NCBI taxonomy): domain Eukaryota; kingdom Viridiplantae; phylum Streptophyta; class Magnoliopsida; order Malpighiales; family Euphorbiaceae; genus Garcia; species Garcia nutans. The sequence goes on from CANTUV010000013.1 coordinate 1,429,230, forward strand.
TTTTTGTTTAATTTAATAATATAATATGGTTATAAAAATAATAAATTGATTAAAATATTTTTCAAACATTAATTTTTTAAATTTTAAAAAATAAATCAATTAAAGGCATAACTAATTTATTAAAATCATATAAAATGCGTGTCAAATTATTAACCATTAAACTAAATTAATAAAATTTAATAAAACTAATTGAAAAGAATCACAAATATAAAAAATCAAATTAAACATTTTTACATGAGCAAATTTTCTTATACTTATATCAAGAAAACAAAAATTATAAGGCACAAGTCATGACATAAATTTGTGTCATTTTAAATTTATGTAATGCTGAGGCTATCTCAGGAGGTACTTCTAGCTCTCTGAGCTTGAGCTCGGGTACTGCTACCGTTGCTTCTCTCCTACCTGTAAGACAAGAGAGAAAGGGGACTGAGCTCTCCGAAAGAGGCTCTGATGCCTAAATCAGAGGTCAGTTGCTTTGAGTAAAAGAGAGTAATAGAGAAAGAGTAAGGATCATTTACCTGTTAGGGTTAATCTCTTATTATAGTTAATGCGAGGGGGGACATGATTTGGCTCATGTCAGCACAATTTATGGATATATTGTCTGCTGGACATCTGGAGCTCGGTGGGACTAGTAGTGCCCGGAACCAAGGTCTTCATGTTGTTGGAAGCCCGACTATAAGGATGACCGGATAAAGAGCTTGAGTGCCGAGCTCGAAAAAAGGAGGGGTAGCATCAATAGTTCCCCTCAAGTCATTGACATTTATGTCAAAGTCATGCATAGGAGCTCGGAAGCACCTGGTAGAAAATGTATGTGTTGACTAATGAAGTAAATGTTGTATCACAATATGTAGTGTTCAAGTGTGGAGCTCGGTAGATGAGCTCAGTTAGTGGGGGATATATTATCACTTTTACACCAATGATGCTGGGGCTATCTCAGCGGGTACTCTTAGCTCTCTGAGCTCGGACTCGGATACTGCTACCGCTGCTACTCTTCTACCTGTTGGGGGTCAATCCCCTATTTATAGTTGATGCGAGGGGGGGATAGGGTCTGGCCCATATCAGCACAATTTGCAGATGTATTGTCTACTGGACATCTGAATCTCGGTTGGACTGGTAGTGCTTAGAACCAAGGTCTTCATGCTACTGGGAGCCCAGCCATAAGGATGACCGGATAAGGAGCTCGAGTGCCGAGCTCGAAAGAAGAAGGGGTAGCATCAGTAGTCCCCCTCAAGTCATTGACATTTATGTTAAAGTTATGTATAGGAGCTTAGAAGCACCCGGTAGAAAATGTATGTTCTGACTAATGAAGTAAATGATGTATCACAATATGTAGTGTTCAAGTATAGAGCACGGTAGATGAGCTCGGTTAGTGGGGATATAGTATCACTAGTCCTCCGCTAGTCGTTTGACTTCATGTCAAAGTGAGGCCTGTGATAGAGGAGGCAACCTCAACAAGAGCTACAGAGAAAATGAGTGACACAAGGTAAAGCTCAAGGAGCTCAAAAACTAAGAGCTTGAGAAGGTTGGGTAGTGAGGGAAACTGATAAGAGTTCAGAAGTATACTCTCCTGAGAAGTCTTGACATTCATGCCAAGGAGTAGGTGAAGATTCCAAAAGTATACATATCATGCAGAGGAGAAGTGACGCTTCAAAAATTGAGGTAACTGTTGGGCGGGACTTGAAAAGACGTAACGTTTGCAGCATTAAAGAGGGACGTCGATTCACATGGCTGAGGTGAACTCTATAAATAGAGGGTAGTGGGACAGCATTTAGTACATGATTCAAATGAGAAAAGCTTTGTTCATTTGACTAGTAAAGGCTGAAGAGCTCGATTTTAGAGGTTAGTTTTAAGTTTTTGTTTTAAGTTTTGCATTTAAAGTTCTAGTTGCAAAATGGTGCGAGCAGTCATCAGCTCAGCTGTGTAGTAGGAGAGAGGAGAGGTGGGCCCTCCAAGTGTACTGGGGGAGAAAAGTCATGTCAAAACTGGGCTGGATATGATCAAAATGATCGACCTGAAAATAAGAAGATGGTCTCAACTGGTGGGTGAAGAGGAAGAAGTAGCTGAAGTCCAAGGAGTGCACCCGAGCTCTGAAAAAGCTTGGGTAAGAGATATTAGATCCACACTAATAGAGGTAGACCTGGCCGAGATTCGACAAAAGTACCAAATACCCAAGGAGTATAAGATGCTTGTCCCAGAGGAAGATGCTCAAGCCTACGACAGCCTACCAGAACACCAATTGATGATCTATGAAGAGGATATGAGGTCGAGGGTCAGGTTTCCTCTATGCCCCTTCTCGCTGGCTTTCCTGTGATACCACAATATTGCCCCCGGTCAACTCAGCTTAAATGCATGGTGAACAATCACGGGGTTCGAGATACTCTAAAGGTTGCTCGGGGTTATACCTACCCCTCAAGTGCTGAGTGCCTTTAGTGTGCTCAGAATACTCCCAGGAGCAGACAAGGACTTTTTGTACCTACAAGGAAGGTGTGGGCTCGATATGTTTGCGGAAAAAACTAATTCGATAAAGGCATGTAATGATCAATTTTTCATTCTGGAGAATAGCCAAGGGTTCTATTGCCAAAATATTTTATAGGTTAACCCCAATAGCAAACAAGTGACCAGGGGGAGGCTGGACGAGAATGAGCTTATTGTGTTTGAGACAGTGGAGCGAGATATTTTGAGGAAGAAGAGGAATGTCATTGCATTGATAAGGGAGTACTTCCCCCTTGGGAGGGCTCCAAAGAAGATTCGGCTAAAAGACCGGACATGTATGCTCTATGCTTGAATACTTATTTTTTTGTTTAAAATTAATGTGGTAAAGTGTTTGGTTGATTTGTGCCTTGATTGAACAAAGAGGGGCTCAGAGTCAGCGAGCAGAGAACTTAAGCACTTGACTGAGAAGGAGGCAAGAAGAGAGGCTCGGAAGAAGGCCAGGATAGCTCGTGAGCAACCGAGCAAGTGAGCTACCTGGACCTACCCCGCCCCGGAAGAAGAGCTTGTGGTAGACTTGGCACCCTCAGAGGCAATACTAGAAACTGAGTTACACGGAGAGGGGGGGAGAACACTTGCAAATTGCAAGGGTAGATAAGAACCTACCTCAAACCTAAGTGGAAGGAGACTTACCATGGAGAGAGGTGGATGAACCACTAGCCCGCAGGTACAGCATGGTTCGGCTAGTGGAGGCGATGAATGAGAAGTTGGTCGGCCCACACAACACTACCTACTTAGTGTAGGAAGCCGAGTCGTAAAAGATGTTGAAATAAATATATCGGGATATCCCGAAGGAGAGGCACAAGAATGCGCATAAGAGCTCGAGTGGCATGGCGATGAAGATGGTGACAATGTCTCATATGGTAAGGAATAATCCAAACATTTATACATGGATTGAGGTTTAGAATGCAAATGAACTAAATGAAATTCTATAGGTTACCTAGCTCGCACATACCATCGAAGATCAGGTATTTGCTTAGGCAGCCAATTTTGCTAAGGCGGTGAGAAACTGTGATGAGGAGGCCACAAAGAGACGAGAGTTAAAGAACTCCTTGAAAGAAAAGGATGAAGAGTCAAAACAAGTGCAAGAAGCTTTGAGGAAGAATAAAGAGGAGCTTAGCTCAGCCAAAGAAGCTTTGTATGCCAAAAACGAAGAGCTTCGCCTAGTAAAAGAAGCTTTAAAATCTAAGGATGCCAAGCTACGCCTAGCAAAGGATACTCTAGAGGTGACTCCTCAAGGATTGATTGTTAAGTCCATGAGGAGCAATAAACACTACACTCGGGGTGTCTACGCCTATCAGAAGGCTGTGTCCAACTGGCTGAAGAATGAGAACCCGGACATGGACTTGTCTTGGATGATGGAGATAGACATCGATGAGCTAGCTGCTGAGCAAGAGGTAGAAGATGAAGAAGATGAGGAGGATCTAGACTAGGAAGATGAGGTCTAGAATGACAAGGTCTAGGAGGTTAAATATGTAAATTATCTATAAGGTGCTTATGCTCGATCCATACAATTTTAAGGACCGAGCTATATATGTAATAAATTTTTTCTGATTAATGAAAAGACTTTTCTTTTGAGCTCAAATTCAATACTTGCATTTGATTTGACTCGTTGCATGATATGCTATGTGCATTCCATATTTGGCTCGGTTGTCAGCCGAGCTTGTGATATGTTGTGTGATGTTAACATGTTTATGCACGAGATGCACCTGAGCATCTCAAAATAGTGCGCCTTAGGCATAATTTTACTGAACATGCTCGGGGCACGGGTCATGAGCACTCGAGTGCCGAGCAACCAAGTAAACTTTAAAATTAGAGAATAAAGAGTGAGCACTTGGTTAAAGATGGGCTATGTGCGATATCAGACTAAACAAGAGTATTTTGGTGACTATTGGCTTAAGAGCTCAGCCAAGCTACTTGGGCTTTACATTCAACCAGATTCTTGGTTTCTTTAAGATACAAGACATTTATCTGTATTGTTAGTGTGATCATAGTCATGGGAATAGGAAGTTCCTCTTTTATGAACTTAACTTGAATGCCAGTTCGGCTCTATAGTCAGCTCTTGGGGATGCCCTTCATCGAATATCAGGGGTGTCAATGCTCGAATATCGGGGGTGTCAGTGCCTATGCTCGGTAATCAGATATGTCAGTACCTCCTCCATTGCCTTGACATTTATGTCAAGCAGTCTCTTAGGCATGCAATTGGAGGATTATCAAAACGCCTAACTATGTACATTGATATACACATCTTGAATACAATAATAAAGAATCATAAAAGTGGGGCTCGGGAACATATACAAAGAATGATGTTACTCAAGTCCCTGAACTTATAGAATTGTAAAGATGAACATAAATTGTAACATACAATGAGAGCATTAATGCTCGGTTTAGAGTATTGAAGCTCAGCCCTCCACAAGCTGCTATAACAAAATGCGTGCACAGGCGCTATAAGCAAGCATGATAAAACATTAAACAGTACAGTATTGTAAATAAAATAAGACAAATGTGCGAGAATGGACTAAATAGTCCGGCATTATAAATGAAAGGATTCTTTGATTGCTCTGTTTTAGTTTAATTCATAATTATGATTAGCTTGTTTGCTCATGATGAGTTTGGTTCATTTATTTTGATGTGCTAATGCATACATAATGCTGCTTCTTATTGCTATATGGAAAATAGTAATTGATTTGCTCAGATGATGAGCTATGGTATGATAAAGGAGCTAAGATCTCGGTGTGCTACCAGAGCACTGTAAGGAGCTAAGGGCTCAATGCGCAACTAGGGTGCTATAAGGAGCTAAGAGCTTAGTACGCGACCAGGTCGCTGTAAGGAGCTAAGAGCTCGGTGCACGACCAGGGTGCTGTAAGGAGCTAAGAGCTCAGTGCGCGACCAGCGCGTTGTAAGGAGTTAAGGGCTCAATGCGCAACTAGGACTCTGTAAGGAGCTAAGGGCTCAATGCGCAACTAAGGCACTGTAAAGAGCTAAAAGCTCGGTGCATGACCAAGGCACTGTAAGGAGCTAAGGGCTCAATGCTTGACTAGGGCGCTGTAAGATGTACTATTAAAGTGTTGTAAGCTCAGTACGCGACCAAGGCACTGAAACATGCATGATTAAAGTGCTAAAAATTATTGTGTGGCTAATGCATTATAAGGCTCAATGTAATTTTATAATGTGCACGAGTGCTACAATACAAAATGTTAAATCAGGGCATAGTTAGAGTGATATTCTTGCAAGAGCTATAAGATGTACCTGAGGTTTCCTTTCTTTTGCTAGAGAATAGCTTGTCCATGCTCACCACACCAATGATGTTGGGGCTACCTCAAGGGGTACTCCTAACTCTTTAAGCTCGAGCTCGGGTATTGATACCGTTGCTGCTTTCCTACCTGTAAGACAAGAGAGAAAGGGGACCGGGCTCCCCGGGGGGAAGCTCCGTTACCTAAGTTAGAGATCAGTTGCTCTAAGTAAAAGAGAGTAATAGAGAAAGAGTAGGGATCCTTTACCTGTTGGGGTTAATCCCCTATTTATAGTTGATGCGAGGGGGGGGACAGGGTCTGGCCCATGTTACCACAATTTGCGAATATATTGTCTGCTAGACATCTAGAGCTCGTTGGGACTAGTAGTACCCGAAACCAAGATCTTTATGCTGTTAAGAGACCAGCCATAAAGATGACCAGATAAGGAGCTCGGGTGCCGAGCTTAGGAAAAGGAGGGGTAGCATCAGTAGTCTCCCTCAATTCATCGACATTTATGTCAAAGTCATGCATAGGTGCTCGGGAGCACCAGGTAGAAAATGTATGTGTTGACTAATAAAGTAAATGTTGTATCACAATATGCAGTGTGGAGCTCGGTAGATGAGCTCGGTTAGTGGGGATATAACATCACTTTTACACCAATGATGCTGGGGCTACCTCAGGGGGTACTCCTTTCTCTCTGAGCTCGGGCTCGGGTACTGCTACCGTTGCTGCTATTCTACCTATTAGGGTCAATTCCCTATTTATAGTTGATGCGAGGGGGGACATGGTCTGGTCTATATCAGCACAATTTACGGATGTATTATCTGCTGGACATCTGGAGCTCAGTAGGACTGGTAGTGCCTAGAACCGAGGTCTTTATGCTGTTGGGAGCCCAGCCATAAGGATGGCCGGATAAGGAGCTTGGGTGTCGAGCTTGAAAAAAGAAGGGGTAGCATCAGTAGTCCCCCTCAAGTCATTAACATTTATGTCAAAGTTATGCATTGGAGCTCAGAAGCACCTAATAGAAAACGTATGTGCTGACTAATGAAGTAAATATTGTATCATAATATGTAATTTTCAAGTGTGGAGCTCAGTAGATGAGCTCGGTTAGTGGGGATAGAGTATCATTATGCAATCCATAATTTTATCCAAAATAATATGCCTATAAGTTCATACAATGTATAATTAAAAGTAGTTCCAAATATATTAAAATTCATAGAAATTTATCATCCTGACATTGCACTCAATAACCACCAAACATCATCTCAAGTAAAGACTCTTTGCATCATTCAAGTGCGATATTTGCAAAATAAGTCAACATTTCATGATATTGAATAAGAGCCATAAAAGTTTTTGTTTCCACATTAGCTTCCAAACTCAAGCTCAATACTAATTTCTAAAACTCATTTCATGATATAAGTGGTTCAGTTGAGAGATCACTATTACATTAGCAATGCAACTAAACCCATTTTTCAGAACATATAATGCATCATCTTTTGAAATTTGTTTAGACCACTTTATCTTAGGAACTAGAGTTTCAAATTATTTTGTGAAGTAGATGTATTAGGAGTTGGTGCATCATTATAGCTTGGCTCAATTTCACGATCAATAAAAGTTTCTAAAAGTACAAGTATTGTCAGACATTATTTGATCAATATCATCAATGGTCATTGTGCTTGAGTTGCTATTTTTTTTCCTAACATTGTGTGTAGCTTTTTTTCTTATATTTGTTGAAATATTATGAAGTTGAAGCAACTTATAATACTTCTACTTATATTTATTTTCCAATTTAGCAGCTACAAGATTCATTTGTAAAAATAAAACAACAAATAATGATGATTAACTCAATATAATGAACACATGTAATATATATATAAACCATGTAAATTATCTTAATTAGTTATTCCCATATCTCCTCTTCAACTTCCCAAATTCCTATTTCTTAAACCCATGAAAAACCACACCATTCTAGAATACATCATACACCATTGAGTAAACTGTCTTTTATGTGATTAAGGACTTGTTCTTTGTCTATTAGTTTATATTAGAAATATTTCTTTCAACTCATTCACAATGCAATCTAATGCATGTATTGTAAAAGTCCCACCAACTATATTCGTAATATTTTTGTTGATTCATGAATGCATCAACTAAATTATCATCTATTGCATTTGACAATACACATGTGGTTGATCTATTTGAAGTTTGTGTTTTTATAGCATTTTGATAACCACATAATAATAATATTATTAACTTTATAAAACAAAAAAGGCTATTGTAATTGTTTTTCATTCAAAGATAAAGTTTTGTATAATTAAAATATTCCAAATTCAATACATCAAATTTCCAAATTAAAAATAAGTTAAGTTGAAAATGAAACACAAACACAATGTCACATTAACAAGTAGGGACATAATTTGTGTAATTAGCCCATATATGAGCATCTATGGGATCCTCAGTCATTTATCCTCTCCTAATTTTTTTCACTATTGTCCTTAATATTATAATGTTCATTTTGTTCATTTTCATTTTCTAAAAGTTTAGCTTCATATTCTGTAAATAGCTCATCATTTGGATCTACATTCCTTAAGTTATTACGTAAGATACAACATGCAAAAATTATGAGATTCTAAATTTCAAGTTGATATTCTGATTCAGCTGAGCTCGCAATTATAGGAAATCACTTCTTAATGATTCCAAACACTTTTTCAATTGCATTATACTACAAAATTATTGAATATGGAAATGTCTTTTGAAAATAAATTTTCTTATGGTCCTCAAATCAATTATTATCTATATTATAGGAGATCAATATATTTATTATCCTTAGTTTATCTTTCAATTAAAATAGGGGATGATTTTTAAAGAAAATTTAAAAAATAAAAAAAAGTCATTTTATAGGAATTTTATTATGTAGAAAACCAACTTTGTATTTTTTATACATAAACCCTAACCCTAACCCTAATTCCAACCTTATGTCTATTTTTAAACTGTAAAAACATGGTGTATATTACCCCCTTTATAGTCATAGGTTGACCTAGTCATCATTATTGTCTCTATCATATTCTATCACCATATTTATATTAAAAGCTATTGTCTCATTATTGACCTAGTCATCATTATTCTATCATAGGTTGACCTAGTCATCATTATTGTCTCTATCATATTCTATCACCATATTTATATTAAAAGCTATAAAATGAGAGAAATTAAAGTAAAATTTTATAGGTAATTAATTAAATTAACTGAGCTTTTTTGGTAATGAGTGCAAATAGAATCAATATTTTTGCTTTTCCTACTCATAATGTCTATTTATTGAGCTTATTAAACTTAAATAATTCACAACAAACTAGATAGGACAATTTATTTATTGGCCTTATTATACTTAAATAATTTGCAACAAACTATATAGGACAATATTTCTATACTTTTTTTGCTTTTCCATCCTTTCTATTCCATATTTCTCCTAATGTCTAGCTAATTATATTTTGACCCATCATGTTCTCTTTGGTTCTTCAATTATGTCCTTCATTCTTATTTTTGCAAAGTGTCCTTCTCCTTCATCTTCCCAGTTGCATTCCAATTATGTCCTTGTTCCCCTTTTAGGGTTTCTTTAACTGACTCTTAATTTTCAATTTGTAAGGTTTCCTTCATTCTTTTTATTTCTATGTGATGTTCTTATGTATCATTTCTATTATCTTAAATTCTTATAAAGCTTCTAATGTTCTAAAAATTCTTTTATTATATTTTGATTTTCAAATTAGGATTTTTTCCTAAGCCCAACTTCTGGGTTTCCTCTAATTTATCTCTAAATTACTTCAAGGTTTGTCCCTCCAGCATATATCCGATTCTTCATAAAAATACCATAAATATGCAGGATGTTATACAAGATAAGTAGGAACTCACATATCCTTATTTTGATATAGTCCTTTCATATGCTTGTTTTCATATAAATTTTACTACAATAATTTTTGGCCATTACCACTTGAATTCTTCAATAAACTTTGATTTATAAAGCTTATTAAACGTTAAATACCAAGAATTGCAATAAACCAACTACAAAGCTTAGTAGTTTTATGCCATATGCAAAAAGCATATTTCATTGACGGATATTCTTTTTTTTTAAATTGCTTTTGTTATCTATAGATCTTAGTTTGTTAGAATTATTTTCGGTGGCTTTCCCATCAATGATGTAAAATTTTGTTATATTTTAAAATATATTAATAATCAAACAAAAAAGTTATATTAATTGATAAAATATATAAACACATACATTCAATAGCTATTCAAAAGAACCTTATATCTCATCCTATAGAAGAGCACATCTAAATAAAATAGTTTTGCCATAATTGTCAATTCCCACAAAATCTTGAAAGGAATATTATTTACATTTACGCATGTTGTAAGTTGTATTGGAAATAACTATATAACCAAACCTTTGATACTATTCCAAACAAGGAGTTTGAACCCTAAAATGCATAAATTTTTATTCATTCACCTTATAATAGTACAAAAAATTATTTTTTTTCTTAGAGATTTAGCATTGCTTCAAAAGATCCATAATGTCATTCATGGCATGCTTCACTTTGATTTTGATGAAAAGATTATGAATATATTATTTAAGAAATAGTAAATGTCAATAATCAATTATTTTTTCAAGTTTCATAACACAGTTTGTTTAACAAATTGACAAACCCATTTCCTTTAGGAAAAAAGAATACAGTCTTGATATTCTTTAGTGATACTTCAATTAGATGATAAAAAGCAAACTTGTACGGGAATCAACAATGAATGATTATGATAAACAACAAATATAGTAATATGCCATTCTTTAGGAAAAATGTCACAATATGTTCTCAATATAATTCCTAAATATGTCATTCACTCACCGTTAGTAGAAACTTTATTTTATTGTTTCTTTAATGGATTAATAACTTTCACTTATTATCTCCCTTGACAATAGAAAAAAAAATCATGTCTTCTTATTTTTTTCATTTTTATTTATAAACCTTCCCTTTCGAATAGAAAACCTAGATATATTCACATAATTTTGTAAACAAAATAAGTTTATTCTTCACTAAGAAAACTTCGCCTAATAAAAAGGTCATATTTATTGCCCATATGCTCATGTGATCTTTTGTTCAAACTAAAAATTATAACAATATTGTGCCAGTCTAAAATTAGTTCATTCAAATCAAAATTAGGCCTTGAAATACCTTGCTCAAAATTAGTCTTGAGATACACAATTCAGTACATTAACTGCAATAAAAATAAAATAATAGAAAATTCAAAATTTGATATTTATTTACTTCAAGGAGTGCTATTAGAAAATAAAAATAAGTTTCCAAAGATTTTATTCATGTGTACGTGATGAAAGAAAATGTTAAAGAAATTTGCTACCTATTAATAGACTTTTCTTCTCAATTTCTTTGTACTTGTTCACTTAATTTTTTTTCTTGAGTTCTTTGTATGAAACGAAAGTTAAAGTTTATTCATTTGACTAAATTGGTTAATATAGAAGGAAGGAGGAGAGATTTCAAGAAATTATTAATATGAGAGAAAAATAAATGTAAAATAATTGGTAGGTAAAACTTAATTAACATAGGTAAAAAATGTGGGTAAGTTTAAGAAAATGATTAACATGAGTGGAAAAGGAGGGAAAAATTTAAGCAATTGATTAATACAAGGAAAAAAAGGTGAAGGGAAAATAATCTACTAGTGAAATTTATTCTTGTATCTTGAAAAGTTAATGCTTTAAATTCAAATAGGAAAATTGTTAATGCTTTAAATTAAGATTGGGAAATTAACTTTGTTGATCTGATAAGCATTAATGATTTACCATTTAATAATAAAACTAATTCATAAAATAAATCAAATCCCCTATCCCCCTATTTAATTATCCTTAAAGAGTACCCTTGGGGCACTTCTTTTAGGCAACTAAGGAGAGAGAAGGGGGGGGGGGGGGGGGTTAATTTATTTTTAGTGAAATGAGGCTAATTTAAAATTCTTTGGCAAGTAAAAAGAAAATAATTAGAGAACAAATAACACACAAATTTACAGTAGTTCAAATTAAGCCAATCCTACATCCACTCCTTAATATCCACTCCTTAATAATAAGTTGAGTATTCCACTAACTTAGGTTTTTACAAGTTAAACCCTAACTTGATATTTTAATAAGTTAACACTAAATTTTTACGAAGTTTGAGAATCCTCACAACCCAATAAGAGTTTTCTCCTTTTGCTCACTCTCTAACCAACTTAATACAATGGTGTTTAATATTCACATCCAATACGTAAACTATAATAAATGAAATTTTAAGAACAAGATAATGGAAAATTAAATTTGCAAGGTTTTGGATAATTAACGCTCAAAAGATTGAAATAAATGATGTTTGATGGTGCATTTATAGTCCTCTTCCTCTGACAATCCCATTTAAAATGAGTATGGGAAGATCAAGCTTTTCACTAACCAAATCTCTTGCATTAAATGCTTACCAGATAAGCCTAGCAATCGCTTACCTTGTTAGTATGGTCGTGAGGCCCTTCTTCATGGTCTTCCTTCAAAATGGTGCAATTGCGAGGTCATACATGTGTATTAGCTAGTTTTAATAGCTAGTACACGAGGCACTGATAGGTCAATGCGAAACACTGTGCTCCAAGCTTTATGAAACTCACAGTTGCCCTATATGCTAATGCGTCGCATCTCCATTATTTTGAATTTCCCTCGAAACTGACCTTCACACGTGGCATCTAATCATTGGTGAAGAGGAAACCTGCCAAAGGTTTGAATGGTGCAATCGCACCATATCTATATAGTGGTCGAAGGAGGACTCTCACGCTGAGAATCTGGCCGCTATCAATACCACGATATCTACTACCATTCAAAGTGATTTCTGCCTTCAATGGTCTCGCGGTCGCATTGAGACATGGTGTAGTCGCTAGACCTAGTTTAGCACCCATCTTTATGTCATGCTCATGTTTGTGAGCTTTACTATGAGTTCTTAAGATTTCAGGTTTCAAGTGTGGTCACTCTAGCTTCTAAGTTGTTGCACCACCTTGGTGTGCGATCGCTCTTGTGGTTGCCAATAAAATCGTGAACCTATTGTGTTGTTTTTCTTTTTCTCAACTCTTGGTGTAGTTGCACCCAATGCATGGACGATTGTGAGATATGTCTTATGTAGATAACTCAAAAGCAATTAAACATAGGGGAAAAAGCACTTAAAATTAAAGTTAAATACTTTTTAATTTGAGTGTAAAAGGTCAAAAAATAATATGTATATCAAGGATTTGGCTAACAATATCCAACTTTTTGACTTTAGCAGTCAAAATGAAATGAAAAAATAAAAGTTAAATAAAAGCAACAAGGTTTAAGGGAACAAGTATATAATCATGTAAAACTCCCCTTTAATTCATGCTAAGTCTTGATAATCTTAATGTGTTGAACTTAATTTAGAATTTCATTAAGTTTGGGTTTAACTTATATAGATTATTAAGATTAGTACGGATTGTTTTATTCATAAAAATTGCTAAGATGCATATATTCATTTTCATTTCAACTTTTTCTCCCCCTTTAACAAAGACAAAAAGAGAAAAATGCAAGATTAAACAAGAAATTCATAAGAACAAAAGTAGATTAGACTTGCTCGCTGTAAGTGCTAGGAGGACACATACGGTTGTAATCTTTGTCACTGGACTGAAAAAGCAAAGTACATAGAAATAGAAAATGAAGTCATACGTGACCAATACATCTAAAGTTCATCAAAATAATGAAAATCATTCATGAAAAACTATAAGATAAAAAAGAAATGAAAACATAAATGATAAAAATTTCAAAAGAAAATCTAAAGAAAATGGCCCTAATCAGATTGTGTGTCTTCATCTTTATCTTTTTCAACCATTGGTCCATTTCCTTTGTTTTTGGGTTCTTGTGTAATTGTTTCCTCTCTACTATAACTCCTCCCCCCTCCCCTTTCTACTTCAATTGAGTCCTCCTCAAAAGGGCTTTCCACATGATTACTTACATCTCAATTCATCAAATCACATTTAGGCAAATCCATCTTGTGTTGCATATCATAGAGGTCACGGTGTATGTGGGAAAGGAGGTCAATTTTTTTGTTCAACTTCTTAAAGTGCTTGGCTACATCCTTCCTAAAATAAGTGAATAGCTTTCAGAGGGAATGTAATGCTTTCAAGATGAGATTGGTAGAAGAGGAACTACCCACACGAGAGCTTGATGGATTTCTTAGGTATTTCTACTTCAACTTTTATATTTTCATCTCCTTTCTCCTCTTTTACTATATTATACCTAGGCCTCTTCTTCTCCCACTCCATAACTCTCTTACTTCCAAACATATATTTGTAAGTGTTTCCAACTTTCTTGACACATCCAACATGTTCAAGATATGTAAGAATAAGAGCTTTTAGAGCATTATCAAATGGGGTTCTCAAAGTTGCAAGGTTAAGGTCATTAAGTACAAAGTGATTCCTTGCAATTTAAGTTATTGAGGAGGAAAGAAAGAATGTGCCAGATTTGTGTGTTGCATGATGGTGAAAGATATCAATAAAAAACTTAGGGGTTGTTCACTTTATGTTGTTCAAAAGAGCATATAGAAAGAAAAGGTCTCTTCGAGTCACCTTTGCATTTCCATCCACCCTTTAGTGAATGATATAGGTGATTATGCAATGAAGCATCCAATGGGTATTTGATGTGTCTTTCTTTAGATTCTTTGGTTAAGGAGGTATCAACTGGAATTTCTTTCCAAAAGTTTAATAGAATTTGGAATGAGAAGTTTGGATCATTGTAGCTCCTTTGGTTTAGAAACCCCAAATGCTAGCAAACTTATTTAGTGTCATGAAAAAATATCTATCAAACAACTTAAATCTAATCCCATACCACCCAGTAATTGCACTATCACTCTTTTCAATTTAGAGACTCATAAAAAATTTTCTACTAAGACTAGGGTACCTAACCTCATTTGGAAAGATAAATGTTCTCCACCCTAGATTATTTAAAAGACCATAAATCTCATTATTAATCCTTAAAGCTATAAGCACACCCTTATAAGGGATCTTAGTAGCTACCATCTTCTTCCTTTTAAGCATCACATATCTAGTATCTTCCTCTGAATTTTAATAATGAGGCTTATGTATTTTCTCACCTCTCTTATTAGGAGGGGGTGAGGGATCATCTTGACCACCTTCCCTAATGGTAATTCCAATAGGCCTCTTTCCCTTATCTTTAGAAGCAATTTTCTTCTTAGGTGTGATTGGAAAGGATTTGGCCAAAGAGTTTAGAAGAAAAGATAAAAGAGAGAGAGAGTAAGAGCCTTGAAGGTGTTTGTGAGAATTTTTGTTTTTTTGTAGAACTTGAGTGTTTAAGGCAATTTTAAGACTTAAAACACATTAGAAAAGCTTTAAAACTGAATTTGGGTGTTATATATAGAGAAAAATTAAAAACTAGCCATTTTTTACTATTAGAGGGGTGAAAAATTTAAAATAGTTATATTTTTTCTGCAGAATGAGTCAATCATAATCGTCCTAAGTCTAGGATGATTTCAAAACCTGGTCTTGCAACCTTTAGCCAGGCAGGACACTCGCTACCAAATAAATAGAATTTAGAGTTCGAGACGTTTCATTTTCTCTCCACCGCTATGCCTTTAGGTGCTACTGCTAGAGTTCATACCAATTCAGATTTATCAGGTCATGATGCTAGCGACTACTATAGAGGTTGGTATAACCTTTAGAGATAAAGATTGTAGAGCAAAGAGGTTTAAAGAGCACTTTTTTAACATATAATCAAGTGATGGACTTAGCAATGCATGATCAAGTGAATTTTGTTGAAAAATTAGCTTGTCCAAGAACACAAAATCTTGCACATTGCCAAATTTTTGTCAACTAAACACACAAAAAGCAAAATACACATTCATAAATAGTCAAACATTCAATCAATAAATATGGGCAACTTGTAAGCACATAAACTGCTAAAGAATATGCATATAGTGCAAATTTCATACAAATGCAAAATTTTTCAATTCAAGGTGTTTTCTTCAAGCATCCCAATATTTTGTTTGATAAAATTTAATCTTTTCTCATTTAAAGGTTTTGTAAAAAATTTTCCAAGTTGATTTTGAGTATTAATGATCTTCAAAATAAAGTTATGATGTTGAACGTTATCTCCTAAGAAATTGTGTCTAATATCTATATGCTTTAACCTAAAATGTTGGATAGAATTTTTATATATATTAATGACACTAGTATTATCACATTTTATGGGAATGTGGTAAAATACTTTTCCATAATATAGCAATTGTTGTTTTATCTAAAGGACTTAAGTGTAACAAAAGCAAGTCGCAACGTATTCAACTTTCACAGTAGTAGAGCAACTAAAACTTGTTTCTTGCTAAACCAAGAAACTAGGAAATCTCCAAGAAAATGACATGCCTCAATTGTGCTCTTCCTATCTAAAAGGCTACCCACAAAATCAACATTTGAATATTCTAAAATATCAAATGAAGTGTTTCTAGGATACCAAAGACCTAAATGCAATGTTCCACTTAAATATTTTAAAATCATTTTAGTGGCATTCAAATGAGACTCTTTTGGATATGATTGAAATCTAACATAAAGGCAAACACTAAATATTATATTTGGTCTAGAAGTGGTAAGATAAAGTAGGAATCCGATAATACCTCTATATTTCTTCTCATTGACTTTCTTACCACTTTCATCCTTAACCAACTTCAAGGATGTGCTCATGGGATTTTTGTTAGCCTTACAACCATCCATCCCATACTTCTTGAGAAGTTTCTTAGTATATTTGGATTGGTTGATGAAGATGTCATCCTTGCATAACTTGATTTGCAGACCAAGAAAGAATTTGAGCTCACCCATCATGCTCATCTCAAATTTTCTAATCATACGAGAAGTAAACTCTTGGAAAATGCCTCATTAGTAGAATCGAATTTAATATCATTAACATAAATTTGAACAATTAAAATGTCATGCAACTTTTCTTAACAAAAAGAGTAGTGTCTAATTTTCCTTTTGTAAAATCATTTTCTAAAAGATATAAACTAAGCTTATCGTACCAATCTTTTGGAGCTTGTTTCAAATCATATGAGGCCTTAGTTAAATTGAATACATGATTTGGAAGTCTATAATCTTTAAAATTGGAGGTTGTTCAACATAAACTTTCTCATTTATAAAATAATTTAAAAATGTACTTTTAACATCTATTTGAAATTTTTGAAATTCATATGGCATGTAAATGCAAGAAGAATCCTAATAGCTTCTAATCTAGCTATGGGAGCAAATGTCTCTTAATAATAATGCCTTCCTCTTTATTATAACATTTGGCTACTAATCGGGCTTTGTTTCTAGTTATGAGGCCTTCCTCATCAAGCTTATTCCTATACACCATTTGCATCCAATGACTGGACGATTCTTGGGTCTAGGAACTAGCTCCAAAACTTTATTTCTCTCTTATTAGTTGAGTTCATCTTGCATAACAATCACCTACTCCCCATCACTAAGAGCCTTCTTAATGGTTTTTAGCTCAATTTAAGAAATAAAGGCTACATTAGAATCTATGTATCTGAGCTTAGAGTGAGTATTTACACCCCTGGAGGTATCTTCAACAATAAGTTCCCTAGGATGGTCCTTACGATAGTGCCACTCCTTTGGAAGCTCTTGGATTTCCTCCACTTAGTACTTCTCTTAATGTACAACTTGTTCTTGAGGTGGCTCAATTTCATCTGCCTTAGGGGGATCATTCACCTCAAGCTTCTCAAAGGTACCTATAAGGTTATCAAAAATCAAGCTTAGAGGATTCATCAAAAATCACGTGTATAAACTCTTCAACCACTAGAGATCTCCTATTAAAGACTTTATATTCTTTGTTAGTGGAGGAATAATATAAAAATATTCCATTAGAGATCTCATATTAAAGACTTTATATGCTTTGTTAGTGGAGAAATAATGTAAAAATACTCCTTCATCCGATTTGGATGAGAATTTTGTAAGGTTGTCCTTGGTATTCAATAAGCATTTGCATCCAAACACTCTAAGAAACCTTCAGTTTTCTATTATTCCATAACTCATAAGAAGCTTTATCCCTTAGGGGTCTTTTGAAAACTCTATTTGCTATATAGCATGCAGTGTCAATAGCTTTGGCCCAAAAGTATGAAGGAAGTTCATACTCATTGAGCATTGTTCTAGCCATTTCAACTAAAGTCCTATTCTTTCTCTCTACAATACCATTTTGTTATGATGTTCCAGGAGAGAAAAAAATCATGTGAAATGTCAAGTTCATTGTAAAAATTTTCAAAATCCTCATTTTCAAATTCTCTACCATGATTACTCCTAATAGACGTAAATCATGTAGCCTTTTTTCATTTTAAAATCTTTTTATAAAAATTTTAAAAGAATTAAAAGCTTCATTCTTATGAGTTAAGAAATTAACTAAAGTAAACCTAGAATAGTCATCTACAAGGACAAATGCATATTGTTCTCCTCCTAAACTAGCAACTCTTTTAAGTCTAAACAAATCAAAATGAATCAACTCAAGGGGTCTAAAAGTACTTACAACATTCTTGGATTTGAAAGAGCTTTTATATTGCTGCCTAAGTTGACATGGTCCACAAACTTTATCCTTGTGGAACTTCATCTTGGGGAGACCATCCACTAGCTCTTCTTTGCTTAGACATCAGAGTTGGTCCATGTTTACATATCCCAATCTTTTAAGCCAAAGCCACACATCATTGGTATTAGAAACTAAACATGTAAAAACATTATTAGTATCAAGGTGTAAGTCAATTTTATAAGTATTCTTCCTCCTTTGAATACAACAATTGTACCATCATTAGAAGTGACCTTGCATCCTTTGGAATCAAAGTTGACATTGTAACATTTATCATATAATTGACTTACACTAAACAAATTATGTTTTAAACCCTCAACTAACTAAACATGATCAATTAAATTCTTACCATAGACACCAATGGAACCAATACCAATAATCTTATCTTTAGTATTATTTCCAAAGGTTACACTACCACCCTTCTTAGAGGTAAAGGATGTGAAGAGTTTTGCATTACCAGTCATATACCTTGAGCATTCACTATCTACAAGTTAAATGCTCTCTTTGGTTGTAGATTTGAGGCACACCTATAAAATAAAAGCAATTTATTTTTTTAGGTAACCAAATAAACTTGAATCCTAGGGGGTTAGTCTTAGAAGGGTCTTCAAGTTTGAGGTAAGCCTTTCAATTATACCAAAAAGTGTTTATGTGACCAAATTTCATGCAATAGTGATATTAATACAATGGTCTATTTTTTTTTTGTATCCTTTTTCTAGGAAACCTTGAAGGATGATAGTGGGTATGTTGGCATACACATGTGTGTTATGAATGAGTGTGAGTTTGTGCATGCTTGTGTTTGTGTACATTTTTAGCATACATGTATGCATGATTAGTTATTCGAGACTTAGCTTTAGAGCTTTGTGAGTCTTGTGAAGTCTTTTTAGAACTTTTAGGTTTACTAGGTGCTTTAGTGTTCTTCGCCACCTCAATATTAGAAGTTTGAGGTGCTGAAGCTTTGACAATGTGGGGGCCTTTGAAGTAGATGTGGATGAGCTATCACAGCCTAACCCAAATTTGGTGCTAGGTGGCCTTTGTACACTAATTAAAGTGTCCAAGGCCTCTTTCCTTAAAAATGCATTTTCTTTAGAAACTTGATCCAAACTAGAAGAGGTTTTGGAAATGTCATCCAGGGAGCCTTTTAATTGCTTATTGGAGGTTTCCAATTCAATTATAAAATTTTTTAAATCAATAAAATCCTTCTTATTTGCAACAATCAAAGTACTTCATTTTACTCTTTTTCTTCTTATCTTTGGATGAGGTGAGCCCATTTTCACGTAAAATTTTTCTTTCTTTCTCTTCTTTATGATGGCTTTCATGACCTTTCTTGATAAAAGAGCCACCTTTTCATCCTCATCTTCATCTTTACTTTCTCCTTCATTAGAACTTTCACTTTTCTTGGTTTCCTTTGTGGCTTTTAGAGAAATTCCTTTATTTTTCTCCTTGTCACCCTTCTCTTCTTGTTTCTCTAGAGTCATCTCATGGGTGAGGAGTTTGTCCATAAGCTCATCAATCCTTAGCTTACTAAGGTCATGACCTTCCTCAATAGATGAAGCCTTTGACTTGAAGCTCTTTTTTAGGAGTGCTCTCAAAATTTTGTTATTCACATCCTCTTAAGAATAAATCTTGTCATACTTCTTCAAGTCATTGATAATAGCAAGCAACCAGTTTTTCATCTCAGTGACATTTTCACATGACTTCATCTTAAAGAGTTTATACTCATGCACAAGCATTTAGATTTTCTTAGCCTTCCTTAGGTGGTACCCTCATGATAGTTCTCAAGCGTCCTCCAAATGCCATATGCACTTGTATTGTGTTGGACTCTTTTCGATTCCTTTCTTGACATGGATTTGACAAGGATAGAGCAAGATTAGTTGTTCTTATAGAGAGCCCTTTCTTTTGCTTTAGTCCATTATGTTCTAGGAAGACACTTGGACTCCATCTACTTCTTATGTAGGGGCTTTCTATTTATTAGTACATACTTTCATAACTTAATTTTCTCACTATTAAGGAACAAATACATCTTGTATCTCCAACATGAGTAATCAGTTCCATCAAAGTAAGGTCTAAAGTAAGAGTTAAGGTTTCTATGGGAAGGAGTAATGGTTGTGGTGGAACTAGGTAATTGAAGGAGGAATGGATGCCATAATGGATCAAAATTCCACACTCAAGTTTAAGAAAATTTTGAGGCTCTGATATCAATTGTAGGT
Organism: Garcia nutans; assembly: GCA_947685225.1. Taxonomy (NCBI): domain Eukaryota; kingdom Viridiplantae; phylum Streptophyta; class Magnoliopsida; order Malpighiales; family Euphorbiaceae; genus Garcia; species Garcia nutans. The sequence goes on from CANTUV010000013.1 coordinate 1,449,797, forward strand.
CCTTTAGGCAACCAAGGAGGGTATGAATTGGTGTTTTTGGTGAAATAAGGCTAATGTAAAATTCTTTTGCAAGTAAAATGGAAAGAGTTAGAGAAGAAAGAACACAAAAATTTGTAGTGGTTCAAATTAAGCTAATCCCACATATACTCCTCAACAACAAGTTGAGTATTTCACTAACTCAGGTTTTTACAATTTAAACCCTAACTTGATGTTTTAACAAGCTCACACTAAACTTTTATAAGGTTTGACAATTCTCACAACTCAATAAGAATTTTCCCCTTTGGCTCACTCTCTAACCAACTTAATACAATGGTGTTTTATTGCTCAAGCCCAATACTTAAAATATAATAAATGAAACTTGAAGAATAAGGCAATTCGAAATTAAATTTGCAAGAGTTTGAACAATGAAAGCTCAAAAGATTAAAATAAATGATCTTTGTTGGTGTATTTATAGTTATCTTCCTCTGAAAATCCCATTTGAAATGAGTATAGGAAGATTAAGCTTTTCACCAATCAAATCTCTTACATTAAATGCTTGTCAAATGAGCTTAGCGGTTCCTTGCCTTATTAGTTCGGTCGCGAGGCTCTTCTTCATAATCTTTTTTAAGATGGTGTTGTCGTAAGGTGCTAAATGTATGTACTAGCTAGTTTTAACAGGTAGTACACACTTACAGGTCACGCAAAAGTTGTGCAACAAGCTTTATGAAACTTGTGGTCACTCTACATGTTAGTGTGGTCGCACTTCCATTAGTTTGATTTTCCCTTAAAATTGACCTTCACACGTGGCATTTGATCATTAGTGAAGAGGAAACTCCAAAGTTTGAATGGTCTGGTCGCACCATCTTTATATAGTAGTTGGAGGAGGACTCTCATGTCAAGAATCTGGCCGTTATAAATACCATGAAATCTATTGCCATTTAAAGTGATTTCTACCTACAATGGTCTTGCGGTCACACTGAGACATGGTGCGGCCTTTAAACCTAGTTCAGTACCCATCTTTATGCCCACACCCATGATCGTGAGCTCTATTGTGAGTTCTTAAGATTTCAGATTTTGAACCTTACTATGTTGTTTTTCTTTTTCTCAGCTCTTAGTGTGGTTGCACCCATTACATAGATGGTCGCAAGATTTTTCCTTATAGATAACTCAAAAGCAATTGTACCTAAGGCAAAAAAACTTAAAACCAAAGTTAAATACTTTTCAATTTAAGTGCACAAGATCAAAATCAAGTAGGTATACCAAATATTTGGCCAGCAATATATATACACACACAGTAAACACCAAAGGATTACATTGTTGCCATGGTTAACATGCACACTCATTACTAATTATTATTTATTTTATTAAATTTTTGCTTAACTTGTTTTGTTTTTCAATAATAAGAAGCATGAGTATGTTTAGTGTGAGAAGCTGTGCTTTAAGAATGATGTTGAGTTTGAATTTGTTACATATTTTGTTTTGTTGGATCATCCAAAGAAGGAATGTGATTTTGATATATTATAAGGCGACAAGTTTCATTACCTGAAGACAATGAGTAACCTTGGTTATCCTAATAGTCTAGAACAAATTATTGATGATGGTAATTTGACAAAATTGCAAGTTATAAAATATTAAGGAAATACCAATTGACGTATTAGGAATCATTTGTTAATACAACATCACGCCAAACTTATAGGTTATCTAGGCGGAAATCTACTAAAGGGATAATCAGGAGTGAAAAGACTTCTCACAAAGTGCTATAATATTTCCCACAAAAACTAAGGTTGTAAAAGTTGTTTATGTCCAATTAGGTAGTATCAAACATGACATGACATAAGGAGAAAAGGATAAATGATAGTATTATGCGACACTCTATTGATAGTCTTACATGGAAGTTTTTTTTTATGAGCAACATGTTTTATTTGCAAGTGATACTCGTAATGTTAGGCTGGTTTAACAATTAATGGTTTTCAATATTTTGGAAACATGAGCTTTCAACATAGCATTTGGCTTGTAATTATTATACCCTACAAATTTCACCACTGGATTTGTATGATGCAAACAATTTTATTATACCAATGCTTATACCAAGTGATCATAATGTACGAGTAGGCGAAGATATTTTAATGTAGCCTTTAATTGCTGAATTAAAAGAATTATGAGAGGCTGGTGTGTAGATATATGATGCACATAGTAAACAAAATTTCACATTATATATGGTTATTATTTGGACTATTATTGGTTTTCTAGGTTATGCATATTTATCGAAATTGTTAACAAAAGGTTATAAGGTTTGTTCTGCTTGCCATAAATATGTCAGTGTAAGATGCTTTGCTTGTTCAAAAAATATGTACTACATATATCATAGAATTTTCTTTTCGCCTTCTCATAAATGACATAAGAACACTAAGTCCTTTAATTATTTTAGAGAGATCGGAGCATTGCTGAAACTAGTATCAAACTATGAGGTGATAGTGGACCTTGAAATTTTCATTCAAATGCCATTATATAGAGGTATCAAAAGGAAGTATGATGCTTCAAATAGTTTCAAGAATTAGAGGAAGAATAATATCTTTTTTGAATTACTTTATTAAGAGACACTTCTTATTCAGCACAATATGAATGTGATGCATATTAAAAGAATGTATGGTATTAATATATTAGGAAATATAATGAACAACAAAGGAAAGTTGAAATTAACTCTAAACAACCATTATAATTTGGTTAATATGGGCATTAAACATGAGCTTCACCAAAATGTGAATAGAAAAAATGTTTGTGTTCCTGTAGCATGATATGTGCTTTTCTAATCATGAAAGATGTTGGCCAATTTGAAGACTCCAGATAGTTATTTGTCAAAAATATTTAGGTTTGTTAATATGAAGGAATGCAAGATTTATGGAATGAAAGTCATGATTACCATATTTTTAGACAATGATTTCTTCCTCTTTCAATTTGAGTTTTCTTCTTAAAAATGTTATTGAGCCACTTATTGAGTTAAATGCATTCTTTCAAGATTTACATAGTAAGACTTTGGATAGTTCTCAATTGGATCATATTGAAAAGTAAATTATTTTACCACTATGCAATTTGGAGATGATTTTTTAACCCTTTTTTTTACTCACTTACTAGGTGAGACCAAGATAGTTGGACATATTCAATATAGATAGATATACCCAATTATGAGATATTTGCATAAATTGAAATTGTATATTTGGAACAAGGTAAAGCCAAAAGGATCAATTAAATATCAATAAAAGTTGTATTTTAATAGTTTTGAATTTAAATATGTGCACACTATGCATAGTCTAGTAGTAAAGTACACTTCCTCTAAGTAATGCACTCGGTATCGATTCTCCCTCCCCTAATATAATATTCAATAAATAAATTAATATGTATTCAATTAAATACTTTTGGTAGTTTGTAATTTGGAGAAAAATATATGATATTTGAGGGTTCACACATTGATAATGAGTCATATGGTGCTATTAATAAGAAAAACAAACATTTGGTTAGTGGTAAGAGCTTGTACAAAGATTTGATCTTGACAAGTTGATAAATGTAAAGAAGGATAAACTTATTATCTCCATATGCTTTGAAAATGTTTTGATGAACTAGTGAATATGAAAGAAAATTGGCATCATAGTTAGGATATAATGCTAGATCTTGCATACCACCAAAGGTGTCTCAGAATGCTATTGAAACTTAATATTATTCTTGTTTATGGAGTATAATATAGGTTACTCTCATATTCTATTTTTATAGTTTCTTGTTTTACAATAATATGTTTTACACTTCTTTTTCTTATTTTACATCACATCACATTGAATTTTATTATATAATATGTTAAATTGTTAAATAAGATGAATACATTATATTGCGTAATTTAGAATTATTTTATTAATAGTTTCATAGAATTACTTTGATGTAAGTTATGAGAATTCAAAAAAATTGAAGTTTAAGAAAATGCAAAAGGTGAGGTTTGACATAATTGAGATAAAATGATAAGTTGTATTATTTCTGTGAGATGAAAATATTATACTACAAATGGGAATACAAATTACACCTTAAGTATTTAAAATACTCAATTGATGAGAAACGACCACAAAATATTACTTAAGGAATGATTGTGGAAATTTGGAAGGAAATATTTAAAATTTTTGCTAATGAGAATATTCAAGTACTTTTTAATTATTTTTTTCATCTTGGTATAAAAATAATTTAACATCAAAATTGTGCATATATTGAGTTTTACTAATGCTATTAATCATACATATCAAAGAATTATTACTTTAACTGGCCCCTCTCTATTTATACAAATACATTATGATTTATTTAAATATTAAATATTTACATATTTTGTAGGATGAGATACAAAAGATTGAGAACTAGCTAATAAATGACTAATAAGCTTGGTTCAGCTCCAAATGACATTTTAAAAAAGGATTTGGTGTTAGATCGGATAATATTCGCGATAAAAGATTAAGATATAAAATAAGGATTAAGATACAAAACAAATACTAGAGAAATGGATTATAATTCTAGAAGTAGGAACTAAATGAACTGAGAGATGATGTAGAAATTGAATGCTCGTTTAAAGGAACAAGAATAATGCACTAATGTGATAGTGTAACTAATGCTCCTTTCAAGGAATAAGAATAGTACAATTTAGAGTTCTTGCAAAAATTTGAGAGTATATATGATATAAACCATCAAAAAGCTAAGATTTGACAATTAGTACTTTTTAGATATATATATTTTTTTATTTAAAGTCACAACCAAATCCATTAATATTTAATATTTATTGATGCTACTTCATAATTGTCCATTTATTGAAATTTTGTAGGAATAACATGTAGAGTGATAAAGGCATGAAGATTAGTAAGGGAGTTTCACTAAAATTTGAAGATTAATATTATTACAGTTATTTTACTTTTGACATTATCAAGATGTACATGTTAAAAGAAATATAATCTATGTTGAATTTACTTAAATTTATTTTAGATATAGTAGGCTTAAAAATTTATAATTTATATTTATATTTTACTTTCAATAAAACTTATATTGTGTTATTCACTTGTGAATATTAATTTTATTATATAATGCTTTGAATTAAAGAGAATATTTATAAATATATTTCATTATTGAACCACTTTTAAAATGACAAAATATATGGAATGTGGATAAAACTTGTCCCTATATGATTTTTATAAGGGGATCATTATTGTTCATGTCTTGGGACAACTATGGTATTTATATGTAGGGATGAATATTATCCATTCACAAAGAGACCAGTTTCGTTTCCCTTGATATGGGACAATTGTCATTCATTTTTCTATCATCCTTTTGCATATTATGTCATTCGTCTCCAATTTTAGAGACAATGTTTGATCCTCACATTCAAGGATGATTATGTTAGTTTATTTGGGGACGACAGTTGATTCCTTTAATCAAGGACGATTATCAACCCTTTAATTAGGGACTATAATCAAAGTCGCCACTGCACAGGGGAACGACGATCACCACTATATTGTGGATGATTATGATTATCATTTTCCATACGAGGGATGACTATCATCCTCATATTGAAGCTATAAAGATGACTATTGCCCCTTTTATTAGAGATGACATTATAATTTATCACCTCCTATATAATAAAGTATGGAAGTAAAGATGATAATAAATAAGGATGATTTTTCATACTTCTCAGGAAAATTTTATGCATTCATTTTGTTCACTGTTTTTTTTTGTATTGACTAAGGACGTATGTCAAAGATTAAATAATTTATGAGCATCTCGAGGTGGATTTGTTGAGTATTCTTTAAACCGATTTTATACATAAATCTAATATCAACAATGTAGCACTTTCTAAAGATATAATAAATTCAATTATAATGTATATGTCATGCATCAAATCTATAAAAAGTCCTCATTATAATTACCTTCATGTATTTTTAAGGTGTGTTATTTGGTTAATACATATTTAATAATTTTTAAATTAGATGTTATTCACTCCTACCCAACTAAAATATAAGTAAAATTAAATTAAACATGCAGACTGTCAACATATTTTATGTCACATACAAGAATTATTAGAATACAAACGAACAAATACTCTCAAGATTCTACCAAAATTTCAACATAATCCTCTTACAACTAAAATATTTCTCTCTAAAAAAAATAAATATTTCTAAATAGTCTATAAGACGCGTAGCAACAAACCACAATCTTATTGGCTAAATTGGGACTCTAAAATAACCAAAATCTCAGAAGTTTAATTTATTATGATAGAATATCACAATAGTCTAAATTTACTAATCATAATGTATATAGAATTAATATCTCAATTCGTAAGTCAAATATCCATATATAGAACAAGTATAACTTCCTGCATAAAGACTATATATATAATAACCAAATTTGAAATCTAACTTCAAAATAAAATTTGAGGGTTTAAGCTTACAAACACAAAATCCAGTCAAACTAGAGTTATAGATTGCATTGGGAAGCCAAAATAGAGCTATTGAAGTTGAAGTCCACATTTTGTCAACGATGTCGCTATTGTCCGGCCATATGTCGACACAACTAATGACATTGAGGTCAAGATTGGGGGGGGGGGGGGGGGGGGGTTATCATCCTACTCACTTTGACACCAAGAGTCTATTGATGGTGTCCCTGCTCTACCATTCGCTGAGATAGAAACTCAAAAACTTCGATGACTGAAATCTTCTTCGCTTGATTTCTTTGTTGTCTGACTTTCCCAACCATCGAAATTCACATGGATATACTTTTGTGATCTCAAGCTTTCAATTTTACCAATTTTGCTCAGAAAATGTTGTTAGAATCAAATATTAAAAGCTTTTAGCAATGAACTCTCTCTCCTCGTGTCTGACACTATTGGTCATCGATTTTGACTGCTTCTAGTTCGTTTGATAACTACCAGATGTCCACGAGTCTGATGGTGATAGTAGTGTCGCTTACTGTTACCTAATTACAAGTTTGACGGGAGTGGCAGTGACTATGCCCTCTCTCTATATTAAATTAATTTAATAATGTAATTAAAAAAATTAAAATGACTTGGTACCAAACACTAAGTTAAAATGTTATATGAAATAAATCAAACCATTTGATATGTAAATAATTTTTTTAACAAATTTCATTTATAAATAAAATTTAAATATTCACATTTTATATACTTTTACAATATTAATTTATAATTTATTTAAAAATTCTATAAATTTTGATAAAAAACTAATATGAAATAATTAAATTTATAAAATAAAAATTTTTTATTAAAATTTTATCAATATAAAAATAAAAATAAAATTGTAATTTTTTATATTAAATAAATTTTATTATTTGAGTGATCTTCCTTCCAATAAAATTTTGGAAATCTTAGAAAAATACCTTAAAAATAAGTTTACTTTTTTAGAAATATGATAATTAAAAATTTTTTTCAAATTTACGGCATGTGATTTTATATTTTGTAAAAGTACAGAATAATTATATTTTAAAAGCATAAAAATTGCAGAATCGAATATTGTGGGAATAATACTGTATTAATGTCCAAAGCATATACAACAAAAATAAAGAATATTATGTGGGTACATTTGACATATTAACAAATTTATGAAAATAAATTAAGAAATAAAGAAAATTTATTAACATAATTTCAAAAAATTATATTGATATTTTATTAAACATAATTTATGTTAATTAATTTAAATTATATTTTATGCACATTTTTATATTTTATATTTATTTTCTATTTTTTAAACTGGTTTTAACATATAATATTTTTTTCTTATGAATTATAAAAAGTAAGAAAAACCTAGTTCAAAGTATAAACTCCATTTTGTTTGAACTAATAAAATTTTATTTTTTTATACTCAACACATACGTTTTTAGTTTTTTCATATTTGAAAACGTTTTGTACAATAATATATTACTTGCTAAAATATCAAACTTTAAAAATTATATTATTTAATAATAGAATTTAAAAAGTTTAACAATGTAAAAATAAAATTTGTTTAACAATTTCATACAACTGATATATATTAATATATGTTACATATATCTGAAAAAAAAATATTAGTACATAACTAATATATATTAATATATGTTATATATAACAACATATATTAATTAATTTGCAAAAAAAATATTAGTATACAACTGTTATATGTTACATATATCAATATATATTAATTGTATATTGATTTTTTAACTAATATATGTTGATATATATAACATATATCACATGATAAGAAGAAATATAAAAATACAAAATGTTATATATTATTATATATTGATATATGTAACATATATCAAGATATATCAGATGATTTAAAGCAATAAATATGAGAATACAAAGTGTTATATATTGATATATGTTAATATATATAACATATATCAACATATATCACATGATCTAGAGAAAAAATATAAGAATACAAAGTGTTATATACTGTTATATGTTCATATATGTTACATATAACAACAAATATTAGTTGATTTGAAAAAAAAATACTAACATACAACTAATATATATTAATATATGTTATATATAACAACATACATTATCAATTGATTTATAATAAAATATTAATATACAAACTAATATATGTTAACATATATTACATATAACGACATATATCACTTCTCTAAAGTGTTATATGTTGTTATATGTTGATATATATAACATATATTAATATATATTAGATTATTTAAAAAAAGAAAAATAAGAATATAAAGTGTTATATATTGGTATCTGTTGATATATGTAACATATATCAACATATATTACATGATTTAGATGAGAAATATAAGAATATAAAGTATTATATGATATTGTATGTTCATATATGTTACACATAACAACATATATTGGTTGATTTACAAAAGAAATATCAGCATACAACTAATATATTTTGTATATATTACGTATAACAACATATATCAGTTGATTTGCAATAAAATATCAATAGAAAAACTAATATATATTGATATATATTAATAATATATATCAACTGATTTGTAATAAAATATTAATATATAAATTAATATACACTTTTATATGCTCATAATATTACATATAATAACATATATTTGTTAATTTATAAATAAAATATCAGCATATAACTGATATATACTGATATATGTTCATATTTATTATATATAATAATATATACTATTTTTATTCGGTATATCTAATTATATAACTCACATATAACTAAACATATCAATGTTATATGTTATTATCTTGATATTTTATTTAAATTAATATTTATTTTATTATCTTTAAATTATTATAATAATCTTTTTAAATTAATAAAAATAATAAAAATATATTCTAATAAAAATAATAAAAATAATATTTTTAATTTCATAACTAACATATACATAACAATAAAAATATAATTGTTCATTATTTTATTAAAAAAATTAATTTTGATTTCAAATAAAAAATAATACTCACAAAATTTATATAAAAAATTAAATATAAAAAATTAAATATTTAATATATCTATGTATTTTATTTGTATGTTATGAATATGTTAAATTATAAATAATTAAATATATATTTTTTATAAAATTATATTAAATAATAAAATTTAAAAATTAATTAATTAAATAAATAATTAAAATATAATAATAATATAAAATAGCTTCTTGATAAAAACATAAATGACCAAGCAACTATTTATATACAGTCACTCATTATGCAAAAGGAGTGAAAATAAAATCATATAAAGTAAAATTGAATTTTTTTTTTCATATAAATGTAAAATAAAAAGTATAAAAATGAAAAAAAAAATAGTACCGTGAAAATGAAAATGAGAAACAAAAACACAGTGCGCCATCTAATTTTTCCTAAAATTTTTTAGATGCGCGATCTGGTTAACGGGTCCAAAATCCGTGTACTGGAAAGGGAGATATACATAGTACCGACCACATCGTATCTTAAATTAGTTGGTGCTTTAAACTGGAGAATCCTCTGGTTTCTTGTACAAGTAAAACCCAATTCTTCGCTTCATTTCTCCTCTCTTCTCTCTCGATCCTTCGCTTCTCTTTCAAACTTTAAACCATGGTGCTCGAGGTAAACCCTAAAATTTCTTCTAATTCAATCTAATTTTGGGTTTTATTTTGGTTCTTGTTCTGATTATTGGATGAAAAATAGATTAATGTATGTTAATGTAATTGTCTTGTAAATAGGCGACTATGATTTGTATCGATAATTCTGAATGGATGCGGAACGGCGATTATTCTCCTTCCAGATTTCAAGCTCAAGCAGATGCTGTAAATCTTATTTGTGGAGCTAAAACACAGGTCTTTATTCATTTCTCTTTTCTTTGGATCGAATTATTTGTGATTGGAGTTAGTATTTATTGGTGACTTTAACAGATTTTGAATGAATGTGTTAATGGGTGTTGTAAATGTAGTCTAATCCGGAGAATACAGTGGGCGTTCTCACTATGGCTGGTAAAGGGGTTCGTGTTTTGGTCACTCCTACTAGCGACCTTGGCAAGATCTTAGCTTGCATGCACGGTTAGTTTCTTTGCTTGCTCTTCGCATTGTGCCTTTCGTGTGTATATGTGTGTCGTTTTTTTTCTGTTATCTCTTGATGATGATCCGGTTTCCTTTTTGCGGTTGCTAATGCCTCATAGACATACTAAGAATGCCTTCAGTTATTGTATTCCATTTCTAGGTATTTGATTGGTTTGAAGGATGAGTAGTGAGTGTATATTTCTCTTTGAAGTAGTTGCTTTTGAATTTCTAGTTTTAGTTTCGAGATTGGGTCTTGTTTTCAGATTTTTAATGCATAAGAGTTGTTAATTTTGGACAATAGTTTAGAGAGAACAAGGATGTTTGTCTAGAGGGCCAGAGAGAATGCCATGTAACGAATAAATGAAGGGAAACAAAAACAAAAAGAAAAGAAAAGAAAAGAGTGTTGGGTGTTTAGGCTGGAGTTTTGTGGAGGTTTTGGTGTCTTTTCAGAACTTTACTGACAGTAGCTCCAAGTTGAGAAAATTTTTTGCTTGACTGATTAGGTCAGAACCAGGGCAGAAGGATGAGGGTTTAGTTAACTTATTTAATAATGTCCGTGTTTCAAGGTGCAAAGCATATTTTTTAACAGAAGTTAAGGTTTATGGTGGTTTTTGATTCTCTGTTTTTTTCCCCAAGGCATTGGTTAAAAATGAGTCTACTATTTAGTATTTATGGTCTACTCCATACAAAAGTTTCAGGGTTTGCCACTTAGTAATTACTATCAGCATGTGTGCGTGATACAACAAAATCTTTGTGGACTTTATGGTTTGATCTTTGTAAGTAATTTCCAAGTTGGATGGTTGAGGAGTCCATTTTCTTTCCATTTGAGATTGAACTAGATTGGCTAACCTCTTGGATGGTGTATCAATCTTGAATTGCTAGGATTTTCAATATTACCAGCCAAATATACTAAAATAGAAGAAGCTCATTTTCTAGGTCTGGCGAGAGATTGCAAAACTAGGTCTCAAAGAATTTAGTAGAATCTGATTTATTTTGGAAATTTGCAAAGAATTTAGTAGAATCTGATTTATTTTGGAAATTTGCAAAGAATTTATGTAAATTAGATAGAACTGGGAATCTTACTCTTAGGAATAGCCTTGCAAGAAAGATGAACGCGTGCTAGGATTAGAAAGTCCTATTGCATTATATAACTAAAATGAAGCATAATCAATGAAGTTATGATTGTTAGTTAATTCAATTTTTATTGAAAATACAGCATTAGGGCATTATATAACTAAAATGAAGCATAGTCAATGAAGTTCTGATTGTTAGTTAATTCTATTTTATTGAAAATACAGCATTAGAAGTATATATAAACAAACAATTTTTAACATATATGTACTCGAACCCCTAATTTTTTATGGAATTTGGACTCCTAAATATGGAAGCATACATATGCAAGATTCACTATTCTAAATAAAAATCAAGATCCTTGATTAAAATATGGACATATGTTTCCGAGTGAGTTGCATTTAACTCCCTTTCACCTCTGTTTAGTGCACCTTCGTTGGGGGGAGACTGGGGAGGGCTTTTCTTTTTGTGTGCGAGGAGAGGAGATTAGGTTAATCCTAGGATAAAAGGGTAATGAGGACTAATGAGGGAAAACGATATCTTTCCAGCTTCCACCACCTATTAGAAATGGCTTGACTACTCGAGTTATTCATATCTAACTCTCTCATCTTGAAAAGATATTTTGGTGAGTACTATAAATCTGAAATTGTGCTTATTTGAATCACTTTTTCTTCAATCTTTACATGTTAACTCAATTGCTTCTCACTAAACTTTTGTAAAGAATCTTGATCCGTCTCTCTTCCCCACTTCTTTCCTTTTTTTTGTTATTTTTTGTTTTAGATATTTGTCCTTTTCTAGTTCTTCGACTGTTTCTCGCTTCTTATCTTTGCTCCTTCTATCCTTTTAGAGGTATCCTCTTTCCATGTTTGTCTCCTTATCTCTGTTTCGTCTTAGACTTTTACCAGCATTTATCAGTTTAAATTTTCTTTTCTACACTTTTCATTCTATGTCATATGTTTGCATTTTTCAAATGTTCCATCTACCCTCTCAAAATATCCCTTAAAAAGCAAATTCATAAGGAAGATAGTTTCATTCTCTTTCTTTAGGGTCACCCTGTTCAAGTAGCATGTTGCATGTTCCAATTTTAAACAAGAAGCTTTTTATTTGTCTTATAAAGTTCTATTTGAATTAGATTTCAAGTTCTATTTAAATTTCTATTTTATTAAAATGGTCCTCATTTTAATTAGAATAGCATACCTACAATTTAAAGATAGATGGTTTTAGAGCCTATTGTCAACCCCCAAGCCAATTGCAAGCCAATCGGCAAATAAAAATCCTGAATTGGCCCGTTGACAAGGTACTCTCCTCCTCGGACCCTAGTGTTTCTCCTGCTCGCCTAGCCAAGGTTGCTCCAACTGCATACATAGGGGGGACCTTCACCGAATTTTCTAGAGTCTTGTGGAAGGCTCTAGCCTATTGCAGATATTTGTGGAAGAATCTCGAAGTCCCTATCAGAATTGGCCTGGTTCCCCCAAGAAATGAAGCTTGTAGGCCAATCCGGAAGATTCTACCGCAAATTGGCTATCCAGCCTGCTTGTCCCCCCCGGAAGCATCTGGAACACCCCAGATTGTGCCAACCGACTTTGCTAGGTCGGTTTTGTTGCCTATAAACATAACATAGCTCATTTGTAAATAGATACATGCAATTGAGTGTGTTAGTGAGCTACCAAGAGCCATCCTTGTAAGCTATCGTTGTGCATACTGTTGTACTGCCGATTTCCCTTGTTAATAATACAATCTTCCATTGTTTCTTTGTCCCTTGTTCACGTTTGTTGGTTCATTTGCCTGCTTTGCTTCTGTTTGCTAGCTCAAAGGCTGAATTAGCAAGGCTTCGGGGAAAACTGCCTGCTAGTTGCCGCACTTGGACAAGTTGATTTCTCTTGCCCAGTGACACTTGGTATCAGAGCCCGGTTACAAAGCAAAGGTGTTGCTTGTAACAATGTCTAGTAGTGAAGTTGAAGCCAGCAATGTTCCTACTGCCCAAGAGGAACGTGGCAGGAAGGTGACTTGTGAGCCTCGAAGGAAGGGCAAATCGAAGGAGGCACGGGTTGAGGGCCATGTTGCTTCGAAAACGGTTGATGCCTTTAATGCAAGGCTTGCGAAGCTGGAACTTGCAATGGGGGATGTATTAGACACTCTTGACTCGAGGGTGGACGAGCAAGAGCAACGGGCCGAGGAAACAAGGGAGCTCGAAGGTTAGCTCCAAGGTGCATTGAATGCTTTTGTAGGTGAAATGCACAAATCTATGGAAGAATTTCGTGCGATTGCCAATGCTGAAATTCAGTCCCTAAAGGAGGAGCTACGTGAGGTAAAGGCAGATCTCACATTGTGCAAGGCTGCCATGGGCAGTGGTGCCACGATGAGTGCTGCCCCAAGAATCAAAGTTCCTGAACCATCGAAATATGCTGGTAAGCGCGATGCCAAAGAACTTGATAATTTTATTTGGCAGATAGAAAGACACTTGGATGCTATGCATATTTCGGATGATGCTAGTAAAATTAGCACGACCACTCTCTATCTCGAGCATGATGCAACACTATGGTGGCGCCTTAGGCATACCGAGATGGAAAGGGTTCTTGTGCAAATTGACACCTGGGATGCATTCAAGGGAGAACTAAAGAAACAGTTCTATCCTGAAAATGCTGAAGAGGTGGCAATGAAGAAATTACGAGGGCTAAAGCATACTGGCGCGCTTAAAGACTACATTAGAGAGTATTCCTCTCTAATGCTTGAGATCCCAGATATGCCCGACAAAAGCCCCCTACTGTATTTCCTTGATGGCTTGCAAAGATGGGCTGAGCAAGAACTTAAAAGAAGGGGAGTCCAAGATCTTGCAAGCGCAATTGCGGTGGCTGAATCTTTGGTGGAATTTTCAAAGATTTCCTCCAAGAAAGATAAGGGAAAGAAGGGGTACTCGGGCAAAAGTGGGGGAGAAAAATCTCCCTAGGCAGCCAAGCAATTCAAAGGGAAGGAGAAACAAGGTGAGGGCAGTAAGGAGCAGTCTAAGTGGAGACGGGATTGCTTCTTGTGTGGAGGGCCACACTTTGTGAGGGAATGCCCAAACCGAGGTAAGCTGAATGCTATTGTTTCTTCCTTCGATGGGACACCCCAGGCAGGGGGTGAGGCGCAATTGGGTTCGTTGCGCATTCTGAATTCAGTAAAAGCTAAGGCAGTAGAGGAGACCAAGGGGAACACTGTCACGGCCCGAACTAGGCCAAGGTTTCAACCTGGCAAGACACTCAATTATGTGAATGCTAAGGTGAATGGTGTGGACACCAAGGCATTGTTGGATAGTGGCGCCAATTAGAACTTGGTAGCCAGCGAAGAAGCTGCTCGGTTGGGGATCAAATTTGCCAAGGAGCCCGGTTGGATGCAAGCTGTTGACCAACCTGCCAAGCCACTTCTTGGCATTGCAAGGGGAGTCCCCATCCAGCTCGGTGCGTGGGTGGGCACAATAGATTTGAACATTGTGCCACTCAAGGATTATAAATTTGTTCTTGGCTTGGATTTCATGGAGAGAGTACTTCCCTTTTCTCTCACAGATGATGGGTGCATTCAATTCCGAAGTAGTGGTACGGACCACAAAGTGGCAGTAGAACGCATCTCTGTCGGCCAGCGAGTCCTATCTGCCATGCAAGTTTCCAAAGGAGTAAGGAGAGGAGAGGAGAGGAGAGGAAACTTACCTTGCAACTTGTAAGGATAAAGGTTTGATCCTTGACTCTACTTTTATTCCTATGGAAATTGCTACAGTGTTGGAGGAATTTCAAGATGTCATGCCTTCGGAGCTGCCTAAAGAACTCCCACCAAGGAGGGAGGTTGATCATGCAATTGTGCTGGAACCAGGAGCAAAACCATCAGCCATGACCCCTTATCGAATGGCTCCCCCTGAATTGGAAGAGTTGCGTAAACAGTTGAAGGATTTATTAGATGCGGGATACATTCGACCCTCGAAGGCTCCTTATGGTGCCCCGGTGCTATTCCAAAGAAAGCATGATGGCAGCTTGCGTATGTGCATTGACTATCGGGCGCTGAACAAAATAACTATAAAGAACAAGTATCCTATCCCTTTGGTAGAAGACTTGTTTGATCGGTTGGGAAAGGCCCGTTGGTTCTCCAAGCTTGACTTGCAGTCCGGATATTGGCAAGTGCGAATAGCGGAAGGGGATGAGGAGAAGACCACTTGCGTGACTAGGTATGGTTCTTAAGAATTCTTAGTCATGCCATTTGGTTTAACTAATGCACCTGCTACTTTTTGTACCCTGATGAATAAGATATTCCACCCTTTTTTGGATAAATTTGTGGTGGTCTATCTTGATGACATTGTTGTCTATAGCGAAAGCTTGGACGAGCATGTCAAACATTTGAGGGAAGTATTCAAAGTACTGCAGGAAAATGAGCTTTATGTGAAAAAGGAGAAATGCTCGTTTGCACAGCAGGAAGTAATGTTTTTGGGGCATAAAATTGCTGATGGACGGATCAGCATGGACTTGGCCAAAGTGCAGGCCATTATGACATGGGAACCTCCTACGACGGTGACTGGCTTGCGCTCATTTCTTGGCCTTGTCAACTACTATCGACGGTTTATTCAAGGGTATTCGAAGAGGGCGACACCCTTGACAAATCTTCTAAAGAAAAATGTCCCTTGGAGGTGGGATGAAGCCTGCCGGCAGGCCTTCGAAGATTTGAAGCAAGCAGTTGCGGAGGAACCGGTGCTTGTGCTGGCAGATTACTCTAAACCATTTGAGGTGCATACGGATGCGTCGGAATTTGCTATTGGGGGAGTCTTAATGCAAGAAGGCCATCCCATAGCTTATGAAAGTCGAAAATTAAATGACACAGAGAGGCGCTATCCTGTCCACGATAAAGAAATGATTGCCATTATTCAGTGCCTTAGGGTGTGGAGGCATTACTTGCTGGGGAGTCGGTTCATTATTAAAACTGACAATGTGGCTACGAGTTATTTTCTGAGGCGGAAGAAACTCACGCCCAAGCAAGCGAGATGGCAGGATTTCCTGGCAGAATTTGACTTTGTGATGGAGTACAAGCCAGGAAGGGCCAATGTTGTTGCTGATGCACTGAGTCGCAAAGTTGAGTTTGCTGCTATGACAAAGGTGGAAAGCAATCTGTTGGAGCGGGTTCGAAAAGGCATGGAACAAGATGCTTTTGCTAAAAACTTGCTGGAATTGGCTAAGGAAGGCAAGACGAGACGATTTTGGGAGCATAATGGGTTGGTTTACACAGTTGGCAATTGTCTCTTTGTTCCTCATTGGGGCAATCTGCGGAGAGAATTGTTAAAGGAATGCCATGATTCCTTGTGGGCTGGTCACCCAGGTGTGCCGCGGACAATGGCATTGATTGAAAGATCTTACTATTGGCCGCGAATGGAAGATGATGTTGAAGCATATGTAAAGACATGTCTTGTGTGCCAGCAAGATAAAGTCGAGCAACGACAGCCTGCTGGGCTATTGGAGCCATTGCCTACACCTGACCGTCCGTGGGAAAGTGTAACAATGGACTTCATATCGGCATTGCCTAAATCGGAGGGTTGTGGCTCCATAATGGTGATCGTGGATACTCTCCAAGTATGGAACTTTCATTGCTGCCCCTCGAGATTGCAAGGCAGATGAAGCTGCACGCTTGTTTTTCAAGTATGTAGTGAAATATTGGGGCCTTCCAAGGAGCATCATCAATGATCGAGACCCGCGATTCACTGGGAAGTTTTGGAGGGAGTTGTTCAAGATGATGGGATCTGACCTTCACTTCTCCACCTCTTTTCACCCTCAAACAGATGGCCAAACAGAGAGGTGAATGCATTGTTGGAACTCTACTTGCGACACTTTGTGAGTGCAAATCAGCGAGATTGGGCAAAGTTGCTAGATGTTGCCCAATTTTCATACAACCAGCAGTGGAGTGAGGCTACGCAACAAAGCCCATTCGAAATTGTTACTGGCTAGCAACCTCTCACTTCCCATGCCATTGCAGCAGGGTATACAGGTTCAAGCCCGTCTGCTTATAAGTGGGCAAAAGGATGGCATGAGCAGCTGGATATGGCACGGGTATACTTGGACAACGCCTCTAAGAAAATGAAGAAATGGGCGGATAAGAAACGGAGGCCTTTGGAATTCCAAGTAGGGGACCTTGTCTTGATAAAAATGCCGCCATGATTTAAGGCATATCGCCAAGTTCACAAGGGCTTGATAAGGAAATATGAAGGGCCCTTCCCTGTGATTGGCAAGGTTGGCAAGGTCTCATATCGGGTGGAGCTACCTCCACATTTGAAAATTCATCCTGTCTTCCATGTAAGTCTGCTAAAACCTTACCATGGAGACAAGGAAGATCCGGGTAGGGAAAAATCACAGCGAGCACCGCCTGCAATGGTTGCCTCATTCGAGCGAGAAGCCAAAGAGATCCTAGCAGACCGGGTGATTCGAAAACGTGGAGTCCCTACACAAAAGGAGTTTCTAGTCAGGTGGAAAGGGCAACCTGATTCTGAAACAACTAGGGAAAAGGAGGTTAACCTATGGCAATTCAAGGAGTTGGTGGACGAGTTCAAGGCAAAGACTCATTGACGAGGGCTTTAAGACTTTGGTGGGGGAGAATTGCCAATTGCAAGCCAATTGCAAGCCAATCGGCAAATAAAAATCCTGAATTGGCCCGTTGACAAGGTACTCTCCTCTTCGGACCCTAGTGTTTCTCCTGCTCGCCCGGCCAAGGTTGCTCCAACTGCATACATAGGGGGGACCTTCACCGAATTTTCTAGAGTCTTGTGGAAGGCTCTAGCCTATTGCGGATATTTGTGGAAGAATCTCGAAGTCCCTATCAGAATTGGCCTGGTTCCCCCAAGAAATGAAGCTTGTAGGCCAATCCGGAAGATTCTACCGCAAATTGGCTGTCCAGCCTGCTTGTCCCGCCCGGAAGCATCTGGAACGCCCCAAATTGTGCCAACCGACTTTGCTAGGTCGGTTTTGTTGCCTATAAACATAGCATAGCTCCTTTGTAAATAGATACATGCAATTGAGTGTGTTAGTGAGCTACCAAGAGCCATCCTTGTAAGCTATCGTTGTGCATACTGTTGTACTGCCGATTTCCCTTATTAATAATACAATCTTTCATTGTTCCTTTGTCCCTTGTTCACGTTTGTTGGTTCATTTGCCTGCTTTGCTTCTGTTTGCTAGCTCAAAGGCTGAATTAGCAAGGCTTCGGGGAAAACTGCCTGCTAGTTGCCGACAAGCTGATTTCTCTTGCCCAGTGACACTATTCTCATAATGGTGTATGCTGTCCAACGCCACATGAAGCACTCACATAGATGGAGTAAGCTGTCAGCAAGTGTTTCTAGATGTGCTGATCTTGATAAGTTCAATAGCAACAATATATTTCCTTCTTTTTAGCAATGCCCTTTCTTTTCTTGCTTTTTTATATGTATATATTTCATAGGCTATTTTAGTCTATCCTATTCTTATTTATGTTCTGATTTTTATGGTGTCTTCCCAGAAGGCTTCTCGAAGTTTTAAATTCTCTGTTATTTTTATTTGAACAATTGTTGATTGAATGGTTTAGATTGATGATTACAGTCTAATAGTTTTGATGATAGGAGGCTGGAAATAAATAATATGGAATTATGGATCCTAATAGCTTTACTCAGGTATTGAGTGGAGCAATTTTACATAACAGTTAATGTTCATAAATATTAAACACTGTTTTTAAACACATTGGTGAGTCTTTTTGGAGACTTTGTAAGTTGGCAGTGTCCAATTACTTCCAAATAGAATTTGTTGTACTTGTACATAGTATTTTTCCTGGTGAATTCTGTTATTTAAACTACCAAAGTAAAACTTGCTGCCGAATCTGTTAACAGCTTTGTATATTGTTGTTTTTTTCATTTAGTCTTGGTGCCTATGTTGAACCATGTTGTCCTTCCCTCAATGTAGGTTTAGAAATAGGTGGTGAGATGAATCTGGCTGCTGGTATCCAGGTGGCTCAATTGGCTCTTAAGCATCGTCAAAACAAAAAGCAACAACAAAGGATTATCGTCTTTCCTGGAAGGTGTGTTTGATCTTACCTGCTGCTGTGCTCTATTATTCTGCTTTTTCCTATAGTTTAATCAATATAAAATTGGTGCTTGCAGTCCCATCAAACTTGATAAGAAGGCATTGGAGATGATTGGAAGAAAGTTGAAAAAGAATAGTGTAGCTCTTGATATTGTTGACTTTGGTGAAGAAGATGATGGCAAAGCAGAGAAGCTGGAAGCTCTTCTTGCTGCTGTTAACAATAATGATACCAGCCATATTGTTCATGTTCCTTCTGGTCCAAATGCTCTTTCTGATGTGCTTATCAGGTAGGTGTTTGAATACAGTTTCTTCTTTCTTGTCAAAGTTTGACTTCATTATTGTTCTGATTCTTGCTATTTGTTTGTTTTGTCCATTGGAAGTACACCCATCTTCACTGGTGATGGGGAAGGTGGAAGTGGTTTTGCTGCTGCAGCAGCAGCAGCTGCAGCTGGTGGTGTCTCTGGTTTTGAATTTGGTGTGGATCCCAATCTTGATCCTGAACTGGCACTTGCACTTAGAGTTTCAATGGAGGAGGAAAGGGCCAGGCAGGAAGCTGCTGCCAAAAAGGCTGCAGAAGAGGGTACTAAGCAGGATAAAGGAGGGGAGCAGCCATCTAGCTCACAGGATGCCACTATGACTGAAAGTGCCGGTGTTACAGTTTCTGAAGCTGATAACAAGAGAAATGATTCGACGGTAGGTATCATCTGTGGTTGAAACTGTTTTTCTTGCTTGCTTTAGTAGTTGGTGGCAAATGCTTGCTTTTACTTGCTTGTTCGTGTTGTGGGTTTGCTTACGCTATTTTCTTCTGACCTTTCACTCTGAGGTTACCTGGGATCTCTCAAAGTGCTAAAGGGCTACACTAGCATTTATTGTAGATGCTTTCAGTGGATATTTAGGATTATTGCATGGAATAAGATATACTTTTTCAACTCTCTCGTTGTCGTGAAAAACTGCAGTCTATGATGCTTCTAAAATGAACATTTTTTCTTCTTGTGAGAAATGGTCCTAACAATTGTATTTTATGATTTCTTGGGTTCTTTCTTCTCTCTTTTTTTATTTGCTTGCACTTCTCATTCCTGATGTGGGACTTAATCAGTGTGTTCACGTAGTAACTGACATTAAATTAATGATAGGATGAAGAGAATGCTCTTCTACAGAAAGCTTTTGCAATGTCAGTGAATGACCCTGCCTCCAGCCACGAATTGCGAGATACTGATATGTCAGAGGCTGCTGCAGATGATCCTGAGTTGGCACTAGGTGAGTGCCATTATCTACGAGAATAACTTCATTGCTTATGCATGCTTATCTTGTTCACATTTATCTTTCCTTCTTTATTGGAATGAACTTGATGCGTTTAAGTTTTTGAAGTTCAGATTAGCTTTCATAGTTTATATGCGATAACTCTGTAGTTCTGATATGCCTTGAAAAATGCAATTTATTATGAAAATAGCCTATGCCTGTGGTTCAGAATTCGAGTATGAATGCCTCTGAACCTCTTTGGTGGCTTCAATTGATGGAGCCATCTCTGTAACGTATATCTTCTTAAAACTGCGCATTCAACCATTCTTATTATCCTGTATGCTTTATTTTGTTGCTAAATTTATCATCGTTGTTATCATTCTTACGACTGCTACTATGGTATTTCTTATCTAGTATCTGGTCTCTGGTGCTTGCAGCTCTTCAATTATCCATGCAAGACAGTGCAAAAGATTCAGCAAGCCAGACAGATGTGAGCAAGTTGTTGGCTGACCAGTCTTTTGTATCCTCCATCCTTGCTTCGGTATGGCTTCTTTCATCTTCCTTATTTAACAAAATAGAGAGGATAATACGGTCTTGTCTAATGCTGTAATTATTCATTAATTCAATGCTCATGCAGCTTCCTGGAGTTGATCCAAATGATCCTTCAGTTAAAGATTTGCTTGCTTCCATGCAAAGCCAGTCTGAGGTGAGTTGCCTTTTAGGTTGGATATATAGAGTAGAATAGTTGCCTTTCTATTTCAAGTTTTCTTTTCCTTGTTTTTTCTGTCTGCTTTTTTTTCCCTGACTGTCAATTACATTGCTATCAGGGCCTTATGTTCTTTGCTAAAGAAAGATACGTTCTTTGATAAATATGCTAGGATTTGGATGTGATAAAAGATCAATTCTGATTGTGTTTTGTTTTATTGTAGCCCCAAGAGAAGAAGGAAGAAGACAAGCCAAAAGAGGAGAAATGATAGGTCTTTCATGTGGCAGTGTCACATGGAATTTTAGTATGCGAGTTCATGCAGTTCGTGATCTATTACAGCTTATTGAAAGAAAAGAATGATGGAATTGGAAGGGGGCATCAAATCAGTCTTTTTAAGCTTGTGTTGGACTTGTGAGCTTCATAACTTGCTTTTTGGTTCCGAAAGCCCTTCTCACTGTAGTTGTAACATTTTCACTTGTATTAGGAGTGGTTCTTCGCAGGCATTATTTGAATATTAAATTGTCTCTCTCTTGCAATGTTTTCAGCATTTTATACATTGTTGATTAAGAAGTCTGATTTTCTTTTATTCTTGGTCATACTCGTAATGATCTGCGATAATTGTTCCCTCCCCAGCTTGCGTGCCTCTAAAGAGATGAATGAAAATAGTAGTTAAAATTTGCATAAGCAGTTTCTGCCTATATTCACAAGTTGAAAGCTTGATACTTCTTGATATGGTATATGTGTTTGTTATTGAGTTTAAGGTGCTTTTTATTAAACTGTTGTG
Source organism: Garcia nutans (assembly GCA_947685225.1). NCBI lineage: Eukaryota > Viridiplantae > Streptophyta > Magnoliopsida > Malpighiales > Euphorbiaceae > Garcia > Garcia nutans. The sequence continues at coordinate 1,472,172 of CANTUV010000013.1, forward strand.
GGATGTTGTGAGGTTTAGTAAATCATAATTTTAAGCTCTCTTTAAGCCATGTTTGTGCCCGTTTGAGATGGTTTTGTAAGTCGCATGTTAAATTGGACTCTTTTTTGATGGATTTGTTTTAGGGGAAATTACTCTGTAACACACTTTTTAATTATTTTTTAAAATATCTTATATTGTTAGTATATTTTTAATATGTTAAATGTATATTTAATATATATTTTTAAAAATTGAATATATTTTTAATGAACTAAATATATGCTAAAAATATATCTCTAAAAAAATAATATTTTTAAAATTGTATGATGAAAAAAATGGTATTTTTGAAATTGAAATTAAAAAGAAATGTTTTTAAAAATATTTTTATTTTCGGGTATTTTTGAAAAATTCCTTTTTATTATTTGAAAGGGGATTTTACAAAACTATGCTAAAAAAGTTTTTTTTTCAATAAAAAAAACAGACATCAAAAAAATTTAAAATTATAAAAGCACAGTATGTTGTCATTCCAATAAAAATTTAACTTTTATTATTATATATATTGTGTATATATTATTTATATGTTCTATAGGTATTATATATATATATATTAAATTTTAACTGAAATTATATATTACTACTTTTTTTATTTTCGTAATAAATGATATGTATATAATATAAATATAATCTATATATTGAATTTCAAGTGAGAATATATACATTACTACTGATAGATAATAAAAAATATAATATATATATATATTGTAAATATGTTCTGTTAATGTTAGAATTTTATTTGAAAATATATGTATTACTTTTATATTATCTTTAATTATGGCATATAAATTATATAAAATATTATTTATGTGTTAAATTCAAGTGAGAAATATATACACTACTATTAACAATAATACATATAAAGCTTAGAAAATAGAAAAACTATAAATTATCATGCAATACACATATATACTATAAAAAGAAAAAACTGTTTATTGATATTTATTGAAAGAAAAAATGAGAAATGTGTTTTATGTCTTCATTTATAAAAATTAGGAATCTAAAATATAAGTAGTTATAAAAATAAAAAAAAGGACTATCAATTTACAAATATAAAAAGAAATGACTATCTTTTTACAAAAATAAAAAAATGGGACTATCTATTTATTATAGGTGAATAAATATCATAAATGAGTAACATATTTTTATAATTTCATTTGTAAAAATTAGGAATTCAAATTTTAAGGAATTAGAGAGACATAAAAGAACTATTACTATAGGAGACTAAATACCATAAATGAGTAACATATTTTTATAATTTTATTTATAAAAATTAGGGATACAAAAAGTAGGAATTCATAAAGACGATAAAGGATTATTTATTTATGTTAAATATTATTTATTGTCATTTATCGAAAATAATGAGTAACATACTTTTGTAGTTTCATAAAAATTACGACTTTGACAAAGTATGGAATTTAGAAAGACAATATTTAATTCATAATTTAAATGTTATATCTCTTCAAATTTTTATAGTAATGTATTATTGTATAATACATGCATACATACATACATAAACTATGGAAATTGAAGAAATGTAAGCTATAACATAAATCATATAAATTATTATAAAAAGAAAAAAATAAGTAACATATTTTTGTGACTTCCTTCATAAAAATTGGAAATATAAAAAGTATGAAATTTAGAAAGATAAGAAAAACTATATGTGACTAAATGCTATTTATTGGTATTTATTAAAAAAAATAAATGACATTTTTGTGGCTTCATTTACAAAAATTGGGAATCCAAAAGGTAAAGAATTCATAGAGACAAGAAAGAACTACTTATTCACATTAAATATTATTTTATTATCATTTATTAAAAGAAAAAATGAGTAATATATTTTTGTAGTTTATAAAAATGGGAATCTAAAAGATAAAAAATTTAACAAGTAAGATATTAGGGTTCAAAAGAATAACACAGAATTATAGCAATGAGCTCAAATAGGAAATAATATTGAAAGACAAGATCTTCAAATGTTAGTCCTTTGAATAAAAAATGGGAATGCAAATCAAGGTGTTACCGATAAAAAAAAAAATGTCGTCAAATGTTTCGTCGGTAATCAAAAAGCCGAGAAAAACAGAAATATATTGGTAAATTACCGACATAAAAAATTTATCGTCAATTTTTTGACAAAAAAATAGTCGGCAATATTTATTAATAGAAATTTTTTTCGTCGGTAATTACAGAAAATTATCGACAGAAAATTTTATCGGTATTAGCGATAAAATATTTTTTATCGGTAATACCGACAAAAACTATTTATGTCGGTATTATTGACAGAAAAATTTCATCGGTAATACCGATATAATTTTCTTCTTTCGGTAAATGCGAAGTTATCGACAAAATTATTCTGTAGGTAAATTAAAAATTTATCGTTATTATCAACGCAAATTGTAGACAGAAAATAAATCTGTCGATAAAAAATAAATTATTTTTAAATTTTAAAAATCTTTTTAAATTTTATAATGTATAAATGTATGTATAAATTTATATTAATAAGAATAAAAATATAAAAATATAAAAAAATTATATTTAAATAAATATTAGATGTAATAAATATTCAAAAATAAAAAAAGATTAACATAAAAATAATAAATTATATATAACTATATAAAATTAAAATATCGTTGTATATATATAAAAAAATATAAATTCAAGTAGCAGGAGGTGGTGAAGGTGGAGGTGAAAGAGTATCATTAGGTGGAAACTGCCGTGATGGATCGAAAGTTTCTCCCATAAAGTTGGACATAAATTCATTAAGCTGCTGCTGAACCAACCTCTGCACCTCGGTTTGCATCTGCGCTTAAATCCGAGATTGAACATGCGCCTCCACCTCCATATGCTCTTGCTCATGGATTTGCTACTAAACAGTCCGAACACACTTCACCAACTGCTCTTTCAAATACTCGATCTCCTTTCGTAAGGCAGATGAACTACTAGAAGAAAAAGAAGAAGCTGTGCTGATATACTGTGAGCCAAGTTCATATAGCTTTTTCACTAAATATAATTGGGACTATAACTAAAAGTAATTATCACAATTTTAAATGGAGAATTATCATTTACTGTAATTATTTGCTCTCAATTTTTTTACTATTAAATTTTTTAATTTATCCAATTTATATTATAAACCTATAATTGAATTATTCTTTTAATTATACTTTAAATATCAGCAAATCATAAATTCAATTCGGCTTTACCAATTTTTTTTAATGAATTTGCACATTTGAGATTTTTTTTAATTTAAAATAAAATAAAATAGATTTCATTATGTCGCGTTTTATTATTAATGTTTAAATTATTAAATTATTATTAAATATTACACTTATTTTTCACTAAAATTATAAAAATAATAATACTTATTCAAATCTATAAAAATAAAAAAATATACATGTATAAAAAAATATACACATATTTATATGTAAAAATTTAAGTACAAATATATTAAAAAATATTAATAAAAATATTCATAAAAATTTCATAATTTTCTGTTATTAAGCATATATACAATCAACATTTAAATGTTTAACTACAATCAAATAATCACTAAAATAAAAAAAATACTATTAATTAATAATATAACCAAACTTTTTAATTCATATAAATAATTAGCTATAAATCAGTAAATTCACAAAATATACCCTAAATTATATACCCTTAAACTAAACCTAAAATACGAACAAAATACATTAATTATAATTTATTAACAAAAATTATAAAATTACTAAAAAAATTATAAAATTACCTAAAATAAATCAAAACGTTAATTATTTCTATTTACCAAAAAAGTTTAAAAATTATAATAAATATATTAAATTGCTCTAAAATATTTTTATTTTAGATACAAAATTAATTCTTTATATGCAATAAAATTCTATAATTAATAAAAATAACTCAAATATTTTTTAAAATAAAAAAATACCTTAATAAAAATTCAAAATCCTAAAATATTTCTAATTAAAAATAAATTCTTAATTATACTAAAAGTTTTAAATTTCTCTAAAACATATTTTATAACATTAAAAATACCTCTAAATTTTTATATTTTTTATTATAAAATTTATTAAATTAAATCTAATTTATTAAAATTTTAAAAAAAGTCTAATTGACTTAAATTAAATGTAATTTACTAAATTTTTTTAAAAAAAAACCTAATAACAATCAAATAAACCTAAAATATTTTTATTTACAAAAAATTTAAAAAAATATAAATATTTTAAATTTGTCTAAAAAATTATTTTGTGAAGTAAAACAATCACTAAAAATTTATTCATTATACTTATTTTTTTAAAAAAAATATACAAAAATTTAAAATCCTAAACTAATACTATAAACACCAAAATAAAATTCTAAAATATAACAAAAGTTTTTAAATTTCTATAAAAATATTTTATAATCATTAAAAATACTTAAATTTTTATATTTTTTTATTCTGCAATTTATTAAATTGAATCTAATTACATAATATTTTTAAAAAAATCCTAACAATAATAAAATAAATCTAAAATATTTATATATACAAAAAATTTTTAAAAATATAAATATTTTAAATTTGTTTAAAAATTTATTTTTTGTACTAAAAAACCTTAAAAATTAATTTTTTTTACTGAAATTTATAAAATTAATTCATTCTACTTAATTATTTTTTTCAAACTATTATATAAAAATATACAACAATTATACACCACACTGCCTAATTTTTTTAAATAATATAAATATCTTAAATGCTAAAATAATGCTATAAATATAAAAAAATTCAAAAAATATCTATAAAATTTTAAAATAATACTATACACCACATTGCCTAATTTTATCTAATTTTTTATTTAATTTCAAAAATCAAATAAATAATTTACTAAAATTATTTAAAATTTAATAATAATACACTAAAAATTATATAAACATCACACTGCCTGAAATAATACCAAGAAAATTCTAAATTTTTATATAAATTTTTAGATTCCCTAAAATAATATTATGAGTAAATATAAAAGTGTAAAATAAAAATAATTTTTGGATATATTTTTGCAAAAATATAAAACTACCCTAAAAATTCAAACCAACAAATAAATATCAATTATCAACCTAAACTACACAACTATAAACAATCGCAACACACAACAAAATTTATTATAAATTAAAACATTCAATAAAATAGAAAATTACAAACAATATTTAACAAAAATTTTAAAAAAATTAAAATAAATACCTCTATCTTTCTCCTCCTTCTTCTTCTTCTTCGTGCAACGACAAGCAGTAGACACTCGAAGGAGCAGCGGTGCAAATCGAAAAAATGGAGAAAAAGGAAAAGAAGTTAGGGTATATGTTAAATTTTACCGAGAGATTAAAGTGTCTCTCGATAAATTTACCGAGAGACACTTTAATCTCTCGATAAATTTATCGAGAGAAATAAAAATCTGTCGGTAAAGGGTCTTGACTAATTGACTGACTAGCACTAACAATTTACCGAGAGACATATTAATCTCTCAATAAATTTATCGACAGAAATAAAAATCTTTCGGTAAAGGATCTTGACTAATTGACTGACTGACACTAACAAGGAAATAAGCTTCTGTCGGTATTACCTAGAGAAAAAATCTTCTCTCGGTAAATGGCATTAACTGGCGGTAAAAATTTGTCATTCTACTATTTGTTACCGACAGATACACAATTCCATCGGTAAATGTGTATAATGTAGCGACAGAAATTAATTTCAGTCGGTATGATCGACAAAACGTTTGTTCTGTTGGTAATTATCTCAAATGATGAGCTTTCGCAATAAAATGAGACTATACATTTACCGACAGATATATATTTTTGTCAGTAATTTACAGAGAGAAATGTATTTATCTCGGTAAATGTCTTTAAATTACCGAGAGATCAAATTTCTCTCGTTAATACTAAATAAATAAATATTAATCATTGTGCTATTCATTTATCGATAGAAAATATCTCTGTCGGTACTACCAACAGAAAACATCTCCGTCGGTACTACTGACAGAAATTTAATTCTCTCGGTAAAATTAGTAATAAATATAATTAATAATTATTATATTGGATATTTACGACAGGAAGATGATTCTCTTAGTAAAAGTTTAAATATGTGATATTTATTGAATTCATTTCTCGACAGAAACTTTTTTCATAGGTAAGTTTTGTCAGTAAATTCACTCGCCACGCACCATATTTATCGACAAAATTTATGTCGGCGAATGGATTTGTTGTTATTTTATCGATAATTTGTCAGTATTTTTTCAATTTTATTTTTTTAATATTTTCTCTCAGTATTCTTTCAGTATTACTAATAAATAAAATTCTGCCGGTAATCTACTGCATTCTTGTAGTGTTACCTTATTATTTACATTTTTTATTTTTTTTTCATGTTTAAATATAGCTTATATTTAAAATATAATTTTTTTATTCTCTTAGTAGGTAATTGGTTTTACTTTTAATGTCAATATATATTTACATCTATTACTATAAATTTACAATAACCCATAATTAAGTATTTTTCTTATACGTGCCATATTTTTATTCTCATATTCATATATATATATATATATTCATGTAGGTCGAATGAGCCTACTACTTCTATGGTTATTTAATTATCTTTAATATACATATGTATATTTGTTTTTAATTTTAATTATTTTGGTTTATTTGTATTCGTATAGAATTAAGAAATTCAATATGTTAATTTATATTAATTTTTATTATGCTAATAATTTATTTTTTTCTTAATTTAATTATACATATTGCATGTATCTTTTATTATTTCTCCTAAGATGTAAGTATAGTTAGAGACTAATGAAATATATATGTCATTATTACCACAACTTATATTCCACCATAAAATATTTTATTATTTTAAAGTCTAATTTTTTCACATTTACACATGGCATGCAAAATTTGCATGCTTACATGGCTTATGCAAATTCCAATGGCCCCGCCATAATTCCATGCAAAGAAATACCCCTGGCCAACTTCGCCGCTTGTGCTTATTTACGTATTTTGACTTCTACTAGCTTGTTATTATAGTGTTATAATTATTATCATTATCACTGCCGTTAGCATTATTATTATATATTTTGCGTTACTATTATCATTATTGTTTTTATTATTCCCATTTTTATTTTTATTTTTATTATTATTATTATTATTATTATTATTATTATTATTATTATTATTATTATTTTGTAAAACAAAGAACTCTAGATAAGAGCTAAGGCACAACGAAATGGGGCAAAGAGATCCCCATGGCATCATTCAAGAGAATCCAGTATAGATCACGAAGATAGCTATTCAAACGGTGGATCCTCAATAGAAGAGTTTTTGGGATGTTTGGCTAAGAAGTCTGCCACTTGATTGGCTTCCTTGTCTATATGTTTTATAGGCAATATCAAATATTTATTACAAATTTCACTAACACTCTGGATCAAAGGCATGTGTATATTCAATAACTTCTTCTCTCTATTAATTATCTTCTTACAACCACCTGACTAGATCCTTTTCCAATACCACCTCTCAAAATCCCATGTCCCAAGCTAGGGAGAGTCCCTAAACAATGCCCTAAAGTTCTGCACCAATAATCGAGCACAAGCAAATGTTCATAGCAAAATCCCTTAACCATTTACCTGATGAATCCCTCAATAAGCCACCAGCATTAGCTTTACCTGTACTAGAAGTAAATATTAATTTTAACCACCATACCCGATGGAGGCCACCAACGAATGAATCTTTCAGTTCTTTAAGGAGCTTGTCCACACAAATTAAAGATCATTGCTTGCTTTCATAACTTCCTTAACATAAATGATAGTGTCCTGCCCTAATTTAGAATCCAGAATATTCTCCTCCTATTAAAAACAAAGTCATTTCTTGCTTTCCACAATTTCCAAACCATGATGCCAAATAGGTATCACCATTCTAAATCATTCAAGTAAATGGTATTATCATTGAGATTACCGATAAGCCAATATCGGGGTGTGGTAGAGAAAAATCGAGTATGCTCACTAATTGGGACAATATGCTTCACATTGAGTGGGCTTAAAAACAGTCTCACACTAAGTGAATTGCATCTTCCTCAGCAACACCACAAAAAGGATAATATGAGTCATCAACCATGTGTTGTCATACTCTTTCTTCATTACCGAGGAGGCGATTTTTAGCTATAAGCCTAAGGGTGAATTTAATTCTTTCTAGACCCTTCCAACTCCATATTTTATGCCAATTATGAAGCTCTTCATTCCACGAAAGGTTTTGAATATGATTATATGTAAAGCTAAATGTGAATCTTTCACTCCTAGATGATCCCCAGTATAGTGAATCATCTCTACCACTAAGACTAGGTGGCTTTACTGCTGCAATAGCAACAATCACTAGGAGTGGTAGTAGATTAGCAAAAGAACTCCATTTTCATTCTTCCTTCTCATCTACGACATCATATACTCAACCCATAAGACTTTCATTAGGGATAATACATTTTTCTATGTCTTTCAAAGTATACACGTTGTTTTTTGGTCTCCAATAGCCCATCTCACACCTCTCTTCACCTCATCCCAAATAGCAATAATACCCTTATAGACATAGGAAGTATTCAATTTCTTTGGGTCAAGTGTTTGGCATAAATTAGTAATCCCATATTTATTGCTGAAAACTTTAACCCATAAACTATCATTATCAACCAAAATATCCCAACCTAGTTTCATAAGTAAATCTGAATTCACAATCCTCAAATTTTCTAGTCCAAGACCACCGTTTTCCTTAGGTTGACAAACAAACTCCTAGTTGTGTAAATTATTCTGGCTTCCCCCAAATAAACCAATGAATGATGCCTTAATATTGTCACAAATAGAAACTGGGATCCTGTTTATTTGCATCATATATATAGGTATGCTTGAAGCATCAATTTTAAAAGGCAGACCTTTCCAACTAAAGAAATGTTATAGTTATTCCATCCAGAAAGTCTTGACTAAACCATGCTCAAAACTTGATCATATGTGTTTCTATTAACCCTTGCATGAAGAAGAGGCAAACCTAAATACTTACTAAGAACCTTTGTCTTTTTGAAGCCTAGAATGGAGATAATCTTGCATTGGAAACATTAGAGGAGAAGTATACTTGAGTTTTAGAAAAATTTACCTTTTGACCCAAGCTCTCGGAGAAATTATTAAGTACTTCCAAAATGGTTATATCCTGAGCTAGAATGGCCTAGTTAAGGAGAATAAGGTCATCTAAAAAAAATAAGTGAGATAAAGGAACACCATTGTGACCAAGCTTAGTTAACCTCACTACAAATAGCATGGCTCAATCTTTCAATGCATAAAATGAAAATATAAGGGAGAGGGAGTCTCCTTGACTAATCCCATGGGAAGGGTAGAATTCCCATGGAATTTCTCCATTCCAAAGAATTTGCTAATGTGTTTATGAAATCTATAACCACCCTAATTAGGGTATCTAAAATACCAACCTCCATCAGTGTCTCATAAATAAAGCTTCATTTCAGCATGTCATAGCCTTTCTTAAGGTCTACCTTTATAACCATAAACTTTGTCTTGCCCCTTTTCCTCCTCATTGAATGTACACTCTCTTGACCAATCACGATATTATTTTTAATTTGTTGGCGTGGGACAAACCTTGCCTATGTAGGACCTATCAAAACAGGTAGAAGGGCCTTTAAATGATTAGCCACAATCTTTGTTATAGTCTTGAATGCCAATAGGCTTATAGGCCTTCACATTTTTAATGAAAACAAGTTTTTCCAATTTTAGAATTAGTACCAATAGTGTTTTATTGACCGGTAATCGATATCTTTACAATTTAATACCCCTTTTGATCATGCTACGCAAGGACTGCACCACTGATTTTGGTAAAAACATCTATGTAAACCATCAATTCTTGGAGCCTTCATGGGTTTGATTCTGAATAATGCTTCTTTAATCTCTTGATCCTCCACACCTTTCTTTAAAAGCGCCATGTTTTCATCTCCAATAGAGGAAAACTCAGTTCCATTAAGATAAGTAATGAGAAGGGACATTTTCTTGATATAGGTTACCAAAAAACACCACAACATTATTTTTTTAACAACTCATTGTCATCCATTCAATTACCATTGTCACCCATGAGCATGCTAATACGGTTATGATGTCTCCTTTCAAGAGTTTTCCTAAGAAAATAAGTTGTGTTCTTATCTCCCCATTGAATCTAGTCCCTTCTAGATTTTTGAAACCAAAATATCTCATCTTTTGTGATTGCATCTTCCAAATCCCATTTAAAAGATTCATCTTGAACACCTCTGCATCTAGGTTCAAAAATAGCTACCAAATTGGGTTATGCATGATATTAATAGTTTTGAAAACTCTCTTAAATTTTGCAGAAAAGGCTCCTTTCACATTCTAATAAAGAAAATGTAAATCCATAAGAAAAAAATTAAAATGAAAATTTAACAAATCATTTATGATCTTAAAAAGCATATGGCATGATGTCAGCGAGCATCCTCTCTTCCTCTCTTGGATAGTTTCTAGGACTTCTTCATCCTCTTTACCATCCTCTCTCCATTCCTCATTGCTAGTTCCATTATGCTCCCTTCCCTCCAAACTATTACCTACAACCTTTGATATATCAAGGTCAGGAGGTTTTTCAGTAAAAGATAATTCATCACCACTGTGTCCATTGTCATAACTTAAGGAAGATTGTTTAGGTTTTTATAATATATGCTTATGAGTTGATGTTCATGTAATACAATTATTGTGTGCTTGGTTAGATCCAAAGAATTTCTTTTAGGATTAACATTTTTATTGACAAGGGCCATGCCTAAGTCCTCATCCTGGTTTGGGATTTTGGGAGCCTACATGGATTTTGTGGACACCTTAAAATAGGTAGTAGGCTTGGGTTAGTACAACTTATGTTGCTTAAATATTTTATCAGTAGTGTTCTTTTTATGGGCCTTAAAATTTTTCTTAGAGGAACATGTTGCATTATTAGCAAGCTTAAAATCCTTCTCCTGTACCAATGAGCGTTGGTTCAGATGGATGAGGATTTGGATTTTCTTAAGCAAAGTCCTGGGTTTGATTCTCCGCTCTAATATTGTGTATGGAAAAAACACCATTGGGAAGGTCACCCTAACCTCTGCATTACTCGAAACAGGATTAGTCCTAGACTGTTACACAGATAGGGATACCTGTGGTTTGCCCCAAAAAAAAAATCCTTCTCCCATGTCTTAAGGTTTAAGATGATATCTTTAATTACCAAACGTTTCACAATTTCTTCACCAACGTAATTCTCATTAAGGGAATCAATATGAATCCTAGATTTCTCTCTTTATGAGAATACAAGCCTTGTCCCCCAGAGCTCCCACTTTCCTAGGCCTTCCTTTTTTAGTTACTACCATCCATTGCCCAAATTTTGGGTTACCATCTAAATGTGTTTATTTGTTTGCCTCAATCCGACCACCTTTCCATGCATTGTTATGATTCACAGCAATGGCATCTGATGAGATCAGAGAAGGACAATTCCCACTTACATGACCTATACAGCCACAAGAAAAGCATATCTTAGGTAAACTATCATACTCTACTTATTGAATCTTACCATCCAATAAGAATTTAGACCATAAAGGTATGGTAATATCAATTTCAATGGCCAATCTAGCAAATTTGCCCCTTGCTGCGTTTTCTGTATTGTAATCAATCTTTACTACTTTGCTAATTATTGAATCAGCTGTAGAACTATCAAAATTTAGGGACCATGCCTATATAGAAAAATAGTGTCCCAACACAACCTAAGGTCCATTTGTTAAAATTTGAAAAGCATCTCTTTCAAATGCGAACTTGACTAAGAACTAATTATTTTTTTAGCCAATAACTGAAAAAATCAGAGAGTGTGCTCCATAATGATTCGAGTTTCTTACAAAAAGTATGATATCCAATATTTCTCTCTAGTAATTTTGCAATAACTGCATCCTTCCATTGTTTCTCTAATAGCTCATGGACATTAGAAGAAAAGGTAATAGAAGGCATGAGACCAATATGGCAGATTTAAACATCTTTCAAACTGAGGTCTAGATCCATCAAGTTACCCTCAAGACCTCCTCCCTATTATGTTTTGATAGCATAAGTAAAACTCTAAAGGAGATTGATTGGTTTGATCCACCTTCCCCAATAGGTTTTTCTTTAAATTCCACTTTTTTTTTTGGTCCATCAGTCTCCATCTTCAAGCAATGATGGCAATTGTTCAAGAGATGAAGGCATTAGAGGTTTTTTTCTTTATTTAAAATCTCCCCATTATTATTATTATTATTATTATTATTATTATTATTATTATTATTATTATTATTATTATTATTATTATTATTATTATTATTATTATTCATAACTTGTGGTTTCGAGTCAAATAATATGTGTATATAATACAATGAAACCCTAGCTGCCAGAGAAGACTAGAGCTTTAGGGATCTTCGACAGGACTTCAGCGATTCGTTCAAAGTAATTAAAAGGAGAACTATCGATAAAAGTATAGTGCTTTCACAAAGCTTAGGCAAAGAACCTTGCTGCATTTTCAATGGCCAATCTAGCAAATTTGCCCCTTGCTGCATTTTCTGTATTGTAGTCAATCTTTACTACTTTACCAATTATTGAATCAGCTGTAGAACTATCAAAATTTAGGGACCATGCCTATATAGAAAAATAGTGTCCCAAAACAACCTAAGGTCCATATGTTAAAATTTGAAAAGCATCTCTTTCAAATACGAACTTGACTAAGAACTAATTATTTTTTTAGCCAATAACTAAAAAAATCAGAGAGTGTGCTCCATAATGATTCGAGTTTCTTACAAAAAGTATGATATCCAATATTTCTCTCTAGTAATTTTGCAATAACTGCATCCTTCCATTGTTTCTCTAATAGCTCATGGACATTAGAAGAAAAGGTAATAGAAGGCATGAGACCAATATGGCAGATTTAAACATCTTTTGAACCGAGGTCTAGATCCATCAAGTTACCCTCAAGACCTCCTCCCTATTATGTTTTGATAGCATAAGTAAAACTCTAAAGGAGATTGATTGGTTTGATCCACCTTCCCCAATAGGTTTTTCTTTAAATTCCACTTTTTTTTGGTCCATCAGTCTCCATCTTCAAGCAATGATGGCGATTGTTCAAGAGATGAAGGCATTAGAGGTTTTTTTTTCTTTATTTAAAATCTCCCTATTATTATTATTATTATTATTATTATTATTATTATTATTATTATTATTATTATTCATAACTTGGGGTTTCGAGTTCAAATAATATGTGTATATAATACTGTTGCGCTCTTGTTAACACTACTAGAACTATAATCGCAAGTATATGAGACTGCTGTAGTATTTTGGTGAACACCTCAAGGTCGTCTCACAAGGAAGCTAGATAGGCTAATTGATTATCAAATTGCAAATAACAAATAATCAATAAATTTAAATTGCTAAAAACTAATGAAGACAAATCGAGTGGAATTTAAAACAATGAAAGTAAACTGAGCTGATATATTGATTCACTTAATAGAAAGGTCTAGGGTTTGCACTTCTCTACTAACTTATATGTATGAATAGCTATTCCTCTCAACCAATTTAATTTCAAAGATAGATTTCAAGCAACTTAATTAATCGAATCAAGGAAATAAGCTCTCGCATTCAAACCTCTCTCAAATAATATTGTTACAATTGAAATGATCCTTTTCTTAGGTTATATTTCTAATTCACCTAAGTCCTTAATTGAATTGTTCCAGCATTAGACTTCATTTCTCAATCCTTCATCTAATACCTAAAACACATAATTGGTGGCCAATCAATTATATATTAACAGTAATCCATTCAATTAAGGCTAAAGAAATAATTCAGTTAAGAGCAACCATTTCATACAATCATAGTAGATCCATAGAAACCCTAGACTAGATCCAATTAGTTCATAATAATGCTATCAAACATATTTATCTCATTAAAATTCAAAGAAATTAATTTAGACATAATAGAATTCATGAATACAATTCCAATGAAACTTAAGAGATAAAGTTTGAGAACAAAACCAAATTACAAACTTTCTTTAGCTTCTGAAGAATCTCTTGTTCAGATCTTTGCTAGAAGAATATTGCATTGGCTAAAACAAATTTAATCTAGACTTTTTGCATCAAAGTGTAATCAAAATTCTCCAAGAAAACAAATGAAAACTCTAAGGTTTATGTTTGACGACTGATAATTTTTTTTTTCAAAAACCCTATCCTCTTATTTATACGAAACCTCGCTCAAAATCCTCATTTTCTTTCTTCCTTTAGTCCTTGGCCGTGTCACTTGGATGTGTCCGCTTCTGTGTAATCCTTCATCTTTGCTTCTTTGGAATTGAGTGTGACACGGCCAGTGGCTTGGTCGTGTCACCTGAGTGTGCCACCTACTGATTCCTTCATTATTTGCTCTTCTTTCTTTGGTCTTCTTCCTTAGCTAAGTATGGGACACGGCCAAGCTTGTGGCCTTGTCACCTGAGTATGTCAGCTACTGCCAAATCTTCCTTCCTCTCTTGGTTCCTTGGTTTTGCCCTTAAGGTGAGACACGGCCAGTGGCTTGGCCGTGTCTTGCTGCTTCAAGCTATTCTTTCTTCCAAGGAAATATTTTGCATATTAACCTAAAACAAACACTTAAACAAACTTTAAACAAGAATCAAATAAACATTAAACAACAACACATAAACACCACACTAAAAACTAGGACAAAAATGACATAAACACTGAAATAAATTAAAACTACCAAAATTAATGAAATCACTAAATAAACAGATTAAAACTACCAAAATACCTAAAGAAAACAATAATCCTCATAATAAATAAGATACAATTCTATGACAAAAACTAATAAAACAACTACCCCACACTTAAAACTTTACTTATCCTCAAGCAAATTCACATGGCATAAATTAAAAACTCAAACAACCTTAACTATAATTCCAGTATATAAGATGAAATCCTTTAAGACTCAGCCATAAATAATTGCAATTTACTTCAATCAAGATTTTCTTAACTCATTCATTAATCCAGACATAACAAATCTCATCTCTCATCTAAGTGTTTCACTCGATTTCAAAAGTTAATTCACTTAAACCACTCATGACTGCATATTGCCATAAACTTGCTTAATTATCCAATCTCTCTCACTGATTTTCTTAAGAAATAATCCGAAGGTCTTTTATTTGGATGTAATAGGGCTAAGGTGAAGGTGTGAGAAAAGGCATTTAAGTTGGAACATCAAGAAATGGAGTATCTAAATTAGACAATACTCTTGCTAAGAAACTCGTAACTCCCTCAAATGGCATATTCACCAACCCTTGATAATCTCACATACTTACATACTTAAAGAAAAGTACATGAGTCGACATTCCTCTTTGATGACTAATGCTCGAAAATATATGAATTTTGTATATATATATATCTTCTCTTTTATTTTCTTTTATATTATTATTTTTTATTTTTATTATATATATACAAAATATAAAATTGCATGGAACATCTAGCTTAAAATGTAGAGGAAAAAAATAATCGACTCTTAGTCAAATACAATGTGCAAAGTATGCATTTTAGCCCCAAATCTTACTAAAGCAATACCATTTTTTTTAATTGCTTACCCCACACTTATGAATTAAACCACCCATTGTCATATTATAAGAAATCCATTCCTTAATGCGGGTATGATAATAATAAGAAAATGTTGAGTTGTGAATTGTGTTAATCAATCAAGAAAAAGTCAAAGGCTCAACTTGGCTCACTAAGGAATTCATAATTAAGGGAGGTCTTTTTAAGCTAAATGGATAATCCTAATTTGCCTTCATCATTTTAAAACTTGAGATGAAATCATAATGTGAGTTCAATTAATATGCAAAAGCAAGCTCTAGAGATGCAAAATCATGAAGGTGCACACTTAAGAAGAGAAAATCAATTGACAATAATATTCAATCTATGAGGCTCAAAACTCATAAAGGGTGGGTTCTCAAAGATTTATATGTCATGAATTGCAGAATGTGAAAATTGATCCTGAATGAATTCAAATGCTAATCTCTATGCTGATACTAAAGGCTCAAATATAATGCTAGAATCACAAAAAAGTCAATAAATTTCCAACAATTATGCCATGCACAACACACAATATAACACACAAAGACAAACAAAAACAAGAATTAAAGAAAAGCTTAAATATTACCCCACACTTATAAATTACATTGTCCTCAATGGAAACAAAGATAATTAAGAAAAAGAGTGAAGGTACAACCTGTTTTCCATCATTCCCTTGTGAGGCAAACTCTACCTTTTCATCACAAACAGCAATTGTTCAAAAACAAAATACAATATATAAAATATCCAAAATGTTAACATTAAAAACAAAAACGAAAAATAACAACGAAAATATGTTATAACTAAAGACAAGAAATTAAGGAATTCTCTCAAAAGATTAGAGCCAATGTGATCTACGGTGAAGGAGGATGTGATGATGATGCAGCCGAAGGATGGAGACTTAGAATCTTAGCAAGGTTGCTATTGATTTGGTCCAACTGTTGCAAGACTGCAGCATGGTTACGATCGACCTTACTCTCTAGTGCCTCTATCCTATTAAATATCTTCTGATTATCTGGGACCGGAGCATCTTCATCCAAATCAAGAGAATCTGAGTCGGACTCCTCATGAACTCGTGTTCTCTTTTGTCTGGCCCCCGGTACTTCTGGCTCAGCTGAAGCCATCACATAGGCCCCTCCCCTGTTCACCACCATATGCATCTTCTCAAGTGTGACCAAATCAAATGAATCATTACCCATAATTTTAGTCATACGACAGGTACTCGGGTCAAAATCATCAAGAAGGGCTGTTGCCAATGTGGTAACCAATCCTCCAATACAAATAACCCCCTTCTTTTTGTTTGCCACATTATCAAAAACATCGGCCAACCAATAGCCGGTACTAATGGGTATTGCATTACAAGCACAATCTAAGAAAAAGAGCTCACTAAGTTCCACTACACCTGGGCTTTCCTTATGTGCAAAGAACCCACAGGACATAAAGCGATGCAAATACCTAAGAGCGGGATTACTCAATTTAGTTGCCTTGGCCGATTTGGCCACATAAATTCCAGAGCCCAATGCTCCCCAAGCAAATTGCTGTTTAAAATCCTTAGGTATAGACTTTTCACTGTATTGATGGAAACCAAATATAACATTCAATTGCTCAATACTAACTACAAATGATTTTCCAAGCAACTTAAAATTCAACCTAGAGCAAATCTTCTGTTCATCTCTTTCAACCTTAAGAGATGTTAAAAATTCCAAAGTAAGCTCTTGAAATTGCAAAGGTCGAAAGGAGACTAGGTTCTCCCACCCAAGGTTTTGAACTTAACTATAAAAATTATCCCTAATATGAAGAGCATTAAGGGATTCATCGCTGACATACCTCTTCGGAAAGAAACCCCTAGCCAAAAGAGTCGCTCTCTTTAAAGATGAAGAAGATGAAGATGTAGCTGCAGTTGGAGGTCGCTTCCTCTTGTGGTGGGACACCATCATGAAAGATCTGTAAAAATTTGAAACTTAAACAGATTAGATTGATTTTTTATGAGAGAAGAAGAAGATTGAACGGATTAATTTCAGTTTTGGTGAAAGAAATTGAGAATTAATGGGATTTTGGAAGCTTTGAAAGAACAACAATGGAGGTTTTTGAGATAAAAAGTCGAGAGAGAGAAAGGAAACAAAAAGAAAACTAGGGATTGAAATGAACTAAAAGTGCTAAAACCGTATTTTTAAACTTTAAAATTGAAGTGACACGGCCAAGCTTGGATTAGCTTGGTGGTGTTTGATGAGTTTGGAGGGACACGGCCAGTGACTTGGCCGTGTCCCATGACCGTATTTGACACTGTGAATAAAGGATTGCAAAACAAAGAAAAGGGACTTGGGGAGAAGCTTGGCCGTGTTTGTGTGACACGGCCAAGGACACGACCAAGCTTGTTGGCCGTGTCAGGGGCTGTGTAAATTGATGAATTTGGGTTTGCTTGACACGGCCAGTGGCTTGGCCGTGTCCTTCACTGCCATGTTAGCTCTTTTTTATATTTTTTTTGTGTCACCAAATCTTAAAGAAATGCAATCCTCTTCTTTGATTAACCCTGAAACACATTAGAAAAATAAAAAAAAAACGATCAAAGCACCCATTCCATTTATTTAAACCAAACATAAAATCAAAATTGCTGAATATAAAATTAAAACTATGAAAAGAAATGCAAACCGATGGGTTACCTCCCATTTAGCGCTTCTTTAATGTCGTGTAGCTGGACATTACTGCAAGACTTAAGGATCGTAGATCAAAGTGCTATCGATGATCCTTCTTGGAACCCTTTGTTATATGGTTTAACTCTCTGTCCATTTACTTTAAAAGTTTCATTTGTTTGAGAGTTAAGCAATTCTATGGCACCGGAAGAATATACCTGAGTTATCTCGAAAGGACCACTCCATCGAGACTTGAGTTTTCCTGGAAATAGACGGAGACGAGAATTAAAAAGCAAAACTTTCATACATGGGCTCAATGTTTTTCGCACTATAATTCTATCATGAAGTGCTTTAGTGAGATCCTTATAAATCCACGAACTCTCATATGCCTTATTCCTCAGTTCATCTAACTCTGAAATTTGCAGAAAATTTCTCTCTTTGCCTTGTCCAAGTCTAAATTCAGAGTCTTGATTGCCCAATACGCTTTGTGCTCCAACTCCACTGGTAAATGACAAGCCTTACCAAAAACCAATCAGTATGGACTCATACCCAAAGGAGTCTTGAAAGCAGTCCGATATGCCCACAATGCATCATGCAATCTACTCGCCCAATCCTTCCTTGATAAGTTGACTGTTTTCTCTAGAATTCCTTTTATTTGTTTGTTGGATGTTTCAACTTGTCCAGAAGTCTGTGGATGGTATGGGGTCACCACCTTGTGTTTCACACCAGATTTGTGAATTAATTTCTCAAAAAGTTTGTTGCAAAAATGACTTCCCCCATCACTAACTATCACTCTTGGCATGCCAAATCTGCTAAGAATATTTTCCTTCACAAATTTAACAACCACATTAGCATCATTAGTACGGGTGGGGATTGCCTCCACCCATTTTGAAACATAATCAACAGCAACTAAAATATATTCATAACCAAAAGACTTGGAAAAAGGACCCATAAAGTCTATTTCCCACACATCAAATAGTTCAACAACAATATACGATTGAAGGGGCATTTCATTCCTCCTCCCAATGTTACCCACTCTTTGACAGCGGTCACAATGCTTACAATATTCTTGAGCATCTTTGAATAGAGTAGGCCAGTAAAAACCACTTTGAAGCACCTTTTTTGCAGTCTTTCTTCCTCCAAAATGACCACCACAGTGAAGTTCATGACAAAATTGAAGAACACTCAGTTGTTCTTCCTCAGATACACACCTGCGAACGATCTCATCTTTGCATATCCGGAATAAGTAAGGTTCATCCCAAAAATAAAATTTACTCACATGTAAAAACCTTTTCTTTTCCTGAAATGACATGTCAGAACGCAAAATACCACAAGCAAGATAGTTAGCAATATCTGCAAACCAAGGTGCATTCATTACCACAAACAGCTACTCATCAGGAAATGCTTTTAAATTTTTATGAATGCTATCAGATGCAAAATTTTCACCAAAGAAGGGTAATCTAGATAAATGATCAGCTACAACATTTTCACTTCCCTTAGTATCTTTGATTTGGAAATCAAATTCTTGCAATAATAACACCCATATAATTAAGCGAGGTTTAGCATGTTGTTTTGTCAAAAGATATTTTAGAGCTGCATGATCAGAATGCACAATAATTTTCGACTCAATTAAATATGCTCTAAACTTATCTAAGGTAAAAACAACAGCTAACATTTCCTTTTCAGTTGTTGTGTAATTCATTTGCGCACTATTTAGGGTCAAGCTAGCATAATAGATCACTCTCAAAAATTTCTCAACCCTTTGCCCAAGAACAGCTCCTACTGCATGATTAGAGGCATCACACATAATTTCAAAAGGTAAAAACCAAACAGGAGCTACAATTACCGGTGCACTAGTCAGTTTTTCCTTAAGGGAATTAAAGGCTTGCATGCATTGTGCAGTAAACTCAAATGGAACATCTTTCCCAAGCAAATGACACAATGGTTGGCTTATTTTATAAAAATCTTTAATAAACCTCCGGTAAAAACCTGCATGCCCTAGAAAACTTCTTATTCCCTTAACAGAGGTAGGTGGGGGTAACTTAGCAATCAACTCTACCTTAGCCTTATCCATCTCAATCCCTTTACTCGACACAACATGGCCTAATACAATGCCCTGAGTAACCATGAAATGACTCTTTTCCCAACTCAAAGTGAGGTTACATTCAATGCATCTCTCAAGCACAAGAACAAGTTTATTGAGGCAATTATCAAAAGAATCACCGAAAATAGAAAAGTCATCCATAAATACCTCAATAAAATCATCTATTATGTCTGTGAAGACAGACATCATGCATCTCTGAAAAGTTGCAGGCGTATTACATAAGCCAAAGGGCATACGCCGAAATGCATAAGTCCCAAAAGGGCAAGTAAAAGTAGTCTTGGATTGATCCTCTGGTGATATCGGCACCTGATAATAACCTGAAAGTCCATCCAAAAAACAATAATGTGAGTGTCCAGAAAGTTTATCCAACATCTGATCAATAAAAGGAAGAGGGAAATGGTCTTTCTTTGTGGCATTGTTCAACTTCCTATAATCGATAGACATTCTCCACCCAGTAGTAATCATAGTAGGAACCAATTCATTCTTTTCATTTTTCACCACAGTGACTCCTGATTTCTTAGGCACTACATGTACTGGGCTCACCCACTCACTATTAGCTATTGGATATATCACTCCTTCATCAAGCAATTTGAGCACTTCCTTCTTAACCACTTCACTCATGTTTGGGTTAAGGCACCTTTGGGTCTCCCTCACAGGTTTATCTCTCTCTTTTAAGGTGATTCTATGCATGCACATTGAAGGGCTAATACCTTTGATGTCACTCAATCCCCATCCTATTGCTCTTTTCAATCTTTTAAGCTCACTCACCAACCTCATCTCTTCCCTTTCAATAAGTTCGCTAGATATTATCACAGGTAAGGTGTTGTGATCTCCTAAAAACACATATTTCAGATTTTTAGGTAACTCTTTCAGCTCTAACTCAAGTGAAGGATTCTTCTCTTCCTTTTGGATGGAGGGAAGTTCAAATACTGGGTCCTCCTTAAGTTTCTCTATTTCAGCACTCTCTAATGTCTCAAGGCAACTGACTATTTCTGAATAAAAAATATCCAAACCACGATCTAAGGTCAGTGCCAGCTCCAATTTATCCGAGGAACCTGTCTGCAAGAAAACATCTGAAACAACTGCGTCAATACAATCAATTAAAGAGCAATCCTCATATAATGCAGTTGTAGGAATGGGAGAAGTGTTAAAAATAGAAAATTCAACTGTTTGTCCCAAGACAGTCATTGATAATTTACCATTTTTAACATCTATCAAGGTGTTGGTAGTAGCCATAAAAGGCCTACCCAGTAGAATAGTGTGTGCGGATGGTGTAGGGTTACTTCCTTCCATATCAAGAACTATAAAATCCACAGGCACTATCAACCCACCAACCTTAACTAACACATCTTCTATAACTCCTTTCGGGAATCTAAGAGATCTGTAAGCTAATTGCAACACCATTTTGGTAGGTTTAATTTCCCCAAGTTCTAATTCAAGATACACAGAATAAGGCATCAAATTTACATTGGCTCCTAAATCACACTTGCCATCAGTCCCCTTTCCATTACCCATAGTAATTTGAATTATGAAACTACCAGGATCTTTTAGCTTCGGAGGTAGTTTATGCTGCAAAACAACACTAGCTACCTCTGACACTATCACCTTTTCACTTGGCTCATACCTCTTTTTCTTGGTGTTCAGTTCCTTGAAGAATTTGGCATAAGTCGGCATGTTCTTTATTGCTTCAAGTAATGGTAAGTTAATACTTACCTTAGACAGCATGTTGAAGATGTCTGAAAATTGCTTATCTTGTTTATCATTCTTCAACCTGCTGGGGAATGGTATAGGTGGCCGGTAAGGGTTACTTGCCTTGTGTAAATCTGCTAAAGGGGATTTCTCCATTGATATTTCTCCAGCACCTTTGTTCTCTGGTTCTCCTTCCTTTTTGTTCTTTTGATCACCTGCATTCACAGAATTATTTTCAACATCATTATTTATTACCTTGCCACTTCTAAGCACAGTCACTGCTTGTGCCTGCTCAGGTTGACTCGGAAATTTTTCTTTTTGTTGAATCTGCATGTGTTGTGTAAGTTGTCCCACTTGGGTCTCCACTTTCTTAAAAGATGCTTCTAATGAATCCAGCCTTTTGTTATTCATCTCTTGATTCTTAGCACTGACTTGGATAAAAGCCTGTAAACTATCCTCCAAACTCTCTCTCTTAGGCTGCCCTTGATTTGAAGATTGACCCTGCAGTTGGTTTTGTCTCTGGAGCAAATGGAAAGGTTGTTGAGAATTATTTGTTGCCCAGGAAAAATTTGGATGATTCCGCCAACCAGGATTGTAAGTATTTGAGTAAGGATCATTCCGGGCCCTTGGTTGATATCCCCTCATAGCATTGACTTGCTCAACCTCATTTCCATAAGACTTATATGCAGAGGGGCATATATTTGCTCCATGCCCGAAAGTTCCACAAATTCCACACACTTCTTGAGTGGATGAAGAGGTATTGTTCTTCATGTTCAACATCTACACTTGCCTTGTCAATTCAGCTATCTTATTGACCATCTCATTGTTGGCTTCCAATTGATTCACCCCTTTACTTCTTCCTCTTACACTTTTCTGTTGAGAATTAGCTCCCAACATTTCAAAGATTTCATAAGTTTCATCTGCTGTCTTTTCTCCCATAGCTCCCCAACTGCGTTATCAACAGTGTTCTGAAATTGCTGGGTTAGACCATCGCAGAAAAACTGATTCAGAAGTTAAAGTGGGTAGTGATGGTGTGGACACTGGATCAATAACATCTTGAACCTGTCCCAAGCCTCATGAAATGGCTCTCCTTCAAATGGAGAGAATGTAGCTATTTTCCCTCTCAATTCAGTTGTCTTCTGATGTGAGTAAAATTTGCCTATAAACTTGTTATAAACTTGCTCCCAAGTTGTCAAAGAATTTTCAGGCAACATCATAAGCCAGCTTTTTTCCATATCCTTCAATGTATACGAAAAACACCTCATCCTCAACTGGTCTTCTGTTAGTCCTCCCAATGGAAATGTGTTGAGGGTGGAGTAGAAATCCCGGATAAAGTTCAAAGGATCTTCATTTGGAACTCCATAGAATGATGGTAGCATGTTGTAATGGATATTCTTTAACTCATAATTTCTTGCTGCATCTGTCAATCTTATACAAGAGGTGGAAGTTCCAATGACAAGTCTGGCAAAATCCCTCATAGTTCTTTGCTTTTTATCTCCCATATTGGTAGATTGTGCAGTATCCGACTCAAAATCAGAAGTGTCCTCTTCTGTATCAAATCCGGTATATAGTTCAAACTCTTCTCTGCTCCTTTTCACTCTCTGAATTTCTGGAATAACTGGGTATAGCTCTCCTCCGAGTGATCTCGTGCCTTGCATAAACAAAATTTCTAGAAAAAAGGAATTATTAAAAGTAAAAGACAAATAAATAATTTAAAATATTTATGCCTAATAAACAATTAAGCCAATTAGCTTCCTCGGCAGCGGCGCCAAAAACTTGTTGCGCTCTTGTTAACACTATTAGAACTACACTCGCAAGTATACGAGGCTGCTGTAGTATTTTGGTGAACACCTCAAGGTCGCCTCACAAAGAAGCTAGATAGGCTAATTGATTATCAAATTGCAAATAACAAATAATCAATAAATTTAAATTGCTAAAAACTAACGAAGATAGATCGAGTGGAATTTAAAACAATGAAAGTAAATTGAGTTGATATATTGATTCACTTAATAGAAAGGTCTAGGGTTTGCACTTCTCTACTAAATTATATGTATGATGGCTATTCCTCTCAACCAATTTAATTTCAAAGATAGATTTCAAGCAACTTAATTAATTGAATCAAGGAAATAAGCTCTCGCATTCAAACCTCTCTCAAATAATATTGTTACAACTGAAATGATCCTTTTCTTAGGTTATATTTCTAATTCACCTAAGTCCCTAATTGAATTATTCCAGCATTAGACTTCATTTCTCTATCCTTCATCTAATACCTAAAACACATAATTGGTGGCCAATCAATTATATATTAACAGTAATCCATTCAATTAAGGCTAAAGAAATAATTCAGTTAAGAGCAATAACCATTTCATACAATCATAGTAGATCCATACAAACCCTAGACTAGATCAAATTAGTTCATAATAATGCTGTCAAACAGATTCATCTCATTAAAATTCAAAAAAATTAATTTAGACATAATAGAATTCATGAATACAATTCCAATGAAACTTAAGAGATAAAGTTTGAGAATAAAACCAAATTACAAACTTTCTTTAGCTTCTGAAGAATCTCTTGTTCAGATCTTTGCTAGAAGAATATTGCATTGGCTAAAACAAATTTAATCTAGACTGTTTGCATCAAAGTGTAATCAAAATTCTCCAAGAAAACAAATGAAAACTCTAAGGTTTATGTTTGACGGCTGATAATTTTTTTTTCAAAAACCCTAATCCTCTTATTTATACGAAACCTCGCTCAAAATCCGCGTTTTATTTCTTCCTTTAGTCCATGGAGTGACACGGCCAAGCTGGTGGCCATGTCATGTGACACGGCTAGTGGCTTGGCCGTGTCACTTGGATGTGTCTTCTTCTGTGTAATCCTTCATCTTTGCTTCTTTGGAATTGAGTGTGACACGGCCAAGCTCCTGGTCTTGTCATGTGACACTGCTAGTGGCTTGGCCGTGTCACCTGAGTGTGTCACCTACTGATTCCTTCGTTCTTTGCTCTTCTTTCTTTGATCTTCTTCCTTGACTAAGCATGGGACATGGCTAAGCTTGTGGCCGTGTCACCTGAGTGTGTCAGCTACTGCCAAATCTTCCTTCCTCTCTTGGTTCCTTGGTTTTGCCCTTAAGGTGAGACACGGCCAGTGGCTTGGCCATGTCTTGCTGCTTCAAGCTATTCTTTCTTCCAAGGAAATATTTTGCATATTAACCTAAAACAAACACTTAAACAAACTTTAAACAAGAATTAAATAAACATTAACCAACAACACATAAACACCACACTAAAAACTAGGACAAAAATGACATAAACACTGAAATAAATTAAAACTACCAAAATTAATGAAATCACTAAATAAACAGATTAAAACTACCAAAATACCTAAAGAAAACAATAATCATCATAATAAATAAGATACAATTCTATGACAAAAACTAATAAAACAAATACAATGAAACCCTAGCCGCCAGAGAAGACTAGAGCTTTAGGGATCTTTGATAGGACTTCAGCGATTCGTTCAGAGTAATTAAAAGGAGAACTATCGATAAAAGTATGGTGCTTTCGCAAAGCTTAGGCAAAGACCCTAGCCCCCCCCCCCCCCCCCCCCTCATGATTGAGGAGGACCAGTCGAAGAAAAAAAGCTAGATTCGGGGATGTTGGGGGAGGAGGAGAGCCTTCTACTATTTCCTTTAATGAAACACTCATGAAATCCAACTCTCATATGGAAGGAGTGTTGTCGGGCCAAGAAGATAACTGTGAGCTTGATGGTGATGACGTTTAAGTCCTCTTAGATGGCGAGATTCCAGCTATTGCTTTCTCTGAAAAGGTCCATGAAAGAATCATCTTGCCTTGGCAAAATGCAGTCATTGTGAAGTTACTGGGTAAAAAAATTAGTTACAAATCTTTTTCTACCCGTCTGGAATCCTTATGGATTTTTGCTAATGCCTTTTCTATTATTGATCTTGAAAATGATTACTTTCTTGTGAGGTTTCAATCGGAGATGGATTCGGCAAAGGCTTTATTAGGAGGTCCTTGGGTCATCCTTGGACACTACTTAATGGTTCATTACTAGTCACCAAAATTTGATTATTCTTCAGAGGTATTCCATTCCATGGTTGTATGGATTAGGCTTCTTGGTATGCCACTCCATTATTATCACAAGAAAGTCTTGAGAGCTATAGGGAACATTATTGGTAGGGTGGTGAAGATTGATTATAATACAGAGTCGGCAGTGTGCGGGAAGTTTGCTAGGCTTTTTATAGAGATTGATTTAAGGAAGCCTTTAGTTTCTCAATTTTTGCTAGATTGAAAATTACAAAAAATTGAATACAAATCCAAGCCTCAAATTTGTTTCTCTTGTGGTAAAGTGGGGGCATAGAACCTTTGCTTGATTGGAGAAGTCTACAACTATTAAACCTATTGGAGTTAAGGGCTCTAAGGTGACTGACAAAGTCAGTAACATAGTCTCTGCTAATCCAGTGGCGATCGGCAAGAGGACAATATCCCGATAGAGAATACTAGAAAATATGGTCCCTGGATGATTGTATCTCAAAAAGGAAAAAATAAGAATTTGAAAAATGGTGAGCATAACTTAGCCATGGATCAAGGGAGGTCATATAAAATAGTCAATGGATCAAGTTATGGTATCTTACAGAATTCTTTGCTGGTGAGGATGGTGTGGGAAACCAGGGAGTTGACCCCTCAACAAGGACAAATTCTAATATTATCCAAAATCCCAAAAGGTAGGCCAACCATAAATTTTGGTGAAAGAACATCTAGAGACTCTATACAACCTTCTTTTAAAAGTAACCCATATAAAAAAACCCAACAATAATTCAAGGCCCAGAACCATGCAACCTCATGAAAACACTTGTGATTTAGACAGCCCCAATCTGAAACCAAGCCTTAGTACACAATAGTCAGCTCAACCTTGTCCTCCCTGTAACCCCAAATGACTCTAAATTTGACCTTGATAAAAAACCTTCCATTAGCGTTATAGCTAATAACCATTTTGTTCATCAAACCTCCTTAAACCCAGAAAGACACAAAGCTATTTTCATTGATCCTGCCATCCCTCTTTCCAATATTCATAAAATTAGTTCTTTACCGATGGAAGTTGTTGGAAGCAAAGGGAGAACAACTTTTGATCTAGGAGACCAGGGTGATCTGAATGATGTGACAATGAATGACAATGAAGAGAATATGAACAACAATAGTCAATCTAATGATGAGAATTTTGAAGATTTGGAGAGTGAGGGAGATGGGACGGAGGTTGGGTAGCCAATCAACACCTACTTTACCTTCTCCTTACTATGTATGGTCTCTCTTATCCTCTTTTCTTTATAATGTCTTTACGTATCATATCATGGAACGTTCAAGGGGCTGCATCCCCATCTTTTAGGAGAATTTTCTGTGATTTGGTTAAAAATTATGGGGCCCATATTATTGTTATCTTGGAACCTAGAATTAACAGTATTAAACCTGACAATTTTATTAAACAATGTGGTTATGAAAACTCTTTTAGAGTTGAAACTATGGGTTTCTCTGGTGGGATCTGGATTCTTTGGAAAGATCACATAAATATTTCTATTTTGAGTTGTAATAGCTAGTTCATTCATGTGTTTGTTATTCTGGATAAAAAAGAAAATTTTCTTCTTGACTTGTGTCTATGCTTCTCCAAACTTTTCTAATCGTAAATATCTTTGATCTAATCTTAATCATCTTGGCATTATTGGTAATGATCTATGGCTATTGTATGGGGATTTTAATTCTATTTTTCATCCATGTGAGAGGAAGGGGGAGCCAAAAGAAGGGGGAAGGGCTGCAATTACTTTTCTAATTGGATCAATTGTAATGATATTACTGACCTGGGTTTTAACGAGCCTCGCTTCACTTGGAAAAGGGGTAATTTGTTTGAGAGATTAGATAGAGCCTCGGGTAAATTTGGATTGCTGGAGAATTTTCCTGATACTAGGGTGGACCATCTCCCATGCATTGGCTCAGACCATAGACCTATTTTTTATCAATGTTTATTAGGTTTCTAGAAAGGCGGGTGCTCCTCCTCCTTTTAAGTTCCTCTCTTCTTGGATAGTTCATAAAGATTTTAGAAACATGGTTCAAGAAACCTGGAAGGAGGATGATGACTTTAATAATGGTTGTGTTAATTTTATGGATTATGTATCCAAGTGGAATAAGGAGACCTTTGGTAATATTTTTCACAAGAAGAAGAATATTTTGGCTCGAGTAGATGACATTCAAAAAAGTCTTGAGGTAAAAGACTCTTAGTTTCTATTAGATTTAGAAATCTAGCTCAAGGATGAGCTAAATAAGATTCTCTTACAGGAGGAAATGTTCTGGATGCAAAAGTCTAGATCAGATTAGATGGTCAACGGGGATAGGAACACTTCTTTCTACCATCGGAAGACCATTGTTAGACAATAAAAAAAAAATAGAATTCAATCCCTTATTATAGATGGTAAAGGTTGGGTGGATGACCAGGATTTTTTAAAGAGCCATGTTGTGGATTACTTTAAGAATTTCTTTAGTGTCAATTTGAGGGGCCATTCTCATTTATCTATTTCAGGCCAATTCCCTCCTGATGATGAAGAGACTTTGCAGACTTTGGTTGCTTCAGTCTCTTTTGAAGAGGCGAAACAAGCTATTTTTCAAATGGGTCCTCTCAAAGCGCTGGGTCCGGATGGGCTCCCTCCTATTTTTTATCAACATTGTTGGAATGTGGTGGGGGTTATCTTTATTCAAGTTGGTCAGAAGCATTTTTGAAGGAAATCACATGACTGATAACCTAAATGATACCCTCATCGCTTTAATTCCTAAGAAGGATGGGCTCAAGAAAATAACTCATTTTAGACCCATTAGTCTGTGTAATGTTAGTTATAAGACTATTACCAAGATTATTGCTAATCAGATAAAGCACATCCTCCCCAAGATTATTAGCCCGACCTAAACTAGTTTTGTGCCTGGTAGAAATATCAGTGACAATATCATTATTGCTCAAGAAGTCATTCACACTATGAAAAAGAAGAAGGGAATGAAGGGATATATGGTTATCAAAGTAGATCTAGAGAAGGCTTATGATAAGATCCGTGGAGTTCATCTAAGAGACTCTGCTTGATGCTGGTTTTCCTTTAAGTCTTATTTCTATTATCTTACATTGTATTTCCTCTTCTTTTATATAGGTCTTATGGAATGGCAAGAAGACTAGAAGTTTTAGGCCTTGTCAAGGCCTTCATCAGGGAGAACCCTTGTCACCCTATCTATTTTTCCTCTGCATGGAGAAATTATTGCAAAGCATTTCCAAGGCTATGAACTCAAAAGAATGGAAGCCAATTAAATTTGTTTATAGGGGTCCTCTTTTATCTCATTTATTTTTTGCTGATGATTTCTTGCTTTTGGTTGAGGCCAGACTAGATCATGCTAAGCTTATTAATAATATCCTGAATGAATTTTTTATGTGCTCCGACCAATGTATTAATATTGAAAAAACTCAAATATTCTTCTCTAAGAATTCTAAAGGATATGTGGTAGGAGAGATAAAATGCGAGCTTAGTTTTAAGGTTACTGAGGATCTTGGCAAATATTTAGGAGTGCCTCTCCTTCATTCTAGGATGACTAGAACTACATATAAGGAGATTGTTGATAAGGCTAAAAATTACCGTACTAACTGGTCTACTTCTTCTCTCTCTCTTGCAGGGAGAACAACTCTTACTTCATCTACTTTGATGACCATGCCGTTCTATGCCATGCAAACTGTTAAGCTACCAAGTAGCATTTATGAGGATATTAATAGTTTGTACAAAGGGTTTTTGTGGAATGGAAATAGAAACGGTCTTGTTATTAAAAACCTTAAGACCATGAATCTGGCTTTGCTAATGAAACCTGCTTGGGATCTTGCCTCTTAGAAGGATAGTCTTTGGGTTAAAGTGATTTACACTAAATACAAGAACCTACCAGACCTTCACTGCCTTTGCAAAGGACCAGTAACAGATTGAGGTTTTGGAATTCCATTACCTCAGTTTGGCCAGAGATTAGCAAAGGTTGTAGATGGAATGCTGG
The DNA here is from genome assembly GCA_947685225.1 of Garcia nutans. Classification (NCBI taxonomy): domain Eukaryota; kingdom Viridiplantae; phylum Streptophyta; class Magnoliopsida; order Malpighiales; family Euphorbiaceae; genus Garcia; species Garcia nutans. The sequence goes on from CANTUV010000013.1 coordinate 1,502,313, forward strand.
TAATGGCAGTAAAGTGAAGTTCTGGTATGATATCTGGGCCTTTGATAATGAGCCTCTGAGTGCCCTGGCCCTTGCTCCTATCCTAAATGAGATATACTCAAAGAAGGTGATAGATTATGTCTCTAAAGCAGGTCAATGGAAGTGGTGTGAGCTCCAAATTTCTTGCCTCTCTTGGTTATGTTACACCTAGCTTCCATCCCTACTCCTAAGTCTAGTAAGGGGAAGGATAAAATTTGTTGGGCATACACCCCAAATGGATGTTTTCTACCAAATCAGCTTACCTCCATTTGATGGGCCTTCAGGAAAGAAATAAGGATTGTATATGGAATATCATTTGGAGTTGGCAAGGTGCAGAAAGAATTCATACATTCCTTTGGCTTGCCTATAAGGCTAAATTTCTTATGAATTTAGAAAGAGTAAGGAGGCATTTGGCTACATCTGACAACTATTCTCGTTGTAACAGCGACAGTGAAACCATCATCCATGTCTTACGTGATTGTCCTTTTGCTAGATACATTTGGAACATATTGATACCTATTGAGGTAAGACTTATCTTCTTTTCATTGGATACTAACAATTGGTTTATATTAAATCTTCTTAATGAGTTTACAATTAAAAAAAGCACAACTGGTCGCTAATCTTTGGAGTAACAGTTTGGAGCATTTGGTGTTGGAGGAACAAAGCTATATTCTGTAACGAGTAAGGGCATAGTGGGAGTCGCATTACTGAAATCTTCAATAGATCTAATGAAATATCTCTGGCATGGTCTCTAAAGAACCAGGGCAATAGTCAGCTGGTTGATCGTAAAGAAATCCCCATTTGCTAGAGTCCTCCTGCTCAGGGTTGGCTCAAAATTAACACAGACGGGTCTTATAATGGTTCTATGGGATGGGCCACAGTAGGTGGAGTGATTTGGAATGAGAATGGTGTTTGGGTCAGTGGTTTTGTGATGAATGTGGGTAAATGTTCAATCATGAAGTCAGAATTATGGGGCATTTATCAAGGCCTCACCCTTGGGATCTTGGGATTAGACAAGCTGTGATTGAAACAAATAGCCTCACTGCTTTTGATCTAATTAGACAATCAAATCAGAATAATTATGTGCATTTGAGACTTATTAAAGATATCAGGGAGCTATTCTCTAAAGACTGGCTTATGGAGTTCAAGCATGTCTTCAGAGAAAGCAATTTTGTTGCGGATCATCTAAAAAAATTGTTTTACAGTTTCCAATTGGTCTCCATGTGTTACAGGTTCCTCCAAGTTCAGTTAGCAAATGGCTAAAGCATGATGTGTTGGGGGTCACCTATTTTCATCGAGTCTTAGCCTAGGCTCTTTGTTCTTTTCTTTCTTAGTAAAAAAATATGTATATATATATTGTTATTATTATTATTTGTTGATCAAATTACTAATCACATCACAAAATAGAGTATTACATACATACATACATATTATAAAAAATAAGATTATATAGAAAGATTGTATTAGATATAAAAAGATGCAACTATGGTAAAATCAATACTTTACACTTATTACTAATTCTAATGCTTTAAAATTAGCATCGTTGATTTTATAATGAGTAATAGTCATGTAGACCCCTAAAAATGTTTCCTCAATAAATCCGAACCCAATTAAAAAGCCCAAAAATCTAAAAATTACCAAATTGACCATTCTATAGTCCTATGGCACATTGGCCATGACTCATGGCCATGACCAATTCGCCATTAGGTTATGGCAATTCGTCGAGGGGCCTATTACTTTAATTTCTCTGAAGCCTATTAACCTTGGGGTTTTTTTTTTTGGATAATTATGAGGTTTCCAAACTAAATCAGGAATTTCCAACTTAATTAATCCTAATGCCACAATATAAAAAGTGATCGAATGAACCAAAAGAGGTTAAGGTAGAGGCAAAGAGCCAAAAAAAAAATACAGAGGAAAAACACAGAGGGTGTAAAAAACACAACAAAAAGTACCAGACTCGAAGGTCATTAGAAGCAAACTTCTAGATTGCTTTGGAAAGGAGGTCTGATGGCTACATCAAGTAAGCTCAGGATTTATCTAAAGCAAAAGCAAAAGGAACCAACAAACGCAGGTATATTTCTTAAAACTAATTAATTCTAGCATGTCCATGTGAAAATGAGTTTTACTAAATTTTGAATGTTCTATATTTATAGTATTATTTAATATTTTATGATTGTAAGTTGCTAAATTTAATTTTAATAAGCTATAGTAGGAAAATGATGTGATGCTAAGATATTTATATGTTGCAATAACCCATGTTTTCATATCGGTAATTAGGCATGAATTGTACTTTGAAGCTTACTGTAATTTTAATTTAGTGACAATAATTATGAATTAAGATTAAATTTGAGACCACAAAATCTTTTATGATTAAATAGATTATGTGAAATATATAACAAAAAATGGATGGTTTTATTGTATTGTACTTCTTTGGATTTCATTATAAAAATGATAAAATTAAATGGCTTCTATTTTAATCATGTGTTTTGGTTCATTTCTAGAGTTTTTTTTTTTATATACTTTTTAGTGATTTTAGTATTTGTGAGTTACTCTTCATTTTGTTTGGTCCATTAAAAAATATTTTATATGTTCACTAAATTTTCAATGTTGCATTGAACTTCTTTAAATTATGTTTTATATGTTTGAATTTTAAATGATTGTAGTTGTTTTATTTATTTATTTATTTATTCATTTAAAGGGGATTGTACAAAGCATGTTTCAACTTTTTTGTGAGTGCATTATTTTGCTTGTGTATTTTATTTTAGTTTATTTTACTTTTGCTTTTGGATTTTGGATCTTTTAAGATATGTTTTCACTGAGCGTGGGTACCCATTTATGATTTGTATTTTGAATTATTTATTTTATGGATGAAGTTTTATTTATTTATCTATTTAATAATGCATGTAATATGGATAATATCATAATAATTAAAATTTAAATAATATTTAGACTTAAAAAGAATACCGGTTACAATGAACCGCGTATTATGGGGGTGTTGGACCATTTTTTACATTCTTCATACGTATCTAATTTTAAACCCAGCAGAGATTGAAGATTCCTTAGGAATTGAGTCATCTAGCCCTTCTATTTTCTTCTCAACCCGTCCAGGTGACGACTCCTATTATCTAAGTTTAGGCTTGTACTCTTTAAAGTGCAGAGCCTAATAGTGTCGAAATCATAAGAACAATTCCACCGGAAGTATGACCAAAAATCTCCACTCATAAGTTGTTAATTGTTACTTTCATTACTTAATTTGTTAACTATTTTGTGATAAGGAAAAATTATCATTACCAAAGAATTAATCGTTTTTAGAATCAAATATTATGAAATTTGGAGTCAAATTTTAGAAAAAAAAAAGTTATAATGATTTATTTTTATTTTTATTTATTTCTAAGGTAATTTATACTTAACTTTTGGAAAGTGATATCATTATGAAAATAATTAGAAATAAATATGATAAAAATTATCATTAATGCATCGTGTGGATCCATGACTAATTATTTAGTATTTACCTTTTCTAGATAACTTTCTCCTCACGTTTAGTTAATTTCAAAAATTTAAACAGTAATATATTTTAATTTATAATATTTGTGTAGAAAATTAATATTGAAAATAATTTACTCCCTCTATCCCATTGAAATTGTTATCTTTAACTCATGTACAAATATTAAAATAATCATTATATTCTCTCAATTTATGCATAAAAAATATTATGAATGCACTAAAATATTATCCATTAACTCATAAATATTAAAATTACCATACTATCACTTCATTAATTAACTTTATATAAATTTTTAGATAAAAAAAACTATACATATTTTTTTAAAAAAAAATTACTTTTTGATTTTTTTTACTTTCCACCTAAAGTTTGAGAGGATTTGTTATTTTGGATTGTGAAATTTTTTTCCCATCTAACTTTGTCCCATTGAATCTTGAACTATTCATTTTTTGTTGAATTTTTAAAATTTTTCATCTTTTAAATTTAGAAATATACAATACAAATAAATGATCAATGAAAATAATTAATGAACATAAATTTAAAAAAAAAGGAGAGAATTTAATGAAAAATAATAATATGGTGATGTTAATAATAATAATAAGGATACAAAAGAGGATTTCAATGAAACAATTTTTTTTAAAAAAAAGGTGATAATTTTAGTGTGATGAAATGAATATTTTTTTTATTACATCAATCTCTATTTATAGCAAAAGAAACCGGCATTAATAAAATTAAGACTAATGATTTGAAAGAATATCAATTGTGAATAATATTTTTCCTATTTTTATTTTTTAACTGTGTGTATCTATTTTATGTATTTATCATTTGATATGTTTATAAGAATTCTGTCTAATTTAGACAATTATTTTCTTTTTCTTGGATAAATAAAGAATTTCTTTTTTGAGAATTTTTTTAATATTGATTGAAGAAAGTTTCAACTTTGAAAATGAGTCTATTATTTATATGGTTGCTAATGCATTTTATTAGATTATGTTTAATTGTATACTAGGAAAAAATCCTCACGTTATTTTGGGGTGTCTATATATATATTTTTTATATTTTTATTATTATTAATTTTTATTAGAGATGTAATATGAAATTTTTTACATTGAATGCATTTTTTATCTTATTAATTGGATAATAGGAAAGAAGAAATTAATGTAAAATTATTAATAAAAATGTTATATAAAATTATTAATTACTATGATCATTAATAGAAATAAACAGATAAAAAAAGGTCAAGCTATTTTATGAAATAACCTAATATAAATAATGGTATATTTAATTTTTTACATAAAATATATTATAGCATGAATAGAAAATAAATAATGATATATTTGACATTTTACTTAAAATATAAGTATAAATATGAATCCTTATTTTAATCTTAAATTATAAAATTAATAGTAAATTTGACATTTTACATAATATAAACTGTAGCATTAATAGAAAATTTTGCTTATAGAATTAAGGGACATATTTGACATTTCATATAGAAGTTACTGTAGCATGAATAGAAAATTCTGCTTCAGTTTTAAATTATAGATATAGATTTTTATTAACCATATATTTTAGGACAAAAAAAAAACTACTATAAATTGCAGGATAAAGAGAACTATTCTTCTCTAATATGGTGTAGCTATTAAAAGTAAAAAGTAAGAAAAATGAATAAAGAAATAGGAAGAACAATTAGACATGACAAGGGAGTGGGGCAAAGATAGGGACAATTGTCATCCCCGTCCTTGTGTTAGTGGGAAATCCTCACCCTATTTTTGCCCCATAAATAGGGCTAATTTTGCCACATCCTTGCTCCTGTGGGGATTCCCATGGGGAAAATGATCCCCACTAAAAATTTATATATATATATATTTTTTATTTTCTAAACTAAAATTATAGTATAGAAAATTAATAATCTATAATAATTGTACACACAATAAAATAATAATCCAATAATTATATATAATAAAATTTAAAAAATAAAATAAAATATATCAAGTTAAATTTATTTCACATATATAAATAATCAAAATATAACATATAATATATATTATAAAATATATATTATAATTATAAATATAAATGTATACGTATATATTGGGTCCCTATAAGGTGGGGACATATATACCCGCAGAGTGGGGAGTACAATACATGTTCATGCCTTGCTCTGATCAACGAAGAGAGTTTTCTCTTTTTTCCCATTCTTATTAAGGAAAATTGCAGAAATTTCAATCCTGTTCAGAATAAATCCCTTTGGATATGAGGATTCCCTGTACCAACCCTAAGTGCAATTCAAAGGTGGATTTGTAGGTATAAGGCTTAAATGTACATTAAGCTAAAATATTCAATATCTTTATTACTCACCAGTACAATCCATTAATCTTTTGCCTCACAGTTAGGGGGGGTAAGCATTTGGTTTATTCAGTTACCGAACAAACTAGATGGCTAAAACCAACTTATAATTTGAAGTGAATCGAACCAAACCAAATAATAAAGCAAACTAAACTGAACCAAACCATAAAATTTTGTTTGGTTTAGTTTGATTCATTCGGTTTTTGATTTTTTTACAATTATTTTATTTCTGTTTGTTCTGGGTTGGGTCTGCCTATAACAGGTGGATAGAATCATGGACAATATGTTGATAAATATTATCTAATTATAATATTTATTTTAATTAATATTATTAGATAATATTAAGATATTTGGGAGAAGATAATATCCTTAGATAATTAGGACAATCCAAGAGAGTTTGATTGTTCCTAAAATTAAATACTAGTCCTTCTAGGAGAAGGACATTTCTACTATAAATACATGAGTATTTACAAGCTTAAAAAAATTGTTGCTATAGTTTTCTCTCATATAATTCCTTACTCCAAAAGTGTGAAATTGAGAGATTTAGGCTTGATTTTTAGACTGTGAAAATAAAAAATTTTTCCTCTTTGGCGATTGTTCTTCAAGACTGGTTGTACAAGCATAAAATTAATCTTCCGTGAGCATCGTCAGAAATAAGATTCGAATCTCTATTTATTTGGATCAATTTTTATAAAATTGGTATCATAGTCTTAGTTGTTTGTACTCTAGTTTTAATGAAAAGTAGGTTGATTAGTTGTTTAAAAATATTTTTTGTTGAATTATTTATAAACTTTAGTAATCAACTCATATGGGCATGTTTAGGCATGAAAAAACTATCTTATTACTATTGTATATGTGATTTTATGATTTCATATCAAAGTAGATATGTAGAGCTTCGATTTGATATATTATTTACAAAAATCATAGTTAAATTGAGCAAGATATGGCCTTTTAAAATTGGATGCTTGAATCTGAAAATTTTTAATATATTGTGATTAAGTTTTAACTAAAAATTAGCCTATTGTTATACTAGAATGATAGGATACGGTGTTTTAAAATTATTTTTGACCATACCACTAAAATTCTAGACCTCAAAAACCTCACTGAAAAAAGCCCGACCGATAGAATCGGCCTACAAGGCAGTGCATGACTCCCACGCGCCGTATAAGGAGGCTGGGCCCAGCCTCTAGGGTCATGTGCCAAGCACATGACCCGCTTTTGGGCGACACCAATCCAGCATGAAATGGCAAGTCATTTTTGTGCTACTGCATGTCGCTGCACGAAACGACTTATCGTTTTGCTTAGGCCAGGCTAGCTCGTGCCGGCGTACCCGTAGCTACCACATGACAACTCTTGACTGGCCAGAATCTATTTTTTAATTAAAAATTCATCAGAACCTCATTTTTTCACAAAATGATTTTAAATTATCTTCTGATTTTTTTTTAGAAATATTCATTTTATTTTTTCAGAAGCTTAAAAATTATTTTTATTTTTAATAATGCTTTTTTAATTAACAAAAATTAGTTTTTAATTATAAAAAATATTTTTTACGAGGAAAGAATTATTTTTTAACATGAAAAAAATATTTTTTAGACTTGAAAGTTTTATTTTATATCTGTAAAATAAAAAAATTGAACATGTGTGTGCCTATTTAATGACGATATGTTCTTTATTAAATTTATTAATTATATTATAGTGTATAATTGTGTTTTTTGACCAAGTTTTCTTTGTGAAAAGTTACAACACATGGCTATCATCGTCAGGACACCTTCTGTGGCACGTACACCAGAGCTTAGAGCTAGGAGAATGCCGAAATTAAGGTTCTGAAAAATAAACTGAAAGCTCAAGAAATACATTCTAATAGTTATGTTTAGATTTTATCGTGCGACATGTGTTACGTAGATATGAGATTTGTCAAGAGATGGTGTGGCTAATGAAGATATATTCTCAAAAGATCAATGTACTTAGCATTGAGAAATTTATTTGCTCATCCAGCACTATGTAAGCTACTTGATCGAGAATGGGGTAAAGGACATAGGACATATCGAGTTGTTTTCATTTATTTTTTTAGGTTTTAGTGTTCCTTAAGGGTAGTGAGGAAGTCCTACTCTAGGCATGAGGGTATGATATTCTGTAGTGGGACTAAGTAAGTTGTCAAAATATTTTCAAGGGATACTATATATTACTTACCTATTGACCTGAGGAAAGCTCTTTAGCTTCTAGCTCCTATTAGGAGTTAGGTCATCCATAATTTTTCAGTCTAACTTACAAATCCTAGGTCGTTCTCATTTTTTTGTTAGTAAAAAAAATAATGATAATAACTTTTTTCTAGTGGATTTATTTTGGCCATATTTGTTCATTTATGGTTAATGAACTATAATTTTATTATTAATGGAATATGCATTTTTTTTAATTATTTGGAACAATTATTTTCTTTTATTTAGTATGACATTAATTAATCAAGTTTTATGATTATTCAATATATAGTTCTTTTTGAAGCTTGGTTTGAATAGTTGTATAATTTTGCATATATATTTTATATTAATATTAATCATCACATATTGTCGAGATGATTGGAAACGTAGCGATATTTTGACTTGAGATTGTAGGTATGTTAATATTAATGTATATATTGGTTGTAAAATTATAATAACATGCCAACTGCGATATTAATAATTTTGTGTATGTAATATCTAGAAGTAAATCCTCCATTTTCCAATAGCAAAATGTCATTTGCTTCTAAGAACATTATCTTAACTAGACAAGGGTGCTAAGTTATCTGGAGATAACTATGAAATCTGGAGTATGAAAATTCAGTACATGCTAGAAGAATAAAAGGCACTAGAACCTCTGAGTTCCATCATGGAGGTACTTGACCAAGAAGGAACCACGGCCCAACATAGGCATGATTGTGATTCCTTCACTGTTTGGAAGAGGAAAAACTCACTCACTTGCATCACTTTGCTAAGTGCAATGGACAATGACATTATGAAAGAGTTTTGCAACTATGAATACACAAGGGACATGTGGGTGGCCCTCAAGGAAAAATTTGGTGGATTTTCTCTAACTAAACTATGCTCGCTCACTATCAAGTTCGACACTTACAAGAAGCGTCTTAAACATAACATGAGAAAACATCTCAGGGAGATGTCAAACATGATAAGTGAGCTTCATAATATTGGTCATGAGTTGACTAAAGAGTAGAAGATCCAGGCAGTCATCAGATCCTTACCAAAAAGCTAGGAGCATATGAAGATGCACTTGATGCATAGTCTAGCTATCTAGACCTTTGTTGATGCCGCCCATCACTTGGAATTAGAGGCTGACAGACTTGCAGCTATGCAACTTGGTGTGGAGGCACATCTAGTCCAAGGCAGTCCAAAAGAAAATCGTGGCACCAAGCGTCAATACTATAATAACAAAGGCAAGGGTAAAGCAAAGGATGGTCAAGATAACAAGAAACCAAAGCAAAACATGATGAAGCGTCCTAAGAAGAGAAACGTTGCAAAGGTCAAATGTTTCAATTATGGAAATAATGGCCACTATGCTAAGGATTGCACTACACCTAAGAAGGTACAATCCATTAACTCATGTGTAAATGGAATAAGATTTCCAGTTCAATATTGTTAACTAAAACTAATCCTCTCTAGGTTGTAGATTTGGGAGCCACCGACCATGTAATGAAGGAACATGAAGCCTTCGCTGAATTTCATCGATTACCAATTGGGGCAAGATGGATTTTCGTAGGTAACAACACTCACATTGAGGTGAAAGGGATTGGTACCTACAAATTAATGTCGCGTAGAGGTTAAACCTTGTTATTTTACGATGTTCTCTACATCCTACAAATAAGACGAAATCTTATTTCTGTTATTATTTTGCTTAGATTAGGTTTTGCATTGAATTTTCATGAAAATATAGTACTTTTAAATTTGAAACAAGCTTTTTATGGTTTCAGACATATTTGGACAACTTTTTCATATTAGATGTTGAACATGGTTCTATTTCTAATAACAATTTTTCTATATTCACTGTTTCAAGTAACTTTGATGATAGTGTGAATGTATGGCATGCTAGACTAAGTCACATTGGCCAACAACATATTGATAGATTAGCTAGAGCTGGTCTCCTATCAAACTTTGCTAAAGTAGAACTACCTACTTGTGAATTTTGTTTAGTGGGAAAAGCTGCGAGAAAGCCCTTCGGTAAAGGCACAAGGGCTGCCTTTCCATTGCAACTTATACATTCAGACCTTTGTGGTCCAATGAATGTGAGGGCAAAGAATAATGCCTACTATTTTATCACCTTCATAGATGACTACACTAAGTATGGTCATGTCTACTTGATTGCAATAAATCTGAAGCATTGAGTTGCTTCAAGACCTACCTCAACTTAGTTGAGAATAAACTAGACAAGAAAGTGAAATCACTTTGAACTGATAGAGGTCATGAATATTTATCTTATCTTATCAGTCCAAATGATTATGTGATGAAAAAGAAACAGAGCATCAACTAACTATTCCTCGAACTCCATAACAAAACGGTGTTGCTAAAAGGAGAAATAGAACGCTCCTAGAAATTGTTAGATCTATGATGGCACAAGCTAAATTGCTTATTACTTTTTGGGGTGATGCATTATTAACTACCATATATGTACTTAACCGTGTGCCTTCCAAATCCATCCCATCAACACCATATGAGTTATGGATAGGATGAAAACTCGACCTGAGCATCCTTTAATCTTTGGGATGCACTGCCTATGTTCATGATACCTCACACAAATATAGAAAATTAGGCTTGAGAGGTAAAAAGATGATCTTTATGAGATATTTTGACCTATCCAAAGGATATGTCTTCACAGGTGAACAAGACAGTGAGAGGATAACTGAGTTTGAATCATGTGACATCACACTCTTAGAGAATGATTTTCCTAGGCAAGGTGATCTAAATCAAAACCTTATATGAAACCGAGGATCAAAATTCACAAGGACCACTTCATCCAAGTATGGAATTTGGTGGACTTAACTCCACCATCAACTGGTCAGGCTGAAAGTGATCCTAGTCCAAGTGGGAGTACGAATCTAATTCCAGTGGGAATCCTATGGATCTTGATTTAGTTGACATTCCAATTTTGAACATGAAGAAAATGTTCCTCAAGGTTTTGATTTGAGGCAGAGCAATTATGGAACCATTCCTAGTCATCGATTTAATATCGAAGGTAGTGATGAGGTATTCATGGTTGTATCTCAAAATGATGATGAGTCTAGAAACTTTAAAGAGGCTCCCTCATGCCTGGACAAGGATAATTGGATAAAAGCAATGAAAGAAGAGTTAGACTTCATAAGATCAAACCAAGTTTGGGATTTGGTTTATCTTCTGAAAGGTCACAAAACTACTGGAAATAAATGGGTTCTCAAAATCAAGCGAAAGGCTGATGGCAGCATCAAAAGATATAAAGCTCATCTCATAGAAAATGGGTATACACAACAGGAAGAAATAGACTACGAAGAGACATTTTTACCTATTGTGAGCTTTGCATTTATAAGGCTGATATTAGAAACAATAGCAAAACTAGATATTGAGTTGCATCAAATGGATGTGAAAACTACTTTTTTCAATGGAAACCTGGATGAAGAGATCTACACAGACCAAACAATAGGTTTCATCAAATGAGGCCAAGAAAATAAAGTATATAGGTTGAAGAAGTCAATCTATGGCCTAAAGCAGTCTTCAAGATAATGGTACATTTGTTTTCATAATGTAATTATATCATATGGTTTTACCATGATAAATGAGGACCATTGTGTCTACATCAAGTGGTTGAAAATAAAATTTACCGTAATATCATTATATATTAATGATATATTAATTACTGGAAATGACAAAATATTTATGGATAATATCAAAGGGTGGTTATCAACTAGTTTGAGAGGAAAGACATGGGTGAGGCCACATATGTTCTTAGAGTAAAGATTTTGAGAGATCATTCGAGGAAATTGTTATCTCTTTCTCAAGAGGTGTACATAAAGAAAGTACTTAAGCAATTTAATATGCATAATTGTAAACCCATTGATTCTCCTATTGCTAAAGGTGAAAGTTTGAGCTGAAAGCTGCGTTCCAAAACTCTGAAAGAAATAAAACGTATGAAGAATGTCCTTATGCAAGTGTTGTTGGAAGTCTAATGTATACAATGATGTGTACTAGGGCTGATATCTGCCTTTGATGTTGGGATAGTTAGCAAATTTCAATTTAATTCAAGTCTAACACATTGGAGCAGTTAAGAGAATTTTAAGGTACCTAAAAGGCACTGTCGATTATTCATTGTGCTATCAAGACGGAAGACTAAGTTTGAAAGGCTACATGGACACTAACTGGGCGGGAGACGTGGATAAAAGAAAATCCACCTCAAGATTTATTTTCTTACTTAATAAGGGTGCTATCTCATGGAGTAACAAGAAAAAGTCCCATATAGCACTTTCGACTATCGAAGTTGAATTTGTAGCATTTTCAACTGTAGTATAAGAAGGTGTTTGGCTTAAGAGATTCTTAGATCATTTGGATGTTAATGGTGTATACGAGTCATCTATAATATAGTGTGGCAGTCAAGCAACAATTGCCTACACCAAGAACCCAAGTTTCATTGTAAGACCAAACACATAGATATCAATGCAATTTTGTCAGAGACATGGCCACACAAAAAGAAGTGGGCATGAAATATGTCTCTATGCATGGTATGGTTGCTGATCCTTTTATGAAACCTTTACCTAGAGACGTTTTTATTAAACACACTAAGTCTTTAGGACTGCATAGATATTGATGTATTTTTATTATTCACAAACTTTGTTCATTTGTTATTTATTAATGTCAATACATGATGATTGTTTTGTGTTTACATGGATTCTTTTTTATGTTTTTGTTACATTTAATGGGCATGTCGGACAAGATAAAATTGACCTTCTCACTAGGTTTGTTAGTCTATGTACAAATAAAGATGAGACCGTTTCAAATAAAATTATCTAGGTGATAATGAGCTTGTGTTTGAAGCATGATGATTGTCTCATTTATTGAGACTCATATGGATGGTTTATTGTAACTATGCCTAATCTTGTCTATATTGCTTGATGTGAGTTCTAAGACAACATAGGTAGATACATGAACTCAAAGTTGAACACTGGCATGTTTAATGAGATGTTATATATCTCTAATAAGTGTATACCTTAGAGCTCTCGTAGTATGCCGGTCGTATGGTCTATTAGTCTAATACTAGCTGCCTTAAACCATGTCTTCTTTTAAGAATGTGTCACATCATGTATGAGTGGAAGATGTTGGTTTTGGATCCGGTCCGCCCATGACGGGTGGATGGACCCATGAACCAATATATTGATAAATATTATTTAATCATAATATTTATTTTAATTAATATTATCAGATAATATTAAGATATTATGGAGAAGATAATATCCTTAGATAATTAGGATAATCCAAGAGAGTTTGATTTTATCTCTAATATCAAACATTAATCCTTCTAGGGGAAGGACATTGCTACTATAAATACATGAATATTTGTAAGCTTAAAAAGATTGCTGCTATAGTTTTCTCTCATATAATTCCTTACTCCAAAACTACGAGATTGTGAGGTTTATGCTTGATTTTTAGACTATGGAAAGCGAGAACTTTTACTCTTTGGTGATTGTTCTTCAAAACTGGTAGTATAAACACAAGGTTCCGAGGATATCGTCAGAAGTAAGATCTGAACCTCTATTTATTTGGACATATTTTTCTAACAATTTTGATAATAAATATAATATTTTTTAATTTCAATTGTTATTAGTTTCTCTTATTTAGGCATTTAATTGCAATTAAAATTATAAAATTGTGAATAAAATTGCAAAAAAATTATAGTTTTGGATTTTTTAAGTGATTTGGTCTTTGCTAACCCAACATTTTATAACCTAATTTATGTATAATATTTTAATTTGGTTTATTCGATTGATTTATGGAGACAACCAAACCAAAAACTGAAAACCAAATTTTTTAAAATTATAAAACGAACTGAACCAAAAACCAAACAAACCAAATTAGATCGATTTGGTTGGTTTATTCGATTAATCTGAAATGTTGCTCACCCCTACTCAGTTTTTAGTCCTTGTTTTTTCAAAAGACAGAGAGCTCTTAACAAACTTACAATTTTAATATTTTTACCTTTTACCATTAGGGAAGATGTTCGAATTTAAATATAGCAAATCATATAATCATATATATATATATACACACAATTACAGTTAGCTTATGCTTGAAAAAAAATATTTCCATTTTTTTTTAATTTTTAATGGTTTAAGAAATTTTAAAAATTAATTAAAATTTTAAAAAAATGTTAATCTCACATAAAAAAAAAGCATGAGAGAAAAAAAAGGATTTATAAGCTTAATGTTCCAAAAATAAAATTATAAATCATAATTTTATCAAGGAGTGTATATTAAACAAACACACAAATACAAATTAAACCAATGGAGGATAAATGTGAAGGAAGCTAAATTTTCCTCCACTAATGGAGGAATATATATAATGACGGGTCGTATCTCAGGAAGTCCTAGCTTGGGCTCAGATTCTTCTACTACTGGCTCTCCAACCTGTGGGAGTTTACCCCTATATATAGTGGGTGAAGGAAGAAAACTTCTGATGAGTGTCAACAAGAATCACGGGTATCACTGCCATACGGTGGTTGTGTAAAGAGGCTGTCCATCAGGATACTAAGAGCTCAGTTAGACTATGGTGTCCGGAATTGAGGTTTAACCTTCTCTTGAGAGCTCAGTCATGACTATAACTAGACACCAAGCTCGAGACGGGAGCTTGAGATGTGGGGGTAGTATCACTTCGAGCTCGACATTCGAGCTCTACCTTTTATTGTGCAGTTTCCTTGCAATGTGATCCGACAGTCACAGCCAAGCTCATTCAAGTTCTTTTGAATGACATATCTGAGTTGGACATAAATGTCAGATAGCTAAGGGGAGACTAGTAATACTCTCCCCTATTTGCCAAACTCTCTAGCCAAGCCCCTTAGGGTGACACATGTCCTAGTCTAACATAAATGTTAGATGACTAGAGGGAGACTAGTGATACTATCTCACTTCCCAAGCTCTCGTCCCGAGCTCGGTGTTCGGTCATCGCCATGACTGAGCTCTCTAGAAAAGGTTGAACATTGGTTTCAGACACTGTAGTCTGGCTGAACTCTTAGTGTCTAGGTGGATAGTCTCGTGACACAGTCACCATATAGCACTGACACCCGTGATTCTCGCTAACTCTTATCAGAAGTTGTTTCCCTCCGTCTACTATATATAGGGGTAAACCCCCACAAATAGGAGAGCCAGCAGCAGAAGAACTTGAGCTCGAGCTAGAAATCCCTGAGATACGGCCCGTCATCAATATACAATACTATTCTAAAATCATATTTTCCACTAACTAGTACTTTTCCAAGGAATTTTTTTCCTTTTATAAATAATATAATTAATAAATTTAATTTAATATATTATTGAATTAACTATAAATAATATTTGTCATTAAACTAAAATTTAAGAATTTTTGTATTTATTTAATTTTAATTTTATAAAATTTATAAAACTTTGGTTGATTAATAATTGCATAAGTTAGTCACAAATTAATATAAAAATGAGTTTGAATGAGAAATGAAGAATTCTTGATAGAGTTTTATTTTGCCATAATCACCATCTCAAGTTATAAGTTGATTACTTTGTTTTAAACAAAATATGATTATATGTTTAATTCTCCTCTAATTTCATTTATAATAATCTGACTAACACTATAAAATATTTTAATTTATTTGAATGAATTACCAATTGTATTGGCTATTTTTTTTTCTTTAAAAAAATTCAAGATAGCTAATAATGCTTTGGTTCAATTTTAATTAAAAGTGTTAATCATTTTTATCATTTAATATATAGGAATACAAGTACGATGAGAGATGCAATGTTAAATTACACAATCAATTTAATGTTATCATAAACTTGTGCCATCCATTTTATTAATAACAGTTGCATATATATATTCTCTAATTAAGATTGAGGGTTACAGATTAGAAGGTTTTGAATTTTGTTACTATTAATATTAGATTATTTTTTCAGTTACTTTTTTTCTTAATTTTTAAGTAAAAATAAATGCAATGTAATCAATGAAATCTTGATTCAATAACTATATAATCCAAACGTATCAATTACTATAGTTCCTCTTACTTATGGATTATTATTATTATTATTATTATTATTATTATTATTATTATTATTATTATTATTATTATTATTATAAGAAAAACATAAATGCAAGAAGGGAGGCAAAGAAGCCTGTTTGTTTAATTGTTTGAAATTTTTTAAGAGATGTTATATAAAATAGAAATAATTCTTAACTTGTAGTATTAGATCATAAAATTTTATAATTTAATACAAGTAAAAAAAATAAATTTAAATGTTCACTTTTTTTAGCATACCATAATACATAAGCCCTTTCATGGTGAGGGGGACCATGAAGGGATAGGACATTACAATCAAAGGGGAGAGAAGCTTTACAATCAAAACCTTAGAGAAGCTAAAACCGGTGGAGACCTTACATAAAATGGAGGTTAGGCTAGATAACCATGAGGGCTTATACAGAGCCTCTAGAAATAGCCAAGGTAAAAATGCTTGAGAGGGAATTAATCTTGTCCACATCAAAGTAAAACCATAACTTAGCTGGAAGCCATAGATAAACATAATTATAAGGCTCCATTGAAAGGGTGAGGACTATTATTTCCGTAATACTTAATTTAATTTTAAATAATTAATAAATTAATATTAATAGCAATAATAAATGCAAGAATGAAATTAAATGCAATAAATAAACCGAGCCAACAGAATTCACTGTTTGTCCTTAAGAAATTTTTATTCCCCTCTCGGTACCCAAGGTTAATGGAAAAATTCCTCCCAGGATAGAACTGTTTAGAACCTTACCAATGTAGCGGTACTTCAAACGCCGGTAAACAACGAAAGCAAAATAACAGTGTAAATCACACGACACTATGAAATTTTTTTTTCCCAAGAGAGAATACTGAAAAGATATGCAAAATTTTGCAAAGAAAAAATTGTATGGAAAAGTAATATCTTTTTAAATCAAATGAGGGCTAGAGGTATTTATAGAGATGAAGGGGTGCAAATTGAAAGGTTACAATTGTTCATTTTGAACCAATAGATGTAATGGTTCATTTTGAACCGAATGGACGCAATGGTTCATTTTGAACCAAAAGGTACCATTCCAAAAGATGCCTTTCCAAAAGGTACACTTTCATTTATACCTTTTCTAAAAGTACATTCTCATTCACACCTTTACATATATATATATATATATATATATATTATAAAATAAATATATATATACTTATAAAATAAATAAATATATCCCCCACATGAATGGAGAATGCCAAGTTTGAAAACTATGCATAAAACTATGTGATTCACAACTAAGAATTAACTGCATCTGAATAAGTAGGTTTCCCTTTGAACTTTCCGTAGTGAACATATATCGAGTATACTCGCCAATCGGTAGATGCGATATCTTTGAACCGTCGGCTTTTTGTATATACTAAGACAATATAAGTCACACAATTAATTCTTATCCGCTTTTTGGTTCTCACTGTTGTGTTCGTTTTAGCCATGAACACCGCCTGGTCTCATAAGTGCTTAGAGAACTGGCCTTCTTTTATTCTCCTTGAAGTGGCTCACACTTCACACTCACATAGGTGATTCCTAAATGTGTATTCCGTAAATACACTATTTGATCAAATTTACGTCAAACTTAGAAATCATTAAAAACCTTTCATTTTTAGGTTTATCCTTGTTTTTGAACATTGTCTCATCATGAGAATGGGTCTAGTAATTTTGACAATGTTGAACCGTCATGCACAACTTTGTATTCTCCTTGAACCTAGTTCTTGGGATCTCTAGTCTACTAGGTAAAGTTACTGCCATGATGACTTGTCCTAGGCCACAGTCCCATTCCCCTCGATGATTTTTCAACTAATTCTCTAGATAGGCCTTTTGTTAATGGATCCGACACGTTATCTTTTGATCTTACGTAATCAATCGCGATAACTCCACTAGAGATTAATTGTCTAACAGTGTTATGCCGTCGACGTATATGGCGAGATTTTCCATTGTACATAACACTTCCAGCCCTTCCGATAGCTGCTTGACTATCACAATGTATGCTTATCGGAGTTAACGGTTTGGGCCAGAATGGAATATCTTCTAAGAAATTTCAAAGCCATTCAGCTTCTTCACCGGCTTTATCCAAAGCAATGAACTCAGATTCCATTGTAGAACGGGCGATGCAAGTTTGCTTAGAGGATTTCCAAGACACTGCTCCCCCACCAACCGTAAACACATATCCACTAGTGGATTTGCTTTCGGTTGACCCGGTGATCCAATTTGCATCACTATAACCTTCAACTACTGCTGGATAATTTTTGTAATGCAAAGCATAATTTTGGGTATGTTTTAAATATCCCAACACACGTCTCATTGCTATCCAATGCGTACTATTTGGATTACTTGTGTATCGACTCAGCTTACTTATTGCACAAGCAATATCTGGTCGAGTACAATTCATGATGTACATTAAACATCCTAAAACTTGAGCGTGATCCACTTGAGACTCACTTTCACCTTTGTTCTTTGCAAGAGCAAGGTTTAAGTCGATTGGTGTTATCATTTCTTTGAAATTCAAATACTTGTACTTATCAAGTACCTTTTTAATATAATGGGATTGTGATAATGCTAGACCTTGAGGAGTTTTGTAGATTTT
The DNA here is from genome assembly GCA_947685225.1 of Garcia nutans. Classification (NCBI taxonomy): domain Eukaryota; kingdom Viridiplantae; phylum Streptophyta; class Magnoliopsida; order Malpighiales; family Euphorbiaceae; genus Garcia; species Garcia nutans. The sequence continues at coordinate 1,521,027 of CANTUV010000013.1, forward strand.
TATTCCTAGAATAAAATCTGCAATTCCTAAGTCTTTCATATCAAATGACTTGGATAGCATTCGTTTGTGGTATTAATGTCATTAATATTTTTACTCATTATTAACATGTCATCCACATATAAACAAACAATGACTTCATGATTATGAGTGTTTTTTATATATACGCATTTATCACACTCGTTAATCTTGAAACCATTTGACAACATTACTGTGTCAAATTTAGCATACCATTGTTTAAGTGCTTGTTTAAGTCCTTATAAAGACTTAACAAGTCGGCAAACCTTATTTTCTTGCCCGGGGACAATAAACCCTTCGGGTTGTTCCATATATATTTCTTCCTCCAATTCTCCATTTAAGAAGGCTGTTTTCACATCCATTTGATGGATTTGAAGACCATACACAGCAGCCAAAGCAATTAACAGTCGAATAGATGTAATTCTTGTGACTGGTGAGTATGTATCAAAGTAATCTAGACCTTCTTTTTGTCTAAACCCTTTGACAACTAATCTTGCCTTATACTTGTCAATAGTACCATCATCTTTCAATTTTCTTTTAAAAATCCATTTATAGCCTAGTGGCTTATTAACTAGAGGAAGATCAACCAATTCCCACATATGGTTATTCAATATGGATTCAATTTCACTATTGACCGCTTCTTTCCAATATTGAGCTTCGGAAGAATTCATTGCTTCCTTATAAGTCTGAGGCTCATTTTCTAACAAAAATGTTAGAAAATCTGGACCAAAAGACTTAGATACCCTTTGACGTTTGGTACGTCTTGGTTCCTCAATATTGGGCACATTTTCCTCCGTAATTTCCCTAGGTCGCTTGGGTTTTTCACCAAGTGATTCACCTTCATTCTTATACAGGAAAATGTTTTCAAAGAATTCAGCATTATCTGATTCTATTATCGTATTAGAATGAATATCGGGAATTTCTGATTTGTAAACCAGAAAACGATATGCTTTACTATTGTTAGCATATCCAATGAAAACACAATCTATTGTTTTCGGTCCTATTTTAACCTGTTTCGGTTTAGGAACTTGAACTTTTGCTAGACACCCCCACACTTTGAAGTAATTCAAGTTTGGTTTCCTACCTTTCCATTTTTCATATGGAATGATTTGTGTCTTACTGTAGGGTACTCTATTGAGTATTTGTGTAGCTGTGAGGGCAGCTTCCCCCTACAAGTTCTGAGGTAAACCAGAACTTAGTAGCAAAGCATTCATCATTTCTTTCAATGTTCAATTCTTCCTTTCTCAACTCCATTTTGTTGTGGTGTATACGGAGCCGTCATTTGATGAATAATTCCATTTTCTAGACATATTTCTTGAAAAGGAAATTCATATTCACCACCTCTATCACTTCTGATCATTTTAATCTTTTTATTAAGTTGATTTTCGACTTCAGTTTTATATTGTTTGAATGCATCAATTGCCTCATCTTTGCTATTAAGTAAATATACATAGCAATATCTGGTGCAATCGTCAATAAATGTGATGAAATATTTCTTTCCACCCCGAGATGGTATTTGACTTCATATCGCAAATATCTGTATGAATCAAGTCCAAAGGTTCAGAATTCCTTTCGATGGAATTATAGGGATGTTTTGCAAATTTTGATTCCACACATATTTGACATTTTAATTGATTGCATTCAAACTTTGGCAATACTTCCATGTTTATCATTTTCTGTAAAGATTTATGATTAACGTGTCCCAAACGTGCATGCCATAAATTATCTGACTCAAGTAAATAAGCAGAAGAATCATTATTATTAATATTATTATCAGTTGTCATTACATTGAGTTTGAAAAGACCATCATTAAGATAACCCTTTCCGACATACACATCATTCTTACTTATTACAACTTTATCAGAAACAAATACAACCTTAAATCCGTTCTTGACCAGAAGTGATGTCGAGATCAAATTCTTACGGATTTCAGGCACATGGAGTACATTGTTCAGCGTCACAATTTTGCCCGAAGTCATCTTCAAACAAATCTTTCCAACTCCCTCGACTTTGGCAGTTGACGAGTTTCCCATAAACAGCTTCTCCTCAGGACCGGATAAAGCATAGGAAGTGAACATCCCTTTGGTAGCACAAACATGGCGGGTAGCACCAGAGTCAATCCACCATTCTTTTGGATTTCCAACCAAGTTACACTCGGAAAGAACAGCACATAAATAGTCAATATCAATATCATCAGTTTCGATCATATTGGCTTGACCCTTATTCTTATTCTTATTTTTCAGTGCACGGCATTCCGAGGATCTATGCACAGATTTACCATAGTTATAGCAATTACCTTTGAACCTTTTCTTGCTATTGTGGTTTTTCTGACCAGAATTCTTCTTTCTCTTTTTGGCACTAGGAGCAGATTCTACAATATTTGCTCCTGAAATAGCAGAATTTCCAAGGCTTCTTTTTTCAGCAGCCCTATTGTCTTCCTCAATCTTAAGTCGGACAATAAGGTCCTCAAGCGTCATTTCCTTACGCTTGTGTTTCAAGTAATTCTTAAAATCCTTCCATGCGGGAGGTAATTTTTCAATAAATGCAGCCACTTGAAATGCTTCATTAACAATCATGCCTTCATTAAGAAGATCATGAATTATTACTTGAAGTTCTTGGACTTGCGTCACAACAGCCTTAGAATCTACCATTTTATATTTAAGAAATTTGGCTGCCACAAATTTCTTCAAACCAGCGTCTTCAGCCATATACTTTTTTCTCCAGAGCATCCCAAAGTTCTTTCGAAGTAGTAATAGTGCTGTAGACATTATACAAAGTATCATCCAACCCGCTCAAGATATAATTCTTGCAAAGGAAGTCAGAATGTTTCCATGCTTCAATCACAAGAAATCTATCCTTTTCGGGCACTTGTTCATCCGGATTCGTAACCTCTTATTTGATGAACTTAAAGTTGTTAGATAGAAGAACATCTTTTGTTGCCATCTTTTAAAATCAACACCGAAAAACTTGCCAGGTTTTTACGCCTGTGCAAGGGCATGTGCAACTTGGTTAGGAACAACAATGTTCATTTCAGATTCCATTTCTGAAAATTAAACCAATATTCTATTAGTAAAAATTACTAACACAAAATTAGAGTAGAAAATTACAAAGATTTTAATCTCCAAAATACAATAAAAATTGAGTAGAAAACCACACAGGTTTTAATATCGATGGAGTAGAAAATCGTAACGATTTTAATCTCCAAAAATTTGAGTAGAAAACCACGAAGGTTTTAATCTCGATAGGAGTAGAAAATCCTAAGATTTTAGTCTTCAACAAAATAATATAAACAAAAAATTAATAAATAAATCCAAGTAGAAGACCACAAAAGTTTTAATCTTGGAAATAAAAAGAAAATAATATAACAAAATTCAATAAAAGAATCCAAGTAGAAAATCACAAAGGTTTTAGTCTTGGACAAAATAAAATAAGTATACGAAAATAAAAAAATATATAAAAATTTCTTAAGATTGTTATTTCCGTAATACTTAATTTAATTTTAAATAATTAATAAATTAATATTAATAGCAATAATAAATGCAAGAATGAAATTAAATGCAATAAATAAACCGAGTCAACAGAATTCACTGTTTGTCCTTAAGAAATTTTTATTCCCCTCTCGGTACCCAAGATTAATGGAACAATTCCTCCCAGGATAGAACAGTTTAGAACCTTACCGGTGTAGCGGTACTTCAAACGCCGGTAAACAACGAACGCAAAATAACGGTGTAAATCACACAACACTATGAAAATTTTTTTCCAAGAGAGAAGACTGAAAAGATATGCAAAATTTTGCAAAGAAAAAATTGTATGGAAAAGTAATATCTTTTTAAATCAAATGAGGGCTAGAGATATTTATAGAGATGAAGGGGTGCAAATTGAAAGGTTACAATTGTTCATTTTGAACCAATAGATGTAATGGTTCATTTTGAACCGAATGGACGCAATGGTTCATTTTGAACCAAAAGGTACCATTCCAAAAGGTGCCTTTCCAAAAGGTACACTTTCATTTATACCTTTTGTAAAAGGTACATTCTCATTCACACCTTTACATATATATATATATATATTTATAAAATAAATAAATATATATATATACCCCAACATGGACGACACATATAAGCCTCTCTATAAAGATGGGTTTAGAACGACCCCTAAAGGTATGATCAGAACTCCTTAGAAAAGTGTAGTGCCAAGTCAGAAAGAAGACTAGCTGAACAAAGAGAGGGAACACCATAAAGTTCGAAAAAAGACCCAAGATCATAAAAGATCTTGCCAAAAGAGATGATAAATATTGATTAACTTCTGACCAACAACAGAAACATTACCCCCTTTAAAACAATGCCAAAACTCTGGAGCTGGTTGTTGATATTTTCTCTAAACTACTAAATCTAAAAAATAAAAGCCACCATGAAGGTGGAATAAAAAAAAACCATATGAGGGCCAGATCTGAATGTTAAAACACTAAACTAGAAAAATTATTAGATAAAAATCTAGATGAAATAATAAATAAATAAAATCTAGAGCCGTCGCCGATCAAATGACTAACCGCAACTAATGAAGCGATTTTTAGGAAGGAAGAGAGAGAGAGAGAGAGAGAGCGTATAGAGAAGGCTACGATAATGTTTAATTAAAAAAATGCAAAATCTTCAAAAAAGAAATTGTAACTTTTTTATTTTTTTTATTTAGATAGTTAAAGGTATTTTTCAACTAATTTATGCATTGATTAACTCTTCCGAAAATTAGTTAGTTTTGTATATAAATTTTATGTGGTTATTCTGAATTTTGTACTCATAGTTAGATATTATCATATTTCAAGCATTCCGTGAAATAAAAAGATCTTTGATTAATTAAATACAAATTTAATAAATTTAATGAAAAATGAAAGAGATATTTACAAAACTAACCTAAACACTAAAATTATTTTCTCATTTGTGGTACACAATAAAAATTTTCAAATTCACAGTTAACAAATGTTTACGTTGCAAAAATACGGAAAATTGAGCCAACCTACTACTGCGTATCACTGGTACCAAAAAATTGAATTGATAACTAACACACACACGTATATAATTGTTTGGATTATACAACTAAATTGAATTAAAATTGTCATCCATAAATTTCAATTAAAATATTGTCATTGCTTATGATAGACTTAAAAAATATATATAATTTATTATCTTAATTCATTTTCATATAAATTAATTATCATAATTTAATTAATATATTTTTATATAAATTAATTAATTAAATATAATAATTAAACAAACATTAATTTAAAAATAAGTATTTTTATTTTTATTTTTTTAGTGACGATGATCTAGCTAAAATACTTATACATATTTGTTCAAGTAAAATATATATATATCTAAATTATATGAAAATATTTTTTTATATTTATTTTTCATGAAATAAAAATTTAAAATAAAATTTACTTATATGTTGTTATACATTACATATATTTCTAAAATATATGTATATATTATATCATTTATTTTTATGATTTTTATTTGTTTTTCATCTTTTTATTTATTTTTTATTCCATTTGTTTTTTATATTGTATATATTATTTATACTATTTATTTTTTAGACATATTCTAAATTAATTTTTTTAAATATTAAATTAAAATATTTAAATTAAAATACTACATATAGGTAACATATATCAACATATAACTAAAATATATTTACTTATATGTAATATAATATCAATTTTACATTTTTATTCTTTTAAATTTTAACAAATATATGTTATTATATGCAACATATACTAACATATAATTAAATATATAACAGTTTTATACTTTTATTCTTTTAAAATTTAACACATATATGTTGTTATATATAAAATATACCGACATATAACTAAATATATATTACTTTTATACTTTTATTATTTTAAAATTTAATAAGTATATAGTATTATATGTAACATATATCGACATATAACTAAATATATAATAGTTTTATAGTCTTATTCTTTTGAAGTTTAACTTGTATATGTCGGTATATGTATATCACTTTTATACTCTTATTCTTTTAAAATTTAATAAGTATATGTTGTTATATGTAACATATATTGACATATAACTAAATATATAATAGTTTTATACTTTTATTCTTTTAAAATTTAACATGTATATGTTGTTATATGTAACATATACTAATATATAAATAAATATATCATTTTTATACTTTTATTCTTTCGAAATTTAACAAGTATATTTTATTATATGTAACATATACCAATATATAGTTAAATATATAATAGTTTTATACTCTTATTTAAAAAAAATAACATATATATTAATATATAAAATATATACTAACATATAACTAAATATATATCATTTTTTTTAAGCTTATTATTTTGAAATTCAATAAGTATATGTTATTATATGTAATATATACCGATATATAACTAAATATATAATAGTTTTATAATCTTTTTTTAAAAAATAATTTAACATTTATATGTTGTTATATAAAATCTATACGGACATATAATTAAACATATATCAATTTTATACTCGTATTCTTTTAAAATTTAATAAGTATATGTTGTTATATGTAATATATACCAACATATAACTAAATATATAATAGTTTTATACTAAAAAAAAATTAACACATGTATATTGTTATTTATAATATATGTTGATATATAACTAAACATACATCACTTTTATACTCTTATTCTTTTAAAATTTAACGTGTATATATTATTATATATAACACAGACCAATATATAATTAAATATATAATACTTTCATGCTCTTATTCTTTTGAAATTTAACACGTATATGTTGTTATATGTAAAGGTATATTACTTTAACACTCTTATTCTTTTGAAATTTAACATATATACATTATTATATATAATATATACATATATATAACTAAATATATATCACTTCTACACTCTTATTCTTTTGAAATTTAACACGTATATGTTGTATGCAGTGGTGAATCCAACAAAATTACTAGTTAGAGTCCATACATTGAACTTAAATATCAAAAATAAAATAACACTATATTTATATATAAATATAGTAAAAGCTAAAAATTAAACACATTAATGATCTTTTACTCTTATATAGTAAAGCATTACAATAAAAAAAATAGGAAGTGATAATATTACTCCCTTCATCCCATTTTTATAATCCATTATACTATTTTTGGATATCCCAAATTATAGTTTACTTGCCATAAATAAAGTCATTATTTTACTATTATACCCTCATTTAATACACATTTTCTCACAAAAATTGCAAATAGCATTAAAAATGGTTTGAAAATTACTTTATATTTAATGAAGGTATATTAGAAAAAAGCTAATTCTTAACTAACTTAACCATACTTTATTAATATATGTACAAATAACTACTCGATTATAAAAATGGGGTGAATGGAGTTTTTTTTTTATTTTTTTTTATGATAAAAGAGTTTTAGTTGTTTAATAAAGTCATTTCTTTCTAGAATAATTAGGTTTGATTTAAAGGTCACATGGATTGTTTTTTTTTAATAAGTCTAGATTAGTTAGGTCTTTTTTTTAGTTGGGTCTATTTTTTCTTTATTTGGAATCTAATTTTTTCTTTAATTGGGGTCAAAATTTTATTTTAGTTGGTATCAAATGGTCAAACTCCCTCAATCTATATTTTATTGTGTTAAAATTAGTTGGGATCCATGGACTCCACTGCTACAATGGTGGATTCGCCACTGTTTATATGTAATATATGCCGACATATAACTAAATATATAACACTTTTATACACTTATTCTATTAAAATTTAATAAGTATATATTATTATATGTAACATATACTGACATATAACTAAATATATAATAGTTTTATACTCTTATTTATTAAAAATTTAACACATATATATTATTATATGTAACATATACCTCCATGTAAGTATTCATTTTCTTCGTAGATTTTTTGTTTTTGTTTTTATAAAACCAAAAATTGTTTTTAGTTTTTGTTTAATATTTTTTAAAATTTTATTTTATATTTTTAAAAACAATATATCATAATTATTTAAAAAATAAAGAAATAAAATTTTTAAAAAAGATAATGTGAAAAACTAATTTTTGTTGTAAAAAATTCTTTTTTATTGATATAAAATACTTCATATCAAAAAAAGAGTTTTATTGATATACAACATCTTCTCAAAATCAAAATTTTCAAAACCACATTTTATAGATTACGTATTTAGCCTAAAAAAAAATTTATTCAATAAAAAAAAATCTAAAACTTAATGATATTACCAAACACGTTTTTATTTTTCTTCTAACAAGAAAAAAAGTTGAAATAAAAAAAAAGCCACCCAAACCCATCCTAAATATATATCACTTTTATATTCATATTTTTTTGAAATTTAATACGCATATGTTATTATATGTAAGATATATCTTTATATAACTAAATATATATCACTTTTATACTCTATTTTTTTAAAAAAAATTAACACATATATATTATTATATATAACATATATCGAAGTATAATTATATATATAACAATTTAATACTCTTATTCTTTTAAAATTTAATAAGTATATGTTATTAAATACAACATAGCCAACAAGAAAAAAAAAAAAACAAAGAATAAGCATGGATGGTTGCTATTAAATTTCAACCTAGTAGACAATGGAGAAGTTATTACAAAGTTGAAAGTTATGTTATTTTAATACGCATGTGTTATTATATGTAACATATCTATATTCTATAATTTAAAATTGAACTTAGACTAACTATAAATGAAAGTGATTCCAAGCTTACTTTCCCAATTTGCTCCTTATATGTTTTTTTTTTTTTCAGTTTTTTAGTTTTTTTTTATTTTTTTAATATAATTTGAAGACAATAATTTATTTTGGTTCAAGTATTGAAGAGAACAATTAATGTTGATTTAAGAATGGATTTTTTAGTTATTCACACATCGTGTGTATATATATATATATATAAATAAAATAAATTTTAAAATTTGATTAAAATTTTAATTAATCATACTTTATTCTATAAAATCAAGATTAAAATTTTAATTGATTGAAGTCTAATGTATATATAGATATATATGTAAAAAAAATAGTATTTTTAAATATTAAGCATTTTATATATATATTTTTATTAATTATACGCAGTGAAAAAAAATAACTAGAAAACTCGAACTGAAGACATATATGAAAGCAACACACACTTCTAGCTACTAAATTATATCTTAATGATTAAGCTTGTTATATATTGATGTCATTAAAAATTGAAATTTGTCCACTAAATTTTTAGCATTGCTTTATTTCTATTTTTTTATTTCACTATTTATATATATTTAATAATTCATCTAAAAAGTGACTATTTTCAATATACGGTTTACTTTGTCAAAAATGAAGTTATAATAATTTTTTCTTATTAAGTGTATATTTTGGAAAAAATTTTGAATTCTTTGAAATTTTTTTTCACTAACCATAATTTTTTAAAATTCACTAACATTAAAAATTTATTTAAAGATAAATATAAGAAATAAGAAATTTCATGATGGTATTTCTAATATGACACCAATTTTTAAGTTTTGCATGGAGACATTATAATAATATTAAAACTACATACATTTTTTTTATAAAATAATCTTAATAATTTAGTTATACAAGAGAAATATTTAAAATATATTATAATAGTTAAGATTAATTATTATTTTATTTTAATTAATGCCATTTCTTTTTAGTCTTTGTTCTTGCCATTAATTACTTTTTTAATTAGTTTTTTATTATGTATTTGTACTTTATTGTTACATATTTTTTTAAGAATTTATATACCCAATTGCCATTCAAATAATACTAAAATTACATATGATATTGACATCCATTTTTTGCATGTTTTATTTGTTCTTTGATTTTACTTTTAACTGTTGTAATATATTTTAAATTTTTTTTATGCGTAAGCAAATGACTAAAATTATTTATAAAAGAAATAAAATATGTATATCTCTCAAGTAACGCGGAAGCATTATTCTAATACTGATATATAACTAAACATATATATTTTTATACTCTGTTTTTTTAAAAAAAAAATTAACACATGTATATTGTTATATATAACATATATCGATGTATAACTAAACATATAATAATTTTATACTTTTTATTCGTTTAAAATTTAATAAGTATATGTTGTTAAATACAACATATTTATTATATATATTCTCTATACATTTTTAATTTTTAAATAACTTCATATAATTGTTTTAATTTTATTAAAATTTGTCTCCAATTCTAATTAGAAAATTTATTGGGGACAATAAATATATTGGTCCCCAATAATAATAATATTATTATTTTTTAATATCTTATTAAAAGTTGTCCCCTATTATAAAAGAAAAAAATATTGGAGACATTAAATATTTTTGTCCCCTAAAATACAAAAAAAATGATTTAGAGACCACATTAAAAAATTGTCCCCAAAACTCATCAATTTTGTAGTGATCGCCAACAAGAAAACAAAATAAAAAAACAAAAAATAAGCATGGCTGGTTGCAATTAAATTCCAACCCAGTATAGGCAATAGAAAAGTTATTAAAAAGTTGAAAGTTAGTTAAACTAATGAGATGATGGTAGGATAGTCTATGATCTAGGATACAAATGGAGTTGGTGATAAAAATTGAGGAGAGAGATAGGCAAAAGTTAATATATATATAGCACCAGAGCTGAACTGAACACTTGCATGCTAAAATTGGGTTAATACTTAATAATAATAATGCTTTTGAAAATTTAATAACGTTTGCTTAATTTATTGTTGTTAATGTTTTGCAAGGATAAAATAATTCTATGAATGGAGAAATGAGGCCACAAGTAGATTTCAATTAGTTCTTGAATGGAATATATATATATGTGTGTGTGTGTATATGATTTTAACATATGCTCAATCATTATTCTAAAGCACGAGTTTTTAAATATAAAACTGCAAAATCAAAAGCACTTCCCCTTTCAATAAAAATTGTTAATTAATTTCTTAAGTAAGAATGCAGATGGCATATAATGACTAGAAATTTCAACGGTGGATTTTTTATAGTTAAGTGTGCATAAAGGATTATTTGGAGTGTATGAGTTTGGAGTGTATATAGTATATGTAAGTATATAGTGTGGCTTTTGAATTTCATGAGCAATGTATTGGTATTATGCTGGTTTTGAGAAAATTTTTATATGTGGCAGAAGTTGTTTGAAACACACGGGCGTGTGTATGGATAAATACGGGCATGTGTTCATGAAATGATTCTGTCTATGGCTAAGTCAATTAAAGCACATGGGCGTGTATGGAAAATCAAATCCGAGAGTTGATTTTTAAATGATTATTGTCCAATATAAGTGATATAAGTGAATAATAGGGTTTGAAAATGAGTAAAATATTAATTTATATCATTATAAGGAATAAAAATGTTGAATTAAGAGACAAATGAGAAAATGAGGTGTACCAAAGTAATGGTGTGAGTGAATACATGATATGAAATCCTGAAAACTATATAAAGAGGGCTTTAGAGTCTTTTACCCCATTGCAAACCGCCATCTTCACCGTTCATCACCATCTTTATCTCTTTTTCATTCTTCTTCCATTTTCTACTTTAGAAATAATGAAAAATTGAGAGAAGATCAAGTTTTGGTGGATTTTAACTACCCTAAGCTTAATTAATCAAGAAAGACATCATCAAATCAAAAGACTGAAGAACAAAAAAATAATGGAAGAATAATTTGAAAGAGGTTAGTACTTGTATATTATATATTTTGCTATTGAATGATTCTATTGTGATTTTGATTACTAAACAATGTTTATGTCTTGATTGAAAGTGATTATTTGTGAAAGAAACTTTATAAAAGTAATTATTGAGAAAAGTTTCTTTGTGAGTGCTTATATATCAATAATTTATTATTATAAACTTTTCATGAATTTTGAAGATTTAATAAGTCCATTGAATCTTTTTTATTGAATTGAGTAATAAAGAATTGATTGATTGTGATTTTATGCTAAAAATGGTTAACTTTTATGAGAAGAGTTAGGTTTCTAGCTAACTTTGATTTGCCTAAGTGTGTTGTTGTTGATTTATGCTAAAAATGAAGTTTGAAGTAGTTTTTAGCTTGTTAAAAAGTGGATTTTTGGGACTAGAGGAGTCTAGAAAAGTCACATGGGCCTGTGGATCATTCCATACAGCCGTGTTGATCTTTCAGCCTCTGTAAATTTGATTTTTAGCATAGTTTTGAACTACATGGGTTTGTGGATATTTCTACACAGCCATGTGAATTTTTCAGCTTCTGTAATTGCAATTTGAGTAATGTTTTAAGATACATGGTCATGCGTATTCATTAGACATGCCTGTGTCTGCTCTATAATCTTAGTCCCCTTCTTTTTCAACCTTGAAATACTTCATTTCTTGTCTAAAATACAGTTTTCCTTTCAAATAATATTTCTAATGCAAGTTTTCTCGAAAATGTGTAAATCCTTTCAACGTAACAAGTTAGTACTTGTATTTTACTTACTTTGCTATTAAATGAATTTATTTTGGTCTCAATTACTTAAGGCCATATATGTTTCAATTAAATAAATTATTTGTGAAGACGTTGTTTATAAAATGATTTGCAAAGAGAGTGATAGTAAGATTGTGATTCTTTGAAAGTAAGCTATATTTATTGTACATATAGAATGATTATGTAATTTTTAACTTAAATTATGTTTAATTGACTATTGAGTTACTTAAATGATTATTTAGAGTTATAGATCTTACTTTTGATTCAAAGGGATGTAAATGTTTATCCAAAATTAGAATATTAAGTAGCTCTTTATAAGAAAGCTATGTGATTAATGCCCAATGGTTATTTGAAGTGTATATTACTTGGGGAAATTGACTTATGTATTTATAGGTTATGGATTAGAAGAATAAGTGAGGCTAAGTGATTGTGGATATCTTGAGGTGAGTAAATAATGTATGAATAAGTTGAAGCGAGAATGAAAGTGCCATTTTATGAGGATTAGAATATGGTGTGATTGTATATTTGAAGAGTTTGATTTTAATTGGGTATTTGGTATAGAATGAGAATGTAATGATAAATTACTAAGTAATTCTTTGTGATACATGAAGTTGTGATAAGATTGTTATAAATAAAGATGAGCTTAGCTAGAGAGTGAAATAAGAAAACAAAATCTATGAGAGAAGAGTTTGATATATATAACCTTTGATGAGTAGAATGAGTATAAAATTAGTGAATTGATCAAAGATAATAGAATGTTGAAATACTTATTTTTGATTAAGTAATGGAAAGAGACTAGTAACTGTTGCCTCTATAGAGAAAGTTGGATTGAGTGAGCAAAATTAATAGTGGACTGATGATTTTGGGGTTTAATCGAATATGAAATATTGGAAAGTATGTTCTTAAAATTACTTGGATGAGCTATACCAATAGGTTCACACGGGCATGTCATATTAATGAATACGACTGTGTCACTTGATTGAACTTCTAAGTGATAGTAGTGAATGGAATCACATGGGCGTGTTCAAGAGTTGACACGTCCATGTTGTGTATTTTCCCCCATGTTCTAAACTTTAAATAAGAAATTATAATTGTAAATCGATATAATGTTTAAGTCCTAATGACAATTAAGGTAATTAAAAACTTAGTAAAGTGTAATAATAATATTTATTACAGAAACATGTATTGAGTTTAATATCTAATTATATATATAAGATATAAATCATGTACAAAAGACTATAAATACATACTTGAAGAATTGCATATATATAATAACGTGAAAAGAAAATAATAACTTATGAAGTGAATTGTATTAGAAAGAATAAACTAATTGAAATAAAAATAAGTGTAAGGCATTGTAAGAGTGAAAATCTCAAAGAAAGAAATAAATAAGTGTATTGCCCAATGTTACTGTCAATAACCCTAGTGTTCATATTGAATGGCTAGCCAAAGGGTGGACGTCTATAGTGATAGTGAGCACTCTGTGCCATCAGTGTACACTTTATGCCATCAATGGATACTATGTCATTATATTTAGTGGGCATTCGTGCTAGAATGGGCTATTGGCCAAATTCTATAATGGGCATTTACTTGTCATCAGTAACCCATTATCCGAATCTAAAATTTTAAACGCAGTGTATGTTAGGCAAAACTGTAATGGTAACAAAGTGTATGTTAGGAATGTTATATTGAACGGATCAAAGTACTAAATTGTGTTTATATCTATATTTATAGATCAATTGAACATGTGGTATTGTAAAAGAAATAAAAAATAAATATGTTCATATAAATGCATTTAATATATATATACATCTGTTTGTGTGTCAATTATTATGAGTGAATCTCTAAGAGATTATACGAGTTGAATATTATGAATGAAAATAATAAAAAGATCTAAGTGGTAAATTGTGTGAATGTGTTAAATGTAAAAATCTTATATCGTAACATAAATCTTAATGCGCAAGTAATAATTACAAATAAAATGTTCTAAGTGTTAAGTGTGTGTGAAAACAAATGTTACTAAAGTGAAGCAAGTGAACACATGTTTAAATTACACAACCAAAATTTTACCAATTATAGTGATTTCAATATTTATATATTATAAGTGATTTTGTATTTATTCTACAATGATTAAGTTTATTAAAAATTAACTGATTTTATTTCATCATGTGTATTTGATATAATGTATTGTTGCAAATACTATTCTTATAATTATTAGTAAAGTGTACATATATAACCACTACTAAGCGATGAGCTTAGCGTGTTGGGCTTTTCTAACACGCAGGTATAGTGGATTAGTGAAAGACTAAGAAAGAAGCAAATTTTCAAGAAGACTATAGTTGTGAACTGCTCGAATGGTTTTTGATACATCTAAAGGTTGTATAATTCAATCAAAACATTTGGAGACTGCATAAATTTGTTCGTAGTGATTGAATGATATTTATTTAATGAAGTTTTACTAAAGTTATTGAGATTTGTTTGAATAATAGAAATTCAAAAAGAACTTTAAGATTATGGTAATAAATGTTTGAAATTTTTAAGTAGTGAAAAGTGCAGAAGTAATTGTTTCAATCTTTTATCTAAGTATTATCCATATTTATTGAAATGTAAATGCTGAATTGAGCCAGAATAGCATGAGTATTTAGATTAGCATCTTCTGATAGTTCTAATATAGGATTATCAGGGGATATTATATGGCAAATTAATTTGAAATTCATGTACCTTCCAATATAAGTAGAAAAAATAAAAATATTTTGTATTTATATTTAATCCCCTTCCATCTAACAAAAAGAAATATTTTCACAGTAGATATTCACAATTAGAAAATATTTCAAATAAAAAAAATCTCAAACTATATCTAAACTATCTGATAAGTGCATATTAACTATATTTTTTTCTATAAGTTTTAGCATGAAATTGAGTTGAATTAATTTATTCTAAGCTTATCTATGTGTTTTAAATTTATTATTTTGAATAAAGCTTAGTTTGAATTAATTTTTGTAAAACTCTTGCAAACTGAAATTTTAGACAGATTGGAACCTTAAAGTTTCAATAAAGATTTTAGTAATGATAGACTTCAAGAGTGAAAATTTTATCTTCATAACATTTGTATAGGATATCTCAAGCCTCCAGAGAGGTCTAGTTCATTAAAATCCAAGATCAATTGGACCTCCAACTATTAAGTGAAAATTGGGCATGAGATACTGAAGCAGTCCAAACCACTAAGAGTAATTGGGATATATCTTGGGCTTCCAAAATCCAAATGAGGTGATTTAAAGCCTAAAGACATCTATTCTTCAAGGGCTACAATTTGGATGAAGGAGTAAAAGGGAGATAAGGCTACTATCTAATAGAAAATCGGCTTTGAAAAGAGAATTTGAATTTTTGTAGAAGGAGATTAGAAGTAGGAGTCTGTTTTTAGGTAGGGGAAGTTTTGGAGAGAGTGGACAGCAGCCATCCTGGGGTAACTCTTATACATTTTTTTATTGGTCTTTATGATTAGCTTTATCCACCATTGGAGAGAAGATAAATGGAAGAAGAAGATTTTGCTCTGAGGAGGATGCCATCATTTCTACAAGCTTCATCCATCTAGTTTAAATATTATATTAGGTTTAGAATTTCAAGTTTACATTTCTTTAATGCTTTTGTTATTTCATTGAATTGAATATTAGAATTATGGATTTCATGTTTGGTTTTGAAATTTCTATGGTTTTTATGTTTAATTTAGTTATGAGTAACTAATCCCCTTAGAGAGATTATGTAGATTTAGATTTGTGGGTGATGAGTATTTAATAGATTAATTCATTCTTGTTTTGAATTAAAATTTTGTTGATTTTGATCTGAATGCTTGTGATTGACTGGCCACCAATTGCTTGTTAAATTGAAATCATATGTTGAGTCAAAGCTAGGTATGATTTTAGATTATAAAAATCAACAACTTTAGAAATTTATTTTAGAGATAAGAGAATTATCTAGAGACCAACTTAGTTCCTTTGAGCTTGATACATTGTTATAGTTTACTGTTTATGAAAATAGAACTTATAAATTTCATCAATCATTAATTTTCTCATTTGAGAAAGAGAAAGATTAGAATTTAAGGAATTGGTAACTTTGATTCAAGAAAAAATTGAATTAGTTTGAAAAATTATTTTTGCCCATTTGAAATAATTCTAATAAAACCTAATCCTACTTCTTTATCTAAATTTATTTGAATTTAAAATTTTAATTTTTAATTTGAAGTTTAAATAGGTTAGATAATTATCTCAATTTAATTTTTAATTTGAATTTAATTTCAAATTTTAAATTAGAGATTGCAAGATAATAAAATTTTAAAATATAAAATCAATCTATTTATTTTCAAATAATAGTCAAATTGAATTATAGTTAGTCAATTTACTCATTCTCTGTGGGAACGATCTTTACTATCACTTTACTACTTATTATGATTCGTACACTTGAGGTACTGAGCTATAGCACACACTAATCGTTCAACAAGTTTTTGACATCGTTTTCGGAGAAGGAGAAATTAATTTGATAACAATAAGTTTGAAGAGATGATTAATTTGAAAATTTATTTTAACTATTTTATTTTACTTTGTTGTAGGAATTATATGCATAGTAATAGATAAGTTGTATCAGAAGAATTTAATCTTCAAATTGAAAAGCATTACAGAGAGAATAATAGACCAAAAAATGTGAGACTTTGCTTAGGAAAAGAAGAAATAGAACAAATTCGTGCACAGAAGTCTTTAGAAGAAGAAAGTAGGATTGAAGTAGAAGAAGCTAATGATGAAGAAGTAAACATGGGTGACCCATAAGATCAAATTCAGCCAAGAAATCTCACACTGAGAGAACATGCCATGCCTAATGCTCAGATTAGATCAAGCATTACTCACCTTGTAGTAAATGCTAATAATTTGAGCTTAAACCAGCTCTTATCAAAATGGCTCAACAACAACTTTTCTATGGGTTAGACCAATAAGATGTTATTACTCATTTGGCAAATTTTTTGGAAATTTGTGACACAATTAAGATCAATGGAGTCAGTGATGATGCAATTAGGCTACGCCTTTTTTCCTTTTTCATTAAAGGACAAGGCAAAAACTTGGTTACAAGGTTAAGCTGCTGGAACTTACACCACTTGGGATGATCTTTCCGAGGGATTTTTGGCAAAATATTTTTCTCTTGAAAAAACTGCAAAATTCAAAAATGATATAACTAGTTTTATGCAGTTTGATGATGATCACTTTATAAAGTATGGGAAAGATTTAAAGACCTTCAAAAGAAGTGCCCTCACAATGGGATTCTAGAATGACTAATTGTTCAAACGTTTTATAATGGGATAATAGAGCCATCAAGGAGTACAATTGATGTAGCTGTAGGAGGGGCTCTTATGAACAAAAATATAGCTGAAGCATTGAAATTGCTTGAGTCCATGGTAGCAAATAATTATCATTAGTCTAGTGAGAGGTCTTTACCGAAGAAGATGGTTGGTGTACATGAAGTAGATAGAATTTTACCAATTTCAGCTAAGTTTGATGCCTTAGCTAGAAAGTTAGAACATGTTAATCTAGCTACTTGATGGGTTCATTATTTGTGCCAAATAACTTATGATAATGTGATTATTTTGGTTATATAATTTGGTATTTTTGATGGGTTTGTTGGTCTAAGTTTTTGTTTAGAACAATCTTCTCTTTAGTTTTGTAAGTTTAAAAATGGCCATGTGTGGCTAAGTCTTCTTTATTCCAGCTAAAGGTTTTATCAAGTGTTAGCTCTCTCCAAGTGTTGTGAGATCAATTCCTCATTTACTCATTTTAATTCTTCAATATTTATTTATTTTCTGTGCTTAATGGTTTTGGTGGATGTTATTCTAATTGATTAGATAATTTGGCCAATTGTTTAGTTAAGTTAGAATAATAAAATGCTAATTAGTTTAATCAAATCCGTAATTGTTTGATCAAATTAATGTTTGTAGCAATTAATATAATTTGATTAGAACCAGATTTTCAAGTTATATTAAGAAGGTAAATAATCTAACTTGAATGAACTATGTGTATAGTTTATTAGTTAGGATTGGGTCTCTCTCATTCTTTAAGCTATCAATTAGTTAATTCTAGGCGCATGTCAGATTTAATTATTGGTAAGAGATTTTTCATAGCGCGTTGTCTTGTTTAATCGATTGATATGGAGAGATTAGGATGCTAGAAGCGTTTTCAGCGTCTATAACTGATTTATTGATTGAATTTATGAGTATATTTTTTTTATCTATGATCAACACAATTAAACTAGCACTAAAATAACCTTTGGCTGGAATTATTACTCTAATTGATTTTTCTACTTTAAATTATTGCATACGTTAAATTCATTGTTCTTAAATCCAAATCTCCCTTTCATAGTTCATTCTTACTTTCTGGTTTTAAAAATAATATTTTTAATCTCTAGTCTCTGTGGATTTCAACCTTACTCACCATTTTCTTCAAATTCTTTAAGTTGGTAGTAAGATTATTAACTTTGGCGGATTCGACATCGGCCAAATTTTGGTACCGCTGCCGGAGACTAGAGTTAATTAATTATATTATTTTTTTATGACCAGATCAGATAGTATAGGTGATCTCCAATACGATTCTGAAATCGAGAAAACTGCTAGATGATTGAGAAAAGAGGCAAAGCAGAAGAAACAATTGTCTGTAGCTGCTACAGTAACTCTAGAGCAAACAATTGATCCTAAAGTTCCTACAACTACTTCACACCCAGAAGAGACTATTGTTCTTGAACTTTCTGAAAGTTCAGGTGAGTTCGAACCGGAAGAGGAGATGGCTGATCAGAGAACATTAAGGGAGTTGGCAACACCTCCAATTAATCAAACTCCTCTTTGCATCACATACCCAGCCTTGGAGGCTGCATTTGAGCTTAAATCAGGTTTGATTCAATTATTGCCCACTTTTAGAGGTTTGTTGAATGAAGATCATCACAAACATTTAAAGGAATTTTGTATTGTATGCTCTACCATGAAACCCCATGGAATTTCTGAGGAACAAATAAAATTAAGAGCTTTTCCTTTCTCTTTAGCCGATTCTGCCAAAGAATGGTTATTTTATTTTCCATCCGGATCTATTACGTCATGGACAAAAATGGTAAGAACTTTCTTAGATAAATTCTTTCCTGCTTCAAGGGTTGCCAGCATTAGAAGAGATATTTGTGGGAGTCAACAAAAGAATAATGAAACTCTACATGAGTATTGAGAGAGATTTAAGAAAATGTGCGCAAGCTGTCCGCAACATGGATTTTCTGATCAAGCCTTAATACAATATTTTTATGAAGGTTTATTACCTATGGAGAGGCAAATGATAGATGCAGCAAGTGGTGGAGAAATCGATAATAAAACTCCCCAAGCAGCAAGGGAATTGATTTCCACGATGGCTGCAAATTTCCAACAATTCGGGTCTCGCCATGAACCTTCGAGAAATATTAATGAGGTAAGTGTTTCTTCTCTTGAAAATAAAATTAATGATTTAACATCTTTGGTTCAGAATTTGGTTGTAGGAAAAGGGCAGCAAGTTAACGCTTGTGGAATTTGCGCCTATGCTGGACATCCTACAGACATGTGTCCAACTTTGCAAGATGAAAGTCAAGAACAAGCCAATGCAATGGGAAATATTTCAGGTCCTCAATGGAAATATGATCCGTATTCAAATACCTATAATCCGGGCTGGCGAGACCATCCAAATTTGAGCTACAGAACAAAGCCGTCAAATTTTCCAAAATTTCAGAATAGGCAGCCAGCACCTGATCATGGATCTTCTAGTTCGGGTATGTCTCTTGAAGACATTGTTAAATCACTTGCTACTAACACTATGCAATTTCAGCAAGAGACACGAACTAGCATCCAAAATTTGGAGAACCAAGTTAGCCAATTAGCCACTTCATTGGGTAAGTTAG
The DNA here is from genome assembly GCA_947685225.1 of Garcia nutans. Taxonomy (NCBI): domain Eukaryota; kingdom Viridiplantae; phylum Streptophyta; class Magnoliopsida; order Malpighiales; family Euphorbiaceae; genus Garcia; species Garcia nutans. The sequence continues at coordinate 1,541,489 of CANTUV010000013.1, forward strand.
AGTCTCAAGGTAAGTTACCTTCTCAAACTATTTTGAATCCAAAACAGAATGCAAATGCAATTACTTTGAGAAGTGGCAAGAAGCTGGAAATTCCAGCAGCAAAAAAATGTGTACGTGACTTGGTACCGGAGGAAGAAGTAGAGAAGGTCAAGCCAACCGATGGTGTGGAGTTGGAGAAATATGAAATTCTGGAGATTCAACCCCCTTTTCCTCAAAGATTTGCCAAGTTTAAGAGGGAAAAAGAAGAGAAAGAAATTCTCAACATATTTCAGAAAGTGGAAATCAATATCCCATTGCTTGATGCAATAAAGAAGATACCCAGGTACGCAAAATTTCTTAAAGAGTTGTGCACCAATAAAAAGAAATTGTCTGGATGTGAGAAAATTAATGTAGGAGAAAATGTTTCTGCTGTGCTTTAAAGGAAATTACTACAAAAATGTAAAGATAAAGGTATGTTTGCCATATCTTGTCAAATTGGTAATTTCGGAATTGATAGGGCTATGTGTGATTTAGGAGCATCAATAAATGTAATGCCTTATTCTATTTATTTGCAATTAAATGTTGGTCCTTTAAAAGAAATTGGGGTACTTATTGTTCTTACCGATAGATCCATAGTTTACCCTAAGGGAGTATTGGAGGATGTGCTAGTTTAGGTGAATAGTTTAATATTTCCAGCAGATTTTTATGTTATTGACATGGAGGATGATAAATCTTCTAATACTTGTAATTTACTGCTTCTAGAACTAAGATAGATGTGTATGAGGGCACATTGACCATGGAATTTGATGGTGAGGTGATTAAATTTAATGTTTATGATGCCATGAAATTTCCTAATGATGTTTCTTCTGTTTGTGGCATAGATGTTATTGAACCATTGAGTGAAAAAGTGTTCCATTTGAGTGAAGAAGATAAGCTTAAGACTGTGCTTTGCAATGACTTAAACTCAGACAGCCTTGGAAAGATTAACGAGAAGTTTGTGATTGAAGAAGAATTGAATGAAGTGGTGCTTGCACTAAAAGCACAAGATCCTAAGGTAAATGATGACCTATAATTAATTTGCCTAAATGTCACCATGCTCTTTTGCCTTTTGTTTTGCAGCCACCAAAATTGGAGCTTAAGTCGCTGCCCCAACATTTAAAGTATGTGTTTTTGGGTGAAGAAGAAACCCTTCCAGTGATTATTTCAAATAAACTCAAGAAGGAGGAGGAGGAGAAGTTAATTCAGGTTCTTATGAAGTATAAGAATGCTATAGGGTGGACTATTGCTGACATTAAAGGCATAAGTCCATCTACATGCATGCATAAGATTTTGCTTGAAGAAGATAGCAGGCCAAGGAGAGAAGCACAGAGGCGTCTAAACCCACCCATGATGGAGGTCGTCAAGAAAGAAATTGTAAAGCTTTTGGATTCTGGTATGATTTATCCAATTTCGGATAGCAAGTGGGTAAGCCCTGTTCAAGTAGTACCTAAGAAAACAGGCATTACTGTGGTAGAAAATCCTGATGGTGAGTTAGTTCCCACTCGAGTTCAAAATGGATGGCGTGTTTGTATAGATTATAGGAAACTAAATGCAGCAACGAGGAAAGATCACTTTCCGTTGCCATTTATTGACCAGATGCTTGAAAGGTTAGCGGGTAAGACTCATTACTATTGTTTAGATGGATATTCAGGTTTTATCAAATTCCAGTTGCACCCGAAGACCAAGAAAAGACAACATTCACATGTCCATTTGGAACTTTCGCTTACCGACGAATGCCTTTTGGGCTTTGCAATGCCCCAGCAACGTTTCAACGGTGTATGGTAAGTATTTTTTCTGATTATGTAGAGAGCATTATAGAAGTTTTTATGGACGATTTTACTGTTTATGGAAATTGTTTTGAAGACTGTTTAATGAATCTTGAAAAGATTTTGGAAAGATGCTTAGAATCTAACCTTGTTCTTAATTATAAAAAATGTCATTTTATGGTTGATCAAGGGCTTATTTTGGGTCATATTGTTTCTTCTAGGGGTATAGAGGTAGATAAAGCAAAAGTCGATGTTATAAAATCTTTACCTTACCCCATAAGTGTACGGAAAGTTCGCTCTTTTCTTGGACATGCAGGTTTTTATCAGCGGTTTATCAAGGACTTCTCAAAGATTGCTCAACCTTTATGTAGACTCTTGCAAAAGGATGTTGATTTTTAGTTTGATGAAGCCTGCAAGTAAGCATTTGATATATTGAAAGAGAAGTTGATTACAACCCCAATTGTTCAAGCTCCAAACTGGAATTTTCCATTTGAGATAATGTGTGACGCTAGCAATCGTGCTGTAGGGGCTGTTCTTGGGCAAAAAATTGGCAAGGAACCTCATGTTATTTATTATGCCTCAAGAACACTTGATAGTGCTCAAAGCAATTACTCCACAATGGAAAAAGAGTTGTTAGCTATTGTATTTGCTTTAGAAAAATTTCGTTCTTATTTGCTTTGCACTAAGGTTATTGTGTTTTCTGATCATGCAGCTTTGCGGTATTTGTTGAAGAAGAAAGAAGCTAAACCTAGGCTAATAAGATGGATTTTGTTACTATAAGAATTTGATGTAGAAATTAGAGACAAAAAGGGGTCTGAAAATTTGGTGGCAGACCATCTTAGCCGGGTACCTTTGACAGAGGAAACACTACCTTTAAATGATGCATTTCCGGATGAGTATCTTTTCTCTTTAAGTAATAGTATTCCTTGGTTTGCTGATATTGTCAATTACTTAGTCACTAGATCATTGCCTGATGATTTAACTAAGTATGAAAAGGATAAAATTAAAAGTGAGGCCAAATACTATGCTTGGGATGATCCTTATTTGTGGAAATATTGTTTAGATCAAATAATTAGAAGGTGTTTCACTAATGATGGGGTTGAGTCCATTCTTAAATTTTGTCATTCTTATGCTTGTGGTGGTGATTTTGGACCTAAGAGAACAGCTCGTAAGGTTCTTGAATGTGGATTTTATTGGCCAACATTATTCCATGATTCATATATTTTTTGTAAAGCTTGTGCTAATTGTCAAAGAACTGGAAATTTAGGACATAGAGATCAAATGCCCCTTAATCCTATCTTGATTTGTGAAATTTTTGATGTGTGGGGTATAGACGTCATGGGTCCTTTTCCTTCTTCTTTTAGTTACACTTACATATTGCTTGCTGTTGATTATGTTTCTAAGTGGATAGAAGCTAAGGCTTGTCGAAATGATAATGCTAAAACTGTTGTGGATTTTGTGAAGTCTAATATTTTTGCCAGGTTTGGAACTCCAAGGGCTATTATTAGCGATCGAGGGACACATTTTTGTAATAAGACAATGGAAGCTCTCTTCAAGAAATATGGGGTCACTCATCGAACTTCTACTGCCTACCATCCTCAAACAAGCGAGCAAGCGGAAGTGTCGAATAGGGAAATTAAGTCAATTTTGGAGAAAATAGTTAGTCCAAATCGGAAGGATTGGAGTTTGCATTTAGACGATGCTCTGTGGGCGTATCGCACAGCCTATAAGACACCTATAGGAATGTCTCCTTACCGAATGGTTTTTGGGAAACCATGCCATTTACCAGTGGAATTAGAACATCGAGCTTATTGGGCTGTAAAGAAGTGCAATATGGATGTGGATGCAGTTGGCGAGCATAGGAAGTTACAATTACAAGAGCTGGAAGAGATTAGAAATGATGCTTATGAGAGTTCTCGGATTTATAAGGAGAAAACTAAGGCCTTTCTTGATAATTCAATTTCAAGAAAGCAATTTTTAATTAGCCAGAAAGTTTTACTCTATCATTCAAGACTGAAGTTGTTTCCTGGAAAGTTAAGGTCAAGATGGATAGGACCTTTTGTGGTTATCAATATTTTTCCTCATGGTGCAGTAGAAATTCAAAGTTTGGAGACTAATAAAATTTTTAAGGTTAATGGACACAGATTGAAACCTTTTATGAAGGGTTTCGAGCTGTTGAAACAGAGGAAATTTCATTGGGAGTTCCTGCGGTTCAGGTTTGAAAAAGGAAAGTTTTGTTTTGTTTTGTTTATTTGTTTCCGTTTTATTATTATTTTATTTGTTTTTTTCTCTTTTCTTATTTATTCTTTTTCTTTCTCTTTCAATAAATAAGATTTGTTAGTTTTCTTCTTCAATAAGTTTAATTTTAGTTTTGTTCCTCTTAAATTGGAAGCAGATGCGTGGCTTAGAATTTTAATGGTGGTGTAAGCAAGTTATATTTGTGGTCTAGCTGTACACGGTTTGGAAGGGTTTAATTTTTATTAATATTTATTATTTTTAACCCATGTGTTATTTTTACAGCCGCATAAAGATTTTCAAAAGGTTAAAAAACAAACCCTTATTCATTTCTCTGTTGTTGGCGTCAAAGCAAATCGAACAAAGAAGAGATTTCATCTCTGTTCAGATCGCCCAACACCAGCAAAACGGAGCCAGATTAGTGGACTCAGAATCGTTCCCTCTTCTTCTAGTTGCAGTGATTGAAAGGTTTGTACCAAATAGATGCGTCCCCTCTTTTGATTTCAGATTACAAATCTAACTGTTCAGGTAAGTTTTCTTGGGCATAATTTTCAATTTTTGTTTTGGTTTGCTTAGATTTGTGATGGGTTTTACATTGGGACAATGTAATTTAAGTGTGGGGGAGGAATTTTGAGCTAGAAATGAATGTGGTATAAGATTCCGATTTTATTGAAATTTTGTTCATTTGCTAATTGTTTTTGTTAAAATTTTTGCTGGGTTTTGCTGGGTATTGTAATAATTAGCTGCAATTTTTGTTGGGTATTGTTAAAATGTGTGTAATTTGTTCTAATATTTGCTTGAATTTGATATTAATGTTGGATAGCAGAAATTCTGATGAGATAATTTTAGGGAATTTTATCTTAACTTAGAACAACCCTTTGAATTCAATAGAAAAACAATCTTAATTACTTGAGTAAGTTAATTTGATAGCGATTATCTCTTGTCCATTTAGAATAAATTATTGAATTTAGTTATTCTTTTTGATATAATATATGAGGCTTGAATGAATACTAGTTAAATTTCAGAATTGCTTGATCATAATTCATGTCCATTGCTTTTTCAATTTATTGTATAAACAGCTTGGGTATGGAGATGAGTATATGTGTGTGTGTTTACTTTTGAATTTAAGGTTACTAAATTGTTAAAAAAAACAGTAATTAAATTAAGACTTGAGCAGTCGAGGTACTCCGCTGTCCGACTTTGGGCAAAGAGTAGTGTTAGTAGCCACTTGAGTTTGTGACTCCAAGTACCCGCAAGCGGGTTACCAATGATGACACACTCAGGCATTCGATAAATGCTCAAGCACCAAAACTAAATAAATAAATAAATAAAAGTTCAGCATTATTTGTTTTTTGTGTGATTGCGATGATTTTCTGTGACCAAGCTGTTTAACAAATAATTCTTTAAGCAATGGTTTAATTGATATGGAACTTAAATTGCATGTTTAAATTTATAAAGTTCAAGCCTTGTCTATTATGTTTGAAAGAATGTAAATTCAATTCTTTATTCTCCATGGATTTCAGATTTGAGTATTCAACTCAACTTTACTTTTGTAATTAAGGTTCTTTTTCTAAAGATGTTCTTGTAAGAGTTGTGAAGAGTTGGGTGATTTTTTCTTTTGTGTAGATTGAGTTTTTCCTTGAGGACAAGCAAATATTAAGTGTGGGGGAATATGATGGGTTCATTATTTGTGTCAAATAACTTATGATAATGTGATTATTTTGGTTATATAATTTGGTATTTTTGATGGGTTTGTTGGTCTAAGTTTTTGTTTAGAACAATCTTCTCTTTAGTTTTGTAAGTTTAAAAATGGCCATGTGTGGCTAAGTCCTCTTTATTCCAGCTAAAGGTTTAATGAAGTGTTAGTTCTCCCCAAGTGTTGTGAGGTCAATTCTTCATTTACTCATTTTAATTCTTCAATATTTATTTATTTTCTGTGCTTAATGGTTTTGGTGGATGTTATTCTAATTGATTAGATAATTTTGCCAATTATTTAGTTAAGTTAGAATAATAAAATGCTAATTAGTTTAATCAAATCCGTAATTGTTTGATCAAATTAATGTTTGTAGCAATTAATATAATTTGATTAGAACCAGATTTTCAAGTTATATTAAGAAGGTAAATAATCTAACTTGAATGAACTATGCGTATAGTTTATTAGTTAGGATTGGGTCTCTCTCATTCTTTAAGCTATCAATTAATTAATTCTAGGCGCATGTCAGATTTAATTATTGGTAAGAGATTTTTCATAGCGCGTTGTCTTGTTTAATCGATTGATATGGAGAGATTAGGATGCTAGAAGTGTTTTCAGCGTCTATAACTGATTTATTGATTGAATTTATGAGTATATTTTTTTTTATCTATGATCAACACAATTAAACTAGCACTAAAATAACCTTTGGCTGGAATTATTGCTCTAATTGATTTTTCTACTTTAAATTATTGCATACGTTAAATTCATTGTTCTTAAATCCAAATCTCCCTTTCATAGTTCATTCTTACTTTCTGGTTTTAAAAATAATATTTTTAATCTCTATTCTCTGTGGATTTCAACCTTACTCACCATTTTCTTCAAATTCTTTAAGTTGGTAGTAAGATTATTAACTTTGGCGGATTCGACACCAGCCACTACTATAGGTTGTGAAGGGTGTGGTGGAAACCAACAATCTTTTGAATGTCTAGCTCGAGAACAAGTGCATTTTATGGGGAATCAAAATAGAGCTCAACAATTGACTTATGGAACATACAAGTCTTGTTGCAGAAACCACCCAAATTTATTTTGGGGTGGAAATCAAGGTAACTAAGGAAATCAAGGGAACCAATTTAACCAAAAAGGGATGTACCAACCACCATTTCCAAATCGGGGTCAAAGTCAAGCTAATTACCAAGACAATAAGATGGGATATGGAACTGCTTTAGAAAATTTATTTCTATTTCTAGTGAGAGGTTTGACAAATTAGATAAGCAATATGACTAGTTGGAAGTTAGGATGGATCAAATTGTGAGTCAAACTAGAAACCTTGAAGTACAAATTGGGAAAATAACTAGTTCTTCAAATTCAAGAAGTCAAGGGGCTTTGCATGGTAAAACAGAAATAAATCCTATGGAGTATTGCAAAGTAATTACACTTAGAAATGTGAAGCAGTTACAAGAGGTGGTTCCAAAGGAGATTGAATAAAAAAGAGAAGGCTAAGAAGTTGAAGAAAATGAACAAAGTAAAGAGACTGAGAAGGAAAAAGAGAAAGATGATACACTCCCTTCAAGGAGTAAAGTGAAGCCTTATGTACCACCTTACCATTTTCTCAAAGGTTTTAGAAGCAAAAAATGGAGAAACAGTATGAGAAGTTTCTTAAAGTGTTCAAGCAACTGAAAATCAATATACCTTTTGCAGATGCTCTTGCTCAAATGCCCTCATATGTCAAATTCTTGAAGGAGTTTCTTTCTAACAAGAGATTCATTGAAGAAAATGAAAGAGTTGCACTTATTGAAGAGTGCAGTGCAGTAATCCTAAATAAACTTCCATCCAAATTGAATGATCCAGGGAGTTTTTCTATACCTTGTATTATCGGTAATTTTAATTTTAATAAAGTTTTATGTGATTTGGATGCTAGTGTGAGTCTAATGCCAAATTCTATTTGCAGGAAGCTTGGATTCACCGACTTGAAGTCCACAAAGATGACACTTCAATTAGAGGATCGTTTAGTAAAATTCCCTTTAGGAATTATTGAAAATATTTTGGTTAAAGTTAATAAATTTTTATACCCGTTGATTTTGTTGTTCTTGAAATAGAAGAGGATATTGAAATTTCTCTAATTTATGGAGATCATTTTTTGCTACTGCAGGGGATATGATTGATGTTAAGGGTGGTAAGTTAACCTTGCAAGTAGGTGAAGAGAAAGTAGAGTTCAATCTTAGCGAGACCATTAAAGAACCTAGTTTTATAGATGATTGTTTTATAATAGATGTTATTGATGAGTTAATTCAAGAAGTTGATGAAAAAGAGTTTAAAGAGGATCCTTTAGAGGCTTGTTTGATCTGAAGTGCAACTCAAGAGGATGACAATCAAGAGATTGCAACTTGCACTTATATCTTGCAAATGACACTACTCATGGCTTTTAGGAAATTTGAAGAGATAGGGAAATCTGCACCTTTATCACCCTCTTCAATTGAGAAACCCCCAATACTGGAGTTGAAACCATTGCCTTCCTAATTGAAATATGTTTATTTAGGACCTAATGATAGCCTACCAATAATTATAAGTGCTAAATTATTTGAGGACCAATTAAAATAAACATTAAGTGTGATTAGGCAATTTAAAAAGGCTATTGGTTGGACTATTTCTGATATTAAGGGTATTAGCCCATCTTTGTATATGCATAGAATTTTGATGAAAAATGATTGTAAGCTTATTGTGGATGCACAAAGAATGTTAAATCCTAACATGAAGGAGGTGGTTAAGGCTGAAATTATAAAGTTGTTAGATACATGGATTATTTATCTAATTTTGGATAGCCCTTGGGTAAGTTAGATACATATGGTACCAAAGAAAGGGGGATAACTATTGTAAGAAAATAAAAAAGATGAGTTGATTCCATCTAGGACAGTTATGGGTTGGCCAGTGTGTATTGATTATAGAAAATTAAGGAAAGCTACTCGTAAGAACCATTTTCCATTGCCTTTTATTGATCAAATGTTGGAGAGGTTAACCGGTAATTTTTTCTTTTGTTTGTTAGGCAGATACTCGAGGTATTTTTAGATATCTATAGCTCCAGAAGATCAAGATAAGACAACCTTTACTTATCTATTTGGTACCTTTTTTTTATAGGAGGAAGTCCTTTAGTTCGTGTAATACACCTGTTATATTTCAACGTTGCATGATGGCAATTTTTAGTGATTTTATAAAAAAATTTATGGAAATTTTTATTGATGATTTTACTATTTATGGTACTTTTGAAATTTATTTGCAGAATTTAGCTAAGGTTCTTCAAAGTTATGAAGAAACAAATTTAGTGCTTAATTGGGAGAAATGTCATTTTATGGTTGAAGAGGGAATAATCCTTAGGCATAAAATTTCTTAATCAGGGATTGAGATGGACAAAGTAAAAGTTGAAGTGATTGAGAAGTTGCCTTCACCAAGAAACGTCAAAAGGAATTTGGAGTTTTCTTGGACATGCTGGATTTTATAGACATTTTATTAAAAACTTTTCTAAAATTTCAAAGCCTTTATGTGATTTATTGAGTAAAGATATTGAGTTCCAATTTTCTAATGATTGTCTTATTGCTTTTGATAGGTTGAAGAAGATATTGACCACGACTCCAGTTATTGCACCTCATGATTGGACATTACCTTTTGAAATCATGTGTAATGCCAGTGAATTTGTAATAGGAGTTGTACTTTGCTAGAGGAAGGATAAAAGGTGCTATGTCATTTACTATACCAATAGGTTACTTGATGATGCTCAAATAAATTAAGCTACTACTGAAAAAAAGATGCTTGCTGTGGTTTATTCTTTGGATAAATTTTAATCTTACATTATTGGGTTGAAGGTGATTGTGTATACTGATCATGCCGCCATCAGGTATCTTATGAACAAAAAGAAGGCAAAGTAACATTTAATTCATTGGATACTTTTGATTCAAGAATTTAATATGGAGAATAGAAATAAGAAAGGGTTAGAAAATGTTGTTGCTGACCATCTTTCTATACCAGAGTTGGGGATATTAGCCGAGGAGATTCCAATCAATGAAACTTTTTTAGATGAGCAACTTTATTCACTGAAAGAGAATTCTCTTTGGCATGCGGATATTGTTAATTATCTGGTAAGTAAAATTGTGCCTTCTAATTTTAATGCTAATCAAAAGAAGAAATTTTTCTCTGAAGTGAAGCATTATATATGGGAGAATCCTCTATTGTTTAAACATTATAGTGATGGGTTGATCCGCATATGTGTTCTGGAAGAAGAGTTCTAATCCATACTCGAGTTCTATCATTCTAGAGAGTGCGAAGGACATGCTAGTTCCTCTAAGACTATAGCTAAGGTATGGCAATCGAGATTCTTTTGGCCACCAATGTATTGTGATGCATATAATTTTGTTAAGGGATGTGATCATTGCCAAAGGATAGGAAATATCTCAAGAATGGATGATATGCCTTTGAACCCTATCTTGGAAGTTGAATTATTCGATGTTTGAGGGATTGATTTTATGGGACTATTTCCTTCTTCTTTGAGTGGCCAATATATTCTTATAGTTGTTGACTATGTCTCGAAATGGGTGAAAGCAATTGCGAGTCCAACTAATGATTATAAGGTAGTGATCTGCTTTCTTAAGAAATTCATTTTCTCTAGGTTTGATGTACCAAGAGCTATTATTAGTGATGGAGGTTCACATTTTTGAAACAAGGCTTTTGAAACTCTTCTTAAGAAGTATGAAGTTCATCACATGATAGCTACACCTTATCATCCACAAATGAGTGGTCACGTAGAAGTTTTTAATAGAGAAATTGAATAGATATTGGAGAAGAATGTGGGAAGTTTTAGGAAAGATTGGAAACTAAAATTGGATAATGCTTTATGGGTGAGGCACCAATTGGAATGTCTCCATATAGGTTGGTTTTTGGTAAGGCTTGTCATCTTCCAATAGAGTCAAAACAAAGAGCTTATTAGGCTATTAGACATTTAAATTTTGATATGAAAACAATAGGTAAAAAGAGGTTACTTCAGTTTAGTTAACTTGAAGAATTACACCTTAGTTCGTATGAGAATGCTAAGTTATATAAAGAGCAAACTAAGGCATGATAGGCATATCCGGGAGTGAAATTTTCATGAAGGCCAATGTGTGTTATTGTTCAATTATAGGCTTAAACTTTTTCCTGAAAAACTTAAGTCTAGATAGTCTATTTAAAATAGTTAAAGTTCATCCTTCAAAAGCAGTAGATATTCAAAATAGCTCAAATCAAGTTTTTATTGTTAATGGATAAAGATTAAAGCTGTATATAATTGGAGAACTAATTGATAAGGCTTTGGTTTGTTACTTTAATGTTTGAGCTTCAAAGAAAAAGTCAAGCTGAAAATTTTAAATAAACACTTTTGGGAGTCAACCCAATTTTCTATCTCTTTATTTCAGTTTAATCTTTGTGTTTTTAGTAGTTTTAATTCATTTAATTTAGTTAATTTGAAGTTTTTATAGTTGTTTTACATAATATTAGAGTTATTAATCGAGTTTATTGGTGTTTTGCAGGTTGGGAGAAATAAAACTTTTTAAGTGGTAGTAGAAATATTTAATTTTGCACTGTTCTTAGTGTTTTAAGATTTTAATTCTATGTTCCTTAATGTTTTTATTTTTATTGTCAAGCAAATAGCGAAAGTGGAGAAGAAAGAGCACGAAAAGAGAAGTTTTGAATGGTGTATTCTACGAATTGTTTTGAACCAAAAAAACATTTCTAGGTAATGTTGAGCTCGCACTAGCGTGACGTGCAAAGCCATGTCTCTGTTGCGATTGTGACAGGCCTTTGAAGAAAAAAATTCGAGCAGCAGCACGAGTGCATTGCTGGGCCTAGCACAATAGCTATGAGCTCCTCCGATATAAAAAATTAAAGCACAAATACCACACATTCAGCCCTTTCTCTCTCTCTCCTCACTTATTTCTTCTTCTTCTTCTCTCTCTCACACTCCCAACTTCCTTTTCCCAAATCCCTAACCATACACTTTCAAAATTCTCTCAAATCCTTCCATAATCCCATAAATCTTTACCAAATACACATTACTCATTACTCAAGTCATTCAACAATGGCTTTAAAAGTGAAAAGGCATTGCAAGGAAAGCTTCTACAAAGAAAGGGAAGGAGAAAGTTCCAAGTTCTTCAAGGGATGGGGCAGATCTATGTTTTCATTTTTATGCTCCTTTTTTCCATCTATAATCAAGAAGAAAGTAAGAGATTTCTATCTCTATGCTTAAGAAGTATTTCTCCTTGTAGATATTTTAGCCATGACATTTTTGAGAATTTGGGTATTGACGCTAGAATAAAATAATTGTTTGGTAGATTAGGATGGAAAAAATTGGTAGAAAAGAGATATCACACTTATAAAGAACTTACTCTTGAATTCTTCACAACTCTCAAAATGTCAAAATCTAAAGATAAAAATTTAGAGTGTAGTATGTCTGGTGTGACTTATGTAATTTATCATGATGCAAAGTTCAAAGCCTTAGGCTTGCCTAAAGGAGGCGCTTGTACTCATTCTAAAGAATTTAACATTGAAAAATTCTGGAACAGATAAATTGGGTTTAATTCGTTCAACATTAGATATGCACCTAATGGGTTGATTCATGATCATAGTTTATTATTATTACATAAATTTATGTGTCATCTTGTGTTTGGAAAAAAGAGAGTAATAAAGTGTCAACTCAAGAATTTTGTTATGTTTTATTGTGCCTATAAGAATAAGAAAGCGTCTACAACATATCATATTTTTCAGAGTTCGATATTTATTGCTCAACATCTTAAGAACATCGTTGCATTAGGTCATATTGTTATTGGATTAGTAGTTTATTTTAATATTTTTTTATCCTAACAATACTTCAATGGAGTGCATCGGTGAAGAGTCATATTCATTTCACATATTATGTTATGCTGAGATTTTGGATGCAAATAGTAAATTGAAGGATCCCACAATAAGAAAGTCTTTCAAGAATCTAGTTTAAGGAGGTTCTAGTAGCGCTATACAAAGTGACCAACCAACAAATGATAAAGAAGGAGATGATGATGAGGAAAGTGATGAAGATGAGGGTGATGATAATGACACTGAAGAACAAGGATGGCGATAAGTTTTAAAACGGCTCGATACAATGGATGAAACTAATAAATATATAAGCACAATTGAATGTCATGGAGGAACAACAGAGGACAATGGGAGACCAATTAGGGTCCATAAATCAGTGAATTATCAACATGAAATGGTGCCAGACTTATTATAATTACAAGTTAATGAAGCATATCGAGCTTTCGGGTTTGTCTGTCCTTTCTCTGACTCCATCACGTCTAGCGTTGCCATAATACAGGGAAGCCTTTATCCTTTATCTTTTTCTTCTTATATTTTCTTTTTCTTATTATTTGTGAGTTTTTTTTATTTGTGGTTGTTTATTTTTTATTGGGGATAATGAAATGAATAAGTGTGGGAGGAGAATAGTAAGTTTAATTTGTTTTGCTATTGTGTTTAATTTTATTTTATAAATTTTTCTTTAATTTATATTTTTTATCTCATTTAAAAATATATATATATATAAAAGAAAAAAATTTCAAAATTCAAAATTAAAAAAAATAAAAAAAAATAATAATAATGTTTTTCAGTTTTTTGAAAAAAAAAAGAAAACAAATTTATATTATTATAAAAATTATTATTAGATTTTAAATATATTTTAGTTAGATGTTTTAGTTTTTCTAAGATTGGAGTTATATTTAGTCTTTTATTTTGAATCGAACTCCTAATTCTAGTGAACTAAAAATTTATTTTTAAATAATCAATTTTAATAATAATAAAAGTTTGAGTAAAATTTCTTTAGTTGAATGGTATTAGGATTAGTCTTTATTTCTTATCTTTATAAGGTTGAGTTCCTAGAAAATTTAATTCATTATTAGCAAAGTCTTAGAATAGAGAGAGATGAATAATAAAAAAAGTTTATACACTTGGTGTTGGAAATATGGAGACGACATTTGGGATCTAGAAAAACCTTATGTGAATCCACCTGTAGAAACGCCTGAACTACCCACTGCCAGACCTCCTAAGCCCCTAAGAAAGAGCAGCTCAGTACAATAACTATTAAGAAGGAAGAGGGAGATGCTTAGAAGATTCTAATTAACTCTTGTTATTATTAGTTTGATTTATATGATATTTGATTAGATTGTCTTTTTTTTATTCTTATTTAATTTGTGTCTTTTTATTTTTATTTGTACTAGATTTAAATTTTAGTTTTTAATAAATATTAGAATATGTTTACTCCTATTTTATAATCTATTGGGTTATTTTTTATTCATACTTGTTATTGAGTGTGTTAATTATTGTTATTTTTTATTTCAACATGATAATTAAACTTCTTTAGCTAGATTAAAATAATTTTGCCTTATTTTCAAATTAATGCATGGAATGGACGAGGTTATTATCTTGAAAAATTTTACAAATTAAGTGCACTTATTTTTAAAAGAATAGTTATAATTGTTTTTATCAGTCTTTTGAGTTCATTATAATGTAATAGATTCTTGAGTTAGTATGTATCACTAAGAAAGTCAATTGTTTAATTATGTGGGGATATGATATGAGAATTATGCTTAATAAATATAATTAATATATAAAAAAATTTTGTGAGATAGAGCGTAAAACGTACTCGTTTTAGATAATTAAGGTGGAATGGAGCATAAAATGTATACATCATATATAAAAAAACAAGAAAAAAGAGAAAAGAGAAAAGGAGAAAGAAAATAATAATAATAATGGAATGGAGCATAAAATGCATCCATTGAATATATATATATATATATATATAATAATAATGTTAAACACATAGTTCTATTAATCCTCAATTATTGTGTAGTTGGCTACTTAGTGATGCTTGCTATATTCTTGGATTAATGAAGTTATGATCAATTTCTTATGGCTATGGTTTGATATAAAAGTTTTTGTAAATCACTCTAATAAATAAGTGTGCTTAGTTTGTGAAGTTATTTAAGATTATGATTCTTTGAAATTTAGTGTTTTAAGTTGAGGATAAGTTATTGCTATTTTTTTTTGTTAATTATGTATAGTTGATTGTTGGAATTTGATTTAATAATAGTTATTTTCTTGAGGACAAGCAAAAATTTAAGTGTGAGAGAATTTGATAAGTGCATATTGAATATATATTTTTCTATAAGTTTTAGCATGAAATTGAGTTGAATTAATTTATCCTAAGTTATTTATATGTTTTAATTTCATTATTTTTGAATAAAGCTCAATTTGAATTAATTTTTGTAAAACTCTTGCAAACTGAAATTTCAGCAGATTGGACCCTTAAAGTTTTAATAAAGATTTTGATGATGATAGAGTTTGAGATTAGAAAAGTTGTCTTCATGAAGTTTGTAGAGGACATCTCAAGATTTCTAGAGGGGTCTAGTTCATTAAAATCCAAGATCGATTGGACCTCCAACTATTAAGTTAAATTAGGCCTGAGATACTGAAGTAAAATTTCAATTCGAACCACTAAGAGTAATTAGGCCATATCTTAGGCTTCTGAAGTATAAATGAGGTGATTCAAAAGCCTTAAGTCATCTACTCTTCAAGGGCTACAATTTTGATGCGAGGAGTAAAAGGGAGATAAGGTTGTTATCCGATAGAAATTAGCTTTGAAAAGAGAATTTGAATTTTTCCAGAAGGAGATTAGAAGTAGAAGTTTGTTTTTAGGTAGGGGAAGTTTTGGAGAGAGTGGAAGGTAACCATGCTAGGGTAACTCTTCTACATTTTTCATTGGCATTTATGATTAGCTTCATCCACCATTGGAGAGGAGATAAAAGGAAGAAGAAGATTTTGCTCTGAGGAGGATGCCATCATTTCTGCAAGCTTCATCCATTTAGTTTGAGCATTATATTCGGTTTAGAATTTCAAGTTTATATTTCTTTAATGCTTTTGTTATTTCATTGAATTGAATATTAGAATTATAGATTTCCTGTTTGGTTTTGAAATTTATATGGTTTTTATGTTTAATTTAGTTATGAGTAACTAATCCCCTTAGAGAGATTAGGTAGATTTAGAATTGTGGATGATGGGTATTTAATAAATTAATTCATTCTTGTTTTGAATTAAAATTTTGTTGATTTTAATCTAATGCTTGTGATTGACTGGCCACCAATTGCTTATTAAATTGAAATCATATGTTGAGTCAAAGCTAGGTATTATTTTAAATTGTAAAAATCAACAACTTTAGAAATTTATTTTAGAGATAAGAGAATCATCTAGAGACCAACTTAGTTCCTTTGAGCTTGATACGTTGTTATAGTTTATTGTTCATGAAAATAGAACTTATAAATTCCATCAATCATTAATTTTCTCATTTGAGAAAGAGGAAGATTAAAATTTAAAGAATTTGTAACTTTAATTCAAGAAAAATTTGAATTAATTTAAAATTTTATTTTTGTCCATTTGAAATAATTCTAATGAAACATAATCTTTCTTGTTTATCTAAATTTATTTGAATTTAAAATTTTAGTTTTAATTTGAAGTTTAAATAGATTAGATAATTATCTCAATTTAATTTTGAATTTGGATTTAATTTCAAATTTCAAATTAGATATTCAAAATATCAAATCAATCTATTTATTTTCAGATAATTGTCAAATTGAATTATAGTTAGTTAATTTACTCATTCTCTGTGGGAACGATCTTTATTATTACTTTAATACTTATTACTATCCATACACTTGTGATATTTAGTTATAGCACACACTAATCGTCAACACTATCCAACTAAGAATCAAAATTATTAGAGTCAAAATGCTCCTTGAAAATTGAATCAATACAAAAAAAAAAAATTATCCTCACAAGCATCGCAAAAATGGGGCTCCAATTCTGAAAAGAAAAACATATTTCAATCGGAAATGCAAATTCTAAGAAACATTAAAAAAAACTCGAGATTTTGTAGAGAAGCTAAAAGGCTCTTACCAGAGAAATTCTTAAGAGATTGAAAGCTCGACTTCGGTGTGAATAGATGCTGAAAGCAGAGAAACATAAAGAAAAAATTGTCAATAGAAGAGAAACAAAAAGAAAGAATAAACAAAAGAAAATAATCACCATATTTTGTAAAAGAAAAAATAAAAATGAACTTAGAACTAAAAAATAAAAAAAATAAAAAAATAAGAGAAGTAAAATTAAAATTAAAAATTAAAAAAATAGTATATAGTATAATTTTCTCAAAATAAAACTCAATTAATAAAAAATACTAGCCGGTGCATTTTCTGAGTTGTTTTTGGTTCTTTTCTTTGCACCATTTGATGTGCACTAGCTTATATGCTTTTTTGGTTTGAGATTTTTTTTCCTGTATTTCGTACATAATTTAGACTTAGAACATATATATATATATATATATATATATATATATAGTCCGATAGTTATGAGGATTCTATTTTTAAAATCAGATTATAAACAAATTTTTTCTAATTATAATTATAATTTTTTGATTTTCATATAGATGATCTATTTTATTACAAAGTATAATAAAATAACTTATAAAATTGACACAATATATTTGTGGGAAATAACCTGAAAAATACCCTTTTGAGTTAATATTTTATAGACCCTATTAACTTAAATAGATTTAATTTTAATGAAATGCCTTTGGCCATAAAAACAAAAGAAAATACTTAAGTTTAAATTTTAAGAAACTCCAGTTCCACTTTTGCATTTTCTTCTCCAATTTTCCTCCTTCATTGTAGAAAAAATCATTGTTCAAAAACCATAATTTCTTACCAAAGTTCATGTTGCAACATTTGAAGGAGGAAACATCTAGCAATTGAAGAAGTTATCTGAAGTAATCCGTAGCGCATCGATGAAGGAAAACTGTTAAAATCAATTTTTGCTTCTTCTTTGAATCAACCCGTAAGTTTCCTTTCTTTTTTTTCTTTAAAATGAATGAGGCATGTTGGAATTTAAGTGTATTTTAATGGAGAAACAAAGTGATGCATGTAAAAAAAAAATAGATACATCGATGATATGTTGATGGGTGTTGTTGATTTTGCTTTTAAAATGGAAGGCAAATATCATTCATAGTTTGTGATTTGTCTTTCTTTAGTATACATTATAAGAGAGTAGGAGTTTTTGCATATAAAATATACACATTACCCACGATTTATCAATCTGAATGGTTCTTTCTGAGTATTATTATTGTCATTATTGTTAGGATCTGTTAAGAGTTGTTAGGGTCTGTAAGGTGTTGTTAGGGTCATTACCTTAACAGTTCAGAACTCAACATCCTATAACAACTTAAACTAACATATGCAAGCATTATTTGAAGGTTTTTTGGTTATTGTTAGGGGATGATAAGGGCTATTATGGACTATTATCCTCAACAGCCTATATCATCCCTTAACAACTGTTAAGAACTACCTAGCAGTATATAGCAACCTATACCTACATTTGTAAGCATAATTTGAAGGATTTGTATAGTATGTTAGAGGGTATTAGGGGATGATAGGGGTTGTTATGGAGTTACAGTGTAACAGCCCCTAACATACCCTATCATCTCCTATCAACCCTTAACAATATCCAACAATCCTTCACATAATGTTAGCAGTTGTTAGCATAAGTTGTTTTAGGCTGTTAGGAGTAGTTAGAGGCAGTTTGGAGTAACAAAACCTAACAGCCCCTATTAGACCCTATCAAGCTCTATCATTATTAGTTTACTTGTTATAAGTTGATGTAATGTTTTAAATTTATTTTTTCAGATTACATGGCTTCAAATTCCCCTTCTAGCAGTGAGTAGAGTGAGCAATCTCCTCCTATTGTAAAAGAAAAAGTAGATATTAAATTTATAAGTCAATATACTTTATTCACAACCGTAAGGCATATAATGCTTAAGTGGAGAAATGTTGAGGGGCCAACGGAAGTAAAGGATACTAAGAAAAAGAGGATTCCAAGATTGAAATTATGTGATGAAGAGAGTGATATAGTGATGATGATGCCAAACTTGCCTGTGATGAAAAAAATGTTGATAAGATGAGTGTGAAGATTGTAAGTTAAAATTTATTTAATGACTGAAATGAATCAATGTGATAGAATATGTGTATTAACAAAATGCCTTATATTTCATAGGTTTTAGCTTATGTCATCCCTCAATCTGATTGGAAGCACCACCCAGTTAATTCTGTGTCAATAGGTCTAAATATTATTCGTGATATACATAATATTTTTGGCAAGGATGAGCAGAAAGTATATTACACTATATTGATTTGATTGACTTATTATCGCATGCGTGTTTTGTTTTAAAAAATCTGATTATTCATTTGTTATGTTTTAATTTTGTGTAGTTGGCAACATTTCGTAAATACAAAGTTGGAGACTTTGTTGACATAGATGAACATAGATTTATTCATTGCCCTGGGTTAATCACATATATGTTCTTACGTCAAGTTCACCATCCAGTGATTGACGAGTTGTAGTTTAAAATAGCCAATGATGTTCTGCGAATGGGAGTCGGTGATTACTGCTTAATAACCGGCTTATCCTACAGTGGGATAGATGAGATAAAGGAGATGTTGGTGGGCAGCACACCTCTAGTACAATAATATGAGACATTTATAAGGATTAGATTGTTGGATGCATTCCATGAGGTATGAGATAAAGATCTTCAAGTCAAACTAGGCGTTGCATGCCTAGTGGAGCACTTGATAATTGGAAAATCTAGGGGTTCAAAGGTTGATGCAAACATTCTAGCACTTATTGACGATGTGGACTCATTCAACAATGTTACTTGGAAAAAACTTAGCTGTAAGTTCTTGTGCTCTAATTGGAAAGATGTTATACAAAAGTTGAGGATGAAAATAACCCCTGGATTCTCATTAAGTGAGTTCTTCGATGCAATATCAATTTTTGCAATGGAGGTCTTCCAACAATTGAAACGGTTGGTGCAAAGAGAATCTCCAATGGGTCCCCAAGGATGCTGAATTGGAGAACAGACTTTACTAAAAAGACGTCGTATCAAAATATTGAAGTTAAGCTTCTAGATCAGGTATGTTAAGTATTATTTATATAAATATGTATTATATATACCTTTTGTATTATATTATTAAACTTAATAAATTTTGGTATGAATAGGATTTAATGATGGCTCCAATGCATATATCTACCAATGAAGCCTGTAATCCAGACTTTACAGGATTATCTTTGAATGTGGACGTTACAATACCTGATGAAAAGGTGGGGGGAACCCAAAGCAGACAACTAATGTTCATACTGTTGGAGATTCTAGCATTCCTGCATCGGACGTTAGTAAAATCCTTCACCGAATTTCTCTTATTGAGGCATGAAGCAAAGCAATGAAAGATGAAAATCAAGTACTTGTATGAGAAAATAAATTATTGAGGCATAAAAATGATGAACTTCATAGTAATTTGTATGCTCAAAATGAAGAGATCCTTGCAGAATTGCAGTCTTTAAAGGTGAAAATGACCGATGTCGAGGGAAAAATTAAAGGGAAGGGTAATATCATTTTTACCCACGATATTTCTCACCAGAAAACACCTCATGAGACACTCCAACCTCCGTACGTATTAGTATATCACCTCTTTTTTTTAAGTTTAATTTTCTTATATGTTTTTTTTCTTAAATTTTCACTTATGACTGTAAGTAAAACCGTCTTTAAAGTAGATGTTGAATAGAAAAGGAAGAAGTTTCATAATCCCAAATACATTGGAGGTCTTTGGACGCCCGATGGCAGAAAACAGGAGAGATTTGCAAAATCTCAGATAGTTGTGAGGAAGATGGAAAATGACCCGTTGTATACTCTTGTTCTTCGATTGAACCCATTGCAATCCCTGTCTGACACGAAAATCACTTTATTTGAAGGATGGTGGACAAATAACTTCCAATATTACAAATAGTAATTCCTGGCATGTCAATGATTATAATTATTTCTTCCATATTCCTTTTACTTAATATTATTGTGTTAATGTTATATTATTACATAAATTTCAGTGATAAAAATATTGATCAGCTGCTGGATGGAGGGGAGACATATGACTTTACAGTAAATAAAGTCACAACAAAAGATTTCTAGTATCGAATGCGGACTAATGATGTTTGGCTAACAAACGAAGTAAGATTCAACATATAAATTATTTGCAATACTATTTGAATTCATAATATTTGTACAGGTCTACAAAGTTAACTTCCAATTTATTTTAGGACATCGATATTTTATTATATTACATTAGGCAAAAGCAACGTTATTGTCCTGATGCCTTTGACCAGTGTAGGGGCTATTAGAGACTATTAGATACTGGTGGGGGCTCTTAATATTTGATAGGGGCTATTAGACGTTGGTAGATGTTGGTAGGGAATGTTAGGGGCTATTAGAGGTTGTTAAAGGCTTTTAGAGACTAATAGGTGAATGACAGAGGTTGTTAAGGCCTATTAAAGGAATGGTAGGGGCTATTATAGGTTCGTAGGTAAGGGTTGTTAGGGGCTGTTAGAGGCTGGAAGCCCCCTAATCTCATAACAACCCCTATCATCCCCTAACAGGCTGTAATAGCCCATAACAACCCCTATAAATGTCTAATAGCCCCTATCAACCCCTAACAGCTTCTAGTAGCCCGTGTAAGCCCCTAACACACTTAAAGGCCCTAAACACTCATTTTCAGACTAAAATGCTTCACAATTTTGCTACACATAAAGTCCATAAAACACTTTATTACAGCCCCTACAACATATTACAGCCCCTGTCATACCATATCAGCCTCTAACAATCTACTAACTCCCCATACTTATTTCCAACAATACACATTATTATTTCACATAAAATCCATAATACTTTATTTAACTTTTCATGAATCTAGAAATTAAAATGAAAGATTGAACAAATGAGTAGATTCAAACCCATGTAGAAATAAAACAAAATCAACTATAGAAAACATTCAAAACATACATGTATTCAGTTTTTAAAATCTCTCATTTCCTTACAAAACTTGAGTTTAACAGAAAAAATAACTTACCGTAATATTAATTCCCGTTAATATTAGAGAAGCTTCAAATATGGTGTTTTTGATGTTACAATCGAAGAAAAAATATGGTGAACAAGATAACAATAAAATTGAAATTATAGATGAGTAGAGTTCTAAATTTTACGATCAAAGGGAAAAAAGAAGGGAGGAGATCTACTAATGGAGAAAAAAGAAGAAAGAGAAAAAGAAAGGGAAAGAGAGACGAAGAGAGAGCGAGGGGGGAAAAAATAGTAAAGTTAACTTTTTTAAGGTTTAAGAGTATTAAGATAAATTATAGTTTATTTAAGATTAGAAGAGTCTAGAATTTATTAACATATGTAAATGAGTATTTTCTAAGTTATTTTCCTACATTTGTAACTCCTTATATTTATCTATTTTAGTCACTTTACTCTATATACTTATATATTTATCACTTTATTTCTATATTTATCTGTTTTGTATAAATAGATACTTATATAAAGATATATTGGCTATTTTGCTTTTTTATATTTATATATATTTTTACTAAATATATATTTATATATACATAAAGTATTATTTTTATTTTAGTGTCTATTGAAAACGAAATAGTTAAATATAGTAGGAGGTAAAATGATCAATATCTGTGTATATGAGGTGTGTTTTGATAATTTAATAATTTTTTTTAAATTAAAATTTTTTTGGAATTTATATTGAATATAATAAGTGGTCGTTTTTTAATATATATATATATATATATATATATATATATTGGTGAAAGTGGTGGTTCAGAATAACTAGATAGCAACGAGTCTCGGCCAACATACTCCTACAATATTTTTATGCAGAATCAGAATATCCAGCATTCTGCTGAAGTTTTGTCTGCCAACCTATTTAGCCTCTCTATAGACATGGTGAAGCTTCACCACCCAATCTTTGGCTGTTTCATTTTTTAATATTTTTATAATTTAAAAATATTTTATAATTTATTTTATAATTAAATATTCAACACTTAATTTTTAATTTTATCAAATATCAATATAAATATCATTCCTGACATATATTTAAAAATTGCTTTTTACATACTTGTCTTTAAAATTAAATTATTTTACTAATTGGACACGCGTTTAGAATTACCAATGATTCACTATCATATTTAAAATAAAGATAAATTATTATTATTTTTTAAGTATTATAATATGAAAAGGAAAAAATTAAATTTTAATATATTAAAATGAGGTGCATTTATTATTGGATCATACCTCATTGCACAGATAAATTACTCCTTTTTATCATGAGATTTTAATTAATTTATTATGAGATTTAAATTGAAATGGAGGAACTATAATTATAAATTTTTTTTTCTAAAAAAAGTTCCCTAATATTATTTTATTTTACACTAGAAAAATATTTGAAAGTATGATTAAAAAATAATGAATAAATAGAAATAGGAAGTGAATTAAAATTTTTTATAATAATTAATAAGTGCCTCAATTATGTTCCTAAAATATTAAATAAAATTAAATAAAATAAATTTTATTCAAATACGATAACATTTAATATTTACATTTCACACTTTATAATAAAAAGTTATCGACAATGTAATTTTACCAAACGGGTTTTATTTATATTTTACAATAATAAATTAATGTCGTAGCAATTTGCCATTAAAGAAAAATTGAATAAAATAATATACTTATTTAAAATTAAATCAATTTATTAATTAAAAGTAGAAGTATTCATAAGTAAGATTTTATAATATTATAATTTTCTATAAATATCAAAATCAATCAGTATATTATAATTATTTTTTAAGAATAACACATAAAAGTGTACACACAATAAATAATAACTTAACATATTCTAATTGCTATAATAAAATTACGATAAAAAAATTGTAATTATTTTCATTTAAATAAAGATTTAACGTCATTATGTGGGGGTCAAATTTAAACAAAAAAAAAATTATATCAGCTTGGAATTATTTGAAATTCACATCTTGCTTATTAATAAAATTTAGGAACATTTATAAAACTACTCAAAAAATAAATTTTATTTTAAAAATATTATAAAAAATAAAAATATTTATATTTTTAAAAAAAGTTGGAATAAACTTTTAAAAATACCTCACTTCTCACTAAAATAATTTTTTAAAATATCTCTTCTCTCACTATAATTAATATTTTACTTCGATTTTTATTTTTTTTAAATTTACTATTAAATAAAATATTCTAATAAAAAAATAAAAATTAATATTTTAAATTATTTTTTCAGCCTATAAAATTTATTAACTTTTATAAAAAGAAAAAATTTAATTTTAATTACAAATATCAACTAAACACTCACAAAAAATATAAAAAATATATTAATAAAAATTATAAAATTTATTTTTATATAAATTTTATATATTATACATGTAAAAAATAAAGTTTTAAAAAATATTAATTTTGTTATATAAATATTGTGTAGAAGTGTGGTAGATATATATTTGGTAAATGTTTTGATAGATGATGTATGCATGTTATATATTTATTATATAAATTATATGTATTTTTTATAAAAGTTATATGAATATTGTATGGAGATTGTATGAATAAAAAATTAAATAAATTAAATTAAATAAATATTAAAATATTGTATAGATATTTAGTAGATAATTGATAGATGTTTGATAGATGTGGAAGTTATTTATTTTATTGTGTATATATTTTATATATATTATGTATATATATATATCATGTTCTTAATTTACATAAAAATAAATAAAAAAATAAATAAAAAATAAATATAAATAAATAAAAAAATGAAAAAAAAATTAATGTCAAATCGTAAAATGAAAATAGATTAGTGTTTTTACCCGGTTGAAAAATTAATTCTTCGGCCCGCTATTTTTGAAAACTGAAACTCAAAAAAGGTAAGAGGGCATAATTTCCTCTAAAATTTATGCGTTGTTGGTGCCTTGTCGGTGGTCTTGTAATAGACAGAGTTCCATTTTATATTCTTTGTAAGGAGGACCAGAGTCAGAAGATGACAGTCCGTGTCAATGGGTTTTCTTGTATTGGGTCCCTCGCAAACAAAATCTGATGTGGATTCTCCATAAAATATACACCGCCCTTTTCACAAGTAAAAACAAAATCTTTTTTACTGGCTGCGTGGGAATGCGAGAGAAGAAATCAATGTCCCTTTCTCACCACTTACCACATTCCAATTTTAAAACCTTTGCTTGTTTCTACAAATTGGGTACTCAAGAAAATGCAAAAGTTGACCCTTCTTTGATATCCAGAAGCTATTATTGGGCACTGAAATGGGCAACTTTGAAAGTTTTTTAACATGGGTTGTCATCTGTTTTTTCCTTGCTTCTGGGTTTGGTTTGCATGGGACAGTTAATGGTGGTTATATGAAGTATAATACTGGAGGTGGGGTTGTACAAGGGAAACTGAATATTCATTTAGTAGCACATTCACATGATGATGTTGGTTGGTTAAAGACAATTGATCAATATTACGTTGGATCAAATAATAGTATTCAGGTTTCAATTCTATTCACTGCTATGTGATAGTTATGTCTTGTTTTTCTTTAATTCTGCTTTTAGATTTTATTATAACTGAATCTTTGTTTTGTTACCTGCTTTTTGGTAGGGTGCTTGTGTTGAAAATGTGCTGGACTCAGTTGTGGAATCACTTCGTCGAGATCCAAATAGGAAGTTTGTTTTTGTTGAAATGGTAATCAGAGGAAAGATTTGTTGATTGTTTGGTCTGACGTTGTTTTATACACACACACATACGCACATTTTAAATTTTAAGATTGTTATTTACAAGTTCAAACTGCAATCAATAGGCTTTGTTGAATAATCAAGCAACTTAAGCATGTGATTAATTATTTCTTCCTCTATGCAATTTGATCATGCCTAATATGACCTTTTGGTAAGGAATTTGATCATAATACTCTTTGAAATTCATTGGTTTTACACTTTTTGATTAGTTCAAGTAAAAATTGGAATAAAAAAGTGTTTCACTTTTGAAAGAATCATATCGTATTGATTCATAATACATAATGAAATTCAACCTTTAATAGAAAACTTTTAAAGCTTAGATTTCCTGCCAAAGTTACGAGACTGAATAAATTGATGGTATGTGTATTCATGAGAATTCAGTATCATTCACATATTATTGATTTGTCGACTCAGGGATAAGTACCATGAATATGCCTCAGAAAATCTTAGGCAGTCATGAATTTAACAGCCAGGCCTTGCTGTCCTAAAGAAAAAAATATACCATGGAAAAATATTATCCTACTGAATATGAGTTTGAATGTTCTTTGATGTTCGATGTTTGATTATGTGTTCATCAAATATTATTCTTGAGATTGTATTAAATACTACCTCCGTTTCATTAACATAGAAAAAGTAAGATGGACACGAAAATTAAGGAAATTTTACTTTTTCCATCTCTATTGACTTAAATACCCCTAAAAAAAATATCTCTCAAATTAAACTTTTAAGGCAAGGGTATAAATGGTATTTTGTCTCATTCCACTCCCCAAAATTTACCTAAAATGGCATATTTTCTATATAAAAGATACACCAAAAAAGGAAATTTTCCCTATATTAATGAAACGGAGGGAGTATTATTCTTAAGATTGTATTATTTTGAGGCTGCCATACATTGTTGTGTTATTTGGTAGTTTTCTGCTGTTTACTAGCTGCGTGTCTGGGAGCATAGTGTTAATTCCTGTCTGTTGTCATTGTCATATGGTGATCATCTAATGAAACTAAGATGAATTACAGGCTTTTTTTCAACGATGGTGGCTAGAGAAAAGTGATGAAACACAGGAGCAAGTGAGAAAACTGGTAGATGCTGGCCAATTGGAATTCGTGTATGCAATTCTAAGCTGTTTATAATGTCAATGCTGTGTTTTGAAAGAGAGAAAGAGAAAAAAAGAGGTTTAGCTTGTATAGTTGCTTGGACATGCATGATAAGCATTAAAATTTTCAACTGCAGAAATGGCGGCTGGTGTATGCATGATGAAGCAATATGCCATTATATAGACATGATTGATCAAACAACTCTTGGTCATCGTGCAATAAAGGCACAGTTTAACAAGACTCCTCGTGCTAGATGGCAAATTGATCCATTTGGACATTCTGCTGTGCAAGCTTACCTGCTTGGCGCTGAGGTACATGATTTTATCAATGTCAATCACCCAACATGGTGGTTACATTGCTCATAAGCATAGTTCTACACAGAAAACATGCTTCACTAACTCCATTTTGTATGCAAATATTACTGCCATTTTAGCAAGACGGAAATTAGAACTCATTTAGAGAATTGACTTGTTTTATTTTCTGTGGAATATGTTGCTTTCTGCTGTACTTTTCATTCTTGTGGCATTCTGATTGGTTACATTGCAGCTTGGATTCGACTCTGTACATTTTGCAAGGATTGATTAACAGGACAGAGCAAAGCGTAAAGGAGATAAATCTCTAGAAGTTATATGGCGTGGTTCCAAAACTTTTGGTTCTTCCTCTCAGGTTCCGAACAATTACATCTCCACTTCTATCTATTAATTTGCTACAAATGGTTTACTTTGTTTATTTCTCACTTGTTTGTGCCGTTTTCAGATTTTTGCCAATGCTTTTCCCGTACATTATAGTCCTCCACCTGGTTTCCATTTTGAAGTGTTTGATGACTTTGTGCCTGTTCAGGTTCTGATGTCTATGAGATTATTTTCCAAATTAGCATATGATTCTCCTTTTGAGCTTTTTCCTGATTTGTTGCATTTCATATTACAGGATAATCCCCTTCTATTTGACTACAATGTTGAGCAGCGGGTCAATGATTTTATAAATGCTGCTATAATCCAAGTAAAATATAAGCTCCCTCCCTCTCTCTCTCCATAGTTATGCTTTTAATTGTTGCTAATGATTGATTGGCTTCTATCAAGAGAAGTATTCAACGATCTGTATCACCTCAGGTGGTAAGGTTTTATGACTTCCATGCATCCTGTAGGCAAATGTGACGAGGACAAACCATATTATGTGGACCATGGGAGATGATTTCCAGTACCAATATGCTGAGTCTTGGTTCAAGCAAATGGACAAATTGATTCGCTATGTTAACAAGGTAGAGTTTTATTTGATTCTCATCATTCAACATTTAGATCTCACATGCTCCTCTAGATAAGAGGTATTCCCTACCTAACCTAGGGTTGGCAACAGGGCGGGGAGCCAATCCCCGTCCCCGTCCCCGCCCCGCGCCCCGCCACAAAAACAGAGTCCAATTTGCCCCGTCCCCGCGGCGATTCCCACCTTCATGAGGATCTCCGCGGATAATTTATTTATTTATTTTTATTTTTTAATTAAAATTTAAAAATATAAAAAATAATAATTCATTATAATTATATACTTAATAAAAAAATAATATAATAATTATGTATAATAAAATTTAAAAAATACTATAAGATAAAATACATTAAATTAAAATTTTTATATGTACAAATAATTAAAATACAATATACATAATATAATATATATTTAATAAAATGTAAAATGTATTTAATAATATATATAGTATGTGTATTATATATATGTAGTGTGTATAATATATATAATATATATATTTATTTCGGGTCCCCGCGGGGACGGGGATGAGAATCCCCACGGGGCAGGGAGTCCCTGCCCCGCCTTGCCCTTCCCAATGGGAAGAAAATTCTTCCCGTCCCCATACCCGCAGGGGATGAATTCGAGGAATTCCAGCCCCATTCGGGGCAAATCCCCGCGCTAACCCTAACCTAACCTCCTTTATCATTTTCCCCATTATCATACACGTATTGCATTGATAATTGTTAATATTTGCCAACTCCTCTCGACACTGTTAGAAAATGGCTGTGAAAGATGATGGCTGCCTTTAAACCAAAAAGAATACGAGGCCACTAATTATATTATTATCACTATGTGCTGGAGGGATAGGGTAATGCTTTTTAGTTTTCTTGTTTCAAATATGCTTTTAAACCTTTCATTCTTAGTTTTCCACAGTACATTTTCTATCAAAATAAGGATTTATGGAAACTCAAACTTAATAGCTGAATCATTGCATATTGCATTGTCTAATTTGCCAATAATTGTAACATTTAATTCTGCCAATTTTCCCGCTAGTATGATACATTTCTAGCAGAAAAGTTCAGTCTCATCTATAATCTCTCTTGCACTTTTTGATTTTGTTATTATAAGCAATATACAACTTTTCATGCTTCATTGGTTTTATCTTCTTCAATTTCTTCTTGCTCTCTATGGCTCGTTGCCTTGATGGAGTTATATCTGTCATTATTTCGCCATATACCATTGCATAAATATTTTAACATTTATAATAAGATTTTCTGTCATTTGATTTGCATTTTCCCTTTTCACTTGTTCAATGTACTTGTTTTGAGGATTTTTTTTTGCATCTTTAACCTGCAGGATGGTCGAGCCAATGCCTTATATTCTACACCGTCTATCTATACTGATGTGAAAAATGCAGCAAAAGAATCATGGCCCCTGAAAACTGATGATTATTTTCCGTAAGCATCGCTTGTTTCGTTTCTTTCTATTGTCCATCCTACTGATGAAGCATAATTTTTTTGACTGTCTATTGTGCATGCATGCTTGTTGCTTGTTAATGGGTAGGTATGCAGATAGAGATAATGCCTATTGGACTGGATTCTTTACTAGTCGTCCAGCCTTGAAGCGCTATGTTCGGCAGCTCGGTGGATTTTATTTGGTATGTTACCAGTATCATTGTGCCTTGATGGTCATATTGACTCTGAAATGGTGGAGGATCCTATCTCTTATGCAAAACACTCTGAAAATATAGGTGTGTTTTGGTTGAGAGTGTGTATTGTTTTTATTAATACATTTTGTGGATCCTACCTCATATATTTGCGACCTGCTGAAATATGCTAGTTTTATAATTTTCTTTATTACAAGGATATGTTTGCCTCTTTATGCTGTATAAATTACATGAAAATAGTTATTCATGCGGAGAGAGGATGGCTTCTTTATTTCTCATCACTGAAATAACTATCTGCTTGTCTAAAACAGGCTACACGGCAACTGGAGTTTTTGGTTGGGAAAAAATCCAATGGTCCCAACACTGATAGGCTTGGGGATGCATTAGGAGTAGCACAACATCATGATGCTGTCTCTGGAACTGCCAAACAACACACTACAAATGACTATGCAAAACGCCTAGCTATTGGAGCATCTGAGATGGGCAAGCTGAATTTCCTTTGAAATTTCAAGTACTCTTTTTTTATTTTTTTTATTTGCACCAAGCCTTCAAAAAGCTAATTTCTTTCATTATATTGATCAAATTCCTTAGAATATGTGTGTACTTAACATTTGCCCTCATGGCACATGTTAGAAAAGTCCTTTATGTTATACAAAACACAAAACTCTATTTTTGAAAATATTTTATAAGACCTATTTTATTGGTCATATATTTTACATATTTATGATGTCTGCTGGACGTGACTTGCTATGAAGTAACATAAATTGTCAGTTGTTATACTTCAGATAATTGAATGGTTCCCATCATTGATAGAGCAGTGACAGATGGAAATTTTCTTTTCTTTCTGATTCTTATTGTCGTGATTAATTGTATGTGGATAATAAGTTACTGCTCCCAGCATAATCGATCTATTTTTTTTCCTTCTCCTTGCAATATCGAGCAGTGCCAATTACTAAATATCAGTTATTGTCCACAAACGGAGGAAGTTGGAGATGGAAAGAGTTTGGTACCATTTTCATACCTTCTTATTTTGGTTGCATGTATACTTCACTTGTTTTCATACTCATTATATGCTTTGATCAACTACTGTCCGGTTATGGTAGTGTACAACCCTCTTGGATGGAAACACATGGATATTATTAGGTTATCAGTAAGTAAAAGTCTGTTGTATTGTTGATATTGCCCTGTGCAAATTGTTCAAGATGTTTGTGACTGCGTACAAAATGACAGAGTTCACAAAATCACCAACCTTACATTCTTGGTATATGTCACCCAAAAACTGTAGCTGATGTTAAAAAGAACCAGAGGCAAAGTATTGAGTTAGTACTTATGGGTGAGAACCTAGATATACCTTTCATTTTGATCGGAATGTCAAAAATTAGGCTTGTTTTTTTGGTTCTATCTGATGAAGTTCCATAAGCATATTGATAAACTTCACCAAGGCTTAAATTTTTGTCATAAAGGGACTGAGGTCTTTTATTACAAGTGTGTAACATTGTTTATGAGTACAATACTCACTTTGGCTAAGCTAAAAATGGATAAGGGTCTGGCCTCCATTTTCTCCAAGCCCCAGTTGTATTTCTATTTGCTTGAGCACTTATCATAGAAGGATCTTCTTACCATAAAATTTCCGTAGTGTAAAAAAGAAACTTTATTTCTTATAATTCATCTAATATTTTAACCTTGTTTTGTCTCTGTATATAGTTATCTTCTGCATAACTTTGTTGCTAATTGCTAAGCATTTCAAAACCTGGTGACTAGCATGACTTACCTCATTCTCTATGCATTTCTTGGTCCTTCATTTACTTCTTAAATGTGCAACATAAAGTACATCTTGAAAGCTAGCATGCAATGATGATATTTTAAGCTTTCTAATATTAAGACTTTTAGTTTGGCCATAATTGGTTAATGAATTTCAGTATGATTTGAGTCTCTTAGGAAGTTATTTCGCTTAATAAAGGTGTTGTGCCCATTATATAGGCTATCGTCTTTGACAAATATGTTAGCTGAGTAATTTAAATGTTTCACTCATTGTTTTGGTAATTACTGTCAATCTGGACTCTTTATGCTTGCCTAAGTAGGAATTATTTTTTTAGTATTATCCAGTATTTTTCTTTTTATGTTATCTTCGTTAATTCTTTAAATAAAATATGTTCATTCAAATATAATCTAGAATTAACAATGCTTACCAGGTTAATGATGCCAATCTGGTGGTGTCTGATTCCTCTGGCACAACCATTGAGTCGCAATATGTGATCGTGGATAATATTACAAGCAACTTAAGAAATTTCTATTTGAAGGTCTACTTGGGACTATCATCCAAAAAAGTTCCTCGACACTGGCTTGTCTTTCGAGTGTCTGTGCCACCACTTGGGTGGAATACTCACTTCATCACTCATTTGTCTGGAATAGGTAAAATTCTGATTTTAGTACCACTCTTTGGATTTATGAGCTGATAAAAATGGTTGTGAACTGTAGCAACACAAACAATTCACAAGCACAATCCAATAGGAGAACAGAGTAGAAAAGGGAAAGAGAAAAGAGAAGTGAGAAGGGAATAGAGAATAGGGAGAGAAGAAGAATTAGAGAGAATAAGAGAATTCTGATAACCTTTCATAGATGCCTCAATAGAATATTTACAGCCTATTAATAACAGAATTAGCTACTAAACAAAATGTGACCTCAGCCACCAAAATCATTTTCTCAATCAGTGCATACATTCTTTCTGCCTGTCTGTTATTCTCTCATTTGTCCTATTATTAACTACCCAAACCACCTGCACAGCTCATTCTAGAGTTAATTCACTCTTTTTCCCTTCTTCCTTCTACTATATGTAACATGAACCCTCTGACGTTTTATCTTCCAGAAGAGAAGAAAACTGAAAGTCAAAACAAATATCTTCTTGTTTTCTTTTTATCTCCTTTTCCTAATACCAAAATGATGCAGGGAAAATGAGAAATGGACTGTCTGAAAAGGGAACTCCACGGAAGGAGACCATTGAAATTGGACCTGGACATTTGAAAATGTCCTTTTCTTCTACCACTGGCCAACTCAAACGAATGTATAATACTAAAACAAGGGTAAGTTTATTGCATTCCTCTTTAATGGTAGGTTTAAAAGGTATCTTGGATAACTTTTATTAGCTACTTTTCTTATTTTACAAGAGAGTGCTGGAGGCACTCATTTTAAGGACCTAGATTCATTGGCATGAGATTTTTTTTTTTTTTTTTGCAATTTTACATGTTGGCCTATTATTTCAATGAATCTGGTATCTGAATTTCAATGAAGATAAATTGCATAGGGGAAAAGAAAAAGAAAGAATAGCTTGTGTTGCTGGTTTGTTTTATATGGAGATGTTTTGGCTGTGAACTAGAGATCATTTGTAATTTTTTGGTCGCATTTTACTAGGTCGATGTTCCACTTCAACAAAGCTATCTTTGGTATGGTTCAAACTCTGATGCTGCGGTATGTAGTCTCCGTGCATTTGTTTAGGATTTTCTTTTGGCTTTAATTTCATGGAATTGTAGTTGATAGGCCTGTGATATTCTCTGTTGCAGCAACCTTCTGGTGCATGCATTTTTCAGCCTAATGGGGCCCCTTCCAGTATTGTTGCAAGATCAGTGAGTTATTTAAAAAAAAAAACTTTTTTTTAGGTTTTAGGTTTTATGCTTTTTTCTCTATTTTTCAAATGCTCACAGCATTCCCAAGTTTTATAGAACCTGAACAGGGATGGTGAAATATAAAGGAAAAGAAGAGGAATAGAAAAGGGTAGAGAGTAGAGAGAGAATAAGGAGAATTACGGCACAAAAGAAGAAATAAAGAGAGAGAAAATAAAAGAAATCCAAGAAGGAGAAACAAATAAATATCAATTCAACTCATCTTAAATTTCCCTCAATAAATCATTTGGTGTTGAAACATTTAAATGATATTTATTTGTTATGAAACATTTGATGGATTATTTTGAATGCTTGCATTTGGCAAATCAAAATTTGTCTGCACAGAAAAAAAGTATTTTTTATGCCCACAAAAGAATTGGAAACTAATATATCTGTAAGCTTGAGAAGATCCCACAGGCAAAAAAATAACTAAAGATTCTTTCTTTTTTTTTCAAACTTTCATTCAGATGTTAATGTTATTTAATTTCTTCTTTTTTCCAACAGATTCTTATTTTGTTTGAGTAGAAAGGTTGATATTAAAGAAGTTCTGCCATTTGCCTTTTCTGCTAACTTTAATTTATGTGTGTTTATTAGATCACCAGACTTTACAAAGACAAAGAGCATGCTGAAATTGAATTCACTGTGAGTGGCATTATTTGGATTATTTCATTTTTATAAAATGTCTTTCAAATAGATTAATTCTGCCAATGACCAAGTGTAAGCTAAATATGATGGAGTCACTAGTTTTATTATCAATCTTCTCTAACTCTATTTTATTCTGAAGATCGATCCAATTGCTACAGAAGATGGTATTGGTAAAGAGGTCATCACTCGAATGACGGCAAATATGGTTACAGACAAAGCGTTCTATTCTGATTCTAATGGACGGGACTTTCTAAAGCGGGTAACTCTCAGAGTAGTTTCTTTGCTTTAATTCCAAAAATTTTGAAACATCCTTATGGAAGAACATGCAGTCATACTAATTATAAATGCAGATGATTGATGTTGTCATCTTAGATATGCATTAGGATCTAGCAGAGAGTAATTTATAGCTCAACTACCACAATATTCAAGATGGTAGATGATGACCTCAATCGCAGGATTTTTTAAAAAAATTCTTTTTCTGTGCATTTTCTTAAATGGTAGACTCACTTAAGTGTCCTTGGAAATGAATGCTCAAGTGAAGCATTTGCTTAGTTTTTCTGTTCTACAATTGTAAGGTTAAGAATTTACATGTGTCAAATGCATTTGCTGTTTGGTTAAAAGGGTTTTGATGAAAAGTGAAATACTAGATGCCAAGCACATAAACAAGAAGCCTTAACTACATGCTGCATTCTTGTTGCCGACCGATTAAGTGACTAGAAGAAGCTAAGAAGTTGTGCATTCACTCTAGTTATGACATGCATGCGTGTTAAGAAGTTGGATAAAAGTTATACTCTCAATTGCCACACATTTTTTGTAGCCATATCCCATTCTTATGAAGTTTCTCACACTGCCCATGTGCTCATTGTTGCTAAGTGCTAACATAAAACAATGGTGTTTTTGTTTTACTATATTTTTTCCTGCAGATTCGAGACTATAGAGCTGACTGGAACCTTTCAGTTAATCAACCTGAAGCAGGAAACTACTATCCAGTAATTTTCTTAATTCCAAAATAATCAACGTTAAGTGTGTGTGCCTGTTCTAAAACTTACAAAATATGAATTCTTGTTTGTGGGCAATGCGGGGGTGCAGACCTATTATGAGTGGATTATTAGTGCATTTAACATGGCTCCGCTTGCGGGCAACGCATGCTGGACTGAGGCCTATCAAAATAGTTGCTGTTGGCCTGCACCAGTCTGATCAATGCCTGATTTTACTTGTGCCACTTGACAGTGAAAAGATATAAACAACTTACTTTTGGCAATGCTGCCTTTGTTTTCATTTTATGCATTGTTTGGCCCATTGAAGAAGCTCAAGCACATAAATGATCTTTTATGGCCTTCTATGATATTGAAAAGGTTCATGGCTCAAATCTATGAGCTTTCAAGTGGTGCATTGCAATAGGAAATTTTATCTTTGTGACCACGGTCAATTTCTGTCAATTTACGTGGCAGTATGCAGAACTATCTTTTTGAATTGCTTAGCAACAGGTCGTGTAATTATGTATAAGCTCATACACTATACATGCACAGTGAAGTTAAAAGCGCTTGCCTAGTGCGCTTAAGCGCTGGAATAGGTCATCGCTTTTCATATGTTTGAAGTGCACAACTTCAGTAAAGTGCATGCTTTCTGCACTTTGTGTTTCTGCTCTAGGATTATAGAGCGTTGACCTTTTTTTTCCAGCATTTTTTTAGATTTTCTGAAGTAGTATTTTTAGTAAAAACAAATTATTTTAGTTGCCTTCGACTATAGGACTTTTTATACTCTTAAATAATAGTTACTTTTTGACTATTGAACTCTTTATATTCCTAAATAATAGTTACTTTTGACGATAGGACTCTTCATATTCCTAAATAATAGGTAAACTACTGCTCGTTCATTTATTATATTTATTTCTTTTTAAAACTTCCTATTTAGTAATAGTATTTTAGTCAAAGAGGGTATCTATTCTATCTATTTGCTGTATTAGTTTTAGAATTGAGTTACTTCTCAAATATTTTTATCTATTAATCTGCAAAGTCAATCTTTCTTGACATGTGAAGTGTTGTTTGAACTTTCATAATGTTTCTAGTCTTTTGATTTTTGTTTGTGAAGATTTCCAGTTTTATTTGGCATATTGCATTGTATTGCTATTTTATTATTTTAGATAAATTAGGTTTTACTTCAATAAAGCGAGCACTTTTTTTGTACTTTGCGCTTTAGGCAATAGAAAAGTATATCGCTTTGAGTGCGCCTTTCGCTTTTAACTACGCTGTACATGCATATTTGCATATATGTATATGGATATAGACTACGGTTTTTCACTCTTGAAGGTCAACCTTACCTTTTATTATGATCCAATGGTTCAGAATTACCTGTCAGAATTACCTGAACATTAAACAACTTCTACAATTGCTTATAAGCCTTTTCTTCAAAATGATTAAGAAATCTGTTATCTCACAATCATTGCAGAAAAAGGTTCAGTGGCTAACACAATTTCTCTTTTGTTAACATTATTTTTTGCTGATTTTTCCAGCTTAACCTTGGAATTTATATAATGGATAAGAAAACAGAATTGTCAGTCTTGGTTGATCGTGCAACTGGAGGAGCAAGCATCAAAGATGGCCAAGTAGAGCTAATGCTTCACAGGTTCCAATATTTGCTTCTTTTTTTAACATTCATGAATTATATCCATTTTTCAGTACAGACATGTAAAACTGATTGTTGTTGGTTTTCTCTTTTCTTTTTTTCACTATACAAGGCATACACTGTATGATGACTCCAGAGGAGTTGGTGAACCCCTTGATTAAAGTGTTTGTGTTGGAAATACCTGCAAAGGACTAACAGTATGCCATCCTACGAAGATATTAACTTTGTTCTTGGGAGCTCCTCTATAAATGCTTCTCAGTGGCATTCTTATCCTACCGCTTGATCACATATTTGCTGCTTTTTGTGATCTGTATTTTACATTTTTAAAACTAAGAGCCATCAGAAAATGCTTCTAACAAATGCTGCTTTTGAATTTTCTAATCCCATAAAGTGAAATAATGGAGGTATCTATGCTTCCCTTGTGACTTTTCCTACAATCTACATCTTTGTTCAGGTTCGAGGAATTTATTACTTGAGCATCAATCAGCTGGGAGCTGGATCAACCTGGCGGTGAACAACTGGCCAAGAAGTTTACTCACCACTTCTTTTAGCTTTCACACATGAGGTAGGGCTTCATTTTTCTTGTTGAGAATGAATAGCCGTAGATCTTAATTTTGTCAATCATTTGCTGTTCAGAAGTAGGAAAATTGGAAAACATCTCATTTGACCAAAGGAACTTCCATGGATCCAAACTACTGCTTGCCTTTGAATGTTGCTTTGATTACTCTTCAGGTGAGGGCGCCAACTGCGAACATGTTGTGGACTAATTTTATAATTCAATTTCTCTATCTCTCTCTTTCTGATCCTATTCTTGCAGGAACTGGATGATGGAAGCACACTCCTTCGTTTGGCACATTTATACAAGGTAAACCATATTATATTTCATGCTCTTATTCCATTCTGCCGTTTAGCTCAATGCCAGGATCTTGGCCTACATCCTTGAACATGCTCTTATTCCATTCTGCTGTTTAGCTCAATGCCAGCATCTTGGCCTACATCCTTGAACATGCTCTTATTCCATTCTGCCGTTTAGCTCAATGCCAGCATCTTGGCCTATATCCTTGAACATTCCTTTAGTACTAACCACAAATCTTCAAAAATAATAGCTATCAATTAAAAAATCTTAAGGATCTTCCCCATGCAAGTATAGCAATAGGCATTTTTGTTCCTGCAATCAAAGTTGAACCAATGCATTTCTTAGATCAGAACTTTGGTTTCTTTTGTCAATGTCAGGAAAATAAATGTGCAAAGGAATAGTGTATTTTTCTGAGCACTAGCTGTTAAAAGTTTAGAATCTGAGGTGAATACTCTTTGCCAGGGATAGATGTTAAACTTTGAGTATTGCATTTATATTTTCTTGCGTAATTGAGTTTACAAATAATTTCACTCATGTGGCTAAGTTAAGCTAAAAAAATATGTCCACTGATTCAATGCTGCTAATGTAATCAGGCTGGAGAAGATGCCAGTTATTCTGCACTAGCTAAAGTTGAACTTAAGAAGATGTTTCCTGGAAAAAATGTAAGAGTATCTTCTTGTTATTACAGCTGAGATGCATGAAAAATTTTTAGACTAAGCCATTTTATTATTCACTACAGCATGTAATTCCCTTTAACAACATGATCTACAAGTTATAAGAGAAAAAATTTTGATAGAAAATAAGAATTAGCAATAAGATTACCGAACATATAAAATTTCTGTAACCAAAAGTTCAGTGACACTATTATAGAAATTTGATAGCTCTGTTAACACATTGTTATAGGTAATACACTTGCTACTAATCGTTAAATTTAATAGAAAGTATCAAATGATGTTAAATCAGTGCTTCTAAATCCAATACTTGTTGTAGTGATAGTTTTTAACCTGAAATAGGGCAAAGATTTATAAAATGAATAAATTTACTTGTTCTTTCTTTTCCCATTTTCCTGAAGTATAAATAACTTGGAGTGCTTAAAACTTTCAGATGAGAGAGCTGAAGGAAATGAGCTTATCAGCAAACCAGTACAAGTCAGAGATGAAAAGAATGGAATGGAAAGTTGAGGGTGAGGATGGACATCAACCCACACCAGTAAAGGGTGGCCCTATTGATAGTTCAACTCTTGTTGTTGAGTTAGGTCCCATGCAAATTCGCACTTTCTTGCTCAAACTTTTAAAGCTATGCATTCGATATTCTTTCAAATAAACAAGGCAATAAATTTCTTTGCTCTCTTTTCTTTTTCATGGAAGATTCTATCATAAATCTGTCATTTTCTTTTTTTCACTTCGGACACTAATAACATATGTAAATAATGGTAAGCTAATAATAAATAAAATGGCTTTATTTATAGTTAATTATATCAAATATTTATTTTTCATGAATGAAAATTCTCTTTAAAATGCTCTAACTCAACTCAACAAAGCCTTAATCCCAAGTTAATCGGGATCAATTATATGGATTATTTTTTTTCCACTTGAATCGATTTAGGGCAACTGCTTTTGATAAATATAAAACAATAAGATCATTATGGACTATTATTGTCTAAGTTAGTTTAGGTCTATCTCTACCTCTCTTAGCTATATATACTTTGACTTGTTTAGTTTTTTGACCGGTATCTCACCAGGTCTTTGTTTTATATTATCAAAACATCTCAATATATGCTTTCTTATTCTATCTCCGATAGACGCTATCTCCACTTTTTCTTTAATATACTTGTTGCAACTTTTATCAATTCTAGTGTATCTACACATCTATTATATCATTTTCATTTTTTCAATATGCATCTTACTCATGTGTTGTCTTCTCACTATCTAACACTCGCTATCATACATCATTGCAAGCCGTATAGCAGTATGGTAGAACTTTCCTTTCAATTTAACTGGCATTATACTATCACATAAAAATCATGTAGTACCCCTCTACTTTATCTAACCAACTTTGATCCCATGACTTACATATTCTTCACAACTTTCATCCTCTTAAGGCACTACCACTCCATTTAAAATAACTTCGTCTTCTTCTCCATTTGCAGCATTAAATTTGCAATGTATATATTCAGTCTTAGTTCTACCTAGCTTAAAATCTTTAGATTCCAAAGTACTTCTCTATTATTCTAACTTTTGACTTATTCATACTTGAGTCTCATTTATTAACACAATATTATCTGCAAATATTATACACTAAAGGATGTCATCTTGTATATGCCTTGTTAGCTCATCCATGACCAAGGCAAGGAGATAAGAGCTCAAAACTGAACCTTGGTATAATCTAATAGAGATAGAAAAATCCTTAGTATTTCCTTTAACAGTGCGGATATTAGTAATAGCTCTATCATACATATGCTTTAAGTTTTGGATATATCTTATAGATATCCTTCTACATTCCACGACCCATCATAAGACTTTTCTAGGGACCTTATCATAAGCCTTCTAAGAAAGATAGTTTCTATAGTCGATCAACTAGGCATAAAATCAAACTGGTTTGGGGAGATACAAGTGTCCAAGCGTAAACGGTGTTCCACAACTCTCTCTCATATTGGCCCATAAGCTTTATACCTATTAATTTGAGTAATTGTGAATATCTCCTTTATTCTTAAAAATAGGTATCAAACTGTCTTCTCTCCATTTATCAGACATTTTCTTAATGCTCAGTATCTTATTAAATAAAGGCACCAACCACGCACTTCCTACATCTCCTAAATATTTTCACACCTTAATGGGGATTCCATTCGGTCCATAAGCTTTACCAATTTTCATTTTCTACAAAGCTTCCTTTACTTCAGAAAACCTAATCTACCCACTGTACTTTATATTTTTCTAGACTTTGTTATCCAAACCTTCAATGTTTTTACTACGGTTACTATTAAGAAGATCCCCAAAATAACTTTTCCATCTTTCTTTTATATCATCTTCTTGAACCAATTTATTCTCTTCATTTTTTATGTACTTAACTTGGTTTAAATCTCGACATTTTCTATCCTTTATTTTAGCCAATTTATAGATAGTATTTTCTTCTTCTTTTTTTCTAAGTTTCTCATACAAATTTTCTAAAGATTGTACTCTTGCTTGACTGACTACCTTTTTAACATCCATTTTTGCTTGTTTGTAATGCTCAAAAATATTATTGACACTACATTTTGGTAAAGTCATATATCATTTTTTATTATATTATTATATTTATATATATGATATAATTATTATATTATTATTATATAATTATTATATTATTATTATATTATTATATTTATATATATGATATAATTATTATATTATTATTATATTATTATTATATTATTATATTATTATTATATTATTATATTTATATATATGATATAATTATTATATTATTATATTATTATATTTATATGTATGATATAATTATTATATTATTATATTATTATATTTATATATATGATATAATTATTATATTATTATATTATTATATTTATATATATGATATAATTTATTTTTTACTGCTTTTTGCACATCATTCTACCACCAAGACTATTTCGAGGGATGTCCACC
Source organism: Garcia nutans (assembly GCA_947685225.1). Lineage (NCBI taxonomy): Eukaryota > Viridiplantae > Streptophyta > Magnoliopsida > Malpighiales > Euphorbiaceae > Garcia > Garcia nutans. The sequence continues at coordinate 1,582,388 of CANTUV010000013.1, forward strand.
CCTTTTAGATTTTCCGAGTACTTTTCTAGTTACTACTCTAATTATTTATTGACATATTTATATCCATTTTCCAACCTTCGGCTTTGACTAACTCATCCTTAAATATTAATTGTTATCTACTTGTTAAAGTCCACCACCTAATCTTGGAAATTCTGTTTTCCTTGGCTTTCTTGTCAACCTCTTAATCTTGACATTCAAAACTACTAACCTATGTTCAGTGGTTAAAGCCTCATCTGGAATAACCTTGCAATCATTGTATCGAGTTTGATTAGATATTCTTGTAATTATTAAGTCAATTTGGCTTCTATTTTGCCTACTTTTAAAGGTAACTAGACGTGATTTTCTTTTTATAAAATATGTGTTTGTCTAAATCAAACCGTAGGCTATGTCAAAATCAAGGATAGCCTTGTCTTTTTCATTTCTAATTCTAAAACTATAATCTCTAGGCATATTCTCAAAATCTACTCTGTCTTTTCCTACATGTCCATTTAAGTCCCCTCCTATAAAGATGGTCTCATCATTCAGGACCTCTTGCATAAGCTAATCTATATCCTCTCAAAATTTTTGCTTGCACTCATCCAATACTTGAGGGGCATATGCAACATTTTAATGCTCTCCTCTGCAGCACAAGTTTTACTAAAATGATCATATTGCCTACTCTTTTCATCAATACAACCATTTCCTTTATATTCCAATCAAAATTTATAACTATTCAATTCTTATTTCTATCTATTCATGTATACCATACTGTATATCCTATATTTTCAACTTTTTTACTCTTTCCTCCAATCCATTTAGTAATATTGATTTTTTTTCTCTCCATAGTATCGATCAGTTCCCTCTATTTACCTGCAAGATATCTAATATTTCAAGTTCCTTTTATAATCTTACTTTCTGTTTGTTCTTTCTTATGTTTCTTCATGTACAAGGCTTTACCATTATTTGAACATTTGCCTTTCGTATTACTCGTATTTTGGGCTAATTTTTTTTTTTTATCCATATTCGTCTTTGATGTGAGAAGCCTTACTTATTTAGCATCATATTCGGGCGCTAACATGGCACGACATATTCGGAGAACATCCTACATCTTTGTCTTATTCTCTCTACTCTTACGCTTCGATTTAGTGCGTTGCAAGTAGGGGACTCTCCAATGATAATATCATTAGAATCTATATTATAAGATGTGATAAAATTTTACATTGGTTGTTATCTATCATAGCCCTCTTCCTTTACCTGAGCTTAGGACCGGCTATGTACAAGAAACTCATGCATAAGCGGAGCTGAAAATTCTCCTTAAAATAAAAAAAAAATAAAATACAATTGTTAATTTATGGCACGTTTTAATCTTATGGAATTGTTTATAATGAGAGTTATTTCTTAATATCAATAACATTTTCCTTTTTCCGGAACAAATAACACATGCATCCAGAAATAATAACCGGATACATTTCACAATAAAATCAATATATTTCACAACACAATCAATAATTAATGAAGAATAGTTGATATCAACGTAATTGGAAATAGTTGTAATATAAGAATAACACAAGGAATGATTGTAAATTCATGTGGTTAATTTCTCAAATACAAGATTAATGTATACTTATATAATTAGATTTTGATAAATTACCATAATCTAATAAAAATGTGATACAATTATAACAATTGTTGAACTATTGGTTTGTTGTTAATGACGGACTAAAAGATAAAAAGAGAGTTTATTTTGGTGTTAAGGTAATGTTTAGTTCATTACGAAATTAGGAATGTGGTACAATTTTTTTTAGATTTTTTTCTTTTGAATATTATAATTGGAAAAGGAGGAAATTGATTCTAAATCTGTTTGAAAGTGTTGCATTCGGTGTGTGAGTTTTTTTTCTTAATTCATGATAAATATGACGAAATAATATTTATTTTTTAAATATAATCTTCTAATATAATAACTAATTTATTTTTAAAAAAAAAGTTGAAATATTATTTTTTTAAATTTATATATTTATTATTAGTCTCTTTTATTTTCTAAGATGAACCAAACATAGGTAGAATATGCAAAAATGCCCTGAAATTTATGTGAATGTACGAATTATTCTTAAAATTTGTTGAAATTGATATTTTTAAAATTAAAAATTGGTATTTTTAAAGTAAAAAATAATTTCAAATGATTAATTATAGGGTATATTTTTAAAATTAATTAAAATTTGATATTTTTAAAATAAAAAATAATTTCAATTGAAAATTAAGAGTAATTTTTTTTAAATAAATATTTTAAAATATTTTTAAGAAAATATCTTAAATATATCTTTTTAATGATATAATACATCTAATGCAATATGTATATATACAATGTGAATTAACGATTTTAATGGTTCATTAGAAGAAGTATTAAATAATAATTTTAATTAAAATATTATTTAGTATAAAATATTCTTAAATATATTTAATTCATTTATAAATAGTTAAAAATATCATTTTAGTGCATAAATGAACGAAAAAAATTCAGTATCAATTTGTACTCTCGTGCAAACTTAAGGAGCATATTTGCATATTTCAATAAAAAAAATTAAACACAGTTAATGATGATTAGCTTTCTGTTAAAAAAGAGACTAAATTATCAGTTTTTTAAAACTTTAAATATATAGATGAATCCAAACAAACTTTAAGGCCCAATCCGTATCTTTTCTAATTTTTAAGAGTATTTTTATATATTTTTCCACCTAACATATTATAAAAATAATAAATTATCGCAAAACTTGACCGGGCATAATTATCATCTATGAGTAGGCTAGATATTATACTTTTTTATGGTTATGTTTGGTTTAAAAAATATTAAATATTTTAAAATTTTAATTTATTTAATTCATAATTTTCTCAAATTGCAATTTGAAATCCAAATTGTAAATTTTAGGGGTATTTTTGTATATTTTTCCACCAAACTTATTATATAAATAATATATTATTGCCCAACTTGACCATGCATAATTATTGTCTATGAATAAGGTAAAAATTAGACTTTTTCATGGTTATGTTTGAGTTTAAAAAAATATTAAATATTTTAAAATTTTAATTTATGTAATTCTTAATTTTCACAAATTGCAACTTGAAATCTAACTTGCAATCTGATTGGGTAAAAAATTAAGGGACAAAGTATAAAAATAAGCCTAATATTTTATCGTGCTTATAAATACAAACCTAAAGTTAATTTTATTTTAGATACACTCAAAATGTTAGAAAAGCTAATATCTGAGTCTTGTTTTAACGGGAGTAGTATCAACTCATTAATGTTGTGAGCTCCAACGTACCAAATTAATGAAATATTAATTTTTTCTTACATATTCACTAAATAAATAATAAAAACTAACTACCCATTTAATCTAAAACTTTCAATCCCTAAATCGCTCAAAGGAAATTTTTTTTTCTGAAATTGAAAGGGTAATAGTTAGCAATTGTTGGTTGAAGACAAGTGATCCATGAGAAGAATGAACAAGGAGATGCATTATGAGGGTCAACCGATTTTCTGTAATGGTTTATACAGGGGGAAGAGAGTGAAGGCTCCAATGTGGACCTCTTGCATTGATAAATATCTAGGCATGAGATTTGGTTTGGATTTCTGTAATATCCCAAGATATGCCCTAGAAGTTTTAATACAATTGTTGTGTGATTTGAAGTAAAGGTATATATGTGTTTTGCAAAAGAAATGATTGTGTAAATGGAATGTATATGTTGTATATATGTTAATATATAATACATATAAGTTGGTCAAAAGAAAAAGTCAAGAGAAGAAAGGGTGTGGTGGAGGATTTTTGGAAATAAGTAATTATTATTATTATTATTATTATTATTATTATTATTATTATTATTATTATTATTATTATTATTATATATGGCTATCGTGAGAAGAGGAGAAAGATATTTTTCTTTCTTCTTCTTCTTCTCCTTTTGGTTCTTGCACGAGAGAGAGAGAGAGAGATAGGGAGATGTGATGATTTTCATCAAATTTCTTAAGGATTTGAAGAGTATTGAAGATGGAGATGAAGATTTGGCAACATATTCAAGTAAGTACTCTCTCTTGAGTGATTTTATTGATTATATATATATGTAAGTTTTTATATTCTTGTTTTGATTTCTTTTGATTGAGGTGATGGTTGGTGTGTAAGATGATTATAAGGAAAGATTGAACTGTGTAAATGTGTTGAATTAGTATTTAAGTGATGATAAGTTGGGGAATTGTGAGGATGATGATGAATTGTTGAGTTAGGGTTTAGTATGAATGAATTGGTACTTTGAGTAATTGGTTATAGTGATGTATATATATATTGATTATTATGATGATATAATGAAGTTATATAATGCTAAAGTGATAGGAAATTGATAAGCATAAACAAAGATAATAATTTAGAGGGTGGTGGTGTGAATTTGGAAGGGTTTGGATGGATTTTGAAGTATTTGGTCTTTGAATCTTTGAAGAACACGGCCAAGTTATGAGAGGCACGGCCAAGTTAGGGCAAACTTGGCCGTGTTGGATGAGTTTTGGAGAGACACGGCCACTGGCTTGGCCGTGTCCCTTGCCTGTGTTTGTCACTGTGGGATTTTTGTTGAGAGACACGGCCGTGTCCCTTGCCCGTGTCTGCCTCGGATGATTTGGTGTTGAGTGACACGGCCACAAGCTTGGCCGTGTCCCTTGAGTGTGTTGGCTACTGGATGTTTGTGTTGATAGACACGGCCACAAGCTTGGCCGTGTCCCTTGAGGGTGTTAGCTTTTGTGTTTGTTATTTGTTCTTCATACATTGTTGGATCTTCAAATGTTTTTGTACCTAAACACACTTAAAACAATAATGATCCAATCAAATGTACATGGAAGATTCTACATTCATGTATAATGTAAATTGTTTTGTATGTAACAATGATGATATAGAAAATGTGGAGGATATAATGATCATGGAAAAAGGTATGTGCAATGCCATTGATTATGTATTGTTGAGTGATGAATTGATCAATATGATTTGATGATAATGATGATGTTTATGATACTATATGAACAATGTTATGTTTTATGCATTGTGAATCTTGTGAATTTCAATGATGCTATATATAATGTGAAGGATATAATGAAGTGATTGCTTATGTACAATTGAATAATGAAATATTATGATATGATTTGAAATATAATATGATGTGAAGTCATTGTTATTGACTATGATGATTTAAATATGATATGAAGCCATTGTGATTGGCTATGATGATTCAAATAGAATGTGAAGCCATTGTTATTGGCTATGATAATTCAATTGAGAATGAAATTGATAAGTGAATTGTATAGCTAATGTGTTATTCCATTTTCAGAGTTTGTTGTTGGTGGCATGCCTAATGGTAACAATCTCTTGAAGTTAGGTTGGATTTGATCCTTGAAGCCAAGTTGGGTTGAAGTTTAACATGTTTTACTCCCCTTGAAGCTTGGTTGGGTCTAATCCTTGAAGCCTAATTGAGATGTTACAACCCTTGAAGCTAGGTTGGGTTTGGTTCTTGAAGCCAAGTTGGGTTGATACTTAGCATGCTTTGTTCCCCTTGAAGCTTGGTTGAGCCTAATCCTTGAAGCCTAGTTGGGATAATGATAAATGTGATGATTAAACCAAAGCATTACTCTGAAAATTGAATGGCATATTAGTGTGTTGTTTTGGGCCCGAGTCTGTCTTTGTTGTCAATGTGATAATCTAATGTTGAAATAAATGAGTAATGAGATTTATGGCTGTCTTTATTGGAAGTGTGATTCATGATTGATGAATTGTGAATAAAATGATATTATGAAGTATGATTTTATAATATGTGTATTGATATGTTGAGATATGAGTTTATGAAAATGTTGTATGATGTGTAAAATGTATACGAATATGGAATTTGTGAGAATTGTTTTCATGAAGGTTTGGAAAGGTCATTGAATGGTGTTTTGTTGAAATAATGTATATGTATAAGTATATGAGATAGAAAGGGTAAGTATTGTGTTGTGAATGTTCTATGTAATTATGTATCTAATGTATGAGATTAGTGGAAACATATGAAGAATGCATTGAGAAAGGAAAACATGGTAAGAGATCAATGACACATAATGCTAAAAATATGAGGTATGATTCTTTTGTAAAGTTTATTTTATTATTTACTTGTATTACTAAGCTCTCGGGCTTAGCGCGGTTGTGTAATCGCGCATGTGGTTATGCGGTTGATCTGGAAGTCCAGCGGTTATGCCACGAGAAGGGTAAGAGTGTCTCAAGACCAACTAGAAAGTGATGCATACATGTGTGATTTTAAATTATATTGTATTTTTGAGTTAATATATATTCACATGGATGAATGAAGTTTTGATAAATAAGAATACTGACTTTTGTAAATGTGTTTTAAATTAATGTTCAATTTTATGAATCTGGATAAAGGTTTTTAAATTGAAACTAAAAGTAACATTCTTATACTTTATATACGTATTGTATGTATACTAGGTATATGTATAGTACTTATATGGAGTATCAGGGTGTTACAATTTCACATGAGAGGGTGTGGATTTTTTAAGTGGAGTGTTGAGAAAATACGAGATCGAGCTAGAGAAGTGATAAATAAATTGAAATTGGAGAACATACTACTATTGGAAGAGAATCGAGAATTGAAGTCATATTGGTGTGCTTTTGATTTCAAAGAAGAAATTGGTTCTCTATGGGTAGAGTTGAAGAGACTGAAGAAGGGCACTACAGTGGAATGTGAGAGCGTAAAAAAAAATAAAAAGATCTTATATTGTAATATTTTATTCTTGGATGATATTTGGGATAGTGTTGTGTTTGTTGTGCTAGGCAATAGGGATATTATCATGTAAATATTATGAAAGTATGAATGAATGAAGAAAAAGTTTTATGTTGATTTTGTTTTTGTCTTTTCAATTTTCTCATTTTTGCATTATATTTGGATTTATATTGCATTCTATAGTAATTGTATTATATGGGTTTATGTGATGAATGAATTAAATGATGATAAAAACCCATAAATGAAATGTTGTGTAACTAAGCTAACAAGGATTATACTGTATGTTGGGTAAAGTATATGTAACATGTTACACAAATCTAATTGTGTTTTGAATAAATTGTTTAGCATATTGCGTTTGTTAATTTTAGCATATAATGTGAAAGTGTAATGGTAATATGAAATAGCAAACAATGAACATCAATTGCTAAATCTTTATAAAAGAAGGTTGGTATATACATATATATATATATATATATATTAGTCTACATCATTTGCAGAAAAGAGTACAAAAAAATAAGAAGAAGTTTTGAAGATCCTATTGAACTTAATGTTGCTAAGAAAAAAAAGATTCCTTTAAATACAAAATAACACTAGCACTGGAAAGTACATCTGGACCCTTCATGCCTACATAAAATATCTTGCTAAGACTAAAACCAACTAAAGCCAACCACACAAAATCAAAGTTTCAAAACATCAAAGTATTTAGCAAGTGCTCATATGGACCTTTTATAAAATACTACAAAATTTGCCCAACCTTTGCTACTTTCTTGCCCAATTCTTCAACTAGTTTAAATTCTCTATAAATCTCTCATGTCTCATTCTAGATTCATCCTATGCTACTACAACATTTGACTTGAAATTAAAGGTCATCCTCTCCACTGTAGTCCAGGTTACTAAAAAGGCAAATCTGTCTCAAGAGTGACTTATGATCCATTTGGAGCAAAAACAATGTTTTTGAATTTTGTTGGCGAATTGGATGATCTTGATTGCTTGATATCCCTCTCATTTGGTATCGAATATCTTGTTTCCACATCTAGATCCATGTCCATTGGCTCAACACCTTCAACAACTCTTTCACTTGTCAATCCAAGCAACATATTCAAACTCAAAATTGTAAATGATTGGCACAAATATGATTATCCAATTGGATTGATGCAAAAACATATACACTTACATTAATAGTGGTCTTCCTAGTTTCTTTGTCAACATAATATTCATATCCAGACCAATTGGATTGCTTCTGTTCCCCTCTAAACCAACTCCCACTAGGCCTAGCATTTGTAGTGAAGTTGAGATTGGCTACTTGATGTGAAGATTGAATGCTAGCTTTAACATTGTTGTTCCTTTTTTTGTTCCAGTCATTACTTTGATGCTGAAAAAAATAAAATAAGTAAAAGTTAGTCAGACATAGTTCTTTAAATCCAATCTCAATCACATGAAGATTTGATCACCATAGTTCTTACTTAGCTTCTACCATCACTGTTATTTCTCATTGTGCTTGCTTGAAATGAAGATTGAGTCCCACTAGGCCTCGCATTTGCAAGTAGGGATCGGCTGCTTGATATGAAGATTATGTGCCAGCTTTAACATTATTATTCCTCCTTCTATAGTCATTAGATTGTTGCTGAAAAAAACACGTAATAGTTAGTCAGACATCACTCTTTAAATACAATCTCAATCATATGAAGAGTTGATCACTATAGTTTTGGTTTGTCTTTTGCCACCATTGTTGTTTCTCATTGTGCTTGATTGGACTGAAGGTTGAGTGCCACTTGATGATGCCTATCAAAATGAAATACAACAATAAGCATCATAATCATTAAAGCCCAATTTATTGAAAAAAGAAAGTGGGGTATTATCACTTGACTTCCTTTGATAGCCTCTTTTGTTGATGGCAATTTCCACAAAGTTGTAGCTTTTCCTTTTTTGTTCATATAACACCCTTATACCCTATACAAGTATCATACATAAGCCTCATATATGCATAATACGTATATAGAATATAAGAACGTCACTATACTTACTTGGTAGAAAATTTATAATAAGTATTATAATACATATTTATTAAAAATACAATTAATACGAAAATCTTTAGGGAAAATCCTCTAGAGTTTTGTTTATATTTTGAACATTTTTCTCAACTTCCATATAACTTGTCACTTGCTATAATTCTATGGCTCATTCATTTAGCATGACATTTCATACACACATTTCATCGCAAGTCATCAACAACATAGTATAATACATTAGTATAACACATTAATGACACTATAATGTGTTACACCAAATCAAGAAATCAAACATATCAATCAAAATATGTACTTACCTCTAATTGCCAAAACTCAAGCCAATACTTCTCAAATCTCCACTTCTACTAATGTTCTTCACAACTTAGCTTAAACAACCTTACTTTAGCCTACTCCTAGCCACAATATGAGTATACATAAATTGTTAAAAACATCACTCTGCTTATTCTAATTATTCAAACTTAAGTTATCACTTTTCTTATTAATTTCCAACACTTGATCTAATGTCCTTTACTTTTGAATTTCAAATCTAATCAAGTCTAAATTAAGTTTTAAGCTAACTATAATATTAGAATTATCTCATTTATATCATTAGAATTATCTCATTTATATCATCATACTTAAGATTGAAACATAATTCAACTAATAACAAAGTATCAATATATAAATACTAACCTCTTTCCTTCACTCTTTTTTGCCTTGATCAATATATCTTCTTGTTAATTTACTTTTATAGAGATTCATATCCACTAAATCTTGTGTTTATTTTATATTTTCTAAGGTTTTCTATGGTGAAAAGGAAAGAAATTTGAAGAAAAAGGTGGACAAGGGCGATTTGAAGAGTGTAGAAAAATCTATAACTTTTCATATAGAAATCAAGGCCACGACTATGGCATCCAAAACCCATGCCCATGGGAATCACCTCTGCACTACCTTAACCAAATCATTACCATGGTCGTGGCACTCCAATGTCATCATGCCTGTAGGAACCAGACAGCTACTATCAAGTGAGAAAAATTCCTCAGACAGACTTAATACAAATGTCAAGACCATGGCTTACTAATGCCATGCGCATGGGAATGAAAATGAAACTACCATTAGGTCCAAATTCAAGAAACCAAAATACTATTCATTCAAACATCAAGAAACCAAAATTGGGGATGTTACAGTTAACTTATTAAAGCTTGCTTTGGTTGGATTTGCCTTAGATGTACCTTTAATTCTCTTCTTTCTTAGCCTACCAATCTGTTTAGGAGGTGGTGGTGGTTCAATTGGCTCAAATTCCTCTACATTCATAAGCTTTCTCCCTGGGACAGGAAGCAATGGATGTTGGTATAACTTATCATACATGCTCTTAGGATAACATTTGAATATGGTGGACATGGAATCAATGTTAGAATGCTGCATTGTACATAGTGTATGCTGGCATGAGATACCAATTAAATCTCATGCCTTTCAAGTGCAAACATGTCGCTACAAATTTATTGTCTGTCTATCATTCCGTTTACCTATTTTATAACCAACATCCCTATTCCAAACTACCTTGCATCCTACTGAAAGGTACCTATTATCCTAGAACATAGACACACATACCAGACTATAATCATTCTTCCATTTATCAACCATAAGCTTGTTATCCTTGATCCTATTCATACACTGCACCCTTATGTCTTCCACTACAGTAACTATAGACTTCTTCTTGCTTGACATATCCAGAAATTGAAACACTCAGATATGTTATTATCCACCGTATGTGACTTTCATCTATTGGTTAAATAGTCTCGGACCTAAGTATTTGGTGGATATCTCAATAGATCCTTAGCGGTTGCCTTACTTATATCTCCCAATTTTTTTCAAATTATCCTTAAATTCTTCTGGGTACGTGCCAAAATTTCTTTTTAAGTTCTCCTCTTCTCCACTTCTTGCTCTAATTGGCATAAATATGCCTAGCACACCAACTGTGCTCAGCTTGGGGGAGAACCATTTACACAACATTGTTCAAGCCCTAGACTCACCAATAAATGCCAAATAAATGTTATACAAATTTTGTAAAACAAATCATACTCAAAAAATATAAATAAAACAAGTCACATGTAAGTGATAACTTACTTTCTGCATATCTAAAATAATAGAGAAGTTTGATCCATCACTGAGATAAAGTTCTTGGGCCAATCAAGATAAAAACCACCTTAAATTGTTCTTGTTTTAAATATTGATCATTTTTCATACAATTGGGACACTTGATCATTTCCATCCTTCCCCACCACTGCAAGGAGCTGTCCTTTGCATATTCCTTTCAAAAAATATCCATCTAGACCTTACATGCATCAAAATAAATGAATATTCTCTTAAAGAACCTCATACCTTCCTTTAGTGCCTCTTTATCAAATTCAATCTTTGCTTTAGTTCTTAGGTTGCTTTTTTTCAAGTCTGCAGCATATGCAGCTAGGATCTCAAAGACAACCTTATAACTCCCATCTAAAATTTGGAGAATGTTTTTCTTTGCTCTCTTATATTTTGCTAAGCTAACATTGATTTTAAGAACTTCTTCTACCTCTACCTTCACATCTATGCACTAAATTCTAGCATCTTATATATTTATCTTTAAAATAGTTTGTTAGGAAGGCTTTTGTGGCACTAGGAATCTAATACTGCCTATCACAATAATGTTCATCAACTAAGGTTTTAAATACTAAAATAGGATTATCCCTATCCCTTGCTACACATAGATGAAATGTAAACCATGCATTCCCAATGCACCTAGCCCTAACTCTCTTGGGTTCATTAAGATTTAACTTTAATTTCACCCTAACTTAAAATCATAGTTTGTAATTGCTTCCCTTACTTCAATGGCATTTGTATAGGTCATGAAAATAGTGAAATAAATATTGCCATTACTCTCCACATTACTTTGTTTATGAGGTGTTGTTTCTTATCTTACATTGCTCTCATCATCACAATCAATACTAAAGTCGTTGTTATCCTCATTTACTTCAACATCATCCTCACTGCTATCATCCACATCAACATCATCATACTTAATGTTTGGTACATGCTTAATGTTTGGTATAGGCTCATGCACATCATCAAACTCAGTGTTTGGTACATGCTCAATGTTTGGTGAAAGCTTAGTGTTTGGTACATGCTCAAGCACATCATCAAATTGAGTGTTGGGTTCAGTCTCATTCATCCCCCATCACCTTCTATTTTGCTATTATCATCCCCTCCTAAGGTAAGGCCAAAGGGTTTTTAACCATAGTAGGCTTGTCAATGTCATGATCAACATAAAAGTGAATCACCCTCACTTTACTATTGCTGGCTCCATAATTAATAATCATCTTCATTGACTTATCACTAGTAACTAAAACTAGCCCATCCCACAATTTTCTCTCCGGTTCAAGTATGTAAATCTTATTGACTATTGGATATCCCAGAGTTTGCCTATATCTATCAAACAGATCCATGTAGCAAAGAAAATCTACATCAAAGTTTTCAAGGTCATCAACCACACCATGTACAGATCACAACACAAGGTGGTTAAGGTCTTCAAGGTTACACACCCAGTTACCCCCATGGTGAAATCTTAAAAGAACTTCACACATCTCAGTAAATATGCAAAATAGCACAAATTATTTAAATTTCATTTCAATAATCTTCTATTTCAGTATATACAAACTACAAATAACACAAAGTCAAAAAATTCCTTTTTATTACGAAGCCCTAAAATCATTTGCTATTAAAAAATGCTAAATCTTTTGTCATCGTCTACTAAGCCTCAAATAAACTATTAAGTAAATAATATAAAAACCCTTATTTTATCCCTAAATGAGAAAGCACAAGCAGATAAGGGACCACAAACAAACTTGAGAAGATACGATTTCATTCATAGTGGTCCACAAACCTAACAACAAACACGAACAATGACTTCCAAGCTTACAGAAAGTATGAGCAATCACTTTAAAGCTTTGAAGCTTAAAGAAGGTGCATTCTTTTTTTAAGGTTTGGAAAGGGACGGATGAAGATTTGGGAGAGTATAAAAGATCAAACACAAAGAGTTTATAGTGGTTCGTATTATTTTAATCCTACATCCACTTCCTTAACAACTTATTAAGATTCCACTAATCTTGAGTTTTTATAAGTTCAACTCTAACTTGGTGTATTCACAAGCTCACATCGAAATTTTACAAGGTTTGAGTAACTTCTTTTTTTTTATCAATTAAGAAATCTTCATTGCCAATAGGTAAGAAAACTAAATACAGAAATCCATCAAAATAAAACGCAATGAAAAAAAGAAACAAAGAAACAATTATATGCAAACAGAGACCCTCTAGCCAAAACTAATAAAAACTAGTTAGAGTGGGTAAGCATACCAAACCCAAACATAAGTTGAAGTGGAACCTGAGACAATTTTGAGTAACTTCTTCACAACTCATACAGGAGTTTTTCCAGACTCACTATAAAACCTAAGTGGTTCAAAACTCACACTCAAACTTACAATGGTGTTTAATGCTCACACTCAACACTCAAGGAATACAAATAGAAATTTTGATGCAAAAAAATAAAAGTTGTTAATCTTGGCAATTACAGTAAAAACTCTTTTGAAAAATGAGGTTTTCTTGTGGTATTTATAGCCTTCAAGTCTTGATATGGCCATTTGAAGTGGGTGCCAACATGTTTAATTCTTGTCTCCCACTTTAATTACTTTTCATAGAAAATTTATGGCTGGACTCCCTTTGGTCCGGTTGGCTCAGGCTCAGAGCAGTCAGACTAAGTATTGGTCCAGTTGTGCTCTCCAATTTTATGAGAAACGTTTTTCAACAACTAGTGCACATAGCATCCACTAATTGAGTGGATAAGTAACGACTATAATTTTTAAATCTCATTTCACTGGTACGGTCGGAACATCCTTCGTCCAGTCGGATTGTCCCTGGTATACGGAGATTTTGGAATACTAGTGACTGTGAACTCTACTAGAACTTTGTTGGATTTATGCTCTGCTTGATCCATTTGGACTTTTTCCAGCCTAATCATACCAGGCGTGGTATATTGACGTTTTCAGAGTACCAGTGACCGTGAGCTCTACTGAAAGTTTTGAGGTTTTAGCTCAGACTTTGTATGACCGGACTAAAATATGGTATGGTCGTGACACATGGTCCATTCACAATATGGAAGTGACTTTGTGTAATACCTCTTGAAAATCCTATATATATAACTAACAAAGAATGTCACATAATGCCTATACACTTATTATTTTTTTATAATATTAAAAATCAATGCCAATAAAAATTTTGGCAAAATTTTCCCTAAAAATATTCAATGACAAAGCTTCATCAATAAAAAACACAACCTGCAAAAGAAAAACACTCCCAATAATTTTTTTTTCAATCTCAACTCCAATTTCAAACTCTCCAACAATCATCTATAATCTATTTTAAACATCTATACTTTTACCAATATATATTTATATTAAACATGTATCATCTTTATAAATATATATATAAAGTTATACTTTAAGTAACTTATAAATTATAACTCATACAACAAAGTATTTAAAAATCTCTAACTACCCATAATTATACAGCTATCATTTAAAATTTAAATATTGCTATATGAACTGAATAAAATATATTGTACATAGTTCTTCATATAACACCTTCTCTAATGCAGTTGATTTGATGCTCTAAAATCTCACTCTTCTAGATCCAATCTGCCTATTTGATCTGCATGTCATAAATAAATCTAACACACTAAACTACTGTTTAGTGGTGCTTGCATATTCATAATTTACTAATAATTATAACATAAGAAAATCAATATTAATATTTCATATAAATAAAATAAAATTATTACTTTAAAATATCAATTAAGAAGTATCATATTAAAATATCAAATATAAATTAATACTTTAAAATACTAAGAAAATATATGAATAAATCATTAAAATGTAAATTAACTCGATATTACATAAATAGGTTCAATATTTAGTTAATGGTTAATCACATTAAACAATTAATTTATATTGGTAAGTTTTACTTGATTTGCCCTCAAATACTGATTTAAAAATCTAGGTTTAGATAATGAGATCACTGATGGCAAATAAATATTCACTATAATGAATATGGTCAATGACTCATTGATGGGACGAATGTCCACTATCACTAATGATACAAAGTGTCCTATGATGGTATGAATGCCCATTGTCACTGGTGAGACAAAGTGTCCACTATCACTATGGACGTCCACCCTCTGGCTAGCCATTCAATATAGAAGCTAGGTTCAATATCAATATTATCGAGCAATCCAGTTATTTACTCATTTTTATTCAATTTCACAAATAATAATAATAATATTTTTAATAATTCTCTAAAACAACAACCACTTTTCTCATTAATCAATTGACATTAAAACTTTAACAATTTATTTTAATAAACTTTTCTTCATCCATTTACTACATAAAATTTAATTTAATTCTCAACTCTTTAAAATCTACCAGATTCTTACTTTCTCTGGCAATTTCTCTATTATAATTCTTTCTCAGTACTAAATCTTCATTAAAAATTATACAAATTTAAACATGATTCTTATGAATATATATAAACTTATATTTAAAGTTTCATATTTTTCTAAGTTAATTTACTATGTTTAAAAATTATGTTTATTTTACAATAATTTCACTGGTAGTACCTATTTTCTAATTTTATTTAGGAATCATAAATTTATAGAAATTCATGAAATTTGAACCATAAAACAAAAACATATATTGGAACTTTTATCAAAATTTTCAGAATTTTATACCCTCATTTACCTTGTTTTTAAATTATGTTTACTTAACCTTATAAATTCTAATTTTATAGTCACTATTATAGTAGTTTCATTTTTTTTTTATTTTTATAACTAAACCTCTATTAAAATTTATGAAATTTTAACCATATTTCTTAAACATATATACGATCTTATACATAAAATTTCAGATTTTTCTAGATTGTTTTACTATAGTTTATAATTGAGTTTCATAAACCCTAAAATTCTAGCTCTACTGGCACAGTTAGGGTAGCTCATGTTCTTCTATTTTCCTTTCATATAAATCATCTTTAAAAATTTTGAAATTTTATACACCATCTATAACACATAGATAAACTCCTAAGTAAAATTTCATAATTTTTACACCTTTATAGGTTAGTCTAAAAATTTGGACACGGAAATTTCACAATTAATTCAATTAACATGGTTCAATTATATTACATAAGTATTAAAAATCAAACAAAAATTAAATAATAGCAAACTATTAATACACAAGCACAAACTTGTTTTCAAAGTGTCACTTTCTTCCTTTTCCTCAATTTTTCTTGAATTTTTGATAGTGATTTTAGGATTTTCATTTATTCTAATGAATTTTACTAAAATTTTTGGGTTATATATGAATTTTTCTTAATTTTTCACTTAAGTTTGATGAACGAAAGAGGAAATGGAGTTTTTTTTGCTATGGAAGAGGTAAGGTCGATTTTGATGGAAGGAAGAAGAAGAAAATAGATTTTTTTATTTATTTATAAACATTAATTAGGTTTTAATCATATAAGGTGCGCCCACCGTAACTTTGGTGCACTCACTTTCTTAAATTATTTCTAATTGACTTTTTATTCTGTAAAATCATAAAATTAATTTCTTTAATTAATTTTAAGTTTTATTATTCTTATTTCATGCCACAATTTAAATAAAAATTCAATCTGGAGTCAAAAAGGTATTTCTGTAAGGTTTTACCACTTAAAGATTCTTTTGCAGAAATACCGATTAAGTACATATCCGAATTAAATTTTTAATTTTTAAAGACTTAACTAACCATATTCCTTATTTATTACAAATAACCGAGTCACTCTCTATATTATACACAGCCCAATATAAGTATAATTCAAAAAGTTAATATTTAAAAATTTTAGACATTACAACTTTCTCCCTCTTAAGAAATTTCGTCCTCGAAATTTACCTATTCATGATGTTTGAAATAGCTGGGGATACTGTTGTCCTATTATTTCTTCACTTTTCCATGAAGCTTCTTCAGATGAGTGTTTTCTCCATAACACTTTTACTAGAGGAATGTGTTTGTTCTGTAATTCCTTGATTTCTCGAGTTAAAATAGCCACTAGTTCTTCTTCATAACTTAGATCTGGTTGTATTTCAATGGATTCTGTTTGTATTACATGTGAGGAATCCATTATTCATGATGTTTGAAATAGCTGAGGATAATGTTGTCTCATTATTTCTTCACTTTCCCATATGGCTTCTTCAGATGAGTGTTTTCTCCATAACACTTATACTAAAGGAATGCATTTGTTCCATAATTTCTTGATTTCTCAAGCTAAAATAGCCACTGGTTCTTTTTCATAACTTAGATCTGGCTATATTTCAATGGATTCTGCTTGTATTACATGTGAGGAATCTGATTTGTATGTTCTAAGCATTGATACGTGAAACAAATTATGTATCTTGGCTAGTTCTTGAGGTAGTGCTAGTCTATAGGCTACTGGACCCACAGGTTCAAGTATCTCATATGGCCCAATGAACCTAGGACTTAGTTTTCCTTTCTTGCCAAAATAGAGAACTTTCTTCCATGGTGACACTTTCAAAATTACTTTATCCCCCACATTGTATTTGATGTCCCTTCTCTTCAAATTTGCAAAGGACTTTTGTCTATCTACTACAGCTTTCAGTCGATCCTTTATAAGCTTAACTTTATGTTTAGTTTGTTTGATGAGATCTAGTCTCACCAACTTACTCTCACTTAATTTTGTACAACAAAGTGGAGTTCTACATTTTCTTCCATATATAGTGCTTCATATGGTGCCATTCCAATACTTGTCTAGTAGCTGTAATTATAAGCAAATTCTAGTAATGATAGATGTTTGTCCCAACTATTTTCAAATTTAATAACATAGCTTCTAAGAATATCTTCAAGTATTTGTATCACTATTTTTTATTGGCCATCAGTTTATGGATGGAATGCAATGCTGAAATAGAGTCGAGTACCCAATGCTTTCTAAAAACTCTCCCAAAATTTTAAAGTAAAACGTGGGTCTCTATCTAATATGATAGACACTAGCACTCCATGAAGTCTGACTATCTCGTTTATATATAGTTCTGCATGTCTACCCAATGAATAGTCAGTTCTAGTTCGAATAAAATGGGCTAATTTAGTTAATCTATCAGCAATCACCCAAATTTCATCATGTTTCTTCTGAGTGTTTAGAAGATCAGTCATAAAATCTATAGTAACTCTATCCCCTTTCCATTCTGGTATTGTGATGGATTGCAGAAGACTTGATGGTACTTGATGTTCTGCTTTGACTTGTTGACATACTAACCATTTGGTTGCATACTCAGTAATGTCTCTTTTCAGGCTAGGCCAATAGTAGAAAGGCTTTAAATCCCGATACATTTTGTTGCCTCCTGGATGTACAGTATATTTGGTATTGTGAGCCTCTCTATGGATGCTCTCTTTTTATTCCTTCATATCAAGAATATATAATCGACTATTATATTATAAGCCACCGTCTTTCAGAATAACATAATCTGATTTCTCACCTTTGTACACTTGTTCCATCATTTCTAGTAGCTTTTGGCTCTTTATCTGGGCCTCCATAACTTTCTACTTAAGCGTTGGCTCAATTCTCAGTTCTGTCAATATAACATATTATATTATTTTTTGTTATATAACATAAGTATTACGTTTAATTTTAATATAATAATTTATTATCTGCCAAAGTCTTTCAACTTAGAGCATCAACCACCACATTAGCCTTTTCAGGATGGTAATCAATGATACAATCATAATCTTTAATTAATTCCATTCATCTTCTTTGCCTTAACTTAAGCTCTTTCTAGGTAGGCAGATATTTTAAACTTTTATGATCAGTGTAAATATAACATCTTTCACTATATAAGTAGTGCCGCCAAATTTTTAAAGCAAATAAAATGGCTCCAAGCTCTAAATCATGTGTGGGATAATTTAACTCGTGTGGTTTCAATTGCTTAGAAGCATAGGCAATCACTTTACCTTCTTGCATCAATACACAATGAAGTGCCTGATGAGAAGCATCATTATAGATCACATAATTTTTACATGGAGTTGGTTGTGTCAAAATAGGAACTTCTATTAACATAGCTTTTAATTATTCAAAGCTAGTTTGACATTGATCATCCTACTTGAATTTAGTCTCCTTTCAAAGCAGTTTAGTTAGAGGAAGTGCTATCTTAGAGAATCCTTGTACAAATCTTCGATAATAACCTGCTAAGCCAAGAAAACTTCAAACTTTCATTATATTCTTTGGTGGTTGCAAATTTAGGATAGTTTAAATTTTACTAAGATGCGCACAAATACCATCAACTGATACCACGCGTCTTAGGAATGCCACCTCTGCTAATCAAAAGTCACATTTTGATAGCTTAGCATATAATTGATTCTCTCTCAATGTTTGTAGCACAATCCTCAAATGTTTATGATTCTCCTCTCTGTTCTTGGAATAGACCAATATATCATCTTTGAAAATAACTACAAATTAGTCGAGATAAGGCTTGAAGACTCGATTCATCAAGCCCATAAAAGCTTCTGGAGCATTAGTCAAACCAAAAGGCATAACCAAATATTCATAATGTCTATATCGGGTTCTAAAAGTTATCTTCGGAACATCTACTTCTTTAACTTTCATATGATAATAATTTGATTAAAAATCACTCTTGGAGAAAATACCCACTCCCTTCAACTAATCAAACAAATCATCAATTCTAGGTAGTGGATACTTATTCTTAATAGTCACCTTATTCAGGTGTCAATAATCTATATACAATCTTAGGGTACCATCTTTCTTCTTCATAAATAAAACTGGTGCACCCCAAGGTGACATACTAGGTCTAATGAACCCTTTGTCAAGCAATTCCTGAAGTTGCAACTTTAACTCCTTTAGTTCCAGAGGTGCCATTCTATAGGGTGGAATAGATATTGGTGTACTCGGAACTACATCAATAACAAATTCTACTTCCCTTTCTGGTGGTACCCCTGGTAATTCCTCTAGGAAGGCATATGAAGTTGCACCTTTAACTCCTTTAATTTTAGAGGTGCCATTCTATAGGGTGGAATAGATATTGGTGTTGTACTTAGAACTACATTAATAACAAATTCTACTTTCTTTTCTGGTGGTACCCCTAGTAATTCCTCTAGGAAGACATCTGAAAATTCACACACTATAGATATATCTCCCAAAGCATTACTTGAATGTCGGGTATCAATAACATATTCAAGATAAGCTTCACACTTTTTTCTAATTAACCTTCAGCCTTAGCAGCAAAAATCAAACTAGAGGGATAAAATTATTTCTCTCCCCGAATAACAACTTTACCCTATCTCGGAACCTTAAAAGTCACAGATTTCCTATGACAATCCATGACTACTTGATGTCGTGATAACCAATCCATTCCCAAGATCATATAAAAAATCATGGAATGGAAGTTCAATTAAATCGGCTAGAAGTTCTATGTCATGGATTCTAATCGGACAATCCTGATACACTTTATTTACTCTCATACTATGACACAAGAGATTAGTAACTTCTATATAATATTCAAATTTATCAGCATACATGTTCTTCCCTGAAGCTATAGTTGTGCATATGTATGAATGTGTAGAACCATGATCTAATAATGCAAAAACATCAAAGCCAAGTAAGGAGAATTTACCAACAACAATATCTGGAGCATCTTGATCTTCCACTGCTTTTTTATGGCCTGTGTCCTAGCTAAAATACTACTCCGCGTTTGGGGTCTATCAATAGTCTAAGACCCTCTTTGTTGACTAGCACTAATTCGACCGTCTCTGCCTGATCTATGGCCTGCCTGTGACCTTTGTACAGAACCCTATCCTTCAGCAGCATTAGATCCCTTTATTACAGGACAATCCTTAATCTTGTGTTCTTTGTAGCTACATTTCAGATAAGCTCCACTTCGATACCAATAAACATCACTAGCATGTCCCTTGCCAAAATGCTAGCAAGGTGTAGAAATTGCCCGTGCAGATGAGACTGTAGGAGTACTAGATCTACCTTCTCGAGATCTTTGAAAATCTGCTCCACTTGTATAATCTCGTCTACTAGAACCATGTGTCTGTGTTTGAACATTTCCCTATCTCTTTTGACTACCTTGATGTTATTCACTAGAAGATACCTTCCGTTGTTGTTGTCTTCTTCTCTGCTCTTGTTTAGTTTCATTCCCAATGGAAATTGCTGCATTGACAAGAGTAGAGAACTCTTTGATTCTTATAGCCACTAAAAACACCCAGATTTGACTGTTCAAACCTTGCTCAAACCGCTTACACTTCTCTTCTCTCGATGAAACCAAGTTAGGAAAATATTTGCTAAGGCAGATGAATTGCCTCTCATACTCAAATATAGATGACTGTCTTTGCTTCAAATACAAAAACTCCCTTCTGTATAAATCTCACTGATATACTTCTTTTTAAACTCTTCTTATAAGAATGCCCAGGTGAGTCTATCTGCAGGATTACCTTTCTTCTTTATATCCCACTAATCATAAGCTTATTCGTGTAATAAGGAAACTACACACTCCAATCTTTTCTCATCAGTATAATGTAAATGATCCAAAGACTCTCAATATTCTCTAAAACTAATACTCTGCTACTAAGGAGTCATCAGTATCACGAGCTCTAAAATCTTCCACTCTAAATTTCCTAATTCTCTCCAATAGTATTCTTTGGGGCATTAGTGGTGGTGGCTGTGGTGGAGGAATAACTCCTACAATTTTCCTAAGAACTTCCCTCATATTTATCATGAATTAGGGGTCTAATGGTATCTGCCCTACAGAGGGTACTGCTGGCTGCTGGTTCCCCATACTTGCTTGACTGTGTAAGGATGCAACTTATTCCTCTGTAGCTCTACGAGATCCAGAACCCATTCTACACTAATAAATATTTAAAGATCAACTGCGTTAGAATACTTAACTACTTATTCAGTTCACATAGCAATGACAATTGTTTTTCACTTTTTCCAAAACCCCATACAACAACGCCTAAACCTACTCTGATACCACCAAATGTAACACCCCTTGACAATCATATATATATAACTAACAAAGGATGTCACATAATTCCTATACACTTACTTATTCGATTATTATTATTTTTTTATAATATTAAAAATCAACGCCAATAAGATTTTTGGTAGAGTTTCCTCTAAAAATTTGATACTGCCAAATCTTTATCAATAAAAAACACAACCTGTAGAAGAAAATACTCCTAATAATTTTTTTTGAATCTCAACTCTAATTTCAAACTCTCCAACAATCATCTATAATCTATTTTAAACATCTATACTTTTACTAATATATATTAATATTAAACATGTATCATCTTTATCAATATATATATATATATATGTATAAAGTCATACTTCAAGCAACTTAAAAATTATAACTCATACAATAAAGTATTTAAAAATCTCTAACTACCCATAATTATACAATTGTCATTAAAATTTAAATACTACTATGTGAACTAAACAAAATATATTATACATAGTTCTTCATATAACACCTTCTCTGATGCAGTTGATTTGAGGCTCTAAAATCTCACTCTTCTAGATCCAATCTACCTGTTTGATCTGCGCATCAGAAATAAATCTAACACTCTAAGCTACTGCTTAGTGGTGCTTGCATATTCATAATTTACCAATAATTATAACATAAGAAAATCAATATTAATATTTTATATAAATAAAATAAAATTATTACTTTAAAATGCCAATTAGAAAATATCATATTAAAATATCAAATATGAATTATCACTTTAAAACACTAAGAAAATATATGAATAAATCCTTAAAATGTAAATTAACTCAATATTACATAAATAAGTTCAATGTTGAGTTAATGGTTAATCACTTTGAACCATTAACTTATCTTGGTAAGTTTTACTTGATTTGCCCTCATATATTGATTTAAAAATCTAGGTTTGAATAAGTTAAGGTAATGGGAAATAGGGAGAATAACCAAAAATAACATCATTTCTATTTCCATCTCCATCTTCCTCATCTTTGTCTCCTTCTTCCTCTTTTAAACCCTCATAAAAGCCTCCGGTTGGCTTTCCTTCATCCCCTTCTTCATTTGATGGAGGACATTTGGGAATTCCTATGACTTCTTGCATTTTCATAAAGTCCATGTGAAGATGAGAGACCCTCTTGGTGAGATCATCAATATGAGAGGATTGAGAGGAGATTTGTCCTTGAATTTGAGTAAGGATGTCAAGAATTGATCCTTGGGCACTAGTTGTTTGAGCTTGTGGGATTTCCATTTAAAAAGTTTATGGATCCTCAACCACAACCCTTGGTCTCGTCCTATGTTGAGCTATAGCTCCTTGTGCTCAAAAAGCATACTCCTACCTATTATCAATTTCAATAATACATTTGGAATGCTTCAAGTATTTGATGTTTATTAGAGCTTTAGCCAGATCAAGAGGATTGGAGAGAGTGGCTAAATTGGTAAGGGTAAGAGCACCTACATAATTGGCAATCTGGGTGATGAAGAATGTAATCATGAATGTCCCGTTTAATTTATTTCTAAGGATGAGGAAACAGTCAATTAAGGACTTACTAGTTTGGATTTGTATCCTTTTCTCTAAGTAATAGCAAAATAAAAGATCTCTATGAGTCACTTTCTCATTGCTTTCTCCTCTTGCACTAATTGTGTAGATGATGATTCTATAGAAGATCCAAAGACATAAGGTCCTAAGATGTTTAGCATTGGATAACTTATGGAAATCAGTTTCTAAGGAGTTTTCTTTCTAAATTCAAGTAAGATAGCATCAAAAACTGAAGGGCCAAAGATATGAAAGATACCTTTCATGTTGAAACCCCAAATTGAAGAAAATTCTTGGAGAGAAAGTTGATAAGAGACATTGAAGAGTTTAAATGTGATACTATTGGGTCCTAGAGGTTCCAAGTCTCTTCTCTCAACAACCAAAGTGGTGAGAAATTTTTTTGTTACAGGTTCCCAACCTAGATCATCTTTCTCTAGGAAAAAAAATTTTTCCCACCCAAGATATGCTAAGGCTTCTTTTATATAAGATTCAATTCTTAGGGTTTCTAAAGTGAAATAAGAAGGAACATTACTAGGTTCACATTTTTTGTTTTGAATTAATGCATACCTTTGTTTTTCTTCTTCACTAAGGTGCCTAGGTTTGTACATTCTTATCCTAAATTCCTCTACTAGTGTGGAAGAAGCAGCAATTCCCTTGCCCTTATCATGCCTTAAAGCTTTCTTCTTGTGAGAGCTTTTGGAGCCATTTGGGGAAAAGAAAAGGGTCTTAAGTTTGAGAAAAAATGAGAATGATTTTGATAAGTTTGAGTATTTAAAGGTTTAAAAAGTGATAGAAGATCATATAACCTGAAATTTTGAAGTATTTATAGAGTTTTTGGCTAAAACTAGTTGTTTATAGTTGTTAGAGAAAGTTTATGCACATTTTAAAGAGTTTCCAATGGCTATAATTTTTGAAAAATTATGAGTCTTCCCAGATGGATTCCATTTGGTATGGTCAGACCACTATAAAATTTGACAGTCCGAGCATACATAAAGGAGTCTGGATAGACCAAGCTCACTATATCATAATGGTCAAAAACATTTTGAAAGAGCATAGTCGGACCGGGTCTCAGCATACTCGGTTGAGCGAGATGACCTATGGTACGGTCGGACCAATGCCTAATGTGAGTAGACTAAATTAATTTTGCAAAAAGAATAGAATAAATTGTAGATCTCAATTTTTGGCCTTAATGTATAATCAAAATATATATAAATGAAGAATTAGGTCATGTAAAATTTATATATTTGCAAGCAATTCTAATTCCATGATTGATATGCATATACAAACCAATCAACAAAATATTTTTCAATTTAAAGTGCTTCCATATATCATCCCTAAGTGTTGTTTTATAAAATTTAATCTTTCTCATTCAAGGATTTTGTAAAGATATCAACAATTTGATTTTGAGTGTCAATAAATTCTAGAACAACATTTTGATTTTGAACATTTTCTCTCAAGAAATGATGCCTAATATCTATATGTTTTGATATAGAATATTGGATTGGATTTTTGATAGATCAATGGCACTAATGTTATCACATTTAACAAGAATGTGATCAAATATTTTACCATAATCTAACAATTATTTCTTCATCCATAGAACTTGTGTGCAAAAAAAACAAGCAGTGACATAATAGGCTTCCGTGGTACAAAGAGCAACTGATACTTATTTCTTGCTAAACCAAGAAACTAGGCAATCACTAAGAAAATAGCATGCATTGGTTGTGCTTTTCCTATTCAATAGGCTACTGGCAAAATTCATATCCAAAAATCCTAAAATGTCAAATGATATATTTCTAGAATACCAAAGTCCTAAATGCAATGCTCCACTCAAATATTTTAAAATCCTTTTATTGGCATTCAAATGTGATTCTTTAGGGCATGATTGAAATCTATCACAAAAATAAACACTAAACATTATATCGAGTCTAGAAGAGGATAAGTAAAGAAGTGATCCGATAATACCTCAATATTTCTTCTCATCAACTTTCTTACCAAATTCATTTTTTTCTATCTTCAAGGATGTACTCATTGGAGTCTTACTTGTTTTACAACCATCCATACCAAACTTCTTGAGAAGTTCCTTTGTATATTTGGATTGGTTGATGAAGATACTATCCTTGCATTACTTAACTTGTAGACCAAGAAAAAACTTAAGTTCATCCATCATGCTTAGTTCAAATTTCTTAGTCATATAAGAAGCAAACTCTTAGCACAAAGATTCATTAGTAGCACCAAATATAATGCCATCAATATAAATTTGTACGATTAAAAAGTAATGCAACTTCTTTTTAATAAAAAGTGAAGTATCAACTTTATCTTTTGTAAAATTATTTTCCAACAAATAAGAACTAAGTCTGTCATACCAAGCTCTTGGAGCTTGTTTCAATCCATATAATGAATTGGTTAATTTGAAAACATGATTTGAAAATTTATAGTCTTCAAAACCTGAAGCTTGTTCAACATAAACTTCTTCATTAATAAAGCCATTTAAAAAGGTACTTTTGACATCCATTTGAAATAGTTTAAAATGAGATGCAAATGCAAGTAAGATTCTAATTGCTTCTAATCTAGCAATAGGGGCGAATGTCTCATCATTGTCAATGTCTTCCTCTTGGTTACAGCCTTTAGTTACCAATCTAACTTTATTTCTTGTAATGAGACCATCTTCATCAAGTTTATTCCTATACACCCATTTGCAGCCAATAATTGAATGAACCTTGGGTCTAGGAACAAGCTCTCACACTTTCTTTCTCTCAAATTGGTTAAGTTCATCTTGCAAGAAAATCACCTAAGATTCATCACTAAGAGCCTTTTCAATAATGCTTGGCTCAATTTAAGAAATAAAAGTAACATTAGAATTAAAATATTTAAGCTTATATCTAGTAGTTACTCCTTTTGAAGTGTCACCAATGATGAGTTCTTTTGGATAATCCTTTTGATAATGCCAATATTTGGATAGTTCTTGAGTCTCTTCAATTTTGGTTACTTCTTGTTCCACTATGTGTTCCAGCTCATCATTATTTTCTTTTAAAACATTGTTTGTCTCAAGCTCTTCAAATGTACCTACAAAATCATCAAGAACTTTACCTTTCCTATGATCAATCTTAGAAGATTAATCAAATATAACATGCAGTGATTCTTTAACTACTAGAGTTCTCCTATTAAATACTCTATATGCTTTACTATAAGATGAGTACCCTAAGAACATATCTTCATCCGATTTGGATGAGAATTTTTCAAGGTTTTTCTTGGTATTTAATAGGAAGCATTTGCATCCAAATACTCTAAGGTATGATATTTTAAGTTTTTTCCATTACATAGCTCATGATAAGTTTTATTTATCAAAGGGCTTTCCAACACATGATTTGAAATGTAACATGTGGTATTAACGGCTTCCGCCCAAAAGTAAGAAGGTAGATTATACTCATTGAGCATTATTCTAGCCATTTCCACTAATGTTCTATTTTTCTTCTCAACTACACCATTTTGTTGTGGTGTTCTAGGAGCTGAAAAATTATGTGAAATTCAAAGTTCATTGTAAAAATTTTCAAAGTTCTCATTTTCAAATTCTTTAACATTATCACTTCTAACAGATGTGATCTCATAACCTTTTTTCAGTTTGAACTCTTTTTGCAAAAATTTTGAAATAATTAAAAGCTTCATTCTTTTGAGCTAAGAAATTAACCTATGTAAACCTTGAATAATCATCAACAAGTACAAATGCATACAATTTGCCTCTTAGACTAGCAACTTTATTAGGACCAAATAAATCTAAATGAATTAATTCTAAGGGTCTAGATGTACTTGTAATATTCTTTGTTTTGAAAGAACTCTTATGTTGTTTTCCAAATTAACAAGTTTCACAAATTTTATCTTTGTTGAATTTCATTTTGTGGAGTCCATCTACAAGTTCTTCTTTACTTAGACATTGCAATTGGTCCATATTAGCATGTCCTAATCTTCTATGTCAAAGCTAAGCATCTTTACTAATAGTAACTAAACATTCAAAAGCATTATTAGAGTATATGTTAATTGTATAAGTATTACCAATTCTACTTTCTTTAATTGCAAGCTTACCATTTGAAAAGGTAATTTTGCATCCATTAAAGTTAAAATTGACATTATATCCTTTGTCACACAATTAACTAACACTAAGCAAATTATGTTTCAAACTATCAACTAACCACACATCATCAATTAAATCCTTACCAAGCATACCAATAGAACCAATACCTATAAATTTTCCTTTATCATTGTTTCCAAATATCAATTTACCTCCTTACTTGTAAGTAAGAGTTGTAAAAAGTTTTGCATTACCAGTCATGTGCCTTGAACATCCACTATCTACAAGCCAAACACTTTTACTGATTGTAGAATTTAGGCATACCTATAAGACAATAAGGTTTATCTTTTTTTTGGTACCCAAATGAACTTGGGTCCTTCGAGGTTAGTTGTAGAAGGATCCTCTAATTTGAGGTGAGCCTTCCTAATGCAATAAATGTACTTTTATGATCAAATTTAATGCAACATTGGTATTGATACAAGGTTTTATATTTTTGCATCCTTTTTCTATTTAACTTTGAAGAATTAAATTGACAATCACAAGTGTATATTGGATAGAATTGCTTATGTGCATATTTATAGTTGTATCCATGCTTTGTGTACATGTATGCATAATTTGCTCTTGGAATTTAGTTCTAGAGGTTAGTGAGCCTTAAGTAGTCTTTTTAGGACTTTTAGGCTAAGTTTGTACATTTGTATTCTTTACAACTTTAACACTAGAGGTTTGAGCTATAGATGCTTTAAGAAATGTTAGTGCATTATATGTAATAGTAGATGAGTCATTGAACCCTAAGCCAGACTTGGAGGAAGGTGATCTTTGGACACTAATCAATGCATCCAAGGCTTTCTTACCTTGTGAAACTTTGAAATAAAATTCTTTAGTTCAGTTATTTCTTCTTTCAAAGTGCTATTTTCCTTTATTATCTTTTCTAAGCTGTGTGAGTTTCTAGACATTTCATTAACAGATTTCAACAATTGTTCATTTGAGGTCTTTAATTCTAAAGTAGAAATTTTTAACGAAACAAAATCCTTTTTTAACATAAAGCATTTTTCTTTATAGAACATCATCTTAGAAAAATATTTTTGGACTCTTAGGTTCATATGCTCAACTAAATCACTATCATCTAGAGCATCATCAATATTATCACCATATGTATTAAAGTTTGGGAATTGAGTACCTACCTTATTGGTCTAATTATCATTATCTCCAATAGTCATGAGATAAAAATGTATAATTCCTTGCTCTTCCTCCTCTTCTTCTGCACTTGAAGAGTCATCATCCCATGTGACTTTGAGGGATTTCTTCTTTTTCTTGTCCCATTTTCTCTTATTCTTCAATTTGAAATAATCAGTTTTGATGTGACCCATCTTGCCACATTCATAGCATTTTATTTCATTCTTTTTCTCTTTTTCTTTGAAAGAGGATTTGGAAGGATTACCTTTATTTGCTTGTAATCTCCTCTTTCTTTTCCATTCACTTACTCTTCTAGATAGCATGACTATTTCTTCATCATCATCAATATCTTCTACTTGAGCTTTCAACTTCTTTAGTGGCTTTAAGAGCTATTGCTTTCCTCTTGTCCTTCTCACTTTTGTCATCTTCCTTTTCGGTATGCAATTCAAAGGTAAGAAGTTTTCAAAGCTCATGAGCTAAGATCTTATTGAAGAAACCTTTGATTCAAAGCTCTTCTTAGCTCTAAATGCTCTCAATATTTTTCTATTGACATAACCTTGATCGTAGACTTTTTCATATTTCTTCAAGTCATTGATAATGGCAAGTAACCAATTTGTCATTTTAGTGACATTTTCATTGGGTTTCATCTTAAAGAGTTCATACTCATATACAAGCATTTGTGTCTTGGTGAATCTCACTTGGGTGGTACCCTCATGATAATTCTCAAGAACTTTCCAAATGTTATGTGCACAAGTAAGATGTTGAACTCTTCTATCTTCTTCTCTAGACATAGAGTTCACTAAGATGGAGGTTGTCCTATTGCTCTTGTAGAGAGCTCTTTCTTAAGAGCTGGCACATTGTGCCCTAGGAAAAGGCACTTGAGCACCATCAACCTCATGAGTAGGAGGTTCCCACTCAGTTTGTACACATTTCCAAAGCCCAATTCCCTCAATATCAAGGAACAAATACATTTTGTGTTTTCAATAAGAATAATCAGTTCCATCAAAGTAAGGTCTAAGGTAAGAATTGAGATTTCCATGAGATTGAGCTGTAGGGGTAGATGAAGAGGATAAAGTGGTGGTATTCGAAGAAGAAGTGGTTGCCATGGTGGATCAAATTTCATAATTAAGCTTCTTAAAATTTTGAGGCTTTGATATCAATTGTTGCTTCGATATGGCAACCAATAGAGGGGGTGAATTAGTTTTTTGAAGTGATGGTAAATTAAAATTTTAAAATCAAACAAAGTAAGAGAGGAGTATAGTAGAGAAGAACAAACACAAAGAGTTAATATTGATTCGGATTACCTTAATCCTACGTCCACTTCCTTAACAACTTGTTAAAGTTTCACTAATTTTGAGTTTTTACAAGCTCAACCCTAACTTAGTGTTTCATAAGCTCACACCAAACTTTTACAAGATTTAAGTAACTTCCTCTGTAATACCCATAATTTTTGAATATTAAATAAAATAAATTAAATCTGGATAAATTAAATAAACGATTTGAATGGAAAATGAAAGGATTTTAAGTGAAATGTATATTCTAAATATATTTGAAGTAAATATGACATATACATATACCAAACATATACAATACATATAAAAGAATAATTGATATATATTTGAGGATAGAAAGGAAGAGAAGTTGAAATTTGCTTCTTCTTCTTTGTTCTTTTGGACGTGTGCTTGAGAGAGAGTTACTGTAGGAGAGTTATTTTTCCACACATCAAATATTGAAGTAATCTCGAGGATTCAAGTGAAGATTTTGAGGATTTTTATCAATTGGTAAGTTCCTTTATCATTTTGCAAGTTTCTTTGGAATTTTAAGGAAGAACATGATATTTGGATTTTGGGATTGTTTATTAGTATGTTTTAATGGTTTATTTGGATATGTATGAAGATGTTATGAGTAGCTAATGATGATTTTTAAGGTTGGATTGAAAGAGAAGAGATTTCTTTTCTTTCTTCTTCTTTGAATGTGTTATGAGAGAAATTGATGATTGATTGAATAAGATGATAGTTATGATATGTTGGAGTTGAATAAGTGTTGAATTGATGGGTGAATTATGGATATAAACTATGATGATGATTAATGGTGTTATATTATTGAGTTTGGAATGATTGTGTTCATATGGTTGAGAGTTCAAAATGTAGATTTTGCCTGACACAGCCATGTCATTGGGCGTGTCAATGGTGTTGAGTTTAACGTTGATGACATGACTATTAATACGACTATATCTTTGAGCGTGTCATAGCTTTTGTAAGACAAAATAATTGACACGACTATTAACAAGCCCGTGTTTTTAGGTCTGTCAAACTTTCTATGAGGTAGAATGAATGACATGGGCAGTGACACGCCCATGTCATTGGACGTGTCATTGCTTCTGTATGGGTGAGTTAATGACATGGTCATTAACACCCCCGTGTTGTTGGGCTTGTCACTTGAGAATAACTCTTTGCTTTATTTTTCATTTGCAATTCTTATTTAAATGATTTGATATTGAGAATGCCTTAGAATGTGATATTAAATCATTATTTATGATCACATTTTGTATCAGCATTGAGAGAGAGTAGTTTGCCCAATCCTAGTGTTGAAGGGCAACTTGGAAGAAGGTTAGAGGAAGTTTTAAAGCTTGTTTTGGAGTGTTTCCTAAGTTATGTACAAACTCTTGATAAATGGAATGTGATTGTATTACATTTGGCCTAACACATTTTGGATGAAAAATGTGTTAAGCTACTTGATACATTATGTATTCATGAACATGATGCTAAAACACGTGAATTGCTATGTATGCATCATTGTGCATTGTGAAAATCCATTGTTAATGGCTAAATTGAATGAAATGTGAACTATGTGCAAAATATGAAAATGACCCAAAGTGTTTGTGTGATGTAGTTTTGTCGTGAAATATCCTATGATGAGGATAAAATGTTGAAAAGAAATAACATTGATATGAATGAGAAAATGAGAAAGGAATTGAGAATGGAAAAATGTGAATTAATTGTGTTCCTAGTATGTTATTCAATTTTCAGAGTTCTGTGTTTGGCGGCATGTTGATATTTGCCTATAGGGCTAGACGTTTGGCGTCACTGTGAAAATATTTTTGAGGTGAAAAGACCGGGTCGTAAGCCTCAAAAACAAGTCTTTGAAGTTGGGCTGGGTGAAAAGACCGGTTCATAAGCCAGGCCTAGTTGGACTGTTACATTGATATTTTGCCTTTGGGGCTAGACACATGGTGTCATTATGGACTAAAACAGTAACTCTGAGATTTCAATGATGTATTAGTTGTTCGGGCCTATGCTTGTGTATGTGATGTTGTGGCACCTATTGTATATAAAACATGTGATGGTTAAATGTGATATATGGTGGTGATCATGGAATGATATGATCACAATACATATTCAAATTACTGAAAATGAATGTGACATGAGAAAATATGCTAAATGATGAGAAATGAGTTGTTAAAAGACTTGAGTAGAGCTAAGTCTTGATATTGAAAATGAGATTATGGAAATATAATGTGATGTGTAATATGTATATGTTTGTGAAATTTGTGTGTATTATTTCATGAATGTTATGATAAGCCATTGAATTATGGCTTATGTTAAAGATTTGTATAAATTGTGAAATTAGTGAAAAGCTATGAAAAGTGCATTGAAAATGAGAAACATGATAAGAATATGATGATAAATGATGTTAGTGATGTGAGTGTGATTTTCTGTAATGTATGTATATGTTGTTTATATGTACCACTAAGCTTTCGAGCTTAGCTCGGTTATATAAATCGAGTAGGTGAGTAGATTGTTGATCTGGGAGTCAAACAGTTATGCCACGAGAAGAGTAAAAGTGTTTCGAGACTAACTAGAAGGTGGTGCATGCATGTATAATTTTATTATGTTGTATTTTGATAATATATATATATATATATGTGTGTGTACATAAGTGAATTTCAGAAAAGACAATGTAAATTTATATATATGTAATCTAATGAAAAGTATAATAGTTTTGTAAATGTTACTTTTAAAAGAATGAGATTTGATAATGAAAAATATTCTTTTATTAAAAATATAATTGATTTGGACTAAATTAAGGGTTTAAATAATACTATAAAGTAACATCTTTATATTTTATATGTGTATTATGCGTATGCGGTATATAGGGATATTACAATTATTTTGGTATCAGAGCTTAGGTTTGAGATTCTCAGCCTAAGTAGATTTTGAAAAAAGAGATGGAAATTTTGGAAAAGTGAAACTTGTGATACATGCATATGTATTAACACCTAGGTTGGTCTCAGATGTGGCATTATGTGATTTGTGATGTGATGTATTTGAGTTATATGAGTTGGATGATAGTGTGTGAATGAGGCTCTACATGAAAGTAAAGCTAGAGAAAGAAATGATGTAGAAAAATTTGTATAAGTTTAATTGATAAATTAAAGAATTGGAGTTTTACTTAAGTAAAACGAATTTTAAAATTATTGATTATCAAAATGTGTTTGTGAAATATGTTATAAGGGAATGAATATGAGAATAATGTTGGAAATGAGTTATAAGAATAAAAAAAATCAAGATTTAAGTAAGTACCTCTTCTCTAAAGCTTGGTTCTCTTTCTTATAAAGATTATGTTTGGACTGCTAGAGAGAGAAAATTTTGTTTGATTGTTAAAATGGGTAGAAATGATATTAAAATGAAGAGAGTATGGGGGAATATTGGTTGGTTGGTTGATATGGACAATATGTAAAAATTTAGGGTTTGTTTATGTAAAGTTAAGGTTTCTAAATATGGATAGTGTTGGTTAATGTAAGGAAATATATTACTGCTGTTTTAATGCAAATATTTTGATTTTAAGGTTAGCAATGTGATATGCTTGAGTGTTGTTAAAGCTCATGTTAATGGTGGCAAAATGTGAAATTTAAATTTTTAAATGGGCTTCCATAATTGTGAAAATGATGTGTTTTAATGTTATATTATTATATAAATAATATTTTTAAAGTTAAATATTGAAAATGAGATTAGTATATTGAAGTTTAAGTAAAGTAGTAAGTTGAGAATTTAGAGTTTTAATGAAATTTTAATGAGGATTACATAGATATTGATAGTTTAATGTATATTAAGCATATGAGTGATTTTGAATGAATAATATTTCTTGTGAAAGTACTATGTAAAGTGTAATGTGGTTGATAATATAGAAATTTGTTATGAAATAAAGGAAAATGATTAAGCAAGTGAAAATGAGTTACATTAGGTAATTGGATTGGAAATGATGAAAATGGATATGAAATGTATGATAAATACAAAAAAAATGTGAGAAAGATGTCACATTAGAAATGTGACTAAGATTTATGCGAAGGGTTAAAAAAATAATAAGAAAATTATTTAAGAGAAGGGCAGTTAAATAAGAGATGTTAATTATATTGTGGTCAGAGTATATATATATATATATATATGTTGAGTTGATGAATAACCTAAGTAATGTCAATAGAATGAGAAATGATAATATTCTCTGAAATGTGATAAATGTTAAATTTGTATAGACTGTATGTAAAAAAGGAATTGAGTATAATTGTATGATTACATATATATGATATGTGTGATGAGTTTTTCAATATGATGCAATTGTGATATGTAAGAAAATATGGAAAGTAAGTCACATTATGAATGTGACTTACGAATGTGTATGTGGATGATTTAAAAAAAATGTTAAAATGTGAAAAAAAAATATGAAATTTTAGTTGAAGGTGATCATGATAAAGTTGATCACCTGAAAATTGTGACAATGTGATGTCATGTGAAAGTGATCAAGAATTGAGCTGATCACTTAAAGATGTAAAAAAAAATGTTATTATGTGTTTGTTACTTTATACAATTACTTGTCCAGTGATATTGAGAATGGTATTGCATGCATTAATAGACCTAAGAGAGACTAGGTCTTGACCTGAGCAGGGCTAGATCATGTGATGAGATTGAGATTGAGAATGAATCCGAGCAGTGTTGGGCTATGAAATTGTTATTGTAATAACTAAACTTGATGACTGTATAATATTTTGGGCCCAGAGTGTATGCGTGAGTAAATGTTTTATATATATGTATATAAATAAGAGATTGTAAGGAAAAGAGAAGTATAATGAAGAAAGTGTGGAAGTGGAAAAAAAAATTTTAGTTTGACTAAAGAGGAATGGAATTTGATTTAATGAAATTTTATGTAAGCGCATTGAATATTAATTGAAAAAAAAATTGAATGAAAATTTTTGTAAGAGATAGATTAGAAATGGAGTAATAAATGGAAATTGTGTAAAATTAGCATATGAACGAATGTGTATATGTAAGAGTTGTTAATGATAATATTGTTGAAATATGAGTTAGGCTAATGAAAATCAAGTGATCAAGAGTAAATTATTTTAAAACAGAAGTGATTAAAAGTAAATTACTTTGAAACAGAGTTGAAATGTATTAACTCATTGTGCAGCAAAAGTTTAGAGAATAAATATGTGATCTTTAAGATATGAACTTAGCATTGTGATCGGAAATGTTTGAAGAATAATGATAGAGGGGTAGTATTAATTTAAAAGCCATAGGCAAGACCATTAATATGCATGGTCATGTGATTTGTTTAATATATTAGTATATTAGTTTTGTTATCCAAGGGCATAGGCCTGAGATGACATGATCGTAGGATAGTTTTGGTGAGATTGATAGTTATGCTTCAAGAAACATGGTCAAGACTTATGGTTTGCATAGTTGTATCTTATAATTTTATGTCAGAAATTTGTTTATAATTATAGAAATGTGGAAAGAGAAGAGAATTGTGAAAATGTGATGAATTATGGATAATGTGATAGGAAAGTGATTATGTATATATAGTAATGGTATGAAAATGTGAGGAGATGATAAATGGGAGAAATTATAAAACGTGACTGAGAGTTATATTGAATATGTTCAAAAATGGAATAATGTGAATAAGTTGATGGAAAAGATGTTTAAGTGAATGAACAATGGGCAATGAATATGGTATGAGATAATCATGAGAATTATGTGCAAATTGTATAGAGATAATAGAAAAAAAATAAAAATATGAATATGAATATTGAAAAATAATTTGAAGTGATTTGTTATAAATAATCATTAATTTCAAAAAGTTGAAATGATGGATCCGAAGAGAACCAGAATTTGAATATAAGCTTGACCTAGTAGAGTTAGGTCATGAGTTAAAATATAATGATAAGTTTAAATAAGTTTAGTGTTGGCTTGAATCGAATGAGGCTGTGACGTTGGTATTGTGATAGTTAGATCAATTGATCTAGATTGCGCTAAGGTTGCGAATCATTATTGAGATTTAATATGTGTAGTTGTATTAAGAGTGTGAGAGATATGTGATAATGTATATGATGTAATATTCTGATATGTGTATGGACATGAAATGAGTTAAGGTATATCAATTGTATATGATTATAAAAGAAAAAAAAAGTTGATTATTAGTAAAGTTTAAAGGCATTGTATTAATGTTAATGCTAAGAGAAGAACATTTTAAAGAAGGAATTAAGTATATCATAAATAATAGAATTGTTATCAATTAAGGTTTGACAAGTGTCTATTTGTAAATATAAGAAAGAGATAGATGAACAAAGATATAATTCTGAAAATGATTGTGGTGACTGGATAGTCACTGTTAAGATATAATTCAAAAACCTTTAAATTTAAGGCTAAGAGAGTATATTTATAAAATGATGAAGTGATAAAATATCTTGAGCATAATAGATGGGTGAGGCATATATACTAATAAGATGAATTGATTTTTGTCTAATGATTATTTGATTGGTGATGTAATAATTTATCATTATTATTTTGCTAAGAAAAAAATAAATAAATATAGTGATGAGTTATGAAATTATAAGAAGATGATTGAGAATGACCTTAAGGGGGAGAGTGGAGGTTGCGTAATTTGATGAAATAATAATTTGATGATATGATTAATTTTATATATGAAAATTTAAGATGATATTTTATTATGGATGGATTATCATCGTACTGGATAATTTTGAGGACAAAATTATTTAAGGGGGAGAGAATTGTAATACACCTAATTTTTAAATATTAAATAAAATAAATTAAATTTGGATAAATTAAATAAATGATTTGAATGGAAAATGAAAGGATATTAAGTGGAATGTATATTTGAAATATATTTGAAGTAAACATGATATATACATATACATATACATGTTGTTGGGTGTGTCAAACTTTTTGTAAGGCAGAATGAATGACACGGACAGTGACACACCCATGTCATTGGACATATCAATGCTTCCGTATGAGTGAGTTAATGACACGATTATTAACACGCCCGTGTTATTGGGTATGTCACTTGAGAATAACTCATTTCTTTATTTTTTATTTGCAATTCCTATTTAAATGATTTGATGTTGAGAATGCCTTAGAATGTGATATTAAATGGTTGTTTATGATCACATTTATTATAGGAATTAAGAGAGAGTAGTTTGCCCAACCATAGTGTTGAAGGACAACTTGGAAGAGAAGGTTAGAGGAAGTTTTAAAGCTTGTTTTGAAGTGTTTCCTAAGGTATGTACAAATTCTTAATAAATAGAATGTGATTGCATTACATTTGGCCTAACACATTTTGGATGAAAAATGTGTTAAGCCACTTGATACATTATGTATTCATGAACATGATGCTAAAACATATAAATTGCTATGTATGCATCATTATGCATTGTGAAAAGTCATTGTTAATGGCTAAATTGAATGAAATGTGAACTATGTGCAAAATATAAAAATGACCCAAAGTGTTTGTGTGATGTGTTTTTATAGTGAAATATCCTATGATGAGGATGAAATGTTAAAAAGAAATAACATTGATATGAATGAGAAAATGAGAAAATGAGAAAGGAATTGAGAATGGAAAATGTGAATTAATTGTGTGACTAGTATGTTATTCAATTTTCAGAGTTCTGTATTTGGCGGCATGCCTATATTTGCCTATGGGGCTAGATGCTTGGCATCACAGTGAAAATATTTTTGAGGTGAAAAGACCGAGTTATAAGCCTCAGAAACAAGTCCTTGAAGCTAGGCTGGGTGAAAAGATCGGGTCGTAAGCCCAGGCATAGTTGGACTATTACATTGATATTTTGTCTTCGGGGCAAGACACATGGTGTCATTATGGACTAAAACAGTAACTCTGAGATTTGAATGATGTATTAGTTGTTCGGGCCTATGCTTGTGTATGTGATGTTGTAGTACCTATTGTATATAAAACCTGTGATGGTTAAATGGGACATATGATGGTGATCATGGAATAATAAGATCACAATACATATTCAAATTACGAAAAAGGAATGTGACATTAAAAAATATGCTAAATGATGAGAAATGAGTTTTTGAAAGACTTGAGTAGAGCTAAGTCTTGATATTGAAAATGAGATTATGGAAATATAATGTGATGTGTAATATGTATATGTTTGTGAAAATTGTGTATTGTTTCATGAATGTTATGATAAGCCATTGAATTATGGCTTATGTTAAAGATTTGTATAAATTATGAAATTAGTGAAAAGCTATGAAAAGTGCATTGAAAATGAGAAACATGATAAGAATATGATGATAAATGATGTTAGTGATGTGAGTGTGATTTTCTGTAATGTATGTATATGCTGTTTATATGTACAACTAAGCTTTCGAGCTTAGCGCAGTTGTATAAATCTAGCAAGTGAGTAAATTGTTGATTTGGGAGTCAAACAGTTGTGCCACACGAAGAGTAAAAGTGTTTCAAAACCAACTAAAAGGTAGTGCATTCATGTATAATTTTATTATGTTGTATTTTGATAAAAATATATATGCACATAAGTGAATTTCAGAAAAGACGATGTAAATTTATATATATGTAATCTAATGAAAAGTATAATGGTTTTGTAAATGTTACTTTTAAAAGAATGAGCTTTGATAATGGGAAATGTTCTTTTATTAAAAATATAATTGATGTGGACTAAAGTAAGGGTTTAAACAATACTGTAAAGTAACATCCTTATGTTTTATATGCATATTATATGTATACGGTATATGTATGGTATGTATATAGAGTATAGGGGTGTTACATCCTCACAACCTAAATAAGAGTTTTTCCAGACTCACTCTAAAACCTGAGTGTTTCAAAGCTCATACTCAAACTTACAATGATTCTTGTAGGACCTCAGGCACTACCAATTCTCCCAAAACTAATTGGTGTTAGGAAAGGTGCATACCCTAGACTTATAGTACATTCAATACATGAGCTCCCACGGTATTCGACTGTGACTTGGCCCCATACTTGGACCTCCGCCATAGGACAATTGATGCTACACCTTGGCCAACAATCTCCTCCTCAGCAATTGCTCCCATTGGGAATCAAACCCGTGACCACGGCTCTAATACCACTTATATGATCTCAAGTGCTACCAGTTCTCCTAAAACCAAATGGCATTAGGAAAGGCACATACCCTAGCTTTATAGTGCATTTAGCACATTAGCGCGCACGACATTCGATTGTGACTTGGCTCCACACTTGGACCTTCGCCATAAGACAATTGATGCCACACCTTGGCCAACATGAGTGTATTTGAGATGAAACTAACTTTAGGCTTGTATTTTTACCCACAATAAAACATTAGGCTTGTTTTTGTACCTTTTTCCCAAAAATAAAAAATACCATCGCGATTCGAATTTAAAAGATTGTCATTACTTGAAAAGAGCATGTTATTAGCACTGGAAAATTAGAAAATATGTGATTTTCAAAATCTATAGTTAGCCTCATTAATTGCAAATAAATAAAATTTTACGATAGTAATAAGTCATGATACCAGTACTATGAATCCATTTGTTAAGTAGAATTTGCACATCACATCTCAACCATTCAAAACTACCATCTTAATCATTTCATCATCATTATCACCATGTTGCTACTTGGCATATAATATCCATAATTTTAATATACCAAAAATAATTAATATGAGGGCATAACTAGATGTATTGGAAGGGTGATACATAATACATACACTGGACACATAATATATATACCAAATATATATAATATATACTGCATGTATAATATATATACAAAATATACATAATGTAGACGTACACACACACACACATATATATATTTAAGTTGGAGAAGTTAAATAAATAAATAAATAAAGTAAAAGTCAAAAGTAAGATGGAAATTATCTTATGGTGGGAAATTAAAGGGAAAATATATAATATATAATATATAATTAATTATTTAAGTATAAAAGAGGGATAAGGATGAAAAATTTTAAAAAAAAAAGTCTTTTTCTTCTTCTTCACACCATCCATGGCCAAATTTTTAAGGTAGAGAGGAGAGATATTTTCTTCAAACACACAAAATTTCACTAGAAATCCAAAAGGTTTTAAGTTGATTTTGAATATTAATCAAGATTATAAGTATGTTTCATTTTAAGCTTGTTTTCTTGATTTTTAAGATTATGTAATTATTGAGTTAGAGATAGAATTGGTTTAAATTGCTAAAATAGATAGTTATGAAGCTAATATGATGGATATATGATGATTTAGTAATTAATTGGTTAAAGTGAGCTTGACTAGTGAAGTAGGGTTTATGGAAGTTTTGGAAATTTAGGGTTTTCATGGAATTGGCTAAAATTATAATAATTAAAGGTTATTTTGAGTAAATTGAGTATGAGAATGATTTTAATTAAAGGATTGGACCTTTGTTTGGTGTAGGAGTGGATTGACATAATCATACTGGCATTGTGAAAGTTTATTGTTTTGTTTTAAAATGAGGCTATTCATATTTTCTATGCATTATTTTAAAATGTGATGTGAATTTTGCTTTGTGTTTTAAACCATTGTGCTATGGTGATTGGACATATCTTGGGTGAAACGCATTATTGATATGGAGTATAATATGCAATATGAAAATGATTATGGAATGTGATGAAATGTGAAAAAAAATAAGGAAAATGATGAAATGAGATGAAAATATGAAAATGGGATATGATATTCTGTGATTGATAGCCCTGCACAATTACTTATTCCAGAATATTAAATTTGGTACTATCGAGTTGGTATGCCAATGATATGTAATGATGTTTTATACTTCTTTGAGCGAGACATGCTGGTGTCTGATACTTCAGTATTGAGGAGACAGCCTTTAGGTGAGAGTGATACACTGGTATCACATAACACTTGGTCTCCGGTGTCGAATGAGGAGACAACTTTCAGGTGAGATACACTGATATCATATGATACTTAGTCTTCGGTGTTGGACCTTTAGGTCACGATAAGCCAAATTAATCTTTTTGGAACCTGAATATTATGTAGGGATTTGTTGGACCCTATATGTGTTGATGTGATATGTTTATATGTGATTTGAGACAATAATTATTTAATTGAGCATTGCATTTTAAGTTGAGGAAAATGTATATTATGTCATAAATAAAGTACTTTATTTCTAAATTATTTTTATATTATTAAAGTATGTACTACTAAGTTTTTAGTTTAGCGAGGTAGAATTATATCGCACATGTGATGGAATTGTATAATAGGAAAGTCCTGATAGATTTGAACAGGTTTATATTTATTGTTGATATTGAAGTGTTTGCCATAAGACTCATCTTGCCAGTACTGTACCGCATTCCATGTATAAATTTATATTCTAATATTTTTGGGATATGTACATTATAATTCTTTGTTAAATATGTTTAAGTTACAAAAGTTGTAATGTTTTATAAATGCTAAAGTTGTATGTTATTTAAATGTGTTAAGTATTTGAATATGAATTGAAGAGATGGTGATTTTGAGAAATTATGATTTTGGGAGTGCACTTTTAATGCAAGTTGAGTATTTTGTAATATGAGATTTATTGGAATTATAGACAAAATTCTGGCAAAAGTTTCTCAAATATTTTTATATAAATTAATTAAGTTATAATTTAATTATATTCATTTAATTGCTATATACATATATTTAAATGTATATTATATTTATATCTTTTTAGTTATAATTATTTTTGGTAATAAATATAAGGATTCCTACAGATAATTACTGTAACACGCTTGTATTCTATATATGTATTTTACATATATATGGCATATGCATTATATGTATATAGGATAAAAGAGTATTACATGGCAAATCATTATATTAATTAATTGACTGAGAAAGAAATTAACTTAGTCATCCATAAAGAACATACAACAGAAAGCTATACGAAATTTTAGAATACGAATATATATATATATATATTTATATATATGCACTTCATTTTCGAAAAAATGAAATGGTAGGGATAATTCCATAAATATTTGACTTAATAAGCTAAATACTTATTAATATAATACACCATTTTAATGTCATCATGCTCATGCATAATGTTAAATAATAGTCACGTAGTCATCAAATGATATGAATCAATCAATAGGAACCACACTAAATCTTAATTTGAAAAGTCAACAAACTTTCACAATGCCAGTATGATTATGTCAATCCACTCCTACACCAAACAAAGGTCCAATCCTTTAATTAAAATCATTCTGAAATATCTTGGGTGAAACGCATTATTGATATGGAGTATAATATGCAATATGAAAATGATTATGGAATGTGATGAAATGTGAAAAAATAAGGAAAAATGATGAAATGAGATGAAAATATGAAAATGAGATATGATATTCTGTGATTGTTAGCCTGCACAATTACTTATTCCAGAATATTAAATTTGGTACTATCGAGTTGGTATGCCAATGATATGTCATGATGTTTTATACTTCTTTGAGCGAGACACGCTGGTGTCTGATACTTTAGTATTGAGGAGACAGCCTTCAGGTGAGAGTGATACACTGGTATCACATAACACTTGGTCTCCAGTGTCGAATGAGGAGACAGCTTTCAGGTGAGATACATTGATATCATATGATACTTAGTCCTCGGTGTTGGACCTTTAGGTCACGATAAGCCAAATTAATCTTTTTGGAACCTGAATATTATGTAGGGATTTGTTGGACCCTATATGTGTTGATGTGATATGTTTATATGTGATTTGAGACAATAATTATTTAATTGAGCATTGCTTTTTAAGTTGAGGAAAATGTATATTATGTCATAAATAAAGTACTTTATTTCTAAATTATTTTTATATTATTAAAGTATGTACTACTAAGTTTTTAGTTTAGCGAGGTAGAATTATATCGCACATGTGATGGAATTGTATAATAGGAAAGTCCTGATAGATTTGAACAGGTTTATATTTATTGTTGATATTGAAGTGTTTGCCATAAGACTCATCTTGCCAGTACTGTACCGCATTCCATGTATAAATTTATATTCTAATATTTTTGGGATATGTACATTATAATTCTTTGTTAAATATGTTTAAGTTACAAAAGTTGTAATGTTTTATAAATGCTAAAATTGTATGTTATTTAAATGTGTTAAGTATTTGAATATGAATTGAAGAGATGGTGATTTTGAGAAATTATGATTTTGGGAGTGCACTTTTAATGCAAGTTGAGTATTTTGTAATATGAGATTTATTGGAATTATAGACAAAATTCTGGCAAAAGTTTCTCAAATATTTTTATATAAATTAATTAAGTTATAATTTAATTATATTCATTTAATTGCTATATACATATATTTAAATGTATATTATATTTATATCTTTTTAGTTATAATTATTTTTGGTAATAAATATAAGGATTCCTACAGATAATTACTGTAACACGCTTGTATTCTATATATGTATTTTACATATATATGGCATATGCATTATATGTATATAGGATAAAAGAGTATTATATGGCAAATCATTATATTAATTAATTGACTGAGAAAGAAATTAACTTAGTCATCCATAAAGAACATACAACAGGAAGCTATACAAAATTTTAGAATACAAATATATATATATATATATATATATATGCAATTCATTTTCGAAAAAATGAAATGGTAGGGATAATTCCATAAATATTTGACTTAATAAGCTACATGCTTATTAATATAATACACCATTTTAATGTCATCATGCTCATGCATAATGTTAAATAATAGTCATGTAGTCATCAAATGATATGAATCAATCAATAGAAACCACACTAAATCTTAATTTGAGCAAGGAGCAAGCCCCCTACTATCACACTAGTTATAACTCATCATTTCTCAATCATTATACTAAATCTAGTATTTTAATCATGTGTCGTCCAATATATATCATCCTAATCCTATCTTGCAAGGACAAGTGATATACAACATTTATAATCATTAGAATGTATATACCAACATACATCATGCTTTCTAATATAATACTAATAAGATAGTTATACATAATGTTTGCCTGAGAAATGATAACTTTTGGCTTTTGTGTGTGAGACGTGCAAGAGGATTGTAGGTTCTTCAACTACAATGTGCAAACTGACTTCTGCTAAAGAAGATGTGCAAAATTCTAAAAAGTATTTGAAATGGGATAGAGTCCTTAAACTCCCCTTTACGATTCACTTGAACTCCTCCAGGATGAAGACTAACAGTGAGGCAAAATTTGCAAGAATTAACCTAAGTTTCAATATGCTTTAGAAGCAAACTAGTTGACAAACATAAATTCATAAGCTAATAAAACAAATAAACCTTTAAAGATACAGTAATAGATTGCTGAAATCGCAAAGGCATAATTACAAGCCAACAAATTTCAATGTACCCTAACAATAGACTAATGGATGA
This sequence comes from Garcia nutans, assembly GCA_947685225.1. Taxonomy (NCBI): domain Eukaryota; kingdom Viridiplantae; phylum Streptophyta; class Magnoliopsida; order Malpighiales; family Euphorbiaceae; genus Garcia; species Garcia nutans. The sequence goes on from CANTUV010000013.1 coordinate 1,626,803, forward strand.
ATGTGTAATAACAGGACAAACTAAACACTCAAAACTCCTATGGACTTTGACAGTAGACTAGCATACCAATGTGAATTTATAATGCAAACAAAATTAACTAAAACTTCTAAGAGACCTTAATTGAGTAAATTATTAAAAAATTCAATTTTTCAAAATTATCAAATTTTAAATTTACTTTTTTACAATTTTTTATTTAGAAATAATTTTTTTTTTCAAAAAGCAGATTATATTTGTAAAAAATTTAAATTCTTTCTATTTTTTACATTTGAATAATCGAAATTCTTTTTAAATAATATAAAATTTAAATTTTTATTGATATAGTTATTAATTATTATAATCTAAAGTTTAATTATGAATTACTTAAGTAAACTATTCAATTAACTTTAATAATTAATAATTAATTGTTTAATTATTATTTTCATTTTGCATTAGAATTATAATATAAAAAAATTTTAAAAATAGATTATTTGCAAATAGAATCTACTTTTGAAAAAACTTTAGACTATTTGTAAATAAAAATTTTTAAAAAATAATGTTAAAAAATTAAAATTTTAATGATTTACCCATAAATTTGTTAATATAATTAATAAATTTTAATTAGTTATTAAAAGAAATTACTTTATAATTTATAAATAAAATAACTTTATTTATATGAAATGAGATGTAGTTTGAATGATTAAGTATTTAATTTTAATGTTAGAGTTGTGTGTAGGATTTGAATCCCTATATCTTTTTAATCTATCATCATCCCCCTCCATTAGGTATTGAATATTTTTGAACTAAATTGGAATACCAAAGAAAATGATTCAAAATTAAATTATATCATTAACTTTTTATTAAAATCGAATTAAATTGTACCATTAACTTTAATTGGTACGATTCTGAAGATCAAATAATATCTGAACCGAAAATTATTTCGAACTGTACTAAACTATACCAAAATATTATCTATTGTAAATACCACTTATATTTTAATAATCTATTTCATATATGTTATATAATGAGAATTAAATCTATATACAACTTTTAGTAAAATTTAATATAAATCAAGTATTACTTTGCACCATAATAAATGCTCAAATATATTTAATTTAATCATTATTAAGTCAAACTTTTATATTTTTTATCTGTTCTAAAAAAATTTTACTTTAAATTTCGCAAATATTATATCTCCAATATTGAAAATAAATTATGGTATAAATATTAAGATAAAAAAATCTTAAATATCTTTATTTTTCTTGCCTTTTAAAAAAAGACTCCGAATATTCATATTGAACACAATTAAATTATCCTGAAAAAATTAAATATCCATTCCGTATTGTCCCATAAAATCAAGACAATACAAGATAAGGATTTTAATTTTTTAATATGATTTTGGAGATTGAAATTTTAAAATTTGTAACTTTCAATACAGTTTTGGAGATTCACAAATTCCTAAATTGGACTACACCCGTGCACGCGCCTAATCACAGAGTGGATGAATGAAATTAACCCATAACCCAATTTTTTAATACGGATATGATTAGTTGAATGGGCAAATAGTCTATCAATACCGAACCATAGCAAGTCATCGCTCAGAATCAACCACAACAATATTTATAAATTTGAATATGCCAAGTTCACAAAAAAAAAAAAAAAAAAAAAAAAAAAAAACAGAATAATCTAAAAACTAGCGTTGTAGGCTACCATTGAAAAATTGGAAAATAGAGTTTGTTGTTTAGTCAAAAATATTTTTTCATTTGAAAAATTGGAAAATAATTTTTATATTTATTAAGTAATAGTTGAGTTTTAAAAAAAATACTATAATATGTTTTCTAAATTTTCCTTTTATATTATCCAAATTAAAAAAATATACTATTTTTTAGTATTTAATGCCATACTCTTCGAATTTTAATTTTTTATTTTTATTTATTTTATTTTATCTCTTTTCTCCATTCTTCAATTTTGATTAAAATCATCAAAAGCTCCATAAAAGGTTAGTGCATTCTTTTTTTTCTTCTTCTTTAACTTTAATATTTTTTTATATTATAAAATTTTTGCTATTTAATTTCCATATAAAAAGAATAATTTACAGTTGGTGGTTTTTTATCGTCTTGGTGTCTATTGTGTATATTTTTTCTATGTATTTATTATCTTTTGTGCTTGTATATACTAATCATTAGTTGTAATTATTATAGTAACCATGTTCTTGTTTTTATTCACATTTTCACATAAAATCATTTTATTAGGTAGCTTTGGCTATTCAAGAACAGTATTTAATTTTTTTTTTTTATATAAATTCCAATGCAATCAAAGTTACACAAGACATATTATATAGTTGATACTAAATTTAAAAGAAATTGTTTAGATGATTAATATAAAAATATCAAATCTTAATTGCTAACTTCTAAATTATTTATGTAAAATTATTTTTGTATAGAAATTTTTAAAAATAGTTATTTAAATATTATATAAATAAGTAAAAATAGAAATTAGAAAATAAAATTAAATAAACATGATTTCCATTTTTCTAAATTTTCATTTGGAAAGTTAAATTATTTAAAAAAATAAAAATATGGAAAATCAAAGAAAACTAAAAAATGAAAATGAAAAACATTTTACATATCTAAACATGCCACACGCTCACATATCTTTCTTTCTCACTCAAACTCTGCAAGTCTTTACTCTCTCTCTCTCTCTCTATTAAAAGCTCTGTATAGAAGAATCAAGAACAGATATCTTCAGTTGCTTACTCAAAAGATCGAAAAAGGTAATTTCTTTTCTTCTTTAACTGTCTCTTTTAGCTTTAATATTAAATCGTTCTTCATTAGCAATTTTTTAAAGTCGATTCCTTGAGAAATTTGTTCATTTTAGGGTTTAATATACTGGACTCTTATCCTTGTTCTTGAATTTTAGAATGAACGAAGAAACTGTGAAATATTGTCAAATTAATTTCTCATTGGTTATTTTTTGAGAAGCTTTCAAGTATTTTCGGTTACTATAAGTTCTATTTGGTTGCTGATAAAATGTAGGAAATTTGAAGAAAGAAAAATCTATTTGTAAATGTACTTTCTTGGAGCAATATGTTTGGTTAATGATTGCGGCTTGCTTTACATGTTGATAAACAAATCGTAGTTTAAGATTTTATTGCTTATTGACAAGAAATGATCCTTTTAGACGTCGTTATGGCCCTGTTTGGTTGCTGAGAAAGTTTAGGATAAGGAAACAATTTCGATTACTCTGCCTCTTTCCTTTCTCGCTGCTCTCCATTTTCGATCTAACTCCAGGCAGCCGCCACCGCCACTAATTTAATTTATAAGTTCAATCTCTGATGTAATACACAACGAGATCTGAAGAGTATCGAGATTAATGCTCTCAATTTTACTTATTATTTTTTTTATTTGTCTCAAATTTGCTCTTCGTAATTTATATCCATTTATCCAATTTATATTTTCTTATCATATATAAACCACCTATTGTTGTGTAGAGTTAAGAACCATGAACTGGATTCAGCGCAAGATCTATCTCTATAATGTCACTTTTGGTCTTTACATGTTGGATTGGTGGGAGCGTTACCTTTTCAGTGTCCTTCTCTCTCTGTGTTAACTTTCTTAGAATTCTTGCATTTGATTTCTAGATTTGATTTGGATGCTTATGGATTAAATTTCATCACGAAAATCAATAGAATGGAGAAAATTATTACGTTTAAAATGTTATGTGGATTTTAGGGATTTTATTCTACAATGGGTAAGGTGGTGGTGGTTGTTATTATTTTCCTAAACTTGGACAGATACTTTGGTGATTGTGTTGATGTGGTTTATTTTCTACAATGGGTCACAAAATTTGACTGAGTTCTGCAAAAGGGAGTAATGATGCCTCTCTCTCTCTCTCTCAGTCCTTCTAATTCAAATGTTAGAATTCATATTTGACTTTACTAATTTGAAATCTTTCTTGCTAGGCATTTAGCTTGTCTTATGAATGTATTACGATTCGGTCAATGATGCAGCAGAAGTTAGAATTATGTCGTTATTATAATCCTAAATTCAGGAATTTTCTTGTTTGGGATACAATGTACTGAAACTGTGAAAGAATGAAAAGTTCCAATTCCCAATGATATACTGATATTTAGAATGAAGGGTAGGAAAAAGTATGATAATACCATGCATAGCAGCATGATGAGAAGTAGAAGTTCATTCAGACCTCACCCTTATTAGAAGTCTATCAATTCAGGCTTTCTCTTGCATCATGAATTATATTGGCTCTCTTCTACATGAATTCTATTGTGATAAATTATGTAAGAGCCTGTATGCCTAACCAAACTCTGTGGGGGTAAGATATCTTATGGATTCAAACCTATCTCTTGTAGACTGAGGTCACAGTTGTTCACTTAGCAGAATCTCTCCTCTAGGGCTCTAGCTTCTAGTCATTTGGCATTGCTTGGTTGGACTGGCCTTTTATACGAGCACATTTCAAATGTAAATTCCTTTGAAGTTATCAATTTTCAATCTCTCGTTCGCTGTGTAGGAAGTGAGTTCTCTATCTCACTTGATTGATTAAGTACCTCAATATTTCCCCTGCAACATGTGGTCTTTCAGAGTTAGAATACCCCTTTGCCTTGGTCCTGTAATCAGATCATGGTTTATATGTGTGATCAGTGATTATGGGCTTTGAGTTGATCATGTCATTAAGCTTGATAAGCATTACTAGGATTGAGAGATCCTATTTCTTCTCAAAGGTGGTAATATCTCAATGACCAACTTGTGGCTTACATGTTCTCTCTGTTTGAAGATTGAGCCAGCTCTCCGAGTCACAACAATGATTCTTTTCTCTTTCTATTATGTTGCTCTCAAAGAGCCTCTCTCTCTCTCTCTCTCTCTCTCTCTCTCAGATTCTGAGCAACTCTTCCAATAATCTTTTTTTTTCATCTAATCCCTAACTAAATTGGATTCTTCCATTTCTTTTCAGCCAAATAAATTGAATTTTGTTCATTATTATTTCTGGACCTCATCTCAGCATTTTCCATGAAAGACAGTTCCTGTCGCTGATTTCCTCATGGCTGTCCTGCAACATTACCCGCCTAGAATGGTACTATGCTAAATAGGAATATATGTTATGCTCTCAATATTATTGCACACGCATGCCAATTTGCAGTGTTAACTATTATTTTAAGTAATAAATCGGCAAAATTCATGTTTTGGGGATGTGGTGCTTGAATGCATCTGTATTTGCTTAACAATTTTTAAGATTATTGAATTAAATGAGGATGGAACTCTTTTATTGGAGATTGTGACAGTAATAGGCACTGCAAAATATTGGCATTAAACTTCATACCCATAAAACCTATTTTATTGTTAAATAAGAATGAAAGAAATCGACCTATGTCATTTTTGTTCAATTTCAGGCATCTTTGGTCCTAGTTCAGTTTTGTTCAATTTCAAGCATGTTTGGTGAACGCTCTGATATCAGATGAAGCAGCAATTTGAAATTATCATTATTGTAATGGTGGTATCTTGTTCTTTATAGATTATATTGTACATCTTGTAATGATATCATCAAACCTTGTTCTTCTCTTTAGCAATACCCTTGTCATAAACATCCAATACTTCGTGTTGTAATTTTTTGAACGATAATGAATTTGCGGTATGCTTGGATTGCAAAACAGTGTTGGTTTTGTATTTTTCAAAAAAGTCTTATGGCATTTTAAACTTTCAAAAGACAAAATGTATGTTTAAGAGTATTTCTAATGTTGCATTTTATTTTAAAGAGCGATGTTTTGCATAAATAAATAATATTTTAATTAGCTTTTAAATATGAAGATTGATTTTTTTTTCAAACTCTTATGTACTTTTTAAATTTTAAATTTTCATTTTTTTATAGAACATCAATGTCTTGATTTTTTTTCTCCTTTCTCTTAGCATAGGTAAGAGAAGAATTAATAAGTAGCATGTGTGTTAAAATTTTACTTAAAGAGTGAAGGGCTAAATTTATTTTTCATTTTAAATTTAAATAAATTGCCTATTGGAGTTACACTTTCTTATATTAACCCTTTATCATACAGTGGTTGGAGGCATATAAAAACCATTTATATATGCTCTATGCTTCATCTTCTATATTTTATCTCAAATTTAAGATAAAAAATTAACTAAATGTTATGTCATCGAATTGCTAATTTTTTCTTCAATTTAAATTTTAATGAAGCTGATTTAATTTGAATTAAAATAAAGAAGATAAAGAATGCAATTAATGAAGATTAAATAATAGCTTATAAGGAAATGTATATAGCTCTTTAAATGTTATTTATTTAATATATTGCTTGAACTTTTATTTTGATACATAGCTTCTTGATTTTACATCTTTTAATTTATAAAAATAAATTTATTGAGTTACGTCGGTTCACATTTTTCTTAATTTATAAATATATTTTTTTATCTCTTTAAAATATCTTTCCATCTAAATATCTTTTTTATCTAAAATTTAATCTCTAAAGTTTGATCTTTAAAATATATAGTTCATTCGAAAAGCATACATTGTAAAATGAATAAATAAATTCTATTTTAAAAAAGAGAAATTAAATAAAATATAAAATCAGAGGCAAAAGTTTCAAAAGGATAAAAAAAATATTAAAAGAAAGAAATAAAAAAAAAACCTTAAAAGGAAGCTTAGAGATTTAGTTTTAGAGATTTAATTTTAAATGTTATATTTTAGATGAGAAGAGATTTAGATGAGAAAGGATAATTTTAAGAGAGAGAAAAAAAAAGTATTTAAAAGTTAAAAATTAAAAATAAAAAGTAAGTTTATGGCTATATGGTTGATTAAATTAAAATTTTAAGGGATAAATAGACTAAACAACTAAAGTTTATGGGGCTTTTGACAAAAATACAAGAAAAATTAAAAATAATTTTAAATTTACCATATTTATAAAATATTTATCAAAATATCAAAATTTATAAAATATTTATCAAAATATCATATTCTTATTAGTTTACAAACAGTTTACAAAGAGTTTATAATGAGTTTATAACGAGTTTATGAATTTTACACGGTTTATAATGAGTTTAATAAAATGACTAAAATACTCTTGATAAAAAAATAAAAAATTTTAAAAATATAGTGGAGAGTGTTATTTTTTTAAATTTATGAGGGTATAAATATATTTGGCCTATATTAAATTAGTCATGGGCTCTGTGTGATAGGTGGATTATAAATTAAAAATCAAAAGTAGTCCCTAATAAAATATTCATAAATGGCATGAACATGGCCCTTTAGTATGGACATCTCTTTAATATTCATGTCTCTTTAATATAGACACATCTCTTAGGAATAGACATATTTCTTATAGACGTATCTCTTCGGTATAGATATGTTGTTTTAATATGGACATATTTCTTCAGTGTAAACATGTCCTTTTAGTATTTGTTTTAACATTTTGATGGAAAAATTTTGCATATATTATTAACTTGGAATGGTATATAAATCTATGATTTCAATAGAGAAAAATATACCATCAATTTTGAAAATTACTTAGATTTAAAAGCATCAAAGTCACATTAACAAAGTTTTATTAGAAATCATTGACAAGAGACACAATGGTTGGAAGGTAATTTAGTTTTTGTTTTTCCGCATTTGATTTATATGCTACTAAGGTTTATAAGCAAAATTTAAATCATTTATGCCTAAAATTTGATATCAAAACAAGATTATACCTTTGTCTTTCATTTTTATCGTTTGTATATTTCCTTTACATATATCCGTGTATGAGTTTGCTTTTTAAAATTTTTATTTTGAATCATTAATTGTGATGTTATAATAGTTAAATTTGAATTGAGTTTTTTGAAATGTACCTTGAATGGGTCATATAATGCGTCTCAAGGTTGAAGATGATTGATAAACAAATAAATAAAATTAAAAATAATAATTGAACCCATAACCAGCTATTGAAATCAATGTGCCTCCAACACTAGACCATGAGTGATCAAAACAGTAACTCTAGAATTTGAATGACATATTAGATCTTTTGAGCCTATGCTTGTGTTTGTTATTATGTGAATTATTAAATAATGAAAAAATATGTTTAAAAGTGAGCTTGGATGCCACATTGTGACATAGCATAAAATGCATTATGCGTTGTTTATAATTTTGTTGTTATCAAAGTTTGTACCGCTAGGCTTTTGACTTAGCATGATTGATTCATCGTACAGGTAAATGGGGAAATCCGGTTGAGCCGGAGAGTTTGTTTGAACCAGGTCGGGTCTAGATTTGAGATCTTCATTGTAGAATTGATAGTGGACATCAAGATCAGAGATAAAGCCAGCATGTATATGTTTTATATTACATTTTGATATTGCCTATATTATACTATATTTTTGGTGTATATATTGTAACTTATAAAGAATGTTTTAGATAAAGTTTGAGATGTGGGTTGTATGTGCTTTTGATATATATATATATATATATATATGTATAAATATTTTGAGAAACTTGGTGAAATTGAGAAGTATAGGTGAAATGTATGATTGGTTTTTATTAGGAATGTTTTTCCTTTGCAGGTTGTGGTTTGTTGTTATTTGGAAATGTCCAAATTACAGATAAAACTCTAGCAAATTTTTTTCAGAGATTTTTATGAAAAATGCTTATTTTAGAATCTATAATTTCTAATAAATATTTTTTTGGTTTTTTGGGCATTTTGAATACAATATTCATTATTATCCTTTTCTCCTTGTATGATCTAAGGTTATTAAGATTATTTTGCATTTTAATTTTAGTGTTTATTGTATGTGTTTTACTTTCATACATAAATTTTTGATAAGAATATATAAGTGCATAATATTTATTTTTATTTGTAATATTGCATATTGCAATTTGCAATTTAGTGTGAATAAAACTTTTTGGGTTTTGTCTAGTGATCCATATAATTTTATTTAGTTGAAGATTACAACGATATTTTAATTAAAAAAATTATATATAACATGTTAAGGATCACATAAATAATTGTAGACATTAGTTGTATTTAATTATGATATATATGATAAAATTTATTTCATAGGAAGTTTTGTTATATTTACATGATTAATTGGAATAAAATATTAAATTATTTTTTATGATTTATCAACAAAAACTATGGATTATAATTTAATAGATTTATCACAAAACTTAAGACATAATATCAAATTGTTGTTGTATATTTATTAATTAAGCACATAAGTTGATACTTCTATCATATTATTCGAATTTAACCGAATTAGAAGTTTAGCCTATAGGTAATTTTTATGATGTGAAATTAAAATTTTTAGTTTACATTAGTAAATTGTGAATTTTATTTTTGGCCTCGGAGTATTTTTTTTTATAAATATCTCTAATATTCATTGATATTCCTAAACAAAATGGTGATAACTATAAAGAATGGAAGGGGATAATTCTCCTTCATTTGGAATGGATGGATATTAATTATGTTATTAAGAAAGATAAACCACCTACAATTACTAATATTAGCACTCCATAAAAAATTGCTCTTCATGAATAATATGAGTGATCTAATCGCCTTATTATATTGCTCATAAAAATTGAAGTATCAATTGGTTTTCGTGGTTCAGTCAATTAGCATGACAAGGTCTATGATTTGATAAAGGCTGTAGACAATCAATTTGTCTCCTTAGATAAGGTACTTGCAAGCACATTGATCATAAAGTTTTCATCGTTGAGGCTCAATAGTTTGAAAAGTGTGAGCAAGTACATCATGAAAATGCAAGACGTAGCAGTTCAGTAGAAGAACCTAGAGGTTGAGATGTCTAAATATTTTGTGGTGCACTATATTGAGAACACTCTCCCCCAATATCATAGGCTATTTAAAATCTCTTGCAATACATATAAGAACAAATAGTCAATCAAATTCATGACCATGTGTGTTTAAGAGGAAGAAAGGCTCGTGATGGAAGTGGAAGAGAGTGCAATGTTTGCTACACACAAGAAGGAAAAACTCAAGCAAATAAGGGCAAAGGCAAGATACCTCCCCCACCTAAGATTAAAAAGGAATTAAAGTGTTTCTTTTATAAATAGAAGGGATACATGAAGAAAGATTTCTCAAGTTTCATAAATGGTTTGAAACGAAAGGTAACTCAATCTCTTTGGTTACCTATTATGAGTGGGTTGGACTTCGGGAGTCACCACTCAATGGAAACTGAGAATGTAATTTCAAAATAGGTGGACTAACTTAATAGATAATCCTTAGAGAAAAGGATCAATCTGATTCTATACACTGGGTTTGATGATGACAATCCACTAAATACTAAATCAAGTAATCTTAATCTTTCATTCTTTGAGTTTATCAAAAAGCCTTATAATGCAAGTTCTAATGACAATTATTATAAGAATATATATATTAAACAAAGATTGAATAAGGAGAATGAATAATTATAATGACTAAGCCTTAAACTTTACAAAGCAACTATGAGAGATAGATTGTTAACCTAACTTTACAAAACATCATTTGAAGTAAACATAAAAATATCATAAAAACAACCATGATCTCAACTTATATTCAGTAGCATAATAATGAAACTAAAACATATTTATCAAAAGAATAACATAACATATTCATCCTTGATCATATCTCCTTTGAATCATTCATCATCGTACTAATCATCATGTAATTACGTTATCCCAAATGAAAAACATGTTTAAAAATCATATTATTGAAACAAAGAGTTCAATGTTATAAGCTTCAAAAAATAAGTTTTAAAACTATCAAAAGCATTATGAAAGTTTAACCCTCAGGTTTTATCAAATTAGACTTGATAATTTCATTATTATTTTTTTTGCTAATTCAATCTTGTTTAAGTTAATATGATTATGTAAGGACTTTATAGGATATAAATACTGGCCAAAAGATAGATGAACATAACAAACTTAAGGATTCAAAATCAGATGGAACTTTCATTTAGACTTTGAGCTTAATCAACTTGATTTTGAGGTGAAAGTTATGCAAAGATTCCTTTTGAAGGTTGCTACTTGATATTCTTCGTCTTGATTGAATTTGGTATTGGGCTGTGAGTGTTTTAGGGGCTAGAAATTGTGGCTTAGCTACTGGATTCAAAGGTGTTTTGTTTTAGGTTGTTTATTAATGAATTATTGCTTAATGCTTAATGCTTATAGAAATACTTGCCCACCCCATGAATGTTTGGCGTTAGGGTATTTATAGGGTTAAAGTATGAATGGATTGGCTTTAGATAGGGTAAGGGTTGATTTAGGATGAAGGTTATTATGCAGAATGAGATTGAAGAGGTTAAATCCTTCAAGGACTTTAAAAAAAGAGTCTGATATGAACTGCAATATTTGCACGAATGTTCCCTAAAGCTGGGCTAGTTTGCAATCATGGGCTAGTCTTGGGCAAAAGTTGTGGCAAGGAGGTATATCCACACGATGGTTTAAAGACTTGGGGCATTTTCCTTTGAATTGGGCTTTTTCGCATCAACTTTGGTCCAATTTCAAGTGGGCTTTTATATTTTAAAATTGGTTCATCCTTAACATGTCTATTTTCATTCTAACAAATCCATTCCACTAATTATATTGTTGTATCCAAGAGAATCAACCAAAATTCATAAGTGTAACTTGGTCTTATCCTCAAGTTTTGAGTTATGAAAATAGTTTTATAAAAATCAGATGCTAACAGTTTGACCCCATTTTAATAGAATTTAATCAAGGTAGCCTTTTGAATTTTGTTAAAGTTTGATGAGGAATTGCAAAAAAAAAAAAGATTTAAACTCAACAATTTTTACAGTAGTTGCCAACCACTTGGGGTTAGCAAGTTAAGGTGCAATGCATGAACTTGATATTCGCTCGAGATTAAAAAGGATTTCTAACCACTCGGGATTGAAAGGTGTGGCCACTCGAGACCATGGGATAGTTAACCATTCAAGTTTCTAGCTAAGGGTGATCGCTTGAGATTAAGGCTTCAACCGCTTGGGACTTGCAAAGCCTAAAGAAAAAAGGACTACTTGGGATTTAGACTCTAGCCATTTGGGTTTGCAGAGCCAAAGGTGTGATAGGGACCACTCAGGATCTAGACTCCTTGCTACTCGGGGCTTATAGAGCCATAGATGTAATAGGAACCACTCGGGGTTTAGATTTAGTTATTAGTAGATTGCCGCTGTTGGACTCAATATAGAGAATCGAGCTAGCCCTCTTCACAAAGGATTATCTGTTAAATTAGCCCACATTTTGAGATTATATTTTTAGTCTACACCGACCGACGAATCTCTTATTTTGGGTCGAGGCACTCACAAGTGTTGTTAGGTGCTATTATGAGACTTTTATGGATAATTAAGGATTGTTAGAGATTATAATATTGAGTTAGTGAGTGCATTTTTCATTAATACAAAATGTAAACAAACACAATAAGAATATATTTTTTTCATTTTTTAAAAATATTTAGAAGTCTTAATAAGTGTTTTAATAGTGTTAGTGATTGTTAAAGGCTGTTATACTTTATTACGAAACATAACAGTTAATATACAATCTAACACCCCCTAACAATAAAGAATAATAAACACACACACACACACATAAAATCCAAAAGTACAAAAGCTTATTCTTTACAATATCTAGCAGTATTCACAATAACAACACTTATTAATATCAACATACCATTCAAAAACACTTATACATTCATTAATATACATTGTTTTCAACACATGCATGCATGGTTTCTATTCCACCAAAAAATATTTGACATCTAACATGGTTTATTGTAAAAGGAAAAAAAAAAAACTAGAAAACTTATTGTGAATATTTCAAAGAATGCTTTTTACTTTTTCACCCACAAAGATGCTATGAGAATAACGTCAAATGATCGGAGAAGAATAATTTTTACTTTCGATTAGATTTTATGCTTTCAAATTATCAAAAAAGAAGCAGGTTTTTCAATTGAGAGTGCTAAGAATTTCTGAGAGAATGAGAGGAAAAGAAGTGGTTTTCAAAATTTCCAAAAGAAAACTGATAAATTTTAATTATGCAAACTGTAATCCAAACTCTGTGATATAAATTTTAATTATGGATTTATTATATTTTATTTATATTCTATAATTTCGTGGTATAAAATTATTTAATAAAATTATATTAGTATTAAATTTTTATTTATAATTATTTAATTTAAAAAATTATAATTTTATAATTTAAAATTTATAATATTATTAAATTTTTATACTTTAATTAATAATTAAATGAATATAAATAATAAACGAGTAGTGTAGTATTAAACACATTTAGAATAGATATAAATAATAAATAAATAATTATAATTAGACTTAAATACGAGAATTCGTAATTTAAATTTAATTAGATTTAAATTCAAATAGAATAATTTTTACACATTTTATATCAGTTGCCATTTCAGTATCAAACGTGGAAAGATTTAGAGAATAAGTTTTTTTTTTAACACACTAGAATAAGTTAATAAATGCAAATGAAAAATCATTTTGCTAATTTTTTAAAAGGCAATAGGTAAGAGAAAAAAGAAATAAAAAAAATAATAGGGAAAGAAAAAAAAGTGTATGGCAAGCAATTGATGTTCACATTTCAGCATTGCAGAATCAGCTCCACTGGACTGATCTATCTTTCCCATTCCATTCCATCCCATCCCATCCACCAATCTAATCCGGTCATTCAACGACTCCGGTGACCGGATTCTTGATTTGGGCGGCTTTTTGTTGCAACCAGGTACTGAACTCAACTCTCTTTCTCTCTCTCTTTCTTTCTCAGTAATGTATATAGGAATTTTGATCATTATTGTTAGGGTTTTTTGTATTCTGATTATGCCCTATATAAAAAGTTAATCTATCAGATTTTCTTTTTGGTTATTGCTTTCAATTTGGGGATTTCGTGAACTGTAGCTTTATTTTTATATATCAACCACTATTGCTGTTAATTTTTATCTATTAACGCTATTGCTGAATCTACATTATGAGATTTAATACGTTTATAGTTGGGTCATAGCTATATCGTAGATATTTTCTTAGTAGGACCTCATTAAAAGCCTAATTTGGTTTTAATAATTGGAGTTTAATTAAGTAGAAGAGGAAATTTGACTGTAGGCCTGATTTTCTTGACTTAACTATTGGCATTCACTGCAGTGAACAAGTTCTTGTAATTGTAATTTGCTTGCTTATAATATTATAGGTGCGTATATGTTCACATCTATATCTGCAAATGGACTTTCTGTTTGTTTATTTTTGGGATATAAATACAGGTAAAAATATACTGACTAAACTACCTAATCATTTTATTGTCCAAAGAAAAAAAAAACCTACTTAATCATCTGGGTTCTAGCTCACTACAGGAAAAAGTCATTTAAATTTGGTTTTATGATGACTCTTTACCCAGAAGATTAGGGCCTTGAGTTGTGTAATTAACATGTTTACTTTGATTTTCATTTGTCTTATCATGGATCTTTTGAATTTGCTAATTTTTCTAGTCTTTTGTTATTTCTCGTGGGTGCTTCTCTGCAGAGGCTTTTAACTTGGACTTGATGGACCAGGTTAGTAGATATTTGGCATTTGTGTATAAATTTGTTACAATGTGTTTACTGGTTAAAATGTTTGAACATGGTAGTATGAGAAAGTCGAAAAGATTGGTGAAGGAACTTATGGAGTGGTTTACAAGGCTCGTGATCGCGTAACCAATGAGACTATAGCTTTGAAGAAAATAAGATTGGAGCAGGAAGATGAAGGTGTTCCAAGCACTGCAATTAGAGAAATTTCCCTCTTAAAAGAGATGCAGCATGGAAACATTGTAAGGTATAGTTGATTAAATTAAGCTGTGGGGCATAGTTCTTTCAACTCTTTACTTTGCCCTATTAAATTAAGCTGTGAGGCTAGTTTTTTGAGCTCTTTACTTTGCCCTAAAGTACTCATGCATGACATGAGTACCGCATTTTCAAACTCCAGATAAGTGGGGCACTTCATGAAATTTTGCAAAAAAATGGCGAACCTGAAAACTAGACACAGTTCTATAATTGAATGTTATCTCCAAGGTAATATGGGTATGAAGATTGCATCTGACCACCATTCTGTCAGTCTTGTTTTTCAGTTTCTATAAAGGTGTTCTTTCTTCTATTTCAATTTATATCTAGGCGGTTTCTTTCCACATAACTGAACAAGAACTCCAGAAACCTCCTTCTAAATTCTACTGAAGTATATGGGGTAAGGTATGTCTATCTTTTTGTGTCTGCTTGATTGGTTTGTCAACTAAGTTTATGCCAAATTGATAATGTGGGGGGTCATGATGGTTAAAATATCAATACAAATTCATATATCACCAAAAAAAATTTTTCCCATTAGCCAGTGACATCCCATCAAACTGCTTCTTTAAAGACTATCAGAATGGCGTGCTAAGCCCTTGGTTTCTGATAGGCATAGGCCACCCTGGTTGCTGATATGACCTTTATTCCACTTTTTGTTCTTTTAGTCGACAGCCATGTTTTCCATATAACAATGTGATTGCAATTTCTTATGTGCCTCTTTTCATTTTGAAATACATGTACTTTGTTCGCTGAACTTGGTTTCACACTTTTACCTGTACATGCTCCAGTAATGGATAGACAAAATTATATTGCAGTTCACTATAAATTTTGGTTTAAGTATCAAGTCTAGATTTTTTTTTTTTTGTGCTTGTAAGAATTTTATAGCAATTTAGATGTGTGATATACAAGTAATTTTGTACATAGATCTCCCGATACTATTCTGCTTCAAGCTAATTCATATCTTTCCAGGAACCGAAATGATTTAGCGAATTATTTTAAATTATCTTGTAGTTTTTTACTGTCTATTTTTCTCTCACTATTATTGTAAACCTTGTATTCATCAGCAGGGCAAAGAATGGACAGGACATAACATGCACATGAATATATCATTCATGGCGTAACTTCCTATAAGCTTTCTCTAATTAGGAAACAAGAATTGGTGCCTCTGGCCCAATTCTTCTTCCCCAGACAAATATAGCATTTGTTTTACTGAAATTGGTTATCGGATTCATTGTGTTTATATCTTTCCATAATCTCACATTTACTGTGTAGCCCCCTTGTTTTCCCCTTTTTACCTTACAGAATCTGATTGATATTATGGCAACAGGTTGCAGGATGTGGTGCACAGCGAGAAGCGCCTGTATTTGGTTTTTGAGTATCTGGACTTGGATTTGAAGAAGCACATGGATTCCTTTCCTGAATTTGCTAAGAATCCTCGTTTGATAAAAGTTAGTGAGATTTTTATTTTTCTTTCAGGGATTCATGTTTTCTTTCTTTTATAACACTATTCTACAGCCAGATGAGTAATGCCTGAGTTACTTTTCTCAATATGAGGACTACTGTTAATATTAAGATAATCCGTGAAATTTTAGGTAATTTAATCCTTCAGACTATCATCTAACTTCTGTATTATTTTCAAGGCTGATGGAAACCAGTTATGGGTAACCCTTATTTACACCAGTTTTTTGTGCAATCATGTGTGCTTATATTTATATGATTGTACCATATGGTTTACTGTCTAATTTGTGGGTCTCTATTTCCATTTTCATTATTGTCTTTTAGGTTAGCATTCCTAAATAGATTTTGAAAATCTTCATGTATATGGTTTCAGAATGATAATAAAGCTGATGCTAGTTACAATTGAATAATTATTTTTTTTTTGTTTGCAGACTTTCCTTTATCAAATACTTCGTGGAATCGCATACTGCCATTCTCATAGGGTTCTTCATCGAGATTTGAAACCACAAAATCTGCTTATAGATCGCCGTACAAATGCCCTGAAGCTTGCCGATTTTGGATTGGCCAGAGCATTTGGCATACCTGTTAGGACATTTACACATGAGGTATCAATTAAATTGCATTTAATTTTCTTGGTCAAATGTCTGGATTGTTGCAATAAAACTCTAGGTCTCTCTATTTTGTTATTGCACACTGGAAATTCTATTTCATCGCTTTCAAACTGAGAATAAACTGCTCTAAATACTAGGAAAAAAGTGCAGCACAATAAATATTGTAAAAAAAAATAGACTAAAGTAAGAATACATGTTAAAAGGCGTGCTTCCCTAGTATTCTGATTAATCTAAGGTTGTTTCTTTTCATAGTCCACACCACATTCTTGAATATGGTATTCCAATGTGTGAGTTGGTGCTGTTTGGCCCAAATTTTGTAACTTGTAAGTCATAACGTTTTCTAGGTCTAAAATCTAGATGCTCAAATGTAGCTGCTCATTGTGTCACATATAGAAGGAAGAAGAAGAATTGAGCACTGATGAGCTGATGATTGGCTATAGATAGGACAAAAAGGAATAACAGATTATAGAATTGCAGTAGGAATTAGTTAATTATTCTCTTATGTCACAATTTGTCGTTTTGCTAATTTTGTTAAGTTTATATGGTGTATATTGAGCAGGAGAATCATCAATTGAATATCAGTTTTCCTTATTCTCTCTCTTCCTTTCTCCTCTCCTCTGTCTCTACTCTATTTTCTGCTAACTTCTTCTACTCTCCCTATTTCTCTCCCTCAATCCTTCTTGTTCTTTCTATTTCTTTCTTATTTCCTTAATTAATCTTACCACTTCTGAATTCTTGGTTAAACTATTACACAATGATATCTTATTTGCATTGAAATTCATAGAATTTTCTGGGTTGCCTAAAATAATATAGATGCTCAACCTTTTGCTTTCCCTTTACAAATATCAAATTTTCCCTTTATTTGACTTTTGAATGAATAACTGGAGAACTGGAATTGGCAATGAGCTTCTGAAGTTCTGATGCATTTGTAACATTGGCAATTTTGGTGACTAACTTTTACAATGTTTTGGTGATTGCCATGTCTGGGTTCGATGAATCATCTGTCTAGGTGGTTACCCTGTGGTATAGAGCTCCAGAAATTCTTCTTGGATCTCGACATTACTCGACTCCAGTTGATGTGTGGTCAGTGGGCTGTATATTTTCTGAGATGGTGAACCAGCGGCCACTGTTCCCTGGGGACTCTGAGATTGATGAACTGTTCAAGATTTTCAGGTCTTATATCTTCTTCACTACTATTTGTTTTCTTTGATATTAGTTTTATATATGCTGAATTCAAAGTTTAACCATGCTTAACCTATTTTTTGCATACAAACTGCAAAATGTTTTTGGCCACTGTTGTTTCCCATGTGGATATTTTTGTTGTGAAAGAACAATGTGAAGATAATATGGGATAAATAGAACAGCATTTTATCAATTCATGGTGCGAGTTGTTTGGGACCAACCTGAGTAGCTATTACACTCAGCTGTTTGGGCAGCCTCTTAGATTGGTTTGTCTGGGTTCAAGTTCATGAAACTGATATTACATGATAACCAATATGTGCTGATGTAAATGACACCTAAATGTTGCTAAACCAGCTAACAAGCCTACTTGTTGGACCACTGCCCTATATCAGGGGTACTTTTAATGTCACTTACTGAACACTGTGACAAACAACATCGTAATTTAAATATAATAGAGATACTGCTCGTGTGTTCCATGTTTCACATTGTTGACAAATTGATCATGTGGCAAGTTGACGGAAAGCACTGCTACCAAATGTTCATAAGTGAGCGTTCTACAGTTTATTTATTATTATTTTATGTGCAGAGTCTTGGGAACCCCAAATGAGGACACATGGCCTGGGGTGACTTCTTTGCCAGACTTCAAGTCTGCCTTTCCCAAGTGGCCATCAAAGGTCTTGTTCCTTATTTATGATGTTAATCTTATAGTTCGTTCACCTATGATTTTTTTTATTCTTTTAAATTGGCTAATAAGTCTTATGCATGCTTTATTTTCTAGGACTTGACAACTGTAGTTCCAACCCTTGAATCTGCTGGCGTCGACCTTCTTTCTGTAAGTTGAAATTTAATAGCTACCAGCCATGACAAAACTCTCTCTACTAGAATTACATATGTCAACTAGAATATGTATTAACCTGCAAAATAAATTTTTTGCTACCCTTAATGGCTTGATGACATGAATCCTGTTAAAGAAGGGGAAGGTCATGGGTTTTCTAGTATTTGTGTTTGACTACTGTTTATTATGGTTATGTGGCAAGCTTTCAGTGAACTTTAACCCAATACCATTATATAGGATCAATAACTGATAGAATCTATGCAACTTAATTTTGAATCCTTGTTGCAAATTTTGCCCTTTCAATTGCTTATTTATGTGCTTTAAAAATGCCAGAAAATGCTCTGCTTGGATCCCAGCAAAAGAATT
Source organism: Garcia nutans (assembly GCA_947685225.1). Lineage (NCBI taxonomy): Eukaryota > Viridiplantae > Streptophyta > Magnoliopsida > Malpighiales > Euphorbiaceae > Garcia > Garcia nutans. The sequence goes on from CANTUV010000013.1 coordinate 1,646,025, forward strand.
ACAGCCAGAAGTGCTCTTGAGCATGAATATTTCAAGGACATCGGTTTTGTACCCTAGTTCTGTTTCTCATCAATATTACATATATCATTGTATAGCACTCGGTTGATTTTTTGAGTGTGTGCGAAACATGTTGCTCTTTGCTCTTTTCATTTTTCAGTTTTCTTGGTTTGGAATTGATTAGTTATCTTGGAATTCTCTTAACTGTCATAGAGATACAGGAAATTTAGAGTGGGATTTCATTCTTTTCCATTTTGCTTGTAATGGACCTTACCATGCTTCATCAAATATATCATGGCCTTCTCGTTTTGCTCATTAAGCAAAAAGTGTTGCTGTCCAGTTGTTCTGTGTGCTTTTTCCCTTGTTCACGTAATTTAGTTTTTTTAAAAAATAATAATTCCTGAACTTTGTTGCATGGAACAATCATAAAGTTTTTTAATTTAATTTTTCCACTTAAAATCCATGCAAGGAATGACTAAATTCATAAACCTAATTTTCTTTGGGCTAGTAACAAGTCATGTTAGGGGCCATATAAATTTAGTTGCATGTTTTAGCCAATTATCTCAACATATTAATTAAAATCTTATCATATTGGATGAACTTACTTATTTGAGAAATTTTCTTTATGGACTTTAATAGAAGAATACATTTGTGGATTTAACATCCTACTACAATCCAAAATCTTAATACATTAGGTTTGTGGGTCTTTTATATATATATATATATATATATATTATTAATTCCATCAATTTTTAATATGAGATTTTTTTTTACACTTGATAAATTTTAACAATTTTTCCTTCAAGTGTAAGTTCTCATATTGGCCTTGAGCTCCTCTCTAAGTAGAATTCTTTTTGGATCCGGACTTGAGTATACAATGTCTTTAGAGCCTTTTATACTTTTACTGATTTGGATCTCACCGGAAGTAATTTTTGTTCTTCTACGTGGAGGGATATAGACAATCACAGGATTCAACCACAATTTCCATACTTATTCCTGCTGAATCTTTGATTCTCTTTCTGAATATAGACCTGAGTATATTGTGTTACCTATAGCTCTTTATACTTTTACCAGTCTAGAGCCCATTGGAAGTTACCTTTGTTCTTCTATATGGATGGCTATGGACAACCACGGGATATGACTATCGTCTTCACACTTATCCCTATCAAACCATCAATTTTTTTGGACTAGGACTTGAATATATGGTATTACCAGTAGCCTTTTATACTTTCATTAAAACTAAAAGTAACATTTGCTCTTCCACGTGGAAGGATATGGACAATTATGAAATATAACTACCGTCTCTATACTTATCTCTATCGAACTATCTGCTATGATACCAATTGTTAGGTCTAAGAAGTCCTTTTACTTAGAAGATATTCTTCATGGGCCTAGTAAGAGTATACATTTCATAGGTCTTGACACTACATTTCAACCCAAAATCTTAAGGCATTAAGTTTGTGGGTCATTTTTACTTATATACTTCTCATTAATCTCATCTCAACATATGATTCTTCTCACATTTGGAATAATTAAATTCAATAGAGTAGTACCTTTTGTACGCCACTTTCTAAATTCATATCAATTAGAGAGGAAATGATAGTATTCTAAAAATATTATAAGAAAGCTTTCTTGACCAATCAAAGGGAGGCCCCTTCTTTGATTAGCTGCAATAAATCATGGTTCACCCTCTTGCATTGGATGCCACGACTTTCTAATTAGAAATGTACATTCATATGGTTAATCCACATTGCATGAAACTAATGATCATAATTATTGTGCACTCCAATCTATATGTCCTAAAATTTTGGTATCGGCTAGGGTCACGAAAATGTCAAACCCTAAAAGGAAAACTCTATATCCATATTGTAATTAGATTCTTGACAGTCTTAAATTCCAACTAGAAAACCTAGTTTCAGTTAATCTAAAATAAATCAACCTAGGATTTTATATCAAGAAGAATTTGATGGCATAGGATCTTAACTTAATTTGTTTGCTCGGAATGAATACCATCTTTGTGATTGTTCACTTTATTTTACAATTAGTTATGGCCACCGCATGCCATATGTAGGTGCATGGCTAACCCATCACGTAAGTTGTAACAAAACTTAACCACCTATATATGATACCATGCATCAACTCAAGTCAAAATTTTATGCACCATTATAACTTAGATGATTAATTGATAATAAAATCATGTGTCATTATCATTCAACACCACCATTTGATCATTTATCTAATGAATATCCACATGTTTATCCTGACATTCAGTTAAATGGATTGTGACCCACCACTTCCCTAGGAAGATAAATGGAGATGATGGTCTTCTCAAACTAGTATGATCCAGGTGAATAATCCTACGACCATGAATAGATGAAGCACTTGTATTAGAATGAGATGTTACCTTATGTTTTATGCTTGAGAATAATTCATATCTAACAAATATTTAAGGTTTTTTTTTACAAAACTAACTATAAAACTAAAAGTTTTTTTAAAATATTATTGATATAAAAATTTTTAAAAATATCTAAAAAATTTACAAAATTATAAAAATATCTTATATCATCATTTTATATAATTTATATATATTTTGTATATGTTACGGAGGTGTTATGTGTGCGTTATAAAATTTTTCAAAAAATAGAGTTGATGGTCTTTCAAAACTAATAAGACCCAAGTAAAAATAGAGGGGGCTGCGATCTAGATTGAACTGTAGCCCACCTCGGCTTTTCCTAGAACCCGTAACTGAAGATTGGCTACAAGGTCCTAGTCCTAGTTCAGCCTTTTGCTAAACCATGCTCAAAATGATGGTTTAAGGCCTAATTCGAAAAAAGAAGGGATATTTATATAATTAGTCAAAAAAATAAATTTTATTTTAAAAATACTATAAAAAAGTTTATATTTTCAGAAAAAAGTTGAAGTAAATTTTTAGAAATTACTCACTCCTTATCAAAACAGTTTTTTTCTTTATTTTACTTTAATTTATATATATATATTCAATATTCAATATTAAATTAAATATATTTTAATAAAATTTTAAATTATATTTTCTGTATATAAAATATATTAATTTTTATAAATAAAAATTTTTAATTTTGATTACATATAACAAATAAAAATTAACAAAAAATAATATATAAAAGTAAAATATATAAAATATATTAATAAAAATGATTAATTTTATTTTAAAACAAATTTTACATATAATCGTAGAATTTAAAGGAGTCAATTCAATATAATAAACCATTAAAATTGATGAAAAAAAATTATTTAATAATGCAAAAAAATCAATTTTTTTGGATTACAATTTGAATATCATAGTTAAGAGATTTATGAAAATATTTTATTGATTAAGTTTTTAATGTGGAGAGAATTTGTGTTAGTTCAATAAGGTATTGATATGAATATAACAAACAAAAAAAATGAGTTTTACTCCATACTAAAAAAAATCATGTATAATTTAATATTTAATCAATTTTCAAGCCCAAAGATGTTATTAAAATAGATCATTCAAAAATCTACATATATATATATATATATATATATATTCATATAGTGTAAACAAAAAAAAAAGAGAAAACTTATAAATATTTTTTTATTATAATTGTAACAAATGATTCAATGGGAAAAAATAATAATCTCGATCTTAAAAATGATAAAAGATCTAACTTTATGTGTAACAATACCCTAACATGTAAAAAATAAAAGTAAAAAAAAATATTAATTTGATTATGTAAGTATTGTATAGATATTGTATATATATTTTGTGTATGTTATGTAGTTGTTATATAGATTTTATAGATATTTGATAGATATTGTCTGTATGTTATGTATTTATTATGTATGTTGTGTGTATGTTATATAGATGTTGCGTGGATATTGTTTGTATGTTATGTGAATATAAAATTAAAAAAAATAAAGTTAAAAAATATTAAATAATTTTTATAAATATTTAGTAGTTGTTATATATATGTTTCATAGATGATTTATGTATATTTGGTAAATATTATATATATTCAGTAGTTGTTATGCGTATGTTATATAATTGTAAACATATGATATAAAAAAAATTATTTTTGAATAAAAATAAATCATAAATACAAATAAAACAAAAAAAAATCGTTGAAAACTTTACAAATAAAAAAGAAGAATTTACGTTAGATACTGTATTTCATTTTTTGTTTTCATTTTTAGGGTCTTCAATTCTTTTTTTTTTTTTTACATTTTTATACTTTTTTCTTCACATATGTATGGAAGTTAACAATTTTCTTTTTATTTTTACTGACAAGGACAGTTATAGGCTAGGCCTAAACATTACATATAAAGTTGTCACTCTATAAGTTGTCTATTCTAAGAATAATATATGTTACATGTTTAATAATTCTGAATCAGCATTAATTTATATAAATAAAATAATTAAATTAAATAAATAAATAAAATTTTTTATTTATCTAAAATTGATATATATTTTATTTGAAATATAAAATTTTGAAGTATAAAAAATTTACGAGTTTTCTTTTTAATTTTAAAAATATAAAATAATTGATAATGAAAACAAAAAAATTCTATTTTATTTTAATTTCAGTAAAATTTTTATATTTATTTATTTAATTCCAATTATTGATATTGAAGTCATTTTTAAAATTAAAATATTTAGATTTGAATGAAAGTGAAATGACCTTTATAATTTCGTAATTAGCTTCTAATTAATTAATTATGCTAATTAAGTTTAAATAAATATTCTATAAAAATGTATTAATTAAAATAGTTTATATTATTTTTAAATTTTTTAATATTTTTTAACATGTGAATATATATAGGTATATGTTATATATACTTTAATTGAAGAATAATATTTGTTGGTATATATAGTAATATATTATATATATTTTAGTAAAAAATAGTATATATGGATATATGTAGATATATGTTGCATATAATTTAACTGAATAATAATATTTATAGGTATATGTGGATATATGTTACACGTACTTTAACTAGATAATGGTATATGTGAATATATGTAAGTATATGTTACATATACTTTAACTAAATAATGATATATATGGATATATGTAGGTATATATAACATATATTATAAATGAAAAATATTTTTTGTAAGTATATATTACATATACTTTAACTAAAAAAATGATATATGTGAATATATGTAGGTATATATTACATATGTTTTAACTAAAGAATGATATTTTTAGATATATGTGGGTATATATTACATATATTTTTATCACTATATATGCTATATGTTACATATACTTCATATAGAATGATATATGTGGATGTATGTAAGTATGTACTATATATACTTTAACTGAATAACGATATTTGTAGGTATATATGAATATATTACATATGTTTTTATTAAAGAATAATATATATATATATACAGGTATATGTTACATATACTTTAATTGAATAATGATATTTATAAGTATATATACTATATGTGGATAAGTGTGGCGTTTTTGGCATAATGCTTTACCTTTACCTGAATGTCTCCAAAAGATGGGTATTCAAATGGCTACTTGTTGTCCTTTTTGTCTTTCGGGTCATGCTTCATCTGCTCACATGTTTTATTTATGTGATGAGATAAAAGGCATTTGGCTATATTTCAAGAACTCCTTTCAATTTAATGCTTTTTTTTTTCAGAGTTCTATTAAGCAGGAATTCATGATGTGGTGGACTCAATTCTCGCCTAACTCCTCAGCTGGCAAAATCACGGCTCTCATTCCCCACGTGATTCTCTATCATATATGGTTATCTTAGTGTAAGCTTACTTGGGGAGGCGAAGATATTTATTTTCCCAGTATTATTCAAGCCATTCGCACCGCAATTTTTAGTTGGGGTATAACCTACTCATCGTCAAATTTTGCCAAGCCTTTACAATTGTTTCAGGAGCTCCTGCCCGATAATTATGGTAAAGGTAAGTTGAGACCTTCCTTGGTTTTTTGGTGTAAGCCATCAACTTCCTGGTTTAAGTTGAACGTTGATGCGTCGGTGACGATTCACAAGGCAACTGGTGGGGCTATTGTGAGGGATAGCAGCGGATCTTTTGTTTCGGCAATTAATTTTTTCTTGCAGCATTCCAGCCCAAAATAATACAGAACTTCAGGCGGTTTTTATTAGTGTGCAGTGGTGTATTCAAAATCATTTCTTGCCGTTGGAAATCGAAACTGATTCAGCCTGGGTTCTTCAACAAATTGCAGCTGTTCAAGGTCCTCTTGCGTCGTCTATGGCTGTTAAAATTAAGCATTTTATTGACAGCACCAAGTCTACTATCTCACATACTTTTCGTGAAGGCAACCAAGCTGCCAACTACCTTGCCATGGATTGTAGAATGCGTATGCGATCTTCTGTTTTCTTGTCCTTTGATTCTTTGCCTAATTTCTTTAAGTGTATTATTAATTCGGATAATATGGGATTGCCATATATCCGGTTCAAATAATTATTTTTTTGCCCCTTTTTTCTATAAGGGCTTTGTATTAAATTTTGTATGGTTTACTTTTTTTTTGATATTATTAATAAAATATGAGGTGGTACCGTCCACCTTTACCTATAAAAAAAATACTATATGTGGATATATATCGGTATGTAATACATATACTTTAATTGAATAACGATATTTGTAAGTATGTATGAATATATATTACACATATTTTAATTAAAAAATAATATATGTGAATATTTATAGTTATATATTACATATATTTTCATTGAATAATGATATTTGTAAGTATATATGAGTATATGTTACATATACTTCAACTAAAGAATGATATATATGGATATATATATATATATGTGTGTGTGTGTGTGTTACATATATTTTAAATAAAAAAATATTATTTATAGGTATATGTGACTATATGTTACATATACTTTAACTAAAAAATGGCATGCATTGCATATACTAGTTAAATTAAAAAAAAGAAAAGAATATAAAAGTGATGATATTTTGTTATATATTAGTATATGGTTTATATAACAACATTACCAACATATACATATTAAATTTCAAAAGAATAAAAATATAAAATTATTGTATATTTAGTTATATGTCAGTATATATTTTATATACCAACATTACCAATATATACATGTTAAATTTCAAAAGAATAAAAATATAAAACTATATATATTTAGTTATATGTCGGTATATATTTTATATAATAATATAAAATTATTAAAATAAAAAAAATAATAGTATAAAAATAATATATGTTTAGTTATATGTCGGTATATATTTAATTATATATAAAAATATATTACATATGACTAGATATATATCAATATATATTTAATTATATATGAATATATATTAAATATTACTAGATATACTTAGATATAAATTTTATAGTGTAAATTATATTATATATTAAAAAATATTTTTTTAAAATAATTTTTATAATATATGTTAAAATTATTTTAAAAATATAAATTAAATAAAATATATAAAATCATTTGTATGAAATATAATTTAAAATTAGTTAACATAAATTATGTTTTAAGTTAATTAATTAATTAATTTTTAATTATTTATAATTTTAATTATATAATTATATATTAATTATATTTTAAGTTAACATAAGAAGAAGAATGGGTCATACAATAAGTAACTAAAGCCATTATGGCCCACACAATAGTAATTAAAGCAAGTAGCAACATGCACATCTATATTCGTATTTTTGCAAAATGAAAACTTGTATTGACGCAAAATTGAAAAGTTTTTAATGTAGCGTAAATTTAAAAAGTGTTTTAGTTTTGGGTTAATTTTGTAAATACCCCTAAAAAAATGTGCTATATACTAATGAAGAAATAAAACCCCGTGGCCCAAGTGGCTCCCATCCTAACCCAAAAGGGTCCCGTGTGTCGGTGATTCTTGTGGATTCTCCAATTTTACCACACTAGCAATTTAAAAAAAAGTAATATTCAAGGGTATTTTCTGAAAAAAAATCTACAAATTATATAAATACCTCATTCCTTTTTCAGTTTTTTCCTTCTATTTCAATTGTAATATTACAATATGCAGTTTATATAATATATTTATTCATAATGAAAAATTTATGATCCAGTACAAAATTATAATCCATCTAGAATTTATGGTGTGTTTCAAACATCACTAATAATCACTATTTATTTTAATTATTGTCATTGTTATTTAAAATTAATATTATTTGTTATACAGGAAAATTGGTTAATCATACTAAAAAGATACTCAAAATTCAAATCTTTACTTTCGATTTCCATCACAAAAAAATATATTATTATGACAAAAATTAAAAAATTGCAAAAAAAATTAACTCACAGGCCAATCTGAATCAGACTGGAATGGACTTGATTTCAGGGCTTAGTTACAGTTTTAGGTGACCATGGCTTAGAATAGATGAGCTTAGTTAATTAGGGATGACACCGGATTTGGTATTTTCTGATGCCGAATCTATCATGATCTATTTATATAGGGTATAAGTAGTTTATAAATGAATTTGAGCGGATATGAAAAATATTTTTATTAACTGTGATGGGTTCGAACATAGATCTTTAGGTATCCGTTATTTGAATCCAATTATATATTAATTATATTTTATAAAAATTTTAATTATGTATTTATTATATTTTATTTTAATTATAAAATTATGTAGTATGAAATTATTTTTAATAAAGTTGTGTTAATATTAAATTTTTATTTATAATTATTTAATTAAAAAATTATAATTTATATTTTAAAGTTTATAATATTATTAAAATTTTATATTTAAACATGTTCGAATAGTATTAATCGTATTTGAGATGGATACAGATATAATTATAATTATGTTTAAATTGATTTAGGTGGTTTAAAAATTGAACGAGTTCAAATTCGAATAAGACAATTTTTATGAATACTCTATTCATTACTACTCCTACCATCTTATGTCCACCTTCAAGTGAGGAGTCCTAGAACAACTAACAACTTGAAATATTTGTATTATACTGAACTATCACCTTATTTTTCATACTTGAATATAGTTCATTTAACATAAAATCACGATTAGCAATAGAAGTTAACATTAAATAAGATTTATGAATAATTACTAATGATTTTCTTGTATTTACCAGTATTGTTCCATGTTTTAGAAACCTTCATGGGAAAGTGTTGCTAAAATAATAAGGAAAAGGTACTTTATCTAACTTTGTGGGTTTTTTCTCCTCAAAATACATTATTATGTAAGTTTATTTTGTCAATTGCATTAAATAAATTTGGCACCCTTAATTTGATGTTACTGTCTAAACGTTAACATACAATTTGTTTTAATAGATATGATCCATAAATAGATGGACGCAATCTTAATAAATAGAAAAATATAAAAATTTTCTTCTACTATTGTAAAGATACTATAAAACCTTCAAATTCTTATTTATTCATGGCATCAATAAGCAAATTCCACCAAAATTCTTCATCAATATTCATATTTTCTTAGTTTTTAAGATTTGGATGCTTTGATTTTTTCTCCTTTCTCTTTATTTCTCTTAGTTTTTCATTTGTTGTTTATCCATTTGTATTCCTTTTCAAGTTTTGTGATTTGAGAGGTTTGTTAGTTTGCATGAATGTTTTAATAAGATTTGGTAAAGTTTTGGAGCATATTTTAGTTTAATTAAGGAGTTATTTCTTATTGTGTATATGATTGACTTTTTTTTTTGTGTGTTCTTCAATTGTAATATTAATGTTTTTTTGTTGGCCAATTATACTGCATTTTAGATGTTCGATAAAATTTTTACACCAGTGAATTTTAAATATGGTTAAATAATTAATTTGGAGGGCATGTGATATGTTGGAAGAGAGAAATATAAGATATATACATAATATATACAAGATATATACCTACTATTTACTTACTATATATATAAAATATACATTACATATACATAATATATACACATAAGTAAAAAGATACATAACATATAAATAAAGTATAAATTACATATACATATATATAAAATATAAGTGACATATAAATAAAGTATAAAGGAGATATAAATATATGTATAATTATTGATGAAAGATTATATTAAAATAAATAAATAAAAAGAAAAAAAAAGTCAAATGAAGAGAGAAAATAGTTGGTGGATATTAAAAGTAATTTAAATAAATAATTAAATGATTATATATGGTTAGTAAAAGAAGAAGAAAAATGAAAAATAATATTCACCTTCTTCTTCTTCCCTTTATGGATGGATTTCCATCTAGAGAGAGTGTGTGTGTGAGTTTTGCTTTTAAATACCTCAAATTACCTAGGAAATCCAAATGATTCAAGGAGATTTTGAAGAAAAATTAAGAAAACAAGCAAGTAATACTTCTTTTAAGCTTATTTTATTTGATTTTAGATTATGTTTGAGATTGCTAGAGACAAAATTTTTTTAAATTGCTAAAATAGATAGTAATGAAGTTAAAATGGTGAGTATATGATGGATTGATGGTTGGTTGAAATGGGCATAGTTGATGAATTTAAAGTTATGGGAAGATTATGTACAAATTAGGATTTTTACATGGGTGGCTATAATTATTGTAAAGGAATGATTTAATGTTGTTTTAGTGAAAATATTATGATGTTATGGTTAGAAATTGTATGAGTAGGTTTTAATGAACTTAGGGTTTATGGGTATGTTATGTGTAATTGAGATTTTTGAAAGAGATTTTAATAGTTGTAAAAATGAGTTGTTTTAATATTATATTGATACATATGTAATAAATTCATGGTTAGATGTTGGAAATTATTATGAATAGTTGAAATTTGCATAAAGTAGTAAGAGAAAAAAAATAGGATTTTGTTGGAAATTGGTGAGAAATTGAGTAATTAGTAAATAAATTATATAGAATTAATATGTGAATAATTCTAAATGAATAATGTTATTTGTTGTTTGGGTTATGTGTGATTAGGCTAAAATAGATCTAGTAAAGAAGTGTAAAGTTTCATCAAAATAAGGCTTGGAAAGAGGAATAAGGTTAGTGTATACTTGAGAAATTATGTTTTAATTGTGTTTAAATAGCATAATATATTGAGATTTAGTGAATGTATTATGCCATTTTGATATTAGTTTTGATATGATATGTGCATTGCATTAAATAAAAGTTTATTTAATGCTTGAAGCATGAAATGTTAAGCCATTGTAGAATGGCTGTATAGTTATTATGTACTTTAAGTGAAATGTGCTAAAAATGGTTGGAAAGATGAGAAATGAATAATGTAAAGAAAAATGTGAAAATATCTAAAATGTAGAAATTATAAAAAAAAAATTAATATTGTGAGTGAGAAATATGAAGAATGATAAAATGTGATTAAAATTATGTAAAGGGACTATATAATGTATACTATGGTTGATAATGAGGAAATTGGTTATCAAAAAATAATAAATTGACAAATGAAATGAGGATATGAAATGTGATGTGGAAGTGATCATGATAAGGTTGATCATATGTGACACTGTGTGTTTGTTAATTATATACAATTATTTATCCAAAAAGTTGAGGTTGATTATGCATGCATTGATAGACCTGAGCAGAGCTAGATATAACATCCTTAAACCCTATAAATGTATAATACATACACTTAGTATGTGTAAAATACGCATATATGGAATAAAAATATCACAACCTGATTTACTAAAAATTTTCACATTTCCAATTTAAAATCTCAAATACTTTAAATTGTATATTTAAATAACAAATAAAATATTCTTTATAAATTATAGGTTCCAAAATAAGTATTTTATATGAAAATTTATAAAAAAAATTTACTAGAGTTTTGTCTGTAATTTAAACTTTTCAAAATTTCAATCGTTACACAACCTGCATAAAAACACTTCCAATAAATAAATCACACATTTCTACCTCAACTTCTCAATTTCTCCACATTTTCTCAAAATATTTATACATATATATATATATATATCAAAAACACATATAAAACCCACAATATATAATTTATCCAAAATATACTTTATAATTTACAATGTATACTCCGAAAACATAACATAATATACATAATATCAAAAGTACTATAATATAAAATATATACATGATGGAAAATGACTCTGATCTTGATGTATCCAAAATCAACTCAACAAGCAACCTCAAATTTAGACCCTATCCGGTTTAGAAGAACTCTCCAGCTCAACTGAATCACCCCTGTCACCTGCGCGATGAATTACAATAGCGCCAAGCTAAAAGTCTAACGGTACAAATTTTAAAAATAGTAAAACTTTAAAACAATGCTAATCCATAATGCATTTGTATGCTATGTCACAATATAGTATTCAATTCCATTTTATAACATAATTTTTTATCTTTTTATAATTCACATAAACACATACACAAGTATGGGCCCAAATAAACTAATACATTATTCAAATTTCAGAGTTACTGTTTTGGTCCAAATTGACAATAAGTGTCTAGCCTCGAAGGCAAATCATATATCAGTGATGCCTAACGTCTAACCCCGAAGGCAAATCATAAATCAGTAACACATAGTGTCTAGCCCCGAAGGCAAATAATAAGGATATCCTCATAGACATGCCGTCAAATACAAAACTCTGAAAATTGAATAACATACTAGACACATAATTAATTTATAATTTCCATAATCAACTTTTTCTCATTTTCTCATAATCAACTAGACATATTGCCTTTTTTTTTTCTCATTTTTCTCATTCATATCAATGTCAATTCACCTTAATTCACCATTTCATCACATTGTATGACATTTCACATTAAAATCACATTATCCAAATATTTTGGGTTATTTTCACATAATTCACATTTTATTCAATTTAGCCATTTATAATGACTTTTCATAATGCATATAATGCATATATAATAACTCACAAGTCATAGCACAATGTTCATGAATGTTCATTGTATCAAGTAGCTTAACATATTTTTCATCCAAAATATGTTAAGCCCAATTTAATGCCAACATATATAATTTATCAAAAGTTTGTACTCACCTCAATAAGTACTCAAATGCAAGTTAAAAATTTCCCACAAACCTTCATTTCTAAGTTGCCTTTCAACACTAGGGTTAGGCAATTCATCTCTCTTTAATGCCTATACACAATTTGATTAAATACAATCATTTAATATCACATTTTAAGGCATTTTCAACATTAAACTCTAATTAAGCATCACTCTAATCAAAACCCCAAAATTTAGCCTTTCTTTACTTTAACTTTGAAAAATCCATTTTAATCAATTTAAATTAGTATTTTAAATTTATTTATATTATTAAAAATATATTATAACATATTTCAATCATTCACATTAAGTAAATACACATTCTTATACAAAACCCTAAAATGGCATAACCTTCACCAATGAAGGTTCTTCATTCCAACTTATTCCAATTATTAATCCAAGCTTATTTTTATCATTGATATTATGAAAAAATATGCTTTAAACATTAAAATCAAATAATTCACCATTCTTTGAAAATTTACTTTTCAAAACCCTAAATTCAACACTACTTCATCTAGCTTCTATCCAAACTTAACCAAATTTATCATTTGACTTTAAAATCCTTATTTATATATCAAAATAACACATTTAGAACCAAACTACACAATTAAAACTTATGATTTTAAAAGTCCATATATTCCATAACACTAAATTCTCTCTCTTTAACCAACTTATCTCAAACTTAACCATTTCTTCAATCCCAACTTAAAAATAATTAATAACTACTCAAAATAACTTCATACATACCCAATTAAGCAATTAAATCATGCTAATAGAAAATCTCAAAATCCACATATTTGTAATTTTATAGAAAATCAAAAATTAAGAAAAAAAAAGCTTACTAACCTATTGGAAATCCACCAAAACTTCAATTAATTCTTGAAAATTCTTGTCAAAATGTGTAAATGGATGAAGAAAAATCACTCCCATGGAGCCATGGAATTTCAGCCAAAGAAGAAGAAGAGAGGAAGAAGATGGCCAAATTTGTTTTTCTCTTTCCTTCCACTTTAAAAATATGACCACATATATATTATTTTATTTTAATAATTAACTATTGATTGATTTATTTAAAATTCATATTTTACCTCTTCCATTCAAAAATAATTTAATTTTAATTAATTTTAATTTTACAAAGTATAATTAGTATTTTACCATTTGCCATTTGACTTTTTTTATTTAAGAGTTGACTTTTGTATATGTTATGTATATTTAATGTATATTCATATATACATTCTATTTTTTCACTTAAAATTCTTTAATTTTTTATTTAATTTATTTAATTTGAATTAATTTTTAAAAAAAGACGGATGTTATAATTCTCTCCCCTTAAAGAAAATTTCGTCTGCGAAATTACCTGATATTAACTCTAGAATAACTGAGGATAATGGTTCCGCATTTCTATTCACTCTCCCATGTCACCTCCTCAGTAGCATGATTCCTCCAAAGAACTTTCATAAGTGGCACTTTCTTGTTTCTCAACTATTTCACCTCTCATGCCAAAATCGCCGTTGGTTCTTCTTCATAAGTCAGATTTGGGCTCACCTCAATAGATTCTACTGACAAAATATGAGATGGGTCTGATCTGTATCTCCGAAGCATGGAGACAAGAAAGACATTATGTATCCATTCTAATTTGGGCAGCAAAGCCAACCTGTAAGCCACTGGGCCAACTCGCTCTAGTACCTCATATGGTCCTATGAAGCGAGGTCTCAACTTTCCTTTCTGACCAAACCTCAAAATCTTCTTTCATGGTGACACCTTTAAGAACACCTTATCTCCCACATTGAACTCTATGTCTTTTCTTTTCAAATTGATATAGGATTTCTGTTAGTCTGAAGTTGCTTTCAAATGATCCCGAATCACCTTTACTTTCTCTTTTGTTTCCTTATTCAAATTGGGATCAACTAGTTTACCTTCTCTAACGTCATCCCAACATAATAGTGCCCTACACTTTCTGCCATATAAGGCCTCATATGGTGCCATCCCAATACTGGATTAATGACTATTGTTGTAGGCAAACTAAATTAATGGCAAATACCTGTCCCAGCTCCTAGTGAAATCAATGATACAGCTCCTCAACATATCCTCTAGAATCTGTATCACTCTCTCTAACTACTCATCTGTCTGTGGATGGAAAGCACTACTAAAGTATGATTGAGAACCCAATACATCCTGCAAACTCCTCCAAAATCTCAATGTAAAATGGGGATCTCAGTCCGACACCAAAGAAACTGGACTCCATGCAATATCACTATCTCACTGATATACAACTCAGCCAACCTATCAAGTGAGTAGTCCATCCGAACTGGAAGAAAATGAGCTTTCTTCTTCATCCAATCAACCATCACCCAGATTGCATTATGCTTCTTTTGGGTCAAAGGCAGTCCAGCCATAAAATTCATCGTCACTCACTCCCATTTCCACTTAGGCACTGATAATGGCTGAAGCAAGCTTGAAGAAACTTGGTGTTCAGCCTTCACTCTCTAGAAAGTGAGACATTTGGATACAAATTCTGCTTTGTCCCTCTTCATACCCGTAACGCTGCTTCAAATCTAGATACATTTTGGTACTTCTAAGGTGCATAGCATAAAATGACTGACGTGCTTCCTCTAAAATCTTTCTCTTCAATTCTACATCATTAGGAATATACAACCTATATCTATACCACAGACTGCCATTCTCTCTCATATGAAAGTCTCGACTCTCCCTCTTTTGGCAAACCATCACAATCTTTTGAATTTTCTCATCTGCCAACTGGGCTTCCCTAATCTGTTCCAACAAGACTGGTCTCAACTGCAACTGAGCCATCAATGCACCATCATCACAAGACTTAAATTTGGCATGCAATGCTCTCAACTCAACAAGCAACGAGAGCGAATAGGCAATCAAACTTGCCATGGACTTTCGACTCAAGGCATCCGCTATAATATTTTCCTTGCCAGGATGATAATCAATCAAGCAGTCATAATCTTTAATCAACTCTAACCATCGTCTCTGTTGAAGATTCAGCTCTCTCTGAACACCCAGATACTTTAAGCTCTTATGATCCATATAAATGAAGCATTTCTCTCCATAAAAGTACTGCCGTCAAATCTTCAATGCAAAAACTATGGTTCCTAATTCCAAATCATGAGTCAGGTAATTCAATTCATGTAGCTTCAATTGTCGAGATGCAAAAGCAATGACTCTACCTTCCTGCATCAGAACACAACCTAAACCACTATGTAAAGCATCATTGTATATCACATAAGTTTTACCTTCCACATGCAGGGTAAAGACATGAGCCTGAGTCAACATATCCCTCAACTGCTCAAAACTCACCTAACATCAATCTGTCCACACAAATCTAACTCCTTTCCAAATTAGTATGGTGAGTGGTGTAGCTATCATAGAAAAATCCTTCACAAACCGATGATAATAGTCTGCTAATCCCAGAAAACTTTTAACCTCTGCCACAGTCTTTCTAACCTCTGTCAAAGTCTTTGGTGGACTCTAATTCAAGATAGCCTCAAATTTACTCGGATCAACTCTCATACCCTCTTTTGATACTACATGGCCAAGAAAAGTCACCTGATCGAGCCAGAATTCACACTTAGATAGCTTAGCATACAACTGCTTCTCTCTCAAAGTCTATAGAATAATCCATAAATGCCTGTCATGATCTTCCTCATTACATGAATACACAAGAATATCATCAATGAAGACCACTACAAACTGATCTAAGTATGGTCTAAACACCCTATTCATCAAATCCATAAATCTGCCGGTGCATTTGTCAATCTAAAGGGTATCATCAGAAACTCATAATGTCCATATCTTGCGCAGAAAGCTGTCTTGAGTACATCTACATTTCTAACTCTCAACTGATGGTACCCTGATCTCAGATCAATCTTAGAGAATACTACTGCTCCCTTCAACCAATCAAAGAGATCATCTATCCGAGGTAATGGATACTTATTTTTGATGGTCACATTATTTAGCTGCCTATAATCAATACATAATCTCAAGGTGTTATTCTTCTTCTTTACAAACAAGACAGGTGCTCCCCATAATGACACACTAGGGCGGATAAACCTTTTATCAAGTAACTCCTGCAACTGGACCTTCAACTCTTTTAATTCTACATGTGCCATCCGATAAGAGGTGATGGAGATGGGAGTGGTACTAGGCATCAGATCGATACCAAACTCGACCTCTCTCTCAAGAGGTACCCCTGACAACTCATTAGAAAAAATATCTGAAAACTCGGCAACTATAGGTATACTATCAATTTGGGACCCTACTACTATGGTATCTACAACATGAGCAAGATATGCCTCACATCCCTTCTGGATCATCTTCTTAGCTAATACTGCTGAGATGAACATGGATGAAAGGTATCTCTGCTCATTAGATACCACCACATCTTTACCATCACCTGTTCTCAGGGTAACACATTTCTACTGACAGTCTACTGTAGTCCTATGTCTGGATAACCAATCCATGCCCAAAATCAGATCATACTCCCTAAAAGGCATCTCAATCAGTTCATTGAGAAACTCCTCATCCTGAACAACAACTGGACTATCTCGGTGCACCCTGCTAACTACAACATTGTGCCCTAAAGGATTAGTAACCAACACATCAAATCCCAGGGACTCTGAATGCAAATCACTCATAGGCAGGATGGATGCACTGATGTATGAATGTATCGACTCAGGGTTTATCAATGCATAAACTAAAGTACTAAATAAGGTAAAAAACAGTTATAACAGCTAAAGCATCTGACTGCCTCTACATCACATAAACCGATGTGATGGCCCTGCATCATCTGGTCTACTCCCTGCTATAGAACCTCCTCTCCGACCAATCCCTGATCAACCACTTCTACCAAAACCTCTGCCACCACGACCCCTTCTAACACTAGGTCTAAAAGTTATTTATCTGTCTGTCTGTCATCTGGAGGCTCTAGATAGTCTCTGAGAAAATAGTCTGGTGATTCTCATATGAAATATACTGCTAGTGCACTAGTCCTCCAGCAAATACCCCCATGTGCCCTACCATAATGAGTACAAGTAGGTAGAGCATGCCTCTGAGTCAATGGGGTCAGGGCACTAGCCACTAAGGTTACATGTCTCTGTCTCCGCCTCTGCTGCTGTGATGACCTGCTAGGCTACCTTTGGCTCCTACTAAACCTCTGAGGATATCCTCCTCAACCTCTCTTCGATAATGAAGACCATGCCTCACTCTGGGGTCTCCTAACTCTGCTCTGGCAGCTGCTACAAAATTCTGTGCCCTCTCTACACTCCTAGCAACTGCAACTAACTAAGAAAAATTCTGATATCGGGAGCCTACCACTAAACACATAATAGAGGGTCTCAGCCCTTCCTCAAACCTCCGGCATCTGTCAACCTCATCAGAAATAATTCCTCCAGTATACTGGCTCAGCCAGATGAACTTAATGTCATACTCGGTCACAATCCTCGTATCCTACCTCAAACTCAAAAACTCTATCTTCTTAGCATCTTCATACTCCCTAGGTACTTCTTCTTGAATCCCCGCAGGAAATTGACATAATTTAAAACTAGTGGATTAGCTGTACCATGAGGAACCGTCTTCCACCACTCAAATGCATCCCCTTGAAGAAGAGATCTAGCATAATCAAACTTCTCCTTCGGACTAGCCTACAACTGAATGAACACTCTCTGGACCTTTTTCAGCCACTGCTCTGTTATAGCTGGGTCTGTAGTGTCGATAAAATCTGTGACTCCAAACTTCCTCAGCTTATCATACTTTTGTGTCAGCAACTGCTATTGCGGCTGCGACTGTGGTGGTGGCTGCGGCTGCTGAATTAAAGCCTGTCTTAACAGCTCTACCATATGCCGTACCCAGTTCAGCAAAACCTCCCCAGCTGCTGGTCTAACTAGTATAGAAGCAGATGCCTCTTCAGCAGTCTAAACTCTAGCTCCAACTCTACCCACATCAGGAGTTACACTCTCTACACTACCCTCCGCAGACTATTGCGACTTAGACACCATAACTACCTATATCTATATAAAATAAAATTGCCACATCAAAGATAAGATATAATGCCACTGCCAATGCATGTATCACAATTGAAACCATATTTAAAATCTCCATTTTCTCTCTCTAAAAACCCATCTAGGTCGAGAGCCTCAAACCTAGGTTCTGATACCAAAATAAATATAACACACCCTTATATCCTATATACGTATAATATATACATCCAGTATATGTAAAATATGCATATACGATATAAAAATATCATAACCTGGTTTACTAAAAATTTTCACATTTTCAATTTAAAATCTCAAATACTTTAAATTGTATATTTACATAACAAATAAAATATTCTTTATAAATCATAGGTTCCAAAATAAGTATTTTATATGAAAACCTTTAGAAAAAATTTGTCAGAGTTTATCTATAATTTGAACATCCAAATTTTCAATAGTTACACAACCTGCATAAAAACACTCCCAATAAAACAAATCGCACATTTCTGTCTCAACTTCTCAATTTCTCCACATTTTCTCAAAATATTTATACATATACATATATATATATCAAAAACATATATAAAATCTACATTATACAATTTATCCAAAATATACTTTATAATTTACAATGTATACTCCGAAAATATAACATAATATATATAATATCAAAAGTACTATAATATAAAATATATACATGATGACAAATGGCTCTGATCTTGATGTATCCAGAATCAACTCAACAAGAAACCTCAAATCTAGACCAGACCCAGTCTAGAAGAACTCTCCTGCTCAATCGGATCGCCCCTTTCACCTGCGCGATAAATTACATTCGCGCTAAGCTAAAATCCTAGCGGTACAAACTTGGATAATAATAAAACTTTAAAATAATGCAAATTCATAATGCATTTGTATGTTATGTCACAACGTGGCATTCAATTCCATTTTATAACATAATTTTTCATCTTTTTATAATTCACATAAACACATACACAAGCATGAGCTCGAACAAACTAATACATTATTCAAATCCTAGAGTTACCATTTTAGTCCAAATTGACAGCAAGTGTCTAGTCTCGAAGGCAAATCATAAATCAGTGATACATAACGTCTAGCCTCGAAGGCAAATAATGAGGATAACCTCATAGGCATGCCGCCAAATACATAACTCTGAAAATTAAATAACATACTAGATACACAATTAATTCATAATTTCCATAATCAACTTTTTCTCATTTTCTCATAATCAACTAGGCACATTGCCTCTTTTTCTCATTTTTCTCATTCATATCAATGTCAATTCACCTTAATTTATCATATTTTATCATTTCATCACAATGTATGATATTTCACTTCAAAATCACATTACCCAAATATTTTGGGTTATTTTCACATAATTTACATAATTTACATTTTATTCAATTTAGCCATTTACAATAGCTTTTCATAATGCATATAATGCATACATAACAACTTACATGTCGTAGCACAATATTAATGAATGTTCAATGTATCAAGTAGCTTAATATATTTTTCATCCAAAATGTGTTAAGCCCAATTTAATACCAACATATCTAATTTATCAAAAGTTTGTACTTATCTCAATAAGCACTCAAATGCAAGTTAAAAATCTCCCACAAACCTTCACTTCCAAGTTGCCCTTCAACACTAGGGTTGGGCAATTTACCTCTCTTTAATGCCTATATACAATGTGATTAAATACAATAATTTAATATCACATTTTAAGGCGTTTATAACATTAAGCCCTAATTAAACATCACTCAAATCAAAACCCCAAAATTTAGCCTTTCTTTACTTTAACTTTGAAAATTCATTTTAATTCATTTAAATTAGTATTTTAAGTTTATTTATATTATTAAAAATATATTATAACATGTTTTAATCATTCACATTAAATAAATACACATTCTTATAAAATGGCATAACCTTCACCAATGAAGGTTCTTCATTCCAACTTATTCCAATTATTAATCCAAGCTTATTTCTATCACTAATATAATGAAATAACATGATTTAAACATTAAAATCAAACAATTCGCCATTCTTTGAAATTTTCCTTTCCAAAACCCTAAATTCAACACTACTTCATCAAACCTCTATTCAAACTTAACCAAATCTATCATTTGACTTTAAAATCCTTATTTATGTATCAAAACAACACATTTGGAATCAAATTGCATAGTTAAAACTCATGATTTCAAAAGTCAATATGTTTCATAACTTTAAATTCTCTCTCTTCAACAAACTCATCTCAAGCTTAACCATTTCTTCAATCCAACTTAAAAATAATTAATAACTACTCAAAATAACTTCATACATACCCAATTAAGCAATAAATCATGCTAATAGAAAATTTTAAAATTTACATATTCGTACTTTCATAAAAAATCAAAAATTAAGAAAAGAAGCTTACTAACCTATTGAAAATCCACCAAAACTTCAATTAATTTTTGAAAATTCTCATCAAAATGAGTAATTGGATGAAGAAAAATCACTCCCATGGAGCCATTGAATTTCGGCCAAAGAAAAAAAAAAGAGAGGAAGAAGATGACCAAATTTATTTTTCTCTTTCCTTCCACTTTAAAAATATGACCACATATATATTATTATATTTTAATAATTAACTATTTATTTATTTATTTATTTAAAATTCATATTTTACCTATTCCATTAAAAAATAATATAATATAATATAATTTTAATTTAATTAATTAATTTTAATTTTATAAAGTATAATTACCATTTTCCATTTAACTTTTGACTTTTCTATTTAAGAGTTGACTTTTGTATATGTTATATATATTTAATGTATATTTCATATATTATATTTCACTTTTCACTTAAAATTCTTCAATTTTATTTAAATTTTTTATTTAATTTAATTTTAATTTATTTTTAAAAAAAGACAAATGTTACACTAGATCTATTGAAATTACAGACAAAACTCTAGCAAATTATTTTCAGAGTTTTCTTTCTAAATTTGTATGTTAACATATAAACACTAACATATATCTATTTATATACTAATTAAATTATCTTTTAAAGTGTATATTATGTTATTTAAATTATGGAGAATTTTCTAAGGATTAGGTTGATGACATCCTTGTATTTTGTATATGTATTTGATGACATCCTTGTATTTTGTATATGTATTTGATGACATCCTTGTATTTTGTATATGTATTATATATATATGTGGTGTAGGTATTATACGTATATATATTATAAAAGTGTTACAAAAATGCTTCAAAGAAAATTTTTTCTTATTTTTATGAATTGTTTTTATATTTTTATTCTCAATTTGTATTTTTTGAATGAGTACATCCATTTTATTTTTGAAATTTTTTGTTTATTTTTATTTTTTTGGTTGTATTTTGTTTGTGATGTATGAGTGTTGTATATATTAAAGGCTGAAATACAATATTTATTGAATATCTACAATAGCTACCGAACATGTGTCCAATATTTACATAATGCCTACAAGTTAATTAAAAGTATATAATGATTGTAGTTGAACATCTATGCAATATTTATAAAATATTTATGCAACATTTATAGAACGTCTACAAGTTAATTAAAAATATTTAATTGTTAGAATAAAACATCTACATCTACCAAACATCTATATAATATCTATAAAATATTTACAAGTTAATTAAAAATATATAACGACTATAATACAATATATATGCAATATCTACTAAATATTTACTAAGCTTCCATGCAACATCTACATAATATCTATACAACATTCACACTTTTTGCCACTTATCTAATTAACATCTATACTTTTTTGCTGCAAATCTATTTGAAGATAAGTGTATATCTATTTTTTTGTCAATATGATTTGGTCCTTGTTTTTAATCTTTTTGACATTGATTTTTTTAATGGATATTAATATTCAATTTTGTATCTAAAGTAATTTTTGTTGATGATTTATATTTTTCTTGATTTCTTGTTGTTGATTCTTCTTTGTCCTTATTTAGCTTCAATTTTATAATTCTAGGGTTGTGTTTATTACTTATTTGATGATTTATTGATTAAGAAGATTGCAAAAATACCTTTTATTGATTAAGAAGATGAAGATTAAGATTTGTTGAAAAAGAAGAAAGAAGAAGATGAAGTTAACAACACAATTAATTTTGACATAATTTTATTATTTTAGAAGACTTTTTTTCCTAATCAGTAATTATTTTTGAAAATTTCCATATTTATATAAATGAGTTTCCTTTTTTGGTTATTTTTGTGATTAAATTTCTAAAAGGATTTTCATGTTCACTGTACGGGTATATAAAAATCAACTCATTTTTTTTGGGCTTTTGACAAAAATACAAGAAAATTAAAAAAAAAATTTAAATTTACTATATTTATAAATTATTTATCAAAATATCAGAATTTATAAAATATTTACCAAAATACTATATTTTCATTAATTTACAATGAGTTTATTATGAGTTCATAAATTTTACATACTTTATAATGAGTTTATAATAAAATAACTAAAATACTCCTAGTAAAAAAGTAAAAATTTTAAAAAACACGATGGAAGGTGTCATTTTCTCCATTTTTTTCTATTCGAGAAATAAAAACAAAGCCCACCAGCAACACTCTCCCAAAACTTTTTTCTATGATGCGTGAGATTACAAACTATATTGACGAACAAGATGAGTTACAACTGTATCATCCACATCAATGTTTTCTTCAATTCCTTTATCCTTCAGCTGTTGTCCTTCTTGTTTTTTTTTTTTTCACTTTAAATTATTACATGATGAGTTTAAAAATATATAGATGTATAATATATGCTGATTTGTAGTTCTTAGTATTAGTGATTAGGCACAATTCAAGAAATGATAGAAGCAACAATACCTAAGAAGCCTCTTGAAGACATAAGCCCTTGAATTATTGGAGAAGGGCTTATTATAGAAGAATGGATGAGATAGAGCTTCAACACTTTTTTTTGTTAATATAACTAGCTTAAGCCTTTTAGATTTATTTCTTTTGAAGTAGATTTGACATAAAAGGATGTGTTTGTTTTCTTTAAGCATTAGTAAGTTGTTATTATTATTGTATTTTTATTTTTTAGTACTCGGATGTTGAGCTTGTATTTTGTCAATATTATTATTAGATTCATTTTTATTTCTAGTGTATGATTTTACTTTGCTTTTACTAGGTTTTGATATAAAACTAATATTACTATAGGAAAAATAATACAACAAATTCTCCACAGATTAGCCAAAGTTTTTATTTAATTGGAAAAAAGTTTAATTAAATAATTTGATTTAATTTAAATTCAATTATAATTTAACAATGAATTATTCTGAAAATTTAAGGAGGAAATTGCAATGGAATTATTTAAATATGATAAAAATAGTGAGATGTTAGTGATAAATTTCACAAAATCTTCTAAAAACAGCAAGACATTGACAATGAAAGTTACAAAAATATTATAAAATGTAGTGAGGGATTATTATAAAATTTGATGAAGTTACAAAGGGATTAGCGAGGACTTTAAATTAATTTAGAAAAAATTTAATGAGGAATATTATTTAATTTAGGGTAAGTATGCCAGTGTTTTATTTATGGATTAGTTAATACATTTTAGTGATGGATTACCATGGATTAACAATGGAATTTTTGTTGCTAAAGAATTTTGGCAACAATTTCTATTACCTTTGTCAAACTAATTAATGAGAGGTTTTATATAATTTAGTTTTATGGTGGGTCCTAGAGCATAGAAAAATATCTATACGATATATCTAAGTCTTGAAGGATATGTATGAGGGAGCTATCACCAGAGTCCGCACTGTGGGAGGGGATACTAAGGATTTTTTTTCGTTTCTATTGGATTACACCAAGGTTCTGCTTTGAGCCCTTATCTTTTTGCCTTAGTCATGGATGAGCTAACAAAACATATACAGGATGACATCCCTTGGTGTATGATGTTTGCAGATGATATTGTATTAATAGATGAGACTCAAGCAGGGTTAAGTCAAAAGTTGAAGTTATGGAGAAGCACTTTGGAATCTAAGGGTTTTAAGCTAAGTAGGATTAAGAGTGAGTATATTCATTGTAGATTTAATAGTGAGAATAGAGAAAGAGGCAAAATTTATTTAGACAGAATAACAGTATCTCATAGTACTTATTTTAGATACCTTGGCTCTATTATTCAAGAAGATGGGGATTGTGAAGAAGATGTAAATCATAGGATTAAAGCTGGTTGGATGAAGTGGAGGGGTGCTATAGGAGTTCTATGTGATCAAAAGATGCCAATTAAATTAAAAGAAAAATTTTACCGCACTGTAATACGACCTGCGATAATGTATGATAGTGAGTGTTGGGCAGTAAAAGGACAACACATTAGTAAAATGCATGTTGCAGAAATGAGAATGATAAGATGGATGTGTGATCATACTAGGATAGATAGAATCTGTAATGAGTGCATTGGAGAAAAAGTGGGGGTAGCACCTATTGAGGATAAGATAAGAGAGCATAGATTGAGATGGTTTGGCCATGTAAAACGAAGATATAGCGATGCGCCAGTTAGAAGAACTGAACAAGTTAGAGTAGTGTTTAGATCATATTTGTACTAGTTTTCAGTATGATTTTTATGTGTTTTTAGTTAATGTTTTGATTGATTTTTGTTTTAAGTGTGTTTAAAGTGTTGTTTTTAGGTTTAGGTGCAAAAACACCATTGGAAGATTAAAACAGTGCAGGAAAAGCATGAACCAAGCAAGACATGGCCAAGCCAAATCAAGCTTGGCCGTGTCCCTCAAAGAATGAAGAGGGCAGAGCATCCAAGGAGAAAAACCAAAGAAACCAAGAAAAGAAGAGCAAAAATGAAGAAGCAGGAAGAGACACACTCAGTGACACGGCCAGCAAGCTTGGCCGTGTCCCATTTCATGCCAAAGAACAAGGGAGCAAGCAAAGAAGGAAAGAAAAGAGACAGTAGTGGACACACCCACATGACACGGCCACAAGCTTGGCCGTGTCACCCCTTGAGACCAAAAGAAAAGAAACAAAAAGAAAGAAACAAAAAGGGCAGTGAAGGACACGGCCAGATGGCTTGGCCGTGTCCCAAAGGAAAACAAGAGACACGGCCAAGCTACTCTTGGCTTGGCCGTGTCACACCTAAAACATTTGATTTCTTTTGCATGAAGTGGGGGACAAAGTGGGAGACAATGCCTTGTGCTTGCCAAAAAAAATGCTAAACAAAGAAATAGTGGGGAACAAAGTGAAATGGTATGAGTTGGAAGGCATGGGTGTGTATTTTGAATGAATTAAAAGGAGAAGAAGAGGGAAATTGGAGGGAGTTCTTGTCTTGGTTTTCTTAGAGCCAAATTTCTGCTACACGTTTAGGAGAGGGAGAGAGTGACACTCTCCCTTGTCCCTTCATCTTCATCTCCATTTCCATTCTCTCTACATTCTCCATCTTCCATTGACAAGTTCTTTGAGATTCTTTGGGATAAATTGGGTTAAACAAGCTCTTGAAGGTTGAAGAAGCTTCATTGAAGGGATTGGTGACTTGAGAAAGCTCCATTCCATCTTCCAAAGGCACAATCAATTGAAGGGTTGGTGACTTGAGAAAGCTCCATCCAAAGGTTTGGTGACTTGAGAAAGCTCCATTCCACATTGCAAGGGGGAATCAACCATTGAAGAGGGCTTGGGTTCTTCATCATACATCAAGTGGAGCTAGGAGGAAGACTAGCAATCCTACTCTTGGCATCTTCACAAGGGGTTTTTCTATTCTCTCTTTTAATTCATTTCTTATTGTTGTTGTTGTATTAATAGAATTGATATTGCAATGAACAATTTGTATTTATTTTATATTGAGTTGAATGAATATTATAAATTGATGATGTTGAGCTAAATACCCATGCCCAGGGTTTGTAGTATATTTGGTTGAATGTCTTGATTTGATATTTACATGGATGTTCCTTGTTAATTGGTTGATTGTATTGCATTAAATGCTAGGTTGATAGATTAGCTACCTATTGATCTTTGAATATTGGATGATGGACCGAGAGGTGAAATCCGATATCAGAACTATATAATCGACCACCATATGAATGAATTAGAAATATAAGTTCTAGGGTTTTATTTAATTTGGTAATGTAAAATAATTGGTTATTACTAATTCATGAATGTGAGAACTAATGGATGGGTAATTGACTAATTAACCTTAAGGAACAAATTAATTTACAAGGTTATGTTAATGGATAATTGAGAATTGGGCTTTGATTGAATGGACCTATAACCCTAGGCACCTTCCCAAGAATCGATTTGATCTTGTACACCCATCACACACATCAACCCTACACACGTTAATTTTAGGTTTGAATTATTATTGCACCATCCCAACACAACAAACTTCTGCATTTAAATAATTTGTCAATCAAGCTATTATGAACCACACCTTCTTGGGGAAACGACCTTGGGGCGATCACCTTTGCTACAACTACCTTGTATACTTGCGAGTGACGCTTTGTAGTAGTACTTAATTAGAGCGCAACAAGTTTTTGGCGCCGCTGCCGAGGAGGGCTGTCGAAGTAGTAATAGTTTGATTTTTTATTTATTTACTCGGTTGTCTGTTTTCTTTAAATTACTAAGTGTTGTTCTTTTTATATTTTTTCTGCTGGGGAGGGTTGTTGTAGTAGTAATAGTTTGATATTTTATTTTATTTTATTTTATTTTATTGTTTGTTTGTTTTCTTTTAAATTGTTTGTTTATTTTGTTTGAATTTTTTGTTTTTGTTTTCTTTAAGTTTCTAAGTGCCTTGTGTAAAGATGCAGTTTTCAAGGCACGGGGAAGTTTATTATAGGAACGATGATTCTGAAATGGCATGGCAATTAGCAGAATTGATGAATCAACTTAATGTGCTAAATGCAAGAGGAAGAGCACCTATGCCACGCCAAGAGATATGTGCAGCATGTGGCAATGTAGGCCATAGTACAAACACGTGTTCAATGGGTTTTGGACGATACCAAGAATGGCAAAAGGAAGAATATGACTACCAAGGTTTCCAGCACATGGGTAGAAATGACACATATTCCAATCCTTATAATCCCAGCTGGGGAAGCCAACAAAATTTTTCTTGGAAAAATCAGCAGCACATTCCACCTCCAAATTTTTTTCAACCTTACCAAAGAGACTCTTACCCTCAAGCACAATATTCAAATCAAAATTAACTTAAGACACCCACATTTGAAGATAGTTTGAATGCCTTCATTCAAACTAGCGCACGAAATCAAGATAAACTTAAGGAACCCACTTTGGAAGATAGTTTGAATGCCTTCATTCAAATTAGCTCACAAAACCATGATCAATTTGAGAAATCCACTGTGGAAGATGATTTGAATGCTTACCTTCAAATTAGCACACAAACTCAGGAAGGGAGCAATGAGAGGTTTGATTCTTTGGAGGAATCATTGAAGAGGGTGGAAATGCAAGTTGGGCAACTGGCACATCAACTCCAAGCACAACAAAAGGAGGAATTTCCTAGCCAATTGGAGTAAGTCAAGGTAATCACAAATTTGACGAGTGAACAGGTGATATATAACAATTTTTGTGATTCCTTTGATGTAGGGACTAATCAAAAAGACAATGGTGATGAGATGCTGCCCAACATGGAGAAACCAAGTCAATCAAAGGAGGAGGAGAATTTGGACTCATCAACTTCATCACATTTGTATGAACCTCCGAATCCTTTGCCACCAATTCCATTCCCAAGTAGGCTGAAAGAAGAGGAGAAAGGTAAGCAACTTTCTAACATCTATGATTTGCACTCCCAAGGAGAAAGTGGAAATAAGCTTAAGATAGGTATGCCTTTAGAAAGAGAACATGAAATGCCTAATTTAGAACTTGAGGAGTGTAAGCTAGTTTTAGATGCTGAGGTTGTTGAGAGGGGACTTGACATTGTTAAAGTGGATGAAGAAGTGATTCAACCAAACTTGGTTGAACTTAAAGAGTTCCCAAAAATCATCTCCTCTACTCTTGGTGGTGAAGAAGAGCAGAAAGCTAATATGCCCATGTTGCACAAAGACAAAGATTATTACCACGTTCCTGTAGCACGGGAGGATCACCCCAAGGCGACCTTCACATGTCCCTTTGAGACATGTTCTCTTCAAGGAATACTATTTAGGGGTTGCCGTACATCGGGTACATTTCAAAGTTACATGTTGTTCATCCTCTCAGTCATGGGCTCCAATTGCATTATGGGTGGAAGGAGCCCTACACATTGTATATGGGAATGATGGAAATCAGATTTCATCTAAACCCTCTCTGTAGTATGCATGCTCACATTGAGGACAATGTGAATCTTTAAGTGTTGGGTACATTTTGTATTTTGTGTTTTTACTTTTAATTGCATTTTGTGTTTTTACTTTTTACTTTTTTTTTAAGTTTTAGTTAATGTTTTTAATGTTTTTCTTGGAATAAATTAATTTTGGAAAGTTCAATTGTTATAAATTATTGATAGATGACCTTTGAAATTTTGAAGCATGAATTTGAGAATTGAGTAGAATTGGTGCTTATTGTCAATTTTGTTGGTTTTCCCTTGCATTGCCATTAACCTAGTGAGGAATTGAGCCATCAACTTATCATTATTGTTGTGGGTGAACATCTTTGATTGATGAATTGCTAGAACTTGCTTTGACATGCATTTTAAGATTACATAAAAATTTCAATTAGGCATCAAGATGATTAAGGCAATTAGGTGAACCCACTTTGGCTTAAAAAGACCAACCCTATTTTTAACCTTAGTTAGCCAATTTTGAGCTTATTTTATTTTTCTTTTTCTTTCTTTTTCACAACACCATTAGCTTGAACCTTGCTGTTTAACTCTTATCGTTTCATTAGGTCAAGAGCATTTTAAGAGCGTTTATGACAGAGTGTTGTGTTGAATTAAGTGTGGGGTTAAATTTAGTAGGTTTAAGATTGCAAAGCAAAATAATAATAAAAAAAAGAATATATATATATATATAATAATAAGAATAATTGATGTTCTTATTCGAAGGGTTGAAATAAGTTGAAAATATCATTGCAATATTTAATAAGTGAGTTCCCTTGAAAAGCTCTTTAATGTCAAGGGGTAGATGAGAGGAAGGTGTTTCGGGATTGTTGGGTTATGTATATGATGGGGTACTTCATTCTTAAAGTGCTCTTGAACTTAATGATTTAGCTCACATTTCCTAAATGCCATGCCTTTACCTTAGCCCCATTACAACCCAATAAAGACCTTTTGATTGATGCTTGATTGTAATTTTGTGGTGGAGAATTGATTGATAAGCAAGCCTATGGTAATAATCTTTCATTGATTGTTATGAGTGTAAACACCACCATGATCAAACACTTGTAAGAGTTGGTGAGGGAGTGACAACATTGATTATGCATGGAAAGCCACTTAATTGCATTGGTGTCGATTTTGTTTAATTCGATATTGATTGCGGATTTAGGGATAGGGAAGTCTTGATGCATATTTATAACTCTTGAACTTAACAAAATTTATCTTGTTAGTGTGTTTTAATTTTAGCCTTGCTTGGGGACAAGCAAGGAATTAAGTGGGGGTAGCACCTATTGAGGATAATATAAGAGAGCATAGATTGAGATGGTTTGGCCATGTAAAACGAAGACCTAGCGATGCGCCGGTTAGAAAAACTGAACAAGTTAGAGTAGATATAACTAAGAGAGGCAGAGGTAGGCCTAAACTGACTTGGTCAAAGGTGGTCCAAAATGATCTTATGATTTTACATCTATCAAAAGATATAATCTTAAATCGTATTGAGTGAAAAAGAAGAATTCATATAGCCAACCCCAATTAACTTGGGATTAAGGCTTTGTTATTGTTGTTGTTGTATTAATGAGGGAATTAAAATCCCTCGTTAATCCCTATTAGCAAGGAGATCATTGGCGACAAATCCTTGCCAATGTCTTTCACTCTTTAATTATTTTTAGTGATGGAATATCATATTTTTAGTGATGGATTTCTCCCATAAAGATATGAGAAAGTTAGGATTCTTATTGCATTAGAAGTGAGGAACATATATCAGTGGGATGTCTTGAATTAAGACTCAAAGATTAATAATCACTGTACTTATAATGAGTGGTTGATGGAATCTCAATAAATGGGGATGTTTGATTGGTGTAATCTCTTGAGAAAGTAACTTGCAAATGTAAAATTTTGGCATTTGATTGGCATAGAAATATTACATTTTCATAAGCCTATGAGCCTGCTCATATTTTACCATACATCTACTAAGATGTATTTTCATCTCAAAGGATGGTAAAGTTACATTCCCATGAAAATTGTTAGAGATAATTAGTAATTAAGTGTATGTGGAGAGTTTTGATAACTCAAGATAATAACTGTTGAAGTGTCTATTCATGAAGAATTTTATTATTCATGAAAATTTGTATCTATTCATAAAGAATTGCGACTATTCATGAATAGTTGTATATATTCTTGAAGAACTATGACTATTTAAGAAGAGTTATGGCTATTCAAAAAGAGTTGTGCCTATTGATGAAAAATTATATCTATCCATGAAGGAATATGACTATTCTTGAATAGTTGTGTTTGTTTAAGACAACTAAATAATAGTTATAAATGTCTAGCTCTCTTCATAATTGAACACTTTATTTTCTCTCCAAATTCTCTAACAATAAAAAAATTCTTGTGTTCCTGTGTAAAATTTAAGAATTATTGTCTTGAATTTCTATTTTGGTTTTTGTAAAATCCTAAAAGAACACTGCCGTTAAAGCCTGATAGTAACTTATAGTAGGGCAATAATTCTTTAAGGATAGTGAATACACTTCAAAAGCCTATTGTTAAATTTCTACTTTTTCTTCAAATTTACTTACAATCATAAGGAATTATGATACTATAAAGGCTACAATAACTATTAACAAGATAATCAATCCAAAGAATTTCAAGTTGGATCTCAAGTTGGATCTTTTTGATGGAAAAAATTTCACTCGCAGGAAGGACAAGCTGTTGTTCTTTCTCACAAAATTGGGAAATTATTTATCTACTGATTTCTAATCTTCTTTTAATTTCGGAACCAACTAGTGAAGACACTAAAGAGGTCAAGGAAACCTGCAAGAAACATGAGGAGCATGAAGTTCGTTGTTGAGATTTTATCTTGAACTATCTCTTTGATTGTTTATATGATTTATTTCATCCTATAAAATCATCGTAAAGAAATTTGGAAGGCCTTGGAAAAGAAATATATTTCTTGAAAATAACACCAACAAATTTCTTAGTCTGAAATTTTTTAAATATCAAATGGTAGATGGAAAATTTTTCATTAAACAAGTTGATGAATTACTTATCCTTCTCTTTAGACTCAAGGATTTAAAAGTTAATATTTTTGAATCTCTTTAAGTTACTATTGTGATTGCAAAATTATCAGCCACTTAGAATGATTATAAAAGAAGTTGTTACATGTATACTTTTAAGAATTTCACTATCAACAAGTTAAGTAAGCATATTTAAATTGAAGAAGAAATAAGAAATCATGAGAATAAATATGGTTTAGGATATGGTTTACTATTGTTAAGCCTAAGAAAGCAAATAGTTTTGTAAAATCTAACAAGACTAGGAATAAGAGAAAATCTGAAGGTATTTCAAATGAAAAATTTTCTAATAATAAGAAAAAAAAACAAAAATTGTCTTTTTATGTGGCAAAAAGAGCCATCTTAAAAAAGATTGCAAATTTTACAAAAAGTTAAAGATGGGGGGTGGGGGGCTCAGAAAATTTTGGAATGGAAAAAGGCAAATCTTTTTAAACAAGAGGCTTCTCCATCATATATTGTTATTATGGTTACTGCTTCAAATATTAGCATGGTGATTGAATGTAATATGACAATAATTGAAAATTTTAAAAACTGGTGGCATGAATCTTGTGCCGCTGCTCACATTTGCAGTAATAAGAAAATTTTCAAATATTATAAAGTTGTAGGAAGTGAAGAAAAGGTTTTAATGAGGAATCATGACATTGCTAAGGTCCTTAGAAATGTAACAGTGGAACTAATTTTATTAAATGTATTCTATGTTTCTGATGTTAGAATATATTGTTTTTAAAAGGCATTAGGGTTGCGATACAGGAAGAAAAAGTTATTTTCTCTAATAATGGTGTACTTGTTGGACAAGGTTACTCTTGTGATGACATGTTCAAATTAAGTATTAATAAGATAGATGCTTCTATTTATATGGTTGAGTCATCCCACTATTTATAGTATACAAAATTAGCACATGTTAATTTTAGATCAAATAACTTTATGTCGAAACATGGGCTAGGCATTAAGTTCATAAAAATGATAAAAAAAAAATGAAATATGCATCAAGCTAAGATGACCAAGAAACCATTTACAAGTAATAAAAGAACAATTGAATTGCTTAAACTTGTGCATTCCAATATATGTGAATTAAATGGTCATTTAACTAGAGGTGGTAATAGATGATTTATTACTTTTATAGATTATCACTCAAGACATATACATATATGTTTAGTCAATTTAATTAAAACAACTATCAAGCATTTAATATGTTTAAGATTTACAAAGCATTAGTCAAAAATCTATTGGAGAAGAGAACTAAAATTCTAAGAAGTGATAGAGCAAGAGAATATTTTCCAATAAAGTTTATGTATTTGGCAAAGAAAATTATTTGATTCACCAAGCAAGTGCACTTTATACTTCACAACAAAATGGCTTCGTTGAAAAGAAAAATAGAATATGGATGGATATGATTAATCCATGCTTATGCATGCAAAATTACAAATGAATATACTGGGAAAGATTTCATTAATAACCTGTTTTATGAATAATAGAAAACCTTCAAAGAAATTTAAGATTTTTCCATGTGAAATATGGAAAGGAAGAAAACTTAACTTAAAATTTGTAAGGGTACGTGGTTGTTTAGCCTATTATAAAATTCATAATCCTAAAAGAGTGAAATTAGGACCAAGAGAAATTAAAAGCATTTTTGTGAAATATGCCAAGAACTTAAAAGCATTTAGATTATTAGACATTAAGTCTAATATTATTGTTGAATCCAAATATTGTGTTCTTAGAAACAAATTTTATTTGTGATTCAAATAATAATTCACATGATAGTACAAAAACCACTAATTGTACAGTAACTCTACATAAATTTTACAATGACAATACTATATTGACCTATGATGATATTATGATAACACATAACACTACTTGGATCCTAGTTCTTCTTCAATTAATAACAGAAAAGCACGTATATCTCCTAAAGAACCTAAGAGAAGCCAAAGAGCAATAAAAGTAAAGAACCTAGATCTTGATTTTATTTTTTCTTAGGCAATATTATTTTTAGTTGAAGGAAGTAGAGATAAAGTATTAAATAAAATACATAAAATATTAAATAAAATACTTGTTGTTTTGAATTTATAAGAGGACTCTAAGACTTCTAATGAAGCAATAGTTTTAAGAGATTCTGCTTTTTGGAAAAAAAGATATAAATGATGAAATTGATTGTCTTTTATCAATTGTACATGGATATTGGCATATTTACCCCATAAGTCTAATCCCATTGGATGTAAGTGGGCGTTTATGTGAGCGAGAATTTTCGCCCTTACTCTCGATAGAATGGTTCTTGCAACTTCGGCATTATTAGGTTCTGGGCCTTAGAGAACATGGGCCTAAACCCATATAATAAGAGTCGCCACTTGGACTAGCCAAGAAAGAAATAGAAGGGGTGGATAACATGATTCCTAAACAATAGCCAATCTCTATTGGGTTTATAAAGTTGGGTATGCATGGGGAAGGTGAGAAGTGACCCAGCACCCTATATTATTAAGGTGGGAAGTTGGATACGCCCGGTTCATTAGAATCAGCCTTCTTTTTAGGTCTAAATATTATTAAATTTTTACCTTATTACAATATTATTCATATTACAAATATTATTGGAATAACGAATATCACATTAAAAATCAAATAAATCAAATAAAATGGGCATACAAGATAGAAACATGCCCTTACAAATGTCCAAGATCTATAAGGATAAATAAAATAGGACACCCACCAAGAAGTAAAAATGTGTCCCTTACAATTGTCCCAAAGTACTCAAAATAAATTAACTAAAAAAAGCAAATTAAATAAGGCACCTACAAAGTGAAAACATACCTTTTATAATTTTGAAATCCATAATCAATTAAACATTCAATAACAAAATAAGTAATCCAAATAAATAGTTAATCATCATACAAACAATTGTAAATTAGGGCTAAACTAATGAAATTAGGGTTTTATCATTAATTTAGGGTTTCAATTATAAAATTAGGGTTTTACCACAAAATTAGGATTTCAATTATAAAATTATGGTTTTATCATAATATTAGGGTTTTATATAGAATATTAGGGTTTAGATCATAAAACTAGGGTTTAACATGCAAAATTAGGGTTTAATCCTAAAACTAGGATTTGGTATGCAAAATTAGGGTTTCTCATGCAAGATTACAAAATTAGGGTTTTTGATGATGAAATTAGGGTTTTAAATGCATGATTTGGATTTGGATCCTAAACTAAAGTTTTAATGGATGGAATTAGGGTTTGGGGGGGGGGGGGTACAAGGCAAGTTCTTTAGGTTGCAATTTGAGTGAATACAAAATAATAAATTAAAATACAACAAATTTATAAGATTAAACAATGGTGATGGTCACTTAAATTAAATGGACTTAGTTAATGAAAAACATATCTACGTTGTTGGCTCCACCAAAATAATTTCTTTAAACTAAACCTCACTCCAAACGCCACAAAATCCTTACAGAGTGTAGTACTTGATGATGGCATGGTTTGCTTGGATCAAAATAGGTCTTGGTTGGGCTAGATAATCCAGATATTGCCTCTGTGTTCCTAATATTTTAGCTATTGTCCCTCTATTTAATTAATTGCTTTTTATCTCTCCTTTTTAATCTTTTTATTTCCGTGTCTTTCATTTTTTGCTTCTTAATTCCTAGTTGTGGTAGCTTAATTTGCTAATCGTAGCTCCCTTCGATGCTGCATGTTAATTGCTTTTTATAGGCCTAAATTAGGGCAATAATCTAGCTCCCTTTTGGTTAAACAATCCTAATTCTATTAGAAAAGCTACTGCTTATCCCAACTCCATCCGAGTTTAAGTAGAATTACGACACATAAAAATAACAAAAATTGAATTAGGCTCAGAATTAAGGCTCATGGCATGATTATGGCTTTTGAATCATACTAGACTCAGTTTGGGCTTTTAAAATCGGGCCGGACTTAATTCAAGCTTTTAAAATTAGTCTAGATTTAATTTAACCTTTTAAACTTGGGACCAGATTCAGTTAGGGCTAAAATTAAAGGTCTATAATTTTTTCCCCTATTTGAATGATCTTGAATTTATGTGGAAGAGAGTGAAAAGCAATGATACAACTTTTAGATTTTACACCAAGTGTCTGCAAATCAAAACACAGATATGCCAAACAAACAAAAAACCAAAGAATGGATACCCTATAGTAATGAACCATTAAGTATCAACATTTGACCATTGGGTAACTCTGATATCCCAATAGGTTGATCGAGCGACTTTAATATCTTCATGAAACCTGTAATACCCTTATACCTTATATATGTACAATGCATACAACCCGTGTACGTAAAGTACATATATAAAATATAAGAGTGCCTCTATAATTTACTGTGTAATTCTCATATTCTTAGTAAAAATAATTAAATTCTAAAAGACTAATTTATTAAATAAATACATTTATATTTAATATTGTACAAAACCTTTATAAGAAAATATCTGAAAAAAATTTGTCAGAGTTTTACTTGAAACTTGGACATTCTAAAAAATAATAAAAAACGCAACATGTACAAAAATTTTCACTTTCAAATACATACATTTGCAAAACTCTAAACATATTCAAAAATTCTCAAACAGTACCAATTTACATTGTAAATTCATACTTTAAGTAGCAATACTTGTTAAAAAAAATTCATATATACACAATGACCTTTTCCAAAACATATCTAATATACATATGGTATTTTTACTTTACAAAGTTCACATTACATAGTACATTAACTATACATGAATGCATCACCTTCCAAGTTAGTCTCGTGGCACCCACATCTTCAAGTCTCAATCACACACCAGTTCACTCTAGTCTGCACTTCTAATACCTGCGTGATGCACATTACCGCGCTAAGCTCGAAAGGCTTAGTGATACATATATAACAACAACATACATATATACATTGAAATGTTTAAACTTCATAATGGATTTTGCACTATTATAAATAGCCACATTTTATTGACAATTTATTCACTATATGAACATTTATCTAAATTCACACCTTAATATGCAATTCACAGTATTCTCACTATAAGCACATATATTCACACATACACAAATCACATCCAATGACATACACATTGGGCCCAAATAACCTTATATAGTATTCTGATTTCATAGATTTGTTATGGTCTATCACGACACTGGAGATCTAAGTGTCACATCTGTCCCCTGTTGACACCTCTATGTCTAGCCCGAAGGCAAATATCAGTGATACCTAGTGTCTAGCTCGAAGGCACATCATATCATAAGTGACGCCCAACATCTAGCTCGAAGGCAAATCATATCAATAGCACCAAACAAGATACTATATAAGGTAAACACACATTTCATATACATTACTACTTTATCACAACTAATTCTTTTATTGTTTATTAGTTTTTAACACATTTTCATCACTTTTCTTAATTCTCACATTTAATATCCATTTTCCATTTCCAAGTGATCATAGTGTGCTATAATCACTTTCACATTTTCCACATTTTTCTATTTGTTTTCCATATTTACACAAAGATACACATATTGCATAACACATTTACTCTTTCTTTCATGGTTTTCATATTTTCTTTCTCACTTCCTTGACAAATTATACATTTCTCATATTTTCATCATTTTTAACATATTTCACATTTACTACATTATAGACATAACAATAACAATAGCCATTCAACAATAGCTCATCATACAAATTTTACGCACTTCATGTATAAACATTAACTTCACATTGAGTAAGTGTCCAATGTGATACTCATCATATAACTATGCCTCATGGCATAGATTATGTGATTAATGTACATTATACCAAGCCACATTAAAAAAAATCTCAAGTAAAGAAAAATATGTACTAACCTCAAATTTGGTAAATTCCAAATCAATCTTAATCTCCAACCTTCATTTCTCAAATTGCCCTTCAATTCTTTAATTTGTAAGTTCTCTTTGCTCAATCCTAAACCACATTATTAGTTCCAATATTGCATTTAAAATTTTGGGTGTTACAAAACCACCAAGCGATTTTAATACCTTAGTAGAACAACAACCATCAAGTGACTTTAATATCTCGATGAAACAACCAAGCGATTTTAATATCTTGGTAAAATAACAACCATCGAGCAACTTTAATATCTCGATGAAACCACTAAGTGATTTTAATATCTTGGCAAAACAACAACTATCGAGCAACTTTAATATCTCGATGAAACCACCAAGAGATTTTAATATCTTGGTAAAATAGCAACCATCAAGCGACTTTAATATCTTGATGAAGCCACCAAGTGATTTTAACATCTTGGTAAAACAACAACCATCGAGCGAATTTAATATCTCGATGAAGCCACCAAGTGATTTTAACATCTTGGTAAAACAACAACCATCGAGCGACTTTAATATCTCGATGAAACCACCAAGTGATTTTAACATCTTGGTAAAACAACAACCATCGAGTGACTTTGATATCTCGATGAAACTACTAAGTGATTTTAATATCTTGGCAAAACAACAACCATCAAGCAACTTTAATATCTCGATGAAACCACCAAGCGATTCAAATATCTTGGTAAAACAATAACTATCTAGCGACTTTAATATCTTGATGAAACCACCAAGTGATTTTAATATCTTAGTAAAACAACAATAATGAAGCGACTTTGATATCTCGATAGGATAGTGAGCAACTCTAATATCTACCTGGATACTAAGGGTTTGGATGTTTTACCAAATTCATAAAATTGCACCATCAAGATACTTTAACAAATCCAATATATGCTGAAGATTTGGACACTTTATCAAATCCCCAAAAATGCGCCATTAGGATACTTTATCAAATTTAATATAGGCTAAAGATTTGGAAACTTTGGCAAATCCAAAGAATTCAACATATTTGGAAAAATATGAGTAGACTTGGCTGCAAATGCTTCAACAAATCTGCTTGAAGATGTCTGTCTTTATAGAAATGGATCTTCATCATGATTCTTTATTCTTGGGAATGGACCTTTGTCCTGCATTGACTTTAGCTCTTCTAGCTTGACTGAACTTCTACCATTTATATCTTCTTTCATTTGAGAGTCTGGCTTTCCTATAGCCACTTATTCCATTTTTTAATGGATTTTTTCTTTCAAGAATTTAACCATTCTTTTCATTGGATACTTTATCTTTGTCCCCCTAGGCCAGCTAAAGTGGTAATTCTACCTTATGAGTAGTCTCTCATCAACATTTCTACTAGCATACGACTATTCTTTCTTTTGTAATGAGACTAGATCTTTCTCAAGTAATGGGCCTTTTATACCCCCTGACGCTATGTCTGCTTCTTATTGTTTGCTTCATAAAGTATCAACTATTCACAGTGACAAAGACTAAGGGCATAAGACAACAAGAATGCAGTGTGATATGCTCAAGTATGCATGTTTGCATGATATGCTTGAATGATACTTACAATGATTATACTGACTCACAGACTGAGGTGATAGGCCATGGGACCCCCGATGGCACCTTAGAGATGTTCATTTAGGCCTTGCATTGGATCATCAGGATATATCACATCGATAGATTCATCTTCAAGATATAGAAAACATGATTAGTTAGGGCCCAAGCAGGATAGTCAGAGATACATGAGACATCCATTTCAAACCATGATTCAGCACATTAGTTGATAGTTTCGTCATAACCTTGTAAAAAATTCTTTCATCAGCCTACCTTTGCGCAATATATCCTTTAAGGTTTGATAGTGCAATGTACTTCCTTATGCTTGAAGGCTCATGTTATCTTTTTTGAAATTTAATTTTAATTTTGAAATCAAAGTTGGCTTTGTCAAATCAGTGTCAATATACCTCAGGACTTGTCTTTTAAATTAACACATCTATAACATCATATCTCTACTTACCAAACTGAATTTGAGAATCATTTCCATTTGAGTAAGAGATCTTGCACTTTAGATGGGCACATACACATTACTTGGCCAAAGGTCTTATTACGTTTAAATATTATTTATCTCATATGTATGATTTTTCAAACAACCTCCACTAATAGACTCCACCTATCAAGAGAGATCAACATATCTTTAAAAGGCTTGAAATGGGATTTATAAGGGATATTGGCTTAAGTGAAAGCTATTTTTTTTTTGGAGCTGATGCTATATTACTAACAAATCTTCACACTATAAATTTTTTGTTGGAACTATGTGCTGTTGGAAGCATTCTTAAACTCTTAGTATCATTTCCACCTTCTAGGAGTCTTATTATCTTGCTTCATGTAAAGATAAAACTTGAATGTTTTTCCATCTTCTTAGCAGAAATCTAGATCTAATCTAACTAGGACAAACCTATTCTTTTTCTTTTCTTTTACAAAAACTCAGGACCCTTTTTCTTCTTTTTTTTTCTTTTTTTTTGGCATGGCATTTCATCATTCTAACCCTTTCCCCATTCGAAATATCAAGTTTAAGACTTTCAAGATGGCTGACTCAGAGTTTTATTGGACGTTAAGAACCAAATGGAAGATGACCTT
The DNA here is from genome assembly GCA_947685225.1 of Garcia nutans. Taxonomy (NCBI): domain Eukaryota; kingdom Viridiplantae; phylum Streptophyta; class Magnoliopsida; order Malpighiales; family Euphorbiaceae; genus Garcia; species Garcia nutans. The sequence goes on from CANTUV010000013.1 coordinate 1,686,887, forward strand.
TCTCCTATTTCTCTGATTTAGCTGAGTCTTTGGTTGGTTGGATCAATTCAAGTTAAACTCTTCTCGTAGGCTGAGCAGAAACCTTCTATTGCTTTAGGTATCAAGAACTCTGTTAGCTTTTTGAATCACCCTTTCGGGTATTCAAACTTTCATAATTTTCTTCCTTTTTTAGCTTTATTTTTTTCCTAGACGACCCTTTTGGGTTTTTGAAACTAGCAAACTATTCTAATTTTTGTCTAGGTCACCCTTTTAAATTTTCAACCTAGCAAGCTTTCCATTTTCTTTCTTTTTTTTTTATCTTGATTTCTTTAGTTCTAGCTTTAAGAAAGTCATCTTGTTCATATTGTCTTATGCTTCTAATTATGAGTAGCTCGAGTCTAGTTCAATGAGGATGAATCTTTTTGTTATCATGATGTTATCTTAATGATGAAATAGATCTGAGATATTAGGTCTAGTTCAGGTAAACTTATATTATCCTCATGGTCTTGACTAAGCACACCTTTCTTCAATCTTCTTGCTTCTTGGAAGCTTAGTAATCATTAGAATTGTTATAAGTGTCATGCCAGCTCAGAATAGGTTATCAAGGTTTACAAGCCAATAAAAAGCAAGCTAAAATCTCATAAAGGCTCTAAGGGTTAAACTAAGGATTGATTTTAACAGGGTAGATATCAATTTTTGGCTTATCAACCAATGCCTAGATCATCTCTCCATTAAATAAGCAGAGTTCAATTTTGACTTAAAAGTTTATCAAAGCATGTTCTAAGATCGACTAGACATATAAGCAAGAGCCCTTTTCTAAGTAAGCATACACAACTTAATGCTATAGAGCAATTCCTTCACCTAGTAAAGTCATTCGTGTCATGATTTATAAATATGCTAATTTATAAATATCAAACTAGATTCATTATTGGTTAAGCATTAAAATGAACAAAAACCAACAAATTTATAAATTCAACAAAAGTAGTTTATTCAAATAATTTGAAAAAACACAATTATTCAAAATACCAAAGAAAGAATAAAATAAGCAGCATTCTAGCCTAAAGAGCTTTATTGAATTTAAGTCGAAAATGCTTTGTCTACTTGGACATGCTAGGGGCGAGGATCTTTCCACTATCAATAAGATCTTGTATCTCATGCCTCAAATGTATACATTGATTCGTGTTATGACCTAATGTTTGATGTAAGTGGCAATAACATTGAGTGTTGAACTTAGGTGGTAGAGGATCTAGTAATGGTCGAGGTGCCAATGTTTGTAGCAAATCCTTCTTTATTAGATTTTCAAAAATCATTGACAAAGGTTTCCCTAAGTCTAAAAATTTACGCTTCTTTGCTAGTTCAGTTGTTGCATTTATCTCAACATATTTCTGTCCACTAGGATGGTAGCCACCCTTATTGTTCCCTTTTCCATTATGTATGTTCTTTTCTCTCTCCCATTTTTCTAGCTAAAGGTCAACCCCATACAAGTCTTATGGCTTAATTGATATTATAGAATAGGAATTGACCCCTCATTTATCTATTCCTTATTAAAGTTGCCTTTCCCTTATTCTTTATGTTAGCGGCAAATGCCTCATTAGCATTATTGATGATCTCCAGAACCTCAATCAACTGAGCCTTCATAATCTCAGCCAATTGATCCCGTAACTTGGTCATCCTAGCTTTGACAACTTCATTGATTATATCATTAAGCTGGTTTGTATCAATCTTTCCTGACTTCAGACTTGCAAATAGAGCACTCGAATCAAAATCACTTCTTTAGATGGTATTGATTATGGCACAGGAACTGCTGCTCTGCAAGTCAAATAAGTTATATGATGCAATGGATGCATGCATGTGTAGAAAATAAACAAATAAAGTCAAAATGCTCCTTCCAACCCTATATCTTTCCAGACACGAGTGGCAAGTCTCTTTCCCTAGGTGTTTTGGTTAACAAAAATATCAACAGGGGATATTTTTATTTTTGAAAGAATCACTCAAATGGAATAACTAATAGTTGTATTTCAAACATAGAACTCATTTTATGATAGCCCCCACAAATTAAGCTTTATTCCTTCGGATCTACTGAAGAGTTTAGTAGCATTTCCGCTATATTGCGGATTAAAACTAAATTAATAGGTTTATTATAAATAGACTTCTCATTTAGAAAATAACTAATTATCCATTCCACAAACAACGGCCATAACTAACAAGCCTTGGTATAATTAAGGTCCACAAATGATTTTAGTATTCCATAGTTGACCCAATTACTTATAAGCCTAAAAAAAATAGATCCAATATAAAAAGTTTTAATTTCAAAGATTAATATTTTTGGACCCTTCCTTGAAAATATTTTAAAGCCCATTTTAAAAAGTTTATTTCAAAAATTAATCTTGGGTTTTGTGTTTGGACCATGAGGTAGAAAAAAAAAAATTTGACCCATCTTTATTGAAAAACGGTTTAAACCTATTTAAAAAATTTTGAAAATAATTTTGACTTTATGCTTAAAATGATTTTGGCTTATACTATAATTAGGTCATATTAGGAAAAGACAAACCAAATTGGTCAAAACTCAAACTAAGATATGCTAACCATTGTCAAACAATAAGCAATTAGGGCAAACCTTCGACAAGTTACTAGGACAATTACATGGGCTTTAGTCTTTAGGGTAAAAAGGCTTAGGTTCCTATAGCGAGTATATACCAAAAGATACAAGACTATGAGTAGTTATACAGTGATCGATCTCCATATCTTGAATGAAAGCATGGTATCACTTACACACACATAACACGGGTTCCACATGGCATCCTAACTCACACACACAATGCAAATCTAAATGTTGCAATTAATAATATCATAATAAGAAAAATAAAATAATATGAAGACCAACAGAATCAACTTTTCTTATCCTTAGTGGAGTAGCCACTGTGAGCAGAGATTTTTGTTCCCACTCCCGGTGGAATGGTTCTTACGACTTTTGCACTATTAAGCTCTGGGCCTTAGAAAATAAGGGCATAAATTCAGAGAATAAAAGTCACCACCCAGATAGGCCAGGAAACAAATAGAAGGGGTGTATGACTTGATTCTTAAGGAATCTCTAACTCCTACTGAGTTCGAAAAGTTGGGTACACATGAAGAAGGTGAGAAGTGATCCAACACCCTCATAACGTCCGATTCATTAAACCAGCCTTCTTTTCAGGTCTAAATATTATTAAATATTTATCTTATTACAATATTATTCATATTATAAATATTATTGGAATAAAGAGCATCACATTATAAATCAAACAAAATGGGAACCCAAAATAGGTGTAAACATACCCTTACAAATGTCCAAGATTCATAAAAACAAATAAAATATGTCCAAGATTCATAAAAAAAAAAAATAGAACACTCACGAAAAGATGGAAACATATCCCTTACAATTGTCCCAAAGTCCTTAAAATAAATTAATAAAAGAAGCAAGTTAAATAAGGTACCCACAAAGTGAAAATATGCCTTTTACAACTTTAAATTCCATAATCAATCAAAGATTCAATAACAAAATAAGTAATCCAAACAAATAGTTAATCATCACATAAATAATTATAAATTAGGGCTAAACTAATTAAATTAGGGTTTTATCATCAATTTAGGGTTTCAATTATAAAATTAGGATTTTATCACAAAATTAGGATTTTATATAGAAGATTAAGGTTTAAATCCTAAAACTAGGGTTTAACATGCAAAATTAGAGTTTAATCCTAAAACTAGGATTACAAAATTAGGATTTTTGATGATGAAATTAGGGTTTTAAATGCATGATTAGATTTTTAAATACATGATAGAGTTAGGGTTTGGGGATACAAGCCAAAGTCTTTAGGTTGCAATTTGAGTGAATACAAAACAATAAATTTATAAGATTAAACAATGGTGATGATCAATTAAATTAAATGGATTTAGTTAATGAAGAACTTACCTATGTTATTGGCTCCACTAAAATGATTTCTTTAAACCAAGCCTCACTCTGAACACCACAATATCTTTACATAGTTTAATACTTGATGATGCTATGGTTTGCTTGGATCAAAATAGGTCTTGGCTGGGCTAGATAATCCAAAGATTACCTCTATGTTCCTAAGCTTTTAGTTACTACCCCTTTATTTAATTAATTGTTTTCTGTCTCTCTTTTTTGATCTTTTTGTTTATGTGTTTCTCTTTTTTTGCTTCTTAATTCCTAATTATGGCCACTTAATTTGCTAATCGTAGCTCCCTTTGATGTTGCATGTTAATTGGTTTTTATAAGCCTAAATTAGGGCAATAATCCAGCTCCCTTTTGGTTTAAACAATCCCGATTCTATTTGAAAAGCTTCTTCTTATCCCCAATCCATCCTAGTTTAAGTAGAATTAGGACACTTAAAACCAACAAAAATCAAATTAGGCCGGAATTAAGGCTCATGGAGAATTTTCATGGCCAATTCGTCATGATTCTGGCTTTTGAATCATACTAGACTCAGTTTGGGCTTTTAAAATTGGATCAGACTTAATTCAAGCTTTTAAAATTGGAATGGATTTAATTTAGGCTTTTAAAGTTGGGACCATATTCAATTAGGGCCAAAATTAAAGGTCTATAGTTTAGAAAGAAATATAATATTGATGGTTCTCTAAACTCTTTAAGGGTAGACTCGTTCCTAAAGGTTTTAGACAAAAAGAAAGTGTAGATTATTTTGATACTTATGCTCCTATAACCAAAATTACCTATATAAAAGTGTTGTTTGCATTAGGCATTAGCATCAATTTTGATGCAAACCTACTAGTAGGAACAAGACACCCAACACCTTTGCAATTGGAGGCAACTTTAGAGGCCTAATACCTTTATGATTGCATGTAGCTCTAGAGACCCAATACCTTTATGATTGGAAGCAATTCCTTAAAAAGCTAAATTAAATTCTTTCTTCAAGACCTTAACCCAAACCTTACATTATAGGAGAGAACTTAAGCATTATAATACTCAAGTGATTAACTCTTGTTTATTGATTGATTCAGACATGAATCAAGATAAAAGAATTAAACACTCTTAAAAACAAGTTCTGAAATTTTATTAAAAAGCAATGATTTGTTTTCTAAAATGCTCATAATAAGTTATAAATATGATACAAGGGGTGGGAACCCTAAATTAGGGTGCTTAGTAATAAGTTTAAACATATTCTTATAATACTCTTATACTATATATGCGTAAAAAATATACGTAAAATACAAGAGTATCACAAAAGTTAAACATGCAAGAAGACTCTCTTTTAAAACCTTAGTATAAAATCCAAACTTATTCAAAGTTTAAACATTATCTAAAACTATATAGAGCAAATAAATAATATTAATTAAACCATATTTTTACTAAATTACATAAAAAAAATTCTATGAAAAATTTATCAAAGTTTTGTTTATAAAATCATTATTGCTAGTCATTATAAGTTGGAATTCCTGCAAGAAGATACACTTCTAAGGCCACGATAGCCACAAATTCCATAACTACTCCAGCTTGACCAACTCCAGACAACATAATATCAATAATAGACAAAATAATGTCTAACATTTATATAAACATACTATTTACAATAACCTCAATTGGTTTATAGTATATAAAGCAGTTATAATTGCAAAATCAAAATTCACAGGGTGCAAAAACAATACATGATATGTAACAAAAGTTTAGAATGGTTTTGTGGTAAGAAATTTTAAACTTTTGAATCACCCTCAATTCAAAGTGTTCTCAGACTTATTAAGGCTCCTTTAATTTGTGTTCTTGTCACATGCGGGATAAAATTAATCACATTAAGCTATACAATTTAGATGTACTTATTTTAGAATTAATTAAATAACAAAACAATAATTCTAATATTCAAGCATTGTTTTATATTATAACAAAATAAACATAAATCTCTCACATTAAATGATATAATCATAATTTTAAAAGAATTCTATAAACTTGAACTATAACTTACACAAATATATATATATATGTATATATTCAACATTTCCAATTGCAATTTATTCGAATTACACCTTTATATCGGTGCCTAAGATTTGATAACATTGAACTGGTCCATCGCCACCCATAGGTCTCGACTCCAGAGATAAAGAGTTGGATATCGAAGTATCTCGCCTGAAGGCATATAAATCTCATACCACTTTAAGTATCACGATTCCATAGTATCTCGGTCAAAGATGTAAATATAATAATTATTTCATGATGCATCTATAAATGTCTGGGTGCAAACTTGATAATACAAAACTCAACACTATAAATCAAAAACATGTGTAAGGCATTAAAACACAATATCATTTTCATAAATCTTTCTCAATCAATCTCAAGTCATTATTTTTATAATTTCTTCATAATCATCAAAACCCACATAATCATCATATAAAATTTTTATAACTCAAATGATAAGTATTTCAATGTTAAAATTTTAAATTTAACACTCACATAAATAAATAAAGCTAAAAATCAAATGACTTCTGAAATACTTAAATCCAACATATAAACTACAAGTTCCATAAAATAATAATTTTCTTCCTAAGTAATCAAATCAAATCTCATTTCACCTTAATTTATATTAAAATTTATAAAATTCAATATAAATTTCACAAATATAAACAAATAACAACTTTAAAAAAATATCAAAATAAGTTTATGTCAAAATATAACAACTCTAATTAAATATTTTCAAAGTAAGTACAAATCTCAGTGAGCTCCAAAATTAATTCAATTTCACTTTCTAGGCCTCAATTCAAAGAAACCAATTCTCCACCATCTTGAACTAAGATTACCAAAATATACTCCTAAAATAATAAGAATTCAATTATTCAATTTAGCAAATAGTGATACTTAAGTTAACATTTAATTACACTTATCCTAACTAAGCCCCATCATAAACACTTACTTTATATTCTCTTCACCACTTGTGGGACCTCGCTAGAGCACCGATCCGACTTGCTCAAGAATTTAGAGCCAAAATACTCATTTAGGTTTGGTCTCACATGACACCACTGTATATGGTCTCTAGTCGGGTTTTATAAGCATGGGTTTAAAAATGGATTATCTATTTTGAGAAAATAGTTTACTCTCTTTTTGTTATGAAAAAAGAGGAAGTGACTTTTATTTTGAAAAAGTGGGAATTGGACAGTTGCCACCTTAAATTATTTTATTTTAGGAAAATTCAAGGAAAAACTCATTTAGTTGTCTCCATTAAAATTGATTAATGTTTACTTTTAAAGATACTAGTCCGAAACTAATCACGATAGGTCCCGGACTAAGTTTTCAAGTGAGTTTTGATTAAAAAAAAGATTTTCTCTTTCATTAATTTAACCTCTGTATTTTGCAAAAAAAAATAATTTTTAATGTTAATGACAAGATTAAGGATGAATGGAAATTTAATATGCATGTGCAAATAATTAATATGACATCAACAATTACAGTAAAAATGAATTATTATAACTTCAAATTTTCATACATATAGGAGCTTTGACTCTAGACCTTATCGGTGCTAGGTCAAGCACAAGTCCCCATTTAAACTTATTAACAGTGGGCAATAAATCTCAATAAAAAATTACATCCCTTCAAAATAACGAATATAAATGAGACTAAAAACTACTTGCAATAATAAATTGCAAGAAAAATAGCAGAAAAAGAAAAGAAAAAGAAATGAGAAGAAAATAGAACAAACTAATTAGACCAATTTCAGGTATTTAGGTGAAGGTTCACCGCTCGGAGTAATATTCTAAGTATGCCTATTTATCTCATTTGAATGGAAATCAGAATCATAATTAGTTCATGCTTTTCATTGAAAAGGGCTTTAGTTAACCAATTTTAGTTAAATAATTACCGAATGGAAATAGATAAAGTGAAGAAACAAAAACCTTAGGTGATTGCTTCCTCTTAACAAATGGTTGAAGAGTTTTATTGCTTCATAACTCCACTTGATTATGCAATTACATGAAATTAAATAATTGTGATGGTGAAAATTAGTTCCTATAAATGAAATAATAATGAATTTTAATCAAGTTTTGTGAATCAGAAAAGCAATTTATCAAAGTCATGACATCAAAAATTTGAATCCTTGACTAAATGGGAGGACCCCACTTATAGGGAGTTAGATGGGAGCTTTGGGCCCACACGATGTGACCAGGGTGTGTGATACGATTATGGCTAGATAATCAAGGAAGATCAAATGGATTTACAAGTATAATAATTATTGGAAATTCAAATCTAAATAAGGAGCTATATTTATGGGATGGAATATTAATTATGGAAGTATTGGAAGTGAAAGAGCATAAATGGAGCATATTATATTATTTTCATATTTGGACAGATTTGACCTTTAGAGGTTTGATTGAGATTTATGAGGGAAGGAAGCAAAAGATGGAAGTTGTGAAGAAATAGGGTGAAAAAGTCATGCCATCATCCATTCATATTGTCACCCGAGAAAACGGGAGGAACAAAGATAAAAGGGGAGATGACAAAGTGAGAAAAGCAACCAATCCAATCTCAGGCAACTTGATAACAGTTCTCTGCAAATTTAGCCAATTAGCCAAAACTCTTTTGCTAAATTTGGTTCTTGTTTCCTAAATTAGATTAGTTCCTTTAGTAGTGCTTCTATTATTTCAGTTCATTCAATTCTTCAATAGCGTTAATCATCTTTGGTTTCCATGTGAGATATACTATATTTATTTTGGTTTGTAGTGAGAACATAAGTTTACTATATGCAATTTAGTAGTGTTTCCATATGTACAACAGACATTTATCTAATCTCGACTTGGACATGTTTGTTTTCATTTCCTCAGGTACATAGTTTTGTATTATTTGACATATGTTTATTTTTCTTTACAAGTGTTTTAACTTGATTTCTCAATTCCACACTTAGTTTTAGTTGTTTTTTACAGTGTTTTCATTTATAATATAGACATTTGCCTTATTCCTCAACTATCGGCATCAAGTTTACTTGTATTAGGCTAGGTTTTTACTTTCCACGCAACGTGTTTCTATTTCTAGCAATTTTAATCTCTAGTTTGGTCCAATGTGTTTTTAAATTCATCTGGTTGCTTACTTATAGCGAGGCATTGTTCATTCATCAAGGTAGTTTTTATTTCTTTAAGGATTACTAATGTAGTATCATCAAGGAATTCAAGGGAACCATGAAGGAGAACTTGGGGAACTTTACTCTTTTTTAGGTTCTTTCTAGACTTTACCACAATTGTTTGATTGGAAGTTAGCATAGTGCATTAGATTGAGGAACTTATAGTCCTCTGGCACGCCCGCATCAAGTAAATACTAAGACTTGTTATTCACAAAACAAATAATTTTTGGCATGCTCAGTGAGATCTTTCAAAGAGGATACTACCAAAGAAAGGAAACATGAAGAATACTACTGGTCTTAACGATCAAGAGGTGATAACAACAGAAGGATACGTGTTTTAAATCATTAAACAAATTGAAAAGAACATGGTAGATTCTCAAGTTGAGTCAACTGCACTTCTTGCTGTTAATGAAGAAACAAAGAATCTGATGGAGATCCTTAAAGAAATTTAGTTGGAGCAGAGAAAAATGAAGGAAGGATAAGACTCCTTGTCCCATACCATCCAATAGATTTAGAGAAGCAATGCTCAGTTCCATGGGGTACTTCCCTTAGGCCCAAAAGTGCAATCAAATCCTAGGAAAATGTTATGGAAGAACTTAGGGGGCATTCCATAACCCTCAAAATTGATGAACCTCCTCATCCTCAAGGAGTAGGTGATGATAAATATCATCCACCTTAATGAAGGGAGGGGAACAATAGTCATTATGGCATCATGGTTTTGTGGACCACAAAATCACTTTTCTTAAGGAGTACTACCTCCTCATTAAATGTTTGGCACTACGAATCCTTAGAATTAGCCAGTATTGTATGAGGCTAAAAATTTTACTGCAAGCGGTCCCTTCAAAGCCAGCACACAGAATTATCAACCAGTTCCTCAAATACTAAGATCTCAGCCTCCAACAGACGTCGAGGAAAATTTAAGAAGTAATACAGGAACTGTAAGGACTTGACTTGAGGCAGATTGGCAAACACCTTATCCAAAGATAATTGATAGAGAAAATCCTTATCCTTGGATTCGTGCCTAGCCTTATGGTTCTACCTTGCCTTGCTCCTAGCCTTGCGGTTGCACAAACCATGTCGAAAGTAATTGTGCTCTAACAGACTAGTTTTTGTATTTTAATTTATTTTGATATTTTTACTTCTTATTTAGGATGTTATCTTATATGATTATCTTATTTAAGATTATTATCAGATGTAATAATGGATTAGATATGTGTGATCCCAAATATTTAAATTTATTAATATTTTCCTAGGTTTATTAGATTTCCTAGTTAGATAAGAAAAGGTTGATTTATTTCCTAAATAACCTTGTTTCCTATTATTATAAGAATTCTCTTATAGCTTATATAAGGATATCCTTTTCCTACGATGTAACTATTCAAGTTTTGATCAATAAAATTCAAAGAACTTTGTTATTATGAGAGATTCATTATCTTTTATTCCTTGATTTTTATTTAAATCAACTTCTAGACAAAGAGTTAATAACTTGAGTGTTGTTAATATTAAGGTTCTCTCCTACATTATTAGGTTTGAGTTAAGTTCTTGGATAAAAGATCTGATTTAGCTTTCCAAAGAGTCACTTCCAAGTGTATTCGGTGTTAGGTCTTAAGTCACCACTTGTGGTTTGCATCACCTTATTATGCAATGATGGTACAACTACTGGATGAGTTTGAAGTAGCATTATCACATCCCCAAGGAAGAAAATTGGGAAGCTAACGAGTTAGTACAACTTGCATCAGGCCTTAGGATGTTTGAGGAACTCACACAAAAGTTTATTTTGGTTCAGAGGAAAGAACATCCATTCCTGATAAGTAGAGACATTCAATTGGACACCTTTAGATCAGATTTTAGGAAGGTTAGAGATTGGCAAGAGGAAATTTAGAAGGTATCTCACCAATACATGTATCAAAACATCCAAGAAGGTAAAGCTTTGAGGCCCTAGTTATGTCATATGGGAAGGAGATCTTTATATAAAGGGAACAAATGGTTCATTGCTTAGGTGTTTATCCTCTCCACAAGCCATGGAGGTCATGCAACAAGTACATGAGGCAATTTGTAGTGCTCATCAAGCAGGAATTAATATGAGATGATTGATTAAGAGATATAGCTATTATTGGTCATTAATCCTCAAAGACTACATCACCTATGATAGGGATTCCAATTATGGCAGAGTTATGGGATCTTCCAATGGGTCCTGGCTAAGGAACTCCATCCAATAGTCTAACTTTGGCCCTTCAGAGGCTGGGCGATTGACCTTATTGGGAAAATTTATCCTACTTCTTTAAAAGGTCATAACTTCCTCATGTAGCCACATACTACTTTGCTAAATGGGTAAAGGCAATTCCATTGAGGAAAGATGAATAAAGCGACGAGATCATTAATGAGCATATTATTCATAGGTTTTATGTTCCTCAATCCATCATCGCTGATCAAGGAACAATCTTCATAAGAGAGGAGATAAGAAAGTTTGTTAAGGAATACAATATTCAATTCCTTAAGTCTATGCCTCACTATGCAAGGCAAATGGATAAGCAGAAGCTTCTAATAAAATCTTCATCATAATCCTCAAAAAGATGTTGGAGGATAATCCTAGAGAATGTCATCATTTTTTATTAGAAATTTTGTGGGCATACCGAACATCCAAAAGAAGTGTTATGGGTATTTTGCCATTTTCCTTAACTTATGGCCATGTCATGGTTTTGCCTCTTGAAGTAGCTATCCCTTCTTTGAGGATTGCAAGGCAGAATGGATTGACCCCCTGAGGAATACTTAGAAGCAATGGCTAAGGAATCAGAGGATGTTGAGGAAGAATGACTTCAAGCTTTGAATTATATGATTGCTTAGAAGAAAAAATAGCTAGAGCTTATGACAAAAGGGTAAGGAAGAAAAGGTTAGAGGTTTAGTAAGGAATTCAGCCTAAATCGAGGAAACACTCTTCAAGAAAGAATAGTTTGAGGACTTCGTCCAGTTAAGGCATAGAGTTGCTGAGGAATAAGAGGCTAAAACAAAATAATTGAGGTTGCATGAGCCTATAAATACAAAAAAAATATAGGAAGCCATCAACATAACATGATTAAGGCTATTATCCATGAATGATCAGCCACCCTTCAATTTATGAGCGAAGGAAGCAAAAGATGGAAGTCATAAAGAAATAGGGCAAAAAAAGTTACGCCATCATCCATAGATGTCGTCACCCAAGAAATGGGAAGAAACAAAGATAAAGGGGGAGATAGCAAAGTGATGAAGGCAATCAATCCAATTTAGAAAACACTTAAAAAATTTGATAACACTTCTCTGATTTAGAAAATTGCCAAAACACTTTAGTTAAATTCAGCTCTTGTTTACTAAATTAGATTTGTTCCTTTAGTAGTGTTTCTATTATTTCAACTCATTCAATTCTTCAATAGCATTAATCACCTTTGGTTTTCCTGTGAGTATATATTATACTTATTTTGGTTTGTAGTGAGAATATTAGTTTGTTATATGCAATTTGGTATGTTTCCATTTGCACAATAGACATTTGTCTAATCTCGTATTGCATAGTACATTTGTTTTCAATTCCTCAGGTACATAGTTTGTTCATAGTTTGGTATTAGTTAACACATATCTATTTTCTTCGCAACAAGTACATTTCAGCTTGATTCCTTATGTCCATACTGAGTATTAGTTATTTTTTACAGTGTTTTCATTTATACTATAGACATTTATCTTGTTCCCTAACTATCGACATTGAGTTTACTTATAATAGGCTAGGTTTTTACTTTTCCATGTCGTAGGTTTTTATTCTTACCAATTTTAATCTCTAGTTTTGTCCAAAATATTTTTAAATTCATCTGGTTTCTTGTTCACAGTGAGGCATTGTTCATTTCTTAAGTTAGTTTTTATTTCTTTAAGAATTACTAATCTTGTATCCTCAAGAAATTCAAGGGAACTGCGAAGGGGAACTTGAGGAACTCTACTCTTTTTTAGGTCTTTTCTATAGTTTAACACAATTGTTTAATTGGAAGTTAGTATAGCATCATATTGAGGAACTTATAGTCCTCTAGCACATTCGCATCAAGTAAAGGCCAAGACTTGTTGTTCACAAAGAAAATAGACCCAATTGAACTTATTTTTTTTTATATTTAATTATTTCTTCATATTCTACTTATTTTAGTGCATTTTAAATTATGGATGTTACAATTTTTGTATCAATTATACTAACCTGGCAAACTTTGGGCCTTGGATCAGGGATCTTGCCACTATCTATCAAGTCTTGGATCTTTTGCTTTAGCCATACACACTTATTAGTTTCATGACCCAAAGTTTGGTGAAAGTTATAGTATACCTTAGTGTTGAAATTAGCAAGCAATAGAATAGGGAGAGGTATAGGCGACAATGGCTGCAACAAACCCTTATCCTTCAACTTCTCAAACACCTTAGACAAAGGCCTCCCTAATCGAAAAACTGGAGATTACGTATTATACTGTCTTCCACTTTCTTACTACTAGTCTAGCTAGACTGCTGCTCTGACTTTTTTCCCATATCTTCTTCTTTTTTCTTTCTCCTCTACTTAGATACCTACTTCATATAAGTCTTTGAAATAACATATCAACATGGTACTGAATTTCCTCCTTATGTTCATATGATTGGCCTTATCACCATTTTGATTTGATCCCTTTTAATTGGGCAGTTTCTAATTAAGATAGCTTGTCTTCTCCATCTTTTGATAAATTCCTCAAAGTCTCATTAGTTTTCTAGCAAAGGGACTTTAATTCTAGCAGTGGCATTTCCAACTCATTTTTATACCCATATTTCTTAATGAATGCATCATAGAGCAAAGTCTAATAAGCCTTAGCATGAGGCTTGAAAGACTTATACCAATGGGTAACAGTGGACTCCAACCACAAGAAAAACATATCAAGCAGTTGCTCCTTAATAGCATGGGTAGCCTTCATCAATCATAGTGATATACTATTTCACATGCATTTTAGGATCCCTAATTCCATCAATCTTAAACAAATTAGGCATTCTAAACTTAGTTGGCAAACTATTAGAGAACCACTTCTCAACTTTATACATCTCTTCAACTTTAGATTGTTAAAACCTTTTCTCCATAGCCTTCTCCATACTCTCAAGTTTATCCTCTATTATCCTCTCAAAGTAAGACATCCTATATTTCTTAGTTTTCTCAATCTTTTGGACTTTAGATTCTGCTTGAGCCTTTCTAGTGTTAATGTATTCTCATGGTCATCAAATACCCCCTCTCCACCCTCGAAGGGTTGCAGTGTCTTTAACATATATCACCTTATTTTTATAAGTGCATAAGGTGGCTATAGTATATAGAATGTGTAGGATAGGTAGCTTAAAGTAACTTGACCCTTTGGCCTGCTTCTGTTTTGGTTTGTGGGTGAATTGGGATAGGATTTGGTGTATGGTGGTATATTTTACACTCATTTGGCAATAATATCATACATATTGTTATCCTAAGATGCCAACCAAGAGGGGGGTGAATTTGTTGATTTAAAGAAGTGATAGTAAATTGAAAATTTAAGATGGAACAAACCAAGAAGGAATAGAGTAGAGAAGAATGAACATAAGGAGTTTATAGTGGTTCAGATTACCTCAATCCTACATCTACTTCCCTAGCAACTTGTTAAGGTTCAACTAATCTTGAGTTTTTACAAGCTTAACTCTAACTTGGTGTTTTCACAAGCTCACACAGAACTTTTACAAGGTTTGAGAATTTCCCTCACAACCCAACAAGAGTTTTCCCAGGCCCACTCTATAACCTAAGTGTTTCAAAGCTCACACTCAAACTTACAATGGTATTTCAATGCTCACACCCAACACTCTAAGCAACACAAATAGAAATTTTGATACAAAGAAATAAAAGTTATTTTGCTTAGCTATTACAATCATTTTTTAAATAATAGGTTTCTTAGGTATTTATAGCCACTAATACTCTAACTAGCCATTTGAAGTGGTTCCCATATGTTTGATTTTTGTTTTTCACTTAAATTGTGTCTGAGACACTTTTTGCTGTCACCATTCATCTTGAGCGGTCGCATAATTCAAGTTTTCTTTAATGGTTATTTCCAACGGTAAACTTCAAGTACCCGACAGGATCATATCTACCTATCCTACCATGTCTTACGGTCACACAATGTGATTATGTGGTCGCATAATATAAGATTACCGTTACATTAAAAATTCTTCTTCCACTTGTATAATTATCATTATATCATTATATTTGGTGCTTGAATTCAAATATGATGAATTTGTGTGGTTGCACAATTTAGATTCTTCACTGCATAACATCACCGCTATATCTTATGTGGTTTGGTGGAAGTTTTGATCATGCCTTGCACGGGCACACAACTAAAGGCTCGATTGTGCAAGTGTTTGAGCATCCAGGCCCAAAAGCACACATTGGCCCTATCTCCTTTGTTAATTTTGAGATTTTTGTCCATTTTATTGTGCAGTCGCTTAAACATGTGGAGCGGTCACATGTTTAGCTTATGGTTTACTGTGGATGTGCCAGAGACCATGTGCTTCAAGGAGATTCTATCCTTTAACATTATGTGGTTGCTCAGTGTGTTGGGCAGTCGCACGATGCCTAACTTTAGTACCTATAAAAAATAAACTTATTTGAACTTATTAGCACACACCAATTTGATTATCAATGATCAAAATAGAGTTTAACTGTCCAACCCCTTTTTTGACTTTGGCAATCAAATTGAATCTAACATATATATGTTGTAAATCAATTAAGTGCAATCAAACTAAATTTAACATTAAATTGAATTTAACATTTATATGTTGCAAATCAATCAAGTACATGTTCAATTTTTCAATTTTTGTTTGATTGCAGTTGCTCTCCCTAAATTCATTCTCCCCATTTGTTGTTATTGTAATGCAATGTATGTAATTCAATTTACATTAAATATAATTCAATTTATGTATCTCTTACCCCCCTTTGACAAAGGCAAAAAAAGAAAAAGATAAAGAAATATCATTTCATTAAACTTAAAAATTACAATAGAAAGATAAAAATGAATAAATGCAAAAGAAAATACAAGACATAATTAAGAAAATTACATAAATCAATCTATTACTTTCTCTTTTCCTTTTCTAGATGGAGGAGGAGAAGGAGTGCCTTCATTGTTATGAAAGGATGGAGTAGGAGAGTAATCATGTGATGATTAAGAGGATTCTTCATATTGACTTTCAATGTGTTCACTCACATTCCAGTCTCTAAGCTCACATTATGGAAGATCAAATTTTCCTTGCATCTCATAGATGTCATGATAAACATGAGACAAGAGATCAATATTCTTCTTGAATTTAGTGATTCTTTTAGTTACATCCTTCTTGAAGTGAGTGAATTATTTTTAGAGAGAGTAGATAGCTTTAAGAATGAGCTTCATGGTTTTTGAAGATTCACCTTTTTCTTTTGTAGGTTTGGTTTGTTTAAGAGGGTTCTCAACATCAACAGTGATAGGTTCTCCTTCTTTTTCTGTGATGTGGTACCTAGGCTTTTTCCTCTCTCTTTGAATCATACCTTTACTACCAAAGGTGTACTCATAATGATCATCAACCTTTCGAATGCACCTAGCATGTTCAAGGTAATTAAGATTCATGGAGTTTGTAGCAGGGTCAAGAGGATCCCTTAAGGTTGCTAAGTTTTTAGGGGTTAGCAAGCCTAAATGTCTAGCAATTTGAGTGACTTGAGAAGAGAGAAAAAAGGTTCCAGCATTATACTTTCCATGGTGAATAAAAGTGTCAATAAGAAATCGGGCAATTTTGTACGGGTTGCTCTAAGACATACAAGAAAAATAAGTCATGTTATGTGACTTTCTCATTGCCATCACTCCTTTGATGGATGGTGTAGGAGATGATCCTATGAAGGAGCCAAAAGATTAGTGTTTTGAAATGGATAGCCTTGGAGGATCTATTGTTGTATTCAGTTTCTATGGATAATTCACTCCAAAAAGATAAAAAAAAAAAACCTTCAAGGGAAAGTCCTTGTCTGAATAAGAGGATGCTTTATGAGATTCCAAACCCCAAATTTTAGTAAATTCCTCTAATGAGAGGGCAAACTCTTGATGAAATAGCCTAAAGTAGATTCCATCGAATCCAAAGGGAGCATTTTGGTTCTTTTTAACTCTAAAGGAGATCAAAAATTCTCTTGAGCATTTTGGTAGGCTCAAGGGTTTTCCTTTTGAGCATATAATATTTGGTCTTTTCATCATCATCATTGTATTTGGACTTGTGCAGTTAAACACTCTTCATGGTGAAGTGTTTAGGTTTTGATGGAGGTTCACTAATGACTACCCCTTTCCCTTTCTCAATGTTTGAGGCTTTCTTCTTAGGATTCTTAGGTTTGGGAGCCATGTCAAAACATAAAAAGAAAGCATAAAAGTAGAAGAAAGAGTAGAAATGTAGAAGAAAGAGAGTTGATGAAGCTTGAAAGTCTTCACAAATGCCTTCTAAGTATCTAAAACCTTGAGAAATTATTTAGAGAGGTGTATAAATGTTTGAAAAAGTGTATTTTGCTTCAAAAATAAAGAATTTATAAATTTAAAAAGCTAGTTGTTATATGACCGTTGGGGGCAAAGTGGGTAGAGTAGTGCAAGTTCCAATGTTCAAAAAAAAAATTGGTAGTTACAACTCATGTGCGGTCGCACAAGCTATCGTGCGACCGCAAGAAACATCTTGCAGTCATTACATGTAGGAATTACTTTTACAATCTTAACTGAGTGTATAACGCTCAAGAAATTTGAAAATTTTTTAATTTAAGTGATCATACAAGTTAATGTGCATTCACACACGGTGGTTGTTATTGCTCGAAAGACACAGAATGGTGTGCGATCTTCTCAGGAATATTGAGGGACCGCGACACGGATCAAGAGAAGGTTTTGATGAAATATTGAATTTGGAATGATCAAAATAGATATGTAGTTGTCAAAGACTGATTAATCTAGTGGTTTTCCATCAATCATCCATATTTTTTGTCTTATGAAATTTATTCTCTCTTCATTTAAGGGTTTTGTAAAAATATCAGCGAGTTGATTTTGAGTGTTAATAAATTCTAAAACTATATTTTAATTTTGAACATTGTATCTTAAAAAATGATACCTAATATCTATATGTTTTAATATAGAATGCTGAATGAAATTCTTGGATAGATTAATTGCATTTGTGTTATCACACTTAATAGGAATGTGATTAAGCATTTTTCCATAATCTAATAATTGTTGTTTTATCCAAAGAACTTGTGTACAATAAAAACAAGCAGCAACATATTTGGCTTTCGTGGTAGATAAAGCAACCTACACTTATTTCCTTCTAAACCAAGAAACTAGGCATTCACTAAGAAAATGGCATGCTCCGGTGGTGCTTTTCCTATCTAGTAGGCTACGGGAAAAATATGCATTCGAAAAACCTAAAATGTCAAATGATATATTTCTAGGATACCATATACCTAAATGCATTGTTCTACTTAAGTATTTTAGAATTCTTTTAGTAGCTTTCAAATGTGATTCTTTCGGGCATGATTGAAATCTAGCACACAAATAAACACTATACATTATATCGGGTCTAGAAGTGGTAAGATAAAGAAGGGGTCTGATAATACCTCGATATTTCTTCTCATCAACTTTCTTACCACTTTCATCTTTGTCCAATTTCAAGGATGTGCTCATTAGAGTTTTACTTACTTTGCAACCATCCATACCAAATTTCTTAAGAAGTTTTTTTGTATAGTTGGATTGGTTGATGAAGATTTCATCCTTGCATTGCTTTACTTATAGACCAAGGAAGAACTTAAGTTCACCCATCATGCTCATTTCAAATTTTCTAGTTATACAAGAGGCAAACTCTTAGCACAAAGATTCATTAATAGTACAAATATAATATCATCAACATAAATTTATACTATTAAGATGTTATGCAACTTCTTTTTAAGAAAAAGTATAGTATCAACTTTGTCTTTTGCAAAACCATTTCCCAACAAATAAGAACTAAGTCTATCATACCAAGCTCTTAGAGCTTGTTTCAAACCATACAATACCTTAGTTAATTTAAAAACATGATCTGAATTTTGATAATCTTTAAAATCAGAAGGTTGGTCAAAATAAACTTCTTCATTAATAAAACCATTCAAAAAAGCACTTTTGATATCCATTTGAAAAAGTTTGAAATTCATATGACAAGCAAATGCAAGTAAAATTCTAATTACTTCTAATCTTGCTACGGGGGTAAATTTCTCATCATAGTCAATGCTTTCCTCTTGGTTATAGCCTTTAGCTACCAATATAGCTTTGTTTCTAGTAATGAGACCATCTTTATCAAGCTTATTCCTATACACATTTGCAACCAATAATAGGATAATCATTGGGTCGAAGAAGAAGTTTCCACACTTTGTTTCTCTCGAATTAGTTGAGTTCATCTTGCATGGCAATCACCTAATATTCATCATTAAGAGCCTCCTCAATGGTCCTTGGCTCAATTTGAGAAACAAAAGCAATATTAGCATCTAAGTATTTAAATTTTGATCTAGTAGTTACTCCCTTTAAAGTTTCACAAATGATGAGTTCCCTTGGATGCTTCTTTTGATAATGTCAATCTTTAGATTGCTCTTGAGTCTTCTCTTGTTCCAAAATTAGTTCATTATTTTCTTCTTTTGGAACATTTCTTATTTCAAGCTCTTCAAATATACCTACAAAGTCATTAAGAACACTCATTTCCCATGATCAAGCTTGGATGATTCATCAAAAATAACATGCATTGATTCTTTAACTCCTAGAGTCTTTTATTAAATATTCTATATGCCTTTCTAGAAAATGAGTAACCCAAAAAGATTTCTTCATCTGACTTGGATGAGAATTTTCCAAGGTTGTCCTTGGTATTTAATATAAAGCATTTGCATCCAAATACTCTAAAGTATAAAATTTTAGGTTTTCTTCCCTTCCATAGCTCATAAGAAGTTTTATTCATTAAAGGTCTTTTAAAAATATGATTTGGGATATAACATGTGGTATTAATGGCTTTCGCCTAAAAGTAAGAAGGTAAATTATACTCATTAGCATTATTTTAGCCATTTCTACCAATGTTCTATTTTTCATTTCAATATTTTGTTGTGGTGTTCTAGGAGCTAAAAAATTATGTGAGATTCCAAGTTCATTTTAAAATTTTTCGAAGTTATCATTTTCAAATTCTCTGTTACGATCACTTCTAATAGATGTGATCACATACTCTTTTTCATTTTGAACTCTCTTTACAAAAATTTTAAAATGATTAAAAGTTTCATTCTTTTGAGCTAGGAAATTAACCAATGTAAACCTTGAGTAATCATCGATAAGTACAAATGCATATAACTTGCCTCCTACACTAGAAACTCTATTAGGACCAAACAAATCCAAATGTATTAGTTCTAGAGGTCTAGAAGTACTTACAAAATTCTTAGTTTTGGAAGAACTCTTATGTTGTTTCTCAAGTTGACATGGTTTACTAATTTTATCTTTATTGAATCTTATTTTAGGAAGACCATCTACAAGTTCTTCTTTGCGTAGACATTGTAATTGATCCATATTAGCATGTCCTAATCTTCAATGCCAAAGCCAAGCATCATTACTAATATTGAATAAACATTCAAAAATATTGTTAGAGTGTAGGTCAATTTTATATGTGTTACCAATTCTACTTCCATTGAATGCAAGTTCACCACTAGAATAGGTACTTTTGCATCCTTTAGAATTAAAATTGATATTATATCCTTTGTCATATAATTAACTATCACTAAGCAAATTATGTTTCAATCCATCAACTAACCACACATCATCAATCATATTTTTGCCAAGCATACCAATAGGGCAAATGCCTATAAATTTTCCTTTAGCATTATTTTCAAAAGTTACATTATCTCCTTGCTTGTAAGTGAGTATTGTGAAAAGTTTTTCATCACCGGTCATGTGCCTTGAGCATTCACTATCTACAAGCCAAACACTTTCATTGATAGTAGACTTTAGGCATGCCTAAAAGACAATAAAATTTTATCTTCTTTTAGGTACCCAAATAAACTTGGGTCCTTGGGGGTTAGTAGTAAAAGGATCCTCTAATTTGAGATGTGCCTTTCTAATGTAACAAAATGTACTTTTATGTCCATATCTCATGCAATATTGGCATTGATACAAGGTTTTATGTTTTTGCATCTTTTTTCTATTTAACCTTAAAGAATTAAATTGACAATCACATGTGTGCGTGATATGATTATTTATGTGCATACTTGTGATTATGTTCATGCCTTGTGTACATGTAAGCATAATTTGCTCTTGGAACCTTAATTTTAGAGCTAAGAGTAGTCTTTTTAGTAATTTTTAGCTTAGTGTGTGCTTGCACATTCTTTACAACTTCAACACTAAAAGTTTGAGTTGTAGATGCTTTAACAAATGTTGGTGCATTAGATGAAATAGTAGGAGAGTCATTGAACCTTAAGCCATACTTGGAGGAAGGTGGTATTTGGACACTAATTAGTGTATCCAAGGCTTCCTTACCCTTATGAAACTTTGAAATAGAGTTTTTTTAACTCATTTATTTCTTCTTTAAAATTGTGATTTTTATTAGAAATTTTTTCTAAGCTAGATGAATTTTTTGATATTTCATCTAAAGATTTCATTAATTTTTCATTTGAAGTTTTTAATTCTAAAGTAGAATTCTTCAAAGAAATAAAGTCTTTTTCTAGCTTAGAACACTTTTCCTTATAAAACTTCATTTTAGAAAAATATTTTTGGACTCTTAGATTCATATACTTAACTATATCATCATCCAAAGCATCACCAATATTACCACTATATGCATTAGAGTTTAGGAATTGAGTACCTACCTCATTGGTGTGATCATCATCATCTTCATTAGCCATGAGACAAAGATTTGCAACTCCTTGCTCTTTTTTCTCTTATTTTTCACTTGAAGAGTCATCATCTCATATGGCTTTAAGAGATTCCTTCTTCTCCTTGTCCCATTTCTTTTTATTCTTGATTTTGAAGCAATCCATTTTGATGTGACCGGATTTGCCACTTTCATAACATTTTACTTCATTCTTCTTCTTCTTATCTTTGAAAGAGGATTTGGAGGAATTACCTTTATTTGCTTTCCATCTCCTCTTTCATTTTCATTCACTTAGTCTCCTAGATAGCATAGCCATTTCTTCATCATCATCATCACTATCTTCTTTACTTGACCTCTCAACTTCTTTGGTGGCTTTGAGAGCTATGGCTTTCTTCTTGTCCTTCTCACCCTTATCTTCCTCTTTTTCGATATGCAATTCAAAGGTGAGGAGCTTGCCAACTAACCCATCGGATCTTAGTGTGCTAAGATCATGAGCTTCTTCAATTGAAGAGACTTTTGACTCAAAGTTCTACTTGACTTTAAGTGCTCTCAATATTTTTCTATTGACATCACCTTGATCATAGATTTTTCTGTATTTCTTCAAGTCATTGACAATGGCAAGTGGCCGATTTATCATTTCGGTGACATTTTTATTGGGTTTCATCTTAAAGAGTTCATACCCACGTACAAGCATTTGGGTTTTGGTGAACCTTACTTGGGTAGTACCCTCACGATAATTCTCAAGAGTTTTCCAAATGATATGTGCTCAAGTAAGATGCTGGATTATTCCAACTTCTTTTCTAGATATGGAATTCACCAAGATGGAAGATGCTCTATTGTTCTTGTAGTAAGCTCTTTCTTGAGTATCCATCCACTTTTCTCTAAAAAGAGGCACTTGAATTCCATCAACCTCATGAGTAGGAGGTTTTCACTCATTTTGTATAAATTTCCAAAGCTCAATTCCCTCACTATCAATGAATAAATTCATCTTGTATTTCCAATAAGAGAAATCTATTCTATCGAAGTAGGGTCTAAGGAAAGAATTGAGATTTTCATGAGAGGTAGATGAAGAGGTGGCTACCATTATGGATCAAATTTCATAGTTAAACATTTTAAAATTTTGAAAATTTGATGTCAATTGTTGTCCCAAGATAGTAGCCAAGAGGGGGTGAATTGGTTAATTTAAAGAAGTGATGGAAAATTAAAATTTAAGATGGAACAAAGCAAGAAGGAGTAGAATAGAGAAGAATGAACACAAGAAGTTTATAGTGGTTCAGATTACCTCAATCCTACATCCACTTCCTTAATAACTTGTTATGATTTCACGAATCTTGAGTTTTTACCAGCTCAACTTTAATATTTTCACAAGCTCATACCAAACTTTTACAAGGTTTGAGAATTTCCCTTACAACCCAAGAAGAGTTTTCCTACGCTCACTCTATAACATAATTATTTTAAAGCTCATACTTAAACTTACAATGGTATTTCAATGCTCACACCCAATACTCAAAGCAATACAAATAGAAGTTTTGATGCAAAGAAATGAAAGTTGTTTTACTTGGCTATTATAATCAATTTTTTTTAAATAATAGGCTTCTTCTGGTATTTATAGCCATTAGTACTCTAACTAGTCATTTGAAGTGGTTCCCACATATTTGATTCTTGTTTTCAGCTTAAATTGTGTCTGAGACACTTTGTGCAGTCGTCATTCGTCTTGAACGGTCGCACAATTCAAGTTTTCTTCAATGGCTATTTCCAACGGTAAACTTCAAGTGCTCGACAGGATCATATCTACCCATCCTGCCATGTCCTCTAGTCGCACAATACAAGGTTACCGTTACATTTAAAATTCTTCTTCCACGTGTCTAATTATCATTGCATCATTTTGTTTGACACTTAAATTTAAATATGATGAATTTGTGCGGTCGCACAATTTAAATTCTTCACCGCACAACGTCACCACCATCTCTTTTGTAGTTTGGTAAAAGTTTTGGCCATGCCTTGTACGGGCACACAACTAATGGCGCGGTCGTGCAAGTGTTTTAGCCTCTAGGCTCAAATGCATACATCGGCCGCTATCTCCTCTGCAAATTTTGAGATTTTTGTCCATTTTATTATGCGGTAGCTTGAACATGTGGAGCAGTCGCACATTTAGCTTGTGATTTGTTGTGGACGTGCCAGAGACCATATGCTTTAAGGAGATTCTATCCTTTGATATTTGTGAGGTCGCTCAGTGTGTTGGGCAATCGCATAATGCTTAACTTTTAATACCTATAAAAAATAAACTTGTTTGAACTTATTAATACACGTAAATTTAATTGTCAATAATCAAAATAGAGTTTCACTTTTCAATACATATATTGACAAAAAAAATATTTATGCTAAAAAAATAACTAAGAATTTACAAATGAAAATATGAAAAAAGATGCATTATACATACTGGAAAACACTAAAAAAAAATTCTGTATACCCTAACAAAAAAAATATCTTCGTTTGTCATTTTTTAAGGTAATAGCAAAAGAAAAAGAAATTGGGGAAAATAAAATAAAAAGAAAATTTATGGTAAAAGAGAAGAATATGGCAAGTCCAGTTCACAAAAAAAATGTTACACGTTCAGTATTGCAGAAGGAGCTGCACTGGACTGACCTAACTTTCCCATCCACCAATCTATTCAATAACTCTCAAATGTCATCATTTCTCTCCCCTCGTTGAAATATTCTGGTGACGGATTCTTAATTTGGCGGCGGTTTTAGGTTCAACCAGGTACTGAACTATACTATCATTTCTCTCTTTCTTTCTCAGTAATTTATATCGGAATTTTGATGATTCTTGTTCGGGTTTTTATCTATTGTAATTATGCCTAAATAATAACTTAGTCTATCAAATATTTTTGAGATTTCGTCTATTAATGTCATTTTTGAATCTACATTGGTGAGGCTTAGCATACGTTTAGTTGTTTCTTAGCTATATGACAGGCAGATATTTTCTGAATGGATACTGTGTTTAATGAGTTTGACCTCTTCAAAAAAATAATTTGGTTATTATAATTAGAGTTTAATTAAGTATATGAGGAATTTGATGGCGGGGCTTGATTTTTCTTTAGATAACTATTTACATTCACTGCAGTAGGCAAGTGCTTGTAAGTATAATTTGCTTTGCTTACAACATTACACATACACATATATACATCTAAGTCTGCAAATAGGCTTGTTGTTTTGTTTATGTGTAATATATGTAAATATGGATGTACTGACTAAATTTCTGCTTTTGCACCTTATTAATTTGCAGACCTGAACTTCTGCAAATAGACTTGGACTTGATGGAACAGGTTAGTAAAAATCTGCATTTATGTATGTAAACAACTTTTACATTGTGGTTCCCATTGTCAATTTTTCGTTGTGATGTGCTTACTTTTTGTAATGTTTCAAATATGGTAGTATGAGAAAGTTGAAAAGATTGGTGAAGGAACGTATGGCGTGGTGTACAAGGCTCGTGATCGTGTAACCAATGAGACTATAGCTCTGAAGAAAATACGCTTGGAACAGGAAGATGAAGGTGTTCCAAGCACTGCAATTAGAGAAATTTCTCTCTTAAAAGAGATGCAACATGGAAACATTGTAAGGTATAGTTGAGAAAATTAAGCTTTGGGGCATGGTTGCTTCAACTCTTTACTTTACTTAATTTACCTGTGTCAATGATACCTGGACATGGTTAAGGTACTTTGAAGCTTCAAATTAGCTGTAAACTTTATGTAATTCTGAAAAAATGGCAAGCCTGATATCCAGACACATTTGATCCTTATCTCCAAGGATGCGCAGGTTTGAAGATTGTATCTGATCACAGCATTGTTTCAGTCTTGTATGTTACTTGTATTTCATTTTCTAACTAGGTTTTCTTTTCAAATAACTGCACAAACACTTGAGTATGAGCATAAAGCTCCTTTTAAATTCTGCTAAAGTATTTAGGGTAAGGTAGGTGCATCTGTTTGCATGTGCTTGATTGGTTTTACAACTGATATATGTCAAAGTTGACATTGGGGAGGCTCATGATGGTTAAGCTATCATATAAATTCCTGTCGGACTATTTTTTTTCCTGTCAACCAACATTATCCCATCAAACTGCTTCTTTAAAGACTATCACAGTGGCATGCGAAGTTCTTGGTTTTTGGTAGATATAGGCCACCGAGGTTGCTGATGTGAATTCTTTTTCCACTTTTTTGTTCTTTTAACCAATAGCCATATTTTCATCAAAGCAATGTGATTGCACTTTTTTGTATACATATTTTTTATTTTGAAATACATGTATTGATGACACAAAGCTTTGCACCTTGGCCTGTACATACTCTAGCAGCACATAAAAAAAAATACATCTGCAATTTATTAGAAATTTCGACACAAATTTCACTCTTTTTTTTGTACTTGCAAAAATTTGATAGCATTTAGATTTGTGATAATTAATTTTTTACATAGTTCCCAAAACTACTATTCTTCAACCTATTCCTATCTTTCCATGTATTAAAATGATCAAGTGAATAAGTTGCTGCCTTATACATTTTTATTCTCTATTTTGTTTTTCTCACCTATTTCACCATTTTAGACCTTTTGCCAGTTGAATTGGTCAGCATTAGTGAAGAATTGATACTACGTGGCACTCACATGAATCCATTATTCATGACATAGCTTCCTGGATGCTTTCCCTAACTAGGTTACAAAAATTGTTGCCGTTGGCCATAATGTTCTTCCCCAGCCAATTACTGTAACTTTTTTACTTAAGTTGATCATGGATATACTATATTTATATATTGATAATCCACTTTTCCAGTCTAATTCCTAACCCTTTCTTTTTTTTTTCTCCTTTTTAGCCTTTTAATAATTGATATTATGGTGACAGGTTGCAAGATGTGGTGCACAGTGAGAAGCGCCTGTATTTGGTTTTTGAGTATCTGGACTTGGATCTGAAGAAGCACATGGATTCTTGTCCTGAATTTGCTAAGAATCCTCATTTGATAAAAGTGAGTGAGATTTTTCTTTTCCTTTCAGAGATTCATGAAATTCTTCCTTTTATAGCACTATTCTACGGCTGGAGGAGCATCGCTTGAGTTTACTTGAGTTTATGATAATCCATGAAATTGTTGGTAATTTATTTTTCAGACTATCAGAAACCTACTGTATTAATTTCAAGCCAGATGGCAACCAGGAATAGGTTACCTTTTGCACACCAGTTTTTTCTGCAAATCCTTTCTGTATTCTATGTTTTCCTGTGTTCTTTGTGGATCCGTACTACATACTAGTATTGTCTTTTCTGTTAGCATGCCTGAACACATTTTCATTGAACATCTTTCATGTATTTGGCTTCAGAATAATAATGATGGTGATGTTATTTATGATTGAGTAACTCTTTGATTGTTTATTTTATTTGCAGACTTTCCTTTATCAAATACTTCGTGGCATCGCGTACTGCCATTCTCACAGGGTTCTTCATCGAGATTTGAAACCACAAAATCTGCTCATAGATCGTCGTACAAATTCACTGAAGCTTGCTGATTTTGGATTGGCCAGAGCA
Organism: Garcia nutans; assembly: GCA_947685225.1. Taxonomy (NCBI): domain Eukaryota; kingdom Viridiplantae; phylum Streptophyta; class Magnoliopsida; order Malpighiales; family Euphorbiaceae; genus Garcia; species Garcia nutans. The sequence goes on from CANTUV010000013.1 coordinate 1,714,408, forward strand.
TTTGGTATACCTGTTAGGACATTTACTCATGAGGTATTGTTGCATTGGGTTTAATTTTTTTAATGTTTACATTTACACATGCAAAAAGATGTGCTTCCCTTTATGATTAGTCTAAGGTTGTTGCTCATCTTGAAACTGATTAGAAAACTTAGTAAGCATGGAATTTTTGTTGAATTTCTACCACGAGGGAAGTAGTGAGAAAATTTGTTCTCTACATTCTTGGATATAGCCATTTCAATGTGTGAGTTGATGCTGTTTGTGGCCCAAGTTTCTTAGCTCGTAAATCGTAACACTTCCACAGTCTAGATGCTCAATTATAGCTGCTCAAAGGGATGCTGTTGTTTGCACTGAAATTTGTAGAACTTTCTAGGTTGGCTTGATCATCATTTATGTTAGATCCTTTGATAAATATATTTGCTTTCCGTTTATGAATATCAACTTTTCTCCTGCATTTTCACCTTAGAAGGGCTAACAGGAGAACCACACTTAGCAATTAGCTTCTAATGCATATGTAATGGTGACTTCTTACACTGCTTTGGTGATTGTCATGTCTGGGTTCAATGAATTATCTCCCTTAGGTGGTAACCCTGTGGTATAGAGCACCAGAAATTTTGCTTGGATCTCGACATTACTCAACACCAGTCGATGTGTGGTCAGCGGGATGCATATTTGCTGAGATGGTGAGCCAGCGGCCCTTGTTTCCTGGGAACTCTGAAATTGATGAACTGTTCAAGATTTTCAGGTCTTATATCTTCTTATCTAATATTTGTGTCCATAATATTTTTGTGTATCTATTGAATCCAAAGTTTGGCTAGCATTATTCAATGTATATTTTTCATGCAATGTGTGTTTGGCTGCCTTCTGTTTTTGAATTTTTCTATAAATATTTTTGCTATGAAAGAATAATGTGAAGATGATATGGGATTCTGCTAAAAAAAAAAAGATGATATGTGATAAATAGTTGAACATTGTTATTCATAATGCAAGTTGGTCAGGGCCAGCCTATGAAGCTACCGAACTGATCCATCTGGGCAGGGTCTTTAGAAGTTTTTTTTTTCCCTCTTTATTATGGGTTCATAATTTGCTAACCACCTTTGGAACCAACCTTTCTCAGGAATATGTATGAGAGACGATTAGCAAACTAACCTTACATGAGAACCAGTGTGCGTTGCTATAAATGGACGCCTATATGTTGCTAAATCTGCTAAACAGCCTACGGGTGGATAACTGCCAATAGTACCCGCAATCAGTACTGTTACTTTCTAGATGTATTGCCAAAAAACAATTTTGTTTACATACAATGGAGATTTGCATGGGATTTTTGTATGCAGTGTCAATATATTTATCTTGCAACAAGTTCAGAGAAAGTAGCACTGCCAAATGTACATAAGCAAGCATTCTACTGTTTATTTATTGTTGTTATTTCTTTTATATGTGTAGAGTCATGGGAACTCCAAATGATGACACATGGCCTGGGGTGACTTCTTTGCCTGACTTCAAGTCTGCCTTCCCCAAGTGGCCATCCAAGGTCTTATTCTGTATTTATAATAAGTATTATTAGTTTTGTTCATCAGTAATTTAATGTTTTGCTTTGCAGGATTTGGAAACTGTAGTTCCAACCCTCGAAACAGCTGGCATTGACCTTCTTTCTGTAAGTTTTGATTTCATAGTTATACCCCATGACAAAACTCTATCTGCTAGATTTGTATTTACTGTTCTCAAGCATGCATCAAATAAAATGTATGTTAACATGATATAGCTTTGAAAATAAATTTGTTACTAACCTAAATGGCTTGATGACATCAGTTCCACTAAATGAGGTGATTAGCTTGGAATTCTGCTACTTATTTTACCACTAATTTGTTATTATTTTATTTTAGAGCTTAAAATCTGTTCAGTTATGATAATGTGAAAACTTTTTTTGGTCCATTTTGTATGATCAATGATGGAAGAGTCTATGCAATTTAATTTTGAATCTTTGCTGCTAATATTATCTTCTCAATTGCTAATGTATGCAATTCAAAAATGCCAGAAAATGCTCTGCTTGGACCCCAGCAAAAGAATTACTGCCAGGAGTGCTCTTGAACATGAATACTTCAAGGACATCGATTTTGTACCCTAGTTCCATTTCTCATGGATAAATACATATCATTGTATAGCACTTTGGTTGATTTTGAGTGTCGTGTTACATGCTATTTGCTTGTTTTTCCAATTTTTCTTGGCCTGTTTATTTTTCTTGGAATTGTCTAATTGTCTTAGAGATACAGGAGATGCATTGTGGTGGAATTATTATTCTTTTCCAGTTTGCTTGTAATGGACTAAGCCAAATTTTATTAAAACTATATTCCAAACTCCTCTTCTAAATCTATTAGTTCTTTCTGTACTTTTCTGGAAAAAATATATGCTTTTGTATAATATATTTATATAATTATAGATATGTGATCAATATTGTAGTGAACAACTGAACTGCTAGAATCAATTCATTCTCAGAATAACAAAATAGATTGTTATATTTTTCTTCTTTGTTATCTGTAAGATTGTCTCTAGGAAGGAAAAATACAGATGCATTCTATATGTGAATTGTTTTTTTTGGGTTAACCATATATTGCCTAATTCCAACATTTAAAGCCATAAAGCCAACCAACAAACAGTTATATGCTTTTTTTTTGGAATAATTCAAATATTTTCACCATTCAATAATTGCAAGAAATACTAATATTGGTTGCCGCTTCAGACATTTCTATTTTCTTATACACACTTTCCTATATACATATAAAATATTTTATTTTTTTTCATAATCTAGTGCATAAATTTAGTTCTTTAAAATTATTTACTATGTAGTTCTATAGATTATTTATTGAATAATAATGTACAAATAAAATTATCTAATAATATGATAATTATAAATTGATCATTTCATTTATTTTTACCATTAAAATATATTTTAAAAAGATTATGAAAGTGTGTATAAGAAAACAGTTATATGCTTTTTTTTTGGAATAATTCAAATATTTTCACCATTCAATAATTGCAAGAAATACTAATATTGGTTGCCGCTTCAGACATTTCTATTTTCTTATACACACTTTCCTATATACATATAAAATATTTTATTTTTTTTCATAATCTAGTGCATAAATTTAGTTCTTTAAAATTATTTACTATGTAGTTCTATAGATTATTTATTGAATAATAATGTACAAATAAAATTATCTAATAATATGATAATTATAAATTGATCATTTCATTTATTTTTACCATTAAAATATATTTTAAAAAGATTATGAAAGTGTGTATAAGAAAACAGTTATATGCTTTTTTTTTGGAATAATTCAAATATTTTCACCATTCAATAATTGCAAGAAATACTAATATTGGTTGCCGCTTCAGACATTTCTATTTTCTTATACACACTTTCCTATATACATATAAAATATTTTATTTTTTTTCATAATCTAGTGCATAAATTTAGTTCTTTAAAATTATTTACTATGTAGTTCTATAGATTATTTATTGAATAATAATGTACAAATAAAATTATCTAATAATATGATAATTATAAATTGATCATTTCATTTATTTTTACCATTAAAATATATTTTAAAAAGATTATGAAAGTGTGTATAAGAAAACAGTTATATGCTTTTTTTTTGGAATAATTCAAATATTTTCACCATTCAATAATTGCAAGAAATACTAATATTGGTTGCCGCTTCAGACATTTCTATTTTCTTATACACACTTTCCTATATACATATAAAATATTTTATTTTTTTTCATAATCTAGTGCATAAATTTAGTTCTTTAAAATTATTTACTATGTAGTTCTATAGATTATTTATTGAATAATAATGTACAAATAAAATTATCTAATAATATGATAATTATAAATTGATCATTTCATTTATTTTTACCATTAAAATATATTTTAAAAAGATTATGAAAGTGTGTATAAGAAAACAGTTATATGCTTTTTTTTTGGAATAATTCAAATATTTTCACCATTCAATAATTGCAAGAAATACTAATATTGGTTGCCGCTTCAGACATTTCTATTTTCTTATACACACTTTCCTATATACATATAAAATATTTTATTTTTTTTCATAATCTAGTGCATAAATTTAGTTCTTTAAAATTATTTACTATGTAGTTCTATAGATTATTTATTGAATAATAATGTACAAATAAAATTATCTAATAATATGATAATTATAAATTGATCATTTCATTTATTTTTACCATTAAAATATATTTTAAAAAAATTATTTTTTTCTATCCCTTCAACTAATAAGAAAAATTTTTTTTTTTTTTTGAGCCTGTAACTAAGAAAGTTTGATCTCGTCACATGGTCTAAGAAATGAAATCATACATAAGGAAAACATTAAACTTTGTGAAGGCAGTGAAATATTGAATTTGAATCTAAAACAGACAATTCCATGTTTAATTATTGAGCTCTGTATAAACAGCTAGCGCAAAACCAGTGAGGCTTGAACAGCAAAAAATGGACATAATCATAGAAGCGGTAAAAAAAAAATTTAGAAATTTGGCACCTCAGTTTCGAACCCGCAACCATCGCTGTATTAACACAGCGCTCTACCCCACTGAGCTAAAAGGCCAATTCGTTAAATTATTTTATCATTATATAAAATAAACTAACAAATTTGGACTCTTGATCAAAAGGATATTTGAATTTTCCGATTTTCTTTAAATATTACTTGATTAACTAAAAAGATTAACAAGTGAAACACAATTTCATCTAAATAACAATATAACTAAATCTATAAATGTTCAAAACTAAGAACCATGATTGAAAGATAATAATAAAAGAAAATATTTGGATTTGCATGCTATGGAAAAAGCTGAAAGGTTGGAGCTAGCAAGGAAGTTTTAATCAAAACCAACTACTTTCTGTGAAATTATGTTGAATTTTATATATATATCTACACATACATACACACACACACACACACATATATATATGTCATGCTTGCTAGGCAACACTAGCATTTGATTACTTGCCGTAATTCCTTTTTTGGGTATCGACACAGCTATGTGTGGAGGCCAGGCAAGTCCTTAACAAGGCTCTAAGTTAGCCAGTTGGTAATGGTGCCTCCATTAAGATTTGTCTTTTTATTATTAATTGATAAAAGGGCAGTCCAGTACACGAATGCTCCCGCAATGAGCGGAGTCCGGAGAAAGGTTGGACCTATTGGGTATTTGTACGCGGCCTTCCCTTACAATTAATAGGCCGTTTCCATGACTCGAACCCGTGGTCTCAGGTCACACAGCGACAACACTTATTATTAATTGATAGTATGAAACAATTTTAAATTAGTTATATAAACATTCTATAAAAAGAATTGGTATAAACATTATATAGTTGATAAGAACATTTGTAAATTACAAAAGGTAATATTAACTTATCAATTAGGAGGACCTTTCATCATTTTGCTAAATGCCTTCTAAGCATCACCATCTTTGCGGCAATTAATTTCCAAATGTTCCCATTACAATCACTATTAACTTCTACCATCAATGCTTTAGATTAAAGATTAGACGATAATTCTTCTTGAACAACAAGCTATTACTTGGAATGAGAATTTGCAAGCACAACTGCAAGCAAGTATTCCTCAACTGTACAACTATATTATTGACGTTAAAAGAAAGCCAGGTTCTAATCACAATCAATTTTATAAGTGTAATTCTGCATTTGCTTTTCTAAGCCCCCATTTATCATGGGGAGACCTACCTCTATATAACTACTACATCAGAGCCAAACATCTCATACAGCTACACTTTTATAAATGCAGAGATGTAATTCTAAGTTCTAAATGGAATAAAATGTTGAGCAGAAGCACAAACCCATAACTAATAGCAGTGATAACCAACTGCAATTTTACCTGTCAGTGTCAATAAAATTTCAAAGGTAAAAGTGGGGGAAAAAAATATAACTTTCATTTTGAACAGTTAATATTTTGAATGGTATCAGTATAACACATCAATAAATTCAGAATTTTCTAATCAATTGATGGTTATAAGATGAGGGTCTCATCCGAGTATTTGGAAAACCAAGCTCTTCCTATAAAATTTTCATTGCAAAAATGATTGTATAACTTGAAACAGTGATGTAAGTCAAAGGTATTGCTCTCTCAAACATTGTGAGTAATTTCAATGTTACAGGAAACCATTAAGAAGTTTTCTTGGGAGGCGACATGTTACCAATTAGAGAAACTGCAGTGCTGATAGTAATTATCTGCACGACCAATCCTGGGAAAACAAAACCAAGATTGTGATAGAAATAAGAATATAATGTCCGAGCAAGCACATATAGAACATAAAAGTAACTTACCAAGCAAAAGCAGAGGAATTTCAACAGGTCCAACCTTAAGGTCAAACTTCAATCTTTCCAAATCACTAAAGCTCCCAATAATCTAGTAAGAAAAATGAAATAGTTATTCTGACATTATGATGACAATTACCGCTTGTTTTAAGGTTCAACGCTAGAGTTCCAATGTTTTCGTTCTTTATTTATATTAGATGTTAACAAAAGTATGTAGATAAGCCCATTTGCATATTTCAGGCAATCAATTTTGGAGTTCTAAAACAGTACAAGCTTTACCATTAAGTGTGAGGTTGATGTTTATAGGTAGCGCACAAGGACATTATATCATTGAGAATAAAACATATTAGTGTGTTGGAGATGATATTGCATATAACTAAATAAAATTTAGTAATTACATGAATTAAGAACATAAAAAGAAGCACCAATCAATTGATGTCCTATGGTTTCTCCCAAATTCCATCCACTTGAAGCACCGTGCTATAGTATAGTTCACCCAGCAATAAGAACTTTGTAACTTTTTGACATAATACCACTGGAGCCCTTCTATAGTTATATAATTCAATAAGAATCATTACCAAATTTTGGATCTATGTAAAATCAGTTATCTAGGGACATTGACAGACAAATGTAACTTCTTGTTAAAAGGATTAAATAACAATGAACCAAGGAAGCATCCTAGTGGTAGAAACTTGACATTTCCACCAAAAGGCCTCAGATTCCAAATCATAAATGTGGCCATAGGGGTTTATGAATGTTGATGCACCAAAAAAAAAAAGAAAAAAAAACAATGAATCAACTTACCTCTAATATTGAATTGCTTCTAATTGCAGAAAACAGAGGAAGAAGTATTGCAATAGTTGATGTGATGATGTAAACTCTCAAGAAACTTACTCGACTGCGTCTTCGGCCTTCAATATGCGAAAATTAACAAGAATTAAAATATGTATAAAACTTAAGATTATTCAAGAAACTTAGAGAAGAATTGGGTCTGCAACCTAATTCCCCAATTAGAAGAGAAATCAACCCAACAACAGAAGAAGAAATTGCAAGTGTGTTTAGACCATTCTCCTTTGATATTGATGAAACAATAGATAGTAGACGTATCAACTGAATAACAGCCTGCAATTAAATGCAAATCCTATCAACTTAATCAAGGAGAATTGAAAATTATGATGATAACATTTGTCACAAAAGAAAATGAATCAATTACTAAATCAGAGACTAATATCAGCCTCCACTCAAATCTGCCTACAACTAGCAAGTTACAAAATAATGCAACTTTTTTCAAATGTTAAAAAATAATACAACATTTCAAAAGTTTGTTTCTTTTTAATAATCTCTGCAAACACAATATTTAATGCAAAAACAAATTTAATCCCATTAAGAAACCGAATGAGATTTGACAAAATCAAATTATAATGTACCTGAATTAAGATCAATACATAGAAACGAGACTTCCCTTCAGCCACCTTTTTATAACCTAAAATTTAAACATTTACTCGCATGACAAATTACGCAGTTGCAAATAATTGAAGATAAAGAATATGAATAGAAATTGAACATTTAAGTAAAAATTTACTTGAATAATTGAAGAAAAAGAAAAAAAAATTATTACTTTTTGAGCAAACCTATTATACCATTTGATTCAGATTCGAAGAAATGAAAGAAGAAAACTTACGGGGATCAAGGACCATCCTGTACGAGAAATCAGAGCCGTCGGTTCCAGATGGTCTCCCTTGTTTTCTCTGCTGCATCTTCCCTTTGCTCCTCTACGGCCGTTCTCTTTACAAATTAGCAAATGCCAAGCAGAAAGAAAGATCGAGCTCTGGAAAATGGAAATGGTAATAAAGTTCCATATTTTCAATTTTGACCCCTATAATTTTCCTTTTTCATTTTTTTGTCCCTCCTTGATAATCATCAGTTGCATTGTCAGTTTGTTAATCCCATGTTAGTGCCCAAAACAATGCAATGTGAGACCCGCTTAGGACTGTAAATTAGTCAAGTTATTCGAACTTAGTTTGGGTCTCGACTTGGTAAAAACTCGTTCAGACTCGAGCTCGTTTAAAAACAAGCCGAGCTCAAGCTGTTCATTTACTAAATGAGCCAAACCCAAACTCAGAGATACTCGGCTTGTTAAGCTCGCAAGCTGGCTCATTTAAGAAGCTTATGAGCTAAACTCGTGAGCTAGCTCGTTTATTAGATTATATTAAAAAATATATTTTATATATATTAGTATATTATATTTATTAATTTTATTATTAGTCTTATATTTTTGAGAATTTATATCATAAATTATAACAATTATTAATATATATATATAGTTAATATTATATAATTAATATAAGAAAAATTGAATTGTATTATAATATAATTGATACTTAAAAATATAATATATCATATAAAATTAATTATATATATTACATATAAGATAAAATGATTAATGTCGTAAAGTTGATTATATTTAATATAACATCATCAATATAAAATAATGTTATATATATATATATATACTATATATAGTACAATAAACTATATAATTTTATACCACTTAATATATGCTATATTATTTTTTATAATATTTAATAAAAATAAAGTATATATATGTAAAAATAAAGTATATATATACCATATGTATTATATGTGATACATGTACATGCCATATTATACGTATGCATGCTTTACACTATATATATTATATATTATATGCAAAATTTGTATATGTTATGTACTACAATATTATGTATATATTATGTATTATATGGGCTATATATATACATATTACCAATTATTTTCATTATATACTATAATATATATTGTATATTATTATTTTTACTATATATAATATACATATATATACACCATATATACTATAATATAAATAGTATATTTAGTATAAAGCATATATATGCATTATATTTTATTTTTATCATATATATATTAAGTATTATATATTATACGTAATATATATATATATATTAAGCACTATATATTATATGTAGCATATGTATATAGTAAAAATAATAATATATAGTATATAGAACAATACTAAATGATAGTATATAATGTATACATATATATATATATTATAATAAAAATACTACTTAATATATAATATATATGTGTGATACATGTATATGTTATATTATATATTATATATGCAGGCTTTACACCATATACACTATATATTATATGTAGAATATGTATATGTTATGTACTACAATATCATATACATATATATTATGTATTATATGGGCTATATATATATTACCGATTATTTAAATATATATATACACATCATATATATTATAATATGAATAGTATATCCAGTGTAAAATATATATATTTTTTATTTTATTTTTACCATATATATATTAAGCACTATATATTAAATGCAGTATATGTATATTAAGCACTATATATTATATGTGTACAGTAATAATAATAATAATAATAATAATAATAATAATAATAATAATAATAATAATAATAATATACAATATATAGAGTTATGTTAAATGATGTATTATATGTATATAGTAAAAATAATAATATACAATATATAGAGCAATGTTAAATGGTAGTATATAATATCTACATATATATACTATAATATAAAAACTACTTAATATATAATATACTATTTTTCACTATAATATATATGGTAAAAATAAAATATAATACATATATATTAATATATATATATATATATTTAATAGTAATAATATAGAGATTAAAAGAGAAATAATAGTAGAAATTTTACTTATTAATATATGCTATATTATTAATAATAATATACATAGTACAATAAAATTTATAATATATATACTACTTAATATATGCTATATTATTTTCTATAATTTTTAGATAAAAATAAAGTATATATATATATGTAAAAATAAAGTGTATATATATACCATATATATTATATATAATACATGTGTATGCTATATTATATATATAATATATATATATATACACACACACACCATATATATTATAATATGAATAGTACATTTAGTGTAAAGCATATATATGTATTATATTTTATTTTTACCATATATATATATTAAATACTATATATTATATGTAGCATATGTATATTAAACATTATATATTATATGTATACAATAGAAATAATAATATACAATATATAGTAAAATGTTAAATGATAGTATATAATGTATACGTATATATACTATAATATAAATACTACTTAATATATAATATATTATTTTTACTATAATATATATGATAAAAATAAAATATAATACATATATATTTTTAACAATAATAAATAATAGATATAATGTAATTAATTTTTTTAAATTTAATATTTTTAGTATAAAATAAAATTTTTGGTACAAAAATAAAAAAAACCCTAAATGATATTCTGTTTACACTCTCTTTTAGTCTTTCTCTTTACAATTACCCCATCACCTTCACCTCTCCCTTTCGCAGCTCTCGACCATATCTCACAGCTCTCTCACAGCTCCCACCATATCCATCATAGCTCTCACCATATCCATTGCAGCTCTCACGGTCTCACCATATCGAGCTCAAGTCTCACCATTTGGCTCTCTGTCTCGTTCTCAGTCTCAGTCTCTGTCTCGCACAGGATTAACACAACAGTCTCTGTCTCTGTATTTGTCTCTGTCTCGATCTCTATCTCTATCTCGCAAGGCAGATAAGCGAGCTTCGACCACAAAGATTCACCTGTTTCGCTTACTGTCTCGCTCTCTGTCTCTGTCTCAATCTTTGTCTCTGTCTCGCAAGCCATTCACACAGCAGGCCGACGAGGGAGCGCCGACCACGATCTCGCTCTCTATTTTGCTCACTGCATCTGTAGCTGTCTCTGTCTCTATCTTGATCTCTGTCTCTGTCTCACAAGACATTCACACAGCAGACCGACGAGGGAGCTCTGACCACCGGCCACCGACAAGACCATGGCAGCCTCTCACTCTCAGGTTGTTCATTTGTTTTTTTTTAATTTCAATATAATGTAATGCTTAGATGTTCAATGAAATGTTACATGTGGTGCTTAGATAAATGATAATGTGATGCTGTGATGCTTAGATGCTTATATAACATACTAGCAATAGGGTTTATGTGTCGAGCCGATGGATATGCTAATGTCAACATCTGCACAGCAAGGGGGACTCTCATGGCTTGATGAGATGAGAGATAGTCCAGGTAATTCTGAGTCAGCTGATGGGGAAGATGATTCAGATGGATTACCACCCAAGAGGAGAAAGTCTGGAAGGGAACACAATGAAGGGTCCTCATTTAGATTGCTTACAGATTCCATTCAGAAATTTAGTGAGATATATGAGAAGATTGAGAATAATAAAAGGCTGCAGATGTTGGAACTTGAGAAGATGAGGATGGATTTCCATAGGGATTTAGAAATGCAGAAAAGGCAGAATTATTTTGTGGAGAAGATTGGTTTCGAGCTTACTATGGATTAAAAAGCAAGAAAAAGGTTAGTATGTTCCATTTTTATGAAAGAAAAGAACAATGATTTCATGATTTTTATTTTATAATTGTAGTTAACTCATTTTTTTCTTAATATTTATAGGAAAGCGCCGCCAAGGACATTCGAAAGTATATTATACCTTGATCGTATTATCCATTTATAAGGTATTATTTTAGCTTTATAATTTTTTGTGAGTTTACATATCAAAACTATTTGTTTGTTTGAAATTGTTACTTGATTTTTTTAATTTTATTTATGTAGGAGTTGCAACAGTTGAACTCAAATATAAAAGAGTTGTCATGTGTCAAATGGAGTTGTTCAAGTTGAATTTATTACTTATTTGATTTATTTGGATAATTTTAGCATTTTTTTTCTAAAATTAAATTATCTTGGAGATTATTTATTATTTTTTTTCTTTCTATGTAGATTTACATCTAAATCTTTTATAATGAATGTTTGATTTTTAATTTTGACTATAATTGTGATGTATAAAAATAGTTTTTTTTTCAATTTTATCATATATCTAGCTATGAAATCGAGCTCGAAATCGTATTAATAAGCCAAATACGAGTCGAGCCAAGCAGAGCTCGAGCTTGCCAATATTCGTATAGCTCGAGCTCAAATTTTAAGTGTCGAGCCGAGCCTGAGCATGTCAAAACTCGGCTCGGCTCGGCTCGTTTACACCCCTAGACCCACCCAGATAAAAAATAAAAAAATTAAAATTAAAATTTCAACACATTAAAAGCCAGGAGATAAATTGAAAGTCTTATTTTTATATGAATGAAAATAATTATTACGCACTTATTTATAACATGATTAATATTTTAGTCCCAATAATTTTAAAATTAATCCCTTTAATTTTTAAATTAATTTGGTGAAAAATAAAAAAATATATAATTAAAAGGTTATATAAATTAAAATATTTAGATATAATAAAAAATTATAAATATATAAATAGGGTATTATACAATTAAAAAATATTATAAATTATTATTATGACCCCCTATCAAATTATTATAAATAAGATTAAAAATTTCACTGAAAATAAAATAAATTACCTGAATAAATATTTGTGGGTAATTTAAAAGATATTTCACCCAATTCATATACTTGTACCCAATTAAGTTTGATTGGCAACTTTTTCTGCACGATATGAATATCTGAATACATTTAATTTTGTATATATCACATTATTTTTATTTAAATATATTTTTCAATTTTTAGTTATTTTATTTGATTATTATGATCAGTTGTATAAGATATTTTAATTCTATTTAATTTTTGACCAAATATATATATAACTCTTGATCTTATAGCGTTTAATTATTTTTTTAAAACTTTTATTTTAATTATATACATTCTTAATTTTTTTTTGTAACTTTTAAGCATAAAATAGGTGAGAAGGAATTGAACGTAACACGCGTAATGACATAATAGTTGATATGTCTCATAGGACTTGTTGTTGCAGGAAGTTCCAACTAGATCAACTCCTATGTGTGCATACTCTTGTGGTCGTTAGAAATAATAGTTATGATGTATATGAGTTGAGTTCTCCATATTACCCACGTGAGTATTGGTACAATATATACAAAGAAGTCATAAATTCAATTCCGTATATCACAGATTGATCTATCTCATATCACATTCATAAAGTGACTTTGTTACCACCAGATGTGCGCACATCAAGTGGGAGATAGAAAAAATGCAGGATTCCTTCATAAGGTGAGAAAAAAAACTCATCTGAAATACAGCCAACGTAGCGAGTGAGGTCACAATAGATCTACTTGCCAAAATTCATTTCCATAATTCTTTAGGAGATTCGCAGTCTCAAAAATAGAACCAATTTTACTTGATAAGTTATACACATTATTTGTTATTCCTAATGAATAATTGTTGTAAAGTGCATATACCCCATATGTTGTTTCATGCTATTTAATAATTGCGGCTGGTGACTATTGCGAATTAAAAATATTGACTATTTTATTTATTCAGTCCGTTAACATGAGTATACTATTATTGGTATGAGTTTGATATCAATCTTGAATTATTGATATGAGTATGTCATTATTGACATGAGTTTAATATGAGTGTACTAATATCGATATGAGTTTGCCATGAGTATACTATTATTGGTATGAGTGCGATATGAATATTGAATTATTGATATGACTGGGCATTAAGTATACCATTGTTGATATGGGTTTGATATGAGTATGCATTATTGATATGAGTATACTAATATCGATATGAGTTTGCCATGAGTATACTATTATTGGTATGAGTGTGATATGAATATTGAATTATTGATATGAGTGGGCATTGAGTATACCATTGTTGATATGGGTTTGATATGAGTATTCCATTATTGATATGTGTTTGATACGAGTGTACTAATATAGATATGAGTTTGCCATGAGTATATTTTTATTGGTTTGAGTGTGATATAAATATTAAATTATTGATATGAGTAGGCATTGAGTATACCATTGTTGATATGTGTTTGATATGAGTATGTCATTGTTGATATGAGTTTGATATGAGTGTACTAATATCGATATGACTTTGCCATGAGTATACTGTCATTGGTATGAGTTTTCCATGAGTATACCATTATCGATATGAGTTTTCCATGAGTATACTATTATCGATATGAGTTTGTCATTAGTATACCATTATTGACATCAGTTTACTATTAGTGATATGAGTGTGATATGTCCTCAATTATTTATGCTAGGAGTGAGTATCGAGTATACCATTATCGATGCAGGTTTGATATGAGTATGCTATGAGCAACTTATATTACTATGAGTTTCATATGAGTTGAAATGAGTATATTATTATTCATCTAAGTTTGATATGCAACAATGCTAATATTTTCTCAAATCTATATGCAGAAAAAATTAACACATCACCTCCTGGCGTAATGCACCAGGGCAACTGTTGGGATATTCTTACCTCTCGAGAATAGGATATTATGCCTGACATTTGTCAATATAATTTTCATTGTCTCAAAAATAAAACCAATTTGCTTGATAAGTTATACACATTATTTGTTATTTGTAATGAATATTTGTTGTAAAGTGCACATACCCCATACTTTGTTTCTTGTTGTTTAATAATTATAGATTGTGATTGTTTTTTTAATTAATTAGTCATCCACTTCAAAAGTTGCAATATTATAATAAGTTGGATGGGTTAAACAATTTTTACTAATTACTTACTTCGATGTGTTCTTCCTTTTTCTCATGTTCACCTCCCAATGGAACTTTTTCTTCATTATTGGGATTTTCTTCATTAAAGGAGATTTGGTATTTTCGTTTCTTTCCTTTCCCAACCATATCTCCTTCAGCAATCAACCTTCTCTTCACCATGATCCCCTTTAGACTGTTAGTTGACAATGCTTTAGGACTTGCAGTCATCATTGTTAGCTTCTCCCCACATAAGGGAGACTGTTCACTTTGAGAAGATGAGTTGTCTGAATCCGAAGCCATTTTTTCCTACTATTTTTAAAGTACAAATGCAACATTTATTTTCATAATAACACATATTGAAACATCAACTCATATCACTTTTTTTATTAACACTAATACTAACTCAGATCAAGTTTAAAACAACGCATATGAAAATCATATCAATATTAAAATAACTAATATCAAATTCATTTCAACTACATATCACGAAAATAGCAATACTATTAACTCATATCAAACTCATATCAGTTTTAAAATAACTCATATCGAACTCATATCGAACTCACAACACTACTACTGACTCATATAATGTTTAAGACAACTCATATCAAACTTAAAACAGCTCATAACAACTGTATTTCACAAAATCAACTCATATCATACTATAATCACCATTGCTAACTCATATCAAGTTTTAAAACAACTCAGATCAAACTTAAAACAACTCATACCAAATGCATTTCAAAAAATCAACTCATATTAAGTTTAAAAAAATGCATTTCAAAAAATCAACTCATATCAAACTTATAAAATAGCTCATACTAACTGCATTTAAAAAAATTAACTCATATCAAACTCATATCAACCTCATAACACAACTACTAACTCATATCAAGTTTAAAAGAACTCATATCAAACTCATACAAAAACTCGTATCAACTGCATTTTAAAAAATTAACTCATATGAAACTCATAGCAGCATCATATCACTACTAATACCTCATATAAAGTTTAAGACAAAGCATATTAAACTTAAAACAACTCATACCAACTGCATTTAACAAAATCAACTCATATCATACTCTTATCACTAATACTAACTCATATGAGGTTTAAAACAATTCATATCAAACTTTAAAACAGATCACGATAATTGCATTTCAAAAAATTAACCCATATAAACACATATCAACTTCTTATCACTACTACTAACTCATATCAAGTTTTAAAATAACTCATTAAAATAGCTAATACCAACTACATATTACAAAAGCAACTCATGTCATACTCTAATCACTAATACTAACTCATATCAAGTTTAAAAGAACTCATATCGAACTTTAAAATAGCTCATACCAACTGCATTCATAAAATCAACTCATGTGATACTCTACTCACTAACACTAACTCATATCAAGTTTAAAACAACTCACGTCAAATTTTAAAATAGAAATTCTAACTGCATGTTAAAAAATCAACCCATACCAAACTTATACCAACCTCATATCACTACTACTAACTCATATCAAGTTTAAAACAACTCATATCAAACTTAAAACAGCTCACACCAACTGCATTTCATAAAAGCAACTCATATTATACTCTAATTACTAATGCTAACTCATATCAAACTTTAAAACAATTCATGCTAACTACATTTCAAAATATTAACACATATTAGGCTCATATCACTACTACTAACTCATATCAAGTTTAAAATAACTTTTATCAAACTTAAAACATCTCATACCAACTGCATTTCGCAAAATCAACTCATATAATACTCTAATCACAACCACTAGCTCATACAAAAACTCATATCAAGTTTAAAACAACTCATATCAAATATTTTATCGAAATACTTCAAATGTGACTATAAGTGAACAAAACCAAATATTCCCCAAACATATTTCCATTATCACAAACAAAATCACCACAGAGAGTTAGAAACATGAAGAGAGAGATAGAGCAAGGGAGAAAGTCAAAAATTACTTTGATATCGGCGTGAGGAAGAAAAACAGAGAGAAGAAATGGTAAAAAATGGTTGACGGTGAAGGTGATGGCGACGATGAAGGCGACGATTTCTTGCTTCCACAGAGAAATGAAAGGCGAAGAGGGAATTCAAAATGTGGAAAGAAGGAAACAGATTATTAATTATGAGCGGACTTTTAAATTTCAAAGGTTATTTTTGTCCAAAAGAATCTATTTAAGACAAGAAATGTCTAAAATATATTAATGCTTAGTATATGGGTATTATTTGACTAATTCTCAAAATTTTTTGAAAAAATATATTTTAATTATTTTAAAATATATTTATTAATTATTTAAAAATATATTTTAATATTTTTAAATTATTTAAAAAATATAAAATAAAGAAAGTGGGTGTTATAGTGCCGTCTTAACATTTGAACTACCAATTAACTTTTTTTTCTTATGGTAAAAGTCTAAGTGGTCCGTTTTTTAATAAGAAAAATAAAATAAAAAGGGGGGGGGGGGGGGGGGGGGGGGGGGGGGGAGTATTTAATAAAAAAAAAACTTTAAATATTGATAATAGTTTAGGAGATTATTTGAATTTTTGACTTTAACATTTGATTATAAATCAAAATTTTTCTTATTTATAAATTTTTTAATTTGACATTAATAAATTAATTTAATTTTAATAAGATAAGAGATGAAGTTAATAAAATTTAGCTTGTAATATTAATTTATTACTAAAAGTAGAACGATAAAAAAAAATTGTCTTTTTTATTTTTATTTTTTTTTTACTTTAGATAGTTAAGCATGTCTTTATATCTTATATAAATTTATGTATTAATAAATTTGCCCTTAGGCGAGTTTAAAAATGCACTATTATATTTCATATATGTAAATTTAAAATTTAATCGAGAGAGTTTTATTATTTTTGTGGTCTTATTCGATTCAATTTCGAATGGATGATTTATAATAATAATAACAATAATATAATAATAAACTCTAGTATCCAAAAGTAAATTTGTGAATTTGAGACTTGAAATTATGATTGGTTGTAAGAGTTAATTGTTACTATCAGAAAATATTGTATTTAATAGAGCTATCAATTTTGACACCATCCATTATTTAACATGTATTTTAAGACATTAACAAATTTATATGGGTTGCACATGATTTATTTGGTGGTTTTTAAACTCAAAATTTTATATTATTAACTATAATATATAATTTTTAATCATTTCTATACTAAATAATTAATTATACTAAATATATATTTTTTCTCTGCAATTTTATAGAGCTATATACATACATACATACATACATATATATATGTATTTTCTCATTAGGAAAAATTTTCTCATTAGGTCATTATTTCTATTGGAAAATAGTAGTTTTCAATTCTAAATCCTAGCCTAAATACTTGAGATAATTTTTCTTTATTATTACACAAAAAATAAATTATAATAATTATATTATATGAAATAAAAAATTCATATTTGTAAAATAAAATAGATGAATAAAAAAAATGGAGAATTTAGCTGTAATAGTGATTGATGACAATTACTATAAACTACAAAACTATGTACTAATATTAGCATAATTACTTCTTTAAAATTTTATTGAAATTTACAATATTAACTTATATATAGTTAATATTAAAAAAAAACTTATATATAGTTAGGAATATAGGTAGTGAGATATAATATTAGACCAATTCAATTAATATTAGGCAACGGATTAAGTAATGATAAAATTGTATATTAATTTTAAATTTAAATAATTTTTTATTTCAATTTAATTAAAATAAGATGTTTCTTTGTTTTCGTTACAATAAAAATTATGTCTTTGAAATAAAAAATTATTTAAATTTAAATATTGATAATAGTTTAGGAGATTATTTGAATTTTTGACTTTAACATTTGATTATAAATCAAAATTTTTCTTATTTATAAATTTTTTAATTTGACATTAATAAATTAATTTAATTTTAATAAGATAAGAGATGAAGTTAATAAAATTTAGCTTGTAATATTAATTTATTACTAAAAGTAGAACGATAAAAAAAAATTGTCTTTTTTATTTTTATTTTTTTTACTTTAGATAGTTAAGCATGTCTTTATATCTTATATAAATTTATGTATTAATAAATTTGCCCTTAGGCGAGTTTAAAAATGCACTATTATATTTCATATATGTAAATTTAAAATTTAATCGAGAGAGTTTTATTATTTTTGTGGTCTTATTCGATTCAATTTCGAATGGATGATTTATAATAATAATAACAATAATATAATAATAAACTCTAGTATCCAAAAGTAAATTTGTGAATTTGAGACTTGAAATTATGATTGGTTGTAAGAGTTAATTGTTACTATCAGAAAATATTGTATTTAATAGAGCTATCAATTTTGACACCATCCATTATTTAACATGTATTTTAAGACATTAACAAATTTATATGGGTTGCACATGATTTATTTGGTGGTTTTTAAACTCAAAATTTTATATTATTAACTATAATATATAATTTTTAATCATTTCTATACTAAATAATTAATTATACTAAATATATATTTTTTCTCTGCAATTTTATAGAGCTATATACATACATACATACATACATATATATATGTATTTTCTCATTAGGAAAAATTTTCTCATTAGGTCATTATTTCTATTGGAAAATAGTAGTTTTCAATTCTAAATCCTAGCCTAAATACTTGAGATAATTTTTCTTTATTATTACACAAAAAATAAATTATAATAATTATATTATATGAAATAAAAAATTCATATTTGTAAAATAAAATAGATGAATAAAAAAAATGGAGAATTTAGCTGTAATAGTGATTGATGACAATTACTATAAACTACAAAACTATGTACTAATATTAGCATAATTACTTCTTTAAAATTTTATTGAAATTTACAATATTAACTTATATATAGTTAATATTAAAAAAAAACTTATATATAGTTAGGAATATAGGTAGTGAGATATAATATTAGACCAATTCAATTAATATTAGGCAACGGATTAAGTAATGATAAAATTGTATATTAATTTTAAATTTAAATAATTTTTTATTTCAATTTAATTAAAATAAGATGTTTCTTTGTTTTCGTTACAATAAAAATTATGTCTTTGATTTGATCATGACACAAATAAATTGTGTCTTAAAATTATATGAAATGAGAAAATTAATAAAAGACTTAACATTAATAATAAAATTTATTATTTAAAATTAAAATTAAAATTTTTAATTCTAAATTATTTGGTAATATTTTATCTCTATATTATTTATAAATGTATTTAAATTAATATTCATTTAAAAAAATAAAAAAAATATTTTAAATTGACGCTCATTATAAAAAATTATAAACCTTTTAAAGTATATAATTAAAATATTTTAATACATTATTAAATATTTAAAATTCAATTATCAAAATTTTTAATATTTAACTGCTATTTTTAATTTTTCAAAAAAGTTAGTTTCTGTAAAATTTTTATATGTCCTGCTATTATTAAAAATTTAAATTCGAGTTTTCTAAATATTTTCTCACTGTAATTTTTTACTCTATTTATAATTAATAAAAAAAGTTACTTTCTAAAAAAAATAGGAATAGAATGAATATATGTGCATTGAGTAAATCAGTGAAGTAAATAAATTTTAAAAAAACCAAAATATATAAATAAATAATTAGCAGTAGCTAGTAATAGAATAAATAAAAATAATAAACAATTAAAACTACTTACAAAAAAAGACCTAACTCCCAACGGAAAACTACCCACCACCATTTTCCTTCTCCTCTCTACTCTTTTGGTCTGTTCATGTCCTTAAAAAACATAAAAATATTAAAATTAAAATTAAAATAAAATTAAAATTCTCCCACCAAGCAAAAAGAAAAACAAAGCATAGTTTGCAACACCTTCACGTTGCCTAAACCTTCTCTTCTTCTTCTGTTGCCATCTAACCCTCAAAAACCACTAAATTTTTTGGTCAAATCTTTAAAATTTAATTATAAATTCTATATAATCCCCAAATTCTAGGGTTTCTTTTTTATTCTCAGAAACCCTGGAATTTCCCTTCTTCTTCAACATTTTTTCTTCAATTCAGGTCTGTTCCTTTGACATCTCTTTCCCTTTTTTTTTTTGTTTTCCAATTCAATGCATTTTCTCTGTTTGGTTCCTGAGAAACCGGAGAAAAGTAAACGAAATAAGGGAAAAGGACATAAAGATTCAAAACTTTCTATTTTCACGTGTTCTGCATTAATTGAATTGTGTTGTTTTTGTTCTGATTGATGACGGTGTAAAAGGAATTAAAGAGAATTGTATGTTAAAATTCTATATATCTATTTACTTTGGGTTTTTTTTCCTTGGAAAATAATTAATATTTCTCTTAAGTGTATATTAGTTTTGGTTGACTGGGTGCAATCCTTTGGTTTTTGGTTTTTGTTTTCTTTGATTGAAGTATACATTTGAACTTTTCGCAACCAGATCGTGTACAAAGTTGTTTAAACGTTTCATATTAACTTCATTGCTTGTCCAGAATTTGCCTCCTTTTTCTTTTTCTTGGGGTTCATTATATGCAACAGTTGTGAATTATTTAACATTGGAATATAATTTTGAGTTGGAAATTTGAGTGCAATTCAACTGTTTATTTATTTGCTGAAATGGGTGGGGAAAAAGAAAAAGAGGTTCTGGGAAATATAGATAAAGAAGAAGGCAATGATTGAAGAGGGTGAATGTGAGAATTTGGGAAAACTGCTCAAATTTGTGTCTTGATAGTTTCAAAATGCAGTATAAAGTGTGCATTATTTTTTGTTCAGATAAATTGATAACTGTTTATATTCTTTAGATGGTAAGCAATGCAATGTGTTTGCTTTGATAAGACTCTAGGAAATATTATGCCTTTGACCTCTGAATGACACTTTTCATTCATAGAGAAATTTCACATTTTTGAAAACTTTGGAACTGCATGATTATGAATTTTGCTGAGAGAGTTTTTTGGCCTAACTGCTTTGTGTCATGTTGGGTTAAATTCTCTAGTTATTTCTTTTTTTGTGACATTGTAAAGTCTTGTGGCATTTGTCTTCTGGAGAAGGGTTGGTAAGCATATACAAGGGTTGGTAAGCATATACAAGGTGTGTATATGCTAAAAATAAAAGCTTTCAGGAAGCAATCCTAACAAATGTTAACTAATTCACAGTTCTTCCATCTGCTTCAGCAATGTCGAGCGTGGAAGAGCCACTTGGACTTGACAAGTTGCCAAGCATGAGTACTATTGACCGGATTCAGAGGTTCTCATCTGGTGCTTGCCGGCCTATTGTAGATGATGTGGGAATGGGAAATGGCTGGATTGAAGAAATGAATTGCAGCTCATCCAACAGTTGCGAGTAAGTGAGCATTAATAAGGAGTTGTAGAGACTGTTTACTGCCGGAGTGTTACCATCATTATATCCTTCATGAACTGCTATTACTGCTACTGTCATTATTAGTGAATCACTATTGCTCCCACCCACGAAAAGAAATTATTTTTCTAGTAGCAAAAGCAAAAATCACATATTTACCAAACATTCTTTTGTTATTACTTGGCCTTTTGACAAAATCTGAAAATTAAAAAAAAATTGTTAAAAGTAGAGTAAGTTGTATCTTAGTTTCCTACTCCGTTGCTTTAGCGTCAATAAGTCAAGTTTGTTGCTGTTTCTCACTCAATATTATGTAACCTTTACATAAGTAGAACTATTGGATGTTGAGCTATTCAATTATCAGTTCCATCTTAACTACAGATCCTTAAGCCTCCATTCACATGCAGGGAAGATTATGAGGAGTATACAGGAGAGACTTTTCCTTGGAGAAGACATACAAGGGATCTGTCGCAAGGTGATTCCTTTAATAGAATGACAATGAGCTCAGGCAGGAACCATGTGGTGTGTGGAATAGTTTATGATTCTCACTTTCTTCCAGATCGTCAATATAACTCCAAATCCAAGTCCAATAACAAAGGCATGCGGAATTTAACAAATAAGGTGGTTCAGTAACTGTAAATATATATATATATATATATTCCCTTCTTGTGAGGTCATAGATGGTTCTGCTCATTTTCTTTCATTAATTAATGGAATTGCTGTTTTTATTTCTTGTGAGGGTTGCACCTTTCCTATCTTTAGCAATTTAATCTGTAGTTCAGATACTTTATTCTGCCATCTGCTCAATTTAACTTATTTAAATTTTGAAATTCGTGCTATTTGGACAAAGCAGTTTTTGAAAGGCATACCACCATTTGTGAAGATAGTAGAAGTTGGTCCAAGGGATGGACTGCAAAATGAGAAAAATATTGTACGTACAGAGATAAAGATTGAATTGATTCGCAGACTGGATTGCCAGTTGTTGAGGCTACAAGTTTTGTATCACCTAAATGGGTTCCTCAGGTAATTTACTCTGATTATATGTATCTCTGGACCTTCATTTGTGAAGCATTTAGAATAAGGCTATGATATGATAAGCCTTGAGTTTAATCTTACTTATATTCTCTTGTGCAAGTATAGCAGATATCTGCTTATGAAATGATAATTGAAAGGAAATGATTCTGTGCATTTTTGTAGTTTTTGAGATAGGTGTAGGCACCTAGCTTTGACATGTGAAGCTGAAGCTCTAGTTTTAGTCCCAAACCTATCTTGGAGAGAAAAATCTATCACATGCCTTGCTCTTCATTTAGGAATTATAGGAAATTTACTAAATTTAATAACTAAGTTATTATTTATATTTTCATGAGTTGCTTTGGAAATTTTTATACATTCTATTGTGCTGCATAATGATGAACTTATGAGTACGTTTGATTTCTGTTCAATAGATGTTATTATAGGGTTAAGAACTCAAGAGTTTTATATCGGTTGGTACCAAAGCTAACTCTTAATGCTAGTCCACTATTGCTGTTGTTTGTAGAATCATCATTAAGTGAACAGTAATGCTACCCAAAATACCTACCAGTACCACCAAAACTGCTCTTAATACCCAACCATAGGTTTTATGCAGAAGAAAATGGGATATAGTGAGAGCAAAATCACAAAGCATTGACAATATTGAAGGGATGTGTTCTATGACAAGGTCTTAAGCTAATATAAATAGAGTTCCATGTCTTACAAGTTACAATTGTTCCTTGGTTCCACAGACGCCAAACCAAACAGGATGGAAACCATGCACTTCAATTCTCCTTGAATTTTCCTATTCAATTATATTATTTTCTACAGTTGGACTGATGATTCTGAATGATAATTTGGTTTTATTTATGGTGTGTTTGGGAAGGGCTTCAACTGAGGGAGTGAGAGAAGAGGGACAACATGTCAAGAAGACTATAAACTTACTTGGGAAGGTGGAGAAAATGAAGAGAAAGTAAGGGACAATAGATATTGGGCCCACCAAAATTTCACCGTGAAGATGCGGGTAATGGGAAGATAATGCTTAAAATGACATTTGCTGTTCTGCTACAAATTAAAATTCTGGGGATACATGTTACTTTAACCCAGAAATTAACACCTAATCTTTCTTGTTCCATTTCTTTTGATCTAAACAAGAGGGGGTGAAATTATTTATTCATCTCCATATGCTCTCCTGTCTGCAACCCATATACTTCTATCATTCTCTCTTGGGTTGAGTATCAATTGTTTTGATTAAAATTTGAGCAAAAATGAAATAACTAAAATTTTTAAAATACTGTGTATATATGGGTATATGTCTAAATATATAGTTTCTCATTATTTTAATATATAAAATATATTTTTATGTAATTTTGTCCGGTTTGGTTATTTGAATTTTTTTGCCATGAAAAACTGAATCAAGATACTATATTATCTAATAATTGCAATATACTATATTATCTAATAATTGAAACAAACAGAATCAAATTACAAAAGAACTGGATAGCATTGATTCAGTTGGTTTTTGTGTTTTGAATCCCCCTGCTCTTCCCAAACATAGTTCTAGATATGTTATTTGTCAAATTTGCTAAATTTTTTATAACTGTGATTACCTAAATATTAGATGGTTTGGATGTTATTGTTGTCTTTTAGAAACTTCAAACTTTTGTGTCTGCTTTTCCATTTTAAGTTAAATGAGGGTTAGTTGAGTTGGATCTTAAACCTTACTGTAACTTGCTTCCATTATATATTAATTTAATTGCATGAATTATATTTTCATTTTGCTTCCTTCCCCACCTGCTCTCTGACTCCTTTTGATGACCCTCAACAGTTAGCAGATGCAAGCGATGTGATGGAAGTGGTTCAAAGTTTGGAGGGCTCTAGATTGCCTGTTCTGACACCAAATATAAAAGTTTGTCTCTATTGCTGGTACATATGCAAAAATAAGTAACAATACTTGCGGTCTAATAGGAATTTGTGTCCAATAAACTGTTTGCTAGGGATATGAAGCAGCTGTTGCAGCTGGTGCTAAGGAAATAGCAGTTTTTGCATCAGCTTCTGAGTCATTTTCAAATTCAAACATCAATTGTGGCATCGAAGAGAGTCTTGTCCGCTATTTGTCACTTGTGCTGCTAAAGAATGTGGAATTCTTGTTCGTGGGTACGTCTTCTTTTTCCTCTTACCTTGAGTTTTTCTCACTTACTATTCTCTCCACCTTGAGACTTTTTGTGTCATCTGCAAGATGCAGATGATATCATACTAAGTATTGGGAACATTAGAAATTTTGGTCAATTGTTCAGTTTTCACCTTAGGCCGTCTTGCTATAAATTTGCAAAGAAAATGAAGGTCATAATAATTCAAGTGAGTGTTTTATAGTAGGATTTGTTTGTGAACTGGAAATGGAATTTATATCTTAAGTTGAAAATATAAACCATGGAAAGTTTTTACATAGGAAATGCATGTATAAAATGAATTGAATTACATATTCATTTGCTTTTCTTGATATATGTTTTACGACTTTTAACATTGATCTTCTCATCAAAGTTTAAAGTTGTCAAGATAATTTAGACATGTAAATTCTTCACATGGACATCCACAACAAACTGCTTTTGTATAACTTGGTATGGTTACTATACTATTTGAACCATTTTGATGCATTTAGCGCTGACTTCTTTATTTTATGGTACAGTAGCATCATTTCCCTATAGCTATACTTGTACTTTCATTGAAAACAAATATGAATATACTCCTTTATTCATTTTTTAAAATACTTTTTATGTATGTATCATGCGTTGTTGGGTGTCCTGAAGGAGCAATTTCTCCTTCAAAAGTGGCATATGTGGCAAAAGAACTTTACAGCATGGGTTGCTTTGAAATTTCCCTTGGTGATACAATTGGTGTTGGTACACCTGGTAATGTTTTAGGCTAAAGTTTTTCTCTGATGTTACAATCTTACACACACACATGGAGCACTAGCTCAGTTATATTATTAATGCTTTCATTATTCGTCTGTAAATTCTCTCAATGCCACTGCTGTTTCAGCTCTTTCATCATGCCATAATGTCGCCTCAGATGAAGGTTATTTGAATCCCACGAGGAAAATTTTTTTCTGGAACTTTTGTTATAAAATAAACATATTGGAATTACTTTTTCTTTAGTGATTCATGTTGGTTTGCAAGTATTTTTTGGTACTTGATTTTTTCAAAAAAAATTTTCTGGTCATTATATTGGCAACACTTATGTTATTTCCTACTACTTTTCCATCTCAACATCTGCACTTATTTTGGGAGACATTGTGCTTTGCTTTTTCATTATATATTGGTAGCTGCATTTGGCTGTTAACAGCAAGTATTGAGAATATTGCTTATGACGGACCAAACAATATATATTTTTCTGGACTAGTATAATTTGAATTACCATATTCGGGAACATGTAATCTGTTTAACCTTTCAAATGATACTTTGTGCTAGTTCTAGTTCAATCTAGGCTTTGTAAGCACCTTTTTGTGCTAGTTCTTGTTTCAATCTGGGCTAGTAATCACTTTTTTGTTCCCTCCCTGATACTTTTTGTTTGAAACAGGGACTGTTATCCCCATGTTGGAAGCTGTAATGGCTGCTGTTCCTGTTGAGAAGCTTGCTGTTCACTTCCATGATACTTACGGGCAATCTCTTTCAAATATTTTAATTTTTCTCCAGGTACACCTGAGATTTCGACTATTTAATCTGTTTAGGAGCTGAATGATATATAGGCAGCTTTTCTATGGACTGTATCTAACTGCCGCAGCTAGTCTTATATATGTGCTGCTGCGCGCTAGCCTACATTTTGCATATTCTGATGCAATAGTTAAGTTCCATGCAAAAGACTATGATTAAACCATGAAATTTTTTAGATGGCATAAATTATAGCTGAGGTCGTATTCTCTATACTCGTGTCTGGTGCAAGTTTCAAAAAATTAATATTATTCAGTTATTTCCCATTGGCAGATACAATCAAACTGATTAACATATCTCTTTTTTACGTTTCTACAGATGGGGATTAGCACAGTGGATTCATCTGTTGCTGGTTTAGGTGGATGCCCATGTGCTATAGGTGCATCCGGCAATGTAGCCACCGAAGATGTTGTCTACATGCTTAATGGGCTTGGTGTGAAAACCAATGTGGATCTACCAAAGCTCCTATCTGCTGGGGATTTCATAAGCAAGCACTTAGGTCGTCCGTCTGGATCAAAGACCTCCATTGCATTGAACTGAGCCACGGCAGATGCCTCTAAAATGTGAGAGGTTACAAGTATATATATCCATTTCCATATACCCTTTTAAACAAGGGAGAGTGGTTTCTATCTGACATGTTCCTAACATGTATGCCATACACACACACACACATATATATATATATAAACACTAGGAGATAGGAATAAAAAGTCCAGAGTCATTTATAACTATGTCCTGTAATTATAATTTCAAATAATAACAAACTTGTTCCTGAATGTATGCTTTTTGAAGCAGTAGCTGAATAAAAAACAAAAGGGAAAAATTGTATCCTTTCTTTGTTTTTCACAAGAAAACAAAAGAAGTTAGTTTTTGGTACTTAGAACAAATGGAAAACCTGATAAACTGGATAGTGAAATTAAATTGGTCTTTAATTTCCGTTATTAAATGAAATACAAGCTTTATTTGTATTAGGGCAGCAAATAGTTAGCTGAAACTACATGCTTTTTTAAGCTCAATGAAAAGAATGTGAGATTTTCTTTCTTTAATTATTGTCTTTTTTTTTTGTTAAAAAAAATTATTCATTCATATAATAGGCTTTAATTAATGCTGTCACTACCATTACCACCACTGCTGTTACTATAATCGCTACCGCCACTGCCACCACTGCTATGATTGCTACCACCGAGACAGGTGGAATTAGCCACCATCCAATTTGAGTTGGGGGCTGCATTCATTGAAGGGGTTTAACTGAAAAGTGGCGTTTGAATTTTATCAAAATTTCTATTTTTAATGTATTAATTTTATTTTTATTAAATATTTATCAATTAGATTTATTTGATCAGAGTTTCTTTTCATATTAAAATAAATCTTATAGAAAAATTTTGAATTTTTTTTAAGGAAAAATGAGATTAAAGATAATAGAAAGTGAAAACAGTGAGACTAATAAAGTGACATTTATATATAACATTTTATCGAGTAAAATGATTAGTTTTATTTTTTAATAAGAAATTCTGGTCAAATAAATTTGATTAAAAGAATTTATATTAAAATTAAAAAGAAAATTGAAGCACTATAAAATAATAAGAAAAGGAATATAAATATTTTTGAATTAATGGTTAATTTCTATTTTTAATTGAACAATCACAATTTAAGAAAAGCTATTTTTTTTAATTAGGGTTATTAAAGAGAAATTATTATTTTTACAATACCCTATAATTTTTAAAAAGTTTTAAAAATATTTTTTCCTAAATTTGATTGAAAATATATTGAGAAGTGACTATTTTCAGTAAATTTTTTTTTAAATACTTGTACTTTTTAGGGTATATTTATATAAAAATTTCTTTAAAAAATAAAAAATATATAAAATAATACAGTTTTTTAAAAATAAATTTCAATTGAATTTAGTTCGTAAATACACTTGAACGGACACTAAAATTACCAAATCAATGCTAAACAAATTCTTATATTTTTATTAATTTAAATTAATTTTGAATTTAATAGAAAGATATCGGTTTCAAATAAATTGTGCTTATATATATATAAGAAACAATCAAATAAAAAAATTATTCAAATTTGACTCATCGTATATATATAATTTTTTTATTATTTATTTTAAATCCATAATTTATTTTATTATTAAGACTGAAGTAATTTGTAATTTATTTTTAAATCGATTAAATTTGTCTTAATCTGATTAATCGAATTCAATTTGGTAAATTTGTGCATATTAGTACATACACTACTACTAACATAGGAGACTAGTTTTATTCTCTATAGTATTCTCTCATTTTAAATAAGATTTTACATATAGGAAATGCAATAAATTTAGGGTAATAATCTTTAATTAATATTAAAAAAATTGGAAACTTTTTTCTATAGTAATTGTGTGTGTTTGTGAAAAACTATAATAATTAGGAATGAGATTGATGAACAAAATGAATAGGGTTTTTGGGGACAATGTTTCAAAGTTTATGGGAGTAGTTGAGATCCCAATGATGATAGACCAGACAACCATGACTTTGACCACCTCAAAAAAATTATAAATTAAATAAAAATAAATAAAAAAGTAGAAATAATAAAGAAAGAAAGACTCCTAATTGCTTTTGCTTGCCCACTATCATATTATTTATTTTTTCTCTGCCTTAATTATGATTCTATTTGTACTCATAGGTGACATTGTCTCATTTTTTCTTTTTTTTTTCTTTTCCAATTTGCTGCTGGTTCATTCAGAGCTATATACCACTCACACTCAAATATCTGTCCGGCTTTAACTTTTTTTTTTTTTTTTAATTTTTATTATGCTTGATTAATTTCATAATTTTAAAAAAAATAATTTTGGTATTATTAAATGCTTATATTTATTAAACACTCTTTGAAACAAGTAGCTCGTCCACTAACCCAAATTATTGATTCTTTGTCTAAGCTGAGATTAAGGATTAATTTCCTTCCTAGTTTCGTATTTGATGTATTTATTTTTTATTTATAGTAATGCATTTTCTTGGAGTTAAAAAAATATTTTAAAATTCATTTATTTTGGTCAATATAAGAACTAAATAAAAATAGATGAAAATGGGTTTTTTATTTTTTATTTTTTTAAAAATAATTACTCGTCTAAAATGAATAGCACAAAGTGTAATTGTTTATTGATTGGAATAGATATAATAAGGTCAACATTAGAAGGACATGTTGATGAGGTTAAAGTGTGCGTTCAAGCTAAAGTTTAAAATTTTTTAAAAAAAGGACATTCCTTTCCTTTAACACCAAGCATGGGACTCATAACACACTATTATAAAAGTAGCAACATAAAGTTTCCTTTGTAGCCTTTCATTTTTTCAATTTTTTTTTTATAAACTTTTAATTCATCATATTTTTTTTTCAGGATTAATTAAAAATACTAACTTATTACACTACAGAATAAAATATTTAATTATAGTGTTTATTATTAATTAATTTGCAGCTATTAATAGATCTATTATTAAATCTTCTATATGTAGATGAAGTGTAGTTTACAGGCATTCACATTAAGAATTTTTATAAAAATGGTAAAAAGAATTAAATTAAATTTACTATATTTTTAAAAATATATTATTTATAAAAATATAAAATTTATAAAATTTATTATAAATTTATATAGTTTATTATAAGATGACTAAAATAACTATGATAAAAATAAAAAAAATTTATAAAATATGAAAGAGGGTATTTTCCCTTTACATTAACAGGATTCCACTAAGATTTGCATGGTGTTGGTGGATCCACCTGCATACATTGAGTGTATGGTAGAATCTCATTCTATTGCTTTAGTTCACAAGCAAATAATAACATTTATTCATTAGGATATCCTTAGACTAGACAATTTTTTTTTTTAAATATATCCTATATGCTATATCCCTTTTTATAAAAATAAAATAACACTTAAATATTTTATCGTTTTATTAATCTATAAAAAATACTTTGTATATATTTTATACAAATGAAATACTTAATACATTATCAATTATTTTTTTTTATAAAAATGAAATAAAATAGACTTAAAATTCATTATTTTCATTGATATTAATTAGTTGGATAAAATAGGGTGAGCCCGATAAAAGGAATAAATCATTCATTATTACTCACTTATTAATTAATTTTGAGGAATCAAAAATTAAAATATACTTTTTAGAATAGAATATTGGAATCAAAATTTATTTTTTTATTTTTAAAAAAAAACTAATATAATTAGTTTATTTTGTATAATTATAAATATTTTTGAATTTTTATATAAAATATTTTTATTTTTTTATTAATAAAATTAAATTAGATTTTTTAAAATAGAATATAATCAATTTAATTTTTTTTATATCATTTTTCTAATTATACATTTCTGAATTAATTAAATAAAATAAATTTAATTTTTTTTCTTGACAAAATTAAACTAAGTTTTTGATTTTTCAAAATGAAATGTAATAAATTTGATTTTTCAAAATGAAATGTAATAAATTTGATTTTTTTTTCATTTTTCAAATCATAATATATCTGATTTTTTAAAATAAAATAAATTTAATTTGTATTTTAATTATTTATTATGATATTTTTTTCAATAATATTTGCTTTCTGATTCCAATCCTATTGTAATCCAAACTAATTGTAAAGGACTATAATTATGATTTCAAATTGAACCAAATAAAATAAAAAGAATAAAAAGTCATTCATATTTCAAACTAAACTAAACAAAAAGAATAAAATGTCATTCATATTCAATTCCATTTAATTTTTATTTCTATTTCGAATCCGATTTTAATTTTAAAGTTTGAACTAAATGTCATTTTAATATCTTATCTATTATTTTTTATAAAAATGAAATAATATTGGATATATTTTTATTAATAGATATTTTTTGGTTAATTGATATATAAATATATCATATAATTTTAAAAAAAAAAAATAAAAGTGAAGAAAAAAAAAACAAAGTAAATTTTACATGTACTCCAAACATAGAATATAAATTAAATCATAGCCATTTTCACTTTGCAAATATCATAACAATTTTCACAAATTAATAACAAGTCAAAATTTTAGTTGTTATTCGGATAAAACTCAGCTGAGATATGGATTCTTGAAGTAGTTTATATGTTAATTTATTAATTAGTCATTTCATATTAAGTTTAAGATTTCCATTTTTATATACGTAATGCAGAGTTGCTTGTTTAATAATTATTTATTGAAGATTCATAAAAAAAAATTTAAATGTTTTTGCGAGATATAATCGTAATAATATAAACTTTAAAAGATATACTTTTTATTAGTAGAAGGAGTATATATTAGAATTGTAGAATTAATATTAGAAAATTTTAAAACGAATCTGTAAATGATTTTATTTCTAAAATAATACTTAGATAAATATTTTTATTTGTTTAACAATATATATTAATTATTTAACAAATATAAAATCTAATATAAATTCGAAGTTTATTTTATCAATGAGTTAAATCATAATAAGGTGAAATTTCAATTAATTTAAAAGATTCAAATTAACTCATGTTGCAAGCCAAGTTAGAGTACCATCAATATATTTTAGTTAATAGATATTCATTACAACCATTTCAAGAATTATAAAATTATAAATTATAAAATTATCTCAATTAATAATAATAATAATAATAATAATAATAATAATAATAATAATAATAATAATAATAATAATAATAATAATAATAATAATAATAATAAAAGAGATCCGCTATCTTCCATATTAGATTTGATTAAGAAAAAAGCACCAATTATGCCTTTTCCATTTTCAAGGCTTTATTCATTTCATTTAAACTTTTAATATAATAATCTATATGTTTTATTTTGTGTAAGATCCAAATTCCAAACAATAAAATTATATACCTAGAAGAAATTTTTTGCTATTTTTATTAGCATATGTATTAATGATATTGTTATATAAATATAATAAAAAATAAAATCTAAATTATTATTAATATTATTATAAAATTAAATAAGAAAAATTAAGAAAAATAATATTTGATTATAAAAATAATTTTAATACAATAAGCATAATTATAAATATGCTAAATATTCTAGAAAGCATACATACAAAACTAAATTAGATCAACATCTTATTAGTATTAGAATTTGCAAAATTAATTAGAATTCTAAAGGTATAAGCAAATCATATATGCTTCAATTGTCCTTTCCCTTCATGGAAAAGGGCCATTTTTACAAAAAAAAAAAAAAAAAAAAAAGACAATTGTGATATGATTAATTAAGAAATAATAACATAGCCATGTAAAAGCCATGTCCCTGTAAGCATCAACCACTTAATTTTTTTAATTGAAATCATATTTAACGCCTTAATATTTAATAATAATAATAATAATATAAATAATTTTTAAAAGAAATACATTTTAATCTATTTTTAAATTTAATAATTATATATTTAAAAATGGATGATAAAGTTTAAATTCAAATGATAAATTATTATTGTTTATCGCATAAAAATCTAAAAAAAAAATATTAAATAAAGTAAAATATTCAAGATTTATATTTTCATAAAGATTTATTTAATTCATGCATTTTTTATTTTTTTAAATATAATTAAATTTTCTTGTAAATATTAATTTAAATTATTATTATTATTATAAACAGATTTGAAAATATTATGACTGATTAAAAAAAATCACCTACAGCAGAACAATTTGAAAAAGTAGGATCTTCATATTTAGTGATTTATGACATATAACATGTTGAAATTATAATAATGAGTTAGGGACACTCTTTTTTTAACTAACAAATGCAATATAAACACTAAAAAAAAATAACAAATGTTAGTATGGAAGGTGACATATGTAGTGCTGAAATATTGGAATTTAATGATTATTTTTTCAGCAACATTATTATTACATTGTCCCTAAAGCATCCTTCTCTACTATAAATATATTATGTATTTATTTTTCAAAAGGGCAATCTCAGAAAAAATTTTCAGGATTTAATTTGTTTGCATTATTGGAATGAATTTTTTATTTTTAAAGAATAAAAATCATTGAATTTTCATTCATTAATAAGTGTTTCCTTGAATAACTGATTAGAAATCAAGAATTAATATTCAAACACTTCATTATGAGCTAAGGACTTGCCCACTATGGCCCTGTTTCTTCGAATGCTTTCTTGATATTATATTGGTTTTTTTTTTTTTTTGATAAAAATACAAGAAAAATTAAAAATAATTTCAAATTTACCATATTTATAAAATATTTATCAAAATACCAAAATTTATAAAATATTTATCAAAATACAAGATTTTTATTAGTTTACAAAGAGTTTATAATAAATTTATAATGAGTTTATAATGAGTTTATAAATTTTACATATTTTATAATTAGTTTATTATGACTTTATAATAAAATGACTAAAATACTCCTGATAAAAAAGTAAAATTTTTTAAAAATATGATGGAGGATGTCATTTTTTCCTATTATATTTGAAATTTGTGTTCATAATCTAACGTGTAGGAATGCATTTGCCCTTAAAAGAAAAATTTAAGCACATTTAAATATAAAAATCAGCAAAATCAATTTTTTATATCCATCTTTTTTTTGCGTGTGTAAATTATCTTTTCATAGTCGAGTTGGGTAGGACTACAATAGTAGTAAAAATCTTTCTATCGAGTTTTAACAGAGCTGCATATCTAGAAACAATATTTTTTTACTAACTGATCTATACGCGCAATAGTAACACAACATTAAACAAAGATAACATAGCATTATATAGCTCCATTAAATAGAATTGCAATGGCAAGTCATATTTAAATTCTATTGGGTTATGACTATGACTCTGTGAAGATAATATCTTGAGCTTCTTCTTATACCATGTTTAGATGGGAGTGAGGTAAATATTCATTTAACAAGAGGAATGGGAAGGGAATGGAAGACTATGACTCTGTGAAGATAATATCTTGAGCTTCTTCTTATACCGTGTTTAGATGGGAGTAGGTAAATATTCACTTAACAAGAGGAAAGGGAAGGGAATGGAAGGAAAGGATGAGAAATATAAAAATCTAATATACTTTTATTGGAAAAAAAGTAAGAGACGGAGATGATTAATGTCTTTGATTGGAAAGAAAATAAAGGTAAGGAAGGTTATATATGAAAAATGCAAAAATATCTCTATATTTTATTAAAATAATATATGCCTTGAAATAAAAAGACGGTTTATTTTAATATATTTAGAGAAAACTAATATAAAAAATATTTAGATTTATCTATACTTATTTACATATTTTAATTAATTTATATAATTATAAGCTAAAAACTATAAGCATGTTCTATCTTTTATAAGATAATTTATGAGCATATTAAAAATAATGAGAACAAAAAATTTTAAATGAAATAATTTAGTATTAACTGAAAAGATTTCTAATCAAATTGAAGAAAAAAGGCACCAGAGGAAGAGAAAGAAAATGGTAAATTAAAGATGTATAATAAGTTAAATAGCACAAAAAAAAAGAAAATAAATTAGGTTATTAAGTTATTAGGGTTTTTTTATAAGGGTAATTTTACTCTTATAAATTTAAATAAAGATAAAATAAAAAATAAAAAGTTATTTTCCCTTCCCCATCATTTAACTTAAAAAATTTTTTCCAAACAAAGGTATAAATATATCCTCCAACACTTGAACCTTCATCTCCTTCTTTATCCCCGATCCAAATATGGAATTATTCTTAGATAAAGTTTAGGAAAAAGCCTCAATGATACGTTGTTGAGACTCCAGAATCATCTCGCACGCTTCACCTCCGTCTTCCTTACCATTTCCATCTTCAAGGGTTAAAACATTTTTTTTTTGTATTGACTCTAAATCTAAGCCCTCAAAATTTTCTATTCACTAACATTATTACACCTTTGAATTTGCTGATCCACTCTAAATCCTGCATGTATATGACACATTTTATATGACTTTTCTGCTTTGTTACTCTAGACCATGCCTCGTATCCAAGCTGATACCCTTTGTTTAGGATCGAATACAAAACTTGAAGTTAGCGGGGGCTTACATTTTATTAAACATGTGTTTCTAAAATTTTTAGTAGCCATAACTCATGCAAAATATTTTTTTTTTGTTTTGAAATATAAATTTAATACTTCTTAATATGTTTTAGCTTCACCCATCAATAATACAAATTAACGAGAACAAAATTAAGTATATATATATCTTGAAGCAGAGGTATAAATGTCTTTTGACATAAAACCCCTTAATCCCTTTTACCAGTGAAATATTTTTCCTTACTCCTTCCTAAGTAAAATATTTTATTAAATGGTTGATAAAATTTAGTATACTTAATATTTTATCAAATGGTTGATAAAATTTAGTA
This sequence comes from Garcia nutans, assembly GCA_947685225.1. Classification (NCBI taxonomy): domain Eukaryota; kingdom Viridiplantae; phylum Streptophyta; class Magnoliopsida; order Malpighiales; family Euphorbiaceae; genus Garcia; species Garcia nutans. The sequence goes on from CANTUV010000013.1 coordinate 1,750,865, forward strand.
TACTTAATATTTTATTTTACATGGATTGTTTACAAATAAATATTGTATTATTGGTAGGATTATGTAATCAACTTTTCTGAAATTAAAATGGAACAAAACACACTATTATTATTAAGAGCCCCCACATGGATCTGCCTGTGCCTTTAGTTCTCTATATTTTTGAGGACCATCATCATAACCTTCACACTATTCACTCCCTTTAGTTCCTTATCCTTTGAAATTAGTATTGTCTTTGGCCCAATTTCAAATGTTGGTCTAATGTTATTATATGAGTTCTTGATACCAGTCCCCATATGTGTTCTCCCATGCCTTCCATTCTCTTAGTTTTGAGGACCACCATCATCATCTTCACACTTCTTACTTTCTTCAGTTTCTCGACCTTTGAAATTTTTACGGTCTTTGGTCCAAGTTTGAATGTGGATCTAATATTGTTATTGGAGTTTTTGATACCTTAGAGTTATCCCTCTTTGCAACAAGTCATGTTCTTTCTTAAAAAATAGGAGATCCAAAAAGACCTTTTGAAATCAATATTCTTTATTTGTCACGTCTCTAAGCTAAAACAACTAAGTAGCCCTCACTCTTCATCTAGGGTAACCATCATTATCTCTTAACTATCTATCAAGTCTCCTAATTAAAGTACCTGAATAAACTTTAGTTGAGTTACTCCTGCCTTTGATTCTTCAATAGGGGAGTTTCTTTTATTATTTAGTCAGTAGCGGAACTATAAACTCATCGGGGGGGGGGGGATTTTTAAGAAAAAAAATTGCAGACGAGTAGAATACAGAATTGAATATTTAATATTACAGTAGTTCAATAATTATTTTGTACTATCAGATTAACTACTCCTAAAAGATGGTAATTATATCCTATGAGTTTGCATTTTTTTTGAAAATATTGCATAATAGCTTCATTTTTAATTTTTTAAAAAATTTCTCTCTCCACATAACACACCAAATAGTCTATTAGAAAAACATCTCACAACTTTTTGCGCAAATCCATTTTGATAATGTTCATTGCTGAAAAAACTCCCTCAACAGTAGCATAGCAGTTGCAACATGTAACATTAAAGCTAGCTTGATAAGAAGATATACCAAAGAAAATATAGTATCGTAACACGTCTCAACCATTTTCTGAGCAAGAGCTCCAATGTCATCAAGATAGGAGAAAGCTTCATTTCTTTTTATATCAGCAATGTAGGTGTTAAGTTGATCTTCAAGTATCATCCGATCGGTGATTGAGAAATCATATAGATATAGTTCAGCAAGACGAAGTAATTTGGATAGCTCAAAGTTGGAGAATGAGTTCTCAGGAGAAAGACAAGCAATGCATAAAAGTAATTCCATGCTTGATTCTGTAAAGTGATTTTTTATTTCTTGAGCAATGAAATCAATAATCTAGAATTAAATGAAACATTAGGTTGTAACATAATAAATAGTGAAATATGATAATACAAAGAAAAAGTAGCATCTGACAAAATATTTTCACTCGAAAGTGGTAGTAATAAGTAATAGGAATACCAGCATGCTTAGAAAGCAAATAACATGCATTATCTTCCATATTAGGTACTGTGATATCATGATATATATAAAAGTTGTTAACAACTTCTAATAATCCATCCCATCCATTTTCTCTAAAGCTTTGCAATTCTCGTTTAACAATTGTAATCAAATAAATTGCATTACATATATTTTGATCATTTCTTTGTAAGACTTGAGATAGATTAATTGTCATTCCTAAAAGTTTTCTCATTAAAAAAGCAATGAAAATAAATTTATAACTTCCCATTTTATCAATCAAGCCCATAGTTACCCCTCGATTTCTTTGTTCATAACCATCCTCATAAATGTTCACAAGAACCTCTTTCACTAGTGACCACATAGAGAGAAGGTATACAATTGTTTTATAATAAGAACCCCAATGCATGTCACCGGGTGGAGCTAAATTTGTTTCTTGATGTAAGCCTCTTCCACTTTGAATATCACCTCTTTCCAGGCATTGAACCATTTCATCATGTTGTTTTTGACGGAGAGCATCCCTCCTTTTACATGAAGCTCCAACAACATTCACAATTATTGCAACATAATAATAAAAAAATTACTCACAAATCTATTATTCCCTGCTGTTGCAACAAGCACTAATTATAGTTGATGAGCGAAACAATGAGTGTATCTCGCCGAGGAATTTTTATTTAAAATTAAAGTCTTCAACCCATTGAATTCACCTCATAAATTAGAGGCTTCATCATAACATTGGCCTCTAACTCTACTTAGTGATAGCCCATCTTTTGCTAAGAAATCATCAAGTGCACTTTTTAAAGACAAAGTAGATGTGTCACTCACATGTAACACTCCAACTAATCGCTCAACCACTTTTCCCAGCTTGTTAATATATCTCAATACCACAACTATTTGCTCCTTTACTTAATTATCTCGAGCCTCATCAATTAATATAGAGAAGAAGTCATCTCCAACATCCTTAATAATAGCTAGTGTTGTCTCCAAAGCATAAGCGCTCACTATTTGATTCTGGATACTTGGAGAAGTGAGCTGATTATTTTCATGAGCATTTGAATTAACTACATTCCCAAAATCAATATTGTGTTGACTATACCAATTGAAAAGTTCAAGAAAATTACCCCGACTAAGTGACTTTTCTGACTAGTCATGTTCTCGAAAAGCTAAACCATTTGCTAAAAGAAAACGTATACAGTCAATAGTAGCTGTCAAATGTGTCCGGTAATGCCTCTTTTTCTCTTGCCTGTGAGAAGATAATACATGAGACACACTTTGTCTTTGATTTTTGAAATCAACGTATAGTATTCTCGCATTATTATGTGGACTATAGAACCGCCAACGTATTTAGTAAATCTCTCCATGGCTTTTGTTCCAATTGTGAAACTCAATTTCTGTGAAGACATTATCCCCTCACTTAGATCCTTTATTCGAACTAAAAAGATAACACCAAAAATAAAATGATGCATGTTTAGAAATACTATATTCCAACCACTCAAATTTAGAGTACTATCTCTAAAATTCCTCATAATTTTTTTAAATTCTGTTTGGGAAAAATTATGGCCACGTGGTTGGCAAGGACCTTTAGCAACATATTGTCTTCTAACATCATCCCTAATCTCAACATCAAACTCATTAATAGGTTTACATAATGTCGGGTCACCCACAATATCATCAAAACTAACATTCAGACGCCCTATTTCATCACTAGTCCCCTCCTCACTTGCATGACTACTTAATGTAGGGATCAGTGTCGGAATCGAAATATACTAGGGTTCACCATATTCATTCCGCACTCTCTTTGTCTTGATCACAAATTTATCCATATCTAATCAATTTAGAATTAGTTTAACATAATTTATATTCAACATTTTAATTTATATGATATAATTAATTGAACCTAAATCAAATTGTCAAATCATTAAATTACATTCTATATTTAAAACCTAATCACAATTCCCAATTAATTGAACATAATCACAACACCAATCATTTTAAATAAATTATATAAAAAAAACCCAATTTTCCCCTAAAATCTAATAATCACAAATTCAAAAAATAAAAATAAATTCAATAAATTCACCTAATTCTTCTAAAAAAATTAATTCACCTAATTAATAAACTATATTCTATATTAAAAAACTAATTAATAAATTATATTCTATATTTAAATATAAAATCCTTAATTTTTTACCTAAAACACAAATTATCAAAAATTCACAAAACACAATAAAACCAATTAATTCAACCTAGGTAATAAACTATTTGCTATATTTAGAAACTAATTTAATAAACTATATTCTATATTTAAAAAATAAAATCCCTAATTCTTTACCTAAAACAAAAAAAATTCACAAATTCACAAAACACAATAAAATCAATTAATTCAACCTAATTAATAAACTATATTTTATATTTAAAAACCAATGGCAATATATAATCTATTATTTTATTTTACATTTAAAAAATAAAATCCCTAAACCCTAAAACAAATTAAAATCAATTAAATTAATTCAACAAAATCAATAAATTATATTCTATATTTAAAAACAAATTAATAAACTTTATTCTATATTTAAAAAAATCCTAAATTTTCAACCTAAAATTTAATAATCACAACAAAATAACAAACAAAAAAAAATTTAAAATATAATAAAATACTAAAAACCTAGACTACAGCACTGGTGGATGTGGTCGCCGGTGGAGTCGGCCGGTAGTCTGGTCGAAGTGGTCCCCGGCCGCCCGCCGCTCGCCTGACTGAGTCTCCTTGCCCTTGCCCTTTGCCTCTCTCTCTTTTCTTCATTCTTGCCCACCTTGCCTCTTTGGCTCTCTCTCTCTCTCTCTCTCTCTCTCTCTCTCTCTCTCTCTCTCTCTCTCTCTCTCCCTTTCCATTGCTCAAGCCAGCAACGTCTTTATTTTTTTTAAATCATCTTAAGTGAAACGACACCATTTCTCTTAATAGAATTTAAAAAAAAAACCCTGGCTGAGACGTTGCCGTTTCAGCCAGGGGAAAAATTATAAATATGAGCGAGGGTTGTCTTCAACCCCTCGCGCACAGCCGGCCTGTCCCCTTCCCAGCCACCCCCTCCTCTCTATAACATCACCAGTGGCCACCAAAGAAGCACCTCCTATATCGGTGCTTCTGGCCGCTGGTGAGAGGGAGGGGGGTCCTCAGCCCCCACATGACCCCCGTACGTCCGCCGCAGAATTTAGTTATGTAATTAATTTCATATTATTTTATATCTTACATTTTAGAACTTTGCATTGCTATGTTTTTTTATTTGTAATTCTGCTTAATGTAGTCCATTATATAATTGAGGTGATGTTATATTGAATAGGAACATGATGATAATGATATTGAGATGATTATAATATATCATTTTAGGTCCTGCTCGATAGATAGGCCTATAGCCATGGTTTTGTAATCAATATAATCATCATGTCATAGTTTTGTCAATCATTAGTTAGTTAGGCTAACTATGGGCAATGACGGAACTAGAAACTCATCAGGGGGGCAAAGTTTCCATTAAAAAAAAATTGCAGACAAGTAGAATACAGAATTGAATATTTACTAATATAGTAGTTCAATAATTATTTTGTACTATCAGATTAACTACTCTTAAAAGATGGTAATTGTATCCTACGAGTTTGCATTTTTTTGAAAATATTGCATAATAGCTTCATTTTTAATTTTTTAAAAAATCTCTCTCCAGATAACACACCAAGCAGTCTATTAAAAAACATTTCCCATCTTGTTGCACAAATCCATTTTGATAATGTTCATTGCTGAAAAAGCTCTCTCAACAGTAGCAGTTGCAACAGGTAACACTAAAGCTAGCTTGATAAGAAGATATACCAAAGAAAATATAGTGTCGTAACCTTACTCAACCATTTTCTGAGCAAGAGCTCCAATGTATTCAAGATTGGAGAAAACTTCATTTCTTTTTATATTAGCAATGTAGGTGTTAAGCTGATATTTAAGTATCATCCGATCGGTGATTGAGAAATTTAAAAGAAAGAGAACTATACATAAAATGATTTAGAAACAATGAAAATTATTTCTTTTAGAATGTTAAATAAAGAAATTAATAAATTTATTGAAACTTGAAATACTAAACATTATTAAACTCAGAATAGGTTAATTTAATAGTAACCATATAACACATTATTTCAATGTAGATAACTTCTTTAATTATGCCCATACACACTAAACTCAATCCTAGATTTGGATAACGGGCCACTGTTGATAATTTAATGCCTACTGTATAAAATTTGGCCAATGGCCCACTTTGGCATGAATACCCACTGAATATGGTGACACAGAGTGCCCACTATCACTTTGGATATCCTCCCTTTGGGCAGCCATTCAATCCCAAGCTAGATCTAAAATCAGTATGATTTGGGCAATTTATTAGTTTTTAACTAATATTAAATTATGTATAGCACTTCAATGGAACAATTCTTTGATCAACACTTGGTATCACACATATTTATCATATATTCAAAATAAATTTGTTACACTACTTGTTAGGGTTGATTTCAAAAATCCTTTACACTTTGAGGCCTTATAATCTTTTAGGCTGGAATTACAGATGAAAGACAAAGAAAAGAGTTATTATAGGCAATTTCTTCAAGTGACATTCCACCGGGAGTGGGGGCAAAAACCATTCCACCGGGAGTGGGGGCAAAAAACCAATTTAAAAAATTATATTCTACATTTAAAAATAAAATCCTTAATTTTTTACCTAAAACACAAATTATAAAAAATTCACAAAACACAATAAAACCAATTAATTAAACCTAAGTAATAAACTATATTCTATATTTAGAAACTAATTTAATAAACTATCTTCTATATTTAAAAAATAAAATCCCTAATTCTTTACCAAAAATAAAAAATATTCACAAATTCACAAAACACAATAAAATCAATTAATTCAACCTAATTAATAAACTATCTTCTATATTTAAAAACCAATGGCAATATATAATCTATTATTCTATTTTATATTTAAAAAATAAAATCCCTAAACCCTACAACACATTAAAACCAATTAAATTAATTCCATAAAATCAATAAACTATATTCTATATTTAAAAACAAATTAATAAACTTTATTCTATATTTAAAAAAACCCTAAATTTTCAACCTAAAATTTAATAATCACAACAAAATAACAAACAAAAAAATAAAATTAAAAATATAATAAAATACTAAAAATCTGGACTGCAGGACTGGTGGACGTGGTCGCCGGTGGAGTCGACCGGTAGTATGGATGGAGTAGTCGTCGGTCTCCTGCCGCTCGCCTAGCTCCTTGAGTCTCGTCGCTCTATGCCTCTCTCTCTTTTCTTCATTCCTGCCCGCCTCGCCTCTCTGGCTTTCTCTCTCGCCCTTTCCTTAGCTGCTTTATTTTTTCTTAAAATCATCTTAAGAGAAACAGCACCGTTTCAATGAAACAACATCATTTCATTTAATAGAATAAAAATATATATATTAAAGCCTCTGGCTGAAACGGTGTAAGGGGTTGTCTTCAACCCCTCATGCACAGCCGGCCTATCCCCTTTCCAACCAGCCCTCCTTCTCTCTGTAACATCACCGGCGGCCACCAAAGAAGCTCCCCCCTCTATATCGATGCTTTTGGCCGCCGGTGAGGGGGGGTCGTCAGCCCCCACACGAGCCGCCGTATATCCACTGTTGACTATGGGTTTTGGAAGTCTAATGCTCTTTTGGTCCCTAATGCTAGTCTTATGCCTTTAGGTTTAAGTTATGATAAATTCAATACAATAATCTGTAACCAATTAGGATAATAACTTCTTATTGTTTTATTAGTTTTTGTTATAGATTTGTGTCTTATTTGTTATGATAATTATTGTTTTCTTTAGGTATTTTGTTAGTTTTAATATGTTTATTTAGTATTTTCATTAATTTTAGTAGTTTTAGTTTATTTCAGTGTTTATGTCGTTTTTGTCCTAGTTTTTAGTGTGTTTTACATTTTGTTGGTTATTGTTCATTCAATTCTTGTTTAAAGTTTGTTTCAAGATTTGTTTTAGGTTAAAAAGCAAGGAACCAAATTGAAGGAAAAAAGGGACAGTAGCTGACACAGGTAGAGGACACGGCCAAGCTTGTGGCCGTGTCCCATACCAAGTTAAAGAGAAGAAAATTTTACAGAGAGGGACACACTCAAGGGATACGGCCAAGCTTGTGGCCGTGTCCCTCCAAAGAAGCTCAGACACGGTCAAGTTGCTTAAGCTTGGTCGTGTCTCACTTAAATCCAAAGCAAAGAAAAGAAACTCTCACAGTAGAAGAAAAGAAGAAAAGAAGAAAAGGTCCAACACGGCTAAGCCACTCCAACACGGCCATGTCACTCAACTAAAGAAGAAAAGAAGAAACTCTGAGACAGAAGCAAACACAAGCAAGGGACACGGCCAGGCTTATGGCCGTGTCCCTCCAATTCACCACCAACACGACCAAGTTCACTCTAACTTGGCCATGTCTCTCATGGACCAAAGGCAAGCAGATTTTTAAAGCGGAGATTCGTATAAATATGGGATTTTAGGGTTTTCTTGAGGGTGTTGAAAGTTTGGGAGCTGATTTAGCCGTCTGAGAGTGAAGTTAGGGTTTCTAACTTTGTTTTCTTAAAGATTATTGAACACTTTGTTTTTATCTAGCTTAGATTAGATTGTTCTAGCCATTGATACATCCTTCTTGCAAGATTTGAACAAGAGATTCTTCAGAAGCTTCAAGGAGTTTGTAACTTGGTTTTGTTCTTGAATTTTATCTCTTTATTTTCATTGGAATTGTATTTATGGATATTATCATGTCTAAATTGATTTCTTTGAATATTAATGAGATGAGTATGTTTGATAGTATCATGAACTAATTTGATCTAGTCTAGGGTTTGTATGGATATGCTATGATTATATGAATTGGTTATTACTCTTAACTCAATTATTTCTTTAAGCCTTTATTGAATGAATTATTGCTAATATATAATTGATTGGCCACCAATTATGTGTTTTAGGTATTAGATGATGGATTGAGAGATGAAGTCTAATGCTGGAACAATTCAATTAAGGACTTAGGTGAATTAGAGATATAACCTAGGAAAAGATTATTTCAATTGGAACAAGATTATTTGAGAGAGGTTTGAATGCGAGAGCTTATTTCCTTTATTCAATTAATTAAGTTGCTTGAGATTTAATCTTTGAAATTAAATTGGTTAAGAGGAATAACCATTCATACATATAAGTAGCAGAGAAGTGCAAACCCTAGACCATTCTATTAAGTGAATCAATACATCAACTCAATTTACTTTTATTGTTTTAAACTTCAATCAATCTTCTTCATTAGTTGTTAGTGATTTAAATTTCTTCATTACTTGTTATTTATAATCTGATAATCAATTAGCTACTTTAGCTTCCTTGTGAGACGACCTTGGGGCGATCACCTTTGCTATAGCTACCTCGTATACTTATGAGTGACGCTTTGTGTAGAGTTAATTCAAGCGCAACACTTATTTTTTAAAAGTATAATATTCTATATGTGAATTGTTCAATGTATCATTCACGTTAGGATTAGACTTCTATAACTATAGGTCTCAATCAAGGTAATGATTTAATAGTTCATACAAAAATATCTAGACTTATAGGGTTTATCACCATTCATGGGTTCAATATATTGATAATAATAACTCAAACAACAAGTCAGAAAATCAATAATCATATAAGAAATTTTCAATAATAGAAATGAAAATGGTTACCATTAACAATTATCTGGGTCAACCAAGTTCTAATATATACAACAATTCAACTTAATAAACGTTTTCTCTATAACTCTCCTTAATAAATGTTTTCTCTATAACTCACCTTAATAAACATTTTCTCTATAACTTTAGTCAATCGACATTTCCATTGCTTCAAAGAAATCAAATTCAAGATCAAACACTTTTAGCTAAAAAGATTCATTTAAACTTTCTTTTATCCACAAAGCCAATCTTTTGTTCATACTCTAAAGAACTCATATTTAACATTTCATTTGCCTTTAATGATTGTAAAAATAATTTAACATTCCATTTCTAGGGTTTTTAGCTATTAGATTTAGTAAATCTTAGGTTTAACTTAAAAAAATCATAATCCATAAAGAAACTAGCTTATGTTATTTGCTCCAATTAATCTTCCTCTACATCCAAAATGAAAATTCAAGCTAAAAAATTCTCCAATAAATCTTTAACTTAAAGATTTAATAAGAAAACTTAAAGAAAAGAGAATAAATGAAGAAGAATGAAAAATTCTCTAGAGAAATCGACAAATGAGTTGGTGAGAAAATGTGCAGCTAAAAATAAAAGCCACCTTTTAATGGAAAATTCTTACTTAGACAAGATGCATGTGCATCTAGCCAATAAGAAACTATTAAAAGAGTGATAATATAAAAAATACATAATCTTATTGGCTAGGTGCATATGCATCCGGTGTAGGTAAGAATTTTTCTTGTTTTATATTATTTACTGAGCTACTGATATAACACTATTATTAGATTTTTTTTTGGGGAATAATATGCATTACCTAGGCCTAGACAGATGTTATAAAGAATTCTATCCCTCTTTATGACTAAGTCAACCTTTAAGTAATGAGCATTCATCATTTATAAATGGACATTACTTTTTTTACTATCCCGCTTTCTTAAAATTATTTACTAAACAACAAGCATTCATCCTTCTTGCACATTCATTACTTTGACTTCTATCCAAAGTATTTCAAAACACTAAAATGAATAATGAGCGTTCAATCCATATGCACACCCCTTATTAAAACTTTTGCTTAATTTATCCAAATCAAGTTACATTCATAATGAGTGTTAATTTTTGTGAATATGTGTTATTTTATGTTTTACCCATGTTCCACAAATTAACTTTAACATTGTGAGCAAGGATTTTTGCCTCCACTTTCGGTAAAATGGTTCTTATGATATCGATATTGTTTGGCTTTAGGCCTTAGAGAATATGAGCCTAAACCTGGAGAATAAGAGTCGCCACCTAGATAGGTCGGGAAGAAATACAAGGGGTAGATGACTCAATTTATAAAGAATCTCTAACCCCTATTGAGTTCAGAAAGTTGGGTAAGCATGGAAAATGTGAGAAATAGCCCAACACCCCCCCCCCCCCCCCCCATAACGTCCGATTTATTGGAGTTGGCATCCTTTTTCATATCTAAATATTTTTAAAATTTTAATTTATTCTATCATTATTCATATTACAAGTAATTAAAGTCAGTGATGTACTTGGACTGGGCTGGGCTGGGCCAGATTTACCCCTAGCCTAAGGCCCGACCCAAGTTATGGTTGGACAACATAAATGAGTCTTTGGCTCGGCCTTAAGCTCCTGTAGGTTGTGCCAGTTTGGGCTGGCTGGGCCAACATGTTGATATATTTTTTATTTTTTTAAAATTTGTCTTTTTTCAAGGAGAATGCTGCTACAAATTCATGGTTTATTATAAAAATTCATAAAAATTAAATTTTTGGCATACTTTATTACCATTTAATAAAAAAAATTAAGGAAACTTGTATATTTATATATTGCTTATAGTAATGTAAGAAATTTAAAATTATAAAAGATTGAGATAAAAAAAGCCTCTGTAAGGTACAAGTTGAATCAAATATCCTTATCCATTAATGTAATAACCATTACAGAGGATTGAGATAAAAACTATTGTTAGTTGAAATTAACAATCAATAACCATTCTTCTCAAATCACTAATAAAATTAGTTCAAAACCACAAATTACAATAGCTTTCTCTGCCAAAATTAAATCAACACAACAAAATAGTAACCCATTTTCTCAAATCAACAACACAATAACTGAAAATTAGTATTTTGCTGTCACTCGTATCCTCAAACTCTGATTCCTACAAAAGTAATAGTTGAGATGGATTGGGTAAGTGTAATGCCCTAGAATTTTAAGTATAGATTTTTCTGTTTTAAGTGTATATGTAATATGTAGGATTGTTTGGAGTGTATATAGTATATGTAAGTATATAGTGTGGCTTTTGAATTTCATGAGCAATGTATTGGTGTTAGACTTATTTTGAGAAAATTTTCAAATGTGGCAGAAGTTGTTTGAAACACACAGACATGTGTATGGATAAACACGGGTGTGTGTTGATGAAATGATTTTGTCTATGGCTAAGTAGGTTAAAACACATGGGCGTGTGTTTGAAGATACATGGGCGTGTCTGGAAAATTGAATTTGGAAGTTGAGTTTTAAATGATTATTGTCCAATATAAGTGATATAAGTGAATAATAGGATTTCAAAATGAGTAAAATAATAATTTATATCATTATATGGAATTAATAAGTTGAATTAAGAGACAAATAAGAAAGTAGGGTGTAGAAAAGAAAGAGTATGAGTGAGTATATGTAATAAAATCCTAAAAGCTATATAAAGAGGGTCTAGAGTCTTCTACCCTCTTCCAAACCGCCATTCACATCATCCAACGCCATCTTCATCTTTTTCCTTCTTCTTCTTCTTCCATTCTCTAGCTTAGAAATCATGGAGATTTCATAGAAAAATCAATTCTTGATGGATTTTATCTATTCTAAGCTAGATTCATCAAGAAAGTATGATTAAATCAAGGATTAAAGGAAGAAATGACGGAAGAGCATCTAGAAAGAGGTTAGCGCTTGTATACTACATGCTTTGCTATTTCTTGAGTTTTATTTGAAGTTTATTGTTAAAATAATCATTTAAAAAGATTAAATGAAGTGATTTTGAAAGAACTTGTGTATTGATTACCATGTTAAGAAATTATTGAAAAGAAATTGTGTAATGAATAAATTGTGAAATTGTGAAAGAGACCTTATATTGATTGAATTGTGAAGAGTATGATTGAAAATCTTTACTTTCATATTAATAAAGTATATATCTATTGTTTAATAAACCAAAGTAATTTTAGTACAATTGTTGAGTTTTCTATGTGTTAAGTTAGAGACATAACACAAATTAGGATTTTAATGTGTGTTAAAGATTGGATGAAATAGAAGATGAAATTATAGGCTAAAGAATTGATATTTAAGGGTTTGAGTGAAGTGTTGATTATGGAACCTTTTTGCATTAAAAGCTTAGCTTTTAGCCTATTTTATGATGTTTAAATATGTTTATATTATTTTTGATCAAAAGTGAATGTTGAAGTAACTTTGATTTGGAAAAAGGTGAGTTTTAGAGCTTGAGGAAGTCTGGGAAAGACACACGGGCATGTGGATAATTCCACACGGCCGTGTGAATTTTTCAGTTTCTGTAATTGTAATTCCAGTAATGTTTTAAGACACACGGGCATGCGTATTCATTAGACACGCCCGTGTCTACTATCTTATCTTAGCCCTCTTCTTTTTCATCCTCAAAATACTTCATTTCTTGTCTAAATATGCAATTTTCCTTTCAATTAATCTTTATAATGCAAGTTTTTCTCAAAAATGTGTAAATTCTTTCAATGTAATAAGTTAGTGCTTCTATTCTACTTATTTTGCTATTGAATGAATTTATTTTGGTCTCAATTACTTAAGGACATCTATGTTTCAATTAAATAAATTGTTTGTGATTGTTTATAAAATGATTTGCAAAGCGAGTGTTAGTAAGATTGTGATTCTTTGAAAGTAAGCTATATTTATAATACATATAGAATGCTTATATAATTTTTAACTTAAATTATGTTTAATTGACTATTGATTTATTTAAATGATGATTTAGAGTTATAGATCTTACTTTTGATTCAAAGGGATTTAAATGTTTATAAAAAATTAGAATATTAAATAACTCTTTATAAGAAAACTATATGATTAATACCCTATGGTTATTTGAAGTGTATATTAGTTGGGAAAATTGACTTATATATTTATAGGTTATGGATTGGAAGAATAAGTGAGGCTAAGTGATTGTGGATATCTCGAGGTGAGTAAATAATGTATGAATAAGTTAAAGCGAGAATGAAAATGCCATTATATAAGGATTAGAATATGGTGTGATTATATATTTGAAGAGTTTGATTTTAATTATGTATTTGGTATAGCATGAGAACGTAATGATAAATTACTAAGTGATTCTTGGTGATACATTGAAGTTGTGATAAGATTGTTATAAAAAAAGATAAGTGTAGCTAGAGAGTGAAGTAAGAAAATAAAATCTATGAGAGAAGAGTTTGATATATAACCTTTTGTGAGTGGAATGAGTGCAAAATTAGTGAAGTGATCAAAGATAATATAATGATGAAATACTTGTTTTTGATTAAGTAATGGAAAGAGACTAATAACTATTGTCTCTATAGAGAAAGTTGGATTGAGTGAGCGAAATTAATAGTGCACTGATGATTTTGGGGTTTAATCGATTATGAAATATTGGAAAGTATGTTCTTGAAAGTATTTGGATGAGCTATACCAATTAGGTTCACACTGGCATGCCATATTAATTAATACGATTGTGTCACTTGATTGAACTTTTAAGTGACAGTAGTGAATGGAATCGCACGGGCACTTCCATGTTGTGAATTTTCTCCCATGTTCTTAACTTTAAATAAGAAATTATAATTGTAAATTGATATAATGTTTAAGTCCTAATGACAATTGAGGTAATTAAAAACTTAGTAAAGTGTAATAATAATATTTATTATAAAAACATGTATTGGGTTTAATATCTAACTATATATATAAGATATAAATCGTGTAGAAAGGATTATAAATACATACTTGAAAAAGAATATATAGTGTATTAACTAGAATTGCATATATATATAATAACATGAAAAGAAAATGATAACTTATGAAGTGAATTATATTAGAAAGAATAAACTAATTGAAATAAAAATAAGTGCAAGGTATTGTAAGAGTGCAAATCTCAAAGAAAGAAATAAATAAGTGTATTGCCAATGTTACTATCAATAACCCTAGTGTTCGGATTGAAAGGCTAGCCAGAGGGTGGACGTCCATAGTGGTAGTGGGCACTCTGTGCCCTCAGTGGGCACTTTGTGTCATTGTATTAAGTGGGCATTCGTGCCATAGTGGGCTTTGGACCAAATTCTATATAATGGGCATTTACTTGCCATTAGTGATTCGTTATCTAAATCTAGGATTTCAAACGCAATGTATGTTGGGTAAAAGTGTAATGGTAACAAAGTGCATTGGTAATATGATCACAGTGACTTATAAATTAAGAGTATTGGTTATTCAATGTTAATAAATGTTAGGACCTAGAAATGTTATATTGAATGGATCAAAGTATTAAATTGTGTTTATATATATATATATATATTTATAGATCAATTGAACATGTGGTATTGTAAAAAAATATATGTTTATATAAAAGCATTTAACATATATATATATATATATAAACCTGTTTGTGTATCAATTATTATGAGCAAATCTCTATGAGATTATACGAGTTGAATACTATGAATGAAAATGATAAAAAGATCTAAGTATTAAATTGTGTGAATGTATTAAATGTAAAAATCTCATATCGTAATATAAATCTTAAAGTGCAAGTGATAATTACAAATAAAATGTTCTAAGTGTTAAGTATGTGTGAAAACAAATATTACTAAAGTGAAGCAAGTGAACACATGTTTAAATTACATAATCGAAATTTTACCAATTATAGTGATTTCAATATTTATGTATTATAAGCGATTTTGTATTTATTCTATAATGATTAAGTTTATTAAAAATTAACTGATTTTATTTCATCCTGTGTATTTGATATAATGTATTGTTATAAATACTATTCTTCTAATTATTAGTAAAGTGTATGTATACAAGCACCATTAAGTGATGAGCTTAGCATGTTGGGAATGTTTCTAACATGCAGGTACAATGAAACAGTGAAAGGCTAAGAATTGGTGGATAAAGATTATAGAGATTATTTACAAAATCAAATAAAGTTCTGAGAAGACTATAGATGTGAGCTATCCATATATCGTCTAGTGATTTGATGTATTTAAAAGTTGTATAATTCATTCAAAATATTTGGAGATTGTATAAATTTGTTCATGGTGATTGGATGATATTTCTTTAATAAATTCTTATTGAATTTATTGAGATATGTTTGAATGATAGAAATTCAAAGAGAGCTTTAAGTTTATTGTAATAAATGTAGGAAATTTTTTTTTAAGTAGTGAAAAGTGCAGAAGTAATTGTTTCGATCTTTTTATCTAAGTGTTATCCATATTTATTGAAATGTAAATGCTAAATTGAGCCAGAAAAAGCATTAGTGTTCAGAGTAGTATCTTCTGATAGTTCTAATATAGGATTATCAGGGAATGTTACAGTAATATTTGAAGAAGATCAAGAATCAAAACCACTAAACAAGCTCGAGTACGCTCATTTCCTCACTTGGATCCAACATTTTTAGTACATATACTTGAGATAAGATAAGATGGTAAGCTCAAATGGGTAGCAAGAAAGATTGTTGATTAGGTACCAGTAGTAGGAGAATCATAATCAGAGATCTAAAGCTTGCGTGTATGGACAAAGGGATCAAGAACTGATCAATAAATGGAGAAATAATGAGAAAAAAGGATCAAGAATCAAGAATCAAGAAAAGAAGTAAAAAACTAAAAAAGAGAAGAGAAAAGAAGAGAGAAGAGAGAGGGCAGTGGCTACGTGGGCTGAGGAGTAGAGGGAGAATATATATATATATATTTGTGTATTGATAGGGTTCTAGAAGCAGAAGTGAAAAAGAACCTAAGTTAGCAATTTAAAAAAATCACTTTAAACCCTCGGGCCGAGTCAGGTTGAGCTTCAAAACCCTAAACCCTACCCTAATATTATTTTGGGTTTGCATCACAAATTAAATAATCCATATATAAATGATAAAATTAGCACTCATACAAGATAGAAACATTCCCTTACAGCTCCTTAAAATCCAAATAAATAGAAGATATAAAATAAATAAAATAAACAAGGTACTCACAAACTGTGAAAACGTGCCTTCTACATCTTTAAATCCAAACAATAAATAATTGCAATCCCATCATTCATAATATAATAAATAATTCAAACAAATAATTAATTATCACATAAATAATCATCACAAATGCTTCCACCACATTGATTAATTAAAACACAATATTAAAATATAACACATCATTAAAACTCAGTATTAAAATATATTACAAAATAATTTATATTTGATCATTTATTAACTAAGACTTAAAATACTAAAGATTGTAAAAGTTTAAAAATTTATAACGCTAAAGAAAAATAGAAAAAGTAAAAGAGAAAAGTCCATGGCAAATTAGCCATGGGCTACAACAAATTATGCCTTGGTCTGATTCGATCCTAAACAGATTTGAGTTTGGGCAGATTTTATACTAATAGTTAAGTAATTACAAAACAATTTTACTGGATTCAAACTTATTTTCTACTTCAACCAATTTTAATGGAATCAAAGTTAAAAAAAATTCTTCACAAATAAAATATTTAATTAAGTTTAATTGAAAATTAGGGTTTTAAGGTCATAGGATTTTTAAACTAAGGGAATTAATAAATTAAAACAAATCAAGACATTAATAATTCATTTAATTAAATAGATGATTTGAATGTAATACCTACATTCATGGTTCCACCAAACAATTTATATTGAACCAAGCAATGTCAATTGAATTGCACAATTCCTTTGCGAAGATCGACACAAAAATCTGCTTCAAATTGTTCTAGGAAGTTTAGATCAATTAGGGTTTTAGTTGAGCAAGAAATATTCAAGGGTTTGATCTATTTTTTTAATTACTTTCCGTCTCTTTTTGTGTTGGTTTCCATTGTACCTCGTTCTTTATTAGTTTTAAGTCCCTTTATATAGAAGGTATTAGAGTTAATCAGGTGTTAAGAAACCTTATTTGGCCAGGAAATCTCAAATTTATTTGAAAATTTTAGAGTTTAACCCATATTAGGATAAAACTGAGCCACTGGGCTTATGGCCCATTCACCATAAGCCTATGGCGAAGCCGCCATAACCTATGGCCAATTCATCCATAGGCCCAGTAATTTGCAGGTCCAATAGTTTTTCGATTTTAGGACTATTTAATTGAGTTTGAATTTCTTCAAGGACTAGATTTAGGGTTCTACAACCATGTAGTAGACATTCACGTCAAATGAATAGGAATTCATCACTACTCCAAGTAAACCTAAATTCTTACTTCCATTCATAAGAAGATTCAATCAAACATAAACTTATATGGATTCTAACTCTCTCATCAAATAACATAACTACTACTTATATCATTAACCACTTAACTACTAAAAAATTACTCAATATAATATGTAGCGTAGGTGTAACACCCCCACACCCAATATACGCACACCGCATACGCCCGCACAACAAGCGATATACGCATACCAGATAAAGGGGTTCTACAGTTCATTTCTAAACAACCCAAAACTTTAGTCTTTAACATATAAGCATCATAAGTCAGTCCGAATAAACTTAAAACATTCAACCTATATTATAAATAGTAGTAGAGAAAATATTTCTTCGTTAAAATACATATATATATATATAACATTAGTACCCACAAGCTTATCTAAAACAGTCTGTTCAAAATATTTGTTAATTAAGTAGCGAAAAATACATATGTTTACATCAAAATCAATAAGTACAAAAATATGAATTTATACATGCTGGCAGTTCGTCTCTGATCGTGATGTCCACAACTCAACACTGCTCTCACAACTCAAGCCTAGACTCGACTCGGTCTAGACGAGCCCTCCGACACAACCGGATCTACCCTGTCACCTGCGCGATGAACCACAATCGCGCTAAGCAGAAAGCTTAGTGGTACAAACTTTGATTCAAAATAGATCAATGCAATGCTCATACACAATACATATGAATATGTCAACTCATTACATTATATATTTCAATATATTAATCATTTGCATCACATTTCATAATTCACATTAAAACAAAGACAAACATGGGCCCAAAACGAAACTAATATGCTATTCAAAGTTCAGAGTTACTGCTTTGGTCTATAATGACACCATGTGTCTAGCCCCGTAGGCAATATATATCCATGGATTGTAATAGACCCAGTCTCTTGGACCTCAACCCGGCTAGACCCTAGGGCTCCAGTTTCTTGGTCCTTAACCCGGCTAGACTGTTACAGTTTTTGAGGCTTACGACCCAGTCTTTTTACCTCAAAAACAGCATATTTCACATTTTTTAGTTGGACTCGGCTTACGAACCGGTCTTTTCACCTGTCCAGCAATTCATAGGCATGTCGCCAAACCCAAAACTCTGAAAATTGAATAACATACCAGGCACACAATTAATTCATTTATCTCATTTCATTTCTCATAATCAAAATAGGCTCATTGCCTTATAATAATATCATCTTTTCTCATTCTTCTATTTCATCTCAATATCGATTGGTTACATTATGTTTTCACATCTCATATCACCTATTTCCACATTTCTTTTCATATACAATACTTTACTCAATTGCATTGATACATCAATAAAATTCACATTATGCATATCACAAGATATAACTCATTCATCAACAATGTATCAAGTAACTTAACACATTTTTCAACTAAATGTGTTAAGTCCCAATGTCATGTACATGTATGCAATCATTCAAAGTTTGTACTTACTTCTTAAAGCAACAACACCACTCTATCAACTCCTCTTCCAAGATAACTCTCAACACTTGAATAAAGGTAGCTCAACTCTCTTCAAAACCTAATCCAAAGGTGATCATACACACTCACTTAGAAATACACAAGAAGAAAATAAGAAAGAGAACTATCTAGGGTAAACTCTACACTTGACACGCTCTACAACACGGACGTGTCCTTGACCGTGCCCTAAACTCACAACACAGAAGCTTTGACACGCTCAGTGACATGGGCGTGTCACTGGCCGTGTCAATCCTCCAACAACACAGTAGCTATGACACGCTCAGTGACATGGGCGTGTCACTGGCCGTGTCAATGCTGCTACAACACAGAAGTTGTGACACACTTAGTGACATGGGCGTGTCACTGCTCATGTCACCAACCCAGAAAATAGAACCAACGACACACCCAAAGACATGGCCGTGATCCTGGCGTGTCAAGCCAAAAACCTTGAAATCGACACCAACAAAGCCACAACCAACACTCATCTTCGAAAAGCCAAATCAACCACACATAACTCAACCAAAACCATCAACAACTCAAAAATACTTAAGTAAACCTTAAAATAACTCAATCACAAACATCAAACACAAACACCACCATATAACACAACTCAAACTCACAACACCCATAAATCTTGTCTCTTCAATTCAAACCCAAAAATCAAAGTTACTAAGACAAAACACTTCAAACACTCCAAAATAACCATAAACACATCTACAACAACCATCCAACAAACCCAAGAACAAAAACTCAAAAGAAAACCAAGAAACAAGTTGGAAACTTACCAAAAGTGAAGAAAATCCTTAAAACTCCAACTTGATCTCTTGAAAACCTTCAATCTTTTGAGCTTGGAAGCAACAAAATCTCTTCTCCTTTGGTTGATAAGGGTGGCCGACCAAAGAGAATGAAAGAAGAAGATGAAGGTGAACGAGGAAGAAGAAAGAAAGAAAGAAAGTCAACACTCTTTAACTACTCTCTCCTCAAAACACTCTCCGCCATACATTTAAATAATAAAATATTCACCCACTAACATCATCATCCACTAACATAATTAAATCCATTTAATTAATCAAAATATCTCTTTTGACTTCTAAGACCTAATGACTTGTATATATATTGTTTTTATCTCCATATACATAGCATATACACTTTAAATTATTTAATCCAATACAACAATTAACACTCCAAAATTTTAGGGTATACTTTGGGATATTACAGTAGGACATTTACCATAACATAAATATTTAACCATCACTCCATATTATTTATATATTAAATATTCCAAGATCAACTTAATTTACATTTCATATATATATATATGACAAATCAAAATCACTCTCACATAAACTTATAATCAATATTTTGATACCATAAATAATTTCATACTTTCACTCATCATACACACTCTTAATCAAACTATACAAACTATCATTAATAACTTACTAACTCGAATCTCACATAATCTCCAATCTAGAACTCTCATATTTACCTAGATTTCTTAATCCAATTTAATCATTTATATTCCATATCATTTACAACAAATCTAATTCTATAACAAAAATTTGAACATCAACTCACCAGTCACCATTTACTTAGCAAATCATAACTAAAAATTACATCCTTTCTTCATAAAAATGTGGCTTTAACAGCAAATTTATAGAGGTGGTTTACAAAACTACCTCTAAGCAAATAAATAATAAAACAAATAAAAGAGGTACCTAAAGTTTTTGCTGCTACGTTAGGGCGATTGAGGTAAGCAGTTTATGCACTTAAGGAGGCAATTTTATCCACCTCAACTGCTTCAAAAATTTGGAGGGCTTTCTAATGGCATACAAAGGAGAGAGAATACTATAATAGGGTTTTTAATTTCTCTCCATGCGGTTGAAATTTGGCAATTTTCTGATTGTTTTATTATGAGAAAATCAATTTGCTAAGATTATTTACTCTAGATGATGATCTAGAGACAATAAAAATGGTTGAATCATGCTCTTTCTTATGGGAATAATAGTGAGCTCTCTCAAAAAAAGTTGTTTAGTCTTTGTCTCCATTCTCTTCCTTTCTCTCCTTGTCTCCATTACTTGTAATAGGTGGTCTACATTGGGATCTATTTATATAGATCACTTGATCTGATCATTATTTGTTGCTAAGAACTAAATTTCTATGTATTAGCTAATTAATTTATTACTAGTTGGGAGCTTGTCTTGATCTTCTCTAAATCTTTATGCTTTAATATTCTTTGCATTCTCTAGTTTCTCAATCATTTCAAGTATCTCTTCCTCCAAAACCATGTTTGCACTCTTTCCATCACATATCTTTTCTCTACCTTAAGAGCCAATCACCAAATGCAAGTTATGAAAATAAGAATAATGGAGTTTGTAATAAAGAATGTCCCATAAAAAAAAATAATATGTTTGGTATGCATTACTCATTTTTGTTTCACGGACCAAAAATAAAATATGTTATGCTTAGACATCCAGCCATTAGAGAAATATGGAAAGCATTTGATGCTCAATTTCCTGATTTTTCTCTAATTCACACAATGTCAGACTCATACTTTCAAGTGACAGTTTCAATCAATTCAGAAATATGAGCACTAATTACAACACTTGGCTTGTTGTGCTTAAAACATACAATATGTATTTATGAACTTACATGAAGCAATCATCATTTATTTTATCAATGATAATTCCAAGTGAAAAGGTGGTCCTGGAAATGACATTGATGTTTATTTGCAACCTCTCATAGATGAATTAAAATAGTTATGGGATGACATAGAGACTTATGATGCTTCAGTTGAGCAGAACTTTCTTTGCAAGAATGTGGACTATAAATGATTTTTCCTGCATATGCCAATTTTTCTGGTTGGAGCACTAAGAAGGAATTTGCATATCCTTATTATGCTGAGTTCACACACTCAACATAAATAATTATGGGAAATACTATTATATGGGTCATCATCGATGGTTACCAAATGATCACTAATTTTGTGTGCAAAAGTAATGCTTTGATTGGATTAAAGAGCAAAAAATAGCTCTCACATGAGCTGAGGGTAGTGATATTTTAAATAAACTAGGTAATGTCCATTTTACTTTAGGTAAACATTTAAAATATAAATTAGAAAAGGAAAAAGAAAGAGAACTGTAGATCAACTTTAAGATTTAAATGAAGAGATGACAATATGAAAATAGGCAAACAAAAAATCTTCTAGATTGGTGGAAGAAGAGAAGTATATTTTTCACAATCCTCTATTGTGAACATAACATATTGCATCACAATCTTGATGTAATGCATATAGAGAAAAAATGTATGGGACTATTTTATTGGCACTTTGAGAAGGCTTCACTTGATTTGGTAGAATTGGGTATCAGATCTAAATTGCATCCTATTGCAAATGGGAATGGTAGAAAAAGATTGCTAATGGCATGCTTTTCTTTAATAAAAAAAGACAAAGACATATTTTGTCAAGTGTTAAAAGATGTGAAAATACTGGATGGATACACATCAAACATCTCTAAGTGTATAATCCTAAAGTACAATTACTAGTCTAAAAAGTCATGATTTCCATATTTTGATTGAGAACCTTATCCTTTTATCATTAAGAGCTTGTAGTCTATCTAAAGAAGTTACTTCAATTG
The DNA here is from genome assembly GCA_947685225.1 of Garcia nutans. Classification (NCBI taxonomy): domain Eukaryota; kingdom Viridiplantae; phylum Streptophyta; class Magnoliopsida; order Malpighiales; family Euphorbiaceae; genus Garcia; species Garcia nutans. The sequence continues at coordinate 1,773,674 of CANTUV010000013.1, forward strand.
TGATTGAGTTGGCTTCCTTTTCTAAGTCTATATGCTCAAAAGTATTAGATCATACTAAACATGACAAGCTTTAAGAGCATTTTATCATAATGCTTTGTAACATGGAGATGACATTTCTTCCATCTTTTTTTCACCATAATGGTGCATTTGATGACCCCTTATGATAGAGGAGATAAAACTTGGAGGACCAATATATTGTAGATGGATATACCCAATGAAGAGGTATCAGTATTTAGTTGCACATCAATTTACTTTTGTCTTCCAATTCATTGCTAAACATTTTTTTTTTGGTTGAAAATTATATCATGTTTTTGTGATCTTATGTCATTTGTTCATTTTAATTAAATAATCTATTTAAAATAAGGCTCACCAAAAAGGGTCAATTGCAAAATGGAATATAACTGATGATTACTTAACATTTTGTTTAAGATACCTTGATGGAGTTGGGACAAAATTCAATAGGCTCTTATGAAATCATGAGCCATCTTCGAATGAACAAATAAAATATCTATTCTCAAGTGCTAGTTAGAGTATAGGGAAGGCTGAAGATATTATCCTAAGTGATTAATCATTAGTACAAATGCATCATTGTGTGCTACCATATTGTTATGAGAACGAACAATTTTGTTAGTAAGTATTTTTCAATGTTGCTATTAATTTAGACTAAGACTAGAATAATAAAATGAAAAGTAGAATATCAATTTCTAAATTTTATATTTTTCAGAGAATTCCTCAATTTCTAGAGGAAAAGGCAGTATCAACATACTTGTTTAGATCAAAATGGGTTGGATAATTTAATAGATAAGCAATTAGTGAATGGTTTCAAAATAAGGTAAAGTGTGGTACATTGTATTAGGGAGCATCATTTTCTTTTATTATTGTCCTTATTTCTTTTCTACAATTTGATAGGTTTTAAGTGCAATCATGATCCAAACATCTCAGAACATATTATAACCCTTACAAGGGGTCCCAACAAAGTTGCAAATAGATTTTCTAGTTTTGTTATAAATGGAATGAGATTTCATATTGTTAACTATTGCGCTCTGCTAAACTCTACTACAAAGCAATACTCATAAGTAATGGTGATTGCCCCAAGGTCATCTCATAAGGAAGGCATTTGTTTCATAATAATTTGATTAAAATAATATATTAAAGTTTGAGTATTGCCAAGATAGCTGCTCGTGTCTCAATCTGTGTTGGACCTCTCTTAATCCCTCCAAATGATGGACTTAGCACCTTCCACCTCTATTGTTTGTTAATTGTTTTCCTGTAGCTTGAATTCCTTGCACAACTTGAACAAATTATATAAAAAACAACTAAAAATCAAATAAAAATACCAAAAGAACACATATATAAATTGTTATAACAATTACCCCACACTTAATCATTTGTTTATCTCCAAGCAAGCTTAAATAAATAATAGGTTAGTGGATATAAGATAGCTATAAGACCTTCCTTTTTATAATTTCCACAATCTTCTTCAAATTGTATAAAATCAATACTTACACAATTCGATATCTTTTCATGTATAACTATTGATGCTGCCTCGCTAATTCCCTCAGATATTTGAGTAGGATAATGTTTTCATCCCTTACCCATGAACGAGCATTCCCATAAGCTTGCTTTAAGAATCAAGTCTCTGCCACTCAACTATAATTAAGCATCAATCATAAGGTCTTTATTGGTTGTAATGGGGCTTAAGGTTGAGGTGTGACATTTTTGGGAATGTAGGCTCACTCATTAGGTTCAAAAGCACTTAAAGAATGAAGCAACATATGTGATACAACGATTTCAAAAATAGTCACTCTTAATATTTGATTTTCTACATGGAGGAGTTTATTATTTATTTATTTCTCTCTCTCTTTTATTTTTATTTTTATTTTTTTGAACAAATTTTGTACAATCAATCAAATTTCAACCCACTCGATTTATCCCCACACTTAATTGATGTTATAATTTAGTTTCTAATTCCTCAAATGCTCTTATTCCTAATGAAGGGACAAAACTTGGTAGAAAAATGGTTTAAGGCCAAGTGTAAAAGGAAAGAGTGGGATAATGATATAGGTTCAAAGTTGGCTTACTAAGGAAGTATAAGGGTTAGCTTTTTAAGCTAAGTGGATTACCTAAATGCCTTAATTATGTTGATGCCTAACCAAAATTTTTTTTGTGTGGCTTTGAAATGCATTTTTAAGCAAGTTCTAGCAATGATTCGAGCAAGGGCTCACTCAAAAAGAAGATAATAAGTTGGCAACCAACTTATGAAGGCAACCAACTTATGAAGGATCAATTAATTTCACAAGTTTAAAGGAGATGAAAGGAAAATCCTTCAAAATTGTAAATAAATATCAATTCTATACAATTCTCAATTTCATGCTTCAAAACTTTCAAGGTTTGTCTATCCACAGTCTTTATAACTACTAAATTATTATATAAGATTAACATTGATTTGAAAATTTAAATATCACAACATTTAAAACAAAAAATTAAAATGGTTTAAATGAAAGAAATTTTAAAAAATAAAATTTGCAACTACCCCATACTTAAAGGCTCACATTGTCCCCAATGTGAAGAAACAATAATAAGAAAAATGTAAGTTTAGATAGTACCTTTTTTTATCAGCCCCTCATGTAGTATAAATTGATACTTTCAACCTTACACATGCAAATTGCTCGTAAAAAGATTAAATTTAACGTAACAACTTTATAGATTAAAAAAACACATAGTAATAATAGAAATAAAACAACATCAAGGCATAATGTATTAGTTAAATATTTCAGCAAATAACAACTAAATCCAACAATAAGGTTTGTTCAAGAATCAAGCTAAATCTGTGGTGGAGGTTGTGAAGACGATGCGGCATAAGGATGGAGACTAAGAATCCTACCCAAGTTGTTATTGATAAACTCCAGTTGATTAAGCACTTGAGCGTGATTGCGATCCACCTTATCTTCAAGTGCTTCAATCTTGCCTATTAACTCATGATTTTCTGGAACTGGACCATCTTCATTTAAGCTCAATGACTCAGAATCGGAGTCATCATCGACTTGAGCCCATTTTTGTCTTTCATCTCTAGCACTAGGCTTCCCTAAAGCCATCTTAATCCCCTCTCCCTTCTTTGTTATCATTCACATTTTATCCAATGTCACTATATCAAGCATATCACTGCCCAAAATTTGTTGTATCCTGCAAGTTTCAGGATAGAAATTTTTATCTAGAGCAAGTGCTAATGTTGACACTATCCCTCCAATGCAAATTGCTCCTTTCCTCCTATGAGCAACATTATCCAAGATATCTGCTAATGAAATTGTCGTGCTAACGGGGGTAGCATGATAAACACATGACAACAAGAACAATTCATTAGTCTCAACAACTCCAGGACTTTCCTTCCTAGTGAAAAAAACTACAAGCCATGAATCGATGTAAATACCTCAATACGGAATTTTTCAATTGTGTTGCCTTAGTCGATTTGGCTACATACATCCCCCCAAACCTAAACTAGCCCATGCCGATTATTGGTTGAAGTTCTTGGGTAATGTCTTGTACCCCTCAAGAGAGAACCCAAAAATGTCGTTCAATTTTTCAATTGAAATATTATGCTATCTCCCATTTAATTTGAAAACTATCCTAAAGCAAAGTTTTGATTCATCTTTTTCTACCTTAAGTGAGGCTACAAATTCAAGAGTTAATTCTTCAAATTGTTTGGCTCTCAAAGTGATGAATGTCTCCCAACTAAGGTTCTCCACATAAGTAATAAAACTCTCCCTAATTTGCAAGGCATTCAAAGCATCATCACTAACCTACCTTGAGGGAAAGAAACCTCTTGCTTGATTGCCATTTTTCTTGAAAAAGATGAAGAGGTTGGTGGTGGAGCTCTTCTCCTATAATGAGAAACCATCTTGGTCCTTGGCATTCTAGTCTTGATTGAAATAGAGATTGGAGTATTTTATTCTTGATTTGGGAAGAAAGCAATGAATTTTGGTAGAAAAAAAAACTTGGGATTTGAGGTTTTGGGTGATCTTGGTGATGTGGCTATGGCAATAGAGAGAGGAAAAAAATTTTTAGGGTTTGAAAAATGTGAAACTAGGAGAGAAGCCTGTGTTTTAAAGGTTTTAAAAAGTAAGAGACAAGGCCAAGATTGAATTGTCTTGGCCGTGTAAGGGGACATGGCTACTGAACAAGGCCAAGACTCTTGGTCGTGCCTGCTACTGGGATAATTTTTGTTTTCTAAAAGGAAATTGCTAGTTGACATGGCTTAATGACATGACCAAGAAGACTGGCCGTGTCTGATACTGGGTAATTTTAGTCATTTTGAGAAGGTTGACATAGCTTAATGACACATCTAAAAAGACTATTCATGTCTGCTACTGGGTAATTTTGGTCATTTTAAGAAGGTTGACACGGCTTGGGAACATGACTAAGATGATTGGCCATGTTAGAGTCTGTGCAAGAGTGGGTTTTTTTAGGAAAAAATTGTCATGGGTTAAACACGGCCAAGACTTTTGGCCGTGTCAGCTTCTAGGTTTTTTTTTATCTATTTAGTTGTGTAATCCATGCCTAATTTATTCAATCTTCCCTTCATTTCTTTTCCTAAAACTCAACCAAAATAAAATATCTATCAGAGCACCCATTCCATTTACTTATTACACACCAAAAGTAAAAATTTAAATTTCAAAATATGAAAATTTAATTAAGGAAAGAAATGCAAATCGATGGGTTGCCTCCCATTGAGTGCTTCTTTAACGTCATGTAGTTGGACAAATTTGCATCACTCATTAATGAAAATCATACTTTCTATGGTTTTGGCAACTTCAAGTGTTTCCAACTAAGGTTTCACCCTTGTCCATTAACTTTGAACGTCTTATTGGTTTTTGAATTTAATAATTCAATAACTCCTTATGGAAATGTTTGAACTACTTGAAAGGGTCCATTCCAATGGGACTTTAATTTTCTAAGAAACAACCGCATCCTTAAATTGAATAAAAGGACTTTCATTCATGGTTCAAAGGTTCTTCTAAGGCTCATTTTGTCATGCATAGCTTTTGTTTTCACCTTGTAGATCCTTGTACTCTCATAAGCCTCATTTCTAAGTTCATCAAGCTCAGAAATTTGCAACATTCTTTGCCCTTTTGCTCCTTCCAAGTCCATATTCGTAGCCTTGATTGCCCAATAAGCTTTATGTTCTAATTCCATCGGTAAGTGGCAAGCCTTGCCAAAGACTAATCTATATGGACTCATTCCCAAAGGTGTCTTGAAAGCCGTCCGATAAGCCTATAGTGCTTTCAAAAGTCGGATCGACCAGTCTTTTCTCGTCATACTCACCGTCTTCTCCAAGATCCCCTTAATTTGCTTGTTAGATATCTCGGCTTGTCCGAATGTTTAATATGGGGTTGCCACCTTGTTTTGGATGCCCATCTTGGTCATCAACCTTTCGAACCATTTGTTGCAAAAATGGCTTCCTCCATCACTCATGATTGCCTTGGGGGTCGCAAACCTGCTTAAAATATTTTTCTTCAAGAATTTTAACACAACATTAGCATCATTAGTCCTAGTGGGGATAGCCTTAACCCACTTGGACACATAATCCACTGTAAGAAGGATATATTCAAAGCTAAATGACTTGGGAAATGGCTACATGAAGTCTATTTTCCATACATTAAAAATTTCTATCACAATAAAAATATTGAGAGACATTTCATTTCTTTTGCTAATGTTCCTTACTCTTTGGCATTTATCACATCTTATACAAAAATTGTAAGCATCTTTGAAAAGAGTAGGCTAATACAAACCGCTTTGAAGAACTTTCTCGGCAGTCTTCTTTCCTCCAAAATGCCCTCCACAATACATATTGTGGTAAAATTGCAACACTTGTGATTGCTCTTCTTCTGGCACGCATCTTCTGATAATTTCATCCATGTAGATTCTAAACAAATATGTCTCATCCCAAAAGTAATACTTACAGGAATGAAGAAATATTTTCCTTGCTTGAAAATTCAAATCTTTTCTCATAACACTACAAGAGAGATAGTTGGCAGTATCAACATACCAGGGTGCTTGAGTTAAAGCAAATAAGTGTTCTTCTGGAAATTTTTCAAAAGCATTCTCAAAAGCAATTTCTTTATCATGATCATGGGAATTCAATATAGAAAAATGATCGGCTACTACATTTTCACTTCCTTTCCTATCTTTAATTTCAACATCAAATTTTTGCAACATCAAAACTCATCTAATGAGCCTAGGTTTAGCTTGTGGTTTAACCAATAGACATTTTAAGGCCGTATGGTTTGAAAATACTATGACAATGGAACCTATCAAGTAAGATCTAAATTTATCGAATGCAAATACCACAGTTAACATTTTCCTTTAGTGGTGGTGTAATTCACTTGTGCATCATTTAAAGATAATCTTTTATAATAAATTGCACACATTAATTATTCACTCTTTGGCCCAAAATGGCTACAATAGCATAATTCGATGCATCACACATGATTTCAAAATGCAAGTCCCAATTAGGGGCAACAATTATGGGGGCAAAAGTCTATTTTTCCTTCAAGATTTTAAATGCCTCTAAGCACTTTTCATAAAAAACAAATGGGGCATTCTTTCCAAGTAAATTTCACACAGGACGTGAGATTTTAGAAAAGTCTTTTATAAACCTCCTATAGAACCAACATGTCCCAAAAAACTTCTAATCCCCTTAACAGATGTGGGCGATGGTAGATTCATGATCAAATCAACTTTAGCTTTGTCTACCTCAATCCCCTTATGGGAAACAAAATGTCCCAAAATAATACCATGATCAACCATAAAGTGACTTTTTTTCCCAACTCAAAGTTAGATTACATTCAATACATATTTCTAGTACAAAAGTCAACTTATGCAAACAATCATCAAATGAATTGCCAAAAAATAGAGAAGTCATCCATAAATATCTCAATGCACTTGTCCAACATATCATAAAAAATGGAAAGTATACATCTTTGAAATGTTCTCGGCGCATTACAAAGTCCGAATGACATCCTTCGATAGGCAAATGTCCCAAAGGGGCAAGTGAAAGTTGTCTTTGGTTGATCCCCTAGTGCTATTGGGACTTGGTAGTAACCTGAAAGACCATCAAGAAAATAGTAAAAAGCATGTCCAAATAATCTATCAAGCATTTGTTCAATAAATGGTAAGGAAAAATGATCTTTTTTGGTGACATTATTTAATTATCTATAATCTATGCATATTCGCCACCCTATTTGAGTTCGTGTAGGTACCAATTCTCCCTTCTAATTCTGAACTACAGTTAACTCAGCTTTCTTTGGCACCACATGTATGGGACTAACTCACTTGCTATCAACTATTGGGTAGATCATCCCCTCATCAAGGAACTTAAGAACCTCCTTCTTGACTACTTCACTCATATTTGGGTTAAGCCTCCTTTGAGCTTCTCTAATCGGTTTAGCTCCCTCTTCCAAAACTATCTTATGCATACACATAGAGGGACTAATTCCCTTAATATCGCTTAACCCCCAACCAATGGCTCTCACCATTAGTTTATCTTGAATTATTTCAATATTCTCATAAGTTTATCTTCACCATTACTTTCGAGAGTCACAGAAATTATCACTAGTTGTGTGTTGTTCTCCCCAAGAAAAGTAGACTTTAAATGCTTTGAGAGTTTCTTAAGTTTAACCACTTTTGGTTGAATCTCTTCTTTCTCAATTTCAAGTCCCTTCTCATTATTATCATCATCCAATATGGACTTGCATTCTTTAATCTCAACATCAAAAATCTCAATCTCTTCACCCAAGGTTAGAGCCATCTCTATCTTGTCTTCACTACATTTTTGTAAGAAAATTTCTTCAATAGCAAGATCAGTAAAATCAATAAAAGAACAGTCTTCATAAACAACAGTAGTGGGAATAGAAAAAGTGTTCAAAATTAAAAATTCCACAGTTTGTCCTAAGACAGCCATAGTTAATTTTTCATTTTTAATGCCAATCAAAGTATTAGTTGTAGTCATAAAAGGCCTCCCTAACAAAATTGTATGTTTTGAATCCCTAGGAATTTCTTCCCCCATATCCAAGATAATAAAATCAACAGGTACAATCAAGCCACATACTTTAACTAAAACATCCTCTATGATTCCTTTAGGGTGTCTAAGAGTTTGATCTACAAGTTGCAATACCATTTTGGTTAGTTTAAGTTCCCCTAGCTCTAATTCAAATAAATAGAATATGGAATCAAGTTTATGCTAGCTCCTAGATCAGACATGCTAATGGTTTCTTTCCTATTCCCTATAGAGATATTAACCATAAAACTCCAGGATGCTTTAGCTTTGGAGGTAAATTGTGCTGTAAAACAACACTTGTTACTTTCGAAACTATCACCTTTTCATTCAACTCATACCTTTTATTTTTAGTGTTTAATTCCTTGAAGAATTTTGCATAATCTGACACATTTTTAATCACCTCAAATAAGGAAAGATTAATACTTACCTTTGAGAGCATGTTATAAATCTCAGAAAATTGTTTATCTTGCTTCTCATTTGTAAACCTACTTGGAAAAAGAATTGGCGGTCTGTAAGGATTTGGAGATTTGTTCAATTTTGGTAAACTGGATGCCTCCTCACTATCCTCCTTTGGCTCACTTGGTTTAGTTTTGCCTTCTTGCATTTCCTCGCCATCTTCTTGAATTGTACTTGCATCCAAAAAGTAGTCAATTTTATTATCACTGATTTTATTATCAATTACCTTACCACTTTTTAAGACTGTGATTGCTTTGGCTTGCTCCGGTTGGCTTGGAAATTTTCCTTTTTGATGGGATTGAAGTTGATTAGCCAATTGACCCACATGAGTTTCCACCTTCTTAAGTGATGCCTCCAAAGAATCAAACATCTTGTTGTTCACCTCTTGGTTTTGGGTGCTAATTTGATTGAAAGCATTCAAATTATCTTCAAGTGTAGGTTTCTTGACTTGCTCTTGGCTTGAATCCTTCCCTTGAAATTGGAAGGTTTGTTGAGGTGGAACATGTTGTTGATTCTTCCATGAAAAATTTGGGTGATTTCTCCAACCGGGGTTATAAGAGTTTAAAATGGGTCATTCCTACCCCTTTACTGGAAACCATCAAAGGCGTAAACTTGCTCTTGCCCCTCCTGGAATTGATCAAAACTTGAAGGGCACATATTTGCATTATGGCTTACAATACCACATGCACATGTTTCTTGACTTGGCATAGGTGTGTTTCCTCTTGCATTTAGCATCTTAACTTATATTGTTAATTCTGTTAACTACCTTGCCATTTCAGAATTTGAGTTCAACTTGTATGCTCCTCTTCTCCTTTCCCCAATACTCTTTTGTTGTGAATTTGCTCTCAACATTTCAAATAATGTAACAGTTTCTGCAGTAGTCTTTTCACCCATTGCGCCCCCTGCGGTATTATCCACCATATTTTGACATTGTTGAGTTAGCCCATCATAAAATAATTGATTGAGCAATTGTTATGGATAGTAGTGATGAGGGCATTGAAACAATAAGGATTTGAAGTGATCCCATACCTTATGAAATGGTTCTCTATCCAATTAGGCGAATGATTCTATACTCCCCCTAAGCTCCTTAGTTTTCTGGTGTGAATAGAAATTTTCCATGAATTTGTTATAAACTTCAGTCCATATGGTTAAGACATTCTTCAGTTAAAGTCATTAACTACACCTTCGCCCTATTCTTCAAACTGTATGGGAAACATCTCATTTTAAGTTTATCTTCCATTAATGCTTGCAAAGGGAATGTATGCAAGGTTGTGTAGAAATCACGAATGAAGTTGAGAAGATCTTCATTTGGCAATCCATGGAAGGATGGTAGCATACTATAATAAGTATTTTTGAGTTCATAATTTCTTGTTGCATTGCTCAACCGAATACATGACATTGTTACTCCGATGATTAGTCAGGAAAACTCCTTCATAGGTGGTTCCTCTACTTCACCTATTTCTACCTCCGTGTTCTCCCCAAATTGCTCTCCAGTGTCTTCTCCTTCTTGCCCCAAAGGATCCACTTCCTCGATTTTAAGAAGTCTATGAATATCGTCTATAAATGGAGCAAGTTCATTTCTGTAGGACCTTAGTCCTTGCATAATCACCTAGGCAAATTATTAAGAAACACTTAAAATAATTTAAACAATTAAAATAAAAGAATCAAACTACTACTAACAATTACCTTCCCCGGCAATGACTCCAAAAACTTATTGTGCTCTACTAAACTCTACTATAAAGCGACACTCGCAAGTATATGAGGTTATTGTAGTAATGGTGATAGCCCCCAAGGTCATCTCATAAGAAAGACATTTGTTCATAATAATTTGATTAAAACAATATATTAAAGTTTGAGTGTATGTTGTTGAAATGTAAAAGAAATCTAAGATTACAAGTAAATTAAATATCGGTTGCACAAAATTGATTGAAACTTTCAAAAGGATACCTAGGGTTTACAATTCAATTTAATCAAATGTCTAATTTTTGAATTACCATTAACATATCCTTGTAACCTAATTTGTCTGTTGTGATTAATTAGCTATTTTCAATTCATTAGCTCTCATATTCATGAATTAACAACAACTAATTATTTTAAATTTGCAAATTAAGAGTGCCCTAGAACTTATATTTCTAATTCATTCTTCAGGTAGTTGAATGTATATTTTCAATCTCAAATTTCACCTCTCAGTTCTTCTTTCAATATATAGAGATTAATAGGTGGCCAATCTATCAACCTAACATATAATCTAATTCAAACAACCAATAACAAAATATATTAATGGAAATACTTGAATTAAATCATTTAATCAAATCTGTTGCAAATCCTAGACATGGATAATTTAGCTTATCATCATCAAATCAAAGCCCATGCTTATCTCATTTGAAATCAATTCACAAACATCCATTGAAATATTAATGTTCATAACAATTCAACAAAAATCTGGAAATGATTTAATTGAACTAAATCAAGAAATAACAAAACCCGGTTTGAAGAAGACTAGAGTTAATCTTCTCTAGTTCTTCCTCCAACCTTGCTTCAGTTTGATGAAGAATCCCTAAACCTCCTCCTAAAGCCTAGCAAAACAATCGTATGAAGAAAATGGCTATTGTTGATGGTAATTGATTGTAAAATGTTGATAGGTGAATGGATTTCTCTCAATAACATTAACAGAATGGAGAGGAAAAAAATGATCTCCCTACCCCCAATGTGTCCCCAATCGAAGTTGATACTCCCCCTTTTTAATCAAAAACCAATTATTTTTCATGTGCCATTATCAATTGCCCCCCACTCTTTAAAAAAAAACATTTAAAAATCACAATTCCTCTTATTCTACTGTTTCATGATTATTTGTTTTACTTTACAGCTCACTTAGCTGGCTTTATTACTTGAGTGACATGGCCAAAACATGAATGACTTGGCCATGTCTAGAAATTTTATTTTGGACACGACCAAGTCACTTGCCTGTGTCCATTACTGCCTTTCAATGTATGTTTCTTATGAGGAGACATGGGTAGAGACATGGCTACGTCATGAGGTCGTGTCCCTAGCTGCCTTCCATTCATTCTTTAAGTGAGAAGTGACACGGCCAGTGACTTGGCTGTGTCACTCGCATGTGTTCACTTCTGTCTCTTTTCTTTCTCTTTTCTTTAGTTGCTCTTGTGGTGGGACATGGGCAGATGACACGGCCAAGATTCTTGCCCGTTTTCAGTTATGTCCATCTTGTATTTGTTTCTCTTCTTGCTTGTGAAAGACACGACCTTGTGAACATAAGTCTTGGCTGTGTTATGTGACACGGCCAAGATAGCTGCCTTGTCTCAATCTGTGTTGGACCTCTCTTGATCCCTCCAAATGATGGACTTAGTACCTTCCACCTCTATTTTTTGTTAATTGTTTTTCTTTATCTTGAATTCCTTGCACAACTTGAACAAATTATATAAAAAACAACTAAAAATCAAATAAAAATACCAAAAGAACACATATATAAATGGTTATAACATTAACCATAAGGAGGAATGATTAACTCAAAAAGTTAGTGTGTTAACACATGTGAAGTGGGAGGAGTAAATTATTATGAAAGATTAAAAGATATTATTAAACTTAATTACTATGATTCTCTTCAAGTCGTGTTATTTAGATGTGATTGGGTTAATGTTCATAGTAGGTTGGGCATCAATCAAGATAGATTTGGGTTTACTTTTGTGAACTTTTCTAGGTTAATACACATAAGTGATAAAATTATGATGATTCATTTGTGTTTTCCTCTAAAATTAAACATGTATTTTATGTGAAAGATCTAAGTAACCTTAATTGGAATGTGGCTATAAGGGTTAAACCGAGAGATTATTTGTTATAGGAACTGCATAAGTATTGGATGACCTTAATTGCATTATGTCTAGTAATAACCAAAGTTTAGATAGGCATATGCTAAGTCGGGTTAGAATTGATGTAGAAGATAAATATTATTTGCCACTTTTATTTTTTGAGTTTTTATGTAATAAACATCATTTTGCCAAGAGTTGAAGTATTCTAAATTGATATGGTATTATATAGTTCTAATCATCATATTTTTTTATGTGATTATTGTTTTATTATAAAATTTCTTAGGATGATTTTGTTTCATTTAGGATTGCTTTTGCTAATGAAACAAATTTAGCATCTTATGGTAAGATTCAATAATTTTAAACTTCATTTAAGTTTCGTATTAATTGTAATATGCATTCTTATTATTGATTTGATTCTAACGAGTATAAAATGCAACACTTATAATGTATCAACTATCAAGAAATTTACATGGCCTAAGGATAGTGAGCAACAATTCTAAATCAAGAGCAGATTTAGTACAACAAGAATTGAATACAAAATAAAATTTGAATTCTGCAAAAGAAGCTTTCAAGTAGGAGTCTATTTTTAGGTAGTTGATATTGTTAAATAATTGTTATTCTTTTTTATTAAAAGAGGAAACTTAGGATAAAAAATGGAGATCTAAATCAAGTTTTTAGGGTTTTATTATTTTAAAGAAGAATTCAAGAGAGGAGGTTGTGGAGATATCGACCAAGAGATTGGAATTGATCTACAGCTAAATCAAAAGAGTTTTTCTTTACTTTCTTTAATTATTTCTATTTCAGTTATACTTTGTTTTCTACTATGTTTAATTCAATAAATATGATGAGTTTTCTTACTAATATGAGTAGTTAAATTCGTTATCTAGAATATTGATGAAGTGTGATTGATTGTTTGCTATATGCTATGATCTATTTTTCTTTATTCATATTAATTCTATTATTGAGCCTAATGCTTGTAATTGATTGGCCACCAACTGTATGATTATAGATTAGTGAATAAGTCTGAGAGAAGCATTCATTGATTGAAATTAGGTAATAGAATCATAAGAAAATAATTGGTATGAGAGTATTCAATTTGACTTGTGTGAAATTATATGAATGATTGGCTCTTAATTAATTGATTATAGGTTGTTAAAGCTATTGAGAAACATGTTAATGATTTATAATTAATATGTTACTATGTCTTGAGAAAGAATAGTAATTATTTAAGAATCATTTGTCCATAACATGAATAATTAAAATTGAATTAATAGACAATTGAAATTATCATTCAATTATCACATGGATTCAATATTCTAGGTTGTTAATTTGATTGTTATTTCTCTTAAATTAAATTAATGTTAATTAATTTAGATTTGGAATCAATTTTCTTCTTAATTACACTCATTATTCAATTGCCTAAATAGTGATTAAGTTAATTTTGGTTGGTAATTAGTAAACACTCTCTATAGGAACAATATCTTATTTCATAACTATATTACTTGAATATGATTTTGTACACTTGCAGATTTAGCATATCAAGTTTTTGACACCGTTATCGGGAAGTGAATTTAATTAACTTGAATACTAATTTAAGCATTTATATTTATATTTATTTTTATAGGTAATGTTGAGATTTGTACAAGTTTAAGTGAAGATCAAAAGATAAAGAGTTATTGCTATTTAATCCAAAGATTGAAAGAACTTGTAGGAATCTAAACAATCAGTGGAAGGAAAGAATTACAGGAGAAAGAGCACAAAGGCAATTGTAGTTGGAAGCAGAACAAGAAAAATTTCATCTAGATTTTGAAGCTTTGATTGAGGAAGATAACATGGGCGATGAAAACAAATCATTGTGAGAATATGCTATGCCCACTCTTGATGGAGCAACTTTTGGGATTACTAGATCGACTGCTGAAGCTAATAATTTTGAAATTAATCCAGCTTTCATCCAAATGATAAAGAATACACTTCAGTTTGATGGATTTCCATATGATGTTCCTCATGCTTATATCCAGAATACATTTTAGAGATGTGTGACACTTTCAAGATGAATGGGTGTCAAGGGATGCAATCTACTTGAGATTGTTTCCATTTTCTTTAAAAGATAAAGCGATAAGCTAGTTGAAATCCATACCAAGGGGGAACTATCACAACATGGGATCACTTGGCACATAAATTTTTGGTAAAGTTCTTCTCACCTTCTAAAACAGCCAAGTTAAGGAATGACATTACAACCTTTTCTTAACATGATATGGAGAATCTTTATGAATCTTGGGAGAGGTACAAGGATTTGCTTAGGAAGTGCCCACATCATAGTGTACTTGAATGGTTAATTTTTTAAACTTTTTATAATGGTTTGAATGGTTCCACAAGATTAATGCTTGATGCAGCAGCTGAAGGATGTTTTAATGCAAAGAATCCTGAAGAAGCTTATGTTTTGATAGAGGAGATGGAAACCAACAACTATCAGTGGAATACAGACAAAAGTAGCCATAGAAGACCTATTGGTGTGCATGAAATTGATGCTTTGACAACCATTAATGCTAAAATTGATACTTTGATTAAGAGAATGGATCATATGAGTGTCAATTTACTTCAAAGCCAATATATTTGTGAGATTTGTGTTGGAAAACATGCTACAAATGAGTGTGGAATAAATAATGCTAATTTGGTTGGAACAAGTGAATTATGTTGCTAACTAAGGGAGACAGCAAAATGATCCTTACTTTAATACTTACAATCCAGGTTGGAGAAATCATCCAAATTTCTCATGGAACAATTAGAATGCTATGAGACAACCACCATGATTTCAACATCAAAAGAAGAAACCATCCATGGAGGAGATGTTTGTTTCTTATATGGCTAAAACTGATTCATATCTTCAAAATCAACAAGATTCTATAAAGAATTTGGAGACTCAAATTGGTCAATTGGCAGACATGTTTTAATGCAAAGAATCCTGAAGAAGCTTATGTTTTGATAGAGGAGATGGAAACCAACAACTATCAGTGGAATACAGACAAAAGTAGCCATAGAAGACCTATTGGTGTGCATGAAATTGATGCTTTGACAACCATTAATGCTAAAATTGATACTTTGATTAAGAGAATGGATCATATGAGTGTCAATTTACTTCAAAGCCAATATATTTGTGAGATTTGTGTTGGAAAACATGCTACAAATGAGTGTGGAATAAATAATGCTAATTTGGTTGGAACAAGTGAATTATGTTGCTAACTAAGGGAGACAGCAAAATGATCCTTACTTTAATACTTACAATCCAGGTTGGAGAAATCATCCAAATTTCTCATGGAACAATTAGAATGCTATGAGACAACCACCATGATTTCAACATCAAAAGAAGAAACCATCCATGGAGGAGATGTTTGTTTCTTATATGGCTAAAACTGATTCATATCTTCAAAATCAACAAGATTCTATAAAGAATTTGGAGACTCAAATTGGTCAATTGGCAGACATGTTTTAATGCAAAGAATCCTGAAGAAGCTTATGTTTTGATAGAGGAGATGGAAACCAACAACTATCAGTGGAATACAGACAAAAGTAGCCATAGAAGACCTATTGGTGTGCATGAAATTGATGCTTTGACAACCATTAATGCTAAAATTGATACTTTGATTAAGAGAATGGATCATATGAGTGTCAATTTACTTCAAAGCCAATATATTTGTGAGATTTGTGTTGGAAAACATGCTACAAATGAGTGTGGAATAAATAATGCTAATTTGGTTGGAACAAGTGAATTATGTTGCTAACTAAGGGAGACAGCAAAATGATCCTTACTTTAATACTTACAATCCAGGTTGGAGGAATCATCCAAATTTCTCATGGAACAATTAGAATGCTATGAGACAACCACCATGATTTCAACATCAAAAGAAGAAACCATCCATGGAGGAGATGTTTGTTTCTTATATGGCTAAAACTGATTCATATCTTCAAAATCAACAAGATTCTATAAAGAATTTGGAGACTCAAATTGGTCAATTGGCAGACATGGTGAATAATAGAGCCCAAAGAACATTGCCTAGAAATACTGTTGTTAATCTTAAAAAACAAGCAAAGGCAATCACCTTAAGGAGTGGAAAGCAATTAGAGGAACCATTACTCAAGAAGACAACCAAGAATGAGTCCATTAAAGAAGATATGGAAGAGGAGCAGCCCCAAAATAAGAAGGAGATAGAAGAATTAAAGTCATATCAGCCTAAGATTCCTTTTCCTTAACATCTTTATAAAGTTAATGATGAGAAAAATTTTCTTAAATTTCTTGATATGTTTAAAAAACTTCATATTAATATTCCTTTTGTAGAAGCTATAGCTCAAATGCCCAAATATGCCAAGTACTTGAAGGAAATTATTTCTAATAAAAGAAAAATGGAGGATTATGGAACAATAATGCTAACTGAAGAATGTAGTGCAATTATTCAAAGGAAGCTACCTCAGAAAATGAAAGATCCTAGAAAATTTACTATACCATGCAAGATTGGAGACCTTGAATTTGGTAAGGTTCTTTGTGATCTTTGTGCTAGCATTAATTTAATGCCTTTGTCTATTTACAGGAAGCTTGATTGAAAGGAATGAATTCTACAACAATTTCATTACAATTGGTTGACAAATATGTTACCTATCCACAAGGAGTCATTGTAGATGTATTGATAAAAGTAGGTAAATTCATATTTCTAATAGATTTTATTGTGCTTGATATGGAAGAAGATGAATAAGCACCTCTAATATTTGGAAGACCATTCCTTGCTACAAGGAAAGCAATTATTGATTTAGAAGGACGTAAATTGACCTTACATGTAGGTTAAGAAAAGGTAACTTTTGATGTCTTCTATGGAATATAAATCTTACTATAAAATTGATGTGATTGATCATTGTGTTGATGAAATTGTTGAATATGAGCTTGAACCTTTAAATGAATTGAATGAAGAGGATGATTGCCTTGCATGTGTAGAAAGTAATTTCATTAGGGAGATAGACTTTGAAATTTTAGAAAAAAGTTCTAAAAAAGATTTACCTTCCATTGAAAACCCCCCAAATCTTGAATTAAAACAATTACCTGAACATCTAAGGTATGCATTTTTAGGAGAAAACTCTACCTTTCCATTTATTGTTTCTGCATATTTGAACAAGGAAGAGGAAGATAAACTTTTGTATGTTTTAAGAAAGCATATTAGAGCTATAGGATGGACCATAACGAACATTGAAGGCATTAGTCCTTCTTTATGCATGCATAAGATTTTAATGGAAGAGAATCACACTCCTACTATAGAGCATCAACATAGATTAAATCCAAGTAAGAAAAAGGTAGTGAAAGGTGAAATCATTAAGTTACTCGATGCTAGAATTATATATCCAATATCTGATCTTCCTCATGGTACAGTAGAGCTTCAAAGTCATGATAGTAAATTTAAAGTGAATGGTCATTACCTTAAACCATACAATGAAAATGGGTTTAAGTCATTCAAATCCATTACTTTACTTTCTTGATGCAATTAACTAAAATAGTCAAGATAATGAATATAACCGAGCGCTTCTTGGGAGGCAACCCAAGTGATTTCTTTGAATTTTATTTTATTCTTAGTTAAATTTTAATTTAATAAGTTTATAAGATTTTAATTTTATTATGTTCTTTAATGTTTTGTTTTTTATTGTTAAGTAAATAACAAAAGTGGGAGAAGAAATGGGAAGAAAAGGTAAGTTTGAATTGTGTTTTTATTATATATTAAAAAAATTAAACGTAGCAAGCTACTATCACGATCACACCGTTCAGCCAATCACGACAGAAAGAGAATCAAGCCCTCATCGCAAGCAACGTGCTGGCGCTGCGAGGGGATAAAGCCCCTGTTACGATCCCGCTGTTCAGCGTGCTCCCAACAGAAAGTAACGAAAAAAACATTATTATGAATACAAATAAAACTCAACCAGCCCTCTCTTCCTCACTTATTTCTTTTTCTTCTTATCTCTTTCGCATTCCCAACCTTTCTTCCTAACCATAAAACCTCCAAATTTCTCTCAAGTACTTCCATTATCACATAAATTCCTACCAAATGCACTATACCCATCACTGAAATCATCAAAGCATGTCACTAAAAGCATTGTAAGAAAAACATCAATAAGAAAAGTCAAGGAAAAGGCTTCAATCTCTTCAAGAGATGAGGTAGATTTATCTTCCCAATTTAATGCTTCTTTTCTTATTTATAATGAAGAAGAAGGTAAGAGATTTCTATCTCTATGCTCAAGAACTATTTCTCCTTATAGATATTATAGCCATGGAATTGTACACCCTTAATTTTGATATCAGTCCAAATATAATTTTTATTTGAAGGCTAGATCAAGTTTGAGTCAAATACAAAGCCCAAATTAAATCAAGTCTAATTGGTCTGGTTTAGTTTAAATTGGTACAATATGATTCAAGCTAAGCCAATTTGATGTGGAGCGCCTCCATATTGAATTGGCCAAAGCTAATTAGATATGATGCCTCCATATCAAATTAGCTTGGCACCATATCAAATTGGCTTGGCCAATTCGATATGGGCAGGTTTTAACTTTACAGGTTTTAACTGAGAATGAGTTTAACTGAGAAGGGGTTAAATTAAGTTAAATTCCTAAGAAGAATAGGAAGTGGCAAAAACATGTTTGATTCGGATTTGGATTGCTTAGCTAGGCTACCCTAGTTGATGTTTATAAATACAAAAGCAAGAATTACCCGGAGGGATTAGCATGATTTAACAAGATTAACACAGAAGCAATAAGGAAGCATAAATCAACTTCCAACAATTATTATGGCAATTGTCTCATTCAGCCAATATTGTAAATTGATCCAGGCAGGCTCGAAGTTTGGTTCAAGATTCAATCTTGGTGGAGTCTTCAGATGTAGGTTTAGTTTTCTAATCTAATTTATTTTAACCAATATTTGCAATCATCTTTTTAAGATATCATCACAGTAGTTTGTTTGCCAAAGTTTTATTTCGTCCAGTAGCTTAAATTACTAAAACCCTTGTTACATATTTATAAAATTAAAACCTAATCCATTTATCTCATCTAGTAGCTCACTTCATATTTATTTGCTTCAACTTCACAGTAGCCTAAGATTTAATTTATTAAAACCCTAATATGTAAAACCCTAATACCTAACCCCAAATTATTAAAATCCTAAGCCCTAATATTTGACCCTAATTTGTAAAACCTTAAAACTCTTAATATCCAACAACCTAATTCTAAACCCTAATCCAAACCCTAATATCAGTAACCCATAAGTCCAAACCCTAGTTCCAGAACCCTAATTTCCCAAACCTTAACCTTGAAACCCCAAAGTCCAAAGCCCTAGTTGCTAAATTAATATACAGAACCTTATCCTATTTCCTATTTCCTTAAATATACAGAACCTTATCTTTCAAAAAATCCAAAACCCTAAGCTTTTTTTTTTTTTTTAAATATCCAGAATCCTATTTTTCTAAAAACCAAAACTTTAATCCTATTCTTCAAACATTCAAAACCCTAATTTATTTTCTAAATCATAAAAACTCTAATTTTCTTAAAAAAATCCTAATCTTATTTCGTTAACCCTAAAATTAATATTTTAAACCTTATAAATCTTAAGTATAACATGTAAACCCTAATTTCATATACTTTATGCTCTAGATTAAACCTTTGATTTTATTATCTAATTTATTGTCTTATGTTATTTTTGGATGGTTTACTTTATATTGCTTGATGATGAATTGAATATTTTTTATGAATGGTTAAATTATATTTATTTAGTTATTTGAATTTCAAAAGTTCTAAAAGGCATGTTTCTATATAGTATAGGTGCCTTGTTTATTTATTTTATGTGATTTAATTTATTTTGAGGTTTCTGAGACTATTGTAAGGGGCATGTTTCCACCTATAGTGGGTGTCTCATTTTATTTACTTATTTATTTTTTTAAACATTGGACATTGTAAAGACATGTTTCCATCATTGGATGGGTGCCTATTTTATTTATTTTATTTTAATAAGATGATGGATGTTTGTTTCTTTTAAATTGCATGTAATATGGATGATATCATTAAGAATTCAATAATTTTTAGACCTAAAAAGAAGGCTGGTTGTAATGAGCCGCGCGTTATAGGGGTGCTCGGTCATTGTCACCTTTCCCATAAGTATCCAACTTTCCAAACCCATTAGAAGGGTTGGGGATTCCTTAGGAATCGAGTCATCCACCCCTTTTTTTTTCGGATCATTCGAGTGGCGAATATATTTTCTCCAAGTTTAGGCCCGTGTTCTCTAATGCCTTGAGCCTAATAGTGCCGAAGTCACAAAAACCATTCCACATGGGAGTGGGGATGAAACTTTCCGCTCACAAGTATATTTGAATATTTGGGTATTGATACTAGGATGAAGCAATTGTATGCTAGATTAGGATGAGAAAAATTGGTAGAGAAGGAATATGACACTTATAGAGAACTCACTCTTGAATTCTTCATAACTCTTAAAATGTCAAAATCCAAAGATAAGAATCCAGAGTGTAGAATGCTAGGTGTAGATTATGTGATTGATTATGATGTTATGTTAAAGGCTTTAGGTTTGCCTAAAGGAGGTGCTTGTAGTCCTTGCAAAGAATTTGACCTTGACAATGTTTAGAACACATTAACTGGTTTTAATTCATTTAACATTAGGAATTCACCTAACAGATTAATTTGTGATCACAGTTTATTGTTGTTGCATAAACTTATGTGTCATCTTGTGTTTGAAAAAAAAAGAGTAATAAAGTATCTACTCAAGAGTTATTTATGTTGTATTGTGCACATAAGAGTAAAAAAGTCTCTGCAACATATCATATTTTTTAGAGTTTGATGTTTATTGCTCAACATCCTAAGAGCACAATTGCATTAGGTCATATTGTTGCTGGATTAGCATTATATTATGATATTTTTTATCCTAAAAACATCACAATGGAGTGCATTAGTGGAGAGCCATTTTCACATTACACATTATGTCGTGCTGAGATTTTGGATGCAAGCAATAGATTGAAGGATCCCACAATAAGAAGGTGCTATAAGAACTTAGATCAAAGAGGTTCTAGTAGTGCTTCGTTGAGTGCCCAAGCAATAGATAAAGAAGAAGGAAGTGATAAAGAAGAGGGTGATGATAATGACAATGAAGAATAGGGATGGTGACAAGTTTTAAGGCGGCTTGATACAATGGATAAAACAAATAAACATTTGAGCTCACAGTTGAATGTTATGGAGGAGCAGCAAAGGACAATGGGAGATCAACTAGGGTCCATGAATTAGAGAATTATCAACATGGAAATGAGCCAGACTTATCATAATTACAAGTTAATGAAGTATATAGAGCTTCTGGGTTTGTTTGTCCCTTCTCCGACTCTATCACCTCCAGCATCGCCATAAAAGAGGGAAGCCTTCATCTCTTATCTTTTTCTTATCATATTTTCTTTTTTTTTTGTTATTTATGTATGATCTTGTTTATGGTAAATTATTTTTCATTAGGGACAATGAAAAAATTAAGTGTGGGAGGAGAATAGTAGCTTAATTTGTCTTGCTATTTTGTTTAATTTTTATTTTGTGAATTTTTCTTTAATTTATGTTTAATTTATCTCATTTTAAAAAAATTGAAATTAAAAAAATGAAATGAAAAAAAAATGAAAAATGAAAAAAAATTTGAAAAAAAAATTATTATATAAAAACTTATATAATTAGGTCTTAATTGGATTTTAGTTAGATGTTTTAGTTTTTCTAGGATTGGAATTATATTTAGTCTTTTATTTTGAATTGAACTCCTAATCTTAGTTAACTAAGAATTTGTATTTAATTAATCAACTTTAATAATAATAAGAGTTTAAGTAGAATTTCTTTAGCCGAATGGCATTAGGATTAGTCTTTATTTCTTTTCTATATAAGGTTAAGTTCCTAGCAAGATTAATTCATAATTAGTAAAGCTTTTGAAAAGAGAAAGATGAATAATAAAGAAAGTTTATATACTTGGGAATATGGAGACGGTATTTAGGATCCATCTTTACCTTATGTGAATCCACCCGTAGAAATGTCTGAACAATTCACTACCTTCTATGCTTTTAGGCTTGCTTATCCTGATCCTAATGGATACATTATGGATCTTGATGAGATAGTGGAGAGGGAAAATTTGGAGAAAGCTAGTGAAAAAGCTAGATCACAACTTGACTTACTGGTTTTAGATGATACTTCAAGTGATGATAATGAACCTAAGCCATCACCAATCAAGAGGAAAGAGGCAGGCCATCAAAATTGGAAAAGAAAAAGAGAGGAAAACCTCCTAAGATCTCTAAGAAAGAGCAATTTAGTGCAGTAAACATTAAAAATGAAGAAGGAGATGCTTAGAAGATTCTAATTAACTCTTATTATTAGTTTATTTTGCATTAGATTTGGTTAGGTTGTTTTTAGTTTTAATTTTTATTTAGTTTCATTTTTCTACTTGTACTAGATTTAAATTTCAATTTTTTAATAAATATTAGGATTTGTTTTAGTCCTATTTTACAATCTGTTTGGTTATTTTTGATCCCTACTTATTCTTTACTTGTTATTGAGTGTATTAATTATTATTATTATAGATTTCAACAAGATAATTAAATTGTTTTAGGTAAATTAAAATAATTTTTGCTTGTTCTTAATTTAATGCATGGAATGGATGAGGTTATGATCTTAACAAATTTTACAAATTAAGAACACTTATTATTTAAAAAAATATTATAATTGTTTTTATCATAGTCTTTGGAGTCATTGTAATGTCATGGATTCTTGAGTTAGTATGTATCACTAAGGTAGTCAATTGTTTAATTATATGGGGATATTATATGAGAATTATGCATAATTAATTAATAAAAATAAAAATATTACGAGATGGAGGATAAAACGCACTCGCTTTAGATAATAAATGTGGAATGGAGCATAAAATGCATCCACCATAAAAAAGAAATTAATAATAACAATAATAATGGGATGAACCATAAAATGCACCCATAATATATATAATAATGTTAAACACATAGTTCTTATTGATCCTCAATTGTTGTGGAGAGTTAGTTACTTAGTGATGCTTGCTATATTCTTGGATTAATGAAGTTATGATGAATTGCCTATAGTTATGGTTTGAGGTAAAAGCTTTTATTAATTACCCTAATAAATAAGTGTGCTTAGTTTGTGAAGTTGTTTAATGCTATGAGTCTTTGAAGTTTAGTATTTTAAGTTGAGGATAAGTGATAGTTATTTTTCTTTGGTTAATTATGTTTGATTGATTGTTGAGATTTGATTTAATGATGGTTAATTTGCTTAAGGACAAGCAAAGGTTTAAGTGTAGGAGAATTTTATAAGTGCATATCAAACATATATTTTTCTATCAGTTTTAGCATGAAATTGAGTTGAATTAATTTATTATAATCTTATTTATGTGTTCTAATTTCACTATTTTTGAGTAAAGCTTAGTTTGAATTACTTTCTTATAGGACCTTTGCAAACAAAGATTTTAGGTATATCGGATCTTTAAATCTTCAAAAATGATTTTGGTGATGACAGAGTATGAGATTAAAAACATTGTCTTCATTAAGTTTGTAGAGAGGTCTGATTCAATCTTTCCAGTGACGTATGGTTCATTAATATCCAAGATTGTTGGGCCACCAAATATTAAGTTGAAATTAGGCATGAGATGCTGAAGCAGAATTCCAGTCTAAACCACTGAGAATAATTGAGCCATATCTTGGGCCTTCAAAGTCAAATTGAAGTGATTCAAAAGCCTAAGGAACCTTAATATAAAAAATAAAGACTCAAAGAATCAAATGACCAAAAGGGTTATGATTTTGGTGAAGCATGAAAGAGAGAGAGAGATTGAAGTAAGGGAAGAGAATAGAAAGAAATACTCTTTGCGCGCGTTTGAATTGTACATTTTTCATGCTCACTATCCAGCTCATAAGAGGGCATATTAATACCATTTTAAACATGTAGGGGTGCATTATGGGACATACGCAAAATAAAGAGGGCTAATAGAACATTTTTTTTTACTAGTAAAAGTATTTATTTATGTATTAAGCCAACATTTAATCATATGATTATTTGATAAGTGACATAAATCTTTATAATTTTAGGAAAATGCAATTGGAAAAGCTCTTGATCGACTTATTTTTTCCCTTGATGCAACTCATAAAAGGAAGGATGACATATATATGGATAATAATGTAAAAGAACAAATGGTAATATTTCCTACAATGATGACTAACATCCGATTTGTTTTTTTTTTTGTTGAAATATGATTGATATCTTAAAATTTATTTTGTATAGTTTAAATGGTTCAAGAACTTGGTTAATTATTCACTTCTATAGATTAGACAAAGTTGGATTTGCCTCTATTTGCATTTGAATATAAATAATGTTTACTCAGTTTAATATTTTTACTTGTTCGTGAATAATATGATTTATATGGCTTTTCTTGACTAGGCAGGTTCTTGTCAATCTTTAACTATTCTTAATAGTGTAATTTGTTGGATTTTATTTTCATTTGTACTTGGTGATTCTATGTGACACACATACATACATACACACATATATAGTGTGTTTTAGCTTAATGAATATCATATATAGTTAGATAATCTTTTGATAACTAGTTGTTGATTTTATGTGTGTATGTTTATTTATAATTTATTCCATTATATCTTGCTTTTATTCAATTGTTTGTTATATAAACATGCAAATTTTTTTTTCCTTAGAACTGATAACTTTAATTTGGACTTGTGTCATATTTATTATGTACAAATAATTCATTATTTTATAAGAAAAAGCTTTTGCTAAGTAATCTCAATATTTTCCTAGTTCATACACATATTTGGACAAAGTAAATGAGCAAATTTTTCAAGAATTGATGGGTCTAGAGCATAATGGTTGGGTTAGAGGCTTGGGCATAGGTCGTACTTCTATAAATTATTTTGGAGTTACCTCTTATGATATGGGTGTGAGATAGGAAGGTTCTACCAATTCAAGCCAAGCATAAGAGATTATATAATTCAAAGATCAATTGAAAACTAGGACATCTAAATATTATCAATTAACAACACAATATAATGAAGTATCTATACCATTGTAAGTTTTAAGTACATTTATTCATAAGATATACCATGGACAACACTAGATGTCAACAAATGTCTACAATTTTGAGGTATTAGGTCTCAGTTGTAGCTTGTCTAATTTAAAAGTTCTTATATTACAAATCTTCACATTTTACATTTTTGCAATTTTAGCAGGCTAATGTGCCAAATGATCCTTAAGATGCAGTTTCTCTCAACATTAATCTGCTTATTCAAGCTACAATTCTCAAGGAAATAATTAGTTATTAGTTTGTTTACTTTTATTTTTAGGTTATTATTATAATTGAGATTTTATACAATAGAAGTTGAAAGCATCTTTTAAATGACAAATTTTTATTATAATTTCAGATATTGCAATTCCATTTTTTTTTGTTTTGTCATATATATTGTGAACCCTTAATTTTTTCAACGGTTCGTTATTGTCATAATGTAACTTAAATCACTCAAAGTGGACGTTAGATTAGAGAGAATGAGCCTCTAAAAGTTTACTACACAAAACTAAGCCAAAACTAGGCTTATTGCAATAATTGCCACCCCCAGTGCCGTGTGGCAGTCACAAGGCTTCTGGCGGCAGCCAATGCTACCACTAGAAACCCTAATTTTTACTGCGGCAGCCTGATTTTCTGTCGTGGCATCCTAATCCAAAGTTTTTTAATTTTCTAATTTTAACATTTAAAAACTCGATAAATAGACGCTTCCTACCTCATTTTTATATACACTAACTAACCAAGCAAACCTAATTGCTAGTTGGTTTTCTCTTTCTCCCTCTTTTCTTCTAAAAATTATTTCTTCCTTAGTAACAGCCGCCTAAAACTTGTTTCCTTAATAAGTTTGGGTTTTGGTCAACTTAGTGTTTATTTTCTTTAAACAAACCTAAGTATGTTGCTTCCTTAACAACCAAGGAATCCTATAATAAGGTGGAACTCTACTCCGGACATGTGCTTAAGCCTCCACATCCAAAATCGCCACAAAAGGTAAATCTAAACTTGAACTCCTTTCAAAAGTATGCTTAATTTAGGATTTTAGGCCCATCCTTTGGACCTAAAATTAATCTAATTTGGACTTAACTATGGACCTAAACCCATCGTTTGGGTTTAAAACCTAAAATCAATTTTAAACTAAAATTTCACATAAACTTTGATTTTATCAAGTTAAAATCAATCTTAAACCTAGGTTTATCAAGTTAAACCTAAATGTAATGTAAACTTTGATTTTATCAAGTTAAAATCAATCTTAGACTTAGGTTTGTCAAATTAAACCTAAATTTCACACATAGACTTAGATTTTATCAAGTTAAACCTAAAATCAACTTAGACTTAAGCTCACCTAGTTTAAGTTAAAACTCCCATTTTGCATTCAAAACCAACCATTTCAAAATGGTTAGAACTACATGGGCTCTGATTTTTATTCAAACAGGATATGCATACTTACTTGAAATTTCACTCTACGTACCAAGTCCACCTTATAAATAAACCTTTTCTTTTTATCTCTTTAACACCTTAAAAAATAAACCTTTTCTTTTTGTCTCTTGAAATAAACTTTTCCTTTGCTAGTTTATCTAATTATTTTTGAGGAATGTGTGCTCAACCTAGAATCCATAAGGCTAAAGTTGGGATACCCTTATTTTAGATTTTGAATTGTGAAACTTAATTTAATGCTTTCACTTTATTCTTTGCTATGGTCGAATGTATGGGCATATTTTACTCATCATACTACATTATAATTGTCATTTTTCATTAAACCAATTTTGTAAGTTTTCATTTAATATAAGACCAGACTTCTTTCACTTAAAATAAGCTTAAACTTAGCCCTTGAATTCATCATTCAGTTTAAGGCTAGTGATTTTATCCATGAGATGTATTTGGAGTTAATTAAATGGTAACTCAAAACCATTTTCAAAATTAAACAATTTTTACTTGAACCGAGCATAGTCTATAATGACAGAGTGACCTAGACACTTTCATGTGAGACTTAGCCAAATTTTTCAGTATTCTGACTTGCATCTTTTGAGTGTTGGGCACAGTGCTAAGGATAAGGCCTCACATATATATATAGCCCCATGAACTTGTTTAGTTAGTTTGCCCCTTAAATTTTTAATTTAACTATATAGCCTCATAAACTCATTGAATCACACTGAGTCATGCTAAGTCTCGATAAGTCTTATTCCTTTCAAGCCTTTTTTTCTTCTTTCAATACTACTTTGTACAATTTTGAAACTTTTATTGCTAGTTTAATATTTATTTTTATCATTCTTTAAATTTTTAATAAATAATAATTGTTTAAGAAAAATATGATTCAGCATGATTCAATATGATTAAGTGAGTTTGTGTTTATAAATTAAGAAAAACATGAGTTCAATGGGCTATTTAATTAAATTGAAAGTTCAGAAGGAAATTGACTAAACGAGAAAAGTTTAGGATGTTAAATATATATTAGGCCTTTTCGCTTTTTAGTAATATTACATATTTTTTATTGAATTATAATATGTATTCAAACAAGAAGGATTGAGTATATATGACTAAAAAAATATAATATAAATTAATGCAAAAAAAATCTATAGCGGCGATTTAAACCGCCTTTATATGTGTAGGTAATGATTAAATAGATATAATGTAGTGGAGCATTTAAACGCCCCTACAATATAAAATTTGTTGCCAAAGTTTGGCGAAAAATATTAGAGATAGTGTAGGAACTGTAACAACCGCACCTGCATGGTCTTACGACAGCTGGTCTATTGGGCATTTTCTACCGTAGGTGGACTGTAGTCCCAACCCTCAACCCGGTAGGCCGCCATAATACTGAACAGCCCTTGCGGGCCCTCCAACAGGATTTGTTTATTTGGCTCCCTAAGGATTCGCCTCCCCGGATCAAACACCTGACCTCTCCCTTAAGAGAGCCAGCGAGCACAATCCAGTACCATTTCAACCGGTGTATTTTTATAATGTAAATGATTTAAATGTATTAAAATATGTTTTTAATAATATAAATAAACTTAAAACACTAATTTAATTGTAGTAGAATAGAATTCTAATGTTGAAGTAAGGAAAAACTAAATTTTTGAAAATTTGTAGGAGCGATGTGTAATTATGGTTTAATGTTGGAAATGCCATTAAATGTGATATTAAATGATTATTTGTTATCACATTTGGTTTAGACTTTGAGGAAGGTTGATTTGCTTCATCCAAGTAGTGAAGGGCAAGTTGGAAAGATTGGATTTAAGGTTATTTTTAGCTTGCTTTGGGTTGCTAGTGGAGGTATGTACAAACTTTGAATATAATATCTATATTTGCATAACATTTGAACTTAATACATTTTGGTTGAAAAATGTGTTAAGCTACTTGGTTCATTGATTGTGTATGAATAATATGCTATGACATTTGTAATGTCATATATGTGTTAAATGCATTGTGAAAAGCCATTGATAATGGCTAATTTGTGTAACATGTGAAACATGCATATTATGTGAAAATACCCAAAGTAATTGGGTAATGTATTGTGAATGCAAAAATGAGATGTGTAATAATAAAATGAATTAATATTGATAAAAATGAGAAAAGTAAGAAAAATGAGAAAAATAAGAAAGATGTGAAAAATGTGAAAAGTGAGAAAAAATGTGAAAACAAGGCAATGTGCCTAGATTGAATATGTGACAAAGAGAAAGAGATTGATAATGAGAAATATGAATAAATTGTGTGCCTAGTATGTTATTTAATTTTTAAAGTTCTAGGTTTGTTGGCATGCATATGATTGCTTATGGGCTACACGGTGGAATGGTGAAAAGACTGGGTCGTAAGGGTCTAGCAGGGTTGAGGTCCAAGAGACTGGAGCTGTTAAATTATCCATGGATATATATATATATATATATATATTGCCTACGGGTCTAGACACATGGTGTCATTATAGACCAAAGCAGTAACTCTGAAATTTGAATAGCATATTAGATCCTTTTTGGGCCCATGCTTGTCTTTGTTTTAATATGAATTATGAAATATTTGAAAAATATAAGAAAGTGGAATGATGTGACATCTAAATGCATTGTGCATTGGTATTGCATTAAGTTATATTGTTATTATTAAAGTTTGTACCACTAGGCTTCGGCTTAGAGCGATTGTTTCCATCACGCAGGTGACAGGGTAGACCCAGCTGAGCTAGAGAGTTCTTCTAGACTAGGTCAGGTCTAGACTTGTAGTTGAGCTTGTTGAGTTGCTATCAAGATCAGAAATACTACCAGTAGCATGTATATATTTTTATGTTATTGTACATTTTGAGTATTATGCATAATATATTATGTTTTGAATTTTACGTATTGTATATTATAAAGAATGTTTGGGTCAATGCATTTGAAATGAGAAAGTAAGTGTGTTTTAAATTATATATATATATATATATAATGTTTGAGAAACTTGGTGAAATTGAGAAGTATGGTTGAGATGGTGATTTGAAATTATTTGGGAGTGTTTTCTTTTTGCAGGTTGAGTAATTGTTAAATTTTGGAATATCCATATTACAGACAAAACTCTGGCGAATTTTTTCCAGAGATTTATATATATTATTTATTTTGGGTTCTTATAACAAGTAAAGAATATTTATATTCAATTTAATTTTTATATATTTAGTATTTGAAATTTTAAATTGAAAATGTGAAAATTTTTTATTAAATCGGTCTGTGGCATTTTTGTATCGTATATACGTATTTTACATATGCTAAAAATATGTATTGTACGTATATAGGGTATAAGGCCGTTACATTTGTTTTGGTATCAGAGCCTAGGTTTGAGGTTCTCGACCTAAGTAGGATGATAGAGAGAGAAAATGAGGGATTTTAAAATAGTTTTTAATTATAATACATGCATTGGCACTGGCAGTTTCTGATCTCTAATATATTATTTTCTGCTTTGTTTGCAGATATAGGTAGTTATGGCGTCTCGATCGCATCAGGCTACTGAGGGTAAGGCAGAGAGTGTGGCTCCAGATGAGGGTAGAGATGGAGCTAGAGTTGTATCTGCTGGTAAGGCATTTGTTTCTGTGCCTGTGAGACCAGCAGCTGATGAGGTTCCGCCTGGCTGGGTATGGCAAATGGTAGAGTTGTTGAGCCACAGCCACAGCCACCACAGCCACAGCCGTAGTTGCCGGTGAGGCAGTATGATAAATTGAGAAAGTATGGGGCTGATGACTTTGTTGGTACTACAGATCTTGCTGTAGCAGAGCAGTGGCTAGACCGAGTTTAGATGATATTTATTCAGTTACAGGCTAGCTCAGAAGAGAAGTTTGATTATGCCAGATCTCTTCTGCAGAAAGATGCATATGATTGGTGGAAGATGGTTCCACATGCTCTGGATGATCCACCAGTCCTGACCTATGATGATTTCCTGTAGAAATTTGAGCAGAAGTATACTCCGAGAGAGTATAAAGATGCAAATAAGATGGAGTTCCTGAGTCTGAGACAGGATACTAGGACAGTGACCGAGTATGAGATTGAGTTTATTCGATTGAGTCACTATGCTGGTGGGATCATTTCTGATGAGTTTGATGTTTTATTAGTTTTTGTTATAGATTTGTGTCCTGTTTATTATGATAATTATTGCTTTATTTAGGTATTTTGTTAGTTTTAATCGGTTTATTTAGTGTTTTTATTAATTTTGGTAGTTTTAGTTTATTTCCATGTTTATGTCATTTTTTATCTAGTTTTTAGTACGGTGTTTATGTTTTGTTAGTTATTGTTTATTTACTTCTTGTTTAAAGTTTGTTTGAAGTTTTGTTTTAGGTTAAAAAAGCCAAGGAAGCAAATTGAAAAAAAAAGGGACAGTAGCTGACACAGGCAGAGGACACAGCCAAGTCACTGGCCGTGTCTCATACCAACTTAAAAAGGAAGATCAAAACACAGAGAAGGACACAAGAAAGGGACACGGCTAAGCTTGTGGCCGTGTCCCTCCAAAGATGCTCAAACAAGGCCAAGTTGCTCCAACTTGGCCGTGTCTCACTTACATCCAAAGCAAAGAAGAACAATTCTCACAGAAGCAAACACAGGCAAGGGACACGGCCAAGTCACTGGCCGTGTCCCTCCAAAATGGTCCAACACGGCCAAGCCACTCCAACACGGCCGTGTCACTCAACCAAAGAAGAAAAGAAGAAACTCTGAGACAGAAGCGAACACAAGCAAGGGACACGGCCAAGCTTGTGACCGTGTCCCTCCAATTCACCACCAACACGGCCAAGTTCACTCTAACTTGGCCGTGTCTCTCATGGACCAAAGGCAAGCGGATTTTTAAAGCGGAGATTCGTATAAATATGGGATTTTAGGGTTTTCTTAAGGGGGTTGTTGAGATTTTGGGAGCGGAGATTGAGCCGTCAAAGAGAAGAACTTAGGGTGTTACATTTGTTTTCTCTAATTTTGATTACACTTTGGATTAAACTAGCTAGATTAGATTGTTCATGCCATTGATACATCCTTCTTGCAAGATTTGAACAAGAGATTCTTCAGAAACTTCAAGGAGTTTGTAATTTGGTTTTGTTCTTGAACTTTATCTCTTTACTTTCATTGGAATTGTATTTATGGATATTATCATGTCTAAATTGATTTCGTTGATTATTAATGAGATGAGTATGCTTGATCGCATTATGAACTAATTTGATCTTGTCTAGGGTTGTATGGATTTGCTATGATTGTATGAATTGGTTATTACTCTTAACTCAATTATTTCTTTAAACCTTTATTGAATGAAATATTGTTAATATATAATTGATTGGCCACCAATTATGTGTTTTAGGTATTAGATGATGGATTGAGAGATGAAGTCTAATACTGGAACAATTCAATTAAGGACTTAGGTGAATTAGAGATATAACCTAGGAAAATATTATTTCAATTGGAATAAGATTATTTGAGAGAGGTTTGAATGCGAGAGCTTATTTCCTTTATTCAATTAATTAAGTTGCTTGAGATTTAATCTTTGAAATTAAATTGGTTAAGAGGAATAACCGTTCATACTTATAAGTTGCAGAGAAGTGCAAACCCTAGACTTTTCTATCAAGTGAATCAAAACATCAGCGTAATTTACTTTTATTCGTTTTAAACTTCAATCAATCTTCTTCATTAGTAACAATTTAAAATTTCTTCATTACTTGTTATTTATAATCTGATAATCAATTAGCCACTTTAGCTTCCTTGTGAGACGACCTTGGGGCGATCACCTTTGCTACAGCTACCTCGTATACTTGCGAGTGACGCTTGGTAGTAGTACTTAATCCGAGCGCAACAAGTTTTTGGTGCCGCTGCCGGGGAAGCTAATTGGCGTAATTGTTTATTAGTCATAGATACTTTAGATTATTTTTCATTATTTACTTTTTATTTGATTTAGATCTTTGCTTTTAATAATTCCTTTTTCCTAGAAATTTTTGTTTATGCAAGGCAGGAGATCACTCGAAGGAGAGCTACATCCATTTATTCCAGAAATTCAGAGAGTGAAAAGGAGTAGAGAAGAGTTTGAGCTCTACACCGGATTTGATACAGAGGAGGACACTTCTGAATTTGAGTCAGATACTGCACAATCAGTCAATATGGGAGAAGAAATGCAAAGAACCATGAGAGATTTTGCTAGACCTGTCATTGGGACTTTCACATCTTGTATAAGGTTGACAGATGCAGCAAGAAACTATGAGTTAAAGAACATTCATTACAACATGCTGCCATCGTTCTATGGAGTTCCAAATGAAGATCCTTTGAACTTTATTTGGGATTTTTAGATGGTGTTTCTCAAAACTGGAGCTTTTCAGCTTATTGTGAATAAGTGATTTTTAGATTACAATCAGATTAAAAATAAGCAGTTAAGCGTTTCTGTAAACTAGTTAATAATCAGCTGATAATCAGTTTATAATCAGTTAAGTGTTTCTGTAAAATCAACTTATAATCAATTTTTAATTGCAGAAACTGTTAAAATGACCAAACCGTCCCTGAGTTTATTTATTGTATAAAAATAATTTTTTAAATGTTAATTCAAAATTTATTTTGCAATAATAATAATAATAATAATAAAATTTATTTAAGAAGAAATGTAAAAAAAATTTGATGGGAACTAAAGTGTATAGGGTGGGCAAATTTGAAATATTGAAGATTAAGTAGGGATAGTATGGTCTTTTACTTGGTCAAAACTGCTTAAAAAATAAGTGCTTAAAAAAAAGTAGCAAATCCCAACTTTTAAAAAACTGATTAAAATCAGATTATAATCTACTATTTAAGTTTTCAGAAACACTTAAATAAACAACTTATAATCTAAAAACTGCTTATAATCAGTTTTGACCAGCTTTTAAGTTTTGAGAAACACCCTCTTATTCTATCCTCAACACTTTTCCATTGGGAGGATTAACAGAGGATCAGTTGAGGATGAGATGTTTCCCTTATACATTGAAGGATAGGGCAAAGAGCTGGCTTATGATGTTGCCCAAAAACTCTTTGACAACTTGGGAGCAAGTTTAGAACAAGTTCATAGGCAAGTTCTACTCACATCAAAAGACAACTGAATTGAGAGGGAAGATTGCTACATTCTCTCAATTTGAAGGAGAGCCATTTCATGAGGCTTGGGACAGATTTAAAATGTTATTGATCCAGTGTCCACATCATCATTACCCACTTCAACTTCTTAATCAGTTTTTCTATGATGGTTTAACCCAGCAATTTCAGAACACTGTTGACAATGCAGCTGGGGGAGCCATGGGAGAAAAGATAGCTTATGAAACTTATGAGATCTTTGAGATGTTGGAAGCTAATTCTCAACAGAAGAGTGTAAGAGGAAGAAGTAAAGGGGTGAATCAATTAGAAGCCAATAGTGAAATGGTAAATCAAATAGCTGAATTGACAAGGCAAGTGCAGATGTTGAACATGAAGAACAATATTTCTTCATCTACTCAAGAAGCGTGTGGAATCTGTAGAACTTTCGGGCATGGAGCAAACATTTTCCCTCTGCATATGAATCATATGGGAATGAAGCTGAGCAAGTCAATGCCATGGGGGGATTTCAACCAAGGACCTTAAATGATCCTTATTCAAATTCATACAACCCTGGTTGGAGGAATCACCCAAATTTTTCTTGGGCAACAAATAATTCTCAGCAGCCTTTCCATTTGCTCCAGAGACAGAACCAACAACAGGGCCAATCCTCAAATCAAGGGCAGTCTAAGATAGAGAGTTTGGAGGAAAGTTTACAAGCTTTTATCCAAGTCAGTACTAAAAATCAAGAGATGACCAACAAGAGGCTGGACTCATTAGAAGCATCTTTTAAGAAAGTAGATACTCAAGTAGGGCAACTTGCACAACAGATGCAGATTCAACAAAAGGGGAAATTCCCAAGTCAACCTGAGCAGGCACAATCAGTGACTATTCTTAGAAGTGGTAAGGCAATTAACAATAATGTTGAAAATGATTCTGTGAATGCAGGTGACCAAGAGAACAAGGAGGAAGGAGAACCAGAAAACAAAGGTGCTGGAGATAGATCAATGAAGAAATCCCCTTCAGCAGATTTACATAAGGCAAGCAATCCATACCGGCCACCTATACCATTCTCCAGCAGGTTGAAGGATGATAAAGCAGATAAGCAATTTTCTAACATCTTTAACATGCTGTCAAAGGTAAGTATTAACTTACCCTTACTTGAAGCAATAAAGAACATGCCGGCTTATGCCAGATTCTTCAAAGTGCTGATCACCAAGAAAAAGAGGTATGAGCCGAATGAAAAGGTGATAGTTTTAGAGGTAGCTAGTGCTGTTCTGCAGCATAAACTACCTCCCAAACTAAAGGATCCTGGAAGCTTTATAATTCAAATTACTGTGGGGAATGGAAAGGGGACTGATGGCATGTGTGATCTAGGAGCTAGTGTGAATTTAATGCCTTATTCTGTGTATAAAGAATTAGAACTAGGGGCACTTAAACCAACTAAAATGGTGTTGCAATTAGCTGATAGATCTCTTAGATTCCCGAAAGGGGTTGTAGAAGATGTGTTAGTTAAGGTTGGAGGGTTAATAGTACCTGTGGATTTAATAGTTCTTGACATGGAAGGGAGTAACCCTGCACCATCAGCACACACTATTTTGCTGGGTAGGCCTTTCACGGCTACTACAAATACCTTAATAGACGTTAAAAATGGTAAATTGTCAATGACTGTCTTAGGACAAACTGTTGAATTTTCTATTTTTAACACTTCTCCTATTCCTACAACTGCTTTATATGAGGAATGTTCTTTAATTAATTGTGTTGAAGCCGTTGTTTCAGATGCTTTCTTGCAGACAGGTTCCTCAGATAAATTGGAGCTGACATTGACTTTAGAAGAGGGGCTAAACTAGTGGGGGAGACCCAAAGGTGCCTTAACCCAGAGGCATATGAGAGCTCGAAGAATTATAAGGATCACACTAAAGCACTTCAGGACAGATTTATAGTGCGAAAGACTTTGAGTCCAGGTATGAAAGTTTTACTTTTTAATTCTCAACTCCGTCTGTTTCCAGGTAAACTTAAATCTCGATGGAGTGGTCCTTTCGAGATAACTAAGGTACGTCCTTCTGGTGCCATTGAATTGCTTAACTCTCGAACAAATAAGACTTTTAAAGTAAATGGACAGAGAGTTAAACCATATAAAGAAGGATTTCAAGAAGTGAGGATCATTGACAGCACTTTGATCCACAATACCTAGTCTTGCAGTAATGTCCAGCTTTATGATATTAAAGAAGCGCTAAATGGGAGGCAACCCATCGGTTTGCATTTCTTTTTCATAGTTATAATTTTATATTTAGCAATTTTGATTTTTTGTTTAGTTTAAATAAATGGAAACCCTTAAGCTCTTTTGTATTTTGTTTTTGAACATTTGTGTTTGTGATGAAAAGTTAGGTTTTGCCTCACCAGGGTACGATGGGAGACAGGTTGTACTTAACTCTTTCTCTTTATTATTCTTGTTTTCCATTGAGGACAATGTAAATTCTAAAGTGTGGGGTAATCTTTTAGCTTTCCTTTTGTTTTGTTTGTCTTGGTGTGTTTTATTGTGTGTGTGCATGGCATAATTGTTGAAAATTTATTGATCTTTTCTGTAATTCTAGCATTATAGTTGAGACTTTAGTATCAGCATAGAGATTAGCTTTGAATTCATTCAGGATCAATTTTCACATTCTGCAATTCATGACATATAAATCTTTGTGAACCTACCTGTGTGAGTTTTGAGCCTCATAAATTTGATATTATTGTCAATTGATTTTCTTTTCTTAAGTGTGCACCTTCATGATTTTGCATCTCTAGAGTTTGCTTTTGCATGCTAATTGAGCTCACATTATGATTTAATCTCAAGTTTTAGAATGATAAAGGCAAATTAGGTTAGCCCTTTAGCTTAAAAAGACTTCCCTTAATATTGAATTCCTTAGTGAGCCAAGTTGAGCCATTGACCTTTTTTCTTGTTTGATCAACACAATTCTCAACTTAACATTCTCTTATTATCATCATACCTGCATTAAGGAATGAAGTTTTGTGATATGACAATAGGGTGGTTTATTTCAAAGTGTGGGGTAAGCAAGTAAAAAAAAATAAAAAATTTTGCTATTTGGGGTTGAAATGCATACTTTGCACATTGTATTTGACTAAGAGTTGATTGTTCTTTTCCTCTTCATTTTAAGCTAGATGTTTCACGTAAGTTTATATTTTGTATATATATATATATAGCAAAAAAATTGAATAAAAAAATGATAAAATGATGATAAAAATAAAAGAAAAAGAAAAAGAGAAAATAAAAAAAGATATATATATATATATACAAAATTCATATATTTTCTAGCATTAGAGGAATGTTGACTCATGTATTTTTCTTGAAGTATGCAAGTTTGTGAAAGTATCAAGGATTGGTGAGTATGCCATTTGAGGGAGTTATGAGTTTCTTAGCAAGAGTATTGTTTAAATTAGATACTCCATTTCTTGATGCTCCAACTTAAATGTCTTTTCTCACACCTTCACCTTAGCCCCATTACATCCAAATGAAAGACCTTCGGATTATTTCTTGAGAAAATCAGTGAGGAAGATTGGATAATTAAGCAAGTTTATGGTAGTATGCAGTCATGAGTGGTTTGAGTGATTAACTTTTGAAATCGAGTGAAACACTTAGATGAGAGATAAGATTTGTATGTCTGGATTAATGAATGAGTTAAGAAAATCTTGATTAAAGGAAATTGCAATTATTTATGTCTGATGTCTTAAAGGATTTCATCTTATATACTGGAATTATAGTTAAGGTTGTTTGAGTTTTTAATTCATGCCATGTGAATTTGCTTGAGGACAAGCAAAGTTTTAAGTGTGGGGTAGTTGTTTTATTAGTTTTTGTTATAGATTTGTGTCTTGTTTATTATGATAATTATTGTTTTATTTAGGTATTTTGTTAGTTTTAATCGGTTTATTTAGTGTTTTTATTAATTTTGGTAGTTTTAATTTATTTCCATGTTTATGTCGTTTTTGATCTAGTTTTTAGTACGGTGTTTATGTTTTGTTAGTTATTGTTTATTTACTTCTTGTTTAAAGTTTGTTTGAAGTTTTGTTTTAGGTTAAAAAAGCCAAGGAAGCAAATTGAAAGAAAAAAAGGGACAGTAGCTGACACAGGCAGAGGACACGGCCAAGTCACTGGCCGTGTCTCATACCAAGTTAAAAAGGAAGATCAAAACACAGAGAGGGACACAAGCAAGGGACACGGCCAAGCTTGTGGCCGTGTCCCTCCAAAGATGCTCAAACACGGCCAAGTTGCTCCAACTTGGCCGTGTCTCACTTACATCCAAAGCAAAGAAAGAACAATTCTCACAGAAGCAAACACAGGCAAGGGACACGGCCAAGTCACTGGCCGTGTCCCTCCAAAATGGTCCAACACGGCCAAGCCACTCCAACACGGCCGTGTCACTCAACCAAAGAAGAAAAGAAGAAACTCTGAGACAGAAGCGAACACAAGCAAGGGACACGGCCAGGCTTGTGGCCGTGTCCCTCCAATTCACCACCAACACGGCCAAGTTCACTCTAACTTGGCCGTGTCTCTCATGGACCAAAGGCAAGCGGATTTTTAAAGCGGAGATTCATATAAATATGGGATTTTCTGAAGTAATTGGTGCATGGTACCACTCCTATCTCTATTACCCCTTATCGAATGGTACCTGCTGAGTTGAGAGAGTTGAAGGTGCAGTTGCAGGAGTTATTGGATAAAGGGTTTATCCACCCTAATGTATCCCCGTGGGGAGCGCCTATGTTGTTTGTGAAGAAGAAGGATGGCACCATGAGATTATATATTGATTATAGGCAGTTGAATAAGGTGACCATCAAGAACAAGTATCCTTTGCCTAGAATAGATGATCTCTTTGATCAGTTGAGGGGAGCAGTAGTATTCTCTAAGATTGATCTGAGATCAGGGTACCATCAGTTGAGAGTAAGAGATGTGGATGTACCCAAAACAGCTTTTCGTACGAGGTATGGGCATTATGAGTTTCTGGTAATGCCCTTTATATTGACGAATGCACCAGCAGCTTTTATGAATTTGATGAACAGGGTATTCAGACCATTTTTGGATCAATTTGTGGTAGTCTTCATTGATGACATCTTGGTGTATTTGCGTAATAAGGAGGATCATGATAGGCATTTGCAGATCGTATTGCAGACTCTGAGAGAGAAGCAATTGTATGCTAAACTG
This sequence comes from Garcia nutans, assembly GCA_947685225.1. Taxonomy (NCBI): domain Eukaryota; kingdom Viridiplantae; phylum Streptophyta; class Magnoliopsida; order Malpighiales; family Euphorbiaceae; genus Garcia; species Garcia nutans. The sequence goes on from CANTUV010000013.1 coordinate 1,812,828, forward strand.
TCTAAGTGTGAGTTCTGGCTCGATCAGGTAGCTTTTCTTGGTCATGTGATTTCAGCAGAGGGTATTAGAGTTGATCCAAGTAAAGTTGAGGCTATTTTGAATTGGAGTCCACCGAAGACTGTGACAGAGGTTAGAAGTTTTCTGGGATTGGCAGGCTATTATAGTCGATTTGTGAATGGTTTTTCTATAATAGCTACACCACTCACCATATTACTTCGGAAAGGAGTTAAATTTGTGTGGACAGATCGGTGTCAGGCGAGTTCTGAGAAGCTGAGGGAGATGTTGACTCAAGCTCCTGTCCTTACCCTGCTTGTGGAAGGTAAACCATATGTGATATATAGTGATGCTTCATACAGTGGTTTAGGTTGTGTTCTGATGCAAGAGGGTAGAGTCATCGATTATGCCTCTCGACAGTTGAAACCGCATGAGCTGAATTATCCGACGCATGATTTGGAATTACCAGCAATAGTTTTTGCCTTGAAGATTTGGTGGCATTATTTGTATGGGGAAAAGTGTTTCATTTATATAGATCATAAGAGTTTGAAATACCTGGGTGTTTAGAGAGAGCTAAATCTTCAGCAGAAACGGTGGTTAGAGTTGATTAAAGACTATAACTGTTTGATTGATTATCATCCTGGTAAGGCAAATGTTGATGCTAATGCCTTAAGTCGAAAGTCTTTGGCAGGTTTGACTGTTTATTCACTCTCGTTGCTTGTTAAGTTGAGAGTATTGCATGCTAGATTTGAATCTTCTAATGATGGTGCTCTGATGGCTCAGTTGTAGTTGAGGCCAGTCTTATTGGATCATATTAGGGAGGCTCAGTTGGCAGGTGAGAGAATTCAGAAAATTATGTTGGTTTGTCAGAAGGGGGAGACTCAAGACTTTTATGTGAGAGATGATGGCAGTTTATGGTACAGAGATAGATTGTGCATTCCTGATGATGTAGAATTGAAAAGAATGATATTAGAGGAAGCACATCAGTCACTTTTTGCTATGCACCTTGGGAGTACCAAGATGTATCAGGACATTGGTGGTCAGGAATGAAGAGGGACATAGCAAAGTTTGTATCCAGATGTCTCACTTGCCAGAAAGTGAAGGCTGAGCACCAAATTCCTTTAGGATTGCTCTAACCTTTATCAGTGCCAGAGTGGAAATGGGAGCGAGTGACAACGGATTTTGTGACTGGACTACCTTTGACCAGAAAAAGCATGATGCAATCTGGGTGATAGTTGATAGGATGACGAAGACAGCTCATTTTCTTCCAGTTCGGATGGATTTTTCTCTTGAGAGATTGGCTGAGTTGTATATCAATGAGATAGTCAGGTTGCATGGACTCCTAGTTTCATTGGTGTCGGATCGAGATCCCTGATTTACTTTGAGGTTTTGGAAGAGTTTGAATAATGCTTTGGGTTCTCGATTGCATTTTAGTACTACTTTCCATCCTCAGACAGATGGACAATCAGAGAGAGTGATACAGATTCTAGAGGATATGTTGAGGAGCTGTATCATTGATTTTACCGAGAATTGGGACAGATTTTTGCCATTAATTGAGTTTGCTTATAACAACAGTCATCAGTCAAGTATTGGGATGACTCCTTATGAGGCTTTATATGGCAAGAGATGCAGGACACATTTGTGTTGGGATGAAGTTGGAGAAGGTAACAGAGGAGAAAGTGAAGGTGATTCGGGGTCATTTGAAAGCAGCTTCAGACCGATAGAAATCCTATTTAGATTTAAAGAGAAGAGACATAGAATTCAGTGTGGGAGATAAAGTGTTTCTGAAGGTGTCTCCATAGAAGAAGATTTTGAGATTTGGCCATAAAGGAAAGTTGAGTCCTCGTTTCATAGGACCATATGATGTGTTGGAGAGAGTTGGTCCAGTGGCTTATAGACTAGCTTTGCCGCTTGAGTTGGATCGAATACATAATGTTTTCATGTCTCGATGCTTCGGAGATACAGGTCTGACCCATCTCATATCTTGTCAGTGGAGTCCATTGAGGTGAGGCCAGACCTGACTTCCGAGGAAGAACCAGTGGCGATTTTGGCACGACAGGTTAAAGAATTGAGGAATAAGAGGGTGCCACTTGTGAAAGTCCTTTGGAGGAATCATGCCATTGAGGAGGCGACCTGGGAAAGTGAGCAGGCGATGCAGAGTCAATTTCCCCATTTATTCCAGACTTGAGGACAGGTAATTTCGAGGACGAAATTTGTTTTAGGCGGAGAGAATTGTAACATCTTAAAATTTTTAAAAATTTCTAATTTTTGGAAAATTGGATAAAATAAATTATAATTTAAAAGATAAATTAAATTAATAGTTTTAAATGAAAAATGAAGGGATTTTAAATGAAAAAGTGGAATATATATATATATGTGATATATATGCACATTCTACATAACATATATAAAAGTCATCACTTTTTAAAAGAAAAGGGTATTTTGGTAATTAAATCTTATAAATTCAAAATTAATAAAATAATTCAAAAATAAATTATTTTTGAATGGAAGAGAGAAATTAGGACTTTTAATTTATTAAAAAAATAATTAAATTATTAAATTATTTTAATATATATATATATATTTATGTGTGTGTGTGGGGTTTAAAAAAAAGATGAAAAGGAAAAGAATATTAAAAGTCTTCATCATCTTCTTCTTCTTCTTCTTCTTCTTCAAGGGACGTTTTCCTTGGGAGCTTGAAGCCAAGATTTTGATTCTTCCATGCTCCATAAATTGAAGGAATTAACAAGTTGCAAGCGGATTTTTGGTGATCTCCACCAAAATTAGTAAGTTTCCATCTCTTTTCTTTGAATTCTTTGGAAATTTGGATTATGCAAGTTTTGAGATTTTGATGTAGTATGTTATAATTGTTAGAATTGGTGTGTATGATGTTATTTTGGATAGTTAACAATGATTTTAAGGTTAGATTGAAGAGATGATGGAGTTTGGTTAAAGAATGGTGAAGAGAGAAAATTTAGGGTTATGAATTTTTAGGGTTTTGAAAACATGAACTTTAATTGTGCAAATTAGTTCTAAATGAGTTGTTTTGATTCATAAACAAGTATTTTAAAGTCAAATATTGGATTTGGTGGTGTTGGGTTAGAAGTGAAGATTTAGGGTTTTGGAAAAGTGATTTTCCAAAATGGTTGAATTGTGTGATTTTATTTGTTTAAGCATATTGTTTAGTGTTAAAAGTGATGAATATAAGCTTGGAATGAGTAATGGATTGTGTTGGAATGGAAAACCTTCAATGGGGGAAGGTTATGTCATTTTTGAGATTTTGTGTATAAGAGTCTATTTTTATAATGTAAATTATTTAAATGTATTAAAATATATTTTTAATAATATAAATAAACTTAAAAAACTAATTTAATTGTAATAGAATGGAATTCTAATATTGAAGTAAAGAAAGACTAAATTTTTAAAAATTTGTAGGAGTGATGTGTAATTATGGTTTAATATTGAAAATGCTATTAAATGTGATACTAAATGATTATTTATTATCACATTTGGTTTAGGCTTTGAGGGAGGTTGATTTGCTTCATCCAAGTGGTGAAGGGCAAGTTGGAAAGATTGGATTGAAGGTTATTTTTAGCTTGCTTTGAGTTGCTAGTGGAGGTATGTACAAACTTTGAATATAATGTCTATATTCGCATAATATTTGGGCTTAACACATTTTAGTTGAAAAATATGTTAAGCTACTTGGTTCATTGATTGTGTATGAATAATATGCTATGACATTTGTAATATCATATATGTGTTAAATGTACTGTGAAAAGCCATTGATAATGGCTAATTTGTGTAACATGTGAAACATACATATTATGTAAAAATACCCAAAGTAATTGGGTAATGTATTGTGAATGCAAAAATGAGATATGTGTAATAATGAAATGAATTGATATTGATAAAAATGAGAAAAGTGAGAAAAATGAGAAAAATGAGAAAAATGTGAAAAGTGAGAAAAAAATGTGAAAACAAGGCAATATGCCTAGATTGAATATGTGACAAAGAGAAAGAGATTGATAATGAGAAATATGAATAAATTGTGTGCCTAGTATGTTATTCAATTTTCAGAGTTCTGGGTTTGGTGGCATGTCTATGATTGCCTACGGGCTACATGCTAGAATGGTGAAAAGACTGGGTCATAAGCCAGGCCAGCGGATAAATATGATATTTTTGGGGTGAAAAGACTGGGTCGTAAGCCTCAAAAACTATAGCAGTCTAGCCGAGTTGAGGACCAAGATACTGGAGCCTAAGGGTCTAGCCGGGTTGAGGTCCAAGAGACTGGGGCTGTTAAATTATCCATGAATATATATATATATATATATATATTGCCTACGGGTCTAGACACATGGTGTCATTATAGACCAAAGCAGTAACTCTGAAATTTGAATAGCATATTAGATCTTTTTGGGCCCGTGCTTGTCTTTGTTTAATGTGAATTATGAAATATTTGAAAAATATAAGAAAGTGGAATGATGTGACATCTAAATGCATTGTGCATTGGTATTGCATTGAGTTATATTATTATTATCAAAGTTTGTACCACTAGGCTTCGGCTTAGCCCGATTATTTTCATCGCACAGGTGACAGGGTAGACCCAGCTGAGCCAGTGAGTTCTTCTATACCAGGTCAGGTCTAGACTTGTAGTTGAGCTTATTGAGTTGCTATCGAGATCAGAAACACATCCAGCAGCATGTATATATTTTTATATTATTGTACATTTTGAGTATTATGCATAATATATTATGTTTTGAATTTTACGTATTATATATTATAAAGAATGTTTGAGTCAGTGTATTTGAAATGGAAGAATAAGTGTGTTTTAAATTATATATATATCTATATCTATAAATGTTTGAGAAACTTGATGAAATTGAGAAGTATGGTTGAGATGGTGATTTGAAATTATTTGGGAGTATTTTTTTTTTTTGCAGGTTGAGTAATTGCTAAATTTTGAGATATCCAAATTACAAACAAAACTCTGGCGAATTTTTTTCAGAGATATATATATATATTATTTATTTTGGGTTCTTATAATAAGTAAAGAATATTTATATTCTATTTAATTTTTATATATTTAGAATTTAAAATTTTAAATTAAAAATGTGAAAATTTTTTATTAAATCGGTCTGTGATATTTTTTATACCGTATATGCATATTTTACATATGCAAAAAATATATATTGTACGTATATAGGGTATAAGGGTATTACAGGAACCTATTTAAGCGACCCTATAATATAAAATTTTAGTGTTGAAAATTGGCAAAAAAAAAAATACTAGAAACAGTATAGAAGCAGTTAATCTAACTACCCCTTAAGACTTAAACTCTAACATCCCCTATAATTTTTGAGGCACTAGCAATCGTCCTTACAATAGAAATATGGCGATTATGTGTGTCTCTGCATAACCGCCGCTATATGCTATAATACTCCAATTGTATCAGAACCTGCCCCTACACAATAGAAACAATGTAAAAAAAAAATCACTACAGAGGTTATTGTTACAACTACTTCTAGCATATATAGAGGCGACTTTAATCGTCTCTACAAGCTATTTTAATCGCCTCCATAAGTCTACTTTGTTGCAGTGTTTGGATTGGGTATTATATTTTACTTTTGAGAAGAGAAGAGAAAATTAAATATATGAATTGGGCCTTTTCCTTCATCAAATAAATATTTTTCATTAAATAATTTTGTCTATTTTAACATTTTCTCACAATTTAAGTTGCAAGAGTGAAACTCAAGTGAAAAAAAATTTATTAGTGCAATCATAATTATTCTGAACGTTTTCATTTCAATTGTTAAAGACTCATTTAATTAATTTTTAATCTTAACACTAAATCATAAAAAGATAATAATTATTTACATAAGAAAATGTTTTCTGTTAAAAGTTTTTTTTTTTTTTTTGCAATATGTCTCATGTCACAAACTCACTATGCAACTAAAGGAAGCTGTGTTTGTCCTTCTAAGATCAAGGATATCACAATCATGCATTTATATTTAAACTATGTAAATTATTCTCTGTTTTTTTCCTATAATTAATGAGTTTTTTTTTTAATAATTAGAATATGAATTAATTTTGTTTTGGTAAGATTTTGAATTTTATTAGTACTATTAGTAAAATTTTCTCTTATTTCTCCAGCAAATTATGAGTCAGAAATAATTAAAAGAAGTTTATCACTAACATTTTTTAGGCAATTAAATTTATCTATAATTATAAAGCTATAATATTGTAGTTGAAGATTATTTTTATTCTAAATTCAACTCAACAAAATTTTAAAAATTTTGTTAATTATCAAAATTATCTTATTTGTGGTTGAATTTGCCTCACTAACATTCATACGTACTCCAATTACTCATAAATCTTAACAACCCATTTTGCCTGGTAAGATGGCCCACCCAACTGGCAATTGTACGTAATAATTCTCAAATTTTCACCCATATTAAGATTTAGACAAAATTCTACGCTAAGAAATATATGCCTTAATTTTATAGAAAATTCAATAGTGAAGCAAAGAAAATATTTTTTTATTATTAAATTTTAGTTTAACTTTGAATTCAATAATACTAAAAATCAATTTTAAAATTATTAAATGTTGAATTTGAATTTTTAATTAACGTCAAAATTATTTATTAAAAATAAATATATTTTAAAAATTAAAGAAGAAAATATTTGAGTTGAGATTGATTTTCAAATAGAGAAATTTAATAGCAAGAAGATAACACTACAAATTCAAAAATAAAAATTTGAAGAATGATTTTATTTTGTTTTTATTTTTTATATAATTATATATATTTTTTTAAATTTATTAGATCAAAATTAATTATGTGGTGACTCTATTCATAATATTAAATTTATAATATTTTTTAAAAATAGATATGTCTAATTACTTACATCAATTATTTATTAATAAATATTGATTTTATTTTTAATTGGTTAAATTTACTAAGATTTTCATGTCAATGGGCTCCATAGAGCTGGTGGTTACATCAATTTTTTTTTTGAAAGAAGGTGGTTACATCAATTACTCATGACTTTGATGTATTAACTTTACTCTATATGTTGTGATAATATAAAGTGAATGAGGACAACATCATTCTCTTCAAGAAGAATATATATATATATATATATATATATATGTATATATATAAGGGGCTACTCCACACATAAATAAATTAAGCTTCTCTTGGCCAACTTTCTATGGCCCATTAGTCAGCCCTTCCTACAAGTTTGACCATTTTTAATTGATTTGATCTTGATTTGGCTTGAGGTTGATAGGAAGATATTTGGAAAATATTTAATACTAAATCAAATTTTATTCAGGGAAATATTTTCTTATCATAGGTTAATTCATATATAAAGTATGTTTTATGTATTTTAAGTGTATATTTTATTTACAGTGGCTATATGTCTCGATTAAATAATAAAATAGTGTTTGAAATAATATATATATATATATGCCTGTGTGTTTGTTTTAATGTAAAAAAAAATAATTAATTTATAATAGTTAAAACATATTTTATTATTTTGAGTATTTTAAAAATTTTTATATTTATAATATCATGTTATTTGGTAATACCATTCAACATTTAAAATTAATTTGAAATCTGTATCAAAATTTTTAATTTAAAATTTATCCTAAAAGTAATAAATAATTAAAATTTTAAATACTTTTATAATTTAAAAATTATATCACTTATTTTATCACTAAGTATGCAACGAGTAAGATATCTACAGAAATTGATATATTCAATACTGTTTAAATCTTATTACAATTTTATTCATATTCGTCTCAAACTCATTTAATATTATTCATTTAAAATTCAAACATATTTATTTATCTATTTAAATATAAAAATTTAAAAATATTATAAAATTTAAAATATAAATTATAATTTTTTTAATTAAATAATTATAAACAAAAATTTAATACTAACACAATTTTATTAAAAATAATTTTATACTACATAATTTTATAATTAAAATAAAATATAATAAATATATAGTTAAATTTTAATAAAATATAATTAATATATAATATAGTTTGGATAACGAATACTCAATGGTCTATATTCGAATTCGTCACGAGTAATAAAAATATTAATAATATCCGTCTTAATTCATTTATAAAATGCTCATATCTTATATAATTAGATCGAAATATGTTAACTATATGAAAATATGCCATCCATTGCTATTCCTAAGTATCACCAATACTATAATATGAAGAGTTTAAGTTTGGTTTAATAAAGGAAATAAAAAAAAACAAGAAGATAAAAAATATACTATCATTATTAATTTTTCAATTGTAATAAAAGGATATATATAAAGCAAGGTAGCTTTTTGCAAAAGCCAGTATCCTTGCAAAACAAAAAAAGGAATTTTGACAAAATTACTTATATTTATTTAACTAAAAAATATTTAAGCCGTGATATCCATATTACATCTAATAGTATAAAACTTAGTTGTAATGCCAAGACGTAATAAAATATATGGTATATGATATAATTAAATTATATCGAAAGGCCTACATTTTCTTTGCTTGTAGGTAGTTTTTGTCTATGCCTGGGATGACCGGCGATTATTATTATTATTTTTTTTTTTTGCCACCGATAGCTCTAAATATTTCTCTTTTTCTTAGATTTTTATTGTTTTTTTTTATATATTTTTTAGCAAATCTATTTATCACAACTATAAATTTGATTTTATCATTTTCTTTGCCTCTCTTATTTTTTGTCGACCAGAAACCATGGATCTTTACAGTGACAAAATTAGGTGGGATCGTATGGGATCGCACGATCCTCCTAACTGGCCAGCCGAAAGTATATGTGAAGAGGAACAAAAAGCTTCTTTTGTCTTAATTTGGTGTCTGGTCTTTTATGAGCCCCCTTCTTAGTTGATGGTATGATATTTCCTTTCTTTTCTTCTGTACAGTCTCACCAACTTTATCTCCGACGGTGAAAATTTTGTCCCTCTTAATAAGGTCCCTAGTTCCGTCACTGAATCTTTATAAGGATATTTGGCTTCTCTTCTTCAGTAGTAGTCTTTTTTGAAGACTAGAGGAGAGTAGTACTAGTACAAATATTTAAGACCAGATCTAGCAATATAGGCTTTTAATGAAGATTTTTATCTACAGCATTGGTTTATAATTTTTAGCAGGACGTCGACTAGCAATGCTCCTCGTTTTCTTTTTTCAGTTTTCTGGATCGACAGAGTATATATTATACTCTCCTCTAAAGTTACATATCATCAGTTACAAGCTAAATCCATGTGACGGCCCTAATTATTTTACCTCTAACGGCATTTTATAAATTTAATGAACTCCTTCTCTCAAGACTACAATATGAAGATTGGTGTTCTTCGAGCTTAGATGCAGTAATTTATTATAGTCTTCTCTACTGTTTCCCAAAGGATTGTGGTTATGTTGTGTTGCTTATTATGTGTATCTTCATAGAAACCTTAATTTGTGATTTTTTTTTTGGGCTGAAATGAACTTTTATTCGAAAAAAAATATATATAATTAAATTATTTTACTAACATACATATGATACAAAACACGTTAAAATACCAAAATATAATAAAATTCATTTACATATATTTATAAAATAGTAACGAAAAAATTCACTGACAATGTTAAATTTAATTCAAATTTTAAAGTAAACTTAAAAACTTGAATTTTTTTTCCTTTTTTTTAATTAAGTATATTTGGAGGAGGGAAGATACAATTGAGTCAAACTCAAGATCTAAGTGTAAGCAAAACTCTTGGTCGTTAAAAACACTTGAATTTTCTTTAAAATATGAGATGTTGATAAATATATTTATTGACTCTTGAGAATTTTCCATTCACCTCCAGAGCCAATGTTAATACTTGTATTCACTCACTCTCTCTCTTGTTGTAAATATGTGAAACACTACAAGCAAATATCACCCAAAGCTCCAACACAACGCCACCTTTTTTCTGCTTCTATATATATATATAATAATAAAAATAATAATTATTATTATAGTATGGGTTCTGAAACATTCACAGCATATATCCAAACACACTCTCTGCATCATATTTATTTCTCTTAAGCATCAATTCCTATGCTTTTTGACTCTCCCCTAACCCTTTCACTTTCATATCCCCAAATTCTCTCTTTTCTTCCCCATTTCAAACTACTTTTCTTTAGTTCCATACACATATATGTATCTACCTTTTAACTCAGATCCAAGAAGGCAAATAAAAAGAGAAAAAATCCTTTTCTTCTTTCTCTCTTTAGGGTTTTATTTATATATTATTGTTACTAGCTAGAGTTCCAACACAAAACCTCAAAATACATCTAATTAATCATTAGATCATATGCATGGTGTCTGGGTTTTAGAGAGAGTGAAGGAAGCTGCAAATTATGGGTTTAAGAAAAGATCAGTTGATGATGCTACTTTTGGTTCTTTTTTTATTGTTAAAATCTTCATCTGTTCAAGATGGTTCTGCTAGAGTTCATAGCTTCAAAACTGGGTCTGTTCAATATTCCCATGGCCATGGTGGTTTTGGAGGAGATCATAAAAAAGGTGGTGAAGAACATCATAAAGATGGTGAAGAAGATCCATTTCTTGATGATGAAAAGAGGAAAATCCATACAGGTCCCAACCCTTTACACAATAGATAACTAGATGAGGATTTTCGTATTAAATATTAATTATATTATATATTTTGCATGAAATTATATATATAAGAGTTTATATGCGAAAAACATGTGTATAATTTTTTTTAATGTTTTACTAGTTATTTATTAGTAAACATTTTTCATGTTTGCTATCAGAACAACTTTGTTACAATTACAACGAAGCTTTGTGGATTTTTTTCAGAAAAATTATTTTTAGTTAATTTTTTTTGTGAAAGAATAAATATTAGAATTAATTTTTATGTTTAAAAAAATATATATATAAATAATAATTCGTTGATTTAAAAAAGAATAGGTATCATGATATTTTGGTGCCATCAATTGAGTTTATAAGGTGTAATGACTACTAGAAAATATTTATGTTTGTTTGGTGTTTTCACTTTTGGTTGTTGGGACTTATTAATAATTAATTATGAACCTCTCTTTCTCTCTCTCTCTCTCTCTCTCTCTACTTTTATTCAAAAGCTTATTCTATTTGTATTTCTTTAGCCTTTTCCCTACATCTTTCTATCTTAGGGTGGCTCAATGTTAATATGTACTCTCTCTCTCTCTCTCTCTCTCTCTCTCTCTCTCTCTATATATATATATATATATATAAAGTCTAATCTTTCATTGTGCATTAATATCAATTAAAGAGAGATTTTAATTTATTAATTATGTAAGTAGCAAGTAGATATTTAATTAATAATTATTCTTAAATAATGTCAAAATTAAATTATTATGAATTATTAATTAGTGTAATAGTGAATGGGGTTACTAATAATTTTATTGTTTCATTACTTTTTACATGGTATTTATAATCTTTAGGTCTTAATTAAGATAAGTATATAAAATTTGGTAAGATGTAATTAAACGAAATCAAGTTAATAAAAGTTTAAGAATAAATTTATTAAAGAATATTTTATCATTTAATAGCATATCATATCAATAGCTATGAATTAATAGAGAAGATTTTTTTTTTTATCAAATTTTTACTTTAGTTTCATGATTAATCCACAATTAAATATTGATATCCTTTTTTTTTTTTTACTTTCTTGAATTAATTTACTTTACAACATGGTACCATATCATAACTATGAACTAAAGGTGAAGCATTTTTATTTAGATTGATATCAAAATAATGATTATTCCTTTTTTCAACTTTGACCTTAATTTTGATAAAATTTTAAATTAAGATAAATCTAAAAATTGTGTAAAAAATTATAAAAAAATAAATTCTATCAACATTTAATAAAAAAATATAATATATAATGTAATGTAATCAATGAAATACACTGTTAGAGTAAATATTATATTAGGAAGAAATTAATACATTTAATTATGCGAAGTCACATTTAAATGAATATTTCATTAAAGCTTACTAACTGTGTTGTAATTGTCTTATTAAAAGAAAAAAAAAAGAGTGTGTTGTAACTGTGTCCGGTCTAATTTTAAAAAATTTAAACTTAGCTAAACATAAAACAGTCGAGTTTAAACTTGGGTTTTAAATTGATTCAAATTGAGCTCGAATGCATATCTATTCAGTTCATATATCGAGTTCAATGAGTTTATTTTTATTTTTATTTTTTATTTATTTTTTTACCTTTTTAAAGTAGAAATACTAAAATTAATAATATTTTTTATAAATAATAAATAATATTTTTATATTTATATTAAAAAATAAAATACTAAAATTTTAAAAAATAAAATAAAATATTATATTATGGTAATTTTATATTCTTATAAATTATTAAGTTATTGAATTACTTATATTACTTATATATTGTATAAAATATTTAGTATATGTTAAGTCATCGCATTTTTATAATATTATTAATTAAATAATTATTTATTTTTGTAATTTATATTATATAAATAAAAATAAAAAAATTATATAATACAATTCATTCATTCAAAGTAATAAATTTATTCTTCCAAAGCTTTTAATAATTCTTTTATTAATAAATATTATATTAGCATAAATTTTATTCATTGTTAAAAAAGTAATATATGAAAAAATTTTAAATAAAGTTTACTAAATTGAATTATTATATGATGTTAAAATTATTTAATTTATTCATTATGTATAACATATAATAATAAATTATATAAATTAAATTAATTAAAAAATTAATATATTTAAATCTATAATTTAATATATAAATTAAATTATTTATATTTTTAATATAACATAATAAACGAGTTAGTTCATAATTTAAATTTATGAGTTTTCTGAATAAGTCAGCTTGAAAGCTTAATGAATTGAAGTATCTTTTTTTATTTAAGTTTAATTTATTTAATAAATAAATAGCTCGAGTCGATGATGAATGAATTTTTGCCTAATTAAAATTAAAGTCGAGCTCTAATGGCTTGATTAATTTACATGCCTAAGTGCAGTTAAAAAATAATAATTATTTAATCGACTGAAACAATGAATGAAAAAATAAATAAAGTTTTAGCCAGAGTCCCAATCCATAGACTATTATTCAAATTTTAAGAATTGGGTCACAAACATAACTTTATTTATTTCTGGATTATCTAAATTATAATGAGTAGTCTGCCTTTTATTATATAGCCAGTGACATGGGCTTAATATAATGCACTAAAACTAATTAAAACTAATATATCTTACCATCTTACTATTAATTTTTTTAAAAATAATAATATAAATTTTTACTTCAACATAACTCAAATTTTTAATGAACTATGCCTTTTGATATATTTCATGACTGTGCCAAGGTAAATTTTTTACTTTATTTATTTCACAAAAAAAATAATTTATTTCTGAAAATATTTTTTAAGGTATTTTCTTATAAAATATTCTCCAAAGAATTATCTTTCTTTTGTTTAATTACAATATGAAAAGTTTAAATTTATAATGTTATAACCATGTTTAAATTTATAGAAATTTATAGTTTTAAATTTTATTATAAAATATGATGAAAAACTACAGAAAAATAATAAATTATGTGCAGGTTGCAGTTTAGCAGTAAGTGAATTAATAAGTGCATATTTATATTTTATGTTTATAATTATAATAAGTTTGTCAAATTTAATAAAGGACTTCATTTTAAAAAGAGAAAGTCAATCTTTAATATCGCTTAATTAATTTTTTATTAATAAAGAAAATATTTTCACTAATTAATTTCTGAGGCATTCGAAATATCAAATAAGAGTAGTAATTATAATTTTCTCGACAAACAAAGCAATAAAAAGAAAAAAAAAAGGTTGTGATTTCCTATGAGATATGCTAATCATACAAGAGAATATAATTCTAAATCAATGCTATTTTACTATTCAATAATTAAATATATGAGAAAATAATTTGTACAGTATTTTCGTAAATGGTTGACGGAGAAAAAAAGAAAAGAAAAAAAAAACTTTCAATCTTGCAAGTTCAAGAAAATGGAAAAAAAAAAAGCAAAAAAAATATTTGCATCAGCCGGGAATCGAACCCGGGTCTGTACCGTGGCAGGGTACTATTCTACCACTAGACCACTGATGCTTAGTGGCTAATTTCAGCTTAAGATTAATTTTTATTATAATTAACTATTATTTTATTTTTTATATTCAGCAATTTCTGCAAAAATAACAAAAAAAAAAATTACCTTCTTTTGCTTGAGGTATCCAAAATATTAATTAGTATTGGCCAAATAGTATAAGATAAAAATACAAAAATTCTAAAGAGAAAGATTGTGATGATTTTAACCACTCGATGTGATTATTTGGTATGTGTTCATTGCTATTTGTTTGTTTAATTCAAATTTAATCTTTTTTTTAAATTATGTATATGATTAATGCCTAAATATGGACTCGATTAATTCAGTAAACCTCTGTAAATTGGAACTAAGAGTTAATAAATAGAAAGATATTTATATATTTGACTAATAATCAAATAATTGATATGTCATGTAATTGTTCTAAATCCGAACATCAAGACTTAATCAGATAATTAATCTGAACAGAACGTTAATTACATCTAATAACTTGACTTTTTATCTATTTCATAGTTCGAAAAAAAGAAAAAGACAATAGAAATGAAATTATGAAGTTAATTAGTGCTGCTATATAATATAATATAAGAAAGAGACACATAGTGTATTAGCATTTACAAGGCCTCTTGCATGAGGTGATGGTAGTATTATTAGGGTGGACATAGGGTCGGGCTGGATTTAGCTCGAGCCAGACTCTAGGCGAAACAACATTTAGAAATACTGTGCAAAAAAATTATAAAAAGAAATACTCACTTTTAAAATATATTAAGCATGAACAGGGGCGAGGCTACATTGATTTGAAGGGGCAGCTGCCCCCTTTTTTTTTGAAAATTTTTTATATACATGTATTTATATATAGTATTTATATTATTTTTAATATATATATGGTATTTTTATTATATTGCCTCCCTTTAAATTTATATTATTTTTAATATATATATGATATTTTTATTTTACCCCCTTCATTAAAAAATTTGGCTTCGCTCCTGAGCATGAAAGAAATGCTATATGGAAAAAATAGACAAATATATAAATAGAAAAAATTTATAAATTCATTGTTTTAAGATTTTTGGTGGGAATATGGTATAAAATCCATAATTATATTATCTCATTAAGATCTACTAAACTGATCTCCTAAGTAAATAGATTTTTTAGTGCTAATGTGGAATGAGAATCAATAGTTTGACAAGGACGAGTATAAAAATGATAGTTCTATTCCGTGTTGTCTATATCCCTTCATATGAAAAAACAAAGATTACTCATATTGGGCTTCAGTCGGATAAAAATATAAAAGGTTTTAGATGACGCCATGTACTGAAGTTCAAGTCTAAAAAAATTTGCTTAAGAAAGAGTCCAAATCCAATATAGGAGCTCACACCTGAGGGAGAGAAAGTTTTGGAATACTAAAATTTATAAAAAAATATGATATATTTTTGGTATATGTGGAGTATATTTTTTTTATAAATGTTGAGCATTTTTTAGAATATATTATAACAATGAAAAAATAAATAAAAGAATAGTTTTTTCAAATTATTGAATTTTTTTTAAAAAAAATTATGCAATTTCCTTTAAAATAAATTATGTGTAATAATTAAATTTTATTCAAATTTTCATTTAATTAATAATACATTAATGTATTTGAAATAAATTTGAAAGTAAAAAAAAGTAAATTTCAATTGTTTGAAATAATTTAAATTTAGAAAGAATATAATTACATTCTTATTTGATTTTTTTTAATATAAATAGTCATGGTTAATTTAAACTACACTATTTTATATTTTTAAAAGTTAATTTAATGGAATAAATTAAATTCTTGAAAAACTTTTTTATTTAATGAAAGTTTTTAATTTAAAAGAATTAAATTCTATTAGTCATTCAAATACAATAATTATTAAAATAAAATTCATCTAAATTGAATTCTTGTAAAATTTTTGTTTCCAAATGAAAAATTAGTGAAGCTAGGGGCAATAAGCTTAAAATTTCTATTGAAGAGAAAACAAATAAATTTGAAGAATTGGGTTGTCTTCTTTTGATTATGGCCAATATTTTTAAAACTAGATCAGACATCAAAATTGATGATTGGTTCATAATTCAACTGATTCAATTGGATTGACTCGGATTCAATAATATATTAATATTATAAATTTTTTTATTTGTAGATATTAATAAATTATCTAAAAATCATAGAAATTTTATAATAAAAATATACTTTATTAATTAAAAAATATCACATATTAAACATAATATATGTAAAAAAATATGTAAAATTTACAAAATCAATTCAGTTCGATTTGACTCGATTTGGTGTGACTGAACTGATTTTGCTGGTTTTGATTGATTTTCTATAAATTTGATTTTTCAGTATTTTTAAACTGTAGCAACCTCCAATTTCTTATTAAACCAATCCGACCTACTAATTCATTCCAATTTAAAAAACATTGATTATGACTATTGAGATTTTATATAATGTAAAATATAAGCCCACCTATGTCAACCCTAAGCCCTAAGTAGAAGATTTGTAGAATCACTTCAAGTCACATATGACTTAAATTTAGATATGATAACGAATATGGTATTTTCAAATACTTGATTAATTTCGATATGTTTATATAGAATATAGATAGTTTATAAATAAATTTGAGCAGATACGAGTAGCATTTTACTACCTATAATGAGTTTGGGTATATGCACTTCGATTATATATATATTAGTAATATTTAAATAAATTTTAATTGTATATTTATTATATTTTATTTTAATTATAGAATTTTATTGTATAAAATAATTTTAATAAAATTTTGTTATTATTAAATTTTTATTTGTAACTATTTAATTCAGAAAATTATAATTTTATAATTATAATTCATAATATATTTGAATTTTTATGCTTAAAGAGGTATTTAAATGAATATAGGTAATAAAAATGTAATATTAAAAGGATTTAGAATGGGTTCAGGTAGGATAATTTTTATAGATACCCTATCATAAGGGGTGTATCCAGCCTGGTTGGGCCGAGTTTATCACTAATTCAGCTTTAGTACAACTCGAGCCTAGCTATTTGGCCCGTAGCCCTTTCCTAGGCTTGGGCAGGCTAGGCTAGCCTGGCCAACGGGTCAAGCCAACTGGGTTTTTTTTTTTAAAAAAAAATTCTACAATTGTTTTATTTCTACAATTTTCCATTGATTTTTTTCTTTATTTTTTTAATGCAATATATATACCAAACCCAATATATATATATATATATATAGATATAGATATAGATATGTACAACTTTTGTACGTATATATGTTTATTCATATTATATATACTAAAACTGCCATAGAGTTACTATTCCTTAGGACAATTGATTTCTTTTTAAACCATGCTTTTTTTTTTAATTTCCATTTTATCCTTATTTTTTTACATATTTTTTTTTATAGACATTGGGTCTTCAAGTGAAACCTAAAAACTTGAAAACTCTTTATTTCTTAAAGTCCTTTTTTTTTTTTAATTTCTCTCTTCATCTTCTACTTTTGTGTTTTCTAGCATTTTTTAATTTAACTTTTAAAGAAGAATTGGGTGATGCATTTAAGAGTAACCAAAAAATGGTGGTTCAAGTTTAGAGGTAAAAGTGAAATTTGTTTATTTTCATGCTTAAACTGTGGAAACGAGATTTATATGAATGTGATTTCATGATTTTCTTTTTCTAGAAATTACTGAAGTAGAGTTTTATGTTTGTATTTTTGAGAAAATTTTTGTATTGAGAAGAATCTGATATGCATTGCAAACTGTTTGCGCTCATATGGATTATTCATCCATATGCCTTTGATGAGTTTTGGGGTTTAATTGTTTGCACTCATATGGATTATATTTTAATTGTTATGTAAAATAGAACATAGAAAGGAATATTCTTCAAATCAAAATTTGAAATTATAAATTCCAATGAGAAATATAGGGAGATGAAAATTCATAGTTTAAACAAGTAAATGTAGCAAAATTATCAAGGGTCATTTGTAAATTCTCTTTCTCTTTAAGCTAGGTCATGTTGACAAACACAAATGATACATAGTCTATGGAACATGAATGATTCAAAGAATAATATAAAAACCTTTGAAACTTAATTATGTATATAGAAGATTGAACAAATAGCAGCCTATGTTACTTTAGCTTATGTTATTACAGTCGCTTCCATTGTGATCAATTACCATAATATTAGTTTATTTTCATTATTAAATATTTTGATGACCGTTTGTAGCTAAACTTTTGGGTTCTCTTTTCCACAAGAAAAGCCAAGTATAACTAAGCATCCCAAAATAATATATTTTCTCAATCCCGAGAAAGAGTCAGGAGAGGAAAGTCTGGGATCTAACATAATGATACACTTTACAATGAAACCAAAATCTTCTATGAGTGTAGAACACCATGGATCTAAGCATTCAATTAATAAAATAATATTAGAAAATTTAACATGCATATGTTGTATTCATAGTAGCCTAAGCTAGACCAAAAGTATGATGGTCAAGAAGACTATCTTAGTTTAACCCTATATAAATATTTCAAAGAAATTAATACCTTAGAACATTCCAATGCCATTGACATTTCATTCCAAATATCTCCAAGGCCATCGTCTTCATGCTTAGACTGATTATCATCATACGTTTCAACACCAACATAAATGCCTTTATCCCTCTCTTTATTAGAATCAACAACAGAAATGCCTTTATTCTGCTTGATAGTAGCTTTGCAAGCATAAATATCTCTCTCTTTCTCTCTCTTCTGATATTGGATTCAGCAGCTAAAATTACCAATTTTCCAAGATCTATTTTCACTACAAGGTTTCCAACCTGAATATAGTAATCAATCCAAAAGGAATAAAAGGTATCATCATTTATTCATTGATCATTTGATATAGTGCTCTATAACTCTTCCCTTACCTAATCCAAACCACCCAAAAAAAAAAAAAACAAGGTTGTATTTAAAGACAAGGGAGGTTTGTAAGAGAATAATGAACTTGAATTATGCTAAATACTAACATCTCATGGTCCCTATAGTACATCATCCTTGTTTTAAGGGTTGGCTACCATGCTGACAGTAACTATGATTGATTCTTATTCCAAAATATACAGGAACATTTTTTGACATTAACTATATTTCAATATTTCTTAATAGTTTTGCCTAATTCTTTCTCACGAGGGAGAATCAAAAGAAGAATAAATCGTGTATATTTTGTCGTGCAGCGAGCGTTAATAACATATAAATTACTTGTTATTATATAAGTAAATAGTGTATGAAATATTATACTAAAAATAAATGCCAAGAGAATTTCCAAAAAAGACTGCTGGGTCATAGACGGTCCGCTTAAAATTCAGTCTCCTTAAACATAATTTTACTCAGATAATTAATAGCATAATATAATACAACAACTATTCTTGATAATAGCTATAAAATTGAAATAAAATAACATACAAGATTTAACATTATTCACTCTTTTAATTTAGGTTACTTGCATGTGACAAATTTCGAATAATTTATTCTACTAAAAATAGTAGGATTACAAAAAAGAGAGAGAGAATTTTCTAAAAAATATTCTAGAAGCACAACCTTAATAATTTAGATAAACTCAAAATAGTGGCTAGTGTTTCTCAAACACTCAAAAATAAAATTTCACTATTTTGTCACTTATAAAAATTAACCCACTAATTTTCTATCTCTATTTAAACTTCTCTCAATCTCTTTTTAATTTTTCTCAAAATTCATTATAAAAATGTGAGCAGGGAAGGCCTATTTATAAGGCCTTCACACCTCTTCCCTAAAACCTTCACAGCTTGCAATTAGCAAGCTTACAAATTGCCAACTTACTAATTTTAAGCTGTAACATTTTTTTTTCGGTGGCCATTCTTACAATTTGCAAAATTACAAATTGCAAGCAAGTTGTCCAATTCGCAAAATTGCAAGCAAGATCTCCAATGCCTTTTTTTTTTTTAAATATGATTGTTTTAACTTTGTCAAAAATGGTGGCTAAATTAGGAGGTACTACCTCACAATTCTCCCCCTACCGACTACACGGGGTTAACTGTGATTTCTGCAAATGACCTACAGAACTCAAATTTATCTCTCGTAAGAATCCTTATTAACATATCTGCACTGTTCTCTTCAGTATGAATCTTTTCAACCTGTAAAAGTTTCTTCTCCAATACATCTCTGATCCAGTAGTATCTCATATCTATATGCTTTGATATAGAATGGAAGGATGAATTATTTCCAAGATGAATGACACTATAACTATCATAATAGAGTAAATATCTTGTTGAAACCCAAGTTCTTCTAAGAATTTCTTCATCCACAGGAACTCTTTGCATACTTCAGTTATAGCAATGAATTCTGCTTCTTTGTTGAGAGAGCAACAAACTTTTATAGCCTTGACTGCCATGATACAACTCCCCCTGCAAATGAAATCAAATAACATGACGTAGACTTTCTCGAGTCAACATCGCCTACCATATCTGCATTTGTATAGCCAACTAACATAGGTTTACCACATTCAAAGCATAAATATATTTTGGAGGTTCCATAAAGATATCTCAGAATCTATTTCACTGCAGCCCAATGTTCCTTACCAGAATTAGAAAAGAACTGACTCACTACTCCCACTGAGTGAGCAATATCTGGCCATATGCACACCATGGCATACATCAAACTCTTAACTACTAAAGCATATGGAACTTTGTCCATCTCTTCTTCCTCTTTTTCTGTGAAAGGAAATTATTTTGAACTCAATCTAAAGTGATTAGCAAGAGGATAACTAACCGTTTTGGCCTTATTAATATTGAACCTTTGAAGTACTTTATCAATGTACATCTCCTGTGACAACCACAATTTCTTAGAGCCTCTATCTCTAATTATCTTCATGCTAAGAATTTGTGCTGCTGACCCTAAGTCTTTCATAGCAAAAGCCTTGCTTAACTGCTTCTTTAGATTATTGATTCTAGAAATATTTTGGCCAATGATTAATATATCATCCACATAGAGTAACAGAATAATAAAATCACTATCAGAGAATTTCTTTGCAAACACACAATGATCTAAAGTGGTCTTTTTGCAACCTTGCTCCCCCATAACAGACTCAAAGTTCTTGTACCACTGTCTCGGTACCTACTTTAAGCCGTATAGACTTTTCTTTAATTTGCTAACATAATCCTTTTTTTCCTTTTTCTTTAAAACCCTCTAGTTGTTCTATGCATATATTTTCCTCCAATTCACTATAAAGGAAGGTAGTCTTTACATCCATCTACTTGATTTTAAAGTCAAGACTTACAGTTAATCATAACATTATACTGATGGATGTCAATTTCACCATTAGTGAAAAAATCTCATCAAAGTCAATCCCTTTCCTTTGGCTGAATCCCTTAACAACTAATATAGCTTTGAATTATGGCAGAGAACTGTGTTCTTCATGCTTTATCCTAAACACCCATTTATTTTTCAAAGCCCTCTTGCCTGTTGGCAACTTCACCAGCTCAAAAGTCTTGTTCTCATATAGAGATTTCAACTCATCTTGCATGGCTTCAATCCATTTCTCCTTATTTTTATCTGCCATAACTTCTTGGTAATCCTGATGTTCTCCTCCATCAGTGAGCAACACATGCTGATCATTAGAGTATCTAGTAGAAGACTGTCTGACTCTAGTAGATCTTCTTAATGGAACCTGAGGAACTTCTACTACAAGTGGTAGTTCCTTTTTAATATGGTCCTCATCATTATCCGATTGTACCTTTGTGGGAGCATCAATGTCAACATTTTTGGCTGACGTTTTTGAATTCATCTCCAACTTGTCTTGGCACCGCCTTTGGAGGAACTAACTTTAAGTTAGTTGAGTCACCATTAGATTCAAGAACATCCTTTTTCACTTTGTTGATGTCTTTAATGGCTTGATCATCAACAAACACGACATCGCGGCTTCTGAGAAGCTTTTTCTTAATTGGATCATAAAATCTATAGCCAAGCTTATTATGATCTTGACCATAGCCAATAAATACACATTTACGTGTCTTGACATCAAGCTTTGATCTCTCGTCCTTGGGAATGTGCATAAAATCTTTGCAGCCAAACACCCATAAATGATTATAGGAAACATTCTTTCTTAACCACACCTTCTCTCAAATATTATATTGAAGAGGAACACAGGGTGAAGAGTTAAGTACATGTACCACAACATACAGAGCTTCACTCCAAAAGGTCTTAGGCAACTTTGAATGTAAGAACAAACATTTGACTCTCTCCATCAAAGTCTTGTTCATCCTCTCTACTAGGCTATTCAATTACGGTGTTTTTGGAGGTGTTGTTTGATGTCGAATATCATGCTCCTTGCAGTAAGCATCAAATGATCCAATATATTCTGTACCATTATCTATCCGAATGCATTTCAACTTCTTCTTAGTCTCCCTTCATCTAAGGCATGGAATTGCTTGAATACATCTAGCACTTGGTCTTTTGACTTCAAAGTACATACCCACGTCTTCCTTGAGTGATCATTAATGAAAATCACAAAGTATTGAGTACCACCAAGTGACTTTGACATTGGTCTACACAGATCTGAGTGAATTAGATCCAATACATTCTTCATTCTAGGAGTGGAACATTTGAAAGCAATTCTGTTTTGTTTTTCAGCCAGACAGTAAGTGTAACATCCCAAATCCCAGATTGGTAAGAAACAGACATAGAGGATATGATTTAGGCTTAGAACAAAGGAGTTTAGAACATGACCTATAACTTGAGCTCCAATTTCATCCAAGTTAATGACAAAATTAGAGAGTCTCAAAGAAGACTTAATTGTTTATTTGTGTCTTAGCTAGATGTATAACTTAAAATTACTCAAATTGGAGTTGTACAGAATAAGATATGATGGATTTAGTAGACAATGTGCAAGCTGCCTCAGGACAGCATAGTAGGCTTGACTTCGAAGGACCGTAAAAAATCAGATATAGCTCAGATAAACCTGAAATTTTGGTACAATGTAGCCCCGGATGTCTAGTTTCAGTGGGCATAAGAATTACTTAATTTAGAATTTTGAGTAAAAAGATATTAATAAAGAAAGACAGCAAGGTCAGGAAGGGATATCAAAAGGACCTAAGTGAAAATTTCTCAAAAGTTAGGGGCAACTATGTAAACTTAAAAATTAAGTGTTGGAAGTTCTTAATAGTGCCCATATCCGACCCCGGAAGAATATTCTCAAGATTAATCGGGTCATAACCACGGGTTTCAATTTTTCCCGAAAACGCATTGTTTAAAAGTTACAATCGATTAATCGCTGGAGGATATTTTGATATTTTCACACCCTAGACTATAAAATTACAGCACAAGAAAGTTGATGGGGTCAAAATATGAATAAAAGGAAGTCTAATGGCTTGCCAAATAAATAGATAAAAGAAGAAGGTAAGTGGACCAATTAAAAGTGGCCATTTTTGCTATAAGGTGTACCAATTGGAAGTCAACATCTATACCAACATATTTTCACCACTTATGGCTGCCATTTGGATCAAAATAAGCTAAGGAAAGAAAATAAAAGCCCGCTCTTACATGGTGAACTCGTCCAAACCATAAGAGAAGGAAGAAGGAGGTGATTTTTCCAAAGTTTAAGGCTTTTGGTTGAAGATTTTGGTGACAAACAAGATTATAAGGTAAGAGAAGCCTATCTCTAGTTTTAATTTCATGGATTAATGGTTAATTTAAGAGATTGAAATTAGGGTTCATGTAGCTAGATTTGGAGAAAATTCAAGAAATAATTATTTGAAGGATTCGATGAAAGAAATAATGGTTTTAAGGTTAGAGGAGATTAGATTGAGGAAAAATTGGCAAGAAATGAATTGGTAGCTTATGTTTTCAAACCATAGGATGTATGTTTAAAGTGTGTATGCTGGAATTCTTGTAGGAAATCAAGAAAAGCTAAAGGAAAAAGAAGAAAAAGATCAAAGATTAGCTAAGGAAAGCAAAGGGGAAAAAGGTTTGGTACTTTAACCTTCTTGAATTAGTGATCTCTATTGCCTTTGCATTTGGATGGGTAATTGCTATAATTGTTCATGTGCTTGAGTTGTGGTGGTTATGTGGTTGAGATTGATAATGATATAGAAGTGTTTGTTGTATATTGATTGATTTTGGGGTTGAGGTTATAAGGGAGGTAAATATGGGAGTGCTATGTTGTGTTGTTTTGTTGCAGCCAGCCATGTGTCCTGCATTTTTCTGGAAATTCAACCGAAATTTAGACTAGAAAAATGATAGAACTAGCACTTGAAAAAGAAGACTTAATTGTTCTCCATTAAGTCAGTAAACCATACGCTTTGGAACCAACTCATTTTCATGTGTGGAATGAAAGTTATGATCAAAATGATACCAGGCGTACAAACTGAAAAACTGAGATTCCTCAGTCAGTAACCTGTGAATTGGGACTACGTTTAGGTGACTTTAATGACACATTTAGAATCTGTGAAAGAAGAATTAAATGTACCCTTATGTGTTAGGAAACCATATAATTTGGAATTTCCTAAATCCCACTTGTAGATAAAAAGATATGATCAAAAGAGTATAACTCATGCACACTGGAATTGTGAAACCGGACAGACTGAGATTTGTGCCTTGAGTCCAGGTGACCTTAATGACACATTTAGAAGCTGTGAAAGAAGATTTAAATGTACCCTTATGTTTTAGGAAACCATAGAATTTGGAATTTCCTAAATCCCACTTGTAGATAAAAAAAGATATGATCAAAAGAGTATAACTCATGCACACTGGAATTGTGAAACCGGACAGACTGAGATTTGTGCCTTGAGTCCAGGTTTTGGTCCATTTACCTCAGGAATTAGATGTTGTGATAGAAGATATAAATGAACCCTTGTATGTTGGTGAATCATAGGCGTTGGATTCATCTCGATTGGACTTAAAATGTAGAAGTTACACACGAATGAGCGAACCATGTGCAGGCAGACCCTAGCAGACTGCAGGGCTGAATTAGAAATTATGCCAAAAATCACGTGTTGCCTGTTTTAAACTCAAATTTTTACTGAATATATCCTTATGTGTCTAGTTTAATTTAAGATAATAATCGTCTCAATCCGAGTTGTGTAGGTAAAGTTATAAATGAAATAGTACACATTGCGCAGACTTGAGTAACCAATTAGCCAGGGAAGAGTTCAAGGAGTCATCAAAAATTATGTATAATAAATTTAAATCTAGAAATTTAACCATAAGGACTCATATGAGTCTAGTTTGAGTGAAAACAAGAATTTTTACATTCGAATTAGTAGAACAAAAGTTATTGAGGAAATAAGATAACAAGGTACATAAGAAACTAAATGCTAGAATTCACTGTTCATTTGGTAAGAAATAAATGAGGTATAATTGAGATAAAATATTCGTTTGGAATGAAATAAATTATCAAAAATATGCTCTTGAAAGCTTGACCAATTAAGAACAAGATAGCATTTTTCGTTTTTTGAAAATCACATCCCAATTGTGTTTTATTTAGATTTTAAAGCCCAACGAGGGATTTTTGCAGTATTGTAAAACCCGGTGTGGCCTAAAAAGTGCAGTCTGGCCCAGAATGAAAACTTTGAACTACAAATTAGTTCTATTGAACTGATTTAGGAAAAAAATAGTCAGATTCTTAATCACTGGTGCCATATCTGTAACATTGTGTGGTTTGCATCTAATTTCTACTTAACGGTTAAAGTACCCACTAAGCAATATGCTTAGCGAGTTTAGTTTTCTAAACTCGTAGGTTATGGAGTCCAAGCTGACAAATGGGAAGCTACAGAGGAGCACCAGAGTGTGCAACAGGAGGCGAAGTGAGGAGCAAAGCAAAGTTTAGCTTGACATATACTGTTAAGAATTTTCAAAATGTAATTATAACAATTAAAGAAATGTGTAAATTATTATTATTTGTAATAAAAAGGAAAAAAAAAATTTATTTAGTGCATGTTCTGTATACCATGTTGCATATACTGTAACACACTTGGCTCGGCTGGAAATAGTCGGGTTAAGGGGTGTTACAGTAAGCACATTTCTTCAAATCTACTTTATTAACTCCAGAAAATGCATTATTATTCACCAATTGTGCCATCCCTTTCTCACCCATATGATTGAGTCTTTTATGCCATAACTCAATCATATTTTCTTTCTCAACTGCATTCACGGAATCACTGGAGAACTTCACCTGCATCACATATAGCTTGGAGCACTTTTTATCTTTTTCAAATACCAAGGAGTCTTTAGTAAGTTTCCATTGACCACCCTTGAAAGTACTGCTGAAACTTTCATCATCAAGTATGCCAATGGAAATCAAGTTTAGCTGAAGGTTGGGAACATGTCTAACATCTTTTCAGAATAGCCTTATCTTGTTTTTTGTCTTTAAAAAAATATCACTTCTACCGATGATCTTGGCTACACCCTTGTCTCCCATTTGACAGCACCAAAATCTCCTTGTTTATATAGTGAGAAGAGTTCTTTATGTGATGTGGCATGAATGGTGGCACCATTATCACCTACTCAACCCGATTTACTGGATACAATATTCACATCATTATCATAAGAAATGACATGAAATTCTTTAATGGTGGTAGCTATGGTTTCTCGTTCATCATTACTGCTATCATCTCGCTTAATTTCTTTGCCTTTGTTCTTCTCTTGTTTGAACTTCCAGTATAATTTCTTGATGTGTCCCTTCTTTTTTACAGTGATGGCATTCAACATTTGTATATTTGTTTGACTTTCCTCGATTCTTATCTCTTAAATTTAAACCACTGAACTTGCTCTTTTCTCTAGAATCAGTAACTATAACATCTGGCTGAGATGTAGATACTGAATTTTGAGATCTCCTTCTCATCTCTTCATTCATAATTAAACTTTTGACAGATTTCAATCTGACAACACCATCAACTATAGAATTAGTGATGGAAATCTTCAGTCTCGCAGGACTCTAGCAGATAGGAAAGTAGTAAAAGACCAAGTACCTCATCATCAAAATTTACACCCATTCTTGATAACCGGTCCACATAACCTTGAAATTCATTCAAGTGGTCTGCCATAGATGTACCATCTCGGTAATTAATTTTGACCAGCTTACTCAAATAGAGCAGCTTATTATTTCCTATTTTAGAAGCATATAATTGTTCTAGCTTATCCCATAGGGATCTAGTATGAGTCTCTTTACAAATGTGATTATATACATTATCTTAGACAAATTGTCGGATGAAGCCACACACTTGCTCATGCTTGAAATCTCAGTCTTCATTTGATTTCTCAAATAACATACCAGATTTAATGCGGTTCACCATTCTATTTTGGGCTACGTCCACGGGACAAGCTTCAAATAATTTCTTCTATTAAAAATTGTAGGATTACAAGAGAGAGAGATAGAGAGAGAAAGAGAGAGAGACTTTTCTAAAAAAATATTCTAGAAGCACAACCCTAATAGTTTAGATAAACCTAAAATAGTGCTAGTATTTCTTAAGCACCAAAAAATAAAATCTTACTATTTTATCACTCATAAAAATTAACTCACTAATTTTTCTCTCTTTATTTAAACTTCTCTCGATCTCTTTTTAATTCTTCTCAAAATTCTATATAAAATTGTGAGGAGGGAAGGCCTATTTATAAGGTGTTCCCACCTCTTTCCTAAAACTTTCACGACTTGCAATTAGCAAGCTTACAAATTGCCAACTTGCTAATTGTAAGCTGTAACTTTTTTTTTCTGTGGCCATTTGCACTTGCTGGCTTGCAATTTCAAAATTTCAAATTGCAAGCAAGCTGTCCAATGCCCTTTTTTTCAAAAAAAAAATATGATTGGTTTAACTTTGTCAAAAATGGTGGCTAAATTAGGAGGTACTACCTCACATATTTGTCACAATAGGTATGCCAAATAATCAAGTGTATGGTTCAAGTTCAACTCAAATTAGAACTCAAGTTTAATCTCTCACCTGACTTCACATTACAGGGTGGAATCAAGTACAATCTGTAATATTTATATTTTTTCATTACAAGACCTTTTATATGGATTTGATAGTGATGACTTTAATGAAGGCATAGAGAGCACTTCAACGGTAGGGGTCAAAGGTGGTTAGTTTAGCTTAAGCATAAGAGAAGGTAAAGTTATAAATAGGATGATATACAATGGTATTGTTGTTGGATGCTTCTGTATTGATTATTGAACAGGAAGAGGACAGTCAGTTAAAAAGAAAGATTAATGGGGATATACTGGAAATAAAATAATATTTAGGTAGTAGATTTAGTTCTTCTCTGGAATATTGACAAAGGCCAATTTAATTACAACACGTTAAAAAAATAAGGAATTGAGTTTTCAGAATACAACAAAATAGTAGCTGGAGAATCAATTGTATTAATTTAATTCCATATGACTAAGTTCCTACTAACATGTGTCGAAGATTGAAGATTTCCAATGCAATTTCATTTTAAATGTAAGATATTATATAATGCAACACAATTAAAGTAAATAGAGTAAAAAAGAATTTTTAGTTCATTTTTAGTGGCTCAAAATAGATTTTTTATATTTATTTTTTATAATTTTTTTATTTAAAGTTTTACTGCAATTGGATTTGTGTTTAAATTTTGAATACACTAATTTGTTCAAGATTTCATCTCCAAAACTACTACTAAGAATGATATTAAATTCAATAGTTTTGATAGTTGAACATAAAAGTATAAGGTGAAGCATTAGGTATTCTAAAAAATAAAGAATATCACTTGGAATAATTTTCTATAATTTTCAACTTTGGGTTTTTGCTTTTGTGTCATTTTCAATTATTAAAAAATGGCTTAATACATTAATAAACACTTGTACTTGTCAAAAGAACCTATTAGCCTCTTAGACTTTTGTGTTTGTCCGGTGACACACCTCTATATGCTTAAAATGATATTATTTGACACCTTGCTTAGTTGGATTTAGAGTGTGAAGTATAAATATTTTCTAGGTGCGTAAAGTAAATTTATTCCCATTTTATATTTAAATTTTCA
This sequence comes from Garcia nutans, assembly GCA_947685225.1. Classification (NCBI taxonomy): domain Eukaryota; kingdom Viridiplantae; phylum Streptophyta; class Magnoliopsida; order Malpighiales; family Euphorbiaceae; genus Garcia; species Garcia nutans. The sequence goes on from CANTUV010000013.1 coordinate 1,841,968, forward strand.
GACGTTTGCAGTCTTTCTCTTCCTCTTGTTTGAGTTTTAATTTTACCTCAACTCATCTCCAATCAAGCTTGTGATGCTGTTTTAGTTTTCATAGTAAATCAAGATGCTACTGCTGAGTTGAGAAAGAATTGAATCTCTTCTTTTTCCTTCTTTCTATTAAGATTATTTCAAATCTAAATCCATTTATTTTTTGGGTTTTTATTTTTGTTTTTGTTTTTCTAGGTCTTAGAATACCATATCCATCTTTTATTTCTAATCTATTCTTGAAATTATTTTGGGTATTTTTAAAACTCTTTAGATTTTTAATCCAATATATGATTACTATAGCAGTTTAAGTTTTTGAATGAATGTAATGAAATTTCAATTTTATTTCCATTTTCTTTTTTAAATTTCTACAATTGATTTTCTTTTTAGATGGTTATTAAACTTAATTTTGTAAAAATTGTTACATGTATGTATAATTTCAATTTCAAAGTGATTTTTTTTTCTCAAATTGCATTGGTGCTGCAAAGTTTCTTGCTCTTCCATAAATTGTATTATTTGGGTTAATGATTTTTAACAACAATATTCATGTTGTAATTTTCTCAATGTGGATTTATGATTGTATTACTGCATAAATACAATTAGCAAATTTCTCAAATTGTATTGGTGCTGCAAGTTTATCATGTGAACTTATGATTGTTTGGGTTTGTGCTTGTAATGCCTATTTGTTGGGAGTCCCTCAAGTGATCGGACCCGAAACCTTTTAATTTATATATATATATATATATATTTAAAGGAGGGGACAACTTTTGCAAAATGTCCCACCGCCTCAATTTTGCAAATTGCTTGGTGAACACGTTTTTAACGCGGCTGGCAAACGCAAGGAAGGCCCCATATATATGACCTTCCCCTCAGTTATAATATAACAATTTATGAAGAAGAAAAAAAAAATAATAGAGAGAGATAAAAATTATTTGTGAGAAAATTATGTATGTAAGATAATTTTGAGGGTAATAAAATAGTGAGATTTTATTTTAAGTGTTTGAAAAATACTTATCACTATTTTTGGATTTATCTCATTTGTGAGTTGTGCTTCTAGAACATTTTTCTAGAAAAATGTTCTCTTTTATGAGTGTTTATCTTCTATTTTGTAATTTTGTGAGAAGAGATTAATTAAGTTTATTTGGGTTAAGAGTTTAGAGTGATTATTCTCTCTTATTTTTATCACTTTTTGATTATTAGTGGATTTACTTCTCTCCTTTGCCCGTGAATATAGGCTAATGCTAACCACTTAAATTTGTGTTCTTGTTTATTTTATCTATTTTATTTGTTCCATTTTACTCAAATAAATATTTAGCTTCTGTATTTAAAATGGCATCCTTAGGTAGGAATAATGCATCTTTCAGCAGTAATAAAATTTCAGATTTCTTATGCATGCTAAGCGTTTGTTATATTTCCTCTTACATCTAGCTTCTATTTCTTCTTCTTTTTCTTTTGTATCTTTCATTTCAATATCTAATTTGTGTGTGTTTCTCACTTTAATCTATCTTTAGTAATGCTTTGGTAATGAAAGATCAAATTCTAATTGAACTTTGACAAAAAAAAAATGGTTTCAGTTAGATTGAATTAAGGATTTTATAGAAGAGGAAATCATACGAAATGGGATATTAAGGCACTTGTAATACATGCCTACTAGTGAGCTAAGAAATAGCTAAGTCGAGGGTATAATAATACTATTTTAAACATGTAGAGGTGTGTAATATGACACACGCAAAGTATAAGGTGCTAATAGATTATTTCTTGCAAGTAAAGATGTAAATTTATGTATTAAGCCTTAAAAATTTTCTGCACATTTTATTCCTCAAACACCTGTTTGTAACAAATTAACTTCTCTTAATTGAGTTTTCAACAAAATCCTCATAACAGCAATACTGCTAGTAAATCAATGAACAATATGCAGCAACTCCAAACATTAAAGCTTACATAAAGTATAGTTTCAACCTTGAGAAATTCTTAACTCACATATTCACACAAAATATTAAGAAATCTATGAGAGGATTAAAAAGTTGCTCACATGCAATTTTTTGAAGTAAGATATAATAAGGAAATCATTGTAAAAACTTCAATATAATCCATTAAGAGGAACAAAATAAAATGAATAAGCCAGCAACAAAGGAAAATACCACCAAAAAATATGCCTGTTAATACATAGGTCAAACCCTCTGATGAGGATGTATATGCTATTTCTGCCATTCGACTTAGGTCCCTCTGACGAGGCCTCCCCATTCTCAACAACCCAACCTAAGAAAAGAAAGGGATATTGCTTTTTGTTAACCCTTTTTTTTAAATCAATGAAAACTCTTAAATTTTGCTTACTAGAAGATTGTCGTTACATAAGACAAGGGTTAAAATATACGTATAATAACATATGGACCTTATTATTAGTTCCAAATTTCAAATAATATATGCACTAACCTATGAAATTTAACATTTGAAATAGAATTAGTTGTGCACTTCTTTATCTTCATCAAGATTTTAGGCTAAGAATCATTGATAGAGGTCTAAAAGCTAGCAATATATTGCTAAATTTTAAAATGCTAGAAGTTTTGGGGAAATAAAATATAATGAATCATAAAAATAATTGATGGAACATAGCAAATCTGTTTAGTCTTTAGACCTAACACATAAAGCAAATCACTCTTTTAATGTTTACAAGTTGCAAATTAATAACTTTGTACATATCTCCTTAAATAGATTGTATATCCCCTGATATGCAATTGAAGGGCTATTGGTAAGATTGTTGTTATATAAGATTAGGCTTATAGTATATGTACAATAACATATAGACCTTATCAATTCTAAATTTCAAATAATCTATGCACTAACCTATGAATTTAACATTTGAAATGGAATAACTTGCACACTTCTTTATCTTCATCAAAATTTTAGGCTAGAAATCCTTCATAGAGATCTAAAGGCTAGCAACATATTACTAAACTTGAAAACAAATTTGAAAATGCTAGAAATTTTGAGGAAATGAAATTCAAGGAATCACAAAAATAATTGTTGGAATATAGCAAATCTGTTTAGTCTTTAGACCTAACATATAAAGCTAATCACTCTTTTAATGTTTACAAGTTGCAAATTAATAATTTTATACATTTCTTCTTATTTATGTTGTATATCCCCTGAGATGCAATTGATGGGGTATTTCATTAAAATATGATGGATTTAGATTATTTATTATCCAAATCACACTTACAATCTTCTGGGATCTATAAATAATAGATTATATTGTTTTATTTTTCAATATTAGATCTATAATTCTTTTATTATAGACAAGTAATACTGTTTGAGTACTAATTTCTCATCAACAATATCAATAAATTTTTAATTGAAGTTTGAAAATAAATAAACTAAAATACTACAGAAAAGATTTTAAAAATAAATTGAACATGTAGAAAACACCATGATTTAGATTTTATTGATTAAGTAGTAATGATTTGTTTATACTTTCTAGATTTATTTTGTTAGTATCTTTTGTTACAAATCAGACTGCAATACACAAGGGTATTCTAATTTAGTTGCTGACGATTGTAGACTTCATAACCCAATATAGTTCTTAAGTTTAGATACACCCATAATCCATTAGAAATTAATTATATAATAAAATAACTTACTGATATCTTTACTATTTTTATGATTTTCTATCTTTTAATTTTTTTCCCTACCTCTTATATACTTTATTCAGTTTCATTCTCTTCTTCTACTTCACTTTGATTTTTCTACTTGAACCTCAACCTTTGAATTAATCCCATCAAAACAATCGCATTTCATAGGTGGGGTTTTTCATAGTTCTGAATTTCTACAATGATTTCTTTTTTTTTTTTTGAAATTTTCTACACTTTAGTTTAGATCGATTAATTATTAGTTTGAAATTTCTTTTTGTTTCCCTCAGTTCATCTACATGTGTTTTCTCTATGTGCTTTCGTTTTATTCTAATAAGATTAGTTTATATTATTTTGATAATAGATTAAAATATTGCCTTTTTTTTTAATATTTAGTATTCTTCTCTGTAATACTCCTCACATAAATTTCTTTTTCATTATTGCTATTTCTATGTTATTTTTTCATCTTTAATGCTTGAAAAATTACTTTCTATCAAACGAAATTTTTTTAGATTATGATTTAATTAATAAATAATATGAATTTCAGATTTTTTTAACCTTTTGATTAGGATAGATAAATATTATGATTAAAAATTATCTAATTTAAAAGTTTTAATTTATTAAATGTAAGTTAACAAGATTTGGTTTTAATGATAAAAACAAAATTGAGATTTTAAAAAAATTGTACTCTTAATTATTTATTTTCTTTTTATATTAGGTATTATATTTTTGTTGATTGTATATACACTATACTGAATATATATTTTCTGAAAAATGAACTATTTAATTTTAATTAAATTCACTTTTTTTCAATTAAATTGTTATTTTTTACTTTTTCACTTTGTGTTTAATGCTTTATTAATTGTAGTCAATAATCACAATGAATTTTAATTTCTTTTCTTTTCTACCAATTTGTATTCTAAAATTAATACTATTTATGCTTCACATGATTCTATAAGAATGTCAATTTTGATTTCATTAATCTAATTCTCAATTAATAAAAAATTTCAATTGCTTTTTGTTAACCCATTTTTTCAATTAATGGAAACTCTCCAAGTTTGCTTATTGGAAGATTCTTATTATATAAGATAAGACTTATGATATATGTACAATAATATATGGAACTTATCACTTCTAAATTTCAAATAATCTATGCCTATGAAATTTAACATTTGAAATGGAATTACCTGCATACTTCTTTATCTTCATCAAAATTATAGGCTGAGAATCATTCATAGATATCTAAAGGGTAGCAACATACTGCTAAACTTTAAAACAAAATTGAAAATGCTAGAAGCTTTGTAGAAATGAAATACAAGGAACCGCAAAAATAATTGTTGGAACATAGCAAATCTATTTAGTGTTTAGACCCAACACATAATGATAATCACTCTTTTAGTGTTCACAAGTTGTAAATTAATATCTTCATACATATCTACTTACATAGGTTGCATACCCCTTGATATGCAATTGATGGGCTATTTTTATTAAAATATGATGTAGTTTGGTAGTTATCATCAAAATCATATTTACAATCTTTTTGGATTTATAATTGATAGATCATATTGTTTAATTTTTCAATATTAGACTAATAATTTTTTTTAATTATGGATAAGTAATGATGTATGAGTACTAATTCCACATCAACAATATCAACAAATTTTTAATTGAAGTTTGAAAATAAATAAACTAAATACTACAAAAGGACTTTAAAGTTAAAATTATTTAACTAAATCTAAAATTATTTTTTAAAATTTAATTTGAATATTTTTTATATATACTTCATTCATTTAAATTTTTTTATGGAAGCAATAATAGAATCTTGATATATCATCGTTAGGCTATATATATCATGTGTCTTCATTTAAGTTAGTTTATCCGCGTTATGTTGTAGTTTATAATATTATATATTATTTTATGTGTAAAGATAATTTTTTATTTAATATATGAATGATTATAGAAATTAAAATATTTAAAAATGAAGAATTTATATATTTTTATAATTGTTTTAATCAAGATACAACAGTACAGACAAATATTATTTTAACAATATGTTGTTGATGTATATAAAGCAATAAACAAAATGATAGATTAGACTATATTATGCATAATAAAAAACATTTGAAGTTTAAAATTTATGAAGAAATTTTGATTTTATATCAGGAAAGGCATCGACATGGAAGAAATAAAAAAAACAACAAAATTTATCTTGAAGTCGTAAAGGCAGTCCAAGATATATACCAAAATTGTTACGGAAAAAACAATATGTAGGTTAAATGAAAATATTAATGGAAATAATATTGTTTGATGTAATTTATGTTATATATTTCATTCAATTTATCAAAAAATAAATTGTATGCTTATTGTTTATAAAAGAAACTTCAAGATAACAATTAAATTTTTGTGGGAAATATTGCAACAAAATATTGAGATTATGGAGTACTTTAAGGAGAAAAAGGCTAGCTTTTTTATTTTGATATTTAGTAATTAATATCATTAATATTGTAGATATTAATTTTTTGTTGTAATTGTTTATATTTTATATGTATATTGCTTTATATTTATTATTTCTACATTGTACTGTTGCACGAGGTAATGATCTTTTTTCATTCAATATTCTAAAATAACCCAGCTTAACAATAAATTTTGGTGTGTTTTATATTGTGTTCAGTTATCATTAAACATCAAGTAGTTGTTTGAAATAAAATAAAGCAGAAGTCAACTTTTTTAGAAAAAGGAAAACAAATCATTGATGATAATGTAAATAAAAATTGCAGTAATCATCTTAATTTTTAAAATTTTGGTTCAAGTGCCATAGATTCGCCTTTTTCTGCTCAACAAAAAAAATTAAGGAGATGTTTTAATAGGTTGAATCAAAATGATTTTTCGTTTAATGATGATCATGAAAGAAACAGAAATTTATCCTATGAACCATCAACACCATCTTCAAATCCTTCTATAAGAAATAGCGATTCACATATAAATTTTGGGGAACAATCATCTATTTCTCAAAACCACAATGCTCTTTTTTTTTTTTTTTTTTTTTTGCATCAAGAGCGTGTGAAGAGTTCTCATAAATAAAAATTTACTTTATGTTATCAAGATAGAAAATTTTCTTTACCATTAGCTAAACAAACTCTACATTTTCTTCATAGTCTTCTTGATTATCAAAGGAGAACAAAGAGTAGAAAACTTAAAGAAAATATTATAGCTTATAATTTAATGATTACTTTTACATCTTTCAGTACAAAAATAGATCCAATCCATACATCTGCAAGACCTTTTGTTTTTAAATAAATTGCCCAAGTACACTATCTTATGTGATCTTTATTACCACCTGAAGGTGAAATCCAAAATTATACAGCTTTATATTTATGACATAGAAAATGAGGTGCAAAATAGATTAATGACATTTCAAAATGAAGATAATCAAAGCCAATTAGATGCTAATATAGTTGAAGAGTTAATTAATATGTTGAATACAAATCAATTAGTTAAACTTTTAAAACAATGAGAGATAGACTTCATTCTGATCAAGAGTGCCTTAAAACTTAAATTATTAGGCGTAAGAAAAGGAGAAACTCTACAATATGAATTGCCTACTTCTGATGACATTGGTAGCTTAATAGTTGGTGATATAAGTGATTTTGATCAAGGAAGGGATATAGCTGTTGAACATCAAAGTGGTTAAGTGCAAAGAATATCGAAATTACACTTATCATTTATGTCTTTGCAATATTTTTTGTTATTTCAATATTGAGAGTATGGTTTTAGTCCTGATATAAGTTGGAGCCAAACTTAATCTGAAAAAAAAAAACCTATTAGAATTAGAGTTTCCATGAGAAGTTTCTATTCATTTCAACTTCAAAACAGAATTCATACATGAACTACTTTATTTAGGAATAGAAAATTATTTCAACAGTATATTGTTGATGCATACAATACAGTTGAAGAAGATAGATTATATTTTATAAGGAAAAAAATAAAAAATTTTACATTCAGAAATTTATAAAAGAGTTCAAGATGCCATAGTTCAATATGCTAAAGCTATATGCAAACATTTATTCCTTCAAGTTATATAGGTAGTCCTAGATACATGTTTCAAAATTACCAAGATGCAATGACAACTTATAGTCATCATAGAAATCCATTTATCTATAACATTCACATGTAACCCTAAATGGCCTGAAATATTAAAAGTAGTGCCTGCCATTCTTAGCCAAAAACATTCTAATTGACTAGATATAGTAGCACTTGTTTTTAAGATGAAACTCAATCATATGTTGGCGTATATAATATATGGGGTTGTTTTTGGTTGTATAATTGCTGGTAATTTTTTCTTTTCTCACATAGTTTTGTTTTGCAGTACCAATTATTTTTATTTTTATTACTTCCCATTGTCTAATTGTTAGAGAGATACCCTAGAGTAATCGCTTTAGGACAATATGTATCATACTATTTACTTAATAAAGGTGTGTTTTTATCATTCAACATATATTGGATATGTGATATTATTTTTTAATTGTAAATACTTAATTGATTGATAAGATTGTCCTTAGTATAAATAGCATAACATGAAAGAATTATGATAGTGATCATAAAGTGTGGGAAACTTTTCATATGTAATTATGTTTATACCAAAATTAGTCCATATTCATTGAGTGTTAATGAGTAGGATACCATTAAAACAGTTAGACTAGTACATGTTGTACTACTTAATAAAGGCTTATCATACTATTAACTTAACAAAGGCACATTTTTATCATACTATTTACTTAATAAAGGAGTGTTTTTATCATTCAACATATATTGGATATGTGATATTGTTTTTTAATTGCAAATACTTAATTGATTGATAAAATTGTCCTTAGTTTAAATGGCATCGTATGAAAGAATTATGATAGTGATTATAAAATGTGAGAAACTTTTCATATGTAATTATGTCTATACCAAAATTAGTCTCTAGTCATTGAGTGTTAATGAGTAAAACATCATTAAAGCGGTTAAACTAGTACATGTTATGATATTTGATCATGATTAAGCAATTGTTCTCACAAATTGTAAAATGGTGATGTAATGTATGCAATTGAGGCATCCTAACAGACCGTTTATAGTTAACATATAGATACTTGCTAAGAGTAATCAAGTACATTGGATGACCTGCCATGAGACTATCATGTGGCAAACTATTTATTATCAATGATATTCTCTCATTATGCAATGGTACATTAATCCTTAGACTTAAGATATTCAACTTGTATCTTCAATATTGATTGATATACTTTGACAACAATCTTCAATTGCACTTTAGAGTCACTTATAAAGATGTTGATTGGGTATATCATAAAGTATCCAAAGGTAGTTGAATGATTAACAAAGGATTCACCACTCCTAATAGTAAGAGAGTATGCCTAAGGCCTCTTGTAGAGATCATTACTTGGAAATCCTTGGTCAAGGTAGATAAGACTTGAAGAAAGTCTTCAAAGTCAAATTTGCTTAGTAATGAATCTCATAGTACAAGAAACTATCATTTGAGCTAGGTGAAGCATAGTCAGTCTAGTTGGAGTTAACACATAGACCATATTTGCAACCAAATGTGGCATAGGATGGTGTAAGGATAAATATGTACATAAATTATATATGAAAGGTTGTAAGTCAAACCACTTAACTTTCTAATCATTTGGGTGGTCATGATGTGTGGCTAGACATCAATTTTAGTTTAAATATAAAAGTCCTAATTGGATTAGGACTACTATGGAGAATCCTAGTCGAACTAGGATTAGTTGAGTCCCAATTGGATTAGGATTCCTAATCACATTCTAATTGCCAACATTATTGGAAACTTATTGAGTCACATGCTAAAAGGAATAAAGAAGAGTGTAAAATGGACTTATATATATGATCTATAATTAAGAGAGAGAAAATTAATTAAGTCCATAAAGGGTTGTAGATATTGGGCCTTAATTTATTTAGTTTAATTAAAAGCCTAATATATTAATTAATTAAGCTTGCCCGAATATTTTAGGTGGATTATAGTGCATTTTGGAAACTATTATTCCTTTAGAACAAGGGAAAAATGATTTTCAATATAGGATAATATAATCCTTTTATGAAAAGGATTACTAATCCTATTTAATTAATAATAATGCAATCCTTATATGATAAGGAATATAATTATTAAATAAATAAATAAATAATAGTATCCTACTCCCTATAGGATAGGATTTAATAGAACACTATATAAAAAACCTTATGAAACAAAAAAATTATAATTAATCTACAGTCAATACCCGGCCACCTTGCTTCTCCTTTTATAAAAGCCGAATTGCTTGCCTAGCACATAGGCAATTCGACCTAAATACACATTTCTCCCTTGTAGTTTTTCTTCTATACTCCTCATGTGGATTATCAATAGAGAATTCTATTTTAGATTGTTATAGTTTTCTACAACCTAATAAAGGTGCAATAGAATTTTTCTCTCCTCGAGAAAGGAACACCATAATTAAGGTAATATGATTTCTATACATAGTTAGGTTTTATTCAAAATTAAATTACATAAGTAGACCTATGGCCTGGGTTTTTGTTTTATTTAGGTTCCTCATTGCTCTAAACTACAGATGGTATACTATTTTTTTATTAGAAAAGTGAATCAAGCCATTGGAGATGATTAATTCATCATCATCGCTCTAAACTAGTTTGAACATTTTAATATTGCTTTTATCATCTTTTTTCCTCGATCTTTTATAACCGGTATCGATTACAGAGTAATGAACAATATTCATATTAATTTTACTTTTGCTTTTGCTTTTGGGTTCGTATTTGAAATCTATTGAATCATTCACAATTTCATTAGAGTCATCTACGGCTATCAAATTTAATTCAAACATGATGATTATCATTAAAATTTAAACATCAAGATTGTCACAAAATTTATTAATTTAATAAATAGAAATTTAATTTAAATATGAATATTATCATGAAATTTTTAATTTAATAAATAAAGAAAATATATGACACGTGGTAAAATTTAAATAAGACACGTAGTGAGAAACTGTGTTAGAGACTTTTGATTTAGTATATATTACATAAAAAAGGTGATCAATGGGCGAAGTTCAATACAACCCAAAGTCAATTCAATTAATAGATAAATGGGCCATACATAACAATCATTTAGTAATTAGGCTTAGGTGCAATCTTGTTAGAGACATCAAATTAGGGATGATTTGATGGAACAAAAAAATTTAGGTTCCACAATTTTTAAAATGGCGGATGGTGCAATATTGTTTTGTTGTTAAAAAAGTGAATCAAACCATTCAAGATTATTAATTCATTATCATCACTCCAAACTCATTTGAACTTGTTCACTTTGCTTTCATTATATTTTTCCTCAATCTTTTATAATCTGCGTTGATGGAAGGGTGATGAACAATATTCTTAATGATTTTGCTTTTGGTTCTGGATTCATATTCTTAATCTGTTGACTCATTCACAATTTCATTAGAGTTGCCAACTACCATGAAAATTAATTCAAACATGATGATCATCATGAAATTTTTTAATTTAAATATCAAGATTGGCATGAATTTTTTAATTTGATAAATTGAAATTTAATTTAAATATGAATATTATAGTTTTAATTTAATAAAAAAATATACGACACTTAGCTAAATTAGAATTAGACATGTGGTGAGAAACCTTGTTAGTGACTATTAATTTAGTATATATTATAAATAAACAATGATGAATGGGCAAAGTTCAGTGCAACCCAAAGTCGACAAAATTTATGGATGAACGGGTTACACATAACAAACATTTAGCAATTAGACTTAGAGTAAATCTTGTTAAAAACATCAAAATGTAGGGACGATTTGATGGAATGGAAAATTTTGAGATGATTAATTCATCATCGCTACAAACTCGTTTGAACATTTTAAAATTGCTTTCATCATCTTTTTCCCTAGATTTTTTATAAATGGCACCGAATTTAAAGTGATGAACAATATTCATATTGATTTTGCTTTTTGTTTTGGGTTTGTATTTGAAATTTATTGAATCATGAATTTAATTTGGGTTGTCTATTGACATGAAATTTATTTCAAACATGAATATTATCATGAAAATTTTTTAATTTAATAAATAGAAATTTAATTTAAAATTTAATATTACAATGAAATTTTAATTTAATAGATAAAGAAAATATGTGGTACGTGGCAAAATTAGAATAAGACACTTGGAGAGAAATCATGTTATTGACTATCAATTTAGAAAATATTTTAGATAAACGGTGAAGAATGGGCGAAGTTCAGTGCAACCCAAAGTCAACCCAATTTATGGATGAATGGGTCTATCATAACAATCATTTAGTCATTAGACTTAGGTGCAATCTTTTTAGAGGCATCAAAATGTAGAGATAATTTGATAGAACGAAAAAATTTAGGTTCTTCATTATTCAAAACTGCGGATATCATATTATTTTTATTATTAGAAAAGTGAATCAAGTCGTTCAAGATGATTAATTCATCTTTATCGCTTCAAACTCGTTTGAACTTTTTAACATTGCTTTCATTATATTTTTCCCTCGATCTTTTATAAATAGCTTTGATGGAAGAATGATGAAAAATATCCATATTAATTTTGCTTTTGGTTTTGGGTTTTTATTCAACAATTTGTTGAATCATTCTCAACTTCATTATAAGCGTCTACTGCCACGAAAGTTAATTGAAAAATGAAGATTATCATGAAAATTTTTCAATACAAACATCAAAATTACCATGAAATTTTTTATTTTAATATATAGAAATTTAATTTAAATTTGAATATTATAATAAAAATTTTAATATCATAAATAAAGAAAATACATGACATGTGAAAAAATTAGAATAAGACGTGTGGCAAGAAACTGTGTTAGTGTCTATCGATTTAGTATATATCATAGATATAGATTAAAGGATATGAATGGGGAAAGTTCAGTGCAACCCAAAGTTGGCCTAATTTATCGACGAATGGGCCACATGTAACAATTATTTAGTAATTAGGCTTAGGTGAAATCTTGGTGGAGACATCAAAATGTAGGGATAATTTGATGGAATGGAAAAATTTAAGTTTCTCATTGTTCTAAACTGCGGATGGTGCGATATTTTTTTATTTAAGATGATTAAGTCATCATCATTGCTCCAAAATCTTTTAAACTTTTAAGATTCCTTTCATCATCTTTTTCCCTCGATCTTATCTAACGACGTTGATGACATAGTGATAAACAATATGCATATTTATTTTGCTTTTAGTTTTGGGATTGTATTTGAAATCTATTGAATCATTCACAATTTCATTATAGTTGTTTACTACCACAAAATTTGATTCAAAAATTATGATTATCATGAAAATTTTTTAATTTAATAAACAAAAATTTAATTTAAATATGAATATTATGATGAAATTTTCAATTTAAAAATAATGAAAATGACGTTTGGCAAAATTAAGATAAGACTCGTGGCAAGAAACGAGTTTAGTGACTATAAATTTAGTATATATTATTGATAAAAAGTGATGAATGGTCAAAGTTCAGTGCAATCCAAAGTCAGCCAAATTTATAGATGAATGGGTCACACATAAGAATCTTTTAGTAATTAGGCTTAGGTGCAATATTGTTAGAAAAAAAAATATAGGGAATATTTGACGGAATGGAAAAATTCAGGTTTCTCATTGCTCTAAACTACATATGGCATAATATTTGTTTATTCAAAATGATTAATTCATCATCATCGCTAAAAACTTATTTGAACTTTTTAATATTGCATTCATTATCTTTTTCTGTCGATCTTATATAATAACACCGATGACATAGTGATGAATAATGTGCATATTGATTTTGCTTTTAGGTTTGGGATCATTTTTTAAATATGTTGAATCATTCACAATTTCATTAGAGTCGTCTATTGCCATGAAATTTGATTCAAAAATGATAATTATCATGAAAATTTTTTAATTTAAATATCAATATTATCATGAAAATTTTTTAATTTAGTAAATAGAAATCTAATTTAAATATGTATATTGTCATAAAATTTTTAATTTAATAAAAAATGAAAATATATGATAGTGGCAAAATTAAAATAAGACTTATGGCAAGAAATAGTGTTAGTGACTATCGATTTAGTATAATATTACTCATAAACAGGGATAAAAGTGCGAAATTTAGTACAATCCAAAGTCGACCCAATTTATGATAGAATAGGCCACACGTAACAATCATTCAGTATATAGGCTTAGGTGCAATCTTATTAGAGATATCAGAATGTATGGATGTTTTAATGGAGTAGAAAAATTCAGGTTCCTCATTGCTCTAAACTACGGATGGCATAATATTTTTTATTAGAAAAATGAATCAAGTCATTTGAGATTATTAATTCATTATCACCGCTCTAAACTCGTTTGAACTTTTTAATATTGGTTTCATCATCTTTTTCCCTCGATCTTTTATAATCGGTATCGATTACAGAGTAATGAATAACATTCATATTGATTTTGTTTTTGCTTTTGCTTTTGGGTTTATAATTGAAATCTATTGAATCATTCACAATTTCAGTAGAGTCATCTACTGCCATGAAATTTAATTCAATCATGATGATTATCACAAAAACTTTTTAATTTAAATATCAATATTATAATGAAATTTTTTTAATTTAATACATATAAATTAAATTTAAATATGAATATAATCATGAAAATATCAATTTAATAAATAAAGAAATTATATGACATGTGGCAAAATTAGAATAAGACTCATGGCAAGAAACGATGTTAGTGACAATCAAATTAAAACATATTATTGATAAACAGTGATGAATTGGCGAAGTTCAGTGCAACCCAAAGTTGGCCCAATTCATGCATGAATGGGCCACACGTAATAATCATTTAGTAATTATGCTTAAAAGCAATCTTGTTAGAGACATCAAAATATATGGATTATTTGATAGAACAAAAAAATACAAGTTCCTCATTACTCTAAGTTGCGAAAGGTATACTTTTTTTTTTGTTAGCAAAATGAGTCAAGCAGTTTGAGATAATCAATACATCATCATCACTCCAAAATCATTTGAACTTTTTAATATTGCTTTCATCATCTTTTTTCCTTGATTTTTTATAATCGACATTGATTGCAGAGTAATGAACAATATTCATATTGATTTTGCTTTTGTTTTTGGGTTCATATTTGAAATCTATTGAATCATTCATAATTTTAATAGATATGACTACTGCCATGAAATTTAATTCAATCACGATAATCATCACAATTTTTTTTAATTTAAAATTTAATATTATCATAAACTTTTTTAATTTAATAAATATAAATTAAATTTAAATATGAATATTATCATGAAAATTTTAATTTAATAAATAAAGAAATTATATGACATGTGGCAAGAAATGGTGTTTGTGAATATCAATTTAGTATATATTATTGATTAGTAATTATTGATAAACATTGATGAATGGGCAAAGTTAAGTGCAACCCAAAGTGGTTCAATTTATGGATGACTGGGCCACACATAACAATCATTTAGTAATTAGGCTAAGGTGCAATCTTGTTACAGACATCAAAATGTATAAATCATTTGATGAAAATAAAAAATTCAGGTTCCTCATTACTCTAATCCACGGATGGCATAATATTTTTTTATTGGAAAAATGAATTAAGCCATTTGAAATGATTAATTCATCGTCATTGCTCCAAACTCGTTTGAACTTTTTAATATTGCTTTCATTATATTTTTCCTTTGATCTTTTATAACCGATATCGATTGTAGAGTAATGAATAATATTTATATTGATTTTGCTTTTGCTTTTAGGATCATATTTGAAATCTATTGAATTATTCCCAATTTCATTAGAGTCATCTACTTCCTTGAAATTTAATTCAAACATAATGATTCTCATTAAAAAATTTTAATTTAAATATCAAGATTGTCTCACAACATATTTATTAATTTAATAAATAGAAATTTAATTTAAATATGAATATTATCATGAAAATTTTAATTTAATAAACCAAGAAAATATGTAACGGTGGAAAATTAAAATATGACACGTTGCGAGAAACTGAGTTAGATACTTTTGATTTACTATAGATTATAGATTATAGATAAAAAGTAATGAATAGGCGAAGTTTAGTGCAACCCAAAGTCTATTCAATTTAGGGATATATGGTCAACACGTAACAATTATTTAATAATCAGGCTCTGATAGAATCTTGTTAGGGATATCAAATTATAGGGATGATTTGATAGAATGAAAAATTTATGTTCCTTAATGTTCAAAATTGCAGGCGGCATAATATTTGTTTTTAGAAAAATTGAATCAAGTTGTTCAAGATGATTAATTCATCATCATCACTCCAAAATCATTTGAACATTTTAACTTTGCTTTCATTATATTTTCCCTCGATCTTTTTATAATCGGCACTGATGGCAGGATGATAAATAATAATCATATAGGAAAATTACTCCATCGTTTTTTTTTCATGTTTTACTCGGGGTATTTTAGTCATTTTATAAAAGAATAAAATAAACTCCAAATAAACCATAATAGACTTGCAAATATTATCTTATATATAATAAACTCATAATAAATCCATAATAAATTCATAATAAACCTTTAATATAAACTCATAATAATTATGAAAATCTGTTGAATTTATAAACTAATCATAAATTCTTATAAATATGAATATATTTTAAATTTTTGGAAAATTTGAAAAAAAAAATTTGCATTTTTGTCTAAAATCCTATTCATATTGATTTTGCTTTTTGTTTTGGTTCATTTTCAAAATCTGTTGAATCATTCACAGTTTCATTAGAGTTGTCTATTGCCATGAAATTTAATTTAAGCATAAAGGTTATCATGAAAATTTTTAATTTAAGTATCAATATTATCATGAAATTTTTTATTTTAATAAAGAAATTTAATTTAAATATGATTATTATCATGAAAATTTTAATTTTATAAATAAAGAAAATATATGACAGTGGCAAAATTAGAATAAGACTCGTTGCAAGAAACTCTGTTAGTCACTTTCGATTTAGTGTATATTATCGATACTTAGTGATGAACGGGTGAAATTCAGTGCAATCCAAAGTCGGCCCAATTTATGGATGATGTGTCACACGTAACAATCATTTAGTGATTATGCTTAGCTGCAATCTTATTACATACATCAAAATATAGGGATGATTTGGTTGAACAAAAAATTTCAAGTTCCTCATTGCTCAAATCTGCAATGGCATAATATATATTTTTTGATAGAAAAGTGAATCAAGCCATTCAATATTTTAAATTCACCATCATGACTTGAAACTCATTTGAATGTTTTCACACTACTTGCATTATATTTTTCCCTCGTATGATCTGCGCTGATGGCAGAGTGTAGAGTGATGAACAATATTCTTATTAACTTTGGTTTTGGTTTTGGATTTGTATTCAAAATCTATTGAATCATTTACAATTTCATTAGAGTCATCTACAGCTATGAAAATTAATTCAAACTTGATAATTATCATGAAATTTTTTAATTTAAATATGAGTATTATCATGAAAATTTAAATTTAATAAAATAAGAAAATGTATGACACATAGCTAAATTAGAATAAGACATGTAGTGAGAAAGCATGTTAGTGCCTATCAATTTAATATATATTATATATAAACATTGATGAATGGGTGAAGTTTAGTGCAACCCAAAGTTAGGCAAAATTTATGGATGAATGGCCTACATGTAACAATCATTTAGTATTTAAACTTGGTGCAATCTTATTAGAAACATTAAAATACAGGGATGATTTGATGGAATGGAAAAAATTGAGATGATTAATTTATTATCATCGCTGCAAACTTGTTTGAACTTTTTAAAATTGCTTTCATCGTCTTTTTATCTTTATTTTTTTATAACTGACATCAATTTCAAAGTGATGGACACAATTCATATTGATTTTTCTTTTTATTTTTGGTTCGTATTTGAAATTTATTGAATCATTAATTTGATTAGGGTCATTTATTGACTTGAAATTTATTTTAAACTGGAAGATTATTATGAAAAATTTTAATTTAATAATAGAAATTTAATTTAAATACTAATATTATTATGAAAATTTAATTTAATAGATAAAGAAAATATGTGGCACATTGCAAAATTAGAATAAGACACATGGTGAGAAACCATGTTATTGACTATCGATTTATAATATATTTCAGATAAACAGTGATGAATAGTCAAAGTTTAGTGCAATACAAAGTTGACCTAATTTATAGATGAATGGGCCATACATAACAATTAATTAGTAATTAGGCTTATGTGTAATCTTGTTAGAGACATCAATATGTAGGGATGATTTGATGAAACGAAAAAATTTAGGTTCTCATTGTTTTAAACTGCAGATGGCATAATATTTTTATTATCAGAAAAGTAAATCATGTCGTTCAAGATGATTAATTCATCTTCATCAATCAAAACTTGTTTCAACTTTGTAACATTGCTTTTACTATATTTTTGCCTTGATATGGCTGAGTAATGAAAAATATTCATATTAATTTTGCTTTTAGTTTTGGATTTTTATTCGGGAATCTATTGAATCATTGTCAATTTCATTAGAGTTGGCTACTGCCATGAAATTTAATTCAAAAATGAAGATTATCATGAAATTTTTTTAATATAAATATCAAGATTACCATGAAATATTTTATTTTAATATATAGAAATTTAATTTAAATTTGAACATTATAATGAAAATTTAAATTTCTTAAATAATGAAAATACATGACATGTGATAAAATTATAACAGGAAACATAGCTAGAAACTGTGTTAGTGACTATCGATTTGGTATATATTATAGATATAGACAAAAGGAGATGAATGGACAATGTTCAATGCAACCCAAAGTCCGGCTAATTTATTGATGAATGGGCCACATGTACCAATCATTTAGTAATTAGGCTTAGGTGTAATCTTGTTAGGGACATCATAATGCTGGTATAATTTGATGGAACAGAAAAATTCAGGTTCCTCATACTCTAAACTTCAAATGGCGTAATATTTGTTTTTAAAAAATTCAAGATGATTAATTCATCATCATCGCTGCATACTTGTTTGAACTTTTAACATTGCTTTCTTCATCTTTTTTCCTCAATCTTATGCAGCAACATCAATAGTATAATGATGATCAATATGCATATTTTTTTTACTTTAACTTTTGGGATCATATTTGAAATCCATTGAATCATTCACAATTTCATTAGAGCTATCTAATACCATAAAATTTAATTCAAACATGATGATTATCAAGAAAATTTTTTAATTTAAATATCAATTTTACAATGAAATTTTTTAATTTAATAAATATAAATTTAATTTAAATATGAATATTATCATTAAAATTTTAATTAAAAAAGAAAATGTATGACATGTAGCTAAATTATAATAAGACGTGGCGAGAAACCATATTAGTGACTATCGATTTAACATATATTATAGATAAACAGTGATGAATTGGCGAATTTCAGTGCAACCCAAAGTCTGCAAAATTTATGAATGAATGTTTCACACATAACAATCATTTAGTAATTAGACTCAGGTGGAATCTTGTTAGAAACATCAAAATGTAGTGATGATTTGATGGAATGGAAATCTGTTTTAAAAAAAAAGATTTGATGGAATGAAAACATTAAAGATGATTAATTCATTATCATCGCTCCAAACACATTTTAACTTTTAAATATTGCTTTCATCATCTTTTTCCCTCTCATTAGTGAATGCAGAGTAATGAATAAAAATTCATATTGGTTTTGCTTTTGCTTTTGCTTTCGGTTTGTATTTAAAATCTATTAAATCATTCACAATTTCTTTAGAGTCATCTACTGCCATGAAATTTAATTCAATCATCATTATTATCATGAAAATCTTTTAATTTAAATATCAATATTTTCATGAATTTTTTAAATTGATAAATAAAAATTAAATTTAAATATGAATAATATCATGAAAATTTGAATTTATTAAATAAAGAAGTTATATGGCACGAGGCAAATTTATAATAAGAATCGTGGCAATAAATAGAATTAGTGAATATTAATTTAGCATATATTATTGATTATTGATAAACAGTGATGAATGGAAAAAGTTAAGTGCAACCCAAAGTTAGACAAATTTATGGATGAATGGGCTACATATAACAATCCTTTTGTAAGTAGGCTTAAGTTCAAACTTTCCAGAGATATCAAAATATAAGGATGATTTAATGGAACGGAAAAAATTAAGGTTCCTCATTGCTCTAAACTAATGATGGCATAATATCTTTTTATTAGAAAAGAGAATAAACTCATTTGAGATGATTAGTTCGTCATCATCGATTAAAACTTGTTTGAACTTTTTAACATTACTTTCATCATCTTTTTCCATTGATCTTTTATACTCGGCATCGACTGAAGAGTAATGAACAATATTCATATTGATTTTTCTTTTGCCTTTGGGTTCATATTTGAAATCTATTGAATCATTCACAATTTCATTAGAGTCCTATATTACCAAGAAATTTAATTCAATTATGATGATTATCATTAAAATTTTTTAATTTTTATATCAATATTATTATGAAATTTTTTAATTAATAGATATAAATTAAATTTAAATATGAATATTATCATGAAAATTTCATTTTAATTAATAAAGAAATTATATGACACATGGAAAAATTAGAATAAGACTCATGGTAAGAAACAGTGATAGTGACGACCGATTTAGTATATATTGATAAATGGTGATAAATGAGTGAAGTTCTATGTAATCCAATGTCGTCCTAGTTTATGGATGAATGGGCCACACATAACAATCATTTAGCAATCTTGTTAGAGACATCAAAATTTATGGATGATTTGATTGAGCAAAAAAAATAAGGTTCCTCATTGCTTCAAACTACGGATGGCACAATATTTTCTTATTAGAAAATTGGATCACGACATTTGAGATGATTAATTCATCATCATTGCTCCAAATGAGTTTGAAATTTTTGATATTGCTTTCACTATCCTTTTCCCTCGATCTTTTATAACCAATATCGATTGTAAAATAATGAACAATATTCATATTGATTTTTCTTTTGCTTTTGGGTTTGCATTTGAAATCTATTGAATTATTCACAATTTCATTAGAGTCGCCTACTGCCATGAAATTTAATTCAATATTATCATGAATTTTTTTAATTTAATAAATACAAATTTAATTTAAATATGAATATTATAATGAAAATTTTAATTAAAAAAAAAAGAAAATGTATGACATGTAGCTAAATTATAATAAGACATGTGGCAAGAAACTATATTAGTGACTATCGATTTAATATATATATATATATATATAAACAGTTGTTGTCCCAAGATAGCAACCAAGAGGGGGGTGAATTGGATTGGTTTAAGAATTGATGGTTAATTCAAAAATTCAAAGATTAAAAAGAAGTATAGAAGATGTAGAAGAAGATCAAGTAGAAGATGGAACACAAAGGTTTATAGTGCTTCGGATTTACCTTGATCCTATATCCACTTCATTAACAACTTGTTAAGGTTCCACTAGCTTTGAGTTTTTACAAGCTTAACTCTAACTTAGTTTTTTCTCTAGCTCACACTAAACTACTTACAATGGTTTGAGATCACTTCCTCACAACCTTTATAAGAGTTTTTCAAGGCTCACTCTCACACCCTTAGTGTTTTCAAGCTCACACTTAAACTTAAAGTGGTGTGTTAATGCTCACACCCAACGCTCAATTAATACAAAAAGTAATTTTGATGCAAAAGAAAGAAAGATGTTCAAAAAGGCTATTACAATCACAAAACTTTTATAAAAATGAAGTTACTTAAGGTGTTTATAGCCTTTAGGCCAAGAATTAGCCGTTTGAGGTTGGGGTCAACATATTTGATTCTTGTCTTCTACTAATTTCTCTGCCAGAGCAATTTCCTGGTCGAACTCCTAAGTGTTTAGTCGGAAGTAGTGTGGTTCGGTCGAAATAATGCATGGTCCAGTCGGAGTAATAGAAATTCTGCTTAATGCTCTTTCAATGGTTGGTCCACGTGGCTTCCACTTATTGAATGGAGATGCAACGGCTTCTGACTTAAGTAATTTTTAAATAGTTTAGTCGGGCTTACATCAAGTCCAGTCAAACTTGCCTTGGTATATCCAATTTTTGGACATACCCTCGACCAGGAAATCTACTGGATATTTTAGAGAAAATTGGCTTCTATGATCCGGTCGAAATATCATGGAGTCTGATCGGACTTATGTGGTACTCTGAGAAAATGGGAGTACTTCTGACCGTGGATCCTTCTGTGTGTTTTGGCTCTTTTCTCATTCAAGGGTCCGGTCGATAGAATATGTAGTCAGGTCGAACATCATGTGGTATAGTGAGATTTTTGAAGTACTCTCCACTGTGAGACCTTCTGTGTCTTTTGGCTCGTTTGGTCATCAATGGTCAGGTCGGTCTTCTAGGTTGTCTGATTGGACTTTTCATATTTTCTTCAAAAGAAATAACTTCCTAGAAAATGAAAATTGGTGCAAGTGTTAGGTAAATTCAATTTGATTGCCTAAGATAAAAAATAGGAGGGTTTGGTTAACAACAGTGATGAATTGGCGAAGTTTAGTGCAACCCAAAGTTGATAAAATTTATGAATGAATAGGCCACAAGTAACAATCATTTAGTAATTAGACTTAGATGGAATTTTGTTAGACACATCAAAATTTACAGATGATTTGATGGAATGAAAATTTGTTAAAACAAAGATTTGATGGAATGGAAAATTTTGAGATGATTAATTCATCATCATTACTCCAAACTCATTTTAACTTTTAAATATTACTTTCATCATCTTTCTCCCTCGATCTTTTATAATCAGAATTGATTACAGAGTAATGAAAAATATTCATATTGGTTTTTCTTTCACTTTTGGGTTCGTATTTGAAATCTATTATATCATTCGCAATTTCTTTAGAGTCGTCTATTCCCATGAAATTAATTCAATCGATTATTATCATGAAAATTTTTAATATAAATATCAGTATTATCATAAAAAATTTTAAATTGATAAATAAAAGATAAATTTAAATATGAATATTATCATTAAATTTTAAATTTATTAAATAAAGAAATTATATGACACGAGAAAAAATTAGAATAAGACTCATGGTAAGAAATGGAGTTAGTGACTATTGACTTAGCATATATTATTGATAAACAGTGATGAATGGGCAAAGTTAATAGCAACCCAAAGACAGACAAATTTATGGATGAATGGGCCGCACATAACAATTCTTTGCAAGTAGGCTTAGGAGCAATCTTTCCAATGACATCAAAATATAGGGATGATTTGATGGAATGAAAAATTAAGGTTCCTCATTACTCTAAACTAATGATGGCAAAATATTTTTTTATTAGAAAGGCGAATAAAGTCGTTTGAGATGATTAATTCATCATCATAGCTTCAAACACATTTGAACTTTTTAACGTTGCTTTCATCATCTTTTTCCCTCGATCTTTTATAATCGGCATCGATTGAAGAGTAACGAATAATATTCATATTGATTTTTCTTTTACCTATGGGTTCATATTTGAAATCTATTGAATTATTCACAATTTCATTAGAGTCGTCTACTGTCATGAAATTTAATTCAATCACGATGATTATCATTGAAATTTTTTAATTTAAACATCAAAATTATCATGAATTTTTAATTTAATAGATGTAAATTAAATTTAAATATGAATATTATCATGAAAATTCCATTTTAATTAATAAAGAAATTATATGACACTTGGTTAAATTAAAATAAGACTCGTGGAAAGAAACAGTGTTAGTGACGATCGAATTAGTGTATATTATTGATAAACGGTGATGAATGAGTGAAGTTCTACGCAATCCAATGTCAGCCTAGTTTATGGATGAATGGGTCAC
Organism: Garcia nutans; assembly: GCA_947685225.1. Taxonomy (NCBI): domain Eukaryota; kingdom Viridiplantae; phylum Streptophyta; class Magnoliopsida; order Malpighiales; family Euphorbiaceae; genus Garcia; species Garcia nutans. The sequence continues at coordinate 1,865,602 of CANTUV010000013.1, forward strand.
ATAACAATCATTTAGTAATTAGGCTTAGTTGGAATCTAGTTAGAGACATCAAAATTTATGGATGATTTGATGGAAACAAAAAATTAAGGTTCCTAATTGCTCCAAACTACGGATGGCATATTATTTTTTTTATTAGATAAGTGCATCGAGTTGTTTGAGATGATTAATTCATCATCATTGCTCCAAACCCATTTGAACTTTTTAATATTGCTTTCATAATCTTTTTCTCTCAATATTTTATAACTGGCATCGATTGCAAAGTAATGAACAATATTCATATTGATTTTTCTTTTGCTTTTAGGTTCGTAATTGAAATCTATTGAATAATTCACAACTTCATTAGAGTCGTCTACTACTATAAAATTTAATTCAATCATGATTATTATCATTAAAATTTTTTAATTTAAATATCAATATTATCATGAAAATTTTAATTTAATAAATATAAATTAAATTTAAATATGAATATTATCATTAAAATTTAAATTTAATAAATAAAGAAATTGTATTGCATGTTGTAAAATTAGAATAAGACTCATGAAAAGAAATGATTTTAGTGACTATCAATTTTGTATATATTATTGATAAATAATGATGAATGGGTGAATTTAAGTACATTCCAAAGTCAGGCCAATTTATGGGTGAATAGGCCATACATAACAATTTTTTAGTAAATAGGCTTAGGTGCAATCTTTTTCGAGACCTCAAAATGTGTAGATAATTTAATGGAAAGGAAAAATTTAGGTTTCTCATTGCACTAAACTATAGATGGCATAATGTTTTTTTTATTTGAAAAGAGAATTAAGCCATTTGAGATGATTAATTTATGATCATCGCTCTAAACTCGTTTGAACTTTTTAACATTGCTTTCCTTATCTTTTTCCCTCGATCTTTTATATCAGTCATCAATTGTAGAGTAATAAATGATATTTATATTGATTTTGCTTTTCTTTTGGGTTTGTATTTGAAATCTATTGAATCATTCATAATTTCATTAAGGTCATCTTATGCCATGATATTTAATTTAATCATGATGATTATCATGAAAATTTTTTAATTTAAATATTAATATTATCATGAAATTTTTTTAATTTAATGAATAAAAATTTAATTTAAATATGGATATTATCACGAAAATATGAAAATATATGACAATTGGCTAATTTAGAATAAGACTAGTAGCAAGAAACAATGCTATTGACTATTGATTTTGTACATACTACCTCCATCTCATCTAAACTGTCATCTTTAACTAATACACACTTATTAAGAAAATCATTAAATTCTCTTAATATTATACATAATTATTTTGAATAGTCTAAAATGCCCCTATTAACTCATTAATATTAAAAATATTCTACTTTCACTTAATTAATTAACTCATTAATAATAAGGGTATAGTTGAAAAAAAAGTTAATTAATTTTTATTGATTTTATAAAGTGACAATATGAGTGGGATAATTTTTTTTTTTTGCAAAAGGGACAATTTAAATAGGACTGAGGTAGTCTTATTGACAAATAGTGATGAATGGGAGATGTTTGGCATAACCCAAAGTCAGCCCAATTTAAGGACAAATGGGTCATACGTAACTATCATTAAGTAATTAGGATTAGGTGCAATCTTATTAGGGACTTCAAAACAGCAAAATTCTTGTTCCTCATTACTCAAAACTGCGGATGTCATAATATTTTTTATATGAGTGAATCATGCCGTTCAAGATTACTAATTTGTAATCATCGCTCCATACTCATTTAAACTTTTTAACATTACTTTTATCATATTTTTCCCTCGATCTTTTGTAACCGATGCCGATGGAAGAATGATGAACAATATGCATATTGATTTTTCTTTGGTTATAGGTTTATATTAAAAATCTATCGAATCAATCACAATTTCATTAGAGTCATCTACTTCCAAGAAATTTAATTTAATAAAGGGGATTATCATGAAAATTAATTTAATAAATGTAAATTTAATTTAAATATGAATATTATCAAGAAAATTCCAATTTAATAAATATGGAAAATATATTACACATGGAAAAATTAAAATAAGACTCGTGGTAAGAAATAAGGTTAGTCACTATCGATTTAGTATATATTATTGATAAAAAGTGAGGAATGACCGATGTTCAAAGCAACCCAAAGTTAGCCCAATTTATGGATGAATGGGCCACACATAACAATCATTTAGTAATTAGCCTTAGGTTCAATCTTATTGGAGACATCAAAATGCATGGATGATTTGATGGAACGAAAAAATTCAGGTTCCTTATTGCTTTAAACTACGGGTAGCATAATATTTTTTTATTGGAAAAGCGAATAAAGCCATTTGAGATTATTAGTTTTTTTATCATCGCTCTAAACTCATTTGAAATTTTTAACATTACTTTCATTATCTTTGTCCCTCGATCTTTTATAACTAGCATTGATTGCAGAGTAATGACTAATATTTATATTGATTTTGCTTTTGCTTTTGGGTTCGTACTTGAAATCTAATGAATTATTCACAATTTTATTAGAGTCATCTACTGCCATGAAATTTAATTCAATCATTATGATTATCATGAAAATTTTTTAATTTAAATATCTATATTATCATGAAATTTTTAATTTAAAAGATATAAATTAAATTTAGATATGAATATTATCATGAAAATTTTAATTTAATAAATAAAGAAATTATATGAAACATGGAAAAATTAGAATAAGACTCATGGCAATAAACGATGTTAGTGAATATTGATTTAGTTTGTATTATTGATAAACGGTGATGAATGAGCGAAGTTAACTGCAACCCAAAGTAGGCCCAATTTATGGATGAATGGGCCACACATAATAATCCTTTAGGAAGGAGGCTTAGGTGGAATCTTGTTCAAGACATCAAAATGCATGGATGATTTAATGGAATAGAAAAATTTGGGTTCCTCATTGCTCTAAACTATGGATGACATTATATTTTCTAATTAGAAAAGGGAATCAAGCCAATTGAGATGATTAATTCATCATCATTGTTCATGGTTATGAAGGGTTAGTTTTTGGTGTTAAGTTGAGGGTAATGTCAGTATAGGGTAAAAGATTAGGTTTTGCAATGATATCCTCAATCTCCTTTATAGAGGGTTCCATGGAAGTAAATGAAATGCATAATGTTTGTAGAGGTGAACTAATGGTGGTAACTTAAAGGACTAAGCGTAACTTTTGAAAACTAAACTCACTTCACACGGGTAGTTAGAGAGCTCTACTAGAAAGAGCCAAACTGTTTAATATATTATCATAATAACACTGACTAGTTCAACGTTAGTTGTACTATAATATAGTGATTGAGTAGCCTTGTGGAGGTAATTTAGTGAATTATTTGAATACTTTAGAAAATTCAGTTAGAAGGTGGGATACATTAGATGGGTGGGGACTTGGTTGAGAAATACTAAAAAAGATTAAAATTTGGAATAGGAATCCAATACTTTGGGAACGACTGAATTCCTTTGGAATATATAGGATTTCCCTTTAACTTTATATGTCATGGTCAATTATTTATAGTCCATCTCTATTGGTTTGAGGGTCTTAAAATATTATACTCATAAAATCATTTAGCAAGCTACAATAGGGAGCACATATTAGTTAGCAATAATAGATCAATCTTAGATGTAGATGGTGAGTGCTTGGAATTGTCCCATATATTCTTCTCACCTATCTATTATAATACCCTAGTATTGCATTAAGAATTAAGATACGATACATTCTAAGTATCAAGAATAAATTAGAGTTTTATGTAAATAGTTAAATTTATGAAAGAAATTAAACTCTTATAAAGAGCCAAATGGGAAGAAAACCAATAATATTGAAGGGTGATATTCAAAATATTGTTTTTTGGCTGGTAAATAACAAAGATTTGTATTGAAAAACTAGAAAAATAAATTCTAAGAAGAAAAATCTAAGCAAATTAACTAGAATACTTGATACATAATTTTTCCCATAAAGATCCAATACATCTAGATACAAATTCAATAACATAATCCTCATGAAACAAAGTAGTAAGTAAAGGTGCCAAATTTGCATCAAGGGGTGTCACAACAAAGAAGACTTACTAGAAAAAATAACTAAAAACACGAAGGAAGTGATTTGAGATCTAGACCATCAAAGACAAGTCTCCTTCAAAGACCACAATCTGATGGGATCTTTATACCCAACTTGAAAAAAAAAATAAATAAAAGCCACCAAAAGCCATGGTGGGTAGGCTTGAACAATGGAAACCTTTGAATTTAAGGCTAATTGTTGATATTCCATCCAAGTCATTAGAACTACAAAAAACCATAACCACCTTAAAGGTGGAAGACAAAAAGGCCATAGGAAAGCCATTTCTACCAACTAAGAAAACAAACAACAAAGTTATTAGAGAAACTAAAGAAGAAACTAAGGAAAGATTGGAAGATCTAGGGTTGTTACCGGCTAAAAGGCTGGAGATGACCTTAGATCTAATGGTGGATAATAGAGGAAGAAGCAAATAAAAGGCTGAGAGAGAGAACTTCTAAAAGAAGGGAGTTTTGGATATTTTTACTTTATTCAAAATATTATTTTTGGAATCTTAAGGAAACAACGAAAATATTATGCGAAGAGCAATGGACAGTAAATAGACCTATGTTAAAATACTAGAGCAACTTAAGATTATATGGTTAAGTAAGCGCAAGTTAAAAATGTTCCAATAGGCACCAAATTAAAAAAAAGGACTGAGAGATACTAAAAAGACAAAAATATTAATAAGACGGTTTAGAATTAGTTTGGAAAATGAGAGAAAAATGCAAAATTAATAGTAATTTAATAAAAATGTAGGAAAATTAAATAATATAAAATAAATATAATCAGGCATTAAATTATTTGATAAATGTAAATAATATTTTTTAATAAGATATAATAATGACAAATTGCAAAAATCAAGGGGGGCAAAATTATAAAATTAAAGAATTGGAGTAAAATGTAATTTTTAAAACCTAGATGAAACTGCTTGAAGATTTGAGGGATTAAATTGTAATTTTTATTCAAAGAAAATTTTTCAGAAGATCCTTCGACAGAAAGTTTTGAAAGTTCATTTGTCACATCTTCGTTTAGTGGGTGTGACTGTCCTAGGGTCTAAGGCAGTTTAAGGCTACCAGTTACCATGTATAACCTATAATTATGCCCTTAGATATTTTTGTATTGTATAAGGACCTAAATTAATCTACAAAATTACTTTATATTTTATACATTACAAATATTGTGAATACCCTTTAATAAATAAACCACATGTTATTAATTTCCTAACAAACATTCTTCTCAGTCTGCGTCACTTTTGCAATACCATGAAGCCACTATTGCAAAGGTTGAGTTTCCTACAAAAGAAACACTATCCAAGAATAATATTATGAGTTATAATCTCAGTGATTATTTACTTGTATGTTTAACTATTATTTTAGAATATTCAAGTAAATTGAGAAGCTTATTATAGTTTCTTGTACATTTTTTTCTACAATTTATATGTAACTTAATAGAGCGATTGCATACTTTTCTCAATTACGCATGTCCTAATATTCTTTTAGGATCATAATTTTTTTCTAACAGGGTGGTTACATACTTGTGAGCTGGGATTTTTTCCACTACACCAATGTGGAATGGTTCTTGTGACTTCGACACTGTTAGACTCAGGGCGTTAGAGAACATGAGCCTAAATTAGGAGAAAATGGAGTCGCCACCCAAATGGGCTGGGAAAAGAAAGGGGTGGATGACTTAATTCTTATGAAATTTTCAACCCTCTAATGGGTTTGAAAAGTTGGGTACGCGTGGGGAAGGTGAAAATGACCCAGCACCCCACAACGCTAGGTTCATTGGATCCGGCCTCCTTTTTAGGTCTAAATATTATTAAATTCTTAAATATTATAAAATCATCCATAATACATGTAATTATCAAAATAAATAATTAGTCATCGTATTAAAATCAAGGAAAGTCCAAACCAACAAATAAATGGACACCGATATAAGATAGAAACATACCCTTATAACCATGTCCAATGTCTAAAACTAAATAGAATAGGACACCCACCACTTTTTTTTTTAGAAATATGCCCTTATATTGATCCAAAACTCAAAATAAATTAAATTATATTAATCTTAATTAATAAGGTACCCACGAAGTGAAAACATACCTCTTACATTATGGAAACTAAAATAATCAATATTAAAATAATAAACCAAATGAATTAAACCATTCATAACATTCATAATAATTAAAAGTAAATCACCAAAAACAGAACATTGATAAACCATTCATCATAAGCATATTATAAATTAAATAATTAAAATTTTAGGGTTCAATCTTAAATAAATTATTAAATGAATAAAATTAGGGTTTTGAAGTTGATGTCCAGGAAATTAGATTTTTTGGATTAAGCTTTAAAAAAATTGGTTTTAAATTATGTCTACCGGATTAGGGTAGAAAATTTAGGAATAGGATTTTGGTAAATTAGGGTTTGAGTGAATTGTGGTTGGGGTAAATTAGGGTTTAGGTGAATTGGATCCTATATATTAGGGTTTATGTAAATTAGGGTTTAGATGAATTAGGGTTTAAGTAAATTAGGGTTTGGGTAAATTTAGAATTTTAGAATTAGGATTTTAGGTTTACTAGATATTAGGGTTTTGGTTATTTAAAAAAATTAATTTAGGGTTTTGCAAATTGGAGGAAACCGACTATGGTTTTAGAAAAGGTCTAGCTACTGGATATATTTAAACTAATGAATTTATAATGATAAATATAATTGGGTGTGTCTAAGCTACTGGAGCTACTTTGGATGAAGAACAAATATGATTAATGTTTAAACGAACATCACCAACACTTCATGTGCTTGAGTTTAAATGAATTAAACTTAGAGAACTTACCTTCACTTGTTGATTCCACTAAAAATTAAATGTTGATCCAAACTCTCACTTGCACCAATTTGGAATTCTTGGCTTAGCAGAATCAAGACAGTAACTATTTCCTTGTTTTATGAATTTGATAGTATTCTCTCTTTGTGTTTGTTGATTATTCATCTTTGTTTTAATAATTTTGACTGCTTCTGTATTTATTGCTAATCAAAATTATTGGTTGCTAATCCATCTTTGTTGTTTTTAATCCTCTGTTTATAGGCAAAACCCTCACTTCACCCTTAAACCTAATTCTCTTAATCCAAACTTTAAACAAATTATAGCTTGATTAGGAAATTAAATTGCAAGTCAAAATTCAAATTTGGAGGGGCTCATATCGATTTGGAGGCTCAAAATCAATATGGAGCCAACCCATATCGATTTGGAAGGTCCAAATCAATATGAGCTTGGCTCATATTGATTTGCATAAATTGACATGAGCCATGCTCATGTCGATTTTGACCTATCCCGACTCAAAGAAAACCCAATCCCGACTCAAAGCAAACCCTAATTTTTAATTTCTTTTAGACCGAACCTATTTTACAATTTAATTTAGACTTTTACAAATTGGACCCTTTAATATTTCAGCTTTAAAATTAGGTTTAGGTTCTTTAAAATTATAATGGAACAAGATAAGTTTCTTAAATCTAATTCATGCAAAATTTAAGGATATACAGTTTTTCCCCTTGCTTGAACGATCTAAGACTTTAGTAGAAGATAGTAAAAAGTAACATGACTTTGAGCTGATTTTAGATAAGAATGGTTCTGAACCCGAGGTTGGATTGAGTTTTGAAATTGAAAATAATTTTGAGTTCTGGGCCAGAGTTCTTGACTCGAGTTGGTTTGGGTTATAGACTCAGAGTTTTGGACTCAAAAATAATTTGAATTCTGGACCCGAGTTGATTTGGGTTCTGGATTCGGATTGAGTTTTGGACTAAAAAATAATTTGGATTCTGGACCCGAGTTGATTTGGGTTTTAAACCCAGATTGAGTTCTAGACTCGAAAATGATTTGGATTATAGACTCGAGTTGGTTTGGGTTCTGGACTTGGATTGAGTTCTGAACTAAAAAATAATTTGGATTTTGGACCCAGGATGGTTTGGGTTTAATACCCGGATTATCTACAAAAATTAATTTCAATGGTCAGTGTCAGTTTTAGAAAAAAATTAAGTTATTTTTTATTATACCTATATACTCTTGCCCCCTGTGTGAAAAAAATATTTGTAAGTATAAAATTATTTTTTAGACACGCAATAATATTTTAATAATTATTAATCAAATCCAATATTTAAAAATGTGTTGCATGTGAATTATTGAAACAGAGAAAGAAACAAATAATTGAAAGCAAAGTTCAAAAAGCACATTTTGACTTATCAGTTATTGAAATGGATGAAACACTTTGAATTATTTGGATCTGAAAATGAAATGTTCAAAATGCAGTGCATGTGTCCTTGTCCCTTATATATATATATATATATAACTGATATGTGCCTCATTTTCCTATATAAAGGATCATTTCCTTGCCATTTTTCATTCAGAACAACTTCATCCTCAACATTTTCTTTAATTTTAAGTTTTTGAAAGAGTTATCACTTATCATAAATGGCTACTATCCAATATTATAATGAATTGCTTACATACCTTGATGATAAATATTGTTATGTGAAAATTTACATGAAAATTTACATCATAGAAAGTAAAAGGAATGGAACAAAAATTTATGTAATTGTTATTGAAAGTGCAAAAAAGGAATATGTGTAGACTTACCTATATTTGAAAAGCATGATAGATGTGCCACTCATAGTGGTGGAAACATCCACAAAGCGCCGTAAGTGGTATGATCGGGCCCCACCTATGGTGAAAAGAATGGTCTGAGAAAGCGGATTTGAAGACTTTGTTTTGCAATTACCATCCCGAGGATATCAAATTGACAGGAGTGTCATTCGAGCACTTACAAAGTGATGGATGGAAACTACCTATATTTTTCACCTGCTTATAGGTCCAGTTGATTTTGCTACCCTAACAGGCGTCCGATACCACATGATTCCCGTCTCTTTAACTAGCAATATTTTAACCCATGAGGAAATTCATCAATTGACCGGTGTTAGGCTCCATTTTAGAGGATCTTACAAATATCAAATATGAGCCTATTCGAGAACACTAGATGAAGTATACTCGACCCATCTAAAATGAGAGCTGAACAGTATACTCGGGGGTTTCTATTATATTTACTGGGGCCACCATATTGGGTAGCACTGAGTCTGCCATCCATTTTTCAGTCTACGTACCCTTTCCTATTTAGACCATGTGCCAACTTATGTGCGGGGAGAAGCCAGTTTTGCATGCCTCTATCACGACTTTGATGTAATTTGCATGAATAGAAAATCCTTTACTGGCTTTATGGTTGTTGCCGAGGTATCACTTTTCTTATAATTGTTGGTCTAAATAATGCATGTGTGTGGATTTTGATCTTTCTTTTCATGCACAGGTATAGGCATATGAGCACAATCTCCCAACATTACTAGGTCACGAGCCGGATACCCATGACTAAGCTTTTGGCTGTCGGACAGTAGAGAAGTGCTTAGAAGTCACCACGTACACACTTACTGCTATCACATGAGTTGCTTAACCTGGGACCAAGTAAAAAAAATGTTAATATTAATATCAAAACTTATGGTTGTTGGACCATAAAGAAGTACCTGTTTGATTTTCTGCATGTGGACGTAGCTTGGTGGAGCGCCGAAGGGAGAAACAACTGGACTGCATATATGATTGATGCACTGCCCTTACAAGAGTCTCGTTGGATCATTGTCGGCCCAGTCTCTTGTGGCGGGTATCTTGGTGAACGAGTGCATAATTGGTTTCTCGGTCCAGACCAGCGAAAGGTACCAGAAGATTTTTTATCATTCGTGTTGAACACTAGATCCATGCAAGAACCTTATTGGAGTCGTGCTCATAATGGATTTGATATTGGAGACCTTCTGCTTTCAACAGATGTGTCATATGTCCAATTCATTTGGGATCAACTGCTAGATTTTAAGGTGTCTCCTGCTAGCATTCAGGGGCTTCCCGAAGGTGAAAAAGAAGACATAGAAGTGGAGGAAGGAGAGGAACAAGAATATGAAGAAGAGGACGAAGACGAGGAGGAGGAAGGTAAGCCTACTTCCTATTCTCGCAGCGATTCTAGGGCTGGCACTTCTCAAGTAAATACTTTCCATTTCATCATTGCAACTATTTCTTCTTAATTTGTTCTTACTATTTTCATGATTATTACAGGCTGCTGGTTCATTCTGTCACGAGGCTGGATCTTCCTCTGTTGTCCTAGTTCAGCGACAATTTTCACTAGTTTAACAATAATTTTCTCCATTTGCTCATTCTCTTCAACCAGATGTGTCATCTTATCTGTAAAGCTTCGATTTGAGTTATCTGGTCTATCATCCTATTCCATAATGATATATGCTTATATGTATGCATGAAAATGTATGTACTTACCTTTTCCTTATCTGGCTCACAGCAGATGCTCGAAGAATAGAACAAAAAGTTGTAGGAAGAGTTAGCTACCAGTCATCAACATGCTGCCTATTTTGAAGGATTGTACCATCAAGAGGCATAAAACTTTCGGGACTTTTGGTTTCAAGGCATGAGGGATCCGAATGCTTCTTCTTCAAGAGGCCCTCGGACTGTCAACTATGATGCACCTCCTCCTTTCTCCAGTGATGACTATTACAGAACCGACTCTCAGGGCAATAAAGGTTCAGGTGCTTCCTCTTCGAGTGGACTTTGGGCAGGCGATATGCCTCCTCCTCCAACAAGTGATGACTTTCTCAGGGATTTGTTTGATTATAGATGGCCCCCTCCTCGCAGTGATTAAGTTGTATTTGTTTAGATAAAAGGCTTATATTAATAATAATAATAATAATAATAATAATAATAATAATAATAATAATAATAATAATAATAATAATAATAATAATAATAATAATAATTACATTTTAGTTCTCCAACAACTTTGACTTTTCACCTTTTTTTACTTTTCTATATCCTTTTTTTTAAAAAAAATCATATATGTACACCGAATATCCATGATGAATTCAAATTTGGATTCATCATGGATAAAAGTTTTCAAAACGATAATATACTCGGCATTCTGATAATTACTCGACATGAACTCCTTTTCCATACTTGTCCTGGTTTCCAACCACTGCCTATTCCTCGTACACTTCAGTATATATGCCTTATATAAATCTATTTCAATTTGCCAATCATGCCACAATTCCTACCTTCAATAGAAACAAATTAATATCCTACGAATTAGCAACGAAAACAATTCCACCAATTTTGATTTTTTCTTTAACTTCAAGAATGACTTAGCTTAATTTGAAGAAAATCAAAGGTTTGTTTAAGACCATGAAAGCTATACATTGGGAACAAATATTTTGGTCTCAAATTAATGCTTTAAAGTGCTTTCAAAATGTCAAATTGGACCATTCCTTTTTACATGCCATGGCTTCCTTTTGGGATGTGAAAACTAGGACTTTCAAGATAAACAACTTTGAAATTTGTCCTATGATCAAAGAATTTGAATCTATTCTTAGATATCCAAGTGATCATCCAATGGCATTGCCCATACTAACTTCCAAGACTCATCAAAAGATGCAGATGTTGTTTCAACACTCGAAACATGAAGTTCTGTAATTGACAAGAGGTGAGAAAATCCTGCTTTGTCCTTTGATTGATTTTTGCACTTCCCATTTGGCTCCCACCAAAACATGGGGATGTATGTTCTATCTTTGCTTGCTCGGTCAATTCTTGCTTATTTCTCCTGACGGCAACATTGATCCGCAAATGCTAGATATCATAGACCAAATGGATGGGAGATTTTTACCAGTACTCGTGATCTTGGGTGAGACCTTAGTTGGATTAGATCAATTCAAGACCAATTATTTGACGAGGTTAACTAGAAGTCCTTTGCTACTTCAGATAATTACCTAAACTACCCTTTTGGATTTTCTATTTAGGCCTTTTTTTTATTACCTAAACTATCCTAATTTTTTCCAAAGCCGCCCTTGCAAATTTTTGACTTACTAGACTTCTCTTTATTATTATTATTATTATTATTATTATTATTATTATTATTATTATTATTATTATTATTTTCATTATTTTCATTATTATCATCATTATTATTATTATTATTATTATTATTATTATTATTATTATTATTATTTTCTATTAGTTCTAATTTTTACTTAGACCACCCTTGCGGGTTTTCAGAGCTAGCGAACTGTCCTAATTTTTTCCTAGGCCGCCCTTGCGGGTTTTCAACCTAACGAGCTTTTTTTTTTTAAATTATGGCTTGTGTTTAAAGATATGATTACAGGATCGCCTTTGCTTACTCGACAGCCCATCTATGGACTTTACCAGATATCTGTAACAACATCATTTTGCCAGGAAACTACTCCATCCTACTTCTTCATATGCCGACTGGATTGACTGGATCCGCTCACGAGCTGTCATTAACATCCATTGGTTGGTACCTTGGTAGAAGATTACCCATGTCACCATTCGGACGTATATGATGTATGTTCCTCTTGTCGCTCTTCGTCAAGGTACTTACTATGATCCTCATCGACTTGACCGCCAGTATGGAGCTGGGCTCGAGGTTCTAAGTTTACTACTGAATTGGAAATGCCCAGTCTGACTAAAGCTTTCTTGGATCGATTGAAGCAAAGCTAGCCTGCATGCTACACTTATCGTCTGCCATAGATTTTACACTTGTCAATTACTTAGAAAAAATAATGTTAGGATGAATAATAATAATAATAATAAAAGATGTTTTCTCTCCTTTTATAATTTGTCATCACCTTTCTCTATTGTGTTATTTATTTTACCTTTATGGTCAGATTATTTTAAAATAGTGCATATAGAACAATTTTAATATTAACTCTGTTTTATTAAATTGGGGAATAACCAAACATAAAGTCAGCATACAAAAGATCACTCATGTCGCCAACCAGCCCTTTTAGGTTTTCTAATTGATAATTTTCTTTTATTTAGCCCTAATTGTTGCCTAGCCCGCCCTTTCGGATTTTTGAAACTAGCGGATTGCTCTAATTTTGTCTAGGCCCCCTTTTTCAACATAGTAAGCTCTTTTTTTATACATAAAACCTCTTCAACCTATCAATGTTCACTGGCTCACTAAACTCGTTCCCATCCATGTCTGATAGCTTGACTGCACCCTTATTCATGATGAGCTTCATAATATACAGCCCTTCCCAACTAGGTCTAAACTTCCCTCTTGGATCAGGGACATTTGGCTTACACTGCTTTAATACTAAGTCACCAACTGTAAACTTCATGATCTTAACCTTTCTATTGTAGGCCCGAGCTATCTTTCTTTGATACAACTGATGATGATACAGTGCTTTTAACCTTCTCTCTTCCAACAGGGCCAACTGTATATATCTACTCACTACCCATTCAGTCTTAGGCAATTCAGCTTCCAGGACCACCCTCAATAATTTGATCTCAATCTCAATTGGAAATACTGCTTCCATCCCATAAACTAAGGAAAATGACATCATTCTAGTCAGGGTTTGCACACTGGTCTTGTACCCCCATAAAGCAAAAGGAAGCATCTCCGACCAATTTCTATATGTCTTGGTCATCTTGGACAAAATTTGCTTAATTGTATTGTTTGTTGCTTTCACTACACCATTAGCCTTCAGTCTGTAAGGGGAGGATTAGTGATGGTGAATTCAATACTTTGAGAATAAGTCCTTAATTGCTCCTTGTAACTATATCCCATTGTCTGATATCGCACTATATGGAATCCCATACCTGTAGATGAGAATCTTTTCAATAAATCTAGCCATTTGCCTTGGCCCCAGCTTGCTGAAAGAGTCGAACTCAACCCATTTTGAAAATAATCCACTACTGCTACAATGAAAAGGTAACGGTTTGAAGCCGTCATATGTACCTCATCAATAATGTCAATCCCCCAAGTTGTGAAAGGCCAGGGTGAAGACATAGAATGTAATTCTTCATGAGGTATGTGATTCAAATTGCCATACATCTGACATTGCTGGCACTTCTTTACAAAATCTATACAATTTCTTTCCATGGTCAACCAAAAATAGCCTTATCGAATTATTTTCTTAACTAGGGCTAATTCGTTCATGTGTGGTCCATAACTTCCCGTATGCATTTTTGACATGATCTGCTCAACTTCAGACTTTCTCAAGCATCTCAAGTGTACCCCCATTAGGCCATCTTCGATCAACTCTCCATGAAAGGTGATATATTGTAAGGACCATCGCCTTATTTCTCTTCTTTCTTCCACTGTTGCCCCCAATAGGTATTCCTTATTCTCCAAAAATCATCTTATGGTGTCATACCATGCATAATGGTCTGTATCAATTTTCATGATTTTTTCATATTCATAGCAAGGAGTTGATGAACTGGTCAAAACCAGAGGCTTAAGAAATAAGTTGACAAGATTTTCCCACAACAAAGCCAATATGGCTAGGGCATCGGCTATCCGGTTTTCTTCTCTTGGTAAGTGTATAAATTCGCACTCCTTAAAATTCTTCTTCATCATGGTCAAATAATCATGGTATGGTTTTAACTTCTCTTCTATCAATTCCCACTCTCCATTTACTTAGGATACCACTAACAACGAATCACCAAAGACTTGCACTTTATCCATCTTCATTATCATCATGGTTTACAAACCAAAGATACATGCTTCATACTCTACCATGTTATTAGTTGCCCTAAAATTCAACTTCTTACCTAGAGGAATGAGCTCCCCTTCAGGTGATTCTAGTATTACCCCCAAACCTACTCCCTTTCTATTTACTGCTCCATCAAAATACATCTTCCATCCTTGTACTTCTATGCCTCTAAATGTTCATCAGGAAATTCCAAAACCACTTCCTCACTGTCTAGCAATGGTTGCTAAGCCAGGAATTCTACTACTGCTCTACCTTTGATGATTTTCCTGGTTACATATTCAATCTCAAATTCTTCTAAAATTATCAACCATTGACCATATTTCCCAATCAACGAAGGTGTCTCCCTTAAATATTTCATTGGATCCAACTTGAAAATTAATTGCATACTATATGATTGAAAGTAATGCCGCAATTTCTTAGAAGATCAAACTACAGCTATACAGGTCTTTTCAATGATACTATACTTAATCTCATAAGGTAGAAGCTTTCTACTCAAATAATAGATTGAATGCTCAACCTCTGATTCATCTGCTTAGGCTAGCATTGCTTCTATTGACTCTTCCTCTATTCTTAAGTATAGCAATAATGGTCTACCAGGTCTAGATTGTTTTAAAATAGGTGGATTCAATAAATACACTTTTGTATGCTCAAAGGCCTTTTGACATTCTTCATTCCACTTGATCGGCTGGTTCTTTTTAAGCACTTTAAAGATAGGTTCAAAGATTGTGGTAAGCTTTGTTATGAACCTGCTAATGCACTATAATCATCCAATGAAACCCCAAACATCCTTCTCCGTCTTAAGGGCTGGCATATACCTAATTGCCTTAACTGTGTCAGGGTCAATCTCAATGCCATTTGGGCCAATCACATACCCCATCATTTTGCCTGAAGTAACTCCAAATACATAATTCTTTGGATTCAACCTTAGATTATACTTCACTGCTCTGACTTCACCATCATGTCATCAATACAGACCTCAACTTCCTTATGCATCATGTCATGAAACAAGGTGGTGGCCATCCTTTGGTAGGTTGCTCCAGCATTCTTTAATCCAAATGGCATCACTCTATAATAAAATATACCCCATGTAGTAATGAAGGCGGTTTTAGCTTTATCCGTTTAGGCCATTAACACTTAATTGTATCCAAAAAATTCATCTACAAATGAATGTAGCACGCTAGAGGTTGCACTATCAATAAGGACATCTATATGGGGTAAAGGAAAGTCATCCTTAGGGAAAGCCTTTTTCAAGTCTCTATAATTGACACAAACCCTAATTCTTCCATCTTTCTTTGGTATGGGAACTATGTTGGCTAGCCAGTCTAGATAATCTATCACTTCAAGGAACTTTACTTGTATATGCTTAGTGACTTCTTCTTTGATCAATTCTACCCATTTTTATCTTAACCATCTGAGCTTTTGTTTGACAGGTTTCATGTGAGTGTAAGTGGGAATCATGTGCTCGGCTATATCTTGATCATTTCTAGGCATATCCTCGTAAGCCAAGCAAAGACTTTTTTATATTTTTTAAATATTTTTTCTATTCTCTCTCTCATGAAGAGTGAGGTCGGATGCTATGCTAATGTTTTTAAGATAATCGATTGTTCCCAAATTTAATGATTGTGTATCAACAAAGTTAATATTAAAAATGCTAATGTAACTACTATTTGAATGTACGCAACCATCAGGAAAAACATCACACAAGTAAGCAAAATCAGACTTTATTACATTCATTTTGGAAAAGAAAACATCATCATCCTCATACATAATAGACAATTAAAATCAAAATTAGAATCAACATTGATGTTCTCATCATCATAAACTAAAAGGTCCTCAAACTATTCTTCGATGAGGGTAGTAATTTCCTCTGGAGTCTTTTGGATCTTCAGGGTAGCTTCCTTCTTCTCTTTTGGGATATGCTCTTTGTCAATTGGCAAGCCAAACTTTTCTCTTCATGTTCCACCAATTCAACAACATCAACAAAGATCTCGAACCCAGGGATCATCTTTCCCATGAACATAATAGGCTCATGCTTTCCTTGCAATGGTCCCAACTCTGGTGCTTTGACAAATATTTCTTCAAGTGGAGGAAAACTTATCTTGTTATTCTTTTTTCAGCAGAACACCTCCATTTGCTTCATCATATCCCAACCCTTTCTAGGAAGTTTGAGTCTTGAAATCTGAAAGCTCTATTACAACTGCCTTCCTCTTCCCAAGGCCCATACTGGGTAGATAGTTCATTTTCTTCATCATAGCAAAAATTCTAGAACCCATTATCTCATTATCAAAAACAAAATCTACTTAAAAACCATTAAGAGGCCTCTTAATCATCAAAGCATTTACTACTTCATTATTCTTAGCCTCGTTAACCATTGTTTCATCTCATTTGGGAACTTGATCTTCTGATGGAGTGTAAAAGGAACTCCACCAAGCGGATGAAACCAAGGTCATCCTAACAGTAATTTAAAGGTGATGGGTATATCCAGGACTACAAACTCCACCATAGATTTAATTGGACCAGCCTTTACAGTAGCTTTAAAAGTTCCCTCAACATGCCTCTTAGTATTATCATAAGCCCTAATGGTCACCTTGGTTGGGCTCAAATCTCTAATTGACATAGCTAGGTTTGTCAAGATCTTAAGTGGAGGGATATTTATGGTGGATCCATCAATAACTATTACTTATAGAGTCCTTTTCCCTTTGACCTTTACCTTGATAAAAAGTGAGCGGATGTGATCTCTTCCCTCTTTCGGTAAATTCACATCCAGAAATGATGCCATTCCCATATCAGCCTTGTTCTTCTTTTGAATATCTTTGCACATCATCACTCTTTCAACTTTTATAAAATTAACCAACTCATCTAGTGTTATAAAGGTCAAAATTGGCAAGCTAGCCAAAGCTTTGGCCATAGTTTCACGGTGTTTCTTGGACGTGGCTAATAGATCCCAAATGCTGACACTTGCTTGAGTCCTTTTCAATTGCTTAAGGACTGTATCATCTTCATCTTCCTTCATTTCTTTTTCAGAATCCTTCCCTTTGTTTCTACTTCTTTTGGTGGTGGTCTTGCATAAGGCTTACCAGAGTGGGTGTTCATTACGTCGTCCACTTCAGGCTCGGACCAGGTCCACTCCTCCTTCTTTAATTTAGAATCATCATCATTATTTGTTGAATCCCAGAACTCGCATATAGTATAGATGGCCACTTCCTTTTCACCATAACTTGCTTCATCTTGCTTAGCATCACTTCTTCTTTAGTTGCCTCTCCATCTATGTCTTGGAAAGAAGATAGTACAAACTTTTTATTCAAACCTCCTCCAATCATAAAAGTTTTCGGCGGTGGTACTCTGTTGAACCTTGGAAATGGATTGTCTTTTATGCTAGGCTTATTAGGTTCAGGAAACTTCCTATTACCAATCAAATTCTGGATCTCATGCCTCAACCTCAAACATTTGCCCATCTCGTTTCCTTGCATTTGGTGAAATTGATGAAACATCTTGGCATTAAAGTTGGGTGGAAGAGGAATTGGCAAAGGGCGAGGAGTCAACGGTTGTAATAAATCCTTCTTCTATAGCTTATCGAGAGCCCAAGACAGTGGCTTTCCCAACTCTAAAAATTGCCTCCTTCCTCCTTGAGCAGTTACATTAACATTGACTGCCTTTTGTGTGCCTTGATTGCCAGACTTGTAGTTCCCTTTCTCATTTCTTCTTGCAGAAAAATGATTTTTTTCTTTTTCCCATTCTTTTATTTACAAGCTAGCTTGAAGGAGATCCTTAAAATCTTTAATAAGGGTGTGGGACATCCTTTCATGAAGATTAGGTAGCACCCCTCTCACAATCATCCTAATCTGATCTGATTCAGCGGGCCTTTTCTTGAGCAATGTAGCTTTATTTCTCCACCTTTTCACATAGTTAACAAAGTTATCATTTTATCTCTGCCTGATTAACTCAACTTCCATCAAAGTAACTTCCAACTTAGCATTATACCTATACTGTTGGATGAAGGCTTTTTATAGTAAATTCCAGTTCTTTTGAGTACCATCCTCTAAGGTGTTGAACCAATTCTAGATAATAGGATCCAACGAAAGCATGAAGTACCTTAGAGTTTGAGCCTTAGTAGCTCGAGCAGACTATATAGCAGTGATGTATTGCTTCATATGGAGATGAGGATTCCCAGTTCCATCGAACTTGGCAAAGGAAGGGATCTTGAATTTGCACAGGACTTCCTCATCTTGTTCAAACAACTTGTCCACCTCTAACATCTCTTCAGTTTTCAGCTTCTTTTCAATCTTCTTTTCCAGATTAACAATCATCTTCTCCACATCTGAAGTTCAGTCTTTTCCATAATTGATCTTTTCACAATCTTTGGCTCTATCTTCTTATCTTGAGGATCTTGAAAATATTAAGCCCAGTCATTATCATCATCAATAACTACCTTGTCATCATCAAAGGCTACCTCACCAACCTTAGCCTTTCCTTTGTCCTTTTGCTTCTTAGTACTAGCATATGCTTCTTAGTACTAGCATATGCCTCAGCAATTGGCTTTTATAGTCTCAGCCAGGGTCTCCTTCAGCTCTTCCATCTTGGCATTGAGGGTGTCATCCACCATCCTTTGAATTTTTTCAGGTTCCATTACTTTCAATGAGAAGCTAACTGAGTTACTACTAGATTCTACGTCTCTGGCATAGGTTGGGTTGTCATACGCTCATGAATTGCTGTACTCCAGGTATGTGAGCTAGAAAGGATCAATGCCATATAATTTGTATATGCATGTATGCATGCATGCACAAGTAACAAACAAAGATAATTAGGATGTTCCTTCCAACCTTATGAATTTCACACACGAATGGCGAGTCTCTTTTCCTGGGTATATGGTCAACAAAATATCAACATGGGATATTCTATTTTTAAAAAAATTCCCTTGGACGATTTCAATCAATAGTTATATTTTCAAACATAGAAGTCATTCCATGATAATTTCCATTAATTAGGCTTTAATCCATTGAATCAACTAAAAATAGCTTGTAAGCTATATTAGATTAAAATAAAATTAAGAGGTTTATCATAAATAGATTTCTCATTTGGAAAAATAACTAATGATTCATGCCAAAAATAAGCCCATGATTAATGATTATTGGTATAAATTAGGCCCACAATTGATTTTTGATATTCCATAACTGACCTAGAAAGTTTCAAGCTCATTAAAGAAAAAG
Source organism: Garcia nutans (assembly GCA_947685225.1). NCBI lineage: Eukaryota > Viridiplantae > Streptophyta > Magnoliopsida > Malpighiales > Euphorbiaceae > Garcia > Garcia nutans. The sequence continues at coordinate 1,885,475 of CANTUV010000013.1, forward strand.
GCTTTAATTTGGATGAAGTACAAAAATAGTTTTGTTTCAAAGCCCATTATAAAACAAATTTAGAAAAAATAATTTTTGGGCTTTGTATTTGGGCCATGAGGTCCAAAGACCATCTTGAAAATTTTGAAAATAGTTTTGGTCTTTTGGATTTAGAGAAAAAATTAGTTTGAGCTTACAATATAATTAGGTCATATTAGAAAAAGAATAAACCAAATAAGCCATGGTTCAAATCAAGATAAATTAATCATAGTCAAATAACAAGCATTTGGGAAAAAACCTAAGGAAAGTAACTAGGCTAACTACATGAGCTTTAGTCTTTGTGTTGAAAAGTTTAGGTTCTAATAGCAAGTATATACCAAAAGGTACAAGGCTATGAATGGTTATATCATGCTCGATCTTCATACCTTGAGTGAAAGTATGGTATCCCTTACATAATACAACACGGGTTACACGGGCGTCCTAACTCATGCACACAATGCAATCTAAAAGATGTAATGGATAATATCATAATAAAAAAGAATAAATAAATATAAAGACCAACAGAATCAACTTTCCTTTTCTCCAGTGGAGTCGCCACTGTGAGTAGTGATTTTTTCCCCACTCCCATGCGGAATGGTTCTTGTGACTTCGGCACTGTTAGGCTCAGGGCCTTAGAGAATACGGGCCTAAACCCAGAGAAAATGGAGTCACCATCCGGACTGGCCAGGAAAAGAAGGGGGTGAATGACTTGATTCTGAAGGAATTCCTAACCCCCTTATAGGTTCGTAAAGTTGGGCATGCGTGGGGAAGGTGAGAATGACCCAGCACCCCCACAATACCCAATTTATTGGAACCGGCATCCTTTTCACGTCTAAATATTATTAAATCCTTAAATATTATAAAATCATCCATAATACATGCAATTATCAAAATAAATAATCATTCATCGTATTAAAATCAAGAAAAGTCCGAACCAATATATAAATAGGCACCCATACAAGATGAAAACATGCCCTTACAACCATGTCCAATGTCTAAAACTAAATAAAATGGGACACCCACCAATTGATGGAAACATGCCCCTTACATTGATCTAAAACTCAAATAAATTAAATTACATTAGTCTTAATTAATGAGGTACCCACAAAGTGGAAACATACTTCTTACATTATGGAAACTAAAATAATCAATATTAAAATAATGAACCAAATGAATTAAACCATTTATAACATTTATAATAATTAAAAGTAAATCACCAAAAATAGAACATTGATAAATCACTCATCATAAGCATATTATAAATTAAATAATCAAAATTTTAGGGTTCCATATTAAATAAATTATTAAATGAATAAAATTTGGGTTTTGAAGTTAGTGTCTGGGAAATTAGATTTTTTGGATTAAGCTTTAAACAAATTGGTTTTAAATTATGTCTACTGGATTAGGTTTAGGAAATTTGGGAGTAGGGTTTTCGTAAATTAGGGTTTAAGTGAATTGGGGTTGAAGTAAATTAGGGTTTAGGTGAATTGGATTCTAGATATTAGGGTTTATGTAAATTAGGGTTTAGATGAATTAGGGTTTAAGTAAATTAGGGTTTGGGTAAATTTAAAATTTTAAAATTAAGGTTTTAGGTTTACTGGATAGATTTTGGTTATTTAAAAAAACTAATTTAGGGTTTTGCAAATTGGAGAAAATAGATTATGGTTTTGGAAAAGGTTTAGCTACCGGATATATTTAAACTAATGAATATATAATGATAAATATACTTGGGCGTGTCTAAGCTAATGGAGCTACTTTGGATGAAGAAAAAATATGATTAACGTTTAAACAAACATCACCAAAGCTTCTTGTGTTTGAGTTTAAATGAATTAAACTTAGAGAACTTACATTTGCTTGTTGATTCCTCAAAAAATTAAATGTTGATCCAAACTCTCACTTGCACCAATTTGGAATTCTTGGCTAAATAGAATCAAGATAGTAACTACAGCCTTGTTTAATGAATTTGATAGTACTCTCTCTTTGAGTTTGCTGATTACTCTTCTTTTTTAATAATTTTGTCTGCTTTTGTGTTTATTGCTAATCAAAATTGCCAGTTACTATTCCATCTCTATTCTTTTTAATCCTTTATTTATAGGCAAAACCCTCACTTCACCCTTAAACCTAATCCGCTTAATCCGAACTTTAAACGAATTATAGCTTGATTAGAAAATTAAATTGTTGGTCTGAATTCAGATTTGAAGGGGCTCATATCGATTTGGACCTTCCAAATTTATATGGGTTGGATATCCCAAATTGATATGAGCCATGGCTCATGTCGATTTGGGCATCCAAATCGACATGAGCCATGCTCATATCGATTTTGACCTATCCAGACTCAAACCAAATCCTAATTTTTAATTTCTTTCAGACCGAACCTATTTTACAATTTAATTTGGGCTTTTATTAATTGAACCCTCTAATATTTAAGCTTTAAAATTAGGTTTAGATTCTTTAAAATTATAACGGAATAAGGTAAGCTTCTTAAACCTAATCCATGCCAAAATTAAGGGTATACAATACTTATCTTATTATATTTGTTCTATTATTCCTTTGTGAACAAAGTAAAGTTCTCTATTTCCTTAACACTCTAATTAAATTCCTTTCCTTATTTGTTTTGGTATTTAATCCCCCACTACCTTAGGTGTAACACCCCTATACCCCGTATACGTACAATGCATGCTACCACGATCGTAATATACGTATACTGAATATAGGAATGCCACAGATTTTCTTTCAAATAACAAATCCTCCCTTTATAAAATAATATGAGCAGATTTAAACATTTAAATTATAATATAACACAATAGATAAAAACGTTCATTCAATACACAACGGAAAATATAGTTATATTTACATATATTTATATACATCAAAATACATAAACATCCAAATCAATTTTTACAAAAACATAACATTTATACATGTTTGGCAGTTCGTCTCTGATCTTTACGCCCACAATCAACACCTCAAAGTCTAGACTCAACTCGGTCTAAATGAACTCTCTGGCTCTACCCTGTCACCTGCGCGATGAACCACAATCACGCTAAGCCAACGGCTTAGTGGTACAAACTACAATAACAACATGCTTCAATGCAATGCCAATGTCATATTTCAACAATTAAGACAATATTCACAATTGATATCTTTATATTGTTCATAACACTACATTAAATTATTCTATTCACTTGTTTCATCATTTATGAATTACATTGAAACAAAGACACACATTGGCCCAAAAGACACTAATATGTCATTCCACTTTCAGAGTTAATGTTTTGGTTCAATTATCACATTTATCATTATCATTTTCCCAACTATGATTCAAGGATTAGGTTCAAACAAGCTTCAAGGGGAACAAAGCATGCTAAGTATCAACCCAACTTGGCTTCAAGAAACAAACCTAACCTAGCTTCAAGGGTTGTAAAATCTCAGCTAGGCTTCAAGGACTAAATCCAACCTAGCTTCAAGAGATTGTTACCATTAGGCATGCCACCAACAACAAAACTCTGAAAATGGAATAACACATTAGACACACAATTCATTCATTATTTCATTATCATTTTCTTATCATCATTTAGGCATCCATGCCTCAATCATCTCATTTGCATCGTTATAGCCAACAACAATGGCTTCACATCTCATCAAGAGAGTATACATAATTAATTGCATTGGACATATATTTTAAATTCATCATCATCTAGGCAAACAAGCCCCACTTATTTCATTTGAATCATTGTAACCAACCATAATAGCATCATATCTCATCATATCTCAATTCACATTATAGCAATTCATCATTGAAGTATTCATCATAACCAACTGCATTGCACATACCTTTTGAATGATCATCATATCTTTCACATTATACAAATCATAACATTAATCAATTTGTATTAACTATATAATAAATTACTTAACACATTTATAACCAAATGTGTTAAGTCTCAAAATCATATAAATGAATGCAACCATGTAAGTTTGTACTTACCTCAAGAGCAACTCACACCAATCTATACACTCCTTCTTCCAAGAATTCACAACACTTAGGTTAGGGCAATTCAACCTCTTCACAACCTAATCCAAAAGGAATAATACACATGAGATAATAAAACTAAGGACCAACTAGGGCAAACTCTAAACATGACACGCTCAACAACACGGCGTGTCCCTGACCGTGCCCTAAATCCACAACACAGAAGCTTTGACACGCTCAGAACCTCAGGCGTGTCACTGGACGTGTAATACATTCTATCTCTCAGAAACATTGACACGTCCAACAACATGAGCGTGCTCATGGCCGTGTCAATTCTTTCCCAACACAGCAGCTATGACACGTTCAATAACACGGGCATGTTATTGATCGTGTCACCCATCTAAGAACACAGAACCATTGACACAACCAAAGACCTGGCCATGCTCATGGGCGTGTCAGGCCAAAAATGCAGATTCCGGCAACAACAACACTACATCCAACAAACCACTTTCTTCCACCATTATCCACTCCAAACAAACTTAACTAAACACACCCAAAAACCATAACAAACTTGCAAAAACACCAACACAACTCAAAACATACATCAAACACAATTCATAATCATCACCACAAACCCAAAACACAACCACAACACTTTCTCTTCCAACAAACTTAAGCTTTCCTTCAATCCAACCCCAAAATCCAAAATCAATTGAACCAAACACTCTTAAACACACCACAATCAAACAAACACATATCAACCACAACCTCAACTCACAAACTCAAAGAAAATCAAAGAATCAAGTGGAAAACTTACCAAGAATGAAGAAAACTCTTAAATTTCCAACTTGATCACTTGAAAACTTCCTTCAATCTTGAGCTTGGAAAACAAAAACTCTCTTTCTCTCTATTTCTTTGTGATGCCCGGCCAACCAAAGAAAGAAGAAGAAAATGAAGAAGAAAAAGAGACAAAGTCAAACTCTTATTCTCCACTTAAACCTCCACCAAGCAAATAAATCATTAAAATATTCTAATATATTCTCTTCCACTCATTTATTTTCCTTTTAATTTATTTTACTAATTTAAAATCAATAAATATCTTCTTTTGACTTTCATTATCTTGACTTGTATATGTTGTATATATTTCTATATATACAACATATACACTCCCTCTCTTAACTTCTTTTCTCTTTCCATACAAACATAAACATTAAATCCAAATACAACAATAATACCAAAACTTCTAGGGCATACTTTGGGATATTACAATTCTCCCCCTCTAAAAAGAAATTTCGTCCTCGAAATTACCTGATATCAATACTGAAATAACTGAGCATACTGTTCTCGCAACGCTTGTTCACTCTCCCAAGTTTCCTCTTCCTTTGCATGATTCTTCCAAAGAACTTTCACAAGTGGTACTTTCTTATTTCTCAATTCTCTCACTTTATATGCCAAAATAGCCACAGGTTCTTCTTCACAAGTCAGATCCGGACTCACCTCAATAGATTCAACTGACAAAACATGAGATGGGTCAGATCTGTATCTCCTCAGCATAGAAAGATGGAAGACATTATGGATTCTATCCAATTCAGGCGGCAAAGCAATACGATAAGCAACTGGTCCAATCCTTTCCAATATCTCATAAGGTCCAATAAAACGAGGACTTAGCTTCCCTTTTCTGCCAAATCTCAAAATCTTTTTCCAAGGAGACACTTTCAAAAAAACTTTATCTCCAACATCAAACTCTATGTCTCTCCTCTTCAAATTTGAGTAAGATTTCTGCCGATCTGAAGATACTTTCAACCAATCCCGAATTATCTTCACTTTCTCTTCCGTTTCTTTAATCAAATCGGGACCAACCAACTTGCCTTCTCCAACTTCATTCCAACATAGAGGTGTTCTGCATCTTCTTCCATACAATGCCTCATATGGTGCCATTCCAATACTGGATTGATGACTGTTGTTGTAAGCAAATTCCACTAGTGGCAAAAATCTGTCCCAACTTCCAAAGAAATCAATAACACAACTTCTCAACATATCCTCTAAAATCTGTATCACTCTCTCTGACTGACCATCTGTCTGCGGATGAAAAGCAGTGCTAAAGTGTAATCGAGAACCCAAAGCACCATGTAAACTCTTCCAAAACCTCAAAGTAAACCGAGGATCTCGATCAGACACTAAAGAAATTGGGACTCCATGCAACTTCACTATCTCACTGATATACAGCTCAACCAACTTCTCAAGAGAATAATCCATTCTAACTGGAAGAAAATGAGCTATCTTCGTCAACCGTTCAACAATCACCCAGATTGCATCATGCTTCTTCTGAGTCAATGGCAAACCAGATACAAAATCCATTGTCACACGTTCCCATTTCCATTCTGGCACTGATAAAGGTTGAAGCAACCCTGTTGGAACTTGATGCTCAGCTTTCACCCTCTGACAAGTGAGACATTTAGATACAAACTCCACTATGTCCCTCTTCATACCTGACCACCAATAATATTGCTTCAAATTATGATACATCTTTGTACTCCTAGGGTGCATAGCAAAAATTGATTGATGTGCCTCTTCCAAAATACTCTTTCTCAAACTAGCATCATCAGGAACACACAATCTATCCTTAAACCAAAGGCTACCATCACTTCTCACATGGAAATCTCGGCTCTCCCCATTTTGGCAATCCGACACAATCTTCTAACTTTTCTCATCAACCAATTGAGCCTCTCTTATCTGGTCCAACAACACTGGTCTCAAATGCAACTGAGCCAACAATGCATCATCATCACATGATTCAAAACTAGCATGCAACGCTCTCAACTCAACAAGCAACGAGAGCGAATAAATAGACAAACCTGCCAAAGACTTCCGACTCAAGGCATCCGCAACAACATTTGCCTTACCAGGATGATAATCAATCAAACAGTCATAGTCTTTGATCAACTCTAACCACCGTCTCTGTCGAAGATTTAGCTCTCTCTGAACCCTCAAATATTTCAAATTCTTATGATCTGTGTAGATAAAACACTTCTCCCCATACAAATAATGTCGCCAAATCTTCAAAGCAAACACTATAGTTGCCAATTCCAAATCATGCGTCGGATAATTAAGCTCATGTGGTTTCAACTGCCGATAAGCATAAGCTATAACTTTACCCTCTTGAATCAAAACATAACCTAAACCATTATGTGAAGCATCACTGTAAATCACATATGGTTTATCTTCCACAGGTAAAGTAAGAATAGGTGCTTGAGTCAACATCTCTTTCAACTGCTCAAAACTAGCTTGACACTGATTTTTCCACACAAATCTAATTCCCTTTCGAAGTAATCTGGTGAGTGGAGTAGCTGTCAAAGAAAAACCTTTCACAAAGCGTCGATAATAGCCTGCCAAACCTAGAAAACTTCTAACTTCAGTCACAGACTTTGGTGGACTCCAATTCAAAATAGCCTCAACTTTACTCGGATCAACTCTTATACCATCTGCTGAAACTATATGACTGAGAAAAGTCACTTGATCAAGCCAAAACTCACACTTCGATAGCTTAGCATACAATTGCTTCTCTCTCAAAGTCTGCAATACAATCTCAAATGCTTGTCATGATCCTCTTCATTACGCGAATACACCAAAATATCATCAATAAAAACCACAACAAATTGATCTAAATAGGGCCTAAACACTCTATTCATCAAATTCATGAAAACTGCTGGTGCATTCGTCAATCCAAAAGGCATCACTAAAAACTCATAATGCCCATACCTTGTGCGAAAACCTGTCTTGGGAACATCTTCAGCTCTGACTCTCAACTGATGGTACCCTGATCTCAAATCAATCTTGGAAAATACTGCTGCTCCCTTCAACTGATCAAAGAGATCATCAATCCTAGGCAAAGGATACTTATTCTTGATAGTCACTTTATTCAATTGCCTATAATCAATGCACAATCTCAAAGTACCATCCTTCTTCTTCACAAACAAAATAGGAGCTCCCCACGGAGAAACACTAGGGCGAACAAACCCTTTATCCAACAATTCTTGCAACTGCACCTTCAACTCTCTCAACTCAGCAGGTGCCATTCGATAGGGAGTAATAGAGATGGGAGTGGTACCAGGTAACAAATCGATACCAAACTTAACCTCTCTCTCTCAGGGGGTAACCCTGGCAACTTCTTAGGAAACACATCTGGAAATTCAGCAACTGTGGGTATACTATCAAGTTGAGAACCTATTACTCTGGTATCCACAACATGAGTAAGATAAGCGTCACACCCTTTTCTAATCAACTTCCTAGCTACAACAGCTGAAACAAACAAGGATGCAAGTTGTCTCTGCTTACAAGACACTATCACACTTCTACCATCACCGGTTCTCAAAGTAACACACTTCTTTTGACAATCTACCACAGCCCCATGCTTTGACAACCAATCCATGCCTAATATCAAATCATATTCCTTAAAAGGCATTTCAATCAAATCACCCAAAAATTCCTCACCTTGCACCACAACTGCACTATCCCGATGCACCTTGCTAACTACCACACTATGCCCTAAAGAATTTGTCACCAACACATCAAATCCTAAGGATTCTGAATGCAATTCAAACACAGGCAAGATAGATGCACTTATGTATGAGTGAGTAGATCCTGGATCAATCAAAGCAAGAACTGAAATACCAAATAAAGAAAATGTACCCGCAATAACTGTTGAAGCATCCGGCTGTCTCTGCATCACATACACTCTCTGAGAAGATCCAGCCTCATCTGGCCTACTGCCTCCGGATGTAGAGCCTCCTCTCTGACTGATCCCAGGTCGACCACCTCTACTGAAACCTCTGCCCCCTCGACCACCTCTGCTAAAACTAGGTCGAGAAGCTGCAGTATCAGTCTGTCTATCCTCTTGCATCTCAGGGCAATCTTTGATAAAGTGAGCTGGTGACCCACATCTAAAGCATACTCCTGATCCACCCATCTTCCAACAAGCACCCCTATGGGTCCTACCACAATGAACACATACAGGTGGAATGGATCTCTGAACCACTGGAGTCGGAGCACTCGCTATAGAAACTGTAGGTCTCGGTCTCTGCCTCTGATACTGAACTGACCTACCTGACTATCTCTGGCTCCTACTAAGTCTCGGAATAAAACTTCCTCGGCCTCTCTTAATAGATGAAGACCTTGCCTCAAACTGAGATCTCCTAACTCTGGTCTCCTCCTCAGTAGCAGCTGCTGCAAAAGCTTGTGCTCTCTCAACAGTTCTGGCTACTACAACCAATGGAGAAAAATCTTGGTACCGGGAACCAGCAACAATACACATAATAGGGGGCCTCAACCCCTCCTCAAACCTCCTACACCGGTCAATCTCATCAGAAATAATCCCACCGGCATAGTGACTTAACCGGATGAATTCTACCTCATACTCTTTCACAGTCCGGTTATTGTTGCGCTCGAATTAAGTACTACTACCAAAGGTCACTCGCAAGTATACGAGGTAGCTGTAGCAAAGGTGATCGCCCCAAGGTCGTTTCCCCAAGAAGGTGTGGTTCATAATAGCTTGATTAAAGCAATTAAATTAAAAGCGAAGTTGTTGTTTGGAATGTAAAAGAACAATTTAAACCTAAGATTAAGGAGTGTAGGGTTGAAGTGTGTGATGAGTGCACAAGATCAATTCAGTCCTTGGGAAAGTGCCTAGGATTATAGGTCCATTCAATCAAAGCTCAATTCTCAATTATCCATTGATATAGCCTTGTAATTAATTTGTTTCTTTAAGGTTAATTAGTCAATTACCAATTCATTAGTTCTCACATTCATGAATTAGCAATAACCAATTATTTACATTACCAAATTAATGAAACCCTAGAACTTATATTTCTAATTCATTCATAGGGTAGTCGATTGCATAATTTCAATATCAGATTTCACCTCTCGGTCCTTCATTCAATATCTAAAGATCAATAGGTAGCTAATCTATCAACCTAACATACATTCAATGCAATCAACCAATCAACAAGGAACGTCAATGGAAAGATCAATTTAAGACATTCAATCAAATATACTACAAATCCTAGGCATGGGTATGTAGCTCAACATCATCAATTTAAAACATTCATTCAACTCAATATAAAACAAATACAAATTGTTCATTGCAATATCAATCTCTTAATACAACAAAAACAATATTGAACTGAATTAAAAGAGAGAATAGAAAAACCCCTTGTGAAGATGCCAAGAGTAGGATTGCTAATCTTCCTCCTAGCTCCACTTGATGTATGATGAAGAACTCAAGCCTCTTCAATGGTTGATTCCCCTTGCAATGTGGATGGAGCTTTCTCAAGTCACCAATCCTTCAATTGATTGTGCCTTTGGAAGATGGAATGGAGCTTTCTCAGGTCACCACTCCCTTCAATGAAGCTTCTTCAACCTTTGAGAGTTTATCAACCCACTTGATCCCAAGAACCTTAAAGATCTATCAATGGAAGATGGAGAAGATGAAGATGGATGATGAAGATGAGGGACAAGGAGAGTGTCACTCTCTCCTCATCCCAAATTGGTGTTTGCCCCTCCTCTCCATTCTTTTCTCTTTGTTCTCAAAACCCTAGCCGCTCTCCAGTCCTCCTTTCTTTTCGTCGTGCGAAAGAATTTATAGCATTTTGGTGTGACACGGCCAAGTTAAAGGAGACTTGGCCGTGTCTGAGTCTTTGGTCCATGAGAGACACGGCCAAGTTGAGTGAGACACGGCCGTGTTGGAGGTGCATTGGAGGGACACGGCCACAAGCCTGGCCGTGTCCCTTGCTTGTGTTCGCTTCTGTGTGATTTTCTTCTTTTCTTCTTTGGAGTGGTTGAGTGACACGGCCGTGTTGGAGGAAGCTTGGCCGTGTTGGACTATTTTGGAGGGACACGGCCAGTGACTTGGCCGTGTCCCTTGAGTGTGTCTTCTACTGCTTGATTTCCATCTTCTTTTGCTTTGGACATGAGTGAGACACGGCCAAGCTAACACAACTTGGCCGTGTATGAGCTTCTTTGGAGGGACACGGCCAGTGACTTGGCCATGTCCCTTGCCTGTGTCCTCTTCTGTGCCTTGATCTTCCTCTTTAGCTGGGTATGGGACATGGCCACAAGTTTGGCCGTGTCCTCTGCATGTGTCAGCCACTGTCCAATTTTTCGTTCTTTGCTCTTCTTGCACTATTTTGATCCTCCAAGGGTCTTTTTGCACCTAAACCTAAAATAAACACTTTAAACACACTTAAAACAAAAATTAATCAAAACATTAACTAAAACACACATAAAATCATACTAAAAACTAGTACAAAAATTACCTAAACAGTTATCTTGTCTCAAATTCAAAAATTCCATCTTCTTGACATCCTTATACTCCCTCGGAGTATATTTCTGCTCAAACTCCCTCAGAAAATCACTATAAGATAACGTTGGTGGATCATCCATGGCATGAGGAACCATCTTCCACCAATCATAAGCATCTTTCTGCAGTAAAGATCTAGCATAATCAAATTTCTCTTCAGAAGTGGCTTGCAACTGAATAAATATCCTCTGCACTCTATCCAACCACTGCTCAGCCATTGCAGGATCTATAGTACCAAGAAAATCCTCAGCCCCAAATTTTCTCAATTTATCATAATGTCTCACCGACACTTGTGGCTGTGGTGGCGGTGGCGGCTGCACTGGAGCTTGCCTTAACAATTCTACCACATGCCGTAACCAAACCGGCGGAACCTCATCAGCAGCTAATCTCTCTGGCACAAGAGCAGGTGCCTCACTAGCTCTCTCAACCCTAGCTCCATCTCTACCCTCTTCAGGAGCTACACTCTCAGCACTACCTTCTATGGACTGACGTGACTGAGATGCCATCACTACCTATGTCTGCAAACACAGCAAAATATACCTCATTAAAGATCAGAGACTGCCAATACCAAAACATGTATCTTATTCAAAAATCACATTTTTAAAAAAATCAAAATTTCTTTTTCTTACAATTTACCTAGGTTGAGAATCTCAAACCTAGGCTCTGATACCAAAACAATTGTAACACCGTATACCCCGTATACGTACACTGCATGCTACCACGATCGTAATATACGTATACTGAATATAGGAATGCCACAGATTTTCTTTCAAATAACAAATCCTCCCTTTATAAAATAATATGAGCAGATTTAAACATTTAAGTTATAATATAACACAACAGATAAAAACGTTATTCAATACGCAGCGGAAAATATAGTTATATTTACATATATTTATATACATCAAAATACATAAACATCCAAATCAATTTTTAAAAAACATAACATTTATACATGTTTGGCAGTTCATCTCTGATCTTTACGCCCACAATCAACACCTCAAAGTCTAGACTCGACTTGGTCTAGATGAACTCTCTGGCTCTACCCTGTCACCTGCACGATGAACCACAATCGCGCTAAGCCAACGGCTTAGTGGAACAAACTACAATAACAACATGCTTCAATGCAATGCCAATGTCATATTTCAACAATTAAGACAATATTCACAATTGATATCTTTATATTGTTCATAACACTACATTTCATTATTCTATTCACTTGTTTCATCATTTATGAATTACATTGAAACAAAGACAAGCATGGGCCCAAAAGACACTAATATGCCATTCCACTTTCAGAGTTAATGTTTTGGTTCAATTATCACATTTATCATTATCATTTTCCCAACTAGGCTTCAAGGATTAGGTTCAACCAAGCTTCAAAGGGAACAAAGCATGCTAAGTATCAACCCAACTTGGCTTCAAGAACCAAACCCAACCTAGCTTCAAGGGTTGTAACATATCAACTAGGCTTCAAGGACTAAATCCAACCTAGCTTTAAGAGATTGTTACCATTAGGCATGCCACCAACAACAAAACTCTGAAAATGGAATAACACATTAGACACACAATTCATTCATTATTTCATTATCGATTTCATTCTCATTTTCTTATCATCATTTAGGCATCCATGCCTCAATCATCTCATTTGCATCATTATAGCCAACAACAATGGCTTCACATCTCATCAAGAAAGTATACATAATTAATTGCATTGGACATATATTTTAAATTCATCATCATCTAGGCAAACAAGCCCCACTTATTTCATTTGAATCATTGTAACCAACCACAATGGCATCATATCTCATCATATCTCAATTCACATTATAGCAATTCATCATTAAAGTATTCATCATAACCAATTGCATTGCACATACCTTTTGAATGATCATCATATCTTTCACATTATACAAATCATAACATTAATCAATTTGTATTAACTATATAATAAATTACTTAACACATTTATAACCAAATGTGTTAAGTCTCAAAATCATATAAATGAATGCAACCATGTTAGTTTGTACTTACCTCAAGAGCAAATCACACCAATCTATACACTTCTTCTTCCAAGAATTCACAACACTTAGGTTAGGGTAATTCAACCTCTTCACAACCTAATCCAAAAGGAATAATACACATGAGATAATAAAACTAAGGACCAACTAGGGCCAACTCTAAACATGACACGCTCAACAACATGGGCGTGTCCCTGACCGTGCCCTAAATTCACAACACAGAAGCTTTGACACGCTCAGAACCACTGGCGTGTCACTGGACGTGTAATACATTCTATCTCTCAAAAACATTGACACGTCCAACAACATGAGCGTGCTCATGGCCGTGTCAATTCTTTTCCAACATAATAGCTATGACACGTTCAATAACACGGGCGTGTTACTGATTGTGTCACCCATCCAAGAACACAGAACCATTGACACGACCAAAGACCTGGTCGTGTTTATGGACGTGTCAGGCCAAAAATACAGATTTCAGCAACAACAACACTACATCCAACAAACCACTTTCTTCCACCATTATCCACTCCAAACAAACTCAACTAAACACACCCAAAAACCATAACAAACTTGCAAAAACACCAATACAACTCAAAACATACATCAAACAAAAATCATAATCATCACCACAAACCCAAAACACAACCACAACACTTTCTCTTCCAACAAACTTAATCTTTCCTTCAATCCAACCCCAAAATCCAAAATCAATAGAACCAAACACTCTTAAACACACCACAATCAAACAAACACATATCAACCACAACCTCAACTCACAAACTCAAAGAAAATCAAAGAATCAAGTGGAAAACTTACCAAGAATGAAGAAAACTCTTAAATTTCCTACTTGATCACTTGAAAACTTCCTTCAATCTTGAGCTTGGAAAACAAAAACTCTCTTTCTCTCTATTGCTTTGTGATGCCTGGCCAACCAAAGAAAGAAGAAGAAAATGAAGAAGAAAAAGAGACAAAGTCAAACTCTTATTCTCCACTTAAACCTCCACCAAGCAAATAAATCATTAAAATATTCTAATATATTCTCTTCCACTCATTTATTTTCCTTTTAATTTATTTCACTAATTTAAAATCAATAAATATCTTCTTTTGACTTTCATTATCTTGACTTGTATATGTTGTATATATTTCTATATATACAACATATACACTCCCTCTCTTAACTTCTTTTCTCTTTCCATACAAACATAAACATTAAATCCAAATACAACAATAATACCAAAACTTCTAGGGCATACTTTGGGATATTACATTAGGTGTGAAACTATGAGTTTGTTATAGGATGATTCATTACTGGTACAAAACATTTTAATAGAAAATTTTCATAAAACATGTACTATATCATACTAGGTCATAGTAAGAAATAATGATTTGACCAAATGGTGCAATCATAGAAATTTCAAAATGACAAAACATAATATAAAAACAGATAGCATTAATGATATGATACCATGTGTTATTGTCAATACTGGGAGACATGAAAGATGTGTATGACCTTAAATCCTTGTTAAGTCAAGAGTTCAACATGAAGGACTTAGATCCTGCAGAGAAAATTCTTAGCATAGAGATTGGCAGAGATAGAAAAAAATAAGAAGTTATGGCTCTCATAGAAGAAATACTTTGAAATAGTATTAAAGAGAATTGGTATGGACAAAGAAAAACCAGTTACTACTCCTCTAACTTATTACTTCATATTACCTAGCCAACAGTGTCCTAAAATAGAGGAAGAATTGTAGTACATGGCAAAGGTTTTGTATGCTAGTGCAATAGGGAGTTTGATGTGCGTGATGGTATGTACAAGACTAGACTTAGCACAAGTGATTAGTATGGTCAGCAAGTTATAACTAATCGGGGCAAGGCACATTGGCAGGCTGTAAAATGGATTTTCTAATACTTAAGAGGTACCTTTGATAATGGGATTTTGCTATAGTGTAGTAAATGATTTGCTCTTTGTTATTAGATATATAGATTCAGACTATGTTAGATCTTTGGGTGATAGGAAGTCTACTATATGTTATATTTTCACACTTGTAAATGGTTCAATTAGTTGGAGATTAACCTTACAATGTGTGATTGCTTTATATACCATAGAGGCTGAATACATGACAATAACAAAAGCAGCTAAGAAAGCATTATGAATGAAAGGGCTTGTCTCAAAATTAGGTAATGCAAGCAAAGTGGCAATGCAAGCAAGGTTGGCGATGCAAGTAAGGTAGGTAGTGTAAGCAAGGCTAGCAGTGCGAGTAAGGGTGGCCAGCATGGCATAGAGCTCATTTTACCAAGTAGGCTTATTACAAGATTACAAGCTGAGAATCTTAAAACTGTATGAGTATGTTTATGAAAGAAAGGCTTGGTGGACAGTTCTTTCACACTAAGAATGGACCAACTATGAATAATATTGGGGAGGAGCAGTATATGAATTTAATTTAGACATGTGGGCCTATTATTTGTTTGTGCATTTGAGGCCTAATAGTTATATTTATTTTAAAAGTATGGACCTTGTTTGTTTTGTGTTTAATTTGAACTTTGCTAATTTTATTAGTGCTTAAGACTGTAGTGAGCAAGCCAAACACCACTTTATAACCCTAATAATGGTTTAGGTATTTATATCTCTTTTGGGGTTGTAAAATGACAGTTTTTGATCAATTTTATTAATTTTATTTGGCTTGGCCAAAATTTACTTCAAAAGAGAGATTTTTCTTCTTTTTATTGCATCAAGAATTACAATCAACTTATCAAGGTAACACTTCTGGCATTATTCTAGTTCTTCTTTATTCTATCTGATTATCTATATTTCTTATTGCTTGTCAATTAGGGATTTAGTAGGAAAAATGATCATCCAGGGCTCTTTAAATTATGATTTTTTTGTTGGGAGTTTTGCATCAATTTGGTATCAGAGCCTTGGCTTTATCTATGTTTTGTGCTTTCTCTTTGTGTTTTATTCTTTTTGTAATATTATTTTTGTTTCAATCAATTATATGATTTTATTTATCCATCCAATCAATCAAAATTTAGATTTTTATTCTGTTAGTGTTCAACCTCAAAAAAGGGAGAAAAAAAAAAAGAAATAGTTTTGGCTTCTACTAGATTGAATCTAGGGTTGAAGGAGACCTTTTGGATTGAAATCAGGGTTGAAAATGAAGGGTCAAATTTAGTTGTGGAAGGGAACTTTGAGAGGCGATAATTTTTTGTTGCGGTTGAGTTACAGAACATACAATACTAATTTAGAAACTATTTTTTGAGCCCTACACAAGTTATGGGTTTCTACATAATGGTATAATCCTTTAAAATAAAGGGAAAAATGACATCTGAAAATTTTTGGGTTTTTTTGGAAATAATGATTTTGTTTCCGAAACTATTTAGGGTTTTTTAGTTTTAATAAATTTTATTTTTGTATTTACACCCTATCTTACCTTACTAATTGATGTAAGTTGGTCTGATCATAAAAGTTAAGGGTTTATTTTGGCTCCTACTTGGGAAAATCACAAAATTCATTATTTTAGCTTTCTGTCTTATCAATTTTCTTGCATTCATAGTTTCATTTATTGTTATCTGATTCATACGCTTCTAACACACATATAAGGGTAACTTTTGCATTTTGTTTACTCTTTAGATTTTCATTCACAAACATACATTCCTTCATTTGTGTATTTTACTTTATTATAAACAACTGTCAATTGCTTCTAGAACTAGGTGCTTTCATTTCTTGTTAGGTTTTTTCATTATTATTTCTATAGATTTTTACTTATGGCAAACATGATTTTTCATTTTTCAATTTTGAAGTGCAACTTAAAAAAGGGAACAAGAGAAGTAAAAGATAAGAGAATATGAACATATAGGAGGGTAAATGCTTGATTTCAATAAAACATGAGTGGAGTGATATATTATTGAGTGTAAACACATGAGGAAAAGTTCTAAAATTTTTCTTACAATTTTAGATAATGTCTGAAGAGGCAAGCAAGAGTGGCAAAATAGGCCTGAAAGATGAGTTTTCACATTGAAAACTATAAAAAAGTAGTTTGAGAAGTTTGACATAGATATGATGAATTTGAGGGATGAAATTAAGGTGTTTAAGCAATTCTAACAATCAGGAGCTACATCGATTAGGTAAAGGGAAACTAGACAACAAACATATAATGATGAAGATATAGAGTTCCATGATGAATCTAATAAAGACAAAGATAACGTCCAATCTTTTAAGGGTTCCTCTAGGAAGAGAAAGAAGTTCAGGAAAAGATAGAATGCCAGAAAGGAGAGACGGTAACATCAATTCCATAAAGATGAAGATTCCAATATTTATAAGAATGAATGATGTTGAAACATACCTAGAGTGGGAAGGGAAGTTGGAAGTAGTTGAGTTCATAGATTATGCATCGATATGGTAAGGACAATTGAAACTTAAAGAAGAAGGAATTGAGAGAGGCTTATTAAGCCTTAGGCAGAAATGAAGGGTGTCATGAGAAGAAGATTTGTACTATCCTACTACTACCATAAGCAACACCAAAAATTACAGAGACTCACTCAAGGGTCTATGTTAGTAGAAGATTATCATAAAGAGATGGAGATGGAGATGGAGATGGCTCGATTCTTGGGAGGTTTGAACAGAGATATTCCAAATATAGTAGAGGTACATCATTATATAGTGCTTGAGGAAACGGTGAACATGGTCACAAAGGTTGAGAGACAACTTA
Source organism: Garcia nutans (assembly GCA_947685225.1). Lineage (NCBI taxonomy): Eukaryota > Viridiplantae > Streptophyta > Magnoliopsida > Malpighiales > Euphorbiaceae > Garcia > Garcia nutans. Next base: position 1,903,547 of record CANTUV010000013.1, read on the forward strand.
AACAAAGGGGGAGCAACCAAGAGTCCCTCCAATTACACACCAACTTGGACTTCAAAGTTGTCAAAGAAAGATGAAAAGATTAAAGATAAGAGGACAAAAATTAAAGACTCAAGTTCTAAGTTGAAAGGTTCAGGTTTTAAGAAGAGCAAAGGTGCCTCTTCCACAAACAAAGGTACTTCTGATTCCCAAAACTCTTCTAGTAGGCAGAGAAATATTAAGGGTTTTAAATGTTTGGGTAATGGAAATATTGCTTCACAATGTCTTAATAAAAAGACTATATTTCTGAGGGACAATGGAAAAATTAAATTTGAATCAAAATTCGATAGTGATTATATGCCTAGTTAGAGGATTCAGTGATGTTAAGGCTGTGCATAATTTTTGTGGTGAATCTTTAGTAGTGAGGTGTGTACTTAATGTGAAAGTTGAAGAAGAAAGTATAGAATAGAGGAAAAACATCTTTCACACTAGTTGTTCGGTAGCCGGGAAAGTTTGTAATATGATTGTAAATGGAGGACGCTATGCTAATGTGGCAAGTACAACCTTAGTGTATAAGTTAGAGTTAAAAACACACTAAAACATGTAGGCTATAGGGGCTAAATGTTAATAGTGAAGTTAAGGTAACAAAATAAGTTGTGATGTAATTCTCTATTAGGAAATATGTTTATGAAGTGTTGTGCGATGTAGTACCTATGTAAGCTAGACATTTACTATTAGGTAGGCCTTGGTAGTTTGATTGGAGATTCATACAAGAATAAATATTCTTTTAGTTTGAATGGGAAGATTTTTACTTTAACACCTTTATCTCTAAAGGAAGTATATTAGAAGAAGATTAAGATGATGAAAACTTCAAATGGGGATTTGAGTAATGAGGTAACTAAAAGAATAGAGGGACAAGAGGCTAAGAGAGAAAAGAAACAATTATATGGCTCAATGGGGAGTGACTACATAAGTGAGGAAAAGAAAGAGAGACGTGCAGGAGAAAAAAGTAACAGGAGAGAAAATAAGAGTGAAAAGAAGCAGAGTTTCTTTACAAAATAGAGAGATCTTAAGAGTGCTCATATAGGTAGAAAATAACTAATAGCAATAAGGTTTAAGGAGAGTTTATTAGTTATGACTGACTTTAACCCAAATTTTCCTAGTGGTTTTGTTTCTTTATTACAAGAATTAAATGATGTCTTTCCTGAATATGCCAAAGGGACTCCCACCCTTAAGAGATATTAAGCATCAAATAGATTTTATATCTTGATCAGTAATTCCAAATAGGCCAGTCTATCAAAGTAATTTGGGCTAGATAAAGCAAATTAAAGGTAGGTAGATGAGATGTTGGAGAAGGAGCAAGTGAGAGAAAGCCTTAGCCCATTTGTTGTACCAGTGTTGTTAGTACCTAAGAAAGATGGAACATGGAAGATGTGCATAGATTATCATGAAATCAACAAAATCACTGTAAGGTATTGCCATCCCATTTCTATATTAGATGATATGTTAGATGAGTTATAGTGTTCTTGCATTTTCACTAGAATAGATTTAAAAAGCGGATATCATTAGATTGGGATGAAACAAGGTTATGAGTCAAAAACTACATTCAAAACAAAATATGGTTTATATGAGTGGATGGTTATGCCTTTTGGTTTGACTAGTGCACCTAGCATGCTTATGAGATTAATGAACCATGTTTTGTGTAATTTCTTTAGAAAATTTATTGTTATGTATTTTAATGATATTCTTATATATAGCAAGTCTCTATGTAAAGCATATCATTCATGTTAGACTAGTTAGACTAGTTCTAGAGGGTCTAAGGAAAGAGCAGTCATATCCTAATTTAAAGAAGTGCACTATTTGTACTAATATAATTATTTTCTTGGGATTTGTTTGTGAGTGTGAGGGAGTTAAGGTAGAAGTTGAAAAGGTAAAAGCTATTCAAAAAGGACCAATGCCTAAGGGTGTTTTTGAGGTGAGGAGTTTTCACGAGTTATCTATTTTTATAGAAGCTCTGTAAAAGATTTCTCATCTATTGCATCTCCTTTGACTGAAATTATGAAAAAGAATGTTGGGTTTAATGAGGTAAGCATAGGTATTATGTCCTAGGCCAGTCAAATATATATAATATTACATTTAATAAAATAAATGAGGAATTTCTTTACTATATGTGTGTTTTTAATTTTAATATGATCAATGTTGTCCCAAGATGGCAACCAAGAGGGGGGGGGTGAATTGGTTTCGTCAAGAAATAATGACAATTTAAAAAACTCAACAAACAAGAAATGCGGAATAGAGAGTTGGTTGAGTAATGGAGGAAGGTAAGAACACACAAGATTTATAGTGGTTCGGATTTACTTCAATCCTACATCCACTTCCTTAACAACTTGTTAAGGTTCCACTAGTCTTTGAAGTTTTCACAAGCTCACTTCCAACTTTACAAGTGTTTTTCTTAGGCTCACACTTACAACCCACACAAGAGTTTTACAAGGCTCACTCTCTCAACCTAAGTGTTTCCCAAGCTTACACTCAAACTTATACAATGGTGTTTTCAATGCTAACACCTAACATTCATAACAATTCAAATACAAGTTTAAGCAAAAGGAAATTTGTTGCTTGGCTATGAAAATCTTTTCTCAATAATGTTATATATTTTCGTTTTCTCATGGAAACATTGTATTTATAGCCAATGTGGTCTTACTAGCCGTTATTGCTGTTTAGAATAAAGTCTTGGCAGATTAGACCTTCTTTACTTAAACTGTCCGAAGCACTTAGCGGTCGCCCTTCATACAAGGATGGTCGCTCTCATGCTTCACGCGGTCGTCCTTTTAACCAGGGACGGTCGCTACTTTTGAAAAAGTTCAACGGTCGAATTTTAGTGCTCTACAGCAGGAATCTTGCCCATGATGTTTTTGTCGGACCGTTTCTTGCCCATGCTGTGTTTGTCGGGACGGTCGCGCATCACAAAGTGCGGTCGCCCTTTTTTGAATACTGAAGTGGGATTACAACGGTCATGTCACGTGTCACTTTCTGACAGAGCAAAAGAGATGTCCGCCATAATTTGAATCTTCGCGGTCGCCCTTGGTAGGTTTTCGCGGTCGAACTCACATTCTCGCGTCGAACTTCTGGACGCACCTGAGGACGCGAACACTACTGTCTCTTTGAGCAATTTCTTCTTGAATTGTTGGGCGGTCGCGACTATAAATGAGCGGTCGCTAAAGTGGTAAGCGAGGTCGAATCATTCACCGTTCTTGTCACCGCGAACCTTACTGTGATTGTAATGATTTAAGTTCCTTGAGTAGCGGTCGGGCAAATATTAGGACGGTCGCTATTATGTATGAGCGGTCGCGACTATGGTCGAACTTCTGACCGCGAAACCTACTGTGACAAGGTTTCATTCTGTAATTGCATGGAGCGGTCGTATTCAGTTGAGGTGCGACCGCTATACTTGTTCTGTTCACCTTTAATTGAAGCAACCTAATCCTGCAACAAGCTTTCTCAAATACAAGTTAAATAGATCATCCATTTGAGTTGTCAAGGATCAAAATTAAGATCATTTGTCTAACAATCTCCCCCATTTTGACTTTGACAATTCAAATGGAATGATGAGAAAAATAATAAGTCTAAAATACTCCCCCTTAACATATGCAACAATCATCGTTAAGAGCATTGTGATTAATAGTTTATCTTGGTGCAAAGGTTATTGTTTGATGCAAACATTTCTCCCCCATAAACATTTCTCCCCTATTGCAAATATTCAACATTATTGTTCTTATTCTTGTTTTCCCATTTTTGTATACTGTTACTTGGTTCATTCCACTTGGTTCATTCCATTTTGGTATTGTTCTCCCCCATTGGCATAGGCAAAATGAAACAAATGTTAAGCAAAACAAGCATATAAAAGTGCAAACAATGAAAGGGAATATAAACATTATATATATGAAAGTGGAGGAAAGTACAAGACATGAAACATAAGCAGTAAACATATGAAAGTGCAAACAAAAACAAACTAGAGCTAAGCTATTCTGAGTCATCATCTAACTCTAACTCTTCTTCAACTAAAGGAGCTTTCCCCTTATCTTGAGGTGCAACAGAGGCAGAGCTAGTGCTAATGGACTCTTCTTCTTCAGCAACGCTTTGGGTGTGATCACTTATATCCCAATCTTCAAGATTGCATTGAGGCAAGTCCAATTTGCCTTGCATGTCATAAAGATCATGGTGCATGTGGGATATAAGGTCAATTCTCTTGTTCAAGTGCTGAAATCTCTTAGATACACTTTTCTTGAACTTGGAGAATTTCCTTGAGAGAGTCTTGATAGCATGGAGGATGAGTTGTGTGGAGGATGAAGCAGTTTCTTTAGCAGCTTTTGATGAAGTTGCTTTTGAAGGTAGTTCTACTGCAACTTCTACAGAATCTCCCTCTTCCTCAATTGTATACCTTGGCCTTTTCTTTTGTTTATCCATAACTCCTTTCTTGCCATAGCAGTATACATATGACCCTTCTATCTTCCTTACACAACCAGCATGTTCTAAGTAATCCATTGTGATAGCATTGGAGGCTAGAGTGAAAGGGTTCCTCAAAGTAGCTAAGTTCAAATTATTCAGAAGGTTTAGGTGCCTAGCTATTTGAGTAACTTGAGAGGATAGGAAGAAGGTACCAGTTCTTGTAATAGCATGATGATAAAAGGTATCAATCAAGAACTTGGTGGTGTTCATTTTGATGTTATGGGTGAAAGCATACAGAAATATAAGATCTCTTTTGGTGACTTTCTCATTCCCATCAGCTCTTTGGTGAATGGTATAGGTGATAATCCTATGGAGCATCCAGTGGGTGAGAGATTTGATATGTCTGGCTTTAGATTCCTTTTCAAAAGAGGTTTCAATGGAGATTTCTCTCCAGAAATCAGAAAGTGTTGGGTTTGAGAAGATTTGGTCATTGTAGGAGGTTATACCTTCAGAAGGGAAGTTCCAAATGTTGCCAAATCCTTCTAGGGTTAAGGAATGATAATGATCAAAAAGCTTAAATCTTACCCCGTACCAACCTAGAGCAGAGTTTGCACTTTTTTCTATTTGAAGAGACATCAGAAATTCTTTGCTAAGACTTGAGTAGCCTACCTCTTCTGGAAAGACAAATTTTTCCCATCATGCTCATTTCAAATTCCCTAGTCATACAAGAAGCAAATTCTTTGCACAAGGTTTCATTAGTAGCTCCAAATATTATGTCATCCACGTAAATTTGTACAATCAAAATGTTATGCTTATCCTTTTTAACAAAAAGAGTTGTGTCTACTTTTCCTTTTGCAAAACCATTTTCAAGTAAATATGCACTAAGTTTATCATACCAAGCTCTAGGTGCTTGCTTTAATCCATATAAAGCTTTGGTAAGTTTGAAAACATGATCAGGAAATTTGTAGTTTTCAAAACCAGGAGGTTGTTCAACATAAACTTCTTCATTTATGAGTCCATTTAGAAATGCACTTTTAACATCCATTTGATAAAGCTTAAAATTCATATGACATGCAAAAGCAAGTAATATTCTAATAGCTTCTAATCTGGCTACTGGAGCAAAGGTTTCATCATAGTCAATACCTTCTTCTTGATTATAACCTTTGGCTACCAATCTTGCTTTATTTCTAATAATGTGACCATTTTCATCAAGCTTATTCCTATAAATCCATTTGCATCCTATTATAGAATGATCTATAGGTCTAGGAGTAAGTTGCCAAACATTATTTCTTTCAAATTGATTAAGTTCATCATGCATTGCAGTTATCCAATTTTCATCATTTAAAGCTTCCTCAATAGTTTTTGGTTCAATTTGAGAAACAAAAGCAACATTAACATCAACATGATTAATTTTAGATCTAGTAATTACTCCCTTTGATGTTTCTCCAATGATGAGTTCCTTTGGATGATCTTTCTTGTATTGCCAATCCTTAGGTAGATCTTGAGTCTCTTCTTCAAGTTGATTGATCTTTGGAGCATCAATAGATTCAAGAGGTTCAAGAGTACCTGCAGGGTCATTGAAAGTAATACCTTTCTTTTGATCAAGTTTGGATGATTCATCAAATACAACATGCATTGATTCTTCTATAACTAGAGTTTTCATATTAAATACTCTATATGCTTTGCTATATGATGAATATCCTAAGAATATGCCTTCATCTGATTTGGATGAGAATTTTCCAAGATTATCCTTGGTATTCAATATGAAGCATTTGCATCCAAATACTCTAAAATATCCAATTCTGGGTATTCTTCCATTCCATAGCTCATAAGAAGTTTTATTAGTTAAATGCCTTTTGTAAACACGGTTTGCAATGTAGCAAGCTGTATTAACGGCTTCTGCCCAAAAATAAGATGGTAAATCATATTCATTGAGCATTGTTCTAGCCATTTCAATTAAAGTTCTATTTTTCCTTTCAACTACACCATTTTGCTGTGGAGTTCTAGGAGCAGAAAAATTATGTGAAATGCCAAGTTCATTGCAAAATCTTTCAAAATTTTCATTTTCAAATTCTTTGCCATGATCACTTCTAATAGATGTGATCACATATCCTTTTTCATTTTGAACTCTTTTTGCAAATGTTTTGAAGCAATTAAAGGCTTCATTCTTTTGAGCTAAGAAATTAACCCATGTGAATCTAGAGTAATCATCAACAAGAACAAATGCATATGATTTGCCTCCTAAGCTTGTAACTCTATTTGGTCCAAATAAATCCAAATGAATGAGCTCTAAAGGTCTAGAGGTGCTTATAACACTTTTTGATTTAAATGAGCTTTTATGTTGCTTACCATGTTGACAAGGTTCACAAATCCTATCTTTATCATATTTTATCTTAGGTAAGCCATCAACTAGGTTCTCATTGCAAATATATTTCAATTGATCCATACCAGCATGTCCTAGTCTTCTATGCCATAACCATGCATCATTATTAGTAGACATTAAACATGTATGATTTGAATGTATGCTGACATTATAAGTGTTGTTTGTTCTAGTGCCTTTAAATATGATAATACCATTTGAATTCGTGATCTTGCATTCTTTGGAATCAAACTTGACAAAGTATGCTTTATCACAAAGTTGACTAACACTTAGCAGGTTATGTTTCAAACCATCAACAAGCCATACATCTTCAATTAAATCCTTACCAATAGAACCAATGGAGCCAACACCAAGAATTTTACCTTTAGCATTGTTTCCAAAAGTTACGTTACCTCCATGTTTATAGGTAATACTTGTAAAGAGCTTTGCGTTTCCAGTCATATGCCTTGAGCATCCACTATCCACAAGCCATGTGCTTTCATTGGTAGTAGATTTTAGGCATACCTGCAAGCCAATTGTGATCATCCTTTTTTAGGTACCCACATATAGTTGGGTCCTTGATGGTTAGTAGAAAGAGTGTTTTCTAACTTGAGATGAGCCTTTCTTATATAACAGGAAAAATTTTTGTGTCCAAATTTCATGCAATATGTGCATTGCCATGGTATTCTTTGCTTCTGCATTTTTCTTTTTGCATTATACATACAACTACAAGTATGTGATTTCTTTTGTACAAGTTTAGTGAACAACAATGCATAATTATCTTTAGCTTTATTTCCTAGTGAACCATAAGAAGTTCTTTTAGACTTGGTGCAAGCATCTTTGATATGAACATTAGAAATTCCAATTGTAGATGCTTTCACAAATGTTGGTTTGCTAGGTGCAATGTTGGTTGAGCCATTGAATCCTAATCCATATTTCAAGGAAGGTGATCTTTGATTATTAATTAATGTGTTCAATGCTTCCTTTCCTTTATGAAATCTGGAAATTGATTCTTTTAGTTCTTTTAGTTCATGCTTCAATGCCTCATTCTCTTTAATCACTTTTTCTAAGTCATGTGAGCTTTTATTTAATTCTCCTATTGTATTCATCAAATGTTCATTTGAGGTTTTCAATTCTAAGGTAGAGTTCTTTAAGCATATAAAATCCTTTTCTAACTTAGAGTTTTTCTCTTTATAGAGCATCATTTTGGAGAAATATTTTTCTATTTTAGAATTCATGTGCTCAATCAAATCACTATCATTTATATCACTTATATCATCATGTGCTACAAGATCAAAAGATTGAGTACTTACCTCATTGGAGTCATCTTCAATAGCCATGAGACAAAGATTTGCAATTCCTTCCTCTTCTTCTTCTTCACTTGAGGAAGAGTCATCCCATGTGGCTTTGAGAGACTTTTTCTTTTCTTTATCCCATTTCCTTTTGTTCTTTAATTTGTAGCAATCCGACTTGATGTGACCGGTTTTTCCACATTCATAGCATTTTACCTCATTTTTCTTTTCTTTTTCTTTGAAGGAGAATTTTGGAGGTGTACCTTTGTTTGCTTGTAATCTTTTCTTCCTTTTCCATTCATTGATTCTTTTTGAGAACATTGCCATTTCATCTTCATCATCAGTACCTTCATTGCTTGAGCTCTCAGCTTCTTTGATTGCTTTGAGTGCAATTGGTTTTCTCTTTTCTTTCTCACCTTGATCTTCTTCTTTTTCACTGTGCAGCTCAAAAGTGAGTAATTTACCAACTAGCTCGTCGGTTCTTAATGTGCTGAGATCATGAGCTTCTTCTATGGATGATACTTTGGATTCAAAGTTCTTTCTAGCTCTTAGGGCTCTCAAGATTTTACTGTTTACATCACCTTGATCATATACCTTGCCATACTTTTTTAGTTCATTGACAATAGCAAGCAAACGATTTGTCATGTCGGTGACATTTTCATTTGGTTTCATCTTGAATAGCTCATACTCATGAACATGCATTTGTTTCTTGGTAATTCTTACTTGAGTTGTACCTTCATGGTAGTTTTCAAGTGTTTTCCAAATACAATGTGCACAAGTTAAATGTTGAACTCTTCCACCTTCTTCTCTTGAAATGGAGTTCATCAAGATGGAAGCAGCTCTATTGTTCTTGAATCGATCTCTGATATTGCTAGTTGACCATTGAGCTTTGGGAAGTGGAACTTGAATACCGTCAACCTCATGAGTAGGAGATTTCCACTCATTTTCCACGAAATCCCATAGTTCAATCCCTTCACTGTCTAGAAACAAATACATTTTGTGTTTCCAGTATGAGTAATCCGTTCCATCAAAGTAAGGTCTAAGAATAGAGTTAAGATTTCCATGAGAGCTTGATGAAGAAGAAGTTGCCATTGTGGATCAGATTTCACAATTAAGTTTAAGAAATCTCAGGGCTCTGATACCAATTGTTGTCCCAAGATGGCAACCAAGAGGGGGGGGGTGAATTGGTTTCGTCAAGAAATAATGACAATTTAAAAAACTCAACAAACAAGAAATGCGGAATAGAGAGTTGGTTGAGTAATGGAGGAAGGTAAGAACACACAAGATTTATAGTGGTTCGGATTTACTTCAATCCTACATCCACTTCCTTAACAACTTGTTAAGGTTCCACTAGTCTTTGAAGTTTTCACAAGCTCACTTCCAACTTTACAAGTGTTTTTCTTAGGCTCACACTTACAACCCACACAAGAGTTTTACAAGGCTCACTCTCTCAACCTAAGTGTTTCCCAAGCTTACACTCAAACTTATACAATGGTGTTTTCAATGCTAACACCTAACATTCATAACAATTCAAATACAAGTTTAAGCAAAAGGAAATTTGTTGCTTGGCTATGAAAATCTTTTCTCAATAATGTTATATATTTTCGTTTTCTCATGGAAACATTGTATTTATAGCCAATGTGGTCTTACTAGCCGTTATTGCTGTTTAGAATAAAGTCTTGGCAGATTAGACCTTCTTTACTTAAACTGTCCGAAGCACTTAGCGGTCGCCCTTCATACAAGGATGGTCGCTCTCATGCTTCACGCGGTCGTCCTTTTAACCAGGGACGGTCGCTACTTTTGAAAAAGTTCAACGGTCGAATTTTAGTGCTCTACAGCAGGAATCTTGCCCATGATGTTTTTGTCGGACCGTTTCTTGCCCATGCTGTGTTTGTCGGGACGGTCGCGCATCACAAAGTGCGGTCGCCCTTTTTTGAATACTGAAGTGGGATTACAACGGTCATGTCACGTGTCACTTTCTGACAGAGCAAAAGAGATGTCCGCCATAATTTGAATCTTCGCGGTCGCCCTTGGTAGGTTTTCGCGGTCGAACTCACATTCTCGCGTCGAACTTCTGGACGCACCTGAGGACGCGAACACTACTGTCTCTTTGAGCAATTTCTTCTTGAATTGTTGGGCGGTCGCGACTATAAATGAGCGGTCGCTAAAGTGGTAAGCGAGGTCGAATCATTCACCGTTCTTGTCACCGCGAACCTTACTGTGATTGTAATGATTTAAGTTCCTTGAGTAGCGGTCGGGCAAATATTAGGACGGTCGCTATTATGTATGAGCGGTCGCGACTATGGTCAAACTTCTGACCGCGAAACCTACTGTGACAAGGTTTCATTCTGTAATTGCATGGAGCGGTCGTATTCAGTTGAGGTGCGACCGCTATACTTGTTCTGTTCACCTTTAATTGAAGCAACCTAATCCTGCAACAAGCTTTCTCAAATACAAGTTAAATAGATCATCCATTTGAGTTGTCAAGGATCAAAATTAAGATCATTTGTCTAACAATCAAAGTTCCATGAATAGATAATTTAATTTTTTTTGTCATCAAGCATGTGACTTGATAGTAAAACCTTAAAGTAATATGAATTCTACTATAAATTATCCTTAGTCGATCATTATTGATGGAACAATAATGAATAAAGACCGATATGTAGTTTGACTAATGATCACATTTTACTAATCATGAATATGAGATATTAAGTCAAAGCATAAGTAAATATTAGAGAACATTGTATTCGATAAACCCAAAATGACGATACTGCATGGATTAATGTCATGAGTGATTCTCATCACAATAGTGTTAGTTGTCCTTCAACTTGAAATCACTATGGTTCCCTGCATAAGGAGTTTTCTGTTTTGATATAATTCCATATTATCTTTAAATAAATTTAATAAAGATTATTGTTAGACATTTAATAAGCTATGGAGAGGAATACAGATGATCTTGAAGAGATTTGATCTTCTCATATCATGAAAGAGATATCTCTAGGCCTCCTGACAAGTGAGAATGAGAAAAATGCATGGACATGCTCAAATAAATTAATAAGGGCTATTAATGTTATTTGTTAAATCATTCTACTTGGGAATCAAGAAATTATGATCAATCAATATAAGGATGACATATTTCATGCCTTATAATTGATCTAGATGTCGTGTGACAAAAAGACTGAATATCTAGTTATGGATTAAGGTTAGTCAGATCTCTGATCTTAACTTAATTAGTGTAGTCAATATTTCTTGCTAAAGGCCGCTTATAATTTATGAGTTTAAAATAATTGATTAAACTTATTGCCAATATTAAGTGAACCTATAGGGTCACACATATAGAAAGAATTTAAATAGGCATAATAAATCTGAGTCTTTTTTATGCATTCTTAGAAATGGTATGAAAATTAAAAAAATTTATTTCTTTAATGAAATAAAAAAAAGTTTAAAGATGCATAATTATTTTCCTTAATAGTTAGGCAAACCTAATGGGGTTATATGTGTGCATGTATATTTTATTTCTAAAAGGGTTTCAGGGAATTTTGATTTATATATATAAATGACATATATGAATATTTTATTTTATTAATTATTGAGGATAATTGATAAAATATATTTTGAAATTAAAAAAAAAGAAGAAGAAGAAACCCTAACAGATTTTCCTAAGAAATCCATACATACACACAACATGTTACCGCCAGCAGTTCAAGGGGTTTTTAAAAGAGAAATGCTAGAGAGAGGGACTGGAATATTTTTCCTGAGAAGAGTATTCAAAAAAGAGTGCTAGCACACACAACCACCTATTTTCAAATTTCAATTCATTCATATGGATATCTTAGAGGGCATTCATGTTTAATAACACCTGATGGTCTGTTTGTTTGCTGAAAGAAGAAAAAGGGTTGAGTTTTTGCTTCAAGAGGTATGAAAATTAACACTTTTTTATTTAATTGAAATGCATGGATCTTGGTAGTTTTTCATAGATCATATTTTATTTGTTATGTTGTATTTCATATTGTCTAATATCCATGGAAACCAAATAGAAAGGAATAAAATGGGGCATTTAATACATTGAAAGATAGGTTGTGTTATGTTCCTATATTATATTTGTTCGACTTTGATAAAACTTTTGAACTTGAATGTGATGCTTTTGGGATTGGTATAGGTATTGTGTTAATGCAATAAAAATGTCCATAGCATATTTTAGTGAGAAGTTAAAAACAGCTCTATTGAAGTACTCTACCTACAATAAGGAGTTGTCTACTTTAGTGACAGCTTTAGATGTGTGGAAACATTACTTGCTTCCAAAAGAGTTTGTGATCCATACCAACCATGAGTCCCATAAGCAACTAAAGGGACAACGAAAGCTAAATAAGAGGCATACAAGATGAGTTAGATTCATTTAAGGCATTTCCTTTTGTGATTCGCTATAAGCAAGGTAAGGATAACGTTGTTATTGATACATTATCTAGGAGGTATGCTTTAATCATTATATTTAGTTCTAAGTCTTTAGGATTTAAACAACTTAAAGATATTTATGTAACTAATTCTGATTTTGATAACATATATGTTACTAGTGAACATGCTGCTTTTCAAAAAAATTTATAGGCGTGGTAGGTTTTTATTTCATGAAAATTGATTGTATGTACCTGCATATTCATTGATGGAATTACTTGTACAGAAGTCCCATAGTGAGGGATTGATGGGTCATTTGGTGTGCATAAAACTTTGAACATTCATAGGGATGTTGAGAAAATTTGTTCAAAGTGGATTGCATTTATGTAAGCTAAGTCCAAATCTATGCCTGATAGATTGTATACACCTCTATCCATTCCTAATGAGTCTTGGGTTGACATTTCTATGGATTTTGTGTTAATTTTACCTAGGACAAAGAAAGATAGAGATAGCATATTTGTTGTTCTGGATAGATTTAGTAAAATGACACATTTGTAGCTTGTCATAAAACTAATGATGCAACAAATATAGCTGATTTATTCTTTAGGGATGTTGTATGTTTGCATGATATACATATCACAATAGTCTCTGATTGTGATGTTAAGCTCTTTGAGCCACATTTAGAGAGTTTTATAGGGGAAAAATAGGCTCCAAGTTATTATTTTATACCACTTATCATCTACAAATTGATGGATAGATTGAAATAGTGAATAAAAATTTTGAAACTTTATTGCAAGTTGTGGTGTGTAAGAATTTAAATACTTGAGAAGATTGCCTGCCATTAGTTGGATTTGCATATAATCATAGTTTGTATTCTTCCACTAGATTCTCTAATATTAAAATTGTGTATGGTTTTAATCTTCTTATTCCTGTGGATTTAATGCCTTTGACATTACATGAGATTACTAACCTAGATGGAAAGAGGAAGGCCAAATTGGTCAAGACTATACATGAGAAGACTAGACAGCACATTGACAAGAAGAATGAGTACTATACACGCATAGACCCTTAATTTTGGCCCAAACCAAATTTAATCCCAATTTTAAGGCCCTAGATAAATTTGGCCGAATTTAAAAAGCCCAAATTCAAACTGATCCAACTAAAATTGAAAATTAAAGTCCGATATTGATTTCAAAAGTTAAAATTACCAAATTAGCCCAAAAGCTCATGACAATTGGCCATTTTTCATGGCTTATTCTCCATGAGCAAAAGCTTATAGCGAATTGGCCATGGGGTAGCCAGTTCACCATGAGTTTATGGCCAATTGTCTAGTTATTAAACTTTCCTAATCCTACTTAGATTCTGGGTTTATTCAAATAAGCAGAAGGTTTTGTGATAAGATAAGTTATAAATGGGGAAAACTCTAATTAAAAAATCCTAAATGTTCATTATAAAAGGGGTAACATGCAATTAGAGAGCAAGAGGTTAGCAATGAGGGACCAACATAGAAAAGCAAATAGCAACTAGAAAATGAGAGTAAAATAGGACCAGAGAGACAGAGAGCAAAAATAAAGGAAGCTAGAGACACAGTAGCTAAACCAAAGCTTGTTTAACCCAAACCAATTGTAAAACTTCAAGGTAGAATCCTACATTAATCCTCATAGGAGGATTATATTGTTTAAAAGGCTTAGATCAATATAATTATTTGGTGTTATCATTAATGATGGTATGATTTATTCAAGTCACTAGATTATATTCCTTGTAAATTATAATTTTATAGATTTACTTTGCTTTGTTTTAATTTATTGTTTTAATCCTGCTTGGTTGCAAATTTCAAACCCTAATTGCATGTTCAAAACCCTAATTTGATATTAAAATCCTAACCTTGCAATCAAAATCCTAAATTATCACCAAAACCTTAATTGCATATATAAAACCCTAGTTTTAGGATTAAACCCAAAATTATGCTTTAAAACTCTAATTTATATTCTAGAGGCAGCAACTCATTCAACGAGTATGGTAAATCATTTACCTTTCAAGGGCGCTACCCCTTAACCCCTACCCGCTAACCGGCTAGTGGGACAACTGTATGCATTGCACCCTATATTTCGTTAATAGATTAATATTAAGATATGTTTATGGATTGTAATTTTTATAATTAATCTTAATTTTTTAATTAAGCCCTGATTTTATAATTCTTTGCGTGATGATTATTTATATGCTTGTGGATTGCAATTTTTATTATTTGGATTTCAAGATTGTAAAAAGCATGTTTCCACTTTATGGGTGTCTTATTTAATTTGTTTCTATTATTTAATTTATATTTAGGGATTAATGAAAGGGACACTTTTCCACTCTTTTGTGGGTGTCTCATCTTTCTTTATTTGTATTATGGATATTTGGACATTGTAAAGGCATGTTATCATCTCATATGGGTACCCATTTTTTATTTATTTGATAGATTGATATATGCTTATTTTTTCCAATTGTTTGTATTATGGATAATATCATAATAATTTAAGAATTTAATAATATTTAGACCTGAAAAGGATGTTGATTCCAATAAACCGAGTGTTACAAGAGAGCTAGGCCATTTCTCACCTTTCCCATATGTACCCAACTTTTCAAACCCACTAGGGGTTGGGGATTCCCTAGGAATCGAGTCATCCACCCCTTCTTTCTTCTTCCCAGCCCATCCGAGTGGCAACTCCTATTCTTTAGATTTAGACCCATGTTCTCTAGGACTCAGAGCCTAACAGTGCCAAAGTCACAAGAACCATTCCATCAAGAGTGGGGGCAAAAATTCCCGCTCACAGTGGAAACTCCACTGAGGATAAGGAAAGTTGATTCTATTGGTTTTTATATTATTTTATTTTTTCTTATTATGATATTATTTATTGCATCACTTAGAATTTCATTGTGTGTGAGTTAGGATGTCTTATGGAACCCATGTTATGTGTGTGTAAGTGATACCATACTTTCATTCAAGGTATGGAGATCGAGTACTGCATAATAGCCTTTTATCTTTTGGTATATACTTTTTGTGAAAACCTAAGCCTTTTACCCTAAAGACTAAAGCTCATGCAATTGGCCTAGAAACTTTCCTTATATTTGTCCTAATTGCTTGTTGTTTGACTATGATTAATAAGTCTTAGCTTGAGTTATGGTATAAGCCCAAAATCATTTTAAGTCCAAAGTCAAAATCATTTTCAAAACTTTTCAAAATAGGCTTAAATCATTTTTCATTAGAAATGGGTCAATTTTATTTTCTATCTAATGGCCCAAGCACGAAGGCTATAAACTTTTAGACTTTGAAATATTTTCAAAAATGGGCTCAAAATCTTTTCTCACTTTATGGCCTTTTTTTAAATAGGCTTACAATTAATTGGGCCAATCATGGAATACTAAAATTAATTGTGGGCTTTATTTATGTCAAGACTTGTTAGTTATAGGCTTGTTTGTGGCATGGATCATTAGTTGTCTTTCTAAATAATAAGTCTAATTATGATAAACCTATTAATTTAGTTTTAATTCATAATATAGCAGAAATGCTTCAGTGAACTCAAAAATAAAAATATCCCTGTTGATATTTTTATTGACCAAAATACCTAGGAAAAGAGACTCGCCACTCGTGCCTTGGAAGAACTAAGGTTGGAAGGAATATCTTGACTCTAGTTATTTGTTTGCCACACATGCATACATACATTGAATTGCATTGCAATGATCTTTTCTAGCTTACAGACCTAGAGTACAGCAGCTCAAGAGTGTACAACAACCTGACCTATGTCGGTGATTCAAAATTCAGTAAGAGTTCAGTCCACTTCGCACCAAAAGCAATGGATCAAGAACAAGTTCAAACCTGGTGAATGAGGCCCTTGCATCAAAGATGTAAGAATTAAAGGGGACCTTGCTAAGCCTATGAGAAGTCACTTAGATGCACTATCGAAAAGCAACACTATCGAGCCATCTGCTAGTTCTAAGAAGCAGAAGGATAAGGAAAAGCTAAGGTAGATAAGGTGGCCTTTCATGAAGAAAAGGTGGTGATTGATGATGATGACTAGGATGCATATCTCCAAGACCAATAAGAAAAGAAGGCTGTAGAGAAAACTAAATCTGCTAATGTTGTAAAATTGATTGCTGATTTAGAAAAGAAGTTTGAAAAGAAACTAAAGACTGAAAAGGTGTCAGAGGTGTACAAGTTGTTTAAAGATGATGAAGGAATCCCTTATAAGTTCAAAATGCCTTCTTTTGCTAAGTTTGATTGAATGGGAAATTTCCACTTACACGTTAAGTAGTACATCATTATCATGCAGTATGCTAGAGCTACCAAGGCTCAAAGCCTAAGGTATTTCATGCTTTCTTTGGATCCTATTGTGCAAAATTAGTTCAATACCTTGGAGGAAAACACCCCAAAAGACTGGGATTTATTGTATAAAACCTTCATTCAGTAATATGAGTATAATATTGAACTGGAAATGGTGGAGACTATCAGATAAAAGTAGAATGAGAAACAAGGCTACTCTTCTTAAAAAGAGGCCTAATAAATATAACTAGATTAGAATGATAATGAAAGGTGTCTTGCCTAACCTTCGTGAAAGGCTGTCTCATACTCTTATTAGAGATTTCAAAGATCTTTTCCAAGTTGGCTTACAAATAGAAGAGTAAGAAAGGGAGAAAAATCATTTTTCTAGAAGAAGTAATGAGAAGAGAAATTACCAATATAGTGGTCAGAGAACACATAAAGTGGTGGATGTCAATGCAACTATTGGTTAAGGGAATTGAAGGCAAATTTCAAAGTTAGGGAGATCTCTATCCTAGGTTTTTAATAAGTTACAAAAGAAATGACTATTACAACTATTGGCTCCTCGACCTTTGCCAAATCCACTTCTGCCACACTTTAACACCAAGGCATTCTGTCAATTCCATCAAACACAAGGGCACAAAATAAACAAATATGTTATGTTAAGATATAAGATTCAAGATCTTATTAATAGTGGTAGGCTGCCTGAGCCTCATAAACTTAGAACAAAGAATAACCCTTTGCCTAAGTTTGGAAGAGTATCTCCTCCAAAAACTTTCACGATAGGGGAATGATTGAATGAAAAGTTTATCTTGTCATCTTTTCAAGACATAGGTGAAGAAACTACAAAAGAGGAGGTTCCACTTGGCAAGATTGAATTAGCTATAGGTGAGAAGCCATTGATCATTTGTGTCGTGAATGAATTTTGGGACTCAACTGATAGTGACGAGAAATTGGAATCTAAGGAAGAAGAGAGGGCCTGGACTGAATTGGAAATAGAAGGGGTACATAATCCCCAGTAAGATCCTCTCCTCTAATACGTTCAAGTAGATGAGACATCTTCAACTCCAACTCAACAAACTTCCCTTTGCTTGAGTGTTTCTTGTCATATTTTCTTTCTTTAATATTTCATTGGATTATTTATATTTTTTAAATTAAAATTGTTTAAATAAATTACTTTTGTTACATTTATAATTTTGTTGGTATTTGACATTATGGTGCTCAATCTATAACAAATCTAGCTTGATATTCATTAATTAGTATATATATGCATCATGATCCGAATAACTTTACAAGGTGAAGGAATTTTTCTATAGCTGTAGACCCTTAATTTGGCACAATTTAAATTCAATTTGAAAATTCAGACCAAGTTTGGTTCTCATAACAAAATCTAGGTTAAACCAGGTTTAATTTTGGATTAGGTTTGATTCATTTAAAATTGGAACAATATAATCAGGATAGGATGGTTTGGTCCAAGCCAATTCGATATGGAATGCCTCTATATCGAATTGGCTAAGCCAATTTTATATGGATTGCCTCCCATATCAATGTCTAAAGCCAATTCGATATAAGAGGGGGACAATATCGAATTGGCCTTGGCCAATTTGACATGGGGCAGGCACCATATCAAATTGGCCAAGGCTAGTTCAAAATGGGCAGGTTTTAACAGAGGATGAGTCAATTTGTGATAAGACCCTAAGAAGACTAGGGCAAGCAGAAAAACATATTTGATTCAGATTGAAAGGGCTTAGCTAGGTTGCCCTAGTTGGTGTTTATAAATATAAGAGCTAGGACAGCCATAATTATCAAACCTAGAATTATCAAAGAAGAAACAGAATTATGAGAAAAGACAACACAGAAATGAAGCAACACTTAAATCCATACAACAACCAAACAAACAAGGCAGTCTCCGGCCAAAACTAAAATTAGTGCAGGCAAGTTAGAAAGCTTGGATCAATATATTCAACTTTGGTGGAACAAACAAACAAAGGTTTGGCTTTATCATTTAATTCATTTAAATTCACAGCAGCTTCATCCATTGATTTACAATTATTCAAACATCCAATGGCCACCAGATAGTTTAGACAATTTGAAGATTAAAAATTTATTTTATCCAGTAGCAATTTAAATTTACAATAACAAGTTACAAAATATTTCATGCAGTAGCTCATCTAAATCAACATTCAGTATGCCTTAAATTTATAAACATAATCAAAAAAAATTGAACCTTAAGCATTAAGCCCTAATTTTGATGATATTTTACATAAACCCTAATAATATGATTCAATTTAACTTATTTTGATTAAAAAACCCTAATTGCATATTTTGTAACTAAAGCTTTAATATCACATAGTTAAACCCTAATTTTCATGTAAACCCTAGTTTAGAAAAATCCTAATTTCTATAAATATAAAATCCTAGCTTAGATAGAAACCGCAATTTCCCAATAAAACTATATCATGTAAATCGTCGACCTTTCGGGGGTGCTGCCTCCTTAACCCCTGCGCACTATATTTCCTTAATGGGATAATATTAAGATGTGTTTGTTTATTTTCTTTTTAATTATTATTATTTAATTATTTCCATAGGTGTTGTATTATTTTTTCTTGCTTTATTCTTTTCCTTTGATTTATAAATATTTTTAAAGGAAATTGTAAAAGGCATGTTTCAATCTAGTGTGAGTGTCTCATTTATTTAGTTTATGTAATTTAATTTATTTTAAGGTTTTTAGAACTATTGTGAGGGACACGTTTCAACCTATGGTGGGTGTCCTATTTTATTTATTTTACTTTCTTTATGGACATTGGATATTATTGTAATGGCATATTTTCATTTTGTACAGGAGCCCATTTTATTTGATTGCTTTGATTTTAATACAATGAGTATTTATTTATTATGATTGCATGTAATATGGATGATATTATAATACTTAAGAATTTAATAATAATTAGACTTGAAAAAGAGGTCGGTTCCAATAAACTGGGTGTTATGGGGGTAATAGGCTATTTCTCACCTTCCCCATGCATATCCAACTTTTCGAACTCAATAGGGGAGTTAGGGATTCCTTAGGAATTGAGTCATCCGCCCCTTTTTTTTCGGACGGTCCGGGTGGCGACTCCATTTTTCTCCGAGTTTAGGCCCGTGTTCTCTAAGGCCCTAAGCCTAATAGTACCGAAGTCGCAAGAACCATTCCACCAGGAATGTGGGCAAAAATCTCCGCTCACAGTGGCGACTCCACTGAGGATAAGAGAAGTTAATTTTGTTAGTCTTTATGTTATTTTATTCTTTCTTATTACGATATTGTCCATTGCATCATTTAGATTGAATTGTGTGCATGAGTTAGGACCCATGTGTAACTCGTGTTGTGTTATGTGAGGGATATCATATTTTCACTCAAGGTATGGAGATCGAGCATGACATAACTACTCATAGTCTTGTACCTTTTGCTATATACTTGCTATGGAAGCCTATACTTTTAACCCAAAAACTAAAGCTCATGTAAAATTACAACTTTTCTTAAAAGAGTTTATAGCTATTTAGGTCAATTATGGAATACTAAAAATCAACTATGGGTCTAATTTACACCAAAACTTGTTAATTATGGGCTTGTTCGAAGCATGAATCATTAGTTGCTTTTTCAAAATTAGAAATCTATTTGTGATCAACTCTTTAATTTGGTTTGAATCCATAATATAGCAGAAAAGCTATTTTCAGATGATCCAATGGATTATGACTTAATTAATAGGAATTATCATAGATTGATTTCTAAATTTTAAAATACAACTATTGATTAAACCATCCGAGTGAATCTTTTTGAAAACAAGATGTCCCATGTTGATATTTTGTTGGCCATATACCTAGGAAAAGAGACTCCCCATTTATGTATGGAAGATATAAGGTTAGAAGAAACGTCCTAATTATTTTTGTTTTTCTGTTACTTGTGCATATACACATACATGCATACATGCATTGCATTACATGGCATTAATCCTTTTTTAGCTCACAGACCTAGAGTACGACAGTTCAAGATCCTACGATAATCCGATCTATGCCATTGATGTAGAATCCAGACACGACTCAGTCAGCTTCTCATTAAAAGCAATGGAACCTGAACAGATTTAGAAGATGGTAAATGATGCTATCAGCTCATAGATGGAAGAACTAAAGGAGGTCCTGGCTGAGACCATGAAAAGTCAGTTGGCTGCACTATTGAAGCATCTGCTAGTACTAAGAAACAAAAAGACAAGGAAAAATCCAAGGTTAGTGAAGTGGCTATGGATGATGACAAAGTGATAATGGATGATGATGATTAGGCTCAGTATTTCCAAGATCCTCAAGAAAAGAAGAAAGAAATGAAGACTGTGGAGAAATCAACTGTGGAGAAGATTAAAACATCAAATGTAGAAAGGATGATTATTGATTTAGAGAAAAAGTTTGAGAAGAAGTTGAAGGCCAAAGACGTGTCGAAAGTGGATAAGCTATTTGAGCAAGACGAAGAAGTTCCTTACAAATTCAAGATACCTTCTTTCGCTAGGTACAACGATACAGGAAATCCTCACTTGCATGTTAAGCAGTATATCACTGTTGTGCAGTCTGTTAGAGCTACGAAGGCTCAAACTCTAAGGTATTATATGCTCTCATTGGATCCTATTATGAAAAATTGGTTCAACACCTTAGAGGAAAATACTCAAAAGAATTGGGATTTGCTTTACAAAGCCTTCATCTAGCAGTATGGGTACAAAGTTGAATTGGAAGTGACTTTGATGGAGGTAGAAGTAATTAGGCAAAAGCAAAATGAGAACTTTGTTAACAATGTGAAGAGGTGGAGAGACAAGGTTGCACTACTTAAGAAGAGACCAGATGAGTCCGACCATATTTGAATGATAGTAAGGGGTGTCCTACTCAGTCTACGTGAATGGATGTCTCACACTCTCATAAGAGATTTCAAAGATCTTCTCCAAGCTGGCTTGCATATAAAAGAATGGGAATGAGAGAAGAGCCATTTTTCTAGAAGGAAGAATGAGAGGGAAAATTATCAGTTTGGGGACCAGAGTACACATAAAGCAGTGCATGTCAATGCAACAACTGGTCAGGCAAATCGAAGACAATTTTCAGAGTTTGAGAGACCTTGATCTTGGGTTTTTAATAAGTTGCAAAAGTAAGGGCTATTACAGCCACTGGCTCTTCGACCATTACACTATCCTCTGCCATCAAACTTTGATGCTAAGGCCTTCTGTCAATTTCATCAAATGCAAGGGAATGAGACATATAAATGTGATTGTTTAAGGCATGAGATCCAAATTTTGATTGACAGTGGAAAGTTGCCTGAGCCTGATAAGCTCAATACCAAGAGCAATCCTATGCCTAAATTTGGAATAGTGCCTCCACCAGCAACCTTCATGGTAGAAAAAGGATTGGAGGAAGATTTTGTCTTATTCTCTTTTCAAGATGAGAGTATAGAAGATGTGAAGAGAGAAGAGGCTTGACTTAATAAACTTCCCTTGGCTTGAATGTTGCTCATAGTATTTTTCTTTCTTTGAAATTTTATTGGAACAATTATATTTTTCAAATTAAAATTGTTTGAATAAATTATTTTTTTGAATTTATAATTTTGTTGGCTTTTGACATTATAATTTTCAACCAATGACGAGTCTAGCTTGATGTTCATAAATTAGTATATTTATGCATCATAATTTGAATGACTTTACTAGGTGAGGGAATTATTCTATAGCATTGAGCTATGTATGCTTAGTTAGAGAGGGATCCTGTATAATTACCTTTGTCTAGGTCTTAGTCCATCTTAGAACATGCATTGATGAACTTTTGAGGTAAAACTGGACTCTGCTTATTTAAGGAAGAGATTATCTAGGTATTGTTTGTGTTGTCCCAAGATGGCAACCAAGAGGGGGGGTGAATTGGTTTCCACAAGAAATAATGACAATTAAAAAACTCAACAAAATAGAAATGTGGAATTGAAAGATGGTTGAGTAATGGAAGAAAGAAAGAACACACAAGATTTATAGTGGTTCGGATTTACTTCAATCCTACATCCACTTCCTTAACAACTTGTTAAGGTTCCACTAATCTTTGATGTTTTTACAAGCTCACTTCCAACTTTGGTGTTTTCACAAGTTCACACCTAACTTCACAAGTGTTTTCTAAGGCTTACACTCAAGAACCTTTAAGGAGTTTTTAAGGCTCACTCTCACAACCCAAACAAGAGTTTTACAAGGCTTACTCTCACAACCCAAGTGTTTTTCCAAGCTCACACTCAAACTTATA
The DNA here is from genome assembly GCA_947685225.1 of Garcia nutans. NCBI lineage: Eukaryota > Viridiplantae > Streptophyta > Magnoliopsida > Malpighiales > Euphorbiaceae > Garcia > Garcia nutans. Next base: position 1,926,591 of record CANTUV010000013.1, read on the forward strand.
CAATTGTGTTTTCAATGCTTACACCTAACATTCATTACAATTCAAATGTAAGTTTAAGTAAAAGAAAAGTTGTTGCTTGGCTATCAAAATCTTTTTTGCTTCACTTCACTTTTTCTTTTCTTGTAGAAGCACTGTATTTATAGCCAATGTGGTCTTACTAGCCGTTATTGATAATGAGAACAAAGTCTTGGCAGTTTAGACCTTCTTTAGTAAAACTGTCCGAAGCATTTCGAGGTCATCCTTCATACAAGGATGGTCGCGCTCACATCACACGCGGTCGTCCTTGGACAAGGGACGGTCGCTGCATTTAAAAAAAGCTTCAACGGTCGAATTTTAGTGCTCTGCAACAGGAATCTTGCTCATGTTGTGATTGTTGGGACGGTCGCGCCAAGCAAAGGTGCGGTCGCCCTTTTTGAATATTGAAGTGGGTTTATAACGATCATGTCACGTGTCATTCTCTGACATGGCAGAAGAGATGTTCGCCATAATTTGAATGTCGCGGTCGCCCTAGGTAGCATCTCGCGGTCGAATTGAGATTCTCGCATCGAACTTCTAGACGCACCTGAGGACGCGAACACTACTGTCTCTTTAAGCAATTTTCTTCTGCATTGGCAGAGCGGTCGTGAATATGAAAGCGCAGTCACTAAAGTGGTAAGTGAGGCTGAGTCATTCGCCATTCTTGTCACCGCAAACCTTACTGTGATTAGAATGATTTGAGTTCCTTGAGTAGCGGTCGTCCATAACATGGGACGGTCGCTCTTCTTTAGGCACGGTCGCTACTGAGGTCAAGTTTCTGACCGCGAAACCTACTGTGATAAGGTTTCATCCTTTAATTGAATGGTGCAGTCGTATTCATGTTTGGTGCGACCGCTAGAAGTGTTCTGTTCAGCTTTATTTGAAGTAACCTAAGCCTTCAACAAGATTCTCCAAATACATGTTAAATGGATCATTCTTTTGAGTTGTTAAGGATCAAAATTGAGATCATTCGTCTAACAATCTCCCCCATTTTGACTTTGACAATTCAAATGGAATGATAAGAAAACTAATAAGTCTAAAATGCTCCCCCTTAACATATGCATGAATCATGGTTAAGTAATCTTGGTGCATTGATATTATTTGATTATCTTGGTGTATTGAATCATGTTTAAACAATCATTCCAAGTTCCGAGTTGTTTACAATTTCTCCCCCATTGTCATAGGCAAAATGCATAATAGAAAGCAAGAAGTTGATTAAAAAGATAGTAAACATCTTGTTTATTAAAAGATGGAGGAAAGTACAAGGAAATTAAGCAACAAACATTCAAGACATAACATAAAATGCAAACTATTAAGACTAAACATCTTGAAAATTTAAACTATTAAACTATTCAGAATCATCATCCTCATCTATCTCTTCTTCTACTAAAGGAGTTTTTCCTTTATCTTGAGGAGCAAAAGAGGTAGAGCTAGTGCTAATGGACTCTTCTTCTTCAAAAAGGCTTTGGGTATGATCACTTATATCCCAATCTTCAAGATTGCATTGAGGCAAGTCCAATTTGCCTTGCATATCATATAGATCATGATGCATGTGAGATATAAGGTTAATTCTCTTGTTCAAGTGCTGGAATCTCTTGGAGACACTTTTCTTGAACCTAGAGAGTTTCCTGGAGAGAGTTTTGATAGCATTGAGGATGAGTTGTGTAGAGGATGAAGTAGTTTCTTGAGTAGCTTTGGATGAAGTAGCTTTTGGAGGTAATTCCACAGTAACTTCCACAGAGTCTCCCTCTTCCTCAATTGTATACCTTGGCCTTTTCTTTTGTCTATCCATAACTCCTTTCTTGCCAAAATAGTATACATATGTGCCTTCAATCTTCCTTACACATCCAGCATGTTCTAGATAATCAATTATGATGGCACTAGAGGCAAGATTGAAAGGGTTTCTCAATGTAGCTAGGTTCAGATCATTTAGAAGGTTCAGGTGTCTAGCTATTTGATTAATTTGTGAGGATAAGAAGAAAGTTCCAGTTCTTGTAACTGCATGATGATAGAGGGTTGTGTTCATTTGGATGTTGTGGGTGAAAGCATATAAAAAGATGAGGTCTCTTTTGGTTACCTTTTCATTCCCATCTGCTCTTTGATGGATGGTATAGGTGATAATCCTATGGAGCATCCAATGGGAGAGGGATTTGATGTGTTTGGCTTTTGATTCTTTTTCAAAAGAAGTTTCCACAGAAATTTCTTGCCAGAATGCAGAGAGAGTTTGGTTAGAAAAGATTTGATCGTTGTAGGAGGTTATACCATCAGTAGGAAAGTTCCAAATATTGCCAAAGTCTTCTAGGGTTAAGGCTTGGTATTGATCAAACAGTTTAAACCTAACCCCATACCATCCCAGTGCAGAGTTAGCACTCTTTTCTATTTGGAAAGACATAAGAAATTCCTTGCTTAGACTGGAATAACCTACCTCTTTAGGAAATACAAACTTTCTCCATCCAAGGAAATCTAGTAATCTCTCAATCTCGTCCTTGATATTTAGGGCTGAAAGCATCCCACCAAAAGGAGATTTGGTTCCCTCAACTTTCTTTCTTTTCAGCATAGCATATCTAACATCTTCCTCAGAAGTTTGGTGGTGAGGTTTGTGAATTTTCTCACCTCTTTTAGATTGTGGAGGAGATGGAGGATCAACGATTGGTTCTCTTATTGTGATTCCTGGAGCTCTCTTTGCTTTTCCTTTTATTTTGGAGGTTGTCTTCTTTTTGGGAGCCATTAGAATAGAAAGAAAAAGAAGAAAATTGGATTAAGAAAATGATACTGGAAAACAGAGGGTGATTGAGAAACAGATGATTTTGAGAGGATTTTCGAGATTTAGAGGGAAGTTTATATGTTTTAATAAGCAAAATATCAAAGAAACTGATGTATCATACTCTTAAATAGAAGAAATTAAGCAAATAGCCATTTATGACTGTTGAAATTTAAGAGTTGCGACCTGTCATACAGCCAACGGTTACAAAATTTCGAGCAGAGTGTACAGAGTGCGGTCGCAGATTTAGAAGGGTGCAATCGCAAAATGCGGTCTAGCGACCATTAGCAAGATCAGTACGCTTGCGGGTGAAGAAACTATCTGTAACGGTCGAAACTGTTCAAATTATTGCGTCCGCGCACAAATTTTCTCGACCGCGCACAGAGATTTTTTATTGAATGAATCTGGCAGACGAGATAGCGATCGCTATGGACACTGGAGCGAACGTGACTGACTTAGAAATGAAAGATTCAAGGAAAGATAGAAGATTTTTCTAATGTTTAGAGAAATAAAATAAATAAATGCACATAGAAACTTCATTGATAGGCAATTAATTCAAAGTGGTTCCATCAATCATTCCTAAATTAAGTTTAATGAAGTTAAGTCTATCTTCATTCAAGGGTTTTGTAAGGATATCAGCAAGTTGATTTTGTGTATCTATAAATTCTAGGATTATATTCTGATTTTGTACATTTTCTCTCAAGAAATGATGTCTAATATCTATATGTTTGGATCTAGAGTGTTGGATAGGATTTTTAGACAAATTGATAGCACTAGTGTTGTCACATTTAATGGAGATATTGTTAAATACTTTACCATAGTCAAGCAATTGTTGTTTCATCCATAATACTTGTGTGCAACAAAAACATGCTGCAACATATTCGGCTTCCGTTGTGGATAAAGCAACCGATGCTTGTTTCTTACTATGCCAAGAAACTAGACAATTACCAAGAAAGTGACATGCTCCTGTAGTGCTTTTCCTATCTAAGATACTACCAGCATAATCTGCATCTGAAAAGCCTATGATATGAAATGATGTGTTTTTAGGATACCAAAGTCCTAAATGCATTGTACCACTCAAATATTTCAAAATTCTCTTAGTGGCATTCAAGTGTGATTCTTTAGGATTAGTTTGAAATCTAGCACAAAGACATACACTATACATTATATCAGGCCTAGAAGCGGTTACGTAAAGTAGTGATCCGATGATACCTCGATATTTCTTCTCATCTACTGCTTTACCATTTTCATCTTTACCTAATTTCAAGGATGTGCTCATAGGAGTTTTGCTAGTTTTGCAGCCATCCATTCCAAATTTCTTCATGAGTTCTTTTGTATATTTGGATTGGTTGATGAAGATCCCATCTTCACATTGCTTGAGTTGCAGTCCAAGGAAGAACTTGAGTTCACCCATCATGCTCATTTCAAATTCCCTAGTCATACAAGAAGCAAATTCTTTGCACAAGGCTTCATTAGTAGCTCCAAATATTATGTCATCCACATAAACTTATACAATTAAAATGTTATGCTTGTCCTTTTTAACAAAGAGAGTTATGTCTACTTTTCCTTTTGAAAAACCATTTTCAAGTAAATATGCACTAAGTTTATCATACCAAGCTCTTGGTGCTTGTTTCAATCCATATAAAGCTTTGGTAAGTTTGAAAACATGATCAGGAAATTTGTAGTTTTCAAAACCATGAGGTTGTTCTACATAAACTTCTTCGCTTATAAGTCCATTTAGAAATGCACTTTTAACATCCATTTGAAAAAGCTTAAAGTTCATGTGACATGCAAAAGCAAGTAATATTCTAATAGCTTCTAATCTGGCTACGGGGGCAAAGGTTTCATCATAGTCAATACCTTCTTCTTGATTATAGCCTTTGGCTACCAATCTTGCTTTATTTCTAACAATGTGACCATTCTCATCAAGCTTATTCCTATAGACCCATTTGCATCCTATTATAGAGTGATTTGTAGGTCTAGGAGTAAGTTGCCAAACATTATTTCTTTCAAATTGATTAAGTTCATCTTGCATTGCAGTTATCCAATTTTCATCATTTAAAGCCTCCTCAACAGTCTTTGGCTCAATTTGAGAAACAAAAGCAAAATTAACATCTACATGATTAATTTTAGATCTAGTAATTACTCCCTTAGATGTTTCTCCAATGATGAGTTCCTTAGGATGGTCTTTCTTGTATTGCCAATCCTTAGGTAGATCTTGAGTCTTTTCTTCAAGTTCATGCTGATTGATCTTTGGAGCATCAATAGATTCAAGAGGTTCAAGATTACCTGCAGGGTCATTGAAAGTAATACCTTTCTTCTGATCATGATTAGATGATTCATCAAATACAACATGCATTGATTCTTCTATAACTAGAGTTTTCATGTTAAATACCCTATATGCTTTGCTATATGATGAATATCCTAGGAATATGCCTTCATATGATTTGGATGAAAATTTTCCAAGATTATCCTTGGTATTCAATATGAAGCATTTGCATCTGAATACTCTAAAATATCCAATTCTGGGTATTCTTCCATTCCATAGATCATAAGAGGTTTTATTAGATAAATGCCTTTTATAAACACGATTTGCAATGTAACAAGCTGTATTAACGGCTTCTGCCCAAAAATAAGATGGTAAATCATATTCATTGAGCATTGTCCTAGCCATTTCAATTAAAGTTCTATTTTTCCTTTCAACTACACCATTTTGCTGTGGAGTTCTAGGAGTAGAAAAATTATGTGAAATGCCAAGTTCATTGTAAAAGCCTTCAAAATTTTCATTCTCAAATTCTTTGCCATGATCACTTCTAATAGATGTGATCACATATCCTTTTTCATTTTGAACTCTTTTTGCAAACGTTTTGAAGTAATTAAAGGCTTCATTCTTTTGAGCTAAGAAATTAACCCATGTGAATTTAGAGTAATCATCAACAAGAACAAATGCATATGATTTGCCTCCTAAGCTTGTAACTCTATTTGGTCCAAACAAATCCAAATGAATGAGCTCTAAAGGTCTAGAGGTGCTTATAACACTCTTTGATTTAAATGAGCTTTTATGTTGCTTACCATGTTGACAAGGTTTACAAATCCTATCTTTATCATATTTTATCTTAGGTAAGCCATCAACTAAGTTTTCATTGCAGATATATTTCAATTGATCCATACCAGCATTTCCTAGTCTTCTATGCCATAACCATGCATCATTATTAGTGGACATTAGACATTTAAATGTATGATTTGAATGAATGTTGATATTATAAGTGTTGTTTGTTCTAGTACCCTTAAATATGATAATATCATTTGAATTCGTGATCTTGCATTCTTTGGAATCAAAATTGACAAAGTACGCTTTATCACATAGTTGACTAACACTTAGCAAGTTATGTTTCAGACCATCAACAAGCCATACATCTTCTATTAAATCCTTACCAATTGAAACAATGGAGCCAACACCAAGAATTTTACCTTTAGCATTGTTTCCACAAGTCACATTACCTCCATGTTTGTAGGTAATACTTGTAAAGAGCTTTGCATTCCCAGTCATATGCCTTGAGCATCCACTATCCACCAGCCATGTGCTTTCGTTGATAGTAGATTTTAGGCATACCTGCAAGGCAATAGTGATCATCTTCTTTTAGGTACCCACATGAAGTTGGGTCCTTGATGGTTAGTAGTAAAAGTGCCTTCTAACTTGAGATGAGCCTTTCTTATATAACAAGAAAAATTTTTGTGTCCAAATTTCATGCAGTATGTGCATTGCCATGGTATTCTATACTTCTGCATTTTTCTTTTTGTATTTAAGGTATCATGCATACAACTACAAGTATGTGATTTCTTTTGTGAAAGTTTATTGTACAAAAATGCATAATTATTTTTGGCTTTATTTCCTAGCAAACCATAAGAGGTTCTTGTGGTACTTTTAGACTTGGTGCAAGCATCTTTGATATGAACATCAGGAATTTCAATTGTAGATGCTTTTACAAATGTTGGTTTGCTTGGTGCAATGTTGGTTGAGCCATTGAATCCTAATCCATATTTTAAGGAAGGTGATCTTTGGTTATTAATTAATGTGTTTAATGCTTCCTTTCCTTTATGAAATCTGGAAATTGATTCTTTTAGTTCTTTTAGTTCATGCTTCAATGTTTCATTTTCTTTAATAATCTTTTCTAAGTCATGTGAGTTTTTATTTAACTCTCCTATCGTATTCATCAAGTGTTCATTTGAGGTTTTCAATTCTAAGGTAGAGTTCTTTAAGCATATAAAATCTTTTTCTAACTTAGAGTTTTTCTCTTTATAAAGCATCATTTTAGAAAAATATTTTTTTATTTTAAAGTTCATGTGCTCAATCAAATCACTATCATCTATATCATTTATATCATTATGTGCTACTTGATCAAAGGATTGAGTACTTACCTCATTGGAGTCATCTTCAATAGCCATGAGACACAGATTTGCAATTCCTTCTTCTTCTTCTTCTTCACTTGAAGAAGAGTCATCCCATGTGGCTTTGAGAGACTTTTTCTTTTCTTTATCCCATTTCTTTTTGTTCTTTAATTTGAAGCAATCTGATTTAATGTGACTAGTTTTTCCACATTCATAGCATTTTACCTCATTTTTCTTTTCTTTTTCTTTGAAGGAGAATTTTGGAGGTGTACCTTTGTTTGCTTGTAATATTTTCTTCCTTTTCCATTCATTGATTATTTTTTAGAACATTGCCATTTCATCTTCATCATCAGTACCTTCATTGCTTGAGCTCTCAACTTCTTTGATTGCTTTAAGTGCAATTGGTTTTCTCTTTTCTTTTTCACCTTGATCTTCTTCTTTCTCACTGTGTAGCTCAAATGTGAGTAGTTTACCAACTAGCTCGTCGGTTCTTAATTTGCTGAGATCATGAGCTTCTTCTATGGATGATACTTTTGATTCAAAGTTTTTTCTAGCTCTTAGGGCTCTCAAGATTTTACTGTTTACATCACCTTGATCATATACCTTACCATACTTCTTTAGTTCATTGACAATAGCAAGCAAGCGATTTGTCATGTCGGTGATATTTTCATTTGGTTTCATCTTGAATAGCTCATACTCATGGACATGCATTTGTTTCTTGGTAAATCTCACTTGAGTCGTACCTTCATGGTAGTTTTCGAGTGTTTTCCAAATGCAATGTGCACAAGTTAAATGTTGAACTCTTCCACCTTCTTCTCTTGAAATGGAATTCATCAAGATGGAAGCGGCTCTATTGTTCTTGAATCGATCTTTGACATTCCTAGCTGACCATTGTGCTTTGGGAAGTGGAACTTGAATACCGTCAACTTCATAAGTGGGAGGTTTCCACTCACTTTCCACAAAATCCCATAGTTCAATCCCTTCACTGTCTAGAAACAAATACATTTTGTGTTTCCAGTATGAATAATCAGTTCCATCAAAGTAGGGTCTAAGAATAGTGTTAAGATTTCCATGAGAGTTTGATGAAGAAGAAGTTGCCATAGTGGATCAAATTTCACAATTAAGTTTAAGAAATCCCAGGCTCTGATACCAATTGTTATCCCAAGATGGCAACCAAGAGGGGGGGTGAATTGGTTTCCACAAGAAATAATGACAATTAAAAAACTCAACAAAATAGAAATGCGGAATTGAAAGATGGTTGAGTAATGGAAGAAAGAAAGAACACACAAGATTTATAGTGGTTCGGATTTACTTCAATCCTACATCCACTTCCTTAACAACTTGTTAAGGTTCCACTAATCTTTGAAGTTTTTACAAGCTCACTTCCAACTTTGGTGTTTTCACAAGTTCACACCTAACTTCACAAGTGTTTTCTAAGGCTTACACTCAAGAACCTTTAAGGAGTTTTTAAGGCTCACTCTCACAACCCAAACAAGGCTTACTCTCACAACCCAAGTGTTTTTCCAAGCTCACACTCAAACTTATACAATGGTGTTTTCAATGCTTACACCTAACATTCATTACAATTCAAATGTAAGTTTAAGTAAAAGAAAAGTTGTTGCTTGGCTATCAAAATCTTTTTTGCTTCACTTCACTTTTTCTTTTCTTGTAGAAGCACTGTATTTATAGCCAATGTGGTCTTACTAGCCGTTATTGATAATGAGAACAAAGTCTTGGCAGTTTAGACCTTCTTTAGTAAAACTGTCCGAATCATTTCGCGGTCGTCCTTCATACAAGGATGGTCGCGCTCACATCACACGCGGTCGTCCTTGGACAAGGGATGGTCACTGCATTTAAAAAAAGCTTCAACGGTCAAATTTTAGTGCTCTTCAGCAGGAATCTTGCCCATGCTGTGATTGTCGGGACGGTCGCGCCAAGCAAAGGTGCGGTCGCCCTTTTTGAATATTGAAGTGGGTTTATAATGGTCATGTCACGTGTCATTCTCTGACAGGGCAGAAGAGATGTCCGCCATAATTTGAATGCCGAGGTCGCCCTAGGTAGCATCTCGCGGTCGAATTGAGATTCTCGTGTCGAACTTCTGGACGCACCTGAGGACGCGAACACTACTGTCTCTTTAAGCAATTTTCTTCTGCATTGGGGGAGCGGTCGCGAATATGAAAGCGCGGTCGCTAAAGTGGTAAGCGAGGCCGAGTCATTCGCCATTCTTGTCACCGCGAACCTTACTGTGATTAGAATGATTTGAGTTCCTTGAGTAGCGGTCGTCCATAACATGGGACGGTCGCTCTTCTTTAGGTGCGGTCGTTACTGAGGTCGAATTTCTGACCGCGAAACCTACTGTGATAAGGTTTCATCCTTTAATTGAATGGTGCGGTCGTATTCATGTTTGGTGCGACCGCTAGAAGTGTTCTGTTCAGCTTTATTTGAAGTAACCTAAGCCTTCAACAAGATTCTCCAAATACATGTTAAATGGATCATTCTTTTGAGTTGTCAAGGATCAAAATTGAGATCATTCGTCTAACAGTTTGGTAAGCCAATAACTGGTTTTCACCCTATTAACATCAATCTCTGGTTTGTCCTTTTGAGCCTTCATAAAATTTTAACTTGATTTTCATTGGCTTATAAACCCCGATAACCTACCCTGAGCTATTATGATACTTATGAGAAGTCTGATGATCTCTAAATTACCAAGAAGAAAGAAGATCAAGGAAAAGTCTATTGAAGTTTATCTGAACTAGACCTAATATCACAAAATGACATCATGGCAACAAAGGATTCATCCTTACTAAATTAGACACATCTTACCCCATTCATAGCCAAAAGTGTAAAATGGTACAAACAAAACAACTCTCTTAGAGCTATATCAAAAATAAAAAATTAAAAAAATGAAAAGAAAATTAAAAGAAGAAAAAGGAAAAGGAAAAGGAAAAAAAGGAAAAAGAAAGAAGAAGAAAAAAAGGTAAAGAAAAATAAAACCAAAAAAGGCAGTTCAGAAAGCCAACTGAGTTCTTTTTTACCTAAAGCAAGCAGAAGACTTCCATTTAGTTTATGAAGAAGGATTGACTTGAATTGGTCCAGCCCATCCAAAGACTCAAATACATAAGGTAAAGACCATTTTTATTTTATCCAACATAGCTCCAGGTCTGCAAACTTGAAAGTCATAGACTTGATATTCCAAAAAGGGAAAAGGATGGAAAGTGATCTAAAGATCAAGATAGTACTGATTGGATCTAGATTTCTTCCAAAAAGATAGAAGGACATTCAAGCTTTGTATTTTTATGAAGTCAGAAGATAAACGTGATGCCCAAAAGGTGAAAATGGAACATCTGATAATAAACGGTTCCAACAAGAAGATTGTAGTGTGAAGGTTTGTCAGCGGTATCACATCAGCTCCAGCTCAAAGATGGCCTTCATTTAACCCGTGTCCCTTATAGACTCCATTTCAAGCCTATTAAAGACATGTTGATCTCTCTTGGTAGGTAGAGTCTATTAGTGGAGATAGTTTGAATAAGCATACATATGAGATAGACAATTGTTTTATTAGTTTTTGTTATAGATTTGTGTCTTGTTTATGATGATAATTATTGTTTTATTTAGGTATTTTGTTAGTTTTTATCGGTTTGTTTAGTATTTTCATTAATTTTGGTAGTTTTAGTTTATTTCAGTGTTTATGTTGTTTTTTATTTAGTTTTTAGTATGGTGTTCATGTTTTGTTGGTTATTGTTTATTTACTTTTTGTTTGAAGTTTTGTTTTAGGTTAAAAAGCCAAGGAACCAAGACTGAAGGAAAAATGGACAGTAGCTGACACAGGCAGAGGACACGGCCAAGTCACTGGCCTTGTCCCATACCAAGCTAAAGATGGAAATCAAGCACAGAGAGGATCACACTCAAGGGACACGGCCAAGTCAGTGGCCGTGTCCCTCCAATGAAGCCCAGACATGGCCAAGTCACTCCAACTTGGCCGTGTCTCACTTAGTTCCAAAGGAAAAGAAATTGCAAATCTCACAGTGGAAGACACAGGCAAGGGACACGGCCAAGTCACTGGCCGTGTCCCTCCAAAAGGGTCCAACACGGCCAAGTCAACCTCCACATGGCCGTGTCACTCAACCAAAGAAGAAAGAAGAAAAAAACAAGCAGTAGGTGACACATCCAAGGGACACGGCCAAGTCACTGGCCGTGTCCCTCCAATGCACTCCAACACGACCAAGTCACTTCTGACTTGGCCGTGTCCCTCATGAACCAAGCACACAACGGATTTTAAAGCAGAGAATTCGTATAAAAGAGAAAGAGAAGCTAGGGTTTTGGGACTGTTGACGATTTGGAGAGTTGTTTGAGCCGTCAGAGAGCAAAGTTAGGGTTTTGACATTTGTTTTCTTTGATTTTGATTTCACTTTGATTAATCTAGCTTAGATTAGATTGTTCATGCCATTGAGACATCCTTCTTGCAAGATTGAACAAGAGATTCTTCAGAAACTTCAAGGAGTTTGTAACTCGGTTTTGTTCTCGAACTTATTCTCTTTATTTTCATTGAAATTGTATTAATGGATATTATCATGTCTATTTTTATTCCTTTGAACATTATTGAGATGAGTATGTTTGATTGCATCATGAACTAATTTGATCTAGTCTAGGGTTTGTATGGATCTGCTATAATTGTATGAATTGGTTATTCTCTTAGCTAATAATTTCTTTAGCCTTGATTGAATGAAATATTGTTAATATATAATTGATTAGCCACCAATTATGTGTTTTAGGTATTAGATGATGGATTGAGAGATGAAGTCTAATGCTGGAACAATTCAATTAAGGACTTAGGTGAATTAGAGATATAACCTATTAAAAAGATTATTTCAATTATAACAAGATTAGTTGAAAGAGGTTTGAATGCGAGAGCTTATTTCCTTGACTTGATTAATTGAGTTGTTTGAGATTTAATCTTTGAAATTAAATTAGTTAAGAGGAATAACCGTTCATACATATCAGTAGTAGAGAAGTGCAAACCCTAGACCTTTCTATCAAGTGAATCAAAACAATCAGCTTAATTTACTTTTATTCGTTTTAAACTTTAATCAACCTTCTTCATTATTTAGCAATTTAAATTTCTTTAATTACTTGTTATTTATAATATGATAATCAATTAGCCACTTTAGCTTCCTTGTGAGACGACCTTGGGGCGATCACCTTTGCTACAGCTACCTCGTATACTTGCGAGTGACGCTTTGTGGTAGAGTTAATTCGAGCGCAACAACAATATTTAAACTTAATGAGACCTTTAGCCAAGTAATGTGCATGTGCCTATCTGAAGTGCAACATTTCTTACCTAAATAGAAATGATTTCCGAGTTTAGTATGATAACTAGGGTTGTCATGTTATAGCTATGTTAATTTGGAAAATAGAGCCCTGGGTTACGATGACACAGATTTTATCATACAGAGCCTTCAAGTTAAGGGATGTATGTTGCATTGTCAAACCTCAAAGGACATAATGGGCAAAAGAGGGCTAATGAAATGATTACTTGCAAGGTCATGCCATCAAAAAGTTACCAACCAAATGGATGTCTCTTGTGTATCTACCCTGTTGGGGCCCCCTTTACTCATACTTAGTACATCTAAAAGATAAAAGTCATAGATATAAAGCCTTTTAATGTTCTAATACAAGATCTGAACGAGCATTTGGAATGAATCAATAGGAGCACTTTAACTGATCGCCTCAGTCTGTGAGTCTCTACTGTAAGTATTATTCATGCATATCATGCATACATAAGCATATCATACTGTATTTTTTGTCTTGCGTTGTCTACTCTTTGTCAAAGTGAACAACAAATACTCTATAAAGCAAACATGAAGCAGATATAAAATCAAGAGGCATGGAATGCCCATTGCTCGAGGAAGATCCAGTCACTTCACAAAAATGGAGATGCATACTTATGGAAAAAATAAAAAAAAATGTAAACATCAATCAAATCTTATATGGAAACAAAAATTATTGGTTTGAGCCTACACAGGGGGCAAAGTTTCTCCTTTTGATCTTTAAGTTTATACGTGTACAAAATATTTTCAGACTCACTTTTAATATTTTGCCACGTAGGGGGCAAAGAGAAGATATGAGGACTAGCTAAAAATAGCTAAATTTTTTGCAAAAGAAAGAACTGAATGTAAGAACCCCAAAAGAATGAAGGTGAAAAAGACAAAAGATCAATCTTATAAGAGTTGAAGTCAATGCAGGACAAATGTCCAAGGATGAAGATCCATTTCAAAGGTCTAGAGGATAAAAATCCATTATGAAGGGTGAAGACCTGACATTTGAAGATTCATTGTGAATGAAGAAGATGTGAAGTTGATGGCTATAAGAAAGCCAAAATTCCCAGATGACAAAAGGTCAGCATAATCCATTGAAGAATGGAACAGGTGGCTAGAAGAAAGCCTACACTTTCACATGATGAAAGGTCAGTCCGGCTAGATGAGATGAAGTCAGTCCATTGAAGGATGGAACAAGTGGCTAGAAGAAAGCCCACACTCTCAACTGACAGAAGGTCAGTCAACTAGAAGAGCTAAAATTGATGGCTAAAAGAAAGCCAAAACCCTCAACTGACTAAAGGTCAGTCGAATCCAGGTCTTGGGTTGAGAACTCAAAATCCAATCTCGGGTCGAGAACCTGAATCCAAGTCACAGATTGAGAACCCAAAATCCACTCTTGGGTTGAGAACTCTAATCTAGTCTAGGGTCGAGAATCCAAATCCAGCCAAAGGTCGACAACCTAAATCTAGTCTTAGGTCGAGAACCCAAATCCATTTTTCGGGTCTAGAACACATCCTCATCTAAGATCAGCTCAAGGTCATATTGCTTTTCACTCTCTTCTACTGAAGTCACAAATCATTCAATTAGGGGGCATGACTGTATACCCTTAATTTTGGCCCAATTTAAATTCAATTTGAAAATTCAGACCAAGTTTAGTTCTAATTATAAAATCAAGTTTAAACCAGGTTTAATTTTGGATTAGGTTTGATTCATTTAAAATTGGGACAATATAATCGAGATAGTATGGTTTGGTCCAAGCCAATTTGATATGGAATGCCTCCATATCGAATTGGCCAAGGCCAAGGCAAATTCGATATGGGCAGGTTTTAAGCTAGAAACAGTCAATTTGTGGTAATATTCTAAGAAGACTAGGATAAGTGGCAAAATGTATTTGATTCAGATTGAGAGGGCTTAGCTAGGTTAGTTTATTCTTTATTATCTTAGTATAATTTCCACCAATTCTCATAAAAATGTTATATCATACTTAATATCTATAATTCATTCACTCAAACTTTGAGTTCATTCCCTTAAACCTCAAGTTACATACCATAAACATATTCAGTATAACTTTCATTCATATAATATAATTTCTCCCTTTTACTAACTCTTCACATTTCCTATCATTGGTATATTTATTTTGATTACCTTTTTGTCATATTATCCATAACTCAACACATTTCAAAATTTTTTAATTTTTAAATTTTTTTTTTCACAGTTATAACCAAATTCTTAACATAAAAAAAATAATAAGGTACAACTTTAACCATCATAATTTTTAACTATACTTCTCAAACAAAATTGTCAACCTCACCAAATCCGTATTACAATCATTATATCTAAGATCCAAATCCATGGATAACAAATTAACCGATCCAAAATACTGAACAAAACACATGACTTTAAGAGATTAATATTCAAACCTAGAACTTTCAATTCAATACTGTTCTTTTATAATTCTATTCTCAATCTTAACATTTTTAGTATAACAGAAGTTAACACATTCCAACTTCGTTTCAACCAATTTGTATTCGCTTATATGATCCTTATCAACTTAACTCATGCTTTAACAATATTACTATATACATATTCAATCATATACAGTTCTTATACAATTTCTATTCATCACTTCATTTCTAATCCATCTACAATCTCTTATAATATAATTACATAGAACTTTTCATATGTGAATACTTTGAAACTCTAAATATAATATAATCATCAAGTTCAATACTCATTATAACAATTTCCACTGTCCAATATTACTCAAGTTCTTTCCATTCTCACTTCCATCACATAATCCATCTAGCTTTACACAGTTCAAGACCTAATCTCTCTTAGGTCCACTAATACATATAACATTGTTTTTCCATATCACTAATTCTATAATTATACCACATATATCTTCATAAGCCATCCTCATAATGTGATTCACAAATGTGTTTATATATCATAATTTCATTCATATTGGAAAACTCAATTCACATATCATATACATGTATACACTTAATTATATGCTCTTATAGTATTTTCCTTTTTCATACATTCAATACAAATTTAGTGTTTATCATTTTCTTTTAAACACTATCCTTCTCATTCTTCCAATATGATATAAAGTATTTATTCACACTACAAACATATATATTCCGACTATAGTAACACTTCATATTCATCTCAGTCACATTCCCAATGTGACATCTCTTTCACTTTCGTCTTTAAAAATATTTAATACACTCCCATATTCATTCTTACCCTGTTCAGTAAAATGACTTAAAATAACTCATTTCTATTTACTTATCCACTTCCTTGATTATTTCAAAACAAATTCTCATACTATCAATCACATTACTCAATTCATAATACTTCCATATGCAATACTAGTCATTTCACTTAGCTTATGCATTGCATATACAGTTAACTATCAATATCCCAATAATCTTTATCAAATTCCACTAAAACTTCAACTTCTCAATTTACTACTTCGTTTAAGCTTCAATTTGCCAAACTCATCTTTTCTATCATCACTTTAAAAACATCTTACAAATATATATCACAAAGCAATATTAAAACATATAATTTCCACAATCATAAAGCTCACTTCAAAAATCTCAAATATCACATATTATCACCATTACCATGAGCTTTCACAATATCCAAGCATCTCACATTTCTAACATTGAATTTACCATGTTCGCATTAAAATAACAATATCAACTTATTTTCTTACTTAACCAATATCATCTCTTTTTCCTTTAAACAAAACCTTAATTTTATATACATATATCCCAACTTTAAAAAATCACACTTTGTCTATACTAACTAACTCATTCACTATTCCACCATTCTTTCCTCATTTTAGTAACATATCTTTCAATAATAACAATCCAGCAATATTTTCTCTGTCTAACAACCTCAACATAAACATTATTATAAAGAGGTTCAAAGTATAAAGGAAAGAATACATATTTTAATCTTGATTTTGATTGCTACTTATTTTCAACTTTATTCTCCTTTTTATTTCTTTATGTTTCAATTCACATTATGCCCTACATAATATTGCTCATAAATATCAACATTACATTTCATGTTGCACACAACATGACATTCTTCATATGCATCATTAATATACAAATATCACATTACATTTCACAATGCGTTTCTCATAATCAATTAGGCACTATGCCTCAATTATAATTCATTTCCAACATCATTGTCAACAATCATAATTTCTCATCACATCAAAATAGTATACACATATATCATCAACTATATTGAACATCTCATATAACACAAATATTCTACAATTTATATTATGCCACATCCGAGACCAACCTAGATGTCAATGCATATGCACGTATTACAAATTTCATTTCAAAACTTTTCCTTTTTATTTCTATTTAAACTTTTCAAAAAAAAAAATTTTTTTTTTTAATCTCACTTAGGCCGAGAATCTCGAACCTAAGCTCTGATACTAAAACAATTGTAACACCCCGATACCCTATATAAGTACTATGCGTATACCTAGTATACATACAGTAAATATATATAAAGTATAAGGATGTCACTTTTCGTTACCTTTTAAAAACCTGTAACAGAGTTCAAACCATAATACCTTAATTTAAATAACATTTACAAAATCATTACTTTATTAAAACTTCATTTATACATATAAATACTCTCTCGTCAGAAATACATCATAATTAAAATTTATACATGTATGCATTACCCTCTAGTTGGTCTCGACAAACTTTACTCTTCTTGTGGCATAACAAAAGACTTCATATCTTCCATCTATATACCTGCGCGAATAAACACCCGCGCTAAGCCCGAGAGCTTAGTAGTCCAAATATAAAATATAAACATATAGTATAGAAGTATTGATATATAATGATACATCGATTCAATATATAATTAGTTCTTATCATATCTTCTTTTCTTTTTAATTTTATCTTTAATATATCCTAGCTAATTTCATATATGATGTATATATATACATAATATTATCACCAACCCCAATGCATCACCAATACTCAAAACCAATATATTAATACCCCTACATTATATATATACCACACCAACCATTATTGTAATACACACTTTACATATCATACCAATTATTATTGCAATACACACATTACATATCATACACTCATTATTGCAATACACACATTACATATCATATCACTCATTATTGCAATACACAATTTACATATCATACAAATCATAAATCATATTTCCAATAAAGACAACCTTTATCATCAACCACAACTCATTTACATATTACACTTAATAACATTATATTATTCACAATTCACCAAGCATAATTCATTATTAATACTCACAATCAATATTTCAATACTTGCATTTCACATTGACAATAAAGACAGACTCGGGCCCAAAACACTAATATGTTATTCAAAGTTCAGAGTTACTGCTTTGGTTCATAGTCACAATCATCACGCCCGTAGGCAATGTATATACATGTATCTCTATCCATGGATAGTGTAACAGACCCAGTCTCTTGGACCATCAACTCAACACATATGAGGAGATCCTCAACCCGGCAAGACTGTTACCTTTCATCATTTCTTAGGCATGCCACCCAAATCCAGAACTCTGAAACTGAATAACATATTAAACAAACAATTCATTTATTATTTCATTATCAATCTCATCATCAATTAGGCCAACATGTCTTATCTCTTTCAATTGAATTATCATAGCCAATCACAATGGCTTCATATCATATCATATCTCAATCCATATGATACATATAGCATCATTGATATCACATTTCAAAGTATATTATTCATATAATACATTGCCATACACAAGATTCACAATGCATATAACATAACATTTTCTCACTTCTCAAAACACATTAACATCATTCATTACTAGAGCATTTATCATAACAAATTGCACATACCTTAAGAATGATCCTCATTTCTTCCTACCTTTCCCATTTCATATTTCATCCTTTATATATATTCTTCATTTACATTCACAATATAATAGCTTATTTAACACTTTCATCCCAATGTGTTAATGTTCAAAGACATATAAGGATATACAATCAAATAGGGTTTATGCTTACCTTGTTAATGATCTTCACATCCTTCACATCATTCAATCATCACCTTAGTCCAATTATGTTAACAATATAATAGATCACTTAACACATTTGCAAACAAATGTGTGTAATTAAATACAATCATATGTATTGGTACTTACCTCAAGAACTAGTCCCATCAATCTATACATTTCTTTTCTTTCCAATAATTCTCCACATTTAGGTTAATGCAACCCAATCTCTTCAAAACCTAATCCAAAGGAATATTAGCAAAATGACCATATGAATAGTACATTCTGGTTTAAGACTCCATTTTATCCTTATTTTGAAAAATTGTATAAAATAATCTACTTGACTAAAAATTCTAAAATTTTTACAGAATTTAGTTTTGTATCTTAAAATCATTCCTTTAAAATTTCAGATCAAACTGAACACAAAATCTTGGTCAAATAGTTCACCTAACCAGACTGCCCCAATTACCCTGCATCCTGGCAGCAGTTCTAAACTTTGTGAATTCCATAAATCAAATTCAATCAACGTGGTTCCAAATTATTTTTCTCAAATACTAGACTCACTAAGCAACAACATATCCAAAATTCACATGGATATGATTTTTCTACATTTTATTAAAAATCCCGAAATATAGCTGTCTCAGTTAAGGTACCTGCTGGAACAGGTCTAATAAAAATAATCTTTCTAAACTCATAACCATTCCAAAATCGAATCAACATATTTTTCAGTCATTCTAGACTCATAGAGGCACAACATATCAAAAATTCACTTCAAGAAAATTTTTCTATAATTAATTAAAAATCATACAAGTCACAGCCTTTACTAATTGTAAAACAGAAAAAAAATTCACTAAACACAACTCTTACTCTTCCATCACCAACACCAACCTAGCTTCTTATCTTTAATTCCATTTCAACACTTTTACACACACCATACACAAACACACTCCATCAAACTCAAACAAAATTCCAAATAGAACAAGAGAAATCAAGAGAAAACTTACCTTAAATGAAGAAATTCCACAAATCTCTAACCAAAACCCTTGATTCCTTCTTCAATTTGATTATAGAACTTCAAACACCTCCCTAGCTCTTTCTCTTCTTCAATGGCCGGCCTCTTCAAGAAAGAAAGAAGAAAATACCAACAAGTCAACCACTTTTCTTCTTTTAATCTCCACCATGCAACTTAACCAAAGAAAATTACCTCCATGCCCTTCATCCATTTAATTAATCTTTTGTCTCATATATACCCATATATATAATTTCACATGCCACAAATAAATATCATCTTGTATTGACCAACCCTTTTGACCAATGTATATGTTAGTTATACAACCATATAAACAACATATACACTTCTCTCTACACCCTCTTTTCTTCTCAAAACACAAATACCTATACATTCTTTTTCCCAACTTCTTTTCTCTTGTAATTTAACACATATATTCAATCCAATATATAACAATAACATAATCAAAACTTTTAAGGTATACATGAGGATATTACATGACTCCTTTTTTCTCCGGATTTAGGCCCATGTTCTCTAAGGCCCTGAGCCTAACAGTGCCGAAGTCGCAAGAATTATTCCATCGAGAGTGAAAGCAAAAATCCCCTCTCACAATAGCATTGAGCTATGTATGCTTATTTAGAGAGGGCACCTGCATAATTTCTTATTCTAGTCAATCTAGAAATTGCTTTGGCGTACTTTCGAGGGGAAATTGAATTATGCCTATTTAAGAGAAAAATGATATGGGCATTGTTTGGTAAGCCAACAACTAGTATCTACCCTTGTTTGTCCCTTTGAGCCTTCATGAGATTTTAGCTCAATTACCAAAAGCTTAAAAGCTCATAATGATTGGCCATGGGCTGGGCAGTTCGCCATGAGTTTATGGCTAATTGCTCGGTTATTAAACTTGTAACATCCTCTGACAATTCTTATATAAAAACTATCAGAGAATGTTATTCGATAACTTTCCACGCTCCAATCAATTCATAGTAAAACCCTCATCATAATTATTTTTTTTTGTTAATAATAATACAATCTGTATATTACAACACTTATAGGTCCAACATTTAGACCAATTTCCAATATCTCCAATAATTCAAATAGAAATTATAAATCATATAAATACCATAAGTTCATCAAATCAAATAAATAAACAATACATTTCTTTCATGATAATCATTCACTAGAATCTCAAACCTTATTCTCAAAATCCATGTATTTCTTTCATGTTATAAATTTATACAATCTCTCAAACAGCCAAACTGAAGTATCTATATACATTTATCACTTATGAATACAATATGCACAAGATCTTCATCTGTTATTATCTTGCTCCGATGTCCTGATACCTGCTTGTCAGAAAACAATTCTAACGTGCTAAGCAAAGCTTGGTGGTGCTTGTATACACATATTTTATCACTTAATATTAAAGAAATATACTTATGAAAATATAACAATAACACTTAGTTTTAAGAAGTATTTCAATATATGAACTAATTTCAGTAACAAATCAACATACCATGCTGACTACACAAAATAATAGTTGTACCTTGATAAAAGTTATCATGTAATACAATACTTTCGGTATTGCGATTTGTCTCGTTAAGAATCATTTTATTTAAGACTTGCTTTCTCATTTGATAACATTGTTCACAATATGCTTATTTTGTTTTTCAATAAGTCTTCCTTTTCAAGTTCACTTATAGTATCATTTCATTCAATCTATACTTTTCATCACTTAATTTTAGTACTATACTTTAGAGCACTTTGTATCTCACATCATGATATACACTTTCAATCATTTGATATACTTTGGAGCACTTTGTATCTCACAACATTATATACACTTTTAATCATTTGATTAATTCAATACATTGAGCATAACATTTCCATTTCGTGCATCACTTGTACACTGTAACACAATACTTCAATTTCAAGTCATTGACTTATATTATTATTTTACATTTCTTTCATTTGTCACAACTATCATGTCCACATATATTTTCATTAATTATGCCCATACATACTAAACTTAGATCATAGGTTTGGATAACATGTTAGTGTAGCAATCTCAAGAATTTATAATGGAAATTATGCCACTACAAAAAAACACGCTATCTGCAACGGACAGAATTCGTCGCAGATCCGTCGCAAATCAAGTCATGCGACCGATCTGCGACGGATATGATCCGTTAATAAAAAAGGCGTCACAATTTTCAATTTTGTGACAGGCCGTCGCAGATTGCGACAGATTTGCAACCACTCGGGGGTTGCAAATCTCGCGCTTAAATTTTCGCGGGTAAAGGGCAGCCGTCGCAGATTTCGTCGCAAATTCAGTCTCAGATTTCCATCGCAGATTCCGTCACAAATTTTCGTCACAAATTCGTTGCAGATTCCGTCACAGATTGTCGTCGCATTATCTGTCGCAAATTTCATCATAGATTTTAAATATCCGTCGCAGATTCGTAGCAAATCCGTAGTAATTTAATATTGATTTTTATTGGAACTATTTGTATTATCAATTAATTTTATGAGAACGTTATAAATACATTTTGAACTTTTAAACACAATCTGAAAAAACACTAATTACATTGATAAAAATAATTCTTTTATTAATCTTCAATAGAATAAAATATTTTACAATTTAACTATACAAGTGTTAAGAACACTACTATAAATAATCTATCTTGAAAATAACAATATAGATCTTCAATTATCATTTTCCATTGAATCATGACTTGCATCATTATTATTAACCTGCAAATAATATTAAAAAGAGTAAATGAAAAGAATAATATGATACACGTTAACAAAGTAATACTAACCGTTAATTTTACTAGCAGCAGATTGTCAACTCATGGATTCATTCTTATCCATGCCCATAACTTCAACCTGTATCCAACATAAAATGACATTAACAGTTTAGCAAAATCAAGTAATCAACTCCTGTGCCAAAATGTGATTTCATTCTCCAACCTGATTCGACGGTTCCTTTTTGGATCCTCCAAATGCAACAAGAAAATCCTTTTCCTTGTGCCGCACAAGCACCAGGCTAAATCCCTGACAATGAAAAGAATGTTTTAGATGGACAAACACAACAGAAAAAACAAGATAGAACTATGCGATCATGCTACCAACAAAACTAAAGACTTAGTAGTAAATTCAGAACATTAATCATACAATCCCTTATATTTAGAAGAAAGCAAGAAATCCTATATTTTTCACAGAATCATGTGAAAAAATTATAAAGTTTGTTTATAGCATTCTATAGCTCAAGTTTCACTTTTCAACTACCAAAAGAAAAATATAAAGAAGGAAGTAAATTTTTAATATGCTACCATGACTGGAAAAATGAAATACATACAACCACATGCAGAAGAGAATATTAATATTGCTAACCTTGTTTGATGTGATAGAAGATTGGGACGATACAAAAGCCACAGACCACTCCACTTTCAAAATATCAAAAACCAAAGTTTCTGAGTGTCCTGTAGGAATAATGAGAAAAGATTTCAAACCGCATGTAATAGTACGAGTGTGCGACAACTAGAAAGATAGACAGATAACAATATCCATGCATTAATAATGAGAAGGTGAACAGAACATTAATGATTTGTTTTTATATTTTTCAGTCATTAATGTTGAAGTATATGCTTCTTCGGCCTTAGCTCATTTGGCATACGTTTTTTTCTGCTACCACCCCCTGCTATGTACCATTTAGTTCCACATAGAACTCCACAGCAACCAGCCCTTGGAGATGGATGGAAACCTCGAATCTTTATTCTTGACCAAACCATCTGAGGAAAAACATAGCATAAAAAATTTAACTGTTACGAAGTTGCTTTTATTTGGTCACAAGATAATCCATATGGCAATATTTAGAATGATTTTAAGCACCGTTTCGAAGTCAAGTGAATTCAAGTCATTCAACATCCGAGACTTTGATGCTCCACCAAATATAAGAAGCATTTTATCATCACAAAGAGCAGCCACATGGTTGGATCTAGGAGATGGTCCCGTTCCTCTACAAGCACAAAGGAATGCTAATTGAAAACCTTAATGCATATCTCCAATTAGATTGAAACACAGTGCAGCAAAATCAACTCACGTGCAATGTAAAGGGAGCCATGTTAACGACTTCAAATCAAACATATGTAGGTCATTTAGTTTTCTCCTTTTAGCATCTTCACCCCCAAATAAAATTAAAGCAGAGGTTCCCCTGACTACCATGTGACCACTGCGAGCAACCTACAATGCATATGTAATGTCTTGTGAAGAAGCAAGATCAGACTGTCAATTCAAACAATGGAGTGATGTACAATAATTGTAAAATGTCCCAGGTAATAAATATTTGGCTAAAAAGCTTTGAATAGAAAATGTCATTGCAGTATCAGATAGGTTGCAATAGTACCGGCACATCTCCCTTTGCTTCCAAAATTGACCAACACTCTGTTTCTGTGTCAAATGCCCACACTGCAAAAGCCAGAAAGGAGCTTGGAGTAATTCCAGGTGAACCAAGAGAACTAAGCAACATACAAAGGTCCAACCTAAAATACCTGAAATTCTATAACTTGCAGGATCAGTTTTTCCTCCAATTAGAAGCGCTTTCTTCCCCCATGAAACCTATGAAAGGCATATGGCAGAAACCATTTAAGCAGTGGCATACCAAAAACATAGACTATCTGAAATATCATAAGCATGCTCGATTAAGCAAAAACAGCACATATTACACGTGAAACTCATAATATATCCATGCAAATTTTGTAAATTATCTCTCAGAGAAATAATGAGATGCCTGTTTTTTGTTTCTCAATTTCCCTGCAGATTTACTTTTATATTGTATTCAATTTGGCATAAGACAGTATATTTATTTTCTTGGCAGAATCTGTTGTAAAAAGTATCCTTTGAACATAAAAATAACAATTGTGTTAACTTTTTAATTAACAGTGTTGAGATTAACATAGTAACTAAACTTTCATCCATGCATGATGCATCATCACATTCTCCAACAGGAAAATATATTACAGCAATAATGTAGCTGACGGGTACTGGTGATAAGCTATGTGACAATACCAGACTGTGGCCCTTGCATGCAGGGATCTTTAATGGCAGGCTGCTTGATGACAAGTAAAGCTTTGATGAAATTGCGGTCCAGGTAAATTGGTCAAAATTAAGCACCTGAACAAGAGATGAAAAGGATTATTTTAGCTCCAAAAAATACAGTTCTTAACCTGATAGGACATATAGATAAATAGAAACTATCAAATGAAAGGTTTTAATGATCATATTCAAATGCCATAATCATTCCCAAACAGCTAAATGACCTAGCCATGGAATGTAAAGGTTTCCTTTTCCATATTCACAAAGAGTTAAAAACCACTAAAAAAATACCATGAAGAAACTTTATTTACCTGTACATCATCTAATAATCCATTTCCCGATTCACCACCAACAACAATCATTTTGTTACCAACCACAGTCGCAGCATGCTGTTCGAGCAAAAAATAAAAGGGTTTTGAGTTTTGATAGGTCAGCACCAGAACCGAAATGCAGAGAGCCAGTGTGGTGGTTAAGGGAGGCGAGACGAGATCCGAAAGGAGTACCAGAGATGTCATATTGAATGAGACGGTAAACGTTAACAACAGTAGCTGCGTCGCAGAGCTCAACAGTAGCTGCAATCAGAGAGGGATAAAGAGTGAAATACACAAATAAAATTGAGAGAATCCATTCTCAGATTGGGAACAATCTCCACCAATTCATCTTCCGCTATAAATTCGATCTGAGAAACAAGAACCTCGCAATCAATTGTAAAACAAACGATAATTAAGTGCTTAATATGTAATGGAATCATAATAAATTACAGACAGACCTCTTCAGGGGAAAAGAGAGAGAGTTGAGAATCAGATTGACCGGCCATTTCTGCGATTTTGAGCGGATCTACAGGTTTTTTGCTTTCTATCTAATTAGAAAATGATTTGAAAGTTGTAAAACGAATGGGAAGTGATGTGAACCCTTGGTGGCGGGAAATTTTTGGTAAAGGACTGCTGATTTTATTTGAGTTTTGAATTAATTTTATTTTTTTTATGGCATTTTAGCTACGCGCCCAAAATTATTTAGAAATAGAAAGTTAAAAACTAGTTGTTTAACCATTTTGAAAGTTATTTAGTATCGTTCTTTTACCTATTAATTAGGCTCAATTAATGTTGTTTAAAATTTTAATTAAATTATAATTAAGAAAACACAATTTTTATTTTTCCCAATCCGAGATCCCTTAGAAACACATCACTTCGAATCTATATCAAATGAATTTTAGTGTTTGTATTACAAAAATTTCAAAAGTTCATTATTTCTTGAATCATTTAAATTTTTTATCTTTTGATTTTTTTTAATTATTTTCTATTCAAGATACTCTCTTAATTTTTATTAAAAATATTTTTTATTTTTTAAGTGAAAATATTTTTATAATTTTAAATCAAACTATAAATATAAATTATTGATTTCATTGAAAAAAATATATCTTCTAATTTAACAAGTTTAAATTAAAAAAAATATATACAAAAAAGTATTATTATTATTATTATTATTATTATTATTATTATTATTATTATTATTATTATTATTATTATTGCTACATATCTGCGACGGATCTGCGACGGATGTCTTAAAATTCCATTTACTTGTATTTCCACTGCAAATCGGTTGCAGATCCGTCTCAGATTTGCGACGGATACAAGTTCGTAGCAGATATTCGTTGTAAAATACGTTTTTTTTATTTTTTCCAACCGATTTATGACGAAAATAATTTTCGCAAAAATTCTCCGCGGTCCTTTCTCCCGCCAAGCAACAGCGCCAACTTTTGCGACCGAAATTTGTGTTAGACTGATTTCCGTCGCAAATTTGCTACGGATCTGCAACAGATTTGCGACGGATGTTTCAAAATTCCTCTAACTTGTCTTTCCGTCGTAAATGTGTTGCAGATCAGTGGCAATTTTGCGACAAAAACTGCTCCGTTGCAGATTTCCGTCGCAAATGCCGAATATTTTTGTAGTGTGCCCACTATCACTGATAACACAATGTGTCCATTAAAGGCACGAGGTGCCCACTATCACTGTGGCTATCCATCCTCTGGTTAGCCATTCAATCCAAAGCTAGATATAAATTTAGTATGATTTGGGCAATTCATTAATTTTGATGAACACTACATTGTTTATTTCATTTCATCGGTACTATACTCTTATCAACATTTGATATGATATATATGTGTTTCACTTATCTAAAGTTTATCACTCGTTTTCATACGTTTAACACATTAACACAAAAGTATGGACTATACACATATTAATCTCATGTTATTGATTAACACTCACTTGTTTATATCATTTCACTTGTTTATATAAACACTCACTTGTTTATATCATTTCACTTGTTTATATCATTTCACTTATTTATATCATTTCACTTGCTTATATCACTTCACTTGTTTATATCATTTCACTTGTTTATACCATGACATTGGTACATTACTCTTAGCAACATTTAGTATGATATATATATATATATTTATATATATATATATGTCACTTATCTAAAGTTTCTCACTCTTTTTCATACATTTAACACATACACATGAATTCTCAATACAAAAGTATGAATTATTCACATATTAGTCTCATACTAGGCCCGTAGATCACAAAATACAAGCCAAAAATACTATTTAGGTCCCCACGGTCGTGGCATCACAACCCCACGACCGTGGGATAGCAAACGAGTCCGTCCAATTTTCTTTAATACCCCCACGGTCATGGCCTTCAAGGGTCACGGTTGTGGTATTTAGAACTGCTTTGTTTTATCGTAATTTTTGAAGGCATAGTCACACTTTCAATCCCACAGTCGTGGCCCTCCTTTGCCAAGACGGTGGCACCCATTTGCCACGACCGTGACACACATTTGCCACGACCGTGGCATTCATTTTGGGTCTGTTTCGGAGTAAACTCATGTATTCTATACTTTTAACTTCTTTAAACACAAACATATTGAAGATCTAAGATAATAATGTATCATATCAAACTCAAGATTTTGACATAAAAAGAATTCATATCAAATACCTTCACTTAATTAAACTTTTAACCATTTCATATGGATAAAAACGTGATCAAACCCTTCACTTCTCATAAATATATCATTATACATAACTCAATCATTCAATTAATCATTTAAACTCATAAAAAGTCATATTTTTGTAAAGTATAAATCAAAAGCACATACCTTGTTGATAATCACCACTTTTCCAACTTAATCTTAAGTTTTGATTCAAATCATGGAAAGAAGAAAGAAGAAACGAGTGAAGATGGTGATGATGGCGTGGAGAGAAAAAGGAAATCAGAAATTTCCACACATATACACACATATACACATATATATATATATAATATTTTTAATCTAGTGAGGAAATGCTCATAATAACTATGGTGCACTCTCATTCTTAACCGTTGATTTTAAATCGAGTTTTAATCTCGTAAACAGTAAATATACTCTTTTCAGTAAAGGTTTAAGCTATACAATGTACTATTCTTTACGTATAACATTTATCCACAACACTTTTGTCACTATACACAATGCATTTTTCAATATTTGTTAAAACGTTCCTGTTTAACGTCTTGACCATTACAATTCCCCCCCCCCCCCCCCCCACTAAAGAAATTTCGTCCTCGAAATTTACATACTATAGCAATAAGCTATTTACTTTTTAAATAATCTCAAATTTCTCATAAAATCAATGATTTTCTTAAATTCAATAACATTTATATATGTCTAATATCAAGCAACGTAACACTTTCAGAATAATCATATTATAGAACTGTAGAAAATTCAGCTCTACACACTTACACTTTTCAAGTTCAATTTTGGCTTTGCCTTTATTCCTCTTTAGATTTTTTTCTATAATTTGTTTCATTACATTCCACTGATATATATATATATATCTCGTTCTTTCTCTTATATATTGAACATTAAATCCTAGTTCCGGATAGCGGGTCACTGATGGCAAGTAAATGCCCACTGTATCAATATGGCCAAAGGCCCACTATGGCATGAATGTCCACTGTATATGATGTCACAGAGTGACCACTGAGAGAAAGGAACCAAAGGTCCACTATGACACAAAGCGTCCACTGATGGCATAGATGCCAATATCATTGGGACATATATATATAAAAAAATGTCCTCTATGGCACAAAGTGCCCACTTTCAATATGGGACATTAGTGTCCTCTATGGCACAAAGTGCCCACTTTCAATATGGCGTACTATTACTTTGAATATTTACCCTTTAGCTAATCCGGAAACTAGATTTAACATCAGTATTATTTATTTCAATGGTACAAAGTATTGTCAATTATAATACTTTGAAATATAACACTTTCTCTTTGAATGGAATATAACACTTTCTCTTTGCAATGTTTGTTTCTTATTGTAAGTATATAAGATATAAACAATCATTTCAAACACAACACATATACACATTATACTTATTTTCGATTAGTTCGATTGATTTTATTTATTCATCAATCTTTATCTTTTCAAATCATTTCCATGTGTCCACTGTAATAATGAAATCTACAAAGATTTTCACTCTTTACTTGTTTCATTCTTTTCTTAACATATTAAGAATTTATCAATATTCTTTCACTTTAAGAGTACATGTACATTTATAATGTATTCATTATGTTTAATACACACACTTACACACATATATTTTTAACTTAATCCACCATACATCATTTCACTAGAAGGGTTAAATTACCTTCAAATCTCACAACATTCTTTTCTTTTTACATTATCAATTCCTTTCTTTCTATTGTAATCA
This sequence comes from Garcia nutans, assembly GCA_947685225.1. Lineage (NCBI taxonomy): Eukaryota > Viridiplantae > Streptophyta > Magnoliopsida > Malpighiales > Euphorbiaceae > Garcia > Garcia nutans. The sequence goes on from CANTUV010000013.1 coordinate 1,956,022, forward strand.
ATTATCAGTTAACTCTTTAACACTACTATATAATCTATAAATTGTTTTTACTCACTAAATAATGTTACTATCATGTATTTCATAAATACACAATATGTAAATCTCACATTCTTATTTTCATTACTCAATCAATTTGTATATACCTCTTTAGTTTCTTTAACTTGCGCTTCACATTATGTACAATCATTACTGATTTATCAATCTATCATGCTTTTCACTTTACTTCAGAAATTATCTTATTTCATCATGAAGATATTAAATCTACTAATCACTGGTAATTGTCTTTTATATTTTCTCTACCTTTACACTTCTTTCACCTATCCAATTACATTTATTCATACTTTCCTCAAGTTCTCTTCACATTTCAGTTTCATCATTTAATGGATTGATTTCATTTCAATCTTATAAGCAATCTTTTGTCACTTATAACTATTTCCAAGATGTAGTCATTAATTCACTACTAATTCCACCGATAAACTCTACTCTGTGAAAGTATGCACATTACTAAAATTTTGTAGAATAGAAGTATGCATAGCCAGATACATGACCATGCGAAAGGACTTGCACGTCTCTACTGAAATTTATTTTCAATGTTTTAAGGGCACAAATATATGAATGAGCATGCATCTCAATATTGGAATTGCTTCTCAAAGTTTGAAGAATAAAAAGTTACACAAGCATATGCATGACTATACAAATAATCATGCGTATCATTGCTCGAATGTCTTTTCATGATTTAATCAATAAGTTATTCATAATGTAACTCATACAAAGTGAGGAAACAGGATCCAACTCTTCCATGCACTATCAAATTCAAATCTCAATTTCCATAACCATAAAATCTTTCAACCTTATTTTCTTTCACAGCCGTATATTAACTCTTAAATGATTCAATGATAAATTTAATCATTGTTCCAGTTAAATACACATTTACATATTGCACGAAGAACTTTACTATCATAGAAGTAAAGTTTTATACTCATATTTTTCACAATTATTTAATACACCATATCTTTTACAAGAAATGATGTTTTATCAATTCACAAATCTCTTTTCATAATAAAACTCAAGATCATTTCATTAAATAGCACTCAGTAGTATTCAAGCACTAGCCTCTTTACCAATACTCTTCCATTACTTTTCATTTCAATCTTTTGTTTTGATGATGTTTTAGAAGACAATAGAAAACTCTAGAAATCTTTAAATAAGTTTTAGGCTTGTTATCCAATATACTCACTTATACAATAGTTTCGATGCATTCACGTGCTTTCATTTAACTATCACTTCAATCCTTAACGTTGAAACATTATAAAAATAATTACTTTTGACACTTTAACACTCCATTATCCATATTTCACATTCAAAGTACAGCTCGAATTCATTTCGAGCTAGAAAGGTATTTTCATAATTTCTTATCTCTTCAAAATCTTTTTCCACTATATGGATATTATCCATACTCGGATTTAATGTTACTCTTATTAAGGCTTATTTAACCTTAGCACTATCAATTTCAAATACTCTCATATCATAATCACTCCACTTTGACACTCATATATTCACTCGCTTAATGTAGAACATCAATACTTAATGTTGTACAACATGACAATTCTCATTCTTGTAAGAAATTTCATGCTCGAAATTTATCTCTCTGTCATAATTCATTCCTTAAATTCCAATAAATTATTATACTTTCACTGTGTTACTTTGACATATCTCTTTCACTACTCATATCTTATTTTCTTTTCACATCACATAGATCTAGTACACTCCAAACAATACACTACAAATTCTCAATCAATTCTTACTAAACATTCTATTACCATAAACATATGAAATTTCAATTGTGTCATAACACATATCCACTTATTCACTTCACATAACTTAGACAATTACATTTCACTTCTCCCATAACTCCACATGCCAGAAATGCCTAAACCACGCTCTGATACCACTAAATGTAACATCCTCTGACAATTCTTATATAAAAACTATCAGAGAATGTTATTCGATAACTTTCCACACTCCAATCAATTCATAGTAAAACCCTCATCATAATTATTTTTTTTGTTAATAATAATACAATCTGTATATCACAACACTTATAGGTCCAACATTTAGACCAATTTCCAATATCTCCAATAATTCAAATAGAAATTATAAATAATATAAATACCATAAGTTCATCAAATCAAATAAATAAACAATACATTTCTTTCATGATAATCATTCACTAGAATCTCAAACCTTATTCTCAAAATCCATGTATTTCTTTCATGTTATAAATTTATACAATCTCTCAAACAGCCAAACTGAAGTATCTATATACATTTATCACTTATGAATACAATATACACAAGATCTTCATCTGTTATTATCTTGCTCCGATGTCCTGATACCTGCGTGTCAGAAAACAATTCTAACGTGCTAAGCAAAGCTTGGTGGTGCTTGTATACACATATTTTATCACTTAATATTAAAGAAATATACTTATGAAAATATAGCAATAACACTTAGTTTTAAGAAGTATTTCAATATATGAACTAATTTCAGTAACAAATCAACATACCATGCTGACTACACAAAATAATAGTTGTACCTTGATAAAAGTTATCATGTAATACAATACTTTCGGTATTGCGATTTGTCTCGTTAAGAATCATTTTATTTAAGACTTGCTTTCTCATTTGATAACATTGTTCACAATACGCTTATTTTGTTTTTCAATAAGTCTTCCTTTTCAAGTTCACTTATAGTATCATTTCATTCAATCTATACTTTTCATCACTTAATTTTAGTACTATACTTTAGAGCACTTTGTATCTCACATCATGATATACACTTTCAATCATTTGATATACTTTGGAGCACTTTGTATCTCACAGCATTATATACACTTTTAATCATTTGATTAATTCAATACATTGAGCATAACATTTCCATTTCGTGCATCACTTGTACACTGTAACACAATACTTCAATTTCAAGTCATTGACTTATATTATTATTTTACATTTCTTTCATTAGTCACAACTATCATGTCCGCATATATTTTCATTAATTATGCCCATACATACTAAACTTAGATTATAGGTTTGGATAACACGTTAGTGTAGCAATCTCAAGAATTTATAATGGCAATTATGCCCACTATCATTGATAACACAATGTGTCCATTAAAGGCACGAGGTGCCCACTATCACTATGGCTATCCATCCTCTGGTTAGCCATTCAATCCAAAGCTAGTTATAAATTTAGTATGATTTAGGCAATTCATTAATTTTGATGAACACTACATTGTTTATTTCATTTCATCGGTACTATACTCTTTTCAACATTTGATATGATATATATGTGTGTCACTTATCTAAAGTTTATCACTCATTTTCATATGTTTAACACATTAACACAAAAGTATGGACTATACACATATTAATCTCATGTCATTGATTAACACTCAATTGTTTATATCATTTCACTTGTTTATATCATTTCACTTGTTTATATCATTTCACTTGTTTATACCATTTCACTTGTTTATACCATGACATTGGTACATTACTCTTAGCAACATTTAGTATGATATATATATATATATGTCACTTATCTAAAGTTTCTCACTCTTTTTCATACATTTAACACATACACATGAATTCTCAATACAAAAGTATGAATTATTCACATATTAGTCTCATACTAGGCCCATAGATCACAAAATACAAGCCAAAAATACTATTTAGGTCGCCACGGTCGTGGCATCATAACCCCATGACCGTGGGATAGTAAACGAGTCTGTCCAATTTTCTTTAATACCCCCACAGTCATGGCCTTCAAGGGCCACGGTCGTTGCTTTTAGAACTGCTCTGTTTTATCGTAATTTTTTAAGGCACAGTACCGTGGCCCTCCTTTGCCACGACCGTGGCACCCATTTTCCATGACTGTGACACACATTTGCCACGACCGTGGCATTCATTTTGGGTCTGTTTCGGAGTAAACTCATGTATTCTGTACTTTTAACTTCATTAAACAAAAACATATTGAAGATATATGATAATAATGTATCAAACTCAAGATTTTGACATAAAAAGAATTCATATCAAATACCTTCACTTAATTAAACTTTTAACCATTTCATATGGATAAAAACGTGATCAAACCCTTCACTTCTCATAAATATATCATTATACATAACTCAATCATTCAATTAATCATTTAAACTCATAAAAAGTCATATTTTTGTAAAGTATAAATCAAAAGCACATACCTTGTTGATAATCACCACTTTTCCAACTTAATCTTAAGTTTTGATCCAAATCATTGAAAGAAGGAAGAAGAAAGGAGTGAAGATGGTGATGATGGCGTGGAGAGAAGAAGGAAATCAGAAATTTCCACACACTTACACATATACACACATATATATATATAATATTTTTAATCTAGTGAGGGAATGCTCATAATAACTATGGTGCACCCTCATTCTTAACCGTTGATTTTAAATCAAGTTTTAATCTCGTAAAACAGTAAAAATACTCTTTTCAGTAAAGGTTTAAGCTATACAATGTACTATTCTCTACGTATAATATTTATCCACAACACTTTTGTCACTATACACTATGCATTTTTCAATATTTGTTAAAACATTCCTGTTTAACATCTTGACCATTACAAAACTGTCCTAATCCTACTTAGATTCCGGGTTTATTCCAATAAGAAAAAGGTTTTGTGATAAGGATTTATAAATGAAAAAAACCCATAGATCATTATAAAAGGGGTAACAAGCAATTAGAGAGAAAGAGGTTAATAATGAGGGACCAACACAGAAAAGCATATAGAAACTAGAAAACTAGAGAAAAATAAAACCAAAGCGACAGAGAGCAAAAATAAAGGAAGGTAGAGATACAGTAGCCAAACCAAAGCTTTTTGACCCAAACTAATTGTAAAGCTTCAAGGCAGAATCCTACATTAATCTTCACAGGAGGATTGTGTTGTTCAAAAGGCTTATATCAACATAATTATCTAGTGTATTCATCAACGATGGTATGATTGATTTAAGTCACTAGAGTATCTTCCTTGTTGATTATAATTTTGTAGATTTACTTTGCTTTGTTTTAATTTGTTATTTTAATCCTGCTTGGTTGCAAATTCCAAACCCTAATTGCATGTCCATAACTCTAATTTAATATTAAAATCCTAACCTTGCAATAAAAACCCTAAATTATCACTAAAACCTTAATTACATGTCTAAAATCCTAGTTTTAGGATGAAACCCAAAATTATGATTTAAAACTCTAATTTATATTCCAAAGGCAATACCTTATGCAACGTGTATGGTAAATCGTTTACCTTTCGGAGGCGTTGCCCCCTTGACCCCCACCCACTAACTAGCTAATGGGGCCGCTGTATGCATTGAGCCCCATATTTCATTAACAGGTTAATATTAAGATATATTGTGGATCGTAATTTTTGTGATTTATCTTAATTTTCTTTTAATTAAGCCCTAATTTTATAATTCTTGATATAATGGTTATTTATATGTTTGTGATTACAATTTTTATTATTTGGATTTCAAGATTGTAAAAGGCACGTTTTCACTTTGTGGATGCCTTATTTAATTTGATTCTTTTATTTAATTTATATTTGGAGATTAATGTAAAGGATACATTTCCACTCTTTTATGGGTGTCCCATCTTCCTTTATTTGCATGATAGATATTTGGATATTGTAAGGGCATATTTTTATCTCACATAAGTGTCCATTTTATTATTTATTTTATGGATTGATGGATGTTTATTTATTCTAATTGTTTGCATTATGGATAATATCATAATAATTTAAGAATTTATTAATATTTAGACCAGAAAATGAGGTCGGTTCGAATGAATAGGGCATTATGGGGGTGCTGGGCTATTTCTCATCGTCCCTATACATACCTAACTTTTCGAACCTAGTAGGGGTTGGTGATTCCTTAGGAATCGAGTCATCTACCCCTTCTATCTTCTTTATGGCCTGTCCCGGTGGCGGCTCCTATTCTCTGAATTTGGGTTCTTATTCTCTAAAACTCAGAGCCTAACAGTACTGAAATTGCAAGAACCATTCCACCATGAGTGAGTATGAAAATCCCCGCTCACAACACATCAAGCCATTGAACTTGGTGGGTACGGGTGCATTTAAGGAAGGAAAGTTTCCTAACCTAAGGAAATTGAAGTTGGATCCAAAATGCAATGGTCCTTTGCAAGTATTGGAAAATATCAGTGACAAATGCCTATAAAATTGACTTGCCATAACTATGCCTATAGGCCGGTTAATCAAAAGTTATGGTTTCGGTTAACCAATCATGGTGAACCTTAACCTTAATCGGCAATAGCCGATTTAGTTAAAGTTCAGGCCCTTGGAGGCTGGGCTAGTTCAAACCAGTTGTTATTTTTTTAATGCGTATTTAAAAAAAATATCATTATTGATAATACTTTTTATGAGATTGAACACTTGACTTATAAGTTTGATAATATTAATTAAGTTAAACCAAATAATATTAATTATTAAAAATAATAACTAACTAAAAATAATTATAAATAACACATTAAATCAATTAATAAAATTAAGTAATAATAATAAATAATAATAGTAATAACAATAGTAATAAATAATAATGACAAAAGTTTTGCTAGTATAATTTTCTTATTATTGGTATATTTACTATATTTACCTAAATAATTATAAATATTTAATATTACAATCCAAGTGCAAGGAAAAAATAAAAAAAAAATGGTATGAACATAATTACAAAGAATAAACTACATAATTTTAAATATTTAATATTACAATTGAAATATAAGGAGAAAAAACTTTTGAACTTAATTTAAAGAAAAATTAATTACATAATTGTAAAATATTTAATATTACAATTGAAAAAAAAATTAAAAAAAAAAACAACTTGATCTTAATTACAAAGAATTAAGTTGTTTATAAATCATCTTAGGGTTTAGAGGAATTAAAGCCAACATGTAGTTCTCTTACCTTAAATTTAATAGTTCCCCTTAGTTGCTTCCACCATTTTCACTTCCACCACTAGGTGTACTTCTATCGGTTGCATCATAATCTAAACATTGGTCATCATCATCATTGTATCTTAAATCTTATTATTGATGCACATTTGAGCTTGCAATGAGAAGGGTGTTAGTCTTGATTGGCACTCATCTAACACATGATCTCTAGTGCTAAATATTTGCTCCATCGCTATTGTTGAGACTAGAGAACTAAAAATTTTCCTAGCCATGATAGAGAACACTGAAAATTTTCCTTTATATTGGCTCCACCATTGCAAAATAGGAAACTTATAGCATCCAACTACACCATTACTTAAGCTAGTAGTCTTAGGTCTCTTATGTCTTTCCATAAAAAATCTACCAACTTCACTTTACACTGGATGATAAATCTAGTGATAAATCTATATCATTATTATGACACCTATGTGACGTAGGGATCAGTGATGCATATATTGTTTCATATTATTTATATAAGTCCAAAATACTTATTTTAATCCCATCAATTATTCCAGTAACATTTACATCTTTTAATTCTAGGAGAAATCTTTTAATTCTAGGAAAAGATAATAATTGCTCAAATAATCGGTTAAAATTTCAATTCTCACATGAGGATCCAACACACAAGCAACAAGATTAAGAGCAGAAAAATCTCTAAACCATTTTCTCTTCGTTGCAATAACAATTTCTTTCAAATCAATATCATTTCTATATTCATCAAGAACAGTAGCAATATTGAAAGATTCAAATATTACTAAATGGCATGTAGGATAAAAAAACACTAGATAAATGTTTGGTAGCATTAGTAAAAAATTTTAAAAGATCAATAATTTTTTTCACAACAATTCTATTAAGTATGATACAATGTAATAGATATCTACATATTAATTCATGATATGGAAAAGAATCACAAAGTAATTCATAAGTAGAATTCCAATAGGTTGGAACATCCCGTTTGAATTTTTTGGAAGGCATACCTTGTTGCTTGCAAAATTTATCCCAACTTTTATACAGTTGAGGATGAGACCATAAATAATTTAATGCAGTTTTAATTGGGTCATTCAAAAAATTTAAAATTTTCAAACCATTTTAAACACGCAAATTTATAATATGACATATGCATCTAACATGAAAAAATTTACCATCTAAATTTTGTCTACAAATTTGTTCTAAATAATTAATAGAAGCAGTATTTGCAGAAGTGTTATCAAAAGAAATTGCAAAAAATTTTGAATTAAATTATACACTTTTAAATAATTTTTATCATTTTATATATATTATTGATAGTATGTCTATCATCAAAAAGTCAAAATGCAAGTAATATTTTTGAAAATTCCATTGTTCATCAACCCAATGACATGTAACACCCATATATGAATGTTTTTGCCAATAATCACTCCAAATATCACTACAAATTGAAAGACGAAAATGATATTTTGAAAATAATGTGCATAAATATGTTTTTTTATCATAAAGTTTGCACAATGTGTGTGTTATAGTTGAGTGTAAAACACGTCAATAAGTAGGATTCATAGATTTTTGAATAAAAATAGTAAATCCTAATTTCTCACCAAAATTAAAAGTTAATTCATCAACATCAGCTCAAAAACAAGGTCTTTTCCACTATGACAAAAATGTGGTAGGAGGAATTAGCAAGGTGAGTTGGTTCAGATGATGAGCCCACTTGTACAAAACCCATCAATTGTGTTTAGCTATCCATACCCGCTTGAATAGAATGTTTTTTGTTGAGATGTCTCCATAATTTTCAATACCCTCCTCCATCAACCAATTTGAATGGGTGGTGCAATAGTTGCAGTGGCCTCTTTTTTTGCCATCTGTATTTCCTCGTTTAGTAAAATACAAAATAAAAATATTATATTTTAATTTTTCTTATTTTAATAGGTTGGCTTCTATCAATTGTTTCTTTTTCTTGACAAACCATTTCTTCCTCATCATCCAAAATATTAATATGCTAATATGAGATTTGCTCATCACTTATGTTGTCAAAGTGACTAGAATTTACCATTTTAATATAAATTGACAATAATAATAACAATAAATAATACTAACAATAATAATAGATAATAAAAACAATAATAATTAACAATAAATAATTATAATAATGATAATAATAATAATAATAAATAATACTATTAATTACAATAATAATATCATAGAAAGATAATATAATAATAAAGAGAATTTGGGATAGTTAGAGAATTAAGAGTTAGAAAATTTAAGAGTTGAGAGAAATTAGAGAATTTATGTAAAAATTATAAAATGAAATGAAATAGAAGGTATTTATAGATTTTTTTTAAATATTTTATTTCCATAAAATAGCCCTTAAAGTTATTATTTTCTATTAATAGGCGTAAAATTGACATTTTAAATTATTTTTAAAATTAAAAAAAAAGTGTGCCAATGACAAACAGCAGGGTGCCCTTAGCATACACTCATGCACAACAGTGTGCCACACTATTGCGCCTGCTATTGGCGGCTGGCAGGCCACTGGCCACCTTCAAGTAGAATGGCCATCAGGCCATGTAGCAGGCCTAGCCTGTTGCATGATGGCTAGACCTACTATATGCTACGTAATAGGGAACGATTCCCTAATACATAGCTTATTTTCTTATTTATTTTAAATTTGGCGGTTTAGACTTGAAACCCCGGTCCAAGCTCGGTTCAAAATATGAGAGATCGGGATCAGCCCCTTATAGGGAGATCCTGGCCCTGATTTTGGACTAGTTCTCCCAAGCCACAGTTTGGGCCTGTTAACCAAACCTAAACCACAGGGTTGGTTCATCGGACCCTTGGCCATGGTTAACTTGCCATTTGAGTATCAAATGTTTGAAAACTTTAATGTATCTGATCTTTCTCCTCTTGATATGGATATATATTTGAGGATGAATCTTTCTTAAGATGGAGGGGTTGATGCGAGTAAAGGTGGCAGTGAAAGAAAGGCTGGCAGGGGGAGCGAGCCTAGCAATGTGATAGAGCCTAGCGGTGCAAGCAAGGGTGGCCAATACAGTATGTAGCTCATTTTATCAAGTGGGCCAATTACAAGCACAACAAGAAAAATACTAATTCGCGATGGACATTAGCGATGAATTTACGACGAGAAATTATTAACGACAGAAAAAATCTGTAGCTAAATTCATTGATAAATCTGGCGCCAACAATTAGCACCTTGAGTTTAGCGACAAACTAGAGAAATCCATAGCTAATTCTTTAAATAAATCTAGCACTAAGAATTTAGCGATGGTATTACAGATCCGTCTTCAAAATCATTGCTAAAATTTAGAGACGGTTAATAATTATCGCTAATAAATTAAATTATTAAATTTTAAGATAATAAAATGATTAGCAATGGACATATTCCATCGCTAAAGAAAAATTATTTAATTTTAAAATAAAAAATATTAGCGATGGACAAATTTCGCAGCTAAAAATTAAAATAATTTAATTTTTAAAAAAATAGTGACTGATATTATCCGTCGCTAATGTTATATATCTTAAAATTTTAGACGATTTTTGTGTGAGCTTTTAGCGACAAAACTAAATTTCGTCGCTAATAATAAATTTTTTAAATTTGAGTGAGATTTCGTGCGAGCGTTAATTAACAACTAAATTATATAGCTAATTTCGTCAATCATAATGAATTTTAAAATTTGTAGGATTTATACGAGGTTTTTTAGCACTAATTTTAGTTCCGTCACTATTTTCGTCGCTAAAATTCAAATATTTATTCTAAAACTTTACCACTCACTTATTTTTTTCTCTATTTCTTTCTTTCCCTCTTTCTCCTTCTTCTTTATTTCTTCTTCTCCTTTCTTTCTTCTTTTTCATTTTTCTTTCTTTCTTCTTTTTCCTCTCTCTTCTTTTTCTTCTTCTTTTTCTTCTTCCTCTTTCTCCTTTCTTCTCTTGCAACCAATCGAAATTCTCGTCGATTGTTCACCCACCAATTGAAGATTTGTATTTTTTTTAACTTATTTTTTAAAAAAATTTTCATATTTATATTTTTGTATATAGTAATAATTTTTAGAATAAAATTCATATTTATTTGAATAAATAATATTTAGAAAATGAAATTTTATAACATATTTAGTGGAATAATTTTTAGAAATTATTTAGTTGAATAATTTATTTTTAGACCAAATAAATTATTTAATTGAATAAATAATTTTATTTTTAGATTGAATAAATAATTTTATTTAATAAATAATTTTTGAATAAATTTTTTGAAATTATTTGAATAAATAATTCACGTTTTAGAGAAATATTAGAATAAATATTTTTTAGGAATTATTTAGTGAAATAATTTATTTTTAGATAGAATAAATTATTTGTTAGAATAATAATTTTTATAATAAATAAATTATTTGGTTGAATAATTTTATTGAATAAATAGTTTTTTAGAGAAATTAGTTTTAAAAATAAATTATTTTTTAGAAAAATAATTATGTTAGAGAAAAAACTTTTTTAGAAATTATTTGGTAAATAATTTAGTTTTATATAAATAAATTATGTATTAGAAAATTTATTTTTAGAATAAATAATTTTTAGGAATAAATTATTTTAGAAATTAAAAATAAAATAAATTATTTGAAAAATAATAATTTTTTAAAAAAATAAAATAATTTATTTTTAAAAAAATTTATTTTATTTTTTAAAAAAATTAATAATTTTGTTACGGATTGTCCATCGCTAAATTTTTCTTTACAAAATGACGACAAAAAAAATAGCGATGAAATATATATAATTACTGATAGATTTTGCCTATGAACTTAAAATTTTTTCACTAATTTTTCAGCGACTATATAGATAGCTACAAATGTTATTCTGTCGCTAATTCTTATTTTTCTTGTAGTGAAGATCGTAAGCCAAGAAGCTTAAGTTTGTGTTCCAAAGCTTTGTGAAAGAAATAGAGAGGACGAAAGGCTTTGTGGGTAGGACTTTGACACCAAGAATGGGCCAAGTATAAAGAATATAAGGGAAGAACAACCCATAAATTTATTTCAAGTGTGTGGGCCTATGATTTGATTGTACTTTAAGGCCTAATAGTTATATTTATTTAAAAAGTAATGGTCTTATTTAATTTGTGTTTAATTTGAACTTTATTTATTTTATTAGTTCTTCTGGCTGAAATGAGCAAACCAAATGCCACCTTGTAACCCTATTTAGAGGTTGGGTATTTATATCTCCTTTAAAATTGTAAGATGACAATTATTTATAAATTTTATTTAACTTTCTTTGGCATGGTCGCAATTGGCTTCAATGGAATCTTCTTGTTATTGTTGCATCAAGAGTTAGGATCAATTTATCAAGATAACACTTGTGGCATTATTTTAGTTCTTCTATATTATGTCTGATTATCTACGTTCTAAGTTACTTGTTTATTAGGTTGTTTAGTATGACAAACAATGGTCTAGGGTTCTTGGTATTTGGATTTATGTGTTGAGAAATCTTGGGATTCCACATCATTAGGCTTCAAGCAGCAGGATTTTGGTATATACTGTAATAGAATTATCCAAGGATCAAGTGTACCATACTAGAACAAAACATATTTCTATAAGATATTACAATATCAGATAGTTAATTTTTTCAAGTGAGATTATATTGATGAAGGTAAATAGAATGGAAAATATAGCAAATATGTTGATAAAGATGCTACTTTTGGAGAAATTTAGACATTATTTGGGCTTACTCTAAGTCACAGATTAAGAATTTGTAAAAATGTTGAAACTCTAGGTAGAGATATAGGTTTTCAACGTTGAGCTAGTCTTCTAAGGGGATGATTATTATCCAAGGTGGAGGTTGTTAAATAATGGTTTATAATCAAGATAAGTTTTTTCTACATAAAAAATGAGAATTAGCAATGAAAAAATCTATTTTTAATCACCATTAGCGACAGATTAGCGATGAAATGACATTTATCGCTATAATCACAGTAGCTAAAAGTTTAGCTATGGATTTTTTATGCTATTAATAACTAACGACGGAAAAATCCATAGCTAATTACATAAGTTTCGTCGCTAATTTTATAGTTGTCTATTTGAAGACAAATTTAGTGATGGTAAATTCGTCATAAAATTTTTAAATTTTTTAAAAAATAAAATAAATTATTGTAAAGAAATAAAATGAATTATTTTATTTCTTTAAAAATAATTTATTTTATTTTTAAAAATTAATTTATTTTATTTTTTCTAAAATAATATATTCTAAAAAAATTTTCTATTAAATAATTTATTTATATAAAAATAAACTATTTATCAAATAATTTCTTCAAATTTATTTCTCTAACAATTTTCTGAAAAGAAACTATTCTACTATGTAATTTTTATAAATTATTTATTCATAAAATTACTTATTCAATAAAATAATTATTCAACTAAACACTTATTTATTCTACCAAATACTTTACTCATTCTAAAAATAAATTATTCATCAAATTATTTTCAAAAATTATTTATACTAATATTTTCTCTAAAACATAAATTATTTTATCAATAAATTCAAAACAAAATTTTAAAATTATTTATTCAATCAATCAATTTATTTATTTTAAAAATTATTTTCTACCAAATAATTCATTCAATCTAAAAATAAATTACTTTACCAAATAATTTATAAAAATTATTTATTTTAAATATTCTTTATTCAATAAAATACCTTATTTTTTTCCAAAAACTATTTTAACAAATAAATCATTCTACCAATAAGTAATTAATGACTGCTATAAAAAATAAAATAAATTAGTTGAATATATATATATATATATTTATACATACCATAAAATTAGTAAGAGGAAGAAGAAGAAAAGGGAAAAGAGAGAGAGAGAGAGAGAGAGAGAGAGAGAGAGAGATTAAGTAGAAAGATGAAGAAAGATGAAGGAGAAAGCAAGAAAAAGAGAAAGAAGGAGAAGTAGAAAGAGAGGAAGAAATAAGAAAGAAATAAAGCAGAAAAAGAAAGAAGAAGATTTTAAGTTATAATTAAAAGATTTTAGCGACAGATTATAATTCGTTACTAAAAGAGTGGGCTTTTTTCCCGCTTTTTTTTACTATATTCAATTTTAGCGATGGATGAATTCCCGCTAATATCTTCATATATTAAGAATCAATAACGAATAATTCCATCACTAATCATTTTTAAAAAAAATTAATAATTTATTATTAGCGACGAAAAAATCTTTTTCTATTTTAAAAGTAAAAAAAATTTCGCTAGCAACGATCTTTTTGTCGTTAATTATTTTCTTTCATTTTAAGTTAATTTTTTATTAATTAACGATAGAAGTTAGTCATCACTAATTAGAGACGGATATTATTTGTCGCTAAATTTTTAGAATTAACTTTTGGCTACGGATATTTTATTTTTATCGCTAAAATCTTGGCATTAACCATTAACGCTAGATTTAACTACGGATTTAGCTACAGAAATTGTAATCCATAACTAAATTTTTAGCACCAAATTTTAGCTTCGGATTTAGATATAGAAATTTTATTGTTACTAAATTTGTCGCTAATCTATCGCAAATAATTTTTCAATTCAAATTTGTTGCAAAAAAAAAATCAGTCTCTAATTAGACTTTTTCTTATAGTGTTTGGAGTTCCAACAAAAAGGAGATTATCAATTTCATAATAGCGTTTGAGTAGAAAAGAGGTTAGTATAGGAAAATAATTTTCATATATTTCAAAGGTAAGAAACACCATATATAAATTACACTGGACAGTAAACACAATATATCGTGAGAAAAGGAAGTATCCATTGTATTCTATTTCTAAGAAATAAAGTGAGAAGTCATTCATGTACATAAACAAATTGTCAAACCATATAAATTTTTGTGTTATGTACGATTACTTATCTTATTTTTCTCCTTAATTTTTCTATTCATAAATTAATCCCTTATTTTGCACATTCTAAATCATAAGATTTTCTAACAGAAAACATTGAAACATGAAGAGCTAATGATAAAGAAATATACATATGATACATATGTTGAATAGCCTAATATTGTTGGATTGTTCGATTGATTCATATCATTGCTTGTCCTTATGTGCAAATTGTTGACAATAAAGCTCTTATTGAAACATGATTATTGATGAATTATTGTTTTGCTTATTATGAAAGAGGCCATTTGTGACCTATTTATTTGATATTCAATAATATGATAAACCTCATGCTACTACACTGACACAGACTCTATTGTGCTTGGTAAGCCACTACCAGAAGAAAATGTCAATTCGACTATATTAGGTAAGTTTAAGCTAGAGGACATAGTCCTGAAATGGCACATTTTAGTACAAAAACCTATTCCTATTTCACAGAAGATGGAAAAAATATAGTCAAGCACAAGGGACCCTAGTGGAAGATAAACTACTAAACTATGCACATAAGGGATGTTATTATTATCAAAAGGGAGAAGTTATTGTTCTATTATATAAAATGTGGCTATAGTGTTGATCCATTATGTGATACATGTTATAACAATATCTACAATGTCATATTTATATTTGTGATTAGCATACTCATTGAGGACCTATTATTTGCTTCAATGCATAGTGCTTCTATTGTGACTATTATTGTTGTTCCAATATAGCAATCCAGAAGGGGGAGAGTGAATTGGTTGGTTTGATGAAGTGATCGAAAATTAAAAAATTTAATACTAAAGATAAGATAAGAAGAGATATAGTAGAGAAGAATGAACATAGACAATTTATAGTTGTTCGAATTCACCAATCTTACGTCCACTTTTTTAATAACTTGTTGAGGTTCTACTATCTTTGAATTTTTACAAGCTCAACTCTAACTTAGTATTTTTCACAAACTCACAACGAACTTTTATAATGGATTTGAGAATTCCTCACAATCTAATAAGAATTTTACCCAGACTCACTCTAAAACCTAGTGTTTCTAAGTTCACACTAAACTTTCATAATGGTATTTAATGCTCACACTCAACACTCAATTATAACAAATGTAAATTTTGATTCAAAGTAATAAAATTTGTTTTGCTTGGCTATTTTATTCTAAATTCCTATGAAAAATTAAGTTTCTTCAAGTATTTATAGTCATCTTGAGTTCAACTAGCCGTTTGAATAAAAATTTATGGGTACTAAGATGTTTGGTCAATGTTTCACACTTCAATCATTGAGCTGAGCGATTTCATAGTCGGATTGCTCTTGGTCCGATCATGATAGGCAATGGTGCAGTCAAACTTGCTTTGGCCCAATCATGCTCTTCAATTTTCTTACAATGTTCTTTCAATAGCTAGTATACGTGGCATCCAATAATTGAGTAGATAAGTAACATTTATAATTTATGAATTTTGTTACACTAGTCCGGTCGTGCCATATACTGGTTTGGTCATGCCATGATTGGTATGCCAAGAAATTAGGAGTATCACTGGCCGTAAACTCTACAGGAACTTCTTGGGGTTTCATCTCTAGCTTGGTCTTGTCGGATTGAAGCTAGGACTGGACGGGATAATTGGTGCACTGAAAATCTAGGAGTGTTGTTTGACTATGATCTCTACTAGATATTTTGGAGCAATTTTTTATCCTAAGTCTGGTGGACTTCCTATGGTCCGGGAGGACCACTTGTGGTGTAGTGAGATTTTAAGAGTGTTGGCGACTGTGATTTCTACTTGATAAAATTCTTGAAACTCCAAGCATTAGTCTTGTCGGACTACCGACGAGTCCGATCAGACATATTGTAAAACATTAATTAAGTTCCTGCAAAAATTAAACTTGATGCAAGTATTAGTGTTATTTAATTTAATTATCTAAGATTAAAATAGAGTTTATTAAGCAAGAGTTTAGCTAACAGTTATTAACATTGTGGCTCTTTATTAAGCATTTGATTCTATTGCCATTACCTGATTCGTCATTAATATCCATAAGTCTCAATATAGAATAAATATGTTAAAGGTAAAACATCAAACCAAAGCACGTCAAAAATGAATTAAATGTACGAATATGTTTATAAAAATTTCATATCCTCTTTAAGTATGAATATTCATCGAGTTGAAAACTCATAACATATTTCGTGGTTTCAGATTCTAAAGACATATTTGAATCAGCTTTTTAATTCCTTTCCTTGAGAAACAAAATTTGTGTATGTATTATATGGCTCTACTCTTATTATAAATATAAACAAGTGCATTCTAGAGCTCTGTAATAATATGGAGGCATTGTGGTATGGTTATATGTGCATTTTGGGATGAATAACGATGTAGAGTATTAAAAAAATTTTAAAAAAATTTGTATACAATATATAAATATGTAAATAATAATGTAACATATATGTATAATATAGATGTGAATAACTAATAAGCTGAAATTTTGTGTTTGTATGACAGAGTTCACTTATGATTTTTTTTTTTTTTTGGCCAGGAGACAGTTATGAATGCTATATGTTTATAAATGTAAATGAAATTAATCAATCCAAAGAAAAATATAAAAGATATGAATAATTAATGAATGCTAATAAGAAAAAATGAATATGTAATGAGATTCTTTGCGTAATTAGTCGCCTTATACATCACTAAAACTGTCACGCTTTGAAAATGAGGTGTAGAAATGACTAAATACTTCTATTAAAAAAAGATTTAACATGATTTGTTAATGATAAAAAATAAAAATTTTAAAAATCTATTATTATATAAATTAAAGTTGAATGTATTTACACTGTATAAGTGCATCCAATAGGCTTCACATAATTATTTAATTTTGATCCAACAGGCCCCACATAATTATTTAATTTTAATCTTTAATATTCATTAAATCTAATGGAAAAAAAATTATATGAATGTCTAGATATTGACATCTTTATGTTTAATAAAATAATAAACATATTTATGATTAAATTTTAAAATATTAACCGATGCAATAACTGATTAAATATATATAATAAAAAAAAAACTTTTACACTGTGCTGAACTAAAAATTTTCTAAAAAAATCATGACAAAGTTTCTTTTAAGAAAAAGCAATTTCTACTAAAATTAGATGTATTTATACTGTAAATCTACGGTATAAGAATATTTAATAGATGGCATATTTTTTTTCCACCTTATTATCTCTATTAGTGTTTTAAAATATTATGATAACATTGTCATGTAATATATTAATATTTAGATAAATTTACTTATGTATTTATTACTACAAATATTATATATGTTATATTTATCAATCAAATTATTTAGTGATCTCAATAAAAATATATATAATATAAATTTTATTTTCATCTAGAACTCTTTTCCTTATATTTATATTAAATTGATTTTATTTATAATATTAATTTTTTTTAATTTCACAATCTATCTCTATACTAAATAAAATTTCTATTCAATTTAATTTTTTTGTTTTATTATCTAAAATAAAGAATTATCACAATTTAATATAGTTTATAATTTTTAAATAATATTTTTAATTAATTATTAATATTAATTTTTTTAAAAAAATTACAAAAAATTACATGTTCTTAAATAAATAGCAAAAAAGAATAGATAACATTATATCTTTTCACTTAATTCCCAACATTAATTTAAAAATAAATAAATAATCTTAAATACAAAGCAAAAAAATAAGAAATATTGTTATTTGATTAATAAAAAATATATATCTTGAAGTACAGCGAAAGTTTTTCCTAGTTTATATTATAAAATTAATTTAATAAGTTTAATTTATCAAATAACAACAATAATAAATACTGGCCAAGTATTCATTAAAATTAAAACACTAACAGAAATTAAAATATTAAAAAGTCGGTATATTTACTGCCTAAATAAGTGATAAATATCCGTAATTAAGTTTTTTTTTCTTTTTGTCCTTTAATATATATTACAGATAATATGAGCAAATTTTAGTTCTAACACACCACCAAACACACCCCAAAAAAAAAAAATAGAAAGCACAGGAGCATTGCATGAATTCCATAGGTTGTTAATTGGGCATTTTCCCTCCTCTCTCGTGCATAAAATTATTAATTATTTTTAACAGTTAGAAAAATAATTTTTTTTCCACAAGAAAAATAAAATTTTAATTTGTAACGTATAATCCCTTTCTATCATTTCCTGTAGCTAAATTTGAAGACCAAAGCAAAAATATTCACAATGTGTACATATATATACCTTCTCTGGTCAATATACAAAATATAAAACTTTGAACTATAACTACCCCAGAAATCAACTGTTTGCATATGATAATAATCAAAGTGTTGTGCAGAACTTTCAATAGTCAGTCTATGAAGCTAAAATTATGATTAGCAAACATGGTTGGAATGTTGAACATCAATCATTAACTACCAACACTTAAATGATGCATAGTTAGACAGATATCTGTGTTTTTTAGTCCAAAAAGGAACCAACACAACATGATATTCGCCCTACAGAGTATGACGTCGTGTGTGTTTGTATGTGTCGTGTTGTGTTAACAAGTGACCATGAGAATGCTCATGAAAGAATAAGAAAGTTAAAACATTTTCCATTATGCTCAACTTCAATTTCCGATTTCATTCCCGTTAAGGAATGCAAGAGACAAAGTTGATGCTGGCAACCAAATACAAAGTTCCAAGTATCTAACTGAAAAATTTTCCAAGGCTTTCATGCAATGGAAACCTTGTGCTTTAGTCGTGAAGAGTTCCCAGAATATCTTCATCTCTGTAAAGGTGATACCTGAAAAAGTAAATAATGGCGCCAATCAGATAATATCTTATGCTGTTGGTTGAATAGATTTACAAGAATAATGGAAGAAGTAGCATGTGTTTGGAAACAAGAAAATGGAAATCAGTCTTGGCTCCGAACAGATAACTCAAATGTCCGAGAAGCAGTCTAAGATTTACAGATTACACAATTTAAAGAAGGCAACACATCTACAATAAAGTGGGTCAATCCATGAATCAGTAGTTTAGTGATGGCTACAAAATGCAATGAAGATGTGAAACTGTTTGTTGTGTGCCTTCCACTTTCTTCCTCAATAAATATTCTACGTCTTTCTAAGAGCCCCAATTATGCAATGGAATGAATGATAGTTAAAAGCAAAGTTCTTTTTCAGAGAATGTAAATGAAAACAAGTAATAAACATTAACATGGAATTGTTATTTAAATATTACAAAAATTACAAGATGCTACAAAAATATCAATCATATTCATATTTAAATATTAAATAGGAGAATTCATAGTAAATATAAATTTAAGAGCTATAAACAATTTCCACCCATAAAATGTCTACTCTTAAGAGCCATTTGGCAGTTGCTATAGACTTAACAGTCCTGGAGGAGGCAATACAGTTTATTTTATGTATGTGGCAGATTGCCACAGAATGCCTAGTAAGACTAGAAACAATAAGGAAACTGTCAAAGAAATTTAAAGTTTACAGTTGACCACTAGTTGAGCCTTCTAGAAGATCATCAGAGTCCCAATATGACACCATGATGGTTTAATTTGTCCGAGTTATGTAATCTAAAATGAGGAACAAAGTATGACTAATAACAAGATCTGTAGCTATCAGACCACAAGGGAGAAAGATATTTCAAGAGACAGTAAAACTCACTCTTTATCACCAAGTTTCACTTCAGTGCCTCCATATTCAGGCAAAAGAACAGTGTCACCTTCCTTAACAGAAACAGGGATGAGCTTTCCATCTTTATCATGTACTCCAGGACCCACAGCAACCACATTCCAGGAGTTCAGCTAGAATTATTAGACATTGGCAAAACAACGATAAGATTAAAAGAACAATCTGTAAACATGCTCAGATCCAATGTAAATTTTGCTAAATCACCAAGAAAATAAATAATGATTGCAGCATGTCAAATATTTATCAAAGATATTATACCCGGACAAAATACAAAAAATTGAAAATAATTGTCAGAATTAAATGCTTTTCAAGGAAGTCAACAGGCCTCTCTAATTTCCAGGAAATGCAAGTCAATTATTTTATTTCAGATATTGGCAATTTTTGTTGCAACACCTATTGGCCCCATCACACCCCTCAGCATTGAGAAAAATCCCCATGAGAAACTGGGAATTGACAATTACATTAAAGCTTTGGTTCTTGTTTTGACATAGGAGACGAATTTTAAATCAGAATCAGCTAACTGATGCAGGAAACTCTGATACCCAAACCTGCTACAGCAGAAGTCATTTTACTAGTGTAATGCTTGTTATGATCAAACTCAACACAAAAACATGCAATTTAAGGCTTATAACGTACTGTCTAAAGGATAAGAATTATATCTGATTAAGCAGTTTGTGCTTAAAATTGATGTAAGAGAGTTCTTTAGAACAGAAATAAATTAGGACTTAATTATGATTGACTTCCAGCATTTGGAATACAGGAAGCTGGCATAGGCTCCTAGGAATCACAAACGACATAAACTTAGAGAAGGATTCATTTTACATCCTTCACCATGAATCACACCATCAATGCTGAAATCTTCAACTTCCTTTAGAATTAGGTAACATGGCCTTCTTATACCTCTCCACATTGGTGAGAGGGTAAAGGGTGAATAGCTTACTTGCAAAATACTTAAAGGTGTGCGAGTAAAAGCTTGTAGCTTAATATCACCTCATTAGAAGTTTCCCAAGCCTCACAAAACACTAAAGGTCAAAATTAACAGCCCAATCACAAAAGGTAAAATTCTTGTTCAACCTCCTTCCAAATTCTTGCTCTGATACCAACTGATACGAGCAAGGACCCTAACTCCACCACAAAAGCTAGCTCAAGAGTGGAGGTTTAGCCCATGCTTATATAGTAGCCAGGAACTCCTTACACGGCCGATGTGGGATCACATCATCCTCCCCTTCTTTAGACTGCACGTCCTCGTGCTCGTGCCAACTCAATCGTTTACCCGCAGTCCACACACGAGTCGCTTGTGCCAACTCACTCGTTAACCCGCACCCGAGCCAAGGAACGAAGGGACAAGGACCACACCGGTGCGTGCAAGGTTGGCTCTGATACCAACTGATACGAGCAAGGACCCTAACTCCACCACAAAAGCTAGCTCAAGAGTGGAGGTTTAGCCCATGCTTATATAGTAGCCAGGAACTCCTTACACGGCCGATGTGGGATCACATGCCTTGAAGTATATGAAAGTTGGTAAAGCTTGTGGCCCGGATGGTATTCCTATAGAGGTTTGGAAGAACCTTGGAGAGGTAGGAGTTGCCTGGTTAACTAAACTCTTTAATGCTATTGTGAAAGGACGTAAGATGCCAAATGCCTGGAGGAAGAGTATCATGGTACCCATATATAAAAATAAGGGAGACATTCAATGCTGTACAAATTATCGGGGTATCAAACTTATGAGCCATACTATGAAATTATGGGAAAGGATTATTGAACACAGATTGAGGAAGCTTACAAGAGTTTCGGAGAATCAGTTTGGGTTTATGCCAGGGAGATCTACCATGGAGGCTATTTCTCTTCTAAGAAGACTAATGGAATTGTATCAAGAGAAGAAGAAAGATCTCCACATGGTATTTATTGACTTGGAGAAAGCCTATGATAGAGTACCAAGAGAAGTGTTATGGTGGGTTTTGAAGAGGAAAGGAGTCAACGGCAAATATATCAACATCATCAAGGACATGTATGAGAATGCATCCACTAGTGTGAAAACACCTGGTGGAGACACTGAGACTTTCCCTATTACTACCGGATTGCATCAAGGTTCGGCCATGAGTCCATATTTATTTACCCTGGTTATGGACGAGCTAACCAGAAGCATACAAGACGATGTTCCTTGGTGTATGTTGTTTGCTGATGACATTATTTTAATTGATGAGACTAGTGCTGGTGTAAACCGTAAGTTGGAAGTGTGGAGAAAAACCCTCGAGGACAAGGGTTTTAAGTTAAGTAGGAGTAAAACGGAATATATGCACTGTGAGTTCAGTCTAAGGAAGAAGCAGGAACATGAGGTTAAGTTGGATGGAGTTTTGGTTCCTAAAACCAACCACTTCAAATATTTGGGTTCGGTGTTCCAGAATGATGGCCGTATAGATGAAGATGTGGCTCACAGAATACAGGTAGGGTGGTTGAAGTGGAAGGGTGTGACTGGGGTTTTATGTGATAAGAAAATACCTCTGAAAGTGAAAGGTAAATTCTATAGGACGGTTGTTAGACCTGCGATGCTCTATGGTAGTGAGTGTTGGGCACCAACGGGACAACATTTGCATAAGATGAGTGTGGCAGAAATGAGGATGCTAAGATGGATGTGTGGACATACCAGACTGGACAAAATTAAGAATGTTCATATTCGACAAAAAGTCCAAGTAGCGGACGTCGGAGATAAGGTGAGGGAAGGAAGACTTAGATGGTATGGGCATGTTTTAAGAAGACCTCCTAATGCTGCGGTTCGTAAGTGTGAGAATTTGTTGATTGAGGGGGCTAGAGGTCGTGGCAGACCTAGAACTGTGTGGAAGGAGGTGATAGCAAGAGACTTACGTGCCTTAGATCTTGATGCGGATTTGATTAATGACAGACTTGAATGGAGACGTAAAATCCGTGTCTTGGAAGGGGCCTAAGGCTGGAGTTTTTTTTTTGGTGTCTTTTGAGCTTATTTTGTTGAGAATCCATACAGCCGACCCCAATTTGTTTGGGATTAAGGCTTAGTTGTTGTTGTTGTTGTAACCTCCTTCCAAAATAAGATAAAGTAGTCCTATTTATAACCAGACCATTCAACAGAGAATAGCTCCTTGTGAAGGACTTCAAGGATCATAACAATAACTCAAAATAACCTACCAAGAAATTAGCAATCACAGAACTGATAAACAACTTACAAGTACTTAACATTCAATTCCTTTAGGTAGGGTGCTCAAAATGAATGAATCTTCTCCCACTGAGAATACAGGGCCGTACTACGATCAAGATAATAGTAAACTACAAAGTGATGAAAATACTAATGTACCCATCTCCCTCAAAACTCATCATCGTTTCTTTGAACATTAATGCAGTTATTGAGCTAAATTAACTGTTTGAATCTGCATCACTTCTAGTATATTATCCTTATTTTTGTCATAGCAAGATGACCAAACTGAGTAGCCTTAATCTTATAACTAGTAGTTATGAAAGCATTAAACTCGCATTTTGAATTTCTCTTCTATCACTATCAGTCAAATATTAAAATAGAAAAATGGTACTCCAAAAGATCAGCAACATAATGCAGAAATTATTCATTAGAAAAAAAAATATGCAGGTAAATGACATCACAAAAACAATTATTGGTAACAAGAGACTGAGATATTAAGCACAATCTAATGAGAAGAAGCATACCCAGACTGAGAGATGAAAAATAAAAAAACGGAGAGAGCATTAAAGAAAAACCCATAATCTTATATTCAAACTTGCTTTGCAAAAGAATAGAAAATTCAATGATGCAAGAGACTTGAATTTTCAAAAAAAAAAAAAAGGAAAATTGAAAAAACAGACCTTAGGGGTTTTCTCAGGAAGCAAAATACCAGAGTTGGTTTTCGAAGGAGGGATGATTTTCTCAACCAAAATACGATTGAAAGAAGGAAGTAAACGCTTCGCCATCTTCAGAGTAACACAAAGAAAAAAGTTTCTATCACAAGGGTTTTGCTGGAACAACTGACCTGAAACCTGAAAAGATAGGGTTTTACAAGGACTTTTCTTGCTCTCTTCAAACTTTGAAATTCCACTATTGCCCACTTCGCCACGTGCGTTGCATGTGATAATGAGTATCTTGGGAAAAGGTTAAAAAAAATAAAAACCTAAACTAATTTGAGAAAAGCAATGTGAACCTAAAACTTATTTTTGCCCAATTAAGATATAACTTTATTTATTTCAAAAAAAAGATATAAATTTATTTCTCCGCTAACTTTCGCGTATATGGTACTATGGATCCCATTTTTACATGTGCTATACTCTTATTAGTTTGTAAAAAAAATTATTAATAAAAAATTATTAATTATTAATAAAATAAATGCAATTTTTTCTCTACTTCAGTGTCCTCCCCCGACTAGCAAAACCACCTAGCACAAGTGGCAAATAGAAATGACAATGGATTAGATACTTTTAAGTATATGACACATCTCGATCCGTTATATAAAATATGGATAATTTATAAACAGATTTAAATAGATATAGATAATATTTTTATTATCTGTAATGAGTTCAAGTTGTGTTCTAATACATGTCTATGAGTATCCGCTACCTAAACCCATTTATATATATTAGTTATATTTAATTGAGTATTAATTATACATTTGTTGTATTTTATTTTAATTATAAAAATGTGTAGTATATAATTATTTTAATAAAATTATGTTATTATAAAATTTTTATTTATAATTATTTAATTAAAAAATATAATTTAAATTTAATAATATTTTTTTATTTTTATATTAAAATAGACAATTAAAGGAGGATAAGTAATAAACTGATAGTATTAAACTAGTTTGAGACGGATATGGATATTTTAAACTTAAATAGGTTTGAGTTCATGTTTGGATATTGCAAATTTCAAAAATACCCTACTCGTTGTCACTTTTAGTAACAAAAACTTATTCTTCAATTTTAATTTCAATATCTACCCTACCCGCAATTTCAATATCTTTTAATAACGACTTCCCTTTATGTTTCTCTTTCACAATGTCTACATTGAAAACTAATTCTTCTCTCTCCCTTCACATCGTTTGTGCCTTCCTCAATTTTCTTGATTCCAATCATCCTTCGGACCCTCCCTCTTATCTTTATTTCTATTATAAAACAATGGTTCCTTCTTATGGTATTGATGGTCAAATAGGATTTAAGGAAAAGGGCATTGATTCTTTGCTCAAGTGGAAAGTAAAGTTTTGTGGAGCAAGAATTGAATTGTTCTTGATGCAAATTTATTTCAAGAATGTAAAGATCATTTTTACAACCAAAAAGATGTTGAAATTTCAAGTGTGAGAGAAGGAAAGGAATTTCACATTAAAAAGAGATAGACTTAGTGAGAGATATATAAGTGAAAATGACCCATGAACTCAATACTTTAAGATTTTGAGTTCAGTGTGGTGTCAAACCCATGAAATGTATTCTCTCATTATACCCATATGAATATGATCTCCCAAGTAAGTGGGCTCCTCAAATCCTAGCAATTTGTATTAAAGCCAATGGTTTAATAGAAAAAAGAGTATAGATCCGATGGTCGGATTATGTGGTTGGCATCTCCACAAGAAAGAACAATGTTACTCCCAATTGGCCTAGAATGGTGGAGTAGAAGGGCTCTAAGATGACATTGTATGAGAGCCTAAGCCTAACGTGGAAGCTTACACGTGAGGGTGAGATTGTTAGAATTTCAAGTCTGAGAAGAAGAGAAAAATCCTACATCAGAAAGAGATGAACTTAGTAAGAGATATATATGTGGAAATGATCTATAAACTCAATGCGTTAGAATTTTGAGTTGGAGTGCGGAGTCATGCCTATAAAGTGTGTTTCTCACTTTGCCCATGAAGAAAATCTTTCAAGTAAGTGAGCTTCCCGAACCTGGAGCATAATGGCTCTGAGGTGACACCATATACTCAAGTCTAGAAAAGATTATGCTTGCGGAGGAGTCCAAGCCAGTAGTGGAACTATGATTCAACTAAGGGAGTCAAATTTTTGAAGTCCAAACATTGCATTATATAAGTTCATTGTGATTCAAGATAAAATAAAATAAAACTATTTTTTTAACATTGCAATAATGTAATAACTAATTTTTACTCTTAGTTTAACAACAACGAAGAGGTAGCAATTGTATCATATAAGTTTATATCGAATTTTTGATAATTTTATATTATGGTTGGTATGTTGGTAAATTGTATATTAATGGTTTAAAATGATATTAAATGAGTTTAATTTTAGTAAATCTATCTCCACATAATTAATATTATGTTTTTCTTCTTTTTTTAATAGTGTTATTCCGATAAAAAATATATATCATTCATAAAATAATTAAAATATTTATTTATTTATAATGAAACCATGAGAATCAAATTTCAATCAATAAAAAAATTAATTATTTTATTAATCAAGTGAATTTTTATAATTATTTTATTTATTATTATTCATGAAATATGAAAAATTATTAAATATATTAAAAATATTAAAATATACTATAACATCCTTCTGAAATTAAGAAAAAAAATCACATTTAAGTGGTGAGATTATATAGTTGACAAGATATATTATTCAATTGTTTATTTTGAATACATACAATATTGCTAGAACCATGATTATGAATATCAGTTTCATGGTACAAATTGAAACAACTGAAGATAACAAATAGGTGGAGTAGATATGTTAATTTAATAAAGAGAACATAAATTTATATATTTCAAGGCCATCATAACTAGGAGTAAATATTTCTTATTAATTAGAGTTTAAGTTGTAACTTGTAATTGCTCCAAGTGTATTTTTTCTGTTATTATCCGATGTTTTTTAATTTCTCTAATAATTTATCATGCAATTTAATATTTCAATTATTTTAATTTTAAGTCTTTCTCAAAAATATTAAATGAAAATTTTTATAAAAAATGAATTAAAATTATATCCCAATAATATCACATATGTTATATTGTAAAGATTTAATATTTATAAAAAATAAATAAATTATATAAAATTAAAATAAAAGAAATAGGCTCCTCATATCTAGCCCATTGGTCCCGCTGGCCTAATCAATCCGAGTCAACCCTTACCGTTTGGGCTAGGACTGGGTTGCAAGCCTAATTTTAAGGTTTAAGTATAGGCTACGGGCTAAGGGTAAACCCGGCTAGGCCCAGCCCAACCAAAAAACACCTCTAATCTTTTGTCCATAAAGTTTCAAAGTGGAGAAATCTCACCACATTCACAAATCGGGGTGAAATATTCTAACTATTCAATGTTTGATTATGGCATTTTTCTTATATGAGGAAAAATGAAGCATAGGGTTTCAAAGAAGAAAAAGAAAGAGAAAGAAAAATATAGAATAGATATATGTGACAAGAGAGAAGCAAAGAGAGAGAGTGTGTGTGAGAGAGTTTAAATATCCCACACAAAGAGAGAAAAACACAAAGAGAGAGAAATAAAAAAAATTGATAAAGTGGAATCCCTACGTGACAACCTACATGGCACCAAGTCAGTTTATAGTTAACGATAATGATGAAAACTTAGGAGAGGGGTAGCCAATGTGAAGTTGAGGGACAATGAATGCAAAAAATGAACTATAAAAATGATAAAACATATCAATATATTATTTAGGGATAATAAGTAAAAATTATCTTAGATTAAGTCTAGTATCTTGCATTAGAGTATGGTGAAAGTCAAATTTAAATTCATAAAAAGTACATAAAATTTTCAATATTCAAATATGATAGAAATTGAATTTAAAGAAATATAAAATTTTCATTTGTTTGTGAATATTCTTTTTTTAATTTTGTCTAATGGATTGAAAATTAAAAATTATAGAACCCATCTCTTCCCACTCTATAGTCATTCTAATTTAGTTATTTGTCCTCCCACACCATAGTCATTCTAATTCTACATAAACTTTTTTTCTTTCTTTTTTCCCCCAAGAAGTAGGATTGTTTCGCTACCCACTAACCCAATTGACCGGCTTAGCGAGGTTGGCTGGGTTTTAAAGTTAGTAGGTTGAGCCCCAACCTTCAAATAGGGAGTCTGAGGTGGCTCGGGCTCGAATTTAAATACCTCGGACCAACCTGGCCGGACCCAAGGTATTTTTATTTTTTAATACATTAATTAACTTAATTAAATAACTTTATGTTGAGAGAAGAGGAAATACAAAATAGAGTAGGTGTGACAGTTGTAATATGTGTGTGGCTAAATATTGTGGTGTGGATTCCTATTATCAGAATTGCTATTTCCTTTGCAATAATATATGAACACGATGATACCTAGAAAAATACAGTATTAATTCAGGGGTACTTAATATCTTTACATGGGAATATATAATAATATATGAATACTTGATATTAGGAGTGTTCAAAAAGCTTATGGCCCGAACAACCCGGCCCAGCCCAATCCAATCCGATCGGGGTGGGTCGGCCCGAATAATTATTTGGGTCGGGCTTCGAATTTAAAATTATAGTCCGATTAGAATTTGGGTCGGGTTTCGGGCTCAAGAAAATTTTTCTCAGGTTAACCCGATCGACCTAATACTTATAATATATAATTTTTATTATACATATTTAATAATATTATATATTATATGATTTATATTATACAATATATGATTTATATTATATATATATATATAAGAGAGACAGTACATCGTCTCTTTTTCACGCTGCTGTCTCTCTTTCTTTTATATGTATATATATATATATATATATATATAAGAGGCAGTTGCTGCGACCTGCAACAGTTTTTCATTTAAACTAAGCAACAAGCAACCTGAAGGATAAACTAAGCAATAAGCAATAAGGGAAAAGCCTCACTCTTAGATCTATTAACAACGTTTAAGAATATACAAAAATTAAATAAACATAAAATAAGAATATATAAAAAACATATTATATTATTTATTTATAATAATTGCTTTATAGAAAATAATAACCATTCAACAAAAGCTACTGAATTTTATAAATTATTATACAAAAATTTATATAAAGTTACTGGTACATGAAATTATTACACCTAAGTATAGCTTGGGTTGAAATGGACTTTAAAGTACTGAAAAGCTAGCAGTATGTCTTGTGATAGTACTCTATCCTTATTATCACAATAATACCACTAGTCAACATACCACATGGGTATGTTGTCAGTTTCAATGTTAGTATCAAAATATATGAGCCAGGAATGTGTTTGGCCAGGGTTTTGAAAAAATAAGATTTTGGTACAGACTTTCATATAATCCCAATAATTATAAGAATGACAGATAAAATTTTGAGAAAGGGTTTTAAATTGTACAAAAATATGCAAAAAAAAAATTCATTCAAAAGGATGTAGAATTTCTTTATTTTAAAAGAGGAATAAGTTATGACAGTCTTATCCTTCTGGTTATAATTGTATTTTAAATAAATAGAATTAGAATCCTCTAGAATATTTAAATAATATTCTTGAAGTTTTGATAAATTATTTGATTTAAAAAACCAATTTTTAGAAAATACAGTTTTAATAATTTTCCATGGATTTTGCTGAGCATTTCCATTTTTTATTATTAATTCTGTACTAAAAAATATTTTAGTAAACCATTCAGATTTAGGATGCTTTAATAAAAAAAATTGAAGAAACTATTTGAGTTGAATGATTTGAAACTTCCAACTCAGTTTTAGAAATATTTTGAGATAGGATTTTAGATTTTGAAGATTATATTATCTCTTGTTTTAAATAAGGGATAAGAGCATCAATACTTAGAATCCCTTGAGGGGGTTCATGACCCATCTTTAAAAGAGCTTTAACAACTTCTGGAGAATGAGCCAATTGAGAGACCCATTTTTCCATCTAAACTGTACTTTCTTCTTCGACCACTTTGGTACAAGGTTTTATGGCTTTAGGAATAGTTTTAAGAATATTATCTGAGTGATCAGATAATGCTTTAGGAGAATCAGACTTTAGGATTTCCTTCTTTTTATTTTTTTTATTTTTCTTTTCCATTTTGTTTGTGATGAAATTCACAGGTTAGAAAGTCTGGTATACTATTATTTTCTCCTTTTATAAATTCAATGTCAAAATAAAAAAATACTCAAAATAGTTTACCATCTAGTAAATATTTATTTTGAAACAAGATTTTTAACATCCTTTTGTAAAACTTCTTTAGTATTTTTACAATCAATACGAAATAAAAATTTTTAATTTAATAAGTCAGATTAAAATTTTAAAATACATAACACAATACTCAAATTTTTTTAATTATAGAATAATTTAATTGGGTTAGACTCTAATGTCCTGAATAAAATTGGACTATGATTTCTCTACATTCTTTTATCTGCTTTAGTATTCCACCATATTCTATATCTAAAGTATCATTTTTAACTATTTTTAGAGCTAATGAATCAGTTATATGTAAGCAAAGAATAGTTTTATCTAGGATTTTAATATGTTTTACTATACTAGTATGAACTTTAGTATATGAGCCAGAATTTTTCCTAAGCCTATCATGTAGTGCTTTTATAATTCTATTCAGATTTGGACAGAATTCTATAATATAATTTAAATATCCTAAAAATCTATGTAGTTAGGTTTTATTAAGAATTTGATCAGGAAACTTATCTCCAAAAGCTAAGTTTATTTTTATAGGTTCTAAAATTTCATGTTTTATATAATGTCCTAATAATCTAATCTTAGTTTGAAACAGAAATATTTTAGTTTTACTTAATACTAATTCATTCTTCTTTACCACCATAAAAAGATTTTTAAGTGTTTAAAATGTTCATCTAAAGTTGTAGAATATATTAATACACCATCTATGTATACAATACATAATTTAGTGTATGTGTTAAATATATCATTCATTACTCTCTGAAATTTAGATGGTGCATTATTTAAACTAAAAGGCATAACATTCCATTCATACTACCCAAATGAAACAGTGAATGCAGTTTTATACCTGTCTTTAGAATTAATCTGAATTTGCCAAAAATCAGATTTTATATAAAATTCACTAAAAATGTTTACTTGATATAATCTACATAATAAATCTTTTTTATTGAGAATAAAATACCTAATACTTTTTAAAATTTTATTTAATGTTTTATAATTTATTACTAATCTAAGGGCTCCTCTTTCTATTTCAGAAGCCTTATAGATATAAAATGTTACACAAGACCATGAACTTCTAGATTTAATAATTAATTTTTTATTTTTTAAATCAGTTATTTCTTTTTTACAGAATTTGATCATATCATGCGCCATTTAAATGGACCGGACTTTAGTTGTAATAGACTTTTCATCAAAACCTATCTCATAAGGTAAATTAACCATGTGTTGCTTTCTATTCTAAAATGCGTTTAGAATATCAACACATAATTCTTTTTCCATTTGAAGCTTTGATTTATTAATTTTATTTTATGTAATTTTAGTTTTTAATTATTCATTTATTTATTGTAAATGAAAATTATTTTTTAAATTATAAAACTTTTCAGACTTTAGTTTCATTAGTGCATTTATTTGTAGTTTATATATTGAATAATCTTTAAGTAAATTTTAATTTTTTCTTTTAAGTTTTTCTATAAATAAAAAATAATTTTTTAGTTTTTTATTTTAAAACTTATACTATCATTTTTTACAGAATATGATGTAATTAGATTTATAAATAGAGTTCTTAAGATCACCATATGATACATTTCATTAGTCAGAATAAATATTTTTTTAGTTTTAAATTTTTATAAATTATTAAAGCTTCTGTTTTACCAATAATAATTAATTTAGATTTATTTGCAATTGACAATTTTTAATTTATTTCTCGCCAAAATCTTTTAGGAACTAAACTAAATTTAATACAGTTCAAATATGCTCATGTATCAAATAAACCTATAGTTTCTATATTTTAATTATCTAAAAATGTTAATTTTATTTTTATTAAACATTTTCTTGATATAATTTCTTGTAACATAAAAATTATATTATCAGAAATTATATCTTTACTTAATATACTAATTTCATTATTATTATTAATTTTTTCTTTATTTATTTGCTCAATATTTTTTCACCCTCTTCTTCTTTTTCTTCTTTAGAAGAAGTAGAATTTACTAAAGATTTTATTAATTCAGGGTCATTTTGCTGTTTAATTTTAATTCTTTTAGTTCTATTTTTATTTTTTTGATTTTTTTGCAAATCATTTATTGTTGGTTTATTTTTTTATTATTTTATTTTTATTTAAAATTAAAGTTAAGTCATATATTTGTTTACTTGTATTAGGTAATACTAAATATTTATGTTTTTTATTTAAATCTTCTAATATTTTTTTTAGAATTTCTCTTAAATTTTTGAATAATTTATATATTTTATTACTTTCAAAATAGACTCTTGTTTTTTAGTTAAAATATTTATTGATTTGCTATTAGATTTACAACTAGTTTTCAAATATATATCATCTATCTGATTTATTTCTTCAGAATCTAAATAATATTCAAAATCTGAATATTCTAAATATAATTCATGAATTTTATTTAATACAAATTTTTCTATATTTAATTCTTGTAGTTTTTTATAAAAATTACAAAATCTAGAAGTATGTCCTTTTTTTACCACAGTTATAACATTTTAAATCTTTATATAATTTAAATTGTTTATATTTCTTTTTAAAGAATTTTCTACTATTAGGTTTCCTAGATTTATAAGGTTTTTATTTTTTATAGTAATTTTCTTTATTATATTTTTTTATATGATTTTTTATATCTTGTAGAATAATATCTATTACAGTCTTTATAATTCTAAGTTATACTATAATCAAATTGATTACAGAATGAACCTAATTCTTGTTTAGTTTTTCTCATTTTAAATTTTAATGACTTTTAAAGTTTAATATCTTGACAGAGTTTTAATCTTTCTTTCTGAACTATACTAACCAATTGACCATAAGTCAAATTGTTATAAGGAATATGATTTTCATATTTTTGTTTTATATGATTTCTAACCTTTTCTCCTAGGAAGAAGGATAGTCTTGCTAAAAAAATTTTCTTATAGAAAGCCTGGTTTGAATCTTCTCTAAGCATAATTCTAATTAGAAAGGTTGTTTTATAAAACTGAAAATTATTAAGTTTTTTACACCTAAGGTTACTTAGTAATTCGACATTTTTATCTTTTAAATAAGTAGGATCTCTTATAAAATAAAGAGATATTGTCAGTATTAGTATTGCCACTGCATCCTGAATAGTATCATCATATTCATTTAATATAGATGTTTCATCATGATAAATTTTTATAGCATTTAATATTTTTAAATATTATTTTTCAATGAGATGATTATCCTACCAATCTTTTAATTGACCTGTGAAGCCAGCTATGATTAATTCTGCTATAGTTCTTTCTGATGTATCAGTTTGAGTTTTATAAATATTTACAGCCATTGCCATCTATTGTAGAAAACTTAAAATATTATATTCTGACAGGTTATCATTGTTCCATTCATATACTGAAAAAGCATTATATTTATATTGTGACAGGGTGTTATGTTTATCTATAATTTCTAAGTTTGGGATAGATATTCTAGGTACCATAGATTGATAGTGTGTTATATGATTTATTTATGAATTTATGTCTTTACTAAAAGATTCAAGATTTTCAGTTTCAAGTTGAGAATTCTCAACTGAATCTGTCTCTTGATCTTAGGTTACTATACTAATAGTTTTAGAAGTTTTAGACTGAGTTATTTCTTGAACAACCTGTTTTGACTCAGAAATTGAATCAATTTTATTTAATTGATCTTTAACAGCTTTTACAAAGTCAGAATCCTTAAATTTGACTTCTTGTTAACCTATTTTAGAAACCTCAAAAGGTTTAAAAATATGAATTTTTAATTTTTTTTATCTGAAATAAATTTTATTATTTCTTTATCTCTAATAGAATTTTCTATTCTATTTAACTCTTGTCATATACTATGTAGATGAATATTACTAAAATTATTTTATTCTAATATATATATAAGAGAAAGTTGCAGTGTAATAACTTTTTTATGTATATATATTATATATAATTTTTTAATATATTATATTATATATAATAAATATTAAAAAAATATGGCCCGGCCCGTTGGCCAGCCCGACCTGGCCAGCCCTAATTTACTCGGCCCGATAGGCAAAAAATTTCAGCCCTAATTTTTTTTAGGCTGCGGATTGGGGTAAAACTCAGCTCAGCCCAGTCTGAGAACACTCATACTTAATATGTTGTTGCATCCTTCTTTGTTTTATAAAAGAATTGATGATTAATGAAGTAAAAAATTCAAAAAATCAGTTATAAAGAATTGGTTTTATAATGTAAACAAAAAATGATTCAAATTTGTGATAAGTAACTTTTGAAATTACTAAAACAAATAATTTCTTATCAATTTTATACTTGGTAAATACTACTGAAGAAGGTTTTAATTTTTTTTTAAACGATAAAAAATTATTGGGCCCTATTAGCTAGAGCCACATGCTCTATTTTGTCAAGATGGGCTATTTTATTTTAAACGATAAAATAACCATAAAACCTTTTGTTTACCACTTGTTGATATACTCTTTTTTTTATTTATTAAAATCAGATCTACAGTTAAACCTATTAATAATCTATTTTTTAATTATATGCAGTTTAATTAGAAAACTAAAATTTTTTTGCAATAATTAAGCCATATGTCATTTTAAATCTTCAAATTAACAACTAGAAAATTTTGCATTAATTAACGTGCATGTAATTAAGCTTCAAATCGTCAAACTCATTTTTAATTAAAAGTATTTTTAAAAAATTTTCATTAAAAATTTTAAATTATATAATTATAAATAAATTTAATTTAAATAAAAATAAAGTGATTGGTAAAGAAATTACATACATTACAAAATAATTATAATAAATTTTAACTTAGCAAATTTCATTAAAAATAAAAATATTTTGAGAAAAATTAAAATAT
Source organism: Garcia nutans (assembly GCA_947685225.1). Taxonomy (NCBI): domain Eukaryota; kingdom Viridiplantae; phylum Streptophyta; class Magnoliopsida; order Malpighiales; family Euphorbiaceae; genus Garcia; species Garcia nutans. Next base: position 1,991,569 of record CANTUV010000013.1, read on the forward strand.
TTACTGTACTTGATAAATTCTGAAATAAAAATAAATTGATATTCAAAATCAATAAAACTAAATAATCCATTAAAATTAAATTTTTAATAAGTATTTTCAATTACTTATGAATTAGTAAAAAGAATAATTTTTATTTTTAAAAGGAATTTTATTTTCAATTAATTATAAATTAAATTTTTAAAAAATTCAATTAAAAATTTTAAAGTATAGTTTTATTTATAATTTTATAAATAAAAAAATAATTATAAATGAATTTAATATAAATAAAAATAAAGTAATCGATAAAATAATTACATATATTACAAAATAAATATAATAAATTTTAATACAATAAATTTTAATAAAAATAAAAATATTTCAATAAAATATTTACTATACTTGATAAATTAAAAAAATAAAAAATAATTAATACTCAAAATCAATTAAACTGAATAATTAAAATTAAAATTTTAATAATATTATTTATGAATGAGTAAAAAGATTTTAAAATGCATACTTTAAAAAAAAAAAACATTGAAAGTATGCAGCTAAACAAAAGTCATAGTTTAATACTTTCAATGCATGGAGTAAACGTATATAACCATTCATCTAACCTGACCTTGGCTTAGTTATTGTTGTTGGTTAAATTTTGGTTAACTGAATATTTATTTAATTAAATAAATATTTAATTTAATTAATAAAAATTGATCCATTTGATTAATAATTTTAAATTATTTTAATTTTTAATTTGATTAATAATTAATCGATTCAGTTTAATTGATCAATCGATAATTAAAATTTTAAAATAAATTCTTTATTTATATTAATATTTTTTTTAATTTTTTTATAGTTTTTTAATAAATTTTATTTAATTATTTAATTATATTAATTTTTTATTATACATAATATTTTTTATAAAATTAAAAAAATTTATCGTTAAAATTAAAAATCGATGAATTTAATTAAAAAATTTTAATTAAATTAATTAAATTGATTAAATAATGGACCTACCCAATTTATCCCTAATCATTGTTTATAAAATTAAATAACAATCCAATCAAACTAATTTATGGGACTAATTCACTGGTGGTACTAAAAGACTTTTGTCTCTTTGGCTTCCCGTTTCTCCCTCTCTCTCGCTCTTAGGTTTTTTGCTTATTTCGTTATTAAATGCCAGCGGCAGTCCTAAATCTTCCGTTTAGATTTTTTTTTCTCTCTAGTTTTAGTGTTTTACTTATGGTATGGAGTAGATTGTTTCTAGAGCTAGACTTTCTATGCTTTTTGTTCTCTCCTTCTTCATGAAGGCTTTTTGGTTCCAAGATCTAGTGCTTGGTAGTTTATTTATTGTGGTCAGCGTTTATTGGAAGAAAATGGGTTGTATGTGCACACAAGAGACTCCCTCTCAAAAGGCAGATCCTTTCGTCTTCATCTTCTCTGGGTCTTGCTTTCGAACTCTCCCCTCTGAGATGATCTCTCTGTTATTTATGGACGTTGTTGCTGTTGCAGAGCCTCAAGAAACTACTGTGGTTTGGTCCAGTACCTTTGAATTTTTCATCCGGCTTCCTCCACAGCCCTTGTACAAGACTTTTGTTCCTGAGTTTCCCTTGATTGATTCAGTATTCAAGGAGTTTTGGAGCGTCAAACCATCAAAGGACTTCATCTGTTTATTATTTAAGCGTGGTTTGCTTTCTTGCAGATGTTAATTTTCTCCTATTATTTTCAATTTCGGCCTTTCTTTGTTTACAAAAGGCCTTTGCTAGAGAGATGGATTTGTGGATTTGTGTTAGCCTTTATGCTTTTTGATCCAAGAGGAAGAAGGCAAAACCTCTACTCTTTTTGCTCTTATATTTGTATTTAACCTGTAATATCTTTTGCTAAGAATGAAACTCCCTATTTTCAAATGAAAAAAAAACACCACAACAAGATTTTAACAAAAGTCATTCTTTATTTGTCAAAATACGAATATATTGGTTAAATAAATCATCAAGTTAAAAGAATTACGTGGTTAAATTGAAAGTTGAAGGGATAAAATGATTAATCATGTGAAGCTTAAAAATATATTAATAGAACTGTAAAAATTGTTATAAGAAAGGGCCAAAATTAAAAATGAAAATGATACATAAACGGCCGATTTCTTCTAAATTCAGATCACAACGTTTTCTTCCCTTCAGAACTAAATATTCGAAAACTGCATAACCCAAATAAGAAAAATGAGTACACTGCTAGGAAGAAGGCTGCTCTCCAGAACTACTTGTTGAGTTTATAAAGTTACGGGCAGCTTCCAAACTCAGTCCTTCATATACCTGCAAAGAAGAAAACGAATTGTAGGGCACAAATAAAAGAATAAATGGAGACTTAACCAGACAAATCATTATATGATTCTGAAGAAAATTGTGTATACCAGCCGCCTGTGAACTTGTTGAAACGCATTGCAAAATCTCTTCGCCTCCACTGGACCAACCTGTAAGTCCACAAGCAAACCAAAATTAGTTGTAGAAAATCATAACACATCAAAGCATCCAATTTCATGGGGAAATGAAAAGGCATTATTTCTTTGCTTGAGCAAGACAGTAAACAGCACCTAACTAATAAGGGCAATCTACTTTTTTTTCCTGTACATTAAGAGCTTCAAGTCCCAAATGATATGTTAAATCCAAATATTCACAATGTCAACACTCAAGAAAATATGCTAGATTTTTTACTATTGAAATTAGATCAAGGTAGTATTGAACTTTGAGACCAAAATTACACACTGTTTGATCTATATTCCCACAATTTAAATTCCACTTGGATATTTGTGGATGAGAGATATTTCACAACTTGAACACAACATTATGCAAGATGTTTGAGTCCAAGATTAACTGTCAATTTTCAAGGGGCTTAATTGTCAGCAACATGCAAGCATGTAGTCAAATGGATAATAATAGCATACTCTAAATACACAGAGGGCTTCTCCTTGGTACCAGATCAATTGAATTAGCTGGCCTAACCAAGGGATCAAAAAAGGTAAGACCTACATCAACTGAGCGAGTCTTCCACTGAAGCAAGAGTATACGCAATGGGTGCCATTGGAGAAAGAGCTCACATGTCGAGTCTCTCCATAGAAGCCATGGGAATTTCCTTTCTTTTACGAGTCTAGGAAGAAAGTTGGGACAGAGGCTTGGCAAGGGTTTGAATGAAAAGGGGCATGGTAGCTAGGAAAGCCAAGACAGGGAGGAAGGCGTTGTACTATTGGGCAAGTAGCAGTTGTAGTCTCGGCTTTGGGGATTTTTTAATGCTACTTTAGTAAAGTCAAAGTGTTAGTTGGTTGTCGTTCGTTCAAAAATAGAAAATGGATTCAATACAATTATTTTGTTTCGACTACTACTTTACCAAAAATAACAAAAGTAAATAGACTTAGCAATACATGCTCCCATCTATCTTAGTTGTTCCTATTTACCAAAAACTGTCGTGATACCAACAGCTTCTTTAATATCTCAAAACTAAAAGCGAATTCAGCCTTTTTTCCTGCGAAGAGGTATCACGCTACTTCTCTCAATGCGAAGGTATCACTGTCAATCAGGCCAATGTTTGGGCAAAAATTAAAAGAAGTCTTATTCCAAAAGTAAGAGTTAGAGCTAAAGTTGTATGATTGGTTTGGCACCCTAGTCGTGTTCATGGTTCACATAAGAAGTTCATGTGTGTGGTCATTATGGTTCCAATGTCAAATAAGTATAACAAAAATACGCAGACAACACACCCACAAAAAATCAGAGAGAGAAGAAGAAGAAATGACTTTGAAACCTAGGTCTATACTTCCCATTAAAATCCTATGCATCAAACAAATATAAAAATAGGAATATAAGCTAATAAACGCAAACATATTACAAAAGGCAGGATTTATGTCTAAAGCACTGATAAACATGATACTTAATACAGCATAACTGCTCTTCTTCTTCCTCAAAATTTAATACAGCATAACTGCCCTTCTTCCTCAAAATTCAACATTTTCACAATACAACGCAAAATTCATCATCGCATACAAGGAAACAACCATTACAACTTCCAGAGGACACAAAAGCAGCATCAAATAATATATGATGATAAGAAGCAACCAAGCCCAAAAATAGAGTGATCATAAACAAGTTAAATATACGCATGTCATAAGAATCAATAAGTCTGAAAGAAATTTAAGCAAAAATGTATAATATAAAATCATTTTCTTTTGATAGTCCAGTAAGCTAAGAAAAAATGGCCATGCTAATACAAAACAGCTTCTATATAACAAATCACAAGACATAAAAATACCTCCTTTTCAGCTGCTAACTTCAGCTTCTCCCAAAATGCATCTATTCAAACAAACCCACAAGCAAAAAAACAAATTAACAGGAAAAAAAAAAACAAAAACCCTATTGAAATCTCCACAATTAACAAAATTTAAACCAATAAGTACCATGTAAATCAATCGTTTGATTCTCATTTTCCTTCTTATCCTCTTCCTGGTCCTCCCAAGCTTCCTGCCACTTCTGCACCTGAAGTTCAAAACCCAAAATCAAAGAGAACCCAATAATATAAAAACTATAAATAGATAAAGAAGTGTCTGTAAGTATTACAGAAGCATCCTGCGGTGCCCTTGAAGTCGATTGCTTTGATGGGTCGAAGTCAATCTGAAAAATTTGAAAAGAAGTTGTGAATAAACTAACGGAAAATTAAGAAGGAAAAAAAATTACAGAAGAAATAAAGGATGGGAAAGAAGAAGAAATACATGGTAATCGCGAGATCGTACAAGAGGGAAGAGATCAAGAAGGCGTCGAAATTCTTCTTCGTCCATTTTTGAAATGGTGTGAACTCTCTAAGCCTAGAAGTGTTGGATTAATTACTTTCTAGTGCTGCATATGTATTCAATTTTATTCGTATGACGGAATTGCCCCTGTTGGCCGTCCTTTCCTTTATGAATACTTCGTTGAAGATTTCCCGGCGAAAATGGATTCGGTTTGGTTGGATACTTGGATTTTAAAAATAAAATAATATTTAAATTAAAAGAAAAATTCATAAATATCATAAAATTGAGAAAAAAAAAAACTAAATACCTTGAGAAATAATTGTGGGGGAAATAACTTTTATATATCTCACTTTTATTATATATTCAAGGGACTTTTATAAAGCTATCTTATTTTAAAAATATTATACCAATAAAAAAATTAAAAAATACTAAAACAATTTTTTTAAAAAAAATATATCACTGCTCACTAAAATATTTTTTTTTTCAAAAATATCTTTTTTTCATTTCAGGCAATATTTTATTATAATATTTTATTTTTTTCAAACTTTAATATTAATTAAATATATTTCAACAAAATAATAAAAATTTATATTTTAAATTATATTTTCAATAAGTAGAATATATTATTTTTTTATAAAGCAAACATTTTAGTTTTTATTAAAAATAATAAATAATACTCATAAAATAAAATTAAAAGATAAAATATATAAAAAATATTAATAAAAAATTATTAAATTTATTTTTAAACAAATTTTACATATTATACACATAATAAAAGTTTAAAAAAATTTAAATTTTATTGTATAAATATTGTGTAGATATTGTATATATGTTATATTGTTATGTATATATTATAGATGTTGTATAGATGTTATATATATGTTATGTATTTATTGTATATATTATTTGGATGTTGTATATACGTTGTGTGTATATAAAATAAAAAAATATTAAATAAAGTATATAAATATTATGTAGATAATGTATATATTGGTGTATATTATTTATATGTTACTATTTATTATGTGTGTATTTTGTATATATTATATATGTTATGTATATGTTTATATTTTTTGTGTATTTATTGAGAATATAAAAGAAAAATATTTGTAAACAAAAAAAAATATAAATATAAATAAAAAAGAAGAAAGAAGAAAGAAGAAAAACAAAAAAATCAGTTGAGAAAATATAAAAATTAAAAAAAAGGCCCATTTGAAAAAAAGGGTCGTAATTTTGAAAGTTACAAATGTAGATTTAGTCTTAAAATAAAAAAAAATGAAAATTAAATATCATAGGTTCCACTACTAAATATAAACTTAAATAAAATTAATCCATATATAATACAATATTTTTAGGACATATTAAAAATTTTATTCCTTTTACTATTTTATATTTATATTCTTTATATACTAGAAGCACATTTAAAAACACAATAATAAATTTAATTTAAAAAGAAGAATAAACTATTTTGTGACATGCAAAAAATATGGACGTAGGAAGAATATAAATACTGAGCTTAAATTTAAAATTGTTTCACTAATTTAACTTCTCATATCATAAAAAGAATAGTTAATAATTCAAAATTTTAATAATAAATAATAATATTTTTATGAAAAATATATTGTAATTAAGTACATTATAACATCTAACATTTAAATAACTTAATTTTAAATGGTTTCTAACAGAATAGTTATACGAATTTAAAATAACAAGAATAGAAAATTTTAAAGTTATCTAAATCAAATCAAAGCCTTTTTACAACTTTTAATCTTTCATATAATAATTTCCCTTTCCTAATAAACAATGACCAGTATTTAAATGTATACACATATTATATTTGCTTGATTATAAGCCCCATTAGAAAATTCAAATTTTAAAAAATTCAATTTAATTAAGTAATATTTTAGCAAATTCTTATATGTTTTGAAAGTTATAACTAATAAAATTCAATTATTTTAATTAGGGGTATTCAAAAAAAAAGAAAAAAAATCTGGAAACCGATAAATTAAACTTAAATCATATAAATTAGACTTAATATAAGTTATTTATAAATAATGAACATATAATAAATATTGTTCATGTATAAAAAAATTTTACTATTGAGAAGACATAAAAATTAATTAATTTAACAATATTTAACAATGTAAACCTATTATTATAGGTTATACTTAGTATTTTTTTTTAAATTTATATTAGCAATCAAAAGCAAAAACTAATATTTAAATTAATAAAATCAATAATAAAGTTAAATATTTTAAAATATTATTAGAGCATATAAAATAAATACACTGGTGTACGGTCTTACAACTACTTTTAGAATAATAATAGTTTATATTTTATTTATATCTTAATTATTTAAATTGAGCAATTAAAACTATTTATTAGTAGTTAAAAATTATTTAATTAATAATATTAAATATTATATTAATAAGTTAAAAGGTAGAAATGATAATGATAAATTTATAGTTCATATTAATGTTAATAAAATAAAATTATAATTTTATTATATTGTATTTATTATTTAACATTTAATATCTTGTAAACAATTAAAAGGATTTTTTTAATTTAACCACAAAAGAAAGTAAATTTAAATATAGTAAAAAATAATAGTGGACTTTTTACAAAAATAACCTAAAAGTTTTTTCTAGTGTACGGTGGTTGGAAAAATTTTTCAATTTTATGGTTTTAACACTTTTCTTTGCAAAAGTACAAAATGGGAGTGTGGAGCAGAGCATGTTGACTTGAATAAACATACGTAGATATGAACACTGTTAATTTTTTTTTATTTATACTTTAAAATTTTTATACAATAAAAAATTAATCAATTAAATTAAAATATAATTTATGTTAATTAATTTTAAATTATATTTTATACACACGCTTTTTATATTTTTTATTTAATTTATATCTTTAGAATAATTTTAACACATACCATAAAAAATTATTTTAAAAAATTAATAAATAACATAATCCACATTTTTGTTCATATATATAAATATATATTTATATGTAATATATAACTAAATATATATCAACATATATTAGTTGATCTATAATAAAAAATTAATATATAAACTAATATATGTTGATATATATTACATATAATAATATATATTAGTTGATTTGCAAAATAAATATCAATATACAACTTATATATATTTTTATATGTTCATATATGTTATATTTATCAACATATATCATCTGATTTATAATAAAAAAATCAATATATAAACTAATATATGTTGGTATACGTTGACATATATAACATATATAAGATGATTTGCAATAAAAACATAATATATAAATTAATATATGTCGATATATGTTATATATAACAATATATCACTTGATTTGCAATAAAAAATTAATATACAAAACTAATATATATTGATATGTATAACATCTATCAACATATATCAGACGATTTAAAGAAGAAATAATATAATATAAAGTATTATATGTTGATATATATAATATATATTAACATATGTTAGTTAATTTGCAATAAAAATTAATATACAAATCAATATATGTTACATAAACTGATATATATTGTTATATGTTCATATATGTAATATATATCAGCATATATCATATGATTTACAATAAAAAAATAATATACAAACTAATATATGTTAATATATGTTGATATATGTTACATATAATTACATATATTAGTTAATTTATAATAAAAAATTAATATATAAAATAATATATATTAATATATGTCACATATATCAGATGTTTTAGAGAAAAAATATTAGAATATAAAATATTATATGCTAATATATATTAATATATGTAACATATATCAATGTATATCGGATGATTTAGAAAAAAAAATATGAGAATATAAAAATAACCTAAATATTAAAAGTTTTTTCTAGCGTATGGTGGTTGCAAAAAAATTTTCAATTTTATGGTTTGAACAACTTTTCTTTGCAAAAGTACAAAATGGGAGTGTGGACCAGAGCATGTTGACGTGGATAAACATATGTAAATATGGACACTGTTAATTTTTTTTATTAATACTTTAAAATTTTTATACAATAAAAAATTAATCAATTAAATTAAAATATAATTTATGTTAATTAATTTTAAATTATATTTTATACACACACTTTTTATATTTTTTATTTAATTTATATCTTTAGAATAATTTTAACACATACCATAAAAAACTATCTAAAAAAATTAATAAATAACATAATTCATATTTTTGTTCATATATATAAATATATATTTATATGTAATATATAACTAAATATATACCAACATATATCAGTTGATTTATAATAAAAACTTAATATATAAACTAATATATGTTGATATATATTATATATAACAACATATATTAGTTGATTTGTAAAATAAATATCAATATACAACTGATATATTGTTATATGTTCATATATGTTATATCTATCAACATATATCATCTGATTTGTAATAAAAAAATTAATATATAAATTAATATATGTTGGTATACGTTGACATATATAACACATATAAGATGATTTGCAATAAAAACATAATATATAAATTAATATATCTTGATATATGTTATATATAACAATATATCAATTGATTTGAATGAAAAATCAATATACAAAAACTAATATATATTGATATGTGTAACATATATCAATATATATAAGATAATTTAAAGAAGAAACAATATAATATAAAGTATTATATGTTGATTTATATAATATATATCAACATATGTTAGTTAATTTGCAATAAAAAATTAATATACAAATCAATATATGTTACATAAACTGATATATGTTGTTATATGTTCATATATGTAATATATATCAACATATATCATATGATTTACAATAAAAAAAAATAATATACAAACTAATATATGTTAATATATATTAATATATGTTACATATAATAACATATATAAGTTAATTTATAATAAAAAAATTAATATATAAAATAATATATGATGATATATGTCACATATATCAGATGATTTAGAGAAAAAAATAATAGAATACAAAATATTATGCTAATATATATTAATATATGTAACATATATCAATGTATATCGGATGATTTAAAAAAAGAAATAAGAGAATACAAAAATAACCTAAAAATTAAAAGTTTTTTCTAGCGTACGGTGGTTGGAAAAAATTTTCAATTTTATGGTTTTAACAACTTTTCTTTGCAAAAGTACAAAATGGGAGTGTGGACCAGAGCATGTTGACGTGGATAAACATACGTAAATATGGACACTGTTAATTTTTTTTATTAATACTTTAAAATTTTTATACAATAAAAAATTAATCAATTAAATTAAAATATAATTTATGTTAATTAATTTTAAATTATATTTTACACACACACTTTTTATATTTTTTATTTAATTTATATCTTTAGAATAATTTTACCACAAACCATAAAAAATTATTTAAAAAAAATTAATAAATAACATAATCCATATTTTTGTTCATATATATAAATATATATTTATATGTAATACATAACTAAATATATACCAACATATATCAGTTGATTTATAATAAAAACTTAATATATAAACTAATATATGTTGATATATATTATATATAACAACATATATTAGTTGATTTGTAAAATAAATATCAATATACAACTGATATATTGTTATATGTTCATATATGTTATATCTATCAACATATATCATCTGATTTGTAATAAAAAAATCAATATATAAATTAATATATGTTGGTATACGTTGACATATGTTGATAGATATAAATTAATATCAACATATATCATATGATTTACAATAAAAAAAATAATATACAAACTAATATATGTTAATATATATTGATATATGTTACATATAATTACATATATAAGTTAATTTATAATAAAAAATTAATATATAAAATAATATATGATGATATATGTCACATATATCAGATGATTTAGAGAAAAATTTAATAGAATACAAAATATTATGCTAATATATATTAATATATGTAACATATATCAATGTATATCAGATTATTTAAAAAAAGAAATAAGAGAATACAAAAATAACCTAAAAATTAAAAGTTTTTTCTAGCATATGGTTGTCGGAAAAAATTTTCAATTTTATGGTTTTAACAACTTTTCTTTGCAAAAGTATAAAATGGGAGTGTGGACCAGAGTACGTTGACGTGGATAAACATACGTAAATATGGACACTATTAATTTTTTTATTAATACTTTAAAATTTTTATACAATAAAAAATTAATCAATTAAATTAAAATATAATTTATATTAATTAATTTTAAATTATATTTTATACACACACTTTTTTATATTTTTTATTTAATTTATATCTTTAGAATAATTTTAACACATACCATAAAAAATTATTTAAAAAAATTAATAAATAACATAATCCATATTTTTGTTCATATATATAAATATATATTTATATGTAATATATAACTAAATATATACCAATATATATCAGTTGATTTATAATAAAAACTTAATATATAAACTAATATATGTTGATATATATTACATATAACAACATATATTAGTTGATTTATAAAATAAATATCAATATACAACCGATATATATTGTTATATGTTCATATAGGTTATATCTATCAACATATATCATCTGATTTATAATAAAAAAATCAATATATAAACTAATATATGTTGGTATACGTTGACATATATAACACATATAAGATAATTTGCAATAAAAACATAATATATAAATTAATATATGTCGATATATGTTATATATAACAATATATCAATTGACATATATAACAATATATCAATTGATTTGCAATAAAAAAATCAATGTATAAAACTAATATATATTGATATGTGTAACATATATTAACATATATCAGATAATTTAAAGAAGAAACAATATAATACAAAGTATTATATGTTATATATAATATATATAGTTAATTTATAATAAAAAATTAATATATAAATCAATATATGTTACATAAACTGATATATGTTATTATATGTTTATATATTAACATATATCATATGATTTACAATAAAAAATAATATAAAAACTAATATATGTTAATATATATTGATATATGTTACATATAATTACATATATCAGTTAATTTATAATAAAAAATAATATATAAAATAATATATGTTGATATATGTCACATATATCAGATGATTTAGAGAAAAAAATAATAGAATATAAAATATTATATGCTAATATATATTAATATATGTAACATATATCAATGTATATCGGATGATTTAGAAAAAGAAATATGAGAATACAAAAAGTGTTATATACTGATATATATAACATGTATCAACATATATCAAATGATTTAGATAAGAAACTTGAGAATATAAAGTATTATATGCTATTATTTGCATGCCATCATTTTTTCTCATTTTGCACTCATATATCTTATATTCTTTTTCATGTAAAGTGATTGTATCATTTTTATTCTTTATAAATCGAAAACAGCTCTTCAATATATATTTATATAGTTTTTTAATCTTAGTGACGGAACTAGAAATTGAGTAAAGAGATAAATTTTTTAAGAAAAAAAAAATTATAGGTGAATTAAAGCTAAAATTGAGCATTTATATTATAGCTTTTTAATTAAAATTTTATAATATTTATTAAATTTAAAAAAATTATTAAATTTTTTTACATATTTTTTTATTCTAATTCTTGAATCTATTAATTTATTTATAAGATTTTAATAAAAGTCAAAAAATTAATATCCAAAAAATTATTAATATATATTATATATATAATTCAAAAGGATATATTAAAAGTATATATATATTCTTATAAAAAGTGTATAATTATATATATAATTTTAGAATATATTAAAAGGAGATACAATTATTAATTATAAAATTATATATAATATATATTCAAAATTATATATACATATAAAGGAAGGAAGGGGTGTAACACCCTTATACTTTATATATGTATTTTACATATATTCTATATATGTAGAATATATTTATAGAATACAAGAATATCACCATAATTAACAGTATGAAATTCTTTCTTTTGATATCATAAATAAATACAATTTATACAAAGATAATTTATAAGGAAAATATATATTTAGGTTTAATGCTTCAATAAATTTTATAGGAAAATTTCTAAAAAAAATGCGTTAGAGTTTTATTTATAATTTCAATATTCCCCAATTTAACAAAACTCAACCTGCAAATAAAATTGTACTCCCAAAAATTTATCAATTCAATATTCAATAATTCTCTCAAACTTCTCAAAAGTTTACAAATATTTATTTTTTTAATACATATACCCAGATACTCTCAACATAACTAATGTACATTGTGAATTTATATTCTTAATAACAATAATTATTAAAAATATTCATATATACACATATAACTTTAAGATTTACAAATATTTGATATAGATACAAAATACAAGACCAAAATATATTGAAATCAATATTTTACATGAATGTAGCACCAAAAGAATTGTTCTCATGGCAAAACCTACCTTTCAAATCAGTCTTAAGCCCTAGGCTCTCTATCTGGTCTATCAAGGCTTATTGGCTCAATCTTGTCACCTGTGCGATGAAATCAACCATGCTAAGCTACTAGTTTAACGATAACTACTTTGATAACAATAAATATTTTTATAAACCATGCAATGTACTTTCATGTTAAACAACACAAAATAACATACATTCATTATTTTATAAAATCTTTAATACTATTATATTTTAATTTTCATTTAATACCCATCAACTTATCAAATATATAAACATATCACAAACAAACATATTGGGTTCAAAAGTCTCCATACAATATTCAAGTTTCAGAAATATTGATTCGGTCTATCGTGACACCGGCAATCTAAGTATCATATACTACCCGAAGAGACGTCCCCTATTGACACCAGTGTGTCTAACCCAAATGTACAATAATAATAGTGACACCAGTATGTCTGGCCTTGAAAACACATAAAATATCCTCAAATATCAATTGCATCCCAAGTCAACAGTACTAAATATAAATTCTTTGGATCAAGAAATTATATAAGATAAACATACATTCCACATACATTATTACTTTACCATAATCATTTTATCATTTCTTCATATTCTCATCATATTTACTCTTTTACCACAATTTTCACATTTTCTATAACATTACTCATCACATTATTCATTCCCATCTTTTCCAATCACATTTAGCATAATTCACATTTTTCACTCTTTATACATAAAAATAACATAGCCATTCTATAATGACTTAACTTTTCATATTTCATGATTTACACACACTTTTATTTAAAAGAATGCATTTAACATATAAAAACCAACAACAAAGTAGCTTAACACATTTTCAAAAATTACAATATGTTAGGCCAAACCAAATGCAATTAACGCATATGCTATCAAAGGATGTACTAACCTCAAAACTTTCAAAACCAATTCAATTACTCTTCTCCAACCTTCACTTCTTCCAAACCCTAACCTTCCTCAATGGGCAATTTTGGTTCTTTCACTCCATCACATAACAAGTTAAATTATTAATTTAGAACCATTCACATACTAATTTTATACAAATTAATCAATAATCACTCAATTTCTAACCAATTTTCAACAAAACCCTAATTTTTCTCTTTACTAACTTCTTCAAACTTCAACATAACCAACTCATTCCTATCATCCAACCATCCAATCATCATTTATACACTCAAACAACATTAAAATAATTAAGAATATCTTCATCAAAAACCCTAATTTCACATATTAATCCCATAAACCCTAATTTCACTAAAACTCAATTATTTCCACCAACTAACCTTAAAATCATTACATATACATTAAAACTACTTTAAAATAACCAATATTAACAATTATCAATACTCCAATAAAAAAAAAATCCAAAATTCACATAATCTAAAATTTGGAGAAAAAACTCTTAAATTGAAAAGAACTCTTACCTATTGTTGAGTAATCTTCAAAATCACCCTAAATCCTTGGGCAATCCTATAAATTTTGATGTGTTAATGAAGTAAAATCATTTCTCTCTCTCCATAAAAATGGGCCCAAGGTTGAAGGAGGAAGAAAAAATTTGACTATTCTTACTTCTCTTCCTAACAACATATATATATATATATTAAATAAATAAATAAATAATAGATATTTTTAGCTTCTTCCTATCCTTAATTAATTTTATTTTAATTATATATATTTAACTTTTTAACTTTTTACTATCCTTTGTCTTTTAGTGAAAATGAATATATTAGGTATATACCATATATATACTATATATATTTCATATATATTTTATATATATCTTATGTATACTTTAGGTATACTATATATATATCCTTCTTCCATTACTCTGAACATCTCTCATTATTAATTATTAAATTATATTTAAAATTACGGTTATTGTAGAGGGATCTATTGACCCCACACGACCCCCTAAATCTGCCATTTCTCGATAATATTTGATAAACAGTGATCTAGAAACTCTATCAAAAGTCATGGTGGCCATACCTTCAAAATTACTTAATAATCATCGGCTCATAAAGTAGGGATTGTTAGCTTCAACTAGAAGTATAATAAGAGAATTAAGTGGATTAACTAATTATGATAAACAACAATAAACAAACTTTAGTCAAAGTCAAGCAGCTAGTTAAATAAAACAAAATTATTTTTGACACTGATTCCCTTCAACTACACCCTTTAATCATTTAGAATGATTATCAATTTCCATGCATTCACTAAAAATATTTGGGATTGATTTTGACGAACACTTCAGAAAAATATGTTCAAACTTGTTTGGTCTAACTTCAACAGATTTTCGAAATTAAAGCTATAGTTTTTTCTCCAATTTTACATAACATGTTGAGTCAGTTTGATTCCTCGTTAATCCTGTAAATTTCTATCAGCTAAATTCTTTTCTTGAAAGACTCGCTTACTTTCATCAGGGAAATTAAAGTGATCATATCAGTCTTTTCTTTATTGTTCTTCTTGCTTTCATCAGATTTGGAAATCTTAGAAATCTTCTTTAGTTTTGAAGAAGAAGAAGTATAATTATTATTTTTGAGGTTGTCTTTGTCAACTACTACATCAAACTTTCTTGCAAGATCTTCAACATATTAACCAAAAAAATCATCATCTTCTTCACCAAATAATTCACTAGAGCACGATCTAGTTAGAGCAGAAGATGAAAAAAAAAGTGCAAACAGAAAAAGAGAAAAAGTTTAGATGGAGAGAACATATTAGTTAAATTGAAAAAAGATGAGGTTAAAACTGAAAAAAAAATTATACCAAGAAATTTGAAAAATAAAAATAAAAATATAGTATGTGGTGTAATTTTTTTAAAATAATAATTAATGATTAAATTATATCTAATTATTAATTGAGATAAATACGCTCTTTACTCATTATAATTTAGAGTTTTCAAATATACAAACGTGCTAACTTATTTTCATTTTTAAGGTTTTCTGTTTTTTTTTTCTAGTTTTTTTTTTGTTTTTTGTCTATTTTATTTATTTTTTATTTTTTTATATTAATTTTTTT
Organism: Garcia nutans; assembly: GCA_947685225.1. NCBI lineage: Eukaryota > Viridiplantae > Streptophyta > Magnoliopsida > Malpighiales > Euphorbiaceae > Garcia > Garcia nutans. The sequence continues at coordinate 2,007,854 of CANTUV010000013.1, forward strand.
AATATCATACTTTCAATATACATATAATATATATATATATATATATTTACACACACACAACATATAAAAAAAATACACATTTAACAATACAAATTACATCTATAACATATAATACATCTATAATATATTTATATAATATTTTAAATATTTATTTAATTTAATTTTTTTAATTTTTTATTCTCATAAAATCAACACAATATTCAATAATTTTTATATAAAATACACACAGCTTAAATAATAAAAACATAACACAAATAATATCTACTACACATCTATATAATAAAATTTTATATATATTTTAAATTTTTTTATGTATGATATATAAAATTTATTTAAAAATAAATTTAACGACTTTTATTAATATATTTATACATTTTACTTTTTTTTTATATTTTTTATAATTAAAACTAAAATTTTGCCTTTTACAAAAAATGATTGATTTTTATATTTTAACATATTAAATAAAATATTTTTATTTAATAATATAGTTTAAAAAAATAAAAATAAAAATAAAATATTAATTTTAGTGAGTGAAGAAGTATTTTAAAAAAATTATTTTAGTAAAGAATAAAATATTTTTAAAATTTTACTTCAACTTTTTATAAAAATATAAATATTTTTAGCCATAGTATTTTTAAAATAAAAGTTATTTTTTTTAGAAAAAAGTTATATAATACCCCCATATTAATTTGTCATCTAATGAAACGAATCTTGTAATTAAATTTAAAAATAAATAAGTAAATAAAATCATACAATTAAATAATTTTTGTTTTTGAATATATTCAAAACGGCGACCGGAACATTTTGTGCAAACTTAATATAATCTTTATAAATATTATTTTTAGATAAATTTATTTTTATGAAAATTTTAAATTTCGCATAAATCATTTTTATAGATATTTTAATAAAATTTTATATAAATACTTTTATGAATATTAGTAGTGATTTTTTTATATTTTTATATAAATTAATAAAAATAAATTAACCGAAAACCAACCTGAAATTCAATATGAAAAATTAATTTAATAAAGTTTACTATTAAAAAATCACTTTTTAAATATAAAATAAAAAAACTCAAATAAATTCTATTATTTTAAAATTTATACAAAATACATAAATTCATGATAGCATCATTTATTTCAAATAATGCCTAAATTCATCGCAAAAATCAAATCTCTGATTCAACTCAAGCTATATCCCATTCTAGGGTAACATTATAATGAATAAAATATAAAATATAAAATAACAAAACAACACAACACAAAACTAATGTGAAAATATGAAAAATAACAAATCTATATTTTTGTGAACTTTTTTTTTTTTTCAATTAGTGTCCTGAATCTGAATAAGTTATGATAAATTCCTATCAATTTTGAATCCACTATAATATGTTTATATTCTGAATCCTAAAAAAGTACTTGCAATAGGAAAAAAAAAACAGCTAAATAAATCCCTGATCACCTTAATGAAAAAAAAGGGACCTCATTTTGCACCATATCATCCACAAATCATGATTGCATAAATTTAGCATGCTCGACCACAGCACTGCAGGCAGCCTTGCTAAACTTCATCCACTGTTTTGCTAAAATTCATTCCTCCAAACTGCTTCCCAGGCGGTAGTGAAATCTGTATTGCTGTTGTTAGTATACAAGTCTTTTCCTGAAGGCACAGATTCAGGTATGCTTGGACATTCTCTTACTCCGAGTTTTCGAAAATGTCGATACATTTTTTCAAATAAAACCTCGCCTCCTGATTTTTTTCCACTTCGAATTGATGAAGAAGCTCTTCTTTAAACCCCACATCTGTCCAGCGAACTGGTGCAAGTTGACTGTGCAGCTTGGTGATTTCCAGAAGACACTCTGAAGCAGTGATGTGAACCTAAAGTTGAGCACAAGCTAAAATCAGTTAAAAACTAACTAAAATCACATCTGAAAATAAAAGTGGCAACCCTTGGCCAGGAGATTTTATTGATCCAGTGGGTAGTTTTCAGTTCCACACTGTAGGGGATAACTGATGCATAAATATATTACCAATGAATCCAGAAAAGAATGCAATGATAAACTGAAGTAAAAAATAAAAATAGTTCATAATCAGATCCTTTAAACCTCAATAAATTTACTGCTGGGAAATCATTTTGTGAAATAAGGTTTCGGGTGTGTGCTTGCAATATTAGAGACGATTTAAGATGATTATTCAACAAAAAAATATCTTGTTCCTAAGCCCTCCAATTTGATGTATTCATTTCTTTTAATCTCTCTCTCTCTTTCTAATTTGCCATGTGAAATGCCTGTTTAAGATTAATTTTAATTCATTTTATGTTGAATAGTGAATACATCTAACAGACAATTACTGCCTAAGAATTGTCACATGAAAATGAATTTTTCTTTTAACCCCCCTCTCTCTCTTTTCAAAATGTTAAATGACACTATAATAATGTTTTATATTTATGCTTTATACTTCCAACTGAAAACCAGTATTCAGACACACCACTGTCATATAACCAAAATACTGTCTAGCATGTCGGATTGTATCATCATACAGGCACCAGTTTGAAAAGATAATAAATGTAAACTATAAACATGACAATTTGCCTAATAGTCAATAAAGGCTCTACCTTACATCGTAAAGAAGCAACCTATCTGTGTTTATTGATGTACCATTTGAAAGCCAGGTACATGAGACAAGGTGCCAATTGAGCTTTAGCAACCAGATCCATGATTTTTTAGAATGAATAACTGGCGTAAAAAGATAATGGACGTAGATAGAAAGAAGAATGGCATACCTGAGCAATCTTTACAATGCTTATGCATTCGACAATTTTTGGTGATAAAGAGTGAAACAACTGAAGACAAAAGGACAAACAATAAATGTCTAAACAGGCATGTAAAGTAAGATATCAGACTAAAGAATGAACTCTGATTACCTCCTTAACTAAAAAAGTAATTCCACCACGTACAGAGATTTCCTCAGACTCGCCAAAGAAACTGAGCCTTGAGCAAAGTTCTTTAATTAATGAAAATGCTGACATTTTGACTGGCCGTAACAGTTCAATAATTTTGTAAGCGAACCTATGATACAAATGTGAGAGAATAAAATTAACAGAATCTTATACCTGTCCACTGCAACCCAGGTGAAAAAGAAACTAATAACATGAGCATCAAGTTCTTTTTCTGTTCAAGAAGATCACTGACATGTGCCACTTGGATGCAAGATGTTATACAGCCCATAATTTTTTCTAGTGGAACAGGGGGCTCTTCAACATCATCGGATTCTGCATTTAAGATACTATACTGATCACACCACCTACCATGTTTGTTTAAATATACTGCTCAATATGCGCAGATGAGAAGTACATTAGACAGGACTTTGTTGCCTGCAATTTCATAAAGAATACTACTTTGAACAGACCAAACTGGAACAATAGGGTACATGTGGCCAACCACATTTAATTATAGCAATGGTATTGTTTACAACAAAGTAGAAGGGCTAAAAATGCCCAGAGATTAAACATATTCATAGATTGTCACCAAAAAATAAAAGGGAAAAGAATAAAAATTGAAGGGGAAAAAACAAAAATGAACTAAGAAATATGTTTCATGTAGTCATTCAATTTTGCTCAAACAGACAATTATATTGACGTGCAGTTAAATCATAACCCTATTCAGAAAACAAAACATGAAGTCCTCCAATCATATGATAAACCCTGAAAAACAGCAATTAAGGATAGGTTTCATAACATAAACAAATCCTTTGGCAACAAAAAAAAAAAAGAGGAAGAAAAGAACGGAGGAAGAGAAGGAAAATGATCAGAAGAAGCAAGAGGGATTTGTGAGAAGAAAATCAAGTATACTTACTCGAGGATAAGCAAACCCAATATGCCACAGAGCCAACACAAATGTGAATGTCATTTCGGTAGCTAAATACATTAGAAGGTAGTGGTAGTAGTGGTACTGCTCAGTGAAGTAAAGAGTAGTTGGCCACTCTTAAGCAAGGATGTGCTGCCAGCAATTACAAAAGTTTATTTTGTATGCAAACCTGCCTTAGATACTAGGGTCTGCAAGAAAAAAAATACTAACTACGAAGGAAGCTACAAAAGGTAATTCAGGAAATCACTGGTAAACCCCTAAATGAGCAATTGAAGCTTGGGCCATCATAGAGGAAGATCCAAATTGGTTGGAATATTAGATATGAAGCACAAAGATAAATGACTTAATAATGAGGAATCACATTTTCAATTAAAGTCAACGGGTGGAAAAATTATTTTGACACAATTCTTTCTTCCAGGTTTCTTTACTAAAATTGGTACAAGGACTACCAATTATCTTTACACATAATACTTGGTTTGAAGAAGATGAAGACAAAAAAAGCAAGCAAACTGAATAGAATTCTTGTGGAAGTTGACACTTTTCACATAGAAAAGTTATCTTGTGAATACAATAAATGTTCTAAGTTACATTAAGCATTAGTTCTGTTTCAACATTAAATATATTGTCGTTTTACTCTGCAGTACTTAGATAATTTCACAATTTTCCAATCAGATATAAGATTATGAGATCCAAGGGAACAACTGGATTATATAGTAAGTCAACCTGCTTTAGCAGCATCACTTGCCATGGGTGTTGGGCCAGATTTATTGGCAGCAGCTGAGTTGCACATCCCAAATAATTGTGGAAAAATGGCATTAAAGAAACCTGGATTGCCAAATGCTTTTATAACCTGTCAAGATGTCAAAAAAAAAAAAGAGAGTAAACAGTAACAGTAACAGTAACAGTAACACCTACCCCTGAATACCTGGGATATAGTGAACCACTTAATAAAAAAGTTGAATAAAGTCAAACTATTTGCATTACCATTTGTGGGATCAGCTTATTAAAAGAAGTGAAACAGAGAGGTCTTTGGGTTAAATTTCAAGTTTTGAAATTCAAATGAATAGACAACTAATGACGAGAATTCAGTAGCAACAACTTTTTTCCTAGCCTTCCTTTTGGATTAATTTTACCCATAGTCACTAACATTGTCATAAAATCTCATTAAAATAATTAAATTTCATTTTTTCTCCGGGAAATCTAAACTTTGATTTCTGCAACAACAAAATCACTGAGATTATGTACAGTAATAGGTAGGATAAAAATTACAATACTTGATCAACAATTTCACTAGACAAATTAATTAGACCATTTTAACTTTTTTATATATTTAATAATTAATTATATAAAAAAATTTATAATTATTTATTTTTTATATCTTAAAATTTTAATAATCATACAATGTTCATCTTTTCCCTTTTTAATTCCATATCATGAGAAAGCTTATGATAGAATTCCTAGAGAAGTATTATGGTGGATTCTAGAGCACATAGAGTATTAATTAGATATATCCAAGTTTTGAAGGATGGATATATATGATGTAGTTATTACTAGTGTTCGTATAGTTGAAGAGATACTAAAGATTTTCTTGTTTCTATTGGATTATACCAAAGTCAAACTTTAAGCCCCCGTCTCTTTACTTTAGTCATGGATGATCTAATAAATCATATACAAAACGACATCTTATAGTGCATAATGTGTGCAGATAAAATTGTATTAATAAATGAGACTTAAGCAAAAGTAAGTAGGAAGTTAGAGTTGTGGAGCAATATTTCGGAATCCAAGAGTTTTAAGTTAAGTATGAGCTGAATGAGTTGTTGGAGACTTGTTCAGTAATTTTCTACAATCACTTTTCATATGCTTCGGCTAACGACAATAATGGCACACAATTCCTCTTGAATCTTATCCCAATTATCAGAATTATTTGATCCCTCTCCTTTATTACCATTTTTATAATATGGATGCCCAAGTGAATATTCATTATTCCAACTGATAAGAGAACCTGAACAAATGGAGTACTCTCTATGTGAAGTACTCCACTGAATGTATCCTAAAAGGAGGAGATATCAGAGCTAGAGAGAATTTAAGATTAAGCAGTTTCAAATTCAAAAGAAAGTCTAGCCAGAAAACTCATGAGATTTATCTTCTTCAGTTGAGCTTGTTGAACTTTTATATCAAGACTAAATACTAATAACATAATAAGCTCTTCATAACTTTTCTTAAAATCCATAAAATGGTGCATGAGAGACTTGTCTTGTTTCTCTACACTGCAAAAGGCTTTGCATACTTCATAAATGCAGGAAATGTTCCCTTTTTTGAAATATAAAAAATCTAGATATTCCAATCAATTCCTTAATAAATTTATAATGTTAATCAAGCCAATTACCTTGCTATCAATGGAATTTCATATGTGCAAGAACAATCGAGCATCCTCCATAACCATGTCTGTTTTGAATCATTGTTAGCTGGATCGTGAATCAAATAATCATCCTCATCAATACTTTCCAAATATAGTCGAACTGTTTTGTCCCAACCCATATAATTAGAGCCATTAAACTGATAGTCTAATTTTTGTCATTATAGGAAGTACATCAATAGCAGACTTTGTTCAGGCCATAATTAAAATAAAAGGAAAAATCCAAGTAGAAACAAAGAACTAAACAAAAATTGTTGCCCCTCTTTTTTTAAGAAAAAGAATTAAATACCCAAAAAACCCAAGCCTACTTTCACCACAAATTCCACGCATAGCAAAAATGTCGACAAAACATACACAACCACATGTCGTATAGGAACATATTTAAAGGCCCAAACATGGTTTCCTAAAAAAACCACCTAAGTGGATTCTGACAAAACAAAGCACAAATGTTTGTACAAATCCCGCGAAAAATGGTTACCAAAGAACTTTCCGGCAACAAACACGCCATCACATATAGAAGCATGGGAATTTTGATAGACTTTTGTGGCAGAGCGTATAACTCGCGCAAGGATTCTAGTCGAGTATGGGGAAAGGCCAATATGCATGTGGCGTTCCTCCCTAGGCTAGCGTTGTCAAACAACCCAAATTTGGCATGCGGGTACCGATAAAATAAACAGAATTTGATCAAATACCCAAAGATGTGAGCTCTGACACCATGTTATTTGAACAAAATTGATTGTACTTATACAATGCAAAAGAGTTAATTTTATATAATTACAAACTTGGGGCCTATGGAATTAACTATCCTATATATATTATTAGCCTAGAGACAGTAAGTCAGCTACATACAACCATATAGCTAGTCTATAGATCTTGTAAAAGAAGATAAGTCTTCCAATAGACTTTACACAACAACAAACACGAAAATAAAAAATAAGCTAAAAAGATAACACCTCCAATCAAGTTGGATAACACTAAACGATAATGCCCCCAACCCCACCATCCTTGCGTCCTTTCCCAAAGAAAAAGAAAAGGCACAAAGAAAGGCTCCCTACAATTGAGACTGCACCAAAAACGGCTCTGAGATGCCAAGGTTTGCATTAGGACATTTTAAAGCAGTGGGTAAGCAATTTGGCTTATTATCACAAAGGCTAACTAAAATTATTGGAACATACTAGGCCTAGAGTATCTTAGAATATGGTCCTGAATGAGATAGAGCCAAATCACATGGTAAGCTTTCCCAATGAGAGAGATTGGACACAACCAATTTTCAGCAATTTTGAGCCATAAGGCTTTTCTTGCCCATTGTGCTAAACTAAAATCAGTAATCTCAAGTGGGACCACTTTTGTCTAACCAAAGTGAAGTAGAACATAGATTCCCTCACCTATAGGCTAGTTGGATCTACATGTCACAACTAAACAATTTACACCACAACTTAAATTGCAAGACTTCCATTTTTCCCCTTTTCATAAAAAAACTTTGAATTTTTTGTTAATATTGATGGCAAGATTGACAAGTAATGGCTGAAGGACAGAGGTTGCACATTTCCCACTTTGCCATTAGTTTTAATAGCAAATAAAAGAATTTGCTTGGAAGCATTATAAATTAAATTTAGTTATGGGGACTGTTATTGTATATCAAAAGCAAGTTGCAATAGTACAAGTCGTATGTTGCGGCAAACCTAATCAGATAGAATGCTTTCATAGGAAGGGAGAACAAATGAAAGGTGAAATTTTACCTATAGTTTGTTCCCTTTCATCAAATAGGTTAAAAGGTATGTTCACTATGAGAAGTAGAATGGAAAATACAAGCCTTCTTCAAATGGGAAACATCAATGACTAGATGGAGCTAAAGATGGCTGTTGTTGACAGGCATTTGATATCAGCCGCATCAACTAAAAGATACCAAGGTACCTAAGGACTTCTCAATTTCAAGGATAGATTTGGGCATCAAACAATTGAGAGATTTGATACTAACCGCAGTTAAGATAGCTCAACTTTTCTATCTTCTTTCATAATTACTAAAGTAGGTGGTTGATTTAAAGCAGCTATTTGTCCAATATGAGGCTAGTCGTTAATGGGTTGTTGAAAAAGATAAGATGTGTTAATGGCTAAGAATAGATAATGGGTATAACAATCATATGATAAGAAAGCAACATCCCAAGACAATTTTCTATTTGACATGCTAAGCTTACGATGATAGAAAAATGCCAATACTTGGAACAACCCTATTTCAAGCAAAGATTTGCAAGCACCTCATATGGCTGCATTATGAATTCCCAACTAAAAGCCCTAACCATAGGTCTCTAGTTATTTAAAATTTACTTTTTTATAATTAATGGAAAATAAATATAGATATACAACAACAACAACAACAACAAAGCCTTAATCCCAAGCTAATTGGGGTCGGCTATATGGATTTTTCTTTTCCACTCTATTCGATTTAGGACTACTTCTTCTGATAAATTTAAAACAACAAGATCCTTTTGTACCACTTTTGTCCAAGTTAATTTAGGTACACTCCTACCTCTCTTAGGTATTTCTACTTTAACTAGTTCAGTTTTCCTAACCGGTCCATCCCTAGGTATATGTTTCACATGACCAAACCATCTCAATCTATGTTCTCTTATCTTATCTTCGATAGGCGCTACCCCTACTTTTTCTCTAATGCTCCCATTCCTGATTCTATCCATTTTAATGTGTCTATATCCATCTTATCGTTCTCATCTCTACAACATGCATCTTACTTACGTGTTGTCCTTTCACAGCCCAACACTCACTACCATACATCATCGCAGGCTGTATGACAGTACGGTAGAATTTTCCTTTCAATTTGACTGGCATCTTTCGGTCACATAACACTCCTGTGGCACTCCACTTTATTCAACCAGTTTTAATCATGTGACTTACATCTTCTTCACAACCACCATCCGCTTGAATAATAGAACCAATGTATTTAAAATGAGTACTATAAAGTACTGCTACTCCGTCTAAAATAACTTCGCCTCCTTCTCTATTCGCGTTATTAAATCTACAATGCATATATTCAATCTTAGTTCTACTAAGCTTAAAACCCTTTGATTCCAAAGTACTTTTCCATAACTCTAACTTTTGACTTATACCTACTTAGGTCTCATCTATCAACACAATATCATCGGCAAACATCATACACCAAGGAATATCATCTTGTATATGCCTTGTTAGCTCATCCATGACCAAGGCAAATAGATAAGAGCTCAAAGCTGAACTTTAATATAACCTAATAGAAACAAAAAAATCCTTCGTATCCCCTCCAACAGTGCGGACACTAGTGATAACTCCATCATACATATCCTTCAAGACTTGGATAATCTTATAGAAATCTCCCTACGCTCTAGGATCCACCATAAAACTTCTCTAGGAACTCTATCATATGCGTTCTCCAAGTCAATGAAAACCATATGTAAATCCTTCTTCATATCTTTATACCTTTCCATCACATCTCTAATAAGAAAGATAGCTTCCATAGTGGATCTACCAGACATAAAACCAAACTGGTTTGGGGAGATATAAGTATCCAAACATAAACGGCGTTCCATAACTCTCTCCCATAATTTCATGGTGGGCTCATAAGCTTAATACCTCTGTAATTTGAGCAATTTTGAATATCTCCTTTATTCTTAAAAATAGGTATCAGACTGCTTTGTCTCCATTCATTAGGCATTTTCTTTGTATTTAGGATCTTATTAAACAAAGTAATGGGTATTCCATCCGGTCCACATGCTTTACCGATTTTCATTCTCTTCTAAGCTTCCTTTAATTTGGAGAACTTAATCCGTCTAGTGAACCTCACATTTTTCTCGGCTTTTCGTCCAAACCCCTCAATGATTTCATTACGGTTACCATTAAGAAGTTCCTCAAAATAACTTCTCCATCTTTCCTTGATATCCTGTTCTTGAACCAAGAATCTATTCTTTCATTCTTGATGTACTTAACTTGGTTCAAATCTCAACCGTCTTAGCCAATTTATAAATAGCCTTTTCTCCTTCCTTTGTTCTAAATTTTTCATACAAACTCTTCAAAGATTGTGCTCTAGTTTGCCTAATTGTCTTTTTAACATCATTTTTTGCTTGTTTGTAATGCTCAAAAACCTCATTGCCACTACACTTTGGCAAACTCTTATACCATTCCCTTTTAAAATAAATATAGATATGAACCCAAAAAAAAAAGTCAAATACTTCTATTTTCACTATGTCTGATAAAAGCCATGATGAGAATGAACAACAGGATGAAGAAAGCAAAAGCCTCTACATACGGAAGCAAATGGTTGTTGTAGGATGTGCTAAATGAAAAACTTTATTACCTTATATCCAACCTAGAATCTGCTGCTGCAAGCATGCAAATGAATCGACTTGGGCAATGTTGCAAATCAAATATAGATGTCGCCCATCTCACAGCACAAAAACGTACTTCATTTTGTTCCTGATTGGCACTAAAAAAAATAAGTTTCAATCATGAAGCAGCGAGAAACAGATCAAACCACAATGAGTGTGAGATGACTGAATTTCTGCACAACAAGAACTTCCTTGCAATGTACTCCATACCACTTGAGAATTATTCAACAGAAGTGTTTCCAAATCCATCAATACTGTAGCTGGGGCTCCCTGATGAAACAATAATTCTAATCAGTTAAATCAATTGAGTGATGACTCGAGATGATCTAAAGAAAGGTAATCATATTCTGGGCAGAAATTATGATGCATAAGGATCCAGCCTCAGCCCTTAGAAACATATCAAAGCAGAAGCATTAAACTTAAGAGCGCCAAATTGTGAGTTGTTATGGCCAAGCAACAAATATATGTCAAACTTTAAAGGTTATGAAAATAAGTACATCTTTTGTCGTCTTGTTATGGCAGAGTGGTATCTGTATCTTAAAGGTCCCTGCAATCAAATATATATATACATATATATATACACACACAAACACACACACTAGCCATTATCAAGAATATTGGCTGAATGTAGCAGTGAATCACCATGGCTTTGACGTAGTTACACGGCAATATTCTAACTTCTCTAAACATTCACAATAATGTGCCATTACATTTTGGCTGCTACACTCCCACACCTCAACCCACTGCAAATCTGATTTAAGACCTTGAATATATAAGCACAAGAAATGTTTTGACACAAATGTTTTCTTGAAAAATTTTTTCAACATAATGTATCCTAAATCACCTTTTCTTTGTAAAATCACCCTTGAATTCACTTTCACCAAAATCCAAATCCAACAACCAAAATTACTTGATAATATTACTTCACCCATAAATCCAAAATTATCTCATAGAACTAAAAAATCAAACCGCTCAATTAATGCACTCACTTTGAATCTTTGGTAGGTATTTTTCTCCAAGTTTTGCAGAAAAATGGGTGAGATGCAATCAAGTAACTTTTGTGTTGCCTTTTATGTAACTGGTGGTGCTTTACAAATTTTTTTTATAACTGGACATGCTTCACGTTAATAGTGATATCCATTGATTTTTTGCCAACCATACTGTTGAACATTCCACTATTAGTTATTCAAATTGTTGTAAAAGGAATGGATGTTTAATGTTAACCGGGGATATCAATCATAAATTTAAAATCTCGGTCACCATCACAATTACAGACAATTAAATGCAACAGAAATGGGCTGTTGTGGCCATAATGTTATGGCACTGGCCTTGCTCTAAGCAAATTCTTTTATGAAAATTGCAAACTGTTGTAAATTAATAGATATTAACAGAGATAACCAAAACCAAGAAATGTAACTAACCAACAATAAAGAGCATAAATATATCAAATAATGATATTGAATCCATGATTTATATTCATTATTAATAATCAATTTAAATAAATAGAGCAAAACAAAGATCAGGATAAATCTAACCATATCACCACCATAGACTATCTTGGAGGTCTTGAGTCTCATGGCTTTTAGTTTGAGAGTTTTGGCCTTAGCTAAACTTCTGATTTACAGTTTCAAGTGCATATGTAAATTCTAGAAAAAAAAAATCTGAAATTACCTTAAAACACTTCTAAAAACAAATCCTGGATCTTGCAAATTAATGCATGAAATTTGAAGATCTATAATAAATATTGCATAAACCATGTTCTAATAACAAAAGCAAGCATGCAGTGAAAAAGTGAAATATTAGTAAGCTCTTTCTAGGAACCTCTTAATTTTTTGCATACAGCTATCATGCAGCAACATCTTTAAGGGATTGGAGTGGGAAAAAATGCCACATGGAGGTTGGAAGTCACCAGAATGGTTGGAGACATTATTTCAAATCTTTGGCAGGAAAAAATGGTAGTTCTGCATTATATATATATAGCTCACCCAGCCCATGAATACCTCCATGATCTTAACACCAAGTTCATAACCAAAGGAACGTTTTGAATATCAAACATTAACAGATGGGAGACTGGGATAAATGTGGCACCATCTCCATTTAGTTGTACTAACATATTGGAACAGTAGTAATAGCACTTATATTACTTCCAGGAAGTTGCAGCACTGGTAATGGCAGTGATGGATGTCACTGTGATAGTGATAAGTTAATGGTAATGGTAATAGCAGTGTCAATGGCAGTATTGGCATAGCTGCAGCAACCAAGTTGAAATATCAGTTATGTTGGTACTGGTGCAATTCTAAATTTCATGAGTTTATTTATTAAGAAGGTGGAGAAACATGGGTATTATCAAAACACAAATAAGACAGAAAGCAAGAGAGGGAGAGAGAGAGGAGGATAAATAATGAGGTAAATAAGTCATCCAAATTTAACTACCATACCAGCCACAGTATTATCATCATTCTAACAAGCGTGCAAATAAACTAAATTAAAACATAGAAAAAGTCACAAATACAGAAGTACACAGAATTCTGCAAGTAATAAAAAAATAGACCCGCATAAGGCAAATTTCAGGAAGGAGACAATGCACAACTTACTTGTAACACCCCTTCCCGGCCTACATGTGTAAGCCGAGTAGAGGCGCCACACTATCCTAATGTTGCTACCAATTTTACTTAGTCAAATTTTAGTTCCGATTTTACAGAAATTTTGCCAGAGGTTCGCCTAGAAATTTGGGTCCCAAGTGTCGACAAAACTGATTTTTCTTATTTTTGAAAAAAAATATTTTATTTCACAATTCAACTCAAGCACACTCCCAATAATCCACCCTTATAACCTCAACTACAATCCTGCAAGAAAAGTTCACACTTCTATATCATTTCTTAAGATTACATATCATTTGCTAAGTTTCATTACCATACCACTGTTTATTCTCTTGTTACATACACCATAATACTTAATATGTTAACAAACCTTTACAATAGATATAACGTACATGCCATACTACTATTTTATGTCAAAAGTCCTATCCTAATCACCGTCGAGCTGATGCGAGCCGCTGCAGAAATGTTGATCTTCTATACACTACCTGCGAGTTAGACATGTAACTCGCTGAGCAACTTATTGCCCAGTGGGTACTTTAACCATTGCCATACAATGTCTACTCGATATCACATATAAAAGTAGAATACTGCATAATTAAACTATTTTCATGCAATCATCATATTTATATTTTCTAATTAAGTTAAGATTCACATTCTGTATGTAAACAACATGTAATATAACTTCATTATAAGTACGAGTTAATCTGCTCCACTCGGTAATTATGAATACACCGATCTCGAAATGAGGCCTCATATAGAGTTACGCGTGGTCTTGACCTCACACGAATACTTGTCATGGTCTTGGTCTCACACAATATAGAATAACTGCGTGGTCTTGGTCTCACACGACTAGTTGCCATGATCTTGACTTCACACGATATAACCGCGCGTGCGTAAGTAATATCCCGACCGAAGCCGTTAAGACAGTACTGCCGGTAGGATGGCATGCCAAACCCCCATTCTAGACCGGTTTTACCCATTTACCGAGTAGAGCATATATAACATTTCATATATACCCATTCACTTCGTATATATACCACATATTCTCCATGTATATACAATATATATTTACACAAATATCACATATACTCACATATGTATCATATGTATTCACATATTTTCCATCTTAATTTATTCTTCATATCATAATTAAACTCAATACTAAAAATAAAATGATAAAACACCCACACCAAGTTTTTGACCAAGTTAATAATGAAAAATTTCCATATGAACAATAAACTCTGGTTCTTGACCCAACTTGAACCTTGTTTTAGAAAATTTGTATAAAATAATCCACTTGGCTAAAAACTCTAAAATTTTTACAAAATTTAGTTTTGCATCTTAAAATCATTCCTTTAAAATTTCAGATCAAACTGGACACAAAATCTTGGTCAAGTAGTTCACCCAACCAGACTGCTCCAGTTGCCCTGCATCCTGGCAGCAGTTCTGAATTTTATAAATTCCGTAAATTAAATTCAATCAATGTGGTTCCAAATTATTTTTCTCAAATACTAGACTTATTAAACAACAACATATCCAAAATTCAACTCAAGATAATTTTTCTATATTTAATTAAAAATCATACAAGTCACAACATTTTACTAATTGTAAAACAGAAAAATTTCAAAAGGAGTTCAATGGTTAAAGTACCAAACCTTGCTCTTTTAATTCCCTTTTACTTTTCCTTCTTCTCCTTCCTTAATCTTTGTTTTTCCTTCAAGATATTCAAAAGCACAATCTTAAATATAAACCTTAGAAATTTAAAATAATAAGTTATCCTCCATTTCTTTTCAACCGAAACCCTAATCCAACCTTATTAAACTTTATACATCTTGATTCTTCCATTTAATCAATTAATCTCATCACTTACTTAAATTTTTTTCCAATTCCACATAAAGACTCTAATCTCCAATCTCCCAATAAATATATAAATACCTAAAATTGATACTAAAATTAAAGTCTACATACTTGAAAACCTTAAAACTTACCTTGAAAAATCAAACTTGGAAAAAAACTTGGAAGTCCTTTGGTATTTTCTTATTGTGGCCGAAATTTGCAAGTGGAAAAGAGAGAGTTTGTTCTTGATTTTATGATATATACATATATATAAGGAAAATGATGATCACCATATGTGTTGGATAAATCCTTTGAGACCACTTGTCCACCTTTCTCTTTCTTCATTTAATACTCATGCTAAATGGTTACTTTTGATTGGCCAACAAGAGATTTTTTTTATAGTTTTCTTTCCCATTACTTCTTCCCACTTGTCCCTCTTCTCATTGGATACCCTAAAGTTGTCCCGTGTTACCCATACGGTCCCGACACGAAACCGGGCCCACTTTACGTTCCGGCGATTAATTGATCATATCTCTTAAACCGTACAGTTCCACGAGTCAAACTACATATAGTTTTGATCCTCTCGACCTCTACTTTCTATTTGTAAGGTCCATTTTAGGTTTCCAAGTCATTTTGAAAAATTACCAATAAGCCCTCAACTTTTTACAAAATTCCCTTTAGGTCCTTTCTTTGCTCGGGTTTTGCCCGAGTTCCGTTTCTTCTGATGATCGTTTCATATTCAACCCCTCGACGTCCTCTACTTACTCTTATGTTTATTTTCTACTTTGAATTCATGTATAAATCTTAATAAAAATGACCAAAATGCCCCTAGTCTACATGTCTTCATTTCTCTTTAACGGGGCATTTTCTGGAAAAACCGTTACGCGTAGTTGTGACCCGATTTTTCTCTACTTTCCATTTTTAGAATATGTTATGTGCACTATTAAGAACATCCTGTACGACTTTTGGAAATTACTCTTAGGCCCTTAGCCTTTTGAAAAATTACCTTTAGGTCCCGTCGACTTCACGGGCCTCCTTTGCACACCGATTTTTATTTTTGACTATCTCGAGCCTCTATTTGACCACTTATTTATGTCCTTCTGGCCTAATACTCGACTACCTAAACTTTGGGATGTGACATTACTAGATCCCTTAATTTAAGTTTCGCCCCGAAACTTGCTTGTTCATACATGTAAATACATTGCTAATAATAGTCATACATATATATATATATATATACTTAAAACACAAATTTTAAATTTAAATACCTTCCTTTTCTTCTCTTGTTTTTTTCTCCTCTGCCCTCATGCAATATACTCTAGCTGGTGCTCTTGGTTCGGGGCGATCTACTGATTCCGAGTACGTTCCTGCTTGGTTGTTACTACTTGCTCTACCTCTGCCTCTGCCTGTAACTCTACTTCCAATTACAGATGGTTGTTCCTGTGCACTAGGTACTGTTATAACTTTCTTTGGGCTATCCTTTCTCAAATGGCCCCTTTCACCACAGCCCCAACATACTCCATCTATTGCAAACCAACAATTTCCAAGATGTTTCTTTCCACAAATTTCACAGGTTGGATATTCCACTCTATTAGTTCCTGCCGAACTCACCATTGGTGAAGTTGAATAACCTGACCTTTGTAATGTTCCCTGGCTTTGTATTTGTCTTAGGGGTCCAGAAAATCCACTCCTAGATTTCTTACTAGCAGGCTGATAACTACTTGGGGTGCTCTGAACCTGTTCCCTTTTTTGCTGGATTTTCTGTTGACTACTCTTCAGATTCACTTGTACCTTCTCAACATCTAGTGCTTTTGCTACTAATCTTGAAAATTCAGTATTCTCCAGCACTACTAATTGGATCTTAATTTCATCATTAAGTCCTTCCAAAATGTTCAACTTCAGTTTCTATTAACTTCCTCCCATACTTACTGAGGCGCGTAAATTCTTTCTCATACTCTAATACCGTCATTCTACCTTGCTTCAAATGGATGAACTCATTGCGCCTTGCAGCTAAATATGCATCAGTTATATATCTCTTTTTGAACTCGCTCCTGAAAAATTCCCAAGTCCGTTGTTCCAGTGGAACCCGTTGCTGAGTGGTATCCCACCATATGTATGCCTCCTCCGTCAGGAGTGACGTAGCACAAATTACTCTTTCTTCCGGAGTGCATCGAAGCTGGTCAAGAACTCTAATGATACTATCTAACCAATATTCCGCTTCCTCAGATCCCTCTTCATGACCAGCCTTAATTCTTTTGCACCATATTTCCTCAGCTTCTCAATCGGGGGTTTCCTATCCCCCTCAGCAGCAGGGCCCCTTCCGGCCATTTGTTGGAATGCTGCTGCTATCTGCCTAAGGTAAGTTTCCGGACTGGGTACTTCGGCTGTTGCTGGCCCTAGTCCTAGTCCATGGGCTTCCTCAACACCTATTGGTGCAGAGGCTTGGGATTCTGTCTCCTGTTCCATAGCTTGTTGCGTGTCTAGAGACATCCTATAATATAAAAATAATCAGCAGTCTGCACAGCTCGACATATAGCCTTTTTCATAAATGGCATGTACATTAGACTCAATAACTCATGCTTAATTATTCTCGACTCTTTCTTTTCATATATAACTGTTTTACAAATACCATAACTACTACAGGGTATCCCGTTTTACGTTGGTAATGGCCACTCCCAACATAAAACGTATATCCTTCTATATTTTCCTCTTCCTATCAAAAGTCTTTCCAACTCACTTCGGTTAACTATCTCCCGATATCTAATTATCATACACTTTCCTATGTCTAACCGCCCAGGAACGGCTAAACCTGGCTCTGATACCACAAATTGTAACACCCCTTCTCGGCCTACATGTGTAAGCCGAGTAGAGGCGCCACACTATCCTAATGTTGCTACCAATTTTACTTAGTCAAATTTTAGTTCCGATTTTACAGAAATTTTGCCAGAGGTTCGCCTAGAAATTTGGGTCCCAAGTGTCGACAAAACTGATTTTTCTTATTTTTGAAAAAAAATATTTTATTTCACAATTCAACTCAAGCACACTCCCAATAATCCACCCTTATAACCTCAACTACAATCCTGCAAGAAAAGTTCACACTTCTATATCATTTCTTAAGATTACATATCATTTGCTAAGTTTCATTACCATACCGCTGTTTATTCTCTTGTTACATACACCATAATACTTAATATGTTAACAAACATTTACAATAGATATAACGTACATGCCATACTACTATTTTATGTCAAAAGTCCTATCCTAATCACCGTCGAGCTGATGCGAGCCGCTGCAGAAATGCTGATCTTCTATACACTACCTGCGAGTTAGACATGTAACTCGCTGAGCAACTTATTGCCCAGTGGGTACTTTAACCATTGCCATACAATGTCTACTCGATATCACATATAAAAGTAGAATACTGCATAATTAAACTATTTTCATGCAATCATCATATTTATATTTTCTAATTAAGTTAAGATTCACATTCTGTATGTAAACAACATGTAATATAACTTCATTATAAGTACGAGTTAATCTGCTCCACTCGGTAATTATGAATACACCGATCTCGAAATGAGGCCTCATATAGAGTTACGCGTGGTCTTGACCTCACACGAATACTTGTCATGGTCTTGGTCTCACACAATATAGAATAACTACGTGGTCTTGGTCTCACACGACTAGTTGCCATGATCTTGACCTCACACGATATAACCGCGCGCGCGTAAGTAATATCCCGACCGAAGCCGTTAAGACAGTACTGCCGGTAGGATGGCATGCCAAACCCCCATTCTAGACCGGTTTTACCCATTTACCGAGTAGAGCATATATAACATTTCATATATACCCATTCACTTCGTATATATACCACATATTCTCCATGTATATACAATATATATTTACACAAATATCACATATACTCACATATGTATCATATGTATTCACATATTTTCCATCTTAATTTATTCTTCATATCATAATTAAACTCAATACTAAAAATAAAATGATAAAACACCCACACCAAGTTTTTGACCAAGTTAATAATGAAAAATTTCCATATGAACAATAAACTCTGGTTCTTGACCCAACTTGATCCTTGTTTTAGAAAATTTGTATAAAATAATCCACTTGGCTAAAAACTCTAAAATTTTTACAAAATTTAGTTTTGCATCTTAAAATCATTCCTTTAAAATTTCAGATCAAACTGGACACAAAATCTTGGTCAAGTAGTTCACCCAACCAGACTGCTCCAGTTGCCCTGCATCCTGGCAGCAGTTCTGAATTTTATAAATTCCGTAAATTAAATTCAATCAATGTGGTTCCAAATTATTTTTCTCAAATACTAGACTTATTAAACAACAACATATCCAAAATTCAACTCAAGATAATTTTTCTATATTTAATTAAAAATCATACAAGTCACAACATTTTACTAATTGTAAAACAGAAAAATTTCAAAAGGAGTTCAATGGTTAAAGTACCAAACCTTGCTCTTTTAATTCCCTTTTACTTTTCCTTCT
Source organism: Garcia nutans (assembly GCA_947685225.1). Classification (NCBI taxonomy): domain Eukaryota; kingdom Viridiplantae; phylum Streptophyta; class Magnoliopsida; order Malpighiales; family Euphorbiaceae; genus Garcia; species Garcia nutans. Next base: position 2,027,468 of record CANTUV010000013.1, read on the forward strand.
TCTCCTTCCTTAATCTTTGTTTTTCCTTCAAGATATTCAAAAGCACAATCTTAAATATAAACCTTAGAAATTTAAAATAATAAGTTATCCTCCATTTCTTTTCAACCGAAACCCTAATCCAACCTTATTAAACTTTATACATCTTGATTCTTCCATTTAATCAATTAATCTCATCACTTACTTAAATTTTTTTCCAATTCCACATAAAGACTCTAATCTCCAATCTCCCAATAAATATATAAATACCTAAAATTGATACTAAAATTAAAGTCTACATACTTGAAAACCTTAAAACTTACCTTGAAAAATCAAACTTGGAAAAAAACTTGGAAGTCCTTTGGTATTTTCTTATTGTGGCCGAAATTTGCAAGTGGAAAAGAGAGAGTTTGTTCTTGATTTTATGATATATACATATATATAAGGAAAATGATGATCACCATATGTGTTGGATAAATCCTTTGAGACCACTTGTCCACCTTTCTCTTTCTTCATTTAATACTCATGCTAAATGGTTACTTTTGATTGGCCAACAAGAGATTTTTTTTATAGTTTTCTTTCCCATTACTTCTTCCCACTTGTCCCTCTTCTCATTGGATACCCTAAAGTTGTCCCGTGTTACCCATACGGTCCCGACACGAAACCGGGCCCACTTTACGTTCCGGCGATTAATTGATCATATCTCTTAAACCGTACAGTTCCACGAGTCAAACTACATATAGTTTTGATCCTCTCGACCTCTACTTTCTATTTGTAAGGTCCATTTTAGGTTTCCAAGTCATTTTGAAAAATTACCAATAAGCCCTCAACTTTTTACAAAATTCCCTTTAGGTCCTTTCTTTGCTCGGGTTTTGCCCGAGTTCCGTTTCTTCTGACAATCGTTTCATATTCAACCCCTCGACGTCCTCTACTTACTCTTATGTTTATTTTCTACTTTGAATTCATGTATAAATCTTAATAAAAATGACCAAAATGCCCCTAGTCTACATGTCTTCATTTCTCTTTAACGGGGCATTTTCTGAAAAAACCGTTACGCGTAGTTGTGATCCGATTTTTCTCTACTTTCCATTTTTAGAATATGTTATGTGCACTATTAAGAACATCCTGTACGACTTTTGGAAATTACTCTTAGGCCCTTAGCCTTTTGAAAAATTACCTTTAGGTCCCGTCGACTTCACGGGCCTCCTTTGCACACCGATTTTTATTTTTGACTATCTCGAACCTCTATTTGACCACTTATTTATGTCTTTCTGGCCTAATACTCGACTACCTAAACTTTGGGATGTGACATTACTAGATCTGACCATGCCAAAGCAACACCAACAAACAAAAGCTTCATGATTAAGCCATCATATTACAGAAAGAAAACAGAGCAAAGAACAAAACCTTGTAAGCAACAGCAAGAGAACTGGTTGCTTCTTGGATAATGAAACGAAGTGACTGTGCCTCCACTTTCAATGCATCAAAAAGACGAACAGCCATGTCAATCTTGTCCCTAAAATGAGCAAATTATCCATCAGATTATTTTATCACATAAACCGAGACAGCCATAAAGAGGAGGGATAAATAAATCACCTAAATGGATGGGGCAAGCGCTGTGCAAGCAATCCAATTGCTTGGAAAGAAAAGGTTTTGGTATCCCTAGTGATGACATCTGGAAGTAAACTCAATCAATTGCATTGAATGAGCAAATTAAACTGGATCAATCAGAATAAAATCCTACAAAATGTAACGTCATGGAGCTATATAGATGTCAAAGAATTCTGCACAAATGACAAAACCTGATTCTGAATTCGAATAACTATCAAGTAACTTCAGAATCCCGTTCAATATTACAGGGCCCATGAGCTTTAGCTGATCGATTTGTGCCTGCATATACAGAAATAACAAACATTATACACTAAAAAAATGAGAATGGCAAAAGCTTTACTCATATTTTCTTTGAATAGATGTGCCAATACAGAAAAGGCACAAGGAATTAGAATGGAGAGAGTTACACTTCTATGGCTAGTGTTTATGCCAACTGAATCATACATTATTTAGCAGCTCTCAATAGAGTATAAACAAGAGTGTCAGTTTGTCTTCTGCTGTTTTTATTGTTCTGTTATTATTAATAAAGAACTATGATTGAGATAGATGAAGAGAGAGGTCTAAATCAACACACAAGTGTTGGGTCTGATGAGCAAGTCAAAAGGTGGATCATAATTGTAGGTTAGAGTGGAAGGGAAGGTTAATAAAAGTCAAATATTTACACCCATTAACTTCAATCACAGTCTATTCAACTCACTTCCAGTAATTTCATTATTTGCCCCTTCCATTACTCTGACCTGGCATTTTATCAACAACTTGGTTTGACAACAGATTTTACAGCAAAGAACAAGCTTAGAATTTTATGTCAACCAGCTGTATTAACTAGTTTGGAATCTTTAGCCAGAAATGAGGCCCGAATTGGACCCTCACCTGGAGGTTCCATTGTATGATATCCTAGGCCAGCAATGAGCCCTAAGGTTGCCAATTTCTGAGATATGGAAAGGTAGAAAAGTGTCACTACTCCTATCTAAAATCCTCATTCTTCCTACTAAGATTGAGAAGTTGATGACGGTTCGTGCCGAGAGTAATAAAACTACATAGGAAGTTGATTAATAATTCTGGCAGTTATTGTTCATAGTGCAGTAGCAAGGGCTTTTCTGTAATTTCGGAAATTTGCAGAGATGGGCCATTTGATAGCCTTTTATGGGTCTTAAGTTTTTTTTTTTGTAATTTATATTTTGGAATCCTATTAGATTTTCATTACTGTAGCAGCCAAATAAAAGAGGACTTTTAGTATTGGAGGATTACCATTGAGAATATAAATAAGAAAGCCAGTAATGTTTCGTTAATAAAGTTTCCATTAAATATAATTATAACAATTGACCATTTTTTATTTTGGATTTCATGATACACTCCAGCCTCAGGTGCCATGCCCAAGAAAGTTTAATTTTGCTTCTCAAACCTACCCTTCATGGACCATAGTTGCCCACTTAAATTATTACCAATTCTAGCTTTTTGAACACCAAACCAAACCTGAAAAAATTGAACTGCAAACCATCCTATGTCAGAGATTTTATTTAAACTAAGAGGTGGTGTACAAACCATATACTCAATGGAGTTAGGTTTCGGAACCTGGTGACTGATGTCTAATAAGACTGCCCTAGTTGAGAGTTGAACAATTTGATTGTATCATTTTTGAACCCACTTTAACTGAATTTCAAGCAAAGTATTGTGTTCTATATACCTTGAGAACTCAATACACATTTATAAATAGAAGAATGAAGCAGATAACTATAAATTGCAGGACAAAGCCCTCAAACTGTGCTAAATATATCCATATGGAAGCTGCAAAAGCAAAGACCAAAAAAGAAGAAAATAATACTCTTATAATCTGCAAAGACCAAATTTAATCCTTGAAGATTATAGCATTTGTGTTCAGTCATATATATTGTATTAGTACTCATAAAGTGTGCCTTCAAGGGTTTCAAGAAAATAAAGCAAGTTATTTTAATCACACTTCTACCAATAATTCAAGTTTCACTATTCAATCCATCACTTCTGCATCCAAAGATATTGCCAGGGTGATTACTAATCATGATAACATGGAAGTCCATTTTGGAAAGCTAATTATTCATAACTCTACTTGAAGGTACACATTTGATATGTTGGATTCTGATCCTATCAATGTCAGTTTCATCACATCAAGATCTATCTAGGTAAGCTTGGTTTTCCAAACCTAACTAGGTCTAGAGTTCCCATTCAATAATAGTTTCTATGCCTATATGGAAAAGAAATTAAAAAAATTTGACTTTTTTTATTAGGTTTTTATCATCAATTAATCGAATATGACATTTGAAGCTTTCCTAGCTAGGACAGTTTTATGTATACAAGGATTTATTGTTGTAAATCATAATTTTTACTATTTCTATTTAGAAGGTAATCATTGTCAATTGATCAAAACATACTTTTCATTTTCTACTTAGATTTAAGTTTTTATATAATTTAATATTCGTTTTTATAATTTCCTATTTTTATTAGGACTTGGGTTTCCTTACTCATAATGGGTTTTGGTGCAAAGATGAAATCCACCTTGTCACACAAACTAGAGAATATAATCTGATAATTTGAGTTTTAATAATTAGTTATCTTGGTTGTCTGTGATTATTGATTGGTTCTGCATCAAAGTCATAAATTGCCAAAGGAAAGTAGCATCAGAACATTTTCCATGTGCCAACACCACTAACTGGTTTGATAAAGATTATAAAAATTGTACAAGAACTTGGTGCAAATATGCTGAGGATTCTCCTTGTCTAATGAACCTTCCAATGCAATAAATATATAGGCTACATCTTTTGAAGAAAATAAGGGAATATATTTCAGAGTGTCATATAATTTAGCATTTATATGGTATTTCACTTTATGTTCATTCTTCTTTCATTTGTGAAGGTCCCCACAACGAAGTTCCTTTCGTTTTGCTGGAGAGCAGGGGAGTGATACCTAAGCTTGGAATCTACCTCATCTTTTCCTTATAAGGTCAAGGACCCTTTGCTACAACTTTTTTAAAAAATAAATACAATCCAAAAGAGAAAAGGTCCTTACATGTTTAAACACCCAAACAGTGAATTCCATTCCCAACTGCCTCAACCTTGAATTAGTGCCACTTCCTAAAGCATTCCAGAATTCAACAAAAGAAGGAATCAGCTATATAGTAAGGCATGAAATTACAAATGGAATGATAGTAATACATGAACATAAAAAAAAACCTAATAGGTGAGGAAATATATCACAAGGTGCATTAAAATGAGATGTATGATTTGTGAACAGCAATTCACATTCTCGTCTTCTTTATTCATAACAATGTCTGGTGATTTTGAGAAAATGTGCATATGAGGACGGATTAACCAATTAAATATAATAGTTTAAGTGCAGAAAAAAGGAAATCAAGGTAAAAGCATCATGCTCTGTTTGCAGTTATTTTGAGCACTTGCTTAGAAGGAACTCTGTGATACTTAGTAACCAAAAATTGCCAGTGATGTGGGTCAAAAAATAAACTTGACTTCTAACGGGCTTCAGCATCAAGGGCATTCCAATGAATCTCTCAGCAGATTTTTAACACAATTGGCAAGCATTATTTCATTAGTATTTAATTTTTCTTCATTTTCCCTTGCTAATAAAATCTGTATCAGTAGAGGCATTAACATGTTAGTAGTATGATTTGGCTGAAAAAATGTTATATCACTACAGCATGACAGGATACCACATCATATAACTAGGACGACCTATAGCCCGCCTGAAGAGTTTGGTAACCCATGCTAAATTTGGAATCAACATTTGAGTTATGTGAAATTAAAATGAAAACAATAAATACCATATATGCAGCCAAATATACATTGCAGAGTTGCCGGGAAGCTGTTTGCTGCTGTAATAGAGCGGCAAAATATAGACATCAGCTTTGCTTTCAAAGCAACACTTCCAGGAAAGACTCTAGCTTCTGGATCAACATTTTCAGCTCCCGTAGTACCTGCACAAAGTTGTACATCAGTTGGTTAAAAGATTCACCATGATACAAGCCAGGACTTCCAACATTTGCAGCTGGGCGTATGATACTCAGGGCTTTCCCCTTGCATTATGACAAGATTATTTCCAAGGTTTTGAACCCATGAACTACAGGTCAGAAATCCTTCTAATTGTACCAACAATATAATTCACCATAATCCATTGAAAAAAAAGGGTCCTTGTCAAGCTAAATAGCAAGTCAAAACTTATTTATAGAAACTGGTTCTCTTTTCTTCCTTTCTGATGAGGAAAATGAGAAACATTTACATGTTTGTGTATAGAAAAAAGGCAAGAATGGAAAACCATGAAAACCCACGCTAATAGAAAGAGTGCTCAAACTCATTGCCAATTAGAAATCAAATGATAACATTAAATATCCAGCAAATTAACTTGATATTCAATGTACCGACTTTCATAATAAAATCAACCATTAAAAAAAATTAAATATACAATTTATAGCCCATACCATTAAACAATAAAAACAATCTCTTCACCAACTTTGGATTATCAAAATTAGCAGTAGATGCCTTCTTCTTCAAAAGCTCCTCCCCCTTCTTAATAACTAGTTCTTGACTAGAAAAATTAAAGCACCAAACAACAAAAAATAGTTCAAATCTCAATTAGTTTAAAAATATTTAAGGAACAAATGAAATTATTAAACGCTATAGAGAAAAAAAATACATAAATACCTATCGGCACTAGCAGCCAGATATAAAGGATAAACAAGTTCTGGATCCAGCTCCAAAGCTTCAATGACATTCAAAATCCCCAACTACACATAAAAAGCCAAAATAAGTGAATAATGTTATAAGCATACTTAGAAAACAACCATCCATCCACTACTAGACATTCTTCAGGTTTTATTTTCACCTTTCTCTTCAGAAGCACATCACTTTTCAAAGGTTGTTTTCCTGTAACCCGATTGCTTTGAGCAATTGACAGCCCAGGCGGACATCCTCCACTGCAGTAAAGTAATGAGCTCCTGAAGAAAACAACAACAACAACAACAACTAAGCCTTAGTCCCAAACAAGTTGGGGTCGGCTGTATGGATACTCAACAAAATAAGCTCAAAAGACACCAAAAAAGATACTCCAGCCTTAGGCCCCTTCCAAGACACGGATTTTACGTCTCCATTCAACTCTGTCATTAATCAAATCCGCATCAAGATCTAAGGCACGTAAGTCTCTTGCTATCACCTCCTTCCACACAGTTCTAGGTCTTCCACGACCTCTAACCCCCTCAATCAACAAATTCTCACACTTACGAACCGCAGCATTAGGAGGTCTTCTTAAAACATGTCCATACCATCTAAGTCTTCCTTCCCTCACCTTATCTCCGACATCCGCTACTTGGACTTTTTGTCGAATATGAACATTCTTAATTTTGTCCAGTCTGGTATGTCCACACATCCATCTTAGCATCCTCATTTCTGCCACACTCATCTTATGCAAATGTTGTCCCGTTGGTGCCCAACACTCACTACCATAGAGCATCGCAGGCCTAACAACCGTCCTATAGAATTTACCTTTCACTTTCAGAGGTATTTTTTTATCACATAGAACCCCAGTCGCACCCTTCCACTTCAACCACCCTACCTGTATTTTGTGAGCCTGCGAGTATCGTAGCCGGTCCCAAGCCCGGATAAAGGAGGAGGGTTGCGGTAGGTTGGCGGCCAGTGTAAAAATTTTGCCAAACTTTTTATGGATCCTCCTGAAGAAACTTTGAGAAAAATTAAAAGATTATCGTGCTATTATGCTGAGCTAAGATATAGACCCTTGAGATGGCTGCTGATATAGCATCAAATAAAGGCAGAATTCAATGAATAATTCTCTATCCTGAGAACTATATGCTAGTCTGTATTTTATGGCAACTTCATCATCAATATGACCACCATGACATTCACCAATCGCCTGAAACCAAGCAAAGTCAACAAACACAAATAACCATATGGAAAAGCACAAATCATCACCAAGTGGATACACAAGTACTTTTAATAACATTACAATAATATTATATGTCTACTAGATATTTTTAAGATAAAACTAAAGTCAAAATGGAAGAAGCGAGGTATGATTATCAAAATGATAATAAGATATCCTCCAACGTAGAACAAAAAGAAATAAAAAATATTGAAACCACAAAGCCTCAGACATCGCTTATTAAAGAGAAGGAAAAACATAATAACATGAAAACAGCTCATATACACATCATGTAATTGAAGAAAAATAATTTAGAAGTTTCCATGAAACTGAAGAAAAATAATTTAGAAGTTTCCATGAAACTGAAGAAGAGGTTCACAAAATTTTCCACATAAGTAACAGGCAGTTCATAAAATGCTCCATTTAAGTGAAGAATATCTGAATACTTATTAACAATGATCATGTCATTGCAAAAATAGATAATGCCACAATATACCTTAGTAGCAATTCTCATGATATTCTCTTGGTGTTGATGGGGAAGTTTAGAAATGTTAGCTACAAGCATAGGTGCCATATTTTCTTTTTCCTGTAATAATAACAGAATCAAGGATTAATTCCCAAACTTGTGAAATTATTCTCATCCAATAAAAAGAACAAATCAGAATACCAGTTACAAATTCACATACCTTTACATGTACACGTTCAAATGCCATCTCAATATACACAATGAAAAAGTTCTTAACCATTGGAGTATTAGCTTCCATGTACAATTTCCATAACTCCAGCAATGGCAAACCAATTTCAGACTGGTGTTTCACTCTCTTGTTCACATGACTCAAAATTTCAAGAACCTGTCATGATAAGCCAAAACCAGTCAACTGGGAAGGTGACAATTCTCTATACATATTTTGACTATTTAATCTAGGGTTAGGTTCTAGGTGGTTTAATCCATTAGGGTCAACATACAAAAGTTGTGGTACAACTATATTGTAGTCTATACCCTTCATTTTGTGAATGGACTCAGGTATATCTAATGTAGAATACCCAAGCTTTACAAAAGTATGCATTACTGGTTTAAGGTTTGGCTCAAGATAAGAAGTATATATGACAGAAGGTAATTGTGATGCTCTTCCTATATCTACTATTAAAGTAGAAGATGGAGTATCAGAATACCTATTGCTTATACCATGTCTAGAAAATTCTAATTTTACTTTACCATCTTTATATTGTTCAATTTGACTAATATTAATATTAGGCTTTACAATCTTCTTAGGTTTTGGAGGAGGATATGTCCTTTCACTGTATAGTTTTAGGAATCATAGTATTGGTTTTACTAAGGTCTGTTTGAAGAAACTTAGTTTCTTTTTTCCTATGTTGTATTTTATATTTAGTTGTAAAGGCAGATACCATAGCGTTATACTGTATTTTTAGATTAATGTAATAGGAATTGATCCCTCTAACATTTTATAATTATGAGTTTTAATTTCTAAAATTACACTTTTAAATATATTTGAGTCATTTAATGAGAGTGATATCTGGATGTACATCAAAGTTAATACGTCATTGATTCAGACTACTCTCTACAAATCCTAAGAGAGAGTCTTGAAAGTTTAAAAACTTAGCATCTCTGATAACAACTATAATACTAGTATTTAAACGTTCCATAGTCAAAGATTTTATACCAATTTGTATTAATCTTATATGTATGTATTTATATTTTTTTATGTTTATATTGCTTTAATGCTTGAGGAGATAACATGGTAATCCTTTCAAAAGAGTTACTTAACCGTATATCTCTTTCTTCCATTTTTATTGTATAATCTGTTTTAAAAATATTTATTTTTGGTATTTTATAAATCTATTTTTTTTATCTACCTTAGGTATTTCTCAATCATCTATTGCTTTTTGAAAATCTTCTAAAATCACTTTATTCCTATTTATTATCCTTTTAATTTCCAATGACTTAGAATTATCAGATTTAGTTGCACTAGTAGATTTACATAAAAAAAATATTCCATTTTTAATTTTTAAAAAATACTTTAAAAATGATTTCTATGATTTTGAAAGCGACCACTGACTTACTGTCCTACAACGCCCTTTAGTGGCTCAACATGAGACTTACTGCATATCCAAATTCCTAGGTCAAAGATCACACTTTTAATACTATAGATCAAAATATAAAAATAAAATCTTCTTTATATATTTCTACTACCACCCCAAAAACCTATCACCCTAAGAATTATCTCGGGCCCGAGGCCTGACCCGAAGTATTTTTTTTGTATATAATATTATATTAATTATATTTAATATAATATTATGTATATATATTATTTATAATTTTATTATATAAATTGCAGTGTACACTACAGTATATGCAGTATATTCACTGCATATACTGCATTTGCAGTATATACTATACATATATGCAGTATACTGCAGGAAAAATAAAAAAAAAACAAAAAAAGAGAAGCCTAGCCGGCCAGACCTGTTTGCTCAGCTGGCCCGTAGCAGCTTAGCCAGGCTACGGGCTATTTTTTTCAACCCGAAATATTTTTAGGCCAGACTTCGAGCTAGGGGTAAACCTAGCCCAAGAACACCCCTAAAAAAGAGCATATGGGTATGCAGAGGACATACAAAAAAAAAATTTCAAAATCTAATATCATAACTATACAAAAGCACTGTCCCTTACCAAAACTAAGCGCTATATTTAGCCACATTATCAACTTGGGCAATTTTCTAGTCCAAGGCAAAAAAGAGAAAATAATGAAAGAGAAAAGAAACACAATATATTAAAAAAAGATAAAGGTTAACCTAAAATTGTAAAAAGAAAAAAAGTTTAAAATGAAAAAAAAAAACAAACAACATAAGCCCATCGCAACACAACAATCAGCTATTAGTGATGCAAAAAAATGTCGCTAAGTTTATTATCCACACAAAGAATTACGTCATAAAAAGTATCTTTAAATGCAGTGTCATCCCCTAAATAACAACGCAAAAATTATGAGGGTAAATTACTCCAGACGCTTTTATTTGTGTCTAGAATTCTATTTTACGACACAATGAACAAGCGTCAGTAATTATTGCCGGCGTAACTAAAACGTGGGTAAATTACACTGCCAACGTCTTTTTTTGAGTTTATTATTCAGCGACGTACATTCAAAGCTTTGGTAAATATTTCTAACATAATTAAAGCTTTGGCAAATATAATTATTAACGATGCAACTGTTAGCGTTGGTTAATATAATTTAACATAAATGTGTTATTAATTTAATGATGTAATGAAAATGTTGCTAAATTATTAACACCACCTTTTAAAGTGTAGAAATGTTACAAGTACTCGATGCAATAAAAATGTTATAATTGCACATTTTCTTATGATTAATTGGGTAGCACTATTTTGAGTTTCATCAACTGTTATTTTGCATAGACATGGTATGTATGATATCAAATCATAATATAATCGTAAATTATTTTTGACACATAATTGTAATCAATCAAAAGATTTTTAAGAAATAAAATATAATAAAATCATACATTAATTTTAATTTTAATTTAGTACAAATATTAAATCTCAAATTGTCAAATAAATTTTTTTGAAGAGTACAAACAAATAAAAAATGTCAAAACATCTTCTTTAGTTAATCTAAGTAATTTCAATGCAATATCCATAAAAACTCCACCAACCTACAAAAAGAAAATAACAATACAAAAGGTTAAATTTAAAGGATAATGCATAGAAATTAACTATTTAAGTAAAAAAAAAGTAAACTTAATCAATTCCAAAACATTGAAAAACAATTAAGTTAGAATATTATTATAATACCTTAAATTATATAGTGCATATGGTTGTATTTACAGCCTTCAATCACAAAGTAGAGCACCATTGTCCAAAAGCAACATTTTAGTAAATTTTAATTAATAGCTAAACATTTTAAATTACTTTAAATAAAAAACTATAATATCATAAATATTTCAGAAATTTACTAAGCACCTTAAAATGCCCCATTTAAACCTAAAAGATATATACATATATACATGAAAATAACATTGATTGTGGATATGCTCAAAACTAGCTAATAATAATGCTTTTACTTTGATTTATGGCCAAATTCCCTAATTGATTAGTGGGAGATCCTAGCCAAATATTATAAATTATAAATTCAAGCATGGGAGAGTATGAAACATTGGAAATTTCATGAACAAGTGGAATAATGCAATTAATTATTTGTTGGTATAATAATACAACCATCCAACACTATTGCATATAAAAAACAAATAATTAGGCTAAAATTATAGTAATGATAAACAATAATGATGTGTTGTATTTGATATGAAAAAGAACAATTACATGAAGAGATATTTCATATTTATCAAAATCGATAATTCATCATTTCCAACCCAACTGCTACTAAAATCCATCCAAATCTCGAATTCGTCAAGACAGCATGATAACATACAAAAATTCAAACTTTCTTTATTTGGGATATATTCAAGGCGCTGATGGGTTTCAAGCACATGACACTTGTATATATATGTATGTATATAATGTACTCATGAAGAGAAGACATAGGAAAAGACTTAACCCTCAAATGCTGGTTGGCGATAATGGTGAGCAGAATGGTTGGCGGTGATGATTACTAGCCTAGTTGGCAATGATTGTTAGAGGTTATGGCTTGACGATGGTGGGAGGCTGTGGGTTGAAGATGATGGTGAGAGGCTATAGAGTGCTAATGAAATGGGGAGAAGCGGCTGATGGGTTATGAAGATTTGATTTGTAGGGTTTTATGTTTCATTAGATAATAAATATATAAAATTTTAAATGGATAAAATTAAATAAATAAAAGAAATAAATACATATGATGTTAAAATTACCTAGTTTAAATTAGGAAAAATTACACCATTGGTGTCTGAACTTGTCCCTTTTTTTCTATTTTGGTGTCTCTATAATTTTTTTGGCTAGTTTAGTATATGTACTTCATTATCGATCAATGTATAAGTGTCTCTGACCATTTTACTAAAAAATCCAGTGATGACTAAGCTTTATGGGTTCAATTTTCTATGTAAACATTGCCACGTCAGATTATTAAAGATTATTTGACAAAAATACCCTTACAACTTCTTTTACCCAAACTCACCAAATTAAAACGAGCTCTTACAAATCAAAAATTTTTTCTTTCTTATTTCTATTTTCATAATAGCTAAAAGAGAAGAAGAATTCGAAGAAGATTGTAGCAAATGGATGAAACTCCCATGTGCGCATTGGAGAGAGAAAAGTAATCAGAACCTCTTGGACACCGAAGAATCTAGGGAGGAGGTTCTCGTCATGTGACAATTTGTCTTGCGATCGAACATTTGACTAGTTTGATTGTCCACTAAAAGATGAGAGATAGAAGAAAATCATTTCTGGATTAGTGAAGAGCAATTCAAGATTAGAGTTGGAGTTAAAAAGTAGTGTTCAAAGAGAAAGGCAATTATGGGTTGTTGTGATCTTATTGGTATTAGTTATAATCTTTAAGGTTATTTTGTGATTTATTATTGTTTAGGGTGATTTTGTTTGGTTTAGGGATGATATAAAAGGACTGTTGTAGTTGGTTTTTCTTGGGCTTTATAGTTTTATGGTTGGTGTAGGGGGACTGATGTAGTTGATTGTTCTTGGCCATTTCTAGGTTTGTGGTTGATGTTTTGGTACTGATGTAGTTGGTTTTACTAACTTGAATTACCAATATTGTATTTTAACTATCCAATGAATGAATTATATTTATCTTAACTTCACATTGATGTTTGCATTTGAATTGAATTGAATTTTAATGTTATGAAGTAATGTGATTTTGAACTTTGGAAATGCAGGACCATGAAGAAAAAATCTATAGTTTGCAAACTAATTCTCAAAGTGTAATTGGTGCGTTGCTAATGTCTTTAATGTAATTGTGTGTAGTCTGCAATAATTGGTTGATGTGGTGATTGAATGAGAAATGAGAAATGCACCAACAAATGATTTGAAATGAGAATGAGTTCACATCTGGTGTGAAAATGCAATAGAAACATACCACATTTGTTTTGAAAAACAGTAACAACAAGCCCAATCACTACACTAAACACCATTAATAGCAGTTAAGTTATAACATATGCACCAACATCAGCAATGAACTAAGAGCATCTGAACTAAATATCCAAAAACTCCATCACCCATCTGCATTAACATCAATAATAAACACTCATCCAAACCACGTAAACTCAAATATACCAGCAGACCACATTTGGTCCAAAAATTACTTGCAATAAATATAACATCTGTAAGGATTATAACAGTAGCAAGTAAAAAATAAAAAAAATTATAACATTTAATTAGTTAACAATAGTCCTCATTCACTTATTTAAATAAAATCCAAAATATTATGCTTTACCAATTCATAGCTTAAATGACTTAACAAGTCATGATTCTTAGAAAAGCTACAACAATATAAATAATGCAACAAAATACATATAAAGCTTAACACTTAATGTTTGCTTGTAGTTCTCCTCTTGTATGGTACCCTTTTCCACCCTTCATAAAACCCTTTCTATTTTCAGTCATAAAGCTTGGTTCAACTTCATTCCCAAGTCTTACATTTCTAATGGTTACAATTCTATGCCTTTTAGTGTTAAGCTATCAAAAAATATAGAAAAAATATCAATATAGTTAATTATTACTTAAAGCAACCTAAGGGGGAGAGTAGAAATTATGGTGGTTGTGTGGTAAAACTAGAAGGTTTTCAGGGCTTGTTACTGGAGTAGATGGTTGTGTAGCTTATGAATATGTTAGCTTCCTCTTTCTTACATAAGTATTTTTGAATTGCTATAAATTTCTTTATGGACTTTGAAAAACTGGCTCTGAAATTTCAACAATAGGCTGCCTTAAACTCCCAATAGGATGCTACCAAAATTACATACCAATAATACATTAGTTTTCTAATTTCAAATACACTTAATAATAAACATTATAAATTTCAAGTGGATAAATGAATACATACCATTTCAGATTCATCATTAGTTGGAGTTGGTGTTTGAACAAATGGTTCTTGGCTTGCTATATCAGTCACATTGTTTGTTCATCTATTTTGCTCTAGATATTTTCTTTTGTTATGGCCTGGTTAATAACATAATTGGCAAGTCATTTGCCTTTCTTGCCTAAATAACTTATGTCCACTTAGGTCCCACTCCTTCTTCTTTTCTTCTGGTTTTGTCAAGTCTGCCAGGCATCCTCCTATCTGGTGGTGGTTGTGGTGGATCAACTTCACACCTTCCCCAAAACTTCTTGCTATTTAAACCCCCCATCATGTATACATAAGGTATAAGTTTATTTTCTAAAACAACTATGCACATAATCCTCAGGATTCTGACCTACATGATGTGTTGCACATACAACATGGAAATAAGGAATTCATGTTGATTCCCATACTCTGCAATGGCATGTTCTCTCATTTACATCCACTACATATGTATCCCCCTTATACTCCACTTCAAATCCATTATTTGCATTCCATAGTACATGACAGTTACAACTATTCACACAATTTTCATACAATTTCTTCATAATCCTAGGACCAAATTCAGATGACCATTTATTTCCTAAGCCTATTCTGTCACATTCGTGATTTTGGAGAAATTAAATAAGTAATTGGAGATATAAAAGTTGTATATACTCAATATATATATCTAGAGTATATATAAAATATACATATGGTCTATTAATTGTATATGTTGGATTAATACATTACATACTTAATATATTTAATACACATATAAGGTACATTTGATGTGTATATAAGATACACATTACTTGTGCATATGTGTAATATCCCAAATTTTTGAAAAGTTCAAATTTATGGAAATTTGATAAAATAAATTATAATTTAAATGGATAAATTAAATTAATGGTTTTAAATAAAAAATGAAGGGATTTTAAATGAAAAAGTGGAATATATATATGTGATATATATGCAAAAACATAATATATAAAAGTCAACACTTTTTAAAAGAAAAGTCAAAGTCCAATGACATTTTTATAAATAAATTTTAGAAATTTAAAATTAATAAAATAATTTAAAAATAAATTATTTTTAAATGGAAGGAGAATTTTTAGACTTTTAATTTATTAAATAAATAATTAAATAAATAATTATTAAATTATTTTAATATATATATATATATGGTTATAATTAAAAGATGAAAGAAAAGAGAAAATAAAATTTTGTTTTCATCTTCTTCTTCTCCATCAAGGGCCGGCCACCATGGGAGAGTAAGAGAGGATTTTCCTTCTTCCAAGCAACCATAGTTGAAGAGATTTCAAGGATTTAAGTGAAGTTTTAGAAGATTCTTCATCAATTGGTAAGCTTCTTTACTAATTTTGCCTATTTTATGGAAAACTGTGTTATGTGAATTTTTGGATTTCATAGTAGCATGATTTAATTGCTTAATTGGATATGAATGAAGTTGTTTTGATTGGTTATTAATGATTTTAAGGTTAGATTTAAGAAATGGTTGAATTTAAGTTGACTTTAGTGAAGAGGGAGAGTTAGGGTTATGGAACATTTGGGTTTTTGAAATCATGAGTTTTAATTATGCAAATTGGTTCCAAATGTGTTGTTTTGATGCATAAACAAGGATTTCAAAATCAAATGATGGATTTATTTAAGTTTGGATAGAGTTTGAAGATGGTAGTATCGATTTAGGGTTTTGGAAAAATGAATTTTCAAAAAATGATTAATTGTTTGATTTTAATGTTTAAAGCATGTTATTTGATGACATTAATGATGGAAATAAGCTTGGATTAATTATTGGAATGTGTTGAAATGGAGAACCTTCAATGGGAAAGGTTATGCCATTTTAGGGTTTTGAACATAAGCATGTGGTTAATTAATATAATTGGTTTAAACATGTTAAAATATGTTTGTAATGATATAAATAAACTTAAAATAATAATTTAATGGGTTAATATAGATTTGCTAAGTTAAAGTAAGGAAATACTTAATTTTTAAAATTTTATAGGAGTGTTGTTAAATTAAGATTTGATGTTGAGAATGCTTTACAATGTGATATTAAATGATTATTTATGATCACATTTGGTATAGGCATTGAGAGAAAGTAGTTTGGCCAATCCAAGTATTGAAAGACAACTTGGAAGAGAAGGTTGATGAGAGTTTTAAGCTTGTTTTGGTTGCTATTTGAGGTAAGTATAAACTTTGAGTACATTGGTTATGTTTGCATGACATTTAGGCTTAACACATTTTGGTTGAAAAATGCGTTAAGCTACTTGATATATTAGTTATGTATGAATAATGTGCTATGACATTTGTAATGTCATATATGTGTTAAATGCATTGTGAAAAGCCATTTATAATGGCTAAATTGTTTAAATGTGATTAATATGTGAATTATGTGAAAATACCCAAAGTAATTGGATAATGTGTTGTAAATGAAAAGAAATGTGGTATAATGTGATGAGATATGTGGAAACATGATGTAATAAATTGATATTGATATAAATGAGAAAAGTGAAAAAGATGAGAAAATAAGCCAATGTGCCTAGCTTGATTATGTGACAATGAGAAAGAGATTGATAATGAGAAATAAGAATATATTGTGTGCCTAGTATGTTATTTAATTTTTAGAGTTCTGGGTTTGGCGGCATGCCTATGAATTGCCTACAGGCTAGACGTTGGGCGTCAATGTGAAAATACTTATGAGGTGAAATGACCGGGTCATAAACTCAGACCTAATTGGATTAATCCATGGATATATTGCCTACGGGGCTAGACACAAAGTGTCATTATAGACCAAAGCAGTAACTCTGAAATTTGAATGGCATATTAGATCCTTTTTGGGGCAATGCTTGTTTTTGCTTTAATGTGAATTATGAATTGTGGAATTATTGAACAATTTATTAAGATATAATGATATAATGTTATATGATATGATATCCTTTGTATTGTGCATTGGCATTGCATTTGAGTTTTATTGTTATTACCAAAGTTTGTATCACCAGGCTTTGACTTAGCATGATTGTAATTCGTCGCGCAGGTGACATGGACATTTTGGTAGAGCCGGAGAGTTCTACTAGGCCTGGTTGGGTTTAGGTTTGTATTTATTGATCTTGAAGAGTTATTTTTGGGTGCATCAAGTTCAGAGCCAGTTGCCAGCATTTACATATTTGATATTATAGTATATTTTGATATTATGTATGTTATGATATGTTTTTGAAGTATATATTGTAAATTGTAAAGAATGTTTTGAATAATTTGTTTAAGATAGAATCTTATATGTGTTGTTGATATTATACCTATATATAAGTCTTTTGAGAAAATATGGAGAAATTGAAAAGTATTGGTGAAATGATGAATTGATTTTATTGAGTGTGTTTATTTTATGCAGGTTGTGTTTTGCTGAGTTTTGGGAACATCCAAATTACAGACAAAACTCTGATGAATTTTTTCCAGAGATTTTCATATAAAATGTTATTTCGGGTTACTATAGCAAGTAAAGAATATTTATATACTATTTAATTTTATATATTTAGTATTTAAAATTTTAAAATAGAAATGTGAAAATTTTTATTAAACTAGTTTGTGACATTTTTGTACCGTATATGCGCATTTTACTTATATTGAAAATATGTATTGTACGTATATAGGGTATAAGGGTGTTACATATTCATCACAAATTTTCTAATAGCCTCTAACATAGTATAAATGTTCAATGATCTTGTCTTGAGTATTTTTCCATTGAATACTTCAATTAAGTTGTTATCAACAATATCACACTTTATATGTATGTTAAAGTAAGCTCTGCACCATTGTCCTAGGTGTGTTAAAAGCATATCTTCAAACCTTGAGAAGATAATTTTTTCAGCTCCTTCATGTTAGCTTCAAAATCAGGCGTGTTGTTTGACCCTGTAACACCTCCAGAGCACCTTTTACAATTCCTTATTCCTAGCTTCAAAGCCCTCCATAGTGGACATCAATAGCTTTGATATCCTCTATCCTGGCAACAATAGATAAGAATATCCACAACTTACTATTAAAAAAAATTTAACATAGTCAGAAAATTTCTAACTTTATATATTAGAAATAGGAATGGAGAAAAAAAAAACCTACAACATGCATAAAACTCATTACTTTTCACACATGCAATAAAATTTACAGAGAAAACAACAATTGCATCAACCCATTACCTTCACTTTTAATGATGGAACTGTTATCACCTTAGGGCCCGATCTTCCACTTTCAATAGCACTGAACACTCATCAGTTTCACTTAGGTTAAGCTGTGATAGAGAATTTGGTGTTTGAAAAAAATTGAAGCAGTTAGACAAAGTAAAGAAACGAAGATGAAATTTCTAGCTCTGTTAGTGAAAGTGAAAAACAAAGCATAAATCCATCAGCTGAAACTAAAATCTCTAATCTGAAGAAAAATCAAGTAAAAATCCTAAGCTACGATCCTTCCTTTTGCTCATTAAATGAGAGCATTTTAGTAACTTAACTAATAGTGATCTGACTTGAAAATTTTTACATAGAAAATGGGACCCATAAAGCTTAGTCATCATTGGATTTTTTAGTAAAATGACTAGAGATACTTATACATTGATCGGTAATGAAGTACAAATACTAAACTGGCTAAAATAATTGTAGAGATATCAAAATATATAAAACGGACAACTTCAGTCTCCAATGGTGTAATTTTTCCATTTAAATTACTTAGTTTTTTATTTAACTCTAGTTTAAACTACATAGTTATAACTTAATAAATATTTAATATATAAATGATAAAATAAATTCAAATAAAATTAAAATTAAAATTAAAACTAAAATTAAAATTAAAAATTATTATTTTTGTGATTAGAATTCCCTCTCCTCTTATATTAATACTAAAAATATACATATATAGAAATATTATGCACTAGTTTATTCCACATAATATATAATATATTTAGAAATTATAGTAACTTTTTTTTTTTTTTACTTTTGTAATATTTGGTTTTGTTTTATGTAAAAGTTGAAAAGCCAAGAAACACAAACTAACCAAAGAGAACATATATTTTACTTTGAAAACTCTTTACATTAGTATAGGGAATTATTAATACTGAAATAAAACTTTTTGATGCTTTGATGTAGAATTGGCAATATTGTGTTGAGATTTACATAAAAATACCAATACTATTAGAAAAATGTAGGTAATTTTGGCAATGCTTATTTAGCCCTCCTCCTAGTGCTTTTACATAGCTTTGGCAAAATTGTGTTAGACTGGTGTGAAATATAATTACGCATTTTAAAAATGTAGGCAATTAATTAAAAATACCAAAGCAAAAAAAAGCATTGATAATTTATTTTAAAAAAATACCACCGTTTTTCAAAAAATGTAGGTAATTTTACTATGTTTTATATTAGCATAAAAAATTAAAGACACTTACATAACTCTCCCAACACGTCTATAAAGCGTTGGCAAAATTTTGTTGGGATTGATATGAAATATAACCATGCTTTTCAAATGTGTCTAGAAATACCAACGCAAGAAAAAAAAATGATAATTTACCGACGCTTAATAAATAGTATCGGAACATATACTATTTTCATTTTTTCCCAATGTTATTGAAAAAATGTAGGTAAATTTGCCTAACACTTTATATAAGCATAATAAATTTTTGATATTTACATGACTCTCTCAATGCTTTTTAAAAAAGCGTTGGTATAGGCCTACTTTATTATAGTGCAAACAAACAAAAATAGTAAAATTGAAAATACAAGTAAAATATAGTATATGATGCAATTTCCTTTAAATTATATATAAATATTTTTATGATATAATTATGAAAAAGATAGTCCCAACCTTAAATAGCCATCTATAATATTTTGCATATAATGTAGCACTAAACATTGTGAATGATAATGTGGATCTTAAAGCAATATTTGTTGACCAGTGTAGAAATAGAATTTATTGACTAAAATGGAAAAATACAGAGCACGCATAATTGAATTCACTTGCAATATGTGAGTTTTTCCAACAACAAGATGAACACTATAAAAATTAGTATTTGTATAAAAATGAAATAAATAAATAAGAAGAAGTTGCACAAGGTTTTTATAAAGATGTGATGTTGAATATGAAGAAATTTTTTTTTCCTGTGGTAGATACAATAATTCTTGATAGGTACAATAATTCTCGTTCTAATTAATTTGATAATACATGAAAATTTTGATGCAACTAATAGATATAGTTTACTTGATCGCGATTTTTATATGAAAATCTTTAAAAGAATTTAAATTGTCTAAAGCCTAACACCAATTATAGGAAAATTTAAACAATCAAATTATAAAATCTTTATATGAATTAAGACAATATGATTATAAGTACGTGATATAATCGGCACAATGAATTTTTGTTGAAAGAAGGTTATAAAAATAATACGGTCTATCCATGCATTTTAATAAAAAAAAATTAGATTTGAGTTTTTTGTAATTTTTTTTCTATGTTGATGATTTGCTTATTATTGAAACCCCTGAAATTTTTTTTTAAAAGTTATAGGTTATTTAAAAAGATAATTTAAATAAAAGATTTTGATAAAATAAAATTTTATCTTAATATGCAAATTGAACTGTACTTGACAAAATTAAGTTGTATAATTTTTACATGGATTTATAAAGTGTATTCATTGAAAAACCAAATAGTTATTTTATCACTTGATGTAAACATGAATCTATTTTGATCTCAAAAAGATAGTGATCAAATTATTATTAGTATAAATTTTTGTATTTTTTCTTACTTTGTTAGCAAGACATAATTTTTGTCCAATCAGAAGATGTTGGAACGGATAGCGATAAGACCCAGTCAAATTGATATCCCACCACAAGTTAAATACTATATTTAAATACCTATAATATCTCATTGTAATCTTAATAAGTATATAATTGATGATATTTTTTCCCTATTCCTTGGTATATTTATTGTCAAATTGAGTTTAATTTGTTTATTCAAGTGCTTGTTAGGGTTCATTTCCAAAATCTTTTACACTTTGAGGCCGTATGGTCATTTAAGCTAGAATCATGGATGAAAGACGAGGAAAAGAGCTACTTTGGAAAAAAAATTTCAAGTGACACGCCCAACGACATGGGTGTGTCCATGATCGTGTTGTTCGCCCATCTTACAGAAGCTTCGACATGCCCAGTGACACGCTTGTGTCATTGCCCGTGTCCTTAATCTTGCATTATAGTAGCTACGACACGTCTAGCAGCTTGGCCGTGTCGTTGCCCATGTTATCAATGCTGAAAAAAACTATCATCGACATGCCCAAAGACACGACCGTGTCATTGGGCATGTCAGGCTAAATCTCTGGGTTATAAAATCTGAACTGAAGTATGAATTAGGGATCCGATTTTTATCACTTAGAGGCAACTTCTTTAAAATGGGAGAGTTTGGCGACTGAGGTTGGAAGTGAAGATCCAATTTAGACAAGATTTAAATCAAGAATCAAAGATTGAAGTGAAGAAACACAAATCATTCATCATGGATTATTTGAATTCTTTTATTTATTTCTTTTGTTCTTGTTTTCTGTTTATGAATATAAGCTAAATTATTTCTATCTAGATATTGATGAACTCTAGCTTTATTGTATGGATTGAATAGTTTTTATTTAATTAAATCATTTAATTGAGTTGTCTTATTCTTATTATTCTTAATTGTTTATTTTCAATTGATAATAGCATGCTTATTAATTGGTTGCAATTTTCATATTATTGACTTGAGAAAGTTGATATGAAAAGAATTCTCATTGGATTTGAGGGTTGATTGGAGTACTAGAGATAGACTTAAGAGATCCTTTAGTTTATAATTCCTAGTTCCTATTGCATTATCTATTTAATTATGCTTGAGAAGAGATTAATAGAATTCTACTTAGTGATTATGGATTAATTCACTCGAGAGAGGTTTTAATCTAATTTAGAGGAATGCCAATTCAACTCTATTATTTGATTTAATTGAATTAATATCCATAGATATTCTTTATTGCTAGGGGATTCAATATCTGGATAGTGTCTTTATCATCAATTCTTTTTGCACAATACTCAATCTTTCATTAATTTAATTTATTATGTAATTTATTTTTTTTATTTTAATCATCACAAGAATTATTGGATTGCTAAACAACAGTTGAAATTTGCACTAGTAATTGACCTTGTCCCTAGTGTAATGATATCTTACTCACTATATTACTTGTGCGACTCGTGCACTTGCAGTAGCATTGCAGTAATACAAAGTCATCACCATGTTTTTGGCGCCGTTGCCGGGGACAACCGTTTTCAATATTAGTAATACAATTAAGATTGTTGATTTAGCTTTTATTTTATTTGTTTTTAACATTGGTTCTTGCTTTTTGATTGTCATTTTAGGTACTTTTTTCTGTTTATGACCCGAGCTAGTTCTTCCTATTTACTTGAATTAGATTAAGAACTAGAGAGAATATTGAGGAGAAAGTGAAAGGAAGGAATGAAAATATTTTTGGTGGAAACGAAAACGAACCTGGAAGACTCAAGCTCAGAAGAAGAACTTGAAGCAATGGTAGAAACTGAGCCAAGAACAATGCAGAATTAAGCTAAGCCCACCCTCAATGGGGCTGATTCTAGCATACAGAGGCTGACAGTTGCTATGAACAACATTTAGATAAAGCCAAATGTAATTCAAATGGTGCAGTAGACTTGCCAGTTTGATGGGTTCCCAGATGAAGATCCTAATGCATATCTTGAGAATTTTCTGGAGATATGTGACAGTTTCAAGATAAATAATGTCTCAGATGATGCAATTAGGCTGAGGATATTCCCATTTTCACTTAAAGACCGACCAAAGAAATGGCTTAAATCTTTTCCCCTAGGCACTTTCACCACATGGGGTCAATTGGCAGAGAAATTCTTAGAAAAATACTTCCCACCTTCCAAGATCGCCAAATTGAGGAATGATATCTCATCCTTCCTTCAACAAGATGGTGAAACCCTTTATGGTGCTTGGGAGAGGTTTAAAGATGTATTAAGAAGATGTCCTCATCATGGGCTTTCACTATGGCTTCAGATTCAAACTTTTTACAATGGATTTAACTATGCTAGCAAGCAATCCATTAATACAGCCACTGGGGGTACCATAAATAATAAGACACCTGAAGAAGCAAAGGATTTGATTGAAGATATGGCCCTTACCAATTATCAGTGGCAAGCTCCAAGGGAACAAGGAAAATTAAGAGTCACTGATTTACATCAATTGGATTCTGTGGTGGCTTTGACAACATAATTAGAAGCAATGAATAAAAAGATTGATTCATTAGCATCATCTTCAGGGAAATTAATACATGTGATGTCTTGTGAATGGTGTGGGAGTGGACATCAAAGTCAAGATTGCCAAAGCGACAATATGTTTGCTAGACAGTAGTAGGTAGATTTTGTTAGGAATATGCCAAGGCACCAGTAGAATAACCCCTACAATAACACATATAATTTGGTGGTGGAGAAATCATTCTAATTTCTCCTAGAATAATTAGAACAATTCAAGGCCTCCCTCTAGATTTCAGCAGGCTCAACACCAACAAGCTTCTCCTCCAAGAAAGAGTAATTTGGAAGACATGATGGAGAAGTTCATAGCCGCTTCAAAAAATAGATTTTAATCAACTGAAACCACCCTTAGAAATCATCAAGCCTCAATTCACAATTTGGAAAACCAGGTGGGGCAAATTGCCAAGTTACTCAATAAAAAATCGCAAGGGAGCTTACCTAGCAATACTGAGGCAAACCCGAAGCAGCACCTAAAGGCAATCACTCTGAGGAGTGGAAAGGAAATTAAAAGTCATGTGGTTGAGAAAAGAGAAGAAGTGATTGAGAAAGAAGATGATCCTACTGTCACTTCGGGAGAGAAAGCTGCAGTAGAAAATAAGAAAGAGAACCAACCACAAAAGCCCAGTCCAATAGTGAAGGAATACCGACCTCGAGTGCCATATCCAGCAAGGTTGAACAAGGACAAGATGGATGCTCATTTTGGTAAGTTTCTTAAACTCTTTAAACAATTACACATTAATATTCCATTTGTCGAAGCTTTATCACAAATGCCCAAATATGCTAAATTTTTGAAAGATCTCCTTTATAACAAAAGGAAACTTGAGAAAGTATCTTTGGTGTAGTTTTTGAAAAAGAGTTCGGCAATTTTGCAAAAGAGGATACTTAAGAAATTAAAGGATCCTGGTAGTTTTACTATTTAATGGTTGGTAGGTAATCTTGAAGTTAAACGTGCATTGGCTGATTTGTGGGCTAGCATAAGTGGTATGCCCTACAAGATGTTTAAAGAGTTAGGTATCGGAGAATCTAAACCAATACTCATGACCATTCAACTTGTTGATAAGTCGATAATCCACTCTCGTGGTATTATAGAGGATGTGTTGGTAAAAGTCGAGAATTTCATTTTTCCCAATGATTTTGTTGTCATTGATATATACGAGGACGCAGGTATTTCACTTATCCTTGGTAGGCCATTTTTAAATACAGCCCATGCCCTTATCGATGTCCATGATGGCACGATGACTTTGAGAGTGGGAAGAGAAAAAGTTATTTTTCATATACATTATGCTATGAAGCACCCACTTACACTCAATGAGGCGGATTCATGCAATGATATTATTGAGAATGAAACCATAAATTTTGTTACTAACGTTGTTTCCAAGGATCCCCTTGAGTTGTGTTTAATGCAGGTTAATGAGCTGGATGAATGGAGGTTGCAAGCTTACGATAATACAAGGATGTAAAAAGAGTAGACTAAGAGATGATATGATGCTCGCATTAAGGAACGGAAAGAGTTTCAAGCTGGAAATCAGGTATTATAGTACAATTCGAGGCTTCCAATTTTTGTAGGTAAGTTAAAATCTCGATGGTATGGCCCTTTCATGGGCAAGGAAGTCTTTCCCTATGGAGCTATTGAAATTACTCATCCAAAAAAGGGGATTTTAAGGTAAATGGACAAAGGCTCAAATTATACTTAGGGGGAGAATTGAATGAGTTAAAGGAGGTTTTATACCTCCAAGACTAGAGATAAATTACTCTTTAATGTCCAACTAATACAATGTTAAAGAAGCGTTGGGTGGGAGACAACCCACCATTTTATTTGTTTTTAATATATGTTTCTTTTATTTTCATGTTTTTAGTTTGTTTGTTTGATTTTTATTTTTTCTCTCACTGATTGGAGGTGTGTTATTCTAAGTTCATTTGAATGTGTAGAAGAAATGTTTCTATTGTTGGAAATTTGACTAAGTGTTGTGAGGGGCAACTTGAGTTTGCTTTTGGACATGCTCATATCAACTTGGGTGTGTCATTCATTTTTTTGAGATAGTAGCTACAACACGTCTAATGACACGCTCGTGTCACTAGATGTGTCTCTGGTCATGTCGTTTTGGCTAAAATTTAAGGATTTCTAGTAGCACCAACATGCTCTGTGATACACCCATGTCACTGGACGTGTCATTTTATTTAAGTCCCAGTAGCTACAACCTGTCCATAGACATGGCCGTGTCTGTGGGCGTGTCAAGGTATTTAAAAAAAAACATGTGGTATCGATTTAAACAGAATTTCCTCTCTTCTCTCTCCCTCTTTGTCTATTTTCTCTCAAAATCTTTACACTCTCACACTCGAAACCACACACCCACTCTTTCAATTTTATTTTATTTATGTATTTATTTCATTTTAACTTTATATATATATATATATATATATATGAATCTTCACAATTTTTCATGTCATTCTTTGTTCTGTAGCTAATTTGACTTTGCAATGCTTTTAGGATCATATTCATATATGTCAATTTATGGATATGACAGGGTAGTTCTCTCTCTCTCTCTTTTGTTCTTTTTCTTATTTTACACACATATGTGAATAATATATACAATTTTACTGTACTTCCCTTTATGGTATCAGAGCAGTATGATTAGACATCAACAAAGACCCATTCTTTTTTTCCTTCATTCTTCCTTTCTTCTCTACCATGGAAAAGTCGATAGCCCCCTCCCTTCCTAATGTGTTCAACCAGCTTTCGATCAAAATTATATCCTCCAATTTTCTGTTGTGGCACACACAGCTTCTCCCTCTGCTATGTGGATGCCAACTTAGATCTCATATTGAAGATGATTATGCTCCTCCATCTCAACGTACTGTCGATGGTAATGTTAATCCCGAATTTCCAGCTTGGTACCAGAAGGATCATCTGGTTCTCTCATGGATAATTTCTTCTATCTCTGAATCTCTTCTCCCCCAAATTGTGTCAGCTAAAACAACTAAGTGGGCTTATGACAAACTGGTCATGGCTTATGCTAGCGGTTCCAAATCTCTGATTAGGGAACTTAAGACTCAATTGTTCAACCTCAGACGTGGAAATGATAACATTACCTCTTATATGCAGTGGGCTAAGTCACTTTCCGATAATCTTGCCTCTCTTATTCACATTGTTTCAGAAGAAGATCTTGTTGATTTTTCTCTTCAGGGATGTGGTTCGGCCTATACGCCTTTGTACACAGCCTGGAGGCACGTTTGGAGAATGTCTCTTTTGATGATCTCCTTGGTTTACTCTTGAGTGAAGAACGCCAAATGCATTTGGATGGCTTATGCGATGGCCTTCTTCCAACCCCATCAATTCATTATTCTATTTTTGGTTCTAGCGGCAGGAGTAGAGGCCGCGATAGATTCAACACTAGTTGAGGGCGTGGGTGTGTTTCTTCTCAGCCTTTCAATTTTGGTCAGTCGTCTTTTCTAGTTATGTTTCTAGTACTCATAATTCCAGTAATAAGGTTGTTTATTATACCTGAGGAGGACATGGTCATGTTACTAAAGTGTCTCCGTCACCATATGAATTCAAAGGTCCTTCTTTTGTTGCTCATCACACAATTCAAACCTCTAAAAATTGGGCTTTAGATTCTGGCTCTACTAATCACATCACCTCTGATCTCAATAATTTATCCTTGCATAGTGAATATCATGGCCCCGAAGAGGTGACAGTTTGTAATGGCTCCACTCTACCTATTAAACATATTGGCAGTTCTCATTTCAATTCTGGTTCTAAGTATCTTGCCTTGCACAATGTTTTACATATTCCTACATCTACATCCGAATTGTTATTTGTTAGTTCATTGACTAAATCTAATGATGTATCCGTCGAATTTTTTCCTAACTCTGTGATTGTGAAAGATTTGAAGACCCGAAACATAGTGGCTTAAAGCAACAGTAGGGGTGGTTTTTACTAGATGCAGATGCCATTTGATTCAGTTGTTTAACCCAAAGCTTATACTACTTCTCTAATTACTTGGCATGCTCAGTTAGGACATATAATGTTTCCCACTGTGCATTGCACTATTCAATAGAATAAAATTCCTCTTAGCAGCAATAAAGTTGCCTCTTCTTGTGAGGCTTGTTTAGTTAGCAAGGCTCATAAATTACCTTCTCTATGTCAGAATCTCAAACTATGTCACTACTGGAATTGGTACATACTGATGTATGGGGTCCAGCTAATATTGCAGCCTTAGATGGTTCTCTTTATTATGTACTGTTTGTTGATGACTTTTCCAAATTTAGTTAGATTTATTTTATTAGGTTTAAATCTGAAGTGATAAATGTGTTTATTTAGTTTTGGACTATGGTTGAGAAATTTTTTGACAGGCCCATTAAGCAATTATAATCTGATTGGGGCGGAGAGTATCAAAAGCTCTCTTCTTACTTGTACATGCATTGTATTATTCATAGGCGTTAATGTCCCTGCACGCCTAAACAAAATGGTCAGGCTGAACGTAAGAATCGTCAAATTATTGAAATGGGCCATAGTCTTTTACATCATGTTAATATGCCTTTATTTCATTGGAATTCAACTTTTCATACTGTTGTATATATTATTAATTACCTACTAATGGCTTTACTCTCTTCTCTGTCTCCATTTTAGAAACTCTTTCGTGTTGCACCAGACTATGATCAATTTCGCACTTTTGGATGCCTATGTTATTCTTGGCTAAGGCCTTATGTGAAGTCCAAATTGGAGCCACATTCTCAACCATGTGCATTCTTGGGTTACAGTCCTCACCATAAAAGGATATCGCTACTTTGACCCTAAGACTAGAAAAACCTATGTCTTTGGCCATGTCATCTTTGATGAAACTAAGTTCCCATACCAAACACCTTCTACCTCTACCCCTCCATCATACCCGTCCCCTCCACCTCTCTCTATGGTCACTCCTATCTCACCCATACCCACATTACCTTCTAATGTCGAACCTGCCACTAGCATTGATCACACTGTCTTACCTTCTTCTCCATCCACCACTCTCCTCCAACTACCTCACCTGACACATCATTAACTCTCTCCTCCCCACCATGTGAGCTGACTATTCCAACAATGGTTGATCATCAACCTTTTGGCCCACTCCCACTAGCTGAGCCCCTTCCCCCTCCACCTCCTTAACCCACCAACAACATCACTCACCCAATGCAAACATGGTCTAAATCAAGGATTCATAAACCACGAGTCTTTGACACCACACATTCCCCCTCTTCACCTGACCCTACTTCCTATACTGAGGCAGCAAAGAATCCAAATCGGTGTAGGTCTATGGAGGCCAAATGTAATGCTTTATTGGCTAATTGTACCTTGGAATTAGTGCCATCCGAGTGTGCTCCAAATGTTTTTTGTTGTAAGTGGATTTATCGGACTAAGCTCAATGTTGATGGGTCTGTTGAGAGGCAGAAATCAAGATTGGTTGCTAAGGGGTTTCACCAGAGGCCTGGTCTTGACTATTCTGATATATTCAGTCCGATGGTTAAACCAGGTACTATTCACCTACTCTTAAGTCTGATAGTATCCCTTGATTGGAAATGTATTTAGGTGAATGTCTCGAATGCTTTCTTACATGGGCCTCTTGATGATAAGGTGTTTATGACTCAACCTCAAGGATTTGTTGATCCTAAATGGCCAAATCATATGTGTTCACTAAAGAAGTCTATTTATGGCCTTAAGCCCCTCGTATGTGAAATAAATGTCTTATTGATGCTTTATTAACATATGGTTTTTAGGCTTCTAAAATAGACACTTATCTATTCTATCTCAAACGTGGTGATCTTCTCCTTTTTTGTCTCGTATATGTTGATGATCTGATTTTACTAGTTCTAGGCCTGCGACAATTGATGATGTTTTGCAATATCTAAGTCAACGATTTCCTATTCATAACTTAGGTAAGTTGGACTACTTTTTGGGACTTCAGGTTGATTGGACTAATGATGGATTGTTACTCTCACAACCTAAGTATATTGATGGTCTTCTTCAGCGTGCTAATATGGCTTCTTGCACTGACATTTCTACTCCTATGCACGCCTCAGATAAACTTAATCAGCATGGCAGTGAGTGTTTTCCTGCTCCTACTCTTTATAGACGGATAGTTGGATCTCTTCAGTATTTAACTTTCATGAGACCAGACATCAATTTTGCAGTCAGTAGGGTGGCCCAATTTATGTATAACCCCACACTTGCTCATTAGACAAGTGTGAAGCACATTTTGCGCTACCTTCAGCACACCAGACGACATGGATTGTTTCTTAGGCATAGTACGAATTTTCATCTTCAGAGTTATTCGGATGTTGACTGGGGTGGCTCTCCTAATGATCAACGGTCTACCAGTGGTTTTGCTATTTATTTATGGCCTAATCTTGTTTCCTGGTCTATTTGTGAGTAGTGTACTATTTCTTGATCTTCCACTGAGGCTGAATACCGAGCGCTTGCCACTGATACTTTAGAACTTATGTGGTTACAGTCTTTACTACATGAGATTGGATTCTCTGTTACACAAGTCCCTCTTCTGTGGTGTGACAATCTTAGTGCCACTTACTTGACAACAAATTCTATTTTCATAATCGTAAAAAGCACCTTGAGATTGATTTTCATTTTATTCGCGAAACCAAACAGCTCAGTGTTCAATACATAAGTTCTGTTGATCAGATTGCTGATCTCTTCACTAAGCTGTTGTCCAAGACCATATTTCAGCTACTTCGGGACAAGTTGGCGGTACAAGCCCCGCTCAACTTGTAGGGGGATGATAGCAATAAGACCTAGTCAAATTGATATCCCACCACAAGTCAAATACTATATTTAAATACCTACAATATCTCCATGTAATCTGTAGCACAACAAACTCCTGTATTTAAATATTGTAAAGTTGCATATGTGAATAATATATACAATTTTACTGTACTTCCCTTTAGGAACAATGTTAAACATATGTTGATATACTTTCAAGAAATTATTGATTTGAAAACTTATCTTATTCATATGAATCTAGATTAGATGCAGAATTTTTTCTTGATTTAGATGAAGTTCGATCTAGATATGTTATTTATTTATGTGTTATAATACGATTATATCTTGAGATTTTCAAAAAATATATAATAGTTATTGCTTCTTCTAATCATGCTAAGATATTATTGACAATTCATACTGTATAATTAAGATCTTTTATTTGTTGTAGATCCAATAATGATATATAAATATAATGTTTCAAGTATTAAACAAATTAAAGCAAGTTACATCAAAGAAACATGACGTACGAAACATATATTTCACTAAAATTTTTCATTGTATATAAATTTCAGAAAGAAAGGAGATATATATGTTCATCAAATTCAATCCAATGGAGATTTAGTAGACTTGTTTATTGAGAAATTAGGAATGCTGGCTCTGAGATCTTTGAAATTGCAGAAGGATATGTTCTTATGAGACTCTATTTCTGTTCGTATTTCAATTGAAAATATATATTTTTTAAAAAGTAGCAATAACATTTTATTTAAATAAAAATTATAAAACTTGGAGAGATTAAAAATTTTTCAAGATTTAAATGCTATTAAATTGTATAAAATTAAAAATTTTATATATATTCAAGGAATATTAAAATGAGAAGGTGTTAATAAATAATTAAAAATTTTAAAATTAATTGGAATTCAAAAATTTATGATTAAGTTTTCATGAAACTAACTCATGTTACTAGGAGGGGATCAAAGGTGAAGGTGGTGATTGGGACCTCACCAAGAAAAAAAAAAAGAGAGGTCTCAAGTTGCTTTCCATTATAATCCTTCAATATTTCATGTGCACTCTCTACACTTATTCTACTTTGCCAGAAATTTGGTTAATTTAGGTTACCTTCCATCAAGCAACCAAATGACTTTCTCTGTTATGCACACACACACACACACACACACACACACACACATATATATATATATATATTGCCTTTGTTTCCTAGGTATCTTGGATCCACAATATAAATAATTATTGTTATTCTCAAATAATTTTTAAAATTAAAAATGTTTTTGTTTCAATTAGTTAAAGTGTCAAAAATCTCTCCAAATTGATTAGCTTTAAATTGAATTTTAAATTCTACGCGTCTTGAACATAAAATGTGTGTTTTTTTTTTGATATTTAATATAATTACCATTTAATTATTAAAAAAAATTATCTATTTCAATACAATGTATTGTTGTCTTCCATATAATAAAATTGACATTGTGTACCAATGTATATAATATTTCTAGAATAATAATGATAATAATAAGAGTAAAATTTCTATTTTATTGATTTTAGTAAAATTTTTATTTTAATTGATTTTACAGCTTCAAAAGGTGACAAGTCTCACCTAAGCTATGATCTATTTCTATACAATATATTGTTTGGATCTTTAAGTTTCTAAATGCAAAATTGCAAGAATTATATACTCTTTTTTTAGTTACTATGATTTTTTTAAACATGGTTTCTTTTCATAAGATTTTAATAAGGAATATTAATTATAAAATAGGCATCCAAATGAGAGTGTCGTAAAATAAATAGATGTCTTGATAAAAGTAGAAGTACTTACCTTAATAAGAATAGAAATTCTAAAATGAAAAAAAAGGTTTTTATTGAAATAACACTATTACTATTTATCTCTGTTATTTATTCTATAATTTTTATATCTATAATATAAGTGTTACTTATGATAAATAGAAAATTTTACTATGAATTAGAGGTATGCACACTTAACTAATAATAAATTATTGAAATAGAAATAATAAAAAAATATTAATTTTTTTAGTTTTTATTGATTAAGTGTATATAAATTCAGTTTATCATCAAAATTTTCATATTAAAGATTTATTTTAAATTATATTTTTTGCCTTCTTTTATTTTATAAAAATTGAATGCAAATTGCGATTTGGTGAATATAATAAACAAACAATTATTTTTTTTTGCGAGAAATAATGAACAAACAAATTTAGCTGCCTATCTACTTGAAAAGGTGGCTTGATCTAACTTCATGTTGGTTGCTTTATCTATATTGTTTTTCGTTTCAATTTTTAAATATTAAACTCTTTAAATCTTAAAAAGTGATGTATAAGCCAATATGGTTCAGACAGGCCTTATCATTGCAGTTATCGAGGGTCCATCTAGAAACAGAGTTGATCAATGGCCAAAAACTCTTTTGAGGAAAGTATTGTAACACAGTTAATAAAAAAAAAAAACCAATCCACTGTGAACAAACAAATAAAGAAAGTGATAAAAATAATATATAAACACACACACAAAAGTGATAAAAAAATAATATATATATATATATATGAATGTCAAAATGAGTTGGTTAGTCATATTTATATCATATTGATTTACTCTAATGATATGATTAAAGCCAATATGAATATGACCCGTTTAATAATTATATTAACACAAACACAATACAAAAATTAAAAGGGTTACACGGATACGATGCGTATAGCACGTTTAGTTAAATAAGTTATATATGATTCGCATAATTCGATATGACCCGTTTAGCCTATATAATATTTTTAATTTATAATAATTTTATATTCTTAAATAATTCAATAAAAATTTATTAATATAATAAAATTATGATTAAAATAATTCTAAAATATAGATGTATTATAAATTTCTTAAAAATATAAGAAAATAAAATATATAACACAATTAATATATAATAAATGATAAGTGTATATTATATTTTAGTTTTAGAACTTAGTAATAAAAAAAATTAAGGAAATAACATAGAGTTGTCAATACAAATTTTGTAATAAATTTTTTGAAAATTTTATTTTATTTTATATTTATTTTTTCTATTCTATTTTCTTTTATAAATTCTATTCGAAATTTTAAATTTAAAAAGTTATTTGATATAAAATATTAGATTATTAAATCATAAAATTATTTAATTTTTAACATTTAATTTAAGAAAATGATTTCTAAAATTCAAAAAGAATTAAATTTAAATTAATTAATAATTAAATTAAAATTTTAGTAATTAGATGAAATTAATAAATTTTTTAATAAGAATAATTAAAAATTAAATAGACTATTTTTAAATAAATAATAATACATCATACAACAACAACAACAAAGCCTTAATCCCAAGTCAATTGGGGTCGGCTATATGAATTCTTCTTTTCCGCTCAATACGATTTAAGGTTATCTTTTATGGTAGATATAATATCATAAGATCATTTTGGACCACTTTTGACCAAGTCAGTTTAGGCCTACCTCTGCCTCTCTTAGCTATATCTACTCTAACTTGTTCGGTTTTTCTAACTGGCGCATCGCTAGGTCTTCGTTTCACATGGCCAAACCACCTCAATCTATGCTCTCTTATCTTATCCTCAATAAGTGCTACCCCACTTTTTCTCTAATACACTCATTGCGGATTCTATCTATTCTAGTATGACCACACATCCATCTTATCATTCTCATTTCCGCAACATGCATTTTACTCATGTGTTGTCCTTTTACTGCCCAACACTCACTACCATACATCATAGCAGGCCGTATTACAGTGCGGTAAAATTTTCCTTTTAATTTAATTGGCATCTTTCGATCACATAGAACTCCTGTAGCATCCCTCCACTTCATCCAACCAGCTTTAATCCTATGATTTACATCTTCTTCACAACCGCCATCTTCTTGAAGAATAGAGCCAAGATATCTAAAATAAGTACTATGAGGCACTGCTATTCCGTCTAAAATAATTTTGCCCCTTTCTCTATTCTTGCTATTAAATCTACAATGCATATACTCAGTCTTAGTCCTACTTAGCTTAAAACCCTTAGATTCCAAAGTGCTTCTCCATAACTCCAACTTTTGATTTACCCCTACTTGAGTCTCATCTATTAATACAATATCATCTGCAAACATCATACACCAAGGGATGTCATTCTGTATATGTCTTGTTAGCTCATCCATGACCAAGGTGAAAAGATAAGGGCTCAAAGCTGAACCTTGGTGTAATCCAATAGAAATGAAAAAATCCTTAGTATCCCCTCCCACGGTGCGGACACTGGTGGTAGCTCCCTCATACATATCCTTCAAGACTTGGATATATTGTATAGATATTCCCCTACGCTCTAGGACCCACCATAAAACTTCTCTAGGGACTCTATCATACGTCTTTTCCAAGTCAATAAAAACCATATGTAAATCCTTCTTCATCTCTCTATACTTTTCCATCAAATCTCTTATAAGAAAAATAGCTTCCATAGTTGATCGACCAGGCATAAAGCCAAACTGATTTGAGGAGACATAAGTATCTAACCGCAAACGGTATTCCACAACTCTTTCCCACAATTTCATAGTGTGACTCATAAGCTTTATACCTCTATAATTTGAGCAATTCTGAATATCTCCTTTATTCTTAAAAATAGGTATCAAATTACTTTGTCTCCATTCATTAGGCATTTTCTTTGAACTTAAGATCTTATTGAACAAAGATGTCAACCATGTAACACCTGTATCTCCCAAACATTTCCAAACCTCAATAGGTATCTCATCTGGTCCATAGGCTTTACCAACTTTCATCTTCTTCAAAGCTTCTATAACTTCCAAAAATCTAATCCGTCTAGTGTATTTCACATTTTTCTCCGGCCTAACGTCTAAACCCTCAATGTTATCACTATGGTTACCATTAAGAAGTTCCTCAAAATAGCTTCTCCATCGTTCCTTAATATCCTCTTCTTGAACCATAACCTTATTCTCTTTATTTTTAATGCACTTAACTTGGTTTAAATCACGACATTTCTTTTCTCTTATCTTAGCCAATTTATAGATAGCTTTTTCTCCTTCTTTTGTTCCAAGTTTCTTATATAAACTCTCTAAAGATTGCGCTCTTGCTTGACTAACTGCCTTTTTAACATCTTTTTTTGCTTGTTTGTACTGCTCAAAAGCATCATTGTTATTACACTTGGGCAAACTCTTATACCATTTCCTTTTACTTCTTACCGCTTTTTGCACTTCCTCATTTCACCACCAAGAGCGATGTCCACACCCTTTAGATTCTCCAAGAATCTTTCTAGCTATTCTTCTAATTGTTGTAGACATACATATCCACATATCATTTGATGACATACTCACATCTTCCTCCCACCCTCCAGCTTTGACCAACTCATTCTTGAACAACAATTGTTTTTCACCTTTTAAAGTCCACCACCTAATCTTAGGACTATTGTTCCTCCTTGGTCTACTAGTCAACCTTTTAAACTTGATATCCAAAACTACTAACCTATGTTGAGTGGTCAAAGCCTCACCTGGAATAACCTTACAATCCTTGCATCGAGTTCGATTGGCTTTTCTTGTGAGTATGAAGTCAATCTGACTTCTATTTTGCCCACTTTTAAAGGTCACTAGATGTGATTCCCTTTTTATAAAATATGTATTTGCCAGAATCAAACCATAGGCTAAAGCAAAATCAAGGATACTCTTACCTTCTTCATTTCTAATTCCAAAACCATACCCTCCATGTACCTCCTTAAAACCTACTCTGTCTTTTCCCACATGTCCATTTATTTCTCCTCCTATAAAAATATTTTCATCATTTGGAATCCCTCGCATAAGTTCATCCATATCATCCCAAAAATTTTGCTTGCTCTCCCCATCCAATCCAACTTGAGGGGCATATGCACTAACTATGTTGATGGTCTCATTCTGGATCCCAAGTTTAATTGAAATAATCCTATCGCTTACTCTTTTCACGGATATAACTGTCTCCTTTAGGTTCCGATCCAACATACCTACTCCGTTCTTACTTCTATCTGTACCTGTATACCACACTTTATACCCAGTATTCTCAACGTCTTTACTTTTTCCTCCAACCCATTTAGTCTCTTGGATACAAGCAATACTAATTTTACTTCTCTCCATTGTATCAACAAGTTCTCTCAGTTTACCTGTAAGAGATCCAATATTCCAAGTTCCAATTCTGATCTTACTCCCTAATTGTTCTTTCTTATGCTTCTTCCTATAAAATCTTTTAACATTATCTAAACATGTATCTCTCGTATTACTCTTATTATTCATATTTTGGACTAACTTCTTTACCCACACCCGTCCATGATGTGAGAACCATTGTTTATTATGCACTACATCCGGGCGCCGACATGGAGCGTCGCATTCGGGGAACGCCCTACACCCTTGCTTATTCTTCACTACACCCGGGCTCCGATGTAGCGCGTCGCAAGTAGGAAACGCCCCAACGATATTAGTATTAGAATCCATATCATGAGATGTGACAATAGTTTTACGCTGGTTGTCACCTACCGCAACCCTCCTCCTTTACCTGGGCTTGGGACCGGCTATACACAAGAAACTCATGTATAGGTGGAGTTAAATAATAATACATCATATAATAATAAAATTACAATAATATAATAAATATATAACACTTATTTTTACTTTTTTTTATAGCAAATAATAACAAAAGAATGTAGTTTTGAGTTGTATAAAACTACGTCATTTTAGTTAAACGGGTTGTAGTGGGTTCGCATGTCAACCTGCTACATGACCTGTTTAAAGCCGTGTTATAAATTAGTTGACCTGTTTATGATAATAACACATTTACGTATTTAGTATGTCGTGTTCGCGTGTCATTACCCACTTTGACACCCCTATATACATATGCATACGAATATACACACTAAAATAAATTATTAGAAATGTTTTTATACTCTATCAAATTTTAAAAAAAATTAAGAAAAAATTACGTTGTATGCCCTCATTTTCAAGTTTTTTCTTTCAAAATATCCTATAAATATTTCTGATTTTCACTTTTATTTTTATAATTCACTTTTACCCTTGGTATAAATATATCATTTTGTCTTTTTCAAAAATACCTGATTATTCCTAACTCATGTCGGTTTCCATAAAAAATTTTCTCCAAAAACCAAAACAACTAAATTTTTTTCTTAAATTGCTGTTCTTCTATATATTTTTTACTTTACTCATTGTGAAGAAGAAAGTCGAAATAATCAATCAAGTTTTTCAAAATTTTTTAGTTATTTCTATTTTTTTCCAAATTAGTTAGTGTTTATATTTTTTTCCTTTAACCTTGAAGGTTTTTTTATTTTATTTTTAAGGTTTGTAATTTACAATGATTTGATTATTTATTTCATTATGTGCATTGTGATTCAACAATAGTGTTTAGCTGTTGATAATAATTATAGTTTGTTTTTAAAAGAAACAAACTCTTAATTTGCAGTGGGAAGAAGGAAAAAAGCAAAACTGTTTATATACTCTTCATTTTCTGTAATATCAGGTGAAAAATGGAGAAGTCCCTTTTGGGATTTATACCAAGTTCGATTTGTTCATATGCTCTTGATTTGTTCATATTACCTTGTATATAATGTAATGTTTATAGGTTGTAGTGTAGTTGGTTATTTTGGTGTAGGAGTTTATAGGTTGTACTGTTTCAAGGTGTGAGTAAGTGTATAGCAAAACTTTATTTTGTTGAATTGCTAAGAACACCCAATGCAGATAAGAAGAATAAGTACTGTATGAGATTGCACATTGAATTGCATTGTTTCTAGTTTTATGGGAAGAAAGAAGAGTAAAAGTATTTTTTTTTGTTTGGAGTGAACAGAGAATAAGCAAGTGATCACAAGCAAACCTAACATGTTCTTGTTCCTAATTTTATGCTGAAATTGTCATTATTTGTGCTTAAAATAGAGTTTTTATTTGGTTTATTATTCTTATGCTAGGAAATGTTGGATTTGGAGAAAAGGAAGCAAATAGGAGCATAATGGAAGAGTTTTGGAGCGAGGATGCAACTGCTGGAATTTCAGAGTGGAAAATCAAGACTGCCAGGCTTTACTCTTGGGCAAGACTAAGTGCAAAGGAGCTGTTGACGGGCAGCATTTAATTGGACAGCTGGCCCACACGTTTTAATCACGTTTTATACTTATTTTGGAGCGGAGGAAGATGTAAAAACACTGTGTTTTGGGTCTTTATAGGATATATTCAGTTTGGCCCCACTTTTAGCAATATATAAGTTAAAAATTAGGTTTTGAGAGGACACTTTTTGGCCACCCTAGGAATTATTACGAATTTCAGAACAATTTTCAGAATTTTACGATGTTTTCTTCAACAGCCATGCGTGGCTAATCATCTTGTTCAGTTAAGGCTTAATCCAAGGTAGAAGTTTGATCATGATTGTGAGATTGAATTGAACTTAATAGAATTCTTTGATTTACATTGCATTTATATTCTTTCTGTGGTTTATTGGGAAAATATATCCCTTAGTGAAATTCTATTGAATGATTTAACAGGGCCCGTTATTTGTTTGATAGCAATTTCCATGACTATTCAATTGAATCAAATCCGTAATTGTTTGATTAGATTGATGTAGTAGTGATTGGTATAATTTAATTGGGTAGAACATTTTAGGTTATATTAAGAAAGAATATAATCTGATTTAAATGGATGCTCGTAGTTTCTATTAATTAGGGCAAGGTCTTACTAGATTTTTAAGGCTGTTAACGGTTAAATCCTTCGTCGTACTTAGGATTGCTAGTTAATTAGGGGCTGTTATTAGATCGTATCTTAGCAACCTATTAATACGGTAGGATTAGTTGGGTCGATGTTCTTCCTAATTATAACTTGTTTGTAATCTGAATTAAAGGATTATTCTTGATTCAATGATCAATCAGTTTAAACTTCGAACCGCGGTATGCCTTGACTGAATTCTTCCCCATCGTTTCAGGTTTTATATTATTTTTGTTGCTTTCATTTTTAATTTTAATTAATCTCGTTCCAATTTTAAATCCCCCATTTTAATTTCTAGTATTATTTTCAGTTCTGGTTAACTTTTGGCAAAGCTAGTCCCTAGGGTTCGACCCTTCTCACCCTATTTACAAGTTTTCTTTTGTAGGAAGAGCAGGTTATTATTTTTGGTGGATTCGACGCCCATCAAATTTTGGCGCCGCTGTCGGGGACTAGTTAACTTTATTGTTTGTTGTCTTTTTGGATGACCAGGTCTGAAAATTTGCCTATAGAATTTGATCCAGAAATAGAAAAGACAGCCCGTGCATTAAAGAAGAAAACTAAGGAACGAAGGTGGGCAGAAGCAACTTCCACATCTGGTTTGGAAGGAGCAGCTGCTGATTTGGTTGATAATCCCACAGAAATTGAAGAAGGACGTCTAGTGCAAGAAGATTCCTCAACAGATTCTGATAGAAAAGAAGTGATTGCTGATAACCGCACAGTTAGAGAGCTACAGGCTGCCCCTGTAGAGCAGCAGCCTATGTGCATCACTTATCCGAATTTGGAGGTGCCTTTTGAGCTGAAATCGGGTTTGATTCATCAGCTACCTACCTTCCATGGAATGAAGACCGAGAACCCACACAACTTTTTGAAAGAATTCCATGGAGTTTGCTCTAGTATGAAGCCTCAAGGGGTGACGGAAGAGCAAATTAAGTTGAGAGCATTTCCGTTTTCACTTAAAGACGCTGCTAAAGAATGGTTGCTTAACCTACCACCGAGTTCTATAACAACATGGCCTAAAATGGCTCGTGTATTTTTGGAGAAGTATTTCCCCGCTTCTAGGGCTGCCATTATTCGAAAGGAAATATGTGGTATTAAGCAACGAGTTGGAGAGAGCCTTTATGATTACTGGGAGAGATTCAAGAGGTTATGTGCAGCTTGCCCGCAACACGGGATGTCAGATCAGTCTTTGATCCAGTACTTTTATGAAGGAATGGTAGATATGGAGAGGAAAATGGTTGATGCTACAAGTGGGGGAGCAATTGTGAATAAAACTCCAGCCCAAGCTAGAGAGATCATAACTACTATGGCAGCAAATTCACAGCAATTCGGGCAAACTGAAGAGCCTTCAAGAAAAGTCTACCAGGTAAGTAATTCTTCTGTAGATGATAGACTTAATGAACTAACATCTATGTTTAAAACCTTTACTGCAGGATTCAATGCTCGTGCAAATGTGTGTGGATTGTGCAATTCGCCTGATCACCCGACAGACTTGTGTTATCAAATACAAGATGATCAGGAACAAGTCAATGCAATGGGTGAATTTTCTGGGCAGCCCCGAAGGCCATTCCCTAATTCATCTAATGAAGGATGGAGAAATCAACAGAATTATCGCTATGGGAATAGGCAGAATTTCCAGCAAGCTAGACCGCCTCCTCAACAAGCTTCCAACTCAAGTATGTCTTTGGAAGACATTGTTAAAGCTCTTGCCACTAGTACGGCCACATTTCAGCAAGAAACTAGAAGGGAATTGAGCGGGATTACCACCAACATGAATGCCTTACAACAAGAAACAAAGAGGAGCTTGCAAAACTTGGAGACCCAAGTCAGCCAACTTGCCTCTTCCGTGAGCAGGTTGGAGAATCAAGGAAAGTTACCATCTCAAACTGTTGTCAACCCGAGAGAGAACGTAAGTGCTATCACTTTACGTAGTGGAAAAGAGCTAAATACAACAGCTTCGAAGAAAGACAGCAGTAGGTCGAAGAAAGAAGCTGAAAAAGAGGTAGAAATTCAGCAAAAGGAGGTTCCCAAGCAAGTTGAAAAGCGGCAGCCCGAGACGTTTGTTATGTCGCCTCCTTTTCCCGAAAGGTTGAGGCAATGCAAGAAGGAAAAAGAAGAGAAAGATATCCTTGACATTTTTCGCAAGGTTGAGGTAAATATTCCTTTGCTCGATTTAATTAAGCAAATACCTCGATATGCAAAGATTTTGAAGGAATTTTGTGTAAGTAAGAAGAGACAAGCTGAGTTTGAAAAGGTAAGTGTGGGGGAGAATGTCTCCGCTATTTTGTAAAGAAAACTTCCCCCAAAATGCAAGGATGAAGGTATGTTTTCTATCCCTTGTAGAATAGGCAATATGCAAATTAAGAAAGCTATGTGTGATTTAGGTGCTTCAATTAATGTTATGCCATTGTCTATTTTCTCTTCTTTGAATATAGGTCCTTTAAAGAAAACTAGCATTTGCATTGAATTGGCGGATAAGTCCGTAATATACCCGGAAGGGGTGCTAGAGGATGTGTTGGTGAAAGTTAATGATTTAATTTTTCTTGCTGATTTTTATGTGGTTGATATGGAGGATGCTAAATCTTCAAATTCTTCTGAAATCATTTTAGGGAGACCATTTCTTAGGACATCTAGGACTAAAATTGATGTTTTTGATGGTATTCTTACCATGGAGCTAGACGGTGAAGTTGTCAAATTTAATATGTATAGTGAAGTTATGGATGTTAGTGTTGTGTCAAATGTGAATGCTATATCTAATGTTGAGTCTGGTATGGAAAACTCTTCTCAATTGAATGATAAAAATGAGTTAAATGTGGTTTCTTGCAATAATTCTGATATTGATTGTGCTAATAAGTTCAAAGAAAAAGTTTTGTTTGATGAGAAGTTGCAGGTTGAGAATGAGAAGAAGGCAATGAAATTGGGTTTGAGGCGATTGCCGAATCGCTTAAAATATTTGTTTATTGATGATGAAGACCCAATTGCTTTGATAGTGCCCAAAGAATTAAGTAGTGGGCAAGGAAAGAGGTTAATTCAGGTGTGCAATGAGTACAAAGATGCGTGTAAAAGGGCAGGACATGCTGCCTATGGAACGTGGACAGAATTCGGTTGAAAATTCGGGAAAGTCTAGCCTAAGACGTTAAACGAGGGCGCTTTTTGGGAGACAACCCAAGCCTAATAAATTTTGTGTTTTCTTTTTATTTGAATTTTCTGTACTTGTTTTTATTGATAAAAAATTTTTTTTGATGAACAGTGTCGTCTTCTTTCTTGTTTCTGAAAATTATGAGTGAGGGTTGAGGTTTAAAATTTATTTCAATGGTTAATGGGTTTTATTGGAAGAAAAAAAAGAGTGAGTGTCTTATGGTTGTATTTAAAAGAGCTTAGTCTTAATATTTATAAGTGAGGTATATTTTCTTCCTTTTCTGAGAATTATAAGTCAAGGCGGAGGATAAAATTGGTCTTCAATGGTGGATGAGTAATGTTGACAGTAAAAGCTTTAATTTGAATATATTTACTGCACATTTTAATGGGTCTAATGGAGCTTTTATAATATTGTTTTTTTACCACCAGCTTTATTCTATTTTAATTTACTCTACTAATATTTCTTTTTATTTTACAGCTAAGTAAAAGGAAATAACTTCACCCCTCTCTCTCTCAAGGCACGATAGTTGGCTCTCCACACTAGCGGTCACAGCCACTCACCATCGACGCTACTCCACTGCCGATCACATCTCCACTGCCGTTCCAGCCTTCGACCGTGCCTGAACACCATAACCGCCGCCATTCCCCACATCTGATTCATCTCCATCACCATCGGTTAAACCCCCAAATCGCCTTCCCCAAGCAAATGATCTGAATCTCAAGTTCTCTCCTTCAACCCGCTGCCTATTCTCTCTTCACCAGCTAATACTCCAACCTCCAACTTCTACTTCAACGCTGTCCAGGTCTTCCATCGTCTTCCACTTCAAATAATTTTTTTTTTCAAAATCAGACCCCAAAATCGTCAACCGCTATCGATGGTGATGGAACCCTAGTCTAGACGCTTCTCTTTCATCTCCGTTTCATCACTTGACCGTTCAGAGTCAGGGCAGCAAAGTGGAAATTCAAGTTTCACTAAATGGAGGAGACCGATTCTGAAGTTAATTATTGACTTCAAATTGAGGTTTGCATTTATTCCTTTGATTTTCCTGTTGATTCTCCTTCGTATTGCTATCACAGTTTACCCATTTGAAGTTTGCAAATCAGGTAAGTCTTCAACTTCTTTAATTTCTTTTTCTGATTTAGTTGGTAACAACACGTTTGTGCTTTCATTTGTAATTGAATTTGGGTTGCTTAATTTGAGTGTTGGCTTTGCAATACTGATTTTAATTGACTGAACTCTGTTTTAGTCTTTGGGAATTAACTCAATTCAGGAAATGAATTGGTCATCTCTGCTGAGATTTCTGTGCATACCATTGTAACAATACTGCTGCTGTTTTTGAAGGTTGAGTTTTTAGTAAGAATGAAGAAAATGTTATGTCCAAGGTGCTGATGATTTATAGCTTTGAGATGCCAAATAAGTAATTTTAATTCTCTTTAGGTTGTATTGAGCAGAATCTTTGAATTAAAATTAAAATTGCTTTTGTGAGAAACTTTGGAATGAGAAGTTAATCTTAGTGCTAATGAAGTTCAACGTTACATTTTAGCTAGCAGTTCTGTTGCAACTCTGTTTTTGATAGATAATAATGTTGGGCATGATTTTACTTTGTGATTAATTATATTGGTGATTATTCTGAACTCTACTATAGACTTTAGGAATTGATCAAATTTGGGAATTGGGTTGTTTATATCTGCTGAGGTTGGTTGTTTGCAATTTATAGACTTGAGTTTTTTTTTTAGTCCAATTTTTATAAACTGAATTCCAACTTTAATTGTTATACCTTGTTCAACATTGGTTGTGAGAGTTTCTGGGCAAAGCTGTTGTTGGTAATAAGTGGCAGATTGCTATCGTCAGCACGCCAAATTTTAGAAAGCAATTCGCATGAAAGAAAGCAGCAACTGAAGAGGTTGCCACTGATACTTGTCTAAAATTGTCATTGCAACTACTGAGCAGGCCATTGGTGAAAGGTTCTTTAATTTCTAAATTTTATTTACGGCTCTAATTCTGATTTTTGAGCTTAATTGATTACTTGGTTGTTGCAAATTTTTAGGGAACATAGCTTATTTCATGGAATTAATTTTCTTATGCTACTCTGCCTTTTCTTAGACCTGTATTAAACTAGTTAATTTGAAATTTCCTTACATATGAAGTAAAGGAAAGGGTTTTGATTTGTATTTCATTCCAATGTTTAAAGGTAACCTGATGTTTATCAGGTAGTGACGTGTCAACTGGTTGGATAGGGATGAGGGTTTAACCTTATTAATGTTTTAAATGTGATTCTTT
This sequence comes from Garcia nutans, assembly GCA_947685225.1. NCBI lineage: Eukaryota > Viridiplantae > Streptophyta > Magnoliopsida > Malpighiales > Euphorbiaceae > Garcia > Garcia nutans. The sequence continues at coordinate 2,072,240 of CANTUV010000013.1, forward strand.
ATCTTGTGAATGGAAAGAAGGAACAGGTCAGTCCAGAAAAATTAAAATGGAGCAGTGTAGTGATGAGCAGGTAAGAGCATTGATGAGTGGATTTTGGGAGCAAACAGGGTAGTATTTCTACACCTCTTAACTCCTTCAATTTATTTGCTTGTGACCTTCCCTCTTGTGTTTAATTGTGATTTGTCACATTGAGGACAATGTGTGAAATAAGTGTGGGGAGGGGATTTGATATGGTAATATTTTTGTTGAAATTTTTAATGTTTTTGCTGCAGCAATTTTTGGGACTGATTTGTGTGATTGAGTAGCTGAAATTTTGATGTTATATTGCTGAAAATTTGAGCTTGTTATTGATTAATAGCTACTGCCATGTTGCTTGTTTGATTATTATGCTTTATAGTTCCTTATTGTCAAGTTTTACCCTTTTTAATGATGGCATTTGATGATATTTTTGTGTGATTCTACTGCTGCCATATGCTTAATTTCCGGTATGAGACTTGACTTTTGAAAAGGTGATTTTGAGTTAGGAAGTTAGACGCTTATCCCATGATATTTTGAGTAAAATTTTTGCAATTTTGATGTGTTAAACTGATTTTAGGATTACTCATTGGGCTGTTTATGTTTTTAAACATGACTTGAAACTCCTAGGAAGCCTAGAGAGGAGAACTTTGCTTTTGTGACTTGGTTTGACCGTTGTGAGAACCTTAGACGATAAGGCTTAGCGAGCGGAAACCATAACTTGAAATTGACCATCATTGCACTCATGAGTCTTAATTTAAATTGTTTACACTTTGAATTCTCAAAATGGTTTTCAAAACTTAGTTTCTTTGGATAGGTGTTTTTGAGAGCAATTTCCGAAGCCAAAAATTTAGGATAGCTTCCGAGCACTAGAACTTTCTTCTACGTTCCCTTGAGGCGAAATCCTAGGCGAGTCTTGACTTTGGAAATGATTTGGGCATTCTCTTGGCCGATTCATTAATCCTTTTATGTTTTTCCCACCTTTACGTTACCGTTCTTTCACCCCCTTCTAGCCTACGAAGTATGCTAAACGCGTACTCTAAATTCTTTTCATAACCCAAGATATAACCATATAACCGAAAAAGCCTTCGCTTACCACCCTTTTTGCGAGAAAATAGTCTTTTCAATTATTTGTTGAGCAAGTGCATATGTTAATAATTTGGGATTGACACAATTGCATTTTGTTTAGTTTTTAGAATTTGATATCTTGCTACCCATGCTTATTAGATGTAAATTTTTCTTGGGTTCAATTATTGTTGTAAATAGATTTTAGGGTGTTCTTTATGAGAAAAAAAAAGAAGAAAAAATATTCAGAAAAAAATAGAAAAAAAAACAGCAAAGAAAAAAAATGAAAAAGAAAAAAAAGAAGAGAAAAGTTGAGTTTGTATATAGAATTTTGTAAGTCTTGTTGTTGTAGTTGTATTCGTATAGAATTTTTATTTTGAGTCGCATTTGTAGTCATTTGAGCATTAATTAAGGGTAAATACATTGTGCATTGCTCATTTGAGATTTAATATTGGAGACTTATTTTCTTGTTATTTGTTATCCTTACATTATCCATATCTTTTGCAACCTTCGCCCTAGCCTAACCCGAGTAATGACCTATTGATCCTTTGTTGAGACTTGACCTACATTAGTGGAGAGGGAATTTGGATAAGAGCTTATGGTTGTTCATTACTTGGTTTTCTTGAAGCTGTGAAAATGTGTTTTATATGCTTTGTTAATTGCTCAATAAAATGCCTATCGATTCAAACTTCGTATGTGTGCGTGTGTGTTTTAAGAATTCTTAGTGTAACCTTTTTCGATTGAGTTCATGATGATGGAATGATATTGACGGTTTGGAATCCAATTGCGAGGTTGAGTTGTTTGCGGTTTTTGCATATGTTGGATTGAGTTTCATGATGAAGTTGTGGTCTCCTATATGGATTGATTTTGAGTTTTGAGTCATGCTTGAGGACAAGCATGGGATAAGTGTGGGGAAATTTGATCACATGCAAATTTAACATGTTCTTGTTCCTAATTTTATGCTGAAATTGTCATTATTTGTGCTTAAAATAGAGTTTTTATTTGGTTTATTATTCTTATACTAGGAAATGTTGGATTTGGTGAAAAGGAAGCAAATAGGAGCATAATGGAAGAGTTTTGGAGCGAGGATGCAACTGCTGGAATTTCAGAGTGGAAAATCAAGACTGTCAGGCTTTACTCTTGGGCAAGACTAAGTGCAAAGGAGCTGTTGACGGGCAGCATTTAATTGGACAGCTGGCCCACACATTTTAATCACGTTTTATACTTATTTTGGAGCGGAGGAAGATGTAAAAACACTGTGTTTTGGGTCTTTATAGGATATATTCAGTTTGGCCCCACTTTTAGCAATATATAAGTTAAAAATTAGGTTTTGAGAGGACACTTTTTGGCCACCCTAGGAATTATTACGAATTTCAGAACAATTTTCAGAATTTTACGATGTTTTCTTCAACAGCCATGTGTGGCTAATCATCTTGTTCAGTTAAGGCTTAATCCAAGGTAGAAGTTTGATCATGATTGTGAGATTGAATTGAACTTAATAGAATTCTTTGATTTACATTGCATTTATATTCTTTCTGTGGTTTATTGGGAAAATATATCCCTTAGTGAAATTCTATTGAATGATTTAACAGGGCCCGTTATTTGTTTGATAGCAATTTCCATGACTATTCAATTGAATCAAATCCGTAATTGTTTGATTAGATTTATGTAGTAGTGATTGGTATAATTTAATTGGGTAGAACCTTTTAGGTTATATTAAGAAAGAATATAATCTGATTTAAATGGATGCTCGTAGTTTCTATTAATTAGGGCAAGGTCTTACTAGATTTTAAGGCTGTTAACGGTTAAATCCTTCGTCGTACTTAGGATTGCTAGTTAATTAGGGGTTGTTATTAGATCGTACCTTAGCAACCTATTAATACGGTAGGATTAGTTGGGTCGATGTTCTTCCTAATTATAACTTGTTTGTAATCTGAATTAAAGGATTATTCTTGAATCAATGATCAATCAGTTTAAATTTCGAACCGCGGTATGCCTTGACTGAATTCTTTCCCATCGTTTCAGCTTTTATATTATTTTTGTTGCTTTCATTTTTAATTTTAATTAATCTCGTTCCAATTTTAAATCCCCCATTTTAATTTCTAGTTTTATTTTCAGTTCTGGTTAACTTTCGGCAAAGCTAGTCCCTAGGGTTCGACCCTTCTCATCCTATTTACAAGTTTTCTTTTGTAGGAAGAGCAGGTTATTATTTTTGGTGGATTCGACGCCCATCAGCAAGTATGAGGTTATAATCCTTTTATTCTTATGTTCCATTCCTTTTATTCTTATATAATATTATTCAGTTATTTATTTATGCGCATTGTTTATAAGAAGAGAATTAAAATCTAAAATGAAAAGTTTCCTTAAAATTAATAGAATTGATGCGTTGCAATGCAATTGGGTTTCTCTGGAAGTGAATTTATTTCTCTTTATGGTGAATGGCTTTGTTTTTTGGAATGACAAAGACAATATGGCAATTGTCAAGTCATCTTATGTACTGTTCATATTAATTAAGATGTGGAAAAATGAGAAGACAAAAGAAGAAATTGACTGAAGATATAAATAAACTAATTAAAGACTCATTTTCTTATGATTATTTATGAATATATACGAAATTTTAGCTTTTAAATTTTCATACCAACTGTGACATATATATACATGTAGAAGAAGACTTGCTCATAATTGACTTGAGAATAATTTCATCAAGAAGACTCCCTTAAAACAAGTTAATATGAATGGAAACATCTATGCATTATCTTTCTTTTTATGTTCTCGAAGACCATAAAAACTATATGTGGTGGAAGAGCCATTGAATGGAAAGACTGCAATTAATTATATAATATATGTAGAAAGGTCATGACCAATAATTAAAACCAATAATTTTTTAATATATACATATAATTCAAGTTCAAGATTTAATAAATTTGAAAATAATTTTTAATCCCCCATTGAATGATTCAAAGATGACTCACTTCAAGCTTCTCCCTTGCTCTTTCTGTAATATCCCAATGTATGCCCTAGAAGTCTTGGTTATGTTGTTGTTAGTGTTGTTGTTGTTATATATTGGATTGAATATATGTGTTATATTGTAAGAGAAAAGAAATGGGAAGAGAATGTATATGTATATATGTTTTGGAGAAGAAATTTAGGGTTTAGAGACAAATGTATATGTTGTTTATATGATGATATAATTAACATATACATTGGTCAAAAGGGTTGGTCAATGCAAGAGGATATTTTTATGTGGCATGTGAGATTACTTAATTGGGCACATATGAGACAAAAGGTTAGTTAAATGGTGAAGGGTGTTTTAGTAATTGCAAGGTTAAAAACACTTGATGGATATAAGAAGCCAAATTTGACTTTGCTCTTCATATTTTCTTCTTCTCTTCATGTGTGGCCGGATTCTCCATAGACAAAGAGAGAAAGAGAGGTGATCTTGAGGTTTGAAGCAATTTGAAGAAGGAAGCAAGGGTTTTGGTTAAAGATTTGTGAATTTCTTCATTTGAGGTAAGATCTTTTCTTTAATTTCTTCAATTCTTTTGAAGTGGTGTGAGAAAGGAATTAGGGTTTGTTGGTTTGATGATGAGATGAGTTGTGTTTAGTGAAATTCTTTTTCTGTTTTACAATTAGTAAAGGCTGTGACTTGTATGATTTTTAATTAATTATAGAAAAATGTTCTTGAAGTGAATTTTTGATATGTTGTGCCTCTATGAGTCTAGAATGACTGAAAAATATGTTAATTCGATTTTGGAATGGATATGAGTTTAGAAAGATTATTTTTATTAGACCTGTTCCAGCAGGTACCTTAACTGAGACAGCTATATTTCGGGATTTTTAATAAAATGTAGAAAAATCATATCTAATTGAATTTTGGATATGTTGTTGCTTAGTGAGTCTAGTATTTGAGAAAAATAACTTGGAACCACGTTGATTGAATTTGATTTATGGAATTCACAAAGTTCAGAACTGCTGCCAGGATGCAGGGCAATTGGGGCAGTCTGGTTAGGTGAACTATTTGACCAAGATTTTGTGTTCAGTTTGATCTGAAATTTTAAAGGAATGATTTTAAGATACAAAACTAAATTCTGTAAAAATTTTAGAATTTTTAGTCAAGTAGATTATTTTATACAATTTTTCAAAATAAGGATAAAATGGAGTCTAAAACCATAATGTACTATTCATATGGTCATTTTGCTAATATTCCTTTTGGATTAGATTGTGAAGAGGTTGAATTGCCCTAACCATGTCCCTCAAGTGGCTGCCCGTGTCCCTCAATTGTGTGGGTTAGGGTTTTAATTCTTTGTTCTTCTTGCATTGCTTTGGTTCTCCAAAGGTAAGTTGGTCCTTAAACCTAACCCTAAACACTTTAAACACACTTGAATCAATGAATGATATAATCAAATGCATGTGTAAGGTCCTAAAACTATGAATCATATCAATTGTTCTTTGCCCTAATTGCATTGTTGAGATTGAACAATGTTATGTTATGCATTGTGAATGGTAATGTGTTTCATGAGTAATATACATTGAAATTGAAATGTATATCAAAGATGCAATGATAATTCAAATAAGACATGATATGAGACAATGCCATTGTGATTGGCTATGTTGATGATATTGAAAGAAAGAAGGCATGTTTGCCTAAATGTGATGAGAATTTGAGAATGGAAATGGTAACTATATAATAAATGAATTGTTTGTTTAATATGTTATTCAGTTTCAGAGTTCTGGATTTGGGTGGCATGCCTAAGAAATGATGAAAGGTAACAGTCTTGCCGGGTTGAGGATCTCCTCATATGTGTTGAGTTGATGGTCCAAGAGACTGGGTCTGTTACACTATGAGAATTGTGAATATGAGATATATGATTTGTAACAGTCTTGCCGGGTTGAGGATCTCCTCATATGTGTTGAGTTGATGGTCCAAGAGACTGGGTCTATTACACTATCCATGGATAGAGATACATGTATATACATTGCCTACGGGCGTGATTATTGTGACTATGAACCAAAGCAGTAACTCTGAACTCTGAATATCGTATTAAATACTTGTTGGGCCCATAGGTGTCAAGGTTATATGAATGTCCTAAATAATATTATGAGTTAATGAAATGAGATGTTGTTATTGAGTATGATTGATTAATGTTGAATGTGGAAAGATGTTGAATTGTGGTATGCTCATATGACTATGATTTGTGAAATGCATAATTATGTGGTTAACTTTATATTTATGATGTTGATCTTATCAATAACATATGTGGCATTGCATTACATTAAAGCATACCATTAGCATGTTTTATCTTACTAAGCCGTTGGCTTAGCGCGATAGTGTTTAATCGCGCAGGTAATAGAGTTGATAGAGTTGAACCTGAGAGTTCATCAAGACCAAATGAGAGTAAACCTTGAAGAATCCATTTTGGGAGCTTAAAGATCAGAGCAGAATTGACAATCATGTATACTTCTTTATATTTTGTAAAGAAATGTTTAATATGTAAATATGTACATATTGTATAACTTCCGCTGTGTAATATTTAAATGTATATATATATATATAATATGTTTTGTTTTATAAGTAAATGATCTACTTTTCTATAATGTATAATGATAAGGGTATTGTATTAAATTTAAAGTGTTTTGAATGTTAAGAAAACCGTAGCATCCCTATATTTGGTGCACCTATGCTACATTGTTGTGGTTGTAGTGTGTGTGCATTGGATATGGGGGTGTTACACTTTCAAATTTGTAAAATTTTCTCTTTTATTTATGAGAACCATCTTTTTCTTTACTTCTTTTTTCTTTACTATTGATATTGCTTGAACTTACATTATAAATCATTTGCTACTATGCATATTCATTTCCTTATCTAGTCATTTTATATTGTAAAAAGATTTAGGAATGAAACTATTATTCTTATTAATTCTCAAATTATTAATTTATTAAAAAAATCAATAGCACAATCATTTTTTGGAACAATTTATTGTTTTATTTCTGTCAGTTGAATATAGTGTTGTCATCTATATGGTTTTTTCTTTTGGATTATCATATAAATTTTTTTTTTGCCAATTGTTTTTTATTTCTTGGTATCTTTTGCTAATATGTTTTTTTTAAGAATATGGTTGAAATACGATCAACATCCTCTACACCAAAGAAATCTATTAGTCAAATTATGAGGAAGTTAAAGTAGCCTGAAGGAAAACAAAAATATAAAAGATTGAGGAAGAAATTTGATGGTGGAGTTGAAATGAGCAAGAAATCAGTGTTACAGTCTTATATGAAGAAACTGAAAGTAGATTTGACAAAAAGTGGAGAAAAAACTTTTGAGGATGTTTTTATCAAGTTTTGATTTGAAAAAAAAAAGGGGTAATTGTTCTTCTTCTATTGATAGAGGAGTAAAAAAAAATATAGAGAGATGATATAAAAAAAAAGGCTAAGTTAGTCATTGAAAATGATATTTTGGATGAATCAAAAAGAGGTCTAAAGGTATTTTTTATTTTTTATTGTTAGTTTCATTTTTGTTGATATTTTATTTGTGCATCATATTTTAAATAGAAGACTTTGTTGTGTTTATTTTTTTAGTTTTTTGGAAGTGTAAATTTAAACAGTTTATTGCTTTATATTTTTGTTGTTCTCTATATGAATAAAGACATATAAATATACTTCAAGTATACCTATAGTATACTTTAAGTATACCTATAATATACTTTAAGCATTATATATGATAGAACTTTTTTATTTAATTGATTTAAATTATAATAGAAGAATGCTAGTTGTGCCTAATTTTTTTTTGTAATATACTTCAAATATAAGTATAATATAATTTAAGTATTCTATATAATATGACTTAATTTAACTGATGAATATTGTAATAGAAGATTATTTGTTGTCCATAATTTGGATAATTGGTAATAGAAGACTGTTTGTTGTGTTTAATTTTATTTTATATTTTTTTGCCCTTGCATTTGTTCAATTACACAAAGTTAATAGGAATATATACTATAAGTATACTTCAGGTATACATTTAGTATATTCAGTTGATTATTCTGAAGTATAGTATACCTTTAGTATACTTCATATATACTTTAGGTATACTTTTAATATACTAAAAACATCATTTTTCTAATATTATTTTTTTTATTTTTAGCTTTGGGATTATTTGGTTAAGCCGGAAGACTACTTCACAGCAAAGGTTCCTGTTCATATTTTGTTCATATTTTTTGTTAAGTTGATAATAGAATTCAGAAATATATAGTTTTTTTTTTATAACTTTTAGATTTGACATTAGTATAGTTTGTTTATATTTTGTTAGAATATGTTCTGTCTTATGTTACAATTGTTATTTTAGTTTCATTTTATCTTTATTGCTGTCTTTTTTATTAATATTTTTTAATTTTTTAATTATCTTTTTTAAAAATATTTTACTGTATTATAATTTTTCTTTTTATATTTTAATAAGTATTTTATTATTATCTTATAGATATGTTTTTCATATTCTAGTGTTGATTTTGGTAAAATATATTGAAAATATACTAAATGTATATTTAATGTGTACCATTTCATTAGTCTTTTCAATTTATATAATTTATGATATGCATATGTTTGCGACTGTAATTTTTTACACCTACTGATACTGAAAAATAGTTTTATTTTAATTTAAATTTTGTAAGTGTAAAAGTTGGTAAAAATATTAGAAAAATATATCATAGATATATTGAATGTAGATTTAGGTTAAACTTTACAAAAACTTATTATATACTGTATGTATACTTAAGGTATATTTTATATTGGATATATATTTAAGGTAATTTTTTTTATTTTATTCCTTTTTTCTTAGTTTTTTTATTTATTTTTTTTGTTAATGAAAACAAATAAAAATTAACAATATACTCCCAAATATGCTGCAAGTAAATAACATAAAGCTTCAAAAAGTACATGGAATATATATCTAGCTAGCAACCATGGAATATATATTATTAATTAGAATAGTATACTTTACAAATACTTATTATATACTATATGTATACTTAAGATATACTTTATACTGGATGTATACTTAAGGTAAAATTTTTTTGTTTTGTTTCCTTTTTCTTAGTTTTTTAATCTATTTTTCGTCAATGAAACAAATAAAAATTAACAATATGCTTCCAAATATGCAACAAGTAAATAACATAAAACTTTAAAAAGTACACGGAATATATATTTAGCTAGCAACCATAAAATATATATTATTAATTAGAATAATACTTATATTTAATTTAAAAACAAGCAAATCAAGCTAATTGAAAAAAATTTAGCTTCATAATAGAATTTTTGTTTATCAATACCAGTATTTGCAGTTTAAAAAATAAAAAATCTTGAAATCAATTTTTTTTTTGGGAAATTAATTAATTTTTTTGGAAGATTTCTACATGTCTTTCGATTATGTCAATATTATTTGCATCTACCACACTTAATTTGGACTTTTATATCCCATGTTGCTTTAATTTTCTTTTTTTTTTGTCTTCCAAATTTTATTCTTCCTATTGGTGGTAAGACAACTTATTTTCCAACTTCATTGGATATACTCCATGTGTTTTACTTTGGTACTAGATATATTATTCCTTGATAAGTTTCCACCAATGTGTTTTTTGTACAGTAACGTGAGCAATATTCATAAGGGTTAATGTGCATCTTATTTATTATTGCTAATGCATGTAGACATGATACTTCATCAATTTAGAACCTATTGCAAGTGCATAATCTTTCTTTCATTTTCACTGTGTATATTTTTTTCATATTGAAGGACTGTAAAAAAACACATGGATGGTTTCACCAGCAAAAAAATACATATATATTATTTCTCATTATTGGGTCACTTCTCATATTATAATTTCTTATTTATGTTTATTCAATCAATTAGTGCAGTGTACCTAATAGCTTAAATTTATAGTATTAATATACTTAATTGTAGATTAAAAAATTATTTTACTTTTGAATCTAACCTTCATTCTTAGAGAGGCAATGTAGTTATCACTGAGCATATCTTCGTGCTTTTAGCCAACTTCATGAATGTTGAATTTGCTATATTTCTGTTCATGTAACTCCAATCTTGTGTCAAAGCACGCAAATATTCAAGCAAAGATGCTATTGGTTTGTAACATCCCAACGGCCTTCGGCTTATGACTCGGTCTTTTCACCCAGTCCGCTTCAAAGGACTGCTACAGTACTGCTTCCCCTCACGGTTCCACAGCAAAATTTATTTATTTAGCCCAAATCAAAGATCGCCTCCCCCATTTCGATCCCAAAACCTCCTTAAAAGTGTCTTTATGACCAAACGAGTACTTTTAGTTCAAATAATGGACAATCAACCATTAAATAACAAAATTCATATAAATAATATTTTAATAACGCTAAAATTTCACCGTAGAATTCTCAATTTTATTTAAAAAGTGTTCAGAATCTCCTCCATTTGATTGACTTTCTTTTTGTCCCTTCATTTAGCTGTCAAATATTGCATCTTCCGTAATTTATTTTTGATGAGTCCCACCTTTAGTTATAACATCAATAATTATTATTTATGTAACATACTAAATTTAACTGTATTTATCAAGCATTCTATATAAAAAAACATTTAAAGTTTTTTAGAGAAAAAAGAGATTTATTATTAATTATAAATCTCTAAATCTATTTTTTATAGATGATAAATTTTCTTTACTAATGATCTCTATATTTATGGTTCATCTAAAGACGATAAAAATATTTTCAAAATTTAATCTGAAAGTCGAATTTTGGCAATTGAGAATTAAATCAGAGAATATATCCAAAATAACTTTTTACATTCCTGACGTTTAGTGTCAGTGGACAATCATATCTTTTGGATTAAAAATTACTCTATTACTATTTTAGAAGGCTATGATTAGAATAATAGTATTTTTACAAAATTACTTATCTTAGACTTTTATAATTTAGTTATAAATTGAATTAAATTAATGTTATTGTTTGAAATACTATTTTTATAGATTTAATTTAATAAAATTTTATAAATAAATTAATAAAATTTTAAAATTTATTAAATAATATAAAATTTTAATAGTGAAAATTTTTTATAAAAATATATAATAAAAATTTAAATATTATTATAATATTAAATATTCAATTTTATTTTTAATTCGCCTATAATTTTTTTTAGTTTAAAAAATTTACCCCATAATTTAATTCCTAATTCCATCATTCACTCTAATACTTTATTGAGAATACCATATATTGAATAATACCGTTCACCTTTTTTTTTGAAAATTAATAATTTTATAATAATACCGTTCACGTTGAATACATCATTTAGCTACATAACAACATATATTATGGAATAAATTTTATTGAATAATTATTATAAAATTTTATAAAAATATATTTAAATATATTAACTTATTAATTAATTCAATTTATACAATTTATTATTATAAATTATATGTTATAAATAAATTAAATTATATAAAAATAATTTTTATATCACATAATAAATAATAATTCAATCAATAAATTTTATATAAAACTATATCATAATACAATAATAAAATTAATCAACGTGAAAAAAATGATTTTGAAATTACATGTCATATATTACATAATAATTAAACATTTTTGAATTTTTACTCTAATTATTTTTATAAATATTATAGCAATACTATTTATTAAACTTATATTTTAATTGATAGTTATTAGTACTATATATATAACCCTTATGTCTTAAAAATAATATAAAATTATACTTTGATTAAGCCTAAAGGACTTAAATTCTAATAGTATTTTCATAAAAAAAATTACTATTTTTTTTATAAAATAATCATTACACTAAGTCATATTAAGATATGTATGCTTTTATACATTATATTCTATTAACGTTTATTTCAATTTATATTTATTAATATTGTATCTCTTATAAGATGTGATTAATTATTTATCAACAGTACAATGATACTATATTTTGAATAAACAACTTATGTATTGTTTAATTTGTTAATTTTAATTTGTTATTTTAATTTTATTTGGTGAAATATTTGTGTTTTTTAATTTATTATTTTACTTATGGTATCAATTAAGTTACGTATTAGTATAAATTGAGAATTTAAAGTATTGTAATTATGTGAATAATTTTGAAATTCTTGAAATAGATATAGATAAATTTTTTATCAAGACTAGGAGAGTATGAGGTGAATCGTCGAATATTCCGATCCTAAACCAGACATTAAGTAGTCAAGCAAGTGGCGGTGGGGAAACTAGTGGTGGTAGGGAAGCTGACAGTAAAAAAAGGTGTTCGTAGTTTAGTTTTGATGATATTATTAATGACCCAACATTGCATAAACCTATTTATGAATATGATGTTGGGATTAGAGATGATGTTAGGAGACAATATTAACTAAAGGACCTTGTCAACCTTATGGACACAATTTTTCACAAAGAGAATTTGAAAAAATTAAAATAAATTTTTAGGGATGTTTGGTTCTCTAAATACGAGTGTCTAGAGTATAGCATGTCCAAAGATGCAACATTTTGTTTCTAGTATTATCTTTTTAACTTGAATAGAGGATCTAAGTATGGAGATAATGTCTTCACATCCATTGGTGCCAGTAATTAAAAAAAGGCATTAGAAAAATTTAATGAAAATGTTGGCAGTCCAACTAGTCCATACAATAATGCAAGAATGTAATATTTTAGCTTCAAAAATCAAAGACAAAGTGTGTCTTGTGTGTTATCTAATTTCAGCCAAGAGCATGAAGCTTTTTATCGGACACGTTTGACTATTGTTGTTGACATAATTCATTTTCTTCTATTACACGAATTGGCTTTTCGAGGACAAGACGAGTAAAAAACGTCACTTAACAGGGGTAATTTTCTTGGACTTCTTGATTGGTACAGTGAGCGCAATATTGATGTGGAAAAAGTAGTTAGTTTAAATGCTCCTAAAAATAATCAACTCACTTCACCATATATCTAAAAGTAAATAGTGAATGCTTGTGCTTTGGAGATGACATGAGCCATTATTGAGGATATTGGAGATGGCTTCTAATCTTTATTAATTGATGAGGCTAGAGATAATTCAGTGAAGGAGAAAATGATCGTCATATTGAGATATATTAATAAGTTGGGACGAGTGGTTGAACGATTTATTAGAGTAGCACATGTGAGTGACACATCCGCTCTATCTTTAAAAAGTGTACTCGATGAATTTTTTACAAAACATGGATTATCACTTAGTAGAGTTAGAGGTCAAGGATATGATGAGGCTTCTGATAAATGGATTAAAGACTCTCATTTTAAATGAAAACTTCCCAAGCAAGGTATATTCATTGTTTTGCTCATCAACTTTAATTGGTGCTTGTTGTAGCAGCAGGGAGCAATAGATATATGAGTAATTTTTTTTATTATAATTCAATGATTGTGAATATGATTGGAGCTTTATGTAAAAGAAGAGATGCTCTCCATAAAAAACAGCATGATGAAGTAGTTCAACATTTGGAAAGCGGTGATACTCAAACTGGAAGAGTCTTGCATCAAGAAACAACTTTAACTCGACCTGGTTCCACTTGTTGGAGTTCACATTATAAAATAATTATCCATCTTCTCTCTATGTGGTTTGTAGTGAGATTCTTGAGAACATAGCAGAAGATGGTGCAGAAAGAAAAAATGGAGGGATAGTTGTGAGTTTGTTTGACAAAATGGAAAGTTATGAGTTTATTTTCATTACTTTCTTAATGAAGAAAGTTTTAGGAATGACAAATGATCTATCTCAAATCTTACAAAGAAAATGATCAAAACATTGGCAATGTTGTACATTTGATTGCAACTGCTAAACAATAATTGCAAAACTTCAGAGAGAATGGATGGGGTGAATTATTGGAAGTTGTTAATGACTTTTGTATTTATCATGGTGTGACAATGCCTAATATGGAAGATAATGTTCTAGGTCGTCTGCATTCTAAACATGTTGATCTTCCTATTACTTATTATCATCACCTTCGAGTTCAAATATTTTGTCAGGTACACTTTTTCCGTCATGAATCATTTTTCTAATACTCAACTATTTATTATACTACAACCTTATTTTCTTTCATTAAATATCAAGTTATTGATTTTATTGCTTAAGAAATGGAGAGTCATTTTTGTGAATCAAGTATGGATTTACTTTTGTGCATTGATTGTCTTTCTCCTATAGACTCCTTCCCCAACTTCAATCTATCTAGATTACTTCATCTTTCTAAACTATATCCATATGATTTCTCCAATACTGATTGAATGATACTTCGGGATCAACTTAAGACCTACATTGCTGATATAAAATGGAATGAAGCTTTCTCTAATTTGCATGATATTGGAGCTCTTGCTCAAAAAATGATTGAGACAGGATACGATAATATGTGTTCTTTGGTATATTTGCTTATTAAGTTAGCTTTAGTCTTACTTGTTGTAATTGCTACTGTTGAGAGATCTTTTTCAGCAATGAACATTATCAAAATGGATTAATGCAATAAGATGAGAGATGATTTTTTAACTGACTGCTTAGTGTGCTACATGGAGAAAGATGTTTTTGTAAAAGTTAAAAATGAAGCTGTCATGCAATATTTTTAAAAAAATGCAAACTCGTAGAATACAATTACCACCTCGTAGTTGTAGTTAATCTAGAAGTATAAATTAAATGTTGAACTATTTCAATATTAAATGTTTAATGTATTTTGAATTTGTTTGTAATTTTTTTTTTAAATTTTGCCCCCCCTCCGTAATCTTTTGGTTTTGCCACTAGCCAGCACTCACCATCATCATGCAAAACTAAACGATTCTATCAATGACTCTAGTGGAGGAGGATGAAGAAGCATGGTAGGTGCGAACGTAACAAAAGCAAAGGAGCAAATGAGGATGGATATGGTGAAAGAAGAGAGAGAGAGAAAGGAGGCAGTGAAAATGGGAAAGAGTTTGTAAAGAGTTGATATCACTATTTTATGATTGATTTGAAAAATGAGAAGGTTCAATGTTGAGTTACTATGGTGGCTTTGAAATTAGATTTCTCTATGATTAATTGGTTGTTTAGTGTGTGCAAGTTAAGAAAAACTTCACTATTAATGCTACTAATTTTTGTTTTTAAAAATGTATTTTATTTTCACTTCTCGTTGAATTTGATTTTTATTTTTATTACAAATCAAATTCTTTGCATCATTAAAGTTCCCATTGCCATCTTCATCTCAAATGTCTCTCACTATCTGCATCACCAACCTCCACCCAGTCGACACACTAGTCACCACTCACCATCATTTACATCACACTATCTTTGATACATAAAGGTCACCATTGCCACCACCATTACAATCACCATCATCATCATCCCAACATACTAGTTTCGAGCTTAAGCTCTCTCCTCTTTACTCAAGCCCCTCTTTGAAGTTTGACTTTTGAAATTTGGGAATCTATAGACTCTGGTTCCATTCTTGTCTAACACGTTGTCAGGAAAGTAATACATCTTCTTCATCATTGCAATAATTGCTTAACTAACTTCATAGTCTTTAAAAATCCTAGCTACTTCAAAATAGGTCAAATGATGGGTTATAAATAGGACATTAACCACCTCTAAGAGTTTAACTTTGACTGTTACCACTTTGTTTTCTATAAGAAATTTGTTTTTTTTATGAAGTGTAGAAGAAACTCCACCCAAAGTATGGAACCAAGGTCTTCCCAATAGCTATGCAAATATAATAAGAATACCCAAAATCATGAATTATACTATTGATTCGATGTCTCCTGCTTTGACCAATGTCTTGAAGGTACCTAAGGTTGGGTAATTAGAATCATAATATGCTTAGATAGTCAAATCTATAGGGTTTAAATCAGCCACCGACATAGCAAGCATGGGGAGGTCCATCATCCATCATTGATGGTAGATCCATCATCCACCAAGACACACAAAGTTCACCTTTCTTTACTTTGAACTTTAATGAAGAGTCGACAGTCAAGATCTCAACCATCCTTAGGTAAGTCCTTATCTAAGAAGTATACCATCCCTATCGGTACATTCTAGTTAGGTTCACCGATTGCCTCTTTCATAGAGTTTAGCATTTATTCTAGAGAAGTAGCCAAATTTGAATTAGGCATGCTTGCTAAAGCCTTAGCTATGGCTTCTTTGTGTTTCCAGTATGAAGCTAACAAATCCGAAATGCTAATTTCCACCTTGTTTTGGTTCTTTACTGCTTTTATCTTCTACTTTTAGTACAAGGTTCTTATTATAGGGTCTTCTTGACCTTGTTGCATTTGTTTTCCTTCATCCTTAGACTCACACTGGAAGGTCCTATTTTATACTAATGTAGCAACACCAGAATGTTCCTCATCTTCATTCATGGTGTCCTAAAAATTCTCCATAATCATAACAAAGACTAATAAAGCTGACCTTGGTAGGTTCCTCCTTGTCCCATTTTTAACTCTCCTTGAAGTCTCCCCATTTACACCCTCGAAAGAGGCAATCATTGTTGCCATTAACAAACTCACTATTTAAAATGACAAAATCGCTATTGGCACTTATAAGTTGACTAGTTCTTTGTTTACTCCCACAATTAATCTACTAAGATCATGGGGTTATCTATGGACAAAGAAAATAAATTTTGTACACAGTAGGCAAAAATATATGGGGTGTTAGCATAAAATAAGAGATGTTAGTAGGAAATATGGGAGGTTAACAAAAAATATGTTTAGCAAATATTTTAAAAATGGAATAAAAGTGATAGAAAAGAATAGAAGAAGGGGGTTAAAAACAAAAGAGAGGAAAAAACACAGAGGTTTTAAGAGTTATAAAAAAAATATAAAAGTGCATAGACACTAAAACCAAAACAACTAGGTATCTAAACATCAGTAAGGGGGCATTTGTTGGCTTCATGGATTTGAGCCTGAAACTTCATCAAAGCATAAATATGAAAGACCCTACAATGCAGGTATGTTTCTCTAACTTTTGTAATTTATTTTAATCTTTTTAGCCTGACATATATATCAAGTTCATTTTGGTTGTTTTGTGATTATTGAATGTTCATTTAGCTTTGCTTTAGTATGTGAAGATCGCTATATAGTATCATATTGTGTTGTGATGATTTTATTGACTGCATATGTCTATAATTATATATGGTTAGGATAATTAAACATAGTCTTCGATAAATTAAACATGTTTATGATTGACTTTAATACAATTATGCTTATTGTTATTTGCATTGAATCAAATTGAAAATAAAATTGAAACTTAAAATTACAAGACATTATTTAAGAAACTTCACTTTTGAAAGACAATTGTGTGTGTAGTGGAAAATTTCCATTGCTATGGCAAACTCGCCATAAGCAATGACAAATTCTTCAGTTGCTTTGGAAAATTTACCTTACAATTACAATTTTTGTCTGATTTGGTTGCTGTGTATATTTACTGCTGTGATTTTTTATTTTAAGGTGCTTTTTTCTTTAGTTTTGTTACTATGATTGTATTCTAAGTGATGTTCTTTATTTATTTTGGTATTGTAATAATGTCTTAGACATTGTGTATTTTGGTTTGGTACTACATTTAATCACTGCTTCTTTAATTTTGCCACTGTGTTTATGTTAAGTTACTGTATTTACATTAGTGCTAGTTTTTATTGCTAAATTCTCTATAATTGCATCCTGATTCTGGTTGAAGTTTAATGCATTATCATTAAAATTATGGTTATTGCTTGTTGAAGCTTATTGCATTTTATTTCTATTTCTACTGTGTCTATTAATATTTTGTCATCGTTGTTAATATTTTCATTCTTATTCTTATTGATTATTTTTTTAATAGTTGCATTTTTAAGGGATTTGTAAAAGGCATATTTCCATTACCCATGGCTGCCTTCTGTTCTATTGTTTTTTTTTGAGATTTAAGGATTGTAATGGGTATGTTTCTACATAGAGTATGCATGCATTTGGTTTTGTATTTTGGATTAATTATTTATGGATAGACGAATGGATTTTAATAAGTGCATGATAATTGAATAATATTTTAATTTTTGGAAACAAATTAATACTTTGGTATAAAAGGGAGGCCAATTCCGACGAACCGACTGTATTTGGGGTGCTGGACATTTCTCATCTTCTCCATACATACTTAACTTTTTCAACTTAGTAGGGGATTGAAGATATTCTTTAGGAATTTCCACCTCTTCTATATTTACCTTCCTAGTGATGACTCCTGATCTCCAAACTTAGGCCCATTTCTCTTAAGGTTTTAAGCCTAGTATTACTAAAGTTGCAAAAACTATTCCACCGAGAGTTTTGGGAAAAATTCCTACTTACAACTATCTAATTTTTACCCACTATTAGCAGGGATATAATTTGTATACATGATAGTTTGAAATCATATTTTTCTTGAAACATGAAAGGGTATCAACTTACAATGAAATCATGCATGAAACATTTCAAACTAGATTTTGTTATGTTAAAACATGAAAGAAGTTTAATCATGAAAACCTAAATGGAAAACATTGTTGAAATCCCATAAGTTAAGTTGTATCTAAAACATGGAAGATAGCTTGTTTGAAACATGGCTTAAACTTGAAACTCGATAAACATGAACATGGAATTTTTAAATCAATATAACATGTGCTTAAATTGATTTTGCAACATGAACTTGAACTTATAACTTGATATAAGACTTGTACATGTTAAGAAAACTATGGATATAAAACTTATTTACTATGCAACATGAGCGTGTGATTCCTGCTAAAACTTGAGCTTGTGAGAAAAGAACACATAGAAGTAATACTTAAAAGAGAGTAGGCATGAGCTTAAATTAACTTGAGCATTAATATGAAACATGCATACATGGCTTGATGTAACTTGAATTGGCATAAAACATAAGCACAAAACTTGAATAAATATGGGATTTCATTAATATAAAATCATACGGCTAAGACTTGCATATTTCAAACAAGAAGTTCGAGTTAGGGTTATACTTGTACAGAGCATGACATGGAATCAAAGTACACTTGAAACATAAATTGAAACATGATTTAGTAAAAAAAATTGACACAAAGGAACTATCATGATTAATTTCTCACCTTTCTTTCTAAGGCTAGCTCACCGCTTGCTAACTTCCAAATGTCCTTGTCTCTTTCAAGGTCCACTTAAATTCCTTTGCCTGCAAAGGCAAAATAAGCATACATAGTGCCTTAGTTACTCACTTAAGGTTTACTACATGTTAATTATCTTGGTCTAAACTCTTTTTTACCTATGTATCAACTTATATATAAATTTTACCTAAAGTCAAGGTTATCTATCCATTGAAATAAATAAATTATCAAGGCCTTGTAAATCTGCCTTTTCTAAACTTTAAAGGGCTATTTATGTTCCAGTAATTATTTTCCTCACCAAATCTGAATATTTCACTCTAAAACTTATAGGGAACCTCAAATACACATTTATTAACTTGAATATAAATTTTTATTTAAATTTAGGATTATTTACTTCTTTAATTAATATAAGAACCGACTTAAAAAAATTAATACAAGAATCACAACTCCATAATTTTGTCCTGCATAGTATCTAACAAGCAACTTATAATTTATGATTTTTATACCATATTTTTCTCATTATTTTTGCTTTGAAATATCTAAGACACTTCAATTATTTCACTAAAAACAATGCCCATTTAACCCCTTAAAAAATTCACCATTTCAGAAGCACTTCAGATATGCCCTGTTCTGTCTCTAATGGACAATCCACCTTTCTCAATTTATTTAAATTATCAAATGAACTCTAAAGATTATGGAACTTTATTCTTGCAATAAAGACATATATATGAACTTCTAATAAAAGTTTTAGAGCTATTGGACACTTCTAAGTACTCCATAAAATTTCAAACATCCTATGGTGCTTAAGGATTTCACTAATTTCATATTACAACTATCAATTTTTTTTAATTTCTACTTCCATCTTAAACCCTAGCAGCACATATATAATGGTTCTTTCTTTAGTCTTTTCAATTAAAAGTCTTATTTACTGCACCACCATATAAGATTGTGTTTATTTACTCATATTTAGTTCGTTCAAAGTCCAACTAATTAATTATAAATCTTAACCAATAATATATATATACACACCCACCTCCCAAATACAATAAGTGAAAAAAATATGCAAAGAAACCTTATCAAACCTTATATATATGTTATAAAATTAATGATAAAATTGTTAATAAATAAAAGAAAATGAAAAACAAAAATTAATTATCCTAAGAAGCAATTTGAATACTTATATTTTTCAATTCTTTTATTATATATTCAAAAATCTTATAACCTTCTCTATTTATAGAGTTAGAATTTAAATGAAATATTACATGTTCATTAATAAGATAATAATAAAGATAAAATGATTAAAGAGATAAGGAGACAACATGATTAAAGAGATAAAGAAATAATGAAATAAAAATTAAAGAGATAAATAAATAATGAAATAAAAAGATAAGGAGATAAAAAGATTAGGTGAAACATCCACTCATTATTTTTTTTATTATTCATAACACTCCCCCATTGATGTTTCTCTGTTAAGAGTATATCTCATATATGCTGCCTCATTAAAAACCTTGCCAGGAAAAATTCAGTGGGAAAAAAATGCTTGGCTAAGGAAAAAAAAGAGTACAGTGTGTATTTTACTCTCCCCGTGAAGATGTCACTTCACATCTTTAAGTCTGCATATTCCAATACTATATCTTAACTTCTCAAATATTGTAGTGGGTAGTGTCTTTGTAAACAAATATGCTAGACCATCATTTAAATGAATTTGTTGAACATCTATTTGTTCTTTCTTTTGAAGATCATGAGTAAAGAAAAATTTTTATAAAATATTTTTTGTTTTATCAACTTTGATATACCCTTCCTTTAGTCAATCTATACATGATGTATTATTTTTATATGATATTGTTGAAATATTTTCTTGAAATGTAAGTCACACATCTTCTGAATATGATGGCTCAATGACCTTAGCAAAACACATTCTCAACTTGCTTCATGCATTGCTATTATTTTTGCATGGTTTGAAGAAGTAGCAATTAAGGTATGCTTTATGGATCACCATG
The DNA here is from genome assembly GCA_947685225.1 of Garcia nutans. Classification (NCBI taxonomy): domain Eukaryota; kingdom Viridiplantae; phylum Streptophyta; class Magnoliopsida; order Malpighiales; family Euphorbiaceae; genus Garcia; species Garcia nutans. The sequence goes on from CANTUV010000013.1 coordinate 2,093,400, forward strand.
ATATAGTTGTACCTCCACATGTAAATAAATACCCTATTTGGGATTGCACCATGATATAGCTGTACCTCCACATGTGAATAAATACCCTATTTGTGATTGAGCTTTATGTGGATTAGATAAATATACTACATCTGTATAGCCAACTAATTATGATTTAAATTTATTATAATAAAAAACCCATATCAGTTTTTCCTTTGAGATATTTAAAAATATGCTTAATTCCATTCCAATGTCTTTGCGTTGGATAAGAATTAAACCTTGCTAATAGACTTACAACAAATGCTATATTTGGTATTGTATTATTAAAAAGATACTTTAATACACATATAGCACTTAAATATGGTATTTTAGGACTAAGAAGTTCTTCATTATTCTCTCGAGGACAAAAAGGATCTTTATTGACTTTCACTACAAAAAAACACGCTATCTGCGACGGACAGAATCCGTCGCAGATCCGTCGCAAATCAAGTCTTGCGACCGATCTGCGACGGATACGATTCGTTAATAAAAAAGGCGTCGCAATTTTCAATTTGCGACAGGCCGTCGCAGATTTCGTCGCAGATTTCCGTCGCAGATTCCGTCACAGATTTTCGTCGCAAATTCGTCACAGATTTCGTCGCAGATTTCCGTCGCAGATTCCGTCACAGATTTCCGTCGCAAATTCGTCACAGATTCCGTCGCAGATTGCCATCACAGATTCCGTCGCAGATTGTCGTCGCAGTATCTGTCGCAGATTCCGTCATAGATTTCAAATATCCGTCGCAGATTCGTAGCAAATCCGTAGTAATTTAATATTGATTTTTATTGAAACTATTTGTATTATCAATTAATTTTATGAGAAACTTTATAAATACATTTGGAACATTTAAACACAATCTAAAAAAATACTAATTACATTGATAAAAATAATTCTTTTATTAATCTTCAATAAAATAAAATATTTTACAATTTAACTATACAAGTGTTAAGAACACTACTATAAATAATCTATCTTGAAAATAACAATATAGATCTTCAATTATCATTTTCCATTGAATCATGACTTGCATCATCATTATTAACCTGCAAATAATATTAAAAAGAGTAAATGAAAAGAATAATATGATACATGTTAACAAAGTAATACTAACCGTGGTGTGTAGGCTTTTTCATTCAACTCGTGTAGCTGCTCAGGAATTTTGTATATACACAAGCTGTTTGTCGTCAGGTGCATGTAAACGTGCTCTCTTTGCATTGACTTTGCTAATTTATTCACATCAACTATTGTCTGAATCGCTGGCGCCGTTGCCTACAACCAGAAGAAATAGAAATTTTATTTTATTTTATTACTGATTATGCATCAATATACATTTTTGAAAACTGACTCTGTATCTTATATCAAATGCATTTGAGAAATGCCATTTACATGATGAGTCAATTTGTCAATACTGCGAGTATAGATTTGGTCTAAATTGAAGTGTCCAAGGAAAGTACCCCTGTTTAGAGACTAAGAAACACCATTTATGAATGAATATGAATCAACAAAAGAAGCAACGACCAGTTCACAGATTCTGAATTCAATGTGTGTTGCAGAGTGCACCGAAGCCATAAAAGTCTTTTAGATATTGAATGAAAGAACGATTTAACAGTTTTAAATGGGTCCAAAAAAAGTAATAAGATTAACACAATATCAAATCCAAATGAAAAATCAGCAAGTTTGCAAAGATGTCAGACATCAATTTACAAATAAATGAACAAAATCAACAAGCTGATAAATATCAGTTTCTTACCTGTACAAAGATAGAAAAAGAAAGAAAAGGTTTCTCCCCAACCTTTTTATGCCGAGCCTGAGGGGGGAAAACTAGAACAATATGAATTAAATTAAAAGGAATAACAGTAGAATTTGTGAAGAATGACTATATGTAAAGAAAAAAGTTCTTCAATCACAACTCATAAGGAAGTCAAGGAGGATCACAGTAACAAGTTTCTTGCTCTCTGGGTACCTTAATCAAGATTCTAAGTAAAACCAGTCTTTGTGAGCTAAATTACAGAAAAATAAACTGAAATTCCTTTACTGAGTCCATAACATTGAAAGGGTGAAACTTCTACCGGTACTAGCAAGCATTTAAGGTGGTTCCTATTACATAATACAAACAAGAACAAGAAAGGCCTATGTTTACTAGAGAATTTTCTTCTTCTTCTTCTTTATTTTATTTTATTTGGAAGGGGTTGGGATAACAAGCAAGAAGAATAGAACAACACACAAACAGTGTTTACTGAATCATGCTAGCTTGGTAGTTTTGTTCAACAATATTCAATTTAATCCATCAATATTCAGATTCTGAAATGGAAACAAATAATATGAGCATCATCCAAGCATCATGTCCCCATTGGGCTACAGGCGATGCCCCTGAGGCACCCTCACCCCCAAGTCCCTCCATGGAATTTAACCTTCACAATCCTGTAGATTTCGCAAATAAAACACATCAAACAAAGCTGCAAAACTCAAAGAACATCAAAACATACAACAAATACTCATCATTTGTAGCATAAACAGAAGTGATTGGCAACAAGAACTGACTAAAATCCAAACGTGTTCACATGATTTATTAACCACACATTGAAGTATTCATTCAATTGAAGCTTCACATTGAAGTATTCAGTTCCCCAAGTAGCAACCCTTTTTTCCTCCAATGGTGCTGGCGACTCTGTTGCAGGTTTATAAACACACAAGATTAATAAAAAAACTTTAACATTGATAATGAACTTCAAAAAGAAGCCACCAAAGTTAATACACAAACCTTCAGTGGTCTCTTTGCGAGCAATATTAGCCTTCATGAGATCTGTTGCTGCCTCAGCAGCCTTGATTCCAGCAGCCCCTGTGCAATAGCTGTTCCGAATTGTCTGCTTGCAGCACTTGTAGCCCCATTGATGATCCTTCCACCATGAACCCCACACACATGTGTGGTTGTTGATGAAAACATAAATAAATAAATAAATTTCTTGTATCAGAAAAGAAAAGAACACCGCCAATCATGGCTGCAACCAAGAACTGCCAGTAAGTGAGGGAAAACCCACCATCTCACTGACACCAGAAAGGTTGCCTAGCCAAGAAATTGACTATTTTCTATTCGAGTCTGATTTTAGATCACTGAGTATATCTTCATAGCCTCATTATTATTATTACTACTACTAATACTACCATTGATATATAAAGACAGAAAGAGTCATAAGTGTTTGATAATGCTTTTCGTTTTCTTCTCTTTCAAGGGATGCAATATAAGACATGAAATCAATGGCTCCGCTGCCGATCAGAGAGGTATTATATAAGACATGAAGTCACTAGCACAAAACTATTATGAAACCAAACTCAAACAAAGATCTGAAAAAATTCAGATTTAGTTTTTTAAAGATCTGAAAAAATTTAGATTTAGTTTTTTTCTGAATCTCAACTGTAAAATCATCAACAACAACAACAACAACAACAAAGCCTTAATCCCAAGTTAATTGGGTCGGCTATATGAATTTTTTTTTTCACTCCGTTCGATTTAGGACTACCTTCTCTAATAAATGTAGAGCGAAAAGATAAATGTAGAGCAGAAAATCTCAACAGTAAGATTAAATAAACAAAATCCAAGGACATGTCAAAACATATTTGGAGTTATGAATTACGAAAATCCATCCACATGAATATAGTAACGGGTTTATTTAGTGCTTAGAGGCTTTCTCCACGTAGAACTTAAACTAACTAATAAATCACATTTTATTTGAACAATTAGGTTAAACCAACCTCAACATCTAAGACAAAGGAATAACTGAATAGAAAAAAAGTATTTAAAAACGATTATTATGAACAAGCTGCGTAATTCCAATTTAAAAAAAAATAAACAAACATCTAGACAACAAGAAAATAGAAAAGAATTCAACAACTTGAAATTCTTTGATAAAACAATTGAAAAAAGGCACTCAAAACTTAACAATAAAGCTTATACAATGTCTAATATGTTGTTTATACAATGAACGAAATGATTGGAAACAAGAGATTATTTGCATAATTACCTTAATTAATGTTGGTTCTTTTTTGTTAATCATCTAGACTTTTAGGCAAATAAGCAATCGTTATTAATCATCTAGACATCTATGAAAATGGACTCATGGAATTCAAGATAGGTTTGTGAGTTATGCAATTAGAAAAAGACTCGTTGATATTAAATAAGTCAAACATTTATATTTAACCCCTAGCTAGATGCAAAAGCAATAATTAAAAATGCAAAGAAGCTCTGCTCTATCAACATCAACAACCAAGTGAACAACAAGAGAAGCAAGAAAACCAACTGTTCCCTGCAGGCTTTGGAGGTGTCTGTGGCTGTGTTTCTTGTTGTTTTTGTTGCTGCTGCTGCTTCTGTGAAGGATGCTTCTCCATTACCACTTTCACAGAAGCACTTCCTCCTACATTTGCTTCCAATCTGAAACAAAAAATAATAATAAAAGCCAACATAAATCACTAATTATCTTCAAATATCTGATTTAATAACATTAGTTAACATCATTTGGATGGGTGTCCATTTATTTGTTTTGTATTGGACATTGCTTGGATTTTAATATAATGATGCTTTATTTTAATTGTTGCATGTAATATGGATAATATTGTTATACTTAAGAATTTTATAATATTAAGACTTTCAAAGGAGGCCGGTTCCAATGAACCGGGCGTTGTGGGGTTGCTGGGCCATTTCTCACCTTCCCCGCACATACCCAACTTTCCGAACCCATTAGGGGATTAGGGATTCCATAGGAATCGAGTCATCCACCCCTTTCTTTTTCCTGGCCCGTTTGGGTGGCGACTTCATTTTCTCCGGACTTAGGCCTGTGTTCTCTAAGGCCCCGAGCCTAAACAGTGCCGAAGTCACAAGAACCATTCCACCAGGAGTGGGGGCGAAAATCTCCGCTCACAATAAGTATTAGGTGCAATAATAGAATTAACATGAATAAAGAAAAATAGATCACAGACATGTATCAAACAATCAATCACACTTCATTAATATTCTACATAATGAATTTATCCACTCACACTAATAGGATAACACATCATATTAATTAAATTAAACATAGTAAACACAAATTAAAACTGAAATAGAATTAATTAAGGGAAGTGAAGAAAAACTCTTTTAATTGAACTGTAGATCAACTCCAATCTCTTGGTGTATCTCTCTACAATCTCCTCTCTAGAATTTTTATTTGTAACAATAAAACTCTAAAAAATATTGTTTCCATACCTTCATCATGTTCTAAGTGTGATTTACCTCTTATAACAAACTACCAAATGTTTAACAATATCAAACCACCTAAAAACAAACTCCTAATTCCATTCTACTCCTTTAGAATTCAAGTTATATTTTGCAAGGCAATTTATTGTTAGATAACAACATTATCTCAATCTGACTCCTTCATCAAAGTTGTAGCTCTTGAAGTATAGATGACTTTAGCTCTTGAATCACTTCAATTTAACTTCAAAATCCCAAGATATGACCCAATAACTCACAATGATTTGGATAGAAATTCTACTTCAGCATCTTAGGCCTAATTTTGACTTAATATTTGGAGGCCCAAACGGTCTTAGCTTTTAATGAACTAGACCTCTTTGGAGAGCTTGGGACGTCTTATACAATCTCCATGAAAACATTTTCAATCCCAAACTCTATCATCACCATAATTTTCATTAAACCTTTAAATGTCTAATCTGCCTAAAATTTCCGCTTACACAATCCTACAAAAAATTAATTCAAACTAAGTTCTACTAAAAAAATAATAAAAGTAAAACATATAAATAAGCTTAGAATAAATTAATTCAACTCAATTTCATGTAAAAACTGATAAAAAAAAGTATATGTTCAATATGCACTTATTAAATTCTTCCACACTTGAACCTTTTCTTATCCTCAAGTAAATTAACCATCATTACATTAAATCTCAACAATCAATCAAACATAATTAACCAAAGAAAAATAGCAATCACCTATTCTCAATTTAAAATACTAAACTTCAAAGAATCATAATCTTAAACAACTTCATAAACTAAGCACACTAATTAATTAGGATAAAATGCAAAAGCTTCTACATCAAACCATAGCCATAAGAAATTGATCATAACTTCATTAATCCAAGAATATAACAAGCATCACTAAGTAGCCAACTCAACACAAAAATTGAGGATCAATAAGAACTATCATTATATATATATATATTTTCAATGGGTGTATTTTATGCTCCATCCCATTATAATTATTTTTATTATTTATTTATTACTATTACTATTATTATTAAAATTATTATTATTATTTTTATATATAGTGGATACATTTTATTCTCCATTCCACCTTTATCTAAGACGAGTGTGTTTTAATCTCCATCCCGCAAAATTTTTATTTTTATTTATTAATTATGCATAATTCTCATATCATATCCTCACATAATTAAAAAATTGACTACCTTAGTGATACATACTAACTCAAGAATCTATGACATCATAATGAGCTCAAAAAACTATGATTCAACATAAAAGCAATTATAACTATCATTAAAAATAATTGTTCTTAATATGTAAAATTTTTCAAGATAATAAGTTCATCCATTCCATGCATTAAATTGAGAATAAGCAAAAATTATTTCAATCTATCTAAAATAGTTTAATTATCATTTTAAAATCTAAAATAACAATAATTAACACATTCAATAATAAGAAAAGAATAAGTATGGATCAAAATAACTAATAGATTGCAAAATAGGAGTAAAATAAAAATTAATATTTATTAAATCTAGTACAATTCAAAAAAATAAAATTAAATAAAAAAATAAAAAACAACATAACCAAATCTAATGTTAAACAAACTAATAATAAGACTTAATTAGAATCTTCTAAGCATCTCCCTCTTCATTGTTAATATTTATTGCACTAAACTACTCTTTCTTAGGAATATGAGGAGGTCTTTCTCTCTTTTACTTCTCTAATTTTGATGACCTGCCTCTCTTATTCTTGATTGGCGATGTCTTACGTTCATTATCATCACTTGAAGTATCATCTAAAACCACTAAGTCAAGTTGTGATCTAGCTTTTTCACTACCTTTCTCCAAAATTTCCCTCTCCACTATTTCATCAAGATCCATAGTGCATTCATTAGGATCAGATAAGCACGCCTAAAAACATAGAAGACAATGAGTTGTTTAGGTGTTTCTACAGGTGGATTCGCATAAGGTAAAGCTGGATCCCAAATACTGTCTTCATATTTCTAACCCCATGTATATAAACTTTCTTTATTATTCATCTTTCACTATTCTAAGGCTTTGCTAATTTTGAATTAAACTTTGTTAGGAAGTCAACTTTATATAGAGAAAAAATAAGGACTAATCCTAATGCAATTCAACTAAGGAAATTCTATTTAAACTCTTATTATTATTATAGCTGATTAACTAAAAATAAAATCTTAGTTCACTAGGATTAGGAATTCAATTCAAAACAAAAGACTAATAGTATAACTCCAATCCTAGAAAAACTAAAACATCTAACTAAAACCTAATTAAGGCCTAATTGCATTAAAAAAAATTCCCTTTTTTTTCTTTTTTTCAAAATAGTAATAAATTTTAATTTTAATTAATTTTTTTAATTTCAAAATTTTGAAATTTTTTTAAATGAGATGAAAACATAAATTAACAAAAAATTCACACAACTAAATTAAAACAAAAATCAAACAAAATAGCAAAAAAAAAAAAACTAACTACTCTCCTCTCGCACTTAATCTTTTCATTGTCTTTAATGAAAAAAATAAATTACCACAAACAAGATCACATAAAAATAATAAGAAAAAGAAAATATAATAAGAAAAAGATAAGAGATGAAAGCTTCCCTCTTTTATGGAGATGCTGGAGGTGATGGAGTTGAAGAAGGGACAGTCAAACCCGAAAGCTTTATATACTTCATTAACTTGTAATTATGATAAGTCTGGCTCCTCTCCATATTGATAATTCTCCGATTCATAGGCCTTAGTTGATCTCCCATTGTCCTCTGTTGCTCCTTTGTAACATTTAATTGCGAGCTCAAATATTTATTCATTTCGTCCATTGTATCGAGTCGCCTTAGAACTTGTCGTCATCCCTGTTCTTCATTGTCATTATCATCACTTTCCTCTTCATCATTTGTTGCTTTGGCACTTTATGGAGCACTACTAGAATCTCCTTGAACTATGTTCTTGTAGCATGTTCTTGTTGTGGGATCTTTCAATCTACTACTTGTATCCAAAGTTTCAGCACGAGCTAATGTGTCATATGAATAGGGCTCTCCACTCATGCACTCCATTGTGGTGTTGTTAAGATAAAAAAAATATATCATAATATAATCCTAATCCAGTAATAATATGACCTAATGCAATGGTGCATAACTAACTACTTTCCTCTTGCACTTAATCTTTTCATTGCCTTTAATGAAAAAAATACATTACCATAAACAAGATCACACACAAATAATAAGAAAAAGAAATATAATAAGAAACAGATAAGAGATAAAAGCTTCCCTCTTTTATTGCAATGCTGGAGGTGATGGAGTTGGAGAAGGGACAGTCAAACCCGAAAGCTTTATATACTTTAGTAACTTGTAATTATGATAAGTATGGCTCGTCTCCATGTTGATAATTCTCCGATTCATGGACCCTAGTTGGTCTTCCATTGTCCTCTGTTGCTCCTCTATTACATTTAATTGCAAGCTCAAATATTTATTCATTTCGTCCATTGTATCGAGCCGTCTTAGAACTTGTCATCATCCCTATTCTTCATTGTCATTATCATCACTTTCCTCTTCACATTTGTTGCTTGGGAACTCAGTGGAGCACTACTAGAATCTCTACTAGAATCTCCTTGAACTAGGTTCTTGTAACATCTTGTTGTGGGATCTTTCAATCTACTGCTTGTATCTAGAATTTCAGCATGAGCTAATGTGTCATATGAATAGGGCTCTCCACTCATGCATTCCATTGTGGTGTTGTTAAGATAAAAAATATCATAATATAATGTTAATCTAGTAATAATATGACCTAATGCAATGGTGCATATTGGATGTTGAGCAATAAACATCAAACTCTAAAAAATATGATATGTTGCAGAGACTTTCTTATTCTTATAGCACAATACAACATAAATAACTCTTGAGTTGATACTTTATTACTCTCTCTTTTTTTTCAAACACAAGATGACACATAAGTTTATTCAACAAAATAAACTATGATCATGAATTAATCTGTCAGGTGCATTCCTAATGTTAAATGAATTAAAACTAGTTAATGTGTTCCAAAATTTGTCAATGTTGGCACCTCCTTTAGGCAAGCCTAAAGCTTTAAACATAACATTATAATCAATCACATAATCCACACCTAGCATTCTACACTCTAAATTCGTATCTTGGGATTTTGACATTTTAAGATTTGTGAAGAATTCAAGAGTGAGTTCTTTTTAAGTGTCATATTTCTTATCTACTAAATTTTTTCATCCTAATCTAGCATATAGTTGTTTCATCTTAGCATCAATACCCAAATGTTCAAATATGCCATGGTTATAATACCTACAAGGAGAAATTGTTCTTGAACATAGTGATATAAATCTGTTACCTTCTTTTTCATTATAAATGAGAAAAGGAGTATTAACTTGTGAAGATAAATCTGTTGGGAAAATCGCTATTTTCCCGCCCTTCGGACCATCTTCAAGCATGAACAAATGAGAAAATAAAATAATGACTGTGAAATTAAAAAGAATAAAACACAATGATTTAACGTGGAAAACTCCCGAATGGGGAAAAACCACGATCGTTGTCTAACGACAACCAAGAAAAATATTCACTATGCGGCAAATTGTTACAACCACAAATTACAAAATATTTTTCTAACCGACACCTACAAAACAACCCCCAAATATTTATACTCCAAGGAACTCCAAGAGATTGATTCTCTAATTCCTAATATAAACAACTTGGTGTTTAACCTATAGCTCTCCTTAAGCTATATTTTGTGTTTGCTTGGTGTGTCTACAAATGGAGAGAATGAGCCTATTTATAGGCTTCAAATGCAAATAAATTGTCAAACTAAATTAGGTGAAAATTAGGCTAAATTAGGCACCTCCCATTTTCACCTCACATTTTTTACAATTTCTTCCTTGTTAGGCACCTTGCATTTTTTACTTTCTTTTTTTTCATTTTTATTTTTCGATTTTGGTGTGCTACCACCAACAATCTCCACCTTGAAAAATAAAAACACAACATTGTCTGTTACCGACAATCATAATTCTTAATGTCAAGAATTAACATACTCCACCATAAAAGAGTATCGCCACTTGGAATTATTTCGCCAACTCCAAGAATTTTCCATTGGCCATGTCGGATCCCGCTAATAGTTTATGGTGCAACCCTCCTGTTAACTTTTTCGAGAGTTCATTAGTCATCGACATCATTTTTCCACCACATGCTTTGCATCAACTGTCAACCAATGTCGCACGCATTTCTGTGGACCAGCTACCAATAATCCGTCCTCTTCCATGGCATCTCAACGGGTAGCAATCATGCCATGAGGACATACTTCTCTCAACTACAGAGAAAACTCATCATCTCCTTCGCCACAGGAGATCACATTGACAGCAACAACGTTAGAGCTTCTAGCCGAATCAGCTCCACTGTTCGGGCAATTCTTCCTCACATGTCCAGTTTGACCACACCCCCAGCAGACAACCTTCCTCTTTCCGGAGCCTTAATTCTTTTTCCAGATACCGACAGATAAAGCTGAATTCTCATAAGATTTATTTTTCATTTCATTCAGTCTTCTCTCCTCAGTAATGAGCTTACTAACCACATCTGCATACACCACTTCCTTACTACCATATTTCAGAACAGGGTTCATGTGCTCATATGTTGAAGAAAGTGACAGGATGAGCCGGAGAGCTTTATCTTCATCTTCGGTTTTCACTCCAAGAGTTTCCAATTCAGAGATGATACCGTTGAGGACACTCATGTGATCAGACAGCTTTGTACCTTCCGCCATTTTCAACGTATGAAATCGCTCCTTCAAATATAACCTGTTGGATATATTTTTCCCCTGATACAATTCTTCCAGTTTCTCCCACAGCTCCTTTGTCGTGGACAATCCAAGCACATTAGCAAGAACATTTTTTGCTAGACACATGCGAATTTGACTTGCCGCCTTGATATCCAGCTCCTCCCATTCTTCGTCACTAATCTTGGATTTTTCTGAGTCTCCACTACCACCGCCTTTTCCTGAATTTCTTCCGCTGACTGGTTTACCCTACAAAACCTTATGTAGTCCAGACTGTATCAACACGTCTTTGACTTGCACTTACCACAGTGCAAAATTCATTCTCCCATCAAATTTCTCAATCTCGCATCTCATTGCCAACATGCTTACTTTGTGCTTAATAAAGGATCAAAAATAAATATTACACCAGGTAAATTCCCAGGTAAGAGGAGGAGTCATAATGGTCTCACTTAAAATCCACTTGCCTTAGACTAAATTCGTGTCGTTTGACAGAATTTACCTCGACATGTAATTATTTATCTCACCACCAATACTCAAGCACACCAAAGCAAAACGGCTCCACCTTTTCCAAAGCTCCACCAGCTCCAAAGGCTCCACCAGCTTAAAAACAAAAATAATTTTTAACAAAAATCTTTTCTGATGTGGAAGATCAGACCAAGCTGCAACCACAGAGCATACTAAGATTTTTGATAAAAAATTATAACACCTAAGCTCTGATACCACTTGTTGGGAAAATCGCTATTTTCCCGCCCTTCGGACCGTCTTCAAGCAGGAACAAATGAGAAAATAAAATAATGACTGTGAAAATAAAAAGAATAAAACACAATGATTTTACGTGGAAAACTCCCGAATGGGGAAAAACCACGATCGTTGTCTAACGACAACCAAGAAAAATATTCACTATGCGGCAAATTGTTACAACCACAAATTACAAAATATTTTTCTAACCGACACCCACAAAACAACCCCCAAATATTTATACTCCAAGGAACTCCAAGAGATTGATTCTCTAATTCCTAATATAAACTACTTGGTGTTTAACCTATAGCTCTCCTTAAGCTATATTTTGTGTTTGCTTGGTGTGTCTACAAATGGAGAGAATGAGCCTATTTATAGGCTTCAAATGCAAATAAATTGTCAAACTAAATTAGGTGAAAATTAGGCTAAATTAGGCACCTCCCATTTTCACCTCACATTTTTTACAATTTCTTCCTTGTTAGGCACCTTGCATTTTTTTACTTTCTTTTTTTTCATTTTTATTTTTCAATTTTGGTGTGCTACCACCAACAAAATCTACCTCAAGTTTAGTATGAGTAACAAAATTTGTCAATGTTAAACTTTAAGTTTTTTTAACGACAAAAATAAAACATTAAAGAACATAACAAAATTTAAATGTTAATAACTTGTTAAATTATAATCTAACTAAAAATAATATAAAATTTAAAGAAAATCACTTGGGTTGCCTCCCAAGAAGCGCTTGGTTATAGTCATTAGCTTGACTATTTCAGTTATTTGTATCAAGAAAGTAAAGTAATGGATTTGAATGACTCAAACCCATTTTCATTGTTTGGTTTAAGGGGATCCTCATTCACTTCAAATTTATTGTCATGACTTTGAATCTCCACTACACCATGAGAAAAAATCTTAAAAATTGTAAAAGGGCCTGGCCATCTAGATTTTAACTTGTCAGGAAACAATTTAAGTCTTGAATTAAATAATAACATTTTTTGGCCCTCATGAAAATCTTGCCTTTTATATGCTTGTAATGCCCTATTTTAGTTCTTTCTTTATAAATTCTAGTATTTTTATAAGCATGTAGGCGTAATTCATCTAACTCATTCAATTGAAATAATGATTTCTTACTAATAGCATCTCATTGAAAAATCAAGAATTTAGTTGCCCAATAAGCTTTATGCTCTATATCCACTGGTAAATGATATGCTTTTCCAAATACAATTAAGTAAGGAGACACACCTAAAGGTGTTTCTATTCTATATGCCCAAAGAGTATCATCAAGCTTACTTGACTAGTCTTTTCTTGAAGAATTAACTGTGGCTTCTAGTATTCACTTCAATTCACGATTAGAGATTTTGACCTGTCCACTAGTTTGAGGATGATATGAGGTACCTATATGATGAGAAACACCATACTTAGCTAATAATGCATCAAAATAATGATTACAAAAATGCTTGCCTCTATCACTAATAATTGTCTTAGGGACACTAAAATGAGTAAAAATATTCTTTTTCAAAAATTTTATAATATGTTTTGACTCATTCGATGGTAAGGCAATCACTTCTACCCATTTAGACACATAATCCACTGCAACCAATATATATTGATTACCATAAGAAGATGAAAATGGTTCCTTGAAATCTATTCCCCATATATCAAAAAGTTCTACCTCTAAAATGTTTGTTAAAGGCTTTTCATTCCTTTTGGAAATAGTACCCATTCTTTGACATTTATCAAAGCTAGACACAAATTTATAGGCATTCTTAAACAATGTGGGCCAATAGAATCCACATTAAAGCACTTTGAAAGCTGTCCTAGAAGATCCAAAATGACCCCTACATTATAAAGCATGATAATGATTCAATATACTATGAATTTCATCCTCATTCACACATGTTCTAATCATTTTGTCAGAGCAATATTTATATAAATATAAATATGGATAATCTCAAAAATAATATCACCCATCATGCAAAAACTTCTTTTTCTATTGATAAGTTAAATTACTATGGAGTAGTTTGCATGCAAAATAATTAGCACAATTAGCAAACTAAGGAGATTTAGAAGTAAGAGAATCAGATATCACAAAAAGTTGTTTATCAGGGAAGTATTCATTGATAGCTGGTTAAGCATCATCATCCTCCAATTGTTTCATTCTCGATAAATGGTCAGCAACTGAATTTTTAGCTCCCTTCTTATCTTTAATCTCTATATCAAATTCCTGCAAAAGAAGAATCTGACAAATTAGTTTAGGCTTTGCATCTTTCTTTGCAAGAAGATATCTAATAGCAATATGATTAGTATAAACAGTAGTTTTTGCTCCCATAAGATATGATCTAAATTTATCAAAAGCAAAAATGATAGCTGAAAGTACTTTCTCAATAGTGGCATAATTGAGTTGCACTTCATTCAAAGTTCTACTCGTATAAGAAAAGACATTCAACTTCTTATCCTTTCTTTGACTAAGAACTGCTCCCACTGCATAATCACTTGCAGCACACATAAGCCCAAAAAGTAGATTCCAATTTGAAGATGCTATTATTGGGGCAGATGTCAGTTCCTTTTTAAGTCTTTCAAAAGCCTTTAAACATTCTTGATCAAACTGAAAGGGCACATCTTTTTCCAAAAGATTATAAAGAGGTTTAGTAATCTTTGAAAAGTCCTTAATAAATCTTCTATAAAAACTTGCATGACCTATAAAGCTTCTGACACTTTTTATCGATGTGGGAGGTGGAAGTTTATCAATCACCTCAATTTTAGCCCTATCTAGCTCAATACCCTTAGCTGAAATTTTATGCCCAAGCACAATTCCTTCTTGAACAATAAAATGACACTTTTCCTAATTTAAAACAAGGTTTGTTTCTTCACATCTCTGCAAAAGTTGGGAAAGATTAGCTAAGCAATGATCAAACGAAAAACCAAAGACAAAAAAATCATCCTTGAATACTTCAATATATTTTTCAATCATATTAGAAAATATTGCCATCATACACCTTTGAAAAGTTGTAGGTGCATTACATAAACCAAAAAGCATTCTTTTATATGCAAAAGTACCATATGAACAAGTAAATGTGGTTTTCTCTTGATCTTGAGGTGCAATAGGTATTTGAATATATCTTGAATATCCATCTAGAAAACAATAATAAGCATATCTAGCAAGTCTTTCAAGCATTTGATCCACAAAAGGTAAACGACAGTGATCTTGTCGAGTGGCAGAATTTGGTTTCCTATAATTTATACACATACGCCAACCCGTTACCTTCCTAGTTGGGATTAATTCATTGTTTTCATTTTCAATTATAGTTATTCCCCCTTTCTTAGGCACAACTTGCACATGAGTCACCCATTTGCTATTAGATATTGGATATATAATTCCAGCATCAAGTAATTTAATGATTTTACCTTTCACTATGTCTTTCATATTAGGATTTAATCTATGTTGATCCTCTATAGTAGGAGTGTAATTCTTTTCCATTAAAATCTTATGCGGCATAAAGAAGGAGTAATGCCTTTAATGTTCGGTCTATCCTATAGCTCTAATATGCTTCCTTAAAACATTTAGAAGTTTATCTTCCTCTTCCTTATTAAAATATGTAGAAATAATAAATGGTAAGTTAGATTTTTCCCCTAGAAATGCATATTGTAGATATGCAGATAATTGTTTTAATTTAAGATTTAGGGGGGCTTTCAATGGAAGGTAAAGCTGGTTTAAAACTTTTTCTAAAATTTCAAAGGTTGTCTCCCTAATGTAATTACTTTCTACACATGCAATGCAATTATCCACTTCACTCAATTCATTTAAAAGTTACCTCTTCCTGACCTACACGTAAGGTTAATTTACCTCTTACATCAATAATTGCTTTGCTTGTAGCAAGGAATGGTCTTCCAAAAATTAGAGGTGCTTCTTCATCTTCTTTCATATCAAGCATAATAAAATCTACTAGAAATATGAATTTACATAAATTTACCAATACATCTTCAATGACTCCTTGTGGATAGGTAACAAATTTGTCAGCCAATTGTAAAGAAATTGTTGTGGACTTCATTTCTTTCATATCAAGCTTCCTATAAATGGATAAAGACATTAAATTAAAGCTAGCACCAAGATCACAAAGAACCTTACCAGATTTGAGGTCTCCAATCTTGTATGATATAGTAAAATTTTCAGGATCTTTCATTTTCTAAGGCAGCTTCTTTTGGATAATTGCACTACACTCTTCGTTAGCATCACCATTCCATAATTCTCCATCTTCCTTTCGTTAGAAATAATTTCCTTCAAGCACTTGGAATATTTAGGCATTTGAGCTATAACTTCCACAAAAGGAATATTAATATGATGTTTCTTAAACATATCAAGAAATTTAAGGAAATTCTCTGCATCATTAGCCTTATAAAGACATTGAGGAAAATGAATCTTAAGCTGATATGGCTTCAATTATTCTATCTCCTTCTTATTTTGGGGCTGCTGCTCTTTAATATCTTCTTTAATGGAATCCTTCTTGGGTAATGGTTCCTCTAATTGCTTTCCACTCATTAAGGTGATTGCCTTTGCTTGTCTCTTAGGATTAAAAACAGTATTGCTAGGCAATGTTCCTTAGGCTCTATTATTCACCATGTCTGCCAATTGACCAATTTGAGTCTCCGAATTCTTAATGAAAGCTTGTTGATTTTGAAGATATGAATCAGTTTTAGCCATATAAGAAATAAACATCTTCTCCAAGGATCATTTCTTCTCTTGATGTTGAAATCTTGGTGGTTGTCTCATAGTATTCTGATTGTTCCATGAGAAATTTGGATGATTCCTCTAATCTGGATTATAATTCTTAGAATAAGGATTGTTTTGCTGTCTTCCTTAGCTAGCAAAATAATTCACTTGTTCCAACCCTTATCTCAAATTAGCATTATTTATTCCACACTCATTTGTACCATGTTTTTCAGCACAAATATCATAAATAGTTTGGCTTTGAAGTGAATTGACACTCATTTGATCAATTCTTTTAACTAAAGTATTAATTTTAGCATTAATGGTTGTCAAAGCATCAATTACATGCACACCAACAGGTCTTCTATGGCTGCGTCTATCTGTATTCCACTGATAGTTGTTGGTTGCCATCTCCTCTATCAAATCATTAGCATCTTCAGGATTCTTTGCATTAAAACACCCTTCAGCTGCTGAATCACGCATTAATCTTGTGGAACCATTCAAACCATTATAGAAAGTTGGAACAATTAACTATTTAGGTACACCATGATGTGGACACTTCCAAAGTAAATCCTTGTACCTCTCCCAAGCTTCATAAAGATTCTCCATATCATGTTGATAAAAGGTTGTAATGTCATTTCTTAACTTGGCTATTTTAGAAGGTGGAAAGAATTTTGCTAAAAATTTCTTTGCCAAGTCATCCCATGTTGTGATAATTCCCTTAGGTGTGGATTTCAACCAACTTTTAGCTTTATCTTTCAAAGACAATGGAAACAATCTTAAGTAAACTGCAGCCTTTGACACCCCATTTATCTTGAAAGTTTCGTATATCTCTAAGAAACTAGTGATATGAGCATGAGGATCATCACTTGGAAATCCACCAAACTGAAGTGTATTCTAAATTATTTAGATGAAAGCTAAATTAATTTCAAAGTTATTAGCTTCAACAGTCGCTTTAGTAATCCCTGAATTGCTCCATCAAGAGTGGGCATAGCATAATCTTACAATGATTTATTTTTATCACCCCATGTTATCTTTCACAATCAAAGCTTTAAAATCTAGATGAAAATTTTATTGCTCTTCTTCCAACTGTAATCGCCTTCGTTCTCTTTCTACTGCAATTGTTTCCTTTCGATGCTTGTTTAGATTTCTACAAGTTCTTTCAATCTCTGGATTAAGTGGCAATAACTCTGGATTCTACAAGTACCTACAAAAATAAAAATAAAAATGCTTAAATTAGCATTCAAGTTAATTAATGATATTAATAAATCACTCACCGACAATGGCGCCAAATACTTGATATGCAAAATTTGCAAGTGCACATAATCGTATTCAAGTAATATAGTTATGAAATAAGTTATCTTTCCCACAGAAAGTGTTTATTAATTACCAACTAGAATCAACTCAATTACAATTTAGGCAATTGAATAATGAACATAATTAAGAAGAAAGATAACTCTAAATCTAAATTAATTAATAGCAATTTAATTTAAGAGAAATAATGATCAAACAAACAACCTAAAATATTGAATTCATGTGATAATTGAATGATAATTTCTTGTGTCTAGTAATCCAATTTTAATTATTCAAGTGTGAGCGGGAATTTTCATCCCCACCCCTGGTAGAATAATTCGTGTGACTTCGGCACTGTTAGGCTCGAGGCCTTAGAGAGCATGGGCCTAAACTTGGAGAAATGGAATCTCCACCCAAATGGGCCAAGAAAGAGAAGAAAGGAGTTTATGACTCGATTCCTAAGGAATTTCCAACCCCCTATTGGGTTTGGAAAGTTGGGTACGCATAAAGAAAGTGAGAATGACCCAACACCCCCATAGCCCCCGGTTCATTGGAACTGACCTCCTTTTTAGGTCTAAACATTATTAAATTCTTAATTATTGCAATATTATTCACATTACATGCAATTTAAAGGAATAAACATTCATCATATTAATTTAAACAAACCAATCAAAATGGGTAACCATCTAAGGATGGAAATATGTCCTTACAATGTTCAATGTCCAAAATGCAAGTAAATAAAAATAGGACACCCACCACTTGGTGGAAATGTGTCCCTTATATTAATCCCCAAATACAAATAAGATAAAAAGAAAATGAAATAAATAAGGTACCTACAATGTGGAAGCATGCCTTTTACATCATCCTCCAAATCCAAAATAATAATAAGAAAATATAATTTAACCATTCATAAGAAACAATTGACAAAAATAATAATTATTAATAAAACATAAAATTTAATAAAATTAGGGTTTGACATCTATTTTAGGTTTAAAATATGCAAATTTGGGTGAAATATGCAACTTAGGGTTTTAGAAATTAAACTAAGAATTAAACATGCAAACTAAGGTTTAGACATGTAAATTAGGGCTTTGTAATTTAAACTAAGCAAATGGGTTTTAGATAAAAGAATGGACAATTAGGGTTTTGGAAATCAAATTAGGGTTTTGGAAATAAAGTTAGACTTTTAGATTTTTATCAATATCAAATATAAACATATAGCCTACTGTAAAGCGAAATTATAAATTTCATCCATAATTTGATAACACAGCAGACAAAGCATTGATAAATAACAATCAATCCATTTATAATTTGTTAACACAATAAATGATATATTTAAACTTACTCAATGAATTTAATCGAATTGGTTAATAAAAATTGCACCTACGTTGTTGGCTTCACCAAGGTAAATTTACTAAACCTGAGCTTGCTTGCACAATTGTTTGCTAGATAGCTCGGATCAAGTGAAGCCCTTGGTCAGTGTCTATATATTCTTTAGGTTGTTTAGCTTGGTTACTGTCTCCTTTTCTCTCTGATTGCTCTCTGTCTCTGTTTATTTTTTTAATTCTTGTGCTTGATTAATCATCCAACCCTTTAATTATTGATTCTCACTCTTGTGTCTCTCCTTTTGTTTTTCTTTTGTTCCTTTCTGATTGCTAAAAGGGGCCCCTATCTTCTGTTTGTTTAAATGGTTGTTTATAAGCCAAACTAGGGCAACCGTTCAAGAGCCCTAAACTATTTTGGAAAAGCCCGAGCCAATCCTAATCCTCTTAGAATTAAAATTGTTTGAAATAGGGTAGAAGGCTTTGCCAATTTGATATGAACAAGTCTCATGGCTCTTTCGAATTAGGCATTTGCCAATTCAATATGGTCCTTGATTTTTGGCTCAAACCAAGTTGGTTTAGGCCAAACCGACTTGGTTTAGGTCTTTTAAAGTTGGTCCATATATAGTTTGGACTTAAAGTTAAACCGACTTTATTTTGGGCTTTTAAAATTGGACTGAACTTAATTTAAGCTTTTAAAAATTTAACAAGACTAGGTTTAAGCCTCTAAAATTGTACCGGACTAGGTTTAATCATCTTGAATCTAACTTGGCCCTTATAATTGGGTCTAAATTTAATAAGGGTCCATATCAAGTTATGGAAAAATGATTTTTAAATATTTACTATTCTTTCAAAAGACATAATACCATATCAATTATAAGTCATTAACCTATTTCTCAATAGCCTTAACAACCTATAATCAATTTATTAAAAGCCAATCTTTCATATAATTCCACACAAGTCAAATTGAATACTCTCATACTAATTATTTTCTTGTGATTCTATTATCTAATTCTAATCAATGAATATTCTTTTCACACTTATTCACTAATCTAGAATCATACAATTGGTGGCTAAGCAATTATAAACATTAGGCTCAATAATAGAATTAACATAAATAATGAAAAATAGATCACAAACATATATCAAACAATCAATCACACTTCATCAATATTATTGATAATGAATTTAGCAACTCATACCAATAGGAAAACACATCATATTAATTAATTAAACATAGTATACACAAATTAAAACTAAAATATAATTAATTAAGGGAAGTGAAGAAAAACTCTTTTAATTGAATTGTAGATCAACTCCAATCTCTTGATGTATCTCTCTGCAATCTCATCTCTAGAATTTTTTTTTGTAACAATAAAACCCCTAAAAAATTATTATTTTTAGCCCTTCTTCATGTTATAAGTCTGATCTCCCTTTTATAACAAACTACCAAATGTTTAACAATATCAAACAACCTAAAACATACTTCTAATTGCTTGCTTCTTTTGAATTCGAGTTGTATATTACAAGGAAATTCACTGTCAGATAACAACATTATCTCAATTTGACTCCTTCATCAAAGTTGTAGTTATTGAAGAGTAGATGCCTTTAGGATTTTGCAACACTTAGACTGGACTTTGGAAGCCTAAGATATGGCCTAATTACTCTCAATGGTTTGGATAAGAATTCTACTTCAGCATCTCCAGCCTAATTTCAACTTAATATTTAGAGTCCCAAAAGATCTTGGATTTTAATAAACTAGATCTCTCTAGAAAGATTGAGATTTTCTATACAATCTTAGTGAATAAAACCTTTCCAATATCGAACTCTATCATCATCAAAATCATCATTGAAGCTTTAAAGGTCCAATCTGCATAAAATTTCCGCTTGCACAATCCTACAAAAAACTAATTCAAACTAAGTTCTACTAAAAAATAATAAAATTATAACACATAAATAAGATTAGAATATATTAATTCAACTCAAGTTCATACAAAAACTTGTGAAAAAAAATATATTCAATATGCACTTATCAGCTAGTGCCACCTGTCGTTCACATAGCTGTTGGTGCTCTATTTCAGTTGTATGAGTATCACAGTCATGATATCCTTGTCAAAGTCGTGATCTTTGTTTTGCCTCCAAAATTGCAATGGTAATTTTCACTATAATATTTTTTTGTGTCTCAATGGCTTTTGATTTTGTGGTCAAGATATGTATCACAGTTGAGATTTACATATTCTTTATACAACTGAGTAAATCTTCAAGTTTCTTGTCTTGCACCCTTTTCTAATTATTTTTCTATTATTATAAACACCCAATGAAAGTATTTGAACAATTCAATTTGATTACTAAGATCAATATTAACCTAAACCTATATCAACAAAAAGATACAATAATTAAAGAAGAATTAGTTGATAAGATTATCATCAATTAGTTAGGCAATCAATTAAAAAAATCAATATGATCCATGAAAAAATAAAAATTTAAATTATGTTGTGTTTACATATGTTATTTATAACAACTTCCTTACATAAACATGAAATCATCTAGCTGTGAGGCCTCACTCGAGCATTGGTCTGACTCAATATATGGGCACAAATTCCCCACAAATTAAAAAATCCACATGTCTATGAATGTAAAATGAAGGAGAAAAGTTTTTAAGTTTTGACTGGCTCAAAACTCGAATTGAAACTTCAAGTATGCCTGCATATCGTTTTTTACTAGGAATAAGAGCCTATGCAATTCTAACCGTTTTCAATGGTAGGGTTTCAACTTATATTTTGTTTTTCCTAGTCTACATGTTGGGAAACCTAATGTTTAAATCTAATTTAAGTTTAGGTTCTTTTAGAAATCCATTCGAGTCCATGGGCCTAAGAGTGTTTGTCCCGATTTTATCAAATCACGTTAAATTTATTAGTGGGCTTTCAAAATTAAAATGGCATTTAAAATTAAAATGGCTAGATCATTTTAACTTTGAAATCCTATTTCTTACATATTCAACATTTTTTTCCCATTTCAATGTGGGATAAACTCCGACAATGTTGGAGAATATATGGGATACAAATCTCATACTAGAAAAAGTAAAGAAAAGAAGAATGACATATAATAATGAGTAGTTCCAAGAAAAAATGGCTTAGGCCATTTTGTCAAGAAGGAGCCCAAGTTAAGAAGCCCAAATATCACAAGTCTGTGAACACTCGAATTTTGAGGCTCGGAAGGTCGATTTTCTCAAACCGCAGACGACTGAGCTGGACCGAAGGTCCACGGTAAAGTTCACCGGAAATATGTCAATATGGTACTTGAAATGTCCGGAACGACGTGAGGATCACGGATATGGTCCCGGAATAATTTTTGGAGGTCTCTAGCTCCCGAAAAATCAGTTTGAGCGAAAACCGGACAAAACCGGCGGCCCAGCCGCCGTGACCCAGGCGGCTCAGCCGCCAAAACTTTCCGTCTTTTCGGCTTGTCACATCCACGGCGACTCGGCCGCCGTCCAGCCCGATTTTGCCTATAAATAGCCTTCAAGTGTTCAGAAAAAGAGGTTGGCTTTTGGAGACTCCGGGCCTCATGCTGACGAATTTAATCCGTAATCAAGAATCATAATCCAAGGTCCAAGAAAATGAGATCTGGAACTTCGAAGTGGAAAAATCCTAAGCAAGGTAATATTCTAATCAATTCTTTGTCAATTTAAACATTTCATAAGCATTCCATCTTCTTCTCAATTTCTTCTTGGTCAAAGACCTAATCCTTTTAGGTCTAAGGCCTAATGGACTAATTAATTAATCTGTTGGCACGAAGCCCAAATTACATCTTTCCGGTACAAAGTACCTAAATTTCACAATTAAAATCAACTTTTTGGCACGGAGCCTAAATCGCACCTTTTTTGGTACCAAGTACCTAAATTTCACATTTAGCACTAAGTGCTAAAACTCACCATTTTGGCATGAAGCCCGACAATGCAGGTCAAAGGCCCAAAATTTACATCCTTTTGGTACAAAGTACCTAAAATTGCACCATTTAGCACTAAGTACTAAATTTCACAAATTTGGCAAAAAGCCCGATCAATACTTGGCATGAAGCCCGACACCAGCACGAAGCACTAAGTGCTCAAAATCTCACATTTGGCATGAAGCCTAAATTGCACTCCTTTGGTACAAAGTACCTAAATTTCACCATTTAGCACTAAGTGCTAAAACTCACAACTCTGGCAAAATGCCTGAAAAATGCACGAAGCATACACACACACATGCATGAAGCATAAATTTCATCGCCTTTAAATAGGCTTTTCCGAACTACATGGGCTTTGATCTCCCATTCAAACGGGAGTATGTAGGCATATTTGGGATTCACCCCAAATAGCAAGTCCACAATTTACTAACAATCTGTCTCTTCTTTTCTTCATTCCTTTTAGATTTGTTCTTTTTGCAAGTTAGTCAAATGCATGACATAGTCCCCGAATCCTCCTTGGGTTCGCAGACTAGAAGCCTTTACATTGGATGCATTATTGGAGTCAAACAAGGGTTTTCTTAGTTTTTCCCTTCGAACAAAATAAACTGAGTGGCGACTCCTGACAACGAGTGAACTTTTGCCCGAATCCTTTTCGGGAGGAAAACCGAGGTTCACAGATTGGCGACTCCACTGGGGACCATAAAAATGATTTATGGGATCTTAGTGGACTACAATTGCTTATTTGACTAACTTGCCATTCTTTATGGTGCTTTTATTTATTTTGCAGGGTACCTTAGCAATGATTATCCTTTCTTTAAGGATATTGGAATTGAAAGTTGACAAAAGAAATCCTTCTAGGGACCATAAAAAATAATTTATGGGACTCTAGTAGACTACTATTGTTAGTTTGACTAACTTGCCCTTCTTTAGGGTACGTTTATTTGTTTTGCAGGGTACCTTAGCAATATATATCCTTCCTTTAAGGATATTGGACTGAAGATTGAAGAAAGGAATCTTTTTCCTTTGATGGATCTATTGTTTGACTACTTGTGCATTTATTTTGTCATTCAGAGAATCTTTTTCTCTTGCATATATGGGGGAATCCTTTTCCTCCATTGCATAAAAAATTATTTTCAAATGAATTTCTTCTCTTTCTGTTCAAAGTTCTGAGTCTGGATAGCAAGTAGCGCTGACCGGCAGGTCTCCTTGATTATGCCGGCGGATAGCCAAAGCGTCCTCCCTGTTGTCGCAAACCATTCCAATCCTTTTGGAGTGGCCTATGAGTAATCGTACTGTTGGACCCACGCGAAACTCCTTGTTTCACATGTGGTTAGGTATATCTTACTCAAGACTCAAGGGTCCCTATTATAAGCCGATTCTCTATTTTTCATGTGCCAATAGAACCTTCCCTTAGGTTATATGTACCCAATGATAGTGCCACATTCCATTAAAATGAATTATGATGTGATGAGGTGCATTCATGCAACATAACAACACGGTTTTGGGGAAAATCTTTTGATATGTGCAAGTGGACCAAGAGTTTTCCTACCCTACACACTACCCTGATTTTTTACCCGTGACCTTTTCAGGTACCCACTGTCCGTGTGCCTCCACCTACACCAGACACACCAACTCCAACTGGGCAATCACCCACAAGCTCTACCACTCCAACTTCACCAACCACTCCAATTCCTGAAATGGCTACAATTGAACAGATCAAGGCCTTGTTAGATGGACAGGCTAAGGAAATTGAAGCTAGGATGTAAGAAAAAATTGATGAAGCTTTAGCCGCCCAAAGGGTAGCCATCCTGGCTGAATTAGGAGGAGCACCAAAGACAGTCCCTACTCCTGGAAATTTAGGGAAGGAACCTATTGTGGGACAAACTAGTACCCCCATGACTGCTCAGAATACCCCTGTCATCAATTTGGAGGATCCACCCTCTAAGAATGTCACTGAAACTGATGAACTGAAAAGAAAACTTGAATTGCTGGAAAGGTCAATCACTGCAATGAAGACTCATAAAGAGGTGGTAGACATGGATTCTTTATCCTTGTTTCCCCAAGCTAGATTGCCTCCAAAATTCAAGATGCCTGGGATGGACAGATTTGATGGGACTAATTGCCCTAAAACTCACCTCAAGATGTATGTGGGGGCATTAAGCCCTTGGGGTTTAAATGATGAGCTCTTTGCTCAATTATTCCAACAATCTTTGATCGGTGCTGCCCTCAAGTGGTTTGTAAGTCTGGACCATGCCAAGATTAAGACCTGGGAAGACATCTGCAATGCATTTAACTCTCAATACCACTATAATATTGAGGTGGATGTCACCAGAAGGGAACTTGAGACTACCAAGCAGAACAACAATGAACCCTTCTCCTCGTTCCTTACGAGGTGGAGGGCAAAGGCCGCCCAAATGATCAATCGCCCTTCAGAACAAGAGCAGATTGATATCATAATCAGAAATTTAAGGCCTACATATCAAGCCCAACTGCAAACCCAATACCTACCTACTTTCAAATCGCTCATTGCGACTGCAACCAAGGTAGAAGATCTGATACAATTGGGTAAGATAGTAGATGAAGAAGCTATCTCGAAGTATAAAAAACAAGGCCAAGCTGCTAATGAAGTGGCCAATATTGCCCCTGCGAATCCTTTACGTCTGGGCAATCTTGGGCAAAGAAATCAGCCAAGAAGGCAATATACCGACATTGGAATGCCCCTTCATCTAGTGTTTAAAAAGGCCGTGGAAGGGAAATATTTGAAGCCTTTGGACCCAAGGCCTCCTCCAAACCCATTACCCTCCAATTACAGGGCCAATGAGTACTGTGAGTACCACCAAGGAAATGGGCACAGAACAAATGCTTGCTGGACTTTGAAAAACCGCATCCAGGATTTGGTGGATAGTGGTGACATCATTCCTCTCAGGAGGCAACCAAACATTAACACTAACCCCTTGCCCAATCATTCCATCAATGCCATCACTGTGGAAGATTTCATGCAGCCTAGTCTCTTTGATGAGGATGCTATGATAACCAATGTCGAAGACAAAAGGGACTTCACAAAGCTGATCAAGACAACAGATGGACCACTGATGAACTGGTATGTCGAGGAGGGACAAGCTGCTGTAGACAAAACTAGTCCAGTGTCACACCTTGAACCCGAGTCTTGTACCGAGTCAAATTCTGAGTCAAACACCAAGCCAGAGTCTAGTTCTGAGTCCTCTATAGCTTCAGATTTAGAGAACCCAAATGTCACATTTAATGTAATCTTGGAGAATGACTCCACCATTATCAATGAAACTCTTCAAATTCTTGGTTACCCTGTGTCTTTTGCTTTCCAAGTATTATCTAGCAAAAATGATATAAATGAAATAAAAGAAATAAATGAAAAAATAATAATTGGCAAAGAAAATGACCATACATACATTGCATGTGATTGTGTGAATAAGGAACAGGTTCTTGAGTGCATCAGAAAGTATGCCAACTGCTTCATGTGGAAGACAAGTGATGTCACGGGAATAGACCCAGCCATAGCAGTTCACAAGATTTTGCTATACCCCGATGCAAAGCCGGTTAAGCAAAAATTGAGCAGAATGAAGCCAGAATGGTCTTTGAAGATTAAAAAAGAGGTTGCCAAGCAACTGGACAATAAGTTCATAGAACCAATTGCCTACCCTTTTTGGTTAGCAAACATTGTACCGGTCCCGAAGAAAGACGGAAAGGTCAGGATGTGTGTTGACTACAGAGATCTGAATAAAGCTTGTCCCAAGGACGATTTCCCGCTACCACACATCGATTTGCTAATAGACGGGATGGCAACGACAATCTTTCATGACATGATTTACAAAGAAGTAAAAGTGTATGTTGATGATATGATTGTCAAGTCAAAATCTCCAGAAGAGCACGTCTAAGCACTTGAGAAGTTCTTCCTTAGACTTCGCAAGTACAATTTGAAGCTTAAATCCTGCAAAGTGACTTTTTGGTGTAACATCAGACCAATTTGGGATATTATTGGTCCACCATGAACACAGACTGTGTGGCATTTGTGCAAGGATGTCATCAGTGCCAAATATTTGCTAAGCTACAGAAGCAACCTCCTGTTTCCCTGAATCCAATCACTTCTCCATGGCCCTTCGCTACTTGGGGAATTGATATAATTGGCAAGATACATCCAAAAGCCTCGAATGTACATCAGTTTATCTTGGTAGCGGTGGATTACTTCACAAAGTGGGTTGAAGCAGCTTCCTATACAGAATTAGACGCCAAAAAGGCAGCACAGTTTGTCCGAACCAACATCCTTTGTCGGTACGGAACACCATTTGAGATTATCACAGATAATGGAACTCATTTCCAAGCAGAATTTGCTAAACTCTTGCAGGATAAGAAAATCCAACATCATAAGTCCTCTCCTTATAGACCCCAAACAAATGGAGCTGTAGAAGCAGCGAACAAGTCTATAAAGGTGATCATACAAAAAATGATCAAGGAACATAGGCGTTGGCATGAGAAGTTACCATTGGCTTTGTGGGGATACAGAACATCAGTTAGAACTCCTACTGGGGCAACCCCGTATTCACTGGTATACGGAATGGAAGCAGTACTCCCCATTGAACTGGAAGTTCAATCGGCGAGGATAATTCAAGAAAGTCAGATAAATGAAGCTGAATGGATCAGCAATTATCATCATCAGTTGTTGAGTTTGGATGAAAAAAGACTTCAAGCTCTACATCAGATTCAAGGGTATCAAAGGCGAATGGCCAGACATTTCAACAAAAAGGTCAAAGATCGAAAGTTGGAAGAAGGTTGTTTTGTCCTGAAAGAGATCAGAACACCTGTTATAGATCCTCGTGGGAAGTTTCGTCCTCATTGGGCGGGACCCTACATTTTAAAGAAAATACTTTCCGGCGGAGCCGTCATCTTGTCTGATTTGGATGGTCTGGAGTTCACAAACCCATGCAATCTGGATCAACCGAAGAAATATTATGCATGATCATGCATTGTAAGGAACTACATTAGACCTGATTCTCGCAAACTAATTCGAGATATGTAGGCAGCTCTCCTTGAGCACGGTCTAAATTTTAATAAAAATCATTCATTCATCTTTCTTTTGCCAAAAACAAAAAACAAACAAAAAAGATCCCGCTAAGCTGAAAACCCACAAAGGGCGGCTTAGGCAATAGTGGGGCCCGCTAAGTCAAAAACCCACAAAGGGCGGCTTAGGCAAGAATGGGTAAGAGCTCGCTAAGTTGAAAATCCAAAAGGACGGCTTAGGCAAAAATTAGGGTAAGTAAATAAAGTAGATAATGCTTGGAAAGCAAACAAAAAGGGTCATTCATCCTAAGAAGGGTCATTCATTCCAAAAAAGAGTCATTCATTCCATGAAATATCAAACCCATCAAAAGTGTCAAACCATAAGTCCAAAATGTCAAAAAAAAAAAAGTCAACCCTAGAGTCTAAATTTTGTGCCTCCTACTTGGGGCAGAGTCTGCAGCGTCTGCCTTCTCCTCGTTAAGAGGAATCACCTCATTTCCCTCCAGCTCCTGCAGCAATGCAAGCCTCCTTGGCTTTTCAATTGGCCAAACTTCAGCTATAAACCAAGTTCTATACTCGGGAGTAGTCTGAACAAGGGAAGGCTCTGCAAAAAGCCTAATTATCTGATGGTCCCTAACTTAAGTTTGAAGAACAGCTCGAGTAACTCCGGGAATAATTTGGGGGCAACTTCAGAAAAATTCAAGTTCCTACCCCAATGGAGTTGGACTTCCTAGAGGATTATTTCTAAGTTCTTTACCAGAAATAATTACTGATAGCTTGAGCTTGAGGCCTTGTAAAGTTGAAAAGCCTCTGAAAAGCCCCACATAGCCAATTTGAACCTCATGCCTTACAAGGGGGGGGGGGGGGGGGGGCATTTGAGTCACATCCAATGATTGAGCAGAATTCCTCAAAAAGATGACACATCTCGTCCATCCGGGCACCAAACCTGAAGACGTGAGCTTGCGGAACCCAAAATTTGGTACAAGCGTGCAAGAAATCCCAATTCACCAATATCTCTCTAAGAGTAGCAACAACTTTCAATCCATATCTTTCCATATTGATCCTTTTAACCTTATGGAGACTCTTGATCCAGTTGTGCATACAACGATTGTAAAAAAAAAAGGCCTTTTTGGAAAATAGAAGGGGACATCATGCATACATATGTACTGTTTGTGCTTAACAAAAGTGCAGGTACAGAAAAATCAGAAATGTTGCAAGCAATCGGAAGTGCCAAAATGCGGATCTTGTACCCCTCGCTCAAAATTCGCTCTTCAGAAGGCCACTGGGCCCCATAAATCATTTTTATGGACCCCAGTGGGGGGCAATTGTGAACACTCGAATTTTGAGGCTCGGAAGGTCGATTTTCTCAAACCGCAGACGACTGAGCCGGACCGAAGGTCCACGGTAAAGTTCACCGGAAATATGTCGATATGGTACTTGAAATGTCCGGGACGACGTGAGGATCACAGATATGGTCCCGGAATAATTTTTGGAGGTCTCTAGCTTCCGAAAAATCAGTTTGAGCAAAAATCGGACAAAACCGGCGGCCGAGCCGCCAAAACTTTCCGTCTTTTCGGCTTGTCACATCCACGGCGGCTCGCCGCCGAGACCCGCGGCCCGGCCGCCGTCCAGCCCGATTTTGCCTATAAATAGCCTTCAAGTGTTCAGAAAAAGGGGTTGGCTTTTGGAGACTCCGGGCCTCATGCTGACGAATTTAATCCGTAATCAAGAATCATAATCCAAGGTCCAAGAAAACGAGATCTGGAACTTCGAAGTGGAAAAATCCTAAGCAAGGTAATATTCTAATCAATTCTTTGTCAATTTAAACATTTCATAAGCATTCCATCTTCTTCTCAATTTCTTCTTGGTCAAAGACCTAATCCTTTTAGGTCTAAGGCCTAATGGACTAATTAATTAATCTGTTGGCACGAAGCCCAAATTACATCTTTCCAGTACAAAGTACCTAAATTTCACAATTAAAATCAACTTTTTGGCACGGAGCCTAAATCGCACCTTTTTTGGTACCAAGTACCTAAATTTCACATTTAGCACTAAGTGCTAAAACTCACCATTTTGGCATGAAGCCCGACAATGCAGGTCAAAGGCCCAAAATTTACATCCTTTTGGTACAAAGTACCTAAAATTGCACCATTTAGCACTAAGTGCTAAATTTCACAAATTTGGCAAAAAGCCCGATCAATACTTGGCATGAAGCCCGACACCAGCACGAAGCACTAAGTGCTCAAAATCTCACATTTGGCATGAAGCCTAAATTGCACTCCTTTGGTACAAAGTACCTAAATTTTACCATTTAGCACTAAGTGCTAAAACTCACAACTCTGGCAAAATGCCTGAAAAATGCACGAAGCATACACACACACATGCATGAAGCATAAATTTCATCGCCTTTAAATAGGCTTTTCCGAACTACATGGGCTTTGATCTCCCATTCAAACGGGAGTATGTAGGCATATTTGGGATTCACCCCAAATAGCAAGTCCACAATTTACTAACAATCTGTCTCTTCTTTTCTTCATTCCTTTTAGATTTGTTCTTTTTGCAAGTTAGTCAAATGCATGACATAGTCCCCGAATCCTCCTTGGGTTCGCAGACTAGAAGCCTTTACATTGGATGCATTATTGGAGTCAAACAAGGGTTTTCTTAGTTTTTCCCTTCGAACAAAATAAACTGAGTGGCGACTCCTGATAACGAGTCAACTTTCGCCCGGATCCTTTTCGGGCGGAAAACCGAGGTTCACAAAGTCCAACACTTTCAACATGTGAATCAAGTCCAAGCTATTGAAAGTCCATGGATGCCTACAAAATTTAACATGGCATTAGAGCCCAAATGGTTTCACCGTCGATGATCCTAGACCCATAAATTGATGGACTTATGGCCTCTAAATTTTAAAGAGTGATGTAACTTGAGGCCTTTAAGACTTAGAAGAACACAAACCTAAGATAGAAAGCTTACGAGATATTTGAAAATGGATCCTCTGAGCCCTATACAGTGCCAAGATCCAGTCCATTTGAAGCTGAAGACTGAAGTAGAGATACTTTGAATTGATGGAGAGACAAGACCCAAACCAGTCAAGGCAAAAAGAAATGTCCAAGTGACAACTAGCCAAAAAATAAAGCAAGCCCAACCCAGTTGCACTTGAGAGGGAGTGATGAAGAATGTATGGGATACAAATCCCACATTGGAAAAGTAAGGAAAAGAAGAATGGCATGTAATAATGAGTGGTTCCAAGATAAAATGGCTTAGGCCATTTTGTCAAGAAGGACCAATCTTAAGAAGCCTAAATATAGCAAGTCTAACACTTTCAATGTGTGAATCAAGTCCAAGCTATTGAAAGTCAATGGTTGCCCATTAAATTCAACAAGATCATTATTAAACCTATGTCTGGAAGTCTAACTATGTTGGGAATGCAAAGTACCTTTAGGTTTTATTTAAAACCTAAGTATTAATCAAACTTTTAGGTTTATTCTAAATTTGAAGTTCAAATCCAAGTTTAGGTTCACTATTAAACCTAAGTTTAAAAGTCCAACTGTAATACCTTGATTTTTAATGTACTTTGGAATAGTAATTATGAGAGAGTATATTGGTGAAATAGGTAAAAAAAAATATAATAAGAGATGGATGTGTATGAAGGATGTTATATATATATATATTATGTATTTGAAATATATGGAAAATATAAATAGAATATATAAGACATATACATATATCAACATATGCACCACATGTACATGAGGTATACATTGGTGTAAGGAAAGTTAATTTTAATTAATTAATTAATTAATTAATTAATAATGATAATAATGACAAGAGAAAGGATAAATGAAAGTCAAAAGAAGGAAAAAGATTATTGGTGGAAAGCTAGAAAGATTCTTAGAGAATCTAAAGGGTGTGGACATCCCTCGAAGGAGTCTTGGTGGTGGAATGAGGAAGTGCAAAAAGCGGTAAGAAGTAAAAGGGAATGGTATAAGAGTTTGCCCAAGTGTAATAACAATGATGCTTTTGAGCAGTACAAACAAGCAAAAAAAGATGTTAAAAAGGCAGTTAGTCAAGCAAGAGCGCAATCTTTAGAGAGTTTGTATGAGAAAATTGGAACAAAGGAAGGAGAAAAAGCTATCTATAAATTGGCTAAGATAAGAGAAAAGAAATGTCGTGATTTAAACCAAGTTAAGTGCATTAAAAAATAAAGAGAATAAGGTTCTGGTTCAAGAAGAGGATATTAAAAAATGATGGAGAAGCTATTTTGAGGAACTTCTTAATGGTAACCATAATGATAACATTGAGGGTTTAGACATTAGGCCGAAGAAAAATGTAAAATACACTAGACGAATTAGATTTTCGGAAGTTAAAGAAGCTTTGAAGAGGATGAAAGTTGGTAAAGCCTGTGGACCATATGAGATGCCTATTGAGGTTTGGAAATATTTGGGAGATACAGGAGTTACATGGTTGACATCTTTGTTCAATAAGATCTTAAGTTCAAAGAAAATGCCTAATGAATGGAGACAGAGTAATTTGATACCTATTTTTAAGAATAAAGGAGATATTCAGAATTGCTCAAATTATAGAGGTATAAAGCTTATTAGCCATACTATGAAATTGTGGGAAAGAGTTGTGGAATACTGTTTGCGGTTAGATACTTGTATATCCTCAAATCAGTTTGGCTTTATGCCTGGTCGATCAACTATGGAAGCTATTTTTCTTATAAGAGATTTGATGGAAAAGTATAGAGAGATGAAGAAGGACTTACATATGGTTTTTATTGACTTGGAAAAGGTGTATGATAGAGTCTCTAGAGAAGTTTTATGGTGGGTCCTAGAGCGTAGGGAAATATCTATACTATATATCCAAGTCTTGAAGGATATGTATGAGGGAGCTACCACCAGTGTCCGCACCGTGGGAGGGGATACTAAGGATTTTTTTGTTTCTATTGGATTACACCAAGGTTCAGCTTTGATCCCTTATCTTTTTGCCTTGGTCATGGATGAGCTAACAAGACATATACAGGATGATATCCCTTGGTGTATGATGTTTGCAGATGATATTATATTAATAGATGAGACTCAAGCAGGGGTAAATCAAAAGTTGGAGTTGTGGAGAAGCACTTTGGAATCTAAGGGTTTTAAGCTAAGTAGGAATAAGACTGAGTATATGCATTGTAGATTTAATAGCGAGAATAGAGAAAGAGGTAAAATTATTTTAGACGAAATAGCAGTGCCTTATAGTACTTATTTTAGATACCTTGGCTCAATTCTTCAAGAAGATGGGAGTTGTGAAGAAGATGTAAATCATAGGATTAAAGCTGGTTGGATGAAGTGGAGGGGTGCTACAAGAGTTCTATGTGATCAAAAGATGCCAATTAAATTAAAAGGAAAATTTTACCGCACTGTAATACGGCCTGCTATGATGTATGGTAGTGAGTGTTGGGCAGTAAAAGGACAACATATGAGTAAAATGCATGTTGCGGAAATGAGAATGATAAGATGGATGTCTGGTCATACTAGGATGGATAGAATCTGCAATGCATTAGAGAAAAAGTGGGGGTAGCACCTATTGAGGATAAGATAAGAGAGCATAGATTAAGGTGGTTTGGCCATGTGAAACGAAGACCTGGCGATGCTCCAGTTAGAAAAACTGAACAAGTTAGAGTAGATATAACTAAGAGAGCAGAGGTAGGCCTAAACTGACTTGGTCAAAGGTGATCCAAAATGATCTTATGATGTTACATCTATCAGAAGAGATAACCTTAATTCGTATTGAGTGGAAAAGAAGAATCCATATAGCCGACTCCAATTGACTTGGGATTAAGGCTTTGTTGTTGTTGTTTGTTATATATTTGAGATAAGGATGAAAATTTAAAGATAGCTTTCTTTCTTCTTCTTCTTCTTCTTCTTCCTCCTCCTCCTCTTTGAACGTGGCTTTGAGAGAGAGAATAGGAAGAGTGAGTTTTTCATGCTACACACCAATTTTAGAAGAGATTTCAAAAGGGATTAAAGAAGATAATGAAGGTTTAGTGAAGAAAAAAAGTACGTATCCTTTCTTAAGCCTATTTTTTGTGTGATTTTGAGTATATATTATGGTTAGTGAGAGAAAGTGATGATTAATTGAATAAAATGATAAGAATGATATCTTGAAGTATATATATATATATATTGAATTGATGTATAGATGATGAAAATATGATTATTTGTGAGAGATAATGAAATTGGGGAAACGACGATAAGGAAAAGAGCAAAGGTTTTGTATAAATAAGTTGAATGAATTATATAATTATTATTGTTATGATTTTATGTTTAGGATAAAGGGGATCAAGTGGATAGGAGTAAGCTTGGATTAACCAAGGTATGTACATATAATCTCCTTGATTTGTACATATGATATTGAGTAAGTATATACTCGGATTATGCGCTTGATTTTGGTTTGCATCATTCTAAGTTGATAGGTGTGTGTTTTGTTGATAAATATGGTATGAAAAAGTGGTTTTGAGATGCCATGGGTATGGCTATTGGGTGTCTAATTTATACTTCAGTTCAGATTTTATACCCAAAAAATTAGCCTGACAGGTGCAGTGACACGCCCATGTCACTGGGTATGTCACAGCTTCTGTAAGACAGGATAAATGACAGGTCCAGTGACACTCCCATGTCACTGGGAGTGTCATAGCTTCTGTAAAGTGAATAAATGACATGGTCAGTGACACACCCATGTCACTAGGCGTGTCAAAGCTTCTGTAAGGTTGATAAATGACACGATCAGTGACACGCCCATGTCTTTAGGCGTGTCAGTTGAAGGATTTTGCCTAAAATAGCCCTTTTCCTTGTCTTTCATCCGTGATTCATGGCTTGCATAGCTATATCTTTATATATATTGAATTAAAAATGCATATGTGATATAAAGTGAATAATTATGTTAAAATATGTTGATTATGCAAAATGTTGGTATGTTGATGAGTCATATGGTGAGTGTGGCTCATGCTTGCAGCATGAAAATATAAAATGGGAAATGTCGTTGGATGTCAAGAGTGAATTATAAATGAATAATGAATGTGATAAAAATGAGATGAATATGATATTATTATTAGTTTGAAAACTTAATATAATCTTAGTTAATGAGAAAAGCCAAATTATGGAGTATTGAATTAAGTGTTATGAGCTAAGAAAGAAAGAAAGGATTTGAGTTGTATAATTAAGATAAACAAGTTGATGTTAGTAATATCTTGGTATAAACATGCCATGATGATATTGAAATATCTTATATATAAGTTATACTATATTATTAGCAATTTAATGTGAAATATGTGTATTAAGCATGGTGCAATGTGAATAAGCTATAGAATTATAGCAAGTGATAATGTTATATAAAAATTGAGAAGCCATGAAATGTGTATTGATAATTGTTTTATGTTTTGCGCAAGGCATTGTCTTGGCTTTAAAGAAGACATGCTATTGCTGTGATAATCATGTAATGTAAAATGTAATTATTGTGATAGTCATGTGATGTAAAATGTGGATGTGATATTTGTTAAAGATATGAGAAGTGCAATTTGTGCATTAATGTGGATGTAAGCCTCATTGGCATTATATATGATGATGGTTGATGGAAACCATGATATGAGTTGAGATGTGAAAATATGTTAAAAAATAAATGTGTATTGTGTGTACCTTATACAATATCTAGTTGCCAAAAGATTGTGTTTGGCAGTTGGCATACCATACATGATGGGGTGAGGCACTGGGTGCCATAGAGATATTACTATACCCTTAAGTTAGACACGTTGGTATCACTACTATTAATATACGTTGTAGATGAGACACTGGGTGTCACAAATATTGCTACGTCCACTAGTGACTATTGAAATACGTTATGGATGAAACACTAGGTGTCACAGATATTACTATGTCCATTAGCGAGACACATTTGGTATCGTTGTAATGAGATAGACCAAAACAACATTTATAGAACTAGTTTATTGTATAAGGATAATTGGGCCTAATGTATGTGATAAGTCCGAGGGTTTGGAGGGTTATGGATCAGGCTCGACAAGGTGGCATATAAAGTCGAAAGAGACTGATGAGCCCATTTTGATCCAAATAAAGGAAATGGGTGCACCTCTGCTAACAACTTAAGCTTTTGGTAGAAATGATTAGTGTTCTTTAAGGTTAAGCATGCTGGTGTAGGGTTAGTACCAGGATGGGTGACCTCTTGGAAAGTGCTTGGCCCAGCCGCATCATTTGGAATTAGAGCCTATTTATCGGGTCTGGTTCCACTGCTCTAGGTTCGAGGACGAACCTCCTTAAAGAGGGAGGGAATGGTAAGTCTGAGGGTTTGAAGGGTTGTGGATCAGGTTCAACAAGGTGGCACATAAAGTCTAAAGAGACTGGTGAGCCCACGTTTGATCCAAATAAAGGAAATGGGTGCGCCTCTGCTAATGCTTAAGCTTTTGGTAGAAATGATTAGCGTTCTTTCCAGTTAAACGTGTTGGTGCAGGGTCAGTACTAGGATGTTGAAATGGTTAGAATTCTTTATGGTTAAGCGTGCTGGTGCAGGGTCAGTACTAGGATGACATTCTGGTACTGACCCTGCACTAGCACGCTTAACCGGAAAGAACGCTAACCATTTCTACTAAAAGCTTAAGCTGTCAGCAAAGGCGCACCCATTTCCTTTATTTGGATCAAACATGGGCTCACCAGTCTCTTTTGACTTTATGTGCCGCCTTGTCAAACCTGTTTGTGGTAGGCAAGAATGATATTAAGAATTGTGGATGATATATAAATATGTATATAAGTATAAATATAAAGCTAATAATAATAAAGAAAATACAAAGAATATGATAATAAATGATGTTAGTATTGTGAGTGTAATTTTCTGTAATGTATGTATATATTGTTTATATGTACCACTAAGCTTTCGAGCTTATCGCGATTGTGTGAATCGCGCAAGTGAGTAGATTGTTGATCTGGGAGTCAGAGGTTATGCCACGAGAAGAGTAAGAGTGTTTCGAGATCAACTAGAAGGTGGTGCATGCACGTACAATTTTATTATGTTGTATTTTGATAAAAATGTATATGTACATAAGTGAATTTCAGAAATGACAATGTAAATTTATATATATGTAATCTAATGAAAAGTATAATGGTTTTATAAATGTTACTTTTAAAAGAATGAGATTTGATAATGAAAATTTTTCTTTTATTAAAAATATAATTGATGTGGACTAAAGTAAGGGTTTAAACAACACTGTAAAGTGACATCCTTATATTTTATATGCGTATTATATATATACGGGGTATCTGTATGATATGTATAAAGGATATAGGGGTGTTACACCAACTATGTTAGATGTGTGAATATGATTATGTTGAAAAGGTTCAACCATGTTGAAAGTTCAATTATGATTAAGTTCAAACAGTCCAACTATGTTGGAAGTCCAATAATGAAAAAGTCCAACTATGTTAGAAGTTCAATTATACTTAAGTTCAAAAGCCCAACTATGTTGGAAGTTCAAAGTGCCCTTTATTTAAAAGTCCAACTATGTTGGAATTTTAATGTGCTTTTAGGTTTCTCTTAAACATAAGTTTATTCTAAATTTTAGGTTAATTTATAACCTAAGTTTAATTCATTTTAGGTTTATTCTAAAACCTAATTCCAAATTATGCATGAATTAGGTTCATCTTAGGTTCACTTTTAAACCTAGGTCTAAACTTGTCCAATTAAGTCCATTAATTATGTCCAAAGTCAAGTCCAATTATGAAATTTCAATCAGGCCTGATATATAAAGTCCACTTAAGTCCATTTTGGTTTAAAAGATTTAAGTTAAATTAATTTAGTTTAACCAAAAGAAAAGAAAGAAAATAAATAAAATACACAACAAATATCAAAAGATGGTTAGGGTTAGGGTTAGGGTTTTTCTTTCCTTCGTGCTTTGGGTGACAAAGATTGTAGCGTGTGGCGGGGCCTCAGTTCCATGAATTATTTAAATAAGTTAACATTGTTAGAGAAGCAATTTTAGGTTGATTAAATCAAAGCAAACACCTAAAGAATGACCGACTTCCAAATTTGCTAAAGTAGAAAATTTTAGGCAATTTGTATCAATGAGGATTGAACCTTTTCCTTTAAAGAAGAGAAAATAGGAAAGAAATTAAATTTGCTTGGTTGGTGAGTGTCTATGAAAAATGGGGTGTGGGAGGGCTATTTATAGAGTTTCTAGGCTAAAATTGGATAAAAATTTACCAAAAGCACTATGGTAGCGAAATGGCATTTTGTGGCAAGGTAGCTTGTAGCTAACTCAAACAAGATTGTGGTAGCCATAAGCCTTATTGTGGTAGGCCTTCTATAATTGGCCCATCACACAAAAAATTTTGGAAGGCTCGTTCGGGCCTGTCCGGTGTCTGCTTTTGGTAGTTCTTAAACTCATGTGTCCGTATCAAACTTAATTTTAATATAGTGGTGCAAATTAAGGGGTCATAGTTGCACCGATCATGTCAGCTTTAATTTTTTAGCTCAACATTATGGTAGTGTACCATAAAAGAATCCTAGATTTTCTAGAATGAAATTTGACCTTTTAGGTCGCCAAGCTTTGGTATAAGATGCGTACTTGGTTAGTTTAATTTGACTGAACTTTTACTAGAACTGCTCCTCTTTCTACAGTCGGCTCTTAAATTAACTAAATTGACTTTAAATTTAAGAAAACTAAATTAATTAAACTAAAACTAAATAAATTTAAATCTTATAATTAAAGATTAAGGTTAGACTTTTCAATTGATTATTTATGATTTTTTCTAAGGTATTAACTCAATTTTATTTTCCATTGATTATTGGTTGAATCTTTTTAAATTAAATTCTAGTCTCTCTTAAGATCTAAAACTAATATTGATCTTAATTCCTATGTCTATTATCGTAATCACAAGTATTAATTTATCTTATTAAGTTTTGTGAAGATTCCTCTTAAGTATTTTTCTTATCTCTAAGTAAAACTACTTAAGATTATTATCTATTTAAACTAATATTATGCTTCCATTCTCGCTCTATCACTTAATATCTTAGATCTAATAGTCATTGTGCATATAATTGTTAGGATTAGGTACAAAAATAATAAAATAATCAAAGAGAAATAATTATTGAATTAAATATGAATGAAGATCATCATAAAATAATGAAAAAATTGACTAACCCTAATTTAGGGTTTAGCTATCCATAATTGTGAATAAAATAACAAATGAATAAAATAAATTGAATTGAAACATTAAATCTAAATTAACTTAAAAAGAAAAAAAAGTAGAAATAAGAAAAATATAACTTGGATCGAGTAGAGATCTTGAACTTTTCTTGAATCTCTTCAATATCTAGGCCTCCTTGTCCTTCTCTCCAAATAAAATCTTAAAAACTTGTATAGAATTATGGATTAGAGGATTATTGAGAATATGATTGGAGGATTGCTTATATAGTGGTCTTTAGGACTTCTGAGCTAATTAGGAATATAATTAGGGCAAACCTATGTACTCCTTCATCTGAACTCTCATTTCCTACACCCCATGTCAAAGTTCATTCTGTCACGGTTCCAACATATCAATAATTGCATCAATTTGACATACGATGATCCCAAAACAAGCTCCGGAATGTTGACTACACAAAAAATCAGGATCAATGACTACTAACCGAGGGGTGAAACCAAAGGGGGCACAAGGGGTCTATTGCCCCCCCCCCCCTCGGTTCCTATATACATATACATACATATATATATATATATATGTATATCGTTGACTAAAAATATATATACGTTTATATATACATAAAATTAATAATGCTTATATTTATATAATAAATATTTATATAATATATAGTATTTATATATATATGGATGTGTATGCATATTTATTTTTTCTTTAAAATTACTTTTAAATATTAATTATTTTAAAATTTAAAATTAGTTTTTAATTTATTATTTTGATAATGTTATTGAGTATTATAATTTTTTTCAATTATTATTTAATTTATAAGTTTTAATTTATTATTTTAATTATTATGTTAATTATTTTGAAATTTGATTATGAATTGAATTTTGGATTTGGATGATTAAGTTAATTATTTTAGGATTTGATTATGAAATGAATTGAGAATTTGAAATTTTGTGATTAGTATAATTATTTTGCAATTTAATTATGAATTGAGTTTAAAGTTTCGTGATTAGCTTAATTATTTTGAAAAAAATATTCTATCATATAAATTTATTAAAAAAATTAATTTAAATACTTTTTTAAAATATCTCAAAAAATATAAATATTA
This sequence comes from Garcia nutans, assembly GCA_947685225.1. NCBI lineage: Eukaryota > Viridiplantae > Streptophyta > Magnoliopsida > Malpighiales > Euphorbiaceae > Garcia > Garcia nutans. The sequence continues at coordinate 2,133,788 of CANTUV010000013.1, forward strand.
TTTAAAAATGATATATATTATGTAATTTCTCAAAGTAAAATTTGCATATTAAAATAACAATAATAAAAATTTTAATATTTAATTATTTAATATAAAAATAAAATTGAATATAAATATTAATGTCAAATATTTACATTATTTTTTTAATATGAAAATAAAATTGAATCCAAATTCGTTTGTAATTTTTGCTTGAAAATTTTGCCCCCCATTCATTTCAATCCCGGTTCCGCCACTGGATCTATCTTGCGGTCACCGTTATAATGATGGTGGCTGTTTTGGTCACCGGTGACTGTGATCGTCTCACCAGTGATGACCATGGTGCTAGGGGCAGAGGGAGAGGGGGGGGGGCTAGGGGGCAATAGAAATATAAAATATAAAATATAAAATATAAAATAAAAATTTAATATAAATTGTGATTAACTTAATAAATTTAAATTATAGGCTAATAACATTGAAACTATAAATTTATAATTACTCATTGGTAATTTTTTCTATATAAATTTTTTTCCCCTTTATTGAATTTCTGGTCAGTAATTTTTTGTGTAAATGTTGCCTCCCTCTCAATGAATTTTTGGTTCCGTCACTGTATGGTGCCATCCTCACGGCTGGGCACGGCACGGCTGCTACTTATAGCATAAAGGTCTACTTCATTTTCTCAAAAAAATTGTCACTCTTTAGATTCTATTTGAAACTCTATCAGTAAAATATAGCAACAAGTTTAACTAATATCCAGTAAAAACTGTCCAAAGTTTGTTTCTTTTATCATACATTACTTGCATTACAACAATGGCCAGTTTAGAATGTGTCGTGGTCATTTAAAAACATTTTACTTCTGTATTAATATTATCAAAAACTTTGTTTTTCCTATCACTAGTACTCGTCTTCGTCTCTTGATCCCATGAATCTCCTGATCACTGCAGCAACAGCACCAAGAACTACAAAGAGTACCAATGTGCCTTTCTTTATTGATCAAACCGTGTGGGATTGAATAAAGCAGGGTTTACCAAAAAAATACACTGTTTTTTTTATAGAATTTTTAAATTATTTATATAGTTTATTATATTTTAATTAATATAAAAAAATACTAATCAAATATAATAAATAAAAATAATAAGTGTTATTATAAATTGAAAGAAGTGTTTTGGAAGTTTCTAATAATGATCCAAATGGCAGCAATTTTTAACTAGCTATTATAATGCTAAGTAGAAAATTACAATATAGTCGCTTAATTTTTTTTTAAAATATTCTCTATTTTGATATATTTCTAATATATTAAAATAAAATATACTGATATATTTTATATTCTATTAAGAAAGAAAGTAATGTACAAAATATGAAATGTAAATAAGAGAATCATCATATTTGCAGTAATTGTTTTGCTTTTTTCATTTCAATTTTTCTGAGTTTGCCTATGCAATGTTTTCTTTACTGAAATCCTCAGGATTATCACTTATTTGATTTTCCAGAAAATTCAAAAATTTTAGAATTAATTTTTGCCAAAGAAGCGAGCATATGAAGACTCGAAAGATATGTAGGGACAACTAAGAAAAGTTAAGTTCAAAAGTCTGATCACCAGTGATTGCCTCACTGGTGAGACTCCAAATTCAAATTTTGCATTTTACTGTAAAAGGCATTGTCAATAGAAACATTATTATATCTTTTCATCCTATCTTCATGAGAATAAGGAGAACCCAATAATTCATCAATAGTTAACACTTTCAAATCTTTGGACTCCTCTATTGCAGTCACAACATGTTCATATTTCTTAGGCAAGCTTCTAAGTATTTTCTCAACCACTTTCTTTCCACTCAAAATTTACCCAAAATTTCTAATTTGATTGACAACATCAATTAAATTTGAGACATAATCAGCTAAGACATCTCCCTCTCTCATAAAAGAACTCTTAAATTTTCTACGAAGAGTTTAAAATTTAACGGTTACCACGTTTGCTATGCCCTGGTACGTCTTGTAAAAATGTCCCACGCCACTTTCGACTTTGTTGCAGCGGCAATATGAGGAAAGATTGTCTCATCCACAGCTTGTAGGATGAGAAACAATGCTTTAGCATCTTTATTTCGATAATCTCAAAGAGTACTATCTGTTATTGTTGGCAATTAAATTGAATTTTTTAATTATCTAAAGAGGGAGGAAATTTAATAATAAATACTCGAAATTTTATTAATTGACAAAACACGTATTATAAAATTCAGAAATAAAAATTTCACATTGAAACATGTTAATTGATAAAATATGTATTATAAAATTCAGAAATAAAAATTTTATACTGAAACACGTTATGCGCATTAGCTTGTTAAAACTAACTCCTTCAAATTTTATTTTTCTCATACACCACTCACCACCTTTCTCTATTTTTTTAAATCTCAGTTCATCTCTCCGAATGGCGTAGGACCATATTTATAGTTGAGTTAAGGTGGTTTAGAGGTTTTCAAATTCAATTAGATAACGTTCCTCACTAATTTAAATTCAACTTGACAACCTCTTTGACTAATTCAAATTCAACTTGACAACATCCTTAACTAATTCAAATTTAAAAATACTTTACTACTAAGTATTTTAGAAAACTTTACAAAGAAACTCTTTAATTTCTAACATCAATTACTTCTTTAACATAGTAGCTATTCTCCACCAAATCCCATAGATCTTGGGATATGAACAAAGTCTTCATCATCGTGCTCCATACATCATAGTTGCTGTTATGAGAGGTTGACACCAACAAAGTTATTTGTCTTAGCTCTAATACCATATATAAAAGAAAAAAAACAAAGATTCTAAGAGGACTTTGAACAAACAGGTGGTGGCCTAGAGGAAATACCCTTCAGAATTACCATCTATTTTCACACCAAATACTGCCGTTAGATAATAAAACAAAAAAAACCTTAACAACAAATCCGACCTATTAACAATAAAATATCTAACCACTAACTCAAATGAGTAGTGTAGGAAATTAAATTTCTACATTAACTCTCTAATAAGATCACCCAAGGAGAAACAAGTGCTCATTGACTCTGATCAGGTTACTGGAAGGAAATTTTCTGGTAATGAAGAAGATCAAAACTTGAAAAAAGTTGTGAATATCAAAAAGAATTGTAGGGCAAGATCCTATATACATTTATCAGATGTTGATTCGAAAATTAGAGTAGACCTTGAAACAGAACTTGAGAAATTTTGGGTTCTAGTGCAAGAGCAATTTGACATTGAAATCCACTCATCATTGCCATAATTTGACCCAACTTTTAATATCACTTTGACATTGTAATTTCACTTCTTTTAACAAATTATTTTTATGATGTCTAAGGTTAGCAAACAATGACTTGTAAATGAATTTTCAAGTTTTCTTGAGCTATAATTTAATAAAAGCAATTCAAATAAAACTTTCATTGCTATTTTGGATAATGGACTAAAAGAAACCATTAGAATACAACATTCTATTGATCAATGACATTTTCATGTAAGTTTGTTTTAATGGCTTACTTCTCTTTCGCAGCAATAATGAAGATGAAATTATACAATGGAATCCATTTGCAAAGAAACACACGTTATTACAAAATAAGTTCATAAATATCCTGATGAAGAGATCTTTTCTTTTGGATTCAGTTTTGATTTTATTAGTGACGATGATAAGTGCATAATGAAAATATCAGTTTTGATTTAAGTTGAATTTACTTATTCTAAGTTTAATTATGTGTTCTAGTTGCATTATTTTTTATTAAAGTTTAGTTTTAATTAATTTATTGTATGAATCTTATAAGCAGAGATTTTAGGCAGATTATACCTTAAGAGATTCAATGAATATTTCAATGATAATAAAGTATACAATTGGAAAAGTTATTTTCATAAAGTTCAGAGGACATCTCAAGATTTTCAGAGAGGTCTGGTTCGTCAAAATCAAAGTTCGTTTGGGCCTACAACTATAAAGTCGAAATTGGGCCTAAAATACAGAAGCAGAATTTTAGTCTGAGCTACTGAGAGTAATTGGAAAATAAATTGGGCGTCTGAAATCCAATTGAGATGATTTAAGAGCCTAAAGTTATCTACTCTTCAAGAGCTACAAATTTACTGAAGGAGTCAATTCGATATAATGTTTCTATCTGATAGAAAATTGGTTGGTAAATTTGAATTTGAATATCTGTAGAAGTTGATTAGAAGTATGAGTCTGTTTTAGGGAATGATGGAGGAGAAAAACAAGAGAGGACTTAGAAAAAAAGAGGACGAGGAGCTTACAACAACTAGAGAGGAAAAACTCTACTACACTTTTCATTTATTTTCTGTGATTAGCATTATCCCCCATTGGAAAGGAGAAAAAAAATTAAGGAGAAGATTGTGCTAGAGGAGGACTTCATCATTTCTGCAAGCTTCATACTTCTAGTTTGAATATTATAATCAGTTTAGATTTTCAAGTTTACATTTTATTTATTATTTTTTTATTTCATTGAATTGAATATTAGAATTATAGATTTCATATTTGGTTTCTTAATTTCTATGGTTTTCATTTTTAATTTAGTCATGAGTAACTAATCTCCTTAGTGGGATTAGGTGAATTTAGAATTGTGGATGATGGACATTTAATATATTGATTCATTCTTGATTTGAATTAAAGTTTTATTGATTGTGATCTTAATGCTTATGATTAAGCGGCCACCAATTGCTTGTTATATTGAAAACATATGTTGAGTGAAAGCTAGGAATGATTTTAGATTAAGAAATCAACAACTTTAGAAATTCTATTTAGAGATAAAAGAATCATTTAGAGACTAATTTAGTTCCTTTGAGCTTGATAGATTGTTGTAATTTTTTTATTGTTCATGAAAATAAAAAATGTAAATTCCGTCAATCATTAATTTTCTTGCTCGAGAAAGAGGAAGATTAAAATTTAAGGAATTGGTAACTTTGATTCAAAAAAGATTTAAATTAGTTTGAAAAATTATTTTTGCCCATTTAAAATAATTCTAATGAAACCTAATCTTACTTGTTCATCTTAATTATTTAAATTTAAAAATTTGAGTTTTAATTTGAAATTTGAATTAGTATATAATTATCTTATTTGAACTTTAATTTGAATTTGAATTTTAATCTTTGAAATTAAGTGGATAGATAATTTAATTTAATTTAAATTTGTAATTTAATTTTAAAATTTTAAATTAAGGAATAAGTATTTAATTTTTTAAAATATAAAATTAATTAATTGATTTTCATATAATAGTCAAATTGAATTTTGGTTAGTCAAATTACTCCTTCTCTGTGGGAATGATCTTTACATCAACTTCACTATTTGTCATGATAGTGCACTTGTAGTTAGAATCGATACACACACAAATCGTTCAACAAATTTTTGCTGTCGTTGTCGGAGAAGGAAAAATTAATTTGATAATAGTAAGTTCGAAGAGACTATTAATTTGAAATTTTATTTTAATTATTTTTTTTTTGCTTTTCTATAAGAATTACATTCACGGTAATAGACAAGTTGTATTAGAAGAATTCAATCCTAAAATTAAAAAGCAGTGCAAAGAAAATAATAGAGCAAGAAAGGAGAGATTTCGCTTAGAAAGAGAAGAAAGTGAACAAATTCGGGCATAAGAGTCTCTAAAAGAAAGCAGGGTTGAAGTAGAAGAAGCTAGTGATGAAAAAGTAAATATGGATGACCCACAAGATAAAATTCAACAAAGAAATTTCACTCTGAGAGAACATATCATGCCTAATACTCAGATTGGATCAAGCATTACTCGCCCTACAGTAAATGTTAACAATTTGAGCTTAAACAAGCTCTCATCAACATGGCCCACCAACAGCTTTTCTATGGGTTAGACTAGAAAGATGCTATTGCTTATTTGGCAAATTTCCTGAAAATCTGTGATGCAATCAAAATGAATGGAGTCAGTAATGATGCAATTAGGCTATGGCTTTTTCCTTTCTCATTGAAGGATAGGGCAGAAGTTTGGTTGAAAGGACAAGCTGCTAGAACTTTTACCACTTGGGATGATCTTTCTAAAGGATTTTTGGCAAAATATTTTCCTCTTGGGAAAACTACAAAATTCAGAAATGATATAATAACTTTTATGTTGTTTGATGTGAATAGCTTTAAGAAGCATGGGAAAGATTGAAAGACCTTCAAAGGAAGTGCCCTCATTATGGGATTCCAGAATGGCTTATTGTTCAAACTTTTTATAATGGGATAAGGCCATTGAGGAGTACAATTGATGCAGCTGCAAGAGGGGATCTTGTGAATAAAAATACAGCTGAAGCATTGGAATTACTTGAATCCATGGCAGCAAATAATTACCATTAGTCTAGTGAGAGGTCTTTACCTAAGAAAGTGGCTGGTGTACATGAAGTAGATGGAATTTCACTACTTTCAGCTAAGTTTGATGCCTTATCTAGGAATTTAAAAAATGTTAATCTTGCCACTGCAGGTTGTGAAAGGTGTGGTGAAAACCACCAATCTTTTGAATGTCAAGCTTAAGAACAAGTGCATTTTGTAGGGAATCAAAATAGAGCTCAGCAAATTCCTTATTGAAACACATATAACCCTAGTTGGAGAAATCACCCAAATTTATCTTGAGGTAGAAATCAAGGGAACCAAGGAAATCAAGGGAACCAATTAAACCAAAAAGGGATGTACCAACAACCATTTCCTAATAGGGGTCAAGGTCAAGCTAATTATCAAGACAACAAAATGAGATATGAAACTACTTTAGAAAAATTTATTTCTATTTCTAGTGAGTGGTTTGACAAATTAGATAAGTAATATGACCGATTGAAAGGTAAGATGGATCAAATTGCAAGTCAAACTAGGAACCTTGAAGTGTAAATTGGGCAATAGCTAGTTTTTCTAATTCAAGAAGTCAAGGAGCTTTGCCTAGTAAAACAAAAATAAAATCCAAGGAGCATTGCAAAGCGATTACACTTAAAAGTGAGAAGCATTTACAAGATGAAGTTTCAAAGAAGGTTGAATTAAAAAGAGAAGGTGAAGAAGTTAAAGAAGATGAACAAAATAAAGAGACTGAGAAGGAAAAGGAGAAAGGAGATACACTTCCTCATAGGAGTGAAGTGAAACTTTATGTGCCACCTGTACCATTTCCTTAAAGGCTCCAGAAGCAAAAAGTGGAGAAACAATATGAGACATTTCTTGAAGTGTTCAAGCAACTGAAAATCAATATACCTTTTGCAAATGCTCTTGCTCAAATGCCTTCATATGTTAAAATTTTGAAGGAGAATGTTTCAAACAAGAGATCTAATGAAGAAAATGCAAGAGTTGCTCTCACCGAAGAATGTAGTGCAGTGATCCTAAATAAACTTCCATCCAAGTTGAAAGATCCAAGGAGTTTTTCTATACCTTGTACTATTAGTGTTGAGATTGTTGGACAATCAAGCTTTATTTTGATCATTGACAATAAAATTTCCAATGAAATAATGATTTCAAACAAGTTTGTTTTGCAGAATTAGAAACTGAGCACCTTTGTGTGACTGCCTGAACAAACGATCGAGCGACAACACAAATGCAGCATGAGCATAAAACCGAACTGACATTCAAACTTGTCGAACAAAGAACTGAACAGATATATAGAGTGTTGAGCTAGATATAGAACTATCGAGCTCAGAGAACTGAACTGTCAAGCTAAAAGTAGCCTGATGGAACAACTGAGCTAAGCATGCAATATAGCTCCATACCAAACTATGGCAACTGAGCTAAGTCCACAATTTCCATAAAAGAGTTTGAGTTTTCAATTAGCGGTGAAGTCAGAATGCCCGGTAGATGTGCGACTGTATGCGAGCATTGAGCTACCACACCAAATTAAGGTAAAAATTCATAAACTCATAGCAAGGATAGTAGTCTCAGTGAGCAATGAAGTTAGGATGCTAGAACTTCACGCGATTGCCTACGACATTTTAGCGACCACACTTAACAAAAATGTAAAAGTCCAAAAAGAAGAGAAGAGATAGTGGTCAGCTCTCATGGTGCTTGCCCGGTGCTTAAAATCTTATGCAAACGTCCAAAAGAATTGAGCGACTGCACAAGTCCAGCATATTTGAATCTTTGCACCAAATACCTCGGACCAATAATATCCGAACACGTAGAACATTGATAAATAAAACTTCTTATGAGCTATAGAATGGAAGAATACCCAAAATTTCATACCTTAGAGTGTTTGGATGAAAATGCTTTATATTGAATACCAAGTACAACCTTGGAAAATTCTCTTCCAAATCGGATGAAGGCATGTTTTTAGGATATTTATTATTTAGCAAAGCATATAGAGTATTTATTAAGAGAACACTAGTAGTTGAAGAATCAGTGTATGTTATTTTTTATGAATCCTCTAAACTTGATCAAAGGAAAGGTAATACTCTTGATGATTTTGTAAGTACATTTGAACAATAAGAAACAATCAATGCTCCAAAGAACAATCTTGACGAACAAGAAGAAGAGTCTCAAGAGCTACCCAATAATTGGTATTATAAGAAGGATCATCCAAAAGAACTAATCATTGGCGACACCTCTGAGGGAGTAACTATTAGATCTCAATTTAAATACTTAGATTCTAATATTGCTTTTGTTTCTCAATTTGAGCCAAGGGCCATTGAGGAGGCTCTTATTAATGAGTGTTGGGTGGTTGCTATGCAAGATGAACTCAACCAATTTGAGAGGAACAAAGTATGAGAACTTATTCCTAAACCTAAAAATCATCCAATTATAGGATGTAAATGGGTATATAGGAATAAACATGGAAAATGGTCTCGTTACTAGAAACAAAGCTAGATTAGTAGCCAAAGGCTATAACCAAGAAGAAGGCATTGACTATGATGAGACATTTGCCCCCGTACCTAGATTAGAAGCTATTAGAATAATGTTTGCATTTGCATGTCACATGAAATTTAAACTTTTTCAAACGAATGTTAAAAGTGCATTTCTAAATGGGTTTATAAATGAGAAAGTTTATGTTGAACAACCTCTCGGTTTTGAAAATTATGAATTTCTAAATCATATTTTTAAACTTACTAAAGCACTATATCGATTGAAATAAGCTCCAAGAGCTTGGTATGATAGACTTAGTGCATATTTGCTTGAAAATGAATTTTCAAAGGGAAAAGTTGACACAACTCTTTTTGTTAAAAAGAAAATGCATAATATTTTGATTGTGAAAATTTATGTTGATGATATTATATTTGGTGCTACTAATGAATCTTTGTATAAGAAATTTGCTTCATGTATGACTAGGGAATTTGAAATGAGTATGATGGGTGAACTCAAATTCTTCCTTGGACTACAAATCAAGTAATGCAAGGATGGGATCTTCATCAACCAATCCAAGTAAACAAAGGAACTCCTAAAGAAGTTTGGAATGGAAGGTTGCAAATCAAGTAAGACTCCCATGAGCACATCCTTGAAACTTGACAAAGATGAAAGTGGTAAGGCAGTAGATGAGAAGAAATATCAAGGTATTATTGAATCATTACTTTACTTAACCGCCTCTATATCAGATATAATGTATAGTATATGTTTATGTGCAAGATTTTAATCTTGTCATAGGAAATCACATTTAAATGCAACTAAAAGAATTTTAAAATACTTGAGTGGTACATTGCATTTAGGTATACGGTATTCTAGAAACACATCATTTGACATATTATAATTTTTCAATGTGGATTTTTTGGTAGCCTATTAGATAGGAAAAGAACCACCGGAGCATGTCATTTTCTTGGTAAATGCTTGGTTTCTTAATTTAGTAAGAAAAAAGTGTCGGTTGCGTTATCTACCACAGAAGCCGAATATGTTGCTGCATGTTTTTGTTGCACATAAGTTCTTTGGATGAAACAATAATTGCTTGACTATGAAAAGACATTTGATCACATTCCTATTACATGTGGCAACACTAGTGCAATCAATTTATCCAAGAATCTCATTCAGCATTCTAGATATAAGCATATAGACATCAAACATCATTTCTTAAGGGATAAACCCTTAAATGAAGAAAAAATGAATTTTATAAAACAAAATATGGCATGATTGATGGAAACTCCCTTACATAATTGTTCTTTATTTCTCCCAAAATCTATTTTGATCATATGCACTTAAAATTTTTCAAGACACAAAATGGCTCACTTTGTGCGGTCTCCCTAGCATACCAAACGCTCGCACATCGTTTGCTCTTTCCATGCCCGAGCCATATAAGTCAACATCTTTCGATCCTTAACATGTATCTCCCAAGCTTTAATATGTATCTCTACCAAGCCCGAACTTGAAAGCGTTTCTCTTCAGTAAGCACACTACAACTTGTACGATTGATCAAATTTAAGAATTTTAAAATTTTCTCGTCCGTTACACTCCTCTCAAGATTGTGCGAGCACGCACTGCCATGAGAGCTAGCCAGACAGAGCAGGTCGAGAGATCACATAAAATATGTAATTGAAATTTCTTTTTTCGTTTCAACTCTAAAAAAATTCAAATTTTCTACTCCCCAAATGGTAAAAATGGCTAGTTTTCTAAATTTTGTTTATAAATACGTCTATTTATGAAAATACATCTTTACAAACTCAAAAACACATATTCAAACAATCTTCTAAGAATTTGCTTATCAAGAAGAAGATTTTGAAGTTTTTTCATCAATTTAGAGTTGTTTGCTTAAAGCATCACCAACAATCTGTTTACTTCTACATTTCTTTCAATTTTCTCCATTTCTATTTTTGTTTTCTTTTATTTTTTGTTTGAGGATATGACATCTAAAACCAAAACCACCAAAGGGAAAGACACAACCAAAGGTAAAGGGACTGTCATTAGAGAAACTCAACCTCAACCTCAACTAAAACCTAAACACTTCACTAGAAAAATTGTCCAACCTCACAAACCTAAATACAAGAATGAGGATAAGAAAACCAAGTACTATATGCTCTAGAAAAAGACCCTTGAACCAACCAAATTGCTTGCGGAAGGGATGCTCCTTACTTTAAACATCCAAGGTAAAATCTATAGCTATCTTGATAGAATTAGGTGGAGGCATTTTGCATTTCCTAATGAGCTAGGTTACTATAGCCTCTTAAGGGAATTTCTAATTTCTCTAAGGGTAGAGAAAAACCACAATGCACCTATAGGATTTTGTGGAATTTATTTTAAATTTTTTTACCAAGAGTTTGCTCTTTCCTTAGGAATTTGATGAAGTTTGGAGATTCCAAACTCATAGAGCTTTCTCCTACAATGATGTGGATTTTTCTTTAAAAAAATATTCATCCTTTTGGAGTGAACTATCCATTGAAACCCATACAACAATATGTCATCCAAAGCCATCCACTTTAGGACCCTTCTCTTTTGGCTCTACATAGAATCATCACTTACACCATTCACCAAAGAAGTGATGCAAATGAAAAAGTTAATCAACGTGACTTATTTTTCTTATATGCTATTATGCATAATGAGCCAATCCAAAGTGATAGGTTTCTCATAGACACCTTTATACATCATGGAAAATTTAAGGCAGGAATTTTCTTTCTATCCTCACAAATTGCCCAATTTGCTAGACACTTAGGACTCCTAACTCCTGAAAATCTGATCCCCTTGATCCATCTACAAACTCCATCAACCTAGACTACCTTGAACATGCTAGATGTATCCAAAACATAGATAATCACTATGAGTATATATTTGGTAGGAACGGTGTTATCCAAAGAAAAAGGAAGACACCTAGGTACCATATTATGGAAGAAGAAAGTAAACCTATACATGTTTAAGTTGAGCACCCCCTAGACCTTCCACCAAAGAAAAAGATGAATTATCCAAAATCCTAAAGTTTATCCTCAAGGCCATATCTTCTCTCTACAAACAATTTAATCATTTCAAGGAGGATGTCACAAAGAGACTCACAAAACTCCACAAAAAGGTTGATCTCCTTTCCCACATTCATCATGACATATATGACTTATAAGGAAAATTTGATCTTCCTCAATGTGAATTAAGTGAATGGGATGTGAGTGAGCATATTGAAAGTCCTTATGAAGGATCCTCACCATCCTCACATGATTCCTCTCCTACTCCTTCTCTTGGTGATGATGATGAAAGAACTACAACTCCTCCACCACCACCAAGAAAAGGAAAAGAGAAAGTTTTAGATTAATCATTTTCTTGTATTTTTCTTTCAATTGGCATCAAATTTATTTTTCTCTTATATTCACATTTATTATTATCAATGAACTTCATCTTTCTTTTACTTTAATTGTCTTTTTACCTTTGTTAAAGGGGAAGAAAGATGTATGTGATTAAACTTAAATGATTTAATTGTCAAAGGGGGGAGATAAATTTAATTATCTAAGAATATAAGAGAACAAATTGGTATCAAGAAATTGGCATCAAGAAAAGCATGCATCAATCATTCAATATAGGGGGAGAAAATTTATTAATTGCTTCATGCATTTGATTATTTTTAAACTTAAATTCAATTTGATTGCCAAAGTCAAAAAGGGGATATTGTTGATATTGTTGGACAATCAAGCTCTATTTTGATCATTGACAATCAAATGGGTAAAGAACTAATGACTTCAAATAAGTCTGTTTTGTAGAATTAGAAAACTAAGCACTGTTTTGTAGTATTAGAAAGCGAGCACCTTTGTGCGATCGCCGAAACGAATGACCGAATGACCGCATAAATGCAACATGAGCAAAGAACCAAACTGATATTCAGACTTGCTAAGCAAAAAACCAAATGGACATATAGAGTGTCGGGCTAGATATAGAACTGCCGAGCTAAGAGAACCAAACTGTAGAGCTAAAAGTAGCTCGATGAAATAACTGAGCTAAGCATGCAGTGCAGCTGCATACCAAACTACGACAACTGAGCTAAGTCCACAATTTTCAAATAAGAGTTCGCGTTCTCATTGAACGGTGAAGTCAGAACACTCGGTAAACGTGTGACCTTATGTGAGCACCGAGCGACTGCACCAAGTTAAGGTAACAATTCATAAAATCATATAAAGGATAATGATCTTAGTGAACGGTGAAGTCAAGACTCCAAAACTTCTTACGACCGCCCATGACACCCGAGCGACCACACTTAACAAAGACATAAAAGTCCAAAAAGAATAAAAGAGATAGCAGTCAGCTATAGCGGTGCTTCCTCGACGCTCAAAACCTTATGGAACCGCTCAGAAGAACTGCGTGATCGTACAAGTCCAACATATTTGAATCTTAGCGCAAAATATCTCAGACCAATAATATCTGAACATGTGGATGAAACAATATGAATTCAACGGTAACTTTATGCCAAGTGACTATACGCCGAGCCAGGCGACCGCATGACACAAAGGTATAGGCAAGTAAGATTCTATCAGACAATGAAATCTAACCGTTAGAACTAGCCATTACACAGAGACATAAATCATATTTTATTAAATTTCCCAAGGGGTGTTGGTTGCTAGAACTTTAGTCCATTTGGATTCTAACTACTTATCTTTTAATTCGTTTTTCTTAGAGATTAAGTTTCACTGTTTCTTTGAGTCCATTGTCAAAATTCAGAGCATAACTTAACACTCGACTTGTTGAAGCAATAGATGATTAGTTGCTTGTGGGTTTTGGTTCTAATTGATCTATTTAGATAAGCCTTGATGAAATTTAGGCTCTCAATTACTGAGCAATGAAATTTGGAACCAACTCTGAGATGCCAAAGAGTTTTTACGGTAAGCCCAAGTAGAATATCGACCATTATCTCCAGAAAAATCTTGACATCTATATTCTAAGCAGACTACTAGAAGCCACAAAATGACACTAAACAAATCAAGTTGTTTAAATATTTGAAAATTAAAGTAAAATAGACCAATTTAATATTATTGATAAAGGATAATATATTCCAACAACTTTAGGTAACTAATGGTCTAGTGATAAATTGATGCTTATCTTTTTAAGGGAGGATATATATTTTAATTAATTTAAAAAAATAAATATTTTATATTTTTATTTCATTTAAAAGTTAAATTATTTTATTTTATTTTCTTAATTATTAGAATTTTAAAAAAACAATTATATGTTTTTTTTGTTTGGGTTGCATGATTGTATGTTATATGAAATCTGAACAAATTATAAAATTTGTACTCTATTCTTAATTTTATTTTTTTATTACAAGAAGAAGGATGCAAAACCTCAAGAGTCTAAGACAACCATCCTGCTATGTCACACGCCTACCATATCCTGGTTGATGAAGAGTTGCAAACCAGTAAGCATAGCTTGCAAGAAGTGTACTCCCAACGGGTAATTTGTTGCATAGGAAGCCAACCAATCAACTGCCCCATTGGCTTCTATGTATGTGTGTCTAATTTGCACCCTTCACTCCAATTGGTGAATATAAGAAACCAAAAGGTTGTAGCTACGATTTTGGATTTGCTCATCATGAATAATTTTCATTGCGCATAGGCTATCAGTTTCTACCACAAGATTACTAATGCCTATCCTCTAAGCAAGAGTTATCCCTTGGTAAATACCCAATAACTCAACTTTAGTTATAAAGCACACACCAATATTCATCACAAACCCTCTATACCATCGTCCATATTGGTCTCAAACTAAACCTCCAACAAATGAGGCTTTCGATGAAAAACCTAATTTGCATGCACCACCAGTATTTAATTTGGACCATCCTTCTAGTTGGCGGGTTCCAAGGCGGACGGAAGGGGTCTTGGGGGTGCAATGAAGTCCCCTCCCATCCCATATACTTATATCCATATATATATACATATAAATATATATAGCTACGTAAAGTATATTTATATTTATAATTATAATTGGTATCTATATATATAATTAACATAATTATAATTTATATAAATTATAAATATAAATAATTTAAATTATTATAAGTATATATATAATTATATATATATAAATTATTGACTTTTTTTCACTATGTATATATATTTTATTTTTAATTAGTAGGTACCTAGAGTTTTATAATTATGTATTTAGATCAGTATTATAATTCTATAATTTGATTATGAATTGGGTAAAACTAATATTCTACTTTAAAATAATATTTTTATAAAATTTAATTTAATAAAATTCTCTCAATAAATTAATATATATAAAAATTAAAATAAAAAGACATGAAAAAGTTCAATAAATTTTTATAATTTAATAAATAATATAAAATAAAATAAATAAATTTTACTATAATATTAAATATTTAATTTTAACTTTAATTCATCTGTAATTTTTTTTTTTACTTTAAAAAAATTATCCCATTTTCTTTAATTTCTGGTTCAGCCACTTGTCCCAACTGATGAATTTTTCTATTTTTTCTAGCATTAATCTAGCAATCACGTTGCTTTGGAAGGCAACATTAAGAGGGGTGTATTGAATTAAGATTTAATAAATTTTAAAAGAATTAATGATTTTAATTGAATTCAAATATTTTAATAAAATTCTATAGATTCTATTAGAATTCTATATGGAATTTAATGGAGTTTATTAGAATTTTATTATAAACTTTGATAGATTTTGATGAAATTCTAATTTTTATATCATTAATATTTTGATAAAAATAGAATATATTTTATTAGAAATATTACACTATAAATATAACTTTCATGATATTAGATAAATAAATAAATATTATAAAATTTTACAGTAAATAAATAAAATACATAGATATAATTTTTTCTAATATAATCATTTTAAGGTTAAAAAATTATAAAATGATAAATATAAAGATGAATTGAAATATAAAATAATATTAGATAAATATATTAAAGTATTATATCATCTCTATTATTTATTATTATATGCAAAATAAATTATAAAAAAAAAACTCATGTGTTACTTCTAGTGAAAGAATATTGAAAAATACAACTGAGTTTTTTTTATACATAATTAATAAACATCTATTTATAATTAAAATTTAAATAAATTATGTATTTTCAAATTATCTAATATGATAATTCAATGATATTTCATAATCCATTAAGCACATTACCCAATATGCATATATATACAACTATTTTTTTTAAATTGATATATTTTCATTCATATTTTAAAATTTAATATTATTCGATACTATTAGAAAGCAATACACTTCAAAATAAGATAAAAAAATTTCTATAATTGAAAAGTATTTCAAATATGTTAAACTTATAAATATTATGGTTGAGAATAAAAAATACAACTTATAAAAGATTTTTAAGGATTTTCAAGAATAAAAAATTTAATTTATAAAAGATTATTTAATGATGGGGGTCGAAGCCACCAAAAATAAATAACCTGCTCTTCCTAACAAAACAACATAAAAAATATTGTAAATAGAGTGAGAAGGGTCGAACCCTGGAGACTAGCCTTGCCCAAGGCTAACCAAAACCTGACCTGCTGTAATTTAAGAAAAATAAAATAAAATGGAGGATTTTGCCAACTAAAATATAAAAACAAAAATTAAATAAAATAACTGAAGGAAAACAGAAGTAAAATAAATTTAAGAAATAAAATTCGAAAACAATAGGAAGCGAGTTCAGTCAAAGGTAATTCGCGGTATGAAATTCATTCGGATTGATCATCGATTTTAAGATAGCTTTTCAATTCACTATTGTAGACAAGTTATAGTAAAAAAGGAACGTCCTCCCAACCAATTCTACCTTAGTATTAAATTATTAAGGTACAACCTAATAATAATCCCTAAATAACTAGCAACCCTAAGTACGACGAAGGATTTAGCCGTTAACAGCAACCCTAAGTACTAGTAGAACCCTGCCCTGACCAACAAAAACTACGAGAACCCATTTAGATCAGATTATACTTTCCCACAACATAACCCCAAGGCTTTGACACAATTGAATTATATTGATTACCACTTTTATCAACTCGGATTAACAATTACGGATTAAACCTAATTGATTGGTTGTGCAGAAACCTATTAAATGAATAACGGGCCCTGTTAAAACAAATAATAGATATCCACTATGGATGATTCTCACCCCAATAATCAAAGAGAAAACACAAATACAATATGAATCAAAAAACAAGGACAAAGCACATTAAATCTCACAATCCATTAGAAAATCAACGTTGAATTAACCTTCGACTGAAAGAATGAATTTAGCCACGCATGGCCATGGAAGATACACCCAGATTCTATAAAAGTAATGTAAATTCGGAATAATCCAAGAGGAGGTAAAAAGTGTCCTCCCAAAACCCTAAAAATAACTTAAATACTTAATAAAGGGTGGGGCCAACCTCATATAACAAAAAGACCCACTAAAAACTACTTAAATCCTATTACAAGTCGGTTTACAAAGTCCTCAAATACCACTAAAACGCGTGGGCCCGTCACTTAATTAAATCAGCCCGTTCAGGTCTGCCTGGCCGTTAGCCTTGGGCAAGGCTAAGGCCTCTGCTGCCAATCTGACAATCTGTCATAAAGAAAATTCAGCTTCATGTCCTTTGCTCTAATACTTCCAATCTAGCTCCAAATAAATCTCTTTATTGCAAATCTACCGTTCCTGTCCAGAATAATAAAAACCAAGTAAAAGCTCTTCTTTTCAATGTGAATAACATCAATTAAGCACAAAAACAAAGTAATAAACATGTTGGATTTGCAACCTATCAAATATCCCCACACTTATCCCATGCTTGTCCTCAAGCATGACTCAAAACTCAAAATGAATCTATATAGGAGACCACGTACTTCGCCTAAGAACCCAATCAAACACACATAAGCTCCCCAAACAACTCAACATCGCAATTAAGAATCCAACCATCAACATCATTCCATCATTATGAACTCAATTGAAAAAGGTTACACTAAGAATTCTTAAAACACGCACACACACATTCGAAGTTTGAATCAATAAGTGTTTTATCGAGCAAGTAACAAAACATATAAAACCATTTTTATAGCTTCATTAAAACAGAATTAAAGAACAACCATAGGCTCCCCTCTAAACTCCCTCTTCGCTAATATAGGTCAAGTCTCAACCAAAGATCATTAGGTCTTTACATGGGTTAGGCTAGGTGATGGTTACAAAAGATAGGATAATGTAAGGCTAAGAATAACAAGAAAATAAGTCTTTTACAATTAATTTCAAAAGAACAATGCACGACTAACTAATGGCGACAAATGCGACTTAAACCAGAGAAAAACTAAAACTGAAATTGAATACACTTTTTTTTTCTTTTTCTTTCTTTTCTGATTTTTTTTATTTTTCTCCTTTTTTTTATCTTCATTCTGTTTTTTTAGAACTTCTAAAACATAACTAAAGTACTTACAACCAACTTAAACACAACAAACATTAAACACATAAACCACAAGGACCATTTATTTCCACAAGCTAAACAAAGTCAATGACATTAAGCAAAAATGCAATTGCACCAATTCTTAATAACTTACACATGTGCATGCTTAACAATGACTAAGAAGACTATTTTCTTATTCAAGGGTGGTAGGCAAAGGACTTTTTAGTGTATATGGTTATATTGTAGGCTAAGAAAAGAAATTAGAGTACGCATTTAGCATACTTCGTAAGCTAGAAGGGGTGAAAAGAATGGTAACGTAAAGGTGGGAAAAACGTAAAAGGAATGATGAATCGACCAAAAGAACGCCTAAATCATCTCAAAAGTCGAGACTCGCCTAGGATTTCGCCTCAAGGGAGCATAGAAAAGAGTTCTAGTGTTCGGAAGCTATCCTAAATTTTGGCTTTGGAAATTGCTCTAAAAAACACTTATCGAAAGAAACTAAGTTTTGCAATATGAAACTTTTAGAATTCAAAGTGTAACAGCTTGCAATCAAGATTCACAAGTGTAGTGATGGTTAATCTCAAGTTAGAATTCTCGCTCACTAGTCTTGTTATTCAAGGCTCTCACATGTGTTCAACTAGGTTACAAAGGCAAATTACTCCTCTCTAGAATTTCCTAAAAGTTTCAAGTCATGTTTAAAAACATAAACAGCCCAATGAGTAATCCCAAAATCAGTTTAACACATCAAAATTGCAAAAATTTACTCGAAATGTCATGGGATAAGTGTCTAATCTTCCTAACTCAAAAGTCACATTTTCAAAAGTCAAGTCTCATACTAGAAATTAAGCATATGGCAGTAGCAGATCAAACAAAAATATCATCAAATGCCATCATTAAAAAGGGGAAAACTTGACAATAGTGAACTATAACGCATAACAATCAAACAAGCAACATGGCAGTAGCTATTAATCAACAGAAAGCTCAAAATTTCAGCACTATAACATCAAAATTCTAGCTGTCTCAATCACATAAATCAGTCCCAAAAATTGCAGCAAAAACATTCTCATATCAAATCCCCTCCCCACACTTATTTCACACATTGTCCTCAATGTGGACAATTCACAATCAAGCTCAAGATGGGAAATAACAAATAAAATTAAAATAGAATGAGAGTTTAGAGATACTGCCCCACTTTGCCGTTGCAATGTACTTACTTGGTAGCCCCCACAAAATATTCCAAAATTAATATCCTACCACAAGAGAACTAAAGAAAAACATATTTAAAGTTAGCTTCTAAAGAAAAACATATTTAAAGTTAGCTTCTAACCTACCCTTTCCCCACACTTGCTCCATATAATATCTCCCAATGTAGATAATTTCAATTTAAACAAACATAGGGCAGGCAAATACAACTAAGAATCAAGCTTACTGCCCTTGTGTGGAGCGGGGTTTGTCTGAATGTCTCAAAGAGAAGGGGGAAGGAATTTCCCCCAACCCAACCTTTCCAACACTGTCCATAGTAAGTCATTATTTTACCTTACAATTGCACCCT
The DNA here is from genome assembly GCA_947685225.1 of Garcia nutans. Lineage (NCBI taxonomy): Eukaryota > Viridiplantae > Streptophyta > Magnoliopsida > Malpighiales > Euphorbiaceae > Garcia > Garcia nutans. Next base: position 2,153,548 of record CANTUV010000013.1, read on the forward strand.
GCTGTTGTAGTGTCTCATTAGTTTGTTGCATAATGGTCTGCAGCGCTGCATTTTGTTGCTCGAGATGTTGTAACCGAGCTTCTAAGTTCTGTGCTTGAGGTGTAGCAGGTGCTGATGGGGCAACAGTAGCCGTTCCTTGTCTTTCATCGGTCATCGGGTCAGCTAATCGTCCTACAGTCACAAAAGAAACAACTCCACCTTTCTCATGGCAAATCAAGCGCATGATGTCCAAAGCAGCGATATTAAGAAAAGACTTCCTACATGCCTCATGCAAGTCATTTTCTAATGTAACTAATTCTTCATGCAATGCAATCTTGGTAATGACAAATCCTAATGACATGTTTCGACTGTTCCCTATGATCTTTTGAAATTGGGTCACAACCCAATATCCTAAATTGACCTTCTTCTTTTCTACCATGCACCACAAAATGAACAACTCACCCTTAGTAAGAACTGTTAAATCATTATTTCTACCAAATAGTGAACTTGCTAAAAACCTATGAATGTATCTCAACACACCACTTTGCATGAAGTTGGCTTTGGACTTACCGGGCTCAAAATTAGCCTCTGGCAGTCCTGTCAGTACCCTATACGTATGGATAGGATTAAAATCCTCAGGAAAATCACAATATGCGTCAGTATATTCACGACTTTTAACACTATCTCTAGATGCAAATTCTAGAGCAACATTAAGATCATCAATTGAATAATGATGCATGCAACCTAAAAGCCTAAAGTGAATTGTGGATGGAGTGGAGATTGAAAATTTTTTCTTCTTCTTATTGAACTGAAATGTGGAATAGAATTCCCTAGTAATTTCTGTGTATGAATGCAAAGTTAAAGAGAAGAAATTCTCCCAACCAATGTTGGACACAAGTTCATCAAATTCAGTGGTGAAATGCAACTTTTGCAACGTCGGTCTATGGACAAACTTAGGTGAAATGACAGAGCAGAGTTTGTAAAAAGCGTACTTGTTTTTGTGTTCGCGACGCGTGAATGTCAAGTTACCCCAAAGTGCCCCTGCAGGTGGTGGATAAACCCTTTTTCCTTTTTCCATTCTCGACCGTTTCTGCTTCTTAACAGCTGGTTCTTCAGTTGGTTGTGCTTCTTCATTTTCTTCTTCAGTAGTTTCATCCGTTTGGTTGTTCATGGTGTCCTCTTGGGGCTGCTGCGCTTGTTCAGAAGCTGATGCCTCTGCTGAGGGTGAGTCCTCATCTTTAGTAGTGGAGAGTGAGGACTCCTCTTGCTCTCTCCTTGCTTGGAACTGGGTTATCCGCTGAAATCCTACCAGCGGTGGCAGTTTGACTGCTGCTCTTGTCACGCGCCTAATGTATGATCAAAAAGAAGCTTCGGTTCTTGTATGGTCTCCTTCAGTTATTGGTTCACGTGTTTGATGAGGTGAAGAAGTCATAGTTTCAGGCTGTGGTGGCATTGAAATGGTGCTTGGTTCGGGTTGAGATGATTGTGGTGTTGCAGCTGCAGGTGGTGGTCGTTTCCGCTTTCCTTTGGTGTTTTTGGGTTGTTGTGATTGCTTATAAGTAAGCTTCATGGGTGGTGGATTAGGAGTAATTTTTGTTCGAGCCATATGGTAGAATTACTGAAGTGATTACTGGTTAGTAGCCGAAGAATTTCAGAATCGATGTGGGTGGAATGTTTGTGAATCCCGAAAATCTACAACAGAGTAATTAACAATCTGAACTAAAAATCGGATCTCCTTTTCTTTGCGAAGCGCTGCGGCAGTTGAAGATTCTCCTTTGATGGCGGGTTGAGATCGCGGTGATGATTGGGAACCGGCGGCTGGGATAGTTGGTCAGTGAAGAGAGAGTGGGCGGCAGGAAGGGAAAAGGGTTTAATAGAGATTGATTTGGTGTGGGTTTATGGGTGAAAATCGAAATAGGGATGTGGAAGGAGCGATTTGAAGAAGGGGATGATGGATTCGACGGTGGGGGTGGAGGGTTCAGTAGGACGACCGGCGGCAGGTGGCTAGGCTGGACTGTGGTGGTTGTAGCGATTTGGATGACGGCGTGGTGAAGCGGCGGGCGAAGGTGGAGAGAGAAGCTCTTTTCGTGAATTGAGAGAGAAAGGAGGAGGAAAGCAACTTTACTCTATTTGTGAAGATTTAACCATATATTAGTAGAGTAAATAATAATAATAATAATAATAATAATAATAATAATAATAATAACTGAATAAAGTAAGTTAAACAAAATGGATGGTAAAAAAATAATAAATAAATAAATAAACAAATAAATAAATATATAAAAGCTCATTAAACTCATGAAACTCATGACACGGTGACTATATCAAAATGGGGCTTTTACCGCTAATAGAACATGACCACCATTAAAGACCTCTTTTAACCTCCACCTTCACTTATAATTTTCAGAAACAAGGAAGAAGACGACACTGTTCATGGCAATTTTTTTTTGAAAAATAAAAACAAGTGCAGAAAATTCAAGTCTAGCTGGGTTGCCTCCCAAGTAGCGCCCTTGTTTAATGTCTTAGGCTCGACATTACCGAGTCACTAGTCTGACTCGCTCAGCTCTATGTTCTCTGTTCCAACTGCTTCGAAACCTTCGTAGAACGGTTTCAATCGATGGCCATTAACTTTGAAAGTCTTATTGGTTTCCAGGCTTCGTATCTCCACTGCACCATGAGAAAACACATTAGTAACAACAAAAGGGCCCATCCATCTGGACCTCAATTTACCAGGAAACAATTTTAATCTAGAGCAGAAAAGTAAAATTTTTTGACCAACTATGAAGTTTTTCTTGGATATCATTCCATCATGGAATTCTTTGGTCTTTTCTTTGTAAATTTTTGCATTCTCGTAGGCCTCATTACGAATCTCTTCTAACTCCTGCAGTTGCAACTTCCTCTGCTCTCCAGCTGCCTCCATTCTCATGTTGCATTTCTTAATTGCCCAATATGCTCGGTGCTCTATTTCTACTGGCAAATGACATGGTTTGCCAAAAACTAGGTGGTAAGGTGACATTCTTATTGGAGTTTTATAGACTGTCCTGTAGGCCTAAAGAGCATCTTCCAACTTAGTACTCCAATCCTTCCTATTAGGATTCACAATCTTCTCATGTATGGACTTCACTTCCCTATTCAAGATTTTAGCTTGTCCACTCGTCTGTGGATGATAAGCTGTGGATGTACGATGTGTAACACCGTATTTCTTGAAGAGACTCTCCATAACCTTGTTGCAGAAGTGAGTGCCTCTATCACTAATAATTGCCCTTGGAATCCCGAACCTAGCAAAAATATGACTCTTCACAAAATTTACCACTATCTTTGCATCATCAGTCCGGGTGGCTTTGGCTTCTACCCACTTAGATACATAGTCTACTGCCAACAAAATATACGCATTCCCGAAAGATACCGAAAATGGTCCCATGAAGTCAATGCCCCACATATCAAATATCTCACATACTAGAATGGAGGTAAGTGGCATTTGGTCTCTACAGCCCATACTACCCGTTCTTTGACAATTTGCACAGGATTTGCAAAACAAATACGAGTCCTTAAATAATGTTGGCCAAATTAGGCCGCACTCCAAAACTTTACGAGCTGTTCTTTTGGGACCAAAATGTCCCCCACATGCTGCAGAATGGCAGAATTTCAGTATGGAAAGACTTTCAGCTTCTGTCACGCACCTTCTAATAATCTGGTCAGAGCAAAACTTCCACAAGTAAGGGTCATCTCAAACATAATATTTGGCATCCCTTTTGATCTTCTCTTTCTCATTCCGGGTTAGGTCATATGGCAAGGTACCCGCAACCAAATAATTCACTATGTCAGCATACCATGGAGTAATGTTGTGTACACCGAAAAGTTGCTCATCAGGAAAGGTGTCATCCAATGGAAACGGTTTCTCATTCAGCACCAACCTGCTAAGATGATCAGCCACTAGATTCTCGGACCCCTTTTATCCCTTATCTCTATATCAAACTCTTGAAGCAAGAGGATCCAACGAATCAAGCGAGGCTTTGACTCCTTTTTCTTGAGCAAGTACTTCAAGGCTGCATGATCGGAGAAAACTATTACTTTGGTTCCCAACAAGTATGATCTGAATTTCTCCAAAGCAAAGACAATCTCCAAGAGTTCTTTCTCCGTGGTGGAATAATTGCATTGGGCATTGTCTAGTGTCCTCGAAGCATAGTAAATGACGTGAGGATTCTTGTCAATCCGCTGCCCAAGAATAACTCCTACAGCATAGTTGCTTGCATCACACATGATCTCAAAAGGATGATTCCAATTTGGTGGTTGTACTATAGGTGCAGAAATTAGCTCTTCCTTTAGCCTATCAAAAGCTTCCTTGCACTCATCATCAAACTTAAAAGGTACATCTTTTTACAAAAGCTTGCAAAGTGGTTGGGCGATCTTCGAGAAATCCTTAATAAATCGCCTGTAAAAACCTGCATGACCAAGAAAAGAGCGAATCTCCCGCACACTAGTGGGATAGGGTAAGGATTTAATCACATCAATTTTAGCTTTATCAACCTCAATACCTTTAGATGAGACAATATGACCTAGAATCAAACCTTGATACACCATAAAGTGACATTTCTCATAATTTAGGACAAGATTTGATTCTATACACCTTTCTAGCACTTTTGTAAGGTTAGCTAAGCATTCATCAAAAGTATTACCATGAACGGTAAAATCATCCATAAATACCTCAATGATATTCTCCACATAGTCTGAAAATATACTAACCATACATCCCTGAAGGTGGCTGGAGTGTTGCAAAGTCCGAATGGCATTCGCCTATATGCGAAAGTACCAAAAGGGCATGTGAAAGTCGTCTTCTCTTGATCTTTGGGTGCCACCGGAATCTGGAAAAAACCTGAAAAATCGTCTAAACAACAATAGTGAGAATGACCAGCCAATCTTTCTAACATTTGGTCAATAAAAGGAAGTGGAAAGTGGTCTTTTCTATTGGCTGCATTTAGCTTCCTATAGTCTATACAAACTCTCCACCCATTTTGGACCCTTGTTGGCACTAACTCTCCTTGATCATTCTCAACAACAGTGATCCCCGTCTTCTTGGGTACTACTTGCACTGGACTCACCCACTTACTATAGGAAATCGGGTAAATGATACCCGCATCTAACAACTTCAAAATCTCTTTCTTCACAACCTCCATCATGGGTGGATTTAAGCATCTCTGAGCTTCTCTACTAGGCTTACTGCCCTCCTCCAATAAAATCTTGTGCATACAAGTGGACGGACTCAAACCTTTAATGTCAGCTATCGTCCACCCAATAGCCTCCTTATACTTCCTAATTTGCTGAATTGTCCTTTCTTCTTCATCTTTTCTAAGCTTGTTGGAGATAATTATGGGTAATGTATCTCCATCTCCCAAATATACATATTTTAAATGACCGGGCAGTGGCTTCAAATCCAGTTTGGGTGCCTGCAAAACAGATGGTAAAAGTTTCTCATGGTGAGAAGGCAAATTAGCATGGTTGTGGCTGTTTGTTAGGGGCTGATTTGCTGCCATCTTGCACACAATTTCCTGCACATTTTCACTAATTAAGAAAGTCTCCTCAAGTCCCTTGATGCTATCCATATTAATATTCCTGCAAAGCACTAAATCAAGTTCATCAGCAGCATCTAATTCAAAATCCTCTTGGGCTAAAGGGTCAATAGCATCAATACAACAAAGGCTAGACACATCACTTGGGTATTTCATTGCCTAATAAACATTAAATTCGACTTTCTCACCATCAAATTCCATGGATAATGTTCCTTTATAGGCATCAAATTTTTTCCTTGCAGTGCGAAGGAAAGGTCTTCCAAGTAGTAGTTCAGCAGAAGTAGAGGATTTATCATCCTCCATATCAAGCACATAAAAATCAGCAGGAAAAATTAACTCACCTACCTGTACCAAAACATCCTCAAACAACCCCACAGGGTACACTATAGACCTGTCCGCCAATTGAATTATAATGCGTGTCTCCTTCAAGGAACAACCCTTGAAGGTTGAATAAATAGATAATGGCATGACATTTATAGATGCACCTAAATCACACATAGCTCTCTTAATCCCTATATTGCCAATTTTACAAGGAATAGCAAACATACCTCGATCCTTGCATTTTTGTGGAAGCTTCCTTTGTATCATAGCCGAGCAATTCTCTGTCATCACAACTTTCTCCACACTATCTTGCTTCCTCTTGTTAGTACAAAGTTCCTTAAGAAACTTTGCATAACGAGGTATTTGCTTTATGGCCTCAAGTAAAGGAATATTTACCTCTTCCTTGCGGAAGGTCTCCAAGATGTCCCTCTCTTCTTTTTCTCTCCTTGATTTCACCAATCTCTTAGGAAAAGGGGGCTGGATTACAAAGGGTTGGGGTTGCTGTACCTCAGCTTGCTTTGGGGCTTCTTTTTCTTGAATTTCCACTTCTTTTTCAACTTCATTCATTGTCCCATTGCTGTCCTTCTTTGGGGCTGCTGAATTTAGCTCCTTCCCGCTTCGCAAAGTGATGGCATGCACGTTCTCCTTGGGATTAATCACTGTTTGGGAGGGTAACTTCCCTTGTCTCCAATCTGCTCAATGAAGAGGCTAGTTGGCTGATTTGATTTTCCATATTCTGCATATTTTTCTTTGTTTCTTGCTATAATTATTGTTGGGAAGTGGCAAGTGACCTAACTATATCTTCCAATGGTATTTTTGAAGATGAAATGTGTTGTTGAGGCGGTTGAGCTTGTGGGAACCCTCTGTATTGTTGGAAATTTTGGTTTTTGGGTCCATAGCTGAAATTGGGATGTTTCTCCAAGAATCATTGTAGGTGTTACCCATCGGTCTCTGGGGTTGTCCGGAATAACCTCCCATAGCATTCACTTACTCTTGATCATCTTGCCATGACAAACACACCTCAGTCGGATGGTCGTAAGCCGTACATACTTGACAAGGGGCTGTTCTCTTTCCTTGACCTGCAGCCATAGATTTAACCAAAGAAGTTAGTTCATTTATTTTAGACTCAAGTGAAAGATCACGTACCTGATATATCTTCCTTGAAGGCTGTTCAATTTGGCTAAATTGTTGTGAGTTGGCTGCTATGGTTGATATAATCTCTCTTGCTTCGGCTGGGGTTTTATTAACAAGTGCCCCTCCACTAGCTGCATCAACCATTTTCCTCTCCATGTCTAGCATCCCTTCATAGAAATATTGGAGTAGGGATTGCTCGGACATCCCATGTTGTGGGCATGCTGAGCATAGCTTTTTGAACCTCTCCCAATAGTCATAAAGACTCTCTCCAACATTTTGTTTGATTCCACAAATCTCTCTACGAATGACTGCTGCCCTAGAAGCGGGAAAGTACTTGTCTAGGAAGGCTCGGGCCATAGCTTGCCATGTGGTGATGGAACCGGGCGGCAAATTAAGCAACCATTCTTTAGCGGCATCCTTCAAAGTGAATGGGAATGCTCTCAACTTCACATGCTCTTCCGCTACACCATGCGGTTTCATGCTTGAGCACACACCATGGAATTCTTTCAAGTGGTGGTGTGGGTTTTCATTTTTCATCCCATGGAAGGTAGGGAGCTGGTGGATTAAGCCGAACTTCAACTCAAACGGCACCTCCAAATTCGGGTAAGTTATGCACAAAGGCTGCTGCTCTACAGGGGCTGCTTGCAGCTCTCTAACAGTCCGATTATTAGCCATCTATTCCTCTCTTTCAGATTCTGTTGAGGTTTCTTCTAATTCAGGATCAAATTCAGTTGAAGATTCAACTAAATCAGTAATTATAATTTCTAGATCAGCTGTAGAAGCAGTTGCGACCCTTTTTCGTAGCCTGGTTTCCTTCGTCAATGTACGGGCTGTCTTTTCTATCTCAGGATCAAATTCCAATTGCAAATTTTCATATCTGGTCATTCAAAGAAGCAATCACAGTAATGTAAACTAGTCCCCGGCAACGGCGCAAAAATTTGATGGGGGTCGAAGCCACCAAAAATAAATAACCTGCTCTTCCTAACAAAACAACACAAAAAATATTGTAAATAGGGTGAGAAGGGTCGAACCCTGGAGACTAGCCTTGCCCAAGGCTAACTAAAACCTGACCTGCTGTAATTTAAGAAAAATAAAATAAAATGGAGGATTTTGCCAACTAAAATATAAAAACGAAAATTAAATAAAATAACTGAAGGAAAACAGAAGTAAAATAAATTTAAGAAATAAAATTCGGAAATAATAGGAAGCGAGTTCAGTCAAAGGTAATTCACGGTATGAAATTCATTCGGATTGATCATCGATTTTAAGATAGCTTTTCAATTCACTATTGTAGACAAGTTATAGTAAAAAAGGAACGTCCTCCCAACCAATTCTACCTTAGTATTAAATTATTAAGGTACGACCTAATAATAATCCCTAATTAACTAGCAACCCTAAGTACGACGAAGGATTTAGCCGTTAACAGCATTAAAAACTAGTAGAACCCTGTCTTGACCAACAGAAACTACGAGAATCCATTTAGATCAGATTATACTTTCCCACAACATAACCCCAAGGCTTTGATGCAATTGAATTATATTGATTACCACTTTTATCAACTCGGATTAACAATTACGGATTAAACCTAATTGATTGGTTGTGCAGAAACCTATTAGATGAATAACGGGCCCTGTTAAAACAAATAATAGATATCCACTATGGATGATTCTCACCCCAATAATCAAAGAGAAAACACAAATACAATATGAATAAAAAAAACAAGGACAAAGCACATTAAATCTCACAATCCATTAGAAAATCAATGTTGAATTAACTTTCGACTGAAAGAATGAATTTAGCCACGCATGGCCATGGAAGATACACCCAGAGTCTTTAAAAGTAATGTAAATTCGGAATAATCCAAGAGGAGGTAAAAAGTGTCCTCCCAAAACCCTAAAAATAACTTAAATACTTAATAAAGGGTGGGGCCAATCTCATATAACAAAAAGGCCCACTAAAAACTACTTAAATCCTATTATAAGTCGGTTTAGAAGTCCTCAAATACCACTAAAACACGTGGGACCGTCACTTAATTAAAATCAGTCCGTTTAGGTCTGCTTGGCCTTTAGCCTTGGGCAAGGCTAAGGCCTCTGCTGCCAATCTGACAATCTGTCATAAAGAAAATTCAGCTTCATATCCTTTGCTCCAATACTTCCAATCTAGCTTCAAATAAGCCTCTTTATTGCAAATCCACTGTTCCTGTCCAGAATAATAAAAACCAAGTAAAAAATCTTCTTTTCAATGTGAATAACATCAATTAAGCACAAAAACAAAGTAATAAACATGTTGGATTTGCAGCATATCATTTAAAATATTTTCATAATTAAGGTTAAAAAATTTCTCAAAATTTATATTTCTTGTAATGAGATAAATATTTATTAATAAAAAATTAATGATATAAAAGTATCATTTTATAAGATAAAAATTAGTCAGTATTATGAAATATAGGATAAAAATTTATATGTTGAGATAGATTTCATGTCAGAAAGAAATAAATTTTTGTGGGAGATATATAAGTGTAAATTTTTTTTTAATGAATATTGAATTTGTAAAATCTTTGGGATGAAGCATAAATTTATAAAATAATTTTTTATTTATATCAAACATCCTAAAATTCAATAAAATTTAAATATTTATAAAATCTATTAAAATCAATGACTTTTTAAATACCATTAGATTTTAATAGACTTTTAAAAAAGTTATTATTGAACACCATTAGATTTTATGATATTTTAAATAAATCTAAATTGAATATTATTAGATTTTTAAAATCAATTAAAATCTTAATCTAATACACCCTCCTAAATTGCATGACAACAGTACAAATCCAAGGCATGAGTTCCGTTACGAAATTCAACTTCTCTTCGAAAATGGTTTCGTTGCGTGACTTCACTATGCACCAACACGTTACACACCAACACCATTGCCTGCACTAACAGTAAGGGTAAGATTCCTTAAAAGCCATTGATTCATATCCGAGAAAAAAGAAGTTTTCATCACATATTTGAGAGGCCCCTAATTTGTTCTAAATGGTTTTTACAAAGACACGTTCTCTCATAGCATGTAACCCATCGTCAAGATAAAATCCACAATGGGAACAACTTGCGTCATTCATCAGATGTCTTTGATTGGCATTTGTTAACAATCTCCCTTTAAACGCCAGCCATAAAAAGGTGTTGATCCTTGGAGGACATTTGTTGCCCCAAATCTGAGCCCTTGTAGAATTATTTTCAGGCCAAACATCTGCAAGTAACAAATCATAAGCCATTTTGATTGAGAATTTTCCCCTGCTGGATGGGCTCCAAAAATACTCGTCCTTTGCACCATTTTGACCTGGGGGATGTATGAAGCAATCTGCAAAAGAACATTTTTAGGGAAAAAATAAGCAAACTCCTGCCAACTCAGTCGCTGGCTGGGGTAAGAAACTTAATTACCCTGCGATGAAGGTGGTCTACAGGAATGGTAGCAATAGCAAAATCAATAAAAGTGATCCCGTTATCTAGCTTGTAGTTGAGCTAGAACTTCACTAAGTCACTTGAGTTAATTGCCCAGCCAATTCCGACCAAGGTTTTGTTCCAACATTTTCCCATGCCCTTCCAAAGAGGTGAACTATATCTAGTATGAAGCTCACCAAGAATCTCTTGTACTCCATATTTATATTTGGCCTGAAGCGCTCTCACCAAGAGTTGATCCTTTTCTGAAATCACTTGCCAATTCAACTTCATCATGAATGCAGTATTCATGCTTTGAAGATCTTTAATCCCAAGGCCGCCTCTATCTTTTGGTGCACAAATTTCGTCCCACTTGACAAGGCTTAGTTTGTCATTGTTGTCACCTTTGCCCCAGATAAAATTCCCATAAATTTGTTCTATACTGAAGGAAGTACTAGCTGACAAGGGGTGGTCTGCATGTTGTAAAACGGGATCGTATTAAGCACATGTATTGCAAGGGTAACTCTACCTGCAATAGATAGATTCTAACACTTCTAGTCTTTGAGTTCTCATTTACCTTGTCAACAATGCCCATATAAACCTGTTTATTAATTTGTTGGTGAAGCAGGGGAACTCCTAAGTAGGTACCAATACTACGACAAAATATGACTTTGCCGACGCTTCTATTGGGTCACACTTAAAAAGCGTCGGTCACCTCAAATTTTAAAAACCATGCGCCGATGTTTTTGAAGGGCATTGGTGGGATCCAAATTGAAGGGAAACTTTATTCTTACTAGATTCTATTAAAATGCCACGTAATTATTTAGTGAAATTCAAATAAAGGTAAAATTTGATCTCTCAATCACATTTTTATATTTATTTTATTTATTATTTTATATTTAATAATTAAATTTTAAATATCAATTTATTTTATGATAAATAATAAAATTATTAGTTATGTGAATAATTTATTTAAAAAATTTATTATTTTTATTAAAAAGTTTTCATTTAAAAATTATTATTTTTATCAAAATATTATTAAAATTATTATTTTTTTAAAAAAAGTTGTTATTTTTATTTTTAAAATATAATTTTTATTAAAATTTATTAAAATTATTATTTTTATTTAAAAATTATTTATTTAAATTTATAAAATTTATTTTACATTTTTTTAATGACAGCCCCTAAAATTATATATATCATTTTTAAAGGGTGGCCGTCCCACTTTAGTGAGAGGTGGGACAAGTCCCATGGATTGGGACTAAAAAAGGTATCCCGCTGGTGTGCTCTTAAGACCTATAGACATTTTAATAAGCTTAATTTAAAAATGCAATCTGATAAAGAATTTAAAATAAAAAATTTGCTATCTCGCGAGGCTCTCTAGAGGTGTATATTAATTAGTTAATCCATTAAAAATTCAGTTAATCGATTAAAATATCGGTTTAGTTAATTGATTATATTAAAATACGATCGATTTGATTGAAAAAAATTATTTAGCTAGATTTTTTATTTGATTAATAATTAACAAATCTTAATCCGAAATAAAACATATTAGTTTTTACGTAAACTAGCCGTATTTCCATTTCCATTACCACTGCCATTCCCATTCAAAATATGGCTTTTCAAAGACTTGCCACAAGGATATTTCTTATTGAAGACCTGAAAAAAACAAATTTTCTTGTGGTTGGCTACAATAATTGATCTAATTAGACAAAACCCATTAAAGAAAGCAAAATCAGGAACTTATATCTTACCCCCAAGTCTTTGTCTTCAAAAATGTTGCAGCATTTTTCAAGATTGGAATTTAAAAGTCCTAAGAATGACTCACCTGGATGATACTAAGCAGCAGAGAAAGAAGCAGAGTAAAAAAAAATTAAAAACCCAGATGATAATAAATTGCACAGAAAGTAGCAGAGTAAAAAAAAAAAATCAAAAACCCAGATCAAGAATCAAATAACAAAAGAAAAGAAGAAGAAACAGATCACCTAGTTCATTTCTCTGTCACTATTAATTGATCAAGAAAATCAAAAGAGAGACGCGACAATTTCTGTAAATGACAAATATCAGACCCACCTATTTTTTCAAATTCCTCAATTTTCAAGTACAAATATTGATTTACTCTTTTTCTCTCTTAAAAATTAGAATACAATAAAATTAATAATAAAAAAAGTTGATTTCGTTGAGAAAATGGGTAGTTAATGATGGCGACGAACAAGGTTCCATAAATGAAGAACCACTGTTTTGTGTTTGCGTGTGTAGTTGAAGGAGAATTCCATAGATTGAAGCTAATACATTAAAAAAGAAAATGAAACGAAAGGAAGCACGTATACTCAAGTGAGAACACTTGGCTTTGATAATGGACTGTCATGATTCCACAAGATTGAACACTTCTGAGTATCCAACCAATTAAGATTTAGTCGATATTAATTATGGAATTAACTTAATAGACTGTCTTAATTTAATTAATTAATCGAATTAATTAAAATTAAAAATATATAAATTAAAAAAAATTTAGAAAAATAAGTTATATTTAATTTCGGTCTACCGACGGGCCGAATGTCCGGACCTAACCGGCTCTCAACTCTTTTTCATCAACCTCCAACATTGTCTTCTTCGTAGCTATCTTGGCCTCTTCAATCGCAGATCTCCACTTTGGCCCTTATCTCTATTTCTCAATCAATATCTAGTGTGTGTGTGTGTTTTTTTTTTTTTTTTTTTTTTATCTATTGATACATCTCTGATTTGAAGATTATTAGGGCTTATGCATAAGTTTTTCATCTCCAGTTTCAAATTTGAGCACAAGATCTAAATCTTCATAGACTATCATTACTATTCCTGCGCCAGTTCAATTCTTGAAGTGGTCACCATTATCCATTTCTTTATCTTCTTCGCCATCCTTGTCAGGGAGAGATTCAGGGATTACGCAGAACTCTCCCAATCGAAACTCTGGTTTTATAGGGCAGAGTAACATGGAGGTCCCACTAAAGGCAAGAGTGGCTCGTGAAGTGAATTTAGCAAGTTCTGGGCGTCTTGTCCTTATTACTTCTTAAATACCTATTTTAATTCAAATTGCAATTCTAATTTCAGCCAATGTGGAATTGCAAAGCAATGTAAGCGTTGAGTGGAGTGAAAAGATCATGAAATCTAAATTGAAGCCATGACATTGGGATAAAGTTAGAGCAAGCTCAGATTGGGCTATGGTGTGGGATCAGTTAAAATCCAGTTCTTTTCAGTAAGATAACAAAAACCTTTTTAGCTTTTTAATGTTCCATTTGCATTTGTTTTGAGTTTTTTCATTTCAATTAGTTTCTTTTTGCCTTCTTTGTCTGGATTAATTTGTATTGTTGTTAAGTTTGTAGAATGTCTTTGGTGTAATTGCAGATTACATGAGGAGATGATTGAGTTTATGGTAAATGAACAGTAATGAGATAGAAAACAGGGGCAAACAGAGTATGTGTATTGAAGAAAAACAAATCTGTTATTACTGGATATTCACACACTACACGTGAAGCAAGGTGTCCTTATATACAAAAATCCTACACTAATCAGTTGTAACTGATTTCCCTCCAAAAATAACAAACCTAACTGACCTGAATAATTAAAAACTGTTGACTACTAACTACTTCTACAGTAAACAACTCAAATGATTGACTAGCATATATGCTTAGATACTGATCTGAGCATACAACTGGTTATGCTACTTTGTTTCATATTTAACTTTTCAGGTAGAAACTCAAATTCAAAACCATTTTGAATTGAAGAAGAATACTTTTTTTTTTTTTATCTAATTGGTGACATTTTTTGTTTCCAGGCTAAGCCCTCCGGATGCCAGCTAAGTGAACAGTAAAGCCATATCAGCTGCTGCAAATAGGCAAGTAACCATTTGAGTGACACTACTTAATATTCAATTGCCCATCATGGTTTTGAATGTTGGGCCATTGAATGATAATGTCTGAGTTGTGATCTGAGATGGTGTAAAAGCTATAATATGTGCTGAAAGAGTGCCCTAGACTTTTAAATGTTGCATTCAAGTGGTTCCATGTTCCATCTTATAATTTTAATGGTAATGTCTTAATCAGGGGACATAATTTTAATAACTAGCAGTAATCTTTTAGATGTCGTTTTGTTTTTGCTTCCTCTAATATTTATTTATATATTGTACCAATGCAGGAGTGACTTCAAAATTGTTCTTGCGTTTAAGTAACCATTTTTTTTAGCTCTCTTGCATGTTTTAGCTTATCTTAAACCTGCAATTTTTGGAATCTTGAAATGCTATTTGCACAATTAGGTAAGCTGTTTAATTGGAAAATATGAAATGGGCTGCACACAGATCTTTTTCTTTAATTTTATATATATCCCTCTGTCTACTTTGAAAAGGTACTGCTGCTGGCTTTGAGCCAATATCCAAAATGTTGAAATAGATAATTAATTGCTCTAATTTAATGATACTAGCAGTTAAGTAATGTTACTTTCCCTTTGATTGATATGCAGTATGCAAAACTGAAACCAGTTCCATGCTTAACTTATTCTGGTACTCAAATGTTAAGAGAAACAAGTGCCACTCCAATTCTTAAGTAGGTATTGTATCATCTTACTTTGCGGTTTGATCCAAAATATATCAATTTTTCATTCAGTAATTTTACATTACAAGCCCATAGTAGTGTTGGACCAATTTTACAATATTAAAAGAAGAGGTAAATTTCTTGATGAATGCCTCTTCACTTTCATTTATGTCCATCTTGTCAAGTGGACTATAGAATTCCATGCTTTTGTTGCTCTTATTTTAAGAGTAGAGAGGATGTGATATTTGACCTCTCCACAAGAAAATAAAATTGAAGCCCACCATAGCTGTTGTTTTATTGTTGGCATATCTATTTCAGGTTGTTGAGGCTTTTGGATTAATGTTATAAAGGTATGATTAATCATGCATTTGACAAAAATTATTATTTCACCTATAGTCATTGAGATTTGGAAATATGTGGATAAACTGGGTTAATGTATAGTTGTTTTTGTTGTTTTCCTTTGGAATTTATTTTAGAACTTCTGGTAACATTTCAAATATGAAGTGGAAACAATCTTGTGTTTTATTCTAGCTCAACCGTATTCCCCAAAGGAAGAGGTGAAAGAGGTAAAAATAAAAATAAAAAAAAAAGAAAAAATAATAAGCATATGCAATCTTGAAGAAAAATTAAAATTTATAGGGTATGATTTATGCAATTAAGGTTGGGTATGATTTATAGGGTCCTTGTAGTAAATTCTTTTCCAGTTTCGTAAATTAGAATTTCCTTTTATTTATTTTTTTTTTTTGCTACTGCTGGTGTTTGCTTTCCTTAGCAACTTCGTTTGATGAACTTACAACCCACCTGATTTGTTTTCTTTATTTTTCCTCCCCATCTTTGAAGTATATTTTTATGCAATGAATGTGATAAAAATTAGTTAATTGGAGAAAAGTAATTGGGCGTACAATGAATATAATAGAGTGATCATCTCAATTGGTATTGGGTATTCAAAATTTTCAACATATAATAGCAAAGCTAGATATTAGATCACACACATCGAGACAGTAGTCAAATATGGAAAGCCATCTTAGTTTAAAAGTGAGAGTGGAAAAAAACAAAATACCATATATATACCATGGAATTATTTTGTTACTTGTGTCAGCTTCTTGGGCTTCCAATTGGTACTTTTATACAGATCCTGTATGAAAAATTTCTAGTGGCTTGTATGAATTGAATGTGTTTTCCTCTAATATAGTGAACTTTAACCTCCATTAAATATTACTTTGACTTTGTCGTCATGTATTTTCTTACTTTTGGCAGGTTATTGGAATTCAAATCTTTGGGACAATGGGCATTCTTAATTTCTTATTGGTGTTGGTTACTGCATCAACAGGCCATAGATTAGCTTTCAGAGAGGGAGGTAGAACAATTGGTGCAGGGCTAGTCCCAAAAGTGATTGCTCATTTATGCTTCACTGCCTTTCAGTATTTCATGTGTACTTATTTGAAAGGTGAAATACATACATAATAAGATTGTAAGCATCTATTGGAGTTCAGAAATGATCTTTTTTATAGTTTGAGTTCGAAAATAAGCAAACTTGGTTGCTTATTATTTTGCAAGAGTATTTTAAGAGATTTAAATGTTGTATAATACATGAATTAGAAGATTAAAGTATATTATATTTTAGAATTTTGAGAATTAAAATATTATATATATCAAAATGTAGTAGAAAATATAATTTGTCGGCAAAAATTATTAGCAACAAATGAAACAACGGTGTGAGACCGTCGCCAATGATCTGTAACCGTCGCTATATTATTCCGTCACTATTTTATTTACCGACGCTTTTACAATCGTCGCTGATGATTAGTCACATCGAATATACATTCCATCGCCTATTGTCCGGCTGTTGAAAGCGTTGGTAAATTTTTTAGCGACGTAATATTTCGTCGTTAACAATAATTTCTTATGCCGCGAAAAAGTAAAATTTTCAACACTGCAAGATCTTCAGTTGCATGCCCCTTGGATAATAAATTATGTAATGACTAACTAATTACTAAATTTTGATTAATATCAATTTTAACTATATCAATTCCGGAAGTTCTTGATGACTTCTGGTCCTTGCGTACAAAACATCAAAAGTAACAATCGTCTTATTTTCTATATATATCCCCATGCTTACCATATCCTAATTTAAATTTCTCTTCGCATAACACATCCAATACATAGAAGTGAAGAACCATTCACAAGTATTCCTATTGATTCCATTCTGAAAAACTTCAAAACAACATACAAAGGGAAATCTATGAATCTTTTCCAAGAATTAGATCTCAATGGAAGTGAATGATTTTAATCATATGTAGTTCAAGAAGTGAAAGCTCACAACCTTACATTCATCATTTTGGAGCATTAATGGTTCTCGAAGAAATTTTCTTACTAACTGTTCATTTTGCCACATATCTACTTTCATGCTCATTTTAATGTCCATTACAAGCTTCCCCTGCCCCAGCATTAAAATAATTATGAGTATGATCAAATCCATTCTCTATTGAATTCAATCAAATACATATACATAAATTATATTACACATTGTGATCTCACTATAAAACAAAAGCCCATATTCAGAGCCAACAATTTTAAAGTTAAAAAAAAGAAGCAATTCTTCTTTGGAATTAATACATTCTGTTAAAACTCGAGACACATGTCAGTAGCATATCAAAATTCACATGTCAGTAGCATATCGAAATTCACACACACAAACACACACACATATATATATAATGTTCAACAAAACAATACTTGAAAAAAAAAATCAGATGAGACATCTTTTACACCTGGCATATATAATTTCATATATAACTCATAAATATAATTTCAATTGTATTATATACAGTTGGAGAAAGTCTTGCATATATATATAATAAATGTAAAGATTCATCAATATAATAATACATAAAATGGAAAAAGAATGAGTTTAAATGGATTATGCAACCTACTTGAACTAAACCATAGTTTCCCTTCACAGACATGCACTTCCAGTATCTCAATATTGGATGGGTGACCAGGCAATGGGTGTTCGTCCAACTTCTCTGTAGCAATATTAAAAGCAACAATCGTCACTTTATTGTATTCCGAATAGCATAACCAATAGAAATAGCCATTAACAAGTTTCCCCATTGAGTTTAAACACAAAAAGTCAAGTTTATAATTGCAAGGAGTATCTTTAATTCTTGTCCAAGAATTAGATTTCAAATTATATACCCAAATTCCATGGCTCTGAACCCTCACAACCTTCTAGTCATGACTAGCATCATCATACCATAGTCCGCAAAGTGCATGAGAATGATTATCATACCTTGAGGGAATTGGAAATATCGTATGCATGTTAGTGGATGGATTCCATATTATGTGCCTTGTACCACTTGTTTCATACAAGAGAAGCAAACCGTTGCAATAACCTATACCTCTCATATAAATATGCAATTTAAATGGTAAATTGAGCTCCACTATTTCTTTGAACTAATCATCCAAATATATTGTGTACAACTTAATTGTTAGAATTAATGAAACTTTCTTGAAATAATGGATTTGTTAATTACTCATTTATTGTCTTTTATGTCTATATTAATTAAGTGTATGGTTTAATGTATAAACTTAATAAAATAAACTGTAGCAATAAAGTTTTATAGTAAGTTATGTTAGGAATTAAATACAATTAAATGTATTAAAGTTTTAAAGTTACTTGAACTAGTATAAATAGGTCAAGTTTATTTATTTTTGATATATGAGAGTAAAAGATCTTCTTAGTTTCTTCTTCCATTTTCTTAAGTTTACAATTTATACTTTTTAGTTTTCTAATTGCAACAGTGGTATCATAGCTCTTGATCTTTAAGGGCTGTGAAATTTATCCAATATTGTGAGTTTTAATTGATAAAAGAAAATTTCTTATGAGATTTGTGTGTTGTTTCTCCATATCAAGTTCCAGCTTCTCCTCAGTTGCCCCTCCAGTATTTTCTGGAGACAATTATCAAGTTTGGGCTATCAATATGAAAGCCTACCTACGAGCAATGTCTCTATGGAATGTTGTTGAGACAGATGAGGAACCACCACAGTTGAGACGAAATCCTACCATTTCGCAACTAAAAAAGCATAAGGAGGATTTAGCTAAAAAAACCAAAGGTTATATCCTGCATTCATTCAGCAGTATCTGAAGTCATTTTTCGTAGGGTCATGGCTTGTGAAACACCCAAGGAGGCATGGGATACATTAAAAGAAGAATTCGAAGGAAGTGAGAGGGTCAAGGCCGTCAAAATGTTGAATCTCAAAAGATAATTTGAGATGTTGAAGATGAAGGAAGGAGAGTTGGTGAAGGATTACTCCTCTAAAATCATGAAACTGGTTAATCAAATCAGATTGTATGGTGAGAAGTTTGAAGACTCAAAGGTGATTGAGAAGATTCTAGTTATATTACCAGAAAAATTTGAAGCCAAGATTTCTGCCATTGAAGAATCTTGTGACCTTAAAACCATGACTATTTCTAAGCTTATTAGTAAACTACAAGCTTATGAACAAAGATCATCCATAAGAAGCGAAGAAGTAGTTGAAACAACCTTTCAAGTAAGGCATAAAGAAAAAAATAATAATGGTAGAGATTTTAAGAGAAGTTCATCAGAAAAGGATAAGCAAAAAGCTGGAAACTCTGGTGAATCTCACAACCAACAAAAATTTCCTCCTTGTTCCATTTGCAAGAGAACAAATCACCTTGAGAAGGATTGTTATTTCAAAGGAAAGACTCTATTTCGTTGCAATTTCTGTAATAGAAATAGCCACATAGAGAAGTTTTGTTGAGATAAGAAAAGGAAAAATCAACTGCAGCAGGCAAATGCAGTAGAAGAATAACCAAAGTTGGATAAAGCTAGATTGTTCATGGTTTCTCAATCAATTCAGCAAAATAATTGATTGACCTGGCTAGTTGATAGTGGTTGCACCAGTCAAATGGCTAGAGATGAATCACTTTTTACTTCCCTTGACAATTCTTTCAAAACTTTTGTGAAGTTGGGGGATGGAAAGCGTGTGACAGTTGAAGGCAAAGGCTCAATAGCTATTCAAAACAAAAAAAAAGGTACCAAGATAATTTTAGATGTGCTTTATGTACCTTTACTCTCTGAAAATCTATTGAGTGTTGCTCAAATGATGAGAAATCATTATTCCTTATTGTTTAGAGATGATATTTGTATCATTAATGATCCCAGTGGCTATGAGATAGATAGAGTTAAAATGGTTGAGAATAGTTTTCCATTGAACATAAAACCAATAGATGAATGTGCATTGAGTTGCAAAAGTGAAGAATCTAAATTTTGGCACAAGTGGCTGGGTCATTACAGTTACGACACTCTAAAATTTATGCAGCAGAATGGGTGTGTGTTTGATTTTCTTGTAATCCATGAAGTTAATGAAGTCTATAAGTCTTGCCAACTTGGAAAAATGCATAAGCTAGCATTTTTCGAAAATCAAGCATGAAGAGCCTTTGAAAAATTACAGCTGATCCACTCTGATATATGTGGACCAATGAATGTGGCTTCACACAATCAGAGTAAATATTTTATTCTATTTATTGATGATTGCACAAGAATGACTTGGGTTGAATTTCTGAGTTACAAATCTCAAGTCTTCAATGCATTCAAGAATTTCAAAGCTTCAGTTGAAAATCAAGTTGATTTGACGATAAAGATGTTGAAAACTGAGAATGGAAAAGAATATTGCTCAAGAGAGTTTGCTAATTTTTTAAAAAACGCAGGCATAGAACATCAATTTTCTATCAGTTACACACCTCAACCAAATGGTGTGTCTGAAAGAAAGAACAAGACAATAGTTGAGATGGGAAGATATATATTGGCTGGAGTAGATTATGGAGACACATTTGCTCCAGTATCAAAGCATGATACAATCAGATTACTTCTGTTAGTTGCAGCTGAAAGTGGTTGGAAAGTTTTCCATTTAAATGTCAAGTCAGCTTTCTTAAATGGAGTACTTGAGGAGGAGATTTACATTCATCAACCTGAATGCTTTGTGGTCAAAGACAGTGAAGATAAAGTCTTTAGACTTAACAAAGCTCTTTATGGATTGAAACAAGCTCCAAGAGCTTGGTATGCAAGAATTGATACACATTTACTACTCCAAGGTTTTAGGAGGAGTGAAAATGAAGCAACTCTGTTTTTCAAATTTCTAGACAATACGAGGAAACTTCTAGTATCTATTTATGTGGATGACATGCTAATAACAGGCAATGATATTGATTTGTTGCCAGAATTCAAAAATCAGATGCAAACTGACTTTGAAATTCCTGATTAGGCATGATGAACTACCTCCTAGGCATGAAAATTCACCAGCAGTCAAATGACATTTTTTTACTCAAAAGAAATACGCTTGGGATGTTTTGAAGAAGTTTAAGTTGGAGAAAAGTAAACCCATATCAAATCCTCTAACACAAAATGAGAAGTTTTCAATTGAAGATAGGCAAGAAAAAGCTGATGCAACTGAATTTAGAAGCATAATTGGTAGTTTACTATATTTAATTGCATCAAGATCAATTCTTATGTTTCCTGCAAGCTTACTTTCTAGATTTATGAATTCTCCTAGCAAGATTCATCTAAATGCTGCCAAGAGAGTTTTGAGGTATATCAAAGGAACAATTGACTTTGGTATATTTTATGAAAAAGGAAAAGAAATCAGACTTGAAGGATATGTTAATAGTGATTGGAAAGACAATTTTGATGATAGCAAAGGCACAAGTGGTTATTTGTTCTCCCTTAGCTCAGGGCCATTTTCTTGGAATTCAAAAAAGCAAGAAGTTATTGCTCAGTCTACTGCAGAAGCTGAGTATATTGCAGCGGCTTCAGTAGCAAACCAAGCAATCTGGATCCATAAGTTGCTAGCAGATGCAGGGCTAGTACAACAAGGTCCTACTGTGATCTATTGTGATAACAAATCAGTGATAGCTATTAGTCAAAATCTAGTTCAACATGGAAGAACAAAGCACATCAAAGTCAAGTTCCATTTTTTGAGAAAAGTTGAAAGACGCAAAGAAATCAAGTTATTTTATTACATATCAGAAATGTAGTTAGCTGATCTGATGACAAAAGCTTTACCTCATTGTAGATTTGAAGAACTAAAGAAGTTAATTGGAATTGGCAAGAAAAGTCTTAAGGAGGAGTGTTAGAATTAATGAGACTTTCTTGAAATAATGGATTTGTTAATTACTCATTTATTGTCTTTTATGTCTATGTTAATTAAGTGTATGGTTTAATGTATAAACTTAATAAAATAAACTGTACTAATAAAGTTTTATAGTAAGTTATGTTAGGAATTAAATACAATTAAATGTAATAAAGTTTTAAAGTTACTTGAGATAGTATAAATAGGTTAAGTTTATGTATTTTTGATATATGAGAGTAAAAGATCTTCTTAGTTTCTTCTTCCATTTTCTTAAGTTTACAATTTTTACTTTTTAGCTTTCTAATTGCAACATTAACAACCTGGTTGGTTGCTCGATAGAGGATGAGTTTCTTGTGGGTTTTGGTTGCAATTGATCTTTTGAGATGACACTAGATGAAATTTAGACTGTCAATTTTTGAGCATATAAATTTGGAGCCAGCTCTGAGTCGTAGAAGGGTTTTCACCGAAAGCTGATACAGAATATCGGCAATTATCTCCGAAACAAGTCTAGACATAGTGTTGTTACTAGATCAGGCAGGAGTATTAAGCGATAAAAAAATGACAATAACTAAGCAAATCAAGTCGTTTAGGGATTTGAAAAACAAAAGGTTGTTTAATATTATTGATTTAAGGATTATATATTCCTTTACCTTAGGATTCCAACAACTTCATGTCACTAATGGTTGAAAAGTTAATTTATTTTTCTTTTTTATTTCACTTAAATTAATTTATTTTAGTTACTTAATTATTGACATTTAGAAAACAATTACATAGTTTTCTTCATTTTTTATTTTATGAATATATCTTATATGAATTATGATAAAAATTATAAAAATTTTACAATCTTCTCAATTTAGAAAAGAAATTATTTAAATAATAACTTTTAAATATTAATTTATCAATTTCGGATTTTAAAAAAAAAATTTAATATCAATTTTTAGGGAAAAAAGTCGAGTATGAATTAAACTATAAAATTTATTGGGGAAATTTATAGCACAATTTTTAATTTTTTTTTTCAAAAATATCTTATTTTTTAATATAACTTCAATATACCAAATGTATATTTAATATATACTTTTGAAAATAAAATATAGCTTAATATATTAAATGTATACTAGAAATATACCTCTAAGAAGGGATATTTTTGAAATAGAAAAAGAAAAAATGGATATTTTTGAAAATGTTTTTATTTTTTAGGGTCATTAGAAGAAACTCCAAATTTATAAATTTCTCTCATATTCCATATTTGAAATTTCGAAAAGCACCTTGCACCATAAAACCACAAAGCAAAACCCATTACACATTAAAACCCATTACACATAAAACCAACAAAAAGGCCATATTGCAGAATTAAGAGCAACGAACCAGCATACTGGTAGAATTACACTGAATAGGCCATAATGCACAAGAAAACTAGCAAACAAGAAACCATGAGCTAGACCAGTAGGAGAAGCAGAAGCAAACAAGCGGAACGTAATGCATATGCAAACTAGCAAACCAGAAACCATGAGCCAGAGCAGTAGAAGCAGCAGACTAGCAGGCCATATTTCTTGATTACATTGTAAATGTTGGTAAATGAGAAAGAAGAAAAGGATTACTTGGACATAAACATGGAAATCAAAAGGAGCTCATGAACTGTAAAATTACATCAAGAAAAGAAAGGGTACAGAGCTTCAAACCAAACATTAAAAATTTGAAATTCAAATTGGAAGTTCAACATAAATGATTCATTGATATGGTGTTCCTTTTATATTACAAACTACAAGAAAAACTTAATAATTCAAACATACAATTATTAAGTTTACATAAACATTACATAAGCAACATGTACATCAGTTTAATTTTAAACAAAATACAAAATTAAGTGGCTTTAAAAATAACTTCTTTCCCTCCAAAATATGCAGCCATCATACACTTCCAGTAGCAGATTTTTTAACAAAAATAAGTGTCATATCAATCAATAAACTCATAAGGTAACATCAATACTCCTCCTTAAGTTTGTTGTTGCATAAAGTTTCCGTTTCAATTCATCAATCCTTGCTCTTGAAAGAGGCATTGTCAAGAGGTCAGCAAGCTGATCTTGTGAAGAGCAATGAACAACTTCAATTTCCTTATTTTTTACTGCCTCTCTAATGAAATTAAATTTGACACTAATGTGCTTAATTCTTCCATATTGCATAGGATTTTCAGCAATAACAATTGCTGATTTATTGTCACAAAAAATTCTTGTTGGTGATTGTTGCTCCATTCCTAAACCCTTCACCAGTTTTCTTAGCCAAATAGCAAGGTTTGCAGTAGCAGCAAGAGAGACATACTCTGCTTCAGCTGAAGATTGTGCCACAACTTCTTGCTTCTTTGAACTCCAGCAAATATGAAAACATAGGCTGAGGTGCTCTTCATATTATCTATGCACCCAGCCCAATCTGAATCAGCATACCCTATCAACTTAGCTTCATGATCAGTAGAATACAAAATTCCTTCACTTACAATCCCTTTTAAATACTTCAAAACTCTCTTGGTTGCACCCAAGTGAACATTACTTAGGGAGTTCATAATGTTGCTGGAAAAGTAAGATTTGGTTTGGTTTCTGTGAGATGCAACAAGCTACTAACAATACTTCTGTACAAAGTAGGAGTTTCAAGCTTCTCACCTTCATTTTTGGATAAATTTTCATTTTGAACTAGAGGCATAACCACCTGCTTATAGGTATTCAATTTAAACTTCTTCAAAACATCAATAGCATACTTTTCTTATGAAACAAATATCTCATAATCAGTTTGATGAATTTGAATTCCAAGAAAGTATGATATAGCCCCTAGATCAAACATTTCAAAAACACTTTTCATCTCTGCCTTGAACTTCATAACTTGCTCTTTTCTACTGCCCATAACCAAAAGATCATCAACATACAGAGAAATCAACAAAATCCCATCATCAACCTTCTTGAAATACAAGGTAAATTCATTTTCACTCCTCCTAAATCCTTGATTCAACAAATGAGTATCAATCTTACAGTACCAAGCCCAAGGAGCCTGCTTAAGATCATAGAGAGCCTTTTTAAGACTGTAAACACAAATTTCCTTGCCTTTAACTTCAAAACCTTTAGGTTGATCTACATAAATCTCCTCCTAAAGTTCACCATTGAGGGACACAGATTTAATATCAAGGTGGTAAACCTTTCAATTTTTGCTAGTAGCTATGGATAGAACACGCTTGATTGTATTATGCCTTGTAACAGGGGAAAATGTATCACCATAGTCAATTCTAGGCACCTGTACATAGCCTTTAACAATAAGCCTAGCCTTATACTTGTGTACCGACCCATTAGACTTGAATTTGGTTCTAAAAACCCATTTTATACCAATGGAGCACCTATTAGATGGCAAGTTTGTTAGGAGCCAAAGGTTGATTTTAATTTATCATTTTTATTTTAGCCTTCATAGTATCAACCCAATGAGGAAGCTTTGAAGCTTCATTATACCTTGTTGGATCATCAAAAGCCAAATTACATCTCTCATAGACGTCAGTCAAGGGCTTTGATTTAATTACATTTACATCAGTAGTATTATTAAAATTAAAATGTGTTAAGGCATTAGATTGCACAACTTTATTTTTTATTCTTGTTGGATGAGAGGAGAGTTCATGAATAACTACCTTTTGATTCTCCCAATCCCAATAAGCATTCTCATCAACATTAACATCTCTTCTCATAATAGTCTTCCTTTTAGCAAGATCAAATATTCTAAAGCCCTTGCATTCTATAGAATAACTAATGAATATCCCTCTAGCAACCTCAGGATCAATCTTGGTTCTTCTAATGGAAGGTACATGAAAATAGCATATTGATAAAAAATTCTTGAGATGATGGACAGAAGGTTTGAAGCCTGACCAAGCTTCAATTGGTGACATTCCATTTACATCACATGTAGCTAGCCTATTTAACAAATAAACTGAAGTTGAAACTGCTCTGCCCAAAATATCTTAGGAAACTTATTCTCAAACAATAAACACATTGCCATTTTGACAACCGTTATATTCTTCATATAAGAAACCCCATTTTGCTAGGGAGAGTAAGGAGCAGTTAATTGGTGAATAATCCCTTCTTGATTGCAAAAGGCTTTGAAATTTGATGAGATATACTCACCCTCATTATCAGTTCTCAACATCTTTAAAGTACAACTACTTTGTGTCTTGGCCATTCTTATGAAGCTTTTAAATGCAAAAAAAAAAAAACTTCAGATTTGCTTTTCAAAAAATGAACCCATGTCATTCTTGTAAAATCATCAATAAATAGAGAAAAATATTTGCTACCATTCAGTAAGAAGGTGCTCATAGGTCCATAAATAAATATCCAAGTAAACCAGCTCTAGCTTCATTGTAGCTTTTTTAGCCCTAACTTGGCCAAATGGAAGTCTATGTTGTTTGCCCGATTCATAGCCCTCACAAACATGCCCACCATCTGTCAATTCTGAAAGAACATTCACCATACTTGAAACTGGAATGAATTTCAAGGTTCAAAATTAAAATGACCCAAATGTTTATGCCACTTGATGCTCTGTTCTTCTCTAACTGTATATGCACTAGAGAAGACTACATCTAGGTCCAAATAGAAACTATTATCAAACATTTTGGCCTTTACTATCTCTGTACCCTTTGAATAAATAATAATACAGAGATCATTTTTTAAAGAAATTCCATACCCATTCTTAATCATTTGTGGCACACTTAATATATTTTGATCAAATTCAGGAATAAATAGAACATTTAAAATAAATTGAATATCTGATTAGTATTAATAGCAATTGAGCCTTTCCCCTTTGCATGTAAAAGTGAGCCATCCCCTAGCTTTCTGTGGTATTCCAGGACTTGTCAAGAGAAAAGAAGAAGGAGAGATGAGGAGACATATGGCTTGTACATCCACTGTCCACAAGCCATCTTTTGATGTTAAAGCTTTCAAAATACTGGGTTGCCATAAATAAGGCTTCTTCCTTGTGAGTCTCTTCTTTATTAACACTTGCTTGTTGCTGAGAACATTGATTTTCTTGCTTTTGATTCTGCAAAATTTTTTAGAATAACCCACTCTATTGCAATAATTAAATTTGAACTTGGGCTTACCTTTGTAACGACAATCCTTCTCAGCATGATTATCCCTTTTTTCAATGACTGCAAGGAGGAAAAGTTTTCTTCTTCTCACCTAGGCCATTATCTTCTACTCTTGAATTTTCATTTTGAAACTTCTTGTTGCCTTTATAGCCATTCTTCTTATTTTTGTTGGTAGCAAGAAAAGCACTTACCGTACTTTCATCTGATCTCATAGAGACTCATTGTTCCTTTTAGGGGTGCTCATGATACACTACAAAAAACACGCTATCTGCGACGGACAGAATCCGTCGCAGATCCGTCGCAAATCAAGTCTTGCGACCGATCTGCGACCGATCTGCGACGGATACGATCCGTTAGTAAAAAAGGCGTCGCAATTTTCAATTTGCGACAGGCCGTCGCAAATTGCGACGGATTTGCAACCACTCGACGGTTGCAAATCTCGCGCTTAAATTTTCCCGGGTAAAGGGCAGCCGTCGTAGATTTCGTCGCAGATTCCGTCGCAGATTCCGTCACAGATTTCTGTCGCAAATTCGTTGCAGATTCCGTCGCAGATTGCCGTCACAGATTTCGTCGCAGATTGTCGTCACAGATTTCGTCGCAGATTGTCGTCGCAGTATCTGTCGCAGATTCCGTCATAGATTTCAAATATCCGTCGCAGATTTGTAGCAAATCCGTAGTAATTTAATATTGATTTTTATTGGAACTATTTATATTGTCAATTAATTTTATGAGAACTTTATAAATACATTTGGAACATTTAAACACAATCTAAAAAAACACTGATTACATTGATAAAAATAATTCTTTTATTAATTTTCAATAAAATAAAATATTTTACAATTTAACTATACAAGTGTTAAGAACACTACTATAAATAATCTATCTTGAAAATAACAATATAGATCTTCAATTATCATTTTCCATTGAATCATGACTTGCATCATCATCTAGCTTGGACTGAAGCTTTGCAACTGTTAAATAATTCATCGGAAGAACATGATATAAAGCCTGAAATTGTAAGAAGTGAAGTCAGTGCATGATGTGGGAAATAATTTCAAGAGAACTGTTATATGAAATGGCAAATGCAAATTTTATAAATTGGAAAATGCAAATTAAATGAAATGGCAATAATGATATACTTGAATTAAAAGCAACTAAGATTTCATAAACAGGTAATTTTAACCTTCATGTATATGTGGTCAGTGATCTGCACAGCTTTGTTACTAAGATTTCATAATTTCTGAAATTCAATAAACAAGAACCAATATAGAAGAGAATTAAGAAAAGAAAAACTGGAGATATTCCCTTTCCTATTTAAGTGTTAACAAAGAATCAGTCGCTCCGATTACCTTCAGTCAAAGCCTGTAAAACCAAAATCAACATAATGAATCCGAAAATTTCAATCAGCTAGGTGCAACTACACATCTATCTTCTTCTGATTGGTTAACCTGGATTTTGCAAGAAATACGATGAAAAATGTAAATATATACACGTTAAAATTACCATCTTATACATCATTGACTAATTCTCACTCTAATTCAATTAAATTCTCAAGGGGCAGCTAAAGCATAAAATTAAAAGAATGAAGTGAACTCTCACCTCACTGTCAGATTCAGAAGAATCATTCTTTTGTAGAGAATCAGCTCCCAAGCTCACCCCATCTTCTTCCATATCATCATTTTCATCTTCACACGGATCAAGCACACTCTTTACCTGTACAAATTACCAATTAAGGAAAATTTTGGCAGAAATACAAGCCTAAATCTGAATTGTAAACCATTAGGAAAATTTTAAGTCCTTACCTAGAGAGCAAGCACAAAATGCTTACTATTGACATTCCCGATCTCCATTTTGAGAGGCCTTTTATTCCATGGGTTATGTATCAGTTCAGAAAAAATTCCACAAACCTCTTCCAAGTTATTATTAATTACACTACAAGCATGGAAATGTGAATTTTAATGTAACTTATTCAGTGCACCTTATATTGACAAATATATGGGGTTCACATGACATTATGAAAGGTAAATCCCACAATTTTGTGATTTGAAGGTGCATTACACAGGCGGTATTGAATAATTTTCCTCCATACTCATCTTTCTTTTGGTCAAGAAATCTGATTTAGGCATCTTTTCGAGCAGTTGCATCAGAGACATTGATATCCTCTGTGTTTTTAAGCTGTTCAGAAGCCTCGACAGTTCTTGATGCAAAATTAGACCTTGCTTCTATATGATGGTCCTCTTGTCCTACAATAGAAAGTATTTCGTTAGTTTTTTGCAACGAAGCGTCTGTGAACTCTTCAGGTCATTCAGACAAATGATATCTTGTTTACTCACCATACATTGCAGCAACCATCACATCTTCTGAAACATTCAAGTATGGGCCCTGATCAATTGAAGTTCCCTCTGATGTATGCATGTTAGAAGTCTGCTCCTGCAAATACAGTAAAAGAAAGAAGTATTAACTGCATAGAGTCTAGTAAATTGAAAATGAAAATTGTGGAATGGGGAGAGCAGGAACTTGATCTAATGAGCCTCAAATGTTATATCCAATAATCAAACAAGATAAACGTTTGCAACAACAAATTGTACAGACTGGATCATCCAGAGCATTGATACAGAGTAGTGGTACTGACACATTCCCAATGTAATGGGAACTGCTACAATGCCTGTAGTATGTGTCCACAGTCTGAGAAAACAGAATGATATTTTTAGTCACTTTTAGAAGATAAGAAAATCTGAAGAAATAGATGAAATCATGAAAATGCCAAAAACTGATACCTCAAATTTTCCAACGAGGCAGGTTGCATGGTTGTCAAACTCTCGAATAGAACGTGACTTTTGAAGCCAAAAAGATAATCATGAAAAAATACAGTTGTTAGAGAGGAGACAAGAAAGATAATACATGAATAATTAAAATTTTAGATACAAAATATCCCAATGTTTGTTTGCCAGATAGGAAACTAAATTGAGATGGAACATATACCAACTGAAAATGCTGAAAATGCACAATAGAACAGAGCTATTCTAGTAACCAACTACATCTTTTTCTATGCACAATTGAAATACCATTGCGTACACACTAAATTCCCTTGCATACAGAAGATAATCAAGAATTTTGAAAGAAATCAACCTTTTTTATGCCTTCCCAATTAGCAAGACAGGTAAGCCGAGACTCATGCCTGCAATGAGCATAGGAAAGTATTCAAATCAAGCCAAGCAAATTTCAACTCTAAAACCAAAGAACTGATATTTAAATTCATCCTAAAATCAGTCACAAGGAAAAGGAGAAGTGGGAAATTTATTTTTCTAGTAATTTTACGAAATATCATCATCAAAATTTCACCCTCAATAAGTCAACTGAAAAGGTTAACACACTCGTACAATTTTGCATAATCTTGAAGGCCAACTGCTAAAGCTCTGGCATAGAACTTTTGCAACAGCATGCGGCATAAAAATCTATCAATAATCTGCAAAAGAAGAAAGTAATTACTAGAAAATGGATGATTTGATCAATTAAATCACAAACTTTAATTTTGTTTTTTTTATCAGTAACATGAGAAACATTATTATTTTTTAATTGATCAGAAACATTAATGGAAGCAAATGTCATTATCAAATATTAATTAAGTCGCAACTCAAGTAATCATTGTAATATGCCACAGAATAAAAGAGATAGAGATACAATTCATTGATTGGTAGCTAATAATGGCTTTCAGCGACTGTCAACTGATAACGGTTGCCTGTGATTGGGAAGCCGCTTTTCTGTCTTCAGTGTCCAGTAAACTGAACTTCAGCCCTCTGTGTTTTTCCCTTTTTGTAAATGATAACTTATTATTTTATCACTTTA
Organism: Garcia nutans; assembly: GCA_947685225.1. NCBI lineage: Eukaryota > Viridiplantae > Streptophyta > Magnoliopsida > Malpighiales > Euphorbiaceae > Garcia > Garcia nutans. The sequence continues at coordinate 2,184,643 of CANTUV010000013.1, forward strand.
CTTTTATTTGCATTATAAGTATTCCGATAAAAAAATTCGTTAAAAATTTATAAATTTCGATATTATGAATTACTGAATATCATATCTAATCACACTAAATTACTATTTAAGATATTATAATAACATATTATATAGATTTAACATTAAAAATTTTGCCAAATTATAAAAAAAGTATATATTTATTTATAATAAAAAATATTCAGGATAAATAAATAAATATATATAGACCCCATCAACTAATTTGAAACATTGTAAAATTATATAGAAAATTAAGACAATCAATCAAGTTTTTTCTTTGTTTTTCAAAATTACAATCTGATATTTTTAAAACATTTTTATGTTTTTGCAAATTGATTTGAGAAAAATTTTAAAAATAAAGTTTTTTTTAATCCAAACCATGAGTTTTTTAAACTCCAAGCAAACTATTTTATAAAAACAGTTAATAGATGCACTTAACTTCAGGGTTCACAGTATGTAATAGATTAAAGTTTTCTCTTCACCAGCAAACCTTTGGTTAGAGAAGCCATGGAAAATAGGAAACTGCTTTAGATGCACTTTTACTATTGACATTCCCGATCTCCATTTTGAGAGGCCTTTTTTGCAATGCATCGCAGACACCTACAAAAAAGATAGCATGCAAGAAATTCACATTCAGTTAAACAAAACTGATGGTTGAAACCATCAAATCTGTTTAAAAAGAAAATAGTGATTAATACTATCATCGAGAAACCACATGCCTTTCTCCATCCAATCAATCATTCTACGAGACTCTGCATCCATAGGCATCAATTTCTTGATCTTCATCTCTGTTGATCACGTCATAATTTCAAGGAAAATAACGAATCAACATCTCACATACATGTGCTTATTGAAAAGCAAAATTACAGAAGAAAAAGCATACCTAGAGCAGGAACAGATTTATCATTGAAATACTTCTCCGGAAATATGCCTCTGATGTAACTTATATTGAATATGGCAATACGGAGCAGGTTCCTTGTCTAATTCAAAAAAGTTATATGTTACAACACAAGATCAACTTAAGAGTTAGCAGAAACAAGTATCAGAACAAAATTACAGAGTCGATTTCTGATTTCAACTAATACTTGCTAATTTGAAATTTGGAGCGTCGTGGACTAGTTAACACATAGAAATTTGATAGCAAGTTACAATAAACAAAAATATAAATACAGAGATCGACTAAATTTCAACGGCTTCAAAGCGATAGGCTCCAACAAATCTATGAAGAAAATAATATGTTTATAAAATTTGCGGGAAACCAGAGGACCAACAGCACATTGAACTTATTTCAGCTCAAACTATCATATCCAGTAGGTATTTGAAAAAAATACATACACGGTCCAGATCTAAATGAATCCAAAAATTTACACATAAAGTTCGGAAGAGAGTCCTGCTTAGTGATCTCTGCTTTCTTAACTTTCTGTGCTACCACCTGAAACGGGGAATGGATGAAACACCATCAGATCAAGAAGAGAAATGACGATAAAAGAATTAAAGAAACGAACAAAGGTTGCAAATGAAGTAGAAAACGGAGGATCAAACAAAGATTTTCTCTGCTCACCATTGCTGTGGAGTTTTTAGAGAAGAGCTGATAATCCTAGAGAGAGAGAACTATGAGCGTTTTGACTTCAAAAATTTGAATCGAAATTTAAAAAAAAAATAGAAAGGAGTGGCGCCAGAAGCAAGGGAATTTGGGTGAGCAAATCTAACAAAGTAATAGTGAGCATGCAATGGTGAGCAAGCGGCTAATGAAAAAATCGATGGTGAGTAAGCGGCTTGGCAGCATCGATGATGGCGATGGTGAGGGTTTGAGAGAGATGTGAGAGGAAGTGAGCGGCGCAGACAAAGAAGGCAAAGAGGAATGGAGAGCGAAATAAGGGATTTTTTTTAGAATAGAGATTAATTGGATTATTTGCGACGGACTGATTTTCGTCGCAGATCTGCGACGGATTTGCAACGAATTTGCGACCAATTTCTCAAAATTCCTCTGACTCGTCCTTCCGTCGCAAATCCGTCGCAGATCCGTAGCAAATTTACGACGGAAAACATGTCCGTCGCAGATTTTCGTCGCAAAATTCCGAATATTTTTATAGTGAAATTTGCGACGGCAATAGACGGTAGCAGATCTCCGTTGCAAATTGATTTTTTTAGTGTTATCTCTCGCGCGAAGTTTCCGCGCCAACTTTTGCAACGATTATTTGCGACGGATTGATTTTCATCGCAGATCTGCGACGGATTTGCAACGGATTTGCCACCAATTTCTCAAAATTCCTCTGACTTGTCCTTACGTCGCAAATCATTCGCAGATCCGTAGCAAATTTGCGACGGAAACATGTCCGTCGTAGATTTTCGTCGCAAATGCCGAATATTTTTGTAGTGATACCCATTGGCCCGACCGGGTTGGGCCAAGTTAAAATATGTTTGAGTTGGGCCTTGGGTTCATTTTTAAAATTTTATAAATTTTGGGCCGGGCTTTGAGCATGAAGAAATTTTCTTCTGGCTAGCCTGGCTCAGCCCGGCCCAAAATATATACTATTTAACATGTATAAATATATAAAATAATAACATATAAAAAATATTATTTATAATATATAATGTCATTTATATAATATCATTTAATATATTATACAATATAAAATAAATATACATATTGCATATACATAAAAAATTTTATTTGCGAAATCTAGATGTATGTCTTTTTTTTTACCACAATTATAATATTCTAAATCTTTATATGCCATATTTTTCTTTTTTAAAATTTTTTATTATTAGATTTCCTATATTTCTTATATCTAGTTTTTTAAATAAGATTTTGTGGTGGTAGGAGAAGTATATATATAAGATTTTATTTTCAACTTTTGATTTGTAGTATTAAGAGTGTGATCTTTGACTAGGAATTTGAATATGCAGTAAGTCTCGTTGTTAGCCGAAATGATAGGCGTTGTAGGGCTGTAAGTCAGTGGTCGCTTTCAAAATCTTAGAAATCACTTTTAAACTATTTTTCAAAATTTAAAAATTGAATCTTTTTTATATAAATCTGCTAGTATAACTAAATCAGATAATTCTGAATCATCATAAATTAAAAGGATAGTAAATAGGAATTAAGTAATTTTAGAAGATTTTCATAAAGCAATAGATGATTGGAACATACCTAAAGTAGATAAAGAGAAAATTTATAAAATTCCAAAAATAAATATTTTTAAAATTGATTATACTATTAAAACAAAAGAAAGAGATATAGAGTTGGGTAAATCTTTTGAAATGATTACACTGTTATCTTCTAAATCCCTAAAATATCATAAAGATAAAAAATATCAATACATATATATAGGATTAGTATAAATTGGTATAAAACCCTTAACCAGAGAAGGATTAAATACTAGTATATTAATAGTTGTTAGAGATGCTAGCTTTATAAACTTTCAAGACTCTCTCTTAGGATCTGTAGAGACTAGTCTGAGTCAAGGACCTATCGATTTTGACATCTATCCTGATATTACAGTATCATTAAATGACCCTAACATATTAAAAAGTGTGGTATTAGAAATTAAAACTCATAATTATAAAATGTTAGAAGGATCAATTCATGTAGCATTAATCTATAAAATACAATATAAAGCAATGATATCTACCTTTGCTACTAAATAAAAAATGCAACATAAACCTGGAGAAACCAAGTTTCTTCAGACAGACCTTAGTAAAGCCAACACTATGATTCCTAAAACCATACAGTGGAAGGACATTTCCCTTCTTAATGAATGGATTTTAGAAGGAGCAGTTCCTCCTCCAAAACATGAAAAACCTGTAAAGCCTAATATAAATATTAGTCAGATAGAACAGTATGAAGATGGTAGAGTAAAATTAAAATTCAGTAGACATAGTATAAGCAATAGGTATTCTGATACTTCCTCTTCTACCTCAACAGTAGACATAGCATAAGCATCACAGTTACCTTTTGTTATATATGTTTCCTATCCTGAACCAAACCCTAAACCAGTATTGCAAACCTTTATAAATTCCAAGTATTCTACATCAGATATACCTAAACTCAGTCATAAAATGAAAGGTATAGACTACAACATATTTGTACCACAACCTCTGTATGTGGATCCAAACGAATTAAATCCCATGGCTCCAAACCGTAGGTTAAATCAACCTCAGTACAGAGATTTATCACCTTCTCCACCTGTGTCACCTACAACTTCAGCCATTACTGAAAATGTAGCTAACATAGATAGAGAATTAAATGTAATAAATAAAGAATTTATTTTAATGAAGATAAATTTTATGAAGAAAATATAACAACTAAAAATCTAAATAAAATGGTAAAAAATTGTAATGAACATAAATTTGAAGAATTAAAAACAGAATATATTGATTTTGGAAAATAAAATGAGATTTCAATAGAATTCTTCCATTGGTATAAAAAGATTTATAAAACATCAGTAAACCCTATAATAACTAGGAATAAAGAAATAGAATGAAAAGTAAAAGATAAAGTCATACAAAGTGAACATCCACCTAAAACTGGTAGCATATTTATGTATGGAGATAATGAAATAAAAATTATACCATTTAAAACAATAGTTGTGAACCTCGGATTCCGCCCGAAAAGGATTCGGGCGAACGTTCACTTGGTGTCGGGAGTCGCCACTCAGTTTATTTTGTTCGAAGGGAAAAACTAAGAAAACCCTTGTTTGACTCCAATAATGCATCCAATGTAAAGGCTTCTAGTCTGCGAACCCAAGGAGGATTCGGGGACTATGTCATGCATTTGACTAACTTGCAAAAAGAACAAATCTAAAAGGAATGAAGAAAAGAAGAGACAGATTGTTAGTAAATTGTGGACTTGCTATTCGGGGTAAAACCCAAATATGCCTACATACTCTCGTTTTTATGAGAGATCAAAGCCCATGTAGTTCAGAAAAGCCTATTTAAAGGCGATGAAATTTATGCTTCATGCATGTGTGTGTGTATGCTTCGTACATTTGTCGGGCTTTTCTGTCAAATTGGTGAGATTTAGCACTTAGTGCTAAATGGTGAAATTTAGGTACTTTGTACCAAAAAGATGCAAATTTTAGGCCTTTGGCCTGCATTGTCGGGCTTTTCGCCAAATTTGTGAGATTTAGCACTTAGTGCTAAATGGTGAAATTTAGGTACTTTGTACCAAAAGAGTGCAATATGGCTTCATGCCAAAAGATTGATTGATTGTGAAATTTAGGTACTTCGTACCAAAGTAAGACAATTTAGGCTTCGTGCCAAAAGGTTGATTTTAACTGTGAAATTTAGGTACTTTGTACCAAAAGGATGCGATTTAGGCTCCGTGCCAAAAAGATTGATTGATTCACGGCTTAATGCCGAAATATGGATTGATTTGTCCATTAGGCCATTAGACCTAAAAGGATTAGGTCTTTGACCGAAAGAAATTAAGAAGAAGATGGAATGCTTATGACATGCTTAAATTGACAAATGATGAATTAGGATATTACCTTGCTTAGGATTTTTCCACTTCGAAGTTCCAGATCTCGTTTTCTTGGACCTTGGATTATGATTCTTGATTACGGATTAAATTCGTCAGCATGAGGCCCGGAGTCTCCAAAAGCCAACCCCTTTTTCTGAACACCTGAAGGCAATTTATAGGCAAAATCGGGCTGGACGGCGGCTGAGCCGCTGGGGTCACGGTGGCTAGGCCGCCGGTTTCGTTCGGTTTTCGCTCAAACTGATTTTTCGGGAGCTAGAGACCTCCAAAAATTATTCCGGGACCATATCCGTGATCCTCACGTCGTCCCGGACATTTCAAGTACCATATCGATATACTTCCGGTGAACTTTACCGCGGACCTTCGGTCCGGCTCGGTTGTCCGCAGTCTGAGAAAATTGGCTTCCCGAGCCTCAAAATTCGAGTGTTCACAATTGCCCCCCACTGGGGTCCATAAAAATGATTTATGGGGCCCAGTGGTCGTCTGAAGAGCGAATTTTGAGCGAGGGGTAAAAGATACGTCTTTTGGCACTTCTGGATTGCTTGCAACACTTCTGATTGCATTCTGATCGCATTTCGACTTTTCTGTACCTGCACTTTCATTTAGCACAAATAGTACATATGTATGCATGATGTCACCTTTTATTTTCATGAAGGCATTTATTTGCTTCTTTGCACCCATTGTATGCACAACTGGACCAAGAGCCTTCAAAAGATGGAAATGATCAATATGGGTAGATATGGGTTGCTTTCTGTCACCATTCTTAGGTGGATATTGATGGATTGGGATTTTATTTATTTCCAGTAAAGAACTTAGAAATAAATTCTAGGAATCTTTCCTTTACATGTACTTGAAATAGCTCTAGTAATGAACCAGAAGTAATACCAGGCTTTGCTGTGTTCTGCTATCAGTAATTTATTTCTAGTAAAGAACTTAGAAATAATCCTATAGGAAGTCAATCCGGCTGGGGAAGGAACTCGAATTTTTCTAAAGTTGCCCCCAAATTATTCCAAATAATGAAGTTGCTGAATTTTGGCCAATTGAGAAGCCAAGGAGACGTGCATTGCTGCAGGAGCTGGAGGGTGAGGATGTGGTTCCTCTTAACGAGGAGAAGACAGATGCTGCATAGAGTTCCGAAGCTAAGGAAGATACCGAAGACTCTGCCCCACGTAGGAGGCGTAGGATTTAGATCCCAGGGTGACTCCATTGCCTCTCTTTTTTTTTTTTTTTTGAGTTGTCTTTTTACCTTTTTGGTTTTTCTTTCTTTTTGACATTTTGGAGTTATGACTTGACTTTTTTTTTTAACGTTTTGGACTTGTGGTTTGACTCTTTTTGATTGGTTTTTGGTACTTTATGAAAGGAATGACTTTTTTTTTTTTGAATGAATGAATGACTCCCTTGGGAATGAATGACACTTCTTGGCATGACTCTTTCCTTTGCTTTCCAAGCATTATCTACTTTATTTACTTGCTCTAATTTTTGCCTAAGCTGTCCTTTCAGATTTTCAACTTAGCGAGCTCTTACCCATTCTTGTCTAAGCCGCCCTTTGCGGGTTTTCGACTTAGCGGGCCCCACTATTGCCTAAGCCGCCCTTTGTGGGTTTTCGGCTTAGCGGGATTTTTCTGTTTTTTGTTGCTCTTCTTCTTCTTCTTTTTTTTTATGTTGGCAAAAGAAAAATGAACCAATGATTTTTATTAAAATTTAGACCGTGCTCAAGGAGAGCTGCCTACATATCTCGAATTAGTTTACGAGAATCAGGTCTAATGTAGTTCCTTTTGGAATGCATGATCATACATAATATTTCTTCAGTTGATCCAGATTGCATGGGTTTGTGAACTCCAGACCATCCAAATCAGACAAGATGACGGCTCCGCCGGAAAGTATTTTCTTTAAAATGTAGGGTCCCGCCCAAAGAGGACGAAACTTCCCACGAGGATCTGTGACAGGTGTCCTGATTTCTTTCAGAGCCAAACAACCTTCTTCCAACTTTCGGTCTTTGACCTTTTTGTTGAAATGTCTGGCCATTCGCCTCTGATATCCTTGAATCTGATGTAGAGCTTGAAGTCTTTTTTCATCCAAACCCAACAACTGATGATGATAATTGCTGATCCATTCAGCTTCATTTATCTGACTTTCTTGAATTATCCTCGCCGATTGAACTTCCAGTTCAATGGGGAGTACTGCTTCCATTCCGTACACCAGGGAATACGGGGTTGCCCCAGTAGGAGTTCTAATTGATGTCCTATATTCCCATAAGGCCAGTGGTAACTTCTCATGCCAACGTCTATGTTCTTTGATCTTTTTTTGTATGATCACCTTTATAGACTTGTTTGCTGCTTCTACAGCTCCATTTGTTTGGGGTCTGTAAGGAGAGGATTTATGATGTTAGATCTTCTTATCCTTTAAGAGTTTAGCAAATTCTGCTTAGAAATGAGTTCCATTATCAGTGATAATCTCAAATGGCATTCCGTACCGACAAAGGATGTTGGTTCGGACAAACTGTGCTGTCTTTTTGGCGTCTAATTCTGCATAGGAAGCTGCTTCAACCCACTTTGTGAAGTAATCCACTGCTACCAAGATAAACTGATGTCCATTTGATGCTTTTTGATGTATTTTGCCAATTATATCTATTCCCCAAGTAGCGAAGGGCCATGGAGAAGTGATTGGATTCAGGGCAACGGGAGGTTGCTTCTGCAGCTTAGCAAATATCTGACACTGATGCCATCCTTGCACAAATGCCACACAGTCTGTGTTCATGGTGGACCAATAATATCCCAAATTGGCCTGATGTTACACCAAAGAGTCACTTTGCAGGATTTAAGCTTCAAATTGTACTTGCGAAGTCTAAGGAAGAACTTCTCAAGTGCTTAGACGTGCTCTTCTGGAGATTTTGACTTGACAATCATATCATCAACATACACTTTTACTTCTTTGTAAATCATGTCATGAAAGATTGTCGTTGCCATCCCGTCTATTAGCAAATTGATGCGTGGTAGCGGGAAATCATCCTTGGGACAAGCTTTATTCAGATATCTGTAGTCAACACACATCCTGACCTTTCCGTCTTTCTTTGGGACCGGTACAATGTTTGCTAACCAGAAAGGGTGGGCAATTGGTTTGTCCAGTTGTTTGGCAACCTCTTTTTTAATCTTCAAAGACCATTCTGGCTTCATTCTGCTCAATTTTTGCTTAACCGGCTTTGCATCTGGGTATAGCGGAATCTTGTGAACTGCTATGGCTGGGTCTATTCCCGTGACATCACTTTTCTTCTACATGAAGCAGTCGGCATACCTTCTGATGCATTCAACCACCTGTTCTTTATTCACACAATCATATGCAATGTATGTATGTTCATTTTCTTTGCCAATTATTATCTTTTCATTTATTTCTTTTATTTCATTTTTGCTAGATAATACTTGGAAAGCAAAAGACACAGGGTAACCAAGAATTTGAAGGGTTTCATTGATAATGGTGGAGTCATTCTCCAAGATTACATTAAATGCGACATTTGGGTTCTCTAAATCTGAAGCTATAGAGGACTCAAAACTAGACTCTGGCTTGGTGTTTGACTCAGAATTTGACTCGGTACAAGACTCGGGTTCAAGGTGTGACACTGGACTAGTTTTGACTAGAGCAGCCTGTCCCTCCTCGGCATACCAGTTCATCAGTGGTCCATCTGTGGTCTTGATCAGCTTGGTGAAGCCCCTTTTTGTCTTCAAAATTAGTTACCATAGCAACCTCATCAAAGAGACTAGGCTGCATGAAATCTTCCACAGTGATGGCATTGATGGAATGATTGGGCAAGGGGTTAGTGTTAATGTTTGGTTGCCTCCTGAGAGGAATGATATCACCACTATCCACCAAATCCTGGATGCGGTTTTTCAAAGTCCAGCAAGCATCTGTTCTATGCCCATTTCCTTGGTGGTACTCACAGTACTCATCGGCCCTGTAATTGGAGGATAATGGGTTTGGAGGAGGCCTTGGGTCCAAAGGCTTCAAATATTTCCCTTCCACGACCTTTTTAAACACTAGATGAAGGGGCATTCCAAGGTCAGTATATTGCCTTCTCGGCTGATTTCTCTGCCCAAGATTGCCCACACGTAAAGGATTCGCAGGGTCAATATTGGCCACTTCATTTACTTCGCTTGAGGAAGCAGCTTGGCCTTGTGTTTTTATACTTTGAGATAGCTTCTTCATCTACTATCTTACCCAATTGTATCAGATCTTCTACCTTGGTTGCAGTCGCAATGAGCGATTTGAAAGTAGGTAGGTATTGGGTTTGCAGTTGGGCTTGATATGTAGGCCTTAAATTTCTGATTATGATATCAATCTGCTCTTGTTCAGAAGGGCGATTGATCATTTGGGCGGCCTTTGCCCTCCACCTCGTAAGGAACGAGGAGAAGGGTTCATTGTTGTTCTGCTTGGTAGTCTCAAGTTCCCTTCTGGTGACATCCACCTCAATATTGTAGTGGTATTGAGAGTTAAATGCATTGCAGATGTCTTCCCAGGTCTTAATCTTGGCATGGTCCAGGCTTACAAACCACTTGAGGGCAGCACCAGTCAAAGATTGTTGGAATAATTGAGCAAAGAGCTCATCATTTAAACCCCAAGGGCTTAATGCCCCCATATACATCTTGAGGTGAGTTTTAGGGCAAGTAGTCCCATCAAATCTGTCCATCCCAGGCATCTTGAATTTTGGAGGCAATCTAGCTTGGGGAAACAAGGATAAAGAATCCATGTCTACCACCTCTTTATGAGTTTTCATGGCAGTGATCGACCTTTCCAGCAATTCAAGTTTTCTTTTCAGTTCATCAGTTTCAGTGACATTCTTAGAGGGTGGATCCTCCAAATTGATGACAGGGGTATTCTGAGCAGTCATGGGGGTACTAGTTTGCCCCACAATAGGTTCCTTCCCTAAATTTCCAGGAGTAGGGACTGTCTTTGGTGCTCCTCCTAATTCAGCCAGGATGGCTACCCTTTGGGCAGCTAAAGCTTCATCAATTCTTTCTTGCATTCTAGCTTCAATTTCCTTAGCCTGTCCATCTAGCAAAGCCTTAATTTGTTCAATAGTAGCCATTTCAACAATTGGAGCAGTTGGTGAAGTTGGGGTAGTAGGACTTGTGGGTGATTGCCCAGTTGGAGTTGGTGTAGTTTGTGTAGGTGACGGCACACGGATGGTGGATACCTGAAAAGGTCACGGGTAAAGGATCAGGGTAATGTGTAGGGTAGGAAAACTCTTGGTCCACTTGCACGTATCAAAAGATTTTCCCCAAAACCGTGTTGTTATGTTGCATGAATGCACCTCATCACATCACAATTCATTTTAATGGAATGTGGCACTATCATTGGGTACATACAACCTAAGGGAAGGTTCTATTGGCACATGAAAAATAGAGAATCGGCTTATAATAGGGACCCTTGAGTCTTGAGTAAGATATACCTAACCACATGTGAAACAAGGAGTTTCGCGTGGGTCCAACAGTACGATTACTCATGGGCCACTCCAAAAGGATTGGAATGGTTTGCGACAACAGGGAGGACGCTTTGGCTGTCCGCCGGCATAATCAAGGAGACCTGCCGGTCAGTGCTACTTGCTATCCAGACTCAGAACTTTGAACAGAAAGAGAAGAAATTCATTTGAAAACAATTTTTTATGCAATGGAGGAAAATGATTCCCCCATATATGCAAGAGAAAAAGATTCTCTGAATGACAAAATAAATGCACAAGTAGTCAAACAATAGATCCATCAAAGGAAAAAGATTCCTTTCTTCAATCTTCAGTCCAATATCCTTAAAGGAAGGATATATATTGCTAAGGTACCCTGCAAAACAAATAAACGTACCCTAAAGAAGGGCAAGTTAGTCAAATTAACAATAGTAGTCTACTAGAGTCCCATAAATTATTTTTTATGGTCCCTAGAAAGATTTCTTTTGTCAACTTTCAATTCCAATATCCTTAAAGAAAGGATAATCATTGCTAAGGTACCCTGCAAAATAAATAAAAGCACCATAAAGAATGGCAAGTTAGTCAAATAAACAATTGTAGTCCACTAAGATCCCATAAATCATTTTTATGGTCCCCAGTGGAGTCGCCAATTTGTGAACCTCGGATTCCGCCCGAAAAGGATTCGGGAAACGTTCACTTGTTGTCGGGAGTCGCCACTCAGTTTATTTTGTTCGAAGGGAAAAACTAAGAAAACCCTTGTTTGACTCCAATAATGCATCCAATGTAAAGGCTTCTAGTCTGCGAACCCAAGGAGGATTCGGGGACTATGTCATGCATTTGACTAACTTGCAAAAAGAACAAATCTAAAAGGAATGAAGAAAAGAAGAGACAGATTGTTAGTAAATTGTGGACTTGCTATTCGGGGTAAATCCCAAATATGCCTACATACTCTCGTTTTTATGAGATATCAAAGCCCATGTAGTTCGGAAAAGCCTATTTAAAGGCGATGAAATTTATGCTTCATGCGTGTGTGTGTGTATGCTTCGTGCATTTGTCGGGCTTTCTGTCAAATTGGTGAGATTTAGCACTTAGTGCTAAATGGTGAAATTTAGGTACTTTGTACCAAAAAGATGCAAATTTTAGGCCTTTGGCCTGCATTGTCGGGCTTTTCGCCAAATTTGTGAGATTTAGCACTTAGTGCTAAATGGTGAAATTTAGGTACTTTGTACCAAAAGAGTGCAATATGGCTTCATGCCAAAAGATTGATTGATTGTGAAATTTAGGTACTTCATACCAAAGTAAGACAATTTAGGCTTCGTGCCAAAAGGTTGATTTTAACTGTGAAATTTAGGTACTTTGTACCAAAAGGATGCGATTTAGGCTCCGTGCCAAAAAGATTGATTGATTCACGGCTTAATGCCAAAATATGGATTGATTTGTCCATTAGGCCATTAGACCTAAAAGGATTAGGTCTTTGACCGAAAGAAATTAAGAAGAAGATGGAATGCTTTTGACATGCTTAAATTGACAAATGATGAATTAGGATATTACCTTGCTTAGGATTTTTCCACTTCGAAGTTCCAGATCTCGTTTTCTTGGACCTTGGATTATGATTCTTGATTACGGATTAAATTCGTCAGCATGAGGCCCGGAGTCTCCAAAAGCCAACCCCTTTTTCTGAACACCTGAAGGCAATTTATAGGCAAAATCGGGCTGGCCGCCGTCCACGGCGGCCGAACCGCCGGAGTCACGGCGGCTGAGCCGCTGGGGTCACGGTGGCTGGGCCGCCGGTTTCGTCTGGTTTTCGCTCTAACTAATTTTTCGGGAGCTAGAGACCTCCAAAAATTATTCCGGGACCATATCCGTGATCCTCACGTCGTCCCGGACATTTCAAGTACCATATCGATATACTTCCGGTGAACTTTACCGCGGACCTTCGATCCGGCTCGGTTGTCCGCAGTCTGAGAAAATTGGCTTCCCGAGCCTCAAAATTCGAGTGTTCACAGTAGTAGATGATGATCTAAATAGAAAAATATTAGAGCAAAATAACTTTAGTAATGCACATATGTATAGTATAAGACAAAAGTTAAATAGAATAGAAAAATCTATACAAGATAAGGAAATAATAATACCTGATAAAAAAATTTCTGATAAAAAAATTAAAAACTCATATCTTCAAACCTTTTGAGGTTTTCAAGACAGGTCAATAAGAAGTCAAACAGTCTAAGGACTCTGACTTCATTAAAGCAATTAAAGATCAACTTAGTAAAATTGAGTCAACTTCTGAATCAAAAGAACTTGTTTAAGATACACCTCAGTCTAAAAAAATTAGTATAGTTACACATGATCAAGACTCAAAAAAGGAGGAAACTCTAGTCCTAATACTAAAGATCTTGAATCCTTCAATAAAATAGTAACTCCTCAAATATATCGTTAAGCTCACAGTCAGACTATACTACCTAGGATGTCTGCACCAGACCTTGGTATTATAGAAAGACCTAATATATTATCTCAATATAAATATAATGCTTCCTTAGTATATGAGTAGAATATAGATAACCTATCAGAATATAACATCCTTAGTCTTCTGCAACAGATGACTATGGCTGCTAATGCTGATAGAATACAAACTGATACATCTGATAGAACTATAACAGAATTAATTATAGCTAGTTTCACAGGCCAATTAAAAGATTGGTGGGACAATCATCTCACTGATGAATAACATTTGGACATTTTAAATGCAATTAAAACCTACGAGGATGGAACATCTATTTTAAATGAACATGGTGATACTATTCAGGATTCAGTGGCAACACTTATTCTGACTATATTACTTTATTTTATAGGAGATCCAACTTATTTGAAAGATAAAAATGCAGAATTACTAAGTAATCTCAGGTGTAAAAAAATTAGTGATTTTTAATTTTATAAAATAACTTTCTTAACTAGGGTAATGCTCAGAGAAGATTCCAATTAGACATTTTGGAAGAAAAATTCTTGGCAGGATTACCTTTCTTCCTAGGTGTGAAAGTTAGAAATAATATAAAACAGGAATTTGGGAATCCAATTCCTTATAACCTTTTGAGTTATGGTCAATTGATCAGAATAGTCCAAAAGGAAGGATTAAAACTTTGTGAAGACATAAAATTGCAAAAATCTTTAAAATTTGAAATGAGAATAACTAAAGAAGAGTTATGATCATTCTGTAAACAATTTGATTATAGTATAGCTCAAAATTATAAAAAGCAATGTTCAGGACAATGTTTAACAAGTAAAATGTCTTATAAAAAACCTTGTAAAAAGAATTATAGAAAGAAATTTGATGAAGAATGTCGTCCCAAAATGGCAACCAAGAGAGGGGGGTGAATTGGTTTTCTTTAGGAATGATGGCAAATTAAAAAACTCAATAAATAAGAAATGTAGAAGAGATAAATGGTTGAATAGTGAGTAGAAGAAAGAACACACAAGATTTATAGTGGTTCGAATTTTCTCCAATCCTACATCCACTTCCTTAACAACTTTTTAAGGTTCCACTAACTTTGAAGTTTTACAAGCTCACTTCCAACTTTGGTGTTTTTACAAATTCACACCCAACTTGACAAGTGTTTTACTAAGGTTAACACTCAAACCACTTATAAGAGTTTTACCCAGGCTCACTCTCACAACCTAAGTGTTTCCAAGCTCACACTCAAACTTTTACAATGGTGTTTTTAATGCTTACACCTAACACTAATTACAATTCAAATATTAATTTTAGTAATACAAGAAAATATGTTGCTTGGCTATAAAATTTAGAATCACATTTTTTCTTAACAGAATAATAATGTATTTATAGTCAATGTAGTCTAACTAGCCGTTATAGATGGTGAGAAATAAGTCTTGGTAGTTTAGACCTTATTTTAATAGACTATTCAAAGTAGTTAGCAGTCGTCCTTGATACTAGGACAGTCGCGTCAATGCCTTACACTGTCGCTCTTGGATAAGGGACGGTCGCTGCATTCAAATTTGCTTCAACAGTAGAATTTATGTGCTCTGCTGCTGGAATCTTGCCCATGCTGTGGTTGTCAGGACGGTCGCGCATAAGCTAGGTGCGGTCGCCCTTTTTGAATGCTGAAGTGGGTTTATAACGGTTATCACACGTGACATTCTTCAACTGGGTAAAATAAAATTCCACCTAAATATGAATTTTGCGGTCGTCCTAGGTGCCAATTAGCGGTCGAATTGAGAGACTCGTGTCGAACTTCTGGGCACACCTAAGGACGCAAACATTACTGTCAGTTTGAGTAGTTTTCTCTTGAATCAGCAAAGCGGTCGCGGAATTTGAAGGACGGTTGCTAAAACAGTAGGTGAGACCGTATTCTTCACCATTCTTGTCACCGCAAACCTTACTAGAATTTGGATGATTTGGGTTTCTCCTGTTGCGGTCGTCCTTGTTGTTGGACGGTCGCTCATGTTGATGTGCGGTCGCTAATGAGGTCGAGTTTCTGACTGCGAACCCTACTGTAATATGGTTTCATCCTTCAATTCAATGGGGCAATCGTCTCCATGGTTTGTACGACCGCTAAATGTGCCCTGTGTTGACTTATTTGAAACAATCTAATCTTGCAACAAAGTTCTTAAAACACATGTTAAATAAGTCATTTAATTTGAGTTGTCAATGATCAAAATTGAGATCATTTGGCTAACAAAGAAGAATATTATAAAAAACCTAAATATAAGAAATATAGGAAATCTAATAATAATTTTTTTAAAAAAAGAAAAATATTGCATATAAAGATTTAGAATGTTATAATTGTGGTAAAAAAGGACATACATCTAGATTTTGTAAATTTAGTAAAAAACTTCAAGAATTAAATTTAGAAGAATCTGTATTAAATAAAATTTATAAATTATATTTAGAATATTCAAAATATGAAGAATTAAATTAAATAGATGAAATAAATTTAGAAACTAGTAATAATTCTAAAACAAGTAATAAATCAATGAATATGTTAACTAAAAAATAAGAATCCCTTTTAGAATTAGTAAAACATATAAGTGACCCTAAGACAGAAGAAAAATTCTTAAATAAAATATTAGATAATTTTAGTGAAACAAATGAAAAACCTAAACCTTATGTATTACCTAGTACTAGTAAACGGACTTATGATTTAACAACAATATGAAATAAAAATAAGCAAATAAAAAATAAGCCTACCATAAATTATTTACAAAGAGAAATTAAAGAAATAAAGATTGAATTAAAAGAATTAAAAATAAAACAACAAAGTGATGTAGAACTATTAAAATCTTTATTAGAAAAATATTCTACATCTTTTGAATCCTCCTCCTCTGAAGAAGAAGAAGAACAAAAAGAAAATATTGATAAAAATAATAATGAGGACAATGATAAAAATGGAATTAGTATAATAGATAAAGATGAAGTACCTAAAAATTTTATATTTTTATTACATGAAATAACATCTAGAAAATATTTAATAACAATAAAATTAAAATTTTCTGAGAATTATATTATAGATATTATAGCTTTAATTGATACATGAGTAGATTTAAATTATATAAAACCTAATTTAGTACCAAAGAGATTTTGAAAAAACACTATAGAAAAATTATCTTCAGCAAATAAATCTAAAATGAATATTCTTGGTAAAACAGAAGCATCAATTATTAAAAAAAATTTAAAATTAAAAAATATATTTATTTTAACTTATATGCAAAATATAGTGATTCTAGGAACACCATTTATGGATTTAATAACTCCTTATTCAGTAAAAAGTAATAATATAACCTTTAAAATAAAAAATCAAAAAATTAATTTTTCATTTTTAGAAAAATCTAGAAAAAAAATTTTAAATTTACTTAAAGCACATTCTATCTATGAATTAGAAATAAATGCAGTAATAAAAGCAAAATTTGAATAACTGTGTAATTTAAAGGAAAATTATCAGTTAAAGAAAATAAATGAATAATTAAAAACTAATTTGGTGAAAAATAAAATGGACCAAATTAAGGCCCAAATTGAAAATGAACTATGTGCTGATCTGCCCAATGCATTTTGGAACAAAAAATAACATATGGTTAATTTACCCTATAAAGTAGGCTTTGAAAAAAAAAATTCATTACTACTAAAGCAAGATCCATACAAATGAGTCCAGATATAATAGAATTTTATAAAAATGAAATAAATGTTTTAGAAAATAAAAAACTTATTACTAAATCCAGAAGCTCATGGTCTTGTGCAACCTTTAAGGCCTCTGAAATAGAACGAGGTGCTCCCAAATTAGTAATAAATTATAAACTTTTAAATAAAGCTTTAAAATGGATTAGGTACTTTATTCCAAATTAAAAGGATTTGTTAAACAGACTTTATGAAGCAAACATTTTTAGTAAATTTGATATGAAATTTGGATTTTGACAAATTTAGATTAATCCTAAAGATAGGTATAAAATAACATTTACTGTTCCATTTAGCCGGTACGAATGTAATGTAATGCCTTTTGGTTTAAAAAATACACCATCTAAATTTTAGAGAGTGATGAATGATATTTTTAATCTTTATATAAAATTTTGTATAGTATATATTGATGATATTTTAATATTTAGTAAAACCTTAGATAATCATTTTAAATACCTAAAAACATTTTTCATGGTGATAAGGAAGAATGGTTTAGTACTCAGTAAAACTAAGATGCCCTTATTCTAAACTAATGCTAGATTTTTTCAGGATATTATATAGAACATGATATAATAGAACCTATAGAAAGAAACTTAGCCTTTAGAGATAAGTTTCCTAATCAGATATTAAATAAAGTCCAATTATAGAGATAAATTTGGGCATAAAAGCACATTTTTCCATATTAGGAAGGCTCATCTCAAGTTGCAAGATCATTTTACTACTAATCCTTAAGGACCCAACGTCATTTGGGTACCTAAAAGAAGATAAACATTATTGCATTTATAGGTATGTCTAAAATTTACTATCAATGAGAGTTCTTGGTTTATGGATAGTGGATGTTCAAGGCATATAACGGGGAATGCAAATCTTTTTACAACTCTCACTTATAAGTATGAAGGTAATGTTACTTTTGGAAATAATGCTAAATGTAAAATAATTGGCATTGGCTCTATTGGCATGCTTGGTAAAACTTTGATTGAAAATGTTTGGCTTGTTGATGGGTTGAAACAAAATTTACTTAGTGTAAGTCAATTGTGTGATAAAGGATATGATGTAAGTTTTGACTCTAAAAGATGCAAAGTTACAAATTCAAATGGTGAAATTGCATTCAAAGGAGCTAGAATTAGTAACACATAAAATTAACATAAATTCCAACAATGCATTTAAATGTTTGATTTCTATTAATAATGATGCTTAGTTGTGGTATAGAAGATTAGGACATGCTAGTATGGATCATTTGTAATACATTAGTAAAGAAGAGCTAGTTGATGGTCTTCCCAAAGTTAAATTTAATAAAGATAGAACATGTGAACCTTGTCAATTTAGTAAGCAACATAAAAGTTCATTTAAATCTAAAAATGTTGTAAGTACATCTAGACATTTGGAACTTATTCATTTAGATTTGTTTGAACCAAATAGAGTTGCTAGCCTAGGTGAAAAATTATATGCATTTGTACTTATTGGTGACTACTCAAGGTTTATATGGATAAAATTCTTAGCTTAAAAGAATGAAGCTTTTAACCATTTTAAAATATTTTCAAAAAGAGTTCAAAATGAAACAGGTTATATGATCACATCTGTTAGAAGTGATCATGGCAAAGAATTTGAAAATGTAATTTTTGAAAACTTTTGCAATGAACTTGGGATTTCACATAACATTTTGGCTCCTAGAACACCACAACAAAATGGTGTGGTTGAAAGAAAAAATAGAACTTTGGTTGAAATGGCTAAGACAATGCTAAATGAGTATGAATTACCATTTTACTTTTGGACAGAAGTCGTTAATACCGCTTATTACATTTCAAATCATGTTTATAAAAGACCTTTGATAAATAAAACTTCTTACGAGCTATGGAATGAAAAAATACCTAGAATTTCATACCTTAGAGTATTTGAATGCAAATGCTTTATATTAAACACTAAGGATAATCTTGAAAAATTCTCATCCACATTGGATGAAGGCATATTTTTAGGATATTCATCATTTAGCAAGACATATAAAGTATTTAATAAAAGAACTCTAGTAGTTGAAGAATCAATGCATGTTATTTTTGATGAATCTTCTAAACTTGATCAAAGGAAAGGTAGTATTATTGATAATTTTTTAGGTACACTTGAACAACAAGAAACAATTAATGTTCCAAAGAACAATCATGATGAACAAGAAGAGGAGATGCATGAGTTACCTAAGGATTGGGAATACAAGAAGGATCATCCAAAAGAACTCATCATTGGTGAAACATTAAGGGGAGTAACTACTAGATCCAAACTTAAATACTTAGATGTTAATTTTGCTTTTGTTTCTCGAATTGAGCCAAGGACAATTGATGAGGCTCTTAGTGATGAATGTTGGGTGATTGCTATACAAGATGAATTCAACTAATTTGAGAGAAATAATGTGTGGGAACTTTATTTTAGACCTAAGGATCATCCAATTATTGGATGTAAATGGGTATATAGGAAAAAGCTTGATGAAAATGGTCTCATCACTAGAAATAAAGTTAGATTGTTAGCCAAAGGGTATAACCAAAAGGAATACATAAATTGTGATGAGACATTTTCCCCCATTGCTAGATTAGAAGCTATTAGGATACTACTTGCATTCGCATGTCACATGAATTTTAAAATTTTTTCAAATGGATGTTAAAAGTGCATTTCTAAATGGATTTATCAATGAAGAAGTTGATGTTGAACAACCTCTCGGTTTTGAAGATTATAAATTTCTAAATAATGTTTTTAAACTTACAAAAACACTATATGGATTGAAACAAGCTCCAAGAGCTTGGCACAACTCTTTTTGTTGAAAAGAATAGGCATAACATATTGATTATGAAAATTTATATTGATGATATTATATTTGGTGCTACTAATGAATCCTTGTTCAAAGAATTTGCTTCTTGTATGACTAGGGAATTTGAAATGAGCATGATGGGTTCACTCAAATTTTTCCTTGGACTACAAATCAAGCAATACAAAGATGAGATCTTCATTAACCAATCCAAGTACACAAGGAAACTCCTCAAGAAATTTGAAATGGATGGTTGAAAATTTAGCAAAACTCTCATAAGCATCTCTAAAGCTTGACAAGGATGAAAGTGGTAAGGTAGTAGATGAGAAGAAATATAGAGGAATTATCGGATCTTTACATTACTTGATCACACCTAGACCAGATATAATGTATAGTATTTGTTTGTATGTTAGATTCCAATCATGCCCTAGGGAATCTCACTTGAATGCTACTAAGTGAATTTTGAAATAGTTGAATGGCACATTGTATTTAGGACTTTGATATCCTAGAAATACATCATTCGCCATATTAGGCTTTTTAGATGCCGATTATGCGGTGGTCTTTTGGATAGAAAGAGCAAGACCGAGCATATTATTTTCTTGGTGAATGCCTAAAATCTTGGTTTAAAAAGAAATAAGTGTCGGTTGCCCTATCTACCGCGGAAGCTGAATATGTTGCTACATGTTTTTGTTGTACTTAAGTCCTTTGGATGAAATAACAATTATTTGACCAAGGAAAAACTTTTGAATACATTCCCATTAAGTGAGATAATTCTAGTGCCATAAATTTATCCAAAAATTCAATTCAACATTCTAGGTCAAAACATATAGATATTAGGCATCATTTCTTAAGAGACAATGTACAAAACCAAAATGTTGTCTTAGAGTTCATTGATACACAAAATCAACTTGCTTACATATTCACCAAACCCCTAAATGAAGAAAGCATGAACTTTATAAAACAACACTTGGGAATGTATAGATGAGAGCACAATTTCATAAGCTTAAAACTGCTTGAAAACCTACTTTACTTGATCCAAATTTCAAATAAATTTATATTTTTGATCAAACATTTGTATCTTCATTTTGAAAACATCCTTTTCTTTGAAAAATTTTGATTTTTGAGAGTTTCCTGATCGGATCAACCTTAAGTCCGACCGTACTTATTAGAAAATTCTTAATTTCAATTTTTCTACAAAAGTATGACCATACTCTCTATGGTACGGCCAAATTTTTTCAAAATTTTATGACCGTTATGTTTAAAAGTTAAATTCTTTAATACATAGTTCGACCATACTTTTCAAAAATTTCAAATTTCACCACCGGACTTTCCCTCTAAATTTAAAAATTTATAGTTGGAACTCAATCAAAACTTGCATATTTTGTCTCCAATAGCTATAAATGGCTATTTTTCATCCTAAACACTATGAATACCCCCCCCCCCCCCCCTAATATCATTTTTTACATTCTTTTATCAAACTTTAAACACTTAAATACTAAAAACACTCAAACTCCCTCGAATCAAACTCTCTTCTTCATCTATTTTTTCTTAAACTAAACAATGACACCTAAAGAATACAAGAAGAAGGCTTCAAGAGCTAAGAAAGAAAAGAAAATTGTTGCCCCTTCTCAACAAGAAGAAGCTCCTAGAAGAAGCCACAAGATAAGGTTTAAAGATGAAGAAGAAAGACAAAGGTATACAATCCTAAAAGATAAACCCATAGAACCAAACTGTCTCTTCTCTTCTCTCACTCTAGAATCATTAGGCATTGAGAGTGATTTAGGGGTTGTCTTAGAATCTTAGGGTGGGAAAAATTTGTGTTCTTGGAGCGTGATGATCTTGGTTGGGAATTCTTGACAAAGGAATTCCTCACAACCTTGGTTGTTACCAAAAAGAGCACAAATCCCTTAGGCTATTATAGCATCTCCTTTAGATTATTCAGCCAAGAATATGGCCTTAGCCTAGAAGAATTCTCATCCATTTGGGGCTTTCAAATAGAAGGCATCTCTCAAATGTCTACCTTTCTTCTAACTCCTGAAGTTTCAATTGGACATTTGGAAAGAGATTTTCATTGAAAGCTCTCTTTACAAACAATCCAATGCCAAGAATCTTAGGACCCTCACTTATTAGACGTTGCATAGGATTATCACCTATGCCATTATTGCTAGGGGTGAGAGCAATGAGAAAGTCACCCAAAAGGACTTACTCTTTCTTTTTTGCTTAGTTAGAGGTCAACCAATCCAAATGGGAAAATTTCTCATTTACACTTTCCTGTACATTAGGAAAACTAATTTGGGACTTATCCTTCTCTCTTCACAAATCACACAAATAGCAAAATATGTTGGTGCCCTTACACCAACAAACAAAGCAACCCTCTCCAATCCTCTAGATCCTACCAAAAAATTCATAAACATAGGCAATCTCAAACATGCCAAATGCATTAGGAATAATGATAGAAACTATGTCTACATACTAGAAGCACTAAGTGCTAGGGATCAATAAAGAAAAAGACCAAGGATTGTAGAGGAATGTGAAGAGACTTTCCAAATGAAATTCTCAAGAACCCCAACTCCAAGACCTCAGTCCTCCATCCTTCAACTTTTTCAAGATATTCAAGGACAAATGAGCTCACAAAGCTCAAGGATAGACAAGATTACAAGTGGCATCTCTAAGCTTGACCTTGACATTTAAACCATCCAAGAAGCGTTAGGATTACTAAAATGCTTTGAAGATGAACCAAGTATGTCACCTTCCATTCATGGCTCCTATTCTCAAGAAGAAGGAGAAGTTTATGCCTCTCAACCAAGGGAAGTAGAGGAAGGAGACCATGGAGAAGAGGAATATGAAGAAGAAGAGGGAGATGAAGAAGAAGAAGAAGAAGAAGAAGATGAAGAGAGTGAAAATGATGATTAGTCCTCATAATTCTTATTTGTTATCACTTTGTATTTAAATTTTCATGTTTTATTGAAAATTGCATGAAGAATTCTTGTTGTTGATTTCCTTTAATGAATATTGCTTTTGTTTTCTCATTTGAATTTAAATTTGCATGTTTTATTTTTGCCTTTGTCAAAGGGGGAGAAAAACTTTAAAAAAATTGAATAATAACTTGAATAACTAATTACATTTGAATTAGAAAATTAAACAAAGACATTGTAAAATAATCAATTCAAATGAAGCATTCATTAAGGGGGAGCATATTAAACATTTTTTACACTTTTAAAGTTTTAAATTCAATTTAATTGCCAAAGTCAAAAAGGGGGATTGTTAACCAAACTTTCCTATTTTTTATCTTAGGAAATTAAATTGAATTTAGCTAACACTTACACTAAGTTACATTTTACAGGATGTTATTTCTTTTGAAGAAAAAATGAAAAGTTTGATCGGACTACCTAAAAGCCCGACCAGACCATGGATGACCAAATGAGCCAAAAGACACAGAAGGTTCCACGGTGGAGAGTACTCCCAAAATCATACTGTACCACATCAAGTATGACTGGACTATATGGCATACCGACTAGACCTTTGAATGAGAAAAGAGCAAAAACACACAAAGGATTCATGGGTAGAAGTACTCCTATTTTTTTAGAATACCACATAAGTCCTACCAGACTCCAAGATATTTTGACCGGATCATAGAAGCCAATTTTTTCCAAAATATCCAGTAGGTTTTCTAGTCAAGGGTATGCCCAAAAAATGGACGGACCAAGATAAGTCCGACAGGACCAGATGCAAGCCCGACCAGACTATTTAAAAATTACTTAAGTCAGAAGTCGTTGCATCTCCCACTCAATAAGTGGAAGCCACATGGACCAACCGTTGGAAAATCATTAAGCAGAATTTCAATTACTCTAATTGGACCATGCATAATTTTGATCGGACTACACTATTTTCAATCGGACCCTTAGGAGTCCGACCAGAAAATTGCTCTAACAGAGAAATTAGTGGAAGATAAAAATCAAACATGTTGGCCCCAACCTCAAACTGCTAATTCTTGACTTTAAGGCTATAAATACCTTAAGTAACTTCATTTTTATAAAAAACAAGTTTGTGATTGTAATAGCCTTCTTGAACATCTTTCTTTCTTTTGTATTAAAATCATTTTTTGTATTAATTGAGTGTTGGGTGTGAGCATTAAACACCATCTTAAGTTTAAGTGTGAGCTTGGAAACACTTAGATTGTGAGAGTGAGCCTAGAAAACTCTTGTAAGGGTTGTGAGGAAGTGATCTCAAACCATTGTTGTAGTTTGGTATGAGCTAGAGAAAAAACTAAGTTAGAGTTAAGCTTGTAAAAACTCAAAGCTAGTGGAACCTTAACAAGTTGTTAAGAAAGTGGATGCAGGATCAAGGTAAATCTGAACCACTATAAATCTTTGTTTTCCATCTTCTACTTAATCTTCTTCTACATCTTCTATATTTCTTTTTAATCTTTGATTTTTGAATTAGCCATCAGTTCTTAAACCAAACCAATTCACCACCCTTGGTTGCTATCTTGGGACAATAATGCATATTGACACATTGGAACAGCTGACGTATGTAACACTCTTCTATGAGCAACAATCCTGATTTAGTCCATATGCATTCTACGCAAAGAAAATAATGGAGTTTACCCAAATCCTTCAATTTGAACTTATCTTGCAAGGAAGTAATTAGTTGACATATCTTACTAGAATCGAAACCAATGACAATGATATCATCCATGTAAATGAGGAAAGTCAAGAAGCATGAAGAGTTTTTAAGATAATAAAGATTGGAGTCTATATTTGAAACTTTAAAACTAAGAGAAATAAGAGCTTGAGTTAAAAACAAATACCATTGGCATGGAGCTTGCTTCAACCCATATAAAGACTTCCTTAATAAACAAACTTGATCTGGAAATTGAGGATCATTATATCCTTGAGGTTGTTCTATGTTAACTTGTTCATTCAAAGTGCCATGTAAGAATGCATTTGAAGCATCCAATTGTTTTATGTCCCAACCAAATTAAACAGCCAAAGGTAGAATTAACCGAATGGATGCTGGTTTTATAACTGGACTGAACGTGTCATTATAATCCAATCCTGGCCTTTGATGGTAACCCTTAGCAACTAGGCGAGCTTTGTAACATTCTATAGCACCATCTTATTTTCGCTTTATCCGAAAGACCCATTTATTGCTAATAATATTGGATCCCTTGGAGTGTAGAACAAGCTCCCAAGTTCCATTAGATAGTAAAGCATTAGATTCATCAAGCATAGCCTATCTCCATTTTGCCAATTTAGCAGCTCTTATATAAGAGGTGGGCTCAATTTCATCAATTGAAACTTGAAGGGCTCGTGGTTTGGAATGGCCAGTTTTGGATCTAGTCTGCATGGAGTGGATATTTTCTATAGTAGGCTTTGGTTTATCAACTGTGGTATTTGGGTAGTTTGATAAATCAACTAGAAGTGGGATTTCTCTAATGTTTGGTTGGCTAGACAAAGGGTTGGGTTCAAACTGTTCATGGTATGTTTGACATGTGGTTAGACTATTGTGATCTATAAGGTCAGGTTGTGTTTGATCAACGGTGATGTGTGGGTATTTGGATAAATCAACTATAAGTGGGATCTCTCTAATGCTTGGTGGGCTAGTCAAAAGGTTTGATTCAAATTGTTGGTGGGTTGTTTGGCATGTGCTTGTGTTATTGTGATCTATAGTTGGTGTTCGGCTTGTTGAACTTGGTAAGTCTATAAGCAAATTTTTTGTGGGTAACTCGATTGTAATGATGCTGGTGGGTTGAGAATCCATTGATACAGAAGACATCCGTTTATCACTACCAAATGGAAAAACCTGTTCATCAAAATGAACATGAAGTGAGATATAAAATTTGGAAGAAGAGATGTCAAAGCATTTGTATCCGTTATGAATTTTTCTATATCCCAGAAAAACACATTATGTGGATCTAGGAGTGAGTTTATTGTGCACATAGGGATGATGCCAAGGATAACAAGCATAACCAAAATTTTTTAGAGAATTATAGTTAGGTGTTTGACCCTATAATTTTTCATATGGACTGATATAATTCAGATGTACAGTTGGAAGTCTATTTATTAAATGCACAACACAATCAAAAGCATCAATCCAAAATTTTTTAGGACACTTAGAATGAGTAAGAAGAGCACGTCCAATTTTAGTAATATGGCGATGTTTTCGCTCTTCACACCCATTTTGTTCTAGAGTGTATGGACAAGAGGAGCAATGAGAAATAGCATTTTGTACTAGATATTTGTGAAGAACTTGGTACTCACCACCCCAATCTGATTGGAAAATTTTAATTAAACGATTAAAGAATTTTTCAACTAAAGCTTTGAATTTAATAAATATAGATAGTACCTCTGATTTGTATTTGAGAAAATAGATCCATGTGTACTTGCTATAATGATCAAAGAATAGGACATAAAAATGATATCCATCATGAGATTCCACAGGGGAAGGTCCCCACACATCAGAACAAATTAATTGTAAAGGTTCTGTAGCAACAAAAGTAGAAGAAACAAACGGTAATTTGGAACTTTTACTAACTAAACAATGTTCACATAGAAAATTTTTATTATTGGAGTAAGAAATTGACAAATGTTGAAGTACTTTTCTAACAATTGGCAAGGATGCATGTCCTAAACAAGCATGCCGTGTACTCAAATTAGCTTTATTTGCTACTAGAGAAAATGATTGAGGCAAAGCCAAACCAAATTCAATCACATAAAGTCCATCCCTAGTCGAGCCGCGGAAGAGTGTTGTCTTCATATGGATATTCTTAATCAAGAAAAAGTCAGTAACTAATTCAAAAAAGACATCATTATCACAAGAAAAGGCAGTAACAGATAAAAGATTATGATAAGCATGAGGAACATGTAATATATGAGAGAGAGTAAAAGAATATGAGGCAAGTGTAACTTGAGTTTTACCAATATGAGAAATGAGGAGAGAAGAGCCATTACCAATGGTAACTTGATCAGAACCATCATAATTTTCAAAAGATGTTAGATTTTCCTTGTTGGTAGTGATATGATGTGATGCTCCTGTATTAACAATCCATGAATTATTTTGAGATGAAGATGCTACAGCTGTATGGGTACTCAGATATTGTGGGTTTGAGGTTGGAGGCATACGGGGTTGTCTAGGAGATGAGCAATAGGGGGCAATGTGACCATAACCTCTACAATTGTGGCAAAGAAGTGTGTCGGTGGATCGACTAGGAGAGAATCGGCCACCACGACCATGAGCTTGCCTACCTCTGCCATGCCCTCGAGATGCATTGGATCGTGATATGTATGGCATATGATATGTACTAGCTGAAGTGTTATGGTTCTGATTAGAAGAAGTGGAGATAAGAGCAGAGGGAACAACCAAATCAACCTTCATATTGTTCATGTTCATGGAGAATTCTTCAGAAAGTAGAAGTCCATAGAGTTCATCAAAAGATGGTGGATCATGCCTTGCTTCAAGAGCTCTAACAAGGAGGAGAAAAGCCTCCCCTAAGCCAGCCAAAACTGCATCCACAAGATCTGACTGTTGGATAGGATTGTTTAAAGCTGCAAGTTTATCGGCTAAGAGCTTTGCACGTTGCATAAAGACTGTAAAGGGGTCATCATTTCGCATTAAGCGGTTCATTTCCAGCTTAAGTGCACGAACATGTGTTCGGGAGGAGGAAGAAAAGTCAGTCAAAAGTCAGTCCCATGCTTCTTTTGCTGTTGTAGCCCCAACTACTTGAGGAAGAACTGAATCTGATAATGAACAAATGAGCCATGCAAGGATAGCTTGATCATGTTTAAATCAGATTTCATATGCAGGATTTATTGTTGTGCCATTAGTAGGAAAAAAGAGAAGGAGAAGGATGACTTCCATCAATATGTTTATATAAATCTGAGCTTCTAATAATTGGCAATATTTGAGTGCTCCAAAGAACTTAATTCGAAGAAGTAAGTTTGATGGAAATTTGATGGGTAATGTTAGGAATTGAGATATTATTGGTTGATGTTGCTGCAATGTCAGAAGTAGGAAGTAAGGCCATCAAGCTCTGATACCATGAAATAATTTACGTTTGATAAAGTGGAGTTTAAAACTAAATTATTAATTGTAGTGGTACAGAACTTTATATACAATGTATTTGCATTCTAATGAAATTCTACTTGACAAGAGTTTACATGATAAGTTTATAATACAACTATTTTAAGATAGGATAAGATAAGCGATAAGCAATATCTTCATTAATTTCTTGGGCAGTAAAAAAAAAAAAAAAAAAAAAAAAAAAACAAGTTCTTGGAAAACCCAAATATGCACTCTCGCCATCCTTACCGAGAGAGAAAAGTGAGATTTGAGAGAGGAGATTTACACAAGCTAGAGCTGCTCTTGGGATGGATTGAGCTGTGTTTTGGAAAGGCAATTGCTTGATTTGAAGGAGTCTTCAAGAGGTGAGTGTCCAAAATCTAATTACAATGGCTTGCATGTTGTTTGGTAAATAATTTCTATGGAAATGATACTTGTTTGAATTAAAAAGTAGAATTAGATGGTAAGCGATATACCCACATATATACAGTATATGTATGAAATATAAATATATACATGAAATATACACAATATATGCACCCTTGGATTGATGACAATCATTTATTAAACTTATATATATGGAATGAGCAAATTAAAAGGAACTAAACTATCACTTTAGAATTCAATTCAAACATGTGAAATAAAAGATGTGATATTATGAAGTTGAAATTGTTAAATAAACAACGATGGGCACTTTACTTTGAAATTTTTGAATTGTTGTTACTGTTTAACTATGTATTTGATGATGAATGAATGTACTGTTAGGTGACATGATTGGTTGGCATGGAATTAAATATTTATAGGTATATAGACAAGTCCATTTGAAGTAGCAGATTTATTGGTGGAAATTTGTGATGGTTATTTACTAGTGAAAATGAAGATGATTAACGTTATTACTATAGATATTGGAAATATAAATATACATGTGTATACTTAAAAAAAAAAGAAAGATAGTAATGCTCATAGGTATACTAGGACAAAGTAGGAATTAAGAGAAAATTAAATACTATTATCAATATAAAAAAAATTTTGATTTTAAGCAAAAAAAACAGTACGCACATTTGGGTTTAGGAAGTCTAAGAAAAATTGATGTGTAGCAGTGAAAATGAAATTTTGTGAGCTAATAATTTTTAAGGTTTATGAAATTACATCTTAATAAGTATTATGAAGTTATATGCATGTAATTAGAATTAAACAAGAGTGCATTGATAATAGAATTAATATTTCATAATATATATATTATAATTTGATGAAATTGCTGGCAGGTGAATTAGTTGCGAAAATGATAATGATAGTAAATTTTAGTAAATAATTTCGATGATAAAAAACAATAAAAAAATATTAATTAAGTGCTAAATCAGCAAGTTTTCAAAATGAGTTCCTAGCAACTACAATGTTAGGAAGTTTAAAATTGAGTAAATAAGATATATATATATATACACACACACACACACACACACACACACACACACATAAGTATTTTATGTCACAAGTATGACTAGTTATGTCTTAATTTGAGAAATAATGATTTGCTATGTAGCAAAATCCATTATCTAAAATAAAATTTTGCAAGTAAATAATTAAAATTATAAGCAACAGTCAAGTATATACATACATATACATACATACATACATATATATATATATATACCAAATTGTTTCAAGTAAGAACTTCTGGGTGAGCGTTCTGAGACTAACTCGAGTACCAAACTTGTCTTTTATATATATAATCATGTTGACAAAGTCCAATGCTAGTGAGAGTTAAACCATTAGATGGTGTATCCCGGTGTTCTTATATGCACAAAGGGAGAAGTTATTGTCATAAAATTCAATCTTTAGCTATTTTGTTATAGTCTTCAGATTTCCTCTGTTCTGTACTGTCATCTGATTTCCAAAAAAATAAAGTGTTTTGTTATACTCAAGTTGAATACAAATACTTACTCTGACTAAAAAAATATGATATATATGTTAATTGAGAGTTCTCAAGTAAAATTTAAATTTAGTTTGAATCTAGTTATAGGTACTGAGAATCTCTATTTAAAATGATATTTTATACTCAATCAGAGCAAAAATATATATTATGTTATGAGTGTATTATTATATCCGGAGAGTTATAAATATTAATCAAATTTCTAGTTATAAAATAAATATTAAACACTAATAATTTAATAATGAATAATATTATTAAAATAATGTAAAAGGGATAATATAGTCCTAACTAGGCTAACTTAAATTACCTAGAATTTGGCAATTTACCTACTCATTAGATAAAGTTCATAATTAGACTAATAAAGGGTAAGCACTGAAATGAGTTAATATCAGTATACATGAGTTTATAACAATCACATGTTAAACTGTTAAGTTGCAATTATTATGATTTTTCTATGAAGATATGTATTATGAATTTGTTGTGGGTATTACATATTGAACTTACCATTTATTACTATTGTTACACAATCAGGACTATAAATGTTGTATGAGTTAAATATGTTGTGTGCTAAAGTTTAAATTGCTGTTGTTATGAATCTATCATGAATATAAATATCTTATATGATATATTATCTGCCTGCCTAAAATATAAATGTGTTATGTGATTCTAAATATGTAATAGCATACGAGTATGCTAAGTTAAACCACGAATATCTCGTAAGCTTTAATAGAATACTTAATTGGTTAACAACATAAAGTGAAATTAAAACACACACTAAAAAGCAACACTCAATGAGTTATAGCTCATACCTCACATTGTTATTGTTTTAGTATTGTTTTGTAGGTAATGCAAGTCTGGTGATAATGGCACTATGGTATCCAAAAATAGCAAAATGGAAGACAATTAGGAAAATTCTATTTTTTGTAATGTTAGGGAACCCAAATCTAGAAATATTTGTAGTAAATAAATGAAAAAAAGAACTTAGTAGAATTTTAATATTTATTCTGTTCTGAGACTAGATTCTATGTAGTTACGACATATTATACCAACCTAAACCCTAGGACCATCCACTCTAGATTCGGGGTGTGATAGTACCACTAAAAGCTGAGTCAAAAATTCTATGTCCCAGTCATACTAGCTCCCTTTCCATCCATGAAAATTCAAAAATTTCTTACCATTGTGTTGAAACTGAAGTTCTCGTCCTAGCTAAACTTAGTCTGACCATATTATATCAAAATTTTAGAGTTTTCTAACGAAGGAAACCTCTCCGATTTTCACAAAATATAACTGTTGGAGGCTATCCAAAAACATGCCAAAATATCACCTAATCGCTAGACTTGACTACTTTTAGCAAAAACACTATAACCCCCCCCCCCCCCCCCAATTCAGATTTTATGAACTTTAATCTAACTCTAATCATCTTAACACTCAAACTTTCTTAAAATTCTTCTTTTCCTAAAAAACTCAAACTTCTCTCTTCAACATGTTCAAACACCAACAATGGCTTCAAGACAACACAAAAAGATAGCCCCAATGAAAGATAAGGTCAGGAGGTTGCCACTTCTTCCATTCCTTTAGAAGAAACTCCAAGACTAAGGACGCACAAGCCTAGGCACCTTGATAAAGAAGAGACTAAAAGTGAAATTTAATTAGAGATAAGAAAACCAAAGTCAATAGGGTTTGCTTCTCTCTTCTCTCTTAAATCTCTAGGGATAAAAGGAAAAGTTATAGCCTATCTAAGCAACCTTGGATGGGAAACCTTTGTTTTCTTAAAGAGCGATGACCTTAGTTTGGAGTCCCTAACCAAAGAGTTTCTCACAATCTTAGTTGTTGAGAAGAAGGATGTTAAGCCCCTAGGTTTTTATAGAATCGCCTTTAGGCTTTTTAATGAAAAAGTACAAATTCACTCTAAATCAATTTGCCTCCATTTGAGGATCCAATACAGATGGTATAATTCATTCAACCGATAATAGCATTTCCTTTGAAGCCATTCTTGAGTTTTGGAAAGAAGTTTCAATTGAAATCAATTTTCATAAACAATCTAATGCCAAAAACCTTAAATACCTCACCCTTTGGCTTCGATATAGAATCATCACCTATACTATCAATACTAGGGGTGAGAGTAATGAAACATGCACCTAAAGAGATCTTCTCTTTCTCTATTGTCTTGTCAAAGGTGAGAAAATCCAAACCGCCGAATTTTTAATTGACTCTTTCCTTCATATAAGGAACAAATCCATTAGAACCATTATGGTCACCTCTTTTGTTACTCAAATTGCAAAATTTGTTAGCACACATACTCCCACCAAGAGAGCCACCCTTTCCAATCCTCTTAACCCAACAAAAAATCCCATCAACATACAATACTTGAAACATTCAAAATGCATAAGGAAAGTTGATGGAAATTTTAAATATATTTTTGGGGCATCTGGAGAGATGGCTAGTCAAAGAAAGAGGGCTAGGGTTGTTAGTGAACCACACAAGACATTTCAAGTAGAAAATTTAATCGCATGGCATCAATGCTCAAGAATTTCTTCAAATAGGCAGTGGCGTTTCCATTATCATGGTCCTTCACATCGAAATCGCACAATCATGGAATTCATTTCTTTTATGAATCTTCTCTTTTTCTTCGTTAGACAGTCTTGAGATGATTCCCACGGGCTTGGGATATAATTTGCATGCCCATGGAAATAGATTATCTTTTGTTTCTTTACTAATTTGCTCCTTCTTGTATTATATTTTAGCTTTTACAGTTCCTCATAAATTCTTTGTCCAATTGCACTCAAAACATATATTTTGTAAAGTCAATTCTTAAATTCAAACTATTCTAATTTCACAATGAAAACACATTAAATTCAATTGATAATAACAAAAATATAGCTAGAATAATTACCAAATTAAATGCAAAATATGGCTTTATCTGTAATGCCTGTAGTTTTATTAAATATAATTAAACATATAATTTGGAAGGATTAAGTGAGATGTTGGAGGAAGAAAATAACCAATATATATGTAGGAAATATATTAAATATACACAAAGTATAAATATCACTGGAAAATGAAAAAGTAAAAAAGTAAAAATTTTTAAAAAATAAAGAAATAAAAAATTAAATTAATTTTTGTTGAAAGAGAATAAATATGAATTATTAATTATTAATATTATGAATTAATTAATTATTAATATATATATGGCTAGAATTAGAAGAAGGAAAAATTAATTAATTAATAATATATATATGGCTTGAATTAGAAGAAGGAAATAAAATATCACATTTTTCATCTTCATATTCTTCTTCCTTCCAAGGGGGCCGAATTCCCCATGGTTGACCAGGTAGAAATTTCTCCTTTAACTCATCAAATTCTACAAGTTTCTATAAGGATTAAAGGATATTTTAAGGAAATTACAGGAAATAGGTAAGTTTACCAAGAATTTAAGTAGTTTTTCTTGAAATTTTGATTATGTGAAAATGAGATTTTTTATAGAGGTTTGGAAAATTGTTAGAATGGTTTGTTATGATATTATTTTGTTATGGTAGTAAAGATTTTATGGTTAGATGATTAAAATGATTAGGTTTGATAGTAGTTTGGGAGAGGTAGTAAGGTAATTAGGGTTTTGGTAGGATTTTTTGTTAGAACGAGTGTAATTGGAATTTAATTGATTAAAATGTATTAAAAATGGAATTCTAATATTATATTTAAACTTAAAACTTGTTTTAGGATTGAGTAGAGAGGATTTCTAAAGTTAAAGGAGTGAAGGGCATTTTGAAAGAGTGAAGGAGTAGAGGTGAAATTGGCACATTAAGAGGTAAGTACATACTTTGATTTTATATATTTCATTTGTAGTTGATTTAGCCTAGCACATTTTGATGTTATGTTTGTGCTAAGCTATTTTGATGCTGGGTCTTTATATGTAAGTGCATTGTATTTGTAATGATGTGTAAATGTATGAATTACATTATTTTAAGCCATTATAAAATGGCTAAAATTATTAACATGTGTTATTTGAGAAAAAGGGTGAAGAATACCCAAAGAATATGGGTAAAGAGGTCACATTGTAAATGTGACTAAAATCATTTGAAATGTGATTAACTATGCTAAAATGAGGAAATTATGCATATTTGTGGATAAGAAAAGGAAAATGGATACAATGTGATGAAAATGATTATGGAAAAAGATAATATATATGAAATGTGTGTTTGCATTATATAATATCTAGTTTTAGAGAATTGTATTTGGTGCTATTGGATTAGTATTCCATGATATATGATGATATGATTTGCCTTCGGGGCTAGATATGATGGTATCACTATTGATGATATATTATTTACCTTTAGGGCTAGACATAGTGGTATCAATAGGGGATATGCCTTTGGACGGTATAATCGAGCACTTAGATTCCCAATGTCATAATAGACTAAGTCAATATCTCTAAAACCTAAATATTATATAGGCTCATTTGAGCTCAATGCATTTAGATGTGAAATCATGGTGGTCAATATGAGTAATGTGTGTAGTAAGCCTAAAGCATTTCATATCTTACAGAACTACTTGATGCATTATTTTATAATGTCTTTTGTTATCAAAGTATATACCGATAGGCTATTAGCTTAGTGCAATTTATTCATCATGCAGGTGACAATGTAGAGGTTGAGAGACCTGCTAGACCATACCAAGTCTAGGTTAGTGGATTGGTACTAGAAGCTTGACTTTTTGCCACCAGACCAGAGCCATTTGCATATCATGTAAATATTTGTTTTGTTAAACTTTTTATTATTATATATATTATGTCATAATGTAAAAGTGTAATGGATTAAATGTTGGTTTAGTATTGTAAATATTTGAACACTTTATATATATATATATATTCACGTGGTGATGTGATGTTGGATGTTTTTGGGAAAATGTTGGAGATATGGGATTGATTTAATTATTGAGAGTGTTTTTTTTTTGTAGGTTGAGTTTTTTTTTATTTTTTTAAGATATGTTCCATTTACAGACAAAAATCTGGTAAATTTTTTTCAGAGATATCTTTTAATTTTTTTTACAATTAATTACTAATATATATATATTTATTTACCTATTAAATTATCTTTTAAAGAATAAACTATTTTGATAAAATTAAGGTAAAATTTTTTAATGATAAGGATGGTGACATTCTTATATTATGTATATGTATTTCACACATACAAGATATATGTATTATACGTACATAAGGTATATGGTATTGCATTTATTTTAGTATCAGAGCCTAGGTTTGAGGTTCTCGACCTAAATGGCTTTCAAAATGAAAGAGGGTTTGTGAATAGGAATTTTTGCCTCCACTCCCATGTGGAATTATTCTTACGACTTTGGCACTGATAGGCTCAGGGCCAAAGAGAACACGGGCCTAACCCAGAGAAAATGGAGTCTCTACCTAGACAAACCGGAAAAAGAAAAGGGTGGATGACTCAATTCCTAAGAAATCTCAAACCCCTTAATAGGTTCGAAAAGTTGGGTACGTATGGGGAAGGTGAGAATGACCCAGCACTCTCACAAAGCCCGGTTCATTAGAACCAGCCTTCCTTTTTAGGTTTAAATATTATTGAATTTTTAAATATTATAATATCATCCATAATACATATAATTATCAAAAGAAATAAATATCTATTGTCCTATGATGGCAACCAAGAGGGGGGTGAATTGGTTTTCTTGAGAAATGATGGAAAATAGAAACAAAGAATTCAAAACTCAACAACAAGAATGTAGAAGAAATAAATGATCGAGTAGTGAGTAGAAGAAAGAACACACAAGATTTATAGTGGTTCGGATTTACTCCAATCCTACATCCACTTCCTTAACAACTTGTTAAGGTTCCACTAACTTTCAGTTTTCTTCTTATAAGCTTAACCCTAGCTTTACAATTGTTTTGAGATCATATACCTCACAACCCTTACAAGAGTTAAGAGTTTTTCCCAGGCTCACTCTTACAACCTAAGTGTTTCCAAGCTCTCACTCAAACTTTTACAATGGTGTTTTTAATGCTCACACCCAACACTTATTACAATTCAAATGTTAATTGTAGTAATAAAAGAAAATATGTTGCTTGGCTATTAAATTCAGGATTCCCACTCTCTAATAGAATAATAATGTGTGAATTTATAGCCAATGTGGTCTAACTAGCCATTATAGATAGTGAGAAATAAGTCTTGGTAGTTTAGACCTAGTGTTAATAGACTGTTTGAAGCAGGTAGCAATCGTCCTTGATACTAGGACGATCGCGCCAATGTCTCACACAGTCGCCCTTAGATAAGGGATGGTCGCTACATTTAAATTTGCTTCAATGGTCGAATTTAAGTGCTCTGCTGCTGGAATCTTACCCATGTTGTGGTTGTCGGGACGGTCGCACATAAGCTAGGTACGGTCGCCCTTTTTGAATATTGAAGTGGGTTTATAACGGTTATTTCACATGGCATTCTTTGACTGTGCAAAATAAACTTTCGCCGAGATATGAATATCGCGGTCGCCCTAGGTGCCAATTATCTGTCGAATTGAGAGACTCGCGTCGAACTTTTGGACGCACTTAAGGACGTCAACACTACTATCAATTTGAGTGATTTTCTCTTGAATTAGCAGAGCAATCGCAGATTATTTATGACGGTCACGAAGACAGTAAGCGAGACCGTATCTTCCACCATGCTTGTCACCGCGAACCTTACTGGAATTTGGATGATTTGGGTTACTCAAATTGTGGTCATCCTTGTTCATTGGATGGTCGCTCATGTTGATGTGCGATCACGACTGGGGTTGAGATTATGACCGTGAACCCTACTGTGATATGGTTTCATCCTTCAATTTAATAGGGCGATCGTCTCCAGGGTTGTGCAATTGTGTAATGTACCTTGTGTTGACTTATTTGAAACAATCTAATCCTGCAACAAGGTTCTTAAAACACATGTTAAATAAGTCATTCAATTTGAGTTGTCAATGATCAAAATTGATATCATTTGGCTAACAATATCCTTCAATTATTAAAATGAAGCAAACAAAACGGGTACCCATCCACAGATGAAAATATGCCTTTTACAATGTCCAATATCTAAAACTAAATAAAATAAGACACCTACCATTTACTAGAAACATGTCCTTTACATTAATCCAAAATTCAAAATAAATTAAATTACATTAGAACTTAATTAATGAGGTAAACACAAAGTGGAAACATACCTCTTACATATTGAAACTAAAATAATCAACATTAAAATAATTAATGAAATGAATTAAACCATTCAAACATTTATGATAATAAAAGCAAATCATCCATCATAAAACATCAATAAATCACTCGTTATAAATATGTATTAACAAGTTAAATAATTAAATATACACTTAAATATTATATTAAAGAATAGATATACAAACTAGGGTTCTAATGACATGAATTAAGAATTTTTAGGGTTTTAGAAAAAAAAAAGTTTGGAGTTTTAAGATTTTTAGAAAACAAAGCTAGTTTTTTGGGGAAAATAAAATTAGGGTTTAGAAAATAATACTGGGGTTTTTTAAAATTAAGGTTCGGAAAATAATACATTAGGGTCTTGGATATTGAATTAGGATTTTGGGATTTTTGCAATAATTTAGGGTTTTGGATATTGAATTAGGGTTTGGAAGCTTTGGAAAATAGTTTAGGATTTTGGATATTGAATTAGGGTTTTGGAACTTTGGAAAATAGTTTAGGTTTTTATTTTTAGAGAAATAGAATTTAGGGTTTTGCAACTTTATAAAATAGATTTAGTATTAAGCTACTGTTAAACTTTTAAGTTATTTAAATAATTAATTATGGATAGATATTTATATAGGATATGGCTTACTGGATGTGTTAAAACTAATAGATGTGAGAATAATTTAGTGGTATGTTACTAACTATTGATTATACAAAAATAAAAATAAAAAGAAACAATCATGCTTACTGTGTATTTATATATAAATCAAAAGGATGAAATTCAAACACAGACAGTTTAATAAATGAAATAATAATAAATTATCTTACTGTAATTTAAACAAATTAACTTAGAAAAACACACCTCCGTTTATAGATTCCACCAAAATTAAATGTTGATACTTTTGCTTGCACCAAACTTATTCTTCTTGGTTGGAATGAAATCAAGATAGTGAGCTACTGCCTTGATAGTGTTTGATCTTTTCCTCGGATGTTTGATAATATTTTGAGGTTGCTTTCTTGCTCTCTTCAAATTCCCGTGTTTTTAATGGTTGTTGTTGTCCCTCTTCTCTCCCTTTAATTGTATATTTATAAAAAGACATAAGCAATTCCCCCTTAAACCAAAATTCCTTAATCCTAGTTGTAAACGGCTTACTACATGATTAAGAAATAAAATTGCCAAGTCAAAATACTTTTGGGACTCGGATTAGTCAAATTAGAGGCCAAAAATCAACATGAGGCCTTCCTCATATAAATTTAGGCTTACCAAATCGATATGAGGCTCATATCGATTTGGCCATCCAAATAGATATGAGCTAGCCTCATATCAATTTGGCATGCCCAAATCGATATGAGGTAATGCCCATATCGATTTAGCTCTCCCAAAATGATATGAGCTAGCCTCATATCGATTTGGGGAGTCCAAATCTTGATTTGAACCAACTCGACTCAAAATGATCCAAAATAATTAATTTTTTAGCACTGACTTTTTTGCAATTTTAATATAAATCCGACTAGTTGAATTCTAATCTTTAAAATTAGGTTTAAGAACTTTAAATTTATATTGGACCAAGATAAGCTTTTTAAATTGAAACTAATCAAAATTTAAAGGTCTACAGTTTGGCCCCTGCTTGAGCGAACTGAGACTTTAGTAGAAGAGAGTAAAAAGCAACATGACTTGTCAACTGATTTAGAATAAGAATGGATTCTGGACCCGAGGTACTAAAAAATAATTTGGGTTTTGGACCCGAGTTGGTTTGGGTTCTGGACCCGAATTGAGTTCTAGACGCAAAAATAATTTAGGTTCTAGACCCGAATTGAGTTCTGATTCGAAAAAGATTTGGGTTATAGACCGGAGTTGGTTTGGTTGGGTTTTGGACCCAAATTGAGTTCTGGACTTTAAAAAAATAATTTAGATTCTAGACCCAAGTTGGTTTGCGTTCTGGACTTGGATTGAGTTCTGAACTTGAGAAAAATTTGGGTTCTAAACCCGAGTTGATTTGGGTTCTGGACACGAATTGAGTTCTGGACCC
The DNA here is from genome assembly GCA_947685225.1 of Garcia nutans. Taxonomy (NCBI): domain Eukaryota; kingdom Viridiplantae; phylum Streptophyta; class Magnoliopsida; order Malpighiales; family Euphorbiaceae; genus Garcia; species Garcia nutans. The sequence continues at coordinate 2,223,768 of CANTUV010000013.1, forward strand.
CAAAAAATGATTTGGGCTCTAGACCCGGATTAAGTTCTGGACTCGAAAAAGATTTGGATTCTGGACCCGGATTGAGTACTTGAACCCGAGATTGAATTTTATTTGGGTACTTAGATTCAAGAATGGGTACTTAGACCCGAGACTTAAGATCTTCTAGCTTGATCGTCCATTTTTTGTTTGAGAATTTTGGCTTTCTACTAGTCAATTGGTTTCAGCTCTTCTAGCTGACTGACCTTCTGTTAGTTGAGAGTTTTGGCTTTCCTCTAGCTAATCAATTTCAACTCTTCTAGCTGGCTGACCTTCTGTCAGTTGAGAGTTCTGGCTTTCTTTTGTCTAGTTGTTCCATTCTTCAATAGATTGTAGGCCTTCACCCTTCAAAATGGATCTTTATCCTTGGACTTTGTGTCTTCATCCTTCAAAAATGGATCATCATCTTTGGACATCAGGTCTTCACCCTACAAAATGGATCTTCACCCTTTGGACATTGGGTCTTCACCCTGCAAAATGGATCTTCATCCTTTAGACATTGGGTCTTCATCCCTCAAAATGGATCTTCATCCTTTAGACATCAGGTCTTTACCCTTCAAAATGGATCTTCATCCTTGGACATTTGTCCTATATTGGCCTCAGCTCTTCTAGCTGGACTGATTTTTATCTTTTGCATCTTCATTCTTTTAGGATTCTTACTTTCTTCTTATTTTGTTATTTTTGAAAAATTCAACTATTTTTTTTAGCTAGTCCTCATATCCTCTTTTTTCCCCCTGCATTACAAAATATTGAAAGCGAGTCTGAAAATATTTTGTACATACATAAACTCAAAAATTGAAAGGAGAAACTTTTCCCCCTATATAGGCTCAAACTAATGATCTATTCCCATGCATGCTTTGATTAATGTTAGTGTATTTTCTGGTTCCTTGTACGAGCATGCATCTCCAATTTTGTAAAGTGACTGGATCTTCCTCAAGTAATGGGCCTTTCATGCCCCCTGATGTTATGTCTGCTTTTCATTATTTTCTTTATAGCATATATGTTGTTCACTTTGACAAAGGATAGGCAATACAAGACAACAAAATGCATTAAGATATGCCAATATATGCGTGATATGCATGAATAATACTTACAGTGGTTCTATTGACTCATAGACCGAGATGGTAAGCCAAAGTAATCTCATTGGTTCTTTCCAGATGCTCACTCAAGTCTTGCATTAGAACAACAGAAGTCTTCACATCTATGGCTTTATTTCTAGAATTTTGGAAACATGAGTAGTGGAGGCCCAAGCAAGGTAGCGAAAGACATTGGAGATATCCGTTTCAACACATTTGGTTGGCAACTTCTTCATGATATGACCTTGTAAGTGATCCTTTCATTTGTCCTCTTCTGCCCATTATGTCCTTTAAGGTTTGACGATGTAACATATTTTTCTTAACTTGAAGGTTTATGCAACAAGAAAATATTTTTTTTTAAAAAAAATTAAAATCAAATGTTGATTTTGACAAATTAGTGTCATTGTACTTAGGACTCAACTTTTCAAATTAACATATCTATAACATGACAACCCTAGTTACCATACTAAACTCTGGAATCATTTCTATTTGAGCAAGAACTGTTGCACTTCAATAGGCACATACACATTACTTGGCCAAAGGTCTCATTGAGTTTAAATATTATATATCTCATATGCACGCTTATTCAAACTATCTCCACTAATAGACTCTACCTACCAAGAGAGATCAACATATCTTTAATAGGCTTAAAATGGGGTCTATAAGGGACATAGGTTAAATAAATGTTATTTTTAGACTGGAGCTGATGTGACACTACTGATAAACCTTCACACTACAAACTTTATAGTGGAACCATATGCTGTTAGATATTCCATTTTCACCTTGTGGCTAGCATTTCCTTAACTTTATGAAGATACAAAGCTTGAATGTCCTTCCATCTTCTTAGAAGAAATCTATATCCAACCAGTACTATCTTGATCTTTAAATCACCATTTTCTCCCTCTTTTTTCCGTTCTTTTCCCTTTTGAAGTATCAACTCTAAGACTCTTAGTATTGCTGACTTGGAGCCATGTTGGATAAAATGAAAGATGGTGTTTCTCCTATTCCTCTGATTTTATTTGAATTTTTTGCTGGACTAGACCAATTCAAATGAATCTATCCTTGTAAACTAGGTGGAAGTCTTCTGATGCTTCATGTAAGAAGAATTCTGTTGGTTTTCTAAACCGGCCTTTTGGGTTAACTACCCTTTTGGGGGGTTTTTTTTCCTTTTTCTTTTCTTTTCTTTTTTTTTTGTTTGGGTCCTAGCTCCAAGAGAGTTGTACCATTTTATGCTTCTGACTATGGATGAATGGAGTAAGACAAGTTTGTTTCAATGAGGATGAACCGTTTGTTATCTCGATGTTATAGATTTGAGATATTAGGTCCAGTTCAGATAAACTTCAACAGACTTTTCCTCGATCTTCTTTCTCCTTGGTAATTCAGTGATCATCAGACTTGTCATAAGTATCATAATATCTCAGGGTAGGTTATCGGATTTTATAAGCCAATAAAAAACAAGCTAAAATATCATGAAGGCTCAAAAGGGACCAACTAGGGATTGATGTTTAATTGGGTGGATTCTATTTATTAGCTTACCAAACAATGCCTAGATCATCTCTCCCTTAAATAAGCAGAGTTCAATTTTGCCTTGAAAGTTCATCAAAGTATGTTTTAAGATTGACTAGGACCTAGACAAAGATAATTATGCAAGAGCCATCTCTAAGTAAGAATACACAACTCAATGCTATAGAACAATTCTCTCACCCAGTAAAGTCATTCAAATTATGATGCGTAGATACACTAATTCATAAATATCGAGCTAGACTCATCATTGGTTAAGAACTAAAATGTCAAAAAGCCAACAAATTATAAATGCAACAAAAGTAATTTATTTAAACCATCTTAATTTGAAAAACATAATTGTTGCAAAGAAATAAAATGAGATGAAAAAACAAACAAGCTAAGAGATGTTTGTTGAGTTGAAGTGGAAGATGCTTCATTTATTTGGACGTATCAAGGGCAATGGTCATCACCTCTTCATCCGTAGTCTCTTCATCTGCGTCTTAAAAAGTTGATAAGATAGAACTTTTCTTTAATCCCTCCATCCTCTATCATGAAGGTTGTTGGCAGTGGCACACTTTCAAATTTAGGAAAAGGATTGTTCTTGGTGTTGGGTATTCAAGCTCAGGAAGCTTACCACTGTCGATTAGATCTTGGATCTCATACTTAAATCAAGTACATCTATCTATCTCATGCCTTTGTGTCTAATGAATTGATAAAAAGCTTTGGTATCAAAGTTTTAAGGTATAAGGGTTAAGGAGTCAATGGTTGCAACAACCCTTTCTTATGAAGCTTGTTGAAAACCCAAGACAGCGGCTTTTCCAATTTCAAAAATTGTCTCCTTCCTCCTTGACTAGTTGCGTTAACATCGACTGTAGTTTGTGTGCTTTGATTGTCAGACTGGTAGTTTCCTTTCTCATTTCTTTTTGCAGAAAAAGGGTTCTTCTCCCTTTCCATTCTTCTATTTGTAAGCCAGCTTGAAGGAGATCCTTAAAATCTCTAATAAGGGTATGACACATCCTTTCACTAATATTAGGTAGCACCCCTCTCACAATCATCCTAATATGATCGATTTATCAGGCCTTTTCTTGAGCAATGCAGCTTTATTTCTCCACCTTTTCACATAATCAACAAATTTCTCATTTGGTCTTTGCCTAATTGATTCAAATTCCATCAAAGTAACCTTCAACTCAGCATTATACCCACACTGTTGGATGAAGACTTTGTATAGTAGATCCCAGCTCTTTCGAGTACCATCCTCTAAGGGTCCAATGAAAGCATGAAGTACCTTAGAGTTTTAGCCTTAATAGCTCAGGCAGACTGCATAGAAGTGCTGTATTGTTTAACTTGGAGAAGAGGATTCACAGTTCAATCAAATTTGGCAAAGGAAGGTATCTTGAATTTGTATGGGACTTCTTCATCTTATTCAAACAACTTGTCCACCTCCGACATCTCTTCAGCTTTTAGCTTCTTTTCAAACTTCTTTTCCAAATCAACAATCAACTTCTCAACATCTGAAGTTTCAGTCTTTTTCACGATTGTTCTTTCCATAACCTTCGGCTCTTTCTTCTTATCTTGAGGATCTTGGAAGTATTGAACCCAGTCATCATCATCATCAACAACTACCTTATCATCATTGAAGGCTACCTTGCTGACCTTAGCCTTCCCTTTGCCCTTCTTCTTAGTACTAGCAAATATCTCAGTAGTGTTCTCCAAAAGTGCAGCCAGTTGGCTCTTCATAGTCTCAGCTAGGGCCTCTTTTAGTTCTTCCATATTGGCATTGAGGGTGTCGTCCACCATCCTTTAAATCTGTTCAGGCTCCATTGCTTTTGGTGAGAAGCTAACTGAGTTGCTACTGGATTTTATGTCACTAGCATAGGTTGGGTTGTCATATGCTCTTGAACTACTGTACTCCAGGTCTGTGAGCTAGAAATGATCAATGGCATGGAATGCAATGCGTGTTTGCGTGTATGCATGTATGCACAAGTAATCAAACAATGAAGGATAATTAGGACGTTCCTTCCAACCTTATAACTTCCACACTCAAATGACGAGTCTCTTTTCCTAGGTATATGGCCAAACAAAATATCAACATGGGATATCTTATTTTCAAAAAATTTCCCCGGACGGTTTTAACCAATAGTTATATTTAGAAGTTAGTCCATGATAATTCTCATTAATTAGGCTTTAATCCATTGAATCTCAACTAATATAGCATTTATTCTATATTGGATTAAAACTAAATTAAGAAATTTATCATAAATATATTGTCATTTGAAAAATAACTAATGATTCATGCCAAAAATAAGCCCATTATTAATAATTCCTTGTATAAAATAGGCCCATAATTGATTTTTGATATTTCATAATTGACCTAAATATTTGTAAGCTCTTCTAAGAAAATGTTATAATTTTAGATGAATTGAAAGATAATTTTGTTTCAAAGCCCTTGGGCTTTTAAGTTTGGGCCATAAGGTGAAAAAAGATTTTTGACCCATCTTAAAAGGTTTTCATGTCCCAAGACCTTCTTGAAAGAGATTTTTAAAAATATTTTTGGTCTTTCAGCTTAAAAGAATAAAACTATTTTGAGCTTACAACATAGGTATGTCACATTAGAAAAAGAATGAATCAAATAAGCCATGGTTCAAACCAAGATATATCCATCATAGTCAAACAATAAGCATTTGGGGCAATAACCTAAGGAAAGTAGCTAGGCCAATTACATCAGCTTTAGTCTTTGGGTTGAAAAGTATAGGCTCCCATAGCAAGTATATACCAAAAGGTACAAGGCTATAAGTGGTTATGCCATGCTCGATCTCCATACCTTGAGTGAAAGTATGGTATCACTCATGTAACACAATACTGGTTATACGGGCGTCCTAACACACACACAATGCAATCTAAATGATCCAATGGAAAATATCATAATAAGAAAGAATAAAATAATATAAAGACCAATAGAATCAACTTCTCTTATCCTAAGTGGAGTTGCCACTGTGAGCAGAGATTTTCGCCCCCACTCCCATGTGGAATGGTTCTTGCGACTTCAGTACTGTTAGGCTTAGGGCCTTAGAGAACATGGGCCTAAATCCCGAGAAAATGAAGTCCCCACCTAGGCGGACCAGGAAAAGAAATGAGTGGATGACTCGATTCCTAAGGAATTCCTAACCTCCTAATGGGTTTGAAAAGTTGGGTACGTATAGAGAAGGTGAAAATGACCCAACACTCCCATAACATCCGGTTTATTGGAACCGACTTCTTTTTTATGTTTAAATATTATTGAATTCTTAAATATTATAATATCATCCATAATACATGTAATTATCAAAAGAAATAAATATTCATCACTTTATTAAAATGATGCAAACAAAACGGGCACCAATCCATAGATGAAAATATGCCTTTTACAATGTCCAATGTCTAAAACTAAATAAAATAGGACACCTACCATTTACTAGAAACATGCCCTTTGCATTAATTCAAAATTCAAAAAAAATTAAATTGTATTGGAACTTAATTAATGAGGTACCCACAAAGTGAAAACATACCTCTTACATATTGAAACTAAAATAATCAATATTAAAATAATTAATGAAATGAATTAAACCATTCAAACATTTATGATAATAAAAGCAAATCATCCATCATAAAAACATTAATAAATCACTCATTATAAATATGTATTAACAAGTTAAATAATTAAACATACTCTTAAATATTATATTAAACAATAGATATACAAACTAGGGTTCTAATGATATGAATTAAGATTTTTTTAGGGTTTTAGAAAAACAAAATTTTGGGGGTTTTTTATTCTTAGAAAACAAAGCTAGGGTTTTAGGGAAAATAGAATTAGGGTTTAGAAAATAATACTAGGGTTTATAAAATTAAGGTTTGGAAAATAATGAATTGGTTATTGAATTTTTATTTTGGGATTTTGGAAAATAATTTAGGGTTTTAGATATTGAATTAGGGTTTTGGAACTTTGGAAAATAGTTTAGGGTTTTGGATATTGAATTAAGGTTTTGAAACTTTGGAAAAAAGTTTAGGGTTTTGGATATTGAATTAGGGCTTTGGAACTTTGAAAAATAGTTTAGGGTTTTACTTTTAGAGAAATAAAATTTAGAGTTTTGCAACTATATAAAACATATTTAGTATTAAGCTACTATAAAACTTTTAAGTTATTTAAACAATTAATTGTGGATAGATATTTATATAGGATATGGCTTACTAGATGCTTTAAACTAATAGATGTGTGAATAATTTAATGGTATGTGACTAACTACTTATTATACAAAAAAAAATTAAAAAGAAACAATCATGCTTACTATGTATTTGTATATAAATCAAAAGGATGAAATTCAAACACAAACAATTTAATAAATAAAGTAGTAAATGTTGATACTTTTGCTTTCACTAAACTTATTATTCTTGGTTGGAATGAAATCAAGACAGTGAGCTACTGCCTTGATAGTGTTTGATCCTTTCCTCAACTGTTTGATAATATTTTGAGGTTACTTTCTTGCTCTCTTCAAATTCCCGTGTTGTTAATAGTTGTTGTTGTCCCTCTTCTCTCCCTTTAATCGTATATTTATAAACAAAAAAAAAAAGCAATTCCCCATTAAACCTAAAGTCATTAATCCCATTTGTAAACAGCTTACTATATGATTAGGAAATAAAATCACCCAGTCAAAATACTTTTAGGACTCGGATTTGTCAAATTAGAGGCCAAAAATCGACATGAGGCCTTCCTCATATCGATTTGGGCTAACCAAATTAACATGAGGAAGGACTCATGTCGATTTGGTCAGCCCAAATCGATATGAGGAAGGCCTTTCAACACCGATTTTTTTGGAATTTTAATATAAAATCAAACCAGTTGAATTCAAATATTTAAAATTAGATTTAAGAACTTTAAATTTATAATGGACCAAAATAAGCTTTTTAAATTTAAACCGGTCCAAATTTAAGGGTCTAAAGGGTTTTAAATGATAATTTAAAATTTGATACATGTATATTCATAGGCATTTAAACTAATCTTTGAAGTGGCAATACTTTTTGTGGTCACAGATATAGGTTGAGATGGCATCTAGGACGCAAAGGTCTAATAAGGGGAGTGCTGAGAGTATTGCTCCAGGGGGGGTAGAGCTGGAGCTAGTGCAGAGGTTGCTAGAGAGACATCAGTGCTAGCCAGTCCTACAGCACAAGATATTTTGCCAGCATGGATGCAGCAAATGGTAATGTTTTTCTATATGCCCCCACACCATAACAGAGTAGGAAATATAACAAACTTAGAAAATATGGGGCTACTGATTTTATGGGTACTATAGATCTAGAGGAGGTAGAGCAATGGCTGGACAGAGTGGAGAGGGTGTTCATTTAGTTGTAGGCTACTTCAGAAGAGAAATTTGATTATGTTGTGTCTCTTCTACAAGGGGATGCCGATGATTCGACAATTCTCCATGGGTTAGAGCAACCTCCAGTGTTAACATATGATGACTTTCTACGAGAGTTCGGGAAGAAGTATACTTATTAAGAGTATAAAGATAAGAAGAAGAGGGAATTTCTAAATTTGAAATAAGGATCAAAGACAATAACTGAGTATGAGAAGGAGTTCCTTCGATTGAGCAAGTACGCAGGAGGGATCATAACTGATGAGGTAGACAGGTGCAAGGGGTTTGAGGAGGGATTGAGACCATCCATTATGTGTTAAGTAGTTATTTTCCAGTATGAGGATTTTTCTATACTGGTGTCAGTTACCCAGTGTGTGAAGAAGGGCTAGGAGATTACAACTACTGCTAGTGTAGAGTAGAGTAGAGGTAGGAGACCTCGGATTGAGACAATGTCTTCATTTTTGAAGAGAGGTCAAGGGAGTTTTCCATAGAGATTTGCAGAGGCAAAAGGCAGCCTAGCTAGTCATCACAACAATAGAGGTAAAGGCATGCAACATCTATGTCCCATACTCCTACCCAGTATCTCAAAGACTTACTCCACTTACCTGTGCTCAATGTGGTAGGACACACTGGGGTGTCTACTGGAAGACTGGTGCAATAAGAGCTTGTTACATATGCGGCTTCATAGATCATTTTATCAGAGATTATCTAGAGCCACGAAAGGACAGACAGATAGAGAAAATAATGTCTAGACCTAGTGTCAGAGGTGGTAGAGTAGGGTCCAGTTAGAGAAGAGGATCTAAAGCAGGGAATAGATCAGAGGAGGCTGGGACATCACAGAGGGTGTATGTGATGCAACGACAATCTAATGCTTTAGATGTGATAGCTGGTACATTTTCTTTGTTTGGCATTTCTGTTCATGCACTGATAGACTCTAGGTCAACACATTCATACATCAATGCATCTGTTGTGACTATTGGTGATAGTATTCGGAGTCTTTAGAGCATGAGGTGTTGGTTACCAACCCTTTGATTCATAGTGTGGTTGTTAGCAAAGTATATCAAGATAGTCTAGTAGTGGCTCATAATGAGGTGTTTCTTGATGACTTGATTGAGATTCTCTTAAGCGATTATGATCTTATTCTGGGTATGGATTAGTTTTCTAGACACTAGGCTATGGTACATTATCAGTAAAAGTGTTACTCTAAAAACAAGTGATTGGAAGAATCTAGTGGTATCAAGTGAGCAAAGACAACTCTTATCTACTTTCATTTCAACTATTTTCAACTAGAAGGATGATCCGAAAGGTGTGAAGCATACTTGGCACATGTAGTAGATACTAAAATAGTAGGGTCTAAGCTTGAAAGTATTTTTACAATGGCAGAGTTCCCTGATGTGTTCCCAAATTAGTTGCTAGGGCGACCTCCCATGTGAGAAGTAGAGTTTTGTATTGATGTGATGTCGAGTACCACTCCTATCTCTATTACCCCTTATCGGATGAAACTTGCAAACTTGAAAGAGTTAAAGATACAATTGCAGGAGTTGCTAGGTAAAGGGTTCATTCACCCTAGTATTTCACCGTGGGGAGCACCAACGTTGTTTGTCAAAAAGAAAGATGACACTTTAAGATTATACATTAATTACCGATAGTAAAATAAAGTGATCATCAAGAACAAATATCATGCCTAGCATTGATGATATTTTTGATCAGTTAAAGGGGGTAGTTGTACTCTCCAAGATTGATATAAGATCAGGGTATCATTAATTGAGAGTTAAAGATGTAGATGTACCTAAGAATGCTTTTTGCATGAGGTATGACCACTATGAGTTCTTAGTAATGCCTGTAGGGCTGACGAATACACCAATAGCTTTTATAGATTTGATGAACCAGATCTTCTGATCATACTTGGTTCAGTTTGTGGTGGTATTTATTGAAGACATCCCGGTTTATTCAATAGCAAGGAAGATCATGATAGGCATCTGTGGATTGCATTGCAAACTTTGAAAGAGAAGCAATTATATGTAAAGTTGTTACTTTCCTCAAACATATGGTTTTAGCATACGGTATTAGAGTTGATCCAAGCAAAGTAGAAGCAATATTGAATAGGAGTCCACCAAAGATTGTGACAAAATTTAGGAGTTTTCTGGAATTGGTAGGTTATTATCACTGGTTTGTGAAAGGATTCTCCATGTTAGCTATGCCACTTACCAGACTACTTCGAAAAGGTGTGAAATTTATATGGACCGATCAATGTCATGCAAGTTTTGAGCAATTGAAAGAGATGTTAATGCAAGCTCATATTCTTACCTTACCTGGGGAAGGTAAACCATATGTGATTTACAGTGATGCTTCACATAATGGTTTAGGATGTATTCTGATGCAGAATGGTAGAGTTATTCATATGTATCTAAATAGTTGAAACATCATAAATTAAACTATCCGACTCATGATTTGGAGTTGGTAGCCATAGTATTTTCATTGAAGATTTGGCAGTATTACTTGTATGGAGAGAAATATTTTATCTACATGGATCACAATAGTTTAAAGTATCTGAGTGTTTAGAAAGAGTCAAATCTTTGATAAAGATGGTAGTTGGAGCTGATAAAAGACTATGATTGTTTGATTGGCTACCACCTAGGCACGGTGAATGTTATTGTCAATTCCTTAATTCGGAAGTCCATGGAAGGTTGGCTGCCTATTCTCTCTTGTTGTTAGTTGAGTTGAGAGCTTTGTGTGCTAGACTTGAGATATATGATGATGGTGACTTTATAACTCAGTTGCATGTGATCCCATTATTGCTAGGTCAAATTAAAGAAACACAGAAGACAAATTTGAAACTCCAGAAGATTGTGGAGCATTGTCATAAGGGGGAGAGTAGGGATTATCATGTTAGAGATGATGGCAGCTTGTGGTATAGGGATCGATTATGTGTTTTGGAAGATGTTGAATTAAAAAAGAAGATTTTGGAGGAAGCACATTAGTCTCCTTATGCTATGCACCCTAGGGGTACCAAGATGTATCAAGATTTGAAGCAACATTATTGGTAGACAGATATGAAAAGGGATATAACAGAGTTTATGTCTAGATGCCTTACTTGTCAGAAAGTAAAGGTTGAACACCATGTTCCTTTAGGGTTGTTGCAACCATTATCAGTGCCCAAATGGAAATGGGAAGAGGTAAATATGGATTTTGTATCTAGACTACCCTTGACATGATGCAATCTGGGTATAAATGGATATGATGACAAATACAATGCATTTCCTTCCCGTCATGATGGACTATTCTCTTTATAGGCTAGTTAAGATTTATGTGAATGAGATTCTGAGATTATATGGTTTCCCAATTTCACTAGTATCTGACCGAGATCCAAGATTCACATCCAGATTTTGGAAGAGTTTGTAAGATGCCTTGGGTACTTGGTTGCATTTCAATACTGCTTTCCATCCTCAGACAGATGAGCAGTCAGAGAGAGTGATATAAGTCCTTAAGGATATGTTAAGGAGCTATGTTATTGAGTTTACTAAGAGCTAAGATAGGCATTTACCACTAGTTGAATGCACTTATAATAACAGTTAGCAGTCCAACATTGGGATGGCAACTTATGAGGCTTTGTATAGTAAGAAATGTAGGACATCTTTGTGTTAAGATGAAGTTGGAGAAAGAAAACTGGTAGGTCCTGATTTGATAAAAAAATAGAGAAAAAGGTTAAGGTAATTTGAGATCAATTGAAAGCATCCTCAGACTTATAGAGGTCTTACTCAAATTTGAAAAGGAAGAATATAAAGTTTAGTGTGGGTGATAAGGAGTTCTTGAAAGTGTCTCCTTGGAAGAGGATATTGAGGTTCAGTCACATAGGTAAGTTGAGTCCTCACTTCATTAGACTAGCTTTTCCGCCTAAGTTAGACAAGATTTATAATGTCTTGCATGTCTCTATGCTTTGGAGTTACAGATCGGATCTGTCTCATGTATTGTCAATTGAATCCATAGAGGTGAATCCAGATCTGACTTACGAAGAGAAACCAGTGGCGATCTTGGCATGAAAGGTGAAAGAATTGAGGAACAATAGGTTGCCATTGGTTAAAGCTCTATGAATGAATCATTCTACTGAAGAGGAGACATGGGAGAGGAGGAGACCATTCAAAGCCAGTATCCTCAACTTTTTCAGAGCTAAATATTAGGTAATTTTGAGGACGAAATTATTTAAGGGGAAAAGAGTTGTAACGCATGTAGTTTTATTAAATATAATTAAATAAATAATTTGAAAGGGTTAAGTGAAATGTTAGATGAAGAAAATAATATATATGAAGGAAATATGTTAAATATACACAAAATATAAACGCCACTAGAAAATGAAAAAGTTAAAAAGTTAAAAGTTAAAAAATAAATCAATCAAAAAATAAATTAATTTTTAGTGGAAGAGAATAAATATGAATTATTAACTATTATTAATTAATTAATTAATTATTAATATATATATATATGGCTAGAATTAGAAGATGAAAATAAAATATCATATTTTTAATCTTTTTCGTCTTCTTCCTTCCAAGGGGGCTGAATTTCCCATGGTTGGCAAGAGAGAAATTTCTTCCTCAACTCATCAAATTCTACAAGTTTCTACAAGAATTTAAGGAGATTTTAAGGAATTTACAAGAAATAGTTCTTCTTGTAATTTTGATTATGTGAAAATGAGATTTTTGATGGAGGTATGGATAATTATTAGAATGATTTGTTATGATGTTATTTTGTTATGGAAGTAAAGATTTTATGGTTAGAAGATTGAAAGGATTAGGTTTGATAGAAGTTTGGGAGAGGTAGTAAGTTAATTAAGGTTTTGGTAGTAATTTTTGCTAAGAATGAGTGTAATTGAAATTTAATTAATTAAAATGTATTAAAATAGAATTCTAATGTTATATTTAAAATTATTAATAAAATACCTCAAAATTAATTGAAAATTTTAAAATTAATTAAAAAATAAAAATTAATTTAAAAAATTATAAATTGGATGTTAATTAAAAAAATTAAAAATTATTTAAAAATGAAAAATAAAAATTAACAGATCTCAAATTATCAACATATTGAAGACAATTAATTTGGACAAAAATATTTTTTTAAATATAATTATATTTTTGTATTAAAAATAATTTGCATAATTTAGTGATGGACTAATGATGGAAATTTTTCATTATAAAACAGTGAAAGTGTAACACTTTTATACTCAATATACATATCATATATACAGTCTGTATATATAAAATACTAACATAAAGTACAAGAATGTCACATTTTTTGTCATTTGAAAAGTTTGCTATAATTATAAGAAAATAATTATACATCTTAAAAAATACTTTGATATACAAATAAAAGTATATCTTAGTTATATAATTACCAAAAATACAAATTTTAAAGGAAAATCTCTAGAAAAAAATTCGGTAGAGTTTTATTTGTATTTTGGACTTTCCCAAAAACACAATTCAAACTGCAATAAAAATTTTACACTCCCAAATCTATACATACCAATAACTCTCCTTATTCTCCAAAACATTTAAACAAATATCACCATATATATATATATATATAACATTCTCAATTCACAACATTAGACCAAAACCTTTAAATTTTACAATTTTTTCCAAAACATATATATACATAATGTGCATAGTTATAACATGTTTCACAATAAAATATTTATATTTGTGCATATGGTTTCGGTCCATGGAAGTGTAACTAACTCCAAAAGTAATCAATCACAATCTAGACCTGACCATGTCCAGTAAAACTCTTCGGACCCTCTGGACCAACCCTGTCACTTGCGCGATGAATTTCAATTGCGTTAAGCTTATAGCCTAGCAGTACATTCTTTGATATAAAAAAGAACAAATGATGTTATATATATATGCAATGCCATAACATGCATTATGCCTCTACGTCAAGCAACATGTACAAAATCCTTATATACTATCCTAGTTCCAGAAATTTTAGGCTACCTCATTTATTTTTTACATCAGCGTGTCTCGCCTGAAGGCGTCATGCTATCAGTGACATTAGTATGTCTTGCCCGAAGGCATCATGTTATCCAACAATAATATTCTGGAATCAAACTCTATATAAGGTATCATGCAATTACATTTATCTGTTTACTTTACATAATCAACATCATTTCTTCATAAATCATAAATGTGGCTCATTTTACATTTTAGTGCAATATTTGCACTCTTCACATTTTTTCATAACATTATTTTTATCCATTTTTAAAGGTTTTATCATACAATATTCAATTCAAACCTTGCATTGTTACTTCAAATAATGTCATACATACATATACATTATCAACCAAGTACCATAACACAATCACTATGTGCAATGTGTTATGCTTAAAAACAATTCAATCAATTTAATTAGATGCCAAAGGATGTACTTACCTTTTTAAAGTAAAAACAATGTGCGCCAAAGTTCCACTTTACATCAACTTTTCTTATTGCCCTTCTTTCCTTGGTTAAGAGAATTTAACTTTACTCACTTCCTAACCAAAATGTGATTGAACATAATTAATTATAGTCGCATTTCTATGCGTTTTAGTTACTAAACATGAATTAAGCAACATTCCTACAAATTTCCATTTCTTGCCTTAATAAACTTGAACTTTGGAAAACCACTTCAACAATTTCCAAATTGAGTTTTAAGCTCAATTATATTTCTAACATTATATTTTAACACATTTCAAGCATTAAAATATAATGTATAACATTTCCTAAAAAATTCCAAAATTTGCCCTATATTTCTTTAATTTTTGGTTCTCATTTTAATCAATTCCAATTTTCAATTTAAGTTCATTTCTATCATAAAAATCATTTAACAACATGATTTAAATCATGAAATCAAATGAACATGCATACTTTAACCAACCTCTTCCAAAACCCTACATTACAATTTTCTTCTTCCAAACTCTAACCTAATACAACCTTTTTTTAAAATTTAAATTTAAAATTATGATTCCTACATCAAAATAACACTTTCCATATTCAATTCAATAATTATAATATACTCTTTCAAAAACTTAAATTATACATATTCATATATCTTAAAAAAACTAACAAAATCAAAGAATTCTTACCTCTATCAAGGAATTCCTTTAAAAATTCATAATTCCTTTGAAAAACTTGATGAATTTGATGACTTTTTAAAGAAAAATTTTCCCCTTTGTCCATGGAGAAAATCGGCTACCCAAGAAAGAAGAAGAAGATGGATATTTCTTTTATTTTTTATTTTTCTTTCTTTAATTTATATTAATATATTAATATTTACTAATTAATTAAAATTTCCCATCATCTTCCACTATCCCTTTTATTATTATTATTATTATTATTATTATTATTATTATTATTATTATTATTATTATTATTATTATTATTATTTTATCTTTGACTTTGTCATTTAATACTTGACCATATACATTATATATACATCACATAAATATTTCATATACATTTTTATATTCTCCTTTTTTCAATACCTTCATTTAACCTTCCAACTTATTTATTAATTAAATTAAATTTAATCTTGGTAAATTTTGAGGATGTTACAACTCTCTCCTCCTTAAATAATTTCATCCTCAAAATTACCCGATATCATCTCTGGAAGAGCTGAGGATACCCCTATAGTCTGCTCACTCTCCTATGTTGCCTCCTCAGTAGAATGGATTCTCCATAATACCTTAACCAATAGCACTTTCTTATTTCTTAGCTCTTTTACTTTTAGTGCCAAGATTGCCATTGGTTGCTTTTCCTAAGTCAGATTCAGACTCACCTCAATAGACTCAATCAATAAGATATGAGATGGATCCAATCTGTACCTCCGAAATATCAAGACATGGAAGACGATGTGAATCCTATCCAATTCTGATGGTAGAGTAAATCATTAAGCCAACGGTCCTACTCTCTCTAAAACTTCATATGGTCCAATGAGGCAAGGACTCAACTTTGTTTTCCAACAAATCTCAAAATTTTCTTCCAAGGAGATACCTTCAAGAACACCTTATCCCTCACACTAAACTTTATGTCTTTCCTCTTCAAGTTTGAGTATGATTTTTGTCAATCTGAAGCTGCTTTCAAATGATCTCGAATTACCTTAACCTTTTCTTCTATTTCTTTAATCAAATCGGGACCTACAAGCTTGCCTTCTCCAACCTCATCCCAACACAATGGTGTCTTGCACTTCCTGCCATATAAGACCTCATAAAGAGCCATCCCAATACTGGACTGAAAACTATTGTTATATGCAAACTCAACTAGAGGTAAATGTCTATCCCAGCTCCCAGTAAACTCAGTAACACAATTTCTTAACATATCCTCTAGGACTAGAATCACTCTCTTTGACTGTCCATCTGTTTGAGGATGGAAAGCAGTACTAAAGTGTAACCGAGAACCCAAGGTACTCTGCAAACTCTTCTAAAATCTAGATGTGAATCTCAGATCTCGGTCTAACAATAGTGAAACTGTGACACCATGCAATCTTACAATTTCATTAATGTACAACTTAGCCAACCTATCAAGTGAGTAGTCCATCCTAAATGGAATGAAATGAGCTGACTTCATCATCCTGTCAACTATAACCCATATTGCATCATGCTTTCTCTAGGTCAAAAGTAGTCCAGTCACAAAATCTATGGTCACTCGCTCCCATTTCTATTCAGGAACTGATAATAGTTGTAACAATCCTGAAGGAACATATTGTTCATCTTTTATCCTCTGACATGTGAGGTATCTAGACACAAATTCTGTTATATCCTTCTTCATACCCGACCAGCAGTACTGCCTCTTCAAATCATGATACATCTTGGTACTTTCGGAATACATAGCAAAAGGGAATTGATGTGCCTCCTCTAGAATATTCTTCCTCAAATCATTATCATTAGGAACACATACTCGATCTTTGTACCACAGGCTGCCATTATCTTTCACATAAAAATCTCTGCTCTCCCCCCTATGGCAATCCTCTACAATCTTCTGGAATTTCAAATCCGGCCTCTATACTTCTTTAATTCGATCAATCAACAATGGCCTCACTTGTAACTGAGCCATAAGAGCACCATCATCATAAATATCAAATATGGTATGCAAAGCTCTCAACTCAAAAAACTAACATGAGAGCATAGGCAATCAACCCTACTATGGACTTCCGGCTTAAGGGGTATGCAACCATATTTGCATTGCCTGGGTGGTAATTAATCAAATAGTCATAGTCCTTAATCAATTCTAACCACCTTCTTTGCCAAATATTTAACTCTTTCTAGACACCTAAATACTTTAAACTTTTACGATCCATGTAGATGAAACACTTTCTCCATACAAGTGGTGTCGCCAAATCTTCAATGCGAAGACTAAGGCTGCCAACATCAAATCATGAGTCGGATAATTTAGCTCATGAGGCTTCAACTATCTAGAGGCATAAGCAATAACTCTACCCTCCTGCATCAAAACACAGCCTAAACCATTATGTGAAGCATCATTGTATATCACTTTTGGTTTACTTTTCCACATGTAAAGTTAGGATCAGAGTCTGAGTCAATAAATCTCTCAACTGCTCAAAGCTCGCCCGATACCTATCCTTCCATACAAATTTCACAGCCTTCCAAAGTAACCTGGTAAGTGGCATAGCTATCATAGAAAAACTCTTCACAAATCAACGGTAATAGCCTACCAATCCTAGAAAACTCCTGATCTCAGCAACATTCTTTAGTGGACTACAATTCAAAATTGCTTCTACCTTGCTCGAATAAACTCTAATACCCTCTGCTGAAACAACATGTCCGAGGAAGGTCACTTGATCCTACCAAAACTCACATTTGAATAATTCAGCATA
Organism: Garcia nutans; assembly: GCA_947685225.1. Classification (NCBI taxonomy): domain Eukaryota; kingdom Viridiplantae; phylum Streptophyta; class Magnoliopsida; order Malpighiales; family Euphorbiaceae; genus Garcia; species Garcia nutans. The sequence goes on from CANTUV010000013.1 coordinate 2,241,622, forward strand.
CAGTTTTTCTCCCTTAAGGTCTATAATACAATCCGTAGATGCCTATCATGCTTTTCCTTACTAGGAGAGTAAACCAGAATATCATCAATAAACACCACCACAAACTAGTCTAAGTATGGCCTAGAGACTCGGTTCATCAAATCCATAAATACTACTGGCGCATTTGTCAACCCAAAAGGCATCACAAAAAACACATAATAGCCATAAGGTAGTCTTGGGTACATCTGCATCTCTAACCCTCAACTGATGATGCCCATATCTCAAATCGATCTTAGAGAATATTGTTGCGCCTTTCAATTAATCAAAGAGATAATCAATGCAAGGCAATGGGTACTTGTTCTTGATGATCACCTTATTCAATAATCGGTAATCAATATACAATCTCAAAGTACCATCCTTCTTCTTTACAAACAAAACTGGAGCTCCCCATTGTGAGACACTAGGACGGATGAACCCTTTATTTAACAACTCCCACAACTACACTTTCAATTCTTTTAACTATGCAGGTGCCATCAGATAAGGGGTAATGGAGATGGGAGTAGTACCTGATATTAAATCAATACCAAACTCTACCTCTCTCTCTTAGGTGGTAGCCTAGGCAACTCATCGGGGAACACATCCAGAAACTCAGCCATTATAGGCATACTATCAAGCTGAGACTCTACTATTTTGGTATTCACAACATAAGTCAGATAAGCTTCACACCCTTTTTCGATCATCCTCCAAGCTGAAATGGATGAAACAAACATAGATGAAAGGTGTCTTTGCTCACTGGATACCACTATATCTTTCCAATCACGTGTTTTCAAAGTCATTTTTACTGACAATCTACTACAACTTCGTGTCTATATAATCAATCCATTCCCAAGATAAGATCATAATCCCTAAAGGGTATCTCAATCAGATAACCGATAAACTCTTCATCATGCACCATAACTGGGCTATCTCAGTAAACTTTTCTAACCACTATATTGTGCCCTAAAGGGTTGGTCACAAGTACATCTGTAACACCCTTATACCCTATATACGTACAATATATATTTTCAGCATATGTAAAATACGCATATACGGTAAAAAATTATCACATACCGGTTTAATAAAAATTTTCACATTTTTGTTTTAAAATTTCAAATACTAAATATATAAAATTAAATAGTATATAAATATTCTTTACTTGCTATAGTAACCCAAAATATCATTTTATATCAAAATGTCTGGGAAAATAAGCTGAAATGGATGAAATATCATTTTAAACCCAAATGTTATGCAAATATAACCAATGTACTCAAAGTTTGTACTTACCTCAAATAGCAACCAAAACAAGCTTAAAACTCTCACCAACCTTCTCTTCCAAGTTGCCCTTCAACACTTGGATTGGCCAAACTACTTCCTCTCAATCCCTATACCAAATGTGATCAGAAATAATCATTTAATATCACATTCTAAGACATTCTCAATATCAAACCTTAATTTAACAACACTCCTAAAAAATTTCAAAAATTATGTCTTTCCTTACTTTAACTTATCAAATCCATATTAACCCATTAAATTATTGTTTTGAGTTTATTTATATCATTACACACATATTTTAACATGTTTAAACCAATTATATTAATTAACCATATGCTTATGTTCAAAACCCTAAAATGGCATAACCTTCCCCATTAAAGGTTCTCCATTTCAGCACATTCCAATAATTAATCCAAGCTTATTTTCATTATTAATGTCGTCAAATAACATGCTTTAAATATTAAAATCAACCAATTAATCATTATTTAAAAATTCACTTTTCCAAAACCCTAAATCAATACTACTGTAATATCCCATATAGTACCCTAAATTTTTGGATATGCTAATTGTTGAATTGAATTAAATGATTTTAAAGTGTATTTTTTATTAAGTGAAAAGATAAGAGGAAGGAGTGTGTATATGATATATATATGGAGATATATACATTATATACAAGTCAATGGGTTTAATAGGTCAAAAGATATTTTAGTATTTTAATGGATTTATTAAAGATAGTGGAAGATGATGTAATTGGGTATTATTATATTAGTATAATACTTGGTGGAGAGTGATTTGAGGAGAGAGTGTTTGGTTAAAAGAGGTTGACTTTCTTCTTCTTTGCATTTCTTCTTCTTCATTCTTCTTTGGCCGGCCATCACCACCATCTTCAAGAGGGAGAGATTTTGTTGCTTCCAAACTCAAGGAATTGAAGGACTTCAAGAGATCAAGTTGGGGTTTTAAGAATTTTCTTCACTTTTGGTAAGTTTCCAACTTGTTTCTTTGTGTTCTTTTGAGTTTGTGTTTTTGGGTTTGTTGGAATGGTTGTTGTAGATGTGTTTATGGTTGTTTTGGTATATTAGAGGCTTTTTAACTTTGATTTTTGGGGTTGGATTGAAGAGAAAAGGGTTAAGTTGGTGAAAGAGGCAAGAGTTATGGGTGTTGTGACCTTGAGTTGTGATAAATGGTTGTGATTGTGTTTTGATGTTTATAATTGAGTTGCTTTGAGGTTTATGCAAGATTATTGTGGTTTTATGATGGTTTCGATTGAGTTTATTTGGAGTTGAAAAGGGTAAAAACAAGATGTTTGTTGGATGTGGCGTTTTGGTGTTGATTTCAGGGTTTTTGGCCTGACACACCCATTAACACGGCCATGTCTTTGGGCGTGTCGTTGGTTTTACTTTATGGGTTGGTGAAACATCCAATGACACGCCTATGTAACTGAGTGTGTCATAGCTTCTGTGTTAGAGAAGAATTGACATGTGTAGTGACACGCCCATGTCACTGAGCATGTCAAAGCTTCTGTGTTGTGGGTTTAGGGCACGGTCAGGGACATGCCCGTGTTGTTGAGTGTGTCAAGTGTAGAGTTTGCCCTAGATAGTTCTCTTCCTTATTTTCTTATGTGTATCACTAAGAGAGTGTTGTATGATCACCTTTGGATTAGGTTTTGAAGAGAATTGAGTTACCCTAGCCAAGGTTTGAGGGGTATCTTGGAAGAGGAAGTTGATAGAGTGGTGTTGTTGCTTTAAGAGGTAAGTACAAACTTTGAATGATTGTATACATTTATATGACACTGGGACTTAACACATTTAGTTGAGAAATGTGTTAAGTTACTTTATATATTATTGATGAATGAGTTATATGTTATGATATGCATAATGTGAGTTATGTTAATATATCAATGCAATTGAGTAATGTGTTGGATATGAAAAGAAATGTGGAATAATGTGATATGATATGTGAAATCATACTGTAACAAATTGACATTGATATAAAAGAAAAAGAATGTGAAAATATGAGAAAATGATGATATAATAAGGCAATGTGCCTAGTATGATTATGAGAAATGAAAAGAGAATGGAATTATAAAAGTATTTGATAATGAGATAAATGAATAAATTGTGTGCCTAGTATGTTATTCAAATTTTAGAGTTTTGAGTTTGGCAGCATGCCTATGAATTGTTGGGCAGGTGAAAAGACCATATCATAAGCCGAGCCCATCTGATAAATATGATATTTTTTGGGTGAAAAGACTGGGTCGTAAGCCTAAAAAACTGTAACAATCTAGCCGGGTTGAGAACCAAGATACTGGGGCCTAAGGGTATAGCCGGGTTGAGCTCCAAGAGATTGGGGCTGTTATATTATCCATGGATATATATATATTGCCTACAGGGCTAGACACAAGGTGTCAATATGGACCAAAGCAGTAACTCTGAACTGTGAATAGCATATTAGATCCTTTTTGGGCTCATGTTTGTCTTTGCTTAAATGTGAATTATGAAATGTGATGCAAATGATTAATATGTTGAGTTATAATATAATGAGTTGATATATTCATATGTATTGCGCATTAGCATCGCATGGATCTAAATTGAATAAAAGTTTGTACCACTGAGCTTTTTGCTTAGCGCTATTGTGGTTCAGCGCGCAGGTGACAGGGTAGATCCAGTTGTGCCGGAGAACTCATCTAGACTGAGTCGAGTCTAGGCTTGAGATTTTTTAGAGCAGAGTTTTTAGTGGATATCAAGATCAAAGATGAACTGCCAGCATGTATAAACTCTATAATTTTGTAAACATTGATTTTGATATATACATATGTATTTTCCGCTGCTTATTAAACCAATGTTTTGGATAAACTTTTAGGGTAATGAAGATATATGAATATGTATTTTAGTAAGGATTGTTTTATCTATTATTTTATATGAAATACGATTAAATAATTTAAGTTTACTTAGATTTATTTTCAATAATTTGATGATAAAGTTTTAAATATAGGTTTGTTTAAAATGAACCGTAACACTCTTGCATTTGGCATACGTATATTACATATGGGGGTATATGTAGTGTACGTATATGGGGTGTGGGGGTGTTACAACTACCATCTTCAAACTCTATCCAAACTTAACTAAATCCATCATTTGATTTTAAAATCCTTGTTTATGCATCAAAACAACACATTTGGAACCAATTTGCATAATTAAAACTCATGATTTCAAAAATCCAAATGTTCCATAACCCTAAATTCTCTCTCTTCACTAAACTCAACTTAAATTCAACCATTTCTTAAATCTAACCATAAAATCATTAATAACCAATTAAAACAACTTCATTCATATCCAATTAAGCAATTAAATCATGCTACTATGAAATCCAAAAATTCACATAACACACTTTTCCATAGAATATGCAAAAGTGGTAAAGAAGTTTACCAATTGATGAAAAATCTTCTAAAACTTTACTTAAATCCTTGAGATATCTTCAATTATGGTTGCTTGGAAGAAGGAAAATCCTCTCTTACTCTCCCATGGTGGCCGGCCCTTGATGGAGAAGAAGAAGATGATGAAAAACTTTTTAATTTTCTTTTTCTTTTCATCTTTTATTTTTAACCATATATATATATGTTAAAATAATTTAATAATTATTTATTTATTTATTTATTTAATAAATTAAAAGTCCAAAAATCCCTTTTTTTATTTAAAAATAATTTATTTTTAAATCATTTTATTAATTTTAAATTTTTAAAATTTATTTATAAAAATGTCATTGGACTTTGACTTTTCTTTTAAAAGGGTTGACTTTTATATGTTATGTATATTTTGCATATATATCACATATATATGCTACTTTTTCATTTAAAATCTCTTCATTTTTTATTTAAAACTATTAATTTAATTTTTTCATTTAAATTATAATTTATTTTATCAAATTTCCAAAATTAGAACTTTTTAAAAATTTGAGATATTACACATTTGCACAAGTAATGTGTATCTTATATACACATCAAATGTATTTTATATGGGTATTAAATATATTAAATATGTAATGTATTAATCCAACATATACAATTAATATACCATATGTATATGTTATATATACTCTAGATATATATATTGAGTATATGCAACTTTTATATCTCTAATTACTTATCTAATTTCTCCAAAATCACGAATGTGATAATTTTCTCCCCCTTAAATAATTTCGTCATCGAAATTATCCAGTACGGTAATAAATCATCCAAATCAAAACATAATCTTAAAATCTCATATTAAATTAATCATCTCATTAAATTATTATTTCATCAAATTACATAATTTCTACTCTCCCCCTTAGATTTATTCTCAATTACCTTTTTACCATTCTATAACTCATCATTATACTGTCTATTTATTCAAATAGTCACAATAGATTATCATATCATAAATCGAATTATCATTAGATAAAATTAGTTTATCTCCTTAATATATATACACCACACATCTATTGCACTCAAGATATTTGATCACTTCATTATCTTAAAAATATATTCTCATTACCTTAAATCCAAATGTTAATAACTTATATCTTAAAACCATAATTTTACACACCTTCACTTTAATCTTACTCTTTATACAATTGCCACATATTAATTTAATATCACCATTATACAATAATAAAATCTAATTTCCTTAGTAAGACTCATTCCAATTATACTATAACTAACATTTTTCTCTTATAATTATTTGAAACTAACATAACTTAGCTCTTTTCATGTGCATATACATATCAGAACGTTGTACTATACACATTATCATATAACTTGCATATTCTTAATACAAGTGCACATATTGAATTTCAATAAATACTTGTAAACTTATTACATTTCAGATTAATTGATCTAACTATCACAATATAACCATCACAGCCTTATTCTATTCTGACCAACTTTTAGTTTATTTTAAATTCATTAATCTGTTTTCAATTCATGACCTAATTCTATTAGGTCAAATTTATACTCAAATTTTAATTATCTTCGAATTCATCATTATAAATAATATTCATTTCTCCTAGTCTCCTTCACTTTAAATATCATTTTCATCAACTTATTCATTTTATACCACTTTCAAATACATTCAATATAACTCTTACTCACATTTCATAATTCCTTTCATTTATCCTTTTCTCACATTTCTTATAGTTACCATATTTACAAAAATCACTTTTCTTATACATTATTTATAACTTATCATATTTTCACAATTCTCTTCTGTTTCCACATAATCCATGGTCATAGATAAATTTCTACACAAGGTTATGAGTCCAACTATACCAGCCATAAATCTTGCTTGTATCTCATGAAATAAAAACTATAATTTTTTTAAATATATTTCACAATTGTATCATCTTAAGTCCACGTCTGTAGTTTACAAATAAACACCGCTTTCACTATAATTCTTTCTCAAATAGCTCTTATCTTGAAACTATGCCCATGACTCAATAGTCACACACCTGTGACATTTTAAAATCATATATTAGCTCTTTAAACTCTTACTACATGAAGAGTTAACACATTTCAGCTTTGTTTCAAAGTAATTTACTTTTGATCACTTGATCATCATTAGCCTAACTCATGTTTCAACAATATTATCATTAACATCTCTTACATATACACATTTGTTCATATGCTAATTTTACACAATTCCATTTATTACTCCATTTCTAATCTATCACTTATAAAAATTTTCATTCATTTTTTTTTCACTTACCTACTTTCTTCATTATATTTTCCTTTTCCTTACAATCTCTTATTTACACGCATATACTTTGGGCCTAAAACACTACACAATCATCAAGTTTAGTTATTACAATAACAATTTCACCGTCCAACTCTGCTCGGGTCCATTCTCAATCTCAATTTCATCACATGACCTATCTCTGCGCAGGTCAAGACTTAATCTCTCTTAGATCTATTAATACACGCAATATCATTCTCAATATCACTAGACAAGTAATTTTATAAGTTAACAAACACTCGATAATATTTTTTTTAATCATCCACATACAGCTTCGTAAGTCATATTCACAATGTGACTTACTTTCCACATTTTCTTACATATCACAATTGCGTTCATATTGAAAAATCTCATCACTCATATCATACAATTATACTCAATTCCTCTCTTACATACAACCTATACAAAGTTAACATTTATCACCATTCAGAGAACATTATCATTTCTCATTCTTTTGACATTAGTTAAATTATTCATCAATTCAACATATATATACACTCTGACCACAACATAATTAACATCTTTCTTATTTAATCGCCCATTTCTTAAATAAGTTTCTTATTATATATATATATATATATTTACACTTCACATAAATCATAGTCACATTTCCAATGTGACATCTCTCTCACATTTTTTTTTTTTGCAATTATTATACCTTTCATATCCATTTTCATCATTTCCAATTCAATTACCTAAAGTAACTCATTTTTACTTGCTTAGTCATTTCCCTTTATTTCATAATAAATTTCTATATTATCAACCACATTACACCATAGTTAGTACTTTCATAAATAATATTACTCATTCAAAATTACTCCTATGCTTATTAAACATTAAACTATCAATATCTAAACACTCTTCATCGAAATTCCCTTGCAACTCTAAATTTTCAACTTACTACTTTACTTAAACTTCATTCTATTAATCTCATTTTCAAGAGCTAACTTTATAAACATTATTTTTATATTAATATAACATCAAAACACATCACTTTCACAATTATAGAAACCCATTTCAAAAAATTTAAATTCCATATAATGCAACCAACAACATGAACCTCACCAAATCTCATCCATTTAGATATCCTAATTTTACATACTCAATCCCTAAATCATGCATCATTTCTTTTCATAATAAACAATTCACTATCACTTACCATTTCCCTCTTTGATTGATTTTTTTTAATTATGAACTCTTTGTTCTAAATTATTGAAAATTTCATATTCCTTCTTCATACTTCTACCCGTCTGTATATAAATTTTCATAATTTTTCTTATTCATTTATCTCATTAAATTAATTTATTACTCATGTAAACAAAGTTGTATGACTTCCTTAGTTTCATGTCAATCTCACTTTCAATTTTTATATTCCTTACTAATTCTTTATAAAAGCTTGTAAAATTTTATCCATGTGCACTTGACACATATATGAACTTATATTTAAATTTTTAAATTTTTCCAAGCTAATTTACTATATTTAAAAATTAAATCTTCCAAACCCACAAAATTTCTCTTTAATAATTCCTCTAGAAGCACTCGGTTATCCATTTCTTTTAGGTATTAAACCTTAATAAAAAATCATAAACTTTTAACCATATGTTCTAGGAATACATATAATATTTTATGTAAATTTTTAGATTTTTCTGGGTTGGTTTGCCATAGCTTTTAAATATTTTTCTCAATTTTTATATATTCTGAGTTGCTGGAAATGTTCCAACAATCCGTGTTCTTCTATTTTTCTTAATTAGGAATCCATATTTAAAAAGTATGAATTTTTATTCATTGGATTCTAACATATAAAATAACTTTCCATTAAATTTTCAAACTTATCCAAAATTCCTTGATTTATCCAAAAATTCTAATAATATCACGTTGCAGTATACATTTAGAATTTTCTGTAACTATCATGTCCATTTCTCAAACTTTTTATTTCATTAAATCATTTCCTAGATTATTTTTCTAAATTTCACTTATTCATCGATTCAATCAACTATGAATCTTAATTTCGAATAGAAGTTCCAAATATTCTTAATCTATAAGGTCCAGAATGATGCTTCTATTGTGCCACTCTGATTTATATAACCCAGACGTCATCTCAACTCATATCCGTTATGTCGAACAGACATTGCCACATCGGGAATCAGAAAAATTGCCAGTGCCAATGCATGTATCACAATTGAAAATTATTTTTTTTAATTCTAATTTTCTCTCTCTAACAACCCACCTAGGTTGAGAACCTCAAACCTAGACTCTAATACCAAAATAAATGTAACACCATTATACCCTATATACGTACAATATATATTTTCAGCATATGTAAAATACGCATATATGTTACAAAAATGTCACAAACTGGTTTAATAAAAATTTTCACATTTCTATTTTAAAATTTCAAATACTAAATATATAAAATTAAATAGTATATAAATATTCTTTACTTGCTATAGTAATCCTAAATAACATTTTATATGAAAATTTGTGAGAAAAAATTCGCCAGAGTTTTATATGTAATTTGGATGTTCCCAAAGCTCAGCTAAACACAACCTGCATAAAACAAATACTCCCAATAAAATCAATTCATCATTTCACCAATGCTTCTCAATTTCTCCATATTTTCTCAAAATACTTATATATAGGTATATATCAACAACACATTTAAGATTCTATCTTAAACAAATTATTCAAAACATTCTTTACAATTTACAATATATACTTCAAAAATATATCATAACATACATAATATCAAAATATACTATAATATCAAAATATATTATAATATCAAATATGTGCATGCTGGCAACTGGCTCTGATCTTGATATACCCAAAAATAACTCTTCAAGCTCAATAAATACAAACCTAGACCCGACCAAGTCTAGTAGAACTCTCCGGCTCTACCAAAATATCCATGTAGCCTGTGCGATGAATTACAATCGTGCTAAGCCGAAGCCTAATGATACAAACTTTGGGAATAATAATAAAACTCAAATGCAATGCCAATGCACAATATAAAGGATATAATATCGTATAACATTATATCATTATATCTTAATAAATTGTTCAATTATTCCACAATTCATAATTCACATTAAAGCAGAGACAAGTATGTACCCAAAAAGGATCTAATATGCCATTCAAATTCCAGAGTTACTGTTTTGGTCTATAATGACACCTTGTGTCTAGCCTCGTAGGCAATATATCCATGGATTAATCCAATTAGGTCTGAGTTTACGACCCAGTCATTTCACCTAGCCTAAGGATTTATTTTTGAGGCTCACAACCTGGTCATTTTACCTCAAAAATATTTTCACATTGACGCCTAGCGTCTAGCCCGTAGGCAATTCATAGGTATGCCGCCAAACCCAGAACTCTGAAAATTGAAAAACATATTAGGCACACAATATATTCTTATTTCTCATTATCAATATCTTTCTCATTGCCACATAATCAAGCTAGGCACATTGCCTTATTTTCTCATCTTTTTCTCATTTTTCTCATTTATATCAATATCAATATCAACTCATTACATCATGTTTCCACATATCTCATCACATTATACCACATTTCTTTTCATTTATAACACATTACCCAATTACTTTGGGTATTTTCACATAATTTACATATTAATCACATTTACACAATTTAGCCATTATAAATGGCTTTTCACAATGCATTTAACACATATATGATATTACAAATATCATAGCACATTATTCATACATAACCAACGTATCAAGTAGCTTAACACATTTTTCCAACCAAAATGTGTTAAGCCCAAATGTCATGCAAACATAACCAATGTACTCAAAGTTTGTACTTACCTCAAATAGCAACCAAAACAAGCTTAAAACTCTCACCAACCTTCTCTTCCAAGTTGCCCTTCAACACTTGGATTGGCCAAACTACTTCCTCTTAATGCCTATACCAAATGTGATCATAAATAATCATTTAATATCATATTCTAAGGCATTCTTAACATCAAACCTTAATTTAACAACACTCCTACAAAATTTCAAAAATTAAGTCTTTCCTTACTTTAACTTAGCAAATCCATATTAACCTATTAAATTATTATTTTGAGTTTATTTATATCATTACAAACATATTTTAAAATGTTTAAACCAATTATATTAATTAACCACATGCTTGCTTATGTTTAAAACCCTAAAATGACATAACCTTCCCCATTGAAGGTTCTCCATTTCAATACATTCCAATAATTAATCCAAGCTTATTTCCATCATTAATGACATCAAATAACATGTTTAAACATTAAAATCAAACAATTAATCATTCTTTGAAAATTCACTTTTCCAAAACCCTAAATCAATATTAACATCTTCAAACTCTATCCAAACTTAACTAAATCCATCATTTGATTTTAAAATCCTTGTTTATGCATCAAAACAACACGTTTGGAACCAATTTGCATGATTAAAACTCATGATTTCAAAAACCCAAATGTTCCATAACCCTAAATTCTCCCTCTTCACTAAACTCAACTTAAATTCAACAATTTCTTAAATCTAACCTTAAAATCATTAATAACCAATCAAAACAACTTTATTCATATCCAATTAAGCAATTAAATCATGCTACTATGAAATCTAAAAATTCACATAACACACTTTTCCATAGAATCGGCAAAATTGGTAAAGAAACTTACCAATTGATGAAAAATCTTCTAAAACTTCACTGAAATCCTTGAAATCTCTTCAATTATGGTTGCTTGGAAGAAGGAAAATCCTCTCTTACTCTCCCATGGTGGCCGGCCCTTGATGGAGAAGAAGATGATGATGAAAAACTTTTTAATTTTCTTTTTTTTTATCTTTTATTTTTAACCATATATATATATATATGTTAAAATAATTTAATAATTATTTATTTATTTATTTAATAAATTAAAAGTCTAAAAATTACTCTTCCATTTAAAAATAATTTATTTTTGAATTATTTTATTAATTTTAAATTTCTAAAATTTATTTATAAAAATGCCATTGGACTTTGACTTTTCTTTTAAAAAGTGTTGACTTTTATATGTTATGCATATTTGCATATATATCACATATATATTCCACTTTTTCATTTAAAATTCCTTCACTTTTTATTTAAAACCATTAATTTAATTTATCCATTTAAATTATAATTTATTTTATCAAATTTCCATAAATTAAAACTTTTTAAAAATTTGGGATATTACACATATGCACAAGTAATGTATATCTTATATACACATCAAATGTACCTTATATGTGTATTAAATACATTAAGTATGTAATTTATTAATCCAACATATACAATTAATATACCATATGTATATGTTATATATACTCTAGATATATATATTGAGTATATACAACTTTTATATCTCCAATTATTTATTTAATTTTTCCAAAATCACGGATATGACAACATCAAACTCTAATGACTTAGAATACATATAACTCATGGGCAAGATGAATGCATTGATATATGAATGTATCGACCCAGGGTCTATCAATGTATGAACTGAAGTACCGAATAAAACAACATACCAGCTATCACGGCTGAATCATCTGGCTGCCTCTGCATCATATATACCCGATAGGAGACCCTAACCTCCTCTTGTCTACCACCAGCTATGGATCCCCCTCTCTGACCGAACCCAGCTCGACCACCTCTACTCCATCTATCATTGGGTCTGGAAACTGTTGTCTCAGCCTGTCTGTCCTCAAGTGGCTCTGGATAATCTCTGATAAGATGATCACATGACCAATATCTTAAACAACTAGGTGATGTATGAGTCCCCCAACTATCACCGATAGGAACCCATCCACACTGAGTACAAGTGGTAGAAAAGATCTATGTGTATCTGGGGTCGGTACATTAACTATAGAGGCTGCAGGCCTCTGCCTCTGCTGCTGTTGAGACCCCCCCTACTAGGCTACCCTTAGCCTCTACTAGACCCTTGTCAGAAACCCTCTTGACCACTCTTAGATGATGAATACCCTGCCTCCAACTGTGGTCTCCTATCTCTACTCTCTACTTTGGTTGTAGCTGCGATCCCCTGGGCCTTTTCAACATTTCAAGTAGCAGATACCAATCATGAAAAGTCCTTATACTACATAGCCACTACTTAACACATGATAGATGGCCTCAACCCCTCCTCAAACCTTTGGCATCTATCAATCTCATCAGACACAATCTCCCTTGCATCATATTTTGTCACTGTCTTTAGTTCTTACTTTAAACTTAAAAACTCCTTCTTCTTGCATTTTTATATTCTCAAGGAGTGTACTTCTTCTCAAACTCTCTCAGAAAATTAGTGTATGTCAGCACCAGAGGATCAATCATACTATAACGAACTGTCTTCCACAAGTCATAGGCGTTTTCCAACAGAAAAGACTTGACATAATCAAACTTCTCTTCTGCATTGGCCTATGACTAGATAAATATCCTCTGAACTCTATCCAGCCACTACTCCACCACAGCTAGATCAATAATGCCAAAAAAAATTAGTAGCCCCGTACTTTCTCAGTTTATCATACTTCCTAGTATGTTGCTGTTGTGGCCGTTGCATCACTAGGACCTGTCATAATAACTCTGCCATCTATTGCACCCACATTGGTGGAACTTCCTCAACTACTGGTCCAGCTAGCACTGATGTCTCCCTAGCAATCTCTGCACTAGCTCCAATAACATCTCTGAGAGCAACACTATCTATACTCCCCTCTCTATATCCACCCATATCTAAAATCACAACCAATTTTGCCACATCAGAGACAAGTTCAGATGCCAGTGCAATACATGTACAACATATTAAAAATACATTTAAAATCCCCTTTCTCTCTATTAAAAATCTACCTAGGTCGAGAACCTCAAACTAGGCTCTGATACCCCCCTTATACTCAATAAACATATCATATATATAGCATGTACATATAAAATACATACATAAAGTATAAGAATGTCACCCTCTTTGTCATTTGAAAAGTTTCCCATAATTATAAGAAAATAATTATAAATATTAAAATGTACTTTGATATACTAATAAAAGTATATTTTAGTTATATAATTACCAAAAATACAAATTTTAAAGGAAAATCCCTGAAAAAAATTCGTCAGAGGTTTGTTTGTATTTCAGACTTTTCCAAAAACACAATTCAACCTGCAATAAAAATTTTACACTCCCAAACACATGCATACCACTAACTCTCCTTATTCTCCAAAACATTTAAACAAATATCACCATATATATATAACATTCTCAATTCACAACATCAGACTAAAAACTTTAAAGTTTACAATTTTTTCCAAAAACATATATATACATAATATGCATAGTTATAACAAGTTCACAATAAAATATTTGCATATGTATAGCTGGCTCCGATCCGTGGTAGTCTAACCAACACAAAAAGTAGTCAATCACAATCTAGACCTGACTAAGTATGAGTGGGGATTTTCGCCCCCACTCCCATGTGGAATGGTTTTTGCGACTTCAGCACTGTTAGGCTCAGGGCCTTAGAGAACACGGGCCTAAACTAGAAGAAAATGGAGTCTCCACCCGGATGGACCAGAAAAATAGTAAGGGGTGGATGACTCGATTCGAAAGAAATCTCCAACTACCTATTGGGTTCAGAAAGTTAGGTACATATGGGTAAGGTATGGATGACCCAACACTCCCATAACTCCTAGTTCATTAAAACCGGCCTCCTTTTCACGTATAAATATTATTAAATTCTTAACTTATTAAAATATCATACATACTACATGCAATAGAAATAAAGAAATATTCATTAAAATTAAGAAAGTCCAAACAATTAAAATGGGCACACGTATAAAATGAAAACATGCCCTTACAATAATGTCTAATATCCATAAAGAAAGTAAAATAAATAAAATAGGACACCCACCATAGGTGGAAATGTGTCCCTTACAATAATAATAAAAAAAACTTAAAATAAATTAAATTACATAAACTAAATAAACAAGGCACCCACATTAGATGGAAACATGCCTTTTACAATTCCCTTTAAAAATACATATAAATCTAAGGAAAAGAATAAAGTAAGAAAAAATAATACAACACTTATGAAAATAATTGAATAATTAAAAAGAAGATAAACAAACACATCTAAATATTACCCCATTAAAGAAATATAGGGTGTGACGATGAGGGTCAAGGGGGCGGCATCCCTTACGGAAGATCGAGGGCAGTGCCTCCGAAAGGTAAACGGTTTATATGATATAATTTTATTGGAAAATTAGGATTTTTATGTAAAGCTAGGGTTTTTATTTATAAAAATTAGGGTTTTTCCTAAACTAGGATTTTATATAGAATTTAGGGTTTAGAAAATATAAATTAGGGTTTAAGGAGTTTAAATATGCTAATTAGAATTTAATATATGAGATTAATAATTAAAACATGTCCTGGATATTTAATTCAAATCGATATTACAATGAGATAAATTGCTACTGCTACTATGATGTTAAGATTTTAATGCCAATTGGATTGAACAATATTGTGATATTAAATTAAGTAGTTTACTGGGCATGAACAATAAATAATGCTTGAGTCATAATCAAAGCAGTTCCTGTTAAATTTAAAAGGAAGAAAACATACTTTTGTTTATTGGCTCCACCAAAACTGAGAGTGTTGGTTGAGTGAAGCAATTATCCGAGGCAATTGTTGTGTGTTGATCCTCGTTTAATTGTTACTGCTGCTTTTGTGTTAATATTTGTTGCTTTTTTCCATGTTCCTTTTGCTAATTCATTAAGCCTTCCTATTTATAAGAAAATAAGCTAGGTCAAAATCAGTTAAACTGAACTTAATATGGATTTGCCAATTCATAAAACCGTGTCCATATCAAATTAAAATCAAATTAATTTTATATGGACAAGAATTTAAAGTCCTAATTCGATATGGAATGGTCCATGTCAAATTAAAATTGATTTAATTAGATATTCACCAAATTCCATATCGAATTGAAAGGGACCATTACATATTTCCATGTTCCCTTATGCCATTAAGAATGGACCAAATTTGCTAGACCTTCTTTAATTAGGATTAAACTAGCTAGGGCCAAAATCAAGGGTCTACACTAGGTCTAGCAGAACTCTCTAGAACCTTCAGACCAACATTGTCACTTGCGCGATGAATTTCAATCGCGCTAAGCTTATAGCCTAACAATACATACTTTGATATAAAAGAGAAAACAAATGATGTTATACATATATGTAATGCCATAACATGCATATGCCTCTATGTCAAGCAACATATACAAAATTTTATTAATATATCAATCATTCACACACAATGGGACCATAAATCCTTATATACTATCCTAGTTCCAGAACTATTATTTTAGGCTACTTCATTTATTTTTTACACTAGCATGTCTCACCTGAAGACGTCATGCTATCAGTGATACAAGTGTATCTCACCTGAATGTGTCATACTATCCAACAATAATATTCTAAAACTAGACTCTATATAAGGTAACATGAAATTATATTTCTCTATTTACTACATATAATCAACATCATTTCCTCATGCATCATAAATGTGGCTCATTTTACATTTTAGTGCAATATTTGCACTCTTCACATTTTTTTCATAACATTATTTTTATCCATTTTTAAAGGTTTTATCATACAACATTCAATTCAAACTAAGCATTATTACTTCAAACAATGCCATACCTATATATACATTATCAACCAAGTACCATAACATATTCACTATGTGCAATGTCTTAAAAATAATGCAATCAATTTGATCAGATGCCAAAGTATGTACTTACCTTTTTAAAGTAAAAAAAATGTGAGCCAAAGTTCAACTCTACACCAACTTTTCTTATTGCCCTTCTTTCCTTAGTTAAGAGAATTTAACTTTACTCACTCCCTAACTAAAATGTGATTGAACATAATTAATTATAGTCACATTTCTATGCGTTTTAGCTATTAAACATGAATTAAGCAACATTCCTACAAATTTCTATTTCCTTTCCTTAATGAACTTGAACTTTGAAAAACCACTTCAACCAATTTCAAATTGAGTTTTAAGCTCAATTATGTTTCTAACATTAAATTTTAACATATTTAAAGAATTAAAATATAATGTATAACATTTCCCTAAAAAACTCAATATTTACCCTTTGTTTCTTTAATTTTTGGTTCTCATTTTAATCAATTCCAATTGTGAATTTAAGTTCATTTCTATCATAAAAATCATTTAACAACATTATTTAAATCATGAAATCAAATGAACATGCATACTTTAACCAACCTCTTCCAAAATCCTAAATTACATTCTTCTTCTTCCAAACTCTAACCTAATCCAACCTTTTCATAAATTTAACTTTAAAATCATAATTGCCACAACAAAAGAACACTTTCCATATCCAATTCAACAATTATAATATACTCTTTCAAAAACTTAAATTATACATATTCATATATCTTTAAAAAAAACTAACAAAATCAAAGATTTCTTACCTCTATCAAGTAATTCCTTTAAAAACTTCCTAATTCCTTTGAAAACCTTGATGAATTTGATGACTTGTTAAAGAAACAATTTCCCTTTTATCCATGGAGAAAATTGGCTACCCAAGAAAGAAGAAGAAGATGATGGACATTTCTTTTATTTTTTGACTTTTCTTTCTTAAATTTATAGCCATATATTAATTAATTAATTACTATTTAATAATTAATTAAATTTTCTCATCATCTTCCACTATCCCTTTTATTATTATTATTATTATTATTATTATTATTATTATTATTATTATTATTATTATTATTATTATTATTATTATTATTTTACCTTTGACTTTCTCATTTAATACTTGACCATATACATTATATATATGTTACATATATTTTTTATATACATTTTTATGTTCTCCTATTTATAATACCTTCATTTAACCTTCCAACTTGTTTATTAATTAAATTAAATTTAATCTTGATAAGTTTTAAGAATGTTACAAAAAGATTTGTGAAAGTATCCATACCATATGCTATAAAAAATTTAGTTGATGGAAATCTTTCATAAAAAAATGGTAATCACAAATCCGTCTGTGAACCTCGGTTTTCCGCCTGAAAAGGATCCGGGCGAAAGTTCACTCGTTGTTAGGAGTCGCCACTCAGTTTATTTTGTTCGAAGGGAAAAACTAAGAAAACCCTTGTTTGACTCCAATAACTTGTCCAATGTAAAGGTTTCTAGTCTGCGAACCCAAGGAGGATTCGGGGACTATGTCATGCATTTGACTAACTTGCAAAAAGAACAAATCAAAAAGGAGTGAAGAAAAGAAGAGACAGATTGTTAGTAAATTGTGGACTTGCTATTTGGGGTGAATCCCAAATATGCCTACATACTCCCGTTTGAATGGGAGATCAAAGCCCATGTAGTTCGGAAAAGCCTATTTAAAGGCGATGAAATTTATGCTTCATGCATGTGTGTGTGTATGCTTCGTGCATTTTTCAGGCATTTTGCCAGAGTTGTGAGTTTTAGCAGTTAGTGCTAAATGGTGAAATTTAGGTACTTTGTACCAAAGGAGTGCAATTTAGGCTTCATGCCAAATGTGAGATTTTGAGCACTTAGTGCTTCGTGCTGGTGTCGGGCTTAATGCCAAGTATTGATCGGACTTTTTGCCAAATTTGTGAAATTTAGCACTTAGTGCTAAATGGTGCAATCTTAGGTACTTTGTACCAAAAGAATGCAATTTTTAGGCCTTAGGCCTGCATTGTCGGGCTTTTTGCCAAAGATGTGAGTTTTAGCACTTAGTGGTAAATTGTGAAATTTTAGGTACTTTGTACCAAAATGGTGTAATTTAGGCTCCGTGCCAAAAGGTTGATTTTAATTGTGAAATTTAGGTACTTTGTACCAAAGGGATTCAATTTAGGCTTCGTACCAAAGAGGCTGATTGATTAGTCCATTAGGCATTAGACCTAAAAGGATTAGGTCTTTGACCGAGAAGAAATTAAGAAGAAGATTGAATGCTTATGAGATGCTTAAATTGACAAATGATGGATTAGAATATTACCTTGCTTAGGATTTTCCTGCTTCGAAGTTCCAGATCTCGTTTTCTTGGACTTTCGATTATGATTTTTGATTATGGATTAAATTCGTCAGCATGAGGCCCGGAGTCTCCAAAAGCCAACCCGTTTTTCTGAACCCCTGAAGGCAATTTATAGGCAAAATCGGACTGGACGGCGGCCGAGCCACCGGAGTCACGGAGGCCGAGCCGCCGACTTTGGCGGCTGAGCCGCTGGGGTTACGGTGGCTGGGCCGCCGGTTTCGTCCGGTTTTCGTTAAAACTGATTTTTCGGAAGCTAGAGACCTCCAAAAATTATTCCGGGACCATATCCGTGATCCTCATGTCGTCCCGGACATTTCAAGTACCATATTGATATATTTCTAGTGAACTTTACCGCGGACCTTCGGTCCGGCTCGGTTGTCCGCAGTTTGAGAAAATTGGCTTTCCGAGCCTCAAAATTCGAGTGTTCACAATTGCCCCCCAGTGGGGTCCATAAAAATGATTTATGGAGCCCAGTGGCCTTCTGAAGAGCGAATTTTGAGCGAGGGGTACAAGATCCGCCTTTTGGCATTTCTGGATTGTTTGCAACACTTCTGATTGCATTCTGATCGCATTCCAGCTTTTCTGTACCTGCACTTTCATTTAGCACAAACAGTACATATGTATGCATGATGTCCTCTTCTTCTTCTTCTTTTTTTTTACAACCGTTGTATGCACAACTAGACCAAGAGTCTCCATAAGGTTGAAAGGATCAATATGGAAAGATATGGATTGAAAGTTGTTGCTATTCTTAGAGAGATATTGGTGGATTGGGATTCCTTGCACGCTTGTACCAAATTTTGGGTTCTGCAAGCTCACATCTTCAGGTTTGGTGCCCAGATGGACGAGATGTGTCCTCTTTTTGAGGAATTCTGCTCAATCATTGGATGTGACTCAAATGCCCCCCTTGTAAGGCATGAGGTTCAAATTGGCTATGTGGGGCTTCTCAGAGGCTTTTCAACTTTACAAGGCCTCAAGCTCAAGCTATCAGTAATTATTTCTAGTAAAGAACTTAGAAATAACCCTCTAGGAAGTCCAACTCCATTGGGGGAGGAACTTGAATTTTTCTGAAGTTGCCCCCAAATTATTCCCGAAGTTACCCGAGCTGTTCTTCAAACTTAAGTTAGGGACCATCAGATGATCAGGCTTTTTGCAGAGCCTTCCCTTGTTCAGACTACTCCCGAGTACAGAACTTGGTTTATAGCTGAAGTTTGGCCAATTAAAAAGCCAAGGAGGCTTGCATTGCTGCAGGAGCTGGAGGGAAATGAGGTGGTTCCTCTTAACGAGGAGAAGGCAGACGCTGCAGAGAGTTCCGGAACTAAGGTAGATACCGAAGACTCTGCCCCACGTAGGAGACGCAGGATTTAGACTCTAGGGTTGACCCCTTTTTTTTTTTTTTGGAACTTATGGTTTGACTCTTTTTGGTTTTTGGTACTTTATGAAAGGAATGACTTTTTTTTTTTGAATGAATGACTCCCTTGGAAATGAATGACTCTTCTTGGCATGACTCTTTCCTTTGCTTTCCAAGCATTATCTACTTTATTTACTTGCTCTAATTTTTGCCTAAGCTGTCCTTTCAGATTTTCAACTTAGCGAGCTCCTACCCATTCTTGTCTAAGCCGCCCTTTGCGGTTTTTCGACTTAGCGGGCCCCACTATTGCCTAAGCCGCCCTTTGTGGGTTTTCGACTTAGCGGGATTTTTCTGTTTGTTTTGTTTTTTGTTTTGTTTTTTGTTTTTTTTTCTCTTGGCAAAAGAAAGATGAATGAATAATTTTTATTAAAATTTAGACCGTGCTCAAGGAGAGCTGCCTACATATCTCGAATTAGTTTGCGAGAATCAGGTCTAATGTAGTTCATTTTGGCATGCATGATCATACATAATATTTCTTCAGTTGATCCAGATTGCATGGGTTTGTGAACTCCAAACCATCCAAATCAGACAAGATGACGGCTCCGCCGGAAAGTATTTTCTTCAAAATGTAGGGTCCCGCCCAATGAGGACGAAACTTCCCACGAGGATCTGTAACAGGTGTTCTGATCTCCTTCAAAACCAAACAACCTTCTTCCAACTTTCGATCTTTGACCTTTTTGTTGAAATGTCTGGCCATTCGCCTCTGATACCCTTGAATCTGATGTAGAGCTTGAAGTCTTTTTTCATCCAAACCCAACAACTGATGATGATAACTGCTGATCCATTCAGCTTCATTTATCTAACTTTCTTGAATTATTCTCGCCGATTAAACTTCCAGTTCAATGGGGAGTACTGCTTCCATTCCGTACACCAAGGAATATGGGGTTGCCCCGGCTTAATTTATGTTTTGTATGATCACCTTTATTGACTTATTTGCTGCTTCTACAGCTCCATTTGTTTGGGATCTATAAGGAGAGGACTTATGATGTTGGATCTTCTTATCCTTCAAGAGCTTAGCAAATTCTGCTTGGAAATGAGTCCCATTATCAGTGATAATCTCAAATGGCGTTCCGTACCGACAAAGGATGTTGGTTTGGACAAACTGTGCTGCCTTTTTGGCGTCTAATTCTGCATAGGAAGCTGCTTCAACCCACTTTGTGAAGTAATCCACTGCTACCAAGATAAACTGATGTCCATTCGAGGCTTTTGGGTGTATTTTACCAATTATATCAATTCCCAAAGTAGCGAAGGGCCATGGAGAAGTGATTGGATTCAGGGCAACAGGAGGTTGCTTCTGTAGCTTAGCAAATATTTGGCACTGATGACATCCTTGCACAAATGCCACACAGTCTGTGTTCATGGTGGACCAATAATATCCCAAATTGGCCTGATGTTACACCAAAGAGTCACTTTGCAGGATTTAAGCTTCAAATTGTACTTGCGAAGTCTAAGGAAGAACTTCTCAAGTGCTTAGACGTGCTCTTCTGGAGATTTTGACTTGACAATCATATCATCACCATACACTTTTACTTCTTTGTAAATCATGTCATGAAAGATTGTCGTTGCCATCCCGTCTATTAGCAAATTGATGTGTGGTAGCGGGAAATCGTCCTTGGGACAAGCTTTATTCAGATATCTATAGTCAACACACATCCTGACCTTTCCATCTTTCTTCGGGACCGGTACAATGTTTGCTAACCAGAAAGGGTAGGCAATTGGTTCTATGAACTTATTGTCCAGTTGTTTGGCAACCTCTCTTTTAATCTTCAAAGACCATTCTGGCTTCATTCTGCTCAATTTTTTCTTAACCGGCTTTGCATCTGGGTATAGCGGAATCTTGTGAACTGCTATGGCTGGGTCTATTCCCGTGACATCACTTGTCTTCTACATGAAGCAGCTGGCATACTTTCTGATGCCCTCAAGAACCTGTTCCTTATTCACACAATCACATGCAATGTATGTATGGTCATTTTCTTTGCCAATTATTATCTTTTCATTTATTTCTTTTATTTCATTTATTTCATTTTTGCTAGATAATACTTGGAAAGTAAAAGACACAGGGTAACCAAGAATTTGAAGAGTTTCATTAATAATGGTGGAGTCATTCTCCAAGATTACATTAAATGTGACATTTGGGTTCTCTAAATCTGAAGCTATAGAGGACTCAGAACTAGACTCTGGCTTGGTGTTTGACTCAGAATTTGACTCGGTACAAGACTCAGGTTCAAGGTGTGACACTGGACTAGTTTTGACTAGAGCAGCCTGTCCCTCCTCGACATGCCAGTTCATCAGTGGTCCAACTGTTGTCTTGATCAGCTTTGTGAAGTCCCTTTTGTCTTCGACATTGGTTATCATAGCATCCTCATCAAAGAGGCTAAGCTGCATGAAATCTTCCACAGTGATGGCATTGATGGAATGATTGGGCAAGGGGTTAGTGTTAATGTTTGGTTGCCTCCTGAGAGGAATGATGTCACCACTATCCACCAAATCCTGGATGCGGTTTTTCAAAGTCCAGCAAGCATCTGTTCTATGCCCATTTCCTTGGTGGTACTCACAGTACTCATTGACTTTATAACTGGAAGGTAATGGGTTTGGAGGAGGTCTTGGGTCCAAAGGCTTCAAATATTTCCCTTGCACGGCCTTTTTAAACACTAGATGAAGGGGCATCCCAAGGTCGGTATATTGCCTTCTTGGCTGATTTCTCTGCCCAAGATTGCCCACACGTAAAGGATTCGCAGGGGCAATATTGGCCACTTCATTTACTTCGCTTGAGGAAGCAGCTTGGCCTTGTTTTTTATACTTTGAGATAGCTTCTTCATCTACTATCTTACCCAATTGTATCAGATCTTCTACCCTGGTTGCAGTCGCAATGAGCGATTTGAAAGTAGGTAGGTATTGGGTTTGCAGTTGGGCTTGATATGTAGGTCTTAAATTCCTGATTATGATATCAATCTGCTCTTGTTCCGAAGGACGATTGATCATTTGGGCGGCCTTTGCCCTCCACCTCGTAAGGAACGAGGAGAAGGGTTCATTGTTGTTCTGCTTGGTAGTCTCAAGTTCCCTTCTGGTGACATCCACCTCAATATTATAGTGGTATTGAGAGTTGAATGCATTGCAGATGTCTTCCCAGGTCTTAATCTTGGCATGGTCCAGGCTTACAAACCACTTGAGGGCAGCACCAGTCAAAGATTGTTGGAATAATTGAGCAAAGAGCTCATCATTTAAACCCCAAGGGCTTAATGCCCCCACATACATCTTGAGGTGAGTTTTAGGGCAAGTAGTCCCATCAAATCTGTCCATCCCAGGCATCTTGAATTTTGGAGGCAATCTAGCTTGGGGAAACAAGGATAAAGAATCCATGTCTACCACCTCTTTATGAGTTTTCATGGCAGTGATTGACCTTTCCAGCAATTCAAGTTTTCTTTTCAGTTCATCAGTTTCAGTGATATTCTTAGAGGATGGATCCTCCAAATTGATGACAGGGGTATTCTGAGCAGTCATGGGGGAACTAGTTTGTCCCACAATAGGTTCTTTCCCTAAATTTTCAGAAGTAGTGGCTGTCTTTGGTGCTCCTCCTAATTCAGCCAGGATGGCTACCTTTTGGGCGGCTAAAGCTTCATCAATTCTTTCTTGCATTCTAGCTTCAATTTCCTTAGCCTGTCCATCTAGCAAAGCCTTAATTTGTTCAATAGTAGCCATTTCAACAATTGGAGCAGTTGGTGAAGTTGGGGGAGTAGGACTTGTGGGTGATTGCACAGTTGGAGTTGGTGTAGTTTGTGTAGGTGACGGCACACGGGTGGTGGATACCTGAAAAGGTCAAGGGTAAAGGATCAGGGTAGTGTGTAGGGTAGGAAAACTCTTGGTCCACTTGTACATATCAAAAGATTTTCCCCAAAACCGTGTTGTTATGTTGCATGAATGCACCTCATCACATCATAATTCATTTTAATGGAATGTGGCACTATCATTGGGTACATATAACCTAAGGGAAG
This sequence comes from Garcia nutans, assembly GCA_947685225.1. NCBI lineage: Eukaryota > Viridiplantae > Streptophyta > Magnoliopsida > Malpighiales > Euphorbiaceae > Garcia > Garcia nutans. Next base: position 2,266,142 of record CANTUV010000013.1, read on the forward strand.
GTTCTATTGGCACATGAAAAATAGAGAATCGGCTTATAATAGGGACCCTTGAGTCTTGAGTAAGATATACCTAACCACATGTGAAACAAGGAGTTTCGCGTGGGTCCAACAGTACGATTACTCATGGGCCACTCCAAAAGGATTGGAATGGTTTGCGACAACAGGGAGGACTCTTTGGCTGTCCGCCGGCATAATCAAGGAGACCTGCCGGTCAACGCTACTTGCTATCCAGACTCAGAACTTTGAACAGAAAAAGAAGAAATTCATTTGAAAACAATTTTTTATGCAATGGAGGAAAATGATTCCCCCATATATGCAAGAGAAAAAGATTCTCTGAATGACAAAATAAATGCACAAGTAGTCAAACAATAGATCCATCAAAGGAAAAAGATTCCTTTCTTCAATCTTCAGTCCAATATCCTTAAAGGAAGGATATATATTGCTAAGGTACCCTGCAAAACAAATAAACGTACCCTAAAGAAGGGCAAGTTAGTCAAATTAACAATAGTAGTCTACTAGAGTCCCATAAATTATTTTTTATGGTCCCTAGAAAGATTTCTTTTGTTCAATTCCAATATCCTTAAAGAAAGGATAATCATTGCTAAGGTACCCTGCAAAATAAATAAAAGCACCATAAAGAATGGCAAGTTAGTCAAATAAACAATTGTAGTCCACTAAGATCCCATAAATCATTTTTATGGTCCCCAGTGGAGTCGCCAATCTGTAAACCTCGGTTTTCCGCCTGAAAAGGATCCGGGCGAAAGTTCACTCGTTGTTAGGAGTCTCCACTCAGTTTATTTTGTTCGAAGGGAAAAACTAAGAAAACCCTTGTTTGACTCCAATAACTTGTCCAATGTAAAGGTTTCTAGTCTGCGAACCCAAGGAGGATTCGGGGACTATGTCATGCATTTGACTAACTTGCAAAAAGAACAAATCAAAAAGGAGTGAAGAAAAGAAGAGACAGATTATTAGTAAATTGTGGACTTGCTATTTGGGGTGAATCCCAAATATGCCTACATACTCCCGTTTGAATGGGAGATCAAAGCCCATGTAGTTCGGAAAAGCCTATTTAAAGGCGATGAAATTTATGCTTCATGCATGTGTGTGTGTATGCTTCGTGCATTTTTCAGGCATTTTGCCAGAGTTGTGAGTTTTAGCAGTTAGTGCTAAATGGTGAAATTTAGGTACTTTGTACCAAAGGAGTGCAATTTAGGCTTCATGCCAAATGTGAGATTTTGAGCACTTAGTGCTTCGTGCTGGTGTCGGGCTTAATGCCAAGTATTGATCGGACTTTTTGCCAAATTTGTGAAATTTAGCACTTAGTGCTAAATGGTGCAATCTTAGGTACTTTGTACCAAAAGAATGCAATTTTTAGGCCTTAGGCCTGCATTGTCGGGCTTTTTGCCAAAGATGTGAGTTTTAGCACTTAGTGGTAAATTGTGAAATTTTAGGTACTTTGTACCAAAATGGTGTAATTTAGGCTCCGTGCCAAAAGGTTGATTTTAATTGTGAAATTTAGGTACTTTGTACCAAAGGGATTCAATTTAGGCTTCGTACCAAAGAGGCTGATTGATTAGTCCATTAGGCATTAGACCTAAAAGGATTAGGTCTTTGACCGAGAAGAAATTAAGAAGAAGATTGAATGCTTATGAGATGCTTAAATTGACAAATGATGGATTAGAATATTACCTTGCTTAGGATTTTCCTGCTTCGAAGTTCCAGATCTCGTTTTCTTGGACTTTCGATTATGATTTTTGATTATGGATTAAATTCGTCAGCATGAGGCCCGGAGTCTCCAAAAGCCAACCCGTTTTTCTGAACCCCTGAAGGCAATTTATAGGCAAAATCGGACTGGACGGCGGCCGAGCCACCGGAGTCATGGAGGCCGAGCCGCCGACTTTGGCGGCTGAGCCGCTGGGGTTACGGTGGCTGGGCCGCCGGTTTCGTCCGGTTTTCGCTCAAACTGATTTTTCTGGAGCTAGAGACCTCCAAAAATTATTCCGGGACCATATCCGTGATCCTCATGTCGTCCCGGACATTTCAAGTACCATATCGATATATTTCTGGTGAACTTTAACGCGGACCTTCGGTCCGGCTCGGTTGTCCGCAGTCTGAGAAAATTGGCTTTCCGAGCCTCAAAATTCGAGTGTTCACACCGTCATAATATCCGTTACTAATTAGTGATAGATTTTTCATCGCTAATCCATCAATAAATAGTGACCGATGTTTTATCATTTTTTTGTGATGGAATGAAATTCATCAACTATTACAAAGCCATCACTAAATTTTAAGTCCATCACAACTATTGTCCCAAGATGACAACCAAGAGGGGGGGTTAATTAGTATCCTCTAGAAATGATGGGAAATTAAAAACTCAACAAACAAGAAATGTGGAATAGAGAAATGGTTGAGTAGTGAATAAAAGAAAGAACACACAAGATTTATAGTGGTTCGAATTTTCTTCAATGCTACATCCACTTCCTTAACAACTTGTTAAGGTTTCACTAATCTTTGAAGTTTTACAAGCTCACTTCCAACTTTGGTGTTTTTACAAGTTCACACCTAACTTGACAAGTGTTTTACTAAGGCTAACACTCAAACCACTTACAAGAGTTTTACTAGGCTTACTCTCACACCTTTACAAGAGTCTTACCAGGCTTACTCTCACAACCTAAGTGTTTTCCAAGCTCACACTCAAACTTTTACAATGGTGTTTTCAATGCTTACACCTAACATTCATTACAATTCAAATGTAAGTTTTAAGTAAAAGAAAATATGTTGTTTGGCTATAAAATCTTTGATTCTCTCTTCACATCATTGTATTTTTCTTAGATTAGCAATGTATTTATAGCCAATGTGGTCTAACTAGCCGTTATAGATAGTGAGAATAAAGTCTTGGCAGTTTAGACCTTTTTCAATAAACTGTTCGAAGCATTTCACGGTCGTCCTTCATACAAGGATGGTCGCGCTCATGTCTCACGCGGTCGTCCTTGATCAAGGAACGGTCGCTGCATTTAAATTTGCTTCAACGGTCGAATTTAAGTGCTCTACAGTAGGAATCTTGCCCATACTGTGGTTGTCGGGACGGTCGCGCGTATGATAGGTGCGGTCGCCCTTTTTGAATGCTGAAGTGAGTTTATAACGGTCATCACACGTGGCATTCTCTGACTAGGCAAAATGAAAGTCCGCCTAAATATGAATTTCGGGGTCACCCTAGGTGACATCTCGCGGTCGAGTTGAGACACTCGCGTTGAACTTCTGGATGCACCTTAGGACGAGAACACTACTGTCAGTTTAAGCAGATTTCTCCTGAATCATCAGAGTGGTCGCGGATATCAAAGGACGGTCACTAAAGTGATAAGCAAGACCGTATCCTTCACCGTTCTTGTCACCGCAAACCTTACTGTAATTTGGATGATTTGGGTTTCTTGTGTTGCGGTCGTCCATGAATGTAGGACAGTCACTCTTGTGTAAGTGCGGTCGCGACTGAGGTCAGGTTTCTGACCGCGAAACCTACTGTGATATGGTTTCATCCTTCAATTGAATGGGGCGGTTGTCTCCATGTCTTGTACGACCGATAAACATGCTCTGTTCAACTTTATTTGAAACAACCTAATCTTGCAACAAGCTTTTTCAAACATATGTTAAATAAGTCATTCAATTTGAGTTGTCAAGGATCAAAATTGAGATCATTTGGCTAACAATCTCCCCCATTTTGACTTTGACAATCAAATGGAATGAAGATATAAATTAACATGGATATAACTTAGATTGGCTCAAAATCTTTCCTTATTCAAATTGCTCATGTGTTGAATGTTAATAAATTTGTTATAATATTCCCCCTAAACATATGCATGACTCATGTTTTATGTTGGAGTATAACTTGGTGCATTGGTAAACAATCATTCCTATTTTAATAACATTTATATCATTTGGCTATCTTGCATTAGTAAACAATCATTCCTATCATTTGGCTATCTTTCTCCCCCATTGTCATAGGCAAAATGCATAGAAGAAAATATATAAAGATAATGAATAACTTGGTGTATAACAAACAATATGTTTAATGATAGAGGGCAGTACAAGGATAATGTCAGATAGGAAAAAGAAAACAATATAAAACAAAACAACAAAACATAACCAAAAATAGGAAAAAAATAAACTAATCAGAATCTTCATCCTCATCTTCTTCTAAAGGAGCTTTTACCTTATCAAGAGGTACATTAGAAGTAGAGCTAGTGCTAATAGACTCTTCTTCTTTAGGGAGACTTTGTGTATGATCACTTATATCCCAATCCTCAAGATTGCATTGAGGCAAGTCCAGTTTGCCTTGCATGTCATAGAGATCATGATGCATGTGAGATATAAGGTCAATTCTCTTGTTCAAGTGATGGAATCTTTTGGAGACACTTTTCTTGAATCAAGAGAGTTTCCTAGAGAGAGAGTTGATAGCTTTGAGAATGAGTTTTGTACGAGATGAAGTAGTTTCCTGGGTAGGTTTAGATGAAGTAGTTTTTGGAGGTAGTTCAATAGCAACTTCCAAAGAGTCTCCTTCTTCCTCAATTATGTATCTTGGTCTTGTCTTTTGTCTATCAATAATACCTCATTTGCCAAAGTAATACACGTATGCACCCTCAATCTTCCTTACACAGCCAGCATGTTCTAGATAGTCAATGGTGATGGCACTAGAGGCAAGATTGAAAGGGTTTCTCAAGGTAGCTAAGTTGAGATCATTTAGTAAGTTCATGTGCCTAGATATTTGAGTTATTTGTGAGGACAAGAAGAAAGTTCCAGTTCTTGTAACAGCATGATGATATAAAGTGTCAATCAAAAACTTGGTTGTGTTCATTTGGATGTTGTGGGTGAAAGCATACAAGAAGATGAGGTCTCTTTTTGTTACCTTTTCATTCCCATCAGCCCTTTGATGAATGGTGTAGGTGATGATCCTATGAAGCATCCAATGTGTGAGGGATTTGATGTGTATAGCTTTTGACTCTTTTTCAAATGAGGTTCCACAGAAATTTCTTGCCAAAAGGTAGAGAGTGTTTGGTTGGAGAAGGTTAAATCATTGTAGGAGGTTATTCCATCAACAGGAAAGTCCCAGATTTTGCCAAAGTCTTCTAATGTTAAGGCTTGGTATTGGCCAAATAACTTAAATCAAACCCCATACCACCCCAGTGCAGAATTTGCACTCTTTTCAATTTGAAAAGACATGAGAAATTCCTTACTTAAACTAGAATAGCCTACCTCTTCAGGAAATACGAATTTCCTCCAGCCAAGAACATCAAGTAAACTTTCAATCTCATCTTTAATGTTGAGGGCAGAGAGCATCCCACCAAAAGGAGATTTGGTTCCCTCAACTTTCTTTCTCTTCAGCATGGCATATCTCACATCTTCCTCAGGGGTTTGTTGGTGAGGTTTATGAATTTTCTCACCTCTTCTATACTGTGGAGGAGATGGAGGATCAACTATTGGTTCTCTTATGATGATTCCTGAAGGTTTCTTTCCTTTCCCTTTCCCTTTGGAGGTTATTTTCTTTTTGGGAGCCATTAGAGTTGCAGAACAGGAAGAAAACTGGAAAACAGAGAGTGTTTTGAGAAGGAGATGATCTTGAGAGGATTTTAGAGATTTGGAGGGAAGTTTGTATGTTATGAAGTAAAATATCCAAGAAACTGATGTATAATGGTCTTAAATAAAAGAAATTAAGAAAATAGCCATTAATGACTGTTGAGAGTTAAGAAACGTGACCTGTCATACAGCCAACGGTTATAAAATTTCAAGCAGAGTGTACAGAGTGCAGTCGCCTATTTGTATAGGTGAGATCGTGAAATGTACTATAGCGACCATTAACAAAATTAGTGCACTAGCGGGTGCAGAGAAAGTCTGCAACGGTTGAAACTGTTCAAATTATTGCGACCGCGCACAAGGTTTCTCGACTGCGCACAAAGGTATTAATTTAGATGAATCTGGCTGGTAAGATAGCGATCGCTAAAGGCATTGGAGCGAATGCGAGTGACTCAAAAATGAAAGAGTAAAAAAAGATGAAGGATTTTTATAATTTTAAGCAAAAATTTTAAGAAATTGATATCCAAATTTTTATTCATTCAGGGTAATTCCATCAATCATACCTAAATTAAGTTTAATAAAGTTGAGCCTATCTTCATTCAGAGGTTTTGTAAAGCTATCAGCAAGTTGATTATGTGTATCTATAAACTCTAGGACTATATTCTGATTTTGTACATTTTCTCTCAAAAAATGATGTCTAATATCTATATGTTTGGATATAGAGTATTGGATAGGATTTTTAGACAAATTGGTAGCACTAGTGTTGTCACATTTAATGGAGATGTTGTTAAATACTTTGCCATAGTCAAGCAATTGTTGTTTCATCCATAATACTTGTGTGCAACAAAAACATGCTGCAACATATTCGGCTTCCATTGTGGATAAAGCAACTGATGCTTGTTTCTTACTATGCCAAGAAACTAGACAATTACCAAGAAAGTGACATGCTTCTGTTGTGCTCTTTCTATCTAAGATACTACCAGCATAATCTGCATCTGAAAAACCTAAGATATGAAATGATGTGTTTTTAGGATACCAAAGTCCTAAATGCATTGTACTACTTAAATATTTCAAAATTCTCTTAGAAGCATTCAAGTGTGATTCTTTAGGACAAGTTTGAAATCTAGCACAAAGACATACACCATACATTATATCAGGTCTAGAAGTGGTTAAGTAAAGTAGTGATCCGATAATACCTTGATATTTCTTTTCATCTACTGCTTTACCATTTTCATCTTTACCCAATTTCAAGGATGTGCTCATAGGAGTCTTGCTAGTTTTGCAGTCATCCATTCCAAATTTCTTAATGAGTTCTTTTGTATATTTGGATTGGTTGATGAAGATCCCATCTTTACATTGCTTGATTTGCAGTCCAAGGAAGAACTTGAGTTCACCCATCATGCTCATTTTAAATTCCCTAGTCATACAAAAGAACTCATTAAGAAATATCGAGGTATCATCAGATCACTACTTTACTTAACCGCATCTAGGCCTGATATAATGTACAGTGTATGTCTTTGTGCTAGATTTCAAACTTGTCCTAAAGAATCACACTTGAATGCCACAAAGAGAATCTTGAAATATTTGAGTGGTACAATACATTTAGGACTTTGGTATCCAAAGAACACATCATTTCATATTATAGGATTTTCAGATGCAGATTATGCTGGTAGTATATTAGATAGGAAAAGCACTACAGGAGCATGTCACTTTCTTGGTAATTGTCTAGTTTCTTGGCATAGTAAGAAACAAGCATCGGTTGCTTTATCCACAACGGAAGCTGAGTATGTTGCAGCTTGTTTTTGTTGCACACAAGTATTATGGATGAAACAACAATTGCTTGACTATGGTAAGGTTTTTAACAATATTTCCATTAAATGTGACAACACTAGTGCTATCAATTTGTCTAAAAATCCTATACAACATTCTAGATCCAAGCATATAGATATTAGACATCATTTTTTAAGGGAAAATGTGCAAAATCAGAACATAATTCTAGAATTTATTGAAACACAAAATCAACTTGCGGATGTCTTTACAAAACCCTTGAATGAAGATAGACTTAATTTTATTAAACTTAATTTAGGAATGATTGATGGAAACACTCTGAATTAATTGCCTATCAATAAGGTTTCTATGTGCATGAATTTAATGTTTCTTAACACAATAGAAATATTCTCCATCTTTCCTTGAATCTTTCATTTTTAAGTATGTCGCGGTCGCTTCAGTATTCTTTAGCGGTCGCTATCCTGTCTGTCAGTTTCATTCAAACTAATGACTCTGTGCGCGGTCGAGAAAATTTGTGCGCGGCCGCACCAATTTGAATAGTTTCGACCGTTACAGTTACTTTCCTCACTCGCGAGCATACTTATCTTGACAATGGTCGCTAGACCATAAGTAGCGATCGCACTATCTTCAATCCGCGACCGCACCCTGTACACTCTGCTCGAAAATTTATAACCGTTGGCTGTGTGACAAGTCGCAACTCTTAATATTCAACAGTCAAAAACGGCTATTTTCTTAACTCCATCTATTTAAGAGTAAGTTACATCAAATTTCTTGGATATTTTGCTTCTGAAAACAATCTAAAACCCTAAAATCTTCTCAACTCATCTACTTCTCAAATCAACCTCTGTTTTCCTGCTCTCATCTGTTTCTTCTATTCTAATGGCTCCCAAAAGAAAAACCACTTCCAAAATAAAGGGACAAGCCAAGAGAGTTCCAGGAATCACCATTAGAGAACCCGAAGTTGTTCCCCCATCTCCTCCTCAATCTAAAAGAGGTGAGAAAATTCACAAACCTCACCATCAAACCACTGAAGAAGATGTTAGGTATGCCATGCTAAAGAGAAAGAAGGTTGAAGGCACCAAATCTCCTTTTGGTGGGATGCTTTCTGCGTTGAACATCAAGGACGAAATTGAGAGAATGCTGGATGTCCTTGGATGGAGAAAATTTGTCTTTCCAGAAGAGGTAGGCTACTCTAGTCTGAGTAAGGAGTTTTTAATGTCTCTTCAAATAGAGAAGAGTGCAAATTCTGCACTAGGGTGGTATGGGGTTAGATTTAAGCTCTTTGATCAATACCAAGCCCTATCTCTAGAAGATTTTGGCAGCATTTGGGACTTCCCCTCTGAAGGTATAACCTCCTACAATGACCAAATCTTCTCAAACCCAACACTTTCTGATTTCTGGAGAGAAATTTCCATTGAAACCTCTTTTGAAAAGGAATCTAAAGCCAGACATATCAAATCTCTCACCCACTGGATGCTCCATAGGATTATCACCTATACCATTCACCAAAGAGCTGATGGGAATGAGAAAGTCACCAAAAGAGATCTTATATTTCTGTATGCTTTCACCCATAACATCAAAATGAACACCACCAAGTTCTTGATTGATACCTTTTATCATCATGCTATTACAAGAACTGGTACCTTCTTCCTATCCTCTCAAGTTACTCAAATAGCTAGGCACCTAAACCTTCTGAATGATTTGAACTTAGCTACTTTGAGGAACCCTTTCACTCTAGCCTCCAATGCTATCACAATGGATTACTTAGAGCATGCTGGTTGTGTAAGGAAGATAGAAGGGTCATATGTATACTGCTATGGCAAGAAAGGAGTTATAGATAAACAAAAGAAAAGGCCAAGGTATACAATTGAGGAAGAGGGAGATTCTGTAGAAGTTGCAGTAGAATTACCTCCAAAAGCAACTTCATCAAAAGCTGCTAAAGAAACTGCTTCATCCTCCACACAACTCATCCTCCAAGCTATCAAGACTCTCTCAAGGAAACTCACTAAGTTCAAGAAAAGTGTTTCCAAGAGATTCCAGCACTTAAACAAGAGGATAGACCTTATATCCCACATGCATCATGATCTTTATAACATGCAAGGCAAATTGGACTTGCCTCAATGCAATCTTGAAGATTGGGATATAAGTGATCACACCCAAAGCGTTGCTGAAGAAGAAGAGTCCATTAGCACTAGCTCTGCCTCTGTTGCACCTCAAGATAAGGGGAAAGCTCCTTTAGTTGAAGAAGAGTTAGAGTTAGATGATGACTCAGAATAGCTTAGCTTTAGTCTGTTTTTGCTTGCATTTTCATATGTTTGCTAATTTGCTTTCTGTTTTGTATTTTCCTCCACTTCAATCTATATAATGTTTATATTTCCTTTCATTTGCTTTGTTAATATTTTTGCTTAACATTTATTTCATTTTGCCTATGCCAATGGGGGAGAGAAAATACCAAAATGGAATGTGGTATAAATGGAATGTCAATAAAATTATGGGGGAGAAATAAGAACAATATGTTTGAACATTTGCAAATTAGGGAAAAATGTTTATGGGGGAGTTAATTTCTTGTTGAAATTTATTGAACATTTGCAAATAAGAAAAAATGTTTATGGGAGAAAAATGTTTGCACCAAGATAAACTACTAAATCACAAATGCTCTTAACCATGATTGTTGCATATGTTAAGGGGGAGCATTTTTAGACTTATTATTTTTCTTATCATTCCATTTGAATTGTCAAAGTCAAAATGGGGGAGATTGTTAGACAAATGACCTTAATTTTGATCCTTGACAACTCAAATGGATGATCTATTTAACTTGTGTTTGAGAAATCTTGTTGCAGGATTAGGTTACTTCAAATAAGGTGAACAGAACACTTATAGCGGTCGCACCTCACCTGAATACGACCGCTCCATGTAATTAAAAGAAGAAATCTTATCACAGTAGGTTTCGCGGTCAGAAGTTCGACCTATGTCGCGACCGTTCCTACAGAATAGCGACCATCCGAATATTTACACGACCGCTACTCAAGGAACTTAAATCATTACAATCACAGTAAGGTTCGCGGTGACAAGAACGGTGAATGACTCGACCTTGCTTATCACTTTAGCGACCGCCCCATTCAGAATCGCGACCGCTCTACCATTCAAGAAGAAATTGTTTGAAGAGACAGTAGGTTTTGCGTCCTCAGGAGCGTCCAGAAGTTCGACGCGAGTTTCTCAATTCGACCGCGATAATCTACATAGGGCGACCGCGACATTCAAATTATTGCGGACATTCAATTTTGCCCTGTCAGAGAATGACACGTAATATGACCGTTATAAACCCACTTGATTATTCAAAAAGGGCGACCGCACCATTGCTAGGCGCGACCGTCCCGACAAACACAGCTGGGCAAGAAACCGGTCCGACAAACACAGCATGGGCAAGATTCCAGCTGCAGAGCACTAAAATTCGACCGTTGAAGTCTTTTCAAAAGTAGCGACCGTCCCCTGTTAAAGGACGACCGCGAGAAGCATGAGCGCGACCATCCTTGCATGAAGGGCGACCGCGAAGTGCTTCGGGCAGTTTAAGTAAAGAAGGTCTAATCTACCAATACATTATTCTTAATGTCTATAACGGCTAGTAAGACCACATTGGCTATAAATACAATGTCTCTCTGAGAAAACAAATAGGAACAAGCAAGAAATCATATTGTAATAGCCAAGCAACAAATTTTCATTTACTTAAACTTACAATTAAATTGTAATGTATGTTAGGTGTTAGCATTTGAAAACACCATTGTATAAGTTTGAGTGTAAGCTTGGGAAACACTTGGGTTGTGAGAGTAAGCCTTGTAAAACTCTTGTTGGGTTGTGAGAGTAAGCCTTGTAAAACTCTTGTTAGGTTGTGAGAGTAAGCCTTGTAAAACTCTTGTTTGGGTTATAAGTGTGAGCCTTAGAAAAACACTTGTAAAGTTAGGTGTGAACTTGTAAAAACACCAAAGTTGGAAGTGAGCTTGTAAAAACTTCAAAGTCTAGTGGAACCTTAACAAGTTGTTAAGGAAGTGGATGTAGGATTGAAGTAAATCCGAACCACTATAAATCTTGTGTGTTCTTTCTTCCTTCATCACTCAACAATCTTCATATTCCGCACTTCTTGTTTGTTGAGTTTTTTAAATTGTCATTACTTCTTGAGGAAACCAATTCACCCCCCCCCTCTTGGTTGCCATCTTGGGACAACAAGATGGAATTCATCAAGATGGAAGCGGCTCTATTTTTCTTGAATCGATCTTTGGCATTGATAGTTGACCATTGTGCTTTGGGAAGAGGAACTTGAATACCATCAACTTCATAAGTGGGAGGTTTCCACTCACTTTCCACAAAATCCTATAGTTCAATCCCTTCACTGTTTAGAAACAAATATATTTTGTGTTTTCAGTAGGAATAATCAGTTCCATCAAAATAGGGTCTAAGAATAGTGTTAAGATTTCCATAAGAGATAGAGTTTAATGAAGAAGAAGTTGCCATAGTGGATCAAATTTCACAATTAAGTTTAAGGAATTTCAAGTTCTGATACTAATTGTTGTCCCAAGATGGCAACCAAGAGGGGGGGGGGTGAATTGGTTTCCTCTAAAAATGATGGCAAATTAAAAACTCAACAAATAAGAAATGCGGAATAGAGAAATGGTTGAGTAGTGAATAAAAGAAAGAACGCACAAGATTTATAGTGGTTCGGATTTTCTTCAATCCTACATCCACTTCCTTAACAACTTGTTAAGGTTTCACTAATCTTTGAAGTTTTACAAGCTCACTTCCAACTTTTGTGTTTTTACAAGTTCACACCTAACTTGACAAGTGTTTTACTAAGGCTAACACTCAAACCACTTACAAGAGTTTTACTGGGCTTACTCTCACAGCCTTTACAAGAGTTTTACCAGGCTCACTCTCATAACCTAAGTGTTTTCCAAGCTCACACTCAAACTTTTACAATGTTGTTTTCAATGCTTACACCTAACATTCATTACAATTCAAATGTAAGTTTTAAGTAAAAGAAAATATGTTGCTTGGCTATAAAATCTTTGATTCTCTCTTCACATCATTGTATTTTTCTTAGAGTAGCAATGTATTTATAGCCAATGTGGTCTAACTAGCCGTTATAGATAGTGAGAATAAAGTCTTGGCAGTTTAGACCTTTTTCAGTTAACTGTTCGAAGCATTTCGTGGTCTTCCTTCATACAAGGATGGTCGCGCTCATGTCTCACGCGGTCGTCCTTAGTCAAGGAACGGTCGCTACATTTAAATTTGCTTCAACGGTCGAATTTGAGTACTCTGCAGCAGAAATCTTGCCCATGCTGTGGTTGTTGGGACGGTCGCGAGTATGATAGGTGCGGTCGCCCTTTTTGAATGCTGAAGTGAGTTTATAACGGTCATCACACGTGGCATTCTCTGACTGGGCAAAATGAAAGTCCGCCTAAATATGAATTTCGCGGTCGCCCTAGGTGACATCTCGCGGTCGAGGAGAAACTCGCATCGAACTTCTGGACGTACCTTAGGACACGAACACTACTGTCAGTTTAAGCAGATTTCTCCTAAATCATCAGAGCGGTCGCGGATATCAAAGGGTGGTCGCTAAAGTGATAAGCAAGACCGTATCCTTCACAGTTCTTGTCACCGCGAACCTTACTGTAATTTGGATGATTTGGGTTTCTTGTGTTGTGGTCGTCCATGAATGTAGGACAGTCGCTCTTGTGTAAGTGAGGTCGCGACTGAGGTCGGGTTTCTAACCGCGAAACCTACTGTGATATGGTTTCATCCTTCAATTGAATGGGGCGGTCGTCTCCATGTCTTGTGCAACCGCTAAACATGCTCTGTTCAACTTTATTTGAAACAACCTAATCCTGCAACAAGCTTCTTCAAACACATGTTAAATAAGTCATTCAATTTGAGTTGTCAATGATCAAAATTGAGATCATTTGGATAACAACAACAAAATTAATGACCAGCATTTTTTCGTCGCTAATTTATCAATAAATGATATAGTGAAAGATTTTTGTCACTAATCTAAAAAAAATTTATAGTGAAGTTTTTAATGATAGAGATGTTGCTTTATTATTAAAATTCCATTAAGCTTCTGAAGAACTTTAAATGAATGGAGCTAGAAGTATAGCAGAAATGGTGAATACTCAGTCAAGAGTGCATATTGGACAGTTACACCACAACGACAAGCAGCTAGTTCCTTATCTCATTATCATTTCTAGAAGAAATTTTAGGAATTAAAGATTCGTCCAAAGATGAGAAGTACTATTTAGAGGGCACGCTATGGCTACCTACCTACAAGGGTGGCGTTACAAAGTAGACATACTACAAAAAAATGCCAATTACTGGCGAAAATATTTGCTAATAATTAATATAATTATATTAATCAATAAAAATACTTACCTATTATCGATAGTAAAATTTTGTTTATGCAAACCTTGGCAGCATTCAATTTACCAAGCAAAAAAAAGTAATCTGTTGGCAATAAACTAAGAGATTTCTAACAGAAATTTGTGGTGATAAAAATAAAATTCACCGATAATGCAGATATTCTTTAGGCATTTTATTTAGTTATATATATATATATTTAATATTTTTATAATATTTTTTATATTTTTATTATATTATTATATTATTTTTAATTTTTTAATTACCTTAATATTATCATATTATATTATATTTAATAATTTTAATTTTATTTTATTTTATTTTTGAAATAATAATATTTATATTAAACTAAAAATAATTAGAATTACTAAATATAATAATTGATTTTAGTAAAAATAAATTTATAATAATGTACATATAAAATTAAAATAAAATGAACATCAAGTATTAGAAAATTCATCATGAGCTACATCTTGTCGGGTCCGCTTACATTTACAATGAAGTCTTCCCTTCATTGTCCAAATTGCAAACTTATTCCCTCTTCGTCTCCTCAATGCAGCAAAAAAACAACTCAAGAATCATATATATATATATATATATATATATTGGCAGAAGAATCTATTTCAATTCTCTCTCTTGCAAGCTCCAAGAAAGATCTCAATAATGAATCCACTGGATTGTCGATTAGTCATGCATAGGAATGCAAATATCACAAATATTTGCAATAGTTCTTCCTCCTTTCATTGGACCATAATGTCATTGAAGCACAAAATAACAACACTCGATGCTCACAATAAGTTTATGATACTAATTTAAAATTTCAATAATCATAGCATCATATAGAACATAATATCACCATTCTTGAAACTGTAAGATGCACAAATTGCCTGACCTTGAACAATTTTATGACACTCATTATCTTTTACCGTAGTACTTCTTACCCTAACCTCTCATTGAAATCCTACAACAGTTGAACAATGTTCAACTACTTAACATCAACAAGTTCATTGAACTCTTATGAAAAAATAACAAACTTTATAGTGAGCGTGTTATTATTGAGTAATAGTTACACATTGTACCATACATCATCATCTAGATCATAAAAATCTATAGCAAAATCTTAGAGAATTTCTCTACATACATTAAATTATTATTAATAAATTATAATACTTTTAACCTATTATTAATTTATTTTATCTAATGGTAAAAAATTTCAATTTTAGTTAACTAAAAATAATTAATTTTGTACAAAATTTAAATTTATAATATTGTACATTAATTAAACATTATCTAAAATAACACTAGCTAAAAGTTATAATTTTCACCTAAATATTAATTAATATGAATAAGAGTCTAATAGTAATACATCTTTAAATATTAATTCTAGTAATTATGAATTATAAATAGAAATCTATTTTTTTGAAGTTTAATTTGAATTCTTGACCATTATGTACTGAAATATAGATTTAATTTTTGTATTCATAATATCTATTTTTTTCTTTCAATAATAATAATTCATAGCATCTAATTGAAATATAGATTTAATTCTAGGTTTAAATATTTATTTCAATTATATAAATAATTTATTAATTATATAAAATATATAATAATTTTAAATTTATAAATTTTTGTATTCATATTATATAATTTCTTTTCTTTCAATAATAATAATAATTCATAGTATCTAATTGAAATATAGATCTAAATCTAGGTTTAAAATTATTAAAATCTTTAAAATAATTTACTAGTTATATAAAATATATAATAATTTTAAATTTATATATTTTTGTATTCATAGTATCTATCTTTTTTTTATTTCAACAATAACAATAATTCGTAGTATCTAATTGAAATATAGATTTACTTCTAGGCTTAAATATTTATTTAATTTCAATAATAATAATAATAATAATAATAATAATAATAATAATAATATATAATATATAATAATTTTAAATTTATATATCTTTTAATTTAGAATAATATTTATATACTCTTATTTTTTTACAATCCATCAAAAATTAACTACAAATATTTTGCAATAACAAATTACTTGAAATGCAAGTTCAATAACTAATTTTATTTAAAAATACAATGATATCATTATTCCAATCATACAGTAAGTTCAATTAAATAGAAATAATAGACGTCAAATATAAAATTAATGGAAAAAATTAAACAAATATATAGTATAATAAATACACATACACATTATATAGATAAATGAAAAAAATACACATATACATTATGTATACATAAATACACATATACATTATATATAAATCAAATATGCATAAATGAAAAAAGAAAAATGAATGAAATATCTTAGAGAGAGAAGCAGGCAGGCGCAAAGAACATAGAGGAGGAGAAGAAAGTAGAAAAAAATGAAGAAAAAAGAAGAAAATCTATGTTTTTATAAATGGTTAACATTGCCGATAGACTTAAGTATACATAAGTAATAGTAATAATTTACTGAAGAAATTTAAGTGCTCTCAATAAATTATCGTACTAAAATTTTCGCCTAAAATTTTTACTCTAATATTTGAAGGTAGATACTTATATCTATCGGCAACTTAGACATCTAATATTCTTGTACCTCTTACCTTCCTAAGAGAATTAATGTTCTCTTGGTGAATTGTCACCTAAAATTTTACTTCAATATTTATCGATAAATATCTATATTTGTCATCAACTTAGATGTCTGATGTATATGTGCCCTTACATTTACTGAGTGAATTAATATCCTCTTAGTAATGTTGTGGGCTAAAATTGCCGTGTAAAATTTTTATTCTAATATTTGCCAACAAATATCTACATTTGTCGGCAACTTAGACGTCTAATATACTTATGCCTTCATATTTACCAAGAGACTTAATGTTCTCTTAGTAATTTATGGCACTAAAATTGTCGTTTAAAATTTTCACTTAATTATTTATTGATAGATACTTGCATTTATCGGCAACTTAGATATATGATATTTTGGTGCCCTTATATGTATCGAGAGACTAATATTTCTCTCTGTAAGTGGTGGTGCTAAATATTACAGCCTAAATTTTTGCGTCAATATATACTGACTGTTAAATATTTTTGTTGGCAAAATAAACTTATGGTATCATCCCAACTCAATAATTTACTAAGAGAACGTTTATTCTATCAGTAAATAGTGATACAATTGTCTTTTTTTCCGATTAATTGTTGTATTTGTCAGTGAATTTATTTGGTAAGTTTTGGTACCATAATTTTCACAAAATTTTTACTGATTAAAATTACTTTTCAGTTAGTAATCTATTACTAAATTTTAAATTAATTTATTTTTTTCTTATTTATTTTCTCGATAATCTGACAGTAAATTTCGAGAAAATAAACTTTGTCGGTAAATTTTATCGATAAAATGCTTGTTTCTTGTAGCGACATGTGTAGTTAGACACCATTTGTCCAATTCGTCAAATTGGAATTGAAACTAATGAGCATATATTTTTGCACTGTAGCTTTACTCAGTCCTGCTGGATGGCTATGTTGAACTTGCTGTTACTCTGATGTGGAACCTCTGGAACCACAGAAACCAGGTGGTTTGGAAGGGGCAACGGCGTATTGCGTATTGATGTGTTTCAATTTGCAAACACTTTCCTCTCTTGGTGGAAGCTAGCTCAAAGTCTAGTCTTTGACAGAGGAAGAGAGAATAAAAAGGAAACGTTGGTGCTGTGGAAGGCACCTCCTGCTGGTTTTTTAAAAAGTAAATTTAGTGATAATGCTATTTTTCCAGGATTGGACAAGATTGGTGATGGGTGCATATTAGGGATCACGAAGGTGAGATGACATCAGCTAGAAGTGGTTCTGATCATGGTCCTTTGGAAGCAAATATTGCTGAAGTTCTAGGATGCAGGGAAGCTAAGAAGTGGCAACAAAGGATGCAAGTGAGAAATGTAATCATTGAATTGGACTCACTGGTTTTGGTAAATGCATTTAATAGTAGAACTTCTAATGGATCTGTTTTTGGCCTATTACTAGAGGATTGTGTTGAGCTACTGAGTAGAATAGTTAATTGCTCTTTATTGTTGTAGGTCTGCGAACCAAAATGCCCATATTCTTGCTAGGCTTTCTGGTTCTTTGCCGGACCCTATGGGATGAGGGGAGAGAATGTCCCTGTTCCAATTATTAAAGTTCTTCTTAAGGATTTGCTATGAAATAATTCGACTTTCCTTCCAAAAAAATCATGGGGCTCACTAGCATAAATGAACTTGAAAATAGACTAAGAACGATATGAATATGGAGTTAAAACAAATTATGCATGATTGGAAATTTAATTTGGAATTTGACAATAATTATAAGTGTGGATGACTCTATTGTGTACTGTGAAGCAAGGATTCTTCAAAGGCACAGATTCAGGATTAAAAAACGCGGTAGTACTTTAAAACCAATGATTTTTGTAATCATTTTACAAAACGCACTCAGTCACTGACTCACTTTCCAAAGTGCAATAATACAGCAAAATTCTAATCTATGTTTGTTTATTCTTATTTCCCCTTTTTACTGAAAATAATTGACTGAATTTTTAGAGGAGGTAAAATGCAGTACATATACCTACAGGTAAAGGTATTAGTTTAGTGCAAGACTGAACCTTCTGAGACTTGATTTCAGAAGTGAGGTTTTGATAATGTTGCCTTAGCACTCAAAGAGTGAATTTCAAGAGCTCAGTATCTGCAAAGACAGGGCTAGGTTGTTAAATTTGACTCAAATTGAGAAATATAATATAAAAATTTCCCAGGAGGTGAATGCAGCTTTACTTTAATTACTTTCATCGTTTCCATTGTCCAATCAATTTGTTCTCTTTCAATTCACTTGGGCAAGCATTGAGTTGTTCTAAAATCAAATGCAGAAAAATTCCCACCTCCACCACTTTTGTTGCTTATTATTTTCTCACCAATCTTTTCTCACTAAAACAATTACATAAAATTTCATATAAGAAAACTTTAAATGGGAATCAGTAGACTGTTAAAGGAGGTGAGACGCAGGATATACCTCAACCATACTAGATTAAAGCAAAGAAATTCTGCTTAAATGGATGTTGGATATATGTGTTAATTTGAGTATCTTCAGAACTAATCAGAACATAAAAATTTGTTAATTAGTAAAATTCTAATGATACCATCATAAAACCATGAATCAATACATTTAGAATAAAAATCCCAAGTTTTGAATTTGATACTCTACCACAAATTTGAAGTGAAATGAGAAAGAGAGGTAGCATATGCAGAATGTATGGAATGAAAGTATTATTTATGTTACATATTGAGCTTGAGAACTCACATCAATTTTAATTGTTGTATGCATCTATATTATAACTTGCACAAGCACTCTGCTTCTGACGTCCCTTTTATTCTCATTGGTGAAAAAAGAAAAATCTGCTCGATAAAAGAATTTATTGATAAAACACAACTGTCATAAGGACTTGCCTCATGGCTAAGACTATATATAAGGAAATTCAATTAATTGAAAAGTTTAGAATGAACCTGTCTCAACTACAATGGATTATTGAAATAACTGTTTATAACACCCATTTTCTTGAATCAATTGACCTTCGATACAAATATTTGGAACGTGAGAAATCTTAGGCCAATCATCGGCATTGATGTGGTGGCATCTCTTGGAGAGTTGGGGGCAGTTGTGAATAGATAAACTTGAAACGTTGAAGTTGCAGATCCATTCCGGGAAGGATATCAAAATAGGACAATCCCAGATGTCGAAATTGATTACGGTAATAATCTGAAGAAGGTCGACTAGAAGAGACACCAATCCCAGATCCTCAATTTTTTCGATCCAGAGAGAGTTCAATGAAAAGGAGGAGCTTGGTTCTGCAACAGAAACCGCCTTCTGACCAGCATTTTTTTCGTCGCTAATTTATCAAGAGTGACTGTCTTTTGATAATTGTTTAAGCTTTGAACACTCCCTCAATTTTAGCAGTTGCAAGTTTTGAAGTCTAGTAATCGAGTTTGGAAGCATCTCAATATCTTTATTATCAGAAAGATCAAGATACCTCAAGTGCTTCAATTTTGCAATGGAATGCCGAGGCACCACTTTAAACCATGCATATCCAACACCCTCAAACATCTTAAATTAGAAAAAATTAAATTGCATTCTCCTTCTTTAATTGTAGCACTAGACCGTTGTGGCTTCAATAAAAGTAGGATTTGTAATTTCTTTATGCCAAGAGAAGTAGATAAAAGTTGAGGTAGTGATGAGGTTGAATATGTAACATCAAGTGATATATGCCGAGCTTTTTCATTTTCATTAGTATATTCCGCACCTGCCTCTATTAAAACACTTTCCCCTCCACGTACATGCATAGCCAAATCATGCATTAAATCATGCATTTTACACTTTGATATATTACCACAAAAATCCTGTTCTATTTCTTGGAAAAAAGATCTCCATGCCAGCTCCTTAAAATATTCCATTCCAATATCCTCAAGGCTTTGGCTTGAATTTGAAAGCTTAATATATACCCTTTTGCCATCCAAAGATATATTAATGTCTTAACATCAAATTCATGGTCTTTTGGAAATAACTTACAATAGACAAAGCAATATTTTAAATGTGAGGGGAGATGGTCATAAGTCAACTTAAGAGTTGGTAAAATATCATTTTCATTTTGATCAATTTGTGAAAGTTCCAAATTTATGAAAGTTGACCACTTTGACTCGGTCTCTTTGAAATATAAAAGTGCTCCTATTGTTTTTATAGCTAGAGGAACCCCAACACACTTTGCTACAATCTCCTTACCAATTGACTCATGACTTGAACTTGGCACTTTCTCTGATTTGAATGCCAAATGTTTAAATAAAGACCAAGACTCAATCTCTCCTAAGCCCCTTAATTCATGTGTTGAAAATGAATGCACCATCTTGGTAATCTTTTTAATACGTGTTATTATTATTTTACTCCCTACTGCACTAACTACTAACAAATCTTTTAAACGAAACCATTTTACAGAATCCTGATTCCATATATCATCTAATACAATTAAGAACTTCTTCCCACTAATTTTTTCATGAAGTTTATTTTTCAAAACATCCATTTCGCTATTTTGGGGTTTCACAAAAATAATAGATTCTAAAATCTTTTCAACTATTAATTTTACATCAAAATTATCAGAGAGACACAAACCCAAATTTTCAAATCAAAATGCATCTTAATATGCTCATCATTTTATATCATTTGAGCTAATGTCGTCTTTCCTAACCCTCCAATCCCAACTATCGAAATGATTGAAACATTCTCTTTATAGTTGGCTGACAAAAGAAGTTCAATAATTGCTTTTTTGTCATCTTCTCTGTCAATAACAACCTCAGGTAAAGATGAATGAGTTTGGTCCCTATCCTTATTATTAGCCATAACAAATCTTTCTACAGGCTGCTGCACCAAGTGGAACTTCCTACTTTCTGCAATGAGATCTAGTCTAGCTCTAATATCTTGAATCTTGTGAGCCATTTTAAAGCCATAAACAATCTTATTTGAACTAGAAAAGAAAAAGGCGTACCTCCCTTGCAATTTTATTGCCAACCATCACTTTTCGTCTCAAGATCTCAGTGGAGAAATCATCCAAGAGATCATCTGCATCGTAAATTGCTTCTTTGATATCTGCAAGCCAACCATTGATCTGATCACTCTCCAAAGACTGTTTTTCTGCATCAAGAAGCACATTCTTGATTGTTAAAACTGTGGACTTGAGCTTCTCAATCTCATCATTGACTCCCCGCCAAAATCCAATTTCTTGGACCACTAGAGAACCCAACTTAGCAATTATTCCATCTGCAATATTGAAGAGCACAGCTTCAGCCATTTTTTCTTAGTAAAAAGTGGTTTGAAGTGATTAAGGTTTTCAAAAGGAATAAGGATTATTTCGGTGGTTTATACTGCTTTGGATGCTCTAAGTAACCAATTCTTTATTATTTGTTTTTTTTTCAAATCATATATATTTCTTGGTTACTATGAGTTCAACTTGCATGGAAAATTTACCCTCACTTATCCATAAAAATTAGCACCCTTTTTATTTCACCAAAATTAAAATATTATATGATAAAAATATAATAAAAATATTATAAAAAATTTATATAATAACTAATTTATTAAAAATATGAGTGAATTATAATTTAAAATAATAAAGAAATGAGCTTATTTTTATAAAGAGGAGAGAGTATTTTTTTAACAAATAATTATTTGTTCTCTCTTACCTATAACGTATATTACAAGAATCCAAAATTTGATCTCTCTACCAACCGAATAATTAATCTAATAATTAAAATAATAAACTAAAACTTATAAATTAAACAATAATTATAATACTCGATAATATTATCAAAAAATTAATTAAAAATTAATTTTAAATTTTAAAATAATTAATATTTAAAATTTA
Source organism: Garcia nutans (assembly GCA_947685225.1). Classification (NCBI taxonomy): domain Eukaryota; kingdom Viridiplantae; phylum Streptophyta; class Magnoliopsida; order Malpighiales; family Euphorbiaceae; genus Garcia; species Garcia nutans. The sequence goes on from CANTUV010000013.1 coordinate 2,288,310, forward strand.
ATTTTTAAAAAAAATAAACGTACATACACACAGAAATATATATAAATATTATATATTATATTATAAATTAATTTTATACTATATAAATATAAGCATTATTAATTTTATGTATATATAAATATACGCATATACATACATACATATATGTATATGTATATAAGAACCAAATGGGGCAATGAATCCCCATAACGCTTGGTTCCTCCCCTATTCGCAAAATAAATAAATAAAAATTAGGTGCAATTTACTTTTGATTTGGTCAAATACCCATATATTTTGGAAGTTTCTGAAAATCACTTCCCTTCAAAGCTCTCATATGCTAACAAACCTTCAAAGGGTTCTAGCTGAAAATGAGCCTTACCTAAAATCTCAAACAATATTTATTTCACAAAAATTAAAAAAAAATTGATTATTTTGTCCGAAATATAAATTTGCAAGTATTTTTTATATTATATGTTAACTTTTATTATGAGATATATATATCCGCAATTTGTGAAAATAAAAATAATAAAATAATAAATAATAAATAATAAATAAATAATATATATTATTAATAAATGCTATTGTAAAAATACAAAATAATATATTTATCTCAATTTTTATGACAATTTTATTGAAATAATATAGGTAAACTAATATAATTCTTTTATTTCATAACTTAATACTTTTACTAATCAAAAACAAATTTTACATTTTTTTTCTATAAAAAATCATGAATTTTATTAAAAAAAAGAGAGAAAAAATAAAAATTCAAACAAACCTTTCATCTAAGAAGAAAATATGAGTTAGAGGATTTATAATCATAATTAATATTAAAATTATTATTATTATTATTATTATTATTATTATTATTATTATTATTATTATTATTACATAAATTTTCAATGTATAATTAATTTCTTGGAAATATTAAAGTCATATTTTTTATTGTTTAAATTTTAAAATTTATAAAAAATATAAATTAAATTTTCAATGTATAATTAATTTCTTGGAAATATTAAAGTCATATTTTTCATTGTTTAAATTTTAAAATTTATAAAAAGATATAAATTAATTATTATTATTATTATAAATTAATAATTAAATAAATTAAGTTTTTAAATTAATTATTAATATATAATTAATTTATTAGGAAAGTCAAAAGTCATATATTTTATTTTTTATTTTTTTATTTCTAAAAATATATAAATTAATTATTATTATTATTATTATTATTATTATTATTATTATTATTATATTCATTTGTAATTATTTCTCAAAAAAAATTAATTTATAATTAATTTATTGTGAAGGTTAATAGTCATATATTTTTTTAAAATTTTAAATTTCTAAAAAAATATATAAATCAATTAATATTAATTTTTTACATTAATGGATAATTAATTTATAAAAAATTAAAAGTCACAAATATAATTTATTTGATCAACATTATGAAATTATATTAATATGTAATTATTTAATAGAATATTAAAAATTACAAATATAATAATTATTAAATTTTATATAAATTATTAAAATTAAATAAAAAATAATTAAAAATAAAAAATGAGATAACATTATTTTAAAAAATAATAATAATTTGTAACTTTTATAACACTTCTTCCATATTAGCCCATGAGATGCGCGATATAATTTATTTTGTATTGTGCTTATTCATCATTGTAATTTATTTTTACCTTTTAGATATTTTCAAATATCAAAATCTAAAAGCAAGCAAGTCATAAAATAATACTCATCAGTATTTCTTTACTAGTGGTTTGAGACAATATCTAATCAACTCCAACCAACTGATTTCATGGTCAAAGATAACCAAAGTAGGTATACCAATAATTCCACAAATGAAATAAGAATGCTAAGAACTACATTTCAAATGACGAAGGAAGAAAAAAAAATCTCAATCACTCAATGATAAATAAATATGCAAAAAATAAAAAAAAGAAAAAGAAAAAGAAAATTGATAGCAAAAAATAGCATGCATACAGTATAATTAGAATCTATAACTACTCGAGCAAACTCTCAAATTTCATTATAGTTAATTGCCATGAATCAATGATGGTCCTAACTTGTCAATATGATAACTAATGCTCATTTTTAAACTCATCGCTATGCTCTTTTAGCATCCTGAAAAGCCAATTCTCTAAGTTTGCTTTATGCATACCTTAACTTTCACAAACAAGATAATAAAGTTTACTTCATATTTCACTTTTTGCAGAATAACTAATTTGGTATCTAACATGCAACAACTAACAATTTTTATGCCCTTCAACAAACAGTTCAACCAAATTTACCTTATTAGTAAAAACTTATTATTGCCTAGTAGAACACAATCAGATGGCCCCCTGGGAAGCTGCCTGATAAGTAAAAAGTTATTATAATTTATATTAAGATTTATAAAAAAAAAAAAAAAAAAAAAAAAAAAAAAAAAAAGAGCAAGGAACTGAAATAATAATTTAGAATATGAAGCTTGAAACTCTCTGTCTCTTAGTATCCCTCAAAGAAAGGAAGGAGATTGTTGAATATTTTAGGTTTCACACAATCATATGGCTCCCACCCAATTTTCTTGTTCACATTATCATATACCACCATTTGCCCTCTTAATGATATATCTATCAATAGTTTAATACCACCACATCAATGATAAACATTGAAAATCACTTATACACATTTAGTAACAAGGATTTACCCTTAAGTAGCATACCTCCAAGTAAATTGTCGATCGATTATGCAATTCGCTTCCATCAAGAATACCGAAGCATGCATTGCCTTTATTTTGAAAAATACTATGCTCATTTCACAATGATCTCCATGCTAAATTTGTTAGTTAATAAACTTAGCCTCAATAAGAGATAATGGAATTCTTACACTAATGACCATATAGCCTTCTGAAGGAATCTAAAACTTAGTGAAGATTAGCCATCATTTGCTTCCAAATCGAAGGTTCAAAGTCTTGAAGAACTGCTCACGTCTGTAACAAATCTTCATGCATATGGTTGCAAATTTAGAAAGTTGCGATCGCATAAAGCTGTAATGTGCCACAAACTAAAGAAAGAAAATATAATACATAATAGATAATTTAAGTAAGTAATGTGTTGCATATGGAATCATGTGCTTAGCAATTTGAAACATGCTAGTGAGTAATCATTCTAAAGCCTAATCAAAAAAAGAAAAAAGTAAACTACCTGATAGGGAACTTGGCTCGCCAGCAGAAGAACTACCACTATCAAACAAAATAATCAATAGAAACCTCTTTAATAAATTAAGAGTATGTTTCTTTTGTGAAGTACACATAAGAACTGCCACTATCAAACAAAATTTGTCTTTCTCTTCCGTCCTGCCCACCTAACTAAGCTGGTTGCTTCCATAATTCAATTTCATAGTCTTTGTATGATAGGATTCTCTAAGAAAGAAAAAATCATGAAAATAAGAAAGAATACCAAAGAAAAAAGACAGCAAATCTGTAAAGAATTTATTGCAGGTGCAAGAATCAATTTTTTTATTGCAAGAATCTATAAATAAACTCCCAAAAAATGAATCAATCAAAGAAATCTAAAGCTTTTAAATATAGAGAATGAAAAATTGTGATTTAATTAGCAATTTAGCATCTTAAAGAGAAAACCTAAACAAACAAACCTCTTACGCTTTCTTCAAGCAACATCTCTAGCTTCCTCTTCTTGTCTTGGGAGTTTTCAAAGAACAAATTCCAGCCTTCATTATAGTTATCTTGAACCTAAGTGGGGAGAGAGATTGTTATGGAGAAGATAGAGAGTCGAGCAAAGAGAGAAGTAAAGAGATAGTCATTCACAAGTTGCAAGTGAAATGTTTAGACTTTGGATTTTTTTTTAAAAAAAAAAAACAAAATAAGGAGAAAAATATGGAATAGCTTTATTTTAAAATTTTGCATGTGTTAATTACTAAGAATCAAGGATGGTCCTGACTTGTCAATATGATAATTAATGATCATTTTTAAACTCATTGCTATTCTCTTTTAGCAACCTGAAAGCCAATTCTCCAAGTTTGCTTTATGCATACCTTAACTTTCACAGACAAGATAATAAAATTTACTTCATATTTCACCTTTTGTAGAATAAATAATTTGGTATCTAACATGTAACAACTAACAGTTTTTATGCCCTTCAACAAAAAGTTCAACCAATTTTACCTTATAAGTAAAAAGTTATAATTGCCTAGTAGAACACAATTAGATGGCCCCTGGGAAGTTGCCTTACAAGTAAAAACTTACTATAATTTATATTAAGATTTACAAAAAAAAAAAAAAAAAAAAAAAGAGCAAGGAACTGAAATAATAATTTACAATATGTAGCTTGAAACTCTCTCCCTCAGTATCCCTCAAAGAAAGGAAGGAGATTATTGAATATTTTAGGCTTCACACAATCATATGGCCCCCGCCCTATTTTTCTGTTCACATTATCATATACCACCATTTGCCCTCTTAGTGATATATCTATCAATAGTTCAATACCACTACGTCAATGATAAACACTAAAAAACACTCATACACATTTACTAATAAGGATTTACCCTTAAATAGCATACCTCCAAGTATAATTGTCGATCCATTGTGCACTTTGCTTCCATCAAGAATATCCAAGCATGCATTGCCTTTATTATGCAAAACACTATGCTCATTTTACAATGATCTCCATGCTAAATTTGTTAGTTAATAAACTTATCCTCAATAAGAGATAATACACTAATGACCAAATAGCCTTTTGGAGGAATTTGAAACTTAGTGGAGATTATCCACCATATGCTTCTAAATCAAAGGGTCAAAGTCTTGAAGAACTACTTCACGTCTGTAATGGATCTTCATACATGTGGTTGCAGATTTAAAAAGTTGCAATCGCATAAAGCTTTAATGTGAGCGCAAACTAAAGAAAGAAAATATAATAGATAATAGATAATTTATGTAAGTAATATGTTGCATATGGAATCATGTGCTTAGCCATTTGAAACATGCTGCTCAGTAATCATTCTATGGCCTAATTGAAAAAAGAAAAAAGTAAACTAATTGATAGGGAACTTGGCTCGCCAGTAGAAGAATTGTCACTATTAAAGAAAATAATCAGTAGAAACCCCTTTAACCAATTAAGAGTATGCTTCTTTTGTGAAGTATGCATAAGAACTGTCACTATCAAACAAAATTTGTCTTTTTCTTTATTCCTGCCCACCCAAACTGAGCAAGTTGTTTCCACAATTCAATTTCATAGCCTCTATATGATAGGATTCTCTAAGAAAAAAAAACATGAAAATAAGAAAAAATACCAAAGAAATAAAAATAAAAAAACAAATAAAAAATAAAATAAAGAGAAAAATATGGAATAACTTTTATTTTGAAAAATTGTTTGTGTGGCAACGTGAGAGGAATTCTTAATTCCTCAGCTTTTATATATTGTATATAGATATTTTTTTAGAAAGTACTATTAAATACGGTATATTAGAGGCTAAATATATTAATCAATTTATTAAAATGATAAGTGAATTATAATTTAAAATAAATAAAAAAATATATGTATATTAATTTGAGATGGAGGGAGTATTGCTAATTTACTGCTCCCTCCATCTCAAATTTATATAAAATTCAATTTATAGCATAATTAATTATATTCTATTATCATTCAAAAATATTATTTCAATTAGACAACAAGATAAAATATATTAGATTTTCGGCAAAATAAAATTCTATTTTTTTTATTCATTTAATTGCAAATATAATATAAAATTAATCACATTCTATTTCCATTCAAAAATATTAGTCTTGCAAAATTATCATAATTGATCAAAAACTCATACTTAAATAAATAATTATAATATCGAGGCATGTAAAATCTAAAGAAAATATAATGAAAGTGAACAAACTATTCAAGAATTTAACATTGAAAATAGAATTTCAATGGAGATTTTGATAATTTAATGAATTTTTAGCAAAATCTTTATTTTTGAATACTGATTTAACTTTAATAAAACTCTGTTCTATAGATAAAGCTAAGCAAAGTCTATATTTTAATCAAACAGAAACTAAAATGTGTAAAGAAAAAATGGAAATAAATCAAAGCAATTCACTTAGTGACTATAAACATTTATTTTAATCATTTACAAATTAAAAATAATCAATTATTATTTATTTTCTTATCTTGACAAGATCAATCATTTATATTTTAATTTATTAATTATGCAAACATTTTTTAGTCACTCATAAATATAATTAGTCTAATTATATTTCTTATATACATAATCTTACTCCTTTTTTTTGTTTAATAATCATTACAATATTCAAATAAAATTTCATTCTTGCACTAATAAATTAGATGACATATTTTAATCTTAGTCACACGTTATAAAATCTCAACTAGCAAACACATATTTTAGGGTAAAAAAATAGTTAAATACATATATCTATATAAATTGATCCAAAACAGAGAATTTAACTAGTATTACCAAATGAGGTTACTAATTCTAACATTACTAAAATATTGCAATTGTTAAAAAAAATAGACATAGCACTTGAATCCACATTAACAAAAGAAATAAAAAAATAAAAACGTATACAAATATATTGAATCTCAAAACTGTTTAGATCTACAATTTAAAGCAAATCTATGATATTGTCGAGCTAAAAAAATAAGAAATTGAATAATAAAAAATATTTTTTTAAAGTTAGTTGTTCCTATTTTATAAAAAGTAGGATAAAAATTTTATTTTGTTGAATAATTAATATTGTTAGATTTTTTTTAATAATCACGTGATTAAATACTTAAGATTATTATTTTTTAATAATAAGAGACATAGCTAAGCATATCCAATTTTTTTTATCTACTTACACATATATTATAAAATTTTAAAAATAGCCCCCTTTCATTGAATAAATTCTTATATATTAACTTGGACCAAGTATGAAATCTTAACCTATATATATTTAGAGGCATTTATATAACTACAAAAAAAAAACTTTTATTTCAAAAATACTAAAAAAGTTAAAAATCACTTTTATAAAAAGTAATAGCAATGTAACACACGTATACTCTATATACATTTAATATATACCCATATACGTAGAGTATATATATAAAATACAAGAATGATATGATAATTCACTATAAGATTACCTTTTAAAACACGTTAATAGTTGAAATATAATTAGATAAAATTATAAGGGAAAAATATCTAAAAAAGTTTTGTCATATTCAAATTATTTATCTTAATTAAATTCATATTTACATAAATACACTATAATCCTAATTTTCTTTAAAAACACAAGTATTGTAAATTTATATACATCAGTCAACATGCATAACATAAAGCACAATTATACATGAATACAGTCAGCACTGTTGGTCGTATGGCACCTTAGATCTCCAGACAACCTCTATAACATGGATCTTACATATCAATAACTCTTTCACCTACACGATTCGTACAACTCCGTTAAGCCTATAACTTAGTGGTGCATATACATTAAAATAACAACATACACATATCCATCTAGATGCTTTTCTTATAATGTAATTTGCAGTATTACTATAATCACCATTTATTTTATAATTCATTTATCATATATATATATATATATCCAAATTTACATCCCGTACTGCAACTTACAATATTTACACAACACACACATCATCACACATACACATACACACATCACATCCAACCACACACATATTGGGCCTAATAACACCTATACAAATTCCAAGTTCAATTATCACAATATTAGTTTCTCGACCATTGCTCTGCTCGGGTCCACTTTTAATCTCAATCTCATAACCTGGCTCTGCTCAGGTTTATTGATACATAGATATTTATTCTCAACATTACTGAATAAATAATTGTATAGGGTTAACAAAATACAATAACATTTTCTAGACTTTTTAAGTGATCAACTCAATCCTTAATCACTTGCACATTACATCTCATTATCAGATTTCCTAAGTGATTAACCTTATCATAATCACTTTCACATCACATTTTTCTGTTATTTCTCATTATATTACACAATCATGGGTCACAAACATAATGTGACCCATTTTCACATATCATTTCCATGTTCTCATTAATTTGCAACCAATTACCACATACTCATTATATAGTCTATTTTCACAATTTAATCACATTTTATCATTTTTCATATTTTTCTTCATATTATTTACCACACTATTTGTTTCTCATCTTTTCCAATCCATTTTAGCATATTTCACCTTTTCAGATCATGCATATAATTATTGTAATAGTCATTCTACAACGGCTGATCATGCTCATGCCTCATTCTTAATTACTCTCTTAATTATATAATACATACATCCTTATCAAATCCAAAAAAAAAATGAAAGCGATATAACACATTCTCAAATTCGCAATGTGTTATGTCAACTGCCATATTATTCAAATAATATTTATTAAAACATGTATTAAACTTTCCTTAGCTCCAAAACCATTTCAAACATCCTTCCTTCACTAAACCCTAATTATCCTCCCCTTAAAGTACCTTGACCTAATATACATAACAAACAACAAGTAGCATTATTCATTTAAAATCACTTCCATTTTCAATGTATACCAAACTATCATTAATTATACAATTTTCATCAAAAATTCCAATAAACCTCTAATTTCACAATTTACTATTTTATTCAAACTTCATCTTACCCAACTTATTTCCAACATTTAACCATAAAATCATTACTTATATATCAAAATAACATCAAAACAATTCAATTCATTAATAATAGACATCTCCTTTAAAAATTCTAATTTCACATATTCTTGCCATAAACCCTAACTTCATTAAAACATACTCATATCCAATTTTCAACTATAAAATCATTACTTATATATTAAAACAATACTAAATCAATCCATTACCATAATTATAACTACCCATAATAGAAACTCTAATTATACATATTCGCTACAAAACCCTAATTCCATCATTTCAATCTATCTCAACTAATCAACTAATAAATCATCATTTATTCATAACTTTAACTTCATTTATATCAATTTTAGCAATTAAACACAACTTTCTCTCTCTAACTATTTCAATCATAATCATAAAATAAAAGAAAACAAAGCTTATGGAAGAACTACTTACTTGAATCTTGATTTCTCTTCAAAATCCATTTGAAACCTTTGGATTTTCTATGTAATTTGAAGTATTTGGAAGAATCACACACACTCTCTCTAGCCTTGGAAATTTTGGCCTTGGCTATATAATGAAGAAGATGATGATATTTTTTTATTTCTTTCTTCATTTTCTCTCCAGGTACATTAGTATAATTATTTATTTATTTATTTTTCTTTTAATCTCCACCAAATATTTTCTCTCTTCTTTTGACTTTCTTTTTCTTTTATTTATTTATTTATCATCCACCACCCGTAATTATATAAATTTATATGCCATTTATATTTAATGTATATGTATATATCATTTATATTTTATGTATATGCTTCTTATATCTTTATATCTATATATATGTAATGCGTATATAATGTTTATTGAAGGTATACATTATGTATATATCTTATATTTCTCTCATCTGGCATACTAACTATCCTCCAAATTAATTCTTTAATAATATTTAAAATTTACGGGTGTTACAAGAAAATTTTCAAAAATATTTCTTTACTAAATTTTTTTTAAAATGCATCTTCCCTCACTACAATCAATATTTTACTTCAATTTTTATTTTTTTTAAACTTCACTATTAAATAAAAATATTCTAGTAAAATAATAAAAATTAATATTTTAAATTATTTTTCATCATATAAAAATCATAATTTTTTATAAAGGAAAATATTTTAATTTTAATTATAAAAAAATAACACTAAAAATAATAAAAGTAAAATATAAATAAAAATATATTAATAAAAATTATTAAATTTATTTTAAATAAATTTTACTTATTATACACATGAAAAAATTTTAAAAAAAATACACACAATTTCATTATGTAGATGTTATGTAGATATTATATGTATATTTTGTAGATGTTATGTTTTTGTTATCTAAGTTGTGTGTATTTTATGTAAAAGTTATTGAATATTATGTGAATGTTATGAGAATAGAAAAATTAAAAAAATAAGATTAAAATAAGATTAAAAATATTATATAAATGTGTTATAGATGTTGTAGATGTAGTTTGTATTGTAGAGTGTATATTTTGTATATATTATATATATGCTTATTTTTTGTGTGTATAATAAAAATATGACATTTAAAAATTTTTTAAATAAAATAAATTAAAAAAATTAAAAAGTTAAAAATTAAAAATTAAAAAAATAATAAAAAAACCGTGAAAATCATAAAATTAAAAAAAAAATAGCATATCAGTATATGTTGAAAACTGAAACGTTGGCTCCGTGTAGAGTGTAATTATCTCGTACATTTATTTGGCCCAAAATCAAAATTTTATTTTATAAAAAGAAAAAAATTATAGTATAAATTTATTATTCTTAGTTCTTTCACTCTACTACTATCCTACCGTGTATGTTTGTTAGCAATTCCATCACTTGAGTCTTTTTAAAATTTTTTAAAACTTTTTTATTTTATTTTTTTGTTAACTTGGTTTTTTACTTAAAACTTGATATTAAATTTAGAATGACTACGTTTAATATTCTTTTTTTTCTATTTTTTCTATAATTATTTAAAATGTTTTATCTTTAGTTTCCAATTACTTATAGTGAAATACTATTATCTATAATTTTTTTTTTAAATTAGAGTTTATGATAAAGGGATTATTCTAGAAAATACCCCTAAATAAATCATTAAGAAATTTTAGACCCTTTTAATCTTAACTAGACTCTTTTTTTATAAAAATGCCCTTTAAAACTAAATATCCACTCATATTGTCTTGCTAAAAATATCGGGCATTTTAAATTAAGAGTTTCTTCTTTCTTTTTTGATTAATTCTTCTTAAAAACCTAATTATCTGAAATAAAAAAAATTATCGATTTGGAAGCAAAGCCCATCGATTTGAAAGAGAACTTTTTGGGTTAATCGATTTAAACAGAGAAAGATAAACTTATCATCATTGTTTGAGCTGGAGGAACACAGAGTAGTTGCTTTGCTTGTAAGGAGATATTCGATTTGTACTACGGCTTCGTCTTTGTCCAGAGAGAATTTGGAGTCATAGAAGCAGACTTTGGTTTCTAAAGTTCATTGATTGAAGGATAAACTTAAAGTAATTTTATTTTAGTTTGTGAATGCATTTTGTATCAGTGTTTATTATAGTTATTTTTTTAGCTGAATAGTTGTGAGTCTGAGTAATTAGTGGTTTAATGATGAGTTCCAGTAGTAATGTGGAAAATGTTGGTGAAAAAATTTAAGTTACAATGAAGGGATTTGAGTTCTATTAATGATGAGTTGGTATCAAAAACATTTTCACTAACAATGTGAAACTTGTCTATGAAGAACTAGGTTAAATTAGATGGATAAGGTCAGTTGCAATTCATGTAGGTTTTAAGTTCAATATAGAGTTGCCTTCTCTTGAAGGGGGTAACTGTTTTTTAATATTTGTAAGCAAGTGTCTGGGCATACTAGTTTCATTTTTGCTTAATATAAAGAGAAAATAGCATGTTAAGATTTAGGGGAGTTCTTCTTATTCTTCTTTTTTATTATTTTCAATGATTTGAATTTTATTTTCTAATAGAAGCATTGATAGCATTCATTTTGGTTGGGTGCTAAGAGATGATACTATGACTTGTTATAGGATGTTCGAGACTATTAGAAGATATTAGGGTCTGTTAGGAGTTGTTAGGGTCTGTTACCCTAACAGTCCATAACTCAACATCATATAACAACTTATACTAACATATAGAATCATCATTTGAAGGAATATTGGTTATTGCTAGGGGATGATAGGGGCTGTTATGGACTATTATCCTCAATAGCCCCTATCATCCCCTAACAACCCTTAATAACTCCATAGCAGTATATATCAACCTATACCTACATTTGTAGGCATAATTTGAAGGATTTGTATAGTATGTTAGAGGCTATTAGGAGATGATAGGGGTTGTTATAGAGTTATAGGATAACAGCCCCTAACTTACACTATCATCTCCTATCAGCCCCTATCATCCCCTACAATAACCAACAATCCTTCATATAATGTTAGCAGATGTTAGCATAAATTGTTATAGGCTGTTACGAGTTGCTAGAGGCAGTTTTGGGTAATAAACCCTAACAGTCCCTATCAACCCTATTAGACCCTATCAAGCTCTATCATTATTAGTTTACTTGTTATAAGTTGATGTAATGTTTTAAAATTTTTTTCTAGATTACATGGCTTCAAATTCCCCTTCTAGCAGTGAGCAGAGTGAGCAATCTCCTCCTGCTATAAAAGAAAAAGTAGATATTAAAATTATAACTCCAGGTGCTTTATCCACTACCGCAAGGCATATAATGCTTAAGTGAATAAATATTAAGGGGCCAAGGGAAGAAGAGGATACTAAGAAAAAGAGGTTTGCAAGATTGGAATTACGTAATGAAGATAGTGATGATAGTGATGATGATGACAAACTTGCCTCTGATGAAGAAAATACTGATAAGATGGGCGTGAATGATGTAATTTAAAATTTAGTTAATGAGTGAAATGAATCTTTATGATTGAATATGAAATTTATAAATGCCTTACATTTCGCAAGCTTTAGCTTATGTTATCCCTCAATCTGATTGGAAGCACCACCCAGTTAATTCTGTGTTAGTGGGTCTGAATATTATTCGCGATATACTTAATATTATTAGAAAGGATGAGCATAAGGTATATTATACTAAATTGGTTTGAAATAATAATCGCATGTGCGTGTTGTCTTTAAAAATCTGATTATTCATTTGTTTTGCTTTAATTTCTTCCAGTTGGCAGCATTTCGTAAATACAAAGTTGGAAACTTTCTTGACATAGATGCACATAGATTTGTTCATTAGCCTGGCTTAATCACATATATGTTTTTATGTCAAGTGCACCATCCAATGATTGATAAGTTGTTATTTAAAATAGGTAATGATGTGTTGCGAATGGGAGTCGATGAGTACTGCTTAATAACCGGTTTACCCTACATTAGGATAGATGAGATGGAGGAGACATTGGTGGGTAAAACACCCCTAGTACAACAATATGGGACATTTACAAGGAGCAGATTGTTGGATGCATTCCATGAGGCACGAGATAAAGATCTTCAAGTTTAAACTAGACATTGCATGCCTAGTAGAGCACCTAATAATTGGAAAATCTAGGGGTTCAAAGGTTGATGCAAACATTCTAGCACTTGTTAATGATATGGAAGCATTCAACAATGTTGCCTAAGGGAAACTTAGTTGGAAATTCTTATGCTCAAATTGGAAAGATGTTATACAAAAGTTGAAGACAAAAATAGCCCCTGGATTCTTATTGAGTGGGTTCTTCGATATAATATCAATTTTGCAATGGAGGTTTTTCCAATAATTGAAAGAGTTGGCGCATAGATAATGTTAAATGGATCCTCAAGGATGTTGAATTGGAGAACATACTTAACTAAAAAGATGTCATATCAAAATATTAAAGCTAAGCTTCTAGATCAGGTATGTTAAGTATTATTTATATAAATATGTATTGTATACCTTTTGTATTATATTATTAAACTTAATAAACTTTTATACGAATACAGTTTAATGATAAATGTAATGCATATATCTGCTAATGAAGCCTGTGATCCAGACTTTATTAAATTACCTTTGAATGTGGATGTTACATTACCTGATGAAAAGGTAGAGAGAACCCAAAAGCAGACAACTAATGTTCATACTATTGGAGATTCTAGCATTTCTGCATCAGACGTAAGTAAAATCCTTCACCGAATTTCTCTTATTGAGGCACGATGCAAAGTAATGGAAGATGAAAATAAAGTACTTTTGGAAGAAAAAAAAGTACTAAGACAGAAAAATGATGAACTTCATAGTCGCTTGCATTATCAACATCAAGAGATCCTTGCAAAATTACAGTCTTTAATGGTGAGAATGACCGATGTCGAGGGAAAAATTAAAGAGAACGATAATATAATTTCCACCCATGATATTTCTCACCAAAAAACACCATGAGACACCCCAACCTCCGTACATATTAGTACATCACCTCTTTTTTTTTTAAAGTATAATTTTTTATATGTTTATTTTCTCAATAGTGATATTATAAATATTCTGACTATTTTAGTAAGGAGAACAAAGATTATGGCAGCGAAGGTAACATACCTGATTATTAACTTATGACTGTAAGCAACACTGCTTTTGAAATAGATGTTGGATAGAAAAGGAAGAAGCTTCCTAATCCCAAATATATCGGAGGTCCTTGGACGCTCGATGAAAAAAAATGGGAGAGATGTGCAAAATCCCAGATAGTTGTGTAGAAGATGGAAAATGATAGATTGTATACTCCTGTGCTTTGATTGAACCCATTACAATCTCTGTCTACCACAAAAAGTGGTTGTTTTAAAGAATGGTGGACAAATAACTTCCAAGATTACAAATAGCGAGTCCTATCAGGACAATGTTTATAATTCTTTCTTGCATATTCCCATTTACTTAATATTGTTGTGTTAATATTATATTATTACATAAATTGCAGTGATAAAGATATCGATCAACAGCTACCCAAAGGGGAGACATATGATTTTATAGTACATAAAGTCAGAACAAAAAATTCCTGGTATTGTATGTAGATCAGTGACGTTTGGCTAACAAACGAAGTAAGATTCAACATATGAATTATTTGTAATACTATTTGAATTCATAATATTTGTATAAGTCTATAATGTTTATTGAAAATTTATTTCAGGATATTGATATTCTATTATATTACATTAGGAAAAAGCAATGTTACTATTCAGATGCCTTTAACCAACGTAACACGTGCAATGACTGTCTATGTAATTATTATTTCATGGTTGGATATGCTGCATTTAAGGAGAAGATAGAGAAAAAAGATTGGGAACCTCCGAAAAACATGTTGAAATTTTTAAGAGGTGATCTCCGATATTGAAAGCTTGTGCAAGATGTAGACACTGTTTATCTACCCGTAAACCAACATAACACACATTGGTTTCTTATTGAGATTCAACTCACAAAGTGGAACATTAATGTGATTGACTCACATTATTCTCTGAACAAAAAAGGTACATGACTATAATGTATCCTCCCAATTTCAAAAATGTTTCCCGCAGTGCTTGACTATGTTGGCTTCTTCAATCATAAGCCAAAATTGGAGAAGAAAAAGGATAAGAAATTTAAAATCGTATTCTACCATCATAGATGTCCATAATATAATAAGTAATTTTTTATATGGTATTAAATTTGTATTATATATAAATGTTATGGCCTCCATAAAGGCATTTTAATGACTTATTTTTTTAGTTTACAGAATAAACTGTGGTCATTTTAGTGCCAAAATCATAGAGTTTTTTTTATGATTAATAGACTTAATTTCTGGAACTGCATACAAGATCGCATGGTTGATATGAGATACTACACAATAGTTAACTTATGGTTTCATGTTGCCAATAAGAACATGGGCTCTTAGTGTAATGATGACGAGTGATTCATATTTTGATCTAGCACTTCAATTTTGTGTTTCTGTATATACATTTTTTTGTATATAAATTTTGTTGATAAATTATTCAAAGATAGTTGGGTAGTCAAATAGTCTCTTTTATAATTATGTTAATGCTATACAGGTCCGATGTTTATTGTTAATTGATTTTTGAAACATGTGATGTTGATGAATAGTATTAAATATTTTTTGGAATAGACAATCTTTTTATTTTCATTTTTATTGCCTCTTCAGGTCTAGTGTTGATGGATGATACATGTTATAATCTACTATGGGCTGATATGAGTTGTCAGGGTATGTTAGGGTCTACATCAATAATTGCCCCTAACAGTCCCTATCATACCCTATCACCCCATAACAGTCTGTAACATTTTTTATATTCATTGTTTATTGCCTAATCAAATCCGATATTGATGGTTAAAAAATGTTTTGAATTGTTAGGGACTATTAGGAGATGTCATGGTATATTGAGTCTACATCAATAACAGCCCCTAACAGTCCCTATCATACCTTATAAACCCATAACATCCCCTAGCATTTTTTATGCACTGTTTATTACCTAATCAGGTCAGGTGTTGATAGTTAAAAAATGTTATGAACTGTTAGGGATTGTCAGGGTATGTCAAGGTATGTTGGGTCTCCACCAATAACAACCCCTAACAGTCCCTATCATACCCTATCAACCCAGAAAAAAATTGATATCAATCCTAGCCCCAATAGATTTTAACATTCAGTTGCAGTAAATAATGAAAGCTTATAAAATTCTATTGCACTAAAACAATAAAAAATATATCGCTGTATAAACTTATCAATCGATATCAATCTTATCAATAGGTCAACAACCTATCATGGTAATTCAAGAATATCCAATAGTTACATAATAGTTCAACAACCTATCATTTATGCCAACAACATTTAATAATTAGTTATTAAATATTTTATGAATACAACAAATGATAAACACATTGGTTTATTTTTTAACACTAGTTAATCCTGACATGGTGTGCAAAGAGATGGGATTCTGACAAGTAGACCAATTGTGGCCACGCTGCACTTAGGTTGAGATTTTTCCTCACTTAAAGAAGGAATCTAACGTTTTTTTTGCCTGCCAATTGATGTGCACACATCTAGTGGATGGAAGGTGACATTGTGATTGTGCTCTGAAATAGAACATCAGTAATATACGGAATTGGATTTATGACTTCTTTGTATGTTTCATACTAAGACACACGAGAGTAATACAGAGAACATAACTCATAAGCATCATAAGTGCTATTTTTAACAACTACAAGAGCATGCTCACATGGGAGTTGATCTAATTGGAACTTCCTGCAACAACAACTCCTCATATTAATATCAACAATATATTTTTTTTCCTGCATCCTTAACATATCATTTTTTGATGCTAAAAAGCTCCATCTGTAAATTATCATTAACAAGGTTAGCTGGAAAAATCATAATTAATGACAAATGAAGAAGAATAAATAAATAACTTATATTTATTTTTTGTTCTATCATCATTCTCTTTCTTATTTTTTTTTCAACATCCATTGCCCTTTTATCCGTGAACTCTTCTGCTTTGCTTCGATGTTCATAAAACCATCTTTGGCACATCTTTCTAACCTCATTGACAAATGCAATAATTGGAAGGTCTCGAGCCTTTACAAGTGCATCATTGATTGATTCAGAAATGTTAGTCGTCATGATGTTATACCTCCTTCTAGGTATATGAGACCGCGTCCACCTATCAAGCCTAACACCTTCTAAATAATATTTGGCACCCGGGACAGAAATGGAAAAGCCACCAAAAAGTGTGGTGAAATCACTTATTTTGTAGGCTTTAGCTATTTTGTAGTAGTGCTTCTCAAGGTCCTTGGTAATATGTTTAAATTTGCATTTCACGTTGTTTAGCAAGTGATACATGCAAATTCCATGGAATGCATTTAGAAAAATATCTACTACAACCTTCTGAATACTTTGGGTTTGTTGAAAATAATGACATGATCCGGTCTTTCACCGAAAACTTCCTTCAACATCATAAGAAATCATATCCATGATGTGTAATTTTCTGAATCACAAATCTCGAATACCAAAGGAAATATCTATTGGTTTGCATCATGATAAACGGTAGTAGAAAAGCACACCTCAATATTTTCCTTTCAAATGAGTGCCATCAATAGTAACTACATGTCTACAATGTTTGAATCCTTTTATTGAAAGATTAAAAGCGAAGAAAAGATACAAATATCTATTATAAACACCATATTATAGACGTATAACTGTACCAAGATTTGTTTCGCCTAGCATATGCAAATATGCATGCAAAATTGAGAAAGATTGTTCTAGAGTACCCAATCTGATATTCTCATATACATACTCTCGTCCCCTCCATGTAATAGAATAACTAATCTTAACACCAAATTTATTACGCATGTCATCAATCACATCCTTTGGTTTGAAAACCTTCTCAGGATCTATGAATTGCTTCTTAACACATTCAGCGAAAATACAACTAGTTGCTTATCTGTGTCTAGTTTGTTCAAAATTAGTTGGGTATGTATGTTGTGCCACATATTTTGTCACCATCCAACAACCCTTTGGGTCTCCAAGACTTTTTGCTCTCAATCTCCATGTACAAGTTTTATTAATACAGCGCACGATAAAGAAAGAGGTATTGGACTTGAAGACCTTAAACTGGAACTTCTCCCCAATTGCAATGAGCGACACAGTTGTCTTAATATCATTCATTAATTTAAATATTTTTCCTTCTCAATTGTTTCAGATATATAACTTTCGCCTAACAACTTTGGATTGCTTTTGGATGCAAATAAGTTTGTTACAGTTTCTTTATTGTCTATAGTATGTTCTGCCACATTACTACAATCAAAAGCAATGGCATTACTGTAATCATTGTCTGTAGTATGTTGAAATTCTACATCAACATCATTAATAGGTTTTGCCCTGACATTACTATCTTTCAAAATGTCATCATTATGTTCTGCATGTTCCTCTACATATGAATTAGGTACATAATGCTCATTTTTATTATACTTTGTGTCTACATGAATAGATTCAATCCCCAATGAAAATCTTACATTTGCATCTTCTGGTATTAAATTAAGATTTGGTACTTCTACTTGGATAATATTTTTCACACTCTGAGGATCATTACTATCATGTCTGAATTTATATGCACCTTCTTCAACACTAACAATCAATGGATGTTTAAGTCTATCTTCCATAGCAATGGCCATGAATATCCTAAGTGACTTATCATCTATGACATCATAAAGCAAATGTTCATCATGATTAGTAACAAATTTGAATTCAACTTTTGATGTGTTGTCACTATGAAGTGCTTTGGATACTGATTTCTTAAGTTCATTAAAATCAGTCATTCTATTTAAGAAAACATATTCAGTTAGTCCACCAACTTATTTACCAATGTTTGCATCAAATTTCCCCCCATATTGGATAAGAACTATAATTTCTTCAATTAAATGAATTCGTCTGCCTATTAGTTTGAATCTATCCATTAATATCCTACAAGCACAATAATAAAAAAATACTCACATCATAATCTATATAAACCATAACAACCTATAATTACATATGTCTTAACTGTTTTTCAATGATATATATGGTTGAATATTTTTATTTCCATATGATTTTGAATCTACTACTTTGTTATGGATTTCATGTGATGCAAGCTAGTATAGGCAGTTAGTAGATTATTAGGGGCTGATATGGTCTAATAAGAGCTATAATAGGTTATTAGGGGGCTATAATGCAGTGTTATGGACTTTATGTGTAGTAATAATGTGTAGTGTTTCAGTCTAATATGGGGTGTTAAGGGCCTTTAGGTGTGTTAGGAGCTAATAGAGACTAATAAATACTAGTAGGGGCTGTTAGGATCTAATAGGGGCTATTAGACGTTGGTAGATACTGGTAGGGGCTGTTAGGGCTATTAGAGACTGTTAGGAGCTTTTAGAGACTAATAGGGGGATCATAGGGGATTATTATTGGATGTTAAGGGCTATTAGGGGTTGTTAGCCTCTAACAGCCTCTAATAGCCCCCTATTAGCCCATAACAGCCTCTAATAGCCCTCTAACAACTTCTAATAACCCCCCTAACAATCCTACCAACGTCTAATAGCCCCTAACAGGCCTTACCAGTGTCCAGTAGCTCGTATCAACCCCTAACACACCAAAAGGCCCTTAACACCCCATACCATATTGAACCACTACACAATATTGCTATACATAAAGTCCATAACACTGTATTATAGCCCTTGACAACATATTACAACCCTCTATCATACCATATCAGCCCCTAACAATCTACTAACAGTCTATACTAGCTTCCAACAATACACATTATTGCTTCATATATAATCCATAACACTTTATTCAACTTTTCATGAATTCAAAAATTAAAATGAAAGACTAAACAAAGGAGTAGATTCAAACCCATGGAGAAAAAAAAATAAAATCAACTATAGATATTATTCAAAACATACATGAATTCAGTTTTTAAATCTCTCATTTCCTTACAAAACTTAAGTTTAACAGAAAAATAAAATTAACTTACTGTGATATTAATTCCCGTTGACATTGGAGAAGATTCAAATATAGTGCTTTTGATGTTATAATTGAAGAAAAAATATGGTGAATGAGATAACATTAGAGTTGAAGTTACAAATGAGTAGAGTTTTGAGTTTTACGATCAGAGGAAAAAAAAGAAGAAGAAGGGATGAGATCTATGATTGGAGAAAGAAGAAGAGCGAGAAAAGGAAGGGAGAGAGAGACGAAGAGAGAGAGAGAGGAAGAAAAAAGTTAAGTTTTTTTACTTAGGTTTAAGGGTATTATTATGAATTATAGTCTATTTAAGATTATGAGAGTTTAGAATATATTAACATAATGTAAGGGGTATTTTTAGGTTAAATCCCATGATTAATTATATTTTAGTTTTATTTTTTTAATTTAATTGTTGATAACAGATGTAAAACTTTAATTTGTAATTTTAAAAATTTTTAAAGTATAAAGTTATATTTATTATTATTTCATGAATTATAATTACTCATTGTTAATTATTTACAAATTATTATTTTGTGATTTTTTTCTAAAAAAATGTTTTTTAAAGAAAAAATTAACTCATTGTTAATTATTTACTAATTATTATTAATGATTCTTTACCAATTATTATTATTAGCAATAAATATTGATTATGTCAAAATTGTAAATTTTTTTAAAAAAATACTATGATTATTTATCTTGGTCGGTTGGCCCCCCTTAATATATTTTGGCTCCATCTCTATTTATAATTAATCACAAAATTGAATTTTAAAATTATTAAGTTAAGGGTATGTGGCATAGTGGAAATTAATGAACAATGGGGTAAAAATATTATAAACATGTTTAATCTAAAAATACTAAGATAAATAGATGAAAACAAGAGAAAAGTTCTTCTATTGAAAGTTATAATATATAGTATTAGGGTTACAAACCCTAATTGTAAATAAGAAAATTTTTCAAAAAGGCAATAAACTGTCAAAATAAGAAGAATTACATATATAGAAAGATAATATTTAATGAGGTAGACAAAATGCCCAAACAGTGTCTCGATCTGAGATTCCTATAAAAAATAAATAAGAAAATAAAAATCTGCCAAAGCTGCAATAAATAGAAAAACACGTTTTCGAATGCCTAAATATTGAAATTTGGCCAAAAAATAATGAACCACACTATAATGAGTGACTTTGACTTATTGGTCATTTTTCATTGTGCTGGGCTCTTAGAATGCCCAATTTCCAACTTCAACTTCTGATAGTATTTCCAAATTGCCACCAGAATAGTTTTCTATCAAATCCCTCCATGAAAGTTAGAGCTCTTTGTTTCGCATCAGTATGTTCGTTTACGTTTTAGATTTTTAGTTTTTAGTTTTTTTATATAATCAAAATATAACACCCTTATACCCTATATACGTACATTACATATTTTTAACATATGTAAAATACGCATATATGGTACAAAAATGTCACAGGCAGGTTTACTAAATTTTTTTTCACATTTCTAATTTAAAAATTCAAATTATAAATATATAAAAATTAAATAGAATATAAATATTCTTTACTTGTTATAAGAACCCAAAATAAATAATATATATAATTCCTTGGAAAAAATTTGCCAGAGTTTTGTCTGTAATTTGGATATCCTAAAATTTAGCAATAATCTCAACCTGCAAAGAGAAAACACTTCCAAATAATTTTCAATCACCATCTCAACCATACTTCTCAATTTCACCAAGTTTCTCAAACATTTATACTTATAGATATATATAATTTAAAACACACTTACTCTCCCATCTCAAATACATTGACCCAAATATTCTTTATAATATACAATACGTAAAATCCAAAACATAATATATTATGCATAATACTCAAAATGTACAATATCATAAAAATATGTACATGCTGTTGGTAGTATTTCTGATCTCGATAGCAACTCAACAAGCTTAACTACAAGTCTAGACCAAACCTGGTCTAGAAGAACTCTCTGGCTCAGCTAGGTCTAACCTGTTACTTGCGCGATGGAAACAATCGCGCTAAGCCGAAGTCTAGTGGTACAAACTTTGATAATAACAACAAAACTCAATGCAATGCCAATGCACAACGTATATAGATGTCACATCATTCCACTTTCTTATATTTTTTAAATATTTCATAATTCAAATTAAAATAAAGACAAGCATGGGCCCAAAAAGGATCTAATATGCTATTCAAATTTTAGAGTTACTGATTTGGTCCATAATGACACCATGTGTCTAGCCCCAAAGGCAATATATATCCATGGATAATGTAACAGCCCTAGTCTCTTGAACCTCAACCTGGTTAGACCCTTAAGCCTTAGTATCTTGGTCCTCAACCCGGCTAGACTGCTACAGTTTTTGAGGCTTACGATACAGTCTTTTCACCCCCAAAAACATCATATTTATTAGCTGGCCTGGCTTACGACCCAGTCTTTTCACCATTTTAGCGTGTAGCCCATAGGCAACCATAGGCATGCCGCCAAACCCAGAACTCTGAAAATTGAATAACATACTAGGCACACAATTTATTCATATTTATCATTATTAATCTCTTTCTCATTTTCACATATTCAATCTAGGCACATTGCCTTATTTTCACATTTTTTTCTCACTTTTCTCATTTTTATCAATATCAAATCATTTCATTATTCCACATATCTCATTTTTGCATTCACAACACATTACCCAATTACTTTGGGTATTTTCACATAATATGCATATTTCACATTTTACACAATTTAGCCATTATCAATGGCTTTTCACAATGCATTTAACACATATATGATATTACAAATGTCATAGCACATTATCCATACACAATCAATGAACCAAGTAGCTTAACACATTTTTCAACCAAAATGTGTTAAGTCCGAATGTTATGCAAATATAAACATTATATTCAAAGTTTGTACATACCTCCACTAGCAACCCAAAGCAAACTTAAAACAACCTCTATCCAATCTTTCCAATTTGCCCTTCACCACTTGGATGAAGCAAATCAACCTCCCTCAATGCCTAAACCAAATGTGATAGCAAATAATCATTTAGTATCACATTTAATGGCATTTTCAACATTAAACCATAATTACACATCACTCCTACAAATTTCTAAAAATTTAGTCTTTCCTTACTTTAACATTGAAATTCCATTCTACTACAATTAAATTAGTGTTTTAAGTTTATTTATATTATTAAAAACATATTTTAATACATTTAAATCATTTACATTATAAAAATACACTCTTATACACAAAATCTCAAAAATGGCATAACCTTCCCCCCATTGAAGGTTTTCTATTCCAACACAATCCATTACTCATTTCAAGCTTATATTCATCATTTTTAACACTAAACAACATGCTTAAACAAATAAAATCATACAATTCAACCACTTTGGAAAATCACTTTTCCAAAACCCTAAATCTCCACTTCCATTCTCAAACTCCAACCCAACACCACCAAATCCAATATTTGACTTTAAAATACTTGTTTATGAATAAAACAACTCATTTGGAATCAATTTGCACAATTAAAGTTCATGTTTTCAAAACCCCAAAAATACATAACCTTAAATTCTCTCTCTTCACCATTCTTTAACCAAACTCCATCATCTCTTCAATCTAACCTTATAATCATTGTTAACTACCCAAAATAACATCATAGACACCAATTTTAACAATTATAACGTACTATATCAAAATTTCAAAACTCACATAATCCAAATTTCCAAGGAATTCAAAGAAAAGTTATGGAAACTTACTAATTTTGGTGATGATCACCAAAAATCTACTTGCAACTTGTTAATTTCTTCAAGTTATGGAGTATAGAAGAAGTAGAATCCTTGGTCTAGCTTCCATGGAATTTCAGCCAAAGGAAAGAGAAGAAGAAGAAGAAGAAGACTTTAATATTTCTTTTCTTTTCATCTTTTTTTTAAACCACATATATATATTAAAATAATTTAATTTTTAATTTTTTAATTTTTTTAATAAATTAAAAGTCCTAATTTTCCTCTTTCATTCAAAAATAATTTATTTTTGAATTATTTTATTAATTTTGAATTTATAAGATTTAATTACCAAAACACCATTTTCTTTTAAAAATGTTGATTTTTTATATATGTTATGTATATTTTGCATATATATCACATATATATTCCACTTTTTCATTTGAAATCCCTTCATTTTTCATTTAAAACCATTAATTTACTTTATCCTTTTAAATTATAATTTATTTTATCTAATTTTTCAAAAATTAGAAATTTTTAAAAATTTTAGGATGTTACACAAAAACTATTTTTAATTTTTGTTCTACATTTTTTAAAAATCTATTTTTTGTCTTTAAAAACTATATCATAATTATCAAAATTTTTATTATTACAAATTATATAATAACAAAATTAATTTTTTTGCATTATTTAGTGTAAGTATCAAAAACAATGTTTTAATTGGACAAATAATATTATTTTTTAAATAGTGAGAATTTTAGTCAATAGCTCCTTCAATTAACAAATAAAGTTAATTAGTTTTATTTGTTATAGCAAGCAAGTTATCAACAATAATCAATTAAATATGTACTCCTAAATTGGATAATTAATAATACATAGAATAAAGAAGTGCCAATGAATGAATTCCTTAAATCATTTGTTCTCTTTTGGAATATGATTACAATTGTTTCAAACAAGGTCGAGAACTACCCAACAAAACACCATCAAATTTTTTCACTACCCTAAAACACCACCATGCATTTTTTTTTTTTTTTTTTGTGCTGCTTATACAAACCTCACCCAAATCTCTTCCCTTCAACAAGCAATTAATAGATTTCTTCATGCACCCATAAAAAATTTTTAGTCTCAAAAATATGTGAAAATATACGTATGCTCTTTAGCTTTCCTTCACCAATATGCCAAAAGTCACCAATACATAAAATAATTTCTCTGTTTCCTTCTCCCACCAATGCACCAATATTAATTAGCAATAAAAATCAAACAAATACATCATCACGCCTCTTCTTTGGATTTGCTTCTGGATTTCCTTTTCTCATCATTGCCGCAAATTCATCATAGTTGATTCTTCCATCCTGTATATATAACAACAATTTGTAATTTTTTTATGTAAAAATACAATATATAATTCCAACAAACATTATTACGACAAAACCAATTGATTTATGTTAACTTGATTAATATATTTGTAGGTGATTGCATGCGAAATTATGGGTTCGTATCAAAACCATTTAAATAGAATTAATAACCCAAAGTTTACTCAATTGGTATAAATTATTGCACATAATAAAATCATGAGTTTCATAATTTGGAAAGAACCAGTTAGCCAAGATTAGCTCAATTGGTACAGTTTTAGGTAATTACATGTAAAAACTGCAGATTTGACACCAAAATTCATTGTTTAAACAAAAGGAATAATAATAATAATAAACATAAAGAAGAAAAAATATTGAAATTGTTGGCTTTGTTATGGAAATTACATTATCAGCATCAACTTCAGAAATGATTTCCTTGATGTCCCTTCCATCATGCATTCCATAATCACGAAGTGCTTGTTCTAGCTCTTCAGTTGTGATGTACCTATTACATACACAAAAATTAAGTATAAATTAAAGCAATTGTTAACTAATAATTCAGACAATTTTAGTGAAATAATTAAAAATTACCCGCTATTATCTTTATCAAAATGCTGGAAAGCTGTATAAAGATGTTCTTCTCTATCCATTCGGTTCAGATGCATTGTTGCTGTGATGAACTCATCATAGTCTATGGTTCCATTGCCATCTGCATCAGCCTGCAATACCCAGGATGTCAGGATTTTACTATTTTACTGACAAATAATGGAATTGGAATAAATTAACAACTTACAGCTTCCATGAGTTGCTTGACTTCATATTCGGATAGTTTTGTTCCTTGCTTGGCAAGTCCTTGTTTCAGCTCTTCAAGTGTTATGGTACCACTGTTATCAGTGTCCATGCCCCTAAACATCTCCTTCAATCCCATAATTTCTTCTTCTGATAGACAGCCAGCAATAACCTGCACATTTTGTGAAAATATACAGATAATTGTTAACATTTTCATTAATGAATTTTGATACTTCTAGAATCGATCAAGACTATAAATATTACCCTTAATGCAACTTTCTTGAAGTTATTCATAGCTTTGAATTGTTTGAGCCTACTCAATACTGCATTGTCAAGAGGAGTATCAGGAGCTTCTCCATCTTCTTTGATCCATGGATGACCTTAAAAAACCAAATAAACTCCATCAGTTGCACCCCGTTTTGTATAATTGATATAAAGTGATAAAGTTAAAGAAGTATATATATGTAACTTACTTAGAACCTGGATGGCTGTCAATCTCTGCTTGGGATCTGAATTTAGCATTTTTCTGACAAGATCCTTGGCTTGAGGTGAAATTGAAGGCCATGGATCACTTGTAAAATCAATATGGCCACGTAAAATTGCATTGAAAATCCCATGTTCCGATTCTGTTAATTAACCATAATTTATATATCTTTATTAGTTTCTAAACTGCATTTCATCAATTAAAAATGGAACTAATTGAGGAAATTTTGAAAAAAAAAAAAAAAAAGACTTGCCAGCCCAAAAAGGTGGAACACCACAAAGAAGAATATATAACATGACACCAACGCTCCAAATATCTGCTTCTGGTCCATATCTCCTCTTCAACACTTCTGGTGCAATGTAATATGCACTCCCAACAATGTCCTTGAATACTTCTCCTGTCCTTTTTTTATCAAATTAAAACATTAACATTTATCACATTAATTCCCAAATTAAGATTTTTATCTAATTAAATAATACATTTGCTCATAATTCTTTGTAAATTAATATCTTGATATTGTATCATATCAATTATTTGGTTACAGCCCATTTATTATTAAATCCCAATATTTAAATTTCAGGGGGAGGAATATGCAGGAATTTGCACTCTTGAAAAGGCAGGCTTCCAAAAACTTTCAAAATGTTAGAAATGCTGTTGAAAGGAAGTCATTTTCTTAAAATTGTTTTGTTTTCAATTGATTAGCACAATACTTTGGATTGATTAACTTTTTGAAGTTTTCCAAATTTCAAATGTCTCAGAATAATATATGGGAGCCTCTTAGATAGCAGTTGACCGGTTCACAGGTCAATCAATAGGTCCGTATATATGAAAGAAAAGCTGAGCACAAACCTGGCTTATAAAAGACAGAAAGTCCGAAATCAGTAGCCTTAAGAGGAGCATTTTCATCTTTACTAAGCAAAAGAAAATTTTCAGGCTTAAGATCTCTATGAATAACTCCCATAGAATGACAAGTATGAACAATTTGAACAATAGTCCTAAGCAAAGAAGCAGCAGCACGTTCTGTGTAATGACCCTTTGCAATGATTCGATCGAAAAGTTCTCCACCAGCGCACAACTCCATCACCAAATGAACAGAATGTTTATCCTCATAAGCTCCTTTAAGTTCAACAATATTAGGCTGTCCTGTTAAATGATGCATTATCTGAACTTCCCTTTTAACATCCTCTACATCTTCTTTATTCACAAGTTTTCTTTTCGCTATTGTTTTGCAAGCAAATTGTTCCCTTGAAACCTTATGAGTACATAAATGAGTTACACCAAATTGACCTCTTCCAAGTTCTTTACCAATTGTATAAACTGATTTCACATCTTCCATTGGTCTGCCTAACACGGGTCCAATCGGAGCTGCCTTAGCACCCTTTGAAGAGGCTGTAGGTCCAGGAGAAGGCAATGGCGGAGCCCCTTTTGATGGTGGGGTGGTGGAGTTCTCTTGGGCAGCATTATTGGCACGATTTTTATTATTGTCATTGCCATTATTTGCTGTGTCACCCTTTTCATTTTCTGAAGCATCCCCAGATTCCCCACGAGAGCAACAATTGCCCATTGTGGTGGTGTATATTGGAGGGGGGAAAGAGAATAATGGAGAGGAGAAGAAGTGGTGGTGGTGGATTTTAGGAAACAAGAGATTATTTTAATGAACTTTGAAGGGTAAATGCAGAGAGAAGAAGAATTAGACATCTATAGAAAAGAGATAGATTGTTAGAGGAAAAAAGGTGGAAAAAGATAGGACACAGGTTGGATTTTTTGGTGTAAAGGAATCAAAACAGGACTGATTGTGAGGAATTTTAGGATGTGAAATGTGTTAATTAGTGTTGAATTAGTCTTTTCTTAGCCCTTTTGTGTTTGAAATTAGTGGGAAATAAATTATTTTAGAGACCAAGGTTGAGAGAATTTTCCGGGTAAAGAAAATTAATTTTTTTCAAAATAAAAAATAAAAACAGATTTTTTTTTGTCTAATGTTTTTTTTCCTTTTTTTTAATTAATTGATTAATGGTTATTAGCACAAATGTATATAATTAGGACAGAAGTTAATGTATCTATCTCCACTAGGACCACTACTATTATTGGATGTAGCTAAAAGCAATTATTAAGATCAAGTTCACAAACAAAATTTATTAGATCAAAGCAATTATTAAGGTAAAGTTCAAAGGCAAAATTTGTTAGGTTTTCTTCATATATTTACTTATTTTCTAAAAAATTAGGGAAGAAGAAATCATGAATGAATATTGCTCAAACTGTATATACATATACTTATGTACTTAGACTATGCCTAAATGAACAAATGGTTTATGTATTTATTTTAAGGGTTAACCATCTAATTTATCTCCAACTTTAGTCAATTTCAATTCTATTCAAATTTGAACTTTTGTTACAATTTGGTATATGAACTTTTCGAATAATAATAAATCTATCCTAGCCCTTTAACTCATATGACCTTACTTAGTTGGATTGCTTATGTGGTATTAATAATAAAAAAAATTGCTGACATGGCCTTTGATGTGGAGTTTTATTCAAAAAACTAAAAAAATATCCTAAAAAAGAAAATGTTTCCACATTCTTATCCAAATTCCAAATTCGACTAGGGTTCTTCATTTCTCTAATTAGATTTACTCTCACTCTTTTGACTTTCATCAACGCATTCCTTGATAATTCACAATATCATCTTTACACTGATATCATCATTATAATTTCATAATATCAACAATCCTGCCTTAATTTCATAATAACAACAAGCATGCCTTATTTCTATTTCAATCATGAATCTAATTAGGGGTGGGCAAAATTCGGTTAACCAATCGAATTTTTGGTTAATCGATCAAAAATTCAATTTGGTTAACCAACCGGTAGTATAATTTGGTCGGTTCGGTTGAAGATTTAGAATATTTTAATTTTTAATTCGGTTAATGGTTAACCGATTCGGTTTAGTCGGTTAACCGATTAACCGAATCATTTTTAAAAAAAATTAGTTATTTATTATTTTTTGTTTAATTTTTTAATTATATAAAATTTATTATAAATATACATTTTTATTACAAAATAAAGTTATATTTTTTTTATAATAAATTTTATTTAGTTATTTAATTATATTAATTTTTTATAAATATAATTTTATTTTAAAATTTAAAAAAATTGGTCAGTTTGGTTAATTAACAGAACTGACCAATTTAATTTGATTAATTAATCGAACCGACCGAAATATAAATTCGGTCGGCTCGGTTAGTAATTTTCTTTATTTTGGTTCGGTTGGTTAATTAACTGAATCGACCGATGTCCACCCCTAAATCAAATGATCCAAATGAGTCGATTTTGATTTTTGCAAAGATGTCCAGAGAAAAGCTTGCCAAGGTCAACCATCTTCTTCTTCTACAATAACTCCAAAATCAAATTATGAAAAACTTCCTAATCATCTCAAATCTTGCTTAGATTATTGTTGTATTATTTCCATGAAGGACTCCATAGAGAAATGACTTTTTTGGGTGAAAATCTAATATCAAAAAAACCAAGGGAGATTATAGAGGATTCTGCTGCAAATATTATTAATGAATTAATTGACCTAGGAAAGAAAGCTAAAAGAATCAAGAATTTATAGGAACATAATACAAGACTCTGAATTGTATCGCAAATCATGTGTTCTTAAAGCTGATGAGCAAAATATTATTGCTAAAGTTGCAAATTTACCTACCCATTTATTCATCAAAGGCGATGGAGAACATATGCCTTCTAACTTCACAAATCTTCTAATATGCATTCAAAGATCTGCCTTCTAACTGCAAATATGATACTTATTTGTGGTAGGCCGGCCACCTAATTCTCCTTCTTACCATATTGCAATTTTTTCTCAGTTGTATTTAGAAAATGTTTATAGGTTTCAGTTCTTGTTGGTGTTGAATTTGAATGGAGTAGTGCATTATTTACTTGATGAAGTGGGAGACTTGGGATTTGGATGAAAATGAGGAAAACATTTTACTTTTTGGATATTTGGGTACAAAGGCAAAACTACAACATTTTGCCTTTGTATTTTCTTATTTTATTTATTTTATTTTCTGAATATAACTTCACGCCTATGTCAATAATATTTTATTATTAAAGCCACATAAGTAATACAACTAACAAAGGTCACGTGAGTTGAAGAACTTAGTTTATTACAATTCGAAAAGTTTATATATCAAATTGTAATAAAGTTCAAACTTGGATAAAATTGAAAATTTGACTAAAATTGGGAATAAATTATATGGTTAACCCTTATTTTAAAAGTTTGTTTTTTAATTGGCATTTAATTGTCATAATTGCATGGGAAAATAACCTTTTTTTATATACAATTAAATAGCTTGAGAATCTACAATTATATATAGTACATTTCGAGGAAGTTAAATGTCTAAAAATGTGGACACTTTAGGTAAAAAAAAGCATGCCGAATATTTCTCATGTATATGAAGAGGAGAGGTACTTCTCCATCTCAAAAAATCCCATAAGAATGAAAGATTAAAAAATGATAAATAAAGAAAATATTAATATCCTTGTTTAATAAATAATTTTAAAAAAAATGACCTTCAACATATTATTGAGAATATTTTTTTTTAAGGAGAGAAGAGACAAAAAGAAAAATAATACACAATTGACTTTTTTTTTACAGAAGAAAATTAAGAAACATTTCCAAATAAAGTCAAGCTCAATACACGAGGGATTATATTGTTAAATTTTTATTTTTAACCAGGCATGATAATTTAATATTTTCAAAATTATTTTCCTGAAATTATAGCAATTCTATAGCAAGAATTTAAATCCAAACTATCAAACCTCATTTAAAAAATTTTCTTATCAATTCTTCAATACATTGGTATAGATGACATGCATAACAACAGATGGAGACATAGTCCGCATGGGCTTGATGTCCAAACCATTCCAACAATGTACTAAGATAAAAAAAAAAAAAGAAGAAAACGAATAGGTCACTTAAAATCCATGAAGTTGTCCATGAAGAATTTGAGGGAAAAATCAATTTTTATTCTCTCTCAATCTTGGATTTACAATAGGTTTTTGGATAAATTTATAGAGAGGAACCCTATTTCTAGTAAAGTTATACTTCAATTAGGAAATATACATATATTTACATAATAACAAATCAAGGATATTCTAACACTCCCCTTCAAGCTGGAGCGTACATATCATAGGCTCCTAGCTTATGACAAATATATTTAATCTGAGATTCTCTCAGAGCTTTAGTGAGAATATCTGTCAACTGATTGTTTAAGTTAACAAAATTGGTAATAATACAATTTGATTCAATTTTTTATCTAATAAAATAATAATCTATCTCTATATATTTTATCCTTCAATGGAATATGGAGTACTATTTGATTATCGCAGATCAATTTCATTGGACCTATATTTTTCAAACTTTAAATTTTCAAGTAGTTGTTGTAACCAAGTAATTTTACAAGTAACTAAGGACATAGCTCAATATTCTACTTCTGCACTTAATCTTGCTACAATATCTTGTTTTTTTACTTTTCCATATATGAGGTTTCCCCCAATAAATACAAAATATCTTGAAGTTAATCATCTATCCGATGGAGAATCTACCAAATCAGTATATGAATACCCGACAATTTGCATATATTATTTATCTTCATACAACAAATCTCATTCTGGTGCTCCCTTGATATATCTAAGGATGCGTATTGTTGCATTCCAATGACTACCACATGAAACTTGAAAGAATTGACTTACCACATTTACTGCAAAGAAATATCTGGGCGTATGATAGTAAGATAATTAAGTTTTCTAACTAATCTCTGATAATGACCAAGGTCTTTTAGTGGATCTTATGTCCGAGAATAAGCTTAACATTTAGATCCATAAGTGGTTTTCATAGGTTTACAATTCAGTATCTCAATTTCTTCCAAAATATCTAAGGCATATTTCTTTTATGAAATAGCAATGCCCGTAGTTGATTGAGCTATCTCAATGCTCAAAAATATTTTAACTTTCCCAAGTCTTTAGTTTGAAAATGACTAAAAATGAGTTGTTTGAGTTGGGTAATCTCTTCATGATTATCACATGTTATGGCAATATCATCCATATAGTCCACCAAATAAATACACTTGTCTTGAGTTGTATGACAATAAAATACTAAGTGATATGTTTCACTTTTATGCATCCCAAAGTTTTGAACAACAATATTAAATCTTCCAAACCATGAACATGGAGATTGTTTCAAACCATAAAGAGATTTTCTCAATCGACAAACCAACCCAAACTCTCCCAAAGAAACAAAGTCAAGTGTTTGCTTCATATAAACTTCTTCTATTAATTTTCCATGTAAATATGCATTTTTAATGTCTAGTTAGTAAATCGACCAATGATTGGTGACAGTAAGAGCAATAAGGAGATGGACATATGCAATTTTTGCCACATGAGAGAATGTATAATCATAATCAAGGCTTGGGATCTAAGTGTATACTTTTGCAACCAAACGAGCTTTTAAGCAATCAACTTGTCCGTCTAGGCTATTCAACCGGCTTGGAAACCTGACTAACCCAGCCCGACCCAGATCGACTCGACCAAGTTGGGCCAATTTACAAGGTTCCTAGATTGGGCCTCGATTTTTTGAAAGTGATTTCCTCAATCGATAAACCAACCCAAACTCTCTCGGAGCAACAAAATCGAGTGGTTGATCCATATAAACTTCTTCTATTAAGTCGCCATGTAAATATACATTTTTAATGTCCAGTTAGTAAATCAACCAATGATTGGTGGCAGCAAGAGAAATAAGGAGATGGACATATGCAATTTTTGCCACATGAGAGAAAGTGAAATCATAATTAAGGCTTGGGATCTAAGTATACACTTTTGTAACCAAACGAGCTTTTAAGCAATCGACTTGTCTGTCAAGGCTGTTCAATCAGCTTGGAAACCTTACTAACCAAGCCCAATCCAGATCGACTCAGCCGAGTTAGGCTGATTTACCAGGTTCCTGGATCAGGCTCGAGGTAAAAAAACCTCTGGTTGTCCCGGGTCGAGGTTATATATTTTTCAAAAATAAAAACTAATTATTAAAACAACACCATTTTGGTTGTTGACTCAAAACGACACCATTTTGTTAATGAGAAATAACCTACATACCACAATAACCTAATTCCTAAAATATGTGCATACAGGCCTCACCCTCCCTCCTCCCTCTACTTTCTCTCGATAACATACCCAGCCCACCTCACCATCATTAGTCACTTCGCTGCTAACATTTAGAGGGATTGCAGCTCGTTGTCGCCAGTCATCTTTGATAGCTTCACCGTTGGTCAATTGAGGTAAGCTTTTTCTTTTTTTCTTTTTACTTAAATTTATGAAATTTTGATTATTTTAAATTAGATTTTTCAAGTTTTTTTCTTCTTGTGAATTCAAAATTGTGATTTGTGAGTGAATGCGAATGTGATGTATAAAATTTTTTGCATCTAATCTAATTTGTACTATTGTATTTGGCATCCACTATATGACAAGTTAATGTAAGACATTTTAGATCTAAATACAAAGCATAAAAAGAGATTCCATACCTAAATGAAAATTGAGTCTTTGATTTATGAAATTAAATTCTTGGATTGGTGTTGAGAGTTTAGAACCAATGGTTGTTGGATTAACACAAAGGAAATTGGTTCGTAAGCCTTTAGTCATAATATTTGTTGTTGTATTTGTACAGTAGTAACATGGTTCATTTGTTCTAGTACTTATTGGTGCAGAAGTTAAAAGAAAATGAAATTTTTGGAGTAATTTGTTTTGGGTCACAGAAACCAAAATAGCCAATTCCTTTTCATTTCCAACTCTTAATTTTCATTCTTTTACAGAGCCAGAGGATGTAAGGATTTGATACATTATTCATTGAAGTGAAATTACATATGCTAATAAGCAAGTAATAACAGGTGTAGAATAAGTAATAATATCATTGTCACTTAGAATTCAATCCCTACATCTTTTGCTTACTTATGTGAAAGATATGCTTTTACTATTTCAAATCAAGTGCACTTCTTTGCAAGTTGTAGTTGTGATCTTATGGACATTTATGAAATGATTTGATATAATTGTGAATGAATTGTGAGTTAATACAATTTATAAGCCTTGAAGATACAACTATGAATGAGATGTTTTGATGACTTGTGTAATTTTTTTTTTTAGGTGAAGAATTGCCAATGGATGCTTCCAAAACTCCCAATGATAATGTCCCTCCCAAATTCCTATTGATAGTGTTGTCTGACAAAATCCCAAAGCTAGTGATGCTTCCCAAAATCCTAATACTAGTGTTCCCTCCCGAATGAAGTGTGTTAAAAGAAAAGCCTCCACTAAAAATAAATATGATGTATGGGAGCACTTTACTAGGCTTCCTTTGGAAAAAACAAATGGAGAACATAAAGTTGTATGAAATTATTGTGGGGGAACTTATGTCGCTAATCTAGTAAAATATGGCACAAATACTTTGAAAGACATTTATTGAAATGCTCTAAGTTTCCATGTAATGAAAAGAAGCAGTCTATTTTATTTGATACACATAAAGTTAGTGGGAGTGGAGAGTAATGTCATAGATGGAAAAACATTAGTTGCACAAAAGTATAGCTTGGAGGATTGTAGACATGCTTGGTTGAATTTATAATATATGATGAGATGCCATTTAGAATTGTTGATAGGATTGATTTTCGTAACCAGTTAGAGCCCAAATTTCCTATCCCATCAAGGATAACGGTTGCTAGGGATTGTTATAAACTTTATCTTTCTGAGTTTATGTAGTTGAAAACTTTCATCAAGAACTCAATTTCCTACTTTTGCCTCACTACTAATACATGGACATCAATTCAATTTGAAGTATATGTGTTTGACTGCTCATTTTATTGATGAAAATTGGAAGTTACAAAAGAGAATTTTGAATTTTTGTCCAATTGAAAATTACAAGAGTGACACCATTGGAAAAATAATTGATAAGTGTTTATCTGATTGGGATATTGATAAGGTGTTCACTGTTACTGTGGATAATGCTAGTTCAAATGACAACCATTTCATATGCATGAAAAAGAGTTTGATTAGTTGGAATAAGGTTGTATGTAATGGAGAATATATGCATATAAGGTGTTATGCTCATATTGTAAATTTAGTTATGACTGATGCATTGAAAAAATTACATGACTCTACCATTTCAATTTGTGGTGCTATTAGATATGTTAGATCTTCTCCTACATGTTTAAAAAAATTTAAAGAATTTGTTAAGATGGAAAAGGTTCAGCAAGAGCCTTTTGTGTTTGGACGTTGCTTAGATGGAATTTCACCTATAAAATGTTAGATCATTCTTTGAAATTTGAGAAAATGTTTGAAAGGATATCAGAGGAAGATGGGAGCTATCAATCTTATTTTAGTGAAGATATTAAAAAAATCTCCTCTGGGTTTTATTTATTTGAAAATGCTAAAGCATTTGTTCATTTTTTAAAAGTGATTTATGATGTTATTTTTAGATTTTCTAGTACTTTTTATATGACATCCAATGCTTGCTTTAGGGAGATTTTTTCCATACAAAGTATGTTAAATGAAAGTTGATAATCTAATATAGTAGACATGGCAAAAAAAATGCAAGAAAAGTATGATAAATATTGGGGAAATGTTCAAAAAAATCCTTTGATAGAAGTGGATGTTGTGTTGGATCCTCATATAAACTTGCATATGTCGAGTTTAATGATGATGAGGCTTATGGGAAACCAGCAAGTATGACTATGGTGCAGAAGGTGAGAGATGCTTTGAATTAATTATATCAGTTTTATTCCATTAGTGTCACCATAGGTGGGGACAATTATGAGAAATCTTCACAAAATGCAAGAGATGATGAAGCAAATAAACCTTTAAAGACGACTAATTAACATACGAAATGGCAGCAAAATAAAAAAGCCAAGGTTACTTCAGAAACTAAAACTGAAATTGATAAATATTTAGTTGAAGATACTGAAGATGATGTGTCTTCTTATAGTATCTTGAATTTGTAGAAGGTGAATGCACACATATACAAAGTTCTTTCCCTCACAACATGTGATGTATTAGTTATTCTTGTATGCATAGTAGCATCTGATTCTACATTTACCATAGTTGGATAGGTAATTAATTAATTTAAGAGTTCTTTGACTCCCAAAATGATAAAAGTACTAATTTACACTCAGAATTGGCTACAATCTACAGAGTTCAATTTTAATGATATTGATCGAGATTTCATTCAATTTAAGGAATCAAATGTGGTAATTAGCGATATGTTCTTTCTTTTATTTAATTTTCTAATTTATTTATAATGACATACTTGATACTATTATTTAATTATTTGTATTTATTTTCTTATATATATATATATATAAGATACCCAAAGTTCTATAATTGAAGAGGCAGCAAATACAAAAAAGGAGCAAGCATAACAACTAATTGACTTGTGATTTTAATTTTGTATTGCAAATTTTTATTTTGGCAATACTTTCGTAAAACTGGACATGTTATCTTCTTATTTTGTGTGTTTGTATTTTGTTTTAAGACTATTATTATTGCCTGGACCTGTAACTTTTGAATTTTTGTTCAAGATTAATTAGTATTGGGGATTTAATTGTGGATTATGGTTTGATAATTATTAGTTAATTAGTTACTATTAAAGTTTGAGTGTTGGTGTACTAGATATAAGGAGGTTTAAGGTTTTAGACAATGCAACTGCTTTAATTAAGTTATTTGGTTGATATATTTCTAAAATGGAATTAAAATTGAACACCTTATTTTTTTCTTTAGTCCTTTAATGTTTTAGGGAAATTTTGGTTTAGTTACCTAAATTTGGTGGTTAGTATATTCGGTTCAGCTGCAATTACAATAGTTAGCTTTAGCAAGTGTAAAAGAATCAACAATTACAATGGTATAATTCTTTAATAGTTTCAGTAGGTACTTTTTGAGAAACGTAGCCTTGAGATATCAAATACTGCACTAAGACTAAGGCAAGATAATATAAAAAATTAAAAAAAAAACTGGTTGGGCCTGAGTGGCTTGACCCATTGGCTTAAGTGACCCGGACCACAAGTCGAGCCTCAAGCACATGTTTGTGCCCCTGAGGTGAGTTCGGGCCAGGGCCAAACCTAACTCGTGTACAGCTCTACTATCCGTCAAGATCAACTTTGATTGTATAAACCTAATGACAACCAACCAAGATTGCCCAAATGATAATGGAACTAGCTTCCAAGTGTGATTAGCATGAAGAGTAGTCATCTCCTCAAACCATGGCATATTGCCAACCCAGATAAGCATGTGCTTCATCAATAGATTTGGGAACAGACACAATAGACAAAGTGGCAATAAAAGCATAATATGAAGGGCAAAGCTGATGATAACTTAGGAAATTATTAATTGCATGAGGATTATAAGAAAAACGAATATCTTTTTGAAGAGCAAGAGGTAGCATGCTCTGTTTGTTGGAGGCAGGATCAGAGTAGTATCTGTTGACGGAGGAGATAAGTCATGTGAAGAACGTATGGTGATAAGTACACAATTGATGATATTTTATTCCTATTTCTTAATATGATTATTATCCAATTGAGTTTAATTTGTTTGTTCAAAGTTTATTTTAGGGTTAATTTCAGGAATTCTCTGTAATTTGAGGCTTATGGTCATTTCGGAGGAATTACGGATGAAAGTTGAAGAAAAGAGCAAAATTTATCAATGGACACGCCTATGAACACGGGCATGTCAATAGACGTGCCCTTGATACTGCATTCAGAAGCATTGACACGCCCAGTGACATGGGCGTGTCACCGAACGTGCCTTATATTCAGACTCACAGTAGCTGTGACACGCCCAGTGACATGGCATGTCACTGGACATGTCTTATATTCAGAATCACAGTGGCTATGACACGCCCAGTGACATGGGCGTGTCAATGGCCGTGTCACCTATGGAAAAGTTAAATTCTTTGCACTGATTGAGGAACAAGTGGGGGACAAGGACTGTGCTGTTGCCAAAGAAAGATTAAAGAAAAGAAAAGTTGACCTAAGTGATAAAAAGAAAGATAAAACAAAGAGAATATGGAAGACAAGGGAGAATGGGATGAGTTGGAAGATATGAAGTGTGAGCTGGAAGGTATGGGCTGTGAGTTTGGAAGAGAGTTAAAAAGAAAAAAAAAAAGAATGGAGGGGGAGCTAACTGTTGGAGCAAGGAGGAGAGTCTTGAGCTAAGTTTGAAGAAGGAGATACATTCTATACAAGATCTAAACCAAGAATCAAGGATAAAAGTGAAG
Source organism: Garcia nutans (assembly GCA_947685225.1). Classification (NCBI taxonomy): domain Eukaryota; kingdom Viridiplantae; phylum Streptophyta; class Magnoliopsida; order Malpighiales; family Euphorbiaceae; genus Garcia; species Garcia nutans. The sequence goes on from CANTUV010000013.1 coordinate 2,327,141, forward strand.
AAATACAAATTATTCACCATGGATTGTTTGGTTTCTTTTACTCATTTCTCTTGTTCTGTTTTTCTGGTTTTGAACATAAACTAATTCCTTCTCTATCTAGATATTGATGAACCCTAGCTTATTTGTATGGATTGAATAATTATATTTAGTTGAATCATTTGATTGAGTTGTTTTACTCTTATGATGCTTAATAATTTATTTCCAATTGATAATTGCATACTTATTGATTGGTTGCCATTTTTATATTATTGACTTGAAAAAGCTTGATATGAATTGAATACTCATAAGAGTTGAGGATTAATTAGAGTACTAGAGATAGACTTACAAGATCCTTTGGTTTATAGTTCTTTGTTCTTAATGCAAGACCTATTTAATTGTGTTTGAGAAGAGATTCCAGCACTCTACTTAGTGATTAGGGATTAATCCACTCGAGAGAGGTTTTAGTCTAATTTAGAGGAATGCCAACTCAAATCTATTAAATGATTCAGCTAAATTGATTGATCATAAATATTATTGAGGTTAGAGGGATTCGATATCTGGATAGTATTATTATTTTCAATCCTTTTTGCACAACATTTAATTTTCCTTTATTTTCAATTATTAAATGAATTGTTTTTAGTTACAAAGCATCACACAACTATTAATTTGCTAAACAACGGTTAAGATTTGCACTAGTACTTGGCCTTGTCCCCAATAGAACGATAACTCACTCACTACTATATTACTTGGGCGACCCGTGCACTTGCGGTATAGCCATAGCACATAGCGGCACGCACCATATGGTATCTTTTGTATCTGCAAGAGGAACATCAAGAGGAGGCAAAGAGATGCAGAGTAAACTTATAAGGGTTTAGGAGGTAATCAGGCATCAAAAATAGGAAGAATGGGAACCGAAAGAGCCTCAACAATACCATTTTGGTTGATGGAAAAATATGGAGATGCCTTAAAGAAAGTTACATTTGTATAAACAAAATACTTATTAGTTGTAAGAACATAACATTTGTAACCTTTATGAAGACAAAAATATCCTAAAAAGATACACTTAACGGACTTGGGTTAAAGTTTATCTTTAACTAGAGTGTGATTATAAATAAAACAAGTACACCTAAACACACAGGTAGGGAGAGGATAGGGCTGTTGATTAGGAAATAAAATAGAATGAGGACTTTAGTTATGCAATACTGAAGAGGGCATCCGATTGATTAAGTAACACGCAGGGCATCTGATTGATTAAGTAACATGCAGTTAAGACATCATCCCCCCAAAAACAAAAAGGCACATTATGATGGATAAGTATTGTATGAGTGATTTCAATAAGATGTCGATTCTTTCGTTCAGCCACGCCATTTTGCTGGGGGGTATATGCATAACAAGATTGATGAATGATTCTTTGAGAAGCCATGAATTCTTGTAAGAAAACAGATGGATATTCTCGTGCATTATCACTACATATGACTTTAATAGAGACATCAAATTAAATTTTAATTTTAGCACAAATATTTGAAAATGGTAAATAACTCAGATATATTTTCATTAGAAACAACCAAGTGTACCGGAAATAGTCATCAATAAAGTAACAAAATAATGAAAACCAAAATTGGTGCCAACACCACTTGGACCCCATATATTTGAATGAACAACATTAAACATAGACGATGTTCTATTATTTAATTTCTTAGGAAATGAACTATGAGTATATTTTTTCAAGTTGACATAACTCACAGACAGTGTTGAATACACCATGAACCATTTTCTGAAGTTTTGAGAGGCTATGATGACCCAGACGATTGTGAAGAATGTCAACAAAAGAGGCATAAGAAAAGGCAGTGGAAGTTACAGGGCAGTAGAGAAGATATAAGCCATTATACTCATGACATTTGCCAATCATCTTCCCCATACGTCGGTCCTGCACAAAAATGGAATTGGAATAAAAAAAAAACTCTACAATCAAATTGTTTTGATAGTTTACTAATGGAAATCAAATTATAGAGACATTCAAGGGCATATAAGACTGACACTAAAGGGAAGTGAGAGAGCTTTACTTTCTCCTACTTCTTTAATCACTGTTTCTAATCCATGAGCCAATGTGACTGTAAATGATGGAGAAGTGAGTATAGTGAGATAAGAGAAAATGTTTGTATTACCAAAGACATAATCAGAAGCACTTAAATCCAAGATCCAATAGGTGAAGATCATGTGAGGCAAGCAAAAGAAGTACTGATTGAGTAACAGAAATTGTGGATGGAGATGACTATTGTTTTGATGCTTGATATTTAAAATACCCATCATAATCAGTCCCAATTAATATAATTGAGTTAGATTTCTGAGTAGGACTAAGGAAGAATTGCATTGCCTTGAGACTTGACCATATTGGCAGTTGGACGATTATTCTAATTAGGTCTGAGAGGTCGTCCATGAAGAGTCCGACAATGGTCACGTGTATGACACTCCCCCCACCCTTTATCACAATAGGAATAATGAAATTTGGAGTCCTTTCCTTTTCTTTTTTGATTATCTTCCAATTGATTATTTTTCTATACAACTAGCACAAAAGATTCAGTTTTAGTACTATTGAAGGAGATGCAAAGTAAAAGAGCAAAGACTTCATCTAATTTAGGGATGATTGGGCTAGCAAGAATATGATCTCTTACTATAGCCAAATCTACTTGAAGCCCTATGAGAGCTAATACCAAAAAAAAAAAAAAAACTTCTCTTTGATTTTCTTGCTCGACAACATTTTAAAGAAAGGGGTATGAGAGAATTAAATTCGTCCTTCAAAGTTTTAACTTAGCCTAAGTAACTGGGTATATCTTAAAAATTTTGTTGTAAATGAACAAGATCAGAGATGATCTCATAAGTACGTTGAATATCATTAGTATACAACGTCTTAACTTTAGTTCAAACTTTATAATAAGTTTTACAAAACTAAAATAGAGTAAGTAACTTTGATTTAAGAGAGTGTCATAATAAACAAAATAATTATATATCAATTTTAGGCTATGTTTTATCTTTTTCCTCAATATTAGCAGCATTTTTCTCTAAATAATCATTATAACCTTGACCCATAAACTATAGGCCATGAAGTATAATTATCATTACCGCCTAATTTAACAAAAGTAACAGTGGGAGAACTAGAAGTAGAAGAGAAAAGAGATTTGCTCACACTTGGAGTTTCAGACATTTTGATAAAGGACCAGAAAAATATCCTCCACTATTGACCAAAGCTACTGCCGATGAAGATTAATTTCAAGTGAAGTAAAAAATTCAAAGGCCCCAATGGAATCCGGATAAAGCGACTCCGGTGGAGAAGTGATGCTGAAAAATGGTTTACACGCCAGCATTTGGTGCTCCGCCTAAAAACCTCTAACGAGATGTGTGACTACACTCAAAGTCTCATGGTAACAAGATTTTGGGTGAGCCTGATTGGCCTCCAAAGCCTCTATCAAAGGTAGCAGTGAGTGAAGAGAAGACTCCGATAGTGATGGGTAAAACTTCACAATAGTTCAGTGAAGGAAAAAGAAGAGAAAGGAGACAGGCTCTGATACCATGAAAAATTTGAGGGAAAAATCAATTTTTATTATCTATCAATCTTGGATTTACAATAGGTCTTTGGATGAATTTATAAAGAGAAACCCTATTTCCAGTAGAAGTCTCCATCAATTAGGAAATAAACATTTTACATAATAATAAATCAAGGATATTCTAACAATCCACATTAATCTGGAATTAGAAATCCAAACCTTCTCATTTTCATGGATAATTGAACTTGAAAAATAAAAATAGATTACACTTTTGTATCAAATATGAAATTCCAAATGAATTTCATAAAATTTTGTAAAATTAATCAATATGAAACAAATAATAGGTTTTAACAGTAAACTCAGGTTTATGTACATCCCTGTCACCTGGTAAACAAATCATTGTAGTCTAAACAAGCCCAGAATAGGATTCATGTTTGTAAATGTCCTCCATTTCTCTACAAATTCATATCAACCAGTAAACAGTTTCACTTTCAGCACTATCAATATCGAATGAAATACCAGAAACAAAAACTCATTCCCTTTATATTCTTTTTTCCCCAGTAAAAAAATGACAAAATTGACAAGGATACTTCTCATAGTAGCTGCATTATTAACCAATACACTTTCAACAGGAACACTTAATGCACGATTCAGTAACAGTTCCAATTAGAATGTGCAGGAACTAATTTGATGTAACCTGATAAGGGGAATGGCAAAATCTCTCATCTCTCAATAAGTAGGAACTGATAAATCAGCCTTGACAGCATATTCATGGATATGCCAATAATTTTTTTATTATTTTCTTTGACACATTTCAGTGGATTTCATTTCCACTGAAAAATATGTGGACACGTGACAGACAGCTCTAATTTCTGATCCTCTGCTGTGTTTTTAGATCAAAGCAATTGCCACCTAGTAGGTCATATCCAACAGAATTACACTCCACTAAGATTAGGACAGTGAAACAGAAACTATATTTTGTAGCTCTAGACCAAAATCTTCCACTTTTTGGCTTTCCCATAAGAGACAGCAGTTACCTCTCCTTCTTAGAAAACTCTTTAGTTACATGTACCAAAATGGAGGCAAGGTTCCATCTGTTTCATAGAAAATATCTTACTTCTGGAATATATTTTTCAAAAAACTCTTTTTTTTTTGGCAAAAATATTGAAAACTAGTTAAAAGATTAAAAATTTTAATTCATAAGACTATAAAAATATTTAGACTCACAAGAACATTATATTGTTTTAATTTATTGCTAACTATGAGAGAAATACATAAAAAATTATAAAATGTGGTGGTTGGCAGTGGCCACTGCTGATGGCAATAGTGACAACTAATGATCAAAGGATTAATAAATGTGTATTTATATGTTTCCCTTTCATCATATTGAGTTTCATAAAATCCAGAAAATTTTTTAGTCATATTCAAGGAAAATGACAATTTTCGCTTTTGACCAAGAAAACATTTCCTATTGGCCAATTTTCATGAGTGCCCTCCAAACAACAAAAGTTTTTCTGAGAAAAATATTTTCTGTGAAACAAACTGAGCGCTAATTGAAAAGTTACAGCCATTTAAGAGTTATATGTATGTCAGCTAACCAGTTGCTATGAGTTCTTTTAAACTTGTATTTCCAAAAAAATTACAAATTATTATTTGACATTGCCAAAAGAAAAGTGTATGAAGGACTAGAAATCAATCACTAACTGAAGACCAATAGCAACAAATAAGGATTGATAAGTGAATAGAAAAAACAATTAGGGAAGAAGGCAACAAGCAGAAATATGAATAATGACATATCAAGCACATATCAACACCAAAATATCAAAATGATAAAACTAAGCAGTAATGTGGATTCTCATAATAATTAAACTCTGAACTAAACATCACATGTTGGCATACATCAAGGAAAAAAAAATGAAATAACATAGGCATACCCAATTGTCCTGTCCAAACATGCTGCAAAGCAAATTATATTTTTTGGGAAAAGAAGGGATACAATAGAAAGGGCTTTACCTGTGACTGTAACCACTTTGCGACCTGTAATGACCGCATTCCATGGTGACACTGCAAAAGTTCTTTTCTTAGGAATCTAGAAATAGAAAGTGACAACTTCTTTTTTTATTTTATAATTAATTTCCAAAATCCGTTGCAAAGGAAAAAAGATTATGAATTATGAGGGAAAAATACAAAATAGCCAATGGCAGCGTGAGATGAATATTTGAAGCCAAAAACACCTTTCAAGCACAGCTAACAGTACCCCAAAAATTGACAGATCACTCAACTGAAAAATAAATCACTATGCCAAATGATAAAAATTTTAAAATAATTCAAATCTCAAATCTATTAGAGTTAAAAAAGCCGTATTTGAAATTTTCATCCTTTTTCCTACCCTGTAAATTGTAGAAACAGAAAAAGATGTTCGTCTAAAAACATTAAACTACATCAAATATTTGAAATTTTTGAAACAGCTTTTCATTTAATAATTGCTCTAGATAAGATTGTTTAGGAACAAGCACATGATCACCATTAAGCATCATCCACAGCTGATGTCAATCAGAAAGCAATAAGAGCTTCCAAAATTGATATTAAATAATACTAATAGCATTTATAATCAAAGAGGAAGATCAATAAAAAGATTACTAGGCCATGAGAAACATAAGGTAAAAAGAATAAGAAATTAAAGCATGAATGTCGCAGAAGAAACCATCTTAGATCAGTCTACAAGTTAAACACATAACGCAGATTTCCAAATATCACTTATCACAGATATTCTTAGAGCTATAGGCAAACTCTTAGAACTACAGGCAAATTTAAGTTAAGATCCAATTATCGTCTTAGAATAAAAATAAAAGCTAAAGAGGGAAGTGTGGACCAAAGGAGAATAAATGCACACACCATGAGATAGGTATCCTTCTCAGGATCAAACTTTGTAGTTATTTCTGGTCCCCAGATTCAAAACTGGCGGAGGGGAAGAACCTGAAAACCTGGAAGAGAAGCTCTGGCCCTATAACAGAAGAATGATCAGAACAGTCACACATAAAATGCACATCATTGGCAAAGAATACAAGAAAAAGGGGGAATGGGAGAAAAAAAATCATAAACAGGGCAAAAACTTTCAGAAAACCTGAAACACACACACATCAAAGAAGAAGAAGAGGGGAGGCTGGGAGACAGAGAGAGATTGTTCTCTTCCTCTCCTTTGATGGAAGTCCAAGCATCAGCTACAGCAATATGCCAATTTTGTTTCCTTATGACCAACGTAAGAAAATTTTCCTATGTTATTATCATAGGTAATCTGCTCAGTCAACCTTTAATTCTCTATCATTTGTTTGGCTCAAACTTCATGAAGTTGACAAGATTAATTAGGATTGTTGTTATATCAAGAAACAACACCAGAGCAGTTGTATTGACTATGAGGAAAGTCTTCCACCTGCCTCATTGCGCACTCAATTAAAATTAACAAAGCATTCAAAAAATGCAGACACTACTCAGTTCTTCCAGATTATATATTACTTTTCCTATCAGCAATTTTTGAATAAAAGTTTCCAATTAAAGAGTATGTGTAGAAGAATCATTCCAGCAAAAACAGAATGTTAAATATAAATTTTAGAAACTTCAGGGGGCATTCCAGACATTCTCAGTACAAATTATTAGATAATCAATGACAATCTAAAGGAAATTGCAATGAGATAGCATACACTTCATCAGGTTCTCGAACATCAATCAGTTGACCCTCTTCAACAAACTTGGGATCTTGCATTTTAACATGAAATTCATTTGGTTGAATGTCTTGAAGTAAATATTCCTCCCTGGTATCACAAATACAGATCCATAAGAAGAGAAACACACAGGTAGACATGACCATTGCTTTTCTAGGACAATAATTAAATGCAATGGGATTCTTGGGCATACCTCTCAGAAAGAACTTGCAACAAATGCCACCCATATTTAGTTTTACATTTTACAACTTTGTTCAAAGGGGCACTAAATGCAACTTCCTCAAATTCTGGTACCTGGGCCAAGAAAACATTGGTCATCAAAAGAATATTCCGGTAAAGTTAAAGTATATATTAACAGCAATGATTAGAACAAGACAACATCCGGCCTTTAAATTGAAGTCTACAAATTAAATTTTAATGTGATCAGCATATCATTTCTCCCTTTCTGACCCAGCCAAGCATTCCTCCCTCTGCTTTGGATGGACATACTGAGTATTCCACAGCAAGGTCACTCAAGTCCTCTCCTTCATGAAATAAACAAACCATATAAGTTTCTATTAAATGAAGGGTAAGTAAAAAATTTAATCTTTCAAACTTACATTTCTTCCTATAGTTATCAACACAAATACAAGAATTCAATTCTCAAAGATCTTTCAAGCTAAATAACAAGACCAATCCTGATATAGAAACATAATATCAGTTGAAGACACAAATTAATCATAATTTAAAACACCCACCTTCAGAAATTCTCCGTTGAAGATCAACCAACAGTTTGAGGTCATCTTCTTTAACAAGCAAGTGCTGCACCAATATCTCTCTTGCAACTCCAGAGCCATTCCCAGTACTTAATGAAGCTGAAATAGCACAAAAATTGAAGCATCGTTCAAAACTACATTCATAGACTAAAATAACCAGCTAAAGAATATCCCCAGAAAAAAAATAAGGGAAATAAATAAATACCGGATGCCCAGATATACCTTTGGGACATGGATGGCCTACCATGGGAAGGACCCGCTTGAACAATCGAGAAGGTGAATTTGGTGTTAAGGTTTTGGGTAGAAAACTAAGGAGTGGAGCAAATGTAGAGAATTTATGGAGGTGAGTAGGCGATGAATGAGAAGAAGGAGAAGAGAGGGAGAAAGTGGGAATTAGAGAGAGTTTGAGAGCATAGAGAGCAGGCAATGCTACCGGCGGCAGATGATATGGTTTTAGCATTGCTGCAATTCGATAAGGGAACACAGAGCCTTTAGAGAGATGAACTGGACGCCGCCGCTGTATCGCTTCTAGGTGGAGCTGTAGCCAGTTTAGCAGTGGCGATGGCTGGGTTCGGGTCAAAGTTAACCGGGTCAGATCTCTGGGTCTGGGTCATTCGAGTTTTACTTGGGTTGAACACTCAACTTTTATATAATTTAAAATATAAATATATATACGTAAATTACGAAAATATTCAAAAATATTTGGGCAAAATTGTAAATTGATAAGCACTTTGTTCCCATTAAAAACCCTCTCTTTCACCTCACCATGCAGAGCCGCCTGAGTTTGCTTCACCTTGCACAAAATCTGCAAGAAAACAATCCTACACACCAGATTTTGCTTCTCTTCCCTCTCCTATTCGATCAGGTGCGTTTCACTTCTTTATCTTTAACTGTTAATGTGTCATTTAGCTCTGTATTTCTGGATAAATCGTTTAATTATGATGGATATGATTATTTATTTTTAATTAAATTTTGTTGTAAGTGACGTTAAGGTGGTGATTGTGATAACTTTGGTTTTCTGCAGGATGGATTCACAGATTAAGCATGCCATTGTGGTGAAAGTTATGGGTCGGACTGGATCCAGAGGACAGGTCACTCAAGTCAGAGTTAGGTTTCTTGATGACCAAAATCGGTTCATTATGAGGAACGTTAAGGGACCGGTTAGAGAAGGAGATGTGCTCACCCTTCTTGAGTCTGAAAGAGAAGCTAGGAGACTCCGTTGATGGGTACATCTTTGCCTTTCCTTTATTCTTATGATTTTGGACGTTTTGGTGATAGGCTGTTTTGTTATGACGGTAGCTTTGAGCATTTGACTATCCTGTCATTGGATTTTCTTATTTATATGCAAGACTTTAAATTTTTTATTTATGGATCGTTGAATTTTTTATTTATGGATTGTCATGTTTCTTATTAAGTATGGAAAGAGCTTAAATTTTGATTTGCATTTTGGTTTTGTTTTGCTCTGGATGGGATTGAACTTATAGTTGTTAGTGCTAACTTTTCATGTTATATGGGATGTTGAAACTGAAACTCATTGATTTTTCTTTCAATGATTAAATTTTCATTTTCTTGAATGAAAAGTTCTTCCACATGGGGGTGACAACGTGGAAGTGTATTTTTCAGTTATTTGATCCGTTTATATATATATATGGTAGTTTATAAACGGGTGCAGACATATATAATTAATATTTTTACTCTTTGTGATGGGTTTAGATTCAGATTTATTGGGTATCTATCATTTAAATTTGGTTATACATTAATTATATTTTATTAAAATTTTAATTATATATTTATTTTATTTTAATTATAAAATTGTGTTATGAATTTATTTTTAATAAAATTATATTAATATTAAATTTTTATTTATAATTATATAATTAAAAAATTATAATTTATATTTTAAATTTTATAATATTTTTTTAAATTTTTATATTTAAACGGATAATTAAATGAGTTCAAGTAATAAACGAATAGTATTAAATGAATTTGAAATGGGTACGATAATAATTATAATCAGGTTTAAATGAGTTTAGATTTATAATTTTTTCGAGTATTCTATGTATTGTCACTTCTATTTCAGTTTGAGATGTTTGAGTTTTGGATTTTTCTATGAGCACATTAATATTTGTGTGCTAATATTTTCTAAGGATGGGAATAGCAAAAGATAAAACTCTTTTTAAAAAAATTTAAAATCATATTTCCATTTGTGACTTGACAAGATGCAAGACCCATTATAATAGAAGTTGAAGTTACTTGGCTGACTCGATCAGATAATTAGTGTAACTGCAGCACAAAAATCATTATTTGGAATTACTCAAAAATTTAGCATTCCCAGATACGGATAGAATTAAGCCTAAAACCTATGTTTGGTACCGGTTTTGAGTGGCTTTGCGAGTATAAAAGCCAATATTGGCAAAAGTGAGAGTATTTTGAAAGCGACTCAGATAGCAAGTTGCTGGGTGTCTTCGTTTGGTGGTGATGAGAAGGATTTTAATGGGAAGTTATTGCTGAAATTGTCTTCTGAGAGAAATGCCTCTGAAGTTTCGCAGGCAGCGCCACTGCCACAGCCTGGAAACGTGCGCCGTTAGTGAGAACTAGCTAGTGCTTGCAATCCATTCTAATAATATTATTGTTCCATGTAACTTGAGAACTGAATCTTTTAAGGTGGTTAGCAAGTTTCCTTTAGTTCATGTATTTTTCATTATGACTAGATTAATTCACAAGGAAATCACATCATGTACTACATTTTAACCTTTTTTTTTAATTTTTCTTCTATTAATTTTTTTTATTTTTAATCTATTAATTTTTTTTTTCATATTTACCTTTTTTATATTTTGTATTTACAAAAATACTGTGTTCTTTTCCTTTAGAATTTTCGCTCTACATGAGGTGCTGACATTCTTACTATTGCATAAGCTTTCTTCTCTCTTCCTTCTCCAACCTTAATAGAATTTTCGTTCATCTCTCTGATATTTTCGAATCAATGATGCTAACGTGTGATTACTACTTTTATATAGTTTCCGGTCGGTGGTATTGCAATTCGGTTAATCTTTTTATTAAATATTTTAAAATGGCGTTGAGAAGAGCAGATATGGAGAGCGTGACAATTATTAAAAACGAAGTTTCCAAATTTGGACGACGATTTTTAGTTTGTTGTTTGTAAATCTTTTTATTTTTGTTTTTGTTTTGATTATTTTTGGTTCTATGAGGATTTGTTTTTTTATAAATATAATGCACTCTATATATATATAATAAAATATTTAAAAAAATATTTTAATTTTTTAGCTTTTCATCAAAGTTTTTCAATGTTAAATTTTGTAGCATCTAGCAATTGTTGAAGTATTCAACAGTCTAGTTGTTAGGATTTCCTTTAGTCTAGAGTTTATCCCTTTGTTTTAGGGATGATTCTGGACGTGCAAATAACCCTCCTTGTTGTAAGGGACAAGTTGTTTTCTGTTTCAAATTAGTCATTCACCACAATTTTAGGCCCTTAATAGTTGTGGGTTGTTATTTGTTTATGTAAGGCTATTTAACAGCTGAATATGTTTTTTGCTTTAATAAGATATGTATTCTCTCTTTTACTTTGCATTGCAGCAGTCCTTTGTAAGTTTCTAGTTCTAACATCTGGTATCAGAGCAACACTCCGGGGCCTGATCGAGAACTTGCAACCTAAGTAGAGAGATACAACCATGGCGTCTGAGAGTAGTTTCGTACAACCAGCTATTCCCAAGCTTGATGGACACTATGACCACTGGAGTATGCTTATGGAGAACTTCCTTCGTTCCAAAGAGTATTGGAACTTGGTGGAGATTGGTATCACTGCAGCAGCAGGAGGATCGGAATCTGAGGAAGCACAGAAGAAGATCTTAGATGAATTAAAGCTGAAAGACTTGAAGGCCAAGAACTATTTGTTCCAAGCCATAGATCGGTCAATTTTGGAGATCATTTTGAAGAAAGACACAGCGAAGGACATATGGGATTCCTTGAAACAAAAATATCAAGGAACTGCACGTGTAAAACGTGCACAATTGCAGGCTCTTCGCAAGGAGTTCGAAGTGCTGCACATGAAGAATGGAGAAACAGTTAATAGTTATTTTGGCAGAACTCTTGCCATAGGTAACAAGATGCGGACTCACGGAGAAAAGATGGATGACGTGGTGATCATTGAGAAGATTCTAAGATCCATGACAACGAAGTTTGACTATGTTGTCTGTTCGATTGAAGAATCGAATGATCTAGATGTTATGTCTATTGACGAACTCCAGAGTAGCTTTTTGGTGCATGAGCAAAGGATGGGTCAACATCAGGAGGAAGAACATGCCCTTCAGGTTACTCATGGCATCCAGCAAGGAGGACGAGGACGAGGATCTTATCGAGGAAGAGGAAGAGGACGGGGAAGGCTAGGGTTCGACAAGTCAATCCTGGAATGCTATCACTGCCATGAACTAGGACACTTTCAATGGGAGTGTCCAAAGAAACCTAAGGAGGAGACGGCAAACTATGGAGAGACAAAAGAAGAGATTTTGCTAATGGCACTTGTGGAGCTCAGTGAGGAAATGATGGAGCACACATGGTTTCTTGATTCTGGATGTAGCAATCACATGTGTGGCAAGAGGGACCTATTTAGTGAGTTCGATAGCAGCTTCAAAGAATCGGTGAAGCTTGGAAATAATTCCAGCTTGACTGTCCAAGGCAAGGGAAACGTTCGAATGGAGGTAAATGGTATGATACACGTGATCACCAGTGTGTTCTATGTGCCAGATTTGAAGAACAACTTGTTAAGCATCGGTCAATTGCAAGAGAAGGGACTCTCAGTGCTTATCCAACATGGAAAGTGTAAAATCTTTCACTCGGAGAAAGGTCTAATCATGGAGACCAAGATAAGCTCTAATCGAATGTTTGCAATATCAACCCGATGTCCACCAAAGGAACAAAGATGTTTTTCTTCTCAAACCACTGATCAAGCACAACTTTGGCACTGTCGTTATGGGCATCTTAGTTGGAATGGGCTTAAAGTACTTCAACAGAAGCATATGGTGGAAGGAATGCCTTAGTTCACTGCCTCTCAAAGGGTATGTGAAGATTGTTTGGTGGGGAGACAACACAGAGATCCTTTTCCCAGAGAAAGCACATGGAGAGCTTCCGAGGTACTGCAACTAGTGCATGCAGACATATGCGGGCCCATTACTCCTATATCAAACAGCAAAAAGAGGTATCTTATCACCTTTATAGATTATTTTAGCAGAAAAATATGGGTTTATTTTTTTGGTAGAAAAATCTGAAGCATTTGGCACGTTCAAATCCTACAAAGCCCGAGTAGAGAAGGAAACTGGGACACCAATAATAAACCTAAGAACAGATCGCGGAGGAGAATTCACCTCACACGAATTTACAAAGTTTTGCCAAGAGAATGGAGTTCACAGGCAATTAACCGCAGCTTATACCCCTCAACAGAACGGTGTAGCGGAGCGAAAGAATCGCACCATCATGAACATGGTGCGAAGTATGTTGTCAGCCAAGCAGGTTCCAAAAACTTTCTGGCCAAAAGGAGTTAACTGGGCAGTGCATGTGTTGAACTGATGCCCCACTCTTGCTGTAAAGAACAAGACACCTGAGGAGGCATGGAATGGACACAAACCATCCGTGAACCATTTCAGAATCTTTGGTTGCATTGCCCATGTCCACGTACCTGACAGTAAAAGAGTGAAGCTCGATGACAAAAGCTGTAAATGCATATTGTTTGGGGTGAGTGAAGAGTCTAAAGCTTATTGATTATTTGATCCTGTCTCACAGAAAATAATCATAAGTCGAGATGTAGTGTTTGAAGCAAACAGTGGGTTTGGGATAACAAGCACAAGGAAGTCATCATGGCAGATCTCGAGTGGGACATTGATGAAGAAAATGGCACTGAGATGACAAGTCATCCTGAGTCTGAAAGTAATGAAGAAAATGAAACCGAAACTGATCATGGTGGCTCAATGGCTGAAGAAGACAATCAAGTTGATGAAGCCTCACCTTTCACAGTACGACCTCGAAGACCACCAACATGGATGAGAGATTATGAAATAGGTGAAGGTCTCTCTGATGAAGAAAACCTAAACTTGGCTCATCTAGCCTTGTATACCAATGGTGATCCTACCACTTACTATGATGCCGTGAAAAGTGAGAAGTGGAGACAAGCAATGCAACAAGAACTAGAAGCTATAGAAAAGAATGATACGTGGGAGTTGACTGATCTACCACCAAGAGGAAAAACCATTGGAGTAAAGTGGGTGTTCAAGACGAAATTGAATGAACATGGAGAAGTAGGCAAGTACAAGGCTCGGCTCGTTGCTAAGGGATATAGCCAGCAATATGGAGTTGATTTCTCTGAGGTGTTTGCACCAGTAGCTCGGATGGATACCATTCGAGTGATCATATCTCTTGCTGCACAGAAGAGTTGGGAGATTTACCAACTCGATGTCAAATCGGCCTTCCTACATGGTGCAATTGATGAAGAAGTTTTTGTTGAACAGCCACTGGGTTATGAACAGAAAGGGAGTGAATCCAAGGTATATCGTCTTAAAAAGGCACTATATGGACTCAAGCAGGCTCCACGAGCATGGTATAGTCGGATCGAGGCACACTTCATCAAGGAGGGCTTCAACAAGTATCCCTATGAGTATACATTGTTCATTAAGGCAGGCAATGAAGGTAAAATTCTAATTGTTTGCCTCTATGTTGATGATCTCATATTCACTGGGAATGATGATTCAATGTTTGAGCAATTTAAAAAATCCATGATGAATGAATTTGACATGACTGATCTCGGGAGGATGAGGTACTTTCTTAGCATAGAAGTAGTACAAAAAACAGATGGCATATTCATTAGTCAACGAAAGTACGCACAGGAGGTGTTGGTAAGGTTCAATATGGATTAGTGCAACTCAGTGCACAACCCTATTGTTCCTGGTTTCAAATTTACTCGTGATGAAGAGGGAGTAAAAGTTGATAGCACGCTCTATAAGCAAATAGTTGGCAGTCTCATGTACCTAACAGCTACACGTCCCGATATCATATTCACTGTAAGTTTGATAAGTAGGTATATGGAGCATCCAACTGAATCTCATTTGATGGCAGCAAAAAGAATTTTACGGTACGTTAAAGGCACTGCTGTATTTGGGATATTATACAAAAAGGGAGGAAAGCAAGAACTTATTGGGTACACAGATAGTGACTATGCCGGTGATCAAGATGATCGAAAGAGTACTTCGGGCTATGTCTTTATGATGAATTCAGGTGCAGTATCATGGTCTTTAAAGAAACAACCTGTGGTCACTCTTTCTACTACCGAGGCGGAATTTATAGCTGCTGCGTCTACTGCATGTCAAGTAGTGTGGATGAGAAGGATTCTGGGAAGCTTAAGTGTAAAGCAAGATGGTCCAACAACAGTTTACTGTGATAATGTGTCAACTATTAAACTTTCAAAGAATTCAGTGCTTCACGGTCGCAGTAAGCACATAGATATTCGGTTTCACTTTCTTAGAGACCTTGTCAACAATGGAGTTGTGGAATTGCACCAGTGTTCTACACAAGACCAGATTGCAGACATTATGACAAAGCCAGTGAAGCTTGAAGCATTTCTGAGGTTGCGTGGATTAATGGGTGTTCGTGAATATCCTGATATAAACTGAATATCAATGGCATTCAGTTTAAGGGAGGATGTTGAAGTATTCAACAGTCTAGTTGTTAGGATTTCCTTTAGTCTAGAGTTTATCCCTTTGTTTTAGGGATGATCCTGGACGTGCAAATAACCCTCCTTGTTGTAAGGGACAAGTTGTTTTCTGTTTCAAATTAGTCATTCACCACAACTTTAGGCCCTTAATATTTGTGGGTTGTTATTTTTTTATGTAAGGCTATTTAACAGCTGAATATGTTTTTTGCTTTAATAAGATATGTATTCTCTCTTTTACTTTGCATTGCAGCAGTCCTTTGTAAGTTTCTAGTTCTAACAGCAATAATATAAGCATATCCAAAAATAATGAATATGAAGTTTTTTTTTTATGAAGAATATGAAGATTTTAAGATATGATAAAATGATAGTATCGGTATATGTTATATAGGTATATATTAGTTACAGATAATAATATATATGGGTATATTTATATATTAATATATATTAGTATGTGTTATATATAAATAATTAGAGAATAATAATATATGTGTGTATCTATCGGTCTATATTATATATATTTTAATTAAAAAATAATAATATATGTGGTATAAATAGTTATATATAGATATATATCGATATTTTAATTAAAGAATAATAGTAATTAAAGAATAATAATATGTAAAGTTATATGTAATTATGTTGTATATAATTTTATATAGTTATATGTTGGTATATCATATGACATATATAATTAAATATATATGTGTGTAAAAGTGTGAATTATATTATATATTAAAAATTATTTATTTTTGAATAAATTTTATAATATGTGGTAAAATTATTTTAAAAACATAAATTTTATTGCCAAAATGAAGGAATTTAAAAAAGAGTTTTACTTTACATTTTAGTTGACTGTGACCCACATTAAAATAGATGAGGGGTTGTACTAACTATGCACATGTACATTTTAATTGAGCATGGTCCACACTTTAGTGAGATGGGACAAAATAAAATAGGGACAAGAGATATACCAAACATGCACATTTAGTTAATCGTATTTTTCGCAGGAAAAAAGTGTCAATAGCATGAAATTAAAAGTTTTCTTCAACCACCATAAAATTGAAATAAGAATTATTTTTTAGGTTATTTTTATGGGATATTTATAAAATTATCTAAAAAATATTTATTTAAAAAATAAAAATAATTATATATTTTTTAAAAAGTTAGAGTAAAATTTTAAAAATATCTCACTTCTTATTAAAATAAAAAACTTTTATTATTTTTTTTTAAAATATATTTTTTTAGTTCAATTAATATTTTACTTTAATTTTTATTTTTTTTTAAATTTCATTATTAAATAAAATATTTTAATAAAATAACAAAAATTAATATTTTAAAATTTTTTAGGATATAAAATTTATTAATTTTTATAAAAATAATTAATTTTAATTATAAAAAATGAACAATACTCATAAAAAAAGCAAAAAAAATATATTAATATATTAATAAAAATTATTAAATTTATTTTTAAATAAATTTTACATACTCCATAAAAAAATTTAAAAAAAATTAATTTCGTTACGTAGATATTATGTAGGTATTATGTATATATTTTATTTATATTATGTAGATGTTATATAAATTTTATAAATATTTAATAAATGTTATATATGATATATATTTGCTATGTATCTTATATATAATGTTAATATTGTGCAGATATTATGTATATATTACGTGAATATGAAATTAAAAAATAAAGTTATAAAAATATTAAATAAATTATTTAAATATTTAATAGATATTTTGTATATATTTAATAGATGTTATATAGATATTATAGATATTTAATAAATAATATGTGTATATTATATTTTTATGATAATATAATATAAAAAATTTGTTTTTAAATAAAATTGAAAAAACAAAAAAAATAAAGGAAAAGACCGTTGAAAAGTTTTCCAAATGAAAAATAACAATGCTGTCAACCACTGTACAGACAGTCTCGTCTTCTACAGTTCTATAGCCTCTATGTTTTGTTTGCTTTAGGACTAAATTCAGTTCAAAAAAACGACTAATTCAGGCTCGTCTGGTGTTAAATTCTTCCAGATAACAGTATCTTAAATCGCTGCTCATAATATTTTGAAAAGATTTGACCTTTTTTCTCTCCTTCTTAATGTTTCCACAGGAAAAAAAACTGGAAATTTCACTTCAATGAAATCAATCTTCATTTTTATTAATTTATAGTTTCATTTAAAAAAAAAATTACACTAACAATATTAATTTGGTGTATTTAATTTGATATGAATAAACTAGTTATGTCTTTTTTCTAATACATCAATATCAACGTACATATCATACTGAGTATTTAAGTCAGGATTTAATCCCCTCCTTGATGTTATATTTTTAAATTATTTTTAAATTTTTTATAATATAAAAATTATTTTAAAATTAAATTTGATTTAAAATTATTTATATTTATATCTCATGTCACTATCTGTTTCACCTATAAATAAATATATATTATTTTTTATTTTTATTTATATTTATATTATTATTTTATATTTATTAATATATTATTTAATTTTGTTCAATAGTCAATCTTGATTTTTTTATCAAATTATATCTAAATTTCCTTGCTAACATTAGTATAAGAAATTAATAATAATAAATAAATAAATAAATTCAAAAATTATTATTATAACTTATAAAAATTAAGAGCAAAAAATTAATTATTTCACTACTCTAATGTTAAAATAAGTTTATTCAGTTTTATTTTCAATTTGTATATATATATATATATATAAGACAATAGCTACGAAAAATATAAATGTAAATAAGAATTTAAAAAAAAGTTTTAACTTAATCAAAGAATTTGTGCAAAAATTATAAAATGAAATAAAATAAAAGGTATTTATATATTTTTGAATTTTTTTATTTTCGCAACATATTCCTAAATTTTTTTTCTTTTTTTTTAAAAAAATATATCTTCAGTGTTTGAATTTTTTTTACTTTTATCATTTTAATGTTTAAACTTTTTTTTGTCATTTTAGTATCTAAATTTTAGTTTTTAATATTAATTTAATTGTTTAGACTAATTTGCTCATAATTAACGTGTTGATTGGTTACAGTAGGGCCTAATTTCAATTAAAAAATCATGACATCATATTAAGTTGAGTAGCATACTAAAATGGGCTTTTGTTTTTTCTATTTTATTTAGAGTAAATTATACTGTATAGCATATTTTTTAATTTTTTTAAAATATTTTATATTTTTTATATACCTAATATATATTTTTAAAAATTAAGTATATTTTTAACATATTAAATATATATTCAAAATATATCTCTAAAAGGGATATTTTTAAAATTAAAAATTAAAAAAAAAGATATTTTTGAAATTGAAAAAGAAAAATGAATATTTTTGAAAATAGTTTTATTTTTAGGGTATTTTTGAAGAAACACCTTTTATTTATTTACGGATTTTGTGGCTAAAAAAACTGTAACCAAGAAGAAGATGAAAAATAGACTAATCAAACCAAAAATGAAAATTTTCCATCAAATAGACCGGTCAAATGAAAATTTTTCATGAGATCCCTGCAAAAGGCAAGAAAAACATCTATGAAAAATTGAAATTAAGCTACACAATTTTCAAGATGCAACCAAAATTAAAAAAAAATGCAAAAATAAATAAAATAAAAAGTACCGAAATTCAAAAAGAATGAAACAAATCGAAAATCTACCTAACAAACTACAATTGAAACTCCTTTACCAAAAACTCAATTATCCTTTTTTTAAACACCAGCAGCAATTGAATTACAAATATTTAAAAATTTTCTTAAACACCACGAGTGCAAATCTTAAATGATTACTAGTTAGACAAGTGCAAATCTTTTTTTTTTATTCAATTTCGCTCTTCAAATTATCAATGAATATTGAATGTCTTCCCTTCGATCTCATCTTTACTTAGCTTTTTTCTACCATTCGATTTCAATTATGAATATATTGCTACATGAGCGATATATATATATATATATATATATATATATATAGAGAGAGAGAGAGAGAGAGAGAGAGAGAGAGAGTGGAAGCTGCCAATTTGGTTAAGAACAATCCCTAGCTCTATTCGTTTGGATTTTGTCTTTTTAGTAACTTATTTGCAGGCTATTTTGGTTAGTTCATTATCATGATTTGATAGGGTAAAATTATTAGTTAAAATCGAATCTCACAAATGCATGCCAATTAGTCAAAGTAGCAATGAATACGATACTTACTAAATTTGTACTGTTAAGACTTGAATCAGTTTAAATTTAAATTATTTATACTTACTCTAAATTCAATAATAGTTATAATTTTATTATCTGTACTCATCTCAAACCCTATAATATTGTCAGTGGCGGACACAAAAAATGATTGGGGGATTCAATTTTTATAAAAAAAAATACAGACGAATTTACTATAAAATTGAATATTTAATATTACAGTAATTTAACAATTAATTTATGTTATTAAATTAACTACACTTAACAGATAATATTTATATTCTACAATTTTATATATTCTAAAAAGGTTGTACAATAACATCATTTTTAATTTTTAAAAATATATATTTTTCTATATATAATACACTAAACAATCGATTATTTATGTATATATAAATTTTGTTGAAAATTTTATGAATTAAAGAAAAATTCATTTAAAGTTATATATATATAATTATATATATATATTCATATATATACAACTCATTTAAATTATATATATAATTTTATACATAATTTATTTAAATTTAAATATTATATATATAATTTTATACATAATTCATTTAAATTTAAATATATAAATGAATATATATATATAAAAAGTTACATATAAATATAAAAATTTATACACATAAATGAATGTGCATATATAAATATATATTCATATATGTGTATTTTTTCTTTTTTTCTTTTTTGCTCAAAAAGAATGTGCATATATACATATTTATAAACATACATATATGTGTATGTATATACAAAATTGAAGGGAAGGGGCGTAGGTCCGCCTCTGAATATTACCCATTTATTACCTATGTCCATTTAACTACCCATTTAAGCATAAAAAATTTAGGCTCAATTACAAAACTAACTTCAAATAAAGTTAAGTTTTCAATTATACAGTACTATTTTTTCCTTTTCAATTTTACGATAACCAAGTTTTATATTTATAAAATTATGGGATTATATATTTTTCGATGGAAAGGAAAGAAATTCAATGGATGAAGGAGACCCTACCTCCATGTCAATAAAAGGATAGACACTTAGGCCGGCACTCTACAGTCTTCCCTCCACTAAGACCTTACAATAGCGAGTCAGTATAACTAAATACATTTAGATGTTTTCACATGCTTTTATCATTAAATATATGTAACTATTTAATGTTGTATGAGTTTTTTTTTAAAAAAAAAAATTTGATGCAAATATTTTAATTTTGATCTTTTTATTGAAGATGATTTACGTAAAATAGTTATATTTAAGATATTTAAATAAAAAATTATATCTGAAAATATATAAAAAAATAAATTTTGTTTACATTTATTTTTCGTGAAATAAAAATTTAATATAATATTATAAATTAATTAATTAATATTAATAAAAAAAATTATAATTCCTGATAAAATAAAAAATATTTAAACTAAAATAAAATTTAAAATTTTTCATGTACCAATATATACCAACATATATGTAACATATATTGTTATTCTTTTGCAACATATACTCACATATATCAAGTTGTATATAATATATATCAACATATATTGTTATTCTTTTTAGTATATCTAGTTATATGTAATATATATCCACATATAAATACATAAATAAAATAGTTATATATCGACATATATCCACATATACTGTTTTTTTAGTTAAAATATATATAATATATACCAACATATACTAATATATACCTACATATATACCAACATATATGTACTATATATCTAGTTATATGCAACATATATACACATATATTAACATATATATAACACATACCTATATATACCTACAAATATTATTCAAAAGTCAAAATATATCCATCATATATCTGCATATATCCATATATATAAATATTATTCTTCAGTTAAAATATATGTAATATATACCTATATATATATATCCATATATATCATTTTTTTAGTTAAAGTATATGTAATGTATACCCACATATACCTAAAAATATTATTCATTGGTTAAAATATATATAACATATACTTACATATATCCTCACATATAATTCTTTATTTAAAGTATATGTAACATATACCTATTAAAATATATGTAATATATACTTATATATATCCACATATATAATTCTTTAGTTGAAATATATGTAACATATACCTACAAATTATTCAGTTAAAATATATGTAACATATATCTATATATATTATACTTTAGTTAAAGTATATGTAACTTATGCCCACATATATCTATAAATACTAATTTTCAGTTAAAGTATATATATAACATATATCTTATGTATCCATATATATTATTTTTTAGTTAAAGTATATATAACATATACCTATATATATCTACATATATCTATATATATCATTCTTTAGTTAAAGTATATGCAACATATACCTGCATATATATAACATATATATAGTTATATGTAACATATATTCACATACATATGTAACATATACTCATATATACTTACAAATATCATTATATACCTACATATATCCACATATATTATTTTTTTTTGTTAAAATATATGCAATATATATCACATATATCTATAAATACAATTATTCAATTAAAGTATATATAACATATACCTATATACATCTACATATACTATTTAGTTAAAGTATTTAACGTAAAATCTCCTTTTGCTCTTGCCTCCTTCATTCCTTTTAATTTTTCTACACGACTCATTACCACTTTCAATATATCCATTGTCTAGCCTTCTCATAAGTACAAAATGATACATCTAGTTATATTTAGTATAAACACATATATAAAGTCATGAAAAAAAACTCTTAAATTTAATAAAATGATAAAATATTTCTTTGAAATATTTTGTTAAATATATATGGTGCGTTATATTTGAAAAAATAAAAAATTCTAAATTATTAAAAAACATAGTAAAAATAAAAAATTCTTCTTCATCAATAATTAATAAGGGCATTCACAAAAGAAAAACAATTCCATAAATAAAAAACAGAAAATAAAAGTTGATAAAAATGATAAAACTTTATAGTAAATCTGTAATAAAAGTCCCTGGCTTTTCTAATCAAAGTCATCAACTTTAAGCCAATCATTGGACTCACAATCTGAATGTTATTGCGTAGCTTTTATCAGACCTCCAATCTCAAACCTCTAATTTAGTTGGAGCCAAATCGCTAGATTCATTGGGTGAAGGAACTCATTCCGAAAATAAAGAAAATTCAACAAAATAAATTAAATATACATTTATAATCTATATGCCAACACAAAAATGGGTTTTACCTTCTCTCTAGATTTACAACTAGGATCCTGAGAAGAAGCTGATCAAATCGGTCCGATGGATGTTGAAGAACATAGAAAAAAAAAAGGGACACTGTATTTTTACAAAAATAAAACTTAAAAAAAAGACAAAAATGAAAAATAAAAGTTAAAAATAAAAAAAAAATTAATACCAAAAAAATTGAAAATAAAACTTAAAATATAATTTATGGTATAATTTCTTCAAAAATTTAAAAATACTATGAAATTAAATTTATAAAATTATAAAATTTACTGTTAAATAATTATAGATAAAAATTTAATACTAATACAATTTATATCTTACAATTCTATAATTAAAATAAACTACAGTAAATATATAATTAAAATTTAATTAAATGCAACTAATATATATATAACTAAATTCAGATAGTGTATACCAAGAAGTATATATTTGAATCTAAAATTCATCACGAATAATAAAATTAATATTTATATCCCCAAACACATTTATAAACTACTAAATTTTTATATAAATGGATTAGATATCTAAAAATTTTTGAGTTGTTACCATTCCTATATGTTAGAAGCAATTCAGTTAGAACAACCAAATTAATACTAATAACTAAAATTATGACATAATATTTATATATTAACGCATGAAGGTAAAATTGACATTTTAAAATATTAAAATTTATAAATTAATACTAGTCATGATCTCAGAAAAAAAAATAATAAAAAGTATTGTGCCAATGGCACACTGGCAGTGACACACAGCTGTTGCCACATGCCAGCAGAATGGCTATGCGGCAGGCAAAGTGGCTTGCTGCATGCTAGCAGGAAATGGTTCTCTAGTGCACAGCACAATAAATTAATTTTTTTTTAATATTCACGGTTGGAGCTCAGAATTGCCGGTTTTATTCCAGTTCTATACATAAGGGACCGAACTGGATTCTTGCAAGGCAGTCTCGGTCCCAGTTTTGGACCGATTTTCTCTAGTTAGTTTGAAATTTTAGATAAAATTTTAATTTGAAATATTAAATTTTTCTTTAAAAATCTGATATCTGAAGATAATTAAAAAATGGTTTTATTCAAAAAATACTCTAATATTTTCTGTCATTAGTTTATTTACTTAATTTAATTATTGAATATTTAATATTAGTTATCAAAAATGCCATTTAACTTTTTGGTCAGTGTATTACTAAAAATTGTCATTTTATTTATATTTTTTTCATACTTTTTTTTTTATTTTTTCTGTTATTTTTTACTAAGAAAAGAAATTAAAATATTAATAAATTAATCATGGTAAATGACATCTAAGCTAGGGCTTTTTGCTCTTAATTTTTACTTAGAACTTGTTATAATCCATGGACGAAGAATATCCTAATGCTCTCATTTCCTATTGTTGCTGAAAGGTGTAGCTTAATAAATATATCTTCTGGGGTGTGAAACACAATTTTTTAACGTTATTTTCCGTACTCCATCTTATTTATCCCTTGTAATGTGCATCATTTTATGTTTCATTAACCTGTTTCTGATTTAATAGTGTATTTTCCATGGAATACCAATACTAATTTTTTTTATTATTTATTAAATAATACATGAAAAATAACCTAATTTAATAAAAAAATTTATAATATTTATAAATCATAAAAAAGATCGATGGATGTTAGTCCACCGATAATTGTTCTATTTCTTATAATGAGACAAATAACTGAAGATGGTGAAAAACAAAAATACGTTTGGATTACAATACTTCACAGTGTATTAAATTTAACACTTCATGTGTTTGGATTATATTTCATACTGTATTAAATATGCTTGGATTCTAACACTTCTTAGTGCATTATTACATCTAACACTTCATAGTGCATTATTACAAGGAGAGAATACTAATACATGAAGAAACATAATTTAGCAATATATATATTTTGGATATGTAAAATACTTATATAAAATATAAGAATGTCACCATAAATAACTGTAGAACTGTAGAAAATTTTCTCTCTTGATATAAAAGAAATATATAGTTTATATAAAGTTAATTCATAAGAAAAATATATATACTTGTTTAATACATCAATAAATTTTATAAAAAATTCTATAGAAAAAATTCATCAGAGTTTTATTTATAAATTTGACATTTTTCAAAATCAAACAATCACAACCTGTAAAAAATACACTCCTAATAATAATATAAATCCCAAGTCTACATCATTTCCTCCAAAAATCATTAAACATCTCATAACCATATATATACAATATATTTCAAATATTTTACAACACTTAATCAAACGTAAAATTTTACAACATTTTTATACAACAGCGTAATGCATAAAAACATAGTGAATTTAACAACAACAAATATTTACATGATGTGCAGCCAGGCTATGATCTTATGGTAAAATATTAAACTTCAAGTGCTAGTCCAAAAATCTAGACCTGGTAAGGTCTAACATGGCGCTCTGCTTTGAATTCCGTCACCTGCACGATAAAAATAATCGCGCTAAGCTACTAGCCTAGTGGTACATATTTTGATAACAAAAGTAGTTTTAAAACAATGCATTATGCTTTTTAATATGCCACATAATATAAGATACTTCAATGCATATTTTGTTCACAAAAAATGTCACAATTACATACATTGGGTCCAAAGTCCTAATATAATCTAGAAATATTAATTCAACTAATAATGACACCGAGAATCTAAGTGTCACATACTGCCCAAAAATGCATATCCTATTAATATTAGTGTGTCTAGTCTGAAGGCATAGTAATAATAATGATACTAATGTGTCTAGCCTGAAGACAAATTAAATATTATCATATATCAATGGCATGCCAATCTAACATTGCCAAATACAATTTTTTAAAAACATAACATTATATAATGCGAACATACAATATACAATCGTTATCACCTTTTATCCATTTTCATTTCTATTTTCCATAATTATATATAACTTCTATCCATTCAACATATTTTAATCATATTTCACTGTCTTAGTCACATTTACTCATCTCTCACATTACTTATGCATTTTTCACACTTTTCACAAACAACATACACCAATATAATTAGCTATTCTATAATGACTTAACATTTTATATTTTATGTCATTCACACAACATTACACAAAACAATACATATTATATGTCAAAACCAATTTCAAAGTAGCTTAGCACATTCACAAATCACAATGTGCTTAGCCAAACCAAATAAAATGAAAATACATGTAACCAAAGTATATACTAACCTTAAATATGCTAAACTTATAGTCTAATTCACCCTCCAGCTTCAACTTCAACCAATGTCCTACTTGACTTTAATTGGGCAAATCCACTTTACTCACTCTTAAACAAAATTACAAGTGCAAATGTAGCATTAATAACTCATTCAAACACATTTTATTCAATTAAACTTTAATTACATCCATTCTACCCCAAAATTTCACAAAAATCCTAATTTACTTACTATTTCATTCAAACTACAACAAAGCCCAATCAATTCAAACAACCAA
The DNA here is from genome assembly GCA_947685225.1 of Garcia nutans. NCBI lineage: Eukaryota > Viridiplantae > Streptophyta > Magnoliopsida > Malpighiales > Euphorbiaceae > Garcia > Garcia nutans. The sequence continues at coordinate 2,353,788 of CANTUV010000013.1, forward strand.
CCTTAAAATTATTATTTCCATACCAAAATAACTTCATTACAACCCATAATAGCAATTATTGAAACTTCCATCAAAAGTGCAAATTACATATATTCTAAATTTCCATAAAAAAGTTTTTAAAATCAAAGGAAATTTACATATTTCTTGTGAATTCCTCAAAAACACTAAATCCTTGGAGAATCTTATAGAATTTGATGAATTGAAGAAGAAAATTCATCCCTTGGTCATCAATGGAGGTTCGGCCCCCTAAGAAGAAGAAGATGATGATGAAAAATAATTTTAACTTTTTATTCTTCTTTCTTTCTTAACCACTAATACATATATATATATTAAATAAATAAATAATTAATTAATTAATAATTAAAATATTTATCATCTACTATTCAAAAATAATTTTTATTTTTATTTTTTTACTTTTTAATTTTGGCTTTGACTTTTTACTTTTTTACTTTTTATTTTTTTTAGTAAAATTTATACTTTATGTATATTTCACATATACATTAAGTATACATTAATTATTTTCTTCTTCCAACATATTTATTAATCCTTTCAAATTATTTATATGTGTAGAGATACTTAAAATAATAGTAATTAAAACAATGAACAATGGTTTTTTTATAATTTATTTTGCATATGATAGTAAATATTGGAAATCATACAATACCTTGATATATTTATCTAATGATATTTTATATTTTAATTTATCTTTATATTTTTTTCTTTTATGATTTTTTCGATAAACCATCTAATTTATCTCCAACTTAAGTCAATATTTTAATTCTATACAAATTTAAACTTTGTAATAATTTGTATATGAATTTTTGAAATGTGAAAAATCTATCATAAATCCAAAAACTCATGTGACCTCTTGAATTGGATGCTGATGTAGCTTTAATAATAAAATTATTTGTTGACATAGAAATGACGTGGACTTAAATACAAAAATTTAAAAAAGAATAACAAAGGCAAAACTATATCATTTTGTCTGAATCCCAAATGTCTTAAAATCCTCATTTTCATCAAAGTCTCAAATTCCCTCAATCTATCAATTTCTTATGCAAATCATCTATCTTGAATCCTAAATCCCTAAAGAGACAACATTTGATTGCAAAATTCCCCAAAGTTTCAAGTAATTTTGCCGTCTATTTGGCCTCACCTTTGCAACCACATCTAGTAAATGGGCAAGAACTAAATTTGAATAAGAAATTTGATGGAAGAAAATCTTTGGAGGAGGAGGGCGATGGAGAGGGGGAATCAACGACTGCCACTATTGCAGAACAACAAAATTTAGGGCTTTTGTTAGTTAACTCTGATATGGTGACAATATACTTGCAATGAGCTGGCATATAACATTCTTATATCCTATATACATATAATACATATACCTTGATGTATGCAAACTACGTATACAAAATATAAAAATGCCACAAATTCAGTCTTTATGAAATCTCCCATAATTCCAAGAAATATTAAAAAAAACTCATAGCAAACTTTAATAAATAAACAAAATAGTACCAAATGATAATTAATTATCGATATACAAATTTTAATAAAATTTAGGGGAAAAATTCGCAGGAGTTTTATCTTTTTTTCGAACATCTCAAAAAAAAAAATAATTATACAACTTGCACAAAAGAATTTAACACTCCCAAAATATATTCATTTTATCCATTCTCCCAAAATCTTCAGCACACACACACACATATATATATATCAACATAACATATATTTTTATATACATAACATTTAGCACAAAACTTTTATAATTTACATCATTTACAATCGTATAATCGTATAAACCTAATATACATATTTAAAACAAGTTTCACAAAAAAAAAAGAAGATAATTATCTGGATGAAGTTGGCTCTGGTCGGTGGCAGCCTATAATACTTCGAGTGGAATCCAACCACAATCTAGACCTGACCAGATCTAGCAAAATTCTTCAAAATCTCCAGATCAACCATGTTACTTGTGCTATAAATTTCAATCATACTAAGCTAAAAGCATAGCGGTACATATTTTGGTATAAAATCGATGACATTTTATATGCAATGCCATAAAATGCACTATACTCTTATGTCAAACAACATATACATAATTTCATTTACAATCAATCATCCATACACATTGGTCCAAAAGTCCTTATATGTTGTTCTAGTTCCAGTAATATTGTTTCGGACTATCTTATCTATCTGTGACACCAGCATGTTTCGCCTAAAGGTGTAATACTATCTGTAACACTAGTGTGTTTTGCCTGAAAGCGTTATGCTATTTGTGATATCGGTGTGTTTCGCTCGACGGCGTTATGTTATCCACAAACAATATTCTGGAATAAGACTCTATATAATGTAACATGCAATCGCATTTTCCATTTTTATCTTATTTTTTCCACATTTCATGTTCTTTTTCTAATTTACTACTCATAATTAATATCATTTTCTCATACATTATAAATGTGACTCATTTCCACATTTTAGTGCAATATTTATACTTTTCATATTTTTCACTTATCATCACTTTTACCCATTCTTAAATGACTTATTATGCAATATTCAACTCAAATCAAGCATTATTACTTCAAACAATGCCATGCACATACATTATATTTCAAGTAATATAAGACATTCAACCTATATAATTAGTTATGCTTAAAAACAATGCAACCAATAAAATTAAATGCCAAAATATGTACTAACCTCTTATATGCACAATTGTGAGCCAAAGCTCTATTCCACTCCAAAGTTCTTTATTGTCCTTCACTACTAGGTTGTGAAAATAACTATGTACTCAACTCCTATTTAAAATGTGAATATATATAAAACATTAGAATCATACACTACAAGAATCAAGCTAATTAGAAACAGAAAATTCTGTTTCTAAACATTAAAATTCCGTTTCTAAATAGCTTTAGAAACAGATTTGAAACTGAAAAAATCATTCGTAGAATGCTCGTTTCTAATGTAACAGAAATGAAAATTCTAGTCTGTTTGTATTCTAGAAACGAAATTGAAACGGATGTGCCGTTGTAGATTTACAATGGAACACATATCTGTTTCTAAATTGAGTTGGTTTGAGGATCAAAGATTTGTTTTAATTTGAAACAGATCACTATCCGTTTTTATTAGAAATAAAAATTCCATTTCTAGTGGAGACATACCTTGAGAAAATGAAGAACCAATTTTTTGGTTTAGAGACGAAACATTTCATTTTTAATAGAAAACGGATCGTCATCCGCTTTAAATAGAAACATAAAATTCCGTTTTTAATAGCATTATTATTATTTTATAATATTAATATATTTATTTTAATTTATTTTATTGAATATTTTATATATTTTCAATATTACATATATATTTTATTTTTAATCTAAGAATGTAAATGCAAAACTTAGAAATAATGAGAAAATATAAACATATTTAGATAATGTAAATAAAAAGTGTGAATATCAAAAAATATTATGTTTGTCGGATATATCAACATAACAATTGATATGTAAAAAATGTATAATAATAATACCCAAAACATCTAATAATCTTTTTACACCTCTCATATGCAGTCGACAGTCGACATACTAAAAATATATAGTAATAATATCCAAAATATCTACAAATCCGTAGACCTGTTATATGCGGTAGACATATCAAAAACGTATAATAATAATATTATCCAAAAAGAGCTACAAATTTATATATCTATCATATATAGGGTCCAATCAAAAGGTATATTATCAAAAGCAGGATGAGTGTATGACGAGGCTAGAAGCTTCTCATTAGATCCTCCATACGGGTCATCCCTCTCTAACAAATCTGCTAATGATTGCCGGAGAGTTTGCAACTCCTCTTGAAATGCTGCATCTATTGGTTGAGAAGAAAAGGCAGACGATGTTGAATGATGGTGATAGTAAACAGCTGTGGCAGAGCCCATACTGTAGACTCTACATTTCTTCTCTCTGCCAACAACATCCAAAAAAATATGTGCCTCATAAATATCAACATGCTCGTTGGACCTCTCTTGCAACTGAGACTGCTACTTCTTCAGTCGTATGTATCACTCCTAAAAAACATAACCCACAAAAACACTTCATAAATTTATTAATTATAAATTACTAAATTCAAAGTAATAGTGAACAAAAGTAAATAACAGTCCACTATCATCTGATTAATCAAAACTAGCAATCAAAATCAAAGAAGCTTTGTTATGCAAGAAAAACTAACAGGTCAACAAAAAAAAAAATATCAACATTCATATAATACCTCGACCCAATAGGGTTGATTCCATTTAATAGAAATAGAGTTTCGATAGGGTTAAGTATTAAAAGAAATAATTTACAAATTAAACTTTGTAAGAAAAAAATCAAGCAAGAGCAATAAAAAAAATTAAAATCTATAGAAGTTAAAGAAGTATGAGTAAATTAAATTTACCATTTATAACAAGAAAGAATTAGTTATAAAGTGTAAATTTAAAATTGCTAACTCTATAGCCTGAAATGTCGATAGCGAAGTGTAATTAGTGCATAGCTAAATATATAAACATAAGAAAAGAAATGAAATCATGTAAAAATAAATGGTAATGGTTGTTGTCAAACCGTGAACGAGAAGAGAAAATTTAGATACAACAAAGGGAGCTTGGCAATAGAACAAGGACACCTCATTGGATTTAACTAGACACAAACCCCACGAATACCGCTCCTACATGGTATAAGGAATAACAAGCCTAGTAAATCAATTTTTAAATGGCAAATAACAGTTGAAATGTGGCAAAGGGTGTTGGATAAGCTGCCAAGTGGGAAGTGAGTCATTCTTGCTAAAGCTTAGTAAGAAAACTCACCATGGCTAGCTGTCAGTTTCTATCCAAAATTCATGAACACTTCTAACCAAACACACTGAGACATACCTGCCTCAACACTACACATCCAACTCCAACTTTAGCCACATAATAAGTTATCCAAATCCAAGCATAAAAGAAGCACAAAGAAAATAACAGTTGTACACTAATTAGGAAAGCAAAAGAAGAAGAAAATCAGATTGAGAAATAGGATTAAAAGGACTTAATTCTTGTGGTTGTTTCTTGTTTTATTTCGAGATAATTAAAAAAAAAAGGATTTGAATTTTTAGGTTTAGAAAAATCTCAAGAAAACTCAATTTTAATGACACAAAAACTCAAGAAAAATCTTAAGTGTGTCATGTTTGACCTAATTACCCAATACTAACAACATATAATAACTTGAAGATTAGAAAATAGGTAACTAACTCAAGAAAATGGGGTTATTGTTGTTGCTTTGAAGAAGACTAAAGAAAGGAGAGCAGCAAAAATAAATGACCAGGATGTTTCCAATTAAGAACCCAAGTTATCACAGCAGAAAATGCCCAAGTTGAAGACCAAATAACACAATGCAAGTTAAACAACCACATTACCATGATTGTTAATGCAATAACACTCAAAAAACTTCAGATTGTGTTGCGCTCACTACTATGCACTACAAGAATCAAGTTAATCATGATCTTGCAAGTAATTCCTTGATTATAACTTGATAATATTGTCTTATATTTTGAATCAAGATTTATTTATAAAGATATAATTTTAACTACTAGGTGTGTTCATCAAATTAATAAGAATACTCTTACAATATTTTTTCATATCTTATTATCAATTTAGATGACTAGGTAGACTGATTAATAGAATTTGTCTCAATATCATAGCTAAATAATAGCTAGCTAACTTATCTATTGTCCCTTTATAATCTAACATATAGAATGTTTTTTTAACAATTATTTTTATAGTTTAATTGTTAAGATTTAGATTCACAGCTATAAATTATACGATTTTCAGATGAAATATTATGTATATGCATGTAAGGGCTTTACAAAATATACTACTAATCTTTTGTAGCTGGATTTTAAGTTATAAAAACTATTTTAAGTTAGAAAAACTATCACCCTAAACTACAAAGATATATTCTAAGATAAAATAAAATATGAAAATAGTAAAAATTTTAAAAATAGTAAAAATCTGAAAGTATCAATATGCAGCAGCAGTGTAATCCCAATTTTAAGGCAAAATAAGCTATTACTCATAAAAAGATATTCAAAACACATCATAAATGTTATAAACAATCTTTCCAAATTAAAATGAATATTCTAAAATAAATCATTTAGTTTAATTAAAAGCATAGCGTTTGCTTTTCTAATCTATGTATGTTCTTATGTAATTGAACAATTTACAACGATTAATAATATTATTTTATGATTTTTATGTATTAAACAGAGTCTATAATATAACATTATATTGGCAGAACGTTCACCCTATAAACATACTAAACAACATACTAAACAAGAGGCATTCTTGGTGGCCAAAACAATTTATCGAAATTCTTTTTTCAAGAATTAAAAGCACTAAAAGTAAGTTTACATTTCTGTTGCTCTGATACTAGATAATTTCATTCAAAGACAAGCAACCAAACTATAGAGCAGTGAACAAGCAACCAAACTATAGAGCAGTGAAGGCTTTCATTCAGTCCATACAAGTCCGTATACTATAGAACTCGTTGTCATCGATTTTGCAATTTTAAATGAATTGTTTTCCAATTTCAGTTTGCAAATAATATATCAAATATAAATTCAAGACTGCTCATCTCAGTGTCCTCTGGGTTCATAATGGATATATGCTGTATGTAGATAACCAAAAATTAATCACTGTGTTGCACTGTCTCACAGAGACTTCAAAAGAATGTCTTTTTTTTTTCTTTTTTCCTTTCAATCCACAGTCCACATTCAACACAAAATTCTCACAAAATCATTTCAAGTCACTTAAAAAACCCATAACATGCATGTCTCTGCACATGACATTACATATTTCTACTCTAAGGCTTTCCTAGAGAAGAATCAGCATTTTGAATCATATTATTGTGACAACATTTGGGTGAAGGATCTTTTAGTTTACAATATCAAATTGAGTTATTGTAAGGTAAATCAAAACAACCAACAAATTATTTTTATTTGTTAATTAATTTAAATATATGAGATGCTATATATATATTTAAGAGACAAAAACAAGAAATAAGAGCAAGAATTTTTCCAGGAGTTACCACTTACAATTGCAAAAGAGAAGTGAATATTATTGTGGTGTCGGCAACATAAGAAGAAGGTGGCACCTTTCAATTTCATATATATAGTGTCAAGTCCCAGGCAAAGAGAAAGAGAGAGGTCAAAATAGCAGCTTTTAAGATACCTAAACCCTACCACCACTATATGTATCTCAATTCTTTTTTCAATCAAACGAGGGACCCCTTTTCTCATTTTTCTCTCTTTTTCAACTCTATTACTCTTCACTTACCACTATATTTGTCTCTCATTTTCCTCTCATTCTCTCTCATAAATGACAACATTTTGTTTATGTTGTATATCAGCAGTGAAAAAGTAACATAGCAACAGAACATTGGATCCTGAGATATTCGACACACGCATAGAACATAAACACAATAACAAATAAATCCTAATACGAAACCCAAATATCAGAACCAAAAAAAAGAAGTATGCATAATGTTTGGCATCTAAAAAGACAAACAGAAGCATGGAAACAAAGTTTCCACACACCTTAAGAGCCCTTTTGCAGAGTTTAAGAAAAGGGAAGCTAACAAATGGCTCTTTTGCCTAAGCTCATTGTCTATTCTTTCTTTTTATTTTCATTTTCTTTTACTACTCTAAATATATGAGTAAAATAGGGTTCTTTTTTACTTGGTTGGTTTTACATGAAAGCAAGGGAAATCAGGAATCTAAAAGGTGCAAATTACAATCTTTTTCATTGTTAGTTTTGTCCACAGATATATAGTCGAATTGTGGATTCCAGTCAGCAAAAATGATCCAAATTATCTGCTTTGGATTTGGACCACTTTACTTGTGAAATATATTTCTATATATTACATGTACATACATTTCCTAAACGAACATATTAATACTTCAACTCACTTAATGCTCTTTAAATTTCCTTGTCAGATTCATTATTGTTTTCTCTATTTTAATAGTCTCCAAAATTTTAAAGGTTGGAACCACCACTGGATATATAAAACTATTAACATGATTTATAAAAATGCATTTATTATTAATTTTACCTGAAATTACATATTAAATAATAATAAATTAATATTATTAAATATATATAATATTCATTGGACCTATTGAAAATGCAAGAGCTGCAGATGCACCTCCTTGTAATGGATTTGGCAAACTTTCTTTATCTTCATCAATATCCCCCTTTCCAATTTAAACAATTGAATCCCATCTCTATATCCTGCAACTCCAATAGCATAACACCTATTTTCTTGATCAAATGAACAATATCACTATTGTTCACATCAAAATTCAAACCCCAACCCAAACTCTCTCTCTCTCTCTCTCTCTCTCTCTCTTTCTCTCTCTCTATTTTCCACTGAAAATTCATCAATTTTCATTAGGAAATCAAAGATTAGATTCTCACCCAACCTTCATGGCCATTTCCCAATTAATCAATCATTGAAATTCTAACTTTAGGGTTCAATCCTAATCCAAATAATTTAACTATATATATATATATATATTACTTAAATCAAAATCAAAACCATCAAAACACAGTAATACAAAGCAACCCAAATCAAAATCCAGTAACACAAGAAATACAAATCCTAAATCAATGGGAAAAAAAATAAAAAAATCAAATAGCAGAGAAATTTAGGTTTTATAAGGTAAAGAAAGAACAAAAAAACTTACCGGCTCTTTGAGCGCTGATAAGAGTTCTTAAAATCAAAATAAAAATCAATTGAAAATAAGTTAAAGCAACAAAAATCAATCAACAGCAAATCGTAAAAACCCAAATATTATATGTAGAGAGAGATCGATAGAGAGAGACAAAAAGAGAGAGAAACCAACCTCTTAAGGTAGAGAAAGATGACTTGATGATGGAGAGGATGACGTTGCTGAGAAAGAAAATGGAAAGGACGACGGCAGAGAAAATGAGAAGGAAAGAGTGAGAAGAGGACGACGGTGATGAATTTGTTTTGAATGTTCACCCACTGCACAAGTAGCAACGATGAGGAGAGGGAGAGAGTTTGAGGCATTTAAGAAAAATGACAATTGAGGGTTACTGAAAAAACTCGCACATCACCCCCTCTGTCAGATTAGGTTAAGTTCTAAAGAATAGAAACTAACATAGAAACGGATACAAAATCTGGTTTCATAGCATTGAAAAATTTAAAAACGGAATAGATATTTCGTTTTTGATGCAATAAATTTCATCACTCAACAAAAGTGGAATTAGAATCGGTTTCTAACCTCAGACGAAATTTTACGCGTAATTGTTCCCTCCAACTTCAAAAACAGATCAGTATCCGCTTTAGAACGTCTGTTTCTAATTCCGTTTCAAAACCATTTTAACATTGAGCGGCAATTATTCCTGGGTGAAATAAAAACGACTTCTGAAACGAAAATGATCCGTTTCTAAAAGCTGTTTGAAATTGGTTTCTATTCCATTTCAATACATCAAAAATTTCACATGTTTAGTTTCCGTTTCAAATGGTTTCTATTTAGAAACCGATTCATATCTGTTTCTAATGCTGGTTTCTAAACTGAGCTTGACTTAAGTATTTCTGGAGAAAAAGTTTGATTTTTTATCCATGGCATTTGAACCTTTAGCTTAGAATACTAGAACTGTTCGAAAAGTAAATTAAGCCGTGCATTTCTAAGAAAGTAAACCGGCTATAGGTATGTGCCACCAATGCCTTATTCATGGCTTTTGGTTGTCAATAATATTAACGAGCGGGACTTTCTTTTCTAAAAAGCTTTCTTTGTCACTCTCACCTGTCATCCAATATGGTTCACACCATCGTTATTTGACTCGCTTAGTCCACATTAAAATTAGTAAGTAAATATGTCTTTATTTCAACCACTGCATAGGGCTCGTACAGAGAATATGCTGGTTCGCTTGAATAGTCTTTTCTATAATCAAATTCAATCATGTTGTGCATGAACAGGCTCTATAAAATCCAGTAAAATTAAGTGATATGATAGAATCTATATTATATTTTAGCTATTTTATTTATTTATACTTAGTTTTATTTTATTTATTTCATTTACTTAACATTTATTTAATTATTTAATTTATCATTTATTTATCGAATTATTAATTAAAATTTATTTATTAAATAAAATTTATTTATTGAATTATTAATTAAAATTAAATATTAAATTAAATTATTAATTAATATTAAGGCAAATTTTTGCAGTGACATTTATAGTAGTTTTAACCATTTAACATGAATTATACAACATTATTTCAAATTTTTAAATTTTTTCTTATCTATTTTAATTTTGGAAGAACATTCTAATCAATTCTAATTAGCAATCTAAGTTTATTTCCATTATTAAAATTATTTAATAACATGATTTAAACCATGAATCAAATAAACATCAATTCTTTATCAAAACTTTTTCAAAACTCTTAATTTAATACTAACCACTTCAAACTTATATTAAACCTAAACAAATTAACTATCTAACTATAAAATCCTTATATCCTTATTAAATAAACATTTTCCATACCCATTTCAATAATTATCTCACCTCCAATCAAAATTTTAAAATTTACATATTTTTAAAACTCATTAAAACCAAGCTTAAAGTATAAATTACTTACCTAAACCTTTATTAATCTTCAAAAATACCTTGAATCCTTTGAAATCTTTGTAAGATTTGGTGTTTTAGATGAATAAAATATCCCCTTATTTTTCTTAAAATTCGACCGCCATAGTTGGAAGAAGAAGAAGATGGGTTTTTTTCCTTTTATTTCCAATATTTTCAATTTAACCCCTCATTTATATATACTTACTAAATAATTAATTAATATATTATTAAGATATTTTTATTCTTATTCCCATCCAAAATTAATTTTAATCTTCATATTTATTTATTTAACTTTTAACCTAACTTTGTCTTTTTTCTAAAAGTGTATATGTTAGGTAGATATCATATGTACATTATATATCCAATATATCTTTTATGTATATCTTGTGTATACATTAGGTATATATATTATGTATATCTCTCTTCCAATACACTAATGAACTCTCTATAGTAATTATTTATTTATTTATATTATTATTTTTTAAATAAATTTATAGGTGTTAGAAATCTCTCATCATTAAATAATTTTATCCTTGAAATTACTTGATGCTTAGCTCTAGAAGAGTTGAGGATACTGGCTTCACATATTCTACTCACTCTCCCTTGTCACCTCTTTAGTAGAATGATTCCTCCATAACACTTTGACCAATAGCAGCATCTCATTTCTCAACTCTTTTACCTCTCGTACCAAGATTGCTACTGGTTCCTCTTCATACGTCAGATTTGAATTCACATTGATAGACTTTATTGATAAGACATGAGATGGATCTGATCTGTACCTCCAAAGCATTGAGACATGGAAAGATGTGTATTCTATCCAGTACATCATAATGCCCAATGAAACGAGGACTCAATTTTTTCTTTCGACCGAATCTCAAAATTCTCTTCCATGGAGACACCTTCAGAAATACCTTATCCCCTACATTGAACTATATTCCTTCCTTTTTAAGTCTGAATATGATTTCTATCGATCTGAAGCTGCTTTCAAACGATCCCAAATTATCTTAGCTTTCTCTTCTGTTTCTTTGATTAAATCGGGACTGACCAGTTTACCTTCTCTAAGCTCATTCCAACACAAAGGTATCCTGCACTTCCTATCATATAAGGCTTCATAAGGAGCCATTCCAATACTAGACTGAAAGTTATTATTATATGCAAATTCAACCAATGGTAAATATTTATCCCCACTTTCAGTGAACTCAATGACACGGCTCCTCAACATATCCTCCAAGACTTATATCACTCTCTCTAACTGCCCATTTGTCTATGGATGAAAAGTAGTGGTGAAGTGTGAACCTCGGTTTTCACCCAAAAAGGATTTGGATGAACGTTCACTTGTTGTTAGGAATCGCCACTCAGTTTTTTCTGTTCAAAGGGAAAAACTAAGAAAACCCTTGTTTGACTCCAATAATGCATCCAATGTAAAGGTTTCTAATCTACGAACCCAAGGAGGATTCGGGGACTATGTCATGTATTTGATTAATTTGCCAAAAAAGAGATGAACCTAAAAGGAACAGAGAAAGGAAGACAAATAGATTGTTAGTAGATTGTGGACTTGCTATTTGGGGTGAATCCCAAATATGCCTACATACTCTCGTTTTTTATGAGAGATCAAAGCCCATGTAGTTCGGGAAAAGCCTATTTAAAGGCAATTATGCATTTATGCATGTGTGTATGTATGCTTCGTGAATTGTCGGGCTTTTTGCCAAAATTGTGAGATTTTGAGCACTTAGTGCTAAATTTGATGAAATTTGGGTACTTGGTACCAAAAGAATGTAATTTAGGCTCCGTGCCAAAAGGTTGATTTTAATTGTGATGGGCTTCATGCCGAAAGAGATTAGGTTTTTGACCAAAAAGAAATTAAGAAGGAGGTGTAGTGCTCATGATATGCTTAAATTGACTAAGGATAAATTAGAATATTACATTGTTTAGGATTCTCCCACTTCGTAGTTCCAGATCTCGTTTTTCCGGGCCTTGGATTATGATTTTTGATTTTGATTTAGATTAATTCTCGAAAAAAGCCAAACCAAAAGACCCCCCCCCCCCCATGTTCTGAAAATTTAGAGGCCTTTTATAGACAAAATTCGGACCTGGACGGCGGTCGGACCGCCGCGGAAGTGACAGCCGGGGAAAAAAGGAAAAAGTAAAAATCAGTGACGGTGGGATCGCCGCGGTTGGCGGACAGCCGCCCACGGCGGTCGGACCGCTAATCCTGGCAGGCGGACCGCCGTGGTCGGCGGTTGAGCCCCCCAAAACAGTACAAAAGATCGCAAGATTTTCGTTCAAACTGATTTTTCGGTAGCTACGGACCTCCAAAAATTATTCCGGGACCATATCCGTGATCCTTGCGTCGCTCCGGACATTTCAAGTACCATGAAGACATACTTTTGATGAACTTTACCGTGAACCTCTGGTCCAGCCCGATTGTCAGCAGTCTGAGAAAATCGGCTTTCCGAGCCTCAAAATTCGAGTATTCACAATTGCCCCCCACTGGGGTCCATAAAAATGACTTATGGGGCTTAATGGTCGTCAGAAACGAGGATTTTGAGCGAGATGCAAAAGACCCGCGTTTTCACATTTTCCTTATAAATAGGTTCATTTCCATTCCATTTCCATTTGCTTTCATTCTTTCTTCTTCTTTCCTTTCCTTCAAACTTTCTTTCGCCGATGGATTTCACTGGCCTAGAAGACTTCGAAATCCCACTCCCTCCCTGCAATCTTTTACTTGAGGAGGAGAAGCACAGCTCCCGGACCGGCTGCTATGAGGTAAGTACCTTCCCCTTTACTCATCTAGCATGCATGCTTAAGAATTTTATTTATTTCCAGTAAGGAACTTAGAAACAAATTTTAGGAATCCTTCATTTACATGTACTTGAATTAGCTCTAGTAATGAATCAGGAGTAATACCAGGCTTCACTATGTTCTGCCATCAGTAATTATTTCTAGTAAAAAACTTAGAAATAATCCTCTAGGAGGTCACACCCGGCCGGGGAAAGAATTTAAATTTTTTTGAAGTTTCCCCCTAAATTATCTCCAATACTGAATTAGAAAATCCCTCTCTCTGCTTTTTAGGACACTGCGATTAGGATATCCATCGCCGAGAGTCTCATGAGCACTATTCCGGCTTACATCTTTGATGCCGGGCATCCGGTGGGGGATTTTATCAGACCTGCTTTCCTCCACCGTTTGAGGAATGTAGATGTGGGTAGAGATATCCACAGGGAGTTGATCTACGCGCTGGCCGAGCGATGGTGGCCCACTACTGATACCTTCCATTTTACTTGGGGGGAGATGACGATGACGCCTACGGACTTTTTCGTCATTTCCGGGATTCCCTTCGGCGTTTGAGATGGTGGAGTTCTATGATGATTGGCAGCATGACATTTCTTCAGCCGACATGGTTACTTTGATCGGGGTTAATTATCCTCGACATCAGGCGCCTCGCTATTGAGCTTTGAAAGTAGGAATGATGGCGTGGATGGAATGATTGGGCAAAGGGTTAGTATTAATGTTTGGTTGACTCCTGATAGGAATGATGTCACCACTATCCACCAGATCTTGGATGCGGTTTTTCAGAGTCCAGCAAGCATCTGTTCTATGCCCATTTCCTTGGTGGTATTCACAGTACTCATTGACCCTATAATTGGAGGATAATGGGTTTGGAGGAGGCCTTGGGTCCAAAGGCTTCAAGTACTTTCCTTCCATGGCCTTTTTAAACACCAGATGAAGGGGCATCCCAAGGTCGGTATATTGCCTTCTTGGCTGATTTCTCTGCCCAAGATTGCCCACACGTAAAGGATTTGCAGGGGCAATATTGGCCACTTCATTGACCTTGCTTGAGGAAGCAGCTTGGCCCTGTTTCTTATACTTTGAAGTAGCTCCCTCATCTACTATCTTACCCAATTGTATCAAATCTTCTACCTTAGTTGCAGTCGCAATGAGCGATTTGAAAGTAGATAGGTATTGGGTTTGCAGTTGAGCTTGATATGTAGGCCTTAAATTCTTGATTATAATATCAATCTGCTCCTGTTCTGAAGGGCGATTGATCATTTGGGCAGCCTTCGCCCTCCACCTCGTAAGGAACGAGGAGAAGGGTTCATTGTTGTTTTGCTTGGTAGTCTCAAGCTCCCTTCTAGTGACATCTACCTCAATATTGTAGTGGTATTGAGTGTTAAATGCATTGCAGATGTCTTCCCAGGTCTTAATCTTGGCACGATCCAGGCTTACAAACAATTTAAGGGCAGCACCAGTCAAGGATTGTTGGAAGAGTTGAGCAAAGAGCTCGTCATTTAAACCCCAAGGGCTTAAGGCCCCCACATACATCTTCAGGTGGGTTTTAGGGCAAGTAGTCCCATCAAATCTGTCCATCCCAGGCAACTTGAATTTTGGAGGCAACCTAGCTTGGGGAAACAAGGATAAGGAATCCATGTCTACCACCTCTTTATGAGTTTTCATGGCAGTGATTGACCTTTCAAGCAATTCAAGTTTCTTTTTTAGTTCATCAGTTTCAGTAGTATTCTTAGAGGGTGGATCTTCCAAATTGATGATAGGGGTATTATTCTGAGCAGTCATGGGGGTACTAGTTTGTCCCACAATAGGTTCCTTCCCTAGATTTCCAGGAGTAGTGGCTGTCTTTGGTGCCCCTCCCAATTCGGCCAAGATGGCTACCCTTTGGGCGGTCAAGGCTTCATCAATTCTTTCTTGCATCCTAGCTTCAATCTCCTTAACCTGTCCATCTAGCAAGGCATTAATATGTTCGATAGTAGCCATTTCAGTAATCAGAGTAGTTGGTGAAGTTGGGGTAGTAGGACTTGTGGGTGATTGCACAGTTGGAGTTGGTGTAGCTTGTGTAGGTGAAGGCACACGGGTAGTGGGTACCTGCAAAGGTTAAGGGTAAAGGATCAGGGTAGTGTGTAGGGTAGGAAGACTCTTGGTCCACTTGTACGTATCAAAAGGTTTTCCCCAAAACAATGTTGTTATGTTGCATGAATGCACCTCATCACATCATAATTCATTTTAATGGAATGTGATACTATTATTGGGTACATACAACCTAAGGGAGGGTTCTATTGTTACATGAAAAATAGAGAATAGGCTTATAATAGGGACCCTTGAGTCTTGAGTAAGATATACCTAACCACATATGAAACAAAGAGTTTCGCGTGGGTCCAACAGTACGTTTACTCATGGGTCACTCCAAAAGGATTGGAATGGTTTGCGACAACAGGGAGGACGCTTTGGCTGTCCGCCGACATAATCAAGGAGACCTGCCGGTCAGCGCTACTTGCTATCCAGACTCAGAATTTTGAACAGAAAGAGAAGAAATTCATTTAAAAATAATTTTTTATGCAATGGAGGAAAATGATTCCCCCATATAATGCAAGAGAAAAAGATTCTCTAAATGACAAAACAACTGTACAATTAATCAAACAAGGGGTCCATCAAAGGAAAAAGATTCCTTTTGTCAATTTTATTCCAATATCCTTAAGGAAAGGATATATATTGCTAAGGTACCCTGCAAAATAAATAAAAGTACCCTAAAGAAGGGCAAGTTAGTCAAATAAACAATTGTAGTCCACTAAGATCCCATAAATCATTTTTATGGTCCCCAGTGGAGTCGCCAAATTGTGAACCTCGAATTTTGAGGCTCGGAAAGCCGATTTTCTCAGACTGCTGACAACCGGGCCGGACCAGAGGTCCACGGTAAAGTTCACCGAAAGTATGTATTCATGGTACTTGAAATGTCCGGAGTGACGCAAGGATCACGGATATGGTCCCGGAATAATTTTTGGAGGCCCGTAGCTACCGAAAAATCAATTTGAACGAAAATCGTGCGACCTTTTGTACTGTTTTGGGAGGCTCAACCGCCGACCGCCGCCGATTTTTGCTTTTTCCTTTTTCCCCAGCTGTCACTTCCGCGGCGGTCCGACCGCCGTCCAGGTCTGAATTTTGTCTATAAAAGGTCTCCAAATTTTTAGAACCGGGGGGGGGGGGGGTCTTTTGGTTTGGCTTTTTTCGGGAATTAATCTAAATCTAAATCAAGAATCATAATCCAAGGCCCGGAAAAATGAGATCTGGAACTACGAAGTGGGAGAATCCTAAACAAGGTAACATTCTAATTTATCCTTAGTCAATTTAAGCATATCATGAGCACTACACCTCCTTCTTAATTTCTTTTTGGTCAAAGACCTAATCTCTTTCGGCATGAAGCCCATCACAATTAAAATCAACCTTTTGGCACGGAGCCTAAATTACATTCTTTTGGTACCAAGTACCCAAATTTCATCAAATTTAGCACTAAGTGCTCAAAATCTCACAATTTTGGCAAAAAGCCCGACAATTCACGAAGCATACACACACATGCATAAATGCATAATTGCCTTTAAATAGGCTTTTCCCGAACTACATGGGCTTTGATCTCTAATAAAAAATGAGAGTATGTAGGCATATTTGGGATTCACCCCAAATAGCAAGTCCACAATCTACTAACAATCTGTTTGTCTTCCTTTCTCTGTTCCTTTTAGGTTCATCTCTTTTTTGGCAAATTAATCAATTACATGACATAGTCCCCGAATCCTCCTTGGGTTCGTAGATTAGAAACCTTTACATTGGATGCATTATTGGAGTCAAACAAGGGTTTTCTTAGTTTTTCCCTTTGAACAGAAAAAACTGAGTGGCGACTCCTAACAACAAGTGAACATTCATCCAAATCCTTTTTGGGTGGAAACCGAGGTTCACATGAAGTTTAACCGAGTATCCAATGCATCTTGTAAACTTTTTTAAAATTTGGATGTAAATATGGAATCTCAGTGTGATACTAATGAAACTGGGACTCCATGCAATCTTACAATCTCATTGACATAAATCTCAGTTAACCTATCTAGAGGGTAGTCCATTTTGATTGGAAGGAAATGAGTTGATTTCATTAATATATCAACTATCACCCAGATTGCATCATACGTTCTCTGGGTCAAATGCAAACCCGACACAAAATCCATGTCACTTGCTCCCACTTTCATTTAGAAACTAATAATGGCTGCAGCAACCCTGTCATATGAGACATCTGGATACAAACTCTGCTATGTCGCTTTTCATACCTGATCACTAATAATACATCTTCAAATCCTGATACATCTTGGTGCTTCCAGGATGCATAACATAAGAAGACTGATATGCTTCCTTTAAAATCTTCTTTTTCAATTCCACATCATTAGGAACACACAATCTATCCCTATACCATAAGTTATCATCATCCTTCACATGAAAATCTTTGCTCTTCCCCTTTTTTTGCAATTTTTCACAATCTTTTGGAGTTTCAAATATGCCCTCTATACTTCTTTAATTTGATACTAGGCAATAAGAGCACCATTAGCACATACCTCAAACCCTCAAACCTGGCATGTAAAGCTCGCAACTCAACAAGCAAGATGAGAGCATAAGCAGTCAACCTTGCCATAAACTTCCAACTCAAGACGTCTACAACTACATTAGCCTTGCCCGGGTGGTAGTCAATCAGACAGTCATAATCTTTTATCAATTCCAACCACCATCTTTGTTGAAGATTAAGCTCTTTCTGAACACCCAGATACTTTAAACTCTTATGATTAATGTAGATAAAACATTTCTCCCTATATAAGTGATATTGTCAAATCTTCAATACAAATACTATGGTTGTCAACTCTAAGTCATGAGTTGGATAATCTAACTCATGAGGTTTCAGCTGTCTAGAAGTATATACAATAACTCTACCATCTTGCATCAACACATATCTTAAACCATTATGTGAAGCATCACTATAGATCACATATTGTTTACCTTCCACAGGTAGAGTAAGAACTGGTGCTTAAGTCAATATATCCTTCAACTGCTCAAAACTGGATTGGCATCGCTCTGTTCAAACAAATTTTACATCTTTTCGAAGTAATCTGGTGAATGGCATGGCTATCATAGAAAAACCCTTCACAAACGGATGGTAGTAACCTACCAGCCTCAGAAAACTCCTAACCTCTGTCAAATTTTTTGGTGGACTCCAATCAAAATTTTCTCCACCTTACCCTGGTCAACTCTAATACCCTCTACTGAAATAACATGTCCAAGGAAGGTCACATGATCCAACCAAAACTCATATTTAGACAACTTGGCATACAATTGTTTCTCCCTTAATATTTGCATACGATCCGTAGATACCTATCATGTTCTTCTTTACTAAGAGTGTGGACCAAAATATCCTCAATAAACACCACCATAAACTAGTCCAAATATGGCCTAAAGACCTAATTCATCAAATCCATGAATGCTGCTAGTGCATTCATCAACCCAAAAGGCATTACCAAGAACTTATAATGGCCATATCTCAATTGGAAAGCAGTCTTAGACACATCTGCATCTCTAAGCCTTAACTGATGATACCTAAATCTCAAGTTAATCTTAGAGAATATTGTTGCCCCCTTCAACTGATCAAAGAGATCATCAATATGAGGTAATGGGTATTTTTTCATGATGGTCACCTTGTTCAGCTGCCGGTAATCAATACACAACCTCAAAGTGCCATCCTTCTTCTTTACAAATAATATTAGTGTTCCCCATGGTGGTACACTAGGGCAGATAAAACCTTTATCAAGAAATTCTTGCAATTGCACCTTTAGCTTCTTTAATTCTACAGGTGCCATTCGATAAGGGGTAATAGAGATAGGAGTGGTACCTAGTACCAAATCGATACCAAACTCCATCTCTCTCTCTCTAAAGATAACCTTGGCAACTTGTCGGGGAACACATCAGGGACTTTGCCACTGTAGGTATACTATCCAGCTTAAATCCCTTTGCTATGGTATCTACAACATAAGCCAACTAAGCTTCACACCCCATTCAAATCATCTTCCTAGCCAAAATGGCTGAAATAAACATGGATGAGAGGTCTCTCCTCACTAGATACCACTACATCCTTTCCATCAACTATTTTCAGGGTAACATGTTTCTACTGAAAGTCTACTATCACCCCATATCTGGATAATCAATCCATACCTAAGATAAGGTCATAATCCCTAAAGGGCATCTCAATCAAATCACTAAGAAACTCGTCATTATGCACTACTATAGGATTATCTCGGTATATTAGGCTCACTATCACATTGTGCCCCAAAGGATTAGTAACTAATACATCAAAGGACTCTGAATGTACATCACTCATAGGTAAGATGGATGTATGAATGTGTCGATCCAGAGTCAATCAATGCATGCACTAAAATATCGAGTTGAGAAAATGTATCAGCTATAACATCAGAAGCATTCGGCTGTTGCTACATCACATGCACTCTGTGTGATGACCCAACCTCCTCCTGTCTACCCCCAGCTATAGATCCTCTCCTATGACCAGGCCCTGCTCTACTACCTCTACCACCTCGACTCCCTCTAACACTGGGTCTGGACACAACAATCTCCATTTGATCAATCTCTGGTGGCTCTGAGCAATCTCTAATAAAGTGGTCACGGGACCCACATCTGAAGCAACCTGGTGTTGAACTAGTACCCCAACAAATATTCCTGTGAATTCAACCACATTGAGCATAAATAGGTGGAGAAGATCTTTATGGAACTAGAGTTGGAGTACTAGCTATTGAGACTATAGGTCTTTACCTCTGCTATTGGGATGATCTACCAGGCTCCCTCTGGCCTCTATCAAATCATTGTGAAAAATCTCCTCAATCCCTCTTCGATAATGAAGACCATGCCTCAGTATCTCTACATTCAGATCTAGCTACAATTGCAAGTCCCTAGGCTTTCTCAACATTTCGAGCAGTAGATACTAACAGAGAGAAGTCCTCATACTGTACCGCCGCTACCTAGTATATGATGAACGGCTTCAAACCCTCCTTAAATCTCAGGCATCTATCAATCTCATCAAACAATAGACCTCTCATACCTGCTCAATCGAAGAAAGTCCTTCTCATACTCTATAACAGTCTTTTTACCTTGCTTCAGACTCAGAAATTCCTTCTTCTTGGCATCTCTGTACTTTCGCATTGTATATTACTTTTCAAACTCCCGTAGGAAATCCTCATACGACAATACTAATAGATCAACCAACCCATTAAGTACAGTCTTCCACTAGTCGTAAGCATCTTCTTGCAAAAGAGACAAGGCATATTCAAGCTTCTCTTCTGCGCTGGCCTACAACTAGATAAATACCCTATGAACCCTGTATAACCACTGCTCTGCCTCAACCGAATTAACAATACCAATGAAGTCCGTAGCCTTGTACTTTATTAGCTTATCATATTTCCTAGTATTTTATTATTGTTGCTGTTGCTGCAGCTGTATCGGGGCTTGTCTAAGCAACTCCACCATCTGTTGCAGTCAAACTGGTCCTAAGATGCTGGTCTGGTTGGCATTGATGCCTTTCCAGCAACTCCAGCACTAGCTCTAACATCAACACTATTTGCACTCTCCTCACCAGACTAGTGTATCCTAGATGTCATATCAACCTATATCTTAAAATATAATAAGGATTGCCACATCATAGGCCAATATAAATGCCAATGCATATGCATGCATTACACTTTAAAATCACATTAAAATTTCCTTTTTTCCCTCTCCAAAAACCACCTAGGTTAAGAACCTCAGAGCTAGACTCTAATACCAAAATAAATGTAACATTCTTATACTATATATATATACAATACATACACTCCATGTATGTAAAATACATATACAAAATATAAAAATGTCACAAATTCAATCTTTACAAAATCTTCCATAATTCCAAGAAATATTTAAAAAAATAACTCATAGCATACTTTAATAAATAAACAAAATAATACCAATTGATAATTAATTATCAATATACAAATTTAATACAAATCTATGAGAAAAATTCTCCAGAGTTTTGTATGTTTTTCAGATATCCAAAAAAACAACAATTACACAATCTGCTCAAAAGAATTTAATAGTCCCAAAATATATTCATTTAATCCATTCTCCCAAAATCTCCAACATATATATATATATATCAACATAACATATATTTTTATGTACATAACATTTAGCCCAAAACTTATATAATTTACATCATTTACAATCATATAAACCTAATGTAGATATTTAAAACAAGTTTCAGAAAAAAAAAACTAGATAATTACATGGATGCAGTTGGCTTTGGTCGATGGTAGCTTATAAAACTTCGAGTGGAATCCAACCACAATCTAGACCTGAGTAGATCTAGTAGCATTATCTAGAATCTCCCGATCAACCCTGTTACCTGTGAAATAAATTTCAATTGCACTATCTAAAAGCATAATGGTACATACTTTGGTATAAAATCGATGACATTTTATATGCAACTCTGTAAAATGCACTATGCTCTTATGTCAAACAACATATGCATAATTTCATTTACAATAAATCATCCACACATAGTAGCAGTAACAGTAGTTGTTCTAACTTTCAACTCTTCTCCTTGTCAGTGTTGCTGCAAATACTAAGATGTGATATGAGGTATTCAATCTTCTGCTTTTCTAGTACCTTAGTAAAAATATCTTCTATTTGTTCATCTGCAATGCAATGCATCAACAAAACTTCATTTTCTTTCTTAGCTTCCCTTATAGCATGATATTTAATCTTTATGTGCTTGGTCTTGCCATGAAAAATAGGATTCTTCACCTTTTCTACCGCTGACTTGTTATCACATAGAATTTCTATGGGTTGAGATCGCTGAAATCCCAAGTCAACTAGAATTTTTCTCAACAAAATTGCTTGATTTACTGCAGCAGATGCTGACAATGTATTTTTCTTCAGCTATTGATTATACAACTAAAGATTACTTTTTTATTCCCCAATAAATTACACTAGATCCAAGAGAGAAGCAATAACGTATTGTGCTCTTCTTATCCTCATTTGAACAAGCCCAATCACTATCAGAAAATCTCAAAAATTTGACTTTTGTGGATCTCCTATATTAGCAAACCATAATCAATGGTACCATGGATGTATCTTAACACTCTCTTAGCTACCACAAGACAAGTCTTAGATGGAGCATTCATAAATCTTGATAAAATGCTTGTAGCATACATTATGTCAGGTCTAGAAATTGAGAGATAAAGTAATGAATCGATTATGCTACTATAAATTGATGCATCAGCCGGTTAAGAATAATCATTTTTCTTTAATTTTTCTCCATGGATTACAGGTGTATTTAATACTTTGCATTTGATGAAATTAAACTTTTTAAGAAGATCCTCAGCATATTTCTTTTGAGAAACAAAGTGACCTTGATCTGTTTGATAAATTTCCATACTAAGGAAGTAACAAATTTTCCTAAGGTCATTCATTTCAAATATTTGAGGCATCTTCAATCTAAAATCTTTAATTAATTCTCAGTCACCAATAAATCATTCACATATAGAGAGACAATAAGAACTTCATTTCATTGATGTTTGATATATAATGTAGCTTCATTCAAGCTTCTTTTGAAAACAAAATTCAACAAGTAGCTATCAATTCTAGAATACTAGGCCTTTGGAGCATGTTTAAGGCCACAAAGCTCCTTTTTCAATAAACAATCTTGATTGCTTCCATCATAAAATCATTCAGGTTGCTTAATATATACTTGTTCTCCTAAAAATCCATTAAAGAGTGCAGACTTCACATCAAGCTTAAAAACTTCCCATCCTTCACTAGCTGCAAGTGCCAAGATTAATCAAATAGTATCAAATCTTGCAACTAGTACAAAGCTTTCAGTGAAATCTATTCCTTATTGTTGAACATACCTTTTACAACTAATCTTCCTTTGTGTTTATTGATGGAACCATTTGGGTTTAATTTCAACTTGAAAACCCACTTTGTTCACATAACTTGCTTATCTATTAGTTTAGGAACCAAAGTCTAGGTCTCATTTTTTATAATCATCTTTAACTTCTAATCTATTACAGTTCTCCACTCAGGAATCTCCAAAAATTCATTGATTTGAGTTGGTTCAAGTGAAGCAATGATGCATCTATTATAAATTTCATTAAGTGACCTTGTTCCTCTAACTACAAATACATCAACATCAGAATCTTAATTATTTACAGCTGGAACTTTATATTACTGGATGATCTTCAAAAATAGTATATTAATTTTGAGTTGGTCCCATCTTAATCCAGTCCCATTCACTTTCTTCATCAAACTTGACACTTCTACTGACATACACTTATTGATTTATGGGATTTAGAATTTGATAACCTATAGATGTGCTACTATAGCCAATAAACACTTCTTTCTCAGCTCTTTAATCTAACTTGCTCCTTTTTGCTTCTGGAATAAAAGAATAGCATATACTTCCAAAAATCTTAAGGTGAGCAACTAAAGGTTTGGCACCAAACCAAGCCTCAAATGGAGTTTTATCATCAATAGCCTTGGTTGGCAACCTATTATGTATATATACAGTTGTATTCATCGCTTATGCCCATAAGCATTTTGGAAAATTCTTTTCAATAAGGAGACATCTAGCCATATTCAACATTAATCTATTTTTCCTCTCAATCATACCATTTTGTTGACATGTATAAGTGATAGGGAGCTGATGGTGAATGCCAACCTTTTGCAAATACTCTTTAAATTGAGTGGAAGTGTACTTTGTTCTATTATCAGACCTTAAAGTCTTGATTAAGGAACCAGATTGAGCCTCAACTAAGGCTTTAAACTTCTAGAACATACTGAAAACTTTAAATTTCTATTTGAGAAAATAAACCCATCAATATCTATTAAAATCATTAATAAATAATAGAAAATGTTTGCTCCTATTGTAAGAAGTAGTGCTTGTTGGTCCGCATACATCCAATGTGAACTAATTCTAGCTTGATGGAGGCTCTCTAAGCTTGCCCAATAGAAAAAAGCCTAACTAAACTTCCTAAACTAACATGCTTCACATATCCCATTGTCTTCATTCACATGTGGCATATTAACAATCAAACTCTTACTTTCAAGCAATTTTAATGTTTTGAGATTGGTGTGACCAAATATCTTATGCCACAAAGATGTTTCTACACTATGACTGAAACAAGATTCAATTTTTGTATTTTTCAAATCCAAATGAAAACTCCTTCTCTTAATTTTTCATGGAAAATAACTTCACACTAGTAGGATGACTAGTTTCTCATGTCCTATCTTTAAAAACTACTATATAATCCTTTTCAAGAAATTGACCAACTGAATGCAAGTTTTGATTTATATCAAGGACATAAAGAACATCAAAAATTAGCTTTTTAACTACTAAAGTATGCACCATAACAACTCCTTCGCCCTTGACATCAACTAGCCTTCCATCTCTAACTCTAACTTGTGAAGAATAGTTGGTATCCAAGCCCTTAAAACTGTTCAAATTTGCTGACATATGATGGGTACAACCACTATCAACAAGCCATGTAATATTATCAATTAAAACATCACATTCATGAAATTCGATAGTAGCAAGCAAATTTTCTTCATAACTTTCAAAGTTTTCAGTAGCTTATGTGTCCTGAGCATGTTGTTATTGATTTTGTTTTGCTTGACAAACCTTGTCAGTATGACTAAATTTTTTACAAGTGCTACATTGAGCTCTTGGCCTAGACCAACAATAAGTTTTGTATGGTTGGTCCTTTCTTCTTGTTATTCTTCTTGTTCTTATAATTTTTCTTGTCAAATTGCTAGTTCTTTAATCGTCCTTCATGTGGTTTTGTTTTTTGAAATGTAAAAAGTTCTTTCTCTCCAGCAGTTTCTTCTTCTTTATAAGTTTTTCTCTATTCAATAGTTTGCATGGCATTGGAAAGCTTAATCAAAGTGATCTGAGAGACATCCCAAGTATCTTCAAGTGAGGAAATTTTTACTTCAAAATTTTCAAGCAGAGTCACCATAACTTTTTCCATTATCCTCTTTTCTTCCAACTCTTCTCCTAACAACTTGAATTGGTTTACAATTTTCATCACTCTATCAATGTAATCCTTTACCTTTTCAGTGTCCTTCATCCTCAACAACTTAAATTATTTCTCAAATTAAAAACTTGCATCTGTCTTATTTTATTAGACCCTTTAAATTCAATTTTTAACTTCACCCAAGCTTCATGTTCTGTATCACAAGCCATCATCCTAGTGAATATAGGATTTGCTATTTTTGCATGGATGTGCTTTAGAAACTTCTTCTTCATGTTGCCTGATCTGCATCAGAGTAAGATTTTGATCAAGGGAGGTGATATTATATTTTCCTCTACATGCTGCCATACTCCCAAACCTCTGAGATAAGCTCGCATCTTCATAGCCAAACATGGTAATTTTCACCAGTAAAGTAAGGAGGTGAAAAAGTGGTGCTGTTGGAAGCATTAAAAATTTCAACAAAATCAAAGTGATTGTGGTTTGTTTGGTGATTTCTTATTAGTTTTCTCTCAAAAACTCTTACGGCCCTATAAGATCATGATAACTCTAATACCATTTGTGGAGTAGAACTGGGCTTTTCTAAAAGAAAAGAAAAATAGAGAAAAGAAAAGAGAGCCAAATAAAGAAACACAAGAGAACGTATGGGAAGATTATTTTTTTACTGATCTTTTACATATTTATATAGTAAAAGTGAACTGGAGTTTGGTGACCTAACTTTCATAATTTAAGCAAGTTCATCTTCCAAACTTAAGCTCCTCCATACCTTTATAACAACTACAAACCTAAAGAAAGATGTGAAGGAAAAAAATATTTTAACAAAAGTGGCTAGATATTTTGCTTTACAACACTTGTATCATCTGTTAACTAAACAGTTGCAATAGTTGTTCCAACCTTCAACAGACTTACTAATAGCAAAATGTCCTCAATTGTTAGAAAGACGTAGCAGTAACATGGGTGTTGACCGGCCTAAAATTGCTTACATTCCAGATATTGACATTGATGATATATATAATAAATATCATGGCTGCTGCAAACTCTGATCCAAAAAGAATTCCTAAGACTTTTCTTAAGTATGCCCTTCAATCTTTATTTTTCTTTTCCTATATATCTTTAAGAAGCTTATGCTAATTATTTTCCATAAAATAATAATTTTAATATATATGTGCTTTTAAATTGATGTTGCAGGTTTACAAATATCTGGTCTTCAATCATAGATGTTGAAGGTGAAAATATATTTAACTTGTTTGTGAATTTATTCTTTTGGGCAACATTACTCAAGTATAGTTTGTTGAGTTATCATGATCAATTCATTGATTCTTGTCAAATAGAACACAAAATCTAGAAGGTACTACAACTTAGATTCTTGCAATTTTTTATGATTTTCCATCCACTCAGTCATAGGATTTATTTATTTTTTTAATTTTTCAGGTCCCAATTGAATAATGGTAACCAATTCTTATCTCGAGAAGATAACTACAGTTGTTATCTTTCTCACCTTAAAATTTTGTATCCCTTAAAGAGAGATTGCATTATTGTGAAGTATCTTGCGATTATTTTGAAGGTGAAAATAGTCTATAATTTCACATTTCCTCTGGTATTTTCTCATTTTTTTCCTATTTCTCAACATCATACAATGTATATCATTATGCAGATTTAAAGCTGTAGAATTGAGAATATGGCAGGTGCATTTATGAAATCTAGCAGCAGTTTAGATTGAAGAATTTTAGGAGAGAATCTAACAACCTTACTCTAGTAACTCTTTTTAAGGTAATTGATTTTCTACATTTCCTATATTTTCTCTTTTTTTTGATCTTTCAAGTCTTGTGAACACAATTTATATTCTTTTTCGTACAAGATCCAGAGAAATTGATGTCTTTGACTATTGACACATTAATGAAGGCTGGTACAAATACAACAGATTCATGTGTGGCATTGCTTCTGATGTTGATTGAGTGATCCTCTCCTGGTTAACATCATTAATGCAATAGATATTTATTTTCTCAAGGCCTGAAGAAAACACTGTTGGCCTTTGATGATTCAGGGTGTGGGCAAGCTAGAGGCAAACAATACCTCATTTTTTTCACAGTACCTGACTTATAATCAAGACACTATGTTGTTTCTTTAAAGGTCCATAAAAGAAAACAAAGTTCTCAAACCATTTGATTAAAAAATTATTTGAATTTCACAGCAATGTAATTGGATTTCATAAACAAATATAATTACAATGAACACAAACTAAGGAATGAAACTAACAAATGGTTTAAACTAAATTAAAATAACTTGAAATTGGATGGAAACAAATAAAAGACATTCAAAGAAAGTTCTTTTGCTCGGCTTGTAATGGTTTTTCTGTGAAAAAATTAGTCCCTTTCTTCCTCTCCCATCTCCAATTTTTTTCTTGGCTCCCTAATTTCATGGCATGATCTTTTAGTACTGGAGGTGGTAGAGAATTGTTTTTTTCCTTCTCTATATCTACTCATATTAGTGCCAAAAACATTTTTATTCTTCAAAAACTGTCCCTACTAGCATCAGCATCTATATAAAAGGTACTCCTCATCATCCTTTTTCTTAAAGAGAATATCTGTTTGTAAAAATGTTTTAATGACTTCTGCTCTTGTGTTAGGTATATTTTCTTATTTTCTAATTAAATGAATAATTACTTCAAATGTGTTCATCTTTCTATCTAGGCCTAAAGTATAAATTTGGTTGAAGGATGACTTTGAGAGCAACAATGATTAAATAACCATGCACGTTATTATTTTCAATAAAATAAATGAGAAATTTTATTATCATGTGCGTGTTTATTATTTAATATGATTAAAGTTCCATTAATAGATAATTCAACTTTATTTCATCAAGTATGTAACTTGATAGTAAAACTTTAAAGTAATATGAATTTTATTTTGCATTATCCCTAGTCAATCATTATTTCAATCATTATTGATGGAATGATAATGAATAAAGAATAGTATGTAGTTTGACTGATAATCACGTTTTACTGAATATGAATATGAGATATTAAGTCAAAATATAAGTACATGTTAGAGAATATTATACTGAATAGACCTAAAATGAGAATGCTACATGGATTAATATCATAAGTTATTCTCATCACAACAATGCTAAGTATTCTTTCAACTTGAAATCACTATGGTTCCTTAAATAAGGAGTTTTGTGCTTTGACATAATTCCATTTTATCTTTAAATGGATTTAATAAGGATTATTGTTGGACATTTAGTGAATCATGGAGAGGAATCTAGATGATCTAGATGGGACTTGTTTCTCTCATGTCTTGAAAGAGATATCTCTATACCTCTTGACAAGTAAGACTGAGAAATATGCATAACCATGCTCAAATAAATTAATAAGAGTTATTAATATTATTTGTTAAGCCAGTTTGCTTGGGAATTAAGAAATTTTGATTAATAAATATAAATATGACATGTTTCATGCCGTATGATTGATCTAAGATATCGTGTAACAAAAAGACTAAATATCTGACAGTGAAGCAAGGTTAATTGGATATTCGATCTTCACTTAATTTTGATAATCATAATGTCTTGCTAGAGACCACTTATGATTTATGGGCTTAAAGTAATAATTTAAGACCATTATCAATATTAAGTGAATCTATAGGGTCGCACACATAGAATGAATTAAAATATGCATAATAATATGAGTTCTGTTAAATGCCTTCTTAGAAATGTTATAGAAATTAAAATATTTTATTTCTGTAATGATATATATTTCTGTTTATATAAAATCATTTAAAGATTTAATTATCAAGAAAGTTTTGATTAACCTTGTTAGTTTCATCTATGCCACCGGTTTTGAATTCTCCGATTGCTTGTTTCGAGTTCTGAATTTGGGTTATATTTAATATTTCCTAAAATTTAATATCTAAAATTTGGTTTTATTATCTAAAATTTGTAAATGTGATGTCTTTTTTTTCTGCCACTGATATTTTTAGCAATCTAATAGTGGTCTTTCATTGTTCTTTTCTTAATAAAATTTGAAAAAGGAACCAGGAAGTTTGTTTAATGCTTAAACAAAAAACTTAGGTGATATGGCAACAACCATGCTTTTATGTTATGATCAAGGGACTATAAAGCTTATCGAGCACTGCATGTATGTCCACTCATTTGGTTTGAGAATTTGTCAATTGTGAACTTATGATTAAAGCCTAAAAAAGCCTCAATATGAGAGTTAGTAGATTAATCAACGATTCACAATGTAGGGTGTTAGAATGTCTAGCTGTATAGGTATGGGTTAACAGTTATATGAGTATGGTTGGTAAGGTTTAATTATTTTAATAAACTGTAAATGTGTAATAGCCTGTATATATATATATATATATTATTGTATTTTGAGAATGGCAAGAAGTGAAATAAATGAATTCTTCAACTATTTCTCTACTCTATCTGTTAACATGGTATCAGAGCCTGAGGTTTGAACTCAAGTTAGCTTTTTCGTTTCCCCTCTGCTCTCTTCTTCTTCTTCTTCTTCTTCTTCCTTTCCTCTGCTTTAGAAAGCAGAAAGTCATCATTACTGCTATAACCATTATTGTTGTTGTTCACTGCTACTTCAAATCACCACACAGAGGTGATCATTCTCTCTCATTGTCCTGCCCAAGAGGAGCGCCGTGACAAGTTCGGCCCGTCCTCAAAATTCGATAGCCAAAATCTTGCGAGTGTGATCACATGCGTTGACAGAAGTTTCTAATCGATGGACCATGCGTCGGCGAATGAACATCTCTGATAACCTTTTTCGATGCGAATCTTCTAGGGTGCTCAACTCCTCATTCCGAGTTAACTGGTGGTGCGACTCTGATTTTTTGACACCGATAGACTATTGCTCCTTACTGGCAGTAAAGAGTTGTCATTGTTGCAAGGAGCTGACATTTGTTTGGTGAAACATTTTGACAGTAGCTGATACTCTTGGTTCAATCTCATAATGTTGGAATCTCCAAGTTTGATCAAACCACTCTTATCTTCTATTTATGGTGCTCCTGCTATTACTACTGTTAAATTGTGTGGTAGTAATAATTAAGTGTCTTGGGCTGCTTCTTTTGAATTGTGGTTTATGGGTCAAGGTTATAATGAACACTTAGAAAAACAAGTTGCTAATATTGATGAAAAAGATAGGAAATCATGGATTAGAGCTGATGCTCAACTATGTAGTTTGTTGTGGCACTCCCTTGAACTGAAACTACTTACATTATTTCAATCCTGTAAAACATGTTATAAATTTTGGACTAAGGCAAAGACACCATACACTAATGATATTCAATGTATCTATAAAATTATGTATGACCTTGTCCATCTACAACAAAATTATCAGGATATGGCTAGTTATTTGGGACAAGTTGAGACCTTAAGAGATGAGTTTAATTCTCTTATGCCATTTTCTGGAAAGGTTACTGAATAAGAACAACAAAGAAATAAATTTTTTATGGTTCTAGCACTAATTGGACTAAAACTAGACTTGAGTTGTGTTCAAGACCAAATTTTGACAAGTCCCACTATTCCCTCATTAAAGGATGTTTTTGCTCAACTCATGAGGATTTCATTAGCCACAACACCAAATGATGAGATAGAGTCATCTGTTTTGGTTATTCAGACTAGATAGAGAGGTCCACAGAGAAACAAAGGGAAAGGTTCAAGAGCCCATTGCACTCACTGTGATAGAAATTGCCATACTCGAGAAACTTGTTGGGCCCTACATAGAAAGCCACCCCAAAACAATCAGTACAACCATAATCGACTTGCAGTTCACATTGTCCAAACCTAAGGAGACGGGTTACTTCCTTTGCCTAATACAAATTCCCAATCATTAAACTCCGTACATTAGCTAAGGAAGACTACAATGAGTATCTACAGTATCAAGCTACAAAACAAAATGGTGGTTCACAATATGGTAATTCATTTGCTTGTCTTGCTAAGAGTCCTCCTCTTAGCCCCTGGATACTAGACTCTGGTGCTTCAGATCATATCTTTGGTAATAAAAACCATTTCATAACCTTTACTTCCACTTCAACTAATGTTACTCTTGCTAATGGTTCACAGACTGCAATTAAGGGAATTGGAAATATTCAATTACCTTCCATTCCCTTAAATAATGTCTTGTTTTCCCCTGGATATCCTTATAACCTTATCTCAACTAGTAAACTGACAAATAATCTTAATTGCTCTATCACCTTTGTGGCTAATTATGTTATTATGCAGGACTGGAGTATGGGCAAGATCATTGGAATAGGACATGAGTCACAAGGATTGGATCACCTCTACAACTCATACCTACTCATATCCTTCACTTCAACCACCTCTCCCGACCTTTTTCATCACCGCTTTGGTCATCCAAGTATCTAGAAACTTTAAAAAATTATTCCTAGTCTTTCAAATTTATCTTCCTTAGAATGTGAGTTGTAACACCCCTAAATAATTCGTAAACTTGAAAATAAAGAGATGTTGTCAAAACACTCAATTTGATAGAACTTGAAAAGTATTTTCTTACTTAAGACAGGAACATGCCCGTGTTGACTAAGGCTAACATTCCCGTGTGTTTTAAATCGACACTGCCACTTTAAACAAAAACAAACAACACAACCGTGTCTGATAGAATGACACGCTTGTGCGTTTTATTTTAAATCTGCCTTTCAAAGAAAATTTCCATTTCTTAAGTTTTTCATACATTCATTCCTCAAACCATCCATTTATATTACACAATACAAATCCAAGCAAAACCTCAACATAAATTAATATGAACATACATAATATATATACATACTTGAAATTATTGTAATTTACAAAATTCTCATGCTAGTTCACAAAAACTAGACATACACCCATATATATATAACATACTGCCCAAAAACTTATACAGCTGTTATTCAAAATAAATATCTTCGCCATGTGAACAGTCTAAAACATTTTATACAGAATATTTCTTAGAAGACCTTTTTGTGATGCAGTTGATTTGGTTCTCTATAAATCTCACTTAATATGTTCTTCTCGTCTCGTTTGATCTACGTGTCAGAAATAAATTTAACATGCTAAGCAAAGCTTAGTGGTGCTTGAGTATTCATAATATGGAAGAAAAATATTAAGAAAGATAACTTTGAATTATTATTCATGAAAAATAATAAAATCACCACTTTGGTAATTTAATAGAAATTTGATAAATTTGTATATTTGATATACTCAACACAAGAAAACTCAACATTCAATAATTTTAATAAATTAGTCACAAGGCATATTGTTCACATCTTATGCAATTCTTTTACTTTGCCCATACACACTGAATTTAGACCTTAGATTCGGATAACGGGTCACTGTCGACAATTTAATGCCTAATATAAAAAATATGGCCAAAGGCCCACTGTCAAGTGTATTCACTTTTGAAAAATATGCCCACTATCAATGGTGACACGATGTGTCCACTAATGGCACAAAGTGCCCACTTTCATTATGGATATCCACCCTCTGGCTAGCCATTCAATCCTATGCTAGGTTTAACATCAGTATGGTTTGGGAAATTTATTACTTATTCACCTCTAATAGCATTTAATTACATATCACGTCAATAAAATGATACTATAATCCTTATCTGATACTTACAAAATTCTAAGACTTCTTTGCAAACTAAGTTGTAGACATTTTCAAAATTTTAACCATTAATTTGACAAACTTGCATATCTTTAAGTAATAATTATGTTATAAATGTTAATTGAACACAAGAAAATTATATTAACATAAGAAATGAAGTGTTTTAGGGTTAAAAAAGAGGAAAATTAGGGTTACAGAGTGGACATGGGCATGCCTAAGAAGTCCACACGCCCGTGTGTACCAAAACGTTACTGAAAGTAGAGTTATAGAAGCTGAATAATTCACACGGCCGTGTGGATCAAAGCCACACGCCCGTGTGGATTTTTCGGCATCTGCCAAACTTAAAAATTTACTTTTTTGTGAGCCAAAGTTTCTCCAACTTGAATTTTAAGTTAAAACAACCTAAGCACATTTAATAACCATGATAAAAATTAACCAAAAACCAAAATTTCAAATAAAAAGAATCCAAATCAAACACTTTACTCAATTCTCAATTAATCAAATCTTTAGCAATAAATTTAGTTATCCATACCCCATAATCATCACTCTTTAACCAAAAACAATATCATCACACTTATTTCTTACAAAATTGAAGTAAAATTCATATAGAGGTTCTTCCATCTTTCCTTG
The DNA here is from genome assembly GCA_947685225.1 of Garcia nutans. Classification (NCBI taxonomy): domain Eukaryota; kingdom Viridiplantae; phylum Streptophyta; class Magnoliopsida; order Malpighiales; family Euphorbiaceae; genus Garcia; species Garcia nutans. The sequence goes on from CANTUV010000013.1 coordinate 2,387,555, forward strand.
CACAACATATCATTTATTCTATTCTTTAGCAAATAACTCAATTAAAATGATCGAATTAACTTATTCAAGCATTAAAATTCAAAGAAAACCAACTATTTACAAATTACTCATACACAAGCACATACCTCTTTCAAGAACTCCTCTCTTTCTCTTTTCTTTTTACCCCTTTTTTTGATTTTTGGTGATAATCTTATTGATTCTTCTCATAAACTAGTGGATTCCTATTAAAATTTGGAGTTATAATTAAAGATCTTCATGTTTGATGTATGGTAATGGAAAAAGATAGAAGAAAAGAGAGAGATGGTGATGGTGAAGAGGTGTTTGGCGTGAAGATGGTTGTACAAGGGAGGAGAAATTTCTAGGCTACTTTTTATATAGTATCTAGGGTTTTGGTTGGATAAGGTGTGCTTATTATAGCTTTGGTGCACTCACTTCTTTAAATTTAATTCTAATCCTATTTTGAGTTCCGCAAAACCGTAAAAATAATTTCTTTAGTTAATTTAAAGTCCTACAATTTATATTTCATAGTCTAGCTCATTAAAATTCACTTCTAGAGTCAAGGTTAGTTTTGCAAATTTCTATCATTTTAAGATTATTTTAAAAATACCAATTTTGTCCATACTCGGATCAAACTTTCTATTTTTTTAAAGCCTAATTCATCTTACTTTCCCACTTATTTCAATTACCCAAGTCACTTTCATCACTATACACAATCCATTATTAATGGTTAACAGAAAATCACTATTTAAAATTTCAAACTTTACAATTCTCTCTCTCTTAAGAAATTTCATTCTCGAAATTTATCTATTCTCTCTCTCTTAAGAAATTTCATCCTCGAAATTTACCTATCTCAGACATTTAAAATAATTGAGGATATTGTTGTCTCATCATTGCCTCACTTTCCCATGTGGCTTCCTCAGTTGAATGAATCCACCATAATATTTTTACTAAAGGAATGCATTTATTCCATAACTCCTTTATCTCACGAGCCAAAATAGCAACTGGTTCTTCTTCATAACTCAAATCTGGCTGGACTACAATGGACTCTACTTGTAACACATGCGAAGGATCCGATCTATATCTTCTAAGCATCGACACATGGAATACATTATGAATTTTTGCTAGTTCTAGAGGTAAAGCTAGTCGATAGGCTACTGGACCCACACACGCAAGTACTTCATATGGTCCAATAAACCTAAGACTTAATTTCCCTCTCTTTCCAAAACAAAGAACTTTCTTCCATGGAGGTACTTTTAAGAATACCCTATCTCCCACATTGTACTCAATATCTCACCGCTTCAAGTCTACATAAGATTTTTGCCTATCCATTACAACCTTTAACTAATTCTTTATAATATTTACTTTATCCTCAGTTTGCCTGATAAGATCAGGTCCCACAAGCTTGCTCTCACTTAATTCTGTCCAACAAAGTGGAGTTCTACATTTTCTTCCATATAGTGCTTCATATGGTGCCATGCCGTTACTCCTTTGGTAACCATTATTATAAGTAAATTCCACTAAAGGCAAATGTCTATCCTGGCTACCTTCAAACTCAATTATACAACTTCTTAGCATATCTTCAAGCACATGCATCACCCTTTTTGATTGACCCTTTTTGGTTCTTGCGACTTCGACACTGGTTAGGCTCGGGGCCTTAAAGAACAAAGGCCTAAGTCCAGAGAAAATAGAGTCGCAACCCGGACAGGTCGGGAAAAAGAAAGGGGTGGATGACTCAATTCCTAAGGAATCCCCAACCCCCCTAATAGGTTCGAAAAGTTGGATACTTGTGGGGAAGGTGAGAAATGGCCCAGCACCCCCACAACGCCCGGTTCATTGGAACCGACCTCCTTTGCAGGTCTTAATATTATAAAATTCATTAATATAACAATATTATCCATACTACATACAATAATTAAAATAAAGCATCATTATATTAAAATCAAATCAATGTCGAAACAAAGCAAATAAATGGACACCCATCCGAGGATGGAAACATATCGTTACATCATCCATGTTTAAAACTAAATGTGACACCCACCGAAAGGTGGAAATGTGTCCTTTACATTGGTCCAAAAACTTTAGAATAAAATAAATTACATAATGCTTACGACATGAGGTACCCAAAATATGGAAATATACCTCTTACAATTTTAATACCAAAACAAATAAATAATAATCATAATAATAAAGAAAATATCCATCCATGATAAATTAAATAAATCAAGCATTGAAATTAAATAAATCAAATCATATAATAAACTACGTAATCAAATCTAAAATTAAATAAAGCAATTAAAGATACAAATTTAGGTTTATGTCTCAATTTTAGGGTTCTTTAATTAGCATTTAGGGTTTTGGGATTTTGAAATTATTATATTTATTATTTAGGCTACTCTGAGGATTTTTGAAAAAAATGGAATGGATTAGGATTTTATAAATTTAAGAAAATAGTAAGGTTTTTAGTTAATCAAATTAGGGTTTAGGGCTAACATCATGAAATTAGGGTTTTGGAACCTTAAGACATTAGGGTTTATAATTTTAAAAGATTGGGTCTTAGGTTTACTGGATTATGGTTACTAAGTTAAGAATTAGGGTTTAGAAAAACTAGGGTTTACTGGATTGGGTTTTAAGAAAACATATTGTTGTTTTGGTTTTTAGAAAGGTGTAATTAGGATTTTAGATTTGAAAAACATGTTTTAAGGATATTAAAATTTTAAAGTTTTACGGTTAAGATATTAGGGTTTTATGGTTTGAAGTCTTGATTCTATAGATTATGATTTTGAATTTAGAATTTGATGCTTTTTTGTGATCAAAGTTGAGTGTACTTTTAATATTGACTATATCAACTACTTATGTATTTTTAGGTGAAACAAATATTGAAAGCCAAATTTATTGTTAAAGGATTAAAATAACTCACTGAATAAAATTGTAACAAAATAGCTACTGTGAAAGTTTGGAAACGAAATTAATTAAGATTTAGGGTTTGAATAACTTAGGGTTTATGAAATTGGATTTGTGTTGAATGATTATATTATTTACTTTAATTAAGATCTTAAGTATTGTATAAATTAATTTATGCTACTGCGCCTAAACTAGATTAAAGGAAGAATTAAATAACTAAGGCAGTGTGATGATGGCTTAAAAGATGAAGATGATTAATGATTCAATAAACTAAAGTTAGAGCAATTTACCTACGTTTGAAGGCTCCACCAAATTTGAAAAAATTGAACCAGGCTGTTGCCTGCTTCAAATTTGATTTAGGTTGAACAAAGCAATTTGGAGATGATTGCTTGCCTCCTTTGGTTGCTGTCTCTTGAATTTCTCCTTGCTTGCTAGGGTTTTCTTTTGGCCGAAAGAATTTTTGAGAGTCCCAAGTTTGGTTCCTAATTTCTTTTTTTTGAAAGATCTAAGTTTCCTCTCCAAAAGTCCCGATCCAATAAAATAATTTTCTTCTCCCCCAATTCTATGTTTTAATGTGGTATTTATAGAAAAAAAAAATTATAAAATTCATTAATATAACAATATTATCCATACTACATACAATAATTAAAATAAAGCATCATTATATTAAATCAAATCAATGTCGAAACAAAGCAAATAAATGGACACCCATCCGAGGATGGAAACATATCGTTACATCATCCATGTTTAAAACTAAATGTGACACCCACCGAAAGGTGGAAATGTGTCCTTTACATTGGTCCAAAAACTTTAGAATAAAATAAATTACATAATGCTTACGACATGAGGTACCCAAAATATGGAAATATACCTCTTACAATTTTAATACCAAAACAAACAAATAATAATCATAATAATAAAGAAAATATCCATCCATGATAAATTAAATAAATCAAGCATTGAAATTAAATAAATCAAATCATATAATAAACTACGTAATCAAATCTAAAATTAAATAAAGCAATTAAAGATACAAATTTAGGTTTATGTCTCAATTTTAGGGTTCTTTAATTAGCATTTAGGGTTTTGGGATTTTGAAATTATTATATTTATTATTTAGGCTACTCTGAGGATTTTTGAAAAAAATGGAATGGATTAGGATTTTATAAATTTAAGAAAATAGTAAGGTTTTTAGTTAATCAAATTAGGGTTTAGGGCTAACATCATGAAATTAGGGTTTTGGAACCTTAAGACATTAGGGTTTATAATTTTAAAAGATTGGGTCTTAGGTTTACTGGATTATGGTTACTAAGTTAAGAATTAGGGTTTAGAAAAACTAGGGTTTACTGGATTGGGTTTTAAGAAAACATATTGTTGTTTTGGTTTTTAGAAAGGTGTAATTAGGATTTTAGATTTGAAAAACATGTTTTAAGGATATTAAAATTTTAAAGTTTTACGGTTAAGATATTAGGGTTTTATGGTTTGAAGTCTTGATTCTATAGGTTATGATTTTGAATTTAGAATTTGATGCTTTTTTGTGATCAAAGTTGAGTGTACTTTTAATATTGACTATATCAACTACTTATGTATTTTTAGGTGAAACAAATATTGAAAGCCAAATTTATTGTTAAAGGATTAAAATAACTCACTGAATAAAATTGTAACAAAATAGCTACTGTGAAAGTTTGGAAACGAAATTAATTAAGATTTAGGGTTTGAATAACTTAGGGTTTATGAAATTGGATTTGTGTTGAATGATTATATTATTTACTTTAATTAAGATCTTAAGTATTGTATAAATTAATTTATGCTACTGCGCCTAAACTAGATTAAAGGAAGAATTAAATAACTAAGGCAGTGTGATGATGGCTTAAAAGATGAAGATGATTAATGATTCAATAAACTAAAGTTAGAGCAATTTACCTACGTTTGAAGGCTCCACCAAATTTGAAAAAATTGAACCAGGCTGTTGCCTGCTTCAAATTTGATTTAGGTTGAACAAAGCAATTTGGAGATGATTGCTTGCCTCCTTTGGTTGCTGTCTCTTGAATTTCTCCTTGCTTGCTAGGGTTTTCTTTTGGCCGAAAGAATTTTTGAGAGTCCCAAGTTTGGTTCCTAATTTCTTTTTTTTGAAAGATCTAAGTTTCCTCTCCAAAAGTCCCGATCCAATAAAATAATTTTCTTCTCCCCCAATTCTATGTTTTAATGTGGTATTTATAGAAAAAAAAATCATAAACTTACTTCTAATTGTCTAAGGAAATTAAAACCATTTAGAAAAAGAAACCAAAACCAAATAAAATTTGGTCTCGAAAAAAAAACTGCGCTGTAAATTGCGCTGGCAAAAAAACTGTTGCGGACGAAAATTGAGAGCACTGGCTGGGGCGGGCGCCAATTCTCTGCAGGAATTTTCTGCGGTGAATTGGTCCAAGCCAATTCACTTTTGGCGACAAAATTTTTCATCGCCGATTTTTATTTATTTATTTTTAACTTTACTAACATTACTTTTTTATTTTTATTAAATATTAAAAATAATAAATACTAAAAGAGTTATTATTTAATTAAAATACTACAAAAATTATTTTGGACTATATAAAAAAATATCAGACCAGACTGGGTAAAAAATTAAGGGTCTACAATTTGCCCTCTGCTTGAACGATCTGAGACTACGACAAAAGAGAGTGAAAAGCAATAAGACTTAATTTTTCTGAGATGGTTTAGGTTTTAGGTTCTGGACCCGGTTTGAGTGGTTTAGGTTTTGGGTTCTGGACCCGGAAAAGACTTGGGTTTTGGACCCGGGATGGTTTGAATTTTGAACTCGGTTCGAGTTTTGGACTAAAAAAAGACTTGGGTTCTGAACCCGGTTCGAGTTCTGGACTTGAAAAAGACTTAGGTTCTGAACCCAGGATGATTTGGGTTCTGCACCCGGTTTGTGTTCTGGACTAGAAAAAGACTGGTTTTGGACCTGGGAAGGTTTGGGTTCTGGACTCGGAAAAGACTTGGGTTCTGGACCCGGTTCGAGTTCTGGACTGGAAAAAGACTTGGGTTTTAGACTTGGGATGATTTGGGTTCTGGATCCGAGCTAAGTTTTAAACTTAATAGTAATTTAGGTTCTGAACCTGAGCTAGTTCTGGACTTAAGAGGGAATTTAGGTTCTGGACCTAAGCTAAGAGAGATTTAATTGTCTGCAAAAAATAATTATAGTCAGTAATACCAAAGTAAGTTGCAAAAAATTTAGCTAATTTGTACCATGCACATATCTTCTCCTTGTCCCCTGCGTGTAAAAATATTAAAAGTGCAAAAATATTTATATGCACGCAAATATTTGAATGATTGAATTGAATAATTGAGTTTTTAATTTATTTACCGTGTAGTTACTGTTTATATACTATTCACCACTATTTATTTACTATTTATCAATAGTAAAAATTTACTTTTTCTCTTTTTTTTTCACGAGAATACTGTTTTTTCTTTTTGATTTTTGTCTTTTTCCTTTGCCATTTATTTATATAAACTTTGCAACTCATTTCTTCATTTCATTCATAGCAGCTCATTTCTTCATTTCATTCATAGCTATACATCTTTTATATAAGAGAGTTTAGCATAGAGTTGAGGAGAAAATGCATGCTTTAAGGAACTCGATCTAATGATGAGTTATTGGAGTTTATTCATGACATGAAGATGAAAATATAATTCTACTAGCTGGGATGCAGCTTTATCGCAGTTCAAATAAAAAAAGCAGGGTAATTATTTATTTTAACAGCAGATTATTTTTCATTTTTCTTTCATTAATTTTCTCTTTTTTGTTGTTTATTTTTTGTTTTGTCTCTTTTTATTTTTATTTATTTTTATTTATTTATTTTTTTTAAGATTTAGGAAAAATAAATTAATTAGATGAATATATTTAAGAATTTAAGTAAATAGATAGACTAAAAATAGGATATAAATAAATTTAGCCTAAAAATCAGTGGTATTGATGTGATGATATACTTACCTTGTGTTGACTTACCTGGCTTCGTGTTAGCGTGATCGTTGCGATATCTGGGGTGGAGGGCGTGTCTATAAGGCCCGACAATGGTGTGATGTAGCGCCTTCTTGGGTAAGATGAATTATCCGAGATTACGATTTTGAAAGCTTTATCTTGCAATTACCATCCGAGGAGTATCCGATAGATAGGAGTGTAGTTCAAGTATTGTTAGAATGGTGGATGGACATGACCCATACTTTTTACCTACCTATAGAAGAAAAGACCATTGGCCCAGTCGACTATACACCCATAACTGGTATCCGTTACTATGGCGTTTTGGTCCCTCTTACCAATGATATTCTGACATTTGAAGAAATTCAACAGTTAATCAATATGGAACCATCATTTAAAGGGCTTTTCAAGATAAAAATTGAGCCAATTCGGAGTTATTGGATTAACTTCGAAGGACGGGTTCGTAGAGAAACAGCCAAACAATATGCTCGAGGATTTTTATTGTATTTGCTCGGGTCAACCATTTTAGGCAACACCGAATCTTTTGTCCATTTATCGGTGTTGAGGGCCCTTACTGATATGAGTATGGTACCATTTTACGGCTGGGGTGAAGCTAGCCTTGCCAGTCTTTACCATGGACTTGATAAAATTTGCAGAAATAAGAAGTCTTTTGTTGGCTTTATAGTGGTTGTCGAGGTACTCTTCTTCCACCAATGTCAATTCCATTCTTTTTCTTGCATGAATTTGATTTTTATTATTGTTGCAGGCATGGGTATATAAGCACAATCTCGTGAGAGTGCCTGGTATTTTCCGAGAGAGAGTCGGGTATCCGAGATTAAATTTTTAGTTGTCAGATCGTGTAGAAGTTCCCGGCTCTCACCATGTGCATACCCAATGCTATCTCTTGAACTGCTTAACCTGGAGCCAGGTAAAATAGCATTAGTATACTTTAAAATTTATATAAAAGTCCACTTAACTTATGTCATTTTGTAGGTCAATTTAGCCTGGTGGAACACAGAAGAGCAGACGAACTGGACTTCCTCCATAAATGCCGCACTGCCTTTTCAACATACCTGCCGAGTCATTGTCGGCCCTGTGTCTAGTGGCTGGTTTCTCGGAGAGAGAGTATACGAGTGGTTTATTGGTCCCGAGCAGCGGAGGATCCCTATGCATTGCCCGAAATATAATTTAAGAAGAGTTGGCCGTTAGTCATCAACAGGTCATCCATTTTGAGAAATTGTATCACCAGTCAGAGCAAGATTTTTGAGACTTTTGGTTTCAAGGGATGAGAGATCCTGATGCTTCTTCATCTAGAGGGCCCCAAGCTAATAACCATGAGATCCTTTCATCTGCTTCGGATGAGGACCATTATAGATCTAAATTCCAAGGTAATAGAGATTCAGATGCTCCTACTTCGGGCGGACTTGGGATGGGTGATATGCCTCCTTCTTCAATAGGCGATAACTTTTTTAAGGCTTTGTTTGATCATGATCCACCACCTCATTCTTAGTGATGTATGAGTATTGTATCAATTGAGAAAATATTGTATAATAAGTATAATAATAATAAAAATAATATATAATTTTTATTTTTACTGCAACTCTTTTTTATCTAGCCTTCATATCTTTCTCCTTGCCCCATGCATGATAAAATATTGAAAGTGAGTCTCAAAATGTTTTGTACATGCATAAACTAAAAAATTTGAAAGGGAGAAACTTTGCCCCCTGTGTAGGCTAAAACCCATAATTTTTTTATGCGGGCTTTGGTTGATGTTTGTAGATTGTCTAGTTCTTTGGACAAGCATGTATTTCTTCTTTTGCAAAATGATTGGAGCTTCCTCAAGCAATAGGCCTTCCATGTCCCCTGATTTCATATCTTCTTTTGTTTCTTAACTTCACAGAGTGTTTGTTGTTTACTTTGACAAAGAATAGACAATACAATACAAGAAAAATACAATGTGATATGCTCATGTATGCATGATATGCATGAATAATTCTCACAGCAGTTTCACAGACCGAGGTGATTAGCAGAAGTGTCCTCATTGGTTCCTTTCACATGCTTATTCATTGGAATGACAGAATGCTTCACATTTATGGCTTTTATCTTCGAGATGTTGAAAACATGAATAATGGAGGCCCCAAGTAGCAGAGATACATCCATTCCAAACTATTTTGGCATGTTAGTTAGTAGCTTCTTCATAATCATTTCCTTTTCCAAATGTGTCCTTCGAGGTTCGATAGTTCAACATACTCCCCTTAGCTTGAAGGTTTTGTATGAAAAAAATATTTTTGAATTTTTGAATTTTGAATTTTGATTTTGCAATCAAATGATGGCTTTGCCAAATTATTGTCAATTTACCTCAGGACTTGATTTTTCAAATCAACATATCTATAACATGACAACCCTAGTTACCGTACTAAATTCGGGAATCATTTCTATTTAAGCAAGAATTATTGCACTTCAGATAGGCACATACATATTACTTGGCCAAAGGTTTCATTTGAGTTTGAATATTGTCTATCTCATATGCATGCTTATTCAAACTATCTCCACTAATAGACTCTACCTACCAAGAGAGATCAACAAGTCTTTGATAGGCTTGAAATGGGGTCTATAAGGGACACGGGTTAAATGAAGGCCATTTGTAAGTCGGAGCTGTTGTGATACTATGGGCAAACCCTCACACTACAAATTTCTTGTTTGAACTTTAGGCAGTTGGGAGCAATCTTGCTAGACTCCAAATTCCTTCTATCTTCTTTGCATTAATCTGGATCTTGATTGGGACAGTCTTTGCCCTTGCAAGAGGTTTGGTACCCAAATTCATTCCCTTTACTTTCTCTTTATTTTTTCTTACTCTTCCCTTTCTTTGAGCATTTTATCATTTTGTCCTTCTTCCTTGTATTACTGTCAAGTATAGAACTTTCAAGAACTGGATGGTCTTTCTCCTTTTTCTTTGATTTTGATCAAATATTTGATTGTGTTGGACTAATTCAAGTCAAACTATCCTTATAAACTAAATGGAAGCCTTTTGCTGTCTTAGGTAAAAGATAACTCAGTTGGATTTCTGGACCATTTTGGGTTTTCTTTTCTTTTTTTTTTCTTTTTTTGGCTTTCCTTTTTTTTTCCTTTTTTTATTGTTTTTTTCTTTTTTTTCTTTAACAGGGATAAATTATTTATTACTCTGATGTTATCTTGATTGATTGGAGATATTAGGTGAACTTCAACTACTCTTATGGTCTTGAGAACTTCAACTATCCTTACAGTTTTGGCTATGCATTTCTCTCTTTGATCTTCTTGCCTCTTCACCTTAGTGATCATAAGACTTGTCAAAAGTATCACAACAGCTCAGGGTAGGTTGTTGGGGTTTGTAAGCCAATAAAAAGAAAGCTAAAATTTTATGAAGGCTCAAAGGGACAACTAGGGATTGATATTTAGTAGGATGGATACTAGTTGTTGGCTAACCAAATAATGCCTAGATCATTTCTCTCTTAAAATAAGTAGAGTTTAATTTCGCCTTGAAAGTTTGTTAAAGCATGTTCTAAGACTGACTAGGACCCATACAAAGGTCATTATGCAGGAACCCTCTCTAAGTAAGCATACATAACATGAACAATTCCCTCACCTAGTAAAGTCATTCAAGTCATGATGCCTAGATACATTAATTTATAATTATCAAGCTAGATTCCTCAATTGTTGAGCACCAACAACAACAAAGACTAACAAAATTTTTTATGAAAGTAATTTATTCAAATAAATTTAAATTTGAAAAACAAGATTGTTCCAATTAAATATTAAAGAAAGTAAAATTGAAAAGCAACATTCAAGCTAAGGAAAGTTTGTTGAGTTAAGCTTCTTTTCCTTTCACATCTTCAATATTTCCATCTTGAAAGGATGATAAAATAAAATCTTCTTCCAATCCTTTTCCTACCATGAAGGTTGCTGGTGGTGGCACTCTTCCAAATTTAGGCAAAGGATTATTCTTGGTATTGGGCTTTTCTAGCTCAGGTAGCTTACTACTGTCGATTAGATTCTGGATCGCATGCCTCAACTTCATACACTTGTCCATTTCATGTCCAGGACTTTGATGGAATTGGCAAAATGTATTAGTATCAAAGTTAGGTGGAAAAGGATTAGGCAAAGGACGAGGAGTCAAGGGTTGTAACAATCCCTTCTTTTGTAGCTTATTGAGAACCCAAGACGGCAGCTTCCCTAATTCTAAAATTGCCTCATTCCTCCTTGACTAGTGGCATTAACATCAGCTTCCTTTTGTGTACTTTGATTGCTAGGCTGATAATTTCCTTTCTTATTCCTTCTTGCTGAAAAGCGATTCTTCTCCCTTTCACATTCTTGAATTTGCAGACCAGCTTGGAGAAGATCTTTGAAATCCCTTATAAGGGTGTGAGACATCCTTTCACGAAAATTGGGTAGGATGTCTCTTAAGATCATCCTTATTTGACCAGATTCGTCGGGCCTCTTCCTGAGCAAAGCAACCTTATTTCTCCATCTTTTCATATAGTCCACAAAATTGTTATTTGGCCTTTGTCTAATAGACTCAACTTCCATTAAGATAGCTTCTAGCTCGACATTGTACCCATATTGCTGAATGAAAGCCTTGTACAATATGTCCCAATCTCTTTGAGTACTTTCCTCTAAGGTGTTGAACCAATTTTGGACAACAGAGTCCAATAAGAGCATGAAATATCTTAGAGTTTGGGCCTTAGTAGCTCTAGCAGACTGCATATCAGTGATGTACTGCTTTACATGGAGATGGGGTTTCCAGTACCATTGTACCAAGTGAAGGAGGGCATCTTGAACTTATAAGGGACCTCCTCATCTTGTTCAAATAGTTTGTTGATCTCGGACATCTCTTCGATTTTCAGCTTCTTCTTAAATTTCTTTTCTAAATCAGCAATCATCTTCTCAACATCAGATGTCTCGGTCTTTTTAATAGTTGTCTTCTCAACAACCTTCGGCTCTTTTTTATCTTGAGGATCTTGGAAGTACTGAACCCAGTCGTCATCATCATCAAGGACTATCTTGTCTTCATCAAAAGCCACTTCACCAACCTTAGCCTTCCCTTTGTCCTTTGGCTTCTTGGTGCTAACAAATGCTTCGGCATTGTTCTCTAAAATTGTAGCTAATTGATTCTTTATGGTCTCGGCCAGGGCCTCTTTCATTTCTTCCATCTTTGCATTGAGGGCATCATCCACCATTCTTTGAATTTGTTCGGGCTCCATTGCTTTTGGTGAGCAAGTGATTGAGTCGTTGCTAGATTCTTCATCTTCAGCATAGGTCGGATTGTTGTAAGCTTTTGAACTATCATAATCCAGGGCTGTGAGCTAGAAGGGATCAATGATATGAGATGCAAATGTATGTATGCATGTATGCACAAACAATAGACAAAGAAAGATAATTAGGACGTTCCTTCCAACCTTATAACTTCCACACACGAATGGCGAGTCTCTTTTCCTAGGTAATATGGTTATCAAAATACCAACATGGGTATCTTATTTTTTGAATAATTCCCTCAGACATTTCAACCAATAGTTATATTTTTAAAAATGGAAATCAGTTCATGATAATTCCCATTAATTAGGTTTTAATCCACTCAACTAACTAAAGTAACTTTTATGCTATATTGGATTAAAACTAATTTAAGAGGTTTTTTATAAATAAATTTCTCATTTGAAAAAGTAACTAGTGGTTCATGCCAAAAATAAGCCCATAATTAATAACTCTTAGCATAAACTAGGCTCATAATTAATTTTTGGTATTTCATAATTGACCTGAATAATTTGCAAGCTCTTTGTAAGAAAAGGTTGGATAAAAATAATTTTATTTCTAAGCTCATTGTAAAAAGATTTTAGAAAAATGGATTTTGAGCTTTGTATTTCAGTCTTGAGAAAAGAATTTTTTGATTTATTTTTAGAAAAAGTTTTATGTCCAGAGACCATCTTGAAAAGTTTTGAAAATATCTTATGTCTTTTGGATTTTAAAGAAAAATTTATTTGAGGTCACAATGTACTTGGGTCATATTAGAAAAAGAACAAACCAAATAAGCTATGATTTAAACTAAGATAAATTAATCATAGTCAAACAACAAGCATTTGAGGTAAAAACCTAAGGAAAGTAACTAGGCCAATTACATGAGCTTTAGTCTTTGGGTTAAAAGGCTTAGGTTCCCGTAGCAAGTATATACCAAAAGGTACAAAGCTATGAGTGGTTATACCATGCTCGATCTTCATACCTTGAATGAAAGTATGGTATCCCTTACATAACACAACACGGGTAACACGGGCGTCCTAACTCAAGCACACGATACAATCTAATATGATGCAATGGATAATATCATGATAAGAAAGAATAGAATAATAAAAAGACAACAGAATCAACTTCTCTTATCCCCAGTGGAGTCGCCACTGTGAGCGGGGATTTTCGCCCCCACTCCCAGTGGAATGGTTCTTACGACTTCGACACTGTTTAGGCTCGGGGCCTTGAGAACACGGGCCTAAGCCAGCAGAAAATGGAGTCGTCACCCGGACGGACCGGAAAAAAGAAAGGGGTGGATGACTTGATTCCTAAGGAATCCCCAATCCTATAATAGGTTCAAAAAGTTTGGTACGTGTGGGGAAGGTGAGAAATGGTCCAACACCCCCACAATGCCCGATTCATTAGAACCGACATCCTTTGCAGGTCTTAATGTTATAAAATTCTTAAATATAACAATATTATCCATACTACATGCAACAATTAAAATAAAGCATCATTATATTAAAATCAAAGCAATGTCCAAACAAAGTAAATAAATGGACACCCATCCGAGGATGAAAACATGTCCTTACATCTTCCATGTCTAAAACTAAATGGGATACCCAACGAAAGATGGAAACGTGTCCTTTACATTGGTCCAAAAACTTTAAAATAAAATAAATTACATGATGCTCACGATATGAGGTACCCAAAATATGAAAACATACCTCTTACAATTTTAATGTCAAAACAAACAAATAATAATCATAATGATAAAGAAAATATCCATCAATGATAAATTAAATAAATCAAGCATTGAAATTAAATAAATCAAAACATATAATAAACTACGTAATCAAATCTAAAATTAAATAAAGCAATTAAAGATACAAATTTAGGTTTATGTCTCAATTTTAGGGTTCTTTAATTAATATTTAGGGTTTTGAGATTTTGAAATTATTATATTTATTATTTAAGCTAATGTGAGGATTTTTGAAAAAAATGGAATCGATTAGGATTTTATAAATTTAAGAAAATAATAAGGTTTTTATTTAATCAAATTAGGGTTTAGGGCTAACATCATGAAATTAGGATTTTGGAAACTTAAGACATTAGAGTTTATAATTTAAAAGATTGGATTTTAGGCTCACTGGATTATGGTTACTGAGTTAAGAATTAGGGTTTAGGAAAACTAGGGTTTACTAGATTGGGTTTTAAGAAAATAGATTGTTGTTTTGGTTTTTAGAAAGGTGTAATTAGAGTTTCAGATTTGAAAAACATGTTTTTAGGCTATTAAAGTTTTAAGGTTTTACGGTTAAGATATTAGGGTTTTATGGTTTGAAATCTTGATTCTATAGATTATGATTTTGAATTTAGAATTTGATGCTTTTCCGTGATCAAAGTTGAGTGTGCTTTAATATTGACTATATCAACTACTTATGTATTTTTTAGGTGAAACAAATATTGAAAGCCAAATTTAATGTTGAAGGATTAAAATAACTCACTGAATAAAATTATAACAAAATAGCTACTGTGAAAGTTTGGAAACGAAATTAATTAAGATTTAGGGTTTGAATAACTTAGGGTTTATGAAATTGAATTTGTGTTGAATGATTATATTATTTACTTTAATTAAGATCTTAAGTATTGTATGAATTAATTTATGCTATTGCCTAAACTAGATTGAAGGAAGAATTAAATAACTAAGGCAGTGTGATGATGGCTTAAAAGATGAAGATGATTAATGATTCAATAAACTAAAGTTAGAGCAATTTACCTACGTTTGAAGGCTCCACCAAATTTGAAAAAATCAACCAAGCTGTTGCCTGCTTCAAATTTGATTTAGGTTGAACAAAGCAATTTGGAGATGATTGCTTGCCTCCTTTGGTTGCTGTCTCTTGAATTTCTCCTTGCTTGCTAGGGTTTTCTTTTGGCCGAAAGAATTTTTGAGAGTCCCAAGTTTGGTTCCTAATTTCTTTTTTTGAAAGATCTAAGTTTCCTCTCCAAAAGTCCCGATCCAGTAAAATAATTTTCTTTCCCTCCAATTCTATGTTTTAATGTGGTATTTATAGGAAAAAAATCATAAACTTACTTCTAATTGTCTAAGAAAATTAAAACCGTTTAGGAAAAGAAACCAAAACCAAATAGAATTTAGTTTCGAAAAAAAAACTGCGCTGAAAATTGCGCTGGAGAAAAAACTACTGCAGGCAAAAATTACGAGCGCTGGCTGGGGCGGGCGCCAATTCGTCACAGGAATTTCCTGCAGCAAATAGGCCCAAGCCGATTCACTTTCGGCGATGAAATTTTTCGTCGCCGATTTTTATTTATTTATTTTTAACTCTACTAATATTATTTATTTATTAAAAATTATAAATAATAAATAATAAATACTAAAATAGATATTATTTAATTAAAATAACACAAAAATTATTTTGGACTATATAAAAAAATATCGGACCAGACTGGGTCAAAAATTAAGGGTCTACACCATCAGTCTCGGGATGAAATGTAGTACTAAAATGAAGTCGAGTACCCAACGCTTTTTGAAAACTTTCCCAAAATTTCAAAGTAAAGTGCAAATTTCGATCTAAAATAATAGACATCGGCACTCCATGAAGCCTGACTATCTCATTAATATACAATTCAACAAGTCTATTCAAAGAGTAGTCAGTCCGTATTGGAAGAAAATGAGTTGATTTAGTTAGTCTATCAACAATAACCAATATTGCATCATATTTCTTCTGGGTGTTTGGGAGACCAGTCATAAAATTCATAGTGACTCTATCCCACTTCCACTATAGTATTGAGATGGGTTGTAAAAGACCTGATGGAACTTGGTGTTTTGCTTTGATTTGCTGGCATATTAAACATCGAGTAGCATATTTAGTGATATTCTTTTTCATGCCAGGCCACCAATAAAAAGGCTTTAAATCCTAATAAATCTTATTACTTTCAGGATACACAGTATAAGTAGTTTTGTGAGCTTCATTAAGAATATTCTCCTTTAGCTTCTTAACATCTGGAATACACAATCAACCTCTATAATGCAAACTACTATCTTCTAAAACAACATAATCTGACTTTTCACCCTTGTGCACTTGTTCCATCACTTTCAATAGCTTTTGACTTTGTTTCTGAGCTTCTATAACTTTCGACCTTAAATTTGGTTCTACTCTTAATTCTACTATCATAACATACTATATCATTTTAGTTATTTAATACACACACATATATTTCTACAATTTATTTCTATAACATAACTGCTAAAGTTTTTCGGCTTAGTGCATCAGCTACCACATTAGCTTTCCCAGGATAGTAGTCGATGATACAATCATAATCTTTGATTAGTTCCATCCATCTCCTTTACCTTAAGTTGAGCTCGTTTTGTGTTGGAAAATACTTTAAACTTTTATGATCAATAAAGATATAACACCTTTCACCATATAAATAATGCCGCCAAATTTTTAGAGCAAACACAATTGTTGCCAGTTCTAAATCATGTGTGGGATAATTTAGTTCATGAGGTTTCAATTGCCTAGAAGCGTAAGTAATTACTTTACCTTCTTGCATCAATACACAACCAAGTCCTTGATGAGAGGCATCACTATAAATCACATAGTCTTTACCTGGAGTCGGTTGTGTCAAAATAGGTGCTTCTGTCAACATAGTCTTCAATTGCTCAAAACTAGATTGATATTGATCATCCCACTCAAATTTATTTTTCTTTTTAAGAAGTTTGGTCAAAGGAAGTGCTATTTTTGAGAATCCTTGCACAAATCTTCTAAAGTGCCCACTTTAATTATGGATATTCACCCTCTGGCTAGCCATTCAACCCTAATCTAGGTCTAACATCAGTATGGTTTGGGCAATTTATTACTTATTCACCTCTAATAATATTTAATTACATATCACGTTAATAAAATGATACTATAATCCTTATCTAATACTTAAAAAATTCCAAGGCTTCTTTGCAAACTAACTTATAGACATTTTTAAAATTTTAACCTTTAATTTGATAAACTTGCATATTTTTAAGTAATAATTATGTTATAAATATTAATTGAATAAGAAAATTATATTAACATAAGAAATGAAGTGTTTTGGAGTTGAAAAAAATGAAAATTAGGGTTGCAGAGTGGACATGGGAGTGCCTAAGAAGTCCACATGCCCGTGTGTACCAAAACCTTATTGAAAGTAGAGTTACAAAAGCTGAATAATTCACACGACCGTGTGGATCAAAGCCACATGTCCGGGTGGATTTTTCAGCATCTGACAAACTTAAAATTTTACTTTTTTGTGAGCCAAAGTTGTTCTAACTTGCATTCTAAGTTAAAACAACCAAAATACATTTAATAGCCATGATAAAAATGAACCAAAAAATAAACTTTCAAATAAAAAGAGTAAAAATTAAACACTTTACTTAATTCTCAATTAATCAAATCTTTAGCAATAAATTTAGTTATCAACACTCCATAACCATCACTCTTTAACCAAAAACAATATCATCACACTTATTTCTTACAAAATTGAAGTAAAATTCATATAGAGGTTCTTCCATCTTTAATTCTCAATTAAAATGATATAATAAACTTATTCAAGCATTAAAATTCAATGAAAACTAACTATTTACAAACTACTCATATACAAGCACATACTTCTTTCAAGAACTCCTCTCTTTCTCTTTTATCTTTACCCCTTTTTGATTTATGGTGATAGTCTTATTGATTCTTCTCATAAACTAGTGGATTCTTATTAAAATTTGGAGTTATAATTAAAGATCTTCATGTTTGATGTATGGTAATGGAAGAAGATAGAAGAAAAGAGAGAGATGGTGATGGTAAAGAGGTGTTTGGCATGAAGATGGTGCTAGAAGGGAGGAGAAATTTCGAGGCTCCTCTTTTTATAGTAACTAGGATTTTTGTTGGATAAGGTGCGCTTATTATAGCTTTAGTGCACTCACTTCTTTAAATTTAATTCTAATCCTATTTTGAGTTCCGCAAAACCGTAAAAAAAATTTCTTTAGTTAATTTAAAGTTCTAAAATTTATATTTCATAGTCTAACTCGTTAAAATTCACTTCTAGAGTTAAGGGCATTTTTATAAATTTCTATTACTTTAAGATTTTTTTTAGAAATACCAATTTTGTCCATATCCGGATCAAACTTTTTATTTTTTTAAAGCATGATTCATCCTACTTTTCCACTTATTTCAATTACCCAAGTCACGTTCATCACTATACATAATCCATTATCAATGGTTAACAGAAAATATCTATTTAAAATTTCAAACATTACATGAGTCATGTCAACTTGGGAAACAAACTCTTTGTTCTTTCCCCAAGAGAGTCAATAATAGGACTACGTGTCCATTTTAGTTAGTACATTCCGACATTTGGGGTCCAAGTTGAGTCTGTACAACTATAGGATTTTACTATTTTGTTACATTTATTGATGATTATTCCCATTGTACTTGGGTATATTTAATAAAAAATTGTTTTGAATTTTTTTCTATTTTTCAAAAATTTTTGGTAGAAATCCAGAATCAATTTCATATTTCAATAAAAATTTTACTAAGTGATAATATTAGGGAATATTTGTCATCTTCTGTCTCCAACTTTTTGTCTTCACATGGGATCACTCATCAAACTTCTTGTGCTTACACCCCTCAACAAAATGGGATTATAGAGAGTAAGAATAAACATCTCATTAAAACAACCCGCATTCTTTTGATTCATCGTACTGTCCCACTTCATTTTTCGGGTGATGCTCTTCTTACTGCCTGTTATTTAATCAATAAAATGTTGTTTTCAGTATTATAATATAAAACCCCTCATTCTCTTTTATTTTAAGAAGAAGAGCCTTATCACTTACCATTACGAGTGTTTGGTTGTACCTATTTTATTCATGACCATACTCCAAGAAAGGATAAACTCAAGTTTAACTCCATCAAGTGTATTTTCTTTAGATTCTTGCGACTCCAAAAAGGTTATAGATGCTATGATCCAACAATTAAGAAGTATTACATTTCTGCTGATGTTATCTTTTTCGAGTCATCGCCATATTTCTCATCTACTCTTGAACACAAGAAATTCATTTCCAATGTTCTACCAATCCCAGATCTAACTTCACCACAAATGAGTTGACAAAATAAAATCCACCCTTCCAATTTTACTCAAGACGATATTATCTCCCCACTCATAATACTAATCCTTCTTCTGATACAAGCGCGATATTGAATTCCAATGACTCTCCTTCTCCATCGTCACCAACTCTAGTCATGCCAGTAGCAGATGCGGACACACCACCTATTGGCATCTGTAAAGGTACTCGTTCCACTCGCAACCCCCATCCAATATATAATTTTCTTAGTTACCATCGCTTGTCCCCCTCATATACTACTTTTATTTCTACCTTGTCTAATCTCACTTTACCTAAGATTGTACATGAAGCATTACAACATCTAGAGTGGTGGGATGCAATGATGGAGGAAATGGCGGTGCTACACAATAATGGAACTTGGGAGTTAGTCCATTGCTAGCAGAAAAAAAACTATGGTGGGGGTGCAAATGGGTATGTACTGTGAAGGTTGGGCCGGACGTGCAAATTAATCGACTCAAAGCACGCCTTATTACTAAAGGCTACACTCAGGTTTATGGCATTGATTATAATGACACTTTCTCCCCGGTGGCTAAAATTATATCTGTCTGTCTTCATAGAGAATTAACTGAAGAATTAACTGAAGAAGTGTATAGGGACCAACTTGATATTAAACATCATTTCTTCATAGAGAATTAACTGAAGAAGTGTATAGGGAGCAACCTCCTGGATTTATTGCTCAGGGGGAGTCTCAATGGGTATGTCGACTACGACGATCATTATGGTTTAAAAGCAGTCTCCACGAGTATGGTTTGGAAGATTCGATTCAGTGATTCAAGAATTTAGAATGATTTGGTGTCAATATGATCATTCAGTATTCTTCAAGTATGACATTCACAGGAAATTCATTTATCTAGTTATCTATATGGATGACATTGTCATAACTGGTAATGATCATGATGGGATTTGTAAGTTGAAGAAACATCTTTGTAGTCACTTTCAAACCAAAGACCTAGGAAAACTGAAGTATTTCTTGGGCATTGAGGTGGGACAGTTAAAAGCAGAAATTGTTATTTCACAAAGAAAGCATGTTCTAGATCTATTAGAAGAAACAAACATGCCCAACTATAAACCTATGAATACCTTTATGGATCCCAATGTTAAGTTGGTTTCTGGACAGGGGGAGCCATTAGAAGACCTTAGAAGATATTGGAGGTTAGTTGGAAGATTAAATTACTTGACACTCATACGACCTGATATCTCATTTGCAGTCAGTGTAGTGAGTCAGTTTCTCCAGGCTCCTTCCAATGATCAATAGGATGCAGTGATTTAGATTCTTAGATATCTTAAAGGAGCACCATCACAAGGACTAATATATGAAGAAAAGGGTCACCTCTAGATCATTGGGTACTCTGATGCAGATTGGGTAGGTTCTCCCTTGGATAGGCGGTCCACTTCAGGATATTATATCATAATTGAAGGTAATTTGATTTCTTAGAAAAGCAAAATGCAAGAGGTGATTGCTATATCAAGTGCTGAAGTAGAGTATCGAGCTATGACTCTTGC
The DNA here is from genome assembly GCA_947685225.1 of Garcia nutans. Classification (NCBI taxonomy): domain Eukaryota; kingdom Viridiplantae; phylum Streptophyta; class Magnoliopsida; order Malpighiales; family Euphorbiaceae; genus Garcia; species Garcia nutans. The sequence continues at coordinate 2,408,341 of CANTUV010000013.1, forward strand.
AACATGTGAACTTATCTGGTTAAAACAACTCCTTCAATAATTAATATGGAAAGAGATAAAAAAATATGAAGCTAATTTACGACAATCAACCTGCACTCTACATTGCCTCTAATCTAGTTTTTCATGAAAAAAACAAACACATAGAGGTTGACTGTCATTTTATCAGATAAAAGATTGTCAGGATATATTATCACAGATTTTATAAACTCTCATGATCAACTAGCAGATATACTCATCAAATCTCTTAGAGGACCTAGAATCAAATATATTTGTAGCAAGCTTGGAGCCTATGATTTATATGCTCCAGCTTGAGGGGGAGTGTTAGAATGTCTAGCTATATAGGTATGGGTTGACAGTTGTATGAGTATGGGTTGATTAAGGTTTGATTATTTTAATTAATCGTAAATGTGTAATAGGCTGTATATATATATATATTGTTGTATTTTGAGAATGGTAAGAAGAAAAATAAATGAATTCTTCAACTCTTTCTCTACTCTATCTATTAACATAGGGCTTATGAGTAGTAATAGATGATGAATTTGAATTATAGATGTGAGAAAGTTTTTAGTAAGAGATTCGTGATTAGTCAAAAATTTAAGATTAGATTTTTATTTATAAGTCTAAATATAATTCAATTTGAAATGTCTTTTTTTTGAAGGAAATGTTTTATTCAACTAAATTATGTCAAATAGCTTCCATTATAATAAGGGGTACATCAACTCCCCAATCCTTGTGTGATCTATCAAAGAACTAGAGAACCGTACAAGGTTGTGAGCACACTGGCTTGCACATTTATGGGCAAAAATAATAGATAAATCTTTCAAAGCATTTCAAATGATGATACAACCTCAATAACTATTCCCAAGTAAGGATCCTCTACTTGAAATTTCTTTTTAGTCTGGACAAGATTGAGGGAATCAGATTAAAAGATAATCTTTTCCAGGTTTAAACTTTGTATCTTGCATAGTGCTTCTATGCAATTTAGAGCCTCTGCCATTGTTGGCTCTAATAAACTTAATATGGGACTAAATTTCTGCAACTAAAGAGCCAGCAACATCAATCAAGAAACAACCATAGCTTGAAGTGTTCCTTTGGTCAAATAAAGCAACATCAAAATTTCATTTTTTAGGTGGTTCTAGCCATTTAATTGTTCTTTCTTTACTGATCACCCCCCCTTTGGAGCACATTAAGTAGCTTTGCATTAAAAGAAATAATTTTAGGCTTATTCTACTATTATATTAGGTTGGTTTCTATGACTTTTCTAAGCCATCTCATTTTGGTAATTCCAAATATTCTACATAACCATCACAACCTTCTCACTGACTTCCTTACTATATTGTTGTAATGCTAAATTCAACCAATCTATTAAAGCAAGTGACTTTAAAATTGGGATACCATAGTTGGTTAAATTCTAGTAGTTGCAAGCAAACTAACAATTTAATAAAATACATTAGTAAACTCTTCCTTAGCAAGGAAAATGGGACAAGCATTATTTATCACCAATCTTCTTTTCTATAAGGCCACTAGAGTTAGAAGATTCTTTTGGTAAGCCCTCCATACCATGTTCAATACTTTTGGAGGAACTTTAAGGTTGCATAAATATGCTCTTCCAAAACCTACTTTCACTCCTATTTGTGTTAGTACCATCCAGATAGTTCAAAGACCAATAGGAACTTTTAACATTGTATTCACCTTTTGTAGACATTGGCAGCATCCATCTGTGATCCTTCTAATGGTAAACGGTAGGTTTGGTATAAGCTCAGCATCTCTATTATTGAAATATGCCCTTACTAGCTCTTTCTTTAATTGATTTCCTTCAAATTTCATCAATAATCTGACTAATCCAAGATTCCCATTTTGTGGTATAAGGGAGGAAACTAAAGAATCATTCATGTTTGATAGTCAAGGATCGATCCTCCCAGGTAGAATTTTCTAAATAGGAGCCCTTTTTACATTTGCAACTTTTCCTCAGTAGGTCCTGGGTTGCTAAAATACTATGCCATGAGTAACTGGAGTTCGTTCCCAACTATGCCTATAAGAAATTTACCTTTGGACAATACTTAGCTTTTAGCACATGTGCTATCATGGATTTTGACTTGGTCAATAGTCGTCATCCACGCTTCCTAAGAAGTATGAGATTAAAATTATGGAACATTTTAAAGCCAAGGCCCTTATCAACTTTTTTTTCTTCCACATTCGCTTCAACCTCATTCAATTACTCTCACCATGACCTGATTTGTTTTCAAATTCTAAATGTTTAATATATGTAATAAGGTTGAGCATAAATCCTGAAAATATCCTAACCGATCCGAAAATCACTGAAATATCTAGAACTATCCGTTGACTTTTTGACTTTCTCCGAACCAAACTGTACCAATTTTTATAATGTGGAACAGTTCTGGATATTAAGTTATAACCATATCAAGAACCATACCAAATCAAACTATATCATGCCGAACTGAATAACAAAAATAGTAACCGATTTATTATAAATAATATAAGATTATATTTTATTATGTTGATTTATTACTTAATATTTAATATTTTAAAAATGTATTAAAATTATTATATTAATTCATATTATGTCATGTTATTTATTCACTTTGTAATTTCTAATTTTCTATAATATGCTTAATATATATATATATTCTATATATTCAATCATAACTATGTACTGGCAGTAAATAAAAATTTACATGATAATTAATATAGATTACACATTATATGATAATGATGACGATAATTTTTTGCAAATCGTATGTTAAAATATATTTAAAATTAATTGTTGTTCAAAAAAAATATTTAAAATTAGTTAACTTAAATTGATAAGATATTTAAACTTGAAGTTATTTTATTTCATTGCCTTATGTTTTATTATATTGATATTACTATCTAATATTATGTAAATAAAGGTGTCCATACCGAAAAGCTTAGGGAACCCATCCATCGTCATCGCTCCAGTTGGTTTATTAAATTCTGGATCTCGACCACTATATTCGCTTGTTCCATGGAACCCCAATCCAAAACCCTTGGTGGCAATCAACCATTGTTTCCTAATAGTTCAAACCATTTCCATTCCTCCGAGGTTGAGAATTGAAGGCGCTTATGGTCTGCCATGAATTTAGAAGTCAGGTGTGTAGCGGTTTGGCTTAAGCTACCTTCACCTCTAGCCCGTTTGGTTGGTAATTTGGATGGCACTTGTTTGCAAGGACTCATTATCTGCAAAATAAACTAGAATATCCTTAAAAACAAAAATAAAACCAAAACACTAACATTGGATAGGGTTATAAAAACACCGGCATTATAACAGTAGCGCACACCAAATAATCCTAAAAAATAATACTAAGTACACCAACACAATTAAACCAATAATAGCAATGCATTCAAACAACAAAAGCAATGAAACTAAACCAATAAGAGCAATGAACCAATTCTCAATATGAGTAATTGTTTAAATCCACACAATAAGTAATGTCTCCATAACATGCATAACTCCAATTCTATATCTCCATAGCCAAACACATTAAAAAAAATGGCTGAAGGAGAATGCACTTTGAGGGAGCTCACTATCGCTCCTACTAATCAACAACCCTAGTGCATCACATATCTAGTCTTGAATGCCGCTTTCGAACTTAAATCTAGCTTGATACACCTATTGCCCAAGTATCATGGTTTAAAAAGTGAAGACCTACATAAGCATCTTAAAGAGTTTCATATTATTTGTTTAAGTATACAACTATAATGGGTGATAGAAGAGCAGGTTAAACTGCGAGTGTTCCCTTCTTCTTTGGATAGCCGAGCTAAAGATTGTCTATTTGATCTACCATCAAGTTCAATAAATACATGGACTGGATTGGTAAGGACGTCTTTAGATAATATCTTTCCCGCTTCACAAGTTATCAACATAAGGAGGGAAATATGTGGAATTAAGCAAAGAGATTTTGAAAATCTTCATGAATATTGGGAGAGGTTTAAAATTTTATGTGCAAGTTTTTCCCAACATAGAATTACCGAGCAAGCTCTCTTACAATATTTCTATAAAAGGACTTCTATCTAAATAAAGAAGTATGTTGGATGTCGCGAGTGGAGGAGCTATAGTGAACAAGATTCCTCAAGCAGCTAGACACATAATCTCTATCATGGCAAACACTTTTAAACAATTTGGAATCAAAACGGAGACTGCTAGAAGGGTTAACGACGTAAGTATATCATCTCTTTAGTCTAAAATCTCTCAATTGACAACCTTGGTTCAAAATATGTTTTCATGTAATGCACAACCAGTTAGAGCATGTGGAACTTGTGCACATTTAAAACATCTCACGAATATGTGCCCCACTCTTCAAGAGGAAGACCCTCAATAAGTGAATATCGTGGGTGTATTCCCCAACCAACCCCAAAGGTGCTATGATCCTTATTCAAACACTTATACTCCAGGGTGGATGGACCATCCAAATTTTAATTATGGAGCAAAAGCACAAAATTCACAAGCATTCTAGCCAAGACCACCTCCACAACAACCTCCTCTACCACAAAAAACTAGTATGTCCCTTGATGATATGTTTAAGGCTTTTATGACTAACACTTATAAGAAACCTTATCAAATATTCAAAATTTGGTGAGTCAAATTAGTCAATTAGACATGTCAGTTAGTAAGCTAAAGTCTCAAAGGAAATTACCCTTTCAAATGGTGGTGAATCTGAAGTAAAATGCAAGCACAATAGCTTTGAGGAATGAAAAGGAGCTGCTGGACAACGCACATTAGAAGCAGACCCTGGGCAGGGCTTGAAGAAAACTGTAGAATCTGAAATTTTAGTTCAACAAGAGGAATAGCTTGCTACTTCCAGCAATGATCAGACCAAATCAGTAGTGATGCCTCCTCCTTTTCCATAAAGGTTAGCTAAATCCAAGAAGGAGAAAGAAGAAAATTAAATTCTTGATACTTTTTGCAAGATCGAGGTAAACATCTCATTGCTTGATGCAATTAAATAAGTACCAAGGTATCCGAAATTTCTTCAAGAATTATATAGCAATAAGAGGAAGATCAATGGGAGCGAAAAGGTTAAGTGTGGGAGGGGGGGATATATATGTTCATGGTGTTTGCTGCAACTTTGATGAGTGTCTCAAAATTTTTGAAAATTTCAAGTTTTGTGAAAATTTGGATGAGTTTTTAGTGATAAATTAGATATGTTGGATTTTTTATGAGTTTTGGCATTTAGGATTTTGTCGATATTGAAGGGACCGGTTATTAAATGATAACATTAGCTGCAAAAAAATGATGAAATATTGGCCATATTGATGCTACTATGTTGTTGGATATTTTGAAAAATTCTTTTAGCAAAGTTGAAACCTTGTCGCTGCTTTGTTTATGTTTTACAATTTTTGAGCAAAAGCCCCATTTTGTCTTTCAAATAAATTAAATGTGATATTTTGAGCAGAAAATTATTATGGCAATCTATAGCCAATTAATATAGGTTAATTTTTTTTTATTGTTTTACCCATTTTAGTGATTGCAATTGACATATTTATTATTTGTATAAAATGCTTAAAGGTTTTTACCTCGTGATATTTTAAACTTAATCGATTTAATTAACTGGAAGCACATAGGTAGGCTTCTTAGGTTATCTTGGTTTAATTCTTGAAATTAATTATGTAATATATTATGAACTACATAAATCAAATAAAAGAGTCCAAATAACATTTGAAAATGATTTTCTTACTCCACTAGTCAAAAGGCCATGAATAGAGCTAGTAGCCACTTGAAAGTTGTGACCAATTGAGTAATTGGGTACCAGCATCACAAATGTTTGCCCTAGCATCAAAAGGTTGATGACATTTCAGGCAAGCAATTAAAAGGTGCTTAAAAGTAAATAAAAATTAGTTCATAATTTTGAGTTTTTTTTATAAATAAACCTTAATAGGTTAAGTGAGTCTCCTATAGGTAACTGGTTTTTCACTTGGTAATTATCTTGCCATCGAGTTGGGTAAGAATCTTAGCATTTTATATTTATAATGTATGTCAATTTGATCACTAGATTTGTGAAACATTAAAAATCTTGTTCTATTAGTCCTTGGTTATTGGATTGCCATCATCTTTGAGCTATTTAAATATCGCAGGTTGAGTTGTTGATTGAAAAATATGGGGAATAAAGGTTTCAAGTTGTGAAATGCTTGAGGACAAGCATGGTTTAACTGTGGGAGGATTTGATAGTGAGCAAATATCATTTATATATTTTGATAATTTAGGCTTGCTATTAGGACTTTCTATTGACTTTTGAATGTTTCTATAGAGAAAAATGATTTATGAAAGAGCTGGAGTTGAAGGAGGGAAGTTGAACTAAAAGTTGGAAGTTTTGCAAAAAGTATGCTGATAGGAGCCTTAGGCAAGGTTGGTGATAGAATTGACTTAACAGTTTTGAAGAAATCTAACAGCTACTGCTTAATTTATTTTGATGCTTTTGAGATACGATTTTGGAGGGATTTTGAAGAATATATTTGATTTTGTAATCCCCTATTAGTTAGGAATTTAATTTGGGATTGTGAGCGGAAATTTTTGCCCCCACTCCCGGTGGAATGATTCTTGTGACTTTAACACTGTTAGGCTCTAGCCTTAGAGAACAAAGGCCTAAGCCTAAAGAAATAGGATTCGCCACCCTGACAGGCCGAGAAGAAAGAAAAATGGGTAGTGACTCGATTTCTAAGGAATTTTTAACCTTATACTATGTTCGGAAAGTTGGGTATGCATGGGGAGGTGAGAAGTGACCCAACACCTTCATAATGTTCGGTTCATTGGAATCAACTTCCTTTTCAGTTCTAAATATTATTAAAATTTTGTATTATTATGATATTACTTATATTACAAGAAATTAAAATAAACATTTATCAATTCATAAAATAAGCAAATAAAATGGGCACCTATACGAGATGGAAACATGCTCTTACAATGTCCGAGCCCAAAATTTAAATAAAATAAGATAGGACACCCACAAAGAGTGAAAAATATCTCTTATAATAATCTCCAAAAATAAATTAAATAAAAAAATAATTAAATAATGAAGGCACCCACAAGTGAAAACATGTCTTTTATAACTTTAAAATCCAAATAATAAGAAATTGCAATCCACAAACGTATAAATAATCATCATGCACAAAAAATCATATAAAAAATTATAAAAATATGGCTTAATTAAAATGAAATTAAGATTAATCACAAAATTAGAATTTTGAATCATAAATTAGGGTTTTGATAATAAAATTAGGGTTTTAGTGATAAATTAGGATTTTATTTTACCATCAGAGCCATCTAGTTTTTTGGGTGATAGTAGAAGTATATAAACAAGATTTTATTTTTAAATTTTGATCTGTAGTGTTAGGAGTGTGATCTTTGACATAGGAGTATGGCTATGCAGTAAGTCCCGTATTAGCCAAATGAGAGGCGTTATAGGGCAGTAAGTCAGTGGTCACTTCCAAAATCATAAAAATCACTTTTAAACTATTTTTCAAAAATTAAAAATGGAACCTTTTTTTTATGTATATTTGCTAGTACAACTAGATCGGATAATTCTGAGCCATTAGAAATTAAAAGGATTGTAAACAGAAATGAAGTAATATTAGAAGATTTTAATTAAGTAATAGATGATTGGGAAATACCTAAAGTAGATAAAGAATAAATTTATAAAATACCAAAAATAAATATTTTTAAAACCGATTATATAATAAAAATGGAAGAGAGAGATATACTGTTAAGTAACCCTTTTGAAAGGATTACCATGTTATCTCCTCAAGCCCTAAAGTAACATAAGGATAAAAAAATATAAGTATGTACATATAGGACTAATACAAATTGGTATAAAACCTTTGACTAGAGAAGGATTAAATACTAGTATATTAGTTGTCATCAGGGATGCTAGGTCTTTAAATTTTCAAGACTCTCTCTTAGGATCTATAGAAACTAGTTTGAATCAAGGACCTATTAACTTTGATGTACATCCTAATATAACAATATCATTAAGTGATCCAAACATATTAAAAAGTGTAATATTAGAAATTAAAATCTATAATTATAAAATGTTAGAAGGATCTATTTCTGTAGCATGAATTTATAAAATACAACATAAAGCTATGGTATCTGACTTTGCAACTAAATAAAAAATGCAACATAGAAAGGAGAAAACTAAGTTTCTTCAAATAGACCTTAGTAAATCAAATATTGATTTTATAAAACAAAACAAAATAAAATTTAAATTCTTTAAATGGTTTAAAAATATTTATTCAGCACAAAATAATTCAAAAACTATAAATTTAATAACTACTAGAAATAAAGAAATAGAATGGAAAGTACAGGATAAAAAATTCAAAGTGAACATCCACCTACAACAACTAGTATATTCTTATATAGTGATCGAGAAAATAAAAATACACCATTTAAAAATGTTGTTGATGATGATTCGAACAGAAAAATCTTAGAACAAAATAATTTTTGTAATGCACTTTTACACAGTATAGGAAAACAACTAAATAGAATAGAAAGCTCTATTAACAATAAAAAATAGTAATAAAGCATAAAGAAGAAAAATCAGAAAGAAAATTAAAAATCATGTTTTTAAACCTTTCAAGTTTCTAAATCAAGAAAATAAGAGGTTAAAAAACATAGAGAATTTGACTTTGTAAAAGCAATTAAAGATCAACTTAGTAAAATTGAATCAACTTCTGAATCAAAAGAAGTAGTTAAAGATACACCACAATCTAAAACAATTAGTACAGTCACTTAAGATCAAGATTCAAAATCAGAAGAAAATTCTAGCTCTAAAACTGAAGATCTAGAATCTTTTAATAAAATAGTTAATCCAGAAATAGACCGTATAGTACATGATCAATCTGTAATACCTAGGATATTTATACCGGATTTAGGTATTATAGAAATACCTAATGTATTGCCACAATATAAAATTTAATACTTCCTCAATATATGAATGAAATATAAATAACCTATCAGAATATAATATTCTTAGTCATTTACAACAAATAATTAAGACTGCTAATGCTTATAGAACCGAAACTGATACATCTGATATAGTTATAGTAGAATTAATTATAGATTTCTTCACAGGCTAATTAAAAGATTTGTGGGATAATCGTCTCATTGATGAACAACATTTAGAAATTTTAAATGCAATTAGAACTTATAAGGATGGAAAACCTATTTTAAATGAATATGATGAAACTAATCAGGATGTAATGGCAATACTTATTCTGACTCTATCACTCCATTTTATAGGAGATCCAACTTATCTGAAAGATAAAAATATTGAATTACTAAGTAACCTCAGGTGGAAAAACTTAGCGATTCTCAGTTTTATAAAATAACTTTCTTAGCTAGGGTATTGCTTAGAAAAGATTCTAACCAAGCATTTTGAAAGAAAAAATTCTTAGCAGGATTACCTTTCTATCTAGGTGAGAAAGTTAGAAAGCAGGACTATGAAAATCCAATTCCTTATGACCTTTTGATCTATGGCTACTGATCAGTACAATTCAAAAGGAAGGATTAAAACTTTGTCAAGACATAAAACTACAAAAGTCTTTAAAATTTAAAATGAGAAAAACTAAACAAGAATTAGGATCATTCTATAAATAATTTGATTATAATATAATCCAAGATTATAAAGGTTGTCAAGGACAGTGGTCTAAATCCTATAAAAAATCTTATAAAAATAATTATAAAAGAAAATTTAATAAAAAAGAATATTATAAAATACCTAAGTATAAAAAATCTAATAATAAAAATTCTTTAAAAAGAAAAATATAGCACATAAAGATTTAGAATGTTATAATTATGGTAAAAAAGAACATATATCTAGATTCTGTAAATTTAATAAAAAATCTTTAGGAAATAAAAGTTGAAGAATCTATATTAAATAAAATCTATAAATTATATTTAGATTCAGAATCCGAATAATTAAATCAAATAGATGATATAGATTTAATGTAATATCCCAAAGTATACCCTAAAAGTTTTGGAGTTATTGTTGTATTTAGATTTAATGCATATTTATATATATGGAAATTATAAATGCAATATAAAAGACATATATATATACATTACATATACATGGGATATAATGTGGTGTAGGAAAAGTGAGTTATATATATTTATATAACTAATTAATATTAATAATAATGAGAATAAGGACAAAAAGAAAAAGAGAGAAAGAAAGTCAAAGGTTGAAAGTGTGTGTGGTGGAGATTTATTATTATTATTATTATTATTGTTGTTGTTGTTGTTGTTGTTGTTGTTGTTGTTGTTGTGTTATTATTATTATTATTATTATTATTATTATATATTTATAAGATAAGAACGAAGGAAAGAGGAAAACTCTTTCTTTCTTTCTTCTTCTTCGTCTTCTGCTTTTCTTCTTGGACGAGAGAGAGAGAGAGAGAGAGAGAGAGAGAGAGAGAAGCTAGAGAGAGAGAGAGGTGATTTTGCCTCTATTTTCACCAAAGATTAAAGGATATCAAGAGTTTTGCAAGTGGATATTGAAGATTTGGCAAAGAATCAAAGTAAGTGCCACTTTCTTTGTATTGATTTCTATGGATTGAATTGAGTTTTGAGATGATTAAGGTGGGATGTTAGTGAAAGTTATAAGTATGGAATAAATAGATGGATGAGTGCAAAATAGTTTGTATATGTTGAATTTGAACTTTAACTTAATTTTTAGAAGGAAGAGTTTGATTATGTTTGTATTCATATGGATGGGTTTAAAATGCAAAATATTTGAGTTGTCTCAGAAACAGTCTCGGTTTGGATGCCACGGCCGTAGCAAATGAGGGCCACGACCGTGGGGTTACAAGGATTACTGTGTCTTCATGAATTTTATATAGAACAGAAGAGTCTTCACTGCCACGACCGTGGCCCTTGAAGGCCACGACCGTGGGGGTTGTTATGAATAATGGACAGAACCGTGTTGGATCCCACGGCCATGGGGTTTGAGAGGCCACGACCGTGGGGACCTAGATGTTGATGTTGACTTGTAATTTGTGATCTAAGGGCTTAGTTTGAGACTAATAGGTGAATAAGTGTATTAGAATTCTTGTGTATTTGTATTAAAGTGAGTATTATTCATTTATATTAGGTTATGAAGAAGAGGTTGGATTGCCTTAATTTATGTGATAAAGAATACTTGGAAGAGAAGTTTGGTGTTGTATGAATTGCTCATGAGGTAAGTACAAAACCTTATTTGATTGTATATAATTATATGACTTTGGACCTTAACACATTTGGTTATAAATGTGTTAAGTGATCTATTATATTGTTAATATATATATATATATGAATAATGTATATGTTATGAAAAAATGAGAAATATTATGATATAATAAAATATATGAAATGTGAAAGCATTCAATATATATATATGTGTTATGAAAGGTGAAAGATGTGAGGATATGATTTGTATGATGTGAATGAGATGATGTGTATTCAAAATACATGATAATGCAATTGATTGTGTATACTTGAATGATGTGATATTGTGATGAAATATGAGATATGAATGATGTGGTGTTATAATGAACTATAAAATGTGAAAGATGTGATAATGTGATGAAAGATGAAATGTGATTTGAGATATAATGTGATGTGAAGCCATTGTGATTGGCTATGATAACTCAAATGTGATGTGAAGCCATTGTGATTGGCTATGATGATTCAATTGAGAATGAGATGGATAATGAAATAATAAATGAATTGTATATTTAATATGTTATTCAGTTTCAGAGTTCTGGATTTGGAGGCATGCCTATTTAATGAAAGGTAACAGTCTTGCCGGGTTGAGGATCTCTTCAAATTGAGTGGAATTGAGGTCCAAGAGACTGGGTCTGTTACTTGATAAATGTGAAATGTGAATTGTAGTAACAGTCTAGCCGGGTTGAGGATCTCCTCAAGTTTGTTGAGTTGATGGTCCAAGAGACTGGGTCTGTTACACTATCCATGGATAGAGATATATATATTTGTATTGCCTACGGGCTTGATGATTGTGATTATAACCAAAGCAGTAACTCTGAGTTCTGAATATCATATTAAATATTTGTTGGGCCCATAGGTGTCTATGTTACATGAATGTTATGAATGATGTTATAATGTTATGAGATAATGTAATGGAATGATAGATTGTGAAACAAATGAGTAATGGGATCTATGGTTGACTTCATTGGAAATGTGATTCATGATTGGTATGATATGTAATGTGTGTATTGAAATATTGATTGTGAGTATTAATGATGAATCATGATTGGTGAATTGTGAATAAAATAATGTTATGAAGAATTATATGTAATGTGTGTATTGATATATTGATTGTGGATACTATTAATGTATGTGTAATGATATATTGATTATGAATATAAGTGATGGATTGTGGTCGGTGAATATGTTATGTATATATATGTACTTAATATATGAAATTAGTCGAGATATATGAAAGGTGCAATTAAAAAGGAAAAACATGATAAAAACTAATGATACCTTGAATTGATATATCATTATATGTTAGAATTTCTATAATGTATGTTTATGTTTTATATTTGTACTACTAAGCTTTCGGGCTTAGCGCGAATGTGTAATCGCGCAGGTAGCTTGGTGGAAGATATGAAGTCTTCGTTATGCCACGAGAAGAGTAAGAATTTGTCGAGACCAACTAGAGGGTAATGCATACATGTATAACTTTTGATTATGACGTATTTCTGACGAGAGAGTATTTATATGTATAAAAGAAGTTTTGATAAAGATAATGATTTTGTAAATGTTATTTAAAGTAACGTATTATGGTTTGAACTCTGTTACAGGTTTTTAAAAGGTAATGAAAAGTGACATCCTTATACTTTATATACTTACTGTATGTATACTAGGTATATGTATAGTACTTATATAGAGTATTGGGATGTTACATTTAAAATCTTACAGTTCTAAAATAAGTAGTAAAACTATAAATATGTTAACTAAAGAACAAAATTCTCTTTTAGAATTAGTAAAATATATAAGTGACTCTAAAACACAAGAAAAATTCTTAAATAAATTATTAGATAATTTTAGTGTAACAAATGATAAACCTAAAACTTCTTCAGTACTGCCTAGCACTAGTAAACAAATATATGATTTAATAACAATATTAAATATAAATAAATGAATAAAGAGTAAGCCTATAATAAATAATTTATAAAAAAAAATTAAAATAGAATTAAAATAATTAAAAGAAAAGTAGCAAAATGATTCAGAAATAATAAAGGCATTTTAGATAGTAATGTAGAATCTATTTCTTCTGAAAGTTCTTCTAAAAATGAAGAGATTAAAAATAATGAAGTTTGTATAATAAATAAAGATGGTATACCAAAAAATTTTATATTTATGCTATATGAAATAAAGTCTAGAAAATATTTAATATTTAATATCAATAAAACTAAAATTATATTATAGACACTATAGCTCTATTTGATATTGGAGCAGATTTAAATTGTATAAAATCTAGTTTAGTACCTAAAAGATTTTGGAAAAATACTCGAGAATTTTTTTTTACAACCAATAAATCTAAAATACAAATTATTGGTAAAATAAAAGACTCAATTATTAACGATAAATTAGAATTAAAAAATACATTTATATTAACTAAATAAATTCAACACATGGTAATTTTAGAAGCACATTTTATGAATTTAATTACTCCTTATTCGGTAAAAAAATGATAAAATATCTTTTAAAATAAAAAAATCATAAAAATATATTTCCATTTATAGAAAAACCAAGGATAAAGAATTTAAATATACTTAAAGCACATTCAATTTATGAATTAGAAATAAATGTAATAATAAAGGCAAAGTCTGAACAACTTTGTAATTTAAAAGGTAATTACCAATTACAGAAAATAAATGATCAATTACAAACATGCCTCGTAAAAAAATAAAATGGGCTAAATTAAGGCTCAAATTGAAAAGAGTTATGTGCTGATTTATCCAATGCTTTTTGGAATAAAAAGTAGCATATGGTTGACTTACCCTATGAGGTGGGCTTTGAAGAAAAGTCAATTACTACTAAAGTCATTCCCATACAGATGAGTCCGGATATGATAGAATTTTATAAAAATAAAATAAATGATTTAGAAAATAAAAAAATATTACTAAATCCAGAAGCACATGGTCTTGTACTGCCTTTTATGTTAATAAGGCTTCAGAAATAGAACATGGTGCTCCTAGATTAGTAATCAATTATAAATCTGTAAATAAATTATTAAAATAGATTAGGTACCCTATTCCAAATAAAAAAGATTTATTAAATATGTTATATGAAGAAAAAATATTTAGTAAATTTTGATATGAAATCTGGATTTTGGCAAATTCAGATTAATCCTAAAGACAGATATAAAACATCATTCACTGTTCCATTTGGCTAGTACGAGTGGAATGTGATGTCTTTTGGTTTAAAAAATGGACCCTTTGAATTTCAGAGAGTAATGAACGATATTTTTTATCCCTATATAAAATTTTATATAGTTTATATTAATGATGACTTAATTTATAGTAAAACTTTAGATGAACATTTTAAACATCTAAAAACATTTTGTATAGTGGTAAGAAAGAATGGTTTAGTACTTAGTAAAACTAAAATATCCTTGTTTCAGACCAAGGTTAGATTTTTAGGACATTATATAGAACAAGGTATAATAGAGCCCATAGAAAGAAACTTAGCTTTTTAGAAATAAGTTTCCTAATCAAATATTAAATAAAGCCCAATTACAGAGATTTTTAGGATGTTTAAATTATGTTATTGAATTTTATCCAAATCTAAATAGGTTAATTAAGCCCTTACACGATAGGCTTAGGAAAAGTCCTAACCCATGGACTGATGTCCATACTAGTATAGTCCAATAAATTAAAGCCTTAGTAAAAACTATTCTTTGTTTTTATATCATTGACCCATCAACCCATAAGATTATAGAGAATGATGCTTCAGATATAGGATATGGTGGGATATTAAAATAGATTAAAGAGGGTAGAGAAACCATAGTTCAGTTTACCTTAGAACATTAGAACCCAACCCAATTAAATTATTCTGCTATTAAAAAGAGATTTTATGTATTGTAATTTGTATTTCCAAATTTTAATCTGATTTAATAAATAAAATTTTTTTACTTTATATTGATTGTAAATCTACAAAAGAAGTTTTGCAAAAAGGCGTTAAAAACCTTGCCTCCAAACAGATTTTTGCAAGATAGCAAGCTATATTAAGTATTTTTGATTTTGATATAAACTATATATTAAAGGAGAAAATAACAGTATACCTGACTTCTTAACTTATGAATTCCTTCATAGGAATCATGGTGGAAAAAAAAAAAGAAAAAGCAAGCCAATAAAGCTAAAGAAATAGTAAAACCAGACTCAAGCCCATTTTCTCCTAAAGCCCTATCTGACCATTCAGATAATATTACTAAGCCACGAGGCTCTAAAATCATAAAATCTTGGGCTGAAATGCTCAATTTAGTAGGGCAAGATAAAGCCCAAAATGAAGCTGTAATATCCCAAAATTTTCAAAATATTAATTTTTGAAAATTAATTAAATGATTTAAAAGTATATATATATATATAATTAAGTGGAAAAAATGTGTATATGACATATATATGTAGATATACATAATATATACAAGTCAACATTTTTATATGGGTCAAATGTTATTTTAATTATTAAAATATTAATTGAGTGGTTAGTGGAAGATGACTTTTTATGTATTAATTAAGTGATATGTTTTTACTTGGTGGAGAGTGAAAGTGGGATATTTGTGTGGTTAAAAAGGAGAGTAGTTGGATTGAGTTGAGTGGATCATTATCTTCATTTTCTTCTTTCTCCATTGAAGCCGGCTACCTCCATCAGAGGAAAAGAGAAATTTGCTTCTTGCTATCTGAAGTAATTGAAGGATTTCAATTGTTCAAGTTGGAGTTGTAAGGATTTCCTCCATATTTGGTAAGTTTTCAACTTGTTTCCTTGATTTTCTTTGGAAGTTTGTATATATGTTAATTGGATGTTTGGTGTAATATGTGTTAATGGTTGATATTGGTATTTGAAGTTCTTTTGACTAGTTAACTATGAAATTAGGGTTGGATTGATGATATGGTTAAGTTTGGTGAAGAGAATAAGAGTTTTGGGCTGTGTAACTTTTGAGTTGTGAAGTCATGGTTGTAATTGTGTATTTTTGCTTTTAATTGAGTTGCTTTGATGTTTACCCAAGTATTTTGTGGTATAATGATGGATTTGGTTGAGTTTGTATTGAGTTGAAAAGGGTAATGAAAGAAAATTTTGGATGTGACAATTATGTATTGATATTTGGATTTTTAGCCTGACACACTTGGTGACACGGCCATATCTTTGGGCGTGTCGATGGTTTTGTTTTTAGTGTTGGTGACACGTGCAGTGACATGCCCATGTCACTGAGCGTGTCACAGCTTCTGTAATGTTATAATATCAACACGTGTAGTGACACGCACATGTCACTGAGCGTGTCATAGCTACTGTGTTGTAGGAGTTTTGGTATAGGCAGGGACACGCCCATATCTCTGAACGTGTCTTATATGGTGTAATACAGAGCTTAGGACATGGTCATTGATATGCCCATGTCACTGAGCATGTCAAAGTTTCTGTGTTGTGGGTTTAGGGCACGGTCATTGACACGCCTGTGTTGTTGAGCGTGTCATGTATAGAGTTTGCCCTAGATAGTTCTTTTCCTTATTTTTCTTTATGTATCTCATCCTTTTGTTGAGAGATTTTGTTTATACCTATAAGTGTGTTACTAAGTGATTATTTATAATCACATTTGGTTTAGGCTTTGAGGAGACTTGAGTTACCCCAGTCTAAGTGTTGAGGAATATATTGGAAGAGGAGGTTGAAAGTGGTGTTTATTGCTTTTAGAGGTAAGTACAAACTTTGAATAATTGCTTATATTTATATAACATTGGGACTTAACACATTTGGTTGGAAAATGTGTTAAGTTACTTACTACATTGTTGGTGCATTAGTAATATGCTATGATTTGTATAATGTGAACTAAGTGCAAAATATGATAATGACCCAAAAAGTATGGGAATGCAATTTGTTGTGTGTACATTAAAGATGGTATATAAAGTCATTGGTAATGGCTATATTGATCTAAGTGAGATATTTGAGGAATTGTGTCTAGTTTGATCATGAGAAAAAGAGAAAGGATTTGATAATGGAATTATGAAAGAATTGTGTGCCTAGTATGTTATTCAATTTTCAGAGTTTTGTGTTTGGCGGCATGCCGAAGACGTAACAGTCCCTTGAAGCTGGGTTGCGCTTGGTCCTTGAAGCCTAGTTGGGTTGTTACATGATGTAGCAAACCCTTGAAGCTGGATTGGGCCTAGTCCTTAAATCCTAGTTGGGATGTTACATATGAGGTAATCCTCATTGTGATTATGATTTGCCTTTGGGGCTAGACACATGGTGTCATCTTGGACCAAAGCAGTAACTCTGAGATTTGAATAGCATATTGGATTCTTTTGGGCCCATGCTTGTGTTTGTTTTTACGTGAATTATGAATTGTGGAATAGTTGAGCAATATATTAAGATATAATGTTATGAGATATAATATCCTTATGTATTGTACATTGGCATTGCATTTGAACTATATTGTTATCAAAGTTTGTATCACTAGGCTTTTGGCTTAGTGCGATTGTGATTCATCGCGCAGGTGACAGGGTAGATCAGGCTGAGCCGGAGAGTTCGTCTAGACCGAGTCGAGTCTAAGCTTGAGATCTTGAGTGCAGAGCTGAATTTTGGACATCAAGATCAGAAACAAACCGCCAGCATGTATATATTTTATATTTTTGTACATATTGATTTCATGTATATTATGTTATATTTTGATGTATATATATGTATATTCCCCAAACTATAAAAAATATTTTGGATAAACCTTTGGTAATGAAGTTATATATGTGTTTTAGCAAGTAATATTTAATCTATAATTTTTATGATAACTGTTAAATGATTTAAGTTATATAGATTTTATAAGTGAAGATTTATTTTGTTAAAATGGGTGTGACATTCTTGTATCATATATTCGTATATTACATATGTTGGGTGTGTGTAGTGTACGTATATTGGGTATAAGGGTGTTACATTTGTTTTGATATCAGAGCCTAGGTTTGAGGTTCTCGACCTAGGTGGGTTGTAAGAGAAAGAAAATGGAGATTTTTAAATATAGTTTTTAAATATGATACATGCATTGGCACTGGCAGTTTTTGATCTCTGATATGATAATTTTTGCTGTGTTTGCAGATATAGATAGGTATGGCATCTTAGACACGTTAGTCTGCAGAGGGTAGTGCAGAGAGTGTGGCTCTTGTTGAGGGTAGAGATGGAGCTAGAGTTGAGATAGCTGGAGGGGCACCTACTCCTCTGCCAAAGAGACCAGCAATTGATGAGATTTTGTCGGGCTTGGTACGACATATGGTGGAGCTGTTGAGGCAGGCTCCAGTTCAGCAGCTGCCGCCACCGCAGCATCAGCCGCAGTTATCGACGAGGAAATATGATAAGTTGAGGAAGTTTGGAGCTGAGGACTTTATTGGTACTACAGACCCTACTGTAGTAGAGTAGTGGCTAGATAGAGTCCAGAGAGTATTCATCCAGCTGTAGGCTACTCCAGAAGAAAGGTTTGATTATGTTAGATCTCTTCTGCAAAGGGATGCATATGATTGGTGGAAGACAGTTTCATATGCTCTGGATGATCCACTAATCTTGACCTACGATGATTTATGTGGGAGTTTGAGCAAAAGTATACTCCGAGGGAGTATAAGGATGCAAAGAAGATAAAGTTCTTGAGTTTGAGGCAGGATACCAGGACCGTGTTAGAATATGAGATAAAGTTTACTTGGCTGAGTCAGTATGCTGGTGGGATCATTTCTGATGAGATTGACCAGTATCAGAGGTTTGAGGAGGGATTGAGACCCTCTATTATGTGCATTATCGCAGGCTCCCGATATCAAGACTTTTCCAAATTGATTGCAGCTGCCAGGAGTGTTGAGAGAGTATATGGTCTTGTAGCAGCTGCTAGAGATAAGGAGACTAGAGCTAGGAGACCCCAGAGTGAGGCAAGGTCTTCATCTGTGAATAGAGGCAGAGAAGGATATTTTTTTAGGTTCAGTAGGGGCCAGAGGTAGTCTGATAGGTCAGTACAGCAGCAGAGATAGAGATCGAGACCTACAGTTTCTATGGCTAGTGCTCTGACTCCAGTAGTTCAGAGGCCAGTTCGATATACATGTGTCCATTGTGGTCGGGAACACGGGGGTGCTTATTGGAAGACAGGTGGACTAACAGTGTGTTATAGATGTGGATCACTAGATCACTTCTTCAGAGATTGCCCAGAGCCGCCAGAGGATAGACATACAGATACTACAACTTTTCGACCTAGTGTTAGAGAGGGTCATGGTGGCAGAGGTTCTCATAGAGGGGGTCGATCATGGTCTGGTTAGAGAGGAGGTTCTACCGCAGGTAGTAGACCAGATGAGGCAGGGCCATCTCAGCGGGTATATGTGATGTAGAGGCAACCAGATGCTTCAGCTGTTATTATTGGTACATTTTCTTTATTTGGTACTTCAGTTCTTGCTTTGATAGACCTTGGGTTGACTCATTCATACATTAGTGCATCCATCTTTCCTGTGATTGATTTGCATTTTGAGTCCCTAGGATTTGATGTTTTGCTGACAAATCCTTTAGGGCTTAATGTTGTAGTTAGCAAGGTGCACTGAAATAGTCTGGTTGTAGTTCAGGATGAGGAATTGCTTGGTAACTTGATTGAGATGCCTTTCAGGGAGTATACTTTAATTTTAGGCATGGATTAGTTATCCAAGCATGGGGCTGTGGTAGATTATCAGTAAAAGTGTGTTACCCTAAGAACCTGTGATGGTAAAAGTGTGATGGTATCTAGTGAGCAGAGACATCTTTCATCCATGTTTGTTTCAGTTGTTTCAGCTAAGAGGATGATTCAAAAGGGATGTGAGGCTTATCTTGCTCATGTTATAGATACCTGAGTAGTGGGTTCCCGGCTTGACAGTATATCCACAGTTGCTGAGTTTTCAGATGTTTTTCCTGAGGAGTTGCCAGGGATACCCCCTAAGAGAGAGGTTGAGTTTGGTATTGATTTGTTGTCTGGTACCATTCCCATCTCTATTACTCCTTATCGTAAGGAACCTGCTGAGTTGAGAGAGTTAAAGGTGCAATTACAGGAGTTGTTGGATAAAGGGTTCATTCGTCCTAGTGTGTCTCCGTGGGGAGTGCCCATTTTGTTTGTGAAGAAGAAGGATGGTACCTTGAGATTGTGCATTGATTACCGACAGTTGAATAAAGTAACCATCAAGAACAAGTATTCATTACCTCAGATAGATGATCTCTTTGATCAGTTGAAAGGAGCAACAATATTTTCTAAGATTGATTTGAGATCAGGGTACCATTAGTTGAGAGTCAGAGATGAAGATGTACCTAAGATAGCTTTCTGCACGAGGTATGGGTATTATGAGTTCTTGGTGATGCCCTTTGGATTGACAAATGCACCAGCAGCATTTATGGATTTGATGAACATGGTATTCAGACCCTATCTAAATTAATAATTTGTGGTGGTTTTCATTGATGATATTTTGGTATATTCATGTAATGAGGAGGATCATGACAATTATTTGTGAATTGTATTGCAGACTCTGAGAGAGAAGCAATTGTATGCTAAGTTGTCTAAATGTGTGTTTTGGCTTGATCAGGTGACTTTTCTCGGTCATGTGGTTTTTGCATAGGGTATTAGAGTTGATTTGAGTAAAGTTAAGGCTATTTTGAATTGGAGTCCACCGAAGACTGTGACAGAGGTTAGAAGTTTTCTGGGTTTGGTAGGCTATTATCGACGGTTTGTGAAAGGTTTTTCTATGATAGCTACTCCACTTACCATATTCATATGGATAGATCGATGTTAGGTGAGTTTTGAGCAGCTGAGGGAGATGTTGACTCAGGCTCCTGTCTATACTCTGCCTGTGGAAGGTAAACCTTATGTGATTTACAGTGATGCTTCACATAGTAGTTTAGGTTGTGTTCTGATGCAGGAGGGTAGAGTCATTGCTTATGCCTCTCGACAATTGAAGCCGCATGAGCTGAATTACCCGATGCATGATTTGGAGTTAGCAGCTGTAGTTTTGCTTTGAAGATTTGGCGACATTACTTGTATGGGGAGAAGTTTTTCATTTATATGGATCACAAGAGTTTGAAATACCTGAGTGTTCAGAGAGAGCTGAATCTTCAACAGACACGGTGGTTAGAGTTGATTAAAGACTATGACTGTTTAATTGATTATCATCCTAACAAGGCAAATGTTGTTGCTGATGCCTTAAGTCGGAAGTCTTTGGCAAGTTAGACTAATTATTCACTCTTGTTGCTTATTGAGTTGAGAGCATTGTGTGCCAAATTTGAGTCATGTGATGATGGTGCTTTAATGGCTCAATTGCAGTTGAGGTCAATGTTATTGGATCAGATTAGGGAGACTCGGTTGATAGATGAGAAAATCTAAAAAATTGTATTGGATTGCCAAAAGGGGGAGAGTCGAGACTTTCATGTGAAAAGTGATGGCAGTTTATGATACAGAGAGAGATTGTGTATTCCTGATGATGCAGGCCTAAAAAGAGTAATTTTGGAGAAAGCACATCAGTCAGTTTATGATATGCACCCTGGGAGTACCATGATGTATCAAGATTTGAAACAATATTATTGGTGGTCAGGTATGAAGAGGGACATAGCAGAGTTTGTAACTAGATATCTCACTTGTCAGAGAGTGGAGGCTGAGCACCAAGTTCCTTCAGGATTACTCCAGCCATTATCAGTGCCATAGTGGAAATGGGAGCGAGTGACGATGGATTTTGTGACTGGATTGCCTTTGACCCAGAAGAAGCACGATGCAATCTGAGTGATTATTGACCAGATGATGAAGATAACTCATTTTCTTCCAGTTCGGATGGATTATTCTCTAGAGAGGTTGGCTGAGCTGTATATCAGTGAGATAGTGAGGTTACATGGAGTCCTAATTTCTTTGGTATCTGACCGAGATCTCCGATTTACATCGAGATTGTGGAGAATTTTGCAGGATGCTTTAGGCTCTCGGTTACATTTTAGTACTGCTTTCCATCCTTAGATAGATGGGCAGTCATAGAGAGTGATACAGATTTTAGAGGATATGTTGAAAAGTTGTATCATCATCGATTTCACTGGGAGCTGGGACAGATTCTTACCACTGATTGAGTATGCTTATAACAACAATAATCAGTCTAGAATTAGAATGGCACCTTATGAGGCAATGTATGTTAGGAGATGCAGGACACCTCTATGTTGGGATGAGGTTAGAAAAGGTAATTTGATTGGACCCGATTTGATTAGGAAAATAGAAGAGAAAGTAAATGTGATTAGAAATTGTTTGAAAGCAGCCTCAGACCAGCATAAATCATATTCAGATTTAAAAAGAAGAGACATAGAGTTCAGTGTAGGAGATAAAGTATTTTTGAAAGTGTTTCCTTGGAAGAAAATTTTGAGATTTGGCTGCAAAGGAAAGTTGAGTCCTCATTTCATAGAACCTTATGAGTTACTAGAGAGAGTTGGACCAATGGCATATAGACTAGCTTTACCACCTGAGTTGGATCGAATTCACAATGTCTTCTATGTCTCTATGCTTCGGAGGCACAGGTCAAACCCATCTCACATTTTGTTAGTAGAGTCAATTGAGGTGAGTCCAGATCTGACTTATGAGGAAGAACCAGTGGCTATTTTGGCATGTGAAATGAAGAAGTTGAGAAATAAGAAGGTGCCACTTATAAAAGTTCTTTGGAAGAATCATGCTACTTAAGAGGCAGCATGGGAGAGTGAGCAAATGATTCGGGATCAATATCCCCAGTTGTTCCAGACTTGAGCGCAGATAATTTCGAGGATGAAATTTTTTTTAGAGGGTGAGAATTATAATATCCCAAAATTTTAAAAATATTAATTTTTGAAAATTAATTAAATGATTTAAAAGTATATATATATATATATAATTAAGTGGGAAAAATGTGTATATGACATTTATATGTGGATATACATAATATATGCAAGTCAACATTTTTATATGGGTCAAATATTATTTTAATTATTAAATTATTAATTAAGTGGTTAGTGGAAGGTGACTTTTTATGTATTAATTAAGTAATATGTTTTTACTTGGTGGAAAGTGAAAGTGGGATATTTGTGTGGGTAAAAAGAAGAGTAGTTGGATTGAGTTGAGTGGATCATTATCTTCATCCTCTTCTTTCTCATTGAAACCGGCTACCTCCATCAAAGGAAAAGAGAAATTTTCTACTTACTAACTCAAGTAATTGAAGGATTTCACTTGTTCAACTTGGAGTTTTAAGGATTTTCTCCATATTTGGTAAGTTTCCAAATTTTTTGGAAGTTTGTATTTGTGTTAATTGGATTTTTGGTGTAGTATGTGTTAATGGTTGATATTGGTATGTCTGAAGTTCTTTTGACTAGTTAACTATGAAATTAGGGTTGGAATGAGGATATGATTAAGTTTGGTGAAGAGAATAAAAGTTTTGGGTTGTGTAACTTTTGAGTTGTGAAGTCATGGTTGTAATTGTGTATTTTTACTTTTAATTGATTTGCTTTGATGTTTACCCATGTATTTTGTGGTATAATGATGGATTTGGTTGAGTTTGTATACAGTTGAAAAGGGTAATGAAAGATAATTTTGGATGTGACAATTATGTGTTGATATCAGGATTTTTGGCCTGACACACTCGGTGACACGGCCATATCTTTGGGCGTGTCGATGGTTCTATTTTCAGTGTTGGTGACATGTGCAGTGACACGCCCATGCCACTGAACTTGTCACAACTTCTATAATATTATAGTATTGACACGTGCAATGACACGCCCATGCACTGGGCGTGTCATAGCTACTGTGTTGTAGGAGTTTTGGCACGGGCAGGGACACACCTATGTCTCTGGAGTTGTCTTATCTAGTGTAATATAGAGCTTCGGACATGGTCATTGACACGCCCATGTCACTAAGCTTGTCAAAGCTTCTGTGTTATGGGTTTAGGACACGGTCATTGACACGCCCGCGTTGTTAAGTGTGTCATGTGTAGAGTTTGCCCTAGATAGTTCTTTTCCTTATTTTCCTTTGCGTATCTTATCCTTGTGTTGAGAGGTTTTGTTTATACCTATAAGTGTGTTACTAAGTGATTATTTATAATCACATTTGGTTTAGGCTTTGAAGAGACTTGAGTTACCCTAGTTCAAGTGTTGAGGAATATCTTGTAAGAGGAGGTTGAAAGTGGTGTTTGTTGCTTTTAGAGGTAAGTACAAACTTTGAATAATTGCTTATATTTACATGACATTGGGACTTAACACATTTGGTTAGAAAATGTCTTAAGTTACTTACTACATTGTTGGTGCATGAGTAATATGCTATGATTTGTATAATGTGAACTAAGTGCAAAATATGATAATCACCCAAAACGTATGGGTAATTCAATTTGTTGTGTGTACATTAAAGATGGTACATAAAGTCATTGGTAATGGCTATATTGATATAAGTGAGATATTTGAGGCATTGTGCCTAGTTTGATCATGAGAAAATGAGAAAGGATTTGATAATGGAATTATGAAAGAATTGTGTGCCTAGTATGTTATTCAATTTTTAGAGTTTTGTGTTTGGCGGCATGCCTAAGACGTAACAGTCCCTTGAAGCTGGGTTGGGCTTGGTCCTTGAAGCCTAGTTGGGTTTTTACATGATGTAGCAAACCCTTGAAGCTGGGTTGGGCCTAGTCCTTGAAGCCTAGTTGGGATGTTACATATGAGGTAATCCTCATTATGATTATGATTTGCCTTTGGGGCTAGACACATGGTGTCATCTTGGACCAAAGTAGTAACTCTGGGATTTGAATAGCATATTGGATTCTTTTGGGCCCATGCTTGTGTTTGTTTTTATGTGAATTATAAATTGTGGAATAGTTGAGCAATATATTAAGATATAATATTATGAGATATAATATCCTTATGTATTGTACATTAGCATTGCATTTGAACTATATTGTTATCAAAGTTTGTATCACTAGGCTTTTGACTTAGCGCGATTGTGATTTATCGCGTAGGTGACAGGGTAGATCCGGTTGAGCTAGAGAGTTCGTCTAGACTTAGTCGATCTAGGCTTGAGATCTTGAGTGCAGAGTTGATTGTTGGACATCAAGATCAGAGACAAACCACCAGCTTGTATATATTTTATATTTTTGTACATATTGATTTTCATGTATATTATGTTATATTTTGATATATATATATGTATATTCCGCAAACTATCAAAAATATTTTGGATAAACCTTTGGTAATGAAGTTATATATGTGTTTTAGCAAGTAATATTTCATCTATTATTTTTATGATATCAGTTAAATGATTTAAGTTTATACAAATTTTATAATTGAAGATTTGTTTTGTTAAAATGGGTTGTGACATTCTTGTATCATATATTCGTATATTACATATGTTGGGTGTATGTAGTGTAATCAGTTGGCCCATTCTCCAGAGGTGCTTCAGGCTCCTCAAAAATTGGGTCTTCCGCCTCCTACAGATTTGGCTCCTGTAGCCATAAGTGAAGCTCTCATCCCTTTTGCAAAACCTAGGATAAAAGACACTTCTTCTTCAAATTCCCTGTCCATAAATTTTATAAAACCTGAGTTGGATATTTCAAAACCCCCAACTCAAATTGTTTCTTCGAATTTTCAATTTAAAAAATATTCAAAATGGTTTATAAAACTTTTAAGGTTACAAAATATATAATTGAAGATGGATTTATGCATCAAAATCTATGGGATATTATTAAGTCTATATATCCAAAAAAAAAATTGGTTTTTTAGACCTGTTGATTTATTAAAAGCTCAAGAATACTATTTAGCTATTCTTGAAGATACTGACTTTAAAAAATTAAAATATAACTATGATCCTAATGATGAAACCATTATATCTCACTCCTCTATTCAAATTAAAAATGTTCTCCATCCTTCTAAATGGGGAAAACCCTTACATACTTCTGTATAAATTAAACCCAATTTCCTCACCTATAAAACAGTATGCCCCTCATATAACTATTGAAATTATATAGATGCCTGAACTAAAGCTCTTCCTTTCTAAACCTACAAATACTCATTCTTGGGTATTATATTTTGATATAAATATCAAGACTGATAAAATTATTATGTGGTTTATTGAATGGTGATATTATTTGATAATGATGAAAGAACTTTATCTCCTAAAGCTCTTTCAACATACCAACATTTTAAAACCCAGGCTCACCCTTCTCTTTATGAAAAACAATTTTCCTCTCTTCAAATATTTTGTATAAAATTCTTTATACCATGGGTATCAATGGTACTTCGAACTAGTATATCAAACAGGTACTAATATATAAGTGGTATCTAGATTGTATAAAGTCAAGTGGTGGAATGCCTTCAGAAATTTCACTACTAAAATATCTGTTATAAAATGGTTCTATGAACAAGAGTATGGCAAAGTTAATCCAAAATAAGCCACTACTTTTGGAGCTCAAAAGGCCCATTATCAAGCATTTCTTACAGCTGCAAGACTACTAAGGAGTATAAAGCCATTATGGAACAGATGGTTGAGTGCATTCCCTCAACATCTAAGCTCATAACCTTAAAATCCTCTTCTTTTAGTTCCTCCACTAAAAGCCAGTCGAAGAGATCTAAATCCTATTCTAAAGCCCAGTCTAAAAGAAGAACAAAATCTCCTTCATCTTCTGACTCATCATCATCATCATCTAACTCATCTTCTGAATCTAACTCAGATTCAAATTATGCTTGCAGTAATGAAGATGACTATTATGGGGTCCTATCTCCTGTAAAGAAAAATAAAAATAAACAAGAAGTAAAAAAGAAAAAAGAAAAAAGAAAACATGAAAAGAGAAAATAAAAATTTGTCTGATAAAAGGCAGGAGGAACCTTATTCTTTCACATGGCTATAATAAAAATAGTACTAACAAAATACTATTCATCAATAGTATAAAGTAAGTTTTATTTATCAACAGTAAAGTAAATAGTACCTCTGACAAGGTACTATTTATCTACCGTGCTGAACACGTAAAGATACCATTAAAAGTTTTTGTAAACCATTTTGAATATTATTTAAATTGAAAATTTAAAGAAGCAATTTGAGTTGGGAGTTTTGAAACATCCAACTTAGGTTTTATAATATATGTGGACAGGGCATTTGAAGAAGAAGATTCTCCTATCCTAGGTTTTACAAAAGGAATGAGAGCTTTACTTGTGGCTATAGGAGACAGATTTGTAGGAGGTGAAAGACCCAATTTTTGAAGGGCATAGAGCACCTCTAGAGAATGGGCCAACTAATTAACCCATTGCTTTACTACTTCATTCTAGGCTTTATCTCTGCCGAATTGAGCATTTCGGCCCAAGATTTTATGATTTTAGAACTTGATGGCTTGGTAATATTGTCTAAATGGTCAGACATGGATTTTGGAGAAGATGGACTTGAGTCTGGTTTTACTATTTCTTTAGCTTTATTGGCTTGCTTTTTCTTTTTATTCCTTATGATTCCTGTGAAGGAATTCACGAGTTAAGAAGTATAACTATTATTTTCTCCTTTAATATATTCTATATCAAAATAAAAAATATTTAATATATCTTGCCATCTTGCAAAAATTTATTTTGAGGCAAGGTTTTTAACATCATTTTGCAAAACTTCTTTTGCAAATTTACAATCATTACAAAGTAAAAATTTTTTATTTAATAAATCAGATTAAAATTTAGAAATACAAATTACAATACTTAAAATCTCTTTTTTAATGGTAAAATAATTTAATTGGGTTAGATTTCAGTGTCCTGAGGTAAACTGGACTATGGTTTCTCTACCCTCTTCAATCTGTTTTAATATCCCACCATATCCTATATCTGAGGCATTAGTCTCTGCAATCTTAGGGGCTGGTGGGTCAAGGATATAAAGACAAGAAAAAGTTTTTATTAAGACTATAATTTATTAGACTGTATTGGTATGGACTTCGGTCTATGGGCTAGGATTTTTCTTAAGTCTATCGTGTAAGGGCTTTATTAACTTATTTAGATTTTGATAAAATTCTATAACATAAAATAAACATTCTAAAAATTTATGTAATTGGTCTTTATTTAATATTTAATCAGGAAACTTATTTTCAAAAACTAAATTTCTTTCTATGGGCTCTATTATACATTGTTATATATAATGTCCTAAAAATCTAAGCTTGGTCTAAAACAAGGACATTTTAGTTTTACTAAATACTAAACACTAAACCATTCTTTCATACCACCATAAAAAATATTTTTAGATGTTTAAAATGTTCATTTAAAATTTTACTATAAATTAAGACATCACCAATATAAACTATAAAAATTTTATAGTTTATATTGGTGATGTCTTTGTTTAGATCATTTTTGTACTAGTTTTTAGTGTGATTTTTATATGTTTTGGGTTAATGTTTTGATTGATTTTTGTTTTAAGTTTGTTTGAAGTGTTTGTTTTAGGTTTAGGTGCAAAAACACCCTTGGAAGATCAAAACAGTGCAAGAAGAACATGAACCAAGCATGACATGGCCAAGCCAAATGAAGCTTGGCCGTGTCACCTCAAAGTAAAGAAATGGCAGAGCTTGACACGGCCAAGAGACACGGCCAAGCCACTGGCCGTGTCTCATTTAAGGAGCAAAACAAAGACCAAAGCAAAGAAAGAGCAAAAAAGAAGCAGAAGCAAACACACTTATGTGACACGGCCAAGCTTGTGGCCGTGTCACATGAGACACGGCCAAGCCACTCTTGGCTTGGCCGTGTCACTCCTTGAAGAACAAAGAAAAGAAAGAAAGAAAGAAGAAGACAGTGAAGGACACGGCCAGCAAGCTTGGCCGTGTCCCAAAGAAAAATGAGAGACACGGCCAAGCCAAATCAAGCTTGGCCGTGTCACCCTTAATTTATATAAATTCTTTTGCACGAAAGAAAAGAAAGGAGACGGCTAGGGTTTAAGGAGAGAGAGAAAATAAAAGAGAAGGAGGGGGCAAACACGATTTGGGATGAGGAGAGAGTGACACTCTCCTTGTCCCTTCATCTTCATCCTCCATTTCATCTTTTCCATCTTCCATTGACAAGATCTTTGAGGTTCTTTGGGATAAATTGGGTTAAACAAGCTCTTGAAGGTTGAAGAAACTTCATTCCAAGGTTTGGTGACTTGAGAAAGCTCCATTCCATCTACCAAAGGCAAGCTCCATTCCAAGGTTTGGTGACTTGAGAAAGCTCCATTCCATATTGCAAAGGGGAATCAACCATTGAAGAGGGCTTAAGTTCTTCATCAAATATCAAAGTGGAGCTAGGAGGAAGACTAGTAATCCTACTCTTGGCATCTTCACAAGGGGTTTTTCTATTCTCTCTTTTAATTCATTTCAATATTGTTTTTGTTGTATTAAGAGAATTGATATTGCAATGAACAATTTGTATTTGATTTATATTGAGTTGAATTAATGTTTTAAATTGATGATGTTGAGCTAAATACCCATGCCTAGGGTTTGTAGTATATTTGATTGAATGCTTTGATTTGATATTTCCATTGATGTACCTTGTGTTGGTTGATTGCATTGGATTGTATGCTAGGTTGATAGATTAGCTACCTATTGATCTTTAGATATTGAATGAAGGGCCGAGAGGTGAAATTTGATATCGGAATTATGCAATCGATTACCCTATGAATGAATTAGAAATATAAGTTCTAGGGTTTCATTAATTTGATAATGTGAAACAATTGGTTATTGCTATTTCATGAATGTGAGAACTAATGAATTGGTAATTGACTAATTAATCTTAAAGAACAAATTAATTTACAAGGTTATGTTAATGGATAATTGAGAATTGAGCTTTGATTGAATGGACCTATACCCCTAGGAACCTTCCCAAGAATCGATTTGATCTTGTATCACCTTCACACATCAATCCTACACTCCTTAATCTTAGGTTTAAATCATTCTTGCACCATTCCAACACAACAAACTTCCGCATTTAAATAATTGTCAATCAAGCTATTACGAACCACACCTTCTTGGGGAAACGACCTTGGGGCGATCACCTTTGCTGCAGCTACCTCGTATACTTGCGAGTGACGCTTGTAGTAGTACTTAATTCGAGCGCAACAAGTTTTTGGCGCCGCTGCCGGGGAAGGCTGTTTAAGTAGTGACAGTTTGATTTTTCTTTACAATTTAATTGATTGTTTATTTTCTTTGAATTGTTTGTTTGTTTTGTTTGATTTTCTTTCAATTTAATTATTTGTTTGTTTTCTTTAAGTTGCTAAGTGCCTTTTATAAATATGCAGTTTTCAAGGTATGTAGGTTTATGATGATAACCCTAACTCTAACATGGCATGGCAATTAGCAGAATTAACGAACCAACTTAAGATGCTAAATGCAAGAGGAAGAACACCTATGCCTACTCGTGAAGTATGTTCAGCATGTGGCATTGCAGGATATAGCGCAAACATGTATTCATTTGGTTATGGACAATACTAAGAGAGGCAAGAGGAAGAATATACCTATGAAAGTTTCCAACAAATGGGTGGAAATGACCCATATCCCAGACCTTATAATTCAAGCTGGGGAAGCCACCCAAATTTTTCTTGGGAAAATCAACAGCAAATTCCACCTCAAAATTTTTTTCAACCTTACCAAAGAAATCCTTACTCTCAAGAACAATATTCAAATCAAGATCACCTTAAGAAACCCACATTGGAGGATAGTTTGAATGCCTTCATTCAAACTAGTGCACAAAATCAAGATCACCTTAAGAAACCCACATTGGAGGATAGTTTGAATGCCTTCATTCAAACTAGCGTACAAAATCAAGATCGACTTAAGGAACACACTTTGGAAGATAGTTTGAATGCCTTCATTCAAACTAGCGCACAAAATCAAGATCGACTTAAGGAACCCACTTTGAAAGATAGTTTGAATGCCTTCATTCAAATTAGTGCACAAAATCAGGATCAATGCAAGAAATCCACAGTGGAAGATGATTTGAATGCTTACCTTCAAATTAGCACACAAAATCAAGAAGGGAGCAATGGGAGGTTTGATTCTTTGGAGGAATCATTGAAGAGGGTGGAAGCTCAAGTTGGGCAATTGACACATCAACTCCAAGCACACCAAAAAGAGGAATTTCCTAGCCAACTGGAGCAAGTCAAGGTAATCACAAATTTGAGGAGTGAACAGGTGATATATAACAGTTTTTGTGATTCCTTTGATGCAGGAACTAATCAAGAAAAAGATGGTGAGGAAATACAACCATACATAGAGGAGTTAATTCAATCAACGGAGGAGCAGAATTTGGAAGCATCAACTTCCACAAAATTGCATGAACCTTCAAATCCTTGTATGCCACCAATCCCATTCCCAAGCAGGCTGAATGAAGAGAAACAAAGTATGCAACTTTCTAAACTTTATGACATGCCCTATAGTGAAGATAGTGAAGATAAGCTTGAGGTAGCAATGACCTTAGGAGTAGAGCCTAATTTTTTCAATTTAGAAATTGAGGAGAGCAATTTACTATTAAATAATAAGATTGTTGAGGGGGAGCTTCAAATTGCTAAAGAGGATGAAGAAGTGGTTCAACCAAACTTGGTTGAACTTAAAAAGACCCCAAGAATTTTGAAAGATGTTTTGGTTGGGGAGTACAGTATGCAACAAATTATCATCTCTCCCACCCTTGGTGGTGAGAACGAGCAAAAACCATATATAACCATGTTGCAAACTGAAAAAGGTTCTTACCGCGTCCCTATAGCATTAGAGGATCAAGTTAAGACAACCCTCACATGTTCTTTTTGGACAATTGCTCTTCCAAGGATGCTACCTAGGCTTTTCAATACATTGGGCACATTTCAAAGTTGCATGTTGTTCATCCTCTCACACATGGGCTCCAATTGCATTATGGATGGAAGGAGCCCTACACATCGTATATGGGAACGATGGAAATCAGGTATCATCTAAACTCTCTTTTAGTTTATGCATGCTCACATTGAGGATAATGTGAATCTTTAAGTGTGGGGTAGTGCATTTTGTGTTTTTACTTTTTAAGTTTAATAATGTTTTACCTTGAATAAATGAGTTTTAGAAAGTTCAATTGTTATAAAAATTGTTGATAGATGACCTTTGAATTTTTGAAGCATGAATTTGAGAATTGAGTAGAATTGGTGCTTATTGTCAATTTTGTTGGTTTTTCCTTGCATTGCCATTAACCTAGTGAGGAATTGAGCATCAACTTATCATTATTGTTGTGGGTGAACATCCTTGATTGATGAATTGCTAGAACTTGCTTTGACATGCATTTTAAGATTACATAAAAATTTCAATTAGGAATCAAGGTGATTAAGGCAATTAGGTGAACCCACTTTGGCTTAAAAAGACCAACCCTATTTTTAACCTTAGTTAGCCAATTTTGAGCTTATTTTATTTTTCCTTTTCTTTCTTTTTCACAACACCATTAGCTTGGACCTTGTTGTTTAACTCTTACCCTTTCATTAGGTCAAGAGCATTTTAAGAGGGTTTATGACCGAGTGTTGTGTTGAATTAAGTGGAGCTAGGAGGAAGACTAGTAATCCTACTCTTGGCATCTTCACAAGGGGTTTTTCTATTCTCTCTTTTAATTCATTTCAATATTATTTTTGTTGTATTAAGAGAATTGATATTGCATTGAACAATTTGTATTTGATTTATATTGAGTTGAATTAATGTTTTAAATTGATGATGTTGAGCTAAATACCCATGCCTAGGGTTTGTAGTATATTTGATTGAATGCTTTGATTTGATATTTCCATTGATGTACCTTGTGTTGGTTGATTGCATTGGATTGTATGCTAGGTTGATAGATTAGCTACCTATTGATCTTTAGATATTGAATGAAGGGCCGAGAGGTGAAATTTGATATCGGAATTATGCAATCGATTACCCTATGAATGAATTAGAAATATAAGTTCTAGGGTTTCATTAATTTGATAATGTGAAATAATTGGTTATTGCTATTTCATGAATGTGAGAACTAATGAATTCGTAATTGACTAATTAATCTTAAGGAACAAATTAATTTACAAGGTTATATTAATGGATAATTGAGAATTGAGCTTTGATTGAATGAACCTATACCCCTAGGAACCTTCCCAAGAATCGATTTGATCTTGTATCACCTTCACACATCAATCCTACACTCCTTAATCTTAGGTTTAAATCATTCTCGCACCATTCCAACACAACAAACTTCCGCATTTAAATACTTGTCAATCAAGCTATTATGAACCACACCTTCTTGGGAAAACGACCTTGGGGCGATCACCTTTGCTGCAGCTACCTTGTATACTTGTGAGTGACGCTTGCAGTGGTACTTAATTCGAGAGCAACAAAGCTCAAAGGTGAAATTCATAGGGTGTATTTTTTAAACCAAAATGCATCACATTCTACTTGTACTAGCCAAATGAAATAGTGAATGTTGTTTTATATTTGTCTTTAGGATTAATATGAATTTACCACAATTCAGATTTAATAACAAATTTACTAAATATTTTTGCTTCATATAACCTATTTAATAAATCTTTTTATTTGGAATAGGGAGCCTAATTCATTTTAATACTTTATTCAAAGGTTTATAATTTATTACTAATCTAGGAGCACCACATTCTATTTCTGAAGCCTTATTAATATAAAAGGCTGCATAAGACCATGTGCTTCTTAATTTAGTAATAAATTTTTTATTTTTTAAATTTTTTATTTCATTTTTACAAAATTCTATCATATCCAGACTCATCTGTATGGGGTCTTGCTTTAGTGGCAATGGACTTTTCTTCAAAGCCCACCTCATTGGATAAGTCAATCATATGTTGTTTTTTGTTCTAAAAAATATTGAGTAAATTAGCACATAGTTCTTTTTCAATTTGGGCCTTAATTTGGTCCATTTTATTTTTTACGAGACCTATTTGTAATTTCTCATTTATTTTATGTAATTGGTAATTATCTTTTGAATTACAAAGTTGGCCATACTTTGTCTTTATTATTATATTTATTTTTAATTTATAAATCGAATATGCTTTAAGTAAATTTAAATTCTTTATCCGTGATTTTTCTATAAATGAAAATATAATTTTATGATTTTTTATTTTAAAAGATATTTTATCATTTTTTCCTAGCAAGGAGTAATTAAATTCATAAAAGGTGTTCCTAAAATTAGCATGTGTTGAATTTCTTTACTTAATATAAATATATTTTTTAATTCTAATTTATCATTTATAATTGAGGCTTCTGTTTTACCAACAATTTGTATTTTAGATTTATTGGATGTAGATAATTTTTCTCTAGTATTTTTTCAAAATCTTATAGGTACTAAACTAGATTTTATACAATTTAAATATGCTTCAATATCAAATAGAGTTATAGTGTCTATAATATAATTTTAAGAAAATTTTAATTTTATTAATAGTAAATATTTTCCAGGCTTTATTCCATATAGCATAAATATAAAATTTTTTGGTATACCATCTTTATTTATTATAAAAACTTCATTATTTTTATTCTCTTCATTTTCAGAAAAACTTTTAGAAGAAATATATTCTACATTACTATCTAAAATGCCTTTATTATTTCTGAATCATTTTACTGCTTTTCTTTTAATTCTATTTTAATTTCTTTAATTTCTTTTTGTAAATCATTTATTGTAGGCTTACTCTTTGTTTATTTATTTTTATTTAATATTGTTGTTAAATCATATGTTTGTTTACTAGTACTAGGCAGTACTGAAGAAGTTTTAGGTTTATCATTTGTTTCACTAAAATTATCTAATAATTTATTTAGAAATTTTTCTTGTGTTTTTGAGTCACTTATATGCTTTACTAATTCTAAAAGAGATTCTTGTTCTTTAGTTAACATATTTATGGTTTTATTACTTATTTCAGAACTGTAAGTTTCTGAATCTATATTATCTATTTGATTTAATTCTTTGGATTCTAAATATTTTTGATATTCTGAATCTAAATATAATTTATAGATTTTATTTAATACAGATTCTTCAAGTTTTAATTCATAAAGTTTTTTTTTTTTATTAAATTTATAGAATCTAGATGTATGTCTTTTTTTTACCACAATTATAATATTCTAAATCTTTATATGCTATTTTTTTCTTTTTAAAGAATTTTTTATTATTAGATTTTTTATACTTAGGTTTTTTATAATATTCTTCTTTATTAAATTTTCTTTTATAATTCTTTTAATAAAGTTTTTTTATAAGATTTTTATAATATTTAGAACACTGGCCTTGACAACCTTTATAATCTTGGGTTATACTAAAATAAAATTGCTTACAGAATAATCTTAATTCTTATTTAATTTTTCTCATTTTAAATTTTAAAGACATATAGTTTTATATCTTAACAAAGTTTTAATCCTTCCATTTGAATTGTATTAATCACTAGACCATTGGTTAAAATATTATAAGGAATTTGATTTTCATATTCCTATTTTATATGGTTCTAACTTTCTCACCTAGATAGAAAGGTAATCCTGCTAAGAATTTTTTCTTCCAGAATGCCTGATTGGAATCTTCTATGAGCATTATCCTAGTTAAGAAAGTTATTTTATAAATTTGAAAATCACTAAGATTTTTACACATAAGGTTACTTAATAATTCAAAATTTTTTTCTTTCAAATGAGTTAGATCTCCAATAAAATTAAGTGATACAGTCAGAATAAGTGTTGCCACTGCATCCTGAATAGTATCACCATATACATTTAAAATAGGTGTTCCATCCTCATAAGTTTTAATTGCATTTAAAATTTTTAAATGTTGTTCATCAGTGAGATGATTATCCCACCAACTTTTTTAATTAGCCTGTTAATCCAACTATAATTATAGTTCTATAAGATGCATCAGTTTGGTTCTATAAGCATTAGCAGTCATAGTCATTTGTTGTAATAGACTAAGGATATTATATTCTGATAGGTTGTCTATATTCTATTCATATACTGAGGAAGCATTATATTTATATTGTGATAATACATTAGATCTTTCTATAATACCTAAATCCGGTACAAAAATCCCAGGTATTATAGGTTGATCATGTACTATGTGATTTATTTCAGGATTAACTATTCTATTAAAAGATTCAAGGTCTTTAGTTTCAGGGCTAGAATTTCCTCCTAACTCTGAATCTTGATCTTGAGTGACTATACTAATTATTTTAGATTGTGTTGTATCTTGAACTACTTCTTTTGATTCAGAACTTGATTCAATTTTTCTAAGCTAATCTTTAATATCTTTTACAAAGTCAGTTTCTCTATGTTTTTTAACCTCTTGTTGTCTTGATTTAGAAACTTGAAAATGTTTAAAAATATGATTTTTTTAATTTTCTTTCTAATTTTTCTTCTTTATATTTTATTACTACTTCTTTATTGTCAATAGAGTTTTATATTCTGTTTAATTATTATTCTAAATGTGCATTACAAAAATCATTTTGTTTTAAGACTTTTCTATTCAAATCATCATTAGCAACAGTTTTAAATAGTGTAGCTTTAATTTCTTGATAACTATATAAGAATATACTAGTAGTTTTAGGTGGATGTTCACTTTGAATTATTTTATCATGTACTTTCCATTCTATTTCTTTATTTCTATTGGTTATAGAATTTATAGTTTTTGAATTATTTTGTGTTGAATAAATCTTTTTAAACTATTTAAAGAATTTAATTTTTATTTTATTTTGTTTTATAAAATCAATATATCATGCCTTTAATTCTTCAAATTTATATTCTTTACTAATTTTTACCATTTTATCTAGATTTTTAGTTGCTGTAATTTCTTTATAAAATTTTTCTTCATTAAAAATAAATTCTTTAGTTATTACATTTAAATCTTTATCTATATTAGCTACATTTTCTATTATGGCAGAGGCTATGGGAGATGTAGGTGGAGAAGGGGAGAGGTCTCCATATAGGTTTTGACTATGTAATCTTGGGTTAGGTTCTATGTGGTTTAATCCACTAGGGTCAACATACAAAGGCTGTAGTACAGACCTACTATAGTCTATACTTTTCATTTTACGACTGAATTTAGGTAAATCTGATGTAGAATACATGGGCTTCATAAAAGTTTACATTGCTGGTTTAGGGTTTGGTTCAGGATAGGAAGCATATATGATAGAGGATAATTGTGATGCTCTTCCTATATCTGCTGTTGAAGTAGAAGAGGAAGTATCAGAATATTTACTACTTATACTATGTCCAGAAAATTTTAATTTTACTTTACCATCCTCATATTGTTCAATTTGACTAATATTAATATTAGGCTTTACAGTTTTTTCAGGTTCTGGAGGAGGAGCTGCTGCTTCTAAAATCCATTCATCAGGAAGGGAAATGTCCTTTCACTGTATGGTTTTAGGAATCACAGTTACTAAGGTTTGTTTGCAGAAACTTAGTTTCTCCTTTTCTATGTTGCATTTTATATTTAGTTGCAAAGGCATATACGATAGCTTTACATTGTATTTTATAAATTAATGCTACAGGAATAGATCCTTCTAACATTTTATAATTATGAGTTTTAATTTCTAATATTACACTTTTTAATATGTTTGGATAACTTAATGATACAGTTATATCAGGATGTACATCAAAGTTAATAGATCCTTGACTCAAACTAGTTTCTACAGATCCTGAGAGAGTTCTAAAATTTTAAAAACCTAGCATCCCTGATGACAACTAATATACTATTATTTAATCCTTCTCTAGTCAAAGATTTTATACTAATTTGCATTAGTCCTATATGTATATACTTATATTTTTTTTATTTTTATATTGCTTTAGGGCTTGAGGAGGTAATAGAGTAATCCTTTCAAAAGGATTACTTCATTATATATCTCTCTATCTCTTCCATTTTTATAGTATAATCGGTTTTAAAAATATTTATTTTTGGTATTTTATAAATTTATTCTTTATCTACTTTAGGTATTTTCCAATCATCTATTGCTTTATTAAAATCTTCTAAGATTACTTTATTTTTGTTTACAATCCTTTTAATTTTTGATAGCTCAGAATTATCTGATTTAGTTGCACTAACAGATTTACATAAAAAAGTTTTCATTTTTAATTTTTGAAAAATAGTTTAAAAGTGATTTCTATGATTTTATAAGTGACCACTGACTTACTACTCCGTAACATCTCTCATTTTGCTAATATGGGACTTATTGCATATCCAAATTCCTATGTCAAAGATCACACTCTTAATACTACATATCAAAAGTTAAAAATCAAATATTGTTTATATACTTCTACTACCACCCAAAAAACTAGATTGCTCTGATACCAGCAAGAACTAGATGATAGCAAGGGGAAAATAAGCAACCTAGTGAATTTTTTAGCCAACAGGCAAGACACACTTTAGATTTGTGCAGAAATTTAAAGAAAATTTAAAGAAATGTAAAGAATGTAAAAGAGTATGTTAAAACATATCAAATTTTATTAATTAAAATTTTAAATTATACAATAGTATAAATACAAGAATACTGGTACATGGAATTGTTACACCCAAGTGCAAACAAGAATATTGTCCATTCGGATTCAGCTCCTGAATTTATATCTGGGTTTCCATCCGATATACCAATAGTTACAGTGTTATACTAAAATACAAATAAAATTTACAAACAAGATTCTGATGTACTAGATCAAGCTAAGCTGCTGGTACAGAGCATACTTATACAAAATATAATTTTTTTAAAATATAATATAATAATTAAAATAAAAAATAAATATTTAAACTTACAGGAGAATTTTATAAATAGAGGGGATATAGAAATGGAAGAAGGTTTTTGTGAGAGGGAAAGGAAAACCTAAAATTCAATATTTTCAAGCTTCAAAAGAGGCTTCTTTAAATAGACAGAGCATTACTGATCTTTATTGTGCTTTTCATATATTTGGTACTGTAGATGAATAGTACCTTATCAAATAAATAGTATCTTCAAGCGTTCGATAAGGTAGATGAATAGTTCCTTATCGGGTTGCTATTATATTTTACTGTTGATGAATAGTACTTACTTTATACTATTGATGAATAATTTTTTATTACCAATATTTTTACTGAAGTCATGTAAAGGAATAAGGTTCCTTCTGTCTTTTATCAGATGAATTTTTATTTTTTCTCTTTTTATTTTTTCTTTTTTCTTTTCTTTTTTATTTTTCTTTACAAGAGACAGGACTCCAACCAGTCATCTTCATTACTTGGAGCATAATTTGAATCTGAGTCAGATTCAGAAGATGAGTCAGATGATGATGATGAGAATGATGAGTTATAAGATGAAGGAGATTTTCTTATTCTTCTAGACTTGGCTTTAGAATGGGCTTTAGATCTCTTCAACTGAGTTTTAGTGGAGGAACCAGAAAAATAGAGTTTTAAGATTATGAGCTTAGATGTTGAGGGAATAAACTTAACCATCTATTTCATAATGGCTTTATACTCCTCAACAGTCTTGCAGCAGTGAGAAAGGCTTGACAATAGGCCTTTTGAGCTCCAAAAGTTGTGGCTTATTTTGGATCAACTTTGCCATACTCTTGTTTATAGCACCATTTTAACAGATATTTTAATAGTGGAATTTTCGAAGGCATTCCACCACTTCAGTTATACATTCTGGATATCACACGTATATTAATACCTAGCTAATAGGCTAGTTCAAAGTACCATTGAAATACCCATGGTATGAAGAATTTCATATAAAATTGTTAGCGGGGATTTTTGCCCCCACTACCATGTGGAATGGTTCTTGCAACTTTAGCATTGTTAAGCTCAGGGCCTTAGAGAATACGGGCCTAAATCCAGAGAAAATGGAGTCGCCACCCAGATGGGCCAAAAAAAAGAAAGGGGTGGATGACTCGATTCCTAAGGAATCTCCAACCCCCTATTGAGTTCGGAAAGTTGAGTATGCGTGGAGAATGTGAAATGACCCAGCACCCCCACAGTGCCCGGTTCATTGGAACAAGCCTCCTTTTTAGGTTTAAATATTATTAAATTCTTAACTTATTATAGTATCATCCATATTACATACACATTAAAAAGAGAAAACCATTCATCACCTTTATTTAAAATAAACAGTCAAAATAAGCACTCATCCAAGAATGAAAATATGTCTTTACAACAATTGTTTAATGTCCAAAACTAAATAAAATAGGACACCCACCATTATTGGAAAATATATCATTTACATTAATCCCAAAATTCAAAATAAATTAAATTACATTGAACCTAATTAATGAGGTACCCACAATGTGAAAACATACCTCTTATATCTTGAAAACTAAAATAATTAATATTAAAATAATAAATCAAATAAATTAAATTATTTAATCATTCACCATGAGCAATTATAAAATAAATTATTCATAAAATTAAAATATTAATGAAATATCCATTCAAGATATAAAACAATCACATCTAAGTTTTAATCTTAAATAAGGCAATAAATATATAAATTTATGGTTTATGCTTCAAATTAGGGTTTTAGAATTTTTATAATTAAATTAGAGTTTTTATGATGAAAATTAAGACTTTAGATTCTAGGGATGAAAAATGGGATTTTTCGGTTTTAGAAAAACAAGATTAAAGTTTTATAGAGAGAATTGGAATTTTTAGAAATTGGGAAGAACATGATTAGGGTTTTGGAATTTGGAAAATAGTTTAGGGTTTTTAGAATTTTGAAAACTATTTAGGGTTTTGGAAATTTAGGAAAATAAATTAAGTTTTTGGGAAATAGATTAGGATTTTGAAAATTGTAAAACTAATTAGGGTTTGGGAAATAGATTAGTTTTTTGATGATTATACCATTGATTTTAATTGAACCTTAAACTACTGGATGAAACAAGTCAAAAAAAGAAAATTGGATAGACAAGATACTATGATGATAATTTGAAAGGAAAGTGTAATTACTGATTGAATAAATTGAGTTAGGAAAACATACCTATGTTTGAAGGCTCTACCAAATTGAGAGAGTTGATCCACACTGTTGCTTGCATCAAATTGAATTTCTGGCCGAGCAACAACTAAGACAGTAGTCACTGCCTTGCTTTTGTAAATTGGATAATCTTTTGTGTTTTCTGATTGCTTGCTAGGGTTTTTAGATTGTTTTCTTCTTGCTATTCCAAAAAATCCCCCCTTTTTCTTGTCTCTTATCCGTGCTTGCTGCTTCCCAATTTATAGTTAAAGCTAAACCCTAACATACTAATCCCACAGTAAAAACAAGTTCGATCTCCATCAGGAATCCTAATCTATCCCAAAATCATAATTAAAGTAAAGTCAAATGAATTAAGGCTGGATTACGGGAAAGCCAAAATTGGCATGGCCAATTCGCCCCAGTTGTGGACCTGTGGTGAATCTGGAATGCCGATTCTACAAAATTTGGGCCGGGCCTACTTGTCTTGGGATCCGGACAATTTTTGGCTCTTAAAATTATTCCAGATTGGTGTAAACTTTAAAGCTTGATCTAACTTTCTTTTAATTGGGGCCAGACTAGATTAGGTCCAAAATTTAAGGTATACAGTTTGCCCCCTACTTGAACGATCTAGAATTTATTCAGAGAGTTAAAAGCAACATGATTTTGAGCTGATCTTGGGTAAGGATGGGTTCTCAACCCGAGATTGATTGGGTTATGGACCCGAAGCTGAATTGGGTTCTAGGCCCGAGACTAAATTGCCGAGATGTGATTTGATTTGGGTTCTCAACACAAGTTAGTTTGGGTTCTAAACCCGGATTGAGTTCTGAACTCAAAAATGATTTGGGTTCTAGACTTGAGTTAGTTTGGTTGGGTTCTAGACCTGAGACATGATTGGTTTGGGTTCTGGACCTGATATTGGATTTGGGTTCTAGACCCAAGATATGATTTGATTTGGGTACTTGGACCCAAGACTAGATTTGATTTTGGTACTTAGACCCGAGACTAGGTACTTGGACCCGAGACTAAATTTGACTTGGGTGACATTCTGTCAGGTGAGAGTTTTGGATGTCTTCTAGCCAATTAATTTTAGCTCTTCTAGGTGATTGATCTTCTATCATGGCTTTCTTCTGACCACCTGCTCCATTCTTCAATGGATCAACTCCAGCTCTTCTAGCTGGACTGACCTTCTATCATCTAAAAATTTTGGCTTTCTTCTAGCCGGTTATTCCATTCTTCAATGAATTCTTCTGACCTTCTGTCATTTGAGAATTTTAGCTTTCTTCTAGCCGGTTGTTCCATTCTTCAATGGATTATGGGTCTATACCCTCAAAATGGATCTTCATCCTTGGACCTCAGGTCTTCACCCTTCAAAATGGATCTTCATTCTTGGACATCGGGTCTTCACCCTTCAAAATGGATCTTCATCCTTGGACATTAGGTCTTCACCCTTCAGAATGAATCTTCACCCTTTGGACATTGGGTCTTCACCCTTCAAAATGGATCTTCATCCTTTGAACATGGGGCTTCACCCTGCAAAATGGATCTTCATCCTTTGGAAATCAGGTCTTCACCCATCGAAATAGATCTTCATCCTTTGGACATCGGGTCTTCACCCTTCAAATTGGATCTTCATCATTCGGCATCGGGTCTTCACTCTTTGAAATAGATCTTCATCCTTGGACATTGGGTCTTCACCCTTCAAAATGGATCTTCATCCTTTGACATTGGGCCTTCACCCTTTAAAATGGATCTTCATCCTTAGACATATGGCCTTCACCCTTCAAAATGGATCTTCATTCTTAGGAGATTTGTCATATATTGGCTTCAGCTTTTCTAGCTGGACTGATCTTTTATCTTTTGCATCTTCATTCTTTTAAGAGTTCTAATTTTCTTCTTTTTCCATTCTTAAATGAAATTTTTCAAAAAATTCAGCTATTTTTTAGCTATTCCTCAAATCCTCTCTTTGTCCCCTTCGTGGCAAAATATTAAAAGTAAGTCTAAAAATATTTTATACACGCATAAACTTAAAAATTTAAAAGAAAAAGTTTTGCCCCCTATGTAGGTTTAAACTAATGTTTTTTTTCTTATGCAGGCTTTGATTGATGTTTGTGTATTGTCTAGTTCCTTGTACAAGCATGCATCTCCATTTTTGTAAAGTGACTGGATCTTCCTCAAGCAATGGGCCTTTCATGCCCCCTGATTCCATATCTACTTTATATTTATTTCATAGAGTATTGTTGTTTACCATGACAAAGAATAGGATCACAAGACAAAAAAATGTAGTGTGATACGCTTATGTATGCATGATATGCATGGATAATACTTATAGTGGTTCCGTCAACTCACAGACTGAGGTGATCAGCTGAAGTATTCTCATTGGTTCCTTCCAAATGCTCGTTCAGGTCTTACATTAGAACAGTAGAAGCCTTCACATCTATGACTTTTATTTTCCAAGAAGAAATCATGAGTAGCAGGGCCCCAGTAGGATAGTCGGAGATACACTCATTTCACACTATGATTCAACACGTCAGTCGGTAGCTTCTCTATAATCATTTCAAATAATCCTTTATTTTTCCCAATGTGTCTTTCGAGTTTTGACGATGCAACATACTTCCCTTAACTTGAAGGTTTATAGAACAAGAAATTTTTTTTTATTTTTTAAATCAAATGTTGACTTTGGCAAATCAGTGTCATTGTACCTCACGACTCAGTTTTTGAAATTAATATATGTATAACATGACAACCCTAGTTACCATACTAAACTCAGAAATCATTTCCATTTAAGCAAGAACTATTACACTTCATATAGCCACATACACATTACTTGGCCAGGGTCTCATTGAGTTTGAATATTGTCTATTGAGTTTGAGTATTGTCTATCTCATAT
The DNA here is from genome assembly GCA_947685225.1 of Garcia nutans. NCBI lineage: Eukaryota > Viridiplantae > Streptophyta > Magnoliopsida > Malpighiales > Euphorbiaceae > Garcia > Garcia nutans. The sequence goes on from CANTUV010000013.1 coordinate 2,452,318, forward strand.
GCATGATCATCCAACCTATCTCCACTAATAGATTCTACCTACAAAGAGAGATCAACATATCTTTAATAGGCTTGAAATGGGGTCTAAAGGGGACAAGGATTAAATGAAGGTCATTTTTAGATTGGATCTGATATGACACTGGTGACAAACCTTCACACTATAATCTTATTGTTGGAACCATTTTTACCTTCTGGGCATTACTTTTATCTTTTGACTTCATGAAAATATAAAGCTTGAGTGTCCTTCCTTCTTCTTTGCAGAAATATGGATATTGATTAGGACAGTCTTTGCCTTTGTAAAAAACTTGAGACCTTCATTCTTTTCTTTTTCTTTTGGCATTTAATCATTTTTTTCCTTTTCCTCTACAGGGCTGGCAAGTGCAAAACTTTTAAGAACTAGATGGCATTTCTCCTAGCTCTCTAATTTTGGTCGAATCTCTGGTTGGGTTGGACCAATTCAAGTCAATCTGTCCTTGTAATCTAAGTGAAAGTCTTCTGATGCCTCAGGTAAGAAGAACTTTGTTGGCTTTCTAAATAGGCCTTTTGGGTTAACTGCTCTTTTTTGGGGTTTCTTTTTCTCTTCTTTTTTTCTTTTTTTTTTCCTGTATTTTTCTCTTATGTTTAGTCTAACTCTAAGAAAATTATTTTGTCTGCACCATTCTATACTTCTAACTATGGATGAGTGGAGTAGAGAGAGTTTGCTTTAACAAGGATAAATCATTTGTTGCCTTGATGTCATCTTAATGAATTGGAGATATTAGGTCTAGTATCAGGTGAACTTTAACTACCTTTATGGTCTTAAGAACTTCAACTATCCTTATGGTCTTGACTATGATTCCTTTCTTTGATCTTCTTGCCTTTTCATCCTAGTGATCATTAGATTTGTCAAAAGTGTAACAATAGTTCAGGGTAGGCCATTGGATTTACTAGCCAATGAAGAGTAAGCTAAAATTTTATGAAGGCTCAAAGGGACAACTAGGGATTGATACTTAATAGGGCAAATAATAGTTGTTGGCTAACCAAACAATGCCTAGATCATCTTTTCCTTAAATAAGCAGAGTTCAATTTCGCCTTAAACGTTTGTCAAAGCATGTTCTAAGATCAACTAGACAAAGGTAATTATGCAGGAGCCCTCTCTAAGTAAGCATACACAACTCAATGTTATAGAATAACTTCCTCACTTAGTAAAGTCATTCGGATCATGATGCATAGATACACTAATTTATGAACATCAAGCTAGATTCATCATCGGTTGAGCACTAAAATGAACAAATACCAATATAAACAAAAATTTTGATGAAAGTAATTTGTTCAAACAATCTTAATTTGAAAGACATAATTGTTCCAAATAAGTACTAAAGAAAGCAAAATAAAATGACCAACACTTTCAAGCTAAGGGAGGTATGTTGAATGAAATTTCTCCTTACTTCACATCTTCAATATTCCCATCTTGAAAGGAGGATAAGACAAAATTTTTCTCCAATCCTCCTCCTACCATGGTTGCTGGTGGTAGCACTCTATTGAACCTAGGCAAAGGATTATCCTTTGTGCTAGGCTTATCAGGTTCAGGTACCTTACCACTGTCGATTAGATCTTGGATCTTGTGCTTTAATCGGGTGCATCTATCCTTCTCATGTCCTTGAGTCTGATGAAATTGACAAAAAACTTTGGTATCAAAGTTTGGTGGTAAAGGATTCGATAAGGGTCTATGAGCCAATGGTTGTAACAACCCCTTTTTCTATAACTTGTTTAAAACCCAAGACAGAGGTTTTTCCAATTATGAAAACTATCTTTTATTTCCTTGAGCAGTTGCATTAACATCAACTTCCTTATGTGTACTTTGATTGTCTGACTGATAATTTTATTTTGCAGAAAAATGATTCTTCTCTCTTTCTCACTCTTCTATTTGTAAACCAGCTTGGAGAAGATCTTTAAAATCCCTTATAAGGGTGTGAAACAGCCTTTCACAGAGGTTAGGCAGGATGCCTCTGACATCATCTTGATTTTGTCCAACTCATCAAGCCTCATTTTGAGAAGTGCAGCCTTATTTATCCATCTATTCACATAATCAATAAAACTTTCATTTTGTTTTTGCCTGATAGTCTCCACCTCCTGTGAACCTCGGTTTTCCACCCGAAAAGGATTCGGATGAAAGTTCACTCATTGTCGGGAGTCGCCACTCAGTTTATTTTGTTCAAAGGGAAAAACTAAGAAAACCCTTGTTTGACTCCAATTGATGCATCCAATGTTAAGGTTTCTAATCTACGAACCCAAGGAGGATTCGGGGACTATGTCATGTATTTGATTAATTTGCCAATTTAGAATTGAATCCAAAAGGAACACAGAAAGGAAGAAGAATAGATTGTTAGTAAATTGCGGACTTGTTATTTGAGGTGAATCTCAAATATGCCTACATACTCTCGTTTTTTATGAGAGATCAAAGCCCATGTAGTTCGGAAAATCCTATTTAAAGGAGATGAAAATTATGCTTCATGCATGTGTGTGTGTATGCTTCGTGCATTTGTCGGGCTTTTTTGCCAAAGTTGTTAATTTTAGCACTTAGTGCAAATTTGTGAAATTTAGGTACTTTGTACCAAAATAATGCAATTTAGGCCTTTGGCCAAAAGATTGATTTTAATTGTGAAATTTAGGTATTTTGTACCAAAAAAGATACAATTTAGGCTCCGTGCCAAAAGGTTGATTGATTCGCGGCTTCATGCCGAAGTGTTGATCGATTAGTTAATTAGGCCTTAGACCTAAAAGGATTAGGTCTTTGACCGAAAAGAAATTAAGAAGAAGATAAGATGCTTTATGACATGCTTAAATTGACAAATGATAAATTATCATACTACCTTGTTTAGGGTCCTTCCACTTCGAAGTTCCAGGTCTTGTTTTCTTAGATCTTGAAATATGATTCTTAATCCCTGCCACAAGAGGTTAGATTCTTGCAAATAAAAGTCCAATAAGAGTTTTTTAGGCGTGAAACGAATTCGACAGCATGAGGCCCACCCGAAAAAGTCTGTGAACCTCGGTTTTCCACCCGAAAAGGATTCGGATGAAAGTTCACTCGTTGTCGGGAGTCGCCACTCAGTTTATTTTGTTCAAAGAGAAAAACTAAGAAAACCCTTGTTTGACTCCAATTGATGCATCCAATGTTAAGGTTTCTAATCTACGAACCCAAGGAGGATTCGGGGACTATGTCATGTATTTGATTAATTTGCCAATTTAGAATTGAATCCAAAAGGAACACAGAAAGGAAGAAGAATAGATTGTTAGTAAATTGCGGACTTGTTATTTGAGGTGAATCTCAAATATGCCTACATACTCTCGTTTTTTATGAGAGATCAAAGCCCATGTAGTTCGGAAAAGCCTATTTAAAGGCGATGAAAATTATGCTTCATGCATGTGTATGTGTATGCTTCGTGCATTTGTCGGGCTTTTTTGCCAAAGTTGTTAATTTTAGCACTTAGTGCAAATTTGTGAAATTTAGGTACTTTGTACCAAAATAATGCAATTTAGGCCTTTGGCCAAAAGATTGATTTTAATTGTGAAATTTAGGTATTTTGTACCCAAAAAGATACAATTTAGGCTCCGTGCCAAAAGGTTGATTGATTCGCGGCTTCATGCCGAAGTGTTGATTGATTAGTTAATTAGGCCTTAGACCTAAAAGGATTAGGTCTTTGATCGAAAAGAAATTAAGAAGAAGATAAGATGCTTTATGACATGCTTAAATTGACAAATGATAAATTATCATACTACCTTGTTTAGGGTCCTTCCACTTCGAAGTTCCAGGTCTTGTTTTCTTAGATCTTGAAATATGATTCTTAATCCCTGCCACACGAGGTTAGATTCTTGCAAATAAAAGTCCAATAAGAGTTTTTTAGGCATGAAACGAATTCGACAGCATGAGGCCCACCCGAAAAAGTCCAACCCCCTTTTTGAAAACTTAGCAGCATTTTATAGGCAAAATTCGGACTGGACGGCAGTCGGACCGCCGGGGTCGGCGGTCGGACCTGGCGGCTCGCCGGAAAAATGGGAAAAGGACACGGATGGCGGTCGGACCGCCGGGTCCCAGCGGTTCACCCCCAAAAACCGCACCGAAATCCGCATTTTTTCCGTTCAAACTGATTTTCTGGGAGTTGCGGACCTCCAAAAATTATTCCGAGACCATACCTGTGATCCTTGCGTCGTTCCGGAAGTTTCAAGTACCATGAAAACATACTTTCGGTGAATTTTACCGGGGACGTCCCGTCCGGTTCGGTTTTTTGCAATCGGCTTTCCGAGCTTTAAAATTCGAGTGTTCACAATTGCCCCCCACTGGGGTCCATAAAAATGATTTATGGGGCTCAGTGGTTGTCTGAAACGAGAATTTTGAGCGAGGTGCAAAAAGACCCGCGTTTTCACATTTTCCTTATAAATTTGCTGATTCAATTCCATTTTCATTTGCTTTCATTCTTTCTTTTCCTTCAATTTTCTTCAAACTTTCTTTCAACAATGGATTTCACTGGCTTTGAAGACTTCGAGATCCCACTCCCTCCCTGCAATCTTTTACTTGAGGAGGAGAAGCACAGCTCCAGGACCGGCTGTTACGAGGTAAGTACCTTATCTTTTACTTACCTAGTATGCATGTTTAGGAAATTTTTTTATTTCTAGTAAGGAACTTAGAAACAAATTTTTAAGAATTCTTCCTTCACATGTACTAGTAATGAATCAAGGTAATACTAGGTTTCACCATTTTCTGCCATCAGTAATTATTTCTAGTAAAGAACTTAGAAATAATCCTCTAGGAAGTCACACCCGGCTGAGGATAGAATTTAATTTTTTTTTTAGGACACTTCGATTAGGATATCTCTCGCGGAAAGACCCATGAGCACTATTCCGGCTTATGTCTTTGATGTCGGGCATCCAGTGGGGGATCTAATCAGACCTGCTTTCCTCCACCATTTGAGGACTATAGATGCGGGTAGAGATATCCACAGAGAGTTGATCTGTGCACTGGCTGAGCGATGGTGGCCCACCACTGATACCTTTCATTTTGCTTGGGGAGAGATGACGATGACGCCCACCGACTTTTCCGTCATCTCTGGGATTCCATTTGGCGTTGAGATGGTGGAGTACTACAATGACTGGCGGCATGACATCTCTTCAGCCGATATGGTCACTTTAATCGGGGTTGACTACCCTTGACATCAAGCGCCTTGCTGCATTCAGAGGAGGTGGTTTGTAGAGCAGGCGCCAGCAATCTATACTGGCTATGAGGTAGGCGATCTTACTGCTGATCAGGTGGCCAGGTTTACCCTGATCCTCCTGTTTGCTAGCTCCTTCTTAGCAAACAGAAAGGATGCAGTGAATCTCAATGTGCTGAAGAGTCTAACCGACCTAACACGACTTCAGACATATGATTGGGCTAGCATGATGTTGTGTAAATTGTATGACGACATGTCAGATCTTTGTTATACCCGCATTGCTCCATGTGGCCTGTATTACTTCTGGGAGGTAATGTAAAGAACATTTCCTTCACCTTGCATACACCGACTCTGATTTCTTCTTCATTTCATTTTTTTTCAGACTTGGGCTTATGAGTACTTTCCTGATGTCGCCCCTTTTCTTCGTGAGCCACTTGCCCCTGTAGATCCTCTTTCTCCCATTGCTTGGAGGTGGTATAGAGAGAGGATAGTAGCACCAAAGAGGAAGCTTCCTATCAGAGAGCTGAGATCGTTCTTCGACAGTTGCTCCATGAACTTGGTAAATACTTTATCTTCATCGTTTTTTATTATATTAGAGAAAATGATTCACTAACATAATAAATTTTTACAGGTAGCATTTACAACAATGTCTAACCGGCTGACAGAGTGGATTGCTCAAGATCACAGCTTTCAGCGGTCACAGACCCTGACTCACCGTCGATTCATACTTCCCCATTCAGAGTATCGACGGTATTATCTCGCTGAGAGAGTGACCTTCCAGATTGCCGGCTTTCGTACAGTTCCCTTAGACCTCCCTGATGACATGCTGTCTCTGACGCTTCTGCCTGTTACAGCGTCCCAGTATGAGGGTGATCCCTTCGAATCGGCCTTTGCCTCGGATGAAGAGGATTATGATATCTACTGTCTTGAGCAACTGATGGCACACATTGGGGCCCGGTTCGATTATGCACCACCTTATCGGTCCTCCCACTCTTCAGCCCCTACTTCCAGCACCCCGGGAGACCATCCCTCTTCCAGCTGGCGAGCTAACAGACCTTCTTCCTCTAGGACTAGGGCTTTCGCCTCCAGGGCTGGACCATCACATGCTGGAGCAAGCAGCAGTTCATCACATTTGAGGCCTCCCCCATCCATCCGTGCGGCGACCGGTCGATTGGACCCTGCTTTAGCCGACTTGAGGTTGCCATATGCTGTTCGTTATCATGCACCTGATGGTTGGGTGTCCCGACCAATTGGTGTGGAGAGTGCACCTCACCGGAGGCTTGTTCACATTACTCAGGTATATTCTTTTAGAACTTTTCATGAAAAGGATTCATAAAATTCTCTTGAAATTGACTGTGATTGTGTCTTTTTCACAGGTACCTGAGGGCCTAGTTGCTGATATGACAGCACTGATCACTGCTTTGTCGGATGAGCTGGCTGGTGCTTGGACTGATGCTGCTTATGAGAGGCAGAACAGGCCGCAAAGACGGAGAGCCCGGCGCTGAATTCTGATATTTGTCTTGGACTATATTTGTAGTATTTGAATTATTCTTGCTTTGTACTTTGTACTTTTCGTATTTTTTGCCTGTCATTTGAACTTAAGTACAAACCTGCACTAATTTGTTAGTATTAACAGCAGATATGTGTGTATGGTGTTTGTTTTTTTTGTTTGTTTTAGAAATCTATTTTCAAAAATAAATCCCTGAGATAACCCCAAAAAATAGTACCTAAAATAATCTAAACAAGGCCAAAACACAAGAATTTCATAAAATAAAATAAAAATAAAAATAAAATCAAAATATATATATATATAAAAGAAAAAGGGAATCGAGGCTGTGAGGGGGCGGTCGGGCCGCTGAGGCGGCGGTCGAGCCGCCCGCCCGGTGGTCTGGCCGCCGGGGAGGCCCCAGGGCAGTATATGTATTGGAAAAAAAACAGAATTTTGAGTGCATTTTTGGGCCAGAAACAAATTTCTCATTGCAGGATTTTTTATTTTCCTCAACAATGAATCCTCTTTTTAACCACGTGATGCATAACTGGACCAAGAGCCTTCATAACGTCGAAAGGATTAACATGGGAAGGTATGGACTGAAAGTCGTTACTACCCTTAGGGGCGTGGCTATGGATTGGGATTTTTTGCATGTTTGCATTAGATTTTGGGATCCTCAAGCCCATGTTTTTAGATTCGGTGCTCGAATGGAGGAAATGTGTCCTCTCTTTGAGGAATTTTGTTCAATCATTGGATGTGACCCCAATGCCCCTCTTGTAAGGCATGAGGTCCAAGTTGGTTATGTGGGATCCTTTCAGAGGCTTTTCAGTTTTACCAGGCCTCAAGCTCAAGCTATAATCATGGATGGGAGTAGAGCGATGCTGCTTCCCCTGATTGATGAATTTCTGACCGCCAACTTTGAAGATGAGGTTCAACTGAAACACAGAATGCGAGCTTTTGTTTTCGGCCTATTGGCCGGGTTTCTTTTCAATCGTGATCCTAGCTTCGGTGATTTGAGGCTTTGCCCCATGGTTAGGCAGATGGAAGAGCTTAATTGCATCGGTGGTATGATTCTGGCTGAGACCATCCAGAGTCTTGACAGAGCTGCCCTCGGGTTTGAGAACTGGACTGTTACCCCGATCATTCTTCAGGTAATCTTGTTATACCTTTTTGCTTCTTCTAATTTCATTCTCTCTTTTTTGTCTGTAAATAGAAAGGATCTATTTATTTTTATTATTTTTATTTATTTATTTATTTATTTTTCAGGTTTGGCTGAGAGACCATCTCCGAGTGGTTGCTGCTCCTAATGCCTAGACATATAACCCTTCTCAGTACCGCACCAGGAGAATCCAGATTACTTTTCCCTCCATGGCCAAGTGGGCTATCTGGTTGTTTGAGCTTGGACCAGAAGAATTGCTATGGTTCGTCCCTTGGTATAGAATTCCTCGCTTCATGGAGGCAAATGCAATGCACAACCATGTCTATCTCCTTGGTTTCACCCATAGCACGTGGTATAGTGCTTCCCAGGTCCTCAGACAGATGGGGATTGATCAGAGGGTTCCCCTTCCGGTCGGGCTTACCATTGCTTCCCCTATTACCCCTGGAGTTACCCGAGTTGTTCTACAGACTTGGGTCAGAGACCATCAGATGATCAGGCCTTTTGCTGAGCCTTCCCTTGTTTAGCCCACTCCGGAGTATAGGACCTGGTTTATAGCCGAAGTTTGGCCCGCTGAAAAACCCAGGAGGTATGCCTTGCTGCAGGAGTTGGAGAGAGAGGAGGTGGTTCCTCTTAGTGAGGAGAAGATAGACGTTGCAAAGAGTTCCGGAACTAAGGAAGATACCGAAGACTCTGCCCCCACATAGGAGGCGTAGGATTTAGATCCCAGGGTGACTCCATTGTCTGTTTTTTGGGTTGTTTGTACCTTTTTAGTTCTTTGAATGTATAGGATTTATGGTCTGACTCTTTTTTGTAATGACTGACTCTTTTTGTAATGAAAGATTCTTTTTTGAATGAATGACTCTTAATGAATGACCCTTTCTTTTTTTTTGTTTGCTTTCCAAGCATTATCTACTTTATTTATTTGCTCTAATTTTTGCCTAAGCCGTCCTTTCGAATTTTCAACTTAGCGAGCTCTTACCCATTCTTGCCTAAGCCGCCCTTTGTGGGTTTTCGACTTAGCGGGATTTTTTATTGTTTGTTGTTTTTTATTGTTTTTGTTTTTGTTTAATATTAGCAAAAGAAAAATGAATGGATGATTTTTATTAATATTTAGACCATGCTCAAGGAGAGCTGCCAACATATCTCGAATTAGTTTGCGAGAATCAGGTCTAATGTAGTTCATTACAATGCATGATTATACATAATATTTCTTTAGTTGATCCAGATTGCATGGGTTTATGAACTCCAGACCATCCAAATCAGACAAGATGACGGCTCCGCCGGAAAGTATTTTCTTTAAAATGTAGGGTCCCGCCCAATGAGGACGAAACTTCCCACGAGGATCTGTAACAGGTGTTCTAATCTCTTTCAGAACCAAACAACCTTCTTCCAACTTTCGATCTTTGACCTTTTTGTTGAAATGTCTGGCCATTCGCTTCTGATACCCTTGAATCCGATGTAGAGCTTGAAGTCTTTTTTCATCCAAACCCAACAACTGATGATGATAATTGCTTATCCATTCAGCTTCATTTATCTGACTTTCTTGAATTATCCTTGCCGATCGAACTTCCAGTTCAATGGGGAGTACAGCTTCCATTCTGTACACCAGGGAATACGGGGTTGCCCCAGTAGGAGTTCTAATTGATGTTCTATATCCCCACAAAGCCAGCGGTAACTTCTCATGCCAACGCCTATGTTCCTTGATCATTTTTTGTATGATCACCTTTATAGACTTGTTCGCTGCTTCTACAGCTCCATTTGTTTGAGGTCTATAAGGAGAGGACTTATGATGCTGGACATTCTTATCCTTCAAGAGCTTAGCAAATTCTGCTTGGAAATGAGTTCCATTATCAGTGATAATTTCAAACGGCGTTCCGTACCGACAAAGGATGTTGGTTCGGACAAACTGTGCTGCCTTTTTGGCGTCTAATTCTGCATAGGAAGCTGCTTCAACCCACTTTGTGAAGTAATTCACTACTACCAAGATAAACTGATGTCCATTTGATGCTTTTGGATGTATTTTTCCAATTATATCTATTCCCCAAGTAGCGAAGGGCCATGGAGAAGTGATCGGATTCAGGGCAACGGGAGGTTGCTTCTGCATCTTGGCAAATATCTGACACTGATGGCATTCTTGCACAAATGCCACGCAGTCAGCATTCATGGTAGACCAATAATATCCTAGATTGGCAATTTTTCGAGCCAAGGCGATCCCATACATGTGTGGTCCTGATCCGCCACCATGTACCATTTCCATTATCTGCTTAGCCTCTGCTTCATTCACACATCTTAGGTGCATTCCATTCCAACTCCTCTTGTAGAGGATATCTTCATTAAGAATGTAACCTATGGCTAGCTACCTTATGGCCCTCTGATCAACCTTTGATGATCCCTCCGGATAACTTCCATCCTTGAGATAACCTTTGATATCCCAAAACCATGGTTTACCATCGGCCAAATGCATTATGTGGGCAGGTTGCTTCTGAAGTTGAACTTTCAATGGACGAATGACTTTCCTCTCCTTGATATTGATCATGGAAGCTAAAGTAGCCAGGGCATCAGCAAACTGATTCTTTGCTCTTGGGAGATATTCGAAGGACAAATCATCGAATTGTTGTGCCAGATGATCAAGGCGTTTTAGGTAAGGAACCAAACGCTCTTCTCTTATCTTCCATTTCCTTAAGGCTTGTGATACTATTAAAATAGAATCACCGTAGACCTTTAGGTTCTTAATCCCTAATTCGAGGGCGGCTTCAAGCCCATTGATGCAAGCTTCATATTCTGCTTCATTGTTTGTGCAGCTAAAGTCAAGTTTAACTGCAAATGGAATGTATTCTCCACAAGGAGTTTTGAACACAATCCCAATTCCATTTCCATGATAATTGGATGCCCCATCAAAATACATCTCCCAAATACTCCTTTCCACATTCAAGAGGTCTTCGTCAGGGAAACACACTTCTCGCATCTCGTCATTCACGGGTAATTCTGCTAATTGGTCAGCTATTGCGCCACCTTTCACAGCTTTCCTTTGAATGAATTTTAGGTCAAAGGCTGCCAATGTTGACACCCACTTAGCCATTTTGCTGTCCAAAACAGGCCTCTCCATAAGGAATTTCAAGGGACTCTGTTCTGCGATGACATAAGTAGTATAAGAAGACAAGTAGTGTTGTAACTTCGTACAAGTCCAATACAAGGCTAAACACAACTTCTCAATCTTGTTATACTTTAACTCATAATCCAGCATCCTTTTGTTGAGGTAGTAAATTGCATTTTCTACCTTTGTATCTTCAGCCTCTTGAGCTAGCATTGCACCCATGGCTTCATCTGTTACAGACAAATACAAGAGCAGAGGTTTTCCCATTCTGGGAGGTTGTAGAATTGGCGGACTTAACAAGTATTCTTTGATCTTGTCGAAGGCCTTTTGGCAGTCTTCATTCCATTCTTGTGAAGCATCTTTCCTTAGTAGCTTAAAGATTGGACCACAAGTCTCTGCCAATTGCGATATGAATCGACTGATATACTGTAATCTACCTAGCAAGCCTCGAATCTCTTTTTCTGTTCTTGGCGGAGGCATTTTTAGAATAGCCTTCGACTTTGCTGGATCAACTTCTATTCCCTTCTTGCTGACCAAATATCCCAAAAATAAGCCTGATGTTGCACCAAAGAGGCACTTTGCAGGATTAAGCTTCAAATTGTACTTGCGAAGTCTAAGGAAGAACTTCTCAAGCGCTTCAACGTGTTCTTCTGGAGATTTTGACTTAACAATCATATCATCAACATACACCTCTACTTCTTTGTGAATCATGTCATGAAAGACTGTTGTCGCCATCCTTTGGTAGGTAGCCCCTGCATTTATCAACCCAAAAGGCATAACCCTATAGCAGAAAGTGCCCCATTCTGTGATGAAAGCTGTCTTTTCTTTGTCTGGTGGGTGAACTAGGATCTGATTGTACCCAACCGCGAGGTCAGTCATGGAAACCATCACATGCCCAGCCATCCTGTCTATCAGCAAATCGATGTGTGGTAGTGGAAAATCGTCCTTGGGACAGGCCTTATTCAAATCTCTGTAGTCAACACACATCCTGACCTTTCCGTCTTTCTTCGGGACTGGCACAATGTTTGCTAACCAGGAAGGATAGGCAATTGGTTCTATGAACCTATTATCCAGTTGCTTGGCAACCTCCTCTTTAATTTTCAAAGACCATTCAGGCTTCATTCTTCTCAATTTCTGCTTAACCGGCTTTGCACCAGGGTATAGCGGAATCTTATGAACTGCTATTGCTGGGTCTATTCCTGTGACATCACTTGCCTTCCACATGAAGCAGTCGACATATCTTCTGATGCACTCGACAACCTGTTCCTTATTCATACAATCATATGCAATGTATGTATGTTCATTTTCTTTGCCAATTATTATCTTTTCATTTATTTCTTTCATTTCATTTATTTCATTTTTGCTAGATAATACTTGGAAAGCAAAAGACACAGGGTAACCAAGAACTTGAACAGTTTCATTAATAATGGCGGAGTCATCCTCCAGAGTTACATCATTTTTGACATCAGGGTTTTCTATTCCTGAAGATAAGGAAGACTCAGAACTGGACTCTGACTCGGTGTTTGACTCGAGATTTGACTCGGTACAAGACTCGGGTTCAGGGTATGATACAGGACTAGGTTTGACTGTAGCAGCTTGTCCCTCCTCGGCATACCAGTTCATCAGTGGTCCATCTATAGTCTTGATCAGCTTTGTGAAGTCCCTTTTGTTTTCAAAATTGGTTATCATAGCAACCTCATCAAAGAGACTAGGCCGCATGAAATCTTCCACTTGTGGTTCAGTTATAAGTTCTGGATCTTCTTCCTTCAACACTAAAACATCAGTGAACATCTCAAAACCCGGTAATTGCTTCCTAGTCATAGGAGAATAGAATGGCTCCTGGAAACCACAGTAAGGAACTGTTTTCCCAGGTTTGTAGAAGTGACCATTCAGAGTTCTAAAATAAGGGCGCATTTTGAGGCTTCTTGCCCCCCAATTCTTATTTTTCTTCCTTCCATGCTCAAACTCTTCTACCTCCTCATCTGTGGGTTTGTACCCTAGGCCAAAAGTTCCCCTATTCTCAGGTTCTTCCCATGGCCGCACCACGGGTGTTTTCCTCCCAGACTTTATCATTTCCATTCCGGGCAGCAGACCTACCCTTAGCATCATTCCCACCAGGCAATTGATTTGGACCTCTCCAAAATCATATAAGATAAATGGCCCTTTGGGTTTTTCTCCTTCAATGCATTGGACTGTATCATAATGGAAACCAGTCAAGGTCATGGCGGTTTCGCCAGGAACAACCTCAAAGAGAGACTGATCCATGGTTCTCTTGTTGATTTCACAAGTGTCACCTTTGATAGTGATGATTTTTCCTTCAAAAGGGAACTTAAGTTTTTGGTGTAATGAAGAAGGGATAGCATTATTCTAATGAATCCACGGCCTTCCAAGGAGGAGATTAAAGCTCGCGGGTACATCAATGACTTGGAAGGGCACTCTCATTTTCACCGGCCCAATAACAATTTCCAGAGTGGCAACACCCAAAATTTCTCTTCGAGTATTATCATATGCTCTAACAATCTGATTAGAAGGTGTAAGATCCGTAGCCTCCAACCCCAGACAGCTTGCTACTTTTAAGGGACATACATTTAAGGCTGACCCATTATCAATGAGAACCATGGGAACAGTCTTTCCCCCGGTTTGTATGGTGATGTATAGAGCATTATTGTGTTTACTGCCATCTTCTGGTAGGTCCGTATCAGAAAATCAGATACTCAATGTCTTGGTTGATTGGGTCAAAGTGGCTACCAAAGCTTCTGGGCTTGTGTCTACTGATGTATCAAGCTGACTTAAAGCTTCGCTGAGAGCCTGACGGTGTGGGAATGAGGAAGCAAGGAGCTCCCAAATTGACACCTTAGCTTGAGTTTGTTTAAGCTGAGTGAGGACAGGGTCTTCCTTTGGTTCAAGTGTCTTCTTATGGGGGTAATTTGAGGTTGCAGGGGTTTTTCCCAAGTCGAGTGGCTGATATTGCCTTCCGCTTCTCGTCAAAGCGTCGACCTCTTCAGCGAGGTCATTCAAATCCAACACACACACTTCATTCACTTCTAAGAGAAGTTTGAAAGGATCAAACAGCTCTTCTTCCACAGTGATGGCGTGGATGGAATGATTAGGCAAAGGGTTAGTATTAATGTTCGGTTGACTTCTGAGAGGAATGATGTCACCCCTATCCACCAAATCCTGGATGCGGTTTTTCAGAGTCCAGCAAGCATCTGTTCTATGCCCTTTTCCTTGGTGGTATTCACAATATTCATTGGCCTTATAACTGGCGGGTAATGGGTTTGGAGGTGGCCTTGGGTCCAAAGGCTTCAAATACTTCCCTTCCACGGCCTTTTTAAATACTAGATGAAGGGGCACCCCTAGGTCGGTATATTGCCTTCTTGGCTGATTTCTCTGCCCAAGATTGCCCACACGTAAAGGATTCGCAGGGGCAATGTTGGCCACTTCATTGACTTTGCTTGAGGAAGTAGCTTGGCCTTGTTTCTTATACTTCGAAGTAGCTCCCTCATCTACTATTTTACCCAATTGTATCAAGTCTTCTACCTTAGTTGCAGTCGCAATGAGCGATTTGAAAGTAGGTAGGTATTGGGTTTGCAGTTGAGCTTGATATGTAGGCCTTAAATTCCTGATTATAATATCAATCTGCTCCTGTTCTGAAGGGCGATTGATCATTTGGGCAGCTTTTGCCCTCCAACTCGTAAGGAACGAGGAGAAGGGTTCATTGTTGTTTTGTTTGGTAGTCTCAAGTTCTCTTCTAGTGACATCCACCTCAATATTGTAGTGGTATTGAGTGTTAAATGCATTGCAGATGTCTTCCCAGGTCTTAATCTTAGCACTGTCCAGGCTTACAAACCATTTTAGGGCAGCCCCAGTCAAGGATTGTTGAAAGAGTTGAGCAAAGAGCTCATCATTTAAACCCCAAGGGCTCAAGGCCCCCACATACATCTTCAAATGGGTTTTAGGGCAAGTGGTCCCATCAAATCTGTCCATCCCAGGCATCTTGAATTTTGGAGGCAATCTAGCTTGGGGAAACAAGGATAAGGAATCCATGTCTACCACCTCTTTATGAGTTTTCATGGCAGTGATTGACCTTTCAAGCAATTCAAGTTTCTTTTTCAGTTCATTAGTTTCATTTTTAGAGGGTGGATCCTCCAAATTGATGACAGGGGTATTGTTCTGAGCAGTCATGGGGGTACTAGTTTGCCCCACAATAGGTTCTTTCCCCAAATTTTCAGAAGTCGTGGCTGTCTTTGGTGCCCCTCCTAATTCAGCCAGGATGGCTACCCTTTGGGCAGCTAAAGCTTCATCAATTATCTCTTGCATTCTAGCTTCAATTTCCTTAACCTGTCCATCTAGCAAGGCTTTAATATGTTCAATAGTAGCCATTTCAGTAATTGGAGCAGTTTGTGAAATTGAGGTAACAGGACTTGTGGGTGATTGCACAGTTGGAGCGGGTGTAGCTTGTGTGGGTGAAGGCACACGGACAGTGGATACCTGCAAAGGTTAAGGGTAAAGGATTAGGGTAGTGTGTAGGGTAGGAAGAACTCTTGGTCCACTTGTACATATCAAAAAGGTTTTCCCCAAAAGATTTTCCCCCAAAATAATGTTGTCATGTTGCATGAATGCACTTCATCACATCATAATTCATTTTAATGGTATGTGGCACTATCATTGGGTACATACAACCTAAGGGAAGGTTCTATTGTTCATGAAAAAATAGAGAATTGGCTCATCATAGGGACCCTTGAGTCTTGAGTAAGATATACCTAACCACATGTGAAACAAGGAGTTTCGCGTGGGTCCAACAGTACGATTGCTCATGGGCCACTCCAAAAGGATTGGAATGGTTTGCGACAACAAGGAGACCTGCCGGTCAGCGCTACTTGCTATCCAGACTCAGCATTTTGAACAGAAAGAGAAGAAATTCATTTGAAAACAATTTTTTATGCAATGGAGGAAAAGGATTCCCCCATATAATGCAAGAGAAAAAGATTCTCTGAATGTCAAAATAAATGCACAATTAGTCAAACAAGGGGTCCAATAAAGGAAAAAGATTCCTTTTGTCAATTTTCAATCCAATATCACCAAGGAGGGGTAATATATTGCTAAGGTACCCTGCAAAATGAACAAAAATACCCTAAAGAAGGGCAAATCAGTTAAATAAATAATAATAATCTACTAGGATCCCATAAAGCATTTTCATGGTCCCTAATGTCAAATTAATCAAATAAGCAATAGTAGTCCACTAGAATCCCATAAATCATTTTTATGGTCCCCAGTGGAGTCGCTAATCTGTGAACTTCGGTTTTCCACCCGAAAAGGATTCGGATGAAAGTTCACTCGTTGTCGGGAGTCGCCATTCAGTTTATTTTGTTCAAAGGGAAAAACTAAGAAAACCCTTGTTTGACTCCAATTGATGCATCCAATGTTAAGGTTTCTAATCTACGAACCCAAGGAGGACTCGGGGACTATGTCATGTATTTGATTAATTTGCCAATTTAGAATTGAATCCAAAAGGAACACAGAAAGGAAGAAGAATAGATTGTTAGTAAATTGCGAACTTGTTATTTGAGGTGAATCTCAAATATGCCTACATACTCTTGTTTTTTATGAGAGATCAAAGCCCATGTAGTTTGGAAAAGCCTATTTAAAGGCGATGAAAATTATGCTTCATGCATGTGTGTGTGTATGCTTCGTGCATTTGTCGGGCTTTTTTGCCAAAGTTGTTAATTTTAGCACTTAGTGCAAATTTGTGAAATTTAGGTACTTTGTACCAAAATAATTCAATTTAGGCCTTTGGCCAAAAGATTGATTTTAATTGTGAAATTTAGGTATTTTGTACCCAAAAAGATACAATTTAGGCTCCGTGCCAAAAGGTTGATTGATTCGCAGCTTCATGCCGAAGTGTTGATTGATTAGTTAATTAGGCCTTAGACCTAAAAGGATTAGGTCTTTGACTGAAAAGAAATTAAGAAGAAGATAAGATGCTTTATGACATGCTTAAATTGACAAATGATAAATTATCATACTACCTTGTTTAGGGTCCTTCCACTTCGAAGTTCCAGGTCTTGTTTTCTTAGATCTTGAAATATGATTCTTAATCCCTGCCACACGAGGTTAGATTCTTGCAAATAAAAGTCCAATAAGAGTTTTTTAGGCGTGAAACAAATTCGACAGCATGAGGCCCACCCGAAAAAGTCTGTGAACCTCGGTTTTCCACCCGAAAAGGATTCGGATGAAAGTTCACTCATTGTCGGGAGTCGCCACTCAGTTTATTTTGTTCAAAGGGAAAAACTAAGAAAACCCTTGTTTGACTCCAATTGATGCATCCAATGTTAAGGTTTCTAATCTACGAACCCAAGGAGGATTCGGGGACTATGTCATGTATTTGATTAATTTGCCAATTTAGAATTGAATCCAAAAGGAACACAGAAAGGAAGAAGAATAGATTGTTAGTAAATTGCGGACTTGTTATTTGAGGTGAATCTCAAATATGCCTACATACTCTCGTTTTTTATGAGAGATCAAAGCCCATGTAGTTCGGAAAAGCCTATTTAAAGGAGATGAAAATTATGCTTCATGCATGTGTGTGTGTATGCTTCGTGCATTTGTCGGGCTTTTTTGCCAAAGTTGTTAATTTTAGCACTTAGTGCAAATTTGTGAAATTTAGGTACTTTGTACCAAAATAATTCAATTTAGGCCTTTGGCCAAAAGATTGATTTTAATTGTGAAATTTAGGTATTTTGTACCCAAAAAGATACAATTTAGGCTCCGTGCCAAAAGGTTGATTGATTCGCGGCTTCATGCCGAAGTGTTGATTGATTAGTTAATTAGGCCTTAGACCTAAAAGGATTAGGTCTTTGACTGAAAAGAAATTAAGAAGAAGATAAGATGCTTTATGACATGCTTAAATTGACAAATGATAAATTATCATACTACCTTGTTTAGGGTCCTTCCACTTCGAAGTTCCAGGTCTTGTTTTCTTAGATCTTGAAATATGATTCTTAATCCCTGCCACACGAGGTTAGATTCTTGCAAATAAAAGTCCAATAAGAGTTTTTTAGGCGTGAAACAAATTCGACAGCATGAGGCCCACCCGAAAAAGTCTGTGAACCTCGGTTTTCCACCCGAAAAGGATTCGGATGAAAGTTCACTCATTGTCGGGAGTCGCCACTCAGTTTATTTTGTTCAAAGGGAAAAACTAAGAAAACCCTTGTTTGACTCCAATTGATGCATCCAATGTTAAGGTTTCTAATCTACGAACCCAAGGAGGATTCGGGGACTATGTCATGTATTTGATTAATTTGCCAATTTAGAATTGAATCCAAAAGGAACACAGAAAGGAAGAAGAATAGATTGTTAGTAAATTGCGGACTTGTTATTTGAGGTGAATCTCAAATATGCCTACATACTCTCGTTTTTTATGAGAGATCAAAGCCCATGTAGTTCGGAAAAGCCTATTTAAAGGAGATGAAAATTATGCTTCATGCATGTGTGTGTGTATGCTTCGTGCATTTGTCGGGCTTTTTTGCCAAAGTTGTTAATTTTAGCACTTAGTGCAAATTTGTGAAATTTAGGTACTTTGTACCAAAATAATTCAATTTAGGCCTTTGGCCAAAAGATTGATTTTAATTGTGAAATTTAGGTATTTTGTACCCAAAAAGATACAATTTAGGCTCCGTGCCAAAAGGTTGATTGATTCGCGGCTTCATGCCGAAGTGTTGATTGATTAGTTAATTAGGCCTTAGACCTAAAAGGATTAGGTCTTTGACTGAAAAGAAATTAAGAAGAAGATAAGATGCTTTATGACATGCTTAAATTGACAAATGATAAATTATCATACTACCTTGTTTAGGGTCCTTCCACTTCGAAGTTCCAGGTCTTGTTTTCTTAGATCTTGAAATATGATTCTTAATCCCTGCCACACGAGGTTAGATTCTTGCAAATAAAAGTCCAATAAGAGTTTTTTAGGCGTGAAACAAATTCGACAGCATGAGGCCCACCCGAAAAAGTCTGTGAACCTCGGTTTTCCACCCGAAAAGGATTCGGATGAAAGTTCACTCATTGTCGGGAGTCGCCACTCAGTTTATTTTGTTCAAAGGGAAAAACTAAGAAAACCCTTGTTTGACTCCAATTGATGCATCCAATGTTAAGGTTTCTAATCTACGAACCCAAGGAGGATTCGGGGACTATGTCATGTATTTGATTAATTTGCCAATTTAGAATTGAATCCAAAAGGAACACAGAAAGGAAGAAGAATAGATTGTTAGTAAATTGCGGACTTGTTATTTGAGGTGAATCTCAAATATGCCTACATACTCTCGTTTTTTATGAGAGATCAAAGCCCATGTAGTTCGGAAAAGCCTATTTAAAGGCGATGAAAATTATGCTTCATGCATGTGTGTGTGTATGCTTCGTGCATTTGTCGGGCTTTTTCGCCAAAGTTGTTAATTTTAGCACTTAGTGCAAATTTGTGAAATTTAGGTACTTTGTACCAAAATAATGCAATTTAGGCCTTTGGCCAAAAGATTGATTTTAATTGTGAAATTTAGGTATTTTGTACCCAAAAAGATACAATTTAGGCTCCGTGCCAAAAGGTTGATTGATTCGCAGCTTCATGCCGAAGTGTTGATTGATTAGTTAATTAGGCCTTAGACCTAAAAGGATTAGGTCTTTGACCGAAAAGAAATTAAGAAGAAGATAAGATGCTTTATGACATGCTTAAATTGACAAATGATAAATTATCATACTACCTTGTTTAGGGTCCTTCCACTTCCAAGTTCCAGGTCTTGTTTTCTTAGATCTTGAAATATGATTCTTAATCCCTGCCACACGAGGTTAGATTCTTGCAAATAAAAGTCCAATAAGAGTTTTTTAGGCGTGAAACGAATTCGACAGCCGGTCATGGCTGTCGGACCGCCAGTCCCAGCGGTTCACCCCCAAAAACCGCAGAAATCCGCATTTTTTCGGTTCAAACTGATTTTCTGGGAGTTGCGGACCTCCAAAAATTATTCCGAGACCATACATGTGATCCTTGCATCGTTCCGGACGTTTCAAGTACCATGAAGACATACTTTCGGTGAATTTTACCGGGGACGTCCGGTCCGGCTCGGTTTTTTGCAGTCGGCTTTCCGAGCCTTAAAATTCGAGTGTTCACACCTCCATCAAGGTAACTTTTAGCTCAACATTGTACCCATACTGCTGAATGAAGGCTTTGTACAACATATTCTAATATTTTTGGATACTTTCCTCTAAGGTGTTGAACCAGTTTTGCACAACAGGATCTAATGAGAGTATGAAATACTTTAGAGTTTGAGCCTTAGTAGCTTTGACAGACTGTATGGCAGTGATGTATTGCTTAACATGCAAGTGAGAATTTCCTATACCATTGTACCTAGCGAAGGAAGGCATCTTGAACTTATGAGGGACCTCCTCATCTTGTTTGAATAACTTGTCTATTTTTAATATCTCATCAGCTTTCAGCTTCTTTTCAAATTTCTTCTCTAAATAAGCAATCATCTTTTCCACATCAGTTGTTTCGATCTTTTTCGCAGTTGCTCTTTCCATAACCTTTGGGTCTTTCTTCTTATCTTGAGGATCTTGAAAATATTGAGCCTAGTCATCATTATCATCAACAACTACTTTGTCATCATTAAAGGCTACTTCTCCAATCTTATTCTTTCCTTTGTCCTTTTGCTTCTTAGTACTAATAGATGCCTTAAAAGTTTTCCCCAAAGTGTAGCCAATTGGCTCTTTATAGTCTCAGCCAGGGCCTCTTTCAATTCTTCCATCTTAGCATAGAGGCGTCATCCACCATCTTTTCAATATATTTAGATTCCATTGCTCTTGGTGAGAAACTAACCGAGTTGCTACTGGAGTCTACGTCACTGGCGTAGCTTGGGTTGTTTTATGCTCTCGAACTGCTGTACTCCAGGTCTGTGAGCTAGAAAGAACTAATGATATGTAATGCAATGTGTGTATGCATGTATTAATATATGCATAAGTAATCAAACAATTAAAGATAATTAGGACATACCTTCCAACCTTATAACTTTCACACACGAATGGCGAGTCTCTTTCCCTAGGTATATGGTCAACAAAATATCAATATGATATATTCTATTTTCAAAAAACTTCCTCGGATGATTTTAACCAATAGTTATATTTTTAAACATAGAATTCAGTCTATGATAATTTTCATTAATTAGGCTTTAATCCATTGAATCAACTAAAGATAGCTTTTATGCTATTTGGTGGATTAAAACTAAATTAAAGGGTTTATCATAAATAGATTTTCTATTTGAAAAATAACTAATGATTCATGCCACAAACAAGTCTACGATTAACAATTCTTGGTATAAATTATGCCCACAATTAATTTTTGGTATTTCATAATTGACCTAAATAATTATAAGCCCATGTAATTTGAGAAAGTACTTTTGGTTTCAAAGCCCATTGTGAAAAGGTTTGTTTAAAAATGAGGTTTGGGCTTTGTATTTGGGCCATGAGGTAGAAAAGAATTTTTGACCTATTTTAAAAGGTTTTTGTGTCCAAAGACCTTCTTGAAAAAGAGTTTTAAAAAAATATTTTTGATCTTTTAGCTTAAAAGAAAAAATTATTTTGAGCTTGCAACATAGATAGGTCATATTAGAAAAAAAAACAAACCAAATAAGCTATGGTTCAAACCAAGATATATCAATCATAGTCAAACAACAAGCGTTTGAGGTAAAAACCTAAGGAAAGTAACTAGGCCAATTATATGAGCTTTAGTCTTTGGGTTGAAAGGTTAGATTCCCATAGCAAGCATATACCAAAAGGTACAAGGCTATGAGTGGCTATTCCATGCTCGATCTCTATACCTTGAGTGAAAGTATGGTATCCCTCACATAACACAACACATGTTATAAAAGAGTCCTAACTCACGCACACAATGCAATCTATATGATGCAATGGATAATATTATAATAAAAAAAGAATAGAATAATATAAAGACCAATGAGATCAACTTCTCTAATCCTCAATGGAGTCACCACTATGAGTGAAGATTTTCGCCCCCACTCTCATGCAGAATGGTTCTTATGACTTTGGCATCATTAGGCTCAGGGCCTTAGAGAACACGGACCTAAACCCAGAGAAAATAGAGTCACCACTCGGACAGGCTGTAAAAAAGAAAGGGGTGGATGATTTGATTCCTAAGGAATCCCTAACCCCTATTGGGTTCGAAAAGTTGGGTACGCGTGGAACTGGCCTCCTTTTCAGGTCTAAATATTATTAAATTATTAACTTATTATAGTGTCATCCATATTACATGCATATTAAAAGAGATAAACATCGGTCACCTTTATTTAAAATAAACAGTCAAAATAGGCACCCATCCAATGATGGAAATATGCCTTTACAATAATTATTTAATGTCCAAAACTAAATAAAATAGAGCACCCACCATTTAGTGAAAAACATGCCCTTTACATTAATCCCAAAATTCAAAATAAATTAAATTATATTGAACCTAACTAATGAGGTACCCATAAAGTGAAAACATACCTCTTATATATTAAAAACTAAAATAATTAACATTAAAATACTAAATCAAATAAATTAAATCATTCAATAATTCACCATGAGCTATTATAAAAATAAATCATTCATAAAATTAAAATATCAATAAATCATCCATTCAACATATAAAGCAATCACATCTAAATTTTAATCTTAAATAAGGCAATAAATATTAAATTTGGGGTTTATGCTTCAAATTAGGGTTTTAGAATTTTTATGATTAAATTAGGGTTTTATGATGAAAATTAAGACTTTAGGTTCTAGGGATGAAAAATGAGATTTTTAGGTTTTAGGAAAACAAGATTAAAGTTTTAGAAAGAGAATTGAGATTTTTAGAAATTGGGAAGAACAGGATTAGGGTTTTGGAATTTGAAAAATAGTTTAGGGTTTTTAGAATTTGGAAAACTATTTAGGGTTTTGGAAATTTAGGAAAATAGATTAAGTTTTTGGAAAATAGATTAGGGTTTTGATGATTATACCATTGATTTAAATTGAACCTTAAACTACTGGATTAAACAAATCAAAAAAAGAAAATTGGATAGACAAGATACTGTGATGATAATTTGAAAGGTAAGTGTAATTATTGATTGAATAAATTGAGTTAGGAAAACATACCTATGTTTGAAGGCTCTACCAAATTGAGAGTTGATCCAAGCTACTGCCTGCACTAAATTGGATTTCTGGCCGAGCAACAACCAAGACAGTAGTCACTACCTTGCTTTTGTAAATTGGATAGTCTTTTGTGTTTTCTGATTGCTTGCTAGGGTTTCTGGATTGTTTTCTTCTTGCTATTCCAAAAAATTCCCTCTTTTTCTTGTCTCTTATTCGTGCTTATTGCTTCCCTAGTTAAAGCAAAACCCTAATATACTCATCCCACAGTTAAAACGAGTCCTATCTCCATCAGGAATTCTAATCATAATCTATCCCGAAATCATAATTAAAGAAAAGTCAAATGAATTAAGGCTGGATTATGGGCAAGCCAAAATTGGCATGGCCAATTCACCCCAGCCATGGGCCTGTGGTGAATCGGGCATGCCGATTTGATAAAATTTGGGCCGGGCTAACTTGTCTTGGGTTCCAGACCATTTTTTGCTCTCAAATTATTCCAGACTGGTTTAAATCTTTAGGCTTGATCTAACTTCCTTTTAATTAGAGTCAGACTGGATTATGTCCAAAATTTAGGGTCTACAAAAATATTTGAAGAGAGGGAAATTGTTTTTAATAAAGAGAAGGATGGAGAAACTTTTTTAATTTCAATAGAGGAGTGAGATATAATGGTTTTATCACTAGGGTCATAGTTATGTTTTAATTTTATAGTTCCAGTATCTTCAAGAATAGCTAGATTGTATTCTTGAGTTTTTAATGAATCATCAGGAATAAAAAACTAATTTTTTTGATATATAGACTTAATAATATCCCATGGATTTTGATGCATAAATCCATCTTCAAATATATATTTTGTATCCCTAAAAGTTTTTGTATACCATTTTGAATATCCTTTAAATTGAAAATTTAAATAAACAATTTGAGTTGGATGGTTTTGAAGAAGAAGATTCTCCTATCCCAGGTTTTATAAAATTTATGGATAGGCCATTTGAAGAAGAAGATTCTCCTATCCCGGATTTTATAAAAGGGCTAGGAGCTTTACCTGTGGCTACAAGAGCCAAATTTGTAGGAGGTGAAAGACCCAATTTTTGAAGGGCATGGAGCACCTCTAGAGAATGGGCCAACTGATTAACCCATTGCTTTACTGCTTCATTATGGGCTTTGTCTTACTCTGTTGAGTTGAGCATTTCGGCCCAAGATTCTAATATGAAAACTTATCTTTCCAACCCTTAATAGAGTCTGGTTTCCCCATAAATAGACTTAGTCCTAGGCGAGCTTAAAGGAATAAAAAAATCTTTATCTGCCTTAGGCCGAGCCTTCATAAGGTAGAGTGTAGCCAGAACCTTAGGAGAAGGCTCCACACCCAGCAACTTGCTCAACTGTTCGAACCCTGCCACGGTTTGCCAAGCATCTGGGCTTAGCTGCCTAGGAGATATACCATTTATCAATAGAAATTGCACTAGGAACAGACATGGCAGAAAGTAAACTCATGCTCGAAAATCTTCCTCATATACTATAAGTCGATCTATTCCTAAGGTGTCATGACCGCAAACACTCGCTCTGGTAGAATCATTCAATACTCATCGGGAGCTTTACATTTCTCTTGGATGCCATGTAAGTCCTCAACAGTTAAGGCGCATGGTATATCATTGACCCCCTATAAAAACCCGAGCTCCTTCTTCTTCCTCCTCTTATCCTTCCTCTTTGTCTATTAAGGAAGAACCAGTAGCAGTCACTGGCCTTACTTTTTCAACCATATACGACTCTGCCTGTAACACCCCGATACTCCATATAAGTACTATATATACACCTAGTATACATACAGTAAGTATATAAAGTATAAGGATGTCACTTTTCGTTACATTTTTAAAACCTTTAACAGAGTTCAAACCACAATACATAAATTTAAAGAATATTTGCAAAATCATTATACTTTCAATGATCTTATCTTTATCAAAACTTCATTTATACATATAAATATACTCTTGTCAGAAATACATCATAATTAAAATTATACATGTATGCATCACCCTCTAGTTGGTCTCGATAAACTTTTACTCTTCTCGTGGCAACGAAAGACTTCATATCTTCCACCTAGTCACCTGCGCGATTATACATCCGCGCTAAGCCCGAGAGCTTAGTAGTACAAATATAACATATAAACATACATTATAGAAATTCTAACATATAATGAAATATCACTTCCATGTACCATTAGTTTCTTACCATGTTTTTTCCTTTTGAATTGCACCTTTCATATATCTCGACTAATTTCATATATTATATTCATATCATTATCACCAACCACAATCCATCATTAATATTCACAATCAATATATCAATATACACATTACACAACATACTTCATAACATTGTTTTATTCACAGTTCACCAATCATAATCCATCACTAACACTCACAATCAATATATCAATACACACATTGCACAACATACTTCATAACATTACTTTATTCACAATTCACCAATCATGAATCACATTTCCAACAAAGTCAACCATAAATCTCATTACTCATTATCTCAACATTTGTATATCATATTGACAACAAAGACAGACTCGGGCCCAAAAGACACTAATATGCCATTCAATTTTCAGAGTTAATGCTTTGGTTTTGTTATCACATTTATCATTATCATAGACCCAACTAGGCTTCAAGGATTTAGGTTCAACCAAGCTTCAAGGGGAACAAAGCATGCTAAGTATCAACCCAACTTGGCTTCAAGAACCAACCCAACCTAGCTTCAAGGGTTGTAACATCTCAATTAGGCTTCAAGGACTAGACCCAACCAAGCTTCAAGGGGAGTAAAACATGTTAAACTTCTACCCAACTTGGCTTCAAGGATCAAGCCCAACCTAACTTCAAGAGATTGTTACTAATATTAGGCATGCCACCAACAACAAACTCTGAAAATGGAATGACACATTAGCTACACAATTCATTTATCAATTTCATTCTCAATTCTCATCATCAATTAGGCAAACATGCCTTATGTCCTTCAATTGAATCATCATAGCCAATCACAATGGCTTTACATCACATTTATGTTATCATAGCCAATCACAATGGCTTCATATCTCATTTGAATCATCATATAATATACAACCTCAATTACATTATAACTCAGAACATTAGTTTCACATCTCTTTATGTCTCAATTTACATTCAGGTAATTCATCATAAAAGTATTTATCATAATAAATTGCATTGTACATACCTTTTTGAATGATTCTCGTCTCTTTCACACTATACAAGTCATAATACTTGTCACATTATATTAGCAATATAATAAATTAATTAACATTGTTTTAAGTCTCAAAATCATATAAATGAATGCATCTAGGTAAGTTTGTACTTACCTCAAGAACTACTCCCATCAAGCTATACATAATCAATTACTTCATCATCTCCTTCACATTTTACATATAGCATCTTTGATGCAACATTACAAAGTACATTATTTATATAACACATTACCATTTACAAGATTCACAATGCATAAAACATAACCTTGTTCATATAGTATCATATGCATCATCAAATGTATGTTCAATCTCATCAATACAAAAAGAGCAAAGAACCATCACAGTAGCCAACACACTCAAGGGACACGGCCAAGCTTGTGGCCGTGTCTCTCAACACCAAATCAACCGAGGCAGACACGGGCAAGGGAACACGGCCGTGTCTCTCAACCAACACCAGGCAGTGGCAAACACGGGCAAGGGACACGGCCAAGCCAGTGGCCGTGTCTCTCCAAAATTGATCCAACACGGCCAAATTTCCTCAAACTTGGTCGTGTCCAAAATTGATCCAACACGGCCAAATTTCCTCAAACTTGGCCGTGTCTCCCAAAAATCTTTAGTTTTGGCCGTGTCTCATCCTTAGTTTGGCCGTGTCTCTCATGAACAAAAACCCTAAACATGGCCAATTCTCTTTTGATTGAATTAAAACACATTATACACAACATAACCTTATTCAAATGGATATAATCAATGTCTTTAACACTTATTTTACATGTTCATCACAATAATCACATTAACAATACATTTAAACACATACCACTTCAAAACCCTAAAACCAACATCATTCTTATTCTTTCCATATCAACATCCACTTAACTTACCATCTTCAAACCAAAACCAACACCAATTTAACTTTGTAACTTACAATCAATTTCAACACTTATAAACACATCTCAAACACACTTAATCATAATAACAACAAATCATAACTCACCTCAAACACAACTTCACAAATAACAAAAGAAAACAAGAGAGTACTTACCTAAATTGAATAAATTTCACAAATCTCCAACTTAATCCTTTGATTCTCCCTTCAATTTGATGTTTAAAACTTAGAACACCTCTCTTGCTCTCTCTTTTCTTTGGTAGCCGGCCACACAAAATGAGAAGAGAAGAAAATAAAGACAAGTCAAACTTCTCTTCTTCTTTAAATCTCCACCAAGCAATTCTAACCAAGCAATTACCTAAATGTCCTCAACCATTTAACTTAGCTTCTTTCACTTATATGCCCATTTAAGTAATTTCACATATCACAAATAAATATCCTCTTGCATTGACCATCAATCTTGACTTATGTATATGTTATTTATACTAGTATATATGCAACATATACACTTCCTCTAAAAATTCTTTTCTCTTTCAAATTAACATATACATTCAATCCAATTAAAACACCAATAATATTCAAAACTTCTAGGGCATACATTGGGATATTACACTGCCATACCACCCTCTACTACCTCTCCAGTAGGTGTAGAACTCTCTGCATCACTATCGCTCTCTTATTGAGCAGGGTCACTATACTGTATATACCACTCACTCACTCTCACCTCGTCTATTGACACATTTTCACTCTCTGAACTCATTCTTATTAAAAATAATAAAAAGAATACGACTTATTTAAGTTATAAGTTCTCACCTACAGTAATTAATAGCAAATCCAGACCTTGAATGATAGGAAAACACGAGCCGCCACTGCCACACTTATTCTTCCAAGAACACAACAACAAAAATGAGATCCTTTAGACAAACCGAGCTCTCACACTTTGCTTAAGTGAAGAATGACCACTACTTGACCCTCTATTTATAGAGACTAGGGCTTTTAATGATACGCATGAGAAACACGATTTTCATTTCTCGCCCTTTTTGCCCTACAGAAATCAAAGCGTCACCCCTCCCTTGGGGCAACACGTACCCTACCGAGCTCTCATGCCAACACTTGTCTTCTTGACATAAATGTCAAGCAACTGGGGGGCACTAGTGGTACTAATCTTTGTTTTACCCGAGCTCAATTTCCCTATTACCAAACTATTACAGAGCTCGGTTACCCAGAATTATTGTTGCACTGCGACAGAGCACCTACTGAAGTTTGGGCCTCGACATCGAGCCCTTCTTAAATACTGAGCTCCATTGTAATCGGCAGATAAACCTTTGATACAGTAGAAGTATGACACTAACACATCCAAAAAATCTACTGATATATGTAGGTGTTGTCTCCTACCCCTCAACTATAAATAGGGGTGGATCCCTACATGTAAAGGATCTTTTTTCTAACTTATCGACAGATAAACCGATCACTGACTTAGGTATCGGAGTCTCTCCACTGGAGCTCGATCCCCTCTTTCTCTTATTTTACAAGTAAAAGGGCTAACCATAAGTAAACTTAAACCCGAATTGATGAAGTCCACCTCATCATCACTATTCATAAAATAAATTTTTTTTTCAAAAATATTGCAGAAAAAATATTTACACTTTTAGAAAAAGATAAATTAAAATTTTAAAAATACTTCACTCTTCAATAAAATTAATTTGTTTTCAAAAATATCTTCTCTTACTATAAATAATATTTTACTATAATTTTTATCTTTTTTTGAATTTAATATTAAATAAATATATTCCAATAAATAATAAAAATTAATATTTTCAATATATAAAATGTATTATTTTTTTATAAAGGAAAAATTTTAATTTTAATTACAAGTAAGAAATAAGACTCATAAAAATAATATAAAAAATAAAATATATAAAAATATATTAATAAATACTAAGAGTGTCCAAATATATATTATAAATTAAACATTATTTGGCAATTTTGGCTTTTTATCAATTTTTAACTTTACACAATTAAATATAAGATTGAAATTATTTAGTTTATGGTAAAAAAAAAGCCTTCTTTTATCAATATTTAATTTCAGAAATTTAATAGTAAATCAAGACTGTTCATATTATAATATAATTAAATATATGTGTTTTATAATGTATATATTGATGTAAATATGTTTATTAAGTTAACAATTTTTTTTTTCATTTTTCCATGCTTTAAGTGAAGTAATTCTCAAAACATTATAATTCAACCCTTAATAAGTTAATTATCATAATTAAATTAATAACTAATAATAAATACAATAGAAATATTAATTATATATTATTATTATTATGTATTAAAAAATGAATTTTTATCAAATAATTATGTTATTGTTGTAAATTTTTAATCAGATGTTAATTTTAATTAATAATCAACTAATATTTGTTAACTGCTCAATTCAAAAAAATTTGGGAATTAACCACAAAAATATACATGTCCAACACACTAATAAATTTTAGACTCTAGTAATTTTAATTAGATTATTTTAGACAAAAATATCCCTCAACCACCTTAAAAAAAGAATTTGATACACTTTCTCTTTCCCTTTTTCTTTCTCTTTCTTTTTGATATCCTTTTCTTCTTTCTTTTTTCGATTTCTTCTTCTTCTTTCTCTTTTTTGATCTCTTCTCTCTCGTTCTCTTTGCTGATTTTCTTTCTCTTTCTCTTTGCCCATCTTCTCTCTATTTTGCGAGTCTATTTGTCGGTAGTAGATTTGCTCCATCCTACTCAAGTTAAGGTAAATTGATTTAGTTTTTTTTTTTTGAAAAAAATCTAATTTTAGCTAATATGAGAAAAAGTGAACAACACATGTATGTTTTGGGTTTAAAAAATGACGTCGTTTTATCCTTGAATAATACTTAATTAATTTTTTGTATATTTTACGATATTATTACAAATCTTTCTCCTCATATTTCTTCATTCCTCCTCTTTTTTTTCTTTATTTTAACATTGATATGAGTAATTTGAATATTGATATGAGTAATTGTGGTGTTGATATGAGTTAATTTAAGTTGATATGAGTAATTTTGATGTTGATATGAGTTGTTTTGAAGTTAATATGAGTAGTTTTGATGTTGATATAAGTACTTAATGTTGATATTAGTTGGTATGAGTTAATATGAGTTATTTTAAATTGATATAAGTTGATATAAGTTGTTTTAAAGTTGATATGAGTTGTTTTAAAAGTTAATATGAGTTGTTTTGAGTTGATATGAGTTGTTTTAAAGTTGATATGAGTAGTTTTGATGTTAATATGAGTAATTTAAATGTTGATACGAGTTTGATATTAGTAGATATGAGTTGTTTTAAAGTTGATATAGTTTTAAGTTGTTTTGAGTTGATATGAGTTGTTTTAAAGTTGATATGAGTAGTTTTGATGTTGATATGAGTTTGACACATAGGATTCCTTCATTAGGTAAGAAAAAAAGCCATCTAAAGTGCAACCGATGTCATGAGCTTGGTCATAATAGATCTACTTGCCAAAATCTCATTCGTTTGCACAGTTCTTCAAGAGCATCGAATGTTCAAAAATAAAGCCAATGTGCATTTATATGTTTTATTCATCATTTATTATTGTTGTTCAGTATAATGGTTTGTTAATAAATGTTTTAGACTGTAATATAGAATATTTAATAATTACGGTTTGTATTTAATAAGGAATAATTATGTTGGATGTTTTCTTTATGGAATGTATTTGTTTGATAATGGATAGTTATTTTGAAGTTGATATGAGTTGATTTGAAATTGATATAAATACTTTTGATGTTGATATGAGTTAGTATTAGTAATATGAGTTTGATATGAGTCCATATTTATGATATGAGTTTGATATGAGTATATATGAGTTTGCTATGAGTTAGTATTATAAGTTTGCTATAAATTAGTATTAGTAATATGAGTTTATACGAGTTTGATATGAGTTTATATGTGATATGAGTTTGATATGAGTATATATCAGTTTGCTATGAGTTAGTATTATAAGTTTGCTGTAAATTAGTATTAGTAATATGAGTTTATACGAGTTTGATATGAGTTTATATGTAATATGAGTTTAATATGAGTTAGTATTAGTAATATGAGTTTGATATGAATTTAAATGTGATATGACTTTGATATGAGTTAGTAATAGTTGATATGAGTTAGGATTAGTAATATGAGTTTGATATGAGTTATTTTGATGTTAATATGAGTTTGATATGAGTAGATATGAGTTAGTATTAGTGATATGAGTTTGATATAAGTTTATATGTGAAATGAGTTTAATAGGAGTAAATATGAGTTAGTATTAGTGATATGAGTTTATATGTAATATGAGTTTGATATGAGTTAGTACCAATGATATGAGTTTAATATGAGTTAGTATTAGTTATATGAGTTTACATGAATTTGATATGAGTTTATATATGATATGAGTTAGTAGTAGTTAATATGAGTTAATATGAGTTAGAATTAGTGATATGAGTTTGACAAAAGTTGTTTTGATATTGAAATGAGTAAATATGAGTTAGTATTAGTGATATGAGTTTGATATGAGTTAGTGCTAGTAATATGAATTTGATATGAGTTTGTTATGAGTTCATATGAGTTAGTTTTAGTGATATGAATTTGAGAATATGTTTGATATGAGTTAATAGTAGTTGATATGAGTTGTTTTTAGTTAATGTATAGTTAATACGAGTTAATATTAATTATATGATTTTGATATGAGATGATATGATATGAGTTAATATAAGTTGTTGAACATTCTTAACTCAAACATTGGATACTACCACACATAAAGGAAAATAAAAATAAACTCCATAATATTCAAAACCATCAACAACCAAGCTAGAAATTATTATACATCCTACATCAACAAACTACTTATCAACAAAAATAACTCATATCAAACTCATATCACATATAAACTCATATCTACTCATATCACTAATACTAACTCATATCAACATCAAAATTATTCAAATCAACTCGTATCAACTTCAAAATAACTGTCAATTATTAAATAAAATAATAACACCTATTACAGTCGAATAAATACCTTCCATAAATAATACATTAAACATAATTATTCCATATTAAATACAATCCGTAATTATTAGACATTCTGTATTACAATCTAGAATATTTATTATACAATAAATCATTATACTATATAACAACAACAAATGAATACAACATAGAAATACACATTGGTTTTATTTTTGAACACTCGATGCTCTTGAAGAATTATGCAAACGAATGGGATTTTGGCAAGTAGATCTATTGTGACTGCGCTTTAGACATTGGTTGCACTTTGGATGACTTTTTTCCTCACCTAGTGAAGGAATCATGTGTATCAAACTCATATCAAACAAATTTATATCAAACTCATATCCACTAATATCAAACTCACATCAACTAATATCAATTCATATCAACATTAAAATCACTCATATCAATATCAAAACTACTCATGTCAACTTTAAAATAACACAAAACACCTCATATCAACTTCAAAACAACTCATATCTACTACTATCAAACTCATATTAATATTAAAATTATTCATATCAATATTAAAACTAGTCATATCAACTTCAAAATAACTCATATCAAACTCATATTAACTCATATCAAACTCGTATCTACTAATATCAAACTCATATCAACATTAAAATTACTCATATCAACATTAAAACTACTCATATCAACTTCAAAACAACTCACATAAACTTAAAACTACTCATATCAACTTCAAAACAACTTATATCAAGCTCATATCAACTTTAAAACAATTCATATCAACTCAAAATAACTCATAGCAAACTAATATCAGTATGAAGTACTCATATCAACATCAAAACTACTTATATCAACTTCAAAACAACTCATATCAACATGAAAATTACTATCAACTCATATCAACATTAAAATTACTTATATCAATATAAATTAACTCATATCAATATCAAAATTACTTATATCAATATCAAAATTACTCATATTAACTAAATATCAACGTTAAAATAAAGAACAAAAAGAAAGAATGAAGAAAGATAAGGAGAAAGATTTGTAATAATATCATAAAATATACACAAAATTAATTAAGTACTATTCAAGTATAAAACAATGTCATTTTTAAAACCCAAAACATACACGTGTTCACTTTTTTTCTTATATTAGCTCAAATTAGTTTTTTTTTTCAAGGAAAAAATAATTAAATCGACTTTATCTTAACTTGAGTGAGACGAAACAAATCTACTGCCAACAAACGGAGTTGTAAAATAGAGAGCAGATCGGTAAAGAGAAAGAGAAAGAAAATCAGCAAAGAGAACAAGAGAAAAGAGATCGAAAAAGAGAAAGAAGAATAAGAAATCAAAATGGAGAAAGAAGAAGAAGAGGAGATCAAGAAAGAAAAAGAAGAAGAAGATATCGAAAAGAAAGAAAAAGAAAAAAGGGAAAGGGAAAGTGTATCAGATACTTTTTTTATGGTAGTTGAGGGACATTTTTATATAAAAGAGTTTAATTAAGATTAATAGGGTCTAAAATTTATTAGTGTGTTGGGCATGGGTATTTTTGTAGTTAATTCCCAAAAAATTGCTTATACTTAATCGATTTTTTAGGAAAATATTATAAAACAATAAGACAATCTGCAGCATCAAAACATATAACATCAGTTACACAAATATAGGTGCTTCCTCTAAATAAATTACTTCTTCCTGCAATGACAAAGCCCATTATGCTAACAAATGAGCCACTTTATTACTCTCTCTTTGACTGAAATTAAAACACCAAGACTGAAAAACAAAGCTAGTAGAAGTGATGTCTGCAATACTCAGACCAAAAGGAGGAAAATTTGCTTCAGCTCTTCTTAATGCCATAGCTAATAACTGCCAATCAGTTTCTACCACCAGTTCGTTAAGCCCACCATTTTTTGCCAACATTAAGCTATATAACATAGCCTTAGCTTCTGCCATTTCTGCCATCATCAGCCCATCAATACATTTAGCAGCAAATAGCAAGACTTTGCCTTTGTTGTCATGCACAACAACTCCCAGACTAATTTTACAGAGGTTTTGGCAAACAGAGGCATCAACATTCAACTTATAAATACCTTCATCTAGACGATGCCAATGACCCTGTGTTGGTGAAGTTACTGTACCCAAATTACTAATACCTTCTTGAAAATCATGCAACACGTTTCATGCCAAATTTATAACATCAGTTGCTTGCATCCCCATAGCTTCATGTATAAACTGATTGCGACAGTACCACAAAGCCCACTGTAGTATGACACTGAACTCCAAATCCTCCCTACTCAAATTTTCTTTCAGCTTAGAAAACATCTGGAGACAGTCTGGTACCTGACAATTGTCAACACAAGGGGTGAAGCTAGAAATTGAAAAGAAGAGGGGTAAATTTTTTTTTTTTAAAGTCCTAACATCACTCTTATTAGAGAAAAAATATTGAATAATGTATTTAATTTCTTAAGAAATGGTTGAATAAAAAATTATATCATAATATTAGAAGTATAAATAATAAAATAAAAATAAATAAATAAAAATTATAACCTTTTATTTTTTATAATCTTTTTTATTGTGCTTTTAATTTTTTTTTTTAGATATTTGATTTATGGAATAGGTTCAAATTAAGTTAGCTTTTGCATTTGAAGAGTATTAATTTTGTCTAAAAAAACATATATTTAATTGTGAAATGAATAATTTATTGATTTTTTTTCTTGCATAAACTAAATAATAGGTGACAATTTAAAATTTTAAAGGAGAACAAATAAATAATTCTAACAAATTTCACAACTATATACATATAATTTTTTTTTTCAAAAGAGAAGAGGGGCGGTTGCTCCCTTTCCCTCGATGTGGCTCCACCACTGGTCAACACGAATACCCAAATGAGAAGCCATCCAAATTACACGGACCCATGGGCAGTCCTTGAAAATAAGAATCAAAGTCTCCCTCCCTTCTCCACAACGACAGCAGGTCACATCCAACTCCAGTCCCTTTTAAGTCACTCTAATTTTTGGATATTAAGTGGCGGACCCTTAATGTGCCACCGGTTTAGGACTTTATCTTACGATAAGGTAAATGGTAATCAACTCACTGGAAACAAACCAAAATAAAAATTTTAAGTATAAATAACATAATTAATAAAACACATTCATATATAAATAAATGATAAACATATATATAAATTAAATGAGTTTAAACGAGTCCATATAGTTATTGATTATTGACAATTGGATTTCAATAAATACAGACAATACTAAATGAGTTTTAATAATATACATATATGCTGAGATTACTCACCCTTTTTTGTTTCTTTTAGACATGTCAATCGCCAAACATTTTCCCACCACTTTCTTTGCGAATATTAATAAATACTAATAATTGTTAAAAAAAAAATTAAATACTACTAACTCCATCCTATTTAAATTATAGCATTCAATTCATGCACATTTATTAAAAAAATGATTAAATTCTCTCAATATTATATAAAATTATTTTAAATTGAATAAAATATTCTGCATTAACTAATCAATATTAAAGATATTCTACTCTCACTTTATTAATTAAATTATTAATGATAAAAATATAATTAAAAAAATTAATTAATTTTTATTAATTTTATAAAATAAGAATATAAATGGCACAATTTTAAATTATTAATGATAAAAATATAATTAAAAAAATTAATTAATTTTTATTAATTTTATAAAATAAGAATATAAATGGCACAATTTTTTTTTTTTATAAAATGATAATTTAAACGGGATAAAATAATATATTAAATGTTATCATGCGAAATAGTAGGATGCACTAATAATTCATCAACTTTTTTCCTTTTTACGCTTGAATTTAGACATTTGTACGTGTGTCCAATTTACTCATGGAGTTTTCATATTTTATTCTAAAAAAAAGTTTTTTATTAGGTAGTTGGGAGAAAATGAATAAATTAGAAAATGATTTATGCTAACAGGAATCTATTTTAAATTAGATTCACCATGTTATTACATTTCTTATCAAGAAAAAATTAAAAATATATATATTCATTTCATCTTAAGTTAATAGGCATGTATCTTTTTTAATAAGTTAATTAATATATTAAATTTTTACTTTATCTACATTTAATATCATTTATTAAAATATTTAATAAATATATTCATATTAATATATAAAAATATATCAATTTGTATTATTGGAGTAATTTTCGAAATTGAAGGATTCCAATTTAAATTTAAATTGAAATTAAATTTATTTACAAAAAAAAATTAAAATGAATGGTGAGATCTCTTAGACTCAAAATATCAGCTCAAAAAAATTAACAATAATATATAAGATTTTGAACTTTGATTTAAAAAAAAAAAAAAAACTTTCACAACAATGTAAAATCTTTTTCTCTAATACCATCTCGGTCTTTTATGGGAGAAGTCCTATATTTTATCAAAATATAAGATTTTCTTTCATATTTATTTAATTATGGGAGTCAAAATATAAACTAAAATTTTAAATTTCGATTTGTGTTTTTTTTAAATGTTTCGGTTTGGCCATAAATTTTTTTTTATTATTTTGTTCATGGCCAAACGATTGGCCATGATTTTATAATAATAATATAATTATAATTAATAATTATATAATTACTTATAAATAATAATAATTAATAATTAAATTGGACTCAAATAATTAATAATTTTATTTAAATCCAAAAATAATTAATAATAATATAATTATAATTAATAATCATATAATTAATAATAATTAGTAATTAAATAATTATATTAATAATAACAACAATATAACAATAATTAATAATTATATAATTAATACTAATTAATAATATTATTTAAGCCAAAATATAGTTAATAAAAATATAATTATCATTAATTATTAGTAATTAATTAATTATAATTATATTATTATTGTTATTATTAATTATATAATTATTAATTATATTATTGATAATTATTAATTATATTTATTAATAATAAAATTAATTAATAATTATATTGGACCCAAATAATTAACAATTACATTTGGGCCCATATATAATTAATAAATATATAATTATAATTAATAATTATATAATTAATAATATTTATTAATATAATTAGTAATTACATAATTATATTAATAATAATAATATAACAATAATTAATAATTATATAAATAATATTATTATTTAAGCTCAACTATAATTAATAAATATATAATTATAATTAATTATTATTATTATAAATGATTATATTTGGGCCCAAATTATTAATTATTATTAATATAATTATTAATTAATAATATTTTATTAATTATAATTATAAATTAATTATTATTTTTATTATTAATTTTATTATTAATTATTAGTAATTATATAATTATTAATTATTATTATTATTTATATAATTATTAATTATAATTATATTATTATCAATTATCTTTGGGCCCAAATAAAATTATTAATTACTTGAGTCTAATATAATTATTAATTATTATTATTATTATTATTATTATTTATTAGAAATTATATAATTTTAAATTATATTATTATTATTATTATTATTATTATTATTATTATAAAATCATGGCCAAACATTTGGCCATGAACAGAATTCAAAAAAAAATTTCATGGCCAAACCAAAACTGGGCAAGTTTCGGTTTGGCCATAAACGAAATAATTAAAAAAATAATTGGCTAAGCCAAAATTCAAAATTTTGATTTGGCTAGACATATTTAAAAAAGAAATAAAAAATAAACCGAAATTCAAAATTTGAGTTTATGTTTTGACTCTCATAATTAAGTAAATGTGAAAAAAGTCTTAAATTTTAATAAAATATGAGATTTTCTTCTATATTTTGGTAAAAAGCCCATCTCCTTCTCACTTTCATATTCTACCCATATCATGTGCTAGGTCCAATATTGACTTGGGATGCAAATAAGGAGTCCTACTAATAAGAATTGTCCTACAAATAGAGAATTAATTAACTTCAGTTTAAAATAAAAGTGACATTTATTAATTTTAAGCCGCAGAAATGCTTAAAACAATGCCACATATATACATACAGACATATGTACATACATACATGTATGTATGTATGTATGTATGTACACACACACACACAAGGGTTTGAACACTATTATATTTATTGATTATTCAGATCCCTGCAGCTCTAAAATAATTTCAATACACTAACAACACAAGATGCACAATTTAACATATCTTTAACACAGAAACAGTTATTTAGTTAAGGATACATATCACCTTGGAAAGATCAACAAAAGACATTACTATTATCACAAAGATAGTTTTCAGAACTTCAAGCACGACTACAAACACAAAAACAAGTCTTGATTTAATAACAATAGTGATCTCTCCCACAACTATTGCTCATCTTTCATGAGCTCAGACTCAATCACTAGCATCAAAGAAAAGACAACTCGTTTACTAATGAACCCCTTCATTATTATGTCATGGATTAGATCATCCGGCCGTTTATTAGTATTTGAATGCAGACAACAAAGTTCTGATTGCTGCTGTTTGGTTTTTATTGGCTTGTTGTAATTTAACTTCAATATCTGGCTCGTGCACAGCTTCCTGATTAACAGCTTTCTTAAAATAACCACAGTTTTCTTTCCCCATTTTGTCTATCATAGCTTCCAATTTCTCCATCTTTTCCTTCTGATCCTTTAATTCAGATCTTAATTCCATAATTTCTTTTTTATTATTATTATTATTCAAATCCTTGTTATTAGGCAGAGATCGTGAGACAATCTCAAAAATTTGCCCTCCACCTAATCAATCACAAAATCCCATCATAAATATAAACTCATTAATTACTTACCCCACTAATGAGAAAAATACCCTTTTAAGAAATAAACAAATTACATTACAAAAATATTATCCGCTGTCTAATTATTCTGCTTAGGTGACCCAAAACTTCTTCTATTTGGTATTAGTTTCATCAACTAGGAAAAATATATGGTAGTCAGATTATCCTGTTAGAATTTTTCTATTAAGGCTTATTGATTTTATCAAAATATATATTTGGATTAATATTATAGTATTAATATCCTATTTTAAAGAGTGATTATTAAATGTAAATAAAATAGGCATAATTAATATTATCCTTATGTGTTTCGTATTATAAATTTAGTATAATATTATTAAGATTAGGAAACTTATTATGATTATGATGAGAATGCCTTAATAAGTATAAATAGATTATGTTCTCACTTTCTAATCTACTGCAACATATTATTCTATCCGTTGAAAATTAGTAGATATAGAGAGAAAGATCATAGTTATTTCGATGACAAGTGTACGTGGTTGATTGATTTAAAAATCATATTAGTTGAGATAATCATAGAGCCAAATAAAAAAACTTACAAGTTAATTCCTTGATTATGTGATTTTAATTTTATATATGATTCTAGTACTTAAATTTTTCTAACATATTCCACATTCATATACTTGTTAATTCTTTTTTTTTTCTAATTTTCATTAATATTCTAACCAAATTATCATAATAACTTATACTTTAACTACAATTGAATCTAATAAATAATTTACAAATTAAATGATTCATGATACTATTTAGTAGGAGAAAAATTTATAGTTTTTAGTTATATAGTATGAATTTATTTGACAATGATTTATTTTATTCCCCGAGATAATAATTTTTTTTTTTTTGAGATCGCTTCACAAACAATAAATTAAATTAAAATCATAGTAGATGAAACACCACCATAGAATAAAAAGAAACCTGGAAAAGATTTAACGCCCTCACGACACGCAAATACGGTAGCGTTTTTTGCACAACTGGAGGCAAATTGGCCAATCTTGGATCGAGTATCTTCATCCTGCATCTGCTGGCCTAGGTTTTGAACAGCGTTACTGTCTCTTATGGCGCTTCCGATCTTGCCAACGGCGGTGCAGCCGTAAGAGTAAGAGGCTGAGCAAAAGTTCTGGGCAGGTTTAATGGCATTTTGATTCACTGAATTGGCTGTTGAAGAAACGTAATCCCAAAGCCCAATCAAACGATCTCCCCTTGCTGCTTCTCTGCAAAATGAGAGTACAGTACAGAGCTAGCAGACAAGTCCCCATATTCGTTGACCTCCACGTGCCTTGCATGCCTCGAATTTTATTTTTTTTTAAGATTCTAATTAATTTTGTAATAATTTTTAACTACTAAATTTTATATAGAATCGGATTCATTTTAAAATATTTAATTATTATCAAATTTTAATATTAAGATAATTATTTTTTCACTCTTAAAATTAAGAAGCTGTCTAAAAATTAATATTTTTTAATTTTGACTGTTTAAAAAAGTAAAATTTTTAATAAATTTTAATTTTTGATATTTAATTTATATATACATCATATTCCTTATCAAAATTTAAAAATATAATAATAATAATTCTTCCATTTCACCAAAATTGTCATTTATATAAAAATAATAATACTTCCACAAAAATTATCACTTTAAATAAATATCATTAGAAAATTAATTATTTTTTCAATCATATGAATTTATTAAAGGAATGATAATATAGTAATTGTAATACTATATATCTCCCATTAAATATGTTATTTTTTTAATTTATATTGCTAAACTTATTAATTTATAAAATAAAATAAAATATTTTTTTAATTATATTTTTATTATTAATAAGTTAATGATGAGAAAACTATAAGCAAGCTTGATGAATCTACACAAGGTAGCAAATATGTTGATGATATCATTATACCAAGTGGACCAATCACAAGATCACAATAAAAGAAACTCCAGCATGTGTTCCAATACTTCATTTAAAGGTGGATTAATGAGGAGAGAGATCAACTTGTACTGAATATGAGAGATCATGAAGAGGAAGTCAGAAACTCACCAAGAAGCATGAAGAATCTGCCTATAAGTTTGGTGATGAGCATTAACACGAATTTGGAAAATAATATTGATGTGGTTTAGTGCTAGTGTGACTAGACACATGTGAACCAACACCAAAATGCATGTAGAATCTGCTCATCAATATTGTCAAAATTATGGGCAGTAATTTAGAATATATTATTGATGTGGATGAATAATTAATACTATTGTGACTAGATACATGTAAACCTAGACTTTTAAGCCATTAGTTCTTCTTTTCCAACTATATAAGGAGGGGGAAAAGAACTCAAGGGGGCTGATATGAATTTCCAGTTTATGTTGAATGTAATTGATGTATTTTCAAGTTTGAGAGATTTTCTTCTTATTCTTGTTGCATGAAGAATTGGTTCTAACTTATCAAGCTTGACTTGTGGCGTTTAAATCAATTCATTTCTTCATCCCAATCATCCAAGTTCTCAATTACAGGTTAGTTGTGGGTTTGGTAGAGAGGATTTGTTTTGAGTTCTAAAATGCTATGCTAGATGTGTATGTGGGGTTCTAGATGTAATATTTGATCCATGGGTTCCGCATCATTTGGTATCAGAGCTTTGGCTTGAAGATAAATCTCTATATATCTTTTATGTTTTAATTATCCAAAAGAAAAAGAAAAAAAAGAATCAGATTCAGTTTTTATATCTCTTCATTTTCTATTCTTATTGCACCTTGTTCTTGTTCTTCATATCTGTGGATTTTTGTTTATCTTTTCAATTTCTATCATTGTTTACTGAAAGTTCAAAAAAAAAAGAAGGAAAAGTTCAAAAGAAAAAAAAAAGAATCAGATTCAACTTCCTTAACATAAAAAGAAATTGTACCTGTTTCATTCCAATATTTTTCTACACAAGCGTTTGAGATTTTTTGCATATTTATACCATTTACAGCTTGCTACCTTATTATATTTGATCAAACTACATCAGCTCCTCATTATGCATCCATTTAGCATTTAAAATCTGATATTTAGAGCATAGCTTACATTGGGAATAAATTTAGGTTGCATATTCAGATTACTCATTGGAGTGATTTGAATTCTATTTTTCAATATCCAGAATTGTTTTTCTTTGTATTCTTAGTTTCATTCTTTCATATACCTCTTTGTTTCCTGTATGAGTTAAGTAGCTAATTCTTAATCATAGTTACTTTAGTTTGATTAACACAAATAATTTTTGCTTCTTGTGTTAACTTTCAGTTCTT
Source organism: Garcia nutans (assembly GCA_947685225.1). Lineage (NCBI taxonomy): Eukaryota > Viridiplantae > Streptophyta > Magnoliopsida > Malpighiales > Euphorbiaceae > Garcia > Garcia nutans. The sequence goes on from CANTUV010000013.1 coordinate 2,494,688, forward strand.
GTTGTTTAAATTAAATTGCTTCTAGAATTGCTGAATTCATTTTGTTCATTAGGTTTCTTGTAGAGTTTTTAAAACAAAACTTATTTTAATTGATTTAAGTGGATTCAGTTCTGAAATTCAACTTGATAAAAGAAGAATTGAGAGGTAACAAGGACCAAGTTTTGAGTGAAATACAAGATGAGTGACAACCTGATTTTGAGTGAAACACGCAAGGAAGTGTGGTGAGAAAATTTTTCTCTAATAATATTTTCTTGCAGATTTTTATACCATGTCAAATTCCGGAGGTGAAAAATGTGATATGACCATAAATGACATAGCCTTCATGTTAGAGGCAATGCAAAGGAAATTTGAAAGGTTTGATTTGGTCATAAATAACATGAGAGGTGATGTAGATAGCATAATGCAAAGGCAGCAAAATAATACTAATCGAAGGGGGCAGAATAGAGGGAGAGGAAACATGATGAATGATGATGAGGTAGAAAGGGAAGATGATGAAAAAAGTGAGGAATCAATTGCCCAAAAAAGACCTTAACAAAGGGACAGTAACATATCTTCCATAAAAATGAAGATACCATCATTCAAAGGGAGAAATGATGTTGAAGCTTACCTTGAATGGAAAAGAAAAATTGAGTTGGTGTTTGATTGTCATAATTATAGTGAAATGAAGAAAGTTAAAATTGCAGCAGTTGAATTCACAGATTATCCACTAATTTGGTGGGATCAATTGATGATTTCCAAAAGAAGAAATGGGGAAAGAACCATCACTACTTGGGCTGAAATGAAAACTTTTATGAGAAAGAGATTTGTACCATTTTACTACTATAGAGAGCTTCACCAAAGATTGCAGCGGTTAACTCAAGGATCTATGTCAGTGGAGAATTACCATAAAGAGATGGAGATGATCATGAGTAGGACTAATATAGAGGAGGATCCAAAAATCACTATGTAACATCCTCTGACAATTCTTATATAAAAACTATCAGAGAATGTTATTCAATATACTGTTCATGCTCCAATAATATACTGTTCATGCTCCAATCAATTCTAAGAAACTCTCTTCATAATTAAAATTTTTTAAATAATACAATCTGCATATCACAACACTTATAGGTCCAATGTTTAAACCAATTTTCAATAATCCATTACAAATCAGATAACTATCTGTGAACACTCGAATTTTGAGGCTCGGAAAGCCGACTGCAGAAAACCGAGCAGGACCGGACGTCCCCGGTAAAATCCACCGAAAGTATGTCTTCATGGTACTTGAAACGTCCGGAACGACGCAAGGATCACATGTATGGTCTCGGAATAATTTTTGGAGGTCCGCAGCTCTCAGAAAATCACTTTGAACTGAAAAAATGCGGTTTTCGGTGCGGTTTTTGGGGGTGAACCGCTGGGACCCGGCGGTCCGACCGCCGTCCGTGTCCTTTTCCCATTTTTTCGGCCAGCCGTCCGGTCCGACCGCCGTCCAGTCCGAATTTTGCCTATATAAGGCTGTTGAGTTTTCAGAAAAGGGGTTGGCTTTTGTGAATCCCGGGCCCCGTGCTGACGAATTTAATCCGTAATCAAGAATCATAATTCAAGGTCCAAGAAAACGAGATCTGGAACTTCGAAGTGGGAAAATCCTAAGCAAGGTAATATCCTAATTCATTCTTTGTCAATTTAAACATGTCATAAGCATTTCATCTTCTTTTTAATTTCTTCTTGGTCAAAGATCTAATCCTTTTAGCTCTAAGGGCCTAATGGACTAATCAATCAATCTTTCGGCATTAAGCCGTGAATCAATCAACCTTTTTGGCACGAAGCCTAAATTGCATCTTTTTGGTACAAAGTACCTAAATTTCACAATTAAAATCAACCTTTTTGGCCAAAGGCCTAAATTCCACATTTTGGTACAAAGTACCTAAATTTCATAAGTTAGCACTAAGTGCTAAATCTCACAAATTTGGCAAAAGCCCGACAATGCACGAAGCATAAACCACATTTTGGTACAAAGTACCTAAACTTCATAATTTAGCACTAAGTGCTAAATCTCACAAATTTGGCAAAAAGCCCGACAAATGCACGAAGCATACACACACATGCATGAAGCATAATTTTCATCGCCTTTAAATAGGCTTTTCCGAACTACATGGGCTTTGATCTCTCATAAAAACGAGAGTATGTAGGCATATTTGGGATTCACCCCAAATAGCAAGTCCGCAGTTTACTAACAATCTATTCTTCTTCCTTTCTGTGTTCTTTTTGGATTCAATTCTAAATTGGCAAATTAATCAAATACATGACATAGTCCCCGAATCCTCCTTGGGTTCGTAGATTAGAAACCTTAACATTGGATGCATCAATTGGAGTCAAACAAGGGTTTTCTTAGTTTTTCCCTTTGAACAAAATAAACTGAGTGGCGACTCCCGACAACGAGTGAACTTTCATCCGAATCCTTTTCGGGTGAAAAACCGAGGTTCACACTATCATACATTTGTCAAATCAAATGATTAAATAATACATTCCTTTCTTTTATAATCATTCACTAGAATTCTCAAACCTCATTCTCTAAATACATGTATTCCTTTCATGTTTACACATTTATACAATCTCTCAAATCACCAAACTGAAGTATCTATATACATTTATCACTTATGAATACAATATACACAAGATCTTCATCTGTTCTTAACTTGCTCCGATGTCCTGATACCTGCGTGTCAGAAAATAATTCTAACACGCTAAGCAAAGCTTAGTGGTGCTTGTATACACATATTTTATCACTTAATATTAAAGAAATATATTTATGAAAATATAGTAATAACACTTAGTTTTACGATTAATTCAATATATAAACCAATTTCAGTATCAAATCAACATACCATGTTGATTACACAATATAATAGCTATCCTTGTATAAAAGGTATCATATAATACAATACTTTCGGTATTGCAACTTGTCTCATTAAGAATTATTTTATTCAAGACTTGTTTTCTCATTTGATATCATTGTTCACAATACACTTATTTTGTTTTTCACTAAATCTTTCTTTTCAAGTTCAGGTTCACATATAGGATCATTTTAGTCAAGCTATACTTTTCATCACTTAATTTCAGTACTATACTTTAGAGAACTTTGTATCTCACATAGACACTTTCATTCATTTGAAATACTTTGGAGTACTTTGTATCTCACCACATTATATACATTTTTAATCATTTGAGTAATTCAATACATTGAGCATAACATTTCCATTACGTTTATTAGAACTTTCATGTATAAGCAGTAATATATATTACAATCCCTTTTTCACTAGAACACAATACTTCAATTTCACGTAATTGACTTATATTAGTATTTTACATCTCTTTCATTAGTCACAACTATTATGTTCACATATATTTTCATTAATTATGCCCAAACATACTAAACTTAGATCATAGATTTGGATAACGTGTTAGTGTAGAAATCTTAACAATTTATAATGGCAATTATGCCCACTATCACTGATAACACAATGTGTCCATTAATGACACGAGGTGCCCACTATCACTATGGCTAAAATTAGTATGATTTGGGCCATTCATTAGTTTGTAGTTAACACTGAATTGTATATATTATTTCAATGAAACAATACTTTCATTAACATTTAGTATGATATATATATTTGTCACATATTCAAAGTTTATCACCCTTGTCGATGACACAGCCAAGTTATGTTCAATGACTTGGCCATATCTCTCATCAATGAAAAATGAAAAATTTTGACAGCACCCACTGACTTGGCCGTGTCACTGCCCGTGTCACTAGACACACCCACTGACTTGGCCATGTCACTAGCCATGTCTCTCATCAATGAACATAGAAATTTTTGACAGCATGTGACACACCCACTGACTTGGCCATGTCACCGGCCAAGAATTACATATTTTTACACACTCAACCATATAAACATACACATATTCAAGATCTATGATAAAATCAAGTACTCTACTCAAACATCAATTAATCAATCTTTAACCATCACTTATAGCTAAACACAACATCAAACCACTCATTTCTTATAAAGATTGAATTAAGAATCAAATTCATCACATAAAAGTTCCTTTTCACTCATCAATCTATTTAATCAATACTTTCAAGAAATATTTCATTATCAATAACTCAATCAATCAATTCATACATTAAAACTCTTAAAAATTCATATATTTGTAAATTATAATACAAAAGCACATACCTCTTCAAACTCTTCTTTCTCTTTCTTTTTCTCTCTTTCCATTTGATTTCTTATTGATAATCTTGCCTTTTCTAGCTTATTCTTCTAACAATCTATACATATATTTGATTTACTCTTAATCCTTGATGGATTTGATGAAAGGAAGAAGAAAGAAGTGAAGATGATGATGATGGCGTGGAAGATGAAGATGAAATCAGAAATTTCCACACACATACACCTATACATATATATATATATATATATTTATAATATTTTTAATCCAGTGAGGGAATGCTCATAATAACTATGGTGCACCCTCATTCTTAACCGTTGATTTTAAATCGAGTTTTAATCTCGTAAAACAGTAAAAATACTCTTTTCAGTAAAGTTTTAAGATACACAATGTACTCTTCTTTACATATAGCATTTATCCACAATACTTTAGTCACTGTACACTATCAAGTTTTCATTATTAGTCAAAACATCCTTGTTTAACATCTTGACCATTACACACTATGGCTCGATTTTTGAGTGGGCTGAATAGAGAGATTGCCAACATAATTGAATTACATCATTATGTGAAGCTTGAAGATATGGTACACATGGCCATGAAAATGGACAAGCAACTGAAACTCAAGCAAAGGGGTTTTCTAATTCCAGCCCTAGTTTCACTTCAAAGTGGCCAAAGAAAGATGATAATCCTAAAGGGAAGGAGGTTGCCTGGAAAGCAAAGGAAAAGCAAGTTCCAGTCGACCCTAAAGGTAACTCTAAAACATCTAACTCTAATAAAAAGCATAGTATAATTAAATGCTTTAGGTGTTTAGAAGTAGGACATATAGCATCTCAATGTTCAAATAAGAAAATCATGTTGATAAGAGATAATGGTGAAATTAATATTGCTAGTGAACATGAAAGTGATGATGATGATAATGATAGCATGCCACCATTAGAGGAAATTGAACTTATCATTGAATACCCTGCCCATATGAATCTTTGATTATTAGAAGAGCTTTAAATATGCAAATTAAAGATGAAGCAAGTAATCAAAGAGAGAACATTTTTTATACTCATTGCATTATGAATGGAAAAATGTGCAGCATGATCATTGATGGGGGCAATTGTGTAAATGTTGCTAGTACTGATTTTGTGGATAAATTAGGGTTAGCATGCACAAAACATCCTAGTCCCTACAAGCTGCAATGGTTGAATGATTGTGGAGAGGTGAAGGTAACAAAGCAGGTTCTGTTTTCTTTTGCAATTGGGAGATACAAAGATGAGGTTTGTTGTGATGTTGTGCCTATGTACGCTAGCCATATCCTTCTTGGTCGCCCATGGCAGTTTGATAGGAAGGCTTTGCATGATGGCTTTAAGAATCATTATTCTTTTAGCCTAAATGGTTTAAATTTCACTCTCGCTCCATTGTCACCTAAACAAGTCTATGAAGATCAAGTAAAGATTTTGAGATCATTTGAAAGGAATTCTGGTGGTGAGGGTAAAACAATAAAAATAGAGTACAAGAGGCTAAGTGTGAGCAAAAGAATGATAAAAATGGCCCATTGGTAAGAGAAAAAGGGAAAGGGAGAGAAAATAAAAGAGAGTGTTTCTATGCAAAAGAAAAAGATTTAAGGAGTGCTTTTTGTGAGAAAAGAAGCCGGGTTGTACTTAGGCACAAAGATATCTTGATTTCTACATCTGACCTTGATAACCCTTTGCCTAGTTGTGTTAGTTCTCTTTTACAGAAATTTGGAGATGTTTTTCTAGAAGATGTACCTAAAGGTTTACCACCTTTAAGAGGGATTGAGCATCAAATTGACTTCATTTCAGGCTCAACAATTCCTAACCGACCAGCTTATAGACGTAATCTGAAGAAAACCAAGGAACTTCAAAGGCAAGTGGAGGAGTTGCTAGCAAAGGGACATGTGCGTGAAAGTCTTAGTCCATGTGTTGTTCCGATTTTACTAGTCCCAAAGAAGGATGGATCATGGAGAATATGTGTGGACTGCCGAGCAATCAATAAAATCACGGTGAAGTATAGACATCTAATTCCTAGACTTGATGATATGATTGATGAGTTGAGTGGTTCTTGCATTTTTACTAAGATTGATTTGAAAAGTGGTTACCATCAAATTAGGATGAAGTAAGGAGATGAGTGGAAAACTACATTCAAAATAAAATATGGTCTTTATGAGTGGTTAGTTATGCCATTTGGTTTATCTAATGCACCTAGTACCTTCAAGAGATTAATGAACTATGTTTTGCGTGCATATCTTGGTAAATTTGTTGTTGTGTATTTTGATGACATACTCATTTATAGCAAATCAGTAGATGAGCATATAGAGCATATTATGGCTGTTCTTGATGTTTTGAGAAAGGAAAAATTGTATGCCAACGTGAAAAAGTGCATGTTTTGTAGTGATAAAATCATATTCTTAGGTTTTATGGTTAGTGCATAAGGTATTGAGGTTGATGATGAAAAGGCAAAGGCAATAGGCCAGCACCTAAAACAGTGAGTGAGGTAAGAAGTTTTCATGGTTTGGCTAGTTTCTATAGAAAGTTTGTTAAAGATTTTAGTTCCATTGCTGCACCATTAAATGAATTGGTAAATTCATGAAAAGGCATTGAATTTGTTGAAAGAAAGGTTAACTACTGCTCCAATTCTTGCTTTATCAGATTTTGATAAGACCTTCGAATTAGAGTGTGATGCTTCATGTGTGGGTATAAGTGCTGTTTTGATGCAAGGAGGGAAACCAATTGCATATTTTAGTGAGAAGCTTCATGGTGCACAATTAAATTATTCCACTTATGACAAAGAGTTGTATGCTTTGGTAAGAGCTTTACAAGTGTGGCAACATTACTTATTGCCTAGAGAGTTTGTTATTCATACAAATTATGAATCATTAAAGCATCTAAAGGGGCAAACCAAGCTGAACCGAAGACATGGAAAGAGTATAAAGTTCATTGAGCCATTTTCATATGTGATAAAGTATAAGCGTGGCAAAGACAATGTAGTAGCATATGTACTTTCAAGAAGGTATTCCTTAATCTCAACTCTTAGTTCTAAGTTATTAGGCTTTGACCAAATTAAGGATATGTATGCCTATGATGTTAACTTTGCAAATGTTTATAAAGCATGTGAGTATTCTGCATTTTAGAAGTTTTATAGGCATGATGGGTACTTGTTTAAGGATGGAAGATTATGTATGCCTAATTGATCATTAAGGGAATTGCTTGTGCGTGAGGCACATAGTGGATGACTCATGGAACATTTTGGGGTATTTAAGACTTTAGACATTCTACATGGACATTTTTATTGGCCAAACATGAGAAAGGATGTTGAAAGAATTTGTGCCAAGTGTATTGCATGTAAACAAGCAAAATCTAAGTCTTTACCTCATGGGCTATATACTCCTTTACCTATTCCTAATGCACCTTGGATTGATATATCTACGGACTTTGTTTTGGGGCTGCCTAGGACTAGAAAAGGGAAAGATAGCATATTTGTTATTGTTGATAGATTCAACAAAATGGCTCATTTCATTGCATGTCACAAAACTGATAATGCAACAAATATTGCTAATTTGTTCTTTGAGGAAGTAGTTCATTTGCATGACATTCCTAAAATAATTGTAAGTGATAGAGATGTGAAGTTCTTAAGTCATTTTTGGCATGTTTTGTGGAATAAGTTAGGTACTAAATTGTTGTTCTCTACAATTTGTCATTCACAAACTGATAGACAAACATAAGTGATAAATAGGACTTTAGGATCTCTGTTACATGCTGTTGTGGGTAAGAATTTTAAAACTTGAGAAGAATGTTTACCGGTAGTGGAGTTTGCATATAATAGAGGCATACATTCTTCTACAGGTTATTCACCATTTGAAATTGTTTATAGTTTTAATCCGCTTACACCACTTAATCTGTTTCCTTTGCCATTAAATGAAATAACTAACTTAAATGGTGAAAAGAAAGCAGAGTTGGTTAAGAAGATACATGAGAAGGCACGCGCTCATCTTGAGAAGAAATATGAATCATTTGCCTATAATGCAAATAGAAGAAGAAAATATGTGATTTTCCAACCTGTTGATTAGGTATGGGTTCATATGAGGAAGGAAAAATTTCCTAAACAAAGGAAATCCAAGTTGGATGCAAGGAGAGATGGCTCATTCCAAGTTTTAGGACGAATCAATGACAATGCCTACAAAATTGATCTACCAGGTGAGTATAATGTTTCTGCAACTTTCAATGTTAGTGATCTTTCTCCTTTTGATGTAGGTTCATATTTGACGATAAATCTATTTGAGCAAGGAGGGAATGATGAGGAAACTATAAGCAAGCTTGATGAATCTACACAAGGCACAAATATGTTGACGATATCATTATTCCAAGTGGACCAATCACAAGATCACAATCAAAGAAACTCTAGCATGTGTTCCAACACTTCATTCAAAGGTGGATTAATGAAGAGGGAGACTAACTTGTACTGAATATGAGGGATTGTGAAGAGGAAGTCAGAAACTTACCAAGAAGCATGAAGAATCTGCCCATAAGTATGGTGATGAGCATTAACACGAATTTGAGATATAATATTGATGTGGTTTAGTGCTAGTGTGACTAGACATATGTGAACCAACACTAAAATACATGTAGAATCTGCCCATCAATATTGTCAGAATTATGAGCGGTAATTTAGAATATATTATTGATGTGGATGAATAATTGATGCTATTGTGACTAGATATATATAAACCTAGACTTTTAAGCCATTAGTTCTTCTTTTCCAATTATATGGAGAGCGGAAAAAGAACTCAAGGGGGCTGATATGAATTTCCAGTTTATGTTGAATGTAATTGATGTGTTTTCAAGTTTGAGAGGTTTTCTTCTTATTCTTGTTGCATGAAGAATTGGTTCTAACTTATCAAGTCTGACTTGTGGCGTTTAAATCAATTCATTTCTTCATCCCAATCACCCAAGTTCTCAATTACATGTTAGTTGTGGGTTTGGTAGGGAAGATTTATTTTGAGTTCTAAGATGCTATGCTAGATGTGTATGTGAGGTTCTAGATGTAATATTTAATCCGTGAATTCCGCATCAGTTAATTAATAAAATAAAAATATAATAATTTTAATTAATACCATGAATTATTCATACAGATAATGTCAGGCAGTTTAATTAATTTCTTTCTCGTATGCTCAGAGATGTCAACTCATCTCCAACATAACCTAAGCAGCGAATCAAAATAATTGTAATGAAAGTCATGTATTTTTAATTTCTATCTATCTTGGGCATGTATTGTCTTTGTCCCACCTTTTAATATAGTGTTCAGATCAAAAATTTATGAAATGTCTAAATTTTTAAATAAAAAATTATAGATAAATTTATTATAAAATTAAATATTTAATATTACAGTAATTTAATAATTAATTTATAATATTAGATTAATTATATTTAAGAGATGATAATTATATAGTAATACTTTATATATTTTAAAAATATTACATAATAGCTTCATTTTTAATTTAATGTATATATATTTCTTCACATAACACATTAAATAGTCAATTATTTATATGTATATGAATTTTAACGAAAATTTTATGAATTAAAATAAAATTCATTTAAATTCATATATATATAAATTATATATATAATTAATTTAAATTTAAATATATAAATGAATATATATATATTCATATATATATAAATAAATATGTGTATGTATATTTGAATATACATATATATATATTTAAATTTATTTAAATTTAAATATATATAAATAAATATATATAAATTCATATATAAATATAAAATTTATATATATATATATATGATGTGTGTGTGTATATATATACATACCAGCAAAAGAATAATGGATCGCAAGGGAAAACAAGCAACCTAGGGAATTTTTCTAAACAACAAGCAACACACTCTTAGAACTATACAGAAGTTTAAACAAAATTTTAAATAAATATAAAGAATGCAGAAGACTATATAAAAATATATCAAATACTTTATTAATGAAAATTTAAATTAATACAAAGAAATACATAAATACTGGTACGTGGAATTGTTATATTCAAATGCAGATAGGAATATTGTCCATTAGGATTCAACTCCTGAATTTATATCTGGATTTCTATCTAATATACCAATAGTTCTAGTATTATACCAAAATACAAATAAAATTTATAAACAAGTTTCTGATGTATCATATCAGACAAAGCTGCAGATACAGAGCATACTTATACAAAATATAAATTTAAAAATAAAATACAAAATAAAAATAAGTATTTAAACTTACAGGAGAACTTTACAAATGGAGAGGATATAAAAATGAAAGAAGGTTTTTGTGAGAGGAAAAGGAAAACCTAAACTTAAGCTTGCAGTATTTTTTCAGAGTTGGGAGTATTCTAGAGAAAATTTAATATCCTTCAAGCTTCAGAAGAAGTTCTTTAAATAGGCAGAGCTTTACTGATCTTTACTATGCTTTTCACATGCTAGTACTGTAGATAAATAGTTTCTTATCAGAAAAACAGTATCTTCACGCATCCGGCACTGTAGATGAATAGTACCACATGGAGGTACTATTTATTTTACTGTTAATAAATAGTACTTACTTTATACATTGATAAATAGTATTCTGTTAGTACTATTTTACTGTAGTCATGTGAAAGAATAATGTTCCTTATGCCTTTTTATCCGATATAATTTTTTATTTTTTTTCTCCTTTTTTTTTCTTTTTTCTTTATTTCTTTATTTCTTTTTCCTTGTCTTTTCTTTTTTACTTTTTTCTTTTTCTTTACTAGAGACAAAACCCCATAACAATCATCTTCATTGCTAGAAGCATAATCTGAATTCGAGTCAGATTCAAAAGATGAGTCAAATGATGACGATGATGAGGTGGATGATGAGTCAAAAGAAAAAAAGGAAACATACTTTTTTCTTCTAGACTGGATTTTAGAGTGGGCTTTTGATCTCTTCGACTGAATTTTAGTGGAGGAACCAGAAGAAGAGGGCTTTAAGGTTATGGGCTCAGATGTTGAGGGAATGAACTTAACCATATATTTCATAATGGCTTTATACTCCTCAGCAATTTTTGCAGCTGCGAGAAGAGCTTGACAATGAGCTTTCTGAGTTCTAAAAGTAACAGATTATTTTGGATTAACCTTGCCATACTCTTGCTCGTAGCATCATTTTTTAACAGATATCTCAGTAGTGAAATTTATAAAGGTATTCCACCACTTGACTTTATACATTTTGGATACCACATGCATATTGGTACCTAACTGATAGGCTAGTTCGAAGTACCATTAAAATACCCATGGTATAAAGAATTTCATATAAAATATTTGGAGAGAAGAGAATTATTTTTCATACAAGGAAGGGTGAGCATGGGTTTTAAAATACTGATAAGCTGAAAGAGCTTCAGGTGATAAAGTCCTTTCATCATTACCAAAATAATATCACCATTCAATAAACCACATGAAAATTTAATCAGTCTTGATATTAGTATAGAAATACAATAACCAAGAATGAGTATTTGTAGGATTCTGAAAAAGGAGAGCTTTGGTCCAAAAATCTACATAATCTCAATAGGTATAAGAAGGGCATAATATTTTATAAGTGAGAAAATTGGTTTTAATTTGTATAGGTTCATGCAAAGGTTTTCCCCATTCAGAATGATGAACAACTTTTTTAATTTAAATAGAAGAGTGGAATATAATGGTTTTATCATTAGGGTCAAGATTATGCTTTAATTTTATAGAGCCAATATCTTCAAGAATAACTAAATAGTATTCTTGAGTTTTTAATAAATCTATAGATCTAAAAAATTAATTTTTAGGATATACAATCTTAATAATATCCCATGAATTCTGATTTGCTTCTCGCAAGAATTTATTTTCAAGTATTAATTCTATATCCCTTAAAGTTTTTGTAAACCATTTTGAATAATTTTTAAATTGAAAATTTGCAGAAATTATTTGAGTTGGAGGTTTTGGAACATCCAACTCTGATTTTACAATATTTATGGACAAGGCATTTGAAGAAGAAGATTCTCCTATCATAGATTTTATAAAAGGGATAAGTATTTTACCTGTGGCTCTAGGAACCAAGTCTGAACGAGGAGGAAGGCCCAATTTTTGAAGGGCCTGGAGCACCTTTGGGGAATGGGTTAATTGATTAACCCATTATTTTACTGCTTCATTTTGGGCTTCATCATATTCTATAGTATTTACTTCTTCAGGCATTTGGGCCCAAGATTTAATGGTTTTAGAGCCTGAATGATTGGTTATATTGTCTAAGTGGTCAGATAGGACTTTAGGAGAGGTGTCAAGTTCTAACTTTACTATTTCTTTGGCTTTATTGGCTTTTTTTCTTCTTATTCCTCATAATTCTTGTGAATGAATTCACGAATCAAAAAATCAGATATACTGTTATATTCTCCTTTATATATTCTATATCAAAATAAAAAATACTTAAAATAGTTTGTCATCCTGCAAAAATCTGTTTTGAGGCAAGGATTTTAACATCTTTTTGCAAAACTTCTTTTGCACTTTTACAATCAAATCCGAAGTAAAAACTTTTGATTTAATAAATTAGATTAAAATTTAGAAATATAAATTACAATACTTAAAATTTCTTTTTTAATAGTTGAATAATTTAACCGGGTTAGATTCCAATGTCATGAGGTAAACTTGACTATAGTTTCTTTACCCTCCTTTATTTGTTTTAATATTCCACCATATTCTATGTTTGATGCATCAATCTCTATAATTTTAGGAGCTGATGGATCAATGATATAAAAACAATGAATAGTTTTTACTAATGCTTTAATATTTTTTACTATACCAGTGAGAACTTCGGTCCATAGGCTAGAATTTTTCCTAAACCTATCATGTAAGGGTTTTATCAACCTATGTAGGTTTGGGTAAAATTTAATAACATAGTTTAAATATTCTAAAAATCTCTGTAATTGAGCTTTATTTAATATTTGGTAAGAAAATTTATATCCAAGAGCTAAGTTTCTTTCTATGGGCTTTATTATACATTGTCTATGTAATGTCTTAGAAATCTAACCTTAGTTTGAAATAAAGATATTTTAGTTTTACTAAGAACTAAACCATTATTCTTTACCAACATAAAAAATATTTTTAGGTGTTTAAAATATTCATCTAGGATTTTACTAAATATTTAAACATCATCAATATAAACTATATAAAATTTTATATAAGGGTTAAAAATATCGTTCAACACTCTCTGAAATTCAGAGGGTGTATTTTTTAAACCAAAAGATATTATATTTCATTTGTATTAGCCAAATGGAATAGTAAATATTATTTTATATCTGTCTTTAGGATTAATCTAAATTTGCCAAAATTCAGATTTCATATCAAATTTACTAAATATATTTGTTCCGTACAATCTATTTAATAAATCTTTTTTATTTGGAATAGGGTATCTAATCCATTTTAATGTTTTATTTAAGGGTTTATAATTAATTACTAATCTGGAAACACCATGATCTATTTCTGAGGCCTTATTAACATAAAAGGCTGCGCAAGATCATGGACTTCTAGATTTGTAAATTAATTTTTTATTTTATTTTTATAAAATTTTATTATATCCGGACTCATTTATATGGGTCTGGCTTTATTAGTAATGGACTTTTCTTCAAAGCCCACTTCATAGGACAAATCAACTATATGTTGTTTTATGTTTCAAAATGTATTGGGCAGATCAACACATAATACATTTTTTATTTGCGCCTTAATTTGGTCCATTTTATTTTTTACCAAATCAGTTTTTAATTGTTCATTTATTTTCTAGAATTGATAATTTTCTTTTAAATTATAAAGTTGTTTAGATCACTTTGCTTTTATTATTGTATTTATTTCTAATTCATAAATAGAATGTGCTTTAAGTAAATTTAAATTCTTTTTTCTAGGTTTTTCTGTAAAAGAAAAATATAATTTTATAATTTTTTATTCTAAAAGTTATACCACCGTCTTTTACCGAATAAGAGGTTATTAAATTCATAACTGGTGTTTCTAAAATTATCATATATTTCATATCAGTTAAAATGAAAATATTTCTAATTCTAAATTTTTATTAATAATTGATGTTTCTGTTCTACCAAGAATATTCATTTTAGATTACTTACTGAAGATAATTTGTCTTTAGTTTTTTTCCAAAATCTCTTTGGTGCTAAACTAGGTTTTATACAGTTTAAGTCTGCTCTTGTGTCAAGTAGGGCTATAGTATCTATAATATAATTTTAAAAAAATTTTAATTTTACTGCTATTAAATATTTTTTAGATGTTATTTTATGTAATAAAAATATAAAATTTTTAGGTACTTCATCTTTATTTATTATATTAATTTTATTTTTATCAATATCTTCTTCTTCTTCTTCTCCCTCAGAAGAGATTCAGAGGAAGTATATTCTTTATTTTTATTTAATCAAGATTTTAGTAATTCTATATCACTTTCCTGTTTTGTTTTAATTCTTTTAATTCAATTTTTATTTCTTTAATTTTTTTTGTAAATCATTTATTGTAGGTTTATTTTTTAAGACTTTATTTTTATTTAATATTATTTTTAAATCATAAGTCTATTTACTAGTACTAGGTAGTACATAATTTTTAGATTTTTCATTTGTTTCACTAAAATTATCTAATATTTTATTTAAAAAATTTTCTTGTGTTTGAGGGTCACTTATATGTTTTACTAATTCTAAAAGAGATTATAGTTCTTTAGTTACATATTTATTGATTGACTACTAGTTTCTGAATTACTACTAATTTCTGAATCTATTTTATCTATTTGATTTAATTCTTTATATTCTGAATATTCTTCAAATTCTAAATATATTCATAAATTTTATTTAATACAAATTCTTCCAAATTTAATTCTTGTCCAAATTTAATTCTTGAAGTTTTTTATTAAATTTGTAAAATCTAGATGTATGTCATTTCTTACCACAATTATAACATTCTAAATCTTTATATGCTACATTTTTCTTTTTAAAGAATTTCTTATTACAGGATTTCTTATATTTCTTATATTTAGGTTTTTTTATAATATTCATTTTTATCAAATTTCTTTTTATAATTCTTTTTATAAGATTTTTTATAAAGCTTTTTACTTATTAAACATTGTCCTGAACATTGTCTTTTATAATTTTGAGTTATACTATAATCAAATTGTTTATAAAATGATCCTAATTCTTATTTAGTTTTTCTCATTTCAAATTTTAAGGATTTCTATAATTTTATGTTTTGACAAATTTTTAATCATTCCTCTTGGACTATACTGATCAGTTGACCATAAGTCAAAACATTATAAGGAATTGGATTTTCAAATTTCCGTTTTATATGATTTCTAACTTAATCACCTAGGAAAAAATGTAATCATACTAAGAATTTTTACTTCCAGAATACCTGGTTGAAATCTTCTCTAAGCATTACTCTAGTTAAGAAAGTTATTTTATAAAATTGAAAATCACTAAATTTTTTACACATGAGGTTACTTAGTAATTTAATATTTTTATCTTTCAAATGAGTTGGATCTCCCATAAAATAAAGTGATATAGTCAGAATAAGTGTTGCCACTTAATCTTAGTATTACCATGTTCATTTAAAATAGGTGTTTCATTCTCATAAGTTTTAATTGCATATAAAATTTCTAAATATTGTTCATTAGTGAGATGATTATCCCACAAATATTTTAATTGGCCTGTGAAGCCAACTATAATTAATGCTGCTATAGTTCTATCAGACGTATCTGTTTGAGTTCTATAAGTATTAGTAGCCATAGTCATTTGATGCAGAGGACTAAGGATGTTACATTATGATAGGTTATCTATGTTCCATTCATTTACTAATGAAGCATTAGACTTATACTAAAATAATACATTAAGTCTTTCTATAATACTAAGGTCTAGTGCAGATATTCTAGGTACTATAGACTGACTGTGAGTTATACGATTTATTTGAGGAGTTACTATTTTATTGAAGGAGTCAAGATCTTCAGTATCAGGATTGAAATTTTCTCCTGTTTCTGAGTCTTGATCTTGTATAACTATACTAATTATTTTAGATTGAGGTGTGTCTTGAACATCTTCTTTTGATTCAGAAGTTGACTCAATTTTACTAAGTTGATCTTTAATACCTTTAATGAAGTTAGAATTCTTAGACTGTTTAATTTCTTGTTGACCTGTTTTAGAAACCTTAAAAGATTTAAAGACATGATTTTTTAATTTTTTATCAAAAATTTTCTTATCTGATTTTATTTCAGATTTTATTATTTCTTTACCTTTTATAAATTTTTCTATTCTATTTAACTGTTGTCCTATACTATGTAAATGTGCATTACTAAAATTATTTTGTTCTAATATCTTCCTATTTGGATCATTATTTGCTACTGTTTTAAATATTATAATTTTTATTTCATTATCTCCATACATAAATACGCTAGCAGTTTTAGATAGATGTTCACTTTATATGATATTATCTTTTACTTTTCATTCTATTTCTTTATTCATAGTAGTTACAAGGTTTATAGACTTTTATAAATCTTTTTATACCAATGAAAGAATTTTATTGAAATTCTATTTTGTTTTACAAAATTAATATATTTTGTTTTTAATTCTTCAAATTTATATTCTTTACTAATTTTTACCATTTTATCTGAATTTTTAGCTGCTTTAATTTCTTCATAATATTTATATTCATCAAAAATAAATTCTTTAATAATTACATTTAATTCTCTATCTATATTAGCTACATTTTCAGTTATGACTGAAGCTGTAGGTGACATAGGTGGAGAATGTGATTGTCTTATGTGTCTGTTTAACCTAGTGTTTAACCTAGGGTTTGACTCTATAGGGTTATATTCATTATACAAGGGATTGGGTATAACTATGTTGTAGTCTATACCTTGCATTTTATGACTAGATTTAGGTATATCCGATGTAGAATACTTAAACTTTACAAATGTCTGCAATATTGATTTAGGGTTTGGTTCAAGGTAAGAAGCATATATGTCCGAAGGTAACTGTGATGTTCTTTCTAAATCTACTGTTGAAGTAGTTGAGGAAGTATCTGAATACCTACTGCTTATACTGTTCTATTTGACTAATATTTATATTAGGCTTTACAATCGTTTCAGATTCTGGAGGAGGAACTGCTCCTTTTAAAAATCATTCATCAGGAAGGAAAAATGTCCTTCCACTGTATGGTTTTAGGGATCACAGTATTGGCTTTGCCAAGGTATGTCTGAAGAAACTTGGTTTCTTTAGGTTTATGTTGCATTTTATATTTAGTAGCAAATGCAGATATCATTGCTTTATATTGTATTTTATAGATTAATGCTATATGAATTGATCATTCTAACATTTTATAATTATGAATTTTAATTTCTAATACTACACTTTTTAAAATATTAGAGTCATTTAATAATACTGTAATATCAAGATAGACATCAAAGTTGTAGGTCCTTGATTTAGACTGGTCTCTACAGATTTTAAGAGAGAGTCTTAAAAGTTATAAACCTAGTATCTCTGACTACTATTAATATACTAGTATTTAATCATTCTCTGGTTAAAGATGTTATACCAATTTGTACTAACCCTATATGTATATATTTTTATTTTTATTTATCTTTATTGTGTTTTAAGGATTCGAAGGTTAATAGTATAATCCTTTCAAAAGGTTTACTTAACCATATATCTCTTTATTCTGTTTTAATAGTATAATATGTTTTAAAAATATTTATTTTTGAAATTTTATAAATTTGTTCTTTATTTGCTTTAGGTATGTTTTAATCATCTATTGCTTTATAAAAATCTTCTAAAATTATTTGATGATTTAGAATTATCATATTTAATTATACTAGCAGATTTACATAAAAAAATTCTATTTTTAATTTTTAAAAAATAGTTTAAAAGTGATTTCTAAGATTTTGAAAGCGACCATTGACTTACTGCCCTACAATGTCCATCATTTCGGCTAACAATGAAAGTTACTGCATATCCAAATTTCTAGTCAAAGATCACACTTTTAATACTATAGATCAAAAGTTAAAAATAAATCTTCTTTATATACTTCTACTACCACCCCAAAAATCTAGATGTGTGTGTATATATATACACACATATATATATATACATATATATATATATATGCATGTACATACATGGCTCTTTATATACTTCTACTACCACCCTAAAAATTTAGATGTGTGTATATATATACACATACATATATATGCATGTACATACATGGCTGAGGGAGGGTCCAGGGGAAATTAATGAAATTAAAGATAAAGCATTACAATCGGTAAAGAAAACTATCATACACCATATAATATCAGGCTTATTTCTTATAAATAGTTACATTCAGTAGATTCTGACTTATGAGAAATATCGGTCTAAGTTTTAAAGCTATTTTACATTTTAAAAGACTTTTTAATCTTTATGAACTTAGTGGGATTCCCTGGCAATTGAAAAATCAGCCTTACAATTTATTTATTTTTATATATAGTGCTTTTTTATTAAAAGACTTTTTAGTCTTTATAATTTGGGTCTTTCTTTTTCTAAGATTCATAGCAAAAAACAGAGATGGCAACAAGTTAGATAGTTTATATTTCTTCCATTTCGATCCATTTATATAAAATATTGGTATTTTATAAATAAATTTATGTGAATATAGATAGCGTTTTCACTGTTCAAATATACATTTTTGGATACTCATTACTCGAACGCAGTTATATATATATTAATTTTATTTTATTTTATTTATAAAATTATACAGGATGAAATTATTTTGATAAAATTATATTAGTATTAAATTTTTATTTATATGAGAAATTTTCGTAAACTAGTACATATAGCAAGAGAAATACATAATATTCCACCAAAATAAAGGCTATAATGAAAATATATAGCAAGAGAAATACATATACCAAGATACAGCCTTTATGGAAATAAGATCAATCTCTTCAAAACAAAGGCTATAATGGAAAAATTAATTGATTATCAGCTAATGCAACATAAA
Source organism: Garcia nutans (assembly GCA_947685225.1). Classification (NCBI taxonomy): domain Eukaryota; kingdom Viridiplantae; phylum Streptophyta; class Magnoliopsida; order Malpighiales; family Euphorbiaceae; genus Garcia; species Garcia nutans. The sequence continues at coordinate 2,513,940 of CANTUV010000013.1, forward strand.
CTATCTAAAACTACGATTTTCTTTCTTTAATTTGATTACAAACTAAATTGTGCTTCACATACTCATTCACAAGGCCAAATGCGACAAAAAATCAAACACTTGGCAAACAGAAATCATGAACCACCCATTACTCAGAGAAGCATTAAAATCCTAAGTTAGCAGAACAAGAACCATCTAAAAAATTTCAATATGCAAACAGAAATATCTAAAAAATTTATACTTACACAAATAAAAACATTTGCTTGCAAAAACCCTTGAAAATTTAGTAAAACTTGAATGATGAGCTTGAAAAATGAAAGAAAAGAAAAGAAAGAGAAATACACAGAAGTGGATAGCACAACATGGGGAGAAAGCCTGAAGATGGGGAAGAATCGATGGAGAACTTTATCAAAGGCCATTTAAATGGCCTATTTACAAAATGAACTTTATACTATTGGCTTTTAGAGCTTGATCTGTGATCCTAGAACCCTTGAATAAATCCAAGAAACCAAAGAAGGGTACGCGCACACGGACACACACACACAGACACACATATACATAAGGGTTTGAACTCCACATATTTATGCATTATTCAGATCCCTGCAGCTATAAAATAACTTCAATACACTAACAACGCAAGATGCACACTTTAACATATCATCAACACAGAAACAGTTAAGGATATTATATCACCACAGAAAGATCAAACTAATAACACAAAAGACATTACTATTAACACAGATAGTTTTCAGAACTTCAAGCACAACTACAAATGCAAAATCAACTGCTCCTGATTAATAAAAATAGTGATCTCTCCACAACTATTGCTTATCTTTCATGAGCTCAGACTTGGGAGGGTTTCATTATACTCAAATCACTAGCATCAAAGACGACTTATGTACTAATGAACCCCTTCATTATCATGCCTTGGATTAGATCATCCGGTTGTTTATTAGCATTTGAACGCAGACTTTTTGTTAACAAAGTTCTGATTGCTGCTGCTTGAATTTTATTGGCTTCTTGTAATTTAACTTCAATATCCGGCTCGTGCACTGCTGCCTGATTAACTTTCTTAAAACCACTATCTTCTTTCCCCATTTTGTCTATCGAAGCTTCCAATTTCTTCATCTTTTCCTTCTGATCCTTTAATTCAGATCTTAATTCCATAATTTCTTTTTTATTATTATTCAAATCCTTGTTTTTAGGCAGAGATCGTGACCCAATATCAAAAATTGGTCCCCCCACCTAACCAATGACAAAAACCATCACAAATATAAAGTCATTACTTATCCCACTAATTAGAAAAATACCCTTATAAGAACAAAACAATTTGCATTACATTAAACAAAAGGCAACGCTGCATTCATTCTCCCTCTCTCTCTCTCTCTCTCTTTTTTCACTTGAAAAATATCATCTGTTGTCTAATTAATTTTGCATGGGTGAACCAGAACTTCTTCTATTTGGTATTAGTTTCGTCAAGTCAGAAAAATATATGGATGTCAGATTTTCCCACATTCATATACTTGTTAATTCTTTTTTTTTAATTTTCATTAATATTCTAACCAAATTATCATAATAATTTACATTTTAACTCGAATTGAATCTAATAAATAATTTGCAAATTAAATGAAGATAATTAACACTATTTAGTAGGAGCAAAATTGATAATTTTTAGTTATATAGCATGAAATCAATGGCTTATTATCACATTAAATCTGCAGGTATGTTGATATTATATCTTTTTGATATAAAATTTTATCATACAGAAAAATAACATATGAAAAAAAAAATCCTCCACATATTGGCAAATTTCTCTCTCGGCGCATGCCAGGGACGTTGTGCTAACATACGTCGTTTCAAATGAGGAAGAGAGAGGAAACCTGCATCTACTGTGCAATACTTAGGATCAACAGCACAGGTTGAATCTGCTGCATGGATTGTTAGCCAAAACGGAACACAGAATGAGGGATATGGGAGTCAATTGATGGGGGAAGTGAGTGGTGTAGGAGCTTAGATGGCATGGCCCGATGTGAGGATTCTAGGATTGTGGATGACATGAGGAAGGAGGGTGAAGGTGGCGAGGCGAGTGCTGGGGGATGGGGCTATGAAAGATGATGGAACTAGACCAGTGAAAGATGATGGAACTAGGAGAGCCAATTCCATGGATAGTGAGGAATTGGGACAAAAGAGAAGGCAATGTTCTGATCTTTTTGCTAGGAATAGGCTGTTGTTGCTATTAAGGTATGCCCTAGCAAAGTGAGAGCCACTGGGGGCTTCAAACAGTTCATCTAATAAAGGATAATATGTCTCCTGTTCAATTTTGGGGGGTCTAAAGAGGGCAACAGGTCCTGCCAAAAAAAGGCATTGATGAACTTTGAAATTATTTTGCAGATTGTTTGCTGCAATTGTTGACAAACTGTACTATGTATATACTTTTTTGGCAATAAAAATGATTTTAATTGACATATATACTAATTAAACATTCAATTTCACAATGATTTATTTCGTTGCACGAGATAATAATTCTATTTTTTGAGATCGATTCATATAACAATACTTAAAGTTTAAAATCATAATAGATGAAACACAGCCATAAAATAAAATGATTCCTGGTAAAGTTTTAACACCCTCACGGCATGCAAATACAGTGGCGTTTTTTGCACAATTGGAGGCAAATTGGCCAATCTTGGATCGAGTATCTTCATCATGTAACTGCAGGCTTAGCTTTTGAACAGCGTTTCCGATCCCGCGGCGGTGCAGCCGTATGAGTAAGAGGCTGAGCACAAGTTCTGGGCAGGTTTAATGGCATTTTGACTCACTGAATTGGCTGTTGAAGAAATGTAATCCCAAAGCCCCATCAGTCGATCTCTCGCTGCTTCTCTGCAAAATGAGAGTGAAGTACAGAGCTAGAAACCCAAGTCCCCGCGTCCGTTGACCTCCAGGTTTTTTAAAACTAAATTATTATCAAATGTTAATAATTATTTTTCCAGCTAAGGCATATTCTAATGCCGAATATATGTCCTCAATCAATTTAGGAATTAACCATAAAATACTCTTATGTATATTACTATTAAATTTTAGACTATATTTATCTTAAATAGATTTAATTTAATAAAAATAGCCTTTAATAAAAAACCTCGCTTATTCTATTTTCTAAAAATACATTACTACTGTTAAATTATTTTCAAAAATCTTAAAATCTCTAGTTCATTTGTCCGATTGAAATAAACTGCTCCCTCTATTTCTTCCAAAAGTTATATACCGGTATTGCATCATTGAGCAGGCCCGTCAACCATCGAGTGTTCCATTGCTGTTACTGCCATTGTCGACTCCTCCATTTCAAGTATGGTTACTCTCTCTCTCTCTCTCTCTCTCTCTCTCTCTCTCTCTCTCTCTCTCTCTGCTATTGTTGTGTTGGATGTGGAAAAACATACAAATTGAGTGCTAAATAGATTTTAAAAATGCTAAAAAAAGGAATGGAATAATCGAGAAAGAAATAAAGTTAGGAATTGCTTAGCTAAATATAATAACAGAAATAAAAATAAATAATAAAAAAAGAGAAAAATAATAGAAATAAAAATCAAAGTTATAATACAGTGACAAATACCATATTGAAGAAGAAGTGGGAAAGAAAAGAGAGTTTGTAGAGTTGGGTAGGTCTGAAATTTTAATCATACTTTGAAGTCTTTGTTTGTTTCCTTTTCTTATTTTCTCTGTGTTTTATTTACTATTAGCCTATGTTTTTTGGTGTTCTTCAATTCAATATTATATAATGTAGAAGAAATAATATGATCTTTGATTCTGATTTTTTTAGTGGAAATGCCCTTGTTTTGCAAGTTTATTTAAGCACTCTGGACTCACCTTATTTAATTTCTCACCATTAAATCAAGAAAGAGATAAGGAAAGAAAAACAGAGAGAGAAAGAGTCATTTTCTTAGGGTTTATGGTGCAATTGATTTCAAGAAAAAAAAATTATGATTTGCTCTCTGGCTTATTGTGCTTTTTGATATGTCATAAATGGTGTTATTGTGCTAGTCCGTTTATTTTTTTTCTTTGTTGAATGAATGAGAATTGAGTTTTATATCAAGAAAGAGAAAGTTCTTTTTCTACGAAGAACAAAAAGTGTGATATTGATTAACACATTTATGAATCATTATTATTTAAATGGCATTTCTTTTGTATTTGTGATACTACAATATTAAATAATTATATTTTATTGACTGATATATGTTGATCTTTCATGATATGGTTGATATATTTTGACCTAAATTTATAAGGTTTGATATGGAACTACAAAAGCATATAACATTTGTGTTTCATATGCTGTTTAGATGTCTTATATAGTGAAGAACTATAATTTTGTTGACTGATATGTGTTGATCTTTGACGATGTCTTGATATATCATGATATGGATTGATATAATTAGAAATAGCTTAATGTGAGACTTCTAAAATATAAATTACTATTGTTATAGATTTAATTGACTGAACAGTGTTGGTCTTTGATGATTTGGGATGATATGCCTTGATATGAGTTGATATATTTTAATATGGCTTGATATGAGACTTCTAAAACACATATCATTTGACATATATATGTTGTTTAGATGGTTTTGGCGGTAAAAAAAGTGTTTTGTTGACTGATATGTGTTGATTTTTGATGATATAGGGTGATATATCTTGATATGAGTTGATATATTTTCATATGGGTTGGTATGAGACTTCTAAAATAGATAACATTTGAGTTTTATATGTTGTTTAGATATTTTATATAGTATATAAAATTATTTTATTAACTGATATGCATTGATATTTGATGATATGGTGTAATATGTCTTGATATATTTTCATGTGGTTTGATATGGGACTTCTAAAACACATATCAATCCATATCACTTCATAAAAATCCATATAAAAGCTCATTTCATCACATATCAGTCTATACCATCACATATCAACATATATCATCACATATCAACACATATCAATCCATATAAATCCATATTAAAGCTCATATAATCTCATACCAGTCCATATCAATCTATATCAACACATATCATCACATATCAATATAGATAAATCCATATCAAAGTCCATATCATCAGATATCTACACGTATCATCACATATCAACACATATCAATTCTTATAAATCCATAGAAAAGCACATATCATCTTATATCAGTCCATATCAACACATATCATTACATATCAACACATATAAATCCATATAAAAGTCCATATCATCACATATCTATACATATCAATCCATATCAGTCCATAAAAATCCATACAAAAGCCTATTTCATCCCATATCAGTCCATATTATTACATATCATCACATATCAACACATATCAATCCATATAAATCCATATTAAAGCTCATATCATCCCATATTAGTCCATCTCAATCCATATCAACACATATCATCACATATCAACAAATATAAATCCATATAAATCCATATAAAAGTCCATATCATCAGATATCTACACATATCAACATATATCAATCCATATTAATCCATAGAAAAGCCCATATCATCCTATATCAGTCCATATCAATCCATATCAATCCATATCATTACATATTAACACATATAAATCCATATAAAAGTTCATATCATCACATATCTACACATATCAATCCATTTTGGTCCATAAAAATCCATATAAAAGCCAATTTCATCCCATATCAGTCCATATCATCACATATCAACACATATCATCCCATATCAACACATATCAATCCATATTGAACCCCATATCAGTCCATATCAATCCATATCAACACATATTATTACATATCAACACATATAATGCCATATAAATCCATATTATCACATATCTACACATATCAATCCATATCAGTCCATAAAAATCCATATAAAAGCCTATTTCATCCGATCTCAGTCCATATCATCACATATCAATCCATATCAATCCATATTAAAGGTCAAATCATCCCATATCATTAAAGATCATCACATATGAATACATATCACCACAATCCAATAATATCTAATAATATTCAACAACCAGTCATACAATTAATTTTAACGTACTTCCAGTCAAATACAACAAATGATACAACACAATGTTTTATTTTTTAACACTCGATCCTGACATGGTTTGCAAAAAGATAGAATTTTGATAAGTAGACCTATTATGGATACACTCACGGCAATGACTACACTTTGGTTGAGATTTTTCCTCACCTAAAGAAAGAATCCTACATTTTTTTCGTTGACCAGTTGATGTGTGCACATCTGGTGGTTGAAGAGTAACATTGTGAATGTGCTCCGGAATAGACCAATCGGTAATATAAGAAATTGGATTTATGACTTCTTTATATGTTTCATACCAAGACTCACGTGAGTAATATGAAGAATATAACTCGTAAGCGTTATATGTACTATTTCTAACAACCACAAGAGCATGCACACATGGGAGTTGATCTAATTGAAACTTTCTACAACTGCAAGTACTCTGAGACATATCAATAATATAAATTTTATTTATATCCATAACGACGTACTTTCCTCTACTAGACGGCTCCACATGCAAAGAAGCATTAATAAAGCTATATGATAATATCATAATTAATGGCGAACGAGGAAGAATAAAATAAAGAACTTACATTCATTTTGTATGCTATCATAATTCTCTTTCTCAAAATTTTTTCAAAATTCATTGCCATTTTATCTGTAGACTCTTTTGCTTTACTTCAACATTCATAAAATTATTTTTGACACATCTTTCTGACCTCATCCACAAATACAGCAATTGGAAGCTCTCGAGCTTTTACAAGTGCAGCATTGACTGATTCAGAATTATTGGTTGTCATAATGTTATACCTCCTTCTATGCATATGGGACCGTGTCCACCTATCAAGCCCAACACCTTCCAAATATTCTTTGGCACCAGGAATAGAAATGCAAAAACCACCAAAAAGCGTGGTGAAATCACTTATTTTATAGGCTTTAGCTGTTTTGTAGTAATATTTCTCAAGGTCTTTGGTTATATATTTAAATTTGCACTTCAAGTTGTTTAATAAGTGATACATGCAAATCACATGGAAAGCATTTGGGGAAATATATGCTAAGGCCTTCTGAATGCTTAAGTGTCTATCAGAAATAAAAACATGATCCGGTCTTTCACCAAAAGCTTCCTTCAACCTCATAAGAAACCACATCCATGATGCATAATTTTCTGAATCACCAATCTCGAATGCCAAAAGGAATATCTATTGGTTTGTATCATAACAATTTGCAGTTAAAAGCACACCTCGATAATTTTCTTTCAAATGAGTGCCATCAATAGTAACTGCATGTCTACAATGTTAAAAACTCTTTATTGAAGCATTAAAAGCGAAGAAAAGATACAAAAATCTATTATCATCACCACATTGTAGATATATAATCGAACCAGGATTTGTTTGGCCTAACATATGCAAATATGCAGGTAGAATTGAGAAAGATTATTCTGGAGTACCCAATATGATATTCTCATATGCATACTTCCATCCCCTCCATGTGACAGAATAACTAATCTCAACACAAAATTTATTATGCATGTCATCAATTAAATCCTTAGGTTTAAAAATCCTCCTAGAATTTATGAATCGCTTCTTAACACATTCATCGTCAACTCAACTAGTTGCTTGTCTGTGTCTAGTCTGACCAAAATTAGTCGAACATGTATGTTGGGTCACATATTTTGTCACCATCCAATAACCCTTTGGGTCTCCAAGACTTTTTATTCTCGATCTTGACGTACAAGTTTTATTAATACAACGCACGATCATGAAAGAAGTATTGGATTTGAAGACCTTAAACTAGAATTTCTCCCTAATTGTAATGAGGGATACAATTGTCTTAATATCATTATTTTTCTCTCCTCAATTATTTCAGATATATAACTTTTGCCTAGCAACTCTGGATTGCTCCTTGATGCAAATAACTCTGTCACAGTTTCTTTATTGTTTGTAGTGGTATGATCTACCTCATTATTACAACCAACATCAATGTCATTATTGTGTTCTACCCCAGTATGATCAAATTCTACATGATCATCATTAATATGTTCTACCCCAACATTACAAGCTACATGAATCTCATTGTTATGTTCTGTCCGTTACTCTGCATATGAATTAGGCAAATCATTTTTATTTTCATTATATTCCGGGCCTACATTAATAGAATCAATAATTGGTGAAAACCTTGCATCAGCATGTTTTGGTACCTCTACTTCAACACTTTTTTTCACACCATGAGGATCATTACTATCATATCCGGATTTATGTGCACCTTATTCAACACTGTTAGACAAATGATCTCAATTTTGATCCTTGACAACTCAAATTGAATGACTTATTTAACATGTGTTTAAAGAACCTTGTTGCAAGATTAGATTTATTTGAACAGAGCATATTTAGCGGTCGCACAAGTCATGAAGACGACCGCCCAACTCAATTGTAGGATGAAACCATATCACAGTAGGGTTTGCGGTCAGAAACCCGACCTTAGTCGCGACTGCACTTATACAAGAGCGACCGTCCTACAGTCATGGACGACCGCAACACAAGAAACCCAAATCATCCAAATTACAGTAAGGTTCGCGGTAACAAGAACGGTGAAGGATACGGTCTCGCTTATCACTGTAGTGACCGCCCTTTAGTATCCGCGACAACACTGATGATTCAGGAGAAATCTACTTAAACTGACAGTAGCGTTCACATCCTAAGGTGCATCCAGAAGTTCAACGCGAGTGTCTCAACTCAACCGCGAGATGGCACCTAGGGCGACCGCTACATTCATATTTAGGCGGACTTTCATTTTGCCCAGTCAAAGAATGCCACGTGTGATGACCATTATAAACCCACTTCAGCATTCAAAAAAGGCGACCGCACCTATCATATGTGCAACAGTCCCGACAACCATAGTATGGGCAAGATTCCTGCTGCAGAGCACTTAAATTTGACCGTTGAAGCAAATTTGAATGCAGCGACTGCACCTTGTCCAAGGGCGACCGCGTGTATCATGAACGCGACCATCCTTGTATCAAGGACGACCGCGAAATGCTTTGTACAGTCTATTGAAAATGGTCTAAACTGCCAAGACTTAATTCTCATTATCTATAAATGCTAGTCAGACCACATTGGCTATAAATACATTGTTATTCTGTTAAGAAAAGAAAATGAAAGAGAAGAAAAAAGGGGTGAATAAAAAATTTTATATCCAAGCAACATATTTTCTTTTACTCCAACTTACATTTGAATTGCAATGAATGTTAGGTGTAAGCATTGAAAACACCATTGTAAAAGTTTGAGTGTGAGCTTGAAAAACACTTAGGTTGTGAGAGTGAGCCTAGTAAAACTCTTGTAAAGTTTGTGAGAGTATGCCTAGTAAAACTCTTGTAAAGGTTTTGAGTGTAAGCCTTAGTAAAACACTTGTCAAGTTAGGTGTGAACTTATGAAAACACCAATGTTTGGAAGTGAGCTTGTAAAACTTCAAAGATTAGTGATACCTTAACAAGTTTTTAAGGAAGTGGATGTAGGATTGAAGAAAATTCGAACCACTATAAATCTTGTGTGTTCTTTCTTCTTCTCACTACTCAACCAATACTCTATTCCGCATTTCTTGTTTGTTGAGTTTTTAAATTTGTCATCATTTCTTGAGGAAACCAATTCACCCCCTCCCCCTCTTGGTTGCCATCTTGGGACAACAATTGGTATCAGAGCTTTGAAATTTCTTAAACTTAATTGTGAAATTTGATCCACTATGACAACTTCTTCTTCATCAAACTCAATCTCTCATAGAAATCTTAACACTATCCTTAGACCCTACTTTGATGGAACTGATTATTCCTATTGGAAATACAAAATGTATTTGTTTCTAGACAGTGAAGGGATTGAACTATGGGATTTTATGGAAAGTGAGTGGAAACCTCCCACTTATGAAGTTGATGGTATTCAAGTTCCTCTTCCCAAAGCACAATGGTCAACTATCAATGTCAAAGATCGATTCAAGAACAATAGAGCCGCTTCCATCTTGATGAATTCCATTTCAAGAGAAGAAGGTGGAAGAGTTCAACATTTAACTTGTGCACATTGCATTTGGAAGACACTCGAAAACTACCATGAAGGTATGACTCAAGTGAGATTCACCAAGAAACAAATGCATATTCATGAGTATGAGCTATTCAAGATGAAATCAAATGAAAACGTCACCGACATGACAAATCGCTTACTTGCTATTGTCAATGAACTAAAGAAGTATGACAAGGTATATGATCAAGGTGATGTAAACAGTAAAATCTTAAGAGCCTTAAGAGCTAGAAAGAACTTTGAATCAAAAGTATCATCCATCAAAGAAGCTCATGATCTTAGCACATTAAGAACCGACGAGCTTGTGGGAAAACTACTCACATTTGAGCTACATAATGAAAAAGAAGAAGATCAAGGTGAGAAAGAAAAGAGAAAACCAATTGCTCTCAAAGCAATCAAAGAAGTTGAGAGCTCAAGCAAAAAAAGTACTGATGATGAAGATGAAATGGCAATGTTCTCAAAAAGAATCAATGAATGGAAAAGGAAGAAAAGATTACAAGCAAATAAAGGTACACTTCCTAAATCCTCCTTCAAAGATAAAGAAAAGAAAAATGAGGTAAAGTGCTATGAATGTGGAAAAACTAGTCACATCAAATCGGATTGCTTCAATGTAAAGAATAAAAGAAAATGGGACAAAGAAAAGAAAAAGTCTCTCAAAGCCACATGGGATGACTCCTCTTCAAGTGAAGAAGAAGAAGGAATTGCAAACCTATGTCTCATGGCTATTGAGGATGACTCCAATAAGGTAAGTACTCAATCCTTTGATCTAGTAGCACATGATGATATTGATGATCTAGATGATAGTGATTTGATTGAGCACATGAACTTTAAAATAGAAAAATATTTTTCTAAAATGATGCTCTATAAAGAAAAAAGCTCTAAGTTAGAAAAGAATTTTATATGCTTAAAGAACTCTGCCTTAGAATTCAAAACCTCAAATGAACACTTGATGAATTCTATAGAAGAGTTAAATAAAAACTCATATGATTTAGAAAAAATTATTAAAGAGAATGAAATTTTGAAGCATGAACTAAAGAAACTAAAAGAATCAATTTCAAATTTCATAAAGGAAAGGAAGCCTTAGACACATTAATTGGTAACCAAAGATCACCCTCCTTAAAATATGGATTAGGATTCAATGGCTCAACCAACATTGCACCAAGCACACCAACATTTATAAAAGCATCTACAACTAAAATTTCTAATGTTGATATTGTAAAGAACAAAGATGTTCGCACCAAGTCTAAAAGTTCCAAAAGAACTTCTTATGGCTCACTAGGAAATAAAGCTAAATTCTCAAAAAGTAATCATGCATTTATGTACACTAAACTTGCACAAAAGAAATCACATATTTGTAATTGTATGCATAATACTTTGAATACAAAAAGAAAAATGCAAAAATATAAACACTATGGCAATGCACATATTACATGAAATTTGGACATAAAAGTTTTTTTTTGTCATATAAGAAAGGCTCATCTCAAGTTAGAAGACACCTTTATTACTAACCATCAAGGACCCAACTTCATTTGGGTACCTAAGAGAAGATGACAACTATTGCCTTGTAGGTATGCCTAAAATCTACTATAAACGAAAGCACATGGCTTTTGGATAGTGGTTGCTCAAGGCATATGACCGGGAATGAAAGCTCTTTACAAGTATTACCTACAAACATGGAGGTAATGTTACTTTTGGAAATGATGCTAAAGGTAAAATTATTGGTGTTGGCTCCATTGGATCAATTGGTAAAGATTTAATAGAAGATGTATGGCTTGTTGATGGGTTGAAACATAATTTGCTAAGTGTTAGTCAATTATATGATAGAGCATACATTGTTAATTTTGATTCCAAAGGATGCAAGATCACAAATTCAAATGGTGTTATCATATTTAAGGGTACTAGGACAAACAACACTTATAATATTAACATAAATTCAATTCATGCATTTAAATGTCTAATGTCTACTAATAATGATGCTTGGTTATAGCATAGAAGACTAGGACATGCTGGTATGGATCAATTAAAATATATTTGTAATGAAAACCTAGTTGATGGTCTCCCTAAGATAAAATATGACAAAGATAGAATTTGTGAACCTTGTCAACGTGGTAAGCAACATAAGAGCTCATTTAAATCAAAGAATGTTATAAGTACCTCTAGACCTTTAGAGCTCATTCATTTGGATTTGTTTGAACCAAATAGAGTTACAAGCTTAGGAGGCAAATTATATGTATTTGTTCTTATTGACAATTACTCTATATTCACATGGGTTAATTTCTTAGCTCAAAAGAATGAAGCTTTTAATTACTTCAAAATGTTTGCAAAAAGAGTTCAAAATGAAAAAGGATATGTGATCACATCTATTAGAAGTGATCATGGCAAAGAATTTGAAAATGAAAATTTTGAAAGTTTTTGTAATGAACTTGGCATTTCACATAATTTTTTTGCTCCTAGAACTCCACAACAAAATGGTGTGCTTGAGAGGAAAAATAGAACCTTGGTTGAAATGGCTAGAATAATGCTCCATGAATATGAATTACCATCTTATTTTTGGGCAGAAGCCATTAATACAGCTTGTTACATTGCAAATCGTGTTTACAAAAGGCATTTAACTAATAAAACTTCTTATGAGCTATGGAATGGAAGAATTCCCAGAATTGGATATTTTAGAGTATTTGGATGCAAATGCTTTATATTGAACACCAAGGAAAATCTTGGAAAATTTTCATCCAAATCATATGAAGGCATATTCCTAGGATACTCATCATATAGCAAAGCATATAAAGCATTTAACATGAAAACTCTAGTTGTTGAAGAAACAATGCATGTTATATTTGATGAATCATCTAAACTTGATCAAAAGAAAGGTAGTACTTTCAATGACCTTGCAGGTACTCTTGAACCTCATGAAACATTTGCTCCGGTAGCTAGATTAGAAGCTATTAGAATATTACTTGCTTTTGCATGTCACATGAACTTTAAACTCTTTCAAATGGATGTTAAAAGTGCATTTCTAAATGGACTTATAAGTGAAGAAGTTTATGTAGAACAACCTCCTGGTTTTGAAAACTACAAATTTCCTAATCATGTTTTCAAACTTACCAAAGCTTTATATGGATTGAAACAAACACCAAGAGCTTGGTATGATAGACTTAGTGCATATTTGCTTGAAAATGATTTTTCAAAAGGAAAAGTTGATACAACTCTCTTTGTTAAAAAGGACAAACATAACATTTTAATTGTACAAATTTATGTGGATGACATAATATTTGGAGCTACTAATGAAACCTTATGCAAAGAATTTGCTTGTTGTATGACTAGAGAATTTGAAAATGAGCATGATGGGTGAACTCAAGTTCTTCCTTGGATTGCAAATCAAGCAATGTAAAGATGTGATCTTCATTAACCAATCCAAATATATAAAAGAACTCATCAAGAAATTTGGAATGGATGGCTGCAAAACTAGCAATACTCCTATGAGCACATCCTTGAAATTGGGTAAAGATGAAAATGGTAAAGCAGTAGATGAAAAGAAATATCGAGGTATTATCGGATCACTACTTTACTTAACCGCTTCTAGACATGATATAATGTATGTTGTATGTCTTTGTGCTAGATTTCAAACTTGTCCTAAAGAATCACACTTGAATGCTACTAAGAGAATTTTGAAATATTTAAGTGGTACAATGCATTTAGGTCTTTGGTATCCTAAAAACACATCATTTCATATCTTAGGTTTTTCGAATGCGGATTATGCTGGTAGCATCTTAGATAGGAAAAGCACAACAGGAGCATGTCACTTTCTTGGCAATTGTCTAGTTTCTTGGCATAGTAAGAAACAAGCATCGGTTGCATTATCCACGGCGGAAGTCGAATATGTTGCAGCATGTTTTTGTTGTACACAAGTATTATGGATGAAACAACAATTGTTTGACTATGGCAAAGTGTTTAACAACATCTCCATTAAATGTGACAACGCTAGTGCTATCAATTTGTCTAAAAATCCCATCCAACACTCTAGATCTAAACATATAGATATTAGACATCATTTTTTAAGAGATAATGTACAAAACCAAAATATTGTCTTAGAGTTTATAGGTACACATAATCAACTTGCTGATATCTTTACAAAACCTTTGAATGAAGATAGGCTTAACTTCATTAAACTAAATTTAGGTATAATTGATGGAACTTCCCTGAATGGTTAAAAGATTGGCTATTAATAAAAATTTCTTAAACATCTCATTGCATAGATTTTTTTTCCATCTTCTATGTCTCTTTCATTTTTAAGCTACTCGCGTTCGCTCCAATGCCTCTAGCGGTCGCTATCTTGAGAGAAAGATTCATCTAAATTGATACCTCTGTGAGCGGTCGGGAAACTCTATGCCCAGTCATAATAATTTAAACAGTTTCGACCGTTGCAAACATTCTCTGCATTCGCGAGCGCACCAATTTTCCTACTGGTCGCTAGAGTGTCTTTCGCGATCGCACCTATACAAATAGGCAACCGAACTCTGTACACTCTGTTCGAAATTTTGTAATCGTTGGCTGTATGACAGATCGCGATTTTCAACTCTCAACAGTCATAAACGTCTATTTTCTTAATTTCTTCTATTTAAGACCATTATACATCAGTTACTTGGATCTTTTACTTCTTATAACATACGAACTTCACTCCAAATCTCCAAAACCCTCTCAAGATCATCTCCTTCTCAAACACTCTCTGTTTTCCAGTTTTCTCCCTGTTCTTCAACTCTAATGGCCCCCAAAAAGAAAATTACCTCCAAAGGGAAAGGGAAAGGAAAGAAACCTTCAGGAATCATCATAAGAGAACCAACAGATGTTCCTCCATCTCATCCACAGTCTAGAAGAGGTAAGAAAATTTATAAACCTCACCACTAAACCCCCGAGGAAGATGTGAGATATGCCATGCTAAAGAGAAAGAAATTTGAAGGAACCAAATCTCCTTTTGGTGGGATGCTCTCTGCCCTCAACATTAAAGATGAGATTGAAAGTCTACTTGATGTTCTTGGCTGGAGGAAATTTGTATTTCCTGAAGAGGTAGGTTATTCTAGTTTAAGTAAGGAATTTCTCATGTCCTTTCAGATTGAAAAGAGTGCAAATTCTGCACTAGGGTGGTATGAGGTTAGATTTAAGTTATTTGACCAATACCTAGCCTTAACATTAGAGGACTTTGGAAAAATCTGGGACTTTCCTGTTGATGGAGTAACCTCCTATAATGATTTAGCCTTCTCCAATCAAACACTCTCTACCTTTTGGCAAGAAATTTCTGTGGAAACCTCATTTGAAAAAGAGTCAAAAGCTAGACACATCAAATCCCTCACCCATTGGATGCTTCATAGGATCATCACCTACACCATACATCAAAGGGCTGATGGGAATGAAAAGGTAACAAAAAGAGATCTCATCTTCTTATATGCTTTCACCCACAACATCCAAATGAACACAACAAAGTTCTTGATTAACACATTGTATCACCATGCTGTCATAAGAACTGGAACTTTCTTCTTGTCCTCACAAATAACTCAAATAGCTAGGCACATGAATTTACTAAATGATCTCAACTTAGCTACCTTGAGAAACCCTTTCAATCTTGCCTCAAGTGCCATCACCATTGACTATCTAGAACATGCTGGCTGTGTAAGGAAGATTGAGGGTACATATGTGTATTATTTTGGCAACCGAGGTATTGTGGATAGACAAAAGAAAAGACCAAAGTACACCGTTGAGGAAGAAGGAGACTCCTTGAAAGTTGCTGTTGAACTACCTCTCAAAGCTTCCTCATCTAAACCTACCCAAACCAGCTCTCCTACAAAACTCATTCTAAAAGCTATCAAATCACTCTCTAGGAAACTCTCTCGGTTCAAGAAAAGTGTCTCTAAGAGATTCCATCACTTGTACAAAAGGATTGACCTTATATCTCACATGCATCATGACCTATATGACATGCAAGGTAAACTAGACTTGCCTCAATGCAATCTTAAGGATTGGGATATAAGTGATCACACAGAAAGTCTCCCTGAAGAAGAAGAATCTTTCAGCACTAGCTCCACCAGTAATGTCCCTCTTTATAAGGGAAAAGCTCCTCTAGAAGAAGAAGAGCTAGATGATGATGAAGATTCTGATTAGTTTATTTTTCCTGTTTTTAGCTATGTCTTGTTGTTTTGATTTCGTTTTCTTTTCACTGCCTTCTTTTTTGCACTATCTTTGTACTGCCCTCTATCTAATAACATTGTGTTTTACATACATATTGATTTAAATATTTCTCTTATATTGTGCATTTTGCCTATGACAAAGGGGGAGAGAAATAGACAAAGAGGAAGAGATATGCAATGGGAATGATATTTTACTAATGAACCAATTTAGGGAATGATATTTTACTAATGAACCAAGTTATACATTTGAATGGTATTATACTAATGCACCAAGTTGTACTCCAACATAAACATGACTCATGCATATGTTTAGGGGGAGCATTGTAAAAATTTATTAACATTCAACACATGAGCATTTTAAATTAAGAGAGATTGTTAGTCAATCTAATTTGCATTCTTTTTTAATTTATATCATCATTCCATTTGATTGTCAAAGTCAAAATGGGAGAGATTGTTAGACAAATGATCTCAATTTTGATCATTGACAACTCAAATTGAATGACTTATTTAACATGTGTTTAAAGAACCTTGTTGCAGGATTAGATTTATTTGAACAGAGCATATTTAGTGGTCACACAAGTCATGAAGACGACCGCCCAACTCAATTGCAGGATGAAACCATATCACAGTAGGGTTCGCGGTCAGAAACCCGACCTCAGTCGCGACCGCACTTACACAAGAGCGACCGTCCTACAATCATGGACGACCGCAACACAAGAAACCCAAATCATCCAAATTACAGTAAGGTTCATGGTGACAAGAACGGTGAAGGATACGGTCTCACTTATCACTGTAGCGACCACCCTTTAGTATTCGCGACTGCACTGATGATTCAGGAGAAATCTACTTAAACTGACAGTAGTGTTCGCGTCCTAAGGTGCGTCTAGAAGTTCGACGCGAGTGTCTCAACTCGACCACGAGATGGCACCTAAGGCGACCGCTACATTCATATTTAGGCAGACTTTCATTTTGCCCAGTCAAAGAATGCCACATGTGATGACCGTTATAAACCCACTTCAGCATTCAAAAAGGGCGACCGCACCTATCATATGCATGACTGTCCCGACAACCACAGCATGGGCAAGATTCCTGCTGCAGAGCACTTAAATTTGACCGTTGAAGCAAATTTGAATGCAGTGATCGCACCTTGTCCAAGGGCGACTGCGTGTATCATAAACGCGACCATCCTTGTATCAAGGACGACCGCGAAATGCTTCGTACAGTCTATTGAAAATGGTCTAAACTGCCAAGACTTAATTCTCATTATCTATAACGGCTAGTCAGACCACATTGGCTATAAATACATTGCTATTCTATTAAGAAAAGAAAATGAAAGAGAAGAAAAAAGGGGTGAATCAAAAATTTTATAGCCAAGCAACATATTTTCTTTTGCTCCAACTTACATTTGAATTGTAATGAATGTTAGGTGTAAGCATTGAAAACACCATTGTAAAAGTTTGAGTGTGAGCTTGAAAAACACTTAGGTTGTGAGAGTGAGCCTAGTAAAACTCTTGTAAAGGTTGTGAGAGTAAGCCTAGTAAACTCTTGTAAAAGTTTTAAGTGTAAGCCTTAGTAAAACACTTGTCAAGTTAGGTGTGAAATTGTGAAAACACCAAAGTTGGAAGTGAACTTGTGAAACTTCAAAGATTAATGATACCTTAACAAGTTATTAAGGAAGTGGATGTAGGATTGAAGAAAATCTGAACCACTAGAAATCTTATGTGTTCTTTCTTCTTCTCACTACTCAACCAATACTCTATTCCGCATTTTTTGTTTGTTGAGTTTTTAAATTTGCCATCATTTCTTGAGGAAACTAATTCACCCCCCCTCTTGGTTGCCATCTTGGGACAACAAACACTAACAATCAACAGATGCTTAAGCCTATCCTCCATAACAATGCTCATAAATATCCTAAGTGACCTATCATTTATGACATCAAAAGAGGATATGCGTAATGACCAGTCAGAAATTTGAATTCAATTTTTGATGTTTCGTCAATATGAAGTGTTTCAGATATTGATTTCTTAAGTTCATTGAAAATAGCTATTCTATTTAAGAAAACATATTCAGCACCCCTGCCAACATATTTGTTGATGTTCGCATCAAAAATTTTTTCATATTGAATAAGAATTATTATTTCATCCATTAAATGAATTCGTCCGCAGATTAATTTGAATCCATCCATCGATACCTTACAATTACAATAACCAATTATACTTACATCATAATCCATAAAAACCATAACAAACTTAAAAATGTACTTACATCATAATCCATATAAATCATAACAAACTCAAAGAAGCCCATATCAATACATATCCGCCCATATCAACATATATCAGCCCATATCAATAAATATCAAAATATAAAAATCTACAAATACACACTGAATAACAGTTTAATACTTAAACAACACACACAAAAATTATTCAATCTTAAATAATTACATATCAACCAATATCAATCTATATCAACATACAATTATAAACTTCTTAAAGATTTAAAACACCTAAAACCTCATTAAAATAAAATTAAGAGGAGAAACACTTAAACTACATAAGGAACAAAAAACTTTACTCACATTTAAACCCATATCAATATACACTGCACATTACAATCCATTTTATTCTATAGCAAAACATGACAGCTTATAATAAACTACGCCCATTTAAATTCTTAAGGCTTCATACATATACATAGCTAAGAAACATATAAAAATATATAAACTAAATAAAAAAATATTTAAACTCTTCAGTTTTTCATTCACTAAATAGAAATATGCATATAGCTAAAAAACTAAAGTTTACTTATTTCAATTGATAACAATGCAGATCAAGTCGCCACAAAAGGAAGAATGATGGATACGCAAGACATGATGAGAGGATAAAATGAGATGATAACTTCAATTGTTATGTCAAATAAAGCAAAAAAAAGTTTATAATAAACTTCTTAAAGGGCTGCAGCATTTGCGATGAAGATGCAGATGAGGAAGAAGATGCTACTCGATAACATACTGGTGTAGATTTTGACGATAATGCTGAGCAACGTTTGATTCATACTGGACCTCGCATCGACTCGATAGATGTTGAAGCTCTTGAGATGCTTGACGCTCAGCTTAATGACTACGAGGTCTGCATTCTCTCTCTCTATCTAGGTATTTTAGATGATGCTTGGTAATTATTATTTTGAACTGACCCAGAGCTCGATTTAGTATTTGAGGAGAAAGAAACAGACTACAGGCTAAGAAAAACCATTTGAGTCGCCTAAGCTGCGGCAGGACACCATCTGATGAACACTGTTAGAAGAAACAGTGAGAGAGAGAGAGAGATAGAGAAGAGAACGAAAAAAGAAATTTCTAGCTTACTGTGTTTTTTTTTCCTAAGGCCAAAGAATAATTTTATCAAAATTAATCTACTTATGGTAAATGAGGCCTAAATTTTATTAGTGAATATTTATTTGGTTAATTTCCATAAATTTATGCTCAATTTTTTTTATGTATATTCTAATACTAAAAAAATAAAATAAAAAAGCTGTTTAAAAATTAAAATTTTCTTCATTTTTTAACCATATTACTAAATAAGTAGAAAGTTATTAAGAGCGCTATTATTTTGAGGTTATGGAAGGCTGAGTTGTTGACCAAGCATGAAAGATATCAAATTAATTAGACATACTGTTCACTAGTTTCACAATTAAGTATGCTCTCTACTATATGTTGAAACTGACCTTGCACATGCATTTACAGTTAAAAGTCTGATCCTGCACATGTGCTTGCAGTTGAGAGCGATCTTGTACATCAGAACTTCACACAAGCTGTTTGGGAATTGAAAATGAATGTTTCTCATCAAGGTATTACGATGAATCAAACACTTCTGGTTAAAGAGAGACGGTTTCTCGATATATACTATATACATAGCGATATTGGTAAAGAAATCCGACTGGAAATTCGCAGGACTTCGAATTTGCAAATTCATTCCCCTGAAACATCCTCAAGACAATGAATCACCATTTTACATTGAACATGAAATGCAATTTCAATTAACAATTACAACAACAATTACAATCTATCTTTTTCCCTTTTCTTTTTAAACTTTATTGGCCTTTGCTGAAAAGCCCGTTCACGCCATTTTCAGAGGTTGAAAATGGAAATGGTGAGGAAAATAATGATTGTATTTTAGTTAGGAGATGGTGAAGATGCAGTAGTCGAATTAGTATATGGTGTCCAAGCATAGAGAAGCAATCCCAAAACAAGGATTATGGCTCCTGCAACAAAACCAGTTGGAAGGGAGGATGCGACCCCAAGATATGGCAATGGCAATGTGAACACAAACACAGATATTGGCACTGCCATGCAAACACAAGAGAAGACAAACATCAGTTGGATTAATTTGAAATAGTATAAATCAAACAGGAGAGAAAACATTGAAAATCCAAAATCCAAAATACGCTAATGTGGCTAGTGGCCTCAGAGAGCATACAGCAAAACTAACATAGAAGAAAATATTCCACCTTTATCTCATTATGCTCTCAGGCTCATTTCTAAGATTTCTCCATTGAGAAGTGTCTCATTGTCACCTAGCTGAAATAGCAGTAATGAGATCCAAAGCATTTTGTTCAAAACTGGCGAAGATAAGACACCTCGTAAAGTTGCTTTGGACCAGCATTCCCACAATGTTTTCTCTAATGGAAAAATATGCCTTCTTTTTCTTTGTGGGCCTATAATTAAGTATATTTGAAGCATTAACGAATGAATGCTCGATCATTCTAGAAATAATGCCGAGGGAGATGTATAATAATTGGCAAAAGACAGATATTCACTTGGTGCATAAAATGCTAGCTTCCAGCCTAGGTTTATCATGATGACAACACAGTTGACATTTAGAAATTCACCAAAACGTTCCAAGCCTAGTGCAACAATTCACCCCATTCAAGGGGCCTAGATGCAACCATGATCCATGACCATTAATTTCTTCAGATAATTTGGGTGGTGATCAAGTAAACTACAAAGGCAAATCACTTTGATGGATTAAAAAAATGACATACCTGAAAAAGTGGAGGCAAGGGAAGATACAACAGCAGAAGAGATCTTGAGGAGATGCAACAATGAAATGTTAAAACCCATGTTGACAAGAACAAACAACAAAGGTAGCAGAGGTGCACCATCACATCCTGTCGCAGTCAAATTTAAAAAGAAATCAAACGTAATATTATTATAGCTTAAAAGTGTTAACACAACTGCATCATAAGATTCATAAAGAAATGGCAGATTAGAAAGTGAAGCGATTCAATTATTATTGATTTCCATTTCTTTCAAAATTCACATGGAGTCGACCATGTCTTAAGAGCAACATGACCTTTCACAAAGCAATGTTACCAGATTCTAGAAGTTAGGCATTTTAATGGATTTTAACTGCAGTAGCTAACTTGGTCTACCTTCATAGTTCTCTGCTTTTCAGAAGTGCTCAATTTATTTCACATACCATTCCTCTGCTGTGTGCTTACCATTATCTTCTTCTATTTACATAAAAATTTCAATGTTAACATCTGAACATTCATATTGAGTAAACCTTAATATTGAAACCTCACATCATAAATGTTATTCATTCACAAAAGGCAATTTATATCAGCAAACATGCACATGGATGGAATACAACTCTGATTGTCACGTTCCAACATCATTCCCATTGCAACAATCTGCCCATATACAACTTCATTTTCAAGAATTTCTTGAAACACTTACTAAAATAACTTCGATGAATTACAACTGCAAAGAGGGATAAGATATAGAATAATACCACGCCCCTCTTAACATAACGCAAAATTCTACTGTGTTACTTTATATGCAAAACAAAACATTAAGACACGTTTTAGCATTAAATTTGCATCTCATTCTATCTCATGCCATCATTTCATATCATGTATGTTTTAATTATTAAAAGACAATCAATTAGGAGAATAAAAATAATTTCGGCATGTCACTTCTTTTACAAGTACAATAGTTTAATCAACAATTGAATATAAAATAGTTTTTTTAGATTCAGTCACCAAATATGTAGATAAACAGCTAAGATGGGATAATAGCAAGGATAAAATCCCCCCCCCCCCCCCCCCCCCCCCCCAAAAAAAAAAAAATTGCAAACTTTATATTAGGTTCCAATCATATTCTAGTCAAATTGAGATTGGAATTTGTTGAGCTAACAACTTAATTCTGCTGACTTGACATTTCAGTTAAAAACAATTCGAAGATTAATTTGAGATAAAATTCTACAAAAGTACCTTAAGTCTTCTGTTTTATAGTAGTTTGAGAGGAAGGAAGCTTACCACTTGATAAACTACCAATATTCAGAAAACAAACTGCCCCATCTTTGAGATAGCTTGGAAGTTGACTAAATGGTATGCCCCATAATTTCGACATGAAAGGAAGAAGAAGGCATACAAACAATGCCTGCATGAGACATAGGTAAAGGAAATTTAAATTTACATTATGCAATAAAAGCCGTAATTATAAATAAAAGCAAAACTTTTTAATATTTTAATTTACTGCAGATACCTACTTGGAAAGCAGATCCATAGGAATTTACAACAAATAGATCCACTGAACCTCCCTGTAATTGATGGGACAGCATCATTTAATAGACCATCAAAATCTAATAATAAAAAGAACTGAAAACTTTTTGGAAAAATTATACAAGTCCAAGTTCCATTATAATGTCAAAAAATGTGGTCTGGCAGCATCTGAATGCTGAACCCGACAAAATAGTGGAATCACTTCAAAATAGTTATTCACAGGAATCAGTTTTATATTGCCCCGCCTAAAATGAACCCAGAATTCTATTATATGTGTAGTTTGAAATCATCACAATTCTTTTGTAGGGGATCACATTTGTGGCCAAAATGCATTCTCCCCTATAAAAAATGCAAGCGTTTCTAAATGCAATAGATGTTGAATAATCACTTGACCAACTCCTGAATCCAATATCACTGATATTTGTTTTGAATTTAAATATTTAATCTAATTCTCAGAACATACCTTCAACTGCTTAGCAGAATCCAGGAAAATAAATTCCTACAAATTGAAACTGCCCCATGTTAGCAATTACAGTAAAAGCTTAGAAATATTTATCTGCAAAAGCTGTTAAGAATGCTAACCTTGAGCACTGTATCAGCAGCTTGCAATAGAAAAGAGAATATCATCAGAAGACTCCAAAATATGCCAGCTTCCTTAACAGAGTTACCAGCACTAGATCCACTGCATAAGAACACAAATGTTCATGTCATGTGAAAAGAATCTAGAGTAATTTTGCTAATCTATTTGGCTTTTGGTTGAAAGAATACCATCAATGTCTTTGTGAAACCCAAAAACGCAGTATGTGTTATCATGTTGAAGCTATTTATAGTTATTAAAAGTAAATTAAATAAAGCTTACTTATTATCAAGGCTAAATTACAAAGGCACACTTGTGTATACACTTGTGTTCTAAATTACTCTTTTGGAATAATATACACACTCATTTTCAGATTTTTCTAAACTACCCAAATTGTAGGAAACTAGACACTTGCTTTGATTGCCACAAAGAAATTGAAAAAAAAAAAAGCAATACATATTTTGTGGCTAATTTAAAAGTTTATACTGCTTTTCTATCAACTTGATCAAAGATTCAGTAAGGTTTATTTCTTAAATTTTCACCATCAGCTTCTTCTTATACATATTTCCTCTCTTCTCTTGGCAACAATAACTACCAACAAGTGCTTGAGTAAATGAGAGTGCAACAACTAAAAGGATATGACATTGCTGACATCTGATTATTTCAACCACTTGAAAAGAATTCCACTTTAGGCTAATACACAAACCAGCTTTTGAAAAACCACAAATATACCATCTCTCTTTTTTTTTTTTTTCATATTTTCAAAGGCCAAATAAAATGTATAGGGCATTGATATTGTGCGCTAAATTTGAATCAGCTTTGGAGCTTCTTCCAGTACATAGCTGTCCCATGCTGAGGCAGTTTCAGAAGAATAGATGGTGCTTTTACTTAAATGTGACCTTGGGGGGGATTGACTCACAATTATATTACTCTGTAATAAATATCCAATTCTCTGTACCTTATGACTATATACTATTTCTGCAATTCTCTCACACTTAAATTTAAGGTTTCATTTTTCTGCTTTCTTATTTATTTATTTATTTTAACTGAGAGAGGCGGAGAAAAAGAGAGAATAATAAGAAGCAGTTGCAACTAATAAAGGTTGCATGCATAAAATTGTAAATAGACCTAAAACTCTTAAAATTTTGATCCTTGAAAACAAATATGGTTCGGGAAAGCTTTAAATATTCACCAACACATCTCAGATATCTAAACCCAAGATCATCATAATTTGTCTCTGACAATAAGAATAAAACTCACCTCGCTACAGTTATGATTACACCAGTGGCAACAAGAAAACATCCAAGTAACTGGTTGACTTTATATCTACTCCCAAGAAAAATAATTGACAGGAGAATCTGCCACACAAGAAAAGTCTGTGGAAGAAGAATAGACAAAATTAACTGTCCAACGTTGATATATATTGATTGGAAAACAAATTGTTTATCTAAAGCTTCAACATAACTGTTAGAAAAGAAGGTTGGCAGATGGTACCGAGCTGATGTATAAGAGAAGCATAATATCTTCTAATGATATACAATCATTATATCTCTAGTCAACTAAGAAAGCATAAAATCTTATAATGACATACAATCATTATATCTCTTGTCAACAAAGACTTTTAAAAGGAGATAGGATAAGGAAGAAGAGGAATAAACGAGAAGAATAAGAAAAGGAGGAAAAAAAGCATCTGCAAAGTTCTTCATGATATATTGGTATAGTTTATTTTAGTTTTTCCATGGTAGGTTGATGTTGCATTGCTCCATCATGATTTCTATACCCCATCTTACCAATACTATATCAGCAACAATTTTCTTTATAAGGGAGCTGCTATCTGGGGATTTGATTGTCAGACAAACATTTATTGAGGCACCAAATCACTAAGCCAATAATACCTAGGTTGAATTATAATAAGTTTTCGATTTCTACAGTCATATAAGCATAGCAAAAAAACTAAAAGTGGTCAAAGAGCAAAGATCCTACAAATAATAACCAAGAGTTGCAAGTGAAAGTACATTTGATGAGTGCTTCATACCTGAGATAAAATTGGAATTGATGCTCCAGAAAGAATTGCTGATTCATGGAGAGCAACAATACATGTTAGATTTTGGCATAGTTCATATACATGACAAACTTGCAAATCTTGATATCATAAACATAAAATAATTGTTTTGGCAACCACTGTAAAGAAAATTTTAGCAGTGAAAGTCTAAGAAACATTTCCAATGCACCTGAAAAATTGTTAACCAATTAAGTTTCAAAAGAAGTAGAATAAGAAATAATTACAGAAAGGGTCGACAGCCTTACAAAAACAACATCTCACAAATCCAGTGAGAAATACATTTTGCATTATGCATTTTACTGAATCTCAATGGACCAGGAACTTGTAATTGCAAATAATCAGTGATCTTGGACTAAACAAGAATATTGAACTTTATGCTATTTGGTAATACCAAGATTGAACACTCATTGAACTGTAAGACAGCCACTTGGCCTCTAAGCTACAGATCCAATGGCCAGTCCACTTACTTTGGAAGAATGAAAAGTCAAGAGTCAAAAGATCAAAGCATTTATAAATTTCATAGAGAGAAGGATCAAACATTAGTATCATAGCTATTAAAACTCTAGGAAACATACATATAAAAGCCAGTGAAGAAAAGAAAATGAAGACAAGATACAGAATGATTTGACTCATTACCTGCAGCTGCCATTCCTGTTGCAGCTCCAAGAGCCTCCAAAATTCCAACAAAAACATATGGAGCTTTCGGCATAGAGAGCATCTCATTTGTGACAAATCCAGCATGGTACCGCATATGCAAGATAGTAAAGTATACAAAAACATATCTGGACAAATAAATAAGCAAAAGAATTGGAATAAGAATCATTTGAGTTTTGATTAGCATGCCACAACAAAATTACCATGGTTTTGTTATGGAATGTGTTCAATCACTGTTTTCCGTGTGCGTATGTTATTGTGTGTTATTCCTTCAAAAACAAAAAAAAAGAATCATTTGAGTTTGTCCTAGTCATAGAGACACAATTTTTGGACATCCCTCACTGTAATACCTTCAATTACATCTAAAGGTTATGAAACTTCATTTTACTCAGTAAGTCAATGATAAGTAATAAACAAATGACATAGTCGAACTTTGCAATTTGAAAAATATTTCTTTTGTGCCTCATGGAACAAATTCCACTTCAATCACCAAATTATCAGCGCAGAGTGTAAGTATTCAAAGACCTTCAAGTTAAACAGTACAATTGACAATTAATTACTCATGGATTTGTGACATGGATGAAATTCTAAAAAATTTGTCTGACAGCAAGTTTACAGTGAAAAGTTCATAAATTTGGATAACAATTGTCAAGGCACATATCAACAACATTATTTACAATCAAGGAAATAATTAGGTCCACCAAGTTCAGGTAGCATACTTGGGCTAGGGCGGTGGCATAATTTAAAATTATATATAGCCACATCCTTTGAAAAAAAAAAAAGAGGAGGAGAAAAGAATTGAATCAGGGACATTAGTGTGATTTCCAGAAGTAATGGGTCCCTCCTGTAACTCGGCCAAATGTGATATGAAATGCAAAGCTAGACCCGGACCACAAACCAAAAGGACAGAAAGGGACTCTGAGGAGCACGTGCCTCACAAATAAGAAGAGGAGCACCAGCTTGCCCACCAGAAATGCAATAATATCTAAGCAAAGAATAACTGTGGCGATTGTATCATTTTATTTTCTCCTTTGTACAAAGGAAAATGTACGTGGCGAGGCACAAACTTCTTTGTCTCTTCTTTTGACGCTTTTCTTAGTGGACCCACCAATAAACGATCAAGAATCCAAGTTTACTTTCTTTTCTATTAATCAATATTCCTTTTCTTTTTTACGTTTATGAAGCATTATAGAACCACCTTTCAAAAAAAAAAGCATTATAGAACCTATACCATCAATTAATTGATAATAAATCTCACTCATCATCTCAAAAAAGAATATTTTACTGTTTAGGCTTAAACCACTATGAAACTCAATCATTCCCAAATAGAATATTCTTAATTTTGATTCAAATTTGTGAAAGTTACTATTATTCCCTATATACCCATGGACCATTAATACAAATTAAATAATCAGAAAAAAGGACTTTCGCCCCATTACAAATTCACAGCGACTCCAAGTCTCAAACAGTACTAAATTGATCATGTGTGCTTAAAATTTGATCGCAATCATCACCAAGGAGCCCTACCCACGTTTATATATATATATATTAATCTCGAAACATAAAGATTTTATAATTTCTTAAAACATCATCTAATTATGTATTAAAAACAAATTAATTTGGCAAATTGAGGATTCCTAGAAAAACATTGGCAATTAGTGATTTTGAATTATAGCCTAATAAATTAACTATTGAAGATACCTAATTGTTAGATGAATCTAATCTGATTCATTTAATGAATCTCTTCTAAAAATTTTCTTTTAACAAATTTCTAGATACATTTAATGTATCAATTGATAAAAAAAATCAAAGAATTAGTCCTAATAAAGATTTTATTTAAAAATTAATCACATCATAAATAATTCAACAAAGCAGGATAGCATAGTATCTTCTTATTAAGACAATCATCAAAAAGAATTTTAAGAAAATCATTACTTGAGTAAAAACACTTTAGCTCATTTTTAAAAATTGAAAAGGAATAAAATAAATTATAAACAGCTGGAAAAAAAATTGTATTAACTCTAGGCTAGCCAGAAGCCACAAGTAAATGAAACAGGGTGATGGCTAAGAAGGACATTAGACATGTGCAACACATGACTTAAGAACTCTGGCCATTTGTGATATTGAAGAAGCCAGTTTTGGATCCTAGCTAGAGGGTGGTCAACTGGTCATATTGACATGAAAAGACGTTTTTCTCCCTTTTCCGTCGAATTTACTACTTTTTACATAATTAGACTAGATCATTAGAAATTTAAAAATAAATAAATAAATCTTAAAGCAACAAGCACACCCAGGTCATATTTAAATACATTTGCAGGCCTGACATAGGGCTAAGCATTATATAACTAACAATAAATTCAAATTTTGAATTTATTCTCTCCAATCCTAAAGAAATATATTTAAATAAACTAAAATATAATTTCATTCATATTTTTTATATTTGCAAATCATTGGTTATTTTCATTTTTGAAGAACAAATGAGCTATAAATTTAATAATACAATTATATTATTTTTTTATCAGAAACAATTTTAGTTAAGAATAAAATGATACTGCAACCAGTTTTCAGACGTCTAATTAAACATAGAACATTAAATTCAAAACCAAAATATTTATAAATGAAGAAAAATTTTAATTTATGATCAAATTATATAGGAGTAAACTCTCACATTAAGTAGACTAATTCTTGACATCAAATAATACAGTATCATTTACTCCATGAGAAATAAATAAAGCTTAAATAGTAATTTTCTACTTCAATTTTTCCTATTAAATAAAAGAAAGAAAGGAATCAAATTTATAAATGGACTAGCATAAAATCCAAAAATAGTACCTGTGCATAGTAAAACCAAAAAAAAATCTACATAATAGAAAACATTTATTTAAAAAGGAAAAAGAAAAGAATTCGGTCGCTGAGCTGGCAACCGGAAAACACTATCATCGACAGCATTACTTACTATTCATATTGACAATTATGACTTTGTCATGCACAAAATTATTTTTAATAATAATAATAATAATAAAATGCTACAGAAAGAGAACAATAATGCACAGAAATTAAGAAATTAAAGAATTAAATAAATGGAAGTATGATGTGTAATTATCCAAAAAAATAAATAAATAAAAGGAAGCATTTGCTAGAGAGAAAAATACCCGAAAGTAGCGAGCTGAGCAAGAAAGAAAGGGTAATGTTTGAGCGGAACCAGAGCCAATTTATATAACACTCGATTCCCCACACCTAACACCACCGTAGCCGCCGCCGCGATCGCCACCTCCAGCTTCCGATTTTTACTCGTCTTATTACTAACACTGCTACAACTCCTCCCACTTCCATTTATCTCTGCTTTCCGATCTCTACTACTTTTACTATTCTCTACCAAATCTCCTATTGGCGCCTGATCCTTGACCGAATACGAGCACGGTCCCACCTTCTCCGCTTCATTTCCGCCTTCTGATCGGTCCCATACTCCACTTGGCCCCACGGCGTCGACTGTTAATAATTTGGAATGTTTTTGAGATCTCAAGATATCGATACATAGCCGCTGATTTGTATAATTGCGATTGAGAGGGAGATATAAAATTTGCGGTACTCGTGGCCGGGAATTAGCCGTACCGGCTGGTGCTGCCACTCCGGTGGTTAACCGGCGGTGACATGAAGTCATAGCAGTAGTTGTAATAAACTAATAATAATTAATAAATTTTAGTTAGAGAAAGAAGTAAAAGCCGGAAAACCGTAGAGAGAAATACGGAACAGAGGTATCTTTTGAGAGAGGCGGACAAGACGAAATATTTGCGTATTTATAGGAGTGGAAAAACAGAAAAAATATTTTTTTAAAAGAAAATTGCACCCAGGCCCTGGAATTTGGCTTAATTGCATTTTCGACTGTTTGTTTGTTTGTTTGGTTTTTAATTCTCCTCTAAGAAGTACAGCCTAGTTATTGAAGTATTCAATGATTAAATTTAAAATGCTAAATTATAAAATAAAAAAAAACCTCCCTTAAAAAAAACCCTTAAAATAAAATATCAAAAATCTAAATATTAATGTTATATACGAAATAAATAAATTATAAATTATAAAAAAATTCAATTTCTTATTTTTATTGTTTTTCACTTGTTATTATTAAAAAAATTAAATGCTATTATCCACAACCTGCCATTAAAAAAAATATACATTTTATCATTTTTTTAATGCAATTACATTTTATTATTTGAGTAGTGATAAACTTAAATAAGACATCACCTCGCTCAGGCTGTACAGCTAGCTTTGAGGCAACGCTACTACTCGAAGCATAGCAAAGTCACGAGAGACTTCCTCCATAATGACACTAATAACATTCTTCGTTATAAGAAAAATATGAGTTATTATTCTTCACTGCAGGGAACATATGAATTATTGACAAACATTATTGACCGATAAAAGTCTATTGGTATTTATTAATAAAATATTAAAAAAATAAATTTATTAAAAATTTAAAAATAAAATACCGATTGAAAGGCAAAATGGTAAGTAAATATAACAAAAAAATATATAGCACAAGTCATTACTAACTAAGTTTATTGATAGACAATGAAGTTAGAGGATACATATAACGTGAATAGATAGCATCACTGGTTTTAGCGCATCAAGTTATTAGCCGCCAAGAAATACCATCGGTAAATTATAAAGTTAACCAAGAGATGATGCAATCTATTGGTAAAATAATTAAGGAAAAAATACACGAATGATGTTTGAATTTTTTTTATTTTTGCTATTTTGGTGTATGAATTTTTTTTATTTACTTTGGTGTTTGAACTTTTGTTAATAGAAATATTTTGGTTATTTCGACCTATTTTTTTCGACCAATTTGCTATAGGCTGATCGATCAAAACAACCAAATTATTTCTATTAACAAAGGTTTAAACACTAAAGTGAATAAAAAAAGTTCATACACTAAAATAATAAAAATAAAAAGTTCAGATACTATTAATATAATTTTTTCAATAATTAATAATGGCATATCAAAAGTCTCTTATACTTAGAGAACTATATTGTTGTTGATAAAATTGAAGGATGTTAAATTTGGACAGTATTTTAAGCGTCATAATCTACCAAAAGTTTGTGTTATCTCTCGATTAAAGAATTAATAGTGGCAAATTAGAAGTCAGACTTACCGTGATAAATGAAATTCTATTGGTAAATTTTAAGGTTATAAAATTTGGTGATATTTTAAGCGTCACAATTTATAGGGAGATTATGTTTTCTCTAGGTAAAAAAATTAATGATGACAAATCAAAAACTATTTATGTATTTTTATGTATATAAAGTATAAGAATATTACAAAACTTTTACCTTCTGAGACTTGTGTGGCATAAGAAAAATTTTTCCACGCTTAAAGGAGTTGTGATGATGATTTGGGTGTAAAATCTACCCACTGTTGAATTTGTAGAATTTTTTGTGGGGATTGCTCTTCAGTTGTTTCAGCAGTCATGTAATACTTTTATACTCTATATAAATAAAATACATTTATAGAATATAAGAGTGTTGCAAAAGTCTACTGTAGAATTATTTACTTACTTTTTTAGAATAGAAATGGAAGCTTATATAATTAATAATTAAATAAAACTATTTAAAATATAGCTTTGAATAAATTATATAAAAGAAAATTTCTACAAAAAAAATTGCCATAGTTCCATTTATAAATTTATAAAACCCAAAATTTCAAAATATACAACCTGCAGAAAAAGCACTCCTAAAATTTTAATTTCACAAAATTCACCACCACTTCAAATCACATCCAAGTTTTAACATCCAAAAATAATGTACAACATAGATATATAAAAATCATTGCAAGACCTTGTTTGATTAACACATATCTATATACAGATTATAATATACAAAACTAAAGTGTGTGTTGAAAGCAAAATTATACATATCACAAAATAGGATTGGTCTCGTGACAAGAAACTCAGACTCCAAAATCAACCTTAAATCCAGACTTACTCGAGTATATTACGGCTTCTTTTCTCAGTGACCTTGTTAGTTGTGCGATTAAATTAAATCGCGTTAAACTATAGAGCCTAGTAGCATATATTTTGAAAACATAATAGAATTAATGCAAGGATTTATTTATGAAATAAAATACATTCTCTTTCGGTTATATGTAACATACATTAACAATTTAATAACTCATAAATCTTTAAAACATTTCACGAATATTACACAATATACTCAAACAAATCCCTATACAATATTCAAGTCCTAGAAACATCGAATCGGCCCATCGTGACCTAAAGGTCTCA
The DNA here is from genome assembly GCA_947685225.1 of Garcia nutans. Lineage (NCBI taxonomy): Eukaryota > Viridiplantae > Streptophyta > Magnoliopsida > Malpighiales > Euphorbiaceae > Garcia > Garcia nutans. The sequence continues at coordinate 2,546,337 of CANTUV010000013.1, forward strand.
GTACCAAAGACTAAGTATCGTATGATATCAGTGTATCTTACCTGAAAGCATATAAATAACATCTCCTCCATACCGAAGTGTCAGGATACCGGTGTATCTCACCCGAAGGCATAAAAATATATATGATACCAGTGTATCTCACCCGAAGGCGTGTATAACGTCATGATGTATCATTGGTATGCCAACTCAACAGTACTAAATTTAATATCCCAAAATAAGAACATGTATAGAGCAACCAATCACAACCATATTATATCAAACTTTCACATTCTCACCTCAAATCATCAATTCCTATATTTCTCACATAATCATCTTATGCAATTTTCATGATAATAATCACATTAGACATAATTCTATAATATCAATGTACTTCTACAATTTTACAATTTACCATAATAAAATAGTTATAGCATTCAAATTAACACTCAATTACATCTTATTAAAAATGCATAAATTTTATAAGTAATTTCTCTTAGAAGAAAACAACAACATTTGAGAGTTCAAAGTAGTTTATGTCAATACATAAACATGTTAATCAAATGTTTCCATCCCCTTCTGAGCTTCAATTTCAAGAAACCCTAAGCTTCACCTCTTGAACCAGTTTGACCTAACCCTTCCTAAACCAACAACAAATTTAATTCTTCAATAAAAACATATTCATAGTTAAATTACTCAAAATAACCCTTAATTGTACTAATCTTAAAAAACCCCATAAAAAACCATAAGTTTAAAAATCCCATAAACCCTAGTTTCATTTTTTAAGCTTATTTCAACCATTTAATAACAAATTCAACATATACACATTACAATCACTTCATAACCATCTTCTTTTTCAATATAAACCAATTTCTCTCTCTAACCATATATTTACATAATCTAGAAATCAAGAAAAACAAGTTTAAAGGAAGATATCTTACTTGAATCCTTGATCAATCTTTAAATCTACTTGAATCCTTTAAGTTTTTAGTGAAAATTTTAGAGTTTAAAGAAAAAAATTTCTCCCCTTAATAGCTTGGAGAAATTGGCCATGGAAGAGAGAAGAAGAAGAGGAAGAAGAAGAGTTTTTTTTTTTAAAAAATTGTCTTCTATCCACATCCTTATATATTTATATAATTAATTAATTATTATATTTTATTTTTCCTTAAAGCCCTACCATATACTTTTTTCTACCTTTATTTTTTTAAAAACTTAAATATATATACATGTGTATTAACTTTTTTTTCTACCATATTATGTGTATACTTTATGTATATACTATGTATATCTCTTTTAACATATTTAATTATTCCTTTGTATTAACTAATTTTATGTATTTTAAAATTATGGATGTTACAAGTCATGTCTAAATATGACTTGATAAGTTGGGTTGAAATGGTTTCTTTTGTAGATTTGGAAGCTATTTATATTGCCATGATTTTTATAGTGTTAGAAATTTGAATTAGATTTTCTTAGCTCTTAGAAATTTGGACCAGAGTTTCCACCTAGCTTTTTGTACAAGGGTCATGCGTTTGTCTTTGGTCCTTTTAGGCATTATGACCTATTTTGAAAAACTCTTTAGCTAATAAATTAGAGATTGAATTAGTATCTCCTTTTATATATTCCTATCAAAATAAAAAATACTAAGGATTGTTGCTATTTGGTAAAAATTAGTTTTGAAGCAATATTTTGAACATCCTTTTGTATAACTTTTTTTTTGTTGCACCTTGGATTTTTGGTAATGTATGTTAATGGTTTTTTTAGTATAAACAAATTATGCATTAGTTATTCATTATAGATGGAATGTTCCAACTTATGTGTATACTTGTATCAAACCTATCATCCATGCAAGCTAGTCAAAAAGTTTTGATGCGAGATAAAATGCATATGAAAGAAGAGTTGTAAGTTTACTCCCATTGAATAATTATGTATTTTTGTTTTGCAAAGTTTTGCATTCAATAGTAATTTTTAATGAAATTATGCAAACCATTAGAATAAAAATTTTGAGGGGTCAAAGAACATATAGTTGCATGTTAGTGGTTATTTATGTATTTGCATTTGATTGTATGTATTTGTATGTATAATGCTTAACAATGTGATGATGATGATTGACTCTTAAAATAATTTAACCATAGATGTCAATATCAAAGAGCACTTAATTTGTTAGTAGGAGGAATGAACTATAGTGGCTACAAAAAATATTAGTAATTCAAGATCTTTCAAGAAAAAATCCAAGATACAAGCAATGAATTCTATAAAAGACACATAACATGGAATTCAAATGCACCATAAACATCAAATGTGCCATGGGCATAGGAAACACTTGGAAGCTTGTCATGTGGTGTTTACAATTCTACATAGAGAAAAGGTAAAAATTCAATTTGAATGCCAATAGGGAAAATATAATCATCGAATACCTTTATCAATAACAATTAAAATCAAAGAGGTGAAATTGTAATTCTTCCAAGCTAGAAGGCACTCACTACCAAGGATGGCAATGTCAAGGGAAAGAGTGTTGTGCACAAGTGAATTGCATAATTGTTGATGTAGTGTTTGTAATGTCAGAAGATAAGTTGCTTGGTATTGATTTTGTCCAAACTGAATAGTGTTATGCTTTTTATATTGCAATGTGTATGTTTAAGGAGCACAATGTGGCAGAAGACTTGGAAAAGATTATTATGAATTATATCCAAAATTAAGGTCATATAACCAATGTACATGATCATATGCTGCTTGGGATTTTTGTGACTTTGTATAATTTCCTGATGCTAATGTATGGTGAGCACTAGTTATCTATATAATTTTAGTTTGTCTTTTTGTTGATTTTATATTATTTCAGTTTAAGCTAATTTATCTAACTATATCATATTTTTGTCATTGGCTTCATTGGTGAATATATGTTGTAGTAACCATAATATACCAAAAGAAACATAATATTAAATAGATATATAAATACATAACAAAAGGTTCACACAGATAAAGTAATACTCCATATAAATCACATCAACCTAAACTTGGTAATTGCTTACCAACTATTCAAATACCTACATAAGCACATCCAAGGTAATGCAAGGATCCTTATTTGGCTTTTGTTGCATAATGAAACCATCCCAGGCCAAAGACAATAACTTAATGCCAACAACTTCATTATCCATTTCTCCTTCACCTCCAGTTGTATAACTTTGGTCTCCAACAACTTCTTTTCATTAACAAGTTGTGATTTCTCTCTCTTTCCACACCACCAAGCTCACCATGTTAGTACATGCCCTTAAAAATAAATGGATAACAAATTTGTCTGTCGGTTGCACTACATTCAAGATTAAGGTTGGCAGTGGGGCTTGAAATTCCTGTTCCCTGTGGAGATTTACTTGGAAATGGCTGAGATTTCTAGTCATCTTTCCCCGTAAGGGGCGAGGGCATAGAGAATTCTCTCCCCATTGGCCGAGGTGGGGTAAGGATTAAGAATATACTCCTTGCCTTCATGGAGACCGATATATAATATATATACATAAATATGGTATTACCCCTTATTCATTGAGCTCATAAACCAAGCTAGGTACCCTCCTAACATCAAGATCGAGATCTCAAAAAAGGATGGACCTTGGTACTGAACATTCATGGCCTTACTATGCTCTCAGTGTTTGGGAGATAAATCCTTGACACAGCCGTCATATGGCACTGATACTTCCTCCCTAAAGTTCTGCTGACATACTCAAACCTTGTCCCTCACTTCTCATCTATAAATAGGGGTGAATCCCCATAAGTAAAGAATTTTTCTCAACTTTTCTAGCTCGCTTATCTGCAGACAAACCAAAAACTGACTTAGTTATTGAAGTCTCTCCATTGAAGCCTAGTCTTTTCTCTTGTCTTATAAGTAGGAAAGCCAGTAGTTGAACTCAAACCTAAACTAGGAATCTTTGAAAGTCCACCTCGTCATTAGTAGTGCGGTGAGCATGGATAGGCTAATTGCTAGTAGTGGACAATAGGACTCAAGACATGACCTATGAGACATAGAATAACATCCATACTCCAAACAATATACTACTGCTACCATCATACACATCTCAGTACCATATAGCCCAAAACACTTCCATCAACCTAAATAATCATCATCAAACCAGACCCTCAACGACAGGACACACTACTCTTAGGCCTTCAACAACTGCTCCTTCTATAGCTAAGTCAACTCAGCCAGACCCTCAACCCCATTTGCCCTACTGGCTCAGATAACCTTGACGGTGTTACAGTCCCTAGGCCTAACAAAGCAAATAGCTTGGCAGCTTACACCTACCCTCAGGCTTCATTACCATCTTCAGGCAATAAGCTAGTGGCCACAGCTACAACCACAGCCCATATACCTAACAAATCAATAAACCCAAACACTACCACCTCCATCCCCAGTTTACCAAACACCACTATCCCAGCCAGTGTACTACGTACCACCTCCCAGCCTAAATTCAATCCACATTACCAAGTAAAGATACCTCTTCCATGCCAGAAAATGAAACCATAAGGAGGCTCTACTCACTTGGGCACTCCGTACCCCATACACCAACTTAGTCCACCTTGACCCCATCTGACCCAAAGCAGAAGGATATTTTAATCTCACAAGAAGACCTTAATGCTTGATAAATGTCTATTTTACACAATTAGGATAATATTTGCATTAGTTTTTATTATTTCTATCTTATTTTTCATTTAGTTTTGGTTATTTAGTCTTATTTAGTGTTTTTGCAGGTGAATTTTGAAAAATATAATAAAAATTCAGTGAAAGCACAAAAAGGGCAGATATGCATATGGGCAGATGCATGGGCATGTAGATGGTCATGCATAGTGCTGACAAAGTTTTCCAGTGTAGAGTTTTGAAGGATAGAAAGGTGCATGAACATATGCATGGTCATGCACTTCCTTATGCACGAAAATGAAAGGAGTTACCTCGATCGGTGTTCTAATTGAAGTCTTATACCCCCATAAAGTGAAAGGTAAGTGTTCATTCCAGTTTTTGTGACTTTGCATCATCTTTTGTAGCATGTTCTGTACAATTTTATTTATAGCTTCAATGACTCTGTTAGTTTTGGCCCGATAAGGAGAAGACTTGTGATGCTATATCATGTATTTCTTTATTAAATGAACCACCTTTTTTTGAAAGTGAGACCCATTATCTTTAACGATTTTGAATGGAATCCCAAACTGACAACTGATGTTGGCATACATGAAATGGGCTACCTTTTTAGCATTAAGAATAGAGTAAGGGGCTACCTCCACCCATTTTGTGAAATATTATGTAGCTATAAGTGTGTACTCATGACCATTAGAAGATTTAGGGGGTGATCTTTCTTATTACATCTATTCCCCATGTTGCAGATGGCTAGGGAGTTGCCATGGGATGCAATGGGATTAGAGGTTGCTTTTGAAGCTTTGAATATATCTGGCAATTGTGGCACTTCTTGATGAAACTTTCACAATCCTCTTTCATGATGAGCCGATAATATCCCAGATTAGTGATTTTTCTAGCTAAGGCGATCCTGTTCATGTGGGGCCCCTGAACTACAACAGAATAAATCGATTACATTTTCATTTTAATAAGATAGGGCAAATTATCATCTCTCTTTCACATTGGTCATAGAGGCTAAAGTGGCTAAAGAATTAGCAAACTGGTTCTTAGTTCGAGGAAGGTAATAGAATGAGACCTCTTTAAACTGATGTGCTAGATTCTCTAGGCATCAATGGTAAGAAACTAGAAGCTTCTCCCTTATTTTCCACTTTCTTAATGCTTGAGATACAATAAGGATAGAATCTCCATATACCTTCAAGTTCTTGACATTAAACTTTAAGGTTATTTCCAACCCGGTAATGCAAGCTTCATATTCTGCTTCATTATTTGTTACCTCAAAAGCCAACTTAATTGCTAATGGGATATGCTCTTCTTATGGGGGTGATGAGGACAATACCAGCACAATAGCCCTTTTGATTAGATGTACCATCAAAGTACATGACCCACACCTCTTTATCAATACTCATGATTTCTTCATTTGGGAACTCTAGCTTTGCAACTGTGCCCTGAACCGACACTACAGTCAATTAATCAGCCACTATACTACCTTTGATTACATTGCAGTTATAAATTTGAGGTTAAAGGTAGATAAAACCGCTAGCCATTAGGCCATCTTGCTATCCAGAATCGACCTTTCCATAAGAAACTTCAAGGGTCTCTGATTTTCAATTATTTGCATGGTGTAAGAAGCCAAATAATGATATAGTTTCTGACATACTCATACCAAAGCTAAACAAAACCTCTCGATTTGATTGTATTTAAGCTCATGAGCTCATAAGCTCTTGCTAAGGTAATAAATTGTAAATTCTCTTCTTGAACCTTCCTCATGTTGAGATAGCATGGCTCCCATTACTTCTTCAATTACTAAAAGATAGAGGAATAATAGGTCACTAGGCCTTGGAGGTTGCACAACTGGTAGTGCAAAAGGTAATACTTGATTTTCTCAAATGCTTCTTCACATTTTTCATTCCGTTTGGTTAGGCATCCTTCTTGAGCATTTTGAAAATGGGCCTATATACACCAGCCATTTAAGAAATGAAACAACTAATGTATTGCATGTGACCCAAGAATCTCTTGATTTCTTTCTCCATCTTGGGTGTTGGAATTTCTAAAATTGCTTTAGATTTAGCAGGATCAACCTCAATTCCTACAATCTAAATTATATGCAGTTCTCACTTGTTATATAATTCAATAGATCAAGCAATTAGTGGATAAAAGACTATTGGCATTAAATCCAAGTACAACAAATCAAGGAAGAAGAAATTAAATGAATTCTATTAATAAGCCATAGTTCAAAATCCAAATCCATCAAATATCACAAGAGATTAGTTACCAATGACTAATTTAAACAAGATATTGAAAGATTTGCAACATTAAAATAAGATATCAATCAACTATTCAATAAAACCAAACAAATAATCAAAGTAATTGAAAATCTAAATCAAAATGGTTAAAATCTAGCTTACTAAGCTGACTCCTTGACCCAATGTGCTACAAATACCATTGAAATTTCGCCTTCCTTTAGATTTCCTCTACTTTCTTGCAAAATCTCCAATTTTTGCCAAAGATAGCTAAAGATAGGTTGTAATACCCTTACACCCTATATATATACAGTACATATACCTTATATACGTATAATATATATAAAGAATATAAGAGTGGTACAAAAAATAACCATAATATCTCTTCTAACCAGTTTCAAAAACATTTACTTATTAAAATAAAAATATAAATAAATCTTTTACGATTAATATAATAAGTTTTATCCTCTCATTTCAATATTAAAAATAATTATAAGTTTATAATGAAAAATCTCTGTGAAAAATTTACCAGAGTTTTGTCTATATTTTCATAAAATCCCAAATTAACAAGTACCCAATCTGCACAAAACAACACTCCCAAATACACATTTATAAAATCCATCCTTTTTCAAAAAAAAAAATACCATCACTTAATCAATTTATATACAAAAGTATCATGTATATGTTTAATATTTTACAAAATAAGTTAATATACAAAATGATGTTCTTACTATTCAAAACCCATATTACACAGTACATAATTTATACATGATAGAAACACCTTTCAAGTTGGTCTCGTGGCACACACAATCTCCAAGTCTCAATCCCAGTCCGGATCATCCTGGTTTGCACTTCCAATACCTACGCGATACACATTACTACGCAGCTGAAAGCTTAGTGGTACAAACTTTGATACATAAATGATTTTAAATACTAAGGCATATTTATTATCCCATACTATCATTGCTATTTTATGTTCATTATATCATCATATATATATCACCCCTCATAACACATACGTTGATTTGTAAATAATTTATTGTCATTATATTACGTATTCACTTTGCACTCATCTTCTCATTCTTTGACTTAAATAGTTACCTAGTAACATTTCCATATAATACTCATTAATTCATTGTATATATATAAATAACCAATCTCTCTCTCACACACACATATTAAGACATTGCATCACATACACAAACACACATATTGGGCCAAAAATTCAAATACAATATACAAGATAAAAAAACATTAATTTGGCCTATCATGACACCATCATGTCTAGCCCCGAAGGCATAGTAATATCAGTGACACTAGTGTGTCTCGCTAAAGTTTAATTATGTATGTGATACCAGCATCTCGCCTAGTGTAATTATATCGATGATGCCAGCGTATCTCCCCCGAAGGAATAAAGCATGCCAAACAACACCAAACACAACTTTCTGGAATTGGTTATTGTATAAGGCAACATGCATTACATAATTTATCCGCATTTAATCATATTTGCATCCCATTTATCAATTCCTTTATCACATTATGCCATTTTCGAACACATTTCATATGTTCTCATTCCTTTTCACTATTTTACCAGATTTCTCAAGTGATCAACTTTTTCTCATGATCACTTCCACATTTGCTCACTCTCATTTCCATCATTCTTATCATTTTTTTCACATTTTACAAGCCATTACACATAACCAAGAGTCACGTTCACATTGTGACTCATTTCCACATTTTAGCACGCTCTATAATTTTTACATTACACATTACATCACATATCAATCATGCTTCATCCAAAGTATGACCTTTCATCATACGACAATGATTTTATGCTCAATACAATACTCATCATATAACTATGCATCATTGCATTGATTATGTGAAAAACTACATTTCAAGCAACAACATACAATATGTCAAATATGAATTTCTAAAAGGTATAATTACACTATTGGTGTTTAAACTTTTTAACATTTAATAACTGAGTTGTTCAACTTTTCAAAACATCAATTCAGTGCTGAACTAGAAAATCATGTACTATTTAGTTATTCTTGCAGGTTACAAACCAGTTATAGGTAAATGTGACATTACCTTTTATTGACATGTATTATCTAACAAAGCAGCTTTTGGCTTGCAACTTGTTAAAATAACTAAATTGTACATCATTTTCTAGTTCCACAACTAAATTGATATTTTAAAAAGTTGAATAACTTAATTGTTAAATGTTAAAAAGTTCAAACACCAACAATGTAATTATGCCTTTCTAAAATAATTGTCAACAAAGTATGTACAAACCTTGTAGAGTTCCAAAATTAACTCTAAGTCACCTTCCTACCCTTACTTTCCCAAAACCCTAAATGCTTCCACTTTCTTCAATTTGGCCTACACACACATAAATCAATCAACAAGTCAAATTATTAAATTAAAATCATTTTCATGCTTAATTTATATTAAACTACCATTAATACACAATTTTCTATCTAATTCCTAACAAAAACCCTAATTTTCCCCATTTACTACCTTACTCAAACTTCACCTTAACCAACTTAATTCCAACATTTAACCATAAAATCATTACTTATACATCAATATAACATTAAGACAACTCACTTTCACAATTATTAAAACCTCTTCCAAAAACTCTAATTTCACATAATATATCCATAAACACTAACTTCACCAAAACCTACTCATCTCACATTTCCAACCTTAAAATCATAATATTTATATTAAAGCAACATTAATTCATCCTATTTTAATAATTAAAACTAAAATCCAAATTTTCACATAAATCATTCCATAACTCTAATTCCAACATTTATGCTCATCTCCACAAATTAATAAATAAATAAATCATCACATATCTATTATAGTAACTCATTTACTATCAATTTTAACAATTAACACAACTTTATCTCTCTAGAAAAAATTATAAATGACGTAAAAATCTAAAGAAAACAAAGCTTTGGAAGAGCTTACTTACTTATTTTCTTAATTTCTCTTCAAAACCAACTTATTTCCTTATGAATTTTGGTGAGATTTGATATGTTTGATGAAGCCAATTTCTTCCCCACTCTCCCTCAAACTTTCGGCCATAGAGGTTTGAAGATGAAAAAGATGACATTTCTTTTATTTTCTTCTTCATTTCCACCCTCATATATTAATTAATTAATTAATTATTGTACACTTTAATTCCTATCCATATATTTATTTTCTCCTTTTTGACTTTTCTTTTTTTAATTATCTAATTATTTATTATTACCATCATCTTCCATCAACCAATACATATATATATATATGTCATATATACTTTGCATATATGTTGTGTATATTTTATGTATATGTATATGTAATATATATTTTATGTGTACTCCAAGCATATAATATATATATCTTGTATATATTATGTGTAAATCTTATTTTTCTCTCTTCCAACATACTAACTATCCTCGAATTAATTATTTCACAGTATTTAAAATACATGAGTGTTACAATCTTCCCTCCTTAAATAATTTTGTTCTCGAAATTACTCACTGTAATAAATAAACTCCACTAAACTTAAATATCAATCTTTACTCCCTGCATAACTAACCACCAAATTATTACGACAATTTATCATCATCTTAAATCAAATAATACCTACTCTCTCCCTTTATAGATATTCTTAATAATCCTTTGAATTGTCAATTCCTCCTTATTCACTTTTTTTTTACAATTAAAAAATATTAAATTAACTTACAATTATATCGTAATAATGCCATCTAATTTCTTCTTTAATCATTTATCATCAATATGATTCAACTTATCTCACACTTACATACCCACTCAATCAATTATTTTAGATTTTCAAATACTTTTATATATAACTTATCAATTAACTTAAATCACCACTTAATGTTGCTACTAGGTATACCATAGGTATATAGTATGCATGTATACATACATATATATACTATTTCCAATATATAGCCTCCATCATTAAAACATTTCTACTTTTCTCCTCTTTATTTTCTTTATCCTCCTTTCCAACCCATGCTAATCACTAGCAATTTATTATTCTATTCATCTTCTTTTTTTAATTCTCATATTGTTTTATTTGAACTCTCTTTCTTTTTTTTTTTTTCTAAAAATAATATTTAGTTTACCAATTATATAGTCCCACCAATTATTCTTCTTTAATTACATACTCAATTGATTATACAAAGTCATATATTAATATTTTCTCTATATTTTCCCATTTTCCAAGTTTATCCCTTAATAATTTGTTCTCATTCCAACCTTTAAAACAATCTACTAATAGCTATAAGTATTCCGAAGATTTACTCAATGCATCTTTATCAATTTCTTCCATTTAAATTAAATAAATACTATCTAACACTCCATTAATACAATCAATTTCAAGCTTAGATCTATACAAAATTTAAATAAATATAGAGAGTGTGAACAAATATATTAAAAACATATCAAATATTTTATTAATTAAAATTTAAAATTATACAAAATTAAAAATACAAGAATACTGGTACATGAAATTGTTATACCCAAATGCAGACATGCATACTATCCATTCGGATTCAGCTCCTGAATTTATATTTGAGTTTTCATCTGATATACCAATAGTTTCAGTATTATACTAAAATATAAATAAAATTTATAAATAAATTTCTGATATATCATATCAGACTGAGCTCCAGGTAAAGAGCATACTTATATAAAATATAAATCTAAAAATAAAATACAATACTTAAAATATAAAAATAAATATTTAAACTTACAGGAGAATTTTTACAGATGGAGGAGATACAGAAATAGAAGAAGGTTTTTGTGAGAGAAAAAAGAAAAACCTAAACTAAGCTTGCAGTATTTTCTTTAGAGTGCAGAGAATTCTGGAGAAAATTCAATATCCTTCAGAAGAGGTTTCTTTAAATAGACAAAGCTTTACTGGCTTTTAACATGTTTTTCACATGCTGAGTGCTGTAGATAAATAGTATATCGTCAGAAAAATAGTATTTTAATGCTTCAACACTGTAGATAAATAGTACCTTATCGGGGTTACTATTTATTTTTACTGTGAAAGAATAGTACTTACTTTATATTATTTGCTTTGCTGTAGCCATGTGAAGGAATAAGATTCCTTCTGCCTTTTTATCAAAATTCAACACATTTTATTTTTTCTCTTTTCCTTTTTCCTTTTTCCTTTTTCCTTTTTCCTTTTTCCTTTTTCCTTTTTCCTTTTTCCTTTTTCCTTTTTTCTTTTTTATTTATTTTTTATTTTTTCTTTTTTCTTTTTTCTTTTTTTTTCTTTACAGGAGAAAAGACCTCATAGTAGTCATCTTCATTACTAGGAGCATAGTCTGAATCTGAGTTAGATTCAAAAGATGAGTCTGATGATGACGAGGACAATGAGGTAGATAATGAATCAGAAGATGAAGGAGATTTTCTTCTTCTTCTAGACTGGGCTTTAAAATGGACTTTACTTTTCTTCAACTGGGTTTTAGTTGAGGAACTAGAAGAGGAGGGCTTTAAGGTTATGGGCTCAAATGTTGAGAGAATGGACTCAACCAACTATTTTATAATGGCTTTATACTCCTCAGCAGTCTTTGTAGCTGCAAGAAGAGCTTGACAATGAGCCTTCCGAGCTCCAAAAGTAGCAGCTTGTTTTGGATCAATTTTTCTATACTCTTGCTCATAGCACCATTTTTAAACAGATATCTCAGTAGTGGAATTTCTAAAGGCATTTCACTACTTGACTTTATACATTCTAGATACCACTCGTATATTGGTACCTGAATGATAGGCTAGTTCAAAGTACCATTAAAATACCCATTGTATGAAGAATTTCATACAAAATATTTAGAGAGAAGGAAATTGTTTTTCATAGGTAGAAGGGTGAGCATGGATTTTAAAATAGTGTTATGCTGAAAGAGCTTCAGGTGATAAAGTCCTCTCGTCATTACCAAAATAATACCACCATTCTATAAAGCATATGGGGATTTTATTAGTCTTGATATTGGTATCAAAATACAATAACCAAGAGTAAGTATTTGTAGGATTATGGAAAAGAAGAGCTTTGGTCCAAGCATCTACATAATCCTAATAGTTATATGAAGGGCATACTATTTTATAGGTGAAGAAATTAGGTTTAATTTGTACAAGAGTATGTAAGGGTTTTCCCCATTCAAAGGATGGAGAACTTTTTTTAATTTGGATGGAGGAGTGAGATTTAAAAGTTTTATCATTAGGGTTAAAATTATGTTTTAATTTTATAGAACCAGTATTTTTAAGAATAACTAGATAGTATTCTTGAGTTTTTAATGAATCAACAGGTCTAAAAAATTAATTTTTTGGATATATAGATTTTATAATGTCCCATGGATTTTGATGCATAAATCCATCATCAATTATATATTCTGTATCCCTAAAAGTTTTGTAAACCATTTTGAAAATCCTTTAAATTGAAAATTTAAAGAAACAATTTGAGTTGGGGGTTTGGAAACATTCAACTCTGGTTTTATAATATTTGTGGACAGGGCTTGTGAAGAAGAAGATTCTCCTGTCCCAGATTTTACAAAAGGAATGAAAGCCTTGCTTGTGGCTATAGGAGCCAAGTTTATAGGAGGCGGGAGATCTAATTTTTGAAGGGCTTGTAGTACCTCTGGAGAATGGGCTAATTGATTAACCCATTGCTTTATTGCTTCATTTTGGGCTTTATCATGCTCTGTTAAATTAAATATTTCAGCCTAAGATTTTATGATTTTAGAGCCTGATGGCTTGGTAATATTGTCTGAATGATCAAATAAGGCTTTAGGAGAAGTGTCATGGTCTGACTTTACTATTTTTTTTAGATTTATTGGCTTACTTTTTCATTTTATTCCCCATGATTCATGTGAAGGAATTCACAATTCAGAAAATCAGGTATACTGTTATTTTCTCTTTTTATATATTATATATCAAAATAAAAAAATTACTTAAAATAGGTTGCCATCTTGCAAAATTCTATTTTGAGACAAGATTTTTAACATCTTTTTGTAAAACTTCTTTTATTACAATCAATTTGAAGTAAAAACTTTTGATTTAATAAATCATATTGAAATTTAGAAATACAAATTACAATACTTAAAATCTCTTTTTTAATAATAGATAATTTAATTGGGTTGAATTATAATATTCTGTGGTAAATTGGACTATAGTTTCTCTACCATCTTTAATTTATTTTAATATCCCAACATATCCTATGTCGGAAGCATCAGTCTCTATGATTTTAGAGGCTGATGGGTCAAGGATATAAAGACAATAAATAAATTTTACTAAGGCTTTAATCTGTTGGACTATACTAGTATGGACTTCAGTCCGTGGGTTAGAATTTTTCCTAAGCCTATTATGTAGGGGTTTTGTTAACTTATTTAGGTTTAGATAAAATTCTATAACATAATTTAAACATTCTAAAAATATATGTAATTAGACTTTATTTAATATTTAATTAGAAAAATTATCTCCAAAAGTTAAATTTTTTTTCTATGGGCTCTATTATACCTTGGTCTGTATAATGTCCCAAAAATCTAATCTTGGTATGGAATAAGGACATTTTAGTTTTACTAAGTATTAAATCATTCATCCTTACAACCATAAAAAATATTTTTAGTTATTTAAAATGTTCATCTAACATTTTACTGAATATCAAAATATCAATATAAACTATGCAAAATTTTATATAAGGATTAAAAATATCATTCATCATTTTCTGAAATTCAGAGGGTGTATTTTTTAAACCAAAAGGCATTATATTCTACTGATACTGGCTAAATGGAACTGTAAATATTGTTTTATATCTATCTTTTGGATTAATCTGAATTTGCCAAAATCTAGATTTCATGTCAAATTTACTAAATATATTTGCTTCATATAATCTATTTAATGATTTTTTTATTTGGAATACGTACCTAATCCATTTTAATGTTTTATTCAAAGATTACTAATCTGAGAGTATCACGTTCTATTTCAGAGGCCTTATTAACGTAAAAGGCTACACAAGACTATGGGTTTCGGAATTTAGTAATAAATTTTTTATTTTCTAAATTTTTTATTTCATTTTTATAAAATTCTATCATATTTGGACTTATCTGAATGGGTTTAGCTTTAATGATAATGGATTTTTCTTCAAAGCCCACTTCATAGGGTAAATAAACCACATGTTGTTTTCTATTCTGAAATGCATTGGGCAGATCAGCATACAACTCATTTTCAATTTGGGGCTTAATTTGATCCATTTTGTTTTTTACCAAATCAGTCTTTAATTGTTCATTTAATTCCTGTATTTGATAATTATTTTTTAAATTATAAAATTATTCAGATTTTGCCTTTATTATTGTATCTATTTCTAATTCATAAATTGAATATTCTTTAATAAATTTAAATTCTTTATTCTTGGTTTTTCTATAAATAGAAATATAATTTTATGATTTTTTATTTTAAAAGATATTTTATTATTTTTTACTGAATAAGGAGTGATTAGATTCATAAATGGTATTCATAAATTTACCATGTGTTGATTTTTTTTTAGTTAATATAAATGTATTTTTTAATTCTAATTTATCATTTATAATTAAAGCTTCTGTTTTACCAATAATTTGTATTTTAGATTTATTAGCTGTAGACAATTTTTCTCTAGTATTTTTTTAAAATTTTTTAGGTACTAAACTAGATTTTATACAATTTAGATCCTCTCCAGTATCAAATAGATCTATAGTATATATAATATAATTTTTAAAAATTTTGAATTTTATTAATATTAAATATTTCCTAGATGTTATTTCATATAACAAAAATATAAAATTTTTAAGTATATTATCTTTATTTATTATGCTACATTATTTTTATCTTCTTCTTCAGAAGAGTTTTCAGAAAGAGATTCTATGTTAAAATCTAAAAGTGTCTTTATTATTTCTGAATCATTTTGTTGTTTTTCTTTTAATTCTTTTAATTTTCTTTTATTTTCTTTTTGCAAATCATTTATTGTAGGTTTATTCTTTATTTGTTTACGTTTATTTAATATTGTTGTTAAGTCATAAGTTTATTTACTAGTACTAGGTAATATTGAAGTTCTGGATTTTTCATTTGTTTCACTAAAATTTTTTAGTAATTTACTTAAGAATTTCTCTTATGTTTTAAGATCACTTATATATTTTACTAATTCTAAAAGAGATTCTTGGTCTTTAGTTAATATATTTATAGTTTTACTACTGGTTCCAGAATTGTAAGTTTCTAAATCTATATCATTATTTGATTTAATTCTTCGAAATCTGAATATTCTTCAGATTCTGAATCTAAATATAATTCATAGATTTTATTTAATATAGGTTATTCTAAATTTAATTCTTGAGGTTTTTTATTAAATTTATAAAATCTAGATGTATGTCCCTTTTTACCACAATTATAGCATTCTAAATCTTTATACGCTATATTTTTTTCAAAGAATTTTTTATTAGGTTTTCTATATTTTTTTTACTTAGGTTTTTTATAATATTCCTCTTTTTTAAATTTCCTTTTATAATTTTTTATAAGGTTTTTTATAAGATTTTTTATAGGGTTTAGAACACTGTCCTTGACAACCTTTATATTCTTGAGCTATACTATAATCAAACTATTTATAGAATGATCCAAGTTCTAGTTTAGTCTTTCTCATTTTAAATTTTAAAGATTTTTATAGCTTTATATCTTGACAAAGTTTTAATCATTCCTTTTGAACTGTGCTGATCAGTAGATCGTAAGTCAAAAGGTCATAAGAAATTGGAATTTCATATTCCTATTTTATATAATGTCTAACTTTATCACCTAGGTAGAAAGGTAATCTTCTTAAGAATTTTTCTTCCTAGAATGTCTAGTTAGAATCTTCTCTGAGCATTACCCTAGTTAAGAAAGTTATTTTAGAAAACTAAAAATCACTAATTCAACATTTTTATCTTTCAAATGAGTTGGATCTTTTACAAAATGAAGTGATATAGTCAGAATAAGTATTGTCACTGCATCCTGAATAGTATCACCATATTCATTTAAAATAAGTGTTCCATCCTCATAGGTTTTAATTACATTTAGGATTTCTAAATGTTGTTCATCAGTGAGATGATTATTCTACCAATCTTTTAATTGGTATGTGAAGCCATCTATAATCAATTCTGCTATAGTTCTATCAGATGTATTAATTTGGGTTCTATAAGCATTAACAACCATAGTCATTTATTGTAGAAGACTAAAGATATTATATTATGATAGGTTGTCTATATTCCATTCATATATTGAGAAAGCATTATATTTATATTATGATAATATATTAGGTCTTTCTATAATACTTAAATCTAGTGCAGAAATCCCAGGTATTACAGGTTGATCATGAACTATACGATTTATTTCAGGATTTACTATTTTATTGAAGGTATTAAGATCTTTAGTATCAGGGCTAAAATTTCCTCCTGATTCTTAATTTTGATCCTGAGTGACCATACTAATTGTTTTATATTGTGGTGTATTTTGATGCAAAAGTTGATTCAATTTTACTAAGTTGATCTTTTATTGTTTTAACAAAATTGGATTCTTTATGTTTTTTAACCTTTTGTTGTCCTGATTTAAAAACTGGAAAAGGTTTAAAAAAACATGATTTTCAGTTTTTTTTTCCTGATTTTTCTTCTTTATGTTTTATTACCACTTCACTATTATAAATAGAATTTTCTATTATGTTTAATTATTTTCCTATACTTTGTAAATCTTGTAGTATAACTCAATCTGATAATTTTGAGTCATCATAAATTAAAAGGATTATAAACAGGAATGAAGTAATCTTAGAATATTTTAATAAAGTAATAGATTGGAAAATATCCAAAGTAGATAAAGAACAAATTTATAAAACACCTAAAATAAATATTTTTAAAACTGATTATACAATAAAAACGGAAGAAAGAGATATACAGTTAAGTAACCCTTTTGAAAGGATTACTTTGTTATCTCCTCAGCCTTAAAACAACATAAAGATAAAAAATATAAGTATATACATATAGGATTGATATAAATTGGTATAAAACCTTTGACAAGAGAATGATTAAATACTAGTATATTAGTTGTCATCAGATGTGCTAGGTTTTTAAATTTTCAAGACTCTCTCTTAGGATCTATAGAGACTAGTTTAAGTCAAGGATCTATTAACTTTGATATATATCTTGATATAAATAGTATCTTTAAGTGACCCAAACATATTAAAAAAGTGTAATATTGTAGTTGTGGAAGATATTGTATCTAAAATAATAAATTTGCGTAGCTAATTGATTTTGCTACAAAATTTTAATCCGTAGCCTTCCATAGCTATAGGTGGCGCAACTAAAACTTAGCTACGGAATTTATAGGTTTCGTAGCTTTTGACTTTTCACTTTTGCCCCACATGGAGATGCAAAATAGCTAGAAAGAATTAGACATTTTGCTATTAAAATATTTAGATATAGTAAAAGGCACAAATATTTTGCTACAAAAGTCAAATTATATATTTACATTGGATTTTAGCTACGACAATGTAAATGCATAACTAAAAAAAATATATATTTTAGCTATAGCAATATAAATCCATACTAAAAATATAAACATATTAGCTATAAAACATATTTTTTTAATGGAAAAAACTCAATATATTTTAGCTACAAGTGTTATTAATTCATAACTAAATTGAAAAAATAATAACCATAAGTGTAATAAACTCATAACTAAAACATTATTTTATTGCCACAAATAATAATTTTTATAGCTAAAATAAAATAAAAAATATTTTGCTACTGCTGAGATAATTAATAGCAATTATAACTAATATTAGCTACATGTCAATACAAATCCATATCTAAAATTAAAGTAATTTGTCATAATGTTCAGATGGACATATATAGCCTTAGGTAATATTAATTTACAAAACAATATATAAAAAGAAACATAATTTAATATTATTGCTAATAGAATACAATAATAATTATCATTATGAAGTTTCAATAACAAAACATGTAAAACAAAATTGTCTAATGATTAATATCATGAGAATTACTAACTAAAAATTAAATCAAATAACTTTAATCATTCGTTCAAGATTGTTGACTTCTCATTTGAAGCATTTCATTTAGTTTCTCTTCCCATTGTTTATTCATCTCTGCTATTTTTGCATCCATTTGTTTCTCCATTTCATTTTTCACCTTTTCTACTTGCTCATTTGCTTCTTTTCGAGCCTTATCTACTAGATCATTTCCTTCTCTTTTAGTAGCTTCTACTTCTTTCATAAGTTGACGTTTTGTTGGTCTAATTCCAAAATACTATGTGATGCTCTTTCCAGGACCATAAGCACGAAGGTATCCATTCTTTTCTTGTCCAAGAACCTTTTCGAACATTTCATCATCATCTAAAGAAATATGTCCATCTTCTTATTGCTTTTTCATTTGATCAAATTGCAACTGCATTAAACAAATATGAGTAATTGAATTCAGATTTGCATTAAATGAAAATATATTGTAGATAAGGAAGAGAATTTAAAAGAGAAAGAATAAGTTACAAGAGCATCTTGTGTTGCTGGGTCAACTTGTTTTTCACTCTTTCTTTTCCTAGATTCAATGAAAAGTTCAACACGAGAAGGTATGTTTCCATTTTCTTCTTTCTGCCAAAATAACTAAGTTGAGATTTTATCCATAAAAAAAGAAATATTATAAACTAAATTAAACTTAAAATGTTTACTATTATTCATACCATTTGATGCCTTAAGCGAGCGAAGCTTTTTGTTCCTGTATAAGGTTGCATAGAACGCTTAGCCCTATTCCCTTTATTTTTCATACTTCTTTCCTTCACAAACAAATAGAACAATTGTTAGAACATTCTGAGCAAAAGCAACAATATTGCAATGATTATTAAAGTTGATGCCTTTTGGAAATCAAATGTACAGTTGAAACCATAATGTAAGATCATACATAATATAATTAAATATCATATATATACATATATAAGATAAGATAATTTATTATATATACCACAAAGATAAATACAAAAACATATATACAGAGAGGTAGGTGATTTATTAACCTGAAAGATTGCCTCAGTCCAATAGTTAACTAGATACTTCCAATCATCTGCTACAAGATGTTTAGGCTTGTTACGTAAATGACTTTGATGAGTTATTTTTTTTATTAAAGTAGTTTCTTTTCAGTTTATGCCTACAGTCTTTGTATAAAGTATTCATATGACCAATAATAGCTTCTTTCTTCTCATCTTGATTCTCAAAAGTAAATTTGTCCTTCAAAACAAAAAATATAAAAGTAAAAGAGTCAGAGGAGCATATGAATAATAAATTTATGCATTCACTTAAAAAATTTACGTCTTGAAGATTTAATCATCTTACCAAAATAATTTTCACATTAGATCAATCTTATCCTCATTAATTTGTTTCTATTCTCTTACTTGTAATGGACAACATACTCAATTTCTTACTGTTTGACCTAGAAACCTAACAAAATCAGTTGAATTTTCACCAATAGCTTGATTGTCTTCATCAAATTCTACTAATAGCTTTTGTCCTTTCTCAAGATAAATGAGTTTAATCCCACAAGCTGGTCCTCTTGTTTTTCTTTTCAAAGTAGGGTTCACTACTATGAAATCATATAATTGGAAATGTTAGAAGTAACAAGTAACATGATATAGAACCTTATTAATATAATATTGCTCTATCAATTAAATGTTACATATAACTATTATCAACATATCAAAAAAGAAAAATGCCAAACTATTTTATTGGATTACCATATTAATATATCATTTGATAAAAAAAAGTCAAAAAATTAGTTCTAACAAAGATTGAATAAAAATTAATCACATAATAAATAATTCAATACAACAAGATAGTATATTCTTATTAAGATAATCATGGAAAATTAAAATAATCACCAGCTATAATACTTTTATATTTATTGTCAATCTACAAATTAAATATAATCATCTCACTTAAGTAAAAGAAACACATCTTGATAATTTTAAAAAAAAAGAAAAAAGAAAAGAAGAATAAAAAAATGTACTAGAAAAAAATATATTAACATTAGCATGAAGCCACACAAATGAAACAAGGTGATACACAAGGACATTCGATATGTGTAAGACATCACTGAGGAACTCTAGCCAATTGTGACATAGAAATATATTTATAATAAAAAAAAACTAACCTGATGCATTACTCGTTTGTGCATTATATGTTTGAGTTGTTTCTCTTGAAGAGTTATTCATAAAATTGTAATATTCAATGGATGGCATGACATCATGATTCGCTGGCACAATATAAATGTCCACAGGCTTTTCTTTATATTTTCTATAGCTTGCAAGCATGTTATTGACATCTCCATCATCAAAAACTTCTACCAATACATCAATATAAGCTAAAACACATGATTGTTTTAAGTAATAAAATTTATCACCTTCCATAATATTAAAACCACATTCATCCTTCATTTGTGCCATCAAATCAAAATATGCTACATAATCATTGTCCATACATTTCTCTTTAATTTTCTCTTGCACATAAATTCTTAAACGCACAAATTCAAAATGTCCACTGTAATGATACCTAATGGTTTTATTTGGGTATATCCATATTTCCTATTAGGAATTAAATAAGAAAAGTTAATAGTTTTATACCATAATAAAGAAAAAAGATATAATCGGTAAATTATGAAACTTAAAATATAAAAAATGATTATCACTTACCGAAAAATTATTTTGCCTTGTAAATGTTTCCATATCTTGTCCCTCATCAATTGATTCAGAATTTTGCAAAGATAAATCTTCATAGTTGTTCTCTTTCTGGCTAGTCTTGCGTGCTTTTTTAATCTTTCTAAAAGTACTCATGTCTCTAGTATTCTCCTTAATTTACTTAACCTATGCAAATTTAAATTTAAGTTAATTAAAATAAAAAGAAAAAAACATTGTTTCTAGCAAAAAAGTTAAAAAAAACAAATGAATGGTTTAGCATAATAATAATTTTCAATAGACATTGCACTACACCAAGATTTCACATATAGAAAAATATATCAAATAATTAGAAATTAAATACATATTGCTATACTGTGTAAAAATCCATCGTATTTTGTTTTTCTCTTTCAACACAATGTATTAATTCGATAGGATTGACAGATTGTAATAAATTTTAGAGCATAATAATAATTCCTAGTGAAAATTTTAACATACTGCAATTTTACATGTAAAGAAAATAAATTAAAAAAATCACAAATTAATGGAGAAAGTGTGAAAAAGAGTACCTCAAAACAATAAAAAATAGAGAACCTTCGATTTGTTTGTCGGCAATATACCGTTGTTTGTTGAAGAATCAGCTAAGAGAGAATATTATCTAGGATTTTGTAAAAGTTAATGATTAAAAAATAAATAATAAATAACAAAAAAAGAGAGAGAAGTTGGATTGTAGTTTTTACGGGTAATGAAATTTTCCCTCTGTCTACTGTAATACTAAATTTTTAAGTAACATAATTAAATGTGCTATAAAATAATTAATTATGTATATATTAATCTAAAATTAAAGTAGTAAACATATATATATAATATATTCTTATTAAATGATAAAATCATAACAGAAGTATGACATATCATAAAATATATATAATAATATAATTACTTTCTAAAGTATATTATAAAGCGCTCGTGCGCACCCACACACGTATATATATAACATAAAACTATATAAATTAGGTGATGTACTTATGCACCATACAAAATTTTCATCTTGAATAATACATAATTGTGATATAAAATATAATTATAGTAAAAAATATGATTATATAATTATATATCATGATCATTGATTATGATATGTGAAGGTAAAATAACATAAAGTGTAATACATAATATATAAAGTTTCAATAATTTTTTTTAGAAGTTTCAATAAATTTCAAACTATATAAATTATTAGGAGACAATTTATGTAGTATACTCAATTTCCATTTTGAATAATAAATACTTGTGGTACAAAATATAAGAACAATACAAATATTGTTATGACAATAATTAATAATGTAAAGGTATAATAACGTAAAAGTATAATACATAATAATATTTTATAATATTATGATATTCTAAAATATTATAATATTAAAATATATTATGCTAAGAAAAACAAATTTAACAACTAAGATATGAAAAGCCTAAAATTTCCAACTTACGTAATATACTAATTAAATTTCTAATATGAATAATAAGTAATTTGGCACAAAATATAATAATATACAAAATATGATTACGATAATTATAATATAAAGGTATCATAGCATAAAAATACAATACATAATAAACTGTTATATTATGATATTACTATTCCCCTTTCCTCTATTAAGCTGCTGCCATCATCGTATCTGTCGTTGTTGCAATCTCTGTCTTCATCACTGTCTCTGCTTGTCTTCCTCTTCTCCATCCTCTGCCACTTGCGGCCGTTCTGATCGATCCTGCCATTGTCATCGCCGATTCAAAAGTTCAAAAGCCAGGTTTGTGACCCTTAAATTTGTGTTTGTAACTTTAAAATCAGGTTCAGAAATTTTAAATAAAGTGCCTCCACCCGTAAATCCAGTTTGTCAATTTTTATTAAAAATATAACTGTCTTCTATTTATGATTAAATTCAAAAGGGTGGAATACTTATATAATCATCAAGTTTCACTTATTCTGTAATTTCTGTTTTTTCCTTTTTCTTGTTTATTATGGCTTGCTGCTTCTTACTTTCACTAGTTATATACATATATATCGGTGCTTAATTGAATTGTTGGAAGCCCTTATCATATTTGCTCTGTTGCTTATTAGTGTCCTAAACTACTAAGATTCATTGTTCACCTTGGTTCTTTTCTTTGATGATGTGTGCAAAATACAGCTTGTTCTCTCCTTGAGATTTTTTTTTTTTGCTTCTAGGATACATTGAATTCGTTGTAATGGATAATTGACTTTGAATATATATAGATAGGTTGACATTTGTGGTACCTAGATAACCAATCGTTCATAGTTAAATTTATAATAATTGTTAATTTGGTTTTATTCTAAACTTCAAGTCTCTGGCCTGTTGCTTTTGAAAAAAAAAAAGAAGCATATTCTACATATAGTTTCAAACAATGATGTTGAAAAAATTAAAAAATCATAACCTTGCATATGCATCGAGGTGATTTTTCACAGCAACCATTCTTTTGAGAAAATTCCATTTATGTATGCTTGTATATTTAATTAATAATAACATTGATTAAGTAACAATACTAATTGAAAAACAACACATAGCTGAATGAATTTATACTTGAATGCTTCTATCAACATTGATCATTAATTGGTAACTGAAAATTTGTAATGTAGGTTTATAATGGATAAACACTGAATGGAATGTGACAATAGATTGAGTAAGGAATATGTGAATGGTGTTGAGGATTTTTTAACATTTGCTTTTGCACATGCTAAAGGAGTTACTATCCCTTGCCCTTGTATTCGATGCAACGATGTACATCACAAGAGTAAAAATGAAGTTAGATTTGATCTTCTAATAAATGGGATTGTCAAAGGGTATACTCATTGGTTATATCATGGTGAGTTCATTCTTGATGTTCAATATCATATTAATGTTAAGGTAGGCGAAGAATGTTCTAATGGTATGATAAACATGATCCATGATTTAGCTGGACCAACAATAATGGATGCGGTATTGCAAGATAGTTTTGAACAAGAAAATTATGTTCGTGAAAATGTAGAAACAAGACTTGAGCATGAGTTTGAGCCAAATAATCGTGCTAAACCTAATAAAGAAGCTACTAGGTTCTTAAAGTTGTTGGAGGATGCCCAACAAAGACTTTATCCTAATTGTGAGGGTTTTACAAAGTTGTCTTTCATTGTAGAATTATTTCAAATCAAGTGCTTGTTTGGATTAAGTGATGCAGCAGTTGAAACCGTAATGCAATTGTTCAAAAGAGTTCTTCTAGCTGATGAAACTTTACCTAAATCCTTTTATAAAGCAAGAAAAATGATTCAAGAGTTGGGCCTTGATTGTGAAAAGATACATGCATGTGAGAATGATTGTATGTTATTTTGGAGGAAAGATGCTAACCTTGATTATTGTCATACTTGTGGGGAATCAAGGTGGAAACAAGTTGAAGGTCAACTAAAAAACAGCAAAACAAAAATTCAAGGAAAGTTTTACAATACTTCCCTTTAAAGGCTAGACTAAAAAGGCTATTCATGTCATCTGAGATAGCTATAGATATGCAATGGCATCATGATAAATGGTGTGAAGATGAGATTTTTAGACACCCAGCTGACTCTGATGTATGGAAATCTTTTGATGAGGCTAACCCTATGTTTTTGCTAGGGAACCTCGCAATGTAAGACTTGGATTAGCAACTGATGGAATTAATCCTTTTGGTAACATGAGTATTGCTTATAGCACTTGGCCGATAGTTACTACTATTTACAATGTACCTCCATGGTTATGCATGAAACAACCATATCGTATATTGTCCTTGCTAATTCCAGTGCCTAAAGCTCCTAGAAATGAGATTGATGTTTATTTACAACTTTTAATTCATGAGTTTATGGTACAATGGAGTGGATAATTATGATGTTGCAAGAAAAGAAAATTTTTGTACGCATGTTGCGCTTTTATGGACCATCAATGATTTTCCTGCGTATGCCTATATGTCAGGTTGGAGCACAAAAGGTACATTGGCTTGTCCTACATATAATAAAGAAATTCATTCTATTAAACTTAAATATGATCGAAAGATATGTTACATGCATGCTTGATGGTTTTTGCCTCTATATCATAAATGGTGTATGAATAAGTATGTTTTTGATGGAACAATTGAGAGAAGATATGCTCCTAAGAAGCTTTCTAGAAGTGATGTGTTAAACTAATTACAAAAGCTTCAACCTGCTATATTTGGTAAAACAGTGAATAAGAAAAGTGACAAAAAGTACAGACCTTAATTGGAAGAAAAAAAGCATTTTTTTTTCAATTGCCTTATTGGAAAAAGAATTTTTTGCGCCATAACCTTGATGTAATACATATAGAGAAAAATATTTGTGAAAACATTATTGGTACATTGCTCGATATTGAAGGTAAAACAAAAGATGGATTGCAAGCTCGACGAGATTTAAAAGAGATGGGTATTAGAAAGGAGTTACATCCAATCGAAAAGGATGGAAAGTGGTATTTTCAAGCTGCATCTTACACTTTGTCGACAGATTAAAAGCATAAAGTATTGAAGTTCTTGAAAAGTGTGAAAGTTCCAGATGGATATTCATCTAACATTTTGCGTTGTGTGAGATTGAAGGAATGTAAGATTCTTGGGCTTAAGAGTCATGATTTTCATATCCTTTTAGAGCTACTTTTACCCCATGAAATTCGTGGAGTAGTGCCTAATAATGTATATGATGCCATCACTGAGTTGAGCATATTTTTTAAGCAATTATGCTTGAAAACACTTTAAAAAAAGTGTTGAAGTGCCTTGAGTTACAAATTCCAATAATAGTATGCAAGTTAGAGAAAATATTTCCACCATCATTTTTTGATGTTATGGTACATTTGACTATTCATTTAGCAACTGAAGCTAAACTTGTTGGTCTTGTCCAATTCAAGTGGATGTATTCAATTGAAAGGTAATATTAAATTTAAAATTTTATTGCAATTTACACTTTTTATTGTTGAGTTCATTTTCTTTTTGCAGTTTCTTAAGCAAATTAAAGTGTTATGTTCGTAATAAAAGTAGACCTGAAGGATATATTGCAGAAGAATGTTTAATGTTTTGCTCAATGTATTTAGGTGGCATTGATACTAAGTTGAATAAAATACCAAGAAATTATGAAGGCAACCATATTGATACAAGGAATGAGTTGTCGGTTTTTGTCCAACATGGTTATCCTTTAACAAGAGATAAATCTACACATTTAGAAGAACATGAGCGCAAACAAGCACATCTCTATGTTCTAAAAAATTGTGAAGAAGTTTAGCCATTTCTATAGTAAGATGTTTTCTTTACTATCATTTTTAAATTCTTTTGTAATCTATTTTTCGTTATTACTTTTTTACCTATAAATTATATTTCTTTAGGGAATACAAAGAAGGCATGCATAATATTGAGTTTGATAGTTGGTTCTACAACCAAGTAAGCATTCATATTTAAAAAAAATATTTAATTCTCTCATTTAAAAAGTTATTTATTTGTCTAGTTTGTTTAACTTTGTCAGGTCATACAATTAATTAAAGAAGGAAATTCACAAATTAGTGAAAAGTTATTATCATTAGCTAGGGGTTCTCATTATGGTGTTCAATAATTTACAGGTTACATTATCAATAGTTTTAGATTTTATATTAAGGATGTTGAAGGAAAAAGAACAAAGCAAAATAGTGGTGTTTTAGTGCAAGGAGTAGTTGGTTCTATGAATGTAAATTATTATGGAGTTCTTAATAAAATAATTGAACTTCAATATTTAGGGGAACAAAGAGTTTTCTTATTTCAGTATGATCTGTGGGATGTTCATAGTTTTGGAAAGGGTGTGAAAACAAATAAATATGGGTTTGTTAGTGTTAACACTTCTCGTAAGCTATTGACAAATGAGCCATATGTGCTTGAATGTTAAGCTTCACAAGTGTTTTATGTGAAAGATAATCATAACTCAAATTGGAAAATTGTATTAGAGGGTCATCCTGAATACTTTTATACAAAAGTATTTCAACAAACTGTCTCAGAAAATTTTCATGATTTTCAAAGTATGACCGAGGATCAAGATGACTCGACAGTGTGGGAAAGACATGATATCGCTGCCTTTAGTTCTACTATTAATTATAATGAAGAGCAAATTGCTGGTAATAATCAGCTAAAGTCTGAACCCGAGATTGATGATGATGACCTATTGCTATAAGCAACACATTAATAAGGTTCTTATTTTGTTCTTACATTGTTATTCTTCAATTTTTGGAAGATCACTTTCCATATTCTTTTTAATACATTAATAAGGTTCTAATATATTATCATATTTACACCCTAATATATATTTTTATTGTGTAGAGTTTGAAAGAGGTTACTCCATCTTATTTCATGTATCTTGAACATTAATAAGGTTCTAATATATTATCATATTTACACCCTAATATATATTTTTATTGTGTAGAGTTTGAAAGAGGTTACTCCATCTTATTTCATGTATCTTGAAAACAATATGAAGCTTGTTGTAGAAGAGTTTTCAGAATTTTAATGATTTGTTGATGGAAACAAGTGGAAATTTGCTTGCTATTTTGCTCTAAAGTAGGTGAAGGAGTTTGTAGTTATGAATATAGTTCATTATTTTGTGACTTTGTGTATCTTGATCCCTTTAAATTTGTACCATATTTTTTGACTGATTCTTTGAATGTTAGAACCCATGTCAATTGATTAAGAATGTTGTTTTGTCTAAAATGATGAGTTTGCAAGGTAGATGAGAAAAATCAGACATTTTCTATAATGATTATTAGAAATATTATATTGGATGCTTTTCTATATTTAAGACCTATACAATATTTAGTTTGATGTATAATTACATTCCTAATTATTATCTATTCTAGCAAATATATTATTTTTATTTAACAAATCACTAGCTAATAATATTATGTCATATCATTTGAGGAAAAAATAAACTATTACATTGGCGAATATGTTAAATTTGTCCCAATTATAACTATGATGCTAAGAAGTAAATTGATTTTGCTCCACAAAAATATCTACAGAAAAATTTTATTTGCTCAATTATAACCTTGTAAATATACAATATGAAATTTTCTTAATTTAGAAGCACATGTATATTACACAATTAATAATTAATTAAATTCATTCTTTAATTTATTATTATAAAAGTTATTTTAAAATCATATATTTTTCACATAATACTACCATTTGGCAGCATTTAGGTATGGAAATAATAATGTCGATTTAGATACACTAGTAATATTACATGGCAATTTGCTTATTTTAAATTTTTATTGCTATAGTTTATACAACTCATAGCTACAGTTCACTTTTGGCTATAAAAGAAATAAATGTAGCTAGCAGTGATATTATGATATTACTGTAGCAATAAAATTATAAAAATTGTGGCTAAATCCTTTAATTAGCTATAGAATTATTATATAGCTAAAACAATGAAGCTATTAAGTAACAATTGCTACAGGATTTTTCATATCGTAACAATTATAAAGATTTTGCTTCAAGTGTTTGATGTGCGTTACTAAAATTTATTTGCGCCATAAAAATTAGTTATGAATGATTATTTTTGTTGCTATTATTACATACTAGCTACAATTTGAAAATTTATAGCTATGATTTGTAGCTATAAGTGCAAAATGTTATAGTGTACTTCTTTTGCTTCAAAAGTTGATTCAATTTTACTAAGTTAATCTTTTATTGTTTTAACAAAATTAGATTCTTTATATTTTTAAATCTCTTGTTGTCCTGATTTAGAAACTTGAAAATGTTTAAAAACATAATTTTTTAGTTTTTTTTTTCTAATTTTTCTTCTTTATGTTTTATTACTACTTCTTTATTATTAATAGAATTTTATATTCTGTTTAATTATTTTTCTA
This sequence comes from Garcia nutans, assembly GCA_947685225.1. Classification (NCBI taxonomy): domain Eukaryota; kingdom Viridiplantae; phylum Streptophyta; class Magnoliopsida; order Malpighiales; family Euphorbiaceae; genus Garcia; species Garcia nutans. The sequence goes on from CANTUV010000013.1 coordinate 2,575,805, forward strand.
TACTATATAAATCTGATAGTACAACCAAATCTGATAATTCTGAGTCATCATAAATTAAAAGGATTGTAAACAGAAATGAAGTAATCTTAGAATATTTTAATAAAGCAATAGATGATTGGAAAATACCCAAAGTAGATAAAGAATAAATTTATAAAATACCTAAAATAAATATTTTTAAAACTGATTATACAATAAAAATGAAAGAAAGAGATATACAGTTAAGTAACCCTTTTGAAATGACTACTCTGTTATCTCCTCAGCCTTAAAACAACGTAAAGATAAAAAAAATATAAATATGTACATACACGATTGATACAATTTGGTATAAAATTTTTGACAAGAGAATGATTAAATACTAGTATAATAGTTGTCATAAGAAATACTAGGTTTTTAAATTTTCAAGACTCTCTCTTAGGATCTGTAGAGACTAGTTTGAGTCAATGACCTATTAACTTTGATGTACATCCTGATATAACAGTATTTTTAAGTGACCCAAACATATTAAAAAGTGTAATATCAAAAATTAAAATTCATAATTATAAAATGTTAGAAAAATCTTTTTATAGCATTAATCTATAAAATACAGCATAAAGCTATGGTATCTGCCATTGCAACTAAATATAAAATGCAACATAGAAAATTAGAAACTAAGTTTCTTCAAACAGACCTTAGTAAAACAATTATTGTGATTCCTAAAACCATACAGTGAAAGGACATTTCCCTTCCTGATAGTAGATTCTAGAAGGAGCAATTTTTCTTCCAGAATATGAGGAAATTGTAAAGCCTAATATAAATATTAGTTAGATAGAATAATATGAAGATGGTAAAGTAAAATTAAAATTTAGTAGACAGAGTATAAACAGTAGATTAATGTCCAAATTGAACTTTTATAATTTATTAGTATTAATATAATATTTTAAAAAATTATTTATTGATAAAAAAATTTTAAATTTTTAATAAATAAATATTTAATATTAATAATAAATAATTAACTTTTATAATATCATAATTTATAATAATTTTAACAAAAATTAATAATTTAATAATTTATAATATTAACAAATTGTAATTTATTTTTTTAATTTTCTTCAATTTTTATATTTTAAAATTTTTAAAAATTATTTTCTTAAAAAAGCTCTTGGAATAAAATTTTAAAAAAAATTGGCTTAAAAATTTATAATTTATTTACACAAAAATAGTTGCACTGAATAAAATTAACAAAATGAACAAAAACCATTAATTTCATCACCTTCATTAATAATCTTCACGAGCTTAAAATCATAACTGCTAATTCTACAATCTTAGAGGAGAAACCAAAGTTATAAATATTAAAAGCCGAAAAAAAGTAAAAGATAAAGAAAAATAATTGGATATTCTCTTCTACAATCTGATTAAAAATATATATACATGTGGTTTTCTTATATTATTTTTAACTAATTTAATTAATGAAATATATTTTCAGTTTTAAAAATTAATTTCAATTAATTTTTAAAAATTAAAATTTCATTCATTAATATTTTTAATTATTTTTTAATATTGAAAAATTATTTCATTAACTAAATTGAATCAGATAAAAATAATATAAAAATCACATGTACATATTTTTAAATTAATTTTGGGAAGGAGATTGCCCATTTTTTTTTTGGGCTTCCGATAATTATAGCTTTGATTTCTCCTCTAAGATTGTAGAATTGATAGTTATGATGTTAAACTCATAAAAATTATTAATGGAGATGATGAAATTAATATTTTTTTTTCATTTTGTTAATTTTATTTAGTGTGACTATTTTTGTGCAAATAAATCATAAATTTTTAAGCCAAAATTTTTTATTCTTAATCCAAGGGTTTTTTAAGAAAATAATTTTTAAAATATAAAATATAAAAATTGATGAAAATTAAAAAATAGACTATAATTTTTTAATATTATAATTTATTAAATTATTAAATTTTTGTTAAAATTATTATAAATTATGATATTATAAAAATCAATTATTTAATATTATGAATTATTAATGTTGATTTATTTTTTAAAAATATTATATTAATATTGATAAATTATAAATAGTTCAATTTGAACCTTGATGTTTGACTAAAGTCTAAATTGGACCCTATCATTAGTTCAGTTAACTGTTTCGTTAAAAAAGTTTTAATTTGACCCAAATTAAAAAAAAAAAGCTTCATTTTGGTTCAAAAAAAATTTAAAAGTTTAATTTGGTTCACACGTTATAGTTCAGAGTCTAAATTGGACCTTTGTTCATCTTCCATAAACAAATCAATAAAATCATATCAATATATATTTACATTAGATTTCATTCAATCACATACTAATATATTCAAGCTAATCTTTTCCACTTTAAATTCTATTTAATAGTACTTATCTTTTCTGTGAGCGGGGATTTTGCCCCCACTCCTGGTGGAATGTTTCTTGCGACTTCGGCACTGTTTAGGCTCGGGGCCTTAGAGAACACAAACCTAAGTCCGGAGAAAATGGAGTCACCACCCGGACAGGCCGAAAAAAAAGAAAGGGGTGGATGACTCGATTCCTAAGGAATCCCCAACCCCCTAATGGGTTCAAAAAGTTGGGTACGTGTGGGGAAGGTGAGAAATGGCCCAACACCCCCACAATGCCCGGTTCATTGGAACCGGCCTCCTTTACAGGTCTTAATATTATAAAATTCTTAAGTATAATAACATTATCCATACTACACACAATAAAAAGAAAGCATCATTATATTAAAATCAAAGCAATGTCCAAACAAAACAAAATAAATAAATGGACACCCATCCAAAGATGGAAACATGTCCTTACATCACATGCCTAGATAGGACACCCACCAAAAGGTAGAAACATGCCCTTTACATAATTTCTAAAATAGAAAAGCAAATTAAATTACATGATGTTTAAATAATGAGGTACCCACCAAGTGGAAACATACCTCTTACAACTTTTGGAAGTCTAAATTAATTGATAAAAGTAAATAATCATCCATAATAAATAAATTATTCATTAAAAGTATTTAAATATCAATAAAATAAACATCCATCCATGATAAATTAAATAAATCAAGTATTGAAATTAAATAGATTAAAGCATAAGAGATAAATCAAGGTATAAGTAAATATGGGATTGAATAAAGCAAATAAAAGTTCAATTATAGCTACTGTGAATTTTTATGGAATTAAAATAGATTAGGGTTTTATGTTTTAAAAGGTTGGTAAGACTCTTTGATTAATCAAATTAAGGTTTGAATAATGAAATCATGAAACTAGAGTTTTAAATACCTTAAAATACTTTAATTTGTGATTTTTGGTTTATTGAACTTTAAGCTACTGTGTAATTTTTGAGTTTTTATGTTTTTATGTTTTTTAATGTTTTAAAAGGATTAGGGTTCATAAAAATTATGGTTTAAGGTTTTAAAAGGATTAGGGTTCATTATTTTAGGTTTAAAAGTTGAATTTTGGATTTTAGGGTTTTAGAATTTGGGTCACGGGTAATGAAGAACTTTTAGGGTTTTAGAAATCAATTTGATATTTTATGAAGTTTTATGAATTTAAACAAAGGATTGAAGTTTTTATAAGTAGAAAAGATGTTTTTTTTAAGGCTTTTTGAATGAAATAGAACCTACTTTAAAATCTTAAAAGAAACAGAATTTGATTTTGGTTTTGTTGAAAAATATGTTCAATTAGTGTTTTAAGGTCTTTAAGAAGAAAAAATAATAATTTTAAGTCTTTTTAGAAAAGAAGGTCACGTTTTAGTGTTTTAACTTTGGAAAACTCAAATTAAAGATCTAAAGTTTTTTATTTAAAAAAACCTTAATTTCATAAGTTTGCTACTGTGAAAACATAAATCAAAAAGAATTTAACATACCTTCTTTTATTGATTCCTCCAAAAACAATTCTTCTTGGATGAACTAGCTCCAAAGACAAGCCTTTGTTGCCTTTGAATTGCTTAATTCGTGCTGCTGCTGCTTTTAAAAATCACTTGAATTGAGTTTCCCTTTTCCTTCACTGATTTGGTTTCAAAAAATCAAGCTACTCCCTCCTTTATTCCCCCCCTCAATTGATTAGGTTTCAAAAAATTTGCGTCGAAAAATTTTGCACTAGCGAAAACTGCGGTAGCCGGGCCCGTGGCTGGGGCCAGTGGGCGTGCCAGCCCGCAGGAAATTCCTGCGTGCGGCTATTTCGCCCGCAGGAAATTCCTGCGGGTGAACGGCTGGGCCTGCGGGCGAAATAGCTCGCCCGCAGGAAATTCCTGCGGGCGATTGTTTTGCAGGCAGGATTTTCCTGCGGGGCAAAACTTCCTCGGGCCCGCGCGACTGTTTTTTGCTGCCGATTTTTTTTCGACTCCGATTTTTATTTTTATTTTTATTTATTTTTATTTGTTTATTTTTTTATTAATAAAAATTAGATAATAAAGCAAAAACTATTTAATTAAAATTATTTTGGACCAACTAGACAACAAAAATTATTTTGGACTAAATAAAGCATATTGGATTGGATTGGGTCAAAAATTAAGGGTCTACAGTTTGCCCTCTGCTTGAATGATCTGAAACCTTAGTGAAAGAGAGTGAAAAACAATAAGACTTAATTTTTGATATGGTGATTTAAATTTATTTTGGGTACTTGGACCCGAGAATGGGCAATTGGACCCGGGATCGGGCGCTTGGACCCGAGATTGATTTGATTTGGGTACATGGACCCGGGATTGGGTACTTAGACCAGAGATTGATTTGAGTTGGGTACTTGGACCCGAGATTGGGTACTCGGACCCGAGATTGGGTACTTAAACCCGAGATTGATTTAACTCATCTGACCTTTTATCAGTTGAGAATTCTGGCATAAATGGTTGTTCTATTTTTCTAAATTGTAGGTCTTTACCCACCAAAAATAGATCTTTATCTATTAGAAACTATGTCTTTTACCTAGGAACATGGATCTTTATCCATTGGAGATTGGGTCTTTACCCATGAAACATGGATCTTTTATCCATTGGAAATCGGGTCTTTACCCTTGAAACATGGATCTTTATCCATTGGAAATCGGGTCTTTACCCTTGAAACATGGATCTTTATCCATTGGAAATCGGGTCTTTACCCTTGAAAATGGATCTTTATCCATTGGAGATCGGGTCTTTACCCTTGAAACATGGATCTTTATCCACTGGAGGTCGGGTCTTTACCCTTGAAACATGGATCTTTATCCATTGGAGGTCGGGCCTTTACCCTTGAAAATGGATCTTTATCCATTGGAGGTTGGGTCTTTACCCTTGAAACATGGATCTTTATCCATTAGAGATCGGGTCTTTACCCTGGCTTAAGCTCTTTTAGCCAGACTGATCTTTCATCTTTCGCATCTTCATTCTTTTGAGAATTATAATTTTCTTCTTTCTCATTCTTTATTGTTTTTCCTTTGCACTTTTGCAAAAAATTCAACCCTTTTTTAGTTGGTTCTTATATCTCTGCGTGGCGAAATATTTGCAAGTGAGTTTGAAAATGTTTTGCATATAAACTCAAAAATTGAAAAGGAGAAACTTTGCCCCCTGTGTAGGCTCAAACCCATGATTTTTCTATGCGGACTCTGATTGATGTTGTTGTTGTCTAGTTCTTCACATAAGCATGTATTTCTTCTCTTTGCAATATTATTGGAGCTTTCTCAAGCAATGGGCTTTCTATGCCCCCCTGATTCGATATCTTCTTTTGATTCTTTACTTCGCAAGGTGTTTGCTGTTCATTTTGCCAAAGAATAGACAACACAAGACAAGAAAGTGCGATGTGACATGCTCATGTATGCATGATATGCATGAATAATACTTATAATGGTTCCATGACTCACAGACCGAGGCGATCAGCAGAAGTATTCTCATTGACTTATTTTCGACGCCCGTTTAAGTCTTGCATTGGAATGATCGAAAGCTTTTGCCTTTGTGGCTTTTATCTTCAAGATGTTGAAACAATGAGTGGTGGAGGTCCCAAGTTGCAGAGTCAGGGATTCATCTATTTCGAACTATATTTTAGCATGTCAGTTGGTAGTTTCTTCATAACTTTGCCAATAATAATTTTCTTTGCTCAATGTGTCCTTTGGAGGTTCAACATACTTCCCTTAACTTGAAGGCTTTGTTATGACAAAACATTTTTTTTTTGAAATTTTCGAATTTTTCATTTTGAAATCAAATGTTGGCTTTGCCAAATTATTGTCGATGTACCTCAGGACTTGATTTTTCCAAATTAACATATCTATAACATGACAACCCTAGTTACCGTACTAAACTCGGGGATTATTTTTACTTAAGCAAGAATTGTTGCACTTCAGATAGGCACATACACATTACTTGGCCAGAGGTCTCATTGAGTTTAAATACTGTCTATCTCATATGCATGCTTATCAAACTATCTCCACTAATAGACTCTACCTACCAAGAGAGATCAACAGGTCTTTGATAGGCTTGAAATGGGGTCTATGAGGGAAACAGGCTTAAGTGAAGGCCATTTTGAGATTGGAGCTGGTGTGACATAATGGACAAACCTTCACACTATAAATTTCTTGTTGGAATTTTAGGCAACTTGGAGGCAACCTTGCTAGACTCCAAATTTCTTCTATCTTCTTAGCATTAATTTGGATCTTGATTAGGACAGTTTTTGCCCTTGCATAAAGTTTAAGACCCAAATTTGTTTCTTTTCTCCCTTTTCTTTCTTTTTATTTTTCTTACTCTTCCCTTTCTTTGTCTTTTGTCCTTCTTTCTTGTTGGACTACAGAACTTTCAAGAACTGGGTGGTCTTCCTCCTTTTCTCCAATTTTAATTGAATCTTTGGTTGGGTTGGACCAACTCAAAAAAGGTCTTTATGAACCAAATAGAAGCCTTTTGCTGCTTTAGGTAAAAGAGAACTCAGTTGGCTTTTTGAACCATTTTGGGTTTTTTTTTTACTCTTTTTTTTCTTTTTCTTTTCTTTTTCTATTGATTTTTTTCTTTCTTTCTCTCCTTTTTTTGTTTTTGGTTCTAGCTCAAACAGAGTTGTCTTATTTGTACCAACTTGGGCTTCCAATAATGGATGAGTGGAGTAACATAAATCTTCTTTAATAGGGATAAATCATTTATTACTCCAATGTTGATGTTGTCTTGGAGATATTAAGGGAACTTCAACTACCCTTAGGGTCTTGAAAACGTCCACTATCTTTATGGTCTTGAGAACTTCAACTATCTTTATGGTCTTGAGAACTTCAACTATCTTCATGGTCTTGAGAACTTCAACTATCTTCATGATCTTGACTAATCATTGCCTTTTTTGATCTTATTGCCTCTTCATCTTAGTGATCATAAGACTTGCCAAAAGTATCACAACAGCTCAGGGTAGGTTATTAAGGTTATATGCCAATGAAAAGAAAGCTAAAATTTTATGAAGGCTCAAAGGGACAACTAGGGATTGATATTTAATAAGGTGGATACTTGTTGTTGGCTAATCAAATAATGCCTAGATCATTTCTCTCTTAAATAAGTATAGTTCAATTTCACCTCGAAAGTTTGTCAAAGCATGTTCTAAGACTGACTAAGACCTAGACAAAGGCAATTACGTAGGAGCCCTCTCTAAGTAAGCATACACAACTCAATGCTATAGAGAAATTCCCTCATCTAGTAAAGTCATTCGAGTCATGATGCCTAGACACATTAATTTATAAACATCAAGCTAAATTCCTCATTGGTTGAGCATAAAAATGAACAAAGACCAACAAAAATTTATGATAAAAATAATTTAAATTTGAAAAACACAATAGTTCTAAAATATTAAAGAAAGTAAGATTGAAAAGCAACATTCAAGCTAAGGAAAGTTCATTGAGTTAGGCTTCTTTTCCTTTCACATCTTCAATATTTCCATCTTGAAAGGATGATAAAACAAAGTCTTCTTCCAATCCTTTTCCCACCATGGAGGTTGCTGGTGGTGGCACTCTGTTGAACCTTGGAAATGGATTATCTTTGGTGTTGGGCTTGTCCTGCTCGGGCAACTTGACATTATCAATTAAATTCTGGATCTCATGCCTTCACTTCATGCAATTGTCCGTTTCATATCCAGGCCTTTGATGGAATTGGCAAAATGCATTAGTATCAAAGTTAGGTGGAAGAGGATTAGGCAAAGGATGAGGAGTCAAAGGTTGTAACAATCCCTTCTTTTGTAGCTTATTGAGAACCCAAGATAATGGCTTCCCTAATTCTGAAAATTGCCTCATTCCTCCTTGACTAGCGGCATTAACATCAACCTCTTTTTGTGTGCTTTGATTGCCCGACTGGTAGTTCCCTTTTCTCATTCCTTCTTATTAAAAAGCGATTCTTCTCCATTTTCCACTCTTCAATTTATAGACCAGCTTGGAGAAGATCTTTGAAATCACGGATGAGTGTATGAGACATCCTCTCATGAAGATTAGGCAACACCCCTCTCACAATCATCCTTATTTGATCGGATTCATCGGGCCTCTTCTTGAGTAAAGCAGCCTTGTTTCTCCATCTCTTGACATAATCTACAAATTTTCATTTGGTCGTTGCCTAATGGACTCAACTTCCATTAAGGTAACTTCCATTTCAACATTGTATCCATATTGTTGGATGAAGGCTTTGTAAAGTAGATCCCAACTCTTTTGTGTTCCATCATCTAAGGTATTGAACCAATTTTGGACAGCAGGATCCAATGAGAGCATGAAGTACCTTAGAGTTTGAGCCTTAGGGCAGATTGCATGGCAGTGATATACTGCTTCACATGGAGATGAGGATTTCCGGTGCCATTGTACTTGGAAAAAGATGGCATCTTGAACTTGTACAGGACTTCTTCATCTAGCTCAAATAGTTTGTCGATCTCAGACTTCTCTTCGGTTTTCAGATTCTTCTCAAATCTCTTTTCTAAATCAGCAATCATCTTTTCAACATCGGATGTCTCGGTCTTTTCAATAGTTGCCTTCTCAAAAATCTTCGATTCCTTTTTGTCTTGAAGATCTTGGTAATATTGAGCCCAATCATCATCATCAATGATCACCTTATCATCATCAAAAGCTACTTCACTAACTTTGGTCTTCCCTTTGTCCTTTGGTTTCTTAGTGCTAGCAGATGCCTCGGCATGGTTTTCTAAGATTGCAGTTAATTGGTTCTTCATGGTCTCAGCTAGGGGCTCTTTGATTTCTTCCATCTTGGCATTGAGGGCCTCATCAACCATCCTTTGAATTTGTTCGGGCTCCATTGTTTTTGGTGAGCAAGTGATTGAGTCGTTGCTAGATGCTTCGTCTTCGGCGTAGGTTGGATTGTTGTAAGCTTTAGAACTATCGTAATCCAGGGCTGTGAGCCAGAGAGGATCAATGAGATGAGATGCAAATGTATGCATGTATGCATGTATGCACAAACAACAAATAAGGATAAATAGGATGTTCCTTCCAACCTTATAACATCCACACACGAATGACGAGTCTCTTTTCCTAGGTATATGGTTAACCAAAATACCAACATGGGGTACCTTACTTTCGAATAATTCCCTCGGATGTTTCAACCAATAGTTATATCCTTGAAAATGGAAATCAATCCATGATAATTCCCATTAATTAGGTTTTAATCCATTCAACCAACTAAAGTATCTTTTATGCTATGTTGGATTAAAATGAAATTAAGAGGCTTATTATAAATAGATTTCTCACTTGAAAAGAGGTAACTAGTGGTTCATGCCAAAAACAAGCCCATAGTTAATTTATTCTTAGTGTAAACTAGGCCCACAATTGATTTTTGGTATTTCATAATTGACCTAAATATTTTTGCAAGCTCTTTGTAAGAAAATGTTGGGTGAAAATAGTTTTGTTTCTAAGCCCATTGTAAAAGATTTTAGAAAAATGGATTTTGGGCTTAGTATTTGGGCCATGGGCCAAAGAATTTTTGATTTGTTTTTAGAAAAGTCTTATGTCCAAAGACCATTTTGAAAAGTTTTGAAAAATAGCTTTGGTCTTTTGGATTTAAAAAAAAATTTTATTTTGAGCTTACAATATACTTAGGTCATATTAGAAAAAGAACAAACCAAATAAGCCATAATTTAGACTAAGATAAACTAACCATAGTCAAACAACATGCATTTAGGGTAAAACCTAAGAAAAGTAACTAGGCCAATTACATGAGCTTTAGTCTTTGGGTAGAAAGGCTTAGGTTCCCATAGCAAGTATATACCAAACGGTACGAGGCTATGAGTGGTTATGCCATGCTCGATCTCCATACCTTGAGTGAAAGTATGGTATCCCTTATATAACACAACACGGGTAACACGGGCGTCCTAACTCACGCACATGATGCAAACTAAATGATGCAATGGATAAAATCATTATAAGAAAGAATATAATAATATAAAGACTAACGAAATCAACTTCTCTTGTCCCCAGTGGAGTCGCCACTGTGAGCGGGGATTTTCGCCCCCACTCCCGGTGGAATAGTTCTTGCGACTTTGGCACTGTTTAGGCTCGGGGCCTTAGAGAACACGGACCTAAGTCCGGAGAAAATGGAGTCACCACCCGGACGGGCCGGGAAAAAAGAAAGGGGTGGATGACTCGATTCCTAACGAATCCCCAACCCCCTAATGGGTTCGGAAAGTAGGGTACGTGTGAGGAAGGTGAGAAATGACCAAGCACCCCCACAACGCCCGATTCATTGGAACCGGCCTCCTTTACAGGTCTTAATATTATAAAATTCTTAAGTATAATAACATTATCCATACTACACATAATAAAAAGAAAGCATCATTATATTAAAATCAAAGCAATGTCCAAACAAAACAAAACAAATAAATGGACACCCATCCAAGGATGGAAACATGTCCTTACATCACATGCCTAGATAGGACACCCACCAAAAGGTAGAAACATGCCCTTTACATAAGTTCTAAAATAGAAAAGCAAATTAAATTACATGATGTTTAAATAATGAGGTTCCCACTAAGTGGAAACATACCTCTTACAACTTTTGGAAGTCTAAATTAATTGATAAAAGTAAATAATCATCCATAATAAATAAATCATTCATTAAAAGTATTTAAATATCAATAAAATAAACATCCATCCATGATAAATTAAATAAATCAAGTATTGAAATTAAATAGATTAAAGCATAAGAGATAAATCAAGGTATAAGTAAATATGAGATTGAATAAAGCAAATAAAAGTTCAATTATAGCTACTGTGACTTTTTATGGAATTAAAATAGATTAGGGTTTTATGTTTTAAAAGGTTGGTAAGACTCTTTGATTAATCAAATTAAGGTTTGAATAATGAAATCATGAAACTAGGGTTTTAAATACCTTAAAATACTTTAATTTGTGATTTTTGGTTTATTGAACTTTAAGCTACTGTGTAATTTTTGAGTTTTTATGTTTTTATGTTTTTTAATATTTTAAAAGGATTAGGGTTCATAAAAATTATGGTTTAAGGTTTTAAAAGGATTTGGGCTCATTATTTTAGGTTTAAAAGTTGAATTTTGGATTTTAGGGTTTTAGAATTTGGGTCACAGGTAATGAAGAATTTTTAGGGTTTTAGAAATCAATTTGATATTTTATGAAGTTTTATGAATTTAAACAAAGGATTGAAGTTTTTATAAGTAGAAAAGATGTTTTTTTTAAGGCTTTTTGAATGAAATAGAACCTACTTTAAAATCTTAAAAGAAACATAATTTGATTTTGGTTTTGTTGAAAAATATGTTCAATTAGTGTTTTAAGGTCTTTAAGAAGAAAAAATAATAATTTTAAGTCTTTTTAGAAAAGAAGGTCACGTTTTAGTGTTTTAACTTTGGAAAACTCAAATTAAAGTTCTAATTTTTTTTTTTAAAAAACCTTAATTTCATAGGTTTGCTACTGTGAAAACATAAATCAAAAAGAATTTAACATACCTTCTTTTGTTGATTCCTCCAAAAACAATTCTTCTTGGATGAACTAGCTCCAAAGACAAGCCTTTGTTGTCTTTGAATTGCTTAATTCGTGCTGCTGCTGCTTTTAAAAATCACTTGAATTGAGTTTCCCTTTTCCTTCACTGATTTGGTTTCAAAAAATCAAGCTGCTGCCTCCTTTATTCCCCCCCCCCCCCTCCCTCAATTTGATTATATTGGTCCTTATTTATAATGGTTTTAGGTTGTTTATTCTTAATTACACACGACAAATAATAATAATAATAAAAAGAAATTAAAACCTAATTGGTTTAGGTTTCAAAAAATTTGCGTCGAAAAATTTTGCACTGGAGAAAACTGCGGCAGTCGGGCCCGTGGCTGGGACCAGTGGGCGTGCCAGCCCGCAGGAAATTCCTGCGTGCGGCTATTTCTCCCGCAGGAAATTCCTGCGGGCGAAATAGAATTTCTATTTCGCCAGCTATTTCGCCCGCAGGAAATTCCTGCCGGTGAAGGTTTTGCCCGCAGGATTTTCCTGCGGGGCAAAACTTCCTCAGGCCCGCTCGACTGTTTTTCGCTGCCGATTTTTTCCGACTCCGATTTTTATTTTTATTTTTATTTTTTATTAATAAAAATTAGATAATAAAGCTAAAACTATTTAATTAAAATTATTTTGGACCAATTAGACAACAAAAATTATTTTGGATTAAATAAAGCATATTGGATCGGATTGGGTCAAAAATTAAGGGTCTACATTTTCCTTCAACAATATCTCAACATTTTACTAATCATATCCAATAATTATTTATCCATAAATTTATTGCACACTCAATTTGATTCTTTAATTACATTTATCAATAATTTCCTTAAGTTGCCCATTTTTTTTTAATTTCATCACCCCACAAAATAATCTTTTTTCATTATTCCGTAACTATCTTCCACCAACTATTTATACATCCCATAATTTAATTACTAATTCACTACTATTTCGTTCATGTTAACCAAGAAAATAATTTCTTATACTCCAAAATCAGAATTAAATTTAAATATAATTTTTCCTAAGAAAATAAATCAAGCAAGATTATAAACATAACCTCTAATTTTAATTAAACTGAATACTAACCTTTTCCATTAAACATTAATTATTCCACCATAACTTCCATTTACTTAATCTAGTATTTTTTTTTTTTTGCAAACTCATGCAATTACATAATTTAATTACCTTATAGATAAATTATTCAGGAACACCACTAAATCCTTTACATTATACACTTCAAATCATATTATATCCATAATACACACTCGTTTTAAATAATATCCTACACCCATGTAAATTCAACCATCATTATTTTCATCTTATTTGTTAACACAACCTATAAATATCATACTCCTCATGTATTTAATTAATCTCACTTCAATTATTCTCATTTCTCTCTCAAATACCACAATTTAATCAATCTTTAGACCTCCATCCACACATATATACATAAAAATAATTTGTATAATTATAACTTCATATATAACCAATCATTTGTTTATAAACACAAACCTCATCCAAATAATTCATCAACTCAATATTATACTTACATATTGAGTCAAATAGTTAATATCTAACTCTCCCAAATTACCATTAAATTCAAACCTCAATTTTTTTTTTCATTAGTTGCCCTTCCATTCCACATTGCTTAATTTTTTTTATTACTTAATCATATAACTCTAATAACACTATTATCTTTAACCTAAAATATAATTTACTTAACTTAAAGTTAGTCTTTAGTATATTATGCAACTTCTCATGAACTTTCTATGATTAAGCAAATAGTTTAATATTTTAACTCTTTAACTCATATACCTCCATTAATCACCTGGCTTTAAAAGCACATTTTCACCCCAAATCATATGATTAACACTCTAAATATTATTCAAATCATATACACCATATTAAAGAATTTTACTTTCCTATTTACCAAACCTTCCATAACCTCAAATAATATTAAGGGCTACTAAATACCCTCAATAGCACAACCATATAAGATATTAAGGTATTACTATATAAAATAATATTCATCCCTAAACACATAGTTCTTCCAAGACTAAGATTATCCTTTTACATTTCAGATAACTTTTTATTCACTTGTAATCAATGCGTCCCAGGTGCCAACTCAACTTATATCCTTCAACACAAGTAACATTGCCATATTTGAGATCAACACAAGTATTAATACATATGTATGTATCACAACTCAAATCACATTTTAAAATTCTCCTTTCCCTCTGTCAAAACTCACCTAGGTCGAGAATCTCAAGCCTAGGCTCTGATACAAAAATAAATGTAATACCTTTATCCCTATATATATACACAGTACATATACCTCATATACATATAATATATATATAAAGAATATAAGAGTGGAACAAAAAAATAACCGTAATAACTCTTCTATCCAGTTTCAAAAACATTTACTTATTAAAATAAAATATAAATAAATCTTTTACGATTAATATAATCAGTATTAGCTCATCATTTCAATATTAAAAATAATTAAAAGTTAATAATAGAAAATCTTTGTAAAAAATTCACCATAGTTTATCTATAACTTCATAAAATCCCAAATTAACAAGTGCCCAACCTGCACAAAACAACACTCCAAAATACACATTTATAAAATCCATCCTTCTCCAAAAGAAAAAAAAATCACTTTATCAATTTATATACAAAAGTATCATGTACATGTTTAATATTTTAGAAAACAAGTTAAAATACAAAATGATGTTTTTACTATTCAAAACCCATATTATACAGTACATAAATTATACATGATAGCAACACATTATAAGTTGGTCTCGTGACACACACAATCTCCAAGTCTCAATCCCAGTCTGGATAATCCTGGTCTGCATTTCTAATATCTGCGCAATACACACTACCGTGCTAAGCCGAGAGCTTAGTGGTACAAACTTTAATACATAAACAATTTTAAATACCAATGCACAGTTATTATCCCATTATATCATTGCTATTTTATGTTCATTATCTCATCATATATATATCACCCCTCATAACACATACTTTAACAAAGACAAAAAGAAAAGTAAAGTAAAATGATTTTAATTTAAAATGCTTCCACTTGCTTCAATTTGGCTTGCACACACATAAATCAATCAATAAGCCAAATTATTAAATTAAAATCATTTTCATGCTTAATTTATATTAAACTACCATTAATACACAATTTTCTATCCAATTCCCAACAAAAACCCCAATTTTCTCTCTTCACTACCTTACTCAAACTTCATCTTACCCAACTTATTTCCAACATTTAACCATGAAATCATTACTTATACATCAATATAACATTAAAACAACTCACTTTCACAATTACTGAAACCTCTTCTAAAAATTCTAATTTCACATAATGTATCCATAAACACTAACTTCACCAAGAACCTGCTCATCTCACATTTCCAGCCATAAAATCATAACATTTACATTAAAACAACATTAATCCATCCTATTTCAATAATTAAAACCATCCATATTAAATCCCAATTTTCACATAATCATTCCATAACTCTAATTCCAACATTTATGCTCATCTCCATAAATTAATAAATAAATCATCACATATCTATTATAGTAACTCATTTACTATAAATTTTAACAATTAATACAACTTTCTATCTGTAGACCCTTGATTTTGGCCCTAAGCTAGTCCGATCCCAATTAAGGAATGCCTAGTTAATTTTGGTCCACTCTTAATGGCTTAAACCTGTTTTAAAGCCTTTAATTAGATTGGTTCAATTTTATTAGGACCAAAGACAAGCCGGTTTAATTTTTTTAAAGCTAGAATTAGATCCTATTCGAAATAAGAATGAGTGCGGTTGGGTGTGGATCATGACAGGTTGAATTAGGCCTGTCCAATTCATCCATATCGATTTGGATCAAGTCCAAATCGATATGGACAATGTCCATGTCTAATTGGACATCCAATTCGACATGGATGTTGTCCATATCAAATTGGATCAAGTCCAAATCGATATGGACAATGTCCATGTCGAATTGGACATCCAAATTCAACATGGACAAATATCCATGTCAAATTGGACATCCAGTTCAACATGGATGTTATCCAATCGGTATCTAATGAATCCATATAGAACTAAACAAAGGTTTAATTCGATATGGATGGGTTTAATTCAACATGATTCCTATCTTTAGACGGAATCTGAGCCGTGTTCAAATTAATAATCAGGATTAAGCTCAATTTACATAGGTTTAACCTAATTGGCTCCTTAAAAATACAGGCTTAAGCAAGGCAACAAAGGGGGAAACTTTTATTAAGGAATTGGCAGTAAAGAAAAGAATCGAGGCAGCAACCTTGATGAACGAACAAGCAGGATTGGTATCAAACAACAAGAGACAATAATTTTGACGAATGAACTAGGAGTAAAGAAAAGAGATAGTAGTAGTTTTATTAAACCCTAATTATCAAAAAGCAATTGAAGGATGAAATTTGATTAACAAATTGAAAGAGATAGAAGCAAAGACCAAAGAGAGAGACAGTAGCCAAAGGTTGATCTGCAGATCATTAAACCTCCAACCAAAAACCAAGGTGATTTAGATAGTAGCTTGGACAATATTTCTTCAATTTGGTGGAGCCAACACGAAGGTACATTTTCTATTTAATTCATTTAAATTTAATAGTAGCTGCTTTTGATAATAACTTTTAACATTGATATTTCATTCATCCATTAGCTATTTATTTTCAAATACCATCATGCAATAAGTTAGATTTAGTTTATAATGATTATGCCAATCCTTTAAATCAACCATTATATTTGCACAATAACTTGTTAGGACACTCAGTAGCCAAGCCATTAATAATATTAAAATTGTTAGTTCATTAAAGCCTCAATCTTGGTGGCAACTTATACAAAACCCTAATTTACCTAAACCCTAGTTTTCAAAATCATAAAATCCTAATTTTTATCTTAAAATCCTAGTTTAGAAAAACCCTAATTTCTATAAACATAAAACCATAGATTACATAGAAATCCTAATTCCCCAACAAAACCATATTATGAAAATCGTTTACCTTTTGGGAGCGCTGCCCTTGATCCCCGGTAAGGGTCGCTACCCCTTTGACACTTGCCGTAAACGCGACTTGTGGCATCACACACTATATTTCCTTACTGGGGTAATATTAAGATGTGTTTGTTTATTTTCTTTTTAATTATTTAATTATTTTTCTATATGTTGTATTATTTTTTCTCTGCTTTATTCTTTTCCTAAGATTTATATGTATTTTTAAATAGACTTGTAAAAGGAATGTTTCCACTCGTGGGTGCCTTATTTATTTGATTTATTTATTTTCTGCAGTTTAATTTATTTAAAGATTTTAAAATTAATGTAAAGGGTATGTTTTCCACTAAATGGTGGATGTCCTATTTTATTTAGTTTTGGATATTGGATATTGTAAGAGCATATTTTCATCCTTGGATGGGTGCCTATTTTAATTATTTATTTTAAATAAATGTGATGGATATTTATTTCTTTTAATGTGCATGTAATATGAATGATGCAATAATAGGTTAAAAATTTAATAATATTTAGACTTAAAAAGGAAGTCGTTCCAATGAACCGGGTGTTGTGGAGTGCTGGGTCATTCTCACTTTCCCTACATGTACCCAACTTTCCAAACCCAATAGGGGTTGGAGATTCCTTAGGAATCAAGTCATCCACCCCCTTTCTTTTTTTTCGGCCCGTCTGGGTGGCGACTCTATTTTTTCTGGGTTGGCCTTGAGCCTAATAGTGCCAAAGTTGCAACAACCATTCCACATGGGAGTGGGGGCGAAAATCCCCACTCACACTCTCTCTAGACAAATTATACATAACCGAAAAATCTAAAGAAAACAAAGCTTTGGAAGAGTTTACTTACTTGTTTCCTTAATTTCTCTTCAAAACTAACTTATTTCCTTATGAATTTGGTGAGATTTGATATGTTTGATGAAGCCAATTTCCTCCCCACTCTCTATCAAATTTTTGGCCATGGAGCTTTGACGATGAAGAAGATGAAATTTCTATTAT
Source organism: Garcia nutans (assembly GCA_947685225.1). Taxonomy (NCBI): domain Eukaryota; kingdom Viridiplantae; phylum Streptophyta; class Magnoliopsida; order Malpighiales; family Euphorbiaceae; genus Garcia; species Garcia nutans. The sequence continues at coordinate 2,593,768 of CANTUV010000013.1, forward strand.
TTTCTTCTTCATTTCTACCCTTATATATCAATTAATAAAACTTTAATTCCTATAGGAATATTTATTTTCTCCTTTTTGACTTTTCTTTTCTTTTTTTAATTATCTAATTATTTATTTTATCATCATCTTCCATCAATCATTACATATATATATATGTCATATATACCTTGCATATATGTTGTGTATATTTTATGCATATGTATATATAATGTATATTTTATGTGTACTCCAAGTATACAATATGCATATATCTTGTATATATTATGTGTAAATCTTATTTTCACTCTTCCAACATACTAACTACCTCCAATTAATTATTTCACAACATTTAAAATTTACAGGTGTTATATAGGTTCGCCGCCCTTCTCATTTTATCTGCTAATGATATATTTATATTCTCTAAGAATTGTCCTTTCAGGTGTCCTTAGGGTTCCAGAGTATTTTTGCTTCAAAAATTGTGATTTTATTACGTCTCTATTATGCACGGGCATGCACAAATGTTCAACACCCCCTTATCATTTGTCATCTGAAACTACTGGTTTGTTAACATCCTTAAAAATTTACGCATAGGCATGCTCTTGGGACTATGCATGCCCATGTCTATGATTTTGCTTCTAATTCTCTCCTTTTTCAAGCAATCCTGATTTCTTCTGTACAGACGTGCTTAAAGCCAAAAATATGCATGTGCACAGGTTTGCTTTACTAAACTTCATGAATTTGCACTCTTTTTCATTCTTTTATGCCACTTATCCATGCAACCTATTAAGAGAGAAATTTTATATTAAAATTCATCAAGAGTCATAAAAGAGACAATGTTTATAGAGCTATTTGCACATAGAAGAGACAATTTTTATAGAGCTATTTCCATTCACAAACTATTAGTAAAAATGGGTTCAACAAAAATAAATCCAGAAGTGGATTTTCTCTCATCTACATCTATTTCCTAATTAACGTTGGTATAGCCCTTCAATTTTAGATCCCCTCCTTGATAACACAATGTTGTCCTAAACTAGCAACCAAGAGGGGAGTGAATTAGTTGATATGAAGAATGATGATAAATTTAAAATTAAAAAAGCAAGAGATGAAGAAGATGGAGATGGAGATGGAACAGAGTTGAGAAGAAAGAATACAAAGAGTTATAGTGGTTTGGATTTACCTCACACTTGGTGTTTTTCCTAGCTTACACCAAACTATTACAATGGTTTGAGATCAATCTTCACAACCCTTACAAGAGTTTTTCCAGGCTCACTCTCATAACCTAAGTGTTTCTAATCTCACACTCAAACTTTTATGGTGTTTAATGCTCACACCCAACACTTCAAGATATTAGATGTTGATCTTTAGATAAGATAATGAAAAATGTTATTCAATGAAATTACAATAACAATCAAAGTATTCTCTAACCATAAAAATAAAGTTTAATATGGTATTTATAGCCATTTGGCTTAATGTAGCCATTTGAAGTGGTTTCCACATATTTAGTGCTTGTCTTCCACTAATTCTATGTCCAGAGCTCGGTGCGCGGTCGCTCGGCTTAGTGGGTGGTCGCACGGTTTGAAAGCTCTATGTAAGAGCTAGTTCTAACGGTCGAATCTCAGTGTCTGACATAATCTAGCAGCCCATACTTTTATGTTGTGCGGTCATCTAGGCACGGAGTGTGGTCACTTGGCATAAAGTTACGGTTGAGTTTAAATTCTTTCATCCACGTGTCTGGTTATCATTGGTCTAAGGTATTTGGCACTAAGATTTAAAGATTTTGGTCTTTATGTTGTCGCTCAATACTTCAATGCTGTAACACAAGGTTTTGAGCGTCGAGGAAGCACTGCGAGAGTTGACCACTATCTCTTCTATTCTTTTTAGTATTTTAGCTCCTTCTTTCATGCGGTCGCTCGGGCTTCTTGGGCTGTCTCCCAAAGTTCTAGAATCATGACTTCACCGCTCACTGAGATTGCTATCCTTTCTAGAAGTTTATAAATTTTTACCTTGACTTAGTGTGAATGCTCGGTTTGTGTGTACGATTGCACGCCTACCTGGCGTCCTTACTTCACCGCTCACTGACAACGCAACTCTTCTATGCAAATAATGTACTTAGCTCAGTTGCCATAGTTGGCTTTTCTAGATCGTTGTAGAGATGCACTGCTTTGGTTAGCTCGGTTGTTCAACTGGACTGCTTTTAGCTTGTCAGTTTGGTTCTCTTAGCTCAGCAGTTCTATATCTAGCTCGGTACTCTATGTGTTCATTTGGTTCTCTACTCCGCACATGAGTATGTCTGTTCGGTTCTATTGTCCCAAGATGGCAACCAAGAGGGGGGGTGAATTGGTTTCCTCAAGAAAAAATGACAATTCAAAAACTCAACAAAATAGAAATGTGGAATAGAGAGATGGTTGAGTAATGGAAGAAAGAAAGAACACACAAGATTTATAGTGGTTCGGATTTACTTCAATCCTACATCCACTTCCTTAACAACTTGTTAAGGTTCCACTAATCTTTGAAGTTTTTACAAGCTCACTTCCAACTTTGGTGTTTTCACAAGTTCACACCTAACTTCACAAGTGTTTTTCTAAGGCTTACACTCAAAAACCTTTAAGGAGTGTTTTAAGGCTCACTCTCACAACCCAAACAAGAGTTTTACAAGGCTTACTCTCACAACCCAAGTGTTTTCCAAGCTCACACTCAAACTTATACAATGGTGTTTTCAATGCTTACACCTAACATTCATTACAATTCAAATGTAAGTTTAAGTAAAAGAAAAGTTGTTGCTTGGCTATCAAATTCTATTTTGCTTCACTTCCTATTTCTTTTCTTATAGAAGCACTGTATTTATAGCCAATGTGGTCTTACTAGCTGTTATTGATAGTAAGAATAAAGTCTTGGCAGTTTAGACCTTCTTTATTAAACTGTCCGATGTATTTCGCGGTCGTCCTTCATACAAGGATGGTCACGCTCACATCACACGCGGTCGTCCTTGGACAAGGTAGGGTCGCTGTATTTAAAAAAGCTTCAACGGTCGAATTTTAATGCTCTGCAGCAGGAATCTTGCCCATGCTATGATTGTCGGGACGGTCGCGCCTAACAAAGGTGCGGTCACCCTTTTTGAATGTTGAAGTGGGTTTATAACGGTCATGTCACGTGTCATTTTCTGACAGGGCAGAAGGGATGTCCGCCAAAATTTGAATGTCGCGGTCGCCCTAGGTAGCATCTCTCGGTCGAGTTGAGAAACTCGCGTCAAACTTCTGGACGCACCTGAGGTCGCGAACACTACTATCTCTTTAAGCAATTTTCTCCTGCATTGGCAGAGCGGTCACGAATATGAACGCGCGGTCGCTAAAGTGGTAAGCGAGGCCGTATCATTCGCCGTTCTTGTCACCGTGAACCTTACTGTGATTAGAATGATTTGAGTTCCTTGGGTAGCGGTCGTCCATGACTTGGGACGGTCTCTCTTCTTTTGGTGCGGTCGCTACTGAGGTCGGGTTTCTGACCGCGAAACCTACTGTGATAAGATTTCATCCTTTAATTGAATGGTGCGGTCATATTCAGGTTTGGTGTGACCGCTAGAAGTGTTCTGTTCAGCTTTATTTGAAGTAACCTAAGCCTACAACAAGATTCTCCAAACACATGTTAAATGGATCATTCAATTTGAGTTGTCAAGGATCAAAATTGAGATCATTTATCTAAAAATCTCCCCCATTTTGACTTTGACAATTCAAATGGAATGATAAGAAAAATAATAAGTCTAAAATGCTCCCCCTTAACATATGCATGAATCATGGTTAAGTAATCTTGGTGCATTGATATTATTTGATTATCTTGGTGTATTGAATCATGTTTAAACAATCATTCCAAGTTCCAAGTTGTTTACTATTTCTCCCCCATTGTCATAGGCAAAATGCATAATAGAAAGCAAGAAGTAAACAAATCAAGCTACAAATAGAGGAAAGTAAACATCTTGTTAATTAAAAGATAAAGGAAAGTACAAAGATATATTAAACAAATAAAGCAACAAACATATCAAGACATAATCATAAAATGAAAATGCAAACTAAAACATCTTGAAAATTTAAACTATTAAACTATTCAGAGTCATCATCCTCATCTATCTCTTCTTCTACTAAAGGAGCTTTTCCTTTATCTTGAGGAGCAAAAGAGGTAGAGCTAGTACTAATGGACTCTTCTTCTTCAGGAGAGAAGAGTTGAGTAGAGGATGAGGTAGTTTCTTGAGTTGCTTTTGATGAAGTAGCTTTTGGAGGTAATTCCACAGCAACTTCCACAGAGTCTCCCTCTTTCTCAATTGTATACCTTGGCCTTTTCTTTTGTCTATCCACAACTCCTTTTTTGCCAAAGTAGTACACATATGTACCTTCAATTTTTCTTACACATCCAGCATGTTCTAGATAATCAATTGTGATGGCACTAGAGGCAAGATTGAAAGGGTTTCTCAATGTAGCTAAGTTCAGATCATTTAGAAGGTTAAGGTGCCTAGCTATTTGAGTAATCTGTGAGGATAAGAAGAAAGTTCCAGTTATTGTAACTGCATGATGATAAAGGGTGTCAATCAAGAACTTGGTTGTGTTCATTTGGATGTTGTGGGTGAATGCATATAAAAAGATGAGGTCTCTTTTGGTTACTTTTTCATTCCCATCTGCTCTTTGATGGATGGTGTAAGTGATAATCCTATGGAGCATCCAATGAGTGAGGGATTTGATGTGTCTGGCTTTTGATTCTTTTTCAAAAGAAGTTTCTACAGAAATTTCTTGCCAGAATGTAGAGAGAGTTTGGTTAGAAAAGATTTGATCATTGTAGGAGGTTATACCATCAGTAGGAAAGTTTCAAATATTGCCAAAGTCTTCTAGGGTTAAGGCTTGGTATTGATCAAACAGTTTAAACCTAACCCCATACCATCCCAGTGCAGAGTTAGCACTCTTTTCTATTTGGAAAGACATAAGAAATTCCTTGCTTAAACTGGAATAACCTACCTCTTCAGGAAATACAAAATTTCTCCATCCAAGGACATCTAGTAGTCTTTCAATCTCGTCCTTGAAATTTAGGGCAGAAAGCATCCCACCAAAAGGAGATTTGGTTCCCTCAATTTTCTTTCTTTTCAGCATAGCATATCTAACATCTTCCTCAGAAGTTTGGTGGTGAGGTTTGTGAATTTTCTCACCTCTTTTAGATTGTGGAGGAGATGGAGGATCAACTATAGGTTCTCTTATTGTGATTCCTGGAGCTCTCTTTGCTTTTCCTTTTATTTTGGAGGTTGTTTTCTTTTTGGGAGCCATTAGAATAGAAAGAAAGAAGAAAACTGGATTAAGAAAATGATACTGAAAAATAGAGGGTGTTTGAGAAACAGATGAGTTTGAGAGGATTTTCGAGATTCAGAGGGAAGTCTATATGTTTTAATAAGCAAAATATCAAAGAAACTGATGTATCATACTCTTAAATAGAAGAAATTAAGAAAATAGCCGTTTATGACTGTTGAAAGTTAAGAGTTGCGACCTGTCATACAGCCAACGGTTACAAAATTTCAAGCAGAGTGTACAGAGTGCGGTCACAAATTCAAAAGGTGCGATCGCGAAATGCAGTCTAGCGACCATTAGCACGATCAGTACGCTCGCGGGTGAAGAAACTATCTGTAACGGTCGAAACTATTCAAATTAGTGCGTCCGCGCACAAATTTTCTCGACTGCGCACAGATTTTTTATTTGAATGAATCTGGCAGACGAGATAGAGATCGCTATGGACACTGGAGCGAACCCGACTGACTTAGAAATGAAAGATTCAAGGAAAGATGGAAGAATTTTCTCATGTTTTAGGCAAAAAGAAGTTCATGCACATAGAAGCTTTATTGATAGGCAATTAATTCAAAGTGATTCCATCAATCATTCCTAAATTAAGTTTAATGAAGTTAAGTCTATCTTCATTCAAGGGTTTTGTAAAGATATCAGCAAGTTGATTTTGTGTATCTATAAATTCTAGGATTATATTCTGATTTTGTACATTTTCTCTCAAGAAATGATGTCTAATATCTATATGTTTGGATCTAGAGTGTTGGATAGGATTTTTAGACAAATTGATAGCACTAGTGTTGTCACATTTAATGGAGATATTGTTAAATACTTTACCATAGTCAAGCAATTGTTGTTTCATCCATAATACTTGTGTGCAACAAAAACATGCTACAACATATTCGGCTTCCGTTGTGGATAAAGCAACCGATGCTTGTTTCTTACTATGCCAAGAAACTAGACAATTACCAAGAAAGTGAAATGCTCCTGTAGTGCTTTTCCTATCTAAGATACTACCAGCATAATCTGCATCTGAAAAGCCTATGATATGAAATGATGTGTTTTTAGGATACCAAAGTCCTAAATGCATTGTACCACTCAAATATTTCAAAATTCTCTTGGTGGCATTCAAGTGTGATTCTTTAGGATTAGTTTGAAATCTAGCACAAAGACATACACTATACATTATATCAGGTCTAGAAGCAGTTAAGTAAAGTAGTGATCTGATGATACCTCGATATTTCTTCTCATCTACTGCTTTACCATTTTCATCTTTACCTAATTTCAAGGATGTGCTCATAGGAGTTTTGCTAGTTTTGCAGCCATCCATTCCAAATTTCTTGATGAGTTCTTTTGTATATTTGGATTGGTTGATGAAGATCCCATCTTCACATTGCTTGACTTGCAGTCCAAGGAAGAACTTGAGTTCACCCATCATGCTCATTTCAAATTCCCTAGTCATACAAGAAGCAAATTCTTTGCACAAGGCTTCATTAGTAGCTCCAAATATTATGTCATCCACATAAACTTGTACAATTAAAATGTTATGCTTGTCCTTTTTAACAAAAAGAGTTGTGTCTACTTTTCCTTTTGAAAAACCATTTTCAAGTAAATATGCACTAAGTTTATCATACCAAGCTCTTGGTGCTTGTTTCAATCCATATAAAGCTTTGGTAAGTTTGAAAACATGATCAGGAAATTTGTAGTTTTCAAAACCAGGAGGTTGTTCTACATAAACTTCTTCGCTTATAAGTCCGTTTAGAAATGCACTTTTAACATCCATTTGAAAAAGCTTAAAGTTCATGTGACATGCAAAAGCAAGTAATATTCTAATAGCTTCTAATCTGGCTACGGGGGCAAAGGTTTCATCATAGTCAATACCTTCTTCTTGATTATAGCCTTTGGCTACCAATCTTGCTTTATTTCTAACAATGGACCATTCTCATCAAGCTTATTCCTATAGACCCATTTGCATCCCATTATAGAGTGAGCTGTAGGTCTAGGAGTAAGTTGCCAAACATTATTTCTTTCAAATTGATTAAGTTCATCTTGCATTGCAGTTATCCAATTTTCATCATTTAAAGCCTCCTCAACAGTCTTTGGCTCAATTTGAGAAACAAAAGCAAAATTAACATCTACATGATTAATTTTAGATCTAGTAATTACTCCCTTAGATGTTTCTCCAATGATGAGTTCCTTAGGATGGTCTTTCTTGTATTGCCAATCCTTAGGTAGATCTTGAGTCTTTTCTTCAAGTTCATGATGATTGATCTTTGGAGCATCAATAGATTCAAGAGGTTCAAGAGTACTTGCAGGGTCATTGAAAGTAATACCTTTCTTCTGATCATGATTAGATGATTCATCAAATACAACATGCATTGATTCTTCTATAACTAGAGTTTTCATGTTAAATACCCTATATGCTTTGCTATATGATGAATATCCTAGGAATATGCCTTCATCTGATTTGGATGAAAATTTTCCAAGATTATCCTTGGTATTCAATATGAAGCATTTGCATCTGAATACTCTAAAATATCCAATTCTGGGTATTCTTCCATTCCATAGATCATAAGAAGTTTTATTAGTTAAATGCCTTTTGTAAACACGATTTGCAATGTAACAAGCTGTATTAACGGCTTCTGCCAAAAAATAAGATGGTAAATCATATTCATTGAGCATTGTCTTAGCCATTTCAATTAAAGTTCTATTTTTCCTTTCAACTACACCATTTTGCTGTGGAGTTCTAGGAGCAGAAAAATTATGTGAAATGCCAAGTTCATTGCAAAAGCCTTCAAAATTTTCATTCTCAAATTCTTTGCCATGATCACTTCTAATAGATGTGATCACATATCCTTTTTCATTTTGAACTCTTTTTGCAAACGTTTTAAAGTAATTAAAGGCTTCATTCTTTTGAGCTAAGAAATTAACCCATGTGAATCTAGAGTAATCATCAACAAGAACAAATGCATATGATTTGCCTCCTAAGCTTGTAACTCTATTTGGTCCAAACAAATCCAAATGAATGAGCTCTAAAGGTCTAGAGGTGCTTATAACACTCTTTGATTTAAATGAACTCTTATGTTGCTTACCATGTTGACAAGGTTCACAAATCCTATCTTTGTCATATTTTATCTTAGGTAGGCCATCAACTAAGTTTTCATTGCAGATATATTTCAATTGATTCATACCAGCATGTCCTAGTCTTCTATGCCATAACCATGCATCATTATTAGTGTACATTAAACATTTAAATGTATGATTTGAATGAATGTTGATATTATAACTGTTGTTTGTTCTAGTACCCTTAAATATGATAATATCATTTGAATTCGTGATCTTGCATTCTTTGGAATCAAAATTGACAAAGTATGCTTTATCACAAAGTTGACTAACACTTAGCAAGTTATGTTTCAAACCATCAACAAGCCATACATCTTCTATTAAATCCTTACCAATAGAACCAATGGAGCCAACACCAAGAATTTTACCTTTAGCATTGTTTCCAAAAGTCACATTACCTCCATGTTTGTAGGTAATACTTGTAAAGAGCTTTGCATTCCTAGTCATATGCCTTGAGCATCCACTATCCACAAGCCATGTGCTTTCGTTGATAGTAGATTTTAGGCATACCTGTAAGGCAATAGTGATCATCTTCTTTTAGGTACCCACATGAAGTTGGGTCCTTGATGGTTAGTAGTAAAAGTGCCTTCTAACTTGAGATGAGCCTTTCTTATATAACAAGAAAAATTTTTGTGTCCGAATTTCATGCAATATGTGCATTGCCATGGTATTCTATACTTCTGCATTTTTCTTTTTGTATTTAAAGTATCATGCATACAACTACAAGTATGTGATTTCTTTTGTGCAAGTTTAGTGTACAACAATGCATAATTATTTTTGGCTTTATTTCCTAGCAAACCATAAGAAGTAGACTTGGTGCAAGCATCTTTGATATGAACATCAGAAATTTCAATTGTAGATGCTTTTACAAATGTTGGTTTGCTTGGTGCAATGTTGGTTGAGCCATTGAATCCTAATCCATATTTTAAGGAAGGTGATCTTTGGTTATTAATTAATGTGTTTAATGCTTCCTTTCCTTTATGAAATCTGGAAATTGATTCTTTTAGTTCTTTTAGTTCATGCTTCAATGTTTCATTTTCTTTAATAACTTTTTCTAAGTCATGTGAATTTTTATTTAACTCTCCTATCGTATTCATCAAGTGTTCATTTGAGGTTTTCAATTCTAAGGTAGAGTTCTTTAAGCATATAAAATCCTTTTCTAACTTAGAGTTTTTCTCTTTATAGAGCATCATTTTAGAAAAATATTTTTCTATTTTAAAGTTCATGTGCTCAATCAAATCACTATCATCTATGTCATTTATATCATTATGTGCTACTTGATCAAAGGATTGAGTACTTACCTCATTGGAGTCATCTTCAATAGCCATGAGACATAGATTTGCAATTCCTTCTTCTTCTTCTTCTTCACTTGAAGAAGAGTCATCCCATGTGGCTTTAAGAGACTTTTTCTTTTCTTTATCCCATTTCTTTTTGTTCTTTAATTTGAAGCAATCTTATTTAATGTGACCAGTTTTTCCACATTCATGGCATTTTACCTCATTTTTCTTTTCTTTGTCTTTGAAGGAGAATTTTGGAGGTGTACCTTTGTTTGCTTGTAATCTTTTCTTCCTTTTCCATTCATTGATTCTTTTTGAGAACATTGCCATTTCATCTTCATCATCAGTACCTTCATTGCTTGAGCTCTCAACTTCTTTGATTGCTTTGAGTGCAATTGGTTTTCTCTTTTCTTTTTCACCTTGATCTTCTTCTTTCTCACTGTGTAGCTCAAATGTGAGTAGTTTACCAACTAGCTCGTCGGTTCTTAATGTGCTGAGATCATGAGCTTCTTCTATGGATGACACTTTTGATTCAAAGTTTTTTCTAGCTCTTAGGGCTCTCAAGATTTTACTGTTTACATCACCTTGATCATATACCTTGCCATACTTCTTTAGTTCATTGACAATAGCAAACAAGCGATTGGTCATGTCGGTGACATTTTCATTTGATTTCATCTTGAATAGCTCATACTCATGGAGATGCATTTGTTTCTTGGTAAATCTCACTTGAGTCGTACCTTCATGGTAGTTTTCGAGTGTTTTCCAAATGCAATGTGCACAAGTTAAATGTTGAACTCTTCCACCTTCTTCTCTTGAAATGGAATTCATCAAGATGGAAGCGGCTCTATTGTTCTTGAATCGATCTTTGATATTGCTAGTTGACCATTGTGCTTTGGGAAGTGGAACTTGAACACCTTCAGCTTCATAAGTGGGAGGTTTCCACTCACTTTCCATGAAATCCCATAGTTCAACCCCTTCACTGTCTAGAAACAAATACATTTTGTGTTTCCAGTATGAATAATCAGTTCCATCAAAGTAGGGTCTAAGAATAGTATTAAGATTTCCATGAGAGTTTGATGAAGAAGAAGTTGCCATAGTGGATCAAATTTCACAATTAAGTTTAAGAAATCTCAGGCTCTGATACCAATTGTTGTCCCAAGATGGCAACCAAGAGGGGGGATGAATTGGTTTCCTCAAGAAAAAATGACAATTCAAAAACTCAACAAATTAGAAATGCGGCATAGAGAGATGGTTGAGTAATGGAAGAAAGAAAGAACACACAAGATTTATAGTGGTTCGGATTTACTTCAATCCTACATCCACTTCCTCAACAACTTGTTAAGGTTCCACTAATCTTTGAAGTTTTTACAAGCTCACTTCCAACTTTGGTGTTTTCATAAGTTCACACCTAACTTCACAAGTGTTTTTCTAAGGCTTACACTCAAAAACCTTTAAGGAGTTTTTTAAGGCTCACTCTCACAACCCAAACAAGAGTTTTACAAGGCTTACTCTCACAACCCAAGTGTTTTCCAAGCTCACACTCAAACTTATACAATGGTGTTTTCAATGCTTACACCTAACATTCATTACAATTCAAATGTAAGTTTAAGTAAAAGAAAAGTTGTTGCTTGGCTATCAAATTCTATTTTGCTTCACTTTTCTATTTCTTTTCTTATAGAAGCACTGTATTTATAGCCAATGTGGTCTTACTAGCCGTTATTGATAGTAAGAATAAAGTCTTGGCAGTTTAGACCTTCTTTATTAAACTGTCCGATGTATTTCGCGGTCGTCCTTCATACAAGGATGGTCACACTCACATCACACGTGGTCGTCCTTGGACAAGGTAGGGTCGCTGTATTTAAAAAAGCTTCAACGGTCGAATTTTAGTGCTCTGCAGCAGGAATCTTGCCCATGCTGTGATTGTCGGGACGGTCGCGCCTAACAAAGGTGCGGTCGCCCTTTTTGAATGTTGAAGTGGGTTTATAACGGTCATGTCACGTGTCATTTTCTGACAGGGCAGAAGGGATGTCCGCCAAAATTTGAATGTCACGGTCGCCCTAGGTAGCATCTCGCGGTCGAGTTGAGAAACTCGCGTCGAACTTCTGGACGCATCTGAGGTCGCGAACACTACTGTCTCTTTAAGCAATTTTCTCCTGCATTGGCAGAGCGGTCGCGAATATGAAAGAGCGGTCGCTAAAGTGGTAAGCGAGGCCGTATCATTCGCCGTTCTTGTCACCGCGAACCTTACTGTGATTAGAATGATTTGAGTTCCTTGGGTAGCGATCGTCCATGACTTGGGACGGTCGCTCTTCTTTAGGTGCGGTCGCTACTGAGGTCGGATTTCTGACCGCGAAACCTACTGTGATAAGGTTTCATCCTTTAATTGAATGGTGCGATCGTATTCAGGTTTGGTGCGACCGCTAGAAGTGTTTTGTTCAGCTTTATTTGAAGTAACCTAAGCCTGCAACAAGATCATGTTAAATGGATCATTCAATTTGAGTTGTCAATGATCAAAATTGAGATCATTTGTCTAACAGGTTCTTCTTAGCTCGGTAGATCTGTGTGATAGTTTGGTTCTATGCTCGTGCCGCATTTGTGCGGTCGCTCAGTCAGCAGTTCTGGCGGTGGCATAATGCCGCTCGGATCCTAACTCTGCAAAGTAGACTTGTTTGACATTATTAGTTTTTTATCAATTTGATTGTCAATGATCAAAATAGAGTTTGATTGTCCATAAATTAAACAATCTCCCCCTTTTTTACTTTGGCAATCAAATTGAATTTAAGTTAAACATAATCAAGTACATGAAGCAATTAATGCAATGACAATAAATTTTCTCCACCTATGTTAGATAATTTCATAAATGATGCATGCAATGTTTGATACCAATTGATGTATGCTTTTCTTGATACCAACTTGTTTTTATTTCTTATTTATATCTCCCCCTTTGACAATTAAATCATTTAAATTCAATTACTTATATGTTTCTCCCCCTTTAACAAAGACAAAAAGAAAAGAAAAGTAAAAGAGAGATGAAATTCATTGATACCAATTAATGAGAATACAAGAGAAATAAAAATTTGATACCAATTGAAATAAAATACAAGAAAAATGATTAATCTAGAACGTTTTCTTTTCCTTTTCTTAATAGTAGAGGAGGAGTTAGAGTTCTTTCATCATTATCACCAAGAGGAGTTAGAGAGGAGTTATGTGAGGAAGGTGAGGATCCTTCATTAGGACCTTCAACATGCTCACTCACATCCCATTCACTTAACTCATATTGAGAAAGATCAAATTTTCCTTGGAAGTCATATATATCATGATGAATATGTGAAAGGAGATCAATTTTTTTGTTGAGTTTTGTGATTCTCTTTGTGATATCCTTTTTAAAATGTTTATATTGTTTTTGAAGAGAAGATATGGACTTGAAGATAAGTTTAAGAGTTTTGGATGATTCACCTTTTTCTTTGGTGGAAGGTTTAGGGGGGGTGCTCAACTTGAACATGGATAGATTCACCTTCTTATTCCATAATGTGGTACCTAGGCCTCTTCCTTTCCCTTTGGATAGCTCCCTTGCTACCAAATGTATATTCATATTTATTATCAACCTTTTTGATACATCTAACATGTTCAAGGTAGTCTAGGTTGATGGAGTTTGTATAAACCCTTATACCAACAAACCAAACTAAACCAAAATTAATCTCATAACTAAAACAATTTATTTCAATTTGAAAAATTTACAAATCATAATTTAACTCCATCCTTCTTTTTTCTTTCAAGTTTTCTAAAGGCGTACTTAGGCTGGTCTAGGTCAGATTTACTCCTACCTCACAGTTCAGCTCAAATATGGTTTGGCCTTAGCTATATGCCTATAGCCATCACCTAAGCTTAGATCGGTCGTGTTACTTCAAACTGATCGCGTTAGCTGAGCCAATTGGTTCTTTTTTTTTCTTATATATATGTATATAGATGTTGGTGGATTTAAGAGGAAACAAATTGTTGAGAAAAGAGGGAAAGAAAAGCATAGGAAAAGAATTTAGGAGCCATTGAAGAGAATACAATTAAAAGATGAAGCTTTGTTGTAATTCTAAGAAGAAATAATGAAAGAAGATTTTTTATAAAAGGAGATAAAAAAAAAAAAGAAGGCTATTGGTGATGGATCGAAAATCTTATAAGAGAAGAGAATAGAATAATGCTAAAAATTGTGCCATTTAATATATATATATATATATATATATATATATAACCACACTAAGTTGACTCGAAGATATTTCCCTTAAGTTAGAAGCTCGATACTATATGCACTCAAATTTCATATTGAAACTTAAAATCCAACCCAACTTTCTTTCAATTTGGTCTAATCAAATCAAATTGATACGAATCAAGTTGGATTAATTGAGGTGTCAAATCGAAAAAATAACACTAGAGTTTAACTATCACAATGGGTTGAATACGGTTTATGAAAATCATGAATCTTAACTTTAATTGATAAGAGCCGGTTTGGTTAAGGTTTAGACTCTTAAATGGCAGACCAATTTTGATTTCAATTTCGGTTTGAATCGACAATTCAAATTAGTTTTCTTTTTTTTTTAATGAAATTAACTATAATTGATAATACTTTTCATGAGATTGAACACTTGACTAATAAATTTAATAATATTAATTAAGTTAAACCAAAAGATTTAATGCATAAAAAATATTTGTACTTATACAAAAGATTTTATTAGCCCCCTCTGCTTTGCGAACGTCATATGACACAACTCTACATTCTTAAAGTAGTATTAATATGCCTTTGGCTGAGCTATTTCTTAGCTCACCCTTTATCGTATGTTACACGCGCTTCAAACACCAATTTTTATCAGATTTTGTCTAACTAATTGTATATACTAAAATACTCTTTCTTTCTTTCTTTTAATTTTCATCTGATTCTTTCAAATCTATACACTAAAATCCTCATTTTTCTGATTCTTTTTTATTTTTTCAAATTTCATCTGATATTTTCTAACTAATTTTCATCTGAATTTTTTTCTCAGAACACCATCTAATTGTTTTGTTCTCAAATCCTCTTTCTTTTCTCCATAAATTCATCTCTTATTGCTTCTTTCTAATTACCATCCTCCTGCATCCCAAGATTCAATGTGTGTTGCTTCCAAGCATGGTTATGTCTTAATTCCATTTCTTTTAATGTATATAAGCATGGAATTATATATAAACAATAATTTCATGTTTGAAATTTCTGCCACTAAGAAAATAAGAAGAAGAGAAATTTTCCTTTCTTTTTTTATCACAGTTTTAAGTAGAGAAAAAGTAAAACATGGCATTTTGTCTGTTTATCAAAATCAATCGAACTATTTACAAAAATAACCTAAAAATTAAACTAGTTTTCAATTATACGGTGTTAAAATTTTTTTACAATTTTATGTTATTAATTCCTTTTCTTTGTAAAAATACATAACAACATAAAATAAGGCCATAACGTAGACAATAACCAGTATAGAAATATATAAGTGGCCACTGGCAACTTTGCTTTCCTCTATTTAGGAAATTTACTTCACCTTTTTTTTATTTGATACTAATTAATAATGTTATTATTAAATTATACATAAGAATATAAGCATAATATAACAGCCAAGCTAGCAAGATATTTTCCACTTTAGGCAAGCCCATACGGATTTATTCTCCAGCCTAAACTTACCTTCAGGCCCAAAACGTATCTTGCTAGTCCAAAGTATGCTCACCCTTATGTACTACTTCCTCACCTTGCACTTAACCGATGTAAGATTCGCATAAAGATGAATAGTAACCCAGAGTCGTATATTGTATGCAGAGACGTTACATTCTCCCCTCTTAAGGGACTCAACGTCCTCGTTGAGGTTTGCCCCACCACTGGCTAGAGGGATAAGTCTCTTGGCTCTAATACCAAGTTGTAACAGCCTGGCTAGCAAGATGTTATCCACTTTAGGTAAGCCTGCATGGATTTGTTCTCAGGCCCAGACTTATCTTCGGGGAAAAAATGTGTCTTACTAGTCCAAAGTATACCCACCCTTATGTACTGCTTCCTCACATTGTACTTAACCGATGTAGGATTCGCCTAAGGATAAATAATAACCCAGAGCCGTATACTGTATGCAGAGGCATTATACATAATATCATATATAATACAAATTGAACAATCAAATCAGATTTTAAATACTAATGCCTATTATTTTTGAATGAAGAAAGAGTAGGATCAACAATTAATAAACATTTTAAGTATCAAATAATTAATTATTGTAATATACAAAATAAATATTTAACGAATGTAGGGAATCGAGCAAAAATCTCTTAGATACTAAAGTTTTAGGTTTAGTATTACAGCTTGACTAAAGTATTACTGATGATACTAAATATAAATTATAGAAAAAATTATTAAAATATTCATATTAATTTGAATTTTGTGCTATACTGGATATATAAATAAATTTTGCATTTTAAGTAGACAAAAGATTATAAGGTTTATATTTCATTATATGATTATAATATTTTTTTATATACTTCTAATTATGTGATTATGGTTTTTTTTTGTGTATTTATTTTTTGCAATTTTTATTTGTTTTTCATCCTTTTTTCTTTTTTGCTTTTTAGTATGTTTATTTTTTTATATTGTTTGTATTATTTATAGTATTTATTTAATGTGTTTTCAAATATATACCAATATATACTGATATATATAATATATAGTTATATGTAATGTATGCCGACATATATCACATATATTGATGTATACTAACATATATTTTTATTTTTTAGTGAAAGTGCATGAAACATATTCTGGCATATACCAGTATATATATACTCACATATATCTATATATATATATATATAACATATATTATTATTTTTTTACAATATATATTCGCATATATTTAGGTATATACATATATCTAGTTATATGTAATATGTACCTAAATATATTATTATTATTTTCAATATATCTAGTTATATGTAATATATATTCACTTGTAAATAAATATATAAAATAGTTATATACCGATATATATCCACATATACCAACATATGCTCATATATATTATTATTCTTTAGTTAAAATATATATAACATATACTGATATATACCAATATATATTGTTATTCTTTTCGATATATCTAGTTATATGTAATATATACTCTCATATAAATAAATATATAAAATAGTTATACCAACGTATATCCACATATACTTAAATATATCGATATATACCATATATATTATTATTATTTAGTTAAAGTATATGTAATATACATATATATACCCACATGTATTATTATTTTTCAATTAAAATATATGTAATGTATACCAACATATACCTATATATAACATATAAAAATCTAATTATATGTAACATATACTAACATATACCTACATAAAATGACATATACACACACATAAAAAATATATATTGTTATTCTTTTACAATATATACTCATATATATCTAAATATATGTAACATATATCAACATATATTGATATTCTTTTCGGTATATCTAGTTATATATAGCATATACCCACATATAAATATATATATATATAATAATTATATACCGGCATATATCCATATATATTCACATATATTGACATATATTGTTATACTTTAGTTAAAGTATATGTAACATATATCAATATATACCAATATACACTGATGTATACCTACATATATATAACATATATATAATTATATGTAACATATAAATACATATATCCATATACACCGACATATATTGTTATTCTTTATTTAAAGTATATGCAACATATACCAACATATACCGACAATATATATTAAATTTTTATATTTATACATATTGATATGTTTTATTTAATTTATATTTGTTAAAATAATTTTAACATATACTATAAAAATTATTTAAAAATATTTTTAATATAAAATTATAAAAATATCATTTTATATACTAACATATACTAATATATATTATTAAAATATATATAATATATACCAATATATATCACCATTTGTCGACATATATGTGTTGATATATATTAATATATATCGATATATGTTATATATATTTAACAGTATATGCTAATATATGTCCGTATACGTTGACATATGTCTATATATGTTATATATATTTTAATAGTATATATTGATATATGTGTTGGATCGAAGAGAAATAAGAGTAAATAAGTATTATATATTTAATTATATATAATATATTTACATATAAATATAAATTTAATATAAATATTTTTAATTTAATAATTTAAAATTTATCTTATAAAATAAAAATAAAAAGTATAAAAAACACAGAAAGTAAGCAAAAATAAACAAAAATAAAATAAAAGGCATATAAAAATTTTAAAAAAAGGCCACAAAATGAAAATATAAAAAATAAAAAATGTTATGATAATATTTTGAAACTAAAAAAACAATATGTGCAATTTCCTCTAAAAAAAGAAAAAAATCAGTGGCCATACAATACATAAATTCGTATAAAATGAAAAAAAAAAAAAAACAAATCCGTATAAATGAAAACAGCAAATTATAAAACTGTAAATAGAAACTTATAGCCGCATAAATGAAATTGAAAGATAAAAAATCATTTATATCGTGTAATTTCATCAAATCAATCCGTTGTGCCCAGAAAACATTCCTTTTCTCTTCGCTCTCTCTTTTTATAGAAGTCGGTTGGGTTTTACAGATAATTTGGTAAACAATAAAATTTTGTCTAAAAGAATTTAAATTGGGTTTTGATGGTCCAAGAAAATTTGGTAAAATCTGAAAAAAAAAAATTAAAAAGACAATTTGAGTTGGGTTTTATAGATAAAATAACTTAACTAAAAGAGAGCTCTTTGAAATTTCAAAATTGCTTTGATATTTCTAATTCTCTCCGTTTCAGTGCTTTTATATTTACAACTGTTGACCTTTTTTTTTTTTTTTTGTCTTTGCTGTTTGTCATGTTAACTGGGGGTTGAAATGATGGTTATTTTTCATTAAACATTTGCTCCTATTTAAGAATTTATTAGTGGGAGAAATTGAAGAGATTTTGCCCCAAATCAATGAATTTAAAAGGAAACCCAATTAATTGTTGTATGAAACTGATGAAGAGAGAGAAAGAGAGAATGTAAAAAAGAAACGAGAAAATAAAGTCCTGACGCGCCTCTTATATTCACACATCACACGCTCTTTTTCCAACTGAGCTAATGACTTATTAATGTCATTTTAAGGCAGTATAAATGTATCTTAGAACACTCGCAGGCTAATAGGGTATTTTGTACAAATACATATAATTTTTTATATATTAAGCCTAAACCAAAAAATATTAATTTTTAAAAAATAACAAATTCATGATAATTATTATTAATATATTAATAATAAATAATAATAATAATTTTGCAAATATAAATTTTTTATTATAAATATATACTTAACTATATTATTTTAAAATGTAATATTGTAATTGAAGTGTAAGAAATTTTTTTTAAAAAAATGAATTCATTCTAAGATTTTAATTTGGAAACAAAAATTATATATTTTTCAATACATATTAAAAATTAATAAATATATTAATATTAAATGTACATATATTAAAATATATACATATTTTTTTCAAAAATATATTAATTTTCTTTTCACAATTCAGACCTTAACCTGCAGATTTCAATTCTAGTTTGAAATTATGAATATGAACCAGACCTTTATCAACCGGTCTTAATTCCAATTAGGGTCTGATTATTTTAATCCGATCTAATGAATCAAATCACCGAGTTACAGTCCTAACCTCAATTTACCTTGGTCATGGTTATTGGAGTTTCCAATAATTCTGTGATTGTTGAAAATCTTGGAAAATAACTTTATATTTTAAATAGCAAAGTCATCTTCAAATTTGAGTATAATAGTGTTATTTTAATGGGAAAATAATTTCTTAACCAGTTAGAAAAATGCTTTCATTTACGAGCGCCGAGTATAATAATTCTCTTTTTTACTGGGAAAATGTATTGGTGAAATGCAGAAAATGGTCTCAAAAATATTATATGAAGTACTTACTGCTGTAAGAACCACTGTATAATGTTCGAGAACTCTGTAATTTTCCCCTTCATAATTTCACTGCAAACGGATCTGTAATCCTGCCAATTTTGGCCATTTTCCAGAGTTAAAAGTCAGTGAAAGTTAAATAAAAAAACGAACTTTCGACAGAATTATAATCTCTGACCAAACTGGAGCAGTGATTATAAGAACAAGAAGCAAGGATCAAACTGTTAAGCTCAAATCTTACAATGTATGTATGCTTTTGAGATCCTTAACAACGAAGCAGGAATGACAAGGATGTTATCAAGATACTTTTGTATGATAAACCTTTGGCAAGATTGAAACCTTTGCAAGATTGCGTTCGTCCAGATGAGTTCTTTACTACATTGTGCCATGCTTGTAACCTTGAGAGGTTGAAATGAAAATGTGCCTGCTCAAATGCTAATATCACCACGTAAGTCTGCATATCCATGCCTGAGATGATGAGGGGATGATAGTTAGAACAAAAATGTGCTCTCAAGAAGTGATTTAACAAGCCAATAAAATTTAGGGTTTAGTTTGGTAGGCATTCACATGCTTCAGTACACCTGCAGGTTGTACATATTTGAACGAGGTAGATGAGATAGTGAGCTCATTCATTTTCTTCCAAAATTACCAGGAAATTAAATAAATTTACTTCAAGAAGATAAAAAAAAATTGTGTTATTTTTTTTTCTTTCTTTTATGATTTTGCTATAGATGGGGTATGTAAACAGTAGAAAAAAAAAAAAACAAGCTCAACTTGGCACATAATCATCCTAAGGGAAGCTAAGAAACAAGACAAGAAAAATCATATATCAGTGCACAAAGTTTATCCAGTGCTACATAAGAATTTCGACATTATGAACCCTATGCGATTTTCCTCTTACAAAATGAGGAGAACGCTTATTCATTTGGACTGGTGATCTACAAGGCACACAGTAAAGCCATTAACATGATAATTTCATATGACAATGGAAGTTCGTCAACTCAGCACACAATAAAGCTATTAAAACTGAGGATAAGAACAAATCAACTTATGAGATGTTCCTAAAAATGCAAGAAATGTAAATGCTAACTTCCCTTTTTAATGTCTAGATGAAAGGGAAAAAAAAATTGAATGATACCTGGTACTTTTGGTTCGGCATTGTTGCTAAAAACTTCATTATAAACATCAACAGATGCTTTCCAGAGTATGAGAAAGGATAGGATTCTCATTGCACATGAAGCTCCAATATAAAACTGGAGAGCGAGAATGAATTCAATGAAATCATCAAGAAATACAAGCTTCAAACTTATATAGATATCTATCCCTTGCAGTGTTGGCTCACATGATTAATTTCTGTAAGACCAAGCATTGCCTTAACAACCCTTCAATCATCTTCACTCTCCTGTTCTTGATCTTCAAACAAATCTTCAGCCGGATCATAAACAATCATGTTGGGGAAAAGTTCTAAAAAGTCATCTTTGGCCTTCTCTCTTAATTCTGGGTATGGAAGGAGGCCTTTCAAGATCACTCGAAAAGGCAATGATAATGGAAGATCTGGAGATTGTCTCATCTCCTCATATATTTTCATTGCTTCTGATGGCAATCCACTATCTAAAAATGCCCTGATGATGTCCCCAAAGGTATGTTGGTCAAACAGAACTCCTTCCCTCTTCAAATCTTGCCAAACTAGCTTAACTTCATCCATCTTCCTGTTTCTTGCAAGCATTATAAGCATGTCCCTATAGAAGAACATATCTGGCCGATACCATATTTCTTTACGCACTACATCATATAACTGAAAAATATCCTGAGATGTAAAGTGAATACTTGCATTGGCCAAAAAGAACAGGGCAGAAGAAAAAAATTGCAATATTATATCCCAGTGTGTATATTTCTCCATCTTAAAACAAAGTAGCTACAACAATCACCACAGAAATACAACCCACGACACAATATGATTGCTCCTCGCTGCTGTACTTGCTCAGTTGGAGCTCACAGGCTGATGGGGTTAGGGAATGCAGGTTTCTTGGATAGTATTGTGTGTTGCATATGTGATGGTTAAAAAGGGAGTTTTGGGTAGGGTCTGGTGTTGTGGAATAGTGTGCATACACTGTATAGTTGGCCAAGTCTATTTGTGTATTCCATTTGGCAATAAAATTTTGTGCTTTATTGACCAAAAAAATGAAAAGCCAGAAAGAGTATTTCATTCATCAATTTTATATTTATAAAAAAAAAAAAAAAAAAAAAAAAAGAACACAAAATCTCACTTTACATTGAATCAACTGCCAAAAGTCCATTGCCTATGGTGATGGTTAGGACACCAGGAGCATAGAAGGATAATTTTTTTCCTTCATTCTTTTACTGGTGTTACAGCTATAGAATCAACAATTAACTCATAATTTACTTCTTTTGAAGTTTAGAATCTCATCGT
Source organism: Garcia nutans (assembly GCA_947685225.1). Lineage (NCBI taxonomy): Eukaryota > Viridiplantae > Streptophyta > Magnoliopsida > Malpighiales > Euphorbiaceae > Garcia > Garcia nutans. The sequence goes on from CANTUV010000013.1 coordinate 2,615,908, forward strand.
AATCTTCAAAAGCAAAGCACAACATAGGGATTCTTCTATTCTTTCTATTTCCATCTTAATCAATCATAAAAATTTGTAAAACCAATATAATCAAAGAACATTACAAATCCACCATTAGGGTTTCAGCTGCTATTATTTCTTCCTTATCTTTTATTTTAACCTCATTTGACACTCTATTTAGCTGTCCAAGAAATTAGCTCAAGGTTGAAGACGATAAGAACTTGGATGTTCCCTAAGCAGCTAAATATACAATTTTCATCCTCGATCTTTCAAATTATTCTGTTTCAGATGAATCATCAATTTCAAGATATCAATTCATCTTTTTTTTAATATTTAGTTTTCGATAAATATTCAAAAATTATTTTCCTCAATTTTCTCCGAAGCCAAACCGAAGTAATTCATCCCTCATATGCCAGCAACCTTATAACAGAAAACTCAAAAATAAAAATTGAAAACAGAACAAACCTTCATGCAAAGAAAAACTAAGTCTTGCCTTTGGAACTCAGCAAGAACAGCAACAAGATCAGACTTGAGCAAGCGAGAAACATGAGACTTGATGAATCGATCAAGGCGAAGAGGATTGGACTGGAGTCTCTTGAGTTCCTTGGCGACAATTAACCCCTCTTTACCCATATCTTTTTTCCGCCTCCATATCGACAAGCTGGGCTCAGAGGCCAAATTAGAAATCTGCTGTTGCTGTTTGTTTTGGTGATATATAGGGAAAGGAGGGTGTTTGAGAGGGAAGTGAGAGATTGGAGGGGTTGCAGATGATGAAATTCTCCGTAGAAGATTTGAAGCAAGACGCCACATTGAATAAACAAGGACACACTCCTCCTCTCACCTTCGCTGCTATTTCAAATTTTATTAGTATTTCCTTTCTAGCAATAGGTGTATTGATTAACAGGTCAAAAAAAAAAAAAAAAAGGTGTACTGATTAGGCAGGGCAACCGATTGGGTAAATGCGAAAACTGGCCTACCCGTTTAACTTTAAATTTTATGTGCCCAGGGAAGTAAACGGGTTAGATTTTTTTAAATATTTAATTTATTTTGATCTATCCATATAAAATATATATAGTTTATAAATAAATTTAAATAGATATAAATAGTATTTTTATTTATAATAATAAATTTAAGTATAGACTATTTGGTATTCGTTATTCTAATCTAATTATATTATTAATTATATTTTATTAAAATTTTAATTATATATTAATTTTATTTTATTTTAATTATAAAATTATGTGGTATAAAATTATTTTTAATAAAATCATATCAATATTAAATTTTTATTTATTATTATTTAATTAAAAAATTATATTTTATATTTTAAATATTATAATATTATAATATTTTTATATTTAAATAGATAATTAAATAGGTTCGATAATAAATAAATAATATTAAACAGATTTAAAATTGATACGGATATGATTATAATCATGTTTAAATGGGTTCAGATTCAGGTAGAATAATTTTTACGAATATTCTACCCGTTGCAACCTTACATGTGCCGTCTCAAATATATTTATATTTGCACCCCCTCCCCTTCCCCTTAAATTACATAAGTCATATTTTATTTATTTTATCTCATTAAAATTTTTAAATTTTATTATATAAATATAAATTTTCTAAAATTTTAATTTTGCTACAGTAAAATCTTTAAGGCTATTTTCTAGCAATTAAAATATGACATAGCAAGTCACGTATTGTCATGTGTCAAAAAAAATCTTTCTCCAAAATAATAATTATATGTAGATATATGTTATATATAATTTTATATATTAAGATATTATAAATGCATTTTGACTTTTTTTTATATGTAATTATAGTTATCATTTACCTATAAATATAAAAATATAAGAGTTGTATATTGATATTTTTTTCTCCAAGACAATAAGTATATAAAAATATATGTTATATATACCTTTATATACTAAGAAATTAATATAATAAAATATAACAATTAGATATTGATATTCTTTTTCCAAAATAATAGATATAATATGTATGTATGTGGTATATCTCGGTATATGTTGGTACGTGTTACATATACTTTAACTAAATAATAACAATACATATAAGTACATGTCGGTATATATGGGTATATATATATATATATGTCAATATATAAGTATTTTTATATTTTTATTTATATGTGGTTATATGTTATATATAACTAAATATACTGAAAAGAATAATAATATATGTTGTTATATGTTACATATCACTAGATATATGTGGGTATATGGTTGATTCATATTTTAATTCTATTGATATATTGATTCATTAGTCTTTTTTTATTTTTTATTTTAATTCTTGGATCTATTGAAAAACAGTATTCCCATCTACATTAGGAATCCAAACCAGGAACCCACACAAATTCTTGATACCCAAATCAGGAATTCTTGTATTCTTTTCATGTGGGTATCCTTCAGTATATTTCATGTGGGTACTAAAATCTTTGGCATTCAGGAATTTGTTTCGGAAGCTATTAAGTCCTATCCGTTTTTGGTTTGGGTTCCTAATGTAGATGGGAATACTATTTTTCAATAGATCCAAGAATTAAAATAAAAAATAAAAAAGACTAATGAATCAATAGAATTAAAATATGAATCAACCATAAAAAAGACTAATGAATCAATATTTCATGTGGGTATATTGTTAAATTCTATAAATAAATCAATAGATCCAAGAATTAAAATAAAAAAGACACGTAAAAAAGTTCAAAATTTTTTTAGAATTTAATAAATAATATAAGACAACAAATATTTATTTTTTACTATAATATTAAATATTAAATTTTAACTTCAATTCGCTTGTAAATTTTTTAACTTGAAAATTTTGGCTCCCTCCTCCCCCCATTCAATTTCTAGTTCCGCTATTGTATATATTATAATTATTTTATTGCACATGTAATTGTGAGCATGGATTTTTGCCCCACTCTCGATGAAATGATTCTTGCGACTTCGGCACTATTAGGCTCAAAGCTTTACAGAACGCGGGCCTAAGCCCGAAGAATAGGAGTCGCCAACTGGACGGGCCGAGAAGATAGAAAGGAGTGAATGATTTGATTCCTAAGGAATTTCTAACCCCCTATTGGGTTCGGAAAGTTTGATACACATGGAGAAGGTGAGAATGACTCAGTATCCCTATAGTGCCCGGTTCATTGGAATCGACCTCATTTTCAAGTCTAAATATTATAAGATTCTTAAATTATTATAGTATTATTCATATTATATACAATTGGAAAATGAATAATCATATTATAAATCAAAGAATAATAAACATATAAAATGGGCACCTATTTAGAGATGAAAATATGTTCTTACAATGTCCTAATATTTTTACAAGTAAATAAAATAGGACACCTACTATTTTGGTGAAAACATGACCTTCAAAAGGGTCCAAAATATTTGAAATTAAAATACATAACTAAAATAAATAAAACACCCACATAAGTGAAAAAATGCCTTTTACATTGTCCTTAAAATACAACCAATAAATAAATATTAAAATAGTTTAACGATTCATAATAAAATATGTAATATAAACATATATTTCATCATAAAAAGTATAATCCACAATCATATCTTAATATTAACATCCTAATAAATTATAGTGCGCAATGCACATGGCGATCTAGCCAACCAGTTAACTGGCAGGAGTCAAGGGGGCAGCACCCCTTGCGGGGAATCGAGGGCAGCGCCCACAATAGGTAAACGGTTTACAAAATAGGGTTATGTTGTAGGATTTAGGATTTTAGAATGTAAATTAGGAATTTGGTTTGAAAATTAGGGTTTCAGGGTTTTTAAAATATAAATTGGGGTTTTGAATCAAAATAACGTGAATTGAATCTTTTGATTTTAACGTGCAAGGGTAAAATTTAATCATAAAACTAAGATGCAACACTATAAGGAGCTTTGGATTCATTGTGAACAACTTGCAATATTGTTTATTAATCGAACTATGCAATGACTTAATCAGTAAAAGTAAACAATTGGATTGAATTAATTAAAAGAAATCAAACATACATTTTGTCAACTCCACCAATTTTAATGAGTTGAACCAAGCCTTCATTTTGCTTACTGCCTAGATCAATTCAGGGCTTGGTTGGTGCTTTGGTGATCTGAAGATCAATTGTTATTTTAGGTACTATCTTTCTTTTCTGTCTCTATCTCCTTGTTTTATTATTTCACTACTGCCGTTTTTGTATTTTTTTTAATTACTGTTTATATTTCTTAATCACGGCTTGCCCTATATTTTTTTAATTCCTCCACCTTTGATCAATGGTGGCTCTCCCTTTTATAATGCTCATTAGGGTTTTTATTTTAATCTGGTTCCCTTTTTAATTAAGAAATCACGATTACATTATAAGACCCTTTGCTTATCCAAATTAATTTAAGTTTTAGTAGAATAAAAAAACTCAAAACTATCAAAACTGATTTAGGCCTGCAATTAAGGCTCATGGTGAATTGGCTAGTCCAACTTGTTATGAACTTGGCTTTTTAACTCGGACCGGATCGGTTTGTTAATTAAAAATTGGACTGAATTTATTTTGGACTTTTAAAATTGGTCCAGACTTATTTTAAGATTTTAAAACTAGACCAAACTTATTTTAAGCTTTTAAAATTGGACCGGACTAGGTTTAAACTTTTTGAATTTGACCTAGCCCTTTTAATTAGATTTAAATTTATTGGGGGCTAAAATTAAGGGTATACAGTAACACTATAAACTTACTATGATAAATTGGTATGCATTACATAACAAAGGTATGCATATCATAATGATATTATGTAAGTCATAATAGTGTTATGGAAAACCCTTACATTATGAGGTAGTTGGTTACAATGACAAATTTAGGGTTAAGCTTTATTATTGGCAGTCACAGATAGCCTCTGTATGATATTGTAGATGATAAGATATTTTGTATATTTATTTGTATTTCTCATAATAAACAGATACAACATCTTGTGATAGTTACCATGGACCCAATATCACATAAATCTAGAAAGTAATAATAAATCTACTTATGAGAGTAATAAATCTAGCCATGAGAGTAATAACCTTATTGAGCTAAAAAATTATCATTCTGAGAGAAATTTAAATTAGCCTCCTGTTGTAGAAGACCAATATCAATTTAATGACAATGCTATTATAGAGGCATATGCATATATTGATCCAATTAAGGACTTCAACTATGAAACTCTTGAATATGAATTTGGTTTAGAGGCGTTGCTTGATGACTATGGTGATATACATGATAGTGGTTGAACATATGTGTGAGCGGATATTTTCACCCCTGCTCTCAGTGGTATGATTCTTGTGACTTTAGCACTATTAAGATCTGGGCCTTAAAGAACACAAGTCTAAACCCAGAGAATTTGGAGTCACCACACGGTCAAACCGGGAACATAGAAAGGGGTGGATGACTCGACTCTTAAGGAATCCCCAACCCCCTTATTGGGTTTGAAAAGTTGGGTATGCATGGGGAAGGTGAGAATGACCCAACACCCCCATACACCCAGTTCATTAAAACCGACCTCCTTTTCAGGTCTAAATATTATAAAATTCTTAAATCATTATAGTATTAATTCATATTACATACAATCAACATAAATAATCATCCATCATATTATTGAAATAAAACAAATAAAATAGGCACCCATCCAAGGATGGTAATATACCCTTACAATGTCTGAAATCCAAAATATAAACAAATAAATAAGACATCCATCGATTGATGAAAACCTATCCTTTACATTGTTCAAAAATCCTTAAAAGATAAATTAAATTACATAATCAAAACCAAGAAACCCACAAAGTAGAAACATGCATTTTATATTCTTAAGAATCAAAATAATCAAATTAAAATATTCAACCATTTATCGTAGATAAAATAAAGCAAATCATCCATTCATAAACATACATCAACAAATTAAATAATCAAATTTAGGTTTTAATCTTACATTGAGCAATAAATATGCAAAATTAAGATTTAGATATATGAACTACGGTTTTGGTGCTAACTTAGGGTTTTTAGATTAGGGTTTTTGGGAATTTGGAATTAAGGTTTTGGATTAGGGTTTATAGAATTAGGGTTTAGGGTTTTTGAATATGAATTATGTAGACTGTGTTGAAACAATGTAAAATCAATGTTTTAAGTCTCGAATCAAATTAAAGTTAAGATTATAGTTTAGCAAATAAGTTTATAAAGTCAATAACACATCACAATGTACCTAATTCCTAAACTAATATGAAGACAGTGGATAAAAGTTTGAACAAAATAATAAGATGACACAGCGGGTTAAGTATTGAAAATAATCAAGGGATTTAATTGGGTTGGTTAGTAAGAATTGTACCACCATTTGTTGGCTCCACCAAGATTGAACATTGAACCAAGCTCTCTATCTTTTGCTACTGCCTGGATCACTCTTATTTTTTGTTCTAACGAAGCAAGCTTGAGGCAATGGTTACTGCCTCCTTGGTTGCTGTGTATTAATTGTGTTTTGGTATGCCCTGCTCTTTGTCTTTTGCCTTCTTTTGTTTTGATCACCGTCCCCCTTCTTTGTTGTTTAAACATGTATTTTTAGGGGCTATTAGGTTAAATTTCGTTACTTAACCCTAACTTATCTGAGCTTAATTTTGTATTTGGCCTAATTAAGAAGTCATATTGAATTCCAAAAGCGTTACGTTTGGCATAAAGTAAATCATATCGGATTGGGAAAGTCCCAATTCCATATAGGACTACCCCATATCGAATTGGGAGCCCCAATTCGATATGGGAGCCACATATCGAATTGGGGAAGCCCCAATTCGATTTGGGGCAATCCCATATCAAACTGGGGTTGTCCCAATTTGATATGGGGTATCCCATATCGAAATGGGTACCCCCAATTCGATATGGGAATACCCATAATGAATTTAAACCCAACCAAACTTATCCAGCTTTGAATCAAACCTGTTTAGGGCTTTAAAATAATGAGCCGACTTATTTTAGGCCTTATAAAACTGAACCAATCTAATTAAAAGCTTTAAACTAGGTTTAAGCCATTAAAAATGGACGAACTTGACTAGGCCTCTATTAATTGAGATTAAACTAGCTTAAGGGCAAAAGTTAAGGGTCTATAATAAGCTAATTTTAAAACTTTGATACAGGCTCAAGTATTGAATTCCAGTGAATGTATTTCAACTACTATTATGAATATGTTTGTTACTGGAGAAGGGAATACATATTTATTTGAATCAAGGATTGATAGTGAAGTGGTGTATGAGGAGAGTTCACCAACAAAATCAATTTAAGAGTTTAAAATATTTAAATCAAAGAAAGATTTATTGACTGCATTATCTATTATTGCAATGAGACAAAAGTTTTAATTCAATGTCTTCAAGTCAAATACTCTTTTCATGGTTGTACAGTGCATTGATAAGAGTTTTTCATGGAGATTGAGGGCCAAAAGGCTTCCAAATAGTGGCTACTGGATGGTCACTATACATGTGACTGAACACACATGTCCGACTAATTATGTTTGGACTAGACATAGGCAAGTAAAAAGGGTATTCGGGGAATGTGTTAAGAAGAGATTAATAAATCTTGGAAGGGTTTTTAAATCGAGAGATATGATAAATTACATGAAGAGAGAATTTTGGCGCTGATGTGAGTTATATTGTTGCTTGGAGGAGAAGAGAGTATGCTTATAAGAACCTGTGATTGGGTACTCCAGAATAATCTTATGGAATTCTTCCTAGATATGTATATGTGTTGACAAAATCCAACCTAGGTGTGAGCCAAGGATATGGCTTCCAATCTTGCAACTTCGATATTGTTAGGGTCTAGCCCTTAGGAACCGCAAGCCTAGGCCTGGAGAAGGAGAGTCTCCACTCAAAAGATCGAGAAAGAAAGGGGGTGAAGACTTTCAGTGTGGAATTCCCAATCCCTACTAGGTTAGGAAAGTTGGATATGAATGAGAAAGGTAGAAAATGGTCTAGCGCCTTATATACCCGGTTTATTAGAAGCAGTCTCCTCTTAGGTTTTAGAAGTATGGCATCCATAATTATTAGGACATTATCAAAATTAAACATCATATTTGCATGAAGTACCATAAATTCATTTTGTTATGGTGAATGGTGTGATGTCATACATGAATGAAAAATGGACACCTACTCTCGTGGAAGCATGCCCTTACAAGCCCAGGATCAACAATCTTTGTAAATGGAATGATAAAATTACATCGAAAAAGCCTACTATATCAAAGCCTAAAAATTATAGGAACTTTTGCCTACTACATTATTCTAAAAATGACTAATTACATAAGATCATTTTAACTGCAACTTCTTTAAAAATAAATGGTAAATGGATGCATGCATGCAGTGCCAATGACAATATAAAGTTAAGGTTTAATACATCTATAGCCCCTTGTACTTGGGCCTTTTTGTTACTTTACCCCCTCAACTTCTAAGTTAACCATATATCCCCTTCAATTTAATGACTTACTCAATCAACAGACCCTTATTTGCTTAGGTGGTATAGCACGTGGATTTCCATTCTCTGACTCACATGAAGCTATTAAATTTGCTTTTTTCACACTTACAGTGGTCCATAAACTTATGGCCAAAAGGCAAATAATTTCTATTTTTAATTAAACTTTATTTTTCTTAATTTTTTACTAATTACAAATTATCAACACTTAATAATTAAATTTAATTATCAACACTTAATAATTAAATTTACATACATTAAAAGTTAAACATAAAATTAAAACCTGCAAATGAAAGAAAAACTTCAACAATTACATACATGTAATAAATTTCTATTCTTAATAGTTGCAGGCACTCCAAACAAGAAAACTAGTTACAATGCCAAAATTCTTTTCATCACTGCCAATCGCCAACGGCAGCTTGGACAGAGTAGAAATTGCTTTATTTTTCGGCATCACCTTGTTATTTGACAAGAAATATTTCGGCAATTTCACCTTTACAAAAAGGTTAATAATGAAATGGGTTATTGATTTTCAAGATTATATGTTTTTCTTGTTATTAATTTCATTTACAAGTAGTGGTTATTGATTTTATAGTTTTTGGGATCTGGGTATAACTTTAAACTCCAAAATGTACTTTCTTTTGGATTTCCAGGTGAATTCAAAACAATTTAGATCTCTGCTTGAAATGGTGAAAGATAGAGGGGAACTAAAATGAGGAATTGGGTAAGGTTTAGCTTGAAGGTCAAAATCTTAACTTTTTAGTTAAAATGCATATGGGGTTTACTTAGCTACCCAAAATGCAAAAGCTGTCAATTCTTTTTTATTTTTTGTTTGTCGAAATTATTTTGTGCAATGGGCTTCGGGATATTATGGGTGTGTTGAATTTCAAAGATCTACAGACTTATTATTTCCTATAATGGGAGAAATGATAAGGAATTTGCTTGTTTTAGAAATTGATTTACAGATCTTTTGTGAGCTTTGCTTGGTTTAAAAATGATTCATAAATTTTTATGTAAGTTTTTCTTGGTTTAAAATTTGATTCATAAATGTTATGTGATCTTTGATTGGTTTAGAAATGGATTAATAATCTTATGTGAGATGAAATGGGATAGCAATAATTTATCAACCTAGTTGTTAGAATTAAAAGAAAAAGATGAAAAACCCAATTTTCTATTTATTTCTCGATAAAATGGAAAAGTTTGAGGAGAAGAAGTAAAAGAAAAGAAGAAGAATAAGAAGAATATTTTATGTTTGTTTCTCATTTTATTGCTCAAAAAATAATAACAAAATAAAGTTTTAAATAAGATTTATAAAAATTCTAAAAAGAAAGCTTTGACTTTTAGTTTGCTGAACTGGATGGCGCATGCATTTCACCTAATATATCTCTGTCCATTTATGTGCAAAGAAGGGGCAATTGAATAAGTAAAAAATCGAGTACAAGGAGCTAAATGGTTACTCAAAGAGTATAGGGGGTAAGTGACAAAAAGACCCAAGTACAAGGGACTATGAATGTATTAAGCCTAAAGTTAACCATTCCATCATTCATCCTTCCATTCATAAACAACTAATATTGACAATCAAAACATCATGCATTAATCAAGCTCAACAATAAATTATGAAAACTAATGAGAGGTATGTGGATCACATATTTAAAAGAAATGATAAATGCAAGCATTTCTTTTCAAGTCAAACGGGCACGTCACAGCTAGTAGCGTGTTCGCCACTACTCCTTGTGTGGGCGCCAAAAGTGGTGAGAGAGCCACTAACCATGGCATTTCCCAATCTCTTATCACGAATCAACAAATCGCTATTGAGATGAATGGCTATGCCATCCATTTTGTCATACACGACAGAAAGGATGATGGGGTTGTGATACTACTAATGTTCCGTTTAACATCAGCCTAGTGTCCTAACCAATTTTATTCCAGTGCCATTTCCATGGTTACGTAAAGTTTACTAAGTCCTTTTTATGTTCATATCACATTTTAAATCATGTTTATTAGTTATCATTTTATCATTTTACTGTATCCTATCACATTTTAAATCATGTTTATTAGTTAGAATTTTATCATTTTACTATTTCCTGTGAATCTCTTCAAACATCTAATTAAATTAGTTTGTAAAAGGTGATATTATCCTATTCTATAAGATGCAACATACATATACATAAAAAAAAAAAATCAAACCATGGTGAAGCACACATAAAATCGCAAGGTAAGGAAAATTATAAAAAAGGATGAGTTTAGAATATGAAACCTCTGTTGTTGGTTCCTTCATTGTTTTGACTAGCCAGAGAGTGCAAGAAGGTCCTATCTGAATCTACTTTGTCCCTAGTTGTAGGCTTTGCTTGATAAATGATTCAATAACAAGGAAAATGAGTTTTATAAGGTGGTGTTTATTTTTATGAGTTTTTCTAGAAAAGAAGATGGATAATTTCCTAGTCTTATGAAGTGAGCTTTCCTGCACAATAATCCTCTCTTTTTTTGGTGAACATTTATAATCGTTCTTGAATGTTTCCTTAACGAGAAGAACCACTAATTTTTATAATTCTTAAGGAAGCGTCAGAACGTGATGGTATTACCACTTACACATGTTTAGACCTCCTTTAGTAGATATGTGGCATTGGTTAGATGAGGGGTTCAACATCCCAAGCGTCATTCCATGATTATTGGCATGCACCTCCAACTTTTAAGTGAATGACATACATGCAAACAACATGTAAAAGGAACTACAAACACACCATTGCTAATGGCAGGCACATGGTTGAGAGTGGCAGAGTATACCATGGTTTGGCTTCCTTTTAGGCCTAGGCATGGAGACCCAATCCTTTCTCCATAGGTTTTTACTTTCGTGGTCTCTCTTTTCTTCCTTGTTTTGGGCCGAGGGAACAATAAGGCATCTAAAATTACCCCTTGCTCGAGAGAACTTGTGTCTAAAGTCAAAGGAGCGAAGGACATATTTTTTTAAGTGGTTCCATATGTCAATGAAAGTGCATCATCCATAATGCATCACCATCCTAGAGTTTTGGTAATGCATGTCACTAGTGGGCCCACATTGTCTTATTTTGGTAACGCATGTCACTAGGGATCATGTCGATGGGATTGGCTAATAGTGCTTTGAAATGAGCATGTCGATGGAGTTAGCCCATAGTGCTTTGAAACAAGCATGTTGATGGGGTTAACCCATTGTGCTTTGAAACGAGCATGTCGATGGGGTTGGCCTATAATGCTTTCAAATGAACATGTTTGAGATGAGCATGTCTAAAGGGTTAGCCCATGGTGCTTTTTTTTGTTGTACTTTTCGGTCTCAAAGATTGTAAAAAATTTGGCTTTTTCTTAGTTTGGCTATTTTTTTTGTCACTGTCTATCCTCTTGCTCTTGCATGAAAAGATATTTAAAAAAAAAATGAGTCTGAGAATACATGTGCTGATGAATAACCAATCTAAAATGAATAGGGAAGATGAGTCTAAAAAATATCTTTATAACGCATAAGAGTCCATAAGCCGGAACAAAATATAAATGATAGGGTAAATACCCTTTTTATGGGCTCAGCTTTGAAAAGATCCTCTGTGTGGGTTTAGCTTTAAAAAGGGCCTCTATACAAGCATGGAAGGAGCTTTTGAATCTAATCTTTTCCCAAAAGTAAATAACACTTTTTTTGGTTCCTTTGAAGGCTTTTTGGCTTTCTTGCCCCTTGTTTGGGCTCATGCTCTTTGGACAAAAAATGGTCTTTCGACACTTTAGGCCTTAAGAGTTTTAGGCCTTGGTGCTTGGGCTTGCTAGAGGTCTCCATGCCATTTGATGTGGCATGCTTGCCATTGGGAATTGAGGGGAGGGGTTTGCCAAAGCATGTGGCAGGCTACTCTTCATTCAGTTTTGTGCACTTTTCAATCAAAGGTCATTTATTTTTCAAAACAATAACTTTTTTCATGCTTTTCCTTTTCATTTCCTTGTTTAAAACTTTCTCTCTCATTTTCTAAACATCACTCCTCTTTTCCCTCTAGTTCTTAACCCTCTCTCTTCTATTCCAGTAACGATGCCTCCTAGGACAAAGAACCCTGGTAGTCGAGTCCTAGAGAGGGATGAGTACATCCACCCTCCTCATGGTAAGAAAGTATCTAAAAGACTCGACGAGCTCACCCCCATCGTTGTCGCTCCTCAATATAGAAAGGTACATCTCGCTTTCTATTACTCACATGTTTTTCTTTCACCTTTTTATTTATGCAAAATCTATTCATGTTGAGAGAATGTGTGCAAGTCATCTTAAACTGAGAATTTAACACCATTGGTTGTGCCATTTAGTTTTGTTTCGAGCTTCCTTGATGTTGTTTGATATCTAGAAGTCATGTTTTGCTGCTATTTTGTCTTTGTTTGAGAGTGTTGCTTCAATACCCTTGTAGCGGCTGGCACCATATATTTTATGCCATTTGTTCTGATGGATACACCGCATGGAATGATGTATTCATCGCAGCCTATGGCGGCCACACCAATGACTTAGATTGGTTCTATCAATTTTATTTTCCAATCTTTTGTTTCTATTTGTCCATATTTCACACCTATAAGACACACACAAGAATTCACTAGTGATATGTCTTATCTTTATTTAGCTTTGTATCATACCTAAATTTTTTTCCTTCCTTCCCATTTGATAAATAAATGCTGATAGTGTTAGAGCTGGAGGCTTTATTAGTGCATAGCCAAGTGGTCGCACAGATGGTGAAGGATGTTGGGTTCAGTCTTTTCATCTCATCCTTGTCAGATCACTCTTATTGCATAGACAGAGGTTTGATCAAAGCTTTGGCTGAGCATTGGGTCAATTCTACAAATACATTCCACTTCTCTTTCAGTTAGATAACAATTGAGCTAGTGGATTTTATTGTTATCATTGGTATCCATTTTAATAAGGAGTCTATCCCCTTTGACGCCAAGCCTTTATCCTGGGAGGAGATGATAGAGCTGCTAAGTTTTGATTGTCCTTGGAAGGAGGATAGGCATATTAAACATGACAAGATTCTAACCCATTAGGAGTCTCTCTAGTGAGGGGTTATTTGGACCAAGAGACTCCGGCGGTAGTGTGCTCAAGACTCCATGTTATACTTGTTGTGTTTGACCATTCTTGCTGACATTGAGGCTGGAGCTTCTCCTTCAGTTTTTTTGGCCCTCGCAAATTTGAATGTGATATCAAGATTCAACTAGGGCAAGGGTAGCTTGGCTCATCTATACCAAGGGTAGGATCAACTTTGTCCTGGCCAGATCGCATATTATGGTTTTCCTATGATCATTGAGGTATCTTTATTCGATTTAGTGCCTTTTGCTTTAGCACATTGCCCCTCGTCTAAGTCATTTCCTTCACAACTTTGGGCATGGGAGCATCGCTTGGTCTCGACTCCTTGCATCGCCCCCAAGCATTAGCATCATTTTTCCCCCGATGTAGAAGGAAAAATAAATGTCCAACCTTCCTCCACCTTCCTTTACAATCTTAGAAAGCTTCCTCTCTTTCCTTTGATAACTGATTTTCCTATTTTTTTTTATCTTCTTTCTTTTTGCCAGAGACATCGTCAAAATGACTGAGTGGCTTGAGAAAGATGAGGGCCCTTTTTTCTGTTTTGAGGTCTGGCAACTGGAGTCAAGTTGCTTGGTCTAAATTACCTACTCTCAAATACTACCAACCTGTCAGGCTTGATCCTTCCTTTCTTCATATAGCCGCATCATTTTTGAATCTATAACCCCATTCCTTTTGCTTCCATGGTTTTGAGATGTGTCACACCATGAAAGAGTTTTTTGCCATTTTGGATACCAACTGAATTCCCTTGTGTTATCGAAGTTGGTGTTTGATTTTCATCATAAGATGAGGGAGTTATTCCACATTTATTCAAATAAAGACCTGTGATTGAGCCAAGGTAATTGGATTCTCCTAGAGCCTCTTATTTGGCGTTAAATCGAGCTTGAGGAGGATGTTTTTCCTTTGTCTCTTAGGGCATTTCCTCCTTAATTCTCAGAATGGTGATAAGAACATCCGCACACTTACCCTTATAAAGCATATGGAGAAGGGTAGGACTATCATACCCGTGATTATGGCGGAGACTCCAAATTAGCCTGGACTAACTCGAATATGGTAGCAAGTAGAGACTGGACGGAAGTCTCTTGTTGCTCAAGGTATCTTCTTCTTCTTCATCTTTTTTTGTCCCTCTTCTGTCTTCAATGTTGTTTTTTTCTCTTTTGTTTTTTTTATTTCTTTTATTATTATTATTTGTTATTTTCTTTCCTTTTTTGCCGAGACCGGTCTTGCAAGTTTTCAGCCTTGTTGACATTGCAAGTTTTCAGCCTTGTTGACATTGCCCTAACTTTTGTTTGAAATGCTGTTATCTTGCTCTAACTTTTATCTAGGTCACCCTTTCAAGTTTTCAACTTAGCAAGCTATTATTTTCTTTTTCTTTCTTCTCATTTTATTTATTTTGTCATTTGTCTCTTGTTGTAGATCGACTATATGAGAACTTTGAGTTACTGGAGATACCTTCTATTGAGGCCACCTGGTATCACCCTAGTAACCACTCAAGTAGCCAACTGGCTCGCTCTACTAGTACTCATCCTAAATGGATAGGATGGATGGAGGGTCGTAGGACTGGAGACATTCAATGGATCACTTTTTGGCAGTGCATTTTTTGAAGTTACTCTCTGGTCTCGAGGCACCTTATATGTTACTTTAGCTAGGCTTTGGAGTGAGACCTGCTACATGTCTACTTGCCTTAGGCCACAGTACGGTGACCTCGGATTAGGGCTTGTTGTCTAATTTGGACTTCCTCAGATTAAGTCCCAAATTATAGGTGTGTAGAGAGATTACTCATTTATCTTTTTACAATTGGGTCTAGAGAAAAAATCTTACAATTGTAAGATGAATATCAGTTGATAATTTTAAAACATACAAAATAATTTAGATCATATATTATAAGCAATATAATCAAAACAATATAAAAAACAATTCATAGATAATAAAACCAAAAACAACCCAATAGACAAAAACTAAATAAAAATTAAAATACAAACAAAAAAATACAACTACTGTAATTATTAAAAAATATTCTAATATTTGATATAATAAAAAAAATATAAAGTTACTACAATTAAAAATAACTAGTTTCAACCATTTTCAAATACTAAAAACACACAAATAAATAAATAAATAATACAATGCAACAATAACAATAAAAAGAAGAAACTCGTTTAAAATATTGAGAGAAAGAACAAATTCAGTAGAGAACAAATGTAGTAGGGAAAAGAGGTCTTCTTCTAAGTTAAAAACTAGATATGGATATTAAGGTAAGTATTCCATAAACTAGATATGGGTAGAGAAGGGAAATATGGTTCAATTTCACAACCAATTAAATAAACAAAAGATTTCAATCAAACCAAGACCTCGGTTTCATTTCCTGCAGGCTACTATTCCTAAAGAGAGAATAAGGATATGGAGAGGGAAAACAAGTTTTGAAGAAGTTGAACATTTGCGGAGAAATGTGCAAGAGAATCAAAGTCCAACTAAATTTAACTTTAATGCAAAATCATTGTACTCAACAAAGACTACTTCTAAATGAGGGAACAAGATCATGCAATGTTTGTAGGCAACTAATGAGGCTTCATGAGCCAATAATCTAAAAGAAAAAATATATCATAAATGTTCGTACTTTTCCATTTTAGTTTTTAGTATTATTTTGATCACTATGATCATTTTTTTGCTCATCGAAATACTGGCTGAACTAATTTTAACTTTTTAATTAGCCACATCATATTTTGTTGTTAAAGCGACAAAAATATCGCAAAAACAAGTAAAAATAGTAAAATACCCTAAACTGAATGATTGAGCTTGTCACCTCCCAAAACCAACAAAATCATAAAAATCACCACAGAATCCTAAAGATTACAACCAAAACCAATAAAATTATAACAACGAAAACCCTAAATAACCTCCAAATAAGCTAGTAGAAAGACAAAGAAACCATAAAATGAATTTATGAGCTTTAGGTTTCTGATTTAAGGATTTCAATCTAATTAATTTTAAAGGATTTCAATTAAATTAATTTCAATCTAACTATTTCTCTCACTTTGGGATTTCAATCTAGGGATTTTATTCTAAACAATTTCAATCTAATTATCTCTCTTAATTTCAAGTTTGATGTAACGATTTCAATCTAATCAATTTTCAGCTTCTCCTTATTTATCTATCAAAGAAAAAATATTGAAGTTAACATTCAATTTCATCAACATATTTTTTGACCCTATTCACAAGTTAATTGAAAAATCCTAATAGCATATAGAGCTAGCATGATTTTGAGTTGGATTTAATTTTGTTTGTGTTTGTGGATCTTCTTTGAATAGAGAAAGAGAAGGTTTATATATTTTTAGGCAAGTGTATGTGTATCTTTTGTTTGGATGTCTAGAAATTGAAAGAATTTTTTTTCCTCTCTAGTAAAAAAATTGATGTTAAAGAAGACAATAAGATGGAAAGCTTTAAATTACTAATGGTATTTTGGTCGAGAAATTATTTCTAATCTGACGTGACAAATTTTTTAGCTGAAATCAGACCCATAAATACCATTTAGCAAGTCAACTAGGACAAAATCGATTAGAGCAACTAAAATAATACTAAAAACTGAAGTTCAAACATCAAATAGACTAGAAAATACTTCAGACACTAAAATAGCAAAAATAAAAATTATAACACCAATGACATTTTACCCTAATCTAAAACAAAGGAAATGAGGGAGTTCCACTTTCTATTTTAAGTGAACGAATGAATTCAAGTGTCAAATCTAATAGTAGGACCGATCTGGTATGAGCAACTTGAAGAAATCAATATTTATGTTTTTCTTATGGGCTTCATTAGTCCTATGTGTAAGATATTTGCTTCTTTGAAGTCCATACCCATGTCAGATTCCATATGTCTACAACTCAATAAATTGCTATAGATGAGAAATATGTGTCATAAAATGGAAATCAAAAGACGAAAAAGTCATTAGTGTAAAATGTACAATAATAATAAAAAAATGATAAAAAAATAATTTCGAACTTCGTGAAATGTAATTGTAGTAAAAGAGAAAAATGACAAGTGTAATAAACACAAGATATTATAAGCAATCATAAGTACTAGATATTATACACAAAATAAACCCTAATTAAACTAAAAAAGCAAAAGTTTGATAAAAAAAAATCTTACCTACATTTCTTTTTACATTTCAAGCATTCCTCAAAATTTATTATTATTATTCTTCTATTTTCAACTCGATTTTGCTATTGCATCGAACTCTCAATTCCATCTCAAAATTCAATTTCAATTTTCTTTATGACAAAAATTTTCTTTTATCGAGTTGTATTAGTCTATCTTTGTGGCTAGTATATATAAGCCAGATTACAAGTGTCACTTCAGGAAGCAAAAAACTAACTCGACCAACATTCCTTTTTTCTCATTTGTTCAAAACGACATCATTTAGGAAGCCATTTGACTTTGCTATTATTAAGTATTATTATCCATGCGTTACCTTTCTACCTCTCTCTCTCTCTCTCATTATCTCTAGCTCTCTGTGTTTCTCACTCTTCCTCCTCTGATCATTTGTAAAGATGTCGACAATCTAATAATCTTTTAATTATTCATTGTTTAGATAATTTTATCATTTTTTTATGGTTCCTTATGTAATTTTGTTTCCTTATGTTCTTTATTCCAGTTCTCAGTCTTTATGTAGTTTTTAAGAAATCAAATTACATAAAAAAGATTTATAATCTTATTTCTCCCATACAGCTTCATATTAAAGAATATGTTCAGACAACTGGATTGAGCCAATGTTCTTTGTCATTCACAACTACTAAATAGTATGTTACCTTAGAGATTCCTCCTGATTTTATTTATCACTGGAAAAGATAATGTTACTCGGATCTCCATCTTAGAGGTGTCAGAGTTGTTCTTTCATACCATGGAAGAAAAGATTTGCCAGTCACTACAAGATAGTCATTGTTGGATACAAGATTTATTCATTTTAAAGATGCAGTAATTAGTATAATCCTAACAACACTTAATGCTGGAACTGTTGTTCTAATTTTTTTCCAAACTATAATATGTCTTTAGATGATAGACATCTGTCTACTAGTTTAAAATTTTAAGTTTAGATAATAAGAGTTGAACAAATTGAGGGGTCATTATCTGCTACAATTTATCATCAGATAGTGTATATATTGCAAGATCATGCAACTAATCTATCTACTTCAAGAGTATCAATTGATGTTCTTTATATTTACGCAGACACAAACACAACTCCAACAATTGTTCAGACCTTAGACAACTTCTTAGAGAAGAACTTATAAAGCTCATTCCTTTGGAATGGGTTACCAGTTCTGAGAAGTTGAAACAAGATACAAAGCCTATTCAACCAATGAATCATGTGTTTATACAAAGAAAATATGGCACAATAAGACAATATTTACTACACCAACAGACACAGATTCATCAGAAGGTTCAAATTCTTGTTCTCTCCTAGCTATTTTTCATAGTTGCATAGCTATTCCTATTTTTAACAGGAAGGATAAAATTCCAATTCATAATTTTACTACGGATGGTGATGAGATCTATGCAGTAAAGGTTAGATGCCATTTTATCTGGGACACCCCAAGATCAGGAGAATATGATCCTGGTTGTACATGCCATGAAGAAATTGGAGAAGATCATTATCATGTTCAATATTCTAGGATAACTAGTCCAAAAAGATTTTACTCTTCTTGCAAGTCTCAGAATTACAAATATAGGAGACCCCCACTGGATGCTGACGCGTCCTAGCAAACACTAGCAAGTGTACTAGTCGATCAAGTAGTATAGGACTTGGAGTCCCGATATCGTATCCCAAGAGACCAAAGTTTGGAAGCCAATCTCACTACTACTATTACTATTATTTGAGCAACAAAATTAAGTGATTGATTTGAAAATAAATAATTAAATTAAATAAAACACGCAATTGAACAGCTTTTTGAGAAAGAAATCAATAATTAAAAGGTTAGGATCCACACTCCTCCTTTACTTAATAGGATGCAAAGTTAATCGCAAAACATCAACATTGAGATTGGTAGGTTTTCTTAATTAAGCCCAATTTATCCTATCCAGAAATAAATTCTCAATTCATACCTAACTCCTATCCGGAAAATTAGAGCATGAATCGCATAAATTAAAACCTAATTTAATAACTCTCCTATCAGGAAACAAGTTAAACCCACAATTCAACCTAGGCTTCTATCAGAAAACATATAAATTAAATTGTTATGTCAGAATTATGAAATCAAGAATGAAATAAATTAAATTCCAAAACCTAATCTTCTATCAGAAAACAATCAAGTAATAAAATCAATTCATTCATCCAAGCATTAAGAAAATACCAATTCTGACATAAATCTCAAATTGAAAAGAAAATTCTAAAAATACTGCATCCTGTCAAATCAAGGGGTCATGTTTCCCCTAACAAAAAGAATTACTCATCCATTGAGAAATCAAGAAACCACAAGTTTGAGAGATAATTCATTATTAATTAAATAAAAGAAAAGAAGAAAATCAAACTCTTAAACAAGAAAGTCCAAAGTTCTTCAGGAATCCCAAATCTCCAAGGAAAGAAAAGTTCAGTCCTCTCCAGAAAAATTCTCCAAACATTCTCTCTCTTTAAAAAAATGTGAATCCCCCTTGTTTTTGCCATCCTTCACTTTATTTTAGGTCTATTTTTGGCCTCCAAAACATGTGTTAATTCGTGGCCCTTGGATTAGAGTATTAGGTCTTTTTAAAATGTGAGCCGTCCAGATCTCACAGGCTGCCAGCAATCTCACAGTGTCCCTGTGAAACATTCTGCCCTCCTAGCTCTCTCTTCCTCATGCTTCTACTTCCTTTCCAAACCATTTTTCTCCACCAAAAACACTACAAAACAACCAAAATAACTAACATAAGGACTGAAACACATAACAATAAAAATAAAACAAATAACATAATAAAAACATAATAAAAACACACTAAACACAAGAAATAATAATACTAAAATATCTATAAAATGGACATATATCAACTACCCCAAACTTTAGATTTTACTCGCCCTCGAGTAAAACCAACATAAAAACAAAACATAGACACAACACATAACACACAACGAATATGCTCAATCCATCGCTCGCAAGCCTCCCAAACAACTTAACCACTTTAATCACAGACTCAACCAATCCAAATCATTCCATCATCATAGAAATCAAATCAACAAGGTTACACTAAAAAGTCCACAAGCGTTCGGCGCTAGTCAAGTTTGAATCAATGCACGCTTCGTCGAGCAATAATCAAAGAGGTAAAAATTCATTTTTAGCTTCTTTAAGATAAAACAAAAATATGAAGAATAGCCATAAGGTCTCCTTTCAATTCCCTCTCCACTAATGTAAACAAATCAAAATGAAGGATCAACAGGTCTTTTATTATGGGTAGGTTCGGTAAGGTTACAAATGAGAGGTAAAACGTAAGGATAAAGAAACAAAAAAACAAGTCATTCCATAATAAACCTCAAAATGAGCAATGCAATAAACTTTGTAATTCCCAAAATGCACTAACCAAAAGGCAACTTCCCAAAACTTACTAGCTCGAATCACAAACATGTTAACAAGATAATTATTTCACTCTACCCAACTATTTACTTGCTTGCTTTTTTTTTTCTTTTCTACTTTTTTTTCACTTTTTTTATATTTTGTTTTTTTTTCAAGAATTACTAACACAATGAACTATTGACAATACGAACAAATTTAACCCAATAGATAATTAATGGAACACATGGGTTACAAACAAAACCTCAAACCACATTCTAGCTAGCTTTTATTTTTGCTCTCTAAATGCAATACTAATAAACCCAATATGACATGCATATGCTCAACAAACAAACGGAACGTCTCATTCTCTTGTAAATGGGGTGGTAGGCAAAGGGCTTTTGGGTTATATGGTTATAATGAGTTACACAAAAGAATTTTTGAAGTACGCATTAGCATACTTTGTAGGCTAGAAGGGGTTAAAGAATGGTAACGTAAAAGGTATGATAAATATATAAAAGGTCCAATGTAATCCGTCCAAAAGATGGCCTAAATCATTTCCTTCATCCTAATTCATCTAGGATTTCGCCTCAAGGGAACATCAAAAGAGTTCTAGCATTCTTTAGAAGCTATTTCACATTTTAAGTTCAAAAACAATCTTTGACAACCGCCATCTAAAACATGCATCGAAAGAAACTCGATAAAGCATTAAACACATTATAGACTGTAAAGTGTAAACAAGTTTATTCAGTTCCTATAAGTGCAATAACGGTCATTTTCAAGTTCAAATCTTATCTATCAGCAATCGCATCATTCAAAAATTTTGCAATTAACAAATTGAGCACTCACAACACTAGACACAACTAACAAATACTGAACATATACTAAACAATACACAAAACATAACAAAACAAAAACTCACATTACACAAAACATAACAAAAATCACAAACAAAAACATTCCCCTACCCCAAACTTTAAAATTAGCAGTGTCCTCAATGCATAAAAGTAGAAATAATAACAAGAAGGTTGAGAAAACCCCCTGACAGCATGTCAGGACATGCTGAACACATCAATCATCTGCTGGTGGATAATGGTGCTGTACATACGCGCTAAAATCTGCTTGTAGAGCATCGATCTTCTCTTCTAATTTCCTCAAGTACTGCATAATCATCTCATTAGTCACCTCCTCAGGTGTGGATTCTAGAAGTAGTTGCCCTTCGAGCTCTTCATTCGCACTATCCTCGATCTCCTCAATTTCTACACTCTCACTGTGAGCATCACCTAAACTCTGAACATCATCAGCAGAAAAATTTCCACATAACTTCATGGATGTACACATATGCAAATCAACTAAATTGCTATTGCCTACTGGTTGTCCAAAATCATCAAAATGCATGGCTAATGCAATAGTAGTAATCAAACCGCCAATAACTATAGGACCATGATCCCTAACAATATGCTCAAAACTTCTCATAAGCCAAACACCAGTATTCACACTTTCACTACGTTCCATAGCCCACAAAAAGAAGATTTCATTTTCATTAACTTGGCTTGCACTACTACGAGCAAAAAGTGTCCTAGAAAGCACACGATGCATGTACCGGTAAGCAGGGTGCAAACTAGATGCCCTATGCAAGTTATAAACCTCACCATCAGTTAACTCGCGCCATGCATTCACAACTTTAAAACCAACATCTTTAAATTTATTACCATCATTATTAAAATAAAAATAGCATTCAACTCAGACAAAGATTTAGTGACGGTAACATTTTTCAAACGAAAAGTCATGAACCATTTCTCATCACTATATGGTTTATGCACACAAGAGTAAGAGCTCAAAAACTCCCTAGTGATGTCAACATATGTAGGATGATTTAAGACTCATGAACGTCGACCAACCAATATTATTAATCAACCTATGAACCTCATTGGTCAAACCAAGATTTTTAAGAGCAGAGTCATCCACATACCTTGTCGCTTGTACCTCTCGTTGAGCTAAGAAAGCGTACCTGCGTTTCTGCTCCTCGTGCGCAAAAACCAAATCTGCTGGAATATCAAAAACTAATGTTCTCCTCTTACCAGATGCCTTAGTATTAGAGACAGGTTTGTTCAATGACCGCTTAATGACTTTCGAGGAAGAAGCAGCCCTGATTTTCTTATCTCTTGCCATTACCAAATAAACCCAACACCAATGCCAAACAAAACAAAGCAAAGCAACGAACTTACTACGAACTTCACAAATTAGGTAGAACGCCAATACTAGTCAATAAACTCTTAACAAGTGCACAAAATTATCAGAATTCAATGACAAACTCACAGCAAAATTAAGGAAGTCAAACAGATTTTATAACTAGCAATTTCAGTCAGGTTTCCCAATATAGCACTACAGATAGTATGCAATCAAAAGCAAATCAATTTGATGAGTGTACTGAATCAAAATGAATGAGAACATAAACTTGCCAACAGAATAAACACATTCCATCTTGAAGCACAAAGAACACTATTCAAACTAAATCTCAGTAATTATAAGCACAATTTGAATAGCCAATAGGAATTTTAAACTCAAATCACCAACCAAAATTTCAAACCTCAATAACTTTCAGTTCAAATTAACAATTAATTTCAGCATGTAACAATTAAAATTAGAATGAGAAATCAACATGCTGGTATGTTGCAACAAAAAGGCCACAAGTCAGTGAGAATTCATAGAAAACTGACCTCGTTACTGAAGAAGATGATGAACAGCAGTTGTAGTGGCCGGAATAATGCGAAGGAACAGCTCTTCATATGGTCTTGTATGATTGAACAGAAAGGGAACCGTCGAAAAAATAAAGTCCGACCGGCTGGTTCTCTTCGATTGAACGAAAAAGAATAGAACCGTCGAAAAGAAAACAGAGCACGGCCGGAGAACCTTTGGACTGTGACCGATTCTGAACTGAATGAAACTTGATCGCAGAGAAGAATTTTTCTTTTTTTTCTCATCCTGGCCGTGATGGTTCGAATGGAGAAGAAAGAGTGTAGAGTCCGGCCGGCAAGGACTGAACCTAACAGTGACCGGCGCTAGGTAGACGACGGCTGAAAGATGTAGGAGGTTGGGCTGTGGTTTGCGCTGAAACGGGAAGGAGATTCCGTCTGGGTCTTGCTGGTCGTTGCCTCGGTGTGAAGATCGGCCGGAGTTGATGACGTCGGAGGTTGTGGCTGAGGTGGTTTGAGCGGCAGTGGCTGAGATGCTTTGGGTTGGGGAGGTGAGAATGGATGGTTGTATATTTTGCAAAGAAGAAGGATAGAAAAAAACGTTAGGTTTTGTTCTTTATTTCAATTAATTATTTTTTTATAATTATTATATATATACATAAAAAAAATTTAAAGACAAAATTCAATGTCCAATTTCACGAAAAGGGCGTGAAACCTTCTGCCCAATCAGCTAAATTACCTTTATTTCACAGGCTCCTCGTGAGACTGTCTGTCTCACACGCAACAAATTTTTTTTTTTTAAGAATACTTGGAACCTTGAAATTGAACATTAGAAACGATAAATTCTTAAAAATAAATCAAATAAAAATTTAAATCAAATTATGTACAATTAGTTCTAGTTTATAGTCCTAGCTCGACTTTCACCTCCCTTCAATCTACTAACGTCACAATCGCGAGATCCGGTTCAAACCGATCTGCAACATAAGGCTTTAATTTGTGACCATTTACTTTGAATGTCTCCCCTGACTTCAAATGCTTAATCGAAATTGCTCCAAAATTTGAAACTTCGATTACCTCGTAGGGACCTTACCATCGCGATTTCGACTTACCTGGAAACAACCGTAGCCTGCTATTATATAATAGCACTTTTTGGCCCGGCACAAACTCCTTTCTCACAATATGCTTATCATGCCATTGCTTAGTCTTTTGCTTATAAAGACTAGCACTCTCATATGCCCACTAACGGAATTCATCCAATTCATTAACCTGTAACAAACGAGTCTTTCCTACACTATCCATATCAAAATTCAAAAATTTAGTTGCCCAAAATGCTTTATGCTCTAATTCAACAGGTAGATGACAAGCTTTCCCAAAAACCAACCTAATTGGTGACATGCCTATCGGTGTTTTATGAGCAGTCCTATATGCCCAAAGAGCATAATCTAACTTCATAGCCCAATCCTTCCTAGACCCACTCACCGTTTTCTCAAGAATTCTTTTATGCTCCCTATTAGATACTTCTACCTGACCACTTGTCTGTGCATGATAAGGTGTAGAAACCTTATGTCTTACCCCATACTTCTTAAGAAGTGTTTCGAATTGGTGATTGCAATGCTTACCACCATCACTAATAATTGCCCTGGGGGTACCGTATCTAGTGAAAATGTTCCGCTTCAAAAATTTAAGCACAACTTTCGAATCATTAGTCTTAGTAGCTACAGCTTCAACCCATTTAGACACATAATCTACAACTATTAAAATATACTCATTCCCATAAGACGATGGAAACGGTCCCATGAAATCAATGCCCCATACATCAAATAACTCACACACAATAATATTATTAAGAGGCATCTCATCTTTCTTAGAGATATTTCCCATTCGTTGACATCTATCACATGCAGACACATAATCTTTAGCATCACGAAAAAGAGTAGGCCAGAAAAAACCTGATTCTAGCACCTTTGCTGCAGTGAGATTTGCTCCAAAGTGTCCACCAGCTTCTTTGTCATGGCAATGATTCAAGATCGCTTGACATTCTTCATCAGACACACACCTTCTTATCACTTGGTCTGCACATAGCTTATAAAGATAAGGATCTTCCCAAAAATAGTGCTTCACATCAGCTAAAAACTTCTTCCTTTGTTGAAAAGTGAACTCCTTCGGTATCCATCTTCCTGTAAGGTAATTTGCAATGTTTGCAAACCAAGGCACATTAGTAGAAATAGACTTAACAAAACATATACGCTCATCTGGAAAAAAAAAACTCAGAAACAATCTCTCCTTTAGAAGCAAGTTGATTATCCAATCTGGATAAATGATCAGCAACCACATTTTCTACCCCTTTCTTATCTCTAATCTCCAAATTGAACTCTTGTAGCAACAACACCCAACGAATCAGCCGGGGTTTTGAGTCCTTCTTAGCAACAAGATGTCTAAGAGCTGCATGGTCAGTATACACAATGGTTTTAGACTCTATCAAATAAGGTCTAAATTTCTCAAAAGCATAAACCACAGCTAAAAATTCTTTTTCAGTAGTAGTGTAATTCAATTGAGGTCCAGTAAGAGTATGACTAGCATAATACACTACCCTAAACATCTTCTCTCTTCGTTGCCCTAAAACTACACCTAAAGCATAGTCACTAGCATCACACATTAACTCGAATGGATTATTCCAATCAGGGGCTACAATCACAAGGGCTGAAATTAACTTCTCTTTCAAAACATTAAAAGCATGCATACATTCATCATCAAAAACAAATTTAGCATCTTTCACAAGCAAATTACACAAAGGTTTTGCCACTTTAGAAAAATCCTTGATAAACCTCTGGTAAAAACCCGCATGACCAAGAAAACTTCTCACTCCTTTAACTGTTGGTGGAGGTAATTTCTCAATCACCTCAACCTTCGCCTTGTCTACTTCAATGCCCTTTTCAGAAATCTTGTGCCCTAGAACAATTCCTTCGTTTACCATAAAATGGCATTTCTCCCAATTTAGCACAAGATTGGATTCTTCACATCTCTGCAAAACTAAAGCAATATTTTGCAAGCATGATTCAAAAGTTAGCCCATAAACAGTAAAGTCATCTATGAAAATTTCCATACACCTTTCAAGCATATCATGGAAAATAGACATCATGCACCTCTGAAATGTGGCAGGTACATTACACAACCCAAATGGCATACGCGTATACGCAAATGTGCCATAAGGACACGTAAAGGTTGTTTTCTCTTGATCCTCAGGGGCTATTGGGATTTGAAAATATCCAGAAAAACCATCTAGAAAACAATAGAACCTATTCCCTGCTAACCTCTCTAGCATTTGATCAATAAAAGGTAAAGGAAAATGGTTCTTTCTAGTGGCTGAATTAAGCTTCCTATAATCTATGCAAACTCTCCACCCAGTTACTGTCCTAGTAGGAATCAATTCATTATTCTCATTCTTCACTACAGTCATTTCCCCCTTCTTAGGTACTACCTGAACAGGACTTACCCACGCACTATCAGAAATTGGATAAATAATACCTGCATCGAGTAGCTTTATCACCTCATTCTTTACAACCTCTTGCATTGCAGGATTCAACCTCCTTTGTGGTTGAATGGTGGATTTGTAGTCATCTTCCATCAAGATCTTATGCATACACAAGCTTGGACTTATTCCTTTGATGTCTGACAAACTCTACCCAATTGCTTTCTTGTGCTTCTTCAACACCTCAATAGTCTCATGTTCTTCTTGTTCTGTCAACAAAGCAGAAACAATCACAGGGTTATTTTCACCATCAAGAAAAACATATTTTAAATGAGAAGGTAAAGGTTTAAGTTCAAGTTTAGGTGATTCATTGGAAAAATCCTTTGAATCCTCCTCCTCTTCAATTTCCAATGACAATGAAGATTCATCCTCTTCTTCTACTTCCTCACAAGTTGAACTTTCGCCATGGTCTACACTCCCCAAGACCATACATTGCTCCAGTGTTTGCTCCACTTCAATTGCCGAAAATGTATCCTGTTTATACTCATTCAAACACTTGTCAACACAATCGATAGGAAAACACATTTCATTGTCATGCAAAGATGGATATTTCATTGCTCTATTTATATCAAAAATAAAATTTTCCTCATTCCATCTTAATGTAAGCTTCCCCTCTCTCACATCTATTAAAGGACCAGCAGTGGCCAAAAACGGCCTACCTAGAATGAGAGGAGCAACTTTGTCAACTCGCATATCCAGTACAACTAAATCAACAGGGAAAATAAATTCCCCAACTTTCACTAAAAGGTCCTCAATAATTCCGGCTGGGACTTTTGTGGAACCATCAGCAAGTTGCAACAAAATACTTGTCTCTTTTAGTTCAAGACTCATTTCATTGCACAAGGCCAAAGGCATCAAATTAATACTAGCAGCTAAGTCACACAATGCCTTCTCAAACTCAACATCGCCAATATCACAGGGAATGGTAAAACTCCCTGGATCTTTCATTTTCTTAGGCAACCTATTTTGCACAATGGCACTACACTCCTCAGTCAATGTTACAGTGCCTAGATCCTTTAACTTCTTCTTGTTAGACAAAATATCTTTAAGAAACTTAGCATACTTCGGCATTTGAGCCAAAGCCTCAGCAAATGGAATATTTATATGAATTTTCTTAAAGATTTCTACAAAGTTTGAAAACTGAGCATCTAACTTTTCTTTCCTAATTTTTTCAGGATATGGGAATTTCTTCAAATCTAAGTTAGATGCAGAGGAAGTGTTAGAAAACTTACCTTTCTTAGCATTGTCTAAATGCTTACTTACCTTTTCTTTGCTCGCATCCTCCTTTGGTGCTTCCTTCAAGCCCAATTTATCTTCTTGAACTTCCACTTTTTCTTTCAGCTTTGGATCTTCCAACTCTCTTCCATTCCTCAACGTCACTGCCTTCACATGCTCTTTTGGGTTTGTCTCAGATGTACTCGGCAATGCTCCTTGTGATCTTCCTGTTATGGCATTTGCTTGCCCAATTTGTACTTCCAAGTTTTTGATCGATGCCTCATGATTTTGGAATCTTGTCTCCGTGGATTTTATGAATTGAGACACCAAGTCTTCCAAGGAAGGCTTCTTCGCTTGTTGTTGATGTAAAGACTCTTGAGATTGAAACCCTGGTGGTTGTTGTCTTTGTGCATTTGAATTACTCCAAGAAAAATTTGGATAATTTCTCCACCCAGGATTGTAAGTGTTGTTGTAAGGATCGTTCTGCCTGCGAAAATTATTCACAAAATTAGCTTGATCAGGAACTTGATTAACAACAAACATGTTACCTGTTTGACATTCATGATTTGGGTGACCTCCACCACAAAAATCGCAAGCTATTGTAACCGCTGGAGGCGTCTGAATTTGCATCCCTTCAATTTTTTTATTTAATGCCTCCACTTGAGCTGCCAACGATGTCATAGCATCCACATTATACACCCCTTCTGCTGTCCTTGGTTGTGCTTTTGCATCATGATATAAAAACATATTCGCCACCATCTCATCAATGAGCTCGAAAGATTCTTCAGGTGTCTTTCTATTTATAGAACCTCCAGCAGCAGCATCAATCATATTTCTTGCATGGATGTTGATTCCTTTGTAAAAAATTTTCACTTGCATCCATATAGGAATTTGATGATGAGGGCACCTTCTCAGAAGATCCTTGAATCTTTCCCATGCCTCATGTAAAGATTCTGTATCACCCTGCACAAAAGAAGAAATTTCGTTTAAAATTTTCATTATTTTTGAGGGTGGAAAATACTTACCAAGAAACTTCTTTGACAGATCATCCCATGTTCTAATCGACCCGGATGACAAAGAAGTAAGCCACTGTTTTGCTTTATTCTTTAATCTAAAGGGAAAGAGTCTCAACCAAACAGCCTCATCAGGAACTCCATTGTACTTAAAATTAGCACACAACTCAAGAAAGTTAGCAATATGCTGATGAAGGTCTTCATGATCTAAGCCTCCAAATTGATAACCATTCTGAATCATTTGGATTATTTGAGGCTTAATCTCGAAATTATTAGCGGGAATGGCAGGTCTAACTATGGATGGTAATGCTCCACTCGGTTGAGCCATCACATAGTCTTGCATTGTACGTTGTGGTCTTTGATTTCCATTGCCACCATTGCCACCTTCCACATCCACAAGATCATTCGGTGGATCAGCCATAGTAACTTGTCTAGCTAACCTTCTCCTTAAGTGAAAACTTTTTTCAGGCTCCGGATCAAACTCTACCAGTGGTCAACCGCTAGCTCTGGTCATAAACCAATCAAAGGCCTAAAAGAAACAAACTCGAACAAACGATTATTAAATCTCAAAGTAACAGACAAATAATAGAAAATTTTCAACCAAATCTATGGTCCCCGGCAGCGGCGCCAAAAACTTGACGCGTCCTAGCAAACACTAGCAAGTGTACTAGTCGATCAAGTAGTATAGGACTTGGAGTCCCGATATCGTATCCCAAGAGACCAAAGTTTGGAAGCCAATCTCACTACTACTATTACTATTATTTGAGCAACAAAATTAAGTGATTGATTCGAAAATAAATAATTAAATTAAATAAAACACGCAATTGAACAGCTTTTTGAGAAAGAAATCAATAATTAAAAGGTTAGGATCCACACTCCTCCTTTACTTAATAGGATGCAAAGTTAATCGCAAAACATCAACATTGAGATTGGTAGGTTTTCTTAATTAAGCCCAATTTATCCTATCCGAAAATAAATTCTCAATTCATACCTAACTCCTATCCGGAAAATTAGAGCATGAATCGCATAAATTAAAACCTAATTTAATAACTCTCCTATCAGGAAACAGTTAAACCCACAATTCAACCTAGGCTTCTATCAGAAAATATCTAAATTAAATTGTTATGTCAGAATTATGAAATCAAGAATGAAATAAATTAAATTCCAAAACCTAATCTTCTATCAGAAAACAATCAAGTAATAAAATCAATTCATTCATCCAAGCATTAAGAAAATACCAATTCTGACATAAATCTCAAATTGAAAAGAAAATTCTAAAAATACTGCATCCTGTCAAATCAAGGGGTCATGTTTCCCCTAACAAAAAGAATTACTCCTCCATTGAGAAATCAAGAAACCACAAGTTTGAGAGATAATTCATTATTAATTAAATAAAAGAAAAGAAGAAAATCAAACTCTTAAACAAGAAAGTCCAAAGTTCTTCAGGAATCCCAAATCTCCAAGGAAAGAAAAGTTCAGTCCTCTCCAGAAAAATTCTCCAAACATTCTCTCTCTTTAAAAAAATGTGAATCCCCCTTGTTTTTGCCATCCTTCACTCTATTTTAGGTCTATTTTTGGCCTCCAAAACATGTGTTAATTCGTAGCCCTTGGATTAGAGTATTAGGTCTTTTTAAAATGTGAGTCGTCCAGATCTCACAGGCTGCCAGCAATCTCACAGGGTCCCTGTGAAACATTCTGCCCTCCTAGCTCTCTCTTCCTCATGCTTCTACTTCCTTTCCAAACCATTTTTCTCCACCAAAAACACTACAAAACAACCAAAATAACTAACATAAGGACTAAAACACATAACAATAAAAATAAAACAAAATAACATAATAAAACATAATAAAAACACACTAAACACAAGAAATAATAATACCAAAATATCTATAAAATGGACATATATCATATGCTAACAGTAGACCCTAGATTGGCATAATTCCATAAATATAGAAAAAGTAGTATCTACTCCTACTTCCTACTTATGAGGCTTTAAAAGTTCTTGAAAAAGAAGGTTTATTGACTGTTCCTGAACCAACAAAAATCCTTAATCTAGAAATACCAAAACCTTTACTAAATAGATGTGTCCCATTAGAGCACCAACTTGTCCCAGCATCACCACTAGCTTGTATGATATTTTCTCCATCATCACCTGAATAATTTCCACCATTAGAAAAACATGCCAACCTACAAACTAAAATTAGTACCCGGCTTTTTATCCAATAAATCACATTTCTTCCTTCTAGTCAATTACAAGATCTTTCTCAAGGAGAAGAAGTATTAAATTGGAAAACCTAAAATGCACAAATTCAAAACAATTACCTGATGACAATTGATTCAAAGATTGATCAACTTTCTGTTAAAATAGATAAGATATCATTAGTCTTAAAATCCATGTCCACAGAGATACAACAATATCACAGTTCTCTTATCTCGAGAATTAATCAACTAGACACGGAGTTAAGATTAATGATTCAATATCAAAATCTTTGATCAATATTTTTTGATAAAAAGAAAGAAATAAAACAGTTAAAAGCCAAACTTGAGACTATGAAAAGAGATTTTTTTGACAAAACTAACTCAATCTGCCTCAAAAACCTATTTCTCTTTTCCATACCCTACATTTCCTTCACCCTTTTTCTTACCACCAACCTTTGAAACAATTCATGAGTTATTTCCTCCTATGAAACCTCACAAGATATCAGTTCCATCTTCTTCTATACCACCAGTAACTACTGTATATAAGACATCTTCCATATAAAAAACCTATACCGAGACAACTTTAGCCTTTGTCCCACCAGCTAAAGTTCCAAAAACACTTGAAAAGACTAGTCCATTTCAGCAACAACATATGGCTCCCAATACCATTTCTGATTATGATTATTCAAAAATATTTGAAGAAGAAACTAAAGAAGTTATTCTGGTTATTCAAATAACTCAAATGATTCAGATAACCAAAAGGATGATATTACACAGCTTTTGATGGCAGATCCAACTGAAGAACCACATGGAGAAACACCAATTATTGAGGATGACCCTCTAATAGACAATATTGATTTGAAATTTGAACATCATCATAATCATCAACCATCTAATAGTCCTTGGTTCAAACACCAATTGTTGAGGATGATCCTCTAATAGACAATACTAATTTGAGATTTGAACATCAACCATCTAATGGTCATTGGTTCACTTTTGATGATCTACCTCCTAATAAATGAAGAGAGTTCTTGAATTTAACTCCAGGCTTGATATCCAAATGGCTAAGGAGAATGCTTCTCTTCCTCAGGTGTTGAGAAGTTGTCTCAAAATTCATAGAAAGTCTTAGAGAATGATTCACCTCTATGGATGAATACACTAAATTGGAATTTATTACAAAAAACATTTCTAGTGCTCTGTTAAAAATTTATACCGAATTCCTTGGTGATCATACTCTGATTGACAAACAACAGAGACAAGGATTCTTTGAAATGAAGTGTTGTTCTCTTAAAGAAAAAGATATTGATCTTCATTATCAGAGAATGACTATTATGTTTTATATGCTAGGAGGTTATGCAGACTCTTCCTAAAGAAGTCCAACCAAAACTTCAGAGGTCTGTCCAACAATTAAATGGACGTATTCAATAGATTTCTTTATGAGAAATTCATCGGCTTACTCATTTCATTCTAACGAAGCTGTGTGAACAACATAAGTTTTATCAAAAGTTTATAAAAGAAGATAAAAAAAACTTAGAGCAACCTGCAAAAAGCCAGCATTTCTGAAGACAAAATGTAAGGAGAAAGATTGTTCTTGCCATTGGAAGAAAAAATCTAATAGATTCTCTTCTTTCACATCAGATAAACTAAGAAGATTCAGAAAAAAGAAGAAGAAATTTAGATTCTTCAAAGAACACTCTCCTTATTCCAAAAGAAACAATGAAAAAAGATGTCATGTTTGTGAACAGAAAGGGCATTTTGCAAAAAGTTGTATTAAGAAATCTGTTAAAGCTCAAAAACTTATTCAACAATTGCAGCAAGCTTCAATCTCCATTCGTCATGATATTGAAATAGAATCAATCCTGTTAGAACAAGATGTAGTGGATCAAGAAACTTTATTTGCTATAGAAGTTGATGATGATGACTTTTATTCACACAGTTCTGATACTTCAGAGGAAGATTCTTATCTTCCCATTTATCATCTTCAACAAACTGATTTACTTTCAACAAAATTTACTGATGTTACATTGCCTACTCCATTAGAGTAACTTTATGTTCTTCCATCCAAATATGACAGAGTAATTCCTTTAATAGTTTTCATTAATACAGGAGCTCATAAATCCATGATGAATCTAACAATTTTACCTTATTCATATTGGAAGACTCACGTAGAGCATTTTAAGACAGTTGATGCTAAGGTGTTGTATACACACCTGATTAAAAGACATAAGATCAGTATACATTTTTTCTCTGACTATGTTATGCGGACTTATGTCCTTGGATCTTCTTTTCATGATAAAGATTTGCTGATTGGTTTTGATGTATATCAACATGCAAAGGATTTATAGATTTTTCCTACTGGGATCAGACACAAGAAAATGTTTAAGCCTTATAAAAATATTCAAAGAATGTTCTCATTGGCAGAAGTTCCCAGTATCTTTAAAGATATCAAGGCTTCTCTAGTACCACAATGTACAGAGAGGTTAATTTCTTCATTTCTCATCCTTTCAAGAAAAATGAAGATATTAATCCTATAAAAGCCTCACATCCTGGAATGTCTCCTATTGATCTTGCTTTAGCTAGACAAGAATGTAAACTTTTGTTACAACAAGGATTTATTGAACCTACTAAGTCCAACTAGACTTGTTAAGCCTTCTATGTTGAAAAAAAGATCAGAATTAGTCAAAGGAAGGAAGAGACTTGTTATTAATTACAAGCCTCTAAACTTATTCTTACAAGATGATAAATTTTCACTTCTAAAGATCTCTACTCTAATGATTCATTTAAAGACGACAAAAATATTTTCAAAATTTGATTTAAAGGTGAGATTTTGGCAGCTTGGAATAAGGTCTGAAGACAGGCCTAAAACTGCATTTTGCATTCCTAATGCACAATATCATTGGAAAGTCATGCTATTTGGGTTTAAAGTTGCCCCAACACTATTTCAGAAAGCTATGATCTGTATATTCTAGGCCATCCTCTATTCGGCTATGATTTATATTGATGATATTCTATTGTTTTCTCCAATAGTAGAAGCCTATCATCAATTACTTCAATAATTCTTTTATACAGTCTAGAAATATGGGATTATGCTTTCAAAAAAGAAGAGTATTTTGGGCCAGAGTTCAATAGATTTCTTAGGCATGCATTTTAAGAATGATTCTTATATTCTAATCCCACATATAGCAGAAGAATTGCTTAAATTTCCTTATTCAAATATTTCTTTTAAGTAAATTCAATAATTATTGGGTATAATTAATTATATTTGAGATTTCTTTCCTGTTATAGCCCAGCCTATTAGTCAATTGTCCAAACTCCTCAAGAAAATCCACCACCTTGGTTTGAAAACCAAACAGAAGCTATTCAAACCATCAAAAAGATTGCTTCTCAACCTATTCCTTTCCATATTCCATCTACTAGACTCAAAATCCTCCAGACTTATGCAAGTGATAAATATTGAGGTATAGTGTCTCTTGAAAAAAATAAACGGTCAGACATATTACTGTGGTCATGCAAGTGGTCAATTTAAAGACAGTGAAAAACACTATCATTCCACTTGTAAAGAAATCCTAGCAATCAAGTATGGAATTAAAAAAATTGAATTCCATCTCCTTTTTCATCATTTTCTAGTTATCCTTGATAATACTTCTTTTCCAAAGGTATTGAATTTTAAACAAAAAGCTCTTCATTTTAAAAAGCTTTTGAGACTATAAAAATGGTTTTCTAGATATGACTATTCAATTCAACACATAAAAGGTCAGAAGAACTTGATTCGTGATCTTTAATCTAGACCATTTAAACATATTCCTCTTATCACTGCTACCTGTTCAATTCCCTTGATTATGATGCATACAAGATTTCCATATCTAAGATTCCCTTATCCACCCAACACATCATCTCAGTTTACAACAAATTTGGAATTTCATCCAAGATGTCATTTTACCACTCCACTGAAATTCAACAGTTTGCAAGAACTCACCTTCATAATTATCTGGAACATATTCATAAACACTTTCGTGTGGACTCTAAATGCAATGTATGTTATCCAGAATATCCAAGGATGCTAGTTTATCATCTTTCTCCAAACAATCCTCGGTTTCATACTAAACTATGGTTTTTATGGTGCCTTTCTACACTTTACAACCATGCTTTAGAGATCCCTGTTGTAGATATGATAAATTTCTTACACAATGATGATAATTCAACCAAAAGAGACCCACCAACTAAACTTTTGAGAACAATTATTATACAAAAGAGACCCATGCCATGCTTTCATAGTCCAGGTAATTATAGAATTTGAAATAATCAAGTTCAGAAATAAACAGTTTTACCCCACTCCTGTTCAGAAATAATTTTCTTAATTATTAACTTACTAAAAGCAAGTTCTGTTGAAGACCTTTCTGTGATTAAAAAAACCACTGAACCTGTATCACCAAGAATTTATTGATAAAAATAATAATCTTTAGGAGTTAAAGTAAAACTCCTGGCATAAACACTAGCAACCTCATTTATTTGAAGATCAGAGTGTTCTACATCAATAGTAATCACATAATCAAAAGCCACTGGAACATATGGATATATCTTTTCCTTTTCATTGTTGGCTGCAATACTGAGATTATAAGCATCACTTTTGTATTTGTCTTGAGATGAGAATTCTTCCATAGAGGACTATAAGTCCTCTTAGCTGGAGTGGTTGGTTGTTTGGGCTGATTTTCCCTTTTGACTCATTTTTTTCCTGTAAAAAATTATTTGGTTAGAAAATTAGGTAAAGAATTATTAAAACCATTAATAAATTGAATATCAAAATCAAAAACTGATAAGATGGCTTGCCATCTAGCAAAAATCTATTTGGATGCTATATTTTTAACATCTTTAAACAAAATTTCCTTGGCAAATTTACAATCTACCTTAATAAGAAAATTTTGGTTTTATAAGTTATATTCGAATTTTTGGACACAGAGAACAATAGATAAGATCTCATGTTTTATTGTAGAATGATTTTTTCTAGGTCCTATCCAAATTCTAGAAGTGAACCTGACTAACTGTTCTTTTCTCTGTAATTTTTGTTTAAGAATTCCGCCATACCCTTTTTTCGAAGCATCTGTTTCAACAATTTTATGAGAATTAGGAGTTGGAATAGATAATCATAGAAGAACTTTTACTCTTTCCTTAATTTTTTAGGCTGTTGTTGTATGTTTATTAGTCCAAGAAGAAGAATTTTTCCTAAGCCTTTCAAATAAGGGCTTTGTATCATGGACCAAATTTTTGTAAAAGTCTGAAACATAATTAAGACTTTCCAAAAATCTTTGAAATTAATTTTTATCTTTTATTTCATTAGAAAATTTACTCCCAAATTCA
Source organism: Garcia nutans (assembly GCA_947685225.1). Lineage (NCBI taxonomy): Eukaryota > Viridiplantae > Streptophyta > Magnoliopsida > Malpighiales > Euphorbiaceae > Garcia > Garcia nutans. The sequence goes on from CANTUV010000013.1 coordinate 2,652,964, forward strand.
ATTTCTCTATCAATAGGTATAATAGTACCATTTTCTATATTATTTTCTAAAAATCTTATCTTAGTTTGGCATAACTTAATCTTTTTGGCAGATACTACTAACCTGGCCCTTTGAACTACCTTAATGAAGGTAGTAAGATGCTTAAAGTGTTGATCTAATATACTAGAAAAAATAAACACATCATCAATATATACAATAGAAAATCCTGAATAAGGGTTGAATATATCATTCACTATCCTCTGAAATTCAGAGGAAGCATTCTTAAGGCCAAAAAGCATTACATTCCATTCATAATTACCAAAGGGTATTGCAAAGGATGTCTTATATCTATCATTTTTAGCAATTTGAATATGCAGTATCTTGACTTCATATCAAATTTACTAAAAATATTAGCATTATATATCTTATTTAATAAGTCTCTTTTATTAGGTATTGGATACCTAATCCATCTAAGGGCCTTATTGAGAGGTTTGTTATTAATTACCAATCGAGGGACCCCTCTTTCTAGTTTAGCAGTATTCTCAACATAGAATGTTGGACAACTCCAAAAGTTACTGCTTTTTTGAATAAGCCCTTTACTTTCTAGCTCAGCTATCTCCTTTTTACAAATTTCAAAATGTCTAAGCCCCATTGCAATAGGACGAGCTTTAGTGAGAATATGCTTTTCATTAAAATCAAGCTCATAAGGCAACTCAATTGTATGCCTTTTTCTATTATAAAAAGCATTTGAAACATCTACACAAATTTCTTTAATCGTCTCATTGTGCAGCTTTTCAATTTTTTTTCTTTATTGTAGGGCATAGATAGTTGTCTCTCTACCTTCTTTGTTCTTACTTCTTGGGATAAGGAATTCAAAAACTTCATCTTCTCTTTAATTGATCTATGGATAAGATCAATATTCTTTTCCCTTAGTCTAGTGGTAAAAGGGAAATTAATTTCTCTTCCATTTATTTGTCATTAATTCTTTCTCAGAAATACTCTTAATTGGACATAACATATGCAAAAAAGGGTTTCCAAAAATAACATGATGAGATAATCCCTTGACCATAATAAAGAAAATTTTAAAACAGATTCCATCATTACAGATAGCAGCACCAGACAACTTATAGTTAACTCTCATAGTGGAACCATATGCAGTATTTAATTTTTCCATAGTTTTGGAAAAATATCTTGATGGAGCTAGCCCTTTATTAATGCAATTTAAATCTGCTCCAAAATCAATAAGAGCTATAGTTTTAAAAATATATTCTTTATTGACAACCACTGTAATATTATTGTGTCATTCATGAGTGTTAACTTTATTGACTGAATTATTTTAGTCAATTGATTTGCTTGACTATTCATACCCAATTCATTTTTACTGCTTTGACCCAACTCAAAATTAGTGGAAATTAAGACAACATCCATTTCCTCATAATGAATCTCTCCATCATCTTCCTTTTCTTTATTAATTAATTCTATTAAAGAGGCTTTTTCCTTTTAACTCCCTTAATTTTGATTTAACAGAATTAATTTCAGCTTTAAGCCCACTAATAGTAGGTTCTCTTTTCACCTTTGAGTTTTTAATTCTATCATAATCTCCTTAAGATCGTAGGGTTTATCTAGCTCATTAGCTAGTTTTTTCTCTAGAGAAGTAGTCTGAATAACCTCTTTGTTAGACTTTTCACTGTATTTTTTTAAATACTTCTCTGGTCAACACACATAAGCCATTCATGGCACATAATAACTTATAATAGTCACAATTATCATCACAACTTGAATCAGATTATAAGGTGTAATCAATTTGATTAGTAGTATTATCTTCCATTTCAGAATCTGTATCATGAAAAAAAATCTTGATTAATGACCTTTTAAAATCATCATCCATGGATAAGGCCTGAATATGTTGTTTGACTTTACACTTATTAACGTAATATCCAACTTTCCCCATTTGTAACAAGTTACAATCCTTTTAGGCTTCTTATTAGCGTAATACCTTCTTAGATCTTTTATCAAATCTTTTGGGCCTTATATCAGGCCTTTGTTCCCTATATATCTTGGGCGTAAACCTAAAAAAATTCTCTTTTATCAGGCTTTGTTGACTTACCCTTTAAAAATAAGGGTGAATATCTTTACTGCTCACAAAATTTTTCCAATAATGCTTTTCCTGTTTGTTGGGAATTTTTAATCTCTTTATGTAACTTCATTTCATTACATAGAGTAATACCTTCAACAATAATTTCAACAACTAATTCTCCATACGTATATCTATCATATGGAATAGAACCATTATATTTGTTCTTGATCGTGGTTCTAACCCTTTCAACAAAAAAGGATGGAAGTCATGATAAAAACTTTTCCTTCCAAAAGTTGTTTCCATTATCTTCTCTACTAAATACAATAGAGACAAATCCAATGAGACAAATCCAAACATTTTAAATTCATCAGTTGCTCATGGGATTTATCTAGGTATGTAGATGTAATACCATTATATTTGTTCTTGATCCAAACATTATATTTGTGCTCATGGGATTTTATTTGTTTAAACATTGTTCTTTACGGGTTATCTGCAATTAATTCTATCTTTATTGTAGTTAAGACTTCTGATTTTGCCTCATTAAACAAATAAAAATCACACCAACTAGAGGCGTTCTCAGGCCAGGCACTATTTAGGCTGCAAAATGCAGCTCGTGGCCCTACCCTATGCCCAATGGGGTCGACCACTTTGAGCCTGACCGGGTTGGGCTTAGGTTCAAGCCGACTCAACGATTTTTTTTAAATTAAATTTTTTAGGATAAAATTTAAAAATTTTAAATTCTAATAAAATTTACCAAGAAATATTACTTTAAAAATTTATTATACCAAATTATACCTAAAAATATATAAATTATTATATCAATATTTATGATAACTAAATTATTTAATTATTTAGTTTTTTTATTATTTATTTCATTATTTAAGAAAAAAAATATAAAATACAAAAATTATTTCTCATTGATTAAATTTTTAAGCGTCCCAAACATCATGAAATACATATAATATTTTGAATTTTCAAAATCTTTTTATATGAAATTTAAATTAACAAAATATAAAAAATAAAAAAAAAATTAAATCCCTCGGGCCGGCCAGCCCAGTCCGAGGGTCTTCAACCTCCACCCGAAACCCAACTCGAGCATAGCTCAGGTTTAGCTTTGGAAACCTGCTGCCCACCCTATTATGGATTCAGGCCGGCCTAACCCCGTCCCAAATCCTTCGGGCTAGACTGGATTTTTCAGGCCGCGAATTTTTTAAACACCTCTACCACTAACTTTTAAGTTGGTCTGTAAATCCAGCAATTATAGCTCTTGCTACAACATCATCAGAATTGCCTCTAACTTTAGATGCATTAACATATATAGTCATATAATGCATCACATTTTTTATTTAGTATTATGATAATTCATCAATATTTCATTCAACCATGGAATTTTCATCATAAGACATAATTAAATGATGTGTCCTCAAACTGAAGATCAACTGGAAAGGGCTTAGGATAATAAGGCTTTAATGGCATAGTCGAATTAGGTTTAGGATAGAAAATCCTATTGGTCTATTGACTTGATTCTCCATGAGTACATGAATTAAACATTTCTTCTAAATTGTTAATAAATAATTTAGAAGATTTTGATTAAACCTCTAAATTAGACACTTGAAGTTGAATCTCAAAATTAGATTCACTATCAGACTCCTCCTTTTGGTTTAAAAGCAATTTCTTATTTCTTTTCTTTTAGTTCTAATGAGGACAATCTTTTAACTAACTCGTCCACCATATCATCTTTATCATTTTTACCCAATTTAATTTGTATTTTTTTAGATTCCATGGGCTTAATAAAACTTTCTTTTCTAAAGTAGAGGATGTATAAGCCACATCTTTTTTTTTAGGTGAAATCTCAAGTTTTAAAGTTGCAATATGTGTTTCTACTCTTTCAAGTTGTTTACCAATAGATTGCAAAGTCAAATTGGTATAATTGTTCTATTGAACAATTCCCTCCATGTTACCATCTCCTTTTTTAAAAAGAGAGCAAGTAACTTCTTGCTGGTCATTTGTCTTATAAGATAAATCAGTAATTGGTGGGTGAATACTTTTAATAAGCTTTCCCTTAAGTGCATAACAATTTTTATAAGCAGTTTCTAGAGAAATAAGAAACTGTTTATCCTGAAAATTAGGAAGTTTCTTTCCTAATAAGGAAAGGTAATGTTTTACAAATGCTTCACATCTTTTTCACCATCTTTTTCCTCATATAAGAGAAATTTCTTTCTTAAATCATTTTGTTCTTTTAGTGAAAATTTCATCTGAATTCATTTTTCAAAAAGAGATTCTTTAATTGTCAGTACTGCAAGATTTAATCTATCTTGCAAAATACTGGCTTGATCATAAGCCATATCAGAAAGGCCTAGATAGCTTATATTTAACTTTCATAGTGGAACCAGCTGCAGTATTTAATTTTTCCATAGTTTTGAAAAAAAAATATCTTGATGGAATTTGTTTTAAAATTCCTTTTATTATGGTCAAGAGATTATCTCATCCTGTCATTCTTGAAAACCATTTTTTGCATATTTTTTTATTCAATTAAGAGTATTTCTGAGAAAGGATTAGTGACAAAGATAAATGGAAGAGAAATTTATTCTCTTTTACCACTAGACTAAGGGAAAACAAGATTGATCTTATTCAAAGATCAAATAAAGAGAAGACAAAGTTTTTAAATACCTTATCCTAGGAAATAAGGACAAAGAAGGTGGAGACATAACTATCTATGCCCCACAATAAAGAAAAATTTGAAAAGTTGCACAATCAGATGATTAAAGAAATTTGTATAAATAATCCAAATGCTTTTTAGAATAGGAAAAGGCATATAATTGAGTTGCCTTATGAGCTTGATTTTAATCAAAAACAAATTTTCACTAAGGCTCGTCCTATTGCAATAGCAGATTCCCACTAAGATCCATCTCATTGCAATGGGGCTCAGGCATCTTGAAATTTGTAAAAAAGAGATAGCTGAGCTGGAAAGTAAAGAGTTTATTCAAAAAAAGCGGTAGTATTTGGAGTTGTCTAGCATTCTATGTTGAGAATGCGGCTGAGCTAGAAAGAGGAGTCCCTCGATTGATAATTAATTATAAACCCCTCAATAAGGCCCTCAGATAGATTAGGTATCAAATATCTGATAAAAGGAACTTATTAAATAGATTGTATAATGCTAATATTTTTAGTAAATTTGATATGAAGTGTAATGTTTAAAATTTTAGATACTAAACTTTTAATTTAATTTTGTTAATTAATAATGAATTGTGATATAAGTGGTATGGATAAGTGATGTAAATAGTAGATCTAAAAAATTTACCAAAGAAATTATTTATTTTTACGGTTTTACGAGATTTAAAATGGAATTAAAATCAAAGGATAAGAAAGAGAGTACACCGTAACTATGATGAGATTGGCCATACTAGATTAAGATATATATATATATAAATATATGTGTGTGTGGACAGGTGTAATGATATAGAAACTTCTCTTTCTTTCTTTCTTTATTCTTCTTTCCATGTTCATCACCATCTTCACCACCAAAACTCTTCCTTTCTTCCTTCTTTCCAAGATTTTAATCAAAACTTAAGATAAGATCACATCTAGAAATAAGTTTTTAGAATATTAAGCTGGAAAAGTTAAGATTATCAATAAGTGATTAGAGAAAAAGAAGAGTTAAAGAGGTATGTGCTTATATATATTTTTATTTGCAACTATTTGAATTTCTATGAATTTATTGTTTAAAATGATTGATTGAGTTGTTTTGATGAGTTTTTACTGAAAAATATTTGATATATGCTCTTTTTATATTAAAGAAACTAATTTTGATCCATTGATATCATATATTTGGATATATAGAATTTAAGTTGATAAGTGTTCGAAATACAGAGTTCTGCTTGATACCATCAGTGACACGGCCATGTCACTGGGCCTGTCAACGATGCTGTGTTTCAACATTGAAGACACAACCAGTAACACGCCCATGTCATTGGGTGTGTCATAGCTACTATGATAAAAGATAAATGACACAGCCAGTGACACATCCGTGTCAATGGGTGTGTCGTAGCTACTGTATTGCAACTTAAATGACACGGCCAGTGACATGCCGGTGTCAATGGGCGTGTCGTAGCTACTGTATTATAACTTAAATGACACGGCCAGAGATACGTCTATATTCTTGGGCATGTCAAAACTTCTGTGAGAATGAGCTTACGACACGGTCAATGACACATCCATATCACTGGGCGTGTCACTTGAAGAAATTTGCCCAAAATGGCTCTTTTTCTTGTCTTTTTAAATGACTACAAGGTCTTAAGTTGTAAAGAATATTTGAAATTAACCTTAACAAATAGTGTGATAAATTTATTTTGAATATATGATAAATATGTGTGATACTAAGTGTTGACCAAAGAATTATTTCATTATAGTGCTATATATAATTTAATATTAGTTAAAAAATAATGAATTGCCCAAGACATACTGATTTTAAATCTAGCTTGAGATTGAATGGCTAGCCAAAGGGAGGATATCCAAAGTGATAGTGGGCACTTTGTGCCATCAATAGACACTCTGTGTCATCATACTCAGTGGGCATTCGTGCCATAGTGGGTCATTGGCCAAAATTTTTATACAGTGGACATTAAATTGCCAACAATGACCCGTTATTCAAATCTAGAATCTGAGTTCAGTGTGTATGGACATAATTAAAGTAGTTATCTATATTGAAAACAATGAGTTATATAGTTATCGATAAATTACTCAATTCTGAATTTAATTGTGTTTAGTATTTCAATTTTCAATGAATTTATTAATTTCTTTATTTAACATTCCGAAATTAATACTTTTCATTGTTTCTAAATTATTTAATAAGTAGATATCTTATCTTTAATTTTTCTTGCATATTGTGAATACATAAGCACCACTAAACTTTGCTTAACGTGTTAGAATTATTTTCTGATGCGCAGATCAAATAAGGAGAGCTGAGACTGCAAAGTGAAGGATATACGTTTTTGATCAACTACATCACCAAAGTTCAATGAACAATATTATAAATATTGTATTTTATATAGTTCACATGGCAATACTTTATAATTTTGTATGACAGTTATACAAATTTGAGAGCAGTTTGAGAATTTTATAATAATATAAGTGATCTTTCAGAGTTCTTATAAATTAATAGATATATGTGTGTACTATAGAAAGGTTAACAGTTGCTTTAATGCTTAAAAATATTTCGATTTTATTTCTTTAATACATACATAGACACATATATAGAACAATTGTGAATGTTAGGTGACATCTCCTATGTAGGTAAGTGTTTGGGCTATGTAGGGGGTGTTACATTTAGTGGTATCAGAGCAGGTTCAGACGGTTCTAAGTTGTGGGTAAAAAGAAAAAAGAAGTATAACTGTCATTACTATGTGAACTATATAATTGAATAAATATTTGATGCAGTTGATTTTTAATATTTAAACGTATAAGATGGCCTCTGAATCCCGTCAAGGTGCTGAGGATCAAGCTACGTCCTCACACAATCAATCTAGTGTGGGAAATCAGCAGCCATTAGAGCCTTCTGAGGAACAAATTCCATTAGATTCCCAATTTGTGAGAAATATGGGAGAAGTTCTCAGGTAAATTGTAAGAGTTGCTCCTCCTGCACAACCTCCACCACCAATCCCCAATGATCTCCATTGGAGAGAATTAGAAAATTGGAAGCAGAAGATTTTAAAGCTTGTGATACTGATGAGTCTTCAGTAGCAGAGTATTAGATGGAGAGGATTGTGAGGTTTTTGATATTCTGCATTGTATTGATGAGGAAAAATTAGAGTGTGCAGTTTCCTTATTGCAAGAACAAACTTATGCATGGTGGGATACAAAACAGAAAGGTGTACCTGTAGGTAGACTTACTTGGCCATTTTTCCAAAAAGAATTTAGAAAGGAATATATTAGTGAGATTTATTTAGAGGAGAAGCGTCAGGAGTTTTTATATCTTAAGCAAAGGCAATCACCTGTGTCTGAATATGAGAGGTAGTTTGTTCGCCTTAGCAAATATTTTTCAGAGATAGTTGTATCTGAGGAAGAAAAGTGTAAGAGGTTTGAAAATGGTTTGAACAGTCAGATTCGGGTATATTTAGTAGCGATGAGGATTAAATAGATTTCCACTCTTGTTAATGCTGCAGTCGCTATAAAAAATGAGATTAAATAAGAGTAGGAAAGAAAACAACAAGCAAAGAAGGAATTTTCTAGTGAACAACAACAAGGTGGTCAGAAAAGATAGAGAAATATTCATGCCCAAACTCAGGGGTTTGGCAGAGGAAGTGGAGCTAGTTTGGTGGTAGGTTTGGAGTGGCTACAGGCTCATCTTCAAGGGTTGTTACTACACCTTGTCAATATTGTGGTAAGGGCCATGCAAGTGAAGATTGTTGGTATCAAAAGGGGACTTGTTTGAAATGTGGTTCTTTGGAGCATAAAATTAGAGATTGTCCAACAATAAAAGAATTAGAAGTTTTGGAAGGACAAAGTTCTGTACAGAGGTCTCAGTCAAGCCGTAAGACGGGTAGAAGTGGTCGACCTAGTGTTAGTCAGCAGAGAGGATCTGAAACAGTGGATAGACCTCAGACTCGAGGCAGTGCTCCAACTAGGGCTTATTCCATGAAAGCTGTGGATGACCAGGATGCTCCTGATGTTGTAGTTGGTAAATTTTCTTTACTTGATCTTGATGTGTATGCATTGTTAGATCCTTGTTCTACACATTCTTATATTTGTACAACTATAGCTTCAGGGAAGAAAATGTGTGTTGATAAACTTCATTATGAGATAGAAGTTACAAATCCCTTAGGCCATAGTGTAAAGGTAAATAGAGTATATCGAAATTGTCCACTTAAAGTTCATGATGTAGAGCTTTCTGCTGATTTGATTGAGCTACCATTCCATGACTTTGATGTAATCTTGGAAATGGATTGGTTGTCCCGACATCAAGCAGTTATGGACTGCTGTAGTAAAGTTGTAACTTTTAAGATTCTGGATTATGGTGAAATTGTTGTTTGAGAAAAATAATTTTATCCTTCTAGTTTGATTTCTGCAGCTAAAGCTAGAAGGTTGATTAGGAAGAGATGTGAAGCTTATCTTGCTTATGTTAATGATACACGACATTCAAGCAAGGTTTTGGGAGACATGCCTACAGTGAGTGAGTTTTCAAATATTTTTCTGGAAGAATTACCTGAAATACCACTAGAGAGAGAGGTAGAATTTATTATTGATGTAGTTTCAGGTACAACACCAATTTCTATTCCACCTTATAGAATGGTACCTCCGTAATTAAAAGAATTAAAGGTGCAACTCCAAGAAATACTTGATAAAGGATTTATAAGGCCTAGTATGTCACCTTAGGGCGCACCAGTTTTGTTTGTGAAGAAGAAGGATGGTACCTTAAGATTATGTATAGATTATCGACAGTTAAATAAAGTGACTATTAAGAATAAGTATCCGTTACCTAGGATTAATGACTTGTTTGATCAGTTGAGAGGAGCGGGTGTTTTCTCTAAAATTGATCTTAAATCGGGTTATTATCAGATAAAAATTAAAGAAGTAAATATTCCGAAGATAGCTTTTAGAACTCGATATGGACATTATGAATTTTTGGTTATGCCCTTTGGTTTAACTAATGCTCCAGCAGCTTTTATGGACTTTATGAATCGAGTCTTTAAACCTTATTCAGACCAGTTTGTAGTTGTTTTTATTGATGATATATTGGTTTATTCTAGAATTAGAGAGGAGCATAATAAGCATTTGAGAATTGTACTATAGACACTAAGAGAGAATCAAATGTACGCTAAATTATCGAAGTGTGATTTTTGGTTGATGAAAGTGGCCTTTCTAGGTCATGCAGTGTTAGCTAATGGTATTCGTGTCGAGCCAAGTAAATTTGAGACTATTTTGAGTTGGCAGCCACCAAAGAATATAACAGAAGTCCGAAGTTTCCTTGGGTTGGCTGGAAATTATAGAAGATTTGTGCAAGGGTTTTCGAAGATAACACTTCCCCTAACTAAGCTCCTTAGAAAAGAAATTAAATTTGAGTGGAATGCTCAGTGTCAAGCTAGTTTTAAACAATTGCAGGCTATATTGACTGAAGCACCTGTCTTGACACAACTGACTCCAGGTAAAGACTATGTTATTTATAGTGATGCTTCTCATCAGGGACTTGGTTGTGTATTGATGCAAGAGGGTAAGGTAATTGCTTATGCTTCTAGATAATTAAAATCTCATTTGTTAAATTACCCTATACACGATTTGGAGTTAGCTGCTATTGTATTTGCTCTTAAAATCTAGCGACATTACTTGTATGGTGAAAGGTGTTATATTGTCACTGATCATCAAAGTTTGAAATACTTGCCAACACAAAAAGAACTAAACTTAAGGCAAAGAAGATGGATGGAATTGATCAAGGATTATGATTGTATCATCGACTATCATCCTGGAAAAGCTAATGTGGTAGTCGATGCTTTAAGTCGAAAGACTTTAGCAGGTATGTTGTATACAGAATATTTTAGCATTATATATATAAATTAAATAAACTAAATGATATTATGTGTTTTGTTAGCAGAATTGAGGATTGAACCAACCATTAAGCAAAAAGTGATGAAGCTCAGAAACAAAATAAAAAATTGTTAGAACTTTTGAAACAAGTGCATGAAGGGGAAAAGCCAGATTATGTTGTGTCAAAAGATGGTGGAGTGTATTATAGAGATCGATTGTGTGTACCTGATATGAATAAACTAAAGGAGTGTATTCTTGGTGAAGCTCACAATACTATGTATACTGTATATCCCGAAAGCAATAAGATGTACCAGAATTTAAAATCTCATTATTGGTGGCCTGGTATGAAAAGAGATATTACTGAATATGTGACTCGATGTTTAGTATGTCAACAAGTCAAAGCAGAACATCAAGTTTCATCAGGTCTTTTGCAACCTATATCAATACCAGAATGGAAGTGGGATAGAATCACCTTGGATTTTGTGACTGGTCTTCCAAACACTCAAAAGAAGCATGATACAATTTGGATAATTGTTGATCGATTAACCAAATCAACTCATTTCCTTCCCATTCGAGTTGACTATTCAATGAATAGACTTGCAGAGTTGTATGTTAATGAGATAGACAGGCTTCATGGAGTACCAGTGTCTATTATTTCAGATAGAGACCCTCGCTTTACTTCAAGATTTTGGAAAAGTTTTCAGAAAGCATTGGGTACTCTACTTCATTTTAGTATTGCATTTCATCCACAAACAGATGGTCAATCAGAAAGGGTGATACAAATACTTGAGAATATACTTAGAAGTTGAGTAATAGATTTTAAAGGTAGCTGGGATAAATATCTGCCTTTAGTAGAATTTACTTATAACAATAGTTATCAAACGAGTATTGGAATGGCTCCATATGAGGCACTCTATGGAAGAAAGTGTAGAACTTCATTGTGTTGGGTGGAATTGAATGAGAGCAAACTTGTGGGACCTGATCTCATAAAACAAACTTAAGATAAAGTAAAGCTTATAAAGGATCGATTACAAATTGCAATGGATAGACAAAAATCTTATGCAGATTTGAAACGACGTGATATTGAATATAGTGTAGGGGATAAGGTATTTTTGAAAGTATCACCATGGAAGAAAGTTCTTCGCTTCGGAAAGAAAGGTAAATTAAGTTCTAGGTTCATTGGACCATATGAAATACTTAAACGTGTAGGTCCAGTAGCCTATCGACTAGCTTTGCCTCCAGAATTGGCTAAGATTCATAATGTATTCCATGTGTCAATGCTTAAACGATATAGATCAGATCTTACACATGTGATTCAAGTAGAGTATATTGAAATTCAGCCAGATTTGAATTATGAAGAAGAACCAATGGCTATCTTAGCTTGTGAAATAAAAGAGTTGCGTAATAAGCACATTCCTCTAGTAAAAGTGTTGTGGAGGAATCATTCGATAGAGGAAGCCACTTGGGAAAGCGAAAAAACAATGAGACAACAATACCCTCAATTGTTTCAAGCGTCTATACCAGGTAAATTTCGAGGACGAAATTTCTTTAGTGGAGGAGAATTGTAATGTTTAAAATTTTAGATACTAAACTTTTAATTTAATATTGCTAATTAATAATGAATTGTAATATAAGTGGTATGGATAAGTGATGTAAATAGTAGATCTCAAAAATTTACCCAAGAAATTATTTATTTTTACAATTTTACGAGATTTAAAATCGAATTAGAATCAAAGGATAAGAAAGAGGGTACACCATAACTAAGATGAGATTGGCCACACTAGATTAAGATATATATATATATATGTGTGTGTAAGTGTGTGGACAGATGTAATGATATAGAAACTTCTCTTTCTTTCTTTCTTCTTCTTTCCACGTTCATCACCATCTTCACCACCAAAACTCTTTCTTTCTTCCTTCTTTCCAAGATTTTAATCAAAACTTAAGATAAGATCACATCTAGATATAAGTTTTTAAAAGATTAAGCTGAAAAAGTTAAGATTATCAACAAGTGATTAGAGAAAAAAAAGAGTTAAAGAGGTATGTGCTTAAGAATTTTTGATTTACAACTATTTGAATTTCTATGAATTTATCGTTTAAAATGATTGATTGAGTTGTTTTGATGAGTTTTTACTGAAAATATTTGATATATGCTCTTTCTATGTTAAAGAAACTAGTTTTGATCCATTGATATCATATATTTGGATATATGGAATTTAAGTTAATAAGTGTTCGAAATACAGAGTTCTGCTTGACACCATCAGTGACACGACCATGTCATTGGTGTGTCAACGATGCTGTGTTTCAATATTAAAGACATGACCAGTAACACGCCCGTGTCATTGGGCGTATCACAGCTACTGTGATAAAAGATAAATGATACGGCAAGTGACACACCCGTGTCAATTGACATGTCATAGCTACTGTATTGCAACTTAAATGACACGGCCAATGGCATGCCCGTGTTAATGGGAGTGTCGTAGCTACCGTATTACAACTTAAATGACACGGCCAGTGGCACGCCCGTGTCAATGGGCGTGTCGTAGCTACTGTATTGCAACTTAAATGGCACGGCCAGAGATACGCCCATATTCTTGGACGTGTCAAAATTTCTGTGAGAATGAGCTTATGACACGGTCAATGACACACCCATGTCACTGGGCGTGTCACTTAAAAAAATTTGTCCAAAATAGCTCCTTTTTTTTGTCTTTTTAAATGACTACAAGGTCTTAAGATGTAAAGAATATTTGAAATTAACCTTAACAAATAGTGTGATAAATTTATTTTGAATATATGATAAATATGTGTGATACTAAGTGTTGACCAAAGAATTGTTTCATTATAGTGCTATACATAATTTAATATTAGTTAAAAAATAATGAATTGCCCAAAACATACTGATTTTAGATCTAGCTTGAGATTGAATGACTAGCTAAAGGGAGGATATCCAAAGTGATAGTGGGCACTCTGTGCCATCAATAGACGCTCTGTGTCATCATACTCAGTGGGCATTCGTGTCATAGTGGGCCATTGACCAAAATTTTATAAAGTGGACATTAAATTGCCAACAGTGATCCGTTATCCAAACTTAGAATCTGAGTTCAGTGTGTATGAGCATAATAAAAGTAGTTATATATATTGAAAATAATGTATTATATAGTTATCAATAAATTACTCAATTCTAAATTTAATTGTGTTTAGTATTTTAATTTTCAATGAATTTATTAATTTCTTTATTTAACATTCTGAAAGTAATACTTTTCATTGTTTCTAAATTATTTAATAAGTAGATCTCTTATCTTTAATTTTTCTTGCATATTGTGAATATATAAGCACCACTAAGCTTTGTTTAGCGTGTTAGAATTATTTTCTAACGCACATATCAAACAAGGAGAGTTGAGACTGCAGAGTAAGGGATATACGTTTCTGATCAACTGCATCACCAAGGTTCAATGAACAATATTGTAAATATTATATTTTATATAATTCGCATGGCAATACTTTATAATTTTGTATGACAGTTGTACAAGTTTAAGAGTAGTTTGAGAATTTTATAATAATATAAGTGATCTTTAAGAGTTCTTATAAATTAATAAATATATTTGTGCATTATAGAAAGCTTAACAACTGCATTAATGCTCAAAAGTATTTCGACTTTATTTCTTTAATACATGCATAGACACATATATAGAACAATTGTGAATGTTAGGTGACATCTTCTATGTAGGTAAGTGTTTGGACTATGTAGGGAGTGTTACATGAAGTTAGGATACTCCATATTCAAATTGCTGAAAAGATATTTATAAAACAACCTTTACAGTACCCTTTAGGCGTTATGAATAGAATGTATTATCTTTTGGACTTAAGAATACTCTCTTTGAATTTCAGAGGATAATGAATGAGATATTTAACCATTATTTAGGATTTTCTATTGTATATATTGATGATGTGCTTATTTTTCCTAGCAAATTAGATCAACACTTTAAGCATCTTATTACCCTCATTAAGGTAATTCAAAGGGACGAGTTAGTAGTATCTGCCAAAAAGATTAAGTTATGTCAGACTAAGATAAGATTTTTAAGGCATAACATAGAAAATTATACTATTATACCTATTGATAGATCAATTGAATTTGGGAGTAAATTTTCTAATGAAATAAAAGATAAAATTTAATTGCAAAAATTTTTGGAAAGTCTTAATTATATTTCAGACTTTTATAAAAATTTGACCCATAATGTAAAGCCCTTATTTGAAAGGCTTAAAAAAAATCCTCCATCTTGTATTAATGAGCATACAGTAGCAGTCCAAAGAATTAAGGAAAGAGTAAAAGTTCTTCCCTGTTTATTTATTCCAAACCCTAATTTTTATAAATTATTGAAACATATATTTTAAAAATAGGATATGACGGAATTCTTAAACAAAAATAGCATAAAAAGAATAATTAGTAAGATTCACTTCTAAAATTTAGACATGACCTAAAAAAAAATTATTCTACAGTAAAAAAAGGAGATCTTACCTATGGTTCTTTGTATTCAATCAAAAAATTTGAATCCAACTTATTAAACCAAAAATTTCCTATTCAGGCTAAATCTACCAAGGAATTTTTATTAAAGGATGTTAAAAATATAGCATCCAAACATATTTTTGCTAAATGGCAAGCCATCATATCAGTTTTTGATTTTGATATTGAATTTATTAATGATATTAATAATTTTTTGACTAATTTTCTTACCAAGATAAATTTTTACAAGAAAAAATGTGTCAAAGTGGAAAATCAGCCCAAACAACACCACCAACTACTCCAGCTAAGAGGATTTATGAGTCCATTATGGAAGAGTCCTCATCTCAGGAAAAATACAGGAGTGATGCTTATAATCTTAGTATCGCAGTAGCTAATGAAAAGGAAAAGATATATTCTTATATTCTTGTGACTTTTGATTATGTGATTACTATTGATGAAGAACACACTAATCGTCAATCTAATGAGATTGTTAATGTTTATACTAGGAGTTTTACTTTAACTCCTAAAGATTATTATTTTTATCAAAAAATTCTTAGTGATACATGTTCAGTGATTTTTTTAGCCATAGAAAGGTCTTCAATAAAACTTGTTTATAGTAAATTCATAATTAAGAAAATTATTTTTGAACAAGAGGGGGGTAAAACTGTTTACACCACTAAAGATTTGAAACATGGGTCTTATTTCAGATCATATAATTACCTGGACTATGGGTCTCTTTTGTATAATAACCATTCTCAAAAGTTCAGTTGGTGGATCCAATTCTAACTAGACGAAATGAAAAGTGTGGCCCATCTTTCACATTGCTTCTGAGTACAGTTTATAGACTGGGTCTATACCCAATCATCTTACCTAATAAAGTAAGAACAATTTTTGAACAATTTTTGACCAATTTGATGCAGAAAATATTGCTCACTCTCAGTCTCAGCTTCAACTCGAATTTGCTATGAGATATATGGTTCCTTAGATAACTAAATGGGCTTGGCAAATTAAAAACCATAAAAGAACAAGATTAGGAATTGACATTCCTTAGCTTGTGAGAAGAATATTAATTAAATATTGGGACAAATTTGACTCTTTTTGAACCATCATCAATTTATTCATTAGAGGGATTAATTATTATTACTTCAGGAAAATTTGAAAAAGAACTAAAATACCTTCTTGAAGGATCTACCAATTTAACTCAATACTTTCATTATTTAATTAAAAAAGTATCTAAAGATGTACTCAAATATCAAATCCCTCAAGTATTGAGAGAAGAAACCTAAGCATCATGTTCTACAATTAAAAAAGAAAAGAAAAAGAAAGACATGATATCATACGATGACAACAGACTATATATCTAAAGATAGTTTCCAAGACTCTCAAAATCTTTTTTTTTTTAATCCAAACATATCTTTAGTGGAAGACAGCTGGTTCAAAGTGGCTAATTTTCAGCCATTAATTTTTGTTGGGATAAAGCGACAAAAGTGTCGGTAAAAACTAATCTTCAGTCTCAGGATTACAAAAGGACATAGGCTTATCTATCAACCACCCACAATGTAAATTATTATCTGCAATAATTTAGCTAAGTACTTTCTTTAATAAATAATGATGTAATCAATAAATAATTAGGAGATCCCTTCTATCAATAAAAGATGATAGTGAGTCAGTATTTAATCATTGAAAAATTTCAAAGTGTGTTCTTTGTGTGCCCCCTTTGTAATCATATATCAAATTTTGATATCAATTTTTAATAAAATTTTCTTGTTGAATTTCACTTACTGTTTTTAAATATTCTTTTCTGTTCTTAATTCAAGATCACATAAGGGTAGTTATATTTTTTTTTTCACGTATTATTTTTTTAAATATTTAATAACTCAAAATGATTGCTATCTATTCAAATCGACCATTAAATTTTCCTTAATTATTATTTATATTAGAAAATTGCATTTTAATTACATTTTAAGTTTATTAATCATTACATTTATTATTCATTAGAAAAAATTGTACTTTCTAGTGTGTCATTGTACTCGGGCCAAGTTAAGTAGGGTTCACCCCTATCCCGTAGCCCAGCCCGAGTACAGTTCGAGCCACATTTTTGGCTAGCAGCTCTACCCAGATTACTTCGAATTGGCCATCTAGCCGGGCCTATAGATCGAGCCACCCAGGCTTCCAATTCCTTTTTTTTTTTGCATTTTTTTTTCTATAATTTTTTTCCCACGATATAAATAGAGTATACTGCATATATATTCCAATATTTGTATTGCCTTATATATATAACATTATACATAATATGATGTATTTATATATAATATGTATTGTATTTATATTATTGCTATATATAATATGAATAGAAACCTAAATTACATAGTCTGTAACCCTATTTCACATTTGTTTACGCTTTATGTATGCATGAAAAATGCATGTAATTACCCTTTTTCTTTTTATGGCTCATACAGAATAATCAAAGAATAAAACATGAAGCTACAGGAAGATTTGAATGCCGCTTACCAGAATGCAGTGCTCATTTTAGAACTTCTTCTATTAGTCGGAGCAAATGTTCCGGGACTACCAATTCTAGGGCTACAAAGATTCTGGTGTTGCTTCTTCGTCAAGCCCCACACCAATGACAACGAAATTCCTCCCCTTTCAGGCGAAGATTTTTTTAGAGCACTATTTGATTATAAATCGCCTCCTTCTTCCTAGTGATCTATAAGGAGGTACTCGATATAGTAAACAACCAAAAAATAACCAAAATTTTGGTAACATTGTTGGTCCAAAATCCAAATAAAATTTTCGAGTCCAGAATCCAAATCTAATTTTCGGGCCAGAATCCAAATAAAATTTTTAAGTCCAGAACCCAAATCCAATTTTCAGGTTCAGAACCCAAACATTTTCGACTCCAGAACCCAAATCTAATTTTTGAGTTCATAACCCGAACCAAATTTTTGAGTCCAAAACCCAAATCAAACTTTCAAGTCCAGAATCCAACGTGCCAAGGCAATCCGGTTTTTATTTTCTCAAATCAAATCGGAATGTCTTATATTAGCTCAAAGCATACCAAAACGAGTTGTTTTTCACTTTCTGAAGCCATAACATGACTACTTGAGTATGATGAGGAAGAACTTCAAGGATTGTAGGTTTATATACTTGCCAAGGGAAGAAAATCAGATGGCTGATGCAATAACCACATTGGCTTCGATATGGAAAGATCTTGTCAAGTTATTCCTTAAACCTCTGGTTTTGACTAATTTAACAACTCCTTGTTATGAGTATGAAATGGTCATGGAGACTGATACAGACCATGATGTATGGTATGATACTATAAGGTGATTTTTAGAAAATAGGGAATACTCATTGGGGCAACGAGAGAAGAAAGAAGAGTAATAAGGCGATGGTCTTTAGGAGAATTGTATCGAAGATGGCTTGATCGGGATGCATTTAAGATGTTTAAATAAGTCTGAAGTTGGGCAAATCATATCCAAAATACATGCAGGAACTTGTGGAACCCACATGAACGGCTTAGCCCTAGTTAAGAAGATAATCCAACAAGGCTACTATTGGTTGACTATGAAAAAAGATTGTATTGATTTTGTGCGAAAATGTCAACAATGTCAGTTGTATGAGAACTTGAATCATTTATCTCCCGAGAAGTTATATTCTATATCTTCACCCTGGCCGTTCGCGACTTAGGGAGTAGGCATTATTGGGAGATACATCCAACTGCCTCAAATAGCCACCGATACACAGTGATAGTAGTTAACTATTTTTCAAAGTGGGTCGAAGCCGAATCTTTTAATAAGTAGGAGACAAGGAAAATGGCTCGGTTTATTGAAAGAAACCTCATCTGCAGATATGGTGTTCTGCACAACATAATGTAAGATAACATGATGGAGTTCCAAGGGGCTGTTAGGGATCTGTTCACCAAATACCAAATTTCTCATCATCAATCTTTCCCATACAAACCAAAAGCTATTAGTGCGGTAGAAGTAGCCAACAAGACGATTAAGCATATTCTTTTCAAGATGACCAAGACATACAAGGATTGGTCGGAGATGCTTCTGTTCGCTTTGTGGGGGGTATAGAACGTGTTCAAACACCGACCGGGATGACGCCATTTTCTTTGATTTATGGGATGAAAGTTGTACTACCTATTGAAATCGAGATCAAATTCCTGAGGGTAATCATAGAAGTTGAGTTGCCAGAAGCAGAATAAATGTTAAGCAGATACACGCAATTGGCCTTATTAAAATAAGAGAGATTGAAAGCTTTGTATCATCATTAGCTATACCAGAGAAGGATAGCTTGAGCTTATAGCAAAAGGGTTCATATCAGAAGACTTAAGGCAAACGATCTAGTCTTAAAGTAGTGCAAAGCGAATGTTCCTGATCCAAGGAGAAAGTTTAGGCTACTCTAGAAAGGGCCTTATGTTATGAAAGAAGTAATGAAGAAATGCGGTCAAAATAACTGACATGGATGGAAACAAGTTCAGCGATAACTGAAGAAATTTTTTGTTTAAAAAAAAAGCTTGCTAGGTTGAAAACCCGAAAAGATAGCTTAGACAAAAGTTAGATAGATCTGCTAGTTTCAAAAATCCAAAAGAGCGGACTATGAAACAATTAGGGCTAAAATATGAAAGAAAATTGTGAACTAGAAAACCCGAAAGAGCTAGTTGGCCACAAGAATAATTTGGTGTACGCTTCCTATATGTTTATGGTTGTTTCTAATTTAATTAGAGTGTTAATAATAAAACTGTTTTTATGTGCACCATATTGAGCATCAACCAAAGGGCTAAAATAAATTGCATAATAGCAAAAAGTGATGACAAATCATAATAAATAGAAAATATCTTTAATCCTAACATCATTTTATCTAAAGACTGACAATTGCAGAATTTACGGCAACCGATAAGTGTAACATATATGCCAGCTCTGTCTTAAACAATCAAAGAAGGCTTCAGTCAGCAAGGGCATGTCTAGGTTAGCTGTAAGATCAGAATCTCGAGGCTGAGCTCCATGGTGCACATGAATGGATCATAGCAAGTACCCCAGCAAAAGGTAGCAAATGGAATGTACATCAGATATGTCCGGGTGGAAATATGGCTGATTTTCCACCAAGGCACCAACCAGCGGATATTGATAACAACCCTTAAATTGATCCTTGGCATATGAAGAAGCAGGTCGAAGAAGTTTTCTTGTAGAATATTGTCGAGGTAAATACCTTGCATGATCCACAGCTGGGGTATCAAGCAAACAAAAGCGTTCCTGCAGCCAGATTTGAAAAAAAGAAATAATTTTTTTTAAAAAAACCCATTATATTAAAAGTTAGGACGGTTTGCTAGCTCCAAAAAACCTTAAGGGCTGACTAGGTAAAAATTAGGACCAAAATAAAAATAAATGCTTGCTAGTTCTAAAAATCTGTAAGAGCAGGCTAGGCAAAAGTTAAAACAATAAGTGAATAATGAACTAAATTGAAAACCCAAAAGGACGATTTAGGTAATTACCTGAAGCAGCAAAAGACTTTCAATTAATCTTCTTGAAGAGCCAGTCTTAAATTGGTCCAAGCTGAACATGATTTCAGCTAAAATTAGAGGTATTGGCGAAAATTCTCCCTCCATTTGGTCCACAATATCCAACACCAGCAGATCAATGTCACAAGAAACAAGCAGGATATAACTAAGCAGACACAAACAGAATATGCATCACCAAGCTTTGGTGCGAGCTAAATGGGATGTACAGAAATTAATTAAAGAACCAAGAAGAATTTTCTGACCTCTGGTCAATTGAAGAACTTCAGACTTTGAAAGGTGAAATAGCATCTATGTTTTTTTTATGAGCTTGTGAGGTAATATGGGCAATGCATTGGATAATTGCTCGGATACCCAAGGATGGTTTTAAATTCTTCAACCATGGGACACAATTCAGAGTCATTAATCTTGAAAGTTCTAGATCTTATATCCCAAAAGGAGAGGCATGGCATGCAAGAAAGGTTGATTCAACTTAATATTTTGAAAGTACTTCAAAACACTAATTTGAAAATAATTTATTTGTTGCCAATGAATAGCTTCAAGTATCTTAAACAAATTTTTCATCTTCCTTAAATTGGCCTCGGTCATGGTTAGATTCGTGGGAATTGAAGATCGCTCACTACGATAATGAAATAATAGAATGTTTTTTTTCTGCGATAATCGAATTAATATTTGCGTTGAGTGGCTACAGTCAAATTAACAAAGGAAGAGGCACGATGATGGTTTAAATAGGCGATGGATTGAAGACCGAACCGCATAAGAAAAAGGAGAACGTTGGATTCAATTTGATCTTGTGAAAGTTAGAATCCCTGTCGAATTTGATTACAACGAATTCAAAATGGATACTGTGTACATGCTATACATGTATATAAAAAAAGAGTTCATTACAAAAAAAAGTTGAAAAAGTAAAAGTTGTAAAAAGTTAATTTTATTTTTATTACGTCATTAAATATAATACAAGTCATTTATAAGATCATTGAGATGAAGGAGGTGATCTATAATCAAACAACGCTCTTATGAAATCATCGCCTGAAGGAGAAAGAGATACATCATCCACTTAAGATCTATTTGATGAAGGAGCACCGGGATCTCTGTCGCGCTAAAAATCAGTGCTAAAGAAGTCATCACCTGAAAAAGAGGGAGACACGTCGTAGTCACGGTCATCGACCTGGGTCCTCTTGATAAAGAAGCAGCACCTGAATCTCTAAAAACATACATAATCAGGCATACATGTAGCATAAATCAACATTGAAATAGGACAGCAAACAAAAGGATAAGGAGGTGGAACAAAATGAGTAGCAAATATAGAAAATTGTCGTTGAACCGGTGTAGCAGATAACGATTCAGCTTCGTGATCAAATGAACCAATAACCTGCAATAATCATAAAACAGTCATAATAAATTAAGAAGCAGCAGTTACGATAGCAAAATGTTAAGCATTCACTTAAAAGGTGTCAGCCTTAGAGTCACCACGAGAATGGGAAGAAGACTCTTTCCTCTTCCTTGTCTTCTTCTCCTTCTCCTTCTTCCTCTTCCATTTCTTTTTCTTCTTTCTTAGGAAACTCTTGAACAGTGACAGGAGAAACTTTAAAATTTAAAAGATGATCCTGAATAAACTGGATATATGACACCCGGTGAGAGTAGAAAGATCCTGATATTAGAGCCATCTCGAGCACGTCTCTAAGAATGTTCTGGCATGATCATATTCAGTGTATATGATGGAATGTCTATTGGTACCCTACGCTGGTCAGGACCGAGAAACCAGTTATACACTCGCTCACCAAGAAACTAGCCACTAGAAACTGAACCGACATTTCGATGAGAATTTTGTAAGGGCAGTGCACTATTCATACATAGAGTCTAGTTGTTCCTCTCGTCAGTTCTCTACCAAGCCACATCCACCTGTAGAAGAGCAAACAGGTAAGTTGTTTTGCTTATAAATTTTAATATTAGTATTAACATTTCTCACTTGGTCCCAGGTCAAACGACTTATATGGTAGCGGTGAGTGTGTACATGATGGCTGTCAGGCACCTCTCTGCGGCCCGATAGCTAGAAGCTTAGCCTTGAATATCATATTCGTCGTCTAGTAATACTAGAAACCCTCACAAGATTGTGCTCATATGTCCAAACCTATATATAAAAAGAGAGGGTCAAAATCCATCCAGACACATGCATTATTTAGATCAACAGTTATAATAAAGTGATACATGGACAACAACCATAAAACAAATGAATGATCTTTTATTCCTGCAAATTGCGTTAAAACCATGATAAAGGCAGGCAAAGTCAGCCTCTATCCACGCATAAAGCGGCGTAAAGTCAAAATCGCCAATGGCTCATAGCACCTTCAAGTGGATGACGGACTCAGTGCTGCACAATATGGTCGACCCCAGTAGATATAATAAGAATCCTCAAGTATATTATTCCACTCTTATATTATGTACGAGTCGAATATAATTTATCCAGTGCTCTCATATGGGCTCATATTTGAGTTTATGAGGTCCTCTGAAATGAGGCATAATACCAATCAACTGTCGAATTTCATCATTTGCTAAAATATTGTTGGTTAAAGGAATATGAATCTCATGGCATTGGAGGCCCGTTATGGCAGTAAAATCAACTGGGTCGATGGTCATTTCTCCAACGGACAAATGAAAGGCATGGATAGTGTCCGTCCATCGCTCTACGAGCGCTTGGATTACACTCCTGTAAATTTGAAATCCTCGGGATGGTAATTGCAAAACAAAATTTTCAAAGCCGCATTCTCGAACCATCCTTTTTACTAGAGGTGAAGCTCAATCGTACCATTGGCAAGCTTTGTGAATGTTTCCTCCACCATGAATCTCACAACCGTCATACTATCAAAAAATAAGTAGGTCAAGTAAGTTAAGTAAACAAATCCTACAAATTCCTTTTCTGCACTTTAATAATAATCATAATTATTTTAAAATTATATTCATACATAAATTCTTTTTCTACATTGATTTATCAACTTCTCTTACGAATTTTTACTAAATAAGTTCTATAAATTAATTTTCATACATTTTTGTGCGACAACATTTATAATTAAATTATACTAATTAAATTGCAGCAAAATGGCACTTGTATTTTTTCCTTCGTACAATGGTGAAGATGCATCCTAGCTGAAAGTGAAACTTGTTCAAGCCCGCTGGCTCAGAGGTAAGTAAGCAATTCGTTATTTGAATGCAGTCCAGTCCTGGAGGCGTCTGGGTTCTAGACCTAAAAAAATTAGTTTGGATTCTAGACCCGAAAATTTATTTTGAATTCTGGACCTGAAATTTTATTTTGAGTTCTAAACCAAATAATTAGTTTAGATTCTGGACCCAAAATTTTTTTTAGGTTCTGGACCTGAAAATTAGATTGGGGTTTTGGACCCGAAAATTTATTTGGGTTCTGGAACAACAATGTTAGCAAAAAATTTGGCTATTTTTTGTTGCTTACTATATTGGGTACATCCGTATATACCCTTGCCCCCAGCGTGAAAAAATATTTTCACTGCAAAAAAATATTTTTAGACACGCATAAATATTGTATGCCCGTGATGCAGAAAAATTATTTGTGCAACTGTACACTGGCGACATACTTATCCATTTCTTCATTTCAATTAGATTCCTTCATACTTTCCTTTTACTTTTCGGTACCTTTTGAAAATTTTATTTTGCAATTACCATCTCGAGGATTTCAAATTGATAGGAGTGTGATTCAAGTGCTCGCAAAGCGATAGACGGACACTACCCATACCTTTCATTTTCCTGTTGGAGAAATGACTATCGACCCGATTGATTTTGCTGTCATAACGGGCCTCCAATACCATGGGATTCGTGTCCCTTTAACCAACAGTATTTTAACTAATGATAAAATTCGACAATTGATCAGTGTTAGGCCATGTTTCAAAGGATCTCATAAAATCAAATATAAGCCATTTGAGAGTACTGGATGAATTATACTCGCCCGTGAATAATATAAAAGCTGAACAGTATATCTCCAGAGGTTCTTATTATATCTACTGGGGTCGACCATATTGTGTAGCATCGAGTCTGTCATCCACTTGTCGGTGCTACGGGTCATTGCCGATTTTGACCTTTTATGCGTGGGGGAAGGCTGGTCTTACCTGCCTTTATCATGGTTTTAACGCAATTTGCAGAAATAAAAGATCTTTCACTGGTTTTATGGTTATTGCCAAGATATCACTTCCTTATAACTGGTGATCTAAATAATGCGTGTATGGATTTTGACCCTCCCTTTTAATGTATAGGTTTGGGCATATGAGCACAACCTTGTGATGGTTCTCAGCATTATTAGACGACGAGTATGATATCCAAGGCTAAGCTTATGGCTATTGGCCCGCAGAGAGATGTCTGGCAGCCATCATATGCACACGTACCGCTACCATATAAGTCGTTTGACATGGAACCAAGTAAGAAAAATATTAATACTAATATTAAAACTTAAGAGCAAAACAATTTACCCGTTTGCTCTTCTGTAGGTGGATGTGGCTTGGTGAAAAACTGACGAAAAAAACTATTGGACTCCATATATGAATAGT
This sequence comes from Garcia nutans, assembly GCA_947685225.1. NCBI lineage: Eukaryota > Viridiplantae > Streptophyta > Magnoliopsida > Malpighiales > Euphorbiaceae > Garcia > Garcia nutans. The sequence continues at coordinate 2,678,133 of CANTUV010000013.1, forward strand.
GCACTTCCATTACAAAATTCTCGTCAGACCATTGTCGGTCTAGTTTCTAATGGCTGATTCCTTAGTAAACAAGTGTATTACTGGTTCTTCGGTCTTGACTAGCGGAGGGTACCAGTAGATATCCCATCATATACACTGAACATGTTCATGTTAGAACATTCTTGGAGACGTGCTCGAGATGGCTTTGATATCAGGATCTTTCTGCTCTTACCGAATGTGTCATCTAATTTATTCGAGATCAACTTCTAAATTTTGAAGTTTCTCCTGTCGGTGTTCGAGGGTTTCCTAAGGAAGAAGAAGATGAGGAAGAAGAAGAAGAAATGGAAGAGGAAGAAAAGGAAGGAGGAGAAGGAGAAGAAGATGAGGAAGAAGAAGAAGAAATGGAAGAGGAAGATAAGGAAGGAGGAGAGGGAGAAGAAGATGAGGAAGAAGAAGAAGAAATGGAAGAGGGAGATAAGGAAAGAGGAGAAGGAGAAGAAGACGAGGAAAAGGAAAAGGAAAGAGAGTCTTAATTCTCGTGGTGATTCTAGCACTGGCAGCTCTCAGGTGAATGCTTAACATTTGTCATAATTGCTGCTTCTTAATTTGTTCTGATTCTCTGTTATGATTATTGCAGGTTATTGGTTCATTTGATCACGAAGCTGAGTCGTCATATACTATGATGGTTTAACGACAATTTTCTCCATTTGCTCCTCCTTTTATTCCACCTCCTTATCAGGTATATGTCGTTTTATTCTCAGGGCTTCGATTTGAATTACTTGGTCTGCAGTCCTGTTTCAATGTTGATTTATGCTATACATGTATGCATGATTATGTATGTCTTTATTTTTTTTTGCTTTTCTGACTCACAACAAATGCTTGAGGAACAAAATAAGAAGTTGCAAGAAGAGTTAGCAACCAATCGTCGGGAGTTGGATGCCAACCATCAAGATACTGCTAATTTTCAAGATTTATACCATCGGTCAGAACAAAGCTTCCAGGACTTCCGGTTCCAGGGATTTAGATACTCAAGTGCTGCTTCTTTGTCAAGAGGACCCTAGGCCGATGACCATAACTATGACGTGCCTCCCCCTTTTCCAGGCGACGACTTTTTCAGAGCTGATTTTCAAGGCGACAGAGATCCCGGTGCTACTCTATCATGTAGACCTTAGACGAATGATGTGCCTCTTCCTCCTTCAGGCAATGATTTCATGATAGCACTATTTGATTATAGATCACCTCCTCCATCTCAATAATCTTATAAATGGCTTGTATTATATTTAATGACATGTAATAAAAATAAAAATAACTTTTTATAACTTTGACTTTTTCAACTTTTTTTTTTATATATACATATATAGCCTGTACACAGGGATTCTAACTTTTACAAGATAATATCGAATCCAACGTTTTCCTTTTTCTTGTGCGGTTTAGTCTTCAGTCCATCACCTATTTAAATCATCACCGTGCCTCTTCCTCTGTTAATTCGACCAAAGCCACACAATGCAAATATTCATTCGATCATCGCAAAAAATCATTCGATTATTTTGTTACCGAGGCCAGCGATCTTCAATTCCCATGAATCCAACCATGACCGAAGCCAATTTAAGGAAGATAAAGAATTTGTTTAAAATACTCAAAGCTATTCATTAGCAACAAATATTAAGTTAAATCAACCTTTCTTGCATGTCATGGCCTCCTTTTGGGATGTAAGATAGAATTTTCAAGATTAATGACTTTGAATTGTGTCCTATGGTTGAAGAATTTGAAACCATCCTTAGGTATCCGAGCAATTATCAAATGACATTGCCTGTATTACCCTCAAAAGCTCATCAAAAATGCAGTTGCTATTCTACCTTTCAAAGCCTAAAGTTCTTCAATTGACCAGAGGTGAGAAAATTCTTCTTGGTCCTTTGATTGATTTCTACACATCCCATGGCTCCCACCAAAGCATGGGGACGCATGTTTTGTTTGTGTTTACTTAGTCAATTCCTGCTTGTTTCTTCTGATGGTGACATTGATCTGCGGGTGTTGGACATTGTAGACCAAATGAAGGGAAAATTTTTACCAATACCTCTGATTTTATATGAAACCCTATTCAGATTGGATCAATTCAAGACTGACTCTTCAAGAATGTTAATTGAAAGTCTTTTGATTGGAAGACTGGCTCTCCAATTTTCTTTCTAGTTATCGTGTAGAGAACACATTTTCATTTGCTGCACAAAAATGTTCAGTATGAAACTTCCAATATGATTTTGGTAAAATAGCAGGAATCATCATGGATTTATAGGCACCAATATCCACGAAAGTTACAAGGGGAATAACTCTATCATATTTAGTTGGAAGTACTGAAATCTACACCAAAGGGATAGGTAGTGGTTGACCAACTGAATAAGCTGAAGGCAGTTGATGTTGTTGAAGATGATAAATTGGAAGATATTCTTCTTAAAATCTTGAGAACTTTATTCTGAAAAAGAATCATCATCCTCCAATTTAATAGCAAGAGTGGCCTCTTGATCTTCCTCATCTTGTTTTGAAAGAACATACTCAATTTCAACATTATCAGGAAGTGAAATTGAGGCTTGATGAATTTGTTGGATGAGTTTTGTTGTCTTCATTGGTTTTTTAGGACAATTCTTTGTAAAATATCCTTTACCACCACAAGCATAACACTTGTTTAGACCTTTTCTCCTTTTAGAATATGGAGACCTTTTCCAAAAAAATTTGAACTTCTTGTGCCTTTTGAATCTTCTGGGTGGTCCAGTTTTAAAAGGTGTAATGTATCTATAAATGTGAGATTTCTTCTTGTTGTCACGGCATTGAATTTTATAACCAACAAGTTTTTTACAAGCAGTCTTGAACTTCTAAGCATCATCTACTAGGAACTTCTGGAGGAACCTTTGATTTTTCACACAGTTTATTGAGAACTGCATGAATAATCTGATGGATTTCTCCCAAAAAAAAACTCGAGTCAGTGACTTATTCAATTGCTGAATTTTGGCTTGAATATCTTACTAGAGTTCTTCAGGAAGAGAAGAAATATAGGTTTGCTTCATACCAGGGTCATTAGTGCCTTTTAAATTGTAGAATTTTTTCATCCTTCTTTGATAATGCTTATCTATGTCTTCCATTTGAGGGAGCAACGCTTCATCTTATAAAATTCTTGCTCTCTTGAATGAATTAGAGAATAGTCCCCAAGAAAGACTATATGAATTCCCATCAATGCATTTGAGATTGAAAAAGTGAAAAATTGCATTTGAGAGTATTCATCTGAGAAATAAACCATTCTCGAAAAGATACTGTAAATCTAGCCATAAATTCCCTTAATACTTAAGGAACAGCAGAAGCATCCTTGTTAAAAAGCTGCAAGCCGAGCATTTAACTCTAATAATCTGGTTGGTTTAGTTTTGATGATATCCCTCCTACTAAATGGAAGAATCAAGAAATTGTCATACTATCTTTACTTTCCATAAACCTTACTTCCAGTACCCCCTAAATAAGAGTTCTCTAGTCCATAAATCATGCTACTCACTAGAAGACTTACTCTGGTCAACTTTCCACAATACACAAAAGCAGTTAGAATTAAAAGTTTACCTTTGTGAATTAAAAGTTTACCTTTGTTGATTAAGTCTTTCATATTCATCAGAAATTCACTACTCTGTCAATGGTTAAAGACAGAAATTGGATAAGACATAATCAACAGTATGCAGAAACCACTACTAAGTTTCCTTTCCAACTCACTAAAGAATATTTCCAAGACAGTGGTCCCTTCTCTTTTGAACAAACAAACATACCTGGTACCAGTTCACATCTAGCACAGACAGATCCAGCTCAGCCCACTAGGCCAATTTTTGACTTAATGGCCTATGAAAAGAATCTTATGGTTCGTGCTTTTTATGAGTCAGACACTAAAGACTATAGAAATATGAATCTATCACATTCTCATTCACCATAAATCAGAAAGTGGAGCCACAGTCTTTATAATTATCAGATGTTAATGTATTACTTTACTTTTTAGTTGTGGAGTCACTATTTATAAACAGTCATATGTCTGTAATAATTATGAGTGAAATTACTATTCCCTCACATAATTGCAAGTTTTATGGACTCGTCATCCATGACGATATCAAATTTGTAAGCTTATATCCTCCCCCCTCTATATAAAGAAGTTTATATTTGCTCAGAAGGATATAACCAGTTTTAGCTAAAATCCTCCCTCTATCAATAAAACTATGAGTTTCTAAAAAACATGCTCTTCTTCCTAATTTACTTTCTGTATATTTATGAATAATGCAATGATCCTTATAAATTAATTTGAGCAAATTAATTAGATTTATTAAAAGAGTGTTGTCTTTTGTTGTGCCCAGAAAAACTATACTGTGGACCATGCATGAAATGAGTCTGATGAAGCATTGTTCTGGTTATTTTATTCGTGTTCATAGATATAATATACTCTATGTGATACTTGCAACTTTTTTATGACCTTGTATTAATATACCAAAAACATTTGTGGCACGGATACCCCCCAAGTGGTATAATATCATTATATTTGTATACCATATATATTGTACTATATAATATAAAATGTTATATTTGTATACCATATATAATATATATTGTAGTATATAATATATATATGTGTGTGTGTGTGTTGTATTTATATTATATATAAATTATAAATAGGTTGACAAAACCCTTACATAATATGCTTAAGAAAAATCATATTCTATGGACTGAAGTCCACACAAATATAGTCCAAAACCTTAGTCATATCATATTCCTTGCCTTCGATATTCCTGAACCATCAGCGCAAAAAATTATAGAAAATGATGCTTCAAATATAGAATATGATAGTGTATTAAAACAATTAAAATAATAGAGAGAAACTATAGTCCAATTTACCTCAGGACATTATGATCCAACTCAATCAAATTATTCAACCACTAAAAAAATTTAAGTATAGTACTTTACATTTCTAAATTTCAGTCCGATTTATTAAACCAAAAACTTTTATTATGAATTGATTGTAAATCTGCAAAAGATGTTTTGCAAAAAAATGTTAAAAACATTACTTTTAAACAAATTTTTACTAGATAACAAGCTATTTTAAGTATTTTTTTATTTTGATATAGAATTTATTAAAGGAGACAACAATAGTATATCTAATTTTCTAACCCGTGAATTCTTTCACAAAAATTATGGGGAATAATGAGAAAAATTCAAAGATAAAAAAAAAAGATAAAAACTCAAGCCCTTCACCTAAAACCCTGTCTAATCATTCAGACACCCTCCTAAAATCAGGAACTAAAGCCATAAAGTCTTGGACTTCAACGGTCAAAGACAAAGAAAATAAAGCCCAATAAGAGGCAGTAAAGCATTGGGTCTCTCAGCTAGCCCAATCACCAAAAGCACCTAAAGCACTTTCAAATATAGGCTTCGCGCCTCCAAAACAGGCTGACAAAGCCTCAGGTAAAACCCTTATACCCTTTGTAAAAACTGAGATAGGAAAATCTTCCTCCTTAAAAACCCTCTCTCAAAATATTTTAAAAAATGAATTGAAAATTTCTAAACAACCAACGCAAATGATTTCTTCAATTTTCTTGTAAAATCTAAATGGTTTTCAAAATAATTTATAAATACTGAATTAATAATAGAAGATGGATTCAATCATCAGAATCTATGGAAAATTATTAAATTAGTATATCCAAAAAATTAGTTTTTTTAAACCTTCTGATTTGTCAAAGCCTCAGAAATAATACTTAGCCATTCTTGAGGACACTGAATCTGTAAAATTAAAGCATAACTACGATAAAAATAATAAAACAATTATAGCCTATTTTTCTATTCAAATAAAGAAAATTATCTACCCTTCTGATTGGCGAAAACCTCTTTATATATCCACACCACTTAAAGCCAACTTTTTTTTTATATAAAATTGTTTTTCTTACCTAAGTTTATTGAGCTATATTCAGGCTTTGACAAATATTTTATATATTCAAAATCGTACAAATACTCATTCTTGGTTAGTATACTTTGATACTAACATTAAAACAGATAAAATTTCTATGTGGTTTATTGACTAATAGTATCATTTTGGTAATCATGATAACATATTATCACAGGAAGTATTACTAGCTTTCCAATATTTTAAGACCAACCTACAACCAATTCCTTATGAGAAAAAGTTTCCTCCTCTTCTCCTTTTCTGTATGACTTTCTTTATACTATGGATATACTAATAGTTTTTGTTGAAGAAAATAACATTTGTCAACAAATGATTAAGTCCATTCACTGCTGAAACAAGCATCTTAATAATATAATTGAGAAAACAATATTCTCATGGTGAAGCTACATGCTGAAATTCTAAATTCACAGCATTAAAGTGAATGATATGTATAGACAGCAACTATAGTAGTAATAAAATGAAAATTGACAACATATTTCAACTTACCCTAGAAGAAAAATCCCATATTAAAAATCATGAAGTAGAAGATTGTGGATACATCTTAATTTTATATCATTATTGTTATAAATTTGCTTACTAACATGCTTTTACATAGATTAATTACAAATTGTTGGTAGGACTTGTCATTCATCCTTGTTTTCTTTTATGTGACAACTAAGTAGATTTGGTGTGCTAGGGTTAGAACATGATCTATTAAGGAAAAGTTGTCTGTCCAAACTATTGACCTTGGCTCATGATTTGCATGTAACAAGGGTTTTAAATAACAGAAACGAAAATGAAAATTGTAAATAGTGTCAGATTGAAGAAAATGCAGTGATGTGACTATGAGAGTTTATAGAGAGGCAATTGTAAATTGTAATTTACATTTAATAAAGAAAAAAATAAACAAGCATAAATTATACTCATAATTAAGTTTTTTTCCCCTTAAATTCAAAGATCCATTTATTTAGTGTAAAAATCTTTTATAAAATTTATTAATTATAATAAATATTTTTTAATAAATAAAAAAAACAACTTAAATTCTTTTTTTACAATACCAGAAATCCAGTACTTCTTTCTAACATTTAACCAAATAACATAGGCGGATGGGTCTTATGTCACCACATCAATAGGAGTTAACAAAAGTTTGGGCTTCCGTTACTTTTGCCAAATAAAGGGCCTTAAACCCTAAAAAAAAATTAGGATTTAATGCCGACAGCCAGGCAAAGTTGAGAATCCAAATTAGACCTTTGGCCTGTAAAATTATAAATGCATCTACAAAGATGTATAAGCCCGAATCCTTACCTTAGCAATTTCATCTGGTGTAATAGCACCTTTTTGGTCTTTGCTTATTTGCTAGTATTAGCAAAGATGCTCCAGACAACCCCTGTCAAATGAAGGTATGAGTAGATAATTTGAAAAAAAAAAATCCATTAATGAACAAAAAAAAATCAAGTAAATAAGATGGGCAAAAGAAACTGAACAAGAACAAATATGTCAAATTTTAAAATAATGGAAAAGAAGACAAGAAAAGCAATATTGTTAAACAATTACTTAAAGAAAAATTAAACTGGTATATTCCTCTTCCTCAAAAGATTATCAAGTTCCATTTTGCAATCATCTAACCTTCTAAGATCTGAACTGTCAACTGCCAAACCAAGCCATCAGTTTACAAAGAAGAAATTAATGTAGAGAAGAAAAGAATTCATACATATTCTAAAATTGCCCACTCATTGGCGGCTAAATGCAACTTCAAATCCTTTACAAGAGCAACAAATATTTCAGAAAGGAAACACAAACAACAAACTCTACATTAAAGCATATCAATTGGGCTCCACCATCCCTTTTTAGCTTCTGTAACTTCAAATTAATCAATCAAGTTAAGAGGACAAACTTCAAAAAATTGATCTCCTAGATGGACACTTAAAGCTTCAGATCTTAAACCCAACATACATCAAACATTTCAATGATCCGATACCAATGAACTGAAAAAAAAACAACAACAGCAACCCAGGATTCGAAATCCACAAGCCACTAAAACCCAACCCCAGCTCCAGCAAGCAACCCAATCGAGAACAAACACAAACCAAAACCATAAACAAAATCAAAATCAAGCAAATAAAATTCGAAAGCAAAAACACAATCAAATCGAATCAATGATTCCAAAATTATAGAAACTGAGTGCTATCAAGAAGAAACACAGAGCTCGAGAGATAGAGAGAGAGAGAGTGAAGGAACCTGAGGACGAGCGAGAAGACCAGGCTGATAAAGAGATTCTTGTTGAAGAAGAGCTTGTTGCATTAGAGCTTGCTGTTGCTGTTTAAGCCTCTGGTGTTGCATCAGAGCTTGCTGTTGCAGTTTAAGCCTCTGCTGTTTAAGCCGACGGCAGGAAGCCCCAATGAGGACTTCTTGACCCCCCGTAGTTCCGCCACTCTGAGAGGCTGGCTTGAAGATGATGGTGAGAGACTGTGTTGCCAAGTTGAGGTTGGACCGGTGAGAGGCAGAGGCTGGGTTCGCGATGAAGATGGTGACAGGCTCAGATCTCATTTTGGGGTAACTGAAAGTGAGAATAAAAACGTTAAAAAACTAAAACAAATTAAATAAAAATAAAGGGCAAAGGGGGAATTACACCCTAAACTACTTAAATTTTTTACGCGTTAAGACGGTTTTTCAAAAAATAAAATTATACCCTTATATTTCCGTTAACAAAATGCTGAAAAACACATTGTGGACCCACTTGTTATTATTTTAAATAATAAAAAATTTAAAATTTTAAAAATATTAAATAATATTAATTTGTAAATATATATATAATATATATATATATATATTACCAACAATATCCTCACCATCAACCTACTACGGTGGAACCAACACCAAAAACCCATATGCAGGGATTGATTAAGAAAAATTTTTTTTATAAAACCATCTTTCAAAACAAGACAAATTTACATGCATTTTCATTATATTTTATATCTTCAAATGGCAAAATATCAGTAAGCAAAACAAATATTATTTCGGCCAAGTAGAAAAGAAGAAATCAAAACTTTCAAATTCTCAAACAATAAGGGTAAGAAGGATAAGAAAAAAACTCTCAAAGCCACCAAAAAAGTTGAGAGCTCAAGTGAAGAAGATAGTGATAATGATGATGAAGAAATGGTCATGCTCTCTAGGAGACTAAGTGAATAAAACAAAAGAGGAGATGGCAAGCAAATAGAGGTAATTCCTCCAAATCCTCTTTTAAAGATAAAGAGAAGAAGAATAAAATAAAGTGTTATGAATGTGGCAAATAGAGTCGCATCAAAACCGATTGCTTCAAAATCAAGAACAAAATGAAATAGGATAAGGAGAAGAAAAAATCTCTTAAAGCCACATGAGATAAGAGAAAGAGCAAGAAATTACAAATCTTTGTCTCGTAGCTATTAGAGATAATGATGATCGCATCAATGGGGTAGGTACTCAATCCTTGAACTTCAATACATATAGTGATGATGCTCTAGATGATAGTGAATTAGTTGAGCATATGAATCTAAGAGTCCAAAAAAAAATTTCTATGATGAAGTTTTATAAAGAAAAGTGTTATAAACTAGAAAATGACTTTATTTCTTTAAAGAATTCTACTATATAATTAAAATTTTCAAATGAACAATTAACGAAGTTATTAGATGAAATGTCAAAAAATTCATCTAGCTTGGAGAAAATTTCTAAGGAAAATAACACTTTGAAAGAAGAAATAAATAAATTAAAAAATTCTATTTTGAAGTTTCACAAAGGTAAGGAAGTCTTAGATATATTGGTTAGTGTCCAAAGATCACCATCTTCCAAGCATGACTTAGGGTTTAATGACTCATCTACCACTTCATCTAAAGCACCAATATTTGTTAAAGCATCTACAACTCAAACATCTAGTGTTGAAATTATAAAGAATACACATACACACGTTAAGCCTAAAAACCCTAAAAAGACAAATCTAAGCTTTAGAACTAAATTTCCAAGAGCAAATTATGCATATATGTACATAAGGCATGAACACAACCACAATTATGCACATAAATAATCCTATCACACACATACATGTGATTGTCAATTTAATTCTTCAAGGTTAAATAGAAAAAAGATGCAAAAACATAAAACCTTGTATCAATGCCAATATTGCATAAGATATGGACATAAAATTACATTTTGTTATATTAGAAAGGCACAACTTAAATTAGAGGATTCTTCTACTACTAACCCTAATGACCCAAGTTCATTTCGGTACCTAAAAGAATGTAAAATTTTATTTTCTTGTAGGTATACCTAAAGTCTACTATCAATGAAAGTGTTTGGCTTGTAGATAGTGGATGCTCAATGCATATGACCAGTGATGAAAAACTTTTCACAATACTCACTTACAAGTAAGGAAGTAATATAACTTTTGAAAATAATGCTAAAGAAAAAATTATAGGCATTGGCTCTATTGGTATGCTTGGCAAAAATATGATTAATTATGTGTGGTTAGTTAATGGATTGAAACAAAATTTGTTTAGTATATCAATTATGTGACAAAGGATATAATTTCAATTTTAACTCTAAAGGATGTAAAAAAATCACCTATTCTAGTGGTGAACTTACATTCAATGGAAGTAGAATTGATGACACATATAAAATTGACCTATATTCTAATAATGCTTTTGAATATTTAGTTACTATTAGCAATGATGTTTGACTTTGGCAAAGAAGAACTTGTAGATGATCTTCCTAAAATAAGATTCAATAGAGATAAAATTTGTGAACCATGTCAACTTAGGAAACAACATAAGAGTTCTTTTAAAACTAAGAATCTTTGCAAGTAAATCTAGACCTCTAGAACTAATACATTTGGATTTGTTTGATCCTAATAGAGTGGCTAGTATAGGAGGTAAGTTATATACATTTGTACTTATTGATGATTACTCAAGATTTACATGGGTTAATTTACTAGCTCAAAAGAATGAAGCTTTTAATCATTCCAAAATTTTTGCAAAAAGAGTTCAAAATGAAAAAGGGTATGTGATCACAACTATTAGAAGTGATCATGGAAAAGAATTTGAAAATGATAACTTTGAAAATTTTTGTAATGAACTTGGAATCTCACATAATTTTTCAGCTCCTAGAACACCACAACAAAATAGTATGGTTGAAAAAAAAATAGAGCATTGGTAGAAATAGCTAGAATAATACTTATTGAGTACAAATTGGCCCACAGCTCGCAGTCTCTCATGCGCCAGCACCCTCGTGCAAGCCCGTGCTCACAAGCCCGTGTGCCAGCAGCTCTCAAACCCATGCCCATGGCCCGCGTGCAATTGGAACCTGCCAATTTTGCCAAACCTTATTTAACTCGGACAAATTTTAAATGCTTCTTTAACCAATAATAACTAGATTTTTCATTGATTAATTGCCTATAAATACAGACTTAAAAGATGAAGAATAAGACTTTGGTTTTTTCGGGGACTCTTTTTCTGGACTTTGGCTAGACTTTTTTCAGAGACTTTTGAGACTTTGGAACGAAGAGCTGCAAGGAAGCACGGGGGATAAGCAACATGAGAATTAGCAAAAGACAACAACCAAGAGCCACCTTGAACATACAAAATTTAAACAAATAGTAACCAAAGAGGCAATAACTATTGTCTCAAGATTGCTTCATTCCAACCAAAGAGAAGATTGATCGAAGCAGTAGCACATATTGGATTTAACATTTTAATTTGAAGGAACCAACAAAATGGAGGTTTGATTCCTGTGTTTAATTAATTTGAACTTATAGTAACTATTTTGTTATAATTCTATTTAGTAAGTTATTTTAATCTTTCAACAATTAATTTGGCTTTCTATATTTCTTCATTGTTAAAATTATTGTAGTCAATATTAAACATTAAATCACACATGACTTTGATCACTGCAAGCATCAAACACTATTTTCAAAATAATAATCTGTAAATCCTAAAACACTAACCCTAAAACCTTGATCCTAAAATCCAAAAACCCCAATTTGATTTCCTTAACCGCCGTAAGCGCGACCCTCGTCGTCACAACCTATATTTCTTTAATGGATAATATTTAGATGTTTTTTATCTTCTTTTTAATTATTCAATTATCTTTATATGTTATATTATTTTTTTCTTACTTTACTCTTTTATTTAGATTTATATATATTTTTAAAGGGAATAGTAAAAGGCATGTTTTCATATAATGTAGGTGCCTTGTTTTTTAGTTTATGTAATTCAATTTATTTAAAGACTTTAGAATAATTGTAAGGGAGACGTTTCTATCTTTGTGTGGGTGTTCTATTTTATTTATTTTCTTTGTGAACATTTAAAGATTGTAAGGGTATGCTTTCATCTAAAGATGGGTACCCATGTTATTTTGTAATGTGCTGTTTTATCTTATTTTATGAATGAATCTATTTTATTCATAAATTGCATATAGTATGGATGATATTATAATATTTAAGAATTCAATAATATTTAGACCTAAAAAGAAGGCTGGTTCCAATTAACCGGGCGTTATGGGGGTGTTGGGTCATTTCTTACCTTCCCCATATGTACCCAACTTTTCGAACCTAATAGGGGATTGGGGATTCCTTAGGAATCGAGTCTCCACCCCTTTCTATTTTTTTGGTCTGTCCGAGTGAGGACTCTATTTTCTCTGAATTTAGGCTCGTATTCTCTAAGGCCCTTGTTCTCTAAGGCCCTTGTTCTCTAAGGCCCTGAGCCTAACAATATTGAAGTCGCAAGAAACATTCTACATGAGAGTGGGGACGAAAATTTTCGCTCACAGTGACGACTCCACTGGGGATAAAAGAAGTTGATTCCATTGGTCTTTATATTATTTTATTCTTTCTTATTATGATATTATCATTGCATCAATTAGATTACATTATGTGCGTGAGTTAGGATGCCTATGTTACCTATATTATATTGTACAAGGGACATCATACTTTCACTCAAGACATGGAAATCGAGCATGACATAACCACTCATAGCCTTATATCTTTTGGTATATACTTGCTATGGGAACCTAAACTTTTCAACCCAAAGACTATTATTCATGTAATTGGCCTAGTTATTTTTTTTAGATTTTTACCCCAAATGCTTGTTGTTTGACTATGATTGATATATCTTGGTTTGAACTATAGCTTATTTGGTTTGCTTTTTTTTTTAATATGACCTACCTATATTGTAAGCTCGAAAAATAATTTTTTTCTGTAAATCCAAAAAACCAAATCTTAAATTTTCAAAATTTTCAAGTTGGTCTTTTAACATAAAATCTTTCAAGATGGGTCCAAAATCTTTTCCACATTACAGCCCAAACTTAAAGAGCCCAAGGGCTTTGAAACAAAGTTATCTTTCATTTCATCTAGAATTACAACCTTTTCTTTAAAAGAGCTTATAAATATTTAGGTCAATTATGAAATATTAAAAATTAATTGTGAGCCTAATCAATACCAAGAATCATTAATCATGGGCTTATTTTTAGCATAAATCATTAGTTACTTTTTTAAAATGAGAAATCTATTTATGATAAACTTCTTAATTTAGTTTTAATCCAATATAGCATAAAAGTTATTTTAGTTGATATTCAATGGGTTAAAGTCTAATTAATAGAAATTATCATGGACTAACTTCCATGTTTAAAAATATAACTATTGATTAAAATCGTCCGAGAAAATTTTTCAAAAATAGAATATCCCATGTTGATATTTTGTTGACTATATATCTAAGAAAAGAAACTCTCCATTCGAGTGTAGAAATTATAAGGTTAGAAATGACGTCCTAATTATCTTTGCTTGTTTATTATTTGTGCATACATATATACACGTATTGCATAACATATCATTGATCCTTTCTGGCTCACAGACCTGGAGTACAATAGTTCAAAAGCATACGACAACCCAACCTGCGCCAATGACGTAGAATCCAGCAGCGACTCAATTAACTTCTCACCAAGAATAATAGATCCCGAGTAGATTCAAAAGATGGTGGAAGACACCCTCAATGCCAAAATGGAAGAACTGAAGGTGGCCTTGGCTGAGACTATGAGAAGCCAATTGATTGCACTTTTAGGGAACACTGTCGAGGCATCGGCGAACACTAAGAAACCAAATGACAAGGAAAAGGCTAAGGTTAGTGAAACAGCCTCTGATGATGATAAAGTAATGATTGATTTTGATGATTGGGCTCAATACTTCCAAGATTCGCAAGACAAGAAGAAGGAGCCAAAGGTTATTAAAAGATTAGCCGTGGAAAAGATTGAAACTTCAAATGTGGAGAAGATGATTCCTGATTTAGAGATGAAATTTGAAAATAAGCTGAAAGATGATGAGAAGTCAGAAATAGACAAGCTGTTCGAACAAGATGAGGAGGTCTCTTATAAGTTTAAGATGCCTTCCTTCGCTAGATACAATGGTACAAGAAATCCTCACTTGCATGTTAAGCAGTAAATCACTGCCATGCAGTCTGCCAGAGCTACTAAGTCTCAAACTCTAAGGTATTTTATGCTGTCATTGGATCCTATTATGCAGAATTAGCTCAATACCTTGGAGGAAAGAATCCAAAGAGGTTGGGATACACTGTATAAGGACTTCATCCAGCATTATTGGTATAATATCGAGCTAGAAGCTACCTTGATGGAGGTAGAGACTATCAGACAAAAACAAAATGAAAGTTTTGTTGATTATGTAAAAAGATGGAGAAATAAGGTTGCACTTCTCAAAAGGAGGCCTGATGAGTCGAACCAAATCAGAATGATAGTCAGAGGCGTCCTGCCCAATCTCCATGAAAGGTTGTCTCACACACTTATAAGGAATTTCAAAGATTTTCTCCAAGCTAGATTGCAAATATAAGAGTGAAAAAGAGAGAAGAACTATTTTTCTGCAAAATAGAATTATCAGTCTAGCAATCAAAGTACACATAAGGAAGTTGATGTTAATAAAACTGGTCAAGGAAGTAGAAGATAATTTTTAGAGTTGGAAAAACCTCTATCTTGGATTTTCAACAAGCTACAAAAGAAGGAGTTATTATAACCGTTAGCTCCTCGACCGCTACATGATCCTCTGCCATCAAACTTTGATGCCGAGGCCTTCTATCAATTTCATCAAATGCAAGGGCATGAGATAGATAAATTTCCTCAATTAAGATATGAAATTCAAGATCTTATTGATAGTTGAAAGCTGCCTGAGCCGAATAAGCCCAATACCAAAAATAATCCTTTGCCTAAATTTGGAAGAGTACCTCCACCGGCAACCTTCATGGTAGGAAGAGGATTGGAGAAAGATTTTATCTTATCCTCTTTTCAAGATGAGTGTATTCAAGACGTGAAGAGAGAACAAGCTCAACTCAATGAACTTCCCTTAGCTTGAATGTTGCTCTTCTATTTTGCTTTCTTTAATATTTAATTGGAACAATTATATTTTTTTTAAGTTAAGATTGTTTGAATAAATTACTTTCATAAAAAATTTTATTCGTATTTGTTCATTTTGGTGCTCAACCGATGACGAGTTTAGCTTGATATTCATAAATTAATATATCTATGCATCGTGATTTGAATGACTTTACTAGGTAAAAAAAATATTCTATAGCATTGAGTTGTGTATGCTTACTTAGAGAGGACTTCTGCATAATAACTTTTGTCTAGATCCTAGTTGATCTTAGAACATGCTTTGACAAACTTTTGAGGTGAAATTGAACTTTGCTTATTTTAAGGATAGATGATCTAGACATTGTTTGATAAGCCAAGAACTAGTATCCACCCATGTTAACATCAATTCTTAGTTTTTTTCCTTGAGCCTTCATGACATTTTAACTACTCTTCATTGGCTAGTAAACCTAATGACCTACCCTAAGTTGTTGTTACACTTTTGGCAAGTCTTATGATCACTAAGAAACAAAAAGAAAAGAAGAAAAAGAAAAAAGAGAAAGAAAGAAGAAAGAAAAATAAAAAGGGAAAAAAAAGAGAAAAGAAGAAAAGAAGAAGAAGAAGAAGAAGAAGAAAAAGAAAATAAGAAAATAAAAAGAAAATAAAACACAAAAGGCAGTTCAGAAAGCCAACCGAGTTTTTCTTTATTTAAAGTAGTAGAAGGCAAAGACAGTTTGACTTGAATTGGTCCAACCCAACCAGAAATTCAACAAAAATTAAAGAGATAGAAGAAAGGCCATTTAGTTCTAAAAAGTCTTGCACTTGATAGCCCTACGGAGAAACAGAACAAAATGATGAAATGCCAAAAGAAAAAGAGAGGAAAGAAAGAAAAAGGGTGGTCTAAAGAATAAGATAGTACTTATTGGATCCAGATTTCTGCCAAAACGATGGAAAGACATTCAAGCTTTGTATGTTCATGAAGTCAGAAGATAAAAGTGATGCCCATAAGGTGAAAATGGAACCTCTAACAATATACAGTTCCAACAAGCAGATTGTGGTGTGAAGGTTTGTCAGCAGTGTTACATCAGCTCCAATCTCATAGATGGCCTTCACTTAAACCATGCCCCTTATAGACCCCATTTCAATCCCATTAAAGGCCTATTGATTTCTCTTGGTAGGTAGAGTCTATAAGTGGAGATAGTTTGAATAAGCATGCATATGAGATAGACAATATTCAAACTGAATGAGACCTTTGGCCAGGTAATGTGTATGTGCCTATCTGAAGTGCAACAATTCTTGCTTAATGGAAATGATTCCCGAGTTTAGTACGGTAACTAGGGTTATCATGTTATAGATATATTAATTTAGAAAATTGAGTCCTAAGGTACAATGACACTGATTTGACAAAGTCAATATTTGATTTAAATTTTTTTTCTCATTGTATAAACCTTCAATTTAAGAGAAGTATGTTGCACCGTCAAACCTCGAAGGTCACATTGGGCAAAGGAAATGATTATTCGAAAGGTTATGAAGAAGCTACCAATTGACATGTTGAATCATAATTTGAAATGGATATAACTCTGACTATGTTGTTTGGGGTCTCCACCACTCATGTTTTCAACATCTTAAAGATAAAAGCCATAAATGTGAAGCCTTATGTCATTCCAATACAAGACCTAAATGAGCATCTGGAAGGACCGAATGAGAACACTTCAGCTGATCACCTCAGTTTGTGAGTCAATGGAACCACTGTAAATATTAACACGCATATCATGCATATATGAGCATATTATACTGCATTTTTGTCTTGTTTTCTATCCTTTGCCAAGGTAAACAACATATACTCTATGAAACAAATGAGAGGCAGATATGGAATCATGGGGCATGGAAGGCCCATTGCTTGAGGAAGCTCCAGTCACTTTATAAAGATAGAGAAGCATGCTTATGCGAAGAACTAGACAATACAAACATCAATCAGAGCCATGAGAATAAAATCATTGGTTTGAGCCTACACAGGGGGCAAAACTTTCTCTTTTCAATTTTTTAGTTTATGTGTGTATAAAATATTGTCAGACACACTTTCAATATTTTGCCATGCAGGGGGCAAGGAGATGATGATATAAGGATCAGCTAAAAAATAGCTAATTTTTTTACAAAAAAAGGACAAAACAAGAAGAAAGTAAGAATCTCAAAATAATGAAATGCAAAAGACAAAAAATTAGTCTAACTAGAAGAGCTGAAGCCAATATAAGACTCGATCTCCAATGGATAAAGATCTATGTTCTAAGAGTAAAGACCCGATCTCCAATGGATAAAGGTCCATGTTTTAAGGGTAAAGACCCAATCTACAGTGGATAAAGATCCATATTTTAAGGGTAAAGATCAGATCTCCAATGGATAAAGATTCATTTTTGGTGATAAAGACCCACAATCCACTAAAGAATGGAACAACTAGTTAGAAAGAAGCCAAAATTGTTAACTGATAAAAGGTCCATCAAATTTAGTATTGGGTCAAAAACTCAAAATTCAGTTTCAGGTTGAGAGCCCAAAATTCAGTTTCGGGTCAAGAATCCAAATCCAGTTGAGGGTCGAGGATCCCTAAATTCAGTTGAGGGTCGAGGACCCACAAATCCAATTTCGGGTTGAGGATCCAAATTCAGTTTCGGGTTAAGAACCCAAAATCCAATTTCGGATCGAGAACCAAAATTCAATTTAGGGTCGAGAACCTAAAATCCAATTTTGGGTTAAGAACCCAAAATTTAATTTCAGGTCGAGAATTCAAATTCAGTTTTGGATCGAGAATCCAAAATTCAGTTTCAGGTCGATTACCCAAATTCAATCTAGTTTAGGGTCAAGAACCCAAATAAAATTCAGTTTCGGGTCGAAAACTCATTTTGGGTCAAGAACCCAAAATCTAGTTTCGGGTCCAGAGCCCAAATCAAATCACATATTGGGTCTAAAATCCAAATCAACTCTAACCTCGGGTCAAGAACCCATCCTTATCCAAAATCAGCTTGAAATCATATTGCTTTTCACTCTCTTCTACTGAAGTCTCAGATCATTCAAGCAAAGGGTAAACTGTATACCCTTATTTTTTGACCAAGTCCAGTCCGACACTAATTAAAAGAAGATCAAGTCAAGTCTAAGGATTTAAAAACTATCAGAAATAATTTTTTTAATATTTGTTATTTATTATTTATAAAAGAAAAAGAAATTATAAATATTTATTTTAAATATAATATTTATTTTTAATAATAGTAAAAATAAAAAATAATAAAAATAATAAAACAATAAAAATTATGGAAGAATCAGTAAGTGACATGCGCGGCAGGCCGGCTCACGCGAATTGGCAAACCAATTCGCCGCAGGCTGCGCCAGTGGCAAATTGGCCTGCAGTTCGCAGTCTCGCGTGCACCAGAGCCCTCGTGCAAGCCCATGCTTGCAATCCCGCGTGCAATTGGCCCTACCAATTTTGACAAAACCTTATTTAACTCGGACAAATTTTAAATACTTCTTTAACCCATAATAACTAGATTTTTCATTGATTAATTGCCTATAAATATAGACTTAAAAGATGAAGAATAAGACTTTGGTTTTTTCGGGGACTCTTTTTTTGGACTTTGGCTGAACTTTTTTCAGAGACTTTTGAGACTTTAGAATGAAGAGCTGTGAGGAAGCACGGGGATAAGCAACATGAGAATTAGCAAAAGACAACAACTGAGAGCCACATTGAACATACATAATTTAAACAAATAGTAACCAAAGAGGCAATAACTATTGTCTCAAGTTTGCTTCATTCCAACCAAAGAGAAGATTGATCCAGACAGTAGCACAGATTGGATTCAACATTTTAATTTGGAGGAACCAACAAAATGGAGGTTTGATTCCTGTGTTTAATTATTTTGAACTTACAGTAACTATTTTGTTATAATTCTATTTAGTAAGTTATTTTAATCTTTTAGTAATTAATTTGGCTTTCTATATTTGTTCATTGTTAAAATTATTATAATCAATATTAAACATTAAATCGCACATGACTTTGATCACTGCAAGCATCAAACCCTATTTTTAAAATAATAATCTGTAAATCCTAAAACACTAGCCCTAAAACCTTGATCCTAAAATCCAAAAACCCCAATTTGATTTCCTTAACCGTCGTAAGCGCGACTCTCGTCGTCACGCCCTATATTTCTTTAATGGATAATATTTAGATGTTTTTTATCTTCTTTTTAATTATTCAATTATCTTTACACGTGTTATATTATTTTTCCTTGCTTTACTCTTTTCCTTAAATTTATATATATTTTTAAAGAAAATTATAAAAGATTTGTTTTCATCTAGTGTGGGTGCCTTGTTTATTTAGTTTATGTAATTCAATGTATTTAATGACTTTGGGACAATTGTAAGGGAGACGTTTCCACCTTTGTTTGGGTGTCCTATTTTATTTATTTTCTTTGTGAATATTTAAAGATTGTAAGGGTATGTTTCTATCTAAAGAAGGGTACCCATGTTATTTTGTAATGTGTTGTTTTATCTTATTTTATGAATAAATCTATTTTATTAATAAATTGCATATAGCATAGATGATATTATAATATTTAAGAATTAAATAATATTTAGACTTGAAAAGGAGGTTGGTTCCAATGAACAGGAGTTATAGGGGTACTGGGTCATTTCTCACATTTCCCATACGTACCCAACTTTTCAAATCCAATAGGGGGTTAGGGATTCTTTAGAAATAGAATCATCCACCCCTTTCTATTTTCCCGGCCTGTCCAGGTGGCGACTCCATTTTCTCTGGGTTTAGGCCCGTGTTCTCTAAGGCCCTGAGCCTAACAGTGCCGAAGTCGCAAGAACCATTTTATATGGGAGTGGGGGCAAAAATCCCCGCTCACAGAGAGTATGAAAAATTTGAGAGAAAATCGACAAAAAGGGAGAGAGAAGAGAGGAAATTCTGTTTATAGGTGTGTTGTAGCTACTGGGATTTAAATAAAATGACACATTCAGTGACACGGACGTGTCATTGAGCATGTTGATGCTACTAGGACTCCTTAAATTTTAGCCAAAATGACACGACCAGGGACACGGGCGTGTCCATGGGCATATTGTAGCTACTGGGATACAATTTAAATGATAAATCTAGTAACACAGGCATGTCATTGGCTGTGTTGTAGCTACTGTGGTTCAATTTAAATGACACATCCAGTGACATGGGCGTGTCATTGAGCTTGTTGTAGCTACTATCTCAAAAAATAAATGACACACCCAGATTGTTATGGGAATGTAAAAAAAAAACTCAAGTTGCCCCTCACAATACTCAGTCAAATTTTGACAAAAGAAAATTTTCCTCGATATGTTCAAATGAACTTAAAATAACACATCTCCAATCAATGAGAGAAAAAATAAAAATCAAACAAACAGACTAAAAACATGATAATTAAAAAAACATATGTTAAAAACAAATAAAATGGTGGGTTGTCTCCCACCCAACACTTCTTTAACATCGTATTAGTTGGACATTCATGAGTAATTTATCTCTAGTCTTGGAGGTATAAAACCTCCTTCAACTCATTCAATTCTCCCCCTAAGTATAATTTGAGCCTTTGCCCATTCACCTTAAAATCCCCTTTTTCTGGATGAGTAATTTCAATCGTTCCATAGGAAAAGACTTCCTTGAATGTGAAAGGGCTAGACCATCGAGATTTCAACTTACTTGGGAACAGTTAAAGCCTTGAATTGTACAATAATACCTGATCTCTATCTTGAAACTCTTTCTGTTCCTTAATGCGAGCATCATGTCATCTTTTAGTCTGCTCCTTATACATCCTTGCATTATTGTAAGCTTGTAATCTCCATTCATCCAGCTCATTAACCTGTAATTTCCTCTTTTCACCTGCATTAACCAGATCAAGGTTAATCTGTTTTATAGCCTAATAAGCGTTATGTTCAATTTCTACAAGTAAATGGCAAGCCTTTCCGTATACTAGCCTAAATGGTGTAATACCCAAAGGAATTTTGAATGTTGTCCTAAAGGCCCACAGAGCATTGTCCAATTTCTCAGACCAATCCTTTCGGAATCGCTCTACAATTTTCTCAAGAATTCTCTTTATCTCCTTATTTGTGTTTTTAACCTGGCCACTAGTTTGGGGGTGGTAAGGAGTAGAAAACCTAGGTGTAACGCCTAGCCTTTTAAAAACTTTTTCAAGCTGAGCGTTGCAAAAGTGAGTACCACTATCACTTATGATCGCTTTTGGCGTACAAATCGAGAAAATAATTTTTTCAAAAACCTCATCACTACCCTAGCATCATTTGTTGCTAAAGAATAATATATAATACATATATAGAATGTACAACGTAGATATATATAAATCGTTACAAGTCCTTATCTGATTAACATATATATATATATATATATATATATATATAGAAAGATTATAATGTACAAACTAAAGTGTGTGCTGAAAGCAAAATTATACATGTAATGCAACACGAGCAAGATTGGTCTTATGGCAAGAAACTCAAACTCCAAAATCAACCTCAAATCCTAGACCTGCTCAGATTTATCAGGGCTTCCTCTCTCAGTGACCCTATCACATGTGCGATAAAATTAAATCCCACTAAGCTATATAGCCTAGTGGTACATACTTTGAAAACATAATATAATTAAAATGAAGATTTCTTTTATGGTATAAAATTTATTATGCTTTAATCAAATGAAATACACAATATTAATTTAATAACTCATGAATCTTAAATACACATCATAGTTGGAACACATTAGACCAAAACAAGCACCTATACAATATTCAAGTCCCAAAAATTTTGAATCGGCCCATCATGACCCGAAGATCTTGACATTGGAGAAAAAGTGTCACATGATACCAGTGTATCTCACCTGAAGGCATATAAAAAGGGTCTCCTCAACACCAAAGTGTCATGATAGTAGTGTATCTTATCGGAAGGCATATAAATAATATCATGACATATTGTTGGCATGCTAACTCAATATTGCCAAATTCAATATTTTGAAACAAGAATATGTGCAGGGCAACCAATCACAACAACACTACATCATCTTTCACATTCTTATCCCAATTCATCATTTTCCATATTACTCACATAATCATCATATTCCATGATCAAATTCACAATGCACATTATTACCATAATGACAATATACCTCTTTAAAATGTTTCAAATCACCATAGCATAATAGTTTTTAAGGTCAAGCAATCCTCAAATCACATTTTTATTAAAATGCATAAAATTTATAAATAACTTCATTTAAAAGAAAAGAAACAAATAATTAAAAGTTCTAATATTGCTTATGCCAAAACACAAACATATTAATTAAATATTTTCAAAGTATGTAAAAACCTCACTTAGCTCCAAAATCAACCTAATAACACCTCTCAAGCTTCAATTCCAAGAAAACCTAAGCTTTACCTCTTGAATCACTTTAACCTAATCACTCATAAACCAAACACAGAATTTAACTCTTCAATTAAAGATATATTTATACTTAAATTACTCATAATAACCTTTAATTATACTAATTTTAACTAAACCCCATCAAAAACCCTAATTTCAATATTTCCATAAACCTTAGTTTCATGATTCAATCTTACTTCAACCATTTAATCTCAAATTCAACATATACAAACCATAATCACTTCATAACCTTCCTCTTTTTCTATATAAATCAACTTCTCTTTCTAACTATATAATTAAACAATATAAAAATCAAAGAAAATAAGCTTTAAAGAGGAAATATTACTTGAATCCTTAATTAATCTTCAAAATCCATTTAAAACCTTTGATTTTTTGTGAGAAATTTAGTAGAAAGAGTAACTTTTTTTAAAGATGTGAACAAAAAGAAGAAGCTGAAAGAACTTATCCTTTTATATATTTGTGAGCAGAGATTTTTACCCTCATTCCAGGTGGAATGGTTCTTTCAACTTTGGTACCATTAGGCTCAGGGCCTTAGAGAATACGACCTAAATTTGGAGAAATAGAGTTGCTACCCAAATGGGCCGGGAAAGAAAAAAAAGGGTGGATGACTCGATTCCTAAGGAATCCCCATCCCCCTATTGGATTTGGAAAGTTAGGTACGTATGGGGAAGGTGAGAATGATCCAGCACCCCTATAACGTCCGGTTCATTGGAACTGACCTCCTTTTCAGGTCTAGATATTATTAAATTCTTAACTTATTGAAATATCATCCATATTACATACATATTAAAGTATATAAATATTCATTGTATTAAAATAAAAGAAGGTCCAAACAAAACAATAAATGGACACCCAGACAATATGGAAACATGCCCTTACAATGTCCAATGTCCAAAATTAGTGAAAACATGCCCTTTACATTAATCTAAAACTCAAAATAAATTAAATTACATTTAACTTAGCTAATGAAGTACCCACAAAGTGGAAACATACCTCCTATATCATTGAAATCAAAATAATTAACATTAAAATAATTAACCAAATGAATTAAACCATTCAAACATTCATAATGTTAAAAGCAAAATCATCCATCATAAAACATCAATAAATCGCTCATCATAAATGTAACACCCCTTCCCGACCTATGAATAAGGTGAGGAGGAATGCTACATCGGGATACGAGCTCTGGTTATGTCAGCTTACTTAATGTTCCTTATAAAAATTTTCCAAAAATTTTGACGGAGTCTCCCATAAAATTCTAGGTCCCAAGTGTCGACAAAACTGATTTTTCTTATTTTTGAAAAACATTTTGTTTCACAATTCAACTCAAGCACACTCCCAATAATCCACCCTTATAACTTCAACTACAATCCTGCAAGAAGAATTCACACTTCTATATTCACAACCCAACTCAATTCAAAACCATACAGTTATTATACATTACTAGATTTACATGCTACATCAAGTTATCTCTTTGTATTGTTCAAATAAGTACATGCCAGTTTCCAATACCAAAATACAAAATGAAGAGCACCACTTAAATTTGTTGATGACCGGCAGATCGCAGGACTCTTCTGCTCGCTACTGGCTCCTTGCTAATAACCTATGAGTTTAGAAGAAACTAAACTCGCTAAGCATTGCTTAGTGGGTACTTTAACTAATTATGAAAAATAAATAATAAAAGCATAATGCACTTTTAAAAGTAATGAGTCGTATTGAAAAATAATATCATAGTAAAAACAATCCATACATGTCATATATTCAGTTATTATCATTTTATCAGTTTGCTCCACAAGGTAATTTGGTAGACTAATGTATGGTAAGGAACTAACTGAAACAACTGTATATATATTCTCTGGCTTTGGCCCTAAAAAAATTACAGACCAAGCCCTGTGGAATCTGTGGCCGAAGCCCTCGGACCGGAGTCCTATATAACTCGGGCGATTGCCCTATATAACTCGGACCGAAGTCCTATATAGCTCGGGTCGTCACCCTATATAACTCGGACCGAAGTCCTATATTAAAGCAGCACTGCATATAGTATGATATATCATACCCTTATCATACTCAGTACTATCCCAGATACCCAGTGGAGCCATAAATTTTCATGCCATTTCTTAATCGAATATGCATTATACAATTATCGACTTATGTTTCTTATATTATTTCAACGTGAAATATCATATTTTGTCATTTTAATAACATATTATGCTCATTTATATGCATAAGGAATCAATTGGATTACTTTTGAAAAAAGACCAAATGAATATTAGCAAAATGACCATATAAATAGTAAATTCTGGTTTTGGACTCAACTTGATCCTTATTTTGAAAAATTGTATAAAATAATCTACTTGACTAAAAACTCTAAACTTTTTACAGAATTTAGTTTTACATCTTAAAATCATTCCTTTAAAATTTCAGATCAAACTGGACACAAAATCTTGGTCAAGTAGTTTACCCAACCAGACTACTCCAGTTGCCCTGCATCCTGGCAGCAGTTCTGAATTTTATGAATTTCATAAATTAAATTCAATCAATGTGGTTTCAAATTATTTTTCTCAAATACTACACTCATTAAAAAACAACATATCCAAAATTCAATCGAATAACATTTTTCTATATTTAATTAAAAATCATACAAGTCACAGCATTTCACTAATTCTAAAACAGAAAAATTTCAAGAAAATGAACAAACAATTAGTTAAAGTACCAAACCTTGCTTTTCCTTGATCTTTTTATCTATTTCACTTCCTTTCCTCTCTAATCTCCTTGATTTCCTATGAATTTAACATGTCACATATGTAAGAACAAACCCTAGATATGAACATGATGCTACCTTAAGATTTTCTAATAATCCTTTACTTATTCTTACTAATAATCACCATTTTCATCATTTCCTTTATGTAGTTTATCATTTTTCACCATAATCATCAACTTAATAATACTTTCCCAACATGAACATAATATCAAATCTTCCTAATCATAGCATAATACCTAATTCTAATGAAAGAATAAGACTTAGGATGGTATCTTACCTTATTTCCTATTGAATTTCACTTGAAAAATGGCTTAGACTTGAAAATTTTCTCCTTGAAAATGGAAGGGAAGGGGAGCACGACCTAAGGAAGAAGAAAAGTGGTGATGGTGGTGTCTTTTTGATCCTTACTTGTGTTTGGAAGACCAAAAGTAGTTGTTTATAATTTAATTTCCATTTAATTAATTTGTTTATTTTCAATGGCCATGATTTGTCCAACCCATTTGGACTTAATGGCTAGGATTTGGCCACTTGAAAGTGGCTTTTTGCTCTTTTAAATTTACCCCCAAAGTTATATTTAATTACAAAATCGCCCCTCCGGTGGAAATGTCCAAAATGCCCTTGTCAAAAAATCGCCCGTAACTTACAAACCGTGCGTTTTCGGAAAATATTGTGCACCACCGTTATGACCCGATTAATCCTGAGAACACATTTATGGCATCCGTTAGGATCACTATTAAGAACCGACACAACTTTTCGGAAAATTACTCTTAGGTCCTCGGCCTTTCGAAAAATTACCTTTAGGTCCCATCGACTTCATGGCCTCCTTTGCACTCCGATTTTATTTTTGACTATCTCGAGCCTCTATTTGACCACTTATTTATGTCCTTCTTGCCTAATACTCGACTACCTAAACTTTGGAATGTGACAGTTCTACCTCCCTTAATTTAAGTTTCGCCCTGAAACTTACTTATTCATGCATGATTCTTACGTGTAATTACACATCATCATTATAACTAATAATCGTCACATATACACACATATGTACTCAAGACACTGATTTTAAACTTACGTACCTTCATTTCCTTCTTCTGCTTTATTCTCTTCTGCCCTCATGTAATATATCCTGGCTGGCGCTCTCGATTCAGGGCGATCTACTGTCTCCGATCTTGTTCCTATTTGATTACTACCATTTTCTCTGCCTCTTCCTCTTTCTCGACCTTTACCGTTGCTACTTGCTACTTGTGTTCTTTCAGGAACTTTTGAAATCCTTGCCACATTTCTAGGACAATCCTTCTTAAGGTGATCAGTGGCACCACAAAGTATACAAGCTCCAGTAACTAACCAACATTCTCCCCTATTCTTTCGTCCACAATGCTCACACGAGGGGTATGGTGTAGTATCCCAAAGTATACCTTAAAAGTTTTGGAGTTATTGTTGTATTTGGATTTATGGTATAAAGTGGTGTAGGAAAAGTAAGTATATATATATAATTAATTGATAATAATAATAATAATGATAGAAGGAGGAAAGGAAAGTTAAAAAGAGTGAAAGGTGTGTGGTGGAAGATATTTTAGAAATAATTAATTATATATATATATATATATGAGATAAGAACAAAAGAAAGAGGAAAATTCTTTCTTTCTTTTTCTTCTTCGTGGTCGAGAGAGAGAGAGAGAGAGAGAGAGAGAGATGTGATTTTAATGATTTTCACATCAAATTTCTTAAGGGTTTTAAGAAGATTGAAGATTGAGTTTGAAGATTTGATAAGATATTCATGTAAGTATTCTTTTCTTGAGTTGGTTTTATTGATTATGTATATATGTAAGTCTTCATCTTCTTGTCTTGATTTCTTTTGATTGAGGTTATATTTGAGATGATTGGTGTGTTAGATGATGATAATGAAAGATTGAAGTATGTAAATGTGTTGAATTGGTATATAAGTGATGATAAGTTGGGGTATTTGTGAGGATGATGATGAATTGTTGAGTAATTAATTATAGTGGTGTATATAATGATTATTATGATGATATAATGAAATTATATAAGTGTTAAAGTGATAGGTAATTGATAGATATAAACAAAGATGTTGATTAATGGGGGTTGTGGTATGAATTTTGAAGTGTTTGTGTTTAATGGATGAGAGTTCGAAATGTTTGATTTTTGTCTGGCACGGCCAGTGACACGGCCGTGTGGTTGGGCGTGTAATCGGTACTGAGTTGGACGGTTGTTACACGACCATTAACACGGCCATGATAATGAGCGTGTTATAGCTACTGTGAGAAAAGTAATTGACACGGCCATGAACACGCCCGTGTTGTTGGGAGTGTCAATGATTCTGTGAGACAGAATGTATTATACGTCCAGTGACACGCCCATGGTTCTGAGGGTGTCAAAGCTTCTGTATTGTTGGTTTTAGGGCACGATCAAGGACACGCCCGTGTTTGTGAGCGTGTCATGTGTAGATTTTGCCCTAATTGATTCTTATTTATATTATCTCATGTGTATCTCTAAGTGAGTGTGTATGATCACTTTTGGGATTAGGTTTTGAAGAGATTGAGTTGCCTTAATCTAAGTATTGAAGGATTCATGAAAGAGAAATTTAGATGGATGTGAGTCTCTCTTGAGGTAAGTACAAAACTTCATTTGATTTCGTATATTTATATGATTTAGAACCTTAACGCATTCGGCCATAATTATGTTAAGGTAATCTATTATATTGTTGATGTACATATATAGATATATGGATAATGTATATATTATGAAGTGTGAAAGATGTGAATGATATAATGTAGAACGTAATGTTGATGTTATGAATAATGTTATGTGGGACATAATGTGAATATTGATGATGAATTACTTCAATGTGAATTGAGATATAAAGAATGTGAAAGTAATGTTATGAATTAGAATGATGTAAATGTTATGGTTAAAGCATGCATAAATAATGTTTAATGCCATTGAGTAATGATGGACATGATATGATAGGTTTGCCTAATTGATGATATATATGTATACTTGAATAATAAAGTGTATCATTGTGATTGACTATGATGAATCAAATGTGATGTGAAGCCATTGTAATTGGCCATGATGAATCAAATGAGATGTGAAGCCATTGTGATTGGCTATGATAATTCAATTTATAATGAAATTGATAAATGAATTGTGTAGCTAATGTGTTATTCCATTTTCAGAGTTTGTTGTTGGTGGCATGCCTAATATTAGTAACAATCTCTTGAAGTTAGGTTGGGCTTGATCCTTGAAGCCAAGTTGGGTTGAAGTTTAACATGTTTTACTCCCCTTGAAGCTTGGTTGGGTCTAGTCCTTGAAGCCTAATTGAGATGTTACAACCCTTGAAGCTAGGTTGGATTGGTTCTTAAAGCCAAGTTGGGTTGATACTTAGCATGCTTTGTTCCCCTTGAAGCTTGGTTGAACCTAAATCTTTGAAGCCTAGTTGGGATAATGATAAATGTGATAATTAAACCAAAGCATTAACTCTGAAAATTGAATGGCATATTAGTGTGTTGTTTGGGCCCGAGTCTGTCTTTGTTGTCAATGTGATATCCAAATGTGGAAATAAATGAATAATGGGATTTATGGCTGACTTTGTTGAAAGTGTGATTCATGATTAATGAATTGTGAATAAAATGATGTTATGAAGTATGATTTTGTAATGTATGTAATGATATATTAAAAGTGAATATGGCTTGAGGAGCTTCGTTGAGATATGATTTTATGAAAATATAGTATGATGTGTAAAATGTATATGAATGTGGAATTTGTGAGAATTGTTTTCATGAAGGTTTGGATAGGTCATTGAATGGTGATTTGTTGGAATGATGTATATGCTTATGTATATGAGATAGGAAGGGTAAGTATCGTGTTGTGAATGTTCTATGTAAATATGTATATAATTTATGAGATTTGTGGGAATATATGAAGAATGCATTGAGAAAGGAAAACAGGGTAAAAGAACAATAAAACATGATGCTAAAAATATGAGGTATGATTCTTTGGTAAAGCATATATTTTATATTTTATATTTATTTGTACTTCTAAGCTCTCGGGCTTAGCGCGGTGGTGTAATCGCGCAGGTGATTATGCGGTTGATCTAGAAGTCCAGCTGTTATGCCACAAAAAGGGTAAGAGTGTCTCGAGACCAACTAGAAGGTGATGCATACATATGTGATTTTAATTATGTTGTGTTTTTGAATAAGAATAATGATATTTGTAAATGTTCTTTAAATTAATGTAATATTGCTTGAACTTGGATAAAGGTTTTAAAATAAATTGAAACGAAAAGTAACATTCTTATACTTTATATACGTATTGTATGTATACCAGGTATATGTATAGTACTTATATAGAATTTGGGGGTGTTACATATGGTGTATATTCAGTCCTTCCAGAACCTTTACTTGATCCCCTGCTTATTCCTCCCGTGTTGGCTACTGAGGTAGCTTGAAAATTAGGTCCTTTAGATGGTCTTCAATTCTGCTTTACACTCATAAAGGATCCTTCACCCTTAGCTCTCTTGCTAGCAGAATGATGATTACCTGGGGCACTCTATGCTTGCTCTCTT
The DNA here is from genome assembly GCA_947685225.1 of Garcia nutans. NCBI lineage: Eukaryota > Viridiplantae > Streptophyta > Magnoliopsida > Malpighiales > Euphorbiaceae > Garcia > Garcia nutans. The sequence goes on from CANTUV010000013.1 coordinate 2,708,223, forward strand.
TTCTGTTGAATAATCTGTTGACGATTCCTCAGATTTACTTGCACCTTTTCAACATCCAATGCTTTAGCCACCAACTTTGAAAACTCTGTATTATCCAATGCCACTAGCTGTATCTTAATTTCATCATTAAGTCCTTCTAAAAATTTCTCGCATCGCTCAGCTTCAGTTTCTATTAACTTCTTTCCATACTTACTAAGGCGCGTAAACTCCTTCTCATATTCTGATACCGTCATTCTGCCTTGTTTCAAATGAATGAACTCATTGTACCTTACAGTCAAATATGCATCAGTGATATACCTCTTTTTAAACTCACTCTTAAAGAATTCCCAAGTTTGCTGTTTTGGTGGAACCTGCTGCTGCGTGGTATCCCACCATATGTACGCCTCCTCTGTCAGGAGTGAGGTAGCACAAACCACTCTTTCCTCCGGAGTGCATTGGAGCTGGTCAAGAACTCTAATGATACTATCTAACCAATATTCGGCTTCCTCAGATCCCTCTTCACGACCAGCCTTAAATTCCTTTGCACCATACTTTCTTAACTTCTTGATCGGGGGTCTCCTATCTCCCTCAGCAGTAAGGCCCCTTCTGGCCATTTGCTGAAAAGTTATTGCAATCTGCCTAAGATAAGTCTCCGGATCAGGTATTTCAGCTGCTGCTGGCCCTAGTCTATGAGCTTCCCTATCATCTGCAGGCCCAGATGCTTGCGATTCTACGTTTCGTTCCATAGCTTGCCACGAATCTAGAGACGTCCTACATTGACATAAATAGCTATCTGCTTACTTCATCAACATATAACTCGATTATCAATTCCTATCTGGCATGTACATCTACCTATTCATCATATAACTTTCTCCTTACTTTATCTTACAAGGCACACATAGTTACTTACTTACTACCTATCTTCCAGAATCGACTAAACCAATACTCTGATACCACAAATTGTAACACCCCTTCCCGACCTATGAATAAGCCGAGGAGGAATGCTACATCGGGATACAAGCTCTGGTTATGTCAGCTTACTTAATATTCCTTATAAAAATTTTTCAAAAATTTTGACGGAGTCTCCCTTAAAATTCTAGGTCCCAAGTGTCGACAAAATTGATTTTTCTTATTTTTGAAAAACATTTTGTTTCACAATTCAACTCAAGCACACACCCAATAATCCACCCTTATAACCTCAACTACAATCCTGCAAGAAGAATTCACACTTCTATATTCACAACCCAACTCAATTCAAAACCATACAGTTATTATACATTACTAGATTTACATGCTACATCAAGTTATCTCTTTGTATTGTTCAAATAAGTACATGCCAGTTTCTAATACCAAAATACAAAATGAAGAGCACCACTTAAATTTGTTGATGACCGGCAGATCGTAGGACTCTTCTGCTCGCTACTGGCTCCTTGCTAATAACCTACGAGTTTAGAAGAAACTAAACTCGCTAAGCATTTCTTAGTGGGTACTTTAACTAATTACGAAAAATAAATAATAAAAGCATAATGCACTTTTAAAAGCAATGAGTCGTATTGAAAAATAATATCATAGTAAAAACAATACATACATGTCATATATTCAGTTATTATAATTTTATCAGTTCGCTCCACAAAGGTAATTTGGTAGACTAACGTATGGTAAGGAACTAACTGAAATAACTGTATATATATATTCTGTGGCTGTGGCCCTAAAAAAATTGCAGACCAAGCCCTGTGGAATCTGTGGCCGAAGCCCTCGGACCGGAGTCCTATATAACTCGGACCGAAATCCTATATAGCTCGGGTCGTCACCCTATATAACTCGGACCGATGTCCTATATTAAAGCAGCACTGCATATAGTATGATATATCATACCCTTACCCTACTCAGTACTATCCCAGATACCCAGTGGAGCCAAAAACTTTTATGCCATTTCTTAATCGAATATGCATTGTACAATTATCAATTTATGTTTCTTATATTATTTCAACATGAAATATCATATTTTGTCATTTTAATAACATATTATGCTCATTTATATGCATAACGAATCAATTGGATTACTTTTGAAAAATGACCAAATGAATATTAGCAAAATGACCATATAAATAGTAAATTCTGGTTTTGGACTCAACTTGATCCTTATTTTGAAAAATTGTATAAAATAATCTACTTGACTAAAAACTCTAAAATTTTTAAAGAATTTAGTTTTACATCTTAAAATCATTCCTTTAAAATTTCAGATCAAACTGGACACAAAATCTTGGTCAATTAGTTTACCCAACCAGACTGCTCCAATTGCCCTGCATCCTGGCAGCAGTTCTGAATTTTGTGAATTCCGTAAATTAAATTCAATCAATATGGTTCCAAATTATTTTTCTAAAATACTAGACTCACTAAACAACAACATATCCAAAATTCAATTGAATAACATTTTTCTATATTTATTTAAAAATCATACAAGTCACAGCATTTCACTAATTCTAAAACAGAAAAATTTCAAGAAAATGAACAAACAATTAGTTAAAGTACCAAACCTTGCTTTTCCTTGCTCTTTTTATCTATTTCACTTTCTTTCCTCTCTAATCTCCTTGATTTCCTATGAATTTAACATGTCACATATGTAAGAACAAACCCTAGATATGAACATGATGCTACCTTATGATTTTCTAACAATCCTTTACTTATTCTTACTAATAATCACCATTTTCATCATTTCCTTTAAGTAGTTTATCATTTTTCACCATAATCATCAACTTACTAATACTTTCCCAACATGAACATAATATCAAATCTTCCTAATCATAGCCTAATACCTAATTCTAATGAAAGAATAAGACTTAGGATGGTATCTTACCTTATTTCCTATTGAATTTCACTTGAAAAATGGCTTAGACTTGAAAATTTTCTCCTTGAAAATGGAAGGGAGGGGGAGCACGACCTAAGGAAGAAGAAAAGTGGTGATGGTGGTGTCTTTTTTATCCTTACTTGTGTTTGGAAGACCAAAAGTAGTTGTTTATAATTTAATTTCCATTTAATTAATTTGTTTATTTTCAATGGCCATGATTTGTCCAACCCATTTGGACTTAATGGCTAGGATTTGGCCACTTGAAAGTGGCTTTTTGCTCTTTTAAAATTTGCCCCCAAAGTTATATTTAATTACAAAATCACCCCTCTGGTGGAAATGTCCAAAATGCCCTTGTCGGAAAATCGCCCATAACTTACAAACCGTGCATTTTCGAAAAATATTGTGCACCACCGTTACGACCCGATTAATCCCGAGAACACATTTATGGCATCCGTTAGGATCACTATTAAGAACCGACACAACTTTTCGGAAAATCACTCTTAGGTCCTCGGCCTTCCGAAAAATTACCTTTAGGTCCCGTCGACTTCACGGCCTCCTTTGCACACCGATTTTGTTTTTGAGTATCTCGAGCCTCTATTTGACCACTTATTTATGTCCTTCTTGCCTAATACTCGACTACCTAAACTTTGGGAAATAACAATAAACATGAAACAATCAAGTCTAGGTTCATAACCTTTAAATTAAGCATAAAATATGTATGAGATATGATTTTGTAAATTACTACCTCTTGAATCACTTTGACCTAATCACTCCTAAACCAAACACAAAATTTAACTCTTCAATTAAAGATATATTTATACTTAAATTACTCATAATAACCTTTAATTATACTAATTTTAACTAAACCCCATCAAAAACCCTAATTTAAATATTTTCATAAACCTTAGTTTCATGATTCAATCTTACTTCAATCATTTAATCTCAAATTCAACATATACAAACCATAATCACTTCATAACCTTCCTCTTTTTCTATATAAATCAACTTCTCTTTCTAACTATATAATTAAATAATATAAAAATCAAAGAAAATAAGCTTTAAAGAGGAAATATTACTTGAATCCTTAATTAATCTTCAAAATCCACTTAAAACCTTTGATTTTTTGTGAGAAATTTAGTAGAAAGAGTAACTTTTTTTAAAGATGTGAACAAAAAGAAGAAGCTAAAAGAAGTTTAACTTTTCTTCTTCCTTCCTTATCCTTTTATATATTTGTGAGCAGAGATTTTTACCCTCATTCCACGTGGAATGGTTCTTTCAACTTCGGTACCATTAGGCTCAGGGCCTTAGAGAATACGACCTAAATTTGGAGAAATAGAGTTGCTACCCAAATAGGCCGGGAAAGAAAAGAAAAGAGTGGATGACTCGATTCCTAAGGAATCCCCATCTCCCTATTGGATTTGGAAAGTTATGTACGTATGGGGAAGGTGAGAATGATCCAGCACCCCCATAACGCCCGGTTCATTGGAACTGGCCTCCTTTTCAGGTCTAGATATTATTAAATTCTTAATTTATTAAAATATCATCCATATTACATACATATTAAAGTATATAAATATTCATTGTATTAAAATAAAAGAAGGTCCAAACAAAACAATAAATGGACACCCAGACAATATGGAAACATGCCCTTACAATGTCCAATGTCCAAAATTAGTGAAAACATGCCCTTTACATTAATCTAAAACTCAAAATAAATTAAATTACATTTAACTTAGCTAATGAAGTACCCACAAAGTAAAAACATACCTCTTATATCATTGAAATCAAAATAATTAACATTAAAATAATTAACCAAATGAATTAAACCATTCAAACATTCATAATGTTAAAAGCAAATCATCCATCATAAAACATCAATAAATCGCTCATCATAAATGTAACACCCCTTCCCGACCTATGAATAAGGTGAGGAGGAATGCTACATCGGGATACGAGCTCTGGTTATGTCAGCTTACTTAATGTTCCTTATAAAAAGTTTCCAAAAATTTTGACGGAGTCTCCCTTAAAATTCTAGGTCCCAAGTGTTGACAAAACTAATTTTTCTTATTTTTGAAAAATATTTTGTTTCACAATTCAACTCAAGCACACTCCTAATAATCCACCCTAATAACCTCAACTACAATCCTGCAAGAAGAATTCACACTTCTATATTCACAACCCAACTCAATTCAAAATCATACAGTTATTATACATTACTAGATTTACATGCTACATCAAGTTATCTCTTTGTATTGTTCAAATAAGTACATGCCAGTTTCCAATACCAAAATACAAAATGAAGAGCACCACTTAAATTTGTTGATGACCGGCAGATCGCAGGACTCTTCTGCTCGCTACTGGCTCCTTGCTAATAACCTACGAGTTTAGAAGAAACTAAACTCGCTAAGCATTTCTTAGTGGGTACTTTAACTAATTACGGAAAATAAATAAAAAAAGCATAATGCACTTTTAAAAGCAATGAGTCGTATTGAAAAATAATATCATAGTAAAAACAATCCATACATGTCATATATTCAGTTATTATCATTTTATCAGTTCGCTCCACAAGGTAATTTGGTAGACTAACGTATGGTAAGGAACTAACTGAAACAACTGTATATATATTATGTGGCTATGGTCCTAAAAAAATTACGGACCAAGCCCTGTGGAATCTGTGGCCGAAGCCCTCGGACCGGAGTCCTATATAACTCGGGCGATTGCCCTATATAACTCGGACCGAAGTCCTATATAGCTCGGGTCGTCACCCTATATAACTCGGACCAAAGTCCTATATTAAAGTAGCACTGCATATAGTATGATATATCATACCCTTATCCTACTCAGTACTATCCCAGATACCCAGTGGAGCAAAAAATTTTCATGCAATTTCTTAATCGAATATGCATTATACAATTATCGACTTATGTTTCTTATATTATTTCAACGTGAAATATCATATTTTGTCATTTTAATAACATATTATGCTCATTTATATGCATAAGGAATCAATTGGATTACTTTTGAAAAAAGACCAAATGAATATTAGCAAAATGACCATATAAATAGTAAATTCTGGTTTTGGACTCAACTTGATCCTTATTTTGAAAAATTGTATAAAATAATCTACTTGACTAAAAACTCTAAAATTTTTAAAGAATTTAGTTTTACATCTTAAAATCATTCCTTTAAAATTTCATATCAAACTGGACACAAAATCTTGGTAAAGTAGTTTACCCAACCAGACTGCTCCAGTTGCCCTGCATCCTGGCAGCAGTTCTGAATTTTGTGAATTTCGTAAATTAAATTCAATCAATGTGGTTCTAAATTATTTTTCTCAAATACTAAACTCATTAAAAAACAACATATCCAAAATTCAATTGAATAACATTTTTCTATATTTAATTAAAAATAATACAATTCACAACATTTCACTAATTCTAAAACAGAAAAATTTCAAGAAAATGAACAAACAATTAGTTAAAGTACCAAACCTTGCTTTTCCTTGCTATTTTTATCTATTTCACTTCCTTTCCTCTCTAATCTCCTTGATTTCCTATGAATTTAACATGTCACATATGTAAGAACAAACCCTAGATATGAACATGATGCTACCTTATGATTTTCTAACAATCCTTTACTTATTCTTACTAATAATCACCATTTTCATCATTTCTTTTAAGTAGTTTATCATTTTTCACCATAATCATCAACTTATTAATACTTTCCCAACATGAACATAATATCAAATCGTCCTAATCATAGCCTAATGCCTAATTCTAATGAAAGAATAAGACTTAGGATGGTATCTTACCTTATTTCCTATTGAATTTCACTTTAAAAATGGGTTAGACTTGAAAATTTTCTCCTTGAAAATGGAAGGGAGGGGGAGCACGACCTAAGGAAGAAGAAAAGTGGTGATGGTGCTGTCTTTTTGATCCTTACTTGTGTAGAAGACCAAAAGTAGTTGTTTATAATTTAATTTCCATTTAATTTATTTGTTTATTTTCAATGGCCATGATTTGTCCAACCCATTTGGACTTAATTGCTAGGATTTGGCCACTTGAAAGTGGCTTTTTGCTCTTTTAAAATTTGCCCCCAAAGTTATATTTAATTACAAAATCGCCCCTCCGGTGGAAATGTCCAAAATGCCCTTGTCGAAAAATCACCCGTAACTTACAAACCGTGCGTTTTCGAAAAAAAATTGTGCACCACCGTTACGACCCGATTAATCCCGAGAACACATTTATGGTATCCGTTAGGATCACTATTAAGAACCGACACAACTTTTCAGAAAATTACTCTTAGGTCCTCGGCCTTTCGAAAAATTACCTTTAGGTCCCGTTGACTTCACGGCCTCCTTTGCACACCGATTTTGTTTTTGAATATCTCGAGCCTCTATTTGACCACTTATTTATGCCCTTCTTGCCTAATACTCGACTACCTAAACTTTGGGATGTGACAATAAACATGAAACAATCAAGTCTAGGTTCATAACCTTTAAATTAAGCATAAAATATGTAAAATTAGGGTTTAATATATGAATTAGGGTTTATAAATGAAAATTAGGATTTTGGTAATCAAACTAGGGTTTTAGGATTTTTAGAAAATAATATTAGGATTTTAGGGTTTTAAAAAATTTTAGGTTACTGGATATTAGGATATTAGGGTATAGATTTTTACGGTTTAGGAATTGGTTTTACTGGTTAGGGTTTTAGATTTTAGAAATTGGTTTTACAAATTAGGGTTTTGGAACTAGGTTTTATAACTTTAGAGTTTTAGGATAAAGGCTAGGGTTTTGGTTTTTTTGAATTGGGTTACTGTATTTGTATAAACAAAACTACTTTATGATTGTATGAGATATGTTTTTGTAAATTACTACTAGATGTCTAAATAGATTGTTGTGTAAAGATGTTTCAATGGGTTTATATGAGTATTGTAAACTAAACTAATTTATTGCATGTTAATATTTGAAAATTCAATTACAACTATGATTTAAAGACAATGTTGATAAATAAATAACTACTGTGAATCAAAAACCACTGGACATGCTTCAAAGAAAACTAATATGAATAAAAAAAATAATGAATATAACCTATTGGAATTAATTTAGACAAAGAATAAATGTATTCAATATTTAAAACCATCATCAAAGCATCCTACATTGAATTTAAATTGATTAAATTTAGAATGTACCTTCATTTGTTGGCTCCACCAAAATTAAATATTGATCAAACTTCTGCTTGTAACAATTTGGAACTCTGGCCGAGCAAAACAAAGACAGTATGTCATTGCCTTTATATGGTGTATTTAAGGTTTTGTTTATTTCCTTACTTTGGCTGTGGGTTACTCTTAGGCTGCTAGGGTTTTCTTAATAATTGTCGTCCTTGTATTACTAATCTCTTTTTGCTCTTTTAATCCTGTATTTATAGGCAAATAATAATTTTTACCTAAAGCCCTAATCAGCTAATCCGTACTTTAATCGAAGTATAACTTGATTAGGAAATTAAAATTGCCAATCAAAATTCTTTTAGAACTCAGATTCATGTTAATTTGGAAGGCCCAAATCGACATGAGCTAGCCTCATGTCGATTTCCAAATCGATATGTGACATGAGGCTAGCTCATATCGATTTGAACAGTCCCGACTCAAACTGATCCAAAATTATTAATTTTCGGGCCTAACTTTTTTTTTTTCACAATTTTAATATAAGCTTTTATGAATCAGACTAGTTCACTTTCAAACTTTAAAATTATGTTTAGGCCCTTTAAATTATAATTGGCCAATATAAGCTTCTTAAATTTAAATCGGCCCAAATTTAAGGGTCTACACTATTTTTCCTAATAAGGAAAGATAATTTTGAACAAAGTCAAAAAAAAGTTTTCTGACCTTCCTTCTTTTTTTATTTTCAATGTTTCATTCGTAATTTCAATTGCTTTTTAGGAGAAAATTTAACTCAAAATCATTTGTCAAATGGTTTTTCTTTAGTAGTTAAGAATTGTTAGAATTTAAACAATTCAAACTTGTTAGGTCATAACCCATATTTGAAGGAGTGGGGCTTCGAGCCCAATCCTCTTTGTATTGTGGTTGTGCCACATTTTCTTTTGAACGATTAATTCCTAATAAGGAATTACTCCATTGGAGAGGACTCAAGGAAAATGAAGTCCTAGCATCAAAAGGAGGTCATGAGGCAATAAACATTTCTAAAATCGATATCCTAGGTTGGGGATTTAATGCCTTTCTCCTTGAAAATACTACTTGAACATTCCCTTCTTCCTCTGTTATTTCCTAAACCTCTCTCGATTCTTCCTTTTTAATAGGAATAGCTTGTTTCAAAAGCCATATATCAGGCAAATTAACCTTATTCTAAGAAATTGACTTTGGAGTTATTAAATTTCCTTTTAATGTATTTGTTAAAAATAAGGTTATTGTTCCTTTTTAGTCAAAAAACTTGGTAGAAGTTTCTCGTAAATTATGAACGACAAAATTCATTGCTTTATAATGTATTCTATAAATAAGAATCACATTTTCTAAACCAAGGTGCATGTCATATCTCCCAATCTTTATATTCAAAATAACGGCACTTAATAAATGTGGGTCGATAAGAGAAAATGTAAATTGGGATAGCATGAAAAATAGATAGGGCCATTACATAGTGTAGATTCAATGACTCCAAACAAAGAGTCATAAAACATGTTATGTCTCTTATCTTGAATGCAAAGGACTATACATAATGCACACATATGTGTATGTGTTAGGAAAAACGACGCTGTTTAAGATGCATATATAAACATCTTTATGGTGTTGAATATTTACCTAGCCGCATACCACTTTTAAATTCTCAAAAAATCTCTATCTCCCTCTCTCTCTCTCTCTCTCTCTCTCTATCTATTCTTTAGAGAGTTCTTTTCTCCTCTACCCTTTTGCCTCCTTCTTCGATCATCTTTGTCTATTGAAATTTCTTCATTCTTATCCTTCTCCGATCATATTTGTCTCTTTATTTTCTTCTCCTCTTTGATATCTCACTTTCCTCTCTTATTTCCTTCGTTCTTCCCTTCTCACTCATTAGACAAAGATCAAAATCAAAGAATGTTTTGGGCCTGTGACTCTCCTCTCTGACTAAGTTTTATTTTCGAACTTTTCTTTGTTTTTTTTTTTTGAAAAATGAGTGTTTTACTATTTTTTTAAGTATTTTAAAATTTTTAATAATCTATGTTTTTGACTTACTATTTGGTTGGTTTTTGCATAATATTATTGTGCTTAACTGTAACACCCTCATACCTTATATACATATAATATATACACCCCATATATTTAAAATATGTATGCAGAATATAAGAATGTCATCATCCTTAACTTTATAAAATTATCCATAATTTTAGTAAAATAGCTTATTTGTTAAAAGATAATTTAATAGATATATATATATATATATTGGTAATTAATTGTTAAAAATACAAATTTAAAAAAAATGAAAAAAATTTGCCGGAGTTTTATCTAAAATTTGGACGTTTCGCAAAATCAAACAAATTCAACCTACACAAGAATATATACTCCTAAAATATTCTCATTCATTCATTCAATTCTCCAATATCATCCACACAATCCAAAGTCTTAAAATCACATGTCCATTTATATATATATATATATATATATAAAGTATCTCAAATCCTTACATTACATAAACAAACATTAACATGTATTAATATACTATATGCACATAATAGGTTACAAAAACAAAAGAGTACATGATATGTTGGAAATTCTAGTCTTCTGGCAAATTCCAGACTTCTAGTACAAAATCCAAAATCTAGACCTGGTTAGGTCTAGTAGAACCCTCTGAATCTATCCTGTCACCTGCGTGATGAAATTCTATCGCGCTAAGCTATTAGCTTAGTGGTACATATTTTGATAATAAAAATATTTTAAAAATAATGTAACATGAACTTCTTTAAAACATATCATGATTAATGCTCTTATGTGCATAATTTCACAAATTTCATCAATATACCGCAATCACATGCATTGGGCCTAAGTAACTCTATATAATATTTAAGTTCTGGAGATATTATTTAGGTCTATCATGACACCTTTGTGTCTAGCCCCGAAGGCAAATAAAAATATCATAAGTGACATTCGACATCTCCCCAAGGCAATTCACATAATAGGCATGCCATATTAATATCACTAAACACAACTCTTTGGAACATGATATTATATAAGGTAAACATACATCATTTCACACTCATTTAAACTTAATCAATTTCATCATTCTTCTTAATTTTCATATATTTTTAATAATGTATGTCACATTTACAATGTGACCTCATTACCTATATACTTTGGACATTACTCACTCTTTTTCTCAAATAACCCATAATAATATTTTTTTTTAACCATTTATAATGGCTTAACATAATGTAATTAATGTATTATACACATTTTCACTCACATAGAAGACTCAACATCAAAGTAGCTTAGCACATTCATAACATCAAAATGTGCTAGGCCAATCAAATGCAAATAAAATACACAAAACCAAAGTATGTACTTACATATAAATATGCCAAATCCAATGTAAAATCTCCTTCAAACTCTACTTTCTCCAAATGCCCTTCACCTCCCTAACTTTACAACTTCACCTCACTTGATCAGAAACCAAAATATAAATTACAATAAATCATTATAAACATAATTCTATTCATTTTAACTAATCAAACTTAAATTATCATATTTCTACCCAATGCCTACCATATACTCTAATATACTTTAAATTTGAAAATCCGTCCTAATCAATTATAAATTAAGTTTTAAGCTAAATTATATCATTAGAATCATATTTCAGCACAATTTAACCATTCAAACACTAATTACTTCAATTCTAACCAAAATCACCATAAAAACCCTAATTATCATACTACTTCTTCCTTTTAATCATTCAACGATGAAATCTTTACCTCCACACTACAATAACATCATCCCATACTATTTAAATAATTACCCAAGCCTCCATTAAAAATTGAAATTTTACATAATTCAAAATTTCAAGAAACTTTCTTAAATTCAAAAGGAAACTTACTAATTACTTGGGATTTCACCAAAATTTTCTTTAATACTTGAAAATCTGTTTGAAATTTGGTATATGGAAGAATCAAACTCCACCCCCACAATCGAATGGCGGTTTGGCCTAGGGAGGAAGAAGAGAAAGATGAAGAATTTTGATTTTCTTTTTTCTTTTTACTAACCACACACACACACACACATATATATTAAAAATTATTTTAATTAATTAATTAATTATTAATAATTCAAAATTTCATACTCCACCAAAAATAATCTAATTTTTATTTATTTTATTTTTTTACTTTTACATTAACTTTTACCATTTTATCCTTTTTGCTAACTTTTATCTTTTAATGAAATTTTATATTTTAGGTATATTTTTCATATATCCAACATATATATTTTATATTTTCCCGTTCCAATACTTTAATTTACCTTTCAAATTATATATTTAATTATATTTTAATAAAATTACGAGCGTTAATTAACTGTCTTAGTGTTTGAAGGTGTGTTATAATCATATTTAGATTTGATATGAAAAAAATATATTTTTTGACCAATTCAAATTTCAGAACAAGGGTTTTATATTGTTTTTTAGTTTATTTTAATGTTTTTGTTTATAAATTTGGATATTTGGGTTGTATTACATGCATTTAATATTAGGGGGTTTTATAGATTTGTATATTGTGGACCATCTACTTTTATATTTCATTTTAGTTTTACGTATGTGTGAGTAGTTAGATCAATAGATTTACCAATTATTGCGGAACTTGCATTGCATGTTGTTGTTCATTTCTATAATTTAATTTTTTTTGTTTTAACTTTTGACATATTTCTATGTTATATATTCCACTGCATATTGTTGTTTATTGTTTTGATTTGATTTTTAATATTTTTTATAAGTTTCTGTATTAGATTTGCCGATATTCATTGCATTTTGTAAATATGTGAGTTTGTCACTCTGTGTTGATTCTTTGTTCAGCACAAAGTCGCAGAGTTTGTTGTGAGACTCAGTCAATGCATTTGTTATTTTTATTAAAAATAATATTTATACCTATTCATTGAAAAAATAGTTTTATTAAATTTATTTATAGCATTTACATTTTATAGAATAAATTTCTTTTATGTTTTAGTTTTCTAATTATAAAATTTCATTTTTTTTCTTATATAATACTTATAAGAGAGTAATTAATGATATTATAGTTATTAATTTTTTATAATTATAAATTATAATAGGTAATTATATGTATACTTGTATTTAAAGAAGAATTTAATTCTATATAATTATTAAATAATTATAAACTATAATTCTAAATTATTATTATTTTTTTGATATTTATAAAATATAATATGCGATTAAGTATACTGTTATTATTTCTTACAAAGTATAATTCCATATAATTAATAACAAATTATAATTATAAATTATTGAATGTTTATTTATAATTATAAATTATAATATGTACTTAAATATTTTAAAAAATAATAATTCTATATAATTAACAAATAATTATTAATTATAATCATTAAATATTTTTATATAATTATAAATCGTAACATGTATACTCTTAATTTTTAAAAAATAGTAATTCTATGTATTTAATAAAAAAATTATAATTATTCTTTTACTTATTTGCTTTTAGTTATGACATAATTTTTAATTATTTTTATATTTATAAATGAATTATGGTAATTTTTATTATGATTATTACAAATATGGTTCTTAATTATTACGCTTGTAGTTACATTACAAGTCTACTGCTTTTTATAACTATTTATTACAATTGATACTTATTATTCATTAATTAGTAACTATTTTTATTATTTACTATTTTTATAATTCTATAATGTTTAGATGTGTTGCATTTAAATACAATGATACTTAGTAATCAGAAGCATCAAGCTCATGCGAGGACGGGCGGGTGATGAGTCTGTAAGATCCTAGGTGTCAATATAAACTATAAAGATAGCAATCCAAATGGAAATCATCGCTAACGTGTCTCTAACAAGCAATTTCCCCATCTTCATTCACTTCTTCCTCTCATTGTAAATCAAACCCATAGTGTTGGAATTTGCAAAAAGTTATTCCTCTCTTTGTTTTCTTCATACGAAATAAACTTTCTCTTCGCTCTCCCTTAATTTTATTCATTTAAATGAAACTTAACTCAAATGAAACCTTAATTCCTAGATGCCATTGAGAAGCAAGTACTATTAGAGCTCCTTAGACATAATCAAACCTTGGAAGGAGATTTTTTGGATGTTCTCATTAAGTGGCAAGTTGAATTTCTATGTAAATACTTCAAATTAGTCAATTATATTACCAGTATTTTTTTTTTAAATTTGGAGTGTATTTCTTAGGGTGATAAAGCATGCAACTTCTTCATGTGACTGTATCCTTCTATGACTGATCATTCTAGAGTAGTTTGGTAATTTTGTATTATTGTAAGGGGTTATTTGCAATGAATTTGATTATTGACAATGAAAGAAGCTGATATTTTGGTATTTTACATGGTGATTCAATTTGTTTTTCTATACTGTGGTATCTCTAGTTTGATAGTTAATGCAAAATGTTTATTGTGTATATGATGCAATGTTGCCTAGTTTTGGAATTTTGTATATTGCATGATTTGTAGTGTAATTGAACCAAATTTTTTAAGGTCCATGTTATTGCATGTTGTGTTAGAATGTGAAGGCAGGTTGTGTTAGTTGATTCAAGCATGTATAGTTGCTACAATCGTTTTGGAACATTGCATATTGGTTATGTTGCAAAAGGCAAACTAAGTATGATATGGGCTCAAAATGAAACAAGTAAAATGAGTGCACATTTTGTTATGCATATTTGCTACAATATTGCAGATTGGTGGGTGTCTACTAATTTCATTGTACTAACTAACTAATGAGATACATAGAAATCAGTTTCATAACAACCAACAAGAGCAACTTATTATGTTACATTTGTGCACCAATCACTTTATGCACAAATGCAGCTACAATTTCAATCATCAGTCGAAATATACTTGCATATTGTGATAAACAAATTACTCGAATAAAAAAAAACCAACACAAAAATTTAAGAACTAGAACGTATAAAATACACAAAATCTATATAGAATTTGTCGATATCTATTAGATAACCAAAAACTAAGTCAAGAATCTTATAAATACCAACAACTTCATTGCACCAAAAATAACTAACATATTAACTAGAATAGTAACTACAAAACTGAATACTAATTAGCTAACGTAACAGACGCAAAGTTTAGCTCTTCTTTGTACCAACAATAGTTAAAGATCTGGCTTGTGACAACATAAAATCTCTGTCAATACTTCTTGTGATTCTTTTATTAAATGTTTATTGGTTTATTGTCTTGTTGTCATTGCCTTCTTTCCCTTCCATTTCAACCCATAGGGTTTGAATCCAATATCACCAGTGACAGTCGATGACCTCAAAACTTGGCTTGGATTGTGAATCATCTGGCTATTTGGTCTGCCAAACTATATAAGAGACAAAGAGATGTATTAGTTACTACAAATATAGAAAATAGAAAATATAATGAATAATAATATCGCATACAACCTACATTGTCAATTGATACACTAATGGTTTCATTGATATATACACCATATCCAGGAAATTTTTGTCTTTTGGGGTTGGGATGGGTTGAAGAAGGTATTGGGTGAGTTCCTTTTCCTTTCTCTCTCCCCCTTATTTAAGGTTGACTTGTAAGAGACTTTCCTCTAGTTAGCTGCTGACTGCCTCTCCCTCTTCCTATCCCCCTATTGAAGGTTGAGTTGTCATAGTTGTTGGTTTAGCAAGTGCATCATTTGTATTTCTCACCCTTATTCTCATGAACACCTTGTCAGGACTAAATCTCCCACCACTTGCATCTGTATGAAGAGAAGCATTGGCACTCATGGCCCTAGGTGTTAAGGGGACAATGAAATTCTATGAATCATTTATGTAACCAAGAAACAAGTTAGTATATGTGTCATCAATTGTTATAAATAATAGGTTGTCTAAATACCTGTTTGCAACAAAAATAATAATTTAAAAAAAGAAGTTTTCTTATGTTGAAAACCCAAGCCCCAAAACATAGCAAATAAATGAAAGTTGAATTTGCAACTAGTAGTGGTGCTGTAAAAGAAAGAGAATCATGACATGTATGCGGAACACGAAAATAAGGTTGAAGAATTAGATTTGCCAAGGAATTAGACTTATTGAGAAATCAAGTCCTTTGATAAACAATTTGTTGAGGAATATGTTTGAAGAAGCCAGATAATAAAGAATAGAAAATGTGGGTTGTGGCAAAGACATGATCAAGATAAACAAATTGAAGCAGCTATCCACCTATTCATCACTAGAGGAAAGGATCGAAATAGGTGATCTATGAAAAAACAATGAGGACAAAGAAGAATGTGGGCAACAAGGATAAATAAGAGAACATGGTATTTGGGCTAAATAATGTGACAATAGTGGCAAAGTGGAGTGAAAATGGAAGAAGCAATGTCTATAAAAGAGAAAAAAAACCAAACAAAAAGGGGACGAGCAATCAATCATCAAATTCTCTCATGAATAAGAAATTATCAATAACGAATATCTTTCAAATAACCATTAGACAACTAATTTATCTCCAAGAAAATTTAATTTCTATTTTTAGTTGCCAAACCTTATTAAAATTTTTAGTTATTCATTATTGTTGCAATTATTCTTCAATTTCCATTATAATTGGTTAGACTTTAACCTTTTTGATTCAATTGTTTTTATTTCCTCAATTTCCATCGTAATTAGTCAGTTATTCATATTTTCCTTGCTTAAAAGTCTATTGTAACCAATTTAATTTCTTCGAAATTTCAATATATTCAAGCAAGCATAATTAATTCCACTATCGATTTGCAAATTTACTTAAGCTACTGTAATTTCAATTCAAAATGCTTGTAGAATTCAAGCAAACCCTTAAGGAGAGCTTGGGGACTTAATCCTTTTTCTAGTCCTTTTAAGAATTTACACAATCACTCTACTTAGAAGTCAATTTTGCACAATTTGGTTAAGGAACCTTAATCCTCTAGCACGCCTTGCACACTTAAAGGCCAAGACTTGCTGCCACTGAAGCAAACAATACCATTCTCAATACCTGATTTGCAGTACAATAAGAGGTTGGGATACAGGTTGAAGAAGACATGACACTTGCAGAGTATTCCTAAATATGGTTTCCACATTTATTGACTTAAAATTAAAATCACAGGAAAACAGAATTGAAGATTTTGAAAATTACAAAATAAACAATAAAAATCATAAACAAGTACAGACAGGAAAATATGAAGGCAGACTTAGTTGATGTACATAGGCAGCTTTATATCTTTTTTTTTATGTCCTTGTTGATGATGCTTTGAACAAATCATTTTTACCCCAGCTCTTGAAAGCTTCCTAATCTTCTTGGGCTCATCTCTTGCCTGTTTCCTAGCCTTTTTTGGCCTTCTTAGCATGGCAATGACTTTAGATGGATCAAGTAGAGGCTTGCCAATTGATTCTCACATCAACATTCCTTTCATCGGCATCATAAAATTACTATATACCTTGAGATATGTTCTTTATGGTACCACTTAGACACATATTATTCTGGATTTAAATCCCTATGATACACTGCACATATTACATGTGCACAAGGAATGCCCTTCAATTGCCAATATCTACAAGTGCATTCTTTTATTCATGTCCTCTATAGATCCATAGGTTTCTTCTACAATTTTAAACCCAATATTACCATTCCACTCAACAGCTCAAGATATGGCCTAATTTTGTTCCTCTCTAACCTTTCTAATGCATTGGTGATATATCACATATCTAAGAAACAGCAAAATCCTTTATTGTCCTTATTCTATTCATACACTTTATCATAACTTCCTCTAACATTGATATAATTGCTTTACACCTTGGAGCCAAAATCCATAAGTTTAAGGTCTCAATCATGTTGCTCTCAACAACATCACAACAAGCCTTATCACTGAAATAAATTCTACACCATGTTTCTTTATTGTAACATAACAAGTCTTCAATAATACCTTTTCCCAACTTAATTGTTTTAGCTTCTCCTTAAAATGAACTTTAAATGAGGCTTTAGCACACTAGTCAGGTAACACTTCAAGAATGATAGGCATCAATCCCTATGATTAGAATAGATTAGTTGCATTAGTGAAACAACAATAATAGTTATAAGATTCAAAAAAATTGTAACTTATTTACCTTTCGAATTTCAGAAACGATAATCAAACCAACACCATCTTTCGCAATGTCAAGGTCAATTTTCAAAACAAAAATGAACCATTTCCATGACTTCTTTGTTTCCTTCTCCACCACAGCCCAGGTTACTATAAATATTTGATTGTTTCCATCTTTTGAAATAGTTATAAACAGTTATTCTTTATAACATCCCTTCAAAAAAAAATCCATCAAGATCTATCATAGGCCTACATCCATCCTTCCAACCTTGCTTAAGTGTATGAAAACATACATGCAACTTACTAAACATAGCATCACTTTCTTCATTTTTGGGTTTCTTCTCCTCTAGGAAACGTGTACTGCCTAGATTAGATCTAGGCACCTCATTTACGTCATCATGTAATAAACCAAGTTCCATCTTATAGTCACCATTGACTTACTTAAAACTCTCAACTTGGCCCTTCTACACACTGTCAATACCACTCTAACCTTGAGCTTGGTCCTACAACGCTCTTGAAACTCCCTAATTCTTAATTTGGGTTGAGACACAATTCTTGACTCAAAATGCTTTGCAATGTATGATGAATTACACAACCTATTCTTGTTAGTTCTATAACATTTGTGTCTTAGATTATATGTCTTCACTATGAAATTATTATTGTCCCTATCAATACCACCATAAATTAACTATTGACAATCCGGTTCCTCATATTTTGCCTAAAACTTACTTTGCTCATTAGGCCTCAAAAGCATTGACACACCTTTCACAATTGCATACTTTGCTAATACTTCTATTAATTGACAAACATTCTCAAATATCATACGAAGCTTAAATAGTGGGTTCTCAACTGTTGGATCAAAGTATAGAGATTAACTTTCTTTTCTTGGCAGCACATCTTCATTTGAAGCTTCTTCATCAACATTTTTTGGATTTAACCTATCTATATGGTACTCATCCCCTCTAACCTTTCCAGCATATCTATCCCTACAAATATAATACTTCTCAAAACCTTCATCATCTCTTATCAAACCAAGAGTAATTTCATCTTGTTCATGTTTTTCTACAGTTGCAGATCTGCTTGATACTCTAGATTTTCTCAAATTTTCTCTTGCTTCAAGCAACTCATTATTTGCATCACTATCTCTCAATTCATCACCATCAACATCTTGCTCGCTAACTATATAATCATCTTCAGTGGAGTTATTTGTGTCTTCACTACCTTCTTCACATGCATAATCTCCTTCATCTATCTCTACCTCTGAAGAGCTACTGCCACTCTACCCTCAACACATTTGTTTTCTCTAATAACCTTGTCTTTAGTTGACCTAATTTCTGCCCCACTTTTGCTTATCAACTCATTATATTTATCACCAACAAGGTTATTTTTGTTTGGACCATTCTCATTTCCACTTAGTTGTTGGACTCCTAAATGCTTCAAATATATATGTAGTATCTCCCTGCCTTTTAAACCCTTAATCAAACCTAATATATCACTATCACTTAATAGTGGCAAAAACTCATTGTTTGACAATTCTCCTTTGTAGTGCAACTTAAAGTCCTTTATATACCCCAAATCTTGTCCATAACCCCACATTTCTATTAGTGACAGTAAATCAATATCTATGTCAAATACAACTTCTTTTGTTACCCCCTCATAACTATGCTCTCTTCCCTCTACAATTTTACCACCAAGATGTAATATCAAGTCAACAAATATGATCATCCTATAAAAATGGAAAAATTAGACCCAACCAAAACATAACTAAGTTCAAATTGCATAAAATTGGACCATATCAGCCTACTGTATAACAACAAACATTTTCAAAATGGTAAGATAGACATGCATTTAGAAAATTGGTATGAATATTAAGAATAGCTTACAAACCCTAATCATTCAAATTTACAACTAATGAAATCCAAATTAACTTTAAAAATGCATGAATATGACATTACCTTTCTTCTAATACTGCTTCTCCAAATCCTCACAAGCATTAACAATGTGAATGATGTCTCTGATACTGTTGAAGCTCAAGTAATTGATATCTTCTTCAAACCTTATATCGGGTTTAGGGTATTTGTCTTCATTGAAAATCAACAAAGCTTCATTCAAACAATTTCGATATTGATGCAACCAAGGTCAACCCATGCCAAAGCTCAAGGACCTATTGACCCCATGGACCGGTTATAAGTGGTCAACTTCAATGGTTCAACAATGTTATGCTCTTGATGATCTAAGGACTTTGGAATGATTTGGCTACCATGGAGGATCACAAAGAGGATGCACATTTGAAGCTTGGTCTCTCACATCCCAATCCATGTCTTATGTCACTATGTCTAGTCCAAGAAGGCTATTTGAGCTAGTTGTCTTTAGTTAGCCTTATTGGATATTTTCATTATATTTAGTATGATACAATTTTAGACTTTGTATTTTGGTTTTTGGTGTCTTTTGGCCTATGTTTTTGTCTGGAAATTACCTATTGGGTTAATCTATGTTTGGGTTAACAATTTGAGCCTTACGATACTTGTAAGTTTGTTTCCAAATAAGCTAGTATAGGGTTTCCAACACTTGGTCTTATTCAAACAATCTTATGAACCCTTGTAAAAAAAACTTGAATTTTGAATGAAAATTACAAACTTTTATTCTTGGGAGAATAGTCTCTTGTCTTGATTCTTGTTGAATCAACCTTTTCACAAAGAGTTAATAACTTGACTGAAATTATATCAAAGTTCTCTTTCACATTAGTTGGAATTGGATTGAGGTTCTTAATAACTTGATTTAGCTTTCCAAGGAAGTTGACCCAAGCTTGAAGGTGTTGAGCTCCAAGGCACTTGTTCTTATGGGTTCATATTAGACACTATCTACTATGGGTTTTTGGATTATATTTCAGTGATTCAGTTTGATTTTTGGAGCTTTATTCTAGAGAAATTAAAGATTAGAATAATATTTTAAAGAATTGGGAGAAAATAGGAATAACGTTAGCTTTTGGTTTTCGTCCGGTGAGCCTCTAGTTTTCCTCACATAATATAATGAAATCCATGTTAGCGCGTTGTTACACATGCATTGCTAACCAAGCAACATTGTATTTAAATGCAACGAAAAATGGGAATTCATGGGGCTGAGTGGTTAAAATGAAAGTTCAAGGGGCAAAGTGACCAATCGTGTAAAGTATAGGGGGCTACATTTGCATTTGGCCTTATAAGAAATTATTGTTATATGTATACATTGTTACATAACATACCAATTTTTATTGTTATATGTATATGTTATTTGTTTTAATACATTATTAACAAGTTTATTTGTATGTTAAATATTTGTTTGGGCAGTTTTGATTCTATACAGGATTCTATAAGACTCTTAAACATAAGTTTAGAATTTATGACTTAGATAAATTAAAATTTTTAGGATGTTCGTATCATAAAATGATTAAGACATTGTAATTAAATTAAAAAATACTATTAATTTAAGAAGAATAGACCATATTTTAACTATATAAACTTATTGTAATTAAATTAATAATTAGTTTAAAATTTACTGCTTAGAAGCAATTAAAAACTATTAAACTCAAAAATTCAATTAATTAAATGAACAACCTATTTAGGGTTAATTTCATAGAAGTAATTAAAAATCATTAATGTTCAAAAATCAATTAATTAAGTCCTCAATGTGTTTAGGGTTTATTTCTTAGAAGCAATTAAAAATCATTGGAGTCCAAAACCTAATTCACTAAATCCTCAATCTGTTTAGGATGTATTGCTTTTAAGCAATTGAAAATATTAAAATCCAAAAACCAATTAATTAAATTCTCATTTTGTTTATGGTTAATTGTTTAGAAGCAATTAAAAATCATTAAAGTCCAAAAACCGATTAATTAAATGAATAATCTATTTAGTATTTTGGGTTAATTGCTTAGAAGCATTTAAAAATCATCAAACTCTAAAATCCAATTAATTAATTTAACAATCTGTTTAGGATTAATTGCTTAGAAGCAATTAAAAATATTTAAACTCCAAATCAAATTAATTAAATGAACAATGTGTTTAAGGTTAATTGCTTAGTAGCTATTAAGAATCTTTAAACTCCATATGCCAATTAATTAACTTAAATTCAATGTAATGAATAATTTTTTATTGAATTATGTTTAAGGAAAATGGTTGATACTAAACAAAATCAACTTCAAAATCAAGAATAATCTCAACAACAAACTAATCAATAAAAACAAAATGCAATTGGGGCTGGGGAGGGTTGGAAAACACCCTGCTGCCAGAAAAAAAGGAAAACAAATGCTTCTAAACTAAGGAAAACTTTGATAGCTTGGGATCACATTACTAAATTGCCTTTGAAGGACATAGTTGAATCAATAACTACCTGCATTTACTACGACAAGAAGTATTTGTGTGATTCCAAACTTCATGGGACATCAAATATGGTTCACCACTTGAATATATATATATATATATCCAAAATATCTATGTACACTGAAAAATGATCCTAAGCAGCAAGTATAAAAATTTAGTCCCAAATCAGATGGTGATGTAGATTTAGGTGTTTCCCCTTAAGTATGTAGTATTGAGGAATGTAGAAAGGCTATAGAAATATTTATTATAGTTGATGAAAGGGTTATGGTTTCAAATATATAATATTAAAAATGGTTTCTCAATTTAAAGACCCTTCTAGCTATACTGTGATGAAAGATTGTTTTAGCTATATTTATATGAAGAATTAATGCTAAAAGCTTTGTTAAAGAGAGATTGTGAAAGGGTATACCTTACAATTGATTATTGGATTAATGTGCAAAACCTAAATTATAGGATACTTACTGCCCATTTTATAGATAAAGAATAAAAGCTTAAAAAAGAATCCTAAAAATCTATCAAATACCAAATCATAAGGGGAAACAATAGGTAGATAAATTGAGTTATGTTTGAATAAATGGGGTTTGAAAAAGATTTTTTATATAATTATTGATAATGAGAACTCAGGTGATGGTTCTATTGCATATCTTAAGAAAAAAAATCAAAATTTCTAGTGGTTTTGTCATACCCTAATTTCAGGAAGCGAAACAGACCTAGGGTCTAGGTCAACTTAAGGCCGTCGGATACCTCGTAGAACTCATAACTACATTACTTATTTTTATTTAATCATATTAGCGAGTCCTTGCTCTAGTTTTTAGTAGCTATCAATAATTAAAAATATTTATATTATATATAATATAATTTATTTGTAATATTCTTTACATTATACTCCTATATATTATTTATACACATACTATAGAGCTCTATTAAAGATCACATAATTTATACAGTACAAAATTAAGATTTTGGAGGAAGGATGTAAAAACTATTGTGTTACTCTGATCCCACATTAGCAGTTATTATGGAGTGAGCTTTTATCTTAGTGATAATATAGCATATACTTATAAATATGGGGTTATACAAGGTTAGGATTCATAATTAAACAATTATTAATTTGTGAATAGTTTAGCAACAATGAATAAGTATTAATGAAACAAAATATCAATTAGGGGTACAGATAAAAAAGGGTGAGGTCATTCTCATTGATAGAAGACAAAACAATATAGTATATTAACATTTTTTCAGTATATGGTCATAATTTCTCCCTTTCAATACAATAATTCATCTATGTGGACTTAAGCCTCTTCTATCAATAAGAGGTTTAGGGCTAGGTTTATGCTAGGTATGGACTCTCAATAAAATGGACCCCATGGTCCACAATCATAATTCAAACAATGCAATTCAACTTGGCAATCACAATAATAAGGTCGATAAGGAATATTTATTTCAAGAATATGTATAAATAATAAAAATTAAGGTAATCATTCATATATACATGTACTATAATTCTCATCTCTAATCTATACAATATTTAATTCATACATGCATACATAACAAGATGATAAAGTAAAAGGCAAAAATTAAATTAAAGATTACATTCAAAAATAAAAAAAATAAAGGGATCCCAACTCTAGACTTATGAATTCTAGGTTGAGCACACATTCCCAGCTATTGTTACTGATTTGAGGTTAAAAACTACTTATCTTAACTGATTCTTTAGGTGTGTCCTAGCTATGAGAAACTTCATGTGACTTAGATTTCCTCATAAAACTAGCTAAGAAAGCTAGTTTTAGGAAGTTCTTTCTAAGGAAGAGAAAACTTTTTTCTTAAAAGAAAAGGAGAGGAAAAAGAGAACATTAGACAACTTGTAAGTAAGTTTTTCCAAGTTGAATGTTGTATAGAAAAAAGAGGTTTGGAGGCCTATTTATAGAGATTTTAGAGGATAAAATAAAAAAATTAGAAAATAATTTGAAAAAGCTTGAATAAGGCTCATACGACACAAAATCAGCCTGTTCTGGCACATTTCTGGCTCTAACCAAGGGTGCCATACCTGCTACCGCACGGCACACCTGTAGCAGCCGTAGTGCTGCCACGGGGCAGACTCCTAGCGGGCCTGCTGTGCTATCTCAATGGGCTCAATGATGTGTAACAAACTTTTAAAGGCATGTTCTCTCTCATTCGATGTCTATTTTAAGTGATTCAAGTTGCATTGTGACCACAACGAACTGATACGGTAAAATTTTTTGGTTCATAGCTACCTCCCATTATGGCAGTCTCAGTCTCCAAGACTGGGATGATGTAAGTGAATCGTGGATTAAAATTCAATTCGTTGGGACAATAAGATATTTTTACCATTTTTTAATAATAAAAAAAGGAGTACATACCTGATCGAAGTCAATTGCTTTACTTTTTGCTAAATTGTTGATGATTTTGCAGTATGTTTCTGTAACTGTCTATAGCATTTATTGATTCCTATGATTTGGGCTATACTATCTTGTAGAGGGTGCCAAAATTGGAGTTAAAACGGTCCCAAAATGCTCGTTCAAAGTTTGGATCCAACCCCTATATAAAGGGGTCACCACCTTCATTTTCTTCACTCTTCATCATTTGCTAAGTTTTCCTTCTCTCTCTAAACCTCTCTCTATTCGAAATCCTCTCAACTCAAGATGGCTTCTTCTTTAGGGCGCTCAAGAAAAACTGAGCGGAGCACTTTATTGATAGACCCAGAGCAAAATGCCTTAGTTACTGGTTCACTCAAGGTATTTATGATTCTTCCTTAACTTTTGATATTTACAGCTTTACCCCATAATTTTAGAAAATTGCATTCAATTTTTTGTAGTGGAGCTATTTTTGGTGTTGGGACTGGTTGTGAAAAGTCTAAAGGTGGTTGTGCGATCCTTACACTTCTAGTCATTGCATTGACTTTATCCACAAAAGTTATTCAAGTCCAATACATAGCAATAATCATGGATTAGTAATGTGGAATCAATTTTATCATCAACCAATGAGGTTATGGTATTAACACTTCAATTAGTTGGGAGTGGATTAGTGTTGATGTTGGGTCACAAAGGTGGAAAAATGGATTTCCAAGGTGGCAAAATGGATCCATTTTTAATAAGATCATAGATTTGATGCTTGAGGTTTCTACATATGTTCATTTTATGGCCCCTACTTTGATGGTACTTACAATACTTATTAACATTCCACTTTTTGGGAAACAGATTTGAAGTAGGCTTAAGATCAAGAGGCTGAATCAACTGAGCCTCCAAGGCCTTCTTATACACTAAGCTAAGGGACATTCCAAGATGAGTAAAAGTTCTTTATTATTGGCTCCTTTCCAAAATGGAGCTATGGTTGTGGAGTGATACTAGCCACTTCACTAACCTTTTGATTGGTAGCTTGAGGGCTATTAAAGTTTAGGTTCTTTCTGAATTTAAGGAAGAGGTTGTCTTATCCTTAATTTGGCCAATGTGCATCAGATCCTCAATCTTGGTGGTAGTGGCAATAAGAGCTTTAAAGGTTGGCAAATACTGTGTTTGCAGACGAGTTTAGTAAACGAGCAACAGGTTCTTAACAATGATGTCAATTTGCTCTTGTTTTGAATGGTGATTAACCATTTGGGCTGCTTTTCCTCTCCACCTCATAAGAAATGAGGAGAAGGATTCTTTTTGGTTTTGCTTAATGGTCTCAAGATCTCTCTTTGTAATATCCACTTCAATGTTAAAGTGGTATTGCTTGGTGAAGGCATCACAGATATCTTCTCTTGTCTGATACTTTTTCTTATCAAGGTCCATGAACCATCTAACAGCAACACCTATGAGGGACCTTTGGAACAATTGAGCAAGGAGCTCATCATTGAGTCCCATAGGTTTGAGGGGGCCCCACATACATCTTGAGATGAGTCTTAGGGCAAGTAGGGCCATCAAACTTATCAATCTCAAGAATTTTGAACTTGGGTGGCAAACGAGCCTAAGATATAAGTTCAAAAACTCAAGGTCAAAGGTTTCATCACAGTGTTTGAAGCCTTCAATCCGCTTCTCCATTGCTTCTAATTTCTCCATGAGAAGGCGGGTCTTAGGGTTCCCTGCCCTTTGAAAAGGATTTGCAGGGGAGCTAGGTGGAGGAACTATAGGCATCTCAGTTATAATCCCTTATTATGTGAGGTCAACCATGGGTGGGGGTTGGTTAGATGATGAACCAATATCCGGTTGCTTCCCATGCAGCATGTTCTAGACCTTGATCATGATTGAGCTTCACCGTGTACTCAATGAATCAACTAGTGTCTTGCTGAAATCAATTTGTTGACTAACCAACATGTTTATAAACTTTCCTCTTCACTCTTGATGATGTTCTCGACAAAAGCTTGCATTTCCAAGGATTCAGCAGATTGAACCATAGGTCCTTGGAAAAATGAAAGAATGTGAGGTTAGTGCTTTGAATAGGATTTGCATTTTTACGATGCTAGGCTTTGGACAATTAGTAGTTTTGTCATGCATTGGACTCGAGCCAATACATGTATTTAGGGTATTCCATAAATAGCCTTGATTCATGTTTTAAATTCCATAAATAGCCTTGATTCATGTTTTAACTTTTGGGGAAGGAGGAGAAATAGTAAAGTAAGAAAACCAAAGATTCTGGGTGGTCCATTGATGTTATTTTAACTTTTCTTTTCTTTGCTTTAAAATAGAAAATTGTCATTGAAGTTTGTTTAAACTTTATCAAAAAGGATTTGATTGTTAATGGTAAGACTTAAGGAGTAGGGCTCATGTTTTGATGAGGGTAAAATGAGTAAGGTTGATGTTCCTTTTGAGGAAATTGTTAGGCCAGTGAGGCCTCCCCTTGTTATTGGGTAACTGGGCTATTATAATTCTTTGATTTTTAGGATGAACATAGTTGGTGTGGCTTAGGCTCGAGTTTGACCGAATTTGTATCATTTTGGATAAAATCAATGTGCAAAAATAAATCAATGAGATTTTAGGGTTTGATTTAAGGCTATAGCTTTATGTTGAGTAAGGTTTTAGAGGAAAGTTTCCTTAAAATTATATGGATGACATGCATGTAATGATGAATGAATGAAAACTATTGTACGAAGATATTATTATGGTGCATACTACTTATAGGCAGGGTCTATGGCCTTTATATGCAAAATGATGTTTGGTCCAAAAGGTCTCATCAAACTAGGACAGTGATATACCTAACTATATGACAAATAATGAATCTGGCATGGGTTCAGCAGTACGTACATGTCCATTACACCTCAAAAGGATTGAGGATCCATCATGGGTTAGATGTTTTTGCTATCCCCTAACATACCTTATGAAGAATGCCAGGTGGATGCTACTTATTAACCAAGGTTTCCTAAAACTAAAGGGTAAGAAAATAGACCCTTAATTTTGGTCCCTGAATACATTCGAATCCAATTAAAAGCCTAAAATTTCAAAAATTACCAGGTTGACCCTATAGCGAATTGGCTACGGATCATGGCCTATTGGCCATGACTCATGGCCAATTCCCCATGAGCTTTAAAATGGGCGCACCATCTAAATTTTTTCCTAAATCATGTTAAACTCCAAATATTTCCAATAAACTTGAGGTTTCCTAGCCAAATTAGGTTTTTTATCAGCTAATTAACCCTAATATTACCCTAATTTAGCTATAAAAAGGGACAAAAAACTAAAAGAGAGGATGATAAAAAGTAATAGAAATAAAGAGAGACAGAGAGCAAACACAGTAAAAAAACAAAGAAAGACACAGAGAGCAACTTTGGAATTTATTTATTCAACCAAAGCTCAATTGATCCAAACCTACCTTAGTATTATCAAGTAGAATTCCATACAAGGAATTGTGCTACTCAAACAAGGCTTGACTCAACATTGTTATTTGGTGGAACTAATAACGTTGCTATGATCTTCAATATTATTTCTTTATTTAATTCAATTGATTATCATCTTGTTTTTTTTAAAAAAATTATAGATTCATTTTATTTTGTCTTTGTTATCTTGATTTGTATGGTTAATTACATATAATATACAATCCTAAATCTTACACAAAGCCCTAATTTTCCTTAAAAACCTTAAATATGTGCTTTAATTATTGAATATTATTTTATAAGAAGTGTTCCTTTAAAAATTGATTTTGGTAAAGGTCTTTGTGTCTATGCATTTTTTTAAAATAACTTAGCTACATCTATAATTTATATTTTTAATATAAGAATGAAAAATGGTGTTTGCCAATTCTATAATTGCATTCTATTTTATTATGTTTTGTTACTGTATCTTTAACAAACAATAAAAGAGTTTTATTTTACTTGTTATTATGTTTTGAAAAAAGGTGAAAATGAACGGTAAGATTTACTCAATTTTATGTTGCTTTGTTTGTTGCTCCTCTATATATTTTGTGTTGATGCTATTATTTCTTTGTTATTTTGGATCTATCAATAATTGAGATATTGATATTTGATGTTTAATTTTTATTCTATTTTAAAAAGGATATTGTATAAGGTGTGTTTTCACCTTTATGTGGGTACCTATTTTCATTTGTTTTATTTTATTTTATTTTATTTGAGGATTTTAAGACATTTGTAAGGGTATGTTTATCATTGAACATTGTAAGAACATGTTTTCATCTTGTATGGGTATCCATTTTTATTGTTTGATTATTTGATTTATGATATGATGTTTATTTATTTCAATAATGTCTGTAATATGAGTAATATTGTAATTATATAAAAATTTCATAATTTTTAGACATGAAAAGGAGGGCGGTTCTAATTAATCAGACATTTGGCAGTGTTGGGCCATTTCTCACTTTCTCTATACGTACCCAACTTTCTAAACCCAGTAGAAGTTAAGGATTCCTTAGGAATCGAGTCATCCACCTCCTTTATTCTCTTCTCGATATATCCCGGTGGTAACTCCTATTACTTCGTGTTTAGGCTCGTATTCTCTAAGGCCCAGTGTGAGCAGGGATTTTTGCCTCCACTCCCATGTGGAATAGTTCTTATGACTTCAGTACTGTTAGGCTTAGAGCCTTAGAGAACACGGGCCTAAACCTGAGAAAATGGCCTAAACATGAGAAAATGGAGTCGCCACCCGGACGGGCCGGGAAAATAGAAATGGGTTGATGACCCGATTACTAAGGAATCTCCAACCCCTATTGGGTTTGAAAATTTGGGTACGTATGGGAAAGGTGAGAAATAGCCTAGCACACGGATAATGCCCGGTTCATTGGAACCAACCTCCTTTTCAGGTCTAAATATTATTGAATTCTTAACTTGTTAAAATATTATCCATACAACATGCAAATATAGATAATCATTGTATTAAAATTAAAATAAGTTCAAACAAAAAAATAAATGGGCACCCATACAAGATGGAAATAAGCCCTTACAATAATGTCCAATGTCCAAAACTAAATAGGATAGGACACCTACCATTTGGTGGAAACATGCCCTTTACATTAATCCAAAACTTAAAACAAATTAAATGAAATTAAACTTAACTAATGAGGTACCCACAAAGTGGAAACACACCTCTTACATCATTAAAGCTAAAATAAACCAATAAAACATATTCAACCATTCATCATAAAAGCAAACCATTCATTATAAATCAAATAAAAAAAATCATCCATGCATTAATAATCAAGTCTGCATTTAAATATCATGTTAAACAATAGTTATACAAATTATGGTTTTATGAATTAGGGTTTAGGAAAATACAATTAGGGTTTAGGATTTTTAAAAATAGGATTAGTGTTCTTAGTTTTTGAATTAGGGTTTTAGGTTAGGGTTTTGGAATTAGGGTTTTTAAAAGTTTTAGAATTAAAAAGCTGTTTAGGGTTTTGGAAACTATAAAACTAATTAGGGTTTTAGGTTAAGCAAATAGGAAATTAGGGTTTCGAGATTGGGATTTAGGGAATTAGGGTTTCTAGATGGGAAACTAGGGAATTAGGATTTTTCAAAACATATAAACCAGTATGTATATAAAAGTTTCAAGTTAAATCTTAAGTCATTGTAGACTCTTAATTTTTGATCCAGTTTGGTCCAATATATTTTAATTAGTCCAAAATAATTTTTGTGTTGTCCAATATATTTTAATTAGTCCAAAATAATTTTTGTGTTATCTTAATTAAATAATATTTGTTTTAGTATTTATTTTTTATAATTTTTAAAAAATTAATATACTAATAAATAAATAAAAATTAAAAAATAAAAATAATAGGCAATGGAAAAATCGGCGATGAAAAAATTTGTCGCCGAAAAGTTTGAACGAAATGGCCTTGGGCCATTTCGCCTGCAGGAAAATCCTGCAGGCGAAGTGGCCTCTGGTTGCCTAGCTCGCAAATTTCCATGGCAATCCTTCGCAGCAGCCCACAGTAATTTTTTTCGCCAGCGAAATTTTTTCTGACGCAGTTTTTTCCGAAACCAAATTCTATTTGGTTTCGGTTTCCTTTTCCTAAATAATGATAATTTCCTTAAGCAATTAAGATTAATCATTGAAATTTTTTATAAATAAGACTAAAAAACAACACAAAAGGGACGGAGGAACTTTGGAAAGAGGAAAAACTTTAAAAGGAGATCAGACTTTAACAATTCTTTTTGGCAGTGAAAACAATCGGACTTTTTGAGAGAAGAATAAGCAAGCAAGCAATCAATTCATCAAAGGCAACCATCTTGCCTTTGTCCTTGTTCATCCAAGAAGCAATTTTTGGTGGAACCAACAAACGAATGTTTGAATATCTAATCTTTTTTCCTTACAGTAGCTTCAATCATTAAATTGTTTCTTTTGATTTTAAAAAACCTTAATTCGTTTCTTTGTTTTCCAAAAATCTTAAAATTGTTGTTTCTGTTTCTTCTAAAACCAAAGAACCCTAATCTATTTCTTTAAAATCTTAAAACCCTAATCTAATTTCCAACTTTCCAAAACTTTAAATCATTTTATTAATTCCCAAAACCCTAATATGCTTTCCAATTTTTCAAAACCTTAAAACAGTAAATTGATCCTTTTATTTACAAAAACCATAAAAAATATTTTCTGTTTTCCAAAAACCAGTCTTGCCAATTTTCAAAAACTTTATAAACTCTAAATTATTTTCTTCAATTCCAAAATCAAGACAGTAACCCCAAACTAGCTAATCTAAACCCTAAGTATTCTTAAACCCTAATTCCATTAAAATCTTAAACCCTAGTTTTTCTAAACCCTAATCCTTAGAACCTTAAAACCTTATAAACCTAAATATTAAAATTCAACACAGTAAGCCTAAAAATAACAATCCAGTAACCGTAAATCATAAACCTAATGTTTTAATATCCAAACCCTAATTTCATGATTTTACCCCTCAAGCCCTAATTTGGTTAATCGAAGAACCTTATCAATCTCTTAAATTATAAAACCTTAATCCATTCTAATTCTCTTAAAACATATAGTAGCTTAAACCAATAAATTCCAAAACCCTAAACATTAAATATAGAATCTTAAATAGAAACAGTACCCTTAATTTGTATCTTTACTTGCTTTATTTATTCTTAGATTTGATTGAGTAGTTCACTGTATGCTTTGATTTATTTTATATGCTTTGATTTATTTAAGTTTAATGCTTGGTTTATTTAAATTATCATAGATGAATGTTTATATTTTGATTGATGTTTGATATCATTGATGAATGATTTATTTATGATGAATGGTTACTTACTTTTATCGATTTATTTTGATTTCCAAATGTTGTAAGACGTATATTTCCACTTTGTGGGTACCTCATTAGTTAAATATCATGTAATTTAAATTACTTTTATATTTTAGACCAATGTAAAGGACATGTTTCTATCTCATGGTGGGTGTCCTATCTAGTTTAGGCCTAGATGATGTAAGGACATGTTTCCATCCTCGGATGGGTGTCCATTTATTTATTTTGCTTGGACATTGCTTTGATTTTAATATAACGATGCTTTATTTCAATTGTTGCATGTAATATGGAAAATATTGTTATATTTAAGAATTTTATAATATTAAGATCTATAAAGGAGGCCAGTTCCAATGAACCGGGCATTGTAGGGGTGCTGGGCCATTTCTCACCTTCCCCACACGTACCCAACTTTTCAAACCCATTAGGGGGTTGGGGATTCCTTAGGAATCGAGTCACTCACCCCTTTTTTTCCTGGCCCATCCGGGTGGCGACTCCATTTTCTCCGGACTTAGGTCTGTGTTCTCTAAGGCCCCGAGCCTAAACAGTGCCGAAGTCGCAAGAACCATTCCACCGGGAGTGAGGGCAAAAATCTCAGCTCACAGTGGTGACTCCACTGGGGATAAGAGAAGTTGATTCCATTGGTCTTTATATTATTCTATTCTTTCTTATAATGATATTATCCATTGCATCATATTAGATTGCACTGTGTGGGTGAGTTAGATGCCCGTGTTGTGTTATGTAAGGGATACCATACTTTCACTCAAGGTATGGAGATCGAGCATGGCATAACCACTCATAGCCTCGTACCATTTGGTATATACTTGCTATGGGAACCTAAGCCTTTTTACCCAAAGACTAAAGCTCATGTAATTGGCCTAGTTACTTTCCTTAGGTTTTACCCCAAATGCATGTTGTTTAACTATGGTTAATTTATCTTGGCTTAAATCATGGCTTATTTGGTTTGTTCTTTTTCTAATATGACCCAAGTACATTTGCAAACTCAAATAAGTTTTTCTTTAAAGTCCAAAAGACCGAAGCTATTTTCAAAACTTTTTAAGATGGTCTTTGGACATAAAACTTTTCTAAAAATAAATCAAAAATTCTTTTTCTCATGAGCCAAAATACTAAGCCCAAATTCATTTTTGAAAATCTTTTTACAATGGGCTTAGAAATAAATTTATTTTTATCCAACCTTTTCTTACAAAGAGCTTGAAATTTATTTAGGTCAATTATGAAATACCAAAAATCAATTGTGAGCCTAGTTTATTCTAAGAGTTATTAATCATGGGCTTGTTTTTGGCATGAATCATTAGTTACTTTTTCAAGTGAGAAATCTATTTATAATAAACCTCTTAATTTAGTTTTAATCCAATATAGCATAAAAGCTACTATAGTTGGTTGAATAGATTAAAACCTAATTAATGGGAGTTATCATGGATTGATTTCCATTTTTGAAAATATAACTATTGGTTAAAACGTCTGAGGGAATTATTCAAAAATAAGATACCCCTTGTTGGTATTTTGTTAACCATATACCTAGGAAAAGAGACTTGTCATTCGTGTGTGGATGTTATAAGGTTGGAAGGAACGTCCTATTTATCCTTCTTTGTTGATTGTTTATGCATACATGCATACATTTGCATCTCATATCATTGATCCTTTCTGGCTCATAGACTTGGAGTACGACAATTCAAGAGCTTACAACGATATCATCTACAATATTGATTTTTTATTTAAGTGCTTCATTGGGAGGATGGATGCAACCCAGCTAAAGGATATAATCGATGAAGTTGTCAAAGCTAGGATGGTCGAACTACAAGACTAATTGGTTGAAATTATGAAGACCCAGTTGATTGAAATTATGGAGATCATCAACAATGCTGATAAGGCATCTCCCATTGACATAAGAAAGAGGGGAAAGGCAGCATCAAAGGAGAACATGTTCACTAATAGAGATCAAATGAAAAATGAAGGATCAACCCCTATTCTACAAGATCAGCCAAACCATATGCTGTCTAAATGGAACAATAGGAGCGACTACCACCTCAATGAGTAAAAAAAAAAAAAAAAAGAGGTGTTGAAAAAAATTCAGCAACTGAACCAGCAAAGAGGCATAAATTTTCAGACTTGGGAGAACCTTTGTAAAAAATGTTGGAGAATCTAATGAAGAATAGATTGTTACAACATTTGACTCCTCATCCTTTGCCTAATCCTTTTTCGCCTAACTTTGATATTAAAGTATTTTGCCAATTCCATCAAAGGCTTGGACATGAAACGGACAACTGTATGAAGTTGAGGCATGAGATCCAGAATTTAATTGACAGTGGAAAGCTGCTTGAGCCTGACAAGCCCAACTCTAAGAATAAGCCTCTGCCTAAAATTGGAAGGGCGCCACCTCTTGCAACTTTCATAAAGAGTCTTATCTTGTCATCTCATCATGATATGGATAGAGAAGCTGCTAAAGAGGATGTACTACTAAACAAGTTTGGATTAACTATGGATGATGAAGCAATGATCCTTAATGATTAAAAAAATCCTTGCCCTTGATATGTCTAAATAAATGAAGTATCTTCAACGCCAAACTCAACGAACCTTCCTTGACTTGAATATTGCTTTTGAATTTTACTTTCTTTAATATTTAATTGGAACAATCTTGTTTTTCAAATTTAAAGTTGCTTGAAATAAATTATTTTGTTGGTCTTTGTTCATTTTGATGCTCAACCGATGAGGAATCTAGCTTGATAATTCGTGAATTAATATATTTATGCATCATGACTTGAATGACTTTAATAGGTGAGGGAATTGCTCTATAGCATTGAGTTGTGTATGCTTACTTAGAGAGGACTCCTGCATAATTATCTTTGTCTAAGACTTAGTCAGTCTTAGAACATGCTTTGATAAACTTTCTAGGCGAAATTGCAACTCTGCTTATTTAAGGGAGAAATGATCTAGGCATTATTTGGTTAGCCAACAACTAGTATCCACCCAATTAAATATCAATCCCTAACTGTCCCTTTGAGCCTTCATAAAATTTTATTTCTTTTCATTGGCTTACAAACCCCGATAACCTACCCTGAGCTGTTGTGATACTTTGGACAAGTCTTATGATCACTAAGATGAAGAGGCAAGAAGATCAAATAATGAAATGTATAGTCAAGACCATGAAGATAGTTGAAGTTCTTAAGACCATAAGGGTAGTTGAAGTTTTCCTAGTATCTCCAATCTATCAAGACAACATTAGAGTAACAAATGACTTATCCTTGTTAAAGAAGATTTATGTCACTCCACTCATCCATTATTGGAGACCCAAGTTGGTACAAACAAGACAACTCTTTTAGAGCTAGAACAAAAAAAATAAAAAAAAAACAAAAAAGAAAGAAGAAGAAGAAGAAGAATAAGAAAAAAGAAAAGAAAAAGAAAAAGAAAAGAAAAAGAAAAAGAAAGAGAAAAAAAGGAAAGATAATACCCAAAACGATTCAGAAAGCCAACTGAGTTCTCTTTTACCTAAAGCAGCAAAAGGATTCCATTTGGACAGTTTGACTTGAATTGGTCCAAAGCAACCAAAGATTCGATCAAAATCAAAGAAAAAGGAGAAAGATCATTAAGGTTTTGAAAGTTCTGTACTTGACAAGAAAGAAGGACAAAATGATAAAATGATCAAAGAAAGGAAAGAGAAAGAAAAGGGAAGAGTAAGAAGAATAAAGAGGAAAAAAGGGAAAAGAAGAAAAGAAACGAATTTGGGTCTCAAAACTTTTTGCAAGGGCAAAGACTATCCTAATCAAGATCCAGATTAATGCCAAGAAGATATAGAAGGAATTTGGAGTCTAGCAAGATTGCTCCCAGCTGCCTAAAGTTCAAACAAGAAATTTGTAGTGTGAGGGTTTGTCCATTGTGCCACATCGGCTCCAACTTACAAATGGCCTTCACTTTAACCCATGTCCCTTATAGACCCCATTTCAAGCCTATCAAAGACCTATTGATCTCTCTTGGTAAGCAGAGTCTATTAGTGGAGATAGTTTGAATAAGCATGCATATGAGATAGACAATATTTAAACTCGATGAGACCTTTGGCCAAGTAATGTGTATGTGCCTATCTGAAGTGCAACAATTTTTGCTTAAATAGAAGTAATTCCCGAGTTTAGTACGGTAACTAGGGTTGTCATGTTATAGATATGTTAATTTGTAAAAATCAAGTCCTGACGTACATTGCCATTGATTTGACAAAGCCAACATTTGATTTCAAAATCAAAATTCAAAATAAAAAATATTTTTGTCATACAAAGCCTTCAAGTTAAGAGAAGTTTCTTGAGCAATCGAACCTTGAAGGACACATTGGGCAAAGAAAATGATTGCTGGCAAGGTTATGAAGAAGCTACCAACTGACATGCTGAATCATAATTTAAAATGGATGTATCTCTGCTGTTTGGGGCCTCCATTATTCATGTTCTCAATATCTCGAAGATAAAAGCCATAAAATCAAAGCATCCTGTCATTCCAAAGCAAAACTTGAATGGGTATCTGAAAGGAGTCAATGAAAACACTTCCAATGATTACCTTGGTCTATGAGTCAATGAAAGCATTCAAACATCCTATGAAGCAAAGAATCAAAAGAAGATATTGAATCAGGGGGCATAGAAGACCCATTACTTGAGAAAGGAAGAAATGCATGCCTATTCGATAAGCTAGACAATATACAATCATCAACCAAAGCCGTATAGAAAAAATCATGGGTTTGAACCTATACAGGGGGCAAGGAGAAGATATGAAGGCTAGATAAAAAGAAGAAGAAGAAGAAGAGAGTTACAGTAAAGATGGAAATTATATATTGTCATTATTATTTTTATGCTTATTGTACAATATTCATACAATTGATACAATATTTATACATCACTAAGAAGGTGGTGGTAGGTCATCAAATAAAGCCCTGAAAAAATTGTCGCCTGTTGGAGGAGGAGGCAAATTATTCATCCCGAGTTCGCTCGAAGCAGGAGCAACAAAATCCTTATTACCTTGGAGTTCCGATCTATCACGGTCCTCATTGAAAGTAGATGAAAGGATCTCATGGTCATCAATATGGAGGCCTCAAGATGAAGAAGCACCAGGATCCCTCATCCCCTGAAATCGGAAGTCTCGGAAATTTTATTCCGATTAATGATACAAATTTTCAAAATGAGAAGCATGCTGATGAATAGTGACCAACTCTTCTTGAAGTTTCTTATTTTGTTCTTCAAGCATCCGCTGTGAGCCAGGAAGGAAAAGGTAAGAGCATACATAACACTACAAAAAAAACGCTATCTGCAACGGACAGAATCCGTCGCAAATCAAGATTTGCGACCGATCTGCGACGGATACGATCCGTTAATAAAAAAGGCATCACAATTTTCAATTTTGCGACAGGCCGTCGCAGATTGCGACCGATTTGCTACCACTATGCAGTTGCAAATTTGCCACTCAAATTTTCACGGGCAAAGGGCAGCCGTCGCAGATTTTCGTCGCAAATTCTGTCACAGATTCCGTCACAGATTTTCGTCGCAAATTCGTTGCAGATTCCGTCGCAGATTGCAGTCACAGATTCCATCGCAGATTGTCGTCGCAGTATATGTCGCAGATTCCGTCATAGATTTCAAATATCCGTCGCAGATTTGTAGCAAATCCGTAGTAATTTAATATTGATTTTTATTGAAACTATTTGTATTATCAATTAATTTTATGAGAACTTTATAAATACATTTGGAACATTTAAACACAATCTAAAAAAACACTAATTACATTGATAAAAATAATTCTTTTATTAATCTTCAATAGAATAAAATATTTTACAATTTAACTATACAAGTGTTAAGAACACTACTATAAATAATCTATCTTGAAAATAACAATATAGATCTTCAATTATCATTTTCCATTGAATCATGACTTGCATCATCATTATTAACCTGCAAATAATATTAAAAAGAGTAAATGAAAAGAATAATATGATACACGTTAATAAAGTAATACTGTGTAGGCTTTTTCATTCAACTCGTGTAGCTGCTCAGGAATTTTGTATATACACAAGTTCTGAAACTAATATTACTAACCCCTTCATATTGGCTCCATGGTGGTTTTGTTGTTGCCATCTCCAAAACCGTACACCCAAGGCTCCATATATCAACAGCAAGATTACAACCATTTGAATTCTTTATCACCTGAAAACAATTAATGAATTTAAAGAAAATTACTTGAAATCATTAAAAAGAATGGTGGAATTGAAGAAAGCAGTAAAACAATGTTGACCTCAGGTGCCATCCAAAAAGGGCTTCCCTTGAATGATAGTGGACAAGACTGCACAGCAATCTGGAGATTAATTAGCTAAAACAGGTTAGAACACAAAGCCCTGAGGTTAATATGCATAAAAGCATCTTCTCATTCTTGTTTCCCTAAACCAACCAACTAACATCCATTGGGGATTTCTTTCTTTAGATTGAAAACTAATTTACTTCAAATAAATTTGGAAGAATATTCTTACATGCTTTGCCATCCCAAAATCTGCCAGTTTGACATGGCCACTGGGGTCTACAAGTATGTTTGCTCCTTTAATGTCTCTGGATAAGACAAAAATGAGGGACAAGCATAAATAATCTAGCTCCAATAATTGATAAAATCGTCTAGTCAAGCCCATGAAATAGCAACAAAAAGTCTCACCTATGGACAGTGTTCCTAGCATGCAAGTAAGCAAGCCCAGACAAGATTTGCTAAGTGTAACTTCTAATGGCTATTTCACCAAGCTGACCATACTCCTGAAGAAGTTTATAGATGGAACCACCAGAAACACATTCCAAGTATATATATAGTTTATCATCCACCTGCTCAGTGAATAAAGATTTGAGTGAATGGAATCGAAATGACAGACCGTTAATCAATTCATCTAACAACAATCCTGGATATACAACAGCAGCACTTTAAACCACATATCAGGTCAAGTATAGCACAGTTACACAATTTAATAAACACTAAATCCCATAATTTACTGCAAAAGGAGATCCAGTTATAAAGTGCTGCACCCTCTTAGCAGTCTCAAAATTTTCCTCAACAATCACAATAATTCAATTCTATAAAAGAAGTAATTGTTCAAAGTAGAATATTGATCAGGAACACTTATTTATTTTCACTTTCCATAAAGCAACCATCTTAAATTAAATCAATTCAACTTTATACAAATCTTGTCCTAAACAATGAAGCAAATGGTAAAACTACCTACCGTTTCAAACCTGTAATACTGCACTATATTAGGGTGTCGTAAGCGACTAAGCAGCGCAATTTCCTGCCAAATATTATCAACCATTAAGATATCTTCCTCAAAGAAGAATGACGAGAGATTACCAATCTAATCTACAGATATTTCAAAAGAACTTAGTTTTTGAACTTCCAAAAGAACATAGCTTTCAAACAATAAAGTCCCACTGAATCTACTAAAGCGAACTTACTTGTCCCAGCTGCTGTGCACTTTCCTTTGATTTTGGATCATCTGCAAATAGAGTTACCTCCTTCATCGCACACATATCTCCACTTTCACTAAAGTCCAAACAACAAATTAAAATAAAATATGCATAAAAACTCTTAGGAAAAACAAAATGGCCATGCCAAATTTCTTTATAACTTAGCTTTTGTGGAGTTTAATGATATCTTCAATCCAGAGTTCAAATGTGAAGTATTACTAGGACAAAACAATACACTACGAAAGTCACCAGAACCTCCAGAGGTTCAGTGTATGTAACACATCTATCATATATGCACTTTAATCTTTATAGTTTTCTAAAAGTGCAATACTTTAATCTTAAGGTTTAGTACTTTAAATATTAACAACAGTTTGATCATCAACTTTACACCCAAATTCGAATAGTTTGAGAACACTTTAGTCCCAGACTTGCAATATTATAAAGATAAATTGCATATTTTTAAAATAAGAACCTAAGTGTTGAGTAGTCTAAACCTCAGGGAGATTTTACACATTTTCCCCAATAAATATAATTATTGCGAACTATTTCTCTAAAGCATTAAAATCAATAGAAAAGTAAAAAAGAAAAAAAAATTATATGATCAGATGTCAAAACTAGCTATAAGATAGTTATATGCTTCAGCTCTCTCTCTCACAACTGTGTTAAAATAATTAGCATACACCACTGGGACTGACCTGTTAAACCCCAGATACACATGTCCAAATGTGCCTCTCCCTAGTAGACGGCCCTTCTTCCAACGTGAACCAGGACTTGTTGGATTTTCTGCCCTATTAGGACTTTGGGGCACTGAAGGAGATGTAGCAGTTGAATATGCCGGTGACAAGGGGCAGGTATTAGAGATTGTTATTGGTGGAAGGGGCAACCGATGGCTTTGCCGCTTCCCATCTTCACCTCGGCTTGTGGGTGATTCTGTGGTAGCACCTCCAGCTCGCGGATGCAGAGGAGTGACAGCACCACTGTGTATCCTGGAGCTGGGATCAGGACTTGTCATTCTGGGGCTAGGTATTGGTGAACACTCAGGGCTACATCTACTGTTTGGCCAAAATAGCTGAATAACATAAAAAAAATTATTCTCATATCAGTAACACAATTAATAATTACTTAAATTCTAAGAGGAAAATAGACTTCTTGAAAGAACCAACAAAGGCTGGAAGTCAATATGATATTATTGACAAAGAACAGATAATTATATAAACAATTATTGGAATACACATCTAAAGAAACAGTTAAAGAAATTCCAATCAGCTATAGACTTAATAACTACAATTACTATCAATCAATATCATTTCATTTCAAATCAAAGAAAGCAAAAACAATGATACAGAAACCAAAACCAAAGAATACCAGTAAATTGCTTGTAAATTGATCAATATCTACAATTGTTGCTGAAGGTTTCCAATGATTATCTGTAAATATCACCTGCTAGAAGGGAACTCGAACCAATTGTCTTAACTTGACCCTAATTTGTATCTTTCTTTGTTTCAACAAATTTACAACAAAATTTACTAGTTTAACATATGGTGTACTTTGTTCTCAGATTACGTACAACTCTTAGACTCAAACTTTCTTCTCTATATCCTACTTTTATACAACTTATCTATGTGATTTCCTTGCCATAAATATGTTTACATAATACACTCATACTTCACTTATAAGCAAACCAGGTGCTTTTACAAAATTTTGGGCTAATTCTTTTAATTAATTCAAAATACTCACACTAAGACAATCTTAAAATATATATTAAGCACGTAATTTTTAATTCAGAATGCACTTAACTCTTTGCATCAACAATTCTGGTTCATCTCATTTTACATTTAATTCTTAAAATATACTGCCCTTTAAGCATAACTATTCTTTAAAGTTGATTCAGTATTTCAATAATGAATTCATTTCTAGCAGGTATGTTCATATACTATGTGTGTATTACGCTCTCTCTCTATATATATTAAGCACTTAAACTACGCAATTCTTGCAAAATCAGTAAGTGAATTCATCAACTTTTCCCTTGTATTTTCTGCAAAGAGGGTGTTTCCAAAACTGTGAACCCTTAACCTTTCAGACACAAACAAGACTCCCTGCTCTAAATTACAAATAGATTATAATTTTCCCTTACACATAGTCAGAAAAATATGTTCTATCCTATCTTCAATAAAAATTAAAAATTTAAGTACTCTAATTTTTAAAAATATTGTAAGATGTAATCCATGCAATTAACAAATCTATGCATTTAGTCAATAAACGCAAGAAACATATCCCGAGCTACAAAATGATTTGAGTTCTTTAACATTTAGTCCTATTAGTGGCTTCAAATGTAAAAGAAAGAGATCTCGAAGCAAAAATTCTAACCCATGAAACATCAAATTCAATTCTTTAACAGAAAAATCCAACATAGTAGATTACCAAATTTCAGAGGCCAAACCTTCCGATAGTCGCGAGCAGCTGCTTCCATTACATTGCCAAATGCTAAATTAGACAAGGTTGATTTGACAGAATTTGGATCCATTTTTCACTTTCTCTGCAAAATCAAATTCAATAAAAAAAACCATATACAATTAGCACAAGAAATATAATTTAAAAAATTGAAATAACGAAAGCAAATCCAGAGATAAAACCTTAGCTTTGTCTGATCCAGAGAGATAATTAAATTATGAGAGATCGCGACATTAGCAACACAAAAACAAACAAACAGATAATTATACTAAAACAAACTATCATTTACATATATACATATATATATGCATGAAAGAGATGAAATATATTGTACTTCGAAGGATTAAATAGGATTGCAAAGATAGGAGATGATGTAGTAGAGTAGCCATTCGCCTAATTTAGGGTTAGAATGGTTGGAAGAGTCGAGCCATAGGAGTGCGGTTGGAGGCTCTATCTTTTTCTCTTCTTTATCCCTCACTCTCCCTAGATTTCTCCTCTCTGCACTCCCTTTCTCTCTCTCCCTCTCTCTCCCTCTCCTGCTTCAACCTAGGAATTGTTCACACTTGACAACCAAATTCACAAAT
Source organism: Garcia nutans (assembly GCA_947685225.1). Classification (NCBI taxonomy): domain Eukaryota; kingdom Viridiplantae; phylum Streptophyta; class Magnoliopsida; order Malpighiales; family Euphorbiaceae; genus Garcia; species Garcia nutans. The sequence continues at coordinate 2,750,878 of CANTUV010000013.1, forward strand.
CAAAGATGACAGATTTTGGACTTTAGAGATGAAATTTCAGAGAAAAAAAATGCTAAAAAAAGGACAACACTTTAGAGTGAATAAACCTCTTCTTTGCGCACCATTAGCAATTTTGCCTTCTTTACGCGCTATTAAGAGGGTGTTTCTCAAAACTGAAGCTTTTTAGCTTATTATGAATAAGTGATTTTTAGATTATAATCAGATTAAAAATAAGCAGTTAAGCGTTTCTATAAACTAGTTAATAATCAGCTGATACTCAGTTTATAATCAGTTAAGTGTTTCTGTAAAATCAGCTTATAATCAGTTTTTAATTGCAGAAACTGTCAAAATGACCAAACTGTCCCTGAGTTTATTTATTGTATAAAAATAATTTTTTAAATGTCAATTCAAAATTTATTTTGCAATAATAATAATAATAATAAAATTTATTTAATAATAACAATAATAATAATAATATTGGCGTTATCAATAAATTATACGAATAAAAAACTACCATGTAAATATTACCAAATTAATTAGAATCCTAAAATATTTTTAATTAGACAATGAGAGTGAACATTGTATAGGGTGGGCAAATTTGGAATATTGAAAATTAGATAGGGATAATATGGTCTTTTACTTGATCAATACTGCTTAAAAAATAAGTGCTTAAAAAAAAGTAGCAAAACCCAACTTTTAAAAAACTGATTAAAATCAGACTATAATCTACTATTTAAGTTTTCAGAAACACTTAAATAAACAACTTATAATCTAAAAACTGCTTATAATCATTTTGACCAGCTTTTAAGTTTTGAGAAACACCCTCTAAAAGAGCGCTTCTCTAAAGTTCATTTTCTTTTTTTTCCTCAAAAAATTTCTTCTTCTTTGCGCGCGATTAAAAGAGCGCTTCTCCAAATTTGGCCCAGCGAAACTTTAATCATGCATACATATATCATAATTAAATAACAGAAAGACGAATAAAGAAAAAGAAAAGAAAAGAAGAGAAAAATTACTGTACTCTATTGGTTTGAACTACGATGAAGTAGCATCCCGGCTAGTAGATCTATATTTCCATCTTTATGATACCGAATAAACTCTAATAACTCGGCATTAGGATGAGTTCTTGATCTTGAAGCATGCATTTTTTTCAAAACTATATTTGAGAGAATTATAGCTATTAAGGAAAGGAATGAAATTTTGATATGAATGAAATGAAGGAATTCGTTCGTTTATATAGAGGAACGGCAAGGAAAAAAAACAAAATTCAAAATTTTACGAATAGTAAATAGTGCATAAACAGTAACTACACAATAAATAAACAGCAAATTCAATTATTCAATTTAATCATTCAAATACTTGCGTGTGTATAAATATTTTTACACGCAGGGGGCAAGAAGAAGACATGTGCATAAAAATTAACTAAACTTTTTGAAACCAAAAAATCATTAGCTCGGGTCCAGAACCCAAATTATCCTTAAGTCCAGAACCTAGAATCTCTTCTAAGTCCAGAACTTAGCTCGGGTTCAGAACCCAAATTATCTTTAGGTCCATAACCTAGAATCTCTTCTAAGTCCAGAACTTAGCTCAGGTCCAGAACTTAAATTATCCTTAGGTCCATAACCTAGAATCTCTTCTAAGTCCAGAACTTAGCTCGGGTCCAGAACCCAAATTATCCTTAGTTCCAGAACCTAGAATCTCTTCTAAGTCTAGAACTTAGCTCGGGTCTAGAACCCAAATTATCCTTAGGTCCAGAACCTAGAATCTTTTCTAAGTCCTGAACTTAGCTCGGGTCCAGAACCCAAATTATTCTTAGGTCTAGAACCTAGAATCTCTTCTAAGTCCAGAACTTAGCTCGGGTCCAGAACCCAAATTATCCTTAGGTCCAGAACCTAGAATCTCTTCTAAGTCCAGAACTTGGCTCGGGTCCAAAACCCAAATTATCCTTAGGTCCAAAACCTAGAATCTCTTCTAAGTCCAGAACTTAACTCGGGTCCAAAATCCAAATTATCCTTAGGTCCAGAACCTAGAATCTCTTCTAAGTCCAGAATTTAGCTCGGGTCCAGAACCCAAATTACCCTTAGGACCAAAACCTAAAATTATCCATAAGTCCAGAACTTGAACCGGGTTCAGAACCCAAAACCTCAACCATCTCAAAAATTAAGTCTTATTGCTTTTCACTCTCTTTTACTAAAGTCTCAAATCGTTCAAGCAGGGGGCAAATAGTAGAGCCTTAATTTTTGACCCAGTCTGGTCCAATATATTTTAATTAGTCCAAAATAATTTTTATGTTATCCAATATATTTTAATTAGTCCAAAATAATTTTTGTGTTATCTTAATTAAATAATATTTATTTTAGTATTTATTTTTTATAATTTTTAAAAAATTAATATAATAATAATAAATAATAAATAAATAAACAAACAAAAAAAAATCAGCGACACAAAAATTCGTCGCCGAAAAGTTTGGACGAAATGGCCTTGGGCCATTTCGCCTGCAGGAAAATCCTGCGAGCGAAGTGGCCTCTGGCTGCCTAGCTCGCAAATTTCCACAGTAATCCTTCGTAGCAGCCAGCAACAATTTTTTTCGCCAGCAAAATTTTTTTAAAACAAATTCTATTTGGTTTTGGTTTCCTTTTCCTAAACAATGATAATTTTCTTAAGCAATTAAGATTAATCATTGAAATTTTCTATAAATAAGACTAAAAAACAACATAGAAGGGACGGAGGAACTTTGGAAAGAGGAAAAACTTTGAAAGGAGATCGGACTTTAACAATTCTTTTTAGCAGTGAAAACAATCGGACTTTTTGAGAGAAGAATAAGCAAGAAAGCAATCAATTAATCAAAGGCAACCATTTTGCCTTTTTCCTTGTTCATCCAAGAAGTAATTTTTGGTGGAACCAACAAACGAAGGTTTGAATATCTAATCTTTTTTCCTTACAGTAGCTTTAATCATTAAATTGTTTCTTTTGATTTTAAAAAACCTTAATTCGTTTCTTTATTTTCCAAAAATCTTAAAATTGTTGTTTTTCTTTCTTCTAAAACCTAAGAACCCTAATCTATTTGTTCAAAATCTTAAAACCCTAATCTACTTTCCAACTTTCCAAAACTTTAAATCATTTTATTAATTCCCAAAATCCTAATCTGCTTTCCAATTTTCTAAAATCATAAAACACTAAATTGATCCTTTTATTTCCAAAAACCTTAAAAAATATTTTTTGTTTTCCAAAAAACCTTAAATCGTCTTGCCAATTTCCAAAAACTTTATAAACTCTAAATTATTTTCTTCAATTCCAAAATCAAGACAGTAACCCCAAACTAGCTAATCTAAACCCTAAGTATTCTTAAACCCTAATTCTCTTAAAATCTTAAACCCTAGTTTTTCTAAACCCTAATCCTTAGAACCTTAAAACCTTATAAACCTAAATATTAAAATTCAACACAGTAAGCCTAAAAACAATAATCCAGTAACCGTAAATCATAAACCTAGTGTTTTAATATCCAAACCCTAATTCCACGATTTTATCCCTCAAGCCCTAATTTGGTTAATCAAAGAACCTTATCAATCTCTTAAATTATAAAATATTAATCCATTTTAATTCCCTTAAAACATACAGTAGCTTAAACCAATAAATTCCAAAACCCTAAACAGTAAATAAAGAATCTTAAATAGAAACAGTACCCTTAATTTGTATCTTTACTTGCTTTATTTATTCTTAGATTTGAATGAGTAGTTCACTATATGCTTTAATTTATTTTATATTCTTTGATTTATTTAAGTTCAATTCTTGGTTTATTTAAATTATCATGGATGAATGTTTATATTTTGATTGATGTTTGATATCGTTGATGAATTATTTATTTATGATGAATGATTACTTACTTTTATCGATTTATTTTGATTTCCAAATGTTGTAAGAGGTATGTTTTTACTTTGTGGGTACCTCATTAGTTAAATATCATGTAATTTAAATTGCTTTTATATTTTAGACCAATGTAAAGGACATGTTTCTACCTCATGGTGGGTGTCCTATTTAGTTTAGACCTGGATGATGTAAGGACATGTTTTCATCCTCGGATGGGAGTCCATTTATTTATTTTGCTTGGACATTGCTTTGATTTTAATATAACGATGCTTTATTTCAATTGTTGTATGTAATATGGATAATATTGTTATATTTTAGAATTTTATAATATTAAGACCTGTAAAAGAGGCAGATTCCAATGAACCGGTTATTGTGGGGGTGCTGGGTCATTTCTCACCTTCCCCACACGTACCCAACTTTTCGAACCCATTAGGGGGTTCGAGATTCCTTAGGAATCGAGTCATCCACCCCTTTCTTTTTCCCGGCCCGTCCGGGTGGCGACTCCATTTTCTCCGGACTTAGGTCCGTGTTCTCTAAGGCCCCGAGCCTAAATAGTGCCTAAGTTGCAAGAACCATTCCACAGGGAGTGAGGGCAAAAATCCCTGCTCACAGTCATTATGAATCTTAAACAAATAAAAGATGACTAAATGAGCTATTGGATGAAACAAGAATTAAATATGTAACCTACTATGAGTTTAAAATCAATCAACACAAGCTACTGGATACGTTTTAATAAATATATATGAATTGAAATCAATGAATATAGACTTACTGGAATTATTTTGACAAAAGGATAAATATAATCAGTTTTTGAAATCATCATCAAAAGTTAGAGAACGTACTTTGTTGTTGGCTCCACCAAAATTATACGTTGATCTAAACTTTTCTTGCACTAACTTGGAACTCTCGCTGAACAAAATTCAAGACAGTAGTCATTACCTTATTTTATAGATTGGATAGTATTTTGTGTTTAATGGTTGCTTTGTCTTTAAGTTGATACTCTTTTTGGTTGTTTCGTTGCTCTCTTGTTCTCTTTCATATTGTATTTATAGAAGGATATATTAGGTTAAAACCTCGTAAAACTTTTTATTTTGAAATGGTTTACTGGGGCATATCGAATTAGATTGTTTTTAATTCAAGACAAACCGTGATCATGTCAAATTAAAAGCAATTTAAATCGAGGCCAACCAAGAACATGTTGAATTAAAAGCAATTTAATTACCAAGACCATGTTGGATTAGGATTGTCCTAATTCGACATGGAGACCCAAAATTGGTCCCCATATCGAATTGGGGAAGGCCCAATTCGATATGGGACCTCCCCATATCTAATTGGGGCATCCCAATTCGATGGGGAAAGTCAAAGGAAGAGATAAATATCATAATATTTTACTATATTTTAATTAATTAATAAATTATTAATTAAATATATTACAAGGGATTTAAAGAGGTTTTAAGAAAATTTTTTGAAGGATTATAAAAGAATCAAGTAAGTTCTTCTCCTTTTAAATTTATTTTCCTTTTTTGATGGTTATGTATGATTATAGTAGAGAGAGAAAATAAAGGTTAATTGAGATAGATGATGGTTATGGTATGATTGGGATACATATGTGTTGGTTTGATGAACAAATTATGAAGATAAACTTAAATGATGGATATAGAGTTATGGGTAGATTATGCCTAAATTAGGATTTTGGTATAAATGGATTTAATTATTATAATAGATAAATATAATGTTGTTTTAAACTATATATATATATAATTATTTTATGGTTAGAAATTGATTATGGGCAAGTTTGCACAAAGTTGATAAATTTAGGGTTATGTCAAAATTAGAGTTTTGGCTGCCTATAATTGTTGGAATAAAATAATTTAATGTTGTAGTGTATATATATATATATGGTAATTTTATGGTTGAATATTTAATATGGATAAGTTTGGATAAAGTAGAAAAGGGTGAAATTGGAATTTTAATGGGATTTTGATGAAGATTTTAGAAATAATGATAATTTGGTATACATTAGCTATGAAAGTGATTTTAAATGAATAATATTTCTTATTGTATGGCTTATGTGTATTAAGGCCAAGTGGGTACAAGTAGCAATGGTTAAGGCTTCGGTGAAAGTGAAAGGTGGATGAAGAGTTGGATTGGTTTTGGAGCAAGAAAAAGGCTCGTACATACTTATAGTACATTATTTGACATTAAAGTGCCTATATTGTTTGATGAATGTGATGTTAAGCCATTAAATTATAGCTTATATTAAAGATATGTATAAATTATGAAAATAGTGAAAAGTTATAAAAAGTGAATTGAAAATGAGAAACATGATAAGAATATAAAATGAGGAAAAAATATATATATATATATATGAGTTAATGTGTTTGTTATATGATTATATGTATTGAATATGTGATGGTGATCACAGTGTAGTGTGGTCACGAGATGTATTTGAATTCCTGGAAATGAATGTGTGAAATGTGAAATGTGAAGAATGATTGTTAAAAGACTTTAGCAGAGCTAAGTCTTGAAGTTGAGTTTAAGAGATGTGGAAAATGTGATGTGTTATGTATTACCTTATATAATTATTAGTTTCAAAAAATTGATTTGGCATATATGATAAGAAGCCCGAGCAGAGTTGGGCCGTGACCCGAGCAGAGCTAGGTCATGTATATGATATGATTACACTGGGTGAGACATTGGGTGTCACAGATAGAGGTACGCCTTCAGTGAGACATCGAGTGTCACAAATATGAGATATAGTCCAAATCGATTGTTTTGGAACTTGATAATTATGTAAGGAGTAGTTGGACCCAACGTGTGTGTCATGTGATGTATGTCGAGTTTAGTATAGTATTGATGACATTGTGATTAAATGATGAATTAATGAATTAAATGAGAATATTGTGTGTTTGATTGATTATTGAATTATGGTAATTATATGACGAGTTGAGTGTTGTGTTGTGATGGAAATGTTGTAATGAGGCAGTGATATAATGAGTTGATATTTCGCTAAATGTATGTTTGGGTGGTTGGGTAATAATTGCATATTGTGAACCTCGGTTTCCACCCAAAAAGGATTTGGATGAACATTCACTTGTTGTTAGGAGTCGCCACTCAGTTTTTTCTGTTCAAAGGGAAAAACTAAGAAAACCCTTGTTTGACTCTAATAATGCATCCAATGTAAAGGTTTCTAATCTACGAACCTAAGGAGGATTCGGGGACTATGTCATGCATTTGATTAACTTGCCAAAGAAGAAATGAACCTAAAAGGAATACAGAAAGGAAGACAAATAGATTGTTAGTAGATTGTGGACTTGCTATTTGGGGTGAATCCCAAATATACCTACATACTCTCATTTTTTATGAGAGATCAAAGCCCATGTAGCTCAGAAAAGCCTATTTAAAGGCAATTATGCATTTATGCATGTGTGTGTATGCTTCGTGTATTGTCGGGCTTTTTGCCAAAATTATGAGATTTTGAGCACTTAGTGCTAAATTTGATGAAATTTGGGTACTTGGTACCAAAAGAAAATGCAATTTAGGCTTCATGCCAAAAGGTTGGTTTTAGTTGAGATCGGCTTCATGCCAAAGATTGATTTTAATTTGGATAGACTTCATGCCAAAAGAGATTAGGTCTTTGACCCAAAAAGAAATTAAGAAGGGGATGTAGTGCTTATGATATGCCTGAATTGACAACGGATAAATTAGGAAATTACCTTGTTTAGGGTTCTCCCACTTCATAGTTTCAGATCTCGTTTTCTCGGGCCTTGGATTATGATTCTTGATTACGGTTTTTTTTATTATTTTGATTTAGATTAATTCCTGCAGCACAAGATTAGATTTATGCAAAGAAAAGTCCAAGAGAAGTTCTTAAGCGTATGGAAAATAGAGAGTGCGTCCGCCCGAAGCTCACCCGAAAAGCCAACCCCTCTTCTGAAAATTCTAGGGCTATTTATAGTGAAAATGGACCAAATTCGGACCTGGACGGCTGTCGGACCGCCAGGACGGCAGTTGGCACCCGTACGGCGGTCGAACCGCCATGGATGTGACCAGCCAGAAAAATGGAAAAGACAAAAACAACGGCGGTCGGACCGCCGCCCTCGTCAGTCGGACCGCCGCCTTCGGCGGTTCTACCCCCAAAATAGCACATCGGGTCGCACGATTTTCGCTCAAACTGATTTTTCGGGAACTACAGACCTCCAAAAAATATTTCGGGACCATATCCATGATCCTCGCGTCATTCCAGACATTTAAAGTACCATGAAGATATACTTTCGGTGAACTTTACCGTGGACCTCTAGTCTGACTCGGTCATCAGCAGTCTGAGAAAATCGGCTCTCCGAGCCTCAAAATTCGAGTATTCACAATTGCCCCCCACTGGGGTCCATAAAAATGATTTATGGGGCTCAGTGGTCGTCAGAAACGAGGATTTTGAGCAAGGTGCAATATGGACCCTCAACAATGAACCCTCTTTTTAACCATGTGATGCATGAATGGACCAAGAGCCTCCATAATGTTGAAAGGATCAATATGGGAAGATATGGATTGAAAGCTGTTGCTACTCTTAAAGGTGTAGCTGTGGATTGGGATTTCTTGCATTCTTGTATCAGATTTTAGGATCCCCAAGCCCACGTTTTCAGATTTGGTGCCCGGATGGAGGAGATGTGTCCTCTTTTTGAGGAATTCTGCTCAATTATTGGATGTGACCCAAATGCCCCTCTTGTAAGGCATGAGGTTCAAGTTGGCTATGTGGGGTCTTTTCAGAGGCTTTTCAACTTTACAAGGCCTCAAGCTCAAGCTATGATTGCGGATGGGAATAAGGCAATGCTGCTTCCTTTGATTGATGAATTCCTGACTGCTAATTTTGAAGATGAGATTCAACTGAAGCATAGGATGCGAGCTTTTGTTTTCTACCTGTTAGCTGGATTTCTTTTCAACCGTGACCCTGGCTTTGGAGATTTAAAGCTTTGCCCCATGATTAGGTAAATGGAAGAACTTAACTGCATTGGTGGTATGATTCTGGCTAAGACTATTCAGAGTCTTGACAGAACTGCACTCGGATTTGAAAATTGGACTGTTACTCCGACCATTCTTCAGGTAATTTTGTTATACTTTTTGCTTCTTCTCATTTCATCATCTCTCTTTTTCCTTGTAAATAGAAAGGATCTATTTTTTTTTCAGGTTTGGCTGAGAGACCATCTTCGAGTGGTTGCCGCTCCCCATGCCTTGACTTATAACCCTTCTCAGTACCGCACTAGAAGAATCCAGGTTTCTTTTCCTTCTATGGCTAAGTGGACTATCTGGTTGTATGAGCTTGGACCAGAAGAATTGCTGTGGTACATCTCTTGGTATGGAATTTCTCGATTCATGGAGGCAAATGCAATGCATAACCATGTCTACCTTCTTGGTTTCACTCATAGTACATGGTATAGTGCTTCTCGCGTCCTCAGACAGATGGGAATTGATCAGAGGGTTCCTCTTCCTGTTGGGCTTACCATTGCTTCCCCTATTACTCTCGGAGTTACTCAAGCTGTTCTACAAACTTGGGTTAGGAACCATCAGATGATCAGGCCTTTTGCAGAGCCTACCCTTGTCCAGCCTACTCCAGAGTATAGAACTTGGTTTATAGCCGAAGTTTGTCCAATTGAAAAGCCAAGGAGGCATGCATTGCTGCAGGAGTTGGAGGGAGAGGATGTGGTTCCTCTTAACGAGGAGAAGATAGATGTTGCAGAAAGTTTCGGAACTAAGGAAGATACCGAAGACTCTGCCCCACGTAGGAGACGTAGGATTTAAATCCTAGGGTTGACTCTATTGTATGCTTTTTTGGATTGCTTTTACCTTTTTGGTTCATTGGATGTTTAGGACTTATGGTTTGACTCTTTTCATGGAATAAATGACTCTTTTTGTAATGAATGATTCTTTTTTGGAATGAATGACTCTTTTTGGAATGAATGACTCTTTCATTTGCTTTCCAAGCATTATCTACTTTATTTACTTGCTTTAATTTTTTCCTAAGCCGTCCTTTCGGATTTTCAACTTAGCGAGCTCTTACCCATTCTTGCCTAAGCCGCCCTTTGTGGGTTTTCAACTTAGTGGAATTTATTTTTTATGTTGGCAAAAGAAAAATGAATCAATGGTTTTCATTAAAATTTAGACCGTGCTCAAGGAGAGCTGCCTACATATCTCGAATCAGTTTGCGAGAATCACGTCTAATGTAGTTCCTTACAATGCATGATTATACATAATATTTCTTTAATTGATCCAGATTGCATGGGTTTGTGAACTCCAAACTATCCAAATCAGACAAGATGACGGCTCCGCCGGAAAGTATTTTCTTTACAATGTAGGGTCTAGCCCAATGAGGACGAAACTTCCCACGAGGATCTGTAACGGGTGTTCTGATCTCTTTCAGAACCAAACAACCTTCTTCCAACTTTCGATCTTTGACCTTTTTGTTGAAATGTCTGGCCATTCGCCTCTGATACCCTTGAATTTGATGGAGAGCTTGAAGTCTTTTTTCATCCAAACCCAACAACTGATGATGATAATTGCTAATCCATTCAGCTTCATTTATCTGACTTTCTTGAATTATCCTTGCCGATTGAACTTCCAGTTCAATGGGGAGTACTGCTTCCATTCCGTACACTAGTGAATACGGGGTTGCCCCAGTAGGAGTTCTAATTGATGTTCTATATCCCCACAAAGCCAGTGGTAACTTCTCATGCCAACACCTATGTTCCTTGATCATTTTTTTTATGATCACCTTTATAGACTTATTTGCTGCTTCTACAGCTCCATTTGTTTGAGGTCTATAAGGAGAGGACTTATGATGCTGGACCTTCTTATCCTTCAAGAGTTTAGCAAATTCTGCTTGGAAATGAGTTCCATTATCAGTGATAATCTCAAATGGCGTTCCGTACCAACAAAGGATGTTGGTTCGGACAAACTGTGCTGCCTTTTTGGCGTCTAATTCTGTATAGGAAGCTGCTTCAACCCACTTTGTGAAGTAATCCACCGCTACCAAGATAAACTGATGTCCATTCGAAGCTCTCGGATGTATTTTGCCAATTATATCTATTCCCCAAGTAGAGAAGGGCCATGGAGAAGTGATTGGATTCAAGGCAACGGGAGGTTGCTTCTGCAGCTTAGCAAATATCTGACACTGATGGCATTCTTGCACAAATGCCACACAGTCTGTATTCATGGTAGACCAATAATATCCTAGATTGGCTATTTTTTGAGCCAAGGCAATCCCATACATATGCGGTTCTGATTCGCCACCATGCACCATTTCCATTATCCGCTTAGCCTCTGCTTCATTCACACACCTTAGGTGCATTCCATTCCAACTTCTTTTGTAGAGGATATCTCCATTAAGAATGCAACCTATGGCTAGCTGCCTTATTGCTCTCTAATCAACCCTTGATGATCCCTCCGGATAACTTCCATCCTTGAGATAACTCTTGATATCCCAGAACTATGGTTTACCATCGGCCAAATGCATTACGTGGGCAGGTTGCTTCTGAAGTTGAACTTTCATTGGACGAATGGCTTTCCCCTCCTTGATATTGATCATGGAAGCTAAAGTAGCAAGGGCATTAGCAAACTGATTCTTTGCTCTTGGGAGTTATTCGAATGACAAATCATCGAATTGTTGTGCCAAATGATCAAGGCGTTGTAGGTAAGGAACCAAACGCTCTTCTCTTATTTTCCATTTCCTTAAAGCTTGTGATACTATTAAAATAGAATCACCATAGACCTTTAGGTTCTTAATCCCCAATCCCAGGGCGGCTTCGAGCCCATTGATGCAAGCTTCATATTCTGCTTCATTGTTTGTGCAGCTAAAGTCAAGTTTAACTGCAAAGGGAATGTATTCTCCACAAGGAGTTTTTAACACAATCCCAATTCTATTTCCATGATAATTGGATGCCCCATCAAAATACATCTCCCAAATACTTCTTTCCACATTCAAGAGGTCTTCGTCAGGGAAATTCATTTCTCGCATCTTGTCTTTTACGGGTAATTCTGCTAACTGGTCAGCTATTGCCCCACCTTTCACAGCTTTCCTTTGAATGAATTTTAAGTCAAAAGCTGCCAATGTTGACACCCACTTTGCCATTTTGCTGTCCAAAATAGGCCTCTCCATAAGGAATTTCAAGGGACTCTGTTCTGCGATGACACAAGTAGTGTAAGAAGACAAGTAGTGTTGTAACTTCGTGCAGGTCCAATACAACGCTAAACACAACTTCTCAATCTTGTTATACTTTAACTCATAGTCCAGCATCCTTTTGCTAAGGTAGTAAATTGCATTTTCTACCTTTGTCCGTAACAGATGAAGCCATGGGTGCAGTGCTAGCTCAAGGGTTTTCCCATTCTGGGAGGTTGTAGAATTGGCGGACTTAACAAGTATTCTTTAATCTTGTCGAAGGCCTTCTGGCAATCTTCATTCCATTCTTGTGAAGCACCTTTCCTTAGTAGCTTAAAGATAGGACCACAAGTCTCTGCCAACTGCAATATGAATCGACTGATATACTGTAATCTACCTAGCAAACCTCGAATCTCCTTTTCTGTTCTTGGTGGAGGCATTTCCAGAATAGCCTTTGACTTTGCTGGATCAATTTCTATTCCTTTCTTGCTGACCAAATATCCCAAAAATAAGCCTAATGTTACTCTAAAGAGGCACTTTGCAGGATTAAGCTTCAAATTGTACTCGCGAAGTCTAAGGAAGAACTTTTCAAGTGCTTCAACGTGTTCTTCTGGAGATTTTGACTTAACAATCATATCGTCAACATACACTTCTACTTCTTTGTGAATCATGTCATGAAAGACTATTGTCACCATCCTTTGGTAGGTAGCCCCTGCATTTATCAATCCAAAAGGCATAACCCTATAGCAGAAAGTGCCCTATTCTGTAATGAAAGTTGTCTTCTCTTTGTCTGGAGGGTGCACCATGATCTGATTGTACCCAACCGCAAGGTCAGTCATGGAAACCATCACATGCCCAGCCATCCTGTCTATTAGCAAATCGATATGTGGTAACGGAAAATCATCCTTGGGACAAGCCTTATTCAAATCTCTATAGTCAACACACATCCTGACCTTTCCGTCTTTCTTTAGGACCGGCACAATGTTTGCTAACCAGGAAGGGTAGACAATTGGTTCTATGAACTTATTATCCAGTTGCTTGGCAACCTCTTCTTTAATTTTCAAAGACCATTCCGGCTTCATTCTTCTCAACTTCTGCTTAACCAGCTTTGCATAGGGGTATAGCAGAATCTTATGAACTGCTATGGCTGGGTCTATTCCCGTGACATCACTTGTCTTCCACATGAAGCAGTCGACATATCTTCTGATGCACTCAACAACCTATTCTTTATTCACACAATCATATGCAATGTATGTATATTCATTTTCTTTGCCAATTATTATCTTTTCATTTATTTCTTTTATTTCATTTATCTCATTTTTGCTAGAGAATACTTGGAAAGCAAAAGACACAGGGTAACTAAGAACTTGAATAGTTTTATTAATAATGGCGGAGTCATCCTCCAGAGTTACATTATATTCGACATCAGGGTTTTCTATTCCTGAAGCTAAGGAAGACTCAGAACTGGACTCTGACTCGGTGTTTGACTCAAGATTTGACTCGGTACAAGACTCAGGTTCAGGGTATGACACATGACTAGGTTTGACTATAGCTGCTTGTCCCTCCTCGGCATGCCAGTTCATCAGTGGTCCATCTGTTGTCTTGATCAGCTTCGTGAAGTCCCTTTTGTCTTCAAAATTGGTTATCATAGCAACCTTATCAAAGAGACTAGGCCGCATGAAATCTTCCACTTGTGGGTCAGTTATAGGTTCTGGCTCTTCTTCCTTTATGACTAAAATATCAGTGAACATCTCAAAACCCAGTAGCTTCTTTCCAGTCATAGGAGAATAGAATGGCTCATGAAAACCACAGTAAGGAACTGCTTTTCCAAGTTTACAAAAGTGACCGTTCAGAGTTTTAAAGTAAGGGCGCATTTTGAGGCTTTTTGCCCCTCAAGTCTTCTTTTTCTTCTTCCCATGCTCAAACTCTTCTATCTCCTCGTCTGTGGGTTTGTACCCCAAGCCAAAAGTTCCCTTATTCTCAGGCTCTTCCCATGGCCGCACTCTAGATGATTTCCTCCCAGACCTTATCATTTCCATCCCAGGTAGCAGACCTACCCTTAGCATCATTCCCACCAGGCAATTGACTTGGACCTCCCCAAAGTCATATAGGATAAATGGCCCTTTGGGCCTTTCTCCTTCAATGCATTGAACAGTGTCATAATGGAACCCAGTCAAGGCCATAGCAGTTTCACCAGGAACAACCTCAAAGAGAGACTGATCCAAGGTTTTCTTGTTGATTTCACATGTGTCCTTTAATAGTGATGATTTTTTCTTCAAAAGGGAACTTAAGTTTTTGATGTAATGAAGAAGGTACAGCATTATTCTGATGAATCCACGGCCTTCCAAGGAGGAGATTAAAGCTCGCGGGTACATCAATGACCTGGAACGGCACTCCCATTTTTACCGGTCCAATAGCAACTTCCAGAGTAGCAACACCCAAAATTTCTCTTCGAGTGTTATCATATGCTTTAACAATTTGATCTGAAGGTGTAAGATCTGTAGCCTCCAATCCCAGACAGCTTGCTACTTTCAAAGGACATACATTTAAGGCTGACCCATTATCAACGAGAACCATGGGCACAGTCTTTCCCCCAGTTTGTAAGGTGATGTATAGAGCATTATTGTGTTTTACGCCATCTTCTGGTAGGTCTACATCAGAAAACCGGATACTCAATGCCTTGGTTGATTGGGTCAAAGTGGCCACCAGAAAACCGGATACTCAATGCAAGTACTTTCCTTCCACGGCCTTTTTAAACACCAGATGAAGGGGCATCCCAAGGTCGGTATATTGCCTTCTTGGCTTATTTCTCTGCCCAAGATTGCCCACACGTAAAGGATTCGCAGGGGCAATATTGGCCACTTCATTGACCTTGCTTGAGGAAGCAGCTTGGCCCTGTTTCTTATACTTTGAAGTAGCTCCATCATCTACTATCTTACCCAATTGTATCAAATCTTCTACCTTAGTTGCAGTCGCAATGAGCGATTTGAAAGTAGGTAGGTATTGGGTTTGCAGTTGAGCTTGATATGTAGGCCTTAAATTCTTGAGTATAATATCAATCTGCTCTTGTTCTGAAGGGCGATTGATCATTTGGGCAGCCTTTGCCCTCCACCTCATAAGGAACGAGGAGAAGGGTCCATTGTTGTTTTGCTTGGTAGTCTCAAGCTCCCTTCTACTGACATCTACCTCAATATTGTAGTGGTATTGAGTGTTAAATGCATTGCAGATGTCTTCCCAGGTCTTAATCTTGGCACGATCCAGGCTTACAAACCATTTAAGGGCAGCACCAGTCAAGGATTGTTGGAAGAGTTGAGCAAAGAGCTCGTCATTTAAACCCCAAGGGCTTAAGGCCCCCACATACATCTTCAGGTGGGTTTTGGGGCAAGTAATCCCATCAAATCTGTCCATCCCAGGCATCTTGAATTTTGGAGGCAACCTAGCTTGGGGAAACAAGGATAAGGAATCCATGTCTACCACCTCTTTATGAGTTTTCATGGCAGTGATTGACCTTTCAAGCAATTCAAGTTTCTTTTTTAGTTCATCAGTTTCAGTAGCATTCTTAGAGGGTGGATCCTCCAAATTGATGATAGGGGTATTATTCTGAGCAGTCATGGGGGTACTAGTTTGTCCCACAATAGGTTCATTCCCTAGATTTCCAGGAGTAGTGGCTGTCTTTGGTGCCCCTCCCAATTCGGCCAAGATGGCTACCCTTTGGGCGGTCAAGGCTTCATCAATTCTTTCTTGCATCCTAGCTTCAATCTCCTTAACCTGTCCATCTAGCAAGGCCTTAATCTGTTCAATAGTAGCCATTTCAGTAATTGGAGTAGTTGGTGGAGTTAGGGTAGTAGGACTTGTGGGTGATTGCACAGTTGGAGTTGGTGTAGCTTGTGTAGGTGAAGGCACATGGATAGTGGGTACCTGCAAAGGTTAAGGGTAGAGGATCAGGGTAGTGTGTAGGGTAGGAAGACTCTTGGTCCACTTGTATATATCAAAAGGTTTTCCCCAAAACAATGTTGTTATGTTGCATGAATGCACCTCATCACATCATAATTAATTTTAATGGAATATGGCACTATTATTGGGTACATACAACCTAAGGGAGGGTTCTATTGTTACATAAAAAATAGAGAATAGGCTTATAATAGGGACCCTTGAGTCTTGAGTAAGATATACCTAACCACATGTGAAACAAAGAGTTTCACGTGGGTCCAATAGTACGTTTACTCATGGGCCACTCCAAAAGGATTGGAATGGTTTGCGACAACAGGGAGGACGCTTTGGCTGTCCGCCGGCATAATCAAGGAGACCTGCTGGTCAGCGCTACTTGCTATCCAGACTCAGAATTTTGAACAGAAAGAGAAGAAATTCATTTGAAAACAATTTTTTTATGCAATGGAGGAAAATGATTCCCCCATATAATGCAAGAGAAAAAGATTCTCTAAATGACAAAACAACTACACAATTAATCAAACAAAGGGTCCATCAAAGGAAAAAGATTCCTTTTGTCAATTTTATTCCAATATCCTTAAGGAAAGGATATATATTGCTAAGGTACCCTGCAAAATAAATAAAAGTACCCTGAAGAAGGGCAAATTAGTCAAATAAATAATAGTAGTCTACTAGGATCCCATAAATCATTTTTATGGTCCCCAGTGGAGTCGCCAAATTGTGAACCTCGGTTTCCACCCAAAAAGGATTTGGATGAACATTCACTTGTTGCTAGGAGTCGCCACTCAGTTTTTTCTGTTCAAAGGGAAAAACTAAGAAAACCCTTGTTTGACTCCAATAATGCATCCAATATAAAGGTTTCTAATCTACGAACCCAAGGAGGATTCGGGGACTATGTCATGCATTTGATTAACTTGCCAAAGAAGAAATGAACCTAAAAGGAACACAGAAAGGAAGACAAACAGATTGTTAGTAGATTGTGGACTTGCTATTTGGGGTGAATCCCAAATATGCCTACATACTCTCGTTTTTTATGAGAGATCAAAGCCCATGTAGTTCGGAAAAGCCTATTTAAAGGCAATTATGCATTTTATGCATGTGTGTGTGTATGCTTCGTGCACTGTCGGGCTTTTTGCCAAAATTGTGAGATTTTGAGCACTTAGTGCTAAATTTGATGAAATTTGGGTACTTGGTACCAAAAGAAAATGCAATTTAGGCTTCATACCAAAAGGTTGGTTTTAGTTGAGATCGGCTTCATGCCAAAGATTGATTTTAATTTGGATAGACTTCATGCCAAAAGAGATTAGGTCTTTGACCCAAAAAGAAATTAAGAAGGAGATGTAGTGCTTATGATATGCCTGAATTGACAAATGATAAATTAGGATATTACCTTGTTTAGGGTTCTCCCACTTCGTAGTTCCAGATCTCGTTTTCTCGGGCCTTGGATTATGATTCTTGATTACGGTTTTTTATTATTATTTTGATTTAGATTAATTCCTGCAGCACAAGATTAGATTTATGCAAAGAAAAGTCCAAGAGAAGTTCTTAAGCGTATGGAAAATAGAGAGTTCGTCCACCCGAAGCTCATCCGAAAAGCCAACCCCTCTTCTGAAAATTCTAGGGCTATTTATAGTGAAAATGGACCAAATTCGGACCTGGACGGCGATCCGGCGGTCGGACCGCCAGGAAGGCAATTGGCACCTGTACGGCGGTTGGACCGCCGTGGATGTGACCAGCCAGAAAAATGGAAAAGACAAAAACAACGGGCGGTTCTGCCCCCAAAACAGCACATCAGGTCGCACGATTTTCGCTAAAACTGATTTTTCGGGAGCTACAGACCTTCAAAAATAATTCCGGGACCATATCCGTGATCCTCGCGTCATTCCGGACATTTCAAGTATCATGAAGACATACTTTCGATGAACTTTACCGTGGACCTCTGGTCCGGCTCGGTCGTCAGCAGTCTGAGCAAATCGGCTTTTCGAGCCTCAAAATTTGAGTATTCACACATATGAACCCTGTTATGATGATATTGTGTGGTCGTATGTACCACTAAGCACTATTGTGAATACATCATAAGCAAATAGGAAGGTAAAAGTATGTATTATGGTTATTTAAAATGATTGTTTTGTGTTATTATGTACCACTAAGCATTATGCTTAGTGTGGTTATATGAATCGCACAGGTGACACATTAGCAGACTGAGTTGTGTATGAGATAAAGATTAGAGTTTGTAGGTGCTACGAGACCAACTGTGCCAGGATTACATACACGCATTCATGGATTGTTTCTATTGAAATATATATTGGGAAAAATGTTGTAAAAGTTAGTAAATGGAATTGTAATGTGACAATATAAAGTTTTGAATAATATTATGCTTATGTGTGATGTTTTTAGATAAATGAATGGTTTTGCAAATGTTTATTGTAACACTTTTATATTTTATATATGTACTCTACGTATACAGAGTGTGTATAATATACGTATATAGGGCATAAGGGTATTACATTTATTTTATTATCAAAGTCTAGGTTTGAGATTCTCAACCTATATGGGTTTTGAAAGAGAGAAAAGAAAAAAATTAAAATGTGATTTGATTAGTAATACATGCAAAAGCATTCAGCCAAGTTGGTCTCGGATGTGGCAGTACCTGTGAGTGGTACCAAGTGTAAATTGAGATAGCCTTTGGGGCACATAAATTAGTGGTGGATAAAGGGTTATTTGGAATGTAAAAGGATGATCTTAGTTTTGGAAAACCTATGTGTTTAAGTGATGATTTTATTTTATATAGTAATCTCTTAATATCTTATGATGGTGGTGAAAATAAAGGTAATTAACAACCCTTGGTAATTCTTGAGGTTATGGAAGTTTTGATAAATAGAAAGGCAAATTTTTTAAATGAGGTATATATATGGTTAAGATGTGTGTAAATAAATAATTTGAGCAGTGAGAAATGGAAGAGCAAATAAGTAAAAATTGAGAGTTTTAATTTCATTGTAATTAGAGAGAGATGGATTTAACCATTTGATTGGATAAGAGAGTATATTGTTGAATTTTTAATTTATTTAGATGAGGGTTGTATTTAAGTATGTATGTTGGTTGTATATAAATTATTTGTGTACTTTCATGTGTAGATGGGAGTTCAAAAATGTGAGTATTAAGAGAAAAAAAATTGGTAATCAGTTAATTGAAGTTGGTAGCTGTGTTTAAATTTTTGCTTGATTGGTTTACTAAAGGAAAATTATTGATAAATGTGAGTGAGAAATAAAAACAAGTGTGTAATTAGTGTATGATGTTGATATTGGTAATCAGGAAAAGATATCTTAAGAATTGAATTCAAGGTGTAAAACACTAAACAGTATATTTAAAGGAAATAATTAGTCTATAATGGAAAATGTGTGTATAAAATGTATTACTTGTTGATTGGAGTTACTAGTAGTTTGCAATTTTATAAGTATTTATTTGTAGATATAGAATGAAACTGATTAAATTGAAGTATAAATTTGAAACGTGACTTTAACAAGTTAGTAGTCATTTGTGATGATGTAACTTGATTTTCCTTAATCTTATGGTATGTAATTATTTGGATCAAAGAGTAAAGTCAGCACAAGTGAGCAGATAAAAAGAGACTAAAACTGTACATATGGTTTGTATGATATTAAGGGAAAAAATGTGGAGAATGGGAAAACACTTTTATATTTGATATAATTGGTTATGTGTAAGATAACTACTTTAATTGGAATAGATTATTTATTTTATGTAGATACTGTTGGAGTTAAAAAATTTAGGTGTTAATATAAGGATTTGCGAAGATGATATTATAATAATATAGTTATGAGTTAGGTTGTGTTTGATCATACTAAAGGAATACATAAGGGAGATTTGAAATTTTAGAAAGTAATAGAGGAGATTCATAACGGGGAGAAGAAAAAATTAAATTATGTGATTAGTTATGGTGATAAAATTTAGTAAGAAGATGAGATTTGAGTTTAGTTTTAATGGTGTTTAATTCCGAATTATGGTAGATAAGTTTGAGGATAAAATTATTTAAGAGGAAGAGAATTGTGACACTTATAAATTTTATATATTGTTAAATAACTAATTTAGAAGATAGTTAGTAAGTTGATGAGAGAAATACAAGATATGTACATGAGATACCCATAATGTATACTTAATGTATAAATGAAATACATATTATATATATGTTACATATACATTATATATATATTACATACTCATATACCTATATATATATAACATATAAACGAAATATAAATATTTATACAAATATTTTTATGTGTGGAAAGATGTAAATAAATAAATAAATATAAAAATGTAAAAAGAAAAAGAAAGTCAAAGTAAGAAAGAAATACTTGGTAGAGATTAAAAGTTATTTAAATAAAAATGAATAAAATAAATCAAAATTAAAAGTAATTTTAGATAGTGAAAGATGGTAAAACTTTAGATATTTATTAAATATTAATTAATTAATTAATTAATTAATTAATAATAATAATAATAATAAAAGAGAAGGAAAAGTTAAAGGAAGTGATAAATATCATAATATTTTACTATATTTTAATTAATTAATAAATTATTAATTAAATATATATGTGGCTTGGAAGAAGGGAAATGGGAAAATATTTTTTCTCTTCTTCTTCTTCTTTCCTTGAACGTGAACTATAGGATAGGATAAAGAGAGTTTTAGTTTATTTTATACATCAACCTTTACAAGGGATTTAAAGAGGTTTTAAGAAAATTTTTTGAAGGATTATAAAAGAATCAAGTAAGTTCTTCTCCTTTTAAATTTTTTTTCCTTGTTTGATGGTTATGTATGATTATAGTAGAGAGAGAAAATAAAGGTTAATTGAGATAGATGATGGTTATGGTATGATTGGGATATATATGTGTTGGTTTGATTAACAAATTATGAAGATAAACTTAAATGATGGATATAGAGTTATGGGTAGATTATGCCTAAATTAGATTTTGGTATAGATGGATTTAATTATTATAATAGATAAATTTAATGTTGTTTTATTATATATATATATACATATATATATAATTATTTTATGGTTAGAAATTAATTGTGGGCAAGTTTGCACAAAGTTGATAAATTTAGGGTTATGTCAAAATTAGAGTTTTGGCTGCCTATAATTGTTGGAATAAAATAATTTGATGTTGTTGTAGTGTATATATATATATATATTTGGTAATTTTATGGTTAAATATTTAATAAGTTTGGATAAAATAGAAAAGGGTGAAATTAGAGTTTTAATGGGATTTTGATGAAGATTTTAGAAATAATGATAACTTGGTATACATTACATATGAAAGTGATTGTAAATGAATAATATTTCTTATAGTATAGCTTATGTGTATTAAGGCCAAGTGGGTATAAGTGGCAATGGTTAAGGCTTCGGTGAAAGTGAAAGGTGGATGAAGAGTTGGATTTGTTTTCGAGTAAGAAAAAGGTTTGTACATACTTATAATGTATTGCTTGACATTAAAGTGTATGTATTGTTTGATGAATGTGATGTTAAGCCATTAAATTATGGCTTATGTTAAAGATATGTAGAAATTATGAAAATAGTGAAAAATTATAAAAAGTGTATTGAAAATGAGAAACATGATAAGAATATAAAATGATAATATATATATATATATAAGTTAGTGTGTGGTTATGTGATTATATGTATTGAATATGTGATGGTGATCACAGTGTAGTGTGGTCACGAGATATATTTGAATTCCTAAAAATGAATGTGTGAAATGTGAAATGTGAAGAATGATGAGAATATGTTAAAAGACTTGAGTAGAGCTAAGTCTTGAAGTTGAGTATAAGAGATGTGGAAAATGTGATATGTTATGTATTACTTTGTATAATTATTAGTTCCAGAAAATTGATTTGGTGTATATGATAAAAAGCCCGAGTACAGTTAGGCCGTGACCTGAGCAGAGCTAGGTCATGTATATGATATGATTATGCTGGGCAAGACACTAGGTGTCACAGATGGAGATACACCTTCAGCGAGACCTTGGGTGTCACAGACATGAGATATAGTCAAAATCGATTGTTCTGGAATTTGATAATTATGCAAGGAGTAGTTGGGCCCAACATGTGTGTCATATGATGTGATGTCGAGTTATGTATAGTATTGATGACATTGTGATTAAATGATGAGATAATGAATTAAATGATAATATTGAGTGTTTGATTAATTGCTGAATTATGGTAATTATGTGACGAGTTGAGTGTTGTAATGTGATGGAAATATTGTGATGAGGCAGTGATGTAATGAATTAATGATTTACTAGATGTATGTATGTTTGGTTGTGTAATAATTGCATATGAACCTTGTTATGATGATGTTGTGTGATAGATGTATACATATATATATATATGAAAAAAAAACCTGGTGAAATAATTATAAATACATCATAAGGAAATAGGAAGTTTAAAGTATGTATTATGGTTATTAAAATTAACTGTTTTGTGTTAGTATGTACCACTAAACATTATGCTTAGCGTGGTTATATGAATCACGCAGGTGACAAATTAGCATATCGAAGTGTGTTTGAGAAAAAGATTAAAGTTTGTGGGCACTACGAGACCAACTCTTCTAGGGTTACATACATATATTCATGGATTGTTTCTATTGAAATATATATTGGAAAATTTTTTGTAAAAGTTAGTAAATGGAATTGTAATGTGACAATATGAAGTTTTTAATAATATTATGCTTATATGTGATGTTTTTGAATAAATGAATGATTTTACAAATATTTATTGTGAAACTTTTATATTTTATATATGTACTCTACATATACGGAGTATGCATAATATACGTATATAAGGTATAAGAGTATTACAATTCATCCTCACTGAAGCATACTAGTGCTACTCCATAGTCAGAAGCATAGAACAATACAAACAAGACGATTCTCTTAGAGCTAAAACCAAACAAAAAACAAAAAAAAGGGTAAGTAAACAAAACAAGAAAAATAAAGAAAAAGATAAAAAAAGAAGAAAAATAAAAAAAGAATAGAAAAAAAGGAAAAGAAAAAAAAAGAAAGAAAGAAGAAAAGAAGAATAGTGTCTCAAAATTTTATTTTCTCTTTGTTGTCTTGATTTGTGTGGTTAGTTGAATATAACATACAATCTTAAATCTTGCATAAAGCCCTAATTTTCCTTAAGGACCCTAAATAAGTGCTTTAATTATTGAATATTATTTTATAAGAAGTGTTCCTTTAAAAAGTGATTCTAGTAAAGGTCTTTATGCCTATGCATTTTTTAAAAATAATTTAGCTACTATTCTAATTTATATTTTTAATATAAGAATGAAAAATGGTGTTTGTTAATTCTATAATTGCATTCGATTTTATGTTTAGTTACTATTTCTTTGACAAACAATAAAAGAGTTTTATTTTGCTCGTTACTATGTTTTGAAAATAGGTAAAAATAAGCAATAAGATTTACTTAGTTTTGTGTTGCTTTGTTTATTGCTCCTTTATGTATTTTGTGACTATTTCTTTATTTTTTAGGATTTATCTATAAGTGCAATATTGATATTTGATATTTAATTTTTATTCTATTTTAAAAAGGATATTGTCAAAGGTAAGTTTCTACCTTTATATGGGTGCCTATTTTCATTTATTTTATTTATTTATTTAAGGATTTTAGAACATTTGTAAGGGTATATTTCTACTTTATATAGGTGTTCATTTTTATGAATAGGTAGGCATTGTAAGGGCATAAAAAATATATCAATTTATACCTAAAAGACACTAGTCCAAAATCAATCATGATGGGTCTCAGTCTAAGTTTTCTAAACCAATTTTAATGAAAAATAATTTCTCTCTTTGATTGATTTTAACCTTTTAGATTGAGAAAAATGTAATTTTATGGATTAGGCCACAATTAATCATGAATGCCATTGTTATGATGCCTGAGCATTTAGTAATATGGCATCCATTAAAATGCATTGCAAAATAGTAAATATCACAACTGTCTCAAAAATAACAATTTCAAGGAGATTTAACTGTAACACCTTCATACCTTATATACATACTATACACATAGCCCATATATGTACAATATGCATATAAGACATAAGAATGCTATGTTACAAATCTTTTCAAACCTTTCATTATCATTTTCATGCAAATGCATATATATATAAGAACATAAGAACATTTTTCATTTAATTACATATATACATTTATACATTATCTTTTCAAAAATTTACTTATATACATATACATATGGTCAAACTACAGAATAACAAAATGGATATGCACGCACCACCTTTTAGTTAGTCTCTGGCACACCCTTAGTCTTCACGTAGCACAAATATCCGACTCTCAGATCAGCATCTACTTAACTGTGTGATTCACATAACCGCGCTAAGCTTCATAGCTTAGTGATGCATATAAACAATATTTATATACAAATACACAATTACAAAATAGGGATTCACATCTCACTTACATATCATTACACTATTGAAAATCACATTCTATATTCGTACATAACTATTGGCTTCACATCCCACTCACACATCATTGCAATTATTAAGTTCAACTGTCACACTTTCAGTTTCTTGACCCAGCTCTGCTTGGGTCTAATTTCAATTTCAATCACATGACCTAGCTCTGCTCAGGTCAACCATCATTTCAAACACATGACCCAGCTCTGCTCGGGTCAAGACCTACCTCTACTCAGGTCTAATAACATATGCACATCTAGGCCTATCTCTGCTCAGAACCTCTCATGCATATCAATCAATCTTAACACAATTAGACAAGTAATGATATAGGTTACATGTATATAATATCACTTTAGTTTATACTTTTCCAGTGATCATCAACATTCTTGATCACATTACATTACTAGTTCACCTCATTCATACATAGGTCACATACTTTATTTCTCATTTTTCTCATTCATTTCAATATCACATCATTATTCATTTACAATTCACACTTGACATCTAACCATATTTTTCCATTTTATACTTTCACAATGCAAACATGAGCCACACTCACCATATGAGTCATCAACATACCAATATGTAGCATAATTAACATATTTTCTCATAACTCTTCAAGTGACACACTCAACTTCTACAATTTTGACACACCCAGGGACATGGGCGTGTCACTGCCCATGTCTTTAATGTTGTCTTACAGTTGCTATGACACACCCAGAGACATGGGCGTGTCACTACCAATGTCATTCATTCTGCCTTACAGAAACTTTGACACGCCCAACAACACGGGCATGTTAATGGTCATGTCAATTATACTACCTTTCAGTATCTACGACACGCCCAGAAACATGGGCGTATCACTGCACGTGTCTTTAATTTTGTATCACGGTGACTACGACACGCCTAGGGACTTGGGTGTGTCATTGGGCGTGTCAGGCTAAATCTCTGGGTACGCCCATGACATCGCAAAAGTACTCTTTCACTCCATTTCATCAATACAATACTCACATATCACATAGCAACTCCAACCCATGTTAAATCAAATATGCACAATCTCAAAATCATATATATAAACTCAATGTCATATATACAAACCAAAGAAGTTATACATACAAATCTTTGGTTATTCCCAAGCTTACTCTTCTTTCTTTCTTTCTTGTTAATCTAAATACAAAATCATAAAAACAATAATCATATATTTTATTCATACCATTATCCATATATCAATTCATTCAATTAATCATCACTTTCTCTCACTAACTATATCATACATATATAAATAAAATCCATAAAATAAGTTTAAGAAGAAGGTATTTACTTGAATTACTTGCCAAATCTTGACTATTTTCTTTAATCCCTCTTGAATCTCATGTAGCATGAAAAATTCACTCTTCTCCACTCTCTCTCTGTAACCCACGTTGAAGAAGAAGAAGAAGAATAAGAACACTTATCTTCTCCCTACCCATCCTTATCCTTATATAATTAAAATATTATATAAAATTTCCACTTAAATTCTCCACCACTCATCTTCTTCCTTTTTTTGACTTTTTACGTTCCCTTTTATTATCAATTTATTATTATTATTATTATTATTATTATTATTATTATTAATGAATTAAATGATTAAAATCAACTTTCCCACCACCAATATATACCTCATTCATATGTATAGTATATGTTAGATATATGTATATGTCTTATATATTCTATTTATCCTTCTCATGTATCTCATATATACATAGTTCATATATAACATCCATCATAAGCATACATCTAATATTTTCTCTACCTATTACACCCATATGCTCTCCCATATTTACTATTCTAAAATACATCAAAAATCAGGATATTACATTAAATATTGACCATATGAGTTTTAAATTGAGCACAAAATCCCAATTAATTAATTTAAAGGAAAAAAAACAAATAAACCATAAATGTGACTATTGCAAAACTCACTAAATGTGCAATGGGGAGCAAAATATTAAGAAAGAGAAGATGTAACATCCAAAAATTTTTAATTTTTGGAAAATTTGATAAAATAAATTATAATTTAAAAGGATAAATTAAATTAATAGTTTTAAATGAAAAATGAAGGGATTTTAAATGAAAAAGTGGAATATATATATGATATATATGCAAAATATACATAACATATATAAAAGTCAACACTTTTTTAAAGAAAATGGTATTTTGGTAATTAAATCTTATAAATTCAAAATTAATAAAATAATTCAAAAATAAATTAATTTTGAATGGAAGAGAGAAATTTGAACTTTTAATTTATTAAAAAAATAATTAAATAATTAAATATTAAATTATTTTAATATATATATATGTGGTTAAAAAAAAGATGAAAAGGAAAGAATATTAAAAATCTTCTTCTTCTTCTTCTTCTTCTTCTCAAGAACGTGGCTTCCATGGATGTTTGAAGACCAAGGATTTTGCTTCTTCCATACTTTATAAATTGAAGGAATTAACAAGTTTCAAGTGAATTTTTGGTGATTTCCACCAAAATTAGTAAGTTTCCATCTCTTTTCTTTGAATTCCTTAGAAATTTAAATTATGTGAGAATTTGGATTTTTATGTAGTATGTTATAATTGTTGGAATTGGTGTGTATGATGTTATTTTGGGTAGTTAACAATGATTCTAAGGTTAGATTGAAGAGATGATGGAGTTTGGTTAAAGAATGGTGAAGAGAGAGAATTTAGGGTTATGAATTTTAGGGGTTTTGAAAACATGAATTTTAATTGTGCAAATTGATTCCAAATGAGTTGTTTTGATTCATAAACAAGTATTTTAAAGTCAAATATTGGATTTGGTGGTGTTGGGTTGGAGTTTGAGAATGGAAGTGGAGATTTAGGGTTTTGGAAAAGTGATTTTTCAAAGTGGTTGAATTGTGTGATTTTATTTGTTTAAGCATGTTGTTTAGTGTTAAAAGTGATGAATATAAGCTTGGAATGAGTAATGGATTGTGTTGGAATGGAAAACCTTCAATGGGGGAAAGTTAGGCCATTTTTGAGATTTTGTATATAAGAGTGTATTTTTATAATGTAAATGATTTAAATGTATTAAAATATGTTTTTAATAATATAAATAAACTTAAAACACTAATTTAATTGTAGTAGAATGGAATTCTAATGTTGAAGTAAGGAAAGGCTAAATTTTTGAAAATTTATAGGAGTGATGTGTAATTATGATTTAATGTTGGAAATGCCATTAAATGTGATACTAAATGATTATTTGCTATCACATTTGGTTTAGGCATTAAGGGAGATTGATTTTCTTCATCCAAGTGGTGAAGGGCAAGTTAGAAAGATTGGATTGAAGGTTGTTTTTAGCTTGCTTTGGGTTGCTAGTAGAGGTATGTACAAACTTTAAATATAATGTCTATATTTGCATAACATTTGGACTTAACACATTTTGGTTGAAAAATGTGTTAAGCTACTTGGTTCATTGATTGTGTATGAATAATATGCTATGACATTCGTAATGTCATATATGTGTTAAATGCATTGTGAAAAGCCATTGATAATGGCTAATTTGTGTAACATGTGAAATATGCATATTATGTGAAAATACCCAAAGTAATTGGATAATGTGTTGTAAATGCAAAAATGAGATATGTGTAATAATGAAATGAATTGATATTGATAAAAATGAGAAAAGTGATAAAAATAAGAAAGATGTGAAAAATGAGAAAAGTGAAAAAAAATATGAAAATAAGGCAATGTGCCTAGATTGAATATGTAAAAATGAGAAAGAGATTAATAATGAGAAATATGAATAAATTGTGTGCCTAGTATGCTATTCAATTTTCAGAGTTCTGGGTTTGGCAGCATGCCTATGATTGCCTACTGGCTATACGGTGGAATGGTGAAAAGACTATGTCGTAAGCCAGGCCAGCTGATAAATATGATGTTTTTGGGGTAAAAAGACTGGGTCATAAGCCTCAAAAACTGTAACAGTCTAGCCGGGTTGAGGACCATGATACTGGGGCCTAAGGGTCTAGCCGGGTTGAGGTCCAAGAGACTGGGACTGTTACATTATCCATGGATATATATATTGCCTACGGGGCTAGACACATTATGTCATTATGGACCAAAGCAGTAACTCTGAAATTTGAATAGCATATTAGATCCTTTTTGGGCTCATGCTTGTCTTTGTTTTAATGTGAATTATGAATTATGATACAATTGAGTAATATAATGTTATGAGTTGTGCTTATGAAATATTTAAAAATATATATAAGAAAGTGGATTGATGTGACATCTATATGCATTATGCATTTGGTATTGTATTGAGTTATATTGTTATTATCAAAGTTTGTACCACTAGGCTTCGGCTTAGCGCGATTGTTTCCATCGCGTAGGTGACAAGGTAGACCCAGTTGAGCCAGAGAGTTCTTCTAGACCAGGTCGGGTCTAGACTTGTAGTTGAGCTTGTAGAGTTGCTATCAAGATCAGAAACATTGCCAGCAACATGTATATATTTTTATGTTATTGTACATTTTGAGTTTTATGCATGATATATTATGTTTTGAATTTTACGTATTGCATATTATAAAGAATGTTTGAGTGAATGTATTTGAAATGGGAGAATAAGTGTGTTTTAAATTATATATATCTATATGTATAAATGTTTGAGAAAATTGGTGAAATTGAGAAGTATGGTTGAGAGGGTGATTGGAAATTATTGGGAGTGTTTCTTTTTGCAGGTTGAGTAATTGCTAAATTTTGGGATATCCAAAATACAGACAAAACTCTGGCGAATTTTTAATAGAGATTTTTATATATATTATTTATTTTGGGTTCTTATAACATGTAAATAATGTTTATATTCTATTTAATTTTATATATTTCGAATTTGAAATTTTAAATTGGATATGTAAAAAAAAATTGTAAATTCGTCTGTGACATTTTTGTACCGTATATGCGTATTTTACATATGCTAGAAATATGTTTTGTACGTATATAGGGTATAAGGGTGTTGTATTTATTTTGGTATTAGAGCCTAGGTTTGATTTTCTCGACCTAGGTGGGATGATAGAGAGAGAAAATGAGGGATTTGAAAAATAGATTTTAATTGTAATACATGCATTGACACTGGCAGTTTCTGATCTCTGATATAGTATTTTCTGCTTTATTTGCAGATATAGGTAGTTATGGTGTCTCGATCGCATCAGGCTGTTGAGGGTAGTGCAGAGAGTGTGGCTCCATATGAGGGTAGAGATGGAGCTAGAGTTGTATCTGCTGGTGAGGCGCCTGTTTCTGTGCCTGTGAGACCAGCAGCTGATGAGGTTTCGCCTGGCTGGGTATGGCATATGGTAGAGTTGTTGAGGCAGGCTCCAGTTCCGCAGCCGCCACAGCTACAGCAGCAGCCGCAGTTGCCGTTGAGGCAGTATGATAAACTGAGAAAGTATGGGTCTGAGGACTATATTGGTACTACAGACCCTGCTGTAGCAGAGCAGTGGCTAGACCGGGTTCAGAAGATATTTATTCAGTTACATGCTAGTCCAGAAGAAAAGTTTGATTATGCCAGATCTCTTCTGCAGAGAGATGCATATGATTGGTGGAAGACGGTTCCACATGCTCTGGATGATCCACCAGTCCTGACCTATAATGATTTTTTACGAGAATTTGAGCAGAAGTATACTCCGAGAGAGTATAAAGATGCAAAGAAGATGGAGTTCTTGAGTCTGAGACAGGATACTAGGACAGTGACCGAGTATGAGATCGAGTTTATCCGGTTGAGTTACTATGCTAGTGGAATTATTTCTGACGAGTTTGACAGGTGCAGGAGGTTTGAGGAGGGACTGAGACCCTCTATCATGTGCATCATTGCAGGCTCTCGGTATCAGGATTTCTCCCAGTTAGTTGCAGCTGCCAAGAGTGTTGAGAGGGTGCAGAATCTTACAGTAGCTGCCACGGTTAAGGAGACCAGAGTTAAGAGACCCAAGAGTGAGGCAGGGTCTTCATCAGTGAAGAGAGGCCGAGGAGGACATTTTCAGAGGTTTAGTAGGAGTCAGGGGCAGTTTGGCAGGTCAGTACAGTAGCAGAGACAGAGACAGAGACCTGGAATTTTAGTGGCTAGTGCTCCGACCCCAGTGGCTCAGAGACCTACTCCACCTACTTGCGTTCATTGTGGTAGAGTACACGGAGGTGTCTGCTGGTGGAGAGGTGCTTCGAGATTGTGTTTTAGATGTGGGTCATCAGACCATTTTATCAGAGATTATCCCGAGCCACCAGAGGTTAGGCAGGTAGTTATTGAATCTTCTTGACCCAGTGTCAAAGGGGGTCGTGGTGGCAGAGGTTTTAGTAGAGGTGGTCACCCTGGGTTTAGTCAGAGAGGAGGCTCTACATCCGAAGGCAGTAAGCCAGATGAGGCTGGGCCATCTCAGTGGGTTTATGTGATGCAGAGGCAGCCGGATGCTTCAGCCGTCATTACGGGTACATTTCAGTCATTGCTTGGACAAAAATGGAAGGTGGCATTAAGAAAGCAGGTAATAAATTACTTGGGATCTCTAAAGGGGTAGGGCCTCGACCGCACGATGCATGGTGGTGGGATGAGGAGGTTCAAAAGGCTAGTAAGGCTAAGAGGGAATGGTATAAAAAGTTACCGAATGCGGTTAATAGCGAGGCCTTTGAGGAATATAAGAGGGCTAAGAAAGAGGCAAAGAAGGCTGTTAGTGTAGCTCGTGGCAGAGCCTTAGAAGGGATTTATCAAAAGTTAGGTACTAAAGAGGGAGAAATGGGCATTTATAAGATTGCAAGGATGAGAGAAAGGAAAAGCAGAGATTTAAGCCAAGTCAAATGTATAAAGGACGAAGATCAACGGGTGTTGACAGGAGATGTTGAGATTAAGGAGAGGTGGAAGGCTTATTTTGAGCAGTTATTCAACCCTGAACTTGAACAAGATTTTTAAGGTCTTCATGCAACAAATGGTTATATCAGCTGGTCTAGGAGGATCTTGCATAGTGAAGTAAGAGAAGCCTTGAAGTATATGAAAGTTGGTAAAGCTTGTGGCCCGGATGGTATTCCTATTAAGGTTTGGAAGAACCTTGGAGAGGTAGGAGTTGCCTGGTTAACTAAACTCTTTAATGCTATTGTGAAAGGACGTAAGATGCTGAATGCTTGGAGGAAGAGTATCCTGGTACCCATATATAAAATTAAGGGAGACATTCAATGCTGTACAAATTATCGGGGTATCAAACTTATGAGCCATACTATGAAATTATGGGAAAGGATTATTGAACACAGATTGAGGAAGCTTACAAGAGTTTCGGAGAATCAGTTTGGGTTTATGCCAGGGAGATCTACCATGGAGGCTATTTCTCTTCTAAGAAGACTAATGGAATTGTATCAAGAGAAGAAGAAAGATCTCCACATGGTATTTATTGACTTGGAGAAAGCCTATGATAGAGTACCAAGAGAAGTGTTATGGTGGGTTTTGAAGAGAAAAGGAGTCAGCGGCAAATATATCAACATCATCAAGGACATGTATGAGAATGCAGCCACTAGTGTGAAAACACCTGGTGGAGACACTGAGGCTTTCCCCATTACTACCGGATTGCATCAAGGTTCTGCCATGAGTCCATATTTATTTACCCTGGTTATGGACGAGCTAACCAGAAGCATACAAGACAATGTTCCTTGGTGTATGTTGTTTGCTGATGACATTATTTTAATTGATGAGACTAGTGCTGGTGTAAACCGTAAGCTGGAAGTGTGGAGAAAAACCCTCGAGGACAAGGGTTTTAAGTTAAGTAGGAGTAAAATGAAATATATGCACTGTGAGTTCAGTCTAAAGAAGAAACAGGAACATGAGGTTAAGTTGGATGGAGTTTTGGTTCCTAAAACCAAGCAGTTCAAATATTTGGGTTCGGTGTTCCAGAATGATGGCCGTATAGATGAAGATGTGGCTCACATAATACAGGTAGGGTGGTTGAAGTGGAAGGGTGCGACTTGGGTTCTATGTGATAAGAAAATACCTCTGAAAGTGAAAGGTAAATTCTATAGGACGGTTGTTAGACCTATGATGCTCTATGGTAGTGAGTGTTGGGCACCAACGGGACAATATTTGCATAAGATGAGTGTGGCAAAATTGAGGATGCTAAGATGGATGTGTGGACATACTAGACTGGATAAAATTAAGAATGTTCATATTCGACAAAAAGTCCAAGTAGCGGATGTCGGAGATAATGTGAGGGAAGGAAGACTTAGATGGTATGGGCATGTTTTAAGAAGACCCCCTAATGCCGCGGTTCGTAAGTGTGAGAATTTGTTGATTGAGGGGGCTAGAGGTCGTGGAAGACCTAGAACTGTGTGGAATGAGGTGATAGCAAGAGACTTACGTGCCTTAGATCTTGATGCGGATTTGATTAATGACAGACTTGAATGGAGACGTAAAATAAGTGTCTTGGAAGGGGCCTAAGGCTGGAGTATCTTTTTTGGTGTCTTTTGAGCTTATTTTGTTAAGGATCCATACAGCCGACCCCAACTTGTTTGGGACTAAGGCTTAGTTGTTGTTGTTGTTGTTGTTGTTGTTGTTGTTGTTGTTGTTGTTGTTGTTGTTGGTATTTCAGTCATTGCTCTATTAGATCCTGGATCTACGCATTCATACATAAGTGCATCCATCTTGTCTGTGTCTGAATTGCATTCTGAGTCCCTAGGATTTAATATCTTGGTGACAAATCCTTTAGGGCATAGTGTTGTGGTGAGCATGGTGCACCGAGATAGTCCAGTTGTTGTTCAAGATGGGGAGTTTCTCGGTGACCTGATTGAGATGCCTTTTAGGGAATATGATCTGATTTTGGGCATGGATTGGTTATCCAAGCATGGGGCTATGGTAGACTGTCAGAAGAAATGTGTTACTTTGAGAACACGGGATGGTAGGGATGTTATAGTATCTAGTGAGCAGAGGTATCTTTCATCTATGTTTGTTTTAGCTGTTTCAGCTAGGAGAATGATTCGGAAGGGATGTGAGGCTTATCTTGCTCATGTTGTAGATACTAGAGTAGTGGAATCCCTACTTGAAAGTATACCCACAGTTGCCGAGTTTCCAGATGTTTTCCCTAATGAGTTGCCAGGGGTACCTCCTGAGAGAGAAGTGGAGTTTGGTATCGATTTGTTGCCTGGTACCACTCATATCTCTATTACCCCTTATCGGATAGCACCTGCTGAGTTGAGAGAGTTGAAGGTGCAGTTGCAGGAGTTATTGGATAAAGGGTTTGTCCGCCCTAGTGTGTCCCCGTGGGGAGCGCCTGTATTGTTTGTGAAGAAGAAGGATGGCACCATTAGATTGTGTATTGATTATAGGCAGTTGAATATGGTGACTATCAAGAACAAGTATCCTTTGCCTCGTATAGATGATCGCTTTGATCAGTTGAAGGGAGTAGCAGTATTCTCTAAGATTGATATGAGATCAGGGTACCATCAATTGAGAGTCAGAGATGTGGATGTACCCAAGACAGCTTTTCGTACGAGGTATGGGCATTATGAGTTTCTGGTGATGCCCTTTGGATTGACGAATGCACCAGCAGCTTTTATGGATTTGATGAACAGGGTATTCAGACCATATTTAGATCAGTTTGTGGTGGTCTTCATTAATGATATCTTGGTGTATTCACGTAATGAGGAGGATCATGATAGGCATTTGCGGATTGTATTGCAGACTCTGAGAGAGAAGCAATTGTATGTAGCTTTTCTCGGTCATGTGGTTTCAGCAGAGGGTATTAGAGTTGATCCGAGTAAAATTGAGGCTATCTTGAATTGGAGTCCACTGAAGACTGTGACAAAGGTTAGAAGTTTTCTGGGATTGGCAGGCTATTATTGTCGATTTGTGAAGGGTTTTTCTATAATAGCTACACCACTCGCCAGATTACTTCGGAAAGCAGTTAAATTTGTGTGGACAGATCAGTGTCAGGCGAGTTTTGAGCAGCTGAGGGAGATGTTGACTCAAGCTCTTGCCCTTACCCTGCCTGTGGAAGGTAAACCATATGTGATATATAGTGATGCTTCACACAATGGTTTAGGTTGTGTTTTGATGCAGGAGGGTAGAGTCATTACTTATGCCTCTCGACAGTTGAAACCGCATGAGCTAAATTATCCGACGCATGATTTAAAATTAGCAACAATAGTCTTTGCCTTGAAGATTTGGCGGCATTATTTGTATGGGAAAAAGTGTTTCATTTATACAGATCATAAGAGTTTGAAATACCTGGGTGTTCAGAGAGAGCTGAATCTTCGGCAGAGGCGATTGTTAGAGTTGATTAAAGACTATGACTGTTTGATTGATTATTATCCTGGTAAGGTAAATGTTGTTGCTGATGCCTTGAGTCAAAAATCTTTGGCAGGTTTGACTGCTTATTCGCTCTCATTGCTTGTTGAGTTGAGAGCATTGCATACTAGATTTGAGTCTTCTGATGATGGTGCTTTGAGGGCTTAGTTGCAGTTGAGGCCAGTCTTGTTGGATCATATTAGGGAGGCTCAATTAGCAGATGAGAGAATTCAGAAAATTATGCTGGTTTGTCAGAAAGGGGAAAGTCGAGACTTTTATGTGAGGGATGATGGCAGTCTATGGTACAGAGATAGATTGTGTATTCTTGATGATGCATAATTGAAAAGAATGATATTAGAGGAAGCACATCAGTCACTTTTTGCTATGCACCCTGGGAGTACCAAAATGTATCAGGACTTGAAGCGACATTATTAGTGGTCGGGTATGAAGAGGGACATAGCAAAGTTTGTATCCAGATGTCTCACTTGCCAGAAAGTGAAGGCTGAACACCAAGTTCCTTCAGGATTGCTCCAACCTTTATCGGTGCCAGAGTGGAAATGGGAGCGAGTGACAATGGATTTTGTGACTGGACTACTTTTGACTCAGAAGAAGCATGATGCAATCTGGGTGATAGTTGATCGGATGACAAAGACAGCTCATTTTCTTTCAGTTCGGATGGATTATTCTCTTGAGAGGTTGGTTGAGCTGTATATCAATGAGATAGTCAGGTTGCATGGAGTCTCAGTTTCTTTGGTGTCGGATCGAGATCCTCGGTTTACTTCGAGGTTTTGGAAGAGTTTGCATAATGCTCTGGGTTCTCGATTGCATTTTAATACTGCTTTCCATCCTCAGACAGATGGACAGCCAGAGAGAGTGATACAGATTTTGGAGGATATGTTGAGGAGCTGTATTATTGATTTTACTGGGAATTGGGACAGATTTTGCCATTAGTTGAATTTGCTTATAACAACAGTCCTCAGTCAAGTATTGGAATGACTCCTTATGAGGCTTTATATGGCAGGAGATGCAGGATACCTTTGTGTTGGGATGAAGTTGGAGAAGATAAACTGGTTGGTCCCAATTTGATTAAGGAAACAAAGGAGAAAGTGAAGGTGATTCAGGGTCGTTTGAAAGCAGCTTCAGACCGACAGAAATCTTATTCAGATTTAAAGAGAAGAGTCATAGAGTTTAATGTGGGAGATAAAGTGTTTCTGAAGGTGTCTCCATGGAAGAAAATTTTGAGATTTGGCCGCAAAGGGAAGTTGAGTCCTCGTTTCATAGGACCATATGAGGTGTTGGAGAGAGTTGGTCCAGTGGCTTATAGACTAGCTTTGTCGCCTGAGTTAGATCGAATACATAATATTTTCCATGTCTCGATGCTTCAGAGATATAGATCTGACCCATCTCATATCTTGTTAGTGGAGTCCATTGAGGTGAGTCCAGATCTAACTTACGAGGAAGAACCAGTGGCGATTTTGGCACGAGAGGTTAAAGAATTGAGGAATAAGAGGGTGCCACTTGTGAAAGTCCTTTGGAGGATTCATGTCACTGAGGAGGCGACATGGAAAAGTGAGCAGGCGATGCAGAGTCAGTTTTCCCATTTGTTCCAGATTTGAGGACATGTAATTTCAGGGAAGAAATTTGTTTTAGGGGGAGAGAATTGTAACATCCAAAATTTTTTGAAAATTTTTTAATTTTTGGAAAATTTGATAAAATAAATTATAATTTAAAAGGATAAATTAAATTAATAGTTTTAAATGAAAAATGAAGGGATTTTAAATGAAAAAGTGGAATATATATATATATGATATAAATGCAAAATATACATAACATATATAAAAGTCAACACTTTTTAAAAGAAAATGGTATTTTGGTAATTAAATCTTATAAATTCAAAATTAATAAAATAATTTAAAAATAAATTAATTTTAAAAGGAAGAGGGAAATTAGGACTTTTAATTTATTAAAAAAATAATTAAATTATTAAATATTAAATTATTTTAATATATATATATGTGTGTGGTTAAAAAAAAGATGAAAAGGAAATAATATTAAAAATCTTCTTCTTCTTCTTCTTCTTCTTCTCAAGAACGTGGCTTCCATGGATGTTTGAAGACCAAGGATTTTTCTTCTTCCATACTCCATAAATTGAAGGAATTAACAAGTTTCAAGTGGATTTTTGGTGATTTCCACCAAAATTAGTAAGTTTCCATCTCTTTTCTTTGAATTCCTTGGAAATTTAGATTATATGAGAATTTGGATTTTTATGTAGTATGTTATAATTGTTGAAATTGGTGTGTATGATGTTATTTTTGGTAGTTAACAATGATTCTAAGGTTAGATTGAAGAGATGATGGAGTTTGGTTAAAGAATGGTGAAGAGAGAGAATTTAGGGTTATGGATTTTTGGGGTTTTGAAAACATGAATTTTAATTGTGCAAATTGATTCCAAATGAGTTGTTTTGATTCATAAACAAGTATTTTAAAGTCAAATATTGGATTTGGTGGTGTTGGGTTGGAGTTTGAGAATGGAAGTGGAGATTTAGGGTTTTAGAAAAGTGATTTTCCAAAGTGTTTGAATTGTGTGATTTTTTTTTTGTTTAAGCATGTTGTTTAGTGTTAAAAGTGATGAATATAAGCTTGGAATGAGTAATGGATTGTGTTGGAATGGAAAACCTTCAATGGGGGAAGGTTAGGCCATTTTTGAGATTTTGTATATAAGAGTGTATTTTTATAATGAAAATTATTTAAATGTATTAAAATATGTTTTTAATAATATAAATAAACTTAAAACACTAATTTAATTTTAGTAGAATGGAATTCTAATGTTGAAGTAAGGAAAGGCTAAATTTTTGAAAATTTATAGGAGTGATGTGTAATTATGATTTAATGTTGGAAATGCCATTAAATGTGATACTAAATGATTATTTGCTATCACATTTGGTTTAGGCATTCAGGGAGATTGATTTGCTTCATCCAAGTGGTGAAGGGCAAGTTAGAAAGATTGGATTGAAGGTTGTTTTTAGCTTGCTTTGGGTTGCTAGTGGAGGTATGTACAAACTTTGAATATAATGTCTATATTTGCATAACATTTGGACTTAACACATTTTGGTTAAAAAATGTGTTAAGCTACTTGGTTCATTGATTGTGTATGAATAATATGCTATGACATTCGTAATGTCATATATGTGTTAAATGCATTGTGAAAAGCCTTTGATAATGGCTAATTTGTGTAACCTGTGAAATATGCATATTATGTGAAAATGCCCAACGTAATTGGGTAATGTGTTGTGAATGCAAAAATGAGATATGTGTAGTAATGAAATGAATTGATATTGATAAAAATGAGAAAAGTGAGAAAAATGAGAAAGATGTGAAAAATGAAAAATGTGAAAAAAAAAATGTGAAAATAAGGCAATGTGCCTAAATTGAATATGTAAAAATGAGAAAGAGATTAATAAGGAGAAATATGAATAAATTGTATGCCTAGTATGCTATTCAATTTTCAGAGTTCTGGGTTTGGCGGCATGTCTATGATTGCCTACTGGCTATACGCTGGAATGGTGAAAAGACTAGGTCGTAAGCCAGGCCAGCTGATAAATATGATGTTTTTGGTGTGAAAAGACTGGGTCGTAAGCCTCAAAAACTATAACAGTCTAGCAAGGTTGAGGACCAAGATATTGGGGCCTAAGGGTCTAGCCGGGTTGAGGTCCAAGAGACTGGGTTTGTTACATTATCCATGGATATATATATATATTGCCTATGGGACTAGACACATTGTGTCATTATGGACCAAAGCGGTAACTCTGAAATTTGAATAGCATATTAGATCCTTTTTGGGCCCATGCTTGTCTTTATTTTAATGTGAATTATGAATTATGATACAATTATGTAATATAATGTTATGAGTTGTGCTTATGAAATATTTCAAAAATTATATAAGAAAGTGGATTGATGTGACATCTATATGCATTATGCATTTGGTATTGCATTGAGTTATATTGTTATTATCCAAGTTTGTACCACTAGGCTTCGGCTTAGCGCGATTGTTTCCATCGCACAGGTGACAGGGTAGACCCAGTTGAGCCAGAAAGTTCTTCTAGACCAGGTCGGGTCTAGACTTGTAGTTGAGCTTGTAGAGTTGCTATCGAGATCAGAAACACTGCCAGCAACATGTATATATTTTTATGTTATTATACATTTTGAGTTTTATGCATGATATATTATGTTTTGAATTTTACGTATTGCATATTATAAAGAATGTTTGGGTGAATGTATTTGAAATGGGAGAATAAGTGTGTTTTAAATTATATATATCTATATGTATAAATGTTTGAGAAAATTGGTGAAAATAAGAAGTATGGTTGAGAGGGTGATTGGAAATTATTGGGAGTGTTTCTTTTTGCAAGTTGAGTAATTGCTAAATTTTGGGATATCCAAAATACAGACAAAACTCTGGCGAATTTTTACTAGAGATTTTTATTTACATTATTTATTTTGGGTTCTTATAACAAGTAAATAATGTTTATATTCTATTTAATTTTATATATTTAGAATTTAAAATTTTAAATTGGAAATGTAAAAAAAAAATTTAGTAAATTCGTCTGTGACATTTTTGTACCGTATATGCGTATTTTACATATGCTAGAAATATGTTTTGTACGTATATAGGGTATAAGAGTGTTACAGAAGAAGGAGAAAATAACAATAGTAATAATGAAAAAAAACAAATAATGATAAAAAAGAAAATCTAGGTAAAGGACCGATTAGTTGTTAAAGTTATGGCTCGCCACTCAGAGTGATATTTCTAGTATGTCTATTTATCCTGTTTAAATGGGAATCAAAGCCATAAGTAATTCATGCCTTTTGTTGAAAAAGGCTTAAATTACCTAATTTTAGTTAATTAATTACTGAATAAAAAAGATAAAGAAAATAAAACGACACCTTGGGCAGTCATTTTTTCTTAACAAAAGGTTTGAGAGCTTTGCCACTTTGCAACTCCACTTGTGTAGGGAAAATTAAATGAAATTAATTAATAGTGATGCAAAGAATTAAAAGTAATAAAAAGAAAACTGAGTATATTGATTAATTTTTATCACATGTGCAATTTGACAGAGTTTTGGGGTCTAAAATTTTTATCCCAAAACAAGAGGAGGAGGTTGCTATTTATAAAAGTTGAATTTGGCTTTTGAGTTGTGTGTAACGCAGACAGGCCACTCGAGACATGGATGGCTGCATGCGTGCTTCAAGCCATACCAGGCGTGGACGGGTCGCGCCTATTGCAACTATTCACAGCCTGTCTGAGCTTGGTGCAGATAGGTTGTGCCACATGGAGCAATCATTTTCTTTTTTTACAAAGATATGCATGTGTAGTTTTTTTTATTTTAATTTTCCTAATTTTTTGAATTAGATGCAAAATTAGGGGTTCACAAACATGAACTGAATTAAATGAAAGTCTATGATGCTTGCCCAATTGACAAGCATTACATAACTTATTAGATGAACTAATCCTAAGAACACTGGAACCTAAGCTAGAATCTAATGAATTTGAAAGCTAAAGATCACAAAATTGACGATGCCATAGCTACATGAGAGGAAGTAATAGCCCCAAGGCTAATGGAGTTATGTGAATGTGGAATGGAAACAGAATGAAAAACATAACTATCACCCTGACTACTAGAACTAAAAAGTGGAGTCCACGTCTAGAGGTCCTTAACATGGAAACCAAAAGGGTCAAATTAAATTGAACATGAATTGTCTTTTGTAAATTTTTTGATAGACACAAGATTACTAGTTAAATGTGGAACAACAAGAACATTATAAAGAGAAAAGTTGGAATTTGAGAAAGCTAATTGAGCACTGCCAACATGAGTGATATCATATTTTTCACCATTCCCAAATATAACCTTATCAAAACCCAAATAAGGAGATGACACAGAAAGATTACCTTGTGCGTTAGCCATATGAGATGTAGCACCTTAGTCAGGTATCCATGGTAGGGGTGGTGGTTCTTGAAGTTCAGTGGCATTAAAGGACCCAGTATAGTTTT
Organism: Garcia nutans; assembly: GCA_947685225.1. NCBI lineage: Eukaryota > Viridiplantae > Streptophyta > Magnoliopsida > Malpighiales > Euphorbiaceae > Garcia > Garcia nutans. The sequence continues at coordinate 2,791,637 of CANTUV010000013.1, forward strand.
CTTGAGGCATGGGAGAATTAGTAGGAAACTGAGGACTAGGATGATGGAAAATTGGACAGTCCTAGGCCCCATGCTAGAAATCATTGCACAACTGACATTGAATGGGAGCCGAATTATATTGCCAAGATAAATTTGGTGGATAAGCCATGGGAGGCCATGATCCAAGCACACCATAAGGATTGAATGGTAGGTGAGGTTGACTATAAGTTTGACCCCCTCGGCCATGGCCCCGCCTACGCTTATTACCCTGAAAATTTTAAAAATATGGAACATTGCTATTGGAGTCTTAGTAGTATGAAGGTCTTAGAGAAGAATGCAACTGGTTATTAATTTGTACAAGTCCTCCATTGGATTAAGAAACTGAACGTTCTAAGGTGGCTATAACAGTTTGAGCAGATGGTGAAGGATTAGTGTTGGATGATTGGCGCTTAGATCTATTTAGGAGCCAAAGTCCTTGAAGGTAAAAAACAGTCATGGTTTTGACAAAAGAGGGTAATGGTGTTTGGTTGCTAATATTAATAACAATTGTCATGACTTAACCCGAGGGTACGTGACTGGCACTAGGCAACGAGAAAAGCATGTTGCTCCCAGAATCCATAATAGGCCTAACAACTCATTTTTTGATAAATATAGATGGTGACAGTAGTCACTATCTCGAACTGGACTCACTAGCCTACTAATATTATACTTTAATATAATATCACATCATCATCATCAAACATTTATTAACATATAAATTTAATTAAACCACGAAATTAAATGAATAAGAAGATAGACAAGAAAAGAAATACCATGCGGAGTTCTAGAAAATAATTATAACATAATTATACAATAAAACATATATAATTAACACTCCTGCCATGGAATAAAAAGGCAGGATGACCTGAATAAGCAGTACTCGTATACTCAACCTACAACCTGGGTAAAATAGTGAATAGGAATGAGCGTTTGACTCAATGAGTTATATGGTAATTAATATAATATAATTATCTCATGCATAACGTGCTCATACAAATGTCAATCAACCAATAAATCACATAAGCAAATAAGGATAGAAGTAAGTCAATGGGGTCACACTAAACCTCAAACTGGGGAGCCTATCCCCCTATCTTGCTCTCTTAGTCCATACATTTCTCTTAGAATCCAATATATAGAGTCGGTCGTCACAGCCGTGACTAAGCAGCGCTGAGCATGAAAATGCCCCCACCGTCATGCTAGTTCTAATCTCATCATATAATATCCTCATATCATAAATCATATCCCCAATCATGTATGATCCTACACATCCTAACTCTATCTGGTATCACACTTTACATCAAGCATAACCAACTCTTACTCAACACACATTATGCTTATAATAATAATAATTGTACACATGTTGCACAAATAGTCGATGCATTATACAAATACAATTATAAACATAAATTAGAGGAGCAGGGTATTATATTATTTTATATAACTCATAGTAGACGAAACTCAATAACTCTCCTCGAAGCATCTAACTGATGATGGAAAAACACCTGAATATTATTTTTCAAACAGCAACAGGAACAATTAGAATATAAACAGATGAGTAACTTTAAATATTTTGCCAAAATTTTGGCAGAGTCTCCCATATAATTAGAACATTTTCCCCTCGAAATAAAACATGCAAACAGCACTTCCAATAGCTTACAATTATCAATATCAATCTAATCTCCCCATCTAAGCATCCAACCAAACTCAACATTAATTTTCTTTATTTAATTTACTTACAAAATACCCCTTTAAGATTTTAAAATATACATTAAATCAATTTTAAGAAAATAATTTTATAATCGCCCTTCAACTATAATTAAATAATATATAATTTATTTACCTTAATTGTCACAAATAATAACTTATTATAATCATAAAAATATCAAATATATATTCGATTAAACACTAATTTTACTTAATTAGCTTTAGTTATAAAAATTATTTAAATTTTTAAAACACGTTTTAACTAAATTTGAATAAATTTTGGTGAGTAATTTATCTAATTATCAAACAAATAAAAATTATCATTTTTTATTTATTACTTTAATTATATCTAAAATTACTATAACTCATAATTCATTTTAGTATCTAATTATAAATTTCTACCAATTTAATATTAAAAAAATTATAATAATTAACCTTCAATTATTTATTATTTATGATATGTTTTTACTATTTTTTATAATCATCAGAATAGTAACTCCATCGTCGGAATAGTGTCACCGTCGCGAAAAAATGATAACCGAAATAGTTTCACCGTCACTGAAAAATGATAACTCGAATAGTACCACCATCACCAAAAAACGGTAACCCGTTTTAGGCCAAACTCAAAAGTGGTCTAAAATTTACAAATGATATATCAAAATGAAGCTTATGAAGAGAGAGTTCTAAAAATACTAACCTTGCTGAGAAAGGAGGTCAAAAAGTGGCCAAAAAATTGATCGAAAGGTCACTATAGTAGTACACCTCCGATTGACTTCCACCAACGAGTGAGGAAAATTTCGGCGTCAAACGGCGATGATTTTGGTGGCGTTGGACTTATCGAACGATAGACTTTCCAATGGTGCAGGAGGAGTCGATAGTTAATCACCAGACGATGATAGATATGAGAAAAATCGATCGGTGCACTATATCTCTCTCTCTCTGTGTCACTTTCTCTCTCTTCTTTTATGCTTCTTCTCTCTCTTCCTCTTTTCTTCTTTTTCTGCTTCTTTTTTTTCCTTCTCTTTAATTTTTTTATTTTATTTTATTTTATTTTATTAATTTTAAAATAATTTAAAATTTAGATTAATATAATCTTCCCTCCTTTTAAAAATTCATCCTCGAATTTTCAAACTACGAAAAATGCTCAAGTGAAAAGTCAAAATATCCACACTTCCCTACATACTCTAATATATTATCCTTAAGAATCATATTTAATATTCTTAATTCAACCAATCTGCCATTTTAATAAATCTTACCTAGCTATATTCACAATTGACCTCAAAACATTTGATTAGTCATTTTAAATCTAACTCTCAATTTACTAATTGATCATGTCACTACTTTACAATCCAAATGAGGTTATATTTAACGATAACACAAATATACTAACATCATTATTTATCTCTATACTTCCAATTTTGGTAACTTAATCTAAATACTTCTTTTACTATATTCCTTTCAAATAATAATTTATGCATATCACTTTTAAATTTTTCACATTTTAAAACATATCAATTTAGTTACACTTCAATTAATCATTTCAAATTCACATACTTGAATTATTCTAAAAATTCCAACAATTCATATAGTCTCTAAATCACAATTTTACTTAATAAATTTCGTTTTTCGCCTAAAATTATCATGATATGTATACAACTTGCATATAAAATCTTAACAAATTTCTAAATTTATAGCCACCTTAACTGTTTATACTTTATAAACTCTAAAATTTTATCTTGTTTTAATCTCGACTGAACATCTTGCCTTCTTTTCGTTTCTATCTTAGAAAATCAAATCAATTTAATCCAAAATAGATTTTTTTCAATCAATTCAAATATCAAATCCAATTTATTATCATCAACTCATCAAAGTCAAAACTCTAATTTAATTTATTAATTTATTCAATTGAATCTTAGAATAGAAATTACTCATTTCTACTAATGATATTCATGTACCATATTGATCCCAATTAAATTGATAACATTATTTTATATATATATTCGTCCAGCTCAACCTAAAAGCACACAGTATTCAATCATTCTCTATCATTTTAACTCGTCAGTATACTATGTCATTTCCAAATTCATGAATATAACTTTAATAATATTATAGCTGACCTTTATTATCTATCAAAAATATTTAGTTTCCTAATATATTTATATTCATATATCACAAATATATTCACATTCAAACTCATCATACACTATTTATTATCAAAATTTAAGTTTACTATATCTTTATAATTCATAATTATTACATGTCATTTTATTCAATGTCAAGTCCAAATGATATCAATGATTTACATATCCAAAATTCCTATCCATATATATCCTCAATCCCTTAGGCTCCACACGTCATTCATACTCTAATTATCTCATGTGTTATACTTCATATTTAGTTTTTCTTCACTTAGATTCTATTTTCTCATCCAATCATCGTTCAAGTAAGAATTTAAATTTATCATAAATCAATTATCTTATTTCTTCACTTACTATGTCTGCTTAAAGAACTACCTAGGTCTAGCATTTTACGCATTCAAGGAAAAATATATAATGTTATGATATACAATCTTTAATACAATCCACACTTTGAAGCCACAAAAGCAACATAACTCATATCTCGCATTAATAAACACATATAACATTCACACACATAAATAACAACAATTAAATTACCACCTATTGATAGCGCTGAATTTGAGGCAAATGAAACCCAATCAAGATGAAAGGAAAACTTATACTTCGCCTGAAATAAGAACTTAGACCAACTAAAACTCTTCCAACCATAGACATTGTACATGCCTCAAAATCATTACTCTAATACCAACTTTGTCACGACCCAATGCTAGGGCACATGACCGGCACTAGAGAAGGAAAAAAATATGTGGCATCTAGAATCTGTAGAAAGCATAACAATTCATTTTTCGATAAATATAGATGGTGACAGCAGTCACTATCTCGAACCGGGCTCACTAGCCTACTAATACTATACTTCAAAATAAAATCACATCATCATCATCAGACATTTATTAATAAATATATTTAACTAAACCGCAGAACTAAATAAAAAAGAAGAAAGACAAGAAAAGAAATATCATGCGGAGTTCTAGAAAATAATTATAGCATAATTATACAATAAAATATATACAATTAATACTCATGCAGAGAAATAAAAAGGTAGGATGACCTGAATAAGAAGTACTCCTATGCTCAACCTGCAACCTGAAAAAAAAATGGTGAACAGAAATGAGCGTTCGACTCAATGAGCTATATAGTAATTAATATAATACAACTATCCCATGCATAACGTGCTCATACAAATGCCAATCAACCAACAAATCACATAAGTAAACAAGAATAGGAGTAAGTCAATGGGGTCACACTGAACCTCAAACTAGGGAACCTATCCCCCTATTTGGCTCTCTTAGTCCATATATTTCTCTTAGAATGTAATACATAAGGTCCGTCGTCACAGCCGTAGCCAAGCAGCGCTACCCGACTGACAAACAGCGCTGAGCATGAAAATGTCCCCTTCATCACGCTAGTCCTAATCTCATCGTATAATATCCTTATATCATTAAATCGTATCCCTGATCATGTGTGATCCCACATCATCCTAACTCTATATGGCATCACACGTTACATCAAAGACAACCAATTCTTACTCAACACACATTATATTTATAATGATAATAATTATACATATGTTGCACAAACAGTCGATGCATTATACAAATGCAATTATAAACATAAATTAGAGAGCGAGATATTATATTATTTTATATAATTCACAGTAGAAGGAACCTAATAACTCTCCTCGAAGCATCTGACTGATGATGGAAAAATTTCTAAATATTATTTTTCAAATAGCAATAAGAACTATTAGAATATAAACAGATGAGTAACTCTAAGATTTTGCCGAAATTTCGACAGTCTCCCATATAATTAGAATATTTTTCCCTGAAATAAAACATGCAAATAACACTTCCAATAGCTCACAGTTATCAATATCAATCTAATCTCCCCATCTGAGCCTCCAAACAAACTCAACATTAATTTTCTTTATTTAATTTACTTACAAAATACCCATTTAAGATTTTAAAATATACATTAAATCAATTTTAAAAAAATAATTCTATAATCGTCCTTCAACTATAATTAATTAATATATAATCTATTTGCCTTAATTATCACAAATAATAACTTATTATAATCATGATAATATCGAATATATATATTTGATTAAACACTAATTTTATTTAATTAGCTTTAGTTATAAAAATTATTTAAATTTTTAAAACACATTTTAACTAAATTTGAATAAATTTTGGTGAGTAATTTATCCAATTATCATACAAATAAAAACGTCATTATTTTATTTATTCCTTTAATTATATCTAAAATTATTATCATAACTCATAATTCATTTTGTTATCTAATTATAAATTTCTATCAATTAAATACTAAAAAAATTTATAATAATTAACCTTCAATTATTTATTATATATTTTTACTATTTTTTATAATCGTTGAAATAGTAACTATGTCAACGGAATAGTATCCCCATCGCCGAAAAATGATAACTGAAATAGTATTACCGTTATTGGAAAACAGTAACCAAAATAGTATCACCGTCACGGAAAAATTATAACATAATAGTATCACCGTCGTTGAAAAACGATAACCGAAATAGTATCACTGTCACCAAAAAATAGTAATCGAAATAGTTTCACCATCACCGAAAAATAGTAACCGGAATAGTATCACTGTCACCAGAAAACGATAATCAGCTTCTGACCAAACTCAAAAGTGGTCTAAAATTTACAAATGATATACCAAAATGAAGCTTATGAAGATAGAGTTTCAAAAATATCAATCTTGCAAGGAAAGGAGATCGAAAGTTGGCCTAAAAATTGATCGAAAGATCACTGTAGCGATACACCTCCGTTTAACTTCGACCGGCGAGTGAGAAAAATTTTGACATCGGACGGTGATGATTTTGATAGCGTTGGATTCGTCGGATGATAGGCTTTTCAATGGTGCGGGAGGTGTCAATAGTTGATTGCTGGATGGCGATAGATCTAAGAAAAATCAATTGGTACACTATTTCTCTCTGCCTCTCTGTCACTTTCTCTCTCTTCTTGTATGCTCTTTCTCTTTCTTCCTCTTTTCTTCTTTTTCTCTTTCTTTCTTTTTTTTCCTTCTCTTATAAATACATATATATACATATTTTATTTTATTTTATATTTTTTTAATTTTAAAATAATTTAAAATTTGAATTATTACAATAATGCTCTCATATTCAACGGGTAAATCTTTCAAAATCTGCATCACCGGATCAGACTCAGTGATTGAATGCCCTATAGCAATGAAGGAATCATAAAGGTCTTTGAGCTTTCATAAATAATTTTCAATGGAGAGGTTTTCCTTTGTGGTGTTGTAAAATTCAACCTTTAGTTGTAGAAGACAAGCGTGAGCGTGTGCTTGGTCTTTAAACAATGATTCTATGGATGTCCATACTTCACGTGTGGCTAAGGTGACATTGGGTTCGATCAAGGTACAGGGAATTTTTGTGGTAATGGTGGCTTGAATCCAAGAGAGAACAAGGGAGTCTACTTGCTTTCATAAAAGATATTCAGAATTGGGAATGGTAGTACAATCAAGTTGACTAACAGTTTTGGGTGGTGCAACACTGGTGCCATCCACATGACTATACACGTCATAACCTTAAAGAACAGGAACAATAAGAGATCACCATAACAAAAAATTGGTGAAATTTAGTGTTTCATTGGCGCAATTACGCATATTAGAAACACTGAAAGAGGGGTGAGAAGATTGTTGTAAAGAGGCTGAGGAATATGAGTAGTTTGAGGAGAGGTAGAAGTTGATTTAGTAGCTTAAGACATAATGAAGACACGAAGAAAGAATTGAGAAAAAAAATTGATCACCAAAGAAAAAATTTTAGAAGCTCTAATACCAAGAAATAATTGTTTATAGAATAATTTCCCCCTTCTAAAGTGTATATTTCTCATATAATATTTATACATTCAGTAGTTTACACATGTTGACTATCCTACTGTATACAGAGTTCTAGCACAACACTATCCTACTGTATACAGATTTCTAGCTTAACTGTAACAGCAAATATAACAATCACAAATGTACATCTCAATAATACTTATGTTTTTCCTCATATTTATACTTGTTATAATTTATTCAAATTCCATTTAAAAGTCTATTTCTCTATTTTATACGCATGTATAAGTTTATATTGTTATTTAACTCTTATTTTTCTGAATTATATTCTTTTTATCTTATGTTTACATGTATATATAAAAATTCAGCTCTCATTTTACAATTCATATTAGCTAATAGTTATTTCTTTATATTTTTATCTTCATTTTACACCACTATGATAGTAACTAATTCATCATTTTCCTTGATTAAATATTAATTTGAACTAAGTTTAATGAATTAAAAATCGAACTTAATTAATTCGGAAGTAAACAGTTTATACATACTTCTTTTCCTTCACTTTCCCACATTAATTTGACTATTTTATACTCTTTTTATAATAAAATTTTACTACCACTACAAAAAAAAAATTGTTTATTAGTGACTTACCAAATCCGTTGCTAATGATGTATTTTTTTATCGCTATTAGTATTAGTGGCGATTTTATAGTCACCGCTCGTTGTAACAAATACATCCCTTACAAAATATTTTTTTTTACAATATTATTGCTTATAATGTTTTGCGATAAAATTATGTCATTGCTAATAACTTTAAAAGTGATTGCTAATGAGACTAAAAATAAAAAGAATAGACTACAAAATTTTATTTATAATGATTATTTACCCTTACTGTAAATGTGATAAAATTGTTACTAATAATTTTTTACAATAAAATCATATCATTACTAATAAATTTAAAAGTAATTACTAATGAGTCTAGAAATGAGAAGAATAATCCATAAAATTTTATTTGTAACAATTATTTATCATCGCTATAAATTTTTAGTAACAAACAATTTACAATTATTTCTAACTAATATATATTGTTACTATTACTATTTTTTTTTTTACTTTTGGCGATCATTTTAAATTGATGCAAATAACATAAACAATGAGAATGCAATTATGCACTAGCGATAAACATTTTTTATTGCAATTATTATTAGCAATTAAATAGATATTTAAAAACAGACATAAGCAAAATCTTTTTTTTATTAATTATTAACAAATATCATTATATAATAATTTTTTGAAATTCAATATCTTTTTAAATGAATAACTATTATAACAATATTGACCAAAAAAATAACTATAATAACAAAAATTATTATATTATTAAAAATGTGTCCTTACAAAAAAGGATTGATAATAGTACAAAAAAAATTAACAAAGACTTTGATATTACTGTTAAAATACAAATCATTTCTAAATACAGGAAAAAGTTTGTATTTGTCCCTTGACCGTTCATTATTTTCAATAATTTGGCGAAGTTAAACATCATAGTTGCGAGGCCATGGTTGTTGACTCTAGAGTCTCATATGCATATGAATCCAACTTCATTATTTTCAGCTATCCTTGACTTATCTTCCATTAATTTTCCAACGTTCTCCTTATCTTCTCCTATATTCAAAATTTGTAGAATATATAAACAAAATTTGTAGACTATAATCAATATACTACCAGTAACGTTACCATCAAAATATGCACATAGTTACATACACTTCAAAGTTGCAAACGATTCTAAATAAGCCAACAATTATACATGCTAATAAAACTACAAATTCATATGAATTCCAAATGAATAAGGTACAAACTAGTAAAACTACAAATTCAAAATACTGTCAATATAGTGAGGGTACCCCCATATGCACTTCTTTTTCCCTTGAGATATTATATGCATCATACAACTATCAAGTTATAAAATGAATTTTTTAACAATCAAATGACAATTAATATGAATTCAGTTGATAATGTCATTAAATATCGACCAATATATTAATCATGTTAATAACATTAGATCTCGACACTAGTCTCCAATAATGAATGGACATACAAAAATGAAAGATGTTAGAAAACCTTAGTGTAGCAAAAATAAATATAATCTTTCCAATAAAAAAATGCCTGCACATTCTGTTTCTTCTGCTTTAAAGTTTAAACAGAACAAGCAAATCACTTAAAAAACTTACTCTATCAATCGGACTAAGCTAAAAATAAAAGTCCCAATCTAATGCCTAAAAACTTCGCTATTTGAATTATTGAGCAAAAAAAATATATTAAACAAAGTTCTAGCAGAAGCGAAAGCCTAGCAAAAAGTAATGAAATCTCAAAAGGAGTGATACCACAAGACAAAATCTCAAAGATTTTAACCAGTAAGTTACTTTATAAATCATATATGAGATAGAGACAATAAAATAAGGCGTTTGCAACTAGAAGCACATTGCCAAAGATTATAAATTACATTGATGGCAGCAAATCAAAAGAAAAAAAAAGTATTCTATAGGCTATTAGCAAATATTAAGTAATAACAATATCTCAAGGGCACTCTGCATTGAACTTGCAGACTCACATTCTACAAAGCCAAAGCAATTCTTTCCTTGTTGTCAGAGAATTTAACATGGACAACTCAGAAAACAAAATTACAAATAAATGAAAATAAGATATTTAAAAAATTAAATCAAAAGCAGACCTTATATAACCTTTCAATGAAACCCTAAAAAACCACATTACTATTGCGATGGAATGGAAAATTTTTTCTTTTCCCTCCTAACTCATAAAAACCCGCATGGAAGTCGAATAAAGATTCTTCAAGTATCTTACTAAACTTTCAAAATTTTCACCCAAAATCCTCAACAATTGCTTCAAAATGACCATGGTATACAAGCAAACATAAAAGGTTACTAGGAACATCATTGAGATGAATAAGTTATGAAACAATAGATTCCTACTCAGATATAAAACCTACAGGCATAACATAGCAATAGGCATCATAAGCCATCAGATTCTTATATTGGGATTAGATATCACAAAAGGCCCACCACATTCTTATATTGGGATTCGATAGACATCATCAAAGGCTAGGCAAACAATGTAATGTTTTATTCCCCCAGTTTCAATTCCTGTACTGACTTTCCCATTTGCCCATATTATCTCACCAACAACTAAAAAAAGGCTAATAAAAAAGGTTGCAATTGGAGTTAACAAAGAGACCTTTCTTCAGGGAAAAAGGAAAATTACCACAGGATGATAAATTTAATGAAAATTAAATTTTAATCATTGATCAGATGAGAAAAAAGTAAAGTAAAATTAACTTCTTATGATTATTATTGTTCCTTTCTTTCTCTATATATATCTCTACAATTTTGAGAGAAAAGAAAGCAAAACAAATCATATAATATTGAAAGAGAGGAACAAGATTAGGAAGTTAGGCTCTTAGAACGTTGATAAGTTTGAGAAGCATCCCAAAACTTCTCGAGCTTCTCCTTAGCCCTAAAACCACTAAATCATTAATGAATTATTATTATTATTATAAGCTTTTGGTCGAAATTATTTTTTATGAACTTCACTTTGAATATTGAAGACAGAGCCTGCACTAACATAAATGCATTATTTTACCATAATCCTGCTCTAAAAATAGGACAAGGATGAAGTTATGAAATTCTACTGATAAACAAGTGTAAATGATTCAAAACTCTAATTCACAATAAGAACAAAGTACAGCTCCACGTGGCTAGCAATTTAGGGAAGTGAGACCAAACAGAGAACAAACAACCAAAATCCTAAAAACAAAAATATGAAATTTACTACATTTTTCCAAATTGTTTTGAAATAAAAACTAATCAATTACTTTTGAGTTTCATCAGTTATCAACCCCAAAGAGTAACGACAACAAAAAATGGAGAAATATCATATTCACATTCAAGATAAACACTCAACCGCATTTCTGGTCAAAATTATTATAATAAAGCTAATTTTTAAAACGAATAAAAAGCAGAAAATTCAATTAAAAGTGAAAATAGAACAAACAAGCAAACACATAAAACCTAAATTAAACTCACTTCAAATCCAGACAATGGCGAGAAGGTGAACGATGAACAATGGACTTAACGGTGGCTCAACAAACAAGCAAACACTAATACCGGCGGCGAGCTTCAATCGATCTAAACAAACAAGCAACAAGCTTCGATGTCGATTAGCTATGAGAGAAAAGACAAATCGAGGAAATGACGACAAGAAGGTGTAGAAAGGAGAGAGATCGAGGAAGGGGAGGCAAAATGGAATAATTATAAGCTTCCTCTGTGAAGCAGCCACTCAGCGTGCTGACCGCTTACAAATAAATAAAATTCTTACACATTAAAAAAATATAACACGTAGATTAAATAAAATATGTGTCAAATCTTTTTAATAAATAGGACTGATGTTGATTTGTTTCATTTAATCTACGTGCCAGATCTTTTTAATATGTAAAAATACTATTGATTTATTGTAAACAGTCAACATACTAAGTGGCTACCTCAGAAATAGCATATAATTATTCGGCAAAATAGGGTAAAAAGTTTTAGACGAAGAAGCTTGTGCCTTAAATAAGAACCCTAATTAAAAATAGTTTTACCCTACCCAATTGTTTTAAAATATATATTTTTATTTTTTACATAAAATTTGGAAGTACGTAAAATTTATAAATTATTTTTTTTATTCTCATTTCTACGGTCTTAAAACTTAATAAATTTAATATGTCTTTTTAATTTTTATTTAATATTTTTAATATAATTTTATTGCTCTTATATTTACAACATACACAAATATAATACACGCATAACATATATACTATATATATATAATAAATAAAGACACATACTCAATATATATTATATAATCAATAAAATATAAAAAAAAATATATTATTTATCAATTATAATTTAATATATTTAAAACATATGCATAGCATGCCCATAGCATATATAAATATATACAAAATATATAAAAAACATATACACATTATACATATAACAAATTTATTAATTTCTTATCAATTAATATTTCTCTCTTCGTATGAACATTTTCTTTAGTTAAAAAATATTAGAAAAGAAAAGAAATGCAATTTATTTCAAGCCTCACAATTAGTATTTTCAATTAAAAGTTATAAAATATAACTTTGAAGCTAATAACGAGAAATAATTAAAATTTTCTCTTTCTAAAAATTAATATATTTTATATGTTAAAAATATAATTTAAAATAATAATTTTTATTATTTTATTAAAATATATTTATTGAATAGTAATATTTGAATAAATAACAAAAATTAAAGTAAATATTATTCAAAATAATAGAGGAGGCATTTTTGTAATTAAAATATTTAAGGTAGTAGTTTAAGTTAGACTCTATTTTTTTAGTTTGTTTTTTCTCTTCAATTTGGATATAAAGGCTTAGATTCTAAGTCCTTGTGATAATTATTGGTTACTAATTTTATTTTTGGGTTGCTAGATTGAAAGATTAATTCTAAGTCCTTACAAAATTTATAGTGTCAACTTTTTCAATTAAAATAAATATCATTATGATATCAAATATTTCATCTAAAATAAGTTATCAATATTTGTAACTAATTTTTTCTAATATTTTGGCAATATGAACCTATTGCAACCACATATACATAGTCATTGCTAATACTAGTGGTATAAATTTTTTTTTTCAAAAAAATTAATCACTATTTACAATAAATCTTTCTATTATCTAGTAAATATTAACCAATTATGACCACATATAAAAAATTATTACTAATATATGGTACCAATTTTTTTCTCCAAAATAAGTAATTACTATTTGTAACAAATTTGTCTAATCTCTTATAAATATGATCATATTGCAACTATATATAAATAGTCATCACTAATAATATAGGTATCAATTTTTTCTCTAAAAAAAATATCATTATTTGCAACAAATTTTCATATTTTATTGCAAATATTAACATATTACAGCTACATGAAAAAGTCATTGCTAATAATATAGTATCAAAATTTCCCTCCAAACTATCTATCAAGTTTTGCTACAAACTTTTATAATCTCTCGCAATATTTAACCTATTACGACCACGTGTAAAATTTCATCATAAAAAAATAAGGCGCCAATATTTTCCTCCAAAAAAATTACTGTTTATATCGAACTATTCTAATCTCTCGCAAATATTAATATATTTGTGACAACATAAAAAGTCATCGCTAATTATATGATACTAAAATTTCCCTCCAAAATATCTATCAAGTTTTGCGATAAATTTTTCTAATCTCTCGCAAATATTTAACCTATTGCTACCACCTATAAAATTTCATAATAAAAAAATAAGGCTCCAACATTTTTCTCCAAAAAATTAATCACTATTTGCAACGAACTATTCTAATCTCTCGTAAATATTAATTTATTTGTAATAACATATAAATAGTCATCGCTAGTAATATGGTACGAATTTTTGCAATATAAGTTCAATTTTTTATTTGTTACAAAAGTTTTATACTCTCGCTAATAACCAAGATTTAGCAACAAAATGATATATTTGGTTGCAAATAATCTTTCTATTGCTACGACTCACAAGATATCATTACTAATAGTATGATACCAAATTTTTTCTCTAAAAAACAACTATTAGTGACGACTTATTATACTATTAGTGATAATATAAAAAAATTGAGGTAACTAATAAGCATTTTTTGCAACAGCATAGTAATTGTTATAGCTAAAAGTTTTAGCAATAAGTTTTAACATCGGCTCCTAAATCTTTCTTGCAAATGACACATTTTTTTTGTAGTATATAGAATTTTCAGCATATTTTCTCAAGTTTTTCATGCAAAAATTTTCAAGAAATGGATGTAATATCATCTACTTTCTATTCCCAACTTCATACCGGTTATACAATGAAATAATTCAAAAAAAAAAGAATGAAATTTCAAATTTATGATTACCTTTTCTTCTCCTTCTTCTTCACTAATTTTAAATTGTAAATCTTTAGTTGCTTCACTCAACCAACCAACTCTTATTTCATTTGTTATGTTTTAATCAATCTCTAAGAGGTTTGAAAGCTTAACATTTTCATTTCTTTATAAATCAATTTCTTCTTCACGTGTTAAAAAACAAAGGAACAAATTTCAAATTTAGCATTTGATTTCTTCAAGACCAGTCATCAAGACATATGTAAAATTGTCAACCCTTATACTGCCACTGCTTGACACTTAATAAACCAATTTGCCACCATCCAACATTTCTCCCTCATCATCATTTCTTTTTTGTTCTTCTCTTTACATGTTACAAAGTAGCAAGATTAACTTGTTATTTATATCACACTTGGCTTAATATTATAACACTTGTAAGATCAACAACTTTTATATAACCATTACTTGACACATATCCTTACTTATGCCATTTGTTAAATCATTTTACTATCATCCAACATATGTTAATTACCATGTCATTTCCTTCACATTTGTAATTAGCATATTATCGTATTATTAAAGTTTAGTTGCAAACAATTCTTTACCAATTTTTGAAAGCCAACTTCTTATACTTCAAATTTTATTTAACAAGTTATCATTGATTATTTGTTTAATATTTTATATTTTTAAGATTTGATCTAATTCAAAATCCATAATATATCAATTCTTTAGATAATAATGTAATTTACCCTAACTTTAATTATTGTTAATTATTAATCTAACTACTCGAATTTATTATGAGGTTTAGATTTAAATTTTCGAGTTCCTAAGTATGTGACTTAGTTAAAATTATCACATATGTACTTTATTTTTATTCACAAATTAATTTAAAGTTAGGGTATTACATCCTCCATTCTTTGAAATAAAATTTGTATTCGAATTTTGCATAATACATACATTAAGATTAATTGGTGAATGATTTAATAACTTTTACATACTTTTAGAATGCTTGGTCAGATTTTGACAATTCTTGCAGCACAAGAGAGAAAACTCTGCCTTTGCCTTTCCTTAACGGGGTTTGGAGCATTATTTTCCCTTTATCTATATTTCTAGGTCCTACATCCCTATTTCCCATCATACTCGTATCCACACTTCGCTCCATTCGTATTGTAGCCTGAGGAGCTTGAGGTTGATTTATCGTAGGGGCTTACAGATATGATGCCCTGATCGTCCACATTGAAAGCAAAATGTGGTCTCGAAGTGACACCATCCCTAGTGATTTCTTCCACAAGTAGACATGAGGTATATGTATTAGGTTGTGTAATCCCACCTTTAGTCGGTCTATAGTTACTAGCTACAAGGGATCCTTTAGGACTTGGTTTAGGTAGGAAGCTTATAATTTCTCCCTAAAACTTCCTTGGGTGACTGTCGGAGCTAAATACTCTGGTTTACTCACATTACCCTCTTCTCTCTCACTATGCTTAAGGAGACCTTCAGACCTTGCATTTTCTTTTGTTTTCTTTTTGTTTTTTCTTCCATATCTCTTTTTATCATCCTGGCATCATCCACTAACTGGCTGTAGACTTCATACTTATAGCTACCAAAATCTTATAAATAGGGGTTATTAGTCTACGTTTAAATCTATGTATTCTAGAGGCCTCATTTGGTATCAATGTTGGTACATACTTCTTTAGATGATCAAATTGCCTAGCGTATTCTGATATTGTCATATTAGAGGTTTACAGTGGTCTCTCAAATTCCAAAGCCTTGGTTTGCCTAACACTTTTAGGTAGAAACTCTCTTAATACCATTTCAGAGAATTGTTCCCAGCTCAGAGGAGGATTTTTCCCAGCAATCCAGTCTCACTCCTTTTATACCATCCTTTCGTGAGAGCTTTCATTTGATATCCTGCAAATTAAATAGCTTTTCGGTCTGGGTATTAGAGAATCTCATTTTTAGCTTTCATTTCCTCTAGAAATTTAGTAGGGTCCGCCTCACCCTCATACACAGGTGGGTTCAATTTTATGAACTTCTCAAATAACCTCCTCTCCTCTTCTAGTTTAGGTTGTGGGATTGGAGGTGGAGCTACAAGAGCTGGATTTCCTATTTCAAGGGCTTGTGCAAATGGTTATTCCTGTTGGGTGATAAAATTAGCCAGAGTTTGAAAATCCCATTATATCTATTCCATTGCCCCCAGTATAAGTCTAAATGTTCCCTTTGCCTAATTAGATTAGCTAGCTTCTCTTCCCGAGGTGGAACTGTATCAGTTGTAGATGGTTAGATAAAAGCTTCGTCTAATATGTGTTTGTTTCTTAAACCTATTTGTATATGTCTTAGCCTCCCTCTTTTTCTTTCTAGTGCCATTATATCTATTAGGAACGAAAGAATGTAATTAGGGGAAAGCACATAATGTTGACTAATGCAAATACAAATGACGAGTAGGAATCCTATACTCCATAGTATAACCTAAGCTCTTATACATGTCTCCTACCTATTACTTGTATCTTTTCTCACTTTTCAACCTAAGCTTTGATACCACTTCTATCACAATGATCTTAGGGTCCAGATTAACTTAAGTCCACTGAGTACCTTATAGAACCCATAACTACTTTACTTTTTTTTTTTCATAATCATATTAGCAATCCATTGCTCTAGTTTTCAGTAACCATCATTAATTAAAAATATTTATATTATACATAATATAATTTATTTGTATTATGCCTTACATTATACTTCTCTACATTATTTATATACATATTCTGTAGAAGATCACACAATTTATACTATACAAATTTTAGCTTATAGAGGAAGGATATAAAAGCTATTGTGTTACTCTAATCCTACATTAGCAGTTATTATGGAGTAACCTTTCATCTCAATGAGAATATAGCATATGTGGACAGATATGGGGCTATATAAGCTTAGGGTTCATAATTAAATTATTATTAATTTATGAATAGTTCAGTAATAATGAATCAATATCAATTAGGGTTACATATAAAAAGGGTAAGGCCATTCTCATTGATAAAAGACATAACAATACATTATAGTAATATTTTTTTTGCAGTATAGAGCAGTAACTTCTCCCTTTCAATATAGTAATTCATCTATATGTACGTAGATCTCTTCTATCAATAAGAGATTAAGGGCTAGGTTTAAGCTAGGTATGTAATCTCAATAAAATGGACCCCATGGTCCGTATCAACAAATGGCTATCCAACAATCACAATTCAAACAATGCAATTCAACTTGGCAATCACAGTAATAAGGTCGACGAGGAATAATTATTTCAAGAATATGTATAAACAATAAAAATTAGGATAACCATATATATATGTATGTACTATAATTCTCACCTCTAATCCATAAACTATTTAATTGATCCCCTTTTCTCTTTAGAAGACTTTCTTGATCTCTTTTCCTTGCATTATATATTAACATATTTTTTATTATCGTATCATATTATATATTATCATAACCCCACCCCATGATGCATGTTATTATTATTTACTTGTTACCCATTTGCTTACTATAATTATTTATATTTTTAGAGTTATGATCAAATGTTTATTTACCAATTTTATTTATTTTAATTTGCTTCTTGAAATATTCTGTTACTTCGTTACTAAGTAATTCTTAATTAAATTCATATTATTTTTATCCATCCCTTCACGTGTTGCATGAAAAATATCCCATGCATATTCATTATTTTTATTAGCTTACTACATATATATGTCTATACTTATATTTTCCCTCATATCTATACTTATTATAATTTATTCAAATTCCATTTAAAAGTCTATTTCTCTACTGTATACTCATGTATAAGTTTATATTGTAATTTAATTCTTATTTTATTCCTTTTATCTTATGTTTATATGCATATATAAAAATTCAGCTCTTATTCTACAATTCACGTTAACTACTAGTTATTTCTTTTATATTTTTATCTTCATTTTATACCAATATGAATCTTAGTAACTAATTCATCATTTTCCTTTATTAAATGTTAATTTGAACTAAGTTTTATGAATTAAAAATCTGACTTAATTAATTCGGGAATTAGCAGCTTATACATACTTCTTTTCCTTCTCTTTTTCATCTTAATTCGACTATTTTATAGTCTTCTCATAATAAAATTTTATTACAAAATTTCAGTACATTATTAAAGTTTTTCGTGCAAAAATTAACAAGAAATGGATGTAATATCATCTACTTTCTATTCCCAACTTCAAACCGGTTATACAATGGAATTAATTTTTTTAAAAAAATGAAATTTCAAATTTATGATTACCTTTTCTTCTCCTTTTTCTTCACTAATTTTAAATTGTAAATCTTTAGTTGCTTCACTCATCTAACAAACTCTTATTTCATTTGTTATGTTTCAATCAATTTCTAAGAGTTTTGAAAGCTTAACATTTTCATTTCTTTATAAATCAATTTCTTCTTCACATGTTAAGAAAGAAAGGAATCAATTTCGAGTTTAGCATTAGACCTATCATTAAGACATGTGTCAACTTCTCAACCCATATATTGCCACAAATTGACACATATTAAACTAATTTGCCACCATCATCGTTTCTTTTTTATTATTATTCTCTTTACACGTTACAAAGGAACAAGATTAACTTGTTATTTGTATCAAACTTTGCTTATCTGTAAGATCACCAACTTTTATATACCCATCACTCGACACATGTTCTTAGTTATGTCATTTGCTAAATCATTTTACTATCATCCAACATATGTTAATTATCATGACGTTTCCTTCACATTTGTCATTAGCATAATATCGTATTATAAAGTTTTGTTACAAACAATTATTTACTTTGAAAGCCAACTTTTTATACTTTAATTTTTATTTAGCAAGTTATCATTGATTATTTGTTTAATATTTGATCTTCTTAAGATTTGATCTAATTCATAATTTATAATCTATTAATTCTTTAGATAATAATGTAATTTACCCTAACTTTAATTATTGATAATCATTAATCTAATTACCCAAGTTTGTTATGTGGTTTAGATTTAAATTTTTGAATTCCTAAGTGTGTGCCTCAACTAAAATTTTCACATATATACTTTTATTATTATCCAAAAATTAATTTTAGGTTGGGATATTATAGTTTTGGTATTAGAAGAGGAGTTTTATACCCAGATGATGTGCACACATTCTAAATTTAGTTGTTAATAAGGGTTTGAAAGACATTTTTTTCATATATTTTTGCCATTAGACATGTTGTTAGGTATGTTAGTGTAACATTCCAAAAATCTTGAATTATGAATAGCATTCAAGTTAAACTAGAGGACAAGGTATGACTTGAAAATTTATTTATTGAGTAGAGAAAAAATAAATAAAATTGGAATATGAAAGAATATGAAATTACTGGGTATTTTGGAGAAAGATGAATGGTAACCCATGAAAAAGATAAATTTGGTCAAGTCAAGCTTTAACCAAAATAATCAAGCTAAGTAAGATTAATTAAATTAATAAAGTAGCCATTTATTTATTTAATATAAATAGTAGAAACCCTAGACACATCACCATCATCTTCTTTTTCTCTTCTTGGCCAAAAACCCACTTCCTCTCACGTTCTCCATTCTTCTTCAATTAAGCTCGAAATCTCTTAATCTTTCCATGTGATTTATTTTGCTCAACACCTCTACTATAAAGATTAAGTCTTATTTGGTGAAGAGGACTTGAATTGAGCAAGGGATTTCAAGATTTAAGAGAAGGGTGAATAATAGCCAAATAATGAAAATCCTAGGTGAGTGAAAGAATAAGGTTTTCATTCATCTTTTCTTCTCATGGCATGAGCACATGGAAATTTATTTAAGATTGATGAATAAATTTTATTTTTGTTTCTTTGAAGAAGATGTTTCAACTCATGCTTCTAAGGAGAAAGAGAGAGGAAAGGGGGGTAAATTAGGTATTGTGAAGAGTTTTGGAAGATCTAGAGACTTCAAATAAGTTAGTACACTCTTAATCTCTTATTTTCTCTGAATTTAATTTTTGTTAGTTTTAGGATTTTTAGTTATATTTGATTTTTGAAAAATTTTGGTAATCTTTATTAGAAAAAGTTATGATTTTTCAATGTCTAATATGTGTAAATAGTAGAATAATTAATTGATGGGTTTGGTCTTTAGATTGGTTAAATTATAAAATTTGAAAATTTTACAAAACATTCTAAACAATAGTAGTTTTCATGTTCATAATTTGCATTCTAGAGCTCCTTATGACATAAAACTTGTGCCAAATGAAAGTTAAGAGATAATTATGGAACTTAAATAAAAACGTCTCCTAGAAAATGTATGTAAGTGACCTTAATAATTGCCAGAAGTTTTGACATGGAATCTAGAATTAGTGACAATTGTTCTTTGATTGCCCATATTAAAATGGGCCTAATTCACACTGGGAAGCTCCAAATTGAGTAATTATTGATCTTGTAGAAAGTTAAGACCTAGGGGAACAAATCTCATGAAGCCAAATTTACAAATATTAGTTGTATCATGCTTAGATTTGGTCTCCAATTCAATTCATTAACGTTGTCCTGTATCTGGTAAATTTAATTTTATTTATGAATAAATATTGATTTAACTTACATATCTCTTAATCCATAAATCCAAATTAAATAATTTAAAATTCATATTTAAGCTAAGTCCTAGATGTAAAAAGCATATGTAGAAAGTTGAACTAAATTATTGTAATTTCTTGGTCATAATTCTAGAGGAATGAGATGCACAAAATTTGATTTTTGTTGTTATTGTTAATGTTTATATCTAATGAAAATTCCAAATGTATATGTATTATCAAAATGCTTATGATATGGAAATTTGTAAAAAGGTGGAAGTCTATTTGCATTTATACATTTCTTGTTAAATTATGTAAATATGAGAAATAATATTTGGATTTTGGAAAGATAATGTATGATGAAAACCTATTATATGGTATTGTGAGCTCAAATAAACCTAGATAATAAATTATAGGTTTAAATAGATTGGCATGCCAATAGAGAACGTTATTAGCAGTATTATATTGTATGTAATTGATAAAAGACCATAGAGGCACCGAGTGTCCGGACAATTATTTCAGTATGGCATGTAATGCCCATTTTCTTTTAGAGGCACTAAGTGCCAGTATTAAACTGATCAGAGATACTGAGTGTTTAGTACTGGAAGTCCCATTATCCAATCCATACGATTTTATCTGTGGGCATAAAAAGAGAAGTTAAATTCGAAAAGTACATCTTGGAGAAATTATGCAAATTAAGATTGTGGTAAACTAGACATTATAATTTTTTTAAAAAAAAAATTAATGATAGTATGCTTTTAACATGAATGTTGATGAATTTCTTCTACTCTAGAATAATTATGTATGGAATCCTTTGGTAATATGTGTACAAATAATTGATTGCATTTGTTTATTGTACTATCTTTTACTCCCTATAAAAATGACTACTAAGGTCTTTTGGATTAAGTATGCACCACTAAGTTTAAGTTTAACACGTAGGATTTTATTTCCTTATGCAGGTACAAAAGACAGTAGATAATAGGATAGGAAAATGAGTGTATCTGCAATAAAGTCTAGAGTCACCTCATCATCAAGACTTTGTGGTAGATTCATTACCACACTTAGAAATAATTTTGGCACTTATTTTGCATTTACATGTAGTATGTAGTAGTATATCATGCGAATATGTAGTGAGTTATTGTAAGACTTTTATTATTTTTTTGTAATTATATTTTGTCATATTTGCTCATTTAAAAACTCAAATACTTATTTGTGAGTTGTATGAATATAAGGTACATTTATATCCAAGTATGAAGAATGATTGAAGTTAAATGCAAGTTTTTATTTATGAGTATTGTATGTGTGATAAAAGATATTCAAGAACTTGCATTCCCACACTCAGTTTCATTATAGATTGAGTAGGGGTATTACAGTTAGAGCCTCCCCTTTTAGATTGGCAAAATTTAAGAATTATATAGTTTGAAAGGACATTCCACACAAGTCACTAATATGCCTTGATGTTTTAACTAGATGAAACTCAACCTATTTAATGCTTGAAGCTACCCTAAAATTTAAAAAGACATTTGAGAGGTTAGAGGAAGAGGATGGAGATTACATACAATATTTTTTAGATGATGAAAAAAGAGGGACAACACTTATGACATTTGATTGGGATAGTGTTAGGGTATTTTTAAAGTTTCTAAAAAAATTTTATGATATCACATTAGAGATTTCTGGTTATTATATTTGACATCATGCAAAACATTCTACCATCCAGTATTAATTCAATCAAAAAATTAAAAATGAAGTTATAATTCAGATTCACTATTATGAATAACGATTGCGGACATGAAAAAAATATGATAAATATTGGGGTAAGATAGAAAATATTAATGTATTGCTTTTCATTGGTAGCATCTCTTAACCCTAGTAACAAAGTAGAATACATTATGTGGTCTTTAGAAGATATTCATGATATGAAATTAGCCAAAATTATGATTGAGAGGATTAAAACTCAATGAACCAGGTTGTACACATGGTATTCCAATACATATAAGTTTGCAACATCTTCTATTAATAAAAAATCAAATTGGTCAACCATCAAACTCTAGTAAGGGGGTTAGTAGGGTAGCTGCATTTAGGAGTCATTTAAATTAGCAAGATAGTGTAAATGCTCAAAATTATTTAGAAAATTATTTAAATGAACATTGTGGATGTGGAAAGGGTCAAATTTCGATGTGCTAGGTTGGTGGAAGTCAAATGCTACTAGGTTTTCTATGCTATCAATTTTAGCACGTGATGTGCTTGCTATCTGGATTTATACCGTAACATTGGATAGTGCTTTTAGTACGGTGGGTGGGTATTGGACGTTTTTAAGAGTTCTATATCTTTTAAAATGATGGAAGCTCTTATTTGCATACACAATAGGCTAAAGCCAATCGTATTTGGATTTCAACACTCAAAGATGCTTGAAGCACTTGCAGAATGCTAAAAAATTGAAGCAGTTGCTATGTAAATTAAATAAATCTTTATTTTCTTTTTAATTTTGTAATGTTTCAGCTGTCTACACTAATTGAGTATAATTTTGTTTTTAAATTATGAAACTCACTAGAGGGTCAAAGGAAGCTACAACATGTTCGATGGATGTTGATATGGACATTTAAAAATGTTTTGTAAGTAACTCTCTCTCTCTCTCTCTTTTTCTTATTTTTTTATTCTCTCTCTTTTTCTTCATTTTTAAAATTTCTTTAATTAAATTATCGTTTAATTTTCTTCTTCTTCAGCAGATTTGACTTGTTGAAGTATTGATTCTTGAAGATGTAGTTTCTGATATTATTTTCTTGTGGATTTTAAGTTTTAAAATTCGATGGATAAATTTTCCACTTTTTATGTATTGTAAATTTTGACTGATTTATTTTTTCTTTTTTGGGTAGTGTAAATTTTGACTAAAGGATCTATATTAACTACTTAACTATTTTTGACCTTTTTGCTAGTCTTGGTTTTGGATGCACACATATTTTGTAAGTTGAATTTTTATCCTATTATAATATATATGTGTTGTGCCTCTTTGTACATTTTTTTAGTTATTCAACTAGTTATGATTATTGGTATGAATTGTTAGGTAAATTGATACACACACAGTAAATTGATACACACACACATATTGTTAGACAAATAATCTCAATTTTGATCCTTGACAACTCAAATTGAATGACTTATTTAACATGTGTTTGAAGAACCTTGTTGTAGGATTAGGCTGTTTCAAATAAAGCTGAACAGAGCATGTTTAGCGGTCGCACAAGACATAGAAACAACCGCCCCATTCAATTGAAGGATGAAACTATATCACAGTAGGTTTCGCGGTCAGTAGCCCGACCTCAGTCGCGACCGCACTTACATAAGAGCGACCGTCCTACATTCATGGACGACCGCCACACAAGAAACTCAAATCATCCTAATTATAGTAAGGTTCGCGGTGACAAGAACGGCGAAGGATACGGTCATGCTTATCACTTTCGCGACCGCCCTTTGATATCCATGACCACTCTGATGATTCAGGAGAAATCTGCTTAAACTGACAGTAGTGTTCGCGTCCTAAGATGAGTCCAGAAGTTCGACGCGAGTATCTCAACTCGACTGCGAGATTGCACCTAGAGCGACCGCTAAATTCATATTTAGGCAGACTTTCATTTTGCCCAGTCAAAGAATGCCATGTGTGATGATTGTTATAAATCCACTTCAGTATTCAAAAAGGGCGACCGCACCTATCTTATGTGCGACCATCCTGACAACCACAACATGGGCAAGATTCCTGCTGCAGAGCACTCAAATTTGACCGTTGAAGCAAATTTAAATGCAGCGATCATACCTTGACCAAGGATGACCGCGTGAGACATTAGCGCGACCATCCTTATATGAAGGACGACCACGAAATGCTTCGAACAGGTTACTGAAGAAGGTCTAAACTGCTAAGACTTTATTCTCACTATCTATAACGGCTAGTCAGACCACATTGGCTATAAATACATTGCTACTCTAAGAAAAACAGAAAAAAAAGGAGAGAATCAAAGAATTTATAGCCAAGCAACATATTTTACTTACATTTGAATTGTAATGAATGTTAGGTGTAAGCATTGAAAACACCATTGTATAAGTTTGAGTGTGAGCTTGGAAAACACTTAGGTTGTGAGAGTAAGCCTTGAAAAACTCTTGTAAAAGTTGTGAGAGTGAGCCTTGAAAAACTCTTGTAAAGGTTTTTTAGTGTAAGCCTTAGCAAAACACTTGTCAAGTTAGGTGTGAACTTGTGAAAACACCAAAGTTGGAAGTGAGCTTGTAAAACTTCAAAGATTAGTGATACCTTAACAAGTTGTTAAGGAAGTGGATGTAGGATTGAAGAAAATCTAAACCACTATAAATATTGTGTGTTCTTTCTTTCATTCATTACTCAACCATTTCTCTATTCCGCATTTCTTATTTGTTGAGTTTTTAATTTGCCATTATTTCTTGAGGAAACCAATTAACCCCCCCCCCCTCTTGGTTGCCATCTTGGGACAATAATTGGTATCAGAGCTTGAAATTTCTTAAACATAATTGTAAAATTCGATCCACTATGGCAACTTCTTCTTCATCAAACTCTATCTCTCATGGAAATCTTAACACTATTCTTAGACCTTACTTTGATGGAACTGATTATTCCTACTGGAAACACAAAATGTATTTGTTTCTAGACAGTGAAGGGATTGAACTATGGGATTTTGTGGAAAGTGAGTGGAAACCTCCCACTTATGAAGTTGATGGTATCCAAGTTCCTCTTCCCAAAGCACAATGGTCAACTATCAATGTCAAAAATCGATTCAAGAACAATAGAGCCGCTTCCATCTTGATGAATTCCATTTCAAGAGAAGAAGGTGGAAGAGTTCAACATTTAACTTGTGCACATTGCATTTGGAAGACACTTGAAAACTATCATGAAGGTACGACTCAAGTGAGATTCACTAAGAAACAAATGCATGTTCATGAGTATGAGCTATTCAAGATGAAATCAAATGAATGCTTGCTATTGTCAATGAACTAAAGAAGTATGGCAAGGTATATGATCAAGGTGATATAAACAGTAAAATCTTGAGAGCCCTAAGAGCTAGAAAGAACTTTGAATCAAAAGTATCATCCATCGAAGAAGCTCACGATCTTAGCACATTAAGAACCGACGAGCTTGTTGGAAAACTACTCACATTTGAGCTACACAGTGAAAAAGAAGAAGATCAAGGTGAAAAAGAAAAGAGAAAACCAATTGCGCTTAAAGCAATCAAAGAAGTTGAGAGCTCAAGCAACGAAGGTACTGATGATGAAGATGAAATGGCAATATTCTCAAAAAGAATAAATGAATGGAAAAGGAAGAAAAGATTACAAGTAAATAAAGGTACACTTCCTAAATTCTCCTTCAAAGATAAAGAAAAGAAAAATGAGGTAAAGTGCTATGAATGTGGAAAAACTGGTCACATTAAATCGGATTGCTTCAAAGTAAAGAATAAAAGGAAATGAGACAAAGAAAAGAAAAAGTCTCTCAAAGCCACATGGGATGATTCCTCTTCAAGTGAAGAAGAAGAAGAAGAAGAAGGAATTGCAAACCTATGTCTCATGGCTATTGAAGATGACTCCAATGAGGTATGTACTCAATCATTTGATCTAGTAGCACATGATGATATTGATGATCTAGATAATAGTGATTTGATTGAGCACATGAACTTTAAAATAGAAAAATATTTTTCTAAAATGATGCTCTATAAAGAAAAAAACTCTAAGTTAGAAAAAGATTTTATATGCTTAAAGAACTCTACCTTAGAATTGAAAACCTCAAATGAACACTTGATGAATTCAATAGAAGAGTTAAATAAAAACTCACATGACTTAGAAAAAATTATTAAAGAAAATGAAATTCTGAAGCATGAACTAAAAAAACTAAAAGAATCAATTTTAAAATTTCATAAAGGAAAGGAAGCTTTAAACACATTAATTGGTAACCAAAGATCACCCTCCTTAAAATTTGGATTAGGATTCAATGGCTTTACCAACATTACACCAAGCAAACCAATATTTGTAAAAGCATCTACAACTAAAATTTCTAATGTTGATATTATAAAGAGCAAAGATGCTCGCACCAAATCTAAAAGTACCAAAAGAACTTCTTATGGTTCACTAGGAATTAAAGCTAAAAGTAATCATGCATTTCTGTACACTAAACTTGCACAAAAGCAATCACATATTTGTAGTTGTATGCATAATACTTGGAATACAAAAAGAAAAATGCAGAAATACAAAATACCATGGAAATGCACATATTGCATGAAGCTTGGACATAAAAGTTTTTTCTGTCATATAAGAAAGGCTCATCTCAAGTTAGAAGACACCTTTATTACTAACCATCAAGGACCCAACTTCATGTGGGTACCTAAGAGAAGATGACTACAATTGTCTTGTAGGTATGCCTAAAATCTACTATCAACGAAAGCACATGGCTAGTGGATAGTGGGTGCTCAAGGCATATGACCGGGAATGCAAAACTCTTTGCAAATATTACCTACAAACATGGAGGTACTCTTGAACCTCATGAAACTATTGATGCTCCAAAGATCAATCAGCATGAACTTGAAGAAAAGACTCAAGATCTACCTAAGGATTGGCAATACAAGAAAGATCATCCTAAGGAACTCATCATTGGTGAAACATCTAAGGGAATAATTACTAGATCTAAAATTAATCACATAGATGTTAATTTTGCTTTTGTTTCTCAAATAAAGCCAAAGACCATTGAAGAGGCTTTAAATGATGAAAGTTGGATAACTGCAATGCAAGATGAACTTAATCAATTTGAAAGAAATAATGTTTGGCAACTCACTCCTAGAACTACAGATTACTCTATCATAGGATGCAAATGGGTCTATAGGAATAAGCTTGATGAAAATGGTCACATCGTTAGGAATAAAGCAAGGTTGGTAGCCAAAGGATATAATCAAGAAGAAGGTATTGACTATGATGAAACTTTTGCCCCTGTAGCCAGATTAGAAGCTATTAGAATATTACTTGCTTTTGCATGTCACATGAACTTTAAACTCTTTCAAATGGATGTCAAAAGTGCATTTCTAAACTGTCTTATAAGCGAAGAAGTTTATGTAGAACAACCTCCTGGTTTTAAAAACTACAAATTTCCTGATCATGTTTTCAAACTTACCAAAGCTTTTATATGGATTGAAACAAGCACCAAGAGCATGGAATGATAAACTAAGTGCATATTTGCTTAAAAATGGTTTTTCAAAAGGAAAAGTAGATACAACTCTCTTTGTTAAAAAGGACAAGCATAACATTTTGATTGTACAAATTTATGTGGATGACATAATATTTGGAGCTACTAATGAAGCCTTATGCAAAGAATTTGCTTGTTGTATGACTAGGGAATTTGAAATGAGCATGATGGGTGAACTCAAGTTCTTCCTTGGACTACAAATCAAGCAATGTGAAGATGAGATCTTCATCAACCAATCCAAATATACAAAAGAACTTATCAAGAAGTTTGGAATGGATGGCTGCAAAACTAGCAAAACTCTTATGAACATATCCTTGAAATTGGGTAAAGATGAAAATGGTAAAGGAGTAGATGGAAAGAAATATCGAGGTATTATTGGATCACTACTTTACTTAACCGCTTTTAGACCTGATATAATGTATAGTGTATGTCTTTGTGCTAGATTTCAAACTTGTCCTAAAGAATCACACTTGAATGCTACTAAGAGAATTTTGAAATATTTAAGTGGTACAATGCATTTAGGACTTTGGTATCCTAAAAACACATCATTTCATATCATAGGCTTTTCAGATGCAGATTATGCTGGCAGTATCTTAAATAGGAAGAGCACAACAGGTGCATGTCACTTTCTTGGTAATTGTCTAGTTTCTTGGCATAGTAAGAAACAAGCATCGGTTGTTTTATCCATAACGGAAGCCGAATATGTTGCAGCATATTTTTGTTGCACGCAAGTATTATGGATGAAACAATAATTGCTTGACTATGGCAAAGTATTTAACAATATCTCCACTAAATGTGACAACACTAGTGCAATCAACTTGTCTAAAAATCTTATCCAACACTCTAGATCCAAACATATAGATATTAGACATCATTTTTTGAGAGAAAAATGTACAAAATCAGAATATAGTCCTAGAGTTTATAGATACACATAATCAACTTGCTGATATCTTTTCAAAACCTTTGAATGAAGATAGGCTTAACTTCATTAAACTTAATTTAGGAATTATTGATGGAACTACTCTAAATTAATAAAAGATTGCCTATCAATAAACTTTTTTCATCACAATGTATAAACTTTTTGCCTAAAAATATAAAAATCCTTCATCTTTCTTTGACTCTTTCATTTTTGAGTCACTCGTGTTCGCTCCAATGCCTTTAGCGATCGCTATCTTGCCTGCCAGATTCATCTAAATTAATATCTCTGTGCGCGATCGAGAAACCTTGTGCGCGGTCGCAATAATTTGAACAGTTTCGACCGTTATAGACATTCTCTGCACCTGCGAGCGCACTAATCTTGCTAATGGTCGCTAGAGTACAGTTCGCGATCGCACCTATACAAATAAGCGACCGTACTCTGTACACCCTGCTCGAAATTTTGTAACCGTTAGCTGTATGATAGGTCGCGTTTCTTAACTCTCAATAGTTATAAATGGCTATTTTCTTAATGTCTTCTATTTAAGAGCATTATACATCAGTTTCTTGGATATTTTACTTCTTATAACATACAAACTTCCCTCCAAATCTCTAAAATCCTCTCAAGATAATCTCCTTCTCAAAACACTCTCTGTTTTCCAGTTTTCTTCATGTTCTTCAACCCTAATGGCTCCCAAAAAGAAAATAACCTCCAAAGGGAAAGGGAAGGGAAAGAAACCTTCAGGAATTATCATAAGAGAACCAACAGATGTTCCTCCATCTCCTCCACAGTCTAGAAGAGGTGAGAAAATTCACAAACCTCACCACCAAACCACCGAGGAAGATGTGAGATATGCCATGCTGAAGAGAAAGAAAGTTGAGGGAACCAAATCTCCATTTGGTGGGATGCTCTCTGCCCTCAACATCAAAGATGAGATTGAAAGTTTACTTGATGTTCTTGGCTGGAGAAAATTTGTATTTCCTGAAGAGGTAGGCTATTCTAGTTTAAGCAAGGAATTTCTCATGTATTTTCATATTGAAAAGAGTGCAAATTCTGCACTATGGTGGTATGGGGTTAGATTTAAGTTATTTGACCAATACCAAGCCTTAACTTTCGAAGACTTTGGCAAAATCTGGGACTTTTCTGTTGATGGAATAACCTCCTACAATGATTTAACCTTCTCAAAACAAACACTCTCTACCTTTTGGCAAGAAATCTCTGTGGAAACCTCATTTGAAAAAGAGTCAAAAGCTAGACACATCAAATTCCTCACCCATTGGATGCTTCACAGAATCATCACCTACACCATTCATCAAAGGGCTGATGAAAATGAAAAGGTAACAAAAAGAGACCTCATATTCTTATATGCTTTCACCCACAACATCCAAATGAACACACCAAGTTCTTGATTGACACTCCATATCATCATGCTGTTACAAGAACTGAAACTTTCTTCTTATCCTCACAAATAACTCAAATATCTAGGCAATTGAACTTACTAAATGATCTCAACTTAGCTACCTTGAGAAACCCTTTCAATCTTGCCTCTAGTGCCATCACCATTGACTATCTAGAACATGTTGGATGTGTAAGGAAGATTGAGGGTACATATGTGTATTTCTTTGGCAAACGAGGTATTGTGGATAGACAAAAGAAAATACCAAGATACACAATTGAGGAAGAAGGAGACTCCTTGGAAGTTGCTGTTGAACTACCTCCAAAAGCTACTTCATCTAAACCTACTCAGGAAACTACTTCATCCCCTACAAAACTCATTCTCAAAGCTATCAAATCTCTCTCCAGGAAACTCTCTCGATTCAAGAAAAGTTTCTCCAAGAGATTCCATCACTTGAACAAGAGAATTGACCTTATATCTCACATGCATCATGATCTCTATGACATGCAAGGCAAACTGGACTTGCCTCAATGCAATCTTGAGGATTGGGATATAAGTGATCATACAGAAAGTCTCCCTGAAGAAGAAGAATCTATTAGCACTAGCTCTCTTTCTAATGTTCCTCTTGATAAGGGAAAAGCCCCTTTAGAAGAAGAAGAGATAGATGAGGATGAAGATTCTGATTAGTTTAGTTTTTTCTTTCTTTCTCTAGTTATGTTATGTTGTTTTTGTTTTATCTTGTTCCTATCTTTCTTTAACCGTGTACTGCCCTCTATTATTAAACATTTTGTTTGTTATACACCAAGTTAATCATTATCTTTACATATTATGCATTTTGCCTATGACAATGGGGGAGAAAGATAGCCAAAAGATTGGAATGATTGTTTTTACTAATGAAAGATAGTCAAATGATATAAATGTTATTAAATCAAAGAATGGGGGAGAAACCAAGTTATACTCCAAACTAAAACATGACTCATGCATATGTTTAGGGGGAGAATTATAACAAATTTATTAACATTCAACACATGAGCAATTTGAATAAGGAAAGATTGTGAGCCAATCTAAGTTATATCTTTGTTAATTTATATCATCATTCCATTTGATTGTCAAAGTCAAAATGGGGGAGATTGTTAGACAAATGATCTCAATTTTGATCCTTGACAACTCAAATTGAATGACTTATTTAACATGTGTTTGAAGAACCTTGTTGCAGGATTAGGTTGTTTCAAATAAAACTGAACAGAGCATGTTTAGCGGTCGCACAAGACATGAAAATGACCGCCCCATTCAATTAAAGGATGAAACTATATCACAGTAGGTTTCGCGGTCAGTAGCCCGACCTCAGTCGCGACCGCACTTACATAAGAGCGACCGTCCTACATTCATGAACGACCGCCACACAAGAAACCCAAATCATCCTAATTATAGTAAGGTTCGTGGTGACAAGAATGGCGAAGGATACGGTCTTGCTTATCACTTTCGCGACCGCCCTTTGATATCCGCGACCGCTCTGATGATTTAGGAGAAATCTGCTTAAAATGACAGTAGTGTTCGCGTCCTAAGGTGCGTCCAGAAGTTCGACGCGAGTATCTCAACTCGACCACGAGATTGCACCTAGAGCGATCGTTAAATTCATATTTAGGCGGACTTTTATTTTGCCCAGTCAAAGAATGTCACGTGTGATGACCGTTATAAATCCACTTCAGTATTCAAAAAGGGCGACCGCACCTATCTTATGCGCGACTGTCCCGACAACCACAACATGGGCAAGATTCCTACTGCAGAGCACTCAAATTCGACAGTTGAAGCAAATTTAAATGCAGCGACCGTACCTTGACCAAGGACGACCGCATGAGACATTAGCGCGACCATCCTTATATGAAGGACAACCGCGAAATGCTTCGAACAGGTTACTGAAGAAGGTCTAAACTGCCAAGACTTTATTCTCACTATCTATAACTGCTAGTCAGACCACATTGGCTATAAATACATTGCTACTCTAAGAAAAACAGAAAAAAAAGGAGAGAATCAAAGAATTTATAGCCAAGCAACATATTTTTCTTACATTTGAATTGTAATGAATGTTACGTGTAAGCATTGAAAACACCATTGTATAAGTTTGAGTGTGAGCTTGGAAAACACTTAGGTTGTGAAAGTAAGCCTTGAAAAACTCTTGTAAAGGTTGTGAGAGTGAGCCTTGAAAAACTCTTATAAAGGTTTTTGAGTGTAAGCCTTAGCAAAACATTTGTCAAGTTAGGTGTGAACTTGTGAAAACACTAAAGTTGGAAGTGAGCTTGTAAAACTTCAAAGATTAATGATACCTTAACAAGTTGTTAAGGAAGTGGATGTAGGATTGAAGAAAATCCGAACCACTATAAATATTGTGTGTTCTTTCTTTCATTCACTACTCAACCATTTCTCTATTCCGTATTTCTTATTTGTTGAGTTTTTAATTTGCCATTATTTCTTGAGGAAACCAATTCACCCCCCTCTTGGTTGCCATCTTGGGACAACACATATATATATATATTGCTGGAGTTATTGAATAATATTGTTCTGAGTATGAGTATTTATTGATTTGATGGAAATATTTTTTTATATAAGATTATATTAATAGTGAAGTAATTTGCTTGGTAAATGTTGAATTGTTGGGTCAAGTTGTGAATGATTGATGTAAATTATTGGGTAAATTGATGTTTTGAGTAATTTTAATGGTTAAAGTTGCTGTTTAAGATGGTTTTATATTGACAATGAAGTATATTAATGGTTAATTATGATGTGGATGCTTAATTTTTTTTTAAATGTGAATACGTGAAACTTATTGGAATTTATGTGAATACGTGATTTAGTAGTTCAGTGATTTAATGTGAATATGAGAAATTCATGTGAATTTGTGTTGTTTAAGTTAATTGTTATATTGTTGGATTTTTTTTGGGACACTTTTTTGTTGGATGCCTTTAATTTATTGAGTTGCAGGAGTTGTTAGAGTTACTTGAGCTTGATTTAAGTTGGAGTGGGAATTTTTGTTTGAAGTTGCTTGAGTTTTCTAATGTGTTGAGTTGTTAATGTGTGAAAATCTTTATTTTTTTTTCTCCTACAAGTATGTTGATTTTACAATTTTAGGGTGATATTGACTAGATATTTCAAGTTCCAGCTGATTGAGTACAACTACGTTGATAATATTTTTTGTTTCTCATTTTGTGCTTCTCGTTTTTTGATTCATATTGCTAGTCAATTAATTTTTGCACTTTCTCATCTTTTTTTTTTTTAATAACCAATAAGCACTAAAACTTTTATTTGATGGATGGCAAGTCTAACTTGTATATATAAATTCAAATCTTTTTTCTTTCACTTTGTAATCTTTTGTAATTATGGATTGGACTTCTATTTTGGACTGCAAATAGGAAGTAGGAACTTAAAAATTGTTTGATTTCATGGTTTTAGTATATTGTATTTAAAGCTAGATTATAATTTTAATTAGGACCAAATAGAAGGCTCAATCTGAGCCCATTCATTTTAAGCCTACCAAACCTGATTCCGCACGAGTCAGCAAAAAAATACATGTATTTCGATCTACTTTGGTTCATCATTTTCTCAATCATATCGGGTTTGATCCGTTTGAGAAATCTCTCAAATTCAACCGAATCCGACTCATGTATATCCCTAATTGTAAAGCTTATAAAAAATATACATTTTATGATCTATGTCATATTTTAAAAAGAAATAAAATTATAAATACTATTTTTATTAAAATATTAATTTCTAAATGATAAAAAAATTAATTTTTGTAATTTTTTATTTAGGATTTGATATTCATTAAATTTAATTTTTTTTTATAAATTATCAAACTTTGATAAGTAGAATATAATTATTTTCTTTGGTCTCAATCACAAAATAAAAAATATTTTTCTAATTTCTTAATATTCTTAATATAATATTTTTTTAAATATTTTTTAAATATTTTTAGTTATTTGAATATATATATATTTTAAAAAAATTTTAATTATCTGAAAATATATTTTTAATATTTTTAATTATTTAAAAAATATAGGCAGCATTTGATTCAAATTCCTAAATAAAAAACAAAATCTAAATCAGAATAAAATAGAATCAACATAATTATTTGTTCTTTTTATTTAGTTTTGTTATAATTGAAATCAGAATTAGAATGCGTATTCATTCTTTTTTATTATTTAAAAATTAAGAGTTATTATGATTAGATAAAATGAAAAAATAGATTTATTATATTTTATTTTAAAAATTTTTAAAAAATTAAAATTTAATTTTATTAAGAAATAATAAATTTATTTATTTAAAAATTTAGAGACATTGTAACTAGAAAAATGATTAAAAAAATATTAAATTGATTATATGTTATTTTAAAAATCTAATTTAATTTTATTGAGAAAAAAAGAGAAAAATTAAATTTATTTCATTTAAAAAATTTAAAGATATTCATAATTAGAAAAATTAAATTAATTTTATTCTAAAAATAAAATAAGCATTTTTTTTTAATTTTTCATTTCAGTCATAAATCAAATTTGATTAACTGGAGAGTAATAGAAAATCACTTATGATCTTTTTTTCTTAAGTAGTAAGATTCTCATTGTATCATCCATATTATCTAATCAAACAATATTAATGAGAATAATTTATTTTCATTCCCATTATAGCATCTGCATTTTAATTAAAATATAATTAAATAAATAATTTAAAAGAGTTAAATAATATGTTGGAAGGAGCAACTACATAATATATATTGGATATATATAAAATATATCTAAAATATAAATTTAACTAAAAAATAAAAAGTCAAAACGTAAAAAATTAAAAGTCAAAGAGTGTTAAATCCATCAACAATCAAACTCCCCCGTAAAGTGAATAAGTATGTTTCATAGTGTGATTATTAGGGGTGTACACGGGCTGAGTCGGGCCGGGGTCAAGCCCGGCCCAATTTTTCTTCGGCCTGCAGTTTGCAGCCCCGGCCAGGCCGAGCCACTTCGGTCCTGACCTGGTTCAGGGCGGGTCGGGCCGGCCCGATTTTTTTAAAATTAAAAAAAATAATTTTTTAAAAATTTTTTAATAAAATTTACCTATAAATATTACTTTAAAAATTTATTATACAAAATTATATATAATAATATATAAATTATTATATCATTATTTATATATAATATTTTAAATTTTTTAAAAAAATAAATTACCAAAATATAAATTTAAAAAAAATTAAAAAATATAAAAATTAATATCTCAGGCCGGGTCGGGCCGGTCCGAAAATTTTTATCCCGAGGCCCGACCCGAGCATAGCTCGGATTAGATTTTGAAACCCGTGGCCTGATCTTAGTATGGGTTCGGGCCGGACCTAATTTTTCGGGCCACGGGCTTGATGTACAACCCTAGTGATTTCATATTTTTTAATGGTAGATTAATTTTTCATAAGAGCAAGGTTTAAATGGCTATTTTAATAAAAAAAAAAAACGTACTATTCAGTTAAAAAATATTAATAATTCAGTAAAAATAATATTAAGTGGCATTTGATTTAAATTTAAGAACCATAATCAGAATGAAATAGAATCGAAATAATTATTTATTCTTTTTATTTGGTTCAATTTGAAATTAAAATATATTTTTGTTAAAACTGTTTGAATTATAATATGACTAAAATTAAAATCAATAGTTATTTTAATTTTTTTATTTAATAATTCAAAAAATTAATTTAATTTTTTAAGAAAAAATAAATTTATTTATTTAAAAATTCAGAGAGATACAGTAATTAAAAAAATATGAAAAGACTAAATTGATTATATTTTATTTTAAAAATCTAATTTAATTTTATTAAGAAAAAATAAATTATTTTATATAAAAATTTTAAAGATATTCATAATTAAAAAATCAAATTAATTAAATTTATTTTATTTTAAAATTAAAAAATAAAATTTAATTTCATTCTTTTAAAATTATAAAATTTTTAATTTTTGATTCTAATTGTAATCTAACTTATTAATAAAAGAGTGGCAAAAAATTATTGATAACCTTTTTTGCAGTAATGCCAATATTTATTTTATCCAATCAAATATTATCAATTAAAATATTCGTTCCCATTCTGAACCAAACACTTCCTTAATATTTTAGTAACTTTTTGGTTAAGTTTCTAGAAGTGTGATTGAACCACGAGCGTTACTCACCTAGACCTAGTAACTGACTCCGCTGATCCATCGCCTGTGGAGCCGCTGGACTACCATCACCATGCATGCATGGTCCATGGGCCTCAGCCGGTGCTTTAGCAGGTATAACCTGTAAGTAAAATACCCTGAAAAACAAACGTGCCTTGGCGCATACTTTATTCTTTGTTTCCTCCGAAAATAGACAAAGATACAGTGAAACATATGACCGGTTACCGATTGTTTTGGTACCTACTCGCATCCTTCTCTTACCTTGCATCCACGCTCTTATAATATACAAAAAGAAAGGTAAATGCCTAACAAATGTGGGGCCTACACGAATTATCCTGGCTCTTGACTTGGCACGTGGTTTTGCTCGTGGTAATGACAAATTGAGGCTGGTAAATTTATTTTTGTTTTCTTACTTTGCCAATAAAATTTAGTTTTGGGCTAGTAGTAGACTATTAGTAGATGGTAGAATTTGAAGTATTGTAATCGACTCCCTGACTTGGTTTGGTTGGGTACTTATTTTCTTCTAGAGGTTTGGCTTAGATTGCGCTGGAAAGTGACCAATAAAATTATGACAAATCAGCATAATGGTCAATCTGGAAAATTTCTCAACTAGCTTCATTTAATACTTTAGGTAATTTCACATATCCATTTAATTCTATAAATTTTTGGTTTTTTTTTGTATTATTTGCTTTGATAGTAAATTTTATAATTTTATTTGATTCGAATTATAAAATTATGACAGTTTATAAACTTATATTTATAAACATAAAAAATATATGTTAATAAGTTTTAATTCAATAATATTAAAATTATTTTCATAATAAAAAATTTTAAATTTGAATTTATATGAATCCTAATTGAAAAATAATATATGACCAAATGTTTGTAAAAATAATTTATTTATTAAATTATTTTTATATATTGAAAAAATTTCAAAGTGAAAAGAAATATATTTGTCTGATATTATGCTTTTTTACTTATGCCAATATTAAAAATAAAAAAAAATCTAAAATAATATAAATAATTTCTCTATTCAATAAGTGTTTTAATAATTCATCTTCAATTATTCTAATCTAAAATTATAAATTAAAATCCTCATAATCTTTTAAAAAAACAGAAAATATTAAAAAAAAATACTTTTCTTCATCTTTCATTTTAAGAATTTGAAAACATTAACATCAATGAGCTTCAAATTAGTAAGCAAACTTCTTCATACTGAATGTTTTTAGTTGACTAGATAATTGAATTTTTACAGTTAAATTCCTTCCCAATTCACGGATTAAGAAATACTTATTCTCAATTTTTTGAAAATAAAAAAGCTTTGACCCTAATTTTCAAAAAAAAAAAAAGTTTGATCCTTAAGAAAAATGAAGACGTGGCAGATTTCAATTGGATTAGGGTTAGACTTTCACTAAACTGAACGTAGACAATTATATCTCTCTTCTCCATCCTCTCCTTCGCTAAACTGAAGTAGGTGAAACGCAATGACTCTCTCTTTATCTCTCAAATACCAATATTACTAGACAACCACTACTGTTCCTCTCTACCTAATCCAATGCCTAAAGCCCCACACAAACGACGATTAAACAAATTAAAAATAAATGAAACATAATTATTTCCTTAAATGAATAAAAGATCAATCTGTGCTAGAAAGTGAAAGAAAATGAGAGAAAATTGAATGGAAAGTGAGAGAAAAATTTCAGTTATCATTCATTTATTGAACAATTTATGGAGATTTGTGGTAGTTCTACTTTCTTCTTCTGTGTTATTTTCTTTTCTATTTACTAAATGAATCAAAAACCCTAAACACATTTCACTGCCCATTTCCAGATCTTGAACCGATTTTTAACTGAGTTTAACTCTCAGATCTAGTCGATGTGGGGCGGTTCATGTGAGTTGAGTTAATGGAGGTCTTTGGTTATTCGATTTTGTTGAAATGTTAAGCATTTTGAATTGTTCGACTAGTTTTTTGGTTTAGCCAAGTTTTTTCAATGTCGGCTTCTTTAGCGCCTTTCGAGCGGGCAAGGCCAGGAGCTTCGAATACGGTACGCTTTTGAGAACTTCTGGATCTTAGGATATGGAATGTAATTGAAACTGTTTCCGGTTATTTCGTGGATAGTTTAAGATTTTGATTTATATTTTTTCCTTTTATGCATTTCCTTGATTTGCGGGGATTATAATACAGATTGAACTACATTTGCTTAGTTTTCTTTCCTTTTGTTTGGATGCTGCGAAATCTTGGAAAAGTGAGGAAATTGAAATTAATTTTTGGAGTTTTATTATCTTCCATTAATAGATTCAGATGAGATTTTTGTCGTGTGATTTTTTATGGGGTATTATGAAAATAAGAATTAAGATAGGGATTTTTTTTTATTAATTTGAATTCTCTTATGGTTTCTCAGACCAAAAGAAGAGTAATGCATTGTTCTAGAATAGCTGTAAGAAATTTGATACTGGGTAATATGTAATGCATTGTTATTTTTTTGCTTTTCATCGTTGAACCTAAATTCAATTTCAAACCCGTAAATAAAGAAAGAAGATTCTGTAAATTTGTTCAGGCTGAATCGTTGCTTAATTGGACACGACTAAATATAGTTGATGAAGTTGCACGCAACCTATTGATAAAATTATAATTTCCAATTTTGATAAATTTTGGATCAATATTCTAAAGGTTTATTTGGACAGATAGCCGTTTGAAATGGATGTAGACTTGCATTTGGGTTTAAGTTTAAAGTGTAAAATCATAAAAGATAGGTATAGTGCCATATTCTAAATACTCATTCATTTCAAAGGACTTACTATTCAAATGAGCCCTAAAATTATTTGGAATTGTGATACTTTTTAATGGATAATGCATTACAAAAATCTTATTTGTTTCAACAGAATTTTTTTATCAGTCTATGCATGCTTTCCTTCTATGCCATTTCAAAAATAAAGGATGAATTGCTTCCCTGTTTTTACGGAAAGAAAGTATTACTTCCAGGTACTTGAAGGACTGCCATAGATTCTGAAAGTTTGGATGTACATGAAAAATTTCATCTTGGGCTTGATTCTAAATTCTGAAGTCCTAAATTCATGGATTTTAAATACATTTTTTTTAAAAAAAAGCTGTATTTAACCTTGCGTTATGTTCCTTAATCATTCTGAATTTAAAGTAGTTTTGACTCCATGCAATTGAAGAGACTGATCAGAGTGAAATTGCTCTAGAGAAAGTGTTTCATGTAACTTGAAAACGAGATGAAACAATAATTGCATAAATTAATAGACCTAAAGGTATGTAATTTCAAACATTTTTTATTTTTAATTAAATAGTATGCTTCTTTATCCTTCAAGAGGCTAGAATGGGATAAATGTTTCATTTAATATTTGTGTCTAAGGTAATTTCAAGACAGATAACCAGTTGTTTTACTAAAATTGACTGCTGTTGTATAACAACCAATTGAATGCCAGTTATCAACTCTATTGAAGTGTAAATAGATATTTTTTTTTAGTAATAGCTTGTAATGGCTTGTACTGTCTTGTGCCATTTATTTAATGAATTACATAGTAATGTGCAACTGTATAATGGTTTATAATTCCTTGAAGTTTACCTTTTTCAACATTTGGCAGAGTATTTATATCATCTAACATGAGATGACTTGACAGGTATTCAAGAGTGGGCCACTTTTCATATCGTCAAAAGGTTGGTAACCTGTTTTTCACTAGTTTTAACTACATTTACAAAATGACACAAAACATTTGAATTGTTATTGTGTTTTAATTCTGTTGAACTTTGCTACTTAATCTTTTAACATTTTCTTGCTTTTTATTTTATATTGTAAGGTTATCAATTGTGGGAGTATGCCAAGACAAATTTCAATAGTTATTGTGCTTAGTGCTTATTAATTTTCTTAATTAGTGCTGTTGTTTATGGATGGTGTTGATTGTTTCTTATTGACCACAAGGTAAGAGTCATGGATCCATAAACACTTAACCAGAGCACGAAGATGTTTCTTTTGCTTAGTGCTAGAAATTATTTACTTTTCTTTTTATTTACAATAATTGAACTTTGTAGAAACACATAATGAATAAATTGTTGTTAGCATGTTTAATTTAATATTTTAAGAATGGTTGGTGTAAAATTCCCTGGCATGTTCTCCAATATTCTCCTTAATTTGATGCTTGAGTGAGTAGACTATTCTGTCTAGCAAATTGGGTTTCATTGGATTCCCATATGTGATATGTTGGCGGCATGGTTGTGCAACTATTGAACTCATCATGCTTGTGGAGCTCGAGTCTTAATATTGGTTATGTAGGTATGGCTTGAGGAAAATTTCGGGGTTCAGTAATATACCTAAGATGACCTTAGATTCCACCATTTGGTTTCAAATTAACTATTCATGGCCATTCCTCACTGCTATACCCATATGTATAGGGAAATTGGAGTCCTTGTATAGACAAGGAGGCAAGGCGTGTATTTTCTTAGTTTCTTCAAGCTTAATGCTTTGAGAGATGTTTGGTTCTACATTAACCATTTCATGGCCATTTTCTGCCTGCCTTATATACCATATATATTTCTTATTTAATCAAAGATAGAATGCAAAAGGGAAAAGAACGATCACTAAACTTGAGATTTTTGAAATGAATCATAGCATAAACTATCACCTGTCCTTCCACCCGTTAGTGTGGTTTTTTTTTGGGAGGACTGAGATACTAAAATAGTTATCTATCAGACTAAGAGTTGTACTATTTATAAAAATTAAATTATACTGCAAAATGCAAATGCTAATTCAATTCATCACATTGCCTTTGAAGCATATGAATTATTTGTTTTTCCACTCAAGTATGTTATTGTTGAACTTTTGCAGGATTAGGTTGGAAATCATGGAAGAAACGATGGTTTATCTTGACACGCACTTCGTTGGTGTTCTTTAAAAATGATCCTGTTAGTATCTTATTTTCCTAGTTTTTATTTTTTATTTTCTCATTGCCTTGTTTTGTCTCTGTTTATTATTGGTGGCATTTAGCTAAACCACCAAATGACAAGTATTAGTCATTAAGGAATTTAGTAAGATGGTTGTGAATTGAACTTTGCATGCCATCTAGTAGAATTTATTGTGGTAATTTTGATTTGTTTGTGCAATTATCTTTGTACATAGTCATGACTTCTTTTTTTCCTAGTGGAATGATTTAGGCTTTACTTGTTTTGTGGAAATATTCTCTGAAGATATCTTTTGAATCTTCTGGTCTTTGGAGGAAAATTAGTGAGCGATAGGGAAGATAATTTTTAACACTGCCCATTAGCATGACATATAATGGGCTTGAGTTAAGCATAATTAGGTTCAACAAAAAATTAGAGTATAAATGGATTGACCTACATAATCTGCAATGACGTGTTATAATCCATTTAATAATATGTTTATATGTTGGATATATAATATTTGGTTCATTTAAATCGCTTGAGGACTCAGTCAATTTATATTGAATTTTATTTTTATCCTTGAGGAAAAAATGTAAATGTAAATTCTTTAGAAAAATTTTAGATTAATTAGGTTTACTTTAATTTCCATGCTATGCAAATCTTTCTATTTTAATTATTGCTTTATATTTTTGGATTAGAATTTGTTGAATTCCTCTTATTTATTTATTGGTGATTATATATTAAAATTAAATGTATTAAAATATTTAAATTTATTATCAAATAAATATTTATGTGTCATATTTTGATATAACAATATAATTAAATGGGTTAACCGTGTCATATGTCTAATCCATGCGATCAACATGTCCGAGTTAAGGTCTTAAAATCTTAACACAATTAATAAATGGGTTAGGTTAGGATTGATTTAGTATTATACCAGCATTTGGCATGACATGCTGGCCCTAGTGAGCGGAAGACAGTTTAGTGTTCAAATGAAAACTGAGAAATTCATTTTATATGCCTCAAGTTCGTGCTAGTTTTACTGCTTTTTGTGACTTCTCATGCATAATATTCTGGATATTACAACTTATTATGACTTCTCATGCATAATATTTTGGACATTATAAATCAAGTAAACTAATATGTGTTTGTCATGCAGAGTGCCTTACCGCAAAGAGGTGGTGAAGTAAATCTAACTTTGGGGGGTATTGACTTGAATAATTCAGGGAGGTACATTTACTCGCCAGATGTTGTTTGGAGATTATTTCTTAAGAATATAGGTTATGGTTGTTTCTCTCTTTTTCAGTGTTGTTGTCAGGGAGGATAAGAAGTTATTAACTGTTTTGTTTCCTGATGGACGTGATGGGCGAGCATTCACCCTCAAGGTGCTTTATTTTCTGCTTGTTCTGATATTGTTCTCTTCTTTTATTACTGCATTCTTCTTTTCCTTTTTTCAGTAGATATTGGGCATGCAACATTCTCCTGCATGTGCAAATCTTCAGTATGTAAAGTCCTTTTTTGATTTTCCTTTTCTAATTTCAGGCTGAGACGTCTGAGGATTTGTATGAGTGGAAGACAGCCCTTGAACATGCCCTTGCACAAGCACCAAGTGCTGCTCTAGTTATGGGACATAATGGAATTTTCCGGAGTGATACAAATGATGCACTTGAAGGGTCTTTTCATCAATGTACTTCTCCGGCATACATCTTGACTTTTTTTGCCTATTTTTTTCATAGTCTACTTTCTCTACTAGTTGTTTCAGACTTTCTGATTCTACATTATGCATATTTTGACCAGGGAGGGATAAACGTCCTGTTAAGTCATTGGTGGTCGGAAGGCCAATTTTGCTTGCCCTTGAAGATATTGATGGAGGTCCATCATTCCTTGAGAAAGCTCTTCGATTTCTTGAGAAATTTGGTGAGTTATGATTCTAAATTGTTTTCAGGTAACTGTTCTATTACCTGTCATTTCTTGTAGTGGAATCTGAAGCCTTTCTGGTATACCATTCTTTGAGATCATATAATGGTTTCATCCGAAAACGGGAAAAGTATATGTTAATTTTTTCAATAGTCGTACTATTTTATTTCATTCTACATAAATTGTTTAGAGCCCTGTCCAGGCCGAAACTGTGAGTTTGAGCTGTCAGTCCTGCATGT
This sequence comes from Garcia nutans, assembly GCA_947685225.1. Lineage (NCBI taxonomy): Eukaryota > Viridiplantae > Streptophyta > Magnoliopsida > Malpighiales > Euphorbiaceae > Garcia > Garcia nutans. The sequence goes on from CANTUV010000013.1 coordinate 2,835,648, forward strand.
GGAAGGGTAGAATGGTGATTGAATGGTGGGGGCTGTATGCACACAGTTAGTAATTATGTTGTGATATCTTTCCTGCAGGAACTAAAGTTGAAGGAATCTTGCGACAGTGTGCTGATGTTGAGGAGGTTGAACGCAGAGTTCAAGAATATGAACAAGGTATATTTTACATTCAATATTCCTCTTGAATATCAATCATAACCCCACTTTTTCTCCTTAAATTGATGTTTTCTTTTCATTAAGGTTTTGTTGGTGCCCCATTTATGCTCTTGCCTTCCATGCATTTCAAATAAGGTTCCACAAGTAATTTTCCTCTTGACCTTTACCAGGAAAGACTGAATTTGAACAAGATGAAGATGCTCATGTTGTTGGTGATTGTGTCAAGGTATTTTCTGATGCAAAATAGTCCAATTTGTGACTTTGTTATGAATGCACGTGCTTCTGTATTCACCCGCAAATTTTCTGATCTGTAGCATGTCCTAAGGGAGTTGCCCTCCTCTCCAGTTCCGGCATCCTGCTGCACTGCTTTGTTGGAGGCATATAGTAAGTTGAACTTTATACCTTCCTCAGTCTTTATTTTGAGTGTTTCAGTTTTAATTTTTTCCGTAGAACTCAGAAGGCTACAATAATGCTCATCATGGATGAAATTAAGATCTTTTGGTTTGTCATAATACAAGGAAGAAAGTTGCATTGTTCTTTATCATGTTATGCTTGGCACAGCAATAGATGTTCTTTGTATTTGATTGAAATCAATATATTTTCAATTTATGCAGATTAAACAATTCTTTCAAGCATTGGGTGATTCATAATTGCAAAGACTTAACTTTAATGCTAGTAGCCTAAGCTGATAATATTACTAATGAAGTTGAAAAGTAGCTATTTTTATCACTGCATAAGAAATTATTAATCATTATCTAATCATTTAAGAGTATGTTTGCTGTAAAATATATGATCAATCACCAATGGCAAAATATTTTATTTGACCAAAATGTCCTTTTAGATGATTTTGCTACTGGTTGTTAAGACCTTTAATAATAATACAGTTTATATTATATGTAGGTTCCCTCAGTGATAAGTAAGTTTTAAAACCGGTAAAAAGGTATCCCAATGTTGCATATTTTTTCTATTACCTCTTGGACTCAAGTTGCATTCTATTTAGCTCCTCAACTCATTGATTTGGTCCCTTGGAGTCCCAGTCTAACTCTAGAAAATGAATATTGGACAACTATCTGATTGAATGTATGAAAGACGCAAACAAGTATTTGTTATTTGCTGATGTGGGAAAAAAGGAAAATGAGAGAATTTGGGAAAAAGTTAATTTTTTACATTATTTACGCATTTTTTTTTAATATGGTTCGGCATACTTAGTTAGTAACCATCATGGTGGCATGTTTAATAAAATGGATTTAATATCCACTAAATTGTTACATGATAGGATCACATTGAAGAGCTGAGCGACTTCATAGAACACACTTTTTGTTAGAGGGTGCAACAGCAAAGAAGACATAGTTCAGGGTCTTTTTAATGATTTCTACTCGTAAATTTTGATTTGTCTTAAAGATTCATTATTCTAATGTTATTTATTTTAATATTTTGAACAATCAAAGGTACTATCTTTTTTCATTGAATTTTCATTTGATCAAATCTAAAATTCTAAATTCTAAAAAAAAATTGTTGATTTTTTCAAATGCTGATAAGAATAACAAAAAAAAAGCTTTTTGATTTTATTTATTACTTTTTAGTATATTCATATGAGAGTGATTTACATTGTTAGCATTATGAATTTTATAATTCATGACAAGTATGAGTTGACAAGTATTCATATTAATTTAAATATGACTTTTCTCTGCATTTATCTGTCATAGACTTAAAAAGCATTTTTTGATAAATCTCTATCTTGTGGACTAAAGTTATGTGTCTAGTTTGATGCTGATATTATTATTTTGCTGTTTTATTGAATAAGAAATTGATCGCAAGGAAACTCGAATAAGTGCTATGCGCTCTGCGATATTGGACACGTTTCCTGAGCCAAACCGACGTTTATTACAGAGGTAATCTCTTGACACTCCTTTTTTACTTGGTTTTTCCTTACTTGTCAAGCTTTCTTGTGATACAGGTCTTAATGCTTGTTTTGAAGCAAGAATATCATGTTTGCTATGCCCCCCTTGGTTCCACTTCTGTGATATTATTATATGGATATTGCACACGTTTTTCATGAAGTTGGAGACTTTATTTTTTACTGATGAACGTGAATGTATAAAGATACTCTATGGCAATTACTAATTAACCCAATGCTTGAAAAAGCATAAAATTGTTACCAATCAAGTAATTTTTGTTTTTGTTTTTGTTTTTTTTACATGTGTGTGACTTAGGATGCAATAATGAGCTGATGCTCGTCTACTAGTCCTGGATGCTTACGCTACAGAAAGTAGAGGTGTGGGTTAGTTTAAATTGCAAGCATGTGTCGCTTCATTAGGAACTGTTCTTATGTGCAGGGATAAATTCTTTGTTGTACATATTGAGGAACAGTAACCCAAAAATCAAATCAGTTGTGGTAGAATATGCATGTAGAAGGGGTAGGATCTTACGAAGGAATGCGTGGTAGTCATTAATGTTGTGGCAAAAGGTTTCTCTTGCATCTTAAAACATTTTGCTCATACTGCTTAGGATCTGAGTTTCTTGTTAGTCAACTTCATTTTGGGGTTATTCTGGCATTTAATTCACATTTTCCTCATTTCATCTGTGGTGATCCATATTTTTCCAATGTTTTTTTTATATGAGGAAATAATACGTTGAAGAGGAATGAACTTGCTTGTTTCTGAATATAAAATGTACATGTTGGCTCTGAAAAAGCTTAAACTTTTATATTCTATAAGCTTGTTCCTTATCATAGGTTCTACTTTTCTGTTAAGATTAAAATTGACAACAAATTTGCCATGCTTGGTGATTAAAGATTGTAGATCTTCGACGCACTTTAGTGTGTTATTTGCACATTCCTTTTACACTATTTTTTTCTGTCTTGATGCTTTGCAGAATTCTGAAGATGATGCACACAATCTCATCTCATGCTCATGAGAATCGAATGACTGCATCTGCTGTTGCTGCATGCATGGCACCCTTGTTACTGCGTCCTCTGTTGGCTGGTGAATGTGAGTTGGAGGATGACTTTGATATCAATGGTGATAGTTCTGCACAACTTCTTGCTGCTGCAAATGCTGCTAATAATGCTCAAGCCATTATTACAACACTTTTAGAGGAGTATGAAAATATTTTTGATGTAAGATGCTATTTGTTTATTTGGTAATGGGACTTGTCTTATTACTTCTGCATTTTAGGCAAGAATAATTTGGAGCTGTTGTTTTGCATTTAAGAAAAATAATATGGAGCTGTGGGCTTCGAGGACCATATGTTGTGTCGGAAAGAAAAAGGATTTTCTATTTTCATTTCATTTGCCCTTTTTCCCTTTTATTTTTGTTTGGAGAGGTTGGAGGGAATTTACTGAACAGGAGGCTCATTGAGGGAGAGAAATCTTTTCCGCTCTTAGTCAATAGTTGGATCTGAAATTTTTTGAACATTGGTACTGCAAGCAGTTTTTTGTGAATTCTTTTTGACGTCTGTTTCTCAAAATTAAATGAAATTCTTTTGCTTTATATAGACATGTGTGTTCGTGATCATCTTCTGTCTCTTTCGAATCAGCTAAACATTTTATTAAGTTTGTCATTGTTGAAGTTCCTATAAAATCCTTTATTTTGTCCATGTTCTAGTAATGATGCTTAGCTATCACCTGCTGTTTCAGGATGAGAATCTACACAGATGTTCCATCTCTGCTGATTCCCGGATTGAAAACAGTGGGAGTGAAGATTCATCTGATGATGAAAATATGGATGTGAAGGAAAATGGTTATCACGATGCAGAAAATGAAGTTGATCAAGAAACTGATGATGATGCTGAACGCCTAATGAGTGGAAAATTAAGTGAGAGTAGTGGTTACGCCGGCAGTGATCTTTATGACTACAAGGTTGAGATTTTCTTATTTTGACTGAAGCATTACTATAGATTTCTGACTATCTTATTAAAAATCAGTTTACTCATTGAAAGTGCTCAACCTTGAATATTGCTGTTGTTTGAAAAATTTTTCCTTGATGATAACATATGTACCAGGAAATTATAGTTTTTTTGTTTTTGGTACAATTCTTCTGTGGGATATCATATGAAGTGTTTAGCTAAGACCCTGCTTCATACAATCTCTTTTATTTTCCGTCTTCCCTTTTTAGGTAAATGGAAGAAAGAAATAATTAGCAATTAATGTAAGACACCATAGGTTTTCACCTATTATACTGCCAGTATACTAAGAATCAGTGCCCTCACCATTAGGGCAGGAAAAGAAAAAGGAAAAAAATATATTTAAAAAAAAGTTCAAAAAAGGAAAATATGACAGTAAAATGATACTATCATGAGAAAATTTTTCATCTTAAAATGAAAAAAGAAAAGAATATGCAATTTCTCTGCTATCATTCAGCAAGGATTCCATAATCTTTTGTATTCTACACATCTTGGATTTATCCTCAATATAATCTATGGGATAGCGTCCTATATATCTTTACATTCAATAAAAGATGTAAAGCAACTCGGGGATGCCATGCCCATGGTAAATTTTGTGAGTGCTCAAATCAAAATGATGAAAGTTATTTCTGATTTTAAAGGGCGTCAACTCAACTCAACAAAGCCTTAATCCCAAGTCAATTGGGGTTGGCTATATGGATTCTTCTTATTCACTCAATACGATTTAGAGTTATTTCTTCTGATAGATGTAACATCATAAGATCATTTTGGACCACTTTTGACCAAGTCAGTTTAGGTCTATCTCTGCGTTTCTTAGCTATATCTACTCTAACTTGTTCGGTTTTTCTAACCGGCGCATCGCTAGGTCTTCGTTTCACATGGCCAAACCATCTCAATCTATGCTCTCTTATTTTATTCTTAATAGGTGTTACCTCCATTTTTTCTCTAATGCACTCATTGCAGATTTTATCCATCCTAGTATGACCACACATCCGTCTTATCAGTCTTATTTCCGCAATATGCATTTTACTCATGTGTTGTCTTTTTACTGCCCAACACTCACTACCATACATCATCGCAGGCCGTATTGCAGCGCGGTAAAACTTTCCTTTTAATTTAATTGGCATCTTTCGATCACATAGAATTCCTGTAGCACCTTTCCACTTCATCCAACTTTCCTTTTAAAGGGCATCAAATGGTTGGAAAATCCAATTTTTGAAGGTAGCCTCGAGATTGAAAGATGAAGGAATTTGTGGATTTGTTGACAGTTATTTGTTATTCCTTATTGTAAATTAGTTATTTGGTTGGTGTTATTGCCGAGTTCTTGATCTGGTGCTATGCTTGCAATGTGACTGTATTCTGCTGGAACTTCTGGAATTTTTTATTATCTGATTCAAGTAGAAATACATACATTTGCATGGATTTTAGATGCTATGTCATTCAACGTGCACTCATTTATCCTAAGTTCATACTTGATGTTAAATCACACCTACCAAATTGTTTTTCAGGCCCTTATTACTGAACTATAATCTTTGATTGATTTGTGATAATCAGTTTATACACCTGCAGGCATTTGGTGGTGATGATTCTGATGCTGGGTCACCAAGAAATAATCATGCTTCAGCTGAAAGTTCAAGCTTACCAGCTGATTCCGTCCAAACTAGAGATCCTAATATTCAACTCATGGAACAACCAAATAAACTCAAGAAAGGAAATGAGAATTCAATTAATGAGCTGGATCCTCCAAATGTATCACCTACAGGTGAATCGTACCGATCAATGGGGGAAATTCTATCTTCAATGGATCCTGTGCCTTCTTTACCCATATCTGGGCTTGAATCATCTGCTGAGAAGCCTGCCGGTAAAGTTGCAACCTCCAATCCCAATGGAAAGCGGTCAACATTTTGGGGAAGAAGTAATGTAAGTTATTATCTATTGATCCACTGCATAGCATATATCACATTTATAGAATGATAAACCTCATGCAGTTGATGATAGATAAACTTTTGCTGAATTTTCCATTGGTAAAGTTCTTTAAGAAAACCACGTGGAGATTTTCAACCAAATGTTTAACTTAGTTTATTAAAACATTAAAAACCTCGGTAAGGAATCAGCATTGAGTTTGGTAAGAAAGATTGGATGATGGAAGTTCAGCCTCAAGGGAACAAATTGCTTCTTTTTGGGTTTTTTTCCCTGGGAGTTTTCAGAAGGTCCCTGACTGATATCTGATTTGACAGCTTTATTTTGTTCATTTCTTTGGTTGCATATAGAGAGAGCATATTTCATCCTTAAAGTATTCCCATCTTCTGTTACAAATAAATTTCTCTTTCATCGAGAAAAAAATATAAAAACAGTGCACAATTAAGGCTCAGTTTAATGCAAAAAGGAGGGAATGGGAGGCAGAGAAGAACTAAAGGAATAGAAAATAGGAAGAAACGTTAAAGTAGTTCTCTTCTTTGTTCTTTTTGGATTGGGTGAAAATTGGAAGGAAAAATATAAGGTACCCTGTTCAGAACACTAAGGCAAGTGGAAGGATAGAAAATTGAAATTCTAAAAATTATAATGTCACTGTAGTTTCATCTGGAGTAAAATGATAGGGATAATTAAGCAGCTCTCTATGGAAAACAAGCTGACTGTAATGTTCTCTCCTCTCTTTCTCCCAATTTGGGACAGAAGGAATTTTGGGGGCCTTGAGGAGAATATATGTATTCCACACCACTTACTCTTCTCCTCATCCTTTCCCCCTTTCTCCCCGTTTTTGCTCCTCTCTCTTCTCATGTGTTCACTCTCCCGAACATCTATACTGGGGAAGCATATATGAAAGGGATACATGTATGAGAGCCTTAGTTATATGGCTTTTGCCAATCTCTTTTTTGCATTGTTAAGTTTATGTAGTTTCAAACATATCACTGTTTTGTGGGTCAGAAACTTGGGAGGAAGAAGAGCATGAGTTCCTCTAGAGAAATGGTAGTAGGGTATGCAGTTGTCTCTTGTTATTGTTTGTACAATAAACTAAACCTGTCTATTCTCAAAATTAACTATGGGTTTGCTTAGGCTTTCTTTATCATGCTGGAGAAGAAATGATGAGCTGTATTTGGTCAGCTTCAACAGTTCATTCATATAGTTTTTCTTATAAAAAAAAAGTTCATTCATATAGTTTAAAATTAGGCATCTAATAATCTTTGTTGATTCTATACAGGCCAGAAAGACACCGTCAGTGGAATCTGTAGATTCTTCTGGGGAAGAAGAGTAAGATACTGGCTATGTGCATTCTCTTTAACAACATTAATATATCTTCCATCACTATAAATTGCAATATTTACATTCAGGTTTATGCTTATTTTGCTTATGCTGTCTATCAAGCAAGTTAAATTTTATCTGTCTCAACATTTATTGCTTAATGTTCTATAAGATATGATGGTCTTCAAGTGGGTCAGCAGTATTGTTATTTGGTATAAGTTATGTTGCCATTATTTCCCTGTTTTCACTATTTATTGTTTATTTTCTATCCTGTTTCTCCTTGAAAACTCCTTGAACTTGAAATTTTAAATTTCCAATGTGACAAGATAGCATATGGTTGGATTTACATTATAAATCATTAATGGCATGGATCTATGCAGTTTTACATAAATGACAAACTTAGAGATAATTGTCAATGAATTTTTGAAAAGTTGTTTCTGTTGCTCAAAGACAACAGTTTTCCAGCTACCACATACCTTAATTCATATTTTTACCATAAATGTGTGGAAAGTGACTGTTAACAATTTTTTCTTTATTTTATTTGTAATTCCTTGAATGCTTTTCTTGCATTAGCTTGGAAGCATCAACTATCATTGAATCATATATATATATATATATATATATATGATATGGTCTATACTGGTGATATAATCTTGCTTAACAAAAAAATTTGTCATTTGTAGGCTTGCTATTCAGAGGCTTGAGATCACAAAAAATGATTTGAAGCACAGGATTGCAAAAGAGGTCTAATTACTTTCTTTAAATCAGCTTTATGCCCAATTATGGAATATTTGCATTCTTGTGTAACAAGATTGGATGTTCATCCATTTAGGCCCGGGGAAATGCAATTTTACAAGCTAGCTTAGAGAGGAGGAAACAAGCTCTGCATGAGCGACGCTTGGCACTTGAACAAGATGTACTTATTTCTAATTATTACATATTGCATTTTCTTCAAAATTTACCAGGTTTTTATATTTTTGATACCTTTTGCATTGAAAGCTAAAATTGGTGCTGAAAACTTTATGCATCTGTATGTATTATTACTTCTTTAATACACATGATTGGACCTGTATTGGATTGCCATTCTGACACAATAATGGAAAGCATTTTCAACCAAGTCCCATTATCGCTCTCCCTTCATAATAAAAATATGGTGAGGATTTGCTGGAATAGTTTTGCCAACCTCTAATCATCACCTGTGCCATAGATATTAACTTAGGTAGAAATTGTGTCAATACTAAAAGGAGTAACTATGTAAATCTTTATGATCGTATTCTATTTATAGTTTGTGCTAATTTAGATTGAGTCCCTGAACTAAGCAAAAATAACACCGGCTACTTGTATGGTAAATGAGGATACCAAAAAGTTGGTGTGGTCTAGAAAACGCAGAAAGGGGTGTGCCTCTACTAACAATTTAAGTTTTTAGTAGAAATGGTTAGCGTTTTCTCTAGTTAGGTGTGCTGGCAGCCACGTCAAGTTTAGTCAATTCTTCTTGTCTTGCATAACATCAGCCACAATCTTATGAGAATGCCTTTTTTTTCGAAAATTTATAATTCCTAGTTTATTTGTAATTCCAAATCATTGTTTTTCTAGCTCACTACTATTGGCCAAGAATTATTGACCTGCAACATTCTTGTTTTTCGGAACTGAAGCAATACTTGTGCATGATTTAGTTCTGCAGTATGCAATGCTGGTTTTCTTTTCAAGGACTGGGATTGCAAGTGCAAGGTCTAGCATTGGTGCATGGATATAATATTTAATAACTGTTTGTTTTCTCCTTCTGGACTAGCATTATCATGTGTTCTGATATGTTGAATACTTGAACAATTTTGCTTGTCTACTGACTAGTGGGTGACTATATAGGTGTCAAGGTTGCAAGAGCAGCTGCAAGCTGAAAGAGATCTTAGAGCTGCACTGGAAGTTGGCTTGAGCATGTCTTCTGGACAGTTCTCCTGTTCACGTGGCATGGATTCTAAAGTTTGTATACATTTTTCTTTTTTTTTCCCCTATTCTCTTTCAATGAATATTAAGTGTTGGGTAATGCACATTCTTATGACATAAATTGATGTGAAGACAAGGGCTGAGCTTGAGGAGATTGCTCTAGCTGAAGCAGATGTGGCCAGGTTGAAGCAGAAAGTTGCAGAACTTCATCATCAACTCAATCAGCAACGGCAGAATCATTATGGTTCCCTCTCTGATGCATGTGACCGTTATCAGCATGTCCAAAATCATAGTACTCAACAGTGAGTATACTGAGCTAGTGTCTTTTCAGTTGTTCTGTGTGTGGCATCTGTAATTAAGAGTAGTTTTATACTGCGTTTCTTTTTTCATGTTTGAACTGCTCATTCACTGCCCTGTTTAAGATGGGGAAACTTCAACTCTGTTAATTATATAAATATCACATATGGTAGAAAGAAAGGGCGAAGCGTCTTTGGTAGAAAGAAAGGGCGAAGTGTCTTTGGTTTAATATGAAAACTAACTTTTATTGCATTTACATTTTGTTTCGTTCTCACCTTCTGTATTCTGATGCTAGGAGTGTAGGATGAATTAGAGATGAATAGACTTACAATTGCTGAAATTAAAGGCAATTTCGTATGGTTTTTCATCAAAGTGGCTGCAATAACAAATTTCAAATTCTTATTATGTCCTCTTCCTTTCTTTTCCCCCTTGTTCTGGTGTCTGCAGGAGATTTCTTCAGCAAGATTTTGATGCAACCCTTGCTTTTGTAAATCATGAAAGGATACAAAGAAATGAGGTATTGCACATTTTTTTCTCTCTATAAATTTACATCATGCCGGTTGACATCTCTTTTATTTGCTTTTAAGTTGCTACTTTAAAATTTTAATTGGTTACAATTCCAAGTTTTTGTTGATTTTTTTATTCTTTTATTTTTTAATATATATATATATATATATGAGACTTTCCTCCAGTAATACAACAACAACAACAACAACAACAATAAAGCCTTAATCCCAAGCTAATTGAGATCGGCTATATGGATTTTTTTTTCCACTCGATTCGATTTAGGGCCACATCTTCTGATAAATTTAAAACAACAAGATCTTTTTGTATCACTTTTGTCCAAGTTTATTTAGGTCTACCACTGCCTTTCTTAGGTATTTATACTTTAACTAGTTTAGTTTTCCTAACCGGTGCATCCCTAGGTTTACGTTTAACATGGCCAAACTATCTCAATCTATGTTTTCTTATCTTATCCTCGATAGACGTTACCCCTACTTTTTCTCTAATGCTCTCATTTCTGATTTTATCCATTTTAGTGTGTCCGCACATCTATCTCATCATTCTCATCTCTGCAACATGCATCTTACTCACGTGTTGTCTTTTCACAGCCCAATACTCACTACCATATATCATCGCAAGCCGTATGGCAGTACGATAGAATTTTTCTTTAAATTTGACTGGCATCTTTCGGTCACATAACACTCCTGTGGCACTCCACTTTATCTAACCAGCTTTAATCCTGTGACTTACATCTTCTTCACAACCACTATTCGCTTGAATAATAGAACCAAGATATTTAAAATGAGTACTATGAGGTACTGCTACTCCGTTTAAAATAACTTCGCCTCCTTCTCTATTCGCGTTATTAAATCCACAATGCATATACTCAGTCTTAGTTCTACTAAGCTTAAAACCTTTAATTCCAAAGTACTTATCCATAACTCTAGCTTTTGACTTATATCTGCTTGAGTCTCATCTATCAACACAATATCCTATGCAAATATTATACACCAAGGAATATCATCTTGTATATGCCTTGTGGCTCATCCATGACCAAGGCAAATAGATAATGGCTCAAAGCTGAATCTTGATGTAACCCAATAGAAATAGGAAAATCCTTAGTATCTCCTCCAACAGTGCGGACACTAGTGATAACTCCATCATACATATCCTTCAAGACTTAGATATATCTTATAGAAATCCCTTTACGCTCTAGGATCTACCATAAATCTTCTTTAGGAACTCTATCATATGCCTTCTCCAAGTCAATGAAAATCATATGTAAATCCTTCATCTCTTTATACCTTTCCATCACATCTCTAATAAGAAAAATAGCTTTCTTAGTAGATCAACCAAGCATAAAACTAAATTGGTTTGGGGAGATACAAGTGTCTAAATGTAAACTGTGTTCCACAACTCTCTCCCATAATTTCATGGAGTGGCTCATAAGCTTAATACCTCTGTAATTTGAGCAGTTTCGAATATCTCCTTTATTCTTAAAAATAGGTATCAGACTGTTTTGTCTCCATTCATTAGGCATTTTCTTTGTACTTAAGATCTTATTAAACAAAGCCGTCAATCACACAACTTCTGTATCTCCCAAACTTTTCCAAACTTCAATGGGTATTCCATCCGGTCGACATGTTTTACCGATTTTCATTCTCTTCAAAGCTTCTTTTATTTCGGAGAACCTAATCCGTCTAGTATATTTCACATTTTTCTCGGCTTTGTTGTCCAAACCCTCAATGATTTTATTACGGTTACCATTAAGAAGCTTCTCAAAATAACTTCTCCATCTTTCCTTGATATCTTGTTCTTGAACCAAGACTCTATTCTTTTCATCCTTGATGCACTTAACTTGGTTCAAATCTCGACATTTTATTTTCTTTATCTTAGCCAATTTATAAATAACTTTTTCTCCTTCCTTTGTTCCAAGTTTTTCATGCAAACTCTCCAGAGATTGTGCTCTTGGTTGCTTAACTGCTTTTTTAAGATCCTTTTTTGCTTGTTTGTAATGCTCAAAAGCCTCATTCTTATTACACTTTGGCAAACTCTTATACCATTCTCTTTTACTTTTACTATTTTTTGCACTTCCTCACTCTACCACCAAAACCCCTTCGAGGGATGTCCACATCTTTTAGACTCTCCAAGTAACTTTTTAGCTACTCCTTTAATTATTATAGACATGCCCACCCACAAATCATTTGCTGACATATTCATATCCACCTCCCAACCTTCGGCTTTAACCAACTCATCCTTAAACATCAACAGTTTTATACTTTTTAAAGTCGACAACCTAATCTTAGGAACTCCGTTTCTCCTAGGCCTACTAGTCCAACTCTTAATCTTGACATCCAACACCACTAACCTATGTTGAGTAGTCAATGCCTCACCAGGAATAACCTTGCGATCCTTACATCTGGTTCGATTTGTTTTTCTAGTGAGTATGAAGTTACTCTGACTTCTATTTTGTCCACTTTTAAAGGTAACTAAATGTGATTCTCTCTTTATAAAATATGTGTTTGTCAGAATCAAACCGTATGCTATAGCAAAATCAAGTATATTCTTGCCTTCTAAGGCTTTCCTCTAATAATTCTAAGAATTTTTTTTTAAATTATTGATAAACGAGTTCAAATTATAAATGAGCTAACTAATCATTTGAACTTACTATAACTTATTTAATTAGAATTCATTCAATACAATTAATACAACAACAACAACAACTAAGCCTTAGTCCCAAACAAGTTGGGGTCGGCTATATGGATCCTCAACAAAATAAGCTCAAAAGACACCAAAAAAGATACTCCAGCCTTAGGCCCCTTCCAAGACACGGATTTTACGTCTCCATTCAAGTCTGTCATTAATCAAATCCGCATCAAGATCTAAGGCACGTAAGTCTCTTGCTATCATCTCATTCCACATAGTTCTAGGTCTTCCACGACCTCTAGCCCCCTCAATCAACAAATTCTCACACTTACGAACCGCAGCATTAGGAGGTCTTCTTAAAACATGCCCATACCATCTAAGTCTTCCTTCCCTCACCTTATCTCCGACATCCGCTACTTGGACTTTTTGTCGAATATGAACATTCTTAATTTTGTCTAGTCTGGTATGTCCACACATCCATCTTAGCATCCTTATTTCTGCCACACTCATCTTATGCAAATGTTGTCCCGTTGGTGCCCAACACTCACTACCATAGAGCATCGCAGGTCTAACAACCGTCCTATAGAATTTACCTTTCACTTTCAGAGGTATTTTCTTATCACATAGAACCCCAGTCGCACCCTTCCACTTCAACCACCCTACCTGTATTCTGTGAGCCACATCTTCATCTATACGACCATCATTCTGGAACACCGAACCCAAATATTTGAACTGCTTGGTTTTAGGAACCAAAACTCCATCCAACTTAACCTCATGTTCCTGCTTCTTCCTTAGACTGAACTCACAGTGCATATATTCCGTTTTACTCCTACTTAAAACCCTTGTCCTCGAGGGTTTTTCTCCACACTTCCAACTTACGGTTTACACCAGCACTAGTCTCATCAATTAAAATAATGTCATCAGCAAACAACATACACCAAGGAACATCGTCTTGTATGCTTCTGGTTAGCTCGTCCATATTAAGGGTAAATAAATATGGACTCATGGCCGAACCTTGATGCAATCCGGTAGTAATGGGGAAAGCCTCAGTGTCTCCACCAAGTGTTTTCACACTAGTGGATGCATTCTCATACATGTCCTTGATGATGTTGATATATTTGCCGCTGACTCATTTCCTCTTCAAAACCCACCATAACACTTCTTTTGGTACTCTATCATAGGCTTTCTCCTAGTCAATAAATACCATGTGGAGATCTTTCTTCTTCTCTTGATACGATTCCATTAGTCTTCTTAGAAGAGAAATAGCCTCCATGGTAGATGTCCCTGGCATAAACCCAAACTGATTCTCCGAAACTCTTGTAAGCTTCCTCAATCTGTGTTCAATAATCTTTTCCCATAATTTCATAGTATGACTCATAAGTTTGATACCCCGATAATTTGTACAGCATTGAATGTCTCCCTTATTTTTATAAATGGGTACCAGGATACTCTTCCTCCAGGCATTCGGCATCTTACGTCCTTTCACAATAGCATTAAAGAGTTTAGTTAACCAGGCAACTCCTACCTCTCCAAGGTTCTTCCAAACCTCTATAGAAATACCATCCGGGCCACAAGCTTTACCAACTTTCATATACTTCAAGGCTTCTCTTACTTCACTATGTAAGATCCTCCTAGACCAGCTGATATAACCATTTGTTGCAAGAAGACCTTGAAAATCTTATTCATGTTCAGGGTTGAATAAATGCTCAAAATAAGCCTTCCATCTCTCCTTAATCTCAACATCTCCTGTCAACACCCATTGATCTTCGTCTTTTATACATTTGACTTGGTTTAAATCTCTGCTTTTCCTTTCTCTCATCCTTGCAATCTTATAAATGCCCATTTCTCCCTCTTTAGTACCTAACTTTTGATAAATCCCTTCTAAGGCTCTGCCACGAGCTACACTAACAGCCTTCTTTACCTTTTTCTTAGCCCTCTTATATTCCTCAAAGGCCTCGCTATTCAATACAATTAATAACTAAAAAAAATTATTAGTAGGGAGCAATATTTAAAAAAAAATTTTGGGGGCAAATAATGATAAATGATAGCCTTTTCTAGTAGTATATACTACTAATTAGTAGGTATCTCAAATGTTTGGGGCAGGGGTGTTTGCACGCTGGCTATGTCTTCATGTGCTGATGCTCAAGACTGATTTGTCTTTGAAGTAGGTGTATGAACCCTTGTTGGCTGAATTGATTTTACTTTGAGCAATAAAGCCTTGATGGTATGTATTAGCCCCTGAATATTGGTCCATGCTTGTTGATGAGCTATATTAAACTCAGTTTGTTTCCTGATGCCTTCATAGGATGGACTTAACTTCATGATCATTTGATGCAATATCCTGCACATTTGATTAGGATACATATCATAAGGATGTAATAATTTTACATTGTTACCTACAGGCTACTGCAACCACTTCTATTTGGGTGATTGATTAGCAAATTATTGAATAGCAAATATCCTTCCACCCAGCTATTCTTGATCCAAATTAGGTTACAATCTTTCATGTGCAGAGGTTCAGTAGTATGTGGTAGAAGGTATATTATGGAAGGTCTAGAAAAGCAATAGGAAGACACATCAATTCTGTGTATAAAGGAATGTGGAGAGAGGAAAATGTCATGTTGGATCAAGTTTCGGATGAAGTGGAGAGTGGTTCTATCAGGCAACAGAATTAAACAAGTGGCCAAAATACCACTCACAGGGGTTGGATGGCTAAAATGGAAAGCCCACTGGCTTTATTATTTATATATTTTAAGATTCGTATTAAGTTGAAGGTGAAGCTTTACAGGAACACCATTTTATTCAACTGTTTGTTCTCTTTTTTCTGGCTTCCTAAAGAGTACTTTATATAAATTTTGATTTTGCTGGATTCCTAAACTGTTAATTGTAAAATCAGAACGCACAAAAAAAAGCAGGCCAAATGAAGCATATATTTCTTCCTATGTCCAACCCAATTGTTGCTTTTTGCTAACCTAAAAAGGAAAAACTAACAAGCACAACTAAAAAGGCAAGCTAACCCAATAAAAGCTAATTTAGCTCGCTGTGGCAATGAAGAAAAGCTTCCACAAAATAAGCATAGCAGAAACGAGGATGCTAAATTGTTCCAGGAGTGAGCGCTTTATGTGAACAGAGAGTTTGGAGAGGAGAAAAAACTTATTTCTCTTATTTTCTGTTATTCTTTACTGCTGAAATACACAGGTTTATATATACATTAAAAAACACAGCACACTACACTTTTACAGCCTATTATTTCGCTTAAACTAATCAACCCGTAATCACCCCTTACTCATACAACTAGGCTGGATAATATTTTAATAAACCCATACTTATACAACTAGATATTCCAACACTCCCCCTCAAGTTGGAGGATATAGATTATATGCTCCAAGCTTGTTGCAAATATATTTGATTCTTGGCCCTCTGAGAGACTTAGTGAGTATATCTACTAGTTGATCATTAGAATTGACAAAGTCTCTGACAATATATTCTGACTCAATCTTCTGTCTGATAAAATTACAATCTGCCTCTATGTGTTTGGTTCTTTAATGGAAAATTGGGTTAGAAGCAATGTGGAGTGCAGCTTGATTGTCACAAATCAATTTTATGTTTTCGATCTCTTTCCATCTTAGTTCTTGAAGAAGTTGTTTTAACCAGATAAGTTCACTTGTTGCAAGGGCCATAGCTCGATACTCCGCTTCAACACTTGATCTAGCAATCACCTCTTGTTTTTTGCTTTTCCAAGAAATTAAATTTCCTCCAATCATGATACAATATCCTGAAGTGGACCACCTATCCGACGGAGAATCTGCCCAGTTTGCATCAGAGTACCCAATAATCCGATGGTGACCCTTATTTTCATACAATAATCCTTGTAATGGTGCTCTTTTAAGGTATCTCAGAATCCAAATTACTGCATCCCAGTGATCATTGCAAGGAGCTTGGAGAAACTGACTCACTACACTAACTTCACATGAGATATCAGTTGAGTGTTAAGTAGTTTAATTTTTCAACTAACCTCCGATATCTTCCGGGATCTTCTAATGGCTCCCCCTGTCCAGGAATCAACTTAAAATTGGGATCCATAGGAGTATCCACATGTTTGCAACTTAGCATGCTTGTTTCTTCTAGTAGATTAGAACATGCTTCCTTTGTGAGATAACAAATTTTACTTTTGACTGTGCAACCTCAATACCCAAAATGTACATCAGTTTTCCTAGGTCTTTGGTTTGAAAGTGGCTGCAAAGGTGTTTCTTCAACTTATAAATTCCATCATGATCATCACTTGTTATGACAATGTCATCAACATAGATGACTAGATAAATGCATTTCCCGTGAATATCATGTCTGAAGAATACTGAATGATCATATTGATACTGAATCATTCCAAATTCTTGAATAACTGAATTGAATATTCCAAACTAGGCTCTTGGAGACTGCTTCAAACTATATAACGATTGTCGTAATCGACATACCAATTGAGACTCCCCTTGAGCAACAAATTCAGGAGGTTGCTCCATATACACTTCTTCTGTTAATTCTCCATGAAGAAATGCATTTTTAATATCAAGTTGGTGGAGATTCCAGTAGTGCATAGCCGCCATAGAAATAAAAAGTTGAACAAAGGTAATTTTAGCCATTAGGGAAAAAGTATCATTATAATCAATGCCATAAACCTGAGTGTAGCATTTAGCAATAAGGCATGCTTTTAGTCGATCAATGTTCCCATCAGGTCCGACCTTCACAGTAAACATCTATTTGCACCCTATCGTAGTTTTTCCTTCTGGTAATGGAACCAACTCCCAAATTCCATTACTGTGTAACGCTGTCATTTCCTTCATCATTGTACCCCGCTACCCTGGATGCTGTAATGCTTCATACATAGTCTCAGGTAAAGTGACATTAGACAAGGTAGAAACAAAAGCATTATACGAGGGTGATAAGCAATGGTACCTAAGAAAATTATATATTGGATGTGGATTGCGAGTGGAATGAGTACATTTGCGTATGGCAATAGGTAGTGTTTCTTCATCTGCCACTGACATGACTAAGTAGGTGACGATGGAGTAGGAGAGTCACTGGAATTCAATATTGCACCTGTATCAGAAGAAGAATTAGTATCATAAGCAGGGAGATAATGTCGTCTTGAGTAAACTTGGAAGGATGGATTTTGTTGTCAACTCCGTTTGTGGTGAAGTTATATATGGAATTGGAAGAACATTGGAGATGAAGTTTTTGTTTTCAATACTAGATGAGAAATATGGTGATGATTCAAAAAAGGTTACATCGGCAGAAGTGTGATACTTTGTTGTTGTTAGATCATAGCATTTGTAGCCTTTTTGAAATCAGGAGTATCCCAAGAAAATACACTTGATGGATTTGGGCTTCAGTTTGTCTTTCCCTGGAGTGTGATTATGAACAAACAAGTACAACCAAACACTCGTAATGGTAAGTGATAAAGATCTTCTCCTTGAAATAAGATAGAATTAGGAGTTTAATGTAGTAATACCGAAGAAAGCATTCTATTGATTAAATAATAAGCAGTAAGAAGAGCATCATCCCAAAAATGAAGTGGGACATTGTGGTGAATAATAAGGGTACGGGTTGTTTCAATAAGATGTCAGTTCTTACGTTCTGCAACCCTATTCTGCTGAGGAGTGTAAGCACAAGAGTTTTGATGAGTGATCTCTTTTGAAGATAGAAAATTGGAAACAAAAAAGGATAGATATTCTCTACTATTATCACATCGTAAAATTTTTATTGAAGTATTAAATTTATTTTGGATTTCTGCAAAAAATTTGTGAAAAATAGAAAAAAATTCAGAATGATTTTTCATTAAATAAACTCAAGTACAACGGGAATAATCATCAATTAATGTAACAGAATAGTGAAATCCCATAGTTGTACTGACTCGACTTGGACTACAAATGTCAGAGTATAGTAACTCAAACGGACATGCAGCTTGATTATTGATTCGCTTGGGAAAAGAGCTACGAGTTTGTTTCCCTAGTTGACATGACACACTCTAAGGAAGACAAAGTTGAAAGACTAGGAGCAAGTTTTTAAAAGTTTGTGGAGACTTGGATGACCAAAGCGGTGACGAAGAAGGTTGGGCGAGGTGGTTGAAGTGAAGGCCACCGGTGAGTTTGGGTTGTAGAGATGATACAAGCCTTGTGACTTATGTCTTATTCCAATCGTCTTCTCTGTACTCTGGTCCTGCATAATAACAGAATTAGCCACAAAAATGATAGAACAATCAAGACTTTTTGTCAATTTACTTATTGAGATAAGGTTATAAGGACATACAGGCGCAAATAAGATATTATTTAAGGGAATGAAAGGTAATTGAATATTTCCAATTCCCTTAATTGCAGTCTGTGGACCATTAGCAAGAATTACATTAGTTGAAGTTGAAGTAAAGGTAGTAAAATGGTTTTTATTACCAGAGATATGATCTGAAGCACTGGAATCTAGTATCCAAGGGCAAAGAGGACTCTTAGTAAGGCAAGCAAATGATTTACCATATTGCAAACCACCATTTTGTTTTGTAGCCTAATACTGCAGATACTCATTGTAATCTGCCTCAGTTAATATAATTGAGTTTGATGATTGGGGATTTGTATCAGGTAAAGGAAGTAACTCGTCTCCTTGAGATTGGACAATATAAATTGCAGGTCGATTACTGTTGTACTGATTATTTCGGGGTGGCTTACCATGCAGCGCCAACCAGTTTATCGAGTATGGCCATTTCTATCACAATAAGTGCAGTGAGCCCTTGAACCTTTCCCTTTGCTTCTCTGTGGACCACCATGTTTAGTTTGAACGGCTAAAATAGATGACTCTTACCTCATCATTTGATGTTGTGTCTGAAGAAATCCGCATGAGCCGAGCGGAAACATCCTCTAATGAGGGAATGGTGGGACTTGTCAAAATTTGGTCCCTAACAGAACCCAAGTCGGGTTTTAGTCCGATCAATGCCAGGACCAGAAAAAAATATGTTTCTTTGTTGTTCTTGTTCAGTAACCTTTTCAGAAAACGACATAAGAGAATTAAACTCATCTCTTAAGGTTTCAACTTGTCCCCAATAACTATCCATGTCTTGAGAATTTTGCCGTATATGGACAAGACCAGACACGATTTTATAGATACGTTGAATATTATTAGTGTATAGTGTCTTTGCCTTAGTCCAAATTTTATAACATGTTTTACAAGATTGAAACAATGTAAATAATTTCGGTTCAAGAGAGTGCCACTACAAACTACATAATTGAGCATCAGTTTTAATCCATGATTTCCTATCTTTATCATCAATATCAGTATGTTTTTCCAAATGTTCACTATAGCCTTGACTCATAAACCACAATTCAACAAAAGCAGCCCAAGATACATAGTTATTGTTACCACATAATTCAACCATAGTAACAGTAGGAGTACCAGAAATAGAGGAGTAAAGTGGTTTGATCAAACCTGGAGTTTCTGACATTGGGGATAACTAATTAGCCTTCTGCTTAAATTGAACAAGAACACTCAATGTGAGAAATTACCCAAGTCTGCTACTTCCAAAAAGGAAATGAAGGTATTGAAGAAAACAAATTTCAGCTACCAAGGTCTGCTACTGCCAAAGGAAACGACAGTTGGAGTTGAAGGAAACAAATTTCAGCTACTACCAAAGATTGGGGCACCAACAAATGTTGTTGAAAAATTAAAAACACCCCACCAATGGATGCGGAATGAGAAGATGAACGTTCAGGTCAAGTATCGTCAGAAACAGGTCTTCGGAAAGGGCTCACGCTCCGGCGCGTGGATTGCCGGTCAAAACTTCTGTTGGCGCATGTAAACACAGGCGCAATATTCCGGTGGACTGGATTTTGGGAAGAGGCTGAGTTTGTGATGCCGCTCCTCTTGAGTGGGTTGGTGAGAGAAAATAATCACCATTCAGTAGTGATTTATGGTGGCAGTGGACGAGAAGCAGATAAACAAAGGAAGAAAAAGGAGAAGAAAGACAGGGAAGAAACTAACCTGGGTTCAAACCTCAGGCTCTGATACTAAGTGAACTGAGAGTTTGGAGTGGAGAAAAAAAACTTAGTTCTCTTATTTTCTGTTCTTCTTTACTGCTGAAATACATAGGTTTATATATACATTCAAAAACACAGCACACTACACTTTTACAGCCTATTATTCCATTTAAACTAATCAATCCATAATCACCCCATACTCGTACTACTAGACTAGACAATATTTTAATAAGCCCATACTTATAGAACTAGATATTCCAACACTTTCTAAAGAAGGTGGAAGTGGAAACAATTGAGGATAAGTTGAGGGAGGATTGATTAAGATGAGTTCATTTCACTGTGCATACCAGTCGATGCAGGAGTATGGAAGATTGAACACATCCAAGTTATAAGAACAAAGATGTGAGGTAGACCAAGACCAAGATTTAATGGACTGAAATATAGTAAAAAAGGATTTGGTATATATAGATCTTACTGAAAAAAAAAATAGCCTGAGACTCTGAAAATAGAGGAAAAATATCTGCATTAGTAACCCTATCTATATTGACAGCATATTTGTCTGTCTTGACAGTAGTTGACTAAGGAGATTCTGTAATCTGCTTTTCTTAGCTATCCTGCTGTAGCAGGTTGAAATTTAGCCTAAATCATTAGTCAAGGTTCTGTAGGAGAAGAATTGTAGAGAGGAAGGGAAAAAAAGAAAAGTTACCAAAATAGTCAAATAATGCTCTATGCTTGAATGCATTTGGCTAAAAGCATTTTAAGCCACAGCATATTATCATTCTGATATCTTCTAAAATTGAAACTTAAATATAATCATGACTACTACACTGCAGGAGAGCTTGTTAGGGGCAGATTGGAGGAATATTAAAGGAACTGGATTAGCAACTGGCAGCAGTAGCAGGCAGCCTCCTCGAAAGCAATTTGTAGAACCAACCAGCCTGAGTGATTCTAAAAGCACTGAGGCTTCCACGAACATGTCTGTGGATGAGCTCTGTGGTGTTGATTCTGCTCCCTCAATTTCCAGAGCAGTAGAGGTAATCATTTTCTCAGGTGCTGCTGTAGATTCATATTGTTTGATATTTTATGTTGACTTGGAAAAAGCTGATTCAGATGTATGAATGTGTAAGTAAGCTTTTCTCAAAATCTGAATCTGTTGTTTTATCCAAGTCAAGGACAGAAAAAGTTGATAGTAAATGAAAGGATCTATTGTGGAGAAAAAGAGAGGATATGCATTCGCATACATGAAAATTATATAGGAACAAGAATAATCTTGGATTGCTTTTTTTTTTTGGGCTGAAAATGGGAATAGGTTTCTTCCTTGTAATAAGATTTACCAATTCCAATGGAACTTAAATGTGGTTGCAGATGATGGATTATCCAAGACATCTGTCAGCAGCATCTTCTGCTTTGGTAGAATTAACTACCCGGCTTGATTTCTTCAAGGAAAGGCGTTCTCAACTTATGGAACAGCTCCATAATCTTGACTTGAACTACGGTACAGCATCGTTGCAAGATTTTGTTTATAGACCATCATCTCCGCCCTGGAACTGACAAAAGATGATGCTGGCTGGTGACTCGTGTTGTACATTCTTACAGGATTGCATATAGTTGTATCTTGTGAACTTTTGTTTCAATTTCAATGTTCTTTCTCCTTTTTTGTTGTCTTCCTTTTTTCATTCTTCTAGTTAGAACATGATTGGATTATAATCATGAAGTTTCCATTCCTCCCTAGCATTGTTGTGCCTTTTGTCACAATACTGTAAACAAAAGATCATGTGCTACCTGTTGTGTCAATAGTTTAGTAGGTGATATGTACTGGACATTATATTTTGTAAGGGAGACCTTTGTTTTTCCTTTGTATCGGACAAGAATCATCCTGTGTATATTGATTGGACATGAATGAGTGAATGATCGGAATTTGAAGGAAACTTATACGGGTGAAAATTATACTCTTTACATATTGTTTGTTTCGATGGAATTGGAGAGAAAAGAAAGTAAATAAAATAAGATTTCTCTTAGTTTCTATTGTTTGAATATTTAATTAAGAGAAATATAGTTTTACTAGGAAAATAATTCTCTTCAAATGATTAAAATAATTCTGTTTAAATAGTGAAAAAGAAGGGAAAATAAGAGAAAAAAATATGGTATTATATGAAAAAATATTTATATTATTGTTTTATTTGTTTATCTTGGTTTAATAGACAATGATAAAGTTGTAAAAATATATTTTATTATTTTTAAATTATGAGTTGATGTGTGAAAGCGCTTAAACACGTAATAACTGAAATATAATGCAATTCTATTGTATGATAAAATTGGAATATGCACCAACTGATAAAGGTTTTTTCCCGCTGTTTGTAATATACAACTTAATTTTTTATGATCTTAAATATGCTATTTGGTTAGAAAGTTACAAAATTTTCAATCGTTGTTATATAATTATGAATTTTTCATCATTTTTTAATCTCTAAGTCATAAATTTTATTAACACTGTAATTATATACTGTATTAAAACAATCACACACATGAATAGTAAATTTCCAATTAAACCATCTTTATTTTTTGATTTTCCAATTTTATCATCTTTTCTATTTCTTTTTAACATTTATTTATTACTTCATTTTCCTTACTTTATTTTATTATTTGTTGCTTTATATTTTTAATTTGTTCACTTATTTATTTATTTTTAGTCTTTATTTTATTAGTTGAAATAAAACAATCAAATGATTTGAATATGTACAATTATGAAATTACAATTGAAAACTTAAAATGTATATTAAATTAAATCTATTTTGTTAAAAAAATAAAATATTATTATACAATTTTTTCACTTTTTTAATTTATTTTTAGTCTTTATTTTATTAATTGAAATAAAACAATCAAATAATTTGAATATAGTTTTTTTAATTAAAATATGTACAATTATGAAATTACAATTGAAAACTTAAAATGTATATTCAATTAAATCTATTTTGTTAATAAAATAAAATATTATTATACAAATTCAACAGTTAATATTTACCGACCTTTTTTCCTTCACTTATAAAATAAATATTTTCACTAAAAAAATTAACAAATAATAAATTTTTAGATAAATTTATAATTTTTTTCTTTTCTTCTTTATTTTCAGATAATATTATATATTTTTTTATTTTTTTAAAAATATATATATATTAAAAATATCTTATTATAAATCTTTTTATTATATGTGAACATGAATTTTTTAATATTATATATAGAATATTACTTTTTGTATATCAACTGTATTAATATATAAATTATTTTTAAATTTAAAATAATATAAAATATTTCATAAGCCGCACTGCAGACAAATTTTACTTGTTTGTTTTGACTAAAGTTTCTTTTTTGCACTGGTAACACCTGGTATCGGACATGGTGGGACACCGACACACATTTGATACGTGCCCAATGCGTATAGGATATATTTTTATATGTATTTTATTATTTTATTATTTTTTATTTTTTAATATAGAAAAGACACGATTAAAATATGATGAAAATACACATAGAATTTGACGAAAACACATTTTAGCACTTTTAAAATATTTTAAAATATATTTTGATATAAAATTTATTTATATAATATTAATAATTTAATAATTAGATAATTATAATCAATTTTAATTATAAATTTTATTTTTTTATAAAAAAATTATTTTTTATTATAATTATATTTATATATAAATAAACTAATATATATTTATTTTGAACATATATTTATCTTTTATCATATTTTTATAACTCAAAAATATATATATCTATAATTATTTTAAATATAATTTGTCTCTCATTGTATTTTTATAATTTAAAAAATATATATATATAGACATATAAATATATATATATAGACATATAAATCTCACTCATATTATATTCTTATTTTTTAAAAATTATTGTGTCAATATATTAATATCCGTAGTTCATAGTATGACACCAAGCAAGCTTCTTAGGCGAGATTGGTTGTGATTTCATGTGCTGTCTATAGTAGTAAGCTTGTGGCGGCACATGTCAATTTGTTAAAATATAGAACACAATATGATGAAGAAATGTTATATGTATATATAATGGCATAATTATTTCAATGTTTTTCAATTCCTACGTTACAATTGAATTTCTTATGCTATATAGAGTGATAATAAGAATGCTAGATTGGTTGTGATATCATGTGTTCAAGTAAGGATATTTCTATTAAAAAATGATAAATTTTTATTTAAAAAAGATATATAATCTTTAAATAAGTAAATAATAAAATTCTTTGACAAAAAATAAATTATATCTAATTTTATTATAAAAATAAAAAATAAAAAATAAATATTAAAATTTAAATTCATATTGATCTGAAAATTATTTTAAAAATCATAAATAAAATCACATAAAACTAAAAATAATAAAAAAAATTATATAGCAAATAGGTAATAAAGAAAATTATAAAAAAAAGAATGGATTGTTGTCTGTCAATAAATTAATGTCAATATACTCTAAAATTTTAAAAAAAATGTATGAAATATCCGGGAAAAAAAAAGAAACACCTATTTATATAATTACGCACAAAATCTCGCATTTTAACTCTTCTGATTTTATTCTGTCATAAGATGACAGTTGAACACGTTAAACTACAGTTAGAAGGAAAAAAAAAAAAAGACAATCCCTTTATCAACTAAGCTAATTATTCAACTTATGCTTTTTCTAATTTGATTCTCTATTCAATGTCTGAGCCAGGAATGTAAATAAGTTAAAACTAACCATGAGCTATTTGAATTCGATTTATAAAAAATATTCAAATCTAATTTGATTATAATTAAGTCAAATTTGAGTAGTTTAAGTAATGATCTCAATTAATAATTTTTTGGCAATTAATCTTAATAATAAAAATTAATATTCTCATTTAAAATAATATTTTTATAAAATTTAATTTAATAAAATTTTATAAATAAATTAATAAATTCAAAAATTAAAATAAAAGGATATATAAAAAAATTTAATAAATTTTTTAAATTTAATAAATAACGTACAATTTTAATAATTTTTTAATAGAAATTAACAACAAAAACCTATTTTCTAATTTGCTTGTAATTTTTTTAGCTTAGAAAATCTTTCCCCCTTCTCCCCCTCCAAAAATTCAATTTCTAGTTTCGACACTAAAGACTACTATCTTAATCATCTCAATCTCATTATGTTCATATCCATATTTAATAGAACAACAGTTCAACCATATAACTGACTGCATTATAATAGGTAATAGAGATAATAATGTGAAGCACTGCAATACAAATCAATCTAATTATAATGAATATTAAAATAAAAGAAAGGCAAGAATAATTCAACTGAGATTACTTTTCACACTCGACACGACATGAAAAAATAGGGGGACAAGCGAGTGTTTTAATTCAATGAGTGATATTGACTTATATGATGTCTTGTTGTCTTTCTGGAAAAAAAGAAGAAGAAAGTTTATCTATTGCGCTAAATAAATAGAAAATTATTTAATTACCCTCAAGTATAGGGTGGACATCGATCAGCTCGGTTAATTAATTGATCGAACCGATTAGTTAACGAAATTGAAGTATAAGAGAATTGTTAATCGAATTGACTGAATTTATATTTTGATTGGTTCAGTTAATTAACTGAACTAAATCGGTCGGTTCAGTTAATTAACCAAACCGATCGATTTTTTTAAAAATTTTAAAATAAAATTATATTTATAAAAAATAAATATAATTAAATAAATAAATAAAATTTCTTATAAAAATAAATAAAATATAACTTTATTTTGTAATAAAAATATATATTTATAATAAAAATATATATAATTAAAAAATTAAATAATAAATAATAAATAACTAATTTTTTTAAAAATGATTCGGTTAATCGATTAACCGACCGAACCGAATCGATTAACCATTAACCAAACTAAAAATAAAAATATTCTAAATTTTTAATCGAACCGATCGAATTATACTACCGATTGATTAACCGAACTGAATTTTCGATCGGTTAATCGAATTTTGCCCACCCCTACCCAAGTATAGGAATTAGTCAATATGAGCTATGTTAAACCTCAATTGAGGGGAGCCAAATCCTCATAGTCCTCACTTTTTATCCAAATATTTCTATTAGGATCTAATACATAAAGTTTCGTCCGACCAGTGCTTGGGCAATGTCACTTTGATTGGTGACAACGATAGGCTGTTATTATAATCATATTTATAATTCTTTTCTATCAATAAAATCATATTTATCATTCTTTCTTTATTTAGCATATTTTTTTTTTGTATAGCATAATTATTCTATATGTGGTTATGTATATTCATGTTGTGATTCTTACCATATTAATTAGGCCCTAGGATTAAAGAATCCGATTTGCTTTATATATCATAAAATTTTTTCAGTAAATAATATATCAAACTTTTTAGCAAATCTCTGTAATTTTGTTATGGTATCAAAGCCAGAAATATGAAATCATGGGTATTATGCTCTTGGTTCTTGATTAGTCTTGTTCTTATTTTCTATTCAAATCTCTTAGTTTTTTTGTACCATGCCCTTAGAACAATCTAATTTTTTTTCCTTATCAATTTTACGATAAGAACCATTATACATGGAAATTTTAAATCTAGATCCACGTCAAAGGAAAGGAATTATGGTGGCACATATATTGAACTATATGTGATGTTATGTGTAGCCTAGGCATTTGAAATTGATGGAAAATTGGGGTTGGATAAGTCTTAAAAGTGAAAAACTAAACTCGGACATGGATTGAATTGATATTTTTGAAAAAAAAAAATTTTAAGTGGTTAAAATTATGAAAATGCCCTTATGGCCCTAGAATCAAATTTTATTGTAATTGGTATATGCAATATGGATAATAAAACTTTAAAATAATTAAAACAAATATTTTTATGATTTTTTGGAGTTAAAAATCAGATTAAGAGATAATTAAAAAAATATATATATCTACTGAAGCAAAAGAATGAGCAACATATAGAATCAAAATCCTAGATATTATATAAAATAGAGTTGACTTCTTTTTTATTTTTCCTTCTTCTTCTTCTTCTTCACTAAGGCCGAACCCATCACCATTCTCAACGCCATATCTTCTTTCTTTCTTCATCTTCCATCACTACACTTAAAAACCAAAAGATCTTTAGAAATAATTCAAGATTTTTAAGGGATATAGCTAGTTTATGAGTGATTTTCCAAGAATAGCACCATAAAATCATGGGATAGGATGAAAAGGGAAAGGGAATAGCTACTTGGAAGAGGCTAGTGCTTGTGTATTTAATAATTTTCTATTATTTGGATTTTCTTTGATTTTAAATGCTCATGAAAGTTTGTTAATCTCAATAAATTGAATTATTGTGATAGAATTGATTAATTAAACTTTTTGAGAATGAATTGAATATGGATTGATTGAGGAAGAAATTGATTATGGATTCATTTGCGAATGAGATTAAGTGTGCTTATGTGGTTTTTAAATTAATTCTATGCTTAAAGAAACTTTTGAACCATTAAAGTGTCGGTTTAGGTGTAACACCCCTATACCCAATATACGTACACCACATACACTCTCAATAAATAATATATGTATACTGAATACAAGAATATCACAGTCTATTTAAAGTAAACCAACCTTTAATCAAATAATCATAATAGGTAGTAATAAATAAATATTTCTTATTAAAACACATATACATATATACCACAATAGTACCCAAAAGTTTATTTAAAATATTTGTTTAATAAGCAGCGGAAGAATGTAGTGGAATATACATATGTATACAACAAAATTAATATTTACAAAAATATAGAGTTTATACATGCTTGGCAGTTCGTCTCTGATCTTGAAGTCCAACTATCAACTCTTCACAAGGGAACACAAGCCTAGACTCGACTCGGTCTAGCTGAACTTTTCGGTTCTACCTTATCACCTGCGCGATGAACCACAATCGCGCTAAGCCATAGGCTTAGTGGTACAACCATGATGACAATATGCTTTAAATGTAATGCCAATATCACCCTTTCAAGCATTATAAACAATATTCAAAAATGTCATATTTCATAACATTAAATTTCATCATATTGTTTAATTATTTCATCATTCATAATTTATATTAAAGCAAAGACAAGCATGAGCCCAAAAGAAACTAATATGCCATTCAACTTCCAGAGTTAATGTTTTGGTTCAATAATCACATTTATCAAGCCCATAAGCGAATCATTATCAAAATGAGAAACATCTCATATGTAACATCCCAACTAGGCTTTAAGGACTAGGCCCAACCAAGCTTCAAGGGGAGCTAAGCATCAACCCAACTTGACTTCAAGGACTAAGCCCAACCCAGCTTCAAGAGATTGTTACTTTTAGGCATGCCACCAACAACAAAACTCTGAATATTGAATAACATATTAGGCACACAATTTTTTTATTATTTCATTATCAATTCCATTCTTATTTTCTCATAATCATCTAGGCAACCATGCCCCAATTATTTCATTTGCATCATTATAGCCAACAACAATGGCTTCACATCTCATCATTAGGGTATACATAACCAATTGCATTGTACAAACATTTTGAATGATCATTTTATCTTTCACATTATGCAAATCATAGCATTAATCTATTGTATAAAAAATGTAATAGATTACTTAACACATTTACAACCAAATGTGTTAAGTCCCAAAGTCATGTAAATGTATGCAATAATATAGGGTTTGTACTTACCTCAAGAGCAACTCACACCATTCTAACAACCTCCTCTTCCAAAAATTCTTCCACACTTGGATTAGGGCAACTCAATCTCTTCAAAACCTAATCCAAAAGTGATTCTACACACTCACTTAGAGATACACATAAGAAAATAAGGATAAGAACCAACTAGGGCAACCTCTACACACGACACGCTCAACAACACGGGCGTGTCCCTGACCGTGCCCTAAACCCACAACACAGAAGCTTTGACATGTTCAGTGACATGGGCATGTCAATCCTCTCCCAACACAGTGGCTATGACACGCTCAATGACATGGGCGTGTCACTGGTCGTGTCAATCCACCAACATCACAGTAGCTATGACACGCTTAGTGACATGGGCGTGTCACTGCTCGTGTCAATACTACTCCAACATAGAAGTTGTGACACGCTCAGTGACATAGGCGTGTCACTGCTCGTGTCACCCACACAAAACATGACCAACGACATTTACCCAAAACTTGGGCGTGTTTATGGGCGTGTCAAGCCAAAAATCCTAATTCCGACACCAACAACACCACATCCAACAAACATCATACTTTACCATTTTCACTCCAAACAATCTTACCCAAAACCATCAATAAACCATACTAGACTTGCATAACATCAAAACAACTCTATACATACATCAAACACCAATCAAAACCATCATCACAACTCAGCACATACATAATCCACAACTCTTGCTTTCTATCACCAAACTTAACTTTTCCTTCAAACCAACCCCAAAATCAAAGTCAATAAGACCAAACACTCTCAAATACACCACAATCAAACATACACATATCAATAACAACCATACACTAAGCTCAAAACACAAACTCAAAAGAAAACCAAAGAATCAAGTGGAAAACTTACCAAAAGTAATGAAAACCCTTAGAATTCCAACTTGATCACTTGAAACACCCTTCAATCTTTAGTTAGGAAGAACAAAATCTCTCTTTCCCTCTTGTTAATGGTGGTGGCCGGCTAAGCACAAGAAAGAGGAAGAAGATGATGATAAGTCAACACAAAATCAACTCTTCTAACCACACAAACTCTCTTTTAATATCCACCAAGCAATTAAATATTATAATAATCATAAATATCATCATCCACTTAATTATTCAATTTCAATTAATCCAAATATAATTTAATATCTCTTTTGACCAACTAATTAGTTGACTTGTATATGTTGTATATATCTCTATATATACAACATATACACATTTCTCTTTTCCTCTCTTACCACTTAATCATAAATATATACTTTATACCATTTAATCCAATTTCAACAATAATCATTCCAAAAATTTTAGGGTATATTTTGGGATATTACATTAGGGTTATGAAAAATTTAGGGTTTTGGAAGAAAAATGATTATTATAGAATATTTGATGAATATGGTTTAAAATGAAATGAGTTTAGTTTTGAATAAAGAAGAATTTATTTAAATATATTGTTAAAATTTGATAAACAATTAATTGATAAGGAAAAGAAGTATTTACTTTAAAGAAATGTTTTTTTAGCAAAATTGACATTATAATTATGAAATAGATTGGAATGAGAAAATAATTGAAATGCCTAAGTTATACTGATGGAAAATCTAGTTATTGGATAGAATGGTTAGCCAGAGGGTAGACGCCTATAATGTTAGTGAACACTTTGTTGTCAACACTCCATAACCATCACTCTTTAACCAAGAACAATATCATCACACTTATTTCTTACAAAATTGAAGTAAAATTCATATAGAGGTTCTTCAATCTTTCCTTGTACAATATATCATTTATTCAATTCTTTAGCAAATAACTCAATTAAAATGATCTAATTAAAAAATTCAAAGAAAATCAACTATTTGCAAATTACTCATACACAAGCACATACCTCTTTTAAGAACTCCTCTCTTTCTCTTTACCCCTTATTGATTTTTGGTGATAATCTTATTGATTCTTCTCATAAACTAGTGGATTCCTATGGAAATTTGGAGTTATAATTAAAGATTGTGATGTTTTGATGTATGGTAATGGAAGAAGATAGAAGAAAAGAGAGAGATGGTGATGGTGAAGAGGTGTTTGGTGTGAAGATGGTGGTAGAAGAGAGGAGAAATTTCTAGTCTCTCCTATATATAGTATCGAGGTTTTAGTTGTATAAAGGCAAGCTCATAATAGCTATGGTGCACCCTCTCTCTTAAGTTTTAATTCTAATTTAATTTTTAGTCCCGTAAAAATATAAAAATAGTTTCTCTAGCTAATTCAAAGTCCTACAATTTATATTTCATAATTTAACTCTTTAAAATTCACTTCTAGAGTTAAGAACATTTTTGTAAATTTCTATCACTTTAAAATTCTTTTTCAGAAATACCTATTTCGTCCATACCCGGATCAAATTTTTTACTTTTTAAAGCTTGATTCATCCTACTCTCCTACTTATTTTAAATACCCAAGTCACTTTCATCACTATACACAATCTATTATCAATGGTTAATAGAAAATCACTGTTTAAAATTTCAAACATTACAATTCTCCCCCTCTTAAGAAATTTCATTCTCAAAATTTACTTGTTCTGAACATTTGAAATAGTTAAGGATATTATTGTCTCATCATTTCCTCACTTTCCCATGTGGATTCTTCAGTCGAATGATTCGGCCACAATACTTTTATTAAAAGAATACGTTTATTTCGTAGCTTCTTTATCTCACGAGCCAAAATAGCAATGGGTTCTTCTTCATAACTGAATTTGGCTTGATTTCAATAGACTTTGCTTATTTCACATGCGAAGGATCTGGTCTATATCTTTTAAGCATCGACATATGGAATACATTATCAATCTTTGTTAGTTCTGGAGGTAAGCTAGTCGATAGGCTACTGGACCCACACATTCAAGTACTTTATATGGTCCAATAAACTTAGGACTTAGTTTCTCTCTCTTCCCAAAATGGAGAACTTTCTTCCATGGAGATACTTTTAAGAACACCCTATCTCTCACATTGTACTCAATATCTCACCGCTTCAAGTCTGCATAAGATTTTTGCCTATCCACTGCAACCTTCAACTGATCATTTATAATCTTCACGTTATCCTCAGTTTACCTGATAAGGTCAGGTCCCAAAAGCTTGCTCTCACTTAATTCTGTCCAACAAAGTAGAGTTCTACATTTCCTTTTATACAGTGCTTCATATAGTACCATGCTGATACTCGTATGGTAACTGTTATTATAAGCAAATTTCACTAAAGGCAAATGTTTGTCCCAGCTACTTTCAAACTCAATTATACAACTTCTTAGCATATCTTTAAGCATCTGTATCACCCTTTCTAATTGACCATTGGTTTGTGGATGAAATGCAGTACTGAAATGAAGTCGAGTACCCAACATTTTTTGAAAACTTTTCCAAAATCTCGAAGTAAAGCGCGGATCTCGATCTGAAATAATAGACACTGGCACTCCATGAAGCATGACTATCTCATTAATATATAATTCAGCAAGTCTATCCAATGAGTAGTCAATCTGGATGGAAAGAAAATGAGCTAATTTAGGTAGTCTATAAATAATCGCCTATATTGCATCATGCTTCTTCTGGATGTTTCGAAGACCAGTCACAAAATCCATGGTGACTCTATCCCACTTTCACTCTTGTGTAGAGATGGGTTGTAAAAGACCCAATGGAACTTGGTATTCTGCTTTGACTTGCTGGCATATCAAACATCGAGTAACATATTCAGTGATATCCTTTTTCATGCCAGGCCACCAATAAAAAGGCTTTAAATCCCTATACATCTTATTACTTCCAGGATGCACAGTATAAGTACTTTTGTGAGCTTCATTAAGAATACTCTCCTTCAGCTTCTTAACATCCAAAACACATAATTGACCCCTATAATACAAACCACTATCTTCTAAAACAACATAATCTGACTTTTCACCCTTATGCACTTGTTCCATCACTTCCAATAGCTTTTGACTTTGTTTCTGAGCTTCTATAACTTTCTGCCTTAAATTTTGTTCTAATCTCAATTTTTCTATCATAACATACTATATCATTTTAGTTATTTAATACACACACATATATTTATACAATTTATATCTATAACATACCTGCTAAAGTTTTTCAGCTTAGTGCATCAGCTACCACATTAGATTTTTTAGGATGGTAGTCGATGATACAATCGTAATCTTTGATTAGTTTCATCCATCTCCTCTGCCTTAAGTTGAGCTCTTTTTGTGTTAGCAAATACTTCAAACCTTTATGATCAATAAAAATATAACACCTTTCACAATATAGATAATGCCACCAAATTTTTAGAGCAAACACAATTGCTGCAAGTTCTAAATCATGTGTGGAATAATTCAATTCATGAGGTTTCAATTGCCTAGAAGCATAAGAAATTATTTTACCTTCTTGCATCAATACACAACCAAGTCTTTGATGAGAGGCATCACTATAAATCACATAGTCTTTATCTGGATTTGGTTATGTCAAAATAGACACTTCCGTCAACATAGTCTTTAATTGCTTAAAACTAGATTGACATTGATCATCCCACTTAAATTTATTTTCCTTTCTAAGAAGTTTAGTCAAAGGAAGTACTATTTTTTAGAACTCTTGCATAAATCTTCTGTAATATCCAGCTAAACCAATAATACTTTGAACTTCTATTACATTCTTTGGTGGTTGCCAATTCAAAATAGTCTCAATTTTACTAGGATCTACATGGATACCCTCAGCTGATACCACATGTCCTAGGAATGTCATTTCTGTCATCCAAAAATCATATTTTGACAACTTCGCATACAATTGATTCTCCCTCAATGTTCGTAGCACCACTCTCAAGTGTTTATCATGCTCCTCTCTATTCTTGGAATAAACTACTATATCATCAATAAAAACAACTACAAACTGATATAAATAAGGTTTAAAGACTCAATTCATCAAGTCTATGAAAGCTGCTGGAGCATTAGTCAAACCAAATGGCATAACAAGAAATTCATAATGTCCATATTGAGTTCTAAAAGCTCTTTTTGGAACATCAACTTCCTTAACCTTCATCTGATAGTAACCTGATTTAAGATCAATCTTAGAGAAAACACATGCTCCTTTCAACTGGTCAAACAAATCACCTATCCGAGGTAACATATATTTATTCTTAACCATCACCTTATTTAACTACTGATAATCTATATACAATCTTAAGGTACCATCTTTCTTCTTCTCAAATAAAACTGGTGCGCCCCAAGATAACACACTAGGTCTTATGAATCCTTTATCAAGCAATTCTTGGAGTTACACCTTTAACTCCTTTAGTTCTGGAGGTGCTATTCTATAAGGTGGAATAGATATTGGTGTTGTACCTGGAATTACATCAATAGCAAATTCTACTTCCCTTTCTGGCGGTATCCCTAGTAACTCTTCTGGGAAGATATCCAAAAATTCACACACTGAGGGTATGTTTTCCAAAGTTTTGCTTGAATGTCGAGCATCAATAACATAAGCAAGATAAGTTTCACATTTCTTCCTAACTAACCTTTTAGCTTTGGCAGCTAAAATCAAACTAGAAGGATAAAATTGTTTCTCACTCGAACAACAATTTCATCATGTCCTGAAATCTTAAAGGTCACAACTTTACTATGACAATCCATAACTGCTTGATGCTAAAATAACCAATCTATTCCCAAAATTACATCAAAATCATGGAATGATAGTTCAATTAAATCAATAGAAATTTCTACATCATGAACTCTAATTGGACAATTCTGGTATATTTTGTTTACTTTCACACTATGGCCTAAAGGATTGGTAACCTCTATCTCAAAGTCAAGTTTATCGTCATGCATATTCTTCCTTGAGGCTATAGTTGTGCATATATAAGAATGTGTAGAATCAAGATCTAATAATGCATGTACATCAAGACCAAGACCAACTACAACATCTGGACGTCCTGGTCCTCCACTGCTCTCATAGCATTAGTCCTGGCTAAAGCACTACCTCGAGTCTAAGGTCTATCCACTGTTTCAGATCCTCTCTATTGACTAGTGCTGGGTCGACTGCCTTTGCCTGATCTACGACCTATTTGAGACCTCTGCACTAAACTCTGCCCTTCAACAACTTCAGGTTCTTTTATCATAGGACAATATCTAATTTTATGCTCTTTAGAACCACATTTCAAACAAGCCCCACTTCGATACCAACAATCATCACTTACATGTCCCTTGCCATAATGCTGACAAGGTGTGGAAACTACTCGTGAAGACGTGCTTGTAGAAACACTAGACCTACCCCCTCGGGATCTTTGAAAACTAGTTCCACTTCCTCTACCAGAGCTCTGAGTCTGGGTTTGTACTTGAGTACCTCTCTGTCTCTTCTGACTACCCTATTGTTGTTCACTAGAAAATCCCTTACGTTGATGTTGTCTTCTTCCTTGCTCTTGTTTAGTTTCATTTTCAATGGAAAATTGCTGCATTAGCAAGAGAAGAAAACTCTTTGATTCTCATCGCCACTAAGTACACCTGAATCTGACTGTTCAAATCCTACTCAAATCACTTACACTTCTCTTCTTCAGTTGAAACCAACTCAGGAAAATATTTGCTGAGGTGAATAAGTTGTCTCTCATACTCGGACATAGATGACTGCTTTTGCTTTAAATACAAAAACTCCATTCGCTTCTCTTCTATGTAAATCTCACTAATGTATTTCTTCTTAAACTCTTCCTGGAAAAATGCCCAGGTGGGTCTTTCTGCAGGAATAGATTTTCGCTTTGCATCCCAACAACTATAAGATTGTTCATGTAATAAAGAAACTACACACTCTAATCCCTCCTCATCCATACAATGCAAAAGATCAAAAACTCTTACAATCCATTCCAACCAATACTCTGCCATTGAAGACTCGTCAGTATCACATGCTTTGAAATCTTCTGCTCCTAATTTTCTAATTCTCTCCAATGGTTTTCTTTGGGGCACGGGTGGTGGTGGCTATGCAGGAGGAGCTACTCCTATAATATGCCTAAGGATTTCCCCCATGTTTCTCACAAACTGATGGTCTAACGGTACTTATTCTGTGGAAGGCCTTGACGATTGCTGGTTCCCCATACTTGCCTGACAATGTGAGGATGCAACTTGTTCCTCCGCACCCTGACGTGATCTAGAAGCCATCATACCTATAAACATTTAGCAATCAACTGCATTAAAATACATATTCACTTATAGTTCATATAGAAATGACAGTTGTATTTCACTTTTCTCGTAATCCAAAAACTTAGAACCGCCTGAGCTAGGCTCTGATACCACTAAATATAACACCCCTAAATAGTTCATACACTTGACAATAAAGAGATATCATCAAAACACTCAATTTGATAGAACTAAAAAAGTATTTTCTTACTTAAGACAGGAACACACCCGTGTCAACCAAGGCTGACATACCTGTGTGTTTTGAATCAACACTGCCTCTTTAAACAAAAACAAGCAACACAATCATGTCTGATAGAACGACACGCCTGTGTGTTTTATTTTAAATCTGCCTTTCAAAGAAAATTTCCATTTCTTAAGTTTTTCATACATTCATTCCTCAAACCATCTATTTCTATTACACAATTCAAATCCAAGCAAAATCTCAACATAAATTAACATGAACATACATAATATGTATATATATACTTGAAATTATTGTAATTTACAAAACTCTCATGCTAGTCCACAAAACAAAACTAGACGTACACCTATATATATATAACATACTACCTATAAACTTATACAACTATCATTCAAAATAAATATCTCCGCCATGTGAACAATCTAAAACTCTTTATACATAATGTTTCTTTGAAGACCTTTTTGTGATGCAGTTGATTTGGTTCTCTATAAATCTTACTCAATAGGTTCTTCACGTCTTGTCTGATCTGCATGTCAGAAACAATTCTAACACGCTAAGCAAAACTTAGTGGTGCTTGTGTATTCATAATAAGCAAGAAAATATTAAGAAAGATAACTTTGAATTATATAATTTTGAATTATCATTCATGAAAAAATAATAAAATCATCACTTTGGTACTTTAAAAGAAATTTGATAAATTTGTATATTCGATATACTCAACATAAGAAAACTCAATGTTCAATAATTTTAATAAATCAGTCACAAGGCATATTGTTCACATCATATGTAATTATTTTACTTTGCCCATACACACTGAATTTAGATCTTAGATTCAGATAATGGGTCATTGTCGGCAATTTTAATGCCTAATATCAAAAATATGGCCAAAGGCTCACTATCAAGTGTATTCACTTCTGGCAAATATGCCTACTATTACTAGTGACACGATGTGTCCACTAATGGCATGAAGTGCCCACTTTCACTATGGATATCCACCCTCTGGCTAGCCATTCAACCCTAAGCTAAGTCTAACATCAGTATAGTTTGGACAATTTATTACTTATTCACCTCTAATAACATTTAATTACATATCACGTCAATAAAATGATACTATAATCCTTATCTAATACTTACAAAATTACAAGGCTTCTTTGCAAACTAAATTGTAGACATTTTTAAAATTTTAACCTTTAATTTGACAAACTTGCATATTTTAAAGTAATAATTATGTTATAAATGTTAATTGAACAAGAAAATTATATTAACATAAGAAGTGAAGTGTTTTGGGGTTGAAAAAGAAGAAAATTAGGGTTACAGAGTGGACATGGGCATGCCTAAGAAGTCCACACGCTCATGTGTACCAAAACATTACTGAAAGTAGAGTTACAGAAGTTGAATAATTCACATGGCTGTGTGGATCAAAGCCACATGCTCGTGTAAATTTTTCAGCATCTACCAAACTTAAAAATTCACCTTTTTGTGAGCCAAAGTTATTCCAACTTGCATTTTAAGTCAAAACAACCTAAACACATTTAAGAACCATGATAAAAAAGAACCAAAAACCAAACTTTCAAATAAAAAGAATCCAAATCAAACACTTTACTCAATCCTTAATTAATCAAATCTTTAGCAATAAATTTAGTTATCAACACTTCATAACCATCACTCTTTAACCAAGAACAATATCATCACACTTATTTCTTACAAAATTGAAGTAAAATTCATATAGAGGTTTTTCAATCTTTCCTTGCACAACATATCATTTGTTCAATTCTTTAGCAAATAACTCAATTAAAATGATCCAATTAACTTATTGAAGCATTAAAATTCAAAGAAAACCAACTATTTACAAATTACTCATAAACAAACACATACCTCTTTCAAGAACTCCTCTCTTTCTCTTTTCTCTTTACCCCTTTTTGATTTTTGGTGATAATCTTATTGATTCTTCTCATAAACCATTAGATTTCTATAAAAATTTAGAGTTATAATTAAAGATCTTGATGTTTTGATGTATGATAATGGAAGAAGATAGAAGAAAAAAGAGAGATAGGAATGGTGAAGAGGTGTTTGGCATGAAGATGGTGGTAGAAGAGAGGACAAATTTCTAGTCTGTCCTATATATAGTATCTAGGATTTTGGTTGTATAAGGGCAAGCTTATAATAGCTATGGTGCACCCTCTCTCTTAATTTTTAATTCTAATTTAATTTTTAGTCCTGTAAAAATAGTTTCTCTAGCAAATTTAAAATCTTACAATTTATATTTCATAATTTAACTCTTTAAAATTCACTTCTAGAGTTAAGAACATTTTCGTAAATTTCTATCACTTTAAATTTCTTTTCTAGAAATACCCATTTTGTCCATTTTCGAATCAAACTTTTTACTTTTTAAAGTTTGATTCATCCTACTTTCCTACTTATTTCAAATACCCAGTCGCTTTCATCACTATACACAATCTATTATCAATAGTTAACAAAAAAATATTGTTTAAAATTTCAAACATTACAAAATAGGTTGAAGCAAGTACTAGATTATTATGTTGAATTGTGATTGAATATTGATGAGTTAGTGTAACTGGAGTTGAGAATGAATGAGAGGTAGTTAGAAGTGTTTTTTCTATATATTTTGTTAGGTTGGGGAAGATTTTGGCAGTGAATGTAATAGAAGAAACTCTGCCAAAATTTTTTAGTTGAATTATTAATAATGTTTATTTAATATTGATTATAGGATTGACAAGTATTTAGTAGCATTTTTTGATAGTTATTTGACAGGACTATCAGAGAGTGTTATACATTGGGATGAATATTGCACTTGACAAAAGAAGGACAAAGAAAAATATGTGAAATAGGAGGTGAAGGATGCTCAGATTATGTTTTGGATTTGTCAAATCCTCTATACTTCTCAATCTTAACTCTTATAAACCCTCTAAAGAATGGGATGCTTGAAGAAAGTTTATAATTAGAATAACACAGCATAAAGATTCTATGTAACACCCCCATACTCTATATAAGTACTATACATATATCTCATATACATACAGTACGTATATAAAGTATAAGAATGTCACTTTTCATTACATATTAAAAACCTTTACCTTACTTCCAAACAATAATACATTTTTTTTTATTTAAAGAACATTCATTAAATCATATTACTTTTTATGATATCACACATATATATAAATTACCTTGTCTTTTCCAAAAATCATTTACATATACATACATTTTAATTAACATACAACATAATCAATTTTTACATGCATGCACTACCATCTAGTTGGTCTCGAAATACTATTACCCCTCTCGTGGCATAACGTCTTGACTCCCGGAGCAATCATCTACTCACCTGCACGATTTACACAACCGCGCTAAGCTCGAAAGCTTAGTGGCATAATAAATAATATAACATTCATTACACAAAAATCCTACTTCCTATATTAACATCATGTTTTCCCCTTTCAATGCACTCTAAATTTTTCCACTAATCTCATACTTTATATACATATATACATATATATCATCACAACAAACCATAATTCAATGACTTAATAGAACATTCATGAAATAATACTTACAATTTTCCACATCCATATGCATATTACACATCATATTGTATTCATTTCATTCCATAATTATCCTCATATATCTCATTCCATAAGTCACATTAAAGCAAAGACAAGCATGGGCCCAAAAGAAACTAATATGCCATTCAACTTTTAGAGTTAATGTTTTGGTTCAATTATCACATTTATCATTATCATTATCCCAACTAGGCTTCAAGGATTAGGCTCAACTAAGCTTCAAGGGGAACAAAGCATGCTAAGTATCAACCCAACTTGGCTTCAAGAACCAAACCCAACCTAGCTTCAAGGGTTGTAACATCTCAACTAGGCTTCAAGGACTAGACCCAATCAAGCTTCAAGGGGAGTTAAGCATACTAAACTTCAACCCAACTTGACTTCAAGGATCAAGCCCAACCTAGCTTCAAGAGATTGTTACTATTAGGCATGCCACCAACAACAAAACTCTGAAAAGTGAATAACACATTAGGCACACAATTCATTCATTATTTCTTTATCAATTTCATTCTCAATTTCTCATAATCATCTAGGCAAACATGCCCCAATTATTTCATTTGCAATATTATAGCCAATAACAATGGCTTCACATCTCATCAATTTCTCATAATCATCTAGACAAACATGCCCAATTATTTCATTTACATCATATCTCAATTCACATCTCATCATTACGATATACATAACCACTTGCATTGTACATACACTTTGAATGCTCATTATAACTTTCATACTTATTTTTCACCTTTATATCCATTAACAAGAGTTTCATATTTCATCATTGAAATATACATAGCAAATTATATTCTTCATATATTTAGAATCTTCAACATACATTCCACATAGTACACATAATACACATCATAGCACATTTCTCACACATCAACAATATAATAAATAACTTTACACATTTTCTAATCCAATGTGTTAAGTCCTATAGTCATGCAAATACATACCATCATATAGATATCTTTCACATTATGCAATTCATAATATTAATCAAATATATCAAAAATGTAATGGATTACTTAACACATTTACAACCAAATGTGTTAAGTCCCAAAGTCATATATATATATATATGCAATAATATAGGGTTTGTACTTACCTCAAGAGAAACTCACACCAATCTAAACTCCTCTTCCATGAATCCTTCAATACTTGGATTAGGACAACTCAATCTCTTCAAAACCTAATCCAAAAGTGATCATACACACTCACTTAGAGATACACATGAGTTTTCAATACAATTAATCACCTATTAGTCTCATACTAGGCCCTTTAGATTACAAATTACAAGCCAAAACCACTATATAGGTCCCCACGGCCGTGGCCTCACAACCCCACGGCCGTGGGATAACAAATGAATCTATCCATTTTGTTTTAAAATCCCCCATGGTTGTGGCCTTCAAGGACCACGGTCGTGGCATTGAAACTTATTCTGTTTAGTCAAAATTTTTGAAGACACAGTCACTCTTACAATCTCACGGTCGTGGCCCTCACTTGCCATGACCGTGGCACTCATATGCCACGACCGTGGCACACATATGCCACGACCGTGGCATCCAAAATGCTTTTGTTCCAAATTAAATTCATGTACACTATGCTTTAGACTTCATTTAAACACAATCATATTGAAGATCTAAGATAATAATTGATCAAACTCAATATTTACATCAATCACAAATTCACAACCATTACATGAATACTACTTTTACTCTTCCATTCAACCCCAAAAATCACAATCAATTAAACCCTTACTAAACAATTTCAACAACTCATTATCATCCTCACAAATAACCATATTATCATCATCTAAATACCAATGCAACACATATATATATACTTCAATCTTTCATTATCATCATTTCCACACACTAACCATATCAAATATAAACTCAATCAATAGAAATCAACACAAGGAAATGAATACTTACTTGAATAGTTTGCCAAATCTTCAATATCCACCTTCAATTCTCTCAAAACCCTTATGAATTTGATGTGTATGTAAATAAAATCACATCTCTCTCTCTCTCTCTCTCTCTCTCTTTCCACGTTCAAGAACAAGAAGAGAAGAAGAAGAAGAAGAAAGAAAGAAAATCTTCTTTCTTTATTCAAACTTATCTTATATATAATAATAATAATAATAATAATAATAATAATAATAATAATAATAATAATAATAATAATAATAATAATAATAATAATAATAATAAAATATCCCAAAAATCCTCCACCACAAATTCTCCTTCCCTTTGACTTTCTTTTCTTCTTTTTCTCTTGTCATTATTATTATCATCATTATCATTATTATTATTATTATTATTATTATTATTATTATTATTATTATTATTATTATTATTATTAGTATTATTAATTAATTAATTAATTATATGCACTTACTTTTCCTACACTAATATATACATCATGTATATGTGAT
The DNA here is from genome assembly GCA_947685225.1 of Garcia nutans. Classification (NCBI taxonomy): domain Eukaryota; kingdom Viridiplantae; phylum Streptophyta; class Magnoliopsida; order Malpighiales; family Euphorbiaceae; genus Garcia; species Garcia nutans. The sequence continues at coordinate 2,878,483 of CANTUV010000013.1, forward strand.
GTATATGTTGGTATATGTATATGTCTTATATATTGCTTTTATATTTCCCATGTTTTACAATTACAATATATATTTATCATTCTTCATACACCTCTATCTCTTATAATATTTTCTTTACATATTTCATCAACATACTCTCTCTCACAACTATTATTCCAAAGTGTATCAAAAATAGGGATATTACAATTCTCTCCCCCTTAAATAATTTCGTCCTCAAAATTATCTAGTATAGTAACAATCCATTCTTAACAAAATACCATCTAAATTTTCATATGAAGTTAATCGTATTCTTAAGTTATTATTTCATCAAATCACATAACTTCTACTCTCCCCCTTAGAGTCAATCATCTTCTCCCAATTTCATAACTTGTCATGATATATATCTTTATATCTTATTACTTTCTCAACAAAGCAATCAAGACAACTCATTACATTCCCAATAAATTTATCTTTATACAAGAGTCAGATTATCTTAATATACATATACATCGTCCATCTATTACATTCAAGATATTTCATCACTTCATCTCTTTATAGATACTCTCTTAACTTAAACCTTGGAAATTATTGAATTATATCTTAATATTGATTATTCCGTCACTTCAATTACTTTCAAAATAGACACTTGTCAAATCTTAACTTATAACAATATTCTTATTTTTCATACACTTAATTTCTTCTTCACTATGTTTTTCACTTAACATTAATATTAATACAACATCTTTAAACTTAATTTACCGATAATCAACCTTTTTTTTTATCTTCATTTACAACTGATATATCTTAATTCATTCATATCCATTCATATATCAGAATATTACATCATATACATTATCACATATATCTTATACTCTTAGTACAACTATACCTATTAAATCTCAATAATGATTCGCAATCTTAGCGAAATCTAGATCAATTAATCTATCTGTCACAATATACCAATGTCTCAATCCTATTCTATTCAAGCCAACAATTAACTTATTTCAACTTATCATTAGATTTCAATATATATATGACCTAATTCTATTAGTCAAGCATATATTCAAATTCTAATCTCTTTGGATCCATCTTTTCAACTTTCTGAAGTTATGATTATTTATAACAAATCACTTCAAATTATTTTCAATATTCATATATTTTGTTTTCTATCATCTTAGTAAAATTTTTACATAATTCTCATGATTTTCTCATACTATATTTATTACCCATAATTCATTCACTTAAATATTATTTCCATCAACTTATTCACCTTATACTATTATGAACATATACAGTATAACTTTCAATCACATTTCGTAATTTCTCCCACTTATCATCTCCTCACATTTTCATACCATTACTATATTTACATAATCACCTTTCTATCACATTATTCATAACTCAAAAAATTTTCACAGTTCTCTTTTCTTCCTTACTTTTCATAATTATAACCAAATTTCTAACATATAAATTATAAGATACAACTTTACCAATCATAACTCTTGCTCATGTTTCTTGAAACATAATTATCAATCTTACAAACACTATCCTACGATTATACCATCGCAGGTTCATGTCTGCGGATAACAAAACTAACCGGCCAAATATACTAAACAAATCATATGGCCATAGTATATTAAGGATCATGCCTGTAACATATAAATCAATACTGCCCCTCTATTATTCTTCTTCAAATATTTCCAATTACAATGCTAAGTCTACATATCATTCTCTAAACTTTTACTATACCAAGAGTTAACACATTTCAACTCCGTTTCAAAACAATTTGCTCTTGATCACTTGATCATCATTAACCTAACTCACGTTCAACAATATTATCTTTAATATCTCTTATGCACAACATTCGATCATATGCAAATTTCACACAACTTTCATTTATTACTCCATTTCTAATCTATCTTTTATAAAAATTTTCATACATTATACTTTCCCTTTTTCCTTACAATCTCTTATTATACACACGTACATAAAACATTTCCACATGCAGATACTTTGGGTCCAAAACATTATATGATAATCAAATCCATTTATTATCATAAACAATTTCACTGTCCAATAGTACTCGAGTCCATTCTCACTCTCTATTTTATCCCATAGTCTAGCTCTGTACAGGTCAAGACCTAATCTCTCTTAGGTCCGCTAATACATGTAACATCATTCTCAATACCACTAGACATGTAATGGTATAAGATAACAAACACACCATAACAAATTTTTTTTCCCACATACACATTCATAGGGCACATTTATAATGTGATCTAATTTCCACATTTCTTACATATTACAATTACATTCATATTAAAAAAAACTCATTTCACATATCCTATACATGTATACACATAATCATATATGTATACTTAATTTCTCTTTTACATACAATCCATACAAATTTAACATTTATTACTTTTCATTAAACAACATCATTCTCATTCTTTTGACATGACTTAAGTTATTTATCAACTCAGCATATATATATACACTCTACTCATAATAATATTTCACAAAAATCTTAGTCACATTTCTAATGTGACATCTCTCTCACATTTGTTTTTAAATGCATTTAGTATATCCTTCATATCCATTTTCACCCTTTCCAGTCAAATGACTTAAAGTAACTCATTTTCACACGCTTAATCACTTTCCTTTTTATTTCAAAACAAATTTTCATACTATCAATCACATTACCCAATTCATAGTATTCTCATATGCAATAATATTCATTGCAAATAGCTCATATGTTTAACATACATTAAACTATCGATATCTAAATAATCTTTATCAACATTCCATTAAAACTCTAAACTCTCAAATTACGACTTTACCTAAACTTCAATTTACTAATCTCATTTTTCTTAATATCAACATTAAAAACATCTTATATATATACCATAAAGCAACATCAAAACATATAATTTTCACAATTATTAAAGCTCATTTCAAAAATTCAAATGTCACATATTACCACCATTAACATGAGCTTTAACAACACTTAAGCATATCACATTTCTAACATTGAAATCACAATGTTTGCATTAAAATAACAATGCAAACAACACCATTATATCTCCTTACTTAACCAACATCATCTCTTTTTCTTTAAAAAAAAAACGTTAACTTTACATAGCCAAACCTTAAATTGTCACACTTTGTCTATACCAATCAACTCACTCAATATTCCACCATACTCTCTTCATTTTAATAACATATCTATCCATATTAACAATCCAACAATATTTCCTCTCTCTAGCAATCCAAACATAAAGTTTATTAGAAAGAGATTCAAATTGTAGAGGAAAGAGTATATACTTTAATCTTGATTTTGTTTTTAACTGATTTCCAACTTTATTCTCCTAGTCATTTCTTTATATTACAAGCACATTTCAATAATCAAAAATTTAAAATTTTACTTTACTTGAATAAATTCCCATTCTTTAATTTATCAATTAAACTTATATAAATTTTTCCATATCATTTCTTTCTCTAATTTTCCTTTCATGTAGAACCTCATCCACACACCATCATCCATCTCATCTAATTCAAATACATTACAATTCACATAATGCCACATCCGAGACCAACCTAGGTGTTAATGCATATGCATGTATCACAAATTTCATTTTTTTTTCAAAACTTTTCTTTTTAATTCTACTTAGGCCGAGAATCTCGAACCTAAGCTCTGATACCAAAATAATTGTAACACCCCCATACTCTATATAAGTACTATACATATATCTCATATACATACAGTACGTATATAAAGTATAAGAATGTCACTTTTCATTACATATTAAAAACCTTTACCTTACTTCCAAACAATAATACATTTTTTTTATTTAAAGAACATTCATTAAATCATATTACTTTTTATGATATCACATATATATATAAATTACCTTGTCTTTTCCAAAATTCATTTACATATACATACATTTTAATTAACATACAACATAATCAATTTTTACATGCATGCACCACCATCTAGTTGGTCTCGAAATACTATTACCCCTCTCGTGGCATAACGTCTTGACTCCCGGAGCAATCATCTACTCACCTGTGTGATTTACACAGCCGCGCTAAGCTCGAAAGCTTAGTGGTACAATAAATAATATAACATTCATTACACAAAAATCCTACTTCCTATATTAACATCATGTTTTCCCCTTTCAATGCACTCTAAATTTTTCCACTAATCTCATACTTTATATACATATATACATATATATCATCACAACAAACCACAATTCAATGACTTAACAGAACATTCATGAAATAATACTTACAATTTTCCACATCCATATGCATATTACACATCATATTGTATTCATCTCATTCCATAATTATCCTCATATATCTCATTCCATAAGTCACATTAAAGCAAAGACAAGCATGGGTCCAAAAGAAACTAATATGCCATTCAACTTTCAGAGTTAATGTTTTGGTTCAATTATCACATTTATCATTATCATTATCCCAACTAGGCTTCAAGGATTAGGCTCAACTAAGCTTCAAGGGGAACAAAGCATGCTAAGTATCAACCCAACTTGGCTTCAAGAAACAAACCCAACCTAGCTTCAAGGGTTGTAACATCTCAACTAGGCTTCAAGGACTAGACCCAATCAAGCTTCAAGGGGAGTTAAGCATGCTAAACTTCAACCCAACTTGACTTCAAGGATCAAGCCCAACCTAGCTTCAAGAGATTGTTACTATTAGGCATGCCACCAACAACAAAACTCTGAAAAGTGAATAACACATTAGGCACACAATTCATTCATTATTTCTTTATCAATTTCATTCTCAATTTCTCATAATCATCTAGGCAAACATGCCCCAATTATTTCATTTGCAATATTATAGCCAATAACAATGGCTTCACATCTCATCAATTTCTCATAATCATCTAGACAAACATGCCCAATTATTTCATTTACATCATATCTCAATTCACATCTCATCATTACGATATACATAACCACTTGCATTGTACATACACTTTGAATGCTCATTATAACTTTCATACTTATTTTTCACCTTTATATCCATTAACAAGAGTTTCATATTTCATCATTGAGATATACATAGAAAATTATATTCTTCATATATTTAGAATCTTCAACATACATTCCACATAGTACACATAATACACATCATAGCACATTTCTCACACATCAACAATATAATAAATAACTTTACACATTTTCCAATCCAATGTGTTAAGTCCCATAGTCATGCAAATACATACCATCATATAGATATCTTTCACATTATGCAATTCATAATATTAATCAAATATATCAAAAATGTAATGGATTACTTAACACATTTACAACCAAATGTGTTAAGTCCCAAAGTCATATATATATATATGCAATAATATAGGGTTTGTACTTACCTCAAGAGAAACTCACACCAATCTAAACTCCTCTTCCATGAATCCTTCAATACTTGGATTAGGACAACTCAATCTCTTCAAAACCTAATCCAAAAGTGATCATACACACTCACTTAGAGATACACATGAGTTTTCAATACAATTAATCACCTATTAGTCTCATACTAGGCCCTTTAGATTACAAATTACAAACCAAAACCACTATATAGGTCCCCACGGTCGTGGCCTCACAACCCTACGGCCTTGGGATAACAAATGAATCTGTCCATTTTGTTTTAAAATCCTCCACGGTCATGGCCTTCAAGGACCACGGTCGTGGCATTGAAACTTGTTCTGTTTAGTCAAATTTTTTTAAGACACAATCACGCTTACAATCCCACGGTCGTGGCCCTCACTTGCCATGACTGTGGCACTCATATGCCACGACCGTGGTACACATATGCCACGACCGTGGCATCCAAAATGCTTCTATTCCAAATTAAATTCATGTGCACTATGCTTTAAACTTCATTTAAACACAATCATATTGAAGATCTAAGATAATAATTGATCAAACTCAATATTTACATCAATCACCAATTCACAACCATTACATGAATACTACTCTTACTCTTCCATTCAACCCCGAAAATCACAATCAATAAAACCATTACTAAACAATTTCAACAACTCATCATCATCTTCACAAATAACCATATTATCATCATCTAAATACCAATGCAACACATATATATATACTTCAATATTTCATTATCATCATTTCCACACACTAACCATATCAAATATAAACTCAATCAATAGAAATCAACACAAGGAAATGAATACGTACTTGAATGTTTTGCCAAATCTTCAATATCCACCTTCAATTCTCTCAAAACCCTTATGAATTTGATGTGTATGTAAATAAAATCACATCTCTCTCTCTCTCTCTCTTTCCACGTTCAAGAACAAGAAGAAGAAGAAGAAGAAGAAAGAAAGAAAATCTTCTTTCTTTATTCAAACTTATCTTATATAATAATAATAATAATAATAATAATAATAATAATAATAATAATAATAATAATAATAATAAAATATCCCAAAAATCCTCCACCACAAATTCTCCTTCCCTTTGACTTTCTTTTCTTCTTTTTCTCTTGTCATTATTATCATTATTATTATTATTATTATTAATTAATTAATTAATTAATTATATGCACTTACTTTTCTTACACCAATATATACATCATGTATATGTGATGTATATGTTGGTATATGTATATGTCTTATATATTGCTTTTTATATTTCCCATCTTTTACAATTACAATATATACTTATCATTCTTCATACACCTCTATCTCTTATAATATTTTCTTTATATATTTCATCAACATACTCTCTCTCGCAACTACTATTCCAAAGTGTATCAAAAATTGGGATATTACATTCTAATTGGAACTTGAGTTGGGGCTTCTTGCTAAGGGCAACATATCTATCCAAAAATTATATTCTTCCTTTGAGAACTTTTATGCCTAGTGCACTGATATCGTGTATGCAAGTGTACCTCTTGAAGGACTATTTGTATCCAAAATGTGCATGAGACTAGTAAGTGAGACCAGATACTAATGAAATTAAGGAGTGGTTTTGATGGAATTAGGTCGAGCATAATGAATAGAAATCTAGTTTTGTTCTTGGATATTTGTTTATGTGAGCTTTTTAGGGAAGAACAATGGCTTACTCAAGCTGTCATGGAGCAGAAACCTCAAAATTATGCTTCAATTCCTATTGCTTATACTACTTAAGTGAAATCTAATGGAAGTATAGATATGACTGGTATCCAATGCTATACTGATATCAAGTGCTATATATATTTGCAACGGATTTTGGCAGATTGTCACCAATTACACAAAAAGTTTTGCAATTATTGTAAGAAAACAATGCATATCATCAAAGATTACTCAATTCGACCTCCAAAGAAATCTAAAACTGCCTATAATGTTTCAACTGATTCCTTAGGTGCTTCTAGTTTTGTTGCTACCTTTGCTCATCCCTCTTATGCTTCTAGTCCCGGTTAGTATCCTATTGCTCATGAAATGATCTAACAAATGATTATTTTTGCTTTTTCTACTTTATGGATTTTAAGTAACAAATATTTTACACCTTATCCTTGATATTTTGATTTTGGTCCTTCAATCACATGATCAATGTTGTGTTGCTTCTTATTAATGTCCAAAAATATAAAGGCAATCAACATAGTTATTAATGATATTTCAACATCTTTATATTCAATTTTTATGTCTCATAGCCTGTCCATTAATCTTATATTTGTTGGTCAATTGGTGAATAACAATTGCAATTTTCAATTTTTGAATTATGTAAGATCAAGTGTCCAGTAAGATGATTCACATAAGAGCTTAAAGTGGGACATTTGTTTCCATGGCTTCTCTCTTCTTCATCACCATTGTTAAATTTTGTTGCTTGTAATATTGTTTAATATCATAATCAGGTGTGACGTAGGCATTTAGGTTGTCGTAATTGTCATGTACTTCACATGTTGCTTAAATATAGTTTACTCAGTAATTAAAACTCGATTTCTAGTTATTAATTTTGATCATGCATCTTGCAAACTTGGTAAAACAAAACTCTTCTCTTCCCATTACATACAACATGCACAACTAAACCCTTTAAACTCATACATATTGATGTCTAAGGTATTACACTAGTAATTTCTCATGAACACTACAAATACATTGTCACATTCGATAATAAATTCAATTACTTGGATTACTTACTTCGATCTAAATGTGAGGTATTCTCTACGATTAAAATTTTTTATGCTTTATTTGGGACAAAATTCTTCATAAATCAAAATCTCACGATATGATTGTAGTGGAGAATATATGTCAAATGAATTTAAGTCTTTTCTTCAAAATCATGGGATCATATCACAATATTTTTTCCCTTTCACTCAGTAATAAAATAGTATCACTAAAATAAGAATCATCACCTTCTTGATGTTGTTAAAACTCTTTTAATTGAGTCTTTGACTCCACCTCAGTTTTGGTGTTAAAGTCTTATATACCACTGTTTATTTAAAAAATACCTAGATTAGACCTAGGTTGTCCTCCACTAGACTAGGCCTTCACTACTATATGTTAACTTTTAAATCCATTTTAGGAAAAGTACCTTTTGAATACATTCGAGATAGAGTGTCCTAGAAATCCAACCTTTAGATGCATTTTGGTAACAATCCTAAAATCCATAACCATTATAGGTAAGAGCTTTAGAATCAACCTTTAAGATCCATTTTAAGTAAGTTCCCTAGAATCCAACCTTCATATACATCCTAGGTAAAAGACTTAGAATCCATCTTTTAGATCCATTCTAAGTAACATCCCTAGAATCCAACCAATAGATACATGTGTAAGAGCCTAACTATCTAAGTGACAACCCTAAAACTTGATTTCATCCACGAAGACCAAGAATTTTAAAAGATTTGGCCATCCATACATCCGTGCATTCATACATCATCCATTTTATAAAGAAAAACAAATGCTTGAAAGATAAAATAAGAGACAGAATAATCTATTTGCATGACATTTTAGTGTGCATATGCATATTCTATCTTCTAACATATCAAGTCTCGCATCCTTGCCTTCGCCTCAGCTTAACAGAAGCATGAGCCTCTCCTCTAATGTCCTGACCTCATCCTTGGAAATAACTAAATGAGTCAAGTTAATGCTCTAATGTCCAAACCTCATCTTTGGGCCATGTTGAAAGCATGATGAGACCAGTCGAGTGGGAACTGCATGAAAAATAACATCAACAAAGGAAAAAGAATAATGGTAAAATCAAGCAAAATAATCAAGGGAAGTACCTCAGTTTAATCATCTTCCAATTGAAGAAACAATCCATATGAAGCACGATATTGACATATGCCATCACTTGTATTCCTCCTAAACCTGTATCCCTTAAAGAACACCTGGTCTTAGTAGAACGGGGAACAACAGATGCACTACTCAAAATGGGTGCAACGGGAGTAGAATGAATGGCTAGCTGATGTGTCAACCATGGAGAAGTAGTTGTCTCACCACCCAACCTAACTTGACAAGACATGAGTAGTGTCCTGTAAAACTTATCGTAGTCCAACAAAACTCATCATAGTCTAACTCTAGTCATGAAAATTGGTTTGTAGGTACTCCCGTCAAGAAAGCCTTGCCTCCTCGGATCCTAATCCCATCCCTCATATCCATAAGTGGGAAATTAGGTACAACCCTCACCATCGAAGGGCACTATTGTTGCACCTTCTCACATTAATAGTACATCTTAAGGCAAGGAGTTCGAAGCAGAATGTGATGGCCTAATAATGAGTGTACCTTAAGAAGGGAGTCTAGAGTCACAAGAAACTTTAGCAAAAAGCATCCAAACAATCTAGAAAATAAGAGGGCAAAGTTAACCCATAAGAAGCAACAAGGAAATCTAAGTAAGCAATGGTTGAACGTACATCATTAGGACCAAGATGGTCAAAATAGAATATTATGAGCGGGAATTTTTTCCTCCACTCCCATGTGGAATGGTTCTTACGACTTCAGCACTGTTAGGCTCAGGGCATTAGAGAACACGGGCCAAAACCCAGAGAAAATAGAGTCGCCACCTGGACGGGGCCAAAAAAAGAAAGGAGTGGATGACTCAATTCCTAAGGAATCCCCAACCCCTTAATGGATTCAAAAATTTGGGTACACGTGGGGAAGGTGAGAATGACCCAGTACCCCCCATAGCACCTGGATCATTGTAACTGGCCTCCTTTTCAGATCTAAATATTATTAAGTTCTCAAATATTATAGCATCATCCATATTACACATAAATTAAAAGAAAAAAACATCCATCACTTTATTAAAATAAAACAAATAAAATAGACACCCATCCAAAGATAGAAATAAACCTTTTATAATGTCCAATGTCTAAAACTAAATAAAATAGGACACCTATCATTTAGTAGAAATATACCCTTTACATTAATCCAAAATTCAAAATAAATTAAATTACATTGGAACTGTAACTAATGAGGTACCCTCAAAGTGAAAACATACCTCTTCAGTTCTTCTAGCTGGACTGATCTTTTGTCTTTTGCATCTTCATTCTTTTGGGGTTCTTACTTTCTTCTTGTTTTATGTTTTTGTTCTTCTTTTTGTAAAAAATTCAGCTATTTTTAGCTAGTCCTCATATCCTCTCTTTGCCCCCTTCATAGAAAAATATTGAAAGTGAGTCTGAAAATATTTTGTATGCGTATAAACTCAAAAATTAAAAAGAGAAACTTTGCCCCCTATGTAGGCTCAAACCAATGATTTCTTTTTTCACATAGGCTCTGATTGATTTTTGCGTGTTGTCCGGTTCCTTGTACAAGCATGCATCTCATTTTTTGTAAAGTGACTGGATCTTCCTCAAGCAATAGGCCTTCCATGCCCCCTGATTCCATATCTGCTTCATGTTTGCTTTATCAAGTATTTGTTGTTCACTTTGACAATGAATGGGTAACACAAGACAAAAAAATGTAGTGTAATATGCATAAATAATACTTACAGTGGTTTCATTGACTCACAAATCGAGGTGATAAGCCAAAGCATTTATTCATGTCTTACATTAGAATAGCAGAAGCCTTAACATCTATAGCTTTCATCTTCCAAGATGAAATCATGAGTAGTAGAGCCCAAGCAGCATAGTCAGAGATACATTCATTTCAAACTATGATTTAATACATCAGTTGGTAACTTCTTCATAACCTTACAAATAATCCTCATTTGCCCAGTAGTCCTTCGAGGTTCGATGGTGCAACATACTTCTCTTAACTTGAAGGTTTTGTATGATAAAAATAATTTTATTATTTATTATTTGTTATTATTATTTTTAATCTTAAAAATCATATTTTGGTTTTGTCAAATCAGTGTCATTGTATTTCAGGACTTAATTTTCTAAATTAACATATCTATAATATGACAACCCTAACTACCGTACTAAACTTGGAAATTATTTCCATTTAAGCAAGAACTATTGCACTTCATATAGGCACATACACAGTACTTGACCAAAGATCTCATTAAGTTTAAATATTGTCTATCTCATATGCATGCTTATCCAAACTATCTTCACTAATAGACTCTACCTATCAAAAGAGATCAATAAGTCTTTAATAGGCTTAAAATGAGGTCTATAAGGGACATGGGTTAATTGAAGGCCATCTTTGAGCTGGAACTGATGTGACACTATTGACAAACCTTCACACTACAATCTTCTTATTGGAAATGTATACTATTAGAGGTTCCATTTTCACCTTCTGGGCATCACTTTTATCTTCTGACTTCATGAAAATATAAAGCTTGAATGTCCTTCCATCTTCTTGGCAGAAATCTGGATCCAATTAGTACTATCTTGATCTTTCGACCACCCTCTTTTTTTCACTTTCTTTTCGTCCTTTTTCCTTTTGAAATATCAAGTCTAAGACTTTTAATATTGCTGACATGGAGCTACGTTGGATAAAATAAAAGATGATCTTTTCCCTAATTCTCTGATTTTATTTGAATCTTTGGCTGGACTGAACTAATTCAAGTCAATCATCCTCGTAAACTAAGTGGAAATCTTCTGCCACTTTAGGTAAAAGGAACTTGGTTGGCTTTTTAAACCACCTTTTGGGTTTTATTTTCCTTTTTTATTCTTTTTCTTTTTTTCTCTCTCTCTCTCTTTTCTTTTCTTTTTTCCTTTTCTTTTTCTTTTTCCTTTCATTTCTTTCTTCTCCTTTTTTTTTGTTTTAACCCTAAGAAAGTTATTTTATCTTCACCATTCTATACTTCTCACAATGGATGAGTGGAATAGAGTGGGTTTACTTATTAAATCATTTATTACTCTGATGTCATCTTAATAGATCAGAGATATTAGGTCTAGTATCAGGTGAACTTTAACTACCATTATGGTCTTGAGAACTTCAACTATCCTTATGGTCTTGACTATGCATTCTTTTCTTTAATCTTCTTGCCACTTAACCTTACTGATCATTAGATTTGTCATAAGAGTCACAACAGCTCAGGGTAGGTTATCAGGCTTACAAGTTAATAAAGAGCAAGCTAAAATCTCATGAAGGCTCAAAGGGATAACTAGGGATTGATTTTAATAGGGAGGATACTAGTTCTTTGCTTATAAAATAATACATAGATCATCTCTCCCTAAAATAAGCAGAGTTCAATTTCACCTTGAAAATTTGTCAAAACATGTTCTAAGATCGACTAGGACCTAGACAAAAGTAATTATGCATGAGCCCTCTCTAAGTAAGCATACGCAACTCAATTCTATAGAACAATTCCCTCGCCTAATAAAGTCATTCAAATCATAATGCATAGATACACTAATTTATGAACATCAAGCTAGATTCATTATCGGTTGAACACTATAATATCAAAAGCCAACAAAATTATAAATTTCATAAAAGTAATTTATTCAAGCAATTTTAATTTGAAGAACATAATTTTTCCAATAAAATACCAAAGAAAGCAAAATAAAATGAGCAACATTCAAGGCAAGGGAAGTCTGTTGAGTCAAGCCTTTTCTCTTTTCACACTTTCTACACTCTTATCTTGAAAGGAGGATAAGATAAAATCTTCCTCCAATAAAATCTTCCTCCAATCCTCCTCCTACCATGAAGGTTGTTGGTGGAGGTACTCTTCCAAATTTAGGCAAAGGATTGCTCTTGATATTGGGCTTATCAGGCTCAGACAGCTTTCCACTGTCAATCAAATCTTTAATTTCATGCCTTAAGAGAACACATCTATCTGTCTCATGCCCTTGCACTTGATGACATTGACAAAAGGCCTTAGCATCAAAGCTTGATGGTAAAGAATTCGGCAAAGGTCAGGGAGCCAATGGCTATAATAGCCCATTCTTTTGCAACTTATTAAAAATCTATGACAGAAGTTTTCCCAACTCTGAAAACTATTTTCTACTTACTTAACCAGTTGTTGCATTAATATCCACTGATTTCTGTGCATCCTGGCCGCCAGACTGATAACTTCCTCTATCACTTCTTTTTCCAAAAAAACATGATTCTTCTTTCTTTCCCATTCTTCTATTTGTAAGCCAGCTTGGAGAAGATCTTTAAAATCTCTTATGAAAGTGTGAGACAACCATTCACGTAAACTAGGTAGGACACCCCTTACTATCATTCGAATCTGGTCGGACTCATCTGGTCTTTTCTTAAGCAGTGTAGCCTTGTTTCTCCACCTCTTCACATAGTCAACAAAATTCTCATTTTACTATTGTCCGATAGTTTTCATCTCCATCAAGGTCACTTCCAATTTGACATTGTACCCATATTCCTAAATGAAGACTTTGTACAACATATCTTAATCTTTTTAGGTACTTTTCTCTAAGGTGTTGAGCTAGTTTTACACAATAGGATCCAATGAGAGCATGAAATACCTTAGAGTTTGAGCCTTGGTAGCTCTAGTAGACTGCATAGCTGTGATATACTGCTTAACATGCAAGTGAGAATTTCATGTACCATTGTACTTAGCGAAAGAAGGAATTTTAAACTTGTAAGGAACTTCTTCATCTTGCTGAAATAACTTGTCCACCTCTGACACTTCTTCAGCTTTCAACTTTTTCTCAAACTTCCTCTCCAGATCAACAAGCATCTAGTCAACATCGGCAGATTTAACTTTCTTTTCTGTAGTCTTCTTTTCTTTCTTGTCCTCTTGTTGATCTTAGAAGTACTGTTCCCATTCATCATCATCATTAAATAACTACTTTATCATCATCAAAGGCTACTTCGCCAATCTTAGCCTTTCCTTTATCCTTCTGCTTCTTAGTGCTAGCAGATGCCTCAGCAGTGTTCTCCAAAAGTACAGCCAGTTGGCTCTTTATAGTCTCAGCCAGGGCCGCCTTCAGTTCTTCCATCTTAGCATTGAGGGCATTGTCCACCATCCTTTGAATCTATTATGGTTCCATTACTCTTGGTCAGAAGCTAACCAAATTGTCACTAGATTCTATGTCACTGGCGTAGGTCAGATTGTCGTACGTTCTTAAACTGTTGTACTCTAGGTCTGTGAGCCAAAAATGATCAATGCCATGTAATGCAATGCTTATATGCATGTATACACAAGTAATAAACAAACAAAGATAATTAGGATGTTCCTTCCAACCTTATAACTTCCACACACGAATGGCGAGTCTCTTTTTTTAGGTATATAGTAAAAAAAATATCAACATAGGATGTCTTATTTTTGAAAAATTCCCTCAGACGATTTTAACCAATAGGTATATTTTCAAACATAAAAGTCAGTCCATGATAATTTTCATTAATTAGGCTTTAATCCATTGAATCAACTAAAAATAGCTCTTATGCTATATTGGATTAAAATAAAATTAAGAGGTTTATCGTAAATATATTTCCCATTTGGAAAAATAACAAATGATTAATGCCAAAAATAAGCCTATGATTAATGATTCTTGATATAAATTAGGCCCACAATTGATTTTTGATATTCCATAATTGACCTAGATAATTGTAAGCTCTTTAAAAAAAGTTTTAATTTGGATGAAGTGCAAAAATAGTTTTGTTTCAAAGCCCATTGTAAAAATATTTTAGAAAAAATGGATTTTGGGCTTTGTATTTGGGCCATGAGGCAGAAGGATTTTTGATCCATCTTTAAAAAATTTTATGTCCAAAAACCATCTTGAAAAATTTTTGAAAATAATTTTGATCTTTTGGGCTTAAAAACTATTTTGAGCTTACAACATAGTAGGTCATATTAGAAAATGAATAAACCAAATAAGTTACGGTTCAAACCAAGATATATCAGTCATAGTCAACACAATAAGCATTTGGGTAAAAACCTAAGAAAAGTAGCTAGGCCAATTACATGAGCTTTAGTCTTTGGGTTGAAAAGCCTAGGTTCCCATAGCAAGTATATACCAAAAGGTATAAGGCTATGAGTGGTTATGCCATGCTCGATCTTCATACCTTGAGTGAAAGTATGGTATCCCTTACATAACACAACACGAGTTACACGGGCTTCCAAAATCACTCACACAATGCAATCTAAATGATATAATGGACAATATCATAATAAGAAAAAATAAAATAATATAAAGTCCAATGAAATCAACTACTCTTTTCTCCAGTAGAGTCGCCACTATGAGCAGGAATTTTAGCCCCACTCCCATTTGAAATGGTTCTTGTGACTTTGATACTGTTAGGCTCAGGGCCTTAGAGAATATGGGCCTAAATCCAGAGAAAATGGAGTTGCCATGCAGACGGGCCGAGAAAAGAAAGAGGTGGATGACTCGATTCCTAAGGAATCTCCAACCCTCTAATGGGTTCAAAAAGTTGGGTCTTTGGAATCGGTATTTTTTTTAGGTCTAAATATTTTTAAGTTTTCAAATATTATAGCATCATCCATATTACACACAAATTAAAAGAAATAAATACCCATCACTTTATTAAAATGAAATAAATAAAATAGGCACCCATCTATAGATGGAAACATGCCTTTTACAATGTTCAATGTCTAAAACTAAATAATTTCAATGTCTAAAACTAAATAAAATAGGACACCCACTATTTAGTAAAAATATGCCCTTTACATTAATCTAAAATTAAATAAATTAAATTACATTAGAACTTTAACTAATGAGGTACCCACAAAGTGAAAACATACCTCTTATATTATGGAAGCTAAAATAATCAACATTAAAATAATGAACCAAATAAATTAAACCATTCATAACATTCATGATAATTAAAATTAAATCACCAAAAAATAGTATATCTATAAATTACTCATCATAAGCATATAATAAATTAAATAACCAAAATTAGGGTTAAATCTAAGATAAATTATTAAATGTATAAAATTAGTGTTTTGAGATTGGCATTTGGGAAATTAGGTTTTAAGAGGCAAGGTTACTGGATTAGGATTTCAATAATCAAGGTTTAAGGAAATTATGGTTCGGGATTAAAGTTTTAGAATTTAAGGTTTTGAAGTTTTGGATCAAATTTAGGGAATTAGGGATATTACTACTGGGTGAAATTTAAGAAATTTGGTTTTGAAAGTTTGATTTTGGTTTTACAGATTAAACTTTTAAGTTTCTAGAATTAAGGTTTAAGAAATTTAGTTTAGGTTAAATTAAGTTTTTAGAATTGGGTCTCTGGGAATTGAGAATTAAAGATTCAGGATTTTGACTTTGGGGCTAGGGTTTATATGGATTAGGGATTTTTAATCTAGAAAATAGGGTTTTAGAAATTGGTTTCAGAAATTGGGGCTACTGGATGTTGGGATATTGGGGTTTGAGGATTGGTTTTAAGGTTTTTACAAAATTAAAGTTTAGAAAATAAAGATAGGGTTTTTGGATTTAGGAATATAGAATTTAGGGTTTTAGGATTTTATAAAATAGATTTAGGATTTAAGTGAATTACGGTTTTGGGAGTTAAGGATCAAGGTTTAAATTTGGTTACTGTGATGAATAAAATTATTTTGAAAACATGAACATTGCTACAGGATTGTTTGAATGTTTTGCGAACTATTGCATGAGATTATAATAACGTAACTATTGTGATTTGAATAAATTAAACACAAGAAAACAAACCTTCATTTGTTGGCTCCATCAAATTGAAAGAGTTTGAACCAAGCTTGTTGTTTGCTTTTGCCTGAATCAACCTAGTTCTTTTATTGTGCTTTGGTAATTTGGCAATTATCTAGACACTGCCTTGATTACAGTGACTGACTCTTTTTTCTTTTTCTTTTTCTTGCTTTTCCCTTACTCCTTTTCTCTTTGATTCTCATTGCTAGCATTTTTAATCTTTTTCTTGCTTTCTTTTTTATTGTTGTTGCCTCCTTTTAAAGACCGAATTCCCCCTTAATTTGACAATTAATTGCCTTTTATAGGCCACATTAGGGAATCCCATAATCCTTCTTAAATTTGGATACACTAAACCTACACGGCTTTGGAGAATCTAAATATGAAAATCAAGCACCATCAGGCCAATGCCAGCACTCCTACCCATTTTAGCATAAGTAATCCCTCATATCGAATTGGCTCATGCTAATTCGATATGAGGAAATGCTCATATCGAATTGGCTTATATCGAACTAGCATGAGCCAATTCGATATGAGCAATGCAAGAATGCTCATATCAAATTAGCATAAGCCAAGGTGGTCTGACTGAATGATTTTTTAAATGTAATACTCATAATAAAACAGAAAAAAATCAATCCAAATATTAAATAACTATAATTGATTAATTTTGGGCCTTGTTTTATACTTGGACTTGATCCAACCTTTAAATGAAAATTATATTTGGACTGGTACCAAAACTAAAGGTCTACAGATATTGGAGTACAAAATCAAGAAAGATCAGACTCTTCTCAGTTACTTCTATTCCATCTCATCCAGCAGGCAAGATTATGGCAAGAGAATCTCTCAGTATAGATATATGCAGGGAAGATACTCATAGACCCAGAGCTATAAAAAGAACAAGAAAACAAGTCATAAATTACATGTATTACAAAAGGGAAAAGGAGTTAGATGCAAAGCATACCTTTCAAATGATATGACTACCTCCCAAAGAAGCGCAAGTACAATGTGATAGGTCACCCATCTCCCGATACATCATGTAAAGCATGGCTTTACCCCAATCATAATCAGTAATTCAGGATAAGTCTTAAAGGCTACAAAGGATGCTTAAATCCACTATATCCTGGAACAAGTGCCAAAAAGTGTAGCCAACTATCAAAAACATAATCGATCTCGTGATCTACTCCACGGATAGGTCAAAGGGGTTACTAAGAAGGGTCTCTACATGGGATCATATCCAAGTTCGAGGAACATGCTTGAACCCCCTCGGGGAATGGTCCCCAATCAATTTGTCAATCCACTTCTAGGTTAAAGTTGTTTGATCATCAAAGCACTTGATCGGTTAGGTACTAAAAAGAATCTTAATCAAAATTGTAAGGTCCCCTAACATCACAGTCAGCTCGCCACATGGAAAATGGAATGTGTTAGTGTTGTCCCACCATATCTTGTCTTAAGCCTTTAAAAGAGGAATATTCCAAGGAATAGAAGGATCCAAAACTAAGAAGTTTAAGAAGCCTATCATCTCAATCAATTGGGCCACCTCTTCAGGGATATCTAGGTTCGCCAAATTCCCTCGAACCCCCTCTAATTCTCACATATGAGGTCTTTAAAAGAATAATCATAAGAAGTAGTATAAAAATAATATTTCATTAATTAATTTTGATTTTGATGCTTAAATTTATGTCAAATAATTTTACTTTCTATGCAAAATGGCATAGGAAAGAGCATTTTCATAATTTTAAAGGTGTAGAAAAAAGCAGATTTTTTATGCATGATGTAGTTAGGTTACTACAAGAATTAAAATAAGCAGAAAAAATAATGTTGCATTATTCAATTTCAATTTTAATTTTTTTATGTGTGCTGATTTCACTTCATGTGTAAAATGGCATGAGAAATGACATTTTTATAATTTTACAGGTGCTAAAAATGCAAAATTTTCATACCATATGTGATAAATATAGTTGATATAAGAATCAAAATTCAAGATTTTAAGGCAAAATGGGGTCAAAATGCAAATTTCTAAAATTACATGGTCTAAATTATAAATGGCAAAATTGAAGGGCCAAATTGTAATTTATAATGGGTAATATTATAAATAGATCAAGCTTGCTGGTGATAGAAGCATGCCACACGCAGTGCACCAACAAAGTATCCGGCTCGGTTTGACTTACACGATGCAAAGAGGAAGCCATTTTCAGAAAGTTGAGAGAAAATTACTAGAGAGAGAATTAAAATTTAGCAAATGAATGAGATGAATGAGAAAAGAAGTAGTGACCCTTTATATATGTAACACCCCCATACTCTATATAAGTACTATACATATACCAAGTATACATATAATACGTATATGAAGTATAAAAATGTCACTTTTCGTTTCCAATTAAAAACCTTTATCCAAGTTTAAGCAATATTGCATTAAAATAACAATAGCATTTACAAAAATCATTATTCTTATAAAAAATACAACATAATTAAAGTCACACATGTATGCATCACCTTCTAGTTGGTCTCGAGACACTCTTACCCTTCTCGTGGCATAACAGCTGGACTTCCAGATCAACCGCATAACCACCTGCGCAATTACTCCACCGCGCTAAGCCCGAGAGCTTAGTAATACAAATAAATATAAAATATATATATACTTTACATAAAGATCATACCTTATACTTTTAGCATCATGTTTTATTGTTTTCTTACCCTGTTTTCCTTTCTCAAAGCATTCTTCATATATTCCCACTGATCTCATAAATCATACACATATTTACATAGAACATTCACAAAACTATACTTACCATTTCTATCTCATATACATATACATATACATCATTTTAACAAATCACTATTCAATGATCTATCCAAACCTTCATGAGAACAATTCTCACAAATTCCACATTCATAAACATTTTACACATCATACTATATTCTCATAAACTCATATCTCAACAAAACTCCTCAAGCCATATTCATTTTCAATATATCATTACACACATTACCAAATCATACTTCATAACATTATTTTATTCACAAATTTATTAATCATGAAACACACTTCCAACAAAAGCAACCATAGATCTCATTACTCATTTAGTTCAACATTTGGATATCACATTAACAACAAAGACAGACTCGGGCCCAAACAAAACACTAACATGCCATTCCATTATCAGAGTTAATGCTTTGGTTTAATCATCACATTTATCATTATCCCAACTAGGCTTCAAGGATTTAGGTTCAACCAAGCTTCAAGGGGAACAAAGCATGCTAAGTATCAACCCAATTTGGCTTCAAGAACCAATCCAACCTAGCTTCAAGGGTTGTAACATCTCAATTAGGCTTCAAGGATTTGACCCAACCAAGCTTCAAGGGGAGTAAAACATGTTAAACTTCAACCCAACTTGGCTTCAAGGATCAAGTCCAACCTAACTTCAAGAGATTGTTACTCATATTAGGCATGCCACCAATAACAAACTCTGAAAATGGAATAACACATTAGCTATACAATTCATTTATCAATTTCATTCTCAATTGAATTATCATAACTAATAACAATGGCTTCACATATCATTTGAATCATCATAGCCAATAACAATGGCTTCACATGTCATTTGAATCATCATAGCCAATAACAATGGCTTCACATGTCATTTGAATCATCATAGCCAATAACAATGGCTTCACATGTCATTTGAATCATTATAGCCAATAACAATGACTTCACATGTCATTTGAATCATTATAGCCAATAACAATGGCTTCATATCTCAATTTATGTTATAACCTTTCATTATTCGAGTATACATAATCAATTACCCCATCATATCACTCACATTATACATATAGCATCATTAGTATCACATTTCAAATACATTATTCATATAACACATCACCATTCACAAGACTTACAATGCATAGTACATAACCTTGTTCATATAATATCATATGCATTATCAAATGTAAGTTCAATTCCAATCATTTAAGAAGAACAAAAACCAAACATAGTAACCAACACACCCAAGGGACACGGCCAAGCTTGTGGCCGTGTCTCTCAATCCAACACTTCAGTAGCAAACACGGGCACAGGACACGGCCAAGCTTGTGGCCGTGTCTCTCAAAACAAATTGGCAGTGACCAACACTGGCATAGAACACGGCCGTGTCTCCTCAAAATCCACCCAACACGGCCAAAATTCCCTTGACTTGGCCGTGTCTCTCATGAATTGGCCGTGTCTCATGGATTGAAACCCTAACATACACAAGTCTCCTCTAATTGCACTCAAACTCATCATACACAAAATAGCATAGTTCAAATGAATGGAATCAATGTTCTAAACACAAATTCTACATGTTTATCACAATATTCACCTTATTAAAACCACATCCACAAAACATTTAAACACATACTATCTCAAAACCCTAAAACCAACATCCTTCTCCATCTTCCAAAATCAACATCCACCACTTCCAACAACAACACCTATTTAAACTCTTAACTTAAAACCAAATTTAAAACTTGAAAACACATTACAAACACATCTCATCATCAAATCAACAAACCCTAATTAACTTCAAATACCACTTCAAAAGAATAAAAGAAATCAAAGAAAAGAACTTACCTTTGTTATAAACTTCTTGAATCATCACTTGATCACTTAATCTTCCTTCAATTTGAGCTTAACTCTTCAAGATCTTCTCTTTGTCTCTTGCTTTCCTTTGTCTATGGAGGAGCCGGCCAACAACGGAGAAGAAGAAGAAATCATGAAGAAAACAAAGTCAATTCTTCTTTAAATCTCCACCAAGAGTTTTTAACCAAACAATTACCTATATACCCTTATCCATTTAACTAACCTCTTGTCTCTTATATGCCCATATAAGTAATTTCACCTATCACAAATGAAAATATCTTCTTGCATTGACTCTCCCTTGACCGACTTATATGTTATATATATTATCATATAAACAACATATACATTTCTCTCTAAACCCTCTTTTCTTTCCCAAAACACATATACATAAGCATTCACTTTCCAATTCTTTTTTTTTTCTTTCAAATCAACATATACATTCAATCCCATTTAAAACAACAACAACAACAACATCAACAACAACAACATTCAAAACTTCTAGGGCATATATGGGGATATTACAATATAGGCAGGGTTCAAACTTTAAATGGACATTTTGAAACTGTTTAAACTCCAATTCACAAACGTTTGAAATAGCACACTTGTGATCACGTCCTTTAGCTATGCAAATAGCTAGAATTATAGAAAGT
The DNA here is from genome assembly GCA_947685225.1 of Garcia nutans. NCBI lineage: Eukaryota > Viridiplantae > Streptophyta > Magnoliopsida > Malpighiales > Euphorbiaceae > Garcia > Garcia nutans. The sequence continues at coordinate 2,900,743 of CANTUV010000013.1, forward strand.
GATCGACATGACATACTACACAAGTTGACTATAGAAATGAAAGAATTTTTATAAAAGTATAGTCAAACCATTTAGGTATGCATCTCCTGTCATAGCATTAGGAACCTAAATATCATATTTTGTTTCAGAAAATATGGGTTTTCTTTGACAGTTCATAACCATCAAGTCAGGCTCAAAAATTAAGGTCGACATGATGGGAAGTAACTGTAAACCCTTAATGTTTCATCATCATATTAAAATTCAATTTATTACAGATGCATGGGTTTAAGAATCACTCAAATCAAACATCGAACAATCCGAATGAGCCATTTGAAAATCACTGCATAGATCAGGTCCATTACTGCAGCCTTGCCGCAATAGGGCTTATGGCTACCCCATGGCAACCACTGCAAGAAAATTGATAAATGGTGATGGTTAAAATCGTCACATAAACTTAAATTTTTGTTACAATTTATTTTTGGTGACAAAAATTTAGCGTCATCAAGATTGTCTAACCTTATAATATTTTATATATGAGACGAAATTTATTATTGTCACCATAACTTCTAGTTTTGATGATAAAAATACATTATTGTCATCAATTATATTACTTTTAATGATGCTAATATCACCATATTTTGCATTATTAATTTTTTATTTAATATTGTATATCGTCATTAAAAGTGAGATTAAATATAACATTACTATTTTCGTCAGTAAAAAATTCTGTTTGGTGTTAGCAACATTTTTATAGAGACAAAACTATCATCATGATTATAATATAATGTTTGTCATTTAATGTTGTATATTGCCATTAAAAGTGAGATTAAATATGATAATATTATTTGCGTCAACAATAAATTTTTATTTGGTAATGACAATATTTGTGTCATGCCATATGATAATATATAATGACAAAACTATAGTCATGATTATAGCATAATGTTTGTCATTTAATATTTTATATCATCAGTAAAAGTGAGATTAAATATGATAATTTCATTTGAGTCATCAATAAATTTTTGTTTGGTGATGACAATATTTGTGTCATGATATATGATTATATATAGCGATGAAACTATAGTCATTGTTATAGCATAATGTTTGTCATTTAATGTTATATGTCACAATTAAAAGTGAAATTAAATATAACATTATTTGCATCAGAAATAAATTTTTATTTGACGATGACAATTTTTGTGCCATAATATATGATATTATAGTGACAAAACTATAATCATGATTGAAATGTAATATTTGTCATTTAATATCATAAATTGTCATCATATATGATGCTCTAAATGATGAAAAAAAACTTATCATAATAGCTAATTTGTTTGGTCACAAAATCACAAAATCCTAGTGTCCTTAGATTTTTAATGATATTAGTGACATTTATTAGATTTTCAATTAGTTGTAGCATGAAGCCATGAATTGGTGATTGCACTAGGGTCATGGGTTGAGAAGTATTCAACGTATGAGTCAAAGTTGCTGGTAAACTTCCCAAAAAAAAATTAATTATTCTCTATATTTGATGCCCTTGAATAAGTGCAAAATTAAACCAATTCAATAGCTGATGCTACTATTTAAGCAACCGACTATTATGTACAAGAAATCAATTATTTAAGTTTGAGCTTTTAAGCAATCAACTTTTACATACAACCTAGAAAAGAAAAATTGCAATTTAAAGACCTTGACGTTTAGTAGACTATTGCATTTTGCAAATATTGATCGTGCACTGATCCAATAGGCTTTTTATCCTTCACAGCCTGATATATACCATGATCATCATCTCTTGGATAATAGTTATGAATCTCATAGGTTGAAGGTGTCCTGAAGTTGCAAGATCTGAAAGCTTAAAGACAGAAAATAAGGATAAATTTTTTTATCAGAATAATCTAATTCTCCTTCTATGATGGTATAAGGCATTTAAAGTTTCATAAAAAAAAGATAAAAGTCAGGAAAGCAAAAGGCATTTCATTTGAATTTTTAAGTGGAAGCTATATAAGAGATCCAGGATTGATGCATAACACTAGAAATGAATCTAATATCAACTTCTATGGTTCTATTGCACACCTTTCCACTTTTACAAGGATTTATTAAATGAAAAACTACAATTTGGATATCTCAAATTTGTTCTTGGTAATGAATCTAATATCAACTACAATTTGTTTCTTGGTAATGAGAAATGCATCTAGAAATGACAATAGAAGGCACTAATAAGTTTAATTAAAAATGTCTAAATTCCCAGTATTTTATTCCTAAATGGTTTTTCCTTAAGCCATAAACTAGAAAATCTCACTTGAGGCAATGATAGGGACCCATTAAGCTGAAAAGAAGGCAATTAGGGAATGTGCTTCAATTTATTTTAGGATTTTACAGGAAGAAGTTAATGACAAAACAGCTTCACCATATGTTCATACTTAAACTAAAATATCATAAAAATAGTAGCCAAATGAATAATAAACATAAGTATGTCTAACACCAAGATAAGCTCAATAAGGTTACTAATTTACAAAAATGATTCATCTAAATAACAATATCATTCCTGACATAAAAGGCAGAGCAACTTGTGGTAGCATAGTCTACATTTCAGTTGATAAAATAATCTATCTTTAATGGCTAATAGTCACTTTAAGTTCTACTTCAACAAAGGAAGCTAGAGAAACAATTTAAGATATTACTTTCAACAACTGCAATGGTAACAATACTTTGTATAAAAAAAAAAAAGCAAACCAAAAAAATTCAAATAATTACAAGATAAATCTTTTTATAATGACTTTAAAATAATGCAATATGCAACACAAATAGCATCAAAGATAAAGGTTGACATTTGAGCTTTGATACATTTTGATAAAACAAATGTTGTTATTCAAAAGGATTATTTTTATAATTCAAATTCTATATCAATTTTGTTAGGATAAAATGGATCTAGACCTTAAATAGTTATGTTAGGATTGAATGCGAAAATAAAATATTTATCTGGACAAAATGTGACAAACAAAATAGAGAAAATAAACAAGAAGACACAAATTTATATGGTTCGGCATTAGCCTACATCCACGGGCGAAAGAAGAGATCAAAATCTATTAATAATCAGAAAATGATATAAAATAAGAGAGAATAATTACTCTAAACCTTTAACCCAAATACGCACAATTATCTCTTCTCACTAAGTTACAAAAGAGAAGAGAAACACTCAAAAAGGGAAAGATAAGATGGCTAAAGTATTCTCATACAAAACTCTCATTTCAAAGTCATGCTACTCCAATAGACCTCTCCTCATCCACAATTGAGGAGCTCTCAAAATACTTGAAGGAAATTTTATCTCACAAGTACATCTCTCTCCTCCTCCAAAGACATCCTCTATTTAAGAATATATTTCATTCATTCATAAGGATCCTATTTATATAGGAGTATGGAGAACAAATTCTTTAATCCAAAGTAATATCTTTGAAAATGAGAGTGGTATAATATGGACTTAATTCGGTTGCTAGTCAAAATTTACCAATAAAAGTTGGCCTTAAATTGTCAACAAAAGGCAACAAAAATGGTTGGCTAACTAATTTGCTTATTTTGTTAAAGATTGTCAACTTACCAAGAATTCAAGGCATACATAACAAGTTAAAAAAAACTTTATTGACTTTAAAAACTAAAAAATCATTGCAAAAACCTATGTCCTTCACAACTAATCTAGATTAGGTGGAATAGTTAACTTAATAACCATAATACAAGTTAGAGAGAATTTTAATTAAATAGTTAATAATTTCCCTCAACAATTAGGTCCCAAATTAAGTAGAATAAAATCTTAAAATGCACTACAAGAAAAACTGAATCAGACAACGGTCATCAGACAACGGTTAAGGAAAAAACCATTGTCTGAAAAAAACAGACAACGGTTTTTTTTTTCCAAAAAAGCGTTGTCTGATTAGTTTTCAGACAACTGTTTTTGGTTTTTTTTTTAAGCGTTGTCTATTAGCTGTCATTTTGGTCACACCAGACAACGGTTTTTTAGGGACCGTTGTGTAATATATGTTCAGACAACTGTTTTTCTGGTAATACAAAACCGTTGTCTGATATGATATTTCAGACAACGGTTATTTCGAATGTGTTGTATAATTCAGCGTTTCAGACAACGGTTTTAAAAAACCATTGTCTGAATTAATCATACAGACAACGGTTTTAAAACCGTTGTGTAATATACGTTCAGACAAGTGTTTTTTGTAAAAAAAAAAACCGTTGTCTGATAAGATGTTTCAGACAATGGTTTTTTAAAAAGTTGTCTGATTAACAGTTCATACCATTGTATAATATATGTTCAGACAACGGTTTTTCGTAAGAAACCGTTGTCTGATTAACTGAGTGTGAAAAAAAAATGCCTTCATTCAAGAGGGTAATCCCTATACACAAATGAATCCAAAAACACAAATCAAATGAAATCCTCCACTGACAAGTGTTAAACCAAATCCACCAGCATGGTGTCAGAGCAAAAACCACATGATTCAATAAATTATATAACCAAATCTTTGAACAAAGTGTCAAATAGAGATACAAATCGAATGATAGGTACAAATGAAACTTTCAACAAATTTAAATAAGAAACACAAAACTTTCAACAAAGCGTCCAAACAATCTTTCATTAAATTGTGAATGATATAAACAATTTATTCTACAGGCAGCAGGGAGTTGTGACAGGCATTAAGGATGTTGGACCTGCAAGTATAAACGATGGAAAAATTAATGGCAGGACATAATTTCAAAATAGAACTTAAAACAAATGAAATTATTACCATCATGACAGCTGAATCAATTCTTCTTCCTCCCGCATGTAACTACTGTTTTCTTCATCGAGTTCATCAACATATGGGAACGTTGGCAAATGTAGCTCATTCTCAAGTTCTATTTCTACAGATCCCTCATTTTCATCATCACTTTCATCATAGTACTTGTCAGGTAATTTTAAGACAACTGACCATAATTTTTCAAGAGGGTCATCTATGTAACCAACTTGCTTGACATGTTTTCCTAACACAAAAGGATCGTTTAGAAAACCTAATTTGTTCAAATTAACCAATGTATATCCCAAGTCATCTACTTTAACCCCTTTGTTCATATCTACCCAATTACAACGAAAGATAGGAACCCTAAAGTGGTTATAGTCCAACTCCCAAATACTTGTAATAACTCCATAAAATGTATGTGAAGTATGCTCGATATTTTTATCCTTACCCTTCACAAGCATTGTATCGGCATCTACACAAACACCGCTGCACTGAACTTGCCGAGTATCATCACGTTCTTTGGTGCTGAAGGTAACACCGTTGATTCTATAGCCACTGAATGTAGCTACATCCTTGTTAGGCCCTGCTGCAATCCACATTATATCCTTAGTTACTGTATTCTTCTCATCAAGTAAATCTGATGCAATCTGTCCAAAAAATTAAATTGGCCATAAGTATGATATAGCCTTTGAGAGAAGATAAATATTGTAGTATTTCAAAAGAATTCACAAGTACAGGGCATTTATTATTTTTCAGTAAAATATATAAAGAAACAGGCCTATTTTTGATGCAAATTGCAGGTAAATTCTTGGGCTATAAGATTTAACCTTTTTATGAAACCACTTAGGGAATGTTTCATTTTGCATGTTCTTTAGCCACTCTTCATCATTTTCATGTTGTGGATATATTTTCACCAAAGAAGCCATATGTTCACTGCAAGTAAAATCAACTTTATTAATTTTTGAAACAAAATGCAGAAAATAAGGAAATAACAAAAACAAATTGAAGTAACTTACTCAAAATATGGTCGAACGTCATTACAATTTTGGAGAAGACACAAATGTGCTAGGTGCAAGTCCTTCTTACTTGGCGTTATCACTGTTGCACCAGATAAGGGTCTGTATTTTGCGTCGTTCTTATCCCTACTATTTTTCGGCAATCCAACAGTTGCTTCTTCAAAGTTGACCAAACACTCAACGGCCTCTTCTGCAACATAGGCCTCAGCAATGCACCCTTCCGGACGAGCCCGATTCCGTACATAACCCTTGAAAGTCTTCATATATCTCTCGAAAGGGTACATCCAGCGAAGGAAGATTGGCCCACAGAGCTCAACCTCTCTCACAAGATGAATTGAGAGATGGATCATTATATCAAAGAAGGAAGGGGGGAAGTACTTTTCTAGCAAGCATATGGTCTCCACCAACTGAGCTTACATTTTTTCCAGTTTATCCACCTCGATGACTTTACTGCAAATTGCCTTGAAGAAGAGGCAAAACCTAATAATAGTGCACCTAACCTGTTTTTGTAGTACTGACCGAATTGCGATGGGGAGTAAGTGATGCAACATTGTATGGCAGTCATGAGATTTCATTCCAACAAGTCGAAGATTTTCCATTGATACTAGACCCTTAATGTTTGAACAAAAACCATCAGGTAACTTCATGCCAACCAAGGAGGAGCAGACAATCTTCTTTTCTTTATGCAATAAGTTCCAAGATGCCGTCGACAACTTCTCTTTTTTTCCGGGAGTTTTTGGCCTCAGCTCCGTTCTTACTCCCATTTCAACCATATCAAGACGGACAGACTCCTTATCTTTTGACTTCCCTGGTATATTTAGCAAGGTACCAGTCAAAGCTTCACATATATTTTTCTCGATATGCATCACATCAAGGACATGCCTAACCGGCAAAAATTTCCAATACTCAAGTTGGAAAAATATAGACATCTTCTTCCAAATAGGTCGAGGTTCACATTTATTCAATCGAGGTTGGCGTTGTGTCTTACCATAGACATGGCCCCTTAGTGGTTGTACCCTTTCAAAGACCTCCTCTCCAGTTAACGGAATAGGAGCCGACAACTTCTCCACGGTGTTATCAAAGGCTAATTTTTGCCTTCGATATGGATGATAACGGGGCAACCACCTACGATGCCTCATAACCACCGTCTTACGATAATTTGCCAACCTGGTAGCTTTTGTTTTATCAACACAGACAGTACAAGCATTATACCCTTTAATGATATTGCCCGACAAGTTGCCTAAGGCTGGATAATCACTAATTGTCCACAACAAAATTCCCCTTAGCATGAAGAACTCTTTCTTATATGCATCATACACTTGTTTCCCATTCCATAACACTTGAAGATCTTCTATAAGTGGCTGAAGGAACACATCAATATCATTTCCGGGCTGATTCGGTCCGGATATCAACAAACTTAACATAATATACTTTCTCTTCATACAAAGCCAAGGTGGTAAGTTGTAAATACATAGCAAAACAGGCCAACATGAGTAATCAGTTGATAATCTACGAAAGGGATTGAATCCATCGGTAGATAAAGCTAACCGAAGGTTTCTTGTCTCCGAAGCGAACTCAGGCCACTTTTGGTCGACAACCTTCCATGTCTGTGAGTCTGCCAGATGTCTAATTTTACCATCCTTTTGTCGCCCGGTGTCATGCCAAGTCATTTCCTTTGCAATTTGAGCTATATTGAACAAATTCCTCAACCTTGGTATTAATGGAAAATACCATAGAACCTTAGCAGGGACCCCTTCCAATTCTTTTCCTTTCTTGTCCAGCTTCCATCTAGAGGCTCCACATATGCGGCAAATTGTCTCATCTTCATCTCTCTCACCACGATATAAGAGACAATCATTCGGACACACGTGCATTTTTTCATACTCCATACCCATAGCACATAAGGTTTTCTTGGCTTCACTGAATGAAGAAGGGATACTATTGCCTTCTGGAAGCATTGACCCAAGCAAAAGAAGAATATCAGAGAAGCATGTATCAGAAATGCCATGCTTTGCTTTCAAGTTATATAACTTGACTAAAGCTTTCATCTTAGTATAACCCTTGCATCCCAGATAAAGGGGTTCATGTTCACCTTCAACATGGTTAATGAAATCAGAGGAATCTAATGAAATATCATCATCGTCGACATTATCATGCCCCGTTCTTATGTTAGTTTGATCAACTGATTCTGAGAAACAATCGGTTTCAGCAACTAAAGGACTCCCTTCTGGATTTGACTCTCCGTGCCATATCCAGCAAGTATAGGTTTGATCAATACCATATTGGAAAAGATGATCCCTAACAGTTTGAGCCTTCCACGATTTACTGTGAGCGCATCTTAAGCATGGACAACTAATTTTTGTTTCATCAAACCCATTCTCAAATGCAAACATTAACAACTCTTCCACACCTATTTGAAACTCTCTTGTTCTTCTATCAGCCTTCAACCAAGATCTATCCATCTTTGAGTTGGACCAGTTCTGCAATTTTAGCAATAATTCAGTTAGTTGGACCACTGAATTATGCCCAAAAGTCAAATAGAACCTGGAAGGGAAGTATATTCACCTCAAATGCGAGAGCAGATGTTGCAGCTAACTTCTATGAAGGTTTCTCGAGGACAGCTATCATATGGTTGTTGTGGTTTGAATAAAGTTGCATGACGAAGGTTGGACTGTTATGTAATTGTTCAACCTGAAGGAGAAAGAAAAAGGGTTCACATATAGAACTTAAAAGTTGTCATTGAAAAGAAAAGCTAGCACCAAGAGCAAGGAAAGGGGTATTTCTTAGTTACAAGTCAGGAGTGAAAGGTTTTCTGTTTATAGATCTCACAACAAAATAAATTTTGATAGACGTTTTAACAGACATTCAACTTCATTCAGAACAACCTGAATCCACAAATAATCCTCAATTCACTGACACAACTCAACATACCATTTCAACTGATAGGCATCAAATTTTAGCCAAAGACTTATAAACAAGCAGAGAAATCAGAAGCATGGACACATACTGTAGATCTTGAAATTTAAGCAGAAAATTGAAGGGACAGAACAACATTATAGTAACCTGAAAATATCAATGCAACATTATAGTAATCTGAAAATACAATGCAATAATTCAATTAGATTAAACAGAGGAATGAATTCTATGGGACGATCTATATGGGACGATTACTTACGGCTCATAAGTAAAAAAATAATCTTCTTTCGACTTAATTGGGACAATGCAGTTACTGACAAAAGAGACGGCCGGCAGCAAGGAGACGGCCGGTAGCAAGGAGACGGCCGGCATTAATGAAGACCGCAGCAAGGAGAGTGGTGCTTTAGGAGAGTGGTGCTTAGGGTTTGGCAGCGAGAGAACCACGACTAATGAAGCTGAAAGAGGAATGAGAGATGAAGCAGAAATAGAAGCTTGGACGTTTAATGGAAGTTAGATTTTCTTCCATTTTCACTTCGCTAAGGATCCAGTGGCTATTTGCAATGTATGGAAGTTAGGCTTTCTTAAGCCAAATAAACTTGACTAAGTATTAAAAGCTAAGGTTTGGATTTATAAATATTTCATTTACCCATTAAAAATTTTAAAGTCCACCGTTAAATAATGATTTAGATATAATATGATATTATATAAGTAGGAATACAAGTATATATTACAAATATATATACGTATATACATGTATATAGAAGTATATATATAAATATATACAAGTATATATTAGTATATATACAAGTATATATTAGTATATATACAAGTATATATATTAGTATATGTTAGTATATATACAAGTATATACAATTATATATTAGTATATACAAGTATGTATATTAGTATATACAAATATATATACTTGTAAATATATAAGTATATACAAGTATATATATTAGTATATACAAATATATACAAGTTTATATTAGTATATATACAAGTATATAATATATATATATATATATATTAGTATATGTTAAATAATGATTTAGATATAATATGATATAATATGATTTAGATATATATAATATATACAAGTTTATATTAGTATATATACAAGTATATATAAGTATATATTATATTAGTATATAATATATATATATTAGTATATGTTAAATAATGATTTAGATATAAATATGATATAATATAAGTAGGAATACAAGTATATATTATAAGTATATATAAGTATATACATGTATATAGAAGTATATATATAAATATATATAAGTATATATTAGTATATATACAAGTACATATATATTAGTATATGTTAGTATATATACAAGTATATACAATTATATATAAGTATATATTATATTAGTATATAATATATATATATATTATATTAGTATATGTTAGTATATATAAGTATTCGTTAAAATACAAGTATATGTTAGTATATGTTAGTATATTAGTATATGTTAGTATATGTTAGTATATTAGTATATGTTAGTATATGTTAGTATATGTTAGTTTATTAGTATATGTTAGTATATTAGTATATGTTAGTATATGTTAGTATATGTTAATATATATATATTAGTATATTAGTATATGTTAGTATATGTTAGTATATTAGTATATGTTAGTATATGTTAGTATATGTTAGTATATTAGTATATAATATATATATATATATATTAGTATATTAGTATATGTTAGTATATTAGTATATGTTAGTATATGTTAGTATATTAGTATATGTTAGTATATTAGTATATAATATATATATATATTAGTATATTAGTATATGTTAGTATATTAGTATATGTTAGTATATGTTAGTATATTAGTATATAATATATATATATATTAGTATATGTTAGTATATGTTAGTATATGTTAGTATATATTAGTAGATGTTAGTATATTAGTATATAATATATATATGTTAGTATATGTTAGTATATATACAAGTATATATAAGTATATATTATATTAGTATATAATATATATATATTAGTATATATTAGTATATACAAGTATTCGTTAAAATTTTTCAATGTTAGACTTATTCAGTTTTTGCTCAATCTAATTTACATCAACACTAAATTTTATAATTATATAGGGTTCCATAGAAATTTATCACTACTAATTATTTAAATTGTATTGCCTTAAGCACTTATGGATGAATTATAAATTGAATTTTATGAGTCATCTATATAAGTGAATTTGTAAAGTTAATTTAACAAAAATTTGAAAAATTCATTTTGTTTCAAAAGAGGGATGTCAAAACTTGAGCAATATTTTTAACCCCCTTTATTTCCCAAAAAAATTTTCATTTGCCCCCATTTTAATTTCAAAACACGGCCGTTTTGAAAATTAACAATAAACCTAAACAGACCCTCTTTCGATTTCTCTCTCCTATCTCCTCCTTCCCTCTTTCGATTTCTCTGTGTATACCTAATTTGTTTCCATTCTCACGGGTAGAAAGATTCAGAAACTAAAGCCAAATTTGTTCTCCTCCTTCCCTCTTTCGATTGCTAGACCTAACTTTGTTCTCTTCCTTCCCTCTTTCGAAATCTTCAGTCTTGACCTAAAAACGCACGGCACATCCATATTTCTTCTTCCTCTTATACCTTTCTCTCTAACCCGCCCGCCACTCACTGTGGCTCTGCATTCACTCCCTCAGTTCCAGCCTTTGAGGTTCGTTATATACTTTTGTCGCTCTGCAATTTTTTTTTAATTTTATCTGTTATTATGTTATTGTATAATATTTTCTTCCTCTTCTTAGTTCTTAGAAGTTTTTTTTTATAAACCATTTTCATGAGACTTAGTTGCTGTTGTATTTTCTGCTTCTTTTTGTTTCCGGCTGCAATGAGTAGAATACTGCAAATGTCGCTGTTAATATTTTTTCCTGCTCCGAAATACAGCCCATGTCCTGTTTGTTAATCTTTGACTAAATTTTAGCCATGTGAATATTTTTTTACTGGAAGAGATAGATAAGCCTTTCACTGATTTGGACACAAGAATTTGAAATATTGAGATTTGACTTAAATAATGCATAGGTTTTCTTTGATTTGATACAGTTCAGGTTCATGGTTGTGGACACAGGTCTTGTTGAATGTGGCTTTAGAATAGGTGTCATTTCAAATGCACCTGAAATAAGTCCTTAACCACTTTCTGTTTTGTTTTAGTACCGTAGTAGGATTTTAGTTTAGCCGTGTCCCAATTAAATTATGAGTTATTTGCTTAGCAACGTGATACAATGCAGGCTTACATCAACATTCTACAAAAATGCATTTTCACATATAACTGGATGATTTCGTACAAAATGTAACTTTTAATTTGTGAATGCAGGTGCTGATTATGGCTCCTTCGAAGAAGAAACAATCGTATCAACTACCCACCCGTTCTTCTCCCTGTGTATGTAAACAACAAGCCCGGTCTTCCCCAAATCCAGCCACAATGAGAGTGGTGAAGGCTATCTCCAGGACACGGACAATGCACCCAGAAAAGCCATCGACTTCTTCCCCCGTATCTTCGAAGAGGAAGTCGATCTCTGAAAACTTGGAAAAAAAAACTGTCCAAGAAAAGAAAGCGAGTGGATAAGGTTAAGCCGAAATCAAACGAGGACGATGTTGCAGGATTAAAACTGCTGAAACGAGGGTGTGTCTCCATGCACCGAATTGTTAGACGGAAGATCAGTAGCCAAAAGCCTACAGTTTCATTTAATGCAAAGGGAGCACCATTTGGCAGGGCTGCTTCAGAGATGCAATCATATATCGGAGTTTTAGCAAGGTCTAAAGCCCCGATATGGCATGATTCCTGGAAGGAAGTTGCTGAAGACGTCAAAACAAAGATTTGGGATTGTGTCCAGGTTATGCAAAATCCTTGCCACACAATTAATTTATATACATTAGTTTTTCAATTGCTTTATACACGTTGGGTTTTCAGTAACTTATTCATCTAATTTTATTTTTGTGGTTTATGTATGTAGATGGCTTTCATTGTACCACCGACTTCCAAGAAAATGATACTGCAGTCTACTGGTAAAAAATGGAGGGAATTCAAATGTCGGTTGACGAGACTCTATGTTCTTCCACACCGTGATGAACCAGAGAAGCTGCGGTTTCCTCCAGCTGACTTCACATTCATTGAGCAGTCGCACTGGGACATTTTCGTTGCTGATCGTCTGGGAGTCGAGTTTAGCGTAAGGAAATCTTCAATTTTCTTGTTTCTTAATTTAGTTCCAAATGGTAATCTGGATTCCTTTTTCATACTTATGATGTTTTGTTCCTTTTTGTCTTAGAAAATTCATGAAGAACAACACAAGAGAAGTATGCAGAACGAGTATCCTCATCGTTTGTCTCGAAAAGGATACGCGAACTTGGAAAGTGAATGGGTTAGTGTTGACTTGTGTATTTAATTTTGCTTTCTATGACTTGTGTATCGTCAATATCGATTTATAATGCTTCTTAAAACATGTTTATATTACTAATAAGGTCATCCTCTATATATATACATGCAGACTGAATCCCATCCTGAAGGGATTTCAGAGATCGATCGATCGAAGGCTTGGATCCTTGCAAGGCAGGACAGACAAGGAAAGTTTAAAGATGAGAGAGTGAAGCACAAAGCTGAGGAAATCGTAAGTTCTGATTTTCGATTCAAGTTTCAACTCAATTCATCAGCTTTTATTGTTTACTAATTTATTAACTACATCCATTTTGGGTCTATTTTTTAGGAGTCATTAAAGGAGCAAGTTAGTTCAGGTGAAGTAGTTGAACAAGGCGCTGATGATGTGTTATCGAAGGCGCTTGGTAAACCGGAGCATTCTGGCAGAGTACGTGGCCAGGGAAGGCACGTGAAGCAATCTGTCTATTTTGGTCTCCCAAGACAGAGAAAAGCAAAGAATTTTGATGAAAAGATACGGGAGGGGGTTCAAATGGTCATGGAGGAGGAGACCAAGAAAATTATAGCACAGAGAGATGCATTTTGGGCTGCTGAAATTGCCAAGCTTAGAGCAGAATTTTTGTCAAAGCCTGTGTCTAGTCCAAACATGCCTTCCCAACAAGCAAGTTGCTCCAATTCCATTCCTATTGTGAAGGATCAAGAGGCGCAAGTGCCGGTTGTGAGGAAGAATTTGAGTACTGAATTTGATGCAAATTCTGTTGAAGCAAAAAGGAGTCTTAACTCAGATGAAGCAAAAAGGAGCCCCAATTCTGTTGATGATGAGAAGGTCCTTGCTTTGGAGAAACTGGAGGTGCTTGATAAGGATGATGTTCATGAGGTTGCTGCTGAGATTGTTGCAGATGTTGATGAGGTTGCTGCTGCTGAGGAGGCAGAACGTATCGAGGTTATTGCTATGGTTGCTGATGCTGAGGAGGCAGAAGGTATTGAGGTTTCTGCTGATGTCAAAGGTCCCAATAATGAGGAGGTTGAAATAAAAAATGATGACATTGTTAAAAAAAATGATGATGATGGGTTTGATAATCAAGTGAAATTGGTGAAGCTGGCCATAGGATCACCGAGCAATATTGTTGCTTATGCAAAGGTTGTTGAAGTCTTGGTTGTTGAAGGACATGAGCCATCTCTCCATGGAGTTAAGATTGCACAAGAGAATGCAAGAGTGTCGATCACTCGTACAATTCAAGGTTTAAGGATACTACTTAATATTTATTCAAACTTATAATGATTATATTCAAACATATAATTAAATGCAATTTTTCCATGTTTTTTATATTTACAGACGTCAATATCCTATTCCCAGTCGGCGATGAAATTGTTACTGTGGACCAAGCCGTGGGTACTTTTATAGCATGGCCGAGAAATTTGATTGTGCTGGATGGGGTGTCTAATCCAAAGGTTAAGTTTTGAGAAATGAAACTTTGCATAATTGCTTTTTTTTTTTGCTATTTACTGTGTTCACATGCCCCCCTTTATTTTCAGAGTTTTAAAAAAGCTTGTGTGAAGAAAAAAGCCTCCAAGAAATTAAAGAAGCCTGTTGTTATAGAAGCTGATATGTTTGAGGAGGAGCTGCATGTTCAGATGGGTGCTGATTATCCAGCGTCTTTGAAACGTTTGTGGCTGTGGGCGAAGGATGCCTTAAGCGATGATCGAATAGTTAGTTTTGCCCTAAGTGAAGAAGCATTTGGTGTGAGCAAAAAGCAAGTTGTGTTCTTACAAGATCTACATGCTGTATGCGCCGGAGGTGAAATGTCCGGATCCATACTTACCATATTTATTCAGTAAGTTTCCAAGTACAATAGCTTTTTATTTTATTTGTTAATTGTGCTGGATTTAAACTGATAATATGTACCAACTATTACTTCATTTTGTATGCAGCTACTTGTATGAATATGTCAAAAGGCATAAAATGGTTGATATGATTGGCTTTGTGGATCCCAGCATAATTGGTGCCATTGGATGTGGTAATTCAGGGGGGAGGTCACGTATACTTGCGAGTCGATTTAAGGGGGCTAAAGAAGGGCAATACTTTCTCTTGCCTTTCAACGATGTGTGAGTATTTCTTTACCTTTCTTTTTTATCTGCTATTGTAGCTAATGAGAGTTAGTAGCTAAATAACGCTGCTTCTGTATGTGATTGTGATTGATGTTATGAATTGAGCCTTTGTGATTGCTATTTTGGTGATTCAAATCACTGTTTCATTGTCGGTTCTGTATTTATTCAGATCTTTTTGTTCAATGAATTGTTTGGCGTTATGTTCTTCCAAATATGAAGAATTGCTTGTATTTTATTTTGTTATTTCGTAGGAATCACTGGGTATTGACTGTTGTAAATCCGACGGGAGAGGTAGTCTACCACATGGACCCTCTTAAACGTCGCATTGCTAGCCAGGAATGGATAGAGGTTGTTGACAAGTAAGTTGCGAGTCTGCCTATTTAGTCTTAAGTTGTTAAATTTGGGGAAAATGCAATTTTGTTAACTTATATTGTGTTTCTTGTAGTGCCATAAAGTTATACAAAGAGAGTGTCAACAAGAATGTGAGGAGGAAAATTTTATGGGAGAACATGGCGGTATTGTTTTTCTCATCATTTCTGATTTATACAATTTATACAATATGTTCATTGCTTGTTCTATGAAAGAAATATTGCAAAATTTGGACTGCATTTTTTCATTTGAGTACAAACTTGGAGTCCACAAAGCATTTTCAGTTGGTCTGCATTTTCATTTCCAATTGCAGCACTGCTGGCATTACTTGTATACTTGCTCGTATATATTTGGATTGCATTTTTTCAGGTTAGATTGTGTGATTAGGTTGATGTGTTGGTTTGCATATAGGTTTACATATGGATGTAACATGTGGTACTTCATTTTTGTTTTCATTTGCTATTTCAGGGGGTTCCTGTGCAGAAAGAGGCCACGGACTGCGGCCTCTTTGTCATGAGGTACATGAAGGAAATCTGTTATGACAAGGAGCTTCAGTTTGCAGCTAAGGTGAGAATTTTAATTATTTTCATTTTTTATATAATAGTTTTGTATTTACCACATGTGGCTAACCAAAATTTGATTCATTTTTCAGTGGCTGCGCAGAGGCAACTTGGAGTATAGTGATGCCGACATCAACGAGATTAGGATTGACTTCGCCAAATATTTCATGAAGCGTCATTCAAGTTGAAGTTAATAGTATAATTCAGTGATATATGTATAGTGTTGATTTTATTTTAGTTTTTTAATATGTTGAATGGTTGAATTTGTGGAGGTTTTTTTATTCCCAAATTTGCAATCCTCCATTGTAAAGTGTTGTCTTATATGTATAATGTACAGTTTAACAGACAATGGTGGTGAAATGAAAATGAACATTGAAACTATTGTCTAATATTCAGTGTGCACATATTAAGCAGACAACGGTTTTTAATAAGAAAACATTGTATAAACCTTAATCAGACATCGCCTCAATAGACAACCGTTTTTTTCTTCATCAGAGAACGGTCAAAAAGCGTTGTCTAATCCTTCATCAGACAACGGTTAAAAACCATTGTCTGATAAAACGAAAAACCGTTGTGGAAACAATCTTCAGACAACGGTTATAAACCATTGTCTGAAATGCTATCAGACATTGCCTCAATAGACAACGGTTTTTGTCTTTATCAGACAACGGTCAAAAAGCGTTGTCTAAACCTTCATCAGACAACGGTTAAAAACCATTGTCTGATAAAACTAAAAACCGTTGTGGAAACCATCTTCAGACAACGGTTATAAATCATTGTCTGAAATGCTATCAGACATCGCCTCAATAGACAACGTTTTTTTTCTTCATCAGACAACGGTCAAAAAGCGTTGTCTAAACAATCATAAGACAACGGTTAAAAATCGTTGTCTAAAAATTTAGAAACCGTTGTCTGAAAATTTACAAACCGTTGTTGAAACCATCATACAATGGTTAAAAACCGTTGTCTGAAAAATTAGAAACCGTTGTCTGAACTATAATCAGACAACGGCCAAAAACCCTTGTCTGATAAAATTAAAAACCGTTGTGCAAACCAACATCAGACAACGGTTTTAAAACCGTTGTCTGAAATGCTATCAGACATCGCTTCAATAGACAACCGTTTTTGTCTTCATCAGACAACGGCTAGAAAGCGTTGTCTGATTCAGTTTTCCTTGTAGTGATGCTTAAGAAATAAATATGTTTACCAAAAGCTGTTGTAATTAATATCCACAATTTGAAAGAAATAGAGTGCGTACCTAGTAAGAATGCCACTAGAGGTGATAAGAATGGTGCTTATCATATTAGTCATAGCTTAAAACACTACTAGAAATTGATTTACAACGAAAATTTGCAGCGGACGGGTCCATTGCAAAATTAGTAACTGATTTGCAACATATTTGCATTGGAAAAAAGTGAAAAAATTGAAAATAATTATAAAATTTTTGCAAGGGACATTTGCAATGGAACAGTCCGTTGCAAAGTTTGCAACAGATTAGCAACGAATTTGTAACAGATTTGCAATGAATGATCTTCTGCGACAAAAAAGGCACAAAATGTTGGCGCTCTTTTTTGCAACGAATTTGCAACGGATGGTTAACTGTTGCAAATTTGCAATGGTTTTTGTCTATTGCAATATCATATTAAGAATACAAATAAATTATTATAAGGGATTTTTTGTCATTTGCAAAATTCGTTGCAAATGTTTTTTAAAACTACACCATTTTGTTTATGTATTTTATATTTTGATTTTGTTTATTATAATATTTTTTTAATTGAATATATATATATTTATATCTCACTAAAATAATTTTATAATATTCATCATTAGAATATAAATATTACTTTATTTCTATTTATAAATATTTAATTTAAAGTAAATAAAAAATTAAATTTCCATAATTTATAACTAAAATTATTAAAATAGATAATTTATTATCTTTAAAAACAACTAGATATTTTTTTACTTTTCTAACATCTATACATTAATAGAAATATAATGTTAATAAAATTCAATAATAAATTAATAAAAAAATTACATATATTATATGTGATATATAGATGGATGGTAAAAAATCATAGAACACATTATTATAAAAACATATTAATATTATATTAATATTATTATTTAATGTAATAATAAATAGAATAATAATATTAATAGAATAGAATAATGAAAAATAAATATTTAAAACTAAATAATATTTTATTATATTTTAAAATATAATAAATTCTATATGGATTAGAGCCTAATGTAAATGTCTTAAAGTTGTTTGAGTATAATAGTTTGATTTGACAAAATAGATTATCTTGATAGCCTGGAGTTCCGAAATATATGTGTACATGTGCTTGTATTCATTTTCATTTTTTTAATTCAACTATGTTGGAAGAAATGGCTATAAATTTGCCTTTTGTATAACAAATTCTAATTGACAAATAACCCAAAGCTTTGTATAACATTATGGACTGACACCAAAACATATGATTATTAGACATAAATTAATGCTTAACTCTTCCAATCAAGGAATTAGAGATGACAAATGATATTGTGCACATAAATTATAATTTTTATTATATCAAAAATCATAAAAAAGATTATAACATAAATAAAATATTTTTTCAAAATTTTTAAATGAATTTTTTTTCCTCCAAATGCAATAGTGATTGCATTTTCCCCGAACCCCAAGCATAACGGGAGCATTTATGCACCAGACTGCCTTTACATATAATTATTATTGGCAAACAATATTGTTACTATTCTAATCAATAAATTAATAACGATAAATGATATTGTAATTTTAAATTGCAATTTAATGATATAAAAATTATATGGTAATGATATATGATTATAAGTGATAAAATGATATTGTCACTTTCCTACTAAAAATATTAGTGACTGTAAATGATATTGTCATTATAAGCTGAAATTTCAAAACATAAAAAATTGTACCTAAATGAATATTATATTGTCATTTAAATATTTTTTTACTAATATGCTTTTGGGATAAATTTTTTACCTCTAAATAAAATTATGACGAACTTATGCATAGCTCGGGTCTAGCTTTGGAACTCATAGCCCGACCCTATAATGGGTTTGGGCCAGCCCAAACCCTTTGGGCAGGGCCGAGTTTTTCGGGCTTCAAGTTTTTTGAACACCCTTACTAATTTTGATCTTTCCTTTCTTATCTTTGAAATGGATTCTTAAATGACCTTTTGGACGTTTATATGGACATTAAATTAATTTAAAACTGGATAATGGACTTTTAACCTAAATTCCATGATTTGGACTTGGGTTGCATACTCTAAATTTTTAAACCTAAAGACTTTGAATTGAATCCAAAATCCATCCTTTATACTTTGGTTATGAATTTAAATCTTGAATGAAACCTAAATTTCTATCATTTGGACCAAAGTAAAAACTTTAGATTTAGGTTACAAGATTTAACCTTAAAAATACTTCTCTTTTCCAAATCAAACTTCTTTCTCCAATAAAGTTGGATCTTCAAAATATTTTCAAGCCATTATCCAACAAACTTGGGTATTTTCAAAATCAAACTTCTTTTTTCAATAAAGTTGGATCTTTAAAATAATTTCAAGCCTTTACCTAAAAAACTTGGGTCTTTTAAAAAACAAAGTCCTTTTTTTCCAACAAAGTTGGATCTTCATAATGTTTTCAGGCCTTTACCCAACAAAGCTAGGTCTTTTCCAAATCAAACTTCTTTTTTTTCCAACAAAGTTGGATCTTCAAATATTTTCAAGCTGTCATGGACAAAGTTGGTTCTTTTTAAAATCTAAATAATATGTTTTCAAACATTGGATTCATTAGACTTAGACTTAAAATTAAACCTAAAACTTGGACTTTAGACTTAGGTTTAAATATTAAATCTGAAATCAGATTTAGGCATTAGGCTAGCCTAGGCATAAACTTGGAAAACTAAAATTACAAGTCAAATCTCCCTATCAAAAGATGAATAGAACTGCATAGGCACTTAGTCATATTCATATATAATATGCAGGCTTACTTGGAATTTTAATCTATGTATCGAGCCCATTAAACTTAAAAAAGTACTTCCCCCTCTTTCTTTGTTTCTCTTATAGTCTTATGAATGTTTATTTCTTTTGGAAATGTGTACCCATCTTAGAATCTATAATGTTATAGTTGAGATCCCCTATTTTTGGGTTGTTATTTGTAATTTAAATTTAATCCTTAAAATTTACTTTATCTTGCTCATGGATGCTTTATGTATATTGTATAATGTTACTTGTCATTCTATAGTATAAACTATCATTATCACGAAACCTATTTTTTAAGTTTTAATTTAATTTGACACCAAATTATTTTTACTTAAAATAAGCAAAAACCTAGCTCCCGAATCCATCATTTGGTTCAAGGCTTGTAATTTTTTTTTAATCTTTGGGATGTAATTTGAGTCAATTTTTAGACTTTTCTTGAAATTTCCCTCTTCAAACATAAATTTAAGTTGCAACTCAAAACCAATTTCTACGACTAATGCACCGAGAGTAATCTAATGTGAGGAATACTGACCTCGACACTTTCATGTGGAACTTAGCCTAAATGAGCATTTCAGCTCGATTCTAGTGAGCCAGACTGGTGCTAGGGTAAGGCTTCATAAAATGTCTTATGTTTATGCATTACATGAGAAAAACATATGATACTGCTGCAAATTAAGGAAAAATTCAAAAGCAAACTTGGCAAATGAGAGCTTTAAACCTTTTGCTAGAAAAATCGGTATGGCTACCGCTAAAAAATGCATGGCCACCACACTAAGTAGCATGGGTAATTACTTCATGAAAGAAATAGTTAGACTCAATAGATGCTGAGTAATCCTTTGCAATTATGACTATTTTTGGCATTTATATGAATAATCATCATGAATATTTATTGCAAGATAATCAACATTTGTACGATTATTCAAAAAAACTAAACACAAAGGATTCAAGATCAAAGCATATCAACATTTCATGCTCAATTTCATGTTCAAACAACAATATTAGAAAAAGAAAAAGTAAGAGATAAAGAGAAAAGTGAGGAATAAGTACCTTGCGACACTCAATAACAGCAACCATAATGATCCTTTCATCAACTCCTAACCTTAGCTCCTCTAGCCTTTTGTATGCCTCCTTCCCATATGCCGAATGGAAATACTGGAGGCAATCAAGAACTCTGCTAGTTGGGTTCTTACTCCTTGGAGCCATGGATGCAAAATAAAAGGAGACTGAAAATAAATGGAGATAGAAGGATGCCAGGAAATAATTGTGAGAGAAAGTGAGAAGAGAAAATTAGTAAAAGTGAGAGAAGAAGACTAGGGTTTTGACAAATAAATGAATAGGAAGAATAATGGGACTTGGTAACTGAAGTTATGTTTTTAGAGAAGATGAAGGGACTTGAAATATTTGGAAATTGTTAGGCTTTAGGTGATTAGCAAAAGGAAATATGTCAAGTCACAAGGTAGAGTGGTGTCCACCCATCATGCCATGGACACCGATTGGTCTAGTGTAAACGCAAGTTATCCTGACATGTTGACTTCTCGACCTAAATCTCTAGCTTTTTGGACTTGCATAGGTCTGGACCCAATTAATCCAATTTAAACCCAATAGGGGCAAGCACACATAAACATCAATTTCTCTGACAGATTCTCAATTAAAATATTTTATGCATCAAAAAGAAATTTTAGATTCACTTATAATATATTTTCACATTGGGAAAAAGAGTGTAAAGGATATGCGATAGCTAAAAATAGTCAAATCTTTTGCAAATTCAATTTTCAAGGAAACACACCTATTCTAGAAGAAATCTAGTCAAATGCAATGAGATGAAGGATAATTCAAGGTTGATACACTATGTGTTTGTCCCCACCAACATTAGTCAACTTTCAAGACATTAATGCACTATGGGTCTGTCTCATTGACATACCTATGCTCAGCCTAGTTAGAACATTATGGGCTAACCACCAACATGTTGAACAATACTCGAGATATCGTTACATAGAAGGTTCATCCTATAGACATGTTCTCATCTTATAAGGCGATACACTATGAGTTCACCCTATCAACATGAATCATTGGTTTTATTAGATAACAACACTATATGGGCTGATATGTTTCCATCGACATGTGTTCGTCCAAAGGATAGATGTATTCGTTTAGACTATATCATCAAAAACATCAAAACACAATACTACACATAGTGAAGTTGCTTTTCCCTCGCTTAATTTCATGCATATCAGCGCGCCCAAATAGGGGGCAATTATAGATACTGTAATTGTTCCCCCTATCCAAACAAAAGAAAAAAGAAATATAAAATGCCTTAACATTTTCTGACGGACCTGAAAGGCTTGAAAACCATTGTTTGGGCCCAAAAAGTGTTGGACTAAAGCAAACTCAGAAGGAAGCAAACCAAGTGGCATGAAAAAAGCATCCCACCACTCAATCTAGCATGCTTGCCACACGTCATGGCATGGAGCTTTTTTTAGGGAGGTTGGAAAATAACCTACTGTCAGACGATCTTGACACATCTTTTCCCCCATCGCCATGCCATTAGGCTCCATGCCACTCACTTAAACTCACTCCATTCATCACTAAACTTCCTTCTAAAGGTTTCTTGGCCAATAAATAGGCTACTGTGCATCAGAGGATGGATCCTTTTGGCACATTTGAGTTTAGCATTTAGTGGGTTATTAAGAGTGAGTTAACAAGAAGAGACAAACTTCACCTTTTCTAAGAGAATCTTCCTTTCACATATAGCCACCATAGCTACAGTGAAAGAGAACATATAAAAACACCTACGTTTATTATTCAGAAACCAACAACCAGATTACTTCATCTTCCAAAACTCTAAAAACCATAACTCCAAATACAACTTAAGATTTCTACCATCAGTGTTGAAGAAGCCTAAAAAGGGCTAAGCAAGATCCTCAAGGACCTCCCTTCCTACTCACTTAGCTTAAAGAATGAAGAATCCAATGACGAAAGTATTGTGCTTTAAATCTTTTTCAATAATGTTATCTTTGTTCATTTGGTTTGGATAACTTGTTTGTTGTTCTTTTATATCATGTGTTTTATGAGTTTTAAGATAATCAGATGCATGTTATGTGCTTTTTCTTCTCCTCTCTTTAGTTAGTTTATCTTATTTTGATTATGTCTCTCCCTTTTCTGCTTTATCTATTGTTACTATGTCTTTTTTGTAGCACAATATTAAAGATATCTACTAATTATTAGAAACAGAGAAACATGATAAAGATGATAACTTGATCGATAAAAGTCTAAAACTTATAAAATCTTAGTTTTTAATATATCTAATGGACTAAAATTATTCAAAATACCTTGACATGAAAAAGGACTCTTGGACATCATAAAGAACCCTTTCGTACCTTATCTACAAAGTTTTGGACAACCAGATGCAGAAGGAGAAAGTCACAGTAAGTTGTGGTGTTGGAGGTTGTGAGCGGGGATTTTCGCCTCCACTCCCGGAGGAATGGTTCTTGCGACTTCAGCACTGTTTAGGCTCGGGACCTTAGAGAACACGGACCTAAGTCCGGAGAAAATGGAGTCGCCACCCGAACGGGTCTGAAAAAAGAAAAGGGTGGATGACTCGATTCCTAAGGAATCCCCAACCCCCTAATGGGTTCGAAAAGTTGGATACGTGTGGGGAAGGTGAGAAATGGCCCAGCACCCCCACAACGCCCGGTTCATTAGAACCGGCCTCCTTTACAGGTCTTAATATTATAAAACTCTTAAATATAACAATATTATCCATATTACACACAATAATTAAAATAAAGCATCGATATATTGAAAATCAAAACAATGTCAAAGCAAAACAAATAAATGGACACCCATTCGAAGATGGAAACATGCTCTTACATAATCCATGCCTAAATAGGACACCCACCGAAAGGTAGAAACATGTCCTTTACATTGGTTCTAAAATAGAAAAGCAATTTAAATTACATGATATTTAACTAATGAGGTACCCACCAAGTGGAAACATACCTCTTACAACATTTGAAATTCTAAATAAATCGATAAAAGTAAATAACCATTCATCATAAATAAATCATTCATCAAAGATATCAATTAAAATATAATATAAACATCCATGATAAATTAAATAACTTAACCATTGAAATTAAATAAACCAACAAAGCATTGAAAATGAATTAAAGCATACAATAGACTTCATAATCAAATATAAAATTAAATAAAGCAAGTAAAGATTCAAATTAGGGCTACTGTTTCTATTTAAGATTCTTTATTTAATGTGTTTAGGGTTTTGGAATTCATGGGTTTAAGCTACTGTAAATTTTTAAAAGAATTGAAATGGAGCAAAGTTTTATGATTTAAAGGATTGATAAGGTTCTTTAATTAACCAAATTAGTGTTTGAGTAGTGAAATCATGAAATTAGGGTTTGGACACTTTAAAACATTTAGATTTATGATTTACGGTTACTGGATCATTATTTTGTATTTAACATGTTGAATTTTAATATTTAAATTTATAAGATTTTAAAGATTAGGATATAGAAAAATTAGGGTTTAAGGTTTTAAGGGAATTAGGGTTTAAGAAAACTATGGTTTAAAATAATTGGTTTGAGGTTACTGTCTTGATTCTAAAGTTGAATTAGGGTTTTAGTGTTTTGGGAGAATATATTTTATTTTAGAATTTGGAGAAACAATTTATAGTTTTATGAAGTTTTATGAAAATAAACAAAACGATTTAAGGTTTATAGAAACAAAAAAGTTATATTTTAGGGTTTTGGAAAGAAACAGATTCAATTTAGGATTTTTGGAAAGAAACATATTCAATTTAGGGTTTTGAAAAATTGAAAAGCAAATTAGGGTTTTGGTAAATCTTGAAGCGATTTAAGGTTTCGAAAAGTTAGAAAGTAGATTAGGGTTTAAAAATTTTGAAGAAACAACAATTTTTAATCTTGAGTGATGAAGCTACTGTAAAGAAAAATAAATAAAAAAATTCATATCTTCGTTTGCTGGTTCCACCAAAAATTATTTCTTGGATGAACAAGAACAAAGACAAGTTTTGCTGCATTTGATGGATTGAATTTACTTGTTTGTTTCTCTCAAAAAGTCCGATTGATTCAAAGTTTTTTCAATTCACTCGATTGTTCTTTTTTTCTCCTGAATTTTGATCCCAAATTTCACCTCATTTTCGGTCCCAAATTTCACCTCCTTTTTTTTGTTGTTTTAGTCCTTATTTATAGAAGATATTTATGATTAATTTTAGTTATTCACGGAATCTAAAATTAATTAAGAAAAGGAAATCGAAACCTAATTGTATTTGGTATCAAAAAAATTTGCGTCGGAAAAATTTCGCTAGCGAAAAAAAACTGCTGCGGAAAAATTACGCTGGCAAAAAAAAACTGTTGCGAAAAAATTACGCTAGCGAAAAAGCTGTAGCAGGAGGTAGCGGGCTGCGACGGGCGAAATTGCCTGCGGGCCATTTCGCCGCCCCCTCTTCGGCGATGAAATTTTTTGTCGCCAATTTTTATTTTTATTTTTTTGTTTATTATTATTATTATTTTTTATTAATAAAAATTAAATACTAAAATAAATATTATTTAATTAAGATAGCAAAAATTATTTTGAGCTAATTAAAATATATTGGACAACACAAAAATTATTTTGGACTAATTAAAATATATTGGACTGGATTGGGTCAAAAATTAAGGGTCTACAATTTGCCCCCTGCTTGAATGATCTGAGACTTTAGTGAAAGAGAGTGAAAAGCAATAAGACTTAATTTTTGAGATGGTTGAGGTTTTGGGTTCTGGACCCGGTTCGAGTTCTGGACTCAAGGATAATTTTAGGTTCTGGACCTAAGTGTAATTTTAGGTTCTGGACTTAGAAGAGATTCTAGGTTCTGGACCTAAGGGTAATTTGGGTTCTGGACCCGAGCTAAGTTCTGGACTTAGAAGAGATTCTAGGTTCTGGACTTAAGGGTAATTTGGGTTCTGGACCCGAGTTAAGTTCTGGACTTAGAAGAGATTCTAGGTTCTGGACCTAAGGGTAATTTGGGTTCTACACCCGAGCTAAATTCTGGACTTAGAAGAGATTCTAAGTTCTGGACCTAAGGGTAATTTGGGTTCTGGACCCGAGCTAAGTTCTGGACTTAGAAGAGATTCTAGGTTCTGGACCTAAGGAAAATTTGGGTTCTGGACCCAAGCTAAGTTCTGGACTTAAAAGAGATTCTAGGTTCTGGACCTAAGGAAAATTTAGATTCTGGACTCGGTTCGAGTTCTGAACTCAAGAATAATTTTAGGTTCTGGACCTAAGGGTAATTTGGGTTATGGATCCGAGCTAAGTTCTGAACTTTAGAAAAGATTCTAGGTTCTAGACCTAAGGGTAATTTGGGTTCTGGACCCGAGCTAATAAAGATTTAATTATCTGCAAAAAATATTTTTTTTTGTTTCAAAAAGTTTGACTAATTTTTATGCACATGTCTTCTCCTTGCCCACTGCGTGTCAAAAATATTTATACACACGCAAGCATTTGAATGATTAAAGTGAATAATTAAATTTACTGTTTATTTACTGTGTAGTCACTGTTCATGCACTATTTACTATTCATAAATAGTAATTTACTATTTGTAAATAGTAGTAAATAGTATTTTTACTATTGGAAATAGTAATTTACTATTCAATTTACTATTTATAAATAGTAAAATTTACTATTTATCAATAGTAAAGTTTACTATTCATGAACAGTAAAACTTACTTTTGAATTTTATTTTTTTCCTTGCCGTTTCTCTATATAAACCACCGAATTCCTTCATTTGATTCACAGCAAGATTTCAATTTCTATAATTATCTCAAATTCTTTCAAATTTAGCACATAGTTTTCAAAAAAATGCATGTTTCAAGGTCAGGGACTCATTCTAATGCCGAGTTATTAGAGTTTATTCAGCATCATGAAGATGGAAATATAGATCTACTAGCCGGGATGCCGCTTCATCGTAGTTCCAATCGAAAGAGCGCGGTAATTATTTTTTATTATTATTATTTCTTTTTTCTTTTCTGTTATTTGTTTATATTATTATTTTTTATGTTTGCTCTTTTTTAGAAAATTTAGGAAAAATATATTAATTTAAGAAGATAATATAATATGTACTTACCTTGTATTAACTTACCTGGCTCCGTGTTAGCGTGATCGTTGTGTTGTTCGGGCCGGAGGGTGTATTTACAAAGCCCGACAATAGTACGATGTAGGTAAGGCAGATTATCCGAGATTGCGGCTTTGAAAGCTTCATCTTACAATTGCCATCCGAGGAGTATTTGATAGACCGGAGCGTAGTCTAGGCGCTTGCAGAACGATGGTTGGACACAACTCATACTTTTCACTTGCCCATTGGAGAGATGACAATTGGTCCAGTTGATTTTACTGCTATAACCGGCCTTCGATTTGATGGTGTTCCGGTTCCTCTGACTAACAATATTTTGACATTTGAAGAAATTCAGGAATTAATTGGTATGAAACCATCATATAAAAGGCCTTTTAAGATAATAATTGAACCGATTCGTAACTATTGGATGAACTACGAAGGACGGGTTCACAGAGACACGGCCCAACAGTATGCTCGAGCATTTTTGTTATATTTGCTTGGGTCGACCATCTTAGGCAGCACTGAATCCTCCATCCACCTGTCAGTGTTGAAGGCCCTTTCTTATTTCAGAACGGTACCATCTTCTGGTTGGGGTGAAGCGGGTCTCGCCTGTCTTTACCATGGTCTTGATAAACTTTGCCGAAATAAGAAATCTTTTGTCAGCTTGATGGCGGTTGTCGAGGTATTCTTTTTCCACCAATATCAATTCCATTCCTTTCTTGTATGAATTTGATTTTTATTGTTATTGTAGGCATGGTCATATGAACACAACCTCGTGAGGGTACCCGATATTTCCGGAGAGAGAATCGGGTATCCGAGATTAAATCTCTAGTTGTTCGATTGTGTGGACATTCCCGACTCTCACCATGTGCATACTCATCGCTTTGTGTTGAGCTGCTTAACCTGGGACCAGGTAAAATAACATTAGTATGCTTTAAATTTTATGTGAAAGTTTACTTATCTTATGTTATTTTGCAGGTGAATTTGGCCTGGTAGAACCCAGAAGAGTGGACAAACTGGTCTCCTTTCATGAGGGCTGCGCTATCTTTCCAAAATTCTCGCCGAGTCATCATTGGCCCAGTGTCTAGTGGCTGGTTTCTCGGAGAGAGTGTTTATGAGTGGTTTCTTGGTCTAGAGTAGTGGAGGATTCTGATGCCTTGCCAGGAATATACTTTAAATATTATGTAGATGCCGGAGGATGCATGGTGGCCGGCTCGGTATGGTTATGGTATTGAAGCATGTCTCTATCCGCCGAATGCATCTTATGCCCACTTTATTCAAAGAAGGCTCTTAAACTTTGATGTGTCTCCTGTTGGTGTATGGGAGATTCCCGAAGAAAATGAGGGTAGAGATGAAGAGAAACATCACGGAGATGCAGGAGAATTTGTTCCACATCTCGGGGCTAGTACTTCTCAGGTAAAACTTTTAACATTCTTCTTTTACCACCGCTACTTTCCTTTTTTGATTCTTTAATAATTGTTGCAGGCTGTTGGCTCATTTGATCATGAGGCTAGATCTTCTTTTATTGCCCCTTCATTTGCTCATTCTAGTCCGCCAGATATGTCATCTCATCAGCAGGGTATTGATATGAATTACCTGGTAAGTTCCTTATTTCATGGTAATTTATGCTATATGTATGCATGATTGTGTATGCTCTTACCTTTTTCCTTCCTGGCTCGCAGTGGATGCTCGAAGAACAAAATAGGAAACTTTAAGAAGAGTTAGCTGCAAGTGGTCAACAGGCTTCTCATTTTGAAAATTTATATCATCAATCCGAACAAAATTTTTGAGACTTTCGATTTCAGGGGATGAGGGATCTTGGCGCTTCTTCATCAAGAGGCCCCCATACTGATGACCATGAGATCCTTTCGTCTGCTGCTGATGAGGACCATGACAGATCGGAACCCCAAGGTAATAGGGATTTT
Organism: Garcia nutans; assembly: GCA_947685225.1. Classification (NCBI taxonomy): domain Eukaryota; kingdom Viridiplantae; phylum Streptophyta; class Magnoliopsida; order Malpighiales; family Euphorbiaceae; genus Garcia; species Garcia nutans. Next base: position 2,929,953 of record CANTUV010000013.1, read on the forward strand.
AGTGCTCCCACTTTGGGTGATCTCGGGACGAGTAATTTGCCTCCTCCTCCAACAGGCGATGACTTTTTTAGGGCTTTATTTGATGACCTACCACCACCTTCTTAGTGATGTTTAAATATTGTATCAATTATATAAAGATTGTACAATAAGCATAATAATGAAAAATACAATTTCCATCTTTACTATAACTTTTTTTTTACTACTGCGCCACAATTATTATACTACTTTTTTTATCACATCATAAACAGTGACTCCAGTCGGAGAAAATGGAGACGCCACCCGGACGGGCCGAGAAAAAAAAAGGGTGGATAACTCGATTCATAAGGAATCCCCACCCCCCCTAATGGGTTCGAAAAGTTGGGTACGTGTGGGGAAGGTGAGAAATGGCCCAGCACCCCCACAACACCCGGTTCATTGGAACCGGCCTCCTTTACAGGTCTTAATATTATAAAACTCTTAAATATAACAATATTATCCATATTACACACAATAATTAAAATAAAGCATCGATATATTGAAAATCAAAATAATGTCCAAGCAAAACAAATAAATGGACACCCATCCAAAGATGAAAACATGCCCTTACATAATCCATGCCTAAATAGGACACCCATCGAAAGGTAGAAATATATCATTTACATTGGTTCTAAAATAGAAAAGCAATTTAAATTACATGATATTTAACTAATGAGGTACCCACCAAGTAGAAACATACATCTTACAACATTTGAAAATCTAAATAAATGGATAAAAGTAAATAACCATTCATCATAAATAAATTATTCATCAAAAATATCAATTAAAATATAATATAAACATCCATGATAAATTAAATAACTTAACCATTGAAATTAAATAAACAAACAAAGCATTGAAAATAAATTAAAGCATATAATAGACTTCATAATCAAATATAAAATTAAATAAAGCAAGTAAAGATTCAAATTAGGGCCACTGTTTCTATTTAAGATTCTTTATTTAATGTGTTTAGGGTTTTGGAATTCATGGGTTTAAGCTACTGTAAATTTTTAAAAGAATTGAAATGGAATAAAGTTTTATGATTTAAAGGATTGATAAGGTTCTTTAATTAACCAAATTAGTGTTTGAGGAGTGAAATCATGAAATTAGAGTTTGGACACTTTAAAACATTTAGATTTATGATTTACGGTTACTGGATCATTATTTTGTATTTAACATATTGAATTTTAATATTTAAATTTATAAGGTTTTAAGATTTTAAAGATTAAGATATAGAAAAATTAGGGTTTAAGGTTTTAAGGGAATTAAGGTTTAAGAAAACTATGGTTTAGAATAATTGGTTTGAGGTTACTGTCTTGATTCTAAAGTTGAATTAGGGTTTTTAGTGTTTTCGGAGAATATATTTTATTTTAGAATTTGGAGAAATAATTTATAGTTTTATGAAGTTTTATGAAAATAAACAAAAAGATTTAAGGTTTATAGAAACAAAAAAGATATTTTTTAGGGTTTTGGAAAGAAACAGATTCAATTTAGGGTTTTTAGAAAGAAACAGATTCAATTTAGGGTTTTGAAAAATTGAAAAGCAAATTAGGGTTTTGGTAAATCTTGAAGCGATTTAAGGTTTTGAAAAGTTAGAAATAGATTAGGGTTTAAAAATTTTGAAGAAACAACAATTTTTAATCTTGAGTGATGAAGATACTGTAAAGAAAAATAAATAAAGAAATTTATACCTTCGTTTGTTGGTTCCACCAAAAATTATTTCTTAGATGAACAAGAACAAAGAAAAGTTTTGCTGCCTTTGATGGATTGAATTTGCTTGTTTGCTTCTCTCAAAAAGTCTGATTAATTCAAAGTTTTTTCAATTCACTCGATTGTCCTTTTTTTTCTCCTGAATTAAGATCCCAAATTTCACCTCCTTTTCGGTCCCAAATTTCACCTCTTTTTTCTGTGTTGTTTTAGTCCTTATTTATAGAAGATTTTTATGATTAATTTTAATTATTCACGGAATCTAACATTAATTAAGAAAAGAAAATCGAAACCTAATTGTATTTGGTTTCGGAAAAATTTGCATCGAAAAAATTTCGTTGGCAAAAAAAAACTGCTGCGAAAAAATTGAGCTGGTGAAAAAAACTACTGCGGAAAAATTGCTCTGGCAAAAAAGTTGCCGCAGGAGGTAGCGGGCTAAGGCGGGCGAAATTGCCTGTGGGCCATTTACACGCCCCCCTATTTTTCGTCGCCGATTTTTATTTTTATTTTTTGTTTTTTATTATTTTTTATTTTTTATCAATAAAAATTAAATACTAAAATAAATATTATTTAATTAAGATAACAAAAATTATTTTGGACTAATTAAAATATATTGGACAACACAAAAATTATTTTGGACTAATTAAAATATATTGGTCCGGACTGGATCAAAAATTAAGGGTCTACAGAGGTCTAAGAATGACGTAATCTTCATCTCTTCTAAAGAAAATGAAAGAGGAAACGGTGCACATGCCATTTTTAGTAAAGCTTTCACCACTATAATCGGTGCATCTTAATTCCCTTTTACTTCGCTAAAGACCAAGAAAGATCCACAACTAGGAGAGGTGTGGATATGAGCACCAAAAGAGATGGCGTCAGCGTCATTCCTTGTGGCGTCCATGCTTATTTGGAGAATTATAGCCTTCCCTTCTATGTTCTTTACTCCTAGATGTTCCAAGTTGTCTGGATTTTGGAGCAGGGACTTAAAGAGAATATAAAATAAATTAATAGGACATTTTTCATAATTATTTCAATATTAATGTTATGATGTACATGCTATTGTGTTTCTCCTTCTCTCAGTGAGTTTTTCCATTACTATCTGTGTGTTCTTATTTTATACCATCATTATGTTTATTACTATTTCCTTTGCACGAGTGTTATTTGTGCCCTTTATTGTCATTTCCATCTTCATTACATATCATGCATTTATATTTATTTTGCTTTCTTAGAAAATTTGTAGTAGGTTTATATTCCGTTGTAATTTTTATTTTTCTTAGAATTAATGTAGTACTATGCTTTCCTTGTATAATTTATTGGACATTTGGGTTATAAATTCAAGCTTCCACATAAATTAGTGTCTATTGCATATTCATGTACATTGATCATTCATTGACCATTTTATAATATTCATATTTTTATGTGTTTATGTAATTTTAATGTTTAAATTAAATAATGCATTAATAATTAAAGATGATATATTACTAGAATTTAAGAGGATGCCTGTTCTAATGAATTGGATGTATGAGGATGCTAGGTCATTTCCTACATTTTCTATGTATAAATAACTTTCCGAACCTAGTAGGAAGTTGAGAATTCCTCAATGCAAGTCTTGATTTCTTTCTTTCCCGATCTTTAGGGTGACAATTTTCTTCTCTAGATTTAGGCTTGTGATCCCTAAAGTTTTGATCCTAGGTAGTGCCAAAGTTGTAAATAGTGGGATCTATACCCCTAACTCACATGTGGGAGCACTGAAAAACATTCAAGAGATTGTTTAGACAAATCAAGATTTTCTCTAAAAAGAACTTTGGTTGACTTTACCAAGCAAAAGAAGAAGAAAAAGAACAAATTGCCATTTATAACACCAAAGCAAAAGAATCACTGTAGAAAAATCACAAAGCAAATTAGTGATTATGGATTTCTCATTATTTTATGTCTACTTTTAATTTATTTTGAAACAAAATAAACCAGTAAAAAAAATCACAAGATGCATTTCCATTTTTAGAAGTAACACTCATATTCAAACACCAACCTTCATTATGAACTCAAAATAATTTATTTAAAGAAATTAATTTTATCCACATAATGTACTTATGATTCAGATAATATACAAAACCAACAAACAAGATTTTAAAAAATTCAAGATTAGATTAAGCCGTTAAAACACCCTTTCAATTCCCTTGCCAATAACTAGATAGTTAGGCCCACTTTCTCTTTTTGGTGATCCGATACACTAATTTTCCATCTTCATTTAAAAAACAACAATCAGCCCAATTTCACATATTGTATAAATAAAAAAACCCAATTACTTAAATTCTATAAACAAACAAATTTCCAGGAAATTCTTTAAAATAAGAATATATAAAAGGGTTTTCTATAAAACTAACAAAAAAAATTTATTTACACAAATACTGCAAGAAGAAAAAATTAGGGACCTAAAAAATACACTTCTAAAACAACAAAATTATTGCAAATATGACGATGTCATTATCTTCTTCAACAATCGACCTAAAAAATACACTTCTAAAACAACAAAAATTTTTTTTTCCATAAAAAAAAAAAAACAATCGACAATCAACAATCGAAACTCCAAAAAGTATTGGAAAAAGAAAGAAATCAAGATAAAAAAAACTCAAGAAAAACTAGATCAAAAACAAATCTTCTTCATCTTCTTCATCAACATCAATATAAAAATAGAAGACTCATCAATAAAAAACCAAATATGAATCTTCAATTAAAGCTCAAGAATTTTGCATACAATCATATTTAAAACTTTGCTTAGAACACACAAAAAAAAATCAAATCAGAAGCAAAAAAAAAATACTAAACTTTGCTTCAAAAAAATTAGCAATAGAAAAAAAGAAGGTATGTAAAACAAAATTTCAAAAGGACATAATAAAACTGTTGAGTATTGTAGATATTGTGCATATGTTACAAGAATACATAATCAAAGTTAAAAAAATACTAATTTCGTTATATAGATATTTAGTAGATGTTTAGTAAATATTTTGTGTATGTTAAATTTTTGTTGCATGTGTTACATATATATTATGTAGATGTAGTGTGTATGTTAGAAGAATATATAATAAAAGTGAGAAAAAAAAATAATTTCATTATGTAAATATTTTGTGTATGTTTGATAAATATTCTATATACGTTTGGTAGATATTGTAGATATTTGGTAGATGTTGCGTGTATATTATTGTGTACGTTGTGTAGATGTTGTGTGAATAAAAAATTAAAATAAATAAAGTTAAAAAGTTATTAAATAAATTCTATAAATATCTGGTAGATGTTCTATTTATGTTTGATTAATATTGTGTGTATATTATATATTTATAAAAATATGACATCAAAAAAGTTATTTATCCATAACGAAACATAAAAAACAAAAAGAAAAAATAATTAAGAAAAAGAAAGCATCAAACAAAACGTGAGAAGCTTTTAATAGCAATATTAACATTTGTGTAAAAATGAAATACAAAAACCAAAAAACTAAAAGTGGAAAAAAGAGTTATATTTGAAAACAGAAAGAAAAATGCATATATTTGAAAAAAGGAGAATGAAAGAAGAGTAAAGAGTGTAAATTCCTCTAATATAATAGAAGTACACCAATAGTCTTGATGAAGTGGTGCCTGCTAGATTTGGTGGCATAGCTATGCCTTTTTCTTGCAAGTGAGTTGTTGGACTATTTTTCCTCTTGTTTGAGCTTTTTCTCAATATATGGTCTTGGGATACAATCATCACATAGAAGAAGAGAGACCAAGAGTTTTGCAAGTTGATTGAAACTTCATGAGTAATGTTTTAAGCGTATAAAACCCTATTTATAGATATGCAAGACGATGAAATAAAAAGAAGAGAAAAGTTGAAAAAATTCGAATATGAAAAAATCATATTTGGGGAAAAATCGATTCAGAGAAAATTAAAATTTGGGGAAAATCAATTTTCAAATTCAATTCCATCAGTTTTTTCCCTTTCATGATATTGCAATTTTTTTCTTGCATATCGTCTGCGTGTTTGTGATAACAAATTATTTATAAAACACATGCTAACAACAATCTAGTTATGTTAAATTAAGAGTAAAATGAATAAGCAAGTAATTAAGTTGATGGATCTATATGATTAAACTGAGAGTAAAGAAGATAAAGTTACAAATTCTGTCAAGTTAAAGGGCTACTTGTGTATTTTGCTTAATTATATTTTATATTTATAATATACTGTTAAAAATGACAATTATTTATTCATGCCCTTCTCGAGAATACGTAGTGGTTGATATCTTTGTTTTCAGATTAATAATAATAATATTCAGAATCGTTTTTTCTCTCCATATTATTTATCTCACCATATTGCAATAATAATAATATTTTAGCTGGATTTCTCTCCCCATATAATAATAATAATAATAATAATATACAGGTTCGATTTCCTTCCCTGTATTATTTCTCCTCATATTGTAGTAATAATAACAATTTTTTTACCTGGATTTCTCGCCTCATGTTGTAGTAATAATAATTATTTTATTATTATTATTATTATTAAGAATGACAAAATCCACAAAAAATAAGTAGCGTCATCAATTCTGAACCAAGTGGGTCCTACATTTTTCCTAATTCCTTATTGTATGGATTAACTCCGTCGCATAATTGTGGTTGGCATAGTTTCCAAGTTTCATCCACAGAGAGACAGAGACGGGAGAGACACAGCGTATCGAAACGTTTCTCTCTGAAACTCCCTCTCTAAATTATACAGTGCACCATTCTCTCCCATTATCCCCTCAATGTTTGATCCAGTAAGTTTATTCTCTTTTACTTTTAATCTGTTTATGCTTTGTTTGGATGCTCAGAAAACAATTTCCACGTAGTTTCTCTTAACGATATCTCCTCACTGGAAATTGTTTGCGTTCATGTGCGTCCTTTTCTATATTAATAATCAACTATCGCGTAACAGAAGGAGATTTAAGTGAATTTTCAGTTTAAGGGTTTCCTAGCTTCTTTAATAATTTGTTTACCTCTAGGTTTGGTTTATTGATAAATTGATAAAGATGAGGACCTTTAAACAGAAGAAAAATGAAAGCTAAATGTTAATGGCATTTTGTTTTACTGATTTGATATGTTTGATTCTCTACTGATGGTTGATTGCAATTGGGAATGTTCGGAACTGTTAATTGGTGCAATCTACTCACAAAAGCAATTTATTTCTGGTGCCAAAACAAATTGAAGTGTTTATATTAGCATGTTATTAAATCATCGCACTTTTTGATATTGCTTATCATTTATGTAAGGTTTGCGGAGCAAATTATTTTGTGGTGGCTGAATTATTTCACATGATGATGTCTTGTGCTTCTCGAAAATGAATTTTGGATTTTTGGGTAACATACCATGGTTTAATATACATAAAAACAAGAATCTGGAAACGAGCCTTAAACCCACAAGTGCTGTTTTATCTATGGGTACTATTACTGCCGAAAAACCAAAGCAAAAAGCTCATTTCGATATCAAGTTGTGGGGATGGTCCATACTTTCATTTGTGCCTTGGGCTATCGATGTTAAAGATAAAATTCGAACACCAACCACTATAAACAAAGGGTTGAAAAGGCGCTCTCGATCTTATAGGGTTGTTGAAAATGATGGAGCTGGGAGCAACTCCTTGCGCTTTAGACCATATGTGTCCAAGGTTCCATGGCATACTGGTCCAAGAGGCTATCTTTCTCAGCTATTTCCACGCTATGGGCATTATTGTGGGCCCAATTGGTCGAGTGGGAAGGACAATGGTTCTCTTCTTTGGGATAAGAGACCGATTGATTGGTTAGATTATTGCTGCTACTGTCATGATATTGGTTATGACACTCACGATCAAGCCAAGCTGTTGAAGGCAGACTTAGAATTTCTTGAGTGCCTGGAGAAGCCACGGATGACTACAAAAGGTGATCCCCATGTCGCTCAAATGTACAAGACAATGTGCATCATAGGTATAAACATCACAGTTGGCTTTCCATTACATTATAATGGGAAAAAAATTGGAATTGCTGTTTTCTCAGTCTAGTGTGTGGAATGGAGTATATTTTCTTTCTTATAACTTCCATTTTGCTAATCATTATTTTGTTTTTGTTTAAATGATGGTAGGTCTTAGGAATATTCTGCTACCATACAGAATGCACCTTTTGAAGTTACAGTTTGGGCGATCCTTATTAAATTTTGGATGGCTAAGCAATGTAAAATGGAGAGCTTGGAATTGGCAGAAAGCAAGAACATAATTACAGAAAACAACCAGCGACAACATAGATGATTATTGTCCTAGGGTAGAATCACAGCATATGGATTTTCAGCTGAGTAATTTTCTTGTACTATAGTTACATTTATTTGGGACTTTCTTGTGCTGTTGCTCAAGGCATAGTTGGATCATAGGATTGGAAATTTGAGATACCTGATTCTAGATCTCATCTTGTTTTCTCAAGAATGCATATAGATATCTGAATCTCATCTGGTTTTCTCAAGAATGCATATAATGTAAAAACTGCTTTTGTCCTAGGTTTTACATGCTATTGGCATGTTTTGTTTAAATGCTTGCAAATATTGTATGATCTATCATGCCATTGGAAGGTAACTCTGGGGCCTGTATATTGTAGACAAATATTGATTAGGTTTTAATTCAATGCCTGTATAAATATGCATTTTTTGTCACATTTATTTTTATCTGGCATCTTGTGTTTTCAATTCAATGAGAAGCTCATTATTTGTAACATGGTTCTACTTGGAATAGGAGTACCAGTTATTTATGGAGCTGTGCATTTGTGAATTTAATTTATTTGTGTATTTGGTTATGATACACTTTTATCGACTTATTTCTTTTCTTGCTCCACATGGTATTCTGTAGAATATTTATAGTTTATAGTCTTTTGATTAGTTAGGTTGTCTTTCATTCGTGAGCTTTACAGCTAGCTGAGCTGACAGGTTAAAGTCCTTTTATTTTGTATATAAATAGCTATTCAATACAAGTGAACCGACAAGGAATATCGTTCTCTTCATATTGCTGTATTTTTATCAAGGAGCTCGAATCCTTACTGCTTTATGTTGTCTTTTAAAAGGTGACTTATGAGATTGAAAGTAATCGAGAAATCAGTGGAAACAGCATTGGTCATGGTGAGTCAAAAATCAGCGAGGAACTCGAGAAATTAATGGATTTCACTTGCAGAATTCTGATAATCCTGGTATGGTTTTTGTTAGTGCCCCTCTTGCCGGCAATAATTACGTGGCATGGAGCAGATCCGTGATGATTGCATTAAGAGCCAAAGACAAATTAGTATTTGTCAATGCCAGGTGTTTGATCCTTGGTTTAAATTCCATTGATTTTGAAAAATGGCAAAGGGTGGACGGGACGGTGTGTTGATATCATGGATTTTCAACTCTATATCTAAAGATATTTTTTTTTGTCTTTCAATATCTATAGATCTTGCGGAGGCTTTCTTGTACACTACTACAGTGTATAAGAACTATGGGAAGAATTGCAATTACGATTTGGGGAAAGCGCATGATGACTGAGTTTTATTATTTTAATTTTTTATATTTTTATTTTAATTAAAGGTAAATAATTATAAAATGTTTTGCGTTTTATATATTATATATAGGTAGTATTTATATTTTAATATCTATTTTTTACACCTATGTATTTTTTAAAAAATTAAATTACTTATTTTTTCGTTAATATTTTTAGACTTTGACATCATAAAATATTTTTTTTTACTTTTATATATGTTTATTTTTATTATTTATTAGTTTATTTTATTTTTAATTTTATTTTATATATAGATCGTCTATAAAATAATAAAAGATATTATTTATATTATTTAAAATTATTTTTTAATAATATTTATAAAATTAAAATAAATTGTGTATGGATTATTTTTTTTATTAAGTGTATGGATTGTTTGCAAAACATGAAAAATATTATTCAGAGTATTTGAAATTATTTTTAATAATATTTATAAAATTAAAATAAATAATGTGAAAGAAATATAAAAAAAATAAAAATGAGAATGATTTAATAAATAATAAAAATAAACATATATAAATAAAAAGCAAATAAATTATTTTATAATGTTAAAATTATTAACTAATAGTTTTTGGATGAAAATATTAACAGAATAACTAAATAATTTAATTTTAAAAAAATATAGGAATACAAAAAGTATATACTGAAAATATATAGACTGACTATTATAATATGTAAAATTTTAAAAAATTTTATATTTATTTAGTCTTAATTAATTAGGGCTCCTATCTATTATTGAGTTATCTCCTATTTAATATTGAGTAGTTTTCTAAAATAAATTTATTTATTTAGAAAATCTAAAATATAGTTTATGAAGTTTAGAATATGACTTTCTATTTTTGTAATATGACTTGTCATATTTAAATGACGTTATGAGTAATAAAAATTTAAGCATAATTTATCAAAAGAATTATAGAGATTTCGAGTTCACTTTTAAGTCTTAATGAGGTCTAAAGTTTTAAACTCATTTTGATAAATTATAATGTCAAAGCTCATTTTGATGAGTTTAAAGTCAAAGCTCCATTTGATAAACTTAATTAATGAAAAGTTCATTGATTTAGATTTTTTAGTCAATCACACTTTGACACGATTATGGTGTAGGAAATATAACATTGTCTTTCTTGCTTAATAATTTCCAAATACATAGTTTGTCCCCCGTTCCTTGACAGGTCCTAATCAAAGCTAATAAATTTGTATTAAAAAAGGATTCTATCTCGGGTGAGAATTGTTAAATTTTTTGGATTCTCTCTTAAAACTCATATAATTTGAGTCCACTTCTTTTAGTCCATTAGGGCTATTAATGTATCAACATATATTAATCCAAGTTAAGAGAGAGAGCATTATTATTGTCAACTACCGAAAAGAACAAGAGAAGAAAAGGGAGATAACTTATTTTTTGTTAAAAAATTTACACACCATACCAGTCTTGATTTTCCAGTGATCATTTGGTCATCTGTATTTTGAGCAAGCTGAAATTTGGACAGCAGTTAGAGAATCCATCGTTCTTCATTCTGGGTGGTGGAGGTCAGTTTTGGAAGGCTGGATTTCTGGCATTCGTGGCTCGAAGTTTACTGTTCAAGTACATTCCTACAACAGCAATCAGTTTATCTTTCTTCGACGATCGGACGGTAATTTATGGTCAGATTTGGCTAAAATTCGGTGAACACGTTCAGAATATATTTTTCTTTTATCTGGACGATTGAGATCAAATTTGAACAACTTGGGCTCATCCATTTGCATGAACAGTAACTATTTTGTGTGATTTTTCTCCATTCATTTGTTTATCTTTTGTTATTTGGTTGATTTGGTATTGCTACTTTACTTAAAGGTTATTGTAACAGCTTGTAGTTCCTATAAATATTAATTTTGATAGTAGAGCTCTTTTACTTGGAACATGAGAGGTCATGTAGTTTTTATCCTTCAAATTGAATGGAGTTTTCCACGTTAAAAATTATTGTATTTATGTATAATTGATTTTGTACATCTTGGGGTAAATTTTGTGATATAAGCTTATTGAATTTTACTTAGTCACTCCTCATAGATTTATTCCAATAGGGAAGAACTTATCCCAATTTTTTTTTCATTAAGAATAAACCACAATTTGAGTTCTGAATAATCTCTGCTGGTTACTGACTCTTTGAAATATTTAAATACAAATGAAATTAACAACTATTTCGATTTCTAAGGAAGTATCTCTATGAAATAGGACAACATGGCCACAACTAAAAGATAAATTCAACAACTAAATATCACATCCTAACTACTTGATCTATTCCTTAACACAAAGCTTGTAACCCCGATTACTTTCTCTCACAGCCACAACAATGTTGCATGAACACACACTAATATCTTACAGATTTATCAATAATTTCCCATTCATTGAACATTGTCCTCAAGGTTTTGCCTCATGTTACACCCCATTGAAGGATTTTTTTTTTCCATTTGTTTTTCAGACTCATCACTATCATACTCTAATAATAATAACTGTGGGCCATGACACTTATGACCAATTATGAAATTCTCATTACAATAAAAACAAAGACCTTGAGTTCTCTGTTGATATATTTCATTCCAAGACAATTGTTTCATTGGTGATGTCGAGTTAGCCTCCACATCGGTTGGATTACAAGATTGAACATTTTGGAGTTGCCTTCTTAATTGCTCATCCCTCATTCGAGCCAAATTGATAGTTTTCTTCAATGACTTTTGTTTGAACATTTTGATGCTATCAACAATTTCAAGCTTAAGTAAGCCCATAAACGTGACAACCAAGGCCTTTTGAGTCTATCCTTGTACTCGATTTCCCAGCAGCTCAAACTCCTTTTAATAGTCACACAAGGACCAGACTGCTAGACTTTTGACAAGGCTTCATCAAAATTCTCACCATTCATAGGCCCAAAACGAGCCCATAGTTCTTCTTTAAAATTGCACATGTGACTTCACGCCCCTTGTCTTAGTAGGATTGACATAGCCACTGCCACCATTGATTGGCGTCACCCTGAAGGTGGTATGATGCCAATGACACTTTTTGCATTGCTGGTGTAGCCTGATATTCATAAAATAGGCTTGCTAGATTAAACCACTTCGTTGGGTCATCGCCTAAAAATCTTGGAAACTCGAGCTTCACCAACTTAGAAGAGAACACTAGACATCCCCCATCCGTATGATCCTTGAACTCTTCTTGACTATTATCAGATTGACTATCGCGGTCATGAACACTGCTGGCTCCTTTGGTTGAGATTAAAGCTTTAGACAATATGTGGATGGTTTCTTCCATGTGCTTCAGCTTGTCAACAAAACCACATGTTCCATTCGACTCATGCTTTGTTGAAGTTCTCCCAACCCAGCCTTTAGATTTTCAATTCTTTCTTTATTAGTAAACATGATAGTAATAGCTTTATTACCGATGATATGTCCCAATCAAAGTTTATGAATTTGTATTGAAAAGGGATTATACTTAGGGCGAGAATAAACTACAATTTAAGTTCTGAATAATCTCAGCCCATTACTGACTTTTTAAAATATTTAAATTTAAATACAAATGAAATTAACAACTATTCCTATTTCTAAGGAAGTATCTCTAAGAAATAGGACAACATGACCACAGCTACAAGATAAATTCAATAACTAAGTAATATCAAATACTAACTACTTGATCTATTCCTTAACAGCAAGCTTGCAGCCATGATTACTTTCTCTGGCAGCCCCAACAACATGTTGCATGGACACACGTGAATATCTTATAGGTTTATCATACCCTTTACATTGTGACAAAAAGGCTGCTTTACTATCCAGTTTTTTACAAATGCACAAAGCACCTTGAAATCAGTTGTCATGTAGTTTATGATCAGTTCCTTCAAGGCTTCATTCGTTACGTGCATGCTCCTTCCGAACAACAAAGTTGCTTATATTTTTACAAAAGCCTTAGATGCAACTCTGTTTCATTTTCTTTTGTCCAAGATGAGACTTGTTGATTCTCAATGGACTCCATCTTGAGGGAGGATGTAGAATATTTTATAATTTATAGTCTTTGATTAGTGAGGTTTTTTTTACAGCTTGCTGCGCTGGCAGGTTACAGTGAACTGATGAGGACACTGATGTGTTTTGTTGAAGAAGGAGATAATTCTTATGCTGTGATGTCATGTTGACTCTTGCGAGCAATGTAAATTGTTTAATTTATTATGCAGTTTTACTTTGTCACTTTGTTCTACCAATGATATTTTCCTGTCTAGCACTCAAGCCCAGATGGGCTAATAGTTTAAGGATTTAGAGGTTTACCTTTTCTTTTATGAATTTTTAATATACCAAAAAAAATGAAAATTTTAATATTATATATTTCTAATTTATTATTTAAGATTATATGTATATATTACGAGTAAGAACCAATTGATTCAAGCTTGACTATAATTTTTTTTAACTCAAATTATATATAAATAAAATCCTGAACAACAAAAGAGTTGATTCTTTTTCTACGTTCTCCCTTTTATTTTATTTTTTTAGATTTTTAAAATATTTTTATGTAATTATTATGAGTATTTAAAATTTTAATAAAGCATTCAATATAAAAATATAAAAATGTTTTGTTTTTTTCTTTTTTTTTGTAATAATTTTCTAGGAATAATTTAAGTAAAGAAAAACAAATAAATAAATATTAGAAGCTATCTTAATAAATAAAATAAGATTATTATACATATTTTGATTGTGTATTCACTTTCATATACTCTCTCTCACAACTCTCTTCTCTATTTTTGAATATTAATACTCATGAAAAATTGGTTCAAAGATCTTTCACAACAATAATTATGTATACAACATTTACTATAATTTTATATTTGTATTATATATTTTTAAATAATGTTTATGTATAATTTTTATTTTATATGATTATGGTAATAAAATTATATAAAATAATAGTGATAAATGTTCCCCTTTTAGTATTTATTACATCAAGCTATTCATTAGGAGTGTAATGTTTTTTACAATAATATTTCTTAATATTTTGATTTCAATAATGAGAAACATCCATGATAATTTTTTTTAACTGAATATCCATGATAATTGCTCCATGCAACTTTAAAGAACTTATGTCTTGTTAATGCGAATCAATCAATCAACCAACCCATGTATTAATAAAATATACTTTTAAATAAAGTTGAAAACTTTTTCAAATTATTTATTTAATTTTCTCTAATTTTTTAATTTTTAATAAAACTATTAGAAAAAATTAAATTTCCATCTAATTGATGTTTGTTTTATATGTCGTTCTCTTTTGGTATATTATTTTATCTGTTATCGCATAAAAATGAAAATTAATTGACATCAACCATTATTTTACTTTCAATATATATATATATATATATGGTATAAAAATAATATAATCTAAATTTATATAATAAGAAAAATATAAAGGACCCATTTCATTCATTATAAATATTATAAAGTTGTTGAATATTATATTCATCAAATATAAGAGAAAAAATAATTCAAGATTTAATTTTTCTATTATTTTCATTTTCAAGTTCATATTGATATGATTTATTAGAAGAAAAGTGGAAAAAATATGTCCAGCAGGATTTTGTTCCCTTTTTTTTTTTTAAAAAAAAGAAGGAAATATATAACTTTATTTATAAAAAAAGAAGTTTGAAAATGAAAGTTGATCGGACAATCACAACAACATTAAAAGCTAGGAATTTGTATCTTTCAACGGTTATGATGGTTTCTAAGAATGGCCCCACATAGATAACAGCACTTTATATTAGTACTTGACTTGAGAGATGAGCAGCGAAGAGTCATGGTTGAGTAGGCGCTACGTTCTTTCCGATGGGTAGTCCTCATTAGAGAGTGGCCCCCACTCGCAAGACCTCTGCTATATTCACTCTCTACCACGGCGCGTGATAACAACTCAAAAAATCTAAAAACTTAGGCCAACATATATATATATATATCCCCTTTTAAATTTTTTTGTATGTTTAGCCAATTTATCTCTTAAATTTTTAATTTAATTGTATATCTTTTTAAATTTATATTTTCTTAACTTATAAATAAACATAAATCGCTAAATTACTTTTTTTTAACTACTAAACACATTTTCACCTCTCTAAATCTCTATTAATCTAAAATTTAATGTATAAAAATTTAATCCTTAAAATATATATTTTTAAAATAATATACATTATAAAAGAATAAAAATCAATTACGTTTTGAAAAGAAAAATTCAAAAAATATCAAATTAGTAATAAAAATTTTAAAAATATATAAAACTATTAAAAGAAAAAAAAAACCTGACAAGAAACTTAGATTATCCATTTTAGGTATTAGATTTTAGATTAGAAAGAATTTAAATAAAAAAGGATTTAGATTGAAAAAAAATAGAAAGAGAAAAAAATGTATTTATATGTTAAGAAAAAATGTAATTTTTGTTTATAAGTTAAGAAAAAATGTGATTCAGTGTAACTCATCAATTTTATATTTATAAGTTAAGAAAAACTCGAATTCATGAGACTATATCATTAAATTAAAAGTTTAAAGAATAAATTAACTAAACGAAAAATTTCATATATATTTGGCCAAAAACCTAAAGTCTTAGATGATGATGACGACTCATTATGATATAATTCATTCAAGGTACTTTATTTTTTTTTAGTAAAGGTGGACGGTACCACCGCAGAATTATTAATTAAATATAATGTATGGAAGACCCAAACTATCAGTCAATACAAACCCTTTAATGTAATTTGGCAAAGAGTTAAAAGATAAAACCATTTAGAAACATCATTCAATCTACTGTATTAGGCTAAAAAATGTGCAGCTTGAATTGCCTCCCTATGAACATGAGAAATAGAGTGAAAATTTGAAGACAAAAGAGCCCTTGCTCTCTTAAATTGCGGTGACACATCAGAGACCGAAGACATTAACTGAACTAGTTCCAAAGAATCTACCTCCACCTGAACCGAAGCATATAGCCAGCTGCATTCACCCATTCAAGCGCATGAACCAAGGCTGTCAATTCAGCCTCCAAAACGTTCCTCGCCTTGATCAAGAAAGCTCCAGCAGCGATAACATAGCCTTCTGAGTCACGAAGGACAGCGCCTCCAGAAACAGCATGCAAAGAAAATGAGGCATTAACATTTAGTTTAAAACAATGATTAGAGGGCTTACTCCATGCAACCAGCTTAGGATGTGGCTTCCGACGCCCAAAAACAGAAGGCAAATGATCTGCAAAACACAAAAGATGGGCGGCGAAATGATCTCCCGCATGAGCTACTCCCCAACTGAAAATGAACTTGTAAATTTGTAATTCAACACTGTGGGGAAAGAATTTCTCAGAGCCCCAAACACAATGACAATAAGCATTCCATGTATTATAGAGAATAACCTGGGGAACCAGTTTACAAAGCCTTCCCTTAACTGACTTACTTGCATTAAGCCACTAGATTGAGAGTTCTTGTCCTAAAGATAGAGTCTCTGAACCTCCATGCCGAAGAGGAAGGAGTGAAGCAGCATAATATTTTCAGATCTTCCTTATAGGAACGCAGTTATGAAAAATATGGTCAAAAGAAGCTGAGGCCGCCAAACAAAAGGGGCAGACAGCTGCAAGGGATATACCCAAACGCTGTAACATACCTGGTAGAAGCAGTGCATTATGAAGAATTTTCCAAGATAGGGCTGAAAGCTTCAATGGAACTACAGAATCCCACAAAGTTTGCCGTGATATAGTTGTGCTTCTCTTTGGACGAACCAGATTATAGGCCGAAGAGAAAGTAAATTGTCCATTACCACTCTCTTTCCAAACAACAGAATTATCAGTTACCTCAAAGCTGTCCGCATATGCCGAATATGTATGGCAAATACTCTTCCAGGAACATTAATCCGTTTGGATGTAGCTCATGTTGCCTTGTCGATGATATTTTTGACGCATGAAAGTAGCCCACAAGGAATCCTTCGACAAATAAATCCATAATTGTTTAATGGAGTACGCATCTTGAATAGCTGCTATGGAACGAATTCCCAAACCCCCTTCCAAAGTAGGGAATAAAAATTCAGTGTATCTAACCCAATGATGCTTTAGTTCAGCTGAATTGCCACTCCAAAAAAACTTCGCAAATCGCCTTTCAATAATTGCAATTATGGATTTAGGCAAGAGCATGACTCCCATCGTATGAAGGGGAATTGAACTCAGGACATGACTAATTATGTATAACTAAATAAGATTTTTTTTAACAAATTTTAATAAAGTTTTATTAAAATAGCCATAATCACTAGTGTCCTCGACTCAGTTTATTAGATTAATTCCATTCATTGTCTTTTAATTTTAAAATATTATTTAATAATTCTTAAAATTTTAGTTGACTTTAATAAGAACTCTTAATAAAAAAATTGACTTGACAAGTCAACTCATGCTAAAAAAAATAAATTTTTTTGAAAAAACACAAAGCAATAAAAAAAAGATTTATGACAAATTTTGTTTTAAAAAAAATTCAACTTTGGATCACGAAAATTTAGCGGTGGAGAATGGTAAACCGACACCATTGCTAATTTTTGATACCAAATTAGAGCCAACATTAAACACGATAGATATTTGAAATTCATTGCTAAATTCTAATGAGTCAATTAGTTACTTATGCTTCATTCCATTGTAAATTTAGCAACACTAGTAACCTATCATTATATTTAAAATATATTTGTTTGCACCAAAAAATTTATTGGTCCTGAAAAGTAATGAGTGAAAGCCCAAATATAAGCCAAGTTTGATGAAGTCACACCAACCATTAGAAACCAACAGAAGTACTGGGAGATGGAGGTCATGGAGAACAAAGTGAAGTTGAGGAAAATGTAAATCCAGCCACTAGCAGTAGAAGCAGAGAAATAGACCATGCGACAAAGATAAAAAGAGGAAGAAACTGAATTCAGAAGATAAATAATTCTGATATAACACATTAAGCAAAAGCTGACTAATCAATCGATTTCGAAAGATCTTAGAGAACTAGTTCACTCATCCTGTTTTACAAGTCATTTGTCATTTGACTTTTATCTATATTTATTTTATTTTTATTTGTTAATTTATCATCTAGTTTAGTCAAGACATATTGGTTCTTTCTCTGTAAATTTTTAGTTACTTTAGGTTTCATTATTGAGGAATTCGAGCAAATCGTTAAGGAGAACTTGAAGATTTTGATCCTTTTCTAGTCTTTTTGAGGATTAACACATCGCTTTGATTAAGAAGTAAGTTCTTGTGTAATTAGTTGAGGAACCTACAATTTTTTGACACATCGCACTCAATTAAAGCCTAACATTTGTCATTCCTGAGGCAAATAATTTTTAGCATGCCCACCAGGACCCATTCATCAAGGATGCCACCTAAAAAAATAATTTAAAGGAAACAATCGGGTCATATGACCAAGAGGAAGCAACTGCGAGTGCAGCACTAGAAGAAATCATTCCTCAAATTATTGAACAATTTGAGAAAAGTCTAGCTAATAGTCAAGGAGAAGCATCTTTATCCCTTCTAACTATTAAGGGACCAAAAACATTGGCAGAAGTCCTCAAAGAACTTTTACTTGGTCAAAAAGAATCAGAGAATGTCAAATCACTATCCTACACCGTATAAGATTTACAAGAAAAGTCACAAAAATGCAGTCACCAATCTCGTGTTGCAAGCCCTTTAGGCTTAGAGATTTAGTTTAGGGCTTGAAAAATGTAGCTGAAGAGCTTCCTGGAGAAGGTTTGGGGGGCTGAATATTCCTCAGCTCATGAAGTTGATGACTTGCTACATGCTCAAGGGTAAACAAAGGAAAAGTATATGCCTTCATGGAAAAGAGAGGAGTTCAACGGCAATCACAGGAACAACAATGATTTTGAGAGGTCTAGTGGTCAATACAATTGTGTGCTAGTTCCCTACCAAATTTTTAGCACAACTACTCCTTAAAGACAACCCACTTACTATGACATTGAGAATTTCAACTAATCAGGTGTTGCAGGTGTTCATGTTGTAGTAAATACCCATAATAACCCTCTGTTTTTCCAAGTTCCTAAACTTCAACCACTAATGGGTATTAAGGCTGTACGAGAGGTGGTGTAGGAATTATATGGGGTAGGCATGAGATAAATAGGCTATCCTGAATTCTTCAAGTCTTATCTTGATGTAATTCATCGAGACAATCCTTATCCTCAGGGTTACAAAATCTTAGATTTTTCTTTATTTTTTGGAGAGGACGGACAATCAATCTTAGAGCACATCGCTAGGTTTACCATCTAATATGGTGAATTTACTAACTGTGAGAATTTTACTCATTATAAGTTGAGATTATTCCAAAACTCGGTAATTGGTCTTTCCTTTACTTGGTATACCACATTTCCTAGAAACTCCATCTTTACTTGGCCAAAGATGGAAAGGCAATTTCATATTCAATTCTATAGAGCAGAGCAAAAAGTGTGTATCATGGAATTGTCCAAACTGACTTGAAAACCTAGTGAAAAAATTGACAAGTTCATCATGAGGTTTAAGATACTTAGCAACAAATGCAACATATATCTTTCAGAGTCTAAGTACATCAAAATAGCAAAAGGGCTCATGATATCGAATTGAGAAAAAAGTTCCAAAGAGTTGGTGTTACCCTGAAATTTCATGCAAAGAAGCTTAAGTAGGAGGCTTGATCAATGTCAAAGAGATCTAAGGGTAGTGCATGAAGAAGTAGATGAGGATACACCCTACTTGGAATCAATATCCAGACTACAAGCCAGAGAGAGCAAGACGGGTAGTACTAGAGAAACTCTCGATATAAATGACTAAACACATACAACTATTATATATGAAGGCAAATTTGAATGGAAAACCTGTTTCCAGGGTCATATTAGACAATGGATTGATTGTTAATATCATGCCACTTAGGATGTTGAGAGCCTTGGGGAAACTAGAAGAAGACCTTGTAGTCATTGATATTATAGTATTAGCATTCATATGAGAAGTAACCCAAGTGTAGACCCTTAATTTTGGCCTTAATAAGTTCAGTCCCAATTAAAATGGGTCAAGTCAAGTCCAAGAATCTTAAACCTAGTCCAGTACAATTTTAAAAGCTTAAACCTAGTCTTATTAAATTTTTAAAAGCTTGAATTAAGTTCGGTCCAATTTTAAAAAGGCCTAAAGTAAACCTAGTCTAATTTTTAGAATTAGGTCTGACTCAAAGTTGATTTAGTTTTGGTTTAAATTGATTTGGGCTATGCTCATATCGAATTGGACACCCCAATTCGACATGGGCTATGCTCATATTGAATTGGACACCCCAATTTGACATGGGCTATGCTCATGTCAAATTAAACATGGTTTGATTCAATATGAGTCCCAAAACATGATTTAATTCAATATCCTAATTAGTTTTGAACTCGAAAAGGATTGGGATAAGCAGTGAGTCTTTCAATTGGATTAGGCTTATTAAGTCAGCTTTATGTTTTATTAGTTTTTGTTATAGATTTGTGTCTTGTTTATTATGATAATTATTGTTTTATTTAGGTATTTTGTTAGTTTTAATCGGTTTGTTTAGTGTTTTCATTAATTTTGGTAGTTTTAGTTTATTTCAGTGTTTATGTTATTTTTGATCTAGTTTTTAGTATTGTGTTTATGTTTTGTTGGTTATTGTCTATTTACTTCCTGTTTAAAGTTTGTTTTGAGTTTTGTGTTAGGTTAAAAAAGCAAGGAAGCAAATTGAAGGAGAAAAGGGGCAGTAGCTGACACAGGCAGAGGACACAGCCAAGTCATTGGCCGTGTCCCATACCAAGCTAAAGAGGAAGAGCAAGTCACAGTAGAAGACACAAGCAAGGGACACGGCCAAGTCACTGGCCGTGTCCCTCCAAAGAAGCCCAGACACGGCCAAGTTGATCCAACCTGGCTGTGTCTCACTTGCATCCAAGGCAAAGAAGATCAATTCTCACAGAAGCAGACACAGGCAAGGGACACAGCCAAGTCAGTGGCCGTGTCCCTCCAAAAAGCTCCAACACGACCAAGTCACCTCTAACATGGCCGTGTCACTCAACCAAAGAAGAAAAGAAGAAAAAAGCAAACAGTAGGTGACACATGCAAGGGACACGGTCAAGTCACTGGCCGTGTCCCTCCAAAGACCACCCACACGGCCAAGTCACCTCCAACTTGGCCGTGTCTCTCATGAACCAAAGCCGTAGCAAATTTTTAAAGCGGACGTTTCATATAAAAGGAAAAAGAAGCTAGGGTTTGAAGGACGGTTGAGATTTTGAGAGCAGATTGAGCCGTCAAAGAGATTAGGGTTTTGATAGCTTTGTTTTCTTTGATTTTTGATTACACTTTGATTAATCTAGCTTAGATTAGATTGTTCTAGCCATTGATACATCCTTCTTGTAAGATTTGAACAAGAGATTCTTCAGAAACTTCAAGGAGTTTGTAATTTGGTTTTGTTCTCGAACTTATTCTCTTTATTTTCATTAAAATTGTATTAATGGATATTATCATGTCTAATTTGATTTCTTTGAACATTAATGAGATGAGTATGTTTGATAGCATGATGAACTAATTTGATCTAGTCTAGGGTTTGTATGGATCTGCTATGATTGTATGAATTGGTTATTCTCTTAGCTAATAAATTCTTTAGCCTTGATTGAATGAAATATTGTTAATATATAATTGATTGGCCACCAATTATGTGTTTTAGGTATTAGATGATGGATTGAGAGATGAAGTCTAATGCTGGAAAAATTCAATTAAGGACTTAGGTGAATTAGAGATATAACCTATTAAAAAGATTATTTCAATTACAACAAGATTAGTTGAAAGAGGTTTGAATGCGAGAGCTTATTTCCTTGACTCGATTAATTGAGTTGTTTGAGATTTAATCTTTGAAATTAAATTAGTTAAGAGGAATAACCGTTCATGCATATAAGTAGTAGAGAAGTGCAAACCCTAGACCTTTTTATCAAGTGAATCAAAACATCGCTTAATTTACTTTTATTCGTTTTAAACTTCAATCAATCTTTTTCATTAGTTGTTAGCAATTTTAGTTTCTTCATTACTTTTTATTTATAATCTGATAATCAATTAGTTACTTTAGCTTCCTTGAGAGATGACCTTGGGGCGATCACCTTTGCTACAACTATCTCGTATACTTGCCGGGGAGGCTAATTGGCGAAATTGTTTATTAGAAAAAAAATATTTTAGATTATTTTTCATTGTTTATTGTTGATTTTATTTTGTCTTTTGTTTTTAATAATTTCTTTTTTCTAGAAATTTTTGTTTATGCAAGGCAGGAGATCACTCGAAGGAGAACTATATCCATTCATTCCAGAAATTCAGAGAGTGAAAAGGAGCAGGGAGGAGTTTGAACTGTACACAGGATTTGATACTACAGAAGAGGACACTTCTGATTTTGAGTCGGAATCTGTACAATCTGTTAAAATGGCTGAAGAAAGGCAAAGAACGATTAGAGACTTTGCTAGACCTGTCATTGGAACTTCCACCTCTTGCATAAGACTGACAGATGCAGCAAGGAACTATGAGTTGAAGAACATTCACTACAACATGCTGCCATCATTCTATGGAGTTCCAAATGAAGATCCTCTGAACTTTATTCGGGATTTTTATTCTACCCTCAACACTTTTCCTTTGGGAGGACTAACAAAAGATCAGTTGAGGATGAGATGTTTCCCTTATACTTTGAAGGATAGGGCAAAGAGCTGGCTTATGATGTTGCCCGAAAACTCACTGACAACTTGAGAGCAAGTTTATAACAAGTTCATGGGCAAGTTCTATTCACATCAAAAGACAGCTAAGTTGAGAGGGAAGATTGCTACATTCTCTCAATTTGAAGGAGAGCCATTTCATGAGGCTTGGGACAGATTCAAGATGCTATTGATCCAGTGTCCACATCATCACTACCCACTTCAACTCCTTAATTAGTTTTTCTATGATGGTCTAACCCGGCAATTTCAGAACACTGTTGACAATGCAGCTGGGGGAGCCATGGGAGAAAAGACAGCTGATGAGACTTATGAGATCTTTGAGATGTTGGGAGCTAATTCTCAACAAAAGAGTGTAAGGGGAAGAAGTAAAGGGGTGAATCAACTAGAGGCCAATAGTGAAATGGTCAGTCAAATAGCTGAATTGACAAGGTAGGTTCAGATGCTAAACATGAAGAGCAATATTTCTTCATCTACTCAAGAAGTGTGTGGAATCTGTGGGACATTTGGGCATGGAGCAAATATATGCCCCTCTGCATATGAGTCTTTTGGGAATGAAGCTGAGCAAGTTAATGCTATGGGGGGATTTCAACCAAGAGCCAGGAATGATCCTTACTCCAACACTTACAATCCTGGTTGGAGGAGTCACCCCAATTTTTCCTGGACAAAAAATAATGCTCAACAGCCTTTCCATTTGCTCTAGAGACAGAACCCACAGCAGGGCCAATCCTCCAATCAAGGGCAGCCTAAGAGAGAGTTTGGAGGAAAGTTTACAGGCTTTTATCCAAGTCAGTGCTAAAAATCAAGAGATGAACAACAAGAGGCTGGATTCACTAGAAGCATCTTTTAAGAAGGTGGAGACCCAAGTGGGGTAACTTGCACAACAGATGCAGATTCAACAAAAGGGGAAGTTCCCAAGTCAACCTGAGCAGGCACAATCAGTGACTGTTTTTAGAAGTGGCAAGGTAATTAACAACAATGTTGAAAATAATTCTGTGAATGCAAGTGAGCAAGAGAATAAAAAGGAAGGAGAACTAGAGAACAAAGGTGCTGAAGAAAGATCAATGGAGAAGTCCCCTACAGCAGATTTGCACAAGGCAAGCAATCCATACCGGCCACCTATACCATTCCCTAGCAGGTTGAAGGATGATAAAAAAGATAAGCAATTTTCAGATATCTTCAACATGCTGTCTAAGGTAAGTATTAACTTACCCTTACTTGAAGCAATTAAGAACATGCCGGCTTATGCTAAATTCTTCAAAGAACTGAATACCAAGAAAAAGAGATATGAGCCGAATGAAAAGGTGATAGTTTCTGAGGTAGCTAGTGCTATTTTGCAGCATAAACTACCTCCCAAGTTAAAGGATCCTGGTAGTTTCATCATTCAAATTACTATGGGGAATGGAAAAGGTACTGATGGCATGTGTGATTTAGGAGCTATTGTGAATTTAATGCCTTACTCTGTGTACCTTGATTTAGAACTAGGGGAACTTAAACCAACAAAAATGGTGTTGCAATTAGCTGATAGATCTCTTAGATTCTCGAAAGGGGTTATAGAAGATGTGTTAGTTAAAGTTGGTGATTTGATAGTACCTGTGGATTTCATTGTTCTTGACATGGAAGTAAGTAATTCTTCACCATCTGCACACACAATTCTGCTGGGTAGGCCTTTTATGGCGACTACCAACACTTTGATAGATGTTAAAAATGGTAAATTATCAATGACTGTCTTAGGACAAACTGTTGAATTTTCTATTTTTAACACTTCTCCTATTCCTACAACTGCTTTATATGAGGATTGTTCTTTCATTGATTGTGTTGATGCAGTTGTTTCAGATGTTTTCTTGCAGACAGGTTCCTTTGATAAATTGGAGCTAGCATTGACCTTAGATAGTGATTTGGAAATTTTTGATGCAGAAATAGCCAGTTGTCTTGAGACCTTAGAAAGTGCTGAAATAGAGGAACTTAAGGAGGACCCAGCTTGTGAGCTTCCCCCCCATTCAAAAAGAAGAGAAGAACCCTTCACTAGAGTTAGAGCTGAAAGAGTTACCTAAGAATCTGAAATATGTATTTTTAGGAGATCATAGTACCTTACCTGTGATAATATCTAGTGAACTTAGTGAAGAGGAGGAGATGAGGTTGGTGAGTGAGCTTAAAAGATTGAAAAAAGCAATAGGATGGGGATTGAATGACATCAAGGGTATTAGCCCTTCCATATGCATGCATAGAATCACTTTAGAAGAGGGAGCTAAACCTGTGAGGGAGACTCAAAGGCGCCTTAACCCAAATATGAGTGAAGTGGTTAAGAAGGAAGTGCTCAAATTGCTGGATGAAGGAGTAATATATCCAATTGCTAATAGTGAGTGGGTGAGCCCAGTACATGTAGTTCCTAAGAAATCTGGAATCACTGTGGTGAAAAATGAGAATAATGAATTGGTTCCTACTAGGACTACTACTGGGTGGAGAATGTGCATTGATTATAGGAAGTTGAACAATGCTACAAAGAAAGATCATTTCCCTCTTCCTTTTATTGATCAGATGTTAGATAAACTTTCTGGACACTCACATTATTGTTTTCTAGATGGCCTTTCAGGTTACTATCAGGTGCCAATATCTCCAAAGGATCAGTCCAAGACAACCTTTACTTGCCCTTTTGGAACTTATGCATTTCGACGTATGCCCTTTGGCTTGTGCAATGCACCTGCAACTTTTCAGAGATGCATGATGTCTATCTTCTCTGACATGATAGATGATTTTATTGAGGTATTTATGGATGATTTTTCTGTTTTTGGTAATTCTTTTGATAATTGCCTCAATAAACTTGTTCGTGTGCTTGAGAGATGCATTGAATGTAACCTCGCTTTAAGTTGGGAAAAGAGTCATTTTATGGTTACTCAGGGCATTGTCTTAGGTCATGTGGTGTCAAGTAAAGGGATTGAGGTAGATAAGGCTAAAGTTGAATTGATTGATAAGTTACCCCCACCTACCTCTGTTAAGAGAATAAGAAGTTTTCTAGGGCATGCATGATTTTACAGGAGGTTTATTAAGGATTTTTCCAAAATAAGCCAACCATTGTGCCATTTGTTGGGGAAAGATGTTCCATTTGAATTTACAGCACAATGCATGCAAGCTTTTAATTCCCTTAAGGAAAAATTGACCAGTGCACCAGTGATTGTAGCTCCTGTTTGGTCTTTACCTTTTGAAATCATGTGTGATGCCTCTAATCATGCAGTAGGAGCTGTTCTTGGGCAAAGGGTTGATAAATACTTGAGAGTAATATATTATGCCAGCTTAACCTTGAATAGTGCATAAATGAACTACACCACAACTGAAAAGGAAATGTTAGCTGTTGTTTTTGCTTTAGACAAATTTAGAGCATATTTAATTGGGTAAAAAATTATTGTGCATTCTGATCATGCAGCTCTTAAATATCTGTTAACAAAACAACATGCTAAACCGCGCTTAATTAGATGGGTGTTGTTATTGCAAGAATTTGATTTCCAAATCAAGGATACTAAGGGTAGTGAGAATGTTGTTGCTGATCATTTATCCAGATTACCCTTCTTTAGTGAAAATCTTGCATCTGATAGCATTCATAAAAATTTAGAAGCATTTCCTGATGAGCAGCTTTTTGTGGTATTTGATGCACCTTGGTTTGTAGATATTGCTAACTATCTTGCTTGTGGAATATTGCGTACTAACATGTCATTTCAGGAAAAGAAAACGTTTTTACACTTGAGTAAGTTTGATTTTTGGGATGAACCTTATCGATTCCGGATATGCAAAGATGAGATAGTTCGCAGGTGTGTATCTGAGGAAGAACAACTGAGTGTTCTTCAATTTTGTCATGACCTTCACTGTGGGGGTCATTTTGGAGGAAGAAAGACTGCAGAAAAGGTGCTACAAAGTGGTTTTTATAGGCCTACCTTATTTAAAGATGCTCAAGAGTATTGTAAGCACTGTGACCGTTGTCAAAGAGTAGGTAATATTGGGAGGAGGAATGAAATGCCCCTTCAATCATATATTGTTGTTGAACTGTTTGATGTGTGAGGAATTGACTTCATGGGTCCTTTTCCCAAATCTTTTGGTTTTGAATATATTTTAGTTGCTGTTGACTATGTTTCCAAATGGGTGGAGGCAATCCCCACCCGTACTAATGATGCTAATGTAGTTGTTAAATTTGTGAAGGAAAATATTCTTAGCAGATTTGGTACGCCAAGGGTAATAGTCAGTGATGGGGGAAGCCATTTTTGCAACAGACTTTTTGAAAAGTTAATGCACAAATCTGGTGTGAAGCACAAGGTGGCAACCCCATACCATCCACAGACTTCTAGGCAAGTCGAAACATCAAACAAGCAGCTAAAAGGAATTCTGGAGAAAACAGTCAACACATTAAGGAAGGATTGGGCAAACAGATTACATGATGCACTATGGGCATATCGTACTGCTTTCAAGACTCCTCTAGGTATGAGTCCATACAGATTGGTGTTTGGAAAAGCTTGTCACTTACCAGTGGAGTTGGAGCACAGAGCATATTGGGCAATTAAGACTCTGAATTTGGACTTGGACAAAGCGAAAAGAGAACGATTTCTGCAAATTTTAGAGTTAGATGAGCTGAGAAATGAGGCGTATGAGAGCTCGAGAATTTACAAGGATCGCACTAAAGCACTTCATGACAGAATTATAGTGCGAAGGACATTGAGTCCAGGTATGAAAGTTTTACTTTTTAACTCTCGACTCCTTCTTTTTCCAGGTAAACTCAAGTCTCGATGGAGTGGTCCTTTCGAGATAACTCAGGTGTATCCTTCTGGTGCCATTGAATTACTTAACTCTCGAACAAGTGAGACTTTTAAAGTGAATGGACAGAGAGTTAAGCCATACAATGAAGGATTTCAAGAAGTGAGAATCATTGACAACACTTTGATCCATGATCCATAGGCCTTGCATGATGTCCAGCTTTATGACATTAAAGAAGCGCTAAATGGGAGGCAACCCATCGGTTTGCATTTATTTTTCATAGTTGTAATTTTAAATTTAAAAAGTTTTGATTTTTTTTTTGTTCAGTTTAAATAAATGGAATGGTGCTTTGATCGGTTTTTATTTTGTGTTTCAGGGTGGTTTAAAGAAGAATTTGCAAAATCTTTAAGAATTATAAAAAAAAAAGTTGAAAATGGCAGAAGGAGACACGGCCAAAGGACCTGGCCGTGTCACTTGGACACGGCCAAGCCTAATTTTTTTTTATGTGCACTTAGTCACAGTGAGTGACACGGCCAAAGGACTTGGCCGTGTCCCTTGGCCGTGTCACTTGGACACGGCCAAGCTTCACCAGCAACTCAATTTTCTTTCAATTTTTGCAAATTTTTGTACAGAAGAGGACACACCCATGGGACACGGCCAAGTCACTGGCCGTGTCCCTCCAAGGGCATCAAACACGGCCGTGTCACATAGACTTGGCCGTGTCTCTTCACTTTCATGACACGGCCGTGTTGCCCACAACTTGGCCGTGTCTCCCACTTTTTCACTTTAAAAAGCCACGATTTTTGCACAGATGTTCCATTAAATCCCTAAATGGTTTGTTGAAGTGTCTAATGGAAACTAAATGGTTTGTGTTTTCCCTGAAATAGGCATACTGTTTATATAGACAAAACAAGCTGAATGAAGCTTTGGAATCCTTGAAAGGCCAAGAGAGAACGTCTGAAACTACGCTATTAGAATGTCAGATTCTCTTTCGCATGGGAAAAATGGATGCATGTGTTGACATCTATAAGAAGCTTCTGAAATCAAAAATTGATTCCTTAGAAATTAACCTTTTTGCTAGTTTGATTTTGGGTGGGAGAGCTTCTGAAGTGCAAGAAATGATGGACGCAAATCGGATTAAAGCATCTAGCAGCTTTGAGTTGGCATACAACACTGCTTGTTCTTTGATAGAAAGGAATAAGCACACAGATGCAGAACAACTTTTGCTGACAGCTCGAAGGTTATAAAAACATACTCTATTTTCTCAAGGTTATAGAAACAAAGTGCTTTGCATGTGTTTCTTTCACCATTTTTCTTAGTTTCTAGCTATTGCTAGTGAATAAGAAGCTTTTTTCTATATTAGAAATAAGTTTCTCTAGTAAATTTTCCTTGTCTATAAACATTATTTGTTTATTTGTAACAAAAGTGACATGTCAGCAACATGCGTGCTACTTTCCTTCTTAATCAAATTTTTTTAGTGTGGATTATAATTTGAGCTATAAATTTCTCCAAAGATACAAGTATTATGGACTAAAATGCTCCATTTTTTTTTCCACATTTGTCAGAATTGGTCAGGAAACTTTAATGGATGACAATTTGGCTGAGGATGATATAGAGATTGAATTGGCTCCTATAGCTGTTCAATTGGCATATGTTCAGCAGGTATGATAATGATACAATGTGAATAATTTACTATTATTATTTTTTATATATGGATTTTTTAAGATGGCCAATAATGCATATAGTTTATTTGATCAGCTCTTAGGACGGCCACTAGAGGCAATGGAAGTTTACACGGAAATTATTAACCGAAATCTCACAGATGAATCATCTTTTGTTGTTGCTGTTAACAATCTCGTGTCTCTGAAAGGAATAAGAGATGTTTCTGATAACCTGAGGAAACTTGATCGGCTCAAAGAAAAAGATGCACAGGGTTTCCAGCTTTCTCGTGGACTTGAAAAGCTTTCTCCAAAACAAAGGGAGACAATATATGCAAACATGGTGCTTTTACTTCTCCATGCAAATAAGCTGGATCAGGTCTTCTATTTTTGTTTGTGCATTTCTTAGTTTGTGAATTTTGTCCCTACTCTGTAAAATTAGGAGATTCTCAGCTTCATGTAATGACCTCTTTTTACTGTCAATATTTAACAGGCACGGGAAATTGTTGAATCATTGATAGGCATGTTTGATGACAGTGTGGTGCCAGTTCTGCTTCAATCTGCAGCCTTGGTCAGAGAGAATAAGGCCAGCAGAGCTGAAGAAGTACTGGGGCAGTTTGCTGAAAAGTTCCCAAATAAGTCCAAGATTGTTCTTCTTGTAAGAGCACTAATTTCACATGATTTTCATTATTTTATTCTCTAGTTTTGCTAACTGCTCCTGAGGGGATCCAATCCATATCATTCTCCTGCATTGTCTCCTTTTTGTTGCTTTATTGTTTAATGGTGGAAAACATAAGAACTTCTTCGCAACATGTATAGATGTGCAAAGTTTTAGTCCCCTTTCATATGTTAGCCTATAGTTGATGGAATACTAAATCACACCAGTATTATTGACCTTCTGTTATGATGAATGGGGTTTTTGTTAGGACTTATTAGTATTAATATGCTGTTGTATTACTGTGATGAGATCGGAGTAAAGGTCAGGGGCTGTCCAAGAATTGCATTCAAATGCTTCCTCAACTAAAATTCCAACCTGGTTCCAACTTTGAAGAGGTTTCTTGTTCCATTTGTTTGCAGGTACGTACTAATTGTTAATTTTTAATTTTTCAAAAAGTTTTTTGTTTGTAAAGTAATATATTATATATACAGATTTTGTTGTCTGGAAGTGCAGGATTTTAAAGAAGGGGATTCAATAAGAAAGGTTCCTCATTGTGAGCACTTGTTTCATTTGGAGTGTATAGATAAATGTTTGAGGTAGGCAGGTGTTGGTTCAGCTGCAAATAAGCTCTACTTTTGTTTTTCTTTGAACACAATATTGTTGCATATGAAATTGGCATAACTTCTTTATCTAATCACTTGTTTTGTTTCATTCTTTATTCATGGATAATTTTTCTTTTTGTCCAATAATTCATTAGTTACTTGCAAGTTTTGCTTTCCATCTCAATAATTTGAACTCGAACTCGAGACTTTCGATTGATTGAAAAATTACAATTTAAATTTTGTGCAAAATTATACATGCATCAACTAGATGACTTATAACCAACTTTTATTTTGTATTTGTTTATTTTGTAAGTCACTTCGACCTTTGGTACTTGTATTGTTTCAGCCATGAACTTATTGTTGGTTTTTGGGCAAGTGTGATGTTGTTTTGAAGCATAATGTACGTTAGCTGCTTTCTCTTCTTCTTTCTCAATATAGAAGAATTTTCCTTTTCTAATGGGATGCTATATGTTTTTACTTTGATACATTTTTTGCAATGTTTGAACTTTGAATTGACTGGACCTGTCTTTGTCTGAAACGAACAGTTTCTGTTCCATACCATTAGATATGCAATGACTGTAGTTCTCTTGAGAGGAATTTTGCAAAAATGTTGTTCATGGCTAATTAGCAAAACAAGCTTGTTCTCTCTTTTGATAATTTTTATTTAAGCCTTCTGTATCACACTGTAGGGTTCACCTTTGTTTTCTTATTTATCATTGAACTCTCTTAGAGCTGTGTATTGCAAGTTTATAGCATCCAGATAGTCTAGATGACCCTCAATGAATTCTTTCTATTCATTGGCCATTGTATGGATGTTCTTATGAAGGGATTCGTAAGGCTAGAATCGAAAAGGCAGGTTCATAGGTTTACAGAGTCCTGATTAACATTGCAGCTGTTTATAGAGGAGGTTTTGTTAACACTGCATACACAGCCATAGAGACCTGAACTTGAGTTGCTATCATGTAAAGGCCATTGGAATCCTTGGCATTATTTTTTGACCTACTCATAAACATATGGACAACTACTGAACAAAATGGTTCTATAAACACAGTTGTTCATTTAGTCGAATTTTTAGCATTTCATCTTTATATTGATCTCTCTGGATATTGTAGTTTCTGAAGAAGGAATTTATAGTTGACCTTATGATTTTCAAATACTCTAACCAGAGAGTGAAATTGAAGAAGAACGCATCAAAAGTTTGATAAACAAATAGTCAAGTAATGCAAGGTATCAGTGTCATCATGCAAGTTCATATATAGAAATATATTGGTCTCAAGGTCAATAATGCCCCTATTTTTCCTTTTTATGTTCATGACTGGTATGTCATTGAATTATCGTAATTCCATTTTTAGAATTGCTATTGATGCTGGTGAAGTTTTGATATAAAGCTTTATGTTACATTTATTAGGAAAAGGATCAGATTCAAATTCAATATGTGTTGTGTGCTGTTTATGTTCTTTGATATAGAATTCTTGAGTTATCTTAAGATTTGCCTTCTGTTTTGCTACAAATTACATGATATTACTCATATTGCAGCTTATTAATGCAAATGTTTGTTCAGGTTCTCTTAAGAGGTCCAAAGAATGCCCGTGAAGCTGTGAAACACTTTGGCCCAGCTCCTGGTGTGCCACACAGCCATACTAAACCCTATGTGCGATCAAAGGGAAGGAAGTTTGAGAGAGCTAGAGGAAGGAGGAACAACAGATGATTTAGAGTTTGATTTGTTTTTAGTTCTATATTGTGAGACACTTGTGTTACTTTTTCCCAAATATTGTTATTTTCAAGATAGATTATTTGTAGTAGTGTTCTTAACACATGCATAATTAAATTGTAAAATATTTTATTCTATTGAAGATTAATAAAAGAATTATTTTTATCAATGTAATTAGTGTTTTTTTTAGATTGTGTTTAAATGTTCCAAATGTATTTATAAAGTTCTCATAAAATTAATTGATAATACAAATAGTTCCAATAAAAATCAATATTAAATTGTTACGGATTTGCTACGAATCTGTGACTGATATCTGAAATCTATGACGGAATCTGCGATGGAATCTGCAATGAATTTGGGACGAAAATCTGTGACGAAATCTGCGACGAAAATCTACGACAGAATCTGCGACGAAATTTGCGACGGCTGCCCTTTACCCGCGAAAATTTAAGCGCGAGATTTGCAACCGCCGAGTGGTTGCAAATCCGTCGCAATCTGCGACGGCCTGTCGCAAAATTGAAAATTGCGATGCCTTTTTTATTAACGGATCGTATCCATCGCAGATCGGTCGCAGATCGGTCGCAATACTTGATTTGCGACGGCGACGGATTCTGTCCGTCTCAGATAGTGTATTTTTTTGTAGTGTCTATGTGTAGCTTGTTGCATGTTTAACTTACAAATTTGATCTCATAGAAATCAAGTTGCATGTTGGAACCCATGATTTTACATATATTAAGCTTTAAATATAAATCCAAAACCCTAATTTCATGAACTCAATCCTTAGGGTTTAATCCTGGCCTTTATATTTTAGTTTAATTTTTCTAAATTCCAGTTTATATGTTTTAGCCTGAACTGCACATTAAACCCTAATTTTGCATGTCTTCATCTTGATTTGCACATTAAACCCTAATCCTACAATTAAACCCTAAACTTCATAACTAAACCCTAATTTCACAATAAAACCCTACCTTATAAACCGTTGATCTTTCGGGGGTGCTGCCCCTTTGACCCCTACCCACTAACCAACTTGCGGGACTGCCGTAGGCACAACTCACAGCATCACACCCTATATTTCATTAGTAGATTAATATTAAAATCTATTTGTAAATTGCAATATTAATGATTAACTTTACCTTCATTAGTTTATCTTTAATTTATAATTGTTTATTTATTTGATTACTTGATTTACCATGGATTATTATTAAATATGTATTTGTTGTATTCTTAAGAGACTTGTAAAATGCATATTTTCACTTTGTGGGTGCCTTGGTTACTTAATTTGTTTCTTTTATCTTATTTGTATTTGGGTATTAATGTAAGGGACATGTTTCCACCAATGGGTGGGTGTCCTATTTTTATTTTCTTATGTTTTAAGCATGAGACATTATAAGGGCATGTTTTCATCCATGGATGGGTACCCATTTTGATTGATTTATTTAAATTAATAATATGATGAATGTTTATTTCTAATTGCATGTAATATGAATAATACTATAATAATCTAAGAATTTAATAATATCTAGACCTGAAAAGGAGGCCGATTCTATAGACCTGGGCACTGTGGGGGTGTTGGGTCATTCTCACCTTCCCCATACATACCCAACTTTTCAAACCTGAGTAGGGGTTGGGGATTCCTTAGGAATCAAGTCATCCACCCTTTTCTTTTCTTTTTTGGCCCATCCAGGTGCTAACTTCATTTCTCCGAGTTTAGGCATGTGTTCTCTAAGGCCGTGAGACTAACAATACCGAAGTCGCAAGAACCATTCCATTGGGAGTAGGGGCAAAAATTCATGCTCACACCAAGCATTGGGGATTCATCCATTACAGATACAATGTGGTTTCCATTATCGTGTTCTTTGTAGTGAATTCCTCAACTAGTTATAACATATTTTTAGGAAGAGATTGGATACATGAAAATTGGTGCATGTTGTCATCTTTACACCAATTCTTGTTATACTAGTGAGGAAATGAGGTTGAAGTGATTTGGGATGAAAAAAGGCCTTTCTCAGTTTAACTGGATAATACTGAGGCATGATATTTTGATTGTTTGGGGCTAATAAAGTTTCATGGTTGCAAGAAGAATGGAGAACCAAAGCATGTGTTCATGATGACCTAAGAGAAAGAGCACATTAAAAACTAGTCTCATTCACTCTTAAGATCCATTACAATTGTGTCAGTCAGGCCAATGGAGTACCTTATCATCTAGGAGATTAATGATTAGTCAGTCCTCAAAGGAGGAGGTAGTAGCTGCAATCGCTTTATGGAGATACCACGTGCAACAAATCTATGATGAATTGGAATTTGGTGAATGGAAGGTGGATGGAGCAGAAGAAATATTTGAGGAGGAGCTTGAGGAAGAGGAACAAGAAGAACTATAATGGAAGGAATTATAGTAGAAGCCTAAAAAGTTTGAGGATATCAAACACATTATACGTTATCTTCTGGAAGAAGTGAACCTTAGCACTGAGGAAGAGCCAAGGTTGACATATATCCTTCACTCCTCAAAGGTAGACTTAGAGAATAGATAATAAGTCTGCTTAAGGAATTTAAAGATTGTTCCGTGTGGAACAATAAAGATATGCCTAGGATGGACAAGAAGCTTATGGAGCATTGTCTACCTATTAAGCTAGGCTATCAGTCATATCAACAACTACCAAGAAGAATGATGAAGAAGGTGGAGCTCAATGTGAAAGAGGAGATAGAAAAATTAATGAAAGCCAAGTTCATCAAGCCAACTAGATATGCAAATTGACTATCCAAAAATGTTCCTATAATCAAGAAAAATGGGAAGTTGCATGTATGTGTAGACTTTAAAGACCTTAATGTTGCAACACCAAAAGATATATATGT
Organism: Garcia nutans; assembly: GCA_947685225.1. Classification (NCBI taxonomy): domain Eukaryota; kingdom Viridiplantae; phylum Streptophyta; class Magnoliopsida; order Malpighiales; family Euphorbiaceae; genus Garcia; species Garcia nutans. Next base: position 2,965,134 of record CANTUV010000013.1, read on the forward strand.
GATGCCTATAACAGATATGGTAATCAATTCCATAGCCGAAAATGAGCTCATTTCCTTTATGAATTGGTTCTCTAGTTATAACCAAATCATGATTGTTGAAAAAGATGTCTCGAAGACTGCTTTTAGATGCACTGGTGTCATTGGGACTTTTGGATGGCTTGTGATGCCATTTGGCCTAAAGAATTCTAGTGTAATCTACCAAAGACCTATGAACTCTATTTCTCATAACGTGATTGACCAATTCCTTGAGGCATACACTGATGACAATGTGGTTTAAGTCAAAATTAGCCCAAGATCATGTAGACCACCTAAGGAAAAGCTTCAAGAGGATGAGTGTAGACCCTTAATTTTTGACCCAATCCGGTCCAATATGTTTTATTTAGTCTAAAATGATTTTTGTTGTCTAATTGGTCCAAAATAATTTTTATTAAATAATTTTTGATTTAGTATCTAATTTTTATTAATAAAAAATAGAAATAAACAAATAAAAGTCAAAAAATAAAAATAAAAATAAAAATCAGAGTCGAAAAAATTGGCAACGAAAAAATCATCGCGCGGGCCCGTGAGCATTTCGCCCGCAGGAATTTCCTGTGGGCGAAATCACTGTGCAATTTCGCACGCAGAAATTTTCTGCCTGCGAAATAGCTTACGGGCTCGCTCCGCGCGCACTGCCGTAGATTTCTGCCGCAGAATTTTTTCGTCAGCGCATTTTTTCCTGCGGTAATTTTTTTCGGCAGCGCAAATTTTCCGACACAAATTTTTCGAAACCTATCCAATTAGGTTTTGGTTTCTTTTTTTTTTATTAATATTACTTACCTTAACTAATTAGGAATAAACAACCTCAAACCACTATAAATAAGGACCAAAGGCAATTAATTTGGGGGGGACAAAAAATCCAACAGTAGCTTGGAAAATTTGAAACCAAATCAAGGAAGGAAAAGAAGCAATTCAATTCAACTTTTTTCTGGAACAGTAGCATCACGATTTAAACAATTCAAAGGCAAGAAAAGGCTTGTCTTTGAAGCTAGTTCATCCAAGAAGAATTGTTTTTGGAGGAATCATCAAAAGAAGGTATGTATTAATTGATTTTCTTTAATTGTTTTTTTACACAGTAGCTAAAATTATGAAATTTAGGTTTTCTAAATCAAAAACCTTAGAACTTTAATTTAGTTTTTCCAAGGTTAAAACACTAATACGTTACTTTATTTTCCAAAAAGACTTAAAATTGTTATTTTTACTTCTTAAAAATCTTAAAACTCTAATTGAACATATTTTTCAACAAAACTAGAAATTAATTCTGTTTCTTTTAAAATTTTAAACTTGGTATTGTTTCTTAAAAAAAAACCATAAAAAGCATCTTTTCTATTTGTAAAAACTTCAATCCATTTGTTTAAATTCATAAAACCTCATGAAATCATCAAATTGTCTTTTTATACCCTAATTCAACAAATCACCCGAGACCCAAATTCTAAAACACTAAAACCCTAATTCAACTTCTAAACCTAAAATATTAAACTTTAACTCCTTTAAAACCTTAAACCCTAATTTTTATGAACCCTAATCCTTTTAAAACATTAAAAAACATAAAAACCTAAATTTTACACAGTAGCTTAGGAACCCAATAACCAAACATCACAAATTAAAGTATTTTAAAGTGTTTAAAACCCTAGTTTCATGATATCATCATTCAAACCTTAAATCTACTAACCAAGGAACAAGGAGACAATTTTTGGAATTGGAAAAACCGATGTCTTGGGTTCTCAATAAGCTTCAAAGAAAAGGATTGCTACAACCCTTAAATCCACGTCCTTTGCCTAACCCTCTCCCACCTAACTTTAACACCAAAGCATTTTGTCAATTCCGCCAAATGCAAGGGCATGACATGGATAGATGTGTAAGGTTGAGACATAAGATCCAAAACCTAATTGATAATGGGAAGCTACCCGAGCCCAATAAGCCAAACACCAAAGACAACCCATTACCAAAATTCAATAGGGTACCACCACCGGTAACCTTCATGATTGGAGGAGGTTTGCATGAGGCCTTTGTCATGTATTCTTTTCAAGATGATGAAAAAGCAACCAAAGAAGAAGAGGCATTTGTCAAAATTGAACAAGCTATGATGGGTGGAGAAGTAGAAATTTGTGTTGTCAACGGGTTTTGGGATTCAAGTGATAGTGATGATGATATTATACCCAAGAAGGAGGAGTGGACTTGGTCCGAGCCCGAAGAAGATGAGGTGATGAATACTAGATCCGGTAAGCCTTACGCAAGGCCAGCACCTAAGGAGATAGAAACTAATAAGGGGAAGGAAGTTGAAGTGGAAGAAGATGATGCTGTGCTCAAGCAATTGAAAAGAATCCAAGCAAGTGTTGGCATTTGGGACTTGTTAGCTAGTTCTAAAAAGCACCGAGAAACTATGGCTAAAGCCTTAGCTAGCATGCCAATTTCTACCTCCATAACACCGGAGGAGTTGATCAACTTCATAAAAATGGGGGAAGTAATGAAATGTGAAGAGGTCTAAGAAAAGAGTGAAGTTAGTATGGGAGCATTTTCTTTTTCAGATGAGGACTTACCGGAGGAAGGAAAAGACCACATCCGCCTCCTCTTTATCAAAATAGAAGTCAAGGGGAAGAGGACTCCATGTGTCATGGTCGATGATGGGTCTGCCATAAATGTTTGTCCACTTAAAATATTACCAAAGCTAGCCATATCAACAAGAGATCTAAACCCAACCGAGATAACGATTCGTGCTTATGACAACACTAAGAGGCATGCCGAAGGGACTTTCAAAGCCGCTGTCAAGGTTGGTCCAATTGAATCTATTGTTGAATTTATTGTTTTAGACATACCAGTTACCTTCGCCTTGCTCTTGGGGCGACCATGGTTTCACCCTTTTGGTGGAGTTCCTTCCACCCTTCATCAAAAGATCAAATTTCCCAATGGAAATGAGACAGTGGTCATTGAAGCTGAAGATAATGAGATTATTAATGCTCTAATGGTTGAGAGGCCTCTCAATGGTTTTCAAGTAGCTATAATTTATGATGATGAAGCAGTGGACTCCAAAGTCTTGAATATGATGAAGAGCATGAACTACCTTCCTGGAGCTGGTCTTGGAAAGGGTAAGGCCGGTTTAACAAAGTTACCAGATTTTAGAACTCAGGCTTCCAAGAAGGGGTTGGGATATGATGAAGCCAATGATGTTCAACCAAAGAAGAATGAGAAGATGAGCTTCCTACCACTTGAAGAGATCTTTGTCAAAGCTCCAGATATGGGACCACTCCAAGGAAAGCCTGAGCCGATCATGTTCATGGGTAAGCTAATTCCTGGTTTTAAAACTTTTGCAGATGTTGCTGAGTTAGTGGAGCAAGTGAAGAAAGAGCTCACCCTATCAACCAACAAAGAATCCAATCCAAAAGAGAAGAATGAAGCTGCCCTGAAAGCTGAGAAGACTCCAGAAGAGATTGCTGCCCTGGTCGAGGAAAAGTTTGAAGACATCCTGCTTTATGATTATGAGAACAATGATTGTGATTTTGATTTTAATTTGTCTGCTTTGTATGAGGATGATGATGTTTTCTTTTCCAAAATGAATGCAATAAAGTCTGATTTTGCTTACTTGTGCGATGTTTCTCCTGATGATTGCATACATTCAAATAGCAGTTACATGAGCATCTTTAATATTAATTATGTTGACACACAATCATTAAATTTGGGAACAATTGAAAATCCTAAAAACATTAGCATAGCATCCGACCTTACTCCTGATTAGAGAGAGAGATTTGAAAAAATATTCAAAAAATATGAAGAAGTGTTTGCTTGGTCTTATGAGGATATGCCTGGGATAGATCGAGACATAGTCGAGCATCATATTCCTACTTACACTCACATTAAACCTGTCAAACAAAAGCTTAGGCGACTAAGACCTGAGTGGGCTGAATTGGTTAAAGAAGAGGTCACTAAGCAAATACAAGTGAAGTTCCTTGAAGTGATAGAAAATTGGTTAGCCAACATAGTACCCGTGCCAAAGAAAGATGGAAGGATAAGGGTCTGCGTGGACTATAGAGATTTAAACAAAGCCTCCCCTAAGAATGATTTTCCTTTACCTCACATAGATGTACTCATTGATAGTGCAGCCTCTAGCGTGCTACACTCGTTTGTAGATGGATTTTCTGGATACAATCAAGTGTTAATGGCCCAAGAGGATAAAGCCAAAACTGCCTTCACTACTACATGGGGTATATTTTGTTATAGGGTGATGCCTTTCGGCTTAAAGAATGCTGGAGCAACCTACCAAAGGATGGCCACCACACTATTTCATGACATGATGCACAAAGAAGTTGAAGTATATGTTGATGATATGATGGTGAAGTCGGATACAAGGGAGCAACACTTCCAAAACTTAGAATTATTCTTCGATAGAGCTTTGAAGTATAAGCTAAGATTAAACCCGAAGAAGTATGTATTCGGTGTTACTTCAGGCAAATTGTTGGGACATGTAATTGGTCCGAATGGCATTGAGATAGATCCTGACAAAGTTAAAGCAATCAGGGATATGCCAGCCCCAAAGACGGAGAGAGAAGTTCGGAGATTCATTGGTAAACTGTAGTACATTAGCAGATTTATAGCAAAGCTCACAACAATCTGTGAGCCTATCTTCAAATTGCTTAGAAAGAATCAGCCAGTCGTATGAAACGAAGAATGTCAAAAGGCCTTTGACCGAATAAAAGAGTATTTGTTGAATACACCTGTTTTGAAACCACCTAAACCCGATAAACTTCTATTACTATACTTAGCAGTAGAAGAAGAGTCGATAGGAGCCATGCTAGCCCAAGCAGATGAGTCGGGGATTGAGCATGCCATTTCCTATTTGAGTAGAAAGCTCCTACCTTATGAAATTAAGTATAGTATGATTGAAAAGACATGTATAGCTGTGGTTTGGTCTTCTAAGAAGTTGCGGCATTACTTTCAATCATATAGTGTGCAAGCAATTTCCAGGTTGGATCCAATGAAGTACTTAAGGGAGACACCCTCTTTAATTGGGAAATATGGTCGATGGTTGATAATATTAGAAGAATTTGAGATTGAGTATGTAACCAGGAAAAGAATCAAGGGTAGAACGGTGGCAAAATTCCTGGCTCAACAACCATTACCAGAAAGTGAAGAGGTAATCTTGGAATTTTCAAATGAACATTTAGAAGTAATTGAAGTACAAGGGTGAAAAATGTATTTTGATGGAGCGGTAAACAGGAAAGGAGCATGTTTGGGAGTTATACTAGAATCGCCCGAAGGGGAACTTATCCCTTTAGCCAAGAAATTGAAATTTAGGGCAACCAATAACATGGTGGAGTATGAAGCGTGTATTTTTGGTTTGGAAACCCTAATGATTATGAAGGTGGATAAGGTGGAAGTTTATGGCGATTCATTGCTAGTAGTATCCCAAGTAAATGGAGAGTGGGAGTTGAAAGAGGAAAAATTAAAATCATACCATCGTTATTTGACCATGATGAAGAGGAAGTTTAAGGAGTGTAGGTTTATACACCTGTCAAGAGAAGAAAATCAGATGGCTGATGCCCTAGCCACATTGGCTTCTGTATGGGAAAATCCTGCCAGCCTATTCCTTAAGCCTCTAATCTTGACCAGTTCATCAACTTCTTGCTATGAATATGAGACAATCATGGAAGTTGATATGGACCATGATGCATGGTATAATACTATAAGGCAATTTTTAGAGGAAAGAGAATACCCGCCAGGGGCAACAAAGAAAGAGAGAAGAGCCATAAGGAGGTGGTCATTGCAATACATCACCTTCCATGAAGATTTATACCAAAGATGGTCTGATGGAGTGCATTTGAGATGTTTAAGAAAGCCTAAAGTGGAGTGCATCGTGTCTGAAATACATGCGGGAAGTTACGGTCCGCACAAGAGTGGTTTGGCCCTAGTTAAGAAGATTATCCGACAAGGTTACTATTGGTTGACCATGGAGAAAGACTGTATTGAATTTGTAAAGAAGTGCCAACAATGTCAGATGTGTTGTAACTTGAATCATATGCCTCCTGAAGAACTGCATTCAATGTATTCACCTTGGCCATTTGCCACCTGGGGTATCGACATTATAGGAGAAATACATTCGACAGCCTCAAACGGTCACCGTTTCATTGTAGTAGCAGTTGATTATTTTTCAAAATGGGTCGAAGCCGAATCCTTCAACAAGCTGGGTGAAAGTCAAATGGCTAGGTTTATTGAAAAGAATCTCATCTGCAGATATGGGGTCCCGTACAGTGTGATATCAGACAATGGGGTACAGTTTCAAGGAGCAGTTAAGGATTTATTCTCCAAGTACCAAATCCATCATCATCGATCCTCTCCTTATAGACCAAATGCTAATGGTGCAGTAGAAGCAACGAACAAGACAATTAAGCAAATTCTGTCCAAGATGACTAAGACTTACAGGGACTGGTCGGAAATACTTCCCTTTGCTTTATGGGGATATAGGACGAGTGTGCGAATACCTACTGGGATGACACCGTTCTCTTTAGTTTATGGGATGGAAGCGGTATTGCCAATTAACATCGAGATCAAGTCGTTAAGGGTGGTCTTGGAGGTTGAATTGCCTAAAATAGAATGGGTAACAGACAGATACTCACAATTAGCTTTACTAGAAGAGAGAAGGCTAAAGGCATTGTATCATCACCAACTGTACCAAAAGAGGATAGCTCGGGCTACAATAGAAGGGTTAAAATCAGAAAATTCAGAGTTGGGGATTTGGTGCTGAAGAAGCCTAATGTATCTTATCCAAGAGGGAAGTTCAGACCTAGCTGGGAAGGGCCATATGTCGTGAAACAAGTCATGAGAAAAGGTGCGGTGAAGTTATCAAACATGGATGGGAATGAATTTAGTGAGCCAATAAATATTGATAGGTTGAAGAGGTTTTATGTAAGATAGAAAAAAAATAAAAAGAAAAAAGAAAAAAGAAGCTCGCTAGGTTGAAAACCCAAAAGGGCAGCCTAGGCAAAAGTTAAAGCAGTCCGCTAGTTTCGAAAACCCGAAAGGGCGGGTTAGGCAACAATTAGGGCTAAATGAGAGAAAATCATTAATTGGAAAACCCGAAAGGGCTAATTGGCAACAGGAGTGATCTTATGTATGCTAGCTTTATGTTTGGTTGTTTCCAATTTAATAAAACAGAATTAATGATTAAATTTGTTCTATGTGCACTGTTATAAATATTTGACCAGATACGGATGAAATAAATAATCATAATTGCAAAAGGTGATGACAAATTATAAATGGAAAAGAAGCATCTTTTATTACTTTAATTATTTTTCATCCTAACAAAACACTTTATGAATTGACAAATGTAAAAGCTATGGCAGTCGATAAGTGTAACGTGCAGGTCAGCTTTGCCTCAGCCGATCCAAGTAGGCTTCAGTCAAGAAAGGCATGTCTAGGTCAGAAGCAAAGTCAGAATCACGAGGCTCAGCTCCATACTGACGCCCAAGTCGGCGAGGATCATAGCATGTACCTTGAAAAAGAGCAGCAAGAGGAACGTACATCAAGTATATCCGCATGGTGATACGAGAAATCTTCCACCAAGGTACCAACCAATGGATATTGACTTCAGAGCGTGAGTGGATCTAGTCAACCCAGTCAGCATATGAAGAAGCAGGATGGAGTAGCTTCCTAGCAGAATGATGACGTGGTAGGTATCTGGCAAAATCCATGGAGAGAGTATCAAGCAAACAGAGACTCTCCTGAAGCCAAATCTGTGAAGAAAGAATTTAAAAAAAAAAAAAGGTCCGCTCAGTTCAAAACCCGCAAGGGCAGCTTAGGTAAAAATTAGGACAGCTCGCTAGTTCCGAAAACCCGCATGGGCGGACTAGGCAAAAGTTAGAGCGATAAAAAAAAAGAAGAAGAAGAAGGATTACAGTAAACAACAAAATTGTATGTTTTTCATTATTGTACAATGTTTTACAATTGCTACAATATTTACATATCACTAAGAGGGTGGTGATAGGTCACCAAATAAAGACTTGAAAAAGTCGTCGCCTGTTGGAGGAGGGGGCAAATTACTTGTCCCGGGATCATCTGAAGCAGAAACACTAAAATCCCTATTGCCTTGGAGTTTTGATTTGTCATGGTCCTCATCAGAAGCAGACGAAAGGTTCTCATGGTCATCAGTCTGAGGGCCTCTCGATGAAGAAGCACGGGATCCCTCATTCCTTGAAATCGGAAGTCACAGAAATTTTGTTCGGATTGATGATATAAACTTTCAAAATGAGAAGCTTGCTGACAACTTGCAGCCAACTCTTCTTGAAGTTTCTTATTTTGTTCTTCGAACATCCGCTATGAGCCAAGAAGAGAAAAGATAAGAGCATACATAATCACACATACATATAGCGTAAACTATTATGAAATGAGGAACGTACCAGGTAGTTCATATTAATACCCTGCAGATGAGATGGTGTATCCGGCGAGCTAGAATGAGCAAACGAAGGGGCAGTGAAAGAAGGTCCAGCTTCATGATCAAATGAGCCAACAACCTGCAACAATCATTAAGAATCAAAGAAAGGCAAAGCAGTTGCAAGGGAAAAGTGGTTAAAGTGTAAAAATTCCCTTGGAAGATCAAAACAAGGAAAGAAGAGCATGAATCAAGCAAGACACGGCCAAGCCACTGGTTGTGTCTCACCTAAAGGACAAAGTCAAGAAGGACCAAGCAAAGAAAGAAAAGAAACAGTAGGTGACACTGGCAAGCAACACGGCCAAGCCACTGGCCGTGTCCCATCCTAATCCTAGAACAAAGAAAAACCAAAGAAAAGACACAAAAGCTAACACACCCAGGAGACACGGCCAAGCCACTGGCCGTGTCACTCCCATCTTCAAAGAACAAAGAAGACCCCGATCTCCAAAGATGAAGATCCATTTTCAAGGGTGAAGACCCGATCTTCGAGGGTGAAGATCCATTCTGAGGGTGAAGAATCACAATGCATAGAACATCCAGAGTAGTCAGACTTCTCAACTGATAAAAGGTTAGTCAAATTCATTCTCGGGTCCAATTACCCAATCTCGGGTCCAAGTACCCAAATCGAATTCAACCCAATCTCGAGTCCAAGTACCCAAATCAATTCAAGCTCGGGTCCAAGTACCCAAATCAAATCAATCCCGGGTCCAAGTACCCAAATCAATTCAAGCTCGGGTCCAAGTACCCAATCTTGGGTCCAAGTGCCCAATCTCGGATCCAAGTGCCCAATCTTGGGTCCAAGTACCCAAATCAAATCAATTTAGGGCCGAGTATCCCAATATAGTTAGGATCAAGTATCCCAATCCAGTTTAGGATCGAGTGTCCAAATCCAGTTAGGATCGAGTATCCAAATCCAGTTTAGGATCGAGTATCCGAATCCAGATATGATCGAGTATCCGAGTCTTGTTTAGGATCGAGTATCCAAATCTCTCAGGTCCAGAACCCAAAATTTTCCTTAGGTCCAGAACCTAGAATCTCCCTTGAGTCCAGAACTCGAACCGGGTCCAGAACCCAAATTTTCCTTAGGTCCATAACCTAGAATTATCCTTGAGTCCAGAACTCAAACTGGGTTCAGAACCCAAATTTTTCTTAGGTCTAGAACCTAGAATCTCCCTTGAGTCCAGAACTCGAACTGGGTCCAGAACCCAAATCTTCCTTAGGTCCAGAACCTAGAATTATCCTTGAGTCCAGAACTCGAACCGGGTCCAGAACCCAAATTTTCTTTAGGTCGAGAACCTAGAATTATCCTTGAGTCCAGAACTCAAACCGGGTCAAGAACCCAAATTTTTCTTAGGTCCAGAACCTAGAATTATCCTTGAGTCTAGAACTCGAATCGGGTCCAGAACCCAAATTTTCCTTAGGTCCAGAACCTAGAATTATCCTTGAGTCTAGAACTCGAACCGGGTCCAGAACCCAAAATTTCCTTAGGTCCAAAACTTATAATTATCCTTGAGTCTAAAACTCGAACAGGGTCCAGAACCCAAAACCTCAACCGTTTCATCAAAAATTAAGTCTTATTGCTTTTCACTCTCTTTCACTAAGGTTTCAAATCATTCAAGCAGGGGGCAAACTGTAGACCCTTAATTTTTTACCCAATCTGGTCCAATATGTTTTATTTAGTCTAAAATGATTTTTGTTGTCTAATTGGTCCAAAATAATTTTTATTAAATAATTTTTGCTTTAATATCTAACTTTTTATTAATAAAAATAGAAATAAACAAATAAAAGTCAAAAAATAAAAATAAAAATAAAAATCAGAGTCAAAAAAATCGGCGACTAAAAAATCATCGCTCGGGCCCGTGGGCATTTCGCCCCCGGGAATTTCCTGCGGGCGAAATCACTGTGCTATTTCACATGCAGAAATTTTCTGCCTGCAAAATAGCTTACGGGCCCACTCCACGTATGCTGCCGCAGATTTCTGTGGCAGAATTTTTTTGCCAGCGTATTTTTTTCTACGACAATTTTTTTCGGCAGCGCAAATTTTCCGACGCAAATTTTCCGAAACCTAATCCAATTAGGTTTTGGTTTCTTTTTTTATTAATATTACTTACCTTAACTAATTAGGAATAAACAACCTCAAACCACTATAAATAAGGACCAAAGGCAATTAATTTGGGGGGGACAAAAAATCCAACAGTAGCTTGGAAAATTTGAAACCAAATCAAGGAAGGAAAAGAAGCAATTCAAATCAACTTTTTTCTGGAACAGCAGCATCACGATTTAAGCAATTCAAAGGCAAAAAAAGGCTTGTCTTTGAAGTTAGTTCATCCAAGAAGAATTATTTTTGGAGGAATCATGAAAACAAGGTATGTGTTAATTGATTTTCATTAATTATTTTTTTTACACAGTAGCTAAAATTATGAAATTTAGGTTTTCTAAATCAAAAACCTTAGAACTTTAATTTAGTTTTTCCAAGGTTAAAACACTAATGCGTTACTTTATTTTCCAAAAAGACTTAAAATTGTTATTTTTACTTCTTAAAAATCTTAAAACTCTAATTGAACATATTTTTCAACAAAACTAGAAATTAATTCTGTTTCTTTTAAAATTTTAAACTTGGTATTGTTTCTTCCAAAAAACCATAAAAAGCCTCTTTTCTATTTTTAAAAACTTCAATCCGTTTGTTTAAATTCATAAAACCTCATGAAATCATCAAATTGTCTTTTTATACCCTAATTCAACAAATCACCCGAGACCCAAATTCTAAAACACTAAAACCCTAATTCAACTTCTAAACCTAAAATATTAAACTTTAACTCCTTTAAACCCTAATTTTTATGAACCCTAATCCTTTTAAAACATTAAAAAACATAAAAACATAAAAACCTAAATTTTACACAATAGCTTAAGAACCCAATAACCAAACATCACAAATTAAAGTATTTTAAAGTGTTTAAAACCCTAGTTTCATGATATCATCATTCAAGTCTTAATTTTGTTAATCAAAGAGTCTTACCATCCCTTTAAAACATAAAACACTAATTTATTTTAATTCCATAAAAAGTCACAGTAGCCATAATTGGACTTTTATTTGCTTTATTCAATTTCATACTTGATTATGCTTTGATTTATTTCTTATGCTTTAATTTATTTAATTTCAATACTTGATTTATTTAATTTATCATAGATGAATGTTTATTTTATATTTTTGATGAATGATTTATTTATTATGAATGGCTATTTATTTTTATCAATTTATTTAGACTTCCAAATGTTGTAAGAGGTATGTTTCCACTTGGTGGGTACCTCATTAGTTAAATATCATGTAATTTAATTTGCTTTTTTTATTTTAGAACCTATGTAAAGGGCATGTTTCTACCTTTTAATTTATCATAGATGAATGTTTATTTTATATTTTTGATGAATGATTTATTTATTATGAATGGCTATTTATTTTTATCAATTTATTTAGACTTCCAAATGTTGTAAGAGGTATGTTTCCACTTGGTGGGTACCTCATTAGTTAAATATCATGTAATTTAATTTGCTTTTTTTATTTTAGAACCTATGTAAAGGGCATGTTTCTACCTTTTGGTGGGTGTCCTATCTAGGCATATGATGTAAGGACATGTTTCCATCCTTGGATGAGTGTCCATTTATTTGCTTTGTTTGGACATTGTTTTGATTTTAATATAATGATGCTTTCTTTTATTTATTGTTTGTAATATGGATATTGTTGTTATATTTAAGAATTTTATAATATTAAGACCTGTAAATGAGGCCGGTTCCAATGAACCGGGCGCTGTGGGGGTGCTGAGCCATTTCTCACCTTCCCCACACGTACCCAACTTTTCGAACCCATTAGGGGGTTGGGGATTCCTTAGGAATCGAGTTATTCACCCCTTTCTTTTTCCCGGCCCGTCCGGGTGGCGACTCCATTTTCTCCGGACTTAGTTCCGTGTTCTCTAAGGCCCCGAGCCCAAACAGTGCCAAAGTCACAAGAACCATTCCACCGGGAGTGGGGGCGAAAATCCCCGCTCACAATGAGGCTCCATAAGTTGAAATTAAATCCTCTAAAATGCACTTTTAGTGTACAATCAAGAAACTTCCTGAGATTCTTAGTGCATTAAAGAGGAGTGGAGATTGACAAAAATAAAACTTAGGCTATCTTAAAAGCATAAACACTAATAATAAAAAGGAGCTCCAAAGATTTTTAGGGCAGATCAATTATCTAAGGAGGTTTATTTCTAATCTTACAAAAAAGACTAACATTCTATTAAAGCTGATGAAGCTTAAGACGATGAAGGAATTTGTTTGGAGAGAATAGAACTAGGCCGCATTTGATAAATTAAAAAGAGTATCTCACCAAAACTCTTGTTTTGATGCCTCCGTAAGAAGGTGTGCCTTTTAGATTTACATCTCAGCCGCTAAGAAATCCATAGGATGAATGCTAGCCCAGAATAATGCCTCAGACCATGCACAAACTATTTACTATCTCAATTGGATATTATAACCCATTGAATTTAGATACTCACTAATTGAAAAGTTATGCATGGCTCTTCTCTTTGCATGCACAAAGCTGAGGCACTACATTATTCAAGGCAGGGTGTTTGTGATTTCCTTCAAAATTTTAATCAAAAGTATGTTTAGTCGGCCTTTGATCACTGGAAGAGTGGGGAAATGGGCTATTGCATTAGCCAAGTTCTCCTTGATATATTTTCCTCAAAAAGGAGTCAAAGGGCAGACAATGGTAGATTTCTTGGCTGACCACCCTTCATTACATGTCCAAAGTGAAGAAGAAGATCTTTAGATGAACAACAATGAGGCCACTCAGTGGATATTAAGATTTGATGGATCTAGTATTGAAATATTTACTGGGGTAGGGATACTTTTTACATCCTCAATAGGATTAAAAAATTGCATTCTCATTCAAACTAGATTTTGACTATGCCAGCAATCAAGCAGAGCACGAGACAATCATCATCGGTCTAGAGATACTCCTAGATTTAGAAGCAAAAGATGTTATGATTATGGGAGATTCATAGTTGGTCTTAAGGCAGCTAAATAATGAATACAAGTGCATCGACATTTCATTAACACCTTACTATGCTACTATAGTTCAATTATTAGATAGTTTCAGCAAGGTCTCCTTCATGCATGTCCCTAAAGAAGAGAACTGGGAGGCTAAAAAATTGGCACAAGTGGCATTGGGCTTAAGTATGTCTAAAGAGTTAGCTCAAAAGTTAATTATGGTGTTTCCCATTCATCATCCTCGAAGGAATACAAATTGAGTTTCTCAACACAGATATCAATGTAGTTGAGGATTAGCAAATTGAGCTCAAGTGGTACCTAGGCCATCTGAGATGCAAAACCCCTTAAAAGATCAAACACCAAGTTCTCAATTACGTCCTTTGGGAAGGAAAATTATACAAGAATGGAACATATGGCATATTGCTCAAGTGCCTTGCCTTTCCTGAAGTAGTGGAAGTGATAAAGAAAGTACATAAGGGAATATGTAGTGCACACAAGGTTGGAGTTAAGATGAGGCTTTTAATCAAGAGACATAGCTACTACTAGCCAATAATCTTCAAGGATTGCTTCACTTACATTAAAGGATACTACCAATGTCAAAATATAAAAGTATTCAGTGAGTCCCAACTAAGAAACTACATCCAATAATTTGACCTTGGCCTTTAATGGATAAGCAATTGACTTAATACGAAAAATCCAACTTGCCTCCTTAAAAGGACATATCTTCCTCATAGTGGCCATGGATTATTTTATTAAACGGGTTGAAGCCATTTCTTGAGGAAAGTAAGCGGGTTGAAGCCATTCCCTTAAAGAAAGTTCAACAAAAGGACGTGATTGAATTCATTAAGGAACACATCATTCACAGGTTTTGCATTCCCCAGTCAATCACAGTTAATTAAGGTACAATGTTTATGAGAGAAGAAATTAGAGATTTTTCTGAGGACTATGGCATTTAACTTTTAAGCCCACTCCTCACTATGCTAAAGTGAACAGACAAGTTGAGGCCTTCAATAAAATCCTTATTAGTATCTTAGAGAAAATGCTTGAAGACAATCCTAGAGAATGGCACAAGGTTCTATCTAAAATATTATGGGCTTGTCAAACTTCTAAAAGAGTAATATTGGTGTATCTTTATTTTCTTTAATCTATAATCATGATGGTAATGTCATCTTTAAGGATTGCCAAACAGAATGAACTTGCTTCTGAGAAATACAAAGAATTGATGATCATGAAATTGGAGAATGTTAAGAAGGAAAGTTTACAAGCACTAAATTGCATAATCTCATAGAAGAAGAAAAATTTCAGGTGTGAGGTCTCGCCTAAGCACCAATCCAGCCCACTTTAGGAATCAAGAGCCGAAATGCTCATTTGGGTTAAGTCTCATGCGATACCGCTACGTACGGTCTCTATTCGATTTGGTAAGCACAAGTTTAGGGTTATCTTTTGTTTTGAAAAGATCTTGTTTCTTTTATTTGAAAGAAAATCTCCTTTTATTTTAAAAATGGATAGAGGCTTTTATTTTGAAAAGCAATATATTGGAGAGTTGCCACCTTAGTTTATTTTATTTTGAAAAAATTAAGAAAAAACCTATTTAGTTGGCTTCATTAAATTAAATTAATTTTTACTCAAAAAGACACTAGTCTGAAACCAATCATGATGGGTTCTAGGCTAAGTTTTCATACCAAACATGATTTTTTGTCTCTCTTTGATTGACTTAGTCATTCTAGATTTAAAAACGTAATTTTTTATAGATTATACCTCAAATAACCATGAATGACAATATATTACAAAGTATGTACATTTAATAATGATGACATCTACAAGTGTAGTGTTGAATAATAAAATATTATAGCTCCCTCAAAATAATGATTCTAGGGGAGCTTCAACTCTAGCCCTTATGGGTCCTAAGTTAAGCACAAATTCCCAACTAATGAATAAACTCAAAGAAAAGAAAAAAGAGAAAACAAACATAACCACAGGGCATCCGTTTGCAAAACTCACCAAATTTACAAACGGAGCCTCAAAATAATCAACATTCAATAAGAAAATAAAAACAATAATAACATTGAAAATAATAACTAAAAACAATAAGAAGAAATTAAAATGAAAGGGGCCGGTTGGTTGTTAAATTGTGGGCTCGCCATTCAGAGTAATATTCTGAGTGCCTATTTATCTTGTTTGAATAGAAATTGGAGCCATAAGTAGTTCGTGCCTTTGATTGTTGTCACTTCCCGTTTCTAGAAATGTGATGGTCCTAGGGTCCAAAAAGGCTTAAGGCCACCAGGCATCATGTAGAACCCAATGAAACTAATGTATTCATACATATTTATTATCTTCATTAATTGCTCTAGTGGATTAAAATCTTATATAATAATTATCATTACTTTATAATCCTAATATATATATTACATATTTAATTTGATATTATATATCACACACATATATCCTTTTGTTACATTATAATTTACTTCTATATCTTACTAAACTATTTATAACAATACTACGGAGCAATTAAAATGTTATACAAACTTATCACTTAATTTACCTATAACAATTATGACTAATATATTATTCTCAAACTTCTTGTTGGAAGGAAGAAATCAAGAAGCATTTAGATCTAGATAACCTCTATCTGAAACCACACAGATGATTGAGTGAGTCATCAACTCAGTGAGTTTATAATGACACAAGGGTAGGATACACAATGAGAATATCTCAAGGTTTAAAATAATAATAATATAAGGTGATTGCACAATAAATGAATATCAATAAAATTAAATACAAAAGAAGGGCTCACAATATCTGACCAATATCATAAAAAGCAATCAATTAATATGATAAATAATCACATAGCAATAGCACTAAAGAAAACATATTTTTATGTACATTTCATTGCTATCACACATCACATTCACATAAGGGTAATAACTTCTATCCTACTAATCACAAGCTTTTATGTGCACATAGTCTAATAGTATAGCCCCTATTAAGTTAGGATTCTGTCATATTGGCTAAACAATTAGCTCGGTTAGATGGCATAGGCCTAGAAGCCATATGAGATTTCACAATTTCAAATTTATGAACATAATCAATAAAGATATCAATGGTTCACATTTTGTCAAATATTTTATAGCAATAAAATAAAGGGATAAATACTATTACTCACCTTGATTTTGAAAATTTAATTCATCTTCGTCACTGATAATATCATATTAGTTCTGTGGTAATTCTCAACCTGCATTCACATTTACACATGTATTGCACTATTAAATTTTTTTCCTAACTTATTATTTATCATTCTTGTTTTAATTATTTATAAGGCAATTATACCTTATTTTGACACTTTAATATTATTGTTAAATAATTACTTAATTGTTTTAGAATATACCTTAAATTAATTTTAAGTAATTATAAGAAAGTACATTTGATAAATGTCTTCCAATGAAAATTAATTAATATATGTATATTTATATTTTACTTTATTTTCATTAATATTAATTTATAATTTTAATGACATCAATAAAATAAATTTATTAAAATAACCTTAA
The DNA here is from genome assembly GCA_947685225.1 of Garcia nutans. Taxonomy (NCBI): domain Eukaryota; kingdom Viridiplantae; phylum Streptophyta; class Magnoliopsida; order Malpighiales; family Euphorbiaceae; genus Garcia; species Garcia nutans. Next base: position 2,982,168 of record CANTUV010000013.1, read on the forward strand.
TGTTATTTATCTAGTTTCTAAAATAATTACTTTATATTTTAAATAAATCATAACTTAATATACATAATTTTTTATTAAGAAACTTCTCTAAATATTCATAATTAAAATTAAATACTTCATAATTTATTTACTTTAACCTTAATAATATTTTCTCTTAATTTCAAATAATTAATCAATTAATTAAAATAACTATTTTTGAATTCAATTAACTTCATAAACATTATAAAATAAATTATTTTAAAATAAATTAATAAAGTTAAAAATAATTCAAATAAAATTTAATTTTATGAGTTCTTATTTTACTTTAGCCTCTATTCCATTTCTATTCATATTCTTTGAATATTAAAATTCAGTTTTGAGTTCTTATTTTACTTTAGTCTCTACTTCAAAAATGCCGACTCAAATATAATCATTAACAGATTCTATTCCACTCATACGTTAAGCTAGTCATTATCAAATTTTCATATTTTAGGTTTGCACATTCAGTTTGCACTTTAGGCTGTCAATTCAAATCTCACGCCAATAAATTATCTATAATTACATACGTAAATTATTCCAAAAGTTCTAACAATACGTACAACACCTAATTCACAAATTACTTGCTTATTAAAACACATTCTCTTGACCCACGAATGTCACAACATGAGTATGAACTTACATACAAAAATTCAACTAATTTTTAAGGTCTTTTGTCACCTTAAATATTTACATTTTCTAAGCTCTCTAATTCTACTTTTGTTTTAACTCTACTGAACCACTTTCATTCCTTTACTTTTCTATCTTAATATTCAATCTAAAGATATTATGAGATTTTTTTAAAATATACACTTGCTTGTATAAATTATTTTATCTACATCCACAATCGTTTACTATTTTAATCAACAAAAGTAACTTAGCTCCATATTTTTGTCTAGCTTACTATTCAACTAATAGTTTTTCTTTCTTAAATAATTCAAATTATTAAATGAATTTCAAAAATTAAAAAGCTTTAAATAAACTCTCTTAATATGTGTATAAGTCTACTCAAATTATTTCATCCACATATAACACTATCCAGATCTTCAAATAACATAATTACAAAAAGTAATTCAAATCTGCCCTATTTTGTCTCCAATAGGTAGTTTATATATGCTAATTTATTTAAATTAATAAATGAATTTTGAAAATTTCTAAAATTTGCAGAACCTTCAGTGACATGTATATAAATTCATATGTAAAATTTCATGGCAAACTAAAATCATTTACTACCTAAATTACTTATCTTTCACAAGCTCCATTTTTTCATCTGTACAAAATTTATTTGAGCATACTTAAATTCTCTATTTTCTAAAAATATCAACAAGCACTAAAATTTCTAAATTTTTACCAATTCAATTGATAAACAAATACACTCCTTATAAAAATTTCAACTCAATTGAACTTTTTCACAATACATGTTTCATACACTAAACCTCTTAGATTTAAACTCATTTTTCTTTGATTTCTTTTATTTTGATATTTTTTCTATTTGCTTTTCCCACTTTTTCCATCTTAATTTATGATATTTACATAGTACTTACTTAGTTATTTATCTAATTACCACAATTTAGTAAGGATTTTTTTATTTAAATTTCTTTTGCTCCTAGCTCAAATCCTCACTTTTCTAATTTTTATTTAATCTTCACTAAAATTTATAAAAATTTAAAATTAAGTCTTAGACACATATATAAACATGTATTTAAAATTTTAGATTTTTTTTTTAAAATTCATTTACTATATTTAAAAAAATAGGTATTTCAAATTTATTGATTCTATTTCTATAATAACCTCACTAGTAGTACTTATTTTCCAATTTTAATTAGGTATCAAAACTTTACTAAAATTTATGAAATTTTAAAAAAATAACAAAGACATATATAGAAATGTATAACTAAAATTTCATAATTTTATTCATTCATTTACTATGTTTTTAAATTATGTCTATTTAACCTTACAGATTATGGTCTTATAGTTACTGCTATGATTGTATATATTTTTTATTTTATTTTTATGACTAAATCTTCATAAAAATTTATAAAATTCTAAATATATATCTCAGAAATACCTATGAACTAGCATTTAAAATTTCAAAATTTTCTGGATTCATTTACTGTGGTTTTTCAAATAGGTATCTCAACCTCCACAGATTTTAAATCACTAGGACAGCTCCAACAATCTATCTTCTTTTATTTTTTCATAAATAGTAAATCATCTTTAAAAATTATGAAATTTCATAAAAAAAAACTATTAACACATAGATAAATTCTCAGTTAAAATATCATGTTCATTGAACGTTTTTAGGCCAGTCTAAAAATTTGGATAAATTACTTCTCAGTTCACAAATAAGAAAATTCCAGCAACCATCACATATATATACCTGCAATCAATTCTTCCAATTAAATTCTTTAATTTCATTATCTTTGATCACCTACTATAAATATTAATCATCCATTAAATATGTCATCTCAATGCTCAAATCATGTATCAAACATAATTTAGATACATTAAATATTTAATTCCCAAACACAATGATCAACATTCGTCTAAACCTCAAAACTAAGAAATAATTCACATCTTTTAGTCATTTTCTATCACTCTAATTCATTAGTGTACTTCATGTTATTTCTAAAATAATAAACATAGCTCTAATTAGGGCCGAGTACGGATGTTGGAGATTTTAGAATCGATCCAAATATTTAGACTGAAAATATCCAAGACTTAAAAGATCTATTGACTTTTAACTTTCTCCGAATCGAATTATACCAATTTTTATAATATGGAGTGGTTCTGGATATTAGGCAATATCTAAACCGAGAACTAAACTGTATCGAACCGAATAACCTAAATAAGAATCAATTTATTACTCGTAATATGAAAATATATTTTATTATATTGAGTTATTACCTAATATTTAATATCATAGATAATTAAATTATAGTAATTTCCTGATTTAACTAAAAATAAATAAAAATATAATTAATAGTTATACATATTTTTTAATTTTTTAGCTAATCAATATTGATTTACATGTTTTACCATATTAATAAATTAATAAAATATAAGTTAAATAATATTTTAAATTAAATGTTATAATCAATATTATTTTACATGTTGTGCCAATGACAAATGTGGAGATATGAGACTCAACGAAAGTAATGTTATTGTTAATTTTTTTTACAAATTATTTTTTTGGATTGAATTTGATTGGAATTTAATTTATTTAATGGATTGAATTGGTTTAGCTAAAAGTTCATTTATTTTCTTTTTTTTATTATTTTTATTTAAAATAGAGCTCATTTGATTATTTTAAAAATAATTGAGCCAATTATCATACTTTTCGTTGTTAAATTACTGATAATGAAGTTCAAAAAAAAGCATTAGGATTTTTGCAAATTTTGACTTATCTATCTTTTTTTATATATATTTAAGTTATTTATTTGAAATTTATAATAAGTTAATGTTAGATATTTTGGCTATGGATATTGAATATTGACATTTTGATTATAGATATTGACATTTTGATTATGAATATTGATATTTTAGTTATGAATATTAGATATTAATATTTTGATTATGAATATTGGATATTGACATTTTGATTATGAATATTGAATATTGGTATTTTGATTATCGATATTGGTATTTTTATTTTATTTTATTATGGATATTGAATGTTGGATAGTTATAATAATTTTATTATTTATGTTTTAGACTACTTCATATTATGTAATAATTTTAATTTATTATTAAAAAATTAAAAAATAAAGCTAAATCTCCTAATATCCAAAACTTGGAACCAAATTTCTCCGAAAAATTGGAGCAATACAATCCAAAATTTTTTAGCTTTGCAGCAATCTTGGAGATGACATTTTGGAAATCTCCTACATTTGGTTTGATTCCGGAGATTTTTCAATTTTCGGATTGGTCCGAACCATGCTCACCCCTTACTTTAATCACAATATAGACTTGTATTTATTATTCATTTAAAACTTTTTACATCAACTAATATATTAATATTTCAGTATTATAGATATTTCCACATCTAAACTCATCATACATTATCCCTTAATAAAATTTAAGTTTATCTTTATAATTCATAACCTATTATTTATCATTTTATCAAATGCTAATTCTAAGGCTATCATTGGTTTACAAATCCAAAACTACTCTTCATAAAATTCACAATTATTGTTACGTATTAATCTAAGGACTTCTAATTATCTGTTAGCACTAGCAGTGTGGTAAACTCCCCATAATATCCTAATTACAAATTTCAAACTCTTAGCCTATCTTAATTATTCACAATCCTTTATCATCCTTAACCATATAGGCTCCACAAGAAAATTTAAATTCAATAATTGAATGCATCATTTATAATCTAATTACTTTATATGTCATTCTTCACATTCAATTTCATCAAACTTAGATTTCATTTTCTCTTCAAAAATCTTTCAAGAAAAAATTAATATCTATCCTTAGTCAATTATCTTATCTCTCAAGCTACTAGGCCCACTTAAGGAACAACTTAAAGTTTACTACTTTATGCATATCAAGGGGGAATATTAGGTATGAGCATCGATCGAGTTAGTCGAATTTTAGGACTCAACTAACCTGACTACTTAATAGTGATTGAAAAAAATTATTTTTGAAAATCGACCATTAGTGGTTGGTTCGGTCGGTTTTCATAGTAAATGCATAAGCCAAAACCGACTAACTCGGTCAATTTAAATCAATATGGTCGGTTGGGTCGGTCGGATAGTGGTCAGGTCGGTCAGATTTTGGGTTTTTTGCACATCCCCAGGGAACATACAATGTTACAATACCCTTTTTTTTTAACATAAACCGCACTTCAATACCATAAAAGTAGCAAAACAAACTCTTTACATCTACAAACACATATCACAGTCATGTGTATGTAATAACTATCAAAATCATAACCCATGGATAACACTGAATTTGAAGCAAAAGAAACTAAATCAAGACGAAAAGGAAACCTATGCTCTGCATGTTACAAGAACTTAGACCATATGGAACTCTCTCAACTATAAACATGCTACAGGCCACAAAATCTTTACCCTGATGCCACCTTTGTCACATCCCATTTTCAGAAATGTGATGGTCCTAGGCTTCAGAAAGGCTTAAGACCACCAAGCACCATATAGAACCCAACAAAACTAATGTATTCATACATATTAATTATCTTCATTAATTGCTCTAGTGGATTAAAATTTATATAATAATTATCATTACTTTTATAATCCTAATATATATTTACATATTTAATTTGATATTATATATCACACACATATATCCTTTTACTACAATGTAATTTAATTTATATCTTACTAAACCATTTATAACAATGCTACAGAGCAACTAGAATGTTATACAAACTTATCACTTAGTTTACCTATAACAATTATGGCTAATACATTATTCCCAAATTTCTTATTGGAAGGAAGAAATAGAGAAGCTGCTAGATCTAGATAACCTCTACTTGAAACCACACAGATGATAGGATGAGTAGTCAACTCAGTGAGATTATAGTGATACAAGGGTAGGATACACAATGGGAATATCTCAAGGTTTAAAATAATAATAATACAAGGTAGCTACACAACAAAGAAATATCAAAAAAATTAAATCCACAAGAAGGACCCATAATAACTAGGCCAAATCACAACAACAATCAATTAATATGATAAATAATCACATAGCAATAGCACTAAAGAAAATATATTATTATGTACATTTCATTACTATCATACATCACATTCACATAAGGGTAGTAGCTTTTTCCCTAATAATCATAAGCTTCTATATGTATATAGCTTGATGGTATAGCACCCATCAAGTTGAGATTCTATCATATTGGCTAAGAAATTAGCTCGATTGGATCATATAGGCCTAGAAGCCATATAAGGTTTCACAATTTCACAAAATTTATGAACACAATCAATAAAGGTATCAAATGGTTCATATTTTGTCAAATATTTTATGACAACAAAGAAAGGGATAAATATTATAACTCACCTTAAATTTGAAATTTTAATTCATCTTCAGCACTGATAATATCATATTGGTTCTATGGTAATTCTCAACCTACATTCGCATTTACATATGTATTGCACTATTAGATTTTTTCTTTAACTTATTGTTTGTCATTCTTGATTTAATTGTTCATAAGGCAATTATACATTATTTTAACACTTTAATATTTTAGTAAAATAATTACTTAAAATTTTTTTTAGAATATATCTTAAATTAATTTTAAGTAATTTTAAGAAAGTACATTTGATAAATGTCTTCCAATGAAAATTAATTAATATATGTATATTTATCATTTACTTTATTTCCATAAATATTAATTTATAATGTTAATGACATTAATAAAATAAATTTATTAAAATAACCTTAATGTTATTTATTTAGTTTCTAAAATAATTACTTTATATTTTAAATAAATTGTAACTTAATATACATAATCTTTTATTAAGAAACTTTTCTAAATACTCATAATTAAAATTAAATACTTCATAATTTTTATACTTTAACATTAATAATACTTTCTCTTAATTTCAAATAATTAATCAATTAATTAAAATAACTATTTTTGAATTCAATAACTTCATAAACATTATAAAATAAATTATTTTTAAACTAATTAATATTATTATATTTATTTATTTTTATTGCTTTCTCATCAATACAATTTATCCATCAACTAACTAAATTGCAAATTCTAAATTCACTTAATTTCTTAAATTTCACTAATTTCTTTTTAATCACAACTAACTAATTAATTAATTATAATATTATTCCTAAATTCAATTCAAATTCATAAATCTTAATTAAATAAAAATTAATTAATATAGTTAATAATAATTCAAATAAATTTTAATTTTATGAATTTTAAAGTATAATTTGTTAATTAAATCAACTCAATCAACTGATTAGTAATTAATAATATTTAATTAATTGATCTAAAATAAAATAATTTAAGAGATTTTAAGCTCATCTAAGCGAAAATACAATCATCGACGCATCTAAAATTTTGAAGGGAACATCGAAACTTAGTCGCTGGAGCGTCACTGGAATTCTCGTCGATTATCGCTCACATCATCGTTTAGGAGGTTTTTGATGTCCAAATGAAGCATGGTTGGTGTCATTGAAAGATAAAAAAGATAGAACCTCAATTATACTAGAGGTGTCGCCTAAGTCACAGGAAAATCACTGGAATCTCACCAGGAATTTTCTATTTTCACTAAAATTTATCTCTCACTTCGGTGATCTCCTCATAGCCTTTTTTACTCAAATTAAAGCTTATAAAAATAGAATTTCAACTCATCTTTAATCACCTGAATCAGAGTTCGAATGAGGGAGATATGACCGTTTAAAATTTCGATCAATAAAGTTAGCCAGAATTCATTATAGTAATTTTGGGAAGCTCATCTAGTGACTTCCAAACTACGATCAGAGTGATTCTAGTGTCTTTAGATTTTTTTAAGTATTAGCTTTCCAATCCCACTGGAGGTGCATCAATCGAAGGTCGAGTGACGGAGTGATAACCGAAAAACCATAGGTTTCTCTCTCTCTCTCTCTCTCTCTCTCTCTCTCTTCCTTCCTTCATTTCTTACTTTTCCAGCATCATTTTTTTCTTTTTTCATATTATATAATATATATTATTATTTTATTTTAAATTTTAAAATTTTCACATCAACTTTCATTATTTTCTCCCTTTTTTAATTCTTTTTCAAACCAAACTCTCCTTCAAATTATTATTATTATTATTATTATTATTATATTAAAATATTTCAAATTTTATGTTATTATAATCACAAAGGGATTTTAATTAACTAATTTTATAGTTGATTAATTACCGAATTAAAAATGAGATTGCAAAGTGCACCGTACTTTGGGTAAGCGCCCTTTTTTTTGACAAAATGTTGAAGAGCCTTGCCACTTTATAGCTCTACTTATATGGAAAATTAAGCAGGATCGATTAATAATGAAGTAAAAAGTCTAATAATAGTCCAAGAAAATTCCATATTCAATTAATTTTGGTCACGTATATAATTCGACAGAGTTTCGAGGTCAGAAATTTCAATCCTCTAACAAGAAGGGCAGACTTTTATTTATAGAAGTCCCAAATTCGTCCGACCCTTGCCACGTAATGGGTGACTACCATGCCAAATGGCATTGCCAGTAGTCTTGTGCTGGCTCGACACCCTCGCTTCCCGGCTCTCTCTATCTCTCTCTTTCTCTCTCTCTCTTTAAAGAGGGTAAATTTTCTAATTTTACCTTTTTCCAATTATCTAGGCTTGGGGTAAAAATAAGGGTTCACATCATGATGTATGACAAAAGGGTAAGGAGAAAGAGATTTGAGAAAGCAGATCTAGTTTGGAAAGTGATTCTTCCTTTAGGCATCAAAGATAGGGAGTAGGGAAAATAGTCCCCAAATTGGCAAAGCCCATTTAGAATATATAAAGTCTTAGACAACAATGCCTAATACTTGTCAAGTGTAGAAGTGGAGCCACATAAATGATTCATCAATGGGAAGTACTTGAAAAAGTATTATCCAACTATGTGGAAGCTCTTGGTGAGGCAGAAGTAGAAGTTCATAAATTGTAAGGCCAAATTAGGGCTAGTACTTGATTAAGTCATTAAAGTAGGCCTATTGGCCATTTGCCTATTATTTTTTTCCTAATTTATCAAATAAAAGTATAGGGTTGGCCTTAACTAGCTATGTCTTAAAACATGCATTCCTTGAAGTAACAAAATTTCCTTAAAGGAATTTATGGCTTCAATGTGGCCAAGCTCTTACCATTCATTAAAACTGATAAAGGGATATAAGAAAAACTAGTTATTATAAAAGAAGCAAAATAAATCAAAACAAATATCTCTCAAGGTTCATCAATTTATAGAGAATTACGATTGAAATCTTTAAGTCATTGTTATATGGACCGACAACCCAAATTGGACTCTTGATCATCTCTGAACTCCTAGACATAGAGAGTAACTTATCCTTTCTTAGCTTCTACAACCTTCTTCAATTATTCAAACTGGTCTTAACGAGCTTTAAATTTAGCATTCAGTTTGTAATATCTCAAAGTATGCCCTAGAAGTTTTGATATTATTGTTGTAATTGGATTGAATGTATATGTTAAATGTGGAAGAGAAAAGAAATTTAAAAGAAAGTTTATATGTTGTGTATATGGAAATATATACAACATATATACAAGTCAAATGTGATGGTCAAAGGAAGAAGATATTTATTTTATTATTTATGAAATTACTAAAAAGGAAAGTAAGTGAAAGGGAGTTAAAATAAATAGAAGAGGGTATTTAAGTAATTTTCTTTTTAGATTGCTTGGTGGAGGTTTAAAGAGAAGGGAAGTTTGACTTTGCTTCATCTTCATTTTTCTTTTTCTTCTTTTCTTTTCCTTTGTTGGCCGGCCATCAAAAGCAAGAGAGAAAGAGTGACTTTTGCTTGTTCCAAACTCTAAATTGAAGGCAGATTCAAGTGATTAAGTTGGAAATTTGTGAAGTTTCATCAACTTTGGTAAGTTCTCTCTTGATTTCCTTTGTTCTTTTTGAAGTTGTGTTTGAGGTGGATGAATTGTTGTTGATAGTATGATTAGGGTTGTTGTGGTGTGTTTATAAGTGTTGAAATTGATTTTAAGATAAGAAGTTAAGTTAGTATTGGTATTGGAAGTGTTTGAGTTGAGTTTGTATTAGGGTTTTGAGTTGGTGATTGTTGTAGATGTTGAGTTTGATTAATTATTTTTGTTGATCTTCAAGTTGTTTGTGTTTTATGAAGTTAGAAGTTTAGAACACATGATTTTGGTTGGAGGCAGTAGCATCTTGGATGCCACGCCCGTGGCCCTTAGATGCCATGGCCGTGGGGGTGTTGAACAATTTGGGGCAGAATTATTTTCTAACCCACGCCCGTGGGGGTTGGGGTGACCACCGCCGTAGGCCCTAGTTAGTGGTGTTGAGTTGTAGTTTGTGATTTAAGGGTCTAGTAAGAGGTTATTAAGTGAATATTTGTATTGGAATTGATGTATTTTATCATTTGTGGATTAGGTCTTGAAGAAGATAATTTGCCCTAATTCAAGTGGTGAAGAAGTGTTGGAAGAGAAAGTGTATAGGTTTGTGTAAGTGGTGCTTAAGGTAAGTACAAACTACATTATTGCATACATTCATATGATGTTGAGACTTAACATCCATTTGATTATAAATGTGTTAGGAAATCTAATGCATTGTTGATGCTTATGAATAATGTTATGTTTGGTATAATGTGAGTGATTGATGAGCATCTAAAATGTGTGTTAATGTAATTGACTATGTACATCTAGATGATGAATTGAATTAATGTGAATTGAGATATAATGAGATGTGTAGCCAATGTGATTGGTAATGATGATTTAAATGAAATAAGTGGGGCATGTTTGCCTAAATGATGATGTTTAATGCAATTGATGATATATATATATACTCTCTTGATGAGATGTGGAGCCATGGTTGTTGGCTAAAATGATAATGATGCCAATGAGATGATTGAGACATGGTTGCCTAAGTGATAATGAGAAAATGATAATGAAATAATAAATGAATTGTGTGTCTAATATGTTATTCCATTCTCAGAGTTTTGTTGTTGGTGGCATGCCTATAGTAACACTCTCTTGAAGTTAGGTTGGGCTTGATCCTTGAAGCCAAGTTGGGTTGAAGTTTAACATGTTTTACTCCCCTTGAAGCTTGGTTGGGTCTAGTCCTTGAAGCCTAATTGAGATGTTACAACCCTTGAAGCTAGGTTGGGTTTGGTTCTTGAAGCCAAGTTGGGTTGATACTTAGCAAACTTTGTTCCCCTTGAAGCTTGGTTGAACCTAAATCGTTGAAGCCTACTTGGGATAACAATGATGATAAATGTGATAATTAAACCAAAACATTAACTCTGAAAGTTGAATGGCATATTAGTGTCTTTGGGCCCATGCTTGTCTTTGTTTTCAATGTGATTCTTGAATGGTGAAACCAATGAATAATGAGATTGATTATAATGCATAAGTATCTTATTGAGAATGAATGTTTGATATGACATTAAGCAAAGTAAGATGTTGAAGTATAACATTCTTTTGAATGGTGTATGGAATTGATTGTGTGACATTGGCATTGCATCAAAACATAATATTATTGTAGTTTGTACCACTAAGCCGTTGGCTTAGCGCGATTATGATTTATCGCGCAGGTGACAGGGAAGAACCAGAGAGTTTCTCTAGGTCGAGTAGAGTCTAGATCTTGAGGTGTTGATAGTGGAGCTTAAAGATCAAAGAGATACTGCCAAACATGTATATATTTTATGTTTTGTAAAATTTGAATTTTTGATGTATATGTATTTGTAAATATATTTGTTATATTTTCCGTTGCGTTATAAATAAATGTTTTATCTTTTGTGTTTTATATTTCTAAAAGGGATGATTTATGTGTTTTATAAACCGTGGCATTTCTATATTCAATATACTTATATTATGATCGTATTAGCATGTTGTGTACGTATACGGGGTATAGGGGTGTTACAATTATTTTGGTATCAGAGCCTAGGTTTGAGATTCTCAACCTAGGTTAATTGTAAGAAAAAGAATATTTTGATTTTAAAAGTGGGTTTTTGAGTAAAATACATGTTTTGGTATGACAATCTTTGATCTTTAATGAGGAATATTCTGCTGTGTTTGCAGATATAGGTAGAAATGGCATCTCATTCACGACAGTCTGTTGAGGGTAGTGCGGAAAGTGTAGCTCCTGAAGAGAGTAGAGATGGAGCTAGGATTGAGAGGGTTACTGAGGCACCTGTTTCTGTGCCAGAGAGATCAGCTGCAGATGAAGGTCCGCCGGGTTGGTTAAGACATATGGTAGAACTATTTAGACAAGCTCCAGTGCAGCCACCACCACCACAGCCTCAGGTGCCGGTGAGACATTATGATAAGTTGAGAAAGTATGGGGCTGAGGATTTCTTGGGCACTACCGATCCTGCAGTGGCTGAGCAGTGGTTGGATAAAGTGCAGAGGATATTCATCCAGTTGCAAGCTACTTCGGATGAGAAATTTGACTATGCCAGATCCCTCCTGCAGAAAGATGCCTATGACTGGTGGAAGACAGTTCCTCATGCCATGGATGATCCACCTACATTATCATATGGTGATTTCCTGAGGGAGTTTGAGCAGAAGTATACTCCGAGGGAGTATAAAGATATTGAGAAGATGGAATTCTTGAATTTGAGGCAAGACAACCGGACGGTAACAGAGTATGAGATTGAGTACATCCGGTTGAGTCGGTATGCTGGGGGAATTATATCTGATGAAATAGACCGGTGCATAAGGTTTGAGGAGGGATTGAGGCCCTCTATTATGTGCATTGTGGCTGGTTCTCGGTACCAGGATTTCTCTCAGCTAGTTGCAGCAGCTAGAAGTGTTGAGAGAGCGCAGAGCATTGCAGCAGCTGCTACTGAGGAGGAGACTAAAGTAAGGAGACCCCAGTTTGAGGCAAGGTCTTCATCTATGAAGAAGGGTAGAGGAAGTTTTGTTCCGAGGATTAGTAGGAGTCAAAGGCAGTTGGGCAAATCAGTGCAGTATCAGAGGCAGAGGCCGAGACCGACAGTCTCTGTAGCGAGTGCCCCGACTCCAGTGATGCAAAGGTCTACTCCACCTGTATGTGTTCACTGTGGCAGGCCCCATGGGGGTGTTTGTTGGAAGACTGGTGTACCCGGAGTATGCTTTAGATATGGGTCACCAGATCATTTTATTAAAGATTGCCCCGAGATGCAGGATGATAGACAGACTGATACTGCAGTTTCTCGACCCAGTGTCAGCAGAGGTGGTCGAGGGGGCAAAGGTTTCAGTAGAGGGGGTAGACCCGGATTTAGCCAGAGAGGAGGATCTTCATCCAGAGGCAGTAGGCCAGATGAGGCTGGATCTTATCAGAGAGTATATGTGATGCAGAGGCAGCCGGATGTTGCAGCAATTATAGCCGGTATATTTTCTTTATTTGATATTCCAGTTCTTGCTTTGATTGATCCAGGATCTACTCATTCATACATAGGTGCATCCCTATTGCCTGTGTCTGAATTGCATTCAGAGTCCCTAGGATTTGATGTTTCGGTGACAAATCCTTTAGGACATAGTGTTGTGGTGAGTAAGGTGCATCATGACAGTGCAGTGGTAGTGTAAGGTGAAGAGTTCTGTGGTGATTAATTGAAATGCCTTTTAAGGAGTATGATTTAATCTTAGGCATGGATTGGTTGTCTAAGCATGGAGCTGTGGTAGATTGCCAAAAGAAATGTGTTACTTTGAGAACCAGTGATGGTAGGAGTGTAATGGTATCTAGTGAGCAAAGACAACTTGCATCCTTGTTTGTATCAGCTGTTACAGCTAGGAAGTTGATTAGAAAAGGGTGTGATGCTTATCTTGCTCATGTGGTGGATACTAGAGTAGTGGGTTCTCAACTTAATAATATAACCACAGTTGCAGATTTTCCGAATGTGTTTCCTGAGGAGTTGCCAGGGTTACCCCCTGAGAGAGAGGTCGAGTTTGGTATTAATTTGTTGCCTGGTACCACTCCCATCTCTATCACTCCTTATCGAATGGCACCTGCTGAATTGAGAGAGTTGAAGGTGCAGTTGCAGGAGTTGTTGGATAAAGGGTTTATTCGGCCTAGTTTTTCACCGTGGGGAGCTCTTGTGTTGTTTGTGAAGAAGAAGGATGGTACTTTGAGGTTATGCATTGATTATAGGCAATTGAACAAAGTAACTATCAAGAATAAGTATCATTTGCCTAGAATTGATTATCTTTTTGATCAATTGAAGGGAGCAGCAGTGTTTTCCAAAATTGATTTGAGATTAGGGTACCATCAGTTGAGGGTTAGAGCTGAAGATGTTCCTAAGACAGCCTTCCGCACAAGATATGGGCATTATGAATTCTTGGTGATGCCTTTTGGGTTGATAAATGCACCTGCAGCTTTCATGGATTTGATGAATAGGGTGTTTAGGTCCTATCTGGATCAGTTTGTGGTGGTTTTCATTGATGATATTTTTGTGTATTCACGTAATAAGGAGGAGCATGAAAAGCATCTACGGATTGTATTACAGATCTTGAGAGAGAAGCAGTTGTATGCTAAGCTATCGAAGTGTGAATTTTGGCTTGACCAAGTTACTTTTCTGGGTCATATAGTTTCAGCAGATGGTATAAGAGTTGATCCAAGTAAAGTTGAAGCTATTTTGAATTGGAGTCCACCAAAGTCTGTAACTGAAGTTAGAAGTTTTCTGGGTTTGGCAGACTATTACCGATGGTTTGTGAAAGGCTTCTCTTTGATAGCCACTCCACTCACCAAATTGCTTCGAAAGGGAGTTAGATTTGTGTGGACGGATCAGTGTCAAGCTAGCTTTGAGCAGTTGAAAGGAATGTTGACTCAAGCACCTGTTCTTACTTTACCTGTGGAAGATAAACCATATGTGATTTATAGTGATGCTTCACATAATGGTTTAGGATGTGTTTTGATGCAAGAGGGTAAAGTCATAGCTTATGCTTCTCGGCAGTTGAAGCCGCACGAGCTTAACTATCCGACTCATGATTTGGAGTTGGCAGCTATAGTGTTTGCTTTGAAGATTTGGTGACATTACTTGTATGGGGAGAAATGTTTTATCTTTACGGATCATAAAAGTTTGAAATATTTGGGTGTTCAGAAGGAGTTGAATCTTCGACAAAGGTGATGGTTCGAATTGATTAAAGACTACGACTGTTTGATTGATTATCATCCTGGTAAGGCGAATGTAGTTGCTGATGCCTTGAGTTGGAAATCTTTGGCAGGTTTGGTTGTTTATTCGCTGTCGTTGCTTGTTGAGTTGAGAGCGTTGTATGCTAGTTTTGAAGTATGTGATGATGGTGCATTATTGGCTCAGCTGCAGTTGAGACCAGTATTGTTGGATCAGATAAAGGAGGATCAATTGGCGGATGAAAAAATTCAGAAGATTATATCAGATTGCTGAAATGGGGTGAGCCGAGATTTCTATGTGAAAAATGATGGTAGTCTTTGGTTCAAGGATAGGTTGTGTGTTCCTGATGGTGATAGTTTGAGAAAGATTATTTTAGAAGAAGCACACCAATCGGTTTTTGCTATGCATCCGGGTAGTACAAAGATGTACCATGATTTGAAACAGCACTACTGGTGGTCTGGTATGAAGAGAGACATAGCGGAATTTGTGTCCAAATGTCTCACTTGTCAGGGGGTGAAAGCTGAGCATCAAGTTCCAACAGGGTTGCTTCAACCTTTAACAGTGCCTGAATGGAAATGGGAGAGAGTAACAATGGATTTTGTGTCTGGTTTGCCATTGACTCAGAGGAGGCATGATGCTATTTGGGTGATTGTTGATCGATTGACGAAGACAGCTCATTTTCTTCCAGTTAGAATGGATTATTCTCTTGAAAGATTGGTTGAGCTGTATATATGTGAAATAGTAAAGTTGCATGGAGTCCCAATTTCTTTAGTATCTGATCGAGATCCCCGGTTTACTTCGAGGTTTTGGAAGAGTTTACATAGGGCTTTGGGTTCTCGATTACACTTTAGTACTGCTTTTCATCCACAGACAAATGGGCAGTCAGAGAGAGTGATACAGATTATTGAGGATATGTTGAGAAGCTGTGTCATTGATTTCTCTGGAAGTTGGGACAGATTTTTGCCACTTGTGGAATTTGCTTACAACAACAGTCATCAATCCAGTATTGGTATAGCACCATTTGAGGCATTGTATGGTAGAAGATGTAGAACGCCTTTATGCTGGAATGAAATTGGAGAGGGCAAGTTAATTGGTCCTTATTTGGTTAAAGAAACTGAAGAGAAAGTGAAGATAATTCGAGATCGATTGAAAGCAGCTTCCGATCAGCAAAAGTCTTACTCAGATTTGAAGAGGAGAGATATAGAGTTTGATGTTGGAGATAAAGTCTTTTTGAAAGTGTCTCATTGGAAAAAAAATATTGAGATTTGGTCGAAGAGGAAAGCTGAGTCCTCGTTTCATTGAACCATATGAAGTTTTAGAAAGAGTTGGACCAGTTGCTTATCGACTTGCCTTGCCACCTGAGTTGGATAGAATCCATAATGTATTCCATGTTTCTATGTTGCGGAGGTACAGATCAGATCCATCTCATATCTTGCCAGTAGAATCTATTGAGGTGAGTTTGGATCTGACATTTGAAGAAGAACCAGTTGCTATTTTGGCACATGAAGTGAAAGAGTTGAGACATAAGAAAGTGCCACTGGTGAAGGTTCTTTGGAAGAATCATGGTAGAGAAGAGGCAACTTGGAAGAGTGAGCAAGCAATGCAAGATCAATATCCTCAACTATTTCAGACTTGATATCAGGTAATTTCGAGGACGAAATTTCTTTTTAGAGGGGGAGAATTGTAATATCCCAAAGTATGCCCTAGAAGTTTTGATATTATTGTTGTAATTGGATTGAATGTATATGTTAAATGTGGAAGAGAAAAGAAATTTAAAAGAGAGTGTATATGTTGTGTATATGGAAATATATACAACATATATACAAGTCAAATGTGATGGTCAAAGGAAGAAGATATTTATTTTATTATTTATGAAATTACTAAAAAGGAAAGTAAGTGAAAGGGAGTTAAAATAAATAGAAGATGGTATTTAAGTAATTTTCTTTTTAGATTGCTTGGTGGAGGTTTAAAGAGAAGGGAAGTTTGACTTTGCTTCATCTTCATTTTTCTTTTTCTTCTTTTCTTTTCCTTTGTTGGCCAGCCATCCAAAGCAAGAGAGAAAGAGTGAGTTTTGCTTGTTCCAAACTCAAAATTGAAGGAAGATTCAAGTGATTAAGTTGGAAATTTGTGAAGTTTCATCAACTTTGGTAAGTTCTCTCTTGATTTCCTTTGTTCTTTTTGAAGTTGTGTTTGAGGTGGATGAATTTTTGTTGATAGTATGATTAGGGTTGTTGTGGTGTGTTTATAAGTGTTGAAATTGATTTTAAGATAAGAAGTTAAGTTGGTATTGGTATTGGAAGTGTTTGAGTTGAGTTTGTATTAGGGTTTTGAGTTGGTGATTGTTGTAGATGTTGAGTTTGATTAATTATTTTTATTGATCTTCAAGTTGTTTGTGTTTTATGAAGTTAAAAGTTTAGAACACATGATTTTGGTTGGAGGCAGTAGCATCTTGGATGCCCACGCCCGTGGCCCTTAGATGCCATGGCCGTGGGGGTGTTGAACAATTTGGGGCAGAATTGTTTTCTAACCCACGCCCATGGGGGTTGGGGTGACCACGGCCGTGGGCCCTAGTTAGTGGTGTTGAGTTGTAATTTGTGATTTAAGGGTCTAGTAAGAGGTTATTAAGTGAATATTTGTATTGGAATTGATGTATTTTATCATTTGTGGATTAGGTCTTGAAGAAGATAATTTGCCCTAATTCCAGTGGTGAAGAAGTGTTGGAAGAGGAAGTGTATAGGTTTGTGTAAGTGGTGCTTAAGGTAAGTACAAACTACATTATTGCATACATTCATATGATGTTGAGACTTAACATCCATTTGATTATAAATGTGTTAGGAAATCTAATGCATTGTTGATGCTTATGAATAATGTTATGTTTGGTATAATGTGAGTGATTGATGAGCATCTAAAATGTGTGTTAATGTCATTGACTATGTACATCTAGATGATGAATTGAATTAATGTGAATTGAGATATAATGAGATGTGTAGCCAATGTGATTGGTAATGATGATTTAAATGAAATAAGTGGGGCATGTTTGCCTAAATGATGATGTTTAATGCAATTGATGATATATATATATATACTCTCTTGATGAGATGTGGAGCCATGGTTGTTGGCTAAAATGATAATGATGCCAATGAGATGATTGAGACATGGTTGTCTAAGTGATAATGAGAAAATGATAATGAAATAATAAATGAATTGTGTGTCTAATATGTTATTCCATTTTCAGAGTTTTGTTGTTGGTGGCATGCCTATAGTAACACTCTCTTGAAGTTAGGTTGGGCTTGATCCTTGAAGCCAAGTTGGGTTGAAGTTTAACATGTTTTACTCCCCTTGAAGCTTGGTTGGGTCTAGTCCTTGAAGCCTAATTGAGATGTTACAACCCTTGAAGCTAGGTTGGGTTTGGTTCTTGAAGCCAAGTTGGGTTGATACTTAGCATACTTTGTTCCCCTTGAAGCTTGGTTGAATCTAAATCCTTGAAGCCTAGTTGGGATAACAATGATAATAAATGTGATAATTAAACCAAAACATTAACTCTGAAAGTTGAATGGCATATTAGTGTCTTTGGGCCCATGTTTATCTTTGTTTTCAATGTGATTCTTGAATGGTGAAACCAATGAATAATGAGATTGATTATAATGCATAAGTATCTTATTGAGAATGAATGTTTGATATGACATTAAGCAAAGTAAGATGTTGAAGTATAACATTCTTTTGAATGGTGTATGGAATTGATTGTGTGACATTGGCATTACATCAAAACATAATATTATTGTAGTTTGTACCACTAAGCCGTTGGCTTAGCGCGATTATGATTTATCGCGCAGGTGATAGGGAAGAACCAGAGAGTTCCTCTAGGTCGAGTAGAGTCTAGATCTTGAGGTGTTGATAGTGGAGCTTAAAGATCAAAGAGATATTGCCAAACATGTATATATTTTATGTTTTGTAAAATTTGAATTTTGATGTATATTTATTTGTAAATATATTTGTTATATTTTCCGTTGCGTTATAAATAAACATTTTATCTTTTGTGTTTTATATTTCTAAAAGGGATGATTTATGTGTTTTATAAACCGTGGCATTTCTATATTCAGTATATGTATATTACGATCGTATTAGCATGCTGTGTACGTATACAGGGTATAGGGGTGTTACACAGTTGGTCACCCTTAGCCAAAATGGTCTAATGGCATTCAAATGTTGTTGAATTTCTTCAGTGGCCACATCAAACTCACCCCTCATTTTGCTAAGCTTGGTTGAAGACTTGTTCATCAAAGCATAAGACTCTCCATATTGGTCCTTTTATGCTTAAAATCTTTAATTTTTCTTATTATCTTCCTCTCTCTAAAGAGAAGGATTGGTGCAAAGCTATAAAGAGCTCATTCACAATGGTGATTTATTGAGACAAAATCTGTTGATTTACCTTATCAACACAAGTGGCTTGAAGATAAGAGAGGGCAGATAAAAATAAGCTCTTTTAAAGTTTGCTGAGAATGGTGATGTCTAGCTTCGATAAGTATTTCACTGATGTCTTGGCTATCTCAATTTCTACTTAATTGGTTGTAGTTGGAGCTTGGGGAATATGGCTTGCAAGTTGCTCAAGGAAAGAAAGATTGAGTAGGCTTTGAGGTTAAGTTTTAGTATGATATTTCTACTTCAGGGTCAGAGACAAAGCACTGAATTAGGCATCAATGTAAAACTAAAATCATTCAATGAAGATATAAAATAATAGTTATTGATTACCTTTTAGAGGGTCCTAGGAGTAATATTTGTTTTTTATATAGTGACTGCTTCACCTGATGTTGGTTCCCTTGTTCTTAATGATTCTTACACATCCTTAGTAAAATGTTTCTCCTTGGAATCTACTTGACTTTCAGTTTAGAATTTACTCCCAGGTGCAACCAAATCCCCTAAGGAAGTGTTAGGTTCTAACATAGTTTTTTCTAAGGAGGTAAAGGAGTAGATACTTAAAATGGTACAACTATGAGTAGAAAGATCGCTTAAAGAATACTTGTGAAAAAGTCATTCAACTATGAAGAGGAAGAAAAATGAAAGTACTCAAGAAAGGAAATTAACTTGAAGTAAGACCCATAAGAACTCCATCCACATGGATTAGATCATTATTAGTAATGGTAAACTTTGATTTGGATGCAATTTGGTTCAACTTACGAGTGGCTCAAGAGCTAGATGATTCCTTCTCTTTCTTAGTGATGTTACTTGACCTAGCCTATGCATATGCTTTGGAATTCTAGCCTTTGAGCTTGTAGAATGAGGATGAGGCCTTTTACTTTTCTTAGGGATGGTGGGGAGTGGAGCATCACTTATAAGAAATGAAGAAAGAATTCAAGTGATGCTCAAAGACATAGATAACGTTTAATGCCTCAAACACATACCTTGAGAAGGTGTACTATTATACATATGCAGTCACCAAAAGTCAAAGCCAGAAATCTCATCAACGGTAGTCTAAAGAATGAAAGGGTGAAGCATCAATTGGCTCCTCAACGCTTTTTTCATGCTTTGCAAGTTCCCAGGACCTCGACGTATATTAAGGCCAAAAGTGGAAGTAGGATGGTCGGAGACATCCCAAATTGGAGACTCTACAAACAGGGAGTGTAAGCATCATTTGAAAGAGAGCTAGTGGCTACATGGTTCTTAAAGGAGTAAGAAACACCTAAAAATAAAAGTTGAGGGAAAGTGAAAATATGGGTAGATAAAAGTTAAACAAGTTTGGGTTCAGATATGGTGATTTTCTTAGGTATCCTACCCCTTGCCATCCCTAATCTCGTGGATCCTAAACTCAATATCCAAGGATTTGGTTGATGTGTTTATATATGCAAACCTAGGTAAGGAGTCATGGGATGAGTTGGAGAACCATTTGGGCAAGAGTAATGGTACACTGGTATATAAACTTTAAAGGGAGAACAACTCAATCTCACTGGAGAACTTAGCTATAACTACACATTATACTAAGTTAAAACGATTGTGGGATCAATTAACATGTCTGCTACACCTACCAACATACTCATATGGGGCAAAGAAAATGTAGAATTTGTCAATCTCAATAGATTGATGCAATTTTTGATTGGGTTAAACAATCAGTATGATCATGTTAGGAACCAATTATTGTTAACTGAGCACTACCTACTGTTAACAAAGCTTATTCTATGATTTTAAGGGTAGGAAGCAAAGAGAAGTACATAGTAGATATTCTAATAGTGTAGGAGCTAGTATTATGTTGACTAAGGGTCAGTGTTACACTAAATCTAGTTCTATTGTAAGTGCACAATATCACAAACAAGTACAAAAGTGTGTAAGTGAGTATCATTTCCACAAGGTAGGATTAATTCTTAGTACCAAACAATTAAATTAATTATTATTTAAAAATATTTAATTATTATTTAAAAAATAGTTGATCAATACTTAAAAAATCTAAATTGGTAAAACTAGAATTAATTAAATTTGACTTATATATTTAAAGACTTAGGGTTAGACTTCTTCAATTGACTACCTATGATCTTCCTATGTAATTAATCCAATTTTATTTTCTTTGATTATTGGTTGAATCTTTCTAATTTAAGTTCTAATCTCTCTCAAAATCTAAAACTAATATTGATATTAATTCTTATGTCTACTCTCATGATCATAAGAATTAATTTAATTCATTAAGTTTGATGAATCTTTAAACAATCTTCTAAGTATTTTTCTTATCTCTAAGCAAAAACTACTTAAGATTGTTATCTCCTTAAAATAATATTATGCTTTCACTCTCGCTCCATCACATAACATCTTAAACCATACAACTATTGGCTAGATAACTGTAAGCAATAAGTACACAGATAACAAAATAATCAAACACTACAAAAAAAACACGCTATCTGCAACGGACAGAATTCGTCGCAGATCCGTCGCAGATTCGTCGCAAATCAAGTATTGCGACCGATCTGCAATGGATACGATCCGTTAATAAAAAAGGCGTCGCAATTTTCAATTTTGCGACAGGCCGTCGCAGATTGCGACGGATTTGCAACCACTCGGCGTTTGCAAATCTCGCGCTTAAATTTTTGCGGGTAAAGGGCAGCCGTCGCAGATTCCGTCGCAGATTCTGTCACAGATTCCGTCACAGGTTGTCGTCGCAGTATCTGTCGCAGATTCCGTCATAGATTTCAAATATCCGTCGCAGATTCGTAGCAAATCCGTAGTAATTTAATATTGATTTTTATTGGAACTATTTGTATTATCAATTAATTTTATGAGAACTTTATAAATACATTTGGAACATTTAAACACAATCTAAAAAAACACTAATTACATTGATAAAAATAATTCTTTTATTAATCTTCAATAGAATAAAATATTTTATAATTTAACTATACAAGTGTTAAGAACACTACTATAAATAATCTATCTTGAAAATAACAATATAGATCTTCAATTATCATTTTCCATTGAATCATGACTTGCATCATCATTATTAACCTGCAAATACACATCAAGAGAACTTGTGTTTCAAAAGGCATATTAAAAACTCAATGTGTAGAGAAATAGCAGCAAAAAATAAAATTGGTTTGGATGAAAGTCAACTCAGTAACTTAAAAAACATCTTGACAAAAAAACAGACAGCCAACTAAATGTGTCAGATCTGGTAAGACCAAGTGCTAGTGTGTCATAAGCATGAAACGGGGGTTAAGCATAGTAACTAACAAAATCTCAAGAAAATAAACAATTTATTACCTTGGCAATGCATTGATCCGAGATTCTTTCAAGTAAATTGCACTGCGTCCTAAGGAAGGGGATGCCTTTTCCAATTCAGATTTCAATCCCTACACAACCAAGTAACATTAATAAGATCGAAATTTCCATTTAATCACATGGGATTATAAATAGTCTGGCAGCAAAAAGAGAAAGTGACATCATACAATTCACTCAGAAGACCAGAAACCATACGTGGAGAATCAGTGTAACTGGAAAAGCCAAATGCATTTACATAGTCCTTACTAATTGGGAAAATCCAAAGAACATTGGCATATTTGCTACCAGCCCACCAACAACCCTCCCCATTTTAAACTGATAAAAGTCGCAAAGACTCCAGTCAGACCAATGATCTTCAGAAAACTAAAAAGGGATCATTAACCACTAATTGATAGTTCAAAAGTTGCCAAGTTATTTTGAAAGGTGTAAAGACATGCAAAGCAGGAAGAAGCCATCAACTTTTCCTCTTATTTTTCTACTTTCAAGCTGGGAGGGGGAGGTGTAATCCATATCAGCCAATGGCTGGCTCCATCCCTGCAAGTGCATACACAAGTGACAGAGAAGACTGAACAGCTAAAGTCACAGAGCCTTCAAAAAGAGCTGCTGCTTGTACAAAATTAGAGTGTGAAGTAGTCCGTTAAATATGGGCTATAAAAGCATTCAGAACATAAAAGTCGCACTAGAGGGAAAGAATCATATCTTGACAACTGAATAATTGTAAACTTACATGCTTTAATCCTTCATGCAAATGGTTCAACTCCTGTGATATGTGGCATTTAAGTGAATACACTGATTCTATCTCTGAACTCTCTTCACCACTTTCTTGACAATGGATCCTAGCAACATTGAGATTTGGTCAAATAGTCAGTCTTCTGTCACACTGAAAACTACTGCAATCACTCAAAAGCAGCAAAACTAATCATAATGCTTCTATTCAATATGTGCTTACAAATAAAAATGCAGAAGAAATTGAATATATCTACCTGCTTACAAGTTCAATTCCAAAAAGTGCCTTCACTGTATCAGGATTTTCACTACAGGGAAGTTAAAGAGGAGGAATTTATTGAGTTGACCAAAAATGATAACAACAATAACTAGACGACTACACAGCAAGATCTAAATCCAAAAGTTTATAATACATCGTCTTAAATAAAACTATCCTGAACTAATTTAGCTAAAATGCAAATTGGAATTGGGGAAAGCAAGTATTAAGAAGATCGACTTTATAATTATATCAATCAAAATTCAATTACAAAACATCCATGATCACTATTGCATATCCATGCCATAAAATAGAAACCAAAACTACCTGGGACTCGGTAACCTTAGAGATTGTGAGAGAGTGTATAAAAGTTGTGTCCAACATTCTTCAGCATTCTGCATGAATTTTTAGTGTATAAAGATCAACATTGCAACAGAATTAAATAGATTAGACTATTCCAAGCAGCTGACATTTAGATATTCCAAAAACCTGCTGCATGAAGACGCCATTATGCAACTGGCCAAACTGCGAGTACTTTTTGCACAATACCTGTGAACAAAAAGAAAGAATAAATGTCCTCCCCTTTTTTATTCTCTTTGTTGTCCAACCAAGCAAGGTGCATAATAGCCAACAACCTAAAGATGATATCTATATACATTTCAGGCAAGAATTTTTGACAAAACATAGAAAATGATCAAAATTAATGATGCAAATTATACATAACATGTGACAAAGAACAAACCATCCAAAACTGCATAGGTGCCATAGGCTTGACACTTTTATCAAGCTCATTAAATAGTTCTCAAGTTGCGGCCGTCAACATATGAGATGTCTGATCCAAATCATTTCTCCTTTCAGATGGATAACTAACCAAAATTCATGTTGCACAATGTCAATTATATTGAAAGTGCATATCTAATCTGGCTATTTGGAGAAAGTTATCTGAGACATGTTTAAAATAAGAGAACTTACTTAACTAAAGCAGACTTCAATTCTGGAATATAATGCAAACATTGTACTGTGGAGTTCATGTAACATGTGTTTCCCAGATTAAACAGGCCAGCAGTATGACCCTGAGAAGAGAAACATTATTAGCAATATACTTGCACAGTTGAGCCAAAGCTAAACAAGAACATTGATAAGGGGAAAAAACAAATAAGATAACTGGCATTGATGTTTACTTTGCAAAGACGTTATAAGACATTAATTTTGAACTATAAAACTTCAAAAACAAAAATTTAAGGTGACACGTGTACATGTACATTAATAAATTTTACAACCATAGAGTCAACTTAAAGCTCACCCTACATGTAACTTTGATTTAATGTTGAATAATTATGCTCCATCCCTAAAACCCTAACAAAGGAAAAGGATTCCCATATTGACAGCCAGCTTAAAACTATTCATAACTTATTCTTACTGAGCAAGGCTAATAAATATATTGGCTCCAAAACATGCTGAAGTAGGATAAAGAATACATGTAGCCCACTTCAATTGATTTGTTACTGAGCACGATTGAATTGACTACTACAAGAAATATGTTGATAACGTGATGAATCTAGAAATGTTAATTATAGAATACTGAGTACTCAATACACCAATCACATGAGCGCAAGTGTTAAACCTTTTCCATTTCCCCAGCACAATGGATTCTAACCAAGGTTGATCTAGGTTAAGCCTTAACCTATGAACTATTGTTCCTCTTTTCTTTCATTTTCAGTCTTCTCTCTTGTTTTTCTTAGCACACCATGCTTCAAATAAAGTTCCTTTGACAAATTCTTTGAACCTTTATATTTTATGATTTTACATCATTTAACACAAACTTGGCACATTTGTGATGTGATGGGCCCAAAGCCATAGGAATAAGCACCACGGGCATGGAGATGAAACACGGCCCTTCTATTAATATCTTCCCAAGCTAAGCTAAGGTAAGGTTAAGGTTCAGCTTGGAAGCCTCCATTATTACTTGGAATCATTACAAATACCTAGCAGAAGAAAACGATAGACAATACACAAAGTTTTAGTTTGAACAAGCCCTTCAAGACAAGCAGAATTTAAGTACAAGTAAACTGTTTAAAAGCCAAAAAGGTAATTCCAAGATATTTCATTTGATCCTAAAATTACGAGCTTATTCATTGGAATAAAATCAAAGAGATGGGAAAATGAAATATTAGCAACAATCAGAAAACAGAAAGAAAACTTTTCCATGTTTAACTAGTTTGCACCATATCTGTTAACATCATTTAGTGACGATACATTTTAATCAATATATTCTGATCATAAATGACACGTAAATCATGAAGATGGTACAGATACTAGCAGGGTGTAATATGAAACGGCAATCCATAAATTCATAATTTATGTAAAAGATAAAATGAAAGAAGAAGCTTACTGCAGCAACCACTTGTTCTTCTTTTGGAAGATCTTCCATGAAAACAGGGCCTTTCTCTGGCGCCTTCACAATCTCATCTGCAGTTCCCATCATCATCAATTTTTGACCCTGAAAAATTAATTAAAAATGCACACTGCTGTTCAAAAATCAAATTCCATCAGGATAAAAGTGACGCAGCTTCAAAATCACCTATAAATATCATTCACCTGCTTCACTCCTACCGTTGCCGAATCAGCATCATCCTGCAGGAACCCAAACTGCTACAGAAACACTTGAAATACACTTGAATTCCAAAACCAGAGAGAAGGATCGATGACGGACTTAGGGTTCAACATTGGAGGAAGAGAAGATAATTAGAGCTTGAGCAAAATGAAAATGAAACCCTAGAACAAGTAGTAGCAGTAGCTACCAGTAGCAGAAAGGAGAGAGATTCTGATTCGGGTTTTAATTTGATTTTTTGCGCTTTTACAGATTTTTTTTTCTTAAGTTGCGGCTTCTGATAGGGTAGTGCACATAATTGTTCTCAAAATTCCTTCAACTTGTTATTCTATCGCAAATGCGTTGCAGATCCGTCGCAAATTTGCGACGAAAATTATCTGTTGCAGATTTCCATCGCAAATGCCGAATATTTTTGTAGTGAAATTTGCGACGGCAATAGACGGTAGCAGATTTCCGTTGCAAATTGCTTTTTTTAGTGTTTTCTACAACCAATCTGCGACGGAAAAAATTTTCGCGAAAAAATATACGCGGGTCTCTCTCCCGCCAAGTATCCGCGCCAACTTTTGCGACGATTATTTGCGACGAAATGATTTTCGTCGCAGATTTACTACGGATTTGCAACCGATTTGCGACCAATTTCTCAAATTTCCTCTAACTTGTCCTTCCGTCGCAAATCCGTCGCAGATCCGTAGCAAATTTGCGACAAAAATAAGTCTGTCGCAGATATCCGTCGCAAATGCCGAATATTTTTGTAGTGAAAGATAATATTATTAAATAAAAAATGTAATAAATTCACTGGAGGGTAATAAAGAGAATTGTCTAACTTTAATATAGGTTTTAGCTATCCATACTAATAAACAAAACAACAAAAGAGTAAAAGAACTTAAATGAAGACATTGAAACTAAAAATATTGAAAATGAGAAATTAAACACTAATAAAGAACTTGGATTGGATGGAGCCCTTAGTGTAGCTTGAATTTCTCCAAAGGTTAGCCTCCTTTTTCCTTCTTCTCTAAGGAAAACTCAAAAAGAATAGAAAAACTTGTATAAATTAAGGGATATTGAGAATAGGGCTAGAGGCTTGTTATATAGGGGTCTTGAGGACTTCTAATATGTTTAGGAATAGTTTTATTAAAATCGTTGTAGAAAATTGTATCTTCAACTACCATAGAGATTGCATGGGTGTGCATTTAAAATGCACGGTATGAGTGGAGTTTTTCATCCCCACTCCCGATGGAATGGTTCTTGCCACTTCAGCACTGTTTAGGCTCAGGGCCTTAGAGAACATGGGTCTAAGCCCGGAGAAAATGGAGTCGCCACCCGAACGGGCCAGGAAAAAAGAAAGAGGTGGATAACTTGATTCCTAAGGAATCCCTAACCCCCTAATGGGTTTGAAAAGTTAGGTATGTGTAGGGAATGTGAGAAATAGCCTAGCATCCCCACAACGCCCGGTTCATTAGAGCCGGCCTCCTTTGTAGGTCTTAATATTATAAAATTCTTAAATATAATGATATTATCCGTATTACATGCGTTCATAAGAATAAAAAAATACTTTATTAAAATCACAATAATGTCCAAACAAAGCAAATAAATGGACACCCATCCAAGGATGGAAATATTTCCTTACATCGTCCATGTCTAAAACTAAATAGGACACCAACCAAAAGGTGGAAACATGTCCTCTACATTGGTCCAAAAAAATTTTAAAATAAAATAAATTACATGATGCTCATGACATGAGGTACCCCAAACATGGAAACTTACCTCTTACAATGTTTTGAAATCAAAACAAATCAATAAAAATAGCCAACCATTTATTATAAATAAATCATTCATCAAAGACGTCAAACATCAATCAAAATATATAATAAATATTCATCTAATTTAAATAAAATAGTAAGTATATAAATTTAGGATTCATGCATCAATTTAGGGTTCTTTGGTTTCATGTTTAACAATTAGGGTCTTGTAATTTGGTTTACTGGATTAATAAAAAATATTTAATATAAAAGAATTAATATAGCTACTGGATGTTTTAAAGATTTAGGATATCAGAAGTTTTATGAAATAATATTAAAATTTAGGGTTTAAATAAATAAGATTCAAGATCATGAAAATTGAATTTTAAATTAGGTATTTGGAAAGAATAGGCTACTGTGAATCTTTCAGAAAATAGATTTGGTTAGGGTTTTAAAAAAACAGTATATTATTTTGTGGTTTTAGAAAAGTTTAATTAGGGTTTTAGATTTCAAAAATATATTTTACGGGTATTAAGATATTAGGGTTTTAAAAAATAGTTTTTAGGGTTTCACATAGAGTTTGGATGGTAAGTAGAACAATTGATCATCTAATACACATTTAAACAATTAATCCAATTGAGTGATGAGACTATTGTAAATATAAACAAGTAAATAGAGATTCAAACCTCTGTTGTTGGTTCCACCACAATTTTAAATTTTGGTTGAACAATAACAAAGACTGTATGGGTTTCCTTTAATGGAGTGTTTGTTGTTTGTTGCCTCTTGATCCTTCAAGCTTGAGATTGTCAATCAACTGCCAAAAGAAATTTGGATAGTTCTTGAATAAAATTTCGAAAGTCCTAATCCCAAAAGTCCGATCTCCTTCTCTAAAAGATCCAAAGTCTTTTTCTGTGTGTTTTGATGTGGTAATTATAAGAAAAATGAAAACCTAATACTAATTGGTTAAGAAAATAAAAACCATTTAGGAAATAAAATTAAAAACCAAAACCAAGTAGAATAGGGTTTCGAAAAAATTGCGTTGGCAAAAATTACGTTGGTGAAAATTGCTTGGGGTGCTGCTGGCTAGGTGCGCGGGCTGGGTACGGGCCATAGGCCAATTCGTCGCAAGTAAAACTTGAGGTAAATTGGCTTGTGGCCAATTCACCGCAAGTTTTTCCTGCTGCGAAATAGCCCAAGCCAATTCGTCACCAGTGACGAAAAATTTCGTCTTCGATTTTGCCCGTCGCCGATTTTTATTTTAATTTATTTTTTTTATTTTTTTTATTTTTTATTTTAATTAAAAATAAATATTATAAGTAATAAATATTATTATTTAATTAAAAATTATCATAAAAATTATTTTGAATTGTTTAAAAATATCGGACTGGACTGAGTCAAAAATTAAGGGTCTACAGTTTTCCTCCTGCTTGAGCGATCTGAGACTACAACAAAAGAGAGCGAAAAGCAATGTGATTTTTGACCGGGTTTAGAGTCATACTGGATTCCATAACCAAGCTTGGTTTGAGTTCTAGACTCAAAAATAATTTAGGTTCTAGACCCGAGGTGAGTTCTAGACTCAAAAGATAATTTGGGTTCCAGACCCGGGGTGAGTTTTGGACTAAAAAAATAATTTAGATTCTGGACCCGAGGTGAGTTCTAGACTCAAAAAATAATTTGGGTTCTGGACCAGGGGTGAGTTTTGGACTCAAAAAATAATTTGGGTTATGGACCCGAGGTGAGTTCTAGACTAAAAAAATAATTTGAATTCTGGACCCAGGTGAGTTCTAGACTAAAAAAATAATTTGGGTTCTGGACCCGAAGTGAGTTCTGGACTCAAAAAATAATTTGGGTTCTGGACTCGGGGTGAGTTCTGGACTCAAAAAATAATTTGGGTTCTGAATCCGGGGTGAGTTCTGGACTCAAAAAATAATTTGGTTATCTGCAAAAAATGATTGTAGTCAATAGGATAATAAAGAGATTTATAAAAATTTTAGCTATTTTTTATCATGCCTATATCCTCTTGCCCCTTGCGTGTAAAAATATTTTAAAAGTGCCAAAATATTTTTAGAAACACAAATATCTTAATAATTGAATGGAATAATTGAATTTACTATTTATTCATTGTGTATTCACTATTCACTAACTATTCACTAACTATTCATCAACAGTGATATTGATTTTTTTCTTCTCTTTTTTTACGAGAATTACTATTTTTCACTTTTTTATTTTTATTTTTTTCCTTTGCAATTTGCCTATATAAACGGCTCATTTCTTCAATACTCATCCATACTTGCATATTTTTATAGTTAAAGCAGAGAATTGAGTAGAGAGTTAAAGAAAAGATGCATGCTTCAAGATCAGGACCTCGATCCAATGCTGAATTATTAGAATTTATTCGACGGCATGAAAATAAAACTATAAGTCTACTAGCTGGGATGCAGCTTCATCGCAGTTCAAGTCAAAAAACTAAGGTAACAATGCAATAATACAAATATATATTCATTATTAAATTTTATTAAATTTTTTTTCTAAAAAAATTATTTTTTAATAATGCTAAAGATTAGGAAAAATAAATTAGTTTGTGTACTATTTAATAAATAAATAAATAGATAAATTAAAAAAGAACATAATGAATAAATGTAGTCTATGAATCAGTAGTATTGGTATGATGATATACTTACCTCGTGTTAACTACCTAACTCTGTGTTAGCGTGATCGTTGTATTATCTGGGGTGGAGGGTGTGTCTATAAAGCCCGACAATGGTATGATGTAGTACCTTCTCAGATAAAATGGATTGTCCGAGATTACAGTTTTGAAAGCTTTATCTTGTAATTACCCACTGAAGAGTGTCCGATAGACAGGAGTGTAGTTCAAGCATTATTGAAATGGTGGATGGACACGAACCATACTTTTCACCTACCTGTAGGAGAGATGACCATTGGCCCAGTAGATTATACAACCATAACTGGTATCCGGTACTACGGCCTTCCAGTCCCTCTTACCAATGATATTCCGACACATGAAGAAATTCAACAGTTAATTAGTATGGTACCATCATTAAAAGGGCCTTTCAAGATAAAAATTGAGCCGATTTGGAGTTATTGGATGAACTACGAAGGACGAGGTCATAGGGAAATAGTCAAACAATATGCTTGAGGATTTTTATTGTATTTGCTCAGGTTGAATATTTTTTGCAGCACCGAATCTGCCATCCATTTGTCGGTGATGAGGGCCCTTACTAACTTGAGTATGGTATCGCTTTAAGGCTAGGGTGAAGCTGGCCTTGCCTATCTCTATCATAGACTAGATAAGATCTGCAGGAATAAGAAGTCTTTCGTTGGTTTCATGGTGGTTGTCGAGGTACTCTTCTTCTACCCATGTCAATTCCATTCTTGTACTTGCATGAATTTAATTTTTATTATTGTTGTAGGTATGGGCATATGAGCATAATCTTGCAAGGGTGCATGGCATTTCCCGAGAGAGAGTCGGGTATCCGAGATTGAATTTTTAGTTCTCAGATCATATAGCAGTTCCTGGCTCTCACCATGTGCATACCTAGCGTTATCTCTTGAGTTACTTAACTTGGGGCCAGGTAAAATAGTATTAGTATATTTTAAAATTTATGTAAAAAGCTCACTTACCTTCTGTCATTTTGTAGGTCAATTTGGTGTGGTGGAACATGAAAGAGCGAATGAACTAGACTTCTTCCATGAACGCCGCACTGCCTTTTTAGCATACCTGCCTAGTCATTGCCGACCCCGTGTCTAGTGGCTAGTTTCTCGGGGAGATGGTGTATGAGTGGCTCCTTGGTCCTGAGAGATGGAGGATCCCGATGAATTGCCTGAAGTATACTTTAAATATCGCATCAATGCTGGAGAAAGCGTGGTGGTTGGCTCTGCACGGTTATGATGTTAAAACCTTTCTTTATCCACCAGGTGCATCATACACCCAATTTATTTGAGTAGGACTCTTGAACTTTGATGTATCTCCTGTTGGCGTCCGAGAGATTCCTGAGGAAAAGGAGGATAGTGATGAAGAGGAGTATCACGGAGAGGGAGAAGGGTCTGTCCCGCAACCCGGGGCTAGCACCTCTCAGGTAAACTTTTACCACTTTGCCATTGCAATTACTTCTTTCTTAACTTATTTTGATTATTTCAATGATTATCACAAGCTATTGGCTTGTTTGGTCATGAGGTTGAACGTTCCTCTACCGCTCCTCCATTTGTTCATTCTAATCAATCGAAGATGTCATCTCATCCAGAGGGTATTGATATGAATTACCTGGTAGGTTATCTTATTCTATGATGATTTATGTTATACGTATGCATGATTATGTATGCTCTTACCCTTTTCTTTCTAGATCACAGCGGATGGTTGAGGAACAAAACAAGAAACTTCAAGAAGAGTTAGTTGCTAGTCATCAATAGGTTGCCCATTTTAAAAAATTGTATCATCAGTCAGAGCAAGACTTTCAAGACTTTCGATTTCAGGGGATGAGAGATCCTGGTGCTTCGTCATTTAGGGGACCCAAACTAATGACTATGACATTCTTTCGTCTACTTCGGATGAGGATCATTACAGATCTAAATTCTAAGGTAATAGAGGTTCAGGTGCTCCTGCTTCGGGTGGACTTGGGATAGATGATATGCCTCCTCATTCAATAGGCGATGACTTCTTCAGGGCTTTGTTTGATCATAATCCACCACCTCCTCCTCAGTGATCTATTATTGTACTAATTGAGAAAATATTGTATAATAATAATGATAATTATAATTTGCACTTTTACTGCAACTTTTGACTTTCAAATATATTTTTTTTGTCTCTTTTTTTTGGTATTATCATTTTTATTATTTCTACGTTACAATAATTCAGAATTCCACGATAGCACTGATTTACAAAACCAAAGGCAACGCGGCCACTCAAAACCATTTCGTCACTAATTTTCTATCCTTGCGTGTCTCGGTCTCGAACCATTCCTTTTAAACTTTGGTATGGCCAATCATCCTATATAAATCTTCTTTCCCTGCTATGACTGTTTTATTAGTTTTTGTTATAAGTTTTGTGTCTTGTTTATTAGGTTAATTATTGTTTTATTTAGGTATTTCGTTAGTTTTTATCGGTTTGTCTAGTGTTTTCTTTAATTGTGTAGTTTTAGTTTATTTTTAGTTTTATGTCGTTTTTGATTTAGTTTTTAGTTTGAGTTTATGTTTTGTCGGTTATTGTTTATTTACTTAGTGTTTTAAGTTTGTTTTGAGTTTTGTGTTAGGTTAAAACAGGCAAGGAAACGAATTGAAGATGAAATGGGCAGTAGCTGACACAGGCAGAGGACACGGCCAAGTCACTGGCCGTGTCCCATACCAAGTTAAAAGGAAGAACAAGTCCTAGTAGCAGACACCAGCAAGGGACACGGCCAAGTCATGTGGCCGTGTCCCTCCAAAGAAGAGCAACACGGCCAAGTCACCTTGACTTGGCCGTGTCCCACTTATTACCAAAGCAAAGAAGACCAAAAAGCAACAGAGGAGGACACATGCAGGGGACACGGCCGTGTCACCTGGCCGTGTCCCTCCATCAAGCCCTCACAAGGCCGTGTCCCTCATCACCTGGCCGTGTCCCTCATGAATCAACGCGCACCGAATTTTAAAGCCGACGCTTCGTATAAAAGCAAAAGAAAAGATAGGGTTTAGAGGTGTTGACGATTTTGAGAGCAAGTTTTAGCCGTCTGAGAGGGATCTTAGGGTTTAAACATTTGTTTTCTTAGATTTTGATTCTACTTTGGATTACACTAGTTTAGATTAGATTGTTCATGCCATTGTTTCATCCTTCTTGCAAGATTCGATCAAGAGTTTCATCAAAAGCTTCAAGGAGTTTGTAACTTGGTTTTATTCTTAAACTTTGTCTCTTTAGTTTCATTGAAATTGTGTTTATGAACATTATCATGTCTAAATTGATTTCTTTGATTATTAATGAGATGAGTATGCTTGATAACAACATGAACTAATTTAATCTAGTCTAGGGGTTTGTATGGATTTGCTATGAATTGTATGAATTGGTTATTCTCTTAACTAATGATTTCTTTAGCCTTTATTGAATGAAAAATTGTTACATATAATTGACTGGCCACCAATTGTGTGTTTTAGGTATTAGATGATGGATTGAGAGATGAAATCTAATGCTGGAATAATTCAATTAAGGACTTAGGTGAATTAGAGATACAACCTATTAAAAGATTGTTTCAATTATAACAAGATTAGTTGTAGGAGGTTTGAATGCGAGAGCTTATTTCCTTGACTCAATTAATTAAGTTGTTTGAGATTTAATCTTAGAAATTAAATTAGTTAAGTGGAATAACCGTTCATACATATGAGTAGTAAAGAAGTGCAAACCCTAGACCCTTTTATCAAGTGAATCAAAACATTAGCTTTGTTTATTTTATTGTTTTCAACTTCAATTAAACCTTTTCATTATTTTGCAATTTAAATTTCTTCAATTATTTGTTACTTTAAATTTGATAATCAATTACCCACTTTGGCTTCCTTGAGAGAACGACCTTGGGGCGATCACCTTTGCTACAGCTACCTCGTATACTTGCGAGTGACGCTTTGTGGTTGAGTTAATTTGAGCGCAACAATGACCTCATACAGAAGCCATGAATTTTCAACTTCAGCATCAAAATTCAATTTAACAATTCTAATTTCCCTTCAATTGTTAATAATGACCGAACTCAATTTGAAGAAAATAAAAAGTCTATTTAAAAATATGAATGCCATTCACTGGGAGAAAAAATATTTAGTCTAAAATTAATACTTTGAAGTATTTTTAAAATATTAAATTGGACCATTCTTTTTTACATGCCATGGTTTCTTTTTGAAATGTGAATTCTAGGACTTTTAAGATAAATGACTTTGAGATATGTCCTATGATTGAAGAGTTTGAGGCCATCCTTGGTTATCCAAGCAATCAACCAATGGCATTACCTGTATTGATTTTCAAGACTCAACAAAAGATGAAAATGTTGTTTCAACTTTCAAAGCCCGAAGTTCTACAGTTGATGAGAGGTGAGAAGATTCTGCTTGGTCTCGTAATTGACTTTTGTATTTCTCACTTGGCTCCTACCAAGGCTTGGGGACGTATGCTTTATCTATGCTTGCTTGGCCAATTTTTGCTTGTTTCTTCTTATGGCAATATTGACCCACGAGTATTGGATATCATGGACCAAATGGAAGGAGGCTTGTCGCCGATACCTATGATCTTAGCTGAGACTTTAGTTGGATTAGACCAACTTAAATCAGGATTGTCAAAGAGATTGACCAGGAGTCTGTTATTGCTTTAGGTAATTACCTAAACTGCCTTTTCGGGTTTTCAATTTAGGCCCTTTTATTATTATTATTATTATTATTATTATTATTATTATTATTATTATTATTATTATTATTATTATTATTTATTGCTCTAATTTTTGCCTAGCCGGCTCTTGCAGATTTTCGAAACTAGTGAGCCACCCTGATTGTGCTTAGGCCGTCCTTGCGGATTTTTGACCTAACGGGTCTCTCTTTTTCTCTTTTTTTATGTTTGTAGATTTGGCTTCAGGAGCATTTCTGTTTGCTTGACACTCCATCTATAGATTTTTCCAGGTATTTGCCGCGACATCACTCTGCTAGAAAACTACTCCATCCCGCTTCTTCATATGTGGACCGGGTTGATTGGATCCACTCACGAGCTGAAGTCAACATTTGTTGGTTAGTACCTTAGTGGAAGATTTCTCGTATCACCATTTAGAAGTATTTGATGTATGTTCCTCTAGCTGCTCTTCGTCGGGTTACTTGCTATGATTCTCGTTGACTTGACTATCAGTATGGAGCTGAGCCTCGAGATTCTGATTTTACTCTTGATTTGGACATGCCTTGTCTGACTGAATTCTACTTGGATCGGCTGAAGCAAAGCTGGCCTTCACGGTACACTTATCATCTGCCATAGACTTTATATTTGCCAATTTCTTTAAAAAGATTATTGTTAGAAAATACTGACAACAATAATAAGAGACGTTTCTTTTCCTCTCATAATTTGTCATCACCTTTTGCTATTGTGTTTATTTATTTTATCCGTATCTAGTCAAATACTTAAAATAGTACACACATGGAATAATTTTAATATTAATTCTGCTTTATTAAATTAGGGAACAACCAAACATAAAGCCAGCATACAGAAGATCACTCATGTTGTCAATTAGCCTTTTCGGATTTTCTAATTGACGATTTTCTCTCTCTTAGCCCTAATTGTTGCCTAGCTCGACCTTTTGGGTTTTCAAAACTAGCGGATTGCTCTAACTTTTGCCTAGGCCGCCCTTTTAGGTTTTCAACCTAGTGAGTTCTCTTTTTTTTTATACATAAAACATCTTCAACCTGTCAATGTTCACTGGCTCACTAAACTCGTTCCCATCCATGTATGGTAACTTGACTGCACCCTTGTTCATGATTTGTTTCAAAAATATATGGTCCTTCCCAACTAGGCCTAAATTTTCCATTTGGATCAGATACATTAGGCTTGCATTGTTTCAACACTAAATCCTCAACTCTGAGTTTTCTGACCTTAACCTTTCTATTGTAGGACCGGGCTATCTTCCTTTGACGCAGTTGATGATTATACAATGCTTTTAACCTTCTCTCCTCTAGTAAAGCTAACTATGTGTATCTACTCACTACCCACTCTATCTCAGGCAGTTCAGCTTCCAAGACTACTCTCAATGATTTGGTCTCAATTTCAATTAGCAACACCGCCTCCATCCCATAAACCAAAGAGAATGGTTTCATTCTAGTTAGTGTTCGTACACTTGTTCTGTACCCCCCACAAAGCAAAAGGAAGCATCTCTGACCTATCCTTGTATGTCTTGGTCATCTTGGACAGGATCTGCTTAATTGTTTTATTGGTTGCTTCTACTGCACCATTGGCCTTTGGTCTATAAGGGGAGGATCGATGATGATGTATTCGGTATTTTGAGAATAAGTCCTTAACTGTACCTTGGAACTGTACCCCATTGTTCGATATCACACTGTATGGGACCCCATACCTGCAGATGAGATTCTTTTCAATAAATCTGGTCATTTGACTTGCCCCCAACTTGTTGAAAGATTCGGCTTTAGCCCGTTTTGAAAAATAATCTACCACTACTACAATGAAACGGTGACCTTTTGAGGTTGTCGGATGTATCTCTCCTATAATGTCAATTTCCTAAGTTACGAAGGGCCAAGGTGAAGACATTGAATGTAATTCTTCAAGAGGCATGTGATTCAAATTACCATACATCTGACATTGCTTGCACTTCTTTACAACCTCAATACAATCTCTCTCCATGGTCAACCAGTAGTAACCTTGTCGAATTATCTTTTTAACTAAGGCTAAACCACTCATGTGCGGACCGCAACTTCTCGCTTGTATTTCTAACATGATATGCTCCACTTCAGGCTTCCTCAAGCATCTCAAGTGCACCTCATCAGGCCATCTTTGATACAACTCTCCATGGAAGGTGATGTATTGTAAGGACCACCGTCTTATGGCTCTTCTTTCTTTCTTTGTTGCCCCCAATGGGTATTCCTTCTCCTCCAAAAACCATCTTATAGTGTCATACCACGCATCATGGTCTGTATCAGTTTCCATGATTGTCTCATATTAATAACAAGGAGTCGATGAACTTGTCAAAATCAGAGGCTTAAGGAATAAATTGACAGGATTTTCCCATACCGAAGCCAATGTGGCTAGGGCATCAGCCATCTGATTTTCTTCTCTTGGTAGGTGTATAAACCTACACTCCTTAAAGTTCTTCTTCATCATGGTCAAGTAATGGTAGTATGGTTTTAGCTTTTCTCCTTTTAACTCCCACTCTCCATTTACTTGGGATACTACTAGCAATGAATCACCAAAGACTTGAACCTTATCCACCTTCATAACCATCAGGGTTTCTAAACCAAAGATACATGCTTCACACTCCACCATATTATTGGTTGCCCTAAATTTCAACTTCTTGGCTAAAGGGATAAGCTCCCCTTCGGGTGATTCTAGTATAATTCCCAAACCTGCTCCTTTCCTATTCACTGCTCCATCAAAATATATTCATCAGAAAATATATTCACTGCTCCATCCTTGTACTTCTATGGCCTCTAAATATTCATCAGAAAATTCCAAGACTACCTCTTCGCTACCCGGTAATGGTTGTTTGGCCAGGAATTCTGCCGCTACTCTACCTTTGATTATTTTTCTGGTTATATACTCAATCTCAAATTCTTCCAATATTATTAGTCATCGCCCATACTTCCCAATCAAAGAGGGTGTCTCCCTTAAGTACTTCACCGGATCCAATCTGGAAATTACTTGCACACTATAAGATTGAAAGTAATGCTGTAACTTTTTAGAAGACCAAACCACAACTATACAAGTCTTTTCAATGATACTATACTTAATTTCATAAGGTAGGAGCTTTCTACTCAAATAGTAAACTGCATGCTCAATCCCTGACTCATCTGCTTGGGCTAGCATGGCTCCTATTGACTCTTATTTTAATGCTAAGTATAGTAATAAGAGTTTACCGAGTTTAAATGGTTTCAAACCAGGTGGATTTAGCAAATACTCTTTTATTCGCTCAAAGGCCTTTTGACACTCTTCATTCCACAGGATCGGTTGATTCTTTTTAAGCAATTTTAAGATAGGTTCACAGATTATGGTGAGCTTTGCTATAAACCTGCTAATGTACTGCAATTTGCCAATTAATCCCCCAAACTTCTTTCTCCGTCTTAAGGGCTAGCATATCACTGATTGCTTTAACTCTATCAGGGTCAATCTCAATGCCATCTAGACCAATCACATGTCCCAACAATTTGCCTGAGGTAACCCCAAATACACACTTCTTCGGGTTTAATCTTAGCTTATACTTCACTGCTATTTCGAAGAATAATTCTAAGTTTGGAAATATTGTTCCCTTGTATCTGATTTCACCATCATATCATCAACATACACTTCAACTTCTTTGTGCATCATATCATGAAACAATGTGGTGACCATCCTTTGATAGGTTGCTCCAGCATTCTTTAACCCAAACAGCATTATCCTATAACAAAATATACCCCATGTAATAATGAAAGCAGTTTTGGTTTTATCCTCTTGGGCCATTAACACTTGGTTGAATTTATTCCAAGCATATCCTTGTAAGACCAAGTAAATACTTCTTCATATCTTTTAAATATTTTTTTTAAATCTCTCTCTCTCATCAGGAGTAAGGTCGAATGCTATGCTAATATTTTTAGGATTTTTGGTTGTTCTCAAATTTAATGATTGTGTATCAACAGAGTTAATATTAAAGATACTTATGCAACCACTATTTGAATGTATGCAACCATCAGGAGAAACATCACACAAGTAAAATTAGACTTTATTGCATTTATTTTGGAAAAGAAAACATTATCATCCTCATACAAAGTAGATAAATTAAAATCAAAATCAAAATCATTGTCATTGTTCTCAAAATCATAAAGCAGGACATCTTCAAACTTTTCTTCAACCAGGGCAGCAATCTCTTCTAGAGTTTTCTCAGCTTTCAGGACAGCTTCATTTTTCCTTTCCAGATTGGGCTCCTTATCGACTGGCAGGGTGAGCTCTTTCTTTACTTGTTCCACTATCTCGGCAACATCAGCAAAATTTTTAAAATCTAGGATCAACTTTCCCATGAACATGATTGGCTCAGGCTTTCCTTGGAGTGGTCCCATGTCCGGAGCTTTGAAAAAGATTTCTTCAAGTGGTGGGAAACTCATCTTCTCATTTTTCTTTAGATGAACATCTTTGCTAGCTTCTTCATACCCCAACCCTTTCTTGAAAGTTTGAGTTTTGAAATCTAGAAGCTTTGTGACACCGGCCTTGCCCTTTCCAAGACCAACTCCGGGAAGGTAGCTCATGTTCTTCATCATGTTCAAGACCTTAGAGTCCACTACTTCATCATCAAAAATTGCAGCCACTTGAAAACCATTGAAAGGCCTCTCTACCATTAAAGCATTAACAACCTCATTATCTTCGACCTCGATGACCACCGTCTCATCTTCGTTAGGGAACATGATCTTTTGATGAAGGGTGGAAGGAACTCTACCAGGGTGATGAAACCATGGCCGTCCCAAAAGTAGAGCAAAAGTAACTGGTATGTCTAAACCAACAAATTCAACAATAGATTCAATTGGAACAACCTTCACAACAGCTTTGAAAGTCCCTTCGGCGTGCCTCTTGGTTTTGTCATAAGCCCTAATGGTCACCTCAGTTGGGCTTAGATCCCTCATTGACATAGCTTGCTTTGGTAAAATTTTAAGTGGGCAAACATTTATGGCGGACCCATCATCAACCATCACACATGGAGTTCTTTTTCCTTTGATTTCTACTTTGATAAAGAGAGGATGGATGTGATCTCTCCCCCTCTTCCGGTAAATTCGCATCTGAGAAAGATACCATTCCCATATTAACTTCACTCTTCTTTTGAATATCTTCACATTTTATTACTCCTTTAACTTTATGAAATTAATTAGTTTCTCCGGTATTATAGAGGTGGAAATTGGCATGCTAGCCAAGGCCTTGGCCATAGTTTCACGGTGTTTTTTAGAAGTGGTCAATAAGTCCCAAAGGCTAACACTTGCTTGGGTTCTCTTCAACTGCTTAAGCACAGTATCATCTTCCTCTTCTTTATTCCCCACTTCAGCTTCCTTTTCTTTATTAGCCTCTACTTCTTTAGGTGGTAGCCTCGCATAAGGTTTACCAAATCTAGTGTTCATTACTTCTTCTTCTTCGGGCTCGGACCAGGTCCATTCCTCCTTCTTGGGTACAAGATTGTCATCACTATCGCTTGAATCCCAAAACTCATTCACAACACATATTGCTACTTCTTTTCCAACCACAGTTTGTTCAATTTTGCTAAACACCACTTCTTCTTTGGTTGCTTCTCTACCCACATCTTGGAAAGAAGACATAACAAATTTTTCATGCAAACCTCCTCCAATCATGAAGGTTGTCGATGGTGGCACTCTATTGAACTTTGTCAATGGATTGTCTTTAGTGTTTGGTTTGTTGGGCTCGGACAGCTTTCTACTATCAATTAAATTCTGGATCTCATGCCTCAACCTCATACATCTATCCGTGTCATGCCCTTGCATTTGATGAAATTGATAAAATGCCTTAGTGTCAAAATTAGGTAAGAGAGGGTTAGGCAAAGGATGAGAATTTAAGGGTTGTAACATTCCCTTCTTTTGAAGCTTATTGAGAACCCAAGACAGCAGTTTCTCCAATTCTGAAAATTACCTTCTTCCTCCTTAGCTAGTAACATTAACATCAACTGCCTTTTGTGTGCTTTGATTACCAGACTGGTAGTTTTCTTTCTCATTCCTTCTTGTTGAAAAGCGGTTCTTCTCTCTTTCCCACTCTTCAATTTGTATATCAGCTTGCAGAATAAGTGTATGCGACATCCTTTCTCAAAGTCTAGGTAACACCCCTCTCACAATCATTCTAATTTGATTGGATTCATCAGGCCTTCTCTTGAGCAATGCAGCCTTATTCCTCTACCTCTTCATATAATCCACAAAATTCTCATTTAGCCTTTGTCTAATGGACTCCACCTCCATTAGAGTAACTTCTAATTCAGCATTGTATCCATATTGTTGGATGAAGGTCTTGTATAGCAGATCCCAACTCTTTTGTGTGCCATCATCTAAGGTATTGAATCAATTTTGGATAATAGGATCCAATGAGAGCATGAAGTACCTTAGATTTTGAGCCTTAGTAGCCCGAGCAAACTGCATAGCAGTGATATACTGCTTCACATGGAGGTGAGGATTTCTAGTTCCATCAAACTTTGCAAAAGATGACATCTTGAACTTGTACGAAACTTCTTCATCTAGCTCAAATAATTTGTCAACTTCCAACATTTCTTCGATTTTCAACTTCTTTTCAAACTTCTTTTCCAGATCAGTAATCATCTTTTCAACATCTGAAGTTTTACTTTTCTCCACAGCTGATCTTTCAACAACCTTTGACTCTTTTTTCTTGTCTTGAGGATCTTGGAAGTATTAAGCCCAATTGTCATCATCATCAATAATCACCTTATCATCATCAAAAGTCACTTCACCAACTTTAGCCTTCCCCTTATCTTTCTTGGTGCTTGTGGATGCTTCGACATTGTTCCTAAACATTGCAGTCATTCGATTCTTCATGATCTTAGCTAGGGTCCACTTTAGTTCTTTCATTTTCGCATTGAGGGCGTCGTCCACCATTCTTTGAATTTGTTTGGGCTCCATTGCTTTTGGTGAAAAAGTGATTGAGTTGCTGCTAGATTCTTCATCTTCGGCGTAGGTCGGATTATCATAAGCTTTTGAACTATATTAATCCAGGGCTGTGAGCCAAAAATGATTAATGATATGTGATGTGATGCATGTATGCATGTATGCACAAACAATAAACAAACAAGGATAAATAGGACGTTCCTTCCCACCTTATAACATCCACACACGAATGGTGAGTCTCTTTTCCCAGGTAATATGGTTAACAAAATACCAATATGGGGTATCTTATTTTCAAATATTTCCCTCGGACATTTCAACCAATAGTTATATTTTCAAAAATGAAAAACAGTTCATGATAATTTCCATTAATTAGGCTTTAATCCATCTAATCAACTAAAGCAACTGTTATGCTATATTGGATTAAAACTAAATTAAGAGATTTATTATAAATAGATTTCTCACTTGAAAAAGTAACTAATGATTCATGCCAAAAATAAGCCCATGATTAATAATTCTTAGTATAAACTAGGCTCGCAATTGATTTTTGGTATTCCATAATTAACCTAAATAATTTATAAGCTCTTTGTAAGAAAAGGTTGGATGAAATATTTTTGTTTAAAAAACCTATTGCAAAAAGATTTTTAGAAAAAATGAATTTTTAACTTTGTATTTGAGTCATGAGAAAAGAATTTTTTATTTGTTTTTAGAAAAATTTTATGTCTAAAGACTATCTTGAAAAGTTTTGAAAATAGCTTTGGTCTTTTAGACTTTAAAGAAAAATTTATTTTGAGTTTACAATGGTACTTAGGTCATATTAGAAAAGGAACAAACCAAATAAGCCAAGATAAATTAACCATAGTCAAACAACAAGCATTTGGGATAAAAATCTAAGGAAAGTAACTAGGCCAATTACACAAGCTTTAGTATTTGAGTTGAAAGGTTTGGGTTCTAATAGCAAGTATATACCAAATGGTACAAGGCTATGAGTGGTTATGCCATGCTCGATCTCCATACCTTGAGTGAAAGTATGGTATCCCTTACATAACACAGCACGGGTAACACATGCATCCTAACTCACGCATACGATGCAATCTAAATTATGCAATGGATAATATCATGATAAGAAAGAATAGAATAATATAAAGACCAATAGAATCAACTTCTCTTATTCCCAGTGGAGTCGCCACTGTCAGCGGGGTTTTTCGCCCCCACTCGTGGTGGAATGATTCTTGCGACTTCGACACTGTTTAGGCTTAGGGCCTTAGAGAACACGGGCCTAAACCTAGAGAAAATGGAGTAACTACCCG
Source organism: Garcia nutans (assembly GCA_947685225.1). Lineage (NCBI taxonomy): Eukaryota > Viridiplantae > Streptophyta > Magnoliopsida > Malpighiales > Euphorbiaceae > Garcia > Garcia nutans. The sequence continues at coordinate 3,025,636 of CANTUV010000013.1, forward strand.
GACGGGCCAAAAAAAAAGAAAGGGGTGGATGACTCGATTCCTAAGGAATCTCCAACTCCATAATGGGTTCGAAAAATTGGGTACATATAGGGAAGATGAGAAATGACCCAGCACCCCCACAACGCCCGGTTCATTGGAACCGGCCTCCTTTGCAGGTCTTAATATTATAAAATTCTTAAATATAATGATATTATCCATATTACAAGCATTCATAAGAATAAATAAATATTTTATTAAAATTACAACAATGTCCAAATAAAGCAAATAAATAGACACCCATCCGAGGATGGAAACATGTCCTTACATCGTCCATGTCTAAAACTAAATAGGACACCCACCGAAAGGTGAAAACGTGTCCTTTACATTGGTCCAAAAAAACTTTAAAATAAAATAAATTACATGATGCTCACGACATGAGGTGCCCAAAATATGGAAACATACCTCTTACAATATTTTGAAATCAAAACAAATCAATAAAAATAGCCAACATTCATTATAAATAAATCATTCATTAAAGACATCAAACATTAATCAAAATATATAATAAACATTCATCTAATTTAAATAAAATAGTAAGTATATAAATTTAGGATTCATGCATCAATTTAGGTTTCTTTGGTTTCATGTTTAACAATTAGGGTCTTGCGATTTAGTTTACTGGATTAATAAAAAATATTTAATATAAAAGAAGTAATATAGCTACTGGATGTTTTAAAGATTTAGGGTTTCAAAATTTTTATGAAAATAATATTAAAATTTAGGGTTTAAATAAATAAGATTAAAGATCATGAAAATTGGATTTTAAATTAGGTATTTGGAAAGAATAGACTAATGTAAATCTTTCAGAAAAATAGATTTGATTAGGATTTTAAGAAAATAGTCTATTATTTTATGGTTTTACAAAATTGTAATTAAGGTTTTAGATTTTAAAAATATGTTTTACAGGTATTAAGATATTAGGGTTTTAAAAAATAGTTTTTAGGGTTTCACACAGAGTTTAGATGGTAAGTAGAACAATTGATCATCTATTGCATGTTTAAACAATTAATCCAATAGAGTAATGAGACTACTGTAAACATAAATAAGTAAATAGAGATTCAAACCTCCATTGTTGTTTCCACCATAATTTTGAATTTTAGTTGAACAATGACAAAGACAGTGTGAGTTGCCTTTGATGGAGTGCGTGTTTTTTGCAGTATCTTGATCCTTCAAGCTTATGATTGTCAATCAACTGCCAAAAGGAATTTGGATAGTTCTTGAATAAAATTTCAAAAGTCCTAATCCCAAAAGTCTGATCTCTTTCTCTAAAAGATCCAAAATCCTTTTCTGTATGTTTTGATGTGGTATTTATAAGAAAAATAAAAACCTAATACTAATTAGTTAAGGAAATAAAAATTGTTTAGGAAATAAAATTAAAAACTAAAATCAAGTAGAATACGGTTTCAAAAAAATTACGCTAGAAAAAATTGTTGAGGGGCGCTGCTGGCTGGGTGCGCGGGTTGGGCACAGGCCAATTCGCCGCACATTTTTCCTGCGGCGAATTGGCTTGTGGCCATTTCGCCGCAGGTAAAACCTACGGTGAATTGGGCCAATTCGTCATCAGCAACGAAAAATTTCATCGCCGATTTTACCCGTCGCCGATTTTTATTTTTAATTTATTTTTTATCTTTTTTTACTTTTTATTTTAATTAAAAATAAATATTATAAGTAATAAATAATATTATTTAATTAAAAATACCATAAAAATTATTTTGGACTGTTTAAAAATATCGGATTGAACTAGGTCAAAAATTAAGGATCTACACACGGCCGTGAATAATTGTATTGGGTTTGATATGTGAAAATCTCCTTTTAGACAATAAGGATTCAAAAGGCACAGCCGTCTATTTGAAATTAATTCTAGATTTCTCCTTGTTTCATCTTCTTTCTTCTGTGCAATGTTGGTTTGGTTTCTATGGCCTTGAGGATTGATTTGCACGGCCTTAGAAACTCTTTTTCTTCTTGTTTGAGCTTTTTTGCCTCCTTTTTATTTTGCATCTCTTCTTCCTTTATCTTTTTATCATATTTTGCTCAAATTGCACCCTAAACTCATGTTTTGTAAGCCTCAAATTATAATTACTCTGGCTTTTACAACAAAAAACTCATCAAATTCCATTAATTAAAATAAAATAAAACTAGAATAATAACCAAACTATATGCAAAATTATGGCTTTATCAAATTCTCCCAAATTTAAATCATTGTTTGTCCTTAAGTAATAAGGATAATTTTCTTTACAACAGCCCTCATCATATGTTAAACTTTCTCAGGAGTTTGATATACAAAAATTTAAATAATCAAAATTTCAAACTTTAATTCTAAATTAAGCTCTGAAACTATACTTGCTTCATTTTTCTAATCCTTCATTTAAAAATTTTAGCCAATTAAAACCAATTATTGCACTTTAGATAGACACATATCCCCTACATTCATTTAAAATTTTAATGGAGTTTAAGAAAATCTCCTATCTCATATGCATATTTATTTAAACTTTATACACTAATAGACATCACTAACTCAAGAAAAAATCAATAGGTATTTATTAGGCTTGTAATGGGGTCTTAATGAGTTAGGGCTAAAGTGACGCTAAATAAATTTTATACAAATTTATCATCTTTTGCTAATCCTCCAACTCCAAATTTTCTTCATTATAGCTCTTCTTCAAAATTTTGGAGAGTTTCCTTTCTTAACTCCTTTCTTTCTTGATTTGAACTTATCCCTCTGTGAATACTCGAATTTTGAGGCTCGGAAAGCCGACTTTCTCAGAATGCAAAAGACCAAGCTAGAGCGGACGACCACGGCAAAGTTCACCGAAAGTATGTCTTCATGGTACTTAAAATGTCCGGAACAACGCAAGGGTCACGGATATGGTCTCGGAATAATTTTTGGAGGTCCGCAGCTCCCAGAAAATCAGTTTGAACGAAAAAGTGCGAGTTTTTTGTGCCATTTTGGGGGATGAACCGCCGGGACCGGTGGTCCGACCGCCAACCGCGGTGGTCCGACTGCTAGAACCGGCGGTCCGACTGCCAACCCCGGCAGTCCGACAGCCGCCATTTCTGCTTTTCCTTTTTTTTCCCGGGCTGGTCACTTCCACGGCGGTCCGACCGCCGTCCAGTCTGAAATTTTGTCTATAAAAGGCCTCAACTTTTCAGAAAAAGGGTTTGGCTTTTTCGGGTGGGCCTCGTGCTGACGAACTCTCTAATTTCACACGTTTAAGAACTCTTCTTGGACTTTTCTTTGCATATATCTAACCCTGTGCTGCAGAAATCAAGAATCATAATCCAAAGTCTAAGAAAACAAGATTTGGAACTTCGAAGTGGGAGAATCCTAAACAAGGTAGTATCCTAATTCATCATTTGTCAATCCAAGCATGTCCTAAACATTGCACCTTCTTCTCAATTTCTTTTTGGCCGAAGACCTTTTCATTGCACCTTCTCCTCGTTCCTTACGAGATGGAGGGCGAAGGCTGCCCAAATGATTAATCGCCCTTCAGAATAGGAGCAAATTGATATTATAATCAATAACTTAAGGCCTACATATCAAGCTCAACTGCAAACCCAATACTTACCTACTTTCAAATCGCTCATTGCGACTGCAATTTGAGGTTGTTCCTGGTGAAACTGCTATGGCCTTGACTGGGTTCCATTACGACACTGTTCAATGCATCGAAGGAGAGAGGCCCAAAGGGCCATTTATCCTATATGACTTTGGGGGGATCCAAATCAATTGCCTAGTTGGAATGATGCTGAGGGTAGGTCTGCTACCCGGGATGGAAATGATAAAGTCTGGGATAAAATCATCTATAGTGCGGCCATGGGAAGAGCCTGAGAATAAGGGAACTTTTGGCTTGGGGTACAAACCCACAGACGAGGAGATAGAAGAGTTTGAGCATGGGAAGAACAAAAAGAAGACTTGGGGGGCAAAAAGCCTCAAAATGCGCCCTTACTTTAGAACTCTGAACGGTCACTTTTGCAAACCTGGGAAAGCAGTTCCTTACTGTGGTTTTCAGGAACCATTCTATTCTCCTATGACTGGAAAGAGGTTATCAGGTTTTGAGATGTTTACTGATGTTTTTGCCATAAAGGAAGAAGAACCAGAACCTATAACTGGCTCACAAGTGGAGGATTTCATGCAGCCTAGTCTCTTTGATTAGGTTGCTATGATAACCAATGTCGAAGACAAAAGGGACCTCACGAAGCTGATCAAGACAACAGATGGACCACTGATGAACTGGTATACCGAGGAGGGACAAGCAGCTATGATCAAACCTAGTCCTGTGTCACACCCCGAACCCGAGTCTTGTACTGAGTCAAATCCTGAGTCAAACACCGAGTCAGAGTTTAGTTCTGAGTCTTTCTTAGCTTCAGGAATAGAAAACCCTGATGTCGAATGTAATGTAACTCTGGAGGATGACTCCGACATTATTAATGAAACTGTTCAAGTTCTTGGTTACCCTGTGTCTTTTGCTTTCCAAGTATTATCTAGCAAAAATGAAATAAATGAAATAAAAGAAATGAATGAAAAGATAATAATTGGCAAAGAAAATGAATATACATACATTGCATATGATTGTGTGATTAAGGAACAGGTTGTTGAGTGTATCAAAAGATATGTCGACTGCTTCATGTGGAAGACAAGTGATGTCACTGGAATAGACCCAGCAATAGCAGTTCACAAGATTCCGCTATACCCCGATGCAAAGCCGGTTAAGCAGAAGTTGAGAAGAATGAAGCCAGAATGGTCTTTGAAAATTAAAGATGAGATTGCCAAGCAACTGGATAATAAGTTCATAGAACCAATTGTCTACCCTTCCTGGTTAGCAAACATTGTGCCAGTCCCAAAGAAAGACGGAAAGGTCAGGATGTGTGTTGACTATAGAGATTTGAATAAGACTTGTCCCAAGGACAATTTCCCGCTACCACACATCGATTTGCTAATAGACAGGATGGCTGGGCATATGATGGTTTCCATGACTGACCTTGCGGTTGGGTACAATCAGATCATGGTGCATCCACCGGACAAAGAAAAGACAGCTTTCATTACAGAATGGGGCACTTTCTGCTACAGGGTTATGCCTTTTGGATTGATAAATGCAGGGGCTACCTACCAAAGGATGGCGACAATAGTCTTTCATGACATGATTCACAAAGAAGTAGAAGTGTATGTTGATGATATGATTGTTAAGTCAAAATCTCCAGAAGAGCACGTTGAAGCACTTGAGAAGTTCTTCCTTAGACTTCGCAAGTACAATTTGAAGCTTAATCTTGCAAAGTGCCTATTTGGAGCAACATCAGGCTTATTTTTAGGATATTTGGTCGGCAAGAAAGGAATAGAAGTTGATCCAGCAAAGTCAAAGGCTATTCTGAAAATGCCTCCACCAAGAACAGAAAAGGAGATTCGAGGCTTGCTAGGTAGATTACAGTATATCAGTCGATTCATATCGCAGTTGGCAGAGACTTGTGGTCCTATCTTTAAGCTACTAAGGAAAGGTGCTTCACAAGAATGGAATGAAGACTGCCAGAAGGCCTTCGACAAGATCAAAGAATACTTGTTAAGTCTGCCAATTCTGCAACCTCCCAGAATGGGAAAACCTCTGCTCTTGTATTTGTCTGTAACAGATGAAGCCATGGGTGCAATGCTAGCTCAAGAGGCCGAAGGTACAAAGGTAGAAAATGCAATTTACTACCTCAGTAAAAGGATGCTGGACTATGAGTTAAAGTATAATAAGATTGAGAAGTTGTGTTTAGCATTGTATTGGGCTTGCACGAAGTTACAACACTACTAGTCTTCTTACACTACTTGTGTCATCGCAGAACAGAGTACCTTGAAATTCCTTATGGAGAGGCCTGTTTTGGACAGCAAAATGGAAAAGTGGGTGTCAACATTGGCAGCTTTTGACTTAAAATTCATTCAAAGGAAAGCTATGAAAGGTGGGGCAATAGCTGACCAGTTAGCAGAATTACCCGTAAAAGACGAAATGCGAGAAATGAATTTCCCTGACGAAGACCTCTTGAATGTGGAAAGAAGTGTTTGGGAGATGTATTTTGATGGGGCATCCAATTATCATGGAAATGGAATTGGGATTGTGTTCAAAACTCCTTGTGGAGAATACATTCCCTTTGTAGTTAAACTTGACTTTAGCTGCACAAACAATGAAGCAGAATATGAAGCTTGCATCAATGGGCTCGAAGCCGCCCTGGGATTGGGGATTAAGAACCTAAAGGTCTATGGTGATTCTATTTTAATAGTGTCACAAGCTTTAAGGAAATGGAAAATAAGAGAAGAGCGTTTGGTTCCTTACCTACAACGCCTTGATCATTTGGCACAACAATTTGATGATTTGTCCTTTGAATATCTCCCAAGAGCAAAGAATCAGTTTGCTGATGCCTTGGCTACTTTAGCTTCCATGATCAATATCAAGGAGGGGAAAGCCATCCATCCATTGAAAGTTCAACTTCAGAAGCAACCTGCCCACGTAATGCATTTGGCCGATGGCAGACCATGGTTCTGGGATATCAAGAGTTATCTCAAGGATGAAAGTTATCCAGAGGGGTCATCAAGGGTTGATCAGAGAGCAATAAGGCAGCTAGCCACAGGCTACATTCTTAATGGAGATATCCTCTACAAAAGAAGTTGGAATGGAATGCACCTAATGTGTGTGAATGAAGCAGAGGCTAAGCGGATAATGGAAATGGTGCATGGTGGCGAATCAGGACCGCATATGTATGGGATCGCCTTGGCTCGAAAAATAGCCAATCTAGGATATTATTGGTCCACCATGAATACAGACTGTGTGGCATTTGTGCAAGAATGCCATCAGTGTCAGATATTTGCTAAGCTGCAGAAGCAACCTCTCGTTGCCCTGAATCCAATCACTTCTCCATGGCCCTTCGCTACTTGGGGAATAGATATAATTGGAAAAATACATCCGAGAGCTTTGAATGGACATCAGTTTATCTTGTTAGCGGTGGATTACTTCACAAAGTGGGTTAAAGCAGCTTCCTATACAGAATTAGACGCCAAAAAGGCAGTACAGTTTGTCCGAACCAACATCCTTTGTCGGTACGGAATGCCATTTGAGATTATCACTGATAATGGAACTCATTTCCAAGCAGAATTTGCTAAACTCTTGAAGGATAAGAAGGTCCAACATCATAAGTCCTCTCCTTATAGACCTCAAACAAATGGAGCTGTAGAAGCAGCAAATAAGTCTATAAAGGTGATCATACAAAAAATGATCAAGGAACATAGGTGTTGGCATGAGAAGTTACCACTGGCTTTGTGGGGATATAGAACATCAATTAGAACTCCTACTGGGGCAACCCCGTATTCACTGGTGTACAGAATGGAAGCAGTACTCCCCATTGAACTGAAAGTTCAATCGGCAAGGATAATTCAAGAAAGTCAGATAAATAAAGCTGAATGGATTAGCAATTATCATCATCAGTTGTTGGGTTTGGATGAAAAAAGACTTCAAGCTCTCCATCAGATTCAAGGGTATCAGAGGCGAATGGCCAGACATTTCAACAAAAAGGTCAAAGATCGAAAGTTGGAAGAAGGTTGTTTGGTTCTGAAAGAGATCAGAACACCCGTTACAAATCCTCGTGGGAAGTTTCGTCCTCATTGGGCTGGACCCTACATTGTAAAGAAAATACTTTCCGGTGGAGCCGTCATCTTGTCTGATTTGGATGGTCTGGAGTTCACAAACCCATGCAATCTGGATCAATTAAAGAAATATTATGTATAATCATGCATTGTAAGGAACTACATTAGACCTGATTCTCGCAAACTAATTCGAGATATGTAGGCAGCTCTCCTTGAGCACGGTCTAAATTTTAATGAAAACCATTGATTCACTTTTCATTTGCCAACATTAAAAAAATATAATAAATAAAAGAATAAATAAATATAAAAATAAAAATAAAAATAAAAATCCCGCTAAGTTGAAAACCAGCAAAGGGCGGCTTAGGCAAGAATGAGTAAGAGCTCGCTAAGTTGAAAATCTGAAAGGACGGCTTAGGCAAAAATTAGAGCAAGTAAATAAAGTAGATAATGCTTGGAAAGCAAATGAAAAAATCATTCATTACAAAAAGAGTCATCCTTAGAGTCAAACCATAATTCCCAAACATCCAAGGAACCAAAAAGGTACAAACAATCCAAAAAAAAAGCAGACAATAGAGTCAACCCTAGGATCTAAGTCCTACGTCTCCTACGTGGGGCAGAGTCTTCGGTATCTTCCTTAGTTCCGGAACTCTCTGCAACATCTATCTTCCCCTCGTTAAGAGGAACCACATCCTCTCCCTCCAACTCCTGCAACAATGCAAGCCTCCTTGGCTTTTCAATTGGCCAAACTTCGGCTATAAATCAAGTTCCATACTCTGGAGTAGGCTGGACAAGAGAAGGCTCTGCAAAAGGCCTGATCATCTAATGGTTCCTAACCCAAGTTTGTAGAACAGCTCAAGTAACTCCGGGAGTAATGGGGGAAGCAATGGAAAGCCCAACAGGAAGAGGAACCCTCTGATCAATCCCCATCTGTCTGAGGACGCTAGAAGCACTATACCATGTACTATGAGTGAAGCCAAGAAGGTAGACATGGTTATGCATTGCATTTGCCTCCATGAATTGAGAAATTTTATACCAAGGGATGAACCACAACAATTCTTCTGGTCCAAGCTCGAACAACCAGATAGCCCACTTAGCCATAGAAGGAAAAGAAATCTGGATTTTTCTGGTGTGGTGCTGAGAAGGGTTATAAGTCAAGGCATGGGGAGCGGCAACCACTCGGAGATGGTCTCTCAGCCAAACCTAAGAAAATAGATCCTTTCTATTTACAAACAAAAAAGAGAGATGATGAAATGAGAAGAAACAAAAGGTATAACAAAATTACCTGAAGAATGATCGGTAACAGTCCAATTTTCAAACCCGAGTGCAGTTCTGTCAAGACTCTGAATAGTCTCAGCCAGAATCATACCACCAATACAGTTAAGTTCTTCCATTTGCCTAACCATGGGGCAAAGCTTCAAATCTCCAAAGCCAGGATCACGGTTGAAAAGAAACCCGGCTAACAGGCAGAAAACAAAAGCTCGCATCCTATGTTTCAGTTGAACCTCATCTTCAAAATTAGCAGTCAGGAATTCATCAATCAAAGGAAGCAACATCGCCTTATTCCCATCCATGATCATAGCTTGAGCCTGAGGCCTTGTAAAGTTGAAAAGCCTCTGAAAAGACCCCACATAGCCAACTTGAACCTCATGCCTTACAAGAGGGGCATTTGGGTCACATCCAATAATTGAGCAGAATTCCTCAAAAAGAGGACACATTTCCTCCATCCGGGCACCAAATCTGAAAACGTGGGCTTAGGGATCCAAAATCTGATACAAGCATGCAAGAAATCCCAATCCACAGCTACACCTCTAAGGGTGGCAACAGCTTTCAGTCCATATCTTCCCATATTGATCCTTTCAACATTATGGAGGCTCTTAGTCCAGTTATGCATCACATGGTTAAAAAGAGGGTTCATTGTTGAGAGAAATAAAAATCTTGCAGTGAAAAAACCTGTTTTTTGGCTTGAAAATGCACTTAAACTTTTTTTTTTATACAACCCTGACCCAGACGGGATGTCCGACCGCCACCGACCCAATTTCGATTCCTGTTTTTGATGTTTTGTGAAATTTTTGTGTGTTTTGGCCCTGTTTAGGCCCTGTTAGGTGCTATTTTTAGGGGGTTGTTTCAGGAATTTATTTTGAAAATAGATTTCTAAAAAACAAGCATCATACATACATATTTGCTGTCAATACTAACAAATAAATGCAGGTTTATTTCTAAGTCCAAATAACAGGCGGAAAACATGGAAAGTACAAGGTACAGAGCAAGAATAATTCAAATACTAAAAATATAATCCAAGACAAATATAAGAAATCAACGTCGGGCTCTCCATCTTTGTGGCCTGTTCTGCCTCTCATAAGCACTATCAGTCCAAGCACCCGTCAGCTCATCAGAGAAAGCAGTGATCAATGCCGCCATGTCAGCAACTAGGCCCTCAGGTACCTATAAAAAAGACAGAATCACAGTCAATTTCAAGAGAATTTTATGAATCCTTTTCATGAAAAGTTCTAGAGGAATATACCTGAGTGATGTGAACAAGGCTCCGATATGGTACACTCTCCACACTAATTGGTCGGGTCACCCAACCATCAGGTGCATGATAACGAACAACATAAGGCAACCTCAGGTCGGCCAAAGCAGGGTGATGGTCCAGCCCTGAAAGTGGAAGCCTCAGCCCTAGAGGAAGAAGGTATGTCAGCTCGCCAGCTGGAAGAGGGATGGTCTCCCGGAGTGCTGGAAGTGGGGACCGAAGAGTGGGAGGACCGATAAGGTGGTGCACTGTCGAACCGTGTCCCAATGTGTGGCATCAGTCACTTAAGACAGTAGAAATCATAATCCTCATCATCTGGGGCATAGCCCGATTCGATGGGATCACCCTCATACTGGGACGCAGTAACAAGCAGAAGCGTCAGAGATAGCATATCATCAGGGGGATCCAGGGGAGCTGCGCGGAAACCGGTGATCTGAAAAGTCACTTTCTCAGCGAGATAATACCGTCGATACTCTGGATGGGGAAGTATGAATCGACGGTGAGTCAGGAACTGTGATCGCTGAAAGCTGTGATCTTGAGCAATCCACTCTGCCAGCCGGCTAGACATCACTGTAAATGCAACCTGTAAAAATTTATTATGTTAGTGAATCATTTTCTCTAATACAATAAATAAGGATGAGGATAAAGTGTTTACCAAGTTCATGGAGCAGCTGTCGAAAAATGATCTCAGCTCTCTGATAGGAAGCTTCCTCTTTGGTGCTTCTATTCTCTCTTTATACCATCTCCAAGCAATGGGAGAAAGAGGATCTACAGGGGCAAGTGGCTCACGAAGAAAAGGGGCGATACCAGGAAAGTACTCGTAAGCCCAAGTCTGAAAAAAAAAAGGAAGAAGATATCAGAGTCGGTATATGCAAGGTAGAGGAAATGTTCTTTACATTACCTCCCAGAAGTAGTACAGGCCACATGGAGCGATACGGGTATAGCAGAGGTCTGACATGTTGTCATACAATCTACACAGCATCATGCTAGCCCAATCGTATGTCTGAAGTCGTGTCAGGTCGAGTAGGCTCTTCAGCACATTGAGATTTACTGCGTCTTTCCTGTTTGCTAAGAAGGAGCTAGCAAACAGGAGAATCAGGGTAAACCTGGCCACTTGATCAGCAGTAAGATCGCCTACCTCGTAGCCAGTATAGATGGCTGGCACCTGCTCTACAAGCCACCTTCGCTGAATGCAGCGGGGCACCTGATGTCGAGGATAGTCAACCCCGATCAAAGTGACCATGTCGGCTGAAGAAATGTCATGCCGCCAGTCATTATAATACTCCACCATCTCAACGCCGAAGGGAATCCCAGAAATGATGAAAAAGTCGGTAGGCGTCATCGTCATCTCCCCCCAAGCAAAATGGAAGGTATCAGTAGTGGGCCACCATCGCTCAACCAGCGCGCAGATCAACTCCCTGTGGATATCTCTGCCCACATCTATAGTCCTCAAATGGTGGAGGAAAGCAGGTCTGATTAGATCCCCCACCGGATGCCCGGCATCAAAGATATAAGCCGGAATAGTGCTCATGGGTCTCTCGGTGATGGATATCTTAATCGCAGTGTCCTAAAAAAAAGATCTTCTAATTCATTATTGTGGATGATTTGGGGGGCAACTTCAGAAAAATTCAAGTTCTATCCCCAACTGGGTGTGACTTCCTAAGAGGATTATTTCTAAGTTCTTTACTAGAAATAATTACTGATGGCAGAACATAATGAAGCCTGGTATTACTCTTGATTCATTACTAGTACATGTAAAGGAAAGATTCCTAAAATTTGTTTCTAAGTTCTTTACTGGAAATAAATAAAATTCCTAAACATGCATACTAGATGAGTAAAGAGGAAGGTACTTACCTCATAGCAGCCGATCCGGGAGCTGTGCTTCTCCTCCTCAAGTAAAAGATTGCAGGGAGGGAGTGGGATCTCGAAGTCTTCTAGGCCAGTGAAATCCATTGTCAAAAGAAAGTTTGAGGGAAAGGAAAGAAGAAGAAGGAATGAAAGCAAATGAAAATGGAATGGAAATGAGCCTATTTATAAGGAAAAGGTGAAAATGCGGGTCTTTTTGCACCTCGCTCAAAATTCTCGATTCTGACGACCACTGAGCCCCATAAATCATTTTTATGGGCCCCAGTGGGGGGAAATTGTGAATACTCAAATTTTGAGGCTCGGAAAGCCGACTTTCTCATACTGCAAAAGACCAAGCCTGGACGGATGACCACGGCAAAGTTCACCGAAAGTATGTCTTCATAGAACTTGAAATGTCCGAAACAACGCAAGGGTCACGGATATGGTCTCGGAATAATTTTTGGAGGTCCGCAGCTCCCAGAAAATCAGTTTGAATGAAAAAGTGCGAGTTTTTTGTGCCATTTTGGGGGATGACCCGCCGGGACCGGTGGTCCGACTGCCGCCGTTTCTGCTTTTCCTTTTTTTTTTCTCGGCGGTCGGACCACCGTCCATTCGGAAATTTTGTCTATAAAAGGCCTCAACTTTTCAGAAAAAGGGTTCGGCTTTTTCGAGTGGGCCTCGTGCTGACGAACTCTCTAATTTCACACGTTTAAGAACTCTTCTTGGACTTTTCTTTGCATAAATCTAACCCTGTGCTGCAGAAATCAAGAATCATAATCCAAAGTCTAAGAAAACAAGATCTGGAACTTCGAAGTGGGAGAATCCTAAACAAGGTAGTATCCTAATTCATCATTTGTCAATCCAAGCATGTCCTAAACATTGCACCTTCTTCTCAATTTCTTTTTGGTCGAAGACCTAATCCTTTTAGGTCTAAGGCCTAATTAACTAATCAATCAATCTTTTGGCATTAAGCTACGAATGAATTAATTTTTTTGGCACGGAGCCTAAATTGCATTCTTTTTGGTACTAAGTATCCAAATTTCATCAAATTTGGCACTAAGTGCTAAAAATCTCACAATTTTGGCAAAGAGCCCGACAATGCACGAAGCATACACACACACATGCATAATGCATAATTGCCTTTAAATAGGCTTTTCCGAACTACATGGGCTTTGATCTCTCATAAAAACGAGAGTATGTAGGCATATTTGGGATTCACCCCAAATAGCAAGTCCACAATTTACTAACAATCTGCTGGTCTTCTTTTTTTCATCCCTTTTGGGTTTGTTTCTTCTGGGCAAATTAATCAAATACATGAAATAGTCCCCGAATCCTCCTTGGGTTCGTAGATTAGAAACTTTTACATTGGATGCATTAATTGGAGTCAAACAAGGGTTTTCTTAGTTTTTCCCTTTGAACAGAAAAAACTGAGTGGCGACTCCTAACAACAAGTGAACGTTCATCCGAATCCTTTTCGGGTGGAAACCGAGGTTCACACCCTCTTGCTTTGACATACTTATTTGCAGGGGTTATTTTCACTCTTTGAGTTTTATTTTTATTTTTATTTTTATTTTTATTCCTCCAAACTTAAATTTTTTGGAGGTTTTATTTGTAAGGACAACAGTGTTTAAATTACTCTCTCCATTTGCAATTTGAGCTTTTTTATTTTTATAGCAAAAAAATTTTTAAAAGACAATGAACTCATATTGGTAGTTATTAGGGTTACTTTCAATCAAAGAAAAGTAAGCTAAAAATTTAACTTTGGGCTCAATGAGAACAACTAAATGTAATTGTCCAAATAAGATAGATATAATAATTTGGCTCAATAAATAATGTCTAAATCATCTTTTTTTCTACTTAGCAAAGTTCAATTTTACTTTAAAACTTTGTTTAAACATGTTCTAGGCTTAGGCATAAGATAATAAAAAACAAATAAAAAAAGAGTATGAGCCCTTTCTAAGTATACACAATTGACCACTTTCAACTAAATCGTGAACTTATTCAGGTCAAAAGCCATAAAGTATAGAACATAAAAAAAAATCTTCATTTCATAATTTTTAACAGAAAATTTAAGTATATCAAATAATTAACAACATAGAATCTTATATAAATATTGGCTTGTCAGGAAATTAATCATTCAAGTGCAAAATTTCAAGCAAAAAAAAGTTTAAAATCATTTGTAATGCCATAAAAAATATACTATAAGTATTTAAATTTAAAGATCCCATAAAAATATCCCAAATTCATGGAAAATAAATATGTTCAAAAGAAAATTAAATACTTTAATGAACTTTTTGGGCTAAATTCCCCCAAACTTGAAATATGCTCTTTGTCCTTAATAGCTTAAGCATTCAGTGGTGGTGGAAAATTGTATGCCCATGTTCTAGAGTTTAATTTTTTCCCTTATTCTTTATACAAGGAAAATTCATCCAAGAGCTTATATTAATCCAAGTTTAGCCAAAACCAAATATAAAAACATGAAAAAGAACAAATAAAATTGGAATGAAATATTGGGTTGCATCCTAATAAATGTAAATTTATAGTTTTTAACTTGACCTTTGCTATGTTCTCAAAGTGGAAGGTCACAAGTTACTTCTTTGCCCAAAATGCCACTTGCTAAGTACAACTACAAGTGATGTTTCTCAAGCTCTTTATACCTTTCAATTAGTACTTTTGGACTTATATCTAGGGCCATGGTATAAATAGCTACTTTATTACTTTCTTCTTTTGATGTGAAACTTTGAATTGGGCAAGCTTTGAGTGGATCTTCTAAATATTATTTCTCAAACTTTATTTGAACTAATTCATTAATGGTATCCACTTGAAAGCACTCCTTTGTGGAAGTAGGGTTCTTTATTGGTTTCATTATGTTGAATTCAATTTGATAATTTCCTACTTTTAAAGAAAGCTTGCCATTTTTTATATTGATCACGACCCCGAAAGTAGCTAGGAAAGGACTTCCTAGAATTAGTGGAATTTTTATATCTTCATTCATATCTAAGATTACATAATCAATTGGAATGTAGAATTTGTCCACTTTTACAAGTATGTTCTCTATAATTCCCACCGAGTATTTGGCAGATCGGTCAACTAATTGGAACATTTCAATGGGTTTCATCTCCATGAATCCTAATTTCCAGTAAATAAAAGAAGACATTGGCCTAATAATAACACCTAAGTCACATAAAGCTTTTTAGAAATTAAATTCACCAAGTTTATAAAGAATATAAAAACTCTCTAGATCTTTGAGTTCAGAGATGAGCTTATTTTGAATAATGACATTGCACTCCTTAGTAAGTACAATTGTAGCATCCTTCTCTATGTTTCTTTTTTGGACAATAGCTCCTTCAAGAACTTCACATATGTCAACATTTATCCAAGAGCATATGCAAAAGGAATGTTAATGCTTAGTTGTTTGAATATCTCTAAGAGCTTTTCATATTGCTACTCTAATTTTTTTTCTTTAGACATTAAGAAAAATGAATCTATGACACATAAAGTTGACAATTTTCTTTACAACTGCCTCCTCTTTTTCAACTTCACTTTCATTTAATTTAGATTTAGAAGAAGAATTTTTAAAGTTTGGGGTTTTGTTTAGTAGTGGGTCTTCAAGTTACTTTTTTGTTCCTCAAGATGATAGTAGTTCTCTTAGATTTATTTAAGTTTGGCTTGAAAGTTCCCCTTAAGGACAAATGTTTAGAGAATTTGTGATTTGGTCAACTTGAATCTCCAGGTTCCTATTTTGGCTTGTAATTTGCTCTATTCTTGATTCCAATTTATCATATTGTCTTTCTAGCTTGTTGAAACTTTTAGAAGTAACCCTAATGAATTTCTCCAAAGCCAATTCATAAGAAGATTTGCTCTCTTATAGGTGTGCTTAGCCTTAACTTTTATTCCTTTGAAAAGAAGGTTGATAGGGAACCCTTTAATTATTTTGATTTCCCCATAATAGATTTGGATGATTTCTCCAACTGGGGTTGTACGTATTACCCATAAGGAAAATTTTGCAAATTATTTTGGTTGCCTACAAACTGCACTTATTCTTGCCTTTGACATTCTGCAATTTGATAACTTCCTCCTTAAGTGTCATAAATAGAAGATGAAGTAAAGTTGATTTGTTCTAATTCCTTCGCAATAGCATCCATCTTAGCTTTAAGTAAGGAAAAATTATCAACTTCATAAAGACCGGCTACTCTCTTAGGATTGCTTCTTTCATATGACTAATGATAATTATTGGCCACTATCTCCTTTATAAGCTCATATGCATCATAAGGATTTTTATTCATTATTGCTGCCCCAGCTGCTACATCCACGGTTCCTTTAATAGTCAGGCTTAATCCATTAGAGAATGTTTGGATCAAAAACTAATTAGATACTCCATGATGAGGACATTTTCTTTCCATATCCTTAAACCTTTTCCAAGCTTCATATAAATTTTCTCCATCATATTTGTGTAAAGCTAGTGATGTCAATTCTCAATTTATCTGCCTTCGTAAGTAGGAAGTATTTTGCTAAGAATGCAGCTGACAGTTCATCCCAAGTGGTAATAAAGCCAGGTGCTCTTGAGTTTAACCAATCCTTAGCCTTGTCATTCAAAGATAGTGGAAATAATCTAAGCCTTATGGCATCATCTGAACCTCTATTTATCTTAAAGGTGTCACAAATCTCTAGAAAATTTGACAAGTGAGTGTAGGCATCTTCATGATTTAAGCCATAAAACTAGGATTGTTGTATCATTAAGATGAGTCCGGGCTTAAGATCAAAGTTGTTAGTGGCAATAAGAGTCCTAATGATGCTCAGTTTGACTCTACTAAGGGGTAGAGCATAATCTTTTGGGGTTCTATTTTTAGCGTTGTCTCCCATTATTTTTTTTCTTCTTCTTCAGATGAGAATTCAACTTTTTGTTCTTTGTCCTTGAAAGTTTCAACTAGATGCCTTGTCCATTACTTTCTTTGTTGTCTTTCTCTTTTTTCCTTATTTTTCCTTCTATGCAGCTTTTCAATCTCGAGATTGTAAGCTTCGAGTGGTGCGTTAGGGTTGCTTCACATGTAACCCTAATCCTACAAGGAAAAGGAAAAGAAAGTAAATCAGTAATAAAAGAAAATCTTCCAAAGTAATTACAATTTAATATTATAAAATGGTCACCTTTCCCAACAATAGCGCTAAAGACTTATTATGCTAAACCTAGTTCTATTATAAGTACACAATATAGTGAACAAGTAGTAAAGTGTGTGTGTGAGTATTGTTACGACAAGGAAAAGTTAATTCTAAGTATCAAATAATTAAATTAATTATTATTTAAAAATCAGTTTATTGATACTTGAGGAATCTAAATTGGTAAAACTAGAATTAATTAAATTTAACTTCTATATTTAAAGACTTAGGGTTAGACTTCTTCAATTAATTACCTATGGTCTTCCTAAATTATTAATCCAATTTTATTTCATTTGATTATTGGTTGAATTTTTCTAATTTAAGTCATAGTCTCTCTCAATATCTAAAACTAATATTGATATTAATTCCTATATCTACTCTTGTGATCACAAGAATTGATTCAATTCATTAAGTTTGATGAAGATTTTTAAACAACCTCCTAAGTGTTTTTTTATCTCTAAGAAAAAACTATTTAAGATTGTTATCTCCTTGAACTAATATTATGATTTCATTCTCACTCCATCACCTAATATCTTAAATCATACAACTATTGGATAGATAACTGTAAGCAATAAGCACAAAGATAATAAAATAATCAAAGAAAATATTATTGAATCAAATATGCAATAAATTCACTATAGGATAATCAAGAGAAGTGCTTGGATTTAGCTATCCATACTAATAAATAAAGCGACAAAAGAGTAAAAGAACTTGAATGAAGACATAGAAATTAAAAAGATTGAGATTGAGAAATTAAACACTAATACAGAACTTGGATTGAATGGAGCCCTTGATTTAGATTGAATTTCTTAAAAGGCTAGCCTCCTTCTCCTTCTTCTCCAAATAAAACTCAAAAAGAATATACAAACATATATAAACTAAGGGATATTAAGAATAAGGATGGAGGCTTGCTTATATACCTGAGGATTTATAATCTGTTTAGGAATAGTTTTAGCAAAATCTTTGCCAAAAATCATATCTTCAGCTACCATAGAGATCACATGGGCTTGTGTTTAAAAATGCACAGCCATGAATAATTATACCAGATTTGACTTGCAAAAATCTACTTTCCAGTAGTAAGGATTTAGAAAGCATGACCGTGCAAATCCAGTTTGCACGATCGTGTATTTGAGATTGCTTATGGAATTCTTCCTTTTTCATCTCTTTTCTTCTAGGCAGTGCTAATTTGGTTTCCAGGGTTGTGTGAATTGGTTTTTATGATGTTAGAAACTCTTTTTTTATCTATTTTAAGCTACTTTGCCTCCTTTTTGTTTTGTATCTCTTCTTCGTTCATCTTTTCATCATATTTTGCTCAAATTGCATCCTAAACTCAATGTCATGCTTCAAATTGTAATTATTTTATCTTTTAAAATAAAAAATCCTCAAAATCAATTAATTAAAATAAAAATAAAACTAGAATAATGACCAAACTATATGCAAATTATGGCTTTATCACTCAGTCTTGTAGTGGAAGCCATCGTAGAGATGTATATAATATAGAAAATAATAAAATGAGTTGGTATAATAAGGGTAAAAATAAAAGATTAGATAAGTTTTGCACACATTATAGCATGAAGGGACATAAGTGTGAGTGGAGATTTTTGCTCCCATCCCCGGTGGAATGGTTCTTACGACTTTTGGCACTGTTAGACTCTAGGCCTTAGAGAACATGGGCCTAAACCCAGAGAATTTGGAGTCGCCACCCGGATGGGTTGAAAAAAAATAAAAAGGGGTGAATGACTCGATTTCGAAGGAATCCCCAACCCCCTACTTGGGTTCAAAAAGTTGGGTACATATAGAGAATGTGAGAATGACCCAGCACCCCCATAACATCCGATTCATTAGAACCGACCTCCTTTTTAGGTCTAAATATTATTAAATTCTTAAATTGTTAAGATATTATCTATATTACATGCAATTAAAAGAAACAAGCATCCATCACATTATAAATCAAGTCAAACAAATAAAATGAGCACCCATCCAAGAATGAAAACATGCCCTTACAATATCCAATTTCCAAAACACAAGTAAATAAAAATAGGACAATCACTAATTGGTGGAAACGTGTCTCTTACATTAATCCCTAAATACAAACAAGATAAAAGAAACAAATTGAATAAATAAGGCACCCACAAAGTGAAAATATGTCTTTTATAAGTCTCTTAAAAATACAACCAATAAATAAATAAATATCAATATAGTTCCATCATGCATAATAAAATAAGTAATTTGAAAATATAGTTAATCATAAAAATTACAGTTTACAAATAGATCTTAATATTAATCTATTAATGAAATATAGGGTGCGATGATGTAGGTCACACCCACGTCAGTCCCGCTAGCCGGTTAACGGGTGGGGGTCAAGGGGGCAGCTCTCCCAAAAGGTAAACTGTTTATAAGGTAGGGTTTTATTGTAGAATTAGGGTTTGGTTATTAAATTTAGGATTTGATTGTAAAATTAGGGTTTTGGAATTTAAAATAGCCAAATTGGGGTTATATAAATTAGGGTTTATAATATTAGGGATTATGGATTAGGGTTTTGGTTTTTTGGAATGAGGGTTTAGGCTTTTAGAGTTAGGATTAGGGTTTTTAGAATTAAGAATTATAGGTTAAGGTTTTGGATTAGGATTTAGGATTAAACTAAATTAAAACCATGGTTACTAGAAGAAATTTGCAAAATTGGATTAACATACAAGGTAACACATTTAAACGGAATCAACTGATAAAAATAATCAATACGAAGTAAATCATACCTTCTTTGTCAATTTGCTAAGATGATTCTGCTGGACCAAGCCTACTGTCTACAATTGTTCGGAGAGCCTGGAGCAATTCAAGTCTTGGCTGGCACTTCCATATTTAGTTGTTGCCTTTCCCCTGTTTTAATTGCTTTCTGCCTCTCTCTCTTTTTTTGCTTTGTTTTTTCTTGTCGTCCTTCCCTCTTTGTTTTAATCCCATATTTACAGGCAGTATTAGGGTAAAACCTTTAAGAAATCTTAATTTCCTTATGAAACTCTTCACTTATCCGAGTCCTCTCTGAGTTTAAAATTAATTAGGATGTTAAATTAAACAACTCATATTGAATCGGACCTTGTCCAATTAGATATAAGCAAAGATCATGTTGAATTGGAAATGGTCCAATTCGACATGAGCTTATGCTTATGTCGAATTGGGGTGTCCAGTTCGACATAAGCAAAGTCCATATCGATTTGGACCAAATCGAACCAACTTTGAGTCGTACCTAAATCTAAAAATTGGACTGGGTTTACTATGGGACTTTTACAATTAAACTGGACTTAATTCAAGCTTTTAAAATTTTAACAAGACTAAGTTTAAGCTTCTAAAATTATACCAGACTAGGTTTAAGCTTCTTAAATCTAATTTGGCCCCTTTTATTGGGTTTAAATTTAAACTGTACCAAAATTAAGGATCTACAATAAGAAGGAAGGTGCTTTGAAATATAAGTTACCCAGACTAGTTCTATGAACTAAAAAGGTAGAAAGGGAGGAGACAAGGATAGATTTATGGCCTAAATGGAACAATCTATGGAAGAAGGGGGCATGAGTGTAGATCAATCTAGATAAACTAAGTTGATTGCTACTATTTCTTTAGCACAGAGAAAGAAGTTTAGAGGTATCTCAAATTGGCAAACGGACATCTGAGAATGCTTTTGTTAATGTCACTAACTTTACAGGTATATCCTAGTCCTTTATAAATAAATTGTCTAATTATGATTCTAGCAGTTTTTTGATAATTGACTAAGAAGCCACAAACTATATAAGTTATTTTGATAAAATCATGACACATATCCTAAAAATAAACAACATTTCCTAACAAAATTATTAGAACAATAAACAACTTAGATACAATTGTCCTTCACCTTAAATTTCACCCTAAATTGACTCTTCATAGAGTCTTACATGTACCTAGCTTTAGATATAACCTTCTTTCTATTAGCCAACTTTCAAAGCATCTCAATAGCAGAATAGAATTTTATCAAACACATTATGTGTTTCAGGACTTATTGACTAAAGAAATCATAATTAAGGGAACATTGAAGATTTGTATTGTATATTCTTGACCAAACTAATTTTCTTGTAAGTGCAATAGGTTTCTATCAAAGTAAAAGTTTTTCCCTCCTTAATGTTGTAAAGGCAAACATTTCAATTGCTTGTTATAATGATTCTTTTAATAAAACTATTTGTTATGTTCATTTTTCTAATTCGTGTGCGTCTATCGTTTTTACATCATATGAATAGTTACATAAATGTTTAGGGCATACTTCATATAATAACATACAACAAATACCCTTTCAAAATTAGTTAGGTAAACATCAATCAACCTTTTATGATATTTGTCCACTTGTAAAACAATACAAATTATCTTTCTTTACGAGCACAAGTCCTACTATAAAACCTTTTGACCTTATTCATATGGAGTTACAAGAACTATATAACATTGTTTTCTTATATAGAATGAAATAAATTTTAACTTTAGTAAAAGATCATAGTAGAGTAATATAAACCTTCTTACTTAAATAAAAATCAGATACCTTATATATATATATGTTAGACAAATAATCTTAATTTTGATCTTTGACAACTCAAATGGATGATCTATTTAACTTGTGTTTGAGAAATCTTGTTGCAGGATTAGGTTATTTCAATTAAAGGTGAACAGAACATTTATCGCGGTCGCACCTCACCTTAATACGACCGCTCCAAGTAATTACAGAATGAAACCTTGTCACAGTAGGTTTCGCGGTCAGAAGTTCGACCTCAGTCGCGACCGCTCCTACAGAATAGCGACCGGCCAAATATGTGCACAACCGCTACTCAAGGAATTTAAATCATTACAATCACAGTAAGATTCGCGGTGACAAGAACGGTGAATGACTCGACCTCGCTAACCACTTTAGCGACCGCCCCATTCAAAGTCGCGACCGCCCAACAATTCAAAAAGAAATTGCTCAAAGAGACAGTAGTGTTCGCGTCCTCAGGTGCGTCCAGAAGTTCGACGCGAGAATATGAGTTCGACCGCGAAATGCTACCACGGGCGACCGCGAGATTCAAATTAAGGCGGACATCTCTTTTGCCCTGTCAGAAAATGACACGTGACATGACCGTTGTAATCCCACTTCAGTATTCAAAAAAGGGCGACCGCACTTTGTGATGCGCGACCGTCCTGACAAACACAGCATGGGCAAGAAACGGTCCGACAAACACATCATGGGCAAGATTCCAGCTGCAGAGCACTAAAATTCGACCGTTGAAGATTTTTTAAAAGTAGCGACCGTCCCTGGTTAAAAGGACGACCGCTTGAAGCATGAGCGCGACCATCCTTGTATGAAGGGCGACCGCGAAGTGCTTCGGACAGTTTAAGTAAAGAGGTCTAATCTGCCAAGACTTTATTCTCAACATCAATAACGGCTAGTAAGACCACATTGGCTATAAATACAAAGTTTCTATGAGAAAACAAAAAAGAGACAACATTGAGAAAAGATTTTCATAGCCAAGCAACAAATTTTCTTTTACTTAAACTTGTATTTGAATTGTTATGAATGTTAGGTGTTAGCATTGAAAACACCATTGTATAAGTTTGAGTGTAAGCTTGGGAAACACTTGGGTTGTGAGAGTGAGCCTAGTAAAACTCTTGTTAGGTTGTGAGAGTGAGCCTTGTAAAACTCTTGTTTGGGTTGTAAGTGTGAACCTAAGAAAAACACTTGTGAAGTTAGGTGTGAACTTGTGAAAACACCAAAGTTAGAAGTGAGCTTGTAAAAACTTCAAAGATTAGTGGAACCTTAACAAGTTGTTAAGGAAGTGGATGTAGGATTGAAGTAAATCCGAACCACTATAAATCTTGTGTGTTCTTTCTTTCTTCAATTACTCAACCAACTCTATATTCCGCATTTCTTGTTTGTTGAGTTTTTTAAATTGTCATTACTTCTTGAGAAAACCAATTCACCCCCCCTCTTGGTTGCCATCTTGGGACAACAATTGGTATCAGAGCCCTGAGATTTCTTAAACTTAATTGTGAAATCTGATCCACAATGGCAACTTCTTCTTCATCAAGCTCTCATGGAAATCTTAACTCTATTCTTAGACCTTACTTTGATGGAACGGATTACTCATACTGGAAACACAAAATGTATTTGTTTCTAGACAGTGAAGGGATTGAACTATGGGATTTCGTGGAAAATGAGTGGAAATCTCCTACTCATGAAGTTGACGGTATTCAAGTTCCTCTTCCCAAAGCTCAATGGTCAACTAGCAATATCAGAGATCGATTCAAGAACAATAGAGCTGCTTCCATCTTGATGAACTCCATTTCAAGAGAAGAAGGTGGAAGAGTTCAACATTTAACTTGTGCACATTGTATTTGGAAAACACTTGAAAACTACCATGAAGGTACAACTCAAGTAAGATTTACCAAGAAACAAATGCATGTTCATGAGTATGAGCTATTCAAGATGAAACCAAATGAAAATGTCACCGACATGACCAATCGCTTACTTGCAATTGTCAATGAACTAAAGAAGTATGGCAAGGTATATGATCAAGGTGATGTAAACAGTAAAATCTTGAGAGCACTAAGAGCTAGAAAGAACTTTGAATCCAAAGTATCATCCATAGAAGAAGCTCATGATCTCAGCACATTAAGAACCGACGAGCTAGTTGGTAAATTACTCACTTTTGAGCTGCACAGTGAAAAAGAAGAAGATCAAGGTGAGAAAGAAAAGAGAAAACCAATTGCACTCAAAGCAATCAAAGAAGTTGAGAGCTCAAGCAATGAAGGTACTGATGATGAAGATGAAATGGCAATGTTCTCAAAAAGAATGAACGAATGGAAAAGGAAGAAAAGATTACAAGCAAACAAAGGTACACCTCCTAAATTCTCCTTCAAAGATAAAGAAAAGAAAAATGAGGTAAAATGCTATGAATGTGGAAAAACCGGTCACATCAAGTCGGATTGCTACAAATTAAAGAACAAAAGGAAATGGGATAAAGAAAAGAAAAAGTCTCTCAAAGCCACATGGGATGACTCTTCCTCAAGTGAAGAAGAAGAAGAGGAAGGAATTGCAAATCTTTGTCTCATGGCTATTGAAGATGACTCCAATGAGGTAAGTACTCAATCTTTTGATCTTGTAGCACATGATGATATAAATGATATAGATGATAGTGACTTGATTGAGCACATGAATTCTAAAATAGAAAAATATTTCTCTAAAATGATGCTCTATAAAGAGAAAAACTCTAAGTTAGAAAAGGATTTTATATGCTTAAAGAACTCTACCTTAGAATTGAAAACCTCAAATGAACACTTAATGAATACAATAGGAGAATTAAATAAAAGCTCACATGACTTAGAAAAAGTGATTAAAGAGAATGAGGCATTGAAGCATGAACTAAAAGAACTAAAAGAATCAATTTCCAGATTTCATAAAGGAAAGGAAGCATTGAACACATTAATTAATAATCAAAGATCACCTTCCTTGAAATATGGATTAGGATTCAATGGCTCAACCAACATTGCACCTTGCAAACCAACATTTGTGAAAGCATCTACAACTAAAATTTCTGATGTTCATATCAAAGATGCTTGCACCAAATCTAAAAGAACTTCTTATGGTTCACTAGGAAATAAAGCCAAAAATAATTATGCATTGTTGTTCACTAAACTTGTACAAAAGAAATCACATACTTGTAGTTGTATGTATAATGCAAAAAGAAAAATGCAGAAGCATAGGATACCATGGCAATGCACATATTGCATGAAATTTGGTCACAAAAATTTCAATTGTTATATAAGAAAAGCTCATCTCAATTTAGAAGGCACTCTTTCTACTAACCATCAAGGACCCAACTATATGTGGGTACCTAAAAGAAGATGATCAAAATTGTCTTGCAGGTATGCCTAAAATCTACTACCAATGAAAGCACATGGCTTGTGGATAGTGGATGCTCAAGGCATATGACTGGAAATGCAAAGCTCTTTACAAGTATTACCTATAAACATGGAGGTAACGTAACTTTTGGAAACAATGCTAAAGGTAAAATTCTTGGTGTTGGCTCCATTGGTTCCATTGGTAAGGATTTAATTGAAGATGTATGGCTTGTTGATGGTTTGAAACATAACTTGCTAAGTGTTAGTCAACTTTGTGATAAAGCATACTCTGTCAAGTTTGATTCCAAGGAATGCAAGATCACGAATTCAAATGATGTTATCATATTTAAGGGCACTAGAACAAACAACACTTATAATGTCAGCATACATTCAAATCATACATGTTTGATGTCCACTAATGATGATGCATGGTTATGGCATAGAAGACTAGGACATGCTGGTATGGATCAATTGAAATATATTTGTAATGAGAACTTAGTTGATGGCTTACCTAAGATAAAATATGAAAAAGATAGAATTTGTAAACCTTGTCAACATGGTAAGCAACATAAAAGCTCATTTAAATCAAAGAGTGTTATAAGCACCTCTAGACCTTTAGAGCTCATTCATTTAGATTTGTTTGGACCAAATAGAGTTACAAGCTTAGGAGGCAAATTATATGCATTTGTTCTTGTTGATGACTACTCTAGATTCACATGGGTTAATTTCTTAGCTCAAAAGAATGAAGCCTTTAATTACTTCAAAACCTTTGCAAAAAGAGTTCAAAATGAAAAAGGATATGTGATCACATCTATTAGAAGTGATCATGGCAAAGAATTTGAAAATGAAAACTTTGAAAACTTTTGCAATGAAATTGGCATTTCACACAATTTTTCTGCTCCTAGAACTCCACAGCAAAATGGTGTAGTTGAAAGGAAAAATAGAACTTTAATTGAAATGGCTAGAACAATGCTCAACGAATATGATTTACCATCTTATTTTTGGGCGGAAGCCGTTAATACAGCTTGTTACATTGCAAATCGTGTTTATAAAAGGCATTTAACTAATAAAACTTCTTATGAGCTATGGAATGGAAGAATACCCAGAATTGGATATTTTAGAGTATTTGGATGCAAATGCTTCATATTGAATACCAAGGATAATCTTGGAAAATTCTCATCCAAATCAGATGAAGGCATATTCTTAGGATATTCATCATATAGCAAAGCATATAGGGTATTTAACATGAAAACTCTAGTTATAGAAGAATCAATGCATGTTGTATTTGATGAATCATCTAAACTTGATCAAAAGAAAGGTATTTCTTTCAATGACCCTGCAGATACTCTTGAACCTCTTGAATCTATTGATGTTCCAAAGATCAATCAACTTGAAGAAGAGTCTCAAGATCTACCTAAGGATTGGCAATACAAGAAAGATCATCCAAAGGAACTCATCATTGGAGAAACATCAAAGGGAGTAACTACTAGATCTAAAATTAATCACGTTGATGTTAATTTTGCTTTTGTTTCTCAAATTGAACCAAAAAATGTTGAGGAAGCTTTAAATGATGAAAATTGGATAACTGCAATGCAAGATGAACTTAATCAATTTGAAAGAAATAATGTTTGGCAACTTACTCCTAGACCTATAGATCATTCTACAATAGGATGCAAATGGGTTTATAGGAATAAGCTTGATGAAAATGGTCACATCATTAGAAATAAAGCAAGATTGGTAGCCAAAGGTTATAATCAAGAAGAAGGTATTGACTATGATGAAACCTTTGCCCCCGTAGCTAGATTGGAAGCTATTAGAATATTACTTGCTTTTGCATGTCATATGAATTTTAAGCTTTATCAAATGGATGTTAAAAGTGCATTTCTAAATGGACTCATAAATGAAGAAGTTTATGTTGAACAACCTCCTGGTTTTGAAAACTACAAATTTCCTGATCATGTTTTCAAACTTACCAAAGCTTTATATGGATTAAAGCAAGCACCTAGAGCTTGGTATGATAAACTTAGTGCATATTTGCTTGAAAATGGTTTTTCAAAAGGAAAAGTAGACACAACTCTTTTTGTTAAAAAGAATAAGCACAACATTTTGATTGTACAAATTTATGTGGATGACATAATATTTGGAGCTACTAATGAAGCCTTGTGCAAAGAATTTGCTTCTTGTATGACTAGGGAATTTGAAATGAGCATGATGGGTGAACTCAAGTTTTTCCTTGGACTGCAAGTCAAGCAATGTAAAGATGGGATCTTCATCAACCAATCCAAATATACAAAAGAACTCATCAAGAAATTTGGAATGGATGGCTGCAAAACTAGCAAAACTCCTATGAGCACATCATTGAAATTAGGTAAAGATGATAATGGTAAAGCAGTAGATGAGAAGAAATATCGAGGTATCATCGGATCACTACTTTACTTAACTGCTTCTAGGCCTGATATAATGTATAGTGTATGTCTATGTGCTAGATTTCAAACCTGTCCTAAAGAATCACACTTGAATGCCACTAAAAGAATCTTGAAATATTTGAGTGGTACAATGCATTTAGGACTTTGGTATCCTAAGAATACATCATTTCATATTATAGGATTTTCAGATGCAGATTATGCTGGTAGTATCTTAGATAGGAAGAGCACAACAGGAGCATGTCACTTTCTTGGTAATTGTCTAGTTTCTTGGCATAGTAAGAAACAAGCATCGGTTGCTTTATCCACAACGGAAGCAGAATATGTTGCAGCATGTTTTTGTTGCACACAAGTATTATGGATGAAACAACAATTGCTTGACTATGGTAAGGTTTTTAACAATATTTCCATTAAATGTGACAACACTAGTGCTATCAATTTATCTAAAAATCCTATCCAACATTCTAGATCCAAACACATAGATATTAGACATCATTTCTTAAGAGAAAATGTACAAAATCAGAATATAACCTTAGAATTCATAGATACAGAAAATCAACTTGCTGATGTCTTTACAAAACCCTTGAATGAAGATAGACTTAACTTCATAAAACTCAATTTAGGAATGATTGATGGAATCACTTTGAATTAATTAAAACTTTTGCCTATCAATAAGGTTTCTATGTGCATGAATTTAATGTTTCTTAACACAATAGAAATATTTTCCACCTTTCCTTGAATCTTTCATTTTTAAGTATGTAGCGGTCGCTCCAGTATTCTTCAGCGGTCGCTATCCTGTCTGTCAGTTTCAGTCAAACTAATGACTCTGAGCGCGGTCGAGAAAATTTGTGCGCGGCCGCACCAATTTGAATAGTTTCGACCGTTACAGTTACTTTCTTCTCTCGCGAGCATACTTATCTTGATAATGGTCGCTAGACCATAAGTAGCGATCGCACTATCTTCAATCCGCGACCGCACCCTGTACACTCTGCTCGAAAATTTATAACCGTTGGCTGTGTGACAGGTTGCAACTCTTAATATCCAACAGTCAAAAACGGCTATTTTCTTAACTCCATCTATTTAAAAGTAAGTTACATCAAATTTCTTGGATATTTTGCTTCTGAAAACAATCTAAAACCCTAAAATCTTCTCAACTCATCTGCTTCTCAAATCAACCTCTGTTTTCCTGCTCTCATCTGTTTCTTCTATTCTAATGGCTCCCAAAAGAAAAACCACTTCCAAAATAAAGGGACAAGCTAAGAGAGTTCCAGGAATCACCATTAGA
This sequence comes from Garcia nutans, assembly GCA_947685225.1. Lineage (NCBI taxonomy): Eukaryota > Viridiplantae > Streptophyta > Magnoliopsida > Malpighiales > Euphorbiaceae > Garcia > Garcia nutans. The sequence continues at coordinate 3,054,396 of CANTUV010000013.1, forward strand.
GAACCTGTTGTTGAACCTCCATCTCCTCCACAATCAAAAAGGGGTGAGAAAATTCACAAACCTCATCACCAAACCACTGAGGAAGACATTAGGTATGCCATGCTAAAGAAGAAGAAGGTTGAAGGCACCAAATCTCCTTTTGGTGGGATGCTGTCTGCTTTGGGCATCAAGGACGAAATTGAAGGATTGTTGGATGTCCTTGGATGGAGAAATTTTGTCTTTCCAGAAGAGGTAGGTTACTCTAGTCTAAGTAAGGAGTTTCTAATGTCATTCCAGATAGAGAAGAGTGCAAACTCTGCTCTAGGTTGGTACGGGGTAAGGTTCAAACTCTTTGATCAGTATCAATTCATAACCCTTGAAGATTTTGGCAGAATTTGGAACTTCCCTTCTGAAGGTATAACCTCCTACAATGACCAAATCTTCTCAAACCCAACCCTTTCTGATTTCTGGCGAGAAATTTCCATTGAAACTTCCTTTGAAAAGGAATCTAAAGCCAAGCACATCAAATCTCTCACCCACTGGATGCTCCATAGGATTATCACCTATACCATTCACCAAAGAGCAGATGGGAATGAGAAAGTAACCAAGAGAGACCTTATCTTTCTCTATGCTTTCACCCATAACATCAAAATGAACACAACCAAGTTCTTGATTGATACATTTTATCATCATGCTGTTACAAGAACTGGTACCTTCTTCCTATCCTCTCAAGTTACTCAAATAGCTAGACACTTAAACCTTCTGAATGATTTGAACTTAGCTACTTTGAGGAACCCTTTCACTCTAGCCTCCAATGCTATCACAATGGATTACTTAGAGCATGCTGGTTGTGTAAGGAAGATAGAAGGGTCATATGTATACTGCTATGGCAAGAAAGGAGTTATGGATAAACAAAAGAAAAGGCCAAGGTATACAATTGAGGAAGAGGGAGATTCTGTAGAAGTTGCAGTAGAATTACCTCCAAAAGCAACTTCATCAAAAGCTGCTAAAGAAACTGCTTCATCCTCCACACAACTCATCCTCCAAGCAATCAAGACTCTCTCAAGGAAACTCACTAAGTTCAAGAAAAGTGTTTCCAAGAGATTCCAGCACTTAAACAAAAGGATAGACCTTATATCCCACATGCACCATGATCTTTATGACATGCAAGGCAAATTGGACTTGCCTCAATGCAATCTTGAAGATTGGGATATAAGTGATCACACCCAAAGCGTTGCTGAAGAAGAAGAGTCTATTAGCACTAGCTCTGCCTCTGTTGCACCTCAAGATAAGGGGAAAGCTCCTTTAGTTGAAGAAGAGTTAGAGTTAGATGATGACTCAGAATAGCTTAGCTTTAGTTTGTTTGCATTTTCATATGTTTTCTGCTTTGCACTTTCTGCTTTGTACTTTCCTCCAATTTTAATATATATAATTTGGTACTTTCCCTTTCATTGTTTAGTTAATAATTTTGCTTAACAATTGTTTCATTTTGCCTATGACAATGGGGGAGAAGAACCAATGGAATGAACCAATAGAGGAAACCAAAGATAAGAACAATAATGGGAGAAACAAGTATACATGTTGAATATTTGCAATAAGGGAGAAATGTTTATGGGGGAGAAATGTTTGCATTCAAACAATAACATTTGCACCAAAATAAACTAATAATCACAATGCTCTTAACCATGATTGTTGCATATGTTAAGGGGGAGCATTTAAGACTTATTATTTTTCTCATCATTCCATTTGAATTGTCAAAGTCAAAATGGGGGAGATTGTTAGACAAATAATCTTAATTTTGATCTTTGACAACTCAAATGGATGATCTATTTAACTTGTGTTTGAGAAATCTTGTTGCAGGATTAGGTTATTTCAATTAAAGGTGAACAGAACATTTATCGCGGTCGCACCTCACCTTAATACGACCGCTCCAAGTAATTACAGAATGAAACCTTGTCACAGTAGGTTTCACGGTCAGAAGTTCGACCTCAGTCGCGACCGCTCCTACAGAATAGCGACCGGCCAAATATGTGCACAACCGCTACTCAAGGAATTTAAATCATTACAATCACAGTAAGATTCGCGGTGACAAGAACGGTGAATGACTCGACCTCGCTAACCACTTTAGCGACCGCCCCATTCAAAGTCGCGACCGCCCAACAATTCAAAAAGAAATTGCTCAAAGAGACAGTAGTGTTCGCGTCCTCAGGTGCGTCCAGAAGTTCGACGCGAGAATATGAGTTCGACCGCGAAATGCTACCACGGGCGACCGCGAGATTCAAATTAAGGCGGACATCTCTTTTGCCCTGTCAGAAAATGACACGTGACATGACCGTTGTAATCCCACTTCAGTATTCAAAAAAGGGCGACCGCACTTTGTGATGCGCGACCGTCCCGACAAACACAGCATGGGCAAGAAACGGTCCGACAAACACATCATGGGCAAGATTCCAGCTGCAGAGCACTAAAATTCGACCGTTGAAGATTTTTTAAAAGTAGCGACCGTCCCTGGTTAAAAGGACGACCGCTTGAAGCATGAGCGCGACCATCCTTGTATGAAGGGCGACCGCGAAGTGCTTCGGACAGTTTAAGTAAAGAGGTCTAATCTGCCAAGACTTTATTCTCAACATCAATAACGGCTAGTAAGACCACATTGGCTATAAATACAAAGTTTCTATGAGAAAACAAAAAAGAGACAACATTGAGAAAAGATTTTCATAGCCAAGCAACAAATTTTCTTTTACTTAAACTTGTATTTGAATTGTTATGAATGTTAGGTGTTAGCATTGAAAACACCATTGTATAAGTTTGAGTGTAAGCTTGGGAAACACTTGGGTTGTGAGAGTGAGCCTAGTAAAACTCTTGTTAGGTTGTGAGAGTGAGCCTTGTAAAACTCTTGTTTGGGTTGTAAGTGTGAACCTAAGAAAAACACTTGTGAAGTTAGGTGTGAACTTGTGAAAACACCAAAGTTAGAAGTGAGCTTGTAAAAACTTCAAAGATTAGTGGAACCTTAACAAGTTGTTAAGGAAGTGGATGTAGGATTGAAGTAAATCCGAACCACTATAAATCTTGTGTGTTCTTTCTTTCTTCAATTACTCAACCAACTCTATATTCCGCATTTCTTGTTTGTTGAGTTTTTTAAATTGTCATTACTTCTTGAGAAAACCAATTCACCCCCCCTCTTGGTTGCCATCTTGGGACAACAATATATATATTGCAACAATTCATTGCTCTATCCTAAGTTAAATTCTCAAAAATAGTTAAACAAATTATGATATATAATAGTACTAAATTTGTTAATAGTTAGTGCCAATGGTACTTTTCAATCTAGGATAACATAATAAAATGCCACTCGTTATACACCTTAACAAAATGGTATTATTGAAACAAAACACAAACACTTATTAGAAATAGCTAGGGCATTGATATTTCAATCTAATTTACCTCTAAGAAATTTTATGGAGATTCTATTCTCACAGCAACACACATTATAAACAAATTACCTACCTCAGTCCTCAACTAGAAAATATAAGGACTCTATTCTCACAACAACATACATTATAAATAAAGTACCTACCTTAGGTCAAAATTAGAAAATACCTTTTGAAAATATTAAACAAAAGACCACCATATTATACCTTTTTGAAGATCTGATGTTACTTGTGATATGGCACTAATGCCATAAAGATAAATTTGCCCCAGGGACTATAAAATGCATACTGAATATATTCTAGGATAAAAAATCCATAAACTTTTATGTTAAAGAAAAAAACACCATTATGTCTCTAGAGATGTCATCTTTCATGAACATCATTTCCCCCTTCAAGTCCATCCTTACAACTGATAATTTTGAACCCATTTTGCCTATAATATCACTAATGAATTCTGATCCTCAATCTCTCTCAATAGTTCAAACATCTACCCAAAATCAAACCACGGACATTATTCCTCATGTGATTGAAATCTCAAAACTCAAATTCTTATAATCTTGTTTCTATTGCACCAGAACCTAACATCAAACCTCTTTTTCCAATTCATATCCAGTGAAAAATACCATAGCGGTACCAAAATTAAGTATAACCCTAAATAGCTAGAAAATTTTGTGTCTATGGCTCAAACTTCACACCTTACTTACTAAAGCACAACATACCCAACACCTAATTATGTTACACATTAACCACATATACCATCTTTTATTTTATCTTATCTAGATAAGTTTCGTATAGTTTTCAAGCAAATGTCTCACTTGTTTAAGAATGTTAGACTTATAATCAAGCAAAGAATGATACAAACTGGATAGAAGCTATGACCAAAAAAATTATCACTTTAGAGCATAATAACACTTAGGATATTATAGACTTGCCACCTGGAAAAACATCAATTGGTTGCAAGTGGGTATACAAGGTGAAAATTAAGGTTGATAGATATTAGAGAGATTGTCACACCTTTCTTCTAAAGGTGTGACAGTCCTAGGGTCCAAATAGACATAAGGTTATTGATTATCTCATAGAACCCTTAAACTAACTACTCTCCTTAGATCTCTGTTACCCTAACTTATTAATATGTAATTTTATTCCTGTGGGTTATGGACCTACCTTTTATATATATAACTGCCAATTTACATACTCATAATTATTATTAGATATATACACACTTTGCTTCATACTACTCTATTATTATTATGTTATTGCTACCATAACTACACCATTGCCTCAGATATGCCTATGCCATGGAGCTTCTAGCAGATCAAAGTCTTCTAACCTACAACTTAGTAAGTTTATAGCATGAGTGAAAAATTAAACAATGCTTAATGTAGGCTATCAACTTAGTGAGTTTATAGCATGAAATGCATAGGTGAGAGTGGTGGCCCATGAATGTCATTGTAGTCATTAAACAGAAGAGCTTAGGGAAGCACAAACTCGAATATGGAAGCCCAAATCAACTCAGATAATGAATTATCAATATAATACCATAGGTCATTGCAAGAAAATAAATAAATACCATTAAGATTGTATAAAGGAACATTGGTATACTGGTTGTAGAGGTGACTCTTACAATGTAGCACTTAGCCTAATAGGATCTAGAGGTAGCTCCCACCATGCAGCATTTAGCCTCGTATAATGCTTACGTTGATATATACACAGTGAAAGTAACGGAAAACAAATAGGTTTGTCATCTTGAATAAGGGCAACAATTTTTTTCCCTTTAATATATAGCTCTATATGCACAAGGCCTAGTGTTTTAACTCCCCCCCCCCCTCTGGATCAAGTTCTGTCACAATGCATACATATAAAGGCATAAAAATTACAACGGATAATCAAAATTAACAAGGCAAAATTCCTAAGGTCCATAGCAACAGAAGATATTCAATATATCAGATATTAGCGTTCAGAAAAGAAATACAAAATTATAACAATCAATTCAAATAAGGAATGTTACTAGGAGATAGAAGTTATCCATTATTAGTCATTCAAATTGGTACGGTATAAATTAAAAATAAATGCAATTTGGACTATAACTCACTTTTAACTTTTGTACTTTTATTTAATTTTCCCCATAGTCCAGAAAAGCTATTTATGGCTCTTTTTACCTCTATTATGATTAATAATGTTTATATTTATCAGTTGGTTAATTATTCTTTCACTGCAATGGTCAACTAGATTTAAAAATGGCATTATCTTATGGTTGGGTTTAAGCTTGAGGATATATTTGAATGTAATTCTAAATATAATGTGTATAGATATAGTACCTTATTAAATAAATTCTTAACTCTCCAGTAGCATATAATTAATTTTATTCCAATCACTTATACACTAATATATATATATATATATACAAATGTGTGTGTGTGGATGTGTAGGTGTGTGTATGTGTGTGCATGTGTGTGTGTATGATTAAGAAAATATTTTTTATTTATAACTTACTATTCCTTATCTTAACTTAATTATATATATATATATATATATATACTGTTTCTTCCAAGCTAAAGCCACTTTTCAAGCATTCAAAGTGTAATTTTGCAATTGTATTGTAATCCAAATTTTTTCATACTTCTTTGTGTGTATGTTTATATATGTATACAATCATGTTGTAGTTTATGCAAAATTAGCATTTCCCTAAAAATTCATATGTAAGTCATGTCTCAGGAAATTTGTAGTTTATTATTATAATTTATATTTAACTATACAATAGTTTATTTTTTCTAAGCTAAAATTTGCATATAACCTATGGCATGCTAGGTTTGCATGCTTTGCATGGTCCACTATAATATGCACAAGAGAAGAAGCTATGTAGGTAGACTATATAGGTAGAAGCTGAAAATTGGAGTAATAATTCCAATGCTTAATGTAGGCCAATTGGTCTCAATTATAACTGGTAACACAATTATATGTCTGTAAAACATCTTTAAAATTTTGTATAATTTAGAGCCTATTAAAACAAGTGACGGGTCCCAAAACCAAATATGCACAAGAGTAGACTAATCATGTAATTCTTACTCTTGTCTTAACCACGCTGAAGCAAAATGAGAATAGAGATGTAAAGAATTTTGCCTCTTTCAATTGTTGACTTCTCTTCCCCTTAAGCCACATTAGTTGCTAGGGCATGATTTTGATTAGTAGTCAAATTTTGTTGCTACCTCATCTTTGGCTAACTCCATCTTCTTTTCACATAGTTAGATTAGGTGCCATCTTAAAATCTCAACCACTTTTCTTCCTTTTAGCTAATTTCCTTCATATAATTTAAGTTATTTTACTAAATTTCTATAAGATACTCTATGTGTCTCTTTACTTTATTTTGACCCACCATTATAGAATTAGTTTTACAAACACATTCTTCCATTCTCATAATGCCCTAAAATTGTTATTGATTACACTTTGACCCATATTTCTCTTGTTGCTTCTCCAATTAAATCCAATTCCTATATTTTCTTGTTCAATTGAATCCAAACTTTAGTTGCTAGGATTTCTTTCATCTCCATCTCATGCTACGACTATTATTATTATTCAAACATTCCAATTTTTATCAAATTTTAATTATTTATTTATTTTATTTTTTATTTCCTTTGTTTTTATTATTTAAAGTTAATTATCAAAATCTAGGGTTTTCTTCTAGTTCCAATTCTACTAACTAAGATTTTCTTTCCAATTTCAAATTTCACTTAACTAAGGTTAATTCAATCTTGAATCCAACTATTTTAGGATTTTTCTTACTTTCTACTTCCCAAACCTAAAGTTTTTCTTCTAATTTGATTTATAAATCTCCTATTTCTTTGACCATTACCGTTCTCCTTACACAGGTTCGGAGTGGTTATTATAGAGATGTAAGATCAAGTTAGTGGCCAAGTGGTATAACAAAGTAGAAGAAATGGATTATCATGATAGCTTTTCACTTGTAGCTAAATTAGTTACTATGAGAATATTTTTAGCCGTAGCTTCTATGAAACATTAGATTATCCATCAAATGAACAATAATAATGCATTTTTGCATGGTATCTTAGATGAAGAAATTTATGTGCATTTACCTAATGGATATAGGGTTAATGATGGAAATAAAATATGTAAATTGGAAAAAATCACTTTATATGCTTAAATAAGCTTCTAGGTAATGGAATATTGAATTTACATCCAAATGACATACACTGGATTTCTCACAATCCTCAAATGATAATTGTTTGTTCATTAAATCTACTGGTTCAACATTTGTGGTTCTAATTTTGTATGTGGACGATGTCTTAACTACTGGCAATGATGAAGCTGTTATATTTTTTGTTAAAAAAGATTTGGATGATGCATTCTCCATTAAAGACCTAAGGTATGCTAGGTATTTTCTTAAGCTTGAGATAGACAAAACTGTTAAAGTGCATGTATCTTAATAAAATGAAATATATACTAGATATTGTCAATGATATAGGTGTATCTAGATGTAAGCCAGCAAAGACTCCTCTTCTAAGTCGTTTGAAGCTATATGATGAATCAACTGGTTTTTTCCCTAATCTAAAAAAGTTTAGGAGACTTGTGGGCATGTTATTATTTTTTTAATCTTACCAGACTTGATATTTGTGATTCTACATAGTAGTTGAGCTAGTTTATGAGTGCTCTAAGGTGCTGTCAATAATATGCAACACTACATATTGTTATGTACTTTAAAGGTAATGCTTCTTTAGGATTATTCTTTTTTGCATACTCTTCTATATCTTTACATGCTTTTTATCATGTTGATTGGGGCACTTGTCTATTGACTAGGAAGTCTCTTACTGTTTTTTATGTGTTTCTAGGATCTTACTTAATCTCTTTGAAAATTAAAAAACAAGTTGTAGTAGTTAGATCCTTAGAGGTGGAGTATAGAAGTATGATACCTACAATATTGTGTGAGCTTTAGATCTTCTCTTACTTGCTTAGAGATTTTTAGCTACTAGCCTTGCTTTGTATTTCCTTATATTGTGATAACTAGGCAACTATGCATATTGCTGCAAATTCAGTTTTTCATGAAAGAACCAAGCATTTGGATATTGATTTCATATAGTCAGGAACCGGCTGCAATAAGTGTTTATATATATTGCTCATGTTCTTTCCAAGCAGCAATTGGTAGATTTGTTTGCTAAGTCTCTTAGTGCCAAAACTCATGATTTTTTATTTTCCAAGATGAGATTGATTCATCAATTTTTATGTTAAGGGATGAAGTTAAATTATGATGCATTTTTTGTATTTTGTGCTTTTACATTTTTGAACAGACATATAGTTAAGGTTAAGGGGCACTTAGTGTATTTTGTAAAGGGCATCTAGTCATCTATCATGTGTATATAAATCACATTTTCTATATAGATGTTGACGATTAGACCTAACCTTACAACCGGGTGCCCACCAGCTCAAACTTTTTTTCAGGTTTGGATATCAATTTTTTCATATAGGCTCAAACCTGATAAATACCCATATTTATTTTTAATGCTTGTAGACATGATTATTTTTTAAGGGCCCGGTTGGGACAACTTATTATATATATATTTAGTTATATATAACCATATATGTATATATAATGGGAAAAAAATTAAGAGTTAATAAAGTTTAAGAGTTTCACAAATGACACAATATTGGATATTTAAAAGTAAATAACATTTTATTTTAAGGGTAGATCTAAAATATTTTAAAGTCTTGCAATTTTTTTTAAAAAATAATTAAATGCATAAATTCTGGTCAGGCTAGGCCAAGCTCGAGTTATACAAAAATTTATTGCGCTAGGCTTAGACAAGAAGAAAAAAAAAATTTGGGCCGATCCAGGCTCGGACTCAACCATTTAAAATTTAGCAAGCAATAAGTCCGGCCCAGCTCGGCTGATGGCCAGGTCTATTAATAATGAATGAATAACAATTAGAAATTTTTACTTCCAAATTTCCTTCTTTCTCATGAAATAAAACTTAAAAGCTTGATTTTCATGGATAATTTCTAAAACTTATCTAGAAAATAATCCATCAAATCTTGTGTTATTTGGTATATGGTACACTAACAAGTTGATTCTTTAATTTGTTTCACTTTTCATTTTATAAATAACTTTTATATGTTTGGATGATGGTTAGCCATGATTTTATAAGATAAGATATGATACCATTTCATTTCCTATTTTTGTTTTGACTTCCGTCTCCATTTTAATCTCGTGGTTTGGAAACCATAAACTTTTGTAAGCTTATTAAACCATCGATTTGGTGGTTTTTCTATGGTTTTAAAAATTTATATCCTCAATAAATTTTCTAAAAATCAAATATATGCTTATAATCTATTTTTCATTTTAACAGTCTATTAAAATCTTATAAAATATGCATATCGGGCATAACTTAACAGTTAATACAAATTGTTGTAGGTAATAGATCTATAATCGATTTTTTCCTCTTCCATACTTATATTAAAAAAAATCTTACAAAATATTAATGAAGCAAATAAAAAAAATTATTTAATCGTACTATACCATATATAATACTTACAATACTATATCAAATAATATAACACTAGCATTCATCCAAGCAAAGCTTAAACATTTGAGCATGGATTTTTGTTTAATATATTTTTGTCTATTTTTATAAAGATTATTTTTGTTATAAGATACTTTAATTTTTTTTCGTGTTTGATAAAATTAAATCTAATTTTTATTGGAGTCATTTGAATATGAAGTAATTATTAACTTTTGAAAGTTTGTTTAAGATTTAAGTCATTTTCATAGTTAAATAAACCCTAAACATAATGTCAACCGTCTAAACAAAGCATAAGTTTTTGTATATGGATTTTTATTTAATACACTTTGTCTATTTTTGAAAAAGAAATTATTTATGTTGTAAGACACTTAATTTTTTTTTCCAAGTTTGACTAAATTAAATCTAATTTTCATTGGAGTCATTTGAATAGGAAGTAATTATTAATTTTTGAAGTTTTGCTTGAAATTTAAGTCAAATTCATATTTTTTTTACCAAGTCCTGTTTCGCATTAATTAAAAATAAAATCTAAAGATTTAAAACAGTATAAAATATTTTTTGTATTATTTATTATTTATTTTAATAATATTATATTTATTATTTATTTTAATAATATAATATATAAAATAAAAAGAAATTATAAATATTTATTTTTAATATAATATTTATTTTTAATAATAAAAATAAAAATATCAGGCGAATCGACGAACGATCTGCGGTAGCGGCTGCGTGGCAAGCCAATTTGTCGTAGGCCAAGAGGCCTACAGCGAATTGTAAGCAAATTGCGAGCCCAACGCAGCAGCTCGCCCTACGCTCGCGTGCCAGCATCCTTGCAGCCCGCAGGCTTGTGCGCCAGCCCATTGGCCAATTTCGTAAAAACACTATTTAATTCGGAAGCTTTAATATTTTTTTCTTAATCAACTAGATTTTATTTTTTTAATTGCCTATAAATAACAGGATTAAAAACAAAGGAAGGACTTTTCTTTTTTCTGGACTTTGGCCGACTTTTGGGACACCAACAACCCTAGCAAAGGAAAGCAAAAAAAAGAAAGAAAAGAAGCAACAAAAGACAGAAAAAATAACTTTACAAAGGCAGCCAACAGATTGCCTTGGTCTTGTTCAGCCAGAGTTTCATCGAGTAATTGTGGTGGAGCCAACAAACGACGGTAAATTCTAAACATATTTAATATAACATGTTCTTTCTCTATTTAAATTACAGTAGGTTATATCATTTAATTTTAGTTCATATCAGTTTACATGGAGCACGGTTTAATGGTGTTATTTTGTCAATCATACAAATTAAATTCATAACCTATGAGCTTAAGTTACTATAACTTATATGTGTTAAATTGATATTTTTAGCACATGATTATTTAATTACAAACATGTTCCAGTAGCCTTATTCTTCCAGTATCAAAAGCTTTAACCTTATTTTCATAAACCCTAATCTCTTTTATAGAAAAATCATAAATCCTAATATTGTCTTCATAATTCGAATCCAGAACTCACCTCGGTCCAGAATTCAAATTATTTTTGAGTCTAGAACTCACCTCGGGTCTAGAATATAAATTATTTTTTATTCCAGAACTCACCTCGGGTCCAGAATCCAAATTATTTTTTAGTCCAAAACTCACCTCGAGTCAAGAATCTAAATTATTTTTGAGTCCAGAACTCATCTTGGATCCAGAATCTAAATTATTTTTGAGTCTAGAACTTATATTAGGTCTAGAACTCAAATCATTTTTTGAGTCTAAAACTCATCTCGAGTCCAGAATCCAAATTATTTTCGAGTTTAGAACTCACCTCGGGTCCAAAATCTAAATTATTTTTTAGTCCAAAACTCACTTCGGGTTCAGAATTTAAATTATTTTTGAGTCCAGAATCTAAATTATTTTTTAGTCCAGAACTCACCATCGAGTCCAGAGTTCAGAACTTACTTCGGGTCCAGAATCTAAATTATTTTTGAGTTTAGAACTCAATCCAACCTCGGATGCGGAGTTCAGTCTGTCTCTAAACCCAGTAAAAAATCATATTTCTTTTCACTCTCTTTTACTATAGTCCCAGATCGCTTAAGTAGGGGTAAACTATGAACCTTTATTTTTTTACCAAGTCCAATCCCATATTAATTAGATGTAAAATCTAAAGATTTAAAACGTATAAAATAATTTTTGTTTTATTTATTATTTATTTTAATAATATTATATTTATTATTTATTTTAATATTATAATATATAAAATAAAAAATTATATTTATTTATAATATAATAATAATTATTATTATTAAAAATATCGAACGAATCGGCGAACGACACGCGACAGTGGCTGCATGGCAAGCCGGCCTACAACAAATTACTGCTCGCTCAACAATTCGCTGCGAGCCCAACACAGCAGCTCGCCCAACGCAGCAACTCACCCAATGCTCGGGTGCCAACATCCTCGCAGCCCGCAGGCTTGTATGCCAGCACATTGGTCAATTTTGCCAAAACCCTATTTAATTCAGAAGCTTTAATATTTTTTTTCTTAATCAACTAGGTTTTATTTTTTTAATTGCTTATAAATAACAGGATTAAAAACAAAGGAAGGACTTTTCTTTTTTCTGGACTTTGGCCGACTTTTGGGACACCAGCAACCCTAGCAAAGGAAATCAAAAAAAAAAAGAAAGAAAAGAAGCAACAAAAGACGGAAAAAATAACTTTACAAAGGTAGCCAACATATTGCCTTGGTCTTTCTCAGCCAGAGTTTCATCGAGTAATTGTGGTGGAGCCAACAAACGACGGTGAATCTAAACATATTTAATATAACATGTTCTTTCTCTATTTAAGTTACAGTAGGTTATATCCTTTAATTTTAGTTCATATCAGTTTAAATGGAGCACGGTTTAATGGTATTGTTTTGTCAATCATACAAATTAAATCCATAACCTATGAGCTTAATTTACATTAACTTATATGTGTTAAATTGATATTTTTAGCACATGATTATTTAATTACAAACATGTTCCAGTAGCCTTATTCTTCTAGTATCAAAAGCTTTAACCTTATTTTTATAATCCCTAATCTCTTTTACAGAAAAATCATAAATCCTAATATTGTCTTCATAATTTGAATCCAGAACTCACCTCGGTCTAGAATCCAAATTATTTTTAAGTCCAAATCTCACATCGGGTCTAGAATTTAAATTATTTTTTATTTTAGAAATCACCTCGGGTCCAGAATCTAAATTATTTTTTAGTTCAGAACTCACCTTGAGTGAAGAACCCAAATTATTTTTAGTCCAGAACTCATCTCGGATCCATAATCTAAATTATTTTGTAGTCTAGAACTCACATTGGGTCCAGAATTCAAATTTTTTTTTGTGTCCAGAACTCATCTCGGGTCCATAATCTAAATTATTTTCGAGTTTAGAACTCACCTCGAGTCTAGAACCCAAATTATTTTTTAGTTTAAAACTCACTCTGGGTTCAGAATTTAAATTATTTTTGAGTCCAGAACTCATCTCGAGTCCAGAATCTAAATTATTTTTAAGTCCAGAACTCACCATCGGGTACAGAATCCAAATAATTTTTGAGTCTAAAACTTACTTCGGGTAAATTATTTTTGAGTTCAGAACTCAATCCAACCTTGGGTATGGAATTCAGTCTGGCTCTAAACCCAGTAAAAAATTATATTGCTTTTCACTCTCTTTTATTATAGTCTCGGATCGCTCAAGCAGGAGCAAACTGTAGACCCTTATTTTTTTTACCAAGTCCAATTTCATATTAATTAGAAGTAAAATCTAAAGATTTAAAACGTATAAAATAATTTTTGTATTATTTATTATTTATTTTAATAATATAATATATAAAATAAAAAGAAATTATAAATATTTATTTATAGTAAAAAAATAATAATAATAATTAAAAGTATCGGATGAATCGGCAAACGACACGCAGCGGCGGCTGCTTAGCAAGCTGGCCTGCGGCGAATTGATGCTCGCTCAATAATTCACCGCAGGCCACGCTTGCAGTAAATTGTGAGCCCAACGCAGCAACTTACTCAACGCTCGCGTTCCAGCATCTTCGCAGCCTGCGGGCTTGTGTGCCAGCTCATTGGTCAATGTCACCAAAATCTTATTTAATTCGGAAACTTTAATGTTTTTTTTCTTAATCAACTAGATTTTGTTTTTTAATTGCCTATAAATAACAGGATTAAAAACAAAGGAACAACTTTTCTTTTTTCTAGACTTTGGCTGACTTTTGGGACACCAACAACCCTAGCAAAGGAAAGCAAAAAAAAGAAAGAAAATAAGGAAGAGAGAATCAACAAAAGACAGAAAAAATAACTTTACAAAGGCAACCAACAGATTGCCTTGGTCTTGTTCAGCCAGAGTTTCATCAAGTAATTATGGTGGAGCCAACAAACGACGGTAAATCTAAACATATTTAAAATAACATGTTCTTTCTCTATTTAAGTTACAGTAGGTTATATCCTTTAATTTTAGTTCATATCAGTTTACATGGAGCACGGTTTAATGGTGTTGTTTTGTCAATCATACAAATTAAATCCATAACCTATGAGCTTAATTTACAGTAACTTATATGTGTTAAATTGATATTTTTAGCACATGATTATTTAATTACAAACATGTTCCAGTAGTCTTATTCTTCCAGTATCAAAAGCTTTAACCTTATTTTCATAAACCCTAATCTCTTTTACAGAAAAACCATACACCCTTATATTGTCTTCATAATTTTTCAAATCCTAATTCTCACAAATCCTAAATCCTAATTAATTCTATTTTCAACCTTCACAGTAGTTTAATCCTTAAAAAAAAAGAATAATAATGTTAGTTTTTCAAATCTCAGACTCTAATTCACAAATTAAACCTAGCCTGCAAATCAATTATTTAAACATGATATTTAAATATATTATTAATTATTTATGCATGTGTATTTATGATATGTGTTGATGGATGATTTATTATATGTCTTAATTAATGATTTATTCTTATTTGATTTTATGATGAGTGCTCGAATGAATGCTTTGATTTATTTCTATTTTCAAGAAATTATAAGAGGTATGTTTTCATGATTGGGTACCTCAATTGATTAAGCTTCATATAATTTGATTTATTTTAAATTGTGGATCAATGTAAATGATATGTTTCTACCAATTAGTAGGTATCTGATTTTATTAATTTTTTTTAACATTGGATAATTGTAGATGCATGTTTTCATCCATGGATGAGTGCCCATTCATTTATTTTGTTTGAACTTGTTATAATTTTTAATAAAGTGATTATTTATTCTTGTGATCGCATGTAGTATGGATAATATCATTAAGAATTTTATAATATTAAGACCTAAAAAAGATGTTTATTCCAATGAACCGGGCGATGTGGGGTGCTGGGTCATTCTCACCTTCCCCACACATACCCAACTTTTCGAACCCAATAGGGAATTGGAGATTTCTTAGGAATCAAGTCATCCACCTCTTTCTTTTTCCCGGCCTGTTTGGGTAGCGACTCTATTTTCTTCTTATTTAGGCCCGTATTCTTCAAGATCTTGAACTTAACAATACTGAAATTGTAAGAATCATTTCACATGAGAGTGTGGCCGAAAATTTCTGCTCATACATAGTCAACTCAGAAAGGATGGAGAAAGATGAAAATGCATCAATATGAGAATGTTATCAACAATGGAATGAGAAAGCATTAGTCAGAAAATTGAATGGAGGATTTTAAGTTCTAATATTATATTAAATTTGTAAATAGAAAAATATTTATGTTTTTTATATTTTTAAATGACACGATATATATATATATATATGTTTATGAGCAACGATAACTTTAATAACTATTTTTCTATGCAATGACTCACCGCAATTATTTTAATATAAATTAAATAAATATAAATTTTAATAAAAATTAATAAGTAAAGTTTATACTTAGAAAATCAGTATAAAATTTTTTACAAGGTAGACTAAATAATACGTAAACGAAATTCAAATGTATTTTTTTCCATAATATATAATATAAATAAATGTTTACCCGTTACGAATTCTGTTTAAGATAATTTTAATAATTATTAAAAAATGATGGAAAATTTTGAATTCATGTGTCTTATTTATTAAATTTCAATTTTTTTTTTACATTTTTCACGTCCAAGACTTTTTTAAACAAAAAAATAAAATTTATTATAAATGTTGTAGTTCAAAAACATTAAAGTTCATATAAATTTTCATTATTAAAAAATATAAGGCTTTTTTATCAAATAAAAATATAAGTTATAAAAAAATGACTCATTGCTGTATTTCTGACCTTTTTTTTCTCGTTGTACTTCAAAAAAATGACTTCTTTTTTTTGAATTCTACATATCAAACATTGAAATTTTTAACGTAATATTTTAATGATTTATGTAAATTGCCATCAATATATTTCTTATCAATTTTATTGGTACTTGAAAAAATTTCAATATAAAAATAAAAAATTCACGAATTCCATTTAAAAATCAAATTTCAAAACACTGATTGAAGGACATATTAAGTCTGAATGTGTTTTTTGAAGGGAAAAATTATATTGTTGGTGTCTAAATTTGTCCCTTTTTATATTGTTGATATCTCTATAATTTTTTTTAGTTAGTTTTTTGTTTGAATTTCAGTAGCAAGCCATATTTAAGTGTCTAAGGTCATTTTACTCAAAATTTCAGTAATAACCAAATAAAATGGATTTCATTTTCAGCTGAAAAGCTTGCCACATTGTTTGAGCAAATTTTTTTAACAAAAATATCCTTAATAATATATCTACTCTATATTAGAATTAATTTTATATTGTTAAAATTAATCCTCTAATTAATCATAAGTGTGGGCTAAATATATTTAAATATTAAATGTATATTACAGTCAAATTAAGATAGTCAAATTAAAGTTTTGATTAAATTAGAATTGTTGACTATTTAGGTGTCCTACTCGTAATAGGATTATAAGTGTAGAGACCATTAAGTAATTTCTATTTTGTTGAAGGACCAAAATAGAAATTAATCAATTTATTCAGTTATAAATAAGCGGTCTTGGTCTTCAGAGGAACATAATTTTTAGAGAACATTACGTTCCTTTAGTAGTGCTCCCGCATAACCTAAAGTGTGTATCCCCTGGAAGGCAACAAACCCCAGAATCGTCTCCAGCATCAACATACGATGATGTCAGGTATACGCAATTCTTCCCTTTGCAATTTAATTTGTATAAACTAGTTATATATGCATGATTTAGGCTTTAGGGGAATTAAGTTTTCTCCCTCTTTCAATTGGTATCAGAGCCCTGTACTAGGTTGCTAGATTTTTCGATTAAATTACGGTATTGATTATTTAAATTAGTAATCTGAAATCAATTTTGGTTTGATTTGGTTTTTGGGTAATTAATTAGTTTAATTAATTTTAAAAAAATCAAAAATCAAAAATTGTTCTTCGTGTTCTTGAAGAACAGTTTCGAAAATTTTTTGGGCTATGCGATTTTGATGGTTTTTTGGTCGGATTTGAACCGACGGTGGCGTAAGGGAGGGTTAACACCCTCATAAGGTGGTCGTCGGCGGTGGAGAACGGTGCAAACCATTCGACCGGTGTTGCGATTTGCAAAATCATTTTGCGATTTTGCGATTTTGCGTTTTTCAGTTGATCTGTGGCCGTTCGTCGCCGATAAAGGATGGCCGGAGGTTGCTTGGTGGTCGAGCAACCGTCTGGAGGCTGTCACCGACGGTGGACGGCGCTGGATCAAAAACTGGAGGCGGGCGGCGACGAAGGGATCTGCTGCGTTTGGAGCAGATCGCTTTGAGCCAAAATGGCACCATTTTGAGCCAAAACGCTGCGTTTGGAGCAGCATGCAGACCTAGCTCAAAACGGCACCGTTTTGAGCCAGAGCAGTGCTTTTTGAAGAACGAATCGCGCGTCTCTGGACCGGGTAAAAGGGCAAATAAAAAAATATATTTTTATATTACAAACAGGTCCTCCAACTTCTGATAATCCGATTTTGACCCAGAAAGTTTTGTAATTCCTGTTTTCACCCACAAAACTTTTAATTTATTTATTTTTAGCCCCAAAATTTCTGTTTATTTATTTTTTGGCCCAAATTTTTTTTAATTAATTAAAGTTTTTTTTATTTTTTATTGCAATATTTGATTTTAATTAGTTTGAGAATTTTATTGAGTTTAAATTTAATTAATATAAATATTACAATCAATTTATTATAATTTGAGATTTTTATTGATTTTAAATCTTGGTATTTTAATCCTGATTGTGCCTAATATTTTAATAATAAATTGATTGAAGCAAAAGGTCGCCAAAGTGACCTCTATTGTGTAAATTGATTTATTTGGGATATTAGACAAGTGTATTAAAATTCATTGCGGGTAGTAAACCGGTCCAAAGGAAGGTTGCTATCTGGCTGAATTGAGAATACATGTGCAGTGATAAATATGTGATAATTATTATGTTTTCATCCATGTGGATAATAAATCGGCCCAAAGAAAGGTTTAATATTTGACAGGATTGAATTGTCAATATTTGATTGCTGCATTGAGATGCCAATTACAGTTAATATTTTATATCCAAAGATGAAAATATTAATATTGTGCCGGTATCTTATTTCCATTATTTGAACTCTATTATTGTTTGTTTCATTTATTTTGTGGATAGTGAGCTTATGTTAATTTTTGTCACTTTTAATGATGCCAGCTAGCATGCCGTATAATCCTAACACTGTCCCTATGCTTGAGGGGTCAAATTTTGGTTCATGAAAATCAAGCATGATGATTTATCTAGGTTGTATGGACTTAGACCTTGCGTTCAGGATGGACGAACCTGCTCCTCTTACTGAAGTAAGCACAGATGCTCAGAAGGTTCAGTATGAGAAGTGGGAGCATTCTAACCGCTTAAGTCTTATGATCATGCAGCAGGGAATCCCAGAACATGTTCGAGGAGCCATTTCTGCTGAGGAAAGTAATGCTAAAAACTATCTTGCTGAGCTGGAGAAGGTCTATGTCAAAAATGACAACGCCGAAGTGGGGACGCTTTTAGCAAAACTCACCTCCATAAGGTATGCTGGCAATGGTAGTGTTCAGGAGCATATACTGAGCATGTCCCAAATAGCCAAGAGTCTAAAGGTCCTGGATTTGGTTTTACCAGATGACCTGTTAGTCCATCTAGCTTTGAATTCTCTTCCACCTCAGTATGGGCAGATCAGGACTTCATATAACTGCCAGCTGAGCAAATGGACTCTTAATGAGCTCATTGCTCATTGTGTGGATGAGGAGGAAAAGATGTTGGCTACTAAGAGAGAGAGTGCTCATTTGGTCTCTTCAGCAGATAAGGGCAAGAACAAGAAAAGAAAGAATAAGACTGCTGATAAAGATCCTATGCAAAAGAAGCCTAAGGAATTAAAATGCTTCTTCTGCAGCAAGTCTGGACACTTAAAGAAGGACTGTCCTAAATACGCCACATGGAGTGTCAAGAAGGGTAAGTATCTTGTTTTAGTATGTTCTGAGGTTAATTTAACTTCAGCTCCTAGAAACACTTATTGGATGGATTATGGTGCTACCGCTCACATAAGTGTTTCATTGCAGGGTTGCCTGAGCTACCGAAAGCCAACTGACGGTGAAAGATACGTCTATGTGGGAAATGGCGATCTGGTGGAAGTGAAGGTAATTGGGCATATTAGATTGTGTTTAAGAACTGGATGTTTTTTGGATCTTGTAGATACTTTTGTTATTCCGACGTTTAGACGGAATTTAATTTCTGTTTCTTATTTGGACAAATCTGGTTTTACTTGTTCATTTTAAGACAGTTCATTTACTTTATCTATGGATTCAAAAAATTTTGGTACTGGCTTCTTAAATGCATGTGATAATCTATATATGTTGGATATTAATGATTCTTATAATGAAACCCTGCAGGTTAGTACTATAGGTACCAAAAGGAAGCGAAATATAGATAATTCAGCTAAACTTTGGCACAGACGTTTGGGTCACATATCCAAATCTAGAATAGAACGTCTTGTGTCAGATGGTATCCTAAACACACTTGATTACACAGATTTGGACTCCTGTGTTGAGTGTATTAAAGGTAAACAGACTGAACAAAAAAAACTAGGTGCCAACAGATCATCTAACGTCTTAGAATTGATACATACGGACATCTGTGGTCTATTCCCTACAGCAACAAGGAATGGCCAAAGATACTTCATATCATTCATAGATGATTACTCACGTTATGAGTACCTATATCTCATTCATGAGAAATCAGAGTCTGTAGACGTTTTCAAATCTTATAAGGCCGAAGTTGAAAACCAACTTGGAAAGAAGATTAAATGCGTTAGATCTGACCGTGGTGGTGAGTACTACGGTAGATATGATGGTTCAGGTGAACAACGTCAAGGACCATTTGCTATTTTCCTACAGGACTGTGGTATAGTCCCTCAATACACCATGCCTGGTACACCCAGTATGAATGGTGTATCTGAGAGGCGTAACTGGACTCTTATGGATATGGTAAGGAGTATGATTAGTCATTCTTCCTTGCCTGAGTCTCTGTGGGGAGAAGCATTGAAAACAGCAGCTTATCTTCTTAACAGAGTACCAACTAAAGCAGCTGCAAAAATACCTTATGAGCTTTAGACTGGGCTTGACGCAAGCCTAGTCTAAAGCATCTTCATGTTTGGGGATGTCCTGCTGAGGCTAGGCCTTATAGGCCCAATGAAATTAAATTGGACTCCAAAACTATTAGCAGCTACTTTATTGGATATTCTGAGCGATCACGGGGTTATAAGTTTTATAATCCTACTACCAGGACTATTTTTGAGACAAGAATTGCAAAATTCTTTGAGGATGTTGAATTTGGGGGGAGAAGTAAGGTTAGAAACATTGTCTTTGAGGAGGGATCGAGTCAGGAACACTCAGTGTCGATTCCCATCATTGCTCCTAGCAGTGTTCTGGTTCCTACGCCTGTCACTGTTCCAAAAGCACATCAAGTTCCAATACAAGACAATGTTGAACAACTTCCTCATCAGGATGAAGAAGTAATTCTTCCCCAAGAACAAGCTCAACAACCTCAAGATTTTGAGCCAGAACCTGTGCCTTTAAGGAGGTCCACTAGAGAAAGAAGAAATGCTATTTCAGATGATTATGTAGTATATATTCAGGAACATGAGGACACTGTAGACATGGTGGAAGATGATCCAATCAGCTTTCATAATGTCATACAGGATTTCAACTCTCATAAGTGGATTGAGGCAATGGGTGAAGAATATAAATCTATGCAAGACAATCAAGTTTGAGATCTTATCCCATTACCTGAAGGAAAGAAACCTATTGGTTGCAAATGGATATTTAAGACCAAGAGGGATTCTAATGGTAATGTGGAAAGATATAAGGCTCGTCTTATAGCTAAAGGCTTCACTCAGAAAGAAGGGATTGACTATAAAGAGACATTCTCTCCGGTTTCATCAAAGGACTCTTTTATGACAATCATGGCTCTAGTTGCACATTTTAATCTTGAGTTACATCAAATAGATGTAAAGACTACGTTTCTCAATGGAGACATTGATGAAACCATCTATATGATGCAGCCAGAAAACTTTGTGTCTGGAGACCCAAAGCGACTGGTATGCAAATTAAAGAAATCCATTTATGGACTCAAGCAAGCTTCTCGTCAGTGATACTTCAAGTTCCATGAAGTAGTTGTCTCTTTCGGTTTTGAGACAAATGCTGTGGAAGATTGTGTGTATCACAAGTTCAGTGGGAGTAGGTTTATCTTTTTGGTCTTATATGTGGATGACATATTGCTTGCTACTAACTGTAAGGACTTGCTGCACAAGACCAAAGCCTTTCTCTCAAAACACTTTGAGATGAAAGATTTAGGTGAAGCTTCTTTTGTATTAGGGATTCAAATACATCGAGACCGTACTCGAGGTATTCTTGGATTATCACAAAAGGGCTATATTGAGAAAGTGCTCAAGAGATTTAGTATGCACAACAGTAGACCAATTGATACCCTAGTTGCTAAAGGAGATAAATTCAGTCTTAATCAGTGTCCAAAGGGTGAACTTGAGATTCAGGAGATGCAGAAGATTCCTTATGCGTCAGCAGTTGGAAGTCTGATGTATGCTCAAGTTTGCACTTGTCCAAATATTTCATTCATAGTTGGCATGTTAGGGCGATATCTCAGCAATCCAAGAATGGATCATTGGAAAGCAACCAAAAGAGTCTTAAGATATCTTCAGAGAACTAAGGGACATATGCTCACATACAGGCGATCAGATCAGCTTGAGATCATTGGGTATACTGATTCTGACTTCGCGGGATGCCAAGACAGTCGGAAATCCACTTCAAGCTACATATATCTCTTGGCTGGTGGTGCTATTTCTTCGAAGAGTGTGAAACAAACTCTAGTAGCTACCTCCACCATGGAAGCAGAATTTGTAGCAAGCTACGAGGCATCCAATCAGGCTATCTGGCTGAGGAACTTTGTCACAGGGCTGCGCATTGTGAATGACATTGAAAGGCCATTAAAGTTATACTGTGATAATAACTCAACAGTTTTATTCTCCAACAACAACAGAAGCTCTTCTCGATCGAGACACATTGGGATAAAGTTTCTGGCTGTGAGGGAGAGAGTACAGAGTGGACAGATATCCATAGAGCATATTCGAACGAACTCCATGATTGCAGATCCGCTCACTAAAGCAGTGATACCGAAGGTTTTTCATGAGCATACTACTCATATGGGTGTCACATTATTTGAGACTGATTAGTTTCAGTGGGAGTTTGTTCATTATGTTTACATTATATTTATGTATGCTCTGTTTTGTAATGAATATATTTTGTTATGTACATTCAATTTTTGCAGAAAATAAAGTATTTATTTTGTTCTCTATTACACTATGTATTATTATCGATTGATCTCACTAAAGTGTGACCAGTTGGAAACAGGCATGATTAGATCACATTACATGTAGTTTCCATACTACACTCCTATTATTGATCTATGTCATTTGAGAGTATTGGTAATGTGATTAATAGTGGTTTGAGTCACGATGAATGTGGCGACTGGCCCTTCAGTCCTTTATCGATATAATCAATGGACGAGATTGTTTGAGGCACCTTCAGTATGCCTGCTTTTATGAGCTCATTAAGGTATATACATTTATATTTAATATATGTTAGCCAAGTGGGAGATTGTTAGAATTAATTTTATATTGTTAAAATTAATCCTCTAATTAATCATAAGTGTGGGCTAAATATATTTAAATATTAAATGTGTATTGCAGTCAAATTAAGATAGTCAAATTAAAGTTTTGATCAAATTAGGATTGTTGACTATTTAGGTGTCCTACTCGTAATAGGATTATAAGTGTAGAGACCATTAAGTAATTTCTATTTTGTTGAAAGACCAAAATAGAAATTAATCAATTTATTCAGTTATAAATAAGGGGTCGTGGTCTCCGGGGAAACATAATTTTTAGAGAACATTACGTTCCTTCAGTAGTGCTTCCGCATAACCTCAAGTGTGTATCCCCTGGAAGGCGACAAACCCCAGAATCGTCTCCAGGATCAACATACGATGATGTCAGGTATACCCAATTCTGCCTTTTGCAATTTAATTTGTATAAACCAGTGATCTATGCATGATTTAGACTTTAGAGGAATTAAGTTTTCTTCATCTTTCACTCTAAATTTCTCAAATTAAAATGAAGCATCTGTCCTAAATCAAAAAACTTACTTTCATTTTTCTATTTTAGCACGAGCAGCAACAGCAGAAGAAGAAAAAGTAAAGAATTAATCAATTTTTGAATATTCTTTGAATCTTAAAGAAAATAATTTTAATTAGAAGAAAAGAAAAGAACTTTGCTATGAAGATCATACATAGATTCTTCATTTTCTTTTTCTTTGCTTTTTCTTCTAGAGCTTTCTATTTTTGTATTTTTTATTGAATTTATTATATTATCAATTTTTTATATATGGGTATGAATTTATATAATTTATCTTTGATTTAATATCTTGTGTTAGAGCTGTTTTCTTGTCTATATGAAATCTGAAAATTGCAATTTACAAAGTAAATTTTTTTCATAAACAATTGCAGTAGAATTACAATATGCATTAGTTCTTCCAAATATAATAATTATTTAATTATTTTTATTCAATTTATTCTGTATTCTCCTTATGAATATTGAATTTTTTTATTTAATTTTTATTTTTATGAAGGGTCTGAAATATTTTTAAAATTAAAATTCATAATTCTAATTAATCAAACTCGTTAATTTTTGAAAAAATAATTAGATTAAAAAAGAAGAAAGAAGATCGCAGAGGAGGAAGAACAAGGCAAAGAACTCCAGTGGGTAAGAAATTATTTGGAGAAGGAGGGAGTATACTTTTGACATTTTATCAATAAAGTATATCCTGACATTTTAACACATAAGAAAATGATCGAGCAATTAAAATTAAAAAATGAAATTAAGATATTAATTTAATAAAAAAATTATAAAGACACTAAAATATAAAATATTGATGAGTTCAAATTTTAATAATATAATTTTTTCATTTTTAAAATGATATATGAATAATTTTGGGAGAACCAAATTTATAAAATTAAATTGTAAATGTAGTAAATGGCAGTTTGAATCTTAGACTTGACAGAAAATATCATATTTTTTTTTCAACCTAGACTGATAATAATTATAGAAAAAAGAATTCCTAAAAAAACAATTTCAAGGAAAAGGAGTTTTCTAGAATGTTAAACAAATAATTAAATTAAAAATTAAAAATAATAAATAGAGCAAAGAATAAAGCGTGACACAAACTCTGGAGCGCGACCGCTGCTCATCCATTTAAAAAAAAAATACTTAAGCCAAAATTAATTAAATTAATTAATGAATTAAATCAAATACTAAAATTTTTTAGTTTTTTTTGAGAATGCAAAACTGATAGTAACACTAAAAAAACTAAAATATACTAAAAAAATTTAGAAAAGGTTAAATTTACTAAAATAAAGGGCATTAAACGGCGACGTTTAAAGGATAGCCGCCTGAGAAGTAAATAGAAGTGGGAAGGGAAAGGAAAACGCATTGAATTTGTAGCATCGTCTCTCTCAATTGGACCAAGAGCCCAAATCTCTCTCTCTCTCTCTCTCTCTCTACAAACCCTAATCGGAATCTCTCAATCTCTCTCTCTTTTCTAAATCCGCATCTCATGCTTTGATCCGGGAAGAGAAATCTCCTTAGATCTGTTGTTTCAGCAGGTACGGTTCTTTGTTGTTTTCTTTAATTTCGATTTCGATTTCCTTGTTTTTTTTAAAAATTTTCTCTTAATGAAGCTTATATTTGAAAAGTGACTGATGTTTCATCGGATCGGGTATTTGTTGATATTTATTTATTGTATTTTTTTTATTTTTTACTTTAATTTATATATTTTTCTGGGTTTTTTTGGGTTCTTTGGGAAATTAATTTTCCCTATTTTGATTGGGAAGATAAGATTGGAAAGAAAATCTGAAGCTCTTGTTTTATTTTTGGATTTTGACTTTTTGAAATTGGAAATAGGTCGAAATCGGGATTTCAACATTTAATTTCTTATTTTAGGTTATGATTTTCCATTATTTTCCTTTGCTTTCTTGCTATACAAATTTTGCGGTTGTGAAAAATAATTATTAATATTTGATTTTTTTGAATTTGAAAGCTAATGTTTACATGATCGAGGGCTTTGTTCTGAATTTAGCCATGGTTGTTTTTCAAAATATGTTTTGTCATTTTTATTAAAAGACAAATAATATCATATTGGAAATTTCTAATATACCAATTAAGCATCTGGGAAATTAATTGATGGTATTTAAGACTAAGTTTCTTGACTCATGTTTTACTGGTTTATGATTACTCATATCGATGGTCAACATTCATATTTAAATTTTATGTGATTGTTTGGGTATAATTGTGACACTTGAACATTGTATGTGGGTTAGTTTACAACTAATAACAGAAGATGTGGCTAAACGGATCTTTATCTGGACCATTGTACTAATGAACAGAATAGTCTTTGCTTCTTGGGGTTATTCCTCGTAAATTTTTTTTAGCGTTGGGCTATTATTTTCTTTTAAATAATTTCTATTTAGATAATGCAAATTGCAGATTTAATTGTCTTTTTTTAATATTTACTTTTCTTGGAATCTGAAATATTTTCGGGATTGTCTCTGGACTGTTAGTGATGCTTCTGGCTTTCTTGCAGATAAGTGCAGTTTGGAAGTTGTGAAAATATACTTGATGGATGATGATTGTGCAGATGGATAAAATGTCTGCTCCTTCATCAAGGGAGCGTGCACAGCGGCTTTATGAAAAGGTATTTCTGTGCCTCTAAATTTTCAGTTCTTCTTGCTTTTACCTCGTTGGTCAAATGACTTTCCTCACTGCTATTACTGCTTCTTCCCCATATATCTTCCTTCTCACTCACACATGGAATATGTAATGGACAGTCGTTGCTCTAACTCATTTTTGCATTCTCCAGAATATTGAGTTGGAGAATAAGCGTCGGAGGTCTGCTCAGGCAAGAATTCCATCAGATCCCAATGCCTGGCAACAAATGCGTGAGAACTATGAAGCTATAGTTCTTGAGGATCCTGGTTTTTCTGAGCAGCACAATGTAGAATATGCTCTTTGGCAGTTGCATTACAGGCGCATTGAGGAATTAAGATCTCATTTCAGCACTGCTCTTGCTTCTGCTGGCACCAATGCATCTCAGGGTGCGAAAGTTCCTGCACGTCCTGACCGGATAACCAAAATAAGGCTGCAATTTAAAACATTTCTATCAGAAGCAACTGGTTTTTATCATGATCTGATCCTAAAAATCCGAGCTAAGTATGGGCTTCCTCTGGGTTACTTCTCTGAAGATTCAGACAATCGAGCTGTCTTGGAGAAGGATGGGAAAAAATCTGCTGATGTGAAGAAAGGTTTGATCTCTTGTCACCGCTGTTTAATATACTTGGGTGACCTTGCAAGGTATAAGGGATTATATGGGGAGGGTGACTCTAAAACACGAGAATATGCAGCAGCTTCAAGTTACTACTTACAAGCTGCATCTTTATGGCCATCAAGTGGTAACCCCCATCATCAGGTTTGTCCTTAGTAATTCTATATTCATTTGTTATATCTTAAATCATTCTACTTTTCACTGTGATTTATCTCTTTTTTGCCTTTGTTTGTTATTTTACTGATCTGGATGTCCTCCAAATTTTGACTTGAGTTCTGCTTATTTCAGCTTGCTATATTGGCCTCCTACTCGGGACATGAATTGGTGGCAGTGTATAGGTATTTTAGGAGTCTGGCAGTTGATAATCCATTTACAACAGCAAGAGATAATTTGATTGTTGCTTTTGAGAAGGTGCCTTTTCTTCTTTTTCTTTTTTTTGTTGTATTTTGCTGCAAGTATATTGCCCTTATAGACCGAGTTCCCTGTTTATCTGTGTTGTTGAGAGCTGAGCAGTAATGAGGCAGAAACTACACATATTTGTACCATCTATCTTTTATTACTCATGGACCTTTATTAGGCCTGAAATTTACATATTGTTCTTAACTCTTGTTAACTCTGTGTATGGTTTTTTTCTTTAGCAATTGAGTCTGCCTTTATAGAAATTATTGCATTTAAATCCAAAAGTACAGCCAATAAGCTTTTAAGGATATTGTGGCAAATTGTCTGTAGTTGATAAATGGGTTAATGATGCGTGCGGAGTTTGACTCCTGTGAATGCTCACATAAACCTCTGATGATAAACTCATAAATTATGGCATTTACCCTCCCAATATTATTATGCTTTTGTTAAAGTTGATTATGATGTTGGGAAAGACTTAAATTTTTTTTTTGGTTTATGGCAGAATCGTCAAACTTACACTCAGAATCTTGGGGATGCTAAAGGATCTGCGAACAGGGATTCATCTGGGCCCTTGACTGGCAAGGGAAGAGGGAAAGGGGAAGCAAAACCTTATGTTAAAGACACAAACATGAAAGCTAATGCTACTAATGAAAAGACATATAGCATTAATGAGATATATAAAACCTTTTGCATTCGGTTTGTCTGTCTTAATGGTATTCTTTTCACACGAACCAGGTATTTGGTCCCAAACAATGAGCTTGTTTTGTAGATTATTCACTTTATTCATAGTATTTATTTTGTGGTTGTATTTCTTGTCCAGCCTGGAGATATTTGCTGAGGTTCTTTTGTCGGTCAGCAGTGAGTTCGGTGAGCTTCTTTCTTCTGGGCCAGAAGAAGAGCTAAGTTTTGGTCCAGATGCCGTTGAGAATGCCCTTTTCATTGTACGGCTTGTTTCTATTCTAATCTTCACAGTTCACAATGTTAAAAGAGAGGCTGAAGGTCAGACATATGCAGAAATTGTACAGCCTGCTGTTCTACTTCAGAATGCATTTACTGCAGTTTTCGAGTTAATGGGACAGATGCTAAAGCGGTTTGTGCAGCTGCGTGATCCTTCTTCAAGTTATCTCTTACCTGGTATTCTTGTTTTTGTAGAATGGTTGGCCTGTTGCCCTGAGGTTGCATCAGGCAGTAGTGATTCAGATGAGAAACAGGCTGCTGTTAGATTAAATTTTTGGAATCATTTCATGTCCTTCTTGAACAAAATCTTGTTGTTTTGGCCAATGTCCCTTGATGACAATGAAGATGACACTTGCTTTTATAATATGAGCCATTATGAAGAAGGTGAAACTGGAAATGGACTTGCTTTATGGGAAGACTTTGAGTTGAGAGGATTTTTACCAATTCTTCCTGCACAAACCATTTTAGACTTTTCAAGGAAGCACTCCTTTGGAAGTGATGGCAACAAGGAAAAAATTGCTCGTGCTAAAAGGATTTTAGCAGCAGGGAAGGCTCTGGCAAATGTAGCTAGAATTGATCAAAAAACGATATTTTATGATTCAAGGATGAAACAATTTGTTATAGGCATGGAGCCTCATATTTCAGATGATGACTTGTTGACTTTTGATTCTGGCCTGCCAAAAACTAATGATGTGCTGCAAGAAATTCAGCCTGAGAAAACAATTAATGTGAGAGTTTTGCAGCCTAATGTACAGCCATACACGGAAGGGGACGAGGATGATGAAGTAATTGTGTTCAGGCCAGCAGTGGCAGAGAAGAGAAATAGTCCAAAATGGGGACCTTATAATGGCATTAAACCGAGTCAAGATGTATCTGCAGCTGATCTGAAATTTTATGGTGGTTCTGTTTCTTCTCCTTTTGACATGTTGCAGCATTCTGCTTCCGATGCAGGTTATCAAAGGTCTGCATCTTCTGGTATTAATGCTTCCCAGTATATGCAGCCAATTCAACCTCAAGCCTCAAAGTGGTTAATGGAAGAAGCCAATTCACTTGCAAATAGCTTGAAAGCTGTCAGGTTTATGGAGAATGGGCATGCAACAGAAAATGAGTTGCCAAAAGATTTAGGCATAGACTATCTTGCTGCATATTCTACTCCTATTCAACTACCTGCATATGTTAATACTGGTGGTATGTTCTATAATCAGACAAGAGTGCCAGAGGCTGTTGTTCCAGCAAAGGTTGATGTAATTGCATCTTCTGGAGTGGTTGCTGAAAGTTTGGCTGTAAAGACATCAGCAGCTTTGAGGAAAAGTCCAGTCAGCCGTCCTGTAAGGCACCCTGGTCCTCCCCCAGGCTTTAGTCATGTTCCTCCTAAACAAGTGACTGAACCAGTTTCTGGCTCATATATGATGACTGAAAATTCTCTAACGGATGATTACAGTTGGTTGGATGGCTATCAGTTGCCATCGTCAACAAAGAGCCTGGGATTTAACAATGCCATTAATATCACTTCTCAAGCAATGCCTCAATACATCAATAGCAGTAATGGCTTTACTGGGACTGTTAGCTTTCCTTTTCCTGGAAAACAGGTGCCATCAGTGCAGTTCCAGACAGAAAAACAGAAAGGCTGGCAGAATTACCCGGCCATTGAGCATCTGAGATTTCAGCAAGAACAGCAGCAGCTGCAACAGCAACTCTTAAGTGAGAATCAGCAATTTAGTGCAATGCCTGAGCAATATCATGGAAAGTCCATGTGGACCGGTCGCTATATTGTGTGAGATGAATATGAAAGCATAGATGGTAGATAAAATGTTCTTCACTATGGCTAGACTTGTAATTGATCTTGTGTCGATTTAAAATTTTCTAACTAAACATTTGTTTTATCTTTATAGGTTCCAAGAATGACTTTGGTGAATGTACTGCATCCTCTTGCTACCGAATATGAACTCCAACTTTGCAGCCTTTGTCCAACTTCAAATTTAAGTTTTTGTTGGAGCATGGTGGCAGTGGTTCCTTGTGGGCGCTTGCCACTGAGCAAGTGAGTGTGTGCTTGCTTTTTTTTAACTTTCCTTCCTTTCTCTATCACACGTTATACAACCCTTGTGCCTTTGGGAGGTAAAAAATGTCTTGCTCTTTGGTTGATGCTTGATAATTAACTACCAAGGTAGTATGTTAAATTGGCATTTGTCATATGTTAGCATGCGTGTTTCCTGGTATATAATTTACCGGTAACATCCTTTTTAATTCTGTACTGTCATTTGGAGATTATGATCATCCGGAATCCTGGAGTTGCCCTTTTGCAATTATCTCTCATGAGCCTTTGAGCAGATGGTCATTATAGAAAATGAATTGTGAAAATTTTTTTAAAAGGAGTTTCCTCATCTAGCATCTTTCTATTTTTCTTATTTCAACTCTGATTATTAGGCACTAGCTTGTTTATTGTGAGTGTTCTTAGATATCCCTCTTAAGCAAGCCAAGAAACTTAGATTGCCCCTAAAACTGCACCATAAGGAATGCATACTAGCTTTGCTCCCTAGCTCGAGTGACAAAGCTTAGCTTAATGCCATTTATGTTAAGAGGGCTGAAGTGTATGCATTGCTCAGTATTCGGGGATTTTAATTTAACTGATAATGTTCTTGTTCTTAATTGACTAAGAAACGGGAATCATATAATAGGATAATTGATTCAGTGGGTGGAAACAATGTTCTTTGCTAGTTCATTGAAACATTCTCATCACAAATTCTAGTTAATTTTAGATATGTGGTCATGCAAGACAACATTTGTTTTTTGGTTGAATTGTGTTGGTCAGGTTCCTGCTTCCTACTTCCCGGTGCTTATTAGGGGTCTGCTTTCATGTTTTTATTGTTTAAGTTGCCCTCTTTTTGGCAAGAGGATGCACTATTTAAAGTTTATCTGTATGTTTTGCACTTTGCATGTTCTTGCGAGGACTTAGCTTGCAATATTGCAAGTGTGTTGCATGTCTACATTAAAAATTAGATATAAGCCAAACCTGCACGTGTGAAAGCTTTGATTTGTATTAAAATTTGTTGCATCTGCAGGGAATGACAGGCAAAAACTGCATCATGCACTTTTGTTG
Organism: Garcia nutans; assembly: GCA_947685225.1. Classification (NCBI taxonomy): domain Eukaryota; kingdom Viridiplantae; phylum Streptophyta; class Magnoliopsida; order Malpighiales; family Euphorbiaceae; genus Garcia; species Garcia nutans. The sequence continues at coordinate 3,085,757 of CANTUV010000013.1, forward strand.
CGTCTTAAAACTTGAGCAATTTGTGCTTGGGACCTTAAGCTTTAAAAGTAATGATAAAAAAGTGGTTTTATCCTTTGAAAACTGGGTGTGGGACATCTCTGTCTATCAAATGATTTATTTTTCAATTTATGTGGTAAGACAGTTACATTTTCCCTGGGGTGCTAAATGCATTTATAATGATTTTCCTGTTTATGCAGATATGGCAGAGCTCTTCTGCCAGGGGAAGACATACTGAAACATCTTTTATGATGTGAAATTCCTAAGAAGCTAATCCCTTTTATCTGGTTACACGGGTTGGAGATAGGATGTGTTAATAAGAGCAATTGTTGGTTTTGGGCATATACTCGGAGGAGTTGGTGGAATAAAAGATGTGGTGTACTTGCCATTTTAGTCATTGCCCTAGCTGTCAGAACTGTTGATGCTACCATCATTGGTTGGTGATAATTTATAGTGTCCTTGATCGGTCCTGTACCAGATGTCTCCAGATTGCTACTTCGGAAGGATGCTTAGATCAGATTTCTGCATCAGAAGTTGGGGCAGGGGGGAAAATTAAATGGAGGGTATTATAGTAGTGTATGGAAGTTTTATGCGTATGGTCATCGTGTCTTAAGATCAAAGACTTGTTTTGTTCTATGATATCGTTGTGTGATATCATACTTGTACTGGGTAAGAGTAATATGGAACAAAGCTTCGTAGCTTGTCTTGAGAGTTGGGCTTGGTTCCAATTCTCATGGAAATAAATTCTGGAGTACATACTTCCTGTGTGTGATGTTAAATTTTTATCGTCTTAAGTTTGTTCTGAATAATTTTTCATTGTGGATGGTATTTTTATTTTATTAAATAGGCTTTGATCCCTGAGCAAAATGCCTGAATGGCTATTACTTTTTGGGAAATGCATGATGTGGTTGAGTAGGGTAAAAAGCAGGTCATCCCACACTTTATTACAGGCGCGTCTATGTGGTTGTGTGAAGCAAAAGAGATCGATAATAAGTGGCAGACGAATGTTTTGGCCAGTATTAATTTCTTTTGGATATGAGTAGAGGTGAACGACAATCATCGGGTCTGATATATTTGAATTCGTTTGAACCGCATTAAATAAATGACAAACATATCAAACTAGTTTTGATGTGAGTTTTATTTATTTTTAATTGATCAATATATTTTTGTAGTTTGGTGGAATTAAATCAGTTTGTATGATATATATACAATAAATCGATTGAATTTGACTATAATTCATTCGTGCACGCTGGATGCAAGTAGAGAGATTTTTTATTATGGGTGTCCTAATCGGCTAATCCTAATATATATTACACTAGTGATTGGAGGGAAAGAAAACTTTTAATAATAAGGGATTTTTTTTAAAAATACCTTAAAAAATAAAAATATTTTCAAAAATATTCCTTTTTAATTTTAATTTTAAAACTATCCTTTTTTCAACTTTTAATTTTAAAAATATTATTTTTTAGAAGTATTTTTTTAGTATACATTTAATATATTAAAGGTGTATTCAATTTTTAAAAGCATACATTAAATATATATTTAGTATATTAAAAATATATTAAAAATATATAATATTTTTAAAAAAAAGTAAAAAAATGTGCTATAAAGTATAATTTTCTCTCATAAAAATCCCAATGATCAAATATGAAACTAGACCGTACTAGAAAAAAAATGAAATTATACCATTTACATTTTTTTTTAGTGAATTAAATTCGAACAACGTGAAACTTTTCGAGTAAACATAATATTTCATATGAGAAGAAATCTAAAATAGAGGTGCAAAATAAGAAAACAAAAAATTATTTAATCCATAAGTTTTGCTTGCTTTGTATCTGTTCCGTTCGCGAAATGGTCATTCTATTTCTCATTTTATTCGATATTTTTTTTTGAGATTATTCAATATATATATATATATATTGGGATTGTTCAACAATATTTTATTTGAACCGAATGAGCCATTGTTCGATATTCATGTTTGGAAAATTTTATTTTCGAGTACAGTATTTTAGCAATTAAATATTTATGATTATCTTTTTTGTTGTTAAATCCTCAAAGATTTATATTTTTACACAATAAAATTTTTTTTACGCAAAATTAATTGTGAGCTCGTGTTTTGTACTAATTCTAATTATGCTTTTCTATTTGATTTATATTTTGAAAAAAATATTGTGACGTACGTAAATTATTATCATTATTTTAACTAATATAGTAATAAAAGGATCTTATATATATTTATTATGTAAATATATGAATTTTAACTAAGATAAATTCAAAATTTTGATGAGATTACTTGCTATCTTAGATATTAAAAAGAGTTATATAGCAATTTTTTTAAAAATAAACTCTTCAGCTTAACTTATTTTATATAGATTTGGGATTTTAATAGGTCGAGAAAAGTACAAGAATGATTTTAACATATTAGTAATATGAGAGGAAGAGTTCATAACATTTCAAAATGTTTGGTGATAACACAATTTTGAACCTAATCCATTTGCTGTTCGGTAATAACTCATTAACATAAAGGATTTCAACTATTGTTGACATAGTAACTAACGCTCAATTCGAAGTCTGAATTTTGGTCAAATGTATAATCTAGGACGTTATTAAGTTTTGGTAATTTTTTTTTTTTGAATATTTTTCTAATTATTTCAAAAATTTTAATTTTTTTATTATTTAAAAATATGAAGTGATCTCATTTTTTTATACTAAATTCATTTAACAGTGTTAATTTAATTGATGGAGAAGGCTCCCCAAATTAATCCAAATTAAAAGTTTGTATTTTTCAAAAAAAAAAAAAAAAGCTCACACAGATAATATTCACTGGATACATCCCATAAAATTTAATTATTTAATTATGTTAAAGTTTAATTAAAGCACGAAAATTATACTTTTGGTCAAAGTGAGCAAGCTATTCCAGCTAATTAACTTTAGTAAAACTATAAAATCACAAGTTATTTGGAAAGTTTTAATAATAAGATCACAAAGTTATGTCTGAGCAAGTGAGTTTATCTAGTAGTTAATTATTTAATTTTGAATTTCACTAATAATAATAGTTCTTTCTTTTTCAAGAATATTGTTAACTTCATCATCAAACCTTAATCAAAAGTCTGTGCAATTGTCAAGATAATAAGGCATTTAACTATTAAATTATTTCCCATGTAGGCCTTATTACCCGCAAATAAAACTAAAATATCTTCATAATGTCAAGAATAAGCCATCTAACTATTGAATTATATATATATATATATATATATATATACCTTGAGAGGGCAGAGGGTCGAGTTTTTTTTTTTTAAAAAAAAGAAATATATATATATATATATATATATATAGGTCCTTTAGTTTAAGATGAGAGGATAATCCCAAAAAAGCCATTTCATATATGTTATAATCTTCATTTATATTTGTCAACCTCAACGTGCCTTTCAGGAAGCATGTGCATTTTCCTTTTCAATCTAAGAGCGAACATATGATTATGTGTTGTCAGTTGTCTCCAATAATTCTTGAAAGCAACTAACAATAATGGTCGAATTAATTATAAAATAACACACATATATATGCACAAAAAAATAATGTTATTTTAATGAAATATTTTACCAAAATTACTATATATTATTTTTTAACTAATTCTTTCACTTTTTAACCGAACTAATTTGACTTTTAAAAATTATTAAATTAATGATTGATAAGATACTCAATCATTAACGCATAATGTTTAGTATTTAAAAAAAATTAAGCCATTATATTTCTAATGCTTACTTTTGTATAACAATTTAACCTTGAAAAATTTGTAGCTTTTAAAATAAAAAACTAACTGTGGGTCGAAAATTTTAGCTCCAATTTTTAATGATTATATCTTCGTTATTATTTAATCTTATAATCTTAAAGCATATGAACTTAAATTTAAAAAAATAAAATCATCACTTGGTTAGATCGAAAAAATAAGAAAAGGGTGCTAACTCTCTACTAAATTTACAATGTTATATATAATGGGACATATTTTACCATCGCTATATGTCTAATTTATTAAAATCAACCTTATTTTATAGTCCTAGTATTATATTATTTTTAAATATTATAATATTATCCTCTAAGCAAACATAATATGATATGCAAAGGGCAAACAAAAATTATTTTTTTCAAATTAGATAAAAAAAATATACACATGACATAAGAATATTCGTAACTGATAAAAATAAAAATAATTAAGCACTCATCAGTGACGAAAATATGTCTTTACATCTAATGATAGATCATATATATCATTCTAATAATAATAATAATAATAATAAAAGTACATTAGAAGACATGCTATATAATTTTTGAGTAAAATAACCAAGATTAGCACAAAGTTGAGTAATAAAACAAAATATATATTAATATTCGTATAACACCACAAATCACATCATAATCACTCAAAATTATCTTATTTAATCATAAACCATCATAATGAAGCATATTTGGACCAAAACAGAGACAAACTTAGAGTATGGTATGCAAACCGAGATAAAATATTATTACTATCAATAAAATCATAGGTCATGCTACAATAGTTCAAAAACATCATAACTTATTGTTAATCACCATATTATGACCAAATAAACACATAAAAGGCTAAATATCAACAAAATTAAGTCTGATTATGCAAAAGTTCTATTTTTCATCCGAAATGTCCAATTATCACTGTAGACATCTTAAATATGTCAAATATATGATTATAATAAGTTTTACTCAAGTTTAATTTAAAAAATCACTTAGCACGAATATCAAGATGAAAGTCAATCTAAAACTCGATAATTAGGTTTTCTATTGAAAATCACAAAAATCATTTTAAACATCTTAAAAATAGTAAAAATAATTTTAGAATTGAAAACGGTGAAAAATAAATTAAAAAAATACTCAAAACGGACATAAAAACGGGCCGAAATAGGTCGATTTGGCTCAACTCACAATCTACCAATTGGGACTGGGGGGCTGTCAGTCACCAACTGGCAGACTCATCAGTGGGGAGTGGCAGCTAGCCATTCCTCAACTTGAAGCCCGCTAGCTGAGCCAAAGTGGCCGTTAAGGCCCCATTTGGTTCGTTTTTGAGATTTTTTTTCGATTTCTGACAAAAATTCAGTGTCAGTTGATTTTAGAACCAATTTCCAGCAAATTGTAGATGTCCAAAAATGTGTTATTACTGTCCTTAAAGTTCATATTTGAATAATTGTCCAAAAGTTCCAATTTTATATCCAAATAAAAATCCCAAATAGCTCATGGTGCAAACAAAGTTCAAGCAAGTCCAAAAGTTCCAAATCTATCCATTAAAGGTTCTAAAATCAAGGGAGAACGTCCATGAATGATGAAGAAGTCCAAGTCTAAGTTCAAAGATCTATTTTTACATAAGAACATTCATCCAAATTATTTTCAAGTAATTAAAGATTATCAAGTTGATTAAAAGTCCATTTTAAGCATTTTTACCATTTAAACTCGAAAAATCAAAGAATAAAGAAAAGTAGAGGAAGAAGCAATGAAAATAATAAAGAAAAATAGAAGAAAATATAGTTTAGAAGGTGCAAACCCATGAGTAGGCTTCTCCAAACTCAAATCTAACAAAGAAACCAAAAAAAAACCTTGGAGAAAACCCCAAAATTTTGAGTTTTGGTTGTGGTTTTAGGATTTTTCTTCTTTGGTTGAAACTTTTTCTTTGGATTTTTTATTTTGAATGTCTAAGGTGTTTGAAAATGATTTAGGAGTGTTTTGGATGACGTGAGAAAATATTTTGACAGAATTTTCTCTTAGAAGTTGCCAAAAAGTTCCCCCTGAATCACTTGTGGCTCCTTTATTTATAAAGGACCCCAAGCACTCGACTGGCACCCTCATTGAAACAAATCAACTAATTTGAAATAAATTCCCAAGTTGATTTTCAAAAACGCCATCCATTTTTTTGGCTGCATTATGGTCAAAAATGAGATTACAAATCGATTAACTAAGTTATTTCAAAATGGTTTGCACAAATTTTGAGAAACAATTAAAAGTGCATGCTACAAATATATTTCCATGATTGAAATAGGTTGGCTAAAACTAAACTCATTATTGACTCTTATTATTCCTCTATCTATTCAATTTAGATTGACAAATTTTATTCATTAAAAATGATAGTTTTAAATTAAGACCCAAGTAGGAAAATACTGATTATTCAATTAAATCCTAAGTTAGAAAGATTGTTCTAGGCCAACTCCCATGAAGAAAATATATGAGAGTTAGGACGAGACCAAGCTATGCTTCCGGGTTTGGGTTGATTATTTTGAATAAGCATATAGAATTAGTAAAGTAGATTTTTTTTAAAATGGAAAAAGACCTATTAATGATGAACACGGTCAAAAATACAAAAGTCAACTAAAAATCAAACCGAAATTGAAGTGAAAAAGTCCAATTGGAGGAAAATTGGCCAAATTCTTCAAATCATACGCGATCTCTTTGTCCATCCGCGTGGATATACCCCCTTTTGATCCAAACCATCGCCAAAACCATCCCACATCCATCCCAACCCAATTTGGGTTGGATATCCACGCAGATACACCATTCTAGATTATGTTGAAACTTTTGTTCTTTGAGTCCTTGAAGAATTCAACTTCTTCAATCTTATCTAAACTGATAACCTTCACCCTAAACCGATTCCTACTTTATTTGAAGTTAGTCTAATCCTATCACCACCCTATAAATATCCTAAACTCAAACTTTTAAGGGGTTAATACACCATTCCAGATCATGTTGAAACTTTTGATCTTTGAGTCCTTGAATAATTCAACTTCTTCAATCTTATCCAAACTAATAACCTTCACCCTAAATCTATTCATACTTTATTTGAAGTTAGTCTAATCCTATCACCATCCTATAAATATCCTAAACTCAAACTTCTAAGGGTTTAGCAACCAACAATCTAAAAGTTACAAAAAAGCACCAAACAAAAAAGCAATCCATATCCGAATTCCTTTGAGTCCAGTAGCTTAACCACAAACTCCAAAACTAAAAACATCAATAATTCAGTATCAAATCCATTCTAATATAAAAAGAAGACTATCAGTTAGTGACCTTAGAGAGGTGCCTTCTTACCATATTTTCTCAATAATCAAGTTGGTCAAGCTTGGAATTGAAGGCAAACTAATTCTATCCGATTTTAAACCATTAAGCTTGTTTTGTTTATCTATTTTGGTCAGTATATTCAGTTCTACAAACTTTTTTTTTATAATTCTATTTGCTTAATTAAAGTTGAATCAATCTAAAAATAAAAGATATCAAAGTTCATTTGGTAAAAGATGAGGGTTAGAATTTCACAAAATTTTCAATTGTTCAAAAACCATATTTTGAACCTTTTTATATTGATATTATTATTGTCATATCTTAGTTTGTGAGCATGTTCTTCACTTGGAATGATGAGATCACATGATACCTAGCATATTAACTTGTCAATCAAAGGATTATGCTTTACCATTAATATTTTTATGATTTTCCTTTGACAAAGCTAGCTTAGCTTTGTATTTAAGTTGTTGTACGCTTATGTTTATTATGGATATTTTCATGAGCAGTGACGAATTTAGGGTTATGGATATTTTCATGAGCAGTGGCGAAGTTAGAGAGGTCCATGGGGTGGTGGGGAGGCTTTAGACTCCCTCAGCCACCTATTTAAGTGCATATATATATAATTATATATATGTATAGTTATATATATATAATGACATTAATTTTATATTTATACATATATATACACACACACGTTAATTTTGTATATGTACAATTATATATTTATATATACACATTAAATATATATATATATATGTATATGTGAATTTTATATTTATATATGAATTTATATATATTTATTTATATATTTAAATTTAAAAGAATTATATATATAATTTAAATGAATTCATATACGTGAATTATATGTAATATATTTATTTAAATGAAATTTATTTAATTAATAAATTTTTTTAAAAATTAATATATATATTTAAATGAAATTTATTTAATTAATAATTTTTTTTAAATTCATACATATATAAATAATCAGTTGCTTGTTATATTATGTTGAGAAATATATTTTTTTAAAAAAATTAAAAATGAGACTATTATGTAATATTTTCTAAATATACAAAGTTGTAGATATAATTATCATCTCTTAAATATAATTAATCTAAAAATACAAATTAATTATTAAAATACTGTAATATTAAATGTTCAACTTTATAGTAAATTCGTCTATAATTTTTTTTTATAAAAATTTAGCTCCCCTTGGATAACGCTCTAGTTCCGCCACTTTTCATGAGTTAATTTGATTAATTCATTTGATTACTCTGCAAAATTGAGTTTTATATAATATGCTTTTGTATTTTATTTGAGATATTTAATATTTTGCTATTTTAAATATTAATTGCATTTTTATCTCTTGTTTTGATATATATAATGACAAATTTAGATTATTTGGCTAAGTGATTAAAGGACAGCCTTCAATGAATCCAATATAAAGAATCGGATTGATCTTCTTCATTGAGAATCACTAATGATCATAATAAAACATACCATGATAGTAATTATGAATTACTTGATTATCATCATTTATTTATTTATTTGGTATTTGCAGTAAAAAAAAAAGCAACTAAACACATTGTTTAACTTATGCATTAATTTTGGTAAAACCAACCAAAGTTACTAATATCAACTAATGATAAATTGTCATTTGTCATCTATCGTAATCCAATCTAATCAAAATGTGAGTTGGTAAATAAATAAACAAGGATAAATCAGCTTCATTAAAGAATTCGGCAGCAATGAAAAAAAAAGAAGAAGCAAAACTGCCCTAAAAAATTAGGTCACTTATCACTATATAAAGAGTTCACGGGGCAAATTTTCCATTGAAGTTTTGATGCTTTGTCATAAAACCCTCCAAAATACCCAAAATATGATGAAGGAAAAAGCTCAAATTTTACTGATTTTCCTTGTAATCTTTCATCACCATGTCCAAATCAAAGCAAACCCAATAAAAACCATAGTTGTTCTTGTAATGGAGAATGGATCTTTTGATCATATGTTGGGTTGGATGAAGAATTAAACCCAGAAATCAATGGTGTTGATGTAAATGAATGGAACCCATTAAGCACAAATGATTCAAATTCTGAAAAAATATATTTCAAGAACGAAGCAGAGTTTGTAGATCCTGATCCTGGGCATTCTTTTCAAGCTATTAGAGAGCAAATTTTTAGGTCTAATGATACTTCTGAAAATCCACCTCCAATGAATGGTTTTGCTCAACAAGCTCTATCAATGGACCCTTCCAAGAACTTGTCAAGAGATGTTATGAATGACTTTGATCCTGATTTGGTTTTTGTTTATAAGACTTTAGTTTCTGAATTTGCTGTTTTTGACAGGTTTTTTTTTTTTTCTGTGATTGAGAAGATAATTTTTTAAAATTGTTTTAGAACTTCAGTTTTTTTTTTTTTTTTTTTTTTTTTTTTGCAGTTTGCTTATAGAATGATTTTTTTTAATGTTTTGCTTGTCTTCAATTTCATTTTTCTATTTCAATCATAATTAAGTGAAATCATCTTCTTCTGCTTCTTCTTTTTCTCTTTTTCTTATCTCTTCTAAAAAGCAGAGGAGAAACTATGACCTCAATTTAAGTGCATTTATTATTTCTACCAATATTTCACCTTTTATTTCAGATTTTCTTATTGAAAATTTCACTTTTTTGTTTGTATTAGATATTTTTTGAGATACAAAAATTGTGTCCTTGTAATATTGAGCAAGTTACTATATTTTTTTAAAAAATTCATAATAAATATTTTAGTTTTTATTATCCTAAATTTAATATTTTTAATTCGTAAAATTTTATAAAAATGTAAATTTTCAAAAAATAAAAAAATAAAGTGCTTTACAATGTGATAATTAAAAAATTTAAAGGATGGAAGTGTATATAATCTAAAATATTAATGATTAAAATGTAACAAAATTTTCATAATTTAACATATAAAGACAAAGTGTTAATAGTTTTTTTTTTTTGACAAACAAAGGGTTGATAGTTAATAATCTCAACGGTTGAAAAATACCAAATTTAGAATAGTACATATTAAGAAATTAATTATATCACATTTTAAGAGTGAAATTAAAATAATTTTTGCCTATATTTTGCATGATTTCATATTATAAGCTTCTACGTCAATTTATTTGTTTTTAAGCTAACTTTTATTATCAATTAATTAATTCCACCTTTTCACATTTTTTGATGTTGATTTATTCTTTGACAACTTCTTTGTCACTGGTGACATTAGAATTCTCAAATGCATAACAGGACTCTCCTTATTTTATTTGTAATAATTCATGTGCCATCCAATAAATTATTATACTAGAATATATTACAATTAATACAATATATCATAAAAATATATAATATAAAACATAAATAATACAGCCATAATTGTTTAAAAAATATATAGAAAAATAAAATTAGTTAGCATTGAAAAAAATATATTGAAAAAAATATATGTTAAACGAATATATTATTTAGTATATCACAATAAAATTATTTTAAGGTGAAATATATTTGGTCATTATTTTACATATGCATATATTGTTTTGAGTTACTTTTACACTAACATTTTTTAAAAAATATATAAAAATTAAAATAAACAATTTAAATTTAACTTATTGAATATAAAATAAATACTCAATAATTAATTTAAAAAAAAAAACTTTCATTCTACAGATGGTTTGCATCTGTTCCAAAATCAACACAACCCAACTGCCTGTACGTAAATTCGGGAACATCCGCCGGAGCCACCAGCAACATTCCGGCCTTGCTGATCAAGGGTTACCCACAAAGAACAATTTTTGAGAACTTAGATGAAGCCGGAATATCCTGAGGAATATACTATCAAAATATTCCGGCGACACTATTCTATAGGAATCTAAGGAAGATCAAGTACATTGGTAAGTTTCGTTCGTACGATTTGAACTTCAAAAAACATGCAAAAGAAGGGAAGCTTCCTGGGTATGTTGTGGTGGAGCAGCAGTACATGGACTCTAAGCAAGAACCTGCTAATGATGATCATCCTTCCCATGATGTCTATCAAGGCCATATGTTTGTCAAACAGGTTTGTCTGACTTGTGCTTTTTGAAGATAAAATTCAGAATTATCACTTATTTTATATGAACGGTGGATCTAAGTAGAACTACGAAAATGTTAAAAAAAAATTTTCTGAATTTTAATAAAATTGCATAATCAGCACTCAAATTTAAAATTTCTATTTAAAATAAAATAATTTTTTATGAACTGATATGTAATAGAAATCAAAATTATTGTTAGAAATGTACATTGAGAAAATATTTGACTTGACGGTATATATTGAAATTGATTGGTTGCAGGTGTATGAGACACTAAGGAGTAGCCCACAGTGGAATGAGACCCTTTTTGTGATAACATATGATGAGCATGGTGGGTTCTATGATCATGTGGCGACACCAGTAAGTGGGGTCCCAAGTCCAGATGGGATAGTGGGGCCAGAGCCATTCTTGTTCAAGTTTGATAGATTGGGTGTTGGGGTTCCCACAGTTGTGGTCTCGCCTTGGATAGAGAAAGGAACTGGTAAGTTTTTTTTATATTTAATTATTTCCCTTTCAATCCAACTTTACTTTTATTTTGGCCCAATCATTTTATAAGTGGGGTTCAGAATATAATACGAGGCTCGTTTTGACTTTTTAAGGCATATTAAAAAAAAAAAAACTGAAGATTTTCTATGACCATTTTCAAAAGGAAAATTATAGAAAGGAGATTTTTTTTAATAGTACTAGGATATTTTTCAAGGCAAATTATCACTTACATTAATATATATTATAAATAAATATAGGATTTTTTATAATTTTTAATAAAATTATACTTAATATATATATAAATATTGTATACTTTCTATAATTTTTAATTTTTGGTTAGAAAATATTTTTTATCAAATATTTAAAAAAAAATCCTTGCACATGATCAATAATAATTAATTAATTTAGAAACTTATATTATTATATATTATTAACATTATAAATTTAATCTTAATTGAAATTCGAAATATTATTATTTTAAAGAGGAATTCTGAGTCATTAAATCAAGAAGTATTCTTTCATATAATTTATTTTTATAATTATTGTCCCACGTTAGTACCTCCAAATTTATAATAGTTTTAGACTTTGAGAGAATGTTTGACAATTCATATATTTTTTTTTATTTTAAAAAATTTGACCCTTATAAATTATTTTTGGAGGATCGAACCCTGATTTTTCCGTGAAAAGTAACATCAGTTGGTCACTGGGCTAACCCATAGTTTCAATTCATATATATATATATATATATACACACTAATAATGCACGTATTATTTTGAGGAGATCTCCATGACTTGGTTGACGTAACAATTTAATAATTTATACCATCTCAAAGACAATGGGTAGGCCAAAACCCATTTTCACATAAATGGATAGGCCAAAACCCATTTTCACATTACTTTTTGGACTTTAAATATCTCTTTGTTTTTATCTTCCATTTGTCAAATCTGTAATGTGAAGTCTTTTTACAAAGTTGGCTATCAATATATAAAATACAAGCCAAAAAATTGCTTCTTTTCTTCTTTAATTTTTCTCAACCAACTATATTCATAATAAATTGTTTAAATAATGTGAGTAAATAAATGGGTTGATTAGGAGATTGTCTAGCTAGTAAATAAATGTGGAATTTAAATTTAAAAAAATTTTAAAATTTTAAAAAGTTTAGTTAAGGGTGAGCAATTTTTAATTAACTGAACTGAATATTTTGTCGGTTAATTAAATATTCAGACAGTTAACCGATATTATTGAATTAGGTTAGATTCGGTTATAGAATTTTAATTAATTTAATTTTTAATTAATGGTTAACTAGTTCGGTTTGATCGGTTAATAATCATTAAATTTTTTTTTAAAAATAATTTTTATTTACTTATTTATTAATTTTTTTAATTATATAAATTTTTTTATTATAAATATATTTTTATTGTAAAATAAATTTATTTTTTATTTAATTTTTTAATAAATTTTATTTAGTTATTTAATTATATTAATTTTTATTATAAAATAAAAAAATTTAATCAATTCAATTAATTAATCGAATTGATTAATTTAATTAATTAATTAATTAAATTAATTAAAATTAAAAATTAATTAGTTCAATAAAAAAATTTAGCTTTTAAAAAATTTAACTAAAAATTAATATGGTCCGTTAATTAATTTATGGAGCGAATACTCCAAAGTTTAATTTATTACTTTATATATATATTTGAGTTGTAGCTCACCATATTAACCATATAATTGCCAAACTAGGGAAAAGATGTAAAGAAGATGGTTTTTTGAACTGTTGATAACAGGTTTGTGCATGCGTGCAAGATAGTAACACATGGCCTTTCTTTTTAAGCCTTGTCTATTGTGGTTGATTTGATTTTCTAATGATTATTCATTAATCCAACCATTACGTAAAAGGGCACAAACAAAAACAATTTCACATTGAAAATTTATAAAAACAAGACAATTAATCAACACAAAAGACAAATTAGTATTGGATTTATATCAACCAATTCATTTTAATTGTTATTTCTTAATTATTATTTGTCAAACTCAAAATCATTCATAATAATAAAATTCACAATTTAATATATGAAGCCTAATCTTAGTTTCGTATTCAAACTGAATAATTGATGCGGTGGTAATTAGACTGGAATGATATTTAGATGTCAACCTGTTATGTTTGATCATGCACGGATTTAGAGGAATCGCGGGGGACAAATAATCCCTTCATCAGCTACTAAAATATATATAAAAAATATACTTCTCGTCACCGAAAATAAATTGAAGAGAAACTGTCGAAGCTCTTTGTAATTTTTGGCAATACATGAGAGGTCACGTAATATTTTTTTTTTTTTAAATGTCCTTAGTTTTCAGCTAGAGACTATATTTTTTTTAACCCACTGCAATTTTTGGCAGTACGTGAGGGATAGAAGATACCCCTCACATAATTTTTTTTTTTTATAAAAATACTCCTAACTTTCAGCCAGAGATTATATTTTTTTTAATTCTTTATAAGTAAAACGACATTATTTTACTATAGTGAAACGACCCAATTTTACTCGTAGAAAATTAAAAAATAAATAAAGAAAAGAGCTGCAAAAAGCATAGAGACAAAAAAGGAGAAAGCTAGAGATAGAGACCGGCGATCGGGACCAACAATCAAATTTTGTCCCTTCTTCGTTGATGTGCTGGAACCTTCACTGTGTTTGAGAGTATTGAAAGTCTGTGGAAGTGGTATTTTTTTTTTCTTAATCAGTTTGATCATACGTCGCAATTAGCTAAATTTATTTCAAATCAATTTATTCCAATTTATTATTAATATCAACTAGTTTTTAAATTTATGTATGCATTGTTTATATAAAGAAATTTAATTATTATTAATGTAATTATTATAGCAATGAAAATCAAAAACTATTATAAAATATAAAATTTATCTTATCTTAATCAATATAATTAAGAGGGTGTTTCTCAAAACTGGAGCTTTTCAGCTTATTGTGAATAAGTGATTTTTAGATTATAATCAGATTAAAAATAAGCAGTTAAGCGTTTCTGTAAACTAGCTAATAATCAGCTGATAATCAGTTTATAATCAGTTAAGTGTTTCTGTAAAATCAGCTTATAATCAGTTTTTAATTGTAGAAACTGTCAAAATGACCAAACTGTCCATGAGTTTATTTATTGTATAAAAATAATTTTTTAAATGTCAATTCAAAATTTATTTTGCAACAATAATAATAATAATAATAATAATAAAATTTAATAATAATAATAATAATAATAATAAAATTTCTTTGATGGGAACTAAAGTGTATAAGGTAGGCAAATTTGAAATATTGAAGATTAGGTAGGGATAATATGGTCTTTTACTTGGTCAAAACTGCTTAAAAAATAAGTGCTTAAAAAAAAAGTAGCAAAACCCAACTTTTAAAAAACTGATTAAAATCAGATTATAATCTACTATTTAAGTTTTCAGAAACACTTAAATAAACAACTTATAATCTAAAAACAGCTTATAAGCAGTTTTGACCAGCTTTTAAGTTTTGAGAAACACCCTCTAAATATATTATTGTATTTTTAAATTTTAACTATTTTATTTTTTATTGTTATCATTTTAAAATTTTTGTAGGTTTTAAGTTCCTTGCTATTGTAGAAAAATATATTGACATCATAATATATTAGAATTATTCAATTTGACTATTATGTTATTATATGTATACGCATTAAGTGACATTTACATATTATACTATAATATAAAAATTATACATGTAATAATAATAATAATAAACTCATTTATTTTATATTTTCCTAATGCTAGAAAAAATAAAATATATATTGTCAAAAAATTATTATTACTATAGTTATTAATATCATTATAATGTACATTTACATTTTGGAACATGAATGGATAAGAAGTTTTTATGCATTTGAAAATAGATGGAATGGAACTTGCATTTTAGAAGTGAAATTATAATTAGATTTCTTTTGATAATAATTCAGTTGTACATGGACCCAATGGATCACCATTTCCTACGTCGGAATTTGAGCATTCATCCATTCCGGCAACGGCGAAGAAGCTCTTCAACCTGTCATCTCCCTTCCTGACTAAAAGGGATGAATGGGCTGGCACTTTTGAAGGAATTGTTCTGACCTGGACTGAACCCAGAACTGATTGCTTCACCTTAAATCTCATTTACACCAGTCAATAATAATATTTCTTAGTTGATATCAGTCAACATTTTCATATTGTTTTGATCTTGATAGTGCAACTATCAACACCAGTCAAGATCAGAAAGGGCCAAGCCAATGAAAATGCGAAGCTCAGCGAATTCCAGCAGGAACTATTGCAGCTAGCTGCAGTGCTCAAAGGAGATCATATATTGACAAGTTATCCTGAAAATATAGGGAAAGAAATGACAGTAAAGCAAGGGAAGGAGTACATGGAGGAAGCAGTGAAAGGCTTCTTCGTGGCTGGACTTTATGCCAAAAAATGGGAGTTGATAAACAACAGCTTGTTCAAATGAGGTCATCTCTCACTACTAGATCATTTAAACTAACCAACAATAACCCATAAGAAGATATCATGTTTTACCACACGACATTTATAAAATGTAACTAGAGCAGCATAAAGTACTAATAAATAATGTTATCCCACATTTCTAGCTAATACCAGTGTTTTATACAGAAATAAGACCAGCTAAGCAAATATGATGATATATCTACCAAATTTATGATCGCAAAGATTATGATCCAAATTCAGTTGCAACCAACCTAGAATACTAGCTGTAGCTTCATTTACCATCTTTATAAGTCTCACCTGCAGATAAAAGCATTATTTATGGAGAGAGAGAGCACCCACAAGTTACATTCAAATAGGTTATACTTGGAATATTTCCATCTAAAAGAAATGTAAAATCAAAGATTATGCTGTGATGTAATTGAAGCCTAAAAACTTCAAAAATGTAAGTGGATGCTGTTAAAAGGCTAGTAGTCTCCAAGACATGACCAAATTAGAATGCGTTTTTTCTTTCTAGTTCTGAATATGAATCTTAATCGGGTGTAAATTTATGACCTTAGGCAAAAAATAGTATAGTTAAAATAACCTCAAACCAAATAAAAAAATAACAATAAATAAAAAAATAAATATAATTATATCCAAAAAGTGGACATGATTATAAAAAATAATCACGTATATAAAAATAAATAGAAAATATAAAAAAAAATAATTATTCATATATCAAATAAAAAATAATAACAATAAATAAAAAATAAGTCTAATCATATCCAGAAAATAAATATAATAATAACAATAATAATAATAAAAACAACAAGAATTTTTTTTACTCGTAGTGATTATGAATCATATCATCAAAGAAATATAAAACCATAAAATCATTTTAAATCACTTTTTACTCTTATCCGACTCAACTAAATTTTAACCCTAAATTAATTGAGATAGACTATATAAATTCTCTCCTTGTACTCAAAACGATTATATGTTACATCTTCAAAGAGATATAAGACCATAAATTATGCAAATGCACATAATAAAGTCAAATAAGGAAAATATTCACAGAGATATGAACAAGCGGCGGTGAGGAAAATTACCCTATCTTGGAGTAAAATTAGTAATGCACTAGCAAAAGCTCTATATCATATAAACCCCAGTCAAAAACTAATTAACAATAAGAAAAAGAGAGGTGGGGTCTTATATGGAGTATGAATAAACTCAAGCCTGTAAACAGTTGGACTAAAAAGAAAACCTGGAAACCTCTTCGTCTTCATTGTCATCTATAACATCTTCATCTTCATTTTCACTAAATGTCTCAAAATCGCTGTCTTCTTCTTCCTCTTCCTCTTCCATCGTAGCATCCCTACTGGCTACATTATCTTTCAAACCAGTTCTCAAGACAACTGTTTCTCCCCTGGATTTCTCCATATATTTTCTCAACTTTTCCATGTTCTCTCTCCGGCATTCTTCTTCCAAACGTTGCTTCTCTGTTCGTCTCTTTTCAAGGTCAGCCCAAAATGAACAAAGTTCACATGTTAGATAAAGCTTACAGCAATAGCAAGACATTGGCAGTTGCAATGAAAAGGAATAGAATTTATGAATTGAAGCGTACTTGTAGGTTTTCATATATTCATCAGCACTAGCCTCAACAGCCTTAAAGAAGGCACCCATTCCAGTTCCAGAAACAGCAGAAACCCCAACAGATTTTAAATTTTTATAGAATTCATCAAGAACAAGAGACAGACTTTGAGTTAAAGTCGATGAATACGAGTGATCTGAGCTGACTGCCGCTTGAAAGGCCTCAAAATCTTCTATCCACTGCACATTTCATATTTCTTGGAATGAGAATGTATTTAAAACAACGCACACTCAGCAGAATTTAAAATTAGGTACAAGGGTTCAAGGCAAACGTTGGAAAATAATTTAAACTAGTGAAGAGAATTTGGAATGCCAGGAATAACAAAGAGAATTTAGAAACATCAATTGAATTCTTGAAGCAAATTTACAACTCATGATCTTTTAAAATCAAAGAACACCCTCATATATTAGGATTCTCATAATACAACAAGAAAAGAATATGTAAAAAGGAAATATCACTTGAACAGTGTTAAATACTTGAATAGGATTTAAGAGTCAATTTGTTTAAAAGGGTATAAAGCTTCCTGCAATACACTAAATGAAAAATAAAATAAAGTATGAAAGGATGTTAACCGAGTTTAAGATGAAAGGCTGCACGTTAATCATCTAACACACAAGAAGTCTATACCTCCAAAGCAAACTGGTGTTGAGCGACATCTGTTTTGTTGAAGGCCAACACAAGAGGCAACCTTGTCTTGTAAAGTATGCTACATGCATATAGCATATTGCTCATGAAATTAGTTGGGCTTGAAGAAATAGGTGTATCAACTACATAAGCAATTACAGTAGGAAATGTTGAAGCAAAAGCTTCTGTAATGATAGCTCCAGAGGCAGACCAAGTGAATATCTCAATTGACTAGGTGTATCCCCTAGAACATAATCAAGCTGATGTGCTCGCTTCTCAATGACTGATATGCCCTGAAATTGGAAATCATAAACAAACAACGCATTCAAACATATAAGCAGGAACAAACAATAGGCCATGTCGAAAAGTCAAGTGCATAAGCATAAACATTATAGCTAGACTCCAGTATCCAGTATCATCACCCAAATTCTCTCTAGGAAAACGAAAATGGTTTAGCAAAACATTAGCCAGTACTTTTTGACGGGCATGTAACAAATCAGAAAATTTCCACAGCACAACTAAGAGATTTCCATGAGATTTACAGTGGAAAAATGATAACAAACTAATAATATATACTATGATGGTGGTAAAGACAAATAGGCTCATTAGAGAGAATATTAAGACAAGAATACCAAAGTTGAGTTTCACCTCATCAAACTTTGTAGAAAATAAGTTTAAAGATGTCAGAATTCCACCATTAGGTCCAAGATTGAACTGCTTCATGACTTCCTTATGACAAACAGTGTCCCTTATGTCAATATTTGCAACAAATGGAAGAGTCATCACAGCAGGATCAAGATTGAGTACATAACCACGTATATTTGAGGCTTGTGTATGGGAAACCAATCTATGAAGAAAAGTTGTCTTTCCACTTCCTGAAAATGTTCAAGTGATGATTCTCAAAATTCATGTTATTTTAGCAATAGACCTCAAGTTCATTTTCATTTTCAAAAATACAATTGATTATCCAAATATAATTGAAAAATTAGAAGGTAGCAAAAAGCATTGAAACAAAAGAACAATATAACACGGTTTCCAGAAGTTTATAAATGCTTAGCTCTCAAAAAATAAAAAATTACTATGGTAGCAGCTGACTGAATTTACCTGCCATTCCTACAACAATAATGACAACTGGTTTTCTTTTAAAGTTTGTTGAGGAAGAACTAGCTTGTCCAGATGTTGACTGATCAACATTCAGTTTGTTCATTGATTCACAAAGCTCCTATACAAAATAATCATTCAAGCAATTCAATAAACAAATTGAATTAAAAGGGCAGCCCGGTGCACGAATGCTCCCAAATGAGCGGGGTCCGAAAAATGGTCGGACTCATTAGACCTTTGTACGCGGCCTTCCCTTGCAATTAATTGCAAGAGGCCATTTCCACGATTCGAACCCGTGAACTCAGGTCACACGGCGACAACACTTACCGTTGCCCAAGGCTCCCCTTCAATAAACAAATTGGATTAAATTGTGAAAAATATTAGAGAGAGGGGAAGAATATAAGAAAGCATTTTCAGGAATATAAGAAAGCATAGAAAAACAAACTGTAAATTATTATCACTGAAGATAAGAGAGTGGAAGGGAAATGGGAAATAAAGATAACATTGGTGAATATAAATATTCAATCCTAGCATACCTTCGAATCCGGCTGCATTAAAGAACTTTCCTCTGCCGATTTAATATTCATTTTTTCAAAACCAGAGTCAATATCCATCTCCAATGGTATCAGAATTCCTCAACTATCAACAAATTCAAATTTATAGCTGCAGCAAAAAATAAAAACACTGTCACCAAAACCCAGACAGACCACATAACCCCAAAGAAACAAAAGACTAGCATTTATCTTCTTTGATGCTTAATATCAAACTGAATATTATGAAAAAATAAATAAATACATACACAAAAGCATAACAGCAATTTAACCCAGAACGAGTTTTGCTAAGGTTTCTTTCATTTTCTGGTAAATTCTTCAGACCTTTATTATATCCTTTAATTGCAAAACCAGAATCCAATTTTTCAACCCACGGATGCTTGAACAGATCCCTAAGTACGATTGTTTGATTAAATACGAACTCTATAAGTATAAAATTTTCAAAATATTAAAACAACCGCAAGAGATTCCTTCATAAAATGAAACAAATAATTTATAATACTGAAATCTGAAAAACATATAGGTATTATAACTTAAACATAAAATATGATAATCAACCTCCTGCAAATCAAACAGATACCTAGAACTTGTTTTTGCAGAATCGAACGCAACAAGGAGTGAAATATGCGAGAAAGATAGAGAGTACCGTGTGAGTCAGCTCGAGGTCAAAGTGGTCTCTGCTCAAGGTCAAGGTGGTCTCTGGCTATGAGAGACGAGAAACCGTCACCTCGGAGTTCAGAGACAGAGGCCGAACAGAGGTAAAAAAAAAAAAAACGCAAAATCTTGTTCGTAATTTTGCATGTACCGATGCAGTATTGGCAGTTTATATTATAATATAATGAATTATTTTCATTTTATCGAACAAAGCGCAACCTCTTGTCGTCATTTTGTATTTGACCCACCACTCCCACTCAAAACTGTGAATTCTTTAACTGCCCCGCCATTTTATTCACTTTCGCCAATTGCCACATCATGTCCAAAATTACTTTCATTTTACTAACTCGAACGCAGATATGATTTTTTGAACTTAGAAAATATATCAGAATTCTCTATGTTCATTCTGAAAATTAAATTTTAAATAATAATATAAATTATATTAAAGATTATAAAATATTACAACGATTTATTATAAATTGTCAAATATTCTCATTTTAAAAACAAATTTTATTTTTATGATATCTCAGTGAGATATTGTTAGTATAATTAATTATTCAAAATTAGAAACGTTTGACCTATGGAGCCAAAAAAACTCAAACTCGGCTCTTATATTTAACTAATTATAGAAATATTTAACTCCCGCTCAATTAGGTTTAACTCGAATTCAAGCTCATATATTATGTAGAGTAGAGTTTGGGCTCAAAATCGTGCAGTCCATTTTTAAAATAGAATATCAATCTGACATTGATTGAATTCAAAAATAGAATAAACACACATATATAATTATTTTTCTATTAATATTAACATTGAAAGAGAAGCATAAAGCTCCAAAACTGAGCAAACAAATATTTAGGCATGACAAGTGAGTAGGGCTGTAAATGAGCCGAGCTCGAGAGTCTCAACTCGATAAATGATCATTTAGGCTCGATCTTATTTAAAAATAGGCCAAACTCAAGCTGCTCGTTTATTAAATGAGTTAAGTCCAAGCTCAGAAATATTTGACTCGTCAGACTCGTAAGCTCACTCATTTAAAAAACTCGCAAGCTAAGCTCGTGAGCTAGCTCGTTTATTAGATTATATTAAAAATTATATTTTTTATATATGTATATATGTATATTATATTAATTAATTTTATTATTAGTCCTATCTTTTTAAGAACTTATATCTCAAATTATATTTACTAATATTAAATCTCTTTTGTAAAATGATTAACTATATATTAAGAATATAATAATATTATATAATTACTAATTAATAGTTATTAATTTTTAATAAATTTTTAATTAATAAAATAAAAAAATTCATATACTATTAAATTTAACATATTTTTACTGTCAATAAATATTAAAAAAATATTTATGAAAACATATTAAGTATTAATAGTTAGATACATATATTCATGATAAATAATATAAATATTTATATTTATTAAGTTTGACAATACCTCTTATGACCTATTGAAAATAAAAATGATATAACATTATTATCAACACTATTTGTTAAACTTATATTTGAATTGATAGTTGTCAGTTTAAACTTTCAAAAAAAAAAAATAGTTGTCAGTTTAAGTTTTAAAGCTAAAATAACATTATGCTTTGATTAAGTTCTAATTTTATTATTTTTTTTATTAATTAATCATAATTATTAAGTGATATTAAAATATATATTTTTTAAATATATATTAATTATATTTATTAATTTTACTAATAGTCCTATTGTTTAAAAATTTATATCTTAAATTATATTCTTAGTGCCATGTCTCTTGTATGATACAACTAACTATGCATTATGAGTATAATAATATTATAAAGTTACTAATTACTCTAATAGTTACTGATTTTTAATAAATAAATATAAAAAAATATTCATATAATATTAAATTTAGTGTTAATACTCATCATCATCAATTAGTTATCTATCAATGAAATATAGTGTTAATAATTATTATGTTAATTATATCACTTAATATCATTATATTTATTTATTTTATTTCTTAATCAATGTATTAATATCAGTACAAACAAAATATAATTTAATAATAGATATAATTAGTTATATCAATTATGATATAAGAATAAGTTTGATAATACCTCTTATAAACTATTAAAAATAACCATGATATAATCATCATCATCAATTAGTTATCTTTCAATGAATTTAGTTAATAATTATTATGTTAATTACATAGCTCAATAATCAATTATCAATTAATTATAACTATTAAGTCATAATAAGACATGTTTTTTTTATTTTTATTTTATTAGTTTTTTATCAAGTGATCATAATTATTAAGTAATAATAAGATATGTAATTTTTTTATAAATGTTACTATATTACATTTATTGATTTTATTATTAGTTCTATCTTTTAAAAAATTATATCTTAATTCATATTTATTAATATCAGTATTAAATATCTTAATTTACTTTTTTAAATTAATATAAGTTTTGAGATTTTAATAAAGTAAGAATAAAAATTTAAATAAAAATAAAAATGCAGCATTAAGTATTAATACTATATTATCTTTAAAAAATAAAATAAATATTTTTTGAAAAGAAAATAATAAAATTAATATAATATTAAGTTTTAATAGCCAAAATGGGCCAACATAGGAGCACAAATGACGCACGCCACACCCTGTGTTGCTTTCAAATTTATTATTTAACGAGATTTAGTATTATATATACATTAGTTTTACATATTTCATTTTTCTTTTCATTTTGTTTTTTCTACTAAAGCTGTGCCCTTTTATTTGCTGTAAATATTATTGAAAACCCTAAAATCAAACTAGATATGTTTTGACAGCCGCCTCTCAATCTTTATCTAGCCTAAATCATATTCATCGCATCCCGCACGAATAAAGTCAGACTTTAAAATAAAGGGAGATAAAATTTCTTTTGTAAATTTTGACTTTTTTCATAATTATTTATTTCTCCTTTTATTGTAATAATATTTTATAAATTTATTAATTTATTAATAATATATTTTTATTATTAAAAAATTAATTAATAAAAAATATTAATATATATGTGTACATAATTTTAAATTTACAAAATTGTTTATAATAAAAATAAAATAAAAAGAAAAAAATTAAATAATGAATATAATTTTTTAAAAAATAATTAAAATAAATGAGTTTAAATTAATTTAGTTAGAAAATTTATCCATTTTTTTATTTTTTTTGCATTTATATATTATCAATATTTTGTCAATTTTTTAAAAGAGAACTATTACTTATAGAATAAATAATTTATTGTAATTTTTTTAACTTTTTGTAAAAAAAAAAAAAGAGGAGGTAATTTAAAATTTAAAAAATAAATAAATAATTTAAAAATATTATATATATATGTATTTTCAAAAAAAGAAGGGGGTTTTCTTAAATGTGTCTGCGCCCCTGCTCACCATCACCATCGATCATCGCCAACGCACCATCTCACCATCATCTTTATCACAAAACCCAGCCTTCTCACTGTATTCACAACAAATTTTAGATCACCATCACCAACCCATCAGATGTCAAGTCACCATATCCACAACAAATTTTGGATCACCATCGCAAACCCAGAGGCGAAGTTAGGCTTTGAAATAAAGGGAGATAATTTTTTTTATTTATAAATTTTAGCTTCTTCGTAATTATTTATCATTCATTTTATTTTAATAGTATTTTATAAATTTATTAATTTATTAATAATATATTTTTATTATTAAAAAATTAATTAATAAAAAAATATTAATATATATATATGTATAGAATTTTAAATTTATAAGATTATTCATAATAAAAATAAAATAAAGAGAAAAAAATTAAATAATGAATATAATTTCTTAAAAATAATTAAAATAAATGAGTTCTTTAATTCATTAAATGGGTTCAAATTAATTTAGTTAAAAATTTTATCCCTTTCTTTATTTTTTTTTGCATTTGTATATTATCAATATTTTGTCAATTTTTTAAAAGAGAACTATTGCATATAGAATAAATAATTTATTGTATTTTTTTTACTTTTTGTAAAAAAAAAAAAGGATGAGGGTAATTTAAAATTTTTTTAAAAAATTAATAAATAATTCAAAAATTCTTAAAAAATATTATAAATATACAAATTTTCAAAAAGAGAAGGGGGTCATCAACATGTCTTCACCCCTGGCCAACTCAGCAGATATCAGGTCGTCGTTGTTGTCGCACCTAGCTTTCTTTTACTTTTTTTATTATTTTTAATTTGCTCTATTTTATTTTATTTTATTTTTTATTTCTTTTTTGCTGTTTGGAATTTTTATTTGAATTATTATTAAGGAAAATATCATTTTAAAATATTAATTAGAAGTTAGCTGTATATTTCTAATTAAGATATTAGTTCATTTAGTCCATTTCTTGTAGTTTTGTAACTAAACAAAAACTACAGTTTTAAGATATTAGTTCATTTAGTCCATTTCTTGTAGTTTTGTAACTAAACAAAAACTACAGTTTAGCTATCATTTTCTTTAAGGGTTGACAATTGGTTAAATTAACTAATTTATGTAGAACTTTCATTTTAACAAATTCTTAGATATAATATCACTGCAAAACTTGAATTTTTATGGTATTGCAAAAGTTGATTTTAATTGTCGCATTTGATAATATTTAATATTTGTGGTTCTAAAAGTTGACTATTTTTTTTTTAGGATATGTTGAATCAAATTCCAATCAAGATTCGTCTTCAAATGTGGATGCTTCACCTGCTTTTATTTCTGATGATAACAATGAAAGTATTGAATCTATTCCTGATACAGAAAATATTGAAGAAGACAACCCATTTGCTCCAAAGAAAAGGAAGAAGACTTCAAAAGCATGGAGTGAATTTAAAGAAGTGGCACTTCTGGATGGGACAGTAAAAGCTGAATGTATTCATTATAAACGTCAGCTTGCTTTGAACAAGACAGGTGCTACCTCATAATTTTTGAGGCATTTAAAATCTTGTTTGTAGAGGGTGGTGAATCTAAAAGGGCAACAACAAATTAGCATCACCAACTCCATAAATGAGACATAAAGCATAGCTACAGTGGAAAATTTCAGGTATAGTTATGCAAAAATTAGAGAATTATTTTTTCATATGATTCTTGTGCATGAGTTACCTTTTAACTTTGCGGGATATAAGATATTTAATTTATTAATGAAATATGCAAATCCAAATTTTCAAAAAATTATTCGAGCAATATTAAGAAAGGATATTGACAGTAGTTATGATATGGAGAAAAAGAAAATCAAGGCATTGCTTGCTGGTGTTCCTAGGATTAGTGTAACCACAGATATGTGGAAATCTAATGCCCAAAAGATATCATATATGGTTGTTACTGCTTATGTTATGGATTCTGATTTTATGTTGCAAAAGCGTACATTGAACTTTTGTGATATTTCACCACCTCATAATGAACTTATTGTATATAATGCATTGCAAAAATGCTTTCAAGAGTGGGAGATAGAAAATAAGATGCGGATAGTAACTATTGATAATGCTGCATATAATGATGTTGCTGTTAGGATGTTAAAGGAAAATTTGTCTTTCTCTTCATCATTACCTCTTTCTCTTTGTGGCAAATTGTTTCATGTGCGATATTGTGCCAATATTTTGAACTTATTAGTTTAAGATGGTTTTTCTAATATTAAAGATATAATACACAATGTCCGTGAGAGTGTAAAACATATTACTGCATCAAAATCTCGTCTTCGAATGTTTAGTGAAATTATGAAACAATTAAAATTACCTTTAAAGAAGCTCATTTTGGATGTCAGCATAAGATGGAATGCAACATATTTGATGCTTGTTGTTGCTTTAGAGTATAAAGATGTCTTTTCCTGGTATCAAATAAAGGATTCAAGTTATTGTAGCTTGGAAAATAAGGCAGATTGGAAAAAGATTAAGGAAGTTTGTGCATTTTTGGAAGAATTTTATGAAGTCACTAATGTTATTTCAGGAAGTGAGTATCCAACTTCAAATTTATTTCTTCTTGAACTTTATAATTTCAAAAGAAAATTTAATGAAATATATGCATCCAAGGATGAAGCTATGAAAAACATGATGGAGAAGATGAAGGAAAATTTTGATAAATATCGGGGTGATTGTAATTTGTTAATAGCTATGTCAGCTGTTATGGATCCAAGGAGTAAGATGAAATCAATTGAGATTTTTTCCCTCTCATATATAGTAGAGTTGATTCTTTTGAGCATATTATAAAGTTCATAAGTCTTTACATTTGCTCTACAAAGAATATATTGAGGCTTATAAAGCAGAAAATGCTAACAACAAATCCCGAAATAAACTTATAAAAGAAGGTTCAAGTAGTGATGGTATTGATAAAGGGAAAGGTAGAAAATCATATTTTTTTCGTCATATAAGATCTGGTGATGCTGTAGTTGAACATGCTAAATTTGAATTAGATATTTATTTGGAAGAAGGTATTTATGTATGTGAAAATGATGATGCATTTGACGCCTTAGAATGGTGGAGAGCGAATAAATTGAAGTATAGGATTTTTTTGAGAATGGCATGCGATATATTATCAATTCCTATCATAACAGTGGCTTCTAACGCAACTTTCAGTGCTGGGGGTAAAGTTATAGATTTACATCGTGCATCTCTTGAAACAGATACAGTGAAATAATTACTTTGTGGAGAAGATTAGTTTCGAGCTTACTACGAATTAAAAAGCAAGAAAAATATTAGTATGTTCCATTTTTATAAAGAAAAAGAATAATGAAAGTTATGCATATTATTACATAATTGCAGTTAACTCATTTCTTTTTTCTTAATATTTATAGGAAAGAACCAACAAGGATATACATGAATACATTATACCTTGATCGTGTTATCCATTTATAAGATAATATTTTAGCTTCATAATTTTTTATAAGTTTACAAATCAAAACTAATTATATGTTTAAAATTGTTATTTTATTTTTTAAAATTTATTTATGCATAAGTTGCAACAATTGAACTCATATATAATAGAGTTGCAACGTATTAGATGGAATTACTTAAGTTGGATTTATTACTTATTTGATATGTTTGAAAAATTTTAGTATTTTGTTTTAAATTTTAAATTATCTTGGAGATTATTTATTGTTCTTATTTGTATTGTTGTTATATTGTTGTTATGATAATATATTATTGTTGTGATTTGTTATTAGTTGGTTGAACTTTTATTTAAGGTCTTGCATGTTTGATCGTTATTTTTGGATATAATTATGGTATATAATGTTTTTTTTTAATTTAGTCATATATACAGGTACAGTAATGAGCCTAAATTTGAACTCAAGTCTGAGCTCGAGCTCGAGCTCCAGCTCTGCTAATTGAGCTTATTAATAAACCGAATACGAAGCTCTTCTCGAATCGAGCTCGAGTTTGAGCTCAAGTTTTAAGGATCGAGCCGAGCTTGAGCTTGTTAAAGCTCGGCCCAGCTCATTTACAGGCCTACCAGTGAGCCAAAAATGACTTCTTGTAAAATTTGGAACTCCACAAGGATAATTTCCAAATTTTTAGTTCAACAAGGTTCATTGCCACAAAGAAATTTAAGAACTGGGTTTACCTCCTTCCTCTGGCAACTCTGAGGTCCATAAAAGTGAGATTATCCCTCAGAAGCTGCATAATGAGGTTGTTGTCCTTATACAACTCCTTGTTGAGGCTATCAAGTTTTGCAATTGCTTCACCAAATTCTTGTTTGGCCAGGTAACAGGCCCTGCATAGCTGTTAGGTCCCAGTCTAGCTAACTGCAAGTGCACATATAGTTAACAAATAATATAATGATAAGTGAAATATCGTTCCCACGAGGAGGTTATTTCTAAATACTAAACAATTAAAATTGATTATTATTTAGATGATCAAATTTTTATCATTGATTAAACTAAACAAGATGAGAATAAAGTTCTAATATTCAAAGGATTAGGGTTTAGTCACCTTCATTGATTTATCATGGTTTTTCTAAGGTATTGATTTAATTCAGTTTTCCTTTATTAATGGTTGAATTTTCATAAATTTAATTCAAGTCTCTCTTAAGTACCAGAATTATTATTGATTTCAATTATTATGTCTACTCTCGTGATCATAAGTAATTAAACCAATTTATTAAGTTCTACGAAAATCTTTAATTAATCTCTTAAGTGTTAACCTTATCTCTAAGTAAAAACTACTTAAGATTGTTACCTATTTTTTACTAATATTTTACTTCCACTCTCACTTCATCACACAATATCTCAATTTAATTAATTATTGATCAGATAATTAAAGTATTAAGATTAAAGATAATAAAATAATTCAAGGAAAATCTAAATTAAACCAAATAAATATTTATAAATTCATGATAAATTCAATGTAAATGACCAACCCTAAAAAGAATTAGTTATTCATTACAAAAATAAAAATATTGCAATAATAAAAGAAAGTTATTAAAAACATAATTTAAAGAACAAGAAATATCAAACTCTATTGCTTGAAGAAGAACTTGATTTGGATCTTGAATTCCTTCTTGAACCAAGGTTACTTTCCTTCTCTAAGTAAACTCTAAACTATTTTTATTTCTTGGACAAATCTACTCTAATTCTTGTATATCTTGAAGTCTTGAAGGAAATATGTTTAAATAGAGTGCTTAGAAACTTCTTTAGTGGAGAAAAACTGAAAAAGGTTAGGTCACATCTTGGTTGGTTCATTGCTTTCCAAAATTTCTACTCAAAGTCATGAATATTGGCCCCACTGTCGTGGCATATGAGTTGCATGGTTGTGGCCTGAGTTGGAATTGATGGTTTTGAGTACTTTACAACTGCAAATGGTCAGCAAGGTAGGCCACGGTCGTGATCTTTGAATGCCACGGTCGTGGCATATGAATGGAGGTTGCCAACTTTGACTTTTCTTCCTTTTTCTTGGCTTAGTCAGTAGAGAAATCAAACCCATGGTCGTGGCTATTTAATGCCACGGTCGCACATCCATTTATCTTCTAGAATTTTTATTTTTTTTTTGTGGCAGACTTGATTTAAATTCCAGGGTCTTGGCCTTAAAGGGCCATGGGCGTAGCACTTGCATTTTCTTCATTTTTGCTTATTTTTCTTCAATTCTTTGCACCACTAATCTTTACAGTTAATTATTTTGCAATTGAATTTGATGAATTTTATTTGTTTGAGTTAGAATTATATTATTTATGATTGGAAAGGCAAGATTCAAAAGTTTATTTATGATCCAGTACCATAGTGGATTGTGCTTGCTGGCTCTCTTAAGGGAGAGATCAGGTGTTCGATCCGGGGAGGCGACTCCTTTGGGAGCCAAATAAATAAATCCTGCTGGAGGGCCCGCGAGGGTAGTCCAGTACTGTAGCGGCCTGCAGGGTTGAGGGCTGGGACTACGGTACACCTACGGGAGAAAAGGTCCAATAGACCAGCTGTCGTAAGACCTTGCAGGTGGGGTCGTTACAGCACCATTGTCTTGGGTGTGTTAAAAGCATGTCTTTAAACCCTTGAGGAGATAACTTCTTTGGCTCCTTCATGTTACCTTTAAAGTCAGGCATATTGTTTGATTTGCAACACCTCCAGAACACCTTCTACAATTCTTTATTCCTATGCCTCCTCCTCCAATTGGCATACAAATGCCTTGCACAATACCTATGCTCTGCTTGTGGCAGCATAGTCTCAATAGTATCCATTAAACCCTACCAATTATCAAATGAAAATACCAGTACACATTAATATTTTAGAGATAAATTAATAGTGTAAAAACAAATAAAGCTAATGGTTAGTCACATTTACCTTTTGTTGGTCAGTTATTAGTGTCCAACCACTGCCATCCTCCATTTCCAAGTCTCTAGACAACAATGTTATGAACCATGACCATGTAACCTTATTCTCAGCAATCACAATAGCCCATGCCATAGGATACATTTGGTTGTTCCCATCCCTCCCAACAGTAGCTAAAACCTCTCCTTTCACTTGATCTTTCAAAAAACACCCATCCAAACCAAGCACTCTCCTACATCCTTCTAAAAACCCTTTCTTTAAGGCATCAAAACATATATACTACCTTTCAAACATAGGTATTTGATCTGGGCTATGTCTACTCACTTTCATTTCTATTATAGTTCATAGATTGGATCTCTTAATTTCAGTAAAGTAATCCTACAACCTTGAATACTCCTCCTTCAAATGTCCTTCCAACCTTGACATTGTTAGCATTTTAGCTCTCTTAACAATTGTAAATGGTATCTCCACCTTCAATTCTTCCTTGATAATATGTTTTAGATCTACAAGTTCCATTGACTTAATGCATGTAAACTTGTGTAAGTAGTTACATGCTAGCCATTTAGCAGTAACTCTTCTGTTTTTGTATGGAATAGAGCAATTATGCTCATTCGCAAGAGTCTTCAATTGGAAATTTTTTGTGGCACTATTAAATGAGGCATACAACAACCATGGGCAATTGTTCTTCACATATACTGCCCTAATTCGCTCCTTAGTATTCCTAATAAACTTAACTTCACATCATTCTTGGAAGGACTATCTGGTCACAGCTTCTTTCAATTCCCTAGGACCACTAAATGTCATGCCTAAACTGAAATTGATCTTTTTAGCTCTAGTATTGAAAGATGGGAACTTGTTTCTCCTTCTAATTGCATGGTCTCATCACGACCATCGGTATCTGTACAACTCCAATCTCCATCACTCAATTCAAAACATATATCCAAGCTAATCCTTCCTTCATCTCCTTCTGAGATATGCTTAAACACTAGTGGCTATTGTCCACTTGCATAATCGGTATTTCTAGCTTGTTCACCTACTCTAACAACAATTTTTCTTTTATTTTTTGCTTCCCTTAAGGCCTTTCTTGACTCCTACAATTCATCATCATCATCAGAGAGATCTTCATAAAAAATATAATCCGCATCTTCACTATCTGCACTCTAGTCATCTCTATTGGAAAGATCATCTTCATCTTCACACTGTTGATTATCATTCAACACTGCATTTTTTCTTCAATGGTTAAACTTACTACATAAATATTAAATGAAAAATAAAAATAAATGCCTCTACAAAATAGCATACCTCCATCATCATCTGCATTCATATCCTTATAAGATCTATTGATATTTTGACCAAATCTCTCAACTTCAACATCCCTTTCATCAAACAGCTCTATCAGTTACAGTACTTTCTACATTAAGGCCATCTTTAGTAGGATCATTGCTTTGCCCCCCTAAGACTCTCTTCTGGAATGGATCCTAAAATTTCATCTGGTAAATAATCTTCATGACCAGAATAACCAAATGCACTACCTAATAAAGCATTAATGTCCTTATTTAATGATGGTTGAGTAATTGCTTCCTCTCCAACAGATACTCTAGCATCTAAACCAACCTTGTTAATTATCTTACTCACCACACTATGGTCCCTCTTAGATGAATCCTTACTAGCCTCACTAACTTTAGTAACTCCCTCATGTAAATCACTGCCTTCAATTACTGTTGAATCCCAACCAAAGACATGATCCAGATAAACTTCAGCCTTATCATATTTGGTCAATAGTTGTAGAAACGTGTTGTTGGTCCCCTCACAAAGCAATATCAGACCATGTGCTAAACTTGTATTGGGTTTCTTAAAATGGACCTTTTCAATTTTTAAATCCCCTAAGAAGTCCTGTATAATATTTTTAATTGAAGAAAAGACAAAATCCTTAATTCTTAATTGAATTTCCATTTGTTCACCCCACGTATCTCACTTCTTTTCTTTGTTTATCAGTTGAAAAAAGCCTTCTATAGCGGACATCAATAGCTTTGACATCTCTCATTCTGCCAATAACAAATAATAAACCACAACTTTCTGTTAAAAAAATTTAACAAAGTCAGAGAAAGATTCCAACTTTAAAGAATTTTGGAACAATAATGAATTAAAAAAAGCCCCAAAACATGAATTACAGAGATAACAATAATGAATTACTTTCTACATATACAATAACGTTTATAGAGATAAAAAAAATTGCATAAACCCATTACCTTCACTTTCGATGATCAAACAATTATCACCTCAGAGAGGCCAATCTTCCCCTTTCGATAACTTCAATTCTAGTTTCACTTAGGGTTAATCTATGATAGAGAATTTGGTGTATGAAATGAATCGAAGCAGTTAAACAAAGTTAAAAAAAATGAAGATGAAATTTCCAGCTCTGTTAATGAAATTAAATAATGAAGGAAAAATTCATAAGGAGAAATCTCTAAAGCTGAAGTGAAAATCCCTAAGCTATGGTCTTTAATTTTGCTCAATAAATGAGGGCATTTTAGTAAGTTTATCTTTATTAATCCGACGTGGTATTTTTTATAGAGAAAATTATCGATCAATTTTGAGTTGTTCTTAATCGATTCACTTTTCTTTCATTATATTCTTTAGTATGTTCTTCGTTAATTTCATGGATTATTTTCCTAGTTCAATGCATTTTATTGTTTTGTTTTATTTGATGCCAACAGTTTTGGCTTGATCGGAGCTCCGATTTTTCTTCGTTTCTATTGCGGAATCTATGAATCACTTTTTCTTTTTTCTTTCTTGAAATTTATTGTTTTGTCTTATATGTTTGATTTTGGTATAAAGATTAATCTATTTGATTAGTCGATGCAACATTGATTCTGGATTATGATAACGGTTTTTTAGTATTTTGGTGTATAATTATAGGATTTGGTTAAAGCCACTCATTCAATCAGACTTGGCTTGGCTTTGAACTTTTCCATTTTCTACTATGAGATTTTGAACTCCCCAGGAAGGTTGATATGCAAAATAATTAAAATCACAATTGGAATTATATAAAATATTGATCATAATTTCACTCTATCAATTGAGTATAAAATATTGATCATTATATAAAATATTGATCATTATATAAAATATTTCTAATTTGAATTTGTTGCAACTAATTTTCTAAAGCAATGTGGTCTACTAATATATTTGGGTTTGCTTGGTTTGAATGAGTATTTATTGTTAATGTTAGTGCAGATAAGTGATGGAGTTATGGGATGGGTGTTTATTGTTGCTTTTAGTGCAGATGAGTGGAGTTTACTATTGATGTTAGTGCAAATGTTATTACCTTACTGTTATTGATGGTGTTTAGTGTAGTGATTGGGTTTACTTTACTGCAAATATTGTTAGTGCAGATGTTTATTATTGTCATTGCTACTGTTGTTAGTTTGGTAATCAAATCTCTTATTGTTGTTGTTTTTCAAAGTAAATGTAATATGTTTCTAGTGCATTTCCATACCAAACGTGGACACATTCTCATTTCTCATTTCAAATATCATGTTGCTACATTTCTCATTCCTCATTCAAACACCAAATCCACCTATTATTACATACTACACACAGTTACATTATAGACATTATAGCAGCACCCAAATTACACTATTTACATCTCAACCATAGTATACACACACCTGAACTTAATCAATAGAGAATTAGGTTACAAACTACATATTTCTTCTTTATGCTTCTGCATTTCCAGAATTCAAAATCACATTATTTCATAACATTAAAATTAAATTAAATTCAAATGCAAACATCAATGTGAAGTTAAGATAAATATAATTCATTCACTAAATAGTCAAAATACAACATTAGCAATCCAAGTTACATTTTCATAATCTGAGATTATTTATGACCCCCAAATCAACCTCAGTATACAAAACCAACTACATTAGTACAAAAATAGAAAAAGCCAAGAACAACTAACTACATCAATCCCCCTCTACATCATCCACAAAACCATAAAGGCTAAGAACAACCAACTACAACAATCTCCTTACATCATCCCAAAAACCAAACAAAATTACCCTAAACAATAAGAATCACAAAATTACCTTGAAGATTATAACTAATACCAATAAGACTATAGTAACCCATAATCGTCTTTCTCTTTCAACACTGCTTTTTAATACTAACTCCAGTCTTTATTTACTATTCACTAATCCAGAAATGATTTTCTTTGATCTTTGGTCTTTCAATGGGCAATCAAACCAATCAAATGTTTGATTGCAAGATAGATCGCCACATGACCAGAACCTCCTCCCTGGATTCTTCGGTGTCCAAGAAGTTCTTATTACTTTTCGCTCTTCACATGCGCACCTGGGAGTTTCATCCATCTGCTACAATCTTCTTTGAATACTTCTTCTCCTTCAGCTGCTATGAAAAATATAAAGAGGAAATAAATTTTTTTTTTATTTAGGGAAAGAACTTGCTTTTATTTGGGGGATTTTGGAGTAAAGGATATTTTTGTCAAACAATCTTTGTTGATTTAACGTTGCAATTTTTGTAGAGAAAATGGAACCCACAAAGCTTGGTCATCATTTGATTTTTGAGTAAAATGGCAAGAGACACTTATATATTGATCGGTAATAAAGTACATATACTAAACTGGCCAAAAAAAATTATAGAGATACCAAATAGAAAAAATGGACAAGTTCACACACCAATGATGTGATTTTTCCAACCATTTTAAGGGAAGCACCTCTTTTCTTTATTTATTATTATTTTTTATCTGACTTTTTTTTTCTATTTTATAAATTTCATTATATTTAATGCATTTTAAATAAATAATATATAATATGAAGATGGGGAACACCTAAGGGACTAAAACCCGAGACCTAAGTAGGAGCAATACATGCTCCTGCCCACCATGCTACTTAATGGTTTAATACTTAATGTTTAATCATTATTATCATCTATATTATAGATTGAACATTTAATTATTCACATAAATATATTTGTGAAAGTTTTTAATTTATTAATATATTATATAACAAGTGCTTTGAATGTCAAATATTTTAATTTTATTTATTTAAAAAAATTACAAGTGGATGACAAAATTTATATTTTATTAAGGTTAAAAATATTAATATTAAAAATATAATTTTTTTTATTTTTACTATTATTCTTAACAATAATAATATAAAAATTATCTAAATAACAAGAAGAGATTGTAATTAATATGGGAAAAATTCACCATTATTCCAAAATAAGTTTTGACTTAATGAGAGAAAATATTCTTACGCCCTTCATTTATAAATATAAGTTATTTTAGAGTAATAAATTTTATTAATAAATAATTATTATTTTACAAAAATAATATTAGTTATAGCTTTTATTTCAAATTTACTATTCTATAATTCTCAAAAAAAAAATAAATTTAAAACTTTAATCTTTTCATGTTTTTGGAATTTTTAATGAGTGGTAAATTAAAAAAAAATTATAATTTAGTAAAATGGTTATATAAAATATAGGAACATATACAAAATTATCTAAAAAAATAATTTTTATTTCTAAAATACTATAAAATGTAAAAATATTTATAATTTTATAAAAATTTGGAGTAAATTTCAAAAATAATACACTCTTACTAAAACAAGTAATTTTTTTTTTTAAAAATACCTCTTTTCTCACTACAATCAATATTTTACTTTAAATTTTATATTTTTTTGAACTACACTATTAAATAAAAATATTCTAATAAAATAATAAAAATTAATATTTTAAATTATTTTTTCAGCGTATAAAATTTATTAATTTTTATAAAAAAATTTAATTTTGATTTAAAATAATAAATAAATACTCACAAAAAATATATAAAAGCAAAATTAATAAAAATCATTAAATATATTTTTAAATAAATTTTACATATTATACACATAAAAAATAAAGTTTAAAAAAAATATTAATTTTGTTATGTAAATATTATGTATATGTTTGGTTCATGTTATATACTCCCTCCGTATCATTTATATAGGGAAAATTTTCTTTTTTGGTGTATCTTTTATATAGAAAATATGCCATTTTAGGTAAATTTTGGGGAGTGGAATGAGACAAAATACCATTTATACCCTTGCCTTAAAAGTAGGTTTTGAGGGATATTTTTTTTAAGGGTATTTAAGTAAATAGAGATGGAAAAAGTGAAATTTCCTTAATTTTCGTGTCCATTTTACTTTTTCTATGTAAATGATACGGAGGGAGTATATATGTGTGTGTGTGTGTTTGATAGATGTTATATGTATGTTATATATTTGTGTATGTATGTTGTGTGTATTTAATGTAGAAATTGTGTGATTATTGTGTAAATATTGTGCGAATAAAAAATTAAATAAATATTAAAAATATTATATAAATATTTAGTAGATATTCGATAGATATTTGGTAGATGTGATAGATGTTGTTTGTTTTGTTATTTGTATATTTTGTATATGTTATATATATTTATTTTTTTATGTGTATATTCAAATTATGACATTAAAAAATTATTTCTGAATAAAACAATATAAATAAAAAAAATTGCAATTTTAAAATAAAGATGAAAAAAGACTAAGCCGGGAATTCTGTTTTGAAAACAAAAACTTTTTGCCGCAAAAGCAAAAAAAAAACATTGTTTAATGCCATGAAGAGTAAATTTCTCTAAAATATTACAATATTACATAGTTTTCTTAATTTTTGTGCAAAAATCTTAAAGTAATGCATATTTGTGAATGAAGAATTGCATCTTATTATAGAATATTTTGTCTTGGCTATTGTTTCTTAATTTAGATGATATAAATAAAGAATTATATTTTCAATAGTTTAGGTTTTCCTTTATATATTAGGATTCTTCTTCTATATATTGTTGTACCGTTGTACATGGTATCAATGAATATAAAAATACATTCTCTCTTCCCATTTAATATTTTTTTGATTAATTATTTTCTTTATGGTATCAGAGCCCAATAAATTTGTTAAGAAAAGCAGCAGATTTTTCATGTCCAACCCCTTCTAATACTATGAAAAAAAATGGTGAATCAAAAAAATATAAAAAGGAAAAGAGAGAATATACTCTTATATTCATTGATACAAGGTACAATGATATATATAAGGAAAACCCTAAAATTTAAAGGAAAACATAAATGACTGTAGATACAACTTCTTATTTACATCAACTAAATTAAAAAACAATAGCTAAGATAATTAATATAAAATATTCTTCAATAATTATCATCTTTAGTAAATGTAAGAATTTTTGTGATAATTGAATTTTCCCTTGGCACGTGTGATGCATGCAATTATTTGTGAAAAATATTTAGATTAAATGTGTATCTATATAATGGATTTTTCTGACTCAATTTCTCATGAGTTTATTTTTTAGAATAAACTAGAATAGAGTCTCACACGATACTGCATGTATTTTTTAAAAAAAATTTAATAGATTAAATTATTACAATTATTAGTATTTATTAATTGTAATTCCGGTCTCGGAGCTAAACTATGTATAAGAAAATCATAAATTTAGGTGTTAGTGAAAATTTTCTTTTATAATTTTTCTTTATTTGGATTATTTATTTATTTATTTATAATTAAATATCCAAAAAATTTTAATTTATATTATTAGATAACAACTAATTATTATCAATACCAAAAAAGATATTATAATTCTATTTAAACTCTCTAAATAAATATAATTATTTTTAATATAAAATATAATATCTTAATTATATTTGAACTCTTCAAAAAATAATTATTAAATAAATTTCTATTATAATAAGTAACAAAAAAATATTTTATTTTAAAAAATTACGATACATGTTAAGATGAGAAAGAGACATATGGCACTGTATTGTGCCAGTGTTATCTGTTTTAGTATTATATATAGATTATGTATTGTGTTCATTTTTTAAAAATATTTTATAATTTTGAGAAACAATTTATAAATATTATTTTTAAAATTAATCAAAAAATATATTATGTATCTCATCTATATTATATATTATGCAGTTGTATTTTATGTATATTTATTAAATTAAAATTTTACTTTTTAAACAAATTAAAATATATATATATTCAAATTAAATTTTGTTTCATGAAAACTATTTTTCTATCCACATTATTGTTTTTTGACTTTTCTTTAAGTTGAATTACAAATTCATATTTTTTGCGTTATAATACCTCCAAACAAAATCAAATTTAAAATACAAATAATAATTAAATTGCTTAATTGTTAGGGAAGCCTTGTTAGCACTTGAACACTTTTGAAATTCATTTTAAAATTAGAAGTATGTAATTTTTTGGAAAAAACATTTTTGAGCCATTAACTTGACAATTTTTTGATATTGAGTTCCTGAACTTTATTTTGGTGATATTGAGTCCCTGAATTTTTCGATTCATAAAAATTAAGTCTTTTTCTAATTAAAAAGGGCCTAATTTTCATTGATACCGTCCCCTAAATCTGTTAGAAAAAGGTTTAATTTTCATGAATTGCAAACTTTGAGGGGTCAATGTCATCAAAGAGAAGTTTAGGGGCTCAATATCAAAAAGTTGCTAAAATCGGGGGCTCAAAAAAACTTTATTCCTAATTTTTAAAATGAAAACTTTGCCTAAAAAAAATATTCTATTTGATGCTTGCGAATTGGGGAGTTTCGGTGGCTTTTGGCGTGTACTAAAGTTAATATTGTCTAATTAATGTTTTGTTCTTGCTTTTACTTAATGAACAAGTTTTTCTTCCTAAAATTTTCAATTATTTTTTTACAACCAATCAACAAGCTAATTAAAATTTTATTTGAATTGTCTAGTCCTTGGACATTTTGTGAGAGCCATAATAATT
Source organism: Garcia nutans (assembly GCA_947685225.1). Taxonomy (NCBI): domain Eukaryota; kingdom Viridiplantae; phylum Streptophyta; class Magnoliopsida; order Malpighiales; family Euphorbiaceae; genus Garcia; species Garcia nutans. The sequence goes on from CANTUV010000013.1 coordinate 3,125,046, forward strand.
GATTTTTTGCCTTTTATCAATAGAAAGTACAATTATATTGTTCCTTGATGATCAAGTTCAAAATAGCCCTTTGGATTGCATGCAACCCAATCTGCAACTTTATTACATATTCTAGGAACATCAGAGAAACAATAGTGTCTAGAATTCCTAATTGCCCTTCTAATATCAAAGACAAATTGCTTTAATCTCCCGATGGCATGATTTTGGATCATTATGATGGCTTTAATTAACAAAAGACGTTCTGATTCAAAGCAATAAAATTCTAACTTCAAAAGGAGAGAGCCCTCTGAACTGCAATCCAAAGTGTTTAAGCTTTATTTTTATAGTAGAGGAGGATTCAATAAGGCAGGCCACTCCTTAAAAAAGGACTCCTTCTTGGGATGATCTTAAGATAACTATAGCACCAACGAATCAAGCTGAAGGAGAAAAGGTAACATTTGAATTAACTTTGAACTAGCCTCTATAAAAAATATATATTGACAATAAATTGCTATTCTTATTGTACATGGAAATTAGATGGAACTTGCATATTAGAAGTGAATTATAATTAAATTTAGAGCAGTCATCCATTTCAGCCAGTGGCAGAGTTACCATGGAGTCGTGTGAGGTCACATGACCCGCCTCACTAACGGCCAGAATGGGGAGGGGTACTAATCTGGCCACCGGTGTAGAAAACTCAGCCCCCCAATTGAAGGGGGCTGAGTTTCCTCTGCGTACAGCGAGAGGTAGATGAACCTCTCATTGCAATTAATTTAATTTAATTTTTTATAAATTAGCATTTGGCGAAACGATGTTGTTTCGCTATGGGCTAATTTTTTTTTTAAATTTGACATCTGGCGAAACGGCGCCATTTCGCCAAGGGTCGAATTTAAAAAAAAATAAAATCGCCCAGAGAAATGACGCCATTTCTGGGCGGGTTTAAAAAAAAGGGAGTTGTGGTTCCCTTCTCCCCTTTGACCTTCTCCCCCTTTCCCTCTTCTCCCACTGGCCACTGCCAGTCACCAGCCGCCAGCCTCTCAGTCACCGCCCCAGCTCCAGCAACCGGACACTGCTGATCAGATAAGAGGGAGGCAGTCAAGCAGAGGTAATTTTTTATTTGTTATTTAAATTGTTTTTTATAATATTTTTTTAATAATTATTGATTGTGTTTTGTACTTTAGTTTTTTATTTGTTTAATTACATTGTTGTAATTTGATTTTTTATTTGAAATTTTGGCTTTTGTAATTAGGGTTTTTGTAATTTAGGATTTATTTGAAATGTTAATTTATTAAAAATTAGAAATATAGTTTATTTAATAATTGTTGATTTTTTTTTTGGAATTTGGTTTTGTTTCATACTTTGATTTTGTTATTGTAATTTGGGGTTTTTTTTATAAATATATAATAAGGTTTAATTTATTAAAAATTAAATATATAGCTTATTTAATAATTGTTGAATTGTTGAATTTTGATTTTATTTGATTTTATTATTGTAATTTGGGATATTATTTAGAAATGTATAATATGGTTTAATTTATTAAAAATTAAATATATAGCTTATTTAATAGTTTTTGATTTTTTTAATTTTAGTTTTATTTGATTTTATTATTGTAATTTGGGATTTTTTTTAAAAATATATAATATGATTTAATTTATTAAAAATTAAATATATAGCTTATTTAATAATTGTTGATTTTTTTTATTTTGATTTTGTTTGATTTTGTTATAGTAGATTAGGTTAAACTAATTTATTTCTTTTTTAATATACACTCATTATAAGTTAAAATAGATATGGATAAATTTTTAATCAAGACTAAAAGAGTGCGGAATGAATGTGGCGAATTCTCAAATATTTCTAAATCAATTTCAACATCAAGTAGTTATGCAAGTGGTGAAGAAACTAGCAATAAAAAAAGGGCGTCAAGAGGTTAGTTTTGATGATATTATTAGCGATCCCGCATTGTGTAAACTCATTGATGATTTTGAAGTTGGAATTGGAGATGATATTAAGAGACAATATGTGACTAAAAGCTTTTGCCAACTATATGGCCATAATTTTCCTCAAATAGATTTTTCAATAATTATTAGGAGTTTTAGAGATCATTGATTCTCTAAATAGGAGTGGTTAGAATATAGTATTTCTAAAGATTTGACATTTTATTTATGGTACTATCTTTTTAGCTCAAATAGAGGCTCTAAGCGGGAGGATAATGTCTTCACAGAAATTAGATTTTGCAATTGAAAAAAAGCAATGGAGAGGTTTAATGAACATATTGGGGATCCAAATAGTCCACATAATTATGCTAGAATGTAATATATTAGTTTTAAAAATTAAAGACAAAGTGTATCTCATGCCTTATCTTTTCATAGTCATAAGATCGAGGCTTCTTACCGGACCCGCTTAACCACTATTATTGATTGTATTCGTTTTCTTGTAATTCAATGGTTGGCTTTTCGAGGGCATAATGAGTCAGTAAATTCACTTCATCGAGGTAATTTTCTTTCACTTCTTAGTTGGTACAACGAATGTAATGTTGATGATGGGAATGTAGTTAATTCAAATACTCCTGAAAATAATTAACTCACTTCACCATTAATCTAAAAATAAATAGTAAGTGCTTGTGCTATGGAGACGACACTAGCCATTGTTAATGATATTTGAGATAAATTTTACTCCTTATTAATTGATGAGACTAGAGATAATTTAGTGAATGAGTAAATGATTGTGGTATTGAGATATGTAAATAAATTAGGACAAGTGGTGGAGTGATTTATTAGAGTAGTACACGTGAGTGATACATCTGCTTTGTCTTTAAAAAGTCACATTATGATTTCTTAGCGAAACATGAGTTATCAATAAGTAGAGTTAGAAGTCAAGGTTATGATGTGTTTCTAATATGTAAGGTCAATTCAATGGGTTAAAGACCCTCATTTTAAATGAAAATCCTTCGGCAATGTATATTCATTACTTCGCTCATCAGCTCCAATTAGTACTTGTTACAACAACAAGGAGCAATAGATTTGTGAGTAATTTTTTTATTATGTTGCAATGATTGCGAATATTGTTTGAGTTTCATGTAAAAGAAGGGATGCTCTCCGTAAAAAATAACATGATGAAGTACTTCAACGTCTAGATAGTGGTGATATTTAAACTGGAAGAGGCTTGCATCAAGAAACAAATTTAGCTCGACCTGGTGATACGTGTTGGGGTTCTCATTATAAAATAATTATACGTCTTCTCTCTATGTGGTCACTTGTGAAAGAGTTCTTGAGAATATTTTTTAGGATGGTTCAGATCTGAGAAATCGAGAGGTAGTTGTGGATTTGCTTAATAAAATGGAAAGTTATGAATTTATTTTCATTGCTTTCTTGATGAGAAAACTTTTAGGAATGATAAAATATTGTTAATGCAATTCATTTGATTGCAACTGTTAAATAAGCATTGCAAAGCTTTAGAAAGGATGAATGAGATAAATTGTTGGGAGTTGATAATGACTTTTGTATAGATCATGATGTCACAGTGCCTAATAAGAAAGATAATGCAGGTTATCTAAGATCTAAGTGTGTTGGTACTCCAATTACTTATTACCACCACTTTCAAGTGAAAATATTTTGTCAGGTATTATTTTTTAATTAATAATATACTTAACTATTTATTATGCTATAACCTAATTTTATTTCATTCAATTATAGGTTATTGATTTCATTGTTCAAGAAATAGAAAATTGCTTTACAGAATCAAGTACATAATTATTTTCATACATTGCTTGTCTTTCTTTTATAAACTCATTCTCCAACTTTCAGCTATCCAAATTATTTCGTCTCGCTGAACCATATCCATATGATTTTTCGATCACCGATCGGATGATACTTGAAGATCAACTTGAGACCTACATTGCTGATATATGAAGAAATGTACTTTCTCTAACCTTGATGACATTGGAGCTCTTGCTCAGAAAATGGTTGAGACAGGTTATGACACTATGTTCCCTTTGATATATTTGTTTATCAAGCTAGCATTAGTCTTGTATGTTGTAACTGCTACTGTTGAAAAAGTTTTTTCAGCAATAAACATTATCAAGACGGATTTGCGCAACAAGATGAGAGATAATTTTTTGACCGACTACTTGATTGGTTATATGGAGAGAGATATTTTTTAAAAATTAAAAATGAGTCTGTTATACAATGTTTTTAAAAAATACAAACTCGTAGAATACAATTATCGTCTCTTAGTCATATTTAATCTAATAGCATAAATTAATTATTTAACTATTGACACTGTAATATTAAATATTCAATTTTATTGTGAACTTGTCTGTAAATTTTTTGTGTGTAAATTTTAACCCTTCCTCAATAAATTTCTGATTTCACCGCTAATTCCGGTAACCGTGAAGAAGCTCTTCTACCGTTCATCTCCCTTCCTAACTAAAAGGGATGAATAAGCTGGCACTTTTGAGCGGATTGTTCAGATCCAGACTGAAGATAAAAAAGGGCCAAGCCAATGAAAATGCGAAGTTCAGCGAACTCCAGCATGAACTATTGCTGCTAGCCGCAGTGCCAAAAGGAGATTATATATTGACAAGTTATCTTGAAAATATAGGGAAAGAGATAACAGTAAAGCAAAGGAAGGAATACATTGAGGAAGCTGTGAAACGCTTCTTTGAGGCAAAAAAAAAAAAAAAAAAAAAAGGGAGTTGAACAAAAGCTTGTTCAAATGAAGCCATCTCTCACCACTAGATCATTTAAACCAACCAACAATAACCCATAAGAAAGATATCCCACATTTCATTTTTAAAACTTGAGAAGGTGCAAAAATGCCAATAAAATTTACGCGAAAGTATAAATTGAACCTTAAAAGTGTTTTTTTTTTACTAATTTATACACTTAAAGTTATAAAAATCTAATAAATTAATTTCTATTTTAACATTTTAGTTAGTTAATGGGAGAATGTGTAAATATGTCTTTTAAATTTGTAAGAAAATATGAATTAATACTGAATATTTTTTTTGCTCAATTATGTATTAAAATAATATTTTTATCAATTTATAAAAAAATAAACATATTTAAAAATATTTTATACTAAATAATATTTTAATTAAAATTATTATTTAATACTTCTAATGAACCATTAAAATCACTTCAAGTGTTTAAACAAGTAAAAAAAATTAAAGAGACCATACATTCATGCAAATTTTTAAAATATTTTTGCATCTTCTCCCAATTTACAAAATGTAATTAGAGCATAATAAAGTAATAACAAATAATGTTATCCCACATTTCATGATAATACCAGTGTTTTATATTGAAAATCAAAACCAGCTAAGCAAATATGATGATATTTATACCAAATTTATTTCCTAGTAAAAATGCAATCATAAAACACAAATAGTGATGCCTGCCTGCCAAAAGTTGATAGTAACACAAATCCTAACCTTATGGAATTCTCAATTTACAGGTCTAAAGCATTCGAAGATACAAAATTCAACACTTTTGAGTGTAGCAGATGTGTACACAAAGAATTCAAAAGCTTTCAGGATTGATTCACAAATGTCAAAATCCAAAATTCCTCCTACAAGTTGTAAAAACACTCCTATTTGTTCTATCTATATACCACTCTTTGTTACCCTGTCAACGGTATGAATGAATCTTCTCTGAAGGATGCTACAATAGTGAAAAAGGATCACAACGATTATGATCCAAATTCAGTTTCAACCACTATTTATCAAGTCCCAACCTGGAATATTAGCTGTAGCTTCATTTACCATCTTTACAAGTCTCACCTGCAGACAAAAGCATTATCGACAGAGAGAGAACACCCACAAGTTACATTCAAATTATGGTCTAGGTTATCTTTGGAATATTTCCATCTAAAATTAAAAATCAAAGACTATGCTGTGATGTAATTGAAGCCTGGGTTCCATCATTTTGGAAACAAAGTGTAGAGAAAATTTAAGGGAGGTTGAGACTTATATGCTATCGCGGTCTAGAAACTAGGGAAATCATGCAAATATATGGATTGCATTGGTTAATGCTTTAGGCAGTATCTGTTTGGCATGGAAATTTTTGGAGGTCAAAATACAATGCTGCTCCAAAATGTCATTGTGCCTTTGCACGTAAAGAAAAAGGAGAATTGTTGAATAGATAGGGCAGTCAATATTGGATTTCACAGGCTCCTTTCCAGTGGAATTTGCATATTGAAGGGACAGTGTACTGCAGCTACCCATCAGCACTGTAGTGTAATAATTAAAGACAACGTTATAGTGATAGACCTTGAATAGCCAGGATGGTCAGGCTGATAACTTAGTTACCTTGCACTTTTCATTCTAACATGTTATTTTTCTTAAAACTTGGTCTTTAAGCCATATTGAAGCAGACTATAAACCACCAATTGTTTCCATGAATATAGAGAACAGCATTATTTGATGGATATGGGGGGTGGCCACTGCCTAGGTAAGAGAATTCCTGGTTCTAATATATTATTACTAAGTTCACACATTAAACTTGATTTAGTTTCGAATGTTTCCATATTTTTATTTCAAAATCGGTCCTTCAAAGAAAAAAATATTTAGTTCTAGACATACCACACTTTCAGGAACTCCTGGTGGGGGTAAGGACAGGTTCCTTGGAGGAGGACCACTTAGATAGGATCTCTTATCAAATCGCCATTCTCCAATCTTTCCATATGTTAGTTCTCCCTGAATTGTAAAAAAATTTAATTAAGAAAACAGCAACGAAATATTCGCCAAGTAAATAACTATTATTATCATAATTGGCAAACAAAAGCAATCAAGCAAAAATAACCCTTTACCTTTAGATTATAGTCACATCCATAAGTATAATGAATGATAAACCTTTTCCCAACTTCCAAATCCCATGGCGGCTGAAACATGTACAGTGATATGTAATACTTCAAGTGAAAATATAAAAATAAAAAAAAGGTTTGCATATATCATGGGTACCTGTAACATAAAATCCTTCCGAAGTATATGCCGAACACCATGCATTGCTGATGCTACAGCATAAGCATACCTAAGTTCAACAAAGACAAGCCAGCAACATTGAATCATATCTCAGCCATTCAAAATCAACATTCAATAACCAACATAGAAATGATCTTCAGAAATATACTCACATTTCTAGCACCCAACCAAATGCCTTATCAGTCTCTGGATCATCTTTCATTCTTAATGAAATATTCACCCATGTTGGTGAAATTTCCTCCAGTAGGGACTGAAATAGATAGTTTAGTTTGCAAGATTTTCCTCGGTGAAACCATATAATTCAGCAGGCAAAAAATACAAAACAAAGTGATACACCACTAAGGTTTTAACAGCACTGTATTGTATAAAAAATTATTAACACATCCTTGATACCAACTATATTTTAAATTTCTCTTTTTATTCTCTTCTCTTCTCTTTCCTTTTGTTGTTTCCCTGAGCTTCTGATGAATGAAAAATTGAAATGCAAATGCAGCTTAATAGTTGGATAATAACATCAGATAAATTACCTCTGGAAATAAAAGTTATACCTTTTTTATAATTACAGGAGAATTGCCAATTGGATCAACAGTTGTCACAGGACCCTTTTCATCAGGATAAAACTTCCGAATGATTTTTTCATGTTCAGATGGTTTAATGTAGAAAAAGGGAAACCCTGCTGGATGATCTCCATGCGCCAAGTTAGGCAAAGGATTTACAAATACATGGTCAGGCTCTGCCATTAAAATGTATCTGCATCAATCACAAAATGTTTCGGACATCATAAACAAATAGTAGGAAAATACGACAAAAGAATAATGACTATAATAATAATAAGCTTAATACTAAAGATATTGAGTTTAAAATCTCACTCTTCCTCAATTGTAGCTTTTTCTAGCCATTGCACAAAGGCCCATGGTCTGTTTAAGACAATATAACCCTGGATGGAACCATTAAACCATTGTATCAGTATAATATGTAATTAACAAATCATTTATATCAATAAATTAAGGAGTGGACTGGCTTTTACAAAACATTATGAACCAGAAGAGGTATTGGAAAGGATGTGACAAACATTTAAGCTGTGTACTATCCTATGGCAGAACCCAATCTAGAAAAATGGCATGTCAACATCCCAACTTTTTGGTGGGTTTGCCTCCTCTCCATTAGTAGAGCTTGGTGCATCAACCGTATATTTGCTTTAAACTTTAAAGAGTTCCCATTTTTAATCAAATTTTAATACTTTTTGTATTCATATGTCACTTCTCCTTCTTAGCAGATGAGCTTCTCACAATATTTTTTTTACAGTATAATTTGCCTAAATCAAGTGAATATTGTTTTATAGCAATATTACATGACAAATAATCTCACTTGCCAATAAACAAGTACTTGTTAGCAGAGAATTTTGTAACGTATATCACAAAATGACAACAGATGTCCTGTGACCTAAACTAGGTAAGTGTACAGGCAAGACGCAAATGTAAGTCTCAATATCTGGAACTCTCATGGTAGAACTAAAAAAACTACTCAAAGTCTATTACTGTCCTTATGTGGCCCTCAAATATTACGAACTTTTCTTTGCCACAAATCCTATTGGGTAAAAAAGAAGAAATAGTAAAGAGCATTTTGATATGAATTTCTAAACTTCCTCTAACTGAGAATTGGTGATGTAAGATGCAAGGTCAGGAAGTTGGGAATGACAAGAGAAAGAGAGAAGAGATGGGTTCAAGGCCTTCCATCTCCATTCTGCCATCTTTAGGAAATCTGTTGTCAGAAAATTGACTAATCTTATCAGTTTGTTTTCTGCAAGACAACTATCAACTTTCCACTACTGGGTTCACTTATCTTGATAGCTTGTTCAATTTATAGAATAGATTCTTGGATTTTCTTTCACTTTGCCATATAGCATTTAACATTATATTAATGCATAAATGAGCTTATGAGAATGACAACAATCACTGAAATGAGAATGATATGCATCTCAAAGTAAATTCGAACTCGCATTAGTTTGTGATCAACAGTTCATGGCATTTAAAATGTAAACACTGGGAACTGAAAAACTGATAGTAGGAAGTCTCACCCGATCTAGGCCCTCTGGAAGAGGATCAACAATAAAGGTTGGAATCTCATCCATCAGATTGTCAGCTTTTCCAGAATGCAAAATTCGAGTGAACTTCCCCATGTCTGATCCAGGCACATATTTCATCTTCTTATACCAGTAGTACATAATCCGGCATTGCCATTGGCTATAAGGAGCATCAGTAGCTGTAAGGGCAACATGGTATCTCAAATTTGAATTCCCTGATCTCTTCACCTCATCTGGCATCCTTGTAACAGGATCAGATAACTCCAATTCATCTCCTGAACTGGAGTTCTTATATTGTATTACAAATGTTAACAAGTTATATGTAGCAAAGAAAAACCCAAATGACAAAAGCGCCAAAAAGATTGGCGACACTCGCCCCATATTTTTTCTCCCAATCATCTTGAGTCTTGAGTTAGAAAATGAAATCCAACTCTTTCAGAAGGTTAAAAAATGAATTCCAACTTAGAAATGGCAACTCCAGCGAATCCAAAATTCTGTTACCTACAACAGCATTTAAAGAACAAGCTCCTCAATTCTGCTACCTGTCCACTCAAACCCATTTTATTTTACAGCTCCATAAAAAGCTCCAAAATTGTGGAAACAAAACCTTTAAATCCTCATCAAGAAAATCCACCGGGGCCAATCACAATCACAAATCCACGAGTGAAAAAAATGAGCATGCATCAGTCTGCATTACAATTAACATAAACAAATTATAAGACTTGAATATTGCAGAAAACAATAACTAGAAGAAAACCCAGTTCCCAAAAACAGTCAACTCAAGTGCCAAACAATCCCAGATGTTAAAAAAACAACCAAATTGAAAAATCACTCATTATCCATGATTCAAGTTGACAACGAAAATAGGTACAGAGACACAGATCTAATATAACTACTTCAAATGGGTGTTAATATTTCAATAAACTGAATAAAAAATTTGGCATAAAAAAAAAAAAAGGAAACCCATTACAGTGAACAAAAAAATAAGACAATTAACTGCAAAAAAAAATAAAAAAACAAATGCAGGAGAAGGGAGAGCGCATTCGAACCTGAAGAAAAGAAGAAGCAGAGAGTTTGAGAGGGACAGAGAGAGACTTCGGCCTTTGGGTCGTCGTCAACCGTTGCTGGATAACGCGGAGGTTTGACTCATCTCCAACAGCAAAAATTGAATCTGACATAAACTAAATTAATTTTTTCAGTTACAGTGGCAATATATTTATATATATTCATTCATGTTATGGAGCTTTTAACTTAAATTAATCTAAATTAATAATTAACGTCCCTGTTGACTGTTATTAATTAATAAAACCTTTGAGAAGATGATGTACTTTTCTGGTCTGGTGGAAGACTGATGTGATGATGAATCGGTGATTAAATGATCTGGCGACACTTACGGATTTTCTCAAATTTTCGCTTTGTCTTATTATCTTATACTCCCAATAAATTTTTTCACCCTATTTGAAAACAATTTGGAACAAGAAAAAAAAAACTACTTAGTCATTATTTATTTATTAATGATATAATTATATTATTGGTGTTTAAATTTTTTAAAATTTAAGAATTAAGTTATTTAATTTTTTAAAATATTAATTTAGTATTAAAATTAAATTTTTGCCGGTGTAAATTAAAAGATACTTTATTGAATAACACGTGTTAGTATGTCAATAAAATATGATATAATATTTTACTTGTAACTAATTTATTTATAACATACTAAAATAATTAAATTATCTATAATTATTCATTTTCAGTACTAAATTAATGTTTTAAATAATTAAATAATTAAATTTTAAAAAGTTTAAATACTAATAGTATAATTATATTTTATTAACCTATAATATATATATATTAATATTATAGTCTTGTAAAGGTTTAGAGGAAGGATATGTTTTCAATTCTATTAATTGATTTATTTGTAGGTTAATTATTAATTAATTAATGCTTTGAATCAAATCTATTTTTTGTCGTTCAATTTGTTGATTAATCAAATCATTTCAATGAATTAAATTTTATTTTATATTAATCAATTAAAATTTACATTGTATACACAAAATTTTTAATAATGATTATTTTTAATAAAATTATTTTTAATTTTTAATGTTTATAAATATATTTATTTAAAGTACTTATGACTATTTTTTAATTTATATAATATATTTGAATATTAAATTATCATTTTATAAAAGCTGCTATTAAAAATATATTTACTTATCTAAATATATATATATATATATATAGATATTTACTTGTCAACCATATTTATAACTAATTAATTTATGATATATCAGAAAATATATTCTTTTATACATTTTGGTTAGATTCAATTTGATACCGTCAGGGGAATAAAGAATGGGAAACAATAGTGATGGTTTGGTTACACTTGTCAATGATAAAAGAATTTTTTAACTATAAAAAAAAAATTAAAGGTGAAAAATAGAAATATTTAGAAATTGTTTAATTATAAAAAATAAATTTTATTTTTAGAAAATTTTTAAAGAAAAATAAAAATAAAAATTATTGTTTAGTTAGGAATGCTTTTTATTTAAAAATAATTTTTTATATTTATTAGTTAATAGTTGAGTTTTAAAAAAATTAATTTTAGTTAATTTTAAATGAAAAATACATTCTTAGAAAAATATAGAAATTTGTTCTCCGCTTTAATTTTTATAGACCATTTTTTTATTTTTTATTTTCTATTTTTATTACTTTATTTAGAAAATAAAAATATGAAAAAAATAAAAATAAAACATAGAAAATATTTTTCACAATTAAATAGAACTTTAAATTTTTATTCATAATTATTAAAAAGTTATTATAACGTTATCAATAAAATTATCTTTAATCCATTTTTTATGAATTAAAGATAAATCAATCACATTAAAACACCAGAACATTAAATTTAAAACAAATCATTTCTTTATATAATAATAATAATAATAATAATAATAATAATAATAATAATAATAATAATAATAAAGGAACACTAAAGGATACAATCTAGCTTTGAAGCTTGATATGGCTAAGGCATTCGACAGAGTCTCCTGGTCTTTTCTCCAGTCTATTTTACAGAGGTTCGGTTTTTCTTCCTTGGTGATCAATTTAATTATGAACCATCTCTCTGCCTCCAGATTTTCTATATGTGTTAATGGGAGAAACTATGGCTTCTTTCAACCCAAGAGAGGAGTCAAGCAGGGCGATCTTTTATCACCTTTTCTCTTTATTCTTGCTTCTGAGGCTTTTTCCAGGGGTTTCAAGGCTCTGATTGCTAACGGGAATATCAAACCTTACAGGTTATTTAGGAAATGTCCTACTATTTCTCACTTGGCTTTTGCAGATGATCTCATTGCCTTTGTCACTGGAGATGACCAGTCTATTAGGGGTTTTCGGAGTTTCCTCACCACTTATCAGGAAGCTTCTGGCCAACTAATTAATTTTGAGAAAAGTGCTCTTTATTGCTCCTCTTCAGCTGACTCATCCACTATTCAGAATTTCGAGCAGGCTCTCAACATCAAAAAAGGTAATTTCCCCTTCACCTACCTGGGTACTCCTATCCACCAAGGTATGCACAAAACTATACACTGTCGGGATCTTCTTGCTAAAATTGACATCAAGCTTGTGGGTTGGTTGAAGAGTTTTCTATCCCCAGGTGGCCGTGTTATTTTAATTAATCATGTCCTTGCTTCTTTTCCACTTCATATGATGAGTTCAGTGACTATACCGAATCCTGCAATCAATCTCATTTATAGCAAATTTGCCAACTTTTTTTGGGGCTCTGATCATGAATCACATAAACATCATTGGGTTAGATTCTCTAAACTCCTTTATCCTAAGGAGGAAGGTGGTCTCGGCATTCGATCTTTACATGTGGTTCAAGAAGTCTTCTCTATCAAGATCTTATGGATGTATTTTCAAAAACACAATCTATGGGCTAAATACATGCATGGAAAATATTATAGAAAAGGAGAGTTTCACTATCTTCCTGTCGATTCTCATGGGTGGAAACGGATTTGCAGGACTTATGATAAATTCAAAAGTTTCCACCATGATGGCCGGCCACTTATTGATCATTTGCAAGAGCCTGGACATGTTTTTAAATTTGGTAGCATTTATGAGAGCATTCGGCCAAAGAAAAATAAACACCTCTCATTTGCTTCACTTTGGGACTCTACCATTCCTACACGTTTATCTATCCTTGGATGGAGGCTTCTCCATTCGGCTCTTCCTCTTCCTGCAAATCTGCAACGTCTTGGTATCCAAATTGTTTCTATTTGTCAATTCTGCAGGAAAGCCGAAGCTTCTACGGATCATATGTTCTTTGATTGTTGTGCAATTCACAAAATATGGAGATACTTCAAGTTGCAAATCCTACCTAATGACAGAAGCATTTCTTCTAATCTTAAGAATGAAATGGTGAGCTGGTGGCTTCATGCTCGGTCGGATAATACTCGAAGTAAACTTTGCAGGCTAATCCCTCTTCTAATTGTTCACAATGTTTGGTTGGCATATTGTAAGCTGAATTGGGGAGGTGAGTCTATTGATCTCCACTCTCTTCATTTAAATATCTCTAAAGTTTTGATGCAATGGGGGATTACTTTTTCATCTGCTAAATTCGCTACTGCTACCAACTACTTCAAGGAGCTTCTTCCTGCCTCATTTGGAAAGAAAGTAAGCAAGCCTCGCTTGGTTTATTGGTTAAGACCGAGGACTGGTTATTTCAAACTAAATGTAGATGCCTCTTACTCTGAGTCTTTGGTTACTGGAGGAGCTGTGTTGCGTGATGACCAGGGCAATTTTGTTATCGGTAATTGCTTTACCTTGCAGGCTTCTGATGTTTTGGATGCTGAAGCTCAAGCTTTGTTCCATAGCCTCCAATGGATTTTTTCTCTGGGATATACTCAAATTATTGCTGAAGTGGACTCCATACAATTATTCAATATGGCCTTGAACCGCTATAATACCCCTTCTGTGATGCGCTGGATGCTTCAACTTCCTGACTCAGTTTCCTTTTCCCATATTTTCAAAGAAGGAAATCAGGTTGCACATTTTTTAGCTCATTATAGTCGTATAAAAAGAGTTTCTAGAATTTTTGAATCTTTTACATCTTTGCCCAAATATATTAGGGGCCTTGTTCTGACTGATAATAATTTTCCTCATTTGAGATATTAATAAATATTGCTGGTAATTCCGCAAAAAAAAAAATAATAATAATAATAACATCATAATGAAAGCATTCACCTGTGTCATATATATATATATATATATATATATATATGCGTCCACTTTAGTAGTAATTAGTAAACAATTGAAACTTCATATATATATATATTATAAATTAATAATAATATATTTTTCAATTAAATAATTACGGTATATGAATGTTTTATTTTTTTTAATATTAATTTTTTTGTTTATATTAATTTAATTGATTGAAAATATTATAATTTTATTTTTAAGAATTTTTATTTAAAACAATAAACTTTTTAACAAAATTTTAGATGAAAATATTCAGATTTAAAAATTTTCATTTATCAAACTATTAATTATATTTATAGGAATATTTTTTATTTTGATAATCAATTTCACAAAGGGTTTATATATATATAATGAATAATTTTTTAAAATTTTAAATGATTATTAAAAATAAAAATCTAATAAAATATTAAGATAAACATATAACTATTAATGAAGCTAAAAAGATAAATATCCAAATTAAATATTTGACTTTAAAAAATTAAAAATTAATGACTTAATTTTGTTAAAAATTAATTTAAAATTTTAAAATATGAAAAATAATAAATTTTATGGAATTTACGTAGTAGAAAAAAAGGAAAAATTAAAAGGGATAGTGGGAGAAAGGGGTATGGTCTATTGAAGGTAATTTTGTAAAGAAAAAATGATTTCATTAATTTTGTGGAATTCATTTGCAAATTCTACCTATTTTAATAGAATTTAATTTATACCAAATGAATTCTATATATTTGAATTCATAGAATTGAAATGAATAAAATATTTTATTCCAAATAAGTAATTCTTGGAATTGAACTGAATTCCACAAAATTTTGTGGAATTTATTCATTCCAAATGGGATATAAGTAAGTTTGTATCTATAAGTTAAGAAAAATACGAATTCAGTGAGCCAATGGCGGAACCAGAAATTCATCGAAGAGGGGGTAAAATTTACACAGAAAAATTTACCGACAAGTAGTTATAAATTTATAGTCTTAATGCTATTAGCCTAATCATAATTTATAGTTTAAATTTCATTAAACTAATCACAATTTATATTAAAATTTTATTTTATATTCAACATTTTATTTTATAATTTATAATTGATTTAACCTAAATTCTAAAACACCACTAAATCAATTCATTATTCAACCCAATTGTAGCACAAATAATTTTAAATAAATTAGAATATAAGTCAGATTTTTCAAATGAGTTTACAGTTTATATAAATAAAATAAAAAATTCAATAAAAATCTTAAAGTGGAAATAAAATAAAAAATTACTTATTATATTGTCATAGTAATAACATATTTTGTTAGTCTTAATAATTGACAAATCAAGAACTTGAGATATTAAGTATTGTAGATGCATAGATATTATATATATTTATATATAATTATATAACTATATGTAGATATATTATATAATTATTTATAGTTTACATATATATATATATACACACACACACACATAGGTAGGGGGAATCTATAATATAATTATGTATAGTTTATAAAGTTTATATATGTATACATATATATATATACACACACACACATATGTGGTGGGAGGTGATGGGGGATCCATTTTCCGCAGCTCCACCTCCCCTCCCCGCAGCGGGCTATATTGTTAAATTTAAAGTTTAAGAGCAAATTAACTAAATGAGTAAAATTTATGGAGCTACATATATACTTGGCAGATTAATTAGTGCCAAATATAATTCAATGAAAAAATATGCAATATAGTCCTTGTTTGGTGGTGCAAAGGATTATTTGGATAAATTCATATTTCTCATTTAATTCTTTCAAACCATTAATTATTAACGTATTATCAGTCACTTTTCTCATCATACATAATAATATTTATAAAATGCTTAGTTTTAGAATTTCCTTCAATTCTTCTTGTAAATTAGCCCTGTCATTTTGATATTCACTAACTAGTATTTACTTGATAAAAAAAAATAAAGTATTTACCAATCAACATAATTATTGTTGTTCTGAACATGTTGCAATTCTTTTAACTATTTAATTTTTACATATTTTCTTTTGGATGATTATCCAATTTGAGTTTTAACTGAACTGTGTACTTATTTGAAACTACAATTTGTTATGCCATTTTATATTTTTTCCATAGGAGATATTTCTATTGCATTACAACTTTCTTGGTTCATTTCTTAATTATCTTTGTCCGAGGCAGTTGTGACACTTAAATTACTTTCTCAATTTTTTAGTTTCACTCTTTTATCATAAACTCGTTTATACATTCTGTTCATATTTAATTTGATTCAATTAAAGGAATAAATAATGGGAAACAATATTTATGGCAGGGATAATTTTTGAATTTTGATTGTGTTTGTCAATGATAAAGAATTTTTAACCTTAAAAAAATTAAAGGTGTTTTGTTACAAAAGCGGAAAATTTTAAATTTTTCGTTCATAATTATTAATAAAAATCATCTTTAATCCAATTTTTTATGAGTTAAAGATGAATCAATCACATTAGAACACTGGAACAAATAAATTAAAAAAAACATTTCTTGATATAATAATATAAGTACATAATAAAAATGTGTGTGCGTGTGTGTATCCACTTAAGTAATGAGCAAGGCTTAGTACATAAATAACTACCTCTAATTGTAAAAAAAGAACTTATTAGCCTCCTATATTTTATGTTCGTACTATAACACTCATCTATATGCTTAAAATGGTATTATTTGACACCTTGCCGAGTTGGATTTAGAACGTGAAATATAAAAATTTTCTACGTGTGTGAAGTAAATTTATTCCCATTTCAGATTGAAATTTTCCTCTGTTTTCAGTCTTTCTCTTCAAAAAATAAGCTTCTTCTTTTTTTTTTTTTAATTTTAAGATTTCATCTATTTTCTTCTTCAAATCATCGCCGATTATCACCAATTTAGATATCAAGAATCATTTTTTCTGCATCATCCCTTTCAAATAAGAAAGTTAGCTATTAAGATGATGTTGAGTTGGGTAAAGAATTGGTATATGTATTTGAATCTCTTCTTTCTTTCTTTCTTTCTATTATGGTAATTTCAATATAAACTTGTTTATCTTTTGGTGTTTTTATTTTTATTTCTCTTTTTGAGTTTTAGAATATCATACCCATATGTTATTTCTAGGTAATTTTTAGAATTTTTGTAAAGGATTTTAAAAATCCTATTTGGGTTTTTAATCAAATATATGATTGCTATGGCGAATGTATAATTCTAGTAATGTTCCTAATGTCTTCAAAATTTTTAGGACTTTTAACAATATTTAAAAGCATTCACAAATAATAAAGTTCACCAGAAGATAAGCAATTCTACCGATACAATGTCCTCTTTTTCATTTAGTCCAGATTTTTTCTTTACTTTGCCAAACCCATTTTGTAGGAAATTCAACATGTATTAGTAATCCAGCATCTTCATACATAGTATTAGCATTCATCCATTTAGTAAACATAGTTTGACCAAAATCAGAATTATTTAGAATATAAGTTAAACTACCAGAAGGTTTGAACAAAATGTTATTCATATTAGGCAAATGTATTGTTAATTTTTCAATAGCTAGATCTTTATATTATATAGGATATTCACATAACCTTGAAATTGCTTCATGCGGTGTAAGAAATTGACAATTTAGATATGTTTTTACTTCATCAATAACATTATTATCATTATTATTCTCATTTTATTCATCATATTTACCATAATTTTTATTATTGTTCGAATTTGATCCCTACCTTTACTATGATATTTAAATAAATATTTTACCATTATAGATTGGACATAAAATTCAACATAAATATATGCTTTATAGTTACGTATTAAATCTTTATTAGACCACAAAATGGTAATCTACCTTTTCATTATTTTTAATAACCAAAATTACCATCATTTCTATGTTTATAAGTTGGGAACCCATTAACATCAATAGTAGTTTCGTTTTGATATATTTTTTTGAAAAATATTTATTGCATTTTTTTCTTTCATGCAAGGTGATGTAGGATAAACAGAACAACATGGACCATGAATCAAGAATTTTGAAACTATTCATATGCTTCTAAATCAGTTTCTTTGATGGTAACTTAACAAATATGATGGAATCAATATTTGAAGGTGTAGTTAGTTTATCATCTTTATACAACCACAACAAACAATAGATATAATGTAGTTATCTTTTTTGAAATTCAACTCCAATGATGTTTTCAATCAATTGATTAACTTTAGCTTTAAAAATACGATAAATAATATCAGGTACATCTTCTAGTTTTAAGCCAAGTATATAATATAATATTCATTGTATTTCATTCCATAATGGATTGCATGTAAATGTTATAAATAAATCAAGATGTCCGTAAAATCTACATATAGTCATAGCATCGTGATAATGCTCAATCATATATCTTGGGCTTCTTATATAAGTAGGTGGCAATATTACTATAGGTTTTTTGATCATTAGAACTGTTTTTCCATGATGAACAATATTTTTTATTCTAAAATATATTTCAGATATTAATTTCTTTTTATTTCGTCTAATATAATATAATATATCTTCTTCAATACATGAAAATGTGTATACGATAAATTTTGAAATAAACAACCACGTCTTAATAATTTTTTTCCTCTTTATGATGGTGTTGTATTCTATAAGCATAATATTTATGCATTGTAACAAATCTTTAACAGAATTTGAATTTGAATGTGGGATTGCATATTTAATATCTACTGAATAACCCTCTTCACCATTACGAAATAATATTGGATTTTGCATTGTCATAAGACCAGTATGTAAAATGCTAATTCTTTTCAAGTGTCCAAATTTATGTTCAACAATTATGTCTCTTTCTTTGTCAAATAAACCAAAATCTCCTACAATTAATCTTGCAATTTCAGAAGACGATGGTAGATTATATTACAAACTATCTTGAGATCTTTTCCAATTGATATCAATATAACAGGAAGCAAAGTATTTTTTATCAAATCTATCTCGGACCATTCTAAATGATTTTTCTATTCGGTTATATTTATCAAACAATTCTATAACTCCTATAACAATAACTTCATATATAGATTTATAAGACTTATCACCGAGTAAAGAATAAATTCTACTATGAACTTCATGTTTTGTATCATACATATATAATTGAGCAAATTTTGAATTTTCTCCATTAGGAGGCAACAATGAGCCAATTATATGATGATTTTGCCTACATATTCTACACACATATGATCTTAGTCTTTTATTTATATCATAATCTATCTTTTCTCCCACTAATGAAACAATAAATATAGCATTATAAACTAAAGTCTTATATTTTCTCTAAATTTCAAAGATAATGGCCCTTCATAAGGATTTAACAAAGTATTAAGAAAATCTGGAGTTTATTGTAATAAGGGGAGTTTTGTTTTTCCTTTTTTGCAATAATTAGTTTAATATATTTTTTCATTATATTTTGAATTGTTGCTACACTTAGCTAACCAATATAATGGCCCATAATGATTGCACTCGTGCTCTGGCATATCTAAATATGATTTTTGGAGGTGAGCTTCTAGTAAATTATAATTAAAAATTAGTTAAAAATATATATATTTATTAATAAATAAATATGTAATTATTTTATATTTTTGTTTCTTAAGAAAGAGGCATTTTGGCTTTGAGAAGAAGAAGCAAAAGTTGTAATACTTCTCATTTTACTTTGTCTTTTGAAGATAGATGATAAAAGATGATCATTTGATATAAAAAGATCAAAAAAATTAAATGATATTTACTTAGTATGAAAACTATTAGATAAACAACATTATTAAATTTTATACCAGAAGAAGTTGCGTCATTAATATTTACATCTATTAAATTTTGTTATGCACTCAATTTGAATGTTGAACAATGGATAATTCTAAAATTTCTCGAAATATTGTTAGACAAATGATGCCAGTTATGCAATGTAAAAAATTTTATTTTTTTGTTTAGTTGTAAAATGCAAATTAATCTAATAATAAACTAACAAATTACATAAATAATATTTTATCTGAGTTTAAATCTCTTAATTATATTGGAACATCAATTAAGTTTTTATCTTTTGGTAGATTACTATCAAATGAATTCATATTTTAATCTAATAAAATAAAAATCTATGAATAAAGAAAAATAAACATAATATAAATAAAAATTAAGAAAAATTTTATATCAAAATGCATAGCAAATTCGCAAAGTCTTTTTTTCATGCCAATTGCTGCATGAAAAAAAATTAACAGTCAAAATTACCACATGATTTTTAAAAATCTAAATAACAAATATTAATAAATAAACCAATTCAATAGTAATTGAAAATAATATAATACGTAATAATTTAATAAAATTAAACAATAAAAGATTATTTTATTTTTTCAAAGACCTCAATAATTTTTAACAAAATACATACAAATTTCTCCAAGATAATTTTTTTTATCCAATTGATGCGAAAAAGTAAAAATGAGTGATTTTCAAACTCTAAACAATAATTAAAAAAATTAAAATAATAGTTTAATAAAATAACTTCATTGAATAAAATAAATAAACATATTATAATGATAATAATGTTATTTACTTTAAATAATTATTAATAGTTTTAAAATAAAAGTACAAAAAATAAATATTTTAAAAATAATATTTTGAATTTTTTTTATAAAAAATCCTAACAATAATAATATTTTAATTATTGACCTCAAATTTTCAAACTTTAGAACTAGTATTCCTTTTAATTTTTTTCTTATCCAATACATAAAATATGCTGAATTATGAGAGAATCGGTGAAGCTTCCAATTGATATTGTATAGCCATTTTTTTTAGAAACTTCTATTTAAAACTATACGCTTACTTTCTCATGTATTAACAATTTTCTCATTTTTGAAACCCTTTTACTTTATAATTATCTCTAAATAAGCTAAGGCTCTTAAATTTTTTTTGGTCTTTGTTTATTAGTCATCTCAAAATCTTAGAATTGTTACAACAACAAAACAACCCAAAACTAAGACTAATTTTAACTCTTAAGCTTTTAAGCAAATTTTATTTTATAGTTTTTAGTATTTTTAGAATAAGAAAAATAAAATCTAGCCTTTTTTTAAAGATTAGGCATTTTTTTATGCTCCTAGTTTTATTTGTTGGATGCCATTACATATTAATGTCCTACTGTAAAAATTTGGTTGATCTAGGTAGATATATCTATAGGGTTGTGGTGATCTCTTTAGTTATTTTTACATAATTTTCATTCTTTTGGTTATTAAAAATTATTCTATTGACAAAAAATTAATAATAAAATGAAATAATGAAGTCAATTTATTCTAACCAAAAAATGCTCATAATAAAGAGCTCATATTATTGAATATTAAAACTTACTTCATATATATGATTAATAGTAACATAACATCTGAATTTTTACAAAATGCTCAAATTTTTTTAAAAAATAACAGAATCAATTTTAGCACATTTAACACAATTGAGCAAACATCTTTCCAATTAAAAAAAATAAAATAAAAGACATTTCTGTAGGCATGATAAAAAAAAAAAGAAATGCTCCAAATTCTTTTACAGTAGATGACATAATCCCCCAATTGTAGACTTAACTTTTCTTACTAACCTCTTTAACTTTTCACCAATTTTTTTTTTAAACTTTGGCACTCAATAGTAAGTTTTTTATATGTAGATTTCAAGATTCCTACGTCTTGCTTTTAAAGCAACTCACAATTGAGTATACATAATCATATTTCTATGATTAGAGTCAACAATATCTAAATCAAAGATATATCCTAAATGATCCAAGGCAGCAAACAATGACATTTTTGTTGTCTTTAGGAGATACAAGACTGAAACACACCATATATGCAAGATATCTATTGCTTAAACTATCAAAATATGCATAATAAATACTACAAAAATAATTGTTGCATAATATTCTTTTGTGTCTGCATAATATTCTGCAATAAGCAATCTTAATTGTTGCAAGACACTGTCCAAAATGATATTCAAAGGAATTTTCATAGTTACCATTTGTAAAAAGATAAAATAATTAGAAAAATTATAACTTAATAATGTCTAATGAATATGTAATTGAAATATAAATATAAAAGTAAATGATCTAAAAACTTATAAACTAAACACACAAATATATTAAACTTATCAACATTATTATTTTTCAAGGTAAATAAGGGAAAATGGAACTGCCAAAATAGTCCTTCTAAATGTATCAAAATAGATTTTAAATCAATAATAATTATTTATGAAAAATAAATATATCAACATAAAAAATTACTATGTATACAGAATAAATTATACAATATAAATATATTTCTTGAAAACAATAAAATAATAACAAATATGATACAATAAGGAAGAAAATCAATAAATCATAAATGAACAAATATGATACTGTAACACCCTTATACCCTATATACGTACAATACATATTTTTAACATATGTAAAATATGCATATACGGTAAAAATATCACAGACCAGTTTAATATAAATTTTTATATTTCTGTTTTAAAATTTTAAATGCTAAATATATAAATTAAATAGTATATAAATATTTTTTACTTGCCGTAGTAACCCGAAATAACATTTTATATGAAAATCTCTGAAAAAAATTTGCCAGAGTTTTATCTGTAATTTTAATATTTTTAAAACTCAGCAAAATACAATCTGTATAAAACAAGCACTTCCAATAAAAATAATTCATCATTTTACCAATACTTCTCAATTAAATAACATACTAGGCACACAATATATTCTTATTTCTCATTATCAATTTCTTTTTCATTGTCATATAATCAAGCTAGGCATATTGCCTTATTTTCTCATCTTTTTCTCACTTTTCTCATTTATATTAATATCAATTCATTACATCATGTTTCCACATATCTCATCACATTATACCATATTTCTTTTCATTTACAACACATTATCCAATTACTTTGGATATTTTCACATAATTCACATATTAATCATATTTACACAATTTAGCCGTTATAAATGGCTTTTCACAATTCATTTAACACATATATGACATTACAAATGTCATAGTACATTATTAATACATAATTAATGTATCAAGTAGCTTAACACATTTTTCAACCAAAATTTGTTAAGCCCAAATATCATGCAAACATAACCAATATACTCAAAGTTTGTACTAACCTCAAATAGCAACCAAAACAAGCTTAAAACTCTTACCAATATTCTCTTCCGAGTTGCCCTTCAACACTTGAATTAGCCAAACTACTTCCTCTCAATGCCTATACCAAATATGATCATAAATAATCATTTAATATCACATTTTAAGGTATTCTCAACATCAAACCTTAATTTAACAACACTCCTACAAAATTTTAAAAGTTAAGTATTTCCTTACTTTAACTTAGCAAATCCATATTAACCCATTAAATTAATATTTTAAGTTTATTTATATCATTACAAACATATTTTAACATGCTTAAATCAATTATATTAATTAACCACATGCTTATGTTCAAAATCCTAAAATGGCATAGCCTTCCCCATTGAAGGATCTTCATTCCAACTCAATCCAATTATCATTTCAATCTTATTTCCACCTATTATATCATTAAATAACATGATTTAAGCATTAAAATCAAACAATTAATCATTCTTTGAAAATTCACTTTTTCAAAATCCTAAATCAATACCACCATCTTCAAACTCTATCCAAACTTAACTAAAACCATCATTTGATTTTAAAACCTTGTTTATGCATCAAAACAACACATTTGGGACTAATTTGCATAATTAAAACTCATGATTTAAAAAACTCAAATGTTCCATAACCCTAAATTCTCTCTCTTCACTAAATTTAACTTAAATTCAACTATTTCTTAAATCTAACCTTAAAATCATTAATAACCAATCAAAATAACTTCATTCATATCCAATTAAGCAATTAAATCATGCTACTATGAAATTCAAAAATTTACATAACACACTTTTCCATAAAATAGGCAAAATTAGTAAAGAAGCTTACTAATTGATGAAGAATCTTCTAAAACTTCACTTAAATCCTTGAAATCTCTTCAATTATGGTTGCTTGGAAGAAGGAAAATTCTCTCTTACTCTTCCATGGTGGCCGGCCCTTGATGGAGAAGAAGAAAATGAAAATAAAATTTTATTTTCTCTTTTCTTTCATCTTTTAATTATGACCATATATATATATATTAAAATAATTTAATAATTATTTATTTAATAAATTAAAAGTTCAAAAATCTATCTTTCATTTAAAAATAATTTATTTTTAAATTATTTTGTTAATTTTAAATTTCTAAAATTTATTTATAAAAATACCATTGGACTTTAACTTTTCTTTAAAAAAATGTTGACTTTTATATGTTGTGTATATTTTTCATATATATCACATATATATTTCACTTTTTCATTTAAAATCCCTTCATTTTTCATTTAAAATCATTAATTTAATTTATCCATTTAAATTACAATTTATTTTATTAAATTTTTAAAAATTAGAACTTTAAAAAAATTTGGGATATTAAACATATACACAAGTAATGTGTATCTTATATATAAATCAAATGTAATTTATATGTGTATTAAATATATTAAGTATGTAATGTATATATCCAACATATACAATTAACATACCATATGTATATGTTATACATATACTAGGTATATATATTGAGTATGTATAACTTTTATATCTCCAAATGTTTATTTAATTTCTCCAAAATTATGGACATGACATATACAATAAAAAAAGAAATTATTAATAAGTTATAACTGAAAATTGCATATAGAGTGTCATTACTAACAACAATAAAGTCTAAATAAAGGCAGAACAAAGAAAAAAGTGAAACAAATGCTGAAGAAGGGAAATAACCTTAAGGAAAGCAAAGAAGCAAATTGCATTAACTAAAAGAGCATTTTGTATTAACTGCTATCAAAAGTTTGTATTTATAACCACACTCGCTTAAGAAAGCAAAGGAGCAGGTAAAAAGCAGCAAAGTTACCTATAAAGAAAGTAAACATTTAATATTTGGAGAAGCTACAAATATGAAAAGATTTGATTTAAAAATATTTCAAATAATTTTAAACTTAAAATACACTATTAAAAGTTTAGAACAATATAAATTTAAAAAAAAACAAAGTCAACGTTGAAAATAATATTAAAGAAAAATTAAAATAATAGTGGGAGTTATGGCGCATGAATGGGGTTGACTTATTAATTACTGTACATGAAAAGAAAAATAATTTTTAAAAAAGTTGACTTTCTAATTATTGTAAATGTAAAAATGAAATAGAGTGGAGAACGAACGACGTTCAATAAATGGAATTAGACGCTCAATAAATGCAATTATGGGGCTAAATAAATACTAGAACATAATAACTTAAAGTAATCAAAAATTACAGTCAAATAACTTTAAAAAGTTTAAAATAATAAATGAGTTAAGCCTAACCACTAATCAACACATTCCAAGCCAGCCTCAATATGTAAGCCAATCCAAGATAATAAGTGTAAATTTTTAAATTTTAAATGTCATAATATATTTTAATATATTTAATAATTTTTTTTATATTTCGTGAATAATAATAATAAATAAATAATTTTAAAATAATTATAAAAATTAAATTAATTAATAAGAAATTTATTTTTTTAATGAATAAAATTTTATTTTCATGATATCATTATAAATAAATAAATGAGGATTTTTTTTCATTCATAAATATTTTAATTTTTGCATGAATAATATATATATTGGAATTGTATACATTAAAAAAAAGAAGAATATGATATTAATTTTGTGGGAATAGATTTACTAAAGTTATACCTATATAATATAATTTTAAACCATCAACATACAATTTATTAACGGATCAATCAGAATATAAAAATATCAAAACTTAGATGCGAATTTTTAGAATACAACTATCACCTCAATCATTGTTAAATCAAGAGCAAAAATTAATTGTTGCACCATTATAATGTTAATAGAATTATTTTTATTTAATTAATTTTATCTTGAATTTTTTTTTTCATTTTGAAATTTTGGACTCCCTCACTAAAATCCCAGTTTCGCTACAGAATAAAAGTGGAGTGGTGATTAATATAGTAGTGAAACAAATACAAAGTAAAATATAATAAATGACATTACATTTTAGATGACAAAATAGTGGTGCCAATTGCTATTAAAGTTAAGAGAGTGAAACTCAAAAGCTTTTATTATTAGTGTAAGTAAAAATAAGAAGCAATATTGGATATCTTGCTCGACTGCTGATACAACTAACTAATTTATTGTTTTTATTGTTAGTAATTTTCTGCACAATGACTATATATATATATAGGATTCCTCAATCAAGCTTGCACAATAATTCAATTTCTAATAATGACTTAAAATCATATACCCTTTTAAATTATGCCCTTAACACTTATTTTTTTCCCCCTTAAAATTTTCATTATACCAAAAACTAATTTTAAATTTAGACTTATGCCAACTATATTTCATAGATCTTTATGTGTTTCAGTAACCCAATAATAACAATTCATAATAATTAGAACTTAATTTGTATCTTATTAAACGTTCCATTTCTTATGGATTTAAAAAAAATACTACTTTGACTCAAAGCAAATTAACAATAACATTAAAATAAATCACTACCATCCTTCAACAATGGATAAGGCATTCACGCATTTGCTATCCTCTAAGTAAAATATCCAAATAATAAAAAAAGAAAGTAGACTTAATACATAAACAAATACCTGTATTTATAAAAAAAAACCTATTAAACCCTTATATTTCGTGTTCGTCCTATGACACCTCTCTATATGTTTAAAATGATATTATTATATTCTCGAGTTAGCTATTTCCCATCACACCAGCGAGCATGCCTTTAATATACCTCTTTCACATGAATTAGATTTGTGGCTCAAACCTGATAAATCACAAGAACAAATAGGTTCTTCATGATTAGGAAGCTTATTTATTGATTCCACAGCTTAAAAATTGAGAGTGTATCAAGCTTTAATAAATAAATAAAGAATTTGCGGTGGAAGGCCACAAGTGAGATAGTGAAGTTTAAAATTACACCTTAATTTCATTTCATATGTATTGTCACGAAGAGAGAGAATGTTCTAAGATCTAAATTTAGAAATGCAAACTTTAAGACCTAGAGAGAGAAAGAACACTGAATTTTTATTCTTTTAGAGAGAGAGAGAGACATGGGGTGCACTTTTTTGGGGCTGAATGCTCTATACGATGCCATCAATGGAGGAGACATTTGGATGAACCAGAACAGGTTCAAGAAGTCCTATTTATTGAGCTTTTTCTTTTCTTTAAATATTAGGGATTATATCAGTGTGAATGGTAGATGTTATTTTGCTTGTTGTTCATAAATTTATTTCTTCAGCTTCATCTTTATGAGGAAGGACAAAACTTTCTTGAGTCATTGAATTAACAAATAAATCAAAGAGTAATGTAAAATCAAAGAGTCACTTTACTTAATAAATCAAATGAGTAATGTAAAATCAAAGAGTCACTTTACTTAATAAATCAAATGAGAAATGGGCAGTAATTGTTAATACTCATTTCCTCATCCTGCAAATTTACTCCTCAATAAATCCTCAATAAATCAGATGAGAAATGGGTATTAATTGTTAATACCCATTTCTTCATCCTGTAAATTTACTCCTGCAAATTTACTAAATAAATCCGATGAGAAATGGTTATTAATCGTTAATACTCATTTCTTCTTCCTGCAAATATACTAATCAAGATTTTTGAACTATAAATTTACATCACCTGGCATTTCTTCACCCTAGAAATTCTTATTGAGGATCAGTGTGGTTAAGTTTTTGCAATGTGTCAAAATTTCAAGAGTTGTTATATTAAAGACCCAACTATAAACTTTAATGGGGATTGATATAACCACCATCCACAATGATAATTAAATTTTTTAACACTTAGTTATTTAAAATTATTTAATAATATGTATGTTAACAGCCTTAATTAAATTGCATATATTTAAAATGAAATCAAAATTTTTTACTCAAAATATGTAGTAAATATAATAAATAATTAAAATTTTAAATATATTATTATAATTAAAAAAAAATACTCTGCCTAGTATTTAGCACTCTGTATTAGTTTTAACCGTAGTACCACTTAAATCTATGCTAACAATACAACTCTTTTTAGCATAATAAAACACCTTATAAATCAATAGATTCATAAACCAACGTGTATTGATTATTCAATGCAAAACCAACCGCCCAATAACAATGAGATACCGTAATTGCCGAATAATTATACAATACAATCGTTGTATTGCAACAAGCCAATCGAATATTGATATGTGGCAGTGTTGATATCAACAAGCCAATCGAATATTAAAACACTGTCACATGTCGATATTCGATTGGCTTGTTGCAATAGAACGATTATATTGTATAATTATTCGTAATTGCCGCACCAATTGTACCAAAAAAAAGAAGTAACTACATATTGAACAACTTTGGCTTTCTATAAAAATATTTAAAAGTAAAATATTTTTAAAATTACTATTTTTTAAAATATATATGATTTGTTTTTTTAAATTTTAAAAATACTTATTTTTAGAAATATAAATCTAATCTACCAGAAGTATTTATACTATATATACTTTTACTTAAATTTAGAAAAAATATATTTTAAAATTTCTTAAAACTATAAGATATTTTAAAAATAAAATATAATTTCCTTAGTTTGATAATTAAAAGTTCAAACATTCTCATATTCAAACGCAAGACTAACTGATAGAACTTTATTTAATAGAAAAAAAAAGATAAACATGATAAACATTTGCAACACTAACTTATTGTTTGCTATCTTGAGAATAATACAACTAATATTACACCAATGTCAAGGAAAATTAAGACTCAACTCTATATGGGAAATTGGTAAATTCAAGCAACAAAGATTTTAGAGTAGAAAGGATTTCTGTGCAGTTGCTGCCGTTATATTGGTGTCAAACCAACAACACTTGCACCAAAGCTGCACCAAGGACGAAAATATAAAAGTTCAATATGAAGGATGTAATAGCTGGATCATAAAATGAAATTCCAGATAATAGTGAAGCCAAAATAATGCATAGATGTTGCAACTGAGAATGTATAAAATATCTATGGTTCTCTAGAGTGTGTGCACTAAACTTTAGTTGAACTTTGACTGTTATCTTCAGTTCAATCAATAGTTCATGCGTAAACATACTTATCTTTAGTTATTTATCAGAAGTTCTTTCTTTTAAATTTTTTTTTATTCCATATAATCATCTACACAAATAGAAACTCTCAAATTTCCTGATTCAAGTCAATAGTTCATGTGTAAGCATACTTATCCTCAGTTATTTGCCAGAAGTCGTTTCTTTTAAATTTTTTATTCCATATAATCTTCTACACAAACAGAAACCCTCAAAGTTCCGTTGATTCACATGCATATATAAATAAAAATATATACAAAAAAATTTTGAAAAAAGAAAAAAGGAATAGGACCTTGTAATGAAGGGAAAATCTAATTGGAAAGCTATGTGAAATTTGTAACATCAACATTTAATAAGCCAGGTAGCTTTTGGGTTACTTAATCCATTATTTCTTATAATGCCCCTGGAATTGTGAAGTCTCTGAATAAGAGAAATATACTGCTTCTCCAATAGAGAGTACGCACATGACATATTGCATGATTTTATTGTGCTGCCACATAAAGTCAAGAATGAGTCCTAGTATTGATATCGGCTACAGTTTTCTGAGGATGTCAATGAGGCAGCTCAGGTAGGTAAATGGGGAAAGGCTCTCCCTAATACACTGGCGGACCTAAGGGGGTCATATGAGGGCTGATAATCCTCTCTCGCCAGTGGCATTGAGTACTGATATAGGGGGCTGCGTCGCTGGCCGCCGGTGTGTATTGCAAAGAGAACAGGGGGCTACGTGGCTGCATCGCTCGGTAGTGTGGGAAGAGATGGACAGGCGTGAGAGGTTGAAGACAACTTCTCACACCTGTAATTACTATTTTGCCCCTGGCTGAAATATGGTCGTTTCAGCTAGGGGCTTAATTTTTTTTTTAATTGCATTAAGTGAAACGACATCGTTTTAAGAGAAATGATACTATTTCACTTAATTCAATTGAAAAAATAAATAAATAAAAGTCAGCAGCGTGAAATGCTACTGGTCCGAGCGAAGGAGAGAGGTAGCACGAAGAGGAGCAACCAGGCATCGTACATGCAGAGGCAAAGAGCAAGGGAGGACTGAGGAGAGCCAACCATCGACCGAATCCACCAGCGACGCTGCACCGACCACCACCAGACCAGGTTTTTAATAATTTAATAATTTTTTTTAATTTTATTAGTTTATTTGTTAATTTTTTGTGATTATTAGATTTAAGGTTACTAAAATTAAGAATTTTATTTTTTAAATATAAACAAGATTATATTTTGAGTTTTAAATATAAAATGTAGTTTATTAATTAGTTGAATTAATTGATTTTAATGTATTTTGTGAATTTATGATAATTTATATTTTAGGTAAAAAATTGGAGATTTTGATAATTTTTTAGGTGAAAAATTGGATATTATGTTTTTTTTAATATAAAATAGATTATATATTGGATTTTAAATGTAGAATATAATTTATTAATTAGTTGAATTATTTAATTTTATTGTGTTTTGTGAATTTATTATAATTGTTGTTTTAGGTAAAAAATTAGGGATTTTATTTTTATATATAGAATATAATTTATTCAATTGATTTTTAAATATAGAATATAATTTATTAATTATGTTGAATTAATTGAATTTACTTGTGTTTTGTGAACTTGTGATTATTTGGTTTTAGGTAAAAAATAGTAATTTTTTCTATATAAATATAGATTGTTATTTATTTGAATTTTAATTAACTATAATAATTTATTTAAATTGATATGTGTTGTGTTTATGTTGAATTAATTGGTTTTGTTGGTGTTTTATGAATTATTTATAGGTTTTAAATATAAAATGTAATTTAATATTTTGCTAGTGTCTAAAATGCTGAATATAAATTAGGTTAAACTAATTCTAAATTGAATAGATATGGATAAATTTGTGATTAAGACTAAGAGAATGCAGAATGAATATGGTGAATCCTCAAATATTCTGATTCCAACACCGATCCTTGCATTAAGTAGTCATGCAAGTAAGAAGAAAACTAATGATAAAATAGAGTGTCCCAACGTTAGTTTTAATGATATTGTAGGTGACTCGGCATTGCATAAATCTATTGATTATTTTGAAGTAGAGATTAGGGATGATGTTAAAAGATAATATGTAGCTAAAGGACATTGCCAACCATGTAGCCATAATTTTTTCCAAATAGAATTTAAAAAAATAATGAGGAGTTTTAGAGAGAGTTGGTACTCTAAATTTGAGTTGTTGAAATATAGTATTTTCAAAGATGTAACATTTTATTTCTGGTGTTATCTTTTTAATTTGAATAGAGGATTTAAGCGGAGGGATAATGTCTTCATAGAAATCGGGTTTCGCAATTGGAAAAAAGCTATAGAGAGATTTAATGAATAAGTTGGCGGTCCCAGAAGTGCACGCAATAATGCTAGAATACTATATGTTGGTTTCAAAAATCAAAGACAAAGTGTGTCTCATGTATTATCTTCTCACAGCCAAGAGCAAGAGAGGAATTACTGGATACGTTTGACAGCAATTGTTGACTATATATATTTTCTTTTAGCAAATGGGTTAGCTTTTCGAGGACATGATGAGTCAGAAAGGCCACTTAGTCAAGTTAATTTTTTTGAACTTCTCAATTGGTATAGTCAACGTAATATTGATGTTGGGAATGTAGTTAATTCAAATGCTCCTGAAAATAATCAGCTCACTTCTCCACGTATCCAAAAATAAATTGTTAGCGCTTGTGCTATAGAGACGACACTAACTATTATTAAGGATGTTGGAGATGACTTTTACTCTATATTAATTAATGAGGCTTGAGATAATTCTGTAAAGGAGTAAATGGCTGTTGTATTGAGATATGTTAATAAGTTGGGACAAGTAGCGGAGCTTCTAATATGCGAGGTACATGTAAGCGACACGTCTACTTTGTCTTTGAAAAGTGCACTTGATAATTTCTTAGCGAAACATGGGTTATCATTAAATAGAGTTATAGGCCAAGGTTATAATGGAGCTTCTAATATGCAAGGTGAATTCAATGGGTTAAAGACTATAATTTTAAATAAAAATCTCTCGGCATGGTACATTCATTGCTTCGTTCATCAGCTCCAATTAGTACTTGTTACAGTAGCAAAGAGCAATAGATTTGTGAGTAATTTTTTTATTATGTTGCGATGGTTGCGAATATTGTTGGAGTTTCATGTAAAAGGAGGGATGCTCTCAGTAAAAAATAACATGATGAAGTAGTTCAACGTCTAGATAGTGGTGATATTCAAACTGGAAGAGGCTTGCATCAAAAAATAAATTTAGCTCGACCTGGTAACACGCGTTGAAATTTTCATTATAAAATAATTGTGCGTCTTCTCTCTATGTGGTCACCTGTGAAGGAAGTTCTTAAGAATATTTTTGAGCATGGTTCTGATTTCAAAAATCGAGGGATAGTTGTGAATTTGCTTGATAAAATGGGAAGTTATAAATTTATTTTCATTACTTTCTTGATGAGAAAACTTTTAGGAATGACTAATGATCTATCTCAAGCCTTACAAGAAATGATCAAAACTATTGTTAATGAAATTCATTTGATTGCAACTGTTAAACAAACATTGCAAAGCTTTAGGGAGAATGGATGAGATAAATTATTGAAAGTTGTTAATGATTTTTGTATAGGTCATGACGTCGCAGTGCCTAATATGAAAGGTAATGCAGGTTATCTAAGATCTAAGCATGTTGGTACTCCAATTACTTATTACCACCACTTTAAAGTAGAAATATTTTGTTAGATATTGTTTTTTTAATTAATAATATACTTAACTATTTATTATGCTATAATCTAATTTTTTTTCATTCAATTATAGGTTATTGATTTCATCGCTCATGAAATGAAAAATTATTTTATAGAATCAAGTACGGAATTACTTTCATGCATTGCTTGTCTTTCTCCTATAAACTCATTCTCTAATTTTCAGCTATCCAAATTACTTTGTCTCGTTGAACTATATCTATATGATTTCT
The DNA here is from genome assembly GCA_947685225.1 of Garcia nutans. NCBI lineage: Eukaryota > Viridiplantae > Streptophyta > Magnoliopsida > Malpighiales > Euphorbiaceae > Garcia > Garcia nutans. The sequence goes on from CANTUV010000013.1 coordinate 3,158,506, forward strand.
CGATCACTGATCGGATGATACTTAAAGATCAACTTGAGACCTACATTGCTGATGTAAGAAGAAATGTAGTTTTCTCTGATCTTGCTGATATTGAAGCTCCTGCTCAAAAAATAGTTGAGACATGTTATGATACTATATTTTCTTTGATATATCTGTTTATCAAGTTAGTCTTACCTATTGTAACTGCTACTGTCAAAAGAGCTTTTTCAGCAATGAACATTATCAAGACGGATTTGCAAAACAAGATGGGAGATGATTGTTTAATGGACTGCTTGATTTGTTATGTGGAGAGAGATATTTTTTAAAAATTAAAAATGAGGTTGTTATGCAATATTTTTAAAAAATGCAGACTCGTAAGATACAATTATCATCTTTTAGCCGTAGTCAATCTAATAGTACAAATTAATTATTGTACTGACACTGTAATATTAAATATTTAATTTTAATGTGAACTCATCTGTAATTTTTTTCTATGTAAATTTTAACCCCTCCTCAGTAAATTTTTTGTTCTGCCACTGCCCTAATAGTAGGACTAAATAGAAACACTAATTGGGTAGTGTATTTAAGTTTTACCATGTTTAATTTGCATTCATGTTAGTTAATATGAAAAGGTAAATAACAACGTACGTACTGTGAACCCCTAAAATTTCACCCAATTTAAAATTGGGTATTTGAAATTCATTTTGGCAAAATTAATTTAATAACGGCCATTTTAAGAAAACAATTATTGGTAGCGTCGACCATGTCTCGTCTAAGCACAACTTGATTGCTCCATATGGCGCTGCCAGGTGGCGCTACATGCATGGCCCAGCCGACGCATATGCAAGCCAACCATTTGCATCTTAATTTTCTGCTCCTTATAGATATGAGACCCTTTTTTAGTACAAGGGGTCTGATTTTTAGCAACCATACTCTATCAAAATTATTTCAAAGCTCTCAAAATAAATTAATCACTCCATTTAATTTATTTCTTCAATCAATATGCCATAGTTTTTCTTGTCTTCATAAATTATATAATTAATTTTCGAGTTTTTCAAGTGGAGCTTCGAGGTGGGAAGTACTCTAGCCTTACATCAAACAAATGAGATCTCCAAAGATAATTCTCCTAACTCTCTCTTTTTTAAATTCTATAATAAGACCAACTAAAATCATTAGTTAAGCTATTTGCAATAAAAAAACACGAACTATTTACAACTCTGATTCTGATTTTAACAAGATAAGTAGGTATACTCTGGAATTTCCTTCTAAATAGCAAGCCCTCACCTAAAAATCACAAAATTGATCCATTAATTTTTTTTAATTTCTTCTCCTTTAATTTTGCAATTTCATTAATTGCAATTTAATTCTTGAATGGATGAATGTAATTTTTATTTATTATTCTTTAATATTATTAAATTAGTTGGAGATTTATGCTCAACCTAGTATCCATCAGGCTCCCCTCTGTTTGCAAATTTTGGGGTTATAACTATTTACTTTCCTTGCAATTATGGATGTCATGCTATTATTTGGATGATGCATTATTAACTATCATTCATATTTACTCTTGTCATTCACAATACAAATTATTTTCAATCACCAAGGTTAAAAAACCAATTAAAGAGAGACATTTTTTTTTGTATCAAAATTTATCTGAAAACCTATCACGGATATCCATCGTAATTGGTTATGAATTTATGCTTTTTGGGTTAAAAATATAAAAATTTCAATGAAGTCAAATAAATGAATTTTTTTCTTAAATTTTCCTAAACCCAAATAATTGAAGGTGACGACTCTCCAATCAGCTTCCAAAATAAATCCATCATTTAAAAAAAAATGAGAGTATTCTTTTCAAAATAAAAAGAATATATATTTTCAAAATAAAAGATCATTTCAAACTTATGCTTACCAAACTGAGCAGAGATTATACGAGGTCGTATCGTGTGAAACTAAATCCAAAAGATCATTTCAGCTTCATAACCCGAGTGGGCTAGATCAGTGTTTGGACAATACCTCACACATACTAACAGATCTAAATTGAGGTACTTGTGAATATAAGTATGAAGAGTTCCTAAAAATTGTATGCTCTAATTTTTCATTCATGATCTAAGAAACAATGATTCATATTGGAAAAAAAAAACAATTGATATATGATGTTAATTAAATCTCAAGTATCCAGCATATGTAATTTCACTCTTAAAACAATTGAGAAAAGAATAGAGCTCAACAAATTCAAAGGCAATAATTAGCATCAATCAACCATGCAGTAGAAGATAAATAAATTAAGAAGAAAAAATGGAAAAAAATTATTAGTTTGTAGTTTGACCAATTTTAACATTTAGCCAATTTATTCCTAAAAGCTAATTCAACAGAATGATTAGCCAAATAAGACTTCCCAAAGAGAAAAAAGCTCTAGCACAAAAATGTTTTTTTTTTTCAAAATCTCATTCATGTATAAATAAATAACTATATAGAAAAAATGAAAAAATAAAAAAAAGAATAGGACCTTGAAATGAAGGGGAACACCAATATGACGTCTAATGTCTGTATCCAATGCAAAAAGCTTTGAAATTTTTAGCAATTTTAAGAAAGACATCATCATAGAGCTCAACTACTGTCACTTAGATTTCTAAGAAACCAGAAAGTGAAGAAAAAAAATCTTGGGTTTAAACTTTCTAGTAGACCAAAATAAATTTATAATTGATAAGATATTTCTAAAATGTAAGCATATCTAAAAACAACAACAAAAATAAAGCAGATCATAGAAATTGAATTAAGTTATACCAAATCACATACCTAATCAAGCAGAAGTGATGAGAGAGAGAGGCAGCTAAAGCTAGGATTTCAAAATTGCAAAAAGATATCATATTAGTGTTTGGATCAAAAGGATAATATGATAGGATATCATATTAGAGCATTTTAGAGGGAGGAATTCCTTTTTAGATAGAAAAACAAAGAAAAAAAGAGATAATTGTTTCATTTATGATCTTGAGTGGGTAGGTGAAGAAGGAAATGAACACACCCAAACTTTGAATTTTCAATGTTGGTTGGTAGGTGAAGATGGGACTGTTGGCATTCAAGCATAATATAAACTAACCGTGCATTGGAAAGATGGAAAGAGAGATAATTTTCAACGTTGAGTGGGTTGGAAAGATAGAAGAGTGGTGTATGGCGCTTAACATCACAGGGCTCAAGGTGTCATGTGTAAAGACTATTAAACCTTTTGAAAAAGCATTACATGATATTAGTTTTTGAGAAAAGTAAGACTCATTTAAGTAATTTTAATTTTATTCAGTTGCTAGTAAGCCCTCTTAGTTTTATAAGACTAAAATGTCCTTCAAAAACTAAAATACTTATGCAATAAATCCAGAGGTAAGACAAATATCTTATAAAAGTCAAAATATATTGAATGTTACAGTTACTAACAAATAGGTTTCGGGTCGGCTCGCCACGATGGGTCAATCTGATCCTGAAAATAACCCATCCACATCCAAATTGGATGTGGGTTAATCCAATTATTAACCACCCACATCCTATAGGATGTGGGTGTATGCAAGTAACTGCTTAAGGCAGTTACTACACAAAAAAAAAAACTCATTTTGTTGAAAAAATAACATACTAAAAAAAAGAAGAAATAGAAAATTCTCAAAAACAAAAATTCTCTCTAGAAATTGACTCTCTGTTTAAAGAACTCTTAGGCTATGAAAATCTAAGATATTTTCTCTTGTGATTTACCTTTTCAATAATACAAGCATAATTCATAGGTATATTGTTAGAATTCAATTATTTGTTTAATTGATAAAAAAATTTTAATTTTTTCTTTCACTAAGCGTTATATTGTGCAGTTTATGATGGTGACTTGACTAAATAGGAAAAGAAGAAGAGAAGAGGCAATCAAATCATAGACTATGTTAACGGGTCTCTTTAAAATGTGTTTTTATTATTTTGTGAAGCAATAATTATTATAGATACTCCATTATTCATTTATTTTGATTAGGGGAATACTCGGGGGTTCGGGTTTACCGGGCTGGTCGGGCTAGCGGGTCAATTGCGGGCTTTTTTTTTTTTTTTTTTTTTTTTTTTTAACTTTGTAGCGCCATTAACGCCTTTCTTACATGCATAAAACGTGCTCTTTAAAACAAAAACTGGCTTCACATTTTCTTCTCTCTGTGTATATTATATATACAAGAAAATAAAAAGAAAAAGTTGCAGGAGGTTTGACGCCTCTTGCAGCTTTTTAGTATATAATATTAAATTATATAATATATTAAATATATACTATGCAATATTATAATATATTATATAAAACAAACCTGCAGGAGACGTCAAAACTCCTACAACTTTTTCTTTATATATATAATATAATATACAATAAATATATATAATAAAATATTTTATATAATATATAATATTCGGGCCTGGTAGGGTTGGGCTGGTCCTAAAAATTATTCTCGAGCATGAAGCCCGACCCAAAATATATTCAGGCTTTAAAATAAAGCTCGAAGCCCAACCCATCTTTCTTTTAACACATATATAACTGTGCATTATCATGAAGAAAAGTGAAAAAAAAAATATTTTTGCTCTTACTATTCATATAAATTCACAAAAATGGAAAAGAAAATTAAAATTTTCTTCTTGCGCTAACAAAATTCAAAATAGCCAAAAAAAAAAATACACGTACAATACATATATATGATTATCCGTCATCACGAGAAAAAGTGAAAGAAAAAATAATTATTTTTTCTCATTATATTTCATATAAATTCATATGAAAGGAAAAGGAAACTAAATGAAAGAAAAATATTACCTATAATTATGTAATTAAGTAAATTATTGGTAATTTTCATCCACCGATCAAATACTAATACGAAAGAAATATAAACTTAGTAGAAAGCATAAAGTTTGTACAAAGAATCTATTAACAATCAATAGAAATTGGAATGGAACAACTATAATAAAGAAACTAATTTCTTACTCGTACATTGTGCGGTAATAAGAATAATTAAATATAATTAAATATAACTAATAATAAATAAATAAATAAATAATAAATTATATGTAAATTAACAATAAATTCTATTATAAAAATATAAAATAAAATATTTACCTCAATTTTATGATAGTTTCATCAAAATAATTTGAGTGAGCAGAGTTAGTTTTTTTTATTTTATACCTTGATACTTTCACCAATTAGAACAAAATCTACACACATTTTTTTTTACAAAAAAATTCATGAATTCTATTAAAAAAAAAGGAGAAAAAAATAAAAATAAAAATTCAAGCCAATTTTTTTTAATAGAAAGAAAAATGTGAGTATGATGATTTATAATCATATATTAGAATTATTATTAATATTGTTATTATCATTACACAAATTTATTAATGTACAATTAATTTATTAGGAAAGTCTAAAGTTATATTTTTTTATCATTTAAATTTTTAAATTTCTAAAGTAGATATAAATTAATTATTATTATAAATATATAATTAATAAACTAAATTATTTAAATAAATTATTAATGTATAATTAACTTATTAGGAATGTCAAAAGTCATATATTTTTTTGTTTAAATTTCTTACATTGCTAAAGATATATAAATTAATTATTGCTATGAATAAATTATTTAATTTATAATTAATTTATTATGAAAGTTAAAAATCATATTTTTTTTAACTTTTTTAAAATTTTAAAAATATACAAATTAATCAATATTATTAAATTATATTGATGTGTAATTAATTTGAAAAAGACTAAAAGTCACAAATATAATTTATATAATCAATATTATTAAATTATATTAATATATAATTACTTAATAGAAGATTAAAAGTTATAAATATACTTTATTAATTATTAAAATTTAAATCTATATCTATATCTACATTATATATATATATAGTTAAGAAAAGAAGAAGTATTTTAAGGTTGCTAAATCTTCAATTTTTTTAAAAAAATATTATTTCACTTTTTTATTATTTAATTTAATTTTAATAATTTAGATAAAATTTAAAAATTTAATAATCAATATTTGTGAGGTCTAATCTTCAATTCAATAATTAGATATTAATATAATTTTATAGTATTGATTAAAGAAATTAATATTATTACACATTGATATAATTCAATAATATTGATTGATTTATATATATTTTAAAAATATAAACAGTATAAAATATGACTTTAACCTTCATAATAAATAAATTAATTAATTTATAATAATAGTTTATTTATATATATTTAGAAATTCAAACAATTAAACAATAAAATATATGATGGTTGGAGAAGAAAAAAAGAAACTCAAAAACTTTTCTACCCCTCAAGGAAGTCTCGTTTCTCTCTGGAATAGAGCATCGTCTTCATCTATTGTTCTTAGATATAGGGTTTTCATCGGCCCTTCGACTGCTGGCAACCCTAGATCCTCCTTCCCTCTACCTCTCTTCCATTTGCTTTGACCATCTAGTATCTTTCTTTTACCTTTTCTCCATTTTCCCCATTCAAATGATACTGGCAGCCCCGTTTCTGAGATTTTTAGGGCCCTAGGCGAATAATAAGAAAGAGGGCTCTAACATTGGGACTAACATCAAGGAACAATACAAGTCTTTCGGATTTTTGGTAGAAGACAAGTCGGAGATGCTCTAAGAAATATGAAACGATATTTTGGCAGAAAAAAAAGAAATAAAATTAACCCAGGATTTTATTTTATTTTTTGGCTGCTGTTGTGCTATTTAATACAAGATTTTTTTTTTGGGATTTTGGGCCCCTATTCTGGACTTTCTAGCATGGGCCCTAGGCGGTCGCACTTAGTGCCTATCCTCAGGGTCGGGCCTGGATACCGGTGGTTTGCTTTAGCCACTAGAGATTCTTATTTAACTTAAGATGGCTGGGTTTAGATGTCTGACGGATCGGGACCTATAGGTGCTTCAAGATTTGTTTTACTGATTTACTTCAACCTCTTTATTTTGCAAGTGCTTTTCGTATTGTTAAGATTTTGAAGTTAGGAGTGCTCTGTTTAGTTTTTTCAGTTAAGATGTTTTTGTTCCTTTTGTTTTCCATGGTATAAGGCTTAACTGTGGATAGTCTTGGCATCTTGAAGATAAACAATCTTCATGGTTTCATTGTTAGCTTTTTAAGCCATCTCTGCCCCTAATGTTCTATCCCTCAAGTTACTTGATTTGGCCGGTGCTTACTCTTATAGATCTTCAGCCTTTACTCCTCTGGTTTGGATACTCTGTTCAGGTGCCCATCTTCTCATTCCCTCAATATCTCACTTATCTGAGAATGGTTGGGAGCTTTATTGGAAGAAATTTATTTTCTTTCTCTGTTATTATTTGTTCAAGCAGGAAAATATTTATTTATTACACTCTCATTTCCTTTGCAATCTCTTTGATTATTATCAGGCTACTTTTATGTGGGATGAACCTCTGTGGTTATAGGGGTTTCACAATATATGGTAGATTGTATTGCTCTGTTTGTTTCTATGCCTCTTTAGGTATCCTAGCCTTAAGGATGGTTCTCTATAATTTTCTCTATGTTTAATGAATTCTTCTATTATTGATAATATATATATATATATATATGATGTTTGACATTTCTAATAAGTTAATTATACATTAATAATTAATTATAATTTATTTAATAAATAATTTATTTATAATACTAATTAATTTATATCCTTTTTAGAAAATTTAAAATTTAAAATATAAATTATATGACTTTTAATATTTCTAATAAATTAATTATATGTTAAAAATTTATATAATAATAATATTAATAATTTCAATATAAATCTATGATTATAAATCTTTCTCACGTTGTTATTTCTATTTGAAAAAAGTTCATTCGAATTTCTATTTTTTTATTTTTTCTCCTTTTTATAGATTTTTTTTTATTTTTTATGACAAAAATGTGTATGTTTTGTTCTTGATTAATGAAAGTATCAAGTTATGAAATAAAAAGATTATATTTGTTCACTCGTATATTTCGGCGAAACTATTATTCAAATCGAGATAAAAGTTTTGTTTTATATATTTTTATAATAAAATTTATTGTTAATTTATATATAAGTTATTTTTATATTTATTTACTATTTATTATATTTATTTATATTTTGTTATTTTTATTATTGTGCAACGTACGGGTAAGGGACTAATTATATAAATTGTTAGGACTAAATAGAAAATTAATAAACAAAAAAATGGTGAAATAGATGAGGTGCCCGCCTCAAAACACCTCTTATTTCCTCAGTTTATATATATATAACTAATCATTCGCCCGCATACTACGCAGATATAATTTTTATTATTTAAGTGTCAATATTTATAATTAAAAGTTGTTGATTCTTACAATTTTCATCTGCTAGTCATTAATTTATTAATTAATTACATTTTCTAAATAACAATAAATAATATTTAATTATTTACTATTTTCTAAATTCTCGACTTTTTGAATTTTAATTTTTATTATAATTTTTTTTTCTTGCAAATCATCATTTTTCCTTGACTTATATATATATATATATATAATATAGATATAGATATAGATACTATCATTATATAAATTATCAATGTATAATTAATTTATTATGAAGATTAAAAGTCATATTATTTATTATTTAAATTTTAAAATTTTTAAAATGAATATAAATTAATTATTATTATGAACAAGTTATTAATTAAATGAATTATTTAAATAAATTCTTGATGTATAATTAATTTATTTTTATATTTCTAAAAATATATAAATTAATTCTTATTATAAAATATCTAATTTATTAAGAATAATAAAAGCCATATATTTTTTAAAATTTTAAATTCTTAAAAAATATATAAATCAATGAATATTATTAAATTATATTAATATGTAATTAATTTATAAAAAATTAAAAGTTAAAAATATAATTTATTTAATTAATATTATAAATTATATTAATATATAATTATTTAATAGATAATTAAATATCATAAATATAATTTGTTAATTATTAAATTTTAAATTTTTATATAAATTATTAGTAAATAAAAAATTAATTGAAAAAAAAAGTGAAATAACATCTTTTAGAAAAGTTGATGATTTGACAACTTCTAAATAATTACTTTTACCGTAATATATATATAACTAATCCTTTATTAGTTATACGTGGCAATGAGAATAAAAAAATATGAATAAATATAATAAATAAATATAAAATAATTTTTATATAAAATAAAAATAACTTTTATTGTAAAAAATATAAAATAAAATATTAGTGTATAATATATTTTTTTATTTTATAATTTGAGACTTTTACTAATCAAACACAAAATTGGCACATATTTTTATTATAAAAAATTCATTAATTCTAAAAAATGAGAAAAAAAATTCAAAAAAAAATAAAAAAAGAGAAAAATGTGGAGGATTTGTAGTTATAGATTTATATTAAAATTATTATTCATATAAATATTATCGGTACATAAATCATCAATATATAACTAATTTATTCTAAAGATTAAAAGTCATATTTTTTTATTGTTTAAATTTAAAAATTTATAAAAGATATAAATTTATTAAAAATAACAAATATAATTAATTATTAGATTTTAAATATTATATAAATTATTAAAAGTAAAAAATTAATTTAAAAAATAAAATAATATTATTTTAAAAAATTGATGATATGTCACTCTTAAAATACTTTTTTTATCTTAAAAATGTAAAAAGTAGTATATTTTATTATTTAATTTTTAAAATTTTAAAAAAATATATAAATTAATTAGTTTTATAAATAAATTATTTAATTATAATTAATTTATTATAAAGGATAATAATAATATTTTTCTACACTTTTCAAAATTTTTAAAAAGATACACAAATCAATCGATATTATTTAATTATAATAATATATAATTAATTTATAAAAAATTAAAAGTTATAAATATAATTTATTTAAACAATATATAAAATTATATAAATATATAAATATTTAATAAAAAAATTCAAAGTCACAAATATAATTAATTATTAAATTTTATATAAATTATTAAAATTAAAAAAATTAATTAAAAAAAAGAAAAAATAAAATAATATTATTTTAAAATATTGATGATGTGTTGCTCTTAAAATATTTCTTCCATCCTTGGTTTTTATATACATATAATTAAGATATAGATTAGCATTAAAGAAAAAAAAAAGTAAATAGGAATAGAAAATTGGAAAATGGTCATAAAATTAGGAGAGAGTTGGAATAGTCATAAAATTAGACAGAATATTATATTAAGAGGTAATTGTTGAAACCAATTAACAATACTGAGAACAATTAATAGCTCCACTGTAACTATATATCTATATCTATATCTATATCTATATCTATATATATATACATATATATATATATATATATAAAGCAAAAAAGTGAATGGAGAATGAAATATGTACAGTAATTATTGCTTAATTAGGCATAGCGAAATATGGATTGTAATATGACACGAGTTAAAATAGTCCTTAAATTATAAATAAAATTTTTGTAATCTTACATTTACATTTCTTATATTGTTGTTTTTGAAGCCCTCCTTGCAAGAATAACCCAACAAAGAACCCTATATAACACAAAGAAACCTAACATAATCCCCACATTCATCCACCTATTATCTTTCTCAAGTCCCCTGCTCTTCAGAATATCTTTCCCAGTAACCAAACACTTGGAATTCCCATTAACTTGATCAATATGCCAAGAGAAACACTCATTTTTCACACTCCAATACTCATTTGTTAGAAAACAATCTAATGGGTACCTATAAAGAGAAACGTAATACATAAAAATCCAATATTTTGGGATATTCTCTTTTGGAATAAAGTAGCCAGAGAAAAGAAAGAAAGCTCCAAGAACTGAACAAATTAAAGAATTCCCTGAAATGAAATCGGGAGCAATAGCACTCAAGAAAAGAACTAAAGAACTAGCCATCAAGACTATAAGCCAAACAACAAATGTGAAGAATGTGAAGGCAGAAATTGAAGGGTCAAGTCCAACAAGCCAATAAACAGGAACTGAGAAAAGCAGAGAAACAGCAAACAAGAAAGGCAAGAAAATTATAGTATTAGCAATCATATAAGAAGAGATCTTATAAGCTCCTCTTGAAGATTCTTTCATCAAAACTCTCCTTTCTTGAAGATAAATTGGTAGTGCTTCAACTGTTGATGAAAGCAGAAAGCTAAGGCTGAAAGCAAATAGGCCTAATCTCTCTGCAATTCCTTCTTCATTTTTTCCCAATTTCATATATACGCTTCCTAAACCAAATCCTCCAACAAGGGCTTGCATTGTCCTTGCCAAAAATAGCTGCTTTGTTCTATAAATGACCCTCCAAAATCTTGAACAAAGAAATATAATTTCAATCAAATTGATAAAATAACAACTACCCTTTTTCCGGATACCTTCTTGGATTAATCCAGTTTCTTCCTCTTGCCAAATTGAGCATTCTAGGGGTGGCAAATAAGTTTTTGAACCTGAATGATCACTAAGTCTTTGTATAATTTCCAATGAGAATTCTATAGCATTTAATTGCAATGGAATTTGAAATCCCAGTTCATAAATTGTCTCCTCCAATGATTCCAAGCTACCATTATGGACAACAGACCCATTAGAAAGGATCACAAAGTTGTGAATAAACCCAAGAATTCTATAACTTGGTTGATGTATAGAAAAAACCACAATTCTTTGCCTTGTTTTTGCCATAGAAGAAAGTAACTCAACTACTTGAAGAGCAGAGGTGCTATCTAGCCCTGAAGTTGGTTCATCAAGGAGCAAAATTGGTGGGTCATGAATTACATCAACTCCAATAGATACCCTTTTCCTTTCTCCACCAGATATGCCTCTATTCTCCTCATCACCAACGAAGCTATTAGCAACATGTGAAAGGCCAAGTTCTAGCATCAAACTCTCTACCCTTTTTTCTCTATCTTTTGAACTCATCTCTTTGAGCCTAAATTTTGCACTGTACATTAGAGTTTCTTTCACAGTTAGCAAAGGAAGTAAATTATCTTCTTGTGCTACAAATCCACATATCTTTCTCAACTGAGCTGGGCTAGATATGTATCGGTCATTTATCCATACACTTTTGGAATTAAAATCTCTATCTTTAACCCTGCCTGAAATTATTCGAAGAAGACTAGATTTTCCAGTACCACTTGGACCAACAATGGCAAGAATTTCAGAGCTTTTTGCCTGGAAAGAAACTGATTGAAGTATGTTGATAGGCTTAGGCTTTGGCACTAAGTGGCAAAAAGAAGCAAATTTTGACTCATTAGGAGTAATGGTATAGGAAAGGTTTGTTATGGTAAGTTTGCAAGGTATCTGTGGTGGCGATTGTGGTGGTAGTGGCAGTGGTGGAGAGTGGTGGAAAGAGGAGGAGCGACTGGTGGATTCTTCAGAAGTTGTGAAGAGTATGATTGAGTCTTCTTCTATGGTTTGTTGATGGAAACAAGACATTTTTGTGAGCTCCATATTGTGGATATGGAGCGATATGTTGCTAAGCAGAAGATTTTGGAAGTGGGAATTTATGAAAGGCTAACGTGCAGTATGGTGTGGGGGTGGTTAGACCAACCAAAGACAAAATTGTTGATTGCTTGAAGAATTTTAAGGTTTTAGTTGTTACTTGCTTTGTAAATGTGGTCATAGTTTTGGCAGTGTTTGGTGATCTAAGAAAGTTGACTAATTGCTTATCAAAACTTTCAAAACTGTATTCGATTCTAGACACAAGTCTATATTAAAAATAATAACTTTTCATAGACAATTCTGTATTGCTCGTGAAAAAGGTTCAATTCTTAAAATATAAATGCATTTTTCTTTTTCTTTTTTTATTAATTATTTACTTTTTTTTATTACTTACATTAAGAAAAAGAAAAACACATAAAACTCAAACATAAGGTCTAAGGGAAAGCAGTGAGGCTCCTAACCAATAAGCTAAGACTTGGTGGTTTATTAATTTTTTACTTTTAATGTGAAAGTAAAATAGTTATTTCATGATAAAAATAATATTTTTTTACTAATATATAAAATTTATATTTTATAAACTTAGAAATATATAATAAATTATCAGATATTTACAATTTTAATCAGATCTTTATTTTACGAAATAATTATTTGGTTCAATAATTATTTTCCAAATAAAATTTGATTAAATTTAAGCTGAATTATTTTCATTTTAAAATTTGAAATTGGAGTAATTATTACATCTTCATTTTGTTTCACACTGTACTTCACAAATCACAATCAAAATATCATAGAAATTGAAAATATTTTAAAAAATATTTATTTTTTTCTTTTAAAAATATCAGATATTGAAAATATTTTAAAAAATATTTATTTTTTTTTCGTTTAAAAATATCTACTTTGTCATTTTCAATTTCAAAAATACTTATTACAAAGTTATATATTTATATATCTAATATACCAATATATATATATATAATATTTTCAGATAATTATAAAAATAATTTTTAGAATTTTCTAAAAATTATAAAATATTTTAAAAATAAAAAATAGCATATCCTGAAATTTATTGTTATTTTTTTGAACTATCATCACGCCTATGTACGGTCACGTTGACTGTTTCTTGCTAAATCAAGAAAATAGATTTTTTTTTTGGCAATAAATTTCAAATTTATTACCAAAAAGAGGTTGTATAACAAAACCAATAAATACACCAATGCGACCAAACTTACAGCAGCACTAAGGCAAATTCCCCTAAAAAAACACAGACCAACTCAGCCTACTTACAACATGTACACAGTACACTATTCACAGTAACATTATCATCTGATCAAAACTCCCATGGTGAGAAAATGAAAGAAAACTAAGAAAATGAGACTCTACATAATCTTCTATACACAGCAAACTCACCAAAACATCCTTCCTCCTTTTTATATTAATTATTTATTATTTATTTTAAAGAGAACAGCTGAAATCTGCAAAAACTTCATATCCATATGAATTCTGTAATATCAAACCAACTAAACCCAAGTTTCATCAGCATCCACAATCCAACACAAATCTCATTAAGCCCCTACCAATACCCCTGCATTCAGACCTAAAATTTTAAATCATAATGATCCAACAAATATAGCCCGTAGCATACTGCACATAGGATTTGTTCTGGCAACTCTATCTGCATTAGCACAACATAACAATGAATCAAAGCTCATTTAACTCTTTATCTCATCCCACACCCAAAGATATCATTTCCATATTCTCAACACCGAGTGTGTAATATTCGCACTTTTAATAGGCACAAGATTAATAAATGTAGAAGGGCAATTAGGGTGTTGGAAGTAGGATATAAATTGTGTATATTAGTACATACTTTTGCTAACATTTAAATTAAATATTTATGTTTTGGATAATCCATTTTAGTATGCTTTAAAGGACGTTGTCATTCCTTTAAAGTGGTATTATTTTTATATGTATGTGTTTTATAAAAATTGTGATTAGTGCATTGTTTTGGAAATTAATAACTATTGTTTTATGATAAATGGCAATGTGGTATGAAATGTATGGGAAATGTGGAAATGAGTCACATTGTATATGTGACTAAAAATTATGTTAAATGTAATTGAAAAATATGGAAAATGACAATGGAATATGGAAATTGTGGGAATAGAATAAATGTGAAGATAATGGGTAAAATGTGTGATGTATGTTTGCCTTATACAATAACTTATTCCAGAAAATTACATTTTGTACTGTTGAGTTGACATGCTAACGATACGTCATGACATTTGATATGTCTACCGGTGATATTATGTCTTCGAGAGAGAGAAACTAGTGTCAGATACTTTTGTGCTAAGGAGACGGCCTTCAGGTGATGTTGGAAACTTTGTCTCCTGTGTCGGGATGGGGACGACCTTCGGGTATTATGTGACACTTTATCCTCGGTGTCGGATCTTTGAGCCATGATAGGCCAAATTAATCTTTCTGGAATCTGGATATTGTATAGGGATTTATTGGGCTCAATGTACATGATTGAGATATGTTTATGGGATATAAAAGACTGTAAATGTTAAATGAGCATTGCATATTAAATGGAGTATAATGCATTTTTTAATGACATAAGAAAATACATTGGTTTAATTATTTATTAATATCAAAGTATGTACCACTAAATTATATGCTTAATGCGATTGAATTGTATTGAGCATGTGGTAGAAGTTCAGAGTAGGATGATATTGATAGGCTTGAGCATGTCTAGGCTAGAGACTAATCTTGAAGGTAGAGTTTTTTGCTACAATACCAAACCAGTTGTGCTGCATTATATGTATAAGTTTGTTTAAGACACTTCAATTTTGTGTAGTATAAGTATTAAAGTTTTGTCTAGTTGTATAAATAAGTATAATGTACATTAATTATATGTGTTAAATAATGGATTATGTAGGAAGCAATGATGAATTTTGTCGATTGAAAACCTGGAAGTGTTATTTTATGCATATTGTGAAATTTATTAATTTGGGAATAATTAAAAGAATAGACAAAACCTTGGTGAAATTTTTCTTGAGATTTTCTTTTATAAACTAGTTTAGTTATTTTTTAGTTATATTCATTCTATTACAATATATACATTTATAATGTTGTATTTTTATAATATCAAGCGAGAGTATGTTTATAGTAAATTGTTGCAGTGCTTTTATATTCTATATATGTACATTACGTATATAGGGTATATATGTTGTACGTATATGGGATGTAAGGGTATTACACAGTAGCGTAGGCATAAATTTCATTGAGTGGGTTCAAAATTAGTAATATAAAAAAATAACTTATTCAAGATAAAATAATAGAAATTTATTTTAATATTTAATCATAATATATAGAAAAATACTCCTAAATTGAGGAATGGGTTATGTACTTTTTTCCAATCAAATTGAAAAATTTACAATAAATATCTCATTCTATACTTTAAAATGCCAATTTTTGGTGAGAGCCAATTGTTTTCCTTTTCCTATTTCATTTTCAAAACTACAGCTTTTCATTTTTCTTTTTTCAATATTCAATTATTTTGTTGAAATGATGGTTCCTTAATGAAATAGGGAATGGGACATATATAATCCAATTTTTGGACTGTAAATTATTATTTTTCGAGCTATAAATTATTGGTTAATTTTGGGCTTTTTTAATTAGATAAATTTGGGCTTTGGACTTTAAATCTTTAACTAAAACTTGAGCTCTTTTTTTGGTGGGGTCAATTTAAAAATTGGGATCAATTTTAAAAATATATATATAATATAAAAGTATATATTCTTTAATAAATTCATTATGCATTGGCTATGCCCCAGGCAACTCTTCCACACCTTCAAACATCAATCATATCTCTTATGACTAGTAGCTCCATATAAAGCCTATATTAGACATGCAATGCATAAACTTAAGTTTAATGGATTCAGTAATTAATCCACAAACGTTAGCTTTATCCATAACCGTCGAGTTCTTTTCCTGCCACAACTAGTACATTGTAGCAAGGAAAGAAGCCCTTCTAATTTTGCCCCTACACTTTTAGCCTTCGTTTTCCGACTAAACCGGCTCACCTCTCTCCTCTAAGGTAAACCATCCCTATTAAAACTGCATTTTAATAATACTTGTTTTAACACCCTTATACCTCAAAAAAGTACAATACATATACTCCGTATATATAAAGTATATATAATACAATAGTGGTACGGTAATTTACCGTATAATCACCCTCTTTAAACATATTTATAGATAAAATTTATTAGATTAATTTATAAAATAAAATCTCTAGAAAAAATTCATCAGAGTTTTTTTTCTATAATTTCAATAAATCTTAAATTGTACCATCCTGCAAAAAAATAATTTACACTCCCATAACTCAAATTCTCATCAAAACATCCACTTCATTAATACATATTCAAAAGTCTCATACTTAAAACATTATTTATAAAATATAAATATATATAACATTATTTGAAATTCATTAAATTTACATATGATATGTTTAATGTATACAAATTCCAAAGTATATATTAAAACTATACGTGTATGCAACCCTTCTAAATTAGTCTTGTGGCACATAAATCCCCAAATCTCAATTATTACTTGGACTACTCTGATCCGCACTCCTCTCACTTGCATGATACATTCAACCGCACTAAGCCCAAAAACTTAGTGATATATACTTTGATAACAATTGATTATTTAACATAAATACATTCCCTCATGCTATAAAAATGCACTATGCCATAGTCCAGATACAATGATAATTTAATATTCATCAAACTCTCATATTCAACATATATATCACAAACACACACATTAGGCCCCAAAAGTCTCTACATAATATCCAAATTCCAGAATAATTGATTTGGATTATCATAACATCAGTTCCACGACCTAGCTTTACTCATGTAAAACTCATTCTTAAGACCTAGCTCTGCTCAGGTCTATCATCAAGCAAAAACTCAAGACCCAGCTCTACTAATATCTATTAACATATACAACACTAACATCAACTTTCTAGAATAAGTAATTTGCAGAGCTAACACATAAACAATATCTCTTTACATTTTCATATTCTCATTTCATATTGTCAATTTCCCACACTTCTCACAAGTGATCAACTCAATTCATGATCACTTCCACATTTCTTCATTCTCATCTCATTCATCATTTTCTACATTTCACACATCACATTGCATGACCATGAATCACATTTACAATATGACCCATTTTTATACATTTCATCAAATTTCACATACATATACATGTGACACAACACATTATACATTATTAAGATACCACATACCAATCATGCTATCCACCATTTTATAATAACAATATACAATATGTCAATCATGAACTTTTAAAATAAATATTAGCAAAGTATCTACAAACCTTTCTTAACTTCCAACTCAACCAAATATCATATTCCAAGCCTTAAATCCCAAAAGCCCTAAATTTGGCCTGCACACACATAAACTAAGTAATAAGTCCAATTATTCAATTAAAATCATTTTCATGCTTAATGTATATCAAACTATCATTAATTACTCAAATTCTATCAATTTCTCAACAAAACCCTAATTTCTTCTCTTACTACCTTACTCAAACTTCAACATATCCAACTCATTTTCATCATCCAACCATAAAACCATAGCATAAATATTAAAATAACATCAAAACAATTGCCTTTAACAATTAAGAACACCTCCATAAAAAAATTCTAAATTTACATATTAATCCCATAAACCCTAACTTCACTAAAACTTAATCATTTCTACCATCCAACTACAAAATCACTACATTCTCATCCAAATAACCTCAAAACCAACTATTTCCACAATTATAGCAACCTCCTTCACCAACTCAAATTTCACATATTTCACCCATAGCCTTAATTTCACCAATTAAGTTCATCTTAACCAACTAATCACCAAATCATCACATTTTCATCATTTTAATTTCATAACCATCTATTTTAACAATTAAAACCCACACTCTCTCTACCCCAAATAATTACATAATCTAAATTTTAAAAAAATAAAACTTAAAAGAAGTATACTTATTTGAAACCTTGGTTATGTTATTCCTCAAAATGCTTTTGAATTACTTTGATTTTTGGTGAAATATGGAGTAGTTGATGAAATCCATCTCTTCCCCTTTCTCTTCCTCAAAATTGGCTATGGTGGATGATGATGAAGAAGATGATAGTTTAATTTCTATTTCCCATCCTTATCTCTTTTTTATTTTAATAAATTAAATATTTAAATATTATATTACTTTAATTCCCAACTATAATTAATTTCTTTCTTACTTTTGACTTTCATTTTTTTTCTTCTTTCTTTTCGTTTCCCACATTTGTATAGATATATATATATATATATATATGAGTTTGAAGAAGGAAACAAATAAATAAAAGAAGAGGGTATATATATATATATGTATATATCATGTATACTTTATGTATATATTATATATTTTTATATACTCTTGTTTATATCATATATATATATTGTGTATATATTATGTATATAATATATATTTTTATATACATTACGTTTATGCCTTATATCTCTCTCTTCCAACATATTAACTAACATTCTATATTAATTATTTAATTATATTTAAAATTGTGGATGTTACACTTGTTCCCAAATCCCTTTGCTAAAATGGCAATCGAAAAACAAAATGCTCAATAGTTTCCAAATGGTTCTTACAGAAACAACACAACTCATCTCCCATAATATGCCACTTGAATAGCCTGGTTTTCATAGCTAACCTACCCTTAACAGCAAGCTAAACTATAAAGCTATGCTTGAGAACACTTCCGCTCCCCCAAATCAAGTTACACCAAGACATCCAGCCTCTTTTAGACCTTAGTGCTTCCCAAGCACTCTTAATTGTATAAACTCGTCCATCTTTTTTCAACAACTATTTAATACTTCCCTTCACACCAAATTGAATTCAATACCTTTTAACCTCATGCCATGCCACTTTAATGGCTTCATTGAGTGGATCAAGTAAGTGCCATTGATGATTCCTCTATAAGTCATCCATCTTGGTGTATTGAGGAATATCAGTATCATACATTTTCAACTTTGGAAATCTATCTCTCACACTTATCTCATCCATTCACAGATCATACCAAAAGGAAAACTCTCCTTTACCCAAGTTATAGGTGAATAAAGGTTTACATTTATCCTTTAGTTTCCTTAATGTTAGCCAAATTCTTGGACAATTAACTCTATTTTGATCTTTGATAACTAAATTGAAGTGTGCCAATATTTGCATTAAGTGTTTTTACTTCAAGACTTAAAATATTTTAAGTTCTCTACTAGTCCTGGGTGGTGCGACCGAGCAACGTCCGAAGCGACTGTGCGCTTGAGTGATCTAATAACCTTTTTACACAGTAAGGATCGTAGTCACTAGAACGGACTGTTAGAGTAGAAGCATGACCATACCATTAATAGAAGAGATTGTCATCTTAAGGAGAACACATCAAATTACACAATAGAGTTGGCGTTTAGATGTGCAGTACTCAATAAGATTGTTAGATGCATCACGCAACTGCCTCACCCATCGAGTGACTGCATGATCCCTGAAGGCAGTTATGGACATTTTGGTAGAAAGGTTAATGGTCATAGATAACAGTGGAAGTCTCTGTAATATCTCAAACTATACCCTAAAATTTTTGGAATACTTATTGTTGAAATTGGATTAAATGATATAAGGTATAAATGTATAAGTGGGAAGATAAGAAAGGTTAGAGGAGTGTATATATGTTGTATATATAGAGATATATACAACATATACAAGTCAACATTTAATTAAGTTCAAAAGAAGATTTATTAATTATTTTTAAAATGGAAATTAATTTAAGTGGAAGTGGATGATGATATTTATATATTATATTATTATAATTGCTTGGTTGAAAATTAAAGAAAGCTTTAGTGGTTAAGAGAAGAGTTGAGTAGTTGACTTTGCTCTTCTTTCTTCATCATCTTCTTCTTCTTTCTTTGTTGGCCGGCTATCACCATAGCAAGAGAGGAAAGGGAGATTTTACTCATCCAAACTCAAGATTGAAGGGTGTTTCAAGTGATCAAGTTGGAATTCTAAGGGTTTTCATCACTTTTTGTAAGTTTTCCACTTGATTCCTTGGTTTTCTTTTAAGTTTGTTTTTTGAGTTTGGTGTTTGATTGTTGATGGTATGTGTATATTTGATTTTGGTGTATTTGAGAGTGCTTGATCTTATTGGTATTGATTTTGGGATTGCTTTGAAGGAAAGGTTAAGTTTGGTGTTGGAAGAGCAAGTGTTGTGTTTTGTGTATGTGATGGTTGTGATTTGTGTTAGATGATGTTTGAATTGTTTTGGTGTTTTTGCAAGTTTATTATGGTTTATTAGTGTGTTTGGTTAAGTTTGTTTGGAGTGGAAGATGGTGAAAGTAAGAGATTTGTTGGATGTGGTGTTGTTATTGCCGGAATCAAGATCTTTGGCCTGACACGTCCATGAACACGGCCAAGTCTTTGGGCATGTCAATGGTTCTGTTTTCTGGATGGGTGACACGACCAGTGACACGGCCATGTCACTAAGCGTGTCACAGCTTCTGTGTTGGAGTAGTATTGACACGTCCAGTAACACGCCCATGTCATTGAGCGTGTCATAGCCACTGTGTTGAGGAAGGATTGGCACGGCCAGTGACACGCCCATGTCACTGAGCGTGTCAAAGCTTCTATGTTGTGGATTTAGGGCACGGTCAGGGACACGCCCGTGTTGTTGAGCGTGTTATGTGTAGAATTTGCCTTAGTTGGTTCTTAGCCTCATTATCTCATGTGTATCTTTAAGTGAGTGTGTATTATCCCTTTTGGATTAGGTTTTGAAGAGATTTGAGTTGCCCTAATCCAAGTGTTGAAGGATTCTTGGAAGAGGAGTTTGGTGTTGTGTGAGTTGCTCTTGAGGTAAGTACAAACCCTACATTATTGCATACATTTACATGACATTGGGACTTAACACATTCGGTTGTAAATGTGTTAAGTAATCTATTACTTTGTTGATACATTTGATTAATATTATGATTTGCATAAGGTGAAAGATATGATGATCATTCAAAATATATGTTCAATGCAATTGGTTATATATGTATATACTCTAATGATGAGATGTGAAGCCATTGTTATTGGCTATAATGATGCAAATGAAATAATTGGGGCATGGTTGCCTAGATGATTATGAGAAAATTAGAATGGAATTAATAATGAAATAATTAAAGAATTGTGTGCCTAATGTGTTATTCACTTTTTAGAGTTTTGTTATTGGTGGCATGCCTAATAGTAACAATTCCTTGAAGCTGGGTTGGGCTTGATCCTTGAAGCCAAGTTGGGTTGAAGTTTAGCATGCTTAACTCCCCTTGAAGCTTGGGTCTAGTCCTTGAAGCCTAGTTGGGATGTTACAAACCCTTGAAGCTGGGTTGGGTTTGGTCCTTGAAGCCAAGTTGGGTTGATGCTTAGCATGCTTCGCTCCCCTTGAAGCTTGGTTGGGCCTAATCCTTGAAGCCTAGTTGGGATGATGATAAATGTGATAATTGAACCAAAACATTAACTCTGAAAGTTGAATGGCACATTAGTTTCTTTTTGGCCCATGCTTGTCTTTGTTTAAATGTGAATCATGAATGGTGAACAAATGAATAATAAGATTTAATGTAAGGTTTTGAAATATGATATTCTTATGTATTGTTTATAATATTTGAATGTATGACATTGGCATTACATTAAAGCATATTATTATTGTGGTTTGTACCACTAAGCCGTTGGCTTAGCGCGATTGTGGTTCATCGCGCAGGTGACAGGGTAGAACCAGAGAGTTCAACTAGACCGAGTCGAGTTTAGGCTTGTGAAGTGTTGATTGTGAATTTCAAGATCAGAGACGAACTGCCAAACATGTATAAACTTTATATTTTTAAATATTGATTTTGATGTGTATATATATATGTAAATACATCTACATTTTTTCGCTGCATAATAAATAAATATTTTATCTAATATGTTTTACAATACAACTTGAATGTTTAAAGTTTTCACATATTATTGCTAAAAGGAAAGATTGGTTTGTTTAATATAAACCGTGACACTCTTGTATCCGGTATACGTATATTACAGATGTTTTTATATGTAGTGTGCGTATATGTGGTATAGGGGTGTTACAGTCTCAATGCTAGAATCACCATGTCACTGTGATATAGCCTCAATGCGACCGCGAGAGTTATTAGGTTCGAAGACCTAGCGAGACTTTGACCGTCCAATAAGGAGAAGCCTCATGGAAGAAATTTTTTTAAAGAATAGTCAATTTTTGGTTTGTGAGACCGCATAATTGAATGTTCGATCACGATAATCATAAAGATGGCAGGAAGTGGTTTGCACCGACTTATCAGACGTCACATAGACTAGTCGCTGAAACTACCCAGTAGACACAAAACAAATCTCATGACCGCTCCATGGCCAAAATGATCACACAACTAGTCTAGCGACTATACAATAAGGCAAGTGACCCCTAAACCCATTTAACAACATTTAATGCAAGAGCTTTATAGTTGGTGAGAGCTTAATTCCTTGGTACTCAACTCTAACTACTCAAAAGAGTTATGAAAACTATAAATACCTCACCAAATTTCATTTAATATATCTTTTAAGCATTTTTTAGCCAAACTCTTGCAAATTAATTTCTTGAATTGCCTTATAATTTTTTTTTTTGTAATTCTTGAGTGTTTGGGTATGAGCACATTAAATACCTTATTGAAAGTTTGGTGTGATCTTGTAAAATACTAGGTTAGAGAGTTCTCCTTGGGTAAAACTCTTGTAAGGGTTGTGAGGAAACACAAACCTTATAAAAAGTTTCATTTAAGCTTGAAAAATAATAAGTTATGATTGAACTTGTAAAAACCCACAAGTTAGTGAAATACTTAACTAGTTGATTGAGGAGTGGATGTAGGATATGTTTATCCGAACTACTATAAATTTTTGTATTTGATCTTCTTCTTCCTTAAACTTTTAATTTCTTTTAAAATTTCAACTCAACTCCAAGAAGAACTAACTCTTAAACTCCAAGAAGAACTAATTTACACCCCCATCTCTTGGTGGTCTAAGGGACAATAAATGATATCAGAGCTAGCAACAAAGTCACATTTAGATTCATTGCATGATTTAAGATCATGGCCATTATTTCATCTCCAACCACTTCCACATCCACATCCACATCCACCTCTAGCGCTACCTTTACAATCACCCATAGCATTCCCACTCATGGGAATCTAAGTACTCACTTTAGATTGTTCTTTGATGGAACTAACTATTCAATGTGAAAATACTAGATGCAAATGTTACTAAATAGTGAAAGCATTGAGTTGTGGGATTTTGTGCTTAATGATTGAAAAGCCCCAACTCAAAACGTAGAAGGAGTATAAGTTCTGGTTCTAAAACAACAATATATGAATGCACAAATAAGATCAAACTACAAGAACAACCATGCCATCTCCATCCTCATAAACTCTATGTCAAGAGAAGAAGTTTGAAAAATCCAACATAACACTAAAGCTTATGGAATTTTGAGGACACTTGAAAATTTCTATGAAGGCAGTACTCAAGTGAAGTCCAAGAATGTAATAACCCAATTTTTTTAAATTATTTTAAAATGTCATTTTAAAATATATATAAGTATTTTATTATTATTTAAATTATGAAATTATTTTAAAAAATTTTGATATTTTATTTATTGTAAAAAAAAGAAGAAAGAAAGAAAAGAATATATATATGTATTTGTAACAAAGAGAAGATATTAATGAAGAGAGAAGGAAATTTAATTGAGAAGAAAGAAATAGTTTTTGAGGGAGAGAGAGGAGAGAGACTCTGAAATGTTTTCCTCCAATCTACCATCTTCTGGTGATCAGACACCGATCCTCGTAGGCCCAGTAGAGAGGCCATCGTCTGACGAGTCAATTGCCACCTGAATTGCCGTCGGAGGCTGTCAGACAGAGACTTACATGCCGTCAGAAGTGGTTATGGAGAATAACACTGGCAACAACTTTTTGATCAATTTTTGACCATTTACGACCTCCTTTTCCAGCGATTCAGGTGCCTTTTCAATTTCGATTAGGAGCTTCAATAAGAGTCGCTAAATTTTAGTGATTTCTGTATATCTGTGAGTTATATAGATTAATATAATTCTCCACTCTCCTAATTTATGATAATAGCTACATTTGCATAAATGCATTGATTGCTTGTGCAATATAATACAATTATCGTTATTAACATTAGATTATAGAAGCATAATGTGTGTCGGTATATGATTTGATTGCGTTATTGCATATTTTTTGTGTTTGCCAGATAGGGTTGAGATGATATGGGACCACACATGATCTGGGATATGGGTTATGATATGATGATGTTATATGATGATGAGATTAGGACTAGAGTGACAGCGGGGGCTTTCTTAAGCTCAGTGCTACTTGTCAATCAGGTAGCATTGCTTGGCTAGGGTTGTGAAGACAGACCCTATATATTGGATTATAAGAGAAACGTGTAGACTAAAAGAGCCATATAAGTGGATCAATTCCCCAGTTTGGGTTTAGTATGGCCCAATTGACTTACTCATATCCTTGTATGATTTTGTGATTTGTTTGTCTGGTTGACATTTGCATGGGAACGTTGTATTATATTAATTGTTATATAGCTTATTGAGTCCAACACTCATTCTTGTTTACTATTTTTCCTCCAGGTTGCAGATGGAGCGTGGAATGAATGTTTTATCAAGTCATACTGCCTTTCATTTCTATGCAGGAGTGTTATTTATATATATTATTGTGTAATTGTGTTATAATTATTTTCTAAAACTTTGCATGGTATTACTTCTCTTGTCTATCTTTCTATTTAGTTCTGCTGTTTGTTTAAATTTATTTTAATTACCTACGTCTGATGTTGATGATAAGGCTTGTGATGTTGCCTAATTATGGCAGCGATATATAGATTTTGCTTAATAGGTGTGCCCATAGCCCTGGTTTCATGAAAGTGATAACCGTCATAGCACAGTTTCCTCGAGTTTCAGTTGTCAGGCTAACTACGAGTTTTGGAAGCCACGTGCATTCCCATCCTTAGTGCCAGTCATGTGCCCTTGGGTTTAGATCGTGACAAAGAAGATTCAAATGCTTATACATGAGTATGAGCTCTTTAAAATGAAACCAAGTGAGAATGTGGACATGACCGACTGGTTACAATAGTAACCAATTGGAAGATGTATGGGAAGTTGTACTCACAAGAAGATGTCAACAACAAAATTCTAAGAGAACTTCCTAAGAAGAATTTTGAGTTTAAGATTTCATCTATTAAAGAATCTCATGACCTTAGCAAGCTTAAGACTCATGAGCTCATTGGAAAATTTTGGGTTTAATTAGGCATGGGATTTTCTAAATCTAACTATTTAACCTCCTTTTATGAGAAATTAACACTCGTTATCTCATAGCTATTTAATAAATAAAAATTCTTTATATTCAATAAAAAAAATTTAATTAATTAAATAAATTTAATAAATAAAAAAGTATTATTATCACTAGATCTATATTGTCCATTGGAGTTTTATGTGGTTGGCTAAAAATTTCTTGCAATTCTCGTAATCTCATTCAATCAAAGAATTGTAATTTCTAGTACAAAGCCAATGAGTTCTCAACTGGGTTTAATATTTAATCAAATTCTAATATAAATTTGTAATCTTTCTTTCACAAAATAGGAGTATAAACTTCCCAGTGAAATGGTTTTATTAAGTTTCTTTGATGGGTAAGAAATAACACTTAGATTAGTTATCAAAATCCATTTCATTTTCAGGGAGTGAGAGAGTCACTCTTTTGACAAAGAGAGTTTAATTTTGTTTATGTAATTTTGTTTCCTTTTTGTAGTTTTGAAGGATTTATTATTTTGAAATTCATGTTTGTTCATTTTAACTCTGATTTCTTTTCTTTAGTGGTTTCAATAGTTTTTTTTTTAGTTTTGTGAGTATTTGCTCAATCACTTGAAATTTTTTATGTAATATGTTTTTATATTAATTTTGATGGTTTGGGTTCTTGAGTACAGGATTATAGTTTTACTTGTTCTTGATTAAAAGTAGATGGAATAGCTCAAATGCAAACAAAAGCATTATTGGCGGCGGCAGAGGAGATCATAAAGGGAAGATGAAGGTCTCCCTTCATTAATCTTTCATTATTTTTTCAATGTAAAGTAATGAATTTGGAAATTACTGGCAACTAATTTTAATATTCCAAAAATATTTTGAATTTGAGATGCATGACATTAATTTTAATATATTTACCATGTGAAGCAATGGACGTAGAAATTACTCATAATTGATTTGAATATTCTGAAAACTTGCTAAACTTCGAATTTACGACAATTGATTTTAATATTTCTTTCATGTAAAATAATAAACTTAAAAATTACTAATAATGGATTTATTATGATTGTTTGGCATTATTTGTAGTGTTAGAATATGAAATGAAAGAGAGAAAACAAGAAGGGTCTCCCTACAAAAAAAAAAATGCTTGGTTGCTGAGTAAATGAAAGAAAACTAAGAAAATTGATTTTTTTTTTGGTGTGGCTTAGGTTAATTTTTTATTGATGATAAAATGGAGGAAATGTATAGACTCTAAAATTTTATGAATTTAAAATTAATTTAAAAGCCAATGTGTATCTCCGCAAAAACTTGATGAGTTTATTTGTACATTCTCTCGTAAATAAACTATTTAACATGAAAAAAAATCCCATTAAAGTATCCGTCCAAGGGGTTTAAATAATTTGGTTTACAGAAAAACGGTTTAAATAATTTGTTTTACAGAAAAACTGTGCATAATTGACCTTAAAAAAAAAATTTAAGTGCCTGCTTGTATATGTGTAAAAACTACATGGGCTTATTTGCATCTTTTCTCTTCAAAAATTTAAAAGTCTTCTTAGGTTGATTTTATAATAATTTAATTTTTTATTTTATTTAAAAATATTATTTATTATGATTTCATTTTTAAATTGGAAAAAAGTATATTCAAATTTAGAATATGAAATTGTTTATATAATTATATTTTTGTATAAAAATATTTAAAAAAGAGAATAATTCATATATTATATAAAAATAGAAAAATAGAAATTAGAAAATAAGAATCTAAAAAAAGGGGAAACAAAAAACTAAAAAATAAATAAAAAAAATCACGATTAAATGGTCTTTTTACTTTCTCAATGCTAAACCAAACTAGCACTTCAATATTTTATTGTACATCTAAATTATTAAAAAAGTTATGATGATTCGATCACACTTCAAACCTAGTAGATCAATGACTTGTAACTAATCTAACTTAAAAAGTATATGTGCAAATTCGAATTCATTTTTTTCTTGCTCGAGATATTTATATAAAATATTTACATTCCAACCAAAAAAAAATATATTTTAGATTATTAGTCTAGTAATAAGTTTCTGAGTCATATTGCAGAGGGACTTAGCACATGTAATGCTGAGGTGAAACCCCAGTTGTAGGCCCAACTGGCCAGAGAGAATTCAAGCAGTTGACAGTTTATTCAAGAATACAAAAGCAGATGCAGATTCACCATATTCTTGTCTTCAAATCGGAAACGAGAAAAACACTGATTTCTTCTCAAGTCAGAATTTTTTATTTCTAGCCTTTGACAGTTGCCGACCCAATTGACTTGGGATTAAAGCTTTGTTGTTGTTGTTTGTAGCCTTTGAACAGAGAAAAAAAATGCATAATAAAGGATTTGGCAGACTGTCATTTACCTGCCATTATTATCAAAAATCTGATCTCCGTTTCTCATTTATGTTCTCTCTCAAAACAACAGATTGGTTGATTTGCGTCACCAATCAATCATTAATGCATCCTAAAATGAGTCGTTTGCTCATCAAACGTATTAGATTGCTATTTTTCATTCAGGGCTAGTTTTCAATGTCAAAGCATATGACTAAATATCATATTGAGAAAAAAAATGAAAAAAATTCCACTGATAAGCAAATGCTCAGCTGCTTGCTTATTCTATTAGAATGAACAAAAAACTCTGTGCTTGCTTAATGTGAAACTATCAACTTTACGCATTTGAATGACCAGAAAAGCAACTTCTTTTCTTCCTTGACATCTCCTTCGTCCTTGGAGGTTGAAGAGCAACCTTCTCGAAAACAGCTTTGACATTCTGACCAATCAAGCACAAACCATTGCTGGTAATGTTTGTCCATTCATAAACAGAAAGAATAAAAAAAAATGAACTACTCTGAAATTTTGATCTAATGAGTAATCTACCTGCTGAGTCTTGGAGCTGCAATCGATATGCGGTGCTGCACCAATCTGTTTACTCAGCTCCTCTTCCAATTTAGCTTAAGCTACTTGTATACTGTAAGAGCAAAATATGCCTGATATAAAATTCAAAAAATTTGAAACAAAACGAAAAAAAATCCAGCAACAAATACATGTGCAGATGTTATGATATTAGAATTCATGTGGTCAGCCATATATCCTCTTCCTTTGAGAAGATCTAGTATATACTACATAATACAAGTTGGTCAAAACTCTAATTTACAATACATGAATAAGAATTCAGAAATCTAGTTTTCTAAGTAGCATAGCTAGTTTTATGCCAACAAGAACAACTATAATATTTGGTGCAAGCCAAAAAAGTTCAGCCAACCACCAAGGAAATATGGAATAAAAAAATTCAGAAAAAAAAAATTAAAAATCTCTGCTTGTACAAAACGACATGGTCAATTTACATAATCTCATGGCCAGAAAAGGTAGCCTCATTTATGTTGAGTGAAGAGTAAAATGAACCACTGTAGAGGCTTTAATTTGAAAAGGATAATAATATGAGACGCCTTTTACGAAAATGATCTGGAAATAGACATTACAAAAGGAAAAATATGCAGGACAGGAAATTGAAAAGTCTGTACCTTCTTAAGAACATTTTCATACCTTGCGCTGCTAATTAATGTGAAACCAAAACAAATATGCCGACTCCTCTGAGGCTTAATGGCCTCAATCTGCTGTAATCCTCCTGACCTTTAATTAGGAAATTGTTAAAGATGTGCCGTAAATAAACTACCAATCAAAACTGAACCCCACTGACCAAACTTCAAAAATTATTACAAATCCCATTAATTTCAACTTTAAATGGTTTTTCTATTTTCTTTTCTGAGCAAAAATCAAACTACCTGCAGTATCTGATAATCCCCATTTGACAATGTTCCCATCCACAGCCACAGCAGGACTAATGCTACTAAATTGTATAAATATGCACAATCTCACTTCAATGTCTTTCACTACAAACCCTTACTCAGACAATAAAAGGACAAAAACCAATTAAAAGTTTGAATTTTTTTTAGGATCCATTAAATAAGTAAAAAATCCATATGGAGAAATCCCAGAAAGTTTAATTAGTTGAAAGAAAAGAATAAAAGAACACAAAAGAAATGGAAAAAGATTGAAACTTCACATTGGGGAACTTGTAGCTAGTGTAACAGATGAGCATACAAGTCTTGCCAACAGCTCCATCACCATCTGTGACACATTCAATGAACTTTGAAGTACTCCTCTTAAAAACCCACAATTTTTCACAGTATAATGTAATTTGTTCTTTAATTAGCTAATAACGCAAGAGAAACCTAATATAGCTCTCCAAAAAGTTTTGGGTTAAAAAAAGGATGCTTTGAAAGAAAAAGTTGAAAAGAACAAGACAAAAAAATTTAAAACAAGGAGTAATGGGTGTGTGTGTTTCTGTGTGTCTATATATGCTGGAGGCTTAAGTGATATACTAACACAAGACCTCCAACCAAATAAATGAACATTTAAAAATATAATAGAATTTAAAATTTGCCAACCTACGACACGGTAATAATTTTTAACCAAATGAATACTTTAAGATACTTTTATTTAAATAAAACTGTCTTCCCATCAAGTATTTAAATTTGAAGATATAACTTAAGTGCAAAGCAAAACTCAACCCAACTAGAAGACATAAAGCTCAGTAGCCATAGCCGAGCAATAACTACATACGCGACTTGGGCAATAGACCCAAGTTCAAGTCTTCCTCGCCAATGGAAAAAGAAAATTAAAAAGAAAAAAGAGAAGACAAAGAACTGAATTGGATTTGACATTCCCTTTTGCTGAAATACTATGCAGTGCAGGACAACTAAAATAAAAATTGGCTTTTACTCCAACATTTCATAAAGGTCATAAAGGGATAAATACAAAGTTGCACATTTCTTATTATCATTTATGCTTTATTTTGAATTGTAAGTTTAAGGCAAGGAAATACACTATAATGCATAAATATCACTTTTTTTTTCAAGTTGAATCAACCACCTGATGCCATGCTTCAACTCAATAATATTTTTTTCTTTTTTTTTTTTCTCTAATTTGAGTGGAAAGGGCAGAATGAACTGGACCACATTTTTCTTTTGTTCAAAATATGTTTAATTTTGCTTTCTGCCAACAGAAAAATCATACTCATTGGACCAGTCTCCAAATAGTTCAACCAGAATGGAGAGGGCTACAATATAGTATAATCTGGGCTGGACTTGTAAAGAATGATAAGTGCTTTCCATTACTTGAACATAAAAACAGAAATACCAAAGGCTTCTAGGATAACAATAATTTGTATAATTTAATTATAAAGTTACAGAATTTCTTTTACCACATTAGGGCTTCTTGGCAAAAAATGCAATATGGAAAACAATTCCCAACCCTTGCAACACAAAAAGCCTCTCACACTACATATGCGAAAAAAATAAAATAAAAATCATGAAATTGCAAAAGCTACAGAAAACAGACCTCATCATCTTTGAGCTCAGGAAAATTGCACAGAAAAACCAGAACTGGTGCTTGTAATATTCATAGGGCCAAATTCATCAAAATCAGAATCAGATCCCCTATTGTAGTCATCCCAACCATCAGGAGAATCCTCATCTTGCCCACTATTTGTCAAAGGCAAATGAAGCTCAGAGATAGGAACTGGAAGAGGCTCTTTGCTGAAGTACTCATCATGGAGCAGTTCCATTGCTGTAGCTCTGTTAGCTGGGTCATAACAAACCAGTTTCTTGATTAGAGAGATTTCGTCAAGGGAACGATTAGGGAGACAGGCCTCTAAACCAATGGGATTTTCAATTTGAGCAAAAGAAATTGTTCCACAATCAGGAAGTTTTATACAGCCTGGCCACACTTCCTCTGTTAAATTGCCTAGGATATTGATAATTCTGCCAAGTTGATCTATATCAGAAGTCCCCGGGAAAAGGGGATTGAAGGATAAAAGCTCCGCAAAAATGCAGCCCAATGACCATAGATCAACCTCCAGTCCATAGTCTGTGGACCCATAGAGTAGTTCAGGAGCCCTGAACCAGCGAGTTCCAACACATGAAGTAAGTGAACCATGTCTATCATCCCCAACTTCATCAACCTCATAAGAATAAGAACTCTTGAAAATATCATCTCCTATGTCACTTGCTGTGCCTGTTGCGAGACAAGATGTATCCCCATATTGAACACTTGTTTCCTCCAAGTAATCATGAGCCTTGGATTCATTATTCTCTCTAAATGATTCATCTCTCCTTACAATACCTTGCTGTTTTTCTTGTGCTTCTTGAGACGAGTTGTTCACCTCAGGAATGACCTCACCTGGAGGAACAACTTCTTCCTGGTATGTAACAGGGTTCTTTTCACACGGCTGAGGGTTCTCATCAGTAGCAACAAAACCAGGATCCATAAGCATCCTTGCCTGGAAATAAAATCCAACCAATCATTTTACTTCCAAGAAAAAATACAAACTCAATAATAATATAAAATGAACACAGAATTGAAAGACATTATAGTCATCAAGAATGGCCAAACCTACTGCTTCTAATCCAGTTATCAAGTTCAGCTTGACCAGAACAAAATAACTGGCCTATAAATAGACGAAGTGCCTCCTTCTCTCCCATATTAGATGTCATTCATTTCCTAAAGATGATATATTAACAACAATAACAAAATTTTAATCCCAAAGCCAGTCCTTTTCTTCTATTCCTCTCGGTTTGCATTACATCTTCAGAAAGACTTTTCAACAGTTGGAAACATTAACCAACAAATACAATCATTACCTAAACCTCACAAAATTAAGCAACAGTTTAATAGCTTTAGTTAATATTACCTACAAATGCTTACAAACAACTACACTTCCAGTTAATCAATTCAATCATGACCAATCCCCTAGTAGAAACTAAGCTAAAACTATAAAACATTATTCGAATCAGCCCCACCGACATACAAAAACCAAATCTTTAATCTACATTACCTGGCCAAAATCAGCCAATTTGAGAATCCCGTCATCAGAAATCAACAAATTAGCAGGTTTCAAATCCCGATGCACGATCATATTCCTATGGCAAGCATCAACACCACTCAATATCTGCATCATCCATCTTTTCACTTCCCCAATTCCAATCGCAGCCTCTCCATTCTTCTTCCCTTCCTTAATCACCGCGGCAAAATCCGTCCTCAAGAACTCCAACACCAAGACGGCGTCTTCGTCCTCCCTCCAAAAGTACTCGTGCATAAGAACCACATTGGGGCAGTTATGAAGGATCTGCAAGGCCTCGATTTCCCGGAAAGCCGATTGGTAATCGTGGATTTCTTTAAGGGCGACGATGGTGTTGTCTGACAGGCGGCGGGCCTTATAGACGTCGGAATAGGCACCGCAGCCAACTCGTTCTTGGATGTCGTATTCGGCGATTATCTCGGGTCGGTTGTATATGCTCCAGCTCTTGAAGTGGGACGGTGGTAATGGGTTGTCCATGTTGGTGGTCACGGTGGTGTTTTAAACTCTGGTCGTCTCTGTTTTCTCAGGAATGTGGCAGTGTCGACGGCAGTGGTCTCAAATTATCTTTTTTCCAATTTTTTGTAATATATATATATATATATTATCACGATCTTATTTAAAATTACAAAGTATTAATTAAATTATCATATATATGATATATATTTAAATTTTAAAAAATTTAAATCTGTAATAATATTTTTAAAATTATATTTATATTATTGTTATTATAAATATATATATATACATATAAATTTTTACAATAATAGCAAATACAAATCAAATATTTTCAAAGGTAAATATATATAAATATATGAAGAGGAGCCTATAAAAATTTTATTAAAATGTAAAATTTTAGTTTAAATTGCCTAAAAAGAGAGAAAAAAATTCCTCACCCAAACATAGAAATTCAACCACATAAATTTTCTATAGAAATTGATGGCTTCACTTATTAATTTTATCACCGAGATATAATAAATTAAAATGCAGTTAAATTTAAAAATATGCATTGTGCGATGGTAATAAATTCTAAAACTAAATAATTCAAATAATGCATTCTCTCTTAAGATAGTATTACAAGATAAAAAGATATTTCTTATGATGTTTTTATTTTTATTTTAAATAAAATTTTATGTAATTTTAATATATCTATGAATGGGTAGGAAAGTGCATGAAAAATGCTTATATACTTTATATTGATTTTTGAAAGGGTATCAGGTTGTTTGATTTAATTGCTAAATAATTTAATATAGTGAGCCACAATAAATATACAATGTACTGCATATTTCCGATGGGTATTAATGATATTTTGGGTTGTTCTATGCAAGATGACATGAGAATGAAAATGAATATGTAGAATTGTAGATATTGGAACTTCTATATCACGAATTAATTAAAACTTGTGAAAATTAGGAACTCCCAATACCCTTCAGTGGTGAGTTCTAAATATTTGGTCTGACGTTTCTAGCTTTGAATAGAAGTATAGTTGAATTAATTTCAGTGAAGTTATGGTTGATAAATCTAGCAGAGAATTTCCAAAAGCAAAAATGTCAACTGTGTATGTGAATATATATATATATATATATATATGTTGTAGTTGTTGAAAATATTTCAAGGTACTTAACCAAACTTATTAATAAATTAAATAGCTATTTAATATCACTAATAGGAATTTTTATATTTAGTTGCACAACATTCTATTATTTATTACCATCTTAAATAAAGTCTCGCCGGCATTTCACTGAAAAATTTTTGTCGGAAGATTTTAATAGCAAATTGGGTACCCACGCATTCATCTTGAAGAGAAATTTTCAAAAAATATAAGTCACTCTCCCTTGCTCGCAGAAAACTGGTCGAAAAATCGGTTAAAAAATTTGCATTTGCCGGATTCTGGCCAAGTTTAAACTTACTCCAAAAATTGCAAATGAAATACCAAAATGAAGATCAGGAGGAGAGGAGTATAATGGTACTGAATCGCCATGAAAAGAGGTCAAAAATGGTCAAAAAATCTAGTCAAATTTGTCGGTAGCGGTACTACGCGGGGAGTTTTGGAGGTTGCGTGACCCGCCATTGGGGACGATATCGATGGCGCTGGAAGCGTCATTGAGCGGTGGTTGCCCTGGTCTAACACATATCAAAATTCGAGCACTGGATGATGGTAGATCTGAGATGATCTCTGGCAACCTCTTTTCTCTCTCTTTCTCTCGCTTCACTGCCTTTCCCTCTTTTCTTTATTTCTTTTCTTCTTCTCTCTCTTCCCTTTCCCTCTATTTTTGTTACTCTTCTTTTTTTATTATTTATTTTATTAGGATATTACACTGTCACTATTTGAAATGTTATGTTCTGGTCACTATTTCAATTAAATATAAATAATAAATTAGTTGTAATGGAATTTTTATCATTCGTTAATAGTGATGAATCTTTCTTTTGTAAATTAGTCGCTATTTATTCACACTAACTTCACGCCATGGTTTTGTCATAAAAAAGTTATAATGGGACTATTTTTTATTTTTAGTTAAAAGACAATAAATGGTTAAAATTAAAAAAAAAAATAGGAAACACATAATGATTTAAAACACATATAGCAACATTGACTAATTGACATTGAAGAGTTATTAATACTATCAATTTAATCATATCGCTAAATTAGTTAGCATCACATTGATTATAACAAAACAAAACTTTTTAAGGAAACAAATTAGATAGCAAACACAAAATGTAAATAAGAAACACATAAAAAATCCGCAAAATGATGAAACATGTTCATTAAATTAAAATTATTGAATTTAAGAAGTTACTTACCGAAGTTATTGGCTCCTTCAAATTCTTATTTTGATGAAATCTAGGCTTCAGCAATAAATCAACAAGCTCCTTTTGCTAAATGGTTTAGAACAGGGCCGTCTTGGACATTTTAGGGGCCCCGAGCAGAAATTAAAATATGGGCCCTGAGCGAAAATTTTAAATTTGAGGGACCGTCCAAAAATAAATATTTAGGACTTAAGGGCCTAAAAATAACAATGTAAAATAATAATTTTTATATAAATTAAATAGTAAAATATAATAATTTTTATATAATAATTTTTATATAAATTTTTAAAAGTATTTATATAAATTAAATACTAAAAATAACATTCAAATCCTGTGATGGTTTTGAGGGGCCCCGAGTAACCATAACATTCAACGCATGACAGGCTTCAAGGATTTGAGGGGCCCTGAGCAATCGCTCAGGGTGCTCCCCCTCATAGCCGGGCCTGGTTTAGAATCATGCTTCATATGGTTTTTTTTAGAATGGCTTTTGGTTGAATGTTTCACACTTTCCATGTTATTGTTTTTCTCTCTGTGTATTTTTGCTTTTCAAAACCCTCTTTGTTTTTTTTTTCTAGATGTCCTTGTTTATTTTTTCTTTTCTTTTGATAGTTTTAAGGAAATAATTCAAAATCATTCAAAAACATCAACCCAAAAATCTCTCTATCTTTGCATATATTTCAAACTGCATAAATTTTGAGCAACTAAAAAAATATTTTTACGTGATTTGCTCAAGACCCAGTAGAAAATGTCAAACGAAGGGTCTATGGTGAACTTGCATGATCCCCATGGCAAGCTTGCCTTGGACCATGGTGTGCTCTCCATGGTTTTAGTTTTTTTTTATTTTATATATTATATATTTTTTCATGGCCAACTCACCATTAAATATAGCGAGTTGACCCTATGGCTAACTTTTACTTTTACTTTTTCTATTTTTTTAATATTTAATATTATTCTATTATTTAATTTGGGTTAAGCTATTCAAATTAATTTTAGTGCTGACAAGTTAGTGCGAAGAGCATCCAGATGAGCAATTCTATTAGTGTTGCAGCCGATTAGTGGCCCTTTATAAATGATGTTGTAAGGACGAAGGTGAAGGATGATAAATTTGGGCCTTTCATTCACATGTTGGATTATACTTATAGGTTTGAACATGGTATGATTGAAGTACTAGCTAAGAGATGGGTCAACTCAATCCATTGTGAGGCCTCCCTAAAGCACCTGTCCGATCCACGATGGGGTCGAAATGCTTATTTGGGTTTAGTTCATGCAAAAAATTTAGTCTCCTAATATGGTAGGCTCGAGTTTAAAAGAGAGTCGCCACTTCAAATTTTGTTTTAGGGAGACAATTCAAAGGAAAAAACCCCTTGTGACTCCATTTTAAGAAAAAGGCATTAGTCATAACCAAAGGATGGTCTAGTATTAGATTTTCCACTTTAAGCAAATAAATATAGCCTTAATGTAAAGTGAAATTTACAAAATTGGTCTAGTACTAAATTATGCATGAGCACGATATCCATTCATCAACATCCATCACAAAATAAGGTAAAAACAATGTCCAAGGAAATAATTTAATATTACATTTCAAAACCAACACAAAAGGGATTTCAACTCTAGTTCTTATGGGTACTAAGATAGGCACATATTTCCCAAAAGGAAGCATTTTAAAGGAATAATAAAAATACAATATTATAATGAATAACCCAATATGTACCCAGGGTTGTTAAGGTTGTATGGTTGATACTCGAACTTATATTCCAAGCAAGCCCACATATTCTTTTGATGATTGGAATTAGACCCTCATACAGTTCTGTCTACTCATGAAAGTATGAGAATTGGGAGGTTTGGTAAACCTAATGATGACGACCTAGGGTTGACCCAAAAAAAATGATTTTGACATAAACCATTTTGAGAAAAAGATTATTTGATTTGAAGATGACTTTGACCTAAGTCATTTAATTGATATAAAATTATTCTAAAGCAAATCATTTGAGAAAAAGTGGTTTTGATGCAAACCAATGGTTGATTTTGAAAAAGTGACTTTGATGCAAATCGTTTGAGAAAGAATGATTTCTATGCAAATCATTAATTAATTGATGAGGAATGGTTTTGACACAAACCATGAAAAATGATTTTAATGCAAACTATTTAATTAATCGAGAAAAAAATGATTTTGACGCAAACTATTGATTGATAAAAGGTGATTTTGAGGTGGTTGATTAATTAGAAATGATTTTTATGCAAATCATTAGAATTAGAATAATGATTAAATGATCCTTGGATTGATTAATTTATGATGATAATTTTTAAATAGAGGAGCTTAGAAATTTGACCATTCTTATGTGTGCTTTTTGGGTGGGAGAGCTTCCAAAGCCTTCTTTATAGACCAAAGTTCCACTTTTGGAGAGAATTCAATGAACACCTTGCTTTATTTGACAAAAAAGAGAAAATGGCCTTGAAAGATCTTGAAAATAAGAGAAAAGTACTTTTAACTGCCTTTAGAAGTGTTTTAGAGGTGATATGATGATCTAAGCTGATTTAAAAAAATGGAAAGAGGAACCATATTTATAGGCACGGAGGTTGAGGTAGGAGGTCACATAAGGTTTATTGTGCAATCATTGGCATCAAGGCAATCAGGGGTGACTGGATCGATCACCGATCCCCAGATCGATGACTTGTCTGGATTGTGGTCATCAATCAAATTTTGGTGACCAGAATAGTCAGCGGTCACCAATCATCATATCAGTGACTATTTGATAGATCGGTGACCTGGACACACATTAAATTTTTGGAGCTTGTTTTGAGACTGTCTAATACTCGATTGGTGCAATTCTTAAACTGCTGGAACTATAAAAAATGAACTTTAACTCAAGGTGCAAAAATTAAGGGTTCACACCTACGCTTTTCATTTCTCATTCAGGGAAATGACCATCAAACTAGTGGATTTTACTGCCATTATCATGATTTCGTTCTGGGGGAAGCACGCACCTGTAAGCCAGGAATTTTAGCCCCAACAACTAATGATTATCTTCGGCACTATTAGACTCATAACCTTACAGAACACAACTTAGGCTCATAGATTGAGAGTTGCCACTTAGATAGATCAAGAAAATAAAAGAAAGAGATGGTGGCTCAATTCCTAATGAATCTTCAATTTCCTACTAAATTCGAAAAGTTGGGTATAATGGCCATAATAGAATGTATCCTACTATCTCTATACGCTTAGTTTATTGGAACTGATCTCTTTTCTATATTCCAGTATTATATTATTTTTAAATGTCATAATATTATCATCTACGTAAGTAATAAGAGTATGTAAAGGGTAAATAAAGAGACATTTTATTCAAATCAAAAAATAATATATACAAGGCAAGAAAATATTTGAAACTAATAAAATAAACAAAATAAAAATAATTGGGCACCCGTCGGTGATGGAAACATGCCCTTACAGCCGATAATAAATCCTATACCTCAATCTAAAAATAAAAAGTATGTCAAAGAGGCCTATTATAGTGTTTCTAAGGAAAAACACCATAATCAGAGCAAAATAGGGCAATAAGGTGAAATATGCATCAATATCTAATAAATATCATAAATCACATCAAAGCCACTTAGAATCATCATTGTTGATTGCAATTAATCACAAATCGCAATTTAATTAATTACAAAAAAAGCTAACCAATAGGGGATCCTAATTCTAGCTCTTATAGGTCATAGGTTAAAAACATATTTCCCAAAATATTTTAATAAAGTGAAGAAAAATAAAGTGAAATAGTTCACTCAAACTAAATAAAATTAAGCAAATTAATAAAGTTAAAATAAAACAATTAAAGAAAGGAAGAAATGAGAAACCAATTGGGTTTGTTTGATCTCGTTTGCTATTTGGGTTTAGATCCTAAAGTTTTCTTGTGTATCCCTTCAAATGGTAATCAAAACCTCGCAATTCCACTGCCTCAATGGATAGTTTTGATTATCTTGTTTATTATGTTTTTGAGTTCGATTTGATTACCGAATTGAAAAAGATTTAGTTAAGGTGTTTTACCTTTTTTTGTCTTGATTTTGGTAGAAGCAAGTCATATAGCGCCTTTTCGGATCAAATTTTCACTTTGGGGATGATCCAAGTTGATGACAGTTGGTGTTTTGAACCAATTCTTCTACTCCAAGTCAAGGTCATTGAAAATAAGTCCAAGAGTTGGTCCAGCTTTAAATTATTTAGCCAAGTTGGAATCAAAGTCAATATTCATGGCTCCACACGCCAAGTTAATTTTAGGATCCAAGCTAACCAAAGAGACAAGCACTAGGTAGTTCAAACTTAAGGAGGAAGAACCATTTCCTTTATAGAAATAAAAAGAGGGAGAAGAGAGAAAGAAAGTACTAAATATGCCTTGTTTGCCTTTTGGTGTACTTAAATGTTAGGGAGGCTGCTATTTATAGAAAAACTTTTGAAGCTAATAAAATTACAAATTCCAATGTGGGATTTGAAGTAAAAATGTGATGTCTATATAAGAGAAAAATTGCAACCCACATAGAGGAAAAATTGGGTGCTCAGGCTAAGAGGTTGTTACAGTGTGTATAGCATCCTACTAGGCTACGACTGCCGCATACCCTGCGCAGCCGTGCAAACGGCCCTAGCCCCTACCTTTTTTCTTCAATTTGAGTCCATCCGAAGTCCAATTTGTGCAATTCCAATTGTATTGAATTCATTACTCTTAGAGCTTCATTTGAGTGCTATTTTAAGGGTTCACAATAGACATAAAAATTCAATAAATAGGAGCCAAATATACCACATGAACAACACAAAAACATTTTTAATCTATTGACAATACAAAAAAAAAAACAAAGGAAAGATTGTAATGCAAGACAAAATATAGAGAATATAATTTTATTTCATGAAAGAAAGCAAAAATGAAAAGAAAACCAGCGATAAAACTTATATCATATGTCCCTTTTCTTTACCTTCTAGCATCTGTTTATGAAATATAAATATCATTTTTAACAGAAAGTTCAAAGATATGGAAGCAATTAGAGTTCAACTGATATTATCTTTAGTAGTATTATTTTTGTTTAATGACAATTTGGTGTGACTTACCACTAAGTTGTCGATAGAGTAAATTATTCTTGTTCAGCTAACTGAAATTATTCAAGATTTGCGCTAATATAATGAATCAAAAGTATTTTTTTTTAAACTAATATCATTTAGTCTCTAATGATATTAAAAATTATTTTAAATGACTCAATGAATTGGCATAAAGGCATTATACTTTTCAAATTGAACATTTTATTGTGGGGTATCTAATTTGTGTGGATATATTATGAACATATAAATATTTCAAGTATTAATCTATAGGAACTATGTCAAAAAAAAATAATATTTACCAAACATGACAACTAAAATAGAGTATACAAATGTGAAATATAATAAATATATATCAAAATCGAATCAAAAGCAGTCGAATACAAAAATCCAAATAGAACCATTTTCATAAAAGAGAAATAAAAGTGTCAAATATGACAAATTGTATTCAATGAATTTACCAAACACCTCATGTATATTTGTATAAGACAGTAAAAAAAAACATAAAAGTCTATATAATATTTCAAAATTCCTTAACTATTAGAGCTGGGCCTAACTCATCCTAAAAATCTGAGTTTACAAGAAGATGATTGCCCAGTCTTATAAGTGACTGGAGCTGCTCATTCCTTACCGATGTGGTATTCACATTCCCAACATCCCCCCTCAAGTGCAACCGGACCTTTCGGTTGACACTTGCTAACACAAGCCCGTTTGGGCGGACCGGCTGGCATCTCTTCATCAGCTTCGGTCATGTGGGGTTTGGCTCAAGATCTAGCCCGTTTGGGCATTAATTGCTCTGATACCATATTAGAGCCGGGCCTAACTCATCTTGAAAACCCGAGTTTACAAAAAGAGGATTGCCCAGTCTTATAAATGACTGGAGCTGCTCATTCCTTACCGATGTGGGATTCACATCCCCAACATTAACAATTACAAACCAACATATACAAAATATCAAAAATAACCAAACAAATACCATAAGAAAATAAAGAAATATACAAAAAAAATAACAATAAAAAATTACCTTAGGACCAACTATTTTTATTTGCTCCTTTAGTTCCTGAATAACAAATTTTGTCTTTTTTGAACTCTTTTGAGTAGTTTCATTAACATTAACAAAACAGAAGGAGAATGCTTTTTTTGAATATTTTTAATCTAATTTTTCTTTTTAAAAAGATACTTTACTAGAAACTTTATTCGAAATATTTGCAAGACATTTCTTATCTATTTCACTACAATTACCAAAATCAAGCTTTAAAATAGTTGGACACTTCAAAATTTTTATATAATTTGAGAAGTAGGTTTTGGTAATGGAAGACAATTTGAATGAATTTTGACCATAGTATACCCAAACAAGAGTTTTAAAAAAACAACAATAACAATAAACTAAAAAATTCAAAAAAATTAATGCAACTTAATGTATGTATAAAATAATAGCCAAAATAAAAGCAATCACTACGAAGAAATAAAAAATAATAGTTAAAAAATAGTAAAAGGAAAGATAATGGAGAATATACAAAGAAAGTATGAAAAGAAAGGAAATAAAATATACCATATAAAAAAAATAAGAAAAATACATATAAGGAGAGTAAATGTTCCAAACTTAACAAATCCGTGTAGGTTGAGACGAGTTCAGCTGATTTAGAAATAAGTCATGAGCTGATTTGAATTTAATAATAAAAAAATTTTAAGTATATGCAGCCAATATAATTTGGGTAATTTTCATCGAAACTCAAAATTGATTTGACTCATATACATACATACAAACATATTGAACGGTGTTATTTTTGTTATATTTTATCCCTTAATTTAATTGCATGGACCAAATTCAACAACATTAAAGATGAACTCAAATATAAAAATTAAATATTAAAACTTAACAATTTAAAATTAACTTGACGTTATGGGGCCCATATTTAATTAGGGTCGATAAAAAATGTTAGAGATTCAGTCGATATTAATTTAGTAGTTTTAGTATTTGATTAAATTTAATAAAAAAAAACTTTCTTAATTTGACAAGACCCAACCCAAGCCTTAACCACATCTGATATTATTGTTAATCAAATACCATATAAATGTATAAAATAAAAACTATTTTATAAATAATTTAATAAATAAAGCAAAAGAAAACAAGAGGTCAACAAAGGTAGATAAAATCTAATAATGAATATGTGTTGTACAGTATCTGAAATGATCCACCTTCCCTACAACAAAAGTTTGACTCCAAATGGACCCACCAATCAAACTTTGGACCCACCTTACAAACATCATATACACTGCCCTGCACGCTATCACCTTCCTTCTCCTTTATATATATATGTCAATTTTGCCCTCTCTCTCTCTCTCTCTCTCTAGTATCGGCGGGGTAAATCTTCCCCTTCCGAATTTTTGACATGAGCATATTATGATTTTTATTATATATGTTTTTATTATTTTTGTATTATATAGACATCAAGATTACTTCTCTTAAGATACTATCTTCTCTATCCTCAATTTATAAACATATTTTTATTTCATAAAAATTAAAAAAATTAATCATTTTTAATTAAAATATAAATTTATATACTTTTTATTAGTGCACTTTTACTTTAGTACGTGATATATTTATTAAATATTTTTAATAAATAGTATTAAATATGAATATAATAAAAAATTAACACATTGATTAACTTATAAAAATGATAAGTGAGTTTTAATTTATAATAAATGAAAAAATTATATTTTTATTAATTTAGGATGAATGAAAGATTAATTACATAAATTAATATTTTTCGTTTAAACTTAATAATAACACTAACCACATGTATGTATAAAATATAATTTTTAATAATATAAAAATTGAAGATATATATATA
The DNA here is from genome assembly GCA_947685225.1 of Garcia nutans. Taxonomy (NCBI): domain Eukaryota; kingdom Viridiplantae; phylum Streptophyta; class Magnoliopsida; order Malpighiales; family Euphorbiaceae; genus Garcia; species Garcia nutans. Next base: position 3,202,056 of record CANTUV010000013.1, read on the forward strand.
TATATAAATATATTATAACTGTCGCTAGCACAGTATTGTGTCATGTATTATTATCTCAATCTTGTCACATGTCTCAAATCTTTAGTATTTTAAATTAAAATAAATTTATTTCTTATTATAACATATAATTAATTAAATTTTTAAAGATTTTTATTTGGAGAGATCAAATAGAATTAATATATCCTATTTGATATTATTAATTATTATATTTATTTGAAATGATCAAATAAAAATACTTGTAATATTGCGCGAGATCTTTTTTAGTATGTTACTATTTCATATGTCTAGATTAATAGTTAATGAAATATTTAGTGAGCATAAATATATAATTTATATGTTACTTTTTAGTGAAAAAAATGAACATATATATTTTTAGGAAGATGTACAAATATAATCGTAATGTTTAAACTCTGGTATGGGTACATATATATATATATATATATGTGGACTTAAAGATTTATCTCTGATACGTTTTGCTGGTATCAGAGTCATCTTCTTTTAGGGGTGGTAGTAGATAGATATAGAATTGTTTCCATAGTTAAATCTTTGATTTATAGATTTAGAAGTAGACTTAGTGTTGTCTAGGCATTGGATATGCAGTAAGACCCGTGTTAGCCGACAGGCGTTTAGGACAGTAAGTTAGTGGTCGCTACCAAAACCAACATTAATAAACTTTAAAATCTATTTTTCAAAATTTTAAAAATGGAACCATTTCTGTGTAAATCTGCTAGTACAACTAAATCAGATAGTTCTGAGTCATCGGAAGTTAAAGTAATTTTAGAAGACTTTAATAAAGCAATTGATAATTGGGTAATACCAAACATAGATAAAGAATAGATTTATAAAATACCTAAATTAAATATATTTAAAAATGATTATATAATTAAAGCTGAAAAAAGGGATGTACAATTAAGTAAACCCTTTGAAAAAATAACTTTATTGTCTGCAGAATCAATAAAGCATCATAAAAATAAAAAATACAAGTATATACATATAGGATTAGTACAAATAGGTATAAAACCTTTAACTAGAGAAGGATTAAATACTAGTATCTTGGCAGTTGTCAGAGATGCTAGACTTGTAAATTTTAATGACTCATTTTTAGGAACTATAGAAACCAGTCTGAGTAGTGGACCTATCTCATTTGACTGTTTTCCAGATATAACAATTTCATTAAATGATCCAAATATATTAAAAAGTGTAGTATTGAAAATTAAAACACATAATTATAAAATGCTTGAAGGATCCATTCATGTAGCATTAATGTATAAAATAAAGTATAAAGCAATGGTATCTGCCTTTGCTATGAAATATATAATGCAACCTAAGTTAGGAGAAACTAAATTTTTACAAACAGATTTAAGTAAATCTAATACAGTAATCCCTAGGACTATTCAATGGAAAGATATTAGTCTCCCTGATGAATGGATCTTAGAGGACGTTGTTCCTCTTCCTGAACCAAAGACTATAGTTAAACCCAATATAGAACTTAGTAAAATTGAACAGTATGAAGACGGTAAAGTTAAATTAAAATTTAGTAGACATAGTGTAAGCAGTAGGTATTCAGACTCTTCATCCTCTGTTTCAACAGTAGATATAGGTAGAGCCTCACAGTTACCTTCTGTAATATACTCCTCATATAAAGAAAATGAACCTAAACTTGTATTGCAAACAGTAGTAAAGCCTAGATATTCTACATCAGATATACCTGAATCTAGTAATAAATTAAATGGTGTAGACTATAGTACAACAGTACCGCATTTATATTATAATCCAACAGGAACAATGAACCATTTAGAACCAAACCCTAATTATAATCAACCTCAAAATATAGAACAGTCTCCCTCTCCACCTATGTCACCTACAGCTTCTTTTATTACAGAAAATATAGCAAACATAGATAGAGAATTAAATGTGATTAATAAAGAATTTGTTTTTAATTATGATAGGTTAAATAAAGAATTAACAGCAATTAAAAATAAAGATAAATTAGAAAATGTGATAAATAAAGTAAAAAACCTTGAATCAGTTAAAGAAAAATATGTTGACTTTATAAAATATTATGAAGTTAATATGAAATTCTTTGATTGGTTTAAAAGAATTTATAAAGGAAAACTTTAAGCAGAAAAATTAATAAATCCAGTAACTATTAGGAATAAAGATACAGAATGGAAAGTAAAAGATAAAATAATACAGAGTGAACATCCACCTAAAACATCAAGTATATTCCTACATGGAGATAAGGAAATAAATATAGCACCATTTAAAATAGTATCTGAAGATGACCCTAATAGAAAAATATTATAACAAAATAATTTTAGTAATGCACACCTATTGAGTATAGGACAATAGTTAAACAAAATACATGATACTATCAAAGAAAGTAAAATAGTAAAAATTGAAAAAGATGTAAAAGATAAAAAACTTAAGTCCCATGTTTTTAAACCTTTCGAAGTTTCTAAAACAGAACAAAAGGAAGTCAAATCTAAAGATTCTGACTTTGTTAAGGCAATTAAAGAACAATTAAGTAAAATTGACTCTTTTTCTGGGTCAAAACAGGTAGTTCAAGAAACACCTCAATCTAAAGTATCTAAAACTATAAGTATAGTCACCCAAGAACAAGAATTAGAATCAGCTGAGGATTCTCAACCTGAATCTGAAGATATTGAAACCTTTAGTAAAGCCTTAGAACCACAAATAAATCGTATAACATATAATCAGTCTATAGTACCTAGAATGTCTGCCCCAGACTTAGGTATAACAGACAGACCTAATATATTGACACAATATAAATATAATGTCTCTTCAGTGTATGAATGGAACATTGATAGCCTATCAGAATACAATATTTTGAGTCTTCTACAGCAGATGACAATGGCTGTCAATGCTTATAGAACCCAAACAAATACCTCAGATAAAACTATAGCTGAACTCCTCATAGCTGGCTTTACTGGTCAACTTAAAGGTTGGTGGAATAATCATCTCACTGATGAACAACATTTAGAAATCTTAAATGCTATAAAAACTTATGAAGATGGTATACCTATATTAAATGAATATGGTGATACTATTCAATATGCAGTGGCAACACTAATCTTGACTATATCACTTCATTTTATAGGTAATCCTACTCACTTAAAGGATAAAAATGCTGAACTACTAAGTAATCTTAGGTGTAAGAAACTTAGTGACTTTCAGTTTTATAAAACAACTTTCCTAACTAGGATAATGCTTAGAGAAGATTTCAATCAGGCTTTCTGGAAGAAAAAATTCTTAGTAGGGCTACCTTTTTTCCTAGGAGAGAAAGTTAGAAACCATATAAAACAAGAATATGAAAATCCTATTCCTTATGACCTATTGACCTATGGACAATTGTTTAGTATAGTTCAAAAAGAAGGATTAAAACTTTGTCAAGATATAAAACTTCAAAAATCTTTAAAATATGAAATGAGAAAGACTAAACAAGAGATAGGTTCTTTCTGTAAACAATTTGATTATAGCATAACACAAAAACATAAAGATTGTAATGGATAGTGTTCTACTACAAAATATAAAAAACCTTATAAAAATTATCACAAAAAGAATTATAAGAAGAAATTTGATAAAGATGATTACTATAAGAAACAAAAACCTTATAAACCTTATAAATATAGAAAACCTAGTAGAAAGACATATAAACAAAAAGATAAAAAATTTACATCATATAAAGATGTAACATGTTATAAATGTGGAAGAAAATGTCACACATCAAGATTTTGTAAATTTGATAAAAAAAATTACAAGAATTAAATCTATAATAATCAGTAATAAATAAAATTCATGAATTATATTTAGATTATTCAGATTCTGAAGAGATAAAATCAAATATATGATATAAGAACAGAAACTAGTTCTGAAAATAGTAGTAAATCATTAAATATGTTAACTGAAGGACATAAATCTATATTAGAAGCAATAAAATATATAAGTGATCCTAAAATTTAAGAAAAAATGCTAAATAAAATATTAGAAAATGATAAACCTAAACATTCTATATTACCTAGTACTAGTAAACAAACTTATGATTTAACCACAATACTAAATAAAAATAAAACAGTAAAAAATAAACCAACCATAAATGATTTAAAAAAAGAAATTAAAGAAATTAAATTAGAATTAAAAGAATTAAAGAATAAACAAGAAAATGATTCAAAGATAATAAAATCATTGCTAAATTCGACTTCTTCTGATGAAGAAGAAGAAGATGTTGAACAGATATTTAGTAAAGAAGAAAATAATGATAATAATGAAATTAGTTTAATTAGTAAAGACAAAATTCCTGATAATTTAATTTTTATGTTGCATAAAATAACATCTAGGAAATATTTAATAAAAATAAATTAAAATTTTCAGATAATTATAACATAGAAACTATAACATTATTTGATAGAGGAGCTGATTTAAACTGCATTAAACCTAGTTTAGTACCAAAAAGATTTTGGCAAGAAACTAAGAAAAGTTTATCTGTAGCAAATAAATCTAAATTAAATATACTTGGTAAAGCAGAAGCATCAATAATAGATAAGAATTTAGAAATAAAAAATATATTTATTTTAACTAACATTCATCATATGGTAATCTTAGGAACACCATTTATGAATCTAATTACACATTATTCTGTAATTGATGATAGTATAAGTTTTAAAGTAAAAAATCAAAAGATAATTTTTTCATTTTTGGAAAAACCAAAAAAGAGAAATTTAAATCTTTTAAAGGCGCACTCAATAAATGAATTACAAATAAATGCACTTATAAAAACAAAGTTTGAACAACTTTGTAATTTAAAAAATACATACCATTTACAAAAAATAAATGAACAGTTAAATAATAAATTTATGCAAGATAAAATTAATAAATTAAAATTGCAAATAGAAAAAGATTTATGTGCTGATATTCCAAATGCATTTTGGAATAGAAAGCAACATATGGTTGACTTACCATATGAAATAGGCTTTGATGACAAGTCTATTACAACTAAAGCTCGGCCCATTCAAATGACGCTTGATTTAATTGAATTTTGTAAAAAAGAGATAAATGATTTAGAAAATAAAGGATTAATTACAAAGTCTAGAAGCCATTGGTCTTGTGCTGCATTTTATGTAAACAATGCCTCTGAAATAGAAAGAGGAGCACCTAGATTAGTAATAAATTATAAACCTTTAAATAAAGCTTTAAAATGGATTAGGTATCCTATTCCAAATAAAAAAGATTTATTAGGAAGATTATATAAAGCTAATATTTTTAGTAAATTTGATATGAAATCAGGATTTTGGCAAATCCAGATTAATCCTAAAGATAGGTATAAGACTGCATTCATTGTTTCATTTGGACAGTATGAATGGAATGTTATGCCTTTTGGATTAAAAAATGCACCCTCTGAGTTTCTGAGAGTAATGAATGATATATTTAACCCATATACTAAATTTTGTATTGTATACATTGATGATGTATTAATATATTCTACAACTATAGATGAACATTTTAAACACTTAAAAACATTTTTTATGGTAATTAAACATAATGGTTTAGTATTAAGTAAAACAAAGATGTTTCTATTTCAGACTAAGATTAGGTTCTTAGGACATAATATAGAATAGGGAATTATAGAACCTATAGAAAGAAACTTAGCCTTTGAGAATAAGTTTCCTGACCAGATAATAAATAAAGCCCAACTTCAAAGATTTTTAGGTTGTTTGAATTATGTTATAGAATTCTTTCCCAACCTAAATAGAACTATTAAACCTTTGCATGATAGATTAAAGAAAAACTCAGGTCCATGGACTGAGGTCTATTCTGGTATAGTTAGACAAGTTAAAGACTTAGTTAAAACCATTCCTTTCCTACATATAGCTGATCCATTAGCTTCTAAGATAGTAGAAACTGATGCATCAGATATAGGTTTTGGTGGAATTTTAAAACAGGTTAAAGAGTGTAGAGAAACCATAGTCCAGTTTTATTCCGGACATTGGAGTCCAACCCAATTAAACTATTCTACTATAAAGAAAGAAATTTTGAGTATTATTTTATGCATTTCAAAATTTCAACCAGATTTATTGAATCAAAAAATTTTATTAAGAATTGATTGTAAAAGTGCAAAAGATGTTTTGCAAAAAGATATTAAAAACCTTGCATCAAAACAAATTTTTGCTAGATGGAAAGTTATTTTTAGTATATTTGATTTTGATATTGAATTTATTAAAGGAGAAAACAATAGTTCACCTGATTTTCTTACTCGTGAATTCCTTCTCAGGAATCATGGGGAGAAAGAAGAAAATGGCCAATAAAGCTAAAGAAACCCTAGAGAGTGATTCTCCTAAAGCCCTATCTGATCATTCAGATAGTATTCTTAAACCTAAACCAATAAAGTCTTGGGCTGATGCTGTCCAAGAAGAAGATAAAGCAAATAATGAGCTTTGGGTCTCCAACTTGGCCCAATCACCTGAAGTGATGAAGCTTTGTTAAAAATGGGACATTAACCTCCTCCAGGGGTTTCAGGTAAAGACTCTCTGATCCCTTATTTAAAAAATCAAATTGTGATAGGAGAATCTTCTTCTCAAAAAAACCCTATCTCAAAATATTTCTAAAACTGAGTTGGATGTTTCAAAATCTTCAACTCAAATTGTTTCATCAAACTTTCCATTAAAACAGAGATTTGTATGGTTTCATAAAAATTCTTATTTTACAGAATTAATTATTGAAAGTGGGTCTGCTAAGCAGAACCCATGGACTATTATTAGTTCTGTTTACCCTAAAGGATGGTTTTTCAAACCAACGGATTTTTCTAAAACCCAAGAGTATTATCTTAATATTATTGTGGATTCTGGTTCACTATTTTTAAAACACAACTATAATCAGCAGGATAAGGCTCTTATTGCCTATTCCTCTTTTAAAATTAAGGGAATCCTACATTCTTCTGATTGGGGAAGACCTTTGCACACTCCTGTGCAATTTAAAACCCTTCATTCTAAAGACCATTGTTCTTCATATAATTATTGGGATTACATTGATGCCTGGACTAAAGCCTTGTTTTTCCAAAACCCTGGAAAAACTCATTCCTAGCTTATCTATTGTGAGTCCAATATAAAATTAACAAATCTTCCATGCTGGTTTGTTGATTGGTGGCACTATTGTGGTAATGATGAAAGATGTCTTCCACAAAAAGTCCTATTAGCTTTCCAATATTATAAAGCCCATTTAAATCCAACACCTTATGAGAAGAGATTTCCTCCTCTTCTTCTTTTTTGTATGACTTTTAATATACCATGGGTATACCAATGGTACCTTGACACCTCTTTTCAGTCAGGTACTATGATCCCTGTTGTATTGAGAAAGTCTAAAGTCAAATGGTGGACTGCCTTTCGCAATTCCACCACAGAGAAAACTGTTAAAAAATGGCTCTTAATGAGGAATCATGGTGGCATTGATCCAAAGCTATCAGCTTCATTTGGAGCTCAAAGAGCCTAAAATACAGCCCTCCTTGCAGCCGCCAAGACTGCAGAAGAATATAAAGCCTTAATAGAACAGATGGTAGAATCTCTTCCTTCAACCTCTGAGCCCGTTAAGCCCAGCAGAACCTGCTCTGCTGGATCTTCCACTAAAGCCCATTCTAAAAAAATCTAAAGCTCCATCCAGAAGAAGAAAATCTCCTTCCTCTTCTTCGGATACTTCTTCATCATCCATGACGTCATCCTCCACCGAGACATCTGACTCAGATTATTGTCCCAGTAATGAAGATGACTGCCATGGTATATTGTCCCCCATTAGAGTAAAAAGTAAGGAAAAAATAAAAAGAAAAGAAAAAGAAAAAGAAAAGAAAAAAGATAAAGAAAAAAGAAAAAAAAAGGAAAAAAGAAAAAGTAAAGAAAAAGAAAAAGAAATAAAGAAATAAAGAAAAAGAAAGAGAAAAGAAAGAAAAAATAAGGAAAAGTAAAAGGAAAATAGAATCAGAAGTTGAATCTGATTCAAATTCATCTGATAAAAGACAAGAGAAACCTAATTTCTCCACTCAGTTTTTTAAAGGAAATAAAGGCGGTGTCCACCGACAAGATACTGTTCATCAAACAGTATTCACCAGAGGTATTCCAACAGTAAAGTCAGAAGAACTGTTCATCCACAGTAAAGAAAACAGTACCTCTGACAAGGTACTATTCATACACAGTTCTAGACACGTGAAGGTACAGTAAAAGTAAATAGTAACGACAAGTTACTATTCTCCTACAGTGCTAGGCTTGTGATCAAGAACAGTGAAAAATTAAAGCTTCTGTCTATATATGAGAGCTCATTCTGATGCTAGAGGTAGATCCGAAATACTTCTCCCTCATCCAGAAGACACTGAGACACCTCAAGCTTAGTTTTAGCTTTCCTTCTTCCCTTTCCTCCTTCACTTATAACTTCTTCCAGTTCTGTAACCTCCTTACATATTGATTCTCTTGTATAAGGTAGATATAATTAATATTTATACCTTGTATTTTATTTTCAAAGTTTTATTCTGTATTCTTATTTCATTTAAATAAATTTAAATTTTATATTTTATCTCTCATTTTCATTTATAAGTATGCTCTGTTTTAGTTCTTGCAAGCAATAAAAGTGCAAGTTGAGCTTGATCTGGAATTAAAACTTCAGAAATTGTATACACTACTTATGGCTGAAAAGGACCTCTATATTCTATCCTTTTCTGACTTTTCTCTCTCTACTCAGTGCTGTATACTTATACAGGATCCGTATATTTATACCTAACATAGTATAATTAGGTATACTAAAAGAAATAGATATAATAGTGTGTATTGATAAAACATAATTAAAGTAATTTAGACTTAAGATACAAATTACTTAAAGAAAATATTTTGGGTAATATTGATACCATAGCGTTAAAAACTGAAGTAAGAAATATACTTTGATTTTAATTAATCAAAATATATTCTTATGGGTCAGTGCGTGGAAATCTGGATATCATTATAAGACTTGAATTATTTTCTGTATATGTTTTTAATATATGCTTTTATATGTTTTTAATATAGTCTTTTACATTTTGATTGTTTATTGTTTTAATCAATCTGTTTATATCTATATTATTTATGCCTAACTGTTTATTGTTTTATTAATCCTTTTAAAATTATTCTATCCCCTATCAACGATCCTTTACGTTTTGCTAAAGTCTTCTAAAATTACTTCATTTCTATTTACAATCCTTTTAACTTCTGATGACTCAGAACTATCTGATTTAGTTGTACTAGCAGATTTACACAGAAATGGTTCCATTTTTAAATTTTTAAAAAATGATTATATAATTAAAGCTGAAGAAAGGGATGTACAATTAACTAAACCCTTTGAAAAAAATAACTCTATTGTCTGCAGAATCAATAAAGCATTATAAAAATAAAAAATACATGTATATACATATAGGATTAGTACAAATAGGTATAAAATCTTTAACTAGAGAATGATTAAATACTAGTACCTTTAGCAGTTGTCAGAGATGCTAGGTTTGTAAATTTTAATGACTCATTATTAGGAACTATAGAAACCAGTCTGAGTAGTGGACCTATCTCATTTGACTGTTTTTCAGATATAACAATTTCATTAAATAATCCAAATATATTAAAAAGTGTAGTATTGAAAATTAAAACACATAATTATAAAATACTTGAAGGATCCATTCATGTAGCATTAATGTATAAAATAAAGTATAATGCAATGGTATCTGCCTTTGCTACGAAATATATAATGCAACCTAAGTTAGGAGAAACTAAATTTTTACAAACAGATTTAAGTAAATCTAATACAGTAATCCCTAGGACTATTCAATGGAAAGATATTAGTCTCCCTGATGAATGGATCTTAGAGGACGTTGTTCCTCTTCCTGAACCTAAGACTATAGTTAAACCCAATATAGAACTTAGTAAAATTGAACAGTATGAAGACGGTAAAGTTAAATTAAAATTTAGTAGACATAGTGTAAGCAGTAGGTATTCAGACTCTTCCTCCTCTGTTTCAACAGTAGATATAGGTAGAACCTCACAGTTACCTTCTGTAATATACGCCTCATATAAAGAAAATGAACCTAAACCTGTATTGCAAACAGTAGTAAAGCCTAGATATTCTACATCAGATATACCTGAATCTAATAATAAATTAAAAGGCGTAGACTATAGTACAACAGTACCACATTTATATTATAATCCAACAGGAACAATGAACCCTTTGGAACCAAACCCTAATTATAATCAACCTCAGAATATAAAACAGTCTCCCTCTCCACCTATGTCACCTACAACTTCTTTTATGACAGAAAATGTAGCAAATATAGATAGAGAATTAAATATGAATAATAAAGAATTTGTTTTTAATTATGATAGGTTAAATAAAGAATTAAAAGCAATTAAAAATAAAGATAAATTAGAAAATGTGATAAATAAAGTAAAAGACCTTGAATTAGTTAAAGAAGAATATGTTGACTTTATAAAATATTATGAAGTTAATATGAAATTCTTTGATTGGTTTAAAAGAATTTATAAAGGAAAACTTTAAGCAGAAAAATTAATAAATCCAGTAACTATTAGGAATAAAGATATAGAATGGAAAGTAAAAGATAAAATAATACAGAGTGAACATCCACCTAAAACATCAAGTATATTCCTACATGGAGATAAGGAAATAAATATAGCACCATTTAAAATAGTATCTGAAGATGACCCTAATAGAAAAATATTAGAACAAAATAATTTTAGTAATGCACACATATTGAGTATAAGACAACAGTTAAACAGAATAGAGGATACTATCAAAGAAAGTAAAATAGTAAAAATTAAAAAAGATGTAAAAGATAAAAAAACTTAAGTCCCATATTTTTAAACCTTTCGAAATTTCTAAAACAGGACAAAAGGAAGTCAAATCTAAAGATTCTGACTTTGTTAAGGCAATTAAAGAACAATTAATAAAAATTGACTCTTCTTCTGGGTCAAAACAGGTAGTTCAAGAAACACCTCAATCTAAAGTATCTAAACTATAAGTATAGTCACCCAAGAACAAGAATTAGAATCAGCTGAGGATTCTCAGCCTGAATCTGAAGATATTGAAACCTTTAGTAAAGCCTTAGAATCACAAATAAATCGTATAACATATAATCAGTCTATAGTACCTAGAATGTCTGCCCCAGACTTAGGTATAACAGACAGACCTAATACATTGACACAGTATAAATATAATGCATTTTTAGTATATGAATGGAACATTGATAGCCTATCAGAATACAATATTCTGAGTCTTCTACAGCAGATGACAATGGCTGCCAATGCTTATAGAACCCAAACAGATACCTCAGATAAAACTATAGCTGAACTCCTCATAGCTGGCTTTACTGGTCAACTTAAAGGTTGGTGGGATAATCATTTCACTGATGAACAACATTTAGAAATCTTAAATGCTATAAAAACTTATGAAGATGGTATACCTATATTAAATGAATATGGTGATACTATTTAAGATGCAGTGGCAACACTAATCTTGACTATATCACTTCATTTTATAGGTGATCCTACTCACTTAAAGGATAAAAATGCTGAACTACTAAGTAATCTTAGGTTTAAGAAACTTAGTGACTTTCAGTTTTATAAAACAACTTTCCTAATTAGGATAATGCTTAGAGAAGATTCCAATCAGGCTTTCTGGAAAAAAAAATTCTTAGCAGGGCTACCCTTTTTCCTAGGAGAGAAAGTTAGAAATCATATAAAACAGGAATATGGAAATCCTATTCCTTATGACCTATTGACCTATGGACAATTGTTTAGTATAGTTCAAAAAGAAGTATTAAAACTTTGTCAAGATATAAAACTTCAAAAATCTTTAAAATATGAAATGAGAAAGACTAAACAAGAGTTATGTTCTTTCTGTAAACAATTTGATTATAGCATAACACAAAAATATAAATATTGTAATGGACAGTGTTCTACTTCAAAATATAAAAAACCTTATAAAAAGTATCACAAAAAGAATTATAAGAAGAAATTTGATAAAGATGATTATTATAAGAAACAAAAACCTTATAAACCTTATAAATATAGAAAATCTAGTAGAAAGACATATAAACAAAATGATAAAAAATTTACATCATATAAAGATTTAACATGTTATAAATGTGGAAGAAAATGCCATACATCAAGATTTTGTAAATTTGATAAAAAAATTACAAGAATTAAATCTAGAAGAATCTGTAATAAATAAAATTCATAAATTATATTTAGATTATTCAGATTCTGAAGATTATTCAGATTCTGAAGAGATAAATCAAATAGATGATATAGGAACAGAAACTAGTTCTGAAAATAGTAGTAAATCATTAAATGTGTTAACTAAAGAACAGAAATCTATATTAGAAGCAATAAAATATATAAGTGATCCTAAAATTCAAGAAAAAATGCTAAATAAAATATTAGAAAATGATAAACCTAAACATTCTATATTACCTAGTACTAGTAAACAAACTTAGGATTTAACCACAATACTAAATAAAAATAAAACAGTAAAAAATAAACCAACCATAAATGATTTACAAAAAGAAATTAAAGAAATTAAATTAGAATTAAAAGAATTAAAGAATAAACAAGAAAATGATTCAAAGATAATAAAATCATTGCTAAATTCGACTTCTTCTGATGAAGAAGAAGAAGATGTTGAACAAATAATTAGTAAATAAGAAAATAATGATAATAATGAAATTAATTTAATTAGTAAAGATAAAATTCCTGATAATTTAATTTTTATGTTGCATGAAATAACATCTAGGAAATATTTAATAAAAATAAATTAAAATTTTCAAATAATTATAACATAGAAACTGTAACATTATTTGATACAAGAGCTGATTTAAACTGCATTAAACTTAGTTTAGTACCAAAAAGATTTTGGCAAGAAACTAAGGAAAGTTTATCTGCAGCAAATAAATTTAAATTAAATATACTTGGTAAAGCAGAAGCATCAATAATAGATAAGAACTTAGAAATAAAAAATATATTTATTTTAACCAACATTCATCATATGGTAATTTTAGGAACACCATTTATGAATCTAATTGCACCTTATTCTGTAAATGATGATAGTATAAATTTTAAAGTAAAAAATCAAAAAATAATTATTCCATTTTGGAAAAACCAAAAAAGAGAAATTTAAATATTTTAAAGGCACGCTCAATAAATGAATTACAAATAAATGCACTTATAAAAGCAAAGTCTAAACAATTTTGTAATTCAAAAAATAGATACCGTTTACAAAAAATAAATGAACAGTTAAATAATAAATTTATGCAAGAAAAAATTAATAAATTAAAATTGCAAATAGAAAAAGATTTATGTGCTGATATTTCAAATGCATTTTGGAATAGAAAGCAACATATGGTTGACTTACCATATGAAATATGCTTTGATGAGAAGTCTATTACAACTAAAGCTCGGCCCATTCAGATTGCGCCTGATTTAATTGAATTTTATAAAAAAGAGATAAATGATTTAGAAAATAAAGGATTAATTATAAAGTCTAGAAGCCCTTGGTCTTGTGCTGCATTTTATGTAAACAAAGTCTCTGAAATAGAAAGAGGAGCACCTAGATTAGTAATAAATTATAAACCTTTAAATAAAGCTTTAAAATGGATTAGGTATCCTATTCCAAATAAAAAAGATTTATTAGGAAGATTATATAAAGCTAATATTTTTAGTAAATTTGATATGAAATCAGGATTTTGGCAAATCCAGATTAATCCTAAAGATAGGTATAAAACTGCATTCACTGTTCCATTTGGACAGTATGAATGGAATGTTATGCCTTTTGGATTAAAAAAATGCACCCTTTGAGTTTCAGAGAGTAATGAATGATATATTTAACTCATATACTAAATTTTGTATTGTATACATTGATGATGTATTAATATATTCTACAACTATAGATGAATATTTTAAACACTTAAAAACATTTTTTATGGTAATTAAACTTAATGGTTTAGTATTAAGTAAAACAAAGATGTCTCTGTTTCAGACTAAGATTAGGTTCTTATGACATAATATAGAACAGGGAATTATAGAACCTATAGAAAGAAACTTAGCCTTTGGGAATAAGTTTCCTGACCAGATAATAAATGAAGCCCAACTTCAAAGATTTTTAGGATGTCTGAATTATGTTATAAAATTTTTTCCCAACCTAAATAGAACTATTAAACCTTTGCATGATAGATTAAAGAAAAACTCAGGACCATGGACTAAGGTCCATTCTGGTATAGTTAGACAAGTTAAAGACTTAGTTAAAACCATTTCTTTCCTACATATAGCTGAGCCATTAGCTTCTAAGATAGTAGAAACTGATGCATCAGATATAGGTTTTGGTGGGATTTTAAAACAGGTTAAAGAGGGTAGAGAAACCATAGTCCAGTTTTTATTCAGGACATTGGAGTCCAATCCAATTAAACTATTCTACTATAAAGAAAGAAATTTTGAGTATTGTTTTATGCATTTCAAATTTTCAATCTGATTTATTGAATCAAAAAATTTTATTAAGAATTGATTGTAAAAGTGCAAAAGATGTTTTACAAAAAGATGTTAAAAACCTTGCATCAAAATAATTTTTTGCTAGATGGCAAGCTATTTTGAGTATATTTGATTTTGATATTGAATTTATTAAAGGAGAAAACAATAGTTCACCTGATTTTCTTACTCGTGAATTCCTTCTCAGGAATCATGGGGAGAAAGAAGAAAATGGCCAATAAAGCTAAAGAAACCTTAGAGAGTGATTCTCCTAAAGTCCTATCTGATCATTCAGATAGTATTCTTAAACCTAAACCAATAAAGTCTTGGGCTGATGCTGTCCAAGAAGAAGATAAATCAAATATTGAGCTTTGGGTCTCCAACCTGGCCCAATCACCTGAAGTGATTAAGCTTTGTTAAAAATGGGACATGAACCTCCTCCAGGGGTTCCAGGTAAAGACTCTCTGATCCCTTAATTAAAAAATAAAATTGAGATAGGAGAATTTTCTTCTCAAAAAACCCTATCTCAAAATATTTCTAAAACTGAGTTGGATGTTTCAAAATCTTCAACTCAAATTGTTTCATCAAACTTTCCATTAAAACAGAGATTTGTATGGTTTCATAAAAATTCTTATTTAACAGAATTAAATATTGAAAGTGGGTCTGCTCAGCAGAACCCATGGACTATTATTAGTTATGTTTACCCTAAAGGATGGTTTTTCAAACCAACGGATTTTTTTAAAACCCAAGAGTATTATCTTAATATTCTTGTGGATTCTGGTTCACTATTTTTAAAACACAACTATAATAAGCAGGATAAGGCTCTTATTGCCTATTCCTCTTTTAAAATTAAGGGAATCCTACATCCTTCTGATTGGGGAAGACCTTTGTACACTCCTGTGCAATTTAAAACCCTTCATTCTAAAGACCATTGTTCTTCATATAATTATTGGGATTACATTGATGCCTGGACTAAAGCCTTGTTTTTCCAAAACCCTGGAAAAACTCACTCCTGGCTTATCTATTGTGAGTTCAATATAAAATTAACCAAATATTTTATGCTGGTTTGTTGATTGGTGGCACTATTGTAGTAATGACGAAAGATGTCTTCTACAAAAAGTCCTATTAGCTTTCCAGTATTATAAAGACCATTTAAATCCAACACCTTATGAGAAGAGATTTTCTCCTCTTCTTCTTTTCTGTATGACTTTTAATATACCATGGGTATACTAATGGTACCTTGACACCTTCTTTCAGTCAGGTACTATGATCCCTATTATATTGGGAAAGTCTAAAGTCAAATGGTGGACTGCCTTTCGCAATTCCACCACAGAGAAAACTGTTAAAAAATGGCTCTTAATGAGGAATCATGGTGGCATTGATCCAAAGCTATCAGCCTCATTTAGAGCTCAAAGAGCCCAAAATATAGCCCTTCTTGCAGCTGCCATGACAGCAGAAGAATATAAAGCCTTAATGGAACAGATGATTGAATCTCTTCCTTCAACCTCTGAGCCCGTTAAGCCCAGTAGAACCTGCTCTGCTGGATCTTCCACTAAAGCCCATTCTAAAAAATCTAAAGCTCCATCCAGAAGAAGAAAATCTCCTTCCTCTTCTTCAGATACTTCTTCATTATCCATGGCGTCATCCTCCACCGAGACATTTGACTCGGATTACTGTCCCAGTAATGAAGATGACTGCTATGGTATATTGTCCCCCATTAGAGTAAAAAGTAAAGAAAAAATAAAAAGAAAAGAAAAAGAAAAGAAAAAAGATAAAGAAAAAAGAAAAGAAAAAGAAAAAAGAAAAAGTAAAGAAAAAGAAAAAGAAAAAGAAAAAAGAAATAAAGAAAAAGAAAGAGAAAAGAAAGAAAAAATAAGGAAAAGTAAAAAGAAAATCGAATTAGAAGTTGAATCTGATTCAAATTCATCTAATTAAAGGCAGGAGAAACCTAATTTCTCCACTCAGTTTGTTAAAGTCAATAATGGCAGTGCCCACCGACAAGATACTGATCATCAAACAGTATTATCCAGAGGTATTCCAACAGTAAAGTCAGAAGAACTTTTCATCCAGAGTTCTCCACAGTAAAGAAAACAGTACCTCTGAAAAGGTACTATTCATCTACAGTTTCAGACATGTGAAGGTACAGTAAAAACAAATAGTAACGACAGGTTACTATTCCTTTACAGTGCTAGGCATGTGATAAAAAACAATGAAGAATTAAAGCTTCTGTCTATATATGAGAGCTCATTGTGATGCTAGAGGCAGATCCGAAATACTTCTCCCTCATCCAGAAGACACTGAGACACCTCAAGCTTAGTTTTAGCTTTCCTTCTTCCCTTTCCTCCTTCACTTATAACTTCTTCCAGTTCTGTAACCTCCTCACCTATTGATTTTCTTGTATAAGGTTGATATAATTAATATTTATAACTTGTATTTTATTTTTAAAGTTTTATTATATATTCTTATTTCATTTAAATAAATTTAAATTTTATATTTTATCTCTCATTTTCATTTATAAGTATGCTCTGTTTTAGTTCTTGCAAGCAATAAACGTGCAAGTTGAGCTTGATCTAGAATTAAAACATCAGAAATTGTATACACTACTTAAGGCTGAAAAGGACCTCTATATTCTATCTTTTTCTGTCTTCTCTCTATCTACTCAGCGTTGTATACTTATACGGGATCCGTATATTTATACCTAACATAGTATAATTAGGTATACTAAAAGAAATAGACATAAGAGTGTGTATTGATAAAACATAATTAAAATAATTTAGACTTAAGATACAAATTACTTAAAGAAAATATTTTGGGTAATATTGATACCAGAGTGTTAAAAACTGAAGTAAGAAATATACTTTGATTTTAATTAATCAAAATATATTCTTATGGGTTAGTGCGTGGAAATCTGGATATCATTATAAGACTTGAATTATTTTCTGTATATGTTTTTAATATATGCTTTTATAAGTTTTTAATATAGTCTTTTAAATTTTGATTGTTTATTGTTTTAATCAATCTGTTTATATCTATATTATTTATGCCTAACTTTTTATTGTTTTATTAATCCCTTTAAAATTATTCTATCCCCTGTCAAAGATCCTTTACGTTTTGCTAAAGTCTTCTAAAATTACTTCATTTCTGTTTTAAATCCTTTTAACTTCTGATGACTCAGAACTATCTGATTTAGTTGTACTAGGAGATTTACACAGAAATGATTCCATTTTTAAATTTTTGAAAAATGATTATATAATTAAAGCTGAAGAAAGGGATGTACAATTAAGTAAACCCTTTGAAAAAATAACTCTATTGTCTGCAGAATCAATAAAGCATCATAAAAATAAAAAATACAAGTATATACATATAGGATTAGTACAAATAGGTATAAAACCTTTAACTAGAGAAGGATTAAATACTAGTATCTTGGCAGTTGTCAGAGATGCTAGGTTTGTAAATTTTAATGACTCATTATTAGGAACTATAGAAACCAGTCTGAGTAGTGTACCTATCTCATTTGACTGTTTTCCAAATATAACAATTTCATTAAATGATCAAAATATATTAAAAAGTGTAGTATTGGAAATTAAAACACATAATTATAAAATGCTTGAAGGATCTATTGTTGTAGCATTAATGTATAAAATAAAGTATAAAGCAATGGTATCTGCCTTTGCTATGAAATATATAATACAACCTAAGTTAGGAGAAACTAAAATTTTACAAACTGATTTAAGTAAAGCTAATACAGTAATCCCTAGGACTATTCAGTAGAAAGATATTAGTCTCCCTGATAAATGGATCTTAGAGGACGCTGTTCCTCTTCCTGAACCAAAGACTATAGTTAAACCCAATATAGATCTTAGTAAAATTAAACAGTATGAAGACGGTAAAGTTAAATTAAAATTTAGTAGACATAGTGTAAGCAGTAGGTATTCAGACTCTTCCTCCTCTGTTTTAATAGTAGATATAGGTAGAGCCTCACAGTTACCTTTTGTAATATACTCCTCATATAAAGAAAATGAACCTAAACCTGTATTGCAAACAGTAGTAAAGCCTAGATATTCTACATCAAATATACCTGATTCTAGTAATAAATTAAAAGGTATAGACTATAGTACAACAGTACCACATTTATATTATAATCCAACAGGAACAATGAATCCTTTGGAACCAAACCCTAATTATAATCAACCTCAGAATATAGAAAAGTCTCCCTCTCCACCTATGTCACCTACAGCTTCTTTTAGGACAGAAAATGTAGCAAACATAGATAGAGAATTAAATGTGATTAATAAAGAATTTTTTTTTAATTATGATAGGTTAAATAAAGAATTAACAGTAATTAAAAATAAAGATAAATTAGAAAATGTGATAAATAAAGTAAAAGACCTTGAATCAGTTAAAGAAGAATATGTTAACTTTATAAAATATTATGAAGTTAATATGAAATTCTTTGATTGGTTTAAAAGAATTTATAAAGGAAAACTTTAAGCAGAAAAATTAATAAATCCAGTAATTATTAGGAATAAAGATATAGAATGGAAAGTAAAAGATAAAATAATACAGAGTGAACATCCACCTAAAACATCAAGTATATTCCTACATGGAGATAAAGAAATAAATATAGCACCATTTAAAATAGTATCTGAAGATGACCCTAATAGAAAAATAATAGAACAAAATAATTTTAGTAATGCACACCTATTGAGTATAGGACAACAGTTAAACAGAATAGAGGATACTATCAAAGAAAGTAAAATAGTAAAAATTAAAAAAGATGTAAAAGATAAAAAACTTAAGTCCCATATTTTTAAACCTTTCGAAGTTTCTAAAACAGAACAGAAGGAAGTCAAATCTAAAGATTCTGACTTTGTTAAGGCAATTAAAGAACAATTAAGAAAAATTAACTCTTCTTCTGGGTCAAAACAGGTAGTTCAAGAAACACCTCAATCTAAAGTATCTAAAACTATAAGTATAGTCACCCAAGAACAAGAATTAGAATCAGCTGAGGATTCTCAGCCTGAATCTGAAGATATTGAAACCTTTAGTAAAGCCTTAGAATCACAAATAAATCGTATAACATATAATCAGTCTATAGTACCTAGAATGTCTGCCCCAGACTTAGGTATAACAGACAGACCTAATACATTGACACAGTATAAATATAATGCCTTTTTAGTATATGAATGGAACATTGATAGCCTATCAGAATACAATATTCTGAGTCTTCTACAGCAGATGACAATGGCTGCCAATGCTTATAGAACCCAAACAGATACCTCAGATAAAACTATAGCTGAACTCCTCATAGCTGGCTTTACTGGTCAACTTAAAGGTTGGTGGGTAATCATCTCACTGATGAACAACATTTAGAAATCTTAAATGTTATAAAAACTTATGAAGATGGTATACCTATATTAAATGAATATGGTGATACTATTCAAGATGCAGTGGCAACACTAATCTTGACTATATCACTTCATTTTATAGGTGATCCTACTCACTTAAAGGATAAAAATGCTGAACTACTAAGTAATCTTAGGTGTAAGAAACTTAGTGACTTTCAGTTTTATAAAACAACTTTCCTAACTAGGATAATGCTTAGAGAAGATTCCAATCAGGCTTTCTGGAAGAAAAAATTCTTAGCAGGGCTACCTTTTTTCCTAGGAGAGAAAGTTAGAAACCATATAAAACAAGAATATGAAAATCCTATTCCTTATGACCTATTGACCTATGGACAATTGTTTAGTATAGTTCAAAAAGAAGGATTAAAACTTTGTCAAGATATAAAACTTCAAAAATATTTAAAATATGAAATGAGAAAGACTAAACAAGAGTTAGGTTCTTTCTATAAACAATTTGATTATAGTATAACACAAAAATATAAAGATTGTAATGGACAGTGTTCTACTACAAAATATAAAAAACCTTATAAAAATATCACAAAAAGAATTATAAGAAGAAATTTGATGAAGATGATTATTATAAGAAACAGAAACCTTATAAACCTTATAAATATAGAAAACCTAGTAGAAATGCATTGATCTAAAGCTATCATCCTCATTTGGAGCTCAAAGAGCCCAAAATATAGCCCTTCTTGTAGCCGCCATGACTGCAGAAGAATATAAAGCCTTAATGGAATAGATGATTGAATCTCTTCCTTCAACCTCTGAGCCCTTTAAGCCCAGCAAAACCTGTTCTGTTGGATCTTCCACTAAAGCCCATTCTAAAAAATCTAAAGCTCCATCCAGAAGAAGAAAATCTCTTTCCTCTTCTTCGGATACTTCTTCATCATCCATGACATCATCCTCCACCGAGACATCTGACTCGGATTACTGTCCCAATAATGAAGATGACTGCTATGGTATATTATCCCCCATTAGAGTAAAAAGTAAAGAAAAAATAAAAAGTAAAGAAAAAATAAAAAGAAAAGAAAAAAGATAAAGAAAAAAGAAAAGAAAAAGAAAAAAGAAAAAGAAAAAGAAAAAAGAAGTAAAGAAAAAGAAAGAGAAAAGAAAGAAAAAATAAGGAAAAGTAAAAAGAAAATTGAATCAGAAGTTGAATCTGATTCAAATTCATCTGATTAAAGGCAGGAGAAACCTAATTTCTCTACTCAGTTTGTTAAAGTCAATAAAGGCGGTGCCCACCGACAAGATACTGTTCATCAACAGTATTCACCAGAGGTATTCCAACAGTAAAGTTAAAAGAACTGTTCATCCACAGTTCTCCACAGTAAAGAAAATAGTACCTCTGACAAGGTACTATTCATCCACAGTTCCAGACATGTGAAGGTACAGTAAAAGCAAATAGTAATGACAGGTTACTATTCCTCTACAGTGCTAGGCATGTGATCAAGAACAGTGAAGAATTAAAGCTTCTGTCTATATATGAGAGCTCATTCTGATGCTAGAGGCAGATCCGAAATACTTCTCCCTCATCCAGAAGACACTGAGACACCTCAAGCTTAGTTTTAGCTTTCCTTCTTCCCTTTCCTCCTTCACTTATAACTTCTTCCAGTTCTGTAACCTCCTCACCTATTGATTCTCTTGTATAAGGTAGATATAATTAATATTTATAACTTGTATTTTATTTTTAAAGTTTTATTCTGTATTCTTATTTCATTTAAATAAATTTAAATTTTATATTTTATCTCTCATTTTCATTTATAAGTATGCTCTGTTTTAGTTATTGCAAGCAATAAACGTGCAAGTTGAGCTTGATCTGGAATTAAAACATCAGAAATTGTATACACTACTTACGGCTGAAAAGGAACTCTATATTCTATCATTTTCTGTCTTCTCTCTCTCTACTCAGCGCTGTATACTTATACGAAATCCGTATATTTATACCTAACATAGTATAATTAGGTATACTAAAAGAAATAGACATAAGAGTGTGTATTGATCAAACATAATTAAAATAATTTAGACTTAAGATACAAATTACTTAAAGAAAATATTTTGGATAATATTGATATCAGAGCGTTAAAAACTGAAGTAAGAAATATACTTTGATTTTAATTAATCAAAATATATTCTTATGGGTCAGTGCGTGGAAATCTGGATATCATTATAAGACTTGAATTATTTTCTGTATATATTTTTAATATATGCTTTTATATGTTTTTAATATAGTCTTTTACATTTTGATTGTTTATTGTTTTAATTAATCTGTTTATATCTATATTATTTATGTCTAACTGTTTATTGTTTTATTAATCCTTTTAAAATTATTCTATCCCCTGTCAAAAGATTCTTTACGTTTTTAAAGGATATATATATTTGCATATAAAATATATAACATGTTTGTAAAGTGGAGCAAATATACATAAAAATTAAATAAAGAGGGGCAAAAATGTACCTGATTTTTTTTCTCGTATTTTTAGTTACTTAATATGTTGACATGGACTTTTAGGAAGTTTACAAAAATAACTTGAAAATAAAAAAATTTACAAAAATTTTATGTGACAAAAAATTACAAAAATATCATGCATATATACAAAAAATTACAAAAATATGGTACATTTTTTTTGTATATATTGTTCTTTATTTATTAAGAGAGAAATTATATGGTACAATTATTAAAATTTCTCTTAATAAACTTTTGATTTCTTAGTGATAAAATATAAAAGATATGTCATTATCCAATTAGTTTATCATTCTAAATAAAATATTCAGTTAAAATTAATATTGTATTATATAATTTTTCACATTCAAGTGAATACAATGTATCTGTAAATATAAGTACACCACCCCATAATCTCTCGTAAAACTTAGAGTTTGCTTGGATGAGATAGTGGGAGGATTTATAAAGTATGAGAAAGTTTATATGGTGTTTGGGAGGAGGTATTTAGAAGTTTAATAAAATATGGAAATGGTTTAGTATAGGGGTGAGCATGGTCCGGTTCGGTCTGGAGATTTAGAATTCTCCAGAGTCGAACTGAAATTTGGATATTTAAAATCATTAAAATTGAAATCAAATCATACATGTAAAATATCCATACCAAACCGTTTTAAAAAAATGGCACGGTTCGGTTCAGATATTCGATTCTAACAAAGCAATACCTGTTCCAAATATAAAAATAAACATAAAAATAAATGTAAATTTCGTGAAATCAACCAATCCAAATAATTAGCATTCTAATCTCATCCAATCCACAAAATAATTTAAAGTTTTTGGTACGGATATACTCTAATATCTAGAACTATTCCATACTATAAAAAAAATTATTTTGTTCAGTTCGATATAGAGAAAGTTAAAAAGTTAATGTACTTTTTTAATTTTGAATATTTCAATTTGAATATTCAAATCGGTTTGAATATTTTAATGATTCGTGCTCAGCCCTAGTTTAAGAAATTTTTGAA
This sequence comes from Garcia nutans, assembly GCA_947685225.1. NCBI lineage: Eukaryota > Viridiplantae > Streptophyta > Magnoliopsida > Malpighiales > Euphorbiaceae > Garcia > Garcia nutans. The sequence continues at coordinate 3,225,463 of CANTUV010000013.1, forward strand.
AGGTTAAAAATGATGGTTTTTTTTTTCATTTTGTTGTACCTTCAAATTGAAGATTTTTGGAGGTTAACTAAATATTATTTCAATATTACCCATGTCTTTTCAATAGAATTATATAGTTATTCTTTATTCTTGTTTTTTTCAACTAACAAACATTTAATAAGTTTCATAAAAACAAACAAGCATTTAATATGTATTATGAGATTAATTTTTGCTAATTTATATAATTTTGACCATTCTATGTTAGTGTATGAAAAAAGTTAATATTTATTGTGACTAATATTAAATATTTATTGAGATTGTTATTAAAATATTAATTTAAAAAATATATCAATCTTATTTAAAAATTAATATATTAATATTAAAGATTTACTAAGATTGAGTTTATTTAAAAAATAAAAAAAATAATAACATTGGTATTAATTAAGATAAATAAGAGTTAAATTGTACAATCATATATTTATAATTTTATATATAACCTTACTTTATGATAATTTTAAATACCATATCTTTCTTGGAAATATGATAAATATTAATACTCTATTTTATTCTATTATATTGTACCTTAATCTATTTTATAAAATCTTAGTGCCTCCATGCAAACAAAAGCATTGGTCCCACCTTTTTTGTCCTTAGGTCCCATTGGCCAACATGCACGTAACTTCACTAGCTATATAAAGCATTTCTCTCATTCATTCCTTTTTCCTTTTCTCAAGAAAAAACAATGGCAGGAGATTATGGCTCTGCAATTTCTCTTTCAAGAGATCTTTCTCATAACTCTAATGACTCTTCTTCCGATCAGAGTCTCCTGAGTGTGCCCATACTCTCCACTCCATCTTCCTTCTCCAAACCTCGCGCCTTCACCCAACACCACAGCCACAACATCCATTCACCAGTAGAAATTAAGAGAAAGCCAAGAGGCAGACCCCCAGGCTCCAAAAACAAACCAAAACCACCCGTTATCATTACAAAATACACTAACTCCACCATGAAACCGACCATACTTGAGATCTCCGCCGGCTCTAATATAATCACCTCGATAATCAGCTTTGCGCATAAAAATCACGTTGGTGGTATTACTGTTATAAGTGCAACTGGCACTGTTTCCAATGTTACGCTCCGCCGTCCAATTTCTCACGCGTCGTCTTTTTCTTTACTCGGGCCATTTAACTTACTAGCATTAAGTGGCTCATTTCTTGGTTCTTCTACACCGAATAATAATAATAATGATAATAAACAATCTTCTTCTTCTTCGTCTTGTTTTGGAATATCTCTTGCAGGAGCACAAGGGCAAGTGTTTGGAGGAATAGTTGCCGATAAAGTTATGGCAGTGAGTCAAGTGGTGGTGGCGGCGGCAACTTTTTTAAACCCCTCATTTCATAGACTACCAAGTAATGACAAGGATGAAGGTGAAGAAACTAAACCGAACATTGGTGGTGAGAATTCTTCGTGTACAGGCATGTCTATGTCTACTTATGGTGTGTCTATTCCAACTCCAATCAATTTGCCAGATTTCTCCTGATGTTATGCTCTCGGGCCCTCCTCATCCTACTCCCCCATCTCATTACTAGCTTTTTTTAGCAATAATCTCATTACTAGCTTAAGCTAGCTAAGAATTATGTTAATTAATCAATCAACAGATTTATTTATATATACTTGCAAATTTAAATTTGATTTTGATTTTGGGTCTTCAATATTGTCTGTGGATGTTTTCGAGATTATGGTCTTAATTTAGAGTTTAATACATTTAATATTATATACAAGAAAACTAATTTACCTATCTTAATTATATGTTCTTTTAAATCCATTTTATATATAGGTTTGTTTTCTCAGGCTAGCTTAGCTTTGTTTGTTGCTTATTTTAGAGAGAATATAGTACGTGCTTTTTTTTTTCTTTATTTACCTTCCTTTTATAGTTGTTAGGGTTTGATTTTGTTGATTCATTTTTATATGTTCAATTGGAAATTTATTATGGCATCACAAGATAAGGTTATTTATCTTGTTTTGCGAATATATAATGAAAATTTGACACTAATATCATGCAACATGTAACAAATGTTCTTAACTTGTCAAATAGAGTATATGGAGTATTATTTTGGTCGAGAGATTTCGAGTCGACGAGCTAAATATTTTTAAAAATATAATAATAATAACAACAAACATTCTTAAGTTGTTAAATTCATTCTGTTTTTAGTTTAAGAAATATATATACTGATGTGAAAATAAATACTAATAGTAACAAACAAAATTGGAACCTGATTTTGTTATAAAATTAAAATTGAGATTTAAAAATACGTATTAAACCATAGTTGTAAGATTAAAATAGAGATAGAAATATTAACTGTGATACAGTAATAAGATTGAAATCGGTATAAAACTAATACTGAAATCAGTGTTCGAGGTTGAAAGTTAAATTTAATTTATTATATTATTTATATTATTTGTAACATCTCTCCATTAGATATCTATATTATATATAATATTTCATGCGAAATAAAATAAAAATAGCATTGAAAATAAAGTTGAAGGCATTGATGACAATCAGGGACGGAGTTGTGTGGATCATCTCTGTGATGGGTAAATCCCCATGAAGAGGCACCTGATAGCCTTCTTTTCTAGCTTCGCTTTGGGTCCGCTATCTCGATCATGATTTTCCTACCTACAGAAGGAAAGGTCCTTCCACATTTTTTTTATAAAATATATATATATAAATAAAATATTAATATAATTAATATACTTATATTTATATAATATAAAACTATAATTAATTTTATATTTATAGTATTTATGATATTTATATATTGAAATAAAAATAATAAAAATTTCATCATTTAATTATTTAATATAAAAATAAAATTGAATATAAATTCGTCCGTAATTTCTTTTGCTTGAAAATTTTGCCCCTCTTCGTCTTTGTCTTGGTTCCGCTACTGATGACAATGGGCAATATATTTTCGAATATTCTATCCGTTTTAATATATTTATATAAAATATGAGTAATTTATAAATAAACTTAGATAAATATAAAGAGTATTTTTATTATTCATAATATATACCTATGAGTACTTGTTATTTGAATTTATTTATATAATTAAATTTTTATAAGTTACATTTTCATTCAATTTTAATTATATAATATTATATTATATTTTAATTATAGAATTTCGTTGTATAAATTATTTTAATAAAATTATATTAGCATAAAATTTTTATTTTTAATCATTTTATTGAAAAAAAATATTTTTTTATAATTTAAATTTTATTATATATATAAATTAATTTTTATATATTAAATGGTTAGTGTTAAACAGATTTCAAATGGATAAGAGTCTATTGCCCCCTTGGCTCCTGTGTACATATATATATATATATTATAAAAAAATGTGTATTTATATACACATATAATTAATATACTTATATTTATATAATATAAAACTATAATTAATTTTATATTTATAGTATTTATGGTATTTATATATTGAAATAAAAATAATAAAAATTTCATCATTTAATTATTTAATATAAAAATAAAATTGAATATAAATTCGTCCGTAATTTCTTTTGCTTGAAAATTTTGCCCCCCTTCGTCTTTGTCCTGGTTCCGCTACTGATGACAATGGGCAATATATTTTCGAATATTCTATCCGTTTTAATATGTTTATATAAAATATGAGTAATTTATAAATAAACTTAGATAAATATAAAGAGTATTTTTATTATTCATAATATATACCTATGAGTACATAATATATACCTATGAGTACTTGTTATTTAAATTTATTTATATAATTAAATTTTTATAAGTTACATTTTCATTCAATTTTAATTATATAATATAATATTATATTTTAATTATAGAATTTCGTTGTATAAATTATTTTAATAAAATTATATTAGCATAAAATTTTTATTTTTAATCATTTTATTGAAAAAAAATATTTTTTTATAATTTAAATTTTATTATACATATAAATTAATTTTTATATATTAAATGGTTAGTGTTAAACAGATTTCAAATGGATAAGAGTGTTGAGATATTTATTAATGAGTTTGAGATGAAGAAAGATAATTAAAAATTAAATGGATTGGATTTAGTTAGGTGATTTTCATAGGCACCATTTTTTTTTTGTTTTTTAATTAGAATCATATATAGGTGCCAATTTCGTTCTCGCTCGTAATTAAAGGCATATACAGTCTATTGCGTGGTGAGGGGACTGGAGATATATGAACTATTGGTGCTGTTCTGTGCTGAGCTGCAAGCGAACAGCTAATTTGATGGCAGCTATATGAATATTAGGGGGTGTAAGTTATACAATCAGAACTTGAAATATATATATATATATATATATATATATATACTTTGTTCCTAATTGATAAATAAATCTTTTATTTCATAAAAATTTCAAAAGAAAATTATTTTTATTAAAAATATAAATTTATATATTTTTTTATTATAATCTTACTTTGATATAGTATATACTTATTAAATATTTTTAAATAAATAACATTAATTATAAAATAATAGAGATAACATATGAATTTTTTATTCTTGACTTTCTAACTCATAAAATTTTTAAGTAACACCCCAATTCTATAATTTTTATAATTTTGTACCTATAATTTTTATTTGTTAATTTATACCCTAATGTTTTTCATATTTTCCCCTGAACTTTAATTATGATGTATTCAAAATAATATTTAATATACATTTAATTCAACACAATTCAAAACTCAACTTTTAGTTAATTTCAAATTTACAACTCTCATTTTTTACTAGTTCAAACACCTAGTCAGCTTTTAAAACATTGAACATGCAAGATGTAATTAAAAATTTTGATTTAGGCGAAAAGCCTACTTATACCAAAAGTTTATCCAATAACATACTTATAATATTTCTACCCTCAAAAAAAAAAAAAAAACAAATTTATAAGATTTCCACGGGTGATACAATAACAAAAATTAAAAAAAAAAAGAATTCAAACTAAGTTTTTTTTCTTTTATATTTTTGAATTCGAGAATGATTATAGATCCTATTTTTAATACAATTAATGGCTGTTTCTCTAGTAGCAATTGTGGTAGTTTTTATTCATAATTGATAAATTATATTTTAATAACAAATTTTTCTATTAATTTATCTAACAATAAGACATATATTTTTCAATATATAAAATTTTTCAACAAATTTTTCATTCCATATATAAAAATTTATATTTTTGTTGGAAATTTATTTAATGTTGTGGGAAATTTTATATTATCTATGAAAATTCTAAACCAATAAAAAAAATTTATTTTGTTATTTATGACACTGAAATGAGAATACATTTCGTATATATTTTTTGGAGATTAATAACTTACGCATTTGTATTAAAAATAAATAATAAATAATAATTTTTTTCTTTAATTGGTAAGAAAATTTATTAATAAAGTAATATTTTTTTCTTTGGTTGAAAAGAAAATTCACTTAAATATAAAAATAATAGATAAAATATCGAATAATAGAAATAACACATTAAGTATCTTACTAAAATAGAATATGCAGATAACATTTTAACTACGCTACTAAAATGGTATGTATGCTGTAATTTGAAAATCAATTTGATACAGAAAAAAATAATAATAAAGCATTCACTTAATAAATTTTATAAAATATATTTATCTTTTTTTACTTATCAAAATTGATCTGAATAGAAATTTATATCCTAAAAAAATGTATTGATTAGCTTACTTTGTAAATAATTAATATATATACTTACTTTATTTAGAATAAAAATTAATGAGCATGCATATCGCTAGGATCTTATCTCATGACTTTTTCAACGTATTTTTTAAAAAACTTTTTCCATAAAGCTAGACTTTTAAATTTCACCAAGTTTCATTCATTTATTTAACTTGCATCATATCAAATAAAAATTATCATATGAGTAATCTTTTTTGCCTAATATATATATATATATATATATATATATGGGAAAATTAACTTAAAAAGGTCAAATTTTAAAAATACTACCCAAAAAAAATTCGAAAATACTTTAACATATAAAACTTTTTCCAAAAATATAGTGAACACCACTAAAAAACACGAGATCCTATATTTATAAAAATGTCATTCTATACTTACTTATTGACACTACCCCCTCTATTCTTGGCCATGTTACCGAGTATAGTGAGAAATGAGATTGCTCGATGTGAGCCACGCATCACACGAACCAAGCTCTTATGCTAGCACAATACCATAGTATTAGGCCTCAAGGTTTGCCTGACTATTTAGTGTGCTATTGGGAGCTACTTGACAGGTTTTTGGTAAGTCCATGATTCACACTAACATATTCTTGATCCATGTTGACAATGGTCAGAAGATGTTCTCCTCCATCTATAAATATGGGTGAATCTTTATAAGTAAAAGATCTTTAAACACTCTTACAGCTCTCTCTTTATGCTTAGAGCGACCGAACTCTAATGTAGGCATCGGAGTCTCCCTTATGGGAGCCTAATCCTCCTTACCTTGTCATTTCCAAGGTCCACCAATCATCATTAGTACGATGAGTGTGGACCAACTATTCCTAAAAAATAGATAGAACCTTGGACATGTTCCCTAACATCCAATAAAAACCCTCAACTAACCCAAAACCCCCCATCTAATCCAAAAGATTGTAAATATACAAAGCCTACATTCACATATCCAATAAGGTGGTGGCAGACATCTTGAGTGTCAATTTTGAACTGGCCATGGAGGCACTCAGCAGAAACAAAAAATTCGTCTAATTCTCATACTCAATGAGTAAGAACCAAAGCTAAAACTTCACACAGCTCTTAGAGCAGGCCTAGAAGTACATTCAAATAGATGAAAATCGTCACCTTTGAGTTGAGCTTCAAACCTGGAACAAAACCCTAGCCTCCAATACTACCCTAGAAGCCAACAAAACCAAGCCCCATAAAATAGCAAAATCGAGCAACATCTGAAGGAGTACTACCCAGGGCTTAGATAATACCTCTGTACACCTCACCTCATATCGAGACTATCGCATAAATACATCTCTACCAGAGAAATTCACTTCTTTAAACACCACTCATGCTAGTATCCTTTAGTGGCTCACACAGAAAGGGCAAGTGAACTGCCTAAGCGGATGAGGGAGGGGTAGATAAAGACAGGCCTTGCTATTGTACCATTCACTGAGACCATGGTCATGACACAAAGGAATATATAAAGTTGTAGAGGGAGATTGAAAGGCTGATAAGAGAAGGTGAGTTAAAGTAGTTACTAATAAGCGCCCCATCAAGGAGTGATTCTCGCCTGAGTAATGAGCCATCATAGCACAACTCCAAGAAGGATCCTTCTGAAATCATCCATGTTATCGCTGAGGAAGAGTACTATGACATAGCAGAGATGTCAAAAAAGCACAAGGCTAAGGAAGCCTTCTTAGTGAATGAGATACCACCATCTTAGAGCACAGTGGTAACATTCAACCTTGCAGAACCACATTAGGTGGTAGCACCTCACACAGATGCCCTAGTGGTAGAGGCCCTTATTGAGGACTTCACAGTCCAATGCATTCTAGTTGATATATGGAGTGTTGTCAATATCCTCACTTTAGAGGCCTACAAAAAGCTTGAGTTATCCCCAAACACTCTCAAACTAATATCTACACCCATAGTCGAGCTCTCAGGGCACAGTGTCCCTGTACTTGAGTCATCCATTCTAAAGGTTTAATTGGGAGATAGGTTAGTAGTGTGGGATTTCAGGGCCTGCTTTATAGTGGTAGATATTCATTTTGCTTAAAATACCATTTTGGGTAGCCTCTATTGGCGGGGGTGGATGCATACATCTCTATGAAGAGCCTAACCATGAAGGTTCTAGCTTATGATGGAGTGGCAATTTTAAAGGGCAACCAATAGGCAGCATGGGATTCGTATACCCTCCTCTTAAAAGTTGCCAACCTTGTGTTGTAAGTAAACTCCCTCGATCCCCCTAGCAAACTAGAGTTTGGAGCTAAGCTATTGGATATGCTCAAGGACATATAAGTTGAAGAGGGTAAAAAGCTTAAGCTTGTAAGTTGCCCGAAAAGAAGCGGGCCTTGGCAGAGGTTCTTTAACAGTACCAAGATATCTTTGCTTGGATACCAATTGACATTAAAGGGATCCCACCCGAGCTTATGTTGCACGAGCTCCACATGGACCCCCAAGCATGTCTAGTGAAACAAAAGAAAATGAATCACGGGCTAGAAAAGCAGATAGCCATAGACCAAAAAGTTGAAAAAGCTTCTGAATGCAAGCTTCATGCAAGAGATCTTATTCCTTAAATGGCTCTCCAATGTGGTCTTAGTGAAAAAGCCTAATGGGAAAGGGAGGATGTACATAGACTTTATCTATCTTAATAAGGCATGCCCTAAAGCCTCCTACCCACTTACCAACTTCGACTAGTTGGTGGACTCCATGGTGGGTTATGAAGAATATGTTTTGTGGATGCATATTTTGGGTACCATCAAATCCCCCTTAAACCTCCAATCAACTCCCCTCAAACCCGAGGATCAGGAGAAGACCTTTTTTACCAGTGGTAAAGGGATGTAAGGGGACCTACTATTACAAGGTAATGTCATTTGACCTAAAAAATGTAGAAGCTATGTACATGAGGCTCCTCAATAAGCTCCTCCAGTAGTAGAATGGTTGTAACATTGAGGTGTATATGGATGATATGATAATAGAATCCAAAGCCTTAGCATATCATCCTTGGGACTTGGCTGAAGTATTTGAGATCCTTATGGGGGTGCGGAATGAAGCTTAATCTAAAGAAGTGTGCCTTCAAAGTACAGTCAGGAAAATTCCTAGGCTTTATCATATCTAAAAGAGGGATTAAGGCAAACCTTGAAAAGATCAAAGCTATGATGGACATGGAGCTGCCAAAAAATGTGAAGGAGTTTTAAAAACTTTATGGCAGGATCATTGCCCTTGGCAGGTTCATCTTCTATTCTACACATTGCTACCTACCATTTTACCAACTCCTGAATTGTCCTACCAACTCCGGTGTGTGCGTCTTTTTGAGCTATTGGTGTTCCCGAAATAAATTGCATAAAATTTCCTACACTAGGGCCCCTACCATGAGCTCAAAGATGGAATAGTCAAAGCCAAGGCCACTGTAAAACTTATTGTGGATTGTCACCACAGATTTCCCTAAGTCTAACTGGTAAGGCCTCATCTCCTATACCTCCTCCATAGGCTTTTAGTTTGTGATTACAGTAGCTGGAGGCCCGCTCCATTGAGTCTTGACAGACTCGATCATCCTAATCCTAGCAACCTAGTTCCACGAGCCCATAGTGGATGCATTATCCTTTGTTCCCCTGCCTAGGGCAGCTGCATGAGACCCTCTCAATTTTAGGAAGGACCCTAGTCTCTCGTGCCTTCTTGTGAGCGATGTTGGATGCATTGGCCTCCTACGACCTTTTAACCAGCTTTTTAGTGGACTCTACGGGCTTCTCTAAAGAGCTCTTCATACACAAGCACACAAAAGTTTGAATAAATTAAACCAAATGAAAATAGCTTAAAAAGCTGTTAGAACTGTTAGCAGCCTGATCCTTTTTCGGGCGAGATTATTTCTGAACCCTAAATCTGAACACATGATCCACAAGATCCCAAAACTTCAGACATGCCTGAATAAAATTATTGTTTAGCCTAACCCCTTTCAAGGTGACAGTAGGAGAAATACCATATCTGCCCAAAATTATCTTGTCCACTTTTTCTTAACGTGTTGTCCATAGATATAGAGAATAGTTCAAAGAGGTCTATAGTAACTCAAAAATAGCAAAAAATAGCACAATTGTTCAAAAGCTCAAAAAGTAACTAAACCAATTCAAGAACTTGCATCTGCGCATAAAAATAATAAATAAAAAATTGGCCAAACTTGACAAAAAGGGGGGGTTTATAAAAAATGCTAGAAATCCATGCCAGACATGGACTATTCTCACAGCATGTAGACAGCCACTTGCAGTGCAGATTGTCTGCATGTGACGGGACTAAAAAAAATAAAATAATAAATAATAATAAAATAAAATTAATAAATAAATAAATAAAGAAAAAAATTTTAAGATCAACAAGTCAAAGTAAAAGCAATTTTAAAATAATAAAAGTTAAGGATTTAATGCATTAACATACATGTTACCTTCTAAACAAAGTTCTACATGTTATCAAAGGAGAAAATTGGGAAAAAGTAAAGCAAAAGGTGCATTAGCCCGGTCTCCTGCGTCGGTGGTGCTTATATCTACACTCAAGAGCAGAAAGGCGAGACAAGCTAGCAGATAATGCGGCCTCATAATGGCACATCATCCTAAAAGTATTCTCTAAAAACTCTAAAGGCACTAGAAGCAAAAAATGAAAGTAGATAAGTTAAAGAAGTAGAGAATAACAAAAGCACATAACAGAGGAACATACCTCTTTGAAGTTATCGGGCAATGGTGCAGATTAAACATTGGGCATGTAGAAAATGCTCCACCTACAGGCCCTTGCCTTCCAAATAGGAGACATCATCACTCAACTAGTAGTAGCTCAGAATGCCATTAGGAGCTGCCAGTTGTGTTCCCATAAAATCAAATTGGGAGCCCACATATGAGCCTACCATCACAGGCTGGGTACCTATAAAAGTATACTAGTGTGAACCACTTTTTCTGCACCCCTTGACAAAATTCATTCTATCATGATTCCAAAGCATCTTGAATTGCATCGATTGGACATCGAATGACGCCAAAATTGTGCCCTAAAGTTTTGCATGTGTCGAGCGGGATCAATGGCCAGGAACGATCGCCGATGTAACATCTATAATTTAGACTCAATTAAATATTTATATGGAGGGTCAATTAGAGTGTTGGAAGAGATATATGTATAGCATATACCTGATGTATAAATTGTATATACCTAACATATACCTAATATATACACTTTCATAAAAGACAAAGATTTGGTAAAAAGTTAAAAAGTAAAAACATAAAAAGTAATATATATAATTAAAAAAAGAAGAAAGAAAATTAAATTAATTATAGATAGGAAGAAGAGGGAAAATATCTAAATATTTTATTAATTAATTATTTTATAATTATATATAAAGGTGAGGGGTAAAATTAGAAATTTAGTATATAAAAAGCCATCTTTGTCCTCATTTGACTATGGTGGCCGAAATTTTCATGGAAGAAGGAGAGCGAGGAGTTTCTTCATCAAACACTTAAAATCTTATAAGAAATTCAAGGGTTTTAAAGTAGTTTCGAAGATTAATCAAGATTTAGATAAGTAATTTTTAATTTAAGCTTGATTTTTATAAGTTTCAAGAATATGTGATTTTTGGATTGGAGAAGTTTATAATTGTTAATATGGGTTGTTTTGAAGTAGTTGTGATGTATATATAATGATTTTAAGGTTAGTTGGTGGAAATGATTGAGATTTAGTGAAGTTAGGGTTTATGGGAAGGTTATGTGCAATTAGGATTTTTGATGAAAATATTTTTAATTATTAAAATGGATTGTTTTGATGTAGCTTTAATGTATAAATGAAGATTTTATGATTGAATGATATGAATGAGTTGGTTATGTTGAAGTTGAAAGACCATAGTAAGTGATAATTAGGGTTTTGTTAGGAATTGAATTAGACATTGTGTAATTGATGTTTGATTGTGTAAAATGGGTAAGAATATGATGCTAATGATATATCTTCACTTATAATTTAGTTTAGGATTGAGTAAGGAGGAATTTCCAAATTGAAGAGAGGAAGAGCATGTGAAGAAGTAAGGCTTGAGTTATGAATTGGCTTTGGATTTTGGCATTTTAAAAGGTTAGTATATAATTTAATAGCTTATGTATTGATTGCAATTGGTTTGGCCTAGCTCATTGTGATTTTAAGAATGTGCTATGCCACTTTGATTTTGGTTTGCATATATGATGTGCTTTGTTATCAATAAAAGTGAGTGTAATGCATGAAATGTGTTATGATAAGCCATTGTAATATGGCAAATGTATATGTTATGTACAATTTGAGAAAAGTGTGTATTATGCACGAGGAATGTGAAAATATGAGAAATTGATAAATGAAATGAAAAGAATGAAAACTTGATGTGGAGGTGATCATGGTATGGCTAAAAATGTGAAAATTGGGAAATAAATGATAAATGTGATATAAAGTGATGTGTGGTGTGTATTAACTCTGCACAATTATGTGTTTCAAAAAATTAATTTCAGTAATGTGTATGTTGAAAGAACTGAGCAGAGCTAGGTCTTCAGTTTGAGTTTGGAAATAGACCCGAGTAGAGTTAGGCAGTGAAACTGATATTGTGATAAACTGAATCAATTGTTTTGAATATTAGATATTGTGTAGAGACTTGTTGGCCCCAATGTGTATGTTGTGAAATGTGATGCATATAAGTAAAGAGTTAAAAGATAAATAATGAATGTAACATAATAATGATATTGGATGTTATCCTGTGATAATAAATGTGCACTGGTTTTAAATGGTTAATATTACCAAGGTATGTACCACTAGGCTTTCAAGTTTAGCATTGATTGTATCGTGTAGATAATAGGGCTGCAGATCAGAGTGGTCCAGTTTGAGGTGAGATTTAAAGTTTGAGTTTTGCCACGAGACCATACCAGTAGTTTTGAATTTCATGTATGTAATATCCTCATTTATGCCCTAGAAGTTTTGAGTATGTTGTTGTTATTGTGGTTGTTGATATATATATTGGGAAGTGAATGTTTGTGCATATATGTGTTAAATTGTAAGAGAAAAGAAATGGGAAGAGAATGTATATGTATATGTGTTTTGGAGAAGAAATTTAGGGTTTAGAGACAAATGTATATGTTGTTTATATGATGATATAATTAACATATACATTGGTCAAATGAAGAGTCAAGGTGATGGTTAAGTGGAAGAAGATATTTTTGGTTGTTAATGAAATTACTATAAAGGGCTTATATGAGACAAAGAGTTAGTTATATGGTTAAGGGTGTTTTGGTAATTTTCCTTGTAAGATGCATGGTGGAGATTAAAAGAAGAAAAGGTGTTTGACTTGTGCATTTTCTTCTTTCTTTCTTGAAGTGGCCGGATTCTCCATAGACAAAGAGAGAAAGAGAGGTGATCTTGAGGTTTGAAGCATTTTGAAGAAAGAAACAAGGGTTTTGGTTAAAGATTTGTGGATTTCTTCATTTGAGGTAAGATCTTTTCTTTAATTTCTTCAATTCTTTTGAAGTGGTGTGAGAAAGGAATTAGGGTTTGTTGGTTTGATGATGAGAAGTTGAGTTGGTGAAGGTGTTGGAAGTGATTGTGTTGAGTAAGAGTTGTGTTTAGTGAAATTGTTTCTGTTTTACAATTAGTAAAGGCTGTGATTTGTATGATTTTTAATTAATTATAGAAAAATGTTCTTGAAGTGAATTTTTGATATGTTGTGCCTCTATGAGTGTAGAATGACTGAAAAATATGTTGATTCGATTTTGGAATGGTTATGAGTTTAGAAAGATTATTTTTATTAGACCTGTTCCAGCAGGTACCTTAACTGAGACAGCTATACTTCGGGATTTTTAATAAAATGTAGAAAAATCATATCCAATCGAATTTTGGATATGTTGTTGCTTAGTGAGTCTAGTATTTGAGAAAAATAATTTGGAACCACGTTGATTGAATTTGATTTATGGAATTCACAAAGTTCAGAACTGCTGCCAGGATGCAGGGCAATTGGGGCAGTCTGGTTAGGTGAACTATTTGACCAAGATTTTGTGTTCAGTTTGATCTGAAATTTTAAAGGAATGATTTTTAGATACAAAACTAAATTCTGTAAAAATTTTAGAATTTTTAGTCAAGTAGATTATTTTATACAATTTTTCAAAATAAGGATAAAATGGAGTTTAAAACCAGAATGTACTATTCATATGAATCATATCAATTGTTCTTTGCCCTAATTGCATTGTTGAGATTGAACAATGTTATGTTATGCATTGTGAATGGTTATGTGTTTCATGAATAATATACATTGAAATTGAAATGATAATTCAAATAAGACATGATATGAGGCAATGCCATTGTGATTGGCTATGATGATGATATTGAAAGAAAGAAGGCATGTTTGCCTAAATGTGATGAGAATTTGAGAATGGAAATGGTAACTATATAATAAATGAATTGTTTGTTTAATATGTTATTCAGTTTCAGAGTTCTGGATTTGGGTGGCATGCCTAAGAAATGATAAAAGGTAACAGTCTTGCCGGGTTGAGGATCTCCTCATATGTGTTGAGTTGATGATCCAAGAGACTGGGTCTGTTACACTATGAGATATATGATTTGTAACAGTCTTGCCGGGTTGAGGATCTCCTCATATGTGTTGAGTTGATGATCCAAGAGACTGGGTCTGTTACACTATCCATGGATAGAGATACATGTATATACATTGCCTACGAGCGTGATTATTGTGACTATGAACCAAAGCAGTAACTCTGAACTCTGAATATCATATTAAATACTTGTTGGGCCCATAGGTGTCAGGGTTATATGAATGTCCTAAATAATGTTATGAGTTAATGAAATGAGATGTTGGTTATTGAGTATGATTGATTAATGTTGAATGTGGAAAGATGTTGAAATGTGGTATGCTCATATGACTATGATTTGTGAAATGCATAATTATGTGGTTAACTTTATATTTATGATATTGATCTTATCAATAACATATGTGGCATTGCATTACATTAAAGCATACCATTAGCATGTTTTATCTTACTAAGCCGTTGGCTTAGCGCGAATGTGATTCTTCGCGCAGGTGACAAGGAAGAACCAGAGAGTTCCTCTAGGCCGAGTCGAGCCTAGATTTTGAAGATTGAATAGTGGGCTTTAAGATCGAAGACTGACTGCCAAACATGTATAAATTTTATGTGTTGTAAAACTTGAGTTTTGATGTATATGAATTTGTAAATATTGTTACTTTCCGTTGCATAGTGAACAAAGATTTTATCTGCTGTATTTCATAATAAACCTTTACTTTATTTTGTACTAGAAGTGTAAATCCTTTTTGCAGGTTGTAGTTGAGGTTATAAGGGGGATTTATTGGAAGTGTACTGAGAATGATTTTGTTTGCATTGGTTTGTGTAAAAATGTTTTCAAAAATTAGAAAAAAACCAGTTTTGTCGACACTTGGGATTGAATTTTTAGGCAAAACTATGGCAAAATTTCTATAAAAATCGGAACAAAAATTTGACTAAGTAAAAGTGGTAGCAACATTAGGATAGGGTGGCGCCTCTACTCAGCTTACACACGTAGGTCAGGAAGGGGTGTTACAATTTTTGGTATCAGAGCCTAGGTTTGAGATTCTCAACCTAGATCAATTGTAAGAAAAAGAATATTTTGATTTTTAAAGTGGGTTTTTGAGTAAAATACATGTTTTGGTATGGCAGTCTTTGATCTTTAATGAGGAATATTCTGCTGTGTTTGCAGATATAGGTAGAGATGGCATCTCATTCGCGACAATCTGTTGAGGGTAGTGCCGAGAGTATTGCTCCTGCTGAGGGAGCTAGGGTTGATAGTGTTGAGGAGGCACCTGCTTCGGTGTCGGGTAGACCAGCTGGGGAGGAGGTTCCGCCAGCCTGGTTTAGGCCTATGTTGGAAGCTATGAGACAAGCACCTGTGCAACCACAGCCACCGCCACCACCCCCTCAGCCTTCAGTACCAGTAAGGCACTATGATAAGCTAAGGAAATATGGAGCAGAGGATTTCTTTGGTACAGTTGATCTGGCTGTAGCAGAACAGTGGCTTGATAGAGTTCAGAGGGTATTTGTGCAGTTGCAAGCCACTTCAGAGGAGAAGTTTGACTATGCAAGATCTTTGCTACAGAAGGATGCCTACGACTGGTGGAAGACAGTGCCCCATTCTATGGATGATCCACCAACCTTGTCTTATGCGGATTTTCTGAGAGAATTTGAGTTGAAGTATACTCCTAGGGAGTATAAAGATGGGAAGAAAAGAGAGTTTCTAGATTTGAAGCAAGATCATCGGACCGTAACTGAGTATGAAGTTGAGTTTATTCGACTGAGTCAGTATGCTGGGGGTATCATTACTGATGAGATTGATAGATGTCGGCGATTTGAGGAGGGATTGAGGCCCTCGATCATGTGCTTAGTGGCTGGATCCAGATATCAGGATTTCTCACAGCTTGTGGCAGCAGCTCGAAGTGTAGAGCGAGCTCAAGTTATTGCAGCTGCTTCAGAGGAAGAGGTTAGGGTTAGAAGGCCCCAGTTCGAGGCAGGGTCTTCTTCTGCGAAGAGGGGTAGAGGAAGTTTTGTTCCTCGGAGTAGTAGGAGCCAGAGACCAGTGGGTAGGTCAGTGCAGTTCCAGAGGCAGAGATTTAGACCTGCAGCTTCAGTAGCGAGTGCTCCTACTCCTGGAGTTCAGAGATCCACCTTACCTGTGTGTAACCAGTGTGGTGGAAGACATGGGGGCGTTTGTTGGAGGCATAGTAGATCAGGGGTATGCTTCAGGTGTGGATCACCTGACCACTTTGTGAGAGACTGTCCTGAGAGGCAGGATCAGATGCCAGTTGATTCTGCTGCTTCTCGAGCTAGTGTGAGGGGAGGCAGAGGAGGCAGAGGTGCCAGCCGGGGAGGTAGACCAGGATTCAGTTCTAGAAGAGGTGCTACATCCAGGGAGGGTAGACCAGAGGAGGTTGGATCTTCCCAGAGGATGTATGTTATGCAGAGACAGCCAGATACATCGGCAGTCATAGCTGGTACTTTTTCTTTATTTAATACTCCAGTACTTGCTTTGATTGATCCGGGTTCCACACATTCATATATTAGTGCATCTGTTTTGCCTGTATCTGATTTGCATGCTGAGTCCCTAGGATTTGATGTGTTGGTAACAAATCCGTTAGGGCATAGTGTGGTTGTGAGTAAGGTGCATAGAGATAGTGCAGTAGTGGTGCAGGGTGAGGAGTTCCTTGGGGATTTGATTGAGATGCCATTTAAGGAATATGACGTGATCTTAGGTATGGATTGGCTATCTCGACATGAAGCTGTGGTGGATTGTAAAAAGAAAATTGTTTCTTTGAGAACGGGTGATGGTAGAGAGGTGATAGTATCTAATGAGCAGGAACAGCTAGCCTCCTTATTTGTTTCAGCTGTTGCAGCCAGGAGGTTGATTAGAAAGGGGTGTGAAGCCTATCTTGCTCATGTGGTGGATACTAGAGTGAAGGGTTCCCCTATTGATAGCATTGCCACAGTTGCTGAGTTCCCGGATGTGTTTCCAGAGGAGTTGCCAGGGTTGCCTCCTGAGAGAGAGGTGGAGTTCGGTATTGAATTGTTGCCTGGTACCACTCCTATCTCTATTACTCCTTATAGAATGGCACCAGCAGAATTGAGGGAGTTGAAAGTGCAATTACAGGAGTTGTTGGACAAAGGATTCATTCGCCCCAGTGTTTCTCCTTGGGGAGCTCCTGTGCTATTTGTGAAGAAGAAAGATGGTACTATGAGGTTGTGTATCGATTATAGGCAATTGAACAAGGTGACTATTAAAAATAAATATCCTTTGCCTAGAATCGATGATCTCTTTGATCAGTTGAAGGGAGCGTCAGTGTTCTCCAAAATTGATTTGAGATCTGGGTACCATCAGCTGAGGGTAAGAAGTGAAGATGTTCCTAAGACTGCTTTTCGGACCAGGTATAGGCATTATGAGTTTTTAGTTATGCCTTTTGGTCTAACGAATGCACCTGCAGCTTTTATGGATTTGATGAATAGGGTGTTTAGGCCCTATTTGGATCAGTTTGTAGTGGTCTTCATTGATGATATACTGGTGTATTCGCGGAATGAAGAGGAGCATGATATGCATCTGCGGATTGTGTTGCAGATTTTGAGAGAGAATCAGTTATTTGCCAAATTGTCGAAGTGTGAGTTCTGGTTGGATCAAGTTGCTTTTCTCGGACATATTGTTTCTGCAGAAGGCATCAGAGTTGATCCGAGCAAAGTTGAAGCCATTTTAAATTGGAGTCCACCCAAGTCTGTGACAGAGATTAGAAGTTTTCTGGGTTTGGCAGGCTATTACCGACGGTTTGTGAAAGGGTTTTCTTTGATAGCTACTCCACTCACCAGATTACTTCGAAAGGGAGTGAGATTTGTGTGGACAGATCAGTGTCAGGCTAGTTTTGAGCAGTTGAGAGAGTTGTTGACTCAAGCGCCTGTTCTTACTTTACCTGTTGAAGGCAAACCATATGTGATCTACAGTGATGCTTCACATAGAGGTTTGGGGTGTGTATTGATGCAGGAAGGGAAAGTTATAGCTTATGCATCTCGACAGTTGAAACCGCATGAGCTTAACTATCCGACCCATGATTTAGAATTGGCTGCCATTGTGTTTGCATTAAAGATTTGGCGCCACTATCTGTTTGGGGAGAAATGTTTCATCTACACTGATCACAAGAGTTTGAAGTATTTGGGTGTCCAGAAAGAACTCAATCTTCGTCAGAGGAGATGGTTAGAATTGATTAAAGACTACGACTGCTTGATTGACTATCATCCAGGTAAAGCAAATGTTGTTGCTGATGCCTTGAGTCGGAAGTCTTTAGCTGGTTTAACTGTTTACTCGCTCTCGTTGCTTGTTGAGTTGAGAGCATTGCATGCCAGTTTTGTACCTTGTGTTGATGGTGCATTATTGGCACAGTTGCAATTAAAGCCGATTTTGTTAGATCAGATCAAAGAAGCTCAGTTGGCCGATAAGAAGATTCAGAAGATTTTTTCAGATTGCAAGAATGGGAAGACTAGAGATTTTGTTGTGAAAGATGATGGGAGTCTCTGGTTTAAGAACCGATTGTGTGTACCCGATGATGCTGATTTGAAAAGAGTCATTTTAGAAGAAGCTCATCAGTCAATGTTTGCTATGCATCCGGGTAATACGAAGATGTATCATGATTTGAGACAGCATTATTGGTGGATTGGTTTGAAGAGAGACATTGCTGAGTTTGTATCGAAATGTCTCACTTGTCAGAAGGTTAAAGCAGAGCATCAAGTTCCAACCGGGTTGCTTCAACCATTGTCAGTGCCAGAATGGAAGTGGGAAAGAGTGACAATGGATTTTGTGTCTGGTTTGCCATTGACACAAAAGAAGCATGATGCTATATGGGTGATTGTGGATAGATTGACTAAGACAGCTCATTTCCTTCCGGTTCGAATGGATTACTCTTTGGAGAGATTGGCTGAGCTGTATATCCATGAGATTGTGAAACTGCATGGTGTTCCAACTTCTTTAGTGTCTGATCGAGATCCCAGGTTTACTTCCAGATTTTGGAAGAGTTTGCATAGTGCTTTAGGTTCTCGACTGCACTTCAGCACTGCTTTTCATCCACAGACGGATGGACAGTCAGAGAGGGTGATACAGATTATTGAGGACATGTTGAGAAGCTGTGTCATCGATTTCTCTGGAAGTTGGGATAGGTTTTTACCTCTTGTGGAGTTTGCTTACAACAACAGTCACCAATCCAGCATTGGTATGGCACCGTTTGAAGCATTGTATGGCAGACGGTGTAGGACACCTCTTTGTTGGAATGAGCTTGGAGATAATAAGTTGGTTGGTCCTGATTTGATTCAAGAAACTGAAGATAAAGTAAAGTTGATTCGAGGCAGGTTAAAAGCAGCTTCAGACCGACAGAAGTCTTATGCAGATCTAAAAAGGAGAGATATAGAGTTTGATGTTGGAGATAAGGTATTTCTGAAAGTGTCTCCTTGGAAGAAAATTTTGAGGTTCGGTCGGAAAGGAAAATTGAGTCCTCGTTTCATTGGGCCGTATGAAGTGTTAGAAAGAGTTGGGCCAGTGGCGTATCGACTTGCTTTGCCACCTGAGTTGGATCGTATTCATAATGTATTCCATGTTTCTATGTTGAGGAGATATAGGTCGGATCCATCTCATGTGTTGCCATTTGAGTCTATTGAAGTGAGCCCAGATTTGACATTTGAAGAGGAACCAGTTGCTATCTTGGCACGAGAAGTGAAAGAGTTAAGGAACAAGAGAGTGCCATTGGTGAAGATTCTTTGGAAGAATCATGCAAAAGAAGAAGCGACTTGGGAAAGTGAGCATACCATGCGAGAGCAGTATCCGCAATTGTTTCAGCTTTGATATCAGGTAATTTCGAGGACGAAATTTTCTTTTTAGAGGGGGAGAATTGTAATATCCTCATTTATGCCCTAGAAGTTTTGAGTATGTTGTTGTTATTGTGGTTGTTGATATATATATTGGGAAGTGAATGTTTGTGCATATATGTGTTAAATTGTAAGAGAAAAGAAATGGGAAGAGAATGTATATGTATATGTGTTTTGGAGAAGAAATTTAGGGTTTAGAGACAAATGTATATGTTGTTTATATGATGATATAATTAACATATACATTGGTCAAATGAAGAGTCAAGGTGATGGTTAAGTGGAAGAAGATATTTTTGGTTGTTAATGAAATTACTATAAAGGGCTTATATGAGACAAAGAGTTAGTTATATGGTTAAGGGTGTTTTGGTAATTTTCCTTGTAAGATGCATGGTGGAGATTAAAAGAAGAAAAGGTGTTTGACTTGTGCATTTTCTTCTTTCTTTCTTGAAGTGGCCGGATTCTCCATAGACAAAGAGAGAAAGAGAGGTGATCTTGAGGTTTGAAGCATTTTGAAGAAAGAAACAAGGGTTTTGATTAAAGATTTGTGGATTTCTTCATTTGAGGTAAGATCTTTTCTTTAATTTCTTCAATTCTTTTGAAGTGGTGTGAGAAAGGAATTAGGGTTTGTTGGTTTGATGATGAGAAGTTGAGTTGGTGAAGGTGTTGGAAGTGATTGTGTTGAGTAAGAGTTGTGTTTAGTGAAATTGTTTCTGTTTTACAATTAGTAAAGGCTGTGATTTGTATGATTTTTAATTAATTATAGAAAAATGTTCTTGAAGTGAATTTTTGATATGTTGTGCCTCTATGAGTGTAGAATGACTGAAAAATATGTTGATTCGATTTTGGAATGGTTATGAGTTTAGAAAGATTATTTTTATTAGACCTGTTCCAGCAGGTACCTTAACTGAGACAGCTATACTTCGGGATTTTTAATAAAATGTAGAAAAATCATATCCAATCGAATTTTGGATATGTTGTTGCTTAGTGAGTCTAGTATTTGAGAAAAATAATTTGGAACCACGTTGATTGAATTTGATTTATGGAATTCACAAAGTTCAGAACTGCTGCCAGGATGCAGGGCAATTGGGGCAGTCTGGTTAGGTGAACTATTTGACCAAGATTTTGTGTTCAGTTTGATCTGAAATTTTAAAGGAATGATTTTTAGATACAAAACTAAATTCTGTAAAAATTTTAGAATTTTTAGTCAAGTAGATTATTTTATACAATTTTTCAAAATAAGGATAAAATGGAGTTTAAAACCAGAATGTACTATTCATATGAATCATATCAATTGTTCTTTGCCCTAATTGCATTGTTGAGATTGAACAATGTTATGTTATGCATTGTGAATGGTTATGTGTTTCATGAATAATATACATTGAAATTGAAATGATAATTCAAATAAGACATGATATGAGGCAATGCCATTGTGATTGGCTATGATGATGATATTGAAAGAAAGAAGGCATGTTTGCCTAAATGTGATGAGAATTTGAGAATGGAAATGGTAACTATATAATAAATGAATTGTTTGTTTAATATGTTATTCAGTTTCAGAGTTCTGGATTTGGGTGGCATGCCTAAGAAATGATAAAAGGTAACAGTCTTGCCGGGTTGAGGATCTCCTCATATGTGTTGAGTTGATGATCCAAGAGACTGGGTCTGTTACACTATGAGATATATGATTTGTAACAGTCTTGCCGGGTTGAGGATCTCCTCATATGTGTTGAGTTGATGATCCAAGAGACTGGGTCTGTTACACTATCCATGGATAGAGATACATGTATATACATTGCCTACGAGCGTGATTATTGTGACTATGAACCAAAGCAGTAACTCTGAACTCTGAATATCATATTAAATACTTGTTGGGCCCATAGGTGTCAGGGTTATATGAATGTCCTAAATAATGTTATGAGTTAATGAAATGAGATGTTGGTTATTGAGTATGATTGATTAATGTTGAATGTGGAAAGATGTTGAAATGTGGTATGCTCATATGACTATGATTTGTGAAATGCATAATTATGTGGTTAACTTTATATTTATGATATTGATCTTATCAATAACATATGTGGCATTGCATTACATTAAAGCATACCATTAGCATGTTTTATCTTACTAAGCCGTTGGCTTAGCGCGAATGTGATTCTTCGCGCAGGTGACAAGGAAGAACCAGAGAGTTCCTCTAGGCCGAGTCGAGCCTAGATTTTGAAGATTGAATAGTGGGCTTTAAGATCGAAGACTGACTGCCAAACATGTATAAATTTTATGTGTTGTAAAACTTGAGTTTTGATGTATATGAATTTGTAAATATTGTTACTTTCCGTTGCATAGTGAACAAAGATTTTATCTGCTGTATTTCATAATAAACCTTTACTTTATTTTGTACTAGAAGTGTAAATCCTTTTTGCAGGTTGTAGTTGAGGTTATAAGGGGGATTTATTGGAAGTGTACTGAGAATGATTTTGTTTGCATTGGTTTGTGTAAAAATGTTTTCAAAAATTAGAAAAAAACCAGTTTTGTCGACACTTGGGATTGAATTTTTAGGCAAAACTATGGCAAAATTTCTATAAAAATCGGAACAAAAATTTGACTAAGTAAAAGTGGTAGCAACATTAGGATAGGGTGGCGCCTCTACTCAGCTTACACACGTAGGTCAGGAAGGGGTGTTACAATGTACAAGTTTGTTCAGAATGTATACTAGTTTTGTATAATATAATTACCAAATGTGAATGTATTTGAAACAAAAGATGTTTTGTATAGTTTTAAGTATGTATGTAAAGTATATTATTTTTACTTGTTAAATACTTGATCATGTATAGAGAAATGGTGGTTGGAGAGAATTGTGATTTTGGAAATGTAATTTTTTTTTGTGCAGGTTAGGTTTTTGGTTGATTTGAGATTTATTAAAAAAATAGACAAAACTCTAGTGAATTTTATTCAAAGCTTTTTTTTCATAATTATTATAATTATAATTTTAACTATTAATATATTTGGATAGGGTGTTTCTACATAAAGTTACTATAGCATCCTTGTATTCTATATATGTGAGACTTTGCCTGAGCACCGATCTGGCCCGTTAAGGAGCCAAAATGCTCATTTGGGCTTGTTTTCACATGATATCACTGTGTACTATCTCAGTCGCTTTGGTAAGCACAAGTTTAGAATTACCATTTGTTTTGAAAAGATTTTATTTCTTTGATCTAAAGAAACTCTTATTTTTATTTTTGAAAAAGGATGGCAACTTTTATTTTGAAAAGCAAAGATTGGAGAGTTGGCACCTTAATTTTATTTAGTTATCAGGAAAATTTAAAGAAAAACCCGTTTGATTGACTCCATTAAATTCGGTTAATTTTTACCCAAAAAGGACACTAGTCCGAAACCAATCACGATGGGTCCCATGCTAAGTTTTCATACCAATTTTAATAAAAAAAGATTTTTTTTATCTCTCTTTGATTGATTTTAACATTTTGGAATTGATAAAAAAAACAAATTTTATGTATTATGACATAATTACTGCATATGGTATTGTTATGATGCAAGAGCAAGTAATAATATAACATTCACAAATGCAGTGCGAAAAAATAAAGATTACAACTCCATAAAAAAAATGATTTTCAGAGGAGCTTCGACTCTAGCTCTTATGGGGACGCAAACAAATAATAACAATAACAACAAAATAAACAAATGGCAACAATAATAACAACTATTTCAAAACCCATCAAATTTGCAATATTTGTCCAAAATAGATTAAAAAAAGGCAATAGCAGAAGAATAATAGAAAAAATTAAAATAAAAAGGAAAACACCATTTGAAATTATTTAAGTAAGAGCTTACCACTCGGAGTGATATTTCAAGTGTACCTACTTATCTTGTTTGAATGGGAATTAGGGTCGTAAGTAGTTTATGCATCTGATTGCAAAGGACTTAAATTAACAAATTTTTAGTTAATTTAAATTACCGAATTGATAAGAGTAAAGTGAGGAAATTTGTACCTTGGTTAGTCGTTTCCTTTGAATCTAAGATTAAAATTGATGCTAAAATGACTTTGAGTCCTAAAAATTATAAGAGAATCAAATTTATTTGATTAAATTGATTCAAGATGAATTTTGTTGTGCTTTGGTGTCAAAATTAATTTTGATAGAGTTTCGGTATGAAAAACTCTAAATCCTTATTTCGGAGAAGAAAACCTCAATTTATAGTGAAAAAGTAAAAACAACAGACCAAAATGACCTCGAGCTGCATGCATGTTGGATGGGGCTGCTCGAGAGTTGGATTGGCCACATGGACATCTACCGCGTGGCTGCAGCAGGCTATTTGAACGGTCCGCATTCACCACGGCCTATTGCACACTACAAATCATTTTTTTTTGCCTTTTCGGGCCTATTTGAACTTCGATTCTTGTGACTTAAGTTGCGTTGTCGCGTGGGATTTAATTTAAGGGAAAAATTGAGGATTGTTCCTCGAGTAAAAAATTGAGGGCTCTTGGGGCCATTTTGGGCCGGTCTAGGCCCATTAAGGCTCGTTCAAGTTCTAATTTTTGTGATTCCAATTTTTGTTGGATCCATACTCATATTCACCTTAATTAAAGTGAAACTTTAAGGATTCACAGCTGCCCCCCATCATGGTTTCTTTGTCTGAAAAGCAACCATAATGTTGTGAACACTATGACTTTAGTGCAAGATGCCATGTCACGTCATGTAATGAGATGATTGTTTGCTTTAAGATATTTAGGGTGGTCCATTCTAAGGTTATCTTAGAATGTCTATGTAAACCTATCCTAATGGGATAAGGGAAGGTCCATCTTGGTTTGACTAAAGATGTCAATGCAAACCTACCTAAGGG
Organism: Garcia nutans; assembly: GCA_947685225.1. Classification (NCBI taxonomy): domain Eukaryota; kingdom Viridiplantae; phylum Streptophyta; class Magnoliopsida; order Malpighiales; family Euphorbiaceae; genus Garcia; species Garcia nutans. The sequence continues at coordinate 3,250,440 of CANTUV010000013.1, forward strand.
GTGAGGGGGAGACCCATTCCTGGTTTTGACCAAAATTATCTATATAAACTTACCTTAAAGGGGGTAAGGGAAGGCCCATCCTAGGTTTTGACCTAAGATGTCTATGTAAACCTACCCTAAAGGGGTAAGAGAATGCCCATTCTATGTTTGACCTAAAATATCTATGTAAACCTAGCATAAAGGGGGTAAGTGAAAGCCCATTCTAAAATGTCTATGATCACTGAGCTGGTGTGACACTTATGATAAGTCTAATGATCACTAAGCTATTAAGAAGTAAGAAGGTTGAAGAAAGAGATGTTTAGTCAAGACCATAAAGATACTTCAAGTTTACATGAACTAGAACTAATATCATAGATCTATTTCATCATTAAGATGACATCAGGGCAATAATAAGGATCCATCCTCATTGAAGCAGACTCGTGCTTCTCTATAGTCAGAAGTCTTAAAAGTCTTAGACTTGATATTTTGAAAGGGAAAAGGGGTGAAATGATGAAATATCATGTCTAAAAAAGAGCCAAAGAAAAGAAGAATAAAGAAAGAAAGAAGAAAGAAAGAAAGAAAAAGGAGAAGAAAACAAGGGGCCTAAGTTTTGCAAAAGAAAAAGGAAAGGATTAAAATTTTCCTAATCAGATCTAGATTTCTGCTAAGAATGAAAGAACATGCAAGTCCTATCTTTTCATGAAGCAAGATAACAAGACGCCTAGAAGGTTGAAATGATGCCCAAAGTTTAAGAATGCTTCCAACAACATATAGTTCCAACCAAAAGTTTGTAATGTGAAGATTTGTCAGCAATGTCATGTTTTCTCCAATTTTAAAAATGGCCATCGCTTAGCCAATATCCCTTATAAACCCATTTCAAGCTTGTTAAAGATATGTTTATCTCCCTTGGTAGGTATAGTCTATCAGTAGAGATTGTTTGAAAAAGCATGTATATGAGATAGATAATATTTAAACTTAATGAGACCTTTAGGCTAAGTAATGTGTATGTGCCTATCTGAAGTGCAATAACTCTTGCTTAAATGGAAATGATTCTCAAATTTAGTGCGGTAACTAGGGTTACGATGTTATAGATGTGTTAATTTGAAAGACCAAGTCCTAAGGTATATTGATATTTATTTGACAAAGCCAAAATTTGATTTCAAAATTAAAATTAAATTTCAAAAAAATGTTTTCTTGTCACTTGAGTCTTCAAGCTTAAGGAAGTATGTTTCACTATTGAACCTTAAAGGACAAATTGGGCAAGGTAGGCTAATAAAAGAATTGTTCATATGGTTATGAAGAAACTATCAACTAACGTGCTAAATCATAGTTTGAAACGAGTGTCTTATGTATCTCTGACTATCCTGCTTTGGCCCCCCACTACTCATGTTTTCTATATCTTGAAGATGAAGCTATGGATGTGACATCTTCTAATGATCCAATACAAGGCCTAAATGAACATTTTGAAGGTGCCAATGGGAATCCTATGGACTATCACCTAATTTTGTGAGTCAGTATAATCAATATAAGTATTATTCATGCATATCATGCATATATGCATACGTGAGCATATCATACTGCATTATTGTTGTCTAGTGTTGCCTATTTTTTTTGTCACAGTGAACAGTTGATACTTTATGAAGTAAACAATGAGAAGCAGACATAGTGTAAGGGGGGGCATAAAAGGCCCATTACTTAAGAAATATCCAATCCCATTGCAAAAGAAAAAAGAGTTGCATGTTAGTAGAAATATTGATAAAAGCCTACACATGAGGCAGAATTACCAATTTGAGCATGCACAGGGGGCAAAGATAAAGTATCCAGCAAAAAGAATGGTTGAATTCTTCAAAGCAAAATCCATTAAAAAAATAGAACAATTGGCTAGAGAAAAGTCAGACTCTAAAAATGAAATAAGTTACAAGTGACAGAAGATCAGTCAAGCTAGAAGAACTAAAATTGATGTAGGGCAAAGGTCCATTCCTAAAAATAAAGAATCAAGATGAAGATTCCTTTCTGTAAAAGGCAGACATCTTCAAGCATATTTGTTAAAGCATATGCAACCAAGTCTACTCATATTTTTTGAAAAATGATGAATTCTTTGGATTTACTAAAGCATCCAAATCTTCAGCCTATATTGAATTTGTTAAAGTATCATGATAGCAAAGTTTTGTGGATTTAATAAAACATCCAAATCTTCAGCCTATATTAGACTTGTTAAAGTATCATAACGGCACAATTTTGCAAATTTAGTAAAACATTCAAATCTTCAGCCTATATTGGATTTGTTAAAGTATCATGACAATACAGTTTTATGGATTTGGTAAAACATCCAAACCTTCAGCCTATATTAGATTTGTTAAAGTATCTTGATGGCATAGTTTTGCAGAATTGGTGAAGCATCCAAATCTTCAACCTATGTTGGATTTGTTGAAGTATCCTGATGGAGCAGTTTTGTAGATTTGGTAAAACACCCAAATCTTCAATATCCAGGTTTGTTCTTAATGAGATATTAAAGTCACTCATTATCCTATCGAGATATTAAAGTCACTCGATGGTTATTGTTTTACCAAGATATTAAACTCGCTTAGTGGTTTCATCGAGATATTAAAGTTCCTTGATAGTTGTTGTTTTACCAAGATATTAAAATCGTTTGGTGGTTGCATCGAGATATTAAAGTCATTCGATGAACCTAATGGGATATTAGAGTTGCCCAATTGTCGGATATTGATACTCAATGGTTCCTTACTATAGGGTATCCATCTTTTGGATTTTTTGTTTGGTTTCTCTGTGTTTTGATTTGCAGACACTTGTCTCTATCTTTGCATTTCACTCTCTTCCACCAAAGTTTCAGATTGTTCAAGCAGGGGCAAGATTGTAAACCCTTAATTTTGGCCCAAATTTAGTCCCAATTAAAAGGCCTAAATAAGATCCAATCCAATCTTAAAAGCTTGAATTAAGTCTGATCCAGTTTTAAAAGCCTGAACCAAGCTAGTTTAACTTTAAGAAACTAAAACCATGCCGAATTGGCCATGCCAATTCACCATGGGCATAGCTCATGGTGAATTGGTCTTGGCTAATTCATCATGAGCCCTTAAATCCTACCTAATTTAGTTTTAATTCAAATTAAGTTTCCCAATTCTACTCAAACTCGAATAAACATAAGGTTTTATGATGCAATCGGTACTTTTTAAACTGAGAGGAAACTTGATTAAACCCAGATTAGCATTATAAAAGGGAGCAATGATCAGAGAAAAGGGGAGAAACCGTGAGCAACAATTTGCAAAAAAGAGCATAGAAACAAAACAACCATACTTAGCAATTGAGAAGCAATCGAGAGGCACAATTAGCAATTAAAAGAGAGGCAAAAAGCAATTAACCAAAGAAAGGCAGTAGCTAAAAGGTTGTTAACATTGGTAATCTTCATATTATTTTAGCTTAGCCAAGACTCATCCAAGCAAATTGAAGCATCATCAAGTTCTTGAGGCAAGGTTTGATTCAACAAAACTATTTTGGTGGAGCCAACAACGTAGTTAAGGTTTTCATGAACCATATCTCACTACAATAATTAGTATATATAACTACTAACATTTGCTATGACACTTTTGATAATAACTAATGTATAATATTAACTATGAAATTTATAACTCATAACTAATAATAATTTCATTATCTATGAAAAATAGTCTCTCAAATCTAATTCTTAACTTTTGTTTCAAATTGTATTTGTCATTGCAAAAGTTAGCTTTTAGCTACAACTTTATAGCCGTAGTAGCACAGAAAATATTTTAGCTATGGATATGAAACTTTCATAACAATAGTTCTTATTATTAGCCATGAAAATTAAATTGTGACTGAAAGTATATAATAATATCTACAAAATATATGATTTGTGACTAATTATAGTTTTATTTGCTATGAAACTTTGCCTCTCAAAGCAAATCTTAATTTTTGTTTAACTTATAGTTATTGTAGCAATAAGTAGCCTTAATTTAAGCTATAACATTTTAGTCCTTATAGCTAATTAAATATTTATCCATGAAAAATGTTATAGTATATTATATCTATAGAAAAAGATTTGAAATGTTTAGTTATAAAATTTTCATATCTGTAGCTAATTGATGTTATTGAAAATTAAGAGAGGAATCCCACATCAGAAAAAGATACATTCAGTAAGGGATATATAAGTAAAAAAGATTCAGAAATAATTAAAATTTTGAGTTGAAGTATGGTGTCAATTCAATGAATAAGTGTGTTTCCTTAAATGACTTATGAAGAAGATCTCCCAAGTAAATGAGCTCCCCGACTATAAGTGATATTAGAGTTGATGATTTGACAAGGCGTGTGGCATGAATGAGTATAAAGGCGGCGGTCATGTTCTATGACCTAGACTGGTAGAAGTAGAAAAGGCTTTGGTGAAAAACTTAACATATTTGCCACAATTAATATTTTTGTAGCAAATATTTTCACGTTTTAGTTATAAATATATATGCCTTATAGCTAATATATAAGCATTGCTATAGATATTATTAACTATGGCTAAATAAAATAAGCTTTTGCTACAAATTTATTATTATTATGGCAAAAATATTTAACTTTTTAGTTATATAATTATTTCAAATGTGGCAAAAGTATTAGCTCTTGGCCACAAAAATAAAAATTACATGGCTAACTTTTAGCTACGCCACTTCTAGCTACAATGAGCTATAAAAAATTGCAATCATGGCTAAAGCATTTAGCTACACACGTTTGTACATTTAGCTATAATGTATCCCATGGCTAGATGAGCAAAATGTTGCAGTGTCTATTTTATTTAATTGATCATCATCATGATTAATTCTTGTAAATTGTTTGTGTTTTAATTTACTATTTTTTGAATTCATTTAAATTGTAGTTTAAGACTTTCACTCATCTTTAAACCCTATTTTTTAATTCAAAACATTAATCATGCATTTAAAACCTTAGTTAAAGAATCCAAACCCTAATTTGATTATTTAAACCCTAATTTGACCATCCAAATCCTAGTTTGTTAATTAAAACGCTAATTTTGGGTCTAAACCCTAATTCCATAATACTAAACCATAGCTTTAAATCTAAATTCTAATTTTGTAATAAAATCGTAGTTTTAGGTCTAAACCCTAATTTGGCCATCAAAACCCTAATTTGTAAAGTAAAACCCTAATTCCATGAATCAAATCCCAATCTGATGATTAAAACCCTAACTTTATAAGTTAAATCCTAAGTGTATGATTGTTTGTATGATGCTTAATTGTATGTGCGAGTTGATTGTTTAAATATGCTTGTTTTATTAATTGGATTTTAAGGATGTAAAGGGCATATTTTCACGTTGTGGGTGCCTTATTTGTTTAATTTATTTAGTTTGTGTAATTTAATTTATTTTAAGAACTTTGGGACAATTGTAAGGGACACATTTTCACCTTTTAGGAGGTGTCCTATTTTGTTTGTTTTATGGATCTTGGATATTGGTAAGAGCATATTTTCATCTTTTATGGGTTCCCACTTTGTTTGATTTGTTTGATTTATGATATGATTACTCCTTACTTTATTTACTTTAAATTATTTGTAATATGAATAATATTGTAATAATATAAAAATTTAATAATATTTAGACCTAAAAATGAGGTCAGTTCAAATAAATTGAGTATTTTTGGGGTTAGGTCACTTCTTACCTTCCCCATATGTACCTAACTTTCTGAACCCAATAAGGGTTAGAGATTTCTTAGGAATCAAGTCATTTATCCCTTCTATTTTCTTCTCGGCCCTTCTAAGTGGTGACTCATATTCTCTGGATTTAGGCCTGTATTTTCTAAGGCCCAGAGCCTAATAGTGACGAAGTCATAATAACTATTCCACTTGGAGTGGAGGTAAAAATCCCCACTCATAGCTTGCCATTTGTAGGTTCACAACATCTCCACCCTTTTCTTTGACTATCGTATCCTATAAAGATACATCTAATAGCCTTCTTATCCATCTTGCTCCGTAAATGATCAAGTACAAATGCATAACAAACACATCCAAAGAGAGGAAAATAACTAACATTAGGTTTCATGTTCCATAATTTCTCAAATGGTAAAAGAAAATGTAACCTTTGTTTAGTAAGTCTATTAGTTACGTAGGTAGTTGTCCTTATTGCTTCTGCTTAAAATCTTTCAAGTTCATTCTCAACATGAAGTATGCTTTGACATATTTTTACAAGGTGTCTATTCTTTCTCTCAGCTACTCCATTTTATTGAGGAGTATTGGCACATATGAACCGATGACGTATCTGGTGCTCTTTTAGAAAGTTGGTAAACTCATATGAGGGATACTCTCTCCCATTATTTATGCATAAACAACAAACTTTCTTACCAACTTTTACTTCTATTGAGATCTTTGAATTTTGAAAATGTTTTAGATTTTTCCTTTTGAAAATAAACCCACACATATCTGAAAAAATCATCAATAAAAGTCATAATATACTTCAATCCACCTGTAGAAGCTTGCTTCACAAGTCTAAATACATCAAAGTGAACTAACTTAATGGTTCTTTTGCTTTAAATTTGGATTCTTCATATGGTTGATGTGCTTTCCCATATTGGCATCATGCACAAATTGTGCCAGTTCTAACTTCAAGTTGGGGAAGTCCCTTTAACATCAACTTTTTCATCATTACATCTAATTTGAAATAGCTAACATGACTTAGGCGCATATGCCATAAGTCTGCCATCTCATTCTTCCTTATCTTGCCTATATATGCAGTTTTTGCGGACATTATATCGACCGATTCTAATCTCCATTCTTCCATCAATGGTTCTTTTTAATTTCAATATCTTGATATACTTTCACATCTTGAGAAAAAAAATAGAATAAAATTACCTAAGGATGTTAATTGTGCTACCAAGAGAAGATTCTTCTTCATAATTGGAACATGATAGACATTTCGAAGTGACACCTAGTAGCATTATAATGGGGAGAGACTATTGCATTACCAATACAAGTTATTGGTAATTTTGAGTTGTTTATTGTTACCACCACACGACTTCGCTTTTACTTTAACAAATTCTATATCTTTTTTTTATCTCTTGTCATATGATTTAAACACCCAAAAGCAACGATCCAATCTTTCTCATTATCAAAATGATCAGATGTTGTTGTTGTAAGAGCTAACTCCTCTTCTACATCAAAGAATGCCTCAACATCCCATTCCTCTTCAATTCTAGAAGTAGCAACATTACTCTTCATGGATCCTTTTCTTGACCGATAAGCTTTCACCATGTGGCCTTTTTTTCCACAATTATAACACTTCCCTTCAAACTTTCGGCCATTGTTATGGTTTTGATGATCTCCCTATCTGTACATTATCTTTACTTTGACAATTCTTTACTTTATCCTTATCTCTTTTAGATCCACTAATAGTATGTTGTTTAGAATTTATTTGTCTTTATTAGCATAGAGCACTTCTTCGTACCCTTTGATGAAACTCCTCCCATTTGCTTAGCCAAAGCTTCTTGACTAGAAAGCAAATTCTCAAATTCAAAGTGATGGCTGATTTTTCAAACCCTATACTATAGCAACAAAGCCTCTATACTCAAGCTGCAAACCATAAATGATTATTCTCTTCATCCTAGTTTCACCTATCAGAGCTTGTGGATCTAATTCAGAAATTTCCCAGCATAACGACTTCACTTTATGAAAATATTAAGCGATCGTCATGCCATGTTGTGCTATTGACAATATTAGCTACTGTCTAGTAGCTAAGTCTTCTATCATTTTTTCTTTGAGAAGAGCTTGGCAAATGTATCCCAAGCTTCTTTGAGGGATTTGGCATCTCGGATGTGCTCTATCGCATCTTCTTCAACTACTGTCTCAAAAGTAAACATCATTTTACCAATTTTTATCTTTCATTTTCGTAGCATACCATTCGCATCTTCTATCTCCTGTGGGACAACTTCGCTTCCATTGACAACTTCCCAAAGATCTTGGCCTTGTATATAAGACATCATACATGTAGACCAAGTACTATAATTTTGGTTATTGATCTTTCTAATTTTACGAACTATTTGAAGATCGCTCATCTTGCCAACAAGTAATACCCATAAACTTATGGCTTAGATATCAAATTGTTGAAATATGATTGGCAAAGATGATAATGAACTCATAAAATAAAACTACGAAAGATTATTCAAAAATCGAAAGAAAGTTTATTCTAAAGAATATAAGATGATTTTCATACTTCTTTGATTGAATTCTTACATTGAACTCTCTTTATATAGTTATAGGAGTTTACAAAAATAGTGAATATTAAAAATAGTACACAAATTAATATTCACTCATTTTATAGTAAGTTAATAAAAATTATTAATCTATTTAAAGAAAATTTATAATAATAAACATTCTATTAATAGATTAGTGGTGTTGATTTTAACATAAATCACACCAACCATTAAAAACCAAAGTAACAGGAGATGAGACAGTAGGGAGTAAAGTGGAGTTGAGGAAAATGTGGATCAAGCCACTAGTAGCAAAAACAAAGAAGTAGACCATGCAACGATGATAAAGTGGGAAGCAACCGAATTTAGAGGACACGGAAAAATTCTACAGAACACATCAAGCAAAAATAGACTAATCAATCAATTTCTAGGAATTCCAAAGAACCGATTCACTCTTCATATTTACAAGTCATTTGTCTAGTTAATTTCATTCCTTTCCAGTGACTTTTGTCCGTATTTTGTTTCATTTTCATCTGTCAAATTTTCATCTAGTTTATTCAAGAAATATTTGTTCTTTCTCTGTGAATATTCAGTTACTTTGGGTTTCATTATTAAGGAATTTGAAAAAAACTGTTAAAGAGACCTTGAGGGCTTCGATCCTTTTTTCTAGTTATTTTGAGAATTAACAAATCACTTTGTTGCTTTTCAAAAAAAAAAAAAAATCACTTTGTTTAAAAAAGTCAAAGATTGAACAATTGGTTAGAAATCTATAATTTTTTGGCAGGCCGCACTTAATTAATAGCCAAAAGTTATTTTCCCTTAGGCAAACAAAACGAAATCTAACATCTAATTTGCCAACGAACATTATGCGGGTAAATACTGATGGAGCATTTAATCTCTTGAGAAGTTGAAACTTTTTATAGCCAAATTTATTATCGGTAATCTCTCGACAACTACTTTATGGAGCTTATATTCTCTCAACAAATTTATTATCGACATGGCAATCTCATACTAAAATATTTGATTGAAAATCTATTAGTAAATTTTATCATTATATTTTTAAAAATTACTGATGAAAATTTGTAATAATAATATGCATATTTTTTATAATAAAAAATATTATTTAAAATGTTTCATGGCATCTCAAAAAATATTATTACAATAAAAATAATTATGATAATTATTTGTTTTTAGTTCTCACCAACTTTAAATTTCGCGTCTATATCCTTGATGCTAATCCACGGATCTAGACAATTGTCACCAGACAAAGGAGCAGCATTGTTTAAATGAGACTGCAGCATAAAAAAACACTTCTTTTTTCTTTTTAAAAGTAATTTCTTATTTTTTTAATATTCAATAATATGAATCACATCATTTATTTAAAAAAGAAGAAAATGAAATAAAATAGGGTTGAAAAATGGCCCAAATCTACCCCACCATCTCCGCAATGATATCCACTAGAAAATTGAGTGGATTCAACAACAAATTTTGGCATGCTTTCCAACCTTTAATCATGGCTTGTTGAATTCATATCTTCAATTCTCTACCCAGCAAAGTGTGACTTCAAATATCAACTGCATGAATATATCACGTAATATTCACTCATATTAATATTGCATATGTTGTTGAGAAAATTTAAAAAATTTATAATAATTATAAATTTAATTAAAATTAAGATTTCCAATTTGAATTTATCTGAAAAAAAAATTCAAAATTCGAATTCGAATTGAAACTTCAACTTATTTTCAATGATATGTGATCATGAACTCTATTTCAATTAAAACCCAATTATTTACTAAAACATTCAAGCATCTTTCAACTTAATTATAATAAATATAATAATAATAATTTCAAACTTGATTAAAAATAATTTTGTATTTATCACAGAACACGAGTAGAGGAAAAAACCAAGAAAATAAAAATTCATACTTATTTATAGTTTTGAATACTAGCTAAATCTGTTAGAAACTTCTTAGTTACTTCCTTTAATCGTATGTTTTGATTATAACGTCACCAACAAAATTGTAGTATTAGTTTTCTTGTGGATGCAATCATAATATTTGGGAGTGATGACTTTGTTGTGTGCGATACAATAATGTGAATAAGGGTCCGTTTGGCAACAGTGGCACGTTGCTTTCAAAGTTAGGTATGCTCAATATCAAACAAAGCCCTAGTCGTGATATCAAATTGCATTGCCAATCATTAATTCTCTTATAAATAACAGTTGAAATGCACAAATAGTATCTCTAAACATATATTATTTAGTCACTTTAATTTTTAAATTTTAAAAATTAGATATGCTCAATATCAAATAAGGCTCTAGTAGTAATATCAAATTGTATTGCCGATCATTAATTCTCTTATAAATAAAAGTTAAAATGCATAAATAGTACCTCTAAACTTATATTATTTAGTCACTTTATTTTTTAAAAATTCTTAAATTTTTATTTTTTTAATTTATAAATATAAATTTATTTTTATTAACTTATAAATATAAATATATTGATTCGTATTAAGTCACATCGGGTGTCTAACGTATTTATTTGATATAAAATATATAAATATAAAAAATAAAATAACTAGTATTTATTAATATAAATATCTGTTAATAAAAAAATAGATAAATATAATAGATAAAGTGATTAAAATAAAAATTTAAAGGACAAAACAATTATAAATTCAGAATAATATATATATTTGAACTAAATAAAAAAAAAGTTGTTTTAATTCATTTGGATCTAATGGGATTTGAGATGAATGTGATTGCGATTTTAGATTTTATTAGTGTTTAGCAATTACTTATCAGATAAATATGGCTTATAAAAGTCAAAAGACGTAGCAAATACAAATTAGATACAATTATGATTTTGAAGTTGTGGATTTAAATCATAATGAAAATCAAATTAATAAAATCAATAGATTATATTACATAAAAAAATTGATTTTTTAAAAAGTAATGAGTTGTAAATACAATGTTTATCTTAATTTTATAAATTTAAAACAATTATTGATAGATACTACAATTATTGATAGAAACTAAATATTTTAATTAATTTCTATTGTGATTGGTTTGATATATAAATGGGAAGTCATGGACAGATCAACGTAAGAATTTTCTCAATATCAATACTATGTGATGAGTCATGCGTTTATTTGAATTTAGTGTTATAATACTCAACTTATTAATTTATTTTATTAAGATCAAATCAATCAAATTCAAATGTTTTTATTTTTATTTTTTTTTTGAAATTTTGGCTCGGCGCTTCTAGCGCATATTATTAAAATCAGCCATCAAAACTTCATACAGAAAACTGGGTGGGCATACCCCCCAACTGAGACCAGACATAGAACCAGCTGCTCTAGCACAACTATGCGCAACTTGATTCGCTGACCTATAAACAAAAGAATAGCCAAATTGGAGCTCATTCAAGAGAGCTTTACAATCTTCAACAATGCAGTGAAAATAAGATAAATTTCCATCAACCAAACTATCAAGAGCTTTTGTAAGAACTTGACAATCCGTTTCAATATGTACCTGTTGAAGATTCAAAGATTTTAACCAGCTTAATGCTTCTCTAAAACAAATTGCCTCCCCTATTACAGGATCACCATTACCCATAGAGTTCATAATCTTACCTGCTACACAATATCCATGACAATCTCTCACAATAAAACCCATTCCAAAGATACCACCAGGTAAGACTGCCACATCCGTATTACACTTATACTCACCTACCCGTGGAGGAGCCCATGTACTTGATACTGTTTTCACCTGCCTACTGCCCTCACCCTTGTTTTGAGTAAGCAGCCACTGTTGTAACGTCAAACTTGCCCTGTTAATAATTGTTTCTGCAGTCTCTGTTTGCTGCTGCCATAACTGCCGATTCCTAGCACACCACAAACTCCACATTGTCATCAACAACTCCTGTATTTGTGATGATGTACCCGTCTTGATCAAGTGCTCAAACCAATTGTTAAACTGGTGAATCGGTTCCCAACCCAGACTTGTTAACAACCAAACCGACTATGCAAGAATACAATCATGCAGTAGGTGTCGCTCATCTTCTACTTGCTGAGCACAGAAAACACAAGAATTCTCTACATCCACCCTCCTCCTGAGAAGATTTGCAGTACAAGGTAAACAGCCACGTAAAACCCTCCAACCAAAGAACTTTACCTTGGCTGGAATCTTAACCTTCCACAGCTTATCCCACACCTCGCCATACATATAAAATTGATGGTCACCATCTTCCATGGCCAGCTGGTACCCTTCCTTAACTTTATAGACTCCAAGTCTATTATAATTCCAAAACCACACATCACCAGTTTGCCGTAATGGTAATGGAATTTGCTGTATAAGTTCCACATCCCTTTCTTGAAAAACCCGACCAATCAACTCCATATTCCATTGTCCTCCCACAATAAGGTCTGAAACCATTATAATTTGCTCCTCCACTGAATTTAATGGCTGTACATACGGGTCCTCATTCATCAACCATGGGTCCTCCCTAATTCTTGTCGTCAATCCATTTCCAATCCTCCTTCGAACCCCTCGAACCAGAATTGATCGACTAGCACAAATTCCCCGCCATATCAAGCTTGGATTATGACCCACTTCTGCTGAGAAAAAATCAGTTGTAGGAAAATACTTTTGTTTCAAAATCTTGGCCATTAATGATTGTGGATTCCTCAATAACGTCCACCCTTGCTTTGCTATCAAAGACAAATTAAATTGCCTCAAGTCCCTGTAACCAAGACCCCCATTTCCTCTTGGAACCTGCATTCTCTTCCACCTAAGCCAATGTATCGACTTATTACGACCATTATCCTAGAAAAAAGAATTCATCACCATTTCTATATCCTTACAAATATCTAAAGGAAGTAGAAATAATGACATCAAATAATTTGGCATAGCCTGGGCCACCGTGCGAAGCAAAACATCTTTGCCTGCTTTGGATAATAACTTGGCTTTCCACCCTTGTACCCGCTTGGTCAATTTTTCAACAAGAAATTGGAAAACATGCTTTTTATCGCGACCAATAACAGAAGGCATACCCAAGTAACTTCCATGATTATTAACCTCCTGAACCCCCAAAATAGTATTGATTGAATTCCTAATTTCTTGAGATGTGCATGGAGTATAACAAATTGAGGACTTAGACAAATTAATTTTTTGGCCTGAAGCCTTCTCATAAATTTGTAAACAAACACGCAGCTGTCTTGCCTCCAACTCCGTTGCCTTAGCAAAAAACAATGCATCATCTGCAAAGAAAATATGTGAAATTGATGGTGCTCCCCTACAAACTTGTGCACCATGTAATTTTCCTTGTTCTTGCAAACATAACAACATCTGTGACAAGCCCTCAGCACACAAAATAAATAAGTATGGCGAAAGTGGGTCTCCTTGTCGTAGTCCCCGTTCAGGTATAAGAGGGCCGTACTCTTCCGCACCCCTCACAAACATATATGAAACCGAAGTCACCACATTCATTATTTTTGCCACCCATTGATCGCAAAAGCCAAGCTTTAACATTATTTGTCGTAAATAATTCCACTCAATGCGGTCATAGGCCTTACTCATATCAGTCTTAAGAGATACAAACCCCGTCTTACCCTGCGTTTTCCGCTTGAGCGAATGAAATAACTCATAAGCAACAACAATACTATCAGTAATCAATCTACCGGGTATAAATGCACTTTGCATGTCAGACACTATCTCAGACAGAATAGTTTTCAATCGATTAGCCAAAACTTTACAAACAATCCTGTCTATAACATTACTCAGAGAGATAGGCCTCAAATCTGCTACCACCTCTGGGGTTTTCTTCTTTGGAATCAAAATCACATTAGTTACATTCTTTCCAGGCATCACTTTGTCTGCATTCAAACATCCCAAACATGCGTCAGTAACATCAGAACCAACAATGTCCCAATAAGACTGAAAAAAACCTGGATTGAAGCCGTCAGCTCCAGGTGCCTTGTCTGGATGCATTGAAAAAACTGCCTGCTTAACCTCTTCTGCCTTGTAAACCGCCATCAACTTACTGTTATGTTCCGAAGATACCCTCTGCCGCACATACTGCAATATAGGTTTAGTCTCACCACCCCCAGAAGTAAACAAATCTGTATAAAACTTCAAAATCACATTCGGCAGTCCTGAGTTCCAATCAACCCACTGACCACTGTCATCTTTTAACCTCTGAAACATATTTTTCCTTCTTCTATTAGAAGCAGTGGCATGGAAAAATTTGGTATTAGCATCTCCATTTGCTAACCAGAATTGTTTTGACCTCTGCTTCCAATAAATCTCCTTTTGTAATAACAAACTGCTGTACCTCTTTTCTGCCCTTTGAAGCTCCTCACGGTCAAAAACTGTTTGACATCTAAGTATACTCAGTGCTCGCTTAGCTTCAGCTATATGAGTCTGAAATTGCTTATGAAAATTTCCCGACCAGGTTTGAATGGCCTTTGTGCAATCTGAGATTCGTTCATGAAGCTGCCCGTTCACACGACTTTTCCAAGCTGCTTCGATTACCCCTCTACATTCAGTTTCCATTATCCACGAGTTCTCATACCTGAAACGTTTTACCACATATTTATGTAACGTAATTCCCAAAGCAAGGAACAACGGCAAATGATCCGAAGCCTCCGTTTCCAATACCTGTACCTTAGCCATTGGAAACTTATTTCTCCATGAATTAGTAGCCACAGCTCGATCAAGTCTTTCACGTGTCAAATCCACCCGACCATTATCCCATGTAAATTTCGGTCCCTCAAAACCCAAATCAAAAACTTGACAATCGGACAAAACTTGTCTAAAACCAGTCAATAACCATTGTGGATGTGGCGTTGCACTTTGCTTCTCAGATGCATAACAAATATCGTTAAAATCTCCAATTAAACACCATGGTAAATTTGATTTTAACTTCAACGTTTGCAACAAAGACCAGCCCAAACGACGCTGAGATCTTTCTGAAAAGCCATAAAAACCTGTTAGTCTCCAACCTTGACATCCTTCAATCAGAACTTCCACATCTATAAACTGTCGCGAGAAACCCAACAACCGTACACTGTTCTCAAGTTTCCAAAACAAAGCCAAACCACCTCCTATACCAACATGATCCACCACAAAACTTCCTGCAAATCCTAACTCCTTACTTATTGCAAAAACACGGTCTTTTTTATTTTTGTTTCAATTAAAAAAATAAAACTGGGTCTCTTTGAAGCAACAAGCTCCTGCAATTCTCGAACTGTCTCCTGGTTCCCAAGCCCTCGACAATTCCAACTCAATGTACTCATGATTCTTGGTGGACTCCATTCCCAGAGCCCACCTGTTCGTCGTTTTTTGAAACTAGTTCTACCGTTTCTGTCACAGAATCATCCTCCATATTGTCTGCATTCAAATCAGTAAAACCCTTCTCCATCCTACGCCGTTTCGGATCAAGTATCACAATACTATCAGTATTGATATGATTCATTAAAGCACCAGTCTCATTACGTAATTGGTCAACGGGAACCAACTCACCCCACATCATGGTCCCAGGAATTGGATTATTATTATAATTTTCCTTTCCAGAAGTTTCCATTCCACTAGATGTCTGACCGTGAAGATTAAAATTACAAGCGTTATCAAACCTGGTATTCTCCATTCGTGCATTACGTAGAATATCACGCTCTGATCGTAACCATTTTGCACCAGCCTGCTTCATCACCCTATTATCAGCTTTTAACCATGCTCCGTATGGAAAACGATCACGAGGAATTCGCGGTAAATCATATAACAGTGAACAGTTTTGATCCCCATGCCCAATTATACCACAGAAATAACAAAAGGTATTGAGGCGCTCATATTTAAATGTCAAACAAACATCAGCACAATTGGGTCTTTTGATTATCAAATCCCTCTTAATAGGACGACGAACATCCAGCCATACCCTTACTCTCATAGAATCTCTCCAAATCCTCATATAATTTCTTGGATCTGATGCCACAAATGTTCCCAGATAATTCCCTGCATCACGAACCACTGTCTCCGACATAAAACCTCCCGGTACATCGTGTATTTGTACCCACAATAAGAGTTTAGTCATCTCCACAGCTCTAGGGTTTTCAGTTGGTTGCAGTTCATGTAACAATAAGGGTATTTGTTGATAATTCCATGGTCCACCATCAACGACCTTTTCCACATCCAGTTCATGAAAAAACTGAAATATAAAGCAGTTATTTCCAATCTCCTTCACCATTACTCCCTTAACCGGCTGCCATATACTGGCTATCATATTCTTGAAGACTTGGAAATTAATAGACTTCTCTGTTAATAATCTACCCACCAAACAGTTCTTCCACCTAACCTCCGAATCATCATGAGTATGGAATACTGATGGATCATCATAAGAAATCTCACCATCATTTGATTTCAGATTTAATCTCCGATAAACTTCCTGTACCAACCGATCCTCCTCCGTTCCCATTGGGTTATAAACAAGAAAGAGAAATAGAAGAAAAGAAAAGAAATCGAAGATCAGAAATAAAATTAGGGTTTATTTAGGGTTTATAGCTTGCCATAGGAGACAAGAGAGAAAGAAACTCTCGATATTGAGAGAGAAGCCATTTCTATTGTAAAATTGTTTATTCCAAATGTTTTTATTAAAAATACTAATAATTAACTCTTTTACAAGCCCTCTTAAGTAATTTCATAACCTGCTAAGGTTTATATTCCAAACAGAACAAGAGTTTTTTTTTTTTTTTTTTTTTGAGAAAAAGAACAAGAGTTCTTAATTATTTATATAATATAGAAAGGTTTTTGACAGCAGCCAAGAAAATTATTATTGCACTGGCAAGCAACATAGGAAATATCCTAAATACATAAAAAGCAATGACTACTGTACATTAGAATAAAACTACAATTAATATTTTTTTATGAATGTTAATAAAACATATTAGCAGAAATGATACAGATCATGATCAACAAATGAAGGGAGGTTAAACAACACTAAAAAAAAGAAACTAATTTCAGTCATAAATATCACAAAAGAAGCCGAGAGAGAAACCCAAATGTTTCAATAAATTATACTCCAAATCCTGCAAGAACGAAGCTAAATTAATTTAGAAGAATGCCCTGCTTCCATAGAACACCCTTGATCCGTCCTTTTTGTTCTTCTTCTCAAGCTCTACTTTGTTGCTATGGCTTTGAATTAATTCATGTTCTGGCTTGTCAAGATCCATTGGAAGCTTCATTTTGGCTAAAGATTCAGTAAATTGTTGCATACTTCTCATGTACATATCTACTATTTGTTGTTGCATTGCGGATTGCTCTGCTTCAAGATTGATATTCCCTAATGGAGAAGAAAATACTTGACCAAATTTAATTGAATTTATAGTCCCTTCTTTGTTTCCTTCCTCTTTTTTGCTGGAAAAGTTGGAGTTCTTTTCATCTCTGATTTCAGTCTGTGTCTTTGAGGTAGGAGTGTCAGGACAAGCGCTCGAGCCCTGATTCGCCTCTGTTGAGATTGAAACATTAACAGAGTTTGATGAATGAGTAGATAAAAGTCCTTTTTCCTCAATCGAATAGGAGGAATTCCTTTCGTCACTTAAACTAGTTGTAGTTGAACTCAAGAAACCTGAATTTTGGATCCTATCATTAGGAGAAGAATTAGAATCTCTTAAATTTTCTTCAGAGGAATTTGTAGTCATTTCACAGTCAATAGGAAGATTAGGAGAGGCACCAAGATGAAGAAATGAGCCTGGCCTTGAACCTAATCCATCAAAATACTCCGAAACCATTTGTTGATTCTCTCTAACAACATTAATATCAGGAAATTCAATCCTCGAATACTCGACTGCATCAAGAATAACTTCTGATATTTTCTCATCAAGCAACACAACTTCAGCTGATATAGAAGAGTTAGCAGCTGCATGGGAATTTATAGGTAAAGAAGTATCTAAAGACAGAGTTAGCTTGACAGTGCCTGCAGGGGAGTGAAAGAGATCAGTAGAGGAAAGACTATAATCTTGAGTCACCTTTCCTTTGCCAACAATTTGTGAAAGTGGGACTAAAGCAAATCCTAAAAGTTGATCTTCCATGTAGTTTCTTGCTCTACTAAGCATCCAAATCTCACATTTGAGAATAGAGTCGAGTTGGCTGACTTTCATCACTAATTTTTCATTGAACTCTGGGTTCTTGCCACCTCCATTGATAATTCTAGTTGAATGAGTCTCATCTGGGTCATAAGTAAGAGAGAATTTTGCATACACATCCTGATTATCATAGATACAAATGTTGTGAATATTCCTAGCATAATGGACATAGATTTCAAGAATCCCTGACTCCTCTGAATCACTATCACCATCACTCATTGTGTTTGAATTCGGGTTATATTGGAATACAGATGATTGATTGAAAGAATCCATCAAAAGAAAAGGAAATTATTTTATTTGATGATTCACGGAATTTCTAGACTTTTATCTTGTTTGGTTTATATTTGGCAAGAAAAGCTCTTACAGAGTAAGAAAACATAACAAAAACAGAGCTCAAACAGGGCAAAATTGAACAAGAAAAATGCAAGCTATGGAAGATACAATTCTTATAGATATTTTTTTGTATAATGATGAGAACTTCTATAAATTTAGAAGGATCAAAAAGAACTTAACAGCAGGCGAGAAATAAAAACAGAAAGAATGTTTTAAAAGGTAAGAGAGCAGAAGAACAGGACAAACAGAGCAAGAACAGATTTCTTTTCTGAAAGTAGATTCTGATTACGTACAGTTAAAAGGATTGAAGCCATAAACTCTAGTTTCTATACCCCTTTTTGGATTGTGGCTTGCTGATATCAATCCATGAATTCAAGGAAAAGGAGTGCAAGATGGAGAGAGAAAGAGAGTGACTTACAGTACAAATGAAAAAACTCTTTGGTTTGTGCAAGTTGAAGAAGTGGGTGAGAGTAGTAGGTGAAACAAGGAAATTAAAAAAAAAAGAAGTAAAAAAGATGATGATCATGATGATGTTATGGTTGTTTTCAAATGCCCACTTTATTATTATTATTATTATTATTATTATTATTATTATACATGTTTTTTTTTTCTTTTACTGTGAGGAGAAAGGTTGGGTGGGGAATTAAATTTTTTTGAAAGGTTTTGCTTTGCTTGATATTGCAGCTTCCATTTGTAATTACTTATTTTGCCCCACTGAGGTAATTGGAGGTCCCACTTTGGTCCCATTTTTAATTATCATTTTCTCCACCTATCTTCTTCTCACATAAGCTCTCCAATGCTTTAAGACAAGAAAATCTCTATGGGAAGAAAGTGTAATGCATACAAATTAACCCTCTGTTTTTATGCTTTGTGATTCAACATTCAATGGATTCTATTCCCATTCAATTCCAACACTAAAAATACTTTGAAACAAAACACTAGATTTTATTTTTAGGCATGTGAATTTAAATTGAAAAAAGAGGTTGTATTTAGAGAATATATTAATTAGTATGTCATAATAAAATTGTCGTAATTTTATTGAGATATGTGTCAAATTATTATTATTATTTTGTATATTATTGTATACTATTCCTTAAAAAAAAAGGTATGTGAATTTGATTTAGATTTTACACACTAAATTATTATTTATGTATGAATTCATGTCCAAAATATTTACCCATCTCATCATATTAATTAATAAAAGAAAAAAAAATTATTTAACAAGTATTGTTTTAGTCATACTTTTTGTAAATTTGAAGTTGCATTATTAGCTACCTTTGGTCAATATTAATTTCATATGATAAGACTTGCATGATTGGTAGCTAGCCATTTCAAATGGTTAGGAGGCTAAAATATTAGGTATATTCAGTTACCTACATGATTCTTTCATGAAATGACTTGCATTCATATAGGATACATTATGTTTTTATTTTATTTTTTTATAAATTTAATTTTTATTAGAATTTAAATTGAAGACCTTTTTAATTTTAAATATCATTTTATCTTAACTAATATTTATATATTACTAAATTCTTGATAGTTTTATGTTGAAATTTTCAATTTTGTATTATTACAATAACAAATCTTTCCATGACAATTAAAAAAAATGTATATAAAAATTTTCACTTTTCAAAAATAAATTAATTATACCTCTATTTCTAGCTCTTCTACTGTATACTACATGTCTTATTCTTTAAGACGAATATTTTAATTGTTGAAGTTTTTAAAATTGATAAAAATATTTTAATTCTTCGAAGTTGAAATGCTAAAAATAGTATATATTTCTTTAAAGAATAAGGAGTTAGGTAAAGTACGTAAGAGTCTAAAATTTATTTATTTTTTTCAAAAATTAAACTCTTTAATCCATTTTAAAGAAAGTAATATTTTTTTTTCTAATTTCTAGGAGGCTTTTATAATTCTCAACTACTAATGATTATAATTAGCACTTGTACTGATTTTATTCACAGTGAAAATTTTCAAGTGATTTGGAGATATAAGCATATGGTCCAACAACTTGATATCAAAATACATTTTGGCTAAATTTTGCTTGCTTTTCAAATGAGCAATATATCATTCACTTCATTGAATGAAATTTTTAATTCTTATTTAACTCACAAGAAATTTTAATTTTTTTTTATAATATTTTTCAGTTAATAGTTTAAAGTAATATATTTTACGTTTACATTTTAAAATTATTTAATATTTAATATTAAATTTCCATGCAAGATATATGAATTTATATTAACCAATTGAATCAGTTAGGTGTATATATACCTAACAAATTCAATTTGAAAGGAACCATAAAATTTAGATCAAAACTCAAAAGTCAAGTCTTTTTCCTTTGTCCTTTGGATTGCTAATATTCAACTCAACCCAACCTAAGGGCTCCTTATATTTATAATATTTCATGCTTCAATTTTTTTCATTTTTATTTTTTTATTTGCCAATAATTTCATGTTCCAATCTAACAGACTGTTGACAACAATTCCTTTATTGGCAGTTGTTGACATATTGTATAAACATACTAACCTTATTGATTATTATTTATTTCTTAAGAGAGTAAAGTAGTAATTTATCATTTAAACTAATAAAAGCTTAGCCGGACGATGAAATATTTAACTAAATAAATTATCATGAATATATTAATTTAACTTTCAAAATACATACTAGAGATTTAAATAAATAAAATATTATAAATATATTAATTCAATTATCAAAATATAAACCATATGGATAAATTAACACAAGTTCTCTTTTTATTTTTCACAAATAGAAAATTTAATAGAAGGTTTAAATAGTTGATAAAATGAAATGTAAACAATTTTATTAATTCAAATTTTGAATTAGAAATTATAACGTATAAATTAGATTAAATATTAAGAATTAAATAATATTTTTTTTTCAGAAAAAGCATTTAGCTTTGCTTTTTTATTAGGTAAATTACAAAAATAGTTAAAATATTAAACAAAATTCATATTTTTTTATTTTTAATTAAAAAAGAAAATAGAGACTCGAACTTATATTTATTTTATATATGAAATTAAAATGCATTACTGTTGGAGTAAATTTCAGAAAATAATATGTTCTCTCCATGAGTGTTTTGATTATGTTAAAATTTTGTTAAATCATTTAAAACACTTAACAAGTTAGCGATCACATTTAACACAAATGTTACTCGTCGAGATGGAACTGGAACTTTTAACACAAATAAGAAACTCACATTTATTAATTTGTAACAAATGTTGCTCGTCGAGATGGAACTGGAACTTTTAACACAAATAAGAAACTCACATTTATTCTTTGAAATTACCAACATTACCATATCACAGTAGCAAATATTACTAAAAAATAACAAAATTTATTTATTGTTATCAGTAAAATCTTCAGAGTATCAAAGAGGGATTAGTTGATGATATATACGGTAAAAACATCCTTTTGCTTAGTAGAACAACCATATTTTTTGTATCTTAACTTAAGGACTATAAATGAAGATTTGCCTAAATGAAGATGAAGAAATGAAGATTTGCCTAAATGAAGATGAAGATATTTTAAGATAATCTAAGAGATTTTAAGATATTTGAGTGCTTACCATTGTTTTGGCTATTTTTCTATTATGAAAATTTACTAATTATTTTTGAGGTCTAAATTAGATGTGTCTAACTTAGATAAATAGAAGGAAATGCCTAATTTAGATAAATGGAATTAAAAAATTGGAGGTGTCTAATTTCACCAACCTAATTTTTGAAGCCTATATAAATTCCTTAACTCTCATTTGAAAAATATCCCAAAATTAAGTTTTCTCTCTTTCTTTTTGTAATTCATCTTTGATATTAGTGAAATTATTTTGGTAGTGTCTGAGGACGTAGACGACATTGGCCGAATCTCATTAAATTTTAGTCTTCTCTTTATTATTTATTTAATAACTATTTCAGGTATAGTTATGGTGATATTTTGTGCTATTAATTATATGTCTAGAAAAATTCTGTCTAAGGAAAGACTTGATATTTAAACATGTTCATTGTGACTAACCTATCTTTCCTGAGAATATTCTATGTATAATTAATTGGTACAATTGTTCACACACTATATATATTATTGGTAAAAAATTAATTCAAATTTCACAACAATTGGTATCAGAGCCAAGGTTTTCTGAGTATGCTCTATGGTTGAAGCCTAGTCTGATCTTACACATTAAAAAAGATTTTCTTGGATTATTTGTATTCCGCATTTGTTAGGTATTAAATAATTTTGTACGTAAAACAGAGATGACAGACGACTTAGACAAATCATCCACCATAAATGAGACACCATCCATTTTGTCAATTTGGTCAAGGGCTGCTGTGCCAAATGCTAGATTTGCAGTGGAGATTTTTTATGGTATAAGCCATTTTGGCATGTGGCAAAGTGAGGTTCTAAATGCTCTCTTCCAGCAAGGTCTAGACAATTCGATCGTGCCTTTCTAAAGAACAAAAGTATACATTCTCTAAGGAAGTTTTCGCAAGTAAATTGTGGAAGGTATTGGAGAAATTTTTTTTGAAGAAAAGTAGTCAGAACAAGTTTCATATGAAGAAGAGATTATTTCACTTCGTTTATATTCCTGGTACCACTATGAATGAGCACATCACCAATTTTAATCAGCTGGTAGCTGATTTGATAAATTTGGATGTAACTTTCAAAGATGAAGATTTAGCTTTGATGTTGTTGGGGCCCCTTCCAAAGGAGTTTAAGTTTCTTGAAATAACTCTACTATATGGAAAGGATAAAGTGACTCTCTTTGAAGTATCTGTTGCATTATACAGGTATGAACTGTAAAAGAAGGATAAGAAAGAGAGTTCAAATGTAGCAGCAAAAGCATTGACAGTGAGAGGCCGCTCTCAAAGCAGGAAGAGAGAAAAGAAGGGGAGATCAAAATCCAGACCAACTAAAAATGAATGTGCCTTTTGCCGGAAGAAAGGGCATTGGAAGATAAATAGTCCCAAGTGAATTAATAAAAACAAATCTGATAAAGAAAAAGTTGTCGTGAATTCAAATATAGCTGAGTGTAATGATGAAGACTCAGATATTTCATTGGCTGTTTTGTCATCAACAAGCTCTTCTAGTGTATGGCTACTTGATTCTGCTTGTAGTCATCATATGTGTCTTAATTGGAATTGGTTCTTTGACTTTAGAAAACTAGAAGGAACAATTATTTACAAAGCGAATGACGGTCCATGTATGATTAAAGGGATTGGTTTAATCCAATTGAGGAATCATGATGGATCAATCAGAACTCTGATAAATGTCTGATATGTACCGAGTTTGAAGAAGAATCTCATCTCTATGGGAGTCCTAGAATCAAAGGTCTTCATTGTAAATGCAGCAGATGGAGTAATAAAAATCATCTTCGGTGCATTAGTGATAATGAAAGGAATAAAGAAAAATGATAACTTGTATTACTATCAGGGTAATGCAATTATTAGGAAAGCAATAGTAGCTTCTAGTGATAATCAGGAGTTGGAAGCAACCAGATTATGGCATATGCGTTTGGGACATACTGGCGATAAATCTTTCAAACTTTTGTTAGATCAAGGATTATTGAAAAGAGTACAACCCCATAAATTAGATTTTTGTGAGCATTGTGTCAAAGGCAAGTAAACTAGAGTTAATTTTGGTACTGCAATCCATGATACCAAGGGTATTTTAGACTATGTTCACTTATATGTGTGGGGTCTTTCCAAGACAACTTCAATGGGAGGAAAGCACTATTTTATAACTTTTATTGATGATTTCTCTCGGAGAGTATGGGTGTATACTATGAAGATGAAGAATGAAGTATTGAGAGCTTTTCTCATATGGAAAAAGATGGTGAAAACTCAGAGGGGCAGAAAAATTAAATGTCTCCGCACAGATAATGATGGAGAGTATAAAAGTGATCCATTTTTGAAATTCTGCCAAGATGAAGGTATTATTAAATACTTCACAGTTAGAGATACACCACAATAGAATGGGGTGGTAGAATGCATGAACCAGATATTTATAGAGAAAGTTTGGTGTATGTTGTCCAATGCTGGGTTGGGCAGACAATTTTGGGATGAGGCTGTGGCGTATGTATGTCATCTCGTTAATCGCTTACCATCAGTTGCTATTGGTGGTACACCACCTTTGGAGAAGTGGTCTGAAAAATCTGTTATTGATTATGATTCCTTACGTGTGTTTAGTTCCACTGCATATTACCATGTTAAGGAATCAAAGTTAGATCCGAGAGCAAAGAAAGTGCTCTTTATGGGGATCACCACTGGTGTGAAAGGACTTCACCTTTGGTGTCCAGAAATAAAAAAAATAATCTTTAGTAGAGATTTTACCTTTGATGAGTCTACCATATTGAAAAAGGTGACAAATGAAATTATTCAGTAGATAGATGGTACTCCACAGCAGGTGGAGTTTGAAAGAAGAATTTTGACTTTGCAACAGACACTCCTGAGGTAGAGGTAGAGTTGGATGAAGAAGAGGTTCCAACCCAAGAACCTCCACAACAATAAGAATCTATTGCAATAAATAGGCCATGACGAGAGATTCACAAACCTGCTCGATTTGATGATATGGTGGCTTATACATCTCTAATTGCAAATGATGACATTCCTAACACTTACAGTGAAGCTATCCAAAGTTCAAAAAATGAGAAGTGGAGGAAGGCCATGGATGATGAAATGTAGTCCCTTGGAAAGAATCAGACATGGAAGCTAGCTAATCTACCAAAGGAAAAGAAGGCAATTGGATGCAAATGGGTATATATAAAGAAAGAAGGATTTTCTGACAAGAATGATGTTCGCTAAAGGCAAGGTTAGTGGCTAAAGGCTATGCTCAGATGGACAGAATTGATTATAATGAAGTATTTTCTCCAGTTGTAAAACATTCCTCCATTAGAATTTTATTGGCCTTGGTAGCACAATTGGATTTAGGACTCGTTCAACTTGATGTAAGAACTACATTTCTACATGGAGACTTAGAAGAGGAAATCTATATGACTCAGTCAGAAGAGTTCAAGGTTGCTAGAGAAGAAAAATGAGTATGCAAATTGAAAAAATTATTGTACGGATTGAAACAATCTCTGAGGCAGTGGTACAAGCGATTTGACAATTTTATGATGAGGCCGAAGTATACAAGAAGCAAATATGATCACTGTGTGTATTTATGCAAGCTACAAGATGGATCTTTCATATATCTTCTCTTGTATGTTAATGATATGTTGATAGCTTTAAAGAATATAGAAGAAATTGAGAAATTGAAGGCTCGGCTAAATTAATAGTTTGAAATGAAAGAATTAGGTGAAGCCAAGAAAATTTTAGGCATGGAGATATGCAGAGAGGAAAACTTTGTTTGAATCAGAAACAATATCTAAAGAAGGTATTACAACGTTTTGGCTTAAATGAAAAGTCAAAACCTGTAAGTACACCGCTTGCACCTCATATGAAGCTCAACTCATCTTCATCTCCTAAAAATGAAGTGGAACGGGAGTACATGTCTAAGGTTTCATATACAAATGCTGTTGGTAGCTTGATGTATGCTATGGTGTGTACAAAGACAAATATTTCATAAGTAGTTAGACTTATGAGTAGGTATATGCATGAACCTGGTATGGAGCATTGACAAGTTGTGAAATGGATTCTACAGTATATTCTGAACATCGTAGATGTTGGATTGATATTTTAGTGAAATGAGAAAAATGGTCAATATGTAGTTGGATACTGTGATTCCGACTATGTTGGTGATTTGTATAAACATCGATAAGCTATTGATTATGAGTTTACACTTGCTAAGAGCCAGTTAGTTGGAAGTCTATATTACAGTCAACCGTTGCCTTATCCACTATGAAAGCAGAGTACATGGCAGTATCAGAGGCTATTAAAGAAGCAATTTGGCTTCAGGGGTTGCTTGGTGAATTGAAAATTAGACAAAAGCACATCCAAGTGCATTGTGATGGTCAAAGTGCTACTCATTTAGCAAAGAATCAAGTTTATCATGTAAGGACAAAGCATATCAATATTCGATATCACTTTGTACGTGAGATTCTGGAGGAAGGTGAAATATTACTTCATAAAATTTGGACCACTAACAATCCCACAGACATGTTAACAAAAGTGGTGACAGCTGTTAAGTTCAACCATTGTTTAAACTTGATTAATGTTTTGAAAAATTGAAGATGAGTGCTTCACAACGCATTTAAAGACACTATTGATAATAGTTCTTTTTAAGAGAAGATTTGCATATTATATATCTATCATGAAAATTCACTAACCATTTTTGGAGTTTGAATTAGAGATGCCTAACTTTGGTAAATAGAAGTCAAAAATGGGGGTGCCTAATTTAGGCAAATTGAAGTAAAAAATGGAAGTGTCTAATTTCACCAACCTAATTTTTGAAGCCTATATAAACCCCTTAACTCTCATTTGAAAGATATCCTAAAATTAAGTCTTCTCTCTTTATTTTGTAATCCATCTTTAATATTAATGAAATTATTTTGGTAGTGTCCAAGGACATAGGCAAAATGGCCGAACCTAGTTAAATTTTGGCATTCTCTTTATTATTTATTTAATAACTATTTTAGGTATAGTTGTGGTGATATGTTGTGTTATAAATTATATGTCTAGAAAAATTCTGTCTAAGAAAAGACTTGGTATTTAAGTGTGTCCATTGTGACCCACCTCTCTTTCTTAGGAATATTTTTGGTATAATTAATTGGTACAATTATTTACATACTGTACATATTATTGGTGGAAAATTAATTGATAGTGGGTAAATTTAGCTTATATTTTGCAATGATATTTGAACTCTTGTTGGATGTTTATACTCATTTTGGTTTTTTTTTTTGCATAGAAAATAACTTAAAGAGGAACCAAGGAGAAAACAAAGAAAATTGCAAGAATGCTATTGGAAAAGAACTGCAAAGTGCCTCGGGTGTAACCCTTGGGTAAGGCTTGTACACAAGGGTATTTGATACTTGAAGACTGCATGGGCCAGCTGCGAATCCTAATCTGTTTGGGATATTTGAGATACAATTTTTGAGTAGAGTTCCAAGGATATTATGACTTATTTATTTCCTTATTCAGTAGACTTAAAGAGGAATTTTATTAGGAGTTAAATTCTATTTTATTTGTAATTTCTTTTATTTTTATTTTCCTAATTAGGGTAGGAAACTAAATGGGTATTTAAGCCAACCTTTTGGCAGCCCTAAAGAGGCTCTTTCTTCTCTCTTCTTCTTCTTCTGGTTACTGTGGATGATTTTGACAGAAGTCATAGATTTATTTTTAGTTTTCTTTTACTCAAGCTTGTGTAACTAAATTCTATTCAGTTAAAGGGGGTAATCAAGGTTATCAATTCACCAAAGATTTGTGAGATCTAATCAACTCTTTATTTGTTTTCTTTAAATTTAGTATTTGTGTACTTTCTGTGGCTAATTACTAATTATTATTTTACTAGTTAAATAATAGGGCCCATTGCTTAATTGGTTGAATAATATATCGCCACTCAAAACTAAGAATCCGTAATTGTTCTTTAGCTTTTGATATTCGTGGCAATTAGACATAGTTCTAAGAAGATGCATGATCTAATCTAAATGAAATTCGCTGTAGAATTTGTTAATTAGAGTTAGGTTCTTCTAAATCTTAAAGCTGTTAGTGAGTTAAATCCTAGAAGGGCATTCTTATAGGGTTATTCAATAACAAGAGTTAGTTATAGAGTGTCTCTTAACTAATTTTACAATCTAAGGAAGAATTGGCTAATGCAAGCGTCTCAGTTAGCTAGAACTAATTTACTGAAAAATTAAAGAAGAATTATTTTTTTTGTATCAATGACCAAATCTAAGGATTGAAACCAAGATTATTCCCTTTGATTGAAATTCTCAACGTTGTTATTTTCCAAATTTAATTTGTTGCTGTTTATTTATTTATTTAGTTCTAAATTTCAGATCTCAATTTATTTTTAATTTTCAATTATAAACTTTCCCCCTCATTCATTTTAGTTAAGTTTTAATTTGGGATTTCAAAGGAAATTAATTTAAATAATCAATTCCCTGAGGATTCGACACCCTATTTACCGCTATTACAATTTTAATTTTGCCTAAGAATAGGATTTTTATTTTTGGTGGATTCAACACCCATCAAATTTTGGCACTGTTGCCTAGGAGTTAATTCTAACTTATTTTATTTCTTTTGATGACCAGGTCTGATCGTATATCATGAAGAGGAACTCTTATACGATCCTGAGATTGAAAAGACTACTAAAAGACTAAGGAAGAAAATAAAGCAACAAAGACAAGTTGCTGCCACTTCATCAATTTCAGGTGAACAAGCAGTAGACACAGATTCAGACTCATATTCCTTATCTTCTTCTAGCGATTTTGAAGAACAAGGATAGATGGCTGAAGAAAAACAGACTTTGAGGCAATTGGAAGCCCCTCCAGTCGACCAGCAGCCTCTATGCATCACTTACCCAGCTCTGAATGCTTCTTTTGAGCTGAAATTAGATTTAATTCATTTGTTGCCAAAGTTTCATGGGTTGTAAAGTGAAGATCCTTATAAACATTTGAAAGAATTTCATATTGTTTGCTCAAGTATGAAGTACATAAGGTAAATTAAATTACATAAGGTTTAAATAATGAAGTACCCACAAAGTGAAAACATACCTCTTAAATTAGTACCAAAATCAATAAATAATAATCATAATAATAAAGAAAATATCCATCGATGATAAATTAAACAAATCAAGCATTGAAATTAAATAAATCAACCATTAAAAACATATAATAAACTACGTAATCAAATCTAAAATCAAATAAAGTAATAAAAAGTATAAGTTTAGGGTTTTAAAGAATTTAGGATTTTTGGAACTTAGGATTTTGGAACTTAGGGTTTTGGAAACTAAGGTTTTGGAAACTAGAGTTTTGTAATTAGGGTTTTGGAATTAGGGTTTTTGAAACTAAAAAAGGTTTAGGATTTTAACTTACTATCCTTTAAAAAATAATTTTGGATTTGGAGAGATAAATTAAGGTTTTGGAAAACTAATATCAATATTTTGGAGTTTAATAATGAAATGTGATAAGAGCATTTTTTTTATACTTGTTTTTAGTATGATTTTAATGTATTTTTAGTTAATGTTTCATTTGATTTTTGTTTAAAGTTGGTTTTAAGTGTTTGTTTTAGGTTAAAGTGGAAAATCTCCCTTGGATGGTCAAAACAATGAAGAAAGAGTATGAATCAAGCAAGACATGGCCAAGCCAAAGCAAGCTTGGCCATGTCACTCAAAAGAAATGTAAGACAGTAGCTGACATGGACAGGAGACACGGCCAAGCCAATGGCCATGTCTCACCCAAAGAACAGAAACCAAAGAACCAAGCAAAGAAGGAAGAAAATGAAGGCAGAAGCTGACACTGGCAGGTGACACGCCCAAGCCAGTGGCCATGTCACATGACACGACCACAAGCTTGGCCGTGTCCCATGCCTAGCTAAAGAACAAAAGAAGAAAAGAAACAAGCAGAAGGTGACACACCCAAGTGACACGGCCAAGCCACTGGCCGTGTCACATGACACGACCAGGAGCTTGGCCGTGTCACCCCATGAGACTAAAGAGAAAAGAAAGAAAGGAAGCAAGGCAGTGATGGACATGGCCAATTAGCTTGGCCGTGTCCCAAGAAGAAATGAGAGACATGGCCAAGCCACTCATGGCTTGGCTGTGTCACCTAAGAAAACCTTGATTCTTTTGCACGAATTGGGAGACAAAGTGGGGAACAAAACATTATGCCTGCCAAAAGAAATACAAAACAAAGAAGATGTGGGGAACAAGGGAGAGTTGTGTGAGCTGGTGTGAGTTGGAAAGCATGGGCTTGGAGCTTTGGAGGGAAATAAAATGAGAAGAAGAGGAAGAAGAAAAAAAAGGCTTCTGCAGAGGGCTAGAGGTTTTGTGCAGAAAACAGAGAACAGAGGTAGAGAAGAGAGGTTTGAGAGGAGGAGGCTGTGCATACACATTTTGGGCAAGGAGGGAGTGACACTTTCCTTGACTCTTCATCTTCATCCTCCATTTCCATCCTCTCCAGCATCTCCATCTTCCATTGGCAGCTCCTGGAGATTGAAGAAGCTACATTGAAAGGGGTTTTTCTATTTTCTCCTTTTAATTCATTTTAATGTTATTGTTGTTGTTGTTGTTGTTGTATTAAGTGTATTGAACATGAACTAAATCATTCTCTATCTAGATATTGAAGAACCCTAGCTTATTTGTATGATTGAATGATTTTAATTGATTGAGTTGTTTTATTCTTGTGATGCTTAATGATTATTTCCAATTGATAATAGCATGCTTATTGATTGGTTGCCATTTTCATATTATTGACTTGAGAAAGCTTGATATGAATTGATTACTCATATGGGTTGAGGATTGATTGGGGTGCTAGAGATAGACCTACAAGATTCTTTGGTTTATAGTTCCTTGTTCTTAATGCAAGATCTACTTAATTGTGTTTGAGAAGAGATTTCGGCACTCTACTTAGTGATTAGGGATTAATTCACTCGAGAGAGGTTATAGTCTAATTTAGAGGAATGCCAACTCAACTCTATCATGTAATGTAATTGAGGCTAGGGGGATTCAATATCTGGATAGTATCATTATCATCAATCCTTTTTACACAACACACAATTTATCTTTATGTGCATTTATTTAAGTTAATTGTCTTTAATTATAAAACTTCACAAAAATATTAATTTGCTAAACAACAGTTAAGATTTGCACCAGTGCTTGGCCTTGTCCTCGGTGGAATGATAACTCACTCACTACTTTATTACTTGGGCGACCCGTGCACTTGCAGTATTGCTATAGCGCAGCTCGCGCGCACCAAGCTTTGGTTTAAGCTTTTGGATAAAAATAGTTTGAGGTTTTGAATTTCAATAAAATAACTTACGGTTCTTGAGGTTTTAGTAAACAAAATATATTCTGACAATTAATTTAAATTCTCGACAGTTATTGGGTAGTTTTAAGTTTTTTTTTGTAAAACATGTAAGTGGAGTTATGAATACCAACTGATTAACGTATTAACTAAAGCAAACAATTAAAGTTATTAAAACAAAGATAAATTTACTGCAAGTTCAAAGATCAAGTTACTGCATGTTCAAAGATCATGTCACTGCATGTTCAAAGATCATGTTATTGCATGTTCTTATCAATCAAAGAAAACGAAGCTACTATGAGCATGAATAATTTATGATTAAAGATCAAACCTCCGTCGTTGGTTCCACCAAAAAAATTGATTTCTATAGGAACAATGTGAAGATAGTATGGACCCTGCCTTCTTCTTTGGTTGTCTTGATATTTCTGTTTGTGGTTTCCTTCGTTCTTCAAAAAAAGCTGATGCTGTTCTTCTCTGTTTGTTGCCATCTCTTCTGTTTTGTGATTTAATCTCTCTTAATATTCATTGCCGACCCTCTTTAATGTTAATTGCTAACATTCTAAATTCTAAAACGTTATTATTTATAGGCAAACCTCACTCAGAATCCCTAACCCTAATATTAATCCGTCCTTAAAATAAATTTTAATTCAATTCGGAAACTAATTTCAAAAATAATTGAAACCATGTGACATGGGAAACCCAAATCGACATGGACCAAAGCCATGTCGACCTGGGACATCTAGGTCGACATGGATCAAAGCCATGTCAACCTAGGACATCTAGGTCGACATGTCCTTTGGCTCTTGTCGACCTGGGCATCTAGGTCGACATGGACCAAAGTTTCATGTCACTTGGGCCCTTTGAACTTGAACTAATTTCGCATTTTTTAATTTTTTAGACCGGACCTTCTTAAAAAAAAAAACTTGGTTTAGGGTTTTGTAGCTGAGTTTGTGCCTTTTAAAATTGGACCGACTTATTAAAAGTTGTAGATCAGATCAAATTTATTTTGGCATTCTTTAATTAAGACCGTATTAACTTAGGGCCAAAATTAAGGGTCTACAGTTTGCTCTATGCTTGAATGATCTTGAATTAATTTAGAGAGTGAAAAGCAACAAGACTTTTAATTTTGGCAAAAATAGACTTAATTTTCTTGAGATGGTTTTGGTTTTGGACCCCGTTCGAGTTCTGGACTCAAAAAAGTTTTGGTTCTGGACTTGAGATGGTTTGGGTTATGGATCCGGTTTGATTTCTGGACTCGAAAAAGACTTGGGTTCTGGACATGGGATCGTTTGGGTTCTGGACTCGGTTTGAGTTTTGGACTAAAAAAAGACTTGGGTTCTGGATCCGAGATCGTTTGGATTCTGGACCAGGTTTGAGTTCTGGACTAAAAAAAGACTTGGGTTCTGGACCCGAGATGGTTTAGGTTCTGGACCCGATTTAAGTTCTGGATTGAAAAAAGACTTGGGTTTTAGACCCGAGATAGTTTGGGTTCTGAATCCTATTTGAGTTCTAAACTCGAAAAAGACTTTAGTTCTGGACCCGAGATGGTTTGGGTTCTGGACTCGAATTGAGTTTTGGACTAAAAAAAGATTTAGGTTCTGGACCAGAGATGGTTTGGGTTTTGGATCCGATTCGAGTTCTGGACTAAAAAAAACTTAGGTTCTGGACCCGAGATGGTTTGGGTTCTGGACCTGATTCGAGTTCTGGACTAAAAAAAGACTTGGGTTCTGGACCAAGTTTGATTTATGGACTCGAAAAAGACTTGGGTTCTGGACCCGAGGCAGTTTGGGTTCTGGATCCGGTTCGAGTTCTGGACTCGAAAAAGACTTAAATTCTGGACTCGAGATGGTTTGGGTTCTGATCCGGTTCGAGTTCTGAACTCGTAAAAGACTTGGGTTCTGGACCCGAGATACCTGCAAAAATAAATTAGAGTCAGTAAAATATTTTGCAAAAATTAAGTCATTATTATATTATATTATATATATATATTATTTGTTGGATGTGATAAATATCTATTGAAATTATTTGTACTCATAATGCAATACTATGCACATTATTGAAATAGATAAAAGATGAAGTAGACAATTTTGACTAACTAAAGTTAAATTACTTTACATAAAGAAATTTATAATAAATGGCAACAACATGTGAACTTGTCCCCCCTTTTATTTGAATTTTTTTATTATATTTACTATTTTTGACTTATATACATTTCATTCTTTATAAAGAGGTCGTGCTATTTCTCATCTTGCAAACTAAATACTGTCACTCATAATATTTCAATTTCATTGTAAGATTCTTAAAGCTCAAGCACTTACCATGGCAGGCATCCAACACTCTTCAGGGCATAGAACTCAATCAAATAATGAATTAATTTCTTACCTTCGAGACAACAAAGTTGTGCAAATTCCGTTATTACCCGGCATGCATCTCCATCGGAGTTTTAAAGATAAAAAACCAATAAGTGATACTTTTCCATAAATATAAGTAATTTATTACAAGGTTTGTTAGCGTAATTATATTCATGCAGATTATACAAGAATAAGTATGAAAAATTGATATACAAAAATATCTATGTAGCATAATTTATATAACAAAATCTACAAATTTATGCATGAAACTTCTGATGTAAAATGATTATATAAGAATGAAACACATCAATTGTTGTGCGAGAAATTATTTGTCTGTCCCTTTTTTTATTTTTTTATTATATACATAAATATATTGCTTTATATATTTATACAATATTATTTTATTTTTATTGTTTAATATATTCTATATTATTTACTATTTTATGTTACTATTATTTACTTTTTATTTATTTATTATTATAGTTATACTTTTTCAAAAGTGTGTGAGGAAAATTACATGTGTACTTATCTGAATTTACCTGTATTTGAACAGCATAATGGTTGTGACATTAAAGTGGGGGAAAATATTCACAAGGCCCGTTAGTGGTATGACCAGGCTCCTCCTACAGTAAAAAAAATGGTGCGGGAAAGTGGTTTTGAGGACTACATTTTGCAATTACCAACACGGGGTAATCAAATAGACCGGAGCGTGATATAGGCGCTTGCAGAATAATGGTTGGACATAACTCATACTTATCATTTGCCCATTGAAGAGATAACAATTAGTCCAGTTGACTTTGCTGCTATAACGGGCCTCTGATGTGATGGTGTAATATCCTAAAATTTTTGAAAAATTGGATAAAATAAATTATAATTTAAAAAGATAAATTAAATAAATGGTTTTAAATGAAAAATGAAGGGATTTTAAATGAAAAAGTGGAACATATATGTTATATATATATATATATATATATGCCAAATATGCATAACATATATAAAAGTCAACACTTTTTAAAAGAAAAGGGTATTTTGGTAATTAAATCTTATAAATTCAAAATTAATAAAATAATTCAAAAATAAATTATTTTTGAATGGAAGAGGGAAATTAGGACTTTTAATTTATTAAAAAAATAATTAAATAATTAAATATTAAATTATTTTAATATATATATATATGTGGTTTAAAAAAAAGATGAAAGAAAAAGAAATATTAAAATTATTCTTCTTCTTCTTCTTCTCCTTCCTTTGGCTGAAT
Source organism: Garcia nutans (assembly GCA_947685225.1). NCBI lineage: Eukaryota > Viridiplantae > Streptophyta > Magnoliopsida > Malpighiales > Euphorbiaceae > Garcia > Garcia nutans. The sequence goes on from CANTUV010000013.1 coordinate 3,285,612, forward strand.
TTTCCATGGGAGTTAGACCAAGAATTTGATTCTTTCATACTCCATAAATTGAAGAAATTAACAAGTTGCAAGTGGATTTTTGGTGATCTCCACCAAAATTAGTAAGTTTCCATCTCTTTTCTTTGAATTCCTTGAAAATTTGGATTATGTGAGTTTTGAGATTTTGATGTAGTATGTTATAATTGTTGGAATTGGTGTGTATGATGTTATTTTGGGTAGTTAACAATGATTCTAAGGTTAGATTGAAGAGTTGATGGAGTTTGGTTAAAGAATGGTGAAGAGAGAGAATTTAGGGTTATGGATCTTTGGGGTTTTGAAAACATGAACTTTAATGGTGCAAATTGTTTCCAAACAAGTTGTTTTGATTCATAAACAAGTATTTTAAAGTCAAATATTGGATTTGGTGGTGTTGGATTGGAGTTTGAGAATAGAAGTGGAGATTTAGGGTTTTGGAAAAGTGATTTTCCAAAGTGGTTGAATTGTGTGATTTTATTTGTTTAAGCATGTTGTTTAGTGTTAAAAGTGATGAATATAAGCTTGGAATGAGTAATGGATTGTGTTGGAATGGAAAACCTTCAATGGGGAAGGTTATGCCATTTTTGAGATTTTGAGTATAAGAGTGTATTTTTATAATGTAAATGATTTAAATGTGTTAAAATATGTTTTTAATAATATAAGTAAACTTAAAACACTAATTTACTTGTAGTAGAATGGAATTCTAATTTTGAAGTAAGGAAATGCTAAATTTTTGGAAATTTGTAGGAGTGATGTGTAATTATGGTTTAATGTTGGAAATGCCATTAAATGTTATACTAAATGATTATTTGTTATCACACTTGATTTAGGCATTGAGGGAGGTTGATTTGCTTCATCCAAGTAGTGAAGGGCAAGTTGAAAAGATTGGATTGAAGGTTGTTTTTAGCTTGCTTTGGGTTGCTAGTGGAGGTATGTACAAACTTTGAATATAATGTCTATATTTGCATAACATTTGGGCTTAACACATTTTGGTTGAAAAATGTGTTAAGCTACTTGGTTCATTGATTGTGTATGAATAATATGCTATGACATTTGTAATGTCATATATGTGTTAAATGCATTGTGAAAAGCCTTTGATAATGGGTAATTTGTGTAACATGTGAAATATGCATATTATGTGAAAATACCCAAAGTAATTGGGTAATGTGTTGTGAATGCAAAAATGAGATATGTGTAATAATGAAATGAATTGATATTGATAAAAATGAGAAAAGTGAGAAAAATGAGAAAGATGTGAAAAATGAGAAAAGTGAGAAAAAAAAAATGTAAAAATAAGACAATGTGCCTAGATTGAATATGTAAAAATGAGAAAGAGATTAATAATGATAAATATGAATAAATTGTGTGCCTAGTATGTTATTCAATTTTTAGAGTTCTGGGTTTGGCGGCATGCCTATGATTGCCTACAGGCTACATGCTAGAATGGTGAAAAGACTGGGTCGTAAGCCAAGCCAGCTGATAAATATAATATTTTTGGGGTGAAAAGACTGGGTCGTAAGCCTCAAAAACCGCAACAGTCTAGCCGGGTTGAGGACCAAGATACTGGGACCTAAGGGTCTAGCCGGGTTGAGGTATAAGAGACTGGGGCTGTTACATTATCCATGGATATATATTGCCTACGGGGCTAGACACATGGTGTCATTATGGACCAAAGCAGTAACTCTAAAATTTGAATAGCATATTGAATCCTTTTTGGGCCCATGCTTGTCTGTGTTTTAATGTGAATTATGAATTATGATATAATTGAGCAATATAATGTTATGAGTTGTACTTATGAAATATTTAAAAAAATATAAGAAAGTAGATTGATGTGACATCTATATATATTGTGCATTTGGTATTGCATTGAGTTATATTGTTATTACCAAAGTTTGTACCACTAGGCTTCGGCTTAGTGCGATTGTTTCCATCGCACAGGTGACAGGGTAGACCCAGCTGAGCGAGAGAGTTCTTCTAGGCCAGGTCGGGTCTAGACTTATAGTTGAGCTTATTGAGTTGCTATCGAGATCAGAAATACTACCAGCAGCATGTATATATTTTTATGTTATTGTACATTTTGTGTTTTATGCATACTATATTATGTTTTGGATTTTACGTATTGTATATTATAAAGAATGTTTGGGTCAATGTATTTAAAATGAGAGAGTAAGTGTGTTTTAAATTATATATATCTATATGTATAAATGTTTGAGAAACTTGGTGAAATTGAGAAGTTTGGTTGAGTTGGTGATTTGAAATTATTTGAGAGTGTTTTCTTTTTGCAGGTTAAGTAATTGCTAAATTTTGGGATATCCAAATTACAGACAAAACTCTGGCGAATTTTTCACAGAGATTTTTATATATATTATTTATTTTGGGTTCTTATAACATGTAAAGAATATTTATATTCTATTTAATTTTTATATATTTAGAATTTGAAATTTTAAATTGGAAATGTGAAAATTTTTTATTAAACCAGTCTGTGACATTTTTGTACCATATATGCGTATTTTATATATGCTGAAAATATGTATTGTACGTATATAGGGTATAAGGGTGTTACATTTGTTTTGGTACCAAAGCCTAGGTTTGAGTTTCTGGACCTAGGTGGGATGGTAGAGAGAGAGAGAGAAAATGGGGGATTTGAAAATAGTTTTTAATTGTAATACATGCATTGGCACTAGCAGTTTCTGATCTCTGATATAGTATTTTTTGCTTTGTTTGCAGATATAGGTAGTTATGGCATCTCGGCCGCATCAGGCTGTTGAGGGTAGTGCAGAGAGTGTGGCTCCAGATAAGGGTAGAGATGGAGATAGAGTTGTATCTGCTGGTGAGGCGTCTGTTTCTGTACCTGTGAGACCAGCAGCTGAAGAGATTCCGCCTGGCTGGGTATGGCTTATGGTAGAGTTGTTGAGCTAGGCTCCAGTTTCGCAGTTGCCACAGCTACAGCAGCAGTCGCAGTTGCCGGTGAGGCAGTATGATAAGCTGAGAAAGTATGGAGCTGAGGACTTTGTTGGTACTACAGACCCTACTGTAGCAGAGTAGCGGCTAGACCGGGTTTAGAGGATATTCATTCAGTTACAGGCTAGTCCAGAAGAGAAGTTTGATTATGCCAGATCTCTTCTGCAAAGAGATGCATATGATTGGTGGAAGACAGTTCCACATGCTCTGGATGATCCACCAGTCTTGACTTATAATGATTTCCTGCGGGAATTTGAGCAGAAGTATACTCTGAGAGAGTATAAAGATGCAAAGAAGATAGAGTTCCTGAGTCTAAGACAGGATACCAGGACAGTGATCGAGTATGAGATCGAGTTTATCTGGTTGAGTCACTATGCTGGTGGGATCATTTATGATGAGTTTGACAGGTGTAGGAGGTTTGAGGAGGGACAGAGACCCTCTATCATATCCATAGAGTGTTGAGAGGGCATAGAGTCTTGCAGCAGCTGCTAAGGTTGAGGAGACCAAAGTTAGGAGACCCCAGAGTGAGGCAGGGTCTTCATCAGTGAAGAGAGGCCGAGGGGGACATTTTTAGAGGTTTAGTAGGAGTCAGGGGCAGTTTGGCAGGTCAGTACAGTAGCAGAGACAGAGATAGAGACCTGCAGTTTCAGTGGCTAGTGCTCCGACTCCGCAGAGACCTACTCCACCTATTTGCGTTCATTGTGGTAGAGTACACGGAGGTGTCTGCTGGTAGAGAGGTGCTTCGGGAGTGTGTTTTAGATGTGGGTCGTCAGACCATTTTATCAGAGATCGTCCCGAGCCACCAGAGGTTAGGCAGGCAGATACTGCATCTTCTCTACCCAGTGTTAGAGGGGGTCGTGGTAGCAGAGGTTTTAATAGAGGTGGTCGATCTAGGTTTAGTCAGAGAAGAGGATCTACATCCGGAGGCAGTAGGCCAGATGAGGCTAGGCCATCTCAGCGAGTGTATGTGATGCAGAGGCAGCCAGATGCTTTAGCCGTCATTGCGGGTACATTCTCTTTATTTGACATTTCAGTTCTTACTTTGATTGATCCGTATCCATCTTGCCTATGTCTAAATTGCATTTTGTGTCCCTAGGATTTGATGTTTTGGTGATAAATCCTTTAGGGAATAGTGTTGTGGTGAGTAAGTTGCACCGAGATTGTTCAGTTGTTGTTCAAAATGAGGAGTTTCTTGGTGATTTGATTGTAATGCCTTTTAAGGAGTATGATTTGATCTTAGGAATGGATTGGTTGTCTAAGCATGGAGCTATAATAGATTGTCAGAAGAAGTGTGTTACCCTAAGAACTGGTGATGGTAGAAGTGTGATGGTATCTAGTGAGCAGAGACAACTTGCATCCATGTTTGTTTCAGCTGTTGCAGCTAGAAGGTTGATTTGAAAAGGGTGTGATGCTTATCTTACTCATGTTGTGGATACTAGAGTAGTGGGATCCCTGCTTGAAAGTATACCCACAGTTGCCGAGTTTCCAAATTTTTTCCCTAATGAGTTGCCAGGGGTGTCTCCTGAGAGAGAAGTGGAGTTTGGTATCAATTTATTGCCTGGTACCACTCCTATCTCTATTACCCCTTATCGGATGGAACCTGTTGAGTTGAGAGAGTTAAAGGTGCAGTTGCAGGAGTTATTGGATAAATGGTTTATCCGCCCTAGTATATCCTCGTGGGGAGCGCTTGTGTTGTTTGTGAAGAAGAAGGATGGCATCATGAGATTGTGTATTGATTATAGGCAGTTGAATAAGGTGACCATTAAGAACAAGTATCCTTTGCCTTAGATAGATGATCTCTTTGATCAGTTGAAGGGAGCAGCAGTATTCTCTAAGATTGATTTGAGATCAGGGTACCATCAGTTGAGAGTCAGAGATGTGGATGTATCCAAGACAACTTTTTGCACGAGGTATGGGCATTATAAGTTTCTGGTGATGCCCTTTGGATTGACGAATGCACCAGTAGCTTTTATGGATTTGATGAACAGGGTATTCAGACCATTTTTGGATCAGTTTGTGGTAGTCTTCATTGATGACATCTTGGTGTATTTGCATAATAAGGAGGATCATGATAGGCATTTGCCGATCGTATTGCAGACTCTAAGAGAGAAGCAGTTGTATGCTAAGCTATCTAAGTGTGAGTTCTGGCTTGATCAGGTAGCTTTTCTTGGTCATGTGGTTTCAGCAGAGGGTATTAGAGTTGATCCAAGTAAAGTTGAGGATATCTTGAATTGGAGTACACTGAAGACTGTAACAGAGTTTAGAAGTTTTCTGGAATTGGCAGGCTATTATCATCGATTTGTAAAGGTTTTTCTATAATAGCTACACCAGTCACCAGATTACTTCGAAAAGGAGTTAAATTTGTGTGGAATGATCGGTGTCAGGCGAGTTTTGAGCAGCTGAGGGAGATGTTGACTCAAGCTCCTGTTCTTACCCTACCTGTGGAAGGTAAACCATATGTGATGTACAGTGACGCTTCACATAGTGGTTTAGGTTGTGTTCTGATGTAAGAAGGTAGAGTCATTGCTTATGCCTCTCGACAGTTGAAACCACATGAGCTGAATTATCCAACACTTTATTTAGAATTAGTTGCAATAGTTTTTGCCTTGAAGATTTGGCGGCATTACTTGTATGGGGAAAAGCGTTTCATTTATACGGATCACAAGAGTTTGAAATACCTGGGTGTTCAGAGAGAGCTGAATCTTCGGCAGAGATGGTGGTTAGAGTTGATTAAAGACTACGACTATTTGATTGATTATCATCCTGGTAAGGCAAATGTTGTTGCTGATGCCTTAAGTCGAAAGTCTTTGGCAGGTTTGACTGCTTATTCGCTCTCGTTGCTTGTTGAGTTGAGAGCATTGCACACTAGATTTGAATCTTCTGATGATGGTGCTCTGATGGCTCAGTTGCAGTTGAGGCCAGTCTTGTTGGATCGTATTAGGGAGGCTTAGTTGGCAAATAAGAGAATTTAGAAAATTGTGTTGGTTTGTCAGAAGGGGGAAAGTCGAGACTTTTATGTGAGGGATGATGGTAGTTTATAGTACAGAGATAGATTGTGTATTCCTAATAATTCAGAATTGAAAAAAATGATATTAGAGGAAGCACATTAGTCACTTTTTGCTATGCACCCTAGGAGTACCAAGATGTATCAGGACTTGAAGCGACATTATTGGTGGTCAGGTATGAAGAGGGACATAGTAGAGTTTGTATCCAGATGTCTCACTTGCCAAAAAGTGAAGGCTAAGCACCAAGTTCTTTCAGGATTACTCCAACCTTTATCAGTGCCAGAGTGGAAATGGGAGCGAGTGACATTGGATTTTGTGACTGGACTGCCTTTGACCCAGAAGAAGCATATGCAATCTGGGTGATAGTTGATCGGATGATGAAGACATCTCATTTTCTTCTAGTTCGGATAGATTTTTCTCTTGAGAGGTTGGCTGAGCTGTATGTCAACAAGATTGTCAGGTTGCAAGGAGTCCCAGTTTCTTTGGTGTTAGATCGAGATCCTCGGTTTACTTCAAGGTTTTGGAAGAGTTTGCATGATGCTTTGGGTTCTCGATTGCATTTTAGAACTGCTTTCCATCCTCAGATAGATGGATAGTTAGAGAGAGTGATACAGATTTTGGAGGATATGTTGAGGAGCTGTATCATTGATTTTACCGGGAATTGGGATAGATTTTTGCCATTAATTGAGTTCGCTTATAACAACAGTCATCAGTCGAGTATTGGGATGAATCCTTATGAGGCTTTATATGGCAGGAGTTGCAGGACACCTTTGTGTTGGGATGAAGTTGGAGAAGGTAAATTGGTTGTCCCGATTTGATTAAGGAAATAGAGGAGAAAGTGAAGGTGATTCGGGGTTGTTTGAAAGCAGCTTCAGACAGACAGAATCCTATTCAGATTTAAAGAAAAGAGACATAGAGTTTAGTATGGGAGATAAACTGTTTTTAAAGGTTTCTCCATGGAAGAAGATTTTGAGATTTGGCCGCAAAGGGAAGTTGAGTCCTCATTTCATAGGACCATATGAGGTGTTAGAGAGAGTTGGTCCAGTGGCTTATAGACTAGCTTTGCCGCCTGAGTTGGATCGAATACATAATGTTTTTCATGTCTCGATGCTTCAGAGATACATGTCTGACCCTTCTCATATCTTGTCAGTAGAGTCCATTGAGGTGAGTCCAGATCTGATTTACGAGGAAGAACCAGTGGCGATTTTGGCACGAGAGGTTAAAGAATTAAGGAATAAGAGGGTGCCACTTGTGAAAGTTCTTTGGAGGAATCATGCCACTGAGGAGGCAACATGGAAAAGTGAGGAGGCGATGCAGAGTCAGTTTCCTCAATTGTTCCAGACTTGAAGACAGGTAATTTTGAGGATGAAATTTGTTTTAGGGGGAGAGAATTGTGGTGTTTTGATTCATAAACAAGTATTTTAAAGTCAAATATTGGATTTGGTGGTGTTGGGTTGGAGTTTGAGAATAGAAGTGGAGATTTAGGGTTTTGGAAAAGTGATTTTCCAAAGTGGTTGAATTGTGTGATTTTATTTGTTTAAGCATGTTGTTTAGTGTTAAAAGTGATGAATATAAGCTTGGAATGAGTAATGGATTGTGTTGGAATGGAAAACTTTCAATGGGGGGAAGGTTATACAATTTTTGAGATTTTGTGTATAAGAGTGTATTTTTATAATGTAAATGATTTAAATGTATTAAAATATGTTTTTAATAATATAAATAAACTTAAAACACTAATTTAATTGTAATAGAATAGAATTCTAATGTTCAAGTAAGGAAAGGCTAAATTTTTAGAAATTTGTAGGAGTGATGTGTAATTATGGTTTAATGTTGGAAATGCCATTAAATGTGATACTAAATGATTATTTGTTATCACATTTGATTTAGGCATTGAGGGAGGTTGTTTTGCTTCATCCAAGTGGTGAAGGGCAAGTTGGAAAGATTGAATTGAAGGTTGTTTTTAGCTTGATTTGGGTTGCTAGTGTAGGTATGTACAAACTTTGAATATAATGTGTATATTTGCATAACATTTGAACTTAACACATTTTAGTTGAAAAATGTGTTAAGCTACTTAGTTCATTGATTGTGTATGAATAATATGCTATGACATTTGTTATGTTATGTCATATATGTGTTAAATGCATTGTGAAAAGCCATTGATAATGGCTAATTTGTGTAACATATGAAATATGCATATTATGTGAAAATACCCAAAGTAATTGGATAATGTGTTGTGAATGCAAAAATGAGATATGTGTAATAATGAAATGAATTGATATTGATGAAAATGAGAAAAGTGAGAAAAATGAGAAAGATGTGAACAATGAGAAAAGTGAGAAAAAAAAGAAGTGAAAATAAGGCAATGTGCTTAGATTGAATATGTAAAAATGAGAAAGAGATTAATAATGAGAAATATGAATAAATTGTGTGCCTAGTATGTTATTCAATTTTTAGAGTTTTGGGTTTGGCGGCATGCCTATGATTTCCTACGGGCTATACGCTGGAATGGTGAAAAGACTGGGTCGTAAGCCGGGCCAGCTAATAAATATGATGTTTTTGGGGTGAAAAGACTGGGTCGTAAGCCTCAAAAACTGTAGCAGTCTAGCCGATTTGAGGACCAAGATACTGGAGCCTAAGGGTCTAGCCGGGTTGAGGTCCAAGAGACTGGGGCTGTTACATTATCCATGGATATATTGCCTATGGGGCTGTCATTATGGACCAAAGCAGTAACTCTAAAATTTGAATAGTATATTAGATCATTTTTAGGCCCATGCTTGTCTGTGTTTTAATGTGAATTATGAACTATGATACAATTGGTCAATATAATGTTATGAGTTGTACTTATGAAATATTTTAAAAACTATAAGAAAGTGGATTGATGTGACATCTATATGCATTATGCATTTGGTATTGCATTGAGTTATATTGTCATTATCAAAGTTTGTACCACTAGGCTTCAGCTTAGCAAGATTGTTTCCATCGCACAGGTGACAGGGTAGACCCAGCTGAGCTAGAAAGTTCTTCTAGATCAGGTCGGGTCTAGACTTGTAGTTGAGCTTATTGAGTTGCTATCGAGATCAGAAACACTACCAACAGCATGTATATATTTTTATGTTATTGTACATTTTGAGTTTTATGCATAATATATTATGTTTTGGATTTTACGTATTGTATATTATAAGGAATGTTTGGGTCAATGTATTTGAAATGGGAGAGTAAGTGTGTTTTAAATTATATATATCTATATGTATAAATGTTTGAAAAACTTGGTGAAATTGAGAAGTTTGGTTGAGTTGGTGATTTGAAATTATTTGGGAGTGTTTTCTTTTTGCAGGTTGAGTAATTGCTAAATTTTGGGATATCCAAATTACAGACAAAACTCTGGCGAATTTTTTCCAGAGATTTATATATATATATTATTTATTTTGGGTTCTTATAACAAGTAAAGAATATTTATATTCTATTTAATTTTTATATATTTAGAATTTGAAATTTTAAATTGGAAATGTGAAATTTTTTTATTAAATCGGTCTGTGACATTTTTATACCGTATATGCGTATTTTATATATGCTGAAAATATGTATTGTACGTATATAGGGTATAAGGGTGTTACAGATGTAACCCCCGTCCCTTTAACTAGCAATATTTTGAAAGAAGAAGAAATTCGATTGTTGATCAGTGTCAAGGCCCAATATAGGAGGTCATATAAGATCCAATATGAGCCCATCCAAGAGTATTGGGTAAAGTACACTCGAACCATGTAGGGTGAGAGGGAAAAATAATATACTCGGGAATTTTTGTTATATTTGTTGGGGGCAACCATTTTGGGTAGCACCGAGTCTGCCATTAACTTATCTGTGTTGCACACCCTTTCTGACCTGGATCACGTATCTTCTTATGCATGGGGAAAAGCTGGTCTAGCTTGTATTTATCATGGTTTTGATGTGCTTTGTAGGAAGAAAAGATCCTTTATTGGTTTCGCAGCCATTGCTGAGGTCCTACTTCCATTAAATTTATTGATCTACACAATGCATGTGCATGTGCATAGGCTTGGTTTTCTCTTTCATGTATAGGTCTGGGCATACAAGCATAAATTGGTGAGGGTTCCAAACATTACATAGCCACGAGTCAATTTTTCAAGATTGGGTGTTTGGTTGTCGGGTCGCAGGGAAGTGTCCGGGAGTCACCATGTGCACTCTCACCATTACAACTTGAGTCGTTTGACCTGGGATCAAGTAAGAAAAATGTTAATATTAATATCAAACCTATGATAAAAGATAAATTACAGATTTGCTTTTCTGCAGGTGGATACAGCCTGGTGGAGAGCCGAAGAGAAAGATGGCTGGATTAGATGCATGACTGATACAATGCCTTTGTACAACTCTCGTCGAATTATTGCTGCCTCGGTCTCTTATGGGTGGTTTCTAGGCAAGAGAGTACATGACTGGTTCCTTGGACCTAACCGGTGCAGAGTACCAGTTGATATTCCATCATTTGTTCTGAATACTATAGCAATGTCAGAGCCCTTTTGGAGTCATTCCTGTAATGGTTTCGATGTTCATGACTTCCTACTCTTACCGGACATGTTATATGCTCAATTTATCTAGGATCATCTGCTAAGTTTTGAAGTGCCACCTGCTGGTGTCCGTGGGCTGTTTGGAGGTGAAGAAGAAATAAAAGTGGAGCGAGGAGAGGATGAAGAAGATGAGGAAGAGGATGAGGATGAGGAAGAAGATGAGGAGGAGCCTTCTTCTCAATCCCATGGCAATTCCGGGGCTGGCACTTTTCAGGTAGCTATCACTTTGTCATTACAACTATCTCTTCATTTATCTATTCTGATTATTTATATGATCATTGTAAGCTGCTGGCTCCTCTGACTATGGGTCTGTCCCTCTGTATGATACCCCGATACAGCGACATATTTCTCCATTTTCCCTTTCTCATTTAGATGTGCCATCTGATTCGTAGAGCTTTGATCTGAGTTACCTGGTCAGTCATCCTTATCCCATAATGATGTATGCTTGCATGTATGCATGAAATGTATGGATTTACCCTTTCCTTTTCTGGCTCACAGCGGATGCTTGAGGAGCAAAACAGGAAGCTTCAGGAAGAATTAGTTGCGAGTCATCGACATGTGGCCCATTTTGAGGAAATGTATCAACAAGAGGCACGGGACTTTCGATACTTTCAATTTCAGGGCATGAGGGAACCAAATGCCTCTTCATCAAGGGGATCCCATACTATTATCCATGATATACCACCTCCCTGTTTAGGCAATGATAGAACCGATTTTTGAAGTCCTGCAGGTCTAGATATTTATTCTTCGAGCGGCTATTGGATGGATAATATGCCCCCTCCTCCAACGGGTGATGATTTTCTTAGGGCTTTATCTGATTATGAACCGCCTCCTTCCTTGCAGTGACAGGAATATAAAACTTACAATAAAACTTGTAATAAAATTAAGCAAAAATGGTAATGATAATTTTTTGTTTCTATACACTTTTCTTCTTCTTTTTTAATTAGATACAATGGCTTTGTCAAATCAGTGCTATAGTATCTCAGGACTTGAATTTCCAAAATAACATATCTATAACATCACAGCCCTAGTTACCATACTAAACTCGAGAATTATTTCTATTTAAGCAAGAATTGTTACACTTCAGATAGGCACATACACATTACTTGGTTAAAGATCTCATTTAAATTTGAATATTATCTATCTCATATGCATGCTTATTCAAACTATCTCCACTAATAAACTCTACTTACCAAGATAGATCAACAGGTCTTTGATAGGCTTGAAATGGGGCTTATAAGGGACATGGGTTAAATGAAGGACATTTGTAAGTCAGAGCCGTTGTGACACTATGGGCAAACTCTCACACTACAAATTTCTTGTTTGAACTTTAGGCAGTTGGGAGCATGAAAAGATAGAGCTTTGAGTGCTCTTCAATCTTCTTGGTATTCATCTGGATCTTGATTAGAATAATCTTTGCCCTTGCAAAAAGTTTGGTACCCATATTCATCATCATTTTTTCTTTTCTCTTTCTCTTTCTTTTTCTTAATCTTCCCTTTCTTTGAGCATTTTGTTCTTTTTCCCAGTAGGTCTGTCAAATACAGAACTTTCAAGAACTGGATGGTCTTTCTCCTTTTTCTCTGATTTTGATTGAATTTTTTGTTGGGTTGGACCAATTCAAGTCAAACTGTCCTTATAAATCAAATGGAAGCCTTTTGCTGCTTTAGATAAAAGAGAACTCAGTTAGCTTTCTGAACGGCCTTTTTAGGTTTTATCTTTCTTTCTTTATCTTTTTTCCTTTTTTTTCTTTTGTCCTTTTTTTTCTTTTTTCTTGGTTCTAGCTCTAAAAGAGTTGTCTTGTTTGTACCAACTTGGGTTTCTAATAATGGATAAGTGGAGTGACATAAATCTCCTTTAATAGGGATAAATCATTTGTTACTCTGATGTTATCTTGATAGATGGGAGATATTAGGTGAACTTCAACTACCCTTATGGTCTTGAGAACATCAACTATCCTTATGATCTTGACTATTTATTCCTTTCTTTGATCTTCTTGCCTCTTCACCTTAGTGATCATAAGACTTGTCAAAAGTATCACAACAGCTCAGGGTATGTTGTTGGGGTTATATGCCAATGAAAAGAAAGCTAAAATTTTATAAAGGCTCAAAGGGAGAACTAGGAATTGATATTTAATAGGGTGGATACTAGTTGTTGGCTAACTAAACAATGCCTAGATCATTTCTCTCTTAAATAAGCAGAGTTCAATTTCGCCTCGAAAGTTTGCCAAACCATGTTCTAAGACTGACTAGGACCTAGACAAAGGTAATTATGCAGGAGCCCTCTCTAAGTAAGCATACACAACTCAATGCTATAGAGCAATTCCCTCACCTAGTAAAGTCATTCGAGTCATGATGCATAAATATATTAATTCATGAATCATCAAGCTAGATTCCTTATTAGTTGAGCACCAAAATGAACAAAGACCAACAAAAATTTTATGAAAGTAATTTATTCAAACAACTTTAAATTTGAAAAACATGATTGTTCCAATTAAATATTAAAGAAAGCAAAATAAATAGAGCAATATTCAAGCTAAGAAAAGTTTCTTGAGTTGGAGTCAAAGATACTCCATTTATTTAGATATATCAAGGGCAATAATTTTTCCATCATCAAGGATCATTGCTTCATCATCCACAATTAGTCTAAGGACATCATCTTTAGCAGCTTCTTTATCCATATCATCACATGATGACAAGATAAACTCTTCATGAAGGTTGTAAGCGGTGGCGCCCTTCTAAATTTAGGCAGAGGATTATTCTTAGTGTTGTGCTTATCAGTCTCAGACAGCTTTCCATTATCAATTAAATTCTGAATCTCATGCCTCAACTTCTACAGTTGTCCATTTTGTGTCCGGGCCTTTGATGGAATTGGCAAAATGCCTTAGTATCAAAGTTAGGTGGAAGAGGATTAGGCAAAGAGCGAGGAGTCAAGGGTTGTAACAATCCCTTCTTTTGTAGCTTATTAAGAACCCAAGACAGTGGCTTCCCTAATTCTGAAAATTGCCTCATTCCTCCTTGATCGGTGGTATTAACATCAGCTTCTTTTTGTGTATTTTGATTGCTAGGCTGATAATTCCATTTTATAGAAAAATGTTTCTTCTCTCTTTCCCATTGACTTTTCCCACTGGGGTGATAGCCGCCCTTATTGCCCCAGTTAGATAGCACATCGTTCAGCTGGTCTCGTAGAATAGGGATTGACCCCTCATTTTTCATTTGATCTCTATTAGTGAATGTGTTCTCCATGGATGCTGCCTTAGCATTATTGATGAGCTCCATAATTTCAATCAGCTGGGTCTTCATAATTTCAACCAATTGATCTTGCAGCTCGACCATCCTAGTTTTGACAAATTTCATCAATTATATCCCTTAGCTGGTTTGCATCCATCCTTCCAATGAAGCACTTGAATCAAAATCAATGTTGTAAGTGGTATCGTTGTATGCTCTTGAATTGCCGTACTTCAGGTCTATGAGCCAGAAAGGATTAATGATATGTCATGTGATGCATGTATGCATAATAAACAAACAAGGACAAATAGGACGTTCCTTCCAACCTTATAACTTCCACACACGAATGGTAAGTCTCTTTTCCTAGGTAATATGGTTAACAAAATACCAACATGGGGTATCTTATTTTTGAATAATTTCCTTAGACATTTCAACCAATATTTATATTTTCAAAATGGAAATCAATTCATGATAATTCCCATTAATTAGGTTTTAATCCATTCAACCAACTAAAGTAGCATTTATGCTATATTCGATTAAAACTAAATTAAAAGGTTTATTATAAATAGATTTCTCACTTGAAAAAGTAACTAATGATTCATGCCAAAAACAAGCCCATGATTAATAACTCTTAGTATAAACTAGGCTCACAATTGATTTTTGGTATTTTGTAATTGACCTAAATAATTTGCAAGCTCTTTGTATGAAAAGGTTGGATGAAAATAATTTTGTTTCTAAGCCCATTGTAAAATGATTTTAGAAAAAATGAATTTTGGGCTTTGTATTTGAGTCATGAGATAAGAATTTGTTTATGGAAAAGTTTTATATCCAAATAAAAATTTTGAAAATTGCGTTGGTCTTTTGGAGTTAGGGACAAATTTATTTTGAGCTTACAAATGTACTTGGGTCATATTAGAAAATGAACAAATCAAATAAGCCATAATTTAAAGCAAGATAAACTAACCATAGTCAAACAACAAGCATTTGGGGTAAAAACCTAAGGAAAGTAACTAGGCCAATTACATGAGCATTAGCCTTTGGGTAAAAAGGCTTAGGTTCCTATAGCAAGTATATACCAAAAGGTACAAGGCTATTAGTAGTTATGTCATGCTCTATCTCTATACCATGAGTGAAAGTATGGTATCCCTTACATAACACAACACGGGTAACACGGGTATCCTAACTCACGCACACGATGCAATCAAAATGATGCAATGGATAATATCATGATAAGAAAGAATAGAATAATATAAAGACCAATGGAATCAACTTCTCTTATCCCCAGTGGAGTCGCCACTGTGAGCGGAGATTTTCGCCCTCACTCCCGATGGAATGGTTCTTGCAACTTTGGCACTGTTTAGGCTCGGGGCCTTAGAGAATGCGAACCTAAGCCTAGAGAAAATGAAGTCACCACCCGAATGGGCTGGGAAAAAAGAAAGGGGTGGATGACTTGATTCCTAAGGAATCCCCAACCCCCTATGGGTTCAGAAAGTTGGGTACGTGTGGGGAATGTGAGAAATGACCTAGCACCCCCACAACGCCGGGTTCATTGGAACCGGTCTCCTTTTCAGGTCTTAATATTATAAAATTCTTAAATATAATGACATTATCCATACTACATGTAATAATTAAAATAAAGCATCATTATATTAAAATCAAAACAATGTCCAAACAAAGCAAATAAATGGACACCCATCCAAGGATGGAAATATGTCCTTACATCGTTCATGTCTAAAACTAAATAGGACACCCACAGAAAGGTGGAAACATGTCCTTTACATTGGTCTCAAAATATAAATAAATCAAATTACATAAGGTTTAAATAATGAGTTACCACAAAGTGGAAACATACCTCTTACATTAGTACCAAAATAAACAAATAATAATCATAATAATAAAGAAATATCCATCGATGATAAATTAAATAAATCAAGCATTGAAATTAAATAAATCAACCATCAAAAACATATAATAAACTACGTAATCAAATCTAAAATTAAATAAAGTAATAAAACGTATATGTTTAGAGAATTTAGGATTTTTGTAACTTAGGATTTTGGAACTTAGGGTTTTGGAAACTAGGGTTTTGGAAACTAGGGTTTTGTAATTAGGGTTTTGTAATTAGGGTTTTTGAAACTAAAAAAGGTTTAGGATTTTAACTTACTGTCCTTTAAAAAATAATTTTGGATTTGGAGAGATAAATTAAGGTTTTGGAAAAATAATCAATATTTTGGAGTTTAATAATGAAATGGTTTAAGCTTTTGGATAAAAATAGTTTGAGATTTTGAATTTCAATAAAATAACTTACGGTTCTTGAAGTTTAAGGAAACAAAATAGATTCTGACAATTAATTTAAATTCTCGACAGCTACGGGCTAGTTTTAAGTTTTTTTTTTTGTAAAACATGTAAGTGGAGTTACGAACACCAACTGATTAACGTATTAACTAAAGTAAATAGTTAAAGTTATTAAAACAAAGATAAATTTACTACATGTTCAAAGATCATGTCACTGCATGTTCAAAGATCATGTCACTGCATGTTCAAAGATCATGTTACTGCATGTTCTTATTAATCAAAGAAAATAAAGCTACTGCGAGCATGAATAATTTATAATTAAAGATCAATTCTTCGTCGTTGGTTCCACCAAAAAAATTGATTTCTGGATGAACAATATGAAGACAGTATGGACCCTGCCTTCTTCTTTGGTTGTCTTGATATTTCTATTTGTGGTTTCCTTCATTCTCCAAAAAAAGCTGCTGCTGTTCTTCTCTGTTTGTTGCCGTCTCTTCTGTTTTGTGGTTTAATCTCTCTTAATATTCATTGCTGACCCTCTTTAATGTTAATTACCGACATTCTAGATTTTGAAATGTTATTATTTATAGGCAAACTTTACTCAGAATCCCTAACCCTATTATTAATCTATCCTTAAAATAAATTTTAATTCAATTCGAAAACTAATTTCAAAAATAATTAAAACCATGTCAACCTGGGGTAACCAGATCGACATGGACCAAAGCCATGTCGACCTAGGTCATCCAGGTCGACATGGATCAAAGCCATGTCGACCTGGGACATCTAGGTCGACATGTCCTTTGGCTCATGTCGACCTGGGCATTCAGGTCGACATGAGCCAATGCTCATGTCGACCTGAGGCTTCTAGGTCAACATGAGCCAAGGTTTCATGTCACTTGGGCCCTTTGAACTTGAACTAATTTTGCATTTTTTAATTTTTTAGACCGAACCTTCTAAAAAAAAGACTTGGTTTAGGGTTTTGTAGCTGAGTTTGTGCCTTTTAAAATCGGACTGACTTATTAAAAGTTGTAGATCGAATCGAATTTATTTTGGCATTTTTAATTAAGACCGTATTAACTTAGGCCCAAAATTAAGGGTCTTCAGAACCTGAGGAGCAAATTGAATTGAGAGCTTTTCCTTTTTCCTTGGACAACCGAGCTAAGGATTGACTTTTTGACTTACCATCTGGATCAATAAACACATGGACTGATATGGTAACAATTTTCTTGGACAATTTCTTTCCCGCTTCACGAGCTGCAAATATAAGGAGGAAAATATGTGGTGTCAAGCAAAAAGATTCAAAAAATCTTCATGAATATTGGTAAAGATTTAAACGATTGTGTGCAAGTTGCCCACAACACGGAATTTCAGAGCAAGCTCTACTCCAATATTTTTATGAAGGGTTGTTACTTATAGAAAGGAGCATGTTGGATGCGACTAGCGGCGGTGCCATAGTGAAGAAAACTCCTCAACCTGCTAGGGACCTCATCACTATCATGGAAGCCACTTCTCAACAATTTGGCAGCAAGAAAGAGGCTCCAAAGAGAGTTAATGAGGTAAGTATCTCTTGATTCTAAAATAACACAACTGACAAATTTGGTGCAAACCATGGCTGTAGGGAATGTGCAACCAGCAAAAGTTTATGGGATTTGCGCTCATTCGGGACATCCTACTGACATGTGTCCGACACTTCAAGAAGATGAGCAACAACAAGTGAATGCTATAGGTGAATTTCCTAATCAAACTCAAAGGAGATATGACCCATATGCGAATACCTATAACCCGGGATGAAGGGATCATCCAAACTTTAGCTATGGATCAAGAGCACCTAGTTCCCAATAATTGCAGCCCAGAACACCACCACAACAGCCTCCATCATCACCACAAAAATCAGGTATGTCTCTTGATGACATGTTTAAAGCCTTTATGACAAATACCCAATAATTTCAATAGGAAACTCGTTCAAGCATTCAAAATTTGGAGACCCAGATGAGTCAGTTAGCCACTATAGTTATCAAGTTGGAGTCTCAAGGGAAATTTCCTTCTAAAAAATAGTCAATCCAAAGTAAAATGCAAGTACCATTACCTTGAAAAGTGGAAAAGAATTGATGGACAAAAATAACCAGAAGTTAACCCCTGGGCAGGGGATAGACAAAGGGGCAGAATCTGAAATAATTGTCTAAAACCAAGAACCACCAACCACAGTCATCTCTGATCAGCCCCAACCTCTTGTAATACCACCTCCCTTCCCATAAAGGCTTGTTAAATCCAAGAAGGTGTAGACCCTTAATTTTTGACCCAGTCCGGTCCAATATATTTTAATTAGTCCAAAATAATTTTGCATTGTCCAATATATTTTAATTAGTCCAAAATAATTTTTGTTATCTTAATTAAATAATATTTGCTTTAGTATCTAATTTTTATTAATAAAAAATAAACAAATAATAATAATAAACAAATAAATAAAAATAAAAATAAAAATTGACGACGAAAAATAGGCGACGAAAAATTTCATCGACGAAAAGGGTTGCGGCGAAATGGCCCGCAGGCCAATTTTCGCCTCGCAGCTCGCAGCCAGCTGCTAGCTGCGGCAGCTTTTTTGTTGGCGCAATTTTTTTGTAGCAGTTTTTTTTTGCCAGCGTAATTTTTTCGCAGCAGTTTTTTTTTGCCAGCGAAATTTTTCCGACGTAAATTTTTCTGAAACCAAATACAATTAGGTTTCGGTTTCCTTTTCTTAATTAATGTTAGATTCCATGAATAACTAAAATTAATCATAAAATCTTCTATAAATAAGGACTAAAACAACACAAAAAGAGGATCGGATTTTGGAGGTGAATTTTGAGACCGAAATTGAAGAGGAAAACTTTGAAAAATAAATCAGCTTTTAAGAATTCCTTCTGGCAGTAAAATCGATCGGATTTTGGGGGGAAATTTGGGACCGAAATTTAGGAGGAAAACTTTTAAAGATTTGAAGAATTTCTTCTGGCAGTGAAATTGATCAGACTTATTGCGAGAAGCAAACAAGCAATTTAATTCATCAAAGGCAGTAAAGCTTGTCTTTATTCTTTTTCATCCAAGAAGAAATTTTTGGTGGAACCAACAAACGGAGTTATGAATGTCTAATTTCTTCACAGTAGCTTAAATAATTCAATTGTCTCTTTTGATTCAAAAAAACCGTAGAACTTTAATTTACCTTTTCTAAAGCTTAAAAACCTTAATTCGTTTATTTGTTTTCCAAAAATCTTAAAATTGTTACTTTGTTTTTTTATAATTTACCAAAACCCTAATTTGAATCTGTTTCTTTTCAAAGCCCTAAATTGAATCTATTTCTTTCCACAAACCCTAAAAAATATATTTTTTGTTTCTATAAACCTTAAATCATTTTGTTTATTTTCATAAAACTTTATAAAATTATCAATTGATTTTCAAATTCTAAAATCTAATGCATTCTCCGAAACCCTAATTCTGAAATTCTAAAACCCTAATTCAACTCCAAAACCCAAAACAGTAAACCCTAACTCCCTTAAAACCTTAAACCCTAATTTTTCTAAACCCTAATCCTTTAAACGTTAAAACCTTATAAACATAAATATTAAAATTCAAACACAGTAAGCCTAAAAACCATAATTCAGTAGTTAATAATCATAAATCTAATATTTTAAAGTGTTCAAACTCTAATTTCATGATCTCTCAAACACTAATTTGGTTAATCAAAGAATTTTATCAACCTCTTAATTTATAAAACTCTAATCCATTTCAATTCCTTTAAGACTCACAGTAACTTAAACCCATAAATTTCAAAACCCTAAACACATTAAATAAAGAATCTTAAATAGAAACAGTAGCCCTTATTTGAATCTTTATTTGCTTTATTCAATTTTATATTTGATTATGTAGTCCATTATATGCTTTAATTTATTTTCAATGCTTTGTTGATTTATTTAAGTTCAATGCTTGATTTATTTAGTTTATCATGGATGGGTGTTTATTTTATATTTTGATTGATATCTTTGATGAATGGTTATCTACTTTTATCGATTTATTTAGATTTCCAAATGTTGTAAGAGGTATGTTTCCACTTGATGGGTACCTCATTAGTTAAATATCATGTAATTTAAATTGCTTTTCTATTTTAGAACCAATGTAAAGGACATGTTCCTACCTTTCGGTGGGTGTCCTATTTAGGCATGGATTATGTAAGGGCATGTCTCCATCTTCGGATGGGTATCCATTTATTTGTTTTGCTTAAACATTGTTTTGATTTTCAATATATCGATGCTTTATTTTAATTATTGTGTGCAATATGGATAATGTTGTTATATTTAAAAATTTTATAATATTAAGACCTGTAAAGGAGGCTGGTTCCAATGAACCGGGCATTGTGGGGGTGCTGGGCCATTTCTCACCTTCCCCATAAGTACTCAACTTTCCAAACCCATTAAGGGGTTGGGGATTCCTTAGGAATCGAGTCATCCACCCCTTTCTTTTTCCCGGTTTGACCGGGGTGGCGACTCTGTGAGCGGGGATTTTTGCCCTACTCCCGGTGGAATGGTTCTTGCGACTTCGGCACGGTTTAGGCTCGGGGCCTTAGAGAACATGGACCTAAGTCCGGAGAAAAAAGAGTCGCCACCCGGACGGGCCAGGAAAAAGAAAGGCCTGGATGACTCAATTCCTAAGGAATCCCCAACCCCCTAATGGGTTTGAAAAGTTGGGTACGTGTGGGGAAGGTGAGAAATGGCCCAGCACCCCCACAACACCCGGTTCATTGGAACCGGCCTCCTTTACAGGTCTTAATATTATAAAATTCTTAAACATAACAACATTATCCATATTACACATAATAATTAAAATAAAGCTTCGATATATTGAAAATCAAAACAATGTCCAAGCAAAACAAATAAATAGACACCCATCCGAGGATGGAAACATGTCCTTACATCCCATGCCTAAATAGGACACCCACCGAAAGGTAGAAACATGTCCTTTACATTGGTTCTAAAATGGAAAAGAAATTTAAATTATATGATATTTAACTAATGAGGTACCCACCAAGTGGAAACATACCTCTTACAACATTTGGAAATCTAAATAAATTGATAAAAGTAAATAACCATTCATAATAAATAAATAAACCAAGCATTGAACTTAAATAAATTAAAACATATAAAATAAATCAAAGCATAATCAAATATATAATTGAATAAGACAAATAAAAATCTAAATTATGGCTACTGTTTCCATTTAGGGTTCTTTATTTCATGTAGTTGGGGTTTTGGAATTTGTGGAATTAGGCTACTGTGAGTTTTTAAAGGAATTAAAATATATTAAGGTTTTATGTTTTAAAAGGTTGATAAAATTCTTTGATTAACCAAATTAGGGTTTGTGATGCAAAATCATGAATTTAGGATTTGGACACTTTAAAATACTTAGATTTATGGTTTACGGTCACTTATTGAATTATGGTTTCAAGCTTACTGTGTAAAATTATAATATTTATGTTTATATGGTTTTTAAGGTTTTAAAGGATTAGGGTTTAGAAAAAAAATTAGGGTTTAAGGTTTTAAAGGGGTTAGGGTCCATTGTTTATGGTTTTGGAGTTCGATTACGGTTTTAGGATTTTTGATTTAGGGTTTCGGGGAATGAATTATTTTTTTAGGATTTGAAAATCAATTGATAATTTTATGAAGTTTTATGAAAATAAACAAAATGATTTGAAGTTTATAAAAGCAAAAGAAAAGTTTTTAGGGCTTTTGGGAAGAAACAAAACTCAATTTAGGGTTTTGATAATTTGGAAAGCAAATTAGGGTTTTGAGGTTTTGAAGGAACAAAACTAACAACTTTAAACTTTTTAGAAAATAAAGCAACGAATTAAGATTTTTAAACCTTAGAAAAAGTGAATTGAGGTTCTAAAATTTTTGAATTAAAATAAAGAATGGGATGATTTAGCTACTGTGAAAAAATATAGAAATTAAGAATTCAAACATTCTTTCGTAGGTTACACCAAAAATTGTTTCTTGGATGAACAAGGTCAAAGACAAGTTTTTTTTCCTTTGAATCACTTGAATTGTTTTTCTTTTCCCTCAAAAATTCAGCTTGATTCAAGGTTTTCCTTCTCAGTTTCGAATCCAATTTTTTTGATCAATTTCTCCTCTGATTTCTCCCTTTATTTTTGATTCCTTTTTTTTTGGTTGTTTTTTATCTTATTTATAGAAGTTTTATATGATTCATTCCTAATTATTCACGGCATCTATTATTCATTAAGAAAAGGAAACCGAAACCTAATTGCATTAGGTTTTGGAAAATTTGCGTCGAAAAAATTTCGCTGGCAAAAAAAAACTGTTGCGAAAAAAATGTGCTGGTAAAAATGCTGCCGCAGCTGGCTGCGGCAGCGGGCGCGCGAATTGGCCTGTGGGTGAAATGGCCCATGACCATGCCCTGTGCGCTGGTTTTCGGCGACAATTTTTTCATCGCCGATTTTTCCGTCGCTGATTTTTTATTTTTATTTTTATTTTTTATTAATAAAAATTGGTTACTAAAGCAAAATTATTTAATTAAGATAACAAAAATTATTTTGGACCAATTAAAATATATCAGACAACACAAAAAATATTTTTGAACTAAATAAAATATATTGGACCGAACTGGGTCAAAAATTAAGGGTCTACAGTTTGCCCCCTGCTTGAATGATCTGAAACTTTAGTGAAAGAGAGTGAAAAGCAATAAGACTTAATTTTTGAGATGGTGGAGGTTTTGGGTTCTGGACCTAGTTCGAGTTCTGGACTCAAGGATAATTCTAGGTTTTGGACCTAAGAAAAATTTGGGTTCTGGACCCGAGCTAAGTTCTTAGACTTAGAAATAAATTCTAGGTTCTTGGATCTAAGTAAAATTTGGGTTCTGGATCCGAGCTAAGTTCTAGACTTAGAAAAGATTCTAGGTTCTGGACCTAAGGATAATTTGGGTTCTGGAACCGAGTTAAGTTCTGGACTTAAAAGAGATTTTAGGTTCTAAACTTAAGAAAAATTTGGGTTCTAGATCCGAGCTAAGTTCTGGACTTAGAAAAGATTCTAGGTTCTGGACCTAAAGAAAATTTGGGTTATAGACCCGAGCTAATAATTTTTGATTTGGTTGCAAAACATTTGGCTAATTTTTATGCACATATCTTATCTTTGCCCCGTACGTGTAAAAATATTTATATACACGCAAGTATTTGAATGATTAAATTGAATGATTGAATTTACTGTTTATTTTACTATGTAGTCACTGTTCATATACTATTTACTATTTATAAATAGTAAATTTACTATTCAGAAATAATAGCAAATAGTATTTACTATTAAAAAATAGTAATTTTACTATTTGTCAATAGTAATACTATTTATGAATAGTAAATTTACTATTTATCAATAGTAATAATATTCATGAATAGTAAAATTTACTATTTATGAACAGTTTTGAATTTTATTTTTTTGCTTGCCGTTTCTCTATATAAAGGAGCTGATTCTTCATTTCATTTCATAGCAAGATTTCTTAAGTTATATAATTCTCTCAAATTTCTTTCAATTTTAGCACATATTTTTCAAAAACAATGCATGCTTCGAGGTCAGGGACTCATTCTAATGTCGAGTTATTGGAGTTTATTCGGCATCATGAAGATGGAAATATAGATATACTAGCCGAGATGCCGCTTCACCGCAGTTCCAACGAAAAGAGTGCGGTAATTATTTTTTCTTTTTCTTTTCTCTTGATTTTTTGTCTCTGTGTTTTTTTTATTTTTTTATTGTTATTGTTTTTTTGTTTATTGTTTTTTTGTTTATTTTTATATTATTTTTAATTTAAGTAGATAGAATAATATGTACTTACCTGGTATTAATTTACCTGGGTCTGTGTTAGCATGATCATTGCGTTGTTCGGGCTGGAGGATGTATTTACAAAGCCCGAAAATGGTACGATGTAGTGCCTTCTCGGGTGAGGCGAATTATTCGATATTGCAATTTTGAGCAGTTCATCTTACAATTGCCATCTGAGGAATATCAGAAAGACCGGAGCATAGTCCAGGCGCTTGTAGAGCGATGGTTGGACACAACGCACACTTTTCACTTGCCCATTGGAGAGATGACAATTGGTCCAGTCGATTTTACTGCTATAACCGGCCTTTGATATGATGATGTTCCGGTTCCTTTGACTAACGATATTTTAACATTTGAAGAAATTCAGGAATTAATTGGTATGGAACCATCATATAAAGGGCATTTTAAGATAAAAATCGAGTCAATTCTTAGTTATTGGATGAACTACGAAGGACGGGTTGGCAGAGACACGGCTGAACAGTATGCTCGAGGATTTTTGTTATATCTGCTCGGGTAGACCATCTTAGGAAGCACTGAATCCTCCATCCACTTATCAGTGTTGAGTGCCCTTTCTTATTTTAGAATGGTACCATCTTCTGGCTGTGGTGAAGCTGGTCTCGCATGTCTTTAGCATGGTCTTGATAAACTTTGCCGAAACAAAAAGTCTTTTGTCTGCTTGATGGCAGTTGTCGAGGTATTCTTTCTTCCACCAATGTCATTTCCACTCTTTTCGTGCATGAATGTGATCTTTATTGTTATTGTAGGTATGGGCATATGAACACAACCTCGTGAGGGTACCCGGTATTTTTTGAGAGAGAATTGGGTATCCGAGATTAAATTACTGGTTGTCCGATCGTGTGGACGTTCCCGGCTCTCATCATGTGCATACTCATCGCTTTGTGTTGAGCTGCTTAACCTGGGATCAGGTAAAATAACATTAGTATGAATGGTCTCCTTTGATGAGGCCAGAAAAGCAAATCCTGAGCAGGTGAATTTTATTTTGCAGGTGAATTTGGCCTGGTGGAGCCCAGAAGAGCAAGCAAACTGGTCTCCTTTGATGAGGGCTGCACTGTCTTTCCAACATTCTCACCAAGTTATTGCTGGCCCAGTGTCTAGTAGCTGGTTTCTTGGGAAGAGAGTTTATGAATGGTTTCTCGGTCCAGAGCAGCGGAGGGTTCCGATGCAAATCCTGAAATATACTTTAAATATTATGTCAATGCCGGAGGATGCATGGTGGCCGGCCCGGTATGGTTATGGTACCGAGTCATTTCTCCATCTACCGGGTCCATTTTATGCCCATTTTATTCAAAGAAGACTCTTGAACTTTTATGTATTTCCTGTTGGTGTGCGGGAGATTTCTAACGAAAATGAGGGTAGAGATGAAGAAGAACATCACAGAGCTGCAGGAGAGCCTGTTCCACATCTCGGGACTAGTACTTCCCAGGTAAAACTTTTACCACTTTTCCCTTGCAACTGCTTTTTTCTTTGTTTGATTCTTTAATGATTGTTGCAAGCTGTTGGCTCATTTGATCATGAGGCTGGACCTTCTTTTACTGCCCCTTCATTTGCTGGTTCTAGCCCGCCAGATATGCCATCTCATCCGCAGAGTATCGATTTGAATTACCTAGTACGTTCCTTATTTCGTGGTAATTTATGCTATATGTATGCATGATTATGTATGCTCTTACCTTTTCCTTTTTGGCTCACAGCGTATGCTCGAAGAACAAAATAGGAAACTTCAAGAAGAGTTGGCTGCAAGTCGTCAGTAGGCTTCTCATTTTGAAAGTTTATATCATCAATCTGAACAACATTTTCGAGACTTTCGATTTTAGGGGATGAGGGATCCCGGCGCTTCTTCATTAAGAGGCCCCCAGACTGATGACCATGAGATCCTTTCGTCTGCTTCTGATGAGGACAATGATGGATTGAAACTTTAAGATTTCGGTGCTCCTGCTTCGAGTGATCCCGGGATGAGTAATGTGCCGAATTTGGTGCTTTCATTTTGGGCGAAATCAGGACGAGTAATTTGCCCCCTCCTCCAACAGGTGATGAATTTTTCAAGGCTTTATTTAATGACCTACCACCGCCCTCTTAGTGATATGTAAATATTGTAGCAATTGTAAAATATTATACAATAATGAAAAAAATACAATTCCCATCTTTACTGTAACTTTTTCTTTTTACTGCTGCGCCACTTTTCTTGTTTTATCACATCATAAACAGTGAATCACAACTTCCCTTTTCACAGCCGCACCATTTGCTAAAACCAATTCCAACACGGTAAAGGATTTCGTTGCAAATTCCTTTCCTTATGCCATATGGCCTTACCCTTTCCATCACCTTTTCCTTTTCACTTTAGGAAAGGCTTATTTCCTCTATATAAATCACCTTTCATGCCTAATTTAATACAGAAGCCAAAATTCTTTCCAATTCAATGTGACCCCTTTAACAATTTTGATTTTCCTTTATTCATCAACCATGACCGAGCATCATTTAAAGAGAATAAAAATTCTATTTAAGAATATGGATGCCACTCATTGGAAGCAAATTTCATGGTTAAAACTTAATGTTTTAAAATGTTTTCAAAATGTTAAATTGGACCACTCTTTCTTACATGCCGTTGCTTCCTTTTGGAATACAGATTCTAGGGTATTTAAAATTAATGGCTTTGAAATATGTCCCTTGATTAAAGAATTTGAGGCTATCCTTGGATATCCAAATAATCAACAAATGGTATTACCCACACTGATTTCCATGACTCAATAGAAGATGTAGATGTTATTTCAAATTTCAAAACCCGAAGTTCTTCGGTTGATGAGAGGCGAAAAAATTCTACTTGCTCCTTTGATTGACTTTTGTCTCTCTCATTTGGCCCCTACTAAGGCATGGGGACTCATGCTTTGTTTTTTCTTGCTCGGCCAATTCTTGTTTGTTTCTTCCGACGGTGATATTGATCCATAGGTATTTGATATTATGGACCAAATGGAAGGAGGCTTGTCGCCGGTACTTGTGATCTTAGCCGAGACCTTAGTTGGATTAGACCGATTTAAATTAGGATTGCCAAAGAGACTGAATGGGAATCCGTTGCTGCTTCAGGTAATTACCTAAACTACCCTTTTGGGTTTTCAATTTAGGTTTTCTTTTTTCTTCTTTTCTTTATTTCTCTAATTTTTACCTAGTCCGCCCAAGTGTGTTTTCGAAACTAGCGAGCTGTCCTAATTTTTGCCTAAGCTGCCCTTACGGGTTTTCAACTTAGAGGACCTTTTTCTTTCTCTCTCTTGTTTTTAATTAATTCTTGCTTCACAGATTTGGCTTTAGGAGCATCTTTGTTTGCTCGATACTCCATCCATGGACTTTGCCAGATACTTGCCACGTCATCATTCTGCTAGGAAGCTACTCCATCCTGTGTCTTCATATGCTGATTGGGTTGACTAGATCCACTCACACTCCGAAGTCAATATCCGTTGGTTGGTACCTTGGTGGAAGATTTCTCGTATCACCATGAGGACATACTTGATATATGTTCCCCTTGCTGCTCTTCGTCAAGTTACATGCTATGATCCTCGCTGACTTGGCAGCCAGTATGGAGCTGGGCCTCGTGATTCTGACTTTACTCCCAACTTAGACATACCTTGCTTGACTGAAGCCTACTTGGATCAGCTGAGGCAAAGCTGGCCTGCACGTTTCATTTATCAACTGCCATAGATTTTGCATTTATCAATTCAGAAAGTGTATTGTTAGGATGAAAAATAATTAAAGTAATAAAAGATGCTTCTTTTCTATTTAAAATTTGTCATCACTTTTTGCTATTTTGTTTATTTGTTTCATCCATATCTGGTCAAATACTTATAACAGTGCACATAGAATAATTTTAACATTAGTTCTGTTTTATTAAATTAGGGGAACAACCAAACATAAAGCCAACATACACAAGATCACTCCTGTTGCCAACTAGCCCTTTCGGGTTTTCTAATTGATGATTTTCTCTCATTTAGCCCTAATTATTGCCTAGCCCTCCCTTTTGGGTTTTCGGGACTAGCAGACTGCTCTAACTTTTGCCTAAGTCGCCCTTTTTGGGTTTTCAACCTAGCGAGCTATTTTTTTATTATTATTTTTATACATAAAACCTCTTCAACCTGTCAATGTTTACTGGCTCACTAAATTTGTTCCCGTCCATGTCTGACAACTTCACCACACCTTTGTTCATGACTTGTTTCAAGACATATGGCCCTTCCCAGCTAGGCCTGAACTTCCCTCTTGGATCAAATACATTAGGATTACATTGCTTCAACACCAAATCCCCAACTCTGAATTTTATGACTTTAACCCTCCTATTGTAGGCCCGAACTATCTTCTTTTGATACAGATGGTGATGATATAGTGCCTTTAACCTTCTTTCTTCTAGTAGAGCTAATTGTGTGTATCTGCTTGCTACCCATTCCATTTCAGGCAGTTCAACTTCCAAGACTGCTCTCAATGACTTGATTTCTATTTCAATTGGCAACACTGCTTCCATCCTGTAAACCAAAGAGAACGGTGTCATTCCAATGGGCGCTCACACACTTATCCTATATCCCCAGAAAGCAAAGGGAAGCATTTTCGACCAGTCCCGGTAAGTCTTGGTCATCTTGGATAGAGTTTGCTTAATTGTCTTATTTGTTGCTTCTACTGCACCATTAGCCTTTGGTCTATAAGGAGAGGATCGATGATGATGGATGCGGTATTTTGAGAATAAATCCTTAACTACTCCTTGAAACTGTACCCCATTGTCTGATATCACACTGTGCGGGACCCCGTATCTGCAGATGAGGTTCTTTTCAATAAACCTAGCCATTTGGCTTGCACCCAGTTTATTAAAGGATTCAGCTTTGACCCATTTTGAAAAATAATCTACTGCTACCACAATGAATCGGTGACCGTTTGAAGCTGTCGGATGTATCTCTCCTATAATGTCGATACCCCAAGTGGGAAATGGCCAGGGTGAAGACATAGAATGCAATTCTTCAGGAGGCATGTGATTGAAGTTACCATACATCTGACATTGCTGGCACTTCTTTACAAACTCAATATAATCTTTCTCCATGGTCAACCAGTAGTAACCTTGTCAAATAATCTTCTTAACTAGGTCCAAACCACTCATGTGTGGACCGCAATTTCCCGCATGTATTTCTGACATGATACGCTCCACTTTAGGTTTTCTTAAACATCTCAAATGCACCCCATTGGGCCATCTTTGATATAACTCCCCATGGAAGGTGATGTATTACAATGACCATCGCCTTATGGCTCTTCTCTCTTTCTTTGTTGCCCCTGGCGGGCATTCTCTTACCTCTAAAAATTGCCTTATAGTATCATACCATGCATCATGGTCTGTATCAATTTCCATGATTATTTCATATTCATAGCAAGGAGTTGATGAACTGGTCAAGATCAGAGGCTTAAGAAATAGGCTAATAGGGTTTTCCCATATCGAAGCCAATGTGGCTAGGGCATCAGCCATTTGATTTTCTTCTCTTGATAGGTGTATAAACCTACACTCCTTAAAGTTCTTCTTCATCATGGTCAAGTAATGGTGGTATGGTTTTAATTTTTCTTCTTTCAACTCCCATTCTCCATTTACTTGGGATACGACTAGCAATGAATCGCCAAAAACTTCCACCTTATCCACCTTCATAATCATTAGGGTTTCCAAACTGAAAATACAAGCTTCGTACTCCACCATATTATTGGTTGCCCTAAATTTCAACTTTTTGGCTAAAGGGATAAGTTCTCCTTCGGGCGATTCTAGTATAACTCCCAAACTTGCTCCTTTCCTATTTACTGCTCCATCAAAATATATTTTCCACCCTTGAACTTCAATTGCTTCTAATTGTTCATCCGAAAATTTCAAGATTACCTCTTCGCTTTCTGGTAATGGTTGCTGGGCCAGGAATTTTGCCACCGCTCTACCTTTGATTATATTTTTGGTTACATACTCAATCTCAAATTCTTCTAATATTATCAACCATTGACCATATTTCCCAATCAAAGAGGGTATCTCCCTCAAGTACTTCATTGGATCCAACCTGAAAATTGCTTGCACACTATACGATTGAAAGTAATGCCGCAACTTCTTAGAAGACCAAACCACGGCTATATAGGTCTTTTCAATGATACTATACTTAATTTCATAAGGCAGGAGCTTTCTACTCAAATAGTTGACTGCATGCTCAATCCCTGACTCATCTGCTTGGGCTAGCATGGCTCCTATTGACTCTTCTTCTACTGCTAGGTATAGTAATAGAGGTTTGTCGGGTTTAGGTGGTTTTAAAATAGGCGGATTCAATAAATACTCTTTTATTCGCTTAAAGGCCTTTTAACATTCTTCATTCCATAGGACAGGCTGATTCTTTCTAAGCAATTTGAAGATAGGTTCATAGATTGTTGTGAGTTTTGCTATGAATATACTAATGTATTGTAATTTACCGATAAATCCCCTAACTTCTCTTTCCTTCTTAGGGGCTGGCATACCCCTGATTGCTTTAACTTTGTCAGGATCAATCTCAATGCCATTCAGACCAATCACATGTCCTAATAATTTACTTGAGGTAACACCGAACACACACTTCTTCGGGTTCAATCTTAGCTTATATCTCAGAGCTCTATCGAAGAATAATTCTAAGTTTTGGAAGTATTGTTCCCTTGTATCCGATTTAACCATCATATCATCAATATATACTTCAACTTCTTTGTGCATCATGTCATGAAATAGTGTGGTGGCCATCCATTGGTAGGTTGTTCCAACATTCTTTAAGCCGAACGACATCACCTTATAACAAAATATACCCCATGTGGTAATGAAGGCAGTTTTGGTTTTATCCTCTTAGGCCATTAACACTTGATTGTATCCAGAAAATCCATCTACAAATGACGCTGCACACTAGAGGCTGCACTATCATCCTTAGGGGAAGCCTTGTTCAAATCTCTATAGTCCACACAGACCCTTATTCTCCCATCTTTCTTTGGCACGGGTACTATGTTGGCTAGCAAATCTGGGTATTCTATCACTTCAAGGAACTTCACTTGTATTTGCTTATTGACCTCTTCTTTAACCAATTCATCCCACTCAGGTCTTAATTGCCTAAGCTTTTGTTTGACAGGTTTCATGTGAGTGTAAGTAGGAATATGATGCTCGGCTATGTCTCGATCTATCCCGGGCATATCCTCATAAGACCAAGCAAACATTTCTTCATATTTTTTGAATATTTTTTCAAATCTCTCTCTCTCATCAGGAGTAAGGTCGGATGCTATACTAATGTTTTTAGGATTTTTAGTTGTTCCCAAATTTAATGATTGTGTGTTAACAGAATTAATATTAAAGATGCTCATGTAACTGCTATTTGAATGTATGCAACCATAAGGAGAAACATCACATAAGTAAGCAAAATCAGACTTTATTGCATTCATTTTGGAAAAGAAAACATCATCATCCTCATACAAAGCAGACAAATTAAAATCAAAATCAAAATCATTGTTCTCAAAATCATAAGGCAGGATGTCTTCAAACTTTTCTTCAACCAGGGCAGCAATCTCCTTCGGAGTCTTCTTAGCTTTCAGGACAACTTCATTCTTCTCTTTTGGATCGGATTCTTTGTTGGCTGGCAAGGTGAGCTCTTTCTTCACTTGGTAGAATAGCTCGGCCACATCTGCAAAGATTTCAAAACTTGGGATTAACTTACCCATGAACATGATTGGCTCGGGCTTTCCTTGGAGTGGTCCCATGTCTGGAGCCTTGACAAAGATTTCTTCAAGTGGTGGGAAGCTCATCTTCTCACTCTTCTTTGGCTGGACATCATTGTCTTCATCATATCCCAACCCCTTCTTGGAAGTTTGAGTTCTAAAGTCCGGCAGCTTTGTCAAATCGGCTTTACCCTTTCCAAGACCAGCTCCAGGAAGACAATTCATGTTCTTCATCATATTCAAGACTTTGGAGTCCACTACTTCATTATAAAAAATTATAGCTACTTGAAAACCATTGAGAGGCCTCTCAATCATTAGAGCATTAACAATCTCATTATCTTCAGCTTCAATGACCACTGTCTCATCTCCGTTGGGGAACTTGATCTTTTGATGAAGGGTGGAAGGAACTCCACCAAGAGGATGAAACCATGGTCGCCCCAAGAGTAAGGCGAAGGTAACCAGTATGTCTAAAACAATAAACTCAACAATAGATTCAATTGGACCAACCTTGACAGCTGCTTTGAAAGTCCCTTCGGCATGCCTCTTAGTGTTGTCATAAGCAGGAATTGTTACCTCGGTCTGGTTTAGATCTCTTGTTGACATGGCTAGCTTTGGCAATATCTTAAGTGGACAAACATTTATGGTGGATCCATCATCGACCATTACACATGGAGTCTTCTTCCCCTTGACTTCTATTTTGATAAAGAGAGAGTGGATATGATCTCTCCCCTCCTCCGGTAAATCCGCATCTGAAAAAGAAACTGCTCCCATATTAACTTTGCTCTTCTCTTGAACCTCTTCACATTTCATTACCCTTCCAATTTTTATGAAGTTGCTCCTCCGGTGTCATGGAGGTAGAGATTGGCATTCTAGCCAAGGCTTTGGCCATAGTTTCTCGGTGCTTTTTAGAAGTAGCTAATAAGTCCCAAATGCTAACACTTGCTTGGGTTCTTTTCAATTGCTTGAGCACAGCATCATCTTCTTCTACTTTGACTTCCTTACCCTTATTAGTTTCTACCTCCTTAGGTGATGGCCTTGCATAAGGCTTACCGGATCTAGTATTCATCACCTCATCTTCTTCGGGCTCGGACCAAGTCCACTCCTCCTTCTTGGATATAAGATCATCATCACTATCACTTGAATCCCAAACCCATTGACGACACAAATTGCTACTTTTTTTATTCACCATAGCTTGTTTAATTTCACCAAATACCTCTTCTTCTTTGGTTGCTTCTCTGCCCATATCTTGAAAAGAAGACATGACAAAGTCCTCATGCAAACCTCCTCCAATCATGAAGGTTGCCGGCGGCGGTACCCTATTGAACTTTGGTAATGGGTTGTCTTTGGTGTTTGGCTTGTTGGGCTTGGGTAGTCTCCCATTATCAATTAGATTTTGGATCTCATGTCTCAACCTCACACATCTATCCATGTCATGCCCTTGCATTTGGTGAAATTGACAAAATACTTTAGTGTCAAAATTAGGTAGGAGAGGGTTAGGCAAAGGGCGAGGATTTAAGGGTTGTAGTAATCCCTTTCTTTAAAGCTTATTGAGAACCCAAGACATCAGTTTCCCCAATTTTGAAAACTGTCTCCTTGTTTCTTGGTTAGTAGCGTTGACACCAACTGCCTTTTGCATGCTTTGGCTACCGAACTGATAGTTTCCTTTCTCATTCCTTTTTGTTGAAAAACGGTTCTTCTCCCTTTCCCATTCTTCAATTTGCAAACCAGCTTGGAGAAGGTCTTTGAAATCACGGATGAGTGTATGAGACATCCTCTCATGAAGACTAGGCAACACCCCTCTCACAATCATCCTTATTTGATCAGATTCATTGGGCCTCTTCTTGAGTAAAGTAGCCTTGTTTCTCCATCTCTTCACATAATCCACAAAATTCTTATTCGACCTTTGCCTAATAGACTCCACTTCCATCAAGGTAACTTCCAACTCGACATTATACCCATATTGCTGGATGAAGGCCTTGTATAGCAAATCCCAATTCTTTTGTGTTCCATCATCTAAGGTATTGAACCCATTTTGGACAACAGGGTCCAATGAGAGCATAAAGTATCTTAGGGTTTGAGCCTTAGTAGCTCGGGCAGACTGCATGGCAGTGATATATTGCTTCATGTGGAGATGAGGATTTCCGGTTCCATCAAACTTCGTGAAAGACGACATCTTGAACTTGTGCGAAACTTCTTCATCTAGCTCAAATAATTTGTCAACCTCGGACATTTCCTCGATTTTCAGTTTCTTCTCAAATTTCTTTTCTAAATCAGCAATCATCTTTTCAACATCAGAAGTCTCGATCTTTTCAATAGTTGCCTTCTCAACAACCTTCGGCTCTTTTTTCTTCTCTTGGGCATCTTGGAAGTATTGAGCCCAATCATCATCATCATCAATGATCACCTTTTCATCATCAAAAACCACTTCACCAACTTTGGTCTTCCCTTTGTCCTTTGGCTTCTTAGTGCTAGCAGATGCCTCGGCATGGTTCTCTAAGATTGCAGTCAATTGGTTTTTCATGGTCTCAGCTAGGGCCTTTTTTATTTCTTCCATTTTGGCTTTGAGGGCTTCATCCACCATTCTATGAATTTGCTCAGGCTCCATTGTTTTTGGTGAGCAAGTGATTGAGTCGTTGCTAGATACTTCATCTCCGGCGTAGGTTGGATTGTTGTAAGTTTTTGAACTGTTGTAATCCAGGCCAAAGAGGATCAATGAGAAGCAAATGTATGCATGTATGCACAAACAATAGACAAACAAGGATAAATAGGATGTTCCTTCCAACGTTATAACATCCACACACAAATGGCGAGTCTCTTTTCCTAGGTATATGGTTAACAAAATACCAACATGGGGTATCTCATTTTCGAATATTTCCCTCGGATGTTTCAACCAATAGTTAAATTTTTGAAAATGTAAATCAACTTATGATAATTCCCATTAATTAGGTTTTAATCCATTTAATTAGGTTTTGATTTATTTTTAGAAAAGTCTTATGTCCAAAGACCATCTTGAAAAATTTTAAAAATAGCTTTGGTCTTTTGGATTTTAAAGAAAAATTTATTTTGAGCTTACAATATACTTAGGTCATATTAGAAAAAGAACAAACCAAATAAGTCATGATTTAGACTAAGATAAATTAACCATAGTCAAACAACATGCATTTGGGGGTAAAAACTAAGGAAAGTAACTAGGCCAATTACATGAGCTTTAGTCTTTGGGTTAAAAGGCTTAGGTTCCCATAGCAAGTATATACCAAATGGTATGAGACTATGAGTGGTTATGCCATGCTCGATCTCCATACCTTGAGTGAAAGTATGGTATCCCTTACATAACATAACACGGGTAACACGGGCATCCTAACTCACGCACACGATGTAATCTAATATGATGCAATGGATAATATCATTATAAGAAAGAATAGAATAATAAAAAGACCAACGGAATCAACTTCTTTTATCCCCAGTGGAGTCGCCACTGTGAGTGGGGATTTTTGCCACCACTCCCGGTGGAATGGTTCTTACGACTTCAGCACTGTTTTGACCTAAGTCCGAAGAAAATGGAGTCATCACCCGGACGGCCCCGGAAAAAGAAAGGGGTGGATGACTCCATTCCTAAGGAATCCTCAACCCCCTAATGGGTTCAAAAAGTTGGGTACGTGTGGGGAAGGTGAGAAATGGCCCAGCACCTCCACAACGCCCGGTTCATTGGAACCGGCCTCCTTTACAGGTCTTAATATTATAAAATTCTTAAACATAACAACATTATCCATATTACACACAATAATTAAAATAAAGCATCGATATATTGAAAATCAAAATAATGTCCAAGCAAAACAAATAAATGGACACCCATCCGAGGATGGAAACATGTCCTTACATCCCATGCCTAAATAGGACACCCAATGAAAGGTAGAAACATGTCCTTTACATTGGTTCTAAAATGGAAAAGCAATTTAAATTACATGATATTTAACTAATGATGTACCCACCAAGTGGAAACATACCTCTTACAACATTTGAAAATCTAAATAAATCGATAAAAGTAAATAACTATTCATAATAAATAAATAAACCAAGTCTTGAACTTAAATAAATATATAAAATAAATCAAAGCATAATCAAATATAGAATTGAATAAGACAAATAAAAATCTAAATTATGGCTACTGTTTCCATTTATGGTTCTTTATTTCATGTGTTTAGGGTTTTGGAATTTGTAGAATTAGGCTACTGTGAGTTTTTAAAGGAATTAAAATATACTAAGGTTTTATGTTTTAAAAGGTTGATAAAATTCTTTGATTAACCAAATTAGGGTTTGTGATGTAAAATCATGAATTTAGGATTTGGACACTTTAAAATACTTAGATTTATGGTTTACGGTTACTTAATGAATTATGGTTTCAAGCTTACTGTGTAAAATTATAATATTTATGTTTATATGGTTTTTAAGGTTTTAAAGGATTAGGGTTTAGAAAAATTAGGGTTTAAGGTTTTAAAGGGGTTAGGGTTCATTGTTTTTGGTTTTGGAGTTGGATTAGGGTTTTAGGATTTTTGATTTAGGGTTTCGGGGAATGAATTATTTTTTTAGGATTTGAAAATCAATTGATAATTTTATGAAGTTTTATGAAAATAAATAAAATGATTTAAAGTTTATAAAAGCAAAAGAAAAGTTTTTAGGGCTTTTGGGAAGAAACAGAACTCAATTTAGGGTTTTGATAATTTGGAAAGCAAATTAGGGTTTTGGGGTTTTAAAGGAACAAAACTAACAACTTTAAACTTTTTAGAAAACAAAGCAACGAATTAAGATTTTTAAACCTTAGAAAAAGTGAATTGAGGTTCTAAAATTTTTGAATTAAAAGAAAGAATGGGATGATTTAGCTACTGTGAAAAAATAAAGAAATTAAGAATTCAAACCTTCTTTCGTAAGTTACACCAAAAATTGCTTCTTTGATGAACAAGGTCAAAGACAAGCTTTTTTGCCTTTGAATTGCTTGAATTGTTTTTCTGCTCCCTCAAAAAATAAGCTTGATTCAAGGTTTTCCTTCTCAGTTTCAGATCCAATTTTTTTTGATCAATTTCTCCTCTTATTTCTGATTCCTTTTCTTTGTGTTGTTTTTTTATCTTATTTACAGAAGTTTTATATGATTCATTCCTAATTATTCACGGCATCTATTATTCATTAAAAAAAGGAAACCAAAATCTAATTGCATTAGGTTTCGAAAAATTTGAATCAGAAAAATTTTTGGTAGCGAAAAAAAAACTGCTGTGGAAAAAATGCAATGGCAAAAAAACTGCTGTAGCGCGCGAACTGGCCTGCGGGCGAAATGGCCCACAGCCATGCCCCGCGCGCTAGTTTTCGGCTACGATTTTTTCATCGCTGATTTTTTATTTTTATTTGTTTATTTTTATTTTTTATTAATAAAAATTAGATACTAAAGCAAAAATTATTTAATTAAGATAACAAAAATTATTTTGGATCATTTAAAATATATCGGGCAACATAAATTATTTTGGACTAAATAAAATATATGGGACCAAACTGGGTCAAAAATTAAGGGTCTACAGACTCCATTTTCTCCGGACTTAGGTTTGTGTTCTCTAAGGCCTCAAGCCTAAACAGTGCCGAAGTCGCAAGAACCATTCCACCGGGAGTGGGGGCGAAAATCCTCGCTCACAGTGGCGACTCCACTGGGGATAAGACAAGTTGATTCCGTTGGTCTTTATATTATACTCTTCTTTCTTATAATGATATTATCCATTGCATCATATTAGATTGCATCGTGTGCATGAGTTAGGACTCCCGTTTTACCCATGTTGTGTTATGTAAGGGATACCATACTTTCACTCAAGGTATGGAGATCGAGCATGGCATAACCATTCAAAGTCTCTTACCATTTGGTGTATACTTGCTATGGGAACCTAAGCCTTTTAACCCAAAGACTAAAGCTCATGTAATTGGCCTAGTTACTTTCTTTAGGTGTTACCCCAAATGCATGTTGTTTGACTATGGTTAATTTATCTTTGCTTAAATCATGGCTTATTTGGTTTGTTCTTTTTCTAATATGACCTAAGTCTATTGTAAGCTCAAAATAAATTTTTCTTTAAAATCCAAAAGACCAAAGCTATTTTCAAAATTTTTCAAGATGGTCTTTGGACATAAGACTTTTTAAAAAATAAATCAAAAATTCTTTTGCTCATGGCCCAAATACTAAGCCCAAAATATGTTTTTTCTAAAATCTTTTTACAATGGGCTTAAAAGCAAAATTATTTTCATCTTTTTCTTATAAAGAGCTTACAAATTATTTGGGTTAATTACGAAATACCAAAAATCAATTGTGAGCCTAGTTTATACTAAGGATAATTAATCATGGGCTTGTTTTTGGCATGAATCATTAGTTACCTTTTTCAAGTGAGAAATCTATTTATAATAAACCTCTTAATTTAATTTTAATCCAATATAGCATAAAAACTACTATAGTTGGTTATTTGGATTAAAACCCAATTAATGGGAATTATTATGATTCGATTTTCATTTTCGAAAATATAACTATTGGTTGAAACGTTTGAGGGAAATATTCAAAAACAAGGTATCCCATGATGGTATTTTATTAACCATATACCTAGGAAAAGAGACTCGCCATTCGTGTGTGGATGTTATAAGGTTGGAAGGAATGTCCTATTCATCCTTGTTTGTCTATTGTTTGTGCATACATGCATACATGCATACATTTGCATCTTATTGATCCTCTCTGGCTCACAACCCTGGATTACGACAGTTCAAAAGCTTACAATAATCCGACCTACGCCGGAGATGAAGTATCTAGCAATGACTTGATCACTTGCTCACCAAAAATAATGGATCCCGAACAAATTCAAAGAATGGTGGACGATGCCCTCAACGCCAAGATGGAAGAAATAAAAGAGGCCCTAGCTGAGACCATGAAGAACCAATTGACTGTAATTTTAGAAAATCATGCCGAGGCATCTGCTAGCACTAAGAAGCCAAAGGACAAAGGGAAGACCAAAGTTGGTGAAGTGGTTTTTGATGATGAAAAGGTGATCATTGATGATGATGATGATTGGGCTCAATACTACCAAGATCCTCAAAACAAGAAAAAAAAATCGAAGATTGTTGAAAGATAAACTATGGAGAAGATCGAAACTTCTGATGTTGAAAAGATGATTGCTAATTTAGAAAAGAAATTTGAGAAGAAACTAAAAACCGAAGAAATGTCCGAAGTTGACAAATTATTTGAGCTAGATGAAGAAGTCCCTTACAAGTTCAAGATGCCATCTTTCACGAAGTTTGATGGAACTGAAAATCCTCATCTCCATGTGAAGCAGTATATCACTACTATGCAGTCTACCCGAGCTACTAAGGCTCAAACCCTAAGGTACTTCACGCTCTCTTTGGACCTTGTTGTCCAAAATTGGTTCAATACATTAGATGATGGAACACAAAAGAGTTGGGATCTGCTTTACAAAGCCTTCATCCAACAATATGGATATAATGTTGAGATGGAAATTACCTTAATGGAAATGGAGTCCATTAGGTAAAGGTCGAATGAGAATTTTGTGGATTATGTGAAGAGATGGAGAAACAAGGCCGCTTTGCTCAAGAAGAGGCCCGATGAATCCGATCAAATAAGGATGATTGTGAGAGGGGTGTTGCCTAGTCTACGTGAAAGGATGTCTCATACACTCATCCATGATTTCAAAGATCTTCTCCAAGCGGGTTTGCAAATTGAAGAATGGGAGAGAGAGAAGAACCATTTTTCAACAAGAAGGAATGGGAAAGGGAACTATCAATCTAGTAGCCAAAGCATGCAAAAGGCAGTCGATGTCAATGCTACTAACCAAGGAACAAGGAGATAATTTTCGAAATTGGGGAATCCGATGTCTTGGGTACTCAATAAACTTCAAAGAAAAGGATTGCTACAACCCTTAAATCCTCGCCCTTTGCCTAACCCTCTCCCACCTAATTTTGACACTAAAGCATTTTGTCAATTTCATCAAATGCAAGGGCATGACACGGATAGATGTGTGAGGTTGAGACATGAGATCCAAAATTTAATTGATAGTGGAAAATTGCCCGAGTCGGATAAGCCCAACACCAAAGACAATCCATTACCAAGGTTCAATAGTGTACCTCCACCGGTAACCTTCATGGTGGGAAAATAATTGAAAGAAGATTTTGTTTCATCATCCTTTCCAGATGGATACATTGAAGACGTGAAAGGAAAAGAAGTTTAAACTCAACAAACTTTCCTTAGCTTGAATGTTGCTTTTCAATTTTACTTTCTTTAATATTTAATTTGCATAATTATGTTTTTCAAATTTAAATTTATTTTGAAATAAATTACTTTCATTAAAATTTTTGATTGTCTTTGTTCATTTTGGTGCTCAACCGATGAGGAATTTAGCTTGATGTTTATAAATTAATGTGTCTAGACATCATGACTTGAATGACTTTACTAGATGAGGGAATTGCTCTATAGCATTGAGTTGTGTATGCTTACTTAGAGAGTGCTCCTGCATAATTATCTTTGTCTAGGTCCTAGTTAGTCTTAGAATATGCTTTGACAAACTTTCGAGGTGAAATTAAACTCTACATATTTAAGAGAGAAATGATCTAGGCATTGTTTGGTTAACCAACAACTAGTATCCACCCTATTAAATATCAATCCCTAGTTGTCCCTTTGTGCCTTCATAAAATTTTAGCTTTCTTTTCATTGGCTTAAAAACCCCAATAATCTACCCTGAGCTGTTGTGATACTTTTGACAAGTCTTATGATCACTAAGATGAAGAGGTAAGAAGATCAAAGAAAGAAATGAATACCATGAAGATAGTTGAAGTTCTCAAGACCATAAGAGTGGTTGATGTTCTCAATACCATAAGTGTAGTTGAAGTTTTCTTAGTATTTCCAATATATCAAGACAACATCAGAGTAACAAATGATTTATCCCTGTTAAAGAAGATTTATGTTACTCCACTCATCCATTATTGGAAGCCCAAATTGGTACAAACAAGACAACTCTTTTAAAGCTAGAACCAAACAAAAAAAAAGCAACAAACAAAAAAAACAAACAAACAAAAAAATGAAGAAAAAGAAAAGAAAAAAGAAGAAAAAAGGAAAAGAGAAGAAAAATAAAAAAAACCTAAAAAGGCGGTTCAGAAAGCCAACTGAGTTCTCTTTTACCTAAAGCAGCAAAAGACTTCCATTTGGTTCATAAAGACATTTTTACTTGAATTGGTCCAACCCAACCAAAGATTCAATCAAAATTGGAGAAAAAGGAGGAAGATCATCCAGTTCTTGAAAGTTCTGTACTTGATAGTCCTATAAGAAAGAAGGACAAAATGATAAAAGAAAGGGAAGAGTAAGGAAAGAGAAAGAAAAGGAAGGAGTAAGAAAAATAAAGAGGAAAGAAAAGGGAAAAGAAGAAAAGAAACGAATTTGGGTCTTAAACTTTTTGCAAGGGCAAAGACTGTCCTAATTAAGATCCAGATTAATGCCAAGAAGACAGAAAGAATTTAGAGTCTAGCAAGATTGCTCCCAACTACCTAAAGTTCAAACAAGAAATTTGTAGTGTGAAGGTTTGTCCATTGTGTCACATCAGCCCCAACTTACAAATAGCTTTCATTTAACCAGTGTCCCTCATAGACCCCATTTCAAGCCTATCAAAGACCTGTTGATCTCTCTTGGTAGGTAGAGTCTATTAGTGGAGATAGTTTGAATAATCATGCATATGAGATAGACAATATTTAAACTCAATGAGACCTTTGGCCAAGTAATGTGTATGTGCCTATTTGAAGTGCAACAATTCTTGCTTAAATAGAAATGATTCCCGAGTTTAGCATGGTAACTAGGGTTGTCATGTTATAGATATGTTAATTTGGAAAAATCAAGTCTTGAGGTACATTGACATTGATTTGGAAAAGCCAACATTTCATTTCAAAATAAAAATTCAAAAAAAAATAATAAATATTTTTGTCATACAAAGCTGTCAAGCTAAGGAAAGTATGTTGAACCTCGAAGGACGCATTGGGCAAAGCAAATGATTATTAGCAAGGTCATGAAGAAGCTAATAACTGACATGCTGAATCATAATTTAAATGGATGTATCTCTACTGTTTGGGGCCTCCATTATTCATATTGTCAACATCTTGAAGATAAAAGCCATAAATGTGAAGAATCCTGTCATTCCGAAGCAAGACCTGAATGAGCATCTGGAAGGCATCAATGTAAATACTTCAGCTGGTCATCTTAGTCTATGAGTCGACGAAACCATTCAAACATCTTATGAAGCAAAGAATCAAAAGAAGAAGATATTGAATCAGGGGGCATAGAAGAGCCATTGCTTGAAAAAGGAAGAAATGCATGCTTGTTCGACGAGCTAGACATCAACCAAAGACGCATAGAACAAATCATGGGCTTGAGCCTATATAGGGGGCAAGGGGAAGATATGAAGACTAGATAAAAAAAAAGAGAAGAAGAGACTTACAGTGAAGATGGAAATTATATATTATCATTATTATTATGCTCATTGTACAATGTTTATACAATATTTATACATCACTAAGAAGGTGGTGGTAGGTCATCAAATAAAGCCCTGAAAAAGTCTTCGCCTGTTAGAGGAGGGGGCAAATTACTCGTCCCGAGATCACCCGAAGCGGGAGCACCAAAATCCCTATTATCTTGAAGTTTTGATCTATCATGGTCCTCATCAGAAGCATATGAAAGGATCTCATGGTCATCAGCCTGGGGGCCTCTTGATGAAGAAGCGCCAGGATCCCTCATCCCTTGAAATCAAAAGTCTCAAAAATTTTGTTCGGATTGATGATATAAATTTTCAAAATGAGAAGCCTGTTGATGACTTGCAGCCAACTTGTAACACACCTTCCCAACCTACATATGTAAGCTGAGTAGAGGCGCCACACTAACCTAATGTTGCTACCAATTTTACTTAGTCAAATTTTAGTTCCGATTTTTACAAAATTTTTGCCATAGTTTCGCCTAAAAATTGAGTCCCAAGTGTCGACAAAACCGGTTTTTTTCTTATTTTTAAAAATATTTTACACAAACCAATGCAAACAAAATCATTCTCAGTACACTCCCAATAAATCCCCCTTGTAACCTCAACTACAACCTGCAAAAAGGATTTACACTTCTAGTACAACATAAAATAAAGGTTTTGTGACAATCCCCATATTTAAATATTACACAGCGGAAGTTATAAAATATTTACATATTTACAAATTCATATACATCAAAACTCAAGTTTTACAACACATAAAATTTATACATGATTGGCAAGTCTGCTCTGATCTTTAAGCTCCCAAAATGGATTCTTCAAGGTCTACTCTCACTAGGTCTTGATGAACTCTCGGGTTCAACTCTATCCACTCTACTACCTGCGCGATTAAACACTATCGCGCTAAGCCAACGGCTTAGTAAGATAAAACATGCTAACGGTATGCTTTAATGAAATGCAATGTCACATATGTTATTGATAAGATCAACATCATAAATATAAAGTTAACCACACAATTATGCATTTAACAAATCATAGTCATATGAGCATACCACATTTCAACATCTTTTCACATTCAACATTAATCAATCATACTCCATAACCAACATCTCATTTCA
Source organism: Garcia nutans (assembly GCA_947685225.1). Lineage (NCBI taxonomy): Eukaryota > Viridiplantae > Streptophyta > Magnoliopsida > Malpighiales > Euphorbiaceae > Garcia > Garcia nutans. The sequence continues at coordinate 3,328,902 of CANTUV010000013.1, forward strand.
TTAAACTCATAACATTATTTAGGACATTCATATAACCTTTAACACCTATGGGCCCAACAAGTATTTAATACGATATTCAGAGTTCAGAGTTACTGCTTTGGTTCATAGTCACAATAATCACGCCCGTAGGCAATGTATATACATGTATCTCTATCCATGGATAGTGTAACAGACCCAGTCTCTTGGATCATCAACTCAACACATATGAGGAGATCCTCAACCCGGCAAGACTGTTACAAATCATATATCTCATAGTGTAACAGACCCAGTCTCTTGGACCATCAACTCAACACCTATGAGGAGGTCCTCAACCCGGCAAGACTGTTACCTTTCATCATTTCTTAGGCATGCCACCCAAATCCAGAACTCTGAAACTGAATAACATATTAAACAAACAATTCATCTCCATTCTCAATTCTCATCACATTTAGGCAAACATGCCTTCTTTCTTTCAATTACATCATCTTAGCCAATAACAATGGCTTCACATTTCATTTCACAATATAACATCTCATTATTCAAGTATATATATATATCTCATCCATGATCACATTATATCTCACATAGCATCATTCATAAATATCAACATTTCATTACACATTACTCATGAAACACATTACCATTCACAATGCACAACATAACATTGTTCAATCTCAACAATGCAATTAGGGAAAAGAACAATTGATTATAACATTCATTGATTCAAGTGTGTTTAAAGTGTTTAGGGTTAGGTTTAAGGACCAACCTACCTTTGGAAAACCAAAGCAATGCAAGAAGAACAAAGAATTAAAACCCTAACCATAAATAGTACATTCTGGTTTTAAACTCCATTTTATCCTTATTTTGAAAAATTGTATAAAATAATATACTTGACTAAAAATTCTAAAATTTTTACAGAATTTAGTTTTGTATCTTAAAATCATCCCTTTAAAATTTCAGATCAAACTGAACACAAAATCTTGGTCAAATAGTTCACCTAACCAGACTGCCCCAATTGCCCTGCATCCTGGCAGCAGTTCTGAACTTTGTGAATTCCATAAATCAAATTCAATCAACGTGGTTCTAAATTATTTTTCTCAAATACTAGACTCACTAAGCAACAACATATCCAAAATTCAATTGGATATGATTTTTCTACATTTTATTAAAAATCCCGAAATATAGCTGTCTCAGTTAAGGTACCTGCTGGAACAGTTCTACTAAAAATAATCTTTCTAAACTCATAACCATTCCAAAATCGAATCAACATATTTTTCAGCCATTCTAGACTCATAGAGGCACAACATATCAAAAATTCACTTCAAGAACATTTTTCTAAAATTAATTAAAAATCATACAAGTCACAGCCTTTACTAATCCTAAAACAGAAACAATTTCACTAAACACCAATCTTACTCTTCCATCACCAACACCAACCCAACTTCTCATCTATCAAGCAAAATCAATACTTACAATCATACCATAAGCAACTTAATCATACCACTTCAAAAGAATTGAAGAAATTAGAGAAAAGATCTTACCTTAGTTAAAAACTTCTTAAATCAACACTTGAACACTTAATCTTTCTTCAATTTAAGCTTGAAATCATCAAAACCATCACTTGTCTCTTTCTTTCTCTTTGGCTATGGAGGGCCGGCCATCAACAAGAAGAAGAAGAAGAAATGATGAAGAAAACACAAGTCAAACCTTCTTTAAATATCCACCATATGATTTTATCTAAGCAATTACCAAAGTGCCCTTATTCACATAATTATCTTTTTGTCTTATATGTGCCCAATTAAGTAATTTACCAATCTCAAATAAATATCTTCTCTTGCATTGACCAAGCCTTTTGACCACTTTATATGTCATATATATTAACATATACACAACATATAAATTTGTCTCTAAACCCTATTTCTTCCCAAAATACATATACATATACTTTCTCTTCTCAATTTCTTTTCTCTTACAATTTAACACATATATTCAATCCAATATATAACAATAACAGCAACAACAATATGCAAAACTTCTAGGGCATAAATGAGGATATTACACAACTCTTGTTGCAGTTTCCTATTTTGTTCTTCAAGCATCCGCTATGAGCCAAAAAGGAAAAGGGTAAGAGCATATATAATCATGCATACATATAGCATAAATTACCATAAAATAAGGAAAATCACCGGCTGCGATGAGATGGCATATCTGGAAGGCTAGAATGAGCAAACGAAGGGGCAGTAAAAGAAGGTCCAGACTCATGATCAAATGAGCCAACAGCCTGCAACAATCATTAAAGAATCAAAAAGGGAAAGTAACGATGGTAAAGGCAGAATAGTAAAAGTTTTACCTGAGAAATACTAGCCTCGAGATGTGGAATAAACTCTCCTGCATCTCCGTGATGTTCCTCTTCATCTATACCCTCATTTTCCTCGGGAATCTCCCATACGCCAATAGGAGATACATCAAAGTTCAAGAGCCTTCTTTGAATAAAATGGGCATAAGATGCACTCGACGGATAGAGAAATGCTTCAATACCATAACCGTACCGAGCCGACCACCATGCGTCCTCCGGCATTGACATAATATTTAAAGTATATTCTGAGTAAGGCATCGAAATCCTCCATTGCTCTGGACCGAGAAACCACTCATAAACTCTCTCTCCGAGAAACCAGCCACTAGACACTGGCCGGCGATGACTCGGTGAGAATGTTGGAAAGATAGAGCAGCCTTCATGAAGGGAGACCAGTTTGTCCGCTCTTTTGGGTTCCACCAGGTCAAATTCACCTGTAAGATGACATAAGGTAAGTAAACTTTCACATAAAATTTAAAGCATACTAATGTTATTTTACCTGGTCCCAGGTTAAGTGGCTCAACACATAGCTGTGAGTATGCACATGGCGAGAGCTGGGAACATTCACATGATCTGATAGCTAGAGTTTTAACCTCAGATACTCGATCCTCTCTCTGGAAATACTGGGTACCCTCACAAGGTTATGCTCGTATGCCCATGCCTAAAATAATAATAAAAATCAAATTCATGCAAGAAAAAGAGTGGAAATGACCTTGGTGGAAGAAGAGTACCTCGACAACCGCCATCAAGTCGACAAAAGACTTCTTATTTCGGCAAAGTTTATCAAGACTATAGTAAAGACAGGCGAGACCAGCTTCACCCCAGCCAGAAGATGGTACCGTTCTGAAATAAGAAAGGGCCTTCAACACTGACAAATGGATGGAGGATTTAGTGCTGCCTAAGATGGTTGACCCAAGCAAATATTGAAAAAATCCTCGAGCATACTGTTGGGCCGTGTCCCTGTGAACCCGTCCTTCATAGTTCATCCAATAGCTACGAATCGGTTCAATTTTTATCTTAAAAGGCCCTTTATATGATGGTTCCATACCAATTAATTCCTGAATTTCTTCAAATGTTAAAATATTGTTGATAAGAGGAACCGGAACACCATCGTACCAAAGGCCGGTTATAGCAGTAAAATCGATCGGACCAATTGTCATCTCTCCAATGGGCAAGTGAAAAGTATGAGTTGTGTCCAACCATCATTCTGCAAGTGCCTAGACTACGCTCTAGTCTATCTGGTACTCCTCGGATGGCAATTGTAAGATGAAGCTCTCAAAGCCACAATATCGAATAATCTGCATTACCCGAGAAGGTACTACATCGTACCATTGTCGGGCTTTGTAGATACACCCTTCGGCCCGAACAATGCAAGGATTACGCTGACATGGAGCCAGGTAAGTTAATACCAGGTAAGTACATATCATATTATCTGCTTAAACTAATATATTTTTCCTAAATTTTCTAAAAATTGATAATATAAAAATATAAATAAAAAAATAAAGGCAAACACTATAATAATAAAAGAGCATAATATAAAAACATAAACAAAAATAATAAATAAAAAAATAAATAATAGACAAAAATAAAAAAAATAAAAAATAAAAAGGAAAAAAGGAAAAAATGAACAAATAAATAATAATAAATAATAATAAAAAAATAAATATATAAAAAAATAAGAAAATAGAAATATGAAAAAAAAAGAAAGAAAAATTACTGCTCTTTTGGTTGGAACTACGATGAAGCGGCATCCCGGCTAGTAGATCTATATTTTTTTCTTCATGATGCCGAATAAACTCTAATAACTCAGCATTAGAATGAGTTCCTGACCTTGAAGCATGCATTTTTTTTTGAAAACTATGTGCTAAATTTGAAAGAATTTGAGAGAATTATAGAAATTGAGGTTTTATCTGTGAATGAAATGAAGGAATTACTTTGTTTATATAGAGAAATGGCAAGGAAAAAATAAAATTTAAAAGTAAGTTACTGTTGATGAATAGTAAATTTTACTATTGATGAATAGTAAATTTAACTATTTTTAAATAGTAAATTACTATTTCTAATAGTAAATACTATTTACTACTATTTATGAATAGTAAATTACTATTTATAAATAGTAAATAGTGCATGAACAGTGACTACACAGTAAATTCAATTATTCAATTTAATCATTCAAATACTTGCATGTTAATAAATATTTTTACTCGCAAGGGGCAAAAAAGAAGACGTGCATAAAAATTAGCCAAACTTTTTGAAATAAAAAAAAAATTATTAGCTCGGGTCCATAACCTAGAATCTCTTTTAAGTCCAGAACTTAGCTCGGGTCCAAAACCCAAACTACTCGTAGGTCTAGAACCTAGAATCTCTTTTAAGTCTAGAACTTAGCTCGAGTCCAGAACCCAAATTTTCCTTAGGTCTAGAACCTAGAATCTCTTTTAAGTCCATAATTTAGCTCGGGTCCAGAACCCAAATTACCCATAGGTCCAGAACCTAGAATCTCTTTTAAGTCCAGAACTTAGCTCGGGTCCAGAACCCAAATTTTCCTTAGGTCTAGAACCTAGAATCTCTTTTAAGTCTAGAATTTAGCTCGGGTCCAGAACCCAAATTACCTATAGGTCCAGAACCTAGAATCTCTTTTAAGTCCAGAACTTAGCTCGGGCCCAAAACCCAAATTTTTCTTAGGTCCAGAACATAGAATCTCTTTTAAGTCTAGAACTTAGCTCGGATCCAGAACCCAAATTACCCATAGGTCCATTATCTAGAATCTCTTTTAAGTCCAGAACTTAGCTCGGCTCTAGAACTCAAATTACCCGTAGGTCTAGAACCTAGAATCTCTTTTAAGTCCAGAACTTAGCTCGGGTCCAAAACCCAAATTACCCGTAGGTCTAGAACCTAGAATCTCTTTTAAGTCCAGAACTTAGCTCAGGTCCAGAACCTAAAATTATCCTTAAGTCCAGAACTCGAACCGGGTCTAGAACCTAAAACCTCAACCATCTTAAAAATTAACTCTTATTGCTTTTCACTCTCTTTTACTAAAGTCTTAGATCGTTTAAGCAGGGGGCAAACTGTAGACCCTTAATTTTTAACCTAGTCCGATCCAATATATTTTAATTAGTCCAAAATAATTTTGTGTTGTCCAATATATTTTGATTAGTCCAAACAATTTTTGTTATCTTAATTAACTAATATTTACTTTAGTATCTACTTTTTATTAATAAAAAAATAAAAAGTAATAATAATAAACAAATAAATAAAAATAAAAATGAAAAATCGGCGACGAAAGGGTTGCGGCCTGCGGAAGCCATTTCGCTCGCAGGAAAATCCTGCGAGCGAAATGGCCCGCAGGCCAATTTTCGCCCCGCAGCCAGCTGCGGTAGCTTTTTTGCCAGTGCAATTTTTCCGCAGCAGTTTTTTTTCGCCAGTGAAATTTTTTCGACGCAAATTTTTCTAAAACCAAATACAATTTGGTTTCCTTTTCTTAAATAATGTTAGATTCCGTGAATAACTAAAATTAATCATAAAAATCTTCTATAAATAAGGACTAAAACAACAAAAAAAATCTGATTTTGGAGGTGAAATTTGAGACCCAAATTGAAGAGGAAAACTTTGAGAAATAAATCAGATTTTAAGAATTCCTTCTAGCAGTAAAATCAATCGGATTTTGGGGGGAAATTTGGGACCGAAATTGTGGAGGAAAACTTTGAAAGATTTGAAGAATTCCTTCTGGCAGTGAAATCGATCAGCCTTATTGAGAGAAGTAAACAAGCAATTTAATTCATCAAAGGCAGCAAAGCTTGTCTTTGTTCTTGTTCATCCAAGAAGAAATTTTTGGTGGAACCAACAAACGAAGGTATGAATGTCTAATTTCTTCACAGTAGCTTAAATAATTCAATTGTCTCGTTTGATTAAAAAAAACCGTAGAACTTTAATTTACCTTTTCTAAAGCTTACAAACCTTAATTCGTTTATTTGTTTTCCAAAAATCTTAAAATTGTTACTTTGTTTCTTCAAAATTTACCAAAATCCTAATTTGAATCTGTTTCTTTTCAAAGTCCTAAATTGAATCTGTTTCTTTCCACAAACCCTAAAAAATATCTTTTTTGTTTCTATAAACCTTAAATTGTTTTGTTTATTTTCATAAAATTTCATAAAATTATCAATTGATTTTCAAATTCTAAAATCTAATGCATTCTCCGAAACCCTAATTCTAAAATTCTAAAACCTAATTCAACTCCAAAACCCAAAACAGTAAACCCTAACTCCCTTAAAACCTTAAACCCTAATTTTTCTAAACCCTAATCCTTTAAACGTTAAAGCCTTATAAACATAAATATTAAAATTCAAACACAGTAAGCCTAAAAACCATAATTCAGTAGCTAATAATCATAAATCCAATATTTTAAAGTGTTCAAACCCTAATTTCATGATCTCTCAAACACTAATTTTGTTAATCAAAGAATTTTATCAACCTCTTAAATTATAAAACTCTAATCCATTTCAATTCCTTTAAGACTAATAGTAACTTAAATCCATAAATTCCAAAACCCTAAACACATTAAATAAAGAATCTTAAATAGAGACAGTAGCCCTTATTTGAATCTTTATTTGCTTTATTCAATTTTATATTTGATTATGTAGTTTATTATATGCTTTAATTTATTTTCAATTCTTTGTTGATTTATTTAAGTTCAATGCTTGATTTATTTAGTTTATCATGGATGGATGTTTATTTTATATTTTGATTGATATCTTTGATGAATGATTTATTTATGATGAATGGTTATTTACTTTTATCGATTTATTTAGATTTCCAAATGTTGTAAGAGGTATGTTTCCACTTGGTGGATACCTCATTACTCAAATATCATGTAATTTAAATTGCTTTTCTATTTTAGAGCCAATGTAAAGGACATGTTCCTACCTTTCGGTGGGTGTCCTATTTAGGCATGGATTATGTAAGGGCATGTCTCCATCTTCGGATGGGTGTCCATTTATTTGTTTTGCTTGGACATGATTTTGATTTTCAATATATTAATGCTTTATTTTAATTATTGTGTGTAATATGGATAATGTTGTTATATTTAAGAATTTTATAATATTAAGAGCTGTAAAGGAGGCCGGTTCCAATGAACCGAGCATTGTAGGGGTGCTGGGCCATTTCTCACCTTCCCCACACATACCCAACTTTTCGAACCCATTAGGGGGTTGGGAATTCCTTAGGAATCGAGTCATCCACCCCTTTCTTTTTCCCTGCCCGCCCGGGTGGCGACTCCATTTTCTCCAGACTTAGGTCCGTGTTCTCTAAGGCCTTGAGCCTAAACAGTGCCGAAGTTGCAAGAACCATTCCACCGGGAGTGGGGGCAAAAATCCCAGTTCACAGAAGGAGAAGGAAGAAAAAGAGATTTTGGAAACTTTTCACAAAGTTGAGGTCAATATACCTTTGTTAGATGCCATCAAGCAAGTGCCGCGATATGCAAAATTCCTAAAAGAGTTATGCACCAACAAAAAGAAACTCAGTGGCAATGAAAAGGTAAGAGTAGGGGAGAACATATCTATTGTTATTCAAAGAAAACTACCTCCAAAGTGCAAAGATCAAGGTATGTTCGCCATTTCTTGTAAAATAGGTGATTTGGGCATAAAGAGGGCTATATGTGACTTAGGAGCCTCCATAAATGTCATGCCACTGTCTATTTACTCTTCTTTAAAAGTTGGTCCTTTGAAAGAAACTGGTGTGATTATTCAATTAGCTGATAGGTCTGTGGTTTACCCCGAGGGAGTATTAGAAGATGTTTTAGTTCAGGTTAATGGGCTAATATTTCCAGTAGATTTTTATGTCCTAGATATGGAGGAGGATAAGTCTTCTAATTGCTCTGATATTTTATTAGGAAGACATTTTCTTAGCACATCTCGAACAAAAATTGATGTTTATGATGGTACATTAACTATGGAGTTCAATGGGGAAATTATAAAATTTAATGTTTATGATGCTATGAAGTACCCTAGTGATGTGTCTTGTGTCTATGGGATGGATGTTATAGATTCTGTAAGTCAAGAAATTTTTTAGCTTAATGATTTTGACAAATTAAACATTGCTCATTGCAAAAGTCTTGATGCAGATGGCTTAAGGAATCTAAATGACAAGTTTACTGTCGGTGGAGCTCTTCACGAGGTGGTGTACAAATTGGAAGCCCTCAACAAAATGAAGGAAAGTGCACCCAAATCTGACTTACTAGCATCCCATGCTAAAATTTTACCCTCTATTGTGCAGTTGCCAAGTCTGGAGCTAAAGCCGCTGCCCAAGCATTTGAAATATGCATTTTTAGGAGAAGGAGAAAGTCTACTAGTGATAATTTCCAACAAACTTAGCAAGGATGAGGAAGAAGATTTGATCCGCATATTGAAAGAGTACAAAGAAGCCATTGGTTGGACGATTACTGTTATTAAAGGGATCTCGCCTTCCACTTGTATGCATAAAATTCTTATGGAGGAGGATAGCAAGCCAAAAAGAGAAGCACAAAGAAGATTGAACCCACCAATGATGGAGGTAGTTAAAAAAGAAATCTTAAAGCTTCTTGATTCGGGTGTGATTTACCCCATCTCGGATTGCAAGTGGGTAAGTCCAATTCAAGTAGTACCTAAAAAGATGGGCTTGATTGTGATAAAGAATGTAGATGATGAGATGGTTTCAACTCGTGTTCAAAATGGGTGGAGAGTTTGCATTGATTATAGGAAACTAAATGCAGCAACAAGAAAGGACCACTTTTCCCTCCCATTTCTTGATCAGATGCTGGAACGTCTTGCAGGTAAGACTCATTACTGCTATCTAGATGGTTATTCAGGCTTTTATCAGATTCTAGTAGCACCAGAAGACCAAGAGAAGACTACTTTCACTTGCCCATTTGGAACATTTGCCTTCCGGTGAATGCCGTTTGGTATTTGTAATGCCCTGGCCACTTTTCAGAGGTATATGGTAAGTATATTTTCTTAATATGTTGAGAATATTATAGAGGTTTTCATGGATGATTTCACTGTATATGGAAATTCCTTTAGTGAGTGTTTGTCTAACCCGACTAAAATTCTTGAAAGATGTTTAGAGTCGAACCTTGTATTAAATTACGAAAAGTGTCATTTTATGGTTGATCAACGATTGATTTTAGGGCATATTGTGTCAAAAAGAGGAATTGAAGTTGATAAGGCAAAGGTTGATGTGATTAAGTCTTTATCTTACCTCGCAAGTGTGCAGGAAGTTCTATCTTTCCTTGGTCATGCAGGTTTTTACAGGCGCTTCATCAAGGGTTTTTCAAAAATCACTCATCCTTTCTGTTAGCTACTGTAAAAAGAAGTGGAGTTTGATTTTAATGATTCTTGCAAGAGAGCATTTGATATACTCAAAGGCATGCTGATCTCTGCCCCAATTATACAGCCACCAGATTGGAATTTGCCCTTTGAAATAATGTGTGACGCTAGCAATCACACTGTGGGAGTAGTGCTCGGGCAAAGAGTTGGAAGGGAACATCATGTTATTTACTATGCTTCAAGAACCCTTGATGAGGTCCAATCTAATTACAACACTACTGAAAAAGAGCTGCTGGCTATTGTTTTTGCTTTAGAAAAATTCCATTCTTGTCTTCTTAGTACTAAATTTATTGTTTATTCTGATCATACAGCCTTGAAATATCTACTTAAGAAGAAAGATGCCAAGCCTAGACTTATCCGATGGGTACTCTTACTACAAGAGTTTGATTTGGAAATAAGGGAAAAAAGGGATCAAAAAATTTCAGTAGCAGACCATCTCAGTCGATTGTTGGTGAACGAGGGACCAATTCCAATTAAAGATGAATTTCCAGATGAACACCTCTTTTCTGTCCAACAATTGACTCCTTGGTACGCTGACATTGCAAATTTTCTGACCTCTATCATTTTTCCAGATGATATTTCTAGAGTTGAAAGGGATAAGATAAAGAGAGAGGCTAAATACTATATTTGGGATAATTCGTATCTATGGAAATACTGTTCTGATCAGATATTTAGGAGATGTGTCGATGAAAGTGAGATTCCCTCTATTTTAAATTTTTCTCATTCATATGCATGTGGAGGACATTTTGGTCCTAAGCGAACAGCCCGTAAAATATTGGAGTGTGGTTTGTTTTGGCCCTTCCTGTTTCTTGATTCTTATATGCATTGTAAGTCTTGTGAGAATTGCCAAAAGACTGGTACTTTGAGTCATAGAATCAGATGCCTCTTACGCCTATTTTGATTTGTGAAATTTGTGATGTATGGGGTATCGATTTCATGGGCCCATTTCCTTCTTCTTTTGACAATTGTTATATTTTGCTTGTTGTTGATTATGTCTCAAAATGGGTAGAAGCTAAAGCTACTCTAACTAACAATGCTAAGGTTGTTGTAGATTTTGTCAGATCACATATTTTTGTCAGGGTTGGAATTCCGAGAGTGATTATCAGTGATAGAGGGACGCATTTCTATAACAAGGTGATGGGAGCTCTTCTTCATAAGTATAATGTTGTTCATCACACTTCAACAGCTTACCACCCGCAGACCAATGGCCAAGCTAAAATTTCTAATCATGAGGTCAACTCCATTCTTGAAAAGATAGTAAATCCCAATAGGAAGGATTGGAGCTTGCATTTATATGATGCATTGTGGGCCTATAGAACTGCGTATAAGACACCAATTGGTATATCTCCGTATCAATTAGTTTTTGGTAAACCTTGTCATTTTCCTATTGAATTAGAAGCTAGCTGAGGTAGGTGCACAGAGGAAGTTACAACTCCAAGAGTTAGAAGAAATCAGGAGTGAGGCTTACGAGAATCCAAAAATTTATAAGACTAAGAAAAAAGCTTTCCATGATAAGATGATTTCTAGGAAGCAATTTACTGTAGGACAAAAAGTGTTACTTTATGATTCAAGGCTTAAATTGTTCCCTGGAAAGTTGAGGACTAGGTGGATGGGGCCATTTGTTATCACAAATTTATTTTCTCATGGAGAAGTAGAAATCAAAAGTTTGGATACTGGCAAAATTTTCAAGGTCAATGGACACCGCTTGAAAATATTTTATGAAGGATTCCGCATTTCTACTATAGAGGATGTGCAACTGCAATGTCCTTTGAATGATGATTGAATGATGATTAAATGTCTAGCCAAAGACTTTAAATGAAGGCGCTCATGGGAGGCAACCCATGCTCTTTCTCTATTCTATGATTTCTTTTCCCCTTTATTGCAATTGCATTTTCATTAATTTCTTTGGTTTTCATTTTTCAATCATATTCACCTCTCTTACATTTATATTATAAAAAAAACAACAATTTCTTAGATATCTGAATACCCTTTTCATATTTTCTTTACTTTATCTATTTAGTCTTGATTTAACTCACTTTCATTCTCGCTTGTTAGATTCATTTTAGGCTTTGAATTAGTTTTGTCATTCTTTATATTTATATATATATATAATTAAAAAAAAACTGTTCATCATCCTCCTCCTTTGGACTCCACTTACATTGCTCTTATTTTACTTTCAGGACCATAATGGAGAGCTTAGGAACAGAGTTATAACATCTCTTCCAGGGGTAGTCATTCGGCAGTTGTTTTGAAATTCTAAAGTGAAAAAGGGTACTTACAAAAGCAGTAACATGTTCAGGGGCACAATGGGCATTTAAAATTTCATTAAACCCTACCATACTTTTTATATTTATTCATATTATTTTTTTTAAAAAAAAAATTTTGTTCTTCTTTTCTTCTTCCCTTTTCCAGCCGCTACCATCACCATCCCCATCATTGTCTCACCTTCAGCGCCGACCAAGCTCCACCACCACACCTCGCCTTTGGACCAAGCGGCACCAGGACAACCCATGAGCTGCTCCAATACTCTTCATCATGCGACCCAGCCATCGCTGTTAAACCATGCCAGCAGCCCGACCCAACGAGCAACCAGGTCGTGCACACAATTGCTGACAACCTCCGCCCTCCCCATTCTTCAACGCCCAGCAGTTCAAGCCTCCCCTCTCTACAGTGAGCTCCAGCAGTCACTAAAAAAAAGTGTAGCAATCAATCAACATGAGAACTAAATCATGCGCAAGGCGTGGTGGCCCGTCTTCAAGTTCTTCACCAAAACAACCTTGATTGATTAACGAGCATTTCGGTGATGAATCTAATCACCACAATAGGACTTCACCGGATCCTTTCGATCCACCTGCTACTAAACCTAGGAACCGCTCACGTGTCAAAAAGGGGAGATTTTTTGGAGAAACTTCAACAAAAATTCACAATCTCAATTTAGAATTTGATAATCCCAGTGAGCAACAACGATATGAGCAGGTGTAGACCCTTAAATTTTTACCCCAATTTGATACTGTCCTAATTAAAGGATGCCAAAATAAATTTGATCCTACTTTAAATATTTAAACCTAGTTTATAATTTTTAAAGGAGTTGGTTCGGATTAAAGAGGTATAAATTCAATTGTAAAACCCTAAAATCAAGTGGAATTGGCCCAAAGTAAAAATTTTCGGTCCATAAGTTAAAAAAGGCCAGAATAATTTGAGTGAGGCCAGTCGAGAGACATGAGCATGCCTCATGTCGATTTGGCAGCCAAGATAGGTCGACATGAGCATGCCTCATGTTGACCTTGGCAGCCCAAGGTTGACATGAGCATGCCTCATGTCGACTTGGACAGCCCAAGGTTGACATGAGCATGGTCTCATGTCGACCTAGGGCAACCAGGTCGACATGAGGTTGGATAAGTTTCCTAATTCAACTAGAATTCCTTTTAGGGACTGATTAATATTAGGTTAAAGATTTTGAGTGAGGTTCAACTATAAATATTAAGGTTTCAGAATTTAGAAGGGAGGGAGAAAAGATTAACAAGGGAGAATTAACGGGAATAAGGGTCGACAATTGAGACTAACAGAGGATTAAACCACAAAGAAGAAGAGACGGCAACAAGGAGAGAAGAAAAGCAACAACTTTTTGGAGGATAAAGTAAGCCACAAACAAAAATATCAAGACAACCAAAGAAGAAGGTAGATTACATACTGTCTTCACATTGTTCGTCCAGAAATCAATTTGGAGGAACCAACGAATGGAGGTTTGACCTTTAATTATAAATTACTCATGATCACAGTAGCTTCATTTCTTTGATTAATAAAAACATGCATGCAGTAATTTTATCATTGAACACACAGTACCTTGATTTTTGAATACGCAGTAAATTGATTTTTATTTTAATAACTTTAATCATTTGCTTTAATTAACACATGGATCAGTTGATATTCGTAGCCCCAGTTACATGTTTCATAAAAAAACATATAACTATCCAGTAGCCTTGAGGATTTAAATTAATTGTTAGAATTTATTTTATTTACTTTAACTTCAAGAACCGTAGGTTATTTTATTAAAACTCAAAACCCCAAACTATTTTTATCCAAAAGCCTAAACCATTTCATTATTAAACTCCAAAATATTGACTATTTTTCCCAAAACCTTAATTTATTTCTCCAAATCCAAAATTATGTTTTTTTAGGCAGTAAGTTAAATCCAAAAACTCTAATTCCAAAACCCTAGTTTTAAAAACCCTAACTATCCAAAAATCCCAATTCCAAAACCCTAATTCCAAAACCCTAGTTTTAAAAACCCTAGTTTCCAAAACCCTAGTTTCAAAAATCCTAAAAATCCTAATTTCAAAACCCTAATTATAAAACTTTAGTTTCTAAAACCCTAAGTTTTGAAACCCTAAATTCAACTGATAATTCTTTAAAACCCTAAATTTATATATTTATTGCTTTATTTAATTTTAGATTTGATTATATAGCTTATTATATTTTTAGATGGTTGATTTATTTAATTTCAATACTTGATTTATTTAATTTATCATGGATGGATATTTTCTTTATTATTATGTTTATTATTTGTTTGTTTTAGTATTAAAATTGTAAGAGGTATGTTTCCACCTTGTGGGTACCTCATTAGTTAAGTATTATGTAATTTAAATTGCTTTTACATTTTGGACCAATGTCAAGGACATGTTTCCACCTTTCTGTGGGTGTCCGATTTATTTTAGACATGGATGATGTAAGGACATGTTTCCATCTTCGGGTGGGAATCCATTTATTTGCTTTGATTGGACATTGCTTGGATTTTAATATAATGATGCTTTATTTTAATTATTGTATGTAATATGGATAATATTGTTATATTTAAGAATTTTATAATATTAAGACCTACAAAGGAGGCCGATTCTAATGAACCGGGCGTTGTGGGGGTGCTAGCTATTTCTCACCTTCCCCACACGTACCCAACTTTCCGAACCCATTAAGGGGTTGGGGATTCCTTAGGAATCAAGTCATCCACCCCTTTCTTTTTCTCAGCCCGTCCAGGTGGCTACTCCATTTTCTCCAGACCTAGGTCCGTGTTCTTTAAGGCCCCGAGCCTAAATAGTGTCGAAGTCGCAAGAACCATTCCACCGAGAGCGGGGGCAAAAATCCCCGCTCACAGTGGCGACTCCACTGGGGATAAGAGAAGTTGATTCCATTGGTCTTTATATTATTCTATTCTTTGTTATATTGATATTATCAATTGCATCATATTAGATTGCATCGTGTGCGTGAGTTAGGACACCCGTGTTACCCGTGTTGTGTTATGTAAGGGATACCATACTTTCACTCAAGGTATAGAGATCGAGCATGGCATAACCACTCATAGCCTTGTACCATTTGGTATATACTTGCTATGGGAACCTAAGCCTTTTTACCTAAAGACTAAAGCTCATGTAATTGGCCTAGTTTCTTTCCTTAGGTTTTACCCCAAATGCTTATTGACTATGGTTAATTTATCCTGGCTTAAAT
Organism: Garcia nutans; assembly: GCA_947685225.1. Lineage (NCBI taxonomy): Eukaryota > Viridiplantae > Streptophyta > Magnoliopsida > Malpighiales > Euphorbiaceae > Garcia > Garcia nutans. The sequence goes on from CANTUV010000013.1 coordinate 3,344,088, forward strand.
CATGGGTTATTTGGGTTGTTCTTTTTTTAATATGACCCAAGTACATTTGTAAGCTCAAATAAATTTTTCTTTAAAGTCCAAAAGACCAAAGCTATTTTCAAAACTTTTCAAGATGGTCTTTGGGCATAAAACTTTTCTAAAAATAAATCAAAAATTCTTTTTCTCATGACCCAAATACTAAGCCCAAAATCCATTTTTTCTAAAATCTTTTTACAATGGGCTTAGAAACAAAATTATTTTCATCCAACCTTTTCTTACAAAGAGCTTTCAAAATTATTTAGGTCAATTACGAAATACCAAAAATCAATTGTGAGCCTAGTTTATACTAATAGTTATTAATAATGGGTTTGTTTTTCACATGAATCATTAGTTACTTTTTCAAGTGAGAAATCTATTTATAATAAACCTCCTAATTTAGTTTTAATCCAATATAGCATAAAAGCTACTATAGTTGGTTAAAAGGATTAAAACCTAATTAATGGGAATTATCATGAACTGATTTCAATTTTTAAAAATATAACTATTGGTTGAAACGTTTGAGGCAAATATTCGAAAACAAGATACCCCATGTTGGTATTTTGTTAACCATATACCAAGGAAAAGAGACTCTCCATTCATGTGTGGAAGTTATAAGGTTGGAAGGAATATCCTATTTATCCTTGTTTGTTTATTATTTATGCATACATGCATACATACATTTGCATCTCATATTATTAATCCTTTCTGTCTCACAGCCCTGGATTACGACAGTTCAAAAGCTTACGACAATCCGACCTACACCGGAGATGAAGAATCTAGCAACGACTCAATCACTTGCTCACCAAAAGCAATAGAGCATAAACAAATTTAATGAATGGTGGATGATGCCCTCAATGCCAAGATGGAAGAAATAGAAGAGGCCCTAGCTGAGACCATGAAGAACCAATTGGCTGCGATTTTAGGAAATCATGCTGAAGAATCCGCTAGCACTAAGAAGCCAAAGGACAAAGGGAAGACTAAAGTTGGTGAAGTGGTTTTTGATGATGAAAAGTTGATCATCGATGATGATGATGATTGGGCTCAATGCTACCAAGATCCTCAAGACAAAAAGGAGCCGAAGGTTGTTGAGAAGACAACGTTTGAAAAGATTGAAAATTTTGATGTTGAGAGGATGTTTGCTAACCTAGAAAAGAAATTTGAGAAGAAGCTGAAAACCAAAGAGATGTCTAAGATCAACAAACTATTTGAACAAGATGAGGAGGTCCCTTATAAGTTCAAGATGCCATCCTTTGCTAGGTACAATGGTACTGGAAACCCCCATCTCCATGTGAAACAGTATATCACTGCTATGCAGTCTGCTCGAGCTACTAAGGCTCAAACTATAAGGTACTTCATGCTCTCATTGGACCCTGTTGTCTAAAACTAGTTTAACATTTTAGAGGAAAGTACTCAAAAAGATTGGGACATGTTATAAAAGGCTTTCATTCAGTAATATGGGTATAATGTCGAGTTGGAAGTTACCTTAATGGAAGTTGAGTCCATTAGACAAAGTCCAAATGAGAATTTTTTGGACTATGTGAAAATATGGAGAAATAAGGCTGCTTTGCTCAAGAAAAGGCCCGATGAGTCTGATCAAATAAGGATGATTGTGAGGGGCTTCCTGTCCAATCTCTGTGAAAGGATGTCTCACATCCTTATAAGGGATTTCAAAGATCTTCTCCAAGCTAGTATACAAATTGAAGAGTGGGAAAGGGAGAAAAATTGCTTTTCAATAAGAAGGAATGAGAAAGGGATTTATTAGCCTAGCAATCAAAGTACACAACAAGAAGTTGATGTTAATGTGACTGGTCAAGGAAATAAAAGATAATTCTTAGAATTGGGGAAACCTCTATCTTGGGTTTTTAGCAAGCCGCAAAAGAAAGGATTGTTACAACCGTTAGCTCCTCGACCATTACATAATCCCCTGCCACCAAACTTCAATGCTGAGGCCTTCTATCAATTTCATCAAATGCAAGTGCATGAAACAGATAAATGTGCTCGTCTATGGCATGAGATCCAAGATTTGATTGATAGTGATAAGCTACCCGAGCCGGATAAGCCCAATACCAAGAATAACCTTTTGCCTAAATTTGGAAGAGTGCCACCACCAGCAACCTTCATGGTGGGAAAAGGATTGAAAGAAGGTTTTGTTTTATCCTCTTTTCAAGATGGGAATGTTGAAGATGTGAAAGGAGAAGAAGCTTAACTCAACAAAATTTCCTTAGCTTGAATGTTGCTTTTCAATTTTACTTTCTTTAATAATGAATTTGAACAATTATGTTTTTCAAATTTAAATTTGTTTGAATAAATTACTTTTATAAAAAATTTTATTGGTCTTTGTTCATTTTGGTGCTCAACCAATGAGGAATCTAGATTGATGATTCATGAATTAATATATTTATGCATCACAACTCAAATGACTTTACTAGGTGAGGGAATTGCTCTATAGCATTGAGTTGTGTATGCTTACTTATAGAGGGCTCCTGCATAATTACCTTTGTCTAGGTCCTAGTAAATCTTAGAGCATGCTTTGAAAAACTTTCGAGGCGAAATTGAACTCTGCTTATTTAAGAGAGAAATGATCTAGGCATTGTTTAGTTAGCCAACAACTAGTATCCACCCTATTAAATATCAATTCCTAGTTGTCCCTTTGAGCCTTTATAAAATTTTTAGCTTTCTTTTCATTGACTTATAAGCCCAAAAACCTACCCTGAGCTGTTGTGATACTTTTGACAAGTCTTATGATCACTAAGATGAAGAGGCAAGAAGATCAAAGAAAGAAATGATTACCATGAAGATAGTTGAAGTTCTCAATACTATGAAGATAGTTGAAGTTCTCAAGACCATAAGGGTAGTTAAAGTTCTCAAGACCATAAGCGTAGTTGAAGTTTTCTTAATATCTCCAATATATCAAGACAACATCAGAGTAACAAATGATTTATCCCTATTAAAGAAGATTTATGTCACTCCACTCATCCATTATTGGAAGCCCAAGTTAGTACAAACAAGATAACTCTTTTAGAGCTAGAACCAAACAAAAAAAAGAGAAGAGAAAAAAAAAGAAAAAAACAACAAAAAAACAACAAAAAAAAAAAGAAGAAAAATAAAACCTAAAAAGGCGGTTCAGAAAGCCAACTGAGTTCTCTTTTACCTAAAGCAACAAAAGGCTTCCATTTGGTTTATAAGGACAATTTGACTTGAATTGGTCCAATCCAACCAAAGATTCAATCAAAATTAGAGAAAAGGGAAAGGCCATCAAGTTCTTGAAAATTTTGTACTTGACAGTCCTACAAGGAAGAAGGGCAAAATGATAAAATGCTCAAAGAAAGGGAAGAGTAAAAAATTAAAAAGAAAGAAAAGGGAGAAGAAGAAAAGAAGCAAATTTGGGTACCAAACTTTTTGCAAGGGAAAACACTGCCCAAATCAAGATCCAAATTACTACTAAGAAGATAGAAAGAATTTAGAGTCTAGCAAGATTGCTCCCAGCTGCCTAAAGTTCAAACATGAAATTTGTAGTGTGAAGGTTTGTCCATTGTGTCACATCGGTTCCAACATACAAATGGCCATCATTTAACCCATGTCCCTTATAGACCCCATTTCAAGCCTATCAAAGGCCTGTTGATCTCTCTTGGTATGTAGAGTCTATTAGTGGAGATAGTTTGAATAAGCATGCATATGAGATAGACCATATTCAAACTCAATGAGACCTTTGGCTAAGCAATGTGTATGTGCCTATCTGAAGTGCAACAATTCTTGCTTAAATAGAAATGATTCCCGAGTTTAGTATGGTAACTAGGGTTGTCATGTTATAGATATGTTAATTTGGAAAATCAAGTCCTATAGTGCATTGACATTAATTTGGCAAAGCCAGCATTTGATTTCAAAATCAGAATTCAAAATTGAAAATTCAAAAGGACACATTGGGCAAAGGAAATGATTATTGGCAAGGTCCTGAAGAAGCTACCAATTGACATGCTAAAACATAGTTTGAAATGTATGCATCCCTGACTCTGCTGCTTGGGGTCTCCACCACTCATGTTTTCAAAAACTTGAAGATAAAAGCCATAAATGTGAAGCATCCTATCATTCCAGTGCAAGACTTGAATGGGCATGTCAAAGGAGTCAATGAGAACACTCTGCTGATTACCTCGGTCTGTGAGTCAATGAAACCGCTGTGAGTATTATCATGCATATCATGCATACATGAGCATATCACATCGAACTTTCTTGTCTTGTATTGTCTATTCTTTGTCAAAGTGAACAGCAAATACCTTGCAAAGTAAAGAATCAAAAGAAGATATTGAATCAAGGAGCCATGGAAAGCCTTTATACTTGAGGAAGCTCTAGTCATTTTGCAAAAGAAGAAATATATGTTTATGAAAGGAACAAGACAAAATACAAACATCAATCAAAGCTTACATGAAAAAAAAACCTTTGGTTTGAGACAAAGTTTCTCCTTTTCAATTTTTTAGTTTATGCATGAACAAAATATTTTGAGACTCACTTTCAAATATCTTGCCACGCAGGGGGTAAGGATAAGATATGAAGGCTAGCTAAAAAGGGCTGAATTTTTTAGTTCATGCATAATTGATGACCAAGAAAAAGAATTCTCAAAAGAACAAAAAATAAAAATAAAAAAGAGAAAAAGAGAAAATTAGAATTCTCAAAAGAATGAAGATGCAAAAGATAAAAGATCAGTCAAGCTAAAAGAGCTGAAGCCGGGGTAAAGACCTGATTTTCAATGGATAAAGATCCATGTTACGAGGGTGAAGACCCGATCTCCAAGGATGAAGATCCATTTTCAAAGGTGAAGATCTGATGCTAAGGATGAAGATCCAAGGTCCAACGATGAAGATCCATTTTGAGGGTGAAGAACCACAACGCGTTAAAGAATAGAACAGCTGGAGCAGTTAGACTTCTCAATTGATAAAAGGTCAGTCAAACTCAGTCTCGGGTCCAAACATCCAAATTCAATTCAGTCTCGGGTCCAAGTACCCAATCTCAGGTTCAAGTACCCAAATCAATTCAATCTCGGGTCCAAGTACCCAAATCAAATTCAATCTTGGGTCCAAGTATCCAATCTCGGGTCTAAGTACCCAAATCAAGTTCAATCTCGGATCTAAATGCCCAAATTAAATTTAGTCTCGGGTCTAAGTACCCAAATCAAATTCAATCTCGGGTCCCAGTACCCAATCTTGGGTCCAAGTACCCAAATCAAATTCAGTCTCAGGTCCAAGTACCCAATCTCAAGTCCAAGTTCCCAAATTAAATTCAGTCTCGGGTCCAAGTACCCAATCTCGGGTCCAAGTACCCAGATCAAATTTAGTCTCGGGTCCAAGTACCCAATCTCAAATCAAATTAATCTCAGGTCCAAGTACCCAATCTAGGGTACAAGTACCCAAATCAAATTCAATCTCGGGTCCAAGTACCTAAATCAAATTCAATCTCAGGTCCAAGTACCCAAATCAAATTTAATCTCGGGTCCAAGTACCCAAATCAAATTCAATCTTTGGTCCAAGTACCCAACCTCGGGTCCAAGTACCCAAATCAAATCCAATTACCCATCCTCATCCAAAATCAGTAAAAAATCATATTGCTTTTCACTCTCTTTTGCCATAGTCTCAGATCGTTCAATCAGGGGGCAAACTGTAGACCCTTAATTTTTGACTCCAATTTGATACGGTCCTAATTAAAGGATGCCAAAATAAATTTCATTCGGCTTTAAATATTTAAACCTAGTTTATAATTTTTAAAGAGTTGGTTTGGATTAAAGAGGAACCAACGAACGGAGGTTTGATCTTTAATTATAAATTTGTCATGATCACAGTAGCTTCGTTTCTTTGATTAATAAAAACATGCATGCAGAAACTTTATCTTTGAACACAAAGTACCTTGATCTTTGAATACGCAGTAAATTGATTTTTGTTTCAATAACTTTAATCGTTTATTTTAATTAACACATGGATCAGTTGATATTCGTAGCCCCACTTGCATGTTTCATAAAAAACATATAACTATCCAGTAGCCTTGAGGATTTAAATTAATTGTTAGAATTTATTTTGTTTGCTTTAACTTCAAGAACCGTAGGTTATTTTATTAAAACTCAAAATCCCAAACTATTTTTATCCAAAAGCATAAACCATTTCATTATTAAACTCCAAAATATTGACTATTTTTTCCAAAACCTTAATTTATTTCTCCAAATCCAAAATTATGTTTTTTTAGGCTGTAAGTTAAATCCAAAAACCCTAATTCCAAAACCCTAGTTTCAAAAACCCTAACTATCCAAAAACCCTAATTCCAAAACCCTAGTGTTAAAAACCCTAGTTTCCAAAACCCTAGTTTCAAAAACCCTAAAAATCCTAATTTCAAAACCCTAATTATAAAACTTTAGTTTCTAAAACCGTAAGTTTCAAAACCCTAAATTCAACTGATAATTCTTTAAAACCCTAAATTTATATATTTATTGCTTTATTTAATTTTAGATTTGATTATATAGCTTATTATATTTTTTGATGGTTGATTTATTTAATTTCAATACTTGATTTATTTAATTTATCATGGATAGATATTTTCTTTATTATTATGTTTATTATTTGTTTGTTTTAGTATTAAAATTATAAGAGGTATGTTTCCACCTTGTGGGTACCTCATTAGTTAAGTATTACGTAATTTAAATCACTTTTCTATTTTGGACCAGTGTAAAGGACTTGTTTTTACCTTTCTGTGGGTGTCCTATTTAATTTAGACATGGATGATGTAAGGACATGTTTCCATCTTCGGGTGGGTGTCCATTTGTTTACTTTGATTGGATATTGCTTGGATTTTAATATAATGATGCTTATTTTAATTATTGCATGTAATATGGATAATATTGTTATACTTTTGAATTTTATAATATTAAGACCTGCAAAGGAGGCCGGTTCCAATGAACCGGGAGTTGTGGGGGGTGCTAGGCCATTTCTCACATTCCCTACATGTACCCAACTTTTCAAACCCATTAGGGGGTTGGGGATTCCTTCGGAATCGAGTCATTGGCTCCTTTCTTTTTCCCGGCCCGTCCAGCTGGCAACTCCATTTTCTTCGGATCTAGGTTTGTGTTCTCTAAGGCCTCGAGCATAAACAGTGCCGAAGTTGCAAGAGCCGTCCCACCGAGAGTGGGGGCAAAAATCCCCACTCACAGCAGGTAAGTGCATTCCCCATACTTCCTGGAAAATTTGTTCATTTTCCTTCTTTGGGTTCATTGAAAATTATGACTACCTGTGTTGATTTTATTAAAGGCATTATGTGGGAATCATTTTTTATGATGGACAATCCCATTTTTACTAAGTTGACTAAAGAATTTTATGCAACATTTACTTTTGAAAAATCTGATCAGTTTGACTTGACTACACCTAATTTGATTAAATTCAGATTAATGGGTCAATGGTTTAATTTATCTCCCACTGAGTTTAATAAGACCTTGGGCTTTAATGAAAACTCTACTGTTTGTGATTTTTCTGACTACTTTAAAGCTCCTGATGTTTATTCTCATTTCTGTGAGAATTTACCTGCTCCATACAACTCTAGCAAATCGAAAGATTTATATTCTAAGGAGCCCAATTTTAAATATTTGCATAGGTACCTAGCTTATCATTTTCGGGCAGAAAAGATGCACTAGGTTTGGTTTCTAAGACCAAACTCTTTTTCTTATGGTGTATGACTAAACAGAGGAAGGTAAATTTAGGCGTTTGGTTGGCAAGTTAGTTTGCTTATGTTATTTGTTGCGCTCTAATAAACACTACTAAAGCTACACTCACAAGTATACGAGGCTGCTGTAGTATTTCAGTGAACACCTCAAGGTCGTCTCACAAGGAAGCTAGATAAGCTTAATTATTTATCAAATCGTAATTAACAAATTATCAATTAAATTAAATTGCTGAACAACTAACGAAAACAGAAAGGAATTAAATTTAATGCAATGAAAGAAAATTTAACAGATATATTGATTCACTTAATAGAAAAGCCTAGGGTTTACACTTCTCTACTAGTTTATATGTATGAACGGCTATTCCTCTCAACTGATTTAATTTCAAAGATCAGATTTCAAGCAACTTAATTAATCAAATTAAGGAAATAAGCTCTCGCATTCAATCCTTTTTCAATTAATCTTATTACAATCAAAATGATCCTTTCCTTAGGTTTATATTTCTAATTCACCTAAGTCCCTAATTAAATTATTCTGGTATTAGACATCATTTCTCAATCCTTCATCTAAATACCTAAAACACATAATTGGTGGCCAATCAATTATATAATAATGTTAATCCATTCAATTAAGGACAAAAGAAATAAACCAATTAAAAGAAATAAACAGTTCATACAATCATAGTAGATCCATACAAACCCTAGACTAGATCGAAATTAGTTCATAGTGATGCTATCAAACAAATTCATCCCATTAAAATTCAAAGAAATTAATTTAGACATTAGAGAATTCATAAATACAATTCCACTGAAACTTAAGAGATAAAGTTTAAGAACAAAACCAAATTACAAACTTCCTTTAGCTTCTGAAGAATCTCTTGCTCAAATTTTTGCTAAAAGAATAATGCAATGGCTAAAACTAATTTGATCTAGAGTGTTTGCATGAAAGTGAAATCAATCTTCTTTAATTCTCTTGTTTTAGAGAAAAGCTCTCAGAGAAAATCGAAGAATGGCTGAAAGTTGTGTGTAGAATGGCTAAAGAAGTTGATTCCCTTTTTTTCTTGCCCTAATCTTCTTATTTATACAAATCCCTCGCTAAAAATCCACGCTTTCTTTCATTCTTTGGTCCCATGGAGTGACACGGCCAAGCTTGTGGCTGTGTAATGTGACACGGCCAGTGGCTTGACTGTGTCACCTGGGTGTGTCAGCTTCTGTTTCTTTCCTGCTCTTCTTTTTTCTTTGGAGATGAGAGTGACAAGGCCAAGCTCCTGGCCGTGTCACCTACTAGTGTCACCTACTATTTCTTTTCTTTCTTTGCTTGGTCCTTGGCTTAATATGGGACACGACCAAGCTTGTGGCCGTGTCACCTGCCAGTGTCAGCTTCTGCCAAATCTTCCTTTCTTTCTTGGTTTCTTTGGTTTTGCTCTTTAGGTGAGACACGGCCAATGGCTTGGCCATGTCTCCTACCCGTGTCATGTTCTGCCAAGATTTCCTTTAAGGTGACACGGCCAAGCTTGATTTGGATTGGCCATGTCTTGCATGATTCATGCTCTTCTTTCTTGTTTTCATCTTCCAAGGGAGTTTTTGCACTTTAACCTAAAACAAACAATTAAAACAACTTTAAACAAGAATCAAATGAAACATTAACTAAGAACACATAAACAGCATACTAAAAATTAGTACAAAAATGATCTAAACACTGGGATAAATTAAAAACTACCAAATTGCTGAAATCACTAAATAAACATATTAAAACTACCAAAATGCATGAAGAAAACAATAATTATCATAAGAAATAAATAGCAATTTTATGACAAAAACTAATAAAACAACTACCCCACACTTAAAACTTTGCTTGTCCTCAAGCAAATTTAAGCATAAATTAAAAACTCAATTAACCTTAACTATAATTCAAGTATATAAGATGAAATCCTTTAATACTCAGCAATAAATAAATGCAGTTTACTTCAATCAAGATTTTCTTAACTCATTCATTAATTCAGACATAACAAATCTCATCTCTCATCTAAGTGTTTCTCTCAATTTCAAAGGTATTTCAAAGATTCACTCAAACCAATCATGACCGCATACTGCCATAAACTTTCTTAATTATCCAATCTCCCTCACTGATTTTTCTCAAGAAATAATCTGAAGGTCTTTTTCATTTGGATGTAATGGGGCTAAGGTGAAGGTGTGAGAAAAGACATTTATGTTTGATCATTAAGAAATAGAGTATCTAAATTAGACAATAATCTTGCGTAGAAACTCGTAACTCCCTCAAATGGCATATTCACCAACCATTGATAGTCTCAAATATTTGCATACTTAAAGAAAAGTAAATGAGTCAAAATTCCTCTTTGATGACTAATGCTATAAAATATATGAATTTTGTTTTGATCATCTAGCTCAAATGTAGAAGAAAAGAATAATCGACTCTTAGTCAAATACAATCTGCAAAGTATGCATTTCAGCCCCAAATCTTACTAAAATAATACTATTTTATTTCTTTTTGTTTTTTATTTTTTTTGTTTACCCCACACTTATCAATTAAACCACTCCTATTGTCATATCATAAGAAACTCCATTCCTTAATGAAGGTATGATAATAATAGAAAAATGTTATGTTGAGTTGTGAATTGTGTTGATCAATCAAGAAAAGGTCAAAGGCTCAACTTGGCTCACTAAGGAATTCATAATTAAGGGAGGTCTTTTTAAGCTAAAGGGGGTAATCCTAATTTTCCTTCATCATTTTAAAACTTGAGATGAAATCATAATGTGAGTTCAATTAGTATGCAAAAGCAAGCTCTAGAGATGCAAAATCACGAAGGTGCACACTTAAGAAAAGAAAAACGATTGACAATAATATTCAATCTATGAGGCTCAAAACTCATAAAGGGTGGGTTCTCAAAAATTTATATGTCATGAATTGCAGAAAGTGAAAATTGATCCTGAATGAATTCAAATGCTAATCTCTATGCTGATACTAAAGGCTCAAATGTAATGCTAGAATTACAGAAAAGTCAATAAGTTTCCAACAATTATGCCATGAAAAATGCACAATATAACTGACAAAGAAAACAAAACAAAAATTAAAGAAAAGCTTAAAAATTACCCCACACTTATGAGTTACATTGTCCTCAATGCAAACAAAAGAAAAGATAGAAAGAACCTCTTTTATTTCATGTATACTGAAGCTTTCGTACAAATAGTCACATGAAAGAAAACAACAAAAGCAAATACCGCAGCTTCAGCATAAACATGCGATCAAGGAAAGTTGGAACTGGATGGCCCTCCTTCTCTCAATTAAACTCCATGCTCTTGGCCTGTTCTCTACAAGAATAAAAACACTTCCAATCTCCAAACCATCAAGCCTTAAAGAAAAATAAAAGGGAAAATGAATAAATAAACTAAAGATACTAAACTAAAATAATAAAAACAATAACAATGGGTTGCCTCCCATTGAGCGCTTCTTTAACGTCGTCTTAGCTGGACGTTTCTGCAAGAATTAAGGATCGTAGATCAAAGTACTATCGACAATCCTTACTTCTTGGAACCCCTTGTTATATGGTTTAACTCTGTCCATTTACTTTAAAAGTTTCATTCGTTCGAGAGTTAAGTAATTCTGTAGCACCGAAAGGATATACCTAAGTTATCTCGAAAGGACCGCTCCATCGAGACTTGAGTTTTCCTGGAAACAGTCAGAGACGAGAATTGAAAAGCAAGACCTTCATACCTGGGCTCAATGTCTTTCGTACCAAAATTCGATCATGAAGTGCTTTAGTACGGTCCTTATAAATCCTCGAACTCTCATATGCCTCATTCCTTAGTTCATCTAACTCCAAAATTTGCAAAACACGTTCTCTCTTTGCCTTGTCCAAGTCTAAATTCAGAGTCTTAATGGCCCAATATGCCTTGTGCTCTAACTCCATTGGTAAATGACAAGCTTTATCGAAAACCAGTTCGATATGCCCACAATGCGTCATTCAATCTACTTGCCCAATCCTTCCTTGAAGAGTTGACTGTTTTTTCCAAAATTCCTTTGATTTGCTTGTTGGATGTCTCAACTTGTCCTGAAGTCTGTGGATGGTATGAGGTCGCCACTTTGTGTTTCACACCCGACTTGTGCATTAACTTCTCAAAACGTTTATTGCAAAAATGACTTCCCCCATCACTACTATGACTCTTGGCATGCCAAATCTGCTAAGAATGTATTCCTTCACAAATTTAACAACCACATTAGCATCATTAGTTCGGGTGGGGATTGCCTCCACCCATTTTGAAACATAATCAACAGCAACTAAAATATATTCATAACCAAAAGATTTGGAAAAGGACCCATGAAGTCTATTCCCCAAACATCAAACAGTTCAACCACAGTATAAGATTGAAGGGGCATTCATTCCTCCTTTCAATGTTACCTACTCTTTGACAGTGGTCACAATGCTTACAATATTCTTGAGCATCTTTGAATAGGCCAGTAAAATCCACTTTAAAGCACTTTTTCTGCAGTCTTTCTCCCTCCAAAATGACCACCGCAATGAAGGTCATGACAAAAAGAACACTAAGTTGTTCTTCCTCAGGAACACACCTTCGAACTATCTCATCTTTGCATATCCAGAATAGGTAAGGTTCATCCCAAAAATAGAATTTACTCATTTGTAAAAACCTTTTCTTTTCCTAAAATGACATGTCAGAACGCAAAATACCACAAGCAAGATATTTAGCAATATCTGCAAGCCAAGGTGAATTCATTATCGCAAACAACTGCTCATCAGGAAATGCTTCTAGATTTCTATGAATGCTATCAGATCCAAGATTTTCACCAAAGAAAGGTAACTTAGATAAATGGTTAGCTACAACATTTTCACTTCCCTTAGTATCTTTGATTTGAAAATCAAATTCTTGCAATAATAGCACCCATCTAATTAAACGAGGTTAATATGTTGTTTTGTCAAGAGATATTTTAGAGCTGTATGATCTGAATGCACAATAATTTTAGACCCAATCAAATATGCTCTAAACTTATATAAGGCAAAAACAACAGCTAGCATTTCTTTTTCAGTTGTTGTGTAATTAACTTGTGCGCTATTTAGCGTCAAGATAGCATAATAGATCACTGTCAAAAATTCTCAACCCTTTGCCCAAGGACAGCTCCTACTGCATGGTTAGATGCATCACACATAATTTCAAAAGGTAAAGACCAAATAGGAGCTACAATTACCGGTGCACTGGTCAATTTTTCCTTAAGGGAATTGAAAGCTTGCATGCATTGTGTAGTAAATTCAAATGGAACATCTTTCCCAAGAAAATGACACAATGGTTGGCTTATTTTAGAAAAATCTTTAATAAGCCTCCTGTAAAAACCTACATGCCCAAGAAAGCTTCTTATTCCCTTAACAGAGGTAGGTGGGGGTAACTTAGCAATCAACTCTACCTTAGTTTTGTCCACCTCAATCCCTTTACTAGACACAACATGGCCTAATACAATGCCGTGAGTAACCATGAAATGACTCTTTTCCGAACACAAAGTGAGGTTACATTCAATGCATCTCTCAAGCATAAGAACAAGTTTACTGAGGCAATTATCAAAAGAGTCACCAAAAATAGAAAAATCATCCATAAATACCTCAATAAAGTCATCTATCATGTTCGTGAAAACAGACATCATGCATCTCTGAAAAGTTACAGGCGCATTGCACAAGACAAAGGGCATACACCGAAATGCATAAGTCCCAAAAGGGCAAGTAAAAGTGGTCTTGGATTGATCCTCTAGTGCTATCAGCACCTGATAATAACCTGAAAGTCCATCCAAAAAGCAATAGTGTGAGTGTCCAGAAAGTTTATCCAGCATTTGATCAATAAAAGGAAGAGGAAAATGATCTTTCTTTGTGGCATTATTTAACTTCCTATAATATATACACATTCTCCACCCAGTGGTAGTCCTAATAGGAATCAATTCATCCTTTTCATTTTTTACCACAGTGATTCCTGATTTCTTAGGCACTACATGTACTGGGCTAACCCACTCACTATTGGCTATTGGGTATATCACTCCTTCATCAAGTAATTTAAGCACTTCATTCTTAACCACTTCACTCATGTTTGGGTTAAGGCGCCTTTGGGTCTCTCTTACTGGTTTGGCTCCTTCTTCTAAGATAATTCTATGCATGCACATTGAAGGGCTTATACCTTTAATGTCACTCAACTCCCATCCTATAGCTCTTTTCAATCTTCTTAATTCACTCACCAACCTCATCTCTTCCCTTTCACTAAGTTCACTAGAAATTATCACAGGTAAGGTATCATGATCTCCTAAAAACACATATTTTAGGTTTTTAGGCAACTCTTTTAGCTCTAACTTAAGTGAAGGATTATTCTCTTCTTTTTGGATGGAGGGGAGCTCAAATGATGGTTCCTCTTTAAGTTCCTCTATTTCAGCACTTTCTAAAATATCAATGCAACTGGCTACTTCTGAGTCAAAAATATCCAATTCATGATCTAAGGTCAGTGCCAACTCCAATTTATCTGAAGAACCTGTTTGCAAGAAAACATATGAAACAACTGCGTCAATACAATTAATTAAAGAGCAATTCTCATACAATGCAGTTGTAGGAATAGGAGAAGTGTTAAAAATAGAAAATTCAACTTTTTGTCCCAAGATAGTCATTGACAATTTACCATTTTTAACATCAATCAGGGTGTTGGTCGTAGCCATAAAAAGCCTACCCAAGAGAATAGTGTGTGCGGATGGTGTAGGGTTATCTCCTTCCATGTCCAGAACTATAAAATCCATAGGCACTATCAACCCACCAACCTTAACTAACACATCTTCTATAACTCCTTTCGGGAATCTAGGAGATCTATCAGCTAATTGCAAGACCATTTTAGTAGGTTTAAGTTCCCCAAGTTCTAGTTCAAGATACACAGAGTAAGGTATCAAATTAACACTGGCTCCTAAATCACACATGCCATCAGTCCCCTTTCCATTCCCCATTGTAATTTTAATTATGAAGCTGTCAGGATCCTTTAGCTTCGGAGGTAGTTTATATTGCAAAACAGCACTCGCTACCTCTGATACTATCACCTTTTCATATGGCTCATACCTCTTTTTCTTGGTGTTTAATTGTTTGAAGAATTTGGCATAAAGCGGCATATTCTTTATTGCTTCAAGTAAAGGTAAGTTAATACTTATCTTAGAAAGCATGTTGAAGATATATGAAAATTGCTTATCTTGTTTATCATTCTTCAATCTGCTGGGGAATGGTATAGGTGGCCGGTAAGGATTACTTGCCTTATATAAATCTGCTGAAGGAGATTACTCCATTGATTTTTCTCCATCACCCTTGTCCTCTGGTTCTCCTTCCTTTTTGTTTTCTTGATCACCTGCATTCACAGAATTATTTTCAACACCATTATTTATTACCTTGCCACTTCTAAGAATAGTCACTGCATGTGTTTGCTCAGGTTGACTCGAAAATTTTCCTATTTGTTGAATCTACATCTGTTGTGCAAGTTGTCCCACTTGGGTCTCCACTTTCTTGAAAGACACTTCTAATGAATCCAACCTTTTGTTATTCATCTCTTTATTGTTGGTACTTACTTGGATAAAAGCATGTAAACTATCCTCCAAACTGCCTCTCTTAGGCTGCCCTTGATTTGAAGATTGCACTGGCGGTTGATTTTGTCTTTGGAGCAAATGGAAAGGTTGTTGGGAATTGTTTGCTGCCCACGAAAAGTTTGGATGATTCCGCCAACCAGGATTATAAGTGATTTAGTAAGGATCATTTCGGGCCCTTGGTTGATATCCCTCCATAGTGTTAACTTGCTTAGCCTCATTTCCATAAGACTCGTACGCAGAGGGGCATATATTTTCTCCATGCCCAAAAGTTCCACAAATTCCACACACTTCTTGAGTGGATGAAAAATCATTGTTCTTCATGTTCAGCATCTGCACTTGTCTTGTCAATTCAGCTATCTGATTGACCATCTCACTGTTCGCTTCCACTTGATTTACTCCTTTACTTCTTCCTCTTACACTTTTTTGTTGGGAATTATCTCCCAACATTTCAAAGATTTCATAAGTCTCTTCTACTATTTTTTCTCCCACAGCTCCCTCAGCTGCATTATCAACAGTATTCTGAAATTGCTGGGTTAGTCCATCGTAGAAAAACTGATTCAGCAGTTGAAGTGGGTAGTGATGGTGTGGACACTGGATTAACAACATCTTAAACCTGTCCCAAACCTCATGAAATGGCTTTCCATACAATTGAGCAAATGTGGCTATTTTTCCTCTTAATTCAGCTGTCTTCTGATGTGAGTAAAATTTGCCCATAAACTTGTTATATACTTGCTCCAAGTTGTCAAAGAATTTTCAGGCAACATCATAAGCCATCTTTTTGCCCTATCCTTTAATGTGTACGGAAAACACCTCATCCTCAACTAGTCTTCTGTTAGTCCTCCCAAATGGAAATGTGTTGAGGGTGGAGTAGAAATCCCGGATAAAATTCAAAGGATCCTCATTCGGAACTCCATAGAATGATGGTAGCATGTTGTAATGGATATTCTTCAACCCATAATTTCTTGCTGCATCTGTCAATCTTATACATGAGCTGGAAGTCCCAATGACAGGTCTGGCAAAATCCCTCATAGTTCTTTGCCTCTCGTCTCCCATATTGGTAGATTGCACAGTATCTGACTCAAAATCAGAAATTTCCTCCTTTGTATCAAACCCGGTATACAATTCAAACTCTTCTCTGCTCCTTTTCACTCTTTGAATTTCTGAAATAAATGGTCAAAGCTCTGCTCCAATTGATCTCCTACCTTGCAAAAAACAAATTTCTGAAAGAAGGAATTATTTATAGCAAAAGAAAAATAAAATAAAATATAAACAATGAAAAATAATTTAAAATATATATATGACTGATAAATAATTACGCCACTTAGCTTCCCCGGCAACGGTGCCAAAAACTTATTGTGCTCTAATAAACACTACTAAAGCTACACTCGCAAGTATATGAGGCTGTTATAGTATTTCGGTGAACACCTCAAGGTCGTCTCACAAGGAAGCTAGATAAGCTTAATTATTTATCAAATCATAAATAACAAATTATCAATAAAATTAAATTGTTGAACAACTAACAAAAACAGAAAGGAATTAAATTTAATGCAATGAAAGAAAATTTAACAGATATATTGATTCACTTAATAGAAAAGCCTAGGGTTTGCACTTCTCTACTAATTTATATGTATGAACAACTATTCCTCTCAACTGATTTAATTTCAAAGATCAGATTTCAAGCAACTTAATTAATCAAATTAAGGAAATAAGCTCTCGCATTCAATCCTTTTTCAATTAATCTTATTACAATCAAAATGATCCTTTCCTTAGGTTTATATTTCTAATTCACCTAAGTTCCTAATTAAATTATTCCGGTATTAGACTTCATTTCTTAATCCTGCATCTAAATACCTAAAACACATAATTGGTGGCCAATCAATTATATAATAACGTTAATCCATTCAATTAAGAGAAATAACCAGTTCATACAATCATAGTAGATCCATACAAACCCTAGACTAGATCAAAATTAGTTCATAATGATGCTATCAAACAAATTCATCTCATTAAAATTCAAAGAAATTAATTTAGACATTAGAGAATTCATAAATACAATTCCAATGAAACTTAAGAGATAAAGTTTAAGAACAAAACCAAATTACAAACTTCCTTTGGCTTCTGAAGAATCTCTTGCTCAGATTTTTGCTAAAAGAATAATGAAATGACTAAAACTAATTTGATCTAGAGTGTTTGCATGAAAGTGAAATCAATCTTCTTTAATTCTCTTGTTTTAGAGAAAAGCTCTCAAAGAAAATTGAAGAATGGCTGAAAGTTGTGTGTAGAACGGCTAAAGAAGTTGATTCCCTTTTTTTCTTGCCCTGATCTTCTTATTTATACAAATCCCTCGCTAAAAATCTGCGCTTTCTTTCTTTCTTTGGTCCCATGGAGTGACATGGCCAAGCTTGTGGCCGTGTCACCTGGGTGTGTCAGCTTCTGTTTCTTTCTTGCTCTTCTTTGTTCTTTGGAGATGAGAGTGACACGGCCAAGCTCCTGGCCGTGTCACCTGCCAGTGTCACCTACTATTTCTTTTCTTTCTTTGCTTGGTCCTTATTGGCTTAATATGGGACACGGCCAAGCTTGTGGCCGTGTCACCTGCCGGTGTCAGCTTCTGCCAAATCTTCCTTTCTTTCTTGGTTTTATTTGGTTTTGCCCTTTAGGTGAGACACGACCAATGGCTTGGCTGTGTCTCCTGCCCGTGTCATGTTCTGCCAAGATTTCCTTTGAGGTGACACGGCCAAGCTTGATTTGGCTTGGCCATGTCTTGCTTGATTCATGCTCTTCTTTCTTGTTTTGATCTTCCAAGGGAGTTTTTGCACTTTAACCTAAAACAAACACTTAAAACAACTTTAAACAAGAATCAAATGAAACATTAACTAAGAACACATAAACATCATACTAAAAACTAGTACAAAAATGATCTAAAGACTGGGATAAATTAAAAACTACCAAATTGCTGAAATCACTAAATAAACAAATTAAAACTACCAAAATGCATAAAGAAAACAATAATTATCATAAGAAATAAAAAGCAATTTTATGACAAAAACTAATAAAACATTATTGCAACCAAGAGACCTTTGATTTTGGTCACTGTTATTACACAATTTGCAGTTAATACTCAATTGCTTGATATTGATACTACTGACTTGCATTTGTCTTGTAAACCAGTTCCATTGAATCTTCATACTTTGGATGAAATGGGACTGTTGCAGAAAGAAAATGGTATTTTATCTATGATTCCTACAGGTCACTCCAAGAGATCAACAGGTTTTTTAAAAAGCTTCACGGACCACGGCTCCTGTCCCCACAGCTTCAGTCACTCCAGCTCCTGCCACTACAACACACTCTTCTTCCTTAGATCAAGCATTGTTGCAAGCCATTCTTGAGAAGCTTCATCGTATAGAGAAGAGACTTGACAATTTAGAAAGAAGCGACGGTGAGATTCGAGATCAAATCATGGAAGTCGACCAGAGCCTTGTCAGATTATCCACATATTTAGACTTTCGATATCCTCGACGTCACTGATTATCCCAACAGCCTTGTCTCCTTCACTAACATCAGGGGAGTCCTCTATTTTTTATTTATTTTTATTTCTTGCCTTGCTCTATTTTTTTTACATTGAGGACAATGCTAAATTTAGGTGTGAGGGGAGATTTGCTATGCTTTAAACTTATTTTTGACTGAATTGTGCTGAATTTTACTACTAAAATAGTTGATTTGTTCATTGGTTTGGTTGCTTCTAAAGTTGTTGCACACTTTTTACTATTTTTATTTGGAATTAGCTAATTCCTTGTGTGTGTGTTTTTTTAAAAAATTTCTTGATTTTGCTAAGTCACTAATATTTTTCTTGAACTTTGTTGTTGTTCCTTGTATTTTATGATTTCTTTTTGAATGTGGTATTTTGAATATCAAACTATTTTAGCAACCTTAAGATTGATGGTTCTAGTTTGATTCTTGTTAATTTTCCTGTTATGAACACTTTTGATCAATATTTATTATTAGTATAAAATGTTTTAAAGACTTTTGCTCTGTGATGTTTTTGCTTAATGAACTTAATTAGTTGGGAGCATATTGTTAGGCTCATTTAATCTATCTTAAGTTGTGCTTGAAATGAGAAATATGTTGAGAAATAAATAAAAAAAATGAAATGATGAGATCAAAAAGTTGAAAAAATGAACAATTTACTCCGCTAGTCAAAAGACTATGAGTAGAGGTAGTAGCCACTTGATTTTGTGACCAGTTGAGTAACCGGGTGCTGGCATCATAAATGTTTGCCCTCACGTCAAAAGGCTGGTGACGTGTCAGGCAAGCATAAAGGTGCTCAAAAGTAGTAATAATAATGTTCTTGACACTAATTTTTTATATGACTCGACAGATTAAATGATGACTTCTTTATGTAACTAGCTTTTCACTTGGTAATTATTTGTCATCAAAGTAGGGCAAAATTCTTGACATTTTATACGGATAATTCTATTGATTGAGTTGCTCATACTTGTGAATTAGTGAGAAGCTTATTCTATGAATTTTCAATCTTTTGATGGCCATTCTATTTGAGATTATGTAAATGTTATCGCTTGAATTGAGACTTGATGAATGTGGGGTAGTGCTTTGAATTATAAAGTGCTTGAGGGCAAGCACAGTTCAAGTGTGGGGTAATTTCATAGTGGGTAAATTTAGCTTATATTTTGCAATGATATTTGAACTCTTGTTGAGTGTTTATACTAATTTTGGTATTTTTTTTTGCCTAGAAAATAACTTAAAGAGGAACCAAGGAGAAAACAAAGAAAATTACAAGAACGTTGTTGGAAAAGAACTGTAAAGTTCCTCGGGTGTAACCCTTGGGCAAGGCTTGTACCCAAGGGTATCTAATACTTGAAGATTGCATGGGTCAGTTGCGAATCCTAATCTGTTTGGGATATTTGAGATACAATTTTTAAGTAGAGTTCCAAGGATTTTAGGACTTATTTATTTCCTTATTCAATAGACATTAAAGTGGAATTTTATTAGGAGTTAAATTCTATTTTATTTGTAAATTTCTTTTATTTTTATTTTCCTAATTAGGGTAGGAAACTAAATGGGTATTTAAGCTAACCTTTTGGCAGCTCTAAAGGGGCTCTCTCTTCTCTCTTCTTCTTCTTCTGGTTACTGTGGACGATTTTGACAGCAGTCATAGATTTATTTTTAGTTTTCTTTCATCAAGCATGTGTAACTAAATTCTATTCAGTTAAAGGGGTAATCAAGGTTATCAATTCGCAAAAGATTTATGAGATCTAATCAACACTTTATTTGTTTTCTTTAAATTTAGTATTTGTGTACCTTCTGTGGCTTATTACCAATTATTATTTTGCTAGTTAAATAATAGGGCCCATTGCTTAATTGGTTGAATAATATATCTCCAGTCAAAACTAAGAATCCGTAATTATTCTTTAGCTTTTGATATTTGTGGCAATTAGACATAGTTCTAAGAAGATGCATGATCTAATCTAAATGAATTCTGTGGTAGAATTTGTTGATTAGAATTAGGTTCTTCTAAATCTTAAAGCTATTAATGAGTTAAATCCTAGAAGGGTGTTCCTATAGGGTTATTCAATAACAAGGGTTAGTTATAGAGCATCTCTTAACTAATTTTACATTCTAATGAAGAATTGGCTAATGCAAGCATCTCAATTAGCTAGAACTAATTTACTGAAAAATTAAAGAAGAATTATTTTTTTGTATCAATGACCAAATCTAAGGATTGTAACCAAGATTATTCCATTTGACTGAAATTCTCAACGTTGTTATTTTTCAAATTTAATTTGCTACTGTTTATTTATTTA
This sequence comes from Garcia nutans, assembly GCA_947685225.1. NCBI lineage: Eukaryota > Viridiplantae > Streptophyta > Magnoliopsida > Malpighiales > Euphorbiaceae > Garcia > Garcia nutans. The sequence continues at coordinate 3,365,229 of CANTUV010000013.1, forward strand.
TTTAGTTCTAAATTTCAGATCTCAATTTATTTTTAAATTTCAATTATAAACTTTCCCCCTCATTCATTTTAGTTAAGTTTTATTTTAGGATTTCAAAGAAAATTAATTTAAATAATCAATTCTCTGAGGATTCAACACCCTATTCACCACTATTACAATTTTAATTTTGCCTAAGAATAGGATTTTTATTTTTGGTGGATTCGACACCCATCATTAATCCAATTTTCACAACACTTACAACTCTAATCCTTAAGTTGCAATTTCATACTCTATAATCTTATATATTTGAGTTCATTTGAAAAGTTATTGATCATAATTTTAATCTTTATCTTAGCTTCATTATGAGTTTTAAGAGACTTTAAAACCATAAACCTTATTGTAATGCTATATATGTTAGGCAACAACTTGAAAATGTATTATTAGACAAAATCCATGAATCTAAATTGGGTAAAATCCTGGAAATATATTATAAGAGAAAAATCTTGGATGAACTAGTATATTATAAGCATTGGGCGTAAACTAGGAGAACTAATGGAACACTAAGTCGCGGACTTAGGAAAAATAGACATACGAGAAGTGTTTACTTTGAACCACTATAAAAATGGGCCAAATAATTTCTATTCCTTTCTATGTTTATATTATTTACATTGGAATCGGTAGTATATTGCATTTAGAGTATAAGAATCGCATAAGAACTTTAAATTTACACTTAAGCCCTTTAGGAATTTCCATATAAGGGTTCAACAATTGGTATTTGCATTAGATTTAATGATTTTGAAGCTAACTATCCATTGCAGAAGGTTCATCAATAACTTCTTTCCAGGATGGCCATTATAGCATAATGCCTCCATCATTTTGTGGTACAAGTTACAATTAATGGAGTCTTAGAATGAGATTTCAAGGATACGACCCTATGTAGTAGAGATTGGATTATTTGCTCCAAAATTAAAAAACTCAACCAAGCTTAATGAACCTTCCATATACACCACTCATGACAAGAAGAAGTTGATATTGAATAACAAGGCTATGGATTTGATATTTTTATGAACTTGAAGAATTTGAATTTAATTGGGGTTGGCTTGTGAAATAACAATAGAAGTATGAAATATATTTAAAATGACTCATGAAGGCACTAATCAAATGGACACATAATTAGACACTCACCATAAATTCTGAAAAATAATGAAAAGGTGATGGAAATGTACTACTATTGACCTTAAAGGCTTTGACAAGACCTGACCACTCTAAAGGAGCTAATCATCAAAGTCTTAATTTATTGCAGAAGAATAATTCAAAGATGGATATAATTGAAGAATCCAAGAATTTGAGCTCATTGAATTAAATTTAAAAAAAAAAGATGTAAGAAACAAGAGAAACGAGAAATAAAGCACTTAAAATAAAGAGAAGTCTATTGCTCTAAATCCTTCTATTGAGAAAAAGAAGAAAACCTCAACTGAAGATGATGAGTCAAAGATACTATTTCTTATAAGAAAGTTTAATAAGTTTAACAAGTTTATCTTTAAAGACAAAATACAAGTACAAAGAGCTTTAAAAAAAGGTAAATGAAAATAAATTGAAGAAAAAAAGAGGAAGGTAATTTGTTATGAATGCAAGAAACTAGGCCATATTAGACAAGAGCATCCCAATTTTAAGTACAAAACAAGAGAGATGGAAGATATTCAAACAAGAACAAAGCTTATGTGCCTTAGAGCAGAAGGGACACGTCAAGTGATGAGGAATCATCAATGGATGATGAAGATGAGAGAGCTAATATATACTTGGTGGCATAAGAGGATAAGTAAAGAATTCGAGGTAAATTCTCAACCTTATACTTTTGATAATTTCATGATGCATTTGATAATTTTATGGAAAACTTTATGAATTCTACGAAGGAAAATCTTGCTTTGTGAAAAAATTTATGCTATTTTAAAATTAAGTATGAGAAAATGTTGTAAGAACCAAAATCCAAAGAAAATGAATTTTTAAAATAAAATAAAAAAAAAACCTCATATCTCAATTTAAATATTTGAAAGACTCAATTGAGAAACTATCTTGTGAGTATAATAAAGTTAGATATTTTGAAAAAAAATAATAGGAGTTCTCCATAAAAAAATAAAAGAAATGGGTGCTTGATAGTGGATGCTCAGGGGCCTAATCCTCACAAGAAAATGATCCTATTGCCCACTATTTTAGCTCTACATACAAACCAAGCTCTGATTTAGGCATCAAAGTTTCTTTATTGGAACCCGAGTCCCTCTCTATTTGTTTTTGCATGTGACCAGCCTCGAACTCGAGCTATAAGGAATAAACCTGAGGTCCAATTATTATCATTGGTGTGATGAGTCTAGACTAGCTATTCCCTAGCAATATGGACAATAGAACTTTGGATTTTTTCTCCGACCTACAATTAGACACTTACACAGCCCAAACCCAACAAACACCTCAACATCTCCTTACATCCTGAAATCCATTCACCACCCAACATCTACATACTGTGAGGCCTTACCCGAGTATCGAGTCCTGGCCCACTAATGAGGAGGCCGATAATACTCTTTTGATGGTTAAGTCTCACATGACACAGCAGCATGCAGTCTCCAGTTGGATCGGTAAGTACAAGTTTAAAATCATCTTTTATTCTAAAAAGAAGACTTTCCTTTTATTCTGAAAAAGATTGGTGGCTTTTATTTTAAAAAGCTAAAATTGGAGAGTCGCACTTTTATTTTTATGAGAAAAATATTAAGGAAAACTCGTTTTAGTTGACTTCATTTAAATGAATTTTTACCCAAAGAGGGCACTAGTCCGAAACCAAGCATGATGAGTCCCGAGAAAAAATTTTTAAACCAATTTTAATAAAAATAATTTTCTCTCTTTGATTGATTTCAAGCTCCCAATTAATGAGTTTTTAGAAAAAATAATGTAGTTTTCATGAATCATGTCATAAGGCATATGAATGACAAAATATATAGCAATGCATGTGCATTTATGGAATGACATCCACAAATAAAACAGTAAATAATATATATTATAATGCTCCAAAATGGAAATTCCAGGGAAGCTTCAATAAGAATAAGTTGAGGAAAATTGTATTTTGGATAACCATTTCCTTTGTATTTTAGTTATTTAAATTACCGAATTAACAAGAATAAGTTGAGGAAAATTGTATTTTGGATAACCATTTCCTTTGTATGTGCAATTGAAATAGATGTCAAAATGACTTTGAGTCTAAAAATTATAAGAGAATTGAATTTAATTTGAGTAAATTGATCCAAGATAAATTTTGTTGTGTTTTAGTGTAAAAATTAATTTTAACAGAGTTTTAGCATGAAAAACTCCGGATCCCCATTTTGGAGAAGAAAACCTCAATTAATAGTGAAAATTTTGGAAAAAAAAAATGGGACCAGAATAACAAATTGACTGAGCACACTAAGGATTATTTTTTGTCATTTCGAACCTGTTTGACCTCCGATTTGCACAATTCTATTTGGGTTGGATTCCTTATTGCCTAGGCTTTCATTTGGGGTTAAAATTGAGGATTTTTTCTTATATCCAAAATTAAGGGTTTTTGGGGACCGTTTGGGCCAGTCTAGGCTTGTTCAAGCCTGTTCGAATTTCGACTCATGTGATTTCAATTTTGTTGCAATTGCACTCATATTCATCCTAATTTTTGTGAAAAATTAGGGGTTTACACATACACAACAAAGCCCATACATGGCTCAGAATCTTCTAACTAATCTTATCCACGGCTCCTATCTTACAACCGAAGCCTAAACTTCACTCCCTAATAACCAAGCTCCTTAGACCCTAGCAAATGGAGCACCTTTATCCCTGATAGCTTCTATTGTCCTCCAATCTCCCGAGCTTACTGAGCAAATGACTACCATCTTAAAAGATTTTTTCACCTTCATGAAGTAGTAGAATAATACCCTACCACTACCACCACAAACTCTAGTCTCCCAAGAATACAACCCATTCGAACCCCACATGCCTAAGCTGAGCCAACCATACCAAGGTAGACTAAGATCTCAAGAGCTTGAACCATAAGCTCGGAGGTAGCTCTTTACCCCTAAGCCATATGTGTCATAGGCCCTAATCCGTACAACCCCTGCTCCCTTCCAAACTAAGGATGGAAGTGTTAGCTGCCTAGTATATATGTTTGTTTTAAATAATAAGTCCATAGGTCATTAATAAGTAATATAGTAGTGAATTGAGTATCATCGTACGAAGAAGGTGATTCTTAAGTACCAAACAATTAAACTTGTTATTATTTGGATAAAAGAAGTATGAATTTAGGATAAAATAATCAGAAACAAATTGCTTTTTGATTTTTAAATCTAATGTTTTTGAACTTAGGATTAGTCCACCTTACTTGATTTACTATGGATTTTCTAAAGTATTGATTTAATTTTAGCCTTCCTTTGATTAATGGTTGGATTCTCCTAAATTAAGTTTAAGTCTTTCAAGCACTAAAACTAATATTGAATTTAACCTTACGTCTACTCTCATGATCATAAGTAATTAAATCAATTCATTAAGTTTTATGAGGATCTTGTATCAACCTCTTAATTGTTTACCTTATCTCTAAGTGAAAACTTATTTAAGATTGTTACCTCCTTGGACTAATGTCATGCTTCCACTCTCACTCCATCGTACATATCTCAAATCAATTAATTATTGATCAGATAATTAATATATTAAGATCAAAGGTTATAAAATAATCAAAGGATAAACTTAATTAAACCAAATAAGCATGAATTACTCCATAGTATATTCAATATAAGGGACCAAACCTAAATAGAAATTTAGTTCTTCATAATTGAAATGAGAGTAATGCAAACATTAAATACAATAATTAAAAACATTACAAATTAAATAACAAGAAAGATCAAGCTCTAATTCTTCTTTGGATTGAGGAAGACCTCCACTTGGAACTTGAATCTTCTTTTTGAACTAAACCTCACTATTCTCTCCAAAGAAACTCTCAAATTATGAAGAAAACTAGATATCTATTTCTTTGATGAATTCTTTGATGATTAGATGATTTGGAACTTAGAGAATGCTAGTTTATATAGAGGCTTAGAGGCTAATTTTTTTAGTGGAGCAATTACTTTTGTCAATTTCCTTGAAACATGGAGAGTTTTGCCCTTTAAAATCTGGTTACCAACCAAAATTTCTCCCTCATGGATTTTTGTGCCATGATTGTGGCTTAGGTGGATACGAGCTAACTTATCAAATTTCTCTTTTTTGGCTAGTGACTTTTTAATTCCCACGATCGTGGCTTTTAGTTGCCACAGCCATGTGTTTTATTTTACTTCTAAAACTCTATCTCTCTTTTCATCCTCTTTTGGATAGTAGGTGAATTGATACCACGGGCATGGATTTTGATTGCCACAATTTTAGGTTTCAAATATTCTATGAATCTTCTTTTTTTCTTCTTTTCTCTTTTTGGTAGATTCAATTTGAAGTCCAAGGTCATGGAAATTAATGGCCATGGGTGTAGTAATGCATTTTTGCACATTTTCTTCTAATTTTGCACGACTTTTAGTTAAAATCTTGTATCTTGACTTTCCATGTCAAAATAAGTAAAATTCTAACTCCAACAAAGAAAATTCTTCAAATTCAATTGAAAAAATTTAAAAGCATGATTAGAATCTCCTAAAATATTAGTCAAAATACCACTCTATCAGGAAGCATTTTCCTTGCACCTAAGGAGATAGATACTTTCATTGATGACAGCATTAATTGAATACAGAAACGAAGCACACAAAAATATGACACCACTCTTAAGTCTCCATTGTTACACACAATCTTAAATGTCGTGCACTTACTTTCCAAGTCCCAAAATTTAAAGAATATAATGGCTCTTCAGACCCCTGTTCTCATATAGGGAGTTCATCAGCAGACTTGTTAAAGATTATGCAAAAGTAAGATGATATTATCAAGGATTATATTCATAGGTTTAACAAGATGGTGGCTGACACACCAAATGTTAACCTTGAGCAGTTAGTGGAGGCCTTAACAAGGAACATAAGATGCTCCCAATTTTCAAACTCATTGAGCAAAAAGCCACCTTTAGATTTTACGATGTCAATGAACTGAGCCACAAATACATTCAGATCGATGAGAACTACTGTCTTTGGTCATACCTTAAAAACATCCATGTAACACCCCTATACCCCATATACGCACACTACATATAACCACATTTGTAATATACGTATACCGGATACAGGAGTGTCACGGTTCATATTAAACAAACCAATCTTTCAATTTAGCAATAATATGAGAAAACTTAAAACATTTCAGATATATTATGGAACATAATAGATAAAACATTTGTTTATTTAGTAGCAGAAAATGTAGCAGTATTTACATGTTTGGTAGTTCATCTCTGATCTTTAAGTCCACAATCAACACTTTAAAGTCTAGACTCAACTCGATCTAGCTGAACTCCTCGGTTCTACCCTGTCACCTGCGCGATGAACCACAATCGCGCTAAGCCAACGGCTTATAACAATATGCTTTAATGTAATGCAAATGTCATACTTTCAAATATTATAAACAATTCACAAAAACATCATATTTCATAACATTACATTTCATTATATCATTCAATTGTTTCATCATTCATGATTCACATTTAAGCAAAGACAAGCATGGGCCCAAAAGAAACTAATATGCTATTCAAAGTTTAGAGTTACTACTTTGGTCCATAATCACATTCATCAAGCCCGTAGGCGATATTTATTTATCCATGGATAATCTAACAGTCCCTGTCTCTTGGACCTCAACCCGGCTAGACCCTAGGGCCCCAGTATCTTGGTCCTCAACCCGGCTAGACTGTTACAGTTTTTGAGGCTTACAACCCGGCCTTTTCACCTCAAAAACATCACATTTCACATTTTTCAGCTGGGCTCGGCTTACGACCCAGCCTTTTCACCTGCCCAGCGATTCATAGGCATGCCACCAAACCCAGAACTCTAAAAATTGAATAACATAGTAGGCACACAATTAATTCATTTATTTCATTATCAATCTCTTTCACAATTCATTTTTCATTTCATTTCTTATAATCAAACTAGGCTCATTGCCTTAGTTTATAATCTTTTCTCATTCTTCTATTTCATTTCAACATCACATTTTTCCACATTTCTTTTCTGATACAATACATTACTCAATTGCATTGAACATACATTTTGAATGATCATCATATCTTTCACATTATGTAATTCATAACATTAATCAAATGTATCAATAATGTAATAGATTACTTAACACATTTATAACCAAATGTGTTAAGTCCCAAAGTCATGTAAATGTATGCAACCATGTAAGGTTTGTACTTACCTCAAGAGCAACTCACACTAATCTAAACACTTCCTCTTCCAAGAATCCTCCAACACTTGGATTAGGGCAACTCAATCTCTTCAAAACCTAATCTAAAAGGGATGATACACACTCACTTAGAAATACACATGAGATAATATGGATAAGAATCAACTAGGGTAAACTCTACACATGACACGCTCAATAACACAGGCGTGTCCCTGACCATGCCTTAAACTCACAACACAGAAGCTTTGACACACTCAGTGACATGGGCATGTCACTGGCCTTATCAATCCTCTCTCAACACAGTAGCTATGACACGCTCAGTGACATGGGCGTGTCACTGGACGTGTCAATCCTCCAACATCACAGTAGCTATGACACGCTCAGTGACATGGGCATGTCACTGGCTGTGTCAATGCTACTACAACACAGAAGTTGTAACATGCTCAGTGACATGGGCGTGTCACTGGTTGTTTTACCAAAAGAAACATTGACACGCCCAAAGACTTGGCCGTGTTCATGGGCGTGTCAGGCCAAAAATCCTGATTCAAACACCAACAACACCACATCCAACAAATCTCTTCCTTTCACCATCTTCCACTCCAAACAAACTTAACCAACACATCAATAAACCATACTAAACTAGCAAAAACATCAAAACAACTCAATACGTACATCAAACACAAATCACAACTATCATCACAACTCATCACATACACCAAACACAATACTTGCTTTCCAACACCAAACTTAACCTTTCCTTCAAACCAATCCCAAAATCAACACCAATAAGACCAAACACTCTCAATTACACCAAAATCAAATATTCACATACCATCACAATCAAACACCAAACTCAAAACACAAACTTAAAAGAAAACCAAGGAATCAAGTGGAAAACTTACCAAAAGTGATGAAAACCCTTAGAATTCCAACTTGATCACTTGAAACACCCTTCAATCTTGAGTTTGGATGAGCAAAATCTCTCTTTCCTCTCTTGCTATGGTGATAGTTGGCCAAACAAGGAAAGAAGAAGAAGAAGATGAAGAAAGAAGAGCAAAGCCAACATAATAACCACTCTTAACCACTCAATCTTCTCTTTAAATCTCAACCAAGCAATTTTAATAATATAATATAGAAATATCCACTTCCACTTAACTCAATTTCCATTTCAATTAATTGAATTACAATTAAAATTTCTTTTGACCAATTCATTAATTGACTTGTATATGTTGTATATATCTCTATATATACTACATATACACACTTCTCTTTTCATCTTTTATCTTCCCACTTAAACATTTATACCTTATATCATTTAATCCAATTTCAATAATAATCATTCCAAAACTTTTAGGGTATAGTTTGGGATATTACAATCCATGTAATTTAAGCCTCCCCTACCACCAAAGACACCTTTAAGTCAGAACTCTCAAAAAACCCTAGACCCAGCGTCAGTTGGAGGAATCATCCTTGAGGGTTCGAGCATAAGCAAGTCAATCAGGCATTGTGGGCATACCCTGTTGAGTCAGCCTCAATTGAACATTTTACTCCTCCTAAAGCCTCTCGAGCTATCATTCTCTAACTGCTGAAGCAGTCAGATGGCCCAAAATAAATGTGAGACAATCTGAACAAGGATAGATTTGTGTACCACTCTTTCCATTAAGATCATGATCATGACACTGAAGAATGCAAATATTTACAAAGGGAAATAGAGGAGTTGATTCAGGCAAGAGATGTAAAGTAATTTGTAATTGAAGCCTCATTGAAGAATGACTCCCACCCAAATCTCAAACCCTCTAATAGAAATACCAAGAAAGCTCCAATTGGGTTCACACATGTCATAGCAGGGAAAGAGTATTATGATATCATAAAGCAATCCAGAAAAGAGTATTATGATATTATAAAGTGATCTAGAAAACGTAAGGCAAGGGAAGTCTTTTCTAGGAACAAAGCATAGTGAGAAGTCCATTGTAACTTTCAACCTTAAGGAATCACAATAGGTATAGGCCCATAAATAGATGCCTTAGTAGTGAAGCAATCATCCAGGGTTCAGTAATACTGGAAGTTCATCTTGGAGATAGCCTAATAGTCAGAGATTGCAAGGTTTGCTTTATGATAGTTAACATGCACTTTGCTTACAATGCCATCTTTAGACGGCCTCTTTTGGCAGGTATGGATGCTTACATCTCCATGAGGAGTATGAAAATGAAAGTCCCAGCTAATAATCGAGTGGTATTTTTAAGGGGAAGTAAGCAAGCAACCCATGAGTCATATGTAGTCTTCTTAAACGATGCTAATATGGCGTTACCTATTGACTCTATGGTAACCAGGTGGCTCGAGATGAGCCAGTTAATATGATGAAAATAATGCAAGTCTTAGAGAATAGAAGCTTAAAAGTCGTAGGCTCTAGCAATCCTGAAAAACAGCTCGCCCTCACTGAAACCCTTTGCTGGTATTAAGACATCTTTGCATTCCCATCCAAGCTTATGGCTCATGAACTTCTTGTGGATTCCCAAGCCTCTTTAGGAAGGCAAAAGAAAAGAAACCATAACCGTTAGAAGTAGTGTAATATCCGTGATCTTAGAGAAATTAAATAAGTATTTGGAGGTATAGGAGTTGTGTATACCTAATGTATACTTAGTGTATACATAATATATACATATTATTTATATAATGTATGTTGGTTATATGTATATATTATAAACTTGATATATATGTATATTGTATACCTAAAGTGCACATAGGATACACATGATATATATACATGTGGGTAAATATATATATTAAATATATATTACATATACATAATATATATATATATACACATTATATAAGCATGTACATAAAAGTATATGTAATATATAAGTAGCATATATATGACATATACATATACATAAAATATATGCAACATATAAATGGAATATAAATATATATATATGCATAATTATTAATGGGAAGGTAGAAATTTAGATAAATAAATTATTTAAAAGAAATAGAAAGTCAAACTAAGAAAAAATGAATGGTTGAAATTAAAAGGGCATTAATTAATTAATTAATTAATTATTATATACATATTTGTGGTTAGGAAATTTAAAAAAAAAGTAAAAAAAAATAACCTTCTTCCTCCTTTGGGATTGCCATGGCCAAACCTTAAGGGAGAGAGAGAGGGAGAGAGAGAGAGGGAGAATTCTTTTTACATACCTCAAATTACCAAAAATTAACGGATTACAAGTTGGATTTTGAAGGGAAGAAAAGAAATTAAGTATCTTTCATTTTAAGCTTGGTTTTCTTAATTTTAAGATTATGTTTGAGTTGGTTAGAAAGAGAAAGTTGTGGGTAATTGTTAGAATTGAAATAAATGAAATTAAAGTGATCAATAAATGATAATTTATTAATTTATTAGTTGAGAAAGTTATAATTGATGGAATAATGGTTTTGTAGTGATTATGTATAATGAGGGTTTTAAACATGGGTGGTTATAATTGTTGAAATGAAATAATTTAATGTTGTTTTAATATGTATGCAATGATTTTATGGTTAGAAATTGAAAATGGGTTAGTTTGAATGAAGTTGGTGTTATGGGTAGACTATGTGTAATTAGGGTTTTTGAAAGAGGTATTGATAATTGTGGTAATGCATTGTTTTGATGTTATATTGATGTATTATTGATGATTTTATAGTTGAATGATGGAAACAAGTTTGATGTGTTGAAGTTTGAATAAGGTAGTAATGGTGAAAATAGTGTTTTGGAGGAATGTTATGTAGAATTGATGTAAAGGGGGTGTGAGTGATTAAAATGTATTAAAATGAATTGCTAATGTTATGTTGGAACTTGTAATGTGGTGGTTTTAGGATTGGAAATCTGATATGGATAAGTTTTGGTGAAGTTTATGTTGATGGTTGCATTATGTGAAATTTGAATTTTTGAAAGAGGTTTTCATAATTGTGTAAGTGAATTATTTTAGTGTTATATTAATGTATAAGTAATGTTTTTAAGGTTAAATGTTGAAAATGATATTGGTAGAATGAAGTCTAAATAAAGTAGTAAATGGTGAAATTAGAGTATTAATGAGGTTTTGATGAAAATTGAATAGATAGTGGTAATTTGATAGTCAATAAGCATGTAAATGACTTTAAATGAGAAATGTTACTTATTATTGAATTATGTATGTGTAGGTTAAAGTGATAAAGATGTGAAATTTAGAATTTTGCTTAGGATGGAAAAAAAAAAGGTTGGTACATATATTTATTTACTTGAAATTTTATTAAATGTGAATTGGCAACATGCATATAAAGTATTTGAAATGTGGGAAAATCACATAGTCTATGCAATGCGGTATAGTTATGTGATAGTGTTACATTGGGCATTTGCTTAATATAAAATTTAAAATTTATACATGAAAGTATAGAATTTGAAAGATGAACATTGTAGTATGAATATTTCAATGGTTGTGTATAATGTAATATTTATGAGTCATGCTAAAAATGATTAATGAGGATGAAAATTAAATAATGTGATGAGAAATAAGAAAGAAGGTTGAAAGAAATATAAAAATCATGGAAGAAACATTTATGTAGAAAAATAATTAAAACATGGAAAAAAAAGAGGGCAAAGTGATCATAAGAAGTAGTGATCACTTGAAAATGTAAATAATAATTTTAAAATGTAGAAAATAAGGAAATTGGGTAAAAAGATTGAAATATGCAAAAAATAGTTGGAAAATATGAGAAAGGTAATGTGAAAAGTAATTATAAAGAATAATTTGAAGTAACTAAAATGCAGATATTGTAAAGAGAAATTGAATGTGAATTTATGAGAAATTAACAAATGAAATGGAAGCAAGAAATGGATATATGGATATGAGTCACTTTTTAAATGTGATTCATGAATTGTGTAAGTAAATTGAGAATTATAGGATTTGATATTCTAATGAAAATGTGAGAAATATGTAGAAATATGAAAATAAAGATGATAAATGAATATGTAATGTGATAACTTGTGAGACATGTGATGGTGATCATAGTTTGACATGATCACGAGATGTATGAGAAATTTAATTTACTAGACACATTGTGGTTATGGCTAAGAAGATGATGAAATGTGTTGCAAATATTGGAAATATAAAAATTACCGATATTTAAATGATAATGTGAAATGAAATATGTATTTTCCTTGTATAGTATCTTATTCCAAAGAATTATTTTTGGTGCTATATGATTTTTCTTCGGACCAGAAGTTGTGTCACTAGTATTTGCCTTTGGGCCAGACGCTGGGCATCACTATTATTTGCCTTCGGGCCAGACGCTGGTCATCACTATTATTTGCCTTATGGGCCAGACACAGAGGTGTCAATATGGGGACAGATACGATACTTAGATCCCTCGTGTCATGATAGACCATGACAATGCCTCTAGAACCAAAATATTGTATAGGGTTAGTTGGGCCCAATGTGTGTGTGTGATATGTGTATGTGTATATGTGTATTGTTTTGTAGAATTGGAATAAGATGATTTATTACATGTGACTGAAAATATATATGTTAATAAACGTGAGTAGAATTGGGTCTAGAAACTGAGATGACCTAAGCAGAATTGGGTTATGAAATTAATAATATGAGTACTGGATTTGATAGTTGAGACTAGAAAATAGAGGGATATACATATGTACATATATAATGAATAAAATGAGAAGTACGAAAGTACCACAAGATTAATAGTGCTTAGCACGATTGCATGAATCATACAGGTAAGAGATTTGCTATTCAATGAGATCTAGATTGTGGTAGATACTTGGTGATAGAAAGTACCACAAGATCAATAGTGCTAGAAGTGCATACATGTATACTTTTTATATTAATATATTTTGAATTATTATATATATTGTATATATTACATTAAATTTGTGTAAATGATGCAAAAAGTTTTATAAGTATTAACTATGGGTATTTAGAGTGTGAGTATATAACATAAAGAGTTTTGGGTATATTATAGATGCATAAATATATTTGCGATAATGACATTTTAATTGAAAGTATGATGTTTTTACAGGCAATTCTTGTGGCACTTTTATATTCTATATATGTACTCTATATATACATGGTATATGTATTGTACGTATATAGGGTATAAGGGTGTTACAAGCAGTTGGTAGCAAAGAATGAGGTCCAGAAGCTCCTGTAGGCTGGCTTCATAGAAGAAGTCCTATTCTTAGATTGGCTGTCTAATATTGTTCTCATCAGAAAGCCAAACGAGAAGTGGAGAATGTGTGTAGACTTCACAAATCTTAATAAAGCTTTCACGAAAGATTTGTAGCTTTTGGGCAAGGGGACCTCCGAATACCAATTTCCCATATCAACCATTTGGTGGATTCCACAACAAGGTATGAGCAATAAGCTTCATTGATGCAACCTTTGGATACCATCAGATCCCCTTGAAACTCGAGGATCAAGAGAAGACCTCCTTCATTACAAGCCAAGGGACCTACTGCTATAAAGTCATGCCTTTTAGGTTAAAGAATGCTAGAGCAACATACCAAGACTTGTTAACAAGATCGTATAGAAGCAAATAGGCTAAACCATGGAAGTCTATATGGATGACATGGTCATCAAGTCTAAAAACTATGCCGACCATCCCAGAGATCTAACTGAGGTCTTTGAAATCCTCGGAGGATGTGGGATGAAGCTCAACCTAAAAAAGTGTGCCTTCGAGGTCCAATTCAACAAATTCTTATGTTTTATGATCCCCAAGAGGGGAATTAAAGCTAACCCGAAGGAGATCAAGGCAATCATCGACATGGAGCCTCCAAAAAACATAAATGAAGTGTAGCTCTCAATATGAGGATCACGACATTTAGTCAGTTCATTTCATACTATGCTCGATGATACTTGTTGTTTATCAACTCTTGAAGGATTTAAAACATTTCAAAAGGACAGACAAGTGCCGATAAGCCTTTCCCGAGCTAAAATAATTATAAGAGGCAAAGAGTTGTCATTGCCGTGTCTCTAAGTCTTTCCTCGGACACGACCAAGTCTTATGGTCATGTCTGCTTCTGCCTTCTCTTGGGCCTTATTTTCTTGAGTTTACACAGTCAGAGACATGGCTGTGTCCTTTGACCATGTATGATTCTGTTTCTTCTTCTCTTGTATCTTGGGGAAGGACACGACCAAACAAGTTTCTTGTCTTGGTCGTGTGCTGTGACACGATCAAGGACACGACCGTATCCTCTCCATGTGTCCAATTCTGTGTAAACTTCAGGTTATTCTTGTGAAAGACATGGCCAAGCATTAAATTTTTCCTAGCCATATCATGTGACACGAATAGAGACACTGCCAAGACGATGAGTGTGTCGATTTTTGCCAAAATTTTCAATTTTCTTGATGGAGGACACGGCCAAGCTTGAACCATCTTGGCCTTGTTTAATGTTTTCCTTCCCATTTAACTTCAATAAGTGAGTTTTAAGCTCCATTTTATCACATATTCATGCTACAACCTAAATCATCAAAAACCTTCAAACAACTTAACAAACATGTTAGAAAAATAACTAAAAAGCAAATAGAATTATCCTGAAAATGCACATATAAAATGATTATAATAATTACCCCACACTTAATTCTTTTCTTGTCCACAAGTAAAGTTAAGAACAAAACCAAAAATTTTTTGATTAAGTTCAAGAGTTATAAGAATATATCAAGAATCCCTTCTCCTAAAATCCACAATTATTATCAAATCAAATAAAATTAACACTAATGTAATTCAATGGTTTTCCATGCATACCAAGGTTTATCACTCCCTCACTAAATCTCTAAGTATTTAATCAAGGTAGTATTTATACTCTTAACATTCAATGAAAGAATATAACTATAAACTTACTTATCAAAAGGCTCAAAATTGGCTAACTAAGGTTATATTCAAGGTTGGCCTTTTAAGCTAAATGGGTACACCTAATTGCCTTAATCATAATGATGCCTAATTGAAATTTTCGTGTGATCTCAAATTGCATAACTAATCAAGCTCTAGCAATATATTAATCAAGAATGCTCACACAAATGATAATAAATTGGTGCCTAGCTTAACAGGCTCAATTCCTTATAAGTTTAAGGTAATGCAGAGAATAACCATCAATAATGACAATGAGTATCAATTTTAATCAATTCTCAAATTCATGTTTTAAAAACTCCAAAGGTCATCTATCAAAAATTTTATAACAATTGAACTTTTCAAACTTCATAAAAATATATTACTAAACAACTCAACAAAAACACAAGAATAACAAAAACACACAAGAATGGGCATAAAAACACATAAGAACTAGTTATAAGAAAAAAAAAAGTTGAACACCCCACACTTAAAGATTCACACTGTCCCCAATGTGAATATACACAATTTAAGAGAAAAGGAGTTAGGTAAAACATGAATTCCATTGTTCCTCAGCGTGAGATAGGGGGATACTTACCCTTAAGGGGAAGAATCCCCTAGCTTGAAAGGCCAATCTTCTTAAAGAAGATGAAGAATATGATGGAGCTAGCTTTCTTTTATGGTGGGACTCCATCTTTGTTCTTGGAATCTTGATTCTTGCTGGAAATGGAATGAAAGAAGGTTTAATGGTGTTTTGTGGAAGAAAAATCAAGAATTTTGATGAAAAATTAAGTTTTAGGGGGTGGGTGATGTCTTAGCCATGTTGGGGATTGGTGGGGGAGAGAGAAAATGGAGTTTTAGGGTTTGAATGAGAGAGAAGAAAGAAGAAGGATCGGGTTTTAAAAGTGTTTAAAATGAGTGACACGGCCAAGTTGTACTTGTCTTGGTCGTGTCATGGGTTGTTTATGTAATACCCACTACATAGTCTATACACTTAACTATATAGATGATGTCACTTAAATACTCATACTTGACTGTAAATAATATATAAATAAAATCAAAATGCTTCAATACGTTAATGCAATTATTAAACTTTCAAAAGAAATATTGTGATCATGTCCATAAGACATACATATATCTGTTTAATTTACAAAGTACTCCTATTATTAACTTACATTGTAAACATTATTATAATTCTCTTACTACCCTCAAACTTATATAGCTGTCATACAAAATTTTAAGGTATTGCTATGTGAACCATACAGAATACAATAATAATAATATTGCTCAAACCTTTGTGATGCAGTTGATTTGAAATGTATATCTCTCACTCTACATTCTCAATTCTTCTGGTTTGATATGCATATTAGAAAATAATTCTAACACACTAAGCAAAGCTTAGTGGTGCTTATGTATTAATAATATGCAAGAAATTTAAAGGAAAGAGAACTATACAGAACTATACATAAACTAATTTAGAAACAATAGAAATTATCACTTTAAAACATTAATAGAGAAATTAATAAATTCATTGAAGCTTAAAACACTGAACATGATTAAATCCAAAATTAGTTATTTTAACAACAACCATAGAACACATTATTTTCAATTTAGATAACTTCTTTAAATTTTGCCAATGCACACTGAACTCGGATCATATGTTTGGATAATGGGTCACTGTTGGCAATTTAATGTCTAATCTCAAGAATATATAATAGCAAATATACCCACTGTCACTGATTACACAATATGTCTATTAATGGCACGATGTGCCCACTATTACTATGGATATCCACCCTCTGGCTAGTCATTCAATCCTAAGCTAGATCTAAAATCGGTATGGTTTAGGAAATTCATTAATTTTAGTTAACATTAAATAACCATTGAATCATATATACCATTTCAATGGAATAATACTTGTTCAACATTTAATATTACACATATTTGTCACAAATCCAAAGTTTATTACTCATTTCCATACTTTTAACATATAAACATGAATTCTCAACACAAGAATAAGAAACACAAACATACAAGCCTCATACCAGGCCCATATATCATAAAATAGAAGCCAAAAACATCATCTAAGTAGCCCATGGTCGTAGCATCTCAACCCCATGCCCGTGGGATACAAAACGAGGCTGCCAAATACATTTGTAGACCCCCCACAGTCGTGGTACTCAAGGGCCATGGCCGTGGCATTATAAATGGCTTTGTTTCATTAAATGTTTTAAACAAATAGCTTCCCTTTCAATCCCACGGTGGTGGCACTCAGTTACCACACTCATGGCATTGGTTTTGGGTCTACCTTCAGAGTAATTCTTCCTCCGGCAGTCCCGACTTCAATACCACACCCATGGTGCCTTCAATCTATGCCTGTGGAATCCCAAAATTGTTTTTTTTTTTTTTTGCACACTAAACCACATATACATAAAAATATTCAAGATCTATGATAAAAATTAATCAAAAGCCAAGTTTTTGACATAAAGAGGTTTCATATCAAAAATATTATTCAAATTTCAATTGATCAAATCTTTAACCATCACTCTTGGGTAAAACAACATCAAAACAACATCAAACCACCCAATTCTTATAAAGAATGAATTAAGAATCAAACTCATCACATATAAGTTCTTCTAATTCATTTTCACTCATCAATCCATTTAATCAATACTTTCAAGAAATAATTCATTATAAATGACTCAATCAACCAATTCAAACATTAAAACTCATAGAAATTTAAATATTTGCAAATTAAAATATATAAGCATGTACCTCTTCAAAATCTCTCTTTTTTTTATCACTTGTTGATAATCTCACCTTTTCTAGCTTATTCTTCTAAAAACCTATAACTAGATGTAATTTCTTTTTAAGGTCTAGCTAAATCTTTGAAAAGAAGAAGAAAGGAGAAGTTTTGGTGGTGATGGTGATGATAGGCGTGGGGGATGGAAGAAAATAAGAGAAGAGAAAAGAAAATTCTAGTGTGGGCAATCTCATTTTAATTATGGTGTACCATCTTTCTAATCCTTTGATTCTAATTCGATTTTTAGTCCCGTTGTAAAAATAATTTCTTCAATAAATTTTAAGATCTACTATTTATTATTTTCTACTTATATCATTTATCCAAGTCACTTTTATCACTATACACTATCAATTATCAATATTAATTAAGAAGTTCACTATTTAAAGTTTTAAACATTATAGTTTAATTGGACATAGCTATGAACACGACCAAGCTGAGTGGCTGTGTTCAGCTCTGTGAATTATGGTTTTCAAAGCATTAGAAGAGACGCGACTAAGTTGTTCCCCTTGTCTTTATCGTGTTGGGATGACACGACTAAGACATTAGGCCGTGTCTTCCATTATGTAAAAATAAGCATTTGGGAAATGGCAATGACACAACCACGATGCTTGATCGTGTTTGGTTCTGGGATTAGAGTTGATTTTAGAGTGGCTTGACATGGTCAATGACACAGCTTGTTGGATGGCAGTGTTTGGTACTGCCAATGTGAAGTTTTTTTAAAAATTACTGTTTTGATCATGTCTTCCTTGTCTTGGCCATGTCTCTGGGTGTGTCAACTCTTGCCCAATTTTGTTCACCCTTTTTTCTTTCATTTACTTCTAAAACTTAATCACAATAAAAAATAAATCATCATAACACCTATTCCATTCAAACTTTCAACAAGCTAGTTCAAACAAAATAAAATAAAATAAAATAAATTTTCTTAAAACAAACAAAACAAAAATTTCAAAACAATGGGTCGCCTCCCATCAAGCGCTTTTTTATCTTCGTACTAGCTGGACGTGGTTGCTTCATGTATCCACAAACACAACACTTTCAATGGTTGTTGCACCTTTCAACTCCTCCAAGTAGGGTTTTACTATTTGGCCATTTACGTTGAAAGTTTCATTGGTCTTCAAATTCAACAATTCAACAACTTCATATGGGAAGGTTTGAACAACTTGGATTGAACTAGTCCAATGAGACTTAAACTTTCTAGGGAATAGCCTCATCCTTGAATTTAATAAAAGTACTTTCATTCCTTATTCGAAGATTCTTTTAACGATCATCGTGTCATGCATTGCCTTAGTTTTTTTCCTTGTATATCCTTGAAGTCTCATAGGCTTCATTTCTAAGCTCATCTAGCTTAGAAATTTACAACATTCTCTACTCCTTCACCCCCATTTAAGTCCATATTTATAGCCTTGATTACCCAATAGGCTTTGTGCTCTAATTCCATCGATAGGTGGCATGCCTTGCCAAAGACTAGATGATATGGACTCATTCCCAGAGGTGTTTTAAAAGCTATCCAGTATGCCCAAAGTGCTTTTGGAAGATGCACCGCCCAATCCTTTCACGTTGTACTCACCATCTTTTCTAGAATTCCTTTGATCTACTTGTTGCATTTCAACTTGGCCAGTAGTTTGGGGATGAAATGGAGTTTTCACTTTGTGCCAAATACCCATCTTGGTCATCAAAATTTCAAACCACTTGTTGGAAAAGTGGCTTCCTCCATCAGTGACTATAGCTTTAGGGGTTCTGAACCTACTCCAAATGTACTCCTTCAAAAATTTCAAAAAAATATTAGCATCATTGGTTCTAGTGAGGATAGCCTCTACCCACTTGGACACATAATCCACTAAAAGAAGGATATACTCAAACCCAAAAGATTTGGAAAATGGTCCCATAAAATCAATTCTCCATACATAAAAAATTTCCACCACAACAAAAATATCAAAAAATCATTTCATTTCTCTTACTTATATTTCCTATTCTTTGGCATATATTACATTTTATACAAAGTTTATAAGCATCTTTAAAAAGAGTAGGCCAATATAAACCGCTTTAAAGAATCTTTTCTGTAGTTTTCTTACCTCCAACATGTCCTCCATAATACATATTGTGGCAAAATTGCAACACTTACAGTTGTTCTTCTTCTAGCAAACATCTTCTAATGTTCTCATCCCTGCAAATTCTAAATAAGTATGGTTCATCCTAAAAATAATATTTATAGGAATGTAGAAACCTTTTCTTGGCCTGAAAATTTAAGTGCTTTCTCAAAATACCATAAGATAGATAATTAGCAATATCTGCATACCATGGTACTTAACTTACAGAAAACAGGTGCTCATTAGGAAATTTTTCAAAAGCATTTTCTTGAGCAATTTGTGTATCATCATCATCACATTGCAACCTAGAAAGGTGGCTGGCAACTACATTTTCACGTCCTTTTCTATCTTTAATCTCTATGTCAAACTCCTGCGGCATAAGAACCCACCTAATGAACCTAGGTTTAGCCTGTAGTTTAGTCAATAGGTATTTCAAGGCCGTATGATCGAAAAATACAATGACCTTAGAACCTATCAAATAAGATCAAAATTTATCAAGTGCAAACGCCACAACTAACATCTCTCGCTCAGTAGTTGTGTAATTTACCTATGCATCATTCAAAGATAAAATTGCATAACAAATTACACACAAGAGTTTATTTACTCATTGTCCTAACATAGCACCTATAGCATAGTTTGAAGCATCACACATAATCTCAAAGGGAAAATCCTAATTAGGAGTAATAATCACAAGAGCCAAAGTTAATTTTTTTCTTTCAAGATGTTAAAAGCTTCTAAGCACTTTTCATCAAAGACGAATGGAGCATCTTTTCTAAGAAAATGGCATAAAGGATGAAAAATTTTTGAATATTCCTTAATGAACCTTCTATAAAATCCAACATGTCCCAAAAAACTTTTAATCCCTTTAACAGAAGTGGGAGGTGGCAAATTAGCTATCAAATCAATTTTGGCTTTATCCACCTTAATGCCCTTACTCGATACAACATGACCCAAAACTATACCATGATCTACCATAAAATGACTCTTTTCCCAGCTCAAGGTTTGGCATTCAATAGACCTTTCAAGTACAAGAGTCAATTTATCCAAGAAATCATTAAAGGAAGTTTTGAAAATAGAAAAATCATCCATAAACACCTCCATAAACTTATCCAACATGTTAGAAAAGATGGAAAGCATACATTGTTGAAACGTACCTGGTGCATTATAGAGTCCAAATGGCATCCTTCGAAAAGCAAATGTTCTAAAAGGATAAGTGAAGGTTGTCTTAGGTTGATCCTCCGGTGCTATAGGGACTTGATAGTAGCCTAAAAAACCATCAAGAAAACAGTAAAAAGCATGTCTAGATAATCTATCAAGCATCTTATCAATAAATGGTAAAGGAAAATGATCTATCTTGGTGACATTCTTTAATTTCCTATACACTATGCACATTCGCTATCCAGTTTATGTTTGTGTATGTACCAACTCTCCCTTCTCATTTTGGACTACGATTAAACATGCTTTCTTTGGTGCCACATCGACATGGCTAACTGATTCCCTATAGACAATGGGGTAAATTATGCCTTCATCAAGGAGATTAAGCACCTCTTTCTTGACTACCTCACTTATGTTCGGATTGAGCCTTCTTTAAGCTTCCCTTATTGGTTTAGATCCTTCCTCTAAAATTATTTTATGCATACAAATGGAAGGACTAGTACCCTTGATATCACTCAATCCCCAACTAATGGCTTTCATAAGTCTCTTTAGTACTCTCACAAGTTTCTCCTCTTCATCAATATTGAATATTGAAGAAATGATCACTGGTTGTGTATTATTCTCCCAAAAAAAATGCTTCAAATGTTTTGGGAGTTCCTTAAGTTCAAATAATTTTAGTTGAACCTCCTCTTCATCTGCTTTAACATTAGCAAGTCCTCTCTCATCAATCCTACCATTTAGCATTAACTTGCACTTCTCAATTTCTGCATCAGAAATTCCAATTTGCTCTCCCAAAGTTAAGACCATCTCAAGTTTGTCATCACTACCTTCCTACAAGAAGACATCTCTAACCACAAGGTCGGTATAATTAATAAAAGAACAATTGTCATAAACAGTAGTTGTGGGGATAATAAAAATTAAAAATTTCACAGTTTGTCCTAAAACGATCATGGTTAATTTTTCATTTTTAATATCAAATTGTTGTTCATAGCCATAAAAGGCCTTCCCAGCAAAATTGTGTGTTCAAAATCTCTAGGGATTTCTTCTTCCATATCCAAAACTATGAAATTAACAGGGATAATCAAACTCCCAACCTAAACTAGAACGTCCTCTATGATTCCCTTAGGGTATCTAAGAGTTCTATTTACCAATTGCAAAACCATCTTAGTTGGTTTAAGTTCCCCTAGCTCTAACTTCAAATAAATAAAATATGGCATCAAATTTATACTAGCCCCAAGGTCACATATGCCAATTTTTTCTTTCCCATTCCCAATCGAGATATTAACTATGAAACTTGTAGGATCCTTTAGCTTAGGGTGTAACTTGTGTTGTAAAACAACACTTGTTACTTTCGAAACAATCACCTTTTCATTTAGCTCATACCTTTTCTTTTTAGTGTTCAGTTACTTAAATTTTTTTGCATAAGCGAACATATTTTTAATTACCTCTAACAAAGGGAGATTTATACTTACCTTGGAAAGCATGTTGTAGATTTTAGAAAATTGTTTATCCTGCTTTCCACCTTTCAATCTACTTGGGAAAGGAATTGATGGTCTATAAGGATTTGAAGACTTATGTAGCCTTAGTGCCTCCACACTCTCCTCCTCCTTTGAATGATTTGGTTGATCTTGATCAGCTTGCATCTCCTTGCCAATCTCCTCTTGATTGGTTCCTACATCCAAAGAATCACCAACTTTGTTATCAATTACCTTTTCACTCCTCAACATTATGATTGCTTAGGCTTGCTCCGGTTGGCTTGGAAATTTTACTTTTTGATGTGTTTAAAGTTGGTTTGCCAATTGAACAACTTGAGTTTCCACCTTCTTTAGTGATGCTTTCAAAGAATCAAACCTCTTGTTGTTCACCTCCTGATTTTGAGTGCTAATTTGAATGAAAGCATTCAAATTATCTTTAAGTGTAGGCTTCTTTATTTGCTCTTTATTTGAAGTTTGTCCTTGAAAATGGGGTCCTCTTTGATAAGGTTAAAAGGATTATTGAGGGTGCATTTGTTGTTGATTTTTTCAAGAAAAATTTGGGTGGCTCAACCAACCAGGATTATAAGAATTGGAATATGGGTCATTCCTGCCCTTTTATTGAAAACTCTCAAAGGCATATACTTGCTCTTGTCCTTCTTGGAATTGATCTATGTTTAAAGAGCACATATTTGCACTATAGCCTACCACAACATATGAGGCACATGGTTCTTGACTTGCCATAGGTAAGTTTCCTCTTGTGTTTAATAATTTGACTTGCCTCATCAACTCTACTATTTGTCTTGCCATCTTTGAATTTGAATTCACCTTTTGAATTCCTCTACGCCTTTCCCCAATGCTTTTTTGTTGTGATTTACTCCCAACATCTCAAATAATCTAACAGTTTCAGCAGTTGTCTTCTCCCCCATTAGATTGTCTACTGAATTTTAGCTTTTTTATGCCAGCCCATCATAAAACAATTGATTAAGCAACTATTGATGATAATGATGATGAGGGCATTAAAATAAAAAAGATTTAAAATGATCCCATGCTTCATGAAATAGTTCTCCATCCATTTGAGTAAATGTTGCAATATTCCCTTGAAGTTCTTTTGTTTTTTGATGAGAATAGAATTTGGTCATGAACTTATTGTAAACTCATGTCCATGTCATCAACAAATTTTCTAGAAGAGTCATCAACTATGCCTTTGCCCTATCCTTCAAAGTATAAGGAAAACACTACATCTTAAGCTAATCCTCCATCAATGTTTCTAAAATGAACTTGTGCAAAGTTGAATAAAAGTCACGAATAAAGTTGAGAGGATCTTCATTCGGCATTCTATGAAAAGATGGTAGTATGATATAATGAGTATTCTTCAATTTATAATTTCTTGCTGCATTGCTCAATCGTATGCATGATGTAGTTATCCCAATAATTGTTCAAGCGAACTCTTTCATAGGTGACTCTTCTACTTCACCCATCTCTCCTTCTGCGTTCTCTTTGAATTACTCTTCAATGTCTTCCCCTTCTTGTCCTAAAGGATCCACTTCTTTGGTTCTAGAATGTCTATGAATGTTGTTTACAAAAGGAACAAGTTCATTGCCTTAGGAACTTCATCCTTGCATAAATCACCTGAGCAATTCAAAAAGAAGCACTTAAGCAAGTTAAATAAAATAATCAAATTATCACTTAAATTGTCTTCCACGGCAATGGCACAAAAAAATTATTGCGCTCTACTTAATACTACTATAAGTGACTCTTTCAAGTATATGAGGTTATTGTAGTAATGGTTGAATGTCCCAAGATCGTCTCACAAGAAAGGTGTTTATTTGTAATAATTTGATTGAAACAACAAAATTTAAAATTTATTAAATGATGTTGGAATGGTAAAAGAAATCTAAGATTAAAGGTGAAATAACTAACGGTTGCACAAAATTGATTGAAACTTTCAAAAGGATACCTAGGATTTGAAATTTGACTTAATCAAATGTTTAATTCTTAAATTATCTATTAATATAACCTTATAACTTAATTTGTTTTTTGTGATTAATTGACAATTATTAATTCATTATTTTCACATTCATGAATTAACAACAACCAATTATTTTAAATTTGCAAATTAAGAGAACCCTAGAACTTATATTTCTAATTCATTCTTAGGGTAGTTGAATACATAGTTTCAATATTAAATTTTACCTCTCAGTTCTTCATTCAATAACTAGAGATTAATAGATGGCCAATCTATAAGCCTAACATTCAATTCAATGTAATCAACTCATATAACAAGGCAAATTAATGGAAATACTCAAATTAAATCATTTAATCAAATCTATTGCAAATCATAGGTAATGATAGTTTAGCTCATCATCATCAAATCAAAGCAAATACTCATCTCAATTGAAATCAAATCACAAATATCCATTGAAATATTAATATTCAAAACAAATCAACAAAAATCTAGAAATGAATTAATTGAACTAATTCAAGGAATAACAAAAGCCAGTTTGAAGAAGACTAAAGTTGATCTTCTCCCGTTCTTCCTCCACCTTTGCTGGAGCTTGATGAAGAATTCTTAAACCTCCTTCTAAAGCCTTGCAAAAATCAATCTTTGTGCTGGAAAATAGATTCCTGAAATCAATGGCTAGCTCTCTTATACTTGAAAGGTCCTCCTAAAACTAAATTGTCCCAAAAAAATTGTACAACCAACCAAGATGAAGCCCCTATATCCAATCTCTTTCTTCTTTTCTTTTTTTTTTTTTCAATCCCCACTCTCTACACTTCCACTTAATTACAAAATATTTTTTTATTTGAAACTCATGCTTCACTTATATTTGTTCCCTCTTTTCCATTTTTAAACTTTTCTTTCCATAAAAAATAGCTCACCTTTTTATTTTTAAAGACAACATTCCTGTTGTCTCCTCAGTCTTGCCCCACAAACTATAAAGAAATATTTCTCAGATACGGTGAAGAAGGAGTTGTCTTGGCCGTGTCTCTCAATCTTTCCTTGGACATGGCCAAGTCCTATAACAGTGTCTGCTTTTGCTTTATCTTGGGTCTTATTTTCTTGAAATTATGGGGAGTGACATGGTCACAGACACAGATGTGTCCTCTGACCGTGTCTGCTTCTGCTTCTTCTTCTCATGTATCTTGGGGAAGGACACAACCAAACAAGTTTTTTATCTTGGCCGTGTGCTATGACACACAGTCAAGGACTTGACCGTCTCATCTCCATGTATCTAATTTTGTGTAACCTGTGAAAGACACGGCCAAGCCTCAAATCTGTCTTAGCCATGTCATGTGACACGGACAGAGACACGACCAAGATAGTGAGTATGTCGAGCTCTGCCAAAACTTTTAATTTGCTTAATGGAGGACATGGCCAAGCATGAAGCATTTTGGCCTTGTTCAATGCTTTTCCTTCCCATTTAACTTCAAAAAGTGAATTTTAAGCTCCATTTTATCACATATTCATGCTACGATCTAAATCATCAAAAACTTTCAAACAACTGGAAAAACATGTTAGAAAAATAACTAAAAAGCAAATAGAATTATCCTAAAAACACATATAAAAATGATCATAACAAGGGCCCAAGCAAAGTTCACATCAAATATTCTGCCAAACTCAACATCTTAGCCTCAAATAGTGCGGCTGAGTATGAGACCCTATACCTAAGGCTGCAGCTAGCTATGAAAGTATGCCTGGAGACACTCTAAATTTATTTTAACTCTCAACTTGTGGTAACCCAGTTAACAAATAAGTATGGAATAAAAGAGCCCGACATGACAAAATACAAGGACTATATAGTCGGGCTTTTGGCTAACCTAGAAAACTAGGGTTGTTCTTAGGAGTTGCACCAAATTGTCAAGATCAAGAATAAAGAGGCTGACTAGCTTACTAAAGCAACAACCAATGGGGAGGGGAGCATCGACTAATGAGTCCTTACAGAGGTAATTCAAAGGCCAAGCCACAATAGCCCAGCCATATTGGTGGTAGAGCCCTTGAAAGGATGGAGGCTCCCAACCTTTTAATTCCTCTCTATAGGTGAACTTCTTGAGTATCCTGTCGAGGCTAAGAGGATAGTCAGAAGAGCTAGCATGTACTCCATTATTGATAATACATTATATTGGTGTTCCTTTACCCATCCTTCTACCCAGTGTATATCTAAAGAGGATAGAGGTTATTTCCTCAAAGAGATCCATGTGGGTATCTGTGGAGTCCATAAAGGTGTGCATGCCATAACTCGAAAAGCATTGTTGCTGGGAAATAACTAGTCACCAATAGATAAGGATGCAAAGGCTTGGTGCAAAATGTGATAAATGCCAAAGACATTGCACCTCTTACACAACACTCAATAAAATAAATGCCCATCAATAGCCCTTGGCCTTTCTCTCAGTGGGGATTGGACATATTGGGACCCTTTCTACATGCCATGGCTCATAGAAAATACCCAGTAGTGGCAGTAGACCACTTCACTAAATAGGTAGAGGTCGAGCCCCTTGCAGCCATCACTCCAGTCTCTATAATCAAATTTTTTCTGAAGTATATTATGATGAGGTTTGGAATCCCACATACTATAATTATTGATAATGGTAAGCAGTTTGATTGTAGGCATTTTAAGGAATACCGTGTTGAGCTTAGAATTCTTATTCACCTCTGTCTACTATCTGCAGTCAAATGGTCAAACAGAGATGACCAACCAGACTATCCTCAATAGACTAAAGAAAAGCTTGATGAAGCCAAAGGTTTATGGGAGGATGAACTATATAATGTCTTATGGGCCTATTGAACCACCCCTAGAATAGCCACTAAAGAGAATCCTTTTTCACTTACATATAGGACTAGGGCTGTCATACTAGTTGAGATTAGCCTCCCTTCGGGCAAAACTATCATGTATGATCCAGATGGGTAAGAGCCTCCCACCAGATGCAACTTGGATATATTGGCCTCCCAAGCTGGCATAAAGGTTAAAGCCTATAAGGCTTAGGTAGTTGCTTTCCACAATAAAAGAGTGTGCTATAAGAAATTCAAGAAGGGCTAGCTAGTGCTGAGAAGAGCCATTAGCACTCATGGGTCAGCTGGCTCAGGAAAGCTGGGAGCAAACTAGGAAGGACCATTCTAGATAGTCAAATTAGGTAGAGCGAGAGCTTATAGGCTTTAGACAACTAATGGTAGGGAAAATAAAAGGACTTGGAATGTTATCAACTTGAAGCAGTACTACCAATAGATGATTCTTGAAGGTAGGATCTTCCCTTTATATTTGTGATTTTAATTTTTCCCTTTCTCAAATTACATACTTTAATTATGTAAACATATAAATGCTTAATGAGAAAAGAGGAGTAAGACATCATTAATGAGCCTTTATACAAAAAATATTGTGTTATCATGGCTAGACAATAGCAAAGTATACATCAACAGTGCCCAAAAGTGCATTTAGATGCAAAGTTCCTAAGAGCATGCCTAAAACTGTAAGTGCCCAAGAGCACACCTAGAAGTAAAGTGCCCAAGAACGTGCTTAAAACTGCAAGTGCCTAAGAGTACACCTAGAGGCAAAGTGCCCAAGAGTATGTTTAAAACTGCAAGTGCTTAAGAGCACACCTAGATGCAAAGTGCATAAAAGCAAGCCTAAAACTATAAGTGCCCAAGAGTGCACCTAAGGGCAAAGTGCTTGAGAGCATGTCTAAAACCTATAACACTTGAGAATGCTCCAAAGGGTAGAGGGCCCAAGAGGGCACTAAAAAGAAGAAGAAGAAGACAACAAACATAAAGGAGCAAGCAACAACATAAGCAAAGATGTACAATCACTTCATTGATAGTAAAAATTTATTGTAAGAATAATCAGGGGTTGGCCTTTACATTAAAAGAAAGGATGCCCAATCAAGTTTACTATTAATAAAAATAGAGAAGCCCCTTACTATAAAAAGCTATGCAAAATGTACACAAAACAAACAAAAGGAAGACTGAACACCATAAATTACTACCTACCCAGTCCTTTATTTTTACGACCTTTATTAATAAGCTTGTCAATGTCTACATTGACTATCTATGAAAAGTCAACACCAAGGTAAGCCTTCTTTAAAACCTTTTTCACATGGTATTGATATTTGAAGACACCATGGGTTAGCATTCATCAGCTTCATCTTCAATAGCTTTAATCTTATTGGAAATGTTCTCTTTGGCCTTCTAGAGCTACAACTGAGTCCTCTCCTTGGCCCATTGGAGTTCTAGTTGAGCCCTATCTAATCAACCTTGGTAGCCACATAGGCTTCCCTTTCTGCCTTCAAAGCAGCCTCAGCTTGGGCTCGCTCACTCTTTTCCTTCTTGAACTAGTCTTGGGCATCCAAATAATATTGAGACATCTCAGTCAACAGATCCCCAACACAATGGATTAGTTAAACAAGTTATATAAGGTTATAGTTAACAACCAGACATAAAACAAAATAGATCGATGGTAAATAGTTTACTTACCATGTGCCTTTTATACTGCAAGTGGCTCAACAAAGTAGGTGAACTAAAAGTGTTGTGCTTTTGTCTTTCTCAGGGCATGTTGTGTATAATATGTTGCACAAACCTACCAACCCCAATCTTGGTTATGGAATAATTGAGCTAGTAGTCATTGTTAAGCCCCTCATGTACATACTTCACCAACTTCCTAATATCGAGGTGGCAAGGCTGGGGCATAACAGCTTCTGACCCCTACTCAATAGGTGCCTTTCCCATGATTCTTCTTGCTGCTTAGACGACACCATGGCACCATATAGGGTCATTGCGATTTTATCTATAGTGACAGCCTCTTTATCTCTAGGGTCTCTAGAACCATTGCTGCTAGTGGAGGACCTCTTTTTGACCACGTAACCTTAAAGACTGATCTCTTCTTGGCCTCCTCAACTTCAGAGACTAATCTCTTCTTGGCCTTCCCACCCTCAGAGGTGAATCTCTTCTTGGCTCTTTTTGCCTCTAAGCTTAATCTTTTCTTTGCCCCTTTTACCTTAACAGCTGATGTCTCCTCGACTTCCTCGGCATTTTCCCAGCCTTGGTCTTCCCCTTCCCAACCTTCTTAGCATTGATGACCATCCTTTGAAACATCTCAAATGTAGTTTCTACCAACTTGCCTTTCACCATGATTGACACCATGTGAGCAGAGATTTTGCCCCCACTCCTGATGGAATGGTTCTTGCGACTTCAACACTATTAGGCTCTATGCCTTAGAGAACACAGGCCTAAACCTGAAGAATTTAAAGTCACCACCTAGACAAACCGAGAAAGAAATAGAAAGTGGTGAATAACTAGATTCCTAAGAATTCCCCAGCCCCCTACTTGGGTTCAAAAAGTTGGGTATGTATAGGGAAGGTGAAAATGACCTAACACCCTCATAACACCCGGTTCATTGGAACCGGCCTCCTTCTCAGGTATAAATATTATTAAATTCTTTATTATTATCATATTATCCATATTACCTGCAATTATAATAAATAAATATTCATTATATTATTAAAATAAAACAAACAAAATAGGCACCCATCAAAGGATGGAAACATGCCCTTACAACGTTCGAAATCCAAAAACAAACAAATAAAGTAGCTCATCCATTGATTGATGGAAATGTGTCCTTTATGTTGTTCTAAAGTCTTTAAAAGGTGAATTAAATTACATAATTAAAACCAAGGCACTCACAAAGTGGAAACATGTCTTTTACAACTTTAAAATCCAATCAATAAGAAAATATAATTTAACCATTCAAATAAGAAAATTAAAATAAACACTTCATCTATTGTAAACAAATAATTATCGCTCTTTAAATTGAGATTAGATTGCCAAATTAGGATTTTGATTGGGAATTAGGTTTATGGAATTTTGAAATTAGAGTTAATGTTAGGGTTTAGGTATTTGGGGTTTTAGGGTTCTAAAATTAGGATTTGGTATTAGGGTTTTAGGGTTTTGGAATTAGGGTTTGGTATTTGAGGTTTTAGGTTTCTAGAATTAGGGTTTGGTATTAGGGTTTTTTTTTATTATATAAATTAAGGTTTTTCCTAAACTAGGTTTAAACTATTAAAACATACAAAGCTACAAAATATAGTTTGATCCTAAATCTAAAATGTAGAGCTAAATTTTAAACATGCATTTAAGATTCTATGATGTGATTCTAAGATGCAAGATGAAATTAAGGCTATGTCTATTTTAATCCAAATCTTATATTTAGACCCTTAATTATTTACCCAGTCCGGTCCAATATATTTTAATTAGTCCAAAATAATTTTTGTGTTATCTTAATTAAATAATATTTATTTTAGCATTTATTTTTTATAGTTTTTTAAAAAATTAATAAAATAAAAAATAATAATCATAAATAAATAAACAAAAATAAAAATAAAAATCGGCGACGAAAAAAATTCGTCGCAAAAAAGTTTGGACCAAATGGCCAAAGCCATTTCTCATGCAGGATTTTCCTGCAACCCATTTCGCCCACAGGAAAATCCTGCGGGCGAAGTGGTCTCTAGCCGCCCAGCTCGCAAATTTCCACTGCAATCCTTCGCAGTAGCCCGCGGCAATTTTTTTCGCAAGCAAAATTTTTTTTCCGACGTAATTTTTTTCGAAACCAAATTCTATTTGGTTTCGGTTTCCTTTTCCTAATTAATGATAGTTTCCATAAATAATTTGGTTTAATCACATAAATTTCCTATAAATAAGACCAAAAAATCACAGAAAGGAGGAGGACTTTTTTGGGACTAGAAAAACATTGGAACGATCGGACTAGGAGAAACCTTTGGCAGTGAAAACAATAGAAGTTTTTTAGAGAAGAATAAGCAACCAAGCAATCAATCCATCAAAGGCAGCCATCTTGCCTTTGTCCTTGTTCATCCAAGAAGCAATTTTTGGTGGAACCAACAAACGAAGGTTTGAATATCTAATCTTTTTTTCTTTACAGTAGCTTCAATCATTAAATTGTTTCTTTTGATTTTAAAAACCTTAATTCGTTTCTTTGTTTTCCAAAAATCTTATACTATTTTTCTGTTTCTTCTAAAACCCAAGAACCCTAATCTATTTCTTCAAAATCTTAAAACCCTAATCTACTTTCCAACTTTTCAAAACCTTAAATCATTTTATTAATTTACCAAAACCCTAATCTGCTTTCCAATTTTCCAAAACCTTAAAACCCTAAATTGAATTCTTTTATTTCCAAAAACCCTAAAAAATATATTTTCTGTTTCTATAAACCTTAAATCATTTTGTTTAATTCCAAAAAGCTTTTAAAAACTCTAAACTAGTTTTCTTCTAATTCTTTTCCAAAATTCCAAATATTTTGTTAATATCCAAACTCAAAACTCACTTTACAATTTTTAAAAATCACATAAAACTTTATAAAACTATAAACTATTTTCTCAAATTCTAAAACCAAAACATGTTTTTTAAAAAACACTAAAAACCCTAATTCAACTTCAAAACCAAAAATAGTAAACCCTAAACTAGTAAACCTAAACCCTAAAGTTCTCTTAAAAGCTAATTCCCCTAAAACAGTAAACCCTAATTTTTTGAAATCCTAATCTTTAAAACCTTAAAACCTTATAAATCTAAATATTAAAATTCAACACAGTAAGCCTAAAAACAACAATCCAATAGCTAATAATGATAAACCTAATGTTTTAAGGTATCTGAATCATAATTTCATGATTTTACCCTCAAACCCTAATTTGGTTAATCAAAGAACCTTATCAATCTCTTAAATTATAAAACCTTAATCCATTTCAATTCCCTTAAAACTTACAGTAACCTAAACCCATAACCCTAAACATTAAATAAAGAATCTTAAATAGAAACATTAGCCCTAATTTGAATCTTTACTTGCTTTATTTAATTTTATATTTGATTATGCAGTCTATTATATGCTTTAATTTATTTTCAATGCTTTATTGGTTTATTTAATTTCAATGCTTAATTTATTTAGTTTACCATGGATGGATGTTTACTTTCTATTTTTATTGATGTTTAATATCTTTGATGAATGATTTATTTATGATGAATGGTTATTTACTTTTATCGATTTATTTTGATTTCCAAATATTGTAAGAGGTATGTTTCCACTTTGTGGGTGCCTCATTAGTTAAATATCATGTAATTTAAATAGCTTTTATATTTTGGACCAATGTAAAGGACATGTTTCTACCTTTTGATGGGTGTCATATTAGTTTAGATATGGATGATGTAAGGGCATGTCTCCATCTTCAGATGGGTGTCTATTTATTTGTTTTGCTTGGACATTGCTTTGATTTTTAATATAACGATGCTTTATTTCAATTGTTGTGTGTAATATGGATAATATTGTTATATTTAAGAATTTTATAATGTTAAGACCTATAAAGGAGGCCAGTTCCAATGAACCGGGCATTATGGGGGTGCTGGGCCATTTCTCACCTTCCCCGCCCGTACCCAACTTTTCGAACCCATTAGGGCATTGGGGATTCCTTAGGAATCGAGTCATCCACCCCTTTCTTTTTTCAGGCCTGATAGAGTGGTGACTCCATTTTCTCCGGACTTAGGTCCGTATCATGTCAGAGATACATGCGGGAAGTTGCGGTCCGCACATGAGTGGTTTGGCCCTAGTAAAGAAGATTATTCAACAAGGTTACTACTGGTTGACCATGGAGAGAGATTGTATTGAGTTCGTAAAGAAGTGCCAACAATGTCAGATGTATGGTAACTTGAACCACATGCCTCCTGAAGAAGAGCATTCTATGTCTTCACCCTAGCCCTTTGCCACTTGGGGTTTCAACATTATAGGAGAGATACATCTGACAGCCTCAAACGGTCACCGTTTCATTGTGGTAGCGGTAGATTATTTTTCAAAATGGGTCAAAGCCAAATCCTTCAACAAACTGGGAACAAGTCAAATGGCTAGATTTGTTGAAAAGAACCTCATTTGCAGATACGAGGTCCCTCACAGTGTAATATCAGACAATGGGGTATAGTTTCGAGGAGCAGTTAAGGATTTATTCTCGAAGTATCGAATCCGTCATCATAGATCCTCTCCTTATAGACCAAAGGCTAATGGTGTAGTAGAAGCAACAAACAAGACAATTAAGCAAATTATATCCAGGATGACCAAGACTTACAGGGATTGGTCGGAGATGCTTCCTTTTGCTTTGTGGGGATATAGAACAAGTTTACGAACACCTACTGGAATGACACCGTTCTCTTTGGTTTATGAGATGGAAGCAGTATTGCCAATTGAAATAGAGATCAAGTCATTGAGAGTAGTCTTGGAAGAGGAGCTGCCTGAAATGGAAAGGATAATGAGCATATACACACAATTAGCTTTACTAGAAGAGAGAAGGTTAAAGGCTCTATATCATCATCAACTGTATCAAAAGAAGATAGCTTGTAATATCCTCATTTATGCCCTAGAAGTTTTGCATATTGTTGTTGTTGTTATTGTTATATATTGGATTGAATATATGTGTTAAATTGTAAGAGAAAAGAAATTGAGAAGAGAAAGTATATGTATATGTATTTTGGGAAGAAATAGGGTTTAGAGACAAATTTATATGTTGTGTATATGTTAATATATATGACATATAAAGTGGTCAAAAGGCTTGGTCAATGCAAGAGAAGATATTTATTTGAGATTGGTAAATTACTTAATTGGGCACATATAAGACAAAAAGATAATTATGTGAATAAGGGCACTTTGGTAATTGCTTGGATAAAATCACATGGTGGATATTTAAAGAAGGTTTGACTTGTGTTTTCTTTATCATTTCTTCTTCTTCTTCTTGTTGATGGCCGGCCCTCCATAGCCAAAGAGAAAGAAAGAGACAAGTGATGGTTTTGATGATTTCAAGCTTAAATTGAAGAAAGATTAAGTGTTCAAGTGTTGATTTAAGAAGTTTTTAACTAAGGTAAGATCTTTTCTCTAATTTCTTCAATTCTTTTGAAGTGGTATGATTAAGTTGCTTATGGTATGATTGTAAGTATTGATTTTGCTTGATAGATGAGAAGTTGGGTTGGTGTTGGTGATGGAAGAGTAAGATTGGTGTTTAGTGAAATTGTTTCTGTTTTAGGATTAGTAAAGGCTGTGACTTGTATGATTTTTAATTAATTTTAGAAAAATGTTCTTGAAGTGAATTTTTGATATGTTGTGCCTCTATGAGTCTAGAATGACTGAAAAATATGTTGATTCGATTTTGGAATGGTTATGAGTTTAGAAAGATTATTTTTATTAGACCTGTTCCAGCAGGTACCTTAACTGAGACAGCTCTATTTCGGAATTTTTAATAAAATGTAGAAAAATCATATTCAATTGAATTTTGGATATGTTGTTTCTTAGTGAGTCTAGTATTTGAGAAAAATAATTTGGAACCACGTTGATTGAATTTGATTTATGGAATTCACAAAGTTCAGAACTGTTGCCAGGATGCAGGGCAATTGGGGCAGTCTGGTTAGGTGAACTATTTGACCAAGATTTTGTGTTCAGTTTGATCTGAAATTTTAAAGGGATGATTTTAAGATACAAAAATAAATTCTGTAAAAATTTTAGAATTTTTATTCAAGTAGATTATTTTATACAATTTTTCAAAATAAGGATAAAATGGAGTTTAAAACCAGAATGTACTATTTATGGTTAGGGTTTTAATTCTTTGTTCTTCTTGCATTGCTTTGGTTCTCCAAAGGTAGGTTGATCCTTAAACCTAACCCTAAACACTTTAAACACACTTGAATCAATGAATGTTATAATCAATTGTTCTTTGCCCTAATTGCATTGTTGAGATTGAACAATGTTATGTTGTGCATTGTGAATGGTAATGTGTTTCATGAGTAATGTGGAATGAAATGTTGATATTTATGAATGATGCTATGTGAGATATAATGTGATCATGGATGAGATATATATATATATATACTTGAATAATGAGATGTTATATTGTGAAATGAAATGTGAAGCCATTGTTATTGGCTAAGATGATGTAATTGAAAGAAAGAAGGCATGTTTGCCTAAATGTGATGAGAATTGAGAATGGAAATGAATTGTTTGTTTAATATGTTATTCAGTTTCAGAGTTCTGGATTTGGGTGGCATGCCTAAGAAATGATGAAAGGTAACAGTCTTGCCGGGTTGAGGACCTCCTCATAGGTGTTGAGTTGATGGTCCAAGAGACTGGGTCTGTTACACTATGAGATATATGATTTGTAACAGTCTTGCCGGGTTGAGGATCTCCTCATATGTGTTGAGTTGATGATCCAAGAGACTGGGTCTGTTACACTATCCATGGATAGAGATACATGTATATACATTGCCTACGGGCGTGATTATTGTGACTATGAACCCAAGGCAGTAACTCTGAACTCTGAATATCGTATTAAATACTTGTTGGGCCCATAGGTGTCAAGGTTATATGAATGTCCTAAATAATGTTATGAGTTTAATGAAATGAGATGTTGGTTATAGAGTATGATTGATTAATGTTGAATGTGAAAAGATGTTGAAATGTGGTATGCTCATATGACTATGATTTGTGAAATGCATAATTGTGTGGTTAACTTTATATTTATGATGTTGATCTTATCAATAACATATGTGGCATTGCATTTCATTAAAGCATACCGTTAGCATGTTTTATCTTACTAAGCCGTTGGCTTAGCGCGATAGTGTTTAATCGCGCAGGTAGTAGAGTGGATAGAGTTGAACCCGAGAGTTCATCACGACCTAGTGAGAGTAGACCTTGAAGAATCCATTTTGGGAGCTTAAAGATCAGAGCAGACTTGCCAATCATGTATAAATTTTATGTGTTGTAAAACTTGAGTTTTGATGTATATGAATTTGTAAATATGTAAATATTTTATAACTTCCGCTGTGTAATATTTAAATATGGGGGTTGTCACAAAACCTTTATTTTATGTTGTACTAGAAGTGTAAATCCTTTTTGCAGGTTGTAGTTGAGGTTACAAGGGGGATTTATTGGGAGTGTACTGAGAATGATTTTGTTTGCATTGGTTTGTGTAAAATGTTTTTAAAAATAAGAAAAAAACCGGTTTTGTCGACACTTGGGACTCAATTTTTAGGCGAAACTATGGCAAAAATTTTGTAAAAATCGGAACTAAAATTTGACTAAGTAAAATTGGTAGCAACATTAGGTTAGTGTGGCGCCTCTACTCAGCTTCCATATGTAGGTCGGGAAGGGGTGTTACAATTGTTTTGGTATCAAAGCCTAGGTTTGAGATTCTCAACCTAGGTAAAATGTAATAAAAAGAATATTTTTACTTAAAAAGTGGTTTTGAATAACATATACGTTTGAGATTGGCAGTCTCTGATCATTAATAAGATATAATCTGCTGTGTTTGCAGTGTTAGGTTGTGATGGATTCTCACTCACGTCAGTCGATTGAGGGTAGTGCCGAGAGTATTGCTCCTGCTGAGGGAGCTAGGGTTGATAGTGTTGAGGAGGCACCTGCTTCGGTGTCGGGTAGACCAGCTGGGGAGGAGGTTCCGCCAGCCTGGTTTAGGCCTATGATGGAAGCTATGAGACAAGCACCTGTGCAACCACAGCCACCGCCACCACCCCCTCAGCCTTCAGTACCAGTAAGGCACTATGATAAGCTAAGGAAATATGGAGCAGAGGATTTCTTTGGTACAGTTGATCCGGCTGTAGCAGAACAGTGGCTTGATAGAGTTCAGAGGGTATTTGTGCAGTTGCAAGCCACTTCAGAGGAGAAGTTTAACTATGCAAGATCTTTGCTACAGAAGGATGCCTACGACCGGTGGAAGACAGTGCCCCATTCTATGGATGATCCACCAACCTTGTCTTATGCGGATTTTCTGAGAGAATTTGAGTTGAAGTATACTCCTAGGGAGTATAAAGATGGGAAGAAAAGAGAGTTTTTAGATTTGAAGCAAGATCATCGGACCGTAACTGAATATGAAGTTGAGTTTATTCAACTGAGTCAGTATGCTGGGGGTATCATTGCTGATGAGATTGATAGATGTCGGCGATTTGAGGAGGGATTGAGACCCTCGATCATGTGCTTAGTGGATGGATCCAGATATCAGGATTTCTCACAACTTGTGGCAGCAGCTCGAAGTGTAGAGCGAGCTCAAGTTATTGCAGCTGCTTCAGAGGAAGAGGTTAGGGTTAGGAGGCCCCAGTTTGAGGCAGGGTCTTCTTCTGCAAAGAGGGGTAGAGGAAGTTTTGTTCCTCGGAGTAGTAGGAGCCAGAGACCAGCGGGTAGGTCAGTGCAGTTCCAGAGGCAGAGATTTAGACCTGCAGCTTCAGTAGCGAGTGCTCCTACTCCTGGAGTTCAGAGATCCACCTTACCTTTGTGTAACCAGTGTGGTGGAAGACATGGGGGCGTTTGTTGGAGGCATAGTAGATCAGGGGTATGCTTCAGGTGTGGATCACCTGACCACTTTGTGAGAGACTGTCCTGAGAGGCAGGAGCAGATGTCAGTTGATTCTGCTGCTTCTCGAGCTAGTGTGAGGGGAGGCAGAGGAGGCAGAGGTGCCAACCGAGG
The DNA here is from genome assembly GCA_947685225.1 of Garcia nutans. Classification (NCBI taxonomy): domain Eukaryota; kingdom Viridiplantae; phylum Streptophyta; class Magnoliopsida; order Malpighiales; family Euphorbiaceae; genus Garcia; species Garcia nutans. Next base: position 3,403,429 of record CANTUV010000013.1, read on the forward strand.
AGGTAGACCAGGATTCAGTTCTAGAGGAGGTGCTACATCCAGGGAGGGTAGACCAGAGGAGGTTGGATCTTCCCAGAGGATGTATGTTATGCAGAGGCAGCCAGATACATCGGCAGTCATAGCTGGTACTTTTTCTTTATTTAATACTCCAGTACTTGCTTTGATTGATCCGGGTTCCACGCATTCATATGTTAGTGTATCTGTTTTGCCTGTCTCTAATTTGCATGCTGAGTCCCTAGGATTTGATGTGTTGGTGACAAATCCGTTAGGGCATAGTGTGGTTGTGAGTAAGGTGCATAGAGATAGTGCAGTAGTGGTGCAGGGTGAGGAGTTCTTAGGGGATTTGATTGAGATGCCATTTAAGGAATATGATGTGATCTTAGGTATGGATTGGCTATCTCGACATGGAGCTGTGGTAGATTGTAAGAAGAAAATTGTTTCTTTGAAAACTGTTGATGGTAGAGAGGTGATAGTATCTAATGAGCAGGAACAACTAGCCTCCTTATTTGTTTCAGCTGTATTGAATTGGAATCCACCTAAATCAGTGACAGAGATTAGAAGTTTTCTGGGTTTGGCAGGCTATTACCGGCGGTTTGTGAAAGGGTTTTCTTTGATAGCTACTCCACTCACCAGATTGCTTCGTAAGGGAGTGAGATTTGTGTGGACGGATCAGTGTCAGGCTAGCTTTGAGCAGTTGAGAGAAATGTTGACTCAAGCGCCTGTTCTAACTTTACCTGTTGAAGGCAAACCATATGTGATCTACAGTGATGCTTCACATAGAGGTTTGGGGTGTGTATTGATGCAGGAAGGGAAAGTTATAGCTTATGCATCTCGACAGTTGAAACCGCATGAGCTTAACTATCCGACCCATGATTTGGAATTGGCTGCCATTATTTTTGCATTGAAGATTTGGCGCCATTATCTGTTTGGGGAGAAATGTTTCATCTACACTGATCACAAGAGTTTGAAGTATTTGGGTGTCCAGAAAGAACTCAATCTTCGTCAGAGGAGATGGTTAGAATTGATTAAAGACTATGATTGCTTGATTGACTATCATCCAGGTAAAGCAAATGTTGTTGCTGATGCCTTGAGTCGGAAGTCTTTAGCTGGTTTAACAATTTACTCGTTCTCGTTGCTTGTTGAGTTGAGAGCATTGCATGCCAGTTTTGTACCTTGTGTTGATGGTGCATTATTGGCACAGTTGCAATTGAAGCCGATTTTGTTGGATCAGATCAAAGAGGCTCAATTGGCTGATAAGAAAATTCAGAAGATTATTTCAGATTGTCAGAATGGGAAGACTAGAGATTTTGTTGTGAAAGATGATGGGAGTCTCTGGTTTAAGAACCGATTGTGTGTACCCGATAATGCTGATTTGAAAAGAGTCATTTTAGAAGAAGCTCATCAGTCAATGTTTGCTATGCATCCGGGTAATACGAAGATGTATCATGATTTGAGACAGCATTATTGGTGGATTGGTTTGAAGAGAGACATTGCAGATTTTGTGTCAAAATGTCTCACTTGTCAGAAGGTTAAAGCAGAGCATCAAGTTCCAACCGGGTTGCTTCAACCATTGTCAGTGCCAGAATGGAAATGGGAAAGAGTGACAATGGATTTTGTGTCTGGTTTGCCATTGACACAAAAGAAGCATGATGCTATATGGGTGATTGTGGATAGATTGACGAAGACAGCTCATTTCCTTCCGGTGCGGATGGATTACTCTTTGGAGAGATTGGCTGAGCTGTATATTCAGGAGATTGTGAAATTGCATGGTGTTCCAACTTCTTTAGTGTCTGATCGAGATCCCCGGTTTACTTCAAGATTTTGGAAGAGTTTGCATAGTGCTTTGGGTTCTCGACTACACTTCAGTACTGCTTTTCATCCACAGACGGATGGACAGTCAGAGAGGGTGATACAGATTATTGAGGACATGTTGAGAAGCTGTGTCATCGATTTCTCTGGAAGTTGGGATAGGTTTTTACCTCTTGTGGAGTTTGCTTACAACAACAGTCACCAATCCAGCATTGGTATGGCACCGTTTGAAGCATTGTATGGCAGACGGTGTAGGACACCTCTTTGTTGGAATGAGCTTGGAGATAATAAGTTGGTTGGTCCTGATTTGATACAAGAAACTGAAGAAAAAGTAAAGTTGATTCGAGGCAGGTTAAAAGCAGCTTCAGACCGACAGAAGTCTTATGCAGATCTGAAGAGGAGAGATATAGAGTTTGATGTTGGAGATAAGGTGTTTTTGAAAGTATCTCCTTGGAAGAAGATTTTGAGGTTCGGTCGGAAAGGAAAATTGAGTCCTCGTTTCATTGGGCCGTATGAAGTGTTAGAAAGAGTTGGGCCAGTTGCATATCGACTTGCTTTGCCACCTGAGTTGGATCGTATTCATAATGTATTCCATGTTTCTATGTTGAGGAGGTACAGGTCAGATCCATCTCATGTGTTGCCATTTGAGTCTATCGAAGTGAGCCCAGATTTGACATTTGAAGAAGAACCAGTTGCTATCTTGGCACGTGATGTGAAAGAATTGAGGAACAAGAAAGTGCCATTAGTGAAGATTCTTTGGAAGAATCATGCAAAAGAAGAAGCAACTTGGGAAAGTGAGCAAACTATGCGAGAGCAATATCCTCAACTATTTCAGAGTTGATATCAGGTAATTTCGAGGATAAAATTTCTTTTTAGAGGGGGAGAATTGTAATATCCTCATTTATGCCCTAGAATTTTGCATATTGTTGTTGTTGTTATTGTTATATATTGGATTGAATATATGTGTTAAATTGTAAGAGAAAAGAAATTGAGAAGAGAAAGTATATGTATATGTATTTTGGGAAGAAATAGGGTTTAGAGACAAATTTATATGTTGTGTATATGTTAATATATATGACATATAAAGTGGTCAAAAGGCTTGGTCAATGCAAGAGAAGATATTTATTTGAGATTGGTAAATTACTTAATTGGGCACATATAAGACAAAAAGATAATTATGTGAATAAGGGCACTTTGGTAATTGCTTGGATAAAATCACATGGTGGATATTTAAAGAAGGTTTGACTTGTGTTTTCTTTATCATTTCTTCTTCTTCTTCTTGTTGATGGCCGGCCCTCCATAGCCAAAGAGAAAGAAAGAGACAAGTGATGGTTTTGATGATTTCAAGCTTAAATTGAAGAAAGATTAAGTGTTCAAGTGTTGATTTAAGAAGTTTTTAACTAAGGTAAGATCTTTTCTCTAATTTCTTCAATTCTTTTGAAGTGGTATGATTAAGTTGCTTATGGTATGATTGTAAGTATTGATTTTGCTTGATAGATGAGAAGTTGGGTTGGTGTTGGTGATGGAAGAGTAAGATTGGTGTTTAGTGAAATTGTTTCTGTTTTAGGATTAGTAAAGGCTGTGACTTGTATGATTTTTAATTAATTTTAGAAAAATGTTCTTGAAGTGAATTTTTGATATGTTGTGCCTCTATGAGTCTAGAATGACTGAAAAATATGTTGATTCGATTTTGGAATGGTTATGAGTTTAGAAAGATTATTTTTATTAGACCTGTTCCAGCAGGTACCTTAACTGAGACAGCTCTATTTCGGAATTTTTAATAAAATGTAGAAAAATAATATTCAATTGAATTTTGGATATGTTGTTGCTTAGTGAGTCTAGTATTTGAGAAAAATAATTTGGAACCACGTTGATTGAATTTGATTTATGGAATTCACAAAGTTCAGAACTGCTGCCAGGATGCAGAGCAATTGGGGCAGTCTGGTTAGGTGAACTATTTGACCAAGATTTTTTGTTCAGTTTGATCTGAAATTTTAAAGGGATGATTTTAAGATACAAAACTAAATTCTGTAAAAATTTTAGAATTTTTAGTCAAGTAGATTATTTTATACAATTTTTCAAAATAAGGATAAAATGGAGTTTAAAACCAGAATGTACTATTTATGGTTAGGGTTTTAATTCTTTGTTCTTCTTGCATTGCTTTGGTTCTCCAAAGGTAGGTTGGTCCTTAAACCTAACCCTAAACACTTTAAACACACTTGAATCAATGAATGTTATAATCAATTGTTCTTTGCCCTAATTGCATTGTTGAGATTGAACAATGTTATGTTGTGCTTTGTGAATGGTAATGTGTTTCATGAGTAATGTGGAATGAAATGTTGATATTTATGAATGATGCTATGTGAGATATAATGTGATCATGGATGAGATATATATATATATATATATACTTGAATAATGAGATGTTATATTGTGAAATGAAATGTGAAGCCATTGTTATTGGCTAAGATGATGTAATTGAAAGAAAGAAGGCATGTTTGCCTAAATGTGATGAGAATTGAGAATGGAAATGAATTGTTTGTTTAATATGTTATTCAGTTTCAGAGTTCTGGATTTGGGTGGCATGCCTAAGAAATGATGAAAGGTAACAGTCTTGCCGGGTTGAGGACCTCCTCATAGGTGTTGAGTTGATGGTCCAAGAGACTGGGTCTGTTACACTATGAGATATATGATTTGTAACAGTCTTGCCGGGTTGAGGATCTCCTCATATGTGTTGAGTTGATGATCCAAGAGACTGGGTCTGTTACACTATCCATGGATAGAGATACATGTATATACATTGCCTACGGGCGTGATTATTGTGACTATGAACCCAAGGCAGTAACTCTGAACTCTGAATATCGTATTAAATACTTGTTGGGCCCATAGGTGTCAAGGTTATATGAATGTCCTAAATAATGTTATGAGTTTAATGAAATGAGATGTTGGTTATGGAGTATGATTGATTAATGTTGAATGTGAAAAGATGTTGAAATGTGGTATGCTCATATGACTATGATTTGTGAAATGCATAATTGTGTGGTTAACTTTATATTTATGATGTTGATCTTATCAATAACATATGTGGCATTGCATTTCATTAAAGCATACCGTTAGCATGTTTTATCTTACTAAGCCGTTGGCTTAGCGCGATAGTGTTTAATCGCGCAGGTAGTAGAGTGGATAGAGTTGAACCCGAGAGTTCATCACGACCTAGTGAGAGTAGACCTTGAAGAATCCATTTTGGGAGCTTAAAGATCAGAGCAGACTTGCCAATCATGTATAAATTTTATGTGTTGTAAAACTTGAGTTTTGATGTATATGAATTTGTAAATATGTAAATATTTTATAACTTCCGCTGTGTAATATTTAAATATGGGGGTTGTCACAAAACCTTTATTTTATGTTGTACTAGAAGTGTAAATCCTTTTTGCAGGTTGTAGTTGAGGTTACAAGGGGGATTTATTGGGAGTGTACTGAGAATGATTTTGTTTGCATTGGTTTGTGTAAAATGTTTTTAAAATAAGAAAAAAACCGGTTTTGTCGACACTTGGGACTCAATTTTTAGGCGAAACTATGGCAAAAATTTTGTAAAAATCGGAACTAAAATTTGACTAAGTAAAATTGGTAGCAACATTAGGTTAGTGTGGCGCCTCTACTCAGCTTACATATGTAGGTCGGGAAGGGGTGTTACATAGCTCGTGCCTACAATAGAAGGGTTAAGATCAGAAAACTCAGAGTCAGAGATTTAGTGTTGAAACAATGTAAGCCTAATGTATCTGACCCAAGAGGGAAGTTCAAGCCTAGTTTGGAAGGGTCATATGTCGTGAAACAAGTCATGAACAAAGGTACAGTGAAGTTATCAAACATGGATGGGAATAAGTTTATTGAGCCAGTGAACATCGACAGGTTGAAGAGGTTTTATGTATATAAAAAAAAAGCTTGCTAGGTTAAAAATCCAAAAAGGTCGGCCTAGGCAAAAGTTAGAGCAGTCCGTCAGTTCCAAAAACTCGAAAGGGCGGGCTAGACAACAATTAGGGCTAAAAGAGAGAAAATCATCAATTAGAAAATCCGAAAGGGCTAGTTGGCAACAGGAGTGATCATGTGTATGCTGGCTTTATGTCTGGTTGTTCCCCAATTTAATAAAATAGAATTAATGTTAAAATTATTCTATGTGCACTGTTATAAGTATTTGACCAGATATGGATGAAATAAATAAACACAATAGCAAATGGTGATGACAAATTTTAAAAGGAAAAGAAGCATCTTTCATTACTTTAATTATTTTTCATCCTAAAAATACACTTTGTAAATTGATAAATGCAAAATCTATGGCAGACGATAAGTGTAATGTGCCCTTAGCCGATCCAAGTAGGCTTCAGTCAAGCAAGGCATGCCTAAATCGGGAGTAAAGTCAGAATCGCGAGGCTCAGCTCCATACTGACGGCCAAGTCGATGAGGATTATAGCAAGTACCTTGACGAAGATCAGCAAGAGAAAACATACATCAAATATGTTCGCATGGTGATACAAGAAATCTTCCACCAAAGTACCAACCAACGGATGTTAACTTCAGTGCGTGAGTGGATCCAGTCAACCCAGTCAGCATATGAAGAATCTAGATGGAGTAGCTTCCTAGCAAAATGATGTCGTGGCAGATATCTGGCAAAATCCATAGATGGAGTATCAGGCAAGCAAAGATGCTCCTGAAGCCAAATCTTTGAGGAAAGAAATAATTAAAAAAAAAAGAGTCCGCTAAGTTGAAAACCCTCAAGGGCAGCTTAGGCAAAAATTAGGACAGCTCGTTAGCTCTGAAAATCCACATGGGCATACTAGGCAAAAATTAGAGCAATATAAAAAAAATTCTGCTAAATTGAAAACCCGCAAGGGCAGCTTAGGCAAAAATTAGGACAACTCGCTAGCTCTAAAAATCCACATGGGCAGACTAGGCAAAAATTAGAGCAATATAAAATATATATAATAAAAGAGGTCCGCTAAGTTGAAAACCTGCAAGGGCAGCTTAGGTAATTACCTGAAGCAGCAACGGACTCCCGGTCAGTCTCTTTGTCAATCCTGATTTAAGTCGGTCTAATCCAACTAAAGTTTCAGCTAAGATCACGAGTACCGGCGACAAGCCTCCTTCCATTTGGTCCATAATATCCAATACTTGTGGTTCAATATCGCCATCAGAAGAAACAAGTAAGAATTGGCCAAGCAAGCAAAGACAAAGCATGCGTCCCCAAGCCTTAGTAGTAGCCAAATGAGAGAGACAAAAATCAATCAAGTGAGCAAGTAGAATTTTCTCATCTCTCATCAACTGAAGAACTTCAGGCTTTGAAATTTGAAATAACATCTGCATCTTCTGTTGAGTCTCGAAAATCAGTATGGGTAATGCCATTTGCTGATTATTTGGATATCTAAGGATGGCCTCAAATTCTTCAATCAAGGGACATATTTCAAAGCCATTAATTTTAAATGTCCTAGAATCCACATTCAAAAAGGAAGCCATGGCATGTAAAAAGGAGTGGTTCAATTTAATATTTTGAAAACATTTTAAAATATCAAGTTTTGACCATGAAATTTGCTTTCAATTAATGGCATCCGTATTCTTAAATAGAATTTTTATCTTCTTTAAATGAAGTTCGGTCATGGTTGATGAATGAAGGAAAATCAAAATTGTTAAAAAGGAGTTTTTACATTGAAATGGAAAGTCTTTTGGTTTCTGTATGAAATTATGGCATGAAAGGTGATTTATATAGAGGAAATAAACTTTTCCAAAATTGATTAGGAAAAGGTGATGGGAAAAAGGCGAGACCATGTTGTATAAGGAAAAGAATTAGCGATGAAATTACTTTACCGTGTTGCATTTGGCTTTATAAATGATGCTGTGTAAATATTGAAATATGAAAAAGAAAGTATAATAATTGTGATGCAATAATGATGAAAAGTGAAAAAAAAAGAGTTACAGTAAAGATGGAAATTATATTTGCATGCTTATTGTACAATGTTTATACAATTGATACAATATTTATACATTGCTAAGAAGGTGGTGGTAGGTCATCAAATAAAGCCCTAAAAAACTCATCGCCTGTTGGATGAGGAGGCAAATTACTCATCCCTAGTTCGCCCGAAGCAGGAGCATCAAAATCGCTATTACCTTGGAGTTTCGATCTGTCACGGCCCTCATCGAAAGTAGACAAAAGGATCTCATGGTCATTAGTTTGGGGGCCTCTAGATGAAGAAGCACTAGGATCCCTCATCCCCTGAAATCGAAAGTCTCAGAAATTTTGTTCTGATTAATGATACAAATTTTCAAAATGAGAAGCCTACTGACGACTCGTGGCCAACTCTTCTTGAAGTTTCTTATTTTGTTCTTCAAGCATCCACTATGAGCCAGGAAGGAAAAGGTAAGAGCATATATAATCATGCATACATATAGCATAAATTACCATGAAACAAGAAAACTTACCAGGTAATTCATATCAATGCCCTGCGGATGAGATGGCATATCTAGCAAACTAGAATGAGCAAATGAAGAAGCAGTAAAAGAAGGTCCAGCCTCATGATCAAATGAGCCAACAACCTACAACAATCATTAAAGAATCAAAATAAATTAAGAAAGAAGTGATTACAATGAAAAATGGTAAAGGTTTACCTAAGAAGTGCCAGCCTCGAGATGTGGAATGAATTCTCCTGCATCTCCATGATGTTCCTCTTCATCTCTACCATCAATTTCTTCAGGAATTTCTCATACACTAACAGGAGATACATCAAAGTTCAAAAGCCTCATTTGGATAAAACGGGCATAAGATGCACCCGGTGGATAGAGAAATGTTTCAACATCATAACCATGTCGGGCCAACCACCATACATCCTCCAGCATCGATATAATATTTAAAGTATATTTCGGGCAAGGCATCAGAACCCTCCACTTCTGTGGACCGAGAAACCACTCATAAACTATCTCTCTAAGAAACCAACCACTAGACACTAGGCCAGCGATGACTCGGCGAGTATGTTGGAAAGATAGCTCAGCCTTCATGAAGAGAGACCAGTTTGTCCGCTCTTCTTGATTCCACCAGGCCAAATTCACCTGCAAAATGACATAAGGTAAGTAAACTTTCATATAAATTTTAAAGCATACTAATGCTATTTTACCTGGTCCCAGGTTAAGCGGCTCAACACGAAGCATTGGGTATGCATATGGTGAGAGCCGGGAATGTCCACGCGATCTGACAACCAGAGATTTAACCGCGGATATCCGATTCTCTCTCGAAAAATACCAGGCGCCCTCACAAGGTTGTGTTCATATGCCCATGCCTATAACAACAATAAAGATAAAATTCATACAAAAAAAAGAATAAAATTGACATTGGTGGAAGAAGAGTACCTCGACAACCGACATAAAGCCGACAAAAGACTTCTTATTTTGGCAAAATTTGTCAAGACCATGGTAAAGATAAGTGAGACCAGCTTCACCCCAGCCATAAAGTGGTATCGTCCTAAAATAAGAAAGGGCCCTCAACACTGACAAATGGATGGCGAATTCAGTGCTGCCTAAGATGGTCGACCCAAGCAAATCTAATAAGAATCCTCGAGTATACTGTTGGGTCGTGTCTCTGTGAACCCGTCCTTCATAGTTCATCCAATAACTACGAATTGGCTCAATTTTTATCTTAAAAGGCCCTTTATATGATGTTTCCATACCAATTAATTGCTGAATTTCTTCAAATGTCAAAATATCATTGGTCAGAGGAACCGAAACACCATCATACCAAATGCCGGTTATGGCAGCAAAGTCGACCAGACCAATTGTCATCTCTCCAATGGGCAAGTGAAAAGTATGAGTTGTGTCCAACTATCGTTCTGCAAGCACCTGGACTACGCTCCGGTCTATCAGATATTCCTCGGATGGCAACTGTAAGATGAAGTTCTCAAAGCCGCAATCTCGGATAATCTGCCTTACCCGAGAAGGTACTACATTGTACCATTGTCAGGCTTTGTAGATACACCCTTCGGCCCGAACAATGCAACAATCACTCTAACACGGAGCCAGGTAAGTTAATATCAGGTAAGTACATATTATTCTATCTGCTTTAATTAATTTATTTATCCTAAATTTTCTACAAATAATAATATAAAAACATAAAAAATGAAAAAAAAAATGAAAAAATGGAAAATAAAATAAAACAAAAAATAAATAATAGAAAAAACAAAGCAAAAGAAAAGAAAAGAATAAAAATAATTACCTAGCTCTTTTGGTTTGAACTACGATGGAGCAGCATCCGGCTAGCAGGTCTATACTCCCATCTTCATGTTGCCGAATAAACTCCAATAACTCAGCATTAGAATGAGTTCCTGATCTTGAAGCATGTATTTTTAAAAAAAAACTTTATGCTAAATTTGAAAGAAATACGGTAAGGAATGAAATCAACTAATTTGATGTGAATGAAATGAAGGAATTCGTTCATTTATATAGAGGAACGGCAAGGAAAAAATAAAATTCAAAAAAGTGAATTTTACTATTGATAAATAGTAAATTACTATTTACAATAGTAAACTACTATTTATAAATAGTAGGTTACTATTTATAAATAGTAAGTTACTATTTATAAATAGTAAATAGTGCATTAACAATAACTACATAGTAAATAAACATTAAATTCAGTTATTCAATTTAATCATTCAAATATTTACTTGTATATAAATATTTTTACACGCAGGGGGCAAGACGAAGACATGTGCATAAAAATTAGCCAAACTTGTTGAAACAAAAAAATTATCATTTTTTACAGATAATTAAATCTTTATTAGCTCGGGTCCAGAACCCAAATTATCCTTAGGTCCAGAACCTAGAATCTCTTTTAAGTCCAGAACTTAGCTCAGGTCCAGAACCCAAATTATCCTTTGGTCCAGAACCTAGAATCTCTTCTATGTCCAGAGCTTAGCTCGGGTCCAGAACCCAAATTATCCTTAGGTCCAGAACCTAGAATCTCTTCTAAGTCCAGAACTTAGCTCGGGTCCAGAACCCAAATTTTCCTTAGGTCTAGAATCTAGAATCTCTTCTAAGTATAGAACTTAGCTCGGGTCCAAAACCCAAATTATCCTTAGGTCTAGAACCTAGAATCTCTTCTAAGTCTAGAACTTAGCTCGGGTCCAGAACCTAAATTATCCTTAGGTCCAGAACCTAGAATCTCTTCTAAATCCAGAACTTAGCTCGGGTCCAGAACCCAAATTATCCTTAGGTCTAGAACCTATAATTTCTTCTAAGTCTAGAACTTAGCTCGGGTCTAAAACCCAAATTTTTCTTAGGTCTAGAATCTAGAATCTCTTCTAAGTCTAAAACTTAGCTCGGGTCCAAAACCCAAATTATCCTTAGGTCCAGAACCTAGAATCTCTTCTAAGTCCAGAACTTAGCTCGGGTCCAGCACCTAAATTATCCTTAGGTCCAGAACCTAGAATCTCTTCTAAGTCCAGAACTTAGCTCGGGTCCAGAACCCAAATTACACTTAAGTCCATAACCTAAAATTATCCTTGAGTCCAGAACTCGAACCGGGTCCAGAACCTAAAAAATCAACCATCTCAAAAAAAAAATTAAGTCTTATTGCTTTTCACTCTCTTTTACTAAAGTCTCAGATCGTTTAAGCAGGTGGCAAACTGTAGACCCTTAATTTTTTACCCAATCCGGTCCAATATGTTTTAATTAGTCCAAAATAATTTTTGTGTTATCTTAATTAAATAATATTTGTTTTAGTATTTATTTTTTATATTTTTTTAAAAAATTAATATAATAATAAATAAATAAATAAAAATAAAAATAAAAAAAGGCGACAGAAAAATCGATGACGAAAAAAATTCTTCGCCGGAAAGTTTGGACAAAATGGCCTTGGGCCATTTTACCTACAGGAGTTTCCTGCGGACGAAGTGGTCTCTGGCCGCCCAACTGGTAAATTTCCACTACAATCCTTCGCAGCAGCCCGCAATAATTTTTTTTGCCAGCGAATTTTTTTTCCAACGCAATTTTTTTCGAAACCAAATTTTATTTGGTTTTGGTTTCCTTTTCCTAATTAATGATAGTTTTCATAAACAATTTGAATTAATCACATAAATTTCCTATAAATAAGAACAAAAAATCACAGAAAGGAGGAGGACTTTTTTGGGACTGGAAAAACTTTGGAACGATTGAACTAGGAGAAACCTTTGGCAGTGAAAACAATCAAACTTTTTGAGAGAAGAATAAGTAACCAAGCAATCAATCCATCAAAGGCAGCCATCTTGCCTTTGTCCTTATTCATCCAAGAAGCAATTTTTGGTGGAACCAACAAACGAAAGTTTGAATATCTAATCTTTTTTTCTTTACAGTAGCTTCAATCATTAAATTGTTTCTTTTGATTTTAAAAACCTTAATTCGTTTCTTTGTTTTCCAAAAATCTTAAACTATTATTCTGTTTCTTCTAAAACCCAAGAACCCTAATCTATTTCTTCAAAATCTTAAAACCCTAATCTACTTTTCAACTTTTCAAAACCTTAAATCATTTTATTAATTTACCAACCCTAATCTGCTTTCCAATTTTCCAAAACCTTAAAACCCTAAATTGAATCCTTTTATTTCCAAAAACCCTAAAAAATATATTTTCTATTTCTATAAACCTTAAATCGTTTTGTTTATTTCCAAAAAACTTTTAAAAACTCTAAACTAGTTTTCTTCTAATTCTTTTCCAAAATTCCAAATGTTTTGATAAATATCCAAACTCAAAACTCACTTTACAGTTTCTAAAAATCACATAAAACTTTATAAAACTATAAACTATTTTCTCAAATCCTAAAACCAAAATATGATTTTTTAAAAAACACTAAAAACCCTAACTCAACTTCAAAACCAAAAATAGTAAACCCTAAACTAGTAAACCTAAACCCTAAGGTTCTCTTAAACCCTAATTCCCCTAAAATCGTAAACCCTAATTTTTCTAAACCCTAATCTTTAAAACCTTAAAACCTTATAAATCTAAATATTAAAATTCAACACAGTAAGTCTAAAAACAACAATCCAATAGCTAATAATCATAAACATAATGTTTTAAGGTATCTGAACCCTAATTTCATGATTTTACCCTCAAACCCTAATTTGGTTAATCAAAGAACCTTATCAATCCCTTAAATTATAAAACCTTAATCCATTTCAACTCCCTTAAAACTTACAGTATCCTAAACCCATAAATTCTAAAACCCTAAACATTAAATAAAGAATCTTAAATAGAAACAGTAGCCCTAATTTGAATCTTTACTTGCTTTATTTAATTTTATATTTGATTATGTAGTCTATTATATGCTTTAATTTATTTTCAATGCTTTGTTGGTTTATTTAATTTCAATGCTTAATTTATTTAGCTTATCATGGATGGATGTTTACTTTCTATTTTTATTGATGTTTAATATCTGTGATGAATTATTTATTTATGATGAATGGTTATTTACTTTTATCGATTTATTTTGATTTCCAAATATTGCAAGAGGTATATTTCCACTTTGTGGGTGCCTCATTAGTTAAATATCATGTAATTTAAATAGCTTTTATATTTTGGACCAATGTAAAGGACATGTTTTTACCTTTTGGTGGGTGTCCTATTAGTTTAGATATGGATGATGTAAGGGCATGTCTCCATCCTCGGATGGGTGTCCATTTATTTGTTTTGCTTGGACATTGCTTTGATTTTTAATATAACGATGCTTTATTTCAATTGTTGTGTGTAATATGGATAATATTGTTATATTTAAGAATTTTATAATTTTAAGACTTGTAAAGGAGGCTGGTTCTAATGAACCGGGTGTTGTGGGGGTGCTGGGTCATTTCTCACCTTCCCCACACGTACCCAACTTTCCGAACCCATTAGAGGGTTAGGGATTCCTTAGGAATCGAGTCATCCACCCCTTTCTTTTTCCTAGTCCGTCCGGGTGGCGAATCCATTTTCTCCGAACTTAGGTTCATGTTCTCTAAGGCCCCGAGCCTAAACAGTGCCGAAGTCTCAAGAACCATTCCACCAGGAGTGGGGGCAAAAATCCCCGCTCACATTATGGCTTATAAAATGGAATCATCTCTATGAAATTATGATGCTACTACCTTATTTTAAAAAATTACAACATTGCTAATTAATTGAAAGATGTAATACTTTAACAAAATAAACAAATGATGAGATTGAATTGATTAAAGGAAATTGAACTTGCGTTGGTCAACTCCACCAAAAATAATTTGTTAAACCAAGATCGTTGTTGCTACTGCCTGAGTCCACTTGTGTTTTGGTCGGTGGAAGCAATTTGAAAGACAATTGCTATTGCCTCTCTGATTTCTTTTCCTTTCTTTTTTGCTTTTTACTTTCTATTTTGATTAATCTTGCTACTATGTGTCTCTGTTAATTGCTGTTATGAATTATCAATGTTGCCATCCCTTTTTGGCTTCAAGCTTCTGTATTTATAAGCATAAATTAGGGTTAAAGCCAGATTAATTTTCCCACACTCTTTCTACTTATCCAAGGGTAATTAGAGTTCAAGCCAAACTCAAACTGAATTTGGCTTAGATTAGGTACTAACGAAGACTCATATCAAATGGAAACCTCTGCCAGTTCGATATGAACCTAAGCTCATATCGAATTGAACCTTGGTCAATTCGATATAGGCTTTGTGCACATATCATATTTGATGTCCAATTTGATATGAGCATATGCTCATATCAAATTGGTATGCCCAATTCAATATGGCACAACCCATATCTAATTAAACTAAACTTAATGGACCATTTAGGGTTTTAGGAACTGAACTGTAACACCTCCGTACCCCATATACGTACACCGCATACACCCACACAACACGTGATATACGTATAGAGGATATAAGGGTGTCACAGTCCATTTTAAACAAACCAATCCATCCTTCATAAATATAAAACCAAAGTCATCATTACTAAAATCTGAATAAACTAAAAATATTTAACTTATATTGTAAATAGTAATAGATGAAACAACCCTTGTTAAAATACATATACATATATATATATATATCTTCATTACCCCAAAAGTTTATCCAAAATATTTGTTTAATAAGCAGCGGAAAATACATATGTATATATATCAAAATCAATTTTTACAAAATTATAGAGTTTATACATGTTGGCAGCTCATCTCTGATCTTGATGTCCACAACTCAACACTGCTCTAAAAAACTCAAGCCTAGACTTGACTTGGTCTAGACGAGCTATGCGGCACAACTGGATCTACCCTGTCACCTGCACGATGAACCACAATCGCTAAGCAGAAAGCTTAGTGGTGCAAACTTTAATTCAATATAGATCAATGCTGCTCATACACAATACATATGAATATGTCAACTCATTACATTATATCTTAACGTATTAATCATTTGCATCATATTTCATAATTCACATTAAAGCAAAGACAAACATGGGCCCAAAAGGATCTAATATGCTATTCAAAGTTCAGAGTTACTGCTTTGGTCCATTATGACACCTTGTGTCTAGCCCCGTAGGCAATATATATATATCCATGGATAATGTAACAGCCCCAGTCTCTTGGGCCTCAACCCAGCTAGATCCATAGGCCCTAGTATCTTGGTCCTCAACTCGGCTAGACTGCTATAGTTTTTGAGGCTTATGACCTAGTCTTTTCACCCCAAAAACATCATATTTCACATTTATCAGCTGGGCTCGGCTTACGACCTGGTCTTTTCACCTGCCCAGCAATTCATAGGCATGCCGCCAATCCCAGAACTCTAAAAATTGAATAACATACTAGGCACACAATTGATTCATTTATCTCATTATCAATTTCTTTCATAAATCATTTCATTTCTCATAATCAAACTAGGCTCATTGCCTTATTATATCATCTTTTCTCATTTTTCTCATTCTTCTGTTTTATCTCAATATTGATTGGTTACATTATGTTTTCATATATGTCATCATGTTATTCCACATTTCCTTTCATTTACAGAACATTACTCAATTGCTTTGATGCATCAACATAATTCGCAATATGCATATCATACCCTATAACTCATTCATCAATAGTATATCAATTAACTTAACATATTTCTCAACTAAATGTGTTAAGCCTCAATGTCATGTAAATGTATGCAATCATTCAAAGTTTGTACTTACCTCTAAAAGCAACAACACCACTCTATCAGCTTCTTCTTCCAAGATATTCCTCAAACATTGGCTTGGGTAACTTAATTCTCTTCAAAACCTAATCCAAAGGTGATTATACAAACTCACTTAGAGATACACATAAGAAAACAAGGAAGAGAACTATCTAGGGCAAACTCTATACTTGACACGCTCAACAACACGGGCGTGTCCTTGGTCGTGCCCTAAACCCACAACACAGAAGCTTTGACACGCTCAGTGACATGGGCGTGTCACTACACGTGTCAATTCTCCTCCAACACAGAAGCTATGACACGCTCAGTGGCATGGACGTGTCAATCTACCACAACACAGTAGCTGTGACATGTTCAGTGACATGGGCGTGTCACTGGACGTGTCAATTCTCCTCCAACACAGATGCTATGACACGCTCAGTGACATGGGCGTGTCACTGGACGTGTCATTCTTCCAACAACACAGTAGCTATGACACGCTCAGTGACATGGGTGTGTCACTGCACGTGTCACCAACCCAGAAAATGGAACCAACGACACGTCCAAAGACATGGCCATGCTACTGGGCGTGTCAGGCCAAAAACCCTAAAATTGACACAACAATATCACATCCAACAAGCCTCTTACTTTAACCTTATCAACACCACACAAACTCAACCAAAACCATCAACATACCATATAATACTTGAGTAAACCTTAAAACAACTCAATTACAAACATCAAAACACAATCACAACCATATAACACAACTCAAAATTACAACACCCACAATTCTTGCCTCTTTCACCAAACTTAACCCTTTTCTCTTCAATCCAACCCCAAAATCAAAGTTAACAAAACAACACAACCTCAAATATACCAAAACAACCATAAACACATCTACAACAACCAATCACCAAACTCATAAACACAAACTCAAAAGAAAACAAAGAAACAAGTTCGAAACTTACCGAAAGTGAAGAAAATCCTTAAAACTCCAACTTGATCTCTTGAAAACCTTCAATCTCTTGAGTTTGGAAGTGACAAAATCTCTCCTTCTTGAAGATGGTGGTGATGGCCCGCCAAAGAAAAAAGAAGAAGATGAAGATGAAAGAAGAAGAAAGTCAACCTCTTTTAACCAAACATCTTTCCCAAATCACTTTCGACCAAGTAATTTAACAATATAATATTCAACCCACTTATGTCATCTTCCACTAACAAAATTAATTACTATAATTAAACCAAATATCCACCACCACTATCTTATATAATTAAAATATCCTTTGACCTATTAAAACCATTGACTTGTATATAATATATATCTCTTCATATACAAAGCATATACACATCTTCCTATCATCTCACTTAATCACATATACACTTAAAATCATATAATTAATTCTATTTGGGATATTACATGAACCAACTTACTTTGGGACTTTAAAAACTGTATCAGCCTAATTTAGGGCTTTAAATTAGGTTTAAGCTCTTAAAGTCAAACTGAATGTAGCTTGGCCACTGTTAATTGGGATCAATTTCGAATAGGGCCAAAATCAAGGGTCTACACATGAAGACTTTGAAGAATCTAAATGTGTTGAATGATTGACTTCCATTTCCTAATTGTAGATGCAAGGCACCGAGAAACAAATCGGTACATTAAAGTAACGTATGGGAATTCAAAATCCCATTTTCCTACCCTTCTTTCACATGCTTTGAAAACATCTCATGTTTATATGTGTGTCACATGGCTAAATATGTCAATGTTAAGTTTGATCATATAAACTTCATGCCCACATTAGAATGCACAATCTTGCCCATACTCTAAGTATGCCTTTACAAAACCTTAGAAGTTCAACTTGATATGATTATTTAAGTACACACTCAATACCTAATAATCCTAAGCATGTGTGGCTTTGAAATCACAACATGAGGCTATCTAAAAAATAAAGCACAATATCAATAAAAAAAAGTAAAAATAAAAGAAGAAGAAGAATAACAACAACAACAGGCTCAAAAATTTCCAAATTTGTTTCATTAAAAAAAAGTAATACAAATAAGGGTTAGTCCTTACAATATCTTAATAGATTAACCCTGTGACGAACATTAAAAGAGAGAGAGAGAGAGAGAGAAGTACAAAGTAAAGGTAGGAGCCTAAAAGTAATACCCATGAATTTCAAATATTGTTAAATAATTAATTTAGAGGGTAGTTGATATAATTGAAGAGAGAAATACAAGATATATACATAATATATACAAGATATATACCTATTGTATATTTGGTGTATACATAAAATATACATGATATATACATATAGGTAAAAATATGCATAACATATAAAATAAAGTATACGTGGCATATAAATATATATTAAAATATACCTAACTTATATATTATATATACATTTGGTGTTGGGAAAATCATAATTAAAATAAATAAAAAAAGCCAAAGGAAGAAGAAAAAATGTGGCTAGGAAAATAAATAAATAAATAAATAATATTTATGGATGGGAATGAATAAAGAAAATAAAAAGAAACCATCATCTTCTTCTTTTCCCATGGGAGGTCAAAATTCTTAAGGAGAGAGAGGGATTTTTGCTTCTTCAATCACTTAAGTTTTACAACAATTTTCAGGAAAACGAGTTGGTTTTGAAGGAAAATCAATAATTCAAGTAAGTTCTTTCTCTCTAAAGCTTTATTTTCTTAGTTTTAAGGTTATGTAAGATTGGTCTAGAGAGAAAATCTGTTTAAATGGTTAAAGTTGATAGTAATTGAGTTAATATAGTGGATATGTGATGATTTGATTATCAATTTATGGAGATGAGCATAAATTGTGAATTTATTTAGGATTATGAGATAATTATGTGGAAATTGGAATTTTAATATGGGTCATTTTAATTGTTGTAATAAGATGAATTAATGTTAATTTACTACAAATATTATGATTTTATTGTTAGAAATTTGATATGAGTATGTTTTGGTAAAGTTAGGGTTTATGGATATGTTATGTGAAAATTAGAGTTGTTAAAAGTTGTTTTTATAATTTTGAAAATGAGTTGTTTTAATGTTATATTGATGCATATGTAATGAATTTGTGGTTGGGCGATGGAAACGAATATGGATAGTTGAAGTTTGGATAAGGTAGTAAGGGAAGAAATTGGGGTTTTATTGGGAATTGGTGATAAATTGAGTAATTAGTGATTAATTGTAAAGAATTAGTATGCAAATTATTTTAAATGGATAATGTTGTTTTTTGTTGGGTTATATATGTATAGGCCAAAGTGGTAAAAGTGCTAGAGTTTAGGGTTTTGGCTTGGAAAGGATTTTGGAGTGAATTTGGAAGTAAATAAGGTTAGTACATGTTTTAATAATTATTATTTGAATAATATTATTGTTGGCATAACACATTATGAATTTGAGAATGTGTTATGTCACTTTCATTTTTGAATTTGATAAGGATGTGTGTATGGTATAATTACGAGAGTGATTAATTCATGATGTATGAAAGATGAGCCATTGTAGAATGTCTATTGCAATTGTTATGTACATGATGTATAAAATATGGAATATGCTAAAATTGATTTGGAAAATATGAGAAATGAACAATGTAGCAAGAAAGGAGAAAGAAAATGTGAAAAATATGAAAGAAAGAGTAAATGTGATGGAAATAAAATATATATATATGATAAAGAGATGAGAACGTGAAAGAATAATATGTTATTGTGTGTTTGTAACTTGTACAATTACTCATCCAGTATTGATGAGATTGATTATGCATGCATTGATAGACCTGAGCAGAGCTAGGTCATGAGATTGAAATTGAAAATGGACCCAAGCAGAGTTGGATCATCAAATTTATGTGATAACTAGACTCAGTAATTGTATAGAGGTTGTTGGGCCCAATGTATATGTGATTGTGGGTGATTGTGGGTTTGAATAAATATATATAATTAATGAATTATAAATGAAAGGTGATTATATTAATATTACAAATTATATTATGAGGAAAAGGATTAAAATGTATATATATATGATGTTTTAAACTTGTACCACTAAGTTATTTAGAGTGGTTGTATGAATCACACCGGTAAGAGAGTTGCTGATATGAGAGATTTAGTTTGTGGTTGATATTTGGAGATCTAGGGTGCCACAAGACCAACAGTGCCAACTGCATACACGTAAAATTATGGTTATTATTTTGTATTATGCTATGTATAATAATGCTTAACTCTTATTTACTAAGTAAAGAATTGAAATTATGATGTATATATATAATTAAGATAAATAATTTGAATATGTTTTGAAGAATTAGAAAGACTTGTGAAAATTAAAATATTAGGAGTGTTCAATTTCATTTGGGTTGTGTGTTTGATGATTTGGGAAATATTGAAAATACAGATAAAACTCCGGCAAAATTTTTCAAAACTTTTCTTTATAAATTTGTATTTTTAACATATAAACACTAATATACATCTATTTATTTACTAATTAAATTATCTTTTAATGCATAAATTATATTTTTTAAGTTATGGAGAATTTTCTAAGGATTATTTTAGTGACATCATTGTATTTTGTATATGTATTTTACATATATATGATGTATGTATTATACATATATATAGTATAAGGGTTTTACATTTATTTTGTATTAGAGTCTAGGTTTGAGATTCTCGACCTAGGTGGATTTCGAAAAGAAGAAAAAGGAATTTTAAATTGGTGATTTGAGTTTTGATACAAGCATATGTATTGGCACTTAAGTTGGCCTCTAATGCGACACTATTATTTATGGTGAGAGATATAGGTTGTGGTGGCATCTGGAGGGCATAGGGTTAGAGGACAGTGTAGGGAGTGTAGTTCTGGGTAAGGACATACCTAGAGGTAGAGTAAATGTTGAAGGACTTCAGAGGTAGCCAGACAAGAGGTGCAGGGTCCTCTAGTGTGGGTTCAGCAAATGGCAGAAGCATTCCATCAAGTTCCAGCACCTCAGCAAGGTAGGAACTATGAGAAGCTCAGAAAGTATGGAGCTATAGATTTTAAGGGAACTGTAGATCTAGTAGAGCCAGAGCAGTAGTTGGATAGGGTTGAGAGGGTGCTCATTCAGTAATAGGCTACTGTAAAAGAGAAGTTTGACTATGCTATATCTCTTCTTTAGGGGGATGCCTATGATTGGTAAAAGATGGTTTCTCATGCATTAGTCCAACCACTAGTGCTAAGTTATGAAGATTTTCTAATGGACTTTGGTAGAAAATTTACACCTAGAGATTATAAAGATGGGAAAAAGAGAGTTTCTTGATTTGAAACAAGGAGAGAAGACAGTAACAGAGTACAAGAAGGAGTTTTAAGGTTGAGTAAGTATGCCAGTGGGATTATAGTGAATGAGGTAGACAGATGTATGAGATTTGAGGATGGATTGAGTCCTGCTATCAAATGTCAAGTAGCAGCCATCCAGAATGAGGAGTTCTCTATATTAGAGGGTGTTTCTCAAAACTTAAAAGCTGGTCAAAACTGATTATAAGCAGTTTTTAGATTATAAGTTGTTTATTTAAGTGTTTTTGAAAACTTAAATAGTAGATTATAATCTGATTTTAATCAGTTTTTTAAAAGTTGGGTTTTGCTACTTTTTTTTAAGCACTTATTTTTTAAGTAGTTTTGACCAAGTAAAAGACCATACTATCCCTACCTAATCTTCAATATTTCAAATTTGCCCACCCTATACACTTTAGTTTTTTATTTGTATAATTTATTGATAATACCAATATTATTATTATTATTAAATAAATTTTATTATTATTATTATTATTGCAAAATAAATTTTGAATTGACATTTAAAAAATTATTTTTATACAATAAATAAACTCATGGATAGTTTGGTCATTTTGACAGTTTCTGCAATTAAAAACTGATTATAAGCTGATTTTACAGAAACACTTAACTGATTATAAACTTATTATCAGCTGATTATTAACTAGTTTATAGAAATGCTTAACTGCTTATTTTTAATCTGATTATAATATAAAAATCACTTATTCACAATAAGCTGAAAAGCTCCAATTTTGAGAAACACCCTCTTAGTATCAGCTGCAAAAAAGTGTGGAGAAAGCTGTAGAGGTTGTAATTACAGGGGAGAGTAGGAGTAAGAGACCCTCGTTGGAGGTAGAGTCATCATCTCGCAAGAGGAGGAGAGAAGATTTAGTATAGGGTGTTAGTGAGAGTTAGGGGAAGTCAAGTAGACCTGCTCAGCATAAGCAGAGGCCTGCAATATCGGTAGCTAGTGTTCCCACCCCTACGTTTTAGAGGCCTACTCCACCCACTTGTGTCTAGTGTGGTAGGGCACATAAGGGTGTTTGTTGGGGAGTTAATTCTAGAGAATGTTATAGATGTGGATTCCATGACCATTATATTAGGGATTATCTAAAGTCACTAGAGGACAGACAGATGGAGACAGTTGGATTTAGACCTAGTTCTAAAGGAGGTAGAACTAGTAGAGGTGGCAGGGCAAGTTTGAGATAGAGGGAGGAGTCGGTAACTGTAGATAGAGCAGAGGGAGTCAGAACAACACCAAGAGGATATGCTATGGAGAGAGAGCAGACTATCCTGAAGGTAGATGAAGGTAAATTACTATTATCTGGCATGCTGCTTTTACATTGGTGGAATATTTATATATTATTGACGGTTTAAGTTAGTGTTATAAGGAGTTGGAAATTGTAATTGCCTTGTATGGTTTAAATTATTATGGTAGATAATTTCAAGGATGAAATTATTTAAGGGTGAGAGAATTCTAACACCTATGAATTTCAAATACTATTAAATAATTGATTTGAGAGTAGTTAATATGTTTGAAGAGAGAAATATAAGATATATATATATATAATATACACAAGATATATACCTATTGTATACTTGGCGTATACATAAAATATATATGAAATATATATAGGTAAAATATACATAACATATAAATAAAGTATACATGGCATATAAATATATATTAAGATATGCCTAACATATATATTATATATACATTTGGTGTTAGAAAGATGATAATTAGAATAAATAAATAAATAAAGTCAAAGGAAGAAGAAAAAATATGTGGTTAGGAAAATATATAAAATAATTAATTAATTAATATATATGTATGGAAATGAATAAAGAAAATAAAAAGAAACCATCATCTTCTTCTTTCACCATGGGAGGCTGAAATTCTTAAGGAAAGAGAGGGATTTTTTGTAACATCCCAAATGATACCCTAAAATTTTGGAAATGCTTATGGTTGATATTGATTTAATGATTTTAAAGTGTGTAATAATGATTAAGAGGAAAAGAGGAGTGTTTTATGTTGTATATATGAAGATATATACAACATATACAAGTCAACATTTATTGATGGTCAAATGTGATAATTAATTATTTAAAATAGAATTAATGTAAGTGGAAGATGATATTTATAATATTATAATATATTAAATACTTGGTGAGCATTTAATGAAGATTTAAGTGGTTAAGATGTGAGGTTGGTTTGACTTTCTTATTCATCATCATCTTCTTCTTCTTCTTTCTTCTCTTTTGTCGGTCACCATTATCAACCAAAGGAAAAGGGATTTTGTTGCTTTCAAACTCAATATTGAAGGATTTCAAGTGATTAAGTTGGAGTTTTAAAGATTTTCTTCACTTTTGGTAAGTTTCCAACTTGTTTCTTTGTATTCTTTTGGAGTTTGTGTATTTGAGTTTGGTGAATGGTTGTTGTTGATAGGTGTATGATTGATTTTGGTATGTTTGAAGTGTTTTGTCTTGTTAACTTTGATTTTTGGGGTTAGATTGAAGAAAAGGGTTAAGTTTATTTGGAGTGGAAAAAGGGTTTAAGAAAGATGTTTGTTGGATGTGGTGTTTTGGTATCGATTTTAGATTTTTGGCCTGACACGCCCATGAACATAGCCATGTCTTTAGGCGTGTCGTTGGTTCTGTTTTTAGTATGGGTGACACACCCATGTCACTGAGTGTGTCACAGCTTCTGTGTTGGAGTAGTATTGACACGTCCAGTTACACGTCCATATCACTAAGTGTGTCATAGCTACTGTGTTGTTGGTGGATTGACACATCTAGTGACACGCCCATGTCACTAAGCGTGTCAAAGCTTCTGTGTTATGGGTTTAGGGCACAGCCAAGGACACGCCTGTGTTGTTGAGCGTGTCATGTGTAGAGTTTGCCCTAGTTAGCTGTTGTCCTTATTTTCTTATGTGTATCACTAAGTGAGAATGTATAATCACCTTTGGATTAGGTTTTGAAGAGAATTGAGTTGTACCAATCCATGTGTTGAAGGATTCATGGAAGAGGAGGTTGATAGATTGGTGTTAGTTGCTCTTAGAGGTAAGTACAAACCTTACATGGTTGCATACATTTACATGACTTTGGGACTTAACACATTTGCTTAGAAAATGTGTTAGGTTACCTATTATATTGTTGATATATGAGAATGGTGCTATGTTTTGCATTATGTGAAATATGTGAAATATATGTTGAGGATTCGAAATATATGAATAATGTAATTTGTTATGTATACCCTAAGGATGAAATATAAAGCCATTGGTGATGGTTATGTTGATATAAATGGGATATTTGATGCAATATGCTTATGATGATCATGAGAAAATGTGAAAGGATATGATAATGAAATAATGAAAGAATTGTGTGCCTAGTATGTTATTCAATTTTCAGAGTTTTGTTGTTAGTGGCATGCCTAAAAGCAACAATCCCTTAAAGCTGGGTTGGGCTTAGTCCTTGAAACCAGGTTGGGTTGATGCTATGCTCCCCTTGAAGCTTGGTTGGGCCTAGTCCTTGAAGCCTAGTTGGGATGTTACATATAAGGTAACCTCATTGTGATAATGATTCGCCTATGGGCTTGATAAATGTGATTATTGGACCAAAACAGTAACTCTGAAATTTGAATGGCATATTAGTTTCTTTTGAGCCCATGCTTGTCTTTGCTTAAATGTGAATCATGAATGATGAAATAATTGAACAATATAATAAAATATAATGTTATGAAATATGATATCATTGCATAGTGTTTCTACTTCTTGAAAGTTTGACATTGGCATTACATTGAAACATATAGTTATTGTGGTTTGTACCACTAAGCCTTTGGCTTAGTGCGATTGTAATTTATCGCGCAGGTGACAGGGTAGATCCTGTTGAACCAAAGAATTCAACTAGATCAAGTCGAGCCTAGGCTTGTGATCCCTTGTGAAGTGTTGATTGTTGGACTTCAAGATCAGAGACGAACTACTAAGCATGTATAAACCTTATATTTTTGTAAATATTGATTTTGAAGTATATGTATGTATATTACGCTGCATTTTCCGCTGTTATTAAACAAATGTTTTGGATAAACTTTGGGTGTTATGAAGATATATGTATATGTATTTTAACAAGGAATGTTTTATCTATTACTATTTATAATGATCATTTGATGATAAAGTTTTAAGGATGGGTTTGCTTCAATTAGACTGTGACATCCTTATATCCGGTATATGTATATTACATATTGAGAGTATATGTGGTGTACGTATATGGGGTATAGGGGTGTTACATTTTTGCTTCTTCAATCACTTAAATTTTACAAGAATTTTCAAGAAAACAAGTTGGTTTTGAAGGAAAATCAAGAATTCAAGTAAGTACTTTCTCTTTAAAGCTTTATTTTCTTAGTTTTAAAGTTATATAAAATTGGTCTAGCAACAGAAAATATGTTTAAATGGTAAAAGTTGATAATAATTGGGTTAATATAGTAGACATGTAATGATTTGATAACCAATTTGTTGAGATGAGCATAAATTGTGAAATTAGGATTATGGGATAATTATGTGGAAATTGGAGTTTTAATATGGGTGGTTTTAATTGTTGTAATAGGATAAATTAATGTTGTATAATAACAAATATTATGATTTTATAGTTGAAAATTTGATATGAGTAAGTTTTGGAAAAGTTGGGGTTTCTGGATAGGTTATGTGAAAATTATGGCTGTTTAAAGATGGTTCTATGATTGTGAAAATGAGTTTTAATGTTATATTTATGTATATGTAATGAATTTGTTGTTGGGTGATAGAAATGAATATAGATAGTTGAAGTTTGGATAAGGTATTAAGGGAAGAAATTGGGATTTTATTGGGAATTGGTGGGAAATTGAGTAATTAGTGATTAAATTGTATAGAATTAGTATGGAAATGATTTTAAATGGAAAATCTTATTTGTTGTTGGGTTATGTATGTGTAGGCCAAAGTGGTAAAAGTGGCGGAGTTTAGAGTTTTGGCTTGGAAAGGATTTTGGAATGAATTTGGAGCAAATAAGGTTGGTACATGTTTTAATAATTATTATTTGAATAAATAGTTGTTGGCAAAACACATTGTGAATTTGAGAATGTGTTATGTCACTTTCATTTTTAAATTTTATATGGATATGTGTGTGGTATAATTAAGAGAGTGATTAATGCATGAGGTATGAAAGATAAGCCATTGTAGAATGGCTATTACAATGGTTATGTGCATGATGTATGAAATGTGAAATATGCTAAAATTGATTAGAAAAGATGAGAAATGAACAATGTGACAAGAAATGAGAAAGAAATTGTGAAAATTATGAAAGAAAGATAAATAATTTGAAATTCTAGAAAGATAAAATGTGAAATATCCAGGTTGTGGTTGATATATGGAGAACTAGGGTGCCACAAGACCAACAGTGCCAACTGCATACATGTAAAATTATGGTTATTATTATGTATTTTGGTTTATGTATTATAATACTTAACTCTTGTTTACTAATTAAAGAATTGAGATTATGATATGTGCATATGTATATATATGTATGTATGTAATTATGATAAATAATTTCAGTGTGTTTTGAATATGTTTTGGAGAATTGGAAAGACTTGTGAAATTAAAACACTAGGAGTGTTCAATTTCACACAGCTTGTGTGTTTGATGATTTAGAAAATATTAGAATTACAGACAAAACTCTGATGAATTTTTTCCAGAGATTTTCTCTATAAATTTATATTTTTAATATATAAATAATAATATATATCTATTTATTTACTTATTAAATTATCTTTTAATGTGTAAATTATAGGGATGTGTAAAAAATTCAAAACCCGACCGACCTTACCACCACCCGACCAACCATGTCATTTTAAACCGACTGAGTTGGTTAGTTTTGGCTTTTACATTTACTATGATAATTGACCGAATCGGACAACTATTAAGTGGTCGGGTTGGTCGAGTCCTAAAACCCGACTAACCCGACCGATGCTTATACCTAGTAAATTATATTATCTAAATCATGGAGAATTTTCTAAGGATAAGGTTGGTGACATCCTTGTATTTTGTATATATTTTTTACATAAATAGGATGTATGTATTATACAAATATAGAGTATAAGGGTGTCACACCAAATTTGTTATATCCTTCGTTCCCATCTCTTATAGGCCCTCCTCGACCGGCTTGTCAATATCTATTTCTATCATTCACGATAGGTTTGTGTCAGGATACTTTTCCTCAAGGCGTTGACCCACCTCCTGCTTGTAGAGGAAGATGCCCAGAGTGTAGCACTCATTACTCTTTGCCTTAAAAGTTTCATATTTCTCGCCTTCCTGCTTAAACTCGATGTGAGTAGCCAGGAGCCCCTCATGCTCGACCTTAAGGGCATTTTATGCCTCTACCCTCTTATTCTTTTACATATCATGCTCCTTGAGGGTGGATTGGAGCTCCTCATACACCTATGAGAGATGATCCCCAACATCGTTATGCATTTGGTCTAGCTACAAAACACATGGGTCAATATGCATCAATA
Source organism: Garcia nutans (assembly GCA_947685225.1). Taxonomy (NCBI): domain Eukaryota; kingdom Viridiplantae; phylum Streptophyta; class Magnoliopsida; order Malpighiales; family Euphorbiaceae; genus Garcia; species Garcia nutans. Next base: position 3,431,221 of record CANTUV010000013.1, read on the forward strand.
AAAACTATGGACTAGTATAATATCATCTTAAGAGTCACTTACCACATCAGAGCTCATCTTCAGTTCGATGGTCAAATCAGAGCAACTCATCGTCGTGCACCTGCCTCTCCTAGGGTATATTGGTTATGATCCTTTGTATGGCCCTCCGTACCCTGAGATTAGTTATGGAGTATTTTGCACCATGCTACCTCTAAGCTTTTTATAAAGTGTGGAGATGGTTCGTGCCAATCTAAAGTGGCGAGCTAAAGATTCGTCAACCTTAAGCACCCTTTCAATGGCCGTAGCATCCTTGCTTCCACTGCTACCGTGGACCCTGGAAGAGCCACCGACTTTAACACTTTGCACTATAGAAGCGTCGCCTTCTTTAACCTCAAGATACCAAGTTTTCCCTAGATGTTTTGCAAGCCTTTCTCCTTTACCATTTCCCATACCTGTACAAAGATATAACAGTTGAATAACTAAAAATGAGCATGAATAATCAACTCAAGGAAAGAAACTATACCAACTCAGCTATCAGGGTGAGGGTCTTTGGGAGCTTTGTTGATAAGGAAGAACTTCTTTATCAGCGCCAAGACATTCTTCTTCTTCGTTAAAATGTCCTAGTACACTTTCTCAAAGACCTCGATCTCCTGGGGCTCGAGGTCTTTCTTTTCCACTAACTTTCCACTAGGCTTCGAGCTCCATATGGTTTGGAAAGGAAATACACCCCTCATGTGTCAACATGAAGAATTGGTCTTTCTAGCCCTTCATATAATTAGGCTTGCCAGTGAATAGCCCAAATTGAGGTTGTCCCTATTGATACATAAAATCTTTATTGGCCCCTAGATGTGCTTTGAGGATAGAAAAAGAGTTGAGCACCCGAGCTGAGAGGGTCACCCCCAAAAGTTTGCATAGAATTTCAAACCCCATCACAATCCACTATGCATTGGTGTTGAGTGACCTAGAGAGATACCATGATACTGCAAGAACTCCATGCAAAATGGGTGCAATGGAACTCACACCCTAGCTTAAAGATCCTTCTCTTAGAGGATGACTTGTTTGTTGGTGGCCAAATAGAAGGCTTGGGACTCATCCCTAGGCACAACAAGATCGTACTTTGAGAGTATCCCATATTTCTTCTAGGTCATTCCAAGAAAGACTAGAGTTGATATCTTACACTTAAGTTTTTTAAATAGCAACGTAGGCTCCCTCCTCCTCCTCTTTTTCGTTAATGATAATTGGCTGGCCTCGAAGCTTCCACTCCATCAACCACTAGCAGAGCACCGTTGCCAAAGGCCTCACTTCCCTTGAGCTGAACACCACTCTTATGCCTGGATGCAACTCTCACACACCCCTGCTATCACTCAAAGAAGTGATAATCTCCCTCGAACCCCTAGAACCATACCCTATACTCTCTAAGCTCATCCTTACTTTGAAAAACAAGAAAAAGATGATAGAGCTTACCTTACTTCTTTATCGTCCTAGAAAGTAGAAATTGAGCACCAAATTGAGCAATAACAAATTGATCAGCATTATCAGAGCAACTGAACTTTCACGATAGGCAAAGGTGAAAGACAACCAATAACTCTTCCTCCCTTTTTATATATATGAGGCATATAAGAATGTCCAGTCATATTCATGATGCAGGGTAGCAAAATAAAACCTAGATTTCCTACCCTCATCTCTATGTGACACGAGAGCCACAACATACATGTGCATGCCATGTCACCTCATGTGCCAATATATTATCACCATCACTACCTAGAATAAATGTTAGGGCACATGGGAGGGACTAGTGGTACTGTACCATAGAGACCAGGCCCTCCATACTAGTAGGTCGGGCTCTCCACACCGAGCAATCCCGCCCACTAGAATGAGTTTTCACCTGCAATAAGTCAAACCTCTGACACAACGGCTCTACAACTTTGAAATAATTGTAATTCCCACTAACTACATCAGACCCCCCCCCCCTCCTCAATCCATCTTCTATAAATAAGGGCTAACCTCCACAAGTAAAGGATCATATCTTCCACTCTTTTAGCTTTGCAGACAAACCAAGCTCTGATTTAGATATCAGAGTTTTTTCACTAGAACCCAAGCCCCTGTTTATTTGTTTTGCTAGTGACCAGCCCTGAACCTGAGCTACAAGGAACAAACCCGAGGTCCACTTTTTATCATTAAGTATAATCCTTTGAGCATTAGTCAACTATGTGATGAGAGTTATAAAGTCATTTTTAAGTCACTTACATATGAAGTTATGGATATCAAGATTAATAAGGTTGCTTTAATTAGATATGGCTAAAAAAAATGTCTATATTGCGTACCTAAATGATGCTTCATAGAAAATTATTTGTATGTCTTTAGCTTAAGATGAAGATACATTCTTGTAGCATAAAAGACTATGTCATGTGATTTCATGACTTTCAAAATGGATTCAGTAAATGGTTTACCGAAACTTGTTTTAAACAAAAGTGTTTGGGATGCATGTGCTAAAGAAAACATTGTAGAAGAACTTCAATTACACCTTTACAATTACTTCATATGAATTTGATTCATTATAATAAGAACTTGAAGTCTTGGTAGTAAGCACTATAGTCATGTTAATTGTTGATAACTATTCACGCTTACATTGATATCCTTGCTAATAAATATAATGCATTTTATATATTCATTCCACTCATGAAGATCTTGCAAACTCAAAAAGTTTGTGTCATTTCTAGTGTTAGGAGTGATCATGGGAAAAAGTTTGAAAATTATTTTAAATAATATGGTGTTGAGTATAAAATTTATGCATTAAAGACTCCTAAAAATATGATATTGTTAAAAAGATAAATAAATCATTATACAATTGACTAGGAGCATACTTTGTAAAAATGGTTTTAAAATTATTTTTGGCAAAAACGATTAATATGTCATGTCATATTATTAATAAAGTCATGACTAGAACTATCCTTAAAAAAAAGCAATAAGGTCATTTTCAACCCAAATTCTATTTTAGAAAATTTTAGCACTTAAAATAAAGCAAACAATATAGTTTTTAGTATTTCTATCTTCAACCCATTTGCATTATTTTTAACTCTATAAAATATATTCTCTTTATTACATAAAATATTCCATTTACTTTCTTTTATTAATTGATTATGGAATTTTTTTTAACTATTAGATTGTGAATAATTTAAAATATTTTAATTTGTGAAAATTAATTTAAAATAATTACTTAATAAATTTTATTTAATAACTTAAAACAAAATTATAATATATATTTCATAATTTATTAATTTAATATAAGTTAAATGCACATTTAATCATTACTAATTTAATATAAGTTAAATATACAATAATATTTAGGTTCGTAAAGTTAATTTATCTCAATATTTTAAATTTTTTATGATCTTAATAATGTATATATGTGTATCAATATATTAAGATTTAATCATATTTAATTTTTATCCGTTTTTTTATTTTATCTTATTAATAAGCTTTTTTTTCAATAATACTAAAACCATTTAAAAATAATTATGTTTTAAATTTAAAATTAAATTAGAAAGGAATTTATTTTGTCTATTAATTTAATGAAAAACTAAATTTGTACTTTTAACTAATATAGTTAATATATTTTTATCAAATGGAAAAAGTAAATCCAACATGGGTGCGTCACTGTAGCAACCTTTTAATGTGGTATCAGATTTGATGCCATATTGGAGTGTATTGCAAACAGTAAAACGCTTTATTTAGTGCTTTAGTGACTATATTAGAGATGGTCTAAGAGTTATAAAAGGGAAGCTTGATGTTGCATACTTTGACTCATCTGCAATGGTGGATCTAGGAGGTTCCTGTGGGGGCTGACGACCCCCTTCGACGACGGCCAGAAGTATTGATATAGGGGGATGTATTTTTTGTGGCCACTAGTGCTTGTTGCAGAGAGAACAAGGGCGCCTAGGAAAAGAAGGACGAGCTTGAGAGGTTGAAGACAACCTCTTATGCATAATTACTATTTTGCCCTGGCTGAAACTACGTCATTTGAGCTAGGGGCTTTAATTTTTTTTAAATTTTATTAAGTAAAACGACGCCGTTTCAAGTGAAATGTCACCGTTTTACTTAACATAATTTTAAAAAACTAAAAGTAAAAGCCTGCAGTGTGAAACGCTGCTAGCCTGAGCGAAAGAGAGAGGCAGGGCAAAGAGCAGGCACACAGAGGAAAAGAACAAGGGAGAGCAATAGGCGGCAGGCCAGTGACTCCGACTCCGACTAGACCATTGGTCGAATCCATCGATGATGCTGACCCAACCACCACTAGTCCAGGTTTTTAATATTTTATTAAATTTGTTTTAAATTTTATTACTTTGTTTTTTATTTTTTGTGATTATTAGATTTTAGGTTGCAAAAAATAGAGATTTTATTTTTTAAATATAAACTATATTATATATTGGGTTTTAAATATAAAATGTAGCTTATTAATTAGTTGAATTAATTAAGTGTTTTGTGAATTTATGATAATTTTTATTTTAGGTAAAAAATTGGAGATTCTGTTCTTTAAATATAAAATAGATTATATATTGGGTTTAAAATATAGAATACAGTTTATTAATTAGCTGAATTAATTAATTTTATTGTGTTTTGTGAATTTGTGATAATTTTTGTTTTAGGTAAAAAATTAGGAATTCTATTTATATATATAATATAGTTTATTCAATTGGTTTTTAAATATAGAATATAATTTATTAATTATGTTGAATTAATTGAATTTACTTGTGTTTTGTGAGTTTGTGATTATTAGGTTTTAGGGAAAAATTGGTATTTTTTTCTATATAAATATAGTTTGTTGTTTATTTGAATTTTAATTAACTATAATAATTTATTTAAAATGATATGTGTTGTGATTATGTTGAATTAATTGGTTTTGTTAGTGTTTTGTAAATTGTTATTAGGTTTTAACTATAAAATGTAATTTAATATTTTGTTAGTGTTTAAAATGTTGAATATAAAATTAGGTTAAACTAATTCTGGATTGAACAGATATGGATAAAATTGTTATCAAGACTAAGCAAATACGGAATGAATATGTTGAACCCTCAAATATTCTGATTCCAACACCATTCCCTACATTAAGTAGTCATGCTAGTGAGGAGGAAACTAGTGATAAAATAGAGTATTCGGACGTTAGTTTTGATGATATTATGGGTGACCCGACATTGCGTAAACCTATTGATGAGTTTGATGTTGAGACTAGGAATGATGTTAGAAGACAATATGTAGCTAAAGGACCTTGCCAACCACGTGACCATAATTTTTTCCAAATAGAATTTGAAAAAATAATGAGGAGTTTTAGAGAGAGTTGGTACTCTAAATTTGAGTAGTTGGAATATAGTATTTCTAAAGATGGAATATTTTATTTCTGGTGTTATCTTTTTAGTTCGAATAGAGGATCTAAATGGAGGGATAATGTCTTCACAGAAATCGGGTTTCGCAATTAGAAAAAAGCCATAGAGAGATTTAATGAACACATTGGCAGTGCCGGTAGTCCACACAATAATGCTAGAATATTATATGTTGGTTTCAAAATTCAAAGATAAAGTGTGTCTCATGTATTATCTTCTCACAACCAAGAGCAAGAAAGGCATTACTGGACACGTTTGGCAGCTATTGTTTACTATATATTTTTTCTTTTAGCAAATGGTTAGCTTTTCAAGGACATGATGAGTCAGAAAGGTCACTTAGCTAGGGTAATTTTCATAAACTTCACAATTGGTACAGTCAACATAATATTGATGTTGGGAATTTAGTTAATTAAAATGCCCCTGAAAATAATCAACTTACTTCTCCACGCATCCAAAAATAAATAGTTAGCGCTTGTACTATAGAGACGACACTAGCAATTATTAAGGATGTTGGATATGACTTTTACTCTATATTAATTGATGAGGCTCGAGATAATTCTGCAAAGGAGCAAATGGCTATTGTATTGAGATATGTTAACAAGTTGGGACAAGTGGTGGAGAGATTAGTTAGAGTGATACATATGAGTGACACATCTGCTTTGTATTTTAAAAAGTGCACTTGATGATTTCTTAGTGAAACATGGGTTATCAATAAGTAGAGTTAGAGGTCAGGGTTATGATGAATATTCTAATATGCGAGGTGAATTCAACGGGTTAAAGACCTTCATTTTAAATGAAAATCTCTCGGTAAGGTACATTCATTGCTTCGCCTCATCAGCTCCAATTAGTACTTGTTGCAACAATAAGGAGCAATAGATTTATGAGTAATTTTTTTATTATGTTGTAATGATTGCGAACATTATTGGAGTTTCATATAAAAGAAGGATGCTCTCCATTAAAAACAACATGATGAAGTAGTTCAATATATAGAAAGTTGTGATATTCAAACTGGAAGAGGCTTGCATCAAAAAATAAATTTAGCTCGACCTGGTGATATACGTTGGGGTTCTCATTATAAAATAATTGTGCGTCTTCTCTCTATTTGGTCACCTGTGAAAGAGGTTCTTGAGAATATTTTTGAGGATAGTTCTTATCAGAGAAATCGAGGGGCAGTTGTGGGCTTGCTTGATAAAATGGGAAGTTATGAATTTATTTTCATTGCTTTATTAATGAGAAAACTTTTAGGATTGACAAATGATCTATCTGAAGACTTATAGAAAAATGATCAAAATATTGTTAATACAATTCATTTGATTGCAACTGTTAAACAAGAATTGCAAAGCTTTAAGGAGAATGGATTGGATAAATTTTTAGAAGTTATTAATAACTTTTGTATAGATCATGATGTCTCAGTACCCAATATAAAAGATAATGCAGGTTATCTATGATCTAAGTGTGTTGATACTCCCATTACTTATTACCACCACTTTTGAGTGGATGTAACACCATTATACCATATAAACGAATAATACACACACTCCTAGTATGTAAGATACGCATATACAGTATAAAAATATCACAATCCGGTTTAATAAAAACTTCCATATTCCCTTATTACTCAAAATATTTATATTTATATCAACATATATGTATCAGAATACATGATACCTCATATTACTTCATTATTTAAAACACTCTTTATAATTTAAAGTATATACTTACATACTCTTAAAACATAATATTAAAATATAATTTAATATAAGATTTATACATGCTGGCAATGTGGCTCTTTTTTTGATGTAGCAATATGCTTCAAGCTCAATCAACTAAAGCCTAGACCTGATATGGTCTAGTAGAACTCTCCGGCTCTACTGGATTACCCCTGTAACCTGCGTGATAAATTACAATCGTATTAAGCTGAAGCCTAGTGGTATAAACTTTGATAATAATAAATTTCAAAAATAATGCCAATGCATAATGTTTATATGCTATGTCATCACATGATATTCAAGACTACTTTTGGATATATGCTAGCATCACTTGATAATTCACACAAACACATACACAAGCATGGGCTCAAACAACTAATACATCATTTAATTCCCAGAGTTATCGTATTGGTCCATAATGACACAATATGTCTAGTCCCGAAGGCAAAATATCAATATAATAGTCTAACAAGGCATGAGCTTATAACCCTATCTTTTCATCCAGCCCAACTTCAAGGACTTGTTGCTGAGGCTTATGACCTAGTCTTTTCACCTCAAAAATATTTTTTTTGATAATGATGCCAACCTTCTAGCCCCATAGGCAAATATAGGCATGCCGCCAAACATAGAACTCTAAAATTTGAATAACATATTAGGCACACAATTATTTCATATTTCCATTATCAATCTCTTTCTCATTTTCTCATGATCAAGCTAGGCATATTGCCTCATTTATCTTATTTATACAATCTAGCTATCACCAATGGCTTTACATAATATCTTTAATGTAAACACAACAAACCACATTGCCCAAACATTTTGGTTCATTTTCATATTTTGCACATAGTTCACATTTCATTCAATTTAGCCATTAACAATGGCTTTTCACAATGCATAATAATGCATACATAGCAATTCACATGTTTTAGCACCATGTTCATGAATACTTGATATATTAAGTACCTTAACATATTTTTCATCCAAAATGTGTTAGGCCATAAGTAATGCAATCACATTCCATTTATCAAGAGTTTGTACATACCTTAGGAAACACTCCAAAACAAGCTTTAAAATTTCCTCTAACATTTTCTTTCAAGTTGCCCTTCGACATAAGAGTTGGGAAAACTACTCTTTCTCAATGCCTATACCAAATGTGATCATAAACAACCATTTAATATTACATTCTAAGGCATTATCCACATCAAATCATTTAAATAAGAATTACAAATTAAAAACAAAGAAAAGAGTTATTCTCAAGTGACACGCCCCCAACAACACGGGCATGTTAATGACCGTGTCATTAACTCACTCATACAGAAGCATTGACACATCCAATGACATAGGTGTGTCATGGGTGTCTCACTGCCCATGTCATTCATTCTGCCACACAAAAACTTTGACATGCCCAACAACAAGGGCGTGTTTATGGCCGTGTCAATTATTTTGCCTTACAGAAACTACGACATACTCAGGGACATGGTTGTGTTACTGGTCATGTCATCAATGTTGAACTCAACACCGTTGACACACCCAACGACATGATCGTGTCACTGGCCATGTCAGGCAAAAGTTCTGTATTACAAACTTTCAACCATATGAACATAATCATTCCAAACTCAACACTACAACACCCTTAATCATCATATTAGTTTATATCCATAATTCACCCATAAATTCAACACTTATATAGCTTCAACATATCATACAATCATCTTATTCAATTAATCATCACTTTCTTTCATAACACATTCAAAGAAGAAGAAAGAAAAGAAATCTCTTCTCTTTCAATCTAATCTTAAAAATCACCATTAGCTACTCACAACATCTTCATACATATTCAAATAAACCATTAAAATATGCTAATACACAATCCCCAAAATCAATATATCATTCTTCTATAGAATTCCAAAGAAACTTGCAAAATGATAGAGAAACTTACCAATTGATGAAAAATCCTCAAAATCTTCACTTGAATCCTTGAGATTATTTCAATTCTTGGTGTATGGAAGAAGAAAGCTTCTTGCTCACTCTCTCTCTCTAGCTCACGTTCAAAGAAGAAACAAAAGAAGAAGAAGAAGAAGAAGCAAATTCCAATTTCTCTTCCTTTCCATCCTTATCTAAATATATATATATATATACATTAATTATTCTTTTATATGTGTTGTGTATGTTTGGTATATGTATATGCCATATTTACTTTAAATATATTTCAAATATACATTTCACTTAAAATCATTTCATTTTTCATTCAAATTATTTATTTAATTTATCCAAATTTAATTTATTTTATTTAATATTCAAAAATTAGGGGTATTACAATTCTCTCCCTCTTATGAGAATTTCGTCCGTGAAATTATCTGCTATTAACTCTAGAACAATTGAGGATACTGACTCCGCATCAATTGTTCACTTTCCCATGTTGCCTCCTCAGTGGCATGATTCCTCCAAAGAACTTTCACAAGTGGCACTTTCTTATTTCTCAACTCTTTTACTTCTTGTGCAAAAATCGTTACTGGTTCTTCTTCATAAGTCAGATCCTAACTCACCTCAATGGACTCTACTAAAAAAATATGAGATGGGTCTGACTTATACCTTCAAAGCATAGAGACATGAAAAATATTATGAATTTGATCCAACTCAGGTAACAAAGCTAGTCTATAGGCCACTGGACCAACTCTCTCTAGTGCCTCAAATGATCCTATGAAATGAGGACTCAACTTCCCTTTGCGTCCGAATCTCAAAATTTTTTTCCACAGAGACACTTTCAGAAATACTTTATCCCACACACTAAAATCTATGTCTCTTCTTTTAAATTTAAATAGGATTTTTGTCGATCTGAAGAAGCTTTCAAATGACTCCATATCAATTTTACTTTCTCTTCTGTTTCCTTAATCAAATCAGGACCAACCAATTTACCTTCTCCAACCTCATCCCAACACAAAGGTGTTATACACCTTCTGCCATACAAGGCCTCATAAGGTGTCATTCCAATACTAGATTGATGACTGTTGTTATACGCAAACTCAATCAATGACAAGAATCTATCCCAACTTCCACTGAAATTAATGATACAACTTCTTAACATATCCTCTAAAATCTGTATCACTCTTTTTGACTGCCCATCTGTCTAAGGATGGAAAGCAATACTAAAATGCAATCGAGAATCCAATGTAATATGCAAACTCTTTCAAAATCTAGATGTAAACCGAGAATCTCGGTTTGACACCAAAGAAACTGGGACTCCATGCAACTTTACTATTTCACTGATATATAGCTCAGCTAACCTCTTAAGTGAGTAATCCATTCGAACTGGAAGAAAATGAGTTGTCTTTGTCATCCGATCTACAATCACTAAATTTCATCACACTTCTTCTGGGTTAAAGGTAATCCAGTCACGAAATCCATCGCCACTCGCTCCCATTTTGACTCTGGCATTAATAATGGCTCAAGCAATCCTGAAGGAACTTGGTGCTCAGCCTTCACTCTTTGACAAGTGAGACATCTGGATACAAACTCTGCTATGTCCCTCTTCATACTTGACCACCAATAATGCTACTTCAAATTCTGATACATCTTGGTACTCCTAGGGTGCATAGCATAAATAGACTGATGTGATTCCTCCAAAATCACCCTCTTTAATCCAACATCGTCAGGAATATATAATCTATCTCTAAACAACAACCCTCTTTTGAGTGGATGTAATACCCTTATACCCTATAAACATATAATACAAACACTCTTAGTATGTAAGATATGCATATACGGTATAAAATATCACAATTCGGTTTAATAAAAACCTCCATATTCCCTTATTACTCAAAACATTTATATTTATATAGATATATATATATGTATCAGAATACATTATACCTCACATTACTTTATTATTTAAAACATTCTTTTTAATTTACAGTATATACTTACATACTCTCAAAACATAATATTAAAATATACTTTAATATAAGATTTATGCATGTTAGCAAAGTGGCTCTATTTTTTATGTAGCAATACACTTCAAGCTTAATCAACAAAAGCCTAGACCCGATCTAGTCTAGTAGAACTCTCCAGCTCTACCGGATCACCCATGTCACCTACACAATGAATTACAATTGCATTAAGCCGAAGCCTAGTGGTACAAACTTTGGTAATAATAAAATTCAAAAATAATGCCAATGCAAAATATTCATATGTTATGTCATCACATGATATTGAAGACCACTTTTGGATATATGCTTGCATCACTTGATAATTCACACAAACACATACACAAGTATAGGCCCAAACAACTAATACATCATTCAATTCCCAGAGTTACCGTGTTGGTCCATAATGACACCATATGTCTAGTCCCGAAGGCAAAATATCAATGTAATAGTCTAACTAGGCCTGAGCTTATGATCCTGTCTTTTCTCCCAGCCCAGCTTCAAGGACTTGTTTCTGAGGCTTATGATCCGGTATTTTCACCTCAAAAATATTTTTACAGAGACGCCAAGCTTCTAGCCCCATAGGCAAATATAGGCATGCTGCCAAATATAGAACTCTAAAAATTGAATAACATATTAGGCACACAATTATTTCATATTTCCATTATCAATCTCTTTCTCATTTTCTTATGATCAAGCTAGGCACATTGCCTCATTTATCTCATTTTATACAATCTAGCCATCACCAACGGCTTTACATAATATCTTTAATGTATATACAACAAACTGCATTACCCAAACATTTTGGGCCATTTTCATATTTTGCTCATAGTTCACATTTCATTCAATTAAGCCATTAACAATGGCTTTTCACAATGCATAATAATGCATACATAGCAATTCACATGTTTTAGCACCATATTCATGAATACTTAATGTATCAAGTAGCTTAACATATTTTTCATCCAAAATGTGTTAGGCCATATGTAATGCAATCACATTCCATTTATCAAGAGTTTGTACATAACTTAGGAAACACTCCAAAACAAGCTTTAAAACTTCCTCTAACCTCCTCTTCCAAGTTGCTATCCAACACAAAGGTTGGGAAAAATACTCTTTCTCAATGCCTATACTAAATGTGATCATAAACAACCATTTAATATCACATTCTAAGGCATTCTCCACATCAAATCATTTAAATAGGAATTACAAATGAAAAATAAAGAAAAGAGTTATTCTTAAGTGACATGCCCAACAGCACGGGCGTATTAATAACCGTGTCATTAACTCACTCATACAGAAGCATTGACATGTCCAATGACATGGGAGTGTCACTGCCCGTGTCATTCATTCTGTCTCATAGAAACTTTGACAAGCCCAACAACACAGGCGTGTTTATGGCCGTGTCAATTATTTTGCATTACAGAAACTACGACATGCTCAGGGACATGGTCGTGTTACTGGTCATGTCATCAACGTTGAACTCAATACCATTGACATACCCAACGAAATGGCCATATCACTGGCCGTATCAGGCAAAAGTCCTGCATTACGAACTCTCAATCATATGAACACAATCATTCCAAACTCAACACTACAACACCCTTAATCATCATCTTAGTTTATATCCATAATTCACCCATAAATTTAACACTTATATAACTCCAACATATCATAATTATCATCTTATTCAATCAATCATCACTTTCTCTCATAACACATTCAAAAAGAAAGAAAAAAAATCTCTTCTTTTTCAATCCAATCTTAAAAATCACCATTAGCTACTCACAACATCTTCATACATATTCAAATAAACCATTAAAACATGCTAATACACAATCCCCAAAATCAATATATTATTCTTCTATAGAATTCCAAAGAAACTTGCAAAATGATAGAAAAACTTACCAGTTGATGAAAAATCCTCAAAATCTGCACTTGGATCATTGAGATTACTTCAATTCTTGGTGTATGGAAGAAGAAAGCTTCTTGCTCACTCTTTCTCTCTCTCTCCCTCTCTCTAGCTCACTTTCAAAGAAGAAACTAAAGAAGAAGAAGAAGAAGAAGAAGAAGCAAATTTCAATTTATCTTCCTTTCCATCCTTATCTATATATATATATATATACATTAATTATTCTTTTATATATATTGTATATGTTTGGTATATGTATATGTCATATTTATTTTAAATATATTTCAAATATATATTTCACTTAAAATCATTTTATTTTTCTTTCAAATCATTTATTTAATTTATCTAAATTTAATTTATTTTATTTAATATTAAAAAATTAGGGGTATTACAGTAAAAATATTTTGTCAAGTACTATTTTTTTAATTAATAATATACTTAACTATTTATTATTCTATACCCTAATTTTCTTTTATTCAATTATAGGTTATTGATTTCATTGCTCAAGAAATGAAAAATCACTTTACATAATCAAGTATGAAATTACTTTTATGTATTGTTTGTCTTTCTCCTAAAAACTCATTCTCCAACTTTCAGCTATCGAAATTACTTCGTCTCACTGAACTATATTCATATAATTTCTCGATCATCGATTGAATGATATTTGAAGATCAACTTGAGACCTATATTGCTGATGTAAGAAGAAATATAGCTTTCTTTGACCTTGATGACATTGGAGCTCTTGCTCATAAAATAGTTGAGACATGTTGTGACACTTTGTTTTCTTTGGTATATCTGCTTATCAAGTTAGCTTTAATCTTACCTGTTGCAACTGCTACTGTCGAGAGATCTTTTTCAGCAATGAATATTATCAAAACGAATTTGTAAAACAAGACGGAGATTATTTTTTGACCGACTACTTGGTGTGCTACGTGAAGAGAGATATTTTTTAAAAAAAATTAAAAATGAGACTATTATGCAGCGTTTTCAAAAAAATGCAAACTCATAGGATATAATTGTCATCTCTTAGTCGTAGTCAATCTAACAGTACAAATTAATTATTGAACTATTGTAATATTAATTATTTAATTTTATTGTGAACTCATCTGTAATTTTTTTCTGTCTAAATTTGATTCTCCCTCAGTAAATTCCTAGTTCTGCCACTACACATCTGGTTTTAAATGCTTTATTTTTAATATGGAAAGAATAATCTTAAAATTTTGAGGTCAAATTCAATCATACGATCTTTGTTGATTATTCTTCTCATTCTAAAGCTTATCGGATTTTTAACAGCAAAACACTTTTAGCTGAAAATCTAGTATTTTTGACAAGTTCATTTCAACTATTGCGAATAAGAACAACAATCATATTAAGGCGACTAAGGAAAATGATGAGAGATCTATTAGTGAAAGAACCATAAGAATAGAACATTGAGAAAAAGGGGTTGAAATTGAATGTGTACTTTAGGAGCCTACAATCTACAGAGTTAAGCTCGACATCCAAGAGTGAGAAATGAAGTCAAAGAAATGAATATGAAATAGATAAAAGGTCTACAATACTTGTGAATATATATGTAGCATTTTTATCACATGTTCGTTCATGAGCCAAAGGATATAAATAGCTCTGCAAAATATGATCATTGAATCATAGCTTTGCAAGAACTAAATCAATTTTAGAGAAGTCAAATATGGAAAATGATACCAAAATCACAAGACCATCCAATAACTGGTGCCATGTATGTGTATAAATTTGCTAATTCTATGCAAGGTGAATTTGACATGATTATGATATGAGAACTAAACTTCTTGATTCAACAAATCAAACAATTAGAGAATGATACATTGATCAATAAAAAAAATAAACTTTGGAGCTTCCCATACAAAGCCACAACTCACTTCCACGAGCATCTCAAAAAGTTGGAAGTTCATGAGAATGGTGAATTTGTTGACTCAAAGTTCTATAGAAGCATAATAGGTTCATTTTTTAATGTAATTGCATCTAAGCCTGATATTCTGTTTAATGATTCCATATGTGTTTGATTTCAAACTAGTCCAAAAGATTGTTGGAGTTGAAAGAATCATGAGAGACTTTACGAACACAAGAAACATATGTTTGCGGTATCCTAAGAGATCTTTATTTGATTTATTTTATGATTTTGATGCAGATTGTAGAGGATAGAAGATTGATAAGAATTGTACAAGTGGTACTTAAAAAATTTCTAGGACGCATGCTAATTTATTTGTTTTCTAGTAAATAAAACTCAATTACACTATCAACCACGAAAGTCGAGTCTGTGTAGTTGTTAGCTATGCACTCAACCGCTATGGATGAGAGCTCAACATGAAGATTCTAGACATTCATTTCATGGTATTTCTATAGAATGTGATAGTACTAATACCAAAAATCTTTCTAAACCCCATTCAACATTCAAGGTCAAAACTATCACATCCCGTCTCCTGAAACGTTATAGTATAAGAATCCAAATTGACTTAAAGTTGTCGGATCCCTCATAGAATTCGAATTTATTACTTAGCCCTTGATCTTCATCATGCATATCATAATCTAAACATGATTCAACTCACTTGCAACAAGCACATATATGTGTACACATATATTTCCTCTTAAAACCATGTTATATAAATATATATGATTACATGATCATGTTACAACGTTCTACACACTATAAAGATATAGTTTCAAACACAGAGAGCAACTAATAAGATAATAGATTACATACAAGTCATATAGACTTTTATGCACGAGTTTTTTTTTTTTTTTAAAAAAAACTATACATAGAATGTTAGCACTTCAAGCTTCTTGGAAGGAAGGAATAAGAAGCTTGATCCTCCTATGGAAACATACTTGAAAACTTCATGAAATAAAACGTGAAAAACATGGTTAAGTGAAATAGTAGTTTTAGGACAAACCAAGGAGAAATAATGATATATACATAAGGTGCTAAAACACTAAGGTTTTAACAAAACAATTTAGAGAACACATTAAAATTTATGTGAGGCATTTTATAAATACCAAAGATAGATATATATAGATATATATATATGTATATATATATACAGTTGACTTCCTTTTGCCCTTTTTGTATGGCAAGTTCTGCGACAGAAAGTCACATTTTTTATTCATGTTCTCCAATTGCCAAAATCTGGAGATATTATGATGCACACTTGCTTCCCTATTGTAGTGCACAACCGACTAATCTTCGTGAGGAGCTTTGTCGTTGGTGGTTGAGTGCAGCTGGTAATAACACGAGGAGTAAATTATGTAAGTTAATACCTCAGATTATTCTCTTTTCTGTCTAGTCTGCTTATTGTAACTGTGTTTGGGGGTCTGGGACATTTTTTGTCTTCATAGTGGAAGCACAGATATCGAGGCTATTATTTAATTGGGGGATTGTTCATTCAACTGATAAATTTGCTTCTCCTCTTCCCATTGCTGTGGATTTTCTCCCTTTCGGCTTTGGTTTAAAGAAACTTCACCCGACGTTAATTTCATGGAAGAAACCACTTCAGAGTTCTTTGAAGCTCAACATCGACGCCTCATACACTCCTAGTCTCTCATCGGGAGGTGCGATAATAAGGGATGGGTCTGGTTTCTTTCGGGCGGGATATGCTTTTATTTTTCAGGCAGCTAATCCTCTTGATGCTGAAGCTAAAGCATGTGTTATTGGCTTGAGTTGGTGTTTATCTTTGGGTGATATTCAGTCTGATCGCATTTCTCTGCAGGTTGAAGTTGATTCTCTTCAGTTGGTTCATCATGTTTATTCGAATATTAATTCCTTGCCTCCAGTTCAACAGGTAAAAGAGCTCCTGTCCAATTCTTCCTCTGCGATTACTCATGTTCACAGGGAAGCAAATAGTGCTGCCCACCATTTAGCATACTATGGTAGTATTAATAGTCTCTAGAATTTTTAATTCTTTCATTTCTTTGCCCAACTTTATTAAGGGCATTGTATTGACTGATAGTATGAGCCTTCCATACATTAGATATTTTTAAATAAATTCTGCGGTGGTACCGTCCACCTTTACCATATATATATATATATATATATATATATATATATGCACGCACACACCTCCACCTTTACCATATATATATATATATATATATATATATATATATGCACGCACACACCTAAATGACTTGTATGTCAATGCCCTAAAAAGTGTGAAGGTTGCAGCCATAAACACAGTTTAACAATAACATATCTATCGATTTGGGCAATAGACTATACTCGTTGATAGGTAAATAACCTTAAAATTATTAAATTTGAGATTTTTTAGCATAATTGCTAAAAGTTAAATTTGATGCATATTGAATTTTTGTTCAATTCGCGGCCATTTGAATATCAAAAAATAACTGGAATGAATGACATGATGGTAAACTTTCGATTTGAATCTAGCAAATCATCACTAATTAAAAAATTTTAAAATTAAATTTCAGACATATCAAATTGATTTTTCGTCATCGACTTTAGTGACCCATAAATATAACATAGAATCAATCAATGCAAATGGCAACTGAATTCAAACATTTAATGTACAGAGTATAATCAGAGGCTTCAATAACAGAAGCACCGACAAATATTCAGCAACTGAATTCTGGAGTTGAAACTGAAAATCGAATTTTTAGTGGTGCAATAACCTGTAATTCCACTTAAAGGCTTCAATATCAGAAGAAATGATAAATTTTCAGCAACTGAATTCTCGATTTGAACAACTGAAAATCAAATTTTGAATGGTGCAATAACCTGTAATTCCACCCACTCGACCATGTCATATTATTTCACGAAGTTAAGAGGCGAAAGGAAATACTGTACAAAGACCAGATTCGTTGTTTCTGGATTTATGCAATTGTACATACAGCAGGGCCGGACAGTAGACAAATCACTTCCTGCCCAACCTTGCCAAATGTTGTTGATGTTTCTCTGCAGCTGCCTTGTCAGCAGCTTCATATTTGAGTCTCCGCTTTGCCCGGCGACTAGTTTTATCTTTTGCAGCCTCTTTTTTCTTAGGTTGACGCGATGAACCAGCACCTGAGCCCTGGAAATTTGGTCGCTGGACTGGCCTTGCTTCTTGACGCCCTGCTCTAACGTACCCATTGTCTCCCCACCTTCTATTACCAATACGAAGGTTTGATGGGCGGCTTAAGTATACTTCATCCAAATCATCATGGTCGTCATCCTCATATTCATATGGATAGTAATCCTCCAAATCATCATATGCATCATGGTGCTCCTCCACAATCAAAGGTTTAAACCATGCAGCTCTAAGGAGGCACAGTTTCTTCGAACATGTAATCCTGCACACTGTTGGAGAGAAAATATCCTTATCAAATTAAAGAAAAATGATATCAGAAAGTGATGTTAAAAATACGTCACATGTTAAGAAAAGACTCTTCCAGTTTGCTCTGTATGCTAAATTCCAGTTTGCTCTGTATGCTAAATTTACATATCAATCCAATATGCAAAGTAAATTTGTTTTTAGCTTTGAATGATGAATATTGCTACCTGCCATCAAGTGAACGATGAACATTAAGGAATTCGAATGGATGTTTGCACTGAGGACAGATTGGTTTCTGAATGTATGTAACCCATCGAAGGATGCACGCCACACTGCACAAAAGAAAAGTGGTCTAAGAATACTCCAGGATGCCCTTGAGTTGAAATTATATAAAATAAATTCCATCATAAAAAACAATACCATAGATTCAGACAATATTGTTCTCCACTGCCTCCCCACTCCAAATTAACATAAAAATATCATGGAAAGTAATGGACAGCTAAAGAGGAATAAAAAACACACCTCTCAAGAATGCATGGGTCGTAGTGAATTGGTAAGATGTAAAGATTCGAGCAAAGGAACATCATTACAGTGAACAAACAATACGATGATAGCCATAAATAATTTCTTTCATATGTGTACATATGATAACTATAGCCAAGTTAGTTTTCAAGCATGATAACCAAGTCAGTCCCAAACAAAGTTATGAAAACTAAATTTCAGATTTTTGAGCCAATTTACAACAGACATAGGTGGGTTACAGGTCCCATTTTTAAGACCTATTTGGAGGTAAAAAAAAAAAAAGCAAAAAGCTGGCTGAAAGCCTATTAAGTATGCAAGTTTACTTTAAACAAAGCTTATATATAGCAATTTTAGCATCCGTGAGTTGTACTGGACTCCTAAAATAGTGGATTAGTAGATAATTAGATTATTTTTCACCAAAGGAATCTTCAGGTCGTGTGGTGCTGGTCAAATGATTGCGAAGTAAATAAATAATAATAAAAGAAAAAAAATTGTAGCGAAGGATAAAATAAAATATCCAACAGGCCTAAAACCCAAACACTAAACTAAATTCAGAAAAGAGAAATCCTTTCACGTGCAAAACCGTATGCAAGGATCATATTGGCCTTGTCAAGAATGACTTTTCCCTCTGAAACTGATGAGGATTGCCCACAAACAATTGTTAAACTAGAACCTCTTTTTTCCAATTTTTCCTCCTATGTTTCCCAGTTTTTAGTCTTCCTCTGAATCCAGTTATGTTCATTTCAAATCCTACCAAGAATTTTGGCTCCTCCTAATTATTACTAAGGATTGTCAGAAACAACTATGGATTTAGAACTATTGCTCGAGAAAAACCTGATTTGTATCAACTTTGCAACAGTAAGTGACAAACAACAAGAAATTGACTCGTTAACCTGTCCAATTATAATGACCTGTGAAAAGCCAAAAGATACAACTATAATTGCTGCTTGTTCATATGCTTCCTTAATCTTTGGTTTAATTATTAAATTTCAACTTTTCTCATTTGTCAATTTGACTTGACCCAAAACATGATGGCTTGTCTCCACTTTTTACAAGCTTATACCTCCAGGTACGTAAGACTGCCTTCAAAGAAAAAGTATGTAAATGCTGCATACATGAGTGAGACATACCACTCTCTTCAAGAATCACAATTTTCCCATATGAACATTTGGACAAGAAGTCAATGTAATTAGACCTAATCCAGAAAATGGTGGTAATTGTACTCTTTCTCCCATGCTCCTGAAGGCCCATACACTCACTGATTTCAGAAGGAAAAATAGGTAAAAGAATACAAATATGTGAGACAGGCCACTCCCTACCAAAAACTAGCACGTCACCAACACTTTCTCAGATGAACAGGGTCTATAGAGGTTATTCCCAGTCCAGCATCTATCTAATGACTGAATTATTCTTTTTTTTTTTTTTTTTTTTGCCTTAAGCTCAATAAAATATACAGATGGAAAACAACAGCAGACCAAGTCATAGAATAATATCTCTATTCATGTCCAAAGAAAAACATCTTAAAATTAAAGGAAGGACGAACAGAGAATTAGATATGCAAATTCTCCCATGATCTTGATTATCAAGGTCAAATCAGACAACTTTTACCAGTATTCTACTGGGTTATTTCTCCAACCATGACAAAGAAGGAAAGAAATTCATTACTAGTATCTCAGAGAAAGAGAAATTGAGTCCTCTATGTATATGGTCAAGCAATTGTGAATTATTGTAATCCTTGGATCCAGAAAAATTTTTATTCATGATTTAGAGCCAAATTTGCAGTTATAGAGTTATCCTACTTCTTCAAGGAGCAATGCACACCCTATAGATAGATTGTACGACTCATATAGGATCTACGAAAAAGGTTACATGGATATACAAGATTAGGTTCAAGTCTAAGGGCAAAGAATAAAGACTTTCAAAGGCACAAAATCAGGCAAATTGTTGAAAGTTTGTTCTTGTTTTACTTCATCAATTGCTAGAAAGCAGTGTGTTATGAATAAACCGTTTTCCAGTAAGCTGCTAGTAAGTTGCATTTTCAAGTTTAAGCGATACCATAGGCTATAAAAGAATTCAAATCTGACAGCTCACAATCCCTAATTTATTAGACATGTAAAAAACTATTCACCTTTCCCCTGTAAGCTACCACAGCAATCACATTACAAGTTACCATAGAACCCAAACAACCATATAGGAGACAGCAGAGAAAGAGACAAACTAAGACATGCAATAATGATGTCAAATTTCGTACTCCATGCAATAATGATATCAAATTTTCCCTTGTATAAGGTGCATATGTGGCACATGCTTAATTCTTTGCGATGAAAAGACAGTACATATAAGAACATCTACAAGAGCTCTTTATATGTCTCAAATACTCCATAACAAAAAATCAAATACAAGAAAACAAGAGTCTAACAAACTCTATAATTTAATTTTAAAATAAAGAGTGAATATGGCTCTCTATACTAAAAAGCCAATTTCACACTTCATTTTAAGTTTAATAAATTTTAAAACTTTTATACATGCTATTTTTTAATTCACTTATTGCTTTTTATTTATTCTCGCCTATTTGCTTAAAGAGTCTACTTGACTTAAAAGGAAATTGCACTCTTCATATCTTAAAAAATTGATTAAATTTTTTTTCAATAGAATGTGCTCGTTGAAATAAAAGGACCATTAGAGATGCTCTAACATAGTTTATAGCATTGCATAAATGGGTAACGTTGTTAGCATCAAAAGGAGGCAATTTGCAAAACAATTCCAAAGTGACAAAATATAATTTGACTGATTCACACATAACATATTAAAATAAACATACCTCTTTATTAAATTCCAGCAACCTGCTCAGAATATACAAACCATGGACTCACTAGGCGACAAGAAAGTAATGATGTTATTAATTTACTCCTCAACGGTAAGGCATAGTGTAAGCCTCATAGCATAGATGCAAGTCATCACAATTTCTCAAAAAAAAAAAAGTAGAAGTAACAAAATTAGAAAATGTCAAAAGAAGAAAATAAGAGAGAGAAATGAGGCAAAGGGGCAGCAAAAATGAAGCAACTGTATTAAAATAACGCATGAAATCCATACCATAAAATCCAAACAGCTTGTTTGCTGAACAAACTAGCCAAGAAATATATCCTGCCGAAACTCAGTCTGACCCAAGTACATACCCAAATAAAATAAAAAATAAAAATAGTGATGGAAACCAAAACTTGAATCACAAGTCTGAAAGTGAAAAGAAAAGGTTTGAAGTTCAACAAAGTGCGCAGGAACTCTTGCTCCCATCAAAGAAAAATTTAAAGGCATGGACTTGCAAAGCAGAGGAATATATTAACCTACATACTTGTAAAGAGACAAGCTAAATATAAATATTATGCAAAGGTAAAAATCTTACTACGCCTAAGTTCTAAGGTAAAAATGGCATGAAGGAAATCCTACCACTCCTAAGTCAACTAGAACCAGCACATTAACTTCTCGGCAATTTTGAGATATAACAATCAAATTGAAAGGCTAAACCACAAATTTTATACCCAAGATGTACGCACAAACTACCATTGATCTACCACCTGAGCTACAGGTCAAATGCAACACAATTAAAAAAGAACCAACCAGAAATCGCGTTGGAAGTGAAATATGGAAACTCATAATTGTTATGGAACTGCTAAAAGGATGAAAAACATGCAAAACCAAGTTGCAAGAGGCACACACAACAAGAAAAAACAAAGCAAATGTACTACCAGTAGGCATGCTCGCAACCCTTTACAAGAGCAGTTTCCTGAAGCACAATGTTATCCAAGCATATGGCACAAACTCCACCATGATACCCACAAGGCTTTTCATGAATCTCCACCTTACTCTGCACTTCCACATCCGCCTAAAATCAAAATTTACAAACGAATTCAACCATAAAATCAAATACATTTTTCATTTACTGCAACGAAATTCAGAACAGCTCCAATTAGGAAATACAAAAACAAATCCAATTATAGAATTTCTTCGCTTAAAATTGAAATATAAGAAAACAAGAACAAGAGCAAGAAAGGTTTCATAACTTCATTCCCACATAAACCAAACCAAACCCATGAACAAAATAAGATTAAAAAAAACAAAAACCAAAATTTCCCCATTTTCCCACCTTGAAAAAAATTTAAAAAAATTCAAAAAATAAGAAAACCCAGAAAATAAAAATTTAAGTACCTGATCTTGAATGCATAAATGGGCAAGAGAATCTGGAGGTTGGGGACCCTCAACGTTGATGAGTGAAGTCATGGTGATATATAGCAGTTTAACAAATAAGAAAAAATTGTTCTTTGTGTTAATCTAATCTAATCTAAACCTAAACCTAAAATCTGTACAACAAAAAGCTAAAATAGAGAGGCAGATGCTAAAGAATAATTCTATGGAGATTCCCAGATAACAGGGGAAGAAAGATAAGACCTGATTAGAGAATTCAAAAGCCCCCTAACAAAGAGGGGAAGAGCTGTGGATCATATAAAAAGCTGCAATTTAACTCTGAAATACACAAATAAATAAATAAAATAATCTCGAATATTCCATCTTTAAATACTTTTTCTTTTTCTTTTTTTCTTTTTCAATTGTTTTCTCTGTGATTTATTTTTCTAAATAATTTTTTTTACATAATTTGATTTATTGAAAGTTTTCAAAAAAAATAAAAAAAAAAAAGTTAAATTTTTTTAAATAGAGAAAAGGTCAATTAGCGGTTGGAGTGTTTGATATGTGATTAGACATGATTAATTTGAAGGTCATTTGAGTACAAGTCGGTTTAAAACTTTTTGTTTTTTAGTGTTAAAACTTTTTTGTTTTCAATCAAATTTTAATTTGACTTGATAAATTAAATTAATTTTTTAATTTTTATTTTAAGTGCACATTATTTATATGTTTTATTTTTTATATTTATATTATACAAATTCATTAAATTTTAATATTAGTAAATTATATGTATATATATGATTAATTCTTTTATTATTTTATTTTTAAAATACAAATACTATTAGCACCTACATTATATTTTATTGTATTTATTTGATATAATAATTCTTGCAAACGAAAAGTTGTCAATATATCAACTTTTCATTTAAAAGTTGTTCAAAATTAGCATTAAAAATTTTTCACATAAAATATTGTGATTATTTTGATCAAAAAATATCAAAATATTATTAAGATAAAGTTTTTATAATTCAATTTTCAGTAAATTAAATATATTGAAAAGGTTGAAATTTTATGAATATAATACAGGTTAAGCATAAAATGTTTTGAAGCCGAAATAAAAAAAAAGAGTATAAAATGTGGACTGTTGCGTTTTTATTTGACATATTGGAATCGTTTGTAGAGTTTGTTAAATATAAATTTATAAAAAAAAAATTATCTGAAGGATATAAAGATAAATAAAATATAAAACTATAATAAATATATTATTTTAGAAAAAACACGCTAAATTGGCGTGCTCTAGTTTTTGACGGCAGCAGAATTACAACAGGAAGAGGGTCGCACGCAACGGAATAACGGATTAATACGAACTGCACTTTGTATCTGCTGACTCATCCTCAATCCAACAACTTGGCAATCCGACGCTTTGCAAGGAGCTGCATTTAGTCAATCCGTTAATTAACCATCAAACGCCAACATAACTGTTATTTTTAAAAATAATATTTTCTAATAGAACCAACTAAAGTGAATATTTAATTGATTTGATTAATTAATTAATTAAACTAACTTAATTAATTTAACTAATTTTTTATTTAACCAAAATTTTTTTCCTAATTAATGCCATTATCTGTTTGAATTATCATGTATTAATTTTCTGCATATAGTAACTAGTTTATATCATCTTATTGGCTTATTTGGCTTATTGTTGCATGCATATATGATATATTTAGGGTTAGTTGTTCACTATTTTTAAGTTTTATTATTGCATATTAAAAAATTTAGAAGATGAAAGATGGAGCTTAAGGCTATAAAAAGATCACTCATCATTTAGTCAAAATCATTTTAAAAAATTAAGCATTTTTCTTTATAAGGTTTTTAATTTTTATCTTATTTCTCTTTTGTATTTCTTCTTTGATATTAATAAAATTATTTTAGTGGTGTCCGATAATGTATGTAAAATTAACCGAATCTCATTAAATTTTGGTATTCTCTTTATTATTTATTTAATAGCTATTATTAGGTATAGTTGAGATGGTATTTGGTGTTATTTTAGTACGATCGGACTTCTTCAGTACTCTAAGAATATGGGAGTACTTTGGACCGTGAAACTTACTGTGAGAATTTCTATATCTCACACCTAATAATGCAATCAAACTTCTTGAGGGTCCGGTCGGACTTCTCTGGTACTCTGAGAAAAATGAGAGTACTTTTCACCGTGAACTTTTTTGTGTAAATTTTGTTCATGTTTGTATAAAAGGTTCGGTCAGTCTTTACGTGGTCCAATCGTACTTTTTCAAGTTTTCTTCAAAGTTTATTTTCCTACAAAGTGTAACTTGATACAAGTGTTAGTGCCCTTCAATTTGATTACCTAATATCAAAAATAGAGTAATCATGCCAATAGTTTGGCTAACAATAATCTTTGCTAATACATGAATCATATAAGAGACCGATTCTTTGAATCGGGCATATGTGAATAATAAGGATTTCTATCTAAGTTGTTCCTATATGCACTTAACTTCCCGAACTCAGTTTAAAATAGGGTTAGGGATTTTTTGAAAAAGGAATTAAGAGAATTCTACCCCAATCATTTCTCAGTCTTACCAGGTGATGACTCCATTTCACACAAGTCTTACCTATCGGATCTCAAAGATCAATAATATGGCTGTGCCAAGGCTTTAAATCACGTTCTTGTATGGAATTTATAACCATTAATATAATACCTCAAATAACATATAACCCTTCTTTTTGGGCCCCGAGTTAAAGACAACATGTATGAATTAATCTACATGTCTCTTTCATTGTGTGATTGGATAATCTATAAAAAATGATTAATTATTTTATAATTTGTGAAACTACATTAAACATTACTATGAACCGACAATTACTTACCCTATTTTTGAACCACTTAACAAAGTGACGTCTATGTTCCATTTCAATATTGCTAACACCTATTTCTTTTAGATTGTTTTCATACTCTCTGCATCAATTTAAAAGAAGTACAATTTTACTTCTCTGACTGGATTTGATATATAAATAAGGTAAATAATTTGGCTAAGTGTTTTATTGGATAAAAGGCTCAACTTCATCTCAATTTTTTAAGACATAAAGTGTAGCAATATTCAATAATTTTACTTCTAATTCTTTGATTGTTTATTTTCTTAAAGATCACCCAGGTATTGGGAAAATAGATAATCTATATGGTCCTAGTGATTCAGCTCCCTTATGATCATTTCTCTCAAGTCGGTTAAATATCATTTCAACACCATGTATATAATGAGAGCAGAAGATTTTACATTCTTCTGTTAAATATGCCTCAACAATTGATCCTTCTAGTCGAGCCTTATTACAACATTCCCTTTCAAATCTTTCAAATTCCTATTGCACAAATGGAATATTTAAAAATAATTGTGTTTTCTTATGATCTCATCAATATGAATAATCACATTTCTTAATTTTATAAATCATAATAACTGGTGTACCTTTCAATAGGGTACATCCATCAATACTGCACTGGGCCAACAATTTTAGCTTCCCAAGCTAAATGGACCATTATATAAAAAAAAATGTTGGAAGAAAAATTGTCTCTAACTTGCAAAGAATAAAAGGAATTTGATTCTCAAGATTTTTCAAGTATTCTACTTTTAAGAATTTAAAGCACAATTCCTTAAAAAATTGCTTAATTTTACCAATGGGTATGCGACTCGTCTAGGTAGCAAGTCATGTATTGCCAGAGGCAGTATTCTCTTAAAAAAAAATCATGTGTTTTCATACCAAAAATTTTAGTCGCACCCACATTCACACATCTTAATAGATTTGCTGCATAACCATAAGGTACTTTCAAATTTAAAAACCAATTATATAATTCTCATTACTCATTTTTTGATAATAAGTAGCATGCATAAGGTAATACAATCTTTCCATTCTAATATATAGGATGAAGCAAAAGCCTAATTTTGAGTTCTTGCAAAATCTTATCTTGCATTTAAAGTATCCTTTATTTTTCCATCAATATTTATCGAAGTCCCAACGACACTATCGCATATATTTTTCTCAATATGCATTATATCAAAATTATGACTCAACAATAACATGCTTCAATATGGAAACTTAAAGAAAATAGATTAATATAATACCCCGCTCCCCTAATTTACGTTAATAGCTACATTTGCATAAATGCATCAATTACTTGTGCAGTATATATACAATTATTATTATCAGTATTAGATTTAAGAAAATATATTAATATAATACCCTGCTCCCCTTGAATCTTTTGTTTCCCTAATACTTTGCTAAAAGTTATTGGTTGTAGGAGACGGAGCTGCTAAAATTTCACTATCACTTGGTCATTCTGGTGTATCCCCTTTCTCCTTTTTGCCATTAAACTTTTCCATTTCCTTATGCCATTTATGATCATATGGTAGAAAATGATGATGGCCCATATAACAAATTTTATGTTCATGCTTCAATTTCAAATGAGAAGTTTTATCACAACAACAAGGGCATGCTAATTTCCCTTTCGAACTCTAACAAAAAACAAGAGCATATGTAGGAAAATAATTGATGATCCATAAAATTGCAGCTCTCATTTAAAAATTTTGCTTCAATGATGCATCATATTTTAATGCTCCAACATCCCATAAATCTTTTAACTCATCTGTCAACAATTGCAAGTATACATCTATGTCATTACATGGTCCTTTCAGGAGAGGAATGAGTAAAGTAAAAAACATATATGACTTCTTCATACATATCCAAGGAGGGAGATTATATAGGAATATAAGGACAGGCCAGGTGTTGTAACTGATACTCATATCCCAAATGGGTTGAATCCATCAGTAGCTAAGCCTAATCTTAAATTATGAGGCTCTAAGGCAAAATAACTATGAGTTTTATCAAAATTACGCTATGCTTCAAAGTCTGCATGATGCCTTAGTAGTCCATCTTTCACATGGTCTTCATGATGCCATCTTATAATTGCAACTTTCTTAGTTGACATAAACAACTTCTAAAGTCTAGGTGTGAGTAGAAAATACCTAAGAACTTTACATAGGATTTGTTTTCCCTTTTGCCCACCCTTAGCATTATACTTCCATCTTGATACACCGCATATAGGGCATTAAGTAGCATGCTGGTTACTTTTATAGTGAATAATACAATCATTCTTGCATGCATCTATCTTATCATAATGTAAGCCCAAATCTTTTATCATTTTATTCACCCCATAATCTGACAGAGGTAATTTTTTACACATAGAAATGCATTTTTTAATAATTTCAACATGTTGAAAGAATTATTACTCCAATTATTCAAAGTCTTTATCTGCATTAACTTAAGTATGAAAGATAAATTGGAGTATTTTTCACACACATCATATATCCACCAATCCATAAAATTTTTTAGCTTCATCATTAGGCTTTTGGACTCTCTACTTTCCTCACCATCAATAACCATATGTGGAAAAGTGTCATTTATTAATCCTTCCATGTCATCCATTTCTAAATCATTATCACAATCATGATCCTCACTTCCATCATCACTTTCAACTTCCCTGTGAAAATGCCAAAAAACATAATCATGCTTGAAACCTCTAGACAAAAGGTGTAATTCAACTTCATCTTTTTCATGCCTATATCTATTATTGCAATCAATACAAGGGCATTTGATTTTCATATCACTATCCTTGATATATTCATATGCATATTTTATAAAATTTTCAACTCCATCAAAGTACTCATTACATGATCTATTATGTAATTTCATCCAAGATTTATCAATAGGTTCCATATCTATAGAAGTTAAAGCTGATAAAATAAATAAGCATACCAATTATTAATGTAAAGTACATAAGTAACAAAGGAATTTGAGTGACACAAGAAACTAAATATATTAATAAAATAGTCCTCAGAAATAATATTTAGATAATAATTAGCATGCATTGAAATACATAATACGATATGCTAAAAGTTTTAAAATTTATATAACAATTCCAAAATATCCTAATAAGCTGCTGATGAACCTTGAAAATCAACTAAGATTAATATAAAATCTAAATATGAATAAATCAGGTTCTTCTAGGAATAAATTCCTCAACCAGGTTTGCTCCTAACCTTCCTACATGCACTAATTAAATAAAATCACATTAACTAATTTCAATATACCAATAAACTAGTTTAATTTAATTATTTACATTTTCTTTTACAATTGGCAGTTATTATCCCATCAAACATATAGTTCAACAATCAGTTTGCCTCCCATCTCTATTAATTCAGCTTAAATTTGAGCCAACAAAAATACAGATAATAGTTTCTCTTTCTTTAATTTAGTATAACTCAAGCAAATGCACATTAGTCCCTTTTAGTTGAATTACGGTAGAGTATTGTTTCTTCTATTAGCATGCCTAATAAATCAACTTTAGAACCTGTATTTTTTAAAAACAGTTTATTTCTTCAGGGAGTGTAGCCAGTGAGACACATAAAACATCAACAACAACCAACAAATATCAACCAATTGGCACATACAACTCCACAGAAAGAATATAGTAATCGCTAATAGCAAACCAAGCAACTAAAAGACATGCAACTAATGTTCTTTGAATTACATTTTGTAACATTAAAACAAGAGACTTAGAATATAATCATATAATGTTCATATACATTTCAATAATATGCACAATTCCATAGCATGGTGCTTATGTTACTTTTTATATGTTCTTTGAATTAGCTAGATCAAAACTCATCAGTAACCATCAACCATTGTTTATTGGTCAACGAAGAAAAAAAAATCCAATCCACCAATCATAATCATAATTTCACAACCATTGGAACAAGAACTTAGCCCAAATCAATAATCCAATTCAACAAACCATCAAAATCAGTAGCAGTAGCTGCTAATCTACTGCTGATATGCAGCAAAAATGCAGTAGAAATCAGTAGTAGATATGCAGTTCTGCTACATATCAGCAGCATCATATGTTGCTCAAAATTAAATTAAATTCATATCCATTCATAAAAAAAAGATCAATAATAATAGATGTCTTTAAGATCCAAACTCATATTCCTCTAAATCATACAAAATTTAGAAAAAAAAATTTCTCACAAATGAAGCAAAATCATAGCTATAAAAGAATTGCATTTTTCTCCTTTCATCAGGAAAACATGCAAACAACACAAGTCAAGGGGAAAAATAAAGTATGATCACTTGAGAAATTTTGATTATCATGTAGATTTGGTATGGAGTCCATTAAAAATTATACTTATTGAAGGTGCACCTTGTGCCTAGTGTCTCTTCCGTAAACTTTCCACTTCATAATTCTTGATAAATAAATTAGGAAAATGTAAATTTCTATATCATACTTTAATTTAGAGAGGAAAAATATTCAGTAGCTTTGGATATCATGTGGAGCAAGTGATCAAGGTGGTATTGTCGTTTTTGCTTTCTCTATTATTAGATCTTACTTCTAGCAGAATTCTTTAAATTCCTTCCAGATTCTACCACTATAAATGCTCATAGTTAAAGTTCCTTCTAGATTCTACCACTATTAATGCTCACAATTAACATCTTTTGAACTCTAATTGAAACTCTAAACTAATAAACCCTTCTATTTTCTACCAAATCCTAAATATTGTAGATGTTTGAAGCCAAATGAGAACCACCACACTTGTTGCAATTAAATAAATAATAAAGCAACACAGTGATGCAAGATAAACTCTAAACTAATAAACCCTTCTATTTTATAAAAATATATTAGTTAGGGAATAGTACCCCTTCTGTACTTAGCCTACTTCAAAATGATCATAAACGAAAATTTAAAATCGCATAAAAAGGAAGCCAAATATTTAAGACCAAAAGAAGCTTATTTCAAGATGATAATGGTGCAATTTTCTGAAAATATTAGCCATAAAATAGGAAATAATGAGCAAAAATAAAATGTGCAAAGGCAGCAAGAATGGAATTCAAATTATGCCAAATTCATGCAAGTTAAGAAGTTGTGTGCAAATTTATGGTCTTGTAAAGGGATTGCTATGATTGATCCAATAAAGAATGTCATTGCAGATATGCATAGGGAGTTTGAAACCATATATGTTGGACATGTTTGCCTTTCTTGGGAAATACTGCATTGGCAATACTGGAAAGTACAAGAATTGCAGACATTTAATTTTCAAGGATCCCATCCATATAATCAAGTAACTGCTGAGTTTCAGCTATTTCAAGTCTTAATCCAAAGATTTCTAGAAAATGAATAGTTTCAAGGTCCAGGCGTTTGGAATTATGTTAGGAACCGATGTGTTCTTCGTGGTCTTCTTCAGGTTCCTCTAGGAAAAGGTAACGAAATCAACTATATATTAATTTGAGAGACTATATATATTTATACAATTATATTCAAGTTACTATAATTGCATTGCAGATGATAGTTTCAAGAAGATAAAATCATAATCGAAATGCTAAGAGGAAAGTGGTTTTTGGACCCTAATGGCAGCAACTGAATCAAAACAAATTTAAGCTAAAAAGACTATCACAGACCCTGCTAGCATTCCATCTACTCCAAAGGCAAAACACTTATCAATTCAACATATTTATGGGTGAATTTACAAGGGATGCCCATATCCTACCCATCCAAATAACTACCGGCTATTATGACATTAATGTTTGAAATTTTATACTGTGAATTTCTATATTTTTTATATATACTAAATTGTGTATGATATCATGTGGGCCCGAGGATTAAAATTGGTAGAAAAATAAGGTTGAAGAAGCCTCAAAAAGTGGAAAAATAAAATTCAAATATAGATTTATTCGGTATTTTCAAAAAGAATTTAAAAGCAGTGAAAATTCAAATGCTCCTACGGCTGTGAAATAAAATTTTACCATATGAAATATGGATAATAGAGCTCTAAAATAACTAAAGCAATTATTTACATGATTTTACGGGGTTAAAAACTGAATTAAAAGATAATTAAAGAAAGTATGTGTACCAAAGTTAAGTTATATTCATTACATGGAAACAAAACCCAAGATATTATTAAAGTTAATTTTTGGCTTTCTTCTTCTTCTTCCTCTCCCAAACCCGAACCTCCATCCATCACCATCTCTCTCTTCTTCATTCATCTTCTTCTTTCATTTCTCACTTAAAAACCATGAAATCTTTAGGATTAACTCATGGTTTTGATTGAATTTGGTTAGTTTATGTATAATTTCTCAAGAATATCATTATAAAATCAAGGAATTAAATAAAAGAGAAAGGAAAAAGTTATTGGAAGAGGTTAGTGCTTCTATAACACATAGTTTACTATTAATTAAATTTTTCTTGATTTTAATTGCTTATGGAAGTTTGCGAATTGATTACATTGAATTATTTGTGAATAAATTGATTAAGAGGAATTTCCCTCTCTTGTAGGCCAAAAATTATACTTATAGTAAATATAGAGCATGTTTGTTGATTTTTAATTTTAAACCATGTTTAAATGAAATATTGAGTTAATAAAGTGTTGAACTGCGTGGTTATTGAAGGAATTATAGGTAATTAGAAAGGAAATTCCTTCCTTGATAATTATGGATTAAATGAGAATATGTTTAGATTTAATTAAAATAGAATTTACTTAAATATATTGTTAAAGTATGAATCCTAGTAGTTAGTGAGAAAAGAGGTTTTTATTTAAAATAAATGTTTTAGAAAAATTATTATTATGACTGAAAAATTGATTGAAAATGAGAAAATAAGTAAATTGTTCGAATTATACTCGTAATAAAACTAGTTATCGGATAAAATGATTAGCTAAAGGATAGACGTCTGTCCTATTATTGGGCATATTGTACAATTATTGGATTCTATGTGTCACTACTGTTACTGGACACCACATATCATTACTGGGCTACTGGCCACAATGACTAAACATAAGCATAAATACTGCAATGCTTATGCTATGTTTTCTCTTCTCATCTTAAATTCTGTTAATGAGCATTTAATTCTCATTGTTGAACCCGTTATCTGAGTCTGAGATTTAAAACTCAATTTATGGAAAAAAAAAAAGAGAATTTCTAAGTGAAATTTGCTTAAACATGATACATGCAATATGAAAGCTTATAAATGAGTTGTATTGGTAATTGTATGTGAATATATGATTTTTACCATAACCAGTGGTATTTTGATGAGTAATTGCAAAGTGAATATTTCTTATTTATTCAGGTTGAGTTTGAAAATTGTTGGTATTAAAATGAGTTAGTTTGAATTTGTTTGGTTAAATAACATGTTAAATTATACTTTTAACGTTCATGACCATTTATGGTGTCACTTCTGTAATTAAGTGAAGATTTAAATAACTTACTCTAAAATTGTGATTAATGTTTCATTGATTATTTTAATTATTTTCTTATTATATAAAATAGAAAATTATATATATACAAGCACTGCTAAGTATTTTGTTTAGTGTGTTAGAGTTTCTAATGCGTAGATCAAGCAGACCACGGCAAGTCCAACAAGTGAAGTTTTAGGGTTCTAGAGATTAACTGTAGCACCGGAAGGTGTCTTTTTGAAGAAATTTTGTATTATATATTTAATTACAGTTCACATAGCAATATTTTTTGTTTATATGACAGTTGTATAATTTTCTTTTTATAAGTTTGAGTATTGTATATACTGTAAATTTTGGATAGGATATATGTTTTATTTTGAACTTGTGATTGGGTGATAAGACTTGATAAAATGACTTTATTTTGGAGAATATATGTATATATATATATACATAGTGATACAAGTATATAATATTTGACTTAGATTGTGGTTGATTATTGATTGAATGGTGTTATTGGAGCTGAATTTGACTAAAAGAAAGATTGAAGTGTTTTTCTGCAGATAGTGTTAGGTTGAAAGAAATATTTGGCTGTGAAAATAACAAAGAAACTCTGCCGAAATTTATAGTCAGATTATTTTTAATGTTTATTTAAATTTGTTAAAGGATTGTTAAATACTAAGTAACATCTTATGAAAATTTTCTGACAGGATTGTCAGGAGGTGTTACAATCATTAAAAAGCATATTACAAGAAATTAAGAGTTGAATCTTTGTTAATAACTTTTAAATTTGTTTTTCCTTGTGTTTCTCTAAATGTCATAATAATTTAATAAAATGTAAATCAGAGTTTCATCATAAATAAGCAATAAACCTATCATTCTCAACCTTTAAGTTCTTGTACTTAAACCAAGATATTTAAATATGTCCAACTATTAGGTCATGTACTGAATTCATTCCCCAACATGTACTGAATAAATTTGTCCTCTTCTATTCAAGTTTAATTCCATAGCATGTCTTATGATTTACATATGTATATATACATACCATCAGTCTTAACATATATATTGTGCCATAAATTTGAGTATTACCCTTCCTCATAATTCTATAGTTTAAATAAGTTGACTAATTTCTTCCAACTTTAAAGGGAAAATCTTTTAATTATCAACAAAAATTGTGCCACTGCCATCTCTGTTCTTCCATTAAATCTACTTAAACCAATTATTTATCTCAATTCCCCATTTTTTAGCCCACTAGCATCAGCAATGCTAAATTAAACCATATCAGATGTAACAGTTTGTGTTATACAGCTCCCATAGTTTAGTTTATGTTGAATCTTCATATTCCTATTTAGCAGGTGTGATTGTTTAATACATTTAGATTATGCTCATACTTTCACCAGATATCTTAACGGAATTACAAATAATTAAAATCGAAACTACAAAATAAAAAACTAGGAAGAACAAATAATCAAAATCGAATCGAAAATAAGCTTGTAAAAGAGAGAGAGAAAAACACAGAGAAGAGAATCATATCTAAGAAACTTAGATTTTAATTTTCTTTTTGGAAGAATCATAGCAGAGAGAATGTTTTGTCTTCTTTTAGTCTTCACTGCTCCCCTAGTGAAAGAAGGGAGGGAAAGACGATTCACTTGAACAATTAGTGTAAATAATTGGGTTTTCTTATTTTCCTATTTAGCTATTTGTAGACTTGATTGCTTTTTAATTAAACACGATTACTTACTACTATTATTATTATTTACTGCTTAAACACGGTTACTTACTACTTAAACTACTTAAACATGATTACTTTTTTTCTTGCAACCGATTGTTTTTTTTGCAACCTACTATTATTATTATTATTATTAACTAATATAAATAATTAAATTAAATTAATTAAAAAATAATTTTTATTTGAATTTATCAATTTATTGTTATATATATTTTTTATTTTTAATATAAAATTCCGAAGTACATAAAATTTATGAGTTTTTTTTAATAAATTTTTATTCATATAATTTTGTTGTTCTTATATTCATAATAAAGACAACATATACATAATTTATATATGATATACACATAACAAATAAAGACATATATACAATATATATAATATGTTTTAACAACATATAAAAAAAGTAAATTCTTTAACAATTGTAATTCAATATATTTAGAATATATAAACAATATACACATACACACAACATATACAAATATGAACATAACATTACACATATACTCATGACAAACTTATTCGTTTTTTATCAATTAAAATTGCTCTCTTTGTATGAACATTTTTTACTTGAAAAATATTAAAAAAAAAAAAGAAAAGAAATGCAACCAATTTCAAGCCTCACAACCAATATTTTCAATTAAAAGTTATAAAATAAAACTTTGATGCTAATAATGAAAAATAATTAAAATTTTCTTTTTATAAAAATTAATATATTTTACATGTTCAAAATATAATTTAAAATACTAATTTTTATTATTTTATTAAAATATATTTATTTAACAGTAACATTTGAATAAATAATGAAAATTGAAGAAAATATTGTTCGAAGTGATGGAGGGGATATTTTTGTAATTAAAATATTTTTGAGAGGTAGTAGTTTAAGTTAGACTCTGTTTTTTTTTAATTTATTTTTTCTCTATAATTTGGACATAGAGGCTTAAATTTTAAGTCCTTGCAATAATTATTAGTCACTAGTTTTGTTTCTAAGTTGCTAGATTGAAGGATTGATTCTAAGTCCTTGCAAAATCTATGATGTCAATTTTTTCAACTAAAATAAATATTATTATGGTACCAAATTCTCCCTCCAAAATAAGTTATCAATATCTACGATCAATTTTTCTAATATCTTACAAATATAAATCTATTTTAACCACATACATAGTCAACGCTAATAATATGGGTACAAATTTTTTTCTAAGAAAAATTGATTACTATTTGCATCAAACCTTTCTATTCTCTCACAAATATTAACCAATTACAACCACATATAAAAAACCATCGCTAATGATATAGTACTAATTTTTTTCTCCAAAATAAGTAATTATTATTTGTGACCAACTCTTCTAATCTCTTGCAAATATGATCATATTGAGACTATATATAAATAGTCATCGCTAATAATTTTTTCCTCTAAAAAATTGATAATTATTTACTACAAATCTTTCTATTCTCTCACAAATATTAACATGTTACAACCACATATAAAAAGTCATCACTAACAATATGACAACAAAATTTTTCTCCAAAAGATTTATCAAGTTTTGCTATAAACTTTTCTAATCTCTTGTAAATATTTAACCAATTGTGATTTTATCATTAAAAAATAGGGCTCCAATATTTTCATCCAAAAAAATAATCACTATTTGCAATGAACCATTCTAATATCTTGCAAATATGAATCTATTTACGACAACATATAAATAGTCTCCACTAATAATATGGTATGAATTTTTCAATATAAGTTCTACTTTATATTTGCTACAAAAAGTTTTATACCCTTATGAATAATTAAGACTTAGCAACAAAGTGACATATTTGGTTGCAAATATTATTCCTATTGCTACGACACACAAGATTTCATCACTAATAGTATAATGCCAAATTGTTCCTCTAAAAAATAACTATTAGCGATGACTTATAATACTATTAGTGACAATATAAAAAAATTGTGACAATTAACAAATATTTTTTGCGATAACATAGTAATTATTATTGTTAAAAGTTTATTTGTGACAAGTTTTAGCGCCAAATCTTAAATTTTTATTGCAAATAACACATTTTATTGTAGTGATAGGAGACATTAAAGGAAATTTTTTTTAAAGAGAAGCATCAAAACATGCTTCATAAAAAGAAAATATTATCACTTCATCATGTTTCTAATACTACGATGAGTGATCATGCCACCAATCTTAACTAACCAATAGCAAATTTATTGAATTTGGATGTGACTTTCACCGAAGAAGATTTGACTTTGATGTTGTTGAAATCCTTTCCTAATGAGTTTGAGTTTCTTGAAATTTCTCTACTTCATGGAAAGGTTGAAGTGTTTGTTAGTGAAGTTTATATTGTCTTTTATAGTTATGAATTAAGGAAGAAAGATAAAAGCGAGAGCATTGTTGTAGCAGCACAAGCATTAGTATTAAAGGCCATTCACAAAGCCAAACGAAAGGAATGAGAGGGAAATACAATTTGAGATTTTGATGAAACAAAAATGAATATGAGTATTACAGGGAGAAAAGATATCAAAGGAAAGATTGCCTAAATCTAAAAAATAAAAACAAACTTGATAAGGGAAAAGCTATTGAAGATTCAAACATAGATAAATGCGATGACTCATGCTTTTTTATTAGTTATCCTGCCATCAATAAGTTATTTTAGTGTATGACATTTGGACTCAGGTTGTAGCCATCATATTTGTCCTAATCGAGACAGTTTATTTGATTTTAGACAAATGGAAGGAGTAAGAAATGGTACTATTTATGAAACAAGGGGAAAAGGCTTAATCATTTAAGGAGTAATGATGGATTATAAGGATTCTAACATCTAAAAAATATTAGATATGTGCCAAGTTTGACTAAGGATGTCATTTCTATGGGAGCCTAGAATTAAAAGGATTTATTATTGTCACACCCTACTTCAGATCTGCAATGATCTTAGGGAAACTATAGGCGAGAGGTCACTTTGCACCCATAGAATTTAAACACCCAACACTAAAAATCAACCTCAAACAATGTTCTAATACAAAAATCATGTATTGATACTATTATTCAAATATCCATAATCCTTTCTAAACAAATATGAACTCAACAAAAAATAATATCTTACAATACATAATATAGTCATTTTATATATTATCCATAAATAGATGACTTATCGTAACTCTATACAACTTGAGGATCTTTAGATTATTGTAAACATCTTATACACAATAGAGGTGGCCACAATTCATAAATAACTTCAATTTATGTTCAAAAGAATTCTTAAAGTTGAACTAGACCACCTAAAGGACGGTTTATTAGTGGCATTCTAAAATTGTTAGTTCTTGTTCTGTACTACCCCATTCCAAAACATTTATGATACAAACAACATCAAATTACAATTTAAAGAAAAATTTCAAACTTAACCCAAATGAATGAAAATCCCTAGGTTTGGAATTATGATACAAAATAATTAATAATGAAAACCAATAGAACAAATAAAAATAATAAATAATATTAGCAATGTGAAAGCATCAATTGTAGGGTGTGAATAAAATTACAATAATTAAAAATTACAATAAGGTATGTAACGCCTATAATTTCTACTAAATATAATCAAATAAATAAATGGAAAGGTTAATTAAAATGTTAGAAGGAGAAAAATAACAAGAATATATGTGAAATATAAATAAAATATGCATAACATATAAATATTGTTAGAAAATGGAAGAGTCAAAAGTAAATAGTCAAAGTCAAAGATAAAAAGTAACAAGATAAAAAGTTAAAAAATTTTAAAAAGATACTTAGGGTGGTGGTGGAAGATGATAATTATAGAATTAATTATTAATTAACTAAATAAATAATTATAATATATATGGCTAGGAATTAAAGAAGAAAGATAATCAAAAATACAATTCCCCTCATCTTCTTCTTCTCTCTCCTCAAGGCCGAATTCTCCATGGAAGCTCAAGGGGATTTAACACCAAGTTTTGCAAGAATTTTCAAGGATTAAAGGAAGTTTTGGTGAAATCTCAAGCAACTAGTAAATTCTCTTTTGAATTTAATAAAGTTCCTTGAAAATTCTAAGTATGTCAATT
Source organism: Garcia nutans (assembly GCA_947685225.1). Taxonomy (NCBI): domain Eukaryota; kingdom Viridiplantae; phylum Streptophyta; class Magnoliopsida; order Malpighiales; family Euphorbiaceae; genus Garcia; species Garcia nutans. Next base: position 3,470,207 of record CANTUV010000013.1, read on the forward strand.
TTCAATTTTTGAAGAAGGCTTGTATAATTGTTTAAATGATAAGGAATGATGTTATTTTGGTGTGAAGACAATGATTTTACGGTTAAATGATTGAAATAGTTAGGATTAATGGTAGTTTGGGAGAGGAAGAAGTGCAATTAGGGCTTTCATAGGAAATTGGTAAAGAATCAATGTAAATTGAATTTAATTGCTTAAATTGTGTTAAAATATGATTTTAAAGACATAATTAAACTTAAAAAATAATTTAGAATTGATTAGAATATACTTCGAAAATTAAAGTGCATTAGGGCAAAAATTAAAAATTTCAAGGGAATGTGATAAAACAAGTTTTATTAGTTAAAGTGTATAGAAAAATGGTTCTAATGAATTATTTAAACTCATAATATGGATAGAAGTTGAGTAGAACCAAATTGACAAATCAAAGTGTGAAGGGCATTGGTAGAAATTGGTGTTCAGAGGAGAAATTTACTTGCATTCCGTCAATCGTGAGGTTAGTGCATACTTTGATAATCATTGTATCAATTGCATTGTTTTAGACATAACACATTGCATATGGATGAATGTGTTGTGTTATTTCAACATTCATGTTTGTGTATGATAAGCATCATTTGAAGTAACAATGCATAATTTGCATAAATTATGGCATGTCAAGCCATTAAAAAAATGGCTACTAGTGGTGATATGTACAAAATATCAAAAGTGTGAATTACGCTGTAAAACATGAGAGCTACATTTACATTGTAAACAAGAATGATGTTGATTATGAAAGGAAATTTGTAAAATGAATATGAAATATGGAAAAATATGAAAAAGTGGAATATGATGAATGTGTATTGTATGTTGACTTATATAATGTCTAGTTTCAAAAAATTATTTCTGTAATTATTAGGCATACCATACACCTACGGGTGAGACACGTTGGTATCACAGTTATAATTATTCTATTGGGCGAGACACACTAGGGTCATAGTTATGATTACGCCTTTGGGAGAGACATGTTTGTGTCATTTCTATTGAGTTAGGCCAAAACAATATTTCCAAAACTAGACAAATGTATAAGGATTTTTGGGCCCAATGTGTGTTGGTGAATTATATATGTTTTGCATGACATTGAGGCGTGCTGCATTTTCAGTGATTTTATTTATAATGTTATTTATTATTATCAAAGTATGACATTAAATTTCATCGCGCAAGTGATGAGGTAGATCTTAGAGGGTTCTCCTAGACTTGATTAGGTCTAGGGTATTTGGAGTGTACTTGAAGTGTCTTATTGCCATAAGACCAGAGCTAGCTTAAGACCAGAGCCAGCTTCTTAGCATGTAAATATTTATTTTGACTAAATATGTTATGTTTATATCCTATACTATCATATAAGAATTTTGTAAATTAAAGTTTTTGGTTAAATATTATAAAAATGTGAAATATTTGAGTACATATATATATTCGAGTATATATGGAGAATGTTGGAGAAATGGATGATTATATGTATATTGGGAGTGTATTTTATGCAGGTTGAGAACATTTAATTTTTGTAAAATGTCCGAAATACAGATAAAATTTTGACGAATTTTTTCCAAAGATTTTCTTTTAATTTATATTTTTAAAAATTATTTACTATTATAAATATGTAATTTTATTTATTAAATTATATTTTAAAGGTTAAAATATTTTTATAAAAATAAGGAATTTTTTTATGAGAAGTATTGTGACATACTTATATTCTGTTTATGTATTTTACACATATACAATGTCTATGTATTTTACATATATAGGATATAGAGGTTTTACAAAGAAAACCCTAATTGATTAAGGTCTGAGTGAAACTAAATTAGAAAGAAGAATAAAGAGGCTATATGCATTAAAAGTAAGAAGTTAAGGTTCAAATTGAAAATGTCAAAAATGTAATTAAAAGAATCCAAGAAAATATATATACAACAAATCTAGTTATCTTAAACTTGTAAGAACCAAAAAGAAAAATGCAACATAAAATATAAATAGTTGCATGGAATAAAATCATGATACTATTATTCATATATCCAACAAAGCTTGATAAATGCAAAAGTTGTTGTTCCATTGGATAATTGGGAAAAGCTTGATGAAATGATGGAAAATGGTGGATTTGATATGGGTTTTTAATTGTTTGAGCAAGTCATTATAAAAGTTTCACACTTTGGAGACCTCGCCTTCCTTTTGATGTCAGTTCCACCCTAAAATTGAGATACAAAACAAAAATAGCAGGAGAAAATAAATCAAAAATAAAGAACTTGAAAAATGACTGTCTTAAATTGGACTTTCGAATAGCACTATGAGAGTTTTGAGTGGATGTCTCCAGGACTACCATGCGGACAATTCGACCATATGAATGACAATCCTTCCACAAGAACCCCAAATCACACTGCAATGATGAAATTCATATGTTTCATAAAATTGTCAACATAATTTGATCTAACATGGATTAATATGAGCCACACAACATTCACAGAGCAAAAAGGAATTGAAAATTTGAGAAATGGTTAAAAATGCTAGTGTTTTAGTCACATACAAAGATTTGGGCCTGCGAATAGACATGTTCTTGTAAATTCCAAAGAATCTCCACCCTATGATTAAAAGTGTGTATGTTGAAGGGAGCCTTAACACATTCCATTGAGTCTTGGAGATTTAATTCCGATGTGGGAGGAATTACGACCATTGTTATCAATTTTAGAAGCTTTACAAATTTGGAGGAAAAGAAGAAAATTGAAGCTTTGGGAGAATTTTGAACTTTAAAAGTGAAGAGGAAGAGAAGAATAAAAGCCTTAATATACCCGTCGGGCTTGATGGACCCAACTACCCAACAACTTAAAAAATTGTTATCTGTGAAGCATATTCTCTATAAAGTACACCATGAACTATCCCCAATAAAAGCAGCAAGAAAGTTATCTTGAAAAATACATCATAAAGGCAATCATTAGAATCAACCTTAATCGGTCCATGTAAGTATCCTAAACTTGATATCATGCATTCATGTTACTCTGAAAGTCCCCGGTGGCTAGGAGTATAGACCTTGAGTGCTTCTTATCTTGCTTTTGGCTCTACAAGTCCCCTATTGCTAAGAGTTTGGGCCTTGAGTGGTCCTTATTGCTAGTTATGTATTCCCTAAAGACAATCACTTTATGTTGTATAATGCACATTTCATTTATCAATAAAGGAAATTTTTTTATTATTCGGTACTCATGTGATGCATGTTGTTGACTAAATGTCTTAAACTAGTTAATAAAGTCCCTGGTATAAAAACACAGTGTAAAGAGAATCATGATGGGATCATGATGTGAGACTCTCATTACATACAAATGTGTTTATAATTAAACTATCTCTAGTCACGGCATTAACATGATGGCATGGGATGCTTAGAATTAACATATGGATGCTTGTTAGTATGAACAAGTACATTGGATTATCTACTTGAGATAATCACATGGATATCTATTCAATGTTGGCTATTATATCTCAGCATAGCAATTGTGCAAATAACTTTAGACTTGAGGTCTCCAAGGTTTCTTGAATATCAAGTGCTTTGCTTTAATTCCATTTTTTATTCTCTTTGAGATTGCTCATAGGGTAGACATTGGGTATTGCATGAAGTATTCAAATATAGTTGAGGGACCAATTGAGGATACATCAAGCCTAATAGAAGGAGAGTATATCTGACGGCCTCTTGTAGGAAGACGTTACTCTAGGAATTCTTAGCCAAGGTGGATAGCTCTTTGAGAAGGTCTCAAAGATACATCTTATAGACTAATGGGCTTCAAGAATAAGAACTAATTAATTCAAACTAGATTCAATACAGTTGATCTAGTGGGAGTTGACATAAAGTCCATACTTTGAACTGAATGAGATACAGTATGATGTACGGAATCGATTGCATGGTAACCTTTATGGAATGGATTGAAGTTAAACCACTTAACTTTCTTGACACTTGGGTGGCCATAATGCATTGCTAGATGCTAATATTGGTTTACTTAACATCAATTTGTTGAGTGGAGAATCAATCCTAATTGAAGAGTTCAATATAGGAAACCTTAATTTCATATAAGTGTAAAATCTATATTTTTGCTACCAAGCATTCTTCTTTTTTTATTTATTTATTTATTTCAATTTAATTGTTTTGGGCAATCCTTTCAGGTTAAAACGTCAATATTTCACTACTTATTGGCTACCATAATTGTTCTATAACCCAACAATTATCATGCTTTTTGCTCCATTAGTCCAAAAGTCTGGACCTCGAGTGATCCTTATCATGCTTTTGGCTCTGCAAGTTTTGAGCTGCTAGGAGTATGAATCCTGAGTGTTCCTTATCATGCTTTTGACTCTAGCTATTGGATAGGAGTCTAGACCCTGAGTAGTCCTTATCATGCTTTTGGCTCTGCAAGTTCTGTGCGACTAAAAGTATAGACCTCGAGTGGTCCTTATCATGTTTTTTTGGCTCTGTAAGCCATAAGTGGCTAGGAGTCTAGATCCCGATTGGTCATTTCATTTCTTTGGCTCTACAAGTGTTTAAAGGCTAAGAGTTTAGATCCTAAGTGGTCCTTTTCTTTGGGCTTTACAAGTCTTACATGGCTGAAGCCTAGACTCGAATGGTCACCCATTTTGGTGAAACCCGAATGGTTTTCTAGTTTGATGGACTTGTAATGCATACCAGTTGGTTCAGGAAGGACAATGATCCTAAATTGGTTTGTTTTAGATTATTATGGCTAGCTAACTAGCTGTTCTTTAAGGAGAGATGCAGGCTAGGCCCTACAGGCGGGCATCTCTCGCAAGGCAAGTTGCATTGTTGGCCACCACCAACTTTCGACTTAGACAACCTAGCTAGTTGAGATGTGCAAGCCTCGCCCTGAGCCCAAATGGGCATACCTTTCAAATTGAATGGTTTGAAAGTCTTTGGTAATCTTAGGTGAAGGCCAAGTTCATGCCTTGCATCTTAAATTGCTAATCTCGAGTCATTTGTAGGTGTTGTGAAAATTGTCGAGTTTATGATTTTTTAATAAGTCCTCATTAAACTTTACCAGAATTCAAAGGATATTGTGATGTGTGTTACAAAAAATATCCTTTGAGCATCTGTCGAAGTAGAAACATGCCCTTACAAACTTTTAAGCAAAAAAGGAAAATTAATTAATAACATCACTTTTGAATAAATCCTTTACATTGGCCTAAAAAAAAAGAAAATTGCATCAAGCCCTGTATTCATTGGATCTAAAGAAAGGATATGTTAAGAAAAATGCATGAATGATTATGACAAAAATATTGATGAAGAATATAATAATAAATAAATAAGGAATAATTATACAAATAAATAATGAAAACAAAAGTAAATAAACAAATAAATAGAAATTATCATAAAATTATTGAGCTTGGTAGCCATGGGATTATCAAGTTTGACAATATCTTGAATATATATTTTTTAAATATAAAGTTTATTTTTACTGTATTCTTTTATGTTGGGTATAAAAGTTTATCAAACTCAACAATCTTGAAATATTGAGTTCGATAATAATTAATCCTTCAAAAACCATTTTTACCTTAAAAAACTTTTTATTTTGGATAATATTTTGTGTGGTTTTAGTCAATTTAATTCAATTTATCCTTGTTTACATATTAGAAAATTGGTTTCTTTACACAAGTTTTGTAAAAACCAATTTTGAATAAGTTATTTTAGAAACCATGTAGAATATCAAGTGAACTATGTAAAATTTTTTGAGTTCGATAGTTAAAAACTATTGAGCTCGAAAATATTCTTTATGCATAGAAAAGAAAGTGATTTCAAAATGATTTTTCCATATTTGTGCATTTATGCTTATGGCTGTATCTTGTAAATCCTATGCAATATTTGAGGTATATATAATTGCTTTAATTGTTCATTACATATCATATTTGCTTATTTAATATAAATGATCTTATAAAATCATTAGAAATTGCATTCATAAGACTTCTTACGAAATACAAAGAATGACACATTAAGATTACTTAACTTAGAGTTTGGTAGATTGCCATCATTAACACCTAGTATAAAGAATCAGACTGACCCTCTTTCTTAAAAATCATTTATTAACTCAGTCCACTTATTTCAAAATTATATTCTCGATTTGCACCAAGTGGCAACTCCTGAGTTTGGCCCGCTCACAGTAAACTTAGGAACTAAATGATACATGTTATAAGGTTAGAAGGAGAAATGGTGATGTCAAAACTAATGAAAAATATCTCAACCAATATGATCAATGTCACATAATTATAAGAATGAGTCCATAAGCTTTTATGAGAGTATGTGTTATTTTAGTTACAAAAGGTGGTCTTAGACCGACAATACGAGTAAGTATAGAAGAACAAGTAGATAAAGCACTTTATTTGCTAGGACATAATATTACTAATTGTAGGCCCTTATTTTTTTTACCAAGTCCAGTTCGATACTACTTAAAAGGCGATTAAGTTAAATTTAAAGATGTAAAACAATCCAAAATAATTTTACAAACTAAAATATGGTCTGACAAAATATTAAAATCTCAACATATAATAATATAATATTTATTTTAATAATTTAAAAATAAAAAAGGGAAAAAGAAAATATAAATGTTTACTTTATAAAAATATAATTTTTAATAATAATAATAATAAAAATAATAAAAATAATTGACGAATTGGCGAGCGACACGTGGTAGGCCTGCCTGCTCAAATCGGCAAGCCAATTAGCCACAGGCCGGTTTGTACCAACAGCCCATGCCTGCAGTAGCCCTCCCTTGCAACCCACGCCCGTGTGCAATTGGCCTTGCTAATTTTGCCAAAACCTAATTTGATTCAGACCATTTTAAATATTTTCTTAACCAATAATGATTAGGTTTTTTTGATTAATTGCCTATAAATAAAGACTTAAAGATGAAAGAAAGGACTTTTGGAGGCTAGGACTTGGAGACTTTTTGAACTTAAGGAATGGATTAGCAAGAAGAAGATATAAACCCTAGCAAGCAAAAGGAGAAGGAGAAAATAGAAGAACAACCATACAAAGGTAGTGACCTACTGCCTTGGTCTTGCTCAGCCAAAATTTCAATGTGCAATTGTGGTGGAGCCAACAAATGACGGTACACTCTAAATTAATTCAATATAACATGCTTTGATGGTTATAAATATTGAATATATTTGTTCTTTGTCTAGATTAGTTCCAATAAGTTATATCCTTTACTTTTGTTTCATATCAGTTTATGTGAAGCATGACTTGAAGATGTTGTTTGTTATTCATACAAAATAAACCCAATAACCTGTTAGCTTAAGTTCTAGTAACTTAGATGTGTTAAATTAATGTTTTTCAGTGCATGATCATTTAGTTTAAACATATTCCAATAAGCCCAAAGTTTATAAATATAATCACAGTAGCCTTGTTTTTCCAACATCAAAAACTATAAAACCCTAATATCCATAACTTTAATATCCAAATTGTAAATTTTAATTTATCCTTTGTTTAATTTTTCCAATAGCCAAATTCTATTTTTAAATTACACAGTAGCTTAATTCTTTCCAAAAATAATGTTATTTTTATAAATCAAAACCCTATTTTCTAAATCTAAATCCTAAAATCTTAGTTTTAAACCTAAACCCTCTAAACCCTAATTTTATTCAAAAAAACCCTAATTTAAGTGTAAAATCTACATTTATATATCTATTGTTTTACTTAAGTTTAGATGCATGATTTATTATATGTCTTAATGGATGATTTATTTTTTTTTTATTTTATGATGAATGTTCAAATGTTTGTTATTTGATTTATTTTTATTTTCAAAAAATTGTAACAGGTATGTTTCCATGTTATGGATATCTCAATTTTTAAGTTTCATGTAATTCAATTTATTTTAAGTTTTGAATTAATGTAAATGATACATCTCCACCAATTGGTGGGTATCCTATTTTACTTATTTTCTTTTGGACATTGTAAAGGCATGTTTTCGTCCATGGATGGGTGCCTATTTATTTTGTATGAACTTGTTGTGATTTTAATAAATTGATTATTTATTTTCATGATTGCATGTAGTATGGATAATATCATTATATTTTAAGAATTTACTAAAATTTAGACCTGAAAAGAGGTTGATTCCAATGAACTGGGCGTCGTGGGGGTGTTGGGTCATTCTCACCTTCCCTATGCATACCCAACTTTTCGAACCCATTAGGGGATTGGAGATTCCTTAAGAATTGAGTCATCCACCCCTTTCTTTTTCCCAGACCATTTGGGTGGCGACTCCATTTTCTCTGGGTTTAGGCCTGTATTCTCTAAGGCCCTGAGCCTAACAGTGCTGAAGAAGCAAGAACCATTCCACATGGGAGTGAGGGCGAAAGTCCCCACTTACAGTGGCGACTCCACCGGGGATAAGAGAAGTTGATTCTGTTGGTCTTTATATTATTTTATTCTTTCTTATTATGATATTATTCATTGCATCATTTAGATTGCATTATGTGCGTGAGTTAATATGCCCGTGTAACCCGTGTTGTGTTATGTAAGAGATACCATACTTTTACTCAAGGTATGAAGATCGAGCATAGATTAACCACTCATATACTTATACCTTTTGGTATATACTTTCTATGAGAGCCTAAACTTTTCAACCCAAAGACTAAAGCTTATGTAATTGGCCTAGTTATTTTCCTTAGATTTTTACTCAAAATGCTTGTTATTTGACTATGATTGATATATCTTTATTTGAACCATGGCTTATTTGATTTTTTCTTTTTCTAATATGACCTACCTATGTTGTAAGCTCAAAATAGTTTTATTCTTTTAAGTCCAAATGACCAAAATTGCTTTTAAAACTTTTCAAAATAGTCTTTGGATATAAAACCTTTTAAAGATGGGTCAAAAATTCTTCTACCTCATGGCCCAAATACAAAGCCCAAAATTCATTTTTTCTAAAATCTTTTTATAATGGGCTTAGAAACAAAATTATTTTTTCACTTCATTACAACCTTTTGAATGTGCTTACAAAATATTTAAGTCAAATATGAAATACTAAAAATTAATTGTGGGCCTAATTTATACCAAGAATCAATAATCATGGGCTTGTTTTGGCATGAATCATTAGTTGTTTTTCCAAATGGAAAGTCTATTTATGATAAACCTCATAATCTTTTTTTAATCCATAATATATCATAAAAGCTATTTTTAATTGATCTAATTGATTAAGGCTTAATTAATGAGAATTATTATGGATTGACTTCTATGTTTGAAAATATAATTATTGGTTAAAATCGTCCGAGGGAATTTTTTGAAAATAGAATATCCCATGTTGATATTTTGTTGACCATATACCTAGGAAAAGAGAATCATCATTCGTGTATGTGTGAGCGGGGATTTTTGCCCTCACTCCCGGTGGAGTGGTTCTTGCGACTTCGGCACTGTTTAGGCTCGAGGCCTTAGAGAACACGAACCTAAGTCCAGAGAAAATGGAGTCGCCACCCGGACGGGCCGGGAAAAAGAAAGGGGTGGATGACTCGATTCCTAAGGAATCTCCAACCCCCTAATGTGTAATATCCTCATATATGGTCTAAAAGTTTTGATTAAGTTGTTGATGTTGTTGTTATTGTTGTTGTAGTGATATATTGGATTGAATATATGTGTTAAATTGCAAGAGAAAAGATATTGGAAAATGAATGCTTGTGTATAAGTGTTTTGGGAAAGGAAATAGGGTTTAGAGAGAATGGTATATGTTGTGTATATGATGATATATATAACATATAAATGAGTCAAAGGAAGAGTCAAAGGAAGAGAGATATTTTTGTGTTGAGTGTGTAATTACTTAAATGGGTTTATATGAGACAAAAGGTTAGTTATTTGGTTGAGGGCATTTTGGTAATTTCTTGAATTGAATCACATGGTGGATATTTAAAGAAGGTTTGACTTTGTTTCTTCATCATTTTCTTCTTTCTTTCATGAAGTGGCCGGCTCCTCCATAGACAAAGAGAAAGAAAGAGACAAGAGAGGTTCTTGATGAGTTGAGTTCAAAATTGAAGGAAGATTAAGTGTTCAAGTGTTGATTCAAGAAGTTTTTAACTAAGGTAAGATCTTTCCTTTGATTTCTTTTATTCTTTTGAAGTAGTATTTGAAATTCATTAGGGTTTGTTGAATTGATGATGGGATGTAGTTGTGTTGTGTATTCAAGTGTAAATTTGGTTTTAAGTTAAGAATATAATTAGGTGTTGTTGTTGGAAGTGAAGGATGTTGATTTTGGAAGATGGAGAAGGATGTTGTTTTTTTTTAGGGTTTTGAAGTGGTTGTGTTTAAGTGTAATATTAATGTGTTGTGTAGTGATTCTTATGATGAATATGTGTTTAGAACATTGATTATGTTCATTTGAAACATGATGTATGGTGTATATTGTATTTGAGTGCAATTGAAAGAGTGTTGGATTTGGTTAGGGTTTGTTTATGGGTGACACGGCCAAAAGCAAAGGAGAGACACGGCCAAGTCATGGAACTTTTGGGCGTGTTGGATTAATTTTGAGAGACACGGCCGTGTCCCCAAGCCGTGTTAGCTACTGTGGTCTTTGGTTGAGAGACACGGCCACAAGCTTGGCCGTGTCCCTTGCCCGTGTTGCTTACTGTCCAATTGGTTTGAGTGACACGGCCACAAGCTTGGTCGTGTCCCTCAAGGGTGCTGCCCGTGTCCCTCAAATGTGTTGGTTAGGGTTTTATTTCTTTGTTCTAAATTGTATTGTTTTGGTTCTTCAAAGGTGGGTTGGTCCCTAAACCTAAACATAAACACTTTAAATATACTTAAAGCATGGAAAGCCCTAATCAAATGGATGTGGAAGATCATAAAGCTATAAATGATATAAATTGTTCTTTGCCCTAATTGCATTGTTGAGATTGAACAATATTATGTTATGCAATGTAAATGGTAATGTGTTTCATGAGTAATGTATATTGAAATGTTATATCAAAGATGTTATGATGATTCAAATAAGATGTGAAATGTGATGTAAAGCCATTGTGATTGGCTATGATGATATAATTGAATGATGTATGGCATGTTTGCCTAATTGATGAGAAAGATTGAGAAAGAGTTTGATAAAGAGAATAATGAAATAAGTGTATGCTTAATATGATATTCAGTTTCAGAGTTCTGGTTTTTGGAGGCATGCCTATTTAATGAAAGTTAACAGTCTTGCCGGGTTGAGGATCTCTTCAAATTGAGTTGAATTGAGGTCCAAGAGACTGGGTCTGTTACACTATGATAATTGATATTATGAGATATTAGATTTGTAACAGTCTTGCCGGGTTGAGGATCTCCTCGAGTTAGATGAGTTGATGATCCAAGAGACTGGGTCTGTTACGCTATCCATGGATAGAGACATATATGTATATGTTGCCTACGGGCTTGATAATGGTGTTTATGAACCAAAGCAGTAACTCTGAATTCTGAATATCGTATTAAGTACTTGATGGGCCCATAGGTGTCTAGGTTTTATGTATATCATAAATGATGTTCTAATGTAATGAAATGTTAATATTACTTAAATGATGAAACGGACTATTCACGGAATATTGTCTGTTGAATATGATCTTTATTGATTGAGTGTGTATCATTGATGTTGATTTGTTAATACATATATGAAACATTGCATTGCACTAAAGTATAACATTAGCATGAATTGTCTTACTAAGCCCTTGGCTTAGCGCGATAGTGTTTAATCGCGCAGGTGATAGAATTGAACCCGAGAGCTCTTCGAGACCGAGTGAGAGTAGACGTTGAAGAGTTGATTTTGGGAACTTAAAGATCAGAGAAGAATTGCCAATCATGTATAACTCTTTTATATTTTGTAAATATGGTTTATAATGTAAATATATGTATAATTGTAAATACGTATTCAAATGCTTTCATATATGTAAATGTTTTTTATATTCCGCTGCGTATTAACTAAATGTATTTATATATCTATTTTGTTTTATATTACAAATTGATGACTTATTTTCTATAATGTATATGAGAAAGATGATGGTATTATTTAAAATGTTTTGAATGTTAATAAAATCCATAGCATTTCTATATTCGATACATGTATACTACATTGTGGTGTATGTAGTGTGTATGTATTGGGTGTGGGGGTGTTACAATTGTTTTGGTATCAGAGCCTAGGTTTGAGATTCTCAGCCTAGGTAAAATGTAATAAAAAGAATATTTTTACTTAAAAAGTTGGTTTTGAAATAAAATACATGTTTGGGATTGGCAATCTCTGATCTTTAATAAGGTATAATCTGCTGTGTTTGCAGACATAGGTTGTGATGGACTCTCACTCACGCCAGTCAGTTGAGGGTAGTGCTGAGAGTATTGTCCCTGATGATGGAGTTAGGGTTGTTAGTGCTGAGGAGGCACCTGCTTCGGTGTTGGGTAGACCAGTTGGTGAGGAGGTTCCGCCAGCTTGGGTTAGGCATGTGGTAGAAGCTTTGAGGCAAGCACCAGTGCAACCAGTGCCACCACCCCCTCAGCCTGTGGTACCAGTGAGGCACTATGACAAACTAAGGAAGTATGGAGCGGAGGATTTCCTTGGTACTACTGATCCAGCTGTAGCAGAACAGTGGCTTGACAAAGTACAAAGGATTTTTATTCAGTTGCAAGGCACATCGGAGGAAAAGTTTGATTATGCAAGATCTTTGTTACAGAAGGACGCCTATGACTGGTGGAGGACAGTGCCCCATTCTATGGATGATCCACCAACCTTGTCATATGCGGATTTTCTGAGAGAGTTTGAGTTGAAGTATACTCCTAGGGAGTACAAAGACATGAAGAAGATGGAGTTCTTAAGCTTGAAGCAAGATAGCAAGACTGTAACTGAGTATGAGGTTGAGTTTATTCGATTGAGCCAGTATGCTGGGGGCATTATAGCTGATGAGATAGATAGATGTAGGAGATTTGAGGAGGGATTGAGGCCCTCTATCATGTGCTTAGTGGCTGGATCTAGATATCACGATTTCTCCCAGCTAGTGGCAGCAGCTCGAAGTGTAGAGCGAGCTCAAGTTATTGCAGCTGCTTCAGAGGAAGAGGTTAGGGTTAGGAGGCCCCAGTTTGAGGCAGGGTCTTCTTCTGTTAAGAGAGGTAAAGGAAGCTTTGTTCCTAGAGTTAGTAGGAGTCAGAGGTCAGCTGGTAGGTCAGTGCAGTTTCAGAGACAGAGATTTAGACCTACAGCTTCAGTGGCGAGTGCTCCGACCCCAGTGACTCAGAGATCCGCTCTACCTGTGTGTGCTCAGTGTGGTGGATCACATAGGGGTGCTTGTTGGAGGTATAGTGGGTCAGCTGTGTGCTTCAGATGTGGATCTCCTGAGCATTTTATTAGAGATTGTCCAGAGAGACAGGAGCGGATGTCAGTTGATACTGCAGCTTCTCGACCTAGTGTGAGGGGAGGTCGAGCAGGCAGAGGTAGCAGCCGGGGAGGCAGATCTGGGTTTAGTGCTAGAGGAGGTGCTACATCCAGGGAGAGTAGACCAAAGGAGGTTGGATCTTCCCAGAGGATGTATGTTATGCAGAGGCAGCCAGATGCATCGGCAGTCATAGCTGGTACTTTTTCTTTATTTGATACTTCAGTGCTTGCTTTGATTGATCCGGGTTCCACACATTCTTATATTAGTGCATCTGTTTTGCCTGTGTCTGATATGCATGCTGAGTCCCTAGGATTTGATGTGTTGGTGACAAATCCGTTAGGGCATAGTGTGATTGTGAGTAAGGTGCACCGAGATAGTGCAGTGAGGGTGCAAGGTGAGGAGTTCCTTGGAGATTTGATTGAGATGCCTTTTAAGGAATATGATGTGATTCTAGGTATGGACTGGCTATCTAGACATGGAGCTGTGGTAGACTGTAAAAGGAAAATTGTTTCTTTGAGAACTGTTGATGGTAGAGAGGTGATAGTATCTAATGAGCAGGAACAGCTAGCCTCCTTATTTGTTTCAGCTGTTGCAGCTAGGAGGTTGATTAGAAAGGGGTGTGAAGCTTATCTTGCTCATGTGGTAGATACTAGAGTAAAGGGTTCCCCTATTGATAGTATTGCCACAGTTGCAGAGTTCTCAGATGTGTTTCCAGAGGAGTTGCCAGGGTTACCTCCTGAGAGAGAGGTGGAGTTTGGTATTGAATTATTGCCTGGTACCACTCCTATCTCTATTACTCCTTATAGAATGGCACCAGCAGAATTGAGGGAGTTGAAAGTGCAATTGCAGGAGTTGTTGGACAAAGGATTTATTCGCCCCAGTGTTTCTCCTTGGGGAGCTCCTGTGCTATTTGTGAAGAAGAAAGATGGTACTATGAGGTTGTGTATCGATTATGGGCAATTGAACAAGGTGACAATTAAAAATAAATATCCTTTGCCTAGAATCGATGATCTCTTTGATCAATTGAAGGGTGCGGCTGTGTTTTCTAAAATTGATTTGAGATCTGGGTACCATCAGCTGAGAGTCAGAACTGAAGATGTTCCAAAGACTGCCTTTCGGACCAGGTATGGGCATTATGAATTTCTAGTTATGCCTTTTGGTCTAACGAATGCACCTGCAGCTTTTATGGATTTGATGAATAGGGTGTTCAGGCCCTATTTGGATCAGTTTGTAGTGGTCTTCATCGATGACATTCTGGTGTATTCGCGGAATAAAGAGGAACATGACAAGCATCTGCGGATTGTGTTGCAGATTTTGAGAGAGAAGCAGTTGTTTGCCAAATTGTCGAAGTGTGAGTTCTGGTTGGATCAAGTCGCTTTTCTCGGACATATTGTTTCAGCAGAAGGCATTAGAGTTGATCCGAGCAAAGTTGAAGCTATATTGAATTGGAGTCCACCCAAGTCGGTGACAGAGGTTAGAAGTTTTCTGGGTTTGGCAGGCTATTACCGGCGGTTTGTGAAAGGGTTTTCTTTGATAGCTACTCCACTCACCAGATTGCTTCGTAAGGGAGTGAGATTTGTGTGGACGGATCAGTGTCAGGCTAGTTTTGATTAGTTGAGAGAAATGTTGACTCAAGCGCCTGTTCTTACTTTACCTGTAGAAGGCAAACCATATGTGATTTACAGTGATGCTTCACATAGTGGTTTGGGGTGTGTGCTGATGCAGGAAGGTAAAGTTATAGCTTATGCATCTCGACAGTTGAAACCGCATGAGCTTAACTATCCAACCCATGATTTGGAGCTAGCAGCCATTGTGTTTGCATTGAAGATTTGGCGACACTATCTGTTTGGGGAGAAATGTTTTATCTACACTGATCACAAAAGTTTGAAATATTTGGGTGTTCAAAAAGAGCTCAATCTTCGGCAGAGGAGATGGTTGGAATTGATTAAAGACTACGACTGTTTGATTGATTATCATCCAGGTAAAGCAAATGTTGTTGTTGATGCCTTGAGTTGGAAGTCTTTAGCTGGTTTAACTGTTTATTCGCTCTCGTTGCTTGTTGAGTTGAGAGCTTTGCATGCCAGTTTTGTACCTTGTGATGATGGTGCATTGTTGACACAATTGCATTTGAAACCAATTTTATTGGATCAGATCAAAGAGGCTCAGTTGACTGATATAAAGATTCAAAAGATTATTTCAGATTGCAAGAAAGGGAAGACTAGAGATTTTGTTGTGAAAGATAATGGGAGTCTCTAGTTTAAGAATAGATTGTGTGTACCCGATGATGCTAATTTGAAAAGAATCATTTTGGAAGAAGCACATCAGTCAGTGTTTGCTATGCATCCGGGTAATACAAAGATGTATCATGATTTGAGACAGCATTACTGGTGGTTTGGTTTGAAGAGAGACATTGCTGAGTTTGTATCGAAATGTCTCACTTGTCAGAAGGTTAAAGCAGAGCATCAAGTTCCAACCGGGTTGCTTCAACCGTTGTCAGTGCCTGAATGGAAGTGGGATAGAGTGACGATGGATTTTGTGTCTGGTTTGCCATTGACACAAAAGAAGCATGATGCTATATGGGTGATTGTGGATAGATTGACTAAGACAGCTCATTTCCTTCCGGTTCGGATGGATTACTCTTTGGAGAGATTGGCTGAGCTGTATATCCATGAGATTGTGAAGTTGCATGGTGTTCCAACTTCTTTGGTGTCTGATCGAGATCCCAGGTTTACTTCAAGATTTTGGAAGAGTTTGCATGGAGCTTTGGGTTCTCGATTACACTTCAGTACTGCTTTTCATCCACAGACGGATGGACAGACAGAGAGGGTGATACAGATTATTGAGGACATGTTGAGAAGCTGTGTCATCGATTTCTCTGGAAGTTGGGATAGGTTTTTACCTCTTGTGGAGTTTGCTTACAACAACAGTCACCAATCCAGCATTGGTATGGCACCGTTTGAAGCATTGTATGGCAGACGGTGTAGGACACCTCTTTGTTGGAATGAGCTTGGAGATAATAAGTTGGTTGGTCCTGATTTGATTCAAGAAACTGAAGAGAAAGTGAAATTGATTCGAGGCAGGTTGAAAGCAGCTTCAGACCGACAGAAGTCTTATGCAGATCTGAAAAGGATAGACATAGAGTTTGATGTTGGAGATAAGGTATTTCTGAAAGTGTCTCCTTGGAAGAAGATTTTAAGATTTGGTCGGAAAGGAAAATTGAGCCCTCGTTTCATTGGACGGTATGAAGTTCTAGAAAGGATTGGGCCAGTTGCTTATCGACTTGCTTTGCCACCTGAGTTGGATCGTATTCATAATGTATTTCATGTTTCTATGTTGAGGAAGTACAGGTCGGATCCATCTCATGTGTTGCCAATTGAATCTATCGAAGTGAGTCCAGATTTGACATTTGAAGAGGAACCAGTTGCTATCTTGGCACATGATGTGAAAGAGCTAAGAAACAAGAGAGTGCCATTGGTGAAGGTTCTATGGAAGAATCATGCAAAAGAAGAAGCAACTTGGGAAAGTGAACAATCCATGCGAGAGCAATATCCTCAATTATTTAAGAGTTAATATCAGGTAATTTCGAGGACGAAATTTTCTTTTTAGAGGGGGAGAATTGTAATATCCTCATATATGGTCTAAAAGTTTTGATTAAGTTGTTGATGTTGTTGTTATTGTTGTTGTAGTGATATATTGGATTGAATATATGTGTTAAATTGCAAGAGAAAAGATATTGGAAAATGAATGCTTGTGTATAAGTGTTTTGGGAAAGGAAATAGGGTTTAGAGAGAATGGTATATGTTGTGTATATGATGATATATATAACATATAAATGGGTCAAAGGAAGAGTCAAAGGAAGAGAGATATTTTTGTGTTGAGTGTGTAATTACTTAAATGGGTTTATATGAGACAAAAGGTTAGTTATTTGGTTGAGGGCATTTTGGTAATTTCTTGAATTGAATCACATGGTGGATATTTAAAGAAGGTTTGACTTTGTTTCTTCATCATTTTCTTCTTTCTTTCATGAAGTGGTCGGCTCCTCCATAGACAAAGAGAAAGAAAGAGACAAGAGAGGTTCTTGATGAGTTGAGTTCAAAATTGAAGGAAGATTAAGTGTTCAAGTGTTGATTCAAGAAGTTTTTAACTAAGGTAAGATCTTTCCTTTGATTTCTTTTATTCTTTTGAAGTAGTATTTGAAATTCATTAGGGTTTGTTGAATTGATGATGGGATGTAGTTGTGTTGTGTATTCAAGTGTAAATTTGGTTTTAAGTTAAGAATATAATTAGGTGTTGTTGTTGGAAGTGAAGGATGTTGATTTTGGAAGATGGAGAAGGATGTTGTTTTTTTTTTAGGGTTTTGAAGTGGTTGTGTTTAAGTGTAATATTAATGTGTTGTGTAGTGATTCTTATGATGAATATGTGTTTAGAACATTGATTATGTTCATTTGAAACATGATGTATGGTGTATATTGTATTTGAGTGCAATTGAAAGAGTGTTGGATTTGGTTAGGGTTTGTTTATGGGTGACACGGCCAAAAGCAAAGGAGAGACACGGCCAAGTCATGGAACTTTTGGGCGTGTTGGATTAATTTTGAGAGACACGGCCGTGTCCCCAAGCCGTGTTAGCTACTGTGGTCTTTAGTTGAGAGACACGGCCACAAGCTTGGCCGTGTCCCTTGCCCGTGTTGCTTACTGTCCAATTGGTTTGAGTGACACGGCCACAAGCTTGGCCGTGTCCCTCAAGGGTGCTGCCCGTGTCCCTCAAATGTGTTGGTTAGGGTTTTATTTCTTTGTTCTAAATTGTATTGTTTTGGTTCTTCAAAGGTGGGTTGGTCCCTAAACCTAAACATAAACACTTTAAATATACTTAAAGCATGGAAAGCCCTAATCAAATGGATGTGGAAGATCATAAAGCTATAAATGATATAAATTGTTCTTATCCCTAATTGCATTGTTGAGATTGAACAATATTATGTTATGCAATGTAAATGGTAATGTGTTTCATGAGTAATGTATATTGAAATGTTATATCAAAGATGTTATGATGATTCAAATAAGATGTGAAATGTGATGTAAAGCCATTGTGATTGGCTATTATGATATAATTGAATGATGTATGGCATGTTTGCCTAATTGATGAGAAAGATTGAGAAAGAGTTTGATAGAGAGAATAATGAAATAAGTGTATGCTTAATATGATATTCAGTTTCAGAGTTTTGGTTTTTGGAGGCATGCCTATTTAATGAAAGTTAACAGTCTTGCCGGGTTGAGGATCTCTTCAAATTGAGTTGAATTGAGGTCCAAGAGACTGGGTCTGTTACACTATGATAATTGATATTATGAGATACTAGATTTGTAACAGTCTTGCCGGGTTGAGGATCTCCTCGAGTTAGATGAGTTGATGATCCAAGAGACTGGGTCTGTTACGCTATCCATGGATAGAGACATATATGTATATGTTGCCTACGGGCTTGATAATGGTGTTTATGAACCAAAGCAGTAACTCTGAATTCTGAATATCGTATTAAGTACTTGATGGGCCCATAGGTGTCTAGGTTTTATGTATATCATAAATGATGTTCTAATGTAATGAAATGTTAATATTACTTAAATGATGAAACGGACTATTCACGGAATATTGTCTGTTGAATATGATCTTTATTGATTGAGTGTGTATCATTGATGTTGATTTGTTAATACATATATGAAACATTGCATTGCACTAAAGCATAACATTACCATGAATTGTCTTACTAAGCCCTTGGCTTAGCGCGATAGTGTTTAATCGCGCAGGTGATAGAATTGAACCCGAGAGCTCTTCGAGACCGAGTGAGAGTAGACGTTGAAGAGTTGATTTTGGGAACTTAAAGATCAGAGAAGAATTGCCAATCATGTATAACTCTTTTATATTTTGTAAATATGGTTTATAATGTAAATATATGTATAATTGTAAATACGTATTCAAATGCTTTCATATATGTAAATGTTTTCTATATTCCGCTGCGTATTAACTAAATGTATTTATATATCTATTTTGTTTTATATTACAAATTGATGACTTATTTTCTATAATGTATATGAGAAAGATGATGGTATTATTTAAAATGTTTTGAATGTTAATAAAATCCGTAGCATTTCTATATTCGATACATGTATACTACATTGTGGTGTATGTAGTGTGTATGTATTGGGTGTGGGGGTGTTACATAATGGGTTCAAAAAGTTGGGTACGTGTGGGGAATGTGAGAAATGGCCCAGTACCCTCACAATGCCCGGTTCATTAGAACCAACCTCCTTTGCAGGTCTTAATATTATAAAATTCTTAAGCATAACAATATTATCCATATTACATGCAATAATTAAAATAAAGCATTATTTTATTAAAATCCAAGCAATGTCCAAACAAAGCAAATAAATGGACACCCATCCAAAGATGAAAATATGTCCTTACATCATCCATGTCTAAACTAAATAGGACACCCACCGAAAGGTGGAAACATGTCCTTTACATTGGTCCAAAATATAAAAGCAATTTAAATTACATGAGATTTAACTAATGACGTACCCACAAAGTGGAAACATACCTCTTACAATTTTAATACTAAAACAAATAAATAATAACAATAAAGAAAACATCCATCCATGATAAATTAAATAAATCAAGTATTGAAATTAAATAAATCAACCATCGAAGCATATAATAAACTACATAATCAAATCTAAAATTAAATAAAGCAAGTAAAGATACAAATTAGGGTTTACTGTTTCTATTTAAAGTTCTTTAATTTTTGGGATTTTAGTATTATTATTGTTATTTGTTTAGGCTACTCTAAAGGTTTTGGAAAATTGGAATAGATTAGGGTTTTATAAATTTAAGAAAGTAACAAGGTTTTTTGGTTAATCAAATTAAGGCTTAGGGGTAACATTAAGAAATTAGGGTTTTGGAATTTTAAGACATTAGGGTTTATAATTCATAGCTACTCGATTGTGATTTTAGGTTTATTGGATTATGGCTTTAGGGTTTACATTAACTAGTTTGAGGTTTTAAGTTCACTGAATTAGGGTTTAGGAAAACTTGGGTTTCCTGTTTTGGTTTTGGGAAAATTAGGGTTTTTGGTATTTTAGAAAACATATTTGGTTTTATGATTTAAGAAAATAGTTTAGAGTTTTATAAAAAAAATTTTGATTTTTAGAAAACATAAAGAAGATTAGGATTTGGAGATTTAAGAAAATATTTGGAAATTTTGGACAAAAAGTTATGGTTTAGATGAAAATAATTCAGGAAAAACAGTTTAGGGTTTTAAAGCTTTTGGAAGTAGAAGAAATAATTTAAGGTCTTTAAGGTTTCTGGAAATAGAAGAGTAATTTAGGGTGAAGTTTTTGATTAATTTGTATGATGAATTAATTCAATTTGAATGATGAAGCTACTGTAAAGAAATAAATAAAGAAAATAGAGATTCAAACCTCCGTTCGTTGGTTCCACCAAAAATTGCTTTCTGGATGAACAATAACAAAGGCAGTGTGGCTACCTTTGATGAATTGTTGATTGCTTGCTTGTTGCTAATGTCTCTTGCTAGGGTTTTCTGTCTTTTTTACTCCGATCCAATCCAAGTTTAAAAGTCCAATTTTTCCATCCTTAATTCTGAGTTTTAATGTGTTATTTATAGAAAAAATTATAAGCCTACTTCTAATTGTTTAAGGAAACTAAAATTAATTAGGAAAAGGAACCAAAGCCAAATAGAATTTGGTTTTGAAAAAAACTGCGTTGGAAAATTTTACTGGCAAAAACTGCGAGCGTTGGCCAAAAATTGCGAGTGCTGGCTGGGGCGGCTATCAAATTCCTACGGCAAAATGTCCTACGGGCGAATTGGCCTTGGCCAATTCCACTTTCGGCGACGAAGTTTTCATCGCCGATTTTTATTTTTATTTATTATTTTTTTATTATAAAAAATTATAATAAATACTAAAATAAATATTATTTAATTAAAATACCACAAAAAATATTTTGGACTATATAAAAATATCAGACCAGACTGGGTCAAAAATTAAGGGTCTACAATATGGAAGTTATAAGATTGGAAGGAATGTTTTAATTATCTACATATGTTACTTGTGCATACATGCATACACGCATTGTATTACATGACATTGATCCTTTCTGACTCACATACATAGAGTACGGAAATTCAAGAGCATACAACGACACCACCTACAACATTGATTTTGATTCAAGTACTTCATTGGGAGGATGGATGCAAATCAGCTAAGTGATATAGTCGATGAAGTTGGCAAAGCTAGGATGGCCAAGCTACGGGATCAATTGGCTGAAATTTTGAAGACCCAGTTGACTGAAATTCTGGAGATCATCAACAAAGCTAATGAGGCATCTCTCATTGACATAAAGAAGAAGGGAAAGGCAACATTAACAAGGAATAGGTCCACTGATAGAGATCAAATGAAAAATGAGGGATCATTCGCTATTCTACAAGACCAGTCGAACCATGTGCTGCCAAAGTGGAGCAATAAGGGTGGCTGCAACCCCAGTGGGCAAAGTCAAAGGAAAATAAGAGGTGTTGAGAACAATGAGACAACTAAACCAGCAAAGAAGCGTAATTTTTCAAAATTAGGGGAATCTTTGTCAAAGATGTTAAAAAATCTAATGAAGATGAATTTGCTACAACCATTGGCATCTCGACCTTTATACAAGCCTCTGCCATCAAATTTTGATCCCAAGTCCTTCTATCAATTCTATCAAGTATAAGGGCATGAGAAAGATAAATGTATTTGATTAAGGCATGAAATCCAAGATTTAATTGACAGTGGAAGGCTGCATGAGCTAGATAAGCCTAACACTAAAAATAATCCTCTGTCTAAATTTAGAAAGGCGCCACCGCTTCCAACATTCATGATGGAGGAAGGATTGGAGGAGAGTTTTATCTTGTCATCTTGTCATGATATAGATGGAGAACCTGCTAAAGAGGAGGTACGACTAAACAAGCTTGGACTAACTATGGGTGATGAAGCAATGATCCTTGATGATGGAAAAATCCTTGCCCTTGATATGTCGAAATAAATGAAGCATCTTCGACTCCAACTCGACAAACTTCCCTTGGCTTGTTTGGTTTTTGTTTTATTTTCTTTCTTTGGTGTTTTCTGAAATAATTTTGTTTTTCAAATTAAGATGGTTTGAATAAATTACTTTCATTATATTTATTTTTATTGGTCTTTGTTTATTTTGGTGCTCAACTAATACCGAGCCTACCTTGATAATCATAAATTGGTATACTATGCATCATGGTTTGAATGACTTTACTAGGTGAGAGAATTATTCTATAGCATTGAGCTGTGTATGCTTACTTAGAGAGGGCTCTTGCATAATGACCTTTGTCTAGGTCCTAGTCGATCTTAGAACATGCTTTGACAAACTTTCAAGGAGAAATTAAAATCTTCTTATTTAAGGGAGAGATGAGGTAGGCATTATTTAGTTAGCAAACAACTATTATTTGCCCTATAAAATATCAATCCCTAGTTGTCCCTTTGAGCCTTCATAATATTTTAGCTTGCTCTTTATTGGCTTGTAAGCCCGATAACCTAACTTGAGTTGTTGTGACTCTTATGACAAATCTAATGATCCCTAAGGTGAAGATGCAAGAAGATCAAAGAAAGGAATGCATAGTCAAGACCATAAGGATAGTTGAAGTTCTCAAGACTATAAGGGTAGTTGAAGTTCACCTGATACTAGGCCTAATATCTCCAATTCATTAAGATGACATCAAGGCAACAAATGATTTATTCTTGTTGAAGCAAACTCACTCTACTCCACTCATCCATAGTCAGAAGCATAGAATGGTGTAGACAAACCAACTTTCTTAGAGTTAGACTAAAAGAAAGAAAAGAAAAAAAAAGAAAAAAAGAAAAAAAAAGAAAAGAAGAAAAAGAAAAAAAACCGTAAAAAAGGGCAGTTAACTCAAAAGGCCTGTTTAGAATGTCAACAGAGTTCTTCTTACCTGAAGCATTAGAAGACTTCCACTTAGTATACAAGTGCAGATTGACTTGAATTGGTCCAATCCAATCAAAGATTCAAATAAAATAAGAGAATTAGGGGAAAGACCATCTTTCATTTTATCCAATGTAACTCCAAGTTAGCAATATTAAAAGTCTTAGACTTGATATTCCAAAAGGGAAAAGGATGGAAAGAAAGAGGAAAAAAAGGGTACAAATTGGATCCAAATTTCTACCAAGAAGATGGAAAGACATTCAAGCTTTGTATTTTCACGAAGTCATAAGGAAATGATGCCTGGAAGGTGAAAATGGAAACTCTAGTATACAGTTCCAACAAGAAGTTTGTAGTGTGAAGGTTTATCTATAATGTTACACAATTCCATTCTTAAAATGTCCTTCGCTTAAACCATGTCCTTTATAGACCCCGTTTCAAGCCTATTAAAGACATGTTGATCTCTCTTGGTAGGTGGAGTCTAATAGTGGAGAGAGTTTGAACAAACATGCATATGAGATGGACAATATTTAAACTCGATGAGACCTTTTGTCAAGTAATGTGTATGTACCTATCTAAAGTGCAACAATTCTTGCTCAAATGGAAATGATTCCTGAGTTTAGTATGGTAACTAGGGTTGTCATGTTATAGATATGTTAATTTGAAAAATTGAGTCCCGAGATACAATGATACCGATTTGAAAAATCCAAAATGTGATTTTAAGATTTTAAAAAAATGTGTTCAAGTTAAGGGAAGTATGTTGCATTGTCAAATCTTGAAGGAAACAATGGGCAAAAGAGGGCTAATGAAAGAATCACTTGCAAGATCATATCATGAAGCAGTTATCAACCAAATGGATATCTCCCATGACTTTGGCTACCTTGCTTAGGGCCTCCACTAATCATGCTTTCAACATGTTGAAGATAAAAGCCATAAATGCGAAGCATTCTATCATTCCAATGCAAGACCTGAATGAGCATCTAGGAGGAACCAATTAGAACACTTTAGTTGATCACCTTGATTTGTGAATCGATGGAACCATTGTAAGTATCATCTATGCATATCATGCATACATAAGCATATCACACTTAATTTTTGTCTTACGTCATCTATTCTTTGTTAAAGTGAACAATAGATACTCTATGAAGCAAATATGAAGCAGATATGGAGTCAGGGGGGATGGAAGACCCATTCTTGAGAAAGATCCAGTCATTTTGCAAAAGAAAGAAGAAATGTATGATTGTGCAAGGAACCAGACAAAACACAAACATCAATTAGAGCCTGCATGGGAATAAAATCATTAGTTTGAGCCTACATAGGAGGCAAAGTTTTTCCTTTCAATTGTTGAATTTATGCGTGTACAAAATATTTTCAGACTCACTTTCAATATTTTACCATGCAGGGGGCAAAGAGAGGACATAAGTGCCAGCTAAAAAATAGATGAATTTTTTTCAAAAGGAAGAATAAAAAGAGCAAAACAAGAAGAAAGTAAGAACCCCAAAAGAAATGACGATTGAAGAACAAAAGATCAACCCAGCTAGAAGAGCTGAAGTCAAAGTAGGACCGATGTCTAAGAATGAAGATCCATCTTGAAGGGTGAAGACCCGATATCCAAAGGATGAAGATTCATTTTGAAGGGTGAAGACTCGATGTCTAAGGATAAAGATCCATTTTGAAGGGTGAAGACTCGATATCAAAGGATGAAGATCCATATTGAACAGTGAATACCCGATGTCTAAGGATAAAGTTCCATTTTGAAGGGTGAAGACCCAATGTCAAAGGATGAAGTTCCATTTTGAAGGGTGAATACCTGATGTCTAAGGATGAAGATCCATTTTAAATGGTAAAGACCCGATGTCTGAGGATGAAGATCCATTTTAAAGGGTGAAGATTCGATGTTCAAGGATGAAGATCCATTTTGAAGGGTAAAGGCCCAATGTCTAAGGATGAAGATCCGAGGTTCAAGGATGGGGATCCATTTTAAGGGTGAAGATCCATAATCCGTTGAAGAATGAAACAATTGACTAGAAGAAAGCCAGAACTCTTAAAACGATAGAAGGTCAAATCAAATATAGTCTCGGATTGAGAACCCAAATCCAGTTTAAGGTCAAGAACCCAAAATCCAGTCTCAGGTTGAGAACCCAAATCCAGTGTAAGGTCGAGAACCCGAAATCTAGTCTTGGGTTGAGAACCCAAATCTGGTCTTCGCTCGAGAACCCAAAATCCAGTCATAGGTTCAAGTACCCAAATCAAATTATTTTTGAGTCCAGAACTCATTTCGAGTCTAGAACCCAAACCTATCCGGGTCTAAAACCCAAATCATTTTTAAGTCCAGAACTCATTTTAGATCTAGAACCCAAATCAAATCACATCTCGGGTCAAGAACCAAAACTCAATCCAACCTCGGGTACAGAGTCCAATCTGGTGTTAAACCCAGTAAAAATCATGTTGTTTTTCACTATCTTTTGCTATAGTCCCAGATCGCTTAAGCAGAGGGAAAACTGTAGGCTCTTATTTTTTGACCAAGTCCAGTTTGACACTATTTAAAAGGCGATTAAGTCAAGTCTAAAGATGTAAAATAGTCTGGAATAATTTTACAAACTAAAATGTAGTTTGGCAAAATATTAAAATCTCAATACATAATAATATAATATTTATTTTAATAATAT
This sequence comes from Garcia nutans, assembly GCA_947685225.1. Classification (NCBI taxonomy): domain Eukaryota; kingdom Viridiplantae; phylum Streptophyta; class Magnoliopsida; order Malpighiales; family Euphorbiaceae; genus Garcia; species Garcia nutans. The sequence goes on from CANTUV010000013.1 coordinate 3,496,238, forward strand.
AAAAAATTAAAAAGGGAAAAAGAAAATATAAATGTTTACTTTATAAAAATAAAATTTTTAATAATAATAATTAGATAATAAATGTAATGGACGAATTGGCGAGCGACACGCCGTAGGCCTGCCTGTATGAATTGGCAAGCCAATTCACCGCAGGCCACGCCTGCGGCGATTTGACTTGTGCCAGTGCCCTACGCACTCAATAGCCCACACTCATAGACTTCCTCAAAGCCCATTCCCCGCATGCAAATGGCCTTGCCAAATTTTCCAAAACCTAATTTAGTTCGTACCATTTTAATTATTTTCTTAACTAATAATGATTAGGTTTTTTTATTATTTACCTATAAATAAAGACTTAAAGATGAAAGAAGGGACTTTTGGAGGCTGGGACTTGGAGACTTTTTGAGATTAAGGAACAGATTAGCAAGAAGAAGATAAAAACCCTAGCAAGCAAAAGGAGAAGGAGAAAACAGAAGAACAACAATACAAAGGAAGTGACCTACTGCCTTGGTCTTGCTTAGCCAAAATTTCAACGTGCAATTGTGGTGGAGCCAACAAATGACAGTACACTTTAAATTAATTCAATATAACATGCCTTGATGGTTATAAATATTGAATATATTTGTTCTTTGTCTAGATTAGTTACAATAAGTTATATCCTTTACTTTTGTTTCATATTAGTTTATGTGAAGCATGACTTGATGATGTTGTTTGTTATTCATACAAAATAAACCCAATAACCTATTAGCTTAAGTTCCAGTAACTTAGATGTGTTATATTGATGTTTTTCAGTGCATGATCATTTAGTTTAAACATATTCCAATAAGCCCAAAGTTTATAAATATAATCACAGTAGCCTTGTTTTTCCAACATCAAAAACTATAAAACCCTAATATCCATAAATTTAATATCCAAACCCTAAATTTTAATTTATCCTTTGTTTAATTTTCCCAATAGCCAAATTCTATTTTTAAATTACACAGCAACTTAATCCTTTCCAAAAATAATGTTAGTTTTCTAAATTAAAATCCTACTTTCTAAATCTAAATCCTAAAATCTTAGTTTTTAAGCCTAAACCCTCTAAATCCTAATTTTATTCAAAAAATCCTAATTGAAGTGTAAAATCTACATTTATATATCTATTGCTTTACTTAAGTTCGGATGCATGATTTATTATATGTCTTAATGGAAGATTTATTTTTATTTGATTTTATGATGAATGTTTGAATGTTTGTTATTTGATTTATTTTTAGTTTCAAAAAATTGTAAGAGGTATGTTTCTATGTCATGGGTACCTCAATTGTTAAGTTTCATGTAATTCAATTTATTTTAAGTTTTGGATTAATATAAAGGATACATCTCCACCAATTGATGAGTATCCTATTTAATTATTTTTCTTTTGGACATTGAATGATTGTAAAGAAATAATTGCATGTAATATGGATAATATCATTATATTTTAAGAATTTAATAATATTTAGATCTGAAAAGGAGGCCGGTTCCGATGAACCGGGCACCATAGGGATGTTGGGTCATTCTCACCTTCCCTATGCGTACCCAACTTTTTAAATCCATTAGGTGGTTGGGATTCCTTAGGAATCGAGTCATCCACCCCTTTCTTTTTACCGACTTGTCAGGGAGACGGCTCCATTTTTTCGAGTTTAGGCCGTGTTCTCTAAGGCCCTAAGCCTAACAATGTCAAAGTAGAAAGAACCATTCTACATGGGAGTGGGGGCAAAAATCTCCTCTCACACTAATCATGGAGTAGGTTTTTTCTTTTGTTGGCCTAAAGAAGAAATTAGTCACCATTTTTACAACATTTTAAAGAGCTATGATAGAATTGGAGCACAAATTTCTCAAACAACTTGATGGATCACAAGTTCCTTCAGAAATATTCAACAACAATCAATTTTATCCATATTTTTAGAGTAAGAAATATTTTTTTATTTTTAGATTTTAGATTTAAGAATATATACATATATTTATTATCAATAATGTTTAATAAGAAATATAATATCATGATTGTATTTGAGCTATTGATGGAACACATATTCGCATAAATGTTAGTCCTCTTGAAGCTCCTAAGTATCATGGTAGAAAATATTACCTATCACAAAATGTCTTGCCTGCATGCACATTTGATTTGAAATTCACTTATATTTTACCTAGGTTGTAAGAAACAACTTCTAACTCAAGAATATTGAAAAATGCATTAAGCACACAATGTCCTCTTAAAATTTTAGAAGGTACTTATAATATTCACAATCTGTAAATATATATTATTATATGTTGTGAGAATTTAATGATAATTATTGATGTTGAATTCATGTTGAAAAATGATCTTATTACACCTTATAGAGGAGAGCATTTTCACTTAAAAGGGTATTCACAAAATCCACCATGAAATGTACATGAATTGTTTATTAATCATCGACATTCTTCTTTGAAAAATTCTATTGAATGTGCTTTTGGTGTACTTAAGAAGCAATTTCCCATTATAGTAAGTTCAATAAAACCTGATTATGGTGTTAAAACTTAAAAGGAAATCATTTTATCCTATTATATTTTGCATAACTACTTGATGACCATATATCCAGATGGTGAAATACTGTAAAAGTTGATATTGAACTATCAAATTAGGGATTTTATAGTTGTATTGTTGCGCTCTACTAAACACTACTACAAAGCGACACTTGTAACTATACGAGGTTATTGTAGCAATGGTGATTACCCCAAGGTCATCTCACAAGGAAGGTGTTGTTCATAATAATTTGATTAAAACAAAATATGAAAGTTTGAATGTATATTGTTGAAATAGTGAAATATGATTAAAATTTAAAAGCAAAAATGAGTAGTATTTATGCAAGATTAATTCAAATTCTTGGAATGGTACCTAGGGTTTATAGATCAATTTAATCAAAACTTAATTCTCAAATTATCCATTAATACAACCTTGTAATTTAATTTATTTCTTTTGATTAATTAGTAATTATAAATTCATTAGTTCTCATATTCATGAATTAACAACAACCATTTATTTTGAATTTACAAATTAATAGAACCCTATAACTTATATTTCTAATTCATTCATAGGTAGTTGATTGCATAGTTCTAATATCAAATTTCACCTTTCGGTCTATCATTCAATATTAAGAGATCAATAGGTGGCCAATCTATCAACCTAACATATAATCCAATGCAAAAAACTAATAACAAGGCATATTAATGGAAATATTAAATCAATTCATTTAATCAAATATACTACAAACCCTAAACATATATAATTTAGTTCATCATCATTTCAAAATAAACATTCATCTCAATATAAATCAAATAAAAATTATCCATTGAAATATTAATGTTCATAACAAAATAACAACAATTTAGAAATGAATTAAGTGAAAGAATAAGAAAAACCCCTTTGAGATGTTAATAGTTGAACTTCTTATTCTCCCTCCTAACTCGACTTGAATATGATGAAGAACTCCCAAGCCCTCTTCAAACCTTCAATCAATTATTCCACCCTAGAAAGATAAAGTGAAAACTCTATCAAGCCTCCAACTCTTCAATCAAGGCTTTCTCCAAACCCTAACCCTCTCAAGAGCTTATTTACCCAAATACTATCCCAAAAATATGAAAGTCACTTGCCTATGGAAGAAAATGAAAATGAAAGGAAAATGAAATTGTAAATGGTGATGAGGATGAGGATGGTGTCTTTCACAACCAAGAACTGATCCATCTGTAGGGAATGGTTCCCCCATCAAATGGTCTCTCCCCCATGTATATTCATCTCTCCCTTCAATTATTTTAATTCTAAGACAAAAAGAATTTACTTTTCCAGCTCACCTCACTCCCGTTTGTCCCCTCTTTTTCATTCTTAAATCTTTCATCCAACAAAACACCTCACCTTTCAATTATTTTAAAAACAAAATTCCTTTTGTCTCCAATCTTGTCTCCCACTAAACGTGTTAATAATTCAGATCACACTGACATGGCCAAGTCAGATTAGCCTTGGTCGTGTCTCTCATTTACCTCTTGGACACTGCCAAATCATGAGGCCGTGTCCATTGTTGCCATTCAAATACATATTTCTTATGGGGAGACACGGGGAGAGACACAGCCATGTCTTATGCTTGTGTCCTCTTTTGCCTCTCTGCTTCTGCCTTTCTTTAGTTAGTCTTTAGGTGGAACACGATCGGGTGACTGACCGGGTCATGTGACATGGTCAATAACTTTGTCATGTCATGTGCATATGTCTCCTTCTACCATTTTATTTCTTTAGGTTGATGACTCGACCAAGTGATATCTATTCTGGCGGTGTCATGTGACATGGCCGTGTCATCTGGGTGTGTCACATTTTGCCAAAATTTGCTTCTTTTCTCATGAGGGGCACATCCAGGTTGATGAGTGTGTCCACTTTTCTTGCTTTTGATGAGGGACATGACCAAGCCATGATCATCTTGTCCATGCTCAATGTCTTTCCACCAAATTTGGATATTAGAGGTCCATTTTTAAACTTCAACCTATATCATGACACTTTAAACAAACTTATGCACAAATTTAAAGAAAAATCAATCAAAAGCCAATAAAATTACCCTAAAAATACATACATACATAGCCATAACAATTACCCAAAACTTAATTCTTTGCTTGTCCCTAATCAAAGTTAAAAACAAAACAAAACAAGAAAATTTTAGTCATGTTTAAGAGTTATAAAGATATATCAAGGCTCCCTTATTCAATAATCCACAATCATTATCAAACCAAACAAAATCAAAACTCATGTAGTTTAATGGCTTTCCATGCATAACCAATGTTGCCACTCTCTTACCAACTCTTTTAAGTGTTTAAATAAGGTTGTGTTTACACTCCTAACATTCAATGAAATATTATAACTATAGGCTTGCTTATCAATCAAATTTTCACCACTAAATTTCAATCAATCATCAATCACTAGGTCTTTCATTTGGTTGGGGCTAAGTTAAAGGCATGACATTTAGAAATGTGAGCTTATTCATTAAGTTTAAGAGCACTTCAAGAATGTAGTAAGCAATATATCATAACCTAACAATCTTAAAACAACTTCTACTCACATAACACTTGACATTAAAATACTCTTTAAGGGGATCCACTTATTTTATTTGCAAAGATCATACCCAAACTTATTCCAACCCTACCCCAAATAACAACAAGTTCTATTATATTTATATACATATATATATTTTAAATCAAATCAAAATTGGATTTGAATTGATTCCTATTTTAGATTTACTTAATCAATAATATGAAGAGAAAGAAAATCTAATAAAAGGCACAATAATTACAACTTGCTTATTTGAAATTTTCAACCTACTAAATTATACCCCACACTTTATTTTACATAGTACTTTATCACTTAAGTTCTTAAAATTCTCTTGACCTAATTGAAGGGTAGTAGTTAAAACAAAATGGTTCAAGGCTAATGGTGTTGTGAAAAAGAAAGAAGCTAAAAAATGAAATAGGCTCAAAATTGGCGAGCTAGGGTCGAATATAAGGTTAGTCATTTTAAGCTAAAATGGTTACATCTAATTGCCTTAATCATATTGATGTCTAGTTAAAATTTTTATGTGGTCACAAAATGCATGTCAAAGTAAGTTCTAGCAATTCATCCATCAAGGATGTTCACACACAAAGAATAATAAGTTGGTATCCAACTTAGGCTTAATTTTCTCACAAGTTAAAATGTAATGCAAGGAATATCCATCCAAATCAACAATAAGCACCAATTTTATCCAATTCTCAATTCATGATTCAGAAATTAAAAGGTCATCTATCAATATTCTTATAACAATTGAACTAATTAACATTCTCAAAAACAATATAAAAAATGCTCTTCAATTAACTAAGCAGCTCAATTTAAAACAAAAACTTTGCACCCCACACTTAAAGATTGACTTTTTCATTAATGGAAACAAGCATAATTTAAAAGAAGAAGGGTTAAGATAAGACCTATTTTCCATCATTTTCTTATGGAAGACAAAGTGGTACCTCATCCTTTCTAACAACAAAACTTTAAGTGTTCCAAAAACAAAATAATAGTAAATAAAATATAGCAAAACATAAGGTTCAAAAAAAAAAATCCAAAAATAGAAAAACAAACACAATAAAGTAAACTTTCAATAGGTTGAAACTAGTAACAGCCATGTGGTGTAGGTTGCGATGATGATGATGCCAATGGATGAAGGCTAAAAATCATAGCCAAGTTGCTATTAATTTGTCCCAATAGACTAAGTACTTCAGCATGATTGTGATCAACCTTATTTTCTAAGGCTTCAATCCTACTAAGTACATCATTATTTTCTAAAACTAGGGCATCTTCATTTAAACCAAGTGAATCAGAATCAGATTCCTTATAGACCCTTAAATTTAGGCCGATTTAAATTTAAAGAGCCTATCTTGGTCCGTTATAATTTTAAAGTTCTTAAACCTGATTCTAAAGATTAAAATTCAACTGGCCTAATTTTATAAATTCCATATTAAAATTGCAAAAAAAAAAAAAAGCTAGGCCTGAAAAATTAATAATTTTGTATTAGTTTGATTTGAATGGTTCCAATCAATGTGAGCCATGCCTCATATCAATTTAGGCATCCCAAAATAGATATAAGGCTAGCTCATATCGATTTGGGAGAGCCAAATCGATATGGTCGTGGCCTCATATCAATTTGTTTGCCTCATATCAATTTGGTCATCCCAAATCGATATGAGGAGGGCCTCATGTCTATTTTGGCCTCTCAAATTGACTAATCTAAGTTCTAAACAATTTTGATTGGGTAATTTCATTTCCTAATCAAGCCATAATTCGTTTATAACTCAAATTAAGCAATTTAGGTTTTAGGGGGAAGTGTGGATTTTTGGTCCATAAATATAGGATTAAAGGCAACCATTGGGAAGACAGCATTAGCACAGGGATAACACTTGAATTAATAGAGAGCAACATAACAATTTAAAGGATTATTAAATAGAAACAAGAAATCATCTAATATAGAGAAAGCATTATCAAACAAGGCATTAGTTACTATCTTGATTTTCATTAAACCAAGAAGTTCAAGATTGGGTTAAGCGAAAGTTTGGATCAACGTTTAATTATTGGTGGAATCAGCAAACGAAGGTATGTCTTCTAAACTAATTTCAATTAAACTCAACAAATAGTTCTGATGATGTTTCTTTACGTTAGTCCTATTTCTTCTAGCAGCCTAATAATTCCAATAACTTAGATATATTCAATTTAGGTTCATCAATTCACATCCATTAGTTTAATATGTCCAGTAAGCCATATCCTATATAAATATTTATCCAAAATTAATTGTTTAAATAGCTTGAAAGTTTTTACAGTAGCTAAAACTTTTCCAAACCCTAATTTATTTTTCTAAATTTTTCTAAACCCTAAATTGCTTTCCAAATTTCCAAAACTTATTTTACAATTTCCAAAACCTTAAATCAGTTTTCTAAATAAGCAGTAAACCTAAACTCTAATCCAAACCCTAATTCAAAACCCTAATTTCCTAAACCCTAAAAAACCCTATTTTATCCAAAACCCTAGTTTTTAAATCAAAATCCCAAAAACCCTAACCTTGTTTTCCTAAACCCTAAAACCCTAATCTTATTTTCCTAAACTCTAAAAACCCCATTTTTCATCCATAAACCCTGAAATCCTAATTTTTATCCTAAAAACCCTAATTTAGTCATAAAAGTTCTAAAACCCCTATTTTTATCCAAAAAACCCTAATTTAAAATGTAAACCCTAAATTTGTATATTTATTGCTTTATTTAAGTTTAAAACTTAGATGTGATTATTTTATGTCTTGAATGCAAAATTTATTAATGTTTTATTTTTATGAATGATTTATTTTTATTTTGCCCATGGTGAATGATTGAATGATTTAATTTGGTTAAATATTTAAGTTTTAAAGATATAAGAGGTATGTTTCCACTATGTGGGTACCTCATTAGTTAAATTTAATGTACTTTATTTTACTTTAAATTTTGATCAAGGGCATGTTTTCACCAAATGGTTGGTGCCCTATTTTATTTAGTTTTGGACATGGTTCTAAGGGCATATTTCCATTTTGTATGTGCCCATTTTATTTATTTATTTGAACTTTTTTTTATTTCAATAAAATGAATATTTATTTTAATTGTATGTAATATGGTTGATATTTAAATAAGTTAAGAATTTAATAATATTTAGACCTGAAAAGGATGTCGGTTCCAATGAACCGGGCGTCATGAAGGTGCTAGGTTATTCTCACCTTTCCCATACGTACCCAACTTTTCGAACCCAATAGGGGTTAGGGATTCCTTAAGAATCAAGTCATCCACCCCTTTCTATTTTCCCGATCCGTCCGAGTGGCGACTCCATTCTCTTTGGGTTTTGGCCCATGTTCTCTAAGGCCCTGAGCCTAACAATGCCAAAGTTGCAAGAACCATTCCACTTGGGAGTGGGGCCAAAAATCACTGAGGATAAAAGAATTGATTCCATTGGTCTTTATATTATTTTACTCTTTCTTATTATGATATTGTCCATTGCATCATTTAGATTGCATTGTGTGCGTTAGTTAGGATGCTCGTGTAGCCCGTGTTGTGTTATGTAAGAGATACTATACTTTTACTCCAGGTATGGAGATCGAGTATGGTATAACCACTCATAGCCTTGTACCTTTTGGTATATACTTGCTATGGAAACCTAGGCTTTTCAACCCAAAGACTAAAGTTCATGTAATTAACCTAGCTACTTTCCTTAGGGTTTTATCCAAATGCATGTTGTTTGATTATGACTGATATATCTTGGTTTGAACAATGGCTTATTTGGTTTGTTCTTTTTCCAATATGACCTACCTATGTTGTAAGCTCAAAATCATTTTTAAATCCAAAAGACTTAAACTATTTTCAAAATTTTTAAGATGATCTTTGGACATAAAACTTTTCTAAAATGGGTCAAAAAAAAATTTTCTACCTCATGACCCAAATACAAAGCCCAAAATTCATTTTTAAACAAACCTTTTTTACAATGGGCTTTGAAACAAAATTATTTTCCTTAACCATATTTCTGAATGAGCTTACAAACTGTTTATACCAAGAATCATTAATCATGGGTTTATTTTTGGCATGAATCATTAGTTATTTTTCCAAATGGGAAATCTATTTATGAAAAGCCTCTTAATTTTTTTTTAATCCAATATAGCATAAAAGCTATTTTTAGTTGATTCAATGGATTAAAACCTAATTAATGAAAATTATCATGGACTTACTTCTATGTTTAAAAATATAACTATTGATCAAAATCATCTGAGGGAATTTTTTCAAAAATAGAATATTCCTTGTTGATATTTTATTGACCATTTACCTAGAAAAAGAGACTCGCCATTTATGTGTGAAAGTTATAAGGTTGGAAGGAATGTCATAATTATTGTTGTTTGCTTGTTACTTATGCATACATGCATAAACACATTGCATTACATGTCATTAATCCTTTTTGGCTCACAGACCTGGAGCACAGCAGTTTAAGAGCGTACGATAATCTGACCTATGCAAGTAACATAGAATCAAGTAATGACTCAGTCAACTTCTCACCAAAATCAATGGAACCTGAACAGATCCAAAAGATGGTAGATGACGCCCTCAATGCCAAGATGGAAAAATTGAAGGAGGCCCTAGCTGAGACTATGAAGAGCCAACTGGATGCACTATTAGGGAACACTGCTGAGGCATATGCTAGTACTAAGAAACAGAAGGACAAAGGAAAGGTGAAGGTAACAGAAGTAGCTTTTGATGAAGATAAGGTAGTAATGGATGATGTTGATTGGGATATGTACTTCCAAGACCAACAAGAAAAGTTGAAAGAGGAGGAGGTCAGAAAGAAGACTGAGTCTGCTAGTTTTGAAAAAATGATTGCTGATTTGGAAAAGAAGTTGAAAGTTGAAGTGGTGTCAGAACTGAACAAGCTATTTGAATAAGATGAAGAAGCTCCTTACAAGTTCAAGATACCCTCTTTCTCTAGGTACAATGGTATAGAGAATCCTCACTTGCATGTTAAGTAGTACATCATTGCTATGCAGTATGCTAGTTCAAACTTTAAGGTACTTCATGCTTTCACTAGATCCTGTTGTGCAGAATTGGTTTAATACCTTAGAGGAAAGTACATAAAAGAACTAGGATTTGTGTACAAAGCCTTCATCCAGTAGTATGGATACAATGTTGAGTTGGAAGTGACCCTAATGGAGGTAGAGACTATCAGGCAAAAACAAAATAAAAGTTTTGTTAATTATGCAAAGAGATGGAGAAATAAGGCTACACTTCTCAAAAGGAGGCCTGATGAGTCTGACCATATCAGGATGATAGTCAAGGTGTCCTACCTAGTCTGCGTGAACGAATGTCTCACACCCTTATAAGGGATTTCAAAGATCTTCACCAAGCTAATTTACAAATAGAAGAATGGGAAAGAAAGAAGTGCCATTTTTCTGGAAGAAAGAATGAGAGGGGGAATTATTAGTATGGTGGCCAGAGTGCACAGAATGCAGTAGATGTCAATACAACTGGTCAAGCAAATAGAAGATAGTTTTCAGAGTTGGGAAAACCTTTGTCTTAGGTTTTCAACAAGCTACAGAAGAAAGGGTTATTACAACCATTGGCTCCTTGACCCTTGCCAAATCATTTACCTCCAAACTTTGGTACCAAAGCTTTTTGACAATTTCATCCGACACAAGTACATGAGATAGATAGATGTACTCGATTGACGCATGAGATCCAAGAACTGATCAGTAGTGGTAAGCTGCCTGAGCCCGAAAAATCTAACACCAAGAATAATCCTTTGCCTAAATTTAGAAGAATGCCACCACCAGTAACCTTCATGATAAAGGGAGGACTAAAGGAAAGTTCTGTCTTATCAACTTTTCAAGACACAGATGAAGGAACTGCGGATGAGGAGGTGATGACCATTGCCCTTGATACGTCCAAATAAATGAAGCATCTTGGACTTTAACTCAATAAACTTCTCTTAGCTTGTTTGTTTTTTGTTTCATTTTCTTTCTTTAGAATAATTATCTTTTTCAAATTCAGATTGTTTGAATAAATTACATCCATTGAATTTATAATATTTTTGGTTTTTGACATTTTAGTGCTCAACCAATGATGAATCTAGCTTGATAATCATAAATTAGAATATCTATGCATTATAATTCAAATAACTTTACTAGGTGAGGGAATTGTTCTATAGCATTGAGCTGTGTATGCTTACTTAGAGAGGGCTCCCGCATAATGACCTTTCTCTAGGTCCTAGTCAATCTTAGAATATGTTTTAATGAACTTTCGAGGTGAATTTGAACTCTGCTTATTTAAGGAAGAGATGATCTAGTCATTGTTTAGTAAGCCAACAACTAGAATCCCAATTAAATGTCAGTCCCTAGTTGACCCTTATAGCCTTCATGAGATTTTAGCTTGCTTCCATTGGCTTGTAAACCTAATAACCTACCCTGTGCTATTGTGAGACTCATGAAAAGTCCGATGATCATTGAGTTACTAAAGAGAAATACGATCAAAGAAAAGGATGTACAACCAAGACTATAGGATAGTCGAAGGTCACCTGAACTACACCTAATATCATAGAATGACATCAGGGAAAAAAAGGATTCATCCTCGCTGAAGTAGACTTATCTTACCCCATTCGTAGCCAGAAGTATAAAATGGTACAAATAAGACAACTCTCTTAGAGCTAGGGAAAAAAAGAGAAAGAAGAAAAAAGGAAAAGAAAAAAAAAGAAAAGAAGAAAAGAAAAGAAGAAAAGAAAAATAAAAATAAAACCCAAAAAGACAGTTCAGAAAGTCAACCGAGTTCCTTTTTACCTAAAGCAACAGAAGATCTCCACTTAATTTATGAGGATGATTGATTTAATTTGGTCCAGTCCAGCCAAAGACTCAAATACATAGGGGAATGATCATTTTTCATTTTATCTAACATAGCTCTAGGTCTGTAATCTTGAAAGTCTTAGACTTGATATTTTAAAAGGAAAAAGGACAAAAAAGAAAGAGGAAGAAAAAGGGTGGTCTAAAGATCAAGATAGTATTGATTAGATCCAAATTTCTGCAAAGAAGAAAGAAAGACATTCAAGCTTTGTATTTTCATAAAGTCAGAAGATAAAAGTGATGCCCAGAAGGTGAAAATGGTTCCAATAAGAAGATTGTAGTGTGAAGGTTTGTTAGCAGTATCACATCAGCTCTAATATGAAAATGGCCTTCATTTAACCAATGTCCCTTATAGACACTGTTTCAAGCCAATTAAAGACCTGTTAATCTCTCTTGGTAGGTAAAGTCTATTAGTAGAGATTGTTTGGATAAGCATGCATAAGAGATAGACAATATTCAAAATCAATGAGACCTTTGTCCAAGTAATGTATATGTGCCTATCTGAAGTGCAATAATTCTTGCTTAAATGGAAATGATTCCCTAATTAGTACGATAACTAGGGTTCTCATGTTATGGATATGTTAATTTGGAAAATCAAGTCCTGAGGTACAATGACACTGATTTGACAAAGCCAAAATATGATTTTAAGATTTTAGAAAAATGTGTTTTTATCATACAAAGCCTTCAAGTTAAGAGAAGTATGTTGCATTGTCAAACCTTAAAGGAAACAATGGCCAAAAGAGGGCTAATGAAGGAATCACCTGCAAGCTTGTATCATGAAGAAGTTATCAACCAAACGTATATCTTCTATGTCTTTGGCTACCATGCTTGGGCCTCCACTACTCATGTTTCCAATATTCTAGAATTAAAGCAATAAATGTGAAGACATATTATTCCAATGCAAGACCTGAACGAGCATCTAGAAGGAATCCACTGGAGCACTTTAGCTGATCACCTCAGTATGTTAGTTAATGAAACTACTTTAAGTATTATTCATGCATATCATGCATACATAAGCATATCACACTGTATTATTTTTTTTTTGCGTTGTCTATTCTTTGTCAAAAATGAATAACAGATACTCTATGAAGCAAACATGAAATAGATATAGAGTCAGGGGGCATGGAAGGCCCATTACTTGAGAAAGATCCAGTCACTTTGCAAAAGAAAGAAGAAACAAACAAGCTTGTGCAAAGAACTAGACAAAATACAAACATCAATCAGAGCCTACATAGGAACAAAATCATTGGTTTGAGCCTACACATGAGACAAATTTTTTCCTTTCAATTTTTGAGTTTATGAGTGTACAAAATATTTTTTGACTCACTTTCAATATTTTGTCATGCAGAGGGCAACAAAAGGATATAAGGGCCAGCTAAAAAAAATAGCTAAATGTTTTTCAAAAGGAAGAAAAAAAGAGCAAAACAAGAAGAAAGTAAGAACCCCAAAAGAAATGAAAAATGAAGAACAAAATATCAACCCAGCTAGAAGAGCTGAAGTCAAAGGAGGAGCGATGTCCGAGGATGAAGATCCATTTTGAAGGGTGAAAATCAGATGTCTAAGGATGAAGATCCATTTTAAAGTGTGAAGACCCAATGTCCAAAGGATAAAGATGCATTTTGAAGGGTGATGACTCGATATCCAAGGATGAAGATCCATCTGAAGGGTGAAGAACCAATGTTCAAGGATGAAGATCCAATCTGAAGGGTGAAGACTCGATATCCAAGGATGAAGATCCATTTTGAAGGGTGAAGACCCACAATCTATTGAAGAATGGAACAACTAGCTAAAAGAAAGCTAAAACTCTCATCTGATAGAAGGTTAGTTAGCTGGAAGAGCTGAAATTGATTGGCTGGAAGACAGTCAAAACTCTTAACTAATAGAAGGTCAGTCAACTAGAAGAGCTGAAATCAATTGAGTAAAAGCAAGCCAGAATTCTCAACCGATAGAAGGTTAGTCAAATCCAGTTTTGGATCTATGTACTAAAATCAAATCTACTCTGGGGTCTAAGTACCTAAATAAAATTCAGTTTCGGATCCAAGTACCTAAATCAAACCAACTCGGGTCCAGAACCCAAATTACTTTTGAGTCCATAACTCAATTCGGGTCTAGAACCCAAACCAACTTGAGTCCAGAATCCAAATCACTTTCGAGTTTAGAACTCAATCTGAGTCTAGAACCCAAACCAATCTGGGTCCAGAACCCAAATCTTTTCGAGTCTAAAACTTAATCTAGGTCTAGAACCTAAACCAACTCAGGTCAATAACCCAAATCAATTTCAAGTCCAGAACTCAAACCAACTCGAGTTCAGAACCCAAACCAATCCGGGTCTAGAACCTAAACCAACTAGGGTCCAGAACCCAAATCACTTTTGAGTCCAGAACTCAATTCAGGTTCAAAACCCAAACCAACTTGGGCTCATAACCCAAATCACTTTTGGTTCCACAACTCAAACCAATCTGGGTCCAGAACCCAAGCTAACTTGGGTCCAGAACCCAAATCACTTTCTAGTCCAGAACTCAATCTGGATTCAGAACCCAAATAACTCGAGTCCATAACCCAAATCTTTTTCGAGTCTAAAACTCAATCTGGATCCAGAACCCAAACCAACTCGAGTCCAGAACTCAAATCACTTTTGAATCAAGAACTCAAATCATTTTCGAGTATAGAACTCAATTCAACCTCAGATCCAGAATCCATTTTTATTCTAAATCAGTTCAAAAGTCATGTTGCTTTTTACTCTCTTCTACTGAAGTCTCAGATCGCACAAGCAGGGGACAAATTATAGTCCCTTAAATTTGGGCCAATTTAAATTTAAAGAGCTTATCTTGGTCCATTATAATTATAAAGTTCTTAAATCTAATTTTAAAGGTTGAAATTCAACTGGTCTGATTTTTATAAATTCCATATTAAAATTGCAAAAAAAAAAAAAGTTAGGCCTGAAAAATTAATAATTTTGGATCAGTTTGAGTTGGATGGTTCAAATCAATGTGAGCCATGCCTCATATCAATTTGGGCATCCCAAAATTGATAAAGGGCTAGCTCATATCGATTTGGGAAAGTCAAATTGATATGGGCATGGTCTCATATTGATTTGAGCTTCCCAAATTGATATGAGGCTGGCTCATATCGATTTGGAATCAATATGAGGAGGGCCTCATGTCGATTTTGGCCTCTCAAATTGACTAATCCAAGTTTCTAAACAATTTTGATTGAGCAATTTAATTTCCTAATCAAGCCATAATTTGTTTACAACACAGATTAAGCAGTTTGGGTTTAAGGGGGAAGTGCGGATTTTTGGCCTATAAAGATAGGATTAAAGGCAACCATTAAAAAGACAACATTAGCACGGGGATAACACTTGAATTAATAGAGAGCAACATAGCAATTTAAAAGATTATGAAACAGAAACAAGAAATCATCTAATACGGAGAAAACATTATCAAACAAGGCAGTAGTTATTGCCTTGATTTTCTTTAACCAAGAAGTTTAAGATTGGCTCAAACAAAAGTTTGGATCAACATTTAATTATTGGTGGAATCAAGAAATGAAGGTATGTCTTCTAAACTAATTTCAATTAAACTCAGTGCATAGTTCTAATGATATTTCTTTATGTTGGTCATATTTCTTCCAGTAGCCTAATAATTCCAATAACTTAGATATATTCAATTCAGGTTCATCAATTCACATCCATTAGTTTAAATGTCCAGCAAGCCATATCCTATATAAATATTTATCCAAATTTAATTGTTTAAATAGCTTGAAAGTTTTTACAGTAGCTAAAACTTTTCCAAACCCTAATTTATTTTTCCAAATTTTCTAAACCCTAAATTGCTTTCCAAATTTCCAAAACTTATTTTACAATTTACAAAACCTTAAATCAAATTTCTAAATAAGCAGTAAACCTAAACCCTAATCCAAACCCTAATTCAAAACCCTTATTTCCTAAACCCTAAAACCCCCCCCCCCATTTTATCCAAAACCCTAGTTTTTAAATCAAAATCCCAAAAACCCTAACCCCTTGTTTTCCTAAACCCTAAAAACCCTAATCTTATTTTCCTAAACTCTAAAGACCCCATTTTTCATCCATAAGCCTTGTATATTTATTGCTTTATTTAAGTTTAAAACTTAGATGTGATTATTTTATGTCTTGAATGGAAAATTTAATAATGTTTTATTTTTATGAATGATTTATTTTTATTTTGCCCATGGTGAATGATTGAATGATTTAATTTGGTTAAATATTTAAGTTTTAAAAATGTAAGAGGTATGTTTCCACTATGTGGGTACCACATTAGTTAAATTTGATGTAGTTTAATTTACTTTAAATTTTGATCATTAATGTAAAGGGCATGTTTACACCAATTGATGGGTACCCTATTTTATTTAGTTTTGAACATGGTTGTAAGGGCATTGTAGACCCTTAATTTTTAACCCAGTCCAGTCCAAAGATTTTAAAACAGTCCGAAATAATTTTTGTGGTATATATTATTAATTTTAATATTTATTTTTTTATTTTTTATTTTTACTTATTACTTATTATTTATATTATTAATTTTAATTTTTTATTTTATTTATTTCTAAATAATAATATATATATATAAAATAAAAAATAAAATCGATAACGGCAGAATCGGCGACGAAATTCACTTGCGATGAATTAGCCAGTTGCGGGCCAATTTTTGTCGCAAGCAAAACTTGCAGCAAAAATGCGCGCGGCCCGTGCCTAGCCAGTAGTGAACCACAACAAGTTTTTCCCAGCGCAATCTCACATGCCAGTAGCCCGGCCCACGCTCAGTTTTTTCGAAACCCTATTTTACTTGGTTTTTTTATATTTTATTTATGAAACAATTTTTATTTCCTTAATCAATTAGTATTAGATTTTTATTTTTTCTTATAAATACCACATTAAAGACACACAGTTAGGGGGATCAAACTTTTGGGATTGGTACTTTTGGAATTTTATTCAAGAACTATTCGAATTCTTTTTGGTAGTTTATTTACAATCTCAAGCTTGAAGGATCAAGAGGCAGCAAACAACATACAATCCATCAAAGGCAGCACCCACTATCTTTGTTATTGTTCAATTAGAATTTAAAATTATGGTGGAATCAACAACGGAGGTTTGAATTTCTATTTACTTGTTTATGTTTACAGTATGCCTCATCACTCAATTTGATCAATTATTTAAACATACAATAGATGATGTTTTTGTTAGGAACATTGATCAATTATTCTACTTACCATCTAAAACTCTATTTAAAACCCTAAAAAGTATTTTTTCAAAACCCTAATACCTTAATACTCGTAAAACTAATTTTTGAAATATAAACCCCTAATTACTCTTTTCTAAAACCACAAAACAATAATCTGTTTTCATAAAACCCTAACCAAATATATTTTTCTGAGATTCACAGTAGCCTATTCTTTCCAAATACCTAACTTAAAATCCTATTTTCATGATCTTCAATCTTATTTATTTAAACCTTAAATTTTAATATTATTTCATACAACTTCCGAATAAATAAAAAACATCCATTATTTAGATTCAAACCATAATTTATTTCAAACCTAATCCCTAATTCAAACATCCAGTAGCCATATTATTTCTTTTATATTGAATGTTTCTCAATTAATTAATCCAATATATACAAAACCCTAATTGTTAAACATAAAACCCAAGAAACCCTAATGATGCATAAACCCTAAATTTATATATTTGCTATTTTATTTAAATTAGATGAATATTTATTATATATTTTGATTGATGCTTGATGTCTTTGATGAATGATTTATTTATAATGAATGGTTGGTTATTTTTATTGATTTGCTTTAGTTTCAAAATATTGTAAGAGGTATGTTTCCATGTTTTGGGTACCTCATATCATGAACATCATGTAATTTAGCTTATTTTAAAGTTTTGGATCAATGTAAAGGATATGTTTCCACCTTTCAGTGGGTGTCCTATTTAGTTTTAGATATTATACGATGTAAGGACATGTTTCTATCCTTGGATGGGTGTCCATTTATTTGTTTTGTTTGGACATTATTGTGGTTTTAATAAAGTATTTACTTATTCTTATAATCGCACGTAGTATGGATAATATTGTTATATTTAGAAATTTTATAATATTAAGACCTGCAAAGGAGGCCGGTTCCAATGAACTGGACGTTGTGGGGGTGCTGAACCATTTCTCACCTTCCCCATATGTACCCAACTTTTCGAACCCATTAGGGGGTTGGGGATTCCTTAGGAATTGAGTCATCCACCCCTTTCTTTTTCCCAGCCTGTCCGAGTGGAGACTCCATTTTCTCTGGGCTTAGGCTCGTGTTATCTAAGGCCCAGAGCCTAAATAGTGCCAAAGTCGCAAGAATCATTCCACTGGGAGTGGGGGCAAAAATCCCTGCTCATATGTATGTTTTCATCCTTGTATGGGTGCCCATTTTATTTGTTTGTTTGAACTTTCTTTGACTTGAATAAAATGAATATTTATTTTAATTGTATAAAATATGGATGATATTTAAATAAGTTAAGAATTTAATAATATTTAGACTTAAAAAGGAGGCTGGTTCCAATGAATCGGGCATCATGGGGGTGCTGGGTCATTCTCACCTTCCCCATACTGTGAGCGGGGATTTTTGCCCCCACTCCCGGTGGAATGGTTCTTGCGACTTTGGCACTGTTTAGGCTCAGGGCCTTAAAGAACACGGGCCTAAACCCAGAGAAAATAGAGTCGCCACCCGGACGGGCAAAAAAAAAAGAAAGGGGTGGATGACTCGATCCTATGGAATCCCTAACCCCCTAATGGGATCAGAAAGTTGGGTATGTGTGGGGAAGGTGAGAAATGGCCCAACACCCCCACAACCCTCGGTTCATTGGAACTGGCCTCCATTGCAGGTCTTAATATTATAAAATTCTTAAATATGACAATATTATCCATACTACATGCAATAATTAAAATAAAGCATCATTATATTAAAATCAAAGCAATGTCCAAACAAAGCACATAAATGGACACCCATCCGAGGATGGAAACATGTCCTTACATTGTTCATGTCTAAACTAAATAGGACACCCACCAAAAGGTGGAAACATGTCCTTTACATTGGTCCAAAATATAAAAGCAATTTAAATTACATAGAAATTAATTAATGAGGTACCCACAAAGTGGAAACATACCTCTTACAATATTTGGAAATCAAGATAAATTGATAAAAGTAAATAACCATTCATAATAAATAAATCATTCATCAAAGATATCAAACATTAATCAAAATATATAATAAATATTCATCCAATTTAAATAAAACAGTAAATATATTAACTTTAGGGGTTCATGAATTAAGTAGGGTTTCTAGGGTCTTATGTTCAATAACTAAGGTTTTGCATATACTAGTTTAATTTGTTGAGAAATATTTTAAAGTAATAACATAGCTACTGGATGCTAAAAAGATTTAAGGCTTTGGATGTTTTTATGAAGATAATGTTACTGTGATTTTAAAAAATAGGTTTAGATAGGATTTTAAGCAAACATCATGAAATTAGGGTTTTTTAAGACATTAGGGTTTATAATTTTAAAAGATTGGATTTTAGGTTCACTAGATTATGATTTTAGATGTTGATGAACTTGTCATAAAGTTTTGATGTTTTAAGAATTAGGGTTTAGAAAAACTAGAGTTTACTGGATGGGGTTTTAAGAAGTAATAAAATAGTTTAGGGTTTTTGATATTTTGGAAAACATGTTTGATCTTAGGATTTAAGAAAATAGTTTAGAGTTTAATAGAAACAATTATGATTAAAGTTTTTAGAAACTGTAAAGAAGATTAGGGTTTGGAGATTTAAGAAGACATTTAGAAATTTTGGACAAAAAGTTAGAGTTTAGATGATTAAGAAAATAGTTCGGGGAAAAACAATTTAGGGTTTTTAAAGTTTTGGGAACAGAATGACAGTTTTAGGGTTTTTGAAGCTTTAGAAATAGAAGACCAGTTTTAGGGTTTTTGAAGTTTTGAATATAGAAAGATGATTTAGGATTTTTTGAAGTTTTGATCATTGACTTAGGCTACTGGATGAATGGACGATTTAATTTGTAAAACATATTACTAAGTTTAATAATTTAGGTTACTGACTCAATATCAAAATAAATGATAGAAACATTTTAAAGAAAATATGGCAATAACATTGTAAATATAATAAATCAAAGATTTATAATCAAACCTCCGCTCATTGATTCCTCCACAATTAGCTTCTGGATGAACAATGACAAAGGCAATGTTGCTGTCTTTGATGGATTGATGAATGCTTCTTGTTGCTAACTTTTGTCGTTTCTTGTTCCTAGGGTTTCTGTCTTCTTTTTCCTCCAAAGTAAAAATCAATTTTTTGATCTATAATTATGTATTTTAATGTATTATTTATAAGAAAAATCATAAACTTAATCCTAATTGTCTAAGGAAATTAAAATTATTTAGGAAAAGAAATCAAAACCAAATAGAATTCGGTTTCGAAAAAAAAACTGCGTTTGAAAAAATTACGCTGGCAAAAAAATTGCTTTGGGAGAAAACTGTGAGAGTTGGCGGCCTAGCGCTGGGCAGCCAGCCAATTCGCCCTCAGGAAATTCCTGCGGTGAATTGGCCCAAGCCAATTTACTTTCGGCGATGAAATTTTTCGTCACCGATTTTTTCATCGTCGATTTTTATTTATTATTTTATATATATATTTTAACTTTATTAATATTACCTTTTTTATTTTGATTAAAAATTATAAATAATAAATACTAAAATAAATATTATTTAATTAAAATACCACAAAATTATTTTGGACTATATAAAAAATATTGGACCAAACTAGGTTAAAAATTAAGGGTATACAGTTTGCCCCCTACTTGAGCTATCTAAGACTATGGCAAAAGAGAGTTAAAACAATGTGATTTTTTACTAGGTTTGGAGCCATGTTGGTCTCTCTGGACTCAAAAATAATTTGGGTTCTGGACCCGAGCTAGATCTATGATTTAAGTTCTGGACCCAGGGGTAAGTTCTGGACTTAAAGATAATTTAGGTTCTGGAGCTGAGCTAAGTTTTGGACTTAAGGGACCCAAGCTAAGTTCTGGACTTAAAGGGTAATTTGGGTTCTGGACCCGAGCTAAGTTTTGGACTTAAGAGAGATTTTAGATTATGGACCTAAGCTAAGTTCTGGACTTAAATATAATTTGGGTTCTAGACTTGAGCTAAGTTCTGAACTTAAGGATAATTTGGGTTCTGGACCCGAGCTAAGTTTTGGACTTAAGGGTAATTTGGGTTCTGGACCAGAGCTAAGTTTGGGATTTAAGAGAGATTTTAGGTTCTAGACCTAAGCTAAGTTCTGGACTTAAGGATAATTTGGGTTCTGGACCCGAGCTAAGTTCTGGACTTAAGGGTAATTTGGGTTCTAGACTCGAGCTAAGTTTTGGACTTAAGAGAGATTTGGGTTCTAGACCAGAGCTAAGTTCTAGACTTAAGAGGAAATTTGGGTTCTGGACTCGAGCTAAGTTCTGGACTTAGGGATAATTTGGGTTCTGGACCCTAGCTAAGTTCTGGACTTAAGAGAGATTTTAGGTTCTGGACCTAAGCTAAGTTCTGGACTTAAGGATAATTTGGGTTCTGGACCCAGGCTAAGTTCTGGACTTAAGGGTAATTTGGATTTTGGACCCAAGCTAAGTTCTGGACTTAAGAGAGATTTTAGGTTCTAGACCTAAGCTAAAAGAGATTTTATTATCTGCTAGTCAATGGGAAAAAAAATTAGCTAATTTTTACTATGCCCATATCTTCTTGCCCCTGTGTATAAAAATATTTTAAAAGTGCAAAAATATTTATATACATGCAAATATTTGAATGATTGAATTGAATAATTGAGTTTTTTATTTATTTACTATGTAGTTACTGTTTATATACTATTTATCACTATTCATTTACTATTTGTAAATAGTAATTTACTATTTATCAATAGTAACATTTACTTTTTCATTTTCTTCACGAGAATAATGTTTTCCTCTTTTTATTTTTGTCTTTTTCCCTTGCAAATTTTCTATATAAAGCTTAGCTAATTTCTTCATTTTATTCATACTTATACATTTTTATCTCAGAGAGTTTAGCATAGAGTTGAGAAAATGCATGTTTCAAGATCAGGAACTCAATCTAATGCTGAGTTATTGGAGTTTATTTGGCAGCATGAAAATGGAAATATAAGTCTACTAGCCGGGATGCCGCTTCATCGCAGTTCAAATCAAAAGAACAAGGTAATAATTCAATTATTTATTTTAACAACAAATTATTTTTCATTTTTTTCATTTTTGTGTTTTTTTCATTTTTTTGTTTTATCTCTTTTTTTCCTTTTTTGTTTTCTTTTTCTTTTTTCTTTTTATTATTTTTTTCACTTTTTGTTTTTTTTTTCACTTCTTTTTTTTTGTTTCTTTTTATTTTTGTTTCTTTTTATTTTTGTTTGTTTTTTTTTTGTTTTTTTGAATTTTAGGAATAATAAGTTATTTAGATGAGTAAATTTAAGAATGTAATAAACAAATAGATAGACTAAAAATAGAACATAAAAAAAATTAGCCTAAAAATCAGCGGGATTGATATGATGATATACTTACCTTGTGCTAACTTACCTGGCTCCGTGTTAGCGTGATCGTTGTGTTATTCAGGGCGGAGGATGTGTCTATAAGGCCCGACAATGGTATGATGTAGCACCTTCTCGGGTAAGACGGATTATCCAAGATTGCGATTTTGAAAGCTTTATCTTGCAATTACCATCCGAGGAGTATCCGATAGACAAGAGTATAGTTCAAGCATTGTTAGAACGGTGGATGGACACGACCCATACTTTTCACCTACCTATAGGAGAAATGACCATTGGCCCGGTCAATTATATAACTATAACTGGTATCCGGTACTATGGCCTTCCGGTCCCTCTTACCAATGATATTCTGACATTCGAAGAAATCTAACAGCTAATCGGTATGGAACCATCATTTAAAGGGCCTTTCAAGATAAAAATTGAGCCGATTTGGAGTTATTTGATGAACTACGAAGGATGAGTTCATAGGGACACAACCAAACAATATGCTCGAGGATTTTTGTTGTATTTGCTCGAGTCGACCATTTTCGGTAGCACCGAATCCGCCATCCATTTGTTGATGTTGAGGGCCCTTACTGATATGAGTATGGTATCGCTTTATGACTGGGGTGAAGCTGTCCTTGCCTGTCTTTACCATGGACTTGACAAAATTTGCAAAAATAAGAAGTCTTTTGTTGGCTTTATGGCAGTTATCGAGGTACTCTTCTTCGACAAATGTCAATTCCATTCTTTTTCTTGCATGAATTTGATTTTTATTATTGTTGCAGGCATGGGCATATGAGCACAACCTTGTGAGGGTGCTTGGTATTTCCCGAGAGAGAGTCGGGTATCTGAGATTAAATTTTTGGTTGTCAGATCATGTAGAAGTTCTCGGCTCTCACCTTGTGCATACCTAACACTTTCTCTTGAGCTGCTTAACCTTGAGCCAGGTAAAATAGCATTAGTATACTTTAAAATTTATATAAAAGTCCACTTACCTTACGTCATTTTGTAGGTCAATTTGGCCTGGTGGAACACAAAATAGCGGACGAATTGGACTTCCTCTATGAATGCCGCACTGCCTTTTCAACATACCCGCCGAATCATTGCCAGCCCTGTGTCTAGTAGCTAGTTTCTCTGAGAGAGAGAGAGTATACAAGTGGTTTCTTGGTCTCAAGCAGCGGTGGATTCCGATGCATTGCTCGGAGTATACTTTAAATATCACATCAATGCCGGAGAATGCGTGGTGGTTGGCTCGACACGGTTATGATGTTGAAATCTTTCTCTATCCACCGGGTGCTTCTTATACCCAGTTTATTCAAGTAGGACTTTTGAACTTTGATATATCTCCTGATGGTGTATGGGAGATTCCTTAGGAAAATGAGGATAGAGATGAAGAGGAGTGTCATGGAGAGGGAAGAGAGTTTGTCTCACATCTCGGGGCTACTTCTCAGGTAAACTTTTACCATTTTTCCACCGCAATCGCTTCTTTCTCACATCTCGGGGCTACTTCTCAGGTAAAATTTTACCATTTTTCCACCGTAATTGCTTCTTTCTTAACTTGTTTTGACTTTTTTAATGATTGTTGCAGGCTGCTGGTGCATTTGGTCATGAGGCGGGACCTTCTTTTATTGCTCCTCCATTTGCTCAATCTAATCAATTGGAGATGGCATCTCATCCACAGGGCATTGATATGAATTACCTGGTAGGTTTTCTTGTTTCATGATAATTTATGCTATATATATATATGCATGATTATGTATACTCTTGCTCTTTTTCTTTCTGGCTCACAGCGGATGCTTGAGGAACAAAATAAGAAACTTCAAGAAGAGTTGGCTGCTAGTCATCAACAGGTTTCCCATTTTGAAAAATTGTACCATCAGTCAGAGCAAAATTTTCGCGACTTCCGGTTTCAGGGGATGAGAGATCCTGTTGCTTCTTCATCTAGAGGGCCCCAAGCTGATGATCATGAGGTCCTTTCATCTGCTTCGGATGAGGACCGTTATAGATATGAATTCAAAGGTAATAGAGATTTAGGTGCTCCTACTTCGGGCGAACTTGGGACGGGTGATATGCCTCCTTCTTCAATAGGCGATGACTTTTTTAAAGCTTTGTTCTATCATGATCCACCACCTCATTCTTAGTGATGTATGAGTATTGTATCAATTGAGGAAATATTGTATAATAAGTACAATGATAAAAATAATAATGTGTAATTTGCATTTTCACTGCAACTCTTTTTTTTTTTTTTTAAATTTGTTTCTTCTTCTTTTCATATCTTCTCCTTGCCCCTATGTAGGCTCAAACCCATGATTTTTTCTATGCGGCTTTGGTTGATATTTGTATATTATCTAGCCCATCGAACAAGCATGCATTTCTTCCTTTCTTTTGCAAAATGACTGGTGTTTCCTCAAGTAATGGGTCTTCTATGCCCCCCTGATTCAATATAGTGGCTTCATCAACTCGCAGACTGAGGTGATCAGCTGAAGTATTTTCATTGACTCCTTCCATATGCTTGTTCAGTTCTTGCTTTGGAATGAAAGGATGCTTCACATTTATGGCTTTTATCTTCAAGATGTTGAAAACATGAATAATGGAGGCCCCAAGCAGCAGAGATGCATCCATTTCAAATTATTATTCAGTAGCTTCTTCATAACCTTGCCATTAATCATTTCCTTTTCCCAATATGTCCTTCAAGATTCGATAGTTCAACATACTCCCCTTAACTTGAAGGCTTTGTATGATAAAAAATATTTATTATTATTATTATTTTTTAATTTTAATTTTGAAATCAAATGTTGGCTTTGCCAAATTAATGTCAATGTACCTAAAGACTTGATTTTCCAAATTAACATATCTATAACATGACAACTTTAGTTACCATACTAAACTCAGGAATTATTTCTATTTAAGCAAGAACTGTTACACTTCAGATAGGCATATACATATTACTTGGCCAAAGGTCTCATTTGAGTTTGAATATTATCTATCTCATATGCATGCTTATTCAAACTATTTCCACTAATGGACTCTAGCTACTGTGAGTGCCGATTTTTGCCCTCACTCCCGGTGGAATGGTTCTTACGACTTTGGCACTGTTTAGGCTCGGGGCCTTAGAGAACACGGACCTAAGTTCAGAGAAAATAGAGTCACCACCCGGACTAGCCGGGAAAAAAAAGGGGCAGATGACTCGATTCCTAAGGAATCCCCAACACCCTAATGGGTTCGGAAAGTTGGAAATGTTTGGGGAAGGTGAGAAATGGCCCAGCACCCCTACAACGCCCGGTTCATTGGAACCGGCCTCCTTTACAGGTCTTAATATTATAAAATTTTTAAATATAACAATATTATCCATATTACATGCAACAATTGAAATAAAGCATCGTTATATTAAAATCAAGGCAATGTCCAAGCACAATAAATAAATGGACACCCATCCGAGGATGAAAACATGTCCTTACATCATCCATGTCTAAACTAATAGGACACCCACCAAGAGGTAGAAACATATCCTTTACATTGGTCTAAAATATAAAAGCAATTTAAATTACATGATATTTAACTAATGAGGTACCCACAAAGTGGAAACATACCTCTTACAACATTTGGAAATCAAAATAAATCGATAGAAATAAATAACTATTCATCATAAATAAATCATTCATCAAAGATATTAAACATCAATCAAAATAGGAAGTAAGCATTCATCCATGATAAGTTAAATAAATCAAGCATTGAAAATAAATCAACCACCAAAGCATATAATAGACTACATAATCAAATAAAGCAAGTAAAGATACAAATTACAATTACTGTTTCTATTTAAAATTTTTTAATTAATTTATTAGGGTTTTGGAATTTTAGTATTTTAGTATTATTATTGTTATTTGTTTAACCTACTATAAAGGTTTTGAAAAATTGGAATGGATTAGGGTTTCATGAATCAAATTAGGGTTTATGGGTAACATTATGAAATTAAGGTTTTGGAATATAAAACATTAGGTTTATGATTATTAGCTACTGGATTGTTGTTTTTAGGCTTACTGTGTTGAGTTTTAATATTTAGGTTTATAAGGTTTTAAGTTTTTAAGGATTAGGGTTTAGGAAAAGTTGGGTTAACAGTTTTGAGGGAATTAGGGTTTAAGAAAACTTAGGGTTTAGATTAACTTGTTTGAGGTTTACTGTTTTGGTTTTGGAGTTGAAGAAAATATTTTAGTTTTATAAAGTAATTATGATTTTTTAGAAACTGTAAAGTGGGTTTAGAGTTTGGATATTTAACAAAACATTTAGAAATTTTGGAAAAGAATTAGAAGAAAACAGTTTAGGGTTTTTAAAAGCTTTGGAAATAGGAAAAACGATTTAAGGTTTCTAGAAACAGAATAGTATTTTTTAGGGTTTTTGGAAACAAAAGAAACGAATTAGGGTTTTTAAGGTATTTGGAAATATAAGAAATCATTTATGTTATTGAAACAATGATCAATGTTACCACATATTTATAGATCAAGGTTTGGAGTGTATATTCTTATGAATCAAAGAAACAAAGCTACTGTAAGAAAATAAAAAGAAATTAGAGATTCAAACCTTCGTTCATTGGTTCCACCAAAAATTGCTTCTTGGATGAACAAGGACAAAGGCAAGGTTGTTGCCTTTGATAAATTGTTGAATTGCTTGCTTATTGCTCTTTTCAAAATCTAAAGTCCTAAATTCAAAGTTCTAGTCCTCTAAGTCCGATCCAAAGATCCCAGTCCAAAGTCCCCTTGTTAATCCCTCCTTTATTTTTTACTGTGTTTTTTTAGTGTTATTTATAGAAAATTTTTATGATTAATCCTAGTTGTTTAAGAAAACTAAAATTCATTAGGAAAGAAACTGAAACCAAATAGAATTTGGTTTCAAAAAAAATTGCGTTGGAGAAATTTCACTGGCGAAAACTGCAACGGGCTGCGAGCTTGCGAGGAACTGCGTGGAAAATTGTTGGGCGCGACCAAAAGCCATTTCACTTTTCGGCGATGAATGTTTTGTCGTCGATTTTTTTGTCGTCGATTTTTTATTTTTATTTATTTATTTATTATTATTTTTTAACTTTATAAAAACTTATAAAAATGAATAGTAAAATAAATATTATTTAATTAAAATACCATAAAAATTATTTTATACTAAAAAAAAACGGGCCGGACTGGTTCAAAAATTAAGGGTCTACAGTTTGCCCTCTGCTTGAACGATCTGAGACTTTAGTAAAAGAGAGTGAAAAGCAATAAGACTTAATTTTGATGAGATGGTTACTTGAATTTGTTTTGCGTACTTGGACATGAGACTGAACTTGATTTGGGTACTTGGACCCGAGACTAGATTGAATTTGGGTACTTGGACCCGAGATTGATTTGATTTGAGTACTTGGACTCGAGATTGGGTACTTGGCCCCGAGATTGAATTTGATTTGGGCACTTGGATCTGAGATTGGGTACTTGGATATGAGATTGGGTACTTAGACCCGAGACTGATTTGATTTGGGCACTTAGACCCGAGAATGGGTACTTGGACCCAAGAATGAATTGAATTTGGGTGCTTGGACCTGAGATTGAGTTTGACTAACCTTTTATCAGTTAAGAAGTCTGACTGCTCCGGCTGTTCTATGCATTGTGGTTCTTCACCCTCAAAATGGATCTTCATCCTTTGAGATCGGGTCTTCACCCTTGAAAATGGATCTTCATCCTTTGAGATCGGGTCTTCACCCTTGAAAATGGATCTTCATCCTTGAAAATGGATCTTCATCCTTTGAGATCGGGTCTTCACCCTTGAAAATGGATCTTCATCCTTTGAAAATTGGGTCTTTATCCTTGAAGCATTGATCTTTATCCATTGAAAATCGGGTCTTTACCCTTAAAACATGGATCATTATCCATTGGAGGCCGGGTCTTTACCCTTGAAACATGGATCTTTATCCATTGGAGGTTGGGTCTTTACCCTTAAAACATGGATCTTTATCCATTTGAGATCAGGTCTTTACCCTTGAAACATGGATCTTTATCCACTGGAGGTCGGGTCTTTACTCTTGAAACATGGATCTTTATCCATTGGAGATCGGAACTTTACCCTTGAAACATGGATCTTTATCCATTGGAGGTCGGGTCTTTACCCTTGAAACATGGATCTTTATCCATTGGAGGTCAGGTCTTTACCCTTGAAACATGGATCTTTATCCATTAGAGGTCGGGTCTTTACCCTGGCTTCAGCTCTTTTAGCTGGACTGATCTTTTGTCTTTTGCATCTTCATTCTTTTGAGAATTCTAATTTTCTTCTTTTTTTCATTCTTTCTTGTTCTTCCTTTGCACTTTTACAAAAAATTCAGCCCTTTTCAGCTAGCCTTCATATCCTCTCCTTACCCCCCTGCGTGGTAAAATATTAGAAGTGAGTCAAAATGTTTTGTTCATGCATAAACTTAAAAATTGAAAAGGAGAAACTTTGCCTCCTGTGTAGGCTCAAACCCATGATTTTTCTATGCGGGCTCTAATTGATGTTCTTATTGTCTAGTTCTTCGCAAAAGCACACATTTCTTCTCTTTGTGAAATTACTGGAACTTTCTCAAGCAATGGGCTTTCCATGCCTCCCTGATTTGATATCTTCTTTTGATTGTTTACTTCACAGGGTGTTTGTTGTTCACTTTAATAAAGAATAGACAATACAAGACAAGAAAGTGCGATGGGATATGCTCATGTATGCATGATATGCATGAATGATACTTACAGTCGTTCCATTGACCCACAGTCTGAGGTGTTCAGCAAAAGTGTTCTCATTGACTCCTTTGAGATGCCCATTCATTTCTTGCATTGGAATGACAAGGTGCTTCACATTTATGGCTTTTTTCTTCAAGATGTTGAAAATATGAATAATGGAGGCCCTAAACAGTAGAGATACATCTATTTTAAATTATGATTCAGCATGTCAGTTGGTAGCTTCTTCATGACCTTGCCAGTAATCATTTCTTTTGCCCAATGTGTTCTTTGAGATTCGACAGTTCAACATACTCCCCTTAAATTGAAGGTTTTGTATGACAAAAAATTTTTGATTTTTTTTTAATTTTGATTTTGAAATCAGATGTTGGCTTTGCCAAATCAATGTCAATGTACCTCAGGACTTGATTTTTTCAAATTAAAATATCTATAACATGACAACCCTTGTTACCATACTAAACTCGGGAATCATTTCTATTTAAGTAAGAATTGTTGCACTTCAGATAGGCACATATACATTGCTTAGCCAAAGGTCTTATTGAGTTTAAATATTGTCTATCTCATATGCATGCTTATTCAAACAATCTCCACTAATAGACTCTACCTACCAAGAGAGATCATCAAGTCTTTGATAGGCTTGAAATGGGGTCTATAAGGGACATGGGTTTAAATGAAGGCCATTTTGAGATAGGAGGTGATGTGACACAATGGACAAACCTTCACACTACAAACTGCTTGTTAAAACTTTAGGCAGTTGGAAACATAAAAAGATAGAGCTTTGAGAGTTCTTCCATCTTTTTGGCATTAATCTAGATATTGATAGGGACAGTTTCATTTCTTTTCTTCTTTTCCCTTTTCTTTCTTTTTATTTTTCTTACTCTTCCCTTTCTTGAGCATTTTATCATTTTGTCATTCTTCCTTGTAGGACTGTCAAATACAGAACTTTCAAGAACTGGATGGTCTTTCTCCTTTTTCTCTAATTTTGATCGAATCTTTAGTTGGATTGGACCAATTCAAGCCAAATTGTCCTTATAAACAAAATGAAAACCTTTTGTTGTCTTAGGTAAAAGAGAACTCAGCTGGATTTCTGAACCGCCTTTTTAGGTTTTATCTTTCTTTTTTCTTTTCTCTTTTCCCTTTTTCTTTTGTCTTCTTTTTTTTTCTTTTTTCTTCTTTCTTTTGTCCTTTTTTCTTTTTTTTTCTTTTTTCCTTCTCCTTTTTTTTGGGTTCTAACTCTAAAAGAGTTGTCTTGTTTGTACCAACTTGGGCTTCTTATAATGGATAAGTGAAGTGACATAAATTTCCTTTAACAGGGATAAATCATTTGTTACTCTGATGTTATCTTGATAGATTGGAGATATTAGGTGAACTTCAACTACCCTTATGGTCTTGAAAACTTCAACTACCCTTATGGTCTTAAGAACTTCAACTATCTTTATGGTCTTGACTATTCATTCCTTTCTTTGATCTTCTTGCCTCTTCATCTTAGTGATCATAAGACTTGTCAAAAGTATTACAACAGCTCAGGGTAGGTTGTTGGGCTTATAAGTCAATGAAAAGAAAGCTAAAAATTTTATGAAGGCTCAAAGGGACAACTAGGGATTGATATTTAATAGGGTGGATACTAGTTGTTGGCTAACCAAATAAAGCCTAGATCATCTCTCCCTTAAATAAGCAGAGTTCAATTGCACCTCGAAAGTTTGTCAAAGCATGTTCTAAGACTGACTAGGACCTAGACAAAGGTCATTATGTAGGAGCCCTCTCTAAGTAAGCATACACAACTCAATGCTATAGAGTAATTCCCTCACCTAGTAAAGTTATTCGAATCATGATGCATAGATATGCTAATTTATGAATATTAAGCTAGATTCCTCATTGGTTGAGTACCAAAATGAACAAAGACCAATAAAAATTTTGATGAAAGTAATTTATTCAAATAAATTTAAATTTGAAAAACACGATTGTTCCAATTAAATATTAAAGAAAGAAAATAAAATAAGAAAAACAAACAAGCCAAGGGAAGTTTGTTGTATTAAGATTCTTCTCCTTTCACATCTTCAATATTCCCATCCTGAACGGAGGATAAGACAAGATCTTCCTCCAATCCTCCTCCCACCGTAAAAGTTTCTGGTGGTGGCACTCTGTTAAACTTAGGCAGAGGATTGCTTTTGGTATTAGGCTTATCCGGCTTGGGTAGCTTACCATTGTCAATCAAATCTTGGATCTCATGCCTTAGACGAGCACATTTATCTGTTTCATGCCCTTGCATTCGATGAAATTGACAGAAGGCCTCAACATTGAAGTTTGGTGGTAAAGGATTATGTAGCAGTTGAGGAGCCAACGGTTGTAACAACCCCTTCTTCTGTAGCTTGTTGAAAACCCAAGATAGAGGTTTCCCTAATTCTGAAAATTGTCTTTTATTTCCTTGACCAGTCGCATTAACATCAACTTCTTTTTGCGTACTTTGATTGCTAGGCTGATAATTTCCTTTCTCATTCCTTCTTGCCAAAAAGCGGTTCCTCTCCTTTTCCCATTCTTCAATTTGCAGACCAGCTTGGAGAAGATCTTTGAAGTCCTAGATGAGTGTATGAGACATCCTTTCACAAAGACTAGGCAACACCCCTCTCACAATCATCCTTATTTGATCAGATTCATCGGGCCTCTTCTTGAGCAAAGCAGCCTTATTTCTCCACCTTTTCACATAGTCCAAAAAATTCTCATTTGGCCTTTGTCTAATGTACTCAACTTCCATTAAGGTAACTTTCAGCTCGGCATTATACCCATATTACTGAATGAAATCCTTGTATAACATGTCCCAATCTTTTTGAGTACTTTCCTCTAAGGTGTTGAACCAATTTTGGACAACAGGGTCCAATGAGAGCATAAAGTACCTTAAAGTTTGAGCCTTAGTAGCTCAGGTAGATTGCATAGCAGTGATATACTGCTTCACATGGAGGTGAGGATTTTCATTTCCATCAAACTTTGCAAAGGATGGCATCTTGAACTTATAAGGGACCTCCTCATCTTGGTCAAATAGTTTGTCGATCTCAGACATCTCTTTAGTTTTTAATTTCTTTTTAAATTTCTTTTCTAAATAGGCAATCATCTTCTCAACATCATATGTCTCAACAAACTTTGGCTCCTTTTTGTCTCGAGGATCTTGGAAGTATTGAGCCCAGTCATCATCATCATCAAGGACTACCTTGTCATCATCAAAAGCCACTTCACCAACCTTAGCCTTCCCTTTGTCCTTTGGCTTCTTAGTGCTAGCAGATGCTTCGGCATTATTCCCTAAAATTGCATCCAATTGGTTCTTAATGGTCTCAACTAGGGCCTTTTTTATTTCTTCTATCTTGGAATTGAGTGTGTCATCCACTATTCTTTGAATTTGTTCGGGCTCCATTGCTTTTGGTGAGAAAGTGATTGAGTCGTTTCTAGATTCTTTGTTTTCAGCATAGGTCGAATTGTCAAAAGCTTTTGAACTATCGTAATCCAGGGCTATGAGCCAGAGGGGATATGAGATGCAAATGTATGTATGCATGTATGCATAAACAATAAACAAAGATAAGTAGAACGTCCCTTCCAACCTTATAACATCCACACACAAATGGCGAGTCTCTTCTCCTAGGTAATATGGTTAACAAGATACTGACATGGGGTATCTTGTTTTCAAAAAATTCTCAGACATTTCAACCAATAGTTATATTTAAAAATGGAAATAAGTTCATGATAATTCCCATTAATTAGGTTTTAATCAATCCAATCAACTAAAGCAGCTTTTATGCTATATTAGATTAAAACTAAATTAAGAAGTTTATTATAAATAGATTTCTCACATGAAAAAGTAACTGATGATTCATGCCAAAAACAAGCCCATGATTAATAACTCTTGGTATAAACTAGGCTCAATATTGATTTTTGGTATTTCATAATTGACCTAAATAATTTGCAAGCTCTTTGTAAGAAAAAGTTGGATGAAAATAATTTTGTTTCTAAGCCCATTGTAAAAACAATTTTAGAAAAAAATAGATTTTGGGCTTAGTATTTAGGTCATGAGCAAAAGAATTTTTGATTTGTTTTTAGAAAAGTTTTATGCCTAAAGACCATCTTGAAAAGTTTTGAAAATAGCTTTGGTCTTTTCATATTAGAAAAAGAACACACCAAATAAGCCATGATTTAAGCCAAGATAAATTAACCATAGTCAAACAACATGCATTTGGGGTAAAACCTAAGGAAAGTAACTAGGCCGATTACATGAGTTTTAGTCTTTGGGTTAAAAGGCTTAGGTTCCCATAGCAAGTATATACCAAATGGTACAAGGCAATGAGTGGTTATGCCATGCTTGATCTCCATACCTTGAGTGAAAGTATGGTATCCCTTACATAACACAACACGGGTAACACGAGCGTCCTAACTTATGAACACAATGCAATCTAATATGATGCAATGGATAATATCATGATAAAAAGAATAGAATAATATAAAGACCAATGGAATCAACTTCTCTTATCCCTAGTGGAGTCGCCATTGTGAGTCGTGATTTTTGCCCCCACTCCCAATGGAATGGTTCTTGCAACTTCGGCATTGTTTAGGCTCGGGGCCTTAGAGAACACGGGTCTAAGTCGAAAGAAAATGGAGTCGAGACCCGAAAGTGCCGGGAAAAAGAAAGGGGTGGATGACTCAATTCCTAAGGAATCCCCAACCCTCTAATGGGTTTGGAAAGTTGGGTACGTATAGGGAAGGTGAGAATGACCCAGCACCTCCACAATGCCCGGTTCATTGGAACCGGTCTCCTTTGCAGGTCTTAATATTATAAAAATCTTAAATATGAGAATATTATCCATACTACATGCAATAAAGCATTAAAATAAAGCATCATTATATTAAAATTAAAGCAATGTCCAAACAAAGCAAATAAATGGACACCCATCCGAGGATGGAAACATGTCCTTACATCATTCATGTCTAAACTAAATAGGAAACCCACCAAAAGGTGGAAATATGTCCTTTAAATTGGTCCAAAATATAAAAGCAATTTAAATTACATATAAATTAATTAATGAGGTACCCACAAAGTGGAAACATACCTCTTACAATATTTGGAAATCAAGATAAATCGATAAAAGTAAATAACCATTCATAATAAATAAATCATTCATCAAAGATATCAAACATCAATCAAAATATATAATAAACATTCATCCAATTTAAATAAAGTAGTAAATAAATTAACTTTAGGGGTTCATGCATTAAGTAGGGTTTCTAGGGTCTTATGTTCAATAACTAGGGTTTTGCATATACTAGTTTAATTTGTAAAGAAATATTTTAAAGTAATAACATAGCTACTGGATGATAAAAAGATTTAAGATTTAAGATGTTTTTATGAAGATAATGTTACTGTGATTTTAAAAAAATAGGTTTAGTTAGGGTTTTGAGCAAACATCATGAAATTAGGGTTTTTTAAGACATTAGGGTTTATAATTTTAAAAGATTGGGTTTTAGGTTCATTGGATTATGATTTTCGGCATTGATGAACTTTTCATAAATTTTTGATGTTTTAAGAATTAGGGTTTAGAAAAACTATAGTTTATTGGATGGGGTTTTAAGAAGTAATAAAATAGTTTAGGGTTTTTGATATTTTGGAAAACATGTTTGATCTTAGGATTTAAGAAAATAGTTTAGAGTTTTATAGAAACAATTATGATTAAAGTTTTTAGAAACTATAAAGAAGATTAGGGTTTAGAGATTTAAGAAGACATTTGAAAATTTTGGACAAAAAGTTAGAGTTTAGATGATTAAGAAAATAGTTCGGGGAAAAACAATTTAGGGTTTTTAAAGTTTTGGGAACAGAAGGATAGTTTCAGGGTTTTTGAAGTTTTGGAAATAGAAGAGCAGTTTTAGGGTTTTTGAAGTTTTGAATACAGAAAGATGATTTAGTGTTTTTTGAAGTTTTGATCAATGACTTAGGCTACTGGATGAATGGACGATTTAATCTGTAAAACATATTACTAAGTTTAATAATTTAGGTTACTTACTCAATATTAAAATAAATGGTAGAAACATTTAAAAGAAAATATGGCAATAACATTTTAAATATAATCAAATCAAAGATTTATAATCAAATCTCCGTTCGTTGGTTCCTCCACAATTGGCTTCTAGATGAACAATGACAAAGGCAATGTTGTTGCCTTTGATGGACTGATGAATGCTTTTTGTTGCTAACTTTTGCCGTTTCTTGCTCCTAGGGTTTCTGTCTTCTTTTTCCTCCTAAGCAAAAATTAATTTTTTGATCCATAATTCTGTATTTTAATGTGGTATTTATAGGAAAAATAATAAATTTACTCCTAATTGTATAAGGAAATTAAAATTATTTTGGAAAAGAAATCAAAACCAAATAGAATTCGGTTTCGGAAAAAAAAAAGCTACGTTGGAAAAAATTGCACTGGCAAAAAAATTGCTGCGGACGAAAACTGCGAGAGCTGGCTGGCCAGCCAATTTGCCGCAGGAATTTCCTACAGCGATTTGGCCCAAGCCAATTTACTTTCGGCGACGAAAAATTTCGTCGCCGATTTTTATTTATTATTTTATATATTTTTTTAACTTTATTAATATTACCTTTTTTATTTTCATTAAAAATTATAAATAATAAATACTAAAATAAATATTATTTAATTAAAATACCACAAATTTATTTTGGACTATATAAAATATATTGGACCAGACTAGATAAAAAATTAAGGGTCTACACATACATACCTAACTTTTCTAACCCAACAGGGGGTTAGCAATTCCTTAGGAATCGAGTCATCCACCCCTTTTTATTTTTCTATTCCGTTCGGGTGGCGACTTCATTTTCTCCGAGTTTAGGCCCGTGTTCTCTAAGGCCCTAAGCCTAATAGTACTGAAGTCGGAAGAACCATTCCACATGGGAGTGGAAGCAAAATTCCCTACTCATATTCCTCATCAACTCTTTGTCGCTTCTTGTGCACTTGGCTCTTCAAAATTCATCACATAAGCCCCTCCCCTCTTGGTAATCATGTGCATTTTCTCAAGAGTGACAAGATCAGGCGAGTCACTGCTCGAAATTCTTGTCATGTTGTAATTGTTCGGGTTAAAGCCATCATCAAGTGCCATGGCTAGGGTGGTCACCAATCCACCAATACAAAATTTCCCCCTTCTTCGTATTAGCCACACTGTCAAAAATATCAGCTAACCAATATCCGGTGCTCACAGGTATAGAGTTATTAGCACTATCCAAGAAAAATAGTATGCTAAGTTTAGCTACTCCTGAACTTTCCTTCTAGCAAAGAATCCACAAGACATAAAATGGTGCAAATCGAAAAATGGGGTTTATTAATTTTGTTGCCTTAACCAATTTGGCCACATACATTCCACTTGATCCTAATGCTTCCCACTCAAATTGTTGCTTAAAATCCTTTGGAACAATTTTTTCTCCCTCTTGGTTAAAACCAAATAATTTAAGCGCACAATATCAATCACATATGATTTCCCAAGCAATTTGAATCATAACCTAGTGAAAATCTTAGATTCATCTCTTTCAACTTTAATAGAGGCTAGAAATTCAATTATGAGTTCTTGAAATTGCAAAGGTTTGAGGGCAACATATGAATGGGGATTTTCATCCCCACTCCCATGTGAAATAGTTCTTACGACTTTGTCACTGTTAGGCTCATGACCTTAGAGCACGGGCCTAAACCCAGAGAAAATGGAGTCGCCACCTAATGGGTTCAAAAAAAAGGGGTGGATGGCTCGATTTCTAAGGAATCCCCAACCCCCTAACGGGTTCGGAAAGTTGGGTACTCATGGGGAAGGTGATAAATGGCCCAGCACCCCTATAGTGCCCGGTTCATTAGAATCGGCCTCCTTTTCAGGTCTCAATATTATTAAATTCTTAACTTATTAAAATATCATCCATAATACATGCAAAATAAAGAAATATTTATTAAAATCAAGAAAGTCCAAACTAAAAAATGGGCACTCGTACAAAATGAAAATATGCCCTTACAATAATGTCCAATATCCAAAGTACAAGTAAATAAAAATAGGACACCCACCAATTGGTGGAAACATGTCCCTTATAATTATCCCAAAGTCTTTAAATAAATTAAACTTATAATAAATAAATTAATTAAACAAATAAGGCACCCATAAGTGGAAACATACCTTTTACAAGTCTATTTAAAATATATATAAATCTAAAAAAAAAAGAATAAAGCAAGGGAAAAATAATACAACATATTTAAATAATTGAATAATTAAAAAGAAAATAAACAAGCACATCTTAATATTTCTCCATTAAGGAAATATGGTTTTGTTGGGGAAATAGGGTTTCTTTATAAACTAGGGTTTTATATTATGTAAATTAAGGTTTTTAGGATTTTAGAAAATTAGGGTTTAGGAAAATAATATTAGGGTTTTAAACTATTGAAAACTAGAGTTTTAAATGGAGACTACGATTTTAGAATAAAATAAGTTGGATAAAATTATGTTATTAGGATTTATGCATAATCACAATCAATATCATTTAGCTACTAGACTAAACCATGTTCAAATGTTTAATACTGCCGAAATTAAATTAGCTACTGGATTAAAATAGCTCACAATATTTAAACCATGTAATGAAGTAATAAACGATATATTTACTTGACGTTTAAATAATTTAGGTTTAGAAACTAAACCTGCTTATAGGTTCCTCTAATATATGTTTACTAAACCAAGCTTGGTTATATGGTTTGCTTGCTGGATTGCCTGGATCAAGTGAAATCTTGGTTGATACTTTGATGATCAATGGACGAATAGATATTCTAGGCTACTATCTTTTATTTTGTTCTTTATATGTGTTCTTTTAATTTTGTTTCCTCCAGGATCTTAAAAAACAATTTGCCACTTTCTTGATAATTGTTAATTTTTCCACCGCCTTTGGCTCTTAATTGCTTAATTAAAATTGCCAATCTTCTTCTCTCTGCCTTAGACTCCTTATTTATATAAAAAAT
Source organism: Garcia nutans (assembly GCA_947685225.1). Classification (NCBI taxonomy): domain Eukaryota; kingdom Viridiplantae; phylum Streptophyta; class Magnoliopsida; order Malpighiales; family Euphorbiaceae; genus Garcia; species Garcia nutans. The sequence goes on from CANTUV010000013.1 coordinate 3,534,498, forward strand.
TTTAGGTTAAATCCCCTAAGACTCCCAAAGCTAATCAGATTATAATTAAAATTAGTAACTAATTCAAATTGAATATGGATTAAACAATCCCAAAGTTAAGAAGTATCGTTGTGAGCTGTGGCGATTTGGCTGCCAATTCGGGCCTGGGGCAAATTGGGCGTGCCAATTCATAGTGGTTGGTTAGGCCTGCGGCAAATTGAAAGCAACAATTCGCCACAGCTGGGGCCTATGGTGAATTGGGGCGCCCCAATTTGCCAAGCCTACGGTAGGGGCAGATTCGACATTGTAAAAATCATATTGGGCTTGGATCAATTCATTTTGTATTTGATTCAGAACTATTTTAGAATTTAAAATCCAACCAGCTTATTTTAGGTCTTCTGAAATTGGACTGGCCTAAATTAAAGCTTTAAGCTTTTAAAATCGGATCGAATTTAGCTTGACCTTTTTTAATTGGGATCGACTATCTTAGGGCCAAAATTAGGGGTCTACACAATTAATATTTCCCAACTTAGAAATAAATACCTTGTTAGGAATAATCCTCTAGTTTGGAGAGCCATTCTTCTTGAAGAAGATGAAGAAGATGATGAAGGTTGCCTCCTCTTAGGGTGAGACACCATTTTAGTCCTTTGCATTTTGAAATTTGATGAAAATTAAGAGCTTGGAGTGTTTTATTTGAGTTTTTATAAAGAAAAAAGGAGAATTTTAATGTAAGAATTGAAGATTTTGGGTGAGTATGGATCAGGTTGAGAGAGGGTGGCTATGAGAGAGAGAATCGAGGTTAGGGTTTTAAGTGAAGAAGAAGGTGGGCAAAAGTCAGGCTTTAAGTAGGATAAAACAGGTGTGACAAATCCAAGTTGGAAATGACTTGGTCGTGTCATGTTTTCTAGGACTGGACACGGTCGTGTCCATTGATCGTGTCTGCTATTGAAAAAATAAGGCTCAAAGGTGGAGGGTGACACGGCTTGAGTGACTTGGCCTTGTTCATGTGACGCGGCCAAGTTGCTTGACCATGTTCACTTCTGTGATTCTTGGCATTTTTCTGGTTTGCTTAACAAAACTAATGAAATGGCCATGTCACCTAGCCTTGTTTGCTACTGCCATTTAACCCCCCTCCCTTTATATATATATATATATATATATTATTTCGCAATGTCACCCATGCCTAATTTATTTGATCTTCCCTTCATTCCTTGCCTTGAAACTCAATCAAAATAAAATCCATATCAAAGCATTCATCCCATCCAATTTATTACATACCAAAAACAAAAATTTAAATTTCAAAGTACAAAGTACAAAAATTAAATTATGAAAAGAATTTCAAACAAATGGGTTGCCTCTCATTGAGCTCTTCTTTAATGTCGTGTAGCTGGACATCATTGCTTCACTCATCAATGAATAATAAGATTTTTATGGTTTTTGCCACTTCAAACTCTTCCAAATAGGGCTTCACCCTTTGTCCATTTAATTTAAATGTCTACTTGGTTTTTAAATTTAACAATTCAACAACTCCATATGGAAATGTTTGAACTATTTAAAAAGGTCCACTCCAACAGGACTTTAATTTTTCGGGAAACAACTGCATCCTTAAATTGAACAATAGGACTTTCATTCCCAATTCAAAGGTTTTTCTAAGGATCATTTTGTCATCCATAGCTTTCATTTTCTCCTTGTAGATCCTTGCACTCTTATAAGCCTCATTTCTAAGCTTATCAAGCTCAGAAATTTGCAACATTCTTTGCTCTTATGCTCCTTCCAAGTCCATATTCATGGCTTTAATGGCCCAACAAGCTTTATGCTCTAATTCCACCAGTAGGTGGCAAGCCTTGCCAAAGACCAATCTATATGGACTTATTCCCAGGGGTGTTTTGAAAGCCGTACGATAAGCCCACAGTACTTCTAGGAGACGGATCGACCAGTTCTTCCTTGTTGTGCTCACTGTTTTCTCCAAGATCCCCTTAATTTGCTTATTGGATATCTCAGTTTTTTTGAATATTTGAGGATGATATGGGGTTTCCACCTTATGTCAGATGCCCATCTTGGTCATCAACCTTTCAAACCATTTATTGCAAAAATGGCTTCCTTCATTAGTCACGATTGCCTTGGGGGTCCCAAACTTGCTTAAAATATTTTCATTCAAGAATTTCAACACAACATTAGCATCATTAGTCCTAGTAGGGATAGCCTCAACCTACTTAGACATATAATCCACTACAAGAAGGATATATTCAAAACCAAATGACTTAAAAAATGGCCTCATGAAGTCTATTCCCCACACATCAAAAATTTCTACCACAACAAAAATATTGAGAGGCATTTCATTTCTTTTGCTTGTGTTCCATACTCTTTGGCATTTATCACATCTTATACAAAAATTATAAGCATCTTTAAAAAGAGTAGGCCAATACAAAACACTTTGAAGAACCTTCTTAGCAGTCTTCTTTCCTCCAAAATGCCCTCCATAATACATGTTCTTGCAAAATTGCATCACTTGTAATTGCTCTTCCTCTGGCACACATATTCTGATAATTTTATCCCTATAAATTCTAAACAAATATGGTTCATCCCAAAAATAGTACTCACAGGAATGCAGGAACCTCTTATTTTCCTTAAAATTCAAATCTTTCCTCATAACCCAATAAGAAAGATAGTTAGCAATATCGACATACCATGGTGCTTGAGTTAATGCAAACAAGTGTTCATCCAAAAATTTTTCAAAGGCATTTTCACAAGCAATTTCTTTATCATTATCATGAGATTTCAATCTAGAAAGAGGGTTAGCTACTATATTCTCACTTCCCTTCCTATCTTTAATTTCAACGTCAAATTCTTGCAACATCAAAACCCATCTAATGAGCCTAGATTTACCTTGTGGTTTAGTCAATAGGTATTTCAAGGCCATGTGGTCTGAAAATACTATGACTTTAGAACCTATCAAATAAGTTTTTCAAGTGGAAAAATCACAACTAATATTTCTCTTTCAGTGGTTGTATAATTCACTTGTGCATCATTTAAAGACAAACTTGCATAATAATTACAAACATCAATTTGTTCACTCTTTGGTCCAAAATGGCTCCAATAGCATAATTCGATGCATCACACATGAAATATAAAAGGCAAGTCCCAATTAGGTGCAACAATTATAGCAGCAGAAGTTAATTTTTCTTCCAAAATTTTAAATGTTTCTAAACACTTATTATCAAAAATAAATAGGACATCTTTTCCTAGCAAATGACACAAAGGACGTGAAATTTTGAAAAAATCCTTTATGAACCTCCTATAGAATCCAGCATGTCCCAAAAAACTTCTAATCCCTCTAACAGATCTGGGTGGTGGTAGATTCATAATCAAGTCAACCTTAGCTTTGCCCATTTCAATACCTTTATAGGAAACAACATGTCCCAAAATAATGTCATGATCAACCATAAAGTGACTCTTTTCCCAACTCAAGGTAAGATTGCATTCAATATATCTTTCAAGTACAAGAGTCAACTTATGCAAGTAATCATCAAAAGAATTGCCAAAAACAGAGAAGTCATCCATAAATACCTCAATGCACTTATCCAACATGTCAAAGAAAATGGAAAGCATAAATCTTTAAAACCTCCCTGGTGCATTACAAAGTCCAAATGGAATCCTCCAAAAGGCAAAAGTCCCAAAGGATAAGTGAAAGTTATCTTTGGTTAATCTTTCGGTGCTATAGGGACTCAGAAGTAACGTGAAAAACATCAAGAAAATAGTAAAAAGCATGTCTAGATAATCTATCAAGCATCTGATCAATAAACGGTAAAGGGAAATGGTCTTTCTTGGTGACATTATTTAACTTCCTATAATCTATGCACATTCGCCACCCTATTTGAGTTCATATAGGGATTAACTCTCCCTTCTCATTCTGGACCTCAGTTAAACATGCTTTCTTTGGCACAACATGTATGGGACTAACCTACTCACTATCAGCAATAGGGTAAATCACCCCTTCATTAAGCAACTTAAGAACCTCTCTTTTCACTACTTCACTCATGTTTGGGTTAAGCCTCCTTTGAGCCTATCTCACCGATTTAGCTCCCTCTTCTAAAATTATCTTATGCAAATACATAGAGGGACAAATACCCTTGATATCACTTAATCCCTGACCAATGACTCTCTTGAACTTTTTTAGCAGTTTCACAAGTCTATCTTCATCATCACGCAGAGATTATCACTGGTTGTATGTTGTTCTCCCCAAGAAAAGCATACTTCAAATGTTTTGGGAGTTTCTTAAGTTCAACCATTTTTGGTTGATTCGCTTCTTCCTCAATTCCTAGTTCCATCTCAGCACTCTCATCATCTAACTTTGACATGCATTCCTTTATTTCCACATCAAAAATCTCAATCTCTCCACCAAAAGTCAAGGCCATCTCCAATTTGTCTTCACTACTTTTCTGCAGTAAAACTTCTTTAACAGCAAGATTAGTAAAATCAATAAAAGAGCAGTCTTCATACATAGTAGTAGTGGGGATAGGGGCAGTATTAAAAATAAAAAATTCCACAATTTGTCTCGAAATAGTCATGGTTAATTTTCCATTTTTAACATCAATCAATGTATTAGTTGTAGCCATAAATGGCCTCCTTAACAAATTGTATGTTTTGAATCCCTAGGGATTTCTTCCCCCATATCCACGACAATTAAATCAATGGGTACAATCAAACCCCCTACTTAGACTAGAACATCCTCTAGGATTCCTTTAGGATATCTAAGAGTTCGATTTGCAAGTTGCAACACCATTTTAACTGGTTTAAGTTCCCCTAGCTCTACTGTTAAATAAATGGAATATGGCATCAACTTTATACTAACTCCTAGATCACACACGCCAAAGGTTTCTTTTCCATTACCCATAGAGATATTAATTATAAAGCTCTTAGGATCCTTTAGCTTAGGAGGTAACTTGTGTTATAAAACAGCACTTGTTACTTTCAAAACTATCACCCTTTCATTCAACTCATACATTTTCTTTTTGGTGTTCAATTCCTTGAAGAATTTGGCATAAGCTGGCATATTCTTAATCACCTCAAGTAAGGGAAGATTAATACTTACGTTGGAAATCATGTTGCAGATTTTAGAAAATTGCTTATCTTGCTTCTCACCTTTCAATCTACTTGGGAAAGGAATTGGTGGTCTGTAAGGATTTGGAGATTTATGCAACTTTGGTGAAGTGGATGCCTCCTCATTCTCATCCTCCTTTGATTGACTTGATTGGTTCTGGTTGGTTTGCGCCTTTATGCCATTTTCTTCTCAATTAATACTTGTATTCAAAGAATCACCAATTTTGTTATCTATTACCTTTTCGCTTCTCAGAATTGTGATTGCTTTGGATTGCTTTGGTTGGCTTGGAAATTTCCCTTTTTAGTATGCTTGAAGTTGGTTTGCTAATTGACCAACTTGAGTTTCCACATCCTTAATTGATGCTTCCAAAGAGTCAAACCGCTTATTATTAACCTCTTGCTTTCGAGTGCTAATTTGAATGAAAGCATTCAAATTATCTTCAAGTGAAGGTTTATTTACTTGGTCTTGATTTAAAGTTTTCCCTTGGAAGTTAGGTTCTCTTTGATAAGGTTGGAAAGGTTATTGAGGGGGAGCATGTTGTTGATTCTTCATGAAAATTTTGGGTGATTCCTCTAACTGGGGTTGTAAGAATTTGAGTATGGGTCATTCTTATCCCTTTGCTGGAAACCTTTAAAGGCATATACTTGCTCTTGCCCTTCTTGGAATTGATCAAAGCTTGACAGGTATACATTTGCATTATGGCCTACAATACTACTTGATGCATGTGTTTATTGACTTGGCATATGTATGCTTCCTCTTGCATTTAGCATCTTAATTTGTCTTGTTAATTCTGCTAACTGCCTTGCCATTTCAGAATTTGAGTTCAACTCGTATGTTCCTCTATGCCTTTCCTCAATACTCTTTTACTGCAAATTTGCTCCCAACATTTCAAATAATGCAATAGTTTCTGCATCTGTCTTTTCACCCATTGCACCCCCTTACTGTATTATCAACTGTATTGGTTGTAATGAGTGAGCCCATCATAAAAGAACTGATTGAGCAATTATTGTGGATAGTAATGATGAGGGCATTGAAACAATAAGGATTTGAAGTAATCCTATGCCTCATGAAATGGTTCTCCATCAAATTGGATCAATATTTCAATACTTCCCCTAAGCTCCTTTATTTTCTGGTGTGAATAGAATTTTCCCATGAATTTTTTATATACTTCAGTCCATGTGGTCATTGAATTTTCTGATAACATCATCAACCATGTCTTTGCCCTATCCTTCAAATTGTATGGGAAACACCTCATTTTAAGTTCATCTTCCATCAATGCCTACAAAGGGAATGTATGCAAGGTGGTGTAAAAATCTCAAATGAAGTTGAGAGGATTTTCATTCGGCAATCCATGGAAAGAGGGCAACTTACTATAATGAGTGTTTTTCAGGTCATAGTTTCTTGATGTGTTGCTCAACCTTATACATGATGTAGTTACTCCAATAATTGGTTTAGCAAACTCCTTCATGGGCAGTTCCTCTACTTCACCCATTTCTACTTCCTTGTTTTCCCCAAATTGCTCTTCGGTGTTTTCTCCCTCTTGTCCCAAAGGATCTACTCCCTCGGTTCTAGGACATTTATGGACATTATCTGCAAAGGGAACAAGTTTGTTGCCTTGAGACTTTTGTCCTTGCATAAATCACCTAGGCAATTCAAAAAGGAATAATTTAAAAAATTAAGCAATTAAAATAAAAGAATCAAACTATTACTAAAAATAACCTTCCCTAGCAACAACGCTAAAAACTTGTTGCGCTCTACTAAACACTGCTACAAAGTGACACTCGCAACTATACGAGATTATTGTAGCAATGGTGATTGCCCTAAGGTCATCTCACAAGGAAGGTGGTATTCGTAATAATTTGTTTAGAACAAAATATTAAAGTTTGAATGTTTGTTGTTGAAATGGTGAAATGTGATTAAAATTTAAAAGTAAAAATGAGTAGTATTTATGCAAGATTAATTCAAATTCTTGGAATGGTACGTAGGGTTTATAGATCAATTTAATCAAAGCTTAATTCTCAAATTATCCATTAATGCAACCTTGTACTTTAATTTGTTTCTTTTGATTAATTAGTAATTATCAAATCATTAGTTCTCATATTCATGAATTAACAACAACCAATTGTTTTGAATTTGCAAATTAATAGAATCCTATAACTTATATTTCTAATTCATTCTTAGGGTAGTTGATTGCATAGTTTCGATATCAAATTTCACTTCTCAGTCCAATCTGCCAACCTAACATATGATCCAATGTAAACAACTAATAACAAGGTATATTAATGGAAATATTGAATCAAGTTATTTAATCAAATATATTACTTACCCTAAACATAGATAATTTAGTTCATCATCATTTCAAAATAAACATTCATCTCAATATATCAAATAAAAATTATACATTGAAATATTAATGCTTATAATAAAACAACAATTTAGAAATGAATTAAGTGAGAGAATAAGAAAAACCCCTTTGAGAAGTCAAGAGTTGAACTTCTTATTCCTCCTCCTGGCTCGACTTGATATGATGAAAAACTCCTAAGCCCTCTTCAAACCTTCAATCAATTGTTCCACCCTAGAAAGATAAAGTGAAAACTCTCTCAAGCCTCCAACTCTTCAATCAAGGCTTTCTCCAAACCCTAACCCTCTCAAGAGCTTGTTCACCCAAATATTATCCCAAAAATATGAAAGTCACTTGCCTATGGAAGAAAATGAAAATGAACGAAAAATGAAATTGTAAATGCTGATGAGGATGAGGAAGGTGTCTTTCAAAACCAAGAACAAATCCATCTGTAGAGAATGGTTCCCCCTTCAAATGGGCTCTCCCCTATGTGTATTCATCTCTCCCTCTAATTATTTCAATTCTAAGACAAAAAGAATTTACTTTTCCAACTCACCTCACTCCCATTTGTCCCCTCTTTTCATTCTTAAATCTTTCATCCCATAAAACACCTCACCTTTCAATTATTTTTAAAAAAAAAATTCCTCTTGTCTCCAATCTTGTCTCTCACCAAATGTGTTAATAATTCAATGAAGATCACACTGACACGACCAAGTCAGATTAGTCTTGGCCCTATCTCTCATTTACCTCTTGGACATGGGAAAGTCATGAGGTTGTGTCCATTGTTGCCTTTCAAATACATATTTATTGTGGGGAGACACAGGCGGAGACATGAGAAGAGACATGGTCGTGTTTTATGCATTTTTCCTCTTCTGCCTCTCTGCTTCTGCCTTTCTTTAGTTGCTCTTCAGGTGGAACACAACCAGGTGACTGACCATGTCATGTGACACAATCAATGACTTGGCTGTGTCATGTGCATGTGTCTCCTTTTGCCATTTTTTTCTTTAGGTTGATAACACGGCCAAGTGATGTATGTTTTGGTCGTGTCATCTGGGTGTGTTATAGTTTGCCAAAATTTCCTTCTTTTCTCAAGAGGGATATGGCCAGGTTACTGAGTGTGTCTACTTTTCTTGCTTTTGATAAGGGACACGGCCAAGCCATGAGCATCTTGATTGTGTTCAATGTCTTTCCACCAAATTTGGATATTAAAGCTCCATTTTTGCACTTCAACCTATATCATGACACTTCAAACAAACTTAAGTACAAATATAAAGTAAAATCAATCAAAAGCAAATAAAATTATTCTAAAAATACATACATACATGACCATAACACGTATCTATATGGATTGATTACAATATGCAATTTTTATTTTGTGTTTTTAGTTCAGTCATACTTGAATTATGGATTTAAAATTTATAAGGTTTAGCAAATCTAATTTGTTCTTTGACGTTTAATTTTTTAAGTAAGATTCATTATTTATAATATTTTGTTATTGCTTGATAACTTCTTAAAAGGATGCATAAAAAATAAATGTTTTTTGGAAATAGGAATGTAAATGTAAATAAGGGCATTAGTCAATATACTTGGTCTGGATGTATGGATGATGCTCTTGTAGATGCATATTTGCATGAACACATCATTGGTGATAGAGTTGGTAGATCATTTATTACATAAGCATTTAAAAATATCATGAAAGCATTGAAAGAAAAGTTTCCAGATAAACCCATGGACAAGGACAAAGTTCAAAATTGCATGAAACACATTAAAAGGGGTTGATTTTTATGTTATGGCATATTCAAAAATGGCATGAGTGGCTTTGGAAGGGATCCTATTACTTAGATGTTTAGTGCTAAATCTGACGTTTGGTAAGAATTACATAAGGTATGTATTCTTAAATTCAAAGTTATGCCCATATTAAATAATATTCTCATTTTATATTTTATTATTATGTTCCTTTGTAATTTAAAGGTAAAACTTAAAGCTGCTGAATGGAAACAGAAATGAATATTGAATTATGAAAATTTATACGTGCTTTAAGCAAAAAGATAGAGCTAGTGGACAACATCCAGAAACTACAACAAAAATAAAATATCAAAAGACTAATCTTATTTAAGACTCCAATATGATGAACCACTTGATACTATTGATGAATTTGATTTCCTAATTTCTCAATAAGAAGTGATTTTAGAACATTTAAATAGAGGTGGTGAGAATATTCAATGTGTTCCAACTCAAGATCATGAATCAACTATAAGATCTCACTCTCAATCTGAAGCAACTTTTTAATCACAAAAGAAAAACAAAAAACTAAAATTGATTATGAAGTTATAGTATGGAAAGAGGGACTCGATAATGTTGCTTAAACTAGATAAATTCAATTGCTAAATTGGTTAAGGATATCACACTCCCAATCTCAAAGAATGAAATATGGAGTTTATTAGTTGATTTGGATGTTGATAAGTAAAGTCATTATCTATGCTATCCTTATCTCATCTAGAAGCCTAAGATATTGAGGGCTCTTCTTGGTTCTCCTTGGGAATTTCATAAGAATTTGATGTTACAAATGATGAAATGAGCTAATTTGTTTAAAATTAATATAATATAAACTAATGTATGTATTTAGGTATTAGGTGCTAATATTGTCGAAACTAAAGTTTGGACTTAATTATGTGGTTCAAATTTTGTTTATGGACTTGGATCTGAAACTTTGTTAGTGGCCTTTGAGGCTTGGATCTTAAATTATGCTAATTAATTTTGTTTATTGTAAAAATTTTTATTTATGTTTATCTATTTAAATTTATATTTTATGTTAAAATATTGGCATAATTCAATAACTTGTGATTATATTTTAGTAATTGGAGTTTGAAAAAATAGTTCAATTATAACTATATAAATTAATTAGAATATGTAAACAACTATAAATGAATCTAAATATTTTTAATATTATTGTCTATAAATATATTAAATAAAATTTATCTTTTGATTTTAAATATAAATATTCATCCTTTAAATAAAACATAGGGATTTTTCGTACTTTTCATATATAACTTTTTTTTTCGAGGTGAATTAATTTTGGGCATGGATATATACACTGTCACTTTTTATAAATACTCTACTATGGTTAAATGCGCAACAAATATTAAATTTTTTTTTATAAAATTTATAAATATACCTGTATGAAATTGCTATTATGTTCTCAATTATATTAACATAAACCCTAGAAAACACTAAATACATACCTCTTTTCATCTTCTCCATAAATTTCAATAACTAGAAAACATTTGCCCAAATTTAGCCATTTAATCTACTGCTAAATATGTCGTTGCCACTATTTTCTCTTAGTTTGGTTGATGTCATCACTAAAAGTTCAAGGTTAGTTTTACTCTTAGTTAATTATTTATTATATCTTGATATATTTGTTTGATTATTTATTATATTTTGGTTAGATTGTTGCTTGCTAGATTTATTTATTTTTTTGTTATGCATTTGTAAATAAATTCAAATTTTTATATATATTTATATAGAGAGAGCTATTGGTTAATTTTTAAATTGAGAGAACCTAGTTAAAAATGGAGTTTGGAGTATTCAGCAAACCATTGCAGATTATTTCTATTTAGTCGGCCATTATGACCAACTAAATAGAAATAATCAGCCACTATGGGTGACTACATGGATTAAGTTATCATTTGTGACTGACTAAAACATTGGACAACAAAAAATATATATATATATTTCAAATTCATATTTGTTGTGAACTCTTAATTTTGTATTTAAGGGAATACTCAATTATTAATTCTAAATGAAAGCCCATGTGACCACAAATCCAATACAAATAGAATCATTTGAATCAGACGTCGAACGGCCCCGAACGGGCCATTTGATGTTTTCTACCCAAATCGGGAATTTTGCAGCTATAAATCTTTAATTGTTCATCATTAAATTAAAATTCAGTCCATTACAATTCCAACACATCAAAAATGCTCAAAACGGACATCGGACGTGAGAGAACATGCCTCTAAAAGTTTTCTACTGCATAGGCCCATTTTTCTACCACAACGGGCCAATTTCCTGCCAGAGCGCTAGGAATAATTTTTTTTATTTTATTTTAATGCTCCAAAACACTATAAATAGGCCTTCAAACCTCATTTTTCATCATGTCACTCAACCAAGCAAATCTAATTGCTAGTTGTTTCATCTTTTCTTCCTTTTTTTTCTTCTCAAAAGTAAAAGGTTCAATCGTCCTTAGTGCAAACCGACTAAAATTTGCTTCTTTAGCAAATTTGGGTTCTTGGTCCATACTTGGGTCGATTTTCTTTAAACATCCTTAAGTTAATTACTTCCTTAGCAAGAAATTCCTAGCAATCATGAAGAGACGGTCTGGGTACATGCTCAAGCCAACACCACCAAGGGTGGCTAAAAGGTAAAACTCTAAACTTTGATCCTTTGTTCTTTAAAGTGTTTTGGATTTAATCATGGAATTTTAAGCCCATTCTTTGGACCTAAATGAAACTTATTTATGAACTTTTAGGCCCATTCTTTAAACCTAAATGGAACTTAATCATCGACTTTAAGCCCCATCATTTGGACGTTAAATTGGACCTAAAAGCTTGAAAAGGAGCCCAAATTGAACTTAAGATTATGTTTTAAAGATACCAAATCCTATTAATCAATATTTATCCAAGTTAAACCTAAATATACATAGTTTAATTAATCTTTTTCAAAAAAACCTAAACCTCTCCAATTTTCAATCATAAACCTACATGGTTTAATCAATTATAAACTTATCTAGTTTATTCAAACCTTAAAACCTACCCAGTTTTCAATCTTAAACCTACTTTGTTTTTTCAAATCTCAAAGCCTACTTGGTTTTCAATCTTAAGCTAGCCCGGTTTAGTCAAATCTCAAAACCTACCTAGTTTTCAATCTTAAACCTACCCAATTTAGTCAAATCTCAAAACCTACTTGGTTTTCAATCTTAAGCTAACCTCGTTTAGTCAAATCTCAAAACCTACTCATTTTTTAATCCTAAACCTACTCGATTTAGTCAAATCTCAAAACCTACATGGTTTAATAAATCTTAAACCTGCCTAATTTTCAATCTTAAACATACCCGACATGAGCAGGGATTTTTGCCCCACTCCCAGTGGAGTGGTTCTTGTGACTTCAGCACTGTTAGACTCTAGGCCTTAGAGAACATGAGCCTTAACCTAGAGAATTTAAAGTTGCCACCTGGATGGGCCAGAAAGATAGAAAGGGATGGATGATTTGATTCCTAAGGAATCACTAACCTCTACTGAGTTTGAAAAGTTTGATACATATGAGGAAGGTGAGAATTGACCTAACACCTCCATAATTCCTGGTTCATTGGAATCGACCTCCTTTTTTGGTTTAAGTATTATTGAATACTTACATTATTACATTATTACAATATTATTCATGTAACATGCAATTGAAATATATAAATATTCATCATATTATAAATTAAACAACCAAGCAAAATGGCACCCATACAAGGTTTTAATATATGATTCAGACAAGATTAGAACCATAAATCAATGTGAAATAAATAAAGATGACAACTTCATAAAACTGAACAAGTATTAGGTAACATACCTACATTGTCGGCTCCATCAAAAGATTATCATTGAATTAAGTCTCATCCAAGCACCATAATTTGTTCATAGAAACTAATATATGATGGAGGCACGGTTTGTTTGGATCACAGTAGATATTGGCTGAGCTAAATAATTTGAAAGATTATCTGCTATGTTCAAGTTTTAGCTACTGCCTCTATTGGTTTCTATTGCTCTCTAGCTCTCTGGGTTATTAATTGTTTCTACCTAATTTTCTTAATTGCTTATGTCACTCTCTAGGTATGGCTTTCTGAGTTATGGCTGCTTAATTGATAATCACGGCTGCTTTCTTGTTGATTGTGGTTTTGTAGTTATAACCAATAATTAAGGCGACCGTCGGCTCATTAATCCTCATCCTAATAAAAAACTCTCTGCTTATCCGAACCAATTTGAATTTAAACACAACTAAAACTGAATCAAGCTCGAATTAAGGACTCATAGTGAATTGGCAAGGCCAATTTGTCATGATCTTGCCTTTTGGCATTGGACTGGTTAGATTTAGGTTTTTAAGATCGGATTGGACCTAATTTAATCTTTTAAATTTGAAACAAACTTAATTCAAGCTTTTAAAATTGGATTGGACTAGGTTTAAGCTTTTAAAATTAGATTAGACTAGGATTAAGCTTTTAAAATTTTTATCAGATTTGACTTGACCTCTTTTAATTGGGACTGAACTCATTTAGGGCCAAAATTAGGGGTCTAGACCCGATTTAATCAAAGCTTAAATTTACCCAATTTAGGTTAAAATCAAATTTAGACGTAGGTTTATCAAGTTAAGCCTAAAACGGGACCATAAACTTAGGTTTTATCAAGTTAAAACCTAAAGTCAATTTTAGACTTGAGTTTATTAAGTTAAACCTAAAACTAGACCATAAACTTAGGTTTTATCAAGTTAAAACATAAAATCAACTTTAGACTTATGTTTGTTAAGTTAAAGCTAAAATCAAGCCATAAACTTAGGTTTTATCAAGGTAAACACAAAACTAAGCCATAGACTTAGGTTTTAGTAAGTTAAGACATAAAATCAACTCTAGATTTAGGTTTACCAAGTTAAAACTAAAAATTGAACTTAGACTTAAGGTTTTATAAAGTTAAAACATAAAGAAACAACCTTAGACTTATGCCCACATAGGTTAGGTTTAAAATCCCAACTTTTACAAGCCAAAACCAACCATCTCAAGATGGTTAGAATTGCATGTGCTTTGATTCACATTCAAATGAGATATGCAACTTACTTGGAATTTCAATTCAAGAATCAAGTTCACTTTGTAAAATAATCCACCTTTTTTTTAATTCTTCTTTAAAAGCATGAACTTTACTTTGCTTACTTTCTTTTGGGGAATGTGTGCCCATCCTAGAATACATAAGGCCAGAGTTGGGATCCCCTTTATTTTTTATTTTGAATTGTAAAGTTTAAATTCTTGTTCCTTTATCTTTACTTTTATTTGATAAATGTATGGATGAATGTGTAAATATAACTTGTTATATCATATTATAATTATCATTTTTTCATGAAACTTATTTTATAAGTTCTTATTCAATTTAATGCCAAACTCTTTTTACTTAAAATAAGCCTAAACTTAGACCCTAAATCCATCATTTGGTTTGAGACTAGTGATTCTTATCCTTGGGATATAACTGGATTCAACTTAGGGTCCCTTTTCAAAATAAATTTAAGTGGTGACTCTTTCTGAAAATCATTTTTGCTTGTACTAAGTATAGCCTATGATGGCAGAGTGACCTTGATACTTTTTGTGGACTTAGCCCAATTTTTTAGTATTATGGCTTGCATCCTTTGCAAGCCAAGCTCGATGCTTAGGCTAGGGTCTCACAGCTAGCGACTTCACTAGGGACTAAAGATTTTTCAAAGTAAAAATCATTTTAAGTAGGCTACATAGGCTTAACCTCTTCCAAAGTAAAATTAGTTTGGCCTTTTATTAAATTTGAACTTTTCATACTTCACTTTTGCATCAAACCTTAGATTATTTTAGGATTAAACCTCGAGATAGCAAGTAGCATATACCCGGTAGCTTTCTTTTGGTATGTTGGGGGATAATGAAAGTAATCCCACCTGTGATGTATCCCTGAATCATTTTTAAGGTGTAACAAGCCTATACGTACAGTTGGACCCATGTCAGATTCCTTATTTAACATATGGTTAGGTATATCACTACTTTAGTGAGACAAGACCCTTTTGACTAAGCCACCCTTTATCCTTCTCATGTAATGATCTTAGAACCTAACCTTAGATTGTATGTATCATAATAATCAAGCCAGCTCTAAATTTTAAATTAAATTTAAAAGAAAATAATCATTTTGTAGTTAGTTGTTAAAATATTATTATCTAAGATAAAATAATATTCATAACATAATCAAATTTTTCACACAATTTTTGTAAATACTAACATTACACTTTGCTCATTTTCATTAAATTTTATTTTATTCTTTTACCCTTACATACTGATTTTAAATTCTTATATTCGAATAACGGATCACTAATGGCAAGTAAATGGCCACTGTAAAGAATATGGCCAATGGCCCACAAATGGCATCAAATGCCCACTATCACAGACGACACAAAGTGTCCAATAACGGCACGACTACCCATTATCACCTGTGACACAAAGTGTCCAATAATAGTATAAAGTGCCACTAACACTATGAATGTTTACCCCCTCTGGCTAGCCATTCAATCCAATAACTAGGTTTTTCATCAGTACATTGGGCATTTTAATTATTTTTCTCATTCCAATCAATTTTCTCAATTATGTAAATTTTTACAAAAGCATCATTCTTAGGTAAACACTTTTTTATTTTCTTATTAATTAATTACATAATTGGAATATCCATTTTAAATAAAAATATTTCTTTAACTTAACTATTCCTTTCTTTGTTATTCAATAGTTTTTACTTTAGCCATACTTGTAAAGAAATACTTACTAAATTAAATTTAATACATTGTATTTAAAATATTTTCACCAAATATATTTTAAACAATCATTTAATTCTAAAACCTTAGACTTTCTCAGTACTAAACATCCATTAGAAATTATACAAATTTAAACATAAGTCTTAGGCTCCTACATAACTCATATTTAAAGTTTCATATTTTTCTAAGTTTCTTTACCATGTTTAAAAATTATGTTTTCCAAACCGATATATTCTGTTTTTATAACAACTTTACTCACAGTATTCATTTTCTAATTTTATTTGGGTACCAAATCTTTATAAACATTCATGAAATTTTAAATATATAACTTAAATATATATATATGAATTTTTACCTAAAATTTTAGAATTTTATGCACTCATACCATATTTTTAAATTGTGTTTACTTAACCTTACAGATTCTAGTTTTACAGTAATTATTCTGGCACTTTAATTTTTTTATTTTATTTTTATAAAACCTTTATTAAAATTTATAAAATTTTAACCATATGTCTTAAACATATATATTATACTATATGCAAAACTGTGGATTTTTATGGGTTATTTTATTATGGTTTCCAATTGATTTTCTTAAACTATAAAATTCTAGCTCTATTGGCACAGTCATGGCAGCTTATATTCTTCTATTTTTCTTTCATACTAAATAGTCTTTAAAACTTATGAAATTTTATACACAATCTACTAACATATGGATAAACTTCCAAATAAAATTTAATAATTTTTAAACCTTTCTAGGTTAGTCTAAAAATTTTGACAATAGACACTTCACAATTAATTCAATTGATATGGTTCAATTAGCTTCCATAAGAATTAAAAATCAAAAAGAAAATTAAATAACAGCAAACTATTAATACACAAGTATAAACCTCTTTTCAAAGTAGCTCTTATTCTCTCTTCCTCAATTTTCCTTAAATTTATGGTGATGGTTTTAGGGTTTTCACTTATTCTAATGAATTCTACTAAAACTTTTGGGTTATATATGAATTTTTCTTAATTTTTCACTTAAGTTTGATGGATAGAAGAAGAAAAGTGGAACTTTGGCAATGAAAAAGAAGGTAGGTCGGTTTTGATGGGAGGAAGAAGAAGAAAAATGATTTTTATTTATTTATATGTATTTTATAAGGTTTTGATCATATAAGGTGTGTTCACCGTAACTTCAGTGTATCCACTTTCTTAATTTATTTATAAATCTAATTTTTAATTTTATAAAATTATAAAAATATTTTCTTTAATTATTTTAAAGCCCCATTACCCATATTTCATATCCAATTATGGTAGAATTTAATTCTAGGGCCACAAGGGCATTTTATAATTTTTACCACTTAAAGGTTCTTTTTTCAAAAATACTGATTTTTGTCCGTGCCCGGATTTAACTTTCAATCTTTTAAGGCTTAACTAACTGTAAACCCTTATTTTTTTATCATGTCTAGTCCCACGTTAATTAGAAGTAAAATCTAAACATTTAAAATAGTATAAAATAATTTTTATATTATTTATTATTTATTTTAATAATATAATATATAAAATAAAAAGAAATTATAAATATTTATTTTTAATATAATATTTATTTTTAATAATAATAATAATAAATAAAAAAATATTAGACAAATCGATAGGCGATACGCTGCAGGCTGTGCCTGCGCCAATTCGCCGCAAGCGCAATTGGCCCTCGCCTCGCAGTGGCCCGCAACTCGCAGCAATCCCTCGCAATTCTTGCAGTTCACTGTAGGCCCACAGCGCATAAGCCCCTCCCAATTTTCACAGGTGCAGTAGGCACAGGCCCTCGCTCCCAGTGCCCTCGTAGGCCTATGTGCCAGTGCAGTGGCCAATCTTGCCAAAACCTTATTTAACTCAGAATATATTTCCTGAACCAAAAAGTAGTAGGTTTTTTAATTGCTCATAAATAACGGGATTAAACACGGTAGAAAGGACTTTTCTTTTTTTGGGACTTTAGACCGACTTTTGGAACTCCAGAAACCCTAGTAAAAGAAAGAAGATCAAACACAAAATTTTATCTAGGCAGTGGCTTATTACTATCTTGATTTCATCCAACCAACAAATAAGCCGGTTGTTGTGGACTCAGCCTAGCTATCTGCAAGTTCACAGATCGTTAACAAGTAATATAATGATAAGTAGAGTGTCATTCCCATGAGGAAGTTTTTTTCTAAGTACTAATCAATTAAAACTAATTATTATTTGGATAATAAAATTCGAATTATGATCAAACAAAACAAACTACTTTGAATTAAATCTAATAATATGAAACTTAGGGTTAAGTCACCTTTATTGATCTATTATGCATTTTCTAAAGTATTGATTTAATTTAGTTTTCCTTTAGTTAATGGTTGAATTCTCCTAAATTAAGCTCAAGTCTCTCTCAAGTACTAGAACTAATATCAATTTAATCCTTATATCTACTCTCGTGATCACAAGTAATTAAACTAATTCATTAGGATTCGTGAGAATTTTGAAGCAACCTCTTAAGTGTTTAACCTTATTTCTATGTGAAAAACTTTCTTAAGATTGTTACCTCTATTGATTAATGTTATGCTTCCATGCTTGTTCCATCACACAACACCTCAATTCAATTAATTATTGGTCAGATAATTAAAGCATTAAGAGTAAAGATAATAAAATAATTTAAGGATAAACTAAATTAATTCAAATAAGCATTTATAACTCCATGATAAATTTAATGACAGGGACCAACCCTAAAGAGGAATAGTTATTAATTATTGAAATAAAAACATTGCAATTATAAAAGAAAGTAATTAAAAACATTATTTAAATAACAAGAAATATCAAACTCTATTTCTTTGAAGAAGAACTTAACTTGGAACTTGAATTTCTTCTTGAACCAGAATTTCACTCTACTTCTTGAGAAAACTCTAAACTACATTTATTTCTTGAATGAATCTAATCTAATTCTTGTAAATCTTTTCATATATTGAAACCTTAGAAGAAGTGTGTTTATATAGAGTGCTTGGGAACTTCTTTAGTGGGGAAAACCTGAAAAAGGTTAGGCCACATCTTGTTTGGTTCACCACTTTCCAAATTTTCTGCTCAAAGTCATGAATTTCGGCCCCACGGTCATGGCTTGTGAGTGCCATGGTCATGGCTTTTCAATATGAGTGGAGGCTGCCAACTTTGAATTTTCTTCTTTTTCTTGGCTCAGGTAGTAGTGAAATCAATCCCACGGTCGTGTCCTGTCAATGCCATGGTCGTGCCATCCATTTGGCTTCTGGAATTTTGTCTTTTTATTGTGGCATACTTGATTTAAATCTCAGGGTCGTGGCTTTGAAGGGCCACAGGCATGGCATTTGTATTTTCTTCATTTTTTGTTTACTGTTCTTCAATTTTGCACCTCTAATCATTAGAAACTTTGAATCTTGTCTTTCCAAGCATGATTATAATAATTCTAACTTAACTTCACAATATCCATCAAATTCAATTGCAAAATGATTAAAATTATGGTTAGAATTATAAAAAAAAATGTTGATCATAATTTCACTCTATCAAACTCCCCCAAACTTAAATCATTGCTTGTCCTCAAATAATTGAAGTTTAGTACTATCTATTTATATGTTGAGTTTATATGTAAAAATTTAATAATTAAAACTTTAAATTTTGTCGCAATTTAGTTTCATAATTTACCTACTTCATTCTTACCTCATTTACCCAAGAATTTTAATCAATTACAATCAATTATCAAATTTTAGATAAGCAAATATTCTTTTGATGCAAACTTAACCTAGTCTCATATGCATGTTTAATTGAACTTTCTCTGCTAATAGATTATGCTAAATCAAGAGAAATCAAAAGGACATTAATAGGCTTGTAATGGGGTCTATAATGGTGAGGACTAATATGAGGTTTAAATGAATTTGGTTAAAATGTCTTTCAAAAATTTCTCTTACATGTAGCTTGTGTAAAGGATTCTTGGATCCTTGCTCTTTTCTTGATTCTCTTCTCTAGGGAATATATTATTATTATTATTATTATTATTATTATTATTATTATTATTATTATTATTATTATTCTCCCAAACTTTAAACTTATAAGTCTATTATTATAAATAAATAAGCAGTTTTATTTTTGAGAAAATTTTCAAAAGACAATTAACCTTGAAAAGGGTAATTAATTTTGGGTTATTAAATCAAAGAAAACTCAAACTAAAGTGTATTTTGGGTTCAAAAGGAACAATTAAGGAAAATGTTTAAAATTGGTGGATATAAAGATTTGGTTTCACAAAAAATGCCTAAATCATTTTTTCCTTTATTTAGCAATGTTCAATTTCGCTTTGAAGGTTCTTTTAAACATGTTCTAGGCCTAGGAAAATTATAATATAAAAGAATATACACTTATTCTAAAATTCAAAAACCAATCATATTTAATTAATAAAAGAGCTCATTTGGTTAAAAATCCATAAGGTATAATTATTCTACAAAATTTTGATATAAAAATTTTAAATTTTTAACTGAAAAATTTTAGCATATAAAATAAAATATGAAAAATCTATAGTAAAAAAAAAACTTAATATATAATAACAATCCAAATTTCAAACCATAAAATATCTTTAAAAAAAAACATAATCTTCAAATAAAACGATAAATATTCAAAACTCTCATAAAATAAATTTAAAGTACCAAATTTCGCAAAATCAACAATTGAGGAAAATTTTCTCCAAACTTGAAATACCACTGTCCTTAGTGGTCTCCAGTAGCAGATCATTACCAGGTAGAGGAGGCTGTGGCGGCGAAGCATAGTGGAGTCCAAAATGAGAAAATAATGTGTTGAACTGCTCACTAATTCAGGTCAACTGAGTTGAAATAGTCCGGGCCTCATGCTCAACTCCGCCAAATCGCTGCTCCATGTTGTCAAAACACTGTTCCCATGCTTCATTCCTGCAGTTCATCTCTTTTTCAAAAGAATTAAGCCTTTTAGCAATATAATCAAATGTATTTGGTGGTGGAGCAGATGGACCGGCCTTGTAAGGTCGAGTAGGTTGTGGTTGTTTGGATGCTTCTTCAAAATCTCCTTCTTCTCCAAATAATTCCTCCTCATCAATGTTAATATCGGCATCTGGGGTCCTAGAGCTATATATTGGTTCCCCCTTTTTGCTACTAATCTCATGGCAAAAATGGTACCTATATCAATTGTAGTTTTACACAGAATAGGAGCAAGGTTATCAAAACCTATATTAAGATAGGTAGCAATCTGGGTAATCATTCCCCCAATAGTGATCTTACCACTCGGTTTAATGACCTTTTCACAGCGTTTAGCAAACCAATAACCAACCTTAAAAACTTTTTCTTCCATGGCACAATAAAAGAAATGCAATTCTTTTGAATTAACATTGTCTTGACTCTCCCCTCTCCCAAAACTTATATTTGCCAAAATTACATGGATGTACCAGTAGAATGGGTTTGTAAAATTAGAGGCTTTTGAAATTTTACTATTAAATCATCTAATGCCTCCTACTCTAGTCCATATTTCATTTTCATCGAAACTGTCAGTTCTACCGTGTGTTCCCTGCAAGTCTGCTAATCCAAGTACATCCCCAAATTCAAGCATTAGCCAGTTATAATTTCAATTTCCCAATCTAAATTCCACTCTCCCATTATGGCCATCTTGTCTATTTGATGGAAAAAATCTAAAACTACTCAAGAATTCCAAGGCTAATTTTGTATAGGTCGAGTAACACATGCTAGCAAACAAGATCAATTGTATATCGGTGAACATTTTGAGCAGCACATCATTCCATCATACTTTTCTAATAACATTTGCATCAATGAATCAAGAAGGAATTATTTTTTGGAAAATTAAATCATGGTACCTTTTTCGTTGCTTCTCATCACGGAAGTGAATTTCTGGATACATACGTGGTCTTTGATGAGGTGGAGATGAAGGTGGGGATGGTGTTGAGGAAGAGGATGATGATCCATCTTGGTGCCTTCTTTTTAATCCTCCAGCTTTTGATTCTTCAGGACCCTTTGATTTCTTGAAAAAAGTATTACTTCTAACCATTTTGATGTTTGATTCGATCAAAAACTTGGAAGAAATTTGAGTGAAATTGGTGCCTTCAAGACTAAACAAAAATTCTTGTATCTTGATACATTATCGACCAAAAGAATCTAGATTTTCAAATTTTAGCAATGTTTTAGATGTACTAGAGTGACCACGACATTCATTCGAATGATAAAATTCCAAAATATTCTTATTCTCTTCTTCTGGTACACATCTATGAATCATTCCATCCCCACAATGCTTAAACAAGAGTGGATCTTCCCAAATATAATTTTTGATGTCGGAAAGAAATTTCTTCCATTGAGTGTAAGATAGGTCTGGTAGAAGAACATTACCTGCCAAATAATTAACTAAATCAGCATACCAAGGAATAGAATTTTGAATAGAAAAAAGTTGTTCATCAGGAAATGACTCATTAATAGGCAATGCTCCTTTATTAATTTGATTCTCTAATTTTGATAGGTGATCTGCCACTAAATTTTCAACTCCCCTTTTATCCTTTATCTCAAGATCAAATTCTTATAGAAGTAAAATCCACCTAATTAGCCTTTGTTTAGCTTCCTTTTTGTTCATAAGATATTTTATTGCTGCATGGTCAGTATAAACAATAACTTTATAGCCTAAAAGGTAAGATCTAAATTTATCCAAAGCAAAAACTATAGCAAGCATTTCTTTTTCTATTTCAACATAATTGATTTGAGCGTTGTTAAGGGCTCGACTTGCATAGTAGATGACATGACTTTTCTTATCCTTTTTCTGACTCAAAACAGCCCCAACTACATGATCACTGGCATCACACATGAGCTCAAAATGTAAAGACCAATCTTATGGTGAGATGATAGGAGTTGTTGTAAGAGTTGCCTTCAATATGTTAAAAGCAATTAAACATTCATTAGAAAAATTAAAAACACCATCCTTACTTAATAATTCACGTAAAGGTTTAATAATTTTTGAAAAATCTTTGATAAAATGCCTGTAAAACCCTGCATGTCTTAAGAAACCTCGAACTCCTTTTACATTAGTTGGTGGTGGTAGCTTTTCAATAATTTCTATTTTAGCTCTATCTACTTCAATTCCTTCCTTAGACACCTTATGTTCGAGTATAAATCCTTCTTCCACAATAAAGTGGCATTTTTCCTAATTGAGGTAAAGGTTTGTATCTTCACATATTTTAAGTACCTGTTCCAAATGTTGTAAACAATTATCAAAATTGGAACCATAAACTGTAAAGTCATCCATAAACATTTTAACAACTAATTCTACAATATCTGAAAATATATCCATCATGCATCATTGAAAAGTGGCTGGTGCATTACATAGTCCAAATGGCATTCTTTTATAAGTAAAAGTGTCATATGGACATGTGAATATAGTCTTTTCCTGATCTTCTGGTGCTGCAGGAATTTGAAAATAACCTGAATATCTATCCAATAAACAAAAATAAGCATTACATGCAAGTCTTTCAAGGATTTGATAAGTAAATGGTAATGGAAAATGATCCTTTTGGGTGGCTTTATTCAACGTCCTATAATCTATGCAAACACGCCATCCAATCACCGTTCTGGAAGGAATTAATTCATTATTTTCATTTGTTATGACTGTCATTCCTCCTTTTTTTTAGGAACTGCATTTATAGGACTCATCCATGAACTATCAGAAATAGGATAAATTATTGTTGCATCTAGTAATTTTGTCACTTCTGCTTTTACCACTTCTCTCATATTTGGATTCAATCTCCTTTGATGATCTATCACAGGTTTGGAATTTTCTTCCATTAAAATCCTATGCATGCATATTGAAGGGCTAATTCCCTTAATATCAGATATAGTCCATCTTATTGCTTTCTTATATTTTCTAATCAAGTTCAAGGTTTGACTCATCTGAAGGTTTGACTCATCTGAATTTCTAACAAATTATTATTAACAATAATAGGCAAAGTATTATTGGGTCCAAGAAATGCATACCTGAGATGATTGGGTAGTGATTTCAATTCCAATTCTAGAGCTTTTTCAATAGAAGGGGGAGGTAAGGCCTTACCTTTGTCAAGTGTTTCAAATTTCTGCATGTACATTCATGGAGTTGTCTCTAAAGATGAAGCATAAGCAGCTACTTCTTTATTTTCATCTTCTAGGGTTGGACTTTGTGCAAGGCAAGTGTTTAAAGGAATCTTAATATTTTCCTCACAAAATTATTGTACACACTCATCAATAACATCAACCAAAAAACAATCATCAAGAAATGTAGGATGCCAGGCTGCTTTAGTTAAATTAAACTCCACTTTTTCCTCTCCTACTTGCAAGGTGAGTTTTCCTCCACGAACATCAATCATAGCTCTAGCTGTAGCAAGAAATGGTCTTCCTAATATAAGTGGAATCTCCACATCTTCATCCATTTCTAGAATTATGAAGTCTACTGGAATATATAGCTTATCTACTTTTACCAAGACGTCCTCCACTATTCCCACTGGTATTTTATTGAATGATTCACCAACTAAAGTGACATTCTTGTTGGTTGAAGCTGAGTGAAACTAAGTTTTCTGTAAATGGAACTAGGCATTAGACTAACACTTGCACCTAAATCACATAAAGCTTTATTAAAATCTGTTTCACCAATAGTATACAGAATAGAAAAACTCCCTTCGTCTTTTAACTTCGAAGGAAGTTTATTTTGAATAACCGCACTCCATTCTTCTGTAAGTACGATCTTTGCATTTTCTTCTAACTTCCTTTTATTAGATAGCAATTCCTTTAAGAACTTCACATATGTGGGCATCTGAGCAAGCGCATCTGTAAAAGGAATATTTATGTGAAGTTGTTTAAATACTTCTAAAAATTTTTCATATTGCTTATCTAACTTTTGTTTCCTCAGTCTTTGAGGAAAAGGGATTTGAGGCTCATAAGTTTTTAGAATTTCTTTTGGTGCTCCCTTCTCTTTAACTTCTTCTTCTTTTTCTTTCTCCTTTACCAATTTTTGAGGTTGGGTTGGTAAAGGGTCTTCAAGTTGTAAACCGCTTCTTAAGATCACAGCTTTGCAATGCTCTCTTGGATTGATTTTTGTTTGGCTAGAAGTGCTCCTTGATTTCGATTATCGAGAGAACTTGCAATCTGACCTATTTGTGTCTCAAGATTCTGATTCTGAGTTGAGAGAAGTTCAATTTGTTACTCAAGCTTTTCATGTTGCTTTTCAATTCTATCAAATCTCTCTGATGTTGCTCCAATCAATTTCTCCAATGTAACTTCATATGACGGCTTTTCTGGAGGATGGAATCCTTGATTTTGATTTTTGATGTATGGTGGCTGATAAGGTGCTTTTTTATTGTTTTGGGTTCCCCGTGACAGGTTGGGATGATTTCTCCATGTTTGGTTTTAAGTGTTTCCTTGAGGAAAAGCTGGACCTCTATTCTGATTGCCCAAAAATTGGGCTTGTTTTATAATTCTACAGTCAGTTGTGTTATGGTTTCCTCCACATCCTTCACAAGTTAGGGATGAAGTAAGGTTGACATGCTCCAATTTCTTCTCTATTGTATCTACCTTGGTTGTAATCAAAGAAAAATTGTCAATTTCATGTAAACTATCAACTTTTTTATGAACATTACATTCTAAAGTCCAATGGTAGTTGTTTGCTGCCATTTCTTCATTCAAATTGATTGCTTCAGAAGGAGCTTTATTCATAATTGCACCTCCAACTGTTGCATCTATTGTGCCCTTGATACTTGGATGAAGGCCATTATAAAAAGTTTGAATCAAAAGCCATTCAGGGACTCCATGGTGAGGACATTTTCTTTGTAAATTTTTGAAACATTCCCAAGCTTTATATAAATTTTCACCATCTTGTTGAACAAAGCTTGTGATGTCATTTCTCAATTTAGCAGTTTTCGTAGGTAGAAAATATTTTGCTAAGAAAGCAACAGCTAATTGATCCCATGTATTGAATGTATCGGGTGCTCTAGAAGTGTGCCAATCCTTTGCTTAATCTCTTAAAGAAACTGGAAAAAGTCACAAATGAATAGCATCATCAGATACACCATTAATTTTAAAAGTATCACATATTTCTAAAAAATTAGAGATGGGAGCATAAACATCCTCATGTGGAAAACCATGAAAAACTGATTGTTGAATATGATTGATAAGCTCTGGTTTAAATCGAAAGTATTGGCTTGCACAGGTGGTTTAACTATGCTAGATCTTGGCTGAGCAAATGGCATAGAATATTACTTAAGTGTCATATTTTTTGGATCTCCCATGGTTGGTTCTTTGTCAGAAAAATCTAGTGGATTGTCGATTTTATGAGTTTCTGCTCCAATTTCTTCCACTTTTTGCTTTTCTTTTCTTTCCTTTTTATTCTTCCTACAAAACTGCTCAATTTCTGGATTATATGGTTCAAGATTCGAGTTAGGATTTCTTTGCATATAAACCAAAAATTAAGAAATTAATGCATAAAAGTAAAAAATCCAAAGCAACACTAGTTTAATATTATCAATATTAGAATGATCACTTCCCCAGCAGCCACACCAAAAACTTGTTGTGGACTCAGCCTAGCTACCTACAAGTGCACAGATCATTAACAAGTAATATAATGATAAGTAGAGTGTCATTCCCACGAGGAAGTTTTCTTCTAAGTACTAATCAATTAAAACAAAGTATTATTTGGATGATAAAATTCAAATTATGATTAAACAAAACAAATTACTTTGAATTAAATCTAATGATATTAAACTTCGGGTTAAGTCACCTTTATTGATTTATCATGGGTTTTCTAAAGTATTGATTTAATTTATTTTCCTTTAATTAATGGTTAAATTCTCCTAAATTAAGCTCAAGTCTCTCTCAAGTACTAGAACTAATATCAATTTAATCCTTACGTCTACTCTCGTGGTCACAAGTAATTAAACCAATTTATTAGGTTTTGTGAGAATTTTGAATCAACCTCTTAAGTGTTTAACCTTATCTCTAAGTGAAAAACTTCCTTAAGATTGTTACCTCTATGGACTAATGTTATGTTTCCACTCTCGCTCCATCACACAACACCTCAATTCAATTAATTATTGGTCAGATAATTAAAGCATTAAGAGTAAAGATAACAAAATAATTTAAGGATAAACTAAATTAATTCAAATAAGCATTTATAACTCCATGATAAATTCAATGACAGGGACCAACCCTAAAGAGGATTAGTTATTCATTATTGAAATAAAAATATTGCAATTATAAAGAAAGTAATTAAAAACATAATTTAAAGAACAAGAAATATCAAACTCTATTTCTTTGAAGAAGAAATTGACTTGGAACTTGAATTTCCTCTTGAACCAGAATTTCACTCTCCTTCTTAAGAAAACTCTAAACTACATTTATTTCTTGAATGAATATAATCTAATTCCTGTAAATCTTTTCATATATTGAAACCTTAGAGGAAGTGTGTTTATATAGAGTGCTTGGAAACTTCTTTAGTGGGGAAAAACTGAAAAAGGTTAGGCCACATCTTGTTTGGTTCACCACTTTCCAAATTTTTTGCTCAAGGTCATGAATTTCAACCTCACGATCGTGGCTTTTGAGTGCCAAGGTCGTGGCCTGAGTTGGATTAGACAGTTTGAGCACTTTATAGTTGTAAATGGTCGACAAGGTAGGCCACGATCGTGGCTTTTCAATGCCACAATCGTGGAATATGAGTGGAGGCTGCCAACTTTTAATTTTCTTCTTTTTCTTGGCTTGGGCAGTAGAGTAATCAATCTCATGGTCGTGTCCTGTCAATGCCATGATCGTGGCTTCCATTTGGCTTCTGAAATTTTATCTTTTTGCTGTGTCAGACTTGATTTAAATCCCAGGGTCATGGCCTTGAAGGGCCACGGGCATGGCATTTATATTTTCTTCATTTTTTTATTACCTTTCTTTAATTTCGTACCTCTAATCATTAGAAACTTTAAATCTTGTCTTTCCCAGCATGATCATAATAATTCTAACTCAAATGCACAAAATCCATCAAATTCAATTGCGAAATGATTAAAATTATGGTTAGAATTATAAAAAAAAATGTTGATCACAATTTCACTCTATCATTTGTGAAAGTAATAAGTTTAAATCAACGTTAAATATCAGTAGAGCCAACAAACGGAGGTTTGGTTTCATTGCATAATTCATTTGAGATTATAGTAGTTAACTTTGATCATTGTTTTGCAAGTTCTTAAATATCCAATAGTAATTGTTCTTTTATCATACAGTGGTTGCCTTCATCTATTAGCAATTAAGTTATTAAAAGTTTATAATTACAACTCTAATAAACCTGGAAAATAATCCAGTAAAACCAATGGACAGTGATTATTATTTTTTGAATTTACAGTAGATATTTAAATATTCTGTTGAAAAATCCAAACCCCAATTTAATTAACCAAAACCCTAGCCTTTATTTAAAATCCAAAAATTAGTTTTCAAGACCCTAATCTGTAAGATCATAACCTAAAATTTCAAACCCTAATATCCTAATATCCAGTAAACTAATTCCTTAAAACCCTAGACATCGAAACCCTAAATTCTATTTCTCTAAAAATAAAACCCTAATTGTATTTTTCTAAAACCTTAAAACATTAATCATATTTTCTTAAACCCTAATTCACAAATTAAAAATCCTAGCAAGTAAATCTATTGTTTAAACATGATACTTAAATGTAGGATTGATTACTAATGCATGTGTATTTATTATATGACTTATTGGATGGTTTATTTTGTTGATGATGAATGATTGATTTTTTTTATTGGTTTATTTTGGTTTCAAGAATTGTAAGAGAGTTATGTTTCCATATTATGGGTACCTCATTTGTTGAGTATCATGTAAGTTAATTTATTTTAAGTTTGGATTAATATAAAAGATACGTTTCCACCAATTGGTGGGTATCCTATTTTATTTGTTTTCTTTTGGACATTGGATAATTGTAAAGGTATGTTTCCATCCATGGATGGGTGCCTATTAATTTATTTTGTTTGAGCTTGCTATGATTTTTAATAAAGTATTTATTTATTCTTGTGATCGCATGTAGTATGGATAATGTCATTATATTTAAGAATTTTATAATATTAAGACCTGAAAAGGAGGCCGGTTCCAATGAACCAGCATTATAGGGGTGCTGGGTCATTCTCACCTTCACCACGCGTACCCAACTTTTCAAGCCCAATAGGGAGTTGAGGATTCCTTAAAAATTGAGTCATCCATCCCTTTCTTTTTCCCGGCTCTTCCGGGTGGTGGCTTCATTTTCTCTAGGTTTAAGCTCGTGTTTTCTAAGGGCCTGAGCCTAACAGAGCCAAATTCGTAAGAACCATTCCATATAGGAGTGGGCGAAAAAATCTCCACTTATAGTGGTGACTCCACCGGGGATAAGAGAAGTTGATTCTATTGGTTTTTATATTATTCTATTCTTTCTCATTATAATATTATCCATTGCATCATTTAGATTGCATTGTGTGCATGAGTTAGGACACCTGTGTTACCCATGTTATGTTATGTAAGGGATACCATACTTTCACTCAAGGTATGGAGATCGAGCATGGCATAACCACTCATAACCTTATACCTTTTGGTATATACTCGCTATGGGAGCCTAAAACCTTTCAACCCAAAGACTTAAGCTCATGTAATTGACCTAGTTATTTTCCTTAGGCTTTTACCCCCAAATGCATGTTGTTTGACTATGGTTAATTTATCTTGGTTTAAATCATGGCTTATTTGGTTTGTTCTTTTTCTAATATGGCCTACCTATATTGTAAGCTCAAAAATAATTTTTTCCTTTAAAAGACCAAAATCTCAAATTTCCAAATCTTTCAAGATGGGTCAAAAATCTTTTTCTATCTTATGGACAAGAGGACAAGAAAGAAAAGAAGACTACAGAAAAGAAAGTTGAATCCGCTTATGTCAAGAAGATGATTGTTGATCCGGAAAAGAAATTTGAAAAGAAGCTAAAAACTGAAGAAATGTCGGAGGTCAACAAGTTGTTTGAGCTAGATGAAGAGGTGTCATACAAGTTCAAATGCCCTTCTTTGCCAAGTTCAATGGAACTGAAAATTCTCATCTCCATGTGAAGCAGTACATCACTGCTATGTAGTCTACTCGAGCTACTAAGGCTCAAACTCTTAGATACTTCATGCTCTCATTGGACCCTATTATCCAAAACTGGTTCAACACCTTGGAGGATGATACTCAAAAGAGCTGGAATTTACTATACAAGGCCTTCATCCAACAATATGGGTATAATGTTGAATTAGAGATTACTTTAATGGAAGTTGAGTCCATTAGACAAAGGCCAAATGAGAACTTTATGGACTATATGAAGAGGTGGAGGAACAATGCACTACGTAAGAAGAGGCCTGATGAGTCTAACCATATTAGGATGATTGTGAGAGGGGTGTTGCCTAGTCTTTGTGAAAGGATGTCTCATACACTCATCTGGGATTTCAAAGACCTTATGCAAGCTGGTTTGCAAATTAAAGAGTGGGAAAGAGAGAAGAAACACTTTTTGTCAAGAAGGAATGAGAAAGGAAACTATCAATTCGGTAATTAGAGCACTCAAAAGGCAGTTGATGTTAATACCACTGGTCAAGGAAGAAGGTGGCATTTTTCAGAATTGGGGAAGCCGCTGTCTTGGGTTCTCAATACGCTATAAAAGAAGGGATTGTTGCAACCCTTGACTCCTCTTCCTTTGCCTAATCCTCTTCCACCTAACTTTGATGCTAAGGCATTTTACCAATTCCATCAAATGCATGGGCAAGAGACGGACAAGTGTTTGAGGTTAAGACATGAGATCCATAATTTAATTGATAGAGGAAAGTTACATGAACCTGATAAGCCCAGCACAAAAGACAATCCTTTGCCTAGGTTCAATAGAGTGCCACTACCAGCAACCTTCATGGTGGGGGGAGGATTGGAGAAAGATTATGTCTTATCCTCCTTTCAAGATGGAAGTGTTGAAGATGTGAGGTAAGGAGAAATTTCATTCCCCCCTTTTTAGCTTAAACGTTGGTCATTTTATTTCATTTTCTTTGGTATTTTATTAGAACAATTATGTTTTTCAAGTTAAAATTACTTGAATAAATCACTTTTGTTGAATTTATAATTTTATTGACTTTTGGCATTATAGTGTTCAACCAATGATGAGTCTACCTTAATATTCATAAATTAGGGTATTTATGCATCATAATTCGAATGACTTTACTAGGTGAGCGAATTATTCTATAGAATGGAACTATGTATGTTTACTTAGAGAGGGCTCCTGCATAATTACCTATGTCTAGATTCTAGTCAGTCTTAGAACATGATTTGGCAAACTTTTGAGGCAAAATTAAACTCTATTTATTTAAAGGATAAATTATCTAGGCATTATTTGATAAGTCAACAATTGAAATCCACCTTGCTAACATAAATCCATAGTTTATCCTATTGAGCCTTCATAAGATTTTAGCTTGCTTTTATTGGCTTATAAGCCTGATAACCTACCCTATGTGATGTAACACTTAGGACAAGTCTGATGATCACTAAGATGAAGGGATAAGAAGATCAAGGAAAAGGATGCTTAGTTGAGACCATGAGGACAGTTAAAATTTTATCGAAACCAAGCCTAATTTCTTAGATCTATTTTGTCTTTAAGGTTGAATCAAGGAAACAAAGTGATTCATCCTCATTAAGGAAAATTCATGCTACCTCATAATCAGAGGCATAGGATAGTGCAAACAAGGTGACTTTCTTAGAGCTATAACCAAAAAATAAAAAAAAGGTCATGAGTTTATGCAAAAGCAAAAAGAAAAGATGATGATTGCCCTAAATTAGATCTAGATTTCTCTCAAGAGTTTATAAGAAAATTGAAGTCTATGATCCATAGTTTAAATGCCTAAAGTTTAAGATTGCTCCTAGTTGTCCGCCATTCCAACGGAAAGTTTATAGTGTGAAGATTTGTTAACAGTATTACATCAACTCAAATTTGCAAATGGCCTTTATCTAATCCATGTCCCCTTATATATTCCATTTCAAGCCTATTAAAGACCTATTAATCTCTTTTTGGTAGGTAGAGTCTATTAGTGGATATTGTCTGAATAAGCATGCATATGAGATAGACATTATATAAACTCAATGATACCTATTGACCTAAGTAATGTGTATGTGCCTATCTGAAGTGCAATGGTTCTTGTTCAAATAGAATTAATTCCTGAGTTTAGTATGGTAACTAGGATTATGATGCTATAGATATGATTATTTAAAAAGACCAAGCCCTAAGATATATCGACACTAATTTGACAAGGCCAACATTTGATTTCAAAAAAAAGAGTCGCAAAAGTAAATTCTTCTTATTTATTTTACATGACTGGTCAATACATTTTCATTCACTGAGGTGGGGGAAGTTCATAATCAAACAAAGCCATAAAAAAGTCATCGCCTAATGGAGGAGGTGGCATATCACTCATTTGAAATTCGCTAGGAGGAAAAGCACCTAAGTCCCTATTTTCTTAAAATTCAGGCCTGTAATAGTCATCATCTAAAGAAGAAGAAAGGATCTCATGGTCATCAGTTTGGGCCCCTTTAGAAGATGAAGCTATAGGATCTCTGATTCCCTAGAACCGAAAGTCTCGAAAGTTTTGTTCTGACTACTGATACAACCTTTCAAAATGGACGACCTATTGACAGCTAGCGTTTAATTCTTCTTATAGTTTCTTATTTTGTTCTTCAAGCATCTGCTGTGAGTCAGAAAAGGAAAGGGTAAGGACATACATAATCATGCATACATATAGCATAAATCATCATGGAATAGGTTGACAAACCAGATAATTTAGATCAAAGCCTTGCGGATAAGATGGCACTTCCGGTTGGAAAGAAGGAGCGATTGGAGAAAATTGCCGTTGAATTGGTGAAAATTGTCGCTGAATTAGAATAATGAAAGAAGGTCCAGCCTCGTGCTTAAATGAACCAGCAACCTATAATAATCATAAAAATAGTCATAACAAGTTAAAAAGAAACAGTTGTAATGACAAAATGGTAAATGTTCACCTGAGAGGTGCCATCCCCGGAATGAGAGATAGACTCTCTCTCCTCCTCTTCATCACTATTTTCTTCATCGCTTCTTTCTTCTTCCTCAAAAACTCCCCAGACGCTAATAGGAGAAACATTAAAGTTGAAGAACTGTGCTCAAATAAATTGGTTGTATGACATGCCCAGTACACAAAAATAAGTTTCAACATCATAGCCATTCCAAGCTAGCCACCACGAATTCTCTAACATTGATGTAATATTCAAAGTATACGCTGAACAGTTCATCTGAACCCTCCATTGCTTGGAACCAAGGAACCAATCATACACCCTTTCCCTAAGAAACCAGCCACTAGACATAGGACCAACATTAACTAGGTGGGAGTGCTGGTAAGGTAACGCAACATTCATAAGAGGAGTCCAATTTGCCCGCTCCTCAGCTTTCCACCAAGCCAAGTCAACCTACAAGATTATAAAAGGTAAGTAGACTTTTTACATAAATTATAAGGCATACTAACACTATTTTATCTGGCCCCAGGTTAAGCGACTCAAGTGATAGCACTGGGAGTGCACATGATGAGAGTCGGGAACTACTGTGCGATCGAACAACCAAAAGTTCAACCTTGGATACCCGACTCTCTCTCAAGAAATGCCAGGCACCCTCACGAGATTATGTTTGTAAGCTCATACCTGTAATAACAGTGGAAATCAAATTCATGCAAGTATATGAGTTGAATTGAAAATGGTGGGAGATGGTACCTTAACAATCACCATAAAGCCAACAAAAGACTTTTTGTTCCTGCAAATCTTGTCGAGACCATGATAGAGACAAGCAAGGCCAGCTTCACCCCAGCCGTAAAGTTGTAAGAAATCCATATCTGCAAGGGCTCTCAACACTGAAAAATAGACAACAGATTCGATACTGCATAAAATGGTTGATACAAGCAAATATAGCAAAAATCCCCGAGCATATTGCTCGGCCATTTCTCCATGAACCCATCCAGCATAGTTCATCCAATGATTCCAAATCGTTTCAATTTTTATCTTGAATGCCTCTTTTAGTAAAGGTTTCATACCGATTAACTGTTGAATTTCATCATGTGTCAGGATTTCATTGGTAAGAGGAACCGGAAGGCTATAGTACTGAAGACTAGTTATAGCCGCGAAATCAACTGGGTCTGTAACACCCTTATACCCTATATACGTACAATACATATTTTCAATATATGCAAAATATGCATATATGGTACAAAAATATTACAGACCGGTTTAATAAAAATTTTCACATTTCTGATTTAAAATTTCAAATACTAAATATATAAAATTAAATAGTATATAAATATTCTTTACTTGTTATAGAAACCCAAAATAAAAATTTTATATGAAAATCTCTAAAAAAAATTCGCTAGAGTTTTATTTGTAATTTGGACATCCTAAAATTTAGCAAAACACAATATCAATAAAAAAACACTCCCAAATAATTTCAAGTCACCATTTCACCCATACTCCTCAAATTCACCAAGTTTCTCAAACATTTATATATATATATATTTATATATAAAATTTAGAGCACATTTAAACCCTCATTTCAAATAACTTAACCCAAACATTCTTTATAGTTTATAATACATAAAATCCAAAAACATGATATAATATGCATAATACCCAAAATATACAATAACATAAAATATATACATGCTGTTGATAATGCTTCTGATCTTGATATCAACTCTACAAGCACAACCACAAGTCTAGCCTCAGCCTGATCTAGAAGAACTCTTCGGCTCAGCCAAATCTACCCTATCACCTGTATGATGTAAACAATCGTGCTAAGCCAAAAGCCTAGTAATACATACTTTGATAATAATAAAACTCAAATGCAATGCCAAGGCACAACGCATATGGATATCACATCATTCCATTTTCTCATACTTTTCAAATATTTCACAATCCACAATTCTCATAAAATAAACACAAGCATGGGCCCAAAGTTAACTAATATGCTATTCAAATTCCAGAGTTACTGTTTTGGTCTATAATGTCACCATGTGTCTAGCCCCATAGGTAATATATCAATATAATAATCTAACTAGGTCTGAGCTTACTATCCGATCATTTTACCCAGCCTAGCTGCAGGGACTTATTTTTTAGGCTTACGACATGGTCATTTCACCTTAAAAATATTTTCACAGTGACGCCCAGCGTCTAGCTCGTGGGCAAATCATAGGCATGCCGCCAAACACAGAACTCTGAAAATTGAATAACATACTAGACACACAATTTATTCATATTTCTCCTTTATATCGATATCAATTCATTTCATTATGTTTTCACATATCTCATTACATTATACCACATTTTTGGATTTACAACACATTACCCAATTACTTTGGGTATTTCAACATAATTTACATATTAATCACATTTAATGTAATCTAGCCAATACCAATGGCTTTTTAACAATGCACTTAATGCATACACAATAAATGGCATTACCCAAACACTTTGGGTCATTTTCACATAATACACATATTTCACATTTTACACATTTTAGCCATTATCAATGGCTTTTCACAATGCATTTAACACATATATGACATTATATATTTTTCATACATATCCAATGTTTCAAGTAGGTTTAAACATTTTCCAACCAAAATATGTTAAGCCCAAATGTCATGCAAACATAACCAATGTATTCAAAGTTTGTACTTACCTCAAATAACAACCAAAACAAGCTTAAAACAACCTCCAATCCTATTTTTCCACCTTGCCCTTCACCACTTGGATGAAGCAAATCAACCTTCCTCAATGCCTAAACCAAATGTGATAGCAAATAATCATTTAGTATCACATTTAATGGCATTTTCAATATTAAACCATAATTAAACCCCATCCAAGCAAAAATCCAAATTTTAAGGCTAACATCGCTTTAACTTTGGATTCTCATACTAGGCCATTCATTTTAATATATTAAGTTTATTTATATTATTAAAAATATATTTTAATACATTTAAAACATTTACATTACAAAAATACACTCTTATACACAAAACCCTAAAATGGCATAACCTTTCCCCCATTGAAGGTTTTCCATTCCAACACAATCCATTGATCATTTTATCATCACTTATATCACCAAGCAACACACCGAAGCCAATAAAATCAAACAATTCTACAACTTTGGAAAAATCACTTTTCCAAAACCCTAAATCACACTTTCATTCTCAAACTCCAACCAAACACAACCAAATCCAATATTTGACTTTAAAATACTTGTTTAATCATCAAAACAACTCATTTGGAATCAATTTTCACAATTAAAATATATGATTCCAAGAATCCAAATTTTTCATAACCTTAAATTCTCTCTCTTTTCCCAACTCATCACAAACTTAATTCTTTCTTCCATTTAACTTGAAAATCATTAATAATTAATCAAAATAGCTTCATTCATACCCAATTAAATAATTAAATCATGCTAATAGAAAATTCCAAAATCCACATATTCATACTTTCATAGAAAATTTAAAATTAAGAAAAGAAGCTTACTAACCTATTGGAAATTCATCAAAACTTCAATTAATTCTTGAAAATTCTTGTTAAAATGAGTATTTGGATGAAGAAAAATCACTCCCATGGAGCCATGAAATTTTGTTTTTTTTTTGAAGAAGAAGACTAGTTTTTAATTTTTCTTTCCTTTCATCCTTTAATTATAACCATATATAAATATTTTAATAATTATTTATTTATTTATTTATTTAATAAATTAAAAGTCCAAAAATTCCTCTTCCATTCAAAAATTATTTATTTTTGAGTTAATTTTATAATTTTGAATTTTTAAGATTTAATTACCAAAATACCCTTTTTACTTTGACTTTTGACTTTTCTTTTAAAAAGTGTTGACCTTAATATTTTGTATATATATCATATATATATATTCCTCATTTTCATTTAAAATCCCTTTATTTTTCATTTAAAACTATTAATTTAATTTATTCAATTTAATTATAATATATTTTATCAAATTTTTAAAAATTAGAAATTTTTAAAAAGATTTGGGATATTACAATTATCTCCCCCTAAAATAAAGTTCGTCCTCGAAATTACCTGCTCTCAAGTCTGGAATAATTGAAAAAACTGACTCTACATCATCTGCTCACTCTCCCATATCGTCTCCTCAGTGGCATGATTTCTCCAAAGGACTTTCACAAGTGGCACCTCTTATTCCTAAATTCTTTAACCTCTCGAGCCAAAATTGCTACAGGTTCTTCCTTGTAAGTCAGATCTGAACTCACCTTAATAGACTCCACTGATAGGATATGAGATGGGTTAGACCTATATCTCCAAAGCATCAAAACATAGAAGACATTATGAATTTGATCCAACTCAGGCGACAAAGCTAGTCTATAAGCCACTGGATCAACTCTCTCCAACACCCCTCCAACACCTCATATGGTCCTATGAAATGAGGTCTCAACTTCCCTTTGCGATCGAATCTCAAAATCTTCTTCCATGGAGACACCTTTAGAAACACTTTATCTCTCACACTGAACTCTATGTCTCTTTTTTTCAAATCTGAATAGGATTTCTATCAGTTTGAAGCTGCTTTCAAATGACCCCAAATCACCTTCACTTTCTCTTTTATTTTCTTAATCAAATCAGGACCGACCAGTTTACCTTCTTCAACCTCATCCCAACACAAAGGTGTCCTGTATCTTCTACCATACAAGGCCTCATAAGGAGCCATCCTAATACTGGATTGATGACTGTTATAAGCAAACTCAATTAGTGGCAAAAATCTGTCCCAATTCCCGGTAAACTCAATGATACAGCTCCTTAACTTATTCTCTAGAATCTGTATCACTCTCTTTGACTGTCCATCTATCTGAGGATGGAAAGCAGTATTAAAATACAACTAAGAACCCAAAGAATCATGCAAACTCTTCCAAAACCTTAAAGTAAATAGGGGATCTCCATCCGACACCAAAGAAACTAGGACTCCATGCAACCTCACTATCTCAATGATATACAGCTCAGCCAACCTCTCAAGAGAATAATCCATCTGAACTGGAAGAAAATGAGTTGTCTTCATCATCCAATCAAATATCACCCAGATTGCATCATGCTACTTCTGGGTCAAAGACAGTCCAGTCACAAAATCCATTGTCACCTTCTCCCATTTTCACTCGGGCACTGATAAAGGTTAGATCAACCCTGAAGGAACTTGGTGCTCAGCCTTCACTTTTTAGCAAGTAAGATATCTAGATACAAACTCTGTTATGCTCTCTTCATACCTGACCACCAATAATGTAGCTTCAAGTTCTGATATATCTTGATACTTCCAGGGTGCATAGCATAAAGTGAGTGATGTGCTTCCTCTAATATCATCCTTTTCAATTCTGCATCATCGGGAATACACAACCTATCTTTGTACCATAGACTGCCATCATCCCTCACAAAAAAAGTCTCGACTCTCCTCCTTCTTATAAACCAACACAATTTTTTAAATTCTCTCATCTGCCAACTGAGCCTCCCTAATATGATCCAACAATACTGGCCTCAACTGCAACTGAACCATCAAAGCACCATCATCATAAGACTCAAATCTAGCATGCAACACTCTCAACTCAACAAGCAACGAGAGCAAATAAGTAGTCAAACCTACTAAAGACTTCCGACTTAAGGCATCAGCAATAATATTTGCCTTACCAGGATGATAATCAATCAAACAGTCATAGTCTTTAATCAACTCTAACCACCGTCTCTACCGAAGATTCAGCTCTCTCTAAACACCCAGGTATTTCAAACTCTTGTGATCCATATAAATGAAACACTTTTTCCCATACAAGTAATGTCGCCAAATCTTTAAGGCAAAAACTATAGCTGCTAATTTCAAATCATGCGTCGGGTAATTTAACTCATGTGGCTTCATCTGTTGAGAGGCATAAGCAATGACTCTACCCTCTTGCATTGGAACACAACCTAAACCACTACGTGAAGCATCACTATATATCACATATGGTTTACCTTTCATAGGCAAGGTAAGGACAGGAGCCTAAATCAACATCTCCCTCAGCTGCTCAAAACTCGCCTGACACCAATCTATCCACACAAAT
Organism: Garcia nutans; assembly: GCA_947685225.1. Taxonomy (NCBI): domain Eukaryota; kingdom Viridiplantae; phylum Streptophyta; class Magnoliopsida; order Malpighiales; family Euphorbiaceae; genus Garcia; species Garcia nutans. The sequence goes on from CANTUV010000013.1 coordinate 3,573,646, forward strand.
CTAACTCCTTTCTGAAGCAATCTGGTAAGTGGTGTAGCTATCATAGAAAAACCCTTCACAAACCGACGATGATAGCCTGCCAATCTAAGAAAACTTCTAACCTCTGTCACAGTCTTCGGTGGACTCCAATTCAAGATAGCCTCAACCTTAATCGGATCAACTCTAATACCCTCTGCTAAAACCACATCACCAAGAAAAGCTACCTAATTGAGCCAGAACTCACACTTAGACAACTTAGCATACAACTACTTCTCTCTTAAAGTTTGCAATACAATCTACAAATGCCTATCATAATCCTCCTCATTATGCGAATAAACCAAAATGTGATCAATGAAGACCACCACAAACTTATCTAAATATGGTCTGAACACCCTGTTCATCAAATCCATAAAAGCTGCTGGTGCATTCATCAATCCAAAGGGCATGACCAGAAACTCATAATGCCCATACCTCATGTGAAAAGCTGCCTTGGGTACATCCACATCTCTGACTCTCAATTGATGGTACCCTGATCTCAGATCAATCTTAGAGAATACTACTGCTCTCTTCAACTGATCAAAGAGATCATCTATTTGAGGCAAAGGATACTTGTTCTTGATGGTCACCTTATTCAGCTGCTTATAATCAATACACAATCTTAAAGTGCCATCCTTCTTCTTCACAAATAAAACAGGTGCTCCCTACGGAGACTCACTAGGGTACACAAACCCTTTATCTAACAACTCCTGCAACTGCACCTTCAGCTCTCTCAACTCAGTAGGTGCCATAAGATAAGGAGTAGTAGAGATAGGAGTGGTACCAGGCAATAAATCGATACCAAACTCCACTTCTCTCTCAGGAGGTACCACTATCAACTCATCAGGAAAAACATCTAGAAACTCGGCAATTGTGGGTATACTGTCAAGCTGGGACCCCACTACTCTAGTATCTACAATATGAGCAAGATAAGCCTCACATCCCTTTCAAATCATCTTCCTAGCTAAAACAGCTAAAACAAACATGGATGAAAGATACCTCTGCTTACTAGATACCATCACATCCCTATCATCATGTGTTCTCAAAATAACACATTTCTTCTGACAATCTACCATCACCCCATGCCTGGATAACCAATCCATGCCTAAAATCAGATCATACTCCTTGAAAGGTATCTCAATTAGGTCACCGAGAAACTCCTCATCCTAAACAACAACTAGCTATCTCAGTGCACCCTGCTCACCACAACACTATGCCCTAAAGGATTTGTGACCAAAACATCAAATCCTAAGGACTCAAAATACAAATCACTCGCAGGCAAGATCGATGCATTGATGTAAGAATGAGTCAACCCAGGGTCTAATAATGCAAGAACTAAAGTACCAAATAAAGTAAAAGTACCAATAATAATAGCTGAAGCATCTGGGTGCCTTTGCATCACATTAACCCTCTGTGATGGTCTTGTCTCATCTGGTCTACTACATTAAGCTGAAGAACCTCCTCTCTAACTAGTCCTAGATAGATGACCTCTACCAAAACCTCTGCCACCACGACCCCCTCTGACACTGGGTCGAGAAGATGCAGTATCTGCCTGTCTATTCTCTGGTGGCTTTGGACAATCTCTGATAAAATGGTCCAATGACACACATCTAAAACACACTCTCAAAGCACCTCTTCACCAGCAAACACCTCCGTGTGCTTTACAACAATGAACACAAGTAGGTGGAGTAGGCCTCTAAGCCACTAGGTCGGAGCATTAGCCACTGAAACTGTAGGTCTGTGTCTCTATCTCTGCTGCTGTACTAACCTACCAAACTGCCCCTGGCTCCTACTGAACCTCTAAAAATATCCCCCTCAGCCTCTCTTTACTGATGAAGACCCTGCCTCACTCTGGGGTCTCCTAGCTCTGGTCTCCTTAACCTCGGCAGCTGCTGCAAGACCCTGTGCTCTCTCTATACTCTTGGCAGCTGCAACCAACTGAGAAAAATCTTGATACCGAGAGCCTGCTATGATATAATGATAGAGGGTCTCAGTCCCTCCTCAAATCTCTTGCACCTATCAATCTCATCAGAAATGATCCCACCAGTATAATGACTCAACCGAATAAACTCGATCTCATACTTTGTCACTATCTTGGTATCCTATCTTAGACTCAGGAACTCCATCTTCTTTGCATCCTTATACTCCCTCGGAGTATACTTTTGCTCAAATTCCCACAGGAAATCATCATAGGACAGGACTGATGGATCAGCCAAAGCATGTGAAGCTGTCTTCCACCAATCATATACATCCCTCTGCAGAAAAGATCTGGCATAATCAAACTTCTCTTTTGGACTAGCCTGCAACTGAATGAATACTCTCTGAACCCTATCTAGCCATTGCTCTGCTACAGTAGGGTCTGTAGTACGAACGAAGTCCTCAGTTCTGAACTTTCTCAGCTTATCATACTTCCTCACCGGCAACTACGGCTGCGACTGTGGCTGCTGAACTGGAGCATGCCTCAACAACTCTATCATATGTCATACCCAGCAAGGCAAAATCTCATCAACTGCTAGTCTCACAGTCACAGAAACAGATGCCTCACTGGCAGACACAACTCTAGCTCCATCTTTACCCTCATCAGGAGCCACACTCTCTACACTACCCTCTTGTGAGCAGGGATTTTTGCGCCCACTCCCGTTGGAATGGTTCTTGTGACTTCGACACTGTTTAGGCTCGGGGCCTTAGAGAACACGGACCTAAGACCGGAGAAAATGGAGTTGCCATCCGAACAGGCCGGGAAAAAGAAAGGGGTGGATGACTCGATTCCTAAGGAATTCCCAACCCCTTAAAGGGTTCAGAAAGTTGGGTACTTGTGGGGAAGGTGAGAAATGGCCCAGCACCCCTACAACGCCCGGTTCATTGGAACCGGCCTCCTTTACAGGTCTTAATATTAAAAAATTCTTAAATATAACAACATTATCCATATTACACACAATAATTAAAAGAAAGCATCAATATATTAAAAATCAAAACCATGTCCAAGCAAAACAAAACAAATAAATGGACACCCATCCGAAGATGGAAACATGTCTTTACATCCCATGCCTAAATAGGACACCCACCAAAAGGTAGAAACATGCCCTTTACATTGGTTCTAAAATAGAAAAGCAATTTAAATTACATGATATTTAACTAATGAGGTACCCACCAAGTGGAAACATACCTCTTACAATATTTGGAAACCTAAATAAATTGATAAAAATAAATAACTATTCAAAATAAATAATTCATTCATCAAAGGTATTAAATATCAATAGAAAGTAAACATCCATCCATGATAAATAAAATAAACCAAGCATTGAACTTAAATAAATTAAAGCATATAAAATAAATCAAAGCATATCAAATATAGAATTGAATAAGACAAATAAAATTCCAATTATAGCTACTGTGAATTTTTTTAAGGAATTAAAATAGATTAAGATTTTATGTTTTAAAATATTGGTAAAGTTCTTTGATTAACCAAATTAAGGTTTGAATGGTGAAATAATGAAACTTAGGTTTGGACACTTTAAAATATTAAGTTTTGTGGTTTGCGGCTATTCATTGAATTATGGTTTCAAACTTACTGTGCAAAATTGTAAAATTTGTGTTTGTATGGTTTTTAAAGTTTTAAAGGATTAGGGTTTAGAAAAAATTAGGGTTTAAGGTTTTAAAGGGGTTAGGGTTTACTATTTTGAGTTTTGGAATTGAATTAGGGTTTTAAGACTTTTGAATTAGGGTTTCGGGTAATGAGTTATTTTTAGGATTTGGAAAAACAATTGATAATTTTATTAAGTTTTATGAATTTAAACAAAACATTTAAAGTTTATAAAAAATAAAAAAGATATTTTTAAGGCTTTTGGAAGGAAACAAAACACAAATTGAAGTTTTGATAATTTGGAAAGCAAATCTTAGTTTTAGGGTTTTGAAGAAATAAAACTAATATCTTTAAACTTTTAGAAAATAAAGCCTCGATTTAATATTTTTAAGCCTTAGAAAAAGTGAATTGAGGTCCTAAAATTTTTGAATTAAAAGAAACAAAGTTATGATTAAACTACTGTGAAAAAAAAAACAAAAGAAATTAAGAATTCAAACATTATTTTGTAAGTTTCACCAAAAATTGCTTCTTGGATGAACAAGGTCCAAAACAAGTTTTTTTGCCTTTGAATTGCTTAAATCGTTTTTCTGCTCCCTCAAAAAATCAGCTTGATTCAAGCTAATTTCCTTCACGGATTCGGATCCACTTTTGTTCAAGCTTCTGTCCAATTTTCTTTTTTTTTCGGCCCCCCTTTTTTGTGTTGTTTAGTCCATATTTATAGAAGAATTTTATAGGCAATTCTAATTATTCACGGCATACAATATTCAATAAGAAAAAGAAACCAAAACCTAATTGCATTAGGTTTCGGAAAATTTGAGTCAAAAAAACTTCGCTGGCGAAAAAAAACTGCTGCGCCTACTAGCAAAATGCCTACGGGCCCACGCTGACTTTCGGCGATGATTTTTTCGTCGCCGATTTTTTTTAGTCATTTTTATTTTTTATTATTTTTGAATTTTTATTCATTTCACCATTTTCTACTAAAATAAATATTAAAATTAATTAAGATACCATAAAAATTATTTTGGACTAACTAAAATACATCGGACAACATAAAAATTATTTTGGACTAATTAAAATATATTGGACCAGACCGGGTCAAAAATTAAGGGTCTACGGTTTGCCCCCTGCTTGAATGATCTGAAACTTTAGTGAAAGAGAGTGAAAAGAAATAAGACTTAATTTTTTATGAGATGATTATTTTAATTTGTTTTGGGTTCTGGACTCAGTTCGAGTTCTGAACTTGATTTGGGTACTTGTACCAGAGATTGGGTACTTGGACCCGAGCTTGAATTTGATTTGGGTACTTGGACTCGAGATTGGGTACTTGAACCCGAGATTAAATTTGATTTGGGTACTTGGACCCGAGACTGATTTTGATTTGGGTACTTGGACCTGAGATTGTGTACTTGGTCATGAGGCTGATTTGATTTGGGTACTTAGACCCGAGATTGGGTACTTGGACCAGAGATTGGGCACTTGGACCCAAGATTGGATTTGATTTGGGTACTTGGACCCAAGATTGGGTACTTGGACCCGAGATTGGGTACTTGGACCTGAGCTTGAATTGATTTGGGTGCTTGGACCCGAGATTGGGTGCTTGGACCCGAGATTGATTTAATTTGGGTACTTAGACCAGAGATTAGATTTGATTTGGGTACTTGAACCAGAAATTGAATTGATTTGGGTACTTGGACCCGAGAATGGGTGCTTGGACCCGAGATTGGGTACTTGGACCCGAGATTGGATTGAATTTGGTTTGGGTACTTGGACCTGAAAATGGGTGCTTGGACCCGAGATTGGGTGCTTGGACCTGAGATTGGGTACTTGGACCCGAGCTTGGATTGAATTTGGCTTCTGTACCCAGGCTAAGTTCTGGACTTAGAAGAGATTCTAGGTTCTGGACCTAATCAAAATTTGGGTTCTAGACCCGAGCTAAGTTCTGGACTTAGAAAAGATTCTAGGTTTTGGACCTAAGGGTAATTTTGGTTATGGACCCGATATTGAATTTAATTTGGGTGCTTGGACCCGAGACTGAGTTTGACTGGCCTTTTATCATTTGAGAAGTCTGACTGCTCCGGTTATTCTACGCATTGTGGTTTTTCACCCTCAAAATGAATCTTTATTATTGGACCTTCCTTCTTTGGGATCGGGTCTTCACCCTTGAAATTGGATCTTCATCCTTTAAATTGGGTCTTCTCCCTGACTTCAGCTCTTTTAGCTGGAATGATCTTTTGTCTTTTGCATCTTCATTCTTTTGAGAGTTCTAATGTTCCATTCTTTTGTTCTTCCTTTTTGCAAAAATTCAGCTATTTTTAATTGGACCTTGTATCCTTTCCTTGCCCCCTGCATGGCGAAATACAAGTGAGTTTGAAAATATTTTATATATAAACTCAAAAAATTGAAAAGGAGAAACTTTGCCCCCTGTGTAGGCTCAAACCCATGATTTTTCTATGCGGACTCTGATTGATGTTGTTGTTGTCTAGTTCTTCGCACAAGCACACATTTCTTCTCTTTGCAAGATTAATGGAGCTTTCTCAAGCAATGGGCTTTCTATGCCCCCCTGATTTGATATATTCTTTTGATTCTTTACTTCACAGGGTGTTTGCTGTTCATTTTGCCAAGGAATAGACAACACAAAACAAGAAAGTGCGATATGATATGCTCATGTATGCATGATATGCATGAATAATACTTATAGTTGTTCCATATACTCACAGACCAAGGTGATCAGTAGAAGTGTTCTCATTGGTTCCGTTTTGACGCTCGTTCAAGTCTTGCATTAGAATGATCGAAAGCTTTTGCATTTGTGGCTTTTATCTTCAAGATGTTGAAAACATGAGTGGTGAAGACCCTAAGCAGCAGAGTCAAGGATGCATCCATTTCAAACTATGTTTCAGCTTGTCAGTTGGTAGTTTCTTCATGACCTTGCCAATAATCAATTCAACATACTTCCCTTAGCTGGAAGGCTTTGTATGACAAAACACTTTTTTTCCTTTCCTTTTTTTTTGAATTTTTATTTTGAAATCAAATGTTGGCTTTGCCAATTTAATGTCAATGTACCTCAGGACTTGATTTTTCCAAATTAACATATCTATAACATAACAACCCTAGTTACCGTACTAAACTCGAGAATTATTTCTATTTAAGCAAGAATTGTTGCACTTCAGATAGGCACATACACATTACTTGGTCAAAGGTCTCATTTGAGTTTAAATATTGTCTATCTCATATGCATGCTTATCCAAACTATCTCCACTAATAGACTCTACCTACCAAGAGAGATCAATAGGTCTTTGATAGGCTTGAAATGGGGTCTATGAGGGACATGGGTTTAAATGAAGGCCATTTTGAGATAGGAGATGATGTAACACAATGGACAAACCCTCACACTACAAATTTCTTGTTGGAACTTTAGGCAATTGGGAGCAATCTTTCTAGACTCCAAATTCCTTCTATCTTCTTGGCATTAATTTGGATCTTGATTAGGACAGTCTTTACCCTTGCAAAAAAGTTTGGTTCCCAAATTTGTTTCTTTCCTTCTTTTCCCTTTTCTTTCCTCTTTATTTTTCTTACTCTTCCCTTTTCTTTCTCTTCCTTACTCTTCCCTTTCTTTTATCATTTTATCATTTTGTCCTTCTTTCTTGTAGGACTCTCAAGTACAGAACTTTCACGAATGGAATAGTCTTTCTACTTTTTCTTTGATTTTGATCAAATCTTTGGTTGGGTTGGACCAATTCAAGTCAAACCATCCTTATAAACTAAATGGAAGCCTTTTGTCGTCTTAGGTAAAAGAGAACTCAGTTGGGTTTTCTTTTCTTTTTTCTTTTCTTTTTTTCTCTCTTTTTTTTTGGTTTTTTTTGTTTTGTTTTCTCTTTTTTTTTTTGGTTTTTTTTTATTTTTTGGTTCTAGCTCTAAAAGAGTTGTCTTGTTTGTACTAACTTGAGCTTCCAATGTTCAATTTCGCCTCGAAAGTTTGTCAAAGCATGTTTTACGACTGACTAGGACCTAGACAAAGGTAATTATGCAGGAGCCCTCTCTAAGTAAGCATACACAACTCAATGCTATAGAGCAATTCCCTCATCTAGTAAAGTCATTCAAGTCATAATGACTAGACACATTAATTTATAAATATCAAGCTAGATTCCTCATTGGTTGAGCACCAAAGTGAACAAAGACCAACAAAATTTTTGATAAAAGTAATTTATTCAAACAAATTTGAAAAACACGATTGTTCTAATTAAATATTAAAGCAAATTTTGAAAAGCAACATTCAAGCTAAGGAAAGTTTATTGAGTTAAGCTTCTTTTCCTTTCACATCTTCAATATCCCCATCTTGAAAGGATGATAAAACAAAATCTTCTTCCAATCCATTTCCCACCATGAAGGCTGTTGGTGGTGGCACCCTGTTGAACCTTGGAAATGGATTACCTTAGGTATTAGGCTTATCTGGATCAGGTAACTTGCCATTATCAATTAAATTCTGGATCTCATGCCTCAACTTCATACAATTGTCCATTTTGTGTCCAGGCCTTTGATGGAATTGGCAAAATGCAATAGTATCAAAGTTAGGTGGAAGAAGATTAGGCAAAGGGCGAGGAGTCAAGGGTTATAACAATCCCTTCTTTTGTAGCTTATTGAGAACCCAAGACAGTAGCTTCCCTAATTCTGAAAACTGCCTCATTCCTCCTTGACTTGTGGCATTAACATCAACTTCTTTTTGTGTGCTTTGATTGCCCTACTGGTAGTTCCCTTTCTCATTCCTTTTTATTGAAAAGCGATTCTTCTCCCTTTCCCACTCTTCAATTTGTAGACCAGCTTGGAGAAGATCTTTGAAATCCCTTATAAGGGTGTGAGACATCCTTTCACGGAGATTGGGTAGGACACCTCTCACTATCATCCTTATTTGATTGGATTCGTCGGGCCTTTTCTTGAGCAAAGCTGCCTTATTTCTCCATCGTTTCACATAGTCCACAAAATTTTCATTTGGCCTTTGTCTAATAGACTCCACTTCCATTAAGGTAACTTCCATCTCGACATTATACCCATATTGATGGATGAAGGCTTTGTAAAGTAGATCCCAACTCTTTTGTGTTCCATCATCTAAGCTATTGAACCAATTTTGGACAACAGGATCCAATGAGAGCATGAAGTACCTTAGAGTTTGAGCCTTAGTAGCTCAAGCAGACTGCATAGCAGTGATGTACTACTTCACATGGAGATGAGGATTTCCGGTGCCATTGTACTTTGCAAAAGATGGCATCTTAAACTTGTACGAGACTTCTTCATCTAGCTCAAATAGTTTATCGATCTTGTACATCTCTTCGGTTTTCAGCTTCTTCTCAAATTTCTTTTCTAAATCAGCAATCATCTTTTCAAAATCGGATGTTTCGGTCTTTTCAATAGTTGCTTTCTCAACAACCTTCGGTTCTTTCTTCTTCTCTTGAACATCTTGTTAGTATTGAGCCCAATCATCATCATCAATGATCACCTTATCATCATCAAAAGCTACTTCATCAATTTTAGCCTTCCCATTGTCCTTTGGCTTCTTAGTGCTAGCATATGCCTCGACATAATTTTCTAAGATTGCAGTCAATTGGTTCTTCATGGTCTCAGCTAGGGCCTCTTTTATTTCTTCCATTTTGGCATTGAGGGCTTCATCGACCATTCTTTGAATTTGTTCAGGCTCCATTATTTTTGGTGAGCAAGTGATTGAGTCGTTGCTAGATACTTCGTCTCCGGCGTAGGTCAGATTATTGTAAGCTTTTGAACTGTCGTAATCCAGGGCTATGAGCCAGAGAGGATTAATGGTATGAGATGCAAATGTATGCATGTATGCACAAACAATAAACAAGGATAATTAGGATGTTCCTTCCAACCTTATATCATCCACGCACGAATGGCGAGTCTCTTTTTCTAGGCATATGGTTAACAAAATACCAACATGGGGTATCTTATTTTTGAATAATTTCCTCGGACGTTTCAACCAATAGTTATATTTTCGAAAATGGAAATCTATCCATGATAATTCCCATTAATTAGGTTTTAATCCATTCAACCAACTAAAGTAGCTTTTATGCTATGTTGGATTAAAACTAAATTGATAGGTTTATTATAGATAGATTTCTTACTTGAAAAAGGTAACTAATGATTCATGCCAAAAACAAGCCCATGGTTAATTTATTCTTAGTGTAAACTAAGCCTACAATTGATTTTTAGTGTTTCATAATTGACCTAAATATTTTTGCAAGCTCTTTGTAAGAGAAGGTTGGGTGAAAATAGTTTTGTTTCTAAGCCCATTGTGAAAGGTTTTAGAAAAATGGATTTTGGGCTTAGTATTTGGGCCGTGGGCCAAAGAATTTTTTATTTGTTTTTTAGAAAAAATTTTATGTCCAAAGACCATCTTGAAAAGTTTTGAAAATAGCTTTGGTCTTTTGGACTTTAAGGAAAAATTTATTTTGAGCTTACAATACACTTAGGTCATATTAGAAAAAGAACAAACCAAATAAGCCATGATTTAAGCCAAGATAAATTAACCATAGTCAAACAACATGCATTTGGGGTACAACCTAAGGAAAGTAACTAGGCCAATTACATGAGCTTTAGTCTTTGGGTTAAAAGGCTTAGGTTCCCATAGCAAATATATACCAAATGGTACGAGGCTATGAGTGGTTATGCCATGCTCAATCTCCATACCTTGAGTGAAAGTATGGTATCCCTTACATAACACAACACGGGTAACACGGGCATCCTAACTCACGCACACGATGCAATCTAATATGATGCAATGGGTAATATCATTATAAGAAAGAATAGTATAATATAAAGACCAACGGAATCAACTTCTCTTATCCCCAGTGGAGTCGCCACTGTGAGCGAAGATTTTTACCCCCACTCCCGATGGAATGGTTCTTGCGACTTCGGCACTGTTTAGGCTTGGGGCCTTAGAGAACACGGACCTAAGTCCGGAAAAAATGGAGTCGCCACCCAGACGGGCCGGGAAAAAGAAAGGGGTGGATGACTCAATTCCTAAGGAATCCCCAACCCCTTAATGGTTTCAAAAAGTTGGATACGTGTGGGGAAGGTGAGAAATGGCCCTGCACTCCCATAATGCCCGGTTCATTGGAACCGGCCTCCTTTACAGGTCTTAATATTATAAAATTCTTAAATATAACAACATTATCCATATTACACACAATAATTAAAAGAAAACATTAATATATTAAATATCAAAACCATGTCCAAGCAAAACAAAATAAATAAATGGACACCCATCCGAAGATGGAAACATTTCTTTACATCCCATGCCTAAATAGGACACCCACCAAAAGGTAGAAACATGAACTTTACATTGGTTCTAAAATAGAAAAGTAATTTAAATTACATGATATTTAACTAATGAGGTACCCACCAAGTGGAAACATACATCTTACAACATTTGAAAACCTAAATAAATTGATAAAAGTAAATAACTATTCAAAATAAATAAATCATTCATCAAAGGTATTAAATATCAATAGAAAGTAAACATCTATCCATGATAAATAAAATAAACCAAGCATTGAACTTAAATAAATTAAAGCATATAAAATAAATCAAAGCATATCAAATATAGAATTGAATAAGACAAATAAAATTCCAATTATAGCTACTGTGAATTTTTTTAAGGAATTAAAATAGATTAAGATTTTATATTTTAAAAGATTGGTAAAGTTCTTTGATTAACAAAATTAAGGTTTGAATGGTGAAATCATGAAACTTTAGTTTGGACACTTTAAAATATTAAGTTTTGTGGTTTGCTGCTATTCATTGAATTATGGTTTCAAACTTACTGTGCAAAATTGTAAATTTTGTGTTTGTATGGTTTTTAAAGTTTTAAAGGATTAGGGTTTAGAAAAAATTAGGGTTTAAGGTTTTAAAGGGGTTAGGGTTTACTTTTTTGAAGTTTGGAATTGAATTAGGGTTTTAAGACTTTTGAATTAGGGTTTCGGGTAATGAGTTATTTTTAAGATTTGGAAAAAAATTGATAATTTTATTAAGTTTTATGAATTTAAAAAAATGATTTAAAGTTTATAAAAAACAAAAAAAAATATTTTTAAGGCTTTTGGAAGGAAACAGAACACAAATTGAAGTTTTGATAATTTGGAAAGCAAATCTTAGTTTTGGGGTTTTGAAGAAATAAAACTAATATCTTTAAACTTTTAGAAAATAAAGCCACGATTTAAGATTTTTAAGCCTTAGAAAAAGTGAATTGAGGTCCTAAAATTTTTGAATTAAAAGAAACAAAGTGATGTTAAGCTATTGTGAAAAAAAAAGAAAAAAGAAATTAAAAATTCAAACCTTATTTTGTAAGTTTCACCAAAAAATTGCTTCTTGGATGAACAAGGTCAAAAACAAGTTTTTTTGCCTTTGAATTGCTTAAATCGTTTTTCTGCTCCCTCAAAAAATCAGCTTGATTCAAGCTGATTTCCTTCACGGATTTGGATCCACTTTTGTTCAAGCTTCTGTCGAATTTTCTTTTTTTTTCGGCCCCCTTTTTTTTGTGTTGTTTAGTCCATATTTATAGAAGAATTCTATGGGTAATTCTAATTATTCACGGCATACAATATTCAATAAGAAAAGGAAACCGAAACCTAATTGCATTAGGTTTTGAAAAATTTGCGTCGAAAAAATTTCGCTGGTGAAAAAAAACTGCTGCGGAAAAACTGCGCTGGCAAAAAAAGCTGCAGCAGCTGGCTGCGGCAGTGCACGTTGAACGTGCCCGTAGGCCATTTCTCCCGCAGAAAAATTATGTGTCGCCCTCAGGAGTTTACAGGAGAACGAAATGCCCAAGGGCCCATGCTGACTTTCAGCGACGATTTTTTCGTCGCCGATTTTTCCGTCATCGATTTTTTTTTTGAATTTTTATTCATTTCACCATTTTTTACTAAAATAAATATTAAAATTAATTAAGATACCATAAAAATTATTTTGGACTAACTAAAATACATCGGACAACACAAAAATTATTTTAGACTAATTAAAATATATTGGACCAGACCGAGTCAAAAATTAAGGGTCTACACCTCTACAGACTGATGCGTCCGAGATGCCATAACTATCTATATCTTTAAACACATCAGAAATTACTATATCAGAGATAAAAAAACTACCAGTGCCAATGCATATATTACAATTGAAAACTATTTTTAAATCCCCCATTTTCTCTCTCTATCTACCCACCTAGGTCAAGAACCTTAAACATAGGCTCTGATACCAAAACAAATGTAACACCCTTATACCCTATATACATATAATACATATTTTCAGCATATGTAAAAATGCATATACGGTACAAAAAAGTCACAGACCGGTTTCATAAAAATTTTCACATTTCTGATTTAAATTTTCAAATGCTAAATATATAAAATTAAATAGTATATAAATATTCTTTACTTGTTATAGGAACCCTAAATAAACATTTTATATAAAAATCTCTGGGAAAAATTCATTAGTGTTTTATTTGTAATTTGAACATCCCAAAATTTAGCAAAACACAACCTGCATCAGAAAACACCCCCAAATAATTTCAAATCACCATTTCACCAATACTCCTTAATTTTACCAAGTTTCTCAAACATTTTTATATATAAATATATATAATTTAGAACACATGTAAACCCCCATTTCAAATAACTTAACCCAAATATTCTTTATAGTTTATAATGCATAAAATCCAAAAACATGATATAATATACATAATACCCAAAATATACAATAACATAAAATATATGCATGCTGCTAATAGTGTTTTTGATTTTGATATCAACTCTACAAGCACAACCACAAGTCTAGACTCGACCTGGTCTAGAAGAACTCTTCGGCTCAGTCAAATATACTCTGTCACCTGCACGATCTAAACAATCGAGCTAAGCCAAAAGCCTAGCAATACAAACTTTGATAATAATAAAACTCAAATGCAATGCCAATGCACAATGCATATGGATATCACATCATTCCATTTTCTCATACTTTTCAAATATTTCACAATCCACAATTCTCATAAAATAAACACAAACATGGGCCCAAAGATAACTAATATGCTATTCAAATTCCAGAGTTACTATTTTAGTCTATAATGATACCATTTGTCTAGCCCCATAGGCAATATATCAATGTAATAATCCAACTAGGTCTGAGCTTACGACCCGGTCATTTCACCCAGCTTAACTTCAAGGACTTATTTTTGAGGCTTACAACTCGGTTATTTCACCTTAAAAATATTTTCACAGTGACGCCCAATGTCTAGCCCGTAGGCAAATCATAGGCATGCCGCCAAACACAGAACTCTGAAAATTGAATAACATACTAGACACACAATTTATTCATATTTCTTATTTATATCGATATCAATTCATTTCATTATGTTTCCACATATCTCATTACATTATACCACATTTTTTTATTTACAACACATTACCCAATTACTTGGGTATTTCCGCATAATTTACATATTAATCACATTTAATATAATCTAGCCAATACCAATGGCTTTTTAACAATGCACTTAATGCATACACAACAAATGGCATTACCCAAACACTTTGGGTCATTTCAGATTTTCACAATGCATTTAACACATATATGACATTATACATTTTTCATACATAACCAATGTATCAAGTAGCTTAACACATTTTTCAACCAAAATGTGTTAAGCCCAAATGTCATGCAAACATAACCAATGTATTCAAAGTTTGTACTTACCTCAAATAGCAACCAAAGCAAGCTTAAAACAACCTCCAATCCTATCCTTCCAACTTGCCCTTCAGCACTTGGATGAAGCAAGTCAACCTCCCTCAATGCCTAAACCAAATGTGATAGCAAATAATCATTTAGTATCACATTTAATAGCATTTCCAATATGAAACCATAATTAAACCATCCAAGTAAAAATCCAAAATTTAAGGCTAACCTCAATTTAACTTTAGATTCTCATACTAGGCCATTCATTTTAATATATTAACTTTATTTATATTATTAAAATATATTTTAAGACATTTAAACCATTTACATTGCAAAAATACACTCTTATACGCAAAATCCTAAAATGGCATAACCATCCCCCATTAAAGGTTTTCTATCCAACACAATCCATTGATCATTTTAAGCTTATATTCATCACTTATATCACCAAGCAACACACTTAAGCCAATAAAATCAAACAATTCTACAACTTTGGAAAAATCACTTTTTCAAAACCCTAAATCACACTTCTATTCTCAAACTCTAACCAAACACAACCAAATCCAATATTTGACTTTAAAATACTTGTTTATGCATCAAAACAAATCATTTGAAATTAATTTGCACAATTAAAATACATTATTCCAAGAAACCAAATTTTTCATAACCCTAAATTCTCTCTCTTCACCCAACTCATCCCAAACTTAATTCTTTCTTCCATTTAACTTGAAAATCATTAATAGTTAATCAAAATAGCTTCATTCATACCCAATTAAATAATTAAATCATGCTAATAGAAAATTCCAAAATTCACATATTCATACTTTCATAGAAAATCAAAAATTAAGAAAAGAAGCTTACTAACCTATTGGAAATCCATCAAAACTTCAATTAATTCTTGAAAATTCTTGTCAAGATGAGTATTTAGATAAAGAAAAATCACACCCATGGAGCCATGAAATTTCATTTTTTTTAAGAAGAAGAGGACTAGTTTTTAATTATTTATTTTAATATTTTAATAATTAATTAATTATTTATTTATTTAATAAATTAAAAGTCTAAAAATCCCTCTTCCATTCAAAAATTATTTATTTTTGAATTAATTTAATAATTTTAAATTTTTAAGATTTAATTACCAAAATAACTTTTTTTACTTTTGACTTTTGAATTTTCTTTTAAAAAGTGTTGACTTTTATATGTTGTATATATTTTGTATATATATTATATATATTCCACTTTTTCATTTAAAATCCCTTCATTTTTCATTTAAAATCATTAATTTAATTTATCTACTTTAATTATAATATATTTTATCAAATTTTCAAAAATTATAAATTTTCAAAAAATTTTGGGATATTACAGGGCTAATGGTCATCTCTCCCACAGGAAGGTGGAACGTATGAGTCGTGTCCATCTATCATTCTGATAATGCTTGAATTATACTCCTAGCTATCGAACATTCTTTGAATGGTAGTTGCAAAATAAAGATTGTGAATCCACACTCTCGGATGATCCATTTTACCAGAGAAGGTGCTACGTCATACCATTGCCGGGCTTTATAAATGCACCCTCCATCTCAGATAACGCAGTGATCATGCTAATACCGAATTAGGTAAGCCAATACGAGGTAAATATATCATCTCACAAATACTACTGTTTCAAAGTCTAATATTACTCGTTACTTAATTTATTTACTTATTAAATTTTTGTTAATAGTCCACTAGTTAATTTATTTTTAACATTAGAATCTTTGGTATAATTTATTCGCTAACATATTGTTAATAACTAAATTATAGCTAAAAAATAAAATAAAGTAAAAATAATAAAGAATAAATAATTTGATAAATATATATTTGTGCTGCTAAAATATTAAATTATAGTATTACCTCAGTTTTTTTACTTGAACTACGATAAAGCTGCATCCCAGCTAGTAGATCTACATTTTCATTTTCATGCTGCTGAATGAATGCTAGCAATTCATTATTGGATTGAGAACCTAATCTCAAAGTATGCATCCTCTCCATTAGCTGCTCACTCAAACTTATTTGCTCTCAAACTATGTAAGTAAATGTAAGTGAATGAAATGGTGAGAGAAACGATGCTTTACATAGGCAAAAAAAATTCACGTGAATGATCACTGTGAATGAAAAGTGAGTAAATAGTGAATTAACATTTATTAAATAGTGAATGAAAAGTGAATAAATAGTGAAGTAACAGTGAGTAATAGTAAATTCAATTATTGAATTCAATTATTCAAAAATCAAACTGATATTTACTTGTAAATAGTAATTATTTGGTGTCAAAAAATATTTTTATACTTTTAAAATATTTTTCCACATAGGGGGCAAGAGGATATAGGTATGATAAAAAATAACTAAATTTTTTACAGATTTTTTTTATTAATATCCTATTAACTACAATTATCTTTTGCAGATATTTCGAGTCCAAAACTCAAATTATTTTTTAGTCTGAAACTCACTCCGAGTCCAGAATCGAAATTATTTTTTAGTTCAGAACTCATTTCAAGTCCAAAACTCAAATTATTTTTGAGTCCAGAACTCATCCACGGGTCCAAAATCCAAATTATTTTTTAGTCCAGAACTCATCCCGGGTCCAGAACCCAAATTATTTTTGAGTTCAGAACTCACTTCGAGTCCAGAACCTAAATTATTTTTTAGTCCAGAACTCACTCCGAGTCCAGAATCCAAATTATTTTTTAGTCAAGTACTCACCTTGAGTCCAAAATTCAAATTATTTTTTAGTTCAAAACTCACCTCGAGTCCAAAATTTAAATTATTTTTTAGTCCAAAACTCACCTCGGGTCCAAAACTCAAATTATTTTTTAGTTCAGAACTCACCTCGAATCTAGAACCTAAATTATTTTTAAGTCCAGAACTCACTTCGGGTCCAAAATCTAAATTATTTTTTAGTTCAGAACTCAATCCGACCTCGGGTACGGAGTCCAGTCTGGCTCTAAACCCAGTAAAATATCATATTATTTTTCACTCTCTTTTACTATAGTCCCAGATAGCTCAAGCAGGGGGCAAAATGTAGACCCTTATTTTTTTACCAAGTTCAGTCCCACATTAATTAGAAGTAAAATCTAAACATTTAAAACAGTATAAAATAATTTTGTATTATTTATTATTTATTTTAATAATATTATATTTATTATTTATTTTAATAATATAATATACAAAATAAAAATTGTAAATATTTATTTATAATATAATATTTATTTCTTATAATAATAATAAATAAATAAATATAGGACGAATCCATGGACGACACACTGCAGGAGAAATTGGCCCTCGCCTCACAACAGCCCGCCTCGCAGTGGCCTACAGCTTGCAGCAATCCCTCCCAATTCTCACAGGCCTGTGTGCCAGCGTAGTGGCCAATCTTGCCAAAATCTTATTTAACTCGGAATATATTTCCTAAACAAAAAAAAAGTAGTAGGTTTTTTAATTGCCTATAAATAACGGGATTAAACACAGTAGAAAGGGCTTTTCTTTTTTTGGGACTTTGGGCCAACTTTTGGAACTCCAGCAACCATAGCAAAAGAAAGAAGGTTAAACACAAAATTTTATCAAGGCAGCGGCTTATTACTGTCTTGATTTCATTCAACCAATAAACAAGTCGGTGCAAGCAATAAGTTTAAATCAACATTAAATATTGGTGGAGCCAACAAACGAAGGTTTGGTTTCATTACTTAATTCATTTAAGATTACAGTAGTTAACTTTGATCATTGTTTTGCAAGTGCTTAAATATCCAGTAGTAATTGTTGTTTTATCATACAGTGGTTGCCTTCATCTAGTAGCAATAAAGTTATTAAAAGTTTATAATTGCAACTCTAATAAACATGGATAATAATCCAGTAAAACCAATGGGTAGTGATTATTATTTTTTAATTTACACTAGCTATTTAAATATTTTGTTTGAAAAATTCAAACCCCAATTTAATTAACCAAAACCCTAGCCTTTATTTAAAATCCAAAAATTATATTTCAAAACTCTAATCAGTAAGATTATAACCTAAAATCTCAAACCCGAATATCCTAATATCCAGTAAACTAATTCCTTAAAACCCTAGACATTGAAACCCTAAATTCTATTTCTCTAAAAATAAAACCCTAATTGTATTTTTCTAAAACCTTAAAACATTAATCATATTTTCTTAAACCCTAATTCACAAACTAAAAACACTAGCTAGTAAATCTATTATTTAAACATGATACTTAAATGTAGGATTGATTACTAATGCATGTGTATTTATGATGTGTCTTATTGGATGGTTTATTTGGTCTATGATGAATGATTGATTATTTTTTTTATTGGTTTATTTTGGTTTCAAGAATTGTAAGTTGTATGTTTTCATATTATGGTTATCTCATTTATTGAGTATCATGTAAGTTAATTTATTGTAAGTTTTGGATTAATGTAAAGGATACGTTTTCACCAATTGGTGGGTATCCTATTTTATTTGTTTTCTTTTGGACATTGGACAATTGTAAAGGCATGTTTCCATCCATGGATGGGTGCCTATTCATTTATTTTGTTTCAACTTGCTATGATTTTTAATAAAGTATTTATTTATTCTTGTGATTGCATGCAGTATAGATAATGTCAATATATTTAAGAATTTTATAATATTAAGACCTGAAAAAGAGGCCGATTCCAATGAACTGGGCATTATGGGGGTGCTGTGTAATATCCCAAATGATACCCTAAAATTTTGGAATGTTTATTTGTGAGAATTGGATTAAATAATTTAAAGTGTATATATGACTAATGGAATAAGAGGAGATGTGTATAAATTGTATATATGGGGATATATACAAAATATATACAAGTCAATGGGTTTTATAAGTCAAAAAAAAGATATTTTGTATTTAAATGGATTTGTTTAATGTTAGTGGAAGATGATGTAAGTGGATTTAATATTATATTGTTTAATTGCTTGGTAGAGAGTGTTTTGAGGAGAGAGTGGTTGTTTAATGTTGACTTCCTTTCTTTCTTCTTCTTCTTTCATCTTCATCTTCTTCTTTCCTTCTAGTGAGCCGGCCACCATTATTAACCAAAGGAAAAGAGATTTTGTTGCTTCCAAGCTCAAGAGATTAAAGGTTTTCAAGAGATCAAGTTGGAGTTTTAAGGATTTTCTTCACTTTTGGTAAGTTTCCAACTTGTTTCTTGGTTTTCTTTTGAGTTTGTATTCTTGGGTTTGTTAGATGGTTGTTGTAGATGTGTTTACGGTTATTTTGGTGTGTTTAAAGTGTTTTGTCTTGGTAACTTTGATTTTTAGGGTTGGATTGAGTTTGGTGAAAGAGGCAAGTGTATGGATTGTGTGATTTTTGAGTTGTGAATATGGTGGTGTTTGTGTTTGATGCTTGTAATGGAGTTGTTTTAGTGTTTATGCAAGTTTATTATGGGTTGTTGATGGTTATGTTAAGGTTGTTTGGAGTGGAAAAGGGTTTTGAGAAGGATTTTGTTGGATGTGGCCTTGGTGACGATTTCAGGGTTTTTGGCCTGACACGCCCAAGAGCAAAGCCATGTCTTTGGGCATGTCGTTGGTTCTATTTTCTGGGTTGGTGACATGAGCAGTGACATGCCCATGTCACTGAGTGTGTCACAGCTTCTGTGTTGTAGTAGCATTGACACGGCCAATGACATGCCCATGTCACTGAGCGTGTCATAGCTACTGTGTTGTTAGTTGATTGACACGTCCAGTGACACGCCCATGTCATTAAGCATGTCATAGTTTCTGTGTTGGAGGAGAATTGACACGTGCAGTGACACACCCATGTCACTGAGCGTGTCAAAGCTTCTGTGTTGTGGGTTTAGGGCACGGTCAGGGACACGCCCGTGTTGTTGAGCGTGTCAAGTGTAGAGTTTGCCCTAGATAGTTCTCTTTCTTATTTTCTTATGTGTATCACTAAGAGAGTGTTGTATGATCACCTTTGGATTAGGTTTTGAAGAGATTTGAGTTACCCAAGCCAAGGTTTGAGTGAGATCTTGGAAGAGGAGTTGATAGAGTGGTGTTGTTGCTCTTAGAGGTAAGTACAAACTTTGAATGATTGCATACATTTATATGACATTGGGACTTAACACATTTAGTTGAGAAATGTGTTAAGTTACTTGATATATTATTGATGAATGAGTTATATGTTATGATATGCATAATGTGAATTATGTTGATGTATCAATGCAATTGAGTAATGTATTGTTTATGAAAAGAAATGTGGAAAAATGTGATATGAGATGTGAAAACATAATGTAACCAATCGATATTGAGATGAAATAGAAGAATGAGAAAAATGAGAAAAGATTATATACTAAGGCAATGAGCCTAGTTTACTTATGAGAAATGAAATGAGAAATGAATTGTGAAAGAGATTGATAATGAGATAAATGAATTAATTGTGTGCCTAGTGTGTTATTCAATTTTCAGAATTGTGGGTTTGACGGCATGCCTATGAATTGCTGGACAGGTGAAAAGACCGGGTCGTAAGCCAAGCCCAGCTGATAAATGTGATGTTTTTGAGGTGAAAAGACTGGGTCATAAGCCTCAAAAACTGTAACAGTCTAGCCAGGTTGAGGACCAAGATACTGGGGCTCAAGGGTCTAGCTGGGTTGAGGTCTAAGAGACTGGGTCTGTTACATTATCTATGGATATATATATATATATATTTTGCCTATGGGGCTAGACACAAGATGTCAATATGGACTAAAGCAGTAACTCTGAACTTTGAATAGCATATTAGTTTCATTTTGGGCCCATGTTTGTCTTTGCTTAAATGTGAATCATGAAATGTGATGCAAATGATTAAAATGTTGAGATATAATGTAATGAGTTGATATATTCACATGTATTGTGTTTGAGCATTGCATTGATCTATTTGAAATCAAAGTTTGTACCACTAAGCTTTCTGCTTAGTGAGATTGTGGTTCATCGCGCAGGTGACAGGGTAGATTCGGTTGTGCTGGAGAGCTCATCTAGACCGAGTCAAGTCTAGGCTTGAGTTTGTGAGAGCAGTGTTGAATTGTGGACATCAAGATCAGAGACGAACTGCCAGCATGTATAAATTCTATAATTTTGTAAACATTGACTTTGATATATATATATATATACATATGTATTTTTCGCTGCTTATTTAACAAATGTTTTGAACAGACTGTTTTGGACTGACTTATGATAATTATATGTTATAGATTAAAGTTTGGTTTGTTTAAAATGAACCGTGACATCCCTGTATCCGGTATACGTATATTGCATAAGAGAGTGTATGCGGTGTGCATATATATGGGGTTCGGGGGTGTTACAACTGTTTTGGTATCAGAGCCTAGGTTTGAGGTTCTCAACCTAGGTGGATTGTAAGAAAAAGAAAATTTTGATTTAAAAAAAATATGATTTTTAAATAAGATACATGCATTGGCACTGGCAGTTTCTGATCTCTGATGAGGTAAGTTCTGCTATATTTGCAGATATAGGTAGTGATGGCATCTCAATCACGTCAGTATGTAGAAGGTAGTGCTGAGAGTGTAGCTCCTGTTGAGGGTAGAGATGGAGCTAGGGTTGAGTTAACTAGTGAGGCACCTACTCCTGTGCCAGAGAGACCCACTGTTGATGAGATTCCACCAGTTTGGTTATGGCATATGGTAGATTTGATGAGGCATGCTCCAATGCAGCAGCCGCCACCGCAACCACAGCCACAAGTACCGGTGAGGCAGTATGATAAATTAAGGAAGTTTGGAGCTATGGACTTCTTTGGTACTACAGATCCTACAGTAGCTGAGTAGTGGTTGGATAGAGTTCAGAGGGTATTTATCCAGTTACAAGCCACTCCTAAAGAGAAATTTCATTATGCTAGATCTCTTCTGCAGAGAGATGTATATGATTGGTGGAAAACGGTTCCCCATGCCATGGATGATCCACCAACCTTGTCTTATGGTGATTTTTTGCGAGAGTTTGAGCAGAAGTATACTCCGAGGGAGTATAAGGATGCTAAGAAGATGGAGTTTCTAAATTTGAGATAGGATAACCGGACGGTGACAGAGTATGAGATTGAGTTCATCCGTTTGAGTCATTATGCCGGTGGGATTATTTCAGATGAGATAGACCGGTGTAGGAGATTTGAGGAGGGGTTGACTATTATGTGTATTATTGCTGGATCTCGGTATCAGGATCTTTCCCAGCTAGTTGCAGCGGCCCGAAGTGTTGAGAGAGCGCAGACTATTGCAGCAGCTGCTACTGAGGAGGAGACCAGAGTTAGGAGACCCCAGTTTGAGGCAAGGTCTTCATCTGCAAAGAGATGCCGAGGAGGTCAGTTTCATAGGTTTAGGAGGGTCCAGAGGTAGCCTGTTAGGTCAGTGCCACATCAGAGACAGAGATCGAGACCTATAGTTTCTGTGGCTAGTGCACCGATCCCAGTGGCTCAGAGGTCTACTCCACCCACATGTGTCCATTGTGGTAGGATACATGGGGGTGTTTGTTGGAAGATAGGTGGACCGGCTGTATGTTTCAGATGTAGATAGCCTAACCATTTCATAAGAGATTGTCCCGAGCTATAGGAGGATAGGCAGGCAGATTCTGCAGTTTCTCGACCTAGTGTCAGAGGAGGTCGTAGTGGTAGAGGTTTCAGTAGAGGTGGTTGACCTGGGTTTAGTCATAGAGGAGGCTCTACATCAGGAGGTAGTAGGACAGATGAGGCTGGGCCTTCTCAGCGAGTGTATATGATGCAGAGGCAGCCGGATGCTTCAGCCGTCATTGCTGGTACATTTTCTTTATTTGGCATTTCAGTTCTTGCTCTAATTGATCCAGGATCTACGCATTCATACATAAGTGCATCCATCTTGTCTGTGTCTGAATTGCATTCTGAGTCCCTAGGATTTGATGTCTTGGTGACAAATCCTTTAGGGCATAGTGTTGTGGTGAGTAAGGTGCACCGAGATAGTCTAATTGTTGTTCAGGATGAGGAGTTTCTTGGTGATTTGATTGAAATGCCTTTTAAGGAGTATGATTTGATTTTAGGCATGGATTGGTTGTCTAAGCATGGAGCTCTAGTAGATTTTTAGAAGAAGTGTGTTACTCTGAGAACCGGTGATGGTAGAAGTGTTATGGTATCTAGTGAGCAGAGACAACTTGCATCCATGTTTGTTTCAGCTGTTGCAGTTAGGAGGATGATTTGGAAAGGGTGTGATGCTTATCTTGCTCATGTTGTGGATATCAGAGTAGTGGGTTCCCAGCTTGATAGTATACCCACAGTTACTGAATTCCCAGATGTGTTTCCCGAGGAGTTTCCAGGGATACCCCCTGAGAGAGAGGTTGAGTTTGGTATCGATTTGTTGCCTGGTACCACTCCCATCTCTATTACTCCTTATCGAATGGCACCTGCTGAGTTGAGAGAATTGAAGGTGCAGTTGCAGGAGTTGTTGGATAAAGGGTCGCCCTAGTGTTTCTCCTTGGGGATCTCCTGTTTTGTTTGTAAATAAGAAGGATAGTACTTTGAGACTGTGCATTGATTATAGGCAGTTAAATAAGGTGACCATCAAGAATAAGTATCCTTTGCCTCAGATAGATGATCTCTTTGATCAATTGAAAGGAGCAGCAGTTTTCTCCAAGATTGATCTGAGGTTAGGGTACCATCAGTTGAGAATCAGAGAGGAAGATGTTCCTAAGACAACTTTCCGCACAAGGTATGGGCATTATGAGTTTTTGGTAATGCCTTTTGGATAGACGAATGCACCTGCAGCTTTTATAGATTTGATGAACAGGGTGTTTAGACCCTATTTGGATCAATTTGAGGTAGTCTTTATTGATGATAGTTTAGTGTATTCGCATAATGAGGAGGATCATGATAAGCACTTGCGGATTGTATTGCAGACCTTGAGAGAGAAGCAATTGTATGCTAAGCTGTCGAAGTGTGAGTTTTGGCTTGATCAAGTGACTTTTCTGGGTCATGTGGTTTCAGCAGATGGCATAAGAGTTGATCCGAGTAAAGTTGAAGCTATTTTGAATTGGAGTCCACCGAAGTCTATGACTGAAGTTAGAAGTTTTCTGGGTTTGGCAGACTATTATCAACGGTTTGTGAAAGGTTTTTCTTTGATAGCTACTTCACTCACCAGATTACTTCAGAAGGGAATTAGATTTGTGTGGACAGATCAGTGTCAAGCAAGCTTTGAGCAGTTGAAGGAGATGTTGACTCAAGCTCCTGTTCTTACCTTACCTGTGGAAGATAAACCTTATGTGATTTACAGTGATGCTTCACATAATGGTTTAGGTTGTGCTTTGATGCAGGAGGGTAGAGTTATAGCTTATGCTTCTCGACAGTTGAAGCCGCATGAGCTTAATTATTCGACGCATGATTTGCAATTGGTGGCCATAGTGTT
Organism: Garcia nutans; assembly: GCA_947685225.1. NCBI lineage: Eukaryota > Viridiplantae > Streptophyta > Magnoliopsida > Malpighiales > Euphorbiaceae > Garcia > Garcia nutans. The sequence goes on from CANTUV010000013.1 coordinate 3,598,353, forward strand.
TGCTTTGAAGATTTGGTGACACTACTTGGATGGGGAGAAGTGTTTCATTTATACGGATCACAAGAGTTTGAAATACTTGGGTGTTCAGAGAGAGCTGAATCTTCGGCAGAGATAGTGGTTGGAGTTGATTAAAGACTACGACTGTTTGATTGATTATCATCCTGGTAAGGCAAATATTGTTGCTGATGCCTTGAGTCGGAAGTCTTTGGCAGGTTTGACTTCTTATTCGCTCTCGTTGCTTGTTGAATTGAGAGCATTGCATGCTAGTTTTGGATCATGTGATGATGGTACTTTGCTGGCTCAGTTGCAGTTAAGACCGGTGTTGTTGGATCAGATCAAAGAGGCTCAGTTGGCAGATGAGAAAATTCAGAAGATTGTTTTGGATTGTCAGAAGGGAGAGAGCCAAGATTTCCATGAGAGGAATGATGGCAGCCTTTGGTACAAAGATAGATTATGTGTTCCTAATGATGCAAGACTGAGAAAGATTATTTTAGAGGAAGCACATCAGTCGGTTTTTGCTATGCACCCTGGGACTACTAAGATGTATCATGGTTTGAAGCAACATTATTGGTAGTCAGGTATGAAGAGGGAAATAGTGGAGTTTGTATCCAAGTGTCTCACTTGTCAGAGGGTGAAGGCCGAGCACCAAGTTTCTTCGGGGTTGGTCCAACCTTTATCAGTGCCAGAATGGAAATGGGAGCGAGTAACAATGGATTTTGTGACTGGTTTGCTGTTGACTCAGACGAAGCATGATGCAATTTGGGTGATTGTTGATCGATTGACAAAGACAGTTCATTTCCTTCCAGTTCAAATGGATTATTCTCTTAAGAAGTTGGCCGAGCTGTATATCAGTGAGATAGTGAGATTGCATGGAGTCCCAATTTCTTTAGTGTCTGATTGAGATCCCTGGTTTACTTCAAGGTTTTGGAAGAGTTTCCATGCTGCTTTGGGTTCTCGATTGCATTTTAGCACTACTTTTCATCCTCAGACAAATGGGCAGTCAGAGAGAGTGATACAGATTTTGGAGGACATGTTGAGAAGTTGTGTCATTGATTTCTCTGGGAGTAGGGACAGATTCTTGCCATTGATTGAGTTTTCTTATAACAACAGTCATCAGTCCAATATTAGAATGGCACCTTATGAGGCATTTTATGGTAGAAGATGTAAAACACCTCTATGTTGGAACGAGGTTGGAGAAGGTAAATTGGTTGGTCCTGATTTAATTAAAGAAATGGAGGAGAAAGTGAAGATAATTCGGGATCGGTTGAAAGAAGCCTCAGATCGGCAGAAATCTTATTCAGATTTGAAGAGGAGAGACATAGAGTTCAATGTTGGAGATAAAGTTTTTCTGAAGGTGTCTCCTTGGAAGAGAATTTTAAGAGTTGGCCACAAAGGAAAGTTGAGTCCTCGTTTCATTGGACCTTATGAGGTACTGGAAAGAGTTGGACCAGTTGCTTATAGACTCGCTTTGCCGCCTGAGTTGGATAGAATTCACAATGTCTTCCATGTCTCTATGCTACGGAGGTACAGGTCAGACCCATCTCATGTTTTATCAGTGGAATCCATTGAGGTCAGTCCGGATCTGACTTTTGAAGAAGAACCAGTGGTCGTTTTAGCACATGGAGTGAAAGAGTTGAGAAATAAGAAAGTTCCAATTGTGAAGGTTCTTTGGAAGAATCATGCTAAGGAAGAGGCAACTTGGGAGAGTGAGCAGTTGATGCAAGATCAGAATCCCCAGTTGTTTCAGACTTGAGAACAGGTAATTTCGAGGAAGAAATTATTTTGTAGAGGGGGAGAATTGTAATATCCCAAATGATACCCTAAAATTTTGGAATGTTTATTTCTGAGAATTGGATTAAATAATTTAAAGTGTATATATGACTAATGGAATAAGAGGAGATGTGTATATGTTGTATATATGGGGATATATACAAAATATATACAAGTCAATGGGTTTTATAAGTCAAAAAAAAGATATTTTGTATTTAAATGGATTTGTTTAATGTTAGTGGAAGATGATGTAAGTGGATTTAATATTATATTGTTTAATTGCTTGGTGGAGAGTGTTTTGAGGAGAGAGTGGTTGTTTAAGGTTGACTTCCTTTCTTTCTTCTTCTTCTTTCATCTTCATCTTCTTCTTTCCTTCTAGTGAGTCGTCCACCATTATCAACCAAAGGAACAGAGATTTTATTGCTTCCAAGCTCAAGAGATTGAAGGTTTTCAAGAGATCAAGTTGGAGTTTTAAGGATTTTCTTCACTTTTGGTAAGTTTCCAACTTGTTTCTTGGTTTTCTTTTGAGTTTGTGTTCTTGGGTTTGTTAGATGGTTGTTGTAGATGTGTTTATGGTTATTTTGCTGTGTTTGAAGTGTTTTGTCTTGGTAACTTTGATTTTTGGGGTTGGATTGAAGAGAAAAAAGGTTGAGTTTGGTGAAAGAGGCAAGTGTGTGGATTGTGTAATTTTTGAGTTGTGAATATGGTGGTGTTTGTGTTTGATGTTTATAATGGAGTTGTTTTAGTGTTTATGCAAGTTTATTATGGGTTGTTGATGGTTTGGTTAAGGTTTTTTGGAGTGGAAAAGGGTTTTGAGAAGGATTTCATTGGATGTGGCCTTGGTGTCGATTTTAGGGTTTTTGGCCTGACACGCCTAAGAGCACGGCCATGTCTTTGGGCATGTCGTTGGTTCTGTTTTTTGGGTTGGTGACACGAACAGTGACACGCCCATGTCACTGAGCGTGTCACAGCTTCTATGTTGTAGTAGCATTGACACGGCCAGTGACACGCCCATGTCACTGAGCGTGTCATAGCTACTATGTTGTTGGTTGATTGACACGCCCATGTCACTGAGCGTGTCATAGTTTCTGTGTTGGAGGAGAATTGACATGTACAGTGACACGCCCATGTCACTGAGCGTGTCAAAGCTTCTGTGTTGTGGGTTTAGGGCATGGTCAGGGACACGCCCGTGTTGTTGAGCTTGTTAAGTGTAGAGTTTGCCCTAGATAGTTCTCTTTCTTATTTTCTTATGTGTATCACTAAGAGAGTGTTGTATGATCACCTTTGGATTAGGTTTTGAAGAGATTTGAGTTACCCAAGCCAAGGTTTGAGTGAGATCTTGGAAGAGGAGTTGATAGAGTGGTGTTGTTGCTCTTAGAGGTAAGTACAAACTTTGAATGATTTCATACATTTATATGACATTGGGACTTAACACATTTAGTTGAGAAATGTGTTAAATTACTTGATATATTGTTGATGAATGAGTTATATGTTATGATATGCATAATGTGAATTATGTTGATGTATCAATGCAATTGAGTAATGTATTGTATATGAAAAGAAATGTGGAAAAATGTGATATGAGATGTGAAAACATAATGTAACCAATCGATATTGAGATGAAATAGAAGAATGAGAAAAAGGAGGAAAGAATATATACTAAGGCAATGAGCCTAGTTTGCTTATGAGAAATGAAATGAGAAATGAATTGTGAAAGAGATTGATAATGAGATAAATGAATTAATTGTGTGCCTAATGTGTTATTCAATTTTCAGAGTTCTGGGTTTGGCGAATTGCCTATGAATTGCTGGACAGGTGAAAAGACCGGGTCGTAAGCCGAGCCCAGCTGATAAATGTGATGTTTTTGAGGTGGAAAGATTGGGTCGTAAGCCTCAAAAACTGTAATAGTCTAGCCGGGTTGAGGACCAAGATACTGGGGCCCAAGGGTCTAGCTGGGTTGAGGTCCAAGAGACTGGGTCTGTTACATTATCCATGGATATATATATATATATATATATTGCCTATGGGCTAGACACAAGGTGTCAATATGGACCAAAGCAGTAACTCTGAACTTTGAATAGCATATTAGTTTCGTTTTAGGCCCATGTTTGTCTTTGCTTAAATGTGAATCGTGAAATGTGATGCAAATGATTAAAATGTTGAGATATAATGTAATGAGTTGATATATTCACATGTATTGTGTTTGAGCATTGCATTGATCTATTTGAAATCAAAGTTTGTGCCACTAAGCTTTCTGCTTAACACGATTGTGGTTCATCGCACAGGTGACAGGTTAGATCCGGTTGTACCGAAGAGCTCGTCTAGACTGAGTCGAGTCTAGGCTTGAGTTTGTGAGAGTAGTGTTGAATTATGGATTTCAAGATCAGAGACAAACTGCCAACATATATAAATTCTATAATTTTGTAAACATTGATTTTGATATATATATATATACATATGTATTTTCCACTGCTTATTTAACAAATGTTTTGAATAGACTCTTTTGGACTGACTTATGATAATTATATGTTACAGATTAAAGTTTGGTTGTTTAAAATGAACTGTGGCATCCCTGTATCCTGTATACGTATATTGCATAAGCAAGTGTATGCAGTGTGCGTATATATGGGGTCTGGGGGTGTTACATGCTAGATTATTCTCACCTTTCCCATGCGTATCCAACTTTCCAAAACCAATAGGGGGTTGGGGATTCCTTAGGAATCGAGTCATCCACTCCTTTATTTTTCTCAGCCTGTCAGGGTAGCGACTCTATTTTTTCCGGGTTTAGGCCGTTGTTCTCTAAGGCCCTGAGCTTAATAGTACCAAAGTCGTAAGAACCATTCTACATGGGAATGGGAGCGAAAATCCCCGCTCACACAAACCATATTTTTCATCTATTTCAAATATCCTATTCACTCTCACCATTATACACAGTCCCATATCGGTATGGTTCAAAAAGTTAATGCTTAAAAATTTCAAACATTACACTCCATCACCTCCTCCATACACTTACCCACTTTTTTAGGCTTAACCTAGTCCTCCATACCCTTGCCCACATTTTAGCCTTGACCTAGTCCTTCATTACTATCTCCATACCCTTGCCCACTTTTTTAGGCTTGACTTAGTCCTCCATTACCTTCTCCACAACATTGACCCCTCATCCAATATCTCCATCTTATCCCTCTCCTAAACGTCCATACCTATAGGGCTACACTTAGCCATTCCCCTTATATACCTATAACTCTAAAAACTTTAGGACCCTTACCCCACCATTAAGCCTTGACCCAACTTTTTATCACCCTTTCCAGTTCATCGCACACATTCCCATTCCATAAGGTTCATTCTTCCACCCTTAAAGCCCCTCAAACTTAGTTCTTTATGCCTAATTTTTCCCCTTAAGTATGAACCCTAGCTATTCTTAGCCTTACAGCTCTACCCCTTTAGGGACATACCTGGCCTTTCCTTAGCCATGATGGCTTGAAACTTTGGGATCATACCTTACCTTAGCCTCATGCTCAACCCATATAGTACGTTATCTAACCTCACTTAGCCTTATGGCTCAACTCCCTTAGGACCACGCCCAAACTTAACTTAGCCTCATGGCTTGAACCTTTAGGACCATACCTAACCTTGCCTTAGTTATAATGGCTTGAACTTTTGGGACCACACCTATCCTTTAAACCTTAGATACAAGAGTGAAACCTTAGAACCTTAGCTGCAAGAGTTGGCCCAGTGAACCTTGGTACCACAACCACAAGCTCAACCTTGGGACATAAACCTAGGCTTCAAGGACCTCACCACCCTTAGCCTTGAACCATACCAAGGACCTTTGCCATGCTCCTACTATATCACCAGATTATCTTGACCCTTGTGGCCCATCCTTAAGTCACATCTCATAGTCTCAACTATTGACCATAAATCTCACCCATGGCTAAAAACAATCACGGACCCCTTATGTAAGCAATAGCCCTACTTTTTTACCTCATATCCATGTACCATGTACCCTTTTAGCAAAGTTGATCACTCTTAGCCTTTGAAGCCTCATATGTCTAACCATTTTGACCATGGCCTACCCATGGCCCGAAACTATCATGGAATCATTATGCATGTTATTGGTGTTGTGTCCTATGCTAATGGAATATATGTACATTATTGCATTCAATAAAATAAATGAGAAAATTTCACTATCATGTGCATGTTTATAATTTTAATGTGATTAAAGTTTCATGAATAGATATTTCAACTTTATGTCATCAAGTATGTGACTTGATAGTAAAATCTTAAAGTAATATGAATTCTATTCTAAATTAGCCCTAGTCGATCATTTTTGATGGAATGATAATGAATAAAGACTTGTATGTAGTTTGACTGATGATCACGTTTTACTAATCATGAATATGAGATATTAAGTCAAAACATAAGTACATGTCAGAGAATATTATACTAGATAGACCCAAAATGAGAATACTACATGGATTAATTCCATAAGTGATTCTCATCACAGTAGTGTTATGTAGTCCTTCGACCTGAAATCACTATGGTTCCCTACATGAGGAATTTTGTATTTTGACATAATTTCATTTTATCTTTAAATGAATTGAATAAGGATTATTGTTGGATATTTAATGAGTCATGGAGAGGGAAATAAATGATCTATATGGGATATGTTCATCTCAAATCTTGAGAGAGATATCTCTAGGCCTCTTGGCAAAGTAAGACTGAGAAATATATATGGTCATGCTCAAATAAATTGATAAGAGTTATTAATGTTATTTGTTAGGCCAGTCTACTCATGAATTAAGAAATATTGATCAATCAATATAAGGATGACATATTTCATGCCTTATGATTGATCTAAGATATTGTGTGACAAAAGAGCTAAATATCTGATTGTGAATTAAGGTTAGTTGGATCTCCAATCTTCATTTAATTTGGGTAGTCATAATGTCTTGCTAGAGGCTGCTTATGATTTATAGGCTTAAATAGGGTCGCAAATATAGAACAAATTAAAAATAGGCATAATTAATTTAAGTCCTTCTATACATTCTTGAAAAATGTTATGAAATTAAATTGTTTTATTTTTCCAAAGATATATAAATGTTTAAAGATGCATAATTATTTTTCTTAACAATTAAAGAAACCTATTGGGGGGTTATAAATGCATATATATATATTATAGATATATTGTTTCCAAAAGGATTTTTGAGAATTTCAAATTATATATATCAGATATATTATTAATTATTAAGGAAAATTAAAATTAAATTTGAATAAGATTAAAATTTGAAAAAGGCTAGGATTAATAACAAAACCTTAATAGATTCTCCCATCTCCTAAGAAGCCTATATATATATTATATTATCATTAGCTATCATTCTTGTTTTTGAGAGAGCAAAACACAGAGAGGAACTTATACAGTTTTCTGAGGAGAGTCTTCAGCAAAAGGAATGCTAGCATACACTACAACCTATTTTAGAGTTTGATTTGTTCGTGTGGATACTATAGAGGGTATTCGTATCAAGTAACACTTAGCTATTCATCGTTTGTTGAAGAAAGATCAAACTTCGCTACGAGAGGTATGATAGGTTAACCCTTCTTTCGATTTAATTGAAAAACATGATCCTGACAGGTATGGGTCATATTTATTTATTCTGCTACTATTGATTTCATTTGATATGCATGGAAACCTAACAATGCAAGCCTTAGCCCTACCTTTCACCTCACCATGTTGAACAATGACCTGACCTGTGACGAAGTTACATCATCATGCACTTAACCCATGAACCATTTATCACCATTGCGCTGCTAGTTGGGCTCACTTGTACTAAGACCAAACCTATTCCATATCATTGTACCACCACAATACAAAACCACCTTGACCCATGTTATGATCATATCCACCCACTAGCCATAAATACCTTAAGCCACCAAGCCCCCCTGAGCCTAAATGTGTCTTACCCCAACACTACACCTGGATACTCACCTTTTGGCTTTATGCTTTTTCATAGCTATCAATGGATAACCTAAGTTCTGCCCTCACCAACCTCCTTAAGAAGCAAGAGAAAGACTTCCAGTTGGCCATAACTACACAACAAAATCATTTTACTCACATCCTCAAGAAAAAATAAGAGAATTTTCAAATAGCCCTTGCTACCCAACAAGCACACTTCATTAGTATCTTTAAGAAGCAATAAGAGAACTTCTAGGGTACCCTCATCATCTAGTTAGATTGTATTATTTAACTCTTTAAGAAGTTGGGGGAGCATTTTAAAGCTATTACTACCTTAACCATCCAATTGGCCAATTTCAGAAACATACGAGCTCACCATTTGGATCAAACCAACATCCTAACTACAGATTCACCATTGAATCCTTTTCAAGAGGTAGAGGAAATGATTGCAGCTATTAGGCTATGAAACCAAGTCTCCCAAGATGGAAAAGTGACATTAAGGTCATTGGTAAGTGAAAGAGATAATTTACAGACTTAGGGATGCCACTAAGTTTGATCTATGCAAAAGCCATAGAAACCCATTTATTGACATCGCTAGAACAAAGCAAGCCTCCTCATCCTCTACCTAAGAGCTACAATATCTATGAGTATTGTGCATATCACCAAGGCCTCAGACACAACACTGATAAATGTAAGAGCTTGAAGCATAAGACCCAAGACCTGGTGGGCAATGGAACCTCATTCCTCTCATAGCCCAACCCAGTTTACCCATTACCTAACCACTAAAATGCCAAACACCCCTTTTTTATTAACCACCCAAAGCCTACTTAGCTGCTGGTACCATAAGAAGGTCAAGTGTCTTAATCGATATGTCACCCTTCAAGTCAAGCCCAGTCTAGTCCAAATCTCTAGAGTTAGAGTCTACTAGTCAAAACTTAAATCAACTAAGGTCAAATTTGAGATTAAGTCTAATACTAATATATGTTAGAGTTAAAATTTCGGTCTAGTTCGAGTATGATTTTATGTCAAATTTCAAAGTCTATGTGAATGTTAGTCCTTGTTGTAATATTCCACTAATCAATAAAAATACCATATTTTCTTCTTATTGCTTAATGTGTCTCCATTCAACTTCACAAAAAAAAAAAAGAGAAAAATAAAATAGGAAAAAAAAAGAGAAAGAGAAAAAAATAAAAAAGAAAGGAATTAATCAAACCTTGGCATAAAGATCGCATCAACATTGTTAAGTATCAACACTCTAAAAGAATCTACAAAATGATTGGCATTGAGACCATCAAAAAGTTGTCCAATTTCTCCAAGCCAGCATCTTTTGAAACCTCACTTGGGATCATGTCAAATAAAAAAAATAATAAAAATAAATCAAAAAATTAGAAAAAAAAGAGAAAAAGGAAGAAAAAAGGAAAATGAAGATTGTTAAACTTGATTGTGAAAAAGTGTAATATCCCAAATTTTGAAAATTTTATTTTTTGGAAATTAAATAAATGACTTTAAAAAAATTAAGTGAAAAAGTAAAATATATATTTGATATATATATATGTAAATATACATAACATATACAAGTCAATATTTTAAATTAGTCAAAGGTTATTTTAAATTATTAAAAAGTAAATTATATAGTTAGTGGAAGATAGTTTTTAATGTTAATTAAGTAATAATATATTTACTTGGTGGATAATTAAAGTGGAAAGTTATGTGGTTAAAAGTGAAGTGGTTGGATAGAGATGATTATGGATCATCATCTTCTTCTTCTTCTTCTTCTTTCTCCATTGAAGGCCAATTTTCTGCATTAGAGGGAAGAAAGAATTTGCTTCTTCCAAGCTCTAGTAATTAAAGGATTTCAAGTGTTCAAGTTGGAGTTTTGGGGATTTTCTCCATATTTGGTAAGTTTCCAACTTGTTTCCTTGATTTTCCATGAAAGTTTTGTATATGTGTGAATTGGATGTTAGGTATAGTATGTTTTAATGGTTGGTATTAGTATGTATGAAGTTATTTTAAGTAGTTAACTATGATTTTAGGGTTGGATTGAAGAAATGGTTAAGCTTGGTGAAGAGAGTAAGAGTTTTGGGTTATGCAACTTTTGAGTTGTGAATTCATGGTTTTAAATTGTGTATTTTGCTTTTAATTGAGTTGTTTTGATGTATATACAAGTATTTTATAGTAAAATGATGGATTTAGTTGATTTTGAAGAGAGTTGGAAAGGAAAAAGAAAGACTTTGGATGTGACAATTATGTGTTGATATCAGGAACTTTTGCTTGACACGCCCCGTGACATGTCCATATCTTTGGGCGTGTCGATGGTTCAATTTTCAGTTTTGGTGACATGTGAAGTGACACGCCCATGTCATAGCTTCTGTAATGTTATAGCATTGACACGTGCAATGACATGTCCATGTCACTGAGCATGTCACAGCTACTGTGATGTTGGAGTTTTGGGACGGGCAGGGACACACCCATGTCTCTGGACGTGTCGTAGCTGCTATCATACAAAGCTAAAGACATGATCATTGACAAGCCCATGTCATTGAGTGTGTCAAAACTTTTGTGTTGTGGGTTTAGAACACGGTCATTGACACGCCTGTGTTGTTGAGTGTGTCAACACTTGTAGATTTTGCCCTCGATGGTTCTTTTCCTTATTTTTCTTTGTGTTTCTTATCCTTGTGTTGAGAGGTTATGTTTATGCCTTTAAGTTTGTTACTAAGTGATTATTTATAATCACATTTGGTTTAGGCTTTGAGGAGACTTGAGTTTCCCAATCCAAGTGTTGAAGGATATCTTGGAAGAAAAGGTTGAAAGTGGTGTTTGAGCTTGTTTTGTTGCTTTTAGAGGTAAGTACAAACTTTGAATAAATTGATTATATTTGCATGATATTTGAACATAACACATTTTAGTTGGAAAATATGTTAAGTTACTTACTACATTGATTATGCATGGGTAATATGCTATGACTTGTGTAATGTCATAAATGCATTAAATGAAATATGAAAAAGCCATTGATAATGGCTAAATTGAGTAAAAGTGGAAAATATGCAAGATGTGAAAAATGTCCTAAAGTGTTTGGGTAATGTGGTTTGTTGGGTATACATTGAAGATATTATGTAAAGCCATTGGTAATGGCTAATTTGTATAAAATGTGATACATTATGATTATATGATGATGTTGATATAAATGAGATAAATGAGGCAATGTGCCTAGTTTGATCATGAGAAAATGAGAAAGAGATTGATAATGGAAATATGAAATAATTGTGTGCCTAGTATGTTATTCAATTTTTAGAGTTCTGTGTTTGGCGGCATGCCTATGATGTAGCAGTCCATTGAAGCTGGGTTAGGCTTAGCCCTTGAAACCTGGTTGGGATATTACATAGAAGGTTATCCTCATTGTGATATGATCTGCCTTCGGGGCTAGCTTTTAAGCAATTACTTGATTTGCCTTCGGGGCTAGACACATAGTGTCAACTTGGACCAAAATAGTAAATCTGGGATTTGAATAGCATATTAAATCCCTTTGGGACTATGCTTGTGTTTGTTTTTATGTAAATTGTGAATTGTGGAACAATTAAGACATATGTTAAGATAAAGCGATATGAGATATAATATCCATATGCATTGTGCATTGGCATTGCATTTGAACTTTATTGTTATCAAAGTTTGTATTGCTAGGCTTTTGGCTTAGCGCAATTGCGACTCATTGCACAGGTGACACGGTAGATCCGGTAGAGCCGAAGAGTTCGTCTAAATCGAGCCAGGTCTAGGCTTGAGATCTTGAGTATAGAGTTGATTGTTGGACATCAAGATCAGAGACACACTACCATCATGTGCATATTTTATATTTTTGTACATTTTGACTTCATGTATGTTATATTATATTTTGATGTATATATATATCATAAGCTATAAAGAACATTTTGGATAAAAATTTTGCAATGAAGGTATGTATGTGTTTTAACAAGTAATATTTTATTTATTATTTAAATTATATCAGTTAAATGATTTAAGATTATACAGATTCAAAAAGTAAGATTTTTTTTTATTAAAATGGGTTATGGCATTCTTGTATAGCATATTCATATATTACATATATTGGGTGTATGTATTGTACGTATATAGGATATAAGGGTGTTACAAAAAGACACCTTGTTAAAGAAGTAGAAGATTCATCATCACGAACCAGTGAAGTAGTTGAAGCTATCAAGTAAAAAATAGTTGGCAGTCACCAAATATGCACTAAAAGATTCCCACATAAGCACCCCTTATTCTATGGTCTATTGGATGAAAGCCATCAAGATATAAATGTGATCAATATCATGTTAGCATTAAAAGAAGAAATTAAGAAATTAACATGACACTTCAACAAAAGGGTTATCCAAGATCCCTCAACACTAGTTCATGCCTTCCAAAGCAAATATTGTTCAACAAAATTACCATTTTTGTAGATCTAGAAAGGATCAAGATCACCAATTAACTCAAGAGCAAGAGCTATACAGACCTATTCCTTTAGCAAGCAATACATAGTCAGCCTTCATCAAGCTCAGTCCAAATCATTTCAAGCCTTAACCTTATGCCAAGGTTATAAAAAAAAGAAGAACAAGAAAAAGAAGAAAAAAAAGAAAAGAAAAAAAAAGAAAGCTCGCTAAGTTGAAAACCCAAGAGGACGGCTTAGGCAAAAATTAGAGCTGAAAACTTAAAAGGGCGCTCAGACAACAATTAGAGCTGAAATAAAAAATGCTTTATGTGAACCATTTATTTGTCAAATTAAGTCAAAAAGCCCAAGGTCACATCTTCATGGAGTAAATCCCATAATTAAAACTTAATGGTTTCATCTCCATAGGGCAAGCCCTAAAGTCATTTCATCAGAAAAGTCAAAACCCCCAGTGGAGATACCCCCAAACCATCATTTGAGTCTTAGGTGTAGGTATAGTCTCATTCTTAGTGTCTCTTTCAAGTTCAATCATCAAAACTAGTCAATGTGCCTTCTTATAGTACCATGAACCAAATACCTTTAGCCACCCAATTGTTAAACCCGACAAATAGAGCCATCAAATGAAATCAACAAGTTCTACCATTTACCTACCTATCATGACCTGACTGCTTCATAGCTCTCATGACCTAACCCAGTATCCTAATACAAAGTTCCTAATTATTCCAGTCATAATGATGTTCAAGCTCATCGAAGGTATAAACTCATTAAGTCAAAGCCAAATTCTTGCAAAGGGTGAATTTCACAAGATCCATGCCTTCCATTGATAACCAAACCATCTTTTACCATGAGCGACACTTTGACAACCCAAGTAGCCTTAGCTTGAATTCCTCAAGGACAAAACCCAAGATCTAAGTTATCCTTACAAGACCACAATGCTTACTCAACCCTCATCTGCCCATGTAAAGCCTAAGCCAACCTACAACCTTTATGTCCTAAATACTCTTTCAAAGTTAAACCTGCTTATAGCCTAAACCCAAAAAGAAATTCATGAACATGGGTCCAAACCAAACTGGTCTCTAAAACCAAATATAACCTTAGCCTCTAAACTCCATCTAGCCACAAACCAAAGCTTGACTCGATCCCATCCAACATTAAACTAAGTAGAGTATATCACATCCTTCCTGATGCCATAGCTAGCCAAACATACCACAACTTGCTTACCCAAGGAGAGTTCCATGGTTTAATGAGCCAACTTATACCAAAGTCCTCCATAAAAAAAAGTAAAAAATGAGACTAAAGCTGAAGACAATTAACCCAATCCATTGACCAAACTCAACCACGACCTACCCAAACAATCCCTTCTTATGAGTGGAGATTTTTGCCCCATGGTCCTTGCGACTTTGGAACCGTTAGGCTCTGGGCCTTAGAAAACATGGGCTTAAATCGGGAGAATTGGAGTTGCCACCTAGGCGGGCTGGAAAGATAGAAAAAGGTGGATAAAATCCCCAACTCCTACTGGGTTCAAAAAGTTAGGCACATATAAGGAAGGTGAGAAATGACCCAGCACTCCCATAACTCCCGATTCATTGTACCTGGCCACCTTTTCAGGTCTATAGATTATTAAATTCTTATATTATTACAATATTATTCATATTTCATGCAATTAAGATAAATAAATATTCATCATATTATAAATTAAACAACAAAAAAAATGGACACCTATACTAGATGGAAACGTGCCCTTACAAACATCCAAGATCCATAAAAAAAATAAATAAAATAGGATACCCACCAAAAGATGAAAACATGCACCTTACAATAGTCTCAAAGTCCACAAAATAAGCTAAATTACATAAAATTGATAAAAAAAAAGGTCGTTTACATAACTATTGCCGTTTACTTGCTGGTTGTGGTTGCCTCACTGATTGTTAATTTTCTCCTTTTTATAATGCTCATTAGGGTTTAACCCGGTTCCCTCTCAATTAAGAAGACTCGATACATCATAATACCTTCTACTTAATTAATTGAGTTTTAGTAGAATCAGGATGCTTAAAACCAATAAAACTGATTTAGGCTCAAAATTAAGGCTCATGGTGAATTGACATGGCCAATTTATCGTGTTTTGGCTTTTAAGGTTAAACAGGGCTTGGTTCAAGCTTTTAAAGCTAGACCGTCCTTGGTTTGAGCTTTTAAAATTAGACCGGATTGGATTAGATTTAATTTAAGCTTTTTAATTGGGATTAAGCTTCTTAAAATTGGAATGGATTTGGCTCATGCTTTTAAAATTGAACTAAACTCATTCATGGCCAAAATTAAGGGTCTACACTTCAGCTTAGACTTTCCACTGTTTTTAGCTTAACCACAACTTTTCCAAGGAATCTTGCCCGATCAATCAAAGGTTAGCATCACCTAAATCTGGGGGCATCTTCTTAGTTACCCACAACTAAGAGCTTAGGGACCTAATCCCTATTGCAAGCCTAAATAAAACCTAGGATGTCCTATACGAAGATTAGACTTTCAATACCATATCTCAAGCTTTTAGGTCCATTCTAAAAAAAGATCCCTGGACGTTAAACTTAAATTTCAACATCCCCTTTAGATTTATAAAGTTAACCTAGATTTCAACATCCCCTTTAGGTTATCGAGTTAAACCTAGATTTCAACATCTCCTTTAGTTTTATTGAGTTAAACCTAGATTTCAATATCCCATTTGGATTTATCGAGTTAAACCTAGATTTCAACACCCCCTTTAGGTTTACTGATTTAAACCTAGATTTCAACATTCCTTTTAGGTTTACCAAGTTGAACCTAGAATGAACTTAAACTCTAGATCAACTCAGGTTTATTAATTTGAACCTAGAATGAACTTAAACTTCGTATCAACCCAAGTTTGTCAAGTTGAACCTAGAATTAACTTAGGCTTCGTGTCAACCTAGGTTTATCAAGTTGAATCTAGAATCAACTTAGACTTAGTGTCAATCTAGGTTTATTTGGTTGAACCTAGAATAAAGTTAGACCCAGGCTTGTCCACTTAGATTTAGGTTAAACCTAAACCTTTTTTAATGGTTCACAACATCATGGTTCCTTTTCAAACAAAGTAACCATGATGGGAGGTAACTACGAAATCTTAATTTTGCACTTAAGGGACACTCGATTATTGATTCTAAATGAAAGCCCATGTAACCACAAATCCAATGCAATTGAATAGGACGCCAAATGGCCTCGAATGGGCCATTTAAAGGTTTTTGCACAAACCAAGAATTTTGTAGTTGTAAATATTTAATTTTTCATCATTATATTAAAATCCAGTCCGTTACGATTCTAACATATAAAAAAAACTCAAAACGGATGTCGGACAAAGGAGAACGGGCTTCCAAAAGTTTTTTGCCCAAAATCTGGCCCGTTGAGATACAATGTCGCGATAGGGTTGTGGCATCCAGTGATGCAGCATGGGCTCCTTTCTTGTCGCATCGGGCTAATTTTTTGCAACAGCGCCCAAAGTCGATTTTTTTCAATTTTAACCCTCCAAAACTCTATAAATAGGCCTCCAAATCTCATTTTCATTATCCTACTCAACCAAACAAACCTAATTACTAGAAGTTTAATCTCTTCCCTCTCTTTTCATTTTAAAAGTAAAAGGTTTAATCTTCCTCAGTGCAAACCACATAAAATTTGCTTCTTTAGCAAATTTGGTACTTGGTCCATACTTGGAATCTATCTTTCATAAACATCATCGAGTCAATTGCTTCCTTAACAACTAATTCCTGGCAATTGTGGAGTGACAGTCTGGCTATAATCTTACACCACCACCACCAAGGGTGCCCGCAAGATAAAAATCTAAACTTTAATCTTTTGTTCTTTAAAGTATCTTGGACTTAATCATGGATTTTTTAGGACTATCCTTTGGACCTAAATGAAACTTAGTCATGGACTTTTAAGCCCCTTTGGACCTAAATGGAAATTAATTATGGACTTTAAGCCCCATCATTTGGACCTTAAATTGAACCTAAAAGCTTGAAATGGACCCCAAATTGAACTCAAGATTAGGTTTTAAAGATACCAAAGCTTATTACATGTGGTTGGCCATTGTAGCTAACCAAGTGAAATGTGATTGGCAGTCCAAATCTGACCACATGCCATCGACTACAGTAGTTAAAGTATCAAAAACTCATTTTGCATATCTTAAACTCATTTTTTATTTTTGAATTATTACTGGAGCATGTCATTATCTTCAAAACTTGTGAAAAAAATTATAAAAACGCTTGAAGAAGATGAGGAAGTTTGAAGAATTTTGTAGAGTTAAGGTTTGTTGATAAAAATGGTGAGAATGAGAAATATTTGAAGAAATAAGTATTAAAGGAAAGTTGTGTGTATTTAGTATTTATATATAGCATTTTGGTGGTTTTAGAAAAAAAAAAATTTCTTATATGTCATTTTACATAAAAACATTTTAATCATAAAAATTATGGCAGTGTTTATATATTTGTGTCAATTAATTTTTTACACTTCTCTTCCCTTCCCTTCCATTCAGTTTAATTTCTTTTCTTCCTTTCTATTAAATGAATCTTTGCCTCACCCATCCAAATATTGTGTAATGCCATTATAAATTTAAAAATTAAATTTAGTATAAAATATAAATTAAATTAAATTACTAATTAATTAACATATAAGTTTAAGTTGATTGACTCAATTAGCTTTAATTTTTTGCAATTCTTTTTTTCTTATTAATTTTTCTACGTTGTCATTTATATATATGGGCTGAAATTGATTAGAATTAAAAAAAATTAAATATAAAATGAAATATTAATTTTAAATTAATTTTAAATCAAATTGACATTGTGAAAAAAAAGTTCCAAGGAGAAAATGTGCATTTTCCTAATATTTCAATATTCCATGTCATTGTAATTTTCAAGATTAAAATATTTATTCAATTTGCTATTTTCAAGGTTCAGTTGAAAAAAAAAAACAAATTTATCTTTCTAATAATTAAATAATTTTTTTTTCCAGATCGGGATGTGTATTTTCAGAAAATTCATCTGGTAATTTGGTTTATTATATTTTGAAGGTGTATTAATTATTTGGTTAGGGTTTTTAATCTGTGCACATTTTGGGTTATCTACAAAATATAAACCCAAGCCAATGCCGTTTTATTCTTATTTTCTGATAGCGGCACCTACTCTTGATTCTTGAGCAAGTTCAGCAGTAATGGGGACAGAAGCAAATCAAACAGAGCACCATACCCAACTTGAAATAACGGTGGAAAACATTGATGCCTTGCTCGAGGTACCACCATTGTAATCGTTTCTTATATTAAGGATTTTCAATTCCTACTTCTTGATTTTCAGTAAGTCGTGAAATTTTGTGATAAATTATGGTTTTTGTAGTAACAGGCTGCTAGATATGATGATATTGATGACATTAGAAGCTTAGCTTCTGCTGGTGTTTCTCTTGATTCCAAAGATTCACTGGGTCGAACAGGTTCTTATCTATATAGTGTCGATTGTTTAAAGTTTCAATTTTCACATGCTTTTTTTTTTTTTTTTTTTTTCTGTTTTTAAAGTTTCTAGCTTCATTAGGATCAACCCATTTGCTCAAATGAACCCATATGCTTGTTATTTTTGATAAACCTTTTGTTTTCTGTATAATATCTTATTGTTCATTCGTCTAATAGCTATAGTTGTTAGTGATATAGTAATTATAGATATAATTGAATGGTGGTAGATTAGAATGGGCTTTGCCCAGTAGTATAATTGCTTTGTAGTGTGGTGGGTGCAAGGAATTGTTGGTATATTCTGGATAGCACCAGCAGGGTTGTTTCCAATGCAGCCTTTTGAGAAACTCCAAGAAAATCAAGATAAAGAGATAAAAGTTTATATCTGAGCCTCTAATGGGGCTAGAACTGATTGTAATCTTACTTTGTTTTGTATTCTTCAAGACAGCAAAAGCACCCATTATATAATATTTTTCAGGTGTCATGGCAGATAACGTGTGCTTGGCATAATGTGAGACGCATGTATGATTCTGCCTTACATTCAGCTATTTGCCTATTTCTTTATTTATTGTCCGTAACAAAAATGTTTCTAACTTTTTTATAAATATTTTGACTTTTTTGTTTGCTTCTTCTTTATTCTATATCTTAATATTTAAACCTTCCTGTTGGGACTAGAACATATGTAAATTATGTTGGTTTTCTAGAATAGGCTTTCTCAATTTGGATTACAAGTTGGCAACATGATTTAGAATGCAATACGTTTGTAGATAGGCTGTTGATGTGTCGTTACTTATATTTAAGAATATCATCTTTCATTTTCTTGCTTAATTCTCTGATTTCCAAATTTCAGCAGTTTCTTAATGAGCTAATGTTACTTCTTAGTTGAGTTTTTCCGCTCCTGAAATATTTATAAGCTTCCACTATTGATAATGAAAATTGTCATGTTGACAACAAGTGCAAGAAAAAGCTATATTAAGGGCTCAAGGAGATTTATAATTATTGGCCTCGATTACATATAGGCTTGTCCAGAACTTAATAAAGTCTTTTCATGTCATAGTTGACCTTTATTTTATGGGTTTTCCTCTAAATTTGCTACCTTTTCATTGTTTTATAATTATTTTTGTGTAACTTCTTCATTTTCAATGACTTAGATGCCTAAGGCATCTTATTGAACCTTTGTTTTTCGGCAATTTTTTTTTCAATTGTCTTTTATTTTAAGGATTAGTTTAGGAATCAAATTCTTTATGGGCTTTTGAGTCAACAAAACACTGGTGTTTCTATGGTTTTCTAATCATTATTTTTTATGCAATTCTTGGTTGCAGATGCTTATCAACTACTAATATCAAAACAGGCTAAAAGAAGTTAGAAGTAAGCACCACGCTTTTGTGCAAACTAAATCTGAACTAAAAATGGCATCTCATTTTGATTTTCTATTTCTAATTCGATCCCTAGCTTATTTTGATCCCTATTACCTAATTGTCTACATAAGAGCGTAACTTTTCAATATTCTAAGGAACTGTCCAAAGTGATTCCTACCGTTTCTGGATTTTGAATATGCTAAGGCTGCATATGGTTAATAGTTGCGCTAGAAAAGGGTACAGGCTTTCATTTCCATTATTGGTTTCTAACTCTTGGTTCCACCTGGTAATAAAAATAAGGAATAAATGCCTTTTCATTCCTGAATTTCATTCTCATTCCTCTTCATTCTCTTTCCCAGTGACAAAACAAAGCCTGAATGAAAGCTTTGTTTAAAAGGTAACAGACACAATGACCAAACAAAGCCTAAATAACAGCTTTGTGTAAAAGTTAACAGACACAACTCACGCACATGTTGTAATAAAACCACTGAAAAATCATGAGAAATAATATGAGAATTTTTATTTGTTCAGCTATGTTTCTATTTTCACTGACCTGCTATAACTATAAGGAGGTTATAGAGAGACTAAGTTTTTCCTTTTTATTTGAGGAGTAGGAGAAACATTACAATAATAATCCATGTCAAGCTAATAACACTGTACTGTGGCTGTAACACTCCCTACCTATTTATTGATGGGCCAAAGAAAGGAAATGTCTGATGTTCTTCACTGAGGTTGTGGAGCCTTTGACCTTTTGGTCTATAATTTCTTCTTTTATTATGAATTGCAATCTCAATAAGCCCACAAAATTTGTCATACATCACCTTCATAATTTGGTTTGATCATTATGGATTCCCTCATGACTTCTATTATTACCATTAGGGAATGCTTAGTTTGCTTTAAATTGGAAATGAATGTCTAATTTCCAACATTTTAATTAAAACTTTGTTTTTAAATTAATTAGAAGCAAATGCTATTTCATGTAATTCAAGTTGTTCAAATATAAAATATTATAAAAGATATTATACCTCCTCTACTAAGCACTTAATTAAAAATTTTCTTCTAGAACTGCATTTGATTAATAAAAAAATGGAAACAAAAGAATCAACAATATGGTACTGACTTAACTTTTTGGTTCCTTGGTAAAATGAAGGGTTAGAAATTTTTAGAAATTTTTGATGTTTCTTGTTTTTCTAGATGAAAATGAAAAGGAGAGAAATAAATTAGAATGAGATAAATTTCAGCCGGTTACAGTTACTAAATGACTAATGATCATCAAGTCTGCAACATTTTCATTTTAGTTGTATAACTACCTAAGAGTAGTGGGAGGCTTAGAGCTCATTACTTAATGGTCACTAGGTTGAGTTTGTGGCTCATACTCAGAGGAGATATTATGCACTAAAAGATTCAATCAGGGTAGGGTTTTCTGAGGAAGGGGAAATGGAAAAATTTGTTAAGCATGTGACTGCTCTAATTATGGGATGTAATTTTTAAATTTTAGTTTTCTTCTTTTTCTCAACGTAGAAGGAAAACTAGTAAAAGTACAGCTGCTTCTAACCTTTTCTTCTATAGTGAAAAATTAGAGGTAACAATGTCAGGGATATTGCTAAACCATGTGTCATGTTCTTTGCCTCTTCATTTAAGTTGCATGTCTTATTTTTCAACACATTCCATTATCACGTTGTTGACAATCATGCCATGTTTTACTATGATCATACTAGTTGTAATGGGATTTAGAAACAAAAAGGAGAATTGCCCGCTGATGATGATTGATTATTTTATTATGTATTAAATGTTATTTTGCTTGATTTGCTATCGTTTTGACTTTTTTTTCTTGTTTATGGAATTGCAGCTCTTCATATGGTTGCAGCTAATGGGCATCTTGATATTGTGGAGTATCTTATCAGCCAGGGAGTGGTAATGTTTTCATCTCATAATTTCTTCCCTTTTTAATACAATTATTTCGAATTATGGCTCAATGATTGGCTAATAGCTTATCATCTGTTTGCCAAAATTTTAAATTTTTACTAATATATGATTACATGTCTTTAATTTCATTAATTTGATAAATCTATTGTCAAGCTGATCTTTAGCTTGCAGATCCTATCTATGATTTTGTTTCTTAAAGTTTTACCAATATGAAAAAAGAAATATCTCATTTAATGGTTGAGGTTTCTCTCTATAGATGCATATTGTTCATATCTACAGTTCTAGGGTTGTAAACTTGGGTGAGTTGGGCCCATTTGCCAGGCTCAGGCAATAGGTGCATGTGTTAGCACTCTGTAATGTCCCACAGTTAGAATATAGAAAAGAGAGGGAGAAATAGAGAGGAAGAGAGAAAGGAGAGAAATAGAATGAGGGAAAGAAGAAGAACAGAGGTAGAATTGAGAGAGAAGGCAGAATTGAGAGTGAGAATCTTAGTAATTTGATTCCTGAGTTTCCTTCCTCTGTACAACCCTAATTTGTAGCTAAAATTCTACTAAATGACAAAATAGTCAGTAAGAAGAATATACTAATTCTCTGCTGACTCACATTCTGTTATTTTCCTATTTTATCGTGTTCTTACTCATCATACTCTAATCATTGCTCTACCATCAGCCAGTCATCCGCACTCTCAATCAATTACCTTCATACTCTTTTCCCTCTTTTTGAGTATGCAACAATTCCTTCCCCTCTAAGCCATTATTGTCCCCAAGAATGCATAGACTCAGGAAATTGTTTGGCTATGAATGACAGGTCTTCTCATGTTACATCAATATTAGGCAGGTTGTGCCATTTCATCAGTATTTGTTGAATGTGCTGGTTGTCTCTAAAAATAACTCTAGAGTTCAGAAACATCTCCTCTCTTTCCCATAACCAATCTCCCACAGCTGGTACATGACTTGTAACATTCTGAACGGCCGGAAAAGAAGGATCGTATCCATACAAGGCCTAATGCAACCCATGTAATTTGCAGATGTCGTTCATAAATTTCCTAGCTATTGTAGTTGCTGTAAAAAAAAAAAGGCCAAAGTGATAAAATGAGCAAATTTAGTCCATCCACCACCACCAGAATTATGTCCACCAGAATCGTTCTCTCTCTTTCATAGGTTGAGAGAGTTTGATTCTTCAAGCCAAGGTGCTGGAAGATGTATGCTATGGGTTTTCCATCTTGCATAAGTACTGCATCTATGCCTTTACCACAAACATCATATTCTAGTGTAAATGGCTTGCTGAATTTTGGTAATGTCAGCACTAGAGTCGGAGTCGGAGTCTTTTTTAGGGTCTCAAAATCTTGTGGAGCTTCTTCCTGTTATTTGAAGGCCTTAGTTTTTAACACGTTGGTCAGTAGCTTACTGATCTCTCTATAATTCTTGATAAACCTTATGTAATACTCTGTTATGCCCAAGAAGGCCTTCAACTGCTTAAGGTTTTAGGTGTTGGCCAATCAATCATTCGACCCACTTTTCTTTCAGACATCAATTTGACCTTGACTGCCTCCATTATTCCATTTAATTCAACCCTCTTCCCTTCTTTTTGGACTGTCAGCTTACAGTTCAAAAAATCAAGAGTGATTGGATTGTGTACGATAATCCAATCCCCTCCCAACATGTCATAATCAGTTAGCTCCAACACTCTCAAATCGAATTGGGATTTCACAGCTCTAAGGGCCTGGTTAGCTTCGAGGCATATTGTTGAGTTTGTTAGATTCTCAGAATATCGAAATAATGTTGAAAGAACACCTAACCTCTTTTCATCCTCAACAACACCTGTTGATAGCTCTTCTAGTAGCAATTGTTTGACATGTGGTGATGAAGGTGAGGTTGATAGAGCTGCTGTCAAGCAATTAATGGGAACAACCAATAATCCAGTTTGTTCACTTTTATAAGGGAACCATTTTCACTGATTGAACTCTCATCACTGCTTCAAGGCTAGACCTGAACTTCTACTATATTGACACAATTTGAGCCTTGTTCATTGAATTAACAAGCACGGTAGGGAGCTTTAATTCTTTTACTCCACTCAAAGCCATTATCTGCTTATTCTTGATTTGTCCTTTTTAATTTTATTGAATTCTCATCAATCTTTAATGTTCTTCGGTCACCCAGTGGCTGTTTTTCAGATTCTTGATTGGTAGGATTATATACTTTCTTAGTGCTTGTTGCACCTCTTGTCAGATCACCAAACTCATTGATAGTCCAACCATGTTTCCTAGGTAATAATCCACTAAAATTAGCTTCAATTCTAACCAATTCCATATTCATTGAGCAAAATGAACCACACAAAAAATGTCTAGACCCTTTAACTCAGCAACAACAGCAGACACTAAAAAATCAAAACATATGAATTTCTCCGGTCGACTATCATCAAGGGCACATAAGGAGGGCTAAGCTCTTTTTGTTCTAGCTTCTTCTTCCTCGACATCATCCACCTTTGGCCAGTTCCCTTTCTCAAAATCATCATTGTCCGTCATGTCCTGACCATTAAGCGCCATCATGGGTTTTGTCGTATACTAAGGGCCAGGAAAATACCAGCTACCACACCGGAGACAGGTGTTTGAGCCTCTTTTGTTCGGATTGTATAGCGTCAGAGACTTGAAGGTGTTTGGTTGGGATTTGGGAGCGATGGGGTTACTGGGTTTCTGCTAGAGAGGTGTCGGGTTGAGTATTTGGGTGTTGGGTTTGTGCGTTTGGGCCAGGTTGGAGTATGGGCTAGGAATGGGTCGATGAAACGGTGCGGATAGATTTTTAAAGCTTCTATGGGACGCCTCTAAAACCATTTCTTGCAACTTGGCTTGATCGATGGGGTGGCTGAGGGACGGCAGTTGGAGCATCCTCACCATCACTCCGATCTTCATCTCCTCAAATTCTTCTGGTTCCTCGTTATTCTCCTCTATTTCCTCCAGATAGCCCTTCACATCTGCTGTAGTTGGGTCTCGAAACCTCATCAGGCTAAGAGCCACTGTGTCGCGATTTCTAGGCATCGCATGGGGTCCTTGAGGTGAGTGGATTCTAGTTGAGGGGTTTGGTAGAAGCCCTTTGTTTGATGATTGGTAATCCTCTGTTAATGGATCTTTAAGGAAGAGCTTCTGTACGTGAATTTCAGTACGTGCGTGACCTACAAGGACAACTTTTGTCTCTCGAGCCCTTGTCCCAACGAACTCTTCATTGATTTCTCTAATACGAGAGGTTGGTGTCGGTAAAATCCCTTTTTCTAATACGTTCATCACTTTAATCAGAGGTTCTTTTTTTTTTTTTATCCTGAAGATTCAAAAGGAATTGCATCATCTGACCCATTTGAGTATTCAACTTGATTTGTTCTTCCAACAGCTGGACGAAATTAAAGTGTTGTTCCTTTTGGATGGCATCTAACCGAGGATAAACTTCATTTTCAAGAGAGGTAAGCCGATCTGACTCCTTTGTATAAGTTTCATCAACTATTGTGTCTTCACCCGTTCATGGGTTTCTTGAATTTTTTGATGACATGCTCATTGTTGTTTAATAAAGGTCTGATTTTCGTTAGCTCTAATACTAATTTGTGATGTCCCACAACTAGAATATAGAAAAGAGAGGGAGAATTAGAGAGGAGGAGAGAAAGGAGAGAAATAGAATGAGGGAAAGAAGAAGAGCAGAGGCAGAATTGAGAGAGAAAATCTTAGTAATTCATTCCTGAGTTTCCTTCATCTGTATAAATCTAATTTGTAGCTAAAATTCTACTAAATGACAAAATAGTTGGTAAGAAGAATCTACTAATTTTCTGCTGACTCACATTCTGTTATTTTTCCTATTTTATCCTATTCTTACTCATCATACTCTAATCATTTCTCTACCATCAGCCAGTCATCCGCACTCTTAATCAATTACCTTCATACCCTTTGCCCTCTTCTTGAGTATGTAACACACTCAATGGCTCTTTGTGTTGGGCTTGATCATAGAATGAGCCCATTAATGAAGCTAGATGGATGCAGGTCAATAATATCTCTGCTTATGCCAGCTACATTAATTAGATAAAACACTTTTTTTTACATATATCATTAATCTAACATTTCAGGCTAGACCTTTCCTCAAATATCATATTTAGATGAGCCATTTGGAAGAGGTGAACAGCCATTAAATTAATAGTCGTCCTTTTTTCCTTTTCTTTGTCTAGACATCTTTTTGTTGCATGTTCTTGATTCAAATTTAAAATTTTTACTTCAAGTGCTGAGCTTAAATCGTTATAAAGACTAGTATTTTAGGTAGTAAGGGAAATGGTTGGGCATGAAGGCTGAGCAAAATTTAACCATGTATATAATAGGATGGATATGGTTTTAAAATGTGAGAATAACTCAATTTTCACAAAAATGGGTGTGATTGATTAACCATGGTCCTGTCTGCACTCGATTTTTTTCAACTAGTCCCCATGTAGTAGATTTGACTTGTATCTAGGACTAGTTATCTTTCTTATCTATCCAGTATGTCATGAAAGAAAGGATACCATATCTGACTAGTGATTAAGGAATTTAATAAGTGGGCATCTAAGTTAATTCTATTTAAAAAATATGAATTCATTGTATTGGAGGCTTAAGCCTGATTTCAGAATATAATTGCAGAATGTTCTTGAATGAAACATCAATACATGTATACTAAATCTAAAATTATTAAAACTAATTTTGTAATTTAGTTTGGATTCTTATTGCAAAATTCACATAACCTGAAATTTGGGACTAGACAAGTCTGATACATAAAATTCATTCACAATTACACACACCTGCATACAAATCCAAGCAACATAGCTATCTCTATTCTTTTCTTATCCCTCTTGTTTTTAGTGATTTTCTTTTTTTCGTTTCTCTTCCTCTTTGCCTTTCTCTTTCCTTTCTTTCCCTCTTCTTCTCGTGTCCTCTTCTCTCTGCTCTCTCTCTAGTTTAGTCTTCCATGAGCTATTACTAGAGTAAACTCCATCCCAAACCTAAATACAAACTCTTAATAAACCTAATAGTTTTAGGATTGTCAATAACCAAATCACTCATCAAACTCATGATAGGCTTGCTAAAAATGCATTTGTTTTCATTTATTGAGATGTTGAACTTGTTTGAAGACATGTTAGTCAGTTTACTAAATAAGAATTAACAGAACCGAGGTTTTATTTATTCATTTATTTCAATTTTTATTCAGTTGATTGTGTAAAACTTTGATAGAAGTTTATCAGTGACCAGTTTCTGACAAAATCCTTTTATAAGAATTACTTTTCTATGTTAGACTAGTAACCAACTTGATGCTTTAAATAGATAGTCAGAAATTGGTTCTGTCATTGTATGCTGCATGATTCTTCACTCCAGTGAATATTAATCTAAAACAGATCAATAAATGTAAAGATGATGTCATTTTTAAAAAATAGTTTTTGCTACAATTAAAACAAAATAATTGTGGTTGCCTAGTCTTTGCTAGCTGATTGGGAGATGAGTATTATTTCAAAGCAAACTCCTGAAGACTATTTCTTTATAGGTGATTTTTTATTAGGAACATGCAGGAAATGTGTTCCAAATATAGATTAAGATTAATTAAATTAAAATCCAGCGCAAATGTCCTTTTTTCCGATGAATCTTAGCAACTCACGGCAGTCACATAGCTGCAACAACCTAGATTTATATGTGTGGAGCATGCTTAATAAAGTATATCTACAGATAATTTGCTTGCTTTAAAAACATTGTGTGCATGTGCTATTAGTGTCTACTTGTAAAGTAACAATAGATGATGAAACAATGTTACTGACTTCTCATCCAATGAAACAATGTTACTGACTTCTTATCCAAAGCAACAGCATAAGGGACTTTTTCTGATATTTGATCGGATTTTACTTGAATATGACACTCCAAATGTTAAGGGAAATTGAGAAAAAAAAAATTGAAGTTTTGTGTTGACCATCTATACCCAAGTCTAAGCTACATAGGTCATTGTAAACAATGACATAGCACCTTCACGAGTCATGATGTACGCATGCTGTCTTTTGTCTCATACTTGTTTTAAGTGCTGTATTTTCTGCTTCCATTCTTTGTTTTCCTTGTTCTTTGGCCAAATATTGAATCCTCCCTTTGTAAGTGCTTTTTGAAAAACCTGTTTAATTTTGGGAATTTCTGTTGAGCAGGATCTTAATGCATCTAATGAGGAGAAGAATACACCTCTTCATTGGGCTTGCCTCAATGGTCGTATTGAGGTAATTATCATGGTCCCATTACTCAGCAATTATTATGAAGTGTTCTTAGTTTCTCAAGTAATGGCTGACTTATATAGGTGGCTAAGAAACTGATTCTTGCGGGAGCAAGTTTGAGCATTCTAAACTGGTATGGTATTTCTAACTGGAAACCTGCTCTTTCTCTTCCCTTTTCACAGACAAATGTGCAAAAACATGCACACTGCATCCAAATGGTTGCAAATGAATTTTCTTTTACGTGCATTGGGGTGAATTGGAAGTAAAGGAAAGAGAAAGGAATGAAGGTGAAATCACCTTTACCTTATTTGACATTTAGTTTTGTTTTTTATGAGAAGGGGAAAAAAGGGTGACCATTCCCCTTCATTCCCTTCCTAGGAGTTGAAATTGGTTACACCCAAATTTGGAGTATAAAGAACTTATAACATGATGAAGGGGACTGGATTCTCTTCAAATATCTTGCCCTCAATCATTCAAAGTAACATTTTTGCTAGGCTGCATTTTACATCTAATTTTTTTACTTTTCAAACATGTTCTTGTAAAAATTTCTCTTCCCATCCTATTCTCTCCCTTTCCCTTTGCTTCTCCTTTACGTCATTTTGCCATGCATAATGTTACTGTATTATTACTGTTCAGCCATGAGCGTACTCCAGTAGATGAAGCTGTCACTCAAGGGAAAAGGGATGTTCTTGATGCAATCAACGAAGCTGTAGCACAAATGGAACTTTCTGGTGTTCGAGTTTCATAATGCAGGAACCTTCCTGATACACAGCCCAAGTGAACTTTTTACAGGTATTACAAGCTTGATGTCCTTGATTCTAAGACCGAGTCGTTTGCTTATTTATCTTTTAGTAATTTAATTGTTATTGGTAGTTATTGAATGACGATTTATGTAGGATGTCAAAAGAAAACGTTGTTTCTTTTTTTGTCTGGAGAATTTTCTCAAATATAGATAGCATCTTGAATTGTTATTTCACAATCACTCAAAAGATGCTAATGGGGGAATAAAGGAAAAGATTCTCACTCTTCAATATCTCAAGATTCATCAATGGGCGTCCACTTTTGATTATAAATTATGGTTTTGTAATTTGAAGAGAAATTACAATTTGCAATAACAATGGACATATGACCAATGTTGAACTTTTCATACAAAGGTGTAATATTTACTAAAGAGAAATCTTTAATGACGCTTTTGAAATTGAACTTATTCTGTTTGTCAACGAACAATATTTTTGTTTTGTTCTTTCTCAATGTTTTGTCTTTCTATATAATGAAAACACAAGATTGGGTTTTTGCTATTCTTATCTCCATTCCCAGTAAGAGTAAAGATTTAATACGAATTTTAATGTGTTTTTTTTCTTGAAAAAAAATGGTTAACATGTACAGTATGTTAAATTCGACGAATAAGCTACTTTAGTTCAGTTTGACGCTTCAAAAAACAGTTTGGTTATTGTTTTTATAAAATTTATTTTTCGGTTTGGTTTTAATTTTCTTTTTAAAACTAAAACATACTGTATTTGTATTGTATAATGTATATTAGCAATTAATATTTACTTGATAATGCTCTTTAAATTTGATTTTTCTTGATTTGAAATTTGTTGTTTCTTTTACATATATATATATATGTATGTATGTATGTGCTAATTTAAAAATAGCAGTTATTTACACACTCTAACTTGAAAAAAAATTCAATTTAATTTATATAATTATTTTACTTTTATAATGTTTATAAAATTCTTGACATATAATATTGTTATTAAAAAAATTTAATATGACGAGAACTTTACTTTGTGTAAGATAAAATAAAATAAAAAAAGATAATGATCAGAATGTAATATTAAAATTATATAAAATACATAATTACATTAATAACCATGTAAAAATAATAATTTTTATGCTTATAAACATAGTTTATATATTTAAGTAATATTAACAAAATAATTTCTATTATTTTATGAAAAATGAAGAGGATATGTCAATAATTTTTTCATCTATGTATATATAATGTAGGTATAATTATTTATTTTAATTAATTTGCTCTTTCTATTTATGTATTTGTCAGTTTATTTCACATATTTATCTATTTTATATTTATAGACATTTATATTAATGAATATTGATTATTTTATTTTTTATATTTATATATTTTGTATCAAATAGATGTATTAATAATGTAATATGTCTCAATGATCTTATATTTATAAGTTAAGAAAATACGAATTTATGAGTTACATGAGTAACTAAACAAATAAAATTCAAAGAGCTATATACGTATTTAACATATAATATATCACAATAATTCAAATAAATCACCATAACAATATAAAAAAAATAACTAAAAAAAATAAAGTATTTCAATAAGTATACCTTGACAAGATTTGTAGCGAAAACCATAAAGAAAATTTTTATGATCATAATGGCAAATCAAGCATTATAAATTAATTATAATATCTACAGAAATTAAAAATATTAATTTTTATTTTATCTGTTATTATAATTAATAAAATTTATAACTTAAATCCCCAACTGACAACATATATCAATGAATGATAATTAATATTTTCACATCGATGCTGTAATGATAATTCAAATAAATAATTAAGATTGAAAATATTAAATAAAACACCAGAATAATTGTAGACCTGTAAATTTTTCACTGTTTTATTTTGTCTGATTTTATCCAAAATATTTAAAGTGTTCAGAAATTTAAACCCAAAATTAAATACATATATGCTAAATTTCACCGCCACTTTGCAATATTCGCCATGAGCATGATGCGTTTGCATGTACATGATGCCATGCCATGGCAAATTCACCATGTACATGGCAAATTCCTCGTAAACATGGCGAATTGCCAGTTATGTGGCGAATTAGTCTTATTTAGAGCAAATAATGAATGTGTATGAGTTAAACTTGCAATCCCAGGGGGGTGATGATAGTTTGGGTATTTTAGAGTATTCGATATATTCGATCCGTTTATATAAAATATGAATAGTTTATAAATAAGTTTAAATGGGTATATGTAATATTTTTACTACAAGTAACATATTTTGATCGGATATAGATAATTGTGTACCCATTATTCGAACATAATTATATATTAATTATATTTTATTAAAATTTTAATTATATATTTATTATATTATATTTTAATTATAAAATTATATGTTATAAAATTATTTTTAATAAAATTATGTTAATATTAAATATTTATTTATAATTATTTAATTGAAAAAATATAATTTATATTTTAAATTTTATATTATTTTTATATTTTTATATTTAAAGGCTAATTAAATGGGTTCAGATAATAAATGAGTAGTATTAAACGGGTTTGAGATGGGTACATATATAACTATAATTAGATTTAAACATGTTCAAGTAATTTAAAAATTAAACAGATTTAAATTCAAATAAAATAATTTTTACAAGTACTCTATCTGTTGCCACTTCTAGATAATGAAAGTCTTTTTCTCGACAAAGTAAGATTAAACTTACAAGCTTATTTTTTTCATGGTTACATGAAGAAGAACGTGTGGAAATAGAGAAGGAAAAAAATAAATAAACAAGAAATAAGAGAGAAGAAAAGGAACAATAAGATTAGATTGAAAAAATTAATGGGAGAAAAAAAAAGAGTAGAACGGAAAAGAATACTGGAAGAAAAGAGAGACTTCTTGTAGATAATCTCTAAAAGTTGATCAAGACTTTAGAAATTTGCTTCAATTAGCTACAATCATTTGAAAATTTGGAGGAACCTACAAAGGCAAATATGTTCTTTATTACTTGAAATTAGATTTCACTAATTTTATTTAATCAAATGGATTTAATTTTATTCTTTCAATGTGGTAATATGATATGATTTGTTTTCATGTTTGGTTTTTAGAATTTTTATTTAGTTATTTCTCTGTTGTAAATATCCTTGTTCATGCTATTATTGTTACAAATGTTGAACTTTAAGGTTATCTATATTACAGTATATATGTTAGTTTTGGTGAATTACTGTATATATTATTAACTGATTCATTTTTGTAAGTACGATGTAGATTTATATTTCCAGTCACAATACAACTAATTCCTATATGAATTTATCTGCTCTTTCGTCTAGATTTATATAAGTCTATATATTCTTGTTTTAGTTTATTTAAAATGCTCTAAGTTAGCAAATATTTTTCTTCCTTTTATGTTTATTTTAGTATAAGAAAATTGTGGTTTATTGTATTTTTATTCTATTTGTTGCTTTATTTATAAAATTGAAAATTATAGTAGTTTAGGGATATTTTTATATGGGATAACCTATTTTTTAATCCCCAACTTTACGGATTTTGTCAGGTTAAGCATAACTTTTTTTTTTTTTTATCATTTAGTGCAATAACTTAATTTTTTTGTATCAGATCTATCCTCAATCAGGTTAAGAATTTGTCTGAGCCTACATGGATATGATGTGGCAGGCTCGGGTGGATTGCATCAGTTTGCATCAAAATGCACCATATCTAATCAAACTTTTCCCTCTTTCTTTGAGCCAAAACACAAAGCTTATGACCTCAACGACATCATTCTCTTGCTTTGGAAAAAAATCAAAAGATTTAGTAAATAACCCTCAACTTGATTCATTCTAATTGGCCCCTGTTAACTCTCAGCTCGATAATAAACATCCCTTTCCTAACCAATAGCCTGATAAATTTGATCTTAGCTTTTGTTTTGTCGTAATTGCAACTGAAGATCAGCTTTTGCTTTGGATTCTTATTGCCCACAAACTACTAATGTCGACCCCAGCTACACCCCATGTAGGGGACATATGAACCCACATAGCTTCTATCGAAATTAAAAATTTTCTACATTGTTGAATTTTCTGTTAGGACCACAAGTAAAAAGATGGGTTTGAAGAGGACTTGCATGACAATATATGCAACACCCTTATACCCTACTTACATATAGTACACACTCCCTTGAGTATGTAAAGTGTGTAAATAAGGCATAAGAGTATCACTAACTTGTCATTCATCAAATCTTATTCACTTCATAAAAGAATGGTTTGGTTTATAATTCAAAACATATAAGAGCATATACAAATATATATAAAATTGTAGTAAGTATATTTCAAACCAAAGATAAGTTAATATACACATACTTAATACTTTAGATAAGTACAATACAAAACCAAATGTTAATTTATATGCTAATACATCATATCCAAATATACATAATAATAAGTAATGGATAGTGAGCATAATTTGCTAACATTTGCATGGATAATTCAGTATGATATTATGTGATTTTACTGAATTTGAGGCATTTTTGCATAGGCTATAACTTAAAGAAAGAACAAAAACCAAGTTAAAGAAAGCTGTAAGAAGTTACTAAAAAAGAGCTGGAAAGAGCCTCGGGAGTAACCTTTGGGCAAGGCTTGTGCCTAAGGGGGGCCTGATACTGGAATATTACATGAGCCAACTGCGAATCTTGATTTACTTGGGACACTTGAGATACGATTTTTTAGCAGATTTTCAGAGATAATAGGATCTATTTATTTCCCTTAATAAATAGACATGAATTAGAAATTTTAATAGCTGATCGATTATTATTAATTTGTATTTTTTATTTTTATTTTCCTAATTAGAGTAGAAAACTTGTGGATATTAAAACCAACCTTTTGGCAGCCCTAAAATCTTATTCTTCCTCTCCTCTGATACTGTTCACATTTTTCCAATAACCATTGAAATATATTTTTATTTTGATTTTTCTTCAAATCATGTGTAACTAAACTCTATTCAATTAAAGGGGTAATCAATGTTTTCAATTCGCTAAGATTTGTGAAATCTAATCAATTCCTTACTTTTCTTTCTTTAAATTCAGTATTTATGTGTCCTCTATAGCTTATTACTATTATTATTTTGCTAGTTAAATAATAGGATCCATTGCTTGATTAGCTAAATAATATATCACCATTTAAAACTAAGAATCTATAATTATTCTTTAGCTTTTGTTACTTGTGGCAATTAGGCGTAATACTATAAGAGTACACAATCTAATTTAAATAAATTTTGTAATAGAATTTGTTAATTAGAATTAGGTCATTCTAAATCTTTAATATGTTAGCGGGTTAAATTCTAAAGGGCATTCCTATAGGGTTATTCAACAATATATGTTAGTTATAGAATGTCTCTTAACTAATTTATCAACTAAGGAAGGATTGACTAATGCGAGCGTCTCGATTAACTAAAAGTAATTTACTAAAAAATTAAAGAAAATTATCAATGATCAAATCTAAGGAATGAAACTAAGAATATTCACTTTGACTAAAATAATCATCATTATTATTTTCTAATTTAATTTCACTGCCACTTATTTAATTAATTTAAAATTTTAGATTTAATCATATTTTAATTTTTAGTTCTAAATTTCCTCCATTTATTTTAATTAAGTTCTACTTTAGGTTTTAGAAGGAAATTAATTTAAGTAATTAATTTCCTGAGGATTTAGCCCTATTCATCGCTTTTACAATTTTATTTTGTCTAAGAATAGGTTTTTATTTTTGGTAGATTCGACGCCCATCAAATTTTGGCTCTGTTGTCGAAGAATTTGATTTGATTTGATTTTATTTCTTTTGATGATCATGTTTGATCGTGAGGATGAACTCCTATATGATCTAGAGATTGAAAAGACCGCTAAAAGACTGAGGAAGAAGATGAAACAGCAAAAGCAAGTTGCTGTAACTTCATCATCTGTAGCTGATCGTGTAGCAGCCACAGATTTAGATTCAAACTCCTCATATTCTTCTAGTGAAATTGAAGAATAAGAACAAATGGTGATGAACAATGGACTTTGAGGGAATTGGCAGCCCCTCCAATCAACCAGCAGCCTCTTTGCATCACTTATCCAGCTCTAAACGCTTCTTTTGAGTTAAAGTCTGGTCTAATTCATTTGTTACCCAAGTTTCATGGGCTAGAAAGCGAAGATCCCAATAATCATTTGAAAGAATTTCATATTATTTGGTCAAGCATGAGACTATATGGAGTAACCGAATAACAAGTTAAATTATGAGCCTTCCCTTTTTCCTTGGACAACTGAGCCAAAGATAGGCTTTTTGACTTACCATCTGGATCAATAACCACATGGACTGACATGGTGACAACCTTCTTAGATAATTTCTTTCATGCTTTAACGGCTACAAATATAAGGAGAGAGATATGTGGTGTCAAGCAAAAATATCCGGAGAACCTTCACTAGTATTGGGAGAGATTTAAGCGATTATGCACAAGTCGCTTGCAACATGGAATTTTAGAGCAAGCTCTCCTCCAATATTTCTATGAAGGGCTGTTACCCATAGAAAGAAGCATGTTAGATGCCGCTAATGGAGGTGCTATAGTCAATAAAACTCCTCAAGCCGCTAGAGACCTCATCACCATTGTGGAAGCCACCTCCCAATGGTTTGGGAGCAAGAAGGAAACTCCAAGGAGAGTTAATGAAGTAAGTGTTTCTTCACTTGAGTTTAAAATAAATCCACTAACAAATTTGGTGAAAAATATGGCTGTAGGAAATGTGTAACCAGTAAAAGTTTGTAGAATTTGAGCACAATCAAGTCATCCAACTGATATGTGTCCCATACTTCAAGAAGATGAGCAACAATAAGTGAATGCTATAGGTGGATTTCCTAATCAACCCCAAAGGAGGTATGACCCCTATGCAAACACTTATAATCCAGGGTGGAAGGACCATCCAAACTTTAGCTATAGGGCAAGAGCACCAAATTCGCAACAATTCTAGCAAAGAGCACCAACACCATAAATATTTGGTAACCACCACCACATCATCCACCACCACAAAAATCAGATATGTCTCTTGATGACATGTTCAAAACTTTCATGACTATTACATAATAATTTCAATAGGAGACTTGCTCGAGCATTCAGAATTTGAAAAGTCAGATGAGTCAGTTAGCCACATCATTTAGCAAGCTGGAGTCTTAAGGGAAACTTCCTTCTCAAACAATAGTAAATCCAAATGCGCCATAACTCTAAAAAGCAAAAAGGAGCTGCTGGACAAAAACCACCAGAAACTTACCCCCGACAGGGCTTAGACAAGAGGGCATAATCTAAAATAATTGTTAAAAAGAGATACTATTTGCTGTAGTCAACTCTGATCAGCCCGTACCTCTGATAATACCACCCCCTTTTTCACAAAGACTTTCTAAATCTAAGAAGGAGAAGGAGGAGAAAGAAATTTTGGAGATTTTTTAACAAAGTTGAGGTCAATATACCTTTGTTAGATGCCATCAAGCAAGTGCCTCAATATGCAAAGTTCCTAAAAGAATTATGCACCAACAAAAAGAAACTTAGTGGTAATAAAAAGGTATGGGTAGGAGAGAACATATCTACTGTGCTTAAAACAAAGTTACCTCCAAAGTGCAAAGATCAAGATATGTTGGGAATCTCCTGTAAAATAGGTGATTTAGTCATAAAGAGAGTCATGTGTAATTTAGGAGCTTCCATAAATGTCATGCCATTGTCTATTTACTCTTCTTTAAAGGCTAGTCTCTTAAAAGAAATTGGAGTAATTATTCTACTAGCTGATAGGTCAGTGGTTAATGGGCTAATCTTTCCTGCAGATTTCGATATTCTTGACATGGAGGAGGATAAGTCTTCTAATTGCTCTGATATTTTATTAGGAAGACCTTTTCTTAGTACAACTAGAACAAAAATTGATGTCAATGATGGTACATTAACTATGGAATTCGATGGCAAAATTGTAAAATTTAAATGTTTATGATGCTATGAAGTACCTTATGATGTATCATGTGTGTATGGACTGGATCTCATAGATTCTTTAAGTCAATAAATTTTTAAGCTAAATATTTCTAACAATTTAAATACTATTCTTTGCAAAAGTCTTGATGCAGATAGCCTGAAGAATGTAGATGGCCGATATGTTATAGGTGAAAATCTTCAAGAGGTGGTGTCCAAATTGGGGGCTCTAAAAAATATGAAGGAAAATGTGTCCATGTTTGAATTACCAACATCCCATACTACGATTTTACCCTCTATCATGCAGGCACCAAATTTGGAGTTGAAATTGCTGCCCAAACATTTGAAATATGCATTTTTAGGAGAAGAAGAAAGTCTACCAGTGATAATTTTCAACAAACTCACCAGGGAAGATGAAGAAGGTTTGATTTGCATGCTTAGGGAGTACAAGGAAGCCATTGGATGGATGATTGCTGATATAAAAGGAATTTCACCTTCAACTTACAAGCATATGTAGGAGGATAGCAGGCCAAAAAGAGAGGCCCAAAGAAGATTGAACCCATTGATGATGGAGGTAGTCAAGAAAGAAATTTTAAAGCTTCTTGATGCAGGCATGATTTATCCCATTTCAGATAGCAAGTGGGTGGGTAAGTCCAATTCAGGTAGTACCTAAGAAGACAGGCTTGACAGTAGTGAAGAATGTAGATGACGAGTTGGTCCCCACTCAAGTATAGAATGGGTGGAGAGTTTGTATCGACTACAGGAAGCTAAATGCAGCCATAAGAAAGGACTATTTCCTCTCCCATTCATAGACCAGATGCTGGAATGTCTTGCAAGTAAGACCATTGCTGTTGTCTTGATGGTAATTCAAGATTTTATTAGATTCTGGTAGTGCCTGAGGATCAAGAGAAAACTACATTTGGATCCTTTTCCTACCAATGTATGCTATTTAGCCTTTGTAATGCTCCGGCCACATTTCAGAGGTGTATGGTAAGTATATTTTTTAAATATGTTGAGAATATTATAGAGGTCTTCATGGATGATTTCACAGTGTATAGAAACTCCTTTGGTGAGTGTTTGTCTAACCTGACTAAAATTCTTGAAAGATGCTTGGAGTCAAACCTTGTGTTAAATTATGAGAAGTGCCATTTTATAGTTGATCAAGGATTGATTTTAGGGAATATTGTGTCAGAAAGAGGAATTGAAGCTAATAAGGCAAAGGTTGATGTAATTAAGTCTTTATCTTACCCCGCAATTGTACAGGAAATTTGATCTTGGACATGCAGGTTTTTATAGGTGCTTCATCAAAGACTTCTCGAAGATCGCTCATCCTTTGTGCCAGTTGTTACAAAAAGAAGTGGAGTTTAATTTTGATGATTCTTGCAAGAAAGCATTTGATAAACTCAATGACATGCTGATCTCTGCCCCAATTATCTAGCCACTAGATTGGATTTTTCCCTTTGAAATAATGTATGTTGCCAACAATCATGCTATGGGACAGTGCTTGGGCAAAGAATTGGAAGGGAACCTCATCTCATTTACTATGCACCAAGGACCGTTGATGAAGCCCAATCGAATTACTCAACTATGGAAAAAGAGCTTTTAGCTATAGTCTTTGCTTTAGAAAAATTTCATTTTTATCTTCTTGGTACTAAAGTTATCGTTTATTCAGATCATGTAGCTTTGAAGTATCTACTCAAGAAGAAAGATGCTAAGCCAAGACTTATTTAGTGGATACTCTTGCTACAAGAGTTTGATTTGGAGATTAGAGACAAGAAGGGGTCAGAAAATTTAGTAGCAGATCATCTCAGTCGACTATTGATAGACGAGGGACCACTTCCAACTAAGGATGAATTTTTGAATGAACACCTTTGTTCTGTCTAGCAATCAATGACCTGGTATGTTGGCATTGTAAATTTTCTCCCTTCTAACATTTTTCCAGATGATATGTTAAAAGTAGAGAGGGATAAAATCAAGAGCGAAGCTAGATACTATGTCTGTGATGACCCGTATCTGTGGAAGTATTTTCCCGATCAAATAATTAGGAGATGTGTAAATGAAAGTGAGATTTTGTAGACATTTAATTTTTGATCCAGTCTGGTCTGATATTTTTTTATAGTCCAAAATAATTTTTGTGGTATTTTAATTAAATAATATCTATTTTAGTATTTATTATTTATAATTTTTAATAAAATAAAAAAGTAATATTAGTAAAGTTAAATATATATATATAAATAAATAAAATAAAAATCAGCGATGAAAAATTTCGTCGCCAAAAGTGAATTGGCTTGAGCCAATTCGCCGCAGGAACGCCCCAGTTTTCGCTCGCAATTTTTGTAGCCCACAGCAGTTTTTTCGCCAACGCAGTTATTTCTGAAACCAAATTCTATTTGGTTTTGGTTTCTTTTCCTAAATGGTTTTAATTTCCTTAGACAATTAGAAGTAGATTTATTATTTTTCCTATAAATAACACATTAAAACACATAATTAAAGAGGGAAAAATTGTTTTACTTGATCAAGACTTTGGACTTTTGACTTAGGAGGAAAAAGAAGACAGAAACCCTAGGAGCAAGAAACGGCAAAAATTAACAACAAGAAGCATTCATCAATCCATCAAAGGCAACAACATTGCCTTTATTCATTGTTCATCCAGAAGTCCATTGTGGAGGAACCAACGAACGGAGGTTTGATTACAAATCTTTGATTTGATTATATTTACAATATTCTTACGTTTAGATTCATAAATTGTTTAAGCATATGATGTTATTGCCATATTTTCTTTTAAATGTTTCTATCATTTGTTTTGATATTGAGTCAGTAACCTAAATTATTAAACTTAGTAGTATATTTTATAGATCAAATCATCCATTCATCCAGTAGCCTAAGTCATTGATTAAATTATCAAAAATCCTAAAATTGTTCTTCTATTTCCAAAACTTTAAAAACCCTAAATTTGTCCTTCTGTTCCCAAAACTTTAAAATCCTAAATTATTTTTTCCCGAACTATTTTCTTAATCTTATAAACCCTAACTTATTTGTCTGAAACTTCAAAATGTCTTCTTAATTCTCTAAAACCATAATCTTCTTTACAGTTTCTAAAAACTTTAATTATAATTGTTTCTATAAAACTCTAAACTATTTTCTTAAATCCTCAGATCAAATATGTTTTTCAAAATATCAAAAACCCTAATCCAGTAAACCCTAATTTTCCTAAACCCTAATTCTTAAAACATCAAAACTTTATGACAAGTTTATCAACACCTAAAACCATAATCCAGTGAACCTAAAACCCAATCATTTAAAATTATAAACCTTAATGTCTTAAAAAAAACTCTAATTTCATGATGTTTGCTTAAAACCCTAACTAAACCTACTTTTTTAAAATCACAGTAACATTATTTTCATAAAAACATCCAAAAACCTTAAATCTTTTAAACATCCAGTAGCTATGTTATTACTTTAAAATATTTCTCAACAAATTAAACTAGTATATGCAAAACCATAGCCATTGAACATAAAACCCTAGAAACTCTAATTAATGCATGAACCCCTAAAGTTAATATATTTACTATTTTATTTAAATTGGATGAATGTTTGATATCTTTGATGAATGATTTATTTATTATGAATGGTTATTTATTTTTATTTATTTATTTTGATTTTTAAATATTGCAAGAGGTATGTTTCCATATTTTTGGGTACCTCATGTCGTCAGCATAATGTAATTTATTTTTATTTTAAAGTTTTTGGACTAATGTAAAGGGCTTATTTTCACCTTTTGGTGGGTGTCCTATTTAGTTTAGACATGAACGATGTAAGGATATGTTTCCATCCTCGGATAGGTGTTCATTTATTTGCTTTGTTTGAACATTGCTTTGATTTTAATATAATAATATTTTATTTTAATTATTGCATGTAGTATGGATAATATTATCATATTTAAGAATTTTATAATATTAAGACCTGCAAAGGAGGCCGGTTCTAATGAACTGGGCATTGTGGGGGTGCTGGGCGCTGGGCCATTTCTCACCTTCCCCACACGTACCTAACTTTCAGAACCCATTAGGGGGTTGGGGATTCCTTAGAAATCGAGTCATCCACCCCTTTCTTTTACTCCATTTTCTTCGGGCGGCGATTCCATTTTCTTCAGACTTAGGCCCGTGTTCTCTAAGGCCCTGAGCCTAAACAGTGCCAAAGTCGCAAGAACCATTCCACCGGGAGTGGGGGAGAAAAACCCCGCTCACAGTGGCGACTCCACTGGGGATAAGAGAAGTTGATTCCGTTGGTCTTTATATTATTCTATTTTTTCTTATCATGATATTATCTATTACATCATATTAGTTTGCATCGTGTGCGTGAGTTAGGACGCCCGTGTTACCCGTGTTGTGTTATGTAAGGGATATCATACTTTCACTCAAGGTATGGAGATTGAGCATGACATAACCTCTCATAGCCTTGTACCATTTGGTATATACTTGCTATGAAAACCTAAGCCTTTTAACCCAAAGACTAAAGCTCATGTAATTGGCCTAGTTACTTTCCTTAGGTTTTACCCCAAATGCTTGTTGTTTGACTATGGTTAATTTATCTTGGTTTAAATCATGTCTTATTTGGTTTGTTCTTTCTCTAATATGACCTAAGTACATTGTAAGCTCAAAATAAATTTTTCTTTAAAGTCCAAAAGACCAAAACTATTTTCAAAACTTTTCAAGATGGTTTTTGGACATAAAACTTTTCTAAAAGCAAATCAAAAATATTTTTCTCATAATCCAAATACAAAGCCCAAAATATTTTTTTTCTAAAATCTTTTTTACAATGGGCTTAGAAATAAAATTATTTTCATCCAAAAGAGCTTGCAAATTATTTAGGTCAATTATGAAATACTAAAAATCAATTGTGAGCCTAGTTTATACTAAGAATAATTAACCATGGGCTTGTTTTTGGCATGAACCACTAGTTACTTTTTCAAGTGAGAAATCTATTTATAATAAACCTCTTAATTTAGTTTTAATCCAACATAACATAAAAACTACTTTAGTTGGTTGAATGGATTAAAACCTAATTATTGGGAATTATCATGAACTGATTTCCATTTTTGAAAATATAACTATTGGTTGAAACGTCCGAGGGAAATATTCGAAAATAAGATACCCCATGTTGGTATTTTGTTAACCATATACCTAGGAAAATAGACTCGCCATTCGTGTGTGGATGTTATAAGGTTGGAAGGAACGTCCTATTTATCCTTGTTTGTTTATTATACATGCATGCATACATTTGCATCTCATATCATTAATCCCTTCTAGCTCACAGCTCTGGATTATGATAGTTCAAAAATTTACGACAATTCGACCTACGCCGAAGATGAAGAATCTAGTAACAACTCAATCATTTGCTCACCAAAAGCAATGGAGCCCGAACAAATTCAAAGAATGGTGGAGGACGCCCTCAATGCCAAGATGGAAGAAATAAAAGAGGCCCTGGCTGAGACCATGAAGAACCAATTGGCTGCAATTTTAGAAAATAATGCTGAAGCATCTGCCAGCACTAAGAAGCCAAAAGGATAAGGGGAAGGCTAAAGTTGGTGAAGTGGTTTTTGATGATGATAAGGTGATCATTGATGAGGATGATGATTGGGCTCAATACTTCCAATATCCTCAAGACAAGAAGAAAGAATCAAAGATTGTTGAAAGATCAGCTATGGAGAAAACTGAAACTTCTGATGTTGAAAAGATGATTGCGGATTTGGAAAAGAAATTTGAGAAGAAGCTGAAAACCGAAGAGATGTCCGAGATCAACAAACTGTTTGAACAAGATGAGGAGGTCCCTTATAAGTTCAAGATACCTTCCTTCGATAGGTACAATGGTACTAGAAATCCTCATCTCCATGTGAAGCAGTACATCATTACTATACAGTCTGCCCGAGCTACTAAAGCTCAAACTCTGAGGTATTTTATGCTCTCATTGGACCCTATTGTCCAAAATTGGTTTAACACCTTAGAGGAAAGTACTCGAAAAGATTGGGACATGTTGTACGAGGCCTTCATCCAAAAATATAGATACAATGTCGAAATGAAAGTTACCTTAATGGAAGTGGAGTCCATTGGACAAAGGCCAAATGAGAATTTTGTGGACTATGTGAAAAGATGGAGAAATAAGGCCGCTTTGCTCAAGAAGAGGCCTGATGAATCTAATCAAATAAGAATGACTGTGAGAGGGGTGTTGCCTAGTCTTCGTGAAAGGATGTCTCATACACTCATCCATGATCTCAAAGATCTCCTCCAAGCTGGTCTGCAAATTGAAGAATGGGAAAGAGAGAAGAACCATTTTTCAACAAGAAGGAACGAGAAAGGAAACTATTAATCTGGTAACCAAGGCATGCAAAAGGCAGTTGGTGTTAATGCTACTAGCCAAGGAACAAGAAGATAGTTTTTAGAATTGGGGAAACCGCTGTCTTGGGTTGTCAATAAACTTCAAAGGAAGGGATTGTTACAACCCTTAAATCCTCATCTTTTGCCTAACCCACCTAAATTCGACACTAAGGCATTTTTTCCATTTCACCAAATGCAAGGACATGACACTGATAGATGTGTAAATTTGAGGCATGAGATCCAAAATTTGATTGATAGTGGAAAGTTGCCCGAGCCCAACAAGCAGAACACCAAAGACAATCCATTACCGAGGTTCAATAGAGTACCACCACCGACAACCTTCATGATTGGAGGAGGTTTGCACGAAAGTTTTATCATATCTTCTTTTCAAGAGATGGGTGGAGAAGCAACCAATGAAGAAGAGGTATTTAGCGAAATTGAACAAGCTATGGTGGGTAAAGAAGTTGCAATTTGTGTTGTGAGTGGGTTTTGGGATTCAAGCGATAGTGATGACGATCTTATATTCAAGAAGGAGGAATGAACTTGGTCCAAGCCCAAAGAAGATGAAGTAATGAACACTAGATCCGGTAAGCCCTATGCAACGCCACCGCCTAAGGAGGTAGAAGTTAATAAAGGAAAGGAAGCTGAAGTAGGGAACAAAGAAAAAGAAGATGATACAGTGCTCAAGCAACCCAAGAAAGTGTTAGCATTTGGGATTTATTGGCTACTTCTAAAAAGCACCGAGAAACTATGGCCAAGGCATTGGCCAGCATGCCAATTTCCACCTCTATAACACCGGAGGAGCTGATCAGCTTCATAAAAATTGAGGGAGTAATGAAATGTGAAGATATTCAAGAGAAGATCAAAGTTAATATGGGAGCGGTATCTTTCTCAGATGCGGATTTACAGGAAGAGGGGAGAGATCACATCCGCCCTCTCTTTATCAAAATAGAAATCAAAGGGAAAATGACTCCATGTGTAATGGTTGATGATGGGTCTGCCATAAATGTTTGCCCACTTAAAATATTGCCAAAACTAGCCATGTCAACAAGGGATCTAAACCCAATCGAGGTAACCATTCAGGCTTATGACAACACTAAGAGACATGCCGAAGGAACTTTCAAAGCTGCTGTCAAGGTTGGTCCAATTGAACCTATTGTTGAATTTGTTGTTTTGGACATACTTGTTACCTTTGCATTACTCTTGGGACGACCATGGTTTCATCCTCTTGGTG
This sequence comes from Garcia nutans, assembly GCA_947685225.1. Lineage (NCBI taxonomy): Eukaryota > Viridiplantae > Streptophyta > Magnoliopsida > Malpighiales > Euphorbiaceae > Garcia > Garcia nutans. Next base: position 3,641,869 of record CANTUV010000013.1, read on the forward strand.
GAGTTCCTTCCACCCTTCATCAAAAGATCAAGTTCCCTAACGGAGATGAGACAGTGGTCATCGAAGCCGAAGATAATGAGGTTGTTAATGTGCTAATGATTGAAAGGCCTCGTAATGGTTTCCAAGTAGTTGCAATTTCTGATGCTGTCAAGGTTGGTCTTGGAAAGGGCAAGTTCGGTTTGACAAAGCTTCTAGATTTCAAAGATGTCCAGCCAAAGAAGAATGAGAAGATGAGCTTCCCACCACATGAAAAAATCTTTGTCAAAGCTCCAAACATGGGACCACTCCAAGGAAAGCCCGAGCCAATCATGTTCATGGGAAAGTTGATCTCGGGTTTTAAAATTTTTGCAGATGTTGCTGAGCTAGTGGAGCAAGTGAAGAAAGAGCTCACCCTGCCAGCCAACAAGGAGTCCAATCCAGAAGAGAAGAAGGAAGTTGTCCTGAAAGTCGAGAAGACTCTGGAGGAGATTGCTGCCTTGGTTGAAGAGAAGTTTGAAGATATTCTGCCTTATGATTTTGAGAACAATGATTTTGATTTTGATTTTAATTTGTCTGTTATGTATGAGGATGATGATGTTTTCTTTTCTAAAATGAATGCAATAAAGTATGATTTTGCTTACTTGTGTGATGTTTCTCCTGATGGTTGCATACATTCAAATAGCGGTTACATGAGCATCTTTAATATTAATTCTGTTGATACATAATCATTAAATTTGGGAACAATAGAAAATCCTAAAAACATTAGCATAGCATCCAACCTTACTCTTGATGAGAGAGAGAGATTTGAAAATATATTCAAAAAATATGAAGAAGTATTTTTTTGGTCTTATGAGGATATGCCTGGAATAGATCGAGACATAGCCGAACATCTTATTCCTACTTACACTCACATGAAACCTGTCAAACAAAAGCTTAAGCGATTAAGACCTGAGTGGGATGAATTGGTAAAAGAAGAGGTCACTAAACAAATACAAGTAAAGTTCCTTGAGGTGATATAATATCCAGATTGGCTAGCCAACATAGTACTCGTGACAAACAAAGATGGAAGAATAAGGGTTTGTGTGGACTATAGAGATTTAAACTAAGCTTCCCCTAAAGATGATTTTTCTTTACCCCATATAGATGTCCTCATTGATAGTGCAGCCTCTAGTGTGCTACATTCATTTGTAGATGGATTTTTTTGGATACAATCAAGTATTAATGGCCCAAGAGAATAAAACTAAAACTGTTTTTATTACTACATGGGGTATATTTTATTATAGGGTGATGCCGTTCGGCTTAAAGAATGCTGAAGCAACCTACCAAAGGATGGCCACCACACTATTTCATGACATGATGCATAAAGAAGTTGAAGTATATGTTGATGATATGATGGTGAAATCAGATACAAGGAAACAACACATCCAAAACTTAGAATTATTCTTCGATAGAGCATTGAAATATAAGCTAAGATTAAACCTAAAGAAGTGTGTGTTCGGGGTTACCTCAGGTAAATTGTTGGGACATGTAATTGGTCCAAATGGCATTGATATTGATCCTGACAAAGTTAAAGCAATCAGGGATATGCCAGCCCCTAAGACAGAGAGAGAAGTTTGGGGATTCATTGGTAAATTACAATACATTAGCAGATTTATAGCAAAGCTCACAACAATATGTGAGCCTATCTTCAAGTTGCTTAAAAAGAATCAGCCGGCCTTGTGGAATAAAGAATGTCAAAAAGCCTTTGAGTGAATAAAGGAGTATCTACTAAATCCACCTGTTTTAAAACCACCCAAACCCGGTAAACCCTTGTTACAATACTTAGCAGTAGAAGAAGAGTCAATAGGAGCCATGCTAGCCCAAGCAGATGAGTCAGGGATTGAGCATGCAGTTTACTATTTGAGTAGAAAGTTCCTACCTTATGAAATTAAGTATAGTATCATTGAAAAGACCTGTATAGCTGTGGTTTGGTCTTCTAAGAAGTTGCGGCATTACTTTCAATCTTATAGTGTGCAAGCAATTTTCAGGTTGGATCCAATGAAGTACTTAAGGAAGACACTCTCTTTGATTGGGAAGTATGGGTGATGGTTAATAATATTGGAAGAATTTGAGATTGTGTATGTAACCAGGAAAACAATCAAAGGTAGAGCAGTGACAGAATTCCTAGCCCAACAACCATTACCGAATAGCGAAGAGGTAGTCTTAAAATTTTTGGATGAACATTTAAAGACAATTAAAGTACAAGGGTGAAAAATATATTTTGATGGAGCAGTAAATAGGAAAGGAGAAGGTTTAGGAGTCATACTAGAATCACCAGAAGGGGAACTTATCCTTTTAGCCAAAAAATTGAAATTCAGGGCAACCAATAATATGGTGGAGTACAAAGCATGTATCTTTGGTTTGGAAACCCTACTGATTACGAAGGTGGATAAGGTGAAAGTTTTTGGCGATTCATTGCTAGTAGTATCCCAAGTAGATGGAGAGTGGGAATTGAAAGAAGAAAAATTAAAACCATATCATCATTACTTGACCATGATGAAGAATAACTTTAAGGTTGCAGGTTTATACACCTACCAAGAGAAGAAACCAGATGGCTGATGCCCTAACCATATTGGCTTTGGTATAGGAAAATCCTATCAACTTATTCCTTAAGCCTCTGATTTTGACCAGTTCGCCAACTCCTGGCTTTGAATGTGAGACAATCATGAAAATTGATATAGATCATGATGCGTGGTATGATACTATAAGACTATTTTTAAAGTAAAGGGAATACCCGTCGTGGGCAACAAAGAAAGAAAGAAGAGCCATAAGGCGGTGGTCTTTGCAATACATCACCTTCCATGGAGAGTTATATCGAAGATTGCTTGATGGGATGCATTTAAAATGCTTGAAGAAGCCTGAAGTAGAGCATATCATGTCAGAAATACATGCGGGAAGTTGCAGTCTGCACATGAGTGGTTTGGCCCTAGTTAAGAAGATAATTCGACAAGGTTATTACTGGTTGACCATGGAGAGAGATTGTATTGAGTTCGTAAAGAAGTGCCAACAATGTCAGATGTATGGTAATTTGAATCACATGCCTCCTAAAGAATTGCATTCTATGTCTTCACCCTGGCCCTTTGCCACTTAGGGTATCGACATTATAGGAGAGATACATTCGACAGCCTCAAACGGTCACTATTTCATTGTAGTAGCTGTAGATTATTTTTCGAAATGGGTCAAAGCTGAATCCTTCAACAAACTAGGGGCAAGCCAAATGGCTAGATTTATTGAAAAGAACCTCATCTGCAGGTATGGAGTCCCGCACAGTGTGATATCAGACAATGGGGTACAGTTTCAAGGAGCAGTTAAGGACTTATTCTCGAAGTACCAAATCCATCATCACCGATCCTCTCCTTATATATCAAAGGCTAATGGTGTGGTAGAAGCAACAAACAAGATAATTAAGCAAATTCTATCCAAGATGACCAAGACATATAGGGATTGGTCAAAGATGCTTCCTTTTGCTTTGTGGGGATATAGAACAAGTGTGCACACACTGATTGGAATGACACCGTTCTCTTTGGTTTATAGGATGGAAGTAGTGTTGCCAATTGAAATTGAGATCAAGTCGTTGAAAGTGGTCTTGGAAGCTGAACTGCCCGAAACAGAATGGGTAGTGAGCAGATACACGCAGTTAGTTTTACTAGAGAAGAGAAGGTTATAAGCACTGTATCATCATCAACTGTATCTAAGGAGGATAGATCAGGCTTACAATAGAAGGGTTAAGATCAGAAAACTCAGAGTCGGTGATTTAGTGTTGAAACAATGTAAGCCTAATGTATCTGATCCAAGAGGAAAATTTAGGCCTAGCTGGGAAGGGCCATATGTTGTCAAACAAGTCATGAACAAGGGTATAGTGAAGTTATCAGACATGGACAGGAATGAGTTTAGTGAGCTAGTGAACATTGACAGGTTGAAGAGGTTTTATATAAAAAAAAAGAGAGAAAAAGAAAAAAAGAGCTCGCTAGGTTGAAAACCCAAAAGGGCGACCTAGGCAAAAGTTAGAGCAGTCCGCTAGTTTTGAAAACCTGAAAGGGCGGGCTTGGAAATAATTAGGGCTAAATGAGAAAAAATCATCAATTAGAAAACCTGAAAGGGCTAGTTGGCAACATGAGTGATCTTGTGTGTGCTGGCTTTATGTTTGGTTGTTTCCCAATTTAATAAAATAGAATTAATATTAAAATTGTTCTATGTGCACTGTCATAAGTATTTGACCAGGTATGGATGAAATAAATAAACACAATAGCAAAAGATGATGACAAATTATAAAAGGAAAAGAAACATCTCTTATTATTACTTTTATTATTTCATCCTAACAATACACTTTCTAAAGAAATTGACAAATGTAAAATCTATGGCAGATGATAAGTGTAACGTGCAGGCCAGCTTTGCTTCAGCCGATCCAAGTAAGAAGAAGCAGGATGGAGTAATTTCCTAGCAGAATGATGTCATGGTAGATATCTGACAAAATCCATAGATGGAGCATCGAGCAAGCAAAGATGCTCCTAAAGCCAAATCTGTAAGAAAAAATTTAATTAAAAAAAGGTTTGCTAAGTTGAAAACCCGCAAGGGCGGCTTAGGCAAAAATTAAGACAGCTCGCTAGTTTCAAAAATTCGAAAGGGCGGACTATGCAAAAATTAGAGCAATAAAAAAAATAAAAAAAAAAGAAAAACCTAAATTGAAAACCCGAAAGGGCAGTTTAGTAATTACTTGAAGCAACAATGGATTCTCGGTCAGTCTCTCTGACAATCCTAATTTAAGTTGGTCTAATCCAACTAAAGTTTTGGCTAAGATCACAGATATCGGCGATAAGCCTCCTTTTCATTTGGTTCATGATATCCAATACTTGTTGATCAATATCTCCTTCAGAAGAAAAAAGCAAGAATTGGCCAAGCAAGCATAGACAAAGCATACGTCCCCATGCCTTAGTAGGAGCCAAATGAGAAAGTCAAAAGTCAATTAAGGGACCAAGCAGAATTTTCTCACCTCTCATCAATTGTAGAACTTCAGGCTTTGAAATTTGAAATAACATCTGCATCTTTTGTTGAGTCTTGGAAATCAATATAGGTAACACCATTTGTTGATTGCTTGGATATCCAAGGATGACCTCAAATTCTTCAATTAAGGGACATATTTCAAAGCCATTAATTTTAAATGTCCTAGAATTTACATTCCAAAAAGAAGCCATGGCATGTAAAAAAGAATGGTCCAATTTAACATTTTGAAAACACTTCAAAGTATCAATTTTTTACCAAGATATTTGTTTTCAATGAATGACAGTCATATTTTTAAATAGAACTTTTGTTTTCTTCAAATGGAGTTCGGTCATTGTTGACGAATGAAGGAAAATTAGAATTGTTAAAAGGAGTTTTTACGTTGAAGTAGAAAATCTCCTGGCTTCTGTATGAAATTATGGCATGAAAAGAGATTTATATAGGATGATTGTGGTATTCCAAAATTGATAAGGAAAAGTGTGAGACCGAGATGCACGACGATAGCGAATTGGTGACGAAAGGTCTTGAATTACTACGTAGCATTTGGTTTTGGTAAATTGGTGTGACTGTGAAAATATTGAATGTGAAAAGGAAAAATAAATAATTGTAGTGTATCAATAATAATGATGATAGAAACAAAAAAAAAAGAAAAAAAAAAAGAGTTGCAGTAAAAATAAAAATTATATATCATCATTATTATTTTTATTATTATACTTATTATACAATATTTCCTTAATTGATACAATACTCGTACATCACTAAGACTGAGGTGGTGGATCATGATCAAACAAAGCCTTAAAAAGTCATCGCCTATTGAAGAAAGAGGCATATCACCCATCCCGAGTCCGCCAGAAGTAGGAGCACCTGAATCTCTATTGTAATATCCTCATGTATGCCCTAGAAGTTTTGATTATGTTGTTGTTGTTGTTGTTGTTTTAAATTGGATTGAAAGTATATGTTGTGTGATAAGAAAAGAAATTGGAAAGTGAATGCTTATGTATATGTGTTTTGGGAAAGAAAGAGGGTTTAGAGCAAAGTGTATATGTTGTTTATATGTTAATATATGAAACATATAAATTGGTCAAATGAAGAGTCAATGCAAGAGGATATTTTTGTGTGACATATGAAAGTACATAAATGGGCATATAAGAGACAAGAGGTTAGTTAAATGGATGAAGGGTGTTTTGGTAATTGCTTGAATTGAAACACTTGGTGGAGATTAAAAGAAGAGTTGACTTTGTTTCTTGTGGTTCATTTCTTCTTCTTTCTCCATTTGGCCGGCTCCTCCATAGACAAAGGAAAGCAAGAGACAAAGAGAAGATCTTGAAGAGTTAAGCTCAAATTGAAGGAAGATTGAAGTGATCAAGTTGGAGATTTGTGGAATTCAACAACTTTGGTAAGTACTCTTTTGATCTCTTTGCTTATTTGAATGATATTTGGTTTTGATAGATGATTTTAAGAGTGAGTTGTTTGTTTGTGAGATGATTAGAAGTGTTTGGTCGATTTGATGATGGATTTTAAGGATAAGTTAAAGGAAAGAGTAGTTGATTGGAGGAGATGATGTTGTGTTGTGTTTAGGGTTTTGAGATGATTTGGTGTTTTGTGTTTGATGTGTGTTTTGGTTTGTTTTTGGTGTTGTTGCAAGTTTAAGATGGTTTTTGGGTATGTTTTGTGAAGATTGTTTGAAGAGGATGTTGGTGAATAGAAGTGTGTTGTTGAGTGTTTGGTTGTTTTGGCCGGATTTTGAAATTGTGGCCGGACACGCCCATGTGCACGTCCAGGGTTTTTAGGCGTGTCAATTGTGTTGGAGGCAATAGTTTGACACGACCAGTAACACGCCCGTGTTATTGAGCGTGTCATAGCTACTGTGAGAATGGAGAAATTACACGGCCAAGAGCACGCTCACTTTGTTGGACGTGTTGTTAATTTTGGAGAGGCAGAAGGTATTACACGCCCAGTGACACGCCCGTGATTCTGAGCGTGTAAAAGCTTCTGTGTTGTGGAGTTAAGGCACGGTCAGGGACACGCCCATGTGGTTGAGCGTGTCATGTTTGAGGTTGCCCTAATTAACTCTTAATTGGATTATCTCTTGTGCATTCCTAAGCAAGTATATGCTATTACTTTTGATTTAGGTCTTGAAGAAAGTGATTGATCATTGATTTAAGAGGTTAAAGAATCTTGGACAAGGAAGTGTTAGGAGTTGTATGAATTGTTAGTGAGGTAAGTACAAATATTGTATTATTGCATTGTTGCATATGATGTTGAGATTGATCATAAATATGATGATAATGGTAATGTATATGATACTATGTGAACAATGTGATATTTCATGTATTGTGACTCATGTGATGAGTAATGTGTTTTGTTATGTTTATATCAATAATGCTATATGTATAATGTGATGGAATATAATGCCATTGTGATTGCCTATGGTAACTTATATGTGATATGAGGCCATTGTTATTGGCTATGATGAGAGTTAAGAATGGAAATGATAATTAAATAATAAATTATTTGTGTGGCTAATGTGTTATTCCATTTTCAGAGTTTGTTGTTGGTGGCATGCCTAATAAGTGTAACAATCTCTTGAAGTTAGGTTGGATTGAATCCTTGAAGCCTAATTGAGATGTTACCACCCTTGAAGCTAGGTTGGGTTGGTTCTTGAAGCCAAGTTGGGTTGATGCTTAGCATACTTTGCTCCCCTTGAAGCTTGGTTGAACCTAATCCTTGAAGCCTAGTTGGGTATATGATATTGATAAATGCGATAACAAAACCAAAGCATTAACTCTGAAAATTGAATGACATATTAGTGTGTTTTGGGCCCATGCTTGTCTTTGTTTAATGAGATTCATGAATGATAACATGATTGATAAATGAGGAATATGGAAGGATGTTGAAATGTGATATGCTTATATGATTATGATTGGTGAAATTCAAAAATGTTAGCTTCTCATTTATGTTGTGTGTTTATTAATAATATGTATGGCATTGAAGCATATCATTAGCATGATTTGTCTTACTAAGCCGTTGGCTTAGCGCGATAGTGTTAATCGCGTAGGTGATAGAGTTGAACCCGAGAGTTCATCGAGACCGAGTGAGAGTAGACCTTGAAGAGTTGATTTTGGGAACTTAAAGATCAGAAGAGATTTGCCAATCATGTACTACTTCTTTATATTTTGTAAAGTAGTATTTATAATGTAATTATATGCACATTTGTAAATATGGATTTAAATGTTTCATATATGTAAATATTTTATAAATTCTGCTGCGTATTAACTAAATGTATATATATATATATATATCTATTTTGTTTTGTATTACAAGTAACTACCTATTTTTCTATAATATATACAATTGAAAGATTATGGTATCGTTTAAAATGTTTTGAATGTTAAGAAAATCCGTAGCATCCCTATGTTTAGTGCATGTATACTACATTGTGGTGTTTGTAGTGTGCATGTATTGAATGTGGGGGTGTTACATCTATCACCTTAAAATTCAGATCTATAACAGTCCTTATCTGAAGTAGACGAAAGGATCTCATGGTCATTAGATTGGGGCATCTAGATGACGAAGCACCAGGAACTCTCATCCCCTGAAACGAAAGTCTCAAAAATCTTGCTCTGACTAGTGATACAATTTCTCAAAATGGGAAACCTATTGACGACTAGAGGCCAACTCTCCTTGAAGTTTCTTGTTTTGTTCTTCAAGCATCCACTGAGCTAGAAAGGAAAAGAGTAAGAGCATACATAATCATGCATACATATAGCATAAATTATCATGGAACAAGAAAACCTACCAGGTAATTCATATCAATAACCTGTGAATGAGATGGCATCTCCAGTTGATTAGATTGAGCAAATGGAGGAGCAGTAAAAGAAGGACTCGCCTCATGACCAAATGAGCCAATAACCTGCAATAATCATTAAAAAAGTCAAAATAAGTTAAGAAAGAAGCGATTGCAATGGAAAATGGTAAAAGTTTACCTGAGAAGTGCTAGCCCTGAGATGTGAGACAAACTCTCCTCCCTCTCCATGATACTCCTCTTCATCTCTAGCCTCATTTTCCTCAGGAATCTCCCGTACACTAACAGGAGATACGTCAAAGTTTAAAAGTCCTACTTGAATAAACTGGATATAAGATGCACTCGGTGGATAGAGAAAGGTTTCAACATCATAACCGTGGCGAGCCAACCACCATGCATTCTCCGGCATTGACGTGATATTTAAAGTATATTTTGGGCAATGCATCGGGATCCTCCACTGCTCGGGACCAAGAAACCACTCGTATACTCTCTCTCTGAGAAACCAGCCACTAAACACAGGGCCGACAATGACTCGGCGGGTATGTTGAAAAGGCAGTGCGGCATTCATGGAGGAAGTCCAGTTCGTTCGCTCTTCTGTGTTCCACAGGCCAAATTGACCTACAAAATGACATAAGGTAAGTGGAGTTTTATATAAATTTTAAAGTATACTAATGCTATTTTACCTGGCCCCAGGTTAAGCAGCTCAAGAGAAAGCGTTGGGTATGCACATGGTGAGAGCTGGGAGCTTCTACACGATCTGACAACCAAAAATTTAATCTCGGATACCTGATTCTCTCTCTAGAAATACCAGGCACCCTCACAAGATTATGCTCATATGCTCATATCTACAACAATAATAAAAATCAAATTCATGCAAGAATAAGAATGGAATTGACATTGGAGGAAGAAGAGTACCTCAACAATCGCCATAAAGCCAATAAAAGACTTCTTATTTCTACAAATTTTGTCAAGTCCATAGTAAAGACAGGCAAGGCCAGCTTCACCCCAGCCTTAAAGCGATACCATACTCATATTAGTAAGGACCCTCAACACCGACAAATGGATGGTGGATTCAGTGCTGCCTAAGATGGTCGACCCGAGCAAATACAGTAAAAATCCTTGAACATATTATTTGGATGTTTCCCTATGAACCCATCCTTCGTAGTTCATCCAATAACTCCGAATTGGCTCAATTTTTATCTTGAAAGGCCCTTTAAATGATGGTTCCATATCGATTAACTGTTGGATTTCTTTGAATGGCAGAATATCATTGGTAAGAGGGACCGGAAGGCCATAGTACCAGATACCGGTTATGGCTGTATAATCGACTGGGCCAATAGTCATTTCTCCTATAGGTAGGTGAAAAGTATGGGTCGTGTCCATCCACCATTCTGACAATGCTTAAAATACACTCTAGTCTATCGGACACTCCTCGGATGGTAATTGCAAGATAAGGCTTTCAAAACCGTAATCTTGGATAATTCATCTTACCTGAGAAGGTGCTACATCATACTAATATCGGGCTTTATAGACACATCCTCTACCCTGGATAACGCAACGATCACGCTAACACGGAGCCAGGTAAGTTAACACAAGGTAAGTATATCATCATATCAATACCGCTGATTTTTAGGCTAAATTTATTTATGTTCTATTTTTAGTCTATCTATTTGTTTGTTAAATTCTTAAATTTACTCATCTAATTAATTTATTGTTCCTAAAATTAAAAAAATAACAAGCAAAAAATAATAAGAAACGAAAAATAAAAAGAAACAAAAAATAACAAGAAATAAAAAAATAAAAAAATAAAAAAATAAAAAAATAAAAATGAAAAAATAATTTGCTGTTAAAATAAGTTATTACCTTTCTCTTTTGATTTAAACTGCGATGAAGCGGCATCCCAGCTAGTAGACTTATATTTTCATTCTCATGTTGCCGAATAAACTCCAATAACTCAGCATTAGATCGAGTTCCTGATCTTGAAGCATGCATTTTCTCATCAACTTTATGCTAAACTCTCTAAACTCTCTGATAAAAATGTATAACTATGAATGAAATGAAGAAATGAGCTGCAAGGTTTTTATATAGAGAAATTGCAAAGGAAAAAGACAAAAATCAAAAAGAAAAAATAGTATTCTCGTGTAAAAAAAAAAGAGAAAAAGTAAATTTTACTATTGATAAATAGCAAATGACTATTTACAAATAGTAAATGAATAGTTGGTGAATAGTGCATAAACAGTAACTACACAGTAAATAAATAGAAAACTCAATTATTCAATTCAATCATTCAGATATTTGCGCGTATATAAATATTTTTGTACTTTTAAAATATTTTTACAATCAGGGGGCAAGAAGATATGAGCATAGTAAAAATTAGCTACATTTTTTGCAAAGCTAATTTTTTTGCAAATTTCTTTAGTATCCTACTGACTACAATTATTTTTTGCAGATAATCAAATCTTTCTTAAGTCCAGAACTTAGCTCGGGTCTAGAATCCAAATTTTCTCTTAAGTCCAGAACGTAGCTCGGGTCCATAACCCAAATTATCATTAAGTCCAGAACTTAGCTTAGGTCCAGAACCTAAATTCCCTCTTAAGTCCAGAACTTAGCTCGGGTTCAGAACCCAAGTCTTTTTCGAGTCCAGAACTCAAACCGGGTTCAGAACCCAAACCATCCCGGGTCCAGAACCCAAGTCTTTTTCGAGTCCAGAACTCAAATCTAGTCCAGAACCCAAACCATTCCGTGTCTAGAACCTAAGTCTTTTTCGAGTCCAGAACTCAAATCGGGTCTAGAACCTAAACCAGCGCGGGTCTAGAACCCAAGTCTTTTCCGAGTCTAGAACTCAAACCGGGTCCAGAATCCAAACCATCCTTGGTTCAGAGCCCAAGTCTTTTTCAAGTCCAGAACTCAAACTGGGTCTAGAATCCAAATCATCCCGGGTTCTGAGCCCAAGTCTTTTCCGAGTTCAGAACTCAAACAGAGTCCAGAACCCAAGTCTTTTCCGAGTCCAAAAATTCAAATCAGATCCAGAACCCAAGTCTCTTCTGAGTTCAGAACTTAAACTGGGTCTAGAACTCAAACCATCTCGGGTCCAGAACCCAAGTCTTTTTTGAGTCCAGAACTCGAACCGAGTCCAGAACCCAAACCATCCCGGGTTCAGAACCCAAATCATCCTGAGTCTAAAATCCAAGTCTTTTTTTAGTCTAGAACTCGAACCGAGTCCAGAACCCAGGCTATTTCGGGTTCAGAACCGAAGTCTTTTTTGAGTCCAGAACTCAAACCGGGTCTAGAACCCAAAACCTAAACCATCTCAGAAAAATTAAGTCTATTTTGTCAAAATTATGTCTTATTGCTTTTCACTCTCTTTTGCCGTAGTTTCAGATCGTTCAAGCATGTAGACCCTTAATTTTTGACCCAGTTTGGTCCGATATTTTTTTATATTCTAAAATAATTTTTATTTTATTTTAATTAAATAATATATATTTTAGTATTTATTATTTATTATTTATAATTTTTAATAAAAATAAAAAAGTAATATTAGTAAAGTTAAATATATATATATAATAAATAAATAAATAAATAAAAATCGGCGACGAAAGAATTGGCTTGGGCCAATTCGTAGTAGGAATTTCCTACGGGCGAATTGGACCAAAGATTCGATTAAAATCAGAGAAAAAGGAGAAAAACCATCCAGTTCTTGATAGTTCTGTACTTGACAGTCCTAGAGGAAAGAAGGACAAAATGATAAAATGCTCAAAGAAAGAAGGAATAAGAAAAAGAAAGATAAAGAAAAAAAAGAGAAAAGAAGAAGAAGAAGAAAGAAATGAATATGGGTACCAAACTTTTTGCAAAAGCAAATACTATCCCAATCAAGATTCAGGTTAACGTTAAAAAGAAAGAAGAATGTTCAAAGCTTTGTCTTTTCATGTTTCCAACTGCCTATGGCTCCAACAAAAAATCATGGTGTGCAGGTTTGGCCATAGTGTCACAATAGCTCCAACTTACAAAAGGCCTTCATTTAACCCATGTCCCTTATAGACCCCATTTCAAGCCTATCAAAGACCTGTTGACCTCTCTTGGTAGGTAGAGTCTATTAGTTGAGATAGTTTGGATAAGCATGCATATGTGATAGACAATATTTAAAAATAAGACCTTTGGCCAAGTAATGTGTATGTGCCTATCTGAAGTACAACAATTCTTGCTTAAATAGAAATGATTCCTGAGTTTAGTACGGTAACTAGGGTTATCATGTTATAGATATGTTAATTTGAAAAATCAAGTCCTGAGGTAAGTTGACATTGATTTAGCAAAGCCAACATTTGATATAAAAAAAAGAGAAAAAGTAAATTTTACTATTGATAAATATTAAATAAATAGTTGATAAATAGTGCATAAACAGTAACTATACAGTAAATAAATAGGAAACTCAATTATTCAATTCAATCATTCAGATATTTGCGTGTATATAAATATTTTTACACTTTTAAAATATTTTTACACACAGGGGGCAAGAAGATATGAAAATAGTAAAAATTAGCTAAATTTTTTTGCAAATTCTTTTAGTATCCTACTGACTACAATTATTTTTTGCAGATAAACAAATCTCTCTTAAGTCCAAAACTTAGCTCGAGTCTAGAATCCAAATTTTCTCTTAAGTCCAGAACTTAGCTCGGGTCTATAACCCAAATTATCATAAAGTCCAGAACTTAGCTTATGTCTAGAACCTAAATTCCCTCTTAAGTCCAGAACTTAGCTCTGGTCCAGAATCCAAGTCTTTTTCGAGTCCAGAACTCAAACCAGGTCTAGAACCCAAACCATCCCGGGTCCAGAACCCAAGTCTCTTTTTAGTCCAAAACTCGAACCGGGTCTAGAACCCAAATCATCCCGGGTCCAGAACCCAAGTCTTTTATGAGTCCAGAACTCGAACCGGGCCCAGAACCCAAACCATCCCGGGTCCAGAACCAAAATCTTTTTTGAATTCAGAACTCGAACTGGGTCCAGAACCCAAACCATCCCGGGTCCAAAACCTAAGTCTTTTCGAGTTCAGAACTCTAACCGAGTCCAGAACCCTAGCTATCTCGTGTCTAGAACCCAAGTTTTTTCTGAGTCCATAACTCGAACTGGGTCTAGAACCTAAAACCTAAACCATCTCAGAAAAATTAAGTCTCTTTTGTCAAAATTAAGTCTTATTGCTTTTCACTCTCTTTTACCGTAGTCTCAGATCGATCAAGCAAGGAGCAAACTGTAGACCCTTAATTTTTGACCCAGTCTGGTCCGATATTTTTTTATAGTCCAAAATATTTTTTGTGGTATTTTAATTAAATAATTTCTATTTTAGTATTTATTATTTATTATTTTTAATACAAATTAAAAAGTAATATTAGTAAATATATATATATAATAAATAAATAAAGAAAAATCGGCGACAAAAAATTTCATCGCCGAAAGTGAATTGCCTTGGGCCAATTCGCCGCAGGAATTTCCTACGGCGAATTGGCCTGGCGCCTGCCCTAGTTTTCGCTCGCAATTTTTGTAGCCCGCGGCATTTTTTTGCCAGCGTAATTTTTTTTCCGAAATCAAATTCTATTTGGTTTTGGTTTCTTTTCCTAAATGATTTTAATTTCCTTGATCGAGACTTTGGACATCTGACTTAGGAGGAAAAAGAAGACAGAAACCCTAGGAGCAAGAAACGGCAAAAATTAACAACAAGAAGCGTTCATCAATCCATCAAAGGCAGCAACATTGCCTTTGTTCATTATTCATCCAGAAGTCAATTGTGGAGGAACCAACGAACGGAGGTTTGATTACAAATCTTTGATTTGATTATATTTACAATATTCTTATGTTTAGATTCATGAATTGTTGAAGCATGCGATGTTATTGCCATATTTTCTTTTAAATGTTTCTATCATTTATTTTGATATTGAGTCAGTAACCTAAATTATTAAACTTAGTAGTATATTTTATAGATCAAATTGTCCGTTCATCCAGTAGCCTAAGTCATTGATTAAATTATCAAAAATCCTAAAACTGTTCTTCTGTTTCCAAAACTTCAAAAACCCTAAAATTGTCCTTATATTTCCAAAACTTTAAAACCCTAAATTATTTTTCCCTGAACTATTTTCTTAGTCATCTAAACCCTAACTTATTTGTCTAAAACTTCAAAATGTCTTCTAAATTCTCCAAAATCCTAATCTTCTTTACAGTTTCTAAAAGCTTTAATCATAATTGTTTCTATAAAACTCTAAACTGTTTCTTAAATCCTAAGATCAAATATGTTTTACAAAATATCAAAAACCCTAATCCAGTAAACCCCTAGTTTTCCTAAAACCTAATTCTTAAAACATCAAAACTTTATGAGAAGTTCATCAATACCAACCATAATCCAGTGAACCTAAAACCCAATCTTTTAAAATTATAAACCCTAATGTCTTAAAAAAATCTTAATTTCATGATATTTGCTTAAAACCCTAACTAAACCTACTTTTTAAATCACAGTAACATTATTTTCATAAAAACATCCAAAAACCTTAAATCTTTTAAACATCCAGTAGCTATGTTATTACTTTAAAATATTTCTCAACAAATTAAACTGTTATATGCAAAACCATAGTTATTGAACATAAAACCCTAGAGACTCTAATTAATGCACGAACCCTTAAAGTTAATATATTTACTATTTTATTTAAATTGGATGAATGTTTATTATATATTTTGATTGATGCTTGATAACTTTGATGAATGATTTATTTATTATGAATGGTTATTTACTTTTATTGATTTATTGCAATCACTTAAGCAACTAATTCAGAGGAGCCCTAATTAAAAAGCATATGCTTTTGTGTGTTGGAAAGCAGTATTAGGAATATGTATTGGTTATGAAGTATGAAAGTAGTTGGAGAACTATGTTGTTTTGTTGGAAACTATGTGTTTTTTTTTTGTTTCTCTATAGGACAGGAGATATAATCTTATCATTTTGTATGACTCCATAGTTTTATGTTATTGAGATATCCATTTGCTTTTGTTAAGTTGAGTTCCAAACATTTATTGATGTACCTATTTTATTGCTAAATAGGTTGTTAAATCATTAGCGATGTGCATGGAATTTGATTGGTGATGAATTATGCATTTATGCTGCATGTGTTTATCTAAGTTGCATATGTGCAAAATCTCAACACATGTGCACTTACTTGAATTTGCAGATTTGCACTTAAGGAAGAAATAACACACTTTTTCTGCAAATGTTCAATCTGCATAAGTGATTACCAATCACCCTCATCTGTACAACAACTTAATATATCTTATAGCACTTAACAACTTAACAACCATACTCAATACCATAATTGATCGCAACAATAATATCATTCAAACATATTAACAGTAAAAGAAGATTAACAACACATTTTTCTTGAAGAACACAATTTGACATACACTGAAAGAACAAAACATAAACACTATATAACTAACTACTAACAATAGAAACCTTACAAGGACTACATAATTCTCTCCCAACATAACTACTTCTACAATTTAGAGTAGTGCAAATTGCTTTGTATGACTTTTTTGCCCATCATAACCATTGCAATGCCAAAGCAAATAATGATAAAGGCTAGCAGCTTAAGTGTCCATTTTTCCTTCAATTCCATTTTCATTACTTTCTTTTCCAAAAGTTTCTTTTCATTCAAGATATGTGTTTTCTTAGTCTCTGATCTCACAACCATTGGAACAGTGTTTGTAGCAGCTTGCTTAAAAGTTGTTGCATCTTCATTCATTCTTTCAATCATCTCATGCAACACTTTAATTTCATGCTTCAAGGTCTGAATTCTAGAATAAAATGCATATGCAACTACTCTATCTCTATCACTACATCTAAGGTCAACCCAAACAAAATATTTGCAATCATTCTCTTGCAAATAAAAAAAAGTACATAAATTAGCATCTTCGTACATTACTTCCAAAACCCTAAAAATTGTATATTCTTCCATTCAACCTTCTAGAATGGGCATCTTAAGAATCTTCTTGTAGGATTTCTCCTACTTAGTGAAGTTTAGCAGTAAACTCGTTCTTAGTACTCGCATAAATTATATACCAGAGTTAATTAATTAATAGTAGCTTTGCTCGATTCTACTTCTTCCATAGCTAATAGAGAATGGGATCGAAGTTCTACAGGAATAAATATATCATTTATTTAAAGAATAATAGCTTGGAGATTTTTGCATTTTTAATGAGCAAAGAGAAAGGCATAGATTTTTTTCGAGCTAATGGTTATGGAGAAGATTTTTGAAACCTTGAAATCTTCTAATTTTTCCAAAGCTAAAGAACAACATCATTGAGGTCAGAAGCTTTGCATTTTGGGTTGAAGAAAGAGGGAAAAAATTGATCAGATATAGTGCATTTGATGTGAATTGATGCAATCCACCTGAGCCTGCCACATTAGATCCACATAGCCTCGAACAAATTTCTAGCATGATTGAGGATAGATCTGAAGCAAAAAATTAGGTTACGGCACTAAATGACAAAAAAATGTTGTGCTTAACCTGACAAAGCTCGTAAAGTTGGGGATTCAAAAATAGGTTGTTCCTTTTATATTTTTTTATTATAATTTGCATTTTATGAGTGATTATTGCATTTTTATTCCATTTGTTACTTTATTTATAAAATTGAAAATTGCAGCAGCTTAGGGTATTTTTATGTTTGCTTATTACAATTTGCACGTTATGAGTGATGCAGTGGCCTCTCGGTCACGCTCTTGCCACCGGAGTTGCTAAATCATCATCACGGTGTAAATGAGAGTTGCGAGGTAGACACTATCTCTTATGTAACTCAAGTGTTCTCCCTCTTATTTTGAATCAATTACGATAATGTCAATGCAGTTACGAGAAACTTTTCGCTGATTGTGATCATTATTGTGATCCCTTCTGTGTATTTTGGTTTAAAGATGCATTCATGGGTGATGTCGCGAGGTCAAGGGAATTGGTTATGAAGTACAACTCTAAAGATGAATCTATAAAATTCTAAGTCCTGGGAAGAAATCACTCAAGCAAACCATTAATGCAATTCAATTTGATTGTTAAAGATGAAATAGCGTAGAATTAACTAAGGAATTAGCAAATAATCTCCCTTTTTTATTTTGGCAATTAAATTGAAATAAGAATGAAATAAAATTTTCCAATTTTTTCCCTTATCATGTACTTGGTCAAAATGTTCTAAATTATGTTTATTTTATTGACCCCCTCGCTCAATTGATGCATATAAATAGATTAATTCAATTTTATCCCTTGTCCCTCTTTGTCAAAGGTAAAACCAATATATGTGCAAATATAAAGTCAAATGTAAAAACAATATATGCAGAAATATAAACATAAAGACAAAGAGATACACATAACATCGATTGAAATAGAAAAATAGCTAAAATTTTATGAACTGAAATCAAAGTACAGTAAGGAATGTGTGATCAACATTTTAAGGCCACAAAATCTTGTAAAGACAAAATTAGAACCACACGTTAAGTAAAAACTTCCAAAGATCAAAATAGAAAACTAGATGTTTAATCATCATCATTAGAATCATCCCCTTCTTCCTCTTGCATAATCTCTTTTCCCTGTCTTTGCATAACATCTTCCTCCCCACCACCACCATCATCATCTACTTCCTCATTGATTTGAGGAGTAGCTTGAGGTTCATCAAGGACATTTCCTTCCCCACTTACATCCCACTCCTCAAGGATATATTATTTCAACCCCATGTGACCTTGCATCTCATAGATATTAGGATATATATGGTTCACAAGGTAAAACATTTCGCTTAATTTAGATATCTTCTTATCTTGTATGGTCAATTTTTTTCTAAATGTGAAGAAGAATATTTATAAAACTAGGGTAGAGATGGATGAAATGGCCTTGCCAATTCTCCACAGGGGACATGGACCAAGCCCATACAGTAATTAATTTCTTAATCATGCTAAAATCGGTAGACTCTCAGATTACAATGAGATATCCAAGTAGCATTAGTACTAAGGAAAAGTTTTTGCCCTAATGAAACATTATAAATAGAAAAGAATTATCAAAAGGCAAGGGGGAGGATCAAAAAAATAAGTTTACCGTGTAGCAAGCAAGCAACAAAATAATTAGAAAAACCCTAGCTGCACTCACCAAGAAAAAGCAATAATCATTAACACACAGTGTAATAGCAAACCAGAAACAATACACCCCATAAAGGCAGTAGCATACTGTCTTTGTTTTGCTCAACCGAGATTCTACAATTGGTGCAAATATAATGCTTGGATCAATGTGGAATATCATTGGAACCAACAAATGGAGGATTGAATTCCCTTACTTAGTCTGTTTTAAATTCACAGTAGTTCATGCATTATCGTTTAATTCGTTGAATCATTTTTAGTTAGTTTTTGTATTTTTAAACATCTAGTGGCTTTGTTTGAGAGTCCAACAATTAGTTTATATCCAGCAAACTACTTAATTTAATATTATAGTAGTCCGTTTAATGAAATTACCATTAATATCTTAATACCACAGCAACAGTTGTAATCGATCTCATGCAATATTAATTTGAATTTAATAACTCAGTGGCTCAAAGTTTATAAATGTAATGAAAATAGTAACTTTGTTTTCAAAAACTAAAACAGTAACTCTGTAAAACCAAAACAGTAGCTTCATTTTCCTTTAACCTAATTTTGTAAAAACCTTAATTGTGTTCTTCTAAACCCAAATTGTGTTTTCATAAAACCTTAAAACCTTAATCGTATTTTCTTGAAACCCTAATTCATAAATTAAAATTCATAGTTTTATACATCTATTATTCCATGTAACATTAAAACCCAGATTTTGTGATTTATTATATGTCTTAATGGATGATTTTTTATTTATTTATGATGGATGGTTTATTTTTATGATTGAATATTTTTATTGACTTATCTTGGTTTCAAGAATTGTACGAGGTATATTTTCACTTTATGGGTACCTCATTAAGTAAGCTCGATGTAATTCATTTTAAGTTTTGAGGCTATTGTAAGGGACACATTTTCACATATGCTGGGTGTCCCATTTTATTTATTTATTTTGTTTTATTCTTAGACATTTGTAAAAGCATGTTTCCATCTATGGATGGGTGTGTATTTATTATTTTGTTTGGACTTATTTTGATTTTAATACAATGATTATCTTCTTTAATATTTGCATGTAGAATGGATGATTTTGTAATATTTAAGAATTTAATAATGTTTAGACCTGAAAAGGAGGCCAGTTCCAATGAACCGGGCATTATGGAGGTGTTGGGTCATTCTCATCTTCCCCATATGTACCCAACTTTTTGAACCTATTAGGGGATTAGGGATTCCATAGGAATCGAGTCATCCACCCCTTTTTTTTTTCTGGCCTATCTAGGCGGCGACTCTATTTTCTCTGAATTTAGGCCCGTGTTTTCTAAGGTCTTGAGGCTAACAGTGCTAAAGTCGCAAGAAGCTTTCCACATGAGAGTGGGGGTGAAAATTCCTACTCACAGTGGCGACTCCGCTGGGGATAAGAGAGTTGATTATGTTGGTTTTTATATTATTTTATTCTTTCTTATTATGGTATTATGCATTGTATCATTTAAATTGCATTGTGTTTGTGAGTTAGGATGCCTGTGTAACCCGTGTTGTGTTATGTAAGGGATACACTACTTTCACTTAAGGTATGAAGATCGGGCATGGCATAACCACTTATAGCCTTGTACCTTTTGCTATATACTTGCTATGAGAGCCTAAAGCTTTCCAACACAAAGACTAAAGCTCATTAATTGGCTTAGTTACTTTCCTTAGGTTTTTACCCAAATGCTTGTTGTTTGACTATGATTGATATATCTTGGTTTGAACCATGGCTTATTTTATTTGTTCTTTTTCTAATATGACCTACCCATGTTGTAGGCTCAAAATAATTTTTATTCTTTTAAGCTAAAAGACTAAAAATATTTTTAAACTTTTTTTTCAAGAAGGTCTTTGGTTATGAAAACCTTTTAAGATGGGTCAAAAATCTTTTTCCTCATGACCAAAGTTCAAAGCCCAAAAATCATTTTTAATAAACCTTTTCACTGGGCTTTTAAACATTTGTTAAAACCTTTTCTTAAATGAGCTTACAACTAGTTAGGTCAAATATAGAATACCAAAAATCAATTGAGCCTGGTTGATACTAAGACTTATTAATCATAGGCTTGTTTGTGGCATGAACCATTAGTTGATTTTCCAAATGGAAAAACTATTTATGATACACCTTTTAATTTAGTTTTAATCCAATATAGAATAAAAGCTATTCTTTTGTTGGCCCAATGGATTAAGAATTAATTAATGGGAATTATCATGGACTGATTTCTAAGTATGAAAGTACAACTATTGGTTAAATCATTCCAGTGAATTTTTCAAAAATAAGATATCTCATTTTGGTATTTTGTTGACCATATACCTAGGAAAAGAGACTCACCATTTGTATGTGGAAGTTATATGGTTGAAGGGAACATCCTAATTATCATTGTTTATCTGTTACTTGTGCATCCATGCATACATACATCTATGCATTGCATTACATGGCATTAATCCCTTCTGGCTCACAGACCTAGAGTATGACAGTTCAAGATCCTACGATAATTTTACTTATGCTAGCGACGTAGAATCCAATAACAACTCAGTTGGTTTCTCACCAAAAGAAATGGAACCTGAACAAATTTAAAAGATGGTGGACGATGCAATCAGCTCCAAGATGGAAGAACTGAAGAAGGTCCTGGCTGAGTCCATGAAAAGCCAGCTGGCTGCACTATTGGAGAACAATGTTGAAGCATCTGCTAGTACTAAGAAGTAGAAAGATAAGGGAAAGACCAAGGTTGGTGAAGTGGCTATGGATGATAACAAAGTATTGATTGATGATGATGATTGGGCTCAGGATTTCCAAGATTCTCAAGATAAGAAGAAAGAGCATAAGGCTGTAGAAAAATCAACTGTTGAAAGGACTGAAACTTCATATATGGAGAAGATGATTGTTGATTTAGAGAAAAAGTTTGAGCAGAAGTTGAAGACCAAATAAGTGTCGGAATTGAACAAGCTATTTGAGCAAGATGAAGAAGTTCCTTACAAGTTCAAGATGCCTTCTTTTGCTAGGTACAATGGTACAGGGAATCCTCACTTGCATGTTAAGTAGTATATCATTACTATACAGCCTGCCAAAGCTACGAAGGCTCAAACTCTAAGGTATTTCATGATCTCATTGGATCCTTATGTGCAAAATTGGTTCAACACCTAAGAGAAAAGTACTCAAAAGAACTGGGATTTATTGTACAAAGCCTTCATCCAGTAGTATGGGTACAATGTTGAATTTGAAGTGGCCCTGATGGAGGTGGAAACTATCAGACAAAAGTAAAATGAGAATTTTGTTGACTATGTGAAGAGGTGGAGAAACAAAGCCACACTGCTTAAGAAGAGACCAGATGAATTCGACCATATTCGAATGATAGTAAGGGGTGTCCTACCCAGCCTGCATGGACAGATGTCTCACACTCTCATAAGATATTTTAAAGATCTTCTCCAAGCTGTCCTACAGATAAAAGAATGGGAAAGAGGGAAGAATTATTTTTCTGGAAAAAGAAGTGATAGGGGAAGTTATCAGCCTGGCAGTCAGGGTACACAGAAGTTAGTGGATGTTAATGCAACAACTAGTTAAGCAAGCAAAAGGTAATTTTTAGAGTTTAGGAAACCTCTATCTTGGGTTTTTAATAAGTTGCAAAAGCAAGGTCTATTACAGCCACTGACTCTCCGACCGTTATCCAATCCTCTACCATTAAACTTTGATACCAATGCATTCTATCAATTCCATCAAACACAGGGGCATGATACAGACAAGTGTTTTAGGTTGAGATATGAGATTCAAGACATGACTGACAGTGGTAAACTACCTGAACCTGATAAGCCCAACACCAAAAATAATCCATTGCCTAAGTCTGGAGGAGTTCCACCACCAGCGACCTTCATGATAGAAGGAGGATTGATGGAAAGTTCTCTCTTGTCATCCTTTCAAGATATAGAAGGAGAAACTGTTGAGGAAGGGGTTGTTAGTTTTGTCCCTTGCCCCTGACATGTCAAAGTAGATGAAGCACCGTCTATTATAATTCAACGAACTTCCTTAGGCTTGAGTGCTACTTATTTTATTTCTTCTTTCATAAATATTTTTGAAACAATTATGTTTTTTTAAATTTAGATTGTTTGAAAAAATTATTTTCATTAAATTTTTGTTGGCTTTTGACATTACAGTGCTCAACCAATGATAAGTCTAGCTTGATAATCATAAATTAGTATATCTATGCATTATAATTCGAATGAATTTACTAAGCGAGGGAGTTGTTCTATTGTATTGAGTTGTGTATGCTTACTTAGAGAGGGCTCTTGCATAATTACCTTTGTCTAGGTCCTAGTTAATCTTAGAACATGCTTTGATCAAATTTTGAGGTGAAATTGAACTTTGCTCATTTAAGGGAGAGATGATCTAGGCATTGTTTGGTAAGCCAACAACTAGAATCTACCCAATTAAATATTAATCCCTAGTTTTTACCTTTGAACCTTCTTAAGATTTTTACTTTCTTTTCATTGGCTTATAAACCCCAAAAACCTACCATGAGCTATTGTGATACTCATAACAAATCTGATGATTACTAAGGGAAAGAGGCAAGAAGATCAAAGAAAGGAATGCATAGTTAAGAACATAAGGATAGTTGAAGTTCACCTGATACTATATCTAATATCTCTAATCTATTAGGATGACATTAGGACAACAAATAATTTATCCTTATTGAAGCAAACTCACTCTACTGCACTTATCATAATAAGAAGCATGAGATAGTACAAGTAAGACAACCTTCTTAGAGTTAGGAAAAAAAACACAAAAAAAAAAAAGAAAAAAAAGAGAAAACAGAAATAAAAAAATAAAATCCAAAAAAGTCGGTCTAGAAAGCCAGCTGAGTTCTTTTTTATCTAAAGCAAGCAGAAGACTTCCACATAGTTTACAAGGACAGATTGACTTGAATTGGTCCAGTCCAACAAAAAATTCAAATAAAATCAAAGAATTAGGGGAAAAGACCATCTTTCTTTTATCCAACATGGCTCCAAGTCAGCAATATTAAGAGTTTTAAACTATTGTCCAAAATGGAAAAGGACGAAAAGAAAGAGAGAAAAAAAAGGTGGTCAAAAGTTCAAAATAGTACTGATTGAATCCAGATTTCTGCCAAGCAAATGGAAGGACAATCAAGCTTTATATTTTCTTGAAGTTAAAAGGAAATGCTAGGCCAGAAGGTGAAAATAGAACCTCTAACAATGTATGGTTCCACTAGAAAGTCTGTAATGCGAAGTGTGTCCATGACGT
The DNA here is from genome assembly GCA_947685225.1 of Garcia nutans. Classification (NCBI taxonomy): domain Eukaryota; kingdom Viridiplantae; phylum Streptophyta; class Magnoliopsida; order Malpighiales; family Euphorbiaceae; genus Garcia; species Garcia nutans. The sequence continues at coordinate 3,666,082 of CANTUV010000013.1, forward strand.
TACATCAACTCCAATCTCAAAATGGCCTTCGCTTAAACCTTGTCCCTCCCCATTTCAAGCCTATTAATGAACTGTTAATCTCTCTTGGTAGGTAGAGTCTATTGGTGGAGATAGTTTTGGTAAGCATGCATATGAGATAGACAATATTTAAAATCAATGAGACCTTTGGCCAAGTAATGTGTATGTGCCTATATGAAGTATACCAGTTCTTGCTCAAATGGAAATGATTCCCGAGTTTAGTATGGTAACTAGGGTTGTCATGTTATAGATGTGTTAAATTGGAAAGTTCTGGTTGAGTCCTAAGGTACAATAACACTGATTTGACAAAGCCAAAATATAACTTTAAGATTAAAAAAATGTGTGTTTGAAAAAAAAAAGAAAAAAAGAAAAAAAAATATTTTCTTGTTGCATAAACCTTCAAGTTAAGGGAAGTGTGTTGCACCGTCGAACCTCGAAGGAGATATTAGGCAAAATAAATCATTATTGGCAAGGTTATGAAGAAGCTACCAATTGACGTGTTGAATCATAGTTTGAAATGGATATATCTCTGACTATGCTACTTGGGTCCCACCACTCATTTTTTCAACATCTTGAAAATTAAAAGCCATAAATGTGAATTTTTCTGCCATTCCAATGCAAGATCTGAATGAACATATGGAAGGAATCAATGGGAGCATTTCAGCTGATCACCTCATTCTGTGAGTCAATAGAACCACTGTAGTATTATTCACGCATATCATGCATACATAAGCATATCACACAACATTTTTTATCTTGCATTATCTATTCTTTGTCAAATGGAATAGCAGATACTCTATGAAGCAAACATGAAGCAGATATGAAATCAGGGGGCATAAAAGGCCCATTGCACGAGTAATATCCAGTCACTTTATAAAATGGAGATGCATGCTTGTACAAGGAACTAGACAAAACACAAACATCAATCAAAGCTTACATGGAAAAAAAATCGTTGGTTTGAGCCTACACAGGGGGTAAGACTTCTTGTTTTCAATTTTTAATTTTATGCATGCTCAAAACATTTTCATACTCACTTTCAATATTTTTCCATACAAGGGGCAAAGAGAGGATATAAGGGTCAGCAAAAAATAGATGATTTTTTTTTTTTGCAAAATGAAGAAGAAAAAGAAAAAAATAAGAAGAAAGTAAGAACCCCTAAAAAATGAAGTTGCAAAAGATAAAAGATCAATCCAGCTAGAATAGCTTAAGCCAATATAGATTAAATGTCCAAGGATAAAGATCCATTTTAATGGAGTAAACCCTTAAATTTGGACCGGTTTAAATTTAAAAAGTTTATCTTGGTCCATTATAATATTTAAGTTCTTAAAACTAATTTTAAAGATTAGAATTAACTGGTCTGACTTTATAAATTCTATATTAAAATTGCAAAAAAGTTAGAACTAAAAAATTAATAATTTTGGATCGGTTTGAGTCGGGTGGTTCAAATCAATGTGAGCCATGTCTTATATCGATTTTGACATCCCAAAATCGATATGAGGCAAGCTCATATCTATTTGGGAGGGCCAAATCGATATGAGCATGGCCTTATATCAATTTTAGCCTCCCAAATTGATATGAACCAACCTTATGTCGATTTGGCCAGTCCAAATCGATATGAGGAAAGCCTCATATCGATTTTTGGCCCCTCAATTTGGCTAATCCAAGTTTTAAACAATTTTAACCAGGCAATTTGATTTCCTAATCAAGTTATAATTCATTTGGAACTCAGATTAAGGAGTCTAGGTATAAGGGCTAAGGAATTATTTTTGCCTATAAATATAAGATTAAAGGCAAAGAAGAAAGATAACAACTAACGTCCAAAAGAATTAACACACAGAGAGAGGATCAACACATCAATGAACATAGAGCAACGAATCAATTAACAAAGATTATCAAACGGAAAAGAAAGACATCAAACACATAGAACATTACAAAACAAGGTAGTAGTTGCTGCCTTGATTTTATTCAACCAATAGTATAAGATTGGTGTAAGAAAAAAAAGTTTGGATCAATGTTTAATTATCGGTGGAATCAATGAACGAAGGTATGTCCTCTAAAACAAATTCATTTAAGCTTAGCATAAAAAGTTTTGGTGATGTTTCTTTATATTGATCATGTTTATTCTTCATCCAAAATAGCTCGAGTGACCTAGAAATATCCAATTTATGTTCATTAGTATATAATCATCTATCTAGGAATGTCCAGTAGCCATATCCTATGCAAATACTTATCAAAAAATCAATGTTAAAATGGCTTTAGGGTTTTTTACAGTAGCTAAACTTTTGCCAAAATTGTAAGTTGTTTTTCTAAATACTAAACCCTAACCATATCTTATAAAATAAAACTTAAATTCTAAATATCAAAACCAAGAACCTTAAACCTGTTTTCTCCAATTTGGAAAACCATAATTTGTTTCCTAATTTCCAAAAACCCTAATCTTTTTTTTTTTCAAAATCCTAAAAACTCTAATTTTCATCTGTAGATCCTAAAACCCATAATCTCATTTTCAAAAACCTAAAAACCCCAATTTCATCCAAAAACCTCAATTTTCATTTATAAACACTAAAAACCATGTTTTAACTCTAAAAACCCTAGCTTTATTTCCAAAACCCTAGTTTTTATTTAGAAGCCCTAATTCATATATTGGAAATCCTAGTTTTGCATATCTATTGTTCAATGTAAACTTAGACATGGTTATTTAGTTCATTAAATACTTATGATGGATGGTTTATTTTATTTGGTTTGTGATGGATGGTTTACTTTTATATATGATAAATGATTGATTTGGTTTATTTTGTTTTCAATGATATAAGAGGTGTATTTCCACTTTATGGGTACCTCATTAATTAAGATTCATGTAATTTAATTTATTTTGAGTTTGGATCAATGTAATGGGGCATGTTTTCACTTATGGTAGGTGTCCCGTTTTATTTAGTTTTAGACATGGGACATTATTGTAAGGACATTCTTTTCATCTTGTATGGATGTCCATTATTTATTTATTTGGACCTTCTTTGATTTTAATAAAATAAATATTTTTTATTTAAAATTGCATATAGTATGGATGATTTTATAATATTTAAGAACTTTATAATATTTAGACCTGAAAAGGAAGCCGGTTGAAATGAACCAGGCGTTATGTGGGTGCTGGGTCATTCTCACTTTCCCCAAGTATACCTAACTTTTTGAACCCATTAGGGGGTTGGGGATTTTCTAGGAATTAAGTCATCCACCATTTTCTTTTTCCCGGTCTGTTTGGATGGCGAGTTCATTTTCTCTGGGTTTAGGCCCGTATTTTCTAAAAGCCCTGAGCCTAACAATGCCGAAGTTGAAAAAACCATTCTATATGAGAGTGGGGATGAAATTCCCCGCTCACAGTGGCTACTCCACTGGGGATAAGAGAAGTTAATTATATTGGTCTCTATATTATTTTATTCTTTCTTATTATGATGTTGTCCATTGTATCATTTAGATTGCATTGTGTGCGTGAGTTAGGACGCCCGTGTAAACTGTATTGTGTTATGTAAGGGATACCATACTTTCACTCAAGTTATGGAGATTGAGCATGGCATAACCACTCATAGCCTTGTACCTTTTGGTATATACTTGCTATGGGAGCCTAAATTTTTTAACCCAATGACTAAAGCTCATGAAATTGGCCTAGCTACTATCTTTAGGTTTTTTACCCAAAAGTTTGTTGTTTGACTATGATTGATATATCTTGATTTGAACCATGGCTTATTTGATTTGTTCTTTTTTGTAATATGACCTAATCATATTTTAAGCTAAAAATAATATTTTCCTTTAAATCAATAAGACCAAATTTCAAATTTTCAAGATGGTCTTTGGATATAAAACCTTTCAAGATGGGTCAAAAATCTTTTTCCACCTTATGGCCCAAACAAAAAAGCCTAAGGGCTTTGAAACAAAATTATCTTTCACTTCATCTAAAACTACAACCTTTTCTTAAAAGAGCTTACAAATATTTAGGTCAATTATAAAATACCGAAAATTAATTATGGTTTTAATTTATACCAAGAATCATTAATCATGCGCTTATTTTTTGCATGGATCATTAGTTATTTTTCAAAATGGAAAATCTATTTATGATAAATGTATTAATTTATTTTAATCCAATATAGCATAAAAGCTATTTTCAGTTGATTCAATGGATTAAAGCCTAATTAATGGGAATTATCATGGACTGACTTCTATGTTTGAAAATACAATTATTAGTTAAAACTGTCCGAGGGAAATTTTTTGAAAATAAAATATCCCATGTTGATATTTTGTTGGCCATATACCTATGGAAAGAGACTCATCATTCATGTGTGAAAGTTACAAGGTTGGAAGGAACGTCCTAATTATCTTTGTTTGTTTGTTACTTGTGCATACACGAATACATACATACACGCATTGCATTATATGGCATTGATCCTTTCTGGCTCACAGACCGGGAGTATAGTAATTCAAGAGTATACAATAACCCAACCTATGCCAGTAATGTAGAGTCTAGTAGCAAGTCAGTTAGCTTCTCACCAAAAGCAATGGAGCCTGAACAAATTGAAAGAATGGTGGACGACGCCCTCAATGCCAAGATGGAAGAACTGAAGGACGCCCTAGCTGAGACTATGAAGAGCCAGTTAGCTGCACTTTTGGAGAGCACTATTGAGGCATATTCTAGTAATAAGAAGCAGAAGGACAAAGAAAAGGCTAAGGTTGGTGAAGTAGCCTTTGATGATGACAAAGTGGTTGTTGATGACGATGATGATTGGGCTCAATACTTCCAAGATCCTTAAGATGAAAAGAAAGAGCCAAAGGTTGCAAAAAAATCAACTATTGAAAAGACTAAAACTTGAGATGTGGAGAAGAGATTGCTGATTTGCAGAAGAAGTTTGAAAAGAAGCTTAAAACTGAAGAGATGTCAGAGGTAGACAAGTTGTTTGAACACAATAAAGAAGTTCCTTAGAAGTTCAAGATGCCTTATTTTGCCAACTTTGATGGAACTAGCAACCCTCATCTTCATGTCAAGCAATACATTACTGCTATATAGTCTGCTTGAGCTACTAAGACTCAAACTCTAAGGTACTTTATGCTCTCATTGGGCCCTGTTATGCAGAATTAGTTCAACACCTCAGAGGAAAGCACCCAAAAATATTGGGATTTGTTGTACAAAGCCTTCATTTAGCAGTATGGGTATAATGTAGAATTAGAAGTGACTCTGATGGAGGTAGAATCAATCAAACAAAAGAAAAATGAAATTTTTTTTATTATTTAAAGAGGTAGAGGAATGAGGATGCACTGCTTAAGAAAAAGCCATATAAGTCAGATCAGATTAGGATGATTGTCTTCATGAAAGGATGTCTTACACACTTATTAGAGATTTTAAAGATCTTCTTCAAGCTGGATTGCAAATAGAAGAATAGGAATGGTAGAAGAGCCATTTTTTTAGAAGAAAGAATAAGAGAGAAAATTATTAGTCTAGCGACCAGAGTACATAAAATACAGTGGATGTCAATGCAATAACTAGTCAAGCAAATAGAAGACAGTTTTTGGAGTTGGAAAAGCCATTGTCTTGGATTTTTAATAAGTTGCAAAAGCAAGGGCTATTACAGCCATTGGCCCCTCGACCTATGCCAAATTCTTTAACACTAAAATTTGATACTAAGGCATTTTGTCAATTTCATCAAACACAAGGACATGAGACAGATAAATGCTTAAGACTAAAACATGAGATCTAAAATTTGATTGACAGTAGAAAGTTGCCTGAACCTAACAAGCCTAACACCAAAATCAATCCTTTGCCTGAATTTGGAAGAGTGCCACTGCCAGCAACCTTCATGATAGAGGGAGGATTGATGGAAAGTTTTGTCTTTCAAGATATAGATGGAGAAATTAATGAGGAAAGGGTTGCTAGTTTTGGTTCTTGCCCCTGACATGCCCAAGTAAATGAAGCATTTTTTGACTCTAACTCAACAAACTTCTCTTAGATTATTTGGTTATTTGTTTTATTTTCTTTCATTGATATTTTCTGGAACAATTATATTTTTCAAATTAAGATTATTTGAATAAATCACTTTTATTCAATTTTTGATGGTATTTATTCATTTTGGTATTCATAAATTACTATATCTATACATCATGATCCGAATGACTTTACTAGGTGAGGGAATTGTTCTATAGCATTGAGTTGTGTATGCTTACTTAGAGAGGGATCCTGCATAATTACCTTTGTCTAGGTTATAGTCAATATTAGAACATGCTTTGACAAACTTTCGAGGTGAAATTAAATTCTGCTTATTTAAGGGAGAGATGATTTAGGCATTATTTGGTAAGCCAACAACTAGTATCCACCATGTTAATATCATTCCTAGTTTGTCTCTTTGAACCTTCATGATATTTTAGCATGCTCTTTATTAGGTTATAAGCCCGATAACCTATCCTGAGCTATTACAACTCTTATGACAAGTTTGGCGATCACTAAGGTAAAGAGGCAAGAAGATCAAAGAAAGGAATGCATAATTAAGAGCATAATGATAGTTGAAGTTCTCAAAACCATAAGGATACTTGAAGTTCATCTAAACTGGACCTAATATCTCAAATTTTAATATTAGGATAACAAAGGGTTCATCCTCATTGAAAAAAACTCATCCTACTCCATTCATTCTTAGTCAGAAGCATAAAATGGTATAACTCTCTAGGAGCTAAGACCCAAAAAAAAACAAAAAAACAAAACAAAACAAAATAAAACAAAACAAAAAAACCAAAAAGGGCAGTTAACCAAAAAGGCTGGTTTAGAAAGCCAACAAAATTCTTCTTACCTAAAGCATCAGAAGACTTCCACTTAGTTTATGAAGACAGTTTAACTTGAATTGGTCTAACCCAACCAGAGATTTAACCAAAATTAGAGAGATAGGAGAAAGACCATCTAGTTCTTGAAAGTCTTGTACTTGACAGTCCTACAAGGAAGAAGGACAAAATGATAAAATGCTAAAAGAAAAAAAAAGAAAGAAAAATAAAAGAAAAATGAAAAGGAAAAAGAAGAAAAGGAAAGGAATGTGGGTATCAAACTTTTTGCAAAGGCAAAGACTATTCCAATCGAGATCTAGATTAATGCCAAGAAGATGGAAGAACATTCAAAGCTCTATCTTTTCATGCTCCCAACTATCTAAGGTTCCAACAAGAAGTTTGTAGTGTGAAGGTTTGTCCATAGTGTCACATTGGTTCCGATTTATAAATGGCCTTCATTTAATTTGTGTCCCTTACAGACCCCATTTCAAGCCTATTAAAGACCTATTGATCTCTCTTGGTAGGTAGAGTCTATTAGTGGAGATAGTTTGGATAAGTATGCATATGAGATAAATAATATTTAAAATCAACGAGACCTTTGGCCAAGTAATGTGTATATGCCTATCTAAAGTGCAATAGTTCTTGCTCAAATGGAAATAATTCTCGAGTTTAGTATGGTAACTAGGTTGTCATGCTATATATGTGTTAATTTGGAAAGTCAAGTCTTGAGGTACAAAAACACTGATTTGAAAAGGCCAAAATATGATTTTAAGATTTTAAAAAAATGTGTGTTTAAAAAAAAAACTATTTTCTTGTCGTGTAAACCTTTAAGTTAAGGGAAGTATGTTAAACCATCGAACCTCAAAGGACACATTGGCAAAATTAATGATTACTGGTAAGGTTATATAGAAGCTACTAATTGGCATACTGGATTATAGATTGACATGGATGTATCTCTGACTATGCTACTTGGGCCCTACCATTCATGTTTTTAACATCTTGAAAATAAAAGCCATAAATGTAAATTTTTCTGCCATTCCAACGCAAGATCTGAATGAGCATCTGGAAGGAATCCATGGGAACACTTCAGTTATCAATTGTATGTATCATTCATGCATATCATGCATACATAAGCATATCACACTGCATTTTTGTCTTGCATTGACTATTCAAAGTAAACAACAGATACTTTATAAAGAAAACATGCAGTAGATATGGAGTCAGGAGGCATGGAAGGCCCATTACTTTATAAAGATCTAGTCACTTTGCAAAAGAAAGAAGAAATGCATATTTGTACAAGGAACCAAACAAAATGCAAACATTAATCAGATCCTACACAAAAAAAATCATTGGTTTGAGCCTGCACAGGGGGGTAAAGTTTCTCCTTTTAATTTCTTGAGTTTATACTTGCACAAAATATTTTCAGACTCACTTTCAATGTTTTGTCACACAGGGGGAAAAGAGAGGATATAAGTAACCGAATTTTTTGCAAAAATGAAGAATCCATTTAAGAATGGAATAAAAAGAACAAGACAAGAAGAAAGTAAGAGCCCCAAAAGAATGAAGATGCAAAAGATAAAAGATCAGTTCAGCTAGAAGAGCTGAAGCTAATATAGGACAAATTTCCAAGGATGAAGATCCATTTTTGAAGGGTGAAGACCCGACCTCCAAAGGATAAAGATTCATTATTTAAGGGTAAAGAACCGATCTCTAAAGGATAAAGATCCATTTTTGAAGGGTAAAGACCCAATCTCCAAGGGATAAAGATCCATTTTTTAAGGGTAAAGACCCGATCTCTAAAGGATAAAGATCTATTTTTGAAGGGTAAAGACCCAATCTCCAAGGAATAAAGATCCATTTTTGAAGCGTAAAGATCCAATCTCCAAGGGATAAAGATCCATTTTTGAAGGGTAAAGACCCAATCTCCAAAGGATAAAGATCTATTTCTGAAGGATAAAGACCCAATCTCCAAAGGATAAAGATCTATTTCTGAAGGATAAAGACCCAATCTCCAAAGGATAAAGATCCATTTTTGAAGGGCAAATACCCACAATCCATTAAATAATGGAACAACCGGTTAGAAGAAAACCATAATTCTCAGATGACAAGAGGTCAACCAAGCTAGAAGAGCTGAAGTTGATCTATTTTTTCTCAAACCAATCAAGAACCCAAAATAACTTGGGTCTAGAACCCAAATTATTTTTCAAGCCCAAAACTCATCTCGGGTCCAGAATCCAAACCAACTCGGGTCCAGAACCTAAATTATTTTTTGAGTCCAGAACTCATCTTGGGTCCAAAACCCAAATTATTTTTTGAGTCTAGAACTCATCTTGGGTCCAAAACCCAAATTATTTTTGAGTCCAGAACTCATCTTGGGTCCAGAACGCAAATTATTTTTTAAGTCCAGAACTCAATCCAAGTCAAGAACCCAAACCAACTTTTGGTCCATAACCCAAATCTTTTTCAAGTCTAGAACTCAATCTGGGTCCAGAACACAAACTAATCCAGGTCCAGAACCCAAATCATTTTTGAGTCTAGAACTCAATCTAGCCTTAGGTCCAGAATCAAATCTTGTTCTAAATCAGTTTAAAAGTCATGTTGCTTTTTACTCTCTTCTACTGAAGTCTCAAATCGCTCAAGTAGGGGATAAACTGTAGACCCTTAAATTTGGACCGATTTAAATTTAAAAAGCTTATCTTGGTCGATTATAATTTTAAAGTTCTTAAACCTAATTTTAAAGATTAGAATTCAACTGGTTTGATTTTATAAATTCAATATTAAAATTATAAAAAAGTTATTATTGAAAAATTAATAATTTTATATCGGTTTGAGTCGGGTTGTTCAAATCAATGTGAGCCATATCTCATATTGAATTTGACATCCCAAAATGAGGGGAGCTCATATCGATTTGGGAGAGCCAAATCGATATGAGCATGGCCTCATATCGATTTTAACCTCCCAAATTGATATGAGACTGGCTCATATCGACTTTGCCAGTCCAAATCAATATGAGGAAGGACTCATGTCAATTTTTGGCCCCTCAATTTGACTAATATGAGTTCAAAACAATTTTGACTAAGAAATTTGATTTCCTAATCAAGTTATAATTCATTTAGAACTAGGTTTAAGGGTTAAAAAATTATTTTTGCCTATAAATACAGGATTAAAGTCAAAGAAGAAAGATAACAACTAGTAGCCAAAAGAATTAACACACAGAGAGAGGAGCAACACATCAATGATCACAGAGCAATGAATCAATTAACAAAGATTATCAAGCGGAAAAGAAAGCCATCAAAAACAGAGAACCTTACCAAACAAGGCACTAGCTACTGACTTGATTTTATTCAACCAAGAGTGTAAGATTGGTGCAAGCAAAAAAAATTTGGATCAATGTTTAATTATTAGTGGAATCAACGAACAAAGGTACATCCTCTAAACTAAATTCATTTAAACTCGGCATAAAAAGTTTTGGTGATGTTTCTTTATATTGATCATGTTTATTCTTCATCCAAAATAGCTCAAGTAACCAAGAAATATCCAATTTATGTTCATTAGTATATAATCATCTATCTAGGAACATCCAGTAGCCATATCCCATGAAAATACTTATCAAAAAATCAATGTATTGAAAACCCTAGTTTTTATTTAGAAGCCCTAATTCATATATTGAAAACCCTAGTTTTGCATATCTATTGTTCAATGTAAACTTAGACTTGATTATTTAGTTCATTATATACTTATGATGGATGGTTTATTATATTTGGTTTGAGATGGATGATTTTCTTTTATTTATGATGAATGATTGAATTGGTTTATTTTGGTTTCAATGATGTAAGATGTATGTTTTCACTTTGTGGGTACCTCATTAATTAAGATTCATGTAATTTAATTTATTTTGAATTTTGGATCAATGTAATGAGGCATGTTTCCACTTATGGTGGGTGTCCCATTTTGTTTAGTTTTAGACAATGGACATTATTGTAAGGGCATGTTTCCATATTGTATGGATGCCCATTTTTTATTTGTTTTAACTTTCTTTGATTTTAATACAATAAATGTTTATTTATTTTAAATTACATGTAGTACGGATGATTTTCTAATATTTAAGAACTTAATAATATTTAGACTTAAAAAGGAGGTCGGTTCTAATGAATTGGGTATTTATGGGGGTGTTGGGTTTTTCTCACCTTCTCCATGTGTACCTAACTTTTCGAACCCATTAGGGGGTTAGGGATTCCTTAGGAATTAAGTCATCCACCCCTTTCTTACTCCCAGCCCATCCGAGTGGCAACTTCATTTTCTTCGGGTTTAGGCCCGTATTTTCTAAAGGTCCTGAGCCTAACAATGCCAAAGTAGTAGAACCCACTCACAGAAGGGTGAAGACAAATCTTCGAAGGATAAAGATCCATTTTGAATGATGAAGACCTGATCTCCAAAGGATAAAGATCCATTTTTGAAGGGTAAAGACCCGATCTCCAAAGGATAAAGATCCATTTTGAAGGGTAAAGATCCAATCTCCAAATAATAAAGATCCATTTTTGAAGGTGAAGACCCGATCTCCAAAGGATAAAGATCCATTTTTGAAGGGTAAAGACCCAATATCCAAAGGATAAAGACCCATTTTTGAAGAGTAAAGACCTAATCTCCAAAGGATAAAGATCCATTTTTGAAGGGTAAAGACCCACAATCCATTAAAGAATTGAACAATTGGTTAGAAGAAAGCCAGAATTCTTAAACAAAAAAGGGACGATCAAGCTAGAAGAACTTAAGTCTCAGGTTCAAGTACCCAAATTAAATCATATCTCTGGTCCAAAACCCAAATCAATCTCAGGTCTAGAACCTAAATCAATATCGGGTCTAGAACCCAAACCAATCATGTCTCAGGTTTAGAACCCAACCAAACTATTCTCAGGTCTAGAACCCAAATCAATCTCGGGCCTAGAGCCCAAATCAATCCAGTCTCAGGTCTAGAATCCAACTAATCTAGTCTTGGGTCATCACCCAATCATCTTCGAATCGAGAACCCATCCTTACCCAAGATCAGTTTAAAGTCATGTTGCTTTTTAGCATCTTCTATTAAAGTCTCAGATCGTTTAAGCATGAGGCAAACTGTAGGCACTTAATTTTAGCTTGTATTAAATTTAGATCTAACTAAAAGGCCAAAATAGATTCAAGAAGATTAAATCTAGAGTGGTATAACTTTACAAGCTTAAATCTAGTCTTATTAATTTAAAAAGATTGAATCAAGTCCAGTCCAATTTTAAAAGCCTAATTCAAGGTTGGTTTAATTTTAAAAGCCTAAAAAGGGTCTGATACAGTCTTAAAATCCAAAAGAAATCCAATCCGACCCAAAATTGGCTTAGCCAATTTCTTTACTAGGCTAGCCATGGCAAATTGGCCTTGGCAATTTACCATAGGCCATGTCTGGGGCAAATTGGCATGGCCAATTCATACTAGGCCCTTGCTTGGGGCGAATTGGCCTTACCAATTCATCCCAGACCATGCCTAGGGAGAATTGGCATGGCCAATTAGTCCAAGGCCCTTGCCTAGGGCGAATTGGTATAGCCAATTCACCACAGGGGTCATAGTCCAAGCCCACACAGTAATTAACTTCCTAATTGTGCTAAAATCGATAGACTCTCGGATTACAATGAGATATCCGAGTAGCATTAGTACTAAGGAAAAGTTTTTGCCCTAATAAAATATTATAAATATAAGAGAATTATCGGAAGGCAGGGGGGAGGATAAAAAAAATAAGTTTACCAAGCAACAAAACAATTAGAAAAACCCTAGCAGCACTCACCAAGAAAAAGCTACAATCATTAACACACAACTTATTAGCTAACCACAATACACCCCACAAAGGTAGTAGCATACTGTCTTTGTTTTGCTCAACCAAGATTCTACAGCTGGTGCAAATATAAAGATTGGATCAATGTGAAATATTGGTGGAACTAACAAACTGAGGTTTGACATCCCTTACTTCATCTGTTTTAAATTCACAATAGTTCATGCATTATCATTTAATTTGTTGAGTCGCTTTTAGTTAGTTCTTGTATTTTTAAATATCCAGTCACTTTGTTTGAGAGTCCAACAATTAATTTATTTTTAGCAAACTGCTTAATTTAATTTTATAGTAGCCCGTTTAATCAAATTAGCATTAATATCTTAATTCACAGCAGCAGTAGTAATTGGTCTCATGCAATATTAATTTGAATTTAATAACTTAGTGGCTCAAAGTTTATAAATATGATCAAAATAGTAACTTCTTTTTCAAAAACTAAAATAGTAACTTTGTAAAACCAAAACAGTAGCTTCGTTTTCCTAAAATGTAATTTTGTAAAAACCTTAATTGTGTTCTTTTAAACCCTAATTGTGTTTTCCTAAAACCTTAAAACGTTAGTCATATTTTCTTGAAACCCTAACCCATAAATTAAGAACCCTAGTTTTATACATCTATTGTTCCATGTAACATTAAAACCTAGATTTTTTGATTTATTGTGTCTTAATGGATGATTTAATTTTATTTGATTTATGATGGATGGTTTATTTTTATGATTAAGTATTTTATTGGCTTATCTTGGTTTTAAGAATTGTAAGAGGCATGTTTCCACTTTGTGGGTACCTCATTAATTAAGCTTGATGTAATTCATTTTAAGTTTTGAGATTATTGTAACGAATACATTTTCACTTAAGGTGGGTGTCCCATTTTATTTATTTATTTTGTTTTCTTCTTGGACATTGAACATTTTTAAAGGCATGTTTCCGTCTATGGATGGGTGCCTATTTATTATTTTTTTTTTAGATTTGTTTTGATTTTACTACAATGATTATCTTCTTTAATATCCACATATAAAATGGATGATTTTGTAATATTTAAGAATTTAATAATGTTTAGACCTAGAAAGGAGGCCGGTTCCAATTAACCAGGTGTAGACCCCTAATTTTTAACCCAGTCTAATTTGATAGTCAAAAATAATTTTTATGATATAATATTTATCTTTATGATATTTAATAGCTATTTTTAATAATAAAAATAATAAAAATAAAAATAATAAAAAATAAAAAATTAGACGGATCAGCGAGCAACGGGCGGCAGTGCTGGCGCACTGCCGCTCAGCCAACTGGGCTTTGCCACAGCAATTGTCTGCGGCAAATTGAGCATTGCCAAATTTGTAGTAGCTGGGCTTGCCTAGTTTGCCGCAGGCAGCGCCCAGTTCACCTAGCCCGATCCTCATAGCAATTTTTGCTAGCGCAGCCCGCGCACTGCCGAATTTTTTAACCAAACCTTGTTTTACCGATTTTGTAATTTTTCCTAAATAGTTGGTATTTCCTTATTAAAATATGATTAGGTTTTTTTCCTATAAATACTAGCATTAAATACACGGATTGGGGTGGCAATTATTGGAAGAAACTTTGGACCTTTATTTTTTCCGAGGGGTGTTGGGAGACTCTTGGGTTTTCAACAAACCATAGCAAGCACGAAGAAACCCTAAACCAGCAACACATAAAAGAAATTAGAAAAGGGCAGCCTTCATGGAATTCTAATTGGAATAGACTTTTGGAGAGGAACAAAAAGAAATAGAAAAGCTAGACGAGGAAGATTAACAACACAAAACTTTACAAAGGCGATGTAATCATTGTCTTTGCCAAAGGTCATCTAGAATTTTGCTCAAACAATTTTGGTGGAGCCAACAAACAGAGGTGTTTCTTTCTAACTTAATTCATTTAAATTTATATTGAGATAACTTATTATTATTATTATTTCATCTATCAAACTTTCTTCACTTAAAGTTCATTCTTTTAACTTTTGATTTATATACAAATATACAGTGAGCATAGTAGTTTCTTTTTATTGTTTGCATGGCCAGTAGCTTGTTCCATTAAATAACCATAGCATTAGATTATTCAAATAATATATTAAACGTCCAGTATCCATATTACATATAAGTAATTATCAAAATTCCAAGTTAAAGTGGTCTTAGAGTTTTTATAATGATCATATTTTTATAAAACCCTAATATGTGTTTCTAAAGATCAAGAACCCCTAGAAACCCTAATTTCCCATCTAAAACCCTAAAAAAACCATATTTCATGTTTAAAACCCTGGAAACCCTAATTTCCCATTTAAAACCCTAAAAAACCATATTGCATGTTTAAAACCTTAATCCTTTTCTATAAGAATTCCAAACCCTAATTTAAATTAAACCCTAACTTATTTTGTTAAAACCTTAATCAAATTTGTTTATTTTATTATCACAGTAGCTATTTCTTTTAAAATATTTAAGTTTTAATCTTATTTTCATAGGTTTGTACCTTATTCACTTAAATTCCAAATTATATTTTTAATCACACAGTAGCATAATCTTTCTAAAATAATAAAATAACAATAATACTAGTTCTTTAAAATTCCAAAACCCTAGCTTTTAGGTATAAATTCCAAAACCCTAAATGTTATCTAAGAAACCCTAAGTTGATACACTTAAATTTGCATCTTTATTTGTTTCGTTATTAAGTGAGTGTTTATTATATAGTTTGATTAATGATTTATTTATATATTCAATTTATGTTTTCAATGAATAATTTATTTATGATGAATGGTTGGTCGATTGTTTTTATTAATTTGCTTTGGTTTCAAAACATTATAAGAGGTATGTTTCCAGATTTTGGGTACCTCATGTATTAAGCATCATGTAATTTAAATTGCTTTTATATTTTGGACCAATGTAAAAGACACATTTCCACCTTTCGGTGGGTGTCCTATTTAGTTTTAGACATGGATAATGTAAGGACATGTTTCCATCCTCTGATGGGTGTCCATTTATTTGCTTTGTTTGGACATTGCTTTGATTTTAATATAATGATGCTTTATTTTAATTGTTTCATGTAGTATGGATAATATTATTATATTTAAGAATTTTATAATATTAAGACCTGAAAAGGAGGCCAGTTACTAAACCGGGCATTGTGGGGGTGTTGGGCCATTTCTCACCTTCCTAACACGTACCCAATTTTTCAAACTCATTATTGGGTTGGGAATTCCGTAGGAATCAAGTCATCCATCCCTTTCTTTTCTCGGCCTGTCCGGGTGACGACTCCATTTTCTTCGGGCTTAGACTCGTATTCTCTGAGGCCCCGAGCCTAAACAATGCCGAAGTCGCAAGAACCATTCCACATGGAGTGGGGGCAAAAATCCCCGCACACACTAGGCATTAAGAGGGTGCTGGGTCATTTTCACCTTCCTCATACGTGCCCAACTTTTTGAACCTATTAGGGGGTTTTGGATTTCTTAGCAATCAAGTCATCCACCCCTTTCATTTTTCTGGCCCTTCCGGGTGGTGAATCCATTTTCTCCAGGTTTAGGCTCATGTTAACGTTCGATAAGGCTCTGAGTCTAATAGTGTCAAAGTCACAAGAACCATTCCACATGAGAGTAGGGGCAAAAATCCCCGCTCATACCTACCCTCGAGGGTTTTTTCCTAAGGATTTCCACTTGTACATGTCCTTCTGTGAGACCTTCTTTGAACACTAATCAGATCCATTAAGGGATAGAAATGTCCATTTAGATTCAGTTCACATAAAATAGTCGTATTCAATCCCCATTCAGTTTGAT
The DNA here is from genome assembly GCA_947685225.1 of Garcia nutans. Lineage (NCBI taxonomy): Eukaryota > Viridiplantae > Streptophyta > Magnoliopsida > Malpighiales > Euphorbiaceae > Garcia > Garcia nutans. The sequence continues at coordinate 3,682,502 of CANTUV010000013.1, forward strand.
AAATAGATGTTTCAAGAGTCACCAATTTAATTTTATTTAAGAGGGAAAATGATAAAGTAAAACCCATTATGACTCCAATTTTCAGAAAATGGTACTATCGAAAGGATTGGTCGAATACTAGGTTATCGATTTTATGTAAAATGAGCTTAGCCTTTATATAAACTATGATTTTCAAAATATATTTGATGGATGATAATTATAATATCAATGATAAATATAGAATGCATGAACATAAAGCATGTAAAGAAAAATAAGCAAAGGAATTTAAAGTTTACAATTCAAAACCCAAAATAAGGGGATTCTATCTCTAGCCCTTATGGGTACTAGGATAGGTACGCATTCCCTAAAGCAATGTCATAAAATACATGAGAAATAAGGAAATTATGAAATAAAATGCAAAATAATCTTGAACGCAATAAAGGAAAGGGACCTAAGGGTGTTGGGTTAGTGGGCTCGATCACTTAGACTTAATTCCAAAAAAGCTTGCATATCCTTTAGAATAAGAATATGAGTGTAGACCCCCTAATTTTGGCCCTAAGCTAGTCTGATCCCAATTAAAGAAGGCCAAGCTAAATTTGGCTTGATTTTAAAAGCTTAAACCCAGTTTATAGCTTTGAATTAGGTCAGTCCAGTTTGAAAAGGCCTAAATTAAGTTGGTTCAATTTTTAAAATCCTAACCTAGTACGATTTAATTTTTAATAACCTAGTACGATTTAATTTTTAATGGACCAAATCAACTCCAACCCAATTTTAAAAGCTTGAATAAATTTGGTTTGACTTTAAAAGTCCCAAATAAGCTCAGTTCAACCTTAAAAGCCAACATATGGTTAAACGACTTGCCAATTCACCATGGTCTTTGGCTCATGGTGGATTGGAGCCCCCCAATTTGCCATGGAACCTTAGTCATAGCGAATTATACATTCCTAATTCACCATGGGTCTTTTAAGTCAGTTTTAATTGTAGTTTTGCTTTCTAATTAAGTTTGGACTTCAGATAACCTTATGATTAGCAGATGATTAGGGATTTAATCAGACTGTCTTTGCTTATAAATATATGATTAAAGCACATAGGGAAGGGGAATTAACACAGAAACAAAGCAATACTTCAAACACACAAAGAAACCGAAAGCCACCTTGAACAGTCAGCAAACACACAAAACTTAAACCGAAAGCTGAGAATATCAATAAAAAAAAGACAAAAAGCAAAGAAAAACAGGAGAGACAGTAACCATCTAATGATCATTGGATCATTGAGACATCAACTGAAACTTAAGTTGATCGAGGCAGTAGTACCATCCAACATCAGCTTCTGTAGGGTTGTGGTGTTCAAACAAAACATGGTTCAGTAAATTCATTTTGGTGGAGTCAACAACATAGGTATGATTTTCCTTAACTATTTCTATTTAGTTTAATTGATAATATTTACTACTTACTCTCTTGTAGGTTTATTGTTTTTCTTGTTTTAATTGGTTTAATCTCACCGAAGCCTTTAATCCATAAATCCTAACCCTAATTCCATAAATCCAAGACCTTAATCCTTTAGGTGTAACCCAAATTTGCATGTCTTAGTATAATTTACACTTTAGGTGCTGGAATTAAATCTAGCATGCATAATTTTAGTTTTAAGATTAAACCTCTTTATTACATGTATAAAAACCTAGGTTAGCACGAAACTCTAAGCTAGCATCGAAAAACCATAATTGTGCATATATTGATCCCAAATCCTAATTTATAAGATTAAACCCTAGCTTGGCAATATAAGAAACTCTAGTTTTAGATTTAAACTCTATGTTGATCAAAAGAATTCTAAAACCCTAATTTGATTAGTAAGATTTCTAAAACCCTAATTTTGCAATTAACCTTAATTTAGTGATGTAACCTTAGTTTTGATTATTGATTTATTGTTATGTGAAGAATGATGAGTTTGGATTTTATTTTATTGCTTATAATGAATGATTGATGGGCGTTTGTTTATTATTTGGATTGTGAGGACAATGTAAAAGGAACTTTTTCACTTCGTAGGTGCCTTGTTTATTTTTAATTATTTTCTTTAGTTTTAAAGATTTTAGGCTATTTTAAGGATACATTTTCACCAATTAGTGAGTATTCTATTTTTATTCTACTTGTATTACAAACTTTTTGAATATCTATAAGGGCATGTTTCCATCTTGTAAGGGTATCTATTTTTATTGGCGTGTTAAGACTTGTTTGATTTATTTCAATAATATAATATGATGAATGTTTATTTTCTTTAAATCAATGTACTATGGATAATATTATAATACTTAAGAATCCAATAATATTTAGACTTGAAAAGGAGGTTGGTTCCAATGAATCGGGTGCTATGGGGGTACAGGGCCATTTATCACTTTTTTCATACGTACCCAACTTTTCAAACCTAATAGGAGATTGAGGATTCCTTGCGAATTGAGTCATCCACCCCTTTTTTTTTTTGCCCGTCCGGGTGGCAACTCCATTTTCTCCAAATTTAGGCCCGTGATCTATAAGGCCCTTAGCCTAGTAGTGTCGAAGTCAGAACCATTCCACCAGGAGTGGAGGCGAAAATCCCTGCTCATAGAGAGCCTCATGTAGTTTTGACCACTTGTGAAAGTGGGAAGAGGGGTAGATACCTATGTTTAGTGGCCTAAGGCTATGGTCCTGGTTGACCTAAAGTTAAGGGTCTAGGTTGACCTAAAGTTTGATGCAATCTTAATATTGTTTTTAGGTTTGAAAACTAGATGTGAACTTGTAATTGTATCTAGGTTCAAAGTTCATAGGCTTGATTGCTAACTTAAGTTTGATTTCATATTCAAAATGTATTTAACTTAGGTTTGATGTTAAATTCAATGTTTGATTTTAAATTGATTTTAACCTCAACCCAATTTTAGTTTAATTTTTAAGGATATGATTCAATTTCGAATTTAATTTGAAGATTAAAGTCCTAATTCTATTAAACATTGATAGGATTTAATCTGTATATATCGGCTAGTTCAACAGCTAGTACACATGTCACCGGACAAGTCGGTAGTCCCCATTTTGCACCACCTTTATAAATGTTGTGGTCATAGCCTTCGAGGGCAAGATTGTGATTCTTCAAGATTGAGATTTCTTTAGAAATTCCTTCTCCATGTGGTGGCTTATGATTGGTTGTTCATCATCCTGCCAATGCTTTAGATCATATCACTACAACATTTATTATATATAGTTATGAAAAATATTATGGCTAAAACAATAAACTAATGTAGCTAATTGATTTTTGCCACAAAAGTTTAATCCATAGCCAGTTGTAGCTACAGGTGGCGTAGCTAAAACTTAGCTACATAATTTATTGATTTCATAGCTTTTGATATTTGGCTTTAGCCACACTTATGTAAAGTGGCTAAAAAGAATTGGATATTTTGTTACTAAAATAATTTATTGTAGTGAAAAGCACAAATCTTTTGCTACAAAAGTTCAAATTCTGTAGCTACATCATATTTTAGCTACAATATTATAAATGCATAACTAAAAGAAGAATATTTAAGCTATAACAATAAGTCTGTAGCTAAAGAAAATGTCTAGCTATAAAATATCTTATTTCATAGCAGAAGCTCATCATATTTAGCTACAAATGTTATTAATTCATGACTAAATTAAAAAAATAATTGTCACAAGTGCAATAAAATTATAACTAAACCATTTATCTTATTGCTATGGATATAATATAATATATTTCTTCACTTTTAAATTTTAAAAGATAAAATATTTAATCTTTGAATTCTACACCTTTAAACATGTTAGTGATAAATTAATTATAACAAATTTATTTTAATATAGAATTTTAAATGAGAAAAATTTATGGTGATTTTTTATTAATTAAACATAATAAAATGCCAAATGCCATAGGAAAATTAATGATATATAAAGTCATAAATAAATAAAAGTACAATTTTATTCAAATGATTAAATATTATTATTTAATACTGATACATAAACAATAAAATCATTCATCTATTAATTCTTATACAACTAATTTTCTAAAAATAAAAATAGTCTAACTCCTTAGCAAGCTTTCTTAACACCATCTAGCAAACTTTCTTGCTCATCTAAGAGTTTCCACCAACCTGCAATAATAACAAAAATAATATATATATATATATAATAACCTTTCACAAAAAGTAAAATCATTTATATAGAATATAAATAATTTTAATAAATGACTTACCATTTCATCATAATAAAAGGCTAAAATGTTCATCAAAATAAGAAAATATCCATCTCATTCACAAATTTGTTATTTAATATATAATATGTTGTGTTAATACATATTAAGTTAATATTAATATATATTTATATATTTAAGTAAATAGAATAAATATAAAATAGTAAGGATACTAACACTAACTTGGACTAAGAATTATGTGAGATTCCAATTAAGCTATGATTGAACAACACAAAAATATATCCCCAAACAAAATCAACAATATCACATAATGGAGAGACTATAAAGAAATATAAACATAACTTAATCAATATGAGAAATGGTAGACTACCTTTCTTTCACTCTCTTCCTGATAGAATCGCTCCTTTGGGATGTAGACCCCTTTTTTTAAATAATGAAAACATTCTTAGAAGTCAGCAAGCAAAATATAGTCCTCACTAACATATAATATAGCAACATATGAAAAGAGTTCATGAACTCTATAACACTTCAATTCCAAGCACAAAAGCAGGTCTTTATGGCAAAAAACAAGTAGCATAAACCTTTAAAGTTTGGTTATATTCTTTTCTTTGCACCAATTTATATAGTTGTTTGAGATATTAAAACAATAAAATAGCAACAATAGATATAATAACTGAATAAAAATCATTATTTTTAAAAAAAAAATAAATTTTGCATATTATACACATAAAAAGTTTTAAAAAAAAAGCAGTAATTTTGTTCTATAGATGTGATGTAGATGTTTCATAGATGTTCTATATATGTTTGGTGTATATTACATAGATATTATAGATATTGTGTATTTATTACGTATGCTATGTAAATATTGTGTTTGTGTTATGTAAATATAAAATTGTTTTAAAAAATAAAGTTAAAAATATTAAATAAATTCTATGTATATTTAGTAGGTGTTATGCAGATATTTGTTTTGTTGTGTGTGTATTTTATATATATTATATATATATTGTATATATGTTTTTCAATATATATATTTTGAGAATGACTTTAGAAAAATAATTTATGAATAAATAAACATAAATAAAAATAAAAAATAAAACAGCAAAAAATAAAAATAAAAATCACAAATTTGTTAAGTAAAGTTGAAAAAAAAAACACTTTATCGCAGTTTTTAAAAAAAAAAGTCATCGGCCATATAATTGAAAAGTAAAACTAGAATTGACGTGCATATGGTAATTTCCTCATATTAAAAACTACCAAGATATGTTTGATAGGCAAAATTTTCCAATTACACAGTTTGGTTATACCAATAAAAATAGCTATTAAATAGTTAATAAATATTAAACTCAAACATAGGTTTATTATGTTTTATATATTTTATCATATATTTCTATTGATTATATATATATATATATCACTAACTAATTTTCATTGAATTATAAACAATTATAGATTATCAATTTCCATAGTTATGACTACAAATTCTTATTATTTTTTGACTAATAATAGGAATTATTGCAATGGAAATTTCAATTAAGGATAAATAATCAATTAGTTATTTGGACTAAAAAGTTATAGCTAAAAGGTTAATTATTGGTACATCATATTAAAGTTGAAATAAAAGTCGAGAATTTATTTTAAGAGATTATTTTTTATAGCTAAATGAATTATAACTAGTCACAAATTATATATTTGGTAGTTATTTTTGTATATTTTTAGCTACAAGTTAATTGTTATTGCTAATAATTAAAACTATTGCTTTGAAAATTTTATATTTATGGCTAAATTATTTAATATATTACTAAAGCTAAATGGTTATAGCTAAAAGGCTAATTATTGCTACAAAGAATAAAATTTGAAATAAAAATTGAGAATTTATTTTGAGAGACTATTTTTTATAGCTAATAAAATTATAATTAGTTAAAAATAATGTATTTTGTAGTTATTACTGAGTATTTTTAGCTACAGGTTATTTTTTATAGCAAATAATGAAAACTATTACTTTGAAAATTTCACGTTCATAGCTAAAATATTCAATATACTACTAGAGCTAAAATATTGTATCTAAATGCTAATAATTGCTACATCGAATAAAAGTTGAAATAAAAGTTGAAAATTTGCTTTGAGAGAGAATTTTCATAGTTAATGAAATTATAATTAGTTATAAATCATATATTTCATAGCTAATATTATAAATTAACTATTATCAATAATTTTGCAGTAAAGATTTATAGCTATATACATCATTGTTGTAGTGTATGAATACCACAGTCACACCATGTATGAATCACAGTAACAGGTTGAGTCTCATGACATGGACTGCTACTCCTGGTCGCGAAACTTTTTGCCAAAATGTTAACTAGCTACTTTCAGAAATCTCATGATCGTGCGAGGGCGAGGGAGGTAGCAAGAGTTAGATTGCAGTCTGAAGTGACCCCACGCCACTAGCTGCATACCCTATTAAAACTCTGGTGCTTTTTCTCCTAAATTGGACAGTTGCGCCATTGGATCATGTAGTCGTGAGATCACTCTCAGAGTTAGACTTGGCTACCATGAACCTTTCTGCCACTTTGAGGTAATGTGGTGCAATCTTTTCTTGCGGGCGCACTGGACAAAATGCGATAATGACATCCAAGTTCAATGAAGAATTGAAATTTTCCTAAGTAATTACACAAAAAAAAACTTAGTACAAATATTACTGCATTTCAATCTGATTGCTAAAGATTAAAATTGAGTTTATTGTCAAAGAATTTGGCCAACACAATTTAATAGCTGCACCTTTTCATTTTTATTACGGAGAGATATCAATATCTCTATCGGTAAATGAATATAACTTTTTAGATTAGGATTTTTTTTTTTTTGAGTAATTTAGATTAGGATTTATACTTGACCGACAGATTGGCTGATCTCTCATTAATTGATGTGACTTTTTAGTGTAGGGTATACACTTTATTGACAGAAATCAAAATATAGTTTGATAAATATATTTAAGTCAATTTAATAGTTGTGCATTTTATTTTCATTTATTAGGAGAGTGTTTTTTCTCGGTAATAGAATTAATTTTTTAAAAAGAAATTTTGGTGCAACGGTAAATATTATCGTCATATGACTTAAAGTTATGGATTCAAATCGTGAAAACGGTCTATTGCAATTAATTATAAGAAAAGACCGCATACAAAGGCCTAATAAGTTTGACCCTTCTCCGAACCCAGCTCATTACGAGAGCATTCATACACCGGGTTATCCTTTAATAGAATTAACTTTCAAGTCTTCACAAAAAAAAAAAAAAAAAGTGTCGTGCTTTCCCACCAATTTTTCAACTAACATAATAAACCACCAGTAAATGTATTTCTAATATCATTTGCCACTATTTTTTACTATCACAAGTTTACCAATGAAGATCTCATTTCTCAATAAGTTTATTTGGTAATTAGTGGTGTGCAAATTTGGTGTTGGATTTACTAACAATTTTGGCGTGTAGTCAGAATATGTAGTCGATAAAATCTTGCACCACTTGTTGGCAACATATGTATCGACAAAATGGGTCATCAATAAGCTCATATATCGGTGATTTATTAATAGTATCTTGCTAATGTTTTTTTAAAAAAATTTATAATGTCTTTTGATGTGTTGTTGGTAATTAAGCACATATTCATATTGGTCAGTAAATTTTTGTTGGGATATCAATACATTCTTACAATGTTAAATCACTCATTTGTTTTTCTAAATTTATTTTCTTAAAAAATTAAAATTTTGAAGCTAATGCTTCTATCATTTTAAAAATCTAAGGGAATGCTTAATCATGGAAAACAAATTTTATTTTCTAATTTTTTTTAAAAGAAAAATAAAAAATTTTATTATTTAGTTAAAAATATTTTTTTATGAAAAATTAGATAATAATATTCTATATTTATTAGCTAATAGTTGAGTTTTATAAAATTAGTTTTAGTTGTTTTTTAAAATGAAAAATATGAATCCTAAAATATATCAATTTAAAAATACATTTTTTTTGACATAAAATAGATAAACTTTATTGATCAAGAATCAAATAACTAACAAACCAATGTGGTGAGTTGTTATGCCAAACACCACAATCTGACTCAGAAAGTGCTGCAATTGCTAATGCATGAGCTGCAACATTCGCAAATCGATTAACAAAACTAAACTAAATCTCCTTATACGAAGGAATAAGAGAATAGCAATCTTCCAAGACTATACCTAGTGAAGAAGAAAGAGAAATTTTATTTCTTAAGTGATTTATAACTACTAAACAATCCGATTCCAAGATGACTTTGTTCCAATTTTCTTCACAAATCCATCTCAAAGCCTCTCTGATTCCCTCTGCTTTTGCGACACTTTCACTATAATATAACCTTCCAAAATGCGAGAAGAAGCAGCAACAAAATGTCTCGAGTGATCTCTTAAGATTAAGCCTATGCCACGTCTTCCTGAATTTAATAGCACAACAGTATGTACATTTAACTTTAACCAACCCTCTCTTGGCTTAACCCAGCTTAAGGAGGATAGAGTAACATTCGAAGATGAAGCTTGTTGGCTAGAGTTTTTTGCAGAAAAAATTCAACGTCAAAAACTATTGCATGCTGGATAGTTTGTTCAAGAGATGAAGGTTTCCCTTCCCATACTAAACAATTTCAGCTCTGCCATATATGCCAGCAGATGGAAACAAGTAAACTTGTGCCAACATCAGAAATAACTCTCAGTCATGATTTGAAAATTTTTCTATTGCCTGGACAAAAGCCTAACCTTGATAATCTCCAACATTCTTATGCAATAGGGCACCAAACAAGATTGTGAAATATTGTTTCAATATCCCCTTGACAAGAAGGACATAGATCATCAGTATCTATAATTTTCGCTCTTAAATTCATGTTAGTAGGAATAATAAGCTTTCTAAAGGAAGTTGTTCAGTTTTGGCACAACTTTCATCTTCCAAATTAGACTCCATATCTGATCATTTTGCTCCTCCATCTAATAAGTGGTAGAAGTTGTACTCAGAGTGTAGGCATATTTGACAGAATAGACTCTCGTAGTCAGTGGCGGAACCACCAAGGGGCTAACCTCCGCTCGAGCACCGGTCAGGCACCGATCAGGCTGAGAGTGAGCCCTTGGTGGTCGCCGGCAGCACCGGTGAGACACTTTCTCATCGTCTCTTTGTCTCTGTTATAAAGAAGCGAGAATCAGAGATTGTTTTTCTTCAAAAGCAACAGGTTTCTCTTCATTTTTAGGTGAGTTATAACCGGTTATATATATATATATATTGATTTTATTGATTTTTTTATATGGTTTTATATAGCTTTTGGGTTTCTTAGACTTTTTTTTTGGATTTTGGTTTCTGGGTGTCGAGTTCTTCAACGCAGTAGGCGTTTTTTTTTGGTGTTTTGTTTTCATTTTTTTTGTTGATTTTGATTCAGGGTGTTGATTTATGGTTAGATTGTTTTACTTTAGAATATGTTGATTTAGTAATCTGAACAAATTTTTTTTGATTTAGTAATGTGGACAATTGCCCTTTTTTTACTATTAAATGGATATAAATTTGAAATGTGAATTAAATGGGTATAATTAAATTTGTGATATTATTAAATTTTATTTAGTTGTTTGTTTAAAAATAGAAATTGAATTAAATGGGTATAATTTGAAATGTGAATTAAATGGATATAATTTGAAATTGAATAAAATAGTGAGTTTGATTTGATTGGAGAATTGAATTGTGAGTTTAATTGATGTTTGAATTGAATAAAATTATGAGTTTGATTTGATTGGAGAATTGAAATGTGAGTTTAATTGATGTTTGAATTGAATTAAATTGTGAGTTTGATTTGATTGGAGAATTGAAATGTGAGTTTAATTGATGTTTGAATTGAATTAAATTGTGAGTTTGATTTCAATTGTCAATTGAATTGTGATTTGAATTTGGAAAATTTTAATTTATGTGTTATAGGAATGGAAAAGTATTTGATCAAAAAACATAAGTCTAGTGTTGCTTCATCAAGTACACCAACTTCGAGTCCGAGTCCGAGTCCGATTATTAATCCAACTCCGAGTCCAATTGTGAATGAAGAAAGAGTTAATGATGATAATATAGAGTTGAATTCGGATGATATAGTTGGTGATCCAGGACGACGGAAACCCATTGATAGTTATAATGTCAATGATAGAGATTGCATTCGGAGAAAATACATCTCCAAGGGTCCTTGGCAACGCACAAGTCATAATTTTCCTAAAACTCCATTTGGAAAAGAGAAAAGGAGTTTTCAACCTAGATGGTTTGAGAGATTCCCATGGTTGGAGTATAGTGTATCAAAGGATGCAGCATTTTGCTTCTATTGTTATCTTTTTAAACCTCAAAATGTCGGTCGTCATGATGTATTTGTTCATTCGGGCTTTAAAAATTGGAGGAAAGCAATTCAATCTTTCAATGAACATGAAGGGTTAGTTAATAGCCCACATGGTCAAGCTACAACAGATTTCCTAGGGTTTAAAAATCAAAGGCAACGTGTTGAATACCAATTGAAGAAATATGATAAGGAAGACGAAATCAATTATCGCATTCGTTTGACGGCATCTTTAGATGTGATTCGCTATCTTTTGAATCAGGGATTGCCTTACCGTGGGCATGATGAGTCCGAGCAGTCTTCTAACAGGGGAAATTTTTTAGAGTTGCTTGATTGGTATCGACAACGCAAACCTGAAATTGCTGCGGTGACATTGGAGAATGCTCCTGGTAATAATCAGATGATTTCTCCCAAAGTTCAAAAAGAACTAACAAACTGTTGTGCGGTGGAAACAACTAAGGCAATATTAGAAGACCTTGGAGATCACAAATTTTCTCTTTTGGTTGATGAATCACGTGATGTGAGTGTGAAAGAACAAATGGCCTTGGTTATCAGATACGTCAACAATGATGGAGAGATTATTGAAAGATTCTTAGCATTGGTTCACGTAACTGATACAACTTCAAAATCTTTGAAGGAAGGGATAGAAAGAGTATTTGCTTATCATGGTTTGAGTTTGTCAAGATTGAGAGGCCAAGGCTATGATGGGGCATCAAATATGCGAGGTGAGTTCAATGGTTTGAAAACACTAATTTTGAATGAGAATCCAGATGCTAGGTATGTCCATTGTTTTGCTCACCAGCTTCAGTTGGTTGTTGTGAATGTTGCAAAAAATCATGGTGATGTAAGTGATTTTTTCAACATCGTCTCTATGATTATCAACACATGCGGCACATCTTGTAAAAGGAAGGATATGTTGAGACAAGTTGAGCATGACAGGATTGTTCAAGCTCTACAAAATGATGAAATTCCAAGTGGGAGAGGTTTAAATCAAGAAACTAGTTTATGTAGACCGGGTGACACTCGATGGGGATCACACTTTACAGCTTTGCTTCGTCTCAGACATTTGTGGCCCTCGATAATTGAAGTTCTACAAAATGTGTTTGAAGATGGTTCCAATCCAGATAATAGAGGCATATCTAAAACATTAAAGCTGAGGATGGAGAGCTATGACTTTGTTTTTATGATGCAATTGATGATAGTGTTGCTTGGGTTAACAAATACTTTGTCAATTGTTCTACAACAAAGGGACCAAAATATAGTTCAAGCTATTTCTTTGATTGAGACGACGAAGAAGACATTGTGTGATTTCAGGGAGAATGGGTGGAACGGCTTTTTGGAACAAGTTCATAAGTTTTGTGCCGAAAAGGACATTGACATCATTAATATGGAAGATGTCATCAGATCTCGGGTGCGAATGAGGCGAGACGGTCGTGTAACGTATTATCATCATTATAAGGTGGAGATTTTTTGTGAGGTTAGTCTAATATCTTTCATTTAAATATTGGATTTGATTGTGACATTTATTATGTTTTATCTACTACTTTTCATTGTTTTTTTAACATTTATAGGTTTTTGATTTAATAATTCAAGAGATGGAGCATCGTTTTCCAGAAGCAAATACAGAATTGCTTATTTCCATGAATTGTCTTAGTCCAAACAACTCTTTCGCTAATTTTGATGTTGATCAATTAGTCCGTCTCTCAGAACTTTACCCAAATGACTTCTCTTTGAATGAAAGACTGCATCTTCCCTTTGAACTTATAACTTATATTAATGATATAAGGGAGAAGGTCGAGTTCTCCAATATTGAAGATCTTGGAAATCTAGCAAAGCTTTTGGTTGCTTCTGGAAGACATAAGGCTTTTCCACTGGTGTTTCGTTTAATTGAATTGACATTGATCCTTCCAGTTGCAACAGCATCTGTCGAAAGAGTGTTTTCTGCAATGAAACTAATAAAGAGTGATTTGCAAAATAGGATGGGAGACGAATGGATGAATGACATAATAGTGGTATACACTGAGAGAGAAATCTTCAAAAAGATCGATAATGAGACTATTTTACAATTGTTTCAAAAGATAGCGACACGTCGCAAACAATTATCCATTAGTTCTAAGGAGAGTGTAAATGTAAAGACATAAATTGAATATTTAATTTAATTCCATTTGTAATTGTGCTTTGTCAAATTATTTTTTGAATTAATTTTGAAAGTCTTCACCGGCCGAAAGTCTTCGCCGGAAGTTTTCGCTGCCAGTCTATAGCTAACCCAGTTAGCACCGGTAGAAAATTTTTTCTGGTTCCGCCACTGCTCGTAGTAGTATCGTTCCAGATCAAAGAATCATTCATTTGTCTTCTTGGTAGAGGGACCAAAAGAATCAGTTTTTTATCGCTATCATTGAAAGTTGATTCAATTAGTGTCTAGAAACACATAAAACTTGAGTTGTAAAGGGTGCTTCTATTGTAACATATGGTTTTTGTCTGTCAGGCGACCATTAATTATACCGAACTCAGATTTTAGTAGCCATACCAACTCGCCATATAAAACCCTTCTGAAGGGGATTTTGTGCACCCCATATACTACACCAAACATAACTTGGATTGGAGCCAAGTTCTGCATTTGAAAATGAAGAATTAGGGAAATAATGTGCTTTTAAAAGTTTAAAAGCCAAGAATATGGATTCTTGATAAGTTTTCAACCCTATTTGCCAACCATTACTACGTTGAAATTAGAGAGTTTACAGAAGCCTTATCCCCCATGAATTTTAGGTTTGGCCATCCTATCCCATGACATTAAGTTTATTCCCTTAGAATTCGAGTGCCACCAGAAATTACTCATTAGTCTTTCAATTTCAACACACAAAGATGGAGGAAACAAAAATATACTCATCACAAAGGCAGAAATTGATTAGGCTATTGATATAAAGAGGACTTCCTTGCCTACTCTAAACAAATATTTCTTCTTCCATGAGTGTAGGCACTACTAAACTCTTTCTTTTATATGTGCAAAAATTTCACATTTATTCCTGCCTATGATTGATGGCATCCCTAATTATAAATCAAGGTTTTGTACTTCCTTCAAACCCAAGGATAGACAGATATCCCTCCTTACAAGAGTAGGGGTGTCTTACTATAATAAATGAAAGATTTCTCAAAGTGGATTACCTGGACTGATGATTTTGCCTAAACTGCAATTACCTCTCTCATAACATTAGCTTCAGCTTCTGTAGCTCTAGATAAGAGCGAGCAATTATTGGAAAAAAAAATAAGTGCAATGTGACAAGAGCACCTCTAGCTACTCTATAGCCATGTATAAGACCTCTATCTTCCTCGTGTTTAATTAAAGCAGTTAGTCCTTCTGCACATAAAATGAACAAAAATTAAGATAAAGGATCACCTTGCCTTAATCCCCTTTCAAGGATAATTGGACTCAATGCCAAGGCACCATATACAATGTGATAGGAAACTAAAGATATACAAGAGAATATTATATCAACCCCACATGAATTGAGGTTCATAACAAGCATAACTACTTTTAAATAGTTCCACTCAACTCTATTAAAGGCTTTACTCATATCTACTTTTAGTGTTGCCATATGTGCTTTCCTTGAGAAAGTGTAACGATTCAAAGGCTACAATTAGATTATCTATCAGGCAATAACCACAGATGAAAGTACTTTGGTTTGTAGCAATTAATTTATGAAGAACCTTATACAAATGCATAGCGAACACTTTGCCATAATTTTATATGTAACATTTCAAAAAGAAATTGATTGTAAGTCACCCATGGTATATGGAACCTTCTTCTTTGGGATAAGAATAATATTAGTCTGATTGAAAAATAATGGGATAGAACAAAGATTGAGATAGAACAAGCATTCTTCAGTGATGTCATTGCCAAAAATAGGCAAAAACTTTTGGAAAAAACATGAATAATTAAACCATCTAGCCTAGGAGATGTATCTGGGCGCATACTAAAAGCTGTCTCTCGAATCTCTTCATCGTGATAGGGCTGCATAAGAATATCATTATCTTCCTAAGTTAATATGCTAGATAAACAATTCAAAACCTCAGTGCAATCAAAAGCCTCATATCAAAAGAGACTTTTGAAATAATCAACCACTAAACTATCCAAACCACTGTTCTAGTCACGCCATACATCATTTGGACCTTTATGTTGCAGAATTTTGTTCCTCCTTTTCCTTGAGTTGGCCATGGCATGAAAATATTTTGTATTTGCATCACATCTCTAAGTCAGTGTCGTTTTGCCTATTACTTCTAATGAATCTCTTACTTGTGTAGGATATCTGCATTAAGCTTCCTGGCATGTTTAAATGCTATTGTTAGCCAAATCCTTAGCATGATTACTTTATTTTTTTTATCTTAGGCAATCAAATTGAATAGGACTAACATTTGTATCAAGTTATATTTTGCAGGAAGATTACTTTTGAAGAAATCTTGAAAGGTCCAATCGGACCACATTGAAGACCGACTGAACTTTTAATACCAACATAAGCAAAATTTACACAGGTGGAAAGTATTCTCAAGATCTCACCATACCATCACCGGTCCGCTCAGACCATGGATCAACCTGACCATACTATTGGTTGTGAAAAAGGAAAATTCACACAGTAAGGATCAAGGTCAAAGGTACTCCCATTTTCTCAAAGTGCCATAGAAGTCCAACTGGACTATGATATATTCCGACTGGACCTTTGAAGTAGAAATTGTCCAAAAACATCCAGTAAAGTTCACAGCCAAAGGTATATCTAGAAATTGAGTGTACCATCACAAGTCCGACTGAACCAGATGCAAGTCAGATAGGACTATTTAAAAATTCTTCAAATCGAAAGCCATTATATATCCACTCAGTTAGTGGATGACATGTGGACCAACCGTTGAAGGAGCATTAGTCAAATTTTCAAAAAGTGCAACCAAACTTCAAATAGTCTGACCAACCTTGTTTAAGTATGACCGGACTTAGGCTGGTCCAACAATGAAAGTGCTTTGGACAATGATTTAGTGGGAGACAAGAATCAAATATGTTAGACACTACTTCAAATGGCTAGTTCAAGTCCAAATGGCTATAAATACCTAAAGAAACCTCTCATTTGAGGAAGATTGTAATTGTTTAGCCAAGCATAAACACTTTCATTTCATTGCATCAAAATTTCCAATTATATTACTTTGAGTGTTGGGTGTTAGCATTAAACACCATTATAAGTTTGAGTGAGAGCTTTGAAACTCTTAGGTTATAGAGTGAGCCTAAGAAAACTCTTGTTGGGGTTTTGAGGAAGATACTCAAACCTTGTAAAAGTTAGGTGTGAGCTTAGAGATGAGCTAGTAAAAACTCAAGAATAGTGGAACCTTAGCAAGTTGTTAAGAAAGTGGATGTAGGATTGAGGTAAATCTAAACCACTATAAATACTCTTGTGTTCATTATTCTCTACTCCTCTTGCTTTGATTTTTCTTTCAAATTTCAATTTGCCATCAATTCCTAAAATTAACCAATTCACTCCCCCTTCTTGGTTCCTATTTTAGGACAACAATTGGTATTAGAGCCTCAAAATTTCTAAAAGCTTAATTGTGAAATTTGATCAAGAATGGAAACCTCCTCTTCATATACCTGAACCTCTCATGGAAATCTCAATTCTTTCCTTAGACCTTACTTTGATGGAACGGATTTCTCTTGTTGGAAATACAAGATGAATTTTTTTCTTGATAGTGAGGGAATTAAGCTTTGAAATTTCAAAAAGAATGAGTGGAAACCTTCGAAAGGATAAGTGCCTCTTTCTAGAGAAAAGTGGACGGATGATAAAAAAAGAGCTTACTACAAAAACAATAGGGCATCCTCCATCTTGGTGAATTCCATATGTAAAGAAGAAGTTGGAAGAATCCAACATCTTACTTGTGAATATGGCATTTGAAAAACTCTTGAGAACTATCATGAGGGTACTACCCAAGTGAGATTCACTAAAACCCAAATGCTTGTATATGAGTATGAGCTCTTCAAGATGAAGCCTAATGAAAATGTCACTGAAATGACAAATTGGTTACTCTATTGTCAATAACTTGAAGAAATATGGAAAAATATATGATCAAGGTGATGTCAATAGCAAAATATTAAGAGCACTAAGATCCAAGAAGAATTTTGAATCAAAGGTCTCTTCAATTGAAGAAGCCCATGATCTTAATACTCTAAGAATTGATGAGCTAGTTGGCAAGCTCCTCACCTTTGAGTTACATACCAAAAAAGAGGAAGATAAGGGTGAGAAAGACAAAAAGAAAGCCATAGCTCTCCAAGTCACCAAAGAATTTGAAAGCTCAAGTGAAGAAGATAGTGATGATGATGATGATGAAGAATTGGCCATGCTATCTAGAAGACTAAATGAATGGAAAAGAAATAGAAGATGGCAAGCAAATATAGGCAATTCTTCAAAATCTTCTTTCAAAGATAAAGAGAAGAAGAATGAAGTAAAATGTTACGAATGTGGTAAACTGGGTCATATCAAAATAGATTTCTTTAAGATCAAAAGCAAAATGAAATGGGACAAGGAGAAGAAGAAGTCTCTTAAAGCCACATGGGATGATGACTCCTCAAGTGAAGAGAAGATGAGGAAGAGAAAGGAATTGCAAATCTTTGTCTCATGGCTATTGAAGATGATGATGATCACACCAATGAGGTAGGCACTCAATCCTTAAACTCAAATGCATATAGGGATAATGATGGTGATGCTTTGGATGATGACATATTTGAGCATATAAACCTAAGAGTTCAAAAATATTTTTTTAAAATGAAATTTATAAGAAAAAGTGTTCTAAGCTAGAAAATGATTTTATTTCTTTAAAGAACTCTACTTTAGAATTAAAAACTTCAAATGAACAATTAATAAAATCCGTAGATGATATGTGAAAAAATTCATCTAGCTTAGAGAAAATTTCTAAGGAAAATCACAATTTAAAAGAAGAAATAAATGAGCTAAAAAATTCTATTTCAAAATTTCATAAGGGTAAGGAAGCCTTGGATACATTGATTATGTCCAAAGACTACCTTTCTCCAAGTATGGCTTAGGGTTCAATGGCTCATCTACTACTTCATCTAAAACACCCACATTTGTTAAAGCCTCTACAACTCAAACTTCTACTATTGAAGTTGTAAAGAATGCAGAAGCACACACTAAGCCAAAAACTATTTAAAAGAATGCATATGGCTCCCAAAGCAAATTATGCATATGTGTACAAAAGGCATAAACACAATCCCAACTATGCACATAGATAATCCTATCACACACACATGTGATTGCCAATTTAATTCCTCAAGGTTCAATAGAAAAGGAATATAAAAATATAAAACCTTGTATCAATGCCAATATTGCATGAAATTTGGACATAAAAGTACATTTTGTTACATTAGAATGGTACTCCTCAAATTAGAGGATCCTTCCACTACTATTCTCAAGGACCCAAGTTCATTTGGGTACCTAAAAAAGGTAAATTTTCATTGTCTTATTGATATGCCTAAAGTCTACTATCAATGAAAGTGTTTGGCTTGTAGATAGTGGATGCTCAAGGCACATGACTGGTGATGAAAAACTTTTTACAACACTCACCTACAAGCAAGGAGGTAATGTAACTTTTGGAAATAATGCTAAAGGAAAAATTATAGGCATTGGTTCTATTGGTATTCTTGGAAAAATATGATTGATAATGTGTGGTTGGTTGATGGACTAAAATATAATTTTCTTAGTGTTAGTCAATTATGTAACAAAGGTTATTGTGTCAACTTTAATTCTAAAGGATGAAAAATCACCTATTCTAGTGGTGATCTTGCATTCAATGGAAGTGAAATTTGTGACACATATAAAATTGACCTACACTCTAATAATGCTTTTAAATGTTTTGTTACTATTAACAATGATGCTTGGCTTTGGCATAGAAGATTAGGACATGCTAATATGGATCAATTACATTATCTATGCAAAGAAGAACTTGTAGTTGGTCTTCCTAAAATATGATTTAATAAAGATAAAATATGTGAACCATGTCAACTTGGGAAACAACATAAGAGTTCTTTCAAATCTAAAAACTTAGTCAGTACATCTAGACCTCTAGAACTAATACATTTGGATTTATTTGGTCCTAATAGAGTTGCTAGTCTAGGAGGCAACTTATATTCATTTGTACTTATTGATGATTACTCAAGGTTTACATAGGGTAATTTCCTAGCTTAAAAGAATGAAGCTTTTAATCATTTTAAAATCTTTGCAAAAAGAGTTCAAAATGAAAAAAAAGTATATGATCACAACTATTAGAAGTGATCGTGGCAAAGAATTTGAAAATAATAACTTTGAAAATTTTTGTAATGAATTTGGAATCTCACATAATTTTTTAGCTCCTAGAACATCACAAGAAAATGGTATGATTTAAAAGAAAAATAGAACATTGGTGTAAATGACTAGAACAATACTTAATGAATATAATTTACCTTCTTACTTTTGGGCAGAAGCCATTAACACCGCATGTTATATTTCAAATCGTGTTTTTAAAAGATCATTAATGAACAAAACTTCTTATGAGCTATGGAAAGGGATAAAATCTAAAATCTCATACCTTACAGTATTTGGATGCAAATGGTTCATATTAAATACTAAGGATAATCTTAAAAAATTCTCATCCAAATTGGATGAAGGAGTCTTTTTAGTTTACTCATCTTCTAGCAAAGCATATAAAGTATTTAATAAAAGAACCCTAGTAGTTGAAGAATCAATGCATGTTATTTTTGATGAATCATCCAACACTACAAAAAAACACGCTATTTGCAACGGACAGAATCCGTCGCAGATCCGTCGCAAATCCGTCGCAAATCAAGTCTTGCTACCGATCTGCGACCGATCTGCGATGGATACGATCCGTTAATAAAAAAGGCGTCGCAATTTTCAATTTTGCGACAGGCCGTTGCAGATTGCGACGGATTTGCAACCACTCGGCGGTTGCAAATCTCGCGCTTAAATTTTCGCGGGTAAAGGGTAGCCGTCGCAGATTCCGTTGCAAATTTTCGTTGCAGATTTTGTCACAGATTTTCGTCGCAAATTCGTTGCAGATTCCGTCGCAGATTGCAGTCACAGATTCTATCGCAGATTGTCGTCGCAGTATCTGTCGCAGATTCCGTCATAGATTTCAAATATCCGTCGCAGATTCGTAGCAAATCCGTAGTAATTTAATATTGATTTTTATTGGAACTATTTGTATTATCAATTAATTTTATGAGAACTTTATAAATACATTTAGAACATTTAAACACAATCTAAAAAAACACTAATTACATTGATAAAAATAATTCTTTTATTAATCTTCAATAGAATAAAATATTTTACAATTTAACTATACAAGTGTTAAGAACATAATCTATCTTGAAAATAACAATATAGATCTTCAATTATCATTTTCCATTGAATCATGACTTGCATCATCATTATTAACCTGCAAATAATATTAAAAAGAGTAAATGAAAAGAATAATATGATACACGTTAACAAAGTAATACTAACCGTGGTTAATATATTTTTAACTTATACTCCTTCAAGCTGTTGAACTTGTAATGCTCCTTCCTAGCCTCTATTGTATAATGACTTGATGTAACCTGAAAAAAAAAAAAAGCAACAATTTGGCAGCTTATATAAAAGAAAATCACGTGCATGGTCATAAGCTACATGTAGTAGCTTGTCATGGAACTCCCAAAGCTCTACACAAGACTTCATCAGTTTGACCCCCTTGAAGAAAAAGCAACCTGATGAACTTGTAAGCATGTGAAGTGGCTAGGATTTATGCAAATGACCACAATCTCATAAAAGGCGAATCCAAGAAAAGTGAATATGTTGATGTTATTTCATCAGATAAGAATATATGACACGTCACAACACACTTGATGCTATAGAGGATGAAATGATTCTGATGACCACATGGAAAAAGAGAGAAGAAAAAATTAAATTAAATGTCCATTAAATGAACAAAGATGGCCTCAAAAGAGCTGAAGTGATTGTGATAATAACCAATTGCAACTAAGTTCAGATTGCATACGTGATAATACCTGATCAAGTTTGTAGTAACCTTCTTTATCAGTTGTGGACCTTTCATGACCATCAACAGTGATTGTAACGCCCTCCACTCCCATGTCATTACCATCAACCACTCACCCTCCAACAGAAAATCCAGTAACCTATACAAATCAACAAGAGCAAAAGATGTCATCACTGAATAAATTTGACATCGTGACTACGAGTGATGAAAAAGATAGAAAATTATCTTCGCCTAAAAAAAAGAAAGGAAATGTAGCATTCCTATCTTTAGTTTAATGGGAAAGATAATGCTGGAAAATTATAAAAAACAGGTGAAAGAGTCCATGTTCTGTGGGCAACATACTTCCCTGCCAATGATTTCAAAAGACAAAGCAAGAATTTATTATGATACTGACAGCTGACCAGATGTGTGTACAAACACACCCATCTATGATACATAAAGTCCACAGAACCAACACATATCAAAAAGAGAATTACCACAACTTATTGATTTAAATGTGAATACTCCATGAGCATTAGATACAGCATGACAAAGAGGTTTTCTTTGTCCGATGGCATCACCGGGACCTTGGGGACAATCTAATTTTACATCATCATCTGAATATAGATAAATGTGCACTCCCAATATTGGATTTCCCTGCCGCACAGTTAAACAAACTTTATATGTCAAAGAAAACTTGAAACATACACCAAGAGATTTGCACAATAACAGAAGTCCAATGGCGAGGATAAACTGGAAATATACGTCTAATCCTAAGATTTAGTCTATAGAATGCACCCTCTTAAAAATTCATTATCTCTTATTCCTGAATAAGAGAAATGATGGAATAGTAACTGTGGCCCCAAACCAAGGGAAAAATTCAATTTATGTGCTTGCTTAAATGAAAATGTTGAGCAGAGGATTTTTTTTCTTTTTATTTCTTTTTATTTAAGGCCAGAAAGACTATTAAAAAAAGGGGAAGAAAGAAGGAATCAATATATCTTTTTTAAGATAATGTATTAACAGATGAACTTTGAAAAGAATAATATGTCTGAAACATAGACTTCACTGCAAAGAGACAATATAATAAAAGTTAGAAGCTAGCAGCAGTCCAAATCAATTGTTGTCCTCACAAGGAGCTTTACCTGAGCAACAACATATCCATGGAGATCATAACCAGGGACAAAGAAAACGTCATCAATTATGCCATTTTCAAACCCCAATTCCACCTGAAAGAAGTGCATTATTAGGGAAGTAAAAGTGTCAACAATGTACATAATGAAAGTAAGCAGGAGGCCAAATAAAGATCATAAAAGGAATACCGAATAGAAAGAAAAGGCGTACAACCTCTGTGGAACCTCTAACTTCAACTTTGAGATCAGGATGTGATGCACGAACTTTGTATCTTCCTGCACAAATACAAAGATATTCTAAGATACTGTTTCTATATGATCAAAAAGAAAAAAGAAAAAGAGAGAATAAAGGAAATCTTCATTGATTATCTTGGAAGCAAATCACAGTAAAGAAATGACAGAATATGAAATGCAATTTCATGATTAGAGTACAATTCAAA
Organism: Garcia nutans; assembly: GCA_947685225.1. NCBI lineage: Eukaryota > Viridiplantae > Streptophyta > Magnoliopsida > Malpighiales > Euphorbiaceae > Garcia > Garcia nutans. Next base: position 3,704,639 of record CANTUV010000013.1, read on the forward strand.
AATAACTAATGCACTGACTATGAAATATGTCTAGCCTATATATACACAAACAGTTCATCTATATACAAAGATGTTACCTGGAATTATATTGTTGAACAAGTAACTTCCGGTTGGTGATGTGGTAACAGAGGAAATGAGATCATCATTGGGAGACAGCAGTTCAACATTTACATTTGAAGGACCCCCATTTTTAACTGAACAGCTCTCTCCACCAACAGCTCCCACAACTCTACCAGATAAAGTGAACCTAACGTACAAACATATGAGAACTAAATTATCCCATTACAGGAGGCACTTAGTTCGCACATAAAACTATACTTGAATTATCCAAACATAAGTAATGACATAAATCATCAAAACTGACCCTGTGAATTGGAAGTTAATATCTTCATTATTATTGCAGCCAGTATCATCAACAACAATAGGAACTTTTTCTGGGTCCCATGACCATCCTTCTGGCCCATTGATTTTAATTACAAATGAACCATATAAATTAGACAAGATAGCGATGGTAATAAAGGTCAGAAGAACTAAAGAGTAATTCTGAAGGAGTCAAAGACCAGGACATGGAAGAATGTAATGATTTATGCAGATGATCATGTTCGTATAATTGTAGAAAGCCTAATCAGATTGAAAAGAATAACACAACATCCAGCAAAGTACTAGCCCTGTAGCTAAGCAGGAATGCTGAACAAAGTAAAGTTACTGAGTTTGGTTCTATTTTGGTCTTATAAATGGCATATGCTGTGTACCAAATTTTAAGAAACAAAGTGATGAGGTATTAGCATGTACCATGTAATAACCAACCAAGCGTAATTCTTGTATCCAAAACATCGGACATATCATTCATGCCATGAAAACAAAATCCCTATTTGTCTGGGTCCAGCAACACCAACAGTTCAACCTAATTCTTATACAAAATTTCAAGCACTGCAATAGCATATCTTGTCACTGGAACAGCATTGGACAAATAATTATTGTGTATACTAGCTCTCAACTAAGTCAAATTCCAATACCAATCATTCAAAAAATATGTTGTGACTTGAAAAACAGAAATGCAAGAGCACATGACCATCAATCGTGAAGAACAAAATTCAAATGAACCTTATAACAAACTAGTTGAGATTAGATATATGTGTGTTTTCTCCATTTCACTCATATTAGAGCCACAACTTCAGTTTAGGCTACATCCTCAATGTCATCCTCAATCTCCAACTATTTCGCATAAAATCTAACAGAAAATGTCACATTATATACCTGTCTATTTCTTTCTTTATCCACATATTGCAAGCTTCAGGAATCTTACACGATTCAACAATATCCTTACAAATCGAAGAATGAACAGACTCAATCTTTCTTAATAATTTACAAAATTCAGATACAATCATGCTATAAACGGCATTCCTCTTCATTTCAGATGTAATGTTATCTTCTTCCTCTTTGCCGGCATTAATGCCCTTCTGGTAAAAAGGTTGCAGCGAACAGGATTGGGTTTGTTTCAATAATGGGCATCTCCTAACATGTCCATCGAGATTTTCTTGAAGAACAGAACTATTTCCAACAAACGCATCAAGATTGTATAACAAAAACCGGCAAATAAGCAACAGATTAGAAAGAGCATAAGAGGGGGAATTACTGTGAAGGATCGATTGGGCAAGGAATCCACTGGGCATCGGACCTCGGCTTGTGATTACCACAGAAGCTTTAAATAATTGAAGCACAAGGAATTAGATATTCAATAAAACGATAGAAGAGAAGAAGAAGAGGGAAGAAGAGTGAGCTTACAGAGAATCACCAATGGGCAAATTAGCACACATTTTATTTTCTTATAAGTAATACCGAAAATTTTCTTTAGAAAAATGTAAAATTAACAGGAAATTCACTTAATCGTTGTCAAATTTCAAGAAAATTGAGCAATCCTGAACTAATCCACAAACCGGAAACCCTACTTTCAACAACTGCCGGAAATTAAGCCTCGTAAAAGAAAAGAAATGCACATGCAAACATAAACAGAAATAAAAATAGCTCAGATCTAGCACGAACCTTCATTCTGGTCGGTCTCGTTGAACTCCTTCTCCAAAGCCCGATCAATCATACCAGCGAAGCTATCATCTCTGGATCTCGAAACCGTGGTGTTTGACTCAGCAGTTACATTCATTTCCATCGACGAATCAGACTCGGCAACCACTAGCGAGAGAACAAAAGCGAATAACAAAGCTAAAACTAACCTCATTGCACAGAGAAAGGGAAGTGTGTATAGTGGCCCTGAGATTTTGAGAGAGATATGAGAGAGCCACCAGAGATGGTCCAGTTCGTCGCAAATGCCTATATTTTTATATAAATCCATAGCAAATTTGCGACGGAAACAAGTCTGTCGCAGATATCCATCGCAAATGCCGATATTTTTGTAGTGAAATTTGCGACGGAAATAGACGGTAGCAGATCTCCGTTGCAAATTGCTTTTTTTAGTGTTTTCTACAACCAATCTGGGCCAGAAAAAATTTTCGCGAAAAAATATACGCGAGTTTCTCTCCCGCCAAGTATCCGCGCCAACTTTTGCAATGATTATTTGCGACGGAATGATTTTCGTCGCAGATTTACTACGGATTTGCCACCGATTTGTGACAAATTTCTCAAAATTTCTCTAACTTGTCCTTCCATCGTAGATACATAGCAGATCTGTAATGCCGAATATTTTTGTAGTGCAAGCTTGATCATGGGAAATGTAGTGTTCTTGATGATTTTGTAGATATACTTAAAGAACTTGAAATAAGAAATGCTCCAAAAAAGGGAGATGATAAATTAAGTTTGGAACAAAAGGAGACTCAAGAGCTACCAAAAATTAGCATTATCAAAAGGATCATCCAAGGGAGCTCATCATTGGTGACACTTCAAAGGGAGTAACTCTTAGAGCAAAATTTAAATACTTAGACTCTAATAATGCTTTTATTTCTCAAATTGAGCCAAGGACCATTGAGGAGGCTCTTGATGATGAATGTTGGGTGATTGCTATATAAGATGAACTCAATCAATTTGAGAGAAACAAAGTATGGGAACTTGTTCCTAGACCTAAGGATCATCCAATTATTGGTTGCAAATGGGTATATACGAATAAGCTTGATGAAGATGGTCTCATTACTAGAAATAAAGCTATATTGGTTGCCAAACGCTATAACCAAGAGGAAGGCATTGATTATAATGAGACATTTGCTCTCATAGCAATATTAGAGGAAATTAGAATTTTACTTGCATTTGCTTGTCATATGAATTTTAAACTCTTTCAAATGGATGTCAAAAGTGAATTTTTGAATGTTTTTATCAATGAAGAAGTCAATGTTAAACAACCCCCCGATTTTAAAGATTATCAATTTTCAAATCATGTCTTTAAATTAACCAAGACATTACATGGGTTGAAAGAAGCTCTAAGAGCTTGGTATGATAGACTTAGTGCTTATTTATTGGAAAATGGTTTTACAAAAGGCAAAGTTGATACTACACTTTTTGTCAAAAAGAAATTGCATATCTTAATTGTACAAATTTATGTTGATGACATTATATTTGGTGCTACTAATGAATCTTTTTGTCAAGATTTTGCATCTTATATGACTAGGAAATTTGAAATGAGCATGATGAGTGAACTTAAATTCTTCCTTAGTCTACAAGTAAAACAATGCAAGGATGGAATTTTCATCAAGCAATCCAAATACACAAAGGAACTTCTCAAGAAATTTGGTATGGATGGTTGCAAAGTAAGCAAAACTCCAATAAGCACATCATTGAATTTGGACAAAGATGAAAGTGGTAAGAAAGTTGATGAGAAGAAATATCAAGGTATTATCAAATTACTTCTTTACTTAATCGCTTCTAGACCCAATACAATGTATAGTGTTTGCTTGTGTGCTAGATTTCAATCATGCCCTAAAGAATCACATTTGAATGCTACTAAAAGAATTTTAAAATATTTAAGTGGGACATTGCATTTAGGACTTTGGTATCCTAGAAATACATCTTTTGACATTTTAGGATTTTTGAATGCGGATTATGCCGGTAGTCTTTTGGATAGAAAAAAGCACGACCGAGGCATTGTCACATCTGCCCACTGTATTTATACATAGTAGTCATGTGCACAGTTAGAGAAGGGGAAAGGAGAAGATACTTCCTGACAAAGGCCCCAGATAAGGCTATAGGATCAATGGGACCTAATTGAAAAAAATGTAAAGTTTTGGGGAGGTGACTGTAATTTCCAAAAAGTTTTGGGGAGGTGACTGTAATTTTCAAAAGTTGTATTGGAGATTCTTAATAGTGCACATAACAGACTCCAAAAATGGAGAGTAGAGAAAAATCGGGTCACAACGACGCGTAACGGTTTTTCCAAAAAACGCCCCGTTAGAGAGAAATGAAGACATGTAGACTAGGGCCATTTTGGTCATTATTAATAAAAATTTATACATGAATCTAAAGTAGGAAATAAACATAAGAGTGAGTAGAGGACATCGAGGGGTTGAATATGAAACGATTGTCAGAAGAAACGGAGCCGGGCAAAACCCGAGCAAAGAAATGACCTAAAGGGAATTTTGCAAAAAGTCAAGGGCTTATTGGTAATTTTTCAAAATGACTTGGAAACCTAAAATAGACTTCAAAAATAGAAAGTAGAGGTCAAGAGGATCAAAACCATATGTAGTTTGCCTCGTGGAACTGTACGGTTTAAAAGTTACGATCAATTAATCGCTGGAGGGTATTTTGGTCTTTTCACACCCTAGACCATAAAATTACAGCACAAGGAGGTTGGGGGCCAAAATATAATTAAAATAAAGTCCTAGGGCTTGGGTTTTAAATAAATAAAAGAAAGAGACAAATGGACTAATGGAAATTAGCCATTTAGAAGTCATAAAAAGAAGAAAAGAAAAAGGTGTGGACAAATGGTCATAAAACATTCATCCAACCCAAAAGTGGACATCATTTCCACTATATATATATCATAACAAGAAGAGCAAAATCTCTCTCTCACAACTCTCCCAAACCGTCGGCCTCCATAGGAAGAAAACCAAAGAATTTCCAAATTTTTGTCAAGTTTGATTCAAGTTCAAGGTGAGTTTTAAGGTTTTCAAGTATGTAGAATTCAATTCTAGTATCAATTTTAAGTATTTATATATCTATTTGACGGTTGGAAATTAGGGTTCTTATGGTGGATTTGGGAAAATTTTAAGTAGTGATGATATTGATTAAGTAAATGAAAGAATCAAGGTTTCTAAGGTTTAATAAGGTTAGATTATGATTTAGTTTGAAAAGAAATGGAAGGGTAGTGCATGTTCTAAATTTCTAAGGTTTATATTTAAGGTTGTGTTCTTGAAATTCTTAAAGGAAAAACAAAGATTAAGGAAGGAGAAGAAGGAAAAACAAAGGGGAATTAAAAAGGTTTGGTACTTTACCATAAAAGAAATTTTATTTTTCTTACAAACTTTGGGTTATGAAATTTTTGATGTTGATGCTTAAATGTATTGATTGAGTTTAAATTAAATATTTGAGTTATGTTCTTGGTTTCTTATGGTAATTGAGTTGTTTAAATTTAATTTAAACCAAATGTTATGAGAAAAATTTAGCAAGTTGATTTGATGAACAGTAATTAGTTTGATTTAAGTTAAACATGCAAAAGTTGTCAAAGGGAAGTGTTTGAATCTTCACTTTATCATTAAAGAAGCCTTCATATTGATTTGAAAAAAGAAAAAAATAAACTATCCCATGTATTTCATATGTTTGGGCCGAAATGGTCCCAAAATGGCAGCTTTCTGGACTCTTTTTGTGACAGTTGTTTGAGGTAGCAAATGAATGAATTTTTCAACGAAATTTTACGTGTAATTAGTCAACATATGAAATAAGTTTCCTGTAAAATTTCAGCTAAAAATAAGATCATTTACCTGGTCAAATGCATGACTGAAACAGACTGAAATTTTGACGAAAATCCAGATTTTACTATTCATATGGTCATGCCATTTGCATTGCCGATTTTACGCTCCGCGACACTATTCATTTGGTCAATTTGTGACTTTTTGAGGAATGCTTTGAAATGTTTGATATGTTTATTGTGGATGTTAAAAATGTGAAAAAGGGTAATGGTTTGACTAAAGAATGTGGTGCGCGGCGTAAATGACAAAGCGCGACGGGAATTAAAATGATTTCTCGAGTCATTCTAAAATGAAGTTTGAGACTTAAATTGAATCATTTTAACCTTTATGCTCTGCTGGGTAATTGGGAGTGGTAGATAAGGGTATGGTGCACTATACTAACGCATGCAGTACTGCTCATTATTGTGATATGATATTTTATTCAGTGGTGAGGCCACTGAAGCCAGTGGTGAGGGCCATTGATTATAACCAGGATGGTGAGGGCCATTCCTGTGATATGATAATGGTGGTGAGGGCCACCTATGTTACAGTGGTGAGGGCCACTGCCTTATCGCTATGATTCCCTATACACCAGTAGAGCCAAAGTAGTGTTTTGTTTTAAAACTACGTAATGCAAAATAAGTTCGAATTATGATTTTTACATTTGTTGAAAGCATATTTACACTGAATGTACAATAACTTCCATTGGTTTAATGTTGGTTGATTGTTGATTTAATTATTTCCTTTTATTTCAAATGCTTTCATGTTTTACTTTTATTCCATTGGCAAAGTACTCACTGAGCGACATTGCTCAGCGAGTTAAGTTTTTCTTGACTCGTAGGTTCGGAGAAGTAGCTAAATCTTGGGAAGCGACGACCAGACCCACAGCATCTCAGGGTAGATCTCTTAGTTTCCATTATGAGTTAGCTAGTTGTGGCATGTATATGTATATATAAGATTGAGAATTTCTATGTTATACTGTACGTTAGTAGTATGTAATAATAATAAACCTCTACTTTATTTTGTATTAGAAGTGTGAACTCTTCTTGCAGGTTTGTAGTTGAGGTTATAAGGGGGATTCATTGGGAGTGTATTGATACTGATTGTGTTCGCATTGGTTTGTGTAAAAATATTTTCAAAAATCAGAAAAACCAATTTTGTCGACACTTGGGACCCAATTTCTAGGCAAACCTCTGGCAAAATTTCTGTAAAACCGGAACTAAAATTTAACTAAGTAAAATTGGTAGCAACATTAGGTTAGTGTGGTGCCTCTACTCGACTTACACATGTAGGCCGGGAAGGGGTGTTACAGGCATGCCATTTTCTTAGTGAATGCCTAGTTTCTTGGTTTAGCAAGAAACAAGTGTTAATTGCTCTTTCTACCGCGGAAGCCGAATATGTTGCTGCTTATTTTTGTTGCACTCAAGTTCTTTGGCTAAAACAACAATTGTTGGATTGTGACAAAACTTTTTATCACATTCCCATTAAATATGATAACACTAGTGCCATTAATCTATTTAAAAATACATTCAACATTGTAGATCAAGACATATAGATATTAGGCATCATTTCTTAAGAGACAATATTCAAAACCAAAATGTTGTCTTAGAATTCATTGATACTCAAAACCATCTTGTTGATATCTTTATAAAACCCTTAAAATGAAGAAAGGTTAAACTTTATAAAGCAACACTTAGGGATGATGGATGGAAACACCTTAATGTAGGAATTGAAATTACTTGAAAAACATATTTTACATTATCAAAATTTCCCATTTATATTTATTTTTCAACATACCTTGAAGATTCTAATTGAAATACACAATTTCACTAAAATTCTTAATTTTTGGACTTTCCTTATCAGACCATATTATAGTCCTACTGCACTTATTTGAAAATCCTTGACCTCAAATTTTTTGTGAATGTATGACCATACTTCAATAGTACGACCGGTATATTTCAAAATCTTTTGACCATTCTATCTAAAATTAAAATTTCATTCGGTCCTATTATAGTCCGACTAGACATTCTATGTTTTTTGAATTATCCCACTGGACTCACAATAGTTTGACCGGACTTTTGCCCTTTTTTCAAAATTTTCTAGCCATTGGAACTCATTCAAAACATGAAAATTACTCCTCCAACAGCTATAAACGGCTAGTTTTCAATCAAAACACTATAAATACCCCCCTAATAATAGTTTTTGCAAGCCTTTATTCAATTCTAAATACTCATACACTCAAAACACACAAACTCTCTAAAAACTTCTTCTTTCCTTCATCTACATTCTCAATCAAACTTATATGGCTCCTAAAGAACACAAAAGAAAAGGATCAGGAGCTGAAAAAAGTAAGGGAATTGCTGCCTCTTCTCAACAAGAAGAAGCACTAAGAAGAAGTCACAAGATTAGGTTCAAGGATAATGATGAGAGAAAAAGGTATGTTATCCTTAAAGACAAGGTTGTTGAACCAAACCGTCTCTTCTCCACCCTCACTCTAGAACCTCTAGGTATTAAAAATGATGTTAGAGGTTGTCTTCAAACCTTAGGATGGGAAAAAATTTTCTTCTTAGAGCATGATTACCTTGGTTGGGGGACCTTAACAAAGGAGTTTCTCACAACCTTGGTTGTTGGCAAAAAGAGCACCAACACCTTAGGCTATTATGGGATATCCTTTAGGTTCTTTAACTAAGAGTATGGTCTTACCTTAGAGGACTTTTTTTCTATTTGGGATTTTCAATTAGAAGGAATTTCTCACATCTCAAACATTGTCCTCACTCCTGAAGTTCAATTTAAATTTTGGAAAGAAATTTTGAAACCTCATTTCATAAGCAATCCAATGCCAAGAACCTTAAGACTTTGACCTATTGGATATTGCCTAGGATTATCACATATGCAATAAGTGCTAGGGGAGAAAGCAATGAAAAAGTGACACAAAAAGATCTCTTCCTTTATTGTCTCATTAGAGGTCAAGCCATCCAAACTGGAAAATTCCTAATTGACACATTTCTACACATTAGGAAAACCAAAGCAAGACTTATTCTTTCCTCTTCCCAAATCACACAAATTCCCAAAGCCACAGTCTTAGATCCTTTTGATCCCATAACAAAATCCATAAACATTAGCCATCTCAAACATGCCAACTGTATTAGGGATGATGATGGGACATATGTCTACCTTTTAGGAGCATCAGGTGCTAGAGCTCAACAAAAAAAAAAGGCCTAGGATTATAAAAGAAGGTGAAGAGACCTTTCAAATGGAACCCCATCCAAAAGACCTTAATCTTTTATCCTCCAACTTCTCCAAGACATTCATGGTCAAGTGAGCTCCCAAGGAATAAGAATTGATAGCCTTACAAACCAAATCTCTCATCTTCATCTCAACATTCAACTAATTTAAGAAACTTTAGGACTTCCAAAATGTTTTGATGATCAACCAAGCTTATCTCCTTCCATCTATGGTTCCTCTCCTCATGAAGAAGTAGGTGAAACTGTTGTCTCTCACTCAAGGGATGAAGAAGAGGAAGGGGATGAAGGAGAAGAAAGGGATGAATGAAGTAATGATGATGATGACAGTGATAACCAAAAAGATTAAAGCTTAATTTATCATTTATCATTTCATTGTACTTGCTGCTATCATTTAATCTTCAATGTTGTTCTTGCATATATTTGTCTTTAATTAATGCTTTTAAATTTGTTTAACTCTTTCCTTTTTAATTATTTGAATTTTTTTTTGCCTTTGTCTAAGGGGAAGAAGTGAATTTATTTAAATCATTAAAGTTAACATTGATTGAAAAAATAAAGTTAACATCAAACACAAAATAATTAAAGTTAACATTGAACACAAATGATTGTATTAACATGAAGCATTTATTAAGGGGGAGCAAATCAACTCAGTTTCACTTAAACAAACTTTGAATTTTATTCAAATCAATTTAATTGCCAAAGTTAAAAAGGGAGATATTGTTAGCCAAACCCTTGGCATGATTACCTTTTTTTTTTTTTATCTTAGGCAATCAAATTGAATAGGACTAACATTTGTATCAAGTTACATCTTGCAGAAAGATTACTTTTGAAGAAATCTTGAAAGGTCCTATCAGAGCACACTGAAGACTGACCAGACTTTTAATACCAACATAAGCAAATTTTACACATAAAGGTTCACTTGAAAAGCATTCTCAAGATCTCACCATAACATCACCAGTCCGCTCGGACTGTGGATGAGTCCGACCATACCATTGGTTGTGAAAAGGGAAAATTCACACAGTAAGATTCACAATCAAAGGTACTCCCATTTTCTCAGAGTACCATACAAGTTCGACCGGACCTTTGTCGCAAAAATTGTCCAAAAAAATCTAGTAAAGTTCATGGCTAAAGGTAATCAAAAAATTGAGTGTATCATCACAAGTTCGACTAGACCAGATGCAAGTCTGATAGGACTATTTAAAAATTCTTCAAATCAGAAGCTATAAAATCTCCATTTAGTTAGTGGATGACACATGGACTAACCGTTAAAGCAGGATTAGTCAAATTTTCAAAAAGTAAGACTAAACTTCAAATAGTCCGACCGGCCTTATTTAAGTACCACCGGCCTTAGGCTGGTCTAACCATAAAAGTGCTGTGGACAATGATCTAGCTAGAGAAAAGAATTAAATATGTTGGACACCACTTCAAACAGCTAGTTCAAGTCCAAACGGCTATAAATACATGAAGAAACCACTTATTTGAGGAAGATTGTGATTGTAATAGCCAAGCATAAACACTTTCATTTCATTGCATCAAAATTTCTAATTATATTACTTTAAGTATTGGGTGTGAGCATTATTAAACACCATTGTAAGTTTGAGTATGAGCTTTGAAACACTTAGGTTATAGAGTGAGCTTGGGAAAACTCTTGTTGGGCTTGTGAGGAAGATAGTCAAACCTTCTAAAAGTTAGGTGTGATCTTGTGAAAATACCAAGTTAGAGTTTAGCTTGTAAAAACTCAAGAATAGTAGAACCTTAACAAGTTTTTAAGGAAGTGGATGTTGGATTGAGGTAAATCCAAACCACTATAAATATTTTTATGTTCATTATTCTCTACTCCTTCTCTTGCTTTGATTTTGCTTTCAATTTTCAATTTGCCATCAATTCCTAAAATCAACCAATTCACCCCTCTCTTGGTTGTTATCTTGGGAAAATAACTACAACATCATCGTCATTGGAAAAAGTTCTTAAGGGGTTTCAAAGTTTTTCAACAATTACCCAGCTTGCTTTTGCAATTGGAAACACAAGTTTTATTCAAATTCCATAAGTCTTTGCTACATTCTGACAATTTTAAGAGGATATCATGATTAGTACTACAGTTCCATAAGGTTGCGATAACTTCTAAATAATCTGATTAAAGTATGCATTTATTCTCAAATTGGAAGAAGATTGCATGAGAATGCAACCTAGCCTGGGTGAACGAAACAAATAGGGGCAGATGTTCTGATGTAGTAGTTTCAATAACTTGAGTGTTTCGATCCATAAAAGTTATGGTCTAAGCCAAGTTGGAAAATTCATGGGCAAGCTTTTCACGAATCCATTATGTCAAACCTCTTCTTCTCTCCCATTTAAAGAACCTTCCAAATGTCAACATTGCTATGGAACCCTTAGAAGATGATAATAGAACTCAAAGCTTAAAGATTCCTTGCAGGCCAATTACAAGACAAAGAGCCAAAAGTATGAAAAAAGCCTTGCAAGCTTATGTTCAAAGATTCATAGATGTACATATAGAGCTATTTGGACCAAGTAGAGACAAAGAGAAGTTGACCATCTTATTGAAGGCTTTGGAACTTGATTTGGATGTTGAAGACTAGTAGGGTTTTGCACGCCTATTTAGCCCAATTAGATATTTAATTATATTATTTTATTTTATTCATAAGACCTTGTGTTAGGTGATACTTAATATTTTGGTTTATTATTTGTATTCTCATTAATTGGGCCATATTGTTTTAAGCCCAAGTTCTTTGTCTTTTGTTAGGTTATCTATAGTTGGAATAGAAGGATAAGGGTAGAGACATTCTTGTAGCCAAACACCTTTATTTTTGTAAAAACCTATTTAAAGCATCTTGTAACTCTTTTCAATAGTTAAACAATTTTTATAATAGAAATTCCAAATTTCTTTAGAGAACATCTTTTATTATTCTCGGTTCTTATTAGATCAAGGTTCACTACAACAAAGCTAACTACTTTGAAATAGTTAATTCCAAAGTTCTCTTCCATAGGCTGGAATTGCTTCAATGACTTGGCAAAGGAAATGATTTGGCTTTCCAAGGAGCATCTTCCAAGAGTAAAGACGAGTGGGTTTTTAGTCCTTATCCTAGGGGTTCGTATCAATTTGGTATCGGAGCCTAGACTCTAAATCACGTTCCCAATCTATATATCTATTCTACTATAATTAAATAATTGTTCATTGTGTTCTTATTTTGATTTAGTGTTAATAAAATTTCTTAATAAAAAAAAAGAAAGAAAGGAAAGGGAAAAAAAAAAAAGGAAGTCAATTAAAGAAAAGTGTTATTCATCTTAATTTTGTTCAAAGTTATGTTCTTATGTTAGTGGTAGCCAAATAATTGTATCAAACCCTAAACTTTTTATAACCATATCATAAATTATTTCCCGACCATACCCTCGACTGTCCAATATCCCGACCAATATTCTGTCCACACCCTAGACCTTGAACCATATAGACATTAGTTAAATTTAATTCAATTTTGGAGAATTAAATAAAGTTTGGACCCAATTAAAAAGCCAAAACCAATTCTGGATTGATTCACAAGCTAAACCAACCCAAAAAATGTCAATTGGTCTTTTTTTTTATGGCAAAATTTGTTATGATTGCTCATAACGAATTGGACATGTTCAATTCGTTATGAGCCATGCTCATAATGAATTGGCCATAGTTTTGGCCCAATTCACTACTTTGGTGGCCACCAATTCCACATGGGACATGGCACATGTCAAATTGGTGGCCACCAATGCGACATGCACCTTCATATCAAATTGCTGGCTTGACAATTCGACATGGACCAAGTCTAGGCTCGGCCAGCTTGCATTGACTCTCTTAAGAACATTAAAACTGAAACCCTAGCCAAGTATCTGAGTAGGACTATTTCTTATATTAACCGTAATTGAACATTATTAATGGGAAGCAAAAATAAAAACAGAAAAAGGGGAGAGACAATTCAGTCAAAGAGCAACTGACAGCCGAAATAAAGAGCAAGAAAAGCTATAATTTTAAGTAGCAGCAACGAGGAACAAAACCTTATGAACATCAATTAAACACAAAGGAGAAAAACAAAAAGTAAAGCAAAGTGGCAGTAGCTAATCTTCAGATCAAGTAATCTCCAACCAAGAACCAATTGCTCTAGGCAGAAAGAAAATAGTAGCTTAGATCAACACATCAACTTGGTGGAGCCTACAACACATGTATTATTCTTATTAACCGACCCAATCAAATTTATTGATTAACTTCAACACTCAACTTACTGAGTTAATTATTTATGAATAGGATTTTATAACTTTTTTTTACAATAAATTATAGACTTATAATTCAATCATCCAAAACCCTAATTAAAATTATCATTTCAGAATTACATCAGAGTATACTTTAGCGGTATTTTACATTAAACCTTAATTGTGCATTATTTTAAATTTTGATTTGTATTTTAAACCTTGGTTTGTATATATTAAATCTTAGGATAAGGAAAAATCCTAATTCACCAAAAAATTTCCATCTAAAACCCTAAGTTAGTAGTAAAACCCTAAAAAATCATATTTCATTTTTAAAACCTAGAACTAATTCATATATCAAAACCCTAATTTACATATCTATTATTCAATGTATGATTAAAACCTAGATTTAATTATTTAATTTGTTGGTGTATGCTTGTGATAGATGATTTTCTTTTATTTTATTTATGATCAATGGTTGAATGTTTTAATTTGATTATTTTGATTTCAGGGATGTAAAAGGCATGTTTTCACCATGTGGGTGCCTTGTTTTACTTAATTATTTTTTTATTTTATTTCAAGTTTGGGATTAATGTAAGGGACATGTTTCTACCAAATGTTGAACATTGGACATTATAAGGGCATGTTTTCATCTTTTGATGGGTGCCCATTTTATTTGTTTACTTTGATTTTAATACAATGAGCATTTATTTATTATGAGTGCATGTAATATGGATGATATTATAATACTTAAGAATTTAATAATGTTTAGACCTGAAAAGAGACCAATTCTAATGAACTAGACATTATAGGGGTGCTAGGCCATTCTCACCTTTCCCATACGTACCCAAATTTTTGAACCCAATAGGGGGTTCCAAATTCCTTAGGAATCGAGTCATCCACCTCTTTTTATTTTTCCAATCCGTCTGGGTGGTGACTCCATTTTCTCCAGATTTAGTCCCATGTTCTCTAAGGCCCTAAGCCTAATAGTACCGAAGTCGCAAAAACTATTCCATATGGGAGTGAGGGTGAAAATTTCCGCTCATAGTAGCGACTCCACTGGGGATAAGAGAAATTGATTCCGTTGGTATTTATATTCACTACAAGAAAAACTGAATCAGACAACGGTTATCAGACAACGGTTAAGGAAAAAACCATTGTCTGAAAAAAAAAAGACAACGGTTTTTTTTTCCAAAAAAGTGTTGTCTGATTAATTTTCAGACAACTGTTTTTGGTATTTTTTTAACCGTTGTCTATTAGGTGTAATTTTGGTCACACCGGACAACGATTTTTTAGGGACCGTTGTGTAATATATGTTTAGACAACTGTTTTTCTGGTCATACAAAACCATTGTATGATAAGATATTTCAGACAACGGTTTTTTCGAAAGTGTTGTATAATTCAACGTTTCAGACAATGGTTAAAAAAAATCGTTGTCTGAAGCAAGCATACAGACAATGGTTTTTAGGAACCGTTGTGTAATATATGTTCAGACAAGTGTTCTTTTGGTAAAAAAAAACCGTTGTCTGATAAGATGTTTCAGACAACGGTTATTTAAAAAGTTGTCTGATTAACTGTTCAGACCATTGTATAATATATGTTCAGATAAGTATATATATAAGTATATATAAGTATATAATAGTGTATATACAAGTATATACAAGTATATATATTAGTATATATACAAGTATATATTAGTATATACAAGTATATATTAGTATATATACAAGTATATACAAGTATATATATTAGTATATACAAGTATATATATTAGTATATATACAAGTATATACAAGTGTATATATTAGTATATATATTAGTATATACAAGTGTATATTAGTATATATATACAAGTGTATATATTAGTATATATATTAGTATATATTAGTATATACATTAGTATATATATACAAGTGTATATTAGTATATATATTAGTATACATATACAAGTGTATATTAGTATATACAAGTATATATTAGTATATACAAGTGTATATATTAGTATATATATTAGTATATAAAAGTGTATATATTAGTATATATATTAGTATATATATTAGTATATATATACAAGTGTATATTAGTATATACAAGTATATATTAGTATATGTATTAGTATATACAAGTGTATATACAAGTATATACAAGTATATATATTAGTATATATACAAGTATATACAAGTGTATATATTAGTATATACAAGTATATATATTAGTATATATATTAGTATATACAAGTGTATATATTAGTATATATATACAAGTGTATATTAGTATATATATTAGTATATACAAGTGTATATTAGTATATATATTAGTATATACAAGTGTATATATTAGTATATATATTAGTATATACAAGTGTATATATTAGTATATATATTAGTATATATATACAAGTGTATATTAGTATATATATTAGTATATATATACAAGTGTATATTAGTATATACAAGTATATATTAGTATATGTATTAGTATATACAAGTATATATATTAATATATACAAGTATATATATAAGTATATATTAGTATATATACAAGTATATACAAGTATATATTAGTATATACAAGTATATACAAATATATTTATTAGTATATATTAGTATATACAAGTATATATTAGTATATACAAGTATATATATTAGTATTAAAAGCTAAGGTTTGGATTTTTAGAGAAACTTGACTAAGTATTAAAAGCTAAGTTTTGGATTTATAAACATTTCATAAACCCATTAGAAAATTTAAAGTCCACCATTAAATAATGATTTAGATATAATATGATATTATATAAGTAGGAATACAAGTATATATTAGTATATATATACAAGTATATACATGTATATACAAGTATATATATAAGTATATATAAGTATATATTAGTATATATACAAATATATATTAGTATATATATAAGTATATACAAGTATATATTAGTATATATAAGTATATACAAGTATATATATTAGTATATATTAGTGTATATACAAGTATATACAAGTATATATATTAGTATATACAAGTATATATTAGTATATATACAAGTATATACAAGTATTTATATTAGTATATACAAGTATATATATTAGTATATATACAAGTGTATATATTAGTATATATATTATTATATACAAGTATATATATTAGTATATATATTAGTTTATACAAGTGTATATTAGTATATATATTAGTATATACAAGTGTATATATTAGTATATATATTAGTATATACAAGTGTATTTTTTTTAATTTTTTTAAAGGCAGAATAAAGAGATTTTATTTAAATCTTAAAAATGGAATCCCTGAAGCATCAAAGTTTACAATATTTTTACTATAAACAGGCAAGCTATTGAAACAAGAAAACCTCATATTAGTCTTCTTAATTCTTCCCAATGTGGCAAGGCTATCCGCTGCAGTATTTCCTTCTCTGTAGATGTGTAAAATTGTTGAACCAGTTTGATGAAGCATTCTCCGAATTTGTTGGATAGTGTAATCTGAACTACAGGTCTGAAGGCTCAGAAGATTAACAATTTATTTAGAATCCGTTTCAACTATGGCCGGAAGAAAACATAGCTCCACACAAGTTGTGAGTCCCTGCAGAACTGCTTGAGCTTCTGCTTGCAATGACTACTTGGAAGATAGGAGAAAACAGTCTGCTCGTAAGAAGGGCGAATTCTAGCCCCTTACTATAGAACCACCCGCTGAGATGAGAGGAGTGTAGGATGCGTCGACATTGACTTTGTAAAAAGGATTTTTCGGCTTTCTCCAAAAAACAAGATGAGGTTTAGTATATATATTAGTATATATATACAAGTGTATATTAGTATATACAAGTGTATATTAGTATATATATTAGTATATGCAAGTGTATATTTGTAATATCCCTAAGTGTGCTTAGAAGTTATGATAATGTTGTTATTATTGAATTGAGTGTGTGATTGATAAGTGGTAATTATGTTGTTTGAAGAAAAGCATTGTGTAGAGTGAAGTGTATATGTTGTGTATATGGTCATATATATATAATATAAGTTGGTCAAAGGGCTTGGTCAAGGGAAGAGGATATTTTATTTGTGATTGTGAAATTACCAACATGGGCTTGTAAAAGACAAAGGTTTAGTTATATGGTTGAGGGTAGTTTAGTAATTTTCTTTTGGAAGGGTATTTAATGCCTATTGACTTTGTGTTTTCTTCATCATTTCTTCTTCTTCTTCTTCTTGTTGATGGCCGGCTCACTCAAAGGCAAAGGAAAGCAAGAGAGCAAGTGATGATTTTGGAATTTTAAGCTCAAAAGTGAAGGAAGATCTCAAGTATACAAGTTGGAATTTCAAGAATTTCATGATTTTAGTAAGTTTTCTCTTGTTTGCCTTTGTTATTTTTGAAGATGTGTGTGAGTTGAGTTAGGGTTATTGATAGTATGATTAAGTGTGTTGATGATTTTTTGATTAGAGTTGAAATTGATTTTAAAATAAGAAGTTAAATTGGTGTTGGTGATGGAAGAGTAAGAGTTGTGTTTAGTGAATATTTTTCTGTTTTACAATTAGTAAAGGCTGTGACTTGTATGATTTTTAATTAATTATAGAAAAATGTTCTTGAAGTGAATTTTTGATATGTTGTGCCTCTATGAGTCTAGAATGACTGAAAAATATGTTGATTCGATTTTGGAATGGTTATGAGTTTAGAAAGATTATTTTTATTAGACCTGTTCCAGCAGGTACCTTAACTGAGACAGCTATATTTCGGGATTTTAAATAAAATGTAGAAAAATCATATCCAATTGAATTTTGGATATGTTGTTGCTTAGTGAGTCTAGTATTTGATAAAAATAATTTGGAACCACGTTGATTGAATTTGATTTATGGAATTCACAAAGTTCAGAACTGCTGCCAGGATGCAGGGCAATTGGGGCAGTCTGGTTAGGTGAACTATTTGACCAAGATTTTGTGTTCAGTTTGATCTGAAATTTTAAAGGAATGATTTTAAGATACAAAACTAAATTCTGTAAAAATTTTAGAATTTTTAGTCAAGTAGATTATTTTATACAAATTTTCAAAATAAGGATAAAATGGAGTCTAAAACCAGAATGTACTATTCATATGGTCATTTTGCTTATATTCCTTTTGGATTAGGTTGTGAAGAGGTTGAATTGCCCTAATTTGTGAAGTGAAGAACTATTGAGTGGAGAAGAGTTTAGAGTGGTGTGAAATGTTATTAAGGTAAGTACCAATGTTGCATGATTGCATTGTTAATGCATATCACTAATGTATTTTGATGTGTTTATATCATTAATGATATGTATATATATATAATTGTGTTATGGGAAAATGAAAGATGTGAATGATTTGATGAATATTAATGTATGAGAATACAATTGATTGAGTATAATTAAATAATGTTAGGTAAATTATTACATTGTTAATCTAATGTGACTTGTATAGTGTGAAAGAGAAGAGGATCATTCAACAAGGTATGAGCTATGCAAATTTATTATGATAAACACTTTTATGAAGAATTACTTTAATGTACTTTGTAATGTTATAGCAATGATGCTATATGTATAATGTGAATCATGTGATTGAATAATGATATGTTCATTTGGTTAATGTAATTGATGTTGAGTATTATAATGATGATGCACATGATACTATATGAACAATACTATGTTTTGTGTATTATGAATCTTGTGAATTGTATTGTGCTATATGAATAAGGTACTTTGTAATGTTATAGCAATGATGTTATATGTATCATATGGATTGAGATAGGATATGTTGTGAAGCCATTGTAATTGGCCATGATGATTCAAATGTGAGATGAAGCCATTGTGATTGGCTATGATGATCTAATTGAAAGAAACAAGGCATGTTTGCCTAGATGATAATGAACATTGAGATTGAAATTGATAATGAAACAATAAGTGAAATATGTGTTTAATGTGTTATTCAGTCTTCAGAGTTCTGGGTTTGGAGGCATGCCTATAAAATGAAAAAGGTAACAGTCTTGCCGGGTTGAGGATCTCTTCAAATTGAGTTGAATTGAGGTCTAAGAGACTGGGTCTGTTACACTATCCATGGATAGAAATATTGATATATGATGCCTACGGGCTTGATGATTATGATTATAGACCAAAGCAGTAACTCTGAACTCTGAATAACATAGTGGTGTCTGTTGGGCCCGAGTCTGTCTTTGTTGTCAATGTGATATACAAATGTTGAAAGAAATGGATAATGAAATCTTTGGTATACTTCATTGGACATGTGATTGATGATATATAATATGTGCGTTGAAATATTGATTATGAGCACTAGTGATGAATCATTAATGTTGAATTGTGAATAAAGAAATGTTATGATTGGTATGATGTATAATGTGTGTATTAGCATTGATTGTGAATTCAATTGATGAATTGTGGTTGATGACAATGATTGTCTTAATTGGAAATGTGACTTATGATTAGTATGATGTATAATGTGTGTATTGAGATGTTGATTGTGAATATTAGTGATGGGTTGGACTTGGTAGAAATGTTATGTTTATATGTGTATAAGATAGGAGATTAGTTGAAAGATATGAAAGGTGCAAATGAATAGGGATAAACTTAATAAGAACTAAAAGTATATGGAATTGAGATATCTTTATATGTTAGTGTTTCCATGATATATGTTTGTATTTTATATTTGTACTACTAAGTTTTCGAGCTTAGCGCGGATGTATTATCGCGCAGGTAGCTTGGTGGAAGATATGAAGTCTTTTGGTAGGCCACGAGAAGAGTAAGATTTTGTCGAGACCAACTAGAGGGTAATGCATACATGTATCCACTTTAAGTATGTTATATTATATGTATAAATGAAGTTTTGATAAAGACAATAATTTGTAAGTGTTCTTTAAATTGACCTATTATGGTTTGAATTTTGTTACAGGTATTGAAAGGTAAAAAAAAAAAATGGGATCCTTATACTTTATATACTTACTGTATGTATACTAGGTATATGTATAGTATTTATATGGAGTATTGGGGTGTTACAATATTAGTATATATATTAGTATATACAAGTGTATATATTAGTATATATATTAGTATATATAAGTGTATATATTAGTATATATATACAAGTGTATATTAGTATATACAAGTGTATATTAGTATATATATTAGTATATATAAGTGTATATATTAGTATATATATTAGTATATATATACAAGTGTATATTAATATATACAAGTGTATATTAGTATATATACAAGTGTATATTAGTATATATATTAGTATATACAAGTGTATATTATAGTATATACAAGTATATATATTTGTATATATACAAGTATATATATTTGTATATATATTAGTATATAGAAGTTTACATACAAGTATATATTAGTATATATACAAGTATATATAAGTATATATTAGTATATACAAGTATATAAAAATATATATATTAGTATATATTAGTATATACAAGTATATATATTAGTATTAAAAGCTAAGGTTTGGATTTTTAGATAAACTTGACTAAGTATTAAAAGCTAAGGTTTGGATTTATAAACATTTCATAAACCCATTAGAAACTTTAAAGTCCACCATTAAATAATGATTTAGATAGAATATGATATTATATAAGTCGAAATACAAGTATATATTAGTATATATATAAGTATATATAAGTATATATTAGTATATATACAAGTATATACAAGTATATATATACAAGTATATACATGTATATACAAGTATATATATAAGTATATGCAAGTATATATTAGTATATTGTGAACCTCGGTTTTCCACCCGAAAAGGATTCGGATGAAAGTTCACTTGTTGTCAGGAGTCGCCACTCAGTTTATTTTGTCCGAAGGGAAAAGCTGAGAAAACCCTTGTCTGACTCCAATTAACGCATCCAATGTAAAGGCTTCTAATCTACGAACCCAAGGAGGATTCGGGGACTATGTCATATATTTGATTAATTTGTCAAATAAGAAATGAATCCAAAAGAAAAATAGAAAGGGAGAAGAAGAGATGGTTGATAAATTGTGGACTTGTTATTTGAGGTGATGCATGTGTGTGTGTATGCTTCGTGCATTTGTCGGGCTTTTTGCCGAAGTTGTTAATTTTAGCACTTAGTGCAAATTTGTGAAATTTAGGTACTTTGTACCAAAACAGTGCAATTTAGGCCTTTGGCCAAAAGATTGATTTTAATTGTGAAATTTAGGTACTTTGTACCAAAAAGATACAATTCAGGCTCCGTGCCAAAAAGTTGATTGATTCGCGGCTTCATGCCGAAGTGTTGATTGATTAGTTAATTAGGCCTTAGACCTAAAAGGATTAGGTCTTTGACCGAAAAGAAATTAAGAAGAAGATAAGATGATTTATGACATGCTTAAATTGACAAATGATAAATTATCATACTACCTTGTTTAGGGTCCTTCCACTTCGAAGTTCCAGGTCTTGTTTTCTTAGATCTTGAAATATGATTCTTAATCCCTACCACATGAGGTTAGATTCTTGCAAATAAAAGTCCAATAAGAGTTTTTTAGGCGTGAAACGAATTCGACAGCATGATACCCACCCGAAAAAGTCCAACCCTTTTTTTGAAAACTTAGCAGCATTTTATAGGAAAAATTAGGGCTGGACGGCGGTCGGACCGGGCGGCTCGCCGGAAAAATGGGAAGAGGACACAGACGGCGGTCGGACCGCCTGTCCGGGCGGTCGGATTTCCGGTCAGCCGGCGGTCGGACCGCCGGTCGGCCGGCGGTTCACCCCCAAAAACCGCACCGAAATCTGCATTTTTCCCCTTCAAACTAATTTTCTGAGAACTGCGGACTTCCAAAAATTATTCCGAGGCCATACCTGTGATCCTTGTGTCGTTCCGGACGTTTTAAGTACCATGAAGACATACTTTCGGTGAATTTTACCGGGGACGTCCGGTCCGGCTCTGTTTTTTACAGTCGGCTTTCTGAGTCTTAAAATTCGAGTGTTCACAATTGCTCCCCACTGGGGCCCATAAAAATGATTTATGGGGCTCAGTGGTTGTCTGAAATGAGAATTTTGAGCGAGGTGCAAAAAGACCCGCGTTTTCACATTTTCCTTATAAATTGGCTGGTTCAATTCCATTTTCATTTGCTTTCATTCTTTCTTTTTCTTCAATTTTCTTCAAACTTTCTTTCAACAATGGATTTCACTGGCTTTGAAGACTTCGAGATCCCACTCCCTCCCTGCAATCTTTTACTTGAAGAGGAGAAGCACAGCTCCAGGACCGGCTGTTACGAGGTAAGTACCTTATCTTTTACTTACCTAGTATGCATATTTAGGAAATTTATTTATTTCTAGTAAGGAACTTAGAAACAAATTTTTAAGAATTCTTCCTTCACATGTACTAGTAATGAATCAAGGGTAATACTAGGTTTCACCATTTTCTGCCATCAGTAATTATTTCTAGTAAAGAACTTAGAAATAATCCTCTAGGAAGTTACACCCGGCTAGGGATAGAATTTAATTTAATTTTTTTTAGGACACTTTCGATTAGGATATCTCTCGCGGAAAGACCCATGAGCACTATTCCGGCTTATGTCTTTGATGTCGGGCATCCGGTGGGGGATCTAATCAGACCTGCTTTCCTCCACCATTTGAGGACTATAGATGCGGGTAGAGATATCCACAGAGAGTTGATCTGTGCACTGGCTGAGCGATGGTGGCCCACCACTGATACCTTTCATTTTGCTTGGGGAGAGATGACGATGATGCCCACCGACTTTTCCGTCATCTCTGGGATTCCATTTGGAGTTGAGATGGTGGAGTACTACAATGACTGGCGGCATGACATCTCTTCAGCCGATATGGTCACTTTAATCGGGGTTGACTACCCTCGACATCAGGCACCTCGCTGCATTCAGAGGAGGTGGTTTGTAGAGCAGGCGCCAGCAATCTATACTGGCTATGAGGTAGGCGATCTTACTGCTGATCAGGTGGCCAGGTTTACCCTGATCCTCCTGTTTGCTAGCTCCTTCCTAGCAAACAGAAAGGATGCAGTGAATCTCAATGTGTTGAAGAGTCTAACCGACCTGACACGACTTCAGACATATGATTGGGCTAGCATGATGTTGTGTAAATTGTATGACGACATGTCAGACCTTTGCTATACCCGCATTGCTCCATGTGGCCTGTATTACTTCTGGGAGGTAATGTAAAGAACATTTCCTTCACCTTGCATACACCGACTCTGATTTCTTCTTCATTTTTTTTCCAGACTTGGGCTTATGAGTACTTTCCTGATGTCGCCCCTTTTCTTCGTGAGCCACTTGCCCCTGTAGATCCTCTTTCTCCCATTGCTTGGAGGTGGTATAGAGAGAGGATAGCAGTACCAAAGAGGAAGCTTCCTATCAGAGAGCTGAGATCGTTCTTCGACAGTTGCTCCATGAACTCGGTAAATACCTTATCTTCATCGTTATTTATTATATTAGAGAAAATGATTCACTAACATAATAAATTTTTACAGGTAGCATTTACAACAATGTCTAACCGGCTGACAGAGTGGATTGCTCAAGATCACAGCTTTCAGCGATCACAGACCCTGACCCACCGTCGATTCATACTTCCCCATCCAGAGTATCGACGATACTATCTCGCCGAGAGAGTGACTTTCCATATTGCTGGTTTCCGTACAGTTCCCTTGGACCCCCCTGATGACATGCTGTCTCTGATGCTTTTGCCTGTTACAGTGTCCCAGTATGAGGGTGATCCCTTCGAATCGGCCTTTGCCTCGGATGAAGAGGATTATGATATCTACTGTCTTGAGCGACTGATGCCACACATTGGGGCCCGATTCGATTCTGCACCACCTTATCGGTCCTCCCACTCTTCAGCCCCTACTTCCAGCACCCCGGGAGGCCATCCCTCTTCCAGCTGGCGAGCTAACAGACCTTCTTCTTCTAGGACTAGGGCTTCCGCCTCCAGGGCTGGACCATCACATACTGGAGCAAGCAGCAGTTCATCACATTTGAGGCCTCCCCCATCCATCCTTGCGGCTACCGGTCGATTGGACCCTGCTTTAGCCGACTTGAGGTTGCCATATGGTGTTCATTATCATGCACCTGACGGTTGGGTGTCCCAACCAATTGGTGTGGAGAGTGCACCTCACCGGAGGCTTGTTCACATCACTCAGGTATATTCTTTTAGAACTTTTCATGAAAAGGATTCATAAAATTCTCTTGAAATTGACTGTGATTGTGTCTTTTTCACAGGTACCTGAGGGCCTAGTTGCTGATATGACAGCACTGATCACTGCTTTGTCGGATGAGCTGGCTGGTGCTTGGACTGATGCTGCTTATGAGAGGCAGAACAGGCCGTAAAGACGGAGAGCCCGGCGCTGAATTCTGATATTTGTCTTGGACTATATTTGTAGTATTTGAATTATTCTTGCTCTGTACTTTGTACTTTTCGTATTTTCCCCCTGTCATTTGAACTTAAGTACAAACCTGCACTAATTCGTTAGTATTAACAGCAGATATGTATGTATGGTGTTTGTTTTTTTGTTTGTTTTAGAAATCTATTTTCAAAAATAAATCCCTGAGATAACCCCAAAAAATAGTACCTAAAATAATCTAAACAAGGCTAAAACACAAGAATTTCATAAAATAAAATAAAAATAAAAATATATATATATATATAAACAAAAGAAAAAAGGGAATCGAGGCTGTGAGGGGACAGTAGGGCCGCCCGGCCGGCGGTCGGACCGCCGGGGAGGCCCCGGGGCAGTATATGTATTGGAAAAAAACACAATTTTGAGTGCATTTTTGGGCCAGAAACAAATTTCTCATTGCAGGATTTTTTATTTTCCTCAAAAATGAATCCTCTTTTTAACCACGTGATGCATAACTGGACCAAGAGCCTTCATAACGTCAAAAGGATCAACATGGGAAGGTATGGACTGAAAGCCGTTACTACCCTTAGGGGCGTGGCTATGGATTGGGATTTTTTGCATGCTTGCATTAGATTTTGGGATCCTCAAGCCCATGTTTTCAGATTCGGTGCTCGAATGGAGGAAATGTGTCCTCTCTTTGAGGAATTTTGTTCAATCATTGGATGTGACCCCAATGCCCCTCTTGTAAGGCATGAGGTCCAAGTTGGTTATGTGGGATCCTTTCAGAGGCTTTTCAGTTTTACCAGGCCTCAAGCTCAAGCTATGATCATGGATGGGAGTAGAGCGATGCTGCTTCCCCTGATTGATGAATTTTCTGATCGCCAACTTTGAAGATGAGGTTCAACTGAAACACAGAATGTGAGCTTTTATTTTCTGCCTGTTGGCCAGGTTTCTTTTCAATCGTGATCCTGGCTTCGGTGATTTGAGGCTTTGCCCCATGGTTAGGCAGATGGAAGAGCTTAATTGCATCGGTGGTATGATTCTGGCTGAGACCATCCAGAGTCTTGATAGAGCTGCCCTCAGGTTTGAGAACTGGACTGTTACCCCGATCATACTTCAGGTAATCTTGTTATACCTTTTTGTTTCTTCTAAATTCATTCTCTCTTTTTTGTTTGTAAAATAGAAAGGATCTATTTATTTTTTTCAGGTTTGGCTGAGAGACCATCTCCGAGTGGTTGCTGCTCCTAATGCCTTGACATATAACCCTTCTCAGTACCGCACCAGGAGAATCCAGATTACTTTTCCCTCCATTGCCAAGTGGGCTATCTGGTTGTTTGAGCTTGAACCAGAAGAATTGCTATGGTTCGTCCCTTGGTATAGAATTTCTCACTTCATGGAGGCAAATGCAATGCACAACCATGTCTATCTCCTTGGTTTCACCCATAGCACGTGGTATAGTGCTTCCCGGGTCCTCAGACAGATGGGGATTGATCAGAGGGTTCCCCTTCCAGTCGGGCTTACCATTGCTTCCCCTATTACCCCTGGAGTTACCCGAGTTGTTCTACAGACTTGGGTCAGAGACCATCAGATGATTAGGCCTTTTGCTGAGCCTTCCCTTGTTCAGCCCACTCCGGAGTATAGGACCTGGTTTATAGCCGAAGTTTGGCCCGCTGAAAAACCCAGGAGGTATGCCTTGCTGCAGGAGTTGGAGAGAGAGGAGGTGGTTCCTCTTAGCGAGGAGAAGATAGACGTTGCAGAGAGTTCCGGAACTAAGGAAGATACCGAAGACTCTGCCCCACGTAGGAGGCGTAGGATTTAGATCCCAGGGTGACTCCATTGTCTTTTTTTTTGGGTTGTTTGTACCTTTTTAGTTCCTTGAATGTATAGGACTTATGGTCTGACTCTTTTTTGTAATGACTGACTCTTTTTGTAATGAAAGATTCTTTTTTGAATGAATGACTCTTAATGAATGACCCTTTCTTTTTTTTTGTTTGCTTTCCAAGCATTATCTACTTTATTTATTTGCTCTAATTTTTGCCTAAGCCGTCCTTTCGGATTTTCAACTTAGCGAGCTCTTACCCATTCTTGCCTAAGCCGCCCTTTGTGGGTTTTCGACTTAGCGGGATTTTTTGTTGTTTGTTGTTTTTTATTATTATTTATTTTTTTTGTTGGCAAAAGAAAAATGAATAAATGATTTTTATTAAAATTTAGACAGTGCTCAAGGAGAGCTGCCTACATATCTCGAATTTGTTTGCGAGAATCAGGTCTAATGTAGTTCCTTACAATGCATGATTATACATAATATTTCTTTAGTTGATCCAGACTGCATGGGTTTATGAACTCCAGACTATCCAAATCAGACAAGATGACGGCTCTGCCGGAAAGTATTTTCTTTAAAATGTAGGGTCCCGCCCAATGAGGACGAAACTTCCCACGAGGATCTGTAACAGGTGTTCTAATCTCTTTCAGAACCAAACAACCTTCTTCCAACTTTCGATCTTTGACCTTTTTGTTGAAATGTCTAGCCATTCGCTTCTGATACCCTTGAATCCGATGTAGAGCTTGAAGTCTTTTTTCATCCAAACCCAACAACTGATGATGATAATTGCTGATCCATTCAGCTTCATTTATCTGACTTTCTTGAATTATCCTCGCCGATTGAACTTCCAGTTCAATGGGGAGTACTGCTTCCATTCCGTACACCAAGGAATATGGGGTTGCCCCAGTAGGAGTTCTAATTGATGTTCTATATCCCCACAAAGCTAGCGGTAACTTTTCATGCCAACGCCTGTGTTCCTTGATCATTTTTTATATGATCACCTTTATAGACTTGTTCGCTGCTTCTACAGCTCCATTTGTTTGAGGTCTATAAGGAGAGGACTTATGATGCTGGACATTCTTATCCTTCAAGAGCTTAGCAAATTCTGCTTGGAAATGAGTTCCATTATCAGTGATAATCTCAAATGGCGTTCCGTACCGACAAAGGATGTTGGTTCGGACAAACTGTGCTGCCTTTTTGGCGTTTAATTCTGCATAGGAAGCTGCTTCAACCCACTTTGTGAAGTAATCCACTGCTACCAAGATAAACTGATGTCCATTTGAGGCTTTTGGATGTATTTTGCCAATTATATCTATTCCCCAAGTAGCGAAGGGCCATGGAGAGGTGATTGGATTCAGGGCAATGGGAGGTTGCTTCTGCATCTTAGCAAATATCTGACACTGATGACATTCTTGCACAAATGCCACGCAGTCTGCATTTATGGTGGACCAATAATATCCTAGATTGGCAATTTTTCGAGCCAAGGCGATTCCATACATGTGTGGCACTGATTCGCCACCATGTACCATTTCCATGATCTGCTTAGCTTCTGCTTCATTCACACACCTTAGGTGCATTCCATTCCAACTCCTCTTGTAGAGGATATCCCCATTAAGAATGTAACCTATGGCTAACTGCCTTATGGCCCTCTGATCAACCCTTGATGATCCCTCCGGATAACTCCCATCCTTGAGATAACTCTTGATATCCCAGAACCATGGTTTTCCATCGGCCAAATGCATCACGTGGGCAGGTTGTTTCTGAAGCTGAACTTTCAATGGACGAATGGCTTTCCCCTCCTTGATATTGATCATGGAAGCTAAAGTAGCCAGGGCATCAGCGAACTGATTCTTTGCTCTTGGGAGATATTCGAAGGACAGATCATCGAATTGTTGAGCCAAATGATCAAGGCGTCGTAGGTAAGGAACCAAACTCTCTTCTCTTATCTTCCATTTCCTTAAAGCTTGTGATACTATTAAAATAGAATCACCATAGACCTTTAGGTTCTTAATCCCCAATCCCAGGGCGGCTTCCAGCCCATTGATGCAAGCTTCATATTCTGCTTCATTGTTCGTGCAGCTAAAGTCAAGCTTAACTGAAAGTGGAATGTATTCTCCACAAGGAGTTTTGAACACAATCCCAATTCCATTTCCATGATAATTGGATGCCCCATCAAAATACATCTCCCAAACATTTCTTTCCACATTCAAGAGGTCTTCGTCAGGGAAACCCATTTCTCGCATCTCGTCTTTTACGGGTAATTCTGCTAATTGGTCAGCTATTGCGCCACCTTTCACAGCTTTCCTCTGAATGAATTTTAGGTCAAAGGCTGCCAATGTTGACACCCACTTAGCCATTTTGCTATCCAAAACAGGCCTCTCCATAAGGAATTTCAAGGGACTCTGTTCTGTGATGACATAAGTAGTGTAAGAAGACAAGTAGTGTTGTAACTTCGTACAAGTCCAATACAAAGCTAAACACAACTTCTCAATCTTGTTATACTTTAACTCATAGTCCAGCATCCTTTTGCTGAGGTAGTAAATTGCATTTTCCACCTTTGTACTTTTGGCTTCTTGAGCTAGCATTGCACCCATGGCTTCATCTGTTACAGACAAATACAAGAGCAGAGGTTTTCCCATTCTGGGAGGTTGTAGAATTGGCGGACTTAACAAGTATTCTTTGATCCTGTCAAAGGCCTTTTGGCAGTCTTCATTCCATTCTTGTGAAGCATCTTTCCTTAGTAGCTTAAAGATTGGACCACAAGTCTCTGCCAATTGCGATATGAATCGACTGATATACTGTAATCTACCTAGCAAGCCTCGAATCTCTTTTTCTGTTCTTGGCGGAGGCATTTTCAGAATAGCCTTCGACTTTGCTGGATCAACTTCTATTCCCTTCTTGCTGACCAAATATCCCAAAAATAAGCCTGATGTTGCACCAAAGAGGCACTTTGCAGGATTAAGCTTCAAATTGTACTTGCGAAGTCTAAGGAAGAACTTCTCAAGCGCTTCAACGTGTTCTTCTGGAGATTTTGACTTAACAATCATATCATCAACATACACCTCTACTTCTTTGTGAATCATGTCATGAAAGACTGTTGTCGCCATCCTTTGGTAGGTAGCCCCTGCATTTATCAACCCAAAAGGCATAACCCTGTAGCAGAAAGTGCCCCATTCTGTAATAAAAGCTGTCTTCTCTTTGTCTGGTGGGTGAACTAGGATCTGATTGTACCCAACCGCGAGGTCAGTCATGGAAACCATCACATGCCTAGCCATCCTGTCTATCAGCAAATCAATGTGTGGTAGTGGAAAATCATCCTTGGGACAGGCCTTATTCAAATCTCTGTAGTCAACACACATCTTGACCTTTCCGTCTTTCTTCGGGACTGGCACAATGTTTGCTAACCAGGAAGGATAGGCAATTGGTTCTATGAACCTATTATCCAGTTGCTTGGCAACCTCCTCTTTAATTTTCAAAGACCATTCAGGCTTCATTCTTCTCAATTTCTGCTTAACCGGCTTTGCATCAGGGTATAGTGGAATCTTATGAACTGCTATTGCTGGGTCTATTCCCGTGACATCACTTGCCTTCCACATGAAGCAGTCGACATATCTTCTGATGCAATCAACAACCTGTTCCTTATTCGCACAATCATATGCAATGTATGTATATTCATTTTCTTTGCCAATTATTATCTTTTCATTTATTTCTTTCATTTCATTTATTTCATTTTTGCTAGATAATACTTGGAAAGCAAAAGACACAGGGTAACCAAGAACTTGAACAATTTCATTAATAATGGCGGAGTCATCCTCCAGAGTTACATCATTTTTGACATCAGGGTTTTCTATTCCTAAAGATAAGGAAGACTCAGAACTGGACTCTGACTCGTTGTTTGACTCGAGATTTGACTCGGTACAAGACTCGGGTTCAGGGTATGATACAGGACTAGGTTTGACTGTAGCAGCTTGTCCCTCCTCGGCATACCAGTTCATCAGTGGTCCATCTGTAGTCTTGATCAGCTTTGTGAAGTCCCTTTTGTTTTCAAAATTGGTTATCATAGCAACCTCATCAAAGAGACTAGGCCGCATGAAATCTTCCACTTGTGGTTCAGTTATAAGTTTTGGATCTTCTTCCTTCAACACTAAAACATCAGTAAACATCTCAAAACCTGGTAATTGCTTCCTAGTCATAGGAGAATAGAATGGCTCCTAGAAACCACAGTAAGGAACTGTTTTCCCAGGTTTGCAGAAGTGACCATTCAGAGTTCTAAAATAAGGGCGCATTTTGAGGCTTCTTGCCCCCCAATTCTTCTTTTTCTTCCTTCCATGCTCAATCTCTTCTACCTCCTCATCTGTGGGTTTGTACCCTAGGCCAAAAGTTCCCCTATTCTCAGGTTCTTCCCATGGCCGCACCACGGGTGTTTTCCTCCCAGACTTTATCATTTCCATTCCGGGCAGCAGACCTACCCTTAGCATCATTCCCACCAGGCAATTGATTTGGACCTCTCCAAAATCATATAAGATAAATGGCCCTTTGAGTTTTTCTCCTTCAATGCATTGGACTATATCATAATGGAAACCAGTCAAGGTCATGGCGGTTTCGCCAGGAACAACCTCAAAGAGAGACTGATCCATGGTTCTCTTGTTGATTTCACAGGTGTCACCTTTGATAGTGATGATTTTTCCTTCAAAAGGGAACTTAAGTTTTTGGTGTAATGAAGAAGGGATAGCATTATTCTGATGAATCCACGGCCTTCCAAGGAGGAGATTAAAGCTCGCGGGTACATCAATGACTTGGAAGGGCACTCTCATTTTCACCGCCCCAATAACAATTTCCAGAGTGGCAACACCCAAAATTTCTCTTCGAGTATTATCATATGCTCTAACAATCTGATCAGAAGGTGTAAGATCCGTAGCCTCCAACCCCAGACAACTTGCTACCTTCAAGGGACATGCATTTAAGGCTGACCCATTATCAATGAGAACCATGGGCACAGTCTTTCCCCCAGTTTGTATGGTGATGTATAGAGCATCATTGTGTTTACTGCCATCTTCTGGTAGGTCCGTATCAGAAAATTGGATACTCAATGTCTTGGTTGATTGGGTCAAAGTGGCTACCAAAGCTTTTGGGCTTGTGTCTACTGATGTATCAAGCTGACTCAAAGCTTCGCTGAGAGCCTGACGGTGTGGGAATGAGGAAGCAAGGAGCTCCCAAATTGACACCTTAGCTTGAGTTTGTTTAAGCTGAGTGAGGACAGGGTCTTCTTTTGGCTCTGGTATTTTCTTATGGGGGGGATTTGAGGTTGTAGGGGGTTTTCCCAAGTCGAGTGGCTGATATTGCCTTCCGCTTCTTGTCAAAGCATCGACCTCTTCAGCAAGGTCATTCAAATCCAACACACACACTTCATTCATTTCTAAGAGGAGTTTGAAAGGATCAAACAGCTCTTCTTCCAAAGTGATGGCGTGGATGGAATGATTAGGCAAAGGGTTAGTATTAATGTTCGGTTGATTCCTGAGAGGAATGATGTCACCCCTATCCACCAAATCCTGGATACGATTTTTCAGAGTCCAGCAAGCATCTGTTCTATGCCCTTTCCCTTGGTGGTATTCACAATATTCATTGGCCTTATAACTGGCGGGTAATGGGTTTGGAGGTGGCCTTGGGTCCAAAGGCTTCAAATACTTCCCTTTTACGGCCTTTTTAAACACTAGATGAAGGGGCACCCCAAGGTCGGTATACTGCCTTCTTGGCTGATTTCTCTGCCCAAGATTGCCCACACGTAAAGGATTCGCAGGGGCAATATTGGCCACTTCATTGATTTTGCTTGAGGAAGCAGTTTGGCCCTGTTTTTTATATTTCAAAGTAGCTCCCTCATCTACTATCTTACCCAGTTGTATCAAATCTTCTACCTTGGTTGCAGTCGCAATGAGCGATTTGAAAGTAGGTAGATATTGGGTTTGCAGTTGAGCTTGATATGTAGGCCTTAAATTCCTGATTATAATATCAATCTGCTCCTGTTCTGAAGGGCGATTGATCATTTGGGCGGCTTTTGCCCTCCACCTCGTAAGGAACGAGGAGAAGGGTTCATTGTTGCTTTGTTTGGTAGTCTCAAGTTCTCTTCTAGTGACATCCACCTCAATATTGTAGTGGTATTGAGTGTTAAATGCATTGCAGATGTCTTCCCAAGTCTTAATCTTAGCACTGTCCAGGCTTACAAACCATTTTAGGGCAGCCCCAGTCAAGGATTGTTGAAAGAGTTGAGCAAAGAGCTCATCATTTAAACCCCAAGGGCTCAAGGCCCCCACATACATCTTCAAATGAGTTTTAGGGCAAGTGGTCCCATCAAATCTGTCCATCCCAGGCATCTTGAATTTTGGAGGCAATCTAGCTTGGGGAAACAAGGATAAGGAATCCATGTCTACCACCTCTTTATGAGTTTTCATGGCAGTGATTGACCTTTCAAGCAATTCAAGTTTCTTTTTCAGTTCATTAGTTTCATTTTTAGAGGGTGGATCCTCCAAATTGATGACAGGGGTATTGTTCTGAGCAGTCATGGGGGTACTAGTTTGCCCCACAATAGGTTCTTTCCCCAAATTTTTAGAAGTAGTGGCTGTCTTTGGTGCCCCTCCTAATTCAGCCAAGATGGCTACCCTTTGGGCAGCCAAAGCTTCATCAATTCTCTCTTGCATCCTAACTTCAATTTCCTTAACCTGTCCATCTAGCAAAGCCTTAATCTGTTCAATTGTAGCCATTTCAGTAATTGGAGTAGTTGGTGAAGTTGGGGTAGTAGAACTTGTGGGTGTTTGGACAGTTGGAGTTGGTGTAGCTTGTGTGGGTGAAGGCACACGGACAGTGGATACCTGCAAAGGTTAAGGGTAAAGGATTAGGGTAGTGTGTAGGGTAGGAAGAACTCTTGGTCCACTTATATACATCAAAAGTTTTCCCCAAAAGATTTTCCTCCAAAATAATGTTGTCATGTTGCATGAATGCACCTCATCACATCATAATTCATTTTAATGGAATGTGGCACTATCATTGGGTACATACAACCTAAGGGAAGGTTCTATTGTTCATGAAAAAATAGAGAATTGGCTCATCATAGGGACCCTTGAGTCTTGAGTAAGATATACCTAACCACATGTGAAACAAGGAGTTTCGCGTGGGTCCAACAGTACGATTACTCATGGGCCACTCCAAAAGGATTGGAATGGTTTGCGATAACAGGGAGGACGCTTTGGCTGTCCGCCGGCATAATCAACGAGACCTGCCGGTCAGCGCTACTTGCTATCCAGACTCAACATTTTGAACAGAAAGAGAAGAAATTCATTTGAAAACAATTTTTTATGCAATGGAGGAAAAGGATTCCCCCATATAATGCAAGAGAAAAAGATTCTCTGAATGTCAAAATAAATGCACAATTAGTCAAACAAGGGGTCCAATAAAGGAAAAAAGATTCCTTTCGTCAAATCTCAATCCAATATCCCCAAGGAGGGGATATATATTGTTAGGGTACCCTGCAAAATGAATAAAAGTACCCTAAAGAAGGGCAAATCAGTCAAATGAATAATAGTCTACTAGGATCCCATAAATTATTTTTTTTATTATTTTTTTTTATTATTTATTATTTTTTTATGGTCCCCAGAAAGATTCTTTTTTTTTTAATTTTCAATTCTAATGTCCTTAAAGAAGGGACAACAATTGCTAAGGTATTTGCAAAATAAATAAAAATACCCTAAAGAAGGGCCAGTTAATCAAATAAACCATAGTAGTCTACTAGGATCCCATAAATCATTTTCATGGTCCCTAGTGTCAAATTAATCAAATAAGCAATAGTAGTCCACTAGAATCCCATAAATCATTTTTATGGTCCCCAGTGGAGTCGCCAAATTGTGAACCTCGGTTTTCCACCCGAAAAGGATTCGGATGAAAGTTCACTTGTTGTCAGGAGTCGCCACTCAGTTTATTTTGTTCGAAGGGAAAAGCTGAGAAAACCCTTGTCTGACTCCAATTAACGCATCCAATGTAAAGGCTTCTAATCTACGAACCCAAGGAGGATTCGGGGACTATGTCATGTATTTGATTAATTTGTCAAATAAGAAATGAATCCAAAAGAAAAATAGAAAGGGAGAAGAAGAGATGGTTGATAAATTGTGGACTTGTTATTTGAGGTGAATCTCAAATATGCCTACATACTCTCGTTTTTATAAGAGATCAAAACCCATGTAGTTCGGAAAAGCCTATTTAAAGGCGATGAAAATTATGCTTCATGCATGTGTGTGTGTATGCTTCGTGCATTTGTTGGGCTTTTTGCCAAAGTTGTTAATTTTAGCACTTGGTGCAAATTTGTGAAATTTAGGTACTTTGTACCAAAACAGTGCAATTTAGGCCTTTGGCCAAAAGATTGATTTTAATTGTGAAATTTAGGTACTTTGTACCAAAAAGATACAATTCAGGCTCCGTGCCAAAAAGTTGATTGATTCGCGGCTTCATGCCGAAGTGTTGATTGATTAGTTAATTAGGCCTTAGACCTAAAAGGATTAGGTCTTTGACCGAAAAGAAATTAAGAAGAAGATAAGATGCTTTATGACATGCTTAAATTGACAAATGATAAATTATCATACTACCTTGTTTAGGGTCCTTCCACTTCGAAGTTCCAGGTCTTGTTTTCTTAGATCTTGAAATATGATTCTTAATCCCTACCACACGAGGTTAGATTCTTGCAAATAAAAGTCCAATAAGAGTTTTTTAGGCGTGAAACGAATTCGACAGCATGAGGCCCACCCGAAAAAGTCCAACCCTTTTTTTTGAAAACTTAGCAGCATTTTATAGGCAAAATTCGGGCTGGATGGCGGTCGGACCGCCGGGGTCGGCGATCGGACCGGGCGGCTAGCCGGAAAAATGGGAAGAGGACACGGACGGCGGTCGGACCGCCGGTCGGCCGGCGGTTCACCCCCAAAAACCGCACCGAAATCCGCATTTTTCCCGTTCAAACTGATTTTCTGAGAGCTGCGGACCTCCAAAAATTATTCCGAGACCATACCTGTGATCCTTGCGTCGTTCCGGACGTTTCAAGTACCATGAAGACATACTTTCGGTGAATTTTACTGGGGACGTCCGGTCCGGCTCGGTTTTTTGCAGTCGGCTTTCCGAGCCTTAAAATTCGAGTGTTCACATATATATACAAGTATATACAAGTATATATATTAGTATATATTAGTATATATACAAGTATATATTAGTATGTATACAAGTATATATTAGTATATACAAGTGTATATATTAGTATATATATTAGTGTATATATTAGTATATATATTAGTATATATATACAAGTGTGTATTAGTATATACAAGTATATATTAGTATATATATATTAGTATATACAAGTGTATATTAGTATATATATTAGTATATACAAGTATATATATAAGTATATATTAGTATATATAAGTATATACAAGTATATATTAGTATATATATTAGTACATACAAGTATATATTAGTATTTTAATAAAATTTTGAAAAATCTATTTTGTTTCAAAAAAGGGATGTCAAAACTTCAAAAATTTTGAAAACTTAAATTCCCCCTTTATTTCCAAAAAAAAATTTCATTTGCCCCCATTTTGCCAAAAACACGGCCGTTTTAATATTTAGCTATAAACTTAAACAGGTCTATCTTCTCCTTCCCTCTTTCGATTTGTCTCTGTAGACCTAATTTGTTTTCATTTTAAAGGATAGAAAACTTCAGAACCTACTTTGTTCCATTCTGCGATGAGTTCAGAAGAGAGTATTAGAGTTGGCAGTCATAATTTGTTCCATTTTGCGATGAGTAACCAAACACAACCATTCTTGTCTTTACAAACAAGAAAGACTCTCTCTCTCTATATATATATAAAAACAAGCACAAAATCAGAAAAAGCATATCTCTAGTTCCGTACTCATTCAAATCGCTTCTCTCTGTAGTGTATACACATAATTTCAACCGCAACAACAATGGCTAACCAAGCTGAATCGTTCGATTCGTGAGTCAATTCGCTCGATTACTTTATGGATTTTGATCTCTTTGTTCTGTTTTGCATTGCGATTTTTAAAATTTTGTTTGACTAATTTTGTTTAAAAAATACAAAATTTTGTTTGATTTCCTGTTTGTTTTCTGATTTCTGGATTTTAAGATTCATATGTTGATGATTGTTGTTCTCGTGTGAAAATCTAGAGTTCTGGGAAATCTTTAGTGTTGGAAAGCGTTGTAGGAAGAGATTTCTTGCCCCGTGGATCTGGAGATTTTCAGTTTCAGTCTGAATTATTTGAATGTTGGTTTTTATTTTCATTTGATTATTTCAATGTTTTTCGTCGGCAGGAATTGTTACACGAATCAAATGAATAAAAAGATGTTATA
Source organism: Garcia nutans (assembly GCA_947685225.1). Lineage (NCBI taxonomy): Eukaryota > Viridiplantae > Streptophyta > Magnoliopsida > Malpighiales > Euphorbiaceae > Garcia > Garcia nutans. Next base: position 3,741,563 of record CANTUV010000013.1, read on the forward strand.
TACTAATATTCAGTTTCAATAGGAATTGATTACTTCTTTGATTAAAACATATTAAATCTCAATCCTAATGGAAACTTCAATCCCTGTAAAGATCAAACGACCACGGAAAAAGAAGAAGACTACCACACATACTATCTTTGCTTGCCTTTTCTCTTTTCTAATTTTTTCCGTTTTGAAATTTGTTCTTCTACATTTATGCCCATCATTTCTGAGATCTTGTTAAAATAAATTGCAGGAATTCAATTGAAACAGCTATGGAGGAAGATGCTCCTGGGCTTCTGCAGGTATTAGATGTCTGTCTTGTCACTTTGCCATGAAATTCAGTTAAGGTTCTTTCCGAATATGTAATTTGGCAGGTGTTAATTGAAAAAGGGGTATCAATTAATGAAAATAAGCTTTATGGAGAAACAGATAATGATGAACCCATTGACGAATCATTTATTCAAGATGACTTTGCAGAGCTTGAAGCTGTGATATCAAAGTTCAGCAAAAGATTCCTGAGATTATGATATGTATATATTGATAGATTTTTGTGGTTAACCATTAATGTGAAATTTGATCTTTTCTTTTCTTTTTTCCCTCTATTTGCCCATGATTCAGTTGCTAACTATAATATTATCATCTTATCCTGACCTTGTAATTAACTGGGTGGGGGAGATCCTGACCAGCTGACCTTATCATAATCATCAACTGAATTTATGCTACCATTAAATTAAAGCTTTTCTTGTGAAAGAAAGAATTTTGGATTAAATTTATATGTTCTAGAAAAATCGTACAATGTTTGGCTAATTATGTTTGTCACTGATGCTGGCATATCTTTCTTTCTGAAATATCACAGATATATTTTCAACGCAATTCTTTATTGAAGTTTGCTTCTTTACGCTGCACAAAGGGTTCAAAACCTGATTATTGCTTCGCTTGTCTATTCTCGCTTGTAGAACAGGTAATAATTTTATTTTGAACTAGTGATTTTAACATGGGGGATATGGAACTTTTCTTTGTTCCTTCATTTTCATTCTTCTTGTTTAGTTAAACATTTCAGTCATTATTTATCAGTAGTTCATCTTCATCAGACACGATATCTACAATTTTGTAGTTGGCCTGCTGAATGGGGTTGGTGCCATGTTGAATATGGTTTTTTTATGAATTACAATTTCGTAACAATTCCTGAATATTAAATCTTGAAAATAATCCATATTCATGTTGAAATTCTTACATATATTGTTGGCATGTTGAAATTGTTAGAAACATATTCAGGAATTGTTACGCGAATCAAATGAATTATTATAGATTTAATATGTTTCCATTAGGATTGAGATTTACTTTTCAGGAATTGTTCCTAATTAAATATGGATTATTATGATGAGAAATTTGATTTTCATTGACTAAGGCAAACAAAAGATCGAATTCCTGCTTCTATGACTCAGTAACATGTTGAAATTCCCCTTGTTCTTGCTTGCAATAAAATTGTATACTATTTGGGCATTGGATACTAACTTAAGTTTATCTGGTTGTTATTTGATTGAGTCAGGTCTATGGCTCAAAACTTAAAACTCATGAAAAGTTTATCAGAAATCAGTATGATATGACTGAAGAGATGCATTTTTGTCTGTGATTCAATCATTGACTAAGTTACCCTGTAGCGACTGCATTGAAAGGCTTATGTGAAGAAATATTGATAAGATGGTATTACAATTGGGATATCTTATTCTGGATCTTCCATGAACAATTTAGTTCTTGTGAATTTGGAGTGTTACGTTCTTCTACATTCTATTCCTATTATGCTGTGTGAGATCCCAGCTCATGCAAAAGCAGTCTCAATTTTGCATCAGATACTACGATGGAAACATGGAAAGAGCAAAAGATGTTTTTCTTTTTTTTTTGTTTGTATTGCAATTCAATCCGCTATATCTTAAGCCATAGGGATAAAAGTGGGACATGCTGCTAGTTAATTAAATTTCCAGTGTTTGACATTCCCTGTATTTTACTTTTGTATTGTTCCTATTTTCTGAAAATAATTTGGTTCCAGGGCAAGAAGCGGAAGGATGCACTTTTAATCAATCATGGTCCCAGGTTTATGATAGTTGGGATCTTTAGCTTTTCTTCAAGCCAATTATCAAAACAAACTCAGGATTATTATTTTTTTTTTCACTTTCTTATTTGTTTCTTGGCAACAGCTCCTGTTGCTCTGAGAGCCAAAGAGAGGCTACTTTATTACTTGGACAGTTTGCTGCAACAGACTCAGATTGCAAGGTAAAGTCAAGCTTGCCTTTTAACTTCATTTTCTTTTTTTTATTTTTGAGTTGGTTTCTATTTCTAATTGTTTAGAAGATGGAAATAAATTAAGTAAATATTATTCTCTCCTTCTTAAGTCTAAGGTTGTTTTTCCAGCTGTCCCTTTTGCAGATAAACACAGAGTTAACTTTTGTAAATCGATGGGGTTGAGACTCATTTGCCTTCCAATTTAGGATTGACTTCGCCAAATATTTCATGAAGCGTCATTCAAGTTGAAGTTAATAGTATAATTTAGTGATATATGTATAGTGTTGATTTTTTTTAGTTTGTTAATATGTTGAATGGTTGAATTTGTGGAGGTTTTTTGATTCCCAAATTTGCAATCCTCCATTGTAAAGTGTTGTCTTATATGTATAATGTACAGTTTAACAGACAATGATTGTGAAATGGAAATGAACATTGAAACTATTGTCTAATATTCAGTGTGCCATATTAATCAGACAACAGTTTTTAATAAGAAAGCATTGTATAAACCTTAATCAGACATCGCCTCAATAGACAACAGTTTTTGTCTTCATCAGACAACGGTCAAAAAGCGTTGTCTAAACCTTCATCAGACAATGGTTAAAAATCGTTGTTTGATAAAACTAAAAACCGTTGTGGAAACCATCTTCAGACAACTGTTAAAAACCATTGTCTGAAATGCTATCAGACATCGCCTCAATAGACAACAGTTTTTGTCTTCATCAGACAACGGTCAAAAAGCGTTGTCTAAACCTTCATCAGACAACGGTTAAAAACCATTGTCTGAAAATTTAGAAACCGTTGTCTGACAATTTAGAAACCGTTGTAGAAACCATCAGACAACGGTTAAAAACCGTTGTCTGAAAAATTAGAAACCATTGTCTGAACCATCATCAGACAACGGCCAAAAACCGTTGTCTGATAAAATTAAAAATCGTTGTGCAAACCTACATCAGACAACGGTTTTAAAACCGTTGTCTGAAATGCTATCAGACATCGCTTCAATAGACAACTGTTTTTGTCTTCATCAGACAACGGCCAGAAAGCGTTGTCTGATTCAGTTTTTCTTGTAGTGATTATTTTATTCTTTCTTATTATGATACTGTCCATCGCATCATTTAGATTGCATTGTGTGCACGAGTTAGGACGCTCGTGTAACCCATGTTGTGTTATGTAAGGGATATCATACTTTTCGCTCAAGGTATGAAGATCAAGCATGACATAACTACTCATAGCCTTGTACCTTTTGGTATATACTTGCTATTAGAGCCTAAACTTTTCAACCCAAAAGATTAAAAGCTCATGTAATTGGCCTAGTTACTTTTCTTAGATTTTTTACCTCAAATGTTTGTTATTTGACTATGATTGATATATCTTGGTTTGAACCATGACTTATTTAGTTTGTTCTTTTTCTAATATGACCTAATTATATTGTAAGCTTAAAATAATTTTTATTCCTTTAAACCCAAAAGACCAAAAACTATTTTCAAAATTTTTAAGATGGTCTTTTTTGGACCCTTTTCAAGATGGGTCAAAAATCTTTTTCCACCTTATGGCCAAACTTAAAAGCCCAAAATTCATTTCTAAACAAACTTGTTATAAAGGGCTTTGAAAAAATATTTTCCACTTTATGTAAAATTACAACTTCTGCTTAAATGAGCTTACACCTATTTAGGTCAGTTATGGAATACTAAAAATCAATTGTGGGCCTAATTTATTTATACTAAGAATTGTTAATCATAGGCTTGTTTATGGCATGAATCATTAGTTGTCTATTTTTTAATAATAAATCTATTTATGATAAACCCCTTTAATTTAGTTTTAATCAACAATATATCATACAAGCTATCTTTCAGTTGACCAAATGGATAAAGGCTTAATTAGTGAGAGTTATCACGGAATGGTTTCTCTATTTAAAAATACAACTATTGGTTAATTCATCTGAGTGACTTGAAAATGAAGTATTCCCCATTGATATTTTGTTAAACATAAACCTAAGAAAATAAACTCGCCATTCGTGTGTAGAAGTAACAAGATTGAAAAAAAATGCCCTAATTAAAGAAACTAGTCATTCGTGTGTGGAAGTAACAAGATTGAAAAAAAAATGCCCTAATTATCTTAGATTGTTTGTTATTTATGCATACATGCATACATTGCATTACATAGCATTGATCATTTTCTGGCTCGCAGACCTGGAGTAAAGTAGTTCAAGGACATATGATAACCCAACCTACATCAGTGACTCAGAGTTCGGTGAAGATATAGTTAATTTCACTTCTAGAACCATGGATCCCTAGAAAGTTCAGAATATGGTAAATAAAGCTCTTGCATCCAAGATGGAAGAGTTAAAGGGGGCCCTAGCTGAGACCGTGAAAAATCAACTAGCTGCACTGTTGGAAGAATATACTATTGAAACATATGCTAGTAATAAAAAAGCCAAAAGATAAGGGAAAAGCTAAGGTAGTCAAAGCAGCCTCTGATGAAGACAAAGAAGCTATGGATGATGATGATTGGGAACAGTACTTTCATGACCAACAAGAGATAAGAAAGAAAAGAAGACTACAAAAAAGAAAGCTTCATCCGCCGATGTTGAGAAAATGATTGTTGTTCTAGAGAAGAAGTTTGAGAAGAAACAAAATGCCAAAGAAGTGTCGGAGGTGGACAAGCTATTTGAGCAAGATGAAGAAGTTTCTTACAAGTTCAAGATGCCTTCTTTCACTAGGTACAATGGTACAAGGAATCCTCACTTGCATGTTAAGCAGTACATCACAATTATGCAATCTGCTAGAGCTACCAAGGCCCATAGTCTAAGGTATTTTATGCTCTCATTGGATCCTATTATGCAAAAATCACTACAAAAATATTCGGCATTTGCGACGAAAATCTGCGATGGACATGTTTCTGTCACAAATTTGCTACGAATCTGCGACGGAAGGACAAGTCAGAGGAATTTTGAGAAATTGGTCGCAAATCCGTTGCAAATCTGTCGCAGATCTGCGACGAAAATCATTCCGTCGCAAATAATCGTCGCAAAAGTTGGCGCGAAAACTTGGCACGAGAGAGAAAACACTAAAAAAACCAATTTGCAACGGAGATCTGCTACCGACTATTGCCGTCGCAAATTTCACTATAAAAATATTCGGAATTTGCGACGAAAATCTGCGACGGACATGTTTCCGTAGCAAATTTGCTACGGATCTGCGACGGATTTGGAACGGAAGGATGAGTCAGAGGAATTTTGAGAAAATGGTCACAAATCCATTGCAAATCCATCGCAGATCTGCTACGAAAATCAGTCCGTCGCAAATAATCGTCGCAAAAGTTGGCGCGGAAACTTGGCGCGAGAGCGACCCGGGTATATTTTTTCGCAAAATTTTTTTCCGTCGCAGATTGGTTGTAGAAAACACTAAAAAAAGCAATTTGCAACGGAGATTTGCTACCGTCTATTGCCGTCGCAAATTTCACTATAAAAATATTCTGCATTTGCGACGGAAATCTGCAATGGAAAATTTCCATCGCAAATGTGCGACGGATCTGCAACGCATTTGCGACAGAATAATAAGTTGTAGGAATTTTGAGAAAGCCGTCGCAAATCGGTTGCAAATCCGTAATAAATCTGCGACGGATTTTTGTTCGTCACAAATTTCGTCGCTAAAGTTGGCGGGATTACTCCCGCCGAGAATTTTGGTGGAAAATTTTTACCGTCGCAGATCGGTCGCAGATTCGTTGCAAATTTGCTACCCATTTGCTACGGATTTGCGACGAAAATAAAATTTGACTATATATATGTATCCGTCGCAAATCGGTGGCAAATCTGTAGCAAATTTGCGACAGAAAATAGCCGTCAAAAATTTTCGTCGTAAAACTAAAAGGAAATTTTTAGTGGGAGTCCAAAAAAGAAATTATAATTACTTACTTAATAAGTTAGAAGACTTATTTTATAAAAAAAATACTAATTTTTATTTTTTACATAATTTCGTTATAGGCATTTTATTTTATCTCATTTCTCTGCATTTATCGTATAGCATGAATGATATATTTGAGTATCTGTTTAATTATTTTAAAGCATATTTTGATTTCAACAAATCGATTTATTTGTATAGCTTCATTTAAATATTTTATATATTACATTGATATTAATTTAATAATTTATAATGACAAATTAAATTTTAGTTATTATCACTAATATAAAATTTTAAATTAGTATTTAATTTTTTTTTGTGCAATTCATTATCTTAAAGTGGAGTATGATAGAATCATATTCGTAATTCAAATTTACGAATATTTTATTAAATTAAAATGGTATTTTTATTAAGTGATCTACGTATTTAGTGGTTATAATAAATACTTATTAGTTATTAAGCAATAAACAGTACTAATAGTACTAATAATATAATGAATTGTGTTTTGTAAATTAAAATAGTAAAATTAATAGTATAACATATTAATAGTAAAAAATTATATTTACTAATTACTAATTTACTATCTAATATTTATCATCATATAAATAATTAAAATATATTTTAATTTAACTTCAAAATAAAATAAATATAAATATAGATAATTCTGATTTTTTTAAGAAACTATATTTTATAACACAATTTTTATTTTTTTAAAAAAATATTGTTTTTTTATATGCACTTGATATACTAAATATATAATCTATGTCTATTTAAAAATAAAATATACATTTAATATATTAAATATATATTTAAAAAAATGATATTTTTAAAATTAAGAAAGAAAATTGAATTTGGGAAATATTTTCGAAGGGTAATGTATCAAATGTTTTACTGCCTAACCTAATCTCAGAATCCTCACTCTCCTATTTGCACCGAACCCTCTCTTCTCCTCTCTGCAATAACCATTGCAGCATCGCCATCTTCATGTCAGCCTCCTCTCGCCTTCACAGAGAGGTCACCGCCGTCATCGCCACCTCCATCTTCATCTCAGCCTGCTGGTATGTCCTCCACACACCCCCCCACACAAACACATTTTGAATCATTTGGATTGTAGCAGTACAAATCTCCATTTCGAATCTGACTCTTTATTAGCAGTACAAATCTCCATTTCGAATCAACCTTAGGAATACAGCATCTGTTTTCTATACCTACATTTCTAATTTGTACCCTCTATTTGGATAAGGAGGGAAGAACTTTGCCCATTCTTTTGTAATTCTGGAGCTTATCTCCCCTTTCTATAAAAATACACTTTGAAGGGCATATGCTTTCCAGTTTCGACCCAATAAAAAAAGTCGGCAAACCACAAACCCATTTTTTTAAAAGCTAAAACAAGGATGGGATTAAAGTATGGAGTTTGTGTACGAATCTGTGGTGTTATCTGTATTGGTAAATTGTTCCTTGTTTGAAAGTTCGTTTTTTCAATTTTGTACTTTGTTAATTTCTTTTTAAAAAGTGGAAATTGTACTTTTATTCTTAACCATGACATTGTGCTACTTAGAGAACTGTATAAACCTTTGTAATCTTAAATATGCTATTACGAGTGTATGTTTCAGTGTAGCATATTCAGTTTCTGGTTTTTCCTCTGCACTGGGGAAATTCCTCTTGTTTTCATTTTGCAATTAAAATGTTTCTTGTGTTGATATTGGTTTTTTTTTTGAACAATGCCAGGGGCTGTTGGAATTCACAGTTCAGGATTCAGAGACTTCCTTTTGAAGCCAGAGCTTCTTCGAGCCATTATAGATTCTGGATTTGAACATCCTCCAGAAGGCAAATTCTTTTGACTTGTCTTTATATAATATAATTTTCTTTTTCTCAATTATTCTTTTGACTTCAACTAATATGAAGTGAATCATGTGTGGGCTTTGGCGGAATGGTTTGTCTAATATTTGAGCCATCAAATCTGTGATGTGCGTGTTATGCATAGTTTTATGGTATGCTGCTCTGCAGTGAACTTATTCCTTGTATATGACAGTAGATGAACAGTGTAAATTAATTATATAAATTGAGAGTTTAAATATGTATGATAGAGATTCTTTTGTATGTTCTTTACCCTATTATTAAGAAGTTTGTAATGGAAATTTATCAAAGTTTGCAGATACCATAGTATCTCTGCTCATTGTTAAATTTTTGGTGCCTAAGAATACAAAAGAGGACTTGATTTCTAGAATGCAATAGTTAATTAAGTTCAGTGCTATTATGCAATTGATTCCCAAGACATTATAAAATGCTACATTAAGGGGATACTACCTGCTTTAAACAGTAAATATCTTCAAGGTGTTAATAACGAGATTCACCTTTGTACTGCTTTATTTGTGGATTCTCTTGTTTAATCTTAGAACATTTGGGCACTTGCATATTTAGTGTCTCATGCTCCATGCATTTTGCTGTGATCAGTTACAGATTTAGTCGTTTCTTTGCACTCTGTTGTACAAAATAATCAAATCCATCAGCTGCTCATGTTACCAAGTGGCTGACAATAGAGGTACATTTTTCATTGTATAATGATTGTTTCATTTTATTTACTTATTAATGTCATTGGTAAATTATATAACTTCATTGGTTTAATAATAATATAACTTCCAAATCCATAAACTTTATTAATGTGAGTTTTAATAAAAAATAAATTTATTACAAAAAATAATGAAAAATAGACTTGCATTCAAATCTTACTTATGGAATAGCACAAATTCAAGTTTATTTCCCGGTGCAATTAATTGTTCATTTTATCTCCTTAATATTTTCTTGTATTTCTAATCCAATTCTTTCAAAATTTTTTTATTATCTTTTCTATTTTTGCAATCCATGAGTCTCACATACTATCTTATTTTCCTATTCTTCATTTCTTTTTAGTTCTGCCTTCCCCCCATCTACCAAAATAAATATGTGATTAATTTAAAATTGAAGCTAGGTACATGGAAGAACACCTCATAATATAATAGAATGAAACTAATTAAATTCCATTCATATGTTTAATTAAAGGAAATTGAAAAGTTTGTTAGGCAGAAAAATCTAAACGAAAAAGTATATAATAACACAAGAGAACTAATATAAATGAAAGCTACAGCTTAATACTTGCAAATGCAAATATATAAATTGATTGGACATACCTTATATTATTTAACAAACCAAAGTCTCCACTAATTATAAATGAATCAATGTGAATTTGAATATTGATCTTCTTCTTTGAACTTAAAATTAGTTGCTTCTGGTACTCTTCCACTATTTTAATTTGTAATAAGTAGGTCTATTTGTTTTTTAGTTAATTCACATTATCTCCCTATGAATCAATCACAGCCTCTTAGAAGTTGATATATAACAGCAATAAAAAATATAACATCATTTTTTTAGAATTAGAGAAAAAATTAATATATTCTCTTAAAATAAAACTAAAAAAAAGTTTATTTCAACTTATGCTGATTTGATCATAAACTAGGCTGTGGATTTTAATTAATAAAAAAAATTATGAATTAATAAATCAGATTTTTTAAAAAATTAAACAGATCAGCAGTCAGTGCTGCATATTGCTGGATTCTCTCTTTCTTATGTAGTGACAAAACACTCATTGATTAATCAAATTCAAATATTGCCTTCATTTTGCCTACTTGTTGAAAAGTACAACTTATGGCGTGGGCATAATAGATAATCTCCCATGATTAATTGCATTTCACCATTATTTCCATTGTTGTCTTCAATAAGGAAACAAATAAATATTATAATTTAACAAGACAACAGGTAAATAAATAAATTAATTGTGTTAGGTCTCATTTGCAACATTATAAGAAGAAATTAAATTAAACAATTTTGGGATTTTTTCATACGTAAGTCTTACTTAATATGGTATGTATACATTGAGTCAATTCAGCAGTGTCTTCTAGATAATAAATTATTTATTCTATAACCAATTGTCTTTTAAAAAATTGATTAAATATTGATAATATACAAATACAAAAAAAAAGAATACATTTTTCAACTAAATTAATTTGAACTCATTTAATGAATTAAATAATTTATTTATTTTAATTATTTTAAAAAAAATTATATTCATTATTTTAGGTGTTAATATTTTCACTTTTTATTGGGCTTGATTATTGATTTTTTATTCTTTTAGTACATTTTTGACGATTCGGTCAAGACAATTAGTATGGACCGGGGATGGATGTTGAAACGTATGTTGGGGGACGTTTGAATAGAGTATTTCAAAAAAAACTACAAGAGTTTTTAGACTACGCAATTTCTCATCCAGCAAGTATGGATGGAACCAGAATTAGGTGTCCTTGTTCGAAGCCAAAATGTAGAAACCGATTTTTCCAACCGGTGGAAGAAGTCCGCTTCCACGTTACAAAATTTGGTTTTATGCCAAATTACTATCAGTGGGTATCACATGGGGAACCATGACCTGAGGATACAAGTACAGCTTTTAGGGATCTTGAAACTGGATTGGTCGATCAAATGCATAATGAAACAGGTGCACAATATCGTGAAATGGTCCTCCAAGGGCTTGGAGTTCCTAATTCTCATTCTAATTACATGGAGGAGGAACCGAATCAAGAATCTAAAAAGCTATTTCAAATGCTGGAAGCGGCTAATGAGGAACTATGGCCCTGTTGTGTAAAGCATACGAAGTTATCTGCCATGGCTTGTATGTTCAACATGAAGGCCGAACACCATTTTTCGGAGAGATGTTTTGATCAGATAGCAGAATTCGTTAAAGAAGTTTTGCCAGAGGATAATGTATTCCCTGAAAATTTCTATAGAACGAAAAGATTGATTGAAGGTTTGGGCCTCCCAGTGCAGAAGATTGACTGCTGTAGAAATAATTGTATGATATACTGGGGTGATGATGTAGATTTGCTTGTGTGCAAGTTTTTCCAACAAGCAAGATACAAACGAATTGGCAATGTTAAGAAGGCATACAAGGTCATGCATTACTTCCCTCTCATTCCAAGGTTACAACGGCTCTATGCATCTAATGCCACCGCAAAAGACATGTGGTGGCATGCAGAACACGAGTCTGAGGAGGGAGTTATGCATCATCCATCTGAATCTCCTGCTTGGAAGCACTTCCACAATCTGTATCCCTCATTTGCTTATGAGACTCGAAATGTCATGCTCGGGTTAAGTTCTGACGGATTCCAGCCATTTGGGAAATACAGCGAACCGTACTCATCGTGGCCAATCATTATCACTCCTTACAATCTTCCTCCATGGATGTGTGGTAAGTCGGAGTACATGTTCTTAACAGTCTTAGTGCCAGGGCCTAATAATCCGAAAATGAAAATAGATGTGTTCCTACAACCATTAATTGCCGAATTGAAACAATTGTGGGATGTAGGGGTTATGACATACGATGTGTCCATGAAGCAAAATTTTGTTATGCATGCTGCATTACTATGGACTATTAGTGACTTCCCTGCCTTGTCAATGCTTTCTGGATGGAGTACTGGTGGAAGGCTATCATGTCCTCATTGTATGGGAGAGACAGATGCCTTTACACTTCCGAATGGAACAAAACAAACATGGTTCGATAATCATAGGAAGTTTCTTCCAATTGACCATCCATGGAGAAAGAATAGAACTTGGTTCAGGAAAAATAAAATAATTAAGGACATGCCACCACCTGTGAAGACCGGGGAAGAAATATTAGCTGAGCTTAATTCTCTTGGTTTACTGAAAGTTACTGATCTAGACTCAGATGATGTTAATGCAGCAATTGGTAGACGGAGTGGGAGTGGATGTAAGAAACGGAGTATTTTCTGGGATTTGCCATATTGGAGTTCTTTGCTAATTAGGCATAACCTCGATGTGATGCATATTGAAAAAACTTCTTTGATAATTTGTTCAACACCATTATGAACATCGACGGTAAATCGAAAGATAATGCCAAAGCAAGGGAGGAGATGATGGTGTTATGTGACAGGCCAGAGTTACAAAACAATGTACAAACTGGTAAATATCCAAAAGCAATATACTCATTGGATAAGCATGGAAAGCAAGCAATTTGTGAGTGGTTAAAAGAACTAAGGTTTCCCGATGGCTATGTTTCTAACATGGCTAGATGTGTAAACATGAAAACATTAAAAATTTATGGGATGAAAAGCCACTATTGTCACGTGTTTATGCAACGTTTACTCCCGATTGCCTTTCGTGAATTATTACCAGCAAGAGTTGGGAGGCAATAACTGAAATAAGTATATTTTTTAGACAATTAACAAGTTCAGTCATACGGGTAGATGATATGATACGGCTTGAAGAGGAAATTCCTAAAATCCTATGCAAATTAGAGAGGTTTTTTCCTCTAGGATTCTTTAATGTTATGGAACATCTTCCTATCCATCTACCATATGAAGCTCGGATTGCAGGGCCTGTACAATATCGTTAGATGTATCCATTTGAGCGGTAATTTACTTTTCTCCTTAAACCCTTTTATCGAGCTTACTTTAATAATAAATGCATTGTAAGCCTTATATAAACATCTTGCAGTTACAATGGTGATTTGAAAAAGGATGTAAAAAATAAGGCACAAGTTGAAGGGTCAATTGCTAATGCATACTTGGTAAAAGAAGCAGCTGCATTTTGTGCCCATTTTTTTGAGCCACATGTATCAACTAGACATCATCGTGTGCCACGGAATGATGATGGTCAGGCTGAGGAGGAGATTGAAGGAATGTTATCAATATTCCAGTCTTGTGGTCGACCGATGGGTCAACCAAAGAATTAAAAATTGACGGAACGTGAGAGGAACGCGGCTCAGTCGTATATTCTCATGAATTGTGTAGAAGTTGAGCCATTTGTCGAGTATGTTAAAATTGATTTTCAGTAATATTGTTTTACACTCCCATTCTTGATATACTTAATGATGGTCCTTTATATTATGAAGATTGTTCGTTGGCGAAGTACGTACTCAAAATCCTAACATTAGCAAGGATGAGATTGATATGCATTTGGATAATAATTTTCCCCAGTGGTTCAATATTATCTAAGGCACATGTATTGAATATTTATGCTTTTCATATAGGTGCATGACCCGTTGAATGCTGTGAACAACCAATTTATAAAAGACTTGGCACAGGGACCTTACAATGATGCTAAGGCATATTCTAGGTATTTTGTGAATGGATTTAAGTTCCACACAGAGAGAAGAAGTGCAAATAGATCTACCAAGAATAGTGGTGTATGTATTAAAGGGACAAACTACAGTGAACAATCAAGCAATTACTTTGGTAGGTTACAAGAGGTCATTGAAATAGAGTACCCGACATTACCAATTAAGCGGACAACTTTGTTCCTTTGTGATTGGTATGATCCAACGCTAGATGTGGGTATGAGGTGTCATAAAGGATACAATATTGTAGATGTTCACAAAAGGAAGAGATTTGGGAAGTATGAGCCCTTTATTTTGGCAAGCCAAGCACAACAGGTATACTATGCTCCTTATCCGTCTATAAGACGGGTTGATAGTGATTGGTTATCTGTTGTGAAGGTTAAAGCTAGACATGTAATTGAGCTGCCAGAAATTATAGCTCCTTCCAATGTTTCTCAAACAGCAATGGCATTCCAAGAAGATGATACAGCCAGGCAGACTTTTGATTTAAATGACAATGAAATGCCTGAATCTTTAAATGATGTTGAAGGTGTTGTAATGCATATAAGTGAGAGTTTGGAGGAAGGGAATGATGAAGAATTTCAGTATTATTCTTCGGAGGATGAGATGATGAATAATGATGAAGACGAATGACTAGTATTTGGTTCTTTTTCCTTGTTTTTATGTTTACTTGGACTATACTATAGAGTTGGGAACTATTTATGGCCCATTTTGAAATGTTATAATAATTTTGCTGCATACATGGTAGTTACATATGTGCAAACAGACATTTTATATATAAGTTCATTTCATTATTTGATTCTTCCCATGCTTTCTTGTGTCAAAATTTTGGCAAAATTATTGCTTCCTGTGTTTTCATTTGCTCTTTATTTGTGGCAGGAACTGAACTTCTTAACTAGTGTTGGATTGTTTTGGATTTAAGAGCAAGTGAATTTCTTATTACTGTGAAAATTTAATCACCAGTGGGAAGAGGACGCAATACCAATATTGCTAATCTTTTTCTCTATATTTAATCTTATGTTTTATGGGTTTTTGCAGATATGGCTCGAGGGAAAAGTCGCAAGGGAAGAGGACGATCCACACGTACAGTTCCAGCAGCCATGGTACCTACCCAACCCACACCAACATCAATGGTACCTATCCAACCCACACCAACAGCCATTGCACTTACCCAACCCACACCAACAGCCATAGCACCTACCCAACCCACACCTGCAATTCCAGCGGCTGTAAGTCCAAATTCAGAAGCAACTCCAACATCTGGGAGAAGAACCTCTGAATCTTCAAATCCTAACACAGATGGAACTCCAACATCTAGGAGAAGAATATCTGAATCTTCTAATCCTATAACACCACCCTCTTCTACTCCCTCACTGGATAACATGCACGGATTAGGAATAGAAAATCCCCAAATATCAGCTTCATCTCCTAATTCTAGTGAACATGAACCTCAACCTGATGTTAACAATGACGTTATAAGTAGAGGCTCTCGATCCCAAGAACCAGCCTGTGATGCTGATGGGCGAATAATAATTAGTTGGTCAAAGGCTGATGGGTAATTTACTAATTTTATCCTATTTAGTCACTATTTTGGCACTTTATTAATAATCTTAAGTTGTTTCAGATTTAATCCTAATTTATGGGGCATATCACATGCATGCACAGAAGCTTTTCAACGGTATCCTGATAAAACAGGATCCTCTTGGGTAAAACTGTCTCGACAATCAAAGGACTTATACTTCGGAGAGTTTAAGGTTAATGTTTATCTAATATTCATTTTTATTTGTTTGTTCATATTCTTTAATAATGATGATGGCTAGCATATTTAAGAATTTTTACTTACTTTGCAGAAATTATTTACTTGGAGGTCATCTGAAGATGGCTTGATGAGAAAAGCTTGGGAAAGCAAAGCAGCAAGGACATACAGTACTTTCATTTACAATGTGAGACATAACAGATTAGTGAACTGTCCCGTGCCTTCTAAATTTGTATAAGAGTGGAGAAGAGATTGGGAAACGGAGGATGATAAAAAATTATCAGAGCAACAGTCTAAGAACAGACTGTCTGAGCCTGCTGGACCAGGAACAGGGCCATCTACTCACACTTGTGGGTCAAAATCGATGAAAGAGCATGCGGAGGATTTGGTATGTAATCTACATCTTATTTTGTTAAATAAATTGACTATTTTTTTCATCTTATGTTTGTGTTTCCTATTGATTTAAACAGGCTGCAGCAAATGGGGGAAAGTTTCCTGGAAATTATGAATTGTTCAAGCATAGCCATACCAGTAAAAAAGATCGGGGAAAGTTTATAGATAAGAGATCGGAACTTGTTCATGTAAGTTAATATATTGTATATCTTTCACTTCTCTAACATACACAAAAAAAGGCCCAAAAAAAAAAGTAAGCTAACCTATGAGATAAAAAGACAAAAAAAAAAAAAACAGATTTTTTTAAATGAAGTTGCATATAAAAACAAAAGAGTGAAATGAAAATCCAATTTCGCAATCATAAAAAGCGCCTACAAATTTCGTTCTGCGTTTGCCAACTGGAGAAAGTAATGAGACTTGTCATTGCATCGTTCTTATAGCAGGACAACAACCTTAGATTTCTTCTATATTTTTTTTTTATTTTGATTCTACACATAACACCCATTGCCATTTAACTAAATTTCACTTTCCTTCTTCTATTTTTGCCTGTGCTTTGATTGGAAACATGGAAGTTTTAGCTTAGTGCCTTTCACTTCCCCATCTTCTTCTCCGCCACCTTTTCTTGTAATAAACTCTCCCCCCATTTTCTCTTGATCCTCGGTTTCTTCTCATTGCGCCTATATAACCAGGTTAGATTCTCATACCCATTTTCTAATATTGCCCAAAGTTCGCCTCTTTCTTGCATTTTCTTTATTCTTGCTAATTTTTAATTTCTGGGTCGTTATTTTCAAGGTTATTTGCTTCTTTAATATCTGTTTTCCTTTTTTGCTGCTGTGGTTTTGGATTTGCCAGTTTTAACTCCTTTTGTGTTTGTAATTAATAGCAAATATTCAAATACAGATCTGTATTTGTGATTAATGTTGATTAAATTTGCAATTAAGTTTTTACAAAGGATTTGATTTTTGACCTTATTCTTTAAATAAATTCGTTCTTCATGACTTGCTGTAGCGTTTTTGAACTTGGAAAGGATATGCTATATTCTGTTTTGGGATGCTTCGAACCAGCACAGATTTTGTACTTCATGATGCCTCTCTTTATATATTTCAAGTAATTGAAGTATCCACTTTTATCTTAAAATCATTACTTGGTCTTTCTTGAATTTTCAGAATGGCCAGTGCTGTATTTCACCAATCTATCTGGACTTTGCAATCCCATCAACAGCTCCACAACTCTGGATTTCACCAGAAGTTTGGAAGTGTTTCAGTGAAATACATATCAAAAAGTTTTAAGATTAATATAATTTAGTTCTCTCCTTCTTGTTCTTTTAGTGGTTATCTCATGGACCACTGAAAGGAACCCATCATGGATTGGTAATTGTTGATTCCATGAAAGTAGTTGTTTGCTTTTAAGGTCTGGAATTATGTGTAGAACACTAAATTTTCAATTCTTTGTGAACCAAGTGATCTTATGTCTCCCTATTTGCTTCTTTGTCTAGCCAATTTTGGTTTATCTTTTTTGGATGTTTGAATTCAAAGGCTAACTAGAAGTCTTTCATTACTAAATTCATGTGTGAAAGTTTATAACTTGGGTTTTCTTGCTTGGACTTTCAATATTAAATCCTGCTATTTTTTGCAATTCTATCCTTTCTGTTTAGCAATTGTTATCTTAGGATATCTGCTAATATGCTTCCTTTGAATAATTAATTTTGGTTTGAAGTACTGATTTTATATTCATTTCAGAATGTAAAGTTAAAACCTTTTTTTGCTTTTCTTCATTTATTTGCATATTTCCTTTCTTTTGCATCTATTGATTTGTGCTTCTCATCTAGAATATCCTTTGACTCTGCAAATTATAACCAAAATTTGGGTTCTTGCTGCTGCCATGGATTGTCAGGGTTTCATTCCTTTTTTGGGTTCCATTTGGTTAGTTTTTCTCCTTTTAGTTAAAGTTTGCATGGCTGGTTTTCAAACTACTGGGGAGATTCCTCCTGGGTTTCAAGGGTCTCAGATGAACTGGATTGATTAAAATGGCCTTTTTCTTTTATCTAATGAAAGTTCCAGTTTTGCTTTTGGCTTCCAACCCATGAAAGATACCACATTGTATCTATTAGTTATCTTGCACATCAAAAGTTTAAATGTTATATGGTCTGCAAACAAAGGCTCTCCAGTAGCAAATTATGATAATTTCTCCTTTGGTGAAGATGGTAAAGTGTCTTTGCACAAGAGGGAAACAACGATTTGGACACCTGATACTGGTGGTAGAAGGGTTTCTGCAATAAAATTGCAGGATTCAGGAAATTTGGTTTTGTTTACTTCTTGTGAATTGTGTATTAATTAGTTACTTGTCAATTAAAAATTTACTTGTTAACATGCTTTTTTATGAATATTGCTTGTGAATTGTGTGTATTGGCTACTGGATTCTTTTGACTCTAACATTGTTTTGATTTTCTTTTTTAGGAAAGCTTTCAGAAATTGAAAGCATCACAATCTACAGAAGAGGCAAATGGAGAGGAAGTTCAATCTTGTACTAAGGATGATGATGATTTATTTGTTGAAGCAGCAGGAGGAACAAAGAAGGCTAGATTATATGGGTTGGGGAATTTAGCGATTTCTCACATCTCTAAGGGCAGTGGAAGTACATCTCAACAAGTGAATGAGAATATGTTAACTGAGATACGTGATGAGATAAGCAATAAAGTCAGTCATATAGAGAGCAAATTAGAGACCAAAATTGCAGATATGACTCGTTTTTTGGTTGAGAACCAGACTTGGATTCAGAATATGTTACTAGGACGGCCAACTGAACCTCCTAGATGGGCTCCAACAGAATCAACCCCACCAGCAGAAGATCAAGTAACAGCAGAACATCCAGATGATGACTAGTGTATGTCTTCGGCTTAGTTTTTACTTTTGAAAGTGTTCATACTTTAATACTTTGAAATGTTTAAAACTTATATATTGTAATGACTTTTGAATTATGTTAGTTTAACTAACTATTGCATTTTATATCAATGAAAATTTGTGTAAATTTAGATTTATGTAATTAAATTATAAATATTATTGCTACAGGTGTGTATTTTATATATAAAATCCATATAATGACACAAAAATTGTAAATCCATTGCATCTGCGACGGAATTTGCGACGGAAAACATTTCAATTTTGCGACGAAATCTGCGACGGAAAATTTGCAACGACAATCTGCGACGGATTTGCGACGGAAAACACCACGGCATATATATACTCCAGAACATCTGCAACGGCCTTTGTAATGGATTTGCGACGAATTTTGCGACAAAATCTGCGACGAAATCTGCGACGAAAAATCTGCAACGACAATCTGCGACGGATTTGCGATGGAAAACACCATGGCATATATATACTCCAGAACATCTGCGACGGCCTTTATAACGGATTTGCGACGAATTTTGTGACGAAATCTGCGACGAAAAATCTGCAATGACAATCTGCGACGGTTTCTATGACGGATTTGAGATGGAAAACACCACGGCGTATATATACTCCAGAGCATCTGCGACGGCGTTTGTGACGGATTTACGACGAGTTTTGTGACGAAATCTGCGATGGAAAATCTACAATGACAATCTGCGACGGTTTCTGCGACAGATTTTGCAACAGTTACTGTTTGCCCGCGAAAATTTGAGTGGCAAATTTACAACCGCCTAGTGGTAGCAAATCGGTCGCAATCTGTGATGGCCCGTCGCAAAATTGAAAATTGCGATGCCTTTTTTATTAACGGATCGTATCCGTCGCAGATCGGTCGCAAATCTTGATTTGCGACGGATCTGCGACGGATTCTGTCCGTTGCAGATAGCGTTTTTTTTTGTAGTGACTGGTTCAATACCTTAGAGGAGAACACCCAAAAAGATTGAGATCTACTATACAAAGCCTTTATTCAGCAGTATGGGTACAATGTTGAGTTTGAAGTGACCCTGATGGAGGTGAAAACTATCAGATAAAAGCAAAATGAGAGTTTTTTTTTTTACTATATGAAGAGGTGGAGAAACAAGGTTGCACTGCTTAAGAAGGGATCATATGAGTCTAACCAGATTCGAATGATAGTAATGGTTGTCCTACCCAGTTCGCATAAACAGATGTCTCAAACTCTCATAAGGGATTTTAAAGATCTTCTCCAAGCTAGCTTATAGATAGAAGAATGGGAAAGAGATAAGAATCATTTTTCTAAAAAAGAAGTGATAGAGGAAGTTATCAGTCTGGCGGTCAAGTAAGTCAGTGGATGTTAATGCAACAACTGGTCAAGCAAGTAGAAGATAGTTTTAGAGTTAGGGAAACCTCTATCTTGGGTTTTCAATAATTTGTAGAATAATGGGCTATTACAGCCATTGGCTCCCCGATCTTTGTCGAATCCTCTTCCATCAACCTTTGATGCCAAGGTCTTTTGTCAATTCCATCAAGTGCAAGGCATGAGACAGATAGATGTGTTTGCTTGAAGCATGAAATTCAAGATTTGATTGATAGTGGAAAGCTGCCTAAGCCTGATAAGCCCAATACCAAGAGCAATCCTTTGCCTAAATTTGGAAGAGTACTTCCACCAACAACCTTCATGGTAAGAGGAGGATTGGAGGAAGATTTTATCTTATCCTCCTTTCAAGATGATAGTGTAGAAGGTGTGAAGAGAGAAAAATGCTTAACTCAGAAGACTTCCCTTGGCTTTCATGTTGCTCATTTTATTTTGTTTTCTTTGGTATTTTATAGGAACATTTATGTTTTTCAAATTAAAATTGCTTGAATAAATTACTTTTACTGAATTTATAATTTTGTTGGCTTTTGATATTATATTGTTCAACCAATGACAAATCTAACTTGATATTCATAAATTAGTGTATTTATACATCATGATTTGAATGACTTTACTAGGTGAGGGAATTGTTCTATAGCATTGAGCTGTATATGCTTACTTAAAGAGGGCTCCTGCATAATGCCCTTTGTCTAGGTCGTAGTTGATCTTAAAACATGCTTTGACAAACTTTTGAGGCAAAATTAAACTCTGCTTATTTTAGGGAGAGATGATTAGGCATTGTTTGGTAAGCCAAGAACTTGTATTTGCCCTATAAACATCAATTCCTAGTTATCCCTTTGAGCCTTCATGAGATTTTAGCTTGCTCTTTATTGGTTTGTAAGCCTGATAACCTACCCTGAGTTGTTGTGACTCTTATGACAAATCTAACGATCACTAAGGTGAAGAGGTAAGAAGATCAAAGAAAGGAATCCATAGTCAAGACCATAAGGATAGTTGAAATTCTCAAGACTATAAGGGTAGTTGAAGTTCACCTGATACTAGACCTACTATATCCGATCTATTAAGATGACATCAGGGCAACAAATAATTTATCCTTATTGCAGCAAACTCACTCTACTCCACTCATCCATAGTCAAAAGCATAGAATGGTGCGGACAAAATAACTTTCTTAGAGTTAGAACAAAAAAAAGAAGAAGAAAAGAAAGTGAAAAATAGAAAAGAAAAGAAAAAAAAGAAAAAAAAGAAAAGAAAAGAAGAAGAAGAAGAAGAAGAAGAAAAATGAATAAAAAAAGGGAAAATGAAACCCAAAAAGGCAGTTCGGAAGGCCAACCGAGTTCTTTTTTACCTAAAGTAAGTAGAAGACTTCCACTTAGTTTATGAGGATGATTTACTTGAATTGGTCCAATTCGGGCAAAGATTCAAAAAAAATTAAAGAATTAGGGGAAAGACTATCTTTCATTTTATCCAACGTAGCTCCAAGTCAGCAATATTAAAAGTCTTAGACTTGATATTCCAAAATGGAAAATGATTGAAAGAAAGAGAAAAAAGAGGGTGGTCCAAAGATCAAGATAATATTAATTGGATCTAGATTTCTACCAAGAAGATAGAAGGACATTCAAGCTTTAAATTTTCATGAAGTCAAAAGATAAAAGTGATGTCCACAAGGTGAAAATGGAACCTCTAACAGTAAACAGTTCCAACAAGAAGATTGTAATATGAAAGTTTATCAGTAGTGCCACATCAATTCTAGCTGAAAGATGGCCTTCATTTAACCCATGTCCCTTATAGAATTCATTTCAAGCCTATTAAAGACATAGTGATCTCTCTTGGTAGGTAAAGTCTACTAGTGAAGATAGTTTGGATAAGCATATATATGAGATAGACAATATTTAAATTCAATGAGACCTTTGGCCAAGTACTGTGTATGTACCTATCTGAAGTGCAACAGTTCTTACTTAAATGGAAATGATTCCCAAGTTTAGTATGGTAACTAAGGTTGTTATGTTATAGATATGTTAATTTGGAAAATCAAATCCTGAGGTATAAGGACATTGATTTGACAAAACCAAAATATGATTTTTAAGATTATAATAATAATAAAAGTGAAAAATAATAAAAATGTTTTGTCATACAAAACCTTCAAGTTAAGGAAATTATGTTGCACCATCAAACCTCAAAGGACATACTTGGCAAATGCGGATTATTTGCAAGGTTATGAAGAAGTTACCAACTGACGTGCTGAATCATAGTTTAAAATGAATGTATCTCTAACTATGCTACTTAGGCCCTACTACTCATGATTTCATCTTGGAAGATAAAAGCCATAGATGTGAAGGCTTATGCTATTCTAATGCAAGACCTGAACAAATGCTTTGGCTTATCATCTTGGTCTATGAGTCAATGAAACCACTGTAAGTATTATTCATGCATATCAAGCATACATGAGCATGTCACACTGCATTTTTTTTATCTTGCATTGCCTATTCTTTGTCAAAGTGAACAACAGATACTCGATGAAGCAAACATGAAGTGGATATGGAATCAGAGGGGCATGGAAGGCCCATTGCTTGAGGAAGATCAAGTCACTTTACAAAAATGGAGGAGCATGCTTGTACAAGGAACCAGATAATATACGAAAATCATTCATAGCCTGCATGAAAAGAAAAATCATTGTGGGCAAAGAGAGGATATGAGGACTAGCTAAAAAATAGTTTTTTTTTTTTTGCAAAAAGAAGAATAAAAGAATAGAATAAGAAGAAAGTAAGAACTCTTAAATGAATGAAGATACAAAAGGCAAAAGATAAAGGTCCAAGAAAAAAAATTAGATCAATTCAGGTCGAAGAGCTGAAGTTGAGGCAAGACAAAGGCCCATCCTCAAGAACAGAGAATCAAGATGAAGATTCATTTCTGTCAAGGTAGACAGTTTCAAGCGGATTTATTGAAGCATCCGCTACCCAACCTATATTGGATTCGTTGAAGCATACACTACCTAACCTATATTGGATTTGTGGAAGTATCCTGATGGTACAATCTCTAGCCTATATTAGATTTGTTAAAATATCCTGATGGCATAGATTTCCTTAATATATTAAAATATCCAAGTTTGTTTCTGGTGAGATATTAGAATTACTCACTATCCTAATAAGATATTAGAGTCACTTAGTGGTTGTCATCGAGATATAAGAGTCGCTCGATGACCATTTTGACTCACTAAGTTATTAGAATCGCTTGGGAATTTTATCGAGATATTAGATTCGCTCGATAGACCTATTGGGATATTAGAGTTGCCCATTGACCCGTTGAGATATTAGAGCCACTCAATAGTTTTGTCAGTTCATCATTTCATTAGGATATTAGAGTCGCCTGATGAACCTATTGGGATATTAGAGTTGCCCAAATCTAGTCTCAAGTCCAAGTACCCAGTCTCGGGTCCAAGTACCCAAATCAAATCCAACCAAACCAAATCAGTCTCGAGTCTAGAACCCAATCCAGTCTCAGGTCCAAAACCCAATCAACCACAGGTTGAGAACCTGTCCTTACCCAAGACCAGCTCAAAGTAATTTTGTTTTTCACTCTCTTCTACTAAAGTCTTTGATCATTCAAGTAGGGGACAAAACTGTAGACCCTTAATTTTGGCTCAGTATGAATGTTGAATCAAGTTTGGTTTGAATCTTAAAGGCCCAAGTTAAATTTAATACAATTTTTGATGCTCAAATCAAGTCTGGACCCAATTAAAAAGCCAAAACAAATTCTGGTTTGATTCACAAGCTAAACTGACCCAAAAATATGACAACTGGCCATTTTTTATGGATAAATTCGTTATGAGCCATGCTCACAACTAATTGGCCATGGTTTTGGCCCAATTTAATGCTTTAGTGGCCAACAATTTGACATGGGACATGGCTCATGTTGAATTGACATAGTTCATATCGAATTGGTGGCTTGCCAATTCGACATGGACCAAGCCCAGGCTCGGCCAGCTTGCATTGATCTCCTAAGCACACTAAAACTAAAACCATGGCCAAGAATTTGGATAGCGTAAGTACTATTGCTTATATTAACCCTAATTGAAAATTATAAATAGGAAAAAAATAAAATAGAAAAAGGGGAGAGACAATTTAGATAGAGACCAACTGACAGTCGAAATAAAGAGTAAGAAAAGCAATAATTTTAAGTAGCAGTAACGAGGAACAAAACCTTATGAACATAAATTAAACACAGAGGAGAAAAAACAAAAAGCAATGCAAAGTGGTAGTAGCTGATCTTCGGATAAAGGAATCTCCAACCAAGAACTAATTGCTCTAGGCAAAAAGAAAACAATGGCTTGGATCAACACATCAACTTGTAGAGCCTACAACATAGGTACTATTCATATTAACTGATCCAGTCAAATTTATTGATTAACTTCAACACTCAAAATACTGTGTTAATGATTTATGAATAGGATTTTATAACATTTTTTACAATAACTTATAGACTTATAATTCAACCATCTAAAACCCTAATTATAAATAACACTTTAGAATTACATCACAGTATACTTTAGTGTTAGTTTACATTAAACCTTAATTGTGCATTACTTTAAATTTTGATTTGTATTTTAAACCTTGGTTTATATATATTAAATCTTAGGTTAAGGAAAAATCCTAATTCACATAAAAACCCTAGTTTTCCATCTAAAACCCTAAGTCAGTAGTAAAACCCTAAAAAAACCATATTTCATGTTTAAAACCCTAGAAACCCTAATTCATATATCAAAACCCTAATTTTGCATATCTTTTATTCAATTTAAGATTAAAACCTAGATTTGATTATTTAATTTATTTATGTATGCTTGTGATGGATGATTTGCTTTTTTTTTTTTTATTTATGATCAATGGTTAAATGTTTTAATTTGATTATTTGTATTTTAAGGATATAAAAGGCATATTTCAACCAATTGGTGGGTGTCCTATTTCGTTTTACTTGTATGTTGGACATTGGATATTGTAAGGGCATGTTTTCATCTTTTGATTGTTGCCTATTTTATTTATTTGCTTTGATTTTAATTCAATGATTATTTATTGATTATGAGTGCATGAAACATGGATGATATTATAATACTTAGGAATTTAATAATGTTTATACCTGAAAAGGAGGCTGGTTCTAATGAACCGGGTGCTATGGGGGTGTTGGTTCATTCTCACCTTCCCCATACGTACCCAACTTTTCGAACCCAATAGGGGGTTGGGGATTCCTTATGAATCAAGTCATCCACCCCTTTCTATATTCCCGGCACATCCAAGTAGCGACTCCATTTTCTTTGAGTTTAGGCCCGTGTTCTCTAAGGCTTTGAGTCTAATAATGTTGAAGTCGCAAGAACCATTCTGTAGACCCTTAATTTTTGACCTAGTCCGATCCAATATTAGTCCAAAATAATTTTTGTGTTGTCCAATATATTTTAATTAGTCCAAAATAATTTTTGTGGTATCTTGATTAATTTTAATATTTATTTTAGTAAAAAATGATGAAGTGAATAAAAATTTTAAAAAAAAGGAAGGGGGGTCGACTGTGGCAGTTTTTCCGCAGCCAATTTTTTTCGCCAGCGCAATTTTTCCACAGCAGTTTTTTTTCTCCAGCGAAATTTTTTCGATGCAATTTTTTTGAAACCTAATATAATTAGGTTTCAGTTTCCTTTTCTTATCAATATTATGTTATGTGAATAATTAGGAATTAACCATAAAAATTCTATAAATAAGGACTAAACAACACAAAAAAGGAATCAAGAAAAAAGAAAGAAATCAGACAGAAACTTGGAGGAAAAATTGGATCCGAAACTGTGAAAAAAAACCTTGAATCAAGCTGATTTTTTGAGAGAGCAGAAAAAAAAATTCAAGCAATTCAAAGGCAAAAAAGCTTGTCTTTGACCTTGTTCATCCAAGAAGCAATTTTTGGTGTAACTTTGAGCTCTCAATTTCTTTTTGTTTTTTCACAGTAGCTTAATCATCCCTTTATTTCTTTTAATTCAAAAACCCTAGAATTTCAATTCACTTTTTCTAAAGTTTGAAAACCTTAATTCGTTGCTTTGTTTTCTAAAAGTTTAAAGTTGTTAGTTTTGTTTCTTCAAAACCCCAAAACCCTAATTTGCTTTCTAAATTTTCAAAACTCTAAATTGTGTTCTGTTTCCTTTCAAAAGCCCTAAAAACTTCTTTTTTTGCTTTTGTAAACCTTAAATCGTTTACTTATTTTCATAAAACTTCATAAAGTTATCAATTGTTTTTTCCAAATCCTAAAATAAAACTCATTCCCCGAAACCCTAAATCAAAAATCTTAAAATCCTAATTCAACTCCAAAAACCAAAATAGTGAAACCTAACCCCTTTAAAACCTTAAACCCTAATTTTTTTAAACCCTAATCCTTTAAAACTTTAAAAACCATATAAACATAATTTTACACAGTAAGCTTGAAACCATAATTCAATGAATAACAATAAACCACAAATCTAAGTATTTTAAAGTGTCCAAACCCTAGTTTCATGATTTCACCATTCAAACACTAATTTGGTTAATCAAAGAACTTTATCAACCTTTTAAAACATAAAACCTTAATCAATTTTAATTCCTTTAAAAACTCACAGTAGCCTAATTCCACAAATTCCAAAACCCTAAACACATGAAAAAAAGAACCCTAAATGAAAATAGTAGCCATAATTTAGATTTTTATTTGCCTTATTCAATTCTATATTTGATTATGCTTTGATTTATATTATATGCTTTAATTTATTTAAGTTCAATGTTTGGTTTATTTAATTTATCATGGATGGATGTTTACTTTCTATTGATGTTTAATATCTTTGATGAATGATTTATTTATGATGAATGATTATTTACTTTTATCAATTTATTTAAACTTCCAAATGCTGTAAGAGGTATGTTTCCACTTGGTGGGTACCTCATTAGTTCAATATCATGTAATTTAAATTGCTTTTATGTTTTAGAATCAATGTAAAGGGCATGTTTTCTACCTTTCAGTGGGTGTCCTATTTAGGCATGAGATGTAAGGACATGTTTCCATCCTCGGATGGGTGTCCATTTATTTGCTTTGTTTGGACATTGCTTTGTTTTTAATATAATGATGCTTTCTTTTAATTATTGTGTGTAATATGGATAATATTGTTATATTTAAGAATGTTAAAACATTAAGACCTGCAAAGGAGGCCGGTTCCAATGAACCGGGCATTGTGGGGCTGCTGGGCCATTTCTCACCTTCCCCACAAGTACCCAACTTTTCGAACCTATTAGGGGGTTGGGGATTCCTTAGGAGTCGAGTCATCCACCCCTTTCTTTTTCCCTGCCCGTCCGGGTGGCGACTCCATTTTCTCCGGACTTAGGTCCATGTTCTCTAAGGCCCCGAGCCTAAACAGTGCCGAAGTCGCAAGAACCATTCCACTGGGAGTGGGGGCAAAAATCTCCACTCACACATTCCACATGGGAATTAGAGCAAAAATCTCTGCTCACAATTAGCTCAACCATATCCCGGTCTGAGCAACCACATCCCCATTGGACTTCTTATTTTGCCCACTATCCTAGCCAAATTTGCTCATTGTGAACCTTACTACCAAAATTCTTCAAATTACTTTCTAGTCGGACCAACCCTATTCCTGTTGGACTTCTTGTCCCGCCTACTTTTTTGACCACACCACCCACCATAAACCTTACTGTGTTAATTTTCATTAGTTTTTCAGTCAAGCCATAACAAATTCCGGCCATGAGAACCCTCATCTAGGGACATTTTCTACTTCTTTGTGATTGCATAGCTTATGGGTATTTTGATCTATACAAATAATCTTGATAAGAGACTTGAGTGGTAAAAGGTACAAGTGTGAGCTCATTTAGAGAAAAGCCACATATTAAGTGCAAATACAAGTGAAATTAAGTAAGCATTACCCTTGAGTGAAACATGTGAGGGAGTGAAGTGAGAAAATTAAATGCACATTTTCTTGCCTTACTAACCTTTTGTTACAGCTCATAACCAAATTCCAAGATGAGTGGTGAAGGCAACAAAGTAAAAGGAGCGATTGATTGAGTAGATATACTAACTAAAATCGTACAAGCACTAATAAGCCTAGAAGTCAGTGAGATGACGGACCACACAGAAAGAGAGCAAGCTTCAATTGTAAGGGTGCAACCTAATAATGCTCCTAGGAGAAGAGATAATCAAAGACAACTAGCTAATGAAGATTTAGAAGGAAAATAATCTTTTTGTGATAGTGATGAAGAAAAGGAAGTGAGGCCAAGAGAGAGACCCAATAATTGAGATGAAGGAGGAGTGAAGCTAAAGATACCCTCATTTCATGAGAGGATGGACCTAGAATCTTACTTTGATTGAGAGAAGAAGTTAGAGTTAGTATTCGATTGCCACGAATACAATGAATCCAAGTTAAGCTTATTGTTGCTGCATTTGAGGATTATGCTATCACTTAGTGGGATGACACCACGCAAAGAAGGAGGAGAAATAGGGAGAGACCTATTGAAGATTGGATAGACCTCAAGTCAATTTTGAGAAGAAGGTTTGTACCGAGCCATTACTATAAAGAATTGTACGACATACTTCAAAACCTCACTCAAGGGTCTAAAAGTATGGAGGAGTATTATAAAGAGATGGAATTAGCTATGAGTATGGACAATGTAGAGGAAGATGGAGAAGCTACTATGGCCAGGTTCTTAAATGTGTTAAATAGAGGAATAGGTAATTTGGTAGAACTACAAATGAATATGGAGATAAATGTGTTGCTACACCTAGTTCTGAAAGTTAAGAAGCAGTTGAAGAGAAAGAGTAGTTCAAGTAGTTATTTATCGATGACTTCATCATTCAAGCCTTCTTGGAATAGAGAAGATAAGGCTATACCATCTAAACCAAAGATTAAACTTAAGGATGCTTCCAAACTTCCTAGCACATTTAAAATAAAATGCTTCAAATATAGTGGTATAGGTCATTACAAAAGGGAGTGCCCCAATTAGAGGAGGATGTGCATGCTCAATGGGGATTACTTTTCAACTAGTGATAAGGAGGAGGAGAAGGAAGAAGGTAAATCTGGAGATGAAATTAGTGAGGATGAAAAGAAGGAGCTTACCATTGCTGAGAAGGGTGTAGCCCTGGTAGCTAGGAGAGCCTTGAATTTCAAGTTCAACATGAGGAGAATGATTAAAGAGAGAACTTCTTTCATACGAGCTATCTAGTAAATGTGCGATGTTATTATGGATTAAGGGAGTGTGACAAATGTTGCAAGCACCACCTTAATAGAGAAGTTTAGATTGCCAACTATCAAGCTTCCCCAACCTTACAAGTAAAAGTGGCTTAATGATTGTGGGGAGATTCAAGTAATCAAGCAAGTGCATGTGGCTTTCAAGATAGGCAAGTGTAGTGATGAGATATTTGTTATATGTTGCTCCAAATCAAGTGGGACACCTTTTTTTGGGAAGGCCATAACAATATGATAGGAAGGTGATGCATAAGGGATATAGCAACCATTATACCTTTGAGAAGGATAGGAAGAAAATGACATTGGTTCCTTCCTCTATCACTTAAAGAAGTAAATAAGGTAAGAAAGGGAGAGATGTTAAAAAGAAAAGAAGAAATTAAAGAAGAGAGAAAAGAGATAGTTGAGAGTAAAAAGGAAAAAAAATTGTATACTAAAGAGAGCTAAAAATTGTTTTTTCTACCTAAAAATCTCTTATTATACTTATGTACAAGG
Organism: Garcia nutans; assembly: GCA_947685225.1. Classification (NCBI taxonomy): domain Eukaryota; kingdom Viridiplantae; phylum Streptophyta; class Magnoliopsida; order Malpighiales; family Euphorbiaceae; genus Garcia; species Garcia nutans. Next base: position 3,771,049 of record CANTUV010000013.1, read on the forward strand.
ATATTTTTTTTATTACAACTAATCTTGACTTTTTGCCCAGTGTTGATGTTTCTTTGTCATAGGAATTTGAGGACATGTTTCTTGAGGAGATGCCAAAGGGATTACCACCTTTGAGCGGGATTGATCATAAGATAGACTTTATAACGGGAGCTCTAATCCCTACTAGACTAACCTATTGAAGTAATCCCAAGGAGACTAAGGAGCTTAAAGGGTAAGTGGAGGAGTTAATGAAGAAAGAATACATTTAAGAAAGCTTGAGCCCATATGCCATACCTATGTTGCTTGTTCCTAAGAAGGATGGAACGTAAAAGATGTGTGTCGATTCCCAAGCTATAAATAAAATCACTGTAAAGTATAGACATCCTATCCCTGGACATGATGATATGCTTTATGAGTTAAGTGGTGCATGTATTTTTACCAAAATTGATCTTAAATGCGGATATCATCATATAAGAATGCAACCTAAAGATGAATGGAAAACTGCTTTCAAAATTAAATATGGGTTGTATGAATGATTTCATGCCTTTTTGCCTAACCAATGCACTAAGTACTTTCATGAGGCCTATGAATCATGTTTTGCATGATTTCCAAGGAAAGTTTTATGAGCGGGGATTTTCACCCCCACTCCTATTTGGAATGGTTCTTACGACTTCGGCACTATTAGGCTTAGGGCCTTAGAGAGCATGGGCCTAAACCCAGAGAATATGGAGTCGCCACTCGGACAGGCCAAAAAAAATAAAAAGGGGTAGATGACTCAATTCCTAAGGAATCCTCAACCCCCTATTGGATTCGAAAAGTTGGGCACACATGGGGAAGGTGAGAAATGACCCATCATCCCCATAGCACCCGGTTCATTAGAACCAGTCTCCTTTTTAGGTCTTAATATTATTAAATTCTTAACTTGTTAAAATATCATCCATAATACATGTGTAGACCCTTAATTTTTGACCCAATCCGGTCCAATATATTTTAGTTAGTCTAAAATAATTTTTATAGTATCTTGATTAATTTTAATATTTATTTTAGTAAAAATGGTGAAATGAATAAAAAATCAAAAATAAAAAAAAATAATAATAAAAAAATAGGCGACGGAAAAATCGGCGAAAAAAAATTATCGCCGAAAGTCAGTGTGGGCCTGTGGGCATTTCGCCCGCAGGAGTTTCCTAAGGGCAAAATGGCCCGCAGGCCCGTTTCTCCCTCTGCGATAGCTTTTTGCCTGCATAATTTTTTCTGCGGCAGATTTTTTTGCCAGCGCAATTTTTTCGCAGCAGTTTTTTTTTGCAAGCGAAATTTTTCGACGCAAATTTTTCGAAACCTAATACAATTAGGTTTCGGTTTCCTTTTCTTATTCAATATTAAATACCATGAATAACTAGAATTATATCAGAAATTCTTATATAAATATGGACTAAACAACATAAAAAAGGGAGGGAAGAAATTGAAGGAAAATTGGACTGAAATTTGTGACCGAAAGTGAGAAGGAAAACTCTGAAACTCTGAAAATTCCTTCTGGCAGTAAATTGAATCAGACTTTGGAGGGAACAATTCAAGCAATTCAAAGGCAAAAAGGCTTGTCTTTGACCTTGTTCATCCAAGAAGCAATTTTTAGTGAAACTTACAAAATAAGGTTTGAATTCTTAATTTTATTTATTTTGTCACAGTAGCTAGATCACATAATTGTTTCTTTTAAATTAAAAGCCTCATCACCTCAATTCACCTTTTCTAAAGTATAAAAATCTTAAATCGTTGCTTTATTTTTCCAAAAGTTTAAAGATATTAGTTTTATTTCTTCAAAACCCCAAAACCAAGATTTGCATCCCAAATTATCAAAACCCAAAATTGTGTTCTGTTTCCTTCCAAAAGACTTAAAAATATCTTTTTTGCTCTTATAAACTTTAAATCTTTTGTTTAAATTCATAAAACTTCATGAAATTGTCAATTGTCTTTCCAAATCCTAAAATAAAATTCAAAAATCCTAAAACCCTAATTCAACTCCAAAACCTAAAATAGTAAACCCTAACCTCCTTAAAACCTTAAACTTTAATTTTTTTTCTAAACCCTAATCCTTTAAAACTTTAAAAAACCATATAAACACAAATATTTAATTTTACACAGTAAGCTTGAAACCATAATTTGATGAGTAACCATAAACCACAAATCAAAAGTATTTTGAAGAGCCCAAATTCTAAATTCATGATTTTACATCTCAAACCCTAATTTGGTTAATCAAAGAATTTTATCAACCTTTTAAAACATAAAATTTTAATCTATTTTAATTCTTTAAAAAAACTCACAGTAGCCATAATTTAGACTTTTATTTGCTTTATTCAATTCTATATTTGATTATGCTTTAATTTATTTAAGTTCAATGCTTGGTTTATTTAATTTATCATGGATGGATGTTTACTTTCTATTGATGTTTAATACCTTTGATGAATGATTTATTTATGATGAATGGTTATTTACTTTTATCAATTTATTTAGATTTCCAAGTGTTGTAAGAGGTATGTTTCCACTTGGTGGGTACCTCATTAGTTAAATATCATGCAATTTAAAATACTTTTCTATTTTAGAACCAATGTAAAGGACATGTTTCTACCTTTCGATGGGTGTCCTATTTAAGCATGGGATGTAAGGACATATTTCCATCTTCAGATGGGTATCCATTTATTTATTTTGCTTGGGACATTGCTTTGATTTTAATATAATGATGCTTTCTTTTAAATATTGTGTCTAATATGGATAATGTCATTATATTTAAGAATTTTATAATATTGAGACTTGTAAATGAGGCCGGTTCCAATGAACCAGTCGTTGTGGGGGTGCTGGGCCATTTCTCACCTTCCCCACACGTACTCAACTTTCCGAACCCATTAGAGGGTTGGGGATTCCTTAGGAATCGAGTCATCCACCCCTTTCTTTTTCTCAGCCCGTCCGGGGGGCGACTCTATTTTCTTCGGACTTAGGTCTGTGTTCTCTAAGGCCCCGAGCCTAAACAGTGCCAAAGTCGCAAGAACCATTCCACCGGGAGTGGAGGTAAAAATTTCCGTTCACAACTTGCAATTAAAATAAATAATCATTGTATTGAAATCAAAATAAGTTCGAACAAAACAATAAATGGGCACCCATCTGAGGATGGAAACATGCCTTTACAACCATGTCCAACGTCCAAAATAAAATAAAATAGCACACCCACCATTAGGTAAAAACATGTCCTTTACATTAATTCAAAACTTGAAATAATTTAAATCACATGGAACTTTGACTAATGAGATACCCACAAAATGGAAACATACCTCTTACATCCTTAAAACTAAAATAAACTAATAAAAATATTCAACCAGGAAAATAAACCATCCATCACAAATCAAATAAAAATAAATCATCCATCATCAATATATAATAAATAACATAATCAATCTAGGTTTTAATATGACATTGAACAATAGACGTATAAAAATAGGGTTCTTAATCTATATAATAGGGTTTCTAGTTGTTAGGAAGAAATATATTTAGGGTTTTAAAGTTTTATAAAACAGTATTAGGATGTCAGGATTTTATAAAAATATATTTAGGGTTTTGGGTGTTTTATAAAGGCAGATTTGGGGTTTTAAACAAAGGTTAAGATTTTGGTTAATTAAATTAGGATTCGGGTTATTGGAACATGGATCATGGTATTGATAAATCTTAGTTACTGTAAGAAAACTTTAAGGCCATTTTCATATTGATTTATAGTAATGATTTGCACAATACATGTTCTTGTGAATGGCAATAATGAATATGACCTACTAAAACCAATTTAAACAAAGAGAAAATGTATTCAATATTTAAAACCATCATCAAAACAACTTGCATTGAATTTAAATGAATTAAATTTAAAAGGTTCCATCATTTGTTGGCTCCACCAAACGTTGATCCAAGCTTTTACTTGTGATAAACTGAAGCTCTAGCCGAGTAAAGCAAAGACAGTATGTCACTACCTTTGTATGGTGTTTTTAGGATTCTGTGTATTTTCTTACTTTGGTTGTTCGTTGCTCTCAAGCTACTAATCACTCAATACTGCAAGGATTTTTTATTAATTATTGATTCAAAATTCCCCCCTTTGTCTTTTGATAATTCTCTTCTATTTATAATGTTTCATTAGGGAAAAAACCTTTCCTCGGTCCTAATGCTACTCGGATATCTCATTGTAATTAGAGAGTCTACCGATTTTAGCATGATTAGGAAGTTAATTAATGTGTGGGCTTGGTCCATGTCCCCAGTGGCTAATTAGCTATGCCAATTTGCCTCAGGCAAGGCCTAGGATCAATTGGCAAGGATAATTCACCCCAGGTATGGTCTGGGACGAATTGGCAAGGCCAATTTGCCCAAGGCAATGGCTTGGGCATGACCTATTGTAGACCCTTAATTTTTGACCCAGTGTAGACCCTTAATTTTTGACCCAGTCCGGTCCGTTATTTTTATAGTCCGAAATAAATTTTGGATATTTTAATATTTATTTTAGTAAAAAATGGTGAAGTGAATAAAAATAAAAATAATAAAAATAAAAATCAGCGACGAAAAAATTCGTCGCCAAAAGCGTTGGACGAAATGGCCCTTAGCCAATTTCGCTGGCACCTTGTCTCGTAGCTCTCGCAGCCCGACGCAGTTTTTGCCAGCAAAATTTTTTCGACGTAATTTTTTCCGAAACCAAATTCTATTTGGTTTCGATTTCCTTTCCCTAATTAATGACAGTTTCCATAAACAAATTGAATTAATCTTCTAAATTTCCTATAAATAACACTAAAAAACATTTAAAAAAAAAAGGGGGAAGAACAACGGGGAATTTTTAGAAAGAAACTTTAGACGATCGGACTAGATTTTGAACTTTGGATGTAGACTTGAACTTTGGAACTTCAGATTTGAGAGGGATAAGCAAGCAAGCAATCAAGCCATCAAAGGCCGCAATCCTGCCTTTGTCCTTGTTCATCCAAGAAGCAATTTTTGGTGGAACCAACAAACGAAGGTTTGAATATCTAATTTCTGTTTCTTTTCTCTTACAGTAGCTTCAATCACTTGTTTCTTTTGATTCTTCAAAATCTTAAAACCCTAATCTACTTTCCAACTTTTCAAAACCTTAAATCGTTTTATTAATCTACCAAAACCCTAATTTGCTTTCCAATTTTCCAAAACCTTAAAACCCTAAATTGAATCCTTTTATTTCCAAAAACCCTAAAAAATATATTTTCTGTTTCTATAAACCTTAAATCGTTTTGTTTATTTTCAAAAGCTTTTAAAAATTCTAAACTAGTTTTCTTCTAATTCTTTTCCAAAATTCCAAATGTTTTGTTAAATATCTAAACTCAAAACTCACTTTACAGTTTCTAAAAATCACATAAAACTTTATAAAACTATAAACTATTTTCTCAAATCCTAAAACCAAAACATGTTTTTCAAAACACCAAAAACCCTAAATCTCTCAAAATCAAAACCGTAAACCCTAATTTTCCTAGACCCTAATCCTTAAAACCTTAAAACCTTATAAACCTAAATATTAAAATTCAACACAGTAAGCCTAAAAACAACAATCCAGTAGCTAATAATCATAAACCTAATGTTGTAATATCCTAAAACCCTAATTTCATAATGTTACTCATAAACCCTAGTTTGATTCATGAAACCTTAATCCATTTTAATTTTCTTAAACCTTTATAGTAGTTAAGAATTATAAACCTTAATATACTAAAATTCCAATAAACCTTAATATTAATTAAAGAACTTTAAATGAGAAATAGTAAACTTCAATTTGTATCTTTACTTACCTTATTTGATTATGTAGATTATTATATGCTTTATTTATTTAAGTTCAATGATTGATTTATTTAATTTATCATGGATGGATGTTTATTTTATATTTTGATTGATGTTTAGTATCTTTGATAATGATTTATTTATTATGAATGGTTATTTATTTTTATCGATTTATTTTGTTTTCCGAAAGTGTAAGAGGTATGTTTCCACTTTGTGGGTACCTCATTAGTTAATTTCTATGTAATTTAAATTACTTTTTATATTTTAGATCAATGTAGAGGACATGTTTCTACCTTTTGGTGGGTGTCCTATTTAGTTTAGACATGAACGATGTAAGGACATGTTCCATCCTCGGACAAGTGTCCATTTATTTGTTTTGCTTGGACATTACTTTGATTTTAATGTAATGATGCTTTATTTTAATTGTTGCATGTAATATGGATAATATTGTTATACTTAAGAATTCTATAATATTAAGACCTGTAAAGGAGGCCGGTTCCAATGAACTGGGCGTTGTGGGGGTGCTAGGCCATTTCTCACCTTCCCCACATGTACCCAACTTTCCGAACCCATTAGGGGTAGGGGATTCCTTAGGAATCGAGTCATCCACCCCTTTCTTTTTCCTAGCCAATCCGGGTGGCGACTCCATTTTCTCCAGACTTAGGTCCGTGTTCTCTAAGGCCCCGAGCCTAAATAGTGTCGAAGTCGCAAGAACCATTCCACCGGGAGTGGGGGCAAAAATCCCCGCTCATAGTGGCGACTCCACTAGGGATAAGAGAAGTTGATTTCGTTGGTCTTTATATTATTCTATTCTTTCTTATAATGATATTATCCATTTTTATCATATTAGATTACATCGTGTGCGTGAGTTAGAACGCCCGTGTTACCCGTGTTGTATTATGTGAGGGATACCATACTTTCACTCAAGGTATGGAGATCAAGCATGGCATAACCACTCATAGTCTCATACCTTTTTGTATATACTTGCTATAGGAACCTAAGCCTTTTAACCCAAAGACTAAAGCTTATGTAATTGGCCTAGTTACTTTCCTTAGGTTTTTACCCGAAATGCATGTTGTCTGACTATGGTTAATTTATCTTGGCTTAAATCATGGCTTATTTGGTTTGCTCTTTTTCTAATATGACCTAAGTACATTGCAAGCTCCAAATAAAATTTTCTTTAAAGTCCAAAAGACCAAAACAATTTTTCAAAACTTTTCAAGAGGGTCTTTGGACATAAAACTTTTCTAAAAATAAATCTGAAATTCTTTTGCTCACAACCCAAATTACAAAGCCCAAAATATATTTTTTCTAAAATCTTTTTACAATGGGCTTAAAAAAAATTATTTTCATCCAACCTTTTCTTACAAAGAGCTTGCAAATTATTTACGTCAATTACAAAATACCAAAAATCAATTGTGAGCCTAGTTTATGTAAAGAATAATTAATCATGGGCTTGTTTTTGGCATGAATCATTAGTTACTTTTTCAAATGAGAAATCTATTTATAATAAACCTCTTAATTTAGTTTTAATCCAATATAGCGTAAAGGCTACTTTAGTTAGTTGAATGGATTAAAACCTAATTAATGGGAATTATTATGAATTGATTTCCATTTTTGAAAATATAACTATTGGTTGAAATGTCTGAGGGAAATATTCAAAAACAAGATACCCCATGTTGGTATTTTGTTAACCATATACCTAGGAAAAGAGACTCGCCATTCGTGTGTGGATGTTATAAGGTTGGAAGGAACGTCCTAATTATCTATCTTTGTTGATTGTTTGTGCATACATGCATACATTTGCATCTCATATCATTGATCCTTTCTGGCTCACAACCCTGGATTATGATAGTTCAAAAGCTTACGACAATCCGACCTACGCCGGAAGTGAAGAAGCTAGCAACGACTCAATAACTTGCTCACTAAAAGCAATGGAGCCGAACAAATTCAAAGAATGGTGGACGACGCCCTCATTGCCAAAATGGAAGAAATAAAAGAGGCCACAGCCGAGACCATAACGAACCAATTGGCTTCAATTTTAGGAAATCATGCCAAAGTATCTGCTAGCACTAAGAAGCCAAACGACAAAGGGAAGACTAAAGTTGGTGAAGTGGTTTTTGATTATGATAGGGTGATCATTGATGATGATGATTGGGCTCAATACTACCAAGATCCTCAAGACAAAAAGGAGCCAAAGGTTGTTGAGAAGGCAACTATTGAAAAGATTGAGACATCCGATGTTGAGAAGATGATTGCTGATTTAGAAAAGAAATTTGAGAAGAAACTAAAAACCGAAGAAATGTCCAAAGTTGACAAATTATTTGAACAAGATGAGGAGGTCCCTTATAAATTCAAGATGCCATCTTTTGCGAAGTTCAATGGAACTAAAAATCCTCACCTCCATGTGAAACAGTACATCACTGCCATGCAGTCTGCCCGAGCTACTAAGGCTCAAACTCTAAGATACTTCATGCTCTCATTGGACCCTGTTGTCCAAAATTGGTTCAATACCTTAGATGATGGATCACAAAAGAGTTGGGATTTGCTATACAAGGCCTTCATCCAATAATATGGATATAATGTTGAAATGGAAATTACCTTAATGGAAGTTGAGTCCATTAGACAAAGGCCAAATGAAAATTTTATGGACTATGTGAAAAGATGGAGAAATAAGGTCGCTTTGCTCAAGAAGAGGCCCAATGAATTCGATCAAATAAGGATGATTGTGAGAGGGATGTTACCTAGTCTTCGTGAAAGGATGTCTCATACACTCATACGTGATTTCAAAGATCTTCTCCAAGCTGGTCTACAAATTGAAGAGTGAGAAAGGGAGAAGAATCACTTTTCAATAAGAAGGAATGAGAAAGGGAACTACCAGTCGAGCAATCAAAGCACACAAAAGGAAGTTGATGTTAATGCCACTAGTCAAGGTGGAATGAGGCAGTTTTCAAAATTAGGGAAGCCACTGTCTTGGGTTTACAATAAGCTGTAAAAGAAGGGATTGTTACAACCCTTGACTCCTCATCCTATGCCTAATCCTCTGCCACCTAACTTTGATACTAATGCATTTTGCCAATTCCATCAAAGGCCTGGACACGAAACAAACAATTGCATGAAGTTGAGGCATGAGATCCAAAATTTTATTGATGCCTGAGCCGGATAAGCCCAATACCAAAAGTAATCCTTTTCCAAGGTTCAACAGAGTACCACCACCAGCAACCTTCATGGTAGGAAAAGGATTAGAAGAAGATTTTGTTTTATCATCCTTTCAAGATGGAAATATTGAAGATGTGAAAGGAAAAGAAGCTTAAACTCAACAAACTTTCCTTAGCTTGAATGTTGCTTTTCCATTTTACTTTCTTTAATATTTTGGAACTATTGTGTTTTTTAAATTTAAAGTTGTTTGAATAAATTACTTTCATCAACATTTTATTGGTATTTGTTCATTTTGGTGCTCAACCGATGAGGAATCTAGCTTGATGATTCATGAATTAATATATCTAGGCATCATGACTCGAATGACTTTACTAGGTGAGGGAATTGCTCTATAGCATTGAGTTGTGTATGCTTACTTGGAGAGGGCTCCTGCATAATTACCTTTGTCTAGGTCTTAATCAGTTTTAGAACATGCTTTGACAGACTTTTGAGGCAAAATTGCAACTCTGCTTATTTAAGGGAGAGATGATCTAGGCATTGTTTGGTTAGCCAACAACTAGTATCAATCCTTAGTTGTCCCTTTAAGCCTTCATAAAATTTTTTTTAGCTTTATTTTCATTGGCATATAACCTCAACAACCTACCCTAAGCTGTTGTGATACTTTTGACAAGTATTATGATCACTAAGATGAAGAGGCAAGAAGATCAAAGAAAGCAATGATTATTCAAGACCATGAAGATAGTTGAAGTTCTCAAGACCATATGGGTAGTTGATGTTCTCAAGACCACAAGGGTAGTTGAAGTTCTCAATACCATAAGGGTAGTTGAAGTTCACCTAATATCTCCAATATATCAAGACAACATTAGAGTAACAAATGATTTATCCCTGTTAAAAAAGATTTAGGTCACTCCACTCATCCATTATTGGAAGCTCAAGTTGGTACAAACAAGACAACTCTTTTAGAGCTAGAACCAAAAAAACAAAAAAAAAGAGAAGAAAAGAAAACAAGAGAAATGAGAGCAAGAAAAAAGAAGACAACAAAAAAAAAAAAGGAAAAGACAAAGAAAAAGAAAAGAAGAGAAATAAAAGCTAAAAAGGCAGTTGAAAAAGCCAATTGAGTTCTCTTTTACCTAAAGCAGCAAAAGGCTTCATTTGGTTTATAAGGACATTTTGACTTGAATTGGTCCAACCCAACCAAAGATTCAATCAAAATTGGAGAAAAAAAGAAAGACCATTCAGTTCCTGAAAGTTCTGTATTTGACAGTCCTACAAGGAAGAAGGACAAAATGATAAAATGCTCAAAGAAATGGAAGAGTAAGAAAAATAAAAGGAAAGAAAAGGGAGAAGAAAAAAAGAAGCGAATTTGGGTACCAAACTTTTTGCGAGGGCAAGAACTGTCCTAATCAAGATCTAGATTAATGCCAAGAATATAGAAGGAATTTGGAGTCTAGCAAGATTGCTCCCAACTGTCTATAGTTCCAACAAGAAATTTGTAGTGTGAGGGTTTGTCCATTCTGTCACACCAGCTCCAATCTCAAAATGGCCTTCACTTAAACCTGTGTCCCTTATAGACCCCATTTCAAGCCTATCAAAGACCTATTGATCTCTCTTGGTAGGTAGAGTCTACTAGTGGAGATAGTTTGAATAAGCATGCATATGAGATAAATGATATTTAAATTCAATGAGACCTTTGGCCAAGTAATGTGTATGTGCCTATCTGAAGTGCAATAATTCTTGCTTAAATAGAAATGATTCCCGAGTTTAGTACAGTAACTAGGGTTGCCATGTTATAGATATGTTAATATGAAAAACCAAGTCCTGAGGTACATTAACATTGATTTGGCAAAGCCAACATTGGATTTCAAAATCAAAATTAAAAAAATATATATTTTTGTCATATGAAGCCTTCAAGTTAAGGGGAGTTTGTTGAACTATCGAACCTCAAAGGAAACATTGGGCAAAGTAAATAATTATTGGCAAGGTTATGAAGAAGCTACCAACTGACATGCTGAAACATAGTTTAAAATGGATGTATCTCTGACTCTGCAACTTGGAATCTCCACCACTCATATTTTAAACATCTCGAAGATAAAAGCCACAAATGCAAAGCTTTCGATCATTCCAATGCAACACTTGAACGAGCGTCAAAAAGGAACCAATGAGAACACTTATGCTGAACACCTCAGTCTGTGAGTCAATGGAACGACTGTAAGTATCATTCATGCATACATGAGCATATCACATCGCACTTTATTATCTTGTATTATTTATTTATTTTTATTAAAGTGAACAGCAAACACCCTGTGAAGTAAACAATCAAAAAAAGATATCAAATCAGGGGGGCATGGAAAGCCCATTGCTTGAGAAAGTTCCAGTAATTTTGCAAAGAGAAGAAATGCATTCTTTTGCGAAGAACAAGATGAAATACAAACGTCAATCAAAGCTCGCATAGAAAAATCATGGGTTTAGGCCTACACAGGGGGCAAAGTTTCTCCTTTTTAATTTTTTGAGTCTATATATAAAATATTTTCAAATGCACATGCAAATATTTTGCCACGCAGGGGGGCAAGGAGAGGATATAAGGTCCAATTAAAAATAGCTGAATTTTTGCAAAAAGGAAGAACAAAAGAATGGAACATTAGAATTCTCAAAAGAATCCGTCCAGCTAAAAAAGTCGAAGCAAGGGTAAAAGACCCAACTTCCAATGGATAAAGATCCATATTTCAAGGGTAAGGAACCAATTTCCAATGGATAAAGATCCATATTTCAAGGGTAAAGACCCAATTTCCAATAGATAAAGATCCAATTTCAAAGGGTGAAGACTTGATCTACAAGGTTGAAGATCCATTTTCAAGGGTGAAGACCCGATCTCAAAGAATGATGATCCATTTTCAAGGGTGAAGACCCAATCTCAAAGGATGAAGATCCATTTTGAGGGTGAAGAACCATAATGCATAGAACAGCCGGAGAAGTAAGACTTCTCAACTGATAAAAGGTCGGTCAAATTCAATCTCGGGTCCAAGTACCCAATCCCGAGTCCAAGTACCCAAATCAAACCCGATCTCAGGTCCAAGTACCCAAATCAAATCAATCTCGGGTCCAAGTACCCAATTTTGGGTCCAAGTATCCAAATTCAATATAGTCTTAGGTCTAGGTACCAAATTTCGGGTCCAAGTATCCAAATCAAATTTAATCTCGAGTCCAATTACCCAAATCAAATTCAGTCTCGGGTCCAAGTACCCAAATCAAATTCGGGTCCAAGTACTCAAACCAAATCAATCTCGAGTCCAAGTACCCAATCCCGGGTCCAAGTACCCAAATCAAATCAATCTCGGGTCCAAGTACCTAATCCCGGGTCCAAGTATCCAAATTCAATCTATTCTCGGGTCCAAGTATCCAAAACAAATTCAAATAATCATCTCATCAAAAATTAAGTCTTATTGCTTTTCACTTTCTTTTACTAAAGTCTTAGATCGTTCAAGCAGGGAGCAAACTGTAGACAGTTAATTTTTTACCCAGTTCGGTCCGTTATTTTTATAGTCCAAAATAATTTTTGTGGTATTTTAAGATTTATTTTACTAAAAAATGGTGAAGTGAATAAAAATAATAATAATAAACAAATAAATAATAATAATAAACAAATAAATAAAAATAAAAATCGGCGAAGGAAAAATCGGGTACGAAAAAATTCATCTCCGAAAGCGTTGGACGAAATGGCCCGCAGCCAATTTTGCTGGCGCGCCCGACGCTCGCACCTCGTCTTACAGCTCTCACAGCCAGACGCAGTTTTTACTTGCAAAATTTTTCCAACGTAATTTTTTCCGAAACCAAATTCTATTTGGTTTCAGTTTCCTTTTCCTAATTAATGATAGTTTCCATAAACAAATTGAATTAATCTTCTAAATTTCCTATAAATAACACTAAAAAACATTTAAAAAAAAAGGGGGAAGAACAACGGGGAATTTTTGGAAAGAAACTTTGGATTATCAGACTGGATTTTGAACTTTGGATTTAGACTTGAACTTTGGAACTTCAGATTTGAGAGGGATAAGCAAGCAAGCAATCAAGCCATCAAAGGCAGCAATCTTGCCTTTGTCCTTGTTCATCCAAGAAGCAACTTTTCATGGAACCAACAAACGAAGGTTTGAATATCTAATTTCTTTTTCTTTTTTCTTACAGTAGCTTCATTCACTTGTTTCTTTTGATTCTTCAAAATCTTCAAACCCTAATCTACTTTCCAACTTTTCAAAACCTTAAATCATTTTATTAATCTACCAAAACCCTAATCTGCTTTCCAATTTTCCAAAACCTTAAAACCCTAAATTGAATCCTTTTATTTCCAAAAACCCTAAAAAATATATTTTCTGTTTCTATAAACCTTAAATCGTTTTGTTTATTTCCAAAAGCTTTTAAAAATTCTAAACTGGATTTCTTCTAATTCTTTTCCAAAATTCCAAATGTTTTGTTAAATATCTAAACTCAAAACTCACTTTACAATTTCTAAAAATCACATAAAACTTTATAAAACTATAAATTGTTTTCTCAAATCCTAAAACCAAAACATGTTTTTCAAAACACCAAAAACCCTAAATCTCTCAAAACCAAAACCGTAAACCCTAATTTTCCTAGACCCTAATCCTTAAAACCTTAAAACCTTATAAACCTAAATATTAAAATTCAACACAGTAAGCCTAAAAACAACAATCCAGTAGCTAATAATTATAAACCTAATGTTGTAATATCCTAAAACCCTAATTTCATAATGTTACTCATAAACCCTAGTTTGATTCATGAAACCTTAATCCATTTTAATTTTCTTAAACCTCTGCAATAGTTAAGAATTATAAACCTTAATATACTAAAATCCCAATAAACCTTAATATTAATTAAAGAACTTTAAATGAGAAATAGTAAACTTCAATTTGTATCTTTACTTACCTTATTTGATTATGTAGATTATTATATGCTTTGATTTATTTAAGTTCAATGATTGATTTATTTAATTTATCATGGATAGATGTTTATTTTATATTTTGATTGATATTTAATATCTTTGATAATGATTTATTTATTATGAATGGTTATTTACTTTTATCGAATTATTTTGTTTTCCGAAAGTGTAAGAGGTATGTTTTCACTTTGTGGGTACCTCATTAATTAATTTCTATGTATTTTAAATTGTTTTTTATATTTTATATCAATGTAGAGGACATGTTTCTACCTTTTGGTGGGTGTCCTATTTAGTTTAGATATGAACTATGTAAGGACATGTTTCCATCCTCGGATGGGTGTCCATTTATTTGTTTTGCTTGGACATTACTTTGATTTTAATATAATGATGCTTTATTTTAATTGTTGCATGTAATATGGATAATATTGTTATACTTAAGAATTCTATAATATTAAGACATGTAAAGGAGGCAGGTTCCAATGAATCAGGCGTTGTGGGAGTTTTGGGTCATTTCTCACCTTCCCCACACGTATCCAACTTTTCGAACCCATTAGGGGGTGTGGGATTCCTTAGGAATCGAGTCATCCACCCCTTTCTTTTTCCCGGCCCGCCCGGGTGGCGACTCCATTTTCTCCGAACTTAGGTCCATGTTCTCTAAGGCCTAGAGCCTAAATAGTGCCGAAGTCGCAAGAACCATTCCACCTGGAGTGGGGACAAAAATCCCCTCTCACACCCAATCTGGTCTGATATTTTTTATATAGTCTAAAATAATTTTTGTGGTATTTTAATTAAATAATATTTATTTTAGTATTTATTATTTTTAATTTTTAATAAGAATAAAAATGGTAAAGTTAAATAAATAAAAAATATATATAAAATAATAAAAAATAAAAATAAAAATTGACGACGAGAAAATTGGCGATGAAAAAAATTTCATCGCCAAAGGTTGAATTGGCCCAAGGCCATTTCGCCGCATGGCCTTGGGGCCAATTCACAGCAGGAAATTCCTGCGATGAATTGGCTAGCCGCCCAACGCTGGCCCGCCAGCTCTCGCAGTTTTCGCCTGCAGCATGTTTTTCGCCAGCGCAATTTTCCAACGCAGTTTTTTTTAAACCAAATTCTATTTTATTTTGGTTTCTTTTCCTAATTGGTTTTAATTTCCTTAAGCAATTAGAAGTAGGTTTATTTTTTTTCCTATAAATACCACATTAAAACACATAATTAGGGGGAAATTTTATTTTACTGGAAGGAAATTTGGACTTTTGATTGGATCGGAAAGATTAGTTTTTACTGGAGTAAAAAAAGACAGAAAAACCCTAGCACAAGAGACGTTAGCAGCAAGAAGCAATCAACAATCCTTTCAAAGGCAGTGACACTGCCTTTATTATTGTTCATCTAGAAATTAGTTTTTGTTGGAACCAACGAACAGAGTTTTGGATCTGTATTTTCTTTATTTATTTCTTTACAGTAGCTTCATCATTCAAATAGGATTAATTGTTTCATCATACAATTTGATCAAAAACTTCAAAACTTCAAAAACTTCAAAAACCCTAAATCATCCTTTTGTTTCTAAAACTTCAAAAACCCTAAATCGTCCTTCTATTTCTAAAACTTCAAAAACCCTAACCTAATCTCTATTTCAAAAATCCAGTAGCTTTATTTTTTTCAAGTATCAAAAGCTTTAACCCTAATTAATTCTTCTTTCCAAAATCACACAGTAAGCACTATTCTTTTAAAAATAACATTAGTTTCTTCCAATCTCGAAACCCTATTTTCTTAATCTTAAATCCTAAAATCTTAATTTTCAACACCAAAACCTATAACCCTAAAAGCCAGTTTTCAAAATCTTCTGGGGTGCGGCCCCCGACCCCTCAAGTGGCGCTACCCCCCTTGACCCCCACCCGTTAACTGGCTAGCGGGATTGCCGTATGGGCTCGGGTCAATATTTATTTGTGTATTATAAATCTTTATGTTTAAATCTCTTTATTATGATTATTCAAAATACAGTAGCTTTATTCAAAATACAAACATAAACCATAATTTATTCAAACCATAAATCCTAATTCTGTTTTTAAATCTTCACAGTAGCCTTTTCTTTCAAAAATAAATATGATAGAGTTAGTTTTCTTAGAAACCCTAACCCTAATTTAAAATCGTGAGTCCTAAACCCTAATCAATTCTTTTTTTCTAAAAACCATCACAGTATCCTAAATAATAATAATAATTCCAAAATCCCAAAACCCTAAATGTTAATTAAAGAACCCTAAATTGTGACATAAACCTAAATTTGTATCTTTATTTGCTTTATTTAATTTTAGATTTGATTATGTAGTTTATTATATGTTTTGATTTATTTAATTTCAATGCTTGAGTTATTTAATTTATCATGGATGGATATTCTCATTATTATTATGATTATTATTTGTTTATTTTAGTATTAAAATTGTAAGAGGTATGTTTCCACCTTGTGGGTACCTTATTAGCTAATTATTATGTAATTTAAATTGCTTTTATAATTTGGACCAATGTAAAGGACATGTTTCCACCTTTTGGTGGGTGTCCTATTTAGCTTAAACATGAACGATGTAAGGACATGTTTCCATCTTCAGATGGGTGTCCATTTATTTGCTTTGTTTAGATATTGCTTTGATTTTAATATAATGATGCTTTGTTTTAATTGTTGCATGTAATATGGATAATATTGTTACACTTAAGAATTTTATAATATTAAGACCTGCAAAGGAGGCCGGTTCCAATGAACCGGGCATTGTGGTGGTGCTAGGCCATTTCTCACCTTCCCCACACGTACCCAACTTTCCAAACCCATTAGGGGATTGGGGATTCCTTAGGAATTGAGTCATCCACTCCTTTCTTTTTCCCGGCTCATCCGAGTGGCGACTCCATTTTTCTCCGGACTTAGGTCCATGTACTCTAAGGCCCCGAGTCTAAACACTATCGAAGTCGCAAGAACCATTCCACCGGAAGTTGGGGTGAAAATCCCCGCTCACACCTATGGCGAATTGGCAAGGCCAATCGCCATTGCCAGCCCAGTAACGAATTGGCTAAGCCAATTTTGGGTTGGACAAAATTGCTTTGGGATTTTAAGACTGTATCATGCCCATTTTAGGCTTTTAAAATTAAACCAACCTTGAATTGGGCTTTTAAAATTGGATTGGACTTGATTCAATCTTTTAAAATTTAACAAGACTAGATTTAAGCTTCTAAAGTTGTATCGGACTAGGTTTAATCTTCTTAAATCTATTTTGGCCTTTTAATTAGATCTAAATTTAAACTGGACCAAAATTAAGGGTCTACAAGTTTTGTTGTTGTTCATTTTGATGATATATTTGCTTATAGGAAAACAATGGATGATCATCTTACACATATTTGGGTTGTCTTGGAAGCTCTTTGGAAAGAGCAATTATATGGCAATGCTAAGAAGTGCACCTTTTGTAATGATAAACTTGTCTTCTTAAGGTTCATTATTAGTAAAGAAGGATTTGTTATTGATGATGAAAATATTAAGGCTATCACGGAATGTCCAAGACCTACCTCTATAGAAGAAGTTAGGAGTTTTCATGGATTAGGTAGTTTCTATAGAAGATTTGTCAAAGATTTTAGCACTATTGCTTCTCCTTTAACTAGTATAGTTAAGAAAGATGTGAGCATCAAATGGAATGGGAAACAAGAAAATGCTTTTAATATTCTTAAAGATAAATTGTGTTCAACTCCTTTTTTGTGTTTGCCTAATTTTGATAAAACTTTTGAAAGTGAATGTCATGTCTCTAGTGTGGGAATAGGAGTTATTCTATTACATGAAAGGCAGCCAATTGTATATTTTAGTGAGAAGCTGAATGGAGCACAGCTTAACTATTCCACATATGACAAGGAACTCTATGCATTGGTGAGGGCATTTGAAATGTGGTAGCACTACTTACTACACAAAGACTTTCCCATGTCTTATCTAATACAAGCAAGGTAAAGAAAACATAGTTACAAGTGCTCTATCTAGAAGGTACATTTTACTCTCTGCCTTAAGCTCTAAATTTTTGGGTTTTGAACACATTAAGACTTTGTATCCAAATGATCCTAATTTTCCTAATGTTTATGGTGCTTGTGAAAATGTCACTTTCCATAAATTTTATAGGCATGATGGGTATTTGATGAAAGAAAGGAAGTTATGCATACCTATGTGTTCATTAAGAGAGTTGCTTATGAGAGACTCACATAATGGTGGGTTGATGGGCCATTTTGATATGGCTAAGACACTTGACATATTGCATGAGCATTTCTATTAGCCTAACAGGAAAAAGACATATAGAATGAATATGCTTTAGGTATTTGGAGTGCAAGCAAGCTGAATCTAAAGTTCAACCCTAAAAGTTATATAATCCCTTACCCGTTCCTTGTCAACCTTGGGTGGATATTTCTATAGATTTTGTATTGGTGTTGCCTAAGTTGAAAAGGAATCAAAGATAGCATATTTGTGGTAGTTGATAGGTTTAATAAGATGGCACACTTTATTACTTTTCAGAAAACCAATGATGCTACACATATTACTGAGTTGTTCTTTAGAGATGTAGTTCTTTTGTATGGAATCCCTAGGATAATTATTTCTAATAGAGATGTTAAGTTCTTAAGTCACTTTTTGCATGTTTTATGGGGAAAATTAGGGACTAAGCTATTGTTGTTTTCTACTTGTCATCCCCAAATAGATGGCCAGACTGAGGTGGTTAATTGAACTTTAGGATCTTTATTTCATGTTGTAATTAGAAGAAATTTGAAAACTTGAAAAGATTGTTTGCCACTAGTAGAATTTCACATTGTAGGAGCATTCATTCTTCTACAAATTATTCTCCTTTTAAGATTGTGTATGGTTTTAACCCACTAACTCCTTTAGATTTGTTGCTCTTTCCTTTGAATGATATCATTAACTTAAATGGAAAGAAAAAGGAAAAGTTAGTTAAACCCATACATGAAAAAGCTAAATAGCACATTGAGAAGAGAAATAAGCACTATGCATGCCAAGCCAACATAGGAAGGAAAGCAATTACCTTTGAACCTGGAGATTGGGTACTTATGAGGAATGAGAGATTTCCAAATCAAAGGAAATCTAAGCTTAATCCAAGAAGTGATGGACCATTCCAAGTTTTAGATAAAATAAATGACAACGCTTATAAGATTGACCTTCTTGGTGAGTATAACGTGTCAACTTCTTTTAATGTTTCTAATCTATCTCCTTTTAAGCTGGGAGTAGATTCAAGGGAAAAAAATTTAGAGGGAGGGAATGATGTGGCAATGGAGCCCTTGCAAGAAGATAATGAAACTCAAAGCTTGAAGATTCCTTATGGGCCAATTACAAGACAAAGAGCCGAGAAGATGAAAGAAGCCTTGCAAATTTATATTCAAAGATTCATAAATGCACATATGGAGCCATGTAGACCAAGTAGAGGCAGAGAGAAATTGACCCATCTTATTGAAAGCTTTGGACCCAAGTTGGATACTGAAGGCTAGTCGGGCTTTGCATGCCTATTTAGCCAATTAGATATTTAATTATATTATTTTAGTTTATTCATGAGACATTATGTTATTCAGGTGATACTTGTTGTCCAAACAAGCAACCAAGAGGGGGGTGAATTGGTTGATATGAAGAATGATAGTAAATTTGAAATTTCAAAAAAAAGAGATGAGGATGAAATATAGTAGAGAATAAAGAACACAAAGAGTTATAGTGGTTCAAATTTACCTCAATCCTACATCCACTTCCTTAATAACTTGTTAAGATTCCACTAGTCTTGAGTTTTTATAAGCTTAACTCTAACATGGTGTTTTCTCTAGCTCACACCAAACTATTACAATGGTTTGAGATCAATCTTCACAACTATTACAAGAGTTTTCCTAGGCTCACTCTCACAACCTAAGTGTTTTGTTGCGCTCAAATTGACTCTACCACAAAGCGTCACTCGCAAGTATACGAGGTAGCTGTAGCAAAGGTGATCGCCCCAAGGTCGTCTCACAAGGAAGCTAAAGTGGCTAATTGATTATCAAATTAAAAGTAACAAGTAATGAATAGATTTAAATTGCTAAATAATGAAGAGTGATTGAAGTTTAAAACGAATAAAAGTAAACTTGAGTTGATGATTTGACTCACTTAATAGAATGGTCTAGGGTTTGCACTTCTCTAGTACTTATATGTATGAACGGTTATTCCTCTTAACCAATTTAATTTCAAAGATTAAATCTCAAGTAACTTAATTAATTGAATAAAGGAAATAAGCTCTCGCATTCAAACCTCTCTCAAATAATCTTATTCCAATTGAAATAATCCTTTCCTAGATTATATCTCTAATTCACCTAAGTCCTTAATTGAATTGTTCTAGCATTAGACTTCATCTCTCGATCCATCATCTAATACCTCAAAACACATAATTGATTGCCAATCAAATATATATTATCAATAATTCATTCAATAAAGGCTTAAAGAAATAATTGAGTTAAGAGTAACAACCAATTCATAAATCATAGCAGTTCCATACAAACCCTAGACTAGATCAAATTAGTTCATAATGATTTCAAGCATACTCATCTCATTAATATTCGAAGAAATCAACTTAGACATGATAATGTTCATAAATACAATTTCAATGAAAATAAGAGATAAAGCTCAAGAACAAAACCAAATTACAAACTCCTTGAAGCTTCTGAAGAATCTCTTGTTCAAATCTTGCAAGAAGGATGTATCAATGGCTAGAACAATCTAATCTAAGCTAGTTTAATCCAAAGTGAAATCAAAATCAAAGAAAACAAATGTTAAAACCCTAGCTCTTTTCTCTGACGGCTCAAAAACTGCTCAAAATCATCAACCCTCGCAAACCCTAGCTTTTCTTTTCCTTTTATATGAAACGTCGGCTTTAAAATTCACTGCGTGTTTGGTTCATGAGGGACACGGCCAAGTCAGAAGTGACTTGGCCGTGTGAGTGCTTTTTGGAGGGACACGGCCAGTGACTTGGCCGTGTCCCTTGCATGTGTCCACCATTGAATGCTTTTTCTTCTTTTCTTCTTTGTTGAGTGACACGGCCAAGTCAGAAGTGACTTGGCCATGTTGGACTTCTTTTGGAGGGACACGGCCAGGTGACTTAGCCGTGTCCCTTGCATGTGTTTTCCACTGTGAGTTTTAGTCTTCTTTGCCTTTGGAATTGGTGAGACACGGCCAAGTGGAGATGACTTGGCCGTGTGGATCTTCTTTGGAGGGACACGGCCAGGTGACTTGGCCGTGTCCCTTGCTTGTGTCTCTCTCTGTGACTTGCTCTTCCTTTTAGCTTGATATGGGACACGGCCAGTGACTTGGCCGTGTCCTCTGCCTGTGTCAGCTACTGTCCATTTTTCCTTCAGTTTGGTTCCTTGGCTTTTTTAACCTAAAACAAAACTCAAACAAACTATAAACAAAAAGTAAATAAACAATAACCAACAAAATATAAACACATACTAAAAACTAGATCAAAAATGACATAAACACTGAAATAAACTAAAACTAACAAAATTAATGAAAACACTAGACAAACCGATTAAAACTAACAAAATACTTAAATAAAACAATAATTATTATAATAAACAAGACACAAATCTATAACAAAAACTAATAAGACAACTACCCCACACTTATAACTTTGCTTGTCCTCAAGCAAATTCACATGGCATAAATTAAAAACTCAAACAACCTTAACTATAATTCCAGCATGTAAGATGAAATCCTTTAAGACTCAGACATAAATAATTGCAATTTCCTTCAATCAAGATTTTCTTAACTCATTCATTAATCCAGACATACAAATCTTATCTCTCTTCTGAGTGTTTTGCTCGATTCAAAGGTTAATCACTCAAACCACTCATGACCGCATACTACCATAAACTTGCTTAATTATCCAATCTCCCTCACTGATTTTCTCAAGAAATAATCCGAAGGTCTTTCATTTAGATGTAATGGGGCTAAGGTGCAGGTGTGAGAAAAGACATTTAAGCTGGAGCATCAAGAAATGGAGTATCTAAATTAGACAATATCTTGCTAAGAAACTCACAACTCCCTCAAATGGCATACTCATCAATCCTTAATAATCTTACATACTTGCACACTAAAATAAAAGTACATGAGTCAACATTCCTCTAATGCTAGAAAATATATGAATTTTGTATATATATATATATATCTATCTTCCTTTTTTTTTCTTTTTTTTTATCATCATTCATCATTCATTATATATATATATACAAAATATAAACTTGCATGAAACATCTAGCTTAAAATGAAGAGGAAAAGAATAATCAACTCTTAATCCAATATAATGTGCAAAATATGCATTTCAACCCCAAATAACAATACCATTTTTTTTACTTGCTTAACCCACACTTTGAAATAAACCACCCTATTGTCATATCCTAAAACTCCATTCCTTAATACAGGTATGATGATAATAAGAACATGTTAAGTTGAGAATTGTGTTGATCAAACAATAAAAAGGGCAAAGGCTCAACTTGGCTCACTAAGGAATTTAATGTTAAGGGAGGTCTTTTTAAGCTAATGGGCTAACCTAATTTGCCTTCATCATTTTAAAACTTGAGATTAAATCATAATGTGAGTTCAATTAGTATGCAAAAGCAAACTCTAGAGAAGCAAAATCATGAAGGTGCACACTTAAGAAAAGAAAATCAATCATAAGGCTCAAAACTCACAAAGGTGGGTTCTCAAAGATTTATATGTCATGAACCGCAGAATGTGAAAATTAATCCTGAATGAATTCAAATGCTAATCTCTATGCTGATATTAAAGTCTCAACTATAATGCTAGAATCACAGAAAAGATCACTAAATTTTCAACAATTATACCATGCACAACAAAAACAATAAACAAAACAAGACAAACAAAACAAAAATTAAAGAAAAGCCAAAAGATTACCCCACACTTTAGAATTTACATTGTCCTTAATGGAAAACAAGAATAATAAAGAAAAAGAGTTTAAGGACAACCTGTCTTCCATCGCACCCTGGTGAGGCAAAACTCTATCTTTCAAACACAGATGTGCAAAAACAAAATGCAAGAGAGCTTTAGGGTTTCTATTTATTTAAACTAAACATAAAATCAAAATTGCAAAATATAAAATTATAACTATGAAAAAGAAATTCAAACTAATAGGTTGCCTCCCATTTAGCGCTTCTTTAATGTCATAAAGCTGGACATCATGCAAGACTAGGAATCATGGATCAAAGTGCTATCACTGATCCTCACTTCTTGAAATCCTTCTTTATATGGTTTAACTCTCTGGCAATTTACTTTAAAAGTCTTATTGGTTCTAGAGTTAAGCAATTCAATAGCACCAGAAGGACATACCTTAGTTACCTCAAAAGGATCACTCCATCTTGACTTGAATTTACCTAGAAACAGACAGAGTTGATAATTAAAAAGTGAAACTTTCATACCTGGACTCAATGTCTTTCGCACAATAAATCTGTCATGAAGTGCTTTTGTGCACTCTTTGTAAATCCTCGAGCTCTCATATGCCTTTGGGTTTAGGCACCTTTGGGTCTCCCTCACTGATTTAGCCCCCTCTTCTAAAGTCAGTGTCAGCTCCAATTTATCTGGGGAGTCTGTCTGCAACACAACATCTGAAACAACTGCTTCAACATAATTAATTAAAGAACATTCCTCATATAAAGCAATTGTTGGAATAGGAGAAGTGTTAAAAATAGAAAAATCAACAGTTTGTCCTAAGACATTCATTGACAACTTACCATTTTTAACATCTATTAAGGTGTTGGTAGTAGCCATAAAAGGCCTACCCAGCAGAATAGTGTGTGCAGATGGTGAAGGATTACTTCCTTCCATGTCAAGTACTATGAAATCCATAGGTACTATCAACCCTCCAACCTTAACTAACACATCCTCTATAACCCCTTTCGGAAATCTAAAAGACCTATCAGCTAATTGCAACACCATTTTTGTTGGTTTAAGCTCCCCTAGTTCTAATTCTTTAAACATAGAATAAGGCATTAAATTCACACTAGCTCCTAGATCACACATGCCTTCAATTCCTTTCCCATTCCCCACAGAAATTTGAATTATAAAGCTTCCAGGATCCTTTAGTTTGGGAGGTAGTTTATGCTGCAGAACAGCACTAGCTACCTCTGAAACTATCACCTTTTCATTCATCTCATACCTCTTTTTCTTGGTGATTAGATCTTTGAAGAACTTGGCATAAGCCGGTATGTTCTTTATTGCATCCAGTAAGGGTAAGTTAATACTTACCTTAGACAGCATGTTGAAGATGTTAGAAAATTGCTTATCTGGTTTATCATCCTTCAACCTGCTGGGAAATGGAATAGGAGGCCGGTATGGATTGCTTCCCTTATGTAAATCTGCTGTAGGGGACTTCTCCACTGATCTTTCTCCAGCATCTTTGTTCTTTGGTTCTCCTTCCTTCTTGTTCTCTTTGTTACCTGCATTCACAGAATCATTTTCAACATTAGTGTTAATTACCTTACCACTTCTAAGAACAGTCACAGATTGTGACTGCTCAGGTCGACTTGGGAACTTCCCCTTTTGTTGAATCTGCATCTGTTGTGCAAGTTGCCCTACTTGAGTCTCCACCTTTTTAAAAGATGCTTCTAAGGAATCCAGCCTCTTGTTGGTCACCTCTTGATTTTTAGCACTGACTTGGATAAAAGCTTGTAAACTTTCCTCCAAACTTTCTATCTTAGACTGCCCTTGATTTGAGGATTGGCCCTGCTCTTGGTTCTGTCTCTGGAGCAAATGAAAAGGCTGCTGAGAATTATTTGTTGCCCAAGAAAAATTTGGGTGATTCCTCCAACTAGGATTATAAGTATTCGAATAAGCATCATTACGGGCCCTTGGTTGGAATCCCCCCATGGCATTGACTTGCTCAGCATTACCAAACGACTCATATGCAGAGGGACATATATTCGCGCCATGCCCGAGAGTCCCACAGATTCCACACACTTCTTGAGTAGATGAAGAAATATTGTTCTTCATATTCAGCATCTGCACTTGCTTTGTCAACTCAACTATCTGATTGACCATCTCACTATTGGCTTCTAGTTGATTCACCCCTTTACTTCTTCCCCTTACATTTTTTTGTTGAGAATTAGCTCCCAGCATCTCAAAGATATCATAAGTTTCAGCTGCTGTCTTTTCTCCCATGGCTCCCCCAGCTGCATTATCAACAGTGTTCTGAAATTGCTGGGTTAAACCATCATAGAAAAACTGGTTCAGAAGTTGAAGTGGATAGTGATGATGTGGACACTGGATCAATAGCATCTTAAATCTGTCCCAAGCCTCATGAAATGGCTCTCCTTCAAATTGAGAGAATGTAGCAATCTTCCCTCTCAATTCAGCTGTCTTTTGATGTGAGTAGAACTTACCCATGAATTTATTATAAACTTGCTCCTAAGTTGTCAGTGAGTTTCCGGGCAACATCATAAGCCAGCTCTTTGCCCTATCCTTCAAAGTATAAGGGAAACATCTCATCCTCAACTGATCCTCTGTTAATCCTCCCAATGGAAAAGTGTTGAGGGTGGAGTATAAATCCCTAATAAAGTTCAAAGGATCTTCATTTGGAACTCCATAGAATGATGGCAGCATGTTGTAGAAAATGTTCTTCAACTCATAATTTCTTGCTGCATCTGTCAGTCTTATGCAAGAAGTGAAAGTTCCAATGACAGGTCTAGCAAAGTCTCTCATCGTTCTTTGCCTTTCTTCAGCCATTTTAACAGATTGTTCAGAATCTGACTCTAATTCAGAAGTGTCCTCCTCTGTATCAAATCCGGTATAGAGCTCAAACTCTTCTCTGCTCCTTTTCACTCTCTGAATTTCTGAAATGAATGAATATAGCTCTCCTTCGAGTGATCTCCTGCCTTGCATAAACAAAATTTCTAGAAAAAGAAATTATTAAAAGCAAAAGACAAAATAAAATAAAAAATAAACAATGAAAAATAATTTAAAATATTTTTGCCTAATAAACAATTTCGCCAATTAGCCTCCCCGGCAGCGGCGCCAAAAACTTGTTGCGCTCAAATTGACTCTACCACAAAGCGTCACTCGCAAGTATACGAGGTAGCTGTAGCAAAGGTGATCGCCCCAAGGTCATCTCACAAGGAAGCTAAAGTGGCTAATTGATTATCAAATTAAAAGTAACGAGTAATGAATAGATTTAAATTGCTAAATAATGAAGAGTGATTGAAGTTTAAAACGAATAAAAGTAAACTTGAGTTGATGATTTGACTCACTTAATAGAATGGTCTAGGGTTTGCACTTCTCTACTACTTATATGTATGAACGGTTATTCCTCTTAACCAATTTAATTTCAAAGATTAAATCTCAAGTAACTTAATTAATTGAATAAAGGAAATAAGCTCTCGCATTCAAACCTCTCTCAAATAATCTTGTTCCAATTGAAATAATCCTTTCCTAGATTATATCTCTAATTCACCTAAGTCCTTAATTGAATTGTTCCAGCATTAGACTTCATCTCTCGATCCATCATCTAATACCTCAAAACACATAATTGATTGCCAATCAAATATATATTATCAATAATTCATTCAATAAAGGCTTAAAGAAATAATTGAGTTAAGAGTAACAACCAATTCATAAATCATAGCAGTTCCATACAAACCCTAGACTAGATCAAATTAGTTCATAATGATTTCAAGCATACTCATCTCATTAACATTCGAAGAAATCAACTTAGACATGATAATGTTCATATATACAATTTCAATGAAAATAAGAGATAAAGTTCAAGAACAAAACCAAATTACAAACTCCTTGAAGCTTCTGAAGAATCTCTTGTTCAAATCTTGCAAGAAGGATGTATCAATGGCTAGAACAATCTAATCTAAGCTAGTTTAATCCAAAGTGAAATCAAAATCAAAGAAAACAAATGTTAAAACCCTAGCTCTTTTCTCTGACGGCTCAAAAACTACTCAAAATCGTCAACCCTTGCAAACCCTAGCTTTTCTTTTCCTTTTGTATGAAACGTCGGCTTTAAAATTCGCTGCGCGTTTGGTTCATGAGGGACACGGCCAAGTCAGAAGTGACTTGGCTGTGTGAGTGCTTTTTTGGAGGGACACGGCCAGTGACTTGGCCGTGTCCCTTGCATGTGTCCACCACTGAATGCTTTTTCTTCTTTTCTTCTTTGTTGAGTGACACGGCCAAGTCAGAAGTGACTTGGCCGTGTTGGACTTCTTTTGGAGGGACACGACCAGGTGACTTGGCCGTGTCCCTTGCATATGTTTTCCACTATGAGTTTTAGTCTTCTTTGCCTTTGGAATTGATGAGACACGGCCAAGTGGAGATGACTTGGCCGTGTGGATCTTCTTTGGAGGGACACGGCCAGGTGACTTGGCCGTGTCCCTTGCTTGTGTCTCTCTCTGTGACTTGCTCTTCCTTTTAGCTTGATATGGGACACGGCCAGTGGCTTGGCCGTGTCCTCTGCCTGTGTCAGCTACTGTCCATTTTTCCTTCAGTTTTGGTTCATTGGCTTTTTTAACCTAAAACAAAACTCAAACAAACTATAAACAAAAAGTAAATAAACAATAACCAACAAAATATAAACACATACTAAAAACTAGATCAAAAATGACATAAACACTGAAATAAACTAAAACTAACAAAATTAATGAAAACACTAGACAAACCGATTAAAACTAACAAAATACCTAAATAAAACAATAATTATTATAATAAACAAGACACAAATCTATAACAAAAACTAATAAAACATGTTTCTAAGCTCACACTCAAACTTTTGATGGTGTTTAACGCTCACACCTAATACTCTAAGATTTTTGATGTTTGATCTTTTGATATTTAGACAAGATAATGAAAATATTGTTCAATGAAATTACAATAATAATCAAAGTATTCTATAACCACAAAAATTAAGTTTAGTGTGGTATTTATAGCCATTTGGCTTAAACTAGCCGTTTGAAGTGGTTCTCACATGTTTAATGCTTGCCTTCCACTAATTTTGTCATCGAACCTCGGTGTGCGGTCGCTCGGCTCGGTGATCGATTGCATAGTTTGAAATGGCTAATTCCAATGATTGGATTTTATTGTCTGACACAATCTAGCTTGCCCATACATTGTCTCGTGCGGTCGCCCAGCTCGTCCTGCGGTCGCTCAGCATAAAGTTATCGTTGAATTCAAATTTCTTCATCCACATGTTCAGTTAGCATTGGTCTGAGGCATTTGGCGCTAATATTCAAATATGTTGGACTTGTGTGGTTGCTTAGTTCTTCCAAGTAGTTGCACAAGGTCTTGAGCATCGAGGAAGCACCGCGAGAGTTGACCACTATCTCTTTTGCTCTTTTTAGTATTTTAGCTCTTTATTACGTGTGATCGATCAGGCTTCTTAAGCGGTCGCCTGAAGTTCTGATGTCCAGACTTCATCGCTCACTGAGATCGCTATCCTTTCTGTGTGTTTATAAATTTTTACCTTCATTTGGTGCGATCGCTCGGTGCTCGTGTTCTATCATACTCCTACCGGGC
This sequence comes from Garcia nutans, assembly GCA_947685225.1. Lineage (NCBI taxonomy): Eukaryota > Viridiplantae > Streptophyta > Magnoliopsida > Malpighiales > Euphorbiaceae > Garcia > Garcia nutans. Next base: position 3,799,509 of record CANTUV010000013.1, read on the forward strand.
GTCCTAACTTCTCCGCTCACTGACAACGTAAACTCATCTATGAAAGTTGTGGACTTAGCTTAGTTGGTTGTACTTCCCTCATCTAGCTTGATATAGAGATGCGATACTTGCTTAGCTTGGCAGTTCTATGCTCTCCTCTTTGGCTGCTCGGTCTACTGTTAGCTCGAGCGATTCTATATTTAGCTCAGCATTCTATATGTCTATTCTATTTTGTGCTTTTTGCTTGATAAGTCTGCATGTCATATGCTCATTTGGTTTTGCCCTTTAAGCTCGGTATATCATTGTTTCATATGTCCATTTGGTTCTATGCTTTCTATTGTGTTTGTACGGTCATTCGGTATTTTGGGCGATCGCACAAAGCTGCTCGGTTTCTAACTCTGCAAAAGTAGAATTGTTTGAAATCATTAGTTCTTTATCAATTCGATTGTCAATGATCAAAATAGAGCTTCATTGTCCAACAATCTCAAAAATACTTAATATTTTGGGTTATTATTTGTATTCTTAATCTTTTATTAGGTCATCTATAGCTGGACAAGTAGGATGAGTGTAGAGGCATTCTTGTAGCCAAACACACTTATTTTTGTAAAAACCTATTTAAACCATCTTGTAACTCTTTTCAAGATTTAGACAATTTTGATAATAGAAATTCTAGATTTCTTGAGAGAACAACTTCTCTTATTCTTAGTTTTTGTTGGATCATGGTTCACTCTAATAAACTAACTAATTTGAAGCAGATAATTGCAAGGTTTTCTTTCACAGATTGGAATTAGGTTAAGGACTTGGCAATGAAACTGACTTGGCTTTCCAAGGAGTCACTTCTAAGAGTAAAGACGAGTGGGTCTCTAATCCTTAAATTAAGGGTACACGTCACTTCTTCCCATCTATAATGGTACTAAATTACATTCAACCATAGTTTCTTTAAAACCCCCAACTCGTTTCTTTCTCTCAATTTTGACATACGGATGCAAGTTTTCTTCCCTTCATTTAACATACCAATTAAAGTTTTCTCTTTATTTTATTTTACTCTCCTCTCTTCTTGTGACTCCATCTTGTTGTGGCAACTCAATCAACTCTGTCATCAATTGAAATCGGTAAACTTGATTTGTTTAGCAACATATATGTTTTTATTTTGTGAATAAAAACTTGATCTGAGCAAATATGATGAAATATGAATAATGCATGTATGTTTATGTTTTGGAGTTTGGAAAATGACATTGTATTATACTTGAAGAGAACTTATTGTATTTTATTTTATTCTTACGGTATTACAGCTCTTGAATCCTTATATTCCTTTACTTCATTTCTTCATTATTTTAATGTATGGAGCCTTGAAGAATTTGAACGAGTTTAGTTGGATTATTATAAGCTTTCATATTTTGTTATAGAATAATATGGATTGTTATAGATTGATTGTGCATTTGTAGGTTTATATGGGCTTATATGGGTTGATATGGATTTAAGGGAAGGTTAAATGTTTTGTTCTTTATGTAGTTTAAGTGTTTTTCTTCTTTTTTTAATGTAGTTTAAGTGTTTTAAATAGTTAAAAAGTATGTAATTGTCAGTTAATATGAATTGATATAGATTGATATGTGTTGTTATGTGATTATTTAAGATTGAATCATTTTTTTTTGTATGTGGTTTTTGTGGTAAATAGTTACTAAGTCTGTATTTGTAGGTTGATATGTGTTGATATGAATTGTTTTTATAAGATGATATATGTTGATATGGGTTGTTTTGAGTTTGTTATGGTTTCTATAGATTATGATGTGAATATAATTTATTATTATAATTATAGGGTATGAATGGATGGCTTTAAACTAATCAGCGGTCGAATTCATTTAATGGATGAAATAATAATTTTCACCCAATATGGGGAGAAATTTGATATGAACATCAGCAAATATGGTGGCAGGGGTGTTGAATATATTTTCTTGAATAGAATGGCTGATTTCAATAAACTTAAAAAATCAGTATTTGAAGCACTTCATATTGATAGTACATCAAAAATTGAATTCAAAACTATTATTGGTCAAGACGCACATCCTCTTTATGATGTCGTAGATGATATGTCATTTAGGATATTTATGGTCTTTGTTATGGAGGATAAGCTTAAACATCCATTAATTATTAGTATTGAAGAAAGTGCATATAAATTCGGACATGATAGTAATGATACTCATGGTGTAAAAAAAGTGTCCAAGTAGAGGTGTCAAGTCTTCATTTAATACCAGAAGATGGAGATGCAATGTTTTCACCAATTACTGAATATATCCATATAGTCCCGAAATATTATGAAAATGACCAAAATGTGCCTAATTCATATGTAGAGGAATGGGCATAACATAATAATGAAATTCCTATGTCACTAAGTGTGTCAAAGCTTCTGTGTTGTGATTTCAGGGCACGGTCATTGATACGCCCGTGTTGTTGAGCATGTCATGTGTGGATTTCGCCCTAGATAGTTCTCTTCTTTATTTTTCCTTCGTGTTTCTTATCCTTGTGTTGAGAGCTTTTGTAAATGCCTATAAGTGTGTTACTAAGTGATTATTTATAATCACATTTGGTTTAGGCTTTGAGGAGACTTGAGTTACCCAATCCAAGTGTTGAGAGATATCTTGGAAGAGGAGGTTGAAAGTGGTGTTTGAGCTTATTTTGTTGCTTTTAGAGGTAAGTACAAACTTTGAATAATTGATTATATTTGCATGACATTTGGACTTAACACATTTTGGTTGGAAAATGTGTTAAGTTACTTACTACATTATTTGTGCATGAGTAATATGTAATGAATTGTATAATGTTATAAATGCATTATATGTAATGTGAACTATGTGCAAGATATGATAATAACCCAAAATGTTTGGGTAATGCAGTTTGTTATGTATACATTAAAGATGTTATGTAAAGCTATTGGTGATGGCTATATTGATATAAATGAGATAATTGAGGCATTGTGTCTAGCTTGATCATGAGAAAATGGGAAAGATATTGATAATGGAATTATGAAAGAATTGTGTGCCTGGTATGTTATTCAATTTTTAGAGTTCTGTGTTTAACGGCATGCCTAAGACGCAGTAGTCCTTTGAAGCTAGGTTGGGCTTAGCCCTTGAAGCCTAGTTGGGATGTTACATGATGTAGCAGTCTCTTGAAGCTGGGTTGGGCCTAGTCCTTGAAGACTAGTTGGGATGTTACATATGAGGTTATCCTTATTGTGATATGATTTGCCTTCGGGGCTAGACACATGGTGTCAATTTGGACCAAAACAGTAACTCTGGGATTTGAATATCATATTAGATCCTTTAGGCCCATGCTTATATTTATTTTTATGTGAATTATGAATTGTGGAATAATTGAGCAATATATTAAGATATAGTGTTATAAGATATAATATCCTTAAGCATTGTGCATTGGCATTGCATTTGAACTTTATTGTTATCAAAGTTTGTATTACTAGGCTTTTGGCTTAGCGCGATTGTGATTCATCGCGCAAGTGATAGAGTAGATCCAGTTGAGCCGGACAGTTTGTCTAGACTGAGTCAGGTCTAGGCTTGAGATCTTAAGTGCATAGTTGATTGTTGAACATCAAGATCAGAAATAAACTGCCAGCATGTGCATATTTTATATTTTTATACATTTTGACTTCATGTATATTATGTTATATTTTGATATATATATGTATATATCGCAAACTATTAAAAATATTTTGGATAAACATTTGGTAATGAAGTTATGTGTGTGTTTTAGCAAGTAATATTTTATTCATTATTTACATTATATCTGTTAAATGATTTAAGTTTATATAGATTCAAAAAGTAAGGGTGCTTTTATTAAAATGGGTTGTGAAATTCTTGTATCCTATATTCATATATTACATATGTTGGGTGCATGTATTATACATATATGTTATATTTATTTTGGTATCAGAGCCTAGGTTTGAGGTTCTCAACCTTGGTGGGTTGTGAGATAAAGAAAATAGAGATTTTTATATATGGTTTTTTAAAATATGATACATGTATTGACACTAGCAATTTCTGATCTCTGATGTGGCAATTTCTATTGTGTTTGCAGATATAGGTAGTTATGGCATCTCAAACACATCAGTCTGCAGAAGGTAGTGTAGAGAGTGTGGCTTCTATTGAGGGTAGAGTTGGAGCTAGAGCTGAGATAGATGGAGAGGCACCTGCTCCTGTGCCAGAGAGACTTACAGCTTATGAGATTCCATCGAGCTGGGTATGGCTTATGGTAGAGTTGTTGAGGTAGGCTCCAGTACAGCAGCTGCCGCCACCGCAGCCGTAGACCAAAAAATATGATAAGCTGAGGAAGTTTGGAGCTGAGGACTTTATTTATACTACAAACCCTGTTGTAGTAGAGTAGTGGCTAGACAGAGTTCAGAGAATGTTCATCCAGTTGCAAGCTACTCCAGATGAAAAGTTTGATTATGCCAAATCTCATTTGCAGAGGGATGCATAAGATTGGTGGAAGACAGTTCTACATGCTCTGAAAGATCCACCAGTTCTGACCTATGATGATTTCCTGTGGGAGTTCGAGCAGAAGTATAATCCGAGGGAGTATAAGGATGCAAAGAAGATAGAGTTTTTGAGTTTGATGCAATATACCAGGACAGTGTCAGTGTATGAGATAGAGTTTACTCAGCTAAGTCAATATGTTGGTGGGATTATTTTTTATGAGATTGACCAGTGTCAGAAGTTTAAGGAGAGGCTGAGACCCTCTATCATGTGCATTGTAGTAGGCTTCCGGTATCAGGATTTTTTTCAGTTGGTTGCAGCTGCCAGGAGTGTTAAGAGAGCATAGGGACTTGCAGCAGCTACTAGGGATGAGGAGACTAGAGTTAGGAGACCCCTGAGTGAGGCAGAGTCTTCATCTGTGAAGAGAGGATGAGGAGGATATTTTTAGAGATTTAGTAGGAGCCAGAGGCAGTCTGGTAGGTCAGTACATCAATAGAGATAGAGATTGAGACCTACACTTTCAGTGGCTAGTGCTCCAACCCAGTAGTTCACAGACCAGTTCCATTTACCTGTGTCCATTGTGGTAGGGCACATGTGGGTGCCTGCTAGAACACAGGTGGACCAGCAGTGTGTTATAGATATGGGTCACCAGATCACTTCATTATAGATTGCCCAGAGCCACCAGAGGATAGACAGATAGATACTGCAGCTTCTTGACCCAGTGTTAGAGGAGTTCATAGTAGCAGAGGTTTTTGTAGGGTGGTAGTTCTGGGTCTGGATAGAGAGGAGGTTCTACAGTTGGAGGTAGACCAGATGAGGCAGGGCCATCATAGCGGGTATATGTGATGCAGAGGCAATCAGATGCTTCAGCCATTATTGCTGATACTTTTTATTTATTTGGTACTTCAGTTCTTGCTTTGATAGACCCTGGGTCGACTCATTCAAATATTAGTGCTTCCATCTTGCCTATGAGTGATTTACATTCAGAGTCCTTAGGATTTGATATATTGGTGATAAATCCTTTAGGGCATAGTGTTATGGTTAGCAGGGTGCACCGAGATAATCTGATTGTGGTTCAGGATGAGGAATTCCTCGGTGACCTGATTGAGATGCCTTTTAGAGAGTATGATTTAATTTCAGGCATGGATTGGTTATCCAGGCATGGGGTTGTGGTAGATTTCAGTAAAAATGTGTTACCCTGAGAACCTATGATGGTAGAAATGTGATGGTATCGAGTGAGCAGAGACATCTTTCATCCATGTTTGTTTCAGCTATTTCAGCGAGGAGGATGATTTGGAAGGGATGTGAGGCTTATCTTGCTCATGTTGTAGATACCGAAGTAGAGGGTTCCTAGCTTGATAATATATCCACAGTTGCCGAGTTTTCAGATGTTTTTCCTAAGGAGTTTCCAGGGATATCCCCTGATAAAGAGGTTGAGTTTGGTATCGATTTGTTGCCTGGTACCACTCCCATCTCTATTACTCCTTATCATATGGCACCTGCTGAGTTGAGAGAGTTGAAGGTGCAGTTGCAGGAGTTGTTAGATAAAGGGTTCGTTCGCCCTAGTGTGTCCCCATGGTGAGCGCCCGTTTTGTTTGTGAAGAAGAAGGATGGTACCTTAAGATTGTGTATTGATTACCGGCAGTTGAATAAGATAACTATCAAGAACAAGTATCCATTACCTCGGATAAATGATCTCTTTGATCAGTTGAAAGGAGCAGCAGTATTCTCTAAGATTGATTTGAGATCAGGGTACCATCAGTTGAGCGTCAGAGGTGAAGATATACCTAAGACAGCTTTCCGCATGAGATATGGGCATTATGAGTTCTTGGTGATGCCCTTTGGATTGACGAATGCACTAGCAACATTTATGGATTTGATGAGTAGGGTATTTAGACCCTATCTAGATCAGTTTGTGGTGGTTTTCATTGATGATATTTTGGTGTATTCACGTAATGAGGATGATCATGACAAGCATTTGCAGATTGTATTGCAGACTCTGAGTGAGAAGCAATTGTATGCTAAGCTGTCTAAATGTGAGTTTTGGCTTGATCAAGTGACTTTTCTCAGTCATGTGGTTCAGCAGAGGGTATTAGAGTTGATCCAAGTAAAGTTGAGGCTATTTTGAATTGGAGTCCACTAAAGACTATGATAGAGGTTAGAAGTTTTTTGGGTTTGGCAGGCTATTATCGTCGGGTTTTTTTCATCTTCAATCAGATGTTTTAAGGAGAGTTATTGGATTTTCATTAGCAGTGAGTTATATAGACTATTATAATACCATGCTCCCCTAATTTATATTAATAGCTACATTTTCATATGCAAATTTTATTATTGTGTGTACTGTTCGGCTCAAATTAACTCTACCACAAAGCGTCACTCGCAAGTATACGAGGTAGCTGTAGCAAAGGTGATCGCCCCAAGGTCGTTCTCTCAAGGAAGCCAAAGTGGGTAATTGATTATCAAATTAAAAGTAACAAGTAGTAAAAAAAAATTTTAAATTGCAAAGTAATGAGAAAATTGATTTAAGCTGAAAACAATAAAAATAAACAAAAGCTGATGTTTTGATTTACTTGATAAAAGGGTCTAGGGTTTGCACTTCTCTACTACTCATATGTATGAACGATTATTCCACTTAACTAATTTAATTTCTAAGATTAAATCTCAAACAACTTAATTAATTGAGTCAAGGAAATAAGCTCTCGCATTCAAACCTCTTACAACTAATCTTGTTATAATTGAACAATCTTTTTAATAGGTTATATCTCTAATTCACCTAAGTCCTTAATTGAATTATTCTAGTATTAGACTTCATCTCTCAATCCATCATCTAATACCTAAAACACACAATTGATGGCCAATCAATTATATGTAAACAATGTTTCATTCAATAAAGGCAAAAGAAATCATTAGTTAAGAGAATAACCAATTCATACAATCATAGTAAATCCATACAAACCCTAGACTAGATTAAATTAGTTCATGATGTTATCAAACATACTCATGTCATTAATAATCAAAGAAATCAATTTAGACATGATAATGTTCATAAACACAATTTCAATGAAACTAAAGAGACAAAGTTTAAGAATAAAACCAAGTTACAAACTTCTTGAAGCTTTTGATGAATCTCTTGATCGAATCTTGCAAAAAGGATGAATCAATGGCATGAACAATCTAATCTAAACTAGTTTAATCCAAAGTAAGATCAAAATCCAATAAAACAAATGTTTAAACCCTAAGATCTCTCTCAGTCGGCTAAACTCTGCTCAAAATCGTCAACCACCCCCAAACCCTAACTTTCTCTTTGCTTTTATACGAAACGTCGGCTTTAAAATTTGGTGCGCGCTTGGTTCATGAGGGACACAGCCAGGTGATGAGGGACACGGCCGTGTGAGGGCTTGTTAGAGGGACACGGCCAGGTGACACGGCCGTGTCCCCTGCATGTGTCCTCCTCTGTTGCTTTTAATCTTCTTTTCTTCTTTGTTGAGTGACACGGCCAAGTGAAGCTTGACTTGGCCGTGTGAGTGAGTTAGGAGGGACACGGCCAGGTGACACGGCCGTGTCCCCTGCATGTGTCCTCCTCTGTGTAATTTTTTATTTCCCTTTCCTTTAGTAACAAGTGGGACACGGCCAAGTCAAGGTGACTTGGCCGTGTTGCTCTTCTTTGGAGGGACACGGCCACATGACTTGGCCGTGTCCCTTGCTTGTGTCTGCTACTGGGACTTGCTCTTCTTTTTAACTTGGTATGGGACACGGCCAGTGACTTGGCCGTGTCCTCTGCCTGTGTCAGCTACTGCCCATTTCATCTTCAATTCGTTTCCTTGCCTGTTTTAACCTAACACAGAACTCAAAACAAACTTAAAACACGAAGTAAATAAACAATAACCAATAAAACATAAACACAAACTAAAAACTAGATCAAAAATGACATAAAACTAACAATAAACTAAAACTACACAATTAAAGAAAACACTAGACAAACCGATAAAAACTAACGAAATACCTAAATAAAACAATAATTAACATAATAAACAAGACACAAAACTTATAACAAAAACTAATAAAACAACTACCCCACACTTAAAACTTTGCTTGTCCTCAAGCAAATTCACATGGCATAAATTAAAAACTCAAACAACCTTAACTAAAATTCCAGCACATAGATAAAATACTTACAGAGACAACACAAATAATCGCACTTTCCTTTAATCAAGAATTTCTTAACTCGTTCATTAATCCCGACATACAAAACTTATCTCTCATCTAAGTGTTTCACTCGATTTCAAAGGTTAATCACTCATACCACTCATGAGTGCATACTGCCATAAACTTGCTTAATTATCCAATCTCCCTCACTGATTTTTCTCAAGAAATAATCCGAAGGTCTTTTATTTGGATGTAATGGGGCTAAGGTAAGGTGTGAGAAAAGACATTTAAGCTGGAGCATTAAGAAATGGAGTATCTAAATTAGACACTACTCTTGCTAAGAAATTCATAACTCCTTCAAATAGCATACTCACCAAACCTTGATACCTCACATACTTGCACACTAAAAGAAAAGTACATGAGTCGACATTCCTCTTTTGATAACCAATGCTAGAACATTTTTGGCTTTTGTATATATATATATCTCTTTTTTTTTATTTTATCTTTTTCTTTTTATTTTATCATTTTTTTAATATATATACAAAATATAAACTTGCATGGAACATCTAGCTTAAAATGTAGAGGAAAAGAATAATCAACTCTTAATATAATGTGCAAAGTATGCATTTCAACCCCAAATAGCAATACAAATTTTTTTTTTTTACTTGCTTACCCCACACTTTGAAATAAACCACCCTATTGTCATATCATAAAACTCCATTCCTTAATGCAGGTATGATGATAATAAGAGAAAATTGAGCTGTGAATTATGTTGATCAGACAAGAAAAAGGTTAAAGGCTCAACTTGGCTCACTAAGGAATTCAATATTAAGGGAGGTCTTTTTAAGCTAAAGGGCTAACCTAATTTGCCTTCATCATTTTAAAACTTGAGATTAATTCATAATGTGAGTTCAATAAGTATGAAAAAGCAAACTCTAGAGATGCACATCATGAAGGTGCACACTTAAGAAAAGAAAATCAATTGACAAAAATATGAAATTTTATGAGGCTCAAAACTCACATAGGTGGGTTCACAAAGATGTATATGTCATGAACTGCAAAATGCGAAAATTACTCCCGAATGAATTCAAATGCTCATATCTATGCTGATGCCAAAGTCTCAACTATAATGCTAGAATCAAAGAAAAGATCAATAAATTTTCAACAATTATGCCATGCACAACAAACACAATAAACAAAACAACCACAATAAGCAAAACAAGAATTAAAGGAAAGCTTAAAGAGTACCCCACACTTAAAATTTACATTGTCCTCAATGTAAAACAAGAATAATAAATAATAAGAGTTAAAGGACAACCTGTCTTCCATCGTACCTGGTGAGGCAAAATCCTAGCTTTCCATCACAAACACAAAAGTTTTATAACATGAAAAATAAAAACGAAAAATAAAACAAAAGTACACTAAATAAAATAAAGCAAGAAACTCAAAGTCTAAGGAAAAGGCGGGCGGGAAGATGATGCAGCTGAGGGGTGGAGACTCAAGATCGTCGCAAGGTTACTGTTAATCTGCTCCAATTGCTGTAATAACTCAGCATGGTTTCGGTCCACCTTGCTATCCAGTCGATCCACTTTACCCTCCAGGGCCTCAATCCTTAGAAGTACCTCTTGATGTTCCGAGACCGGAGCATCCTCATCTAGACCTAAAGAATCAGAGTCTGACTCCTCTTCAACCCGGGCTCTCTTCTGCCTGTCCCCCGGTGCTTCAGGCTCAGCTGAAGGCATCACAAAAGTCCCTCTCCTATGCACCACCATGTGCATCTTCTCAAGGGTAGCTAAATCCAAGGAATCATTACCCAAAATTCGGGTCATCCGAGTAGTACTCGGGTCAAAATCCTCCACAAGGGCTATTGCTAATGTAGTGATCAAACCTCCAACACAAATAGCCCCTCTCCTTTTATTAGCTACGGTGTCAAAAATATCGGCTAACCAATAGCCGACACTAATATTCATTTCATTCAAAACACAGTCCAAGAAAAATAGCTCACTCGACTCAACCACACCCGGGCTCTCCTTCCGAGCAAAGAACCCACATGACATAAACCTGTGCAAATATCTCAAAGTAGGGTTTCGCAATTTAGATGCTTTGGCCGATTTGGCCACATAAGTACCCGAGCCTAAGGCACCCCAAGCAAATTGTTGTCTAAAATCTTTGGGTATCGATCTTTCCCCATGCTGATGAAATCCATAGATATCATTCAACTGATCAATAGTAAGCACAAATGATTGACCCATTAATTTAAACATCAATTTCCTGCAAATTCTATTATCATCTCTTTCCACTTTAAGAGTTGTCAAAAATTCTAGGGTGAGCTCCTCAAACTGTAAGGGTCTCAATGAGACAAAAGTTTCCCACCCAAGATATTGCACATATCTATAAAAAGCAGTTCTCATTTGCAAGGCATCTAAAGATTCGTCATTCACATACCTTGTCGGGAAAAAACCCCAAGCCAAAAGACTTGCCCTCTTGTGAGATAAAGTTGAGGAAGATGACGAAGCTCCTTCGGCTCCAGATTTCTTCTTCTTTCGGTGTGGTACAATTTTAGTTCTTGGCGACATGAAATCTGATAAATTAACACCCAAAACTGAATTAAATCAAAATAATATGAGGAAAGAGCAAGTTTTAAGTGATAATCTCAAGTTTTGTTGGAGTAATTTGAAGTTTTAATGGAAGAGATGGAGATTTGAAAATAAAAATCAAGGGTTTTGGTGTTGCAGAGAACGAGAGAGCGAGTGAGAAGAAGATAGAAAAGTTAGGGATTTATGAAATAAAACTGGGCAAAATCGGGCTTTTAAAAGGCAAAAATTGGAGGACACGGCCGTGTGAGTGCTGACTTGGCCGTGTCTATGTGTGAAAGTGAAGGGACACGGCCAAGTGGAGAGCACACGGCCTTGTCTCAAAGTTTTTTGGGGGACACGGCCAGGTGACAAGGCCGTGTCCCCAGGGTGTGTCCAAGTCTGTGCAAAATTTGCAAAATCGTTCAATTCCTTTTTTTTTTTTTAAGAATTTTGGCCGTGTCCAGTGTGTGGCCGTGTCACCTTCTGCCATTTTTAACTTAAAACACTTTTTTTTTTAACAATTTTGCAAACCTTCTTCTCTAAACACCCTGAAACACAAAGTAAAGAAAAACTTATCAAAGCACAGTCCATTTATTGAAACCGAACAGAAATCAAAACTCGCTAAACTTAAAATTACAACTATGAAAAATAAATGCAAACCGATGGGTTGCCTCCCATTTAGCGCTTCTTTAATGTCAATAAGCTGGACATCATGTAAGGCCTAGGGATCATGAATCAAAGTGCTGTAAATGACTCTCACTTCCTGAAATCCTTCATTGTATGGCTTAACTCTCTATCCATTCACTTTGAAAGTCTCACCTGTTCTAGAGTTAAGTAATTCAATTGCACCAGAAGGATATACCTGAGTTATCTCAAAAGGCCCACTCCATCGAGACTTGAGTTTACCTGGAAAAAGACGGAGTCGTGAGTTAAAAAGTAAAACCTTCATACCTGGACTCAATGTCTTTCGCACTATAATTTTATCATGAAGTGCTTTAGTGCGATCCTTGTAAATTCTCGCGCTCTCATAAGCCTCATTCCGCAGCTCATCTAACTCTGAAATTTGTAGAAATCTTTCTCTCTTCGCTTTGTCCAAGTCCAAATTCAGAGTCTTGATTGCCCAATATGCTCTGTGCTCCAACTCCACTGGTAAGTGACAAGCTTTTCCAAACACCAATCGATATGGACTCATACCTAGAAAAGTTTTGAAAGCAGTCCGATATGCCCATAGTGCATCGTGCAATCTGCTTGCCCAATCCTTCCTGGATGTGTTGACTGTTTTCTCCAGAATTCCTTTTAGTTGCTTGTTGGATGTTTCCACTTGTCTAGAAGTCTGTGGATGGTATGGGGTTTCCACCTTGTGCTTCACACCGGATTTATGCATTAACTTCTCAAAAAGCCTGTTGAAAAAATGACTCCCCCCATCACTGACTATCACCCTTGGTGTGCCAAACCTGCTAAGAATGTTTTCCTTCACAAATTTAACAACAATATTAGCATCATTAGTATGGGTGGGGATTGCCTCCACCCATTTGGAAACATAATCAACAGCAACTAAAATGTATTCATAACCAAAGGACTTGGGGAAAGGACCCATGAAGTCAATTCCCCACACATCAAACAGTTCAACCACAATATATGACTGAAGAGGCATTTCATTCCTCCTTCCAATGTTACCTACTCTTTGGCAATGATCACAGTGCTTACAATAGTCTTGAGCATCTTTAAATAAAGTAGGCCAGTAAAAACCACTTTGAAGCACCTTTTATGTAGTTTTTCTTCCTCCAAAATGACCCCCACAGTGAAGGTCATGACAAAATTGAAGAACACTCAGTTGTTCTTCCTCAGAAACGCACCTGCGAACTATCTCATCTTTGCAAATCCGGAATAGATAAGGTTAATCCCAAAAATAAAACTTACTCAAGTGTAGAAACCTTTTCTTTTCCTGAAAAGACATGTTAGATCGCAAAATTCCACAGGCAAGATAGTTAGCAATATCTGCAAACCAAGGTGCATTAATTACCACAAACAAATGCTCATCAGGAAATGCTTCTAAATTTTTATGAATGCTATCAGATGCAAGATTTTCACTAAAGTAGGGTAATCTGGATAGATGATCAGCAACAACATTCTCACTACCCTTAGTATCCCTGATCTGGAAATCAAATTCTTACAGTAACAACACCCATCTAATTAAGCGCGGTTTAGCATGCTGTTTTGTTAAAAGATATTTAAGAGCTGCATGGTCAGAATGAACAATAATTTTTGACCCAATTAAATAAGCTCTAAATTTGTCTAAAGCAAAAACTACAGCTAGCATTTCCTTCTCAGTTGTGGTGTAGTTCATTTGTGCACTATTCAGGGTTAGACTAGCATAATATATTACTCTCAAGTACTTATCAACCCTTTGCCCAAGAACAGCTCCTACTGCATGATTAGAAGCATCACACATGATTTCAAAAGGTAAAGACCAGACAGGAGCTACAATCACAGGTGCACTAGTCAATTTTTCCTTAAGGGAATTAAAAGCTTGCATGCATTGTGCTGTAAATTCAAATGGAACATCTTTCCCCAATAAATGGCACAATGGTTGGCTTATTTTGGAAAAATCCTTAATAAACCTCCTGTAAAATCTGCATGCCCTAAAAAACTTCTTATTCCCTTAACTGAGGTAGGTGGGGGTAACTTAGCAATCAATTCAATTTTAGCCTTATCCACCTCAATCCCTTTACTTGACACTACATGACCTAAGACAATGCCCTGAGTAACCATAAAATGACTCTTTTCCCAACTTAAAGTGAGGTTACATTCAATGCATCTCTCAAGCACACGAACAAGTTTATTGAGGCAATTATCAAAAGAATTACCAAAAACAGAAAAATCATCCATAAATACCTCAATAAAATCGTCGATCATATCTGAGAAGACAGACATCATGCATCTCTGAAAAGTTGCAGGTGCATTGCACAAGCCAAAGGGCATACGTCTAAATGCATAAGTCCCAAAAGGGCAAGTAAAGGTTGTCTTTGATTGATCCTCTGGAGCTATTGGCACCTGATAGTAACCTGAAAGGCCATCCAGAAAACAATAATGTGAGTGTCCAGAAAGTTTGTCTGACATCTGATCAATAAAAGGAAGAGGAAAATGGTCTTTTTTTGTAGCATTGTTCAACTTCCTATAATCAATGCACATTCTCCACCCAGTAGTAGTCCTAGTAGGAACCAATTCATTATTCTCATTTTTCACCACTGTGATTCCAGATTTCTTAGGAACTACATGTACTGGGCTCACCCACTCACTATTAGCAATTGGATATATTACTCCTTCATCCAATAATTTGAGCACTTCTTTCTTAACCACTTCACTCATATTTGGGTTAAGTCTCCTTTGGGTTTCCCTCACAGGTTTAGCTCCCTCTTCTAAAGTGATTCTATGCATGCACATGGAAGGGCTAATACCCTTGATGTCACTCAATCCCCATCCTATTGCTCTCTTCAATCTTTTAAGCTCACTTACTAACCTCAACTCTTCCCCTTTACTAAGTTCACTAGATATTATCACAGGTAAAGTATTGTGATCTCCCAAAAACACATATTTCAGGTTCTTAGGTAACTCTTTCAGCTCTAACTCAAGTGAGGGGTTCTTCTCTTCTTTTTGAATGGTGGGAAGCTCACAAACTGGGTCCTCCTTAAGTTCCTCTACTTCAGCACTTCCTAAGGTCTCAAGACAACTGGCTATTTCTGCATCAAAAATTTCCAAATCACTATCCAAAGTCAATGCCAGCTCCAATTTGTCAGAGGAACCTGTCTGCAAGAAAACATCTGAAACAACTGCATCAACACAATCAATGAAAGAACAATCCTCATATAAAGCAGTTGTAGGAATAGGAGAAGTGTTAAAAATAGAAAATTCCACAGTTTGTCCCAAAACAGTCATTGATAATTTTCCATTCTTAACATTTATTAAAGTATTTGTAGTCGCCATAAAAGGCCTACCCAGCAGAATGGTGTGTGCAGATGGTGAAGAATTACTTACTTCCATGTCAAGAACAATGAAATCCACAGGTACAATCAAACCACCAACTTTAACTAACACATCTTCTATAACCCCTTTCGGGAATCTAAGAGATCTATCAGCTAATTGCAACACCATTTTTGTTGGCTTAAGTTCCCCTAATTCTAAGTCAAGGTACACAGAGTAAGGCATTAAATTCACACTAGCTCCCAAATCACACATGCCATCAGTACATTTTCCATTCCCCATAGCAATTTGAATAATAAAGCTTCCAGGATCCTTTAGCTTAGGAGGTAGTTTATGCTGCAAAACAGCACTAGCTACCTCAGAAACTATCACCTTTTCATTCGGCTCATACCTTTTTTTCTTGGTATTCAGTTCTTTAAAGAATTTAGCATAAGCCGGCATGTTCTTAATTGCTTCAAGTAAGGGTAAATTAATACTTACCTTAGATAGCATGTTGAAGATATCTAAAAACTGCTTATCTTTTTTATCATCCTTCAACCTGCTAGGGAATGGTATAGGTGGCCTGTATGGATTGCTTGCCTTGTGCAAATCTGGTGTAGAGGTCTTCTCCATTAATCTTTCTTCAGCACCTTTGTTCTCTTGATCTCCTTCCTTTTTATTCTCTTGCTCACCTGCATTCACAGAATTATTTTCAACATTGTTTTTAATTACCTTGCCACTCCTAAGAACAGTCACTGCTTGTGCCTGCTCAGGTTGACTTGGGAACTTCCCCTTTTGTTGAATCTGCATCTGTTGTGCAAGTTGCCCCACTTGGGTCTCCACCTTCTTAAAAGATGCTTCTAAGGAATCCAGTCTCTTGTTGTTCATCTCTTGGTTTTGAGCACTGACTTTGATGAAAGCTTGTAAAATGTCCTCCAAACTATCTCTCTTAGGCTGCATTTGATTTGAGGATTGACCCTGCTGCTGGTTCTGTCGCTGGAGCAAATGGAAAGGCTGTTGAGCATTATTTGTTGTCCAAGAAAAATTGGGGTGATTCCTCCAGCCAGGATTGTAAGTGTTAGAGTAAGGATCATTCCTGGCTCTTGGTTAAAATCCCCCCATAGCATTAACTTGCTCAGCTTCATTCCCAAAAATCTCATATGCAGAGGGACATATATTTGCTCCATGCCCAAATGTCCCACAGATTCCACACACTTCTTGAGTAGATGAAGAAACATTGTTCTTCATGTTTAGCATCTGAACCTGTCTTGTCAACTCAGCTATTTGACTAACCATTTCGGTATTGGCTTCCAGTTGATTCACCCCCTTGCTTCTTCCCCTTACACTCTTTTGTTGAGAATTAGCTCCCAACATCTTAAAAATCTCATAAGTCTCATCAGCTGTCTTTTCTCCCATGGCTCCCCCAGCTGCATTATCAACAGTGTTCTGAAATTGCTGGGTGAGACCATCATAGAAAAACTGATTAAGGAGTTGAAGTGGGTAGTGATGATGTGGACACTGGATCAATAGCATCTTGAATCTGTCCCAAGCCTCATGAAATGGCTCTCCTTCAAACTGAGCGAATGTAGCAATCTTCCCTCTCAACTCAGCTGTCTTTTGGTGTGAATAGAACTTGCCCATGAATTTATTGTAAACTTGCTCCCAAGTTGTCAGTGAGTTCTCAGGCAACATCATGAGCCAGCTCTTTGCCCTATCCTTCAAAGTATAAGGGAAACATCTCATCCTCAACTGATCTTCTGTTAGTCCTCCCAAAGGAAAAGTGTTGAGGGTGGAGTAGAAATCCCGAATAAAGTTCAAAGGATCTTCATTTGGAACTCCATAGAATGATGGCAGCATGTTGTAGTGAATGTTCTTCAACTCATAGTTCCTTGCTGCATCTGTCAGTCTTATGCAAGAAGTGGAAGTCCCAATTATAGGTCTAGCAAAATCTCTCATGGTTCTTTGCCTTTCTTCAGCCATCTTTACAGATTTTTCAGATTCTAACTCAAAATCCGAAATGTCTTCCTCTGAAGTATCAAATCCTGTGAAGAGCTCAAACTCCTCTCTGCTCCTTTTTACTCTCTGAATTTCTGGAATGAATGGATGCAGTTCTCCTTCAAGTGATCTCCTGCCTTGCATAAACAAAAATTTCTAGAAAAAGAAATATCAAAAGCAAAAGACAAATAAAATAAAATGAAAAGCAATGAAAATAATCTGAAATGTGAATTTTTTTTTTATTTTTTAAAAGAAAAATAAACAATTACACCAATTAGCCTCCTCGGCAACGGCGCCAAAAACTTGTTGCGCTCAAATTAACTCTACCACAAAGCGTCACTCGCAAGTATACGAGGTAGCTGTAGCAAAGGTGATCGCCCCAAGGTCGTTCTCTCAAGGAAGCCAAAGTGGGTAATTGATTATCAAATTAAAAGTAACAAGTAGTAAAAAAAATTTTAAATTGCAAAGTAATGAGAAAATTGATTTAAGCTGAAAACAATAAAAATAAACAAAAGCTGATGTTTTGATTTACTTGATAAAAGGGTCTAGGGTTTGCACTTCTCTACTACTCATATGTATGAAAGATTATTCCACTTAACTAATTTAATTTCTAAGATTAAATCTCAAACAACTTAATTAATTGAGTCAAGGAAATAAGCTCTCGCATTCAAACCTCTTACAACTAATCTTGTTATAATTGAACAATCTTTTTAATAGGTTATATCTCTAATTCACCTAAGTCCTTAATTGAATTATTCCAGTATTAGACTTCATCTCTCAATCCATCATCTAATACCTAAAACACACAATTGATGGCCAATCAATTATATGTAAACAATGTTTCATTCAATAAAGGCAAAAGAAATCATTAGTTAAGAGAATAACCAATTCATACAATCATAGTAAATCCATACAAACCCTAGACTAGATTAAATAAGTTCATGATGTTATCAAACATACTCATGTCATTAATAATCAAAGAAATCAATTTAGACATGATAATGTTCATAAACACAATTTCAATGAAACTAAAGAGACAAAGTTTAAGAATAAAACCAAGTTACAAACTTCTTGAAGCTTTTGATGAATCTCTTGATCGAATCTTGCAAAAAGGATGAATCAATGGCATGAACAATCTAATCTAAACTAGTTTAATCCAAAGTAAGATCAAAATCCAATAAAACAAATGTTTAAACCTTAAGATCTCTCTCAGTCGGCTAAACTCTGCTCAAAATCGTCAACCACCCCCACCCCCAAACCCTAACTTTCTCTTTGCTTTTATACGAAACGTCGGCTTTAAAATTCGGTGCGCGCTTGGTTCATGAGGGACACAGCCAGGTGATGAGGGACACGGCCGTGTGAGGGCTTGTTGGAGGGACACGGCCAGGTGACACGGCCGTGTCCCCTGCATGTGTCCTCCTCTGTTGCTTTTAATCTTCTTTTCTTCTTTGTTGAGTGACACGGCCAAGTGAAGCTTGACTTGGCCGTGTGAGTGAGTTGGGAGGGACACGGCCAGGTGACACGGCCGTGTCCCCTGCATGTGTCCTCCTCTGTGTAATTTTTTATTTCCCTTTCCTTTGGTAACAAGTGGGACAAAGGCCAAGTCAAGGTGACTTGGCCGTGTTGCTCTTCTTTGGAGGGACACGGCCACATGACTTGGCCGTGTCCCTTGCTTGTGTCTGCTACTAGGACTTGCTCTTCTTTTTAACTTGGTATGGGACACGGCCAGTGACTTGGCCGTGTCCTCTGCCTGTGTCAGCTACTGCCCATTTCATCTTCAATTCGTTTCCTTGCCTGTTTTAACCTAACACAGAACTAAAAACAAACTTAAAACATGAAGTAAATAAACAATAACCAATAAAACATAAACACAAACTAAAAACTAGATCAAAAACGACATAAAACTAACAATAAACTAAAACTACACAATTAAAGAAAACACTAGACAAACCGATAAAAACTAACGAAATACCTAAATAAAACAATAATTAACATAATAAACAAGACACAAAACTTATAACAAAAACTAATAAAACATGTACATATGCAATTAATATTATCAACATTATATTATAGAAACATAATGTTTGCTAGTGCTTCATTTGATTGTGATATGGGACAACACATTATCTGAGATATGGGTTATGATATGATGATGTTATATTATGATGAGATTAAGATTCTATGGAGGTTTTCTCATGCTCAATGATGCTTGTCGGTCGGGTAGCGCTACTTTACTAAGGTTGTGACAGCGGACCCTATGTATTAGATTTTAAGAAAAATGTGTGGACTAAGAGAATCAGATAGGAGGATCGTCTTCCCAGTTTGGGTTTAATATGGCCTCATTAATTTATTTCTATCATTGTATGATTAATGACTTATTTTTCTAGTTGACATTTGTATAAGCATGTTACATATGGGATTGATGTATTATATTAATTACTATATAGCTCATTGAGTTAAATAGTCATTCCCATTCACCATTTTTCCTCAAGCTGCAGGTTGAGCATAGATGTACTGCTTATTCAAGTCATCATGCCTTTTTATCTCTCGACAGGAATTATTTAATTATTTATTTTATTATATATTTATCTCATCTTGTTTATATTTTAAAACTCCACATGATATTTCTTTTCTCCTTTATCTTTCTATTTAATTCTATTATTTGATTATATATATTTGTTAACCAACATCTAAAGATGATAACAAGGTGTTGTATTAATTGTGCATTCTTAGTAGGCTGATAGGCCCAATGTGAGACAGTGACTGCTGACACAATTTATTTTTCTCAAGAAATTAGTTGTTAGGATAACTATGGATTTTAGAAGCCATGTGCTTTCCAATTCCCTAGTGCCGGTCACGTGCCCTAGGGTTTAGGTCATGTACTGTATTGATAAAACCTATACATAGAGATTGAGAGCAAAAAGTCATAGAGGGCCAAAGGGTTATTAGATGTTGACAATATATGTGACCCAATATACATGTCTGACTAATTTTGATTAGACTAGACACATAACTAGTTGGGTTGTCATTGAATGTGTTAAGAAGTGATTCATAAATCCTAGGATGGTTTTCAAACCCAAGTATGTGATTAATGACATACATAATAAATTTGGTATTAAGATTAGTTATTTTTTCGCATGAAGGAGATGGGAGTATGCGTATGAGAATATCATATTGGGTACTCTAGAACAATCTTTCTCAATTCTACCTGCATATTTGCATATGCTATATGAAACAAAATCTGGTACGGTTATACATCTACAATGTGGTGATGATAATAGATTTTTATATATTTTCTTCACTTTTCATGCTTCATTGTTTCTAACATTGTAGACCTATAGTCACTATTGATGGCACTCATTTGAAAAGGAAGTATTGAGGTGTGCCTTTCACTTCCATTTGTCATGATGTAAACTAATAGATATTCCCTTTAGCATTCGGGATTGGTGATTAAGAAAATTATGCATCATGGATGTGGTTTCTCACGAACTTGAAGGAAGTTTTCAATGAAAGACCGAATCCTATAATTATTACTAACAAACACTTAAGCATTCAGAAGTTATAGCAGAGTTTTCCCAAATGCATTCCATGGAATTTGCATGTATCACTTGTCAAACAACATGAAGTGCAAATTAAAATGATAACCAAGGACCTTGAGAAGCACTACTATAAAATACCTAAAGCCCACAAAATAAATGATTTAACCTAACTTTTTGGGGTTTTTAATTGTTGTTTCTAGTGCCAAAGAATATCTAGAAGGTGTTGGGCTTAAAAGGTGGATGTGGTCTCATATGAATAGAAGGAGGTATAATATCATGACAACTAACATTTATGAATCAATCAATGCTAAAGGCCCAAAAACTTCCAATTACTACATTTGTCAACGGAGTCAAAAAGATGTGTCAAAGATGGTTTTATGAAAGTCGAAGCAAAGCAAAGGAGTCCACAGATAAAATGACAACATATGTTTAAAAAATTAAGAAAATGATGAAAGCACAAAAAATGAGTGTAACTTTATTTTTTCAATGTAAAAGTTCTTTATTTATTCTTCATCATTTGTCATTAATTATGATATTATCTATGAGCGGGTATTTTTGCCCCAGATCCCGGTGGAATGGTTCTTATGACCTTAGCACTGTTAGGCTCTAGGCCTTAGATAACAAGGGCCTAAACTCAGAGAATAGGAGTCGCCACCTGAACTAGTCGGGGAGAAGATAGAAAGGGTAGATGACTCGATTCTTAAGGAATCTCAAACTCCTACTAGGTTCGAAAAGTTGGGTATGTATAGGGAAGGTGAGAATTGGCCCAGCACCTCTATAATGCCCGGTTCATTGGAACCAACCTCCTTATCAGGTCTAAATATTATTAAATTATTAAATTATTACATTATTATTCATATTATAAGCGATTAAAAGTAAATAAAATAATGAGCAATCATATAACACAAATAATTAAATGGGCACCCATAAGAGATCAAAACATGCCCTTACAAATATCCAAATGTTTAAAATACAAATAAAGTAAGACATCCGCAAAAGAGTGAAAACACGTTCCTTGCAATTGTCCCAAAAATAAATTAAAAATAAACAATTTAAATAAACTAGGTACCTAAAAGTGAAAGAATGCTTTTTTACAAACTCCTTAAAACCCAAACAATAAATAAATGCAATTATGGCTCCACTATTCATAACAAAATAAATATTCCAAACATATAGTTAATCATCACATAATAAATTAGGGCTTTAATCAAAGGAAATTAAGGTTAATCATAAAAATTATAATCCATAAACATATCTTAATATTATCACATTAATGAAATAAAGAGCACAACACATACAGTAGTCCCGCTAGCCGGTTAGCAGGTAGGGGTTAAGGGGGTAAAAGATTTACTATACTTGTTGTATGAGTTGTTGCCTCCAGAATATATGTTATTAATCATATTAGTAACAAAATAATGATGTTTAACACTTGAACAATTTGTCATAATCGCAATTTATAAATTAGTATTTTTAATCAAAATTTTGGATCTAGGGTTTTGTTAAAAAAATTAGGGTTTTAGCATTCAAAGTTTTGGAATTTACAACCAAACAAGAATAAAACAACAAATTAAAACAATGAAAAGCAAATCTACAAAATTATAATCAACAAGGAAGAACATATAGTTAGCTGAATAAATCATACTGTCATTGAAGATTACACCAAATAATTATGTTAATCCAAGCCTTTTGAATAGCTCAATCCTTCGATGAAGACTAATGTAGGATTCTACCTTGAAGTCTTATAATTGGTTTGGGTCACATAAGTTTTGGCTCAGTTATTGTGTCTATCATTTCTGTTTCTTAATTGCTTTCCTCTCCTCTCTTTTCTTTTGGCTTACTGTCTCTCGGTCCTCATTTAATATTATTTAATTAGGGTTTAATTAAGGTAAATTCGATTAAAAGTCCTAATCTTGCTAGAAAACTATCTACTTATCCAAATAGAGTATGGTCTTAAGTAGGATTAGGGAATTAAAGAAATGGCTCATGGCAAATTGGCCATGGAAAATGGTCAATCATCATGAGCTTTTGGGCCAATTTGGTAATTCCAACTTTTAAAATCAGGACCGGACTTCAATTTGCACTTTTAGTTGGACCGGTTTGAATTTGGGCTTTTTAAATTAGACAAGATTTATCTAGGGTCAAAATTAACGGTCTACATTGTCATATTATATTATTAGTGCTATTTTGCAGATAGAGCCTTCTAGCTACAATAAATATGATGTTAAGGACATAGATAAAAATTATATTGTCAATATATCTCTGAGAACATGTTGTTGCAAGAAGTTCCAATTAGATCAACTCCCATGTGTACATGCTCTTGTAGCTAATAGAAATAGTACCTATAATGGTTATAAGTTGTGTTTGCCATATTAATCGGGTGAGTCTTGGCATGAAACATATAAACCATTCATAAATCAAATTCTTCATATTATTGATTGGTCTATTCTGAAGCACATTCACAATGTCACTCTTCAACCACCAAAAGTACACACATCAACTGGCAAGCAGAAAAACATAAGATTCCTTCTTTAGGTGAGGAAAAATCTTAACCTAAGTACAGTCATTGCCATGAGCATGGCCATAATAGGTCTATTTGTCAAAATATCATCTCTTTGCACACCATTTCAGAATCATTGAGTGCTAAGAAATAAAACTACTCTGATTTGTATGTTGTATTCGTAAACTATTATGTAATATCAATGTGTTTGTATCATTTGTTGTATTCATAAACTGTTTAACAACTAATTATTACTTTTTGTTGGATTGCTATGAGAGGTTTTTGAACTATTATTTATATATTAGATATCATTAGATATTATTGGATTAATATGATAGGTTGTTGAACTATTGACAAGGGTTGATATGAATATATATAACTTCATATATATTGGTGTGGGTTACTATATTATTGATATGAGATTATATGAGTTGATATGGGTTGATATAGATAAAAATAGGGTTATATGGGTTTAAATGAGTTACTATACAATTGATGTGGGATGATATATATTGATATGGACAGATATAGGATTACAAGTGTTGATAAGAGTTAGTATACAAGTGATATGACATGATATGTATTGATATGAATAAATATAAGTTTATATGTATAGGTATGTATTACTATACAATTGATATGGGTTGATATAGATTGATATAGAGTTATATTGGTTGATATGAGTTATTATACAATTGATATGAGATGATATGTATTGATATGGATAGATATAGGATTACAAGTGTTGATAAGAGATATTATACAAGTGATATGGGATGATATGTGTTGATATGGATATATATAAATTTATATGTATAGGTATGTGTTACTGTATAATTGATATAGGTTGATATGGATTGATATAAGGTTATATGGGTTGACATGAGTTACTATACACTTGATATGGGATGATATGTATTCATATGGATAGATATAGGATTACAAGTGTGATAAGAATTATTATACAAGTAATATGGGATGATATGTGTTCACATGGATAGATGTAAGTTAAATGTATAGGTATGAGTTACTATACAATTGATATGGGATAATATGTGATGATATGTGTTGATATATATTGATATGGGTTGATATGGATAGATATGAGTTTATATGCATAGGTAAGAGTTACTATACAATTGATGTGGGAAAATATGTGATGATATGTGTTGATATATGCTTGATATGGATAAATTAAGATTATATGTATAGTTAAGAGTTACTATATAATTGATATGGGATAATAAGTGTTGATATATGTTCATATGGATTGATATGGATAAATATAAGTTTATTTGTATATATAAGAGTTACTATACAATTGATATGGGATGATATATGTTGATATGTATTGATATGGATAATTTTTCAATTATTACATATAAATTGCTCAACAATCACACAAACAGTTCAACCTATCAAGCATAAACCTAATAAATTATACAGTATCCATCCATCCAAAGGAACCTATGCATGGTAATCAAATACTTTAAAGAAAATCAAACATCTATATCAATAACTTTCCACAACCTTCAAATCGTCCATCTCATTTCACATATCAATATTCTTTTAAAATATATCCATTCTACTTGTAACACACACACACACACACACATATATATATATATATCCAATACCCCAACAAACACACACCCAAGAAATTGAAATACATATATCCATCCAACATATAAATGAAGAATAAACTAGAATTATGATTTAAATAATTTAGCATCTACATCAACAACTGTAAATATTCATAGTATAAATATTCACAATTAATATATAAATATCAAACTAATCACTTCCTTGTTGGCTTACAAATCACACAGCATCGTCATCGTTATCATCGTCACTATAATAAGCACCCTCTCTTTTGTTTGAAGCATGGACCCATAGATGAATTATTGTGTTGTATCTAAATCTCTCCATTATTTGTTGTGTGCAATGCGGAAATTTCAAACCTTTCATCATAAAATTCTCAATGAATTTGGCAACAAACATCCCACAATCCATTCTACAACAATGTATAAGTATTAAAAAACTATTTCAAAGAAATATATACATACTAATAGAAGGATTCATAATATGGTATATTACCTCTTTTCTTATGGGCAAGCATTGTTTTTGTAGGTGATTTTTAATTTGCAACACTTATATTTCTCCAATTCTAGCCTTTCGATGAAAAATCCAATTTTGTCCAACACGGTGACAACATTGCAGCAATCAGCTTCACATCACTAGTTCTCTCTTTTATGCATGCATGATTATATAGTGAATCATATACCGTAATTCTCCAATATGGTAGATTGATCTCTATAAGGAACTAGTGCTAGGTTTCATGATTCACTGGAAGATATACCACATCCACATCTTTAAAATGTTTTTGATACCAAGCCTTACATTGTACAAATTTCAGGAGAGTTGATGAAGGGTCCCACTTCTCCTTAAATCTACCATATCCATAAAAAAAAACACCGCATTAATGTTGCATGATCCATATGTCTTACATTGGTCAAAGTATTCAGGACAATACTTTTGCTTTTGAAGTACATAGTAAACGATCACGTCAATCTCCAAAGATGGAAATATGCCCTTACAACATCTTAATGTCAACAAAGAAAATAAATAAAATAGGACACCTACCAAAAGGTGAAAACATGTCACTTACAATTGTCCCAAAGTTTTTAAATTAATTAATTTATAGAAAATAAATAAATTAAATAGATAAGGCACCCATGAGTGGAAATATGCCTTTTACATCCTTTAAATCAAAATAATTAAATAAAAACCATTCAACCATTCATAGCAAAATAAATAATCCAAACATGTACTTTAATCATCACAATAATTAAAGTTGTGACTCCATTGACGAGGGGTCGCATACGGTTTATAGGATATGGTTTTGTTGGAAAATTAGAGTTTCTATCTAAGCTAGGGTTTCATATTTATAATAATTAGGGTTTTAGTGATATAGGGTTTTAAAAACTAATATAGCCAATTTAGGCTTTTTAGATGTACAAATCAAGATTAAAATATGCATATTAAAGATTAATGTATAATTATAGGATTTTAGACCTAAATATGTAAGCTAAGGTTTTTAGATTATGATTTATGCAATTTAGTTTCCATGGCATACCGTGCAAAATTTACAAAGCCAATTTTATATTTTAACAATTATAGTTATCTAAACAATGAAGATAATCCATGAAATTATATTAAATTGGCTAATAAGAAGTCATACCTTTGTTCGTTGATTTGACCAAGTTAAATTCAATTGATACAAGCTTATTGAAACTTCTACCTAGATCAATTGTTAGCATGGGTTGAGTGAAGCATTCTGAAGATCATAGATGATTTTAGCTATTGTCTCCTCTTGTGATTATTGTACTTTATTTTTTGTTCTCTATTTATTTTTAATTCTACTTACAGTTCTCTCTATTTTTCTTTTTATTATTGTGGCCCTCCCCCGTGTTGCTTTCAATCCCTTTTATTTATAATGTATCAATTAGGGTTAATACTACTTCTTAATCCAATTTCAAATTTTCTTACAGTTTCAGCACCATTGGGATTCTTAAATAAACCAAACTCTCTTAGAATCATCTAACCACAGCGTCTATGTCAATTTGGAGTGGCCAAATCGACATGAGCCTACTCCAAATTGACATGAGCTAGGATCATGTCGATTTGGACACTTCAAATCGACATGAGGTCCAAATCAACATGAGCTAGGTTCACATTGATTTGGATGGCCCAAATCGACATGAGTCATGCTCATGTCATTTTGACCCAGTCCAACTCAAACAGAATCCATTTTTTATAATTTTCAGACCGAACCCATTTTATAAATTTAATTTGGACCTTTATAAATTTGACCAGCTTGATTTAAGCTTTTAAACTTGGTTTAAGCTCTCTAAAATTATAATGGACCAGGTATAAGCTTCTTGAATTTAATTCAGGCCAAAATTAAGTGTCTACAAGAATCCATCACTAATGTTAAATATCTGAAAATAAAGGTGGGATTTCATGGTGAACTTTTAGCGATGGATCATATTCCATCACTAATAATGAAATTTTCAAAAAAAAAAAGCAGACTTTTACATGGTTTTTCAATGACGAAACTAAATTCATTGCTAATTCATCTCTATTCATCACTAAAATCCAAACCATTATTTCTTCCCTCTATTTATTTCATCTTTCTTTTTCTTCTTTCTCTCTACATTTTGTTATTCTCTCTTTTTCTCTTTCTCTTCCACAGGTAGGTTTTCAATTGTAAGAATGGGAGAGAGAAAAGAATAGATACTATGGGAAAAGGATTGATAAGGGTGGTTATCAGTCTAATAGATAAAGTCATGGGAGACAAAAAGATGTTAAGATAAATGTAACAATCGAGCCGGCAAAGAAGCGTCAAATGTAATAATTGGGGAAGCCACTATCTTGGGTCTTCAACAAATTACAGAAGAAGGGATTATTATAGCCTTTAGCCCCTCAACCATTACCAAATCCTCTTCCCTCTAATTTTGATACGAATATTTCCTATCAATTCCATTAGGTGCCTAGTCACAAAACAAATCAATGTACATGATTAAGGCATGAAATATAAAATCTCATCGATGATGGAAAGATCCTCTCCCCTGACATGTCTAAGTAGATGAAGTGTTTTCGCCTCCAACGTAACAAACTTCCCTAGGCTTGAGCGCTGCTCATCTTTCTTTGGTATTTTATTAGAACAATTATGTTTTTCAAATTAAAATTGTTTGAATAAATTACTTTTATTGAATTTATAATTTTGTTAGTTTTTGTCATTTTGATTAGTGTTGTTAGTTTTTTTTTCATTTTGATTGGTGTATCTATACAACATTATCTAAAAAATTTACTATGTGAGGAAATTATTTTATAGCTTTGAGCGGTGTATGTTTACATAGAGAGGGCTCCTACATAATTACTTATGTCTAGTTGATCTTAGAATACACTATGACTATGCATATGCTCATGCACCTTTCTATCCTTCAAAAATTTTCATTGGAAAACTTTGCCAACAACATACATGTCCATGCATCTACCCAAGTGCATCTCTACCTTTTTTGTGCTTTCACTGGATTTTTGTTATATTTTCCAAAATTTACCAATAAAAACCTAAATAAGGCTGAATAACCAAAACCAAATGAAAAATAAGACAAAACTAATAAAAACTAACAAAAACTAATGCAAATATTGTCCTAATTATGTATAAAATATGCATTTATCAGTATTTAAAATAGCTAAACAACATGTAGAATACAAAATCATTCATTCTTTAGTAATCCCATATCAAAGCATATTAATATATATTAACAAAGATCAATCTATATTAGAAAAGAAAACACAGTTCTTCACTGGTTAAAACATCTAAACAACTTGTAAAACACAAAATGATTCATGCTTTGGTATTCCCATATCAAATCATATCAAAATATATCAACTCATATCAAGGCATATCAACACATATCAATCCATATCAGTATGCTAAATACACTTCTTTAGCATTTAAAATAGCTAAACAACATGCAGAACACAAAATCATTTATTCTTTAGTAATCCCATATCGAATCATATCAACAAAGATCAATCTATATTAGTAAAAAAACACAATTCTTCACTATTTAAAATAGCTAAGCAACTTGTAAAACACAAAATGATGCACAATATATAATTGAGTAATTTTTTTAGTACAAGATTTGAATTCAATGTATATATATTTATTATAATAATATGTTAACATGTGAAGTACTTATTATAATAGACGTTTTGATAATATTATTAAATATTGATAGTATAATTATTGTTAGAAATCTTTTGTTACAGAGATTTTATGTATAATTAAGATACTATAGCACTATTTCAGATTTTTTATTTTTTAATGAAATATAGATCCTATTATTATTATTAGCCAAATAACCTTTATTTTCATATTTAGCACTCAAATTGAATGATACATTTAATATATTTTTTTAAGATTCTTGAAGCATGAATATAGTATGCAATATTGCCAGAACATGACACATATAGCGGTCATCCTCAAGTGTTAGATGACTGCCCTTGTTGTTCTGAAAACAAAATAAAGTCATAGTAGTGTTCACAGAGAGAAGTTCGACCTGGAGGATGACTGTTATTAGGTAATCCGTAACCATCTACCAATATGGACGACCGTACCTCAAATGGCAAACATTTCAACACTTATAGTAGAGGACGTGATGATAGGCACGGTGAGAACAACGGTCACATGTTAGCATGTCGCGACTGTCCTTGAATTTTAGCAATAGGTCATATACTTTAAGGCTGAAAACATAAAGATTGTCAGTAGAATTCATGGTCTAGAGGACGTACATTTCATATTTTGGTAGTAATTCCCTTGACAAATAAATTTATGACACATGGAATAGCCATTAAAAGAGGATACTCAAAATATGAAAAGGGCATCTATCCCTAGCCTCTAGACGATCGTCCCAATAACTACAGGATGGCTAATGATGGTAAAAACTCTTTCTGAGCACTAACACATAACCATTGGAAAACTTTCAAATGGAACGACTGTCCATGATAAACAGGTCACCACGATAAGTTCTTAAGCAACTGTTTATCATGCTTGGACGACCGCTACCTGAGACAGACATATATTCTTATAATAGCTAGCCAAATAGAATAAGAACTCTCTTAAATTTTATTAGTAATGGCTAGTGGGACTTATGTTGGATATAAATATCCCAAGAAACTTCACTTATAATAAGGTTTTTATTTTGATATAACTAAGATCAACAACTTTCATCTCTTTATATTAAACTATCTTTGTACTTGTTTGATTGTTGGGTGTGAGCATTATTTAAACACATTTGTAAGTTTGAGTGTGAGCTTTGAAACACTTAGGTTTTAGAGTGAGCCTAGGAAAACTCTTTTTGGGGTTGTGAGTAAGTCACTCAAGCCTTGTAAAAGTTAGGTGTGAACAAGTGAAAACACCAAGTTAGAGTTGAGCTTGTAAAAACTCAAGATTAGTGGAACCTTAACAAGTTATTAAGGAAGTGGATGTAGGATTAAGGAAATCCAAACCACTATAAACTCTTCTCTACTCTACTTTACTCTTCTCTCACTTTGTTTGATTTTAAAATTTTAACTTACCATCACTTCTTCAAAAACAACCAATTCAACCCCCCTCACCCTCCCCTCTTGGTTTCCATCTTAGGACAACAATTGGTATCAAAGCCTCAAAATTTCAAGAAGCTTAATTGTGAAATTTGATCCACAATGGCAGCCACTCCTTCATCTACCTCTATTACTCATCAAATGGAAATGTCAATTCTAATCTAAGACCTTACTTCAATGGAACAGCTTATTTTTGTTGGAAACACAATATGTATTTATTTCTTGATAGTGAGGGAATTAAGTTTTGGAAGTTTATGTATAATGAGTGAAAACCTCCTATTCATGAAATTGATGGTGCTTAAATGCCTCTTCCTAGAGACAAATGGATTGATGCTCAAGAAAGGGCTCACTATAAGAAAACTCTTGAGAATTATCATAAGGGATTTACCCAAGTGAGGTTAACCAAGACTCAAATGCTTGTGCATGAGTGTGACCATTTTAAATGAAGCCCAATGAAAATGTCACTGAGATGAAAATTAAGTTACTTGCTATTTCAATTACTTAAAGAAATATGGAAAAATCTATGATCAAGGTAATGTCAATAGCAAAATTTAAGAGTACTTACAGCCAAGAAGAACTTTGAATCAAAGGTTTCTTCAATTAAAGAAGCTCATGATCTTAGCACACTAAGAACCAATGAGCTAGTTGAAAAACTTCTTACCTTTGAATTGCACACCGAAAAGGAAGATGACAAAGGTGAGAAAAATAAAAAGAAAGCAATAGCTCTCAAAGTCACCAAAGAAGTTGAGAGCTCAAGTGAAGAAGATAATGATGATGATGAAGAAATGGCCATGCTATCTAGGAAAGTAAGTGAATGGAAAAGAAAGATGAGATTGCCAGCAAAAGGTAATCCCTCTGTAGACCCTTAATTTTTGCCCTAACTAGTCCGATCTTAAGTAAAAAAGGCCTAAGTTATGTTCGGTCCATTTCTTAATAAGCTTAAACCTATTCTAAGCTTTTAATTTGATTGGTCCAGCTTTTTAAAGCCTAAAATAAGTTCAATTCAATTTTTAAAGCCCCGAAATGGCCTGATTCGAGATTGAAGCAAGTTTAGTTCGATATGGATTATGCCATATCCAATTAGGCTGGTCCAATTCAATATGGATGGTCCATATCAAATTAGACCATGCCTAATTCGATACGGACATGTCCATATCAAATTAGGGGATGTAATGTTTAAAATTTTAAATACTAAACTTTTAATTAAATATTGATAATTGATAGTAAATAGTGATAAAGTGGCATGGATAAATGATGTAAATAGTGGATCTTAAAACTTACTGAAGAAATTATTTATTTTTATGGTTTTACAAGACTAAAAATTGAATTAGAATCAAAGGATAAGAGTGAGGGTGCGCCATAGTTAAAATGAGATTGGTCACACTTGATTAAACTATATATATATTTGGACAAGTGTGTGTATATGTAGAAGTATATTTCTTCTTCTCTCTTCTTCTTTCCACGCCTATCATCACCTTCACCACTAAAACTCCTCCTTTCTTCCTTCTTTTAAAAAATTTAGCCAAATTTTAAGAGAAAATCACATCTAGTTATAGGTTTTTAGAAGAATAAGCTGGAAAAGGTGAAATTATCAACAAGTGATTAAAGAAGAAAAGGGATTTTGAAAAAGGTATGTGCTTATTTATTTAAACTTGCAACTATTTGAATTTCAATAAATTTTATTATTTGAATTGGTTGATTGAGTTATCTTTAATGAGTTATTATTGAAAAGTATTTGATATAGACTCTTTCTATGTCAAAGAAACTAGTTTTTGATTCATTTTTATCATAGTTTTGGATATATTATGTTTAAGTGGTTAAGTGTATGAAACACAGAATTTTGCCAAACACAGTCAGTGACAAGGCCATGTCACTAGGCTTGTCAACGATGTTGTGCTTCAATGATGATGACATGATCAGTAACATGCCCGTGTCATAGGTACTGTGATGAAAGATAAATGACATGGCCAGTGACACGGCCATGTCTCTGGGCATGTCGTAGCTACTGTAATGCAAGTTAAATGATATGGCCAGTGACACGGCCATGTCTCTGGGCATGTCGTAGCTACTATAATGCAAGTTAAATGATACGGCCAGTGACATGTCGTGTCGTTAGGCATGTCAAAGCTTCTATAATAATGGGTAAATGACACGGTCATTGACACGCCCATGTCATTGGTCATGTCACTTGAATAATTGCCCAAAATAACCCTTTTCTTTGTCTTTTGTCTGTAATTCTATCCTAAAAAATTATAAGGCCTCAAAGTGTAAAGGATTTTTGAAATCAACACTAACAAGTAGTGTAACAAATTTATTTTGAATATATGATAAATATGTGTGATACCAAGTGTTGATCAAAGAATTGTTCCATTAAAGTGCTATACATAATTTAATGTTAATTAAAAACTACTGAATTGCCCAAATCATATTGATTTTAGATCTAGCTTGGGATTGAATGGCTAGCCAAAGGGAGGATATCCAAAATGATACTGGGTACTCTGTGCTATCAATGGACACTCTATGTCACCATATTTTGTGGGCATTTGTGCCATAGTGGACCATTGGCCAAATTTTATACAGTGAGCATTAAATTGCCAATAGTAACCTATTCTCCAAATCTAGGATCTGAGTTTAGTGTGTCTGGGAATAATTAAAGAAGTTATCTACATTGAAAACAGTATGTTATATGGCTATTGTTAAATTAACCGATTCTAAATTTAATCGTGTTTAGTATTTTAAGTTTAAATGAATTTATTAATTTCTTTATTTAACATTCTAAAAGTAATAATTTCTATTGTTTCTAAATCATTTTATGTATAGGTCTCTTTCCTTTAAATTTTATTGCATATTACAATACATAAGCACCACTAAGCTTTGCTTAGCGTGTTAAAATTATTTTCTGATGCACAGATTAAACAATAAGAGTTGAGACTGCAGAGTGAGAGATATACGTTCCTAGTCTGCATCACAAAGGTTCAAAAAACAATATTGTAAATATTGCATTCCGTATAGTTCACATGGAAATACTTTATAATTTTGTATGATAGTTGTATAAGTTAGAGAGTAGTTTGAGAACTATAATAATGTAAGTTAACAATAGGAGTTCTTTATAAATTAACAGATATATGTTTGTAATATGGGCATGATTATAATAGTTCTTTTGAAAGTTTAATAATTGTAGTAATACATAGAAGAATTTTGATTTTATTTCTATAATACATATATAGACAAGAGTGAGTATTTAGATGACATCACCTATGTAGTTAAGAGTATTTAGGCAATGTAGGGGATGTTATAGGGCACCTCTAATTCGATATGGTGGTCCATGTCAAAGTACTCTAATTCAATATGGACCTTGCTCCGTATCGAATTAGAGCCTTTCTAATTCAATATGGTGGTCCATATCGAATTAGGTAAATTCTAATTTGATATGGAGCTAGTTCATATTGAATTAGACTTTCTAATTTGATATGGTCTTTATTCCATGTGGGATTAAACTTGTTTTAATCCGACATGGTTACGGTTTCCATTGAATTAAAAATGATCTAATTCGATATGTTTTAGAGAAACTATTTCTAAATAAGAAATTGATACTTGGTTACATGGTTTTAACCTAATACTTTTCTATAAATACTGGAATAAAAAGAAGGAGATGCAATTTTTCCAATTAATAGTAGCAACAAGAATAAAGGAAGAAAAGCAACAAGCAATTAATTCAAAAAAAAACCTTAGCAGCAACCATTACGAAAGCAATCCAAAATACACAAAACCACAATAAACCAGAAGGCAGTAGCATATTGTCTTCACTTTGTTCAACTGAAATTGTACAACTACGCAAACGTAAAGCTTGAATCAACGTGAAATATCTGTAGAACCAGCAAATGGAGGTTTGAAATTCTTTATCTAATCTGTTTGAAAATTTATGGTAGTTCATTCATTATTATTTCATTGAATTGTTTTAGTTTGTTCTTCTTTTGTTTTTTATAAAAAATCCAATAAACTATTTGAGAATCCATATCTACAAAACTTATTTTGAATGTCCAGTAAACACTACAAAAAAACACGCTATCTGCGACAGACAGAATCCGTCGCAGATCCATCGCAAATCCGTCGCAAATCAAGTATTGCGACCGATCTGCGACCGATCTGCGACGGATATGATCCGTAAGTAAAAAAGGCGTCGCAATTTTCAATTTGCGACAGGCCGTCGCAGATTGCGACGGATTTGCAACCACTCGGCGGTTGCAAATCTTCCGTCGCAGATTCCGTCGCAGATTCCGTCGCAGAATGCCGTCGCAGATTTCCGTCGCAAATTCGTTGCAGATTCCGTCACAGATTGTCGTCGCGGATTCCGTCGCAGATTCCGTCATAGATTTCAGATATCCGTCACAGATTCGTGGCAAATCCGTAACAATTTAATATTGATTTTTATTGGAACTATTTGTATTATCAATTAATTTTATGAGAACTTTATAAATACATTTGGAAAATTTAAACACAATCTAAAATAAACACTAATTACATTGATAAAAATAATTCTTTTATTAATCTTCAATATAATAAAATATTTTACAATTTAATTATGCATGTGTTAAGAACACTACTACAAATAATCTATCTTGAAAATAACAATATTTGGGAAAAAGTAACACAAGTGTCTCACAATATAGAACTCAAAACAAATCAAACTCTAAATCCTCTGCTGTTCCTCCCTCCTCTAGCTCTCTCAAACTTCCTTCCCTTTGATCGCACATAGGGTTTAGTATGGCTGTGTGGCACATCAGGAGCTGGGCCAAAGTGTTTCACAGCTTCACGGGCATTCTTTGGACCTCTTAAAAGAACCTGAACAAATATTTGCATTAATAAGCTGCAATATGAGCAATATCATGTAATTAGAAAAAAATGTTAATAATTTTTACAAAAAAGTTTAAGCAATATCAAGATGGTATTTCCTTTATGTATTGTAGTTCTTGCATTTTGAATTAGTTATTCCTCTGGTTCAAAGGAAATATTTGTAGCATTCCCAGCAACTTCAGCTCCTCATAGAGTGGTTTTCAGTCTCTATCTCCATATTCTAGTTCAGTGGATCCGAAGAGGTATTGATGCTGCAAAATCCCTTTCATTGTACTCCACAGTAAAACAAACTCAGAAAATGGTTATGAAGAAACAAAACTAGCATTGCAAATACCTGACAACTCTGGAAGTTAAAAACTGGCGCTGACAATCCTCTCAAAACTGGAAGTTAGAAACGGATGAAATTTTCAAGTGCTTTCACTTCTAAATATGATAATAGCTTTTCTGAGACCAACCACTACGCCTGAAAATTCTAGATTTTTTCTTTTTCAGTTTTCGTTTTCAGCGCAAAGATCAGATTATTGGCCGCTAATCAGGTATTGCTTAACATGACAAAAATTCTTTCAATGGCACTTGCTAATTTCATTTGGCTATGTAAATGCTCCAACCAACTAAAACAAATATAATGTTTATTGCGGAAATAAGCATGTCATGTCAGTGAAAACTTAAAGAAAGCACTCAAGCGTCAGATTTACCAAATACTCATTCTGTCAGATCACAAAAATTGATGATATTGCATGTTATAATGCATCAATAGAGAAAAGAGATTAATTTGAATAATTATATAAGAATCTCCAATTACATGTTGCTATAAGATTATCATACAGAGCGTAATGACTCTCTACTCTACAGTGCATCAAACACTTCCAATGAGCTGGTACAATTTACAAATCCCAGAATACAAGAGTTCGGCAACCAAGATGATGCAACTTCATCAATCAATCAATCAAGTCTAAAATAATAGGACAGCATTTGGCAACTAAGAATATCTGCCTGCCTTCTCTGAGTATATGCCAAGCGAAAGCCATTTTAGAGAGTATTCCTACAACAGGGTTCAGGTGCCTAAAAATCTTAGCAAGAATTAGATCCTGTGTTTTGAAATATAATACCTGGTAAGGCTTCAACAAGTTAGTAGATATTAGTTAATGGATCCAGTTTGATCAACCGGTGTGCCAACTTGCTCTCCGCACAAAGCTTTTGAGATGTTTCCAGGCTCAAGAAGGTTGAAGACGACAACTGTACAAAATGAAATTATCAGGATTTTACAGAATTCAATACCGCACCAATATTATGAGTCTATGACACTACTATAAAAAGACATTTGATTTGAACATAAAAATGAGCCGGCACAGCAGACATGCTTGAGATTGGGAACCTTTTGACTGGACAAAACAGCTCTACTAATTCTTCAACCTTGGAAAAGTTACACCAATATATCCATCCGTCTGTTAGCACATGAGACATCTGATTTATCATCCTCCATTGTTTAATTAATCATCCCATTGGCAAGCCTCATCTATGATGGTTGACACAACAGGCTGAACCGAAACAGCATGTGGGGGGCTTCTCAGTTTGGGCGAATGTCTACTTCCTAGTTTTGGTAACTTATCTCATAGCTATGTTGCAATGGCTCTGGATGGTTTACAGGCCATTACCTGTGTATAATTTTTACTTTACAAAGTTTACATGCAATGCAAATGAATATGAAATGATTGTTTCAGGCAATTGATGTAAAAGGATTTTTGAGTCTGTCATGTACCTGACTTGAGAATAGAGAAGGGAAGGAGTAGAAAAAGAAAGAAGAAAAGATGCAGGGGAAGAGAAGAAGTTACAGCAGAAAGAAGAAGAAGAAGAAGAAGAAGAAGAAGAAGAAGAAGAAGAAGAAGAAATAGAGAAAATTAGGAGAGAAATTGTATTATATTTCCTTTGTTGCCGTAATTACTGCCAATGCAGTGTTTATATAATGATTTTCCCTACCAATTCTAATCAATATATTGATCATGCTCTACTGTTCAATTGCATTGCTGTACTTTTCCCTACACTTGCATTGTTAATTGTTGGTATTTGTTGCAATTGTTTGGTGATGCCACCAAATTATTACAGTTTGGTGACAATAATCAATTTTTCTTAACTTTTTGACTTGAAAAATAGAGAAATAAAATCATCTGATTTGATTTGCTTTCAATAACCGTGAGATGGGATTCATCTAGCGTTTCTAGATGGATTGGCATTGAGCATGTCATTTCGAACTTCACCATTCTCTCATTTATTTTACCCCAAAGAAGGGGTGAAATTTAATTAACTTAAATTCAGGGTAGTTATTAGAAATTTTAGTGAATAAGGAGCTATTAGGAATCCCATATAACTAGGATGCTATTAGGGATGCTATTAGGGATGCTCTAAAATACCCATGCTCACCAGATCACAATATAAATAAAATTACTCTCATAGAAATAATGGCACTTGTTCATATTGCTGAACGGTAAGATGGACAAGCAGATTGTAGAGAGAATGGGAAGAAGTAGAGAGACAGAAGCACATCATCATTGAATATTGCAAGCATTATGTACATATCATAGAGTACATCAGAAAAGTGATTTTAAAGAAGAATAATATTACTAAATCTCACATGCATAGTATGAGTTTTCCCACTGCTTGTTACACCATATGCAAAAATGGTTCCTGCAAGCACATGGAAAGAAAATGGGAAAACACTGAAACTAAAAGAAAATACAGAAAGTGAGATATGCTGAGCAGAGGGCTGTTCATTACACTAACCATTGATTCCTTCCATGGCGCCACTGACAACATGCTGGGCAGCAACATCATACACATATTACCTGACATATATATTGCACGTAAAATCTGTTAGAGAGCTTGACATCTAAAACCACAGAGAACTGTATATCTTAATGGCTGATCTACGCATATTACCTGGTGAGCTCTATATGCAAAATGCACACCTTGAAGCACCAAAGCTTCTTGATTCGATTCCCTATCTGCATTTCGGCCTAATTCAAGCTCCGTTATCACTCTCCTCATGTAAATCTTCGCTAGCTTCATACAAGCTTGCTTTATCTACATATCATCATCAGAAAGTTTTCAGTTTTCACCACAAATACATTATAAGTTGCAACCGGTTCATAGTAGAGAAGCCATGACCTTCATTTAAAGACACGTGTAGAAGTTCTAAACAAATCCGTCACAAAACGTTAAAATATATCGAAAGACAACTCCAATTCATATTAGCTCAAGTAGCAATGCTTCAAAAATAATACATACCTTGCTCACTACTCCAGAATCAAGCATCCAATAGGTTGGAATTTTCCAATCCTGATAAGAATGCAAAACTGAATTTCGAAGTTTAATCAGCCTGCCAATGCCTCTCTCTGACCTTATATGATCAACCAGTTAATAACAATATGGTAATCTCAATAGCATTTGGTTTTAGATGCACAAACAAATAAGTTTAATTGAATATAACCCTTACTTATCAAGTAAGATGGCCATCTTTTTCAAGGCAGTTTCACATTGAATGTTGGTATCGTCCTTAAAGGAAGATATCTCACTTTCTAACAGTTTAAGGCCTCGGTATTCAATGGCTGCTTCTCTCAGAGCATCAGCTTTACGCTCAGGCCAATTGAAATGCTTTAATACAGCCCGCTCATCAGCCTGTTGAATACAGAATACAGGTTAAGCACCAAAACGTAATAGTAACTGATAAAACCTAACCAAGACTGCATCTTTAGTCTACCCCAGAAAACTTTTTCCAGAGAATTTTTGTTTTCTTGGCCATCATTATTGGGGGAGAGAAAAAAGAGAACATAGCAAAGCATTGTACGATGGAAACTAGAGCATATAGCAATAGCATATATATGTATAACAATTAAAATACTAGGAACGGATTTGGAAGTTACCAAAGTTGAGAGTTGGGCATCAAGCCAATCCACAAATTTTAGGATATCTTCAATGTCGATATAAACCACAGCCAGCACTTTTTGGATAAGTCCATTGATGAAATCACCTTTTGTTTCGACATCATTTTTTATCTGCAAAATTTAAATTATGGGTAAAGGAAAAAAAAACAAAATATGGAAAAGGCCCAAAAATCTTAATTAATTTGCTAACAGCTAACAGATGTGCTGAACGATTTTGAATCTCTCCAATTATACTGCTGTGTGCACTTGCTGCGGCTGGTTTATACTGAATCTCTTTCTTCTCCTCTTGCTTTCTCAAGGAGTGATAGAATTGTACAATAGCTGGAGTTTTTGGAGCAGAGACTGCTGCTCTGGCTAGGGGTCGCATTGGGGGCGGCGGCGGTGGAGGTAGTGGAGGCGATGGTGGAGCCTTTCTTCCAGTGTCAGCAGCTTTGGATGTTGCGGGGGAGCTCTGACCATCTATGGATGTTTCTACAAATTGTTTAGAAGATGATGCCGTTGAAGAAGAAGGAGAATTAGCAGCTTTTGAACTGCTTGAACCTAACCTCTTCGATTTTGATCCTCGTTTCGACGCCATTACTTATCCAACCAACTCAATCAACCAAAATTAAGTTCAACTATTTAAAACAAAAATTATCTCATTTTCCTTATTTTCAGCATTCCTAGTTCATCAAGATATAATCTCCAGTGAATAACAAAGAAAAAAGAGCATATAAAATAGCAGCAAATAGAAACTTCAAACCTAGAAAATTTTAGTGAAAATTCTGAAAAACTCTACCTCGAATTGATACTGTTACTGTTACAAAAATATTCGGCATTTGCGACGGAAATCTGCGACGGACATGTTTCCGTCGCAAATTTGCTACGGATCTGCGACGGATTTGCGACGTAACATTTTCCGCAAAAATTCTCGGCGGGAGTAATCTCGCCAACTTTAGCGACGATTATTTGCGACGGACAGATTTTCGTCGCAGATCTGCGACGGATTTGCAACGGATTTGCGACCAATTTCTCAAAATTCCTCTGACTCGTCCTTCCGTCGCAAATCCGTCGCAGATCCGTAGCAAATTTGCGACGGAAACACGTCCGTCGCAGATTTCCGTCGCAAAATTCTGAATATTTTTATAGTAAAATTTGCGACGGCAATAGACGGTAGCAGATCTCCGTTGCAAATTGGTTTTTTTAGTGTTTTCTCTCTCGCTAAGTTTCCGCGCCAACTTTTGCGACGATTATTTGCGTTGGAATGATTTTCGTCGCAGATTTGCGACGGATTTGCAACGGATTTGCGACCAATTTCTCAAAATTCCTCTGACTCGTCCTTCCGTCGCAAATCCGTCGCAGATCCGTAGCAAATTTGCTACGGAAACATGTCCGTCGCAGATTTCCGTCGCAAAATTCTGAATATTTTTATAGTGAAATTTGCGACGGCAATAGACGGTAGCAGATCTCCGTTGCAAATTGGTTTTTTTAGTGTTTTCTCGCTCGCGCCAAGTTTCCGCGCCAACTTTTGCGACGATTATTTGCGACGGAATGATTTTCGTCGCAGATCTGTGACGGATTTGCAACGGATTTGCGATCAATTTCTCAAAATTCCTCTGACTTGTCCTTCCGTCGCAAATCTGTCGCAGATCCGTAGCAAATTTGCCACGGAAACCTGTCCGTCGCAGATTTCCGTCGCAAATGCCGAATATTTTTGTAGTGAAACTATATTATCCATGGGAACTTGTTTAACCTTAATTCAAATATCACGGTAACCTTAAATCAACATCACAGTAGCATTAGTCTCATACAATATCGATTTAAATTAAATATTCGATCTCCCAAAGTTTATAAATATAATCACAGTAGCTTTGTTTTCTAAAACCAAAACTCTAGCTTTGTTTTCTCAAGCCCAAACAGTAGCTTTGTTTTAATAACCAAAACCCTAATTCAAATCCCAAAACCCTAATTTTCATTTATAAAACAGCAAAGCCAATTCCCAAACCTTGAAACCCTAAACTCTAATCATATTTTTTTGTAATCCTAAAACCCTAATTCATAAGTTAAAACTCTAATTTTGTTCATTTATTATTCCAATGTAACATTAAAATATAGATTGATTATGTGATTTATTATATGTTCATGATGGATGCTTTATTTGTTTTGTGATGGATGGTTTACTTTTATTTATGATGGATGATTGAATGTCTTTTATTAGTTTATCTTAGTTTTAAAAATGTAAAGAGGTATGTTTCCAATTCGTGGGTACCTTATTAGTCAAGTCCCATGTAAATTAAATTATTTTGAGTTTTGAATTAATGTAAGGGACATGTTTCAACCAATCAGTGGGTGTCTCATTTTATTTACTTTTTTTTTGGACATTGGACATGGTTGTAAGGGCATATTTTCATCTTTGGATGCGTGCCCATTTATTATTTTGTTTAAACTTGTTTTGATTTCAATACAATGATTTTTTTTAATAATTGCATGTAGTATGGATAATTTTATAATATTTAAGAATTTAATAATATATAGACCTGAAAAGGAGGCTGGTTCCAATGAACCGAGAGTTGTGGGGGTGCTAGGTCATTCTCACCTTCCCCATGCATACCCAACTTTTCAAACCCATTAGGGAGTTGGGAATTCCTTAGGAATCAAGTCATCCACCCCTTTCTTTTCCCGGCCCATCTGGGCGGCGACACCATTTTCTCCAAGTTAGGCCCGTGTTCTCTGAGACCCTGAGCCTAATAGTGCCAAAGTCGCAAGAACCATTCCATATGGAAGTGGGGACGAAAATTCCCACTCATAATGGAAACTCCACTAGGGATAAGAGAAGTTGATTTTGTTGGTCTTTATATTATTTTATTCTTTCTTATTATGATATTATCCATTGCATCATTTAGATTACATCATGTGCATGAGTGAGGATGCCCGTGTAACCCTTGTTATGTTATGTAAGGGATATCACATTTGTACTCAAGATATGGAGATTGAGTATGGTATAACCACTCATAGCCTTGTACCCATTGGTATATACTTGTTATGGGAGCCTAAAGCTTTTTAACCTAAAGACTAAAGCTCATGTAATTGGCCTAGCCACTTTCCTTAGGTTTTTACCCAAATGCATATTGTTTGACTATGATTGATATATCTTGGTTTGAACCATGGCTTATTTGATTTGTTCTTTTTTTAATATGACCTACCTATGTTGTAAGCTCAAAATAGTTTTATTCTTCTGAACCCAAAAGACCTAAATTATTTTCAAAACTTTTCAAGATGGTCTTTGGATATAAAACCTTTTAAAGATGGATAAAAAAAAATCTTTTTCACCTCATAGCCCAAGCTCAAAGCCCAAAATCTATTTTTTTTCTAAAATATTTTTATAATGGGCTTTGAAACAAAACTATTTTTGCACTACATCCAAATTAAAACCTTTTTCTTTAATGAGCTTACAATTATTTAGGTCAATTATGGAATATTAAAAATTAATTGTGGGCCTAATTTATACTAAGAATTATTAATCATGGGCTCATTTTTGGCTTGAATCATTAGTTATTTTTTCAAATAGAAAATCTATTTATGATAAACCTTTTAATTTCATTTTAATCCTTAATATAGCATAAAAGCTATTTTTAGTTGATTCAATGGATTAAAACTTGATTAATGAAAATTATCATAAATTGACCTCTATGTTTGAAAATAAAACTATTGGTTAAAACTATCCAAGAGAATTTTTTTAAAATTAAATATCCCATGTTGGTATTCTGTCGACCATATACCTAGGAAAAGAGACTCGCCATTATTGTGTGGAAGTTATAAAGTTGGAAGGAACATCCTAATTATTTTTGTTTGCTCATTACTTGTGTATACATGCATACACACATTGCATTACATGACATTGATCCTTTCTAGCTCACAGGCCTGGAGTATAGAAGTTCAAGTGTGTACGATAATCCAACCTATGCCAGTGACGTAGAATTTAGTAATGACTCAGTTTGCTTCTCACCAAAAGCAATGGAACATGAACAGATTCAGAAGATGGTGGATGAAGCAATTAGATCCAAGATGGAAGAACTGAAGGAGGTTCTGGCTGTGATCATAAAAAGCCAGCTGGCTGCATTATTGGGAAATATTGTTGAAGCATTGCTAGTATTAAGAAGAAGAAAGATAAGGAAAAGGCTAAG
The DNA here is from genome assembly GCA_947685225.1 of Garcia nutans. Classification (NCBI taxonomy): domain Eukaryota; kingdom Viridiplantae; phylum Streptophyta; class Magnoliopsida; order Malpighiales; family Euphorbiaceae; genus Garcia; species Garcia nutans. Next base: position 3,842,816 of record CANTUV010000013.1, read on the forward strand.
ATTAGTGAAGCAACCACTGATGAAGATGAGGTAGTAATGGATGATGATTGGGCTCAGTATTTCCAAGATTCATAAGATAAAAAGAAAGAAGTGAAGACTGTGGAGAAATCAACTATGGAAAAGACTGAAACATTGGATGTGGAGGAAATGATTGTTGATTTAGAAAAATGATGGATGTGGACAAGCTATTTGAGAAAGATGAAGAAATTTCTTACAAGTTCAAGATGCCTTCTTTCGCTAGGTACAATGGTATAGGGAATCCTCAGTTGCATGTTAATCAGTACATCACCACTATGCAGTCAGCTAGAGATACTAAGGCTCAAACTCTAAGATATCTCATGCTCTCATTGGATCCTATTATGCAAAACTGGTTCAACGCCTTAGAGGAAAGTACTAAAAAAGATTGGAATATGATGTACAAAGCCTCATTCAGTAATATGGGTATAATGTCAAACAGGAAGTGACTCTGATGGAGGTGGAAACTATCAGACAAAAGTAAAATGATAATTTTGTTGACTACGTGAAGAGGTGGAGAAACAAGGTTGCACTACTTAAGAAGAGACCAGATGAGTCCGATCAAATTTGAATGATAGTAAGGGGTGTCCTACTCAGTCTGCGTGAAAGGATGCTTCACACTCTCATAAAGGATTTCGAAGATCTTCTCCAAGTTGGCTTACAGATAGAAGAATAGGAATCGGAGAAGAGCCATTTTTCTAAAAGAAAGAATGAGAGGAGAAATTATCAGTCTGGTGGCCAGAGTATACAGAATACAGTGGATATCAATGCGGTAACTAGTCAAGCAAATAGAAGACAGTTTTTAGATCTGTGAAAACCATTGTCTTGGGTTTTCAACAAGTTATAGAAAAAAGGGTTATTACAGTTGTTGGATCCTCGATCGCTATACGATCCTTCGCCATCAAACTTTGATGCTAAGGCCTTCTGTCAATTTCATCAAATGCAAGGGCATGAGACAGATAAATGTGCTCATTTAAGACATGAAATTCAAGATCTTATTGATAGTGGTAAGCTACCTGAGCTGAATAAGCCCAATACCAAGAGCAATCCTTTGCCTAAATTTGAAAGAGTACCTCCATCAGCAACCTTCATGGTAGGAGGAGGATTAAAGGAATATCTTATCTTATCCTCCTTTTAAGATGAGAGTATTGAAGATGTGAAGAGAGAAGAGGCCTAACTCAACGAACTTCCCTTGGCTTTGATATTTCTCATCCTATTTTGCTTTCTTTAGTATTTAATTGGAACAATTATGTTTTTTAAATTAAAATTGTTTAAATAAATTACTTTTATTGAATTAATAATTATTTTGGCTTTTGATATTATAGTGTTCAACCGATGATGAGTCTACCTTGATATTCAAGAATTAGTATATCTAGGCATCATGATCCGAATGACTTTACTAGGTGAGGGAATTATTCTATAGCATTGAGTTGTGTATGCTTACTTAGAGAGGGCTCCTACGTAATTACGAGCATCTAGATCCTAGTCAATCTTAGAACATGCTTTGACAAACTTTTAAGGTGAAATTGAACTCTATTTATTTAAGAGTGAGATGATCTAGGCATTGTTTGATGAGCCAGCAACTAGTACCAACCCTATTGACATCAATCCCTAGTTGTCCCTTTGAGCCTTTATAAGATTTTAGCTTGCTTTTCATTGGCTTGTAAACCCAATAACCTACCCTGAGCTGTTGTGAGACTTATGACAAGTCTGATGATCATTGAGTTACTAAAAAGAAAGAAGATCAAAGAAAAAGGCTGCACAACCAAGACTATAAGGATAGTTGAAGGTCACCTGAACTATACCTAACATCACAAAATGACATCAAGACAACAAATGATTTATCCTCACTAAAGTAGACTTATCTTACCCCATTCATATCCAGAAGTATAAAATAGTACAAATAAGACAACTCTCTTAAAGTTAGGGCAAAAAAAAGAAGAAGAAAAAATAGAGGAAAAAAAGAAAAGAAAAAGAAGAATAAACAAGAAAGAAAAATAAAACCCAAAAAAGAAGTTCAGAATGCCAACCGAGTTCTTTTTTTACCTAAAGCAAGCATAAAATTTCCAGCTAGTCTACGAGAACGATTGACTTGAATTGGTCTAGTCCAGCCAAAGACTCAAATACATAAGGGAAAGGTTTCATTTTATCCAACATAGCTCTAGGCCTGCAATCTTGAAAGTCTTAGACTTGATATTCCAAAAGGGAAAAGTATAAAGGGTTGTCTAAAGACCAAGATAGTACTGATTGGATCCAGATTTCAGCAAAGAAGAAGGAAGGGCATTCAAGCTCTCTAATTTCATGAAGTCGGAAGATAAAATCGATGCCCAGAAGGTGAAAATGGTTGTAATGTGAAGGTTTGTCAGCAATTTCACATCAGCTTTAATCTAAAAATGGCCTTCATTTAACCCGTGTCCCTTATAGACCTTGTTTCAAGCTTATTAAAGACATGTTGATCTCTCTTTGTAACACCCCAATTTTTATTGAAAGTAATGAGATACAATAATTGGTGAGAGATATTAGAAATATAAACAACATATACATTATATATAAAAGGCTAAATATAAATGATATAATATTATTATATATATACCTAATTAGTAATAATATTTATATGGTAGGAAAAAAGGAAAAGGAGAGTCATCAATCTCTAGAAATTTCTTCTTCTTCTTCTTTTATTTTCATTCTTGGCCATTTCCATAGACAAGGGAGAAAGAGATGATTTTAATTTAATCAATCATCAAATTTTACAAAGAATTTTCAAGAGTTGGTGATAGTTTTGGTACTAAGTGGTGTAATAACTAAGTTTTCTTTAACTTATATGAATTTTCTTTTGAGTAGAGTTTTTAATAAATTGGATGATTATCTAAATGATTAAAATGAAGTTAATCAATATTGAAATGATGATTTTTAAGGTTAGATTGAAAGAGAAGAGATTTCTTTTCTTTCTTCTTATTTGTATGTGTTATGAGAGAAAGTGATGATTGATTGAATAAGATGATTATTTTATTAGTTTTTTTCCTCAAATTGCTACTTATTTATTATGATAATTATTGTTTTCTTCATGCATTTTGGAAGTTTTAATCTATTTATTTAGTGATTTCAGCATTTTGGTAGTTTTAATTTATCCCAGTGTTTAGATCATTTTTTGTACTAGTTTTTAGTATGATGTTTATGTGTTTTTAGTTAATGTTTCATTTGAGTTTTATTTAAAGTTTGTTTTAAGTGTTTATTTTAGGTTAAAGTGCAAAAACTCCCTTGGAAGACCAAAACAAAGAAAGAAGAGCATGAATCAAGCAAGACATGGCCAAGCCAAATCAAGCTTGGCCGTGTCACCTCAAAGAAAATTTTGGCAGAGCTTGACACAGCCAGGAGACACAACCAAGCCACTGGCCATGTCTCACCTAAAGACCAAAACTGAAGAAACCAAAGAAAGAAAAGAAGGACAGAAGCTGACGCACTCAAGTGACACGGCCAAGCCACTGGCGTGTCACTCTCATCTCCAAAGTACGAAGAAAAGAAAAGGAGAAATAGAAGTTGACACACCCAGGAGACACGGCCAGGAGCTTGGCCGTGTCCCATCTCATGCCAAAGAATAAAAGAAAAGCGGAAGAAGACACACTCAAGTGACATGGCCAAGCTATGTGACACGGCCAAGCTTGTGGCCGTGTGACACCCGGTACTCAAATTCACAACGTGCGCAAAATTTTTAGCGAAGAGAATTGTATAAATAGATAAGATTAGGTCAAGGGGGCGGTTTTGTATTTTTTTGGAGAACTTTTCTCTGAAACAAGAGAACTATCAAAGATTGATGTTACTTTCATTCAAACACTCTAGATCAAATTAGTTCTAGCCATTACATTATTCTTTTAGCAAAAATCTAAGCAAGAGATTCTTCAGAAGCAAAAGGAAAATTGTAATTGGTTTTGTTCTTCAACTCTATTTCTTAAGTTTCATTGAAATTTTATTTTTGAATTCTTTAATGTCTAAATTAATTTTTTTGAATTTTAATAAGATGAATTTGTTTGATAGCATTACTATGAACTAATTTTGATCTAGTCTAGGGTTTGTATGAAGCTACTATGATTGTATGAACTGGTTATTTCTCTTAATTGATTTATTTCTTTTATCCTTAATTGAATGGATTAATGTTAATATATAATTGATTGGCCACCAATTATGTGTTTTAGGTAGTTAGATGAAGGATTGAGAAATGAAATCTAATACTGGAATAATTTAATTAGGGACTTAGGTGAATTAGAAATATAAACCTAAGGAAAAGGTCATTTTGATTGTAGTAAGATTAATTGAAAAAGGTTTGAATGTGAGAGCTTATCTCCTTCATTTGATTAATTAAGTTGCTTGAAATCTGATCTTTGAAATTAAATCAATTGAGAGGAATAGCCGTTCATACATATAAATTAGTAGAGAAGTGCAAACCCTAGGCTTTTCTATTAAGTGAATTAATATATTTGTTCAGTTTTCTTTAATTGTTATAAATTCAATTCCTTTCAGTTTTCGTTAGTTGTTCAGAAATTTAATTTTATAAATCAAAGACAATTAATTGATAATTGTTTATTACAATTTGATAAATAATTAGCTTATCTAGCTTCCTTGTGAGACGACCTTGAGGTGTTCACCAAAATACTACAGCAGCCTCGTATACTTGTGAGTGTAGCTTTAGTAGTGTTTATTAGAGCGCAACAATGATAGTTATGTTGGAGTTATATAAGTGTTGAATTGATGGGTTATGGATATAAACTAAGATGATGATTAAGGGTGTTATAGTGTTGAGTTTGAAATGATTATGTTCATATGGTTGAGAGTTCAAAATGTAAAACTTTTGCCTGACATGGCCAGTGACACAGCCATGTCCTTGGGCGTGTCAACAGTGCTGAGTTTAACATTGATGACACGACCATTAACACGGCCATGTCCTTAAGCGTGTCGTAGCTTATGTAAGGCAAAATAATTGACACGGCCATTAACATGCCCTTGTAGTTGGGTGTGTCAAAGTTTCTGTGAGGCATAATGAATGACATGGGTAGTGACAAGCCCATGTCATTGGACGTGTCAATGCTTCTATATGAGTGAGTTAATGACACGGTCATTAACACGCCCGTATTTTTGGGCCTGTCACTTGAGAATAACTCTTTTTTTATTTGCAATTCCTATTTAAGTGGTTTGATGTTAAGAATGCCTTAGAATGTGATATTAAATGGTTATTTATGATCACATTTGGTATAGGCATTGAGAGAGAGTAGTTTGCCCAACCCTAGTGTTGAAGGGCAACTTAGAAGAGAAGGTTAGAGGAAGTTTTAAAGCTTATTTTGGAATGTTTCCTAAGGTATGTACAAACTCTTGATAAATGGAATGTGATTGCATTACATTTGGCCTAACACATTTTGGATGAAAAATGTATTAAGCTACTTGATACATTATGTATTCATGAACATGATGCTAAGACATGTGAATTGCTATGTGTGCATTATTATGCATTGTGAAAAGCGATTATTAATGACTAAATTGAATAAAATGTGAACTTTGTGCAAAATTTGAAAATACCCAAATGTTTGGGTAATGTGGTTTATTGTGTATACATAAAAGATATTATGTAAAGTCATTGGTAATGGCTAGATTGTATAAAATGAGATACATTATGATTATATGATGATGTTGATGTAAATGAGATAAATGAGGCAATGTGCCTATCTTGATCATGAGAAAATGAGAAAAAGATTGATAATGGAAAATAAAATAATTGTGTGCCTAATATGTTATTCAATTTTTAGAGTTCTGTGTTTGGCGACATGCCTATATTTGCCTATGGGGCTAGACGCTTGGCGTTACTGTGAAAATATTTTTGAGATAAAAAGATCAGGTCGTAAGCCTCAGAATAAGTCCTTGAAGCTGGGCTGCGTAAAAAGACCGGGTTGTAAGCTAAGCCCTAGTTAGACTATTACATTGATATTTTGCCTTCGGGGCTAGACACATGGTGTCATTATGGACCAAAATAGTAACTCTGAGATTTTAATAATGTATTAGTTGTTTGGGCCTATGCTTGTGTATGTGATGTTATGGTACCTATTGTATATAAAACTTGTGATGGTTAAATGAGATATATGATGGTGATCATGGAATGATATGATCACAATACATATGCAAATTACTGGAAAGGAATGTGGCATAAGAAAATATGCTAAATGATGAGAAATGAATTGTTGAAAGACTTGAGTAGAGCTAAGTCTTGATATTGAAAATGAGATTATAGAAATATAATGTGATGTGTAATATGTATATAGTTGTGGAAATTGTGTGTATTGTTTCATGAATGTTATGATAAGCCATCGAATTATGGCTTATGTTAAAGACTTGTATAAATTATGAAATTAGTGAAAAGCTATGAAAAGTGCATTGAAAATGAGAAACATGATAAGAATATGATGATAAATGATTTTAGTGATGTAAGTGTGATTTTTTGTAATGTATATATGTATGTTGTATGCTATTTATATGTACTACTAAGCTTTCGAGCTTAGCGCAGTTGTGTAAATTGCACAGGTGAGTAGATTGTTGATCTGGGAGTCAAACAGTTGTGCCACGAGAAGAGTAAAAGTGTTTCGAGACCAACTAGAAGGTGGTGCATGCATGTACAATTTTATTATGTTGTGTTTTGATAAAAAAATGTATGTGCACATAAGTGAATTTCAGAAAAAACAATGTAAATTTATATATATGTAATCTAATGAAAAGTATAATGGTTTTTTAAATTTTCTTTTATTAAAAATATAATTGATGTAGACTAAAGTAAGGGTTTAAAAAATACTGTAAAGTAACATCCTTATATTTTTATATGCTTATTATACGTATATGGGGTATATGTATGGTATATATATAGGATATAGGGGTGTTACACTCTTGGTAGATAGAGTCTATCAGTGCAGATAGGTTGGATAAGCATGCATATGAGATAGACAATATTTAAACTCAATGAGACCTTTGGCCAAGTAATGTATATGTGCCTATATGAAGTGCAATAGTTCTTGCTTAAATGGAAATGATTCCCAAGTTTAGTACAGTGACTAGGGTTATTATGTTATAGATATGTTAATTTGGAAAATCGAGTCCTGAGGTACAATGACACTGATTTGACAAAGTCAACATTTAATTTTTTTTTTTTTAATTTATTTTCTTGTTTCATAAACCTTTAAGTTAGGGGAAGTCTGTTGCACAGTCAAACCTCGAAGGACACATTGGGCAAAATAAAGAATTATTTGCAACATTATAAAGAAGTTACCAACTGGCGTGCTAAATCATAATTTGAAATGGACGTATCTCTGCTGCTTGAGCCCCCACCACTCATGTTTTCAACATCATTAAGATAAAAGCCATAAATGTGAAGTTTTCTATCATTCCAATGCAAGATCTGAATGAACATCTGGAAGGAATCCATGGGAGCACTTCAGCTAATCACCTCAGTTTGTGAGTCAATAGAATCACTGTAAGTATTATTCATGCATATCATGCTTACATAAGCATATCACATTGCATTTTTGTCTTGCGTTGTCTATTCTTTGTCAAAGTGAACAACAGATATTCTATGAAGCAAACATAAAGTATATATGGAATTAAGGGGCGTGGAAGGCCATGGTTTGAAGAAGATCTAATCACTTGATAAAAATGGAGATGCATACTTGTACATGAAACCAGACAACACACAAAAATCAAGTAGAGCCTACATGGAAAAAGAAATCATTGGTTTGAACCTACATAGGGGAAAAGTTTCTCCTTTCAATTTTTTGAGTTTATGCGTGTATAAAATATTTTCAGACTCACTTTTAATATTTTGCCACGCAGGGGGCAAAGAGAGGATATGAGGACTAGCTAAAAAAATAGCTGAATTTTTTGCAAAGAGGGGATATGAAGACTAGCTAAAAAATAGCTGAATTTTTTGCAAAGAAAAGAACAAAAAGAATAGAATAAGAAGAAAGTAAGAACTTCAAAAGAATGAAGATGTAAAAGAAAAAGATCAATCAGCTAGAAGAGGTAAAATTATTTGGCTAGAAGAAAGCCAAAACTCCCAACTGACAAAAGTACAGTCAGCTAGAAGAGCTGAAATTATTTGGCTTGAAGAAAGCTAAAACCCCTAACTAACAGAAGGTCAGTCAGCTAGAAGAACTGGAATTGATTGGGTAGAATAAAGCCAAAACCTTCAATCCAAATCCAGTATCGGGTTTATAAATTCAATATAGACATGTCCATATTGAATTAGGGCACCTCTAATTTGATATGGTGGTCCATATCGAATTTGAAGTACTCTAATTCGATATGAACCTTGCTCCATATCGAATTAGAGTCTTTCTAATTCAATACGGTGGTCCATATCGAATTAGAATTACTCTAATTCAATATGGACCTTGTTCCATATCAAATTATGTAATTCTAATTTTATATGGAGCTAGTCCACATCGAATTAGACTTTTTAATTCGATGTGATCTTTATTCCATGTCAGATTAAACTTATTTTAATCAGACATGGTCACATTTCCCTTAAATTAAAAATGATCTAATTCAATATTCATCAGAGAAACTATTTATAAATAGGAAATTGATACTTGGTTACACGATTTTAACCTAATATTTTTCTTTAAATACAGGAATAAAAAGAACGGAGAGGGAATTTTGTCAATTATTAGTAGCAGCAAGAATTAAGAGTGACAAGCTACAAGGAATTAACTCAAAAAAAAAAAACCTTAGTAGCAACCATTACAAAAAGCAATCCAAAATACACAAAACCACAATAAACCAGAAGGCAGGAGCTTACTATCTTCACTTTGTTCAACCGAAATTCTACAACTGGTGCAAGCATAAAGCTTGAATCAACATGAAATATCGGTGGAACTAACAAATGAAGAATTGAAATTATTTATCTAATCTATTTTAAAAGTCATAATAGTTCATTCATTATTATTTCATTGAATTGTTTTAGTTCATTCTTCTTTTGTTTTTTATAAAATATCCAAAAAACTATTTGAGAATCCATGTCAACAAAACTTATTTTGATTGTCCAATAAACTACTTTACCCACAGGAGCTTATTTAACCTTAATTCAAATATAACAGTAACCTTAAATCAATATCACAGTAGCATTAGTCTCATACAATTTCAATCTCAATTAAATATTCGATGGCCCAAAGTTTATAAATATAATCACAGTAGCTTTGTTTTCTAAAACCAAAACCCTAGCTTGTTTTCTAAAACCAAAACCCTAGCTTTGTTTTCTCCAACCCAAACAGTAGCTTTTTTTACTAAGACCAAAATAGTAGCTTTGTTTTAATAACCAAAACCCTAATTAAAACCCCAAAACCCTAATTTTCATATATAAAACAGGAAAACCAATTCCCAATCCTTGAAACCCTAAACTTTAATCATGTATTATGTAATCCTAAAACCCTAATCAAAAACCCTAATTCATAAGTTAAAACCCTAGTTTTGTGCATTTATTATTCCAATGTAACATTAAAATCGAGATTGATTATGTGATTTATTATATGTTCATGATGGATATGTAAACCCTTAATTTTGGACCTAATCCAGTCCGACCCTACATAAAAGGGAGTTAGCTCAAGTCTAAAGGTTTAGACCAATATGGAACAATTTTATAAGCCTAAAATGGTCTGGTACAATATTAAAATCCTAAGACATAATAATATGATAATAAATAATAAAAAAGAAAATTTTATGTTATTTATTTTATAATACTAATAATAATAATAAATAATAAAATATAAAATATAAAATATAATAATAAAATATAATGATACAAATTATAATAATATAACCGAACCCAAATTTAATCGGGGCATGGCCAATTTGCCACCGACCACTAATCTGACCCTCGATTTATTAATTTCGTAATTGAATATTGATTTTCTCTTAACTGTCGGATGGAGTGTATTAGGGTTTGAATTTGCCTATAAATAACAAAGTTTTAATGTTGAAAAAAAGAAGAAGGGATTAAGAGAGCAGCACGGATTAGCAATACCTGAATTAACACAGAGCAACGAAACAACCAACAAAGATTATTAAACAAAAAAAGCCATCAAACACAGAAAACATTATCAAACATGGCAATAGCTAGTGTCTTGATTTTATTCAACCAATAAGTGCAAGATTGGTGCAAGCAAATGTTTGGATCAATGTTTAATTACTGGTGGAATCAAAAAATGAAGGTATGTCCTCTAAACTAAATTCATTTAAACTTGGCATAAGAAGTTTTGATGATGTTTCTTTATATTCATGATATATATTCTTCATCCCAAAATAGTTCCAATAACTTAGACATAATCTATTTATGTTCATCAATACATAATTATTAGTTTAAACATGTCCAGTAGCCATTTCCATACAAATATTTATCAAAAATCAATTGTTAAAGTAGTTTGAAAATTTTTACAGTAACTAAGATTTTACCAAAACACTAATATGTTTCTCAAATAAAAAAACCCTAAATTTATTTTTTCAAATACTAAAATCTTAATTCAATTTTCTAAAACCCAAAACCCTAATCTTTTTTCTAAAAATAACACCTGAACCCTTAATTTCCTAAAACCCTAATATCTAATTCATCAATTTCCAAATCCCTAATCTCCAGAAGCCTTAAATCCCAAAAACCCTAGTCCTTAAAACCTAAACCCTCTAATCTTGTTTTCAAAAATGTAAAAACCCCAATTTCATCCATAAACCTTAAAATCCCAATCCATATACTAAAACCTTAATTTTTACCCTAAAGGCCCAAATTTAGTCATAAAAATTCTAAAACCCTAATTTTATTCTTAAAATCCTAATTTAAGATGTAAACCCTAAATTTGTATATTTGATGCTTAATTTAAATATGAAAACCTAGATTCAATTATTTCATGTTTATGATGAATGATTTATTAATGTTTTATTTGTTATGGATGATTTATTTTATTTTTTTCTTATGGAGAATGTTTGAATGATTTAAATTTCATTTAGTTAATTATTTAGTTCTTCAAAGATTGTAAGAGGTATGTTTTCACTTTATGGGTACCTCATTAATTAAGCTCGATGTAAATCATTTTAAGATTTGAGACTATTGTAAGGGACAGATTTCCGCTTATGGTGGGTGTCCCATTTTATTTATTTCTTTTCTTTTCTTTTTGGATATTGGACTTTGTAAAGGCATTTTTTTCATCCTCGGATGGGTGCCTATTTATTAAGTTGTTTGGGCATTCTTTAATTTTAATACAATGAATATTTATTTACTTTAATATGTATGCAATATGGATGATATTTCAATAAGTTAAGAATTTAATAATATCTAGACCTGAAAAGGAGGTTGGTTCCTGATTAACAGATCGTTATGGGGGTGCTGGGTCATTCTCACCTTCCCCAAACATACCCAACTTTCTGAACTCATTAGGGGGTTGAGAATTCTTTAGGAATCGAGTCATCCACCCCTTTCTATTTTTTCTGCTCATCAGGGTATGACTCCATTTTCTCTGGGTTTAGACCCGTGTTCTTTTAGGCCCTGTGTCATATCCGTGATTTTGGAGAAATTAAATAAGTATTTAGAGATATAGAAGTTGTATATACCAATATATATACCTAGTGTATATATAACATATACATATGGTATATTAATTGTATATGTTTGATTAATAAATTACATACTTAATATATTTAATACACATATATGGTACATTTGATGTGTATATAAAGTACACATTATTTGTGCATATGTATAATATCCCAAATTATTTTTGAAAATTTCTAAATTTTAGAAATTTGATAAAATAAATTATAATTTAAATGGATAAATTAAATTAATAATTTTAAATAAAAAAATGAAGGGATTTTAAATGAAAAGTGGAATATATTTGTGATATATATGTAAAATGTACATAACATATAAAAGTTAACACTTTTTAAAAGAAAGTCAAAGTCCAATGGCATTTTTGTAAATAAATTTTAGAAATTTAAAATTAATAAAATAATTCAAAAATAAATAATTTTTGAATGGAATAGGGATTTTTGGACTTTTAATTTATTAAATAAATAAATAATTATTAATTATTAAAATATTAAATAATATATGTATATGGTCATAAATAAAGGAGGAAAGGAAACAGAAAATAAAATTTTGTTTTCATCTTCTTCTTCTCCATCAAGGGCCGAACCTCCATGGGAGCTAGACCAAGGAATTTGATTCTTCCATACTCCACAAATTAAAGGATTTAACAAGTTTAAAGTGGATTTTTGGTGATTTCCACAAAAATTAGTAAGTTTCCAACTTCTTTCTTTGGATTTCATGGAAATTGTGATTATGTTTATTTTGGGTTTTTGAAGTTCTAAGATTTAATTATCTATTTGGGTATGGATGAAGTTATTTTAAGTGATTAACAATGATTTTAATGTTGGATTGAAGAAATTGTTGAGTTTGGATAAGATTGGTGAAGAGAGAGAATTTAGGGTTATGTAATTTTTGGGGTTTTGAAATCATGGTTTTTAATTGTGCAAATTGATTCCAAATGAGTTGGTTTTATGCATAAACAAGTATTTTAAAGTCAAATATTGGATTTGGTTGTGTTTTGGTTAGAGTTTGAGAATGGAAGTGGAGATTTAGGATTTTGGAAAAGTGATTTCCCAAAGTGGTTGAATTGTTTGATTTTATTTGTTTAAGCATGTCATTTAGTGTTAAAAGTGATGAATATAAGCTCAAAATGATTAATGGATTGTGTTGGAATGGAAAACCTTCAATGGGGGAAGGATATGTCATTTTAGGGTTTTGTGTATAAGAGTGTATTTTTCTAATGTAAATGGTTTAAATATATTAAAATATGTTTTTAATAATATAAATAAACTTAAAACACTAATTTAAATGGAATAAAATGGAATTCTAATTTTAAAGTAAGGAAAGGCTAAATTTTTGGAATTTGTAGGAGTGATGTTTAATTATGGTTTAATATTGAAAATGCCATTAAATGTGATACTAAATGATTAGTTGCTATCACATTTGGTTTAGGCATTGAGGGAGCTTGATTTGCTTCATCCAAGTGGTGAAGGGAAAGTTGGAAGGATAGGATTGGAGGTTGTTTTAAGCTTGTTTTGGGTTGCTATTTGAGGTATGTACAAACTTTGAATACATTGGTTATGTTTGCATGATATTTGGGCTTAACTCATTTTGGTGAAAAATGTGTTAAGCTACTTTGTACATTGGTTATGTATGAATAATGTGCTGTGATATTTGTAATGTTATATGTGTGTTAAATGCATTGTGAAAAGTAATTGATAATGGCTAAATTGTGCAAATGTGATTAATATGTGAATTATGTGTAAATACCCAAAGTAATTGGGTAATGTGTTGTGAATGAAAAAAAATGGTATAATATAATGAGATATATGGAAACATAATGAAATGAATTAATATTGATATAAATGAGAAAAGTGAAAAAATAAGAAAATAAGGCAATATGTCTATATTGAATATGTGACAATGAGAAAGAGATTAATAATGAGAAATAAGAATAAATTGTATGTCTAGTATGTTATTCAATTTTCAGAGTTCTGTGTTTGGTGGCATGCCTATTATTGCATATGGGCTAGACGTTAGGCATCATTGTAAAAATATTTTTGAGGTGAAATGACCGGGTAGTAAGCCTCAAAAATAAATTTTTAAAGCTAGGCTGGGTGAAATGACCGAGTCGGAAGCTTAGGCCTAGTTGGATTATTACAATGATATATTGCTTACAGGGCTAGACACATGGTGTCATTATAGACAAAAATAGTAACTCTGAAATTTAAATAGCATATTAGTTATCTTTGGGCCCATGTTTGTGTTTGTTTTTATATGAATTATGGTTTGTGAAATATTTGAAAATTATGAGGAAATGGAATGATGTGATGTTCAGAAGTATTTTTCATTGGCATTACTTTACATTTTTATTATTATCAAAGTTTGTACCACTAAGCTTTTAGGTTAGTACGATTGTAATTCATCGCGTAGGTGGCATGGACATTTTGGTAGAGCCGGAGAGTTCTACTGGACCTAGTCGTGCCTAGGCTTGCATTTATCAAGCTTGAAGTTTTTTTGGGTACATCAAGATCAGAGTCATTTGCCAGCATGTACATATTTGATATTGTAGTATATTTTGATATTATGTATATTATGTTTGTTTTTTATGTATATATATTGTAAATTGTAAAGAATATTTTGGATAAGTTGTTTAAAATGGGATTCTATATGTGTTGTTGATTTATATATATATCTATGTATAAATAATTTGAGAAAATATGGAGAAATTGAGAAGTATTGGTGAAATGGAGATTTGATTTTTATTGGGAGTATTTTCTGATGCAAGTTGTGTTTTACTGAATTTTGGAAATGTCCAAATTACAGACAAAACTCTGGCGAATTTTTTTCAGAGATTTTCATATAAAATGTTTATTTTGGGTTAATATAACAAGTAAAGAATATTTATATACTATTTAATTTTATATATTTAGTATTTGAAATTTTAAAACAGAAATGTGAAAATTTTTATTAAATCGATCTGTGACTTTTTTATACCATATATGCGTATTTTACATATGCTGAAAATATGTATTGTACGTATATAGGGTATAAGGATGCTACATTTATTTTGGTACCAGAGCCTAGGTTTGAGATTCTCGACCTAGGTGGGGTTGTTAAAGAGAGAAAATTGGAATTTAAAAAAAAATAATTTTCAATTGTGATGCATGCATTGGCACTAGCAATTTATCTGATCCCTAATGTGGCAATATCCGTTCGACATAATAGATATGAGTTTAGATGGCGTCTGGGTTATATAGATCAGAGTAGCACAGTAGAAGCGCCATTCTGGACCTTATGAATTAAGAATTTTTGGAACTTTTATTTGAAATTAAGATTCATAGTTGATTGAATTGATGAATAAGTAAAATTTAGGAAAATAATCTAAGAAATGATTTAAGATATGAAATAAAAAGTTTGAGAAATGGGCATGATAGTTATAGAAAATTCTATATGTGTACTGTAACGTGATATTATTTGAATTTTTGGATAAATCTAGGAATTTTAGATAAGTTTGAAAATTTAATAGAAAGTTATTCTATATGTTAGAATCCAATGAAAAAAAAACTAAAAATTTACATACAATATTATATGTATTCCTAGATCATATGGTTAAAATTTTATGAATTTTTATTAAGGTTTAATACCTAAAAAAAAGGAAAAAAAATGGATAACAGGGTGCTCCTAGAGGAATTATTAAAGAAACAAATTATGTGGGTTTAGAATATTTAATTTTTAAATATAGTAAATCAGCTTGGAAAAAATTTAAAATTCTTAATATAAGTCCATATATGTGTCAAGTGCACATAGTTAAAAATTTTACAAGCTTTTATAAAGAATTGGTAAGGAATATAAAAATTGAAAGTGAGATTGACATGAAATTATGGAAGTCATACAACTTTATGTATATGAGTAATAAATTAATTTAATGAGACAAATGAATAAGAAAAATTATGAAAATTTATATACAGACGGGTAGAAGTATGAAGAAGGAATATGGAGTTTTGAATAATTTAGAACAAAGAGTTCATAATTTAAAAAAAAAATCAAAGAGGGAAATGGTATGTGATAATGAATTGTTTATTATGAAAAAAAAAATGATGCATGATTTAGGGTTTGAGTATGTAAAATTAGGATATCTAAATGGATGATGTTAGTATAATGAAATGAATTAGTGTTGTTTAAAAGTAAATGTTATGATCTTAAGATTAGGAATGTGACATGGATGAGATTTGGTGAGGTTCATATTGTTGGTTGTATTATATGAAATTTGAATTTTTGAAATGGGTTTCCATAATTGTGGAAGTGATGTGTTTTGATGTTATATTAATATAAAATTAATGTTTCTAGAGTTAGCTCTTGAAAATGAGATTAATAGAATGAAGTTTAAGTAAAGCAGTAAGTTGAAAATTTAGAGTTGTAAGGGAATTTCGATAAAGATTGTTTAGATATTGATAGTTTAATGTTTAATAAGCATGAGAGTAATTTTGAATGAGTAATATTATTTATGAAAATATCATGTAATGTATAATGTGGTTGATAGTATAGATACTAGATATGAAATAAAGAGAAATGATTAAGAAAGTGAAAATATATATATGAAGCGTATGGTAAGTGTATGGAAAATGCGAGAGAGAAGTCACATTGGAAATATGACTAAAAATTATGTAAAAAAATGATGAATGAGGATAATTTATTTATTATATAAGGATGAGAAATGATAATATTCCATGAAATACGATAAATGTTCAATTTATATATATAAAAAGTTGAGTATAATTGTGTGATTGTGTGTATATACGAATATGATATGTGTGGTAAATTGTCCAATACAGAAACTAATGTGATAGGAAAGAAAATATGGAAAGTAAGACACATTATGAATGTGACTTATGGATATGTATGTGGATAATTTAAAAATATGGAAAATATTTAAAATGTGAAATAATATGAATTTGTGAGATGGAGGTGATCATGATAAGGTTGATCACCTGAAAATTGTGACAATATGATGTGATGTGAAAGTGATCAAGTATTAAGTTGATTACTTAAAGATATGAAAAAGTATTGTTGAAGTATTATGGTATGTTTGTAACCCTATATAATTACTTATTTGATTTAAGAAGGAGAAATTGGTAAAAAAAAATTGTTGAATAAGTTGAGATATAATTGGTAATTATTAGTAAATGGATTTTAAAATTGGAAAAGGAGTTTTTGTTTAAAAAAAATTGTATAAAATTAGTATATAAATATATGAGTTGTTGATCATAATGTTAATGGATCATGTGTCTAGGCTAATAAAAATAAGTGGATAAGGGTAACTTGTCTTAAAACATAATTGATATGCGTTAACTCTTCATGTAGTAAGAGTTTAAAGAACTAATATGTGATTTTGAAATTTCACGGGTGTGTGACCATTAAGACATGGGTGTAGTTTCGAGACAAGAGTTATTTGAGAAAGAATTATAGTGAAGGCAGTGTTTATTTGTAACCCACAAACGTGGGCTTAAGATGATATAATTGTGAAATATATTGAGTGGAATTGATAGTTTTTGTTTCATGAGATACAAGAAAGATTTATGGTTGATATAGTTAGACTAATAACCTTGTGTAGAAATTTATTTATGACCATAGATAGTGTGAAAACAAAAGAGAATTGTGAAATATGATAAGTTCATAAATATGGTAACTATAAGAAATGTAAGAAAATAATAAATGAAAAGAATTATGAAATGTGAGTAAGAGTTATATTGAATGTGTTTGAAAGTGGTATAAAATGAATAAGTTAATGAAAATGATGTTTAAAGTGAATGAGACTAGGGGAAATGAATATTATTTGTAATGATGAATTCGAAGAGAATTAAGATTTGAGAATAAATTTGACCTAATAGAATTAGGTCATGAATTAAAAACAGATTGATGAATTTAAAATAGACTAAAGATTTATCAGAATAGAATAAGGCTGTTGTAATATCCTCATTTATGCCCTAGAAGTTTTGCATGTTGTTGTTGTGGTTGTTGTTGTTATTGTTGTTGTTGTTGTATTGTTGGTTTAAATTGAGAAAAGAAAAGTATAAGTATTTTGGGAAAGAATTTAGGGTTTAGAGACAAGTTTATATGTTGTGTATATTGTGATATATATAACATATACATTGGTCAAAAGAGTTGGTCAAGGCAAGAGGAGATATTTTTTAGGGCATGTGAAATTACCAAAATGGGCAAGAGATAACAAAGAGAATTAAGATATGTATGAGGGCATTATAGTAATTTTCCTTTGGATGGGTATTTAATGAAGTTTGACTTTGTGATTCTTCATCATCTTTTCTTCTTTCTTTCAAGAGGTGGCCGGCTCTCTATTAGCAAAAGGGAAGGAGAAGTGTTCTTGATACTAAGATCAAATTGAAGAAGGAATTGAGAGCTTTGGTGAAAGAATTGTGGAATTTCTTCATCTAAGGTAAGTATTCTTTTGTTTCCTTTACTTATTTTGTAGTAGTGTTGAAGTTATGATTAGGGTGATTTGTGATTTGTTGGTTTGATGATTAGATGTGTTTGTGTTGTGTTCTCAAGTGTTGAATTGGTTTTAAGTTAAGAGTTTAAATAGGTGTTGTTGTTGGAAGTGGTGGATGTTGAAAGATGGTGATTGTAGGGTTTTGAGATGATTTGTGTTTAAGTGTAATATTAATGTGTTATGAGGTGATTCTTATGATGAATATGTGTTTAGAACATTGTTTATGTTCATTTGAAACATGTGGTATGATGTATATTAAGTTTAAATGCAATTGGGAAAGTGTTGGCTTTGGTTAGGGTTTTGGTTATGGGTGACACGACCAAAAATCTATGGGAAACACGGCCAAGACAGGAAATTTTGAAGGTGTTGGATTGATTTTTGGGAGACACGGCCGTGTCCCCAAGCCATGTTTGCTACTGCCAAAGTTTGGTTGAGAGACACGGCCACAAGCTTGGCCGTGTCCCTTGCCCGTGTTGCTTACTGTCCAATTGGGTTGAGTGACACGGCCACAAGCTTGGCCGTGTCCCTCATATGGGTTAGGTAAGTTTTGTTTTCCTTGACCTAGTTGCAATGTTTTGGTTCTTCAAAGGTAGGTTGGTTCCTAAACCTAAACTTAAACATACTTTAAACTATGAATGAGCTAATCAAATGCATATGAAAGATCCTAAAGCTATGAATCATATAAATTGTTCTTTGCCCTAATTGCATTGTTGAGATTTAAATAAGGTTATGTTATGCATTGTGAAAGGTAATGTGTTTTATGAGTAATGTACTTTGAAATGTTATATCAAAGATGTGATATCAATGATGCTTTATGCATAATATGAATTGAAATGTGAAATGTGATACAAAGCCATTGTTATTGGCTATGATGAT
Organism: Garcia nutans; assembly: GCA_947685225.1. Lineage (NCBI taxonomy): Eukaryota > Viridiplantae > Streptophyta > Magnoliopsida > Malpighiales > Euphorbiaceae > Garcia > Garcia nutans. The sequence continues at coordinate 3,861,811 of CANTUV010000013.1, forward strand.
GATATTGAGAGAAAGAAGGCATGTATGCCTAAATGTTGATGATAATTGGAAATGGAAATGATAATTGAATAATAAATGAATTGTGTGGCTAATGTGTTATTCTATTTTCAGAGTTTGTTGTTGGTGGCATGCCTAGTAAGTGTAACAATCTCTTGAAGTTAGGTTGGATTGAATCCTTGAAGCCTAATTGAGATGTTACCACCCTTGAAGCTAGGTTGGGTTGGTTCTTGAAGCCAAGTTGGGTTGAAGCTTAGCATGCTTTGCTCCCCTTGAAGCTTGGTTGAACCTAATCCTTGAAGCCTAGTTGGGTATATGATATTGATAAATGTGATGATAGAACCAAAACATTAACTCTGAAAATTGAATGGCATATTAGTGTGTCTTGGGCCCATGCTTGTCTATGGTTAATGTGAGTCATGAATGATGCTTGCCTTTGCTTATTGTTGATGATGAATGATTAAATGAATATAAATGAGGTCTATGATAAGATGTGAAGTATGATATGCCTATATATATATATATGTTGAGTTATAAAATGGAAAGCTATGTTATCAACTTGGCATATATGATGTTACATGCATAATATGGATTGAGAATTGGTACTGCATTGCATTAAAGCATAACATTAGCATGATTATCTTACTAAGCCGTTGGCTTAGCGCGATAGTGTTTAATCGCGCAGGTAATAGAGTTGATAGAGTTGATCCCGAAAGCTCTTCGAAACCGACCGAGGGTAGACAGTGAAGAGTTGATTTTGGAGACTTAAAGATCAAAGAAAACTTGCCAATCATGTATAACTCTTTTATATTTTGTAAAGTATTGATTAAATGTACATATATGTATATTTGTAAATATGGAATTAAGTGTTTTCAAATATGTAAATATGTAAATATTTTATGACTTCCGCTGTGTAATAACTATATGTATGTATATATATATATCTAATGTGTTTTATTTTAAAAGTAAATGATCTACTTTTCTATAATATATAATGATAATAGTATTGTATCTATTTAAATGTTTTGAATTTTGAAGAAAATCGTAGCATCCCTATGTTTGGTGCACTTATGCTACATTGTTGTGGTTGTAGTGTGTGTGCATTGGATGTGGGGGTGTTACAATTGTTTTGGTATCAGAGCCTAGGTTTGAGATTCTCAACCTAGGTAATATGTTATAAAAAGAATATTTTGAATTAAAAAGTGAGTTTTTGAAATAAAATACATGTTTGGGATTGGCAATCTTTGATCTTTAATAAGGTGTGTCCTGTTGTGTTTGCAGTGTTAGGTGTTGATGGATTCTCATTTGAGACAGTCAGTTGAGGGCAGTGAGGAGAGTGTTGCTCCTGATGAGGGAGTTAGAGTTGAGAGTGCTGGGGAGGCACCTGCTTCTGGGTCGGGGAGACCAACTGGTGAGGAGGTTCCACCAGCTTGGTTTGTGAATACGATGAAGACTTTCAGGCAAGCGCCAGTACAACCAGTGCCACCACCCCCTCAGCCTTTGGTGCCAGTGAGGCACTATGACAAGTTAAGGAAGTATGGAGCTGAGGATTTTATTGGTACCACTGATCCAGCTGTAGCAGAACAGTGGCTTGACAAAGTTCAGAGGATCTTTATTCAGTTGCAAGCCACCCCTGAGGAAAAGTTTGATTATGCAAGATCCTTGTTGCAGAAGGATGCATATAGTTGGTGGAAGACAGTGCCCCATTCTATGGATGATCCATCAACCTTGTCATATGCTGACTTTTTGAGAGAATTTGAATTGAAGTATACTCCAAGGGAGTATAAAGATGGGAAGAAAAGAGAATTTTTAGATTTGAAGCAAGATCACCGGACCGTAACTGAATATGAGGTTGAGTTTATTCGATTAAGTCAGTATGCTGGGGGCATAATATCAGATGAGGTAGATAGATGTAGGAGGTTTGAAGAGGGATTGAGGCCCTCTATCATGTGTCATGTGGCTGGATCCAGATATCAAGATTTTTCCCAGCTAGTGGCAGCAGCTCGGAGTGTGGAGCGAGCTCAGGGTATTGCAGCTGCTTCAGAGGATGAGGTTAGGGTGAGAAGGCCCCAGTTTGAGGCAGGGTCTTCTTCAGTGAAGAGGGGTAGAGGAAGCTTTGTTCCTCGGAGTATTAGGAGTCTGAGACCAGCAGGTAGATCAGTGCAGTTCCAGAGACAAAGATTCAGACCTGCAGCTTCAGTGGCAAGTGCTCCAACCCCTATGGTTCAGAGATCCACCTTACCTATCTGCATCCATTGTGGGAGGCCCCATGGTGGTCCTTGTTGGAAGGCTGGTGTTGCAGGGGTATGTTTCAGGTGTGGGTCACCTGACCATTTTGTGAAAGATTGCCCTGAGAGGCAAAGGCATATGCCAGTTGATTCTGCCGCTTCTCGAGCCAGTGTGAGGGGAGGCAGAGGTGCCAGCCGAGGAGGTAGACCGGGGTTCATTTCTAGAGGTGGTGCTACATCCAGGGAGACTAGACCGGAGGAGGTTGGTTCTTCCCAGAGGATGTATGTTATGCAGAGGCAGCCGGATGCATCGGCAGTCATAGCTGGTACTTTTTCTTTATTTGATACTCCAGTACTTGCTTTGATTGATCCGGGTTCCACACATTCATATATTAGTGCATCTGTTTTACCTGTATTTGATGTGCATGCTGAATCCCTAGGGTTTGATGTTTTGGTAACAAATCCGTTAGGGCATAGTGTGATTGTTAGTAAAGTGCACAAAGATAGTGCAGTAGTGGTGCAGGGTGAGGAGTTCCTTGGGGATTTGATTGAGATGCCATTTAAGGAATATGATGTGATCCTAGGCATGGATTGGCTATCTCGACATGGAGCTGTGGTGGATTGTAAAAAGAAAATTGTTTCTTTGAGAACTGGTGATGGTAGGGAGGTGATAGTATCTAATGAGCAAGGACAGCTAGCCTCCTTATTTGTTTCAGCTGTTGCAGCTAGGAGGTTGATTAGGAAAGGGTGTGAAGCCTATCTTGCTCATGTGGTAGATACTAGAGTAAGAGGTTCTCCTATTGATAACATTGCCACAGTTGCAGAGTTCCCAGATGTATTTCCAGAGGAGCTGCCAGGATTGCCTCCTGAGAGAGAGGTGGAGTTTGGTATTGAATTGTTGCCTGGTACCACTCCTATCTCTATTACTCCTTACAGAATGGCACCAGCAGAATTGAGGGAGTTGAAAGTACAATTACAGGAGCTGTTGGATAAAGGATTCATTCGCCCCAGTGTTTCTCCTTGGGGAGCTCCTGTGTTATTTGTAAAGAAGAAAGATGGTACTATGAGGTTGTGCATCGATTATAGGCAATTGAACAAGGTGACCATTAAAAATAAGTATCCTTTGCCTAGAATCGATGATCTCTTTGATCAATTGAAGGGAGCGTCAGTATTCTCTAAGATTGATCTGAGATCGGGGTACCATCAGCTGAGAGTCAGAGCTGAGGATGTTCCGAAGACAGCTTTTCGGACCAGGTATGGGCATTATGAGTTTTTAGTTATGCCTTTTGGTCTGACGAATGCACCTGCAGCTTTTATGGATTTGATGAACAGGGTGTTTAGGCCCTATTTGGATCAGTTTGTAGTGGTCTTCATCGATGATATTCTGGTGTATTCGAGGAATGAAGAGGAACATGATATGCATCTGCGGATTGTGTTGCAGATCTTGAGAGAGAAGCATTTGTTTGCTAAATTGTCGAAGTGTGAGTTCTGGTTGGATCAAGTCGCTTTTCTCGGACATATTGTTTCCGCAGAAGGCATTAGAGTTGATCCGAGCAAAGTTGAAGCCATTTTGAATTGGAGTTCACCCAAGTCTGTGACAGAGGTTAGAAGTTTTCTGGGTTTGGCAGGCTATTACCGGCGGTTTGTGAAAGGGTTTTCTTTGATAGCTACTCCACTCACCAGATTACTTCGTAAGGGAGTTAAATTTGTGTGGACTGATCAGTGTCAGGCTAGCTTTGAACAGTTGAAAGATATGTTGACTCAAGCGCCTGTTCTCACTTTACCTATAGAAGGCCAACCCTATGTGATCTACAGTGATGCTTCACATATTGATTTGGGTTGTGTGCTAATGCAGGAAGGGAAAGTTATAGCTTATGCATCTCGTCAGTTGAAACCGCATGAGCTTAACTATCCTACCCATGATTTGGAGTTGGCAGCTATTGTGTTTGCATTGAAGATTTGGCGCCACTATCTGTTTGGGGAGAAATGTTTTATCTACACTGATCACAAGAGTTTGAAGTATTTGGGTGTCCAGAAAGAACTCAATCTTCGCCAGAGAAGATGGTTAGAATTGATTAAAGACTACGACTGCTTGATAGATTATCATCCAGGTAAAGCAAATGTTGTTGCTGATGCCTTGAGTCGAAAGTCTTTAGCTGGTTTAACTTTTTACTCGCTCTCGTTGCTTGTTGAGTTGAGAGCATTGTGTGCTAGTTTTGTACCTTGTGTTGATGGTGCATTGTTAGCACAGTTGCATGTGAAACCAGTTTTGTTGGATCAGATTAAAGAGGCTCAGTTGGCTGATAAGAAGATTCAGAAGATTATTTCAGATTGTCAGAATGGAAAGAGTAGAGATTTTGTTGTGAAAAGTGATGGAAGCCTCTGGTTTAAAAACAGATTGTGTGTACCCGATGATGTTGATTTGAAAAGGATTATTTTGGAAGAAGCACATCAGTCAGTGTTTGCTATGCATCCGGGCAATACAAAGATGTATCATGACTTGAGACAGCATTACTGGTGGATTGGGTTGAAGAGAGACATTGCTGAATTTGTATCTAAATGTCTCACTTGTCAGAAGGTTAAAGCAGAGCATCAAGTTCCCACTGGGTTGCTTCAACCGTTGTCAGTGCCAGAATGGAAGTGGGAAAGAGTGACAATGGACTTTGTGTCTGGATTGCCTTTGACACAAAGGAAACATGATGCCATATGGGTGATTGTGGATAGATTGACTAAGACAGCTCATTTCCTTCCGATTCGGATGGATTACTCTTTGGAGAGGTTGGCTGAGCTGTACATCCATGAGATTGTGAGATTGCATGGTGTTCCAACTTCTTTAGTGTCTGATCGAGATCCCAGGTTTACTTCGAGATTTTGGAAGAGTTTGCATAGTGCTTTGGGTTCTCGACTGCATTTCAGCACTGCTTTTCATCCACAGACGGATGGACAGTCTGAGAGGGTGATACAGATCATTGAGGATATGTTGAGAAGCTGTGTCATCGATTTCACTGGAAGTTGGGATAGATTCTTACCTCTTGTAGAGTTTGCTTATAACAACAGTCACCAATCCAGCATTGGTATGGCACCATTCGAAGCACTGTATGGTAGACGGTGTAGGACACCGCTGTGTTGGAATGAACTTGGGGAAAGTAAGTTAATTGGGCCTGATTTGATTAAAGAAACTGAAGAGAAAGTGAAGTTGATTCGGGGCAGGTTAAAAGCAGCTTCAGACCGACAGAAGTCCTATGCAGATCTGAAGAGGAGAGACATTCAGTTTGATGTTGGAGATAAGGTATTTTTGAAGGTATCTCCTTGGAAGAAGATTTTGAGGTTCGGTCGAAAAGGGAAATTGAGTCCTCGTTTCATCGGACCTTATGAAGTGTTAGAAAGAGTTGGGCCAGTGGCGTATAGACTTGCTTTGCCACCTGAGTTGGATCGTATTCATAATGTGTTCCATGTATCTATGTTGAGGAGGTATAGGTCGGATCCATCTCATGTGTTGCCATTTGAATCTATTGAAGTGAGCCCAGACTTGACATTTGAAGAGGAACCAGTTGCTATCTTGGCACGAGAAGTGAAAGAGTTGAGGAACAAGAGTGTACCATTGGTGAAGGTTCTATGGAAGAACCACGGAAAAGAAGAAGCAACTTGGGAAAATGAACAAACCATGCGAGAGCAATATCCTCAGTTGTTTCAGACTTGATATCAGGTAATTTCGAGGACGAAATTTCTTTTTAGAGGGGGAGAATTGTAATATCCTCATTTATGCCCTAGAAGTTTTGCATGTTGTTGTTGTGGTTGTTGTTGTTATTGTTGTTGTTGTTGTATTGTTGGTTTAAATTGAGAAAAGAAAAGTATAAGTATTTTGGGAAAGAATTTAGGGTTTAGAGACAAGTTTATATGTTGTGTATATTGTGATATATATAACATATACATTGGTCAAAAGAGTTGGTCAAGGCAAGAGGAGATATTTTTTAGGGCATGTGAAATTACCAAAATGGGCAAGAGATAACAAAGAGAATTAAGATATGTATGAGGGCATTATAGTAATTTTCCTTTGGATGGGTATTTAATGAAGTTTGACTTTGTGATTCTTCATCATCTTTTCTTCTTTCTTTCAAGAGGTGGCCGGCTCTCTATTAGCAAAAGGGAAGGAGAAGTGTTCTTGATACTAAGATCAAATTGAAGAAGGAATTGAGAGCTTTGGTGAAAGAATTGTGGAATTTCTTCATCTAAGGTAAGTATTCTTTTGTTTCCTTTACTTATTTTGTAGTAGTGTTGAAGTTATGATTAGGGTGATTTGTGATTTGTTGGTTTGATGATTAGATGTGTTTGTGTTGTGTTCTCAAGTGTTGAATTGATTTTAAGTTAAGAGTTTAAATAGGTGTTGTTGTTGGAAGTGGTGGATGTTGAAAGATGGTGATTGTAGGGTTTTGAGATGATTTGTGTTTAAGTGTAATATTAATGTGTTATGAGGTGATTCTTATGATGAATATGTGTTTAGAACATTGTTTATGTTCATTTGAAACATGTGGTATGATGTATATTAAGTTTAAATGCAATTGGGAAAGTGTTGGCTTTGGTTAGGGTTTTGGTTATGGGTGACACGGCCAAAAAGCTATGGGAAACACGGCCAAGACAGGAAATTTTGAAGGTGTTGGATTGATTTTTGGGAGACACGGCCGTGTCCCCAAGCCATGTTTGCTACTGCCAAAGTTTGGTTGAGAGACACGGCCACAAGCTTGGCCGTGTCCCTTGCCCGTGTTGCTTACTGTCCAATTGGGTTGAGTGACACGGCCACAAGCTTGGCCGTGTCCCTCATGTGTGCTGCCCGTGTCCCTCATATGGGTTAGGTAAGTTTTGTTTTCCTTGACCTAGTTGCAATGTTTTGGTTCTTCAAAGGTAGGTTGGTTCCTAAACCTAAACTTAAACATACTTTAAACTATGAATGAGCTAATCAAATGCATATGAAAGATCCTAAAGCTATGAATCAAATAAATTGTTCTTTGCCCTAATTGCATTGTTGAGATTTAAATAAGGTTATGTTATGCATTGTGAAAGGTAATGTGTTTTATGAGTAATGTACTTTGAAATGTTATATCAAAGATGTGATATCAATGATGCTTTATGCATAATATGAATTGAAATGTGAAATGTGATACAAAGCCATTGTTATTGGCTATGATGATGATATTGAGAGAAAGAAGGCATGTATGCCTAAATGTTGATGATAATTGGAAATGGAAATGATAATTGAATAATAAATGAATTGTGTGGCTAATGTGTTATTCTATTTTCAGAGTTTGTTGTTGGTGGCATGCCTAGTAAGTGTAACAATCTCTTGAAGTTAGGTTGGATTGAATCCTTGAAGCCTAATTGAGATGTTACCACCCTTGAAGCTAGGTTGGGTTGGTTCTTGAAGCCAAGTTGGGTTGAAGCTTAGCATGCTTTGCTCCCCTTGAAGCTTGGTTGAACCTAATCCTTGAAGCCTAGTTGGGTATATGATATTGATAAATGTGATGATAGAACCAAAACATTAACTCTGAAAATTGAATGGCATATTAGTGTGTCTTGGGCCCATGCTTGTCTATGGTTAATGTGAGTCATGAATGATGCTTGCCTTTGCTTATTGTTGATGATGAATGATTAAATGAATATAAATGAGGTCTATGATAAGATGTGAAGTATGATATGCCTATATATATATATATGTTGAGTTATAAAATGGAAAGCTATGTTATCAACTTGGCATATATGATGTTACATGCATAATATGGATTGAGAATTGGTACTGCATTGCATTAAAGCATAACATTAGCATGATTATCTTACTAAGCCGTTGGCTTAGCGCGATAGTGTTTAATCGCGCAGGTAATAGAGTTGATAGAGTTGATCCCGAAAGCTCTTCGAAACCGACCGAGGGTAGACAGTGAAGAGTTGATTTTGGAGACTTAAAGATCAAAGAAAACTTGCCAATCATGTATAACTCTTTTATATTTTGTAAAGTATTGATTAAATGTACATATATGTATATTTGTAAATATGGAATTAAGTGTTTTCAAATATGTAAATATGTAAATATTTTATGACTTCCGCTGTGTAATAACTATATGTATGTATATATATATATCTAATGTGTTTTATTTTAAAAGTAAATGATCTACTTTTCTATAATATATAATGATAATAGTATTGTATCTATTTAAATGTTTTGAATTTTGAAGAAAATCATAGCATCCCTATGTTTGGTGCACTTATGCTACATTGTTGTGGTTGTAGTGTGTGTGCATTGGATGTGGGGGTGTTACAATTGTTTTGGTATCAGAGCCTAGGTTTGAGATTCTCAACCTAGGTAATATGTTATAAAAAGAATATTTTGAATTAAAAAGTGAGTTTTTGAAATAAAATACATGTTTGGGATTGGCAATCTTTGATCTTTAATAAGGTGTGTCCTGTTGTGTTTGCAGTGTTAGGTGTTGATGGATTCTCATTTGAGACAGTCAGTTGAGGGCAGTGAGGAGAGTGTTGCTCCTGATGAGGGAGTTAGAGTTGAGAGTGCTGGGGAGGCACCTGCTTCTGGGTCGGGGAGACCAACTGGTGAGGAGGTTCCACCAGCTTGGTTTGTGAATATGATGAAGACTTTCAGGCAAGCGCCAGTACAACCAGTGCCACCACCCCCTCAGCCTTTGGTGCCAGTGAGGCACTATGACAAGTTAAGGAAGTATGGAGCTGAGGATTTTATTGGTACCACTGATCCAGCTGTAGCAGAACAGTGGCTTGACAAAGTTCAGAGGATCTTTATTCAGTTGCAAGCCACCCCTGAGGAAAAGTTTGATTATGCAAGATCCTTGTTGCAGAAGGATGCATATAGTTGGTGGAAGACAGTGCCCCATTCTATGGATGATCCATCAACCTTGTCATATGCTGACTTTTTGAGAGAATTTGAATTGAAGTATACTCCAAGGGAGTATAAAGATGGGAAGAAAAGAGAATTTTTAGATTTGAAGCAAGATCACCGGACCGTAACTGAATATGAGGTTGAGTTTATTCGATTAAGTCAGTATGCTGGGGGCATAATATCAGATGAGGTAGATAGATGTAGGAGGTTTGAAGAGGGATTGAGGCCCTCTATCATGTGTCATGTGGAGACTTAAAGATCAAAGAAAACTTGCCAATCATGTATAACTCTTTTATATTTTGTAAAGTATTGATTAAATGTACATATATGTATATTTGTAAATATGGAATTAAGTGTTTTCAAATATGTAAATATGTAAATATTTTATGACTTCCGCTGTGTAATAACTATATGTATGTATATATATATATCTAATGTGTTTTATTTTAAAAGTAAATGATCTACTTTTCTATAATATATAATGATAATAGTATTGTATCTATTTAAATGTTTTGAATTTTGAAGAAAATCGTAGCATCCCTATGTTTGGTGCACTTATGCTATATTGTTGTGGTTGTAGTGTGTGTGCATTGGATGTGGGGGTGTTACAGCTGTGATAGTCATATTGTGATAGTTAGATCAATTAATCTGAAATATAATAAGTTTGCAAGTATTTATTGAAATTCAATGTATGTAGTTGTATTAAGAATATGTAAGCTATATGATAATGTGCATAATACAACGTTCTGATATATATATATATATATGCGTATATGAAAGGAGCTAAGTTATATTAGTTTCAAATAATTATAAGAGAAAAATGTTAGTTATAGTATAATTGGAATGAATATTAATAAGGAAAAAAAGATTTTGTTGTTGTATAATGGTAATATTAAATTAATATGTGGTAATTGTATAAAGAGTAGGATCAAAGTGAAGAGGTGTAAAACTATTGTGTTAAGACTTATTAGTTGGAATTGGGAGTTCTTATCATTTATGATTTTTACAAATAACTATTTGTAAATATAAGCAAGGTGATAATTAAACAGAGATACAATTTTGAAAATGACTATGATGACAGAATAGTCAGTGTCAAGATATAAGTTATTAACGTTTGAATTTAAGGTAATGAGACTATATTTTTAAGATAATGAAGTGATCAAATATCTTAAGTGCAATAGATGTGTGGTGTATATATTAAGAAGATGAACTAATTTTATCTAATGACAATTCGATTGATAATATGATAATCTATTGTGACTGTTTAAGTAAATAGACAGTATAATGATGAGTTATGAAATGGTAAAAAGGTAATTGAGAATGAACCTAAGGGCAATAGTAGAAATTATGTATTCTGATGAAATAATGATTTGATGAGATGATTAATTTAATATGAGATTTTAAGATTATATTTTATTCGAATGATTTATCACCGTACTGGATAATTTCGAGGACGAAATTATTTAAAGGGGGGAAAATTGTAGTATCCGTGATTTTGGAGAAATTAAATAAGTATTTGGAGATATAGAAGTTGTATATACTCAATATATATACCTAGTTTATATATAACATATATATATATATGGTATATTAATTATATATGTTGGATTAATATATTATATACTTAATATATTTAATACACATATTGGATACATTTGATGTTTATATAAAGTACACATTATTTGTGCATATGTGTAATATCCCAAATTATTTTTGAAAATTTCTAATTTTTAGAAATTTGATAAAATAAATTATAATTTAAATGGATAAATTAAACTAATGGTTTTAAACAAAAAAAATTAAGGGATTTTAAATGAAAAAGTGAATATATATGTGATATATATGTAAAATATACATAACATATAAAAGTCCACACTTTTTAAAAGAAAAGTCAAAGTCCAATGGCATTTTTATAAATAAATTTTAAAAAATTAAAATTAATAAAATAATTTAAAAATAAATAATTTTTGAATGGAATAGGGATTTTTGGACTTTTAATTTATTAAATAATTAATTAATTAATTATTAAAATATTAAATAATATATATATATGGTTTTAAATAAAGGTGGAAAGGAAAGAGAAAATAAAATTTTATTTTCATCTTCTTCTTCTCCATCAAGGGCCGAACCTCCATGGGAGCTAGACCAAGGAATTTGATTCTTCCATACTCCACAAATTGAAGGATTTAACAAGTTTAAAGTGAATTTTTGGTGATTTCCACCAAAATTAGTAAGTTCTCAACTTCTTTTTTTGGATTTCATGCAAATTATGATTATGTTTGTTTTGAATTTTTGAAGTTCTAAGATTTAATTGTCTATTTGGGTATGGATGAAGTTATTTTAAGTGATTAACAATGATTTTAATGTTGGATTGAAGAAATGGTTGAGTTTGGATAAGATTGGTGAAGAGAGAGAATTTGGGGTTATGTATTTTTTGGGATTTTGAAATCATGGTTTTTAATTGTGCAAATTGATTCTAAATGAGTTGTTTTGATGCATAAACAAGTATTTTAAAGTCAAATATTGGATTTGGTTGTGTTTTGGTTGGAGTTTGAGATGGAAGTGGAGATTTAGGGTTTTGGAAAAGTGATTTTTCAAAGTGGTTGAATTGTTTGATTTTATTTGTTTAAGCATGTTGTTTAGTGTTAAAAGTGATGAATATAAGCTTAAAATGATTAATGAATTGTGTTGGAATGGAAAACCTTCAATGGGAGAAGGTTATGCCATTTTAGGATTTTGTGTATAAGAGTGTATTTTTGTAATGTAAATTGTTTAAATGTATTAAAATATGTTTTTAATAATATAAATAAACTTAAAACACTAATTTAAATGAAATATAATGGAATTCTAATGTTAAAGTAAGGAAAGGCTAAATTTTTGAAATTTGTAGGAGTGATGTTTAATTATGGTTTAATATTGAAAATGCCATTAAATGTGATACTAAATGATTATTTTCTATCACATTTGGTTTAGGCATTGAGGGAGGTTGATTTGTTTCATCCAAGTGGTGAAGGGAAAGTTGAAAGGATAGGATTGGAGGTTGTTTTAAGCTTGTTTTGGGTTTCTATTTGAGGTATGTACAAACTTTGAATACATTGGTTATGTTTGCATGACATTTGGGCTTAACTCATTTTGGTGGAAAAATGTTTTAAGCTACTTGGTACATTGGTTATGTATGAATAATGTGCTATGACATTTGTAATGTCATATATGTGTTAAATGCATTGTGAAAAGCCATTGATAATGGCTAAATTGTATAAATGTGATTAATATGTGAATTATGTGGAAATACACAAAGTAATTAGGTAATGTGTTGTGAATAAAAAAAATACGGTATAATGTAATGAGATATGTGGAAACATAATGAAATGAATAATATTGATATAAATGAGAAAAGTGAGAAAAAAATTAAAAAAAAAATAAGGCAATGTGCCTATGTGGAATATGTGACAATGAGAAAGAGATTAATAATGAGAAATATGAATAAATTGTGTGTCTAGTATGTTATTCAATTTTTAGAGTTCTGTGTTTGGCGGCATGCCTATGATTGCCTACGGACTAGATGCTGGGCGTCATTATAAAAATATTTTTGAGGTGAAATGATCAGGTCGTAAGCCTCAAAAATAAATATTTAAAGCTAGACTGGGTGAAATGACTGGGTCGTAAGCTCAGACTTAGTTGGATTATTACATTGATATATTGCCTACGGGGCTAGACACATGGTGTCATTATAGACTAAAACAGTAACTCTAAAATTTGAATAGCATATTAGTTATCTTTGGGTCCATGTTTGTGTTTATTTTTATATGAATTGTGGTTTGTGAAATATTTGAAAAGTATGAGAAAATGGAATGATGTGATGTTCAGAAGCATTTTGCATTGGCATTACTTTACATTTTTATTATTATCAAAGTTTGTACCACTAAGCTTTTAGCTTATCACGATTGTAATTCGTCGCGTAGGTGGCATGGGAGTTTTGGTAGAGCTGGAGAGTTCTACTGGACCTAGTCGCGCCTAGGCTTGCATTTATTGAGCTTGAAGTATTTTTGGGTACATCAAGATCAGAGCCATTTTCCAGCATGTACATATTTGATATTATAGTATATTTTGATATTATATATATTATGTTTGTTTTTGAAGTATATATATTGTAAATTGTAAAGAATGTTTTGGATAAGTTGTTTAAAATTGGATTCTATATGTGTTGATTTATATATTTCTGTGTATAAATAATTTGAGAAAATATGGAGAAAATTAGAAGTATTGGTGAAATGGAGATTTGATTTTTATTGGGAGTGTTTTCTGATGCAGGTTGTGTTTTGCTGAATTTTGGGAACGTCCAAATTACAGACAAAACTTTGGCAAATTTTTTCAGAGATTTTTATATAAAATGTTTTTTTTGGGTTACTATAATAAGTAAATAATATTTATATACTATTTAATTTTATATATTTAGTATTTGAAATTTTAAAAAAGAAATGTGAAAATTTTTATTAAATCGGTCTATGATATTTTTATACCATATATGCGTATTTTACATATACTGAAATATGTATTGTACATATATAGGGTATAAGGGTATTATACCCTGAGCCTAACAGTGCTAAAGTCACAAAAACTATTCCACATGGGAGTGGAGATGAAAATCCCTACTCACAAGATGATTTATTTATTTTGTGATGGATGGTTTACTTTTATTTATGATAAATGATTAAATGTCTTTTATTGGTTTATCTTAGTTTCTAAAATGTAAAGAGGTATGTTTTCACTTCGTGGGTACCTCATTAGTTAAACCTATGTAAATTAAATTATTTTGAGTTTTGGATTAATGTAAGGGACATGTTTCCACCAATTGGTGTGTGTCTCATTTTATTTACTTATTTTTTTGGACATTAGACATGGTTGTAAGGGCATTTTTCCATCTTCGGATGGGTGCCCATTTATTGTTTTGTTTAAACTTGTTTTGATTTCAATATAATGATTATTTATTTTAATAATTGCGTGTAGTATGGATAATTTTATAATATTTAATAATATTATACAATATTATAATTAAATTATAATATATAGACCTGAAAAGGAGACCAGTTCCAATGAACTGCGAGTAATAAGGGTGTTGGGTCGTTCTCACCTTCCCCACGCATACCCAACTTTCTGAACCCATTAGGGGATTGGGGATTCCTTTAGAATCGAGTCATCCACCCCTTTCTTTTCCCAGCCCATCTGGTTGGCGACTCCATTTTCTCCGGGTTTAGGCCCATGTTCTCTAAGGCCTGAGCCTAACAGTGCCAAAGTTGCAAAAATCATTCCACATGGGAGTGGGGGTAAAAATTCCCGCTCACACCCTCCAAATTCTCTTTCAAAGATAAGGAGAAGAAAAGTGAACTAAAATGTTATGAATGTAGCAAGCCGGGTCACATCAAAATGGATTGCTTCAAAATCACGAACAAAAAGATTTGGGATAAGGAGAAGAAGAAATCTCTCAGTGCCATATGGGATGATGACTCTTCAAGTGAACAAGACAAGGAGGAAGAGTAAGAAATTGCAAATCTTTGTCTCATGGCAATTGGAGAAGATGATGATAAAAAAAAAATGAGGTAGGTACTCAGTCCTTAAACTTGAATACATATATTGATAATGTTGATGATGTTTTATATTATAGTGATCTAGTTGAGCATATAAACCTAAGAGTCCAAAAATATTTTTCTAAGAGGAAGTCATATAAAGAAAAATACTCTAAGCTAGAAAAGGATTTTGCTTCTTTAAAAAATTCTACTGTAGAATTAAAAACCTCAAATGAACAATTGTTGAAATCTATTGATGAAATGTCTAGAAATTCGCATAGCTTAGAAAAGGTAATCAAGGAAAATAACACTTTGAAAGAAGAAATAAATGAACTAAAGAATTCTATTTCAAAGTTTCACAAAAGTAAGGAAGCCTTGGATACATTGATTAGTGTCTAAAAGTCACCTTTCTCCAAATATGGCTTAGGGTTCAATGGCTCTTCCACTACTACATCTAATGCACTAACATTTGTTAAAGTATCTACAACTCAAACCTCTAGTGTTGAAATTGTAAAGAATACACATGCACACACTAAGCCTAAAAATCCTAAAAAGACTATACTAGGCTCATTAGGATCTAGAACTAAGGTTTTAAGAGCAAATTATACATACTTGTAAATAAGGTATGAATATAACCATAAGTATGCACATAAAAAATTCTACCCCATACACACTTGTAATTGTCAATTTAATTTTTCAAGGTTTAATAGAAAAAGGATGCAAAAGCATAAATTTCTATATCATTGCCAATATTGCATGAAATTTGGTAATAAAAGTATATTTTGTTACATTTAGAAGGCTTACCTCAAATTAGAAGATCCATCTACAACTAACCCCCAAGGACCCAAGTTCATTTGGGTACCTAAAAGAAGATAAACATTATTGTCTTATAGGTATGCCTAAAGTCTACTATCAAAACTTATAGATAGTGGATATTCATTTAGGCTTGTAGATAGTGGATATTCAAGGCATGTGACCGGTAATGCAAAACTTTTTACTACTCTTACTTACAAGCAAGGAGGTAATGTGACATTTGAAAATAATGTTAAAGGAAAAATTATATGTAGGCATTGGCTCTATTGGTATGCTTGGTAAAAATTTAATTGATGATGTGCGGCTAGTTAATGGATTGAAAGATAATTTGCTTAGTATTAGTCAATTATGTGACAAAGGATATAATGTTAATTTTAATTCTAAAGGATGCAAAATTACCTCTTCTAATGGTGAGATTGCATTCAATGTAAGTAGAATTGGTAGCACCTATAAAATTGATCTACACTCTAATAATGCTTTTAAATGCTTAGTAACTATTAACAATGATACTTGGCTTTGGCATAGAATATTAGGACATGCTAATATGTACCAATTGCAATGTCTAACCAAAGAAGAACTTGTAGATGGTCTCCCTAAAATAAAATTTAATAAAGATAAAATTTGTGAACCTTGTCAATTTGGAAAACAACATAAGAATTCTTTCAAAACAAAGAATGTTATAAGTACATTTAGAACCATAGAATTAATTCATTTAGATTTTCTTTGTCCTAATAGAATTGCTAGTCTAGAAGGAAAGTTATATGTATTTGTACTTATTGATGATTACTCAAAGTTTACATGGGTTAATTTTTTAGCTCAAAAGAATGAAACTTTTAATCACTTTAAAATTTTTGCAAAAGGAGTTCAAAATGAGAAAGGCTTTGTGATCACATCTATTAAAAGTGATCATGGCAAAGAATTTGAAAATGATAACTTTGAAAATTTTTGCAATGAATTTGGAATTTCACATAATTTTTTAGCTCCTAGAACACTATAACAAAATAGTGTAGTTGAAAGTAAAAATAGAACATTGGTAGAAATGGCTAAAACAATGCTCAATGAGTATAATTTATCTTCTTACTTCCGAGCAAAAGCCGTTAATACCGCATGTTATATTTCAAACCACGTATTCAAAATATCTTTAATAAATAAAACTTCTTATCAGCTATGGAATGGACCTTAGAGTATTTGGATGCAAATGCTTCATATTAAATACCAAGGACAACCTTGAGAAATTCTCATCCAAATCGGATGAAGTTGTATTCTTAGGGCACTCATCTTCTAGTAAAGCATATAGAGTATTTAATAGGAGAACTCTAATAGTTGAAGAATCAATGCATGTTGCCTTTGATGAATCATCCATGATTGATCATGGAAAAGGTAGACCTCTTGATGATGTTATAGGTACATTTGAAGAACTTGAGACAAAAAATACTCTAAAGGAAAACAAGGATGAACTGCACAGAGTGGAATAAGAAAACCTAAGATGGGAGAGATTCAAGAACTACCCAAATATTTGAATTATCAAAAGGATCATCTAAAGGAACTCATCATTAGTGATACCTAAAGGGAGTAACTACTAGATCAAAATTTAAATATTTAGATCCTAATATTACTTTTGTTTCTCAAATTCAGCCAAGGAATATTGAGGAGGCTCTTAGTGATGAATGTTGGGTGATTGCCATCCAAGATGAACTCAACCAATTTGATAGAAACAAAGTGTGGGAGCTTGTTCCTAGACCCAAGGATCATCCAATTATTGGTTGTAAAAGGGTATATAGGAATAAGCTTGATGAAGAGGGTCTCATTACTAGAAATAAAGCTAGATTGGTAGCTAAAGGCTCTAACCAAGAGGAAGGCATTGATTATGATGAGACATTTGCCCTCGTAGTAAGATTAGAAGCAATTAGAATTTTGCTTGCATTTGCATGTCGTATGAATTTTAAACTCTTTCAAATAGATGTCGAAAGTACTTTTTTGAATGGTTTTATTAATGAAGAAGTCTATGTTGAACAACTCCCTGGCTTTGAAGATTATAAATGTTCAAATCATGTCTTTAAATTAACCAAAGAACTATATGTATTGAAACAAGCTCCAAGAGCTTAGAATGATAGACTTAGTGCTTATTTATTGGAAAATGGTTTTACAAAATGCAAAGTTGATACTACACTTTTTGTTAAAAATAAATTGCATAATATTTTAATTGTACAAATCTATGTTGATGATATTATATTTGGTGCCACTAATGAATTTTTATGCCAAGAGTTTGCTTCTTGTATGACTAGGGAATTTGAAATAAGCATGATGGGTTAATTTAAATTCTTTCTCAGTCTACAAGTTGAGAATGCAATGATGGTATCTTCATCAATTAATCCAAATATACAAAGGAACTTCTCAAGAAGTTTGGCATGGATGGTTGAAAAACAAGCAAAACTCTAATGAGTACATCGTTGAAATTGGACAAAGATGAAATTGGTAAGAAAGTTGATGAGAAGAAATATCAAGGTATTATTGGATCACTCCTTTACTTAACCGCATCTAGGCCTGATATAATGTATAGTGTTTGTTTGTGTGTTAGATTTCAATCATACCCTAAAGAATCACATTTGAATGCCACTAAAAGGATTTTAAAATATTTTAGTGGAACATTGCATTTAGGTCTTTGGTATCCTAGAAATACATTATTTCACATTTTAGGTTTTTTGGATGCAGATTTTATTGGTAGCCTATTAGATAGGAAAAGCACAACCAGTGCATGTCATTTCCTTGGTGATTGCTTAGTTTCTTTGTTTAGTAGGAAACAAGTATCGGTTTCTCTATCCACTGCGTAAGCTGAATATGTTACTGCATATTTTTATTGTACACAAGTTTTATGGATGAAGTAATAATTATTAGATTATGGTAAAATATTTTATCACATTCCCATTAAATGTGATAACACTAGTGCCATTAATTTATCCAAAAATCTTAACCAACATTCTAGGTCAAAACATATAGACATCAGACATCATTTTTTTAAGAAATAATGTTTAAAATTAAATTATTGTCCTAGAATTTATAGATACTAAAAGTCAACTTGCTGATATCTTTACGAAACCATTGAATGAAGATAGAATAAACTTCATTAAGCACAATCTAGGTATGATCAATGGACGCTCCTCAAATGAATAAATGCATTCAATATATTATGTCAAATATTGATGTTTGTGTATGAACTCATAATAATTACCTCTTCATGTATAAATTTACTCATTTTCTTCATAATTTTATCTTGGGCAGTCATCCTAAACCTTATAACAATCGCGAGTCACTTAACCTACTATATTTCTTGTACATTGTCTACAAGCGGTTGTACAAATCACTTAAACAGTTGTTAGAATTTGAATCATCTCGATCGTTACAAGTTGCATGCCAAACAGCGAGCATACTACCATGACAAATGGTCACTCCGTGTAATCTCGCGGTGGTCCTGAGGTCAGAGGGCACTTGTACCTAATGTACCCTGCCCAAAATTTTTTATCCATTAGCTGTCATACTGGTTTTATATTTTCACCCCTCTAACAACTAGAAATGGCTAGTTTTCCATCTTCTCCCAAATTATACCCACAAACTTCAGTTACAACTCTACCTTTATCACCTCAAACAATTAAACACAAAATATAATCTCAAATCCATCTCAAAAACCTTGCTTTCTCTAAAACCCTGCTTTCTCCTTCATTTCTCTTATCTTACTGATGGCATCTAAGAAGAAGATCTCTTCTAAAGGGAAAGGAAAGAAGCCTATTGGGATAGTTATTAGAGAACAAATAGATACTCCTCCTTCCCCTCCATAACCTAGAAGTGGAGAGAAATTTCACAAACCCCATCACCAAACTCCTGAAGAAGACATTATATATGCCATGCTTAAAAAAAAGAAAATGGAAGGTAAAAAACTCCCTTTTGGAGGTATGCTTATTGCACTTCAAATTAAGAATGAAATAGATAGGTATCTAGATGTCCTTGGCTAGAGAAAGTTTACTTATCCGAATGAGGTATGTCACCCTAGTCTTGGTAGAGACTCTGAACGCGGTTCATGGCACGGTTAGCGGTGAAAAAGAATAGCGATTGTTGAATTTGCTTCAGGAAGTAAGAAAGACATTGACTAGGCTTTTTGGAATTTGTTCCAAAGGTTTTAATGTCTTTTGAAATAGTAAAGAGTGAAAATTCTACTTTAGGTTGGTATGAAATTAGATTTAAGCTCTTTGATCAATACCATGCCTTGACCCTAAAGAATTTTGCAAAAATCTGGTATTTCTGAACTGCATGAGCCATAACCTACAATGATACTGTCTTCTCTAACCAAACTCTTTCCTCCTTTTGGCAATAAATTTCTGAAGAAACCTTTTTCATGACTAGTTTTCTTTTTTTAAAATTTTATTTTACACGTAATGGTTTTCTGTTTATTTACTATTTAATGAATGAATTTCCTTTACCTTTTTTTCTCTTCGCCTTTGTCAAAGGGGGAGAGATTGGAGAGATATTGATTAACTATAAACAACTAAATTAAAACATAATTGATAAACCTATCCCAAATATTACACTAAAAGAAATATAATCTTAATCTTGAAATAGAAATTATAAGTGCATAAGCATAAGTTTGGGGGGAGATTATTCCTTCAATTTCAATTAATTTCAATTTACATTATATTTATTCAACTCCATTCAATTTGATTGCCAAAGTCAAAAAAGGGGATATTGTTAGTCAAATAACCTCTATTTTGATCTTTAGCACTCAAATTGAATGATACATTTAATATGCTTTTTTAAGATTCTTGATGCAAGAATGTAATATACAATATTGCCAGAACAGGACACATATAACAGTCATCCTCAAGTCTTGGACGACCGCCTCTGTTATTCTGAAAAATTAATAAAGTCACAGTACTATTTGCGGTGAGATGTTTGACCTGAACGAAGACTGCTATTAGGTAATCCATGACCATCTACCAATATGGATGACCATACCTCAAGTGGTAAACATTTTAACACCTACAACAGAGGACATGATGATAGGCGTAGTGAGAAAAATGGTCACATGTTAGCATGTCACGGCCGTCCTTGAATTTTAGAGACCTTCCATATATTTTAAGGCTGAAATCATAAAGATTGGTAGTAGAGTTCGCAGTCTAGAGTGCGCTCAGACGTTCTATGCGAGTCAACCAATTCAACCTCTATTCAGAAGAAGGATGACCATACCTTTCATATTTTGGTGGAAATTCCTTTGACAAATAAATCTATGACACTTGGAATAGTCATTAAAAGAGGATACTTAAAATGTGAAAAGGGCAACTATCCCAACAACTACAGCTTGGAAAATGATGGACAAAAAAACTATGTCTGAGCCCTAACACATGACCGTTGGAAAACTTTCAAATGGAGCAACTATCCATGATCAACAAGCGACTGCGCTAAGCCCTTAAGCAACTGTTTGTCATGCTTGGAAAACCACCACCTTAGCTAGACATATTATTCTTGTAATAGCTAGCCAAATAGATTAGGAGCTCTCTTAAATTTTATTAATAATGGCTAGTTAAACCTATGTTGGATATAAATATCCCAAGAAACTCCACTTAAAATAAGTTTTTTATTTTTATGTAGCCAAGATGAACAACTTTCATCTCTTTACATTAAAATTCTCTTTGTACTTGTTTGAGTGTTGGGTGTAAGCATTAAATACCAATATAAATTTGAGTGTGAGCTTTGAAATACTTAAGTTTTAGAGTGAGCCTGGGAGAAATATTGTTGGAGTTGTGAGAAAGTCGCTCAAGCCTTGTAAAAGTTAGGTGTGAACTTATGAAAATACCAAGTTAAAGTTGAGCTTGTAAAAACTAAAGATTATTGAAACCTTAACAAGTTGTTAAGGAAGTGGATGTTCTTCTCTTCTCTACTTTTCTCTCACTTTGTTTGATTTTAAAATTTTAATTTACCATCACTTCTTCAAAAACAAACAATTCACCCCCTCCCCCCTCTTGGTTGCCATCTTGGGACAACAATTATGATTTGTTGCAGAAAAAATTTACCCATATATAGTTTATAATCCTCAATGCACCATGTTTGGTATGGTTTGACTATAAATTAATTACTAGTAAATAATATAATATGATTTTTTAGATGAAATTAAAGAGAGAAAAAAAAGAAACGGCTGCAATAAGGACAAATAATGCAGACCAAATATACAGATCTTGTAATCAATGGCTTGCCACATTAATTCCTTATACATATTTTATTTCTCTAAAATCTCTTTTTTTCTCTCTCTATCACATAATTAACCATCATGCATCCATAAAATTTATACACATTTGTTGTACTAAAAATACACGCTTCTTTCTTTGCTCTCTCTATACTATTTAGCTAGAGAATGGAAAGGAAGTAGCATGAGCCTTATAATAATCCTGATGCCAAGGTGCCATCCATGGAGGTTGATCTTGAAAGATTTGAGGACTAAACTCTAAAAAAGGACCAACTCCAACAAGCTAAGATATAGTATATATATATATGAATGTATTATGATATCCTTCTCTTTTCTTTAAATGTTGTCACGGATGATCATTATATAATTTGTTTCCACTATTTTTTTTCTATTTTTTTCCATTCATATGAATCTCCAAAAATAAAACATCTTAAATTCAAATTTTTTTTTTGTCAAACACTCAACTATTGCATTAACTTTCCATTGTCCCTTTCTATTTCTTATTTGTTCTCTCGACACCACAAGTGTTACCATCTTAGTGTCTAAATCATCTTAAAAAGACGCAGTATTTAAAATCCTTTACTAAATATGGAAATTCTTCCATTTTTAATTTCTTATTCTTAATATTAAAAAGTTGTAACACCCTTATACCTTTTATACACATAATATTTATACCCTGTATACGTAAAATACATATGTAGAATATAAGAGTGCTATTGTATTTATCTTCAGAAACCTTCATATTTAATACCATGAAGTAATTATAATCCCAAAAATATAAATGTAATATGAGTAGTTAAATATATATTTAGCAATAAAGTAATTAAGATTAAAATGTAGTTTTGATCAATTTTTATATAAAAATATCTAAAAAAAATTATCAAAGTTTTATATGTATTTTCAATAAATTTTAAAATCACAAATACTCAACCTGCATAAAATAATACTCCCAAAAATTCAAACATTCATAAAATCCATCATTTCTCCCATCAACACCAAGTATTTCATAAACATATGTATAATGTAATTTATTTACTTTTACAATACTTTACAATACCATAATTATATAAACATATTTAGAAAATCATATAATGTACATAAACATAATGTACTTGAACAAAATCATATAATGTACATAATGCTTTTCATGCCATGCAATGAAACACTGGCTATGCAGGTCTCATGGGAACAACTCTACCTTTAGATGTCAATCTCAAATCTAGACCTGGCCAGGTCTGTTAAAACTATCCTGCTTTGCAACTCTATCACCTGCGCGATACAATTCAACTACGCTAAGCTAGAAGCTTAGTGGAACATATTTTGATAACACAATATTTTTCACAATATATATATATGCTTTTCATGGCACACATAATGTATTATGCCACCATTGCAATGCACTTCCATTTAAACATTCATTAACTCATACAATTCATCCACATATTACAATCACACACATTAAGCCCAACAAGTCCCTACACAATATTTTGGTTCTAAAAAGATTGATTTGGCCTATCATGACACCAGGGATCTAAGTGTCATATATATCACCTAAAGGTCGTTCCCTATCGACACCGGGTATCTAAGTGTCATATGTATTATCCAAAGGCGATCCCTTTGACACAAAGTGTTTGACACTAACATATCTCGCCTGAAGGCATAATAATAAATGTGATACTAGTGTATCTCACAGAAGACATATAAAACATCATGACATATCATTGGCATGTCAATTCGATAGTACCAAAGTTAATTCTCTGGAACAAGCAATTGTGCAAGGCAAAAAAACATCACACATCTAACCACATTCTCATATTCTCATTCCATATCATCTTGTTTCCACATTTTTCACATCATCAACTCATTTCATGATCACTTCCACATTATTCCGCATACCATAATCATATCTACATTTTTTAAATCACGTTAGAACATAACCCTTAGTCACATTAAAAATGTAAAAAAAATTCACATTATCAATTCATTTTCCCTATTTCCAAAATATTATATATAACAGTAACATTTTCCATTAAACAATGGTTTATAATTTCAAACACAATGCACCAAATACCTTTTTGGTAATAACGCATAAATTATATGAACAATCACCTTCAAAGTTGCTTAACATGTTTTTAAAGTATCAATATATTTATGCCAAATCATACATAACTAAAACACAAGTTATCAAAGTATGTACTAACCTTGTTTAGCCTTAAAATCAAGCCAAAATCATATTCCAAGCCTTATTTCCAATAAACCATACATTCCTCCATTTTGAAAACTTTGGCTAAAATACTCCTAAACCAATCAATAAGCCGAATTATTCAATTAGAATCATATTCATGCTTAATTTATATAAACAATCACTAATTACATAAATCTTAACCAACCTTCCAACAAAACCCTAATTTCTCTACTATCTTACTCAATCTGCACCATAACAAAATCATTTCCACCATCCAACCATAAGATCAACACTAACACATCAAAATAACCTCAAAACTATCCATTTAAACAATTATATTTACCTCCACTAAAAACCTAAATTTCACATATTCTTCCTTAAACCCTAGTTTCACCAATCGTTCACCTTAACTAATTAATCACTAAATTAACATATATCCATCATATTAGCTTTATAACTATCTTTTTGAAAAATTAAAATCAACTTTACTGTCAGTGGGGATTTTTGCCCCCACTCCCATGTGGAACTGAGATTTCAGCACTGTTAGGCTCAAGGCCTCAGAGAACACGAGCCTAAATCAGAAAAAAATGGAGTTGACACCCGGATGGGCTGAAAAAAAAAAGGGGGTGGATGACTCATTTCCTAAGGAATCCCCAACCCCTTAATGGATTTGGAAAGTTAGGTACGTATGGGGAATGTGAGAACGCCCCAGCACTCCCATAATGCCCGGTTCATTGGAACCGGCCTCCTTTTCAGAACTAAATATTATTGACTTCTTAAATAATATAATATTCTCCATAATACATATAATTATCAAAAGAAATAAACATCCATCCCTTTTATTAAAATAAAGTAAATAAAACAGGCACCCATCCGTGGATGGAAATATGCCTTTACAATGTCCAATATTCAAAAACAAAATAAATATGATAGGACACCCACCATTTGGTGAAAATATACCCTTTACATTAATCCAAAACTTAAAGTAAATAAAATTATATTAAACTTAACAAATGAGGTACCCACAAAGTGGAAACATACCTCTTATTTTATTAAGACTTAAATAATCAACCAAATTAAATCATTCAATCGTTCACCAAGAGCAAAATAAAATAAATCATTCAGAAAAATAAAATATTAATAAATCATTCATCATATCTAAATTTTAATAAAGCAAAAAATATATAAATTTAGGAATTTACGTCTTAAATTAGAACTTTTAGGATAAAATTAGGGTTTTAGTGTTTATGGATAAAAATGAGATTTTTGGAGTTTTGAAAACAAGATTAGAGTTTTAAGGGTTTTGATTAAAAATTAGGGTTTTTGGATAAAATTGGGGTTTTTAAGGTTTAGGCTTAAAAACTAGGGTTTTTGGATAAAAATTGGGGTTTTTAGAGTTTAGGAAATTAGGGTTTTGAATTTAGAGTTTACTGGCTATTATTGGGATTTAGGGTTTTGGTTTATTTAGAAAATTGATTTAAGGTTTTGAAAATTGGGACACGGATTATGGTTTTGAAAAATAGTTAAAATAGGTTTAGGGTTATTAGTCTTTAGAATACAGATTAAGGTTTATCAAAGTATGATTATTATAAAACCATATTCTCTCACCTAGTAAAGTCATTCAAATCATGATGCATGGATACATTAATTCAGGAATATCAAGCTAGATTCATCATTGGTTGAATACTATAATATCAAAAGCCAACAAAATTATAGATTCAGTAATTTATTCCAATAATTCTAATTTGAAAAAAATAATTATTCCAATAAAATACCAAAGAAAACAAAATAAAATAAGCAACACTCAAGCCAAGAGAAGTTTGTTAAGTTAAGCTTCT
Source organism: Garcia nutans (assembly GCA_947685225.1). Classification (NCBI taxonomy): domain Eukaryota; kingdom Viridiplantae; phylum Streptophyta; class Magnoliopsida; order Malpighiales; family Euphorbiaceae; genus Garcia; species Garcia nutans. Next base: position 3,887,560 of record CANTUV010000013.1, read on the forward strand.
TCTCTCTTCACTTCTTCCATACTCTTATCTTGAAAGGAGGATAAGATAAGATCTTCCTCCAATCCCCCTCCAACCATGAAGGTTCCAAGTGGAGGTACTCTTTCAAATTTAGGCAGAGATTATTCTTGGTGTTGGGCTTATCAGGCTCAGGCAGTTTTTCACTGTCAATCAAATCTTGGATCCCGTGCTTTAAGAGAACACATCTATCTATCTCATGCCCTTGCACTTGATGGAATTGATAAAAGGCCATGGCATTAAAGCTTGATGGCAAAGGATTCGACAAAGGTCGAGGAGCCAATGGCTGTAATGGCTCATTCTTCTGCAACTTATTGAAAACCTAAGAAAAGATTTCTCCAACTCTAAAAAATTTCTTCTATTTGCTTGACCAATTGTTGCATTGATATCAACTGACTTCTGTGTACCCTGACTGCTAGACTGATAACTTTCCCTATCACTTCTTCTTCTAGTTTTTCTCCCTCTCCCACTCTTCTATTTGTAAACCAGCTTGAAGGAGATCCTTAAAATCTCTAATAAGGGTATGGGACATCCTTTCATGAAGATTAGGTAGCACCCCTCTCACAATCATCCTAATCTAATTCATCAGGCCTTTTCTTGAGTAATACAGCTTTGTTTCTCCATCTGTTCACATAATCAACGAAGTTCTCATTTTGTTTTTGCCTAATTGACTCAACCTCTATCAAAGTGACTTCCAACTCAGCATTGTATCCATATTGTTGGATGAAGGCCTTATACAAGGAATCCAAACTCTTCTGAGTACTGTCCTCTAAGGTGTTGAACCAATTCTGCACTATAGGATCCAATGAAAGCATGAAGTACCTTAGAGTTTGAGCTTTCATAGCTCGAGCAGACTGCATAGCAGTGATATATTGCTTCACATGGAGATGAGGATTCCAAGTTCCATCAAACTTGGCAAAGGAAGGAATCTTGAATTTGTACGGAACCTCCTCATCTTCTTCAAACAGTTTGTCCATCTATGACATCTCTTCAGTTTTCAACTTCTTTTCAAACTTCTTTTCTGAATCAAAAATCATCTTCTCCACATCAGATGTTTCGGTCTTTTCCATAGTTGCTTTCTCCATAATCTTTGGCTCTTTCTTCTTATCTCGAGGATCTTGGAAGTATTGAGTCCAATCATCATCATCATTAAAAAAACCACCTTGTCATCATCAAAGGCTACCTCACCAACCTTAGCCTTTCCTTTGTCCTTCTGCTTCTTAGTACTAGCAGATGCCTCAGCAGTGTTTCCCAAAAGTGCAGCCAGTTGGCTCTTCATAGTCTCAGCCAGGGCCTCCTTCAGTTCTTCCATCAAGTTCCATTTCTCTTGGTGAGAAGCTGGCCGAATCGTCACTGGATTCTATGCCACTGGCGTAGATTGGATTATCGTACACTCTCAAACTATTGTACTCCAAGTCTGTGAGCCAGAAAGGATTAATGACATGTAACGCAATGCATGTATGCATGTATACACAAGTACCAGACACACAAAAATAATTAGGACATTCCTCCCAACCATGTATAACCCACACAAGAATGGCGAGTCGCTTTTCCTAGGTATATGGTCAACAAAATATCAACGTGGGATATCTCATTTTAAAAAATTTGCTCGTACGCTTTTAACTAATAGTTATATTTTCAAACATAGAAGTCAGTCCATGATAATTCTCATTAATTAGGCTTTAATCCATTCAATCAACTAAAAATAGCTTTTATACTATATTGGATTAAAACAAAGTTAAGAGGTTTATCATAAATAGATTTCTCATTTAGAAAAACAACTAATGATTTAAGCCAAAACAAGCCCAAGATTAATGATTCTTAGTGTAAATTAGGCCCACAATTGATTTTTGGTAATCCATAATTAACCTAAATAGTTTGTAAGCTCATTCAAAAAGATGGTTAGGGAAAATAATTTTATTTCAAAGCCTATTATAAAAACATATTTGTTTAAAAATAAATTTACAGATTTGTATTTGGGTCATGCGGTAGAAAAAAAAAATTTTGACCCATTTTAGAAAAGTTTTATGTCCTAAGGCCATCTTAAAAATTTTTAAAATAGTTTTGGTCTTTTGGATTTAAAGAAAATATTATTTTGAGCTTACAATATAATTAGGTCATATTAGAAAAAGAACAAACCAAATAGGCCATAGTTCTAACTAAGATTTATCAAACATAGTCAAACAACAAGCATTTTGGTAAAATCCTAAGGAAAGTAACTAGGTCAATTACATGAGCTTTAGTCTTTTGGGTTGAAAGGTTTAGGCTCCCATAACAAGTATATACCAAAAAGTACAAGGCTATGAGTGGTTATGCCATGCTCGATCTCCATACCTTGAGCGAAAGTATGGTATCCCTTATATAACACAAAACAGGTAACACGGGCATCCTAACTCACACACTCAATACAATCTAAATGATATAGTGGATAATATCATAATAAGAAAGAAAAAAAATAATATAAAGACCAATGAAATCAACTTCTCTTATCTCCAGTGGAGTCGCCACTGTGAGTGAGAATTTTTGCCCTCACTCCCAAATGGAATGATTCTTGCATCTTTGACCATGTTAGGCTCAGGGCTTTAGAGAACACGGGCCTAAATCCAGAGAAAATGGAGTTGCCACCCGGATGGGCCAGGAAAAGAAAGGGATGAATGACTCAATTCCTAAGGAATGCCCAACTCCCTAATGGGTTCGGAAAGTTGGGTACGTATGGGGAAGGTAAGAATGTCTCAGCATTCCTATAATGCCCGGTTTATTAGAACCGCCCTCCTTTTCAGGTATAAATATTATTGAATTAAATATTATAATATTATCCATAATACATACAATTATCAAAAGAAATAAACATCCATCACTTTTATTAAAATAAAGCAAACAAAACATGCACCCATCCGCGGATGAAAATATGGCTTTACAATGTCCAGTGTTCAAAAATAAAATAAATATGATAGGACACCCACCATTTGTTAGAAACATGCCTTTTACATTAATCCAAAACTTAAAGTAAATAAAATTACATTAAACTTAATAAATGAGGTACCAACAAAGTGGAAACGTACCTCTTACATTATTAAGACTTAAATAATCAACCAAATTAATCATTCAATCATTCACCATGAGCAAAATAAAAATAAATCATTCAGAAAAATAAAACATTAATAAATCATTCATCATATCTAAATTTTAATAAAGCAAAAATATATAAATTTAGAGATTTGCATCTTAAATTAGGATATTTAGGATAAAATTAGGGTTTTAGGGTTTATGGATAAAAAAATGAGATTTTTGGAGTTTGGAAAACAAGATTAGATTTTTGAGGGTTTTGATTAAAAATTAGGGTTTTTGGATAAAATTGTGGTTTTTAGGGTTTAGGTTTAAAAACTAGGATTTTTGGATAAAAAATGGGGTTTTTAGAGTTTAGGAATTTAGGGTTTACTAGCTATTATTGGGATTTAGGGTTTTGGTTTATTTAGAAAATTGATTTAAGCTTTTGGAAATTGGGACACGAATTATGGTTTTGCAAAATAGTGAAAACGGGTTTAGGATTATTAGTCTTTAGAATACAGATTAGGGTTTATCAAAGTATGATTATTATAAAAACTCTAAGAGCATTTTAACATGGATTTTTGATAAATACTTATATGTAATATGGCTACTGGACGTTCAAAATATTGTGAGAATAATTTAGTGTTATGGAATGAGCTATTGCTCATAGAAACAATAAAAAAGAAATAACTATCCTTATTGCAAATTTGTACATAAATTAAAAGTTAAAAGAATGAACTTTAAAAAAAGACAGTTCAATAGATCATAATAAATTATGTCACTGTATATTTAAATGAATTAAGTTAGGAAAGCACACTCCATTTGTAGATTCCACCAAAATTAAATGTTGATATAATTCTTTTGCTTGCACCAACCTTGTACCTCTTGGTTGAATGAAATAAAGACAACAACCTACTGCCTTGATAGTGTTTTCTATGTTTGATGCCTTTTCTAGACTGTTTGATGATCTTCCTTGCTCTGTGTCAATTCCCGTGTTGTTGTTCCCTCCCTTCTTGTTATTTTTAAACCTATATTTATAGAAGAATGTATTAGGTTAAACCTGTATTTAACTTCCTATTTCGAAAAGTTTCATGGGGCATATCAAAATAATTTAAGAGAAAATCGTGAACATGTCGAATTAAAACTCCTTGAAGTTGAGGCAAACAAAGACCATGTTGAATTAAAATAATCCCAATTCGACATGGAATCAAAGTCTAAATTGAATTGGCAATCCTAATCCGACATGGACAACTCCATATCAAATTAGGATTGCCCTAATTTGATATGGAGTCCCTTGGTTGGCCCCATATCGAACTATTGATATGGGTGTCCCAATTCAACATGGTACACCCACATATCAAATTAAGGGCCCCCCAATTCAATATGGGGGTGTCCCATGTCAAATTGGGATGCCCAATTCAACATAAGCACACCCGTACCGAATTTTGAGTCCAATACAAGGCCCATATCGAATTAAATCCAACCAAACCTTCAAATCTGGCCTATTTAGGGTTTTAAAAGTTTAACTAGCATATTTTATGCCTCATAGAATTGTACCAATCAAATTGAAGGTTTCAAAATAGGTTTAAGCCATTAAAAGTTGATCGAACTTGACTAGGCCTTCTTTAATTAGGATCGGATTAGCTATGGCTAAAATCAAAGGTCTACAATTACATAACCTTAAAATTAAAAAATATCAAGCTTAAAAGAAAAGAGCTTACTTGAAACCTTGTTCTTTCTTCAAAATCTGCTTGATTCACTTTGATTATAGGTGAAATTTGATGTCTGTTTGATGAAGATAATCTCCCCCTTTCTCTCTCTCTCTAAAATTGGCTATAATGGATGAAGCAAAAGATGATGAGTTTTGATTTTTACTTTTGTCTTCCTTTCCCATCCATAAATATATATTTATATATCATTAATTTATTAATTTATTTATTATTATATTTTATTATTTCTTTAAATCCTCACCATAAATTTATTTTCCTACTTTCACTTTGCTTTTTTTTTCTTTTTTTTTCTTTCCCACATTTTTTTATGTATGTGTATATATACCTTTTTTTTACTTTTAACTTGAATATGTGTATATATGTATGTGTGTATACATTAGGTATATCTTATGTATATAGTATATATATTCAATGTTTATATTATGTATATCTAGTATATATATTATGTATATATAGTGGATACCCCTCTTCCAACACACTAATTAACCATCCTTAATTCATTATTTTTTTTATGTATATTAAAATTACGGATGTTGCACAAGCCATTTAGGTACCAAGAAAATGGAAAGAATAAGAATCTTTTCTCCAATGTCGTTGTATAAAAACTGGAGAGCACAAATTTATCTTTGTCTACTGTACTAAAATAAAAGCACATATCCCTCAAAACAAACTAAAAATGATGGAAATTAATTAATAAGCTCAACATCTCTTAGCTTACTTTAAACATATCATGCAAAAATTTCAAGCAATGGTGCAATGAAGACAGAGAAATCCAATAGAAATCATGAAGAGAGAGAGAGAGAGTATACCTTGCATGTGCCTTCTTAAAGAATTTCTCGAGAAAGGGCATAAGATTGTGGAAGAAAGAGAGAGAGGAACGATTTGGAAGAAAGAGAGAGTGGAAGGGATTTTGATCGAGTTTCCATTTTAGGGATTTTAGGTTTGGAAGCAAGAAAGAGAGGAAGGGATTTTGAGAAATTTGAAAGCAAATATAGTGGGTCAGTTTTTAGGAATTAGAATGGGTGGAATTTTTTTATCAAAGTGCAATTTTGTCAAAAATGACCTATTTAAAGTGAGTGGAGTCTAAAATTTATTAGTGTTTTATGTAGAGATACTTATTTAGTTAAATCTCATCATCACTGCTTCAATCTCTGATTTATAGTATTTAGACATTAAAATTTAATGTTCAAACACCGCCATTTATGAACTACTGCATACTCATTATCCCATAAATAAAAGGGCTTCCAAACATTGAAAGGGTAAATTTTACCATCTGTAGGTTCCAAAAACCAACACTTAACCATTTTGGCTAACCTCATTGATTTTAAGATAATTTTTAAGAATTCTCAAATATGGCATACAATACAGCGTCACATTAGCTTTTATAATGATGTGGCAAATTACACAGTCTGCCACATCACTTGCCAACTCATTTTAAGTGCATTAGTTTATTTCTCAGGGATGGCCGGTGAAATTTACACAATATTAAAAGTAATTAGGAAAGATAAGAAATTAAGGAAGCAACAAAAAAATGTTTGAGACTAATGAAGATTTCTCTTTTTGAGTTTTTTTTTTTCAATTTTTATAAAAAAAAAATTCTTTTTTCTTTTTAATATATAGCATATTTTAAAAAAAATAAATTATTGAAACCTATATGTGGAAACTAGATTGGGTTGTGCTTGACTCAGATTAGTGGTTGATTAATTTGATAAAACAATTAATTTTTATTGTTTATATGAAATTATTATATGATAATATTATGGAGTTATAAATATTTATGTGTTTTATAATTTGATAAGTATAAATTATTTGTTTAAATTTATCATTATATGTATTAATTTATTTCCTTTGATTATAGATATGGACAAATAATTATTTATTTAAAATTATAGAATTTAAAAAAATAAAAATAGTTGCAGTATTGTGTTGAGTCTTTTCTAATACTATATTAAAATAATTATTGTTGATACAATATTCTGTGACGTGTCTTTCTTTCATTTTGCCACTGTCTTAATTTTCAAAATTTCAAGTTAAATTTTTTAAAATATTAAATATATTATTTATTAGAATAGATAATTAATTGATTATTACAAATATTTATTTAGAAAATTCAAATATGATTATAATATTATATTTGATATTTATAATAATTAGTTAAATTAAACTTTTTAAAACATTATTATCTAATATTAGTAATATCAGTATCTAAAAATAATTTAGTGAATTTAATTATGATTCGTATGATAACTCTAATAGATTTAAAAAAATTTTAATGTATAGAATAATTAAAAATGGTGATATTATTGTTTTTTAATATTAAATTCTTTCTAATTTCAAATTAAATTTCCTAAAATATTAAATTTATTATTTATTAGAATAGATAATTAATTAATTATTATAGATATATTCTTATGAAATTTAAATAAATTAGGATATCCTATTTGATATTGATAATAATTTGTCAAATTATATTTGATATTAATAATAATTAGTCAAATTAAACTTTTTAAAATATTATTATATATATAATATCAATGTCTAACTAATTAATTATTAGATGCATATTAAAATCTCCTCTTGTGTGAGGTTTTTCTCTCTAATTTCATATTAGGGTTTCCTAGCCTCCCTAGGCTTCAACGCTGAAATCTAGCATTTTGATCTATCTTTTTTTTTTTCCTTTGCTTTTAATATCAACCTTTTTGTTCTTTGTTTTTGTGGTTTTGGCTTTGTCTAGTGCAATCATGTCAAACCACTTGGATCATATTCGTCTAACAGAGGATGAGAATACTGTGAGTGAGATTTGTTTAGATAAAAGCGCTGAAGCAAAACAACAATTGAAAATCTCATTATGTTTAGTGGGAAGAGTCTTAACAATGAATGACTTTAATATTCCAACTTTTCATAACATCATGTTATGTAGTTGGAAACTTCAGAAGAGCTTTAGTAAGCGTCAAATGGATACTATTCTATCTACATTCCAATTCTTTATTGAATCAAATAAGAAGCAAGTACTTGATTTGGGGCCTTGGAACTTTAAAGATTCCTTATTGATCTTAAACAAGATGAAAGAAACTAACATCCCTTCTTCTATTGATCTCTCTAAGGAAAAGTTCAAGGTAAGGTGTAACACCCCTATACCCCGTATACGCATACTACATACTACTACTCCTGTAATATACGTATACCGAATATAGGAGTGCCACGGTTTATAATAAGCAAACCAAACTTTCAATTTAACAACATTATAAGAAAACTTAAAACATTCAAATTATATTATAAATTATAATTTATAAAACGTCATTTGATACGCAACGGAAAATGTAGCGGTATATACATATATAAATACATCAATATCCATGTTTATAAAACATAAAAATATATACATGTTTGACAGTTTGTCTCTGATCTTTAAGCCCGCAATCAACATTTCAAAGTCTAGACTCGACTCGGTCTAGTTGAACCCTCCGGTTCTACTCTGTCACCTGCGCAACGAACCATAATCGCGCTAAGCCAATGGCTTAGTGGTACAAACCACAATAACAATATGCTTCAATGCAATGTCAATGTCACACATTTCAACAATAAAGACAATATTCATAAATGATATATTAATATTTCTCATAACACTACATTCCATTATTTTATTCAATTGTTTCACCATTCATGAATTACTTTTAAACAAAGACAAGCATGGGCCCAAAAGACACTAATATGCCATTCAACTTTCAGAGTTAATGTTTTGGTTCAATTATCACATTTATCATTATCATTATCCCAACTAGGCTTTAAGGATTAGGCTCAACCAAGCTTCAAGGGGAACAAAGCATGCTAAGTATCAACCCAACTTGGCTTCAAGAACCAAACCCAACCTAGCTTTAAGGGTTGTAACATCTCAACTAGGCTTCAAGGACTAGAACCAACCAAGCTTCAAGGGGAGTAAAACATGTTAAACTTCAACCCAACTTGGCTTCAAGGATCAAGCCAAACCTAGCTTCAAGAGATTGTTACTATTAGGCATGCCACCAACAACAAAACTCTAAAAATTAACTAACATATTAGACACACAATTCTTTCATTATTTCATTATCACTCTCATTCTCATTTCTCATCATTATATAGGCAAACATGCCTCACTTATTTCATTTGCCATATTATAGCCAACCACAATGGCTTCACATCTCATCATTAGAGTATCCACAATTAATTACATTGGATATACAATTTGAATGATCATCATGTCTTTCACATTATACAATTCATAGTATTAATCAAATGTATCAACAATGTATTAGATTACTTAACACATTTACAATCAAATGTGTTAAGTCCCAATGTCATGTAAATGTATGCAATAATGTAGGGTTTGTACTTACCTCAAGAGCAACTCACACCACACCAAACTTCTCTTCCAAAAATCCTCAACACTAGGATTAGAGTAACTCAACTCTCTTCAAAACCTAAACCAAAGGTGGTCATACACACTCACTTAGAGATACACATGAGATAATATGACTAAGAACCAACTAGGGAAAACTCTACACATGACACGCTCAACAACACGGGCGTGTCCCTGACTATGCCCTAAACTCACAACACAGAAGCTTTGACACGCTTAGAACCACGGGCTTGTCACTGAACGTGTAATACATTCTGTCTCACAGAAATATTGACACGTCCAACAACACGGGCGTGCTCATGGCCTTGTCAATTCTCCCTCAACATAGTAGCTATGACACGCTCAGTGACATGGGCGTGTCACTGCTCCTGTCACCCATCCAAGAAACAGAACCAATGACATGCCTAACAATCTGGCCGTGTTCCTGGGCGTGTCAGGCCAAAAATCCAGATTCCGGCAACATCAACACTACATCCAACAAATCACTTTCTTCCACCATTATCCACTTCAAACAAACTTAACTAAACACACCCATAAACCATACTAACTTGTAAAAACACCAAAATCGCTCAAAACATATATCAAACACAAATCATAATCATCACCACAAACCCAAAACACAACCACAACACTTACTCTTCCAACAATCTTACTCTTTCCTTTAATCCAACCCCAAAATCCATAATCAATAGACCAAACACACTCAGACACACCATAATCAAACATGCTCATACCATCAACAATCAATCATCAAACTCACAACACAAACTCAAAGAAAATCAAAGAATCAAGTGGAAAACTTACCAAGGATGAAGAAACTCTTAAATTTCCAACTTGATCACTTGAAAACTTCCTTCAATCTTGAGTTTGGAAGATTAAATCTCTCTCTTGCTCTCTTTCTATGGAGTGCCGGCCAAAAGAAAAGAAAAGGAAAGGAAAAGATGAAGATGCACGAAGAAGAAGAAAGAAACAAGAAGAAAACAAAGAAAACAAAGTCAACCTTCAACAACTCTCTTCTCAAAACCCTCTCCTCCAAGCATTAAACAATAAAATAATCCTAAATATCTCCATCCACTTCCACTCACTTAATTTCCTTTTAATTAATTTAATTAAGTTAAAATCATTAATTACTCTTCTTTTGACTTCCACACTTTGACTTGTATATGTTGTATATATCACTATATATACAACATATACACTCTCACTTTACTTCTTTTCTCTTTCCATTAAACATATACACTAAATCCAAATACAACAATAATTTTTCCAAAACTTTTAGGGTATACTTTGGGATATTACAATTCTCCCCCTCTAAAAAGAAATTTCGTCCTCGAAATTACCTGATCTCAAGTCTGAAACAGTTGAGGATACTGATCTCAAATCGCTTGCTCATTCTCCCAAGTTGATTCTTCCTTCACATGATTCTTCCAAAGAACCTTCACAAGTGGTACTTTCTTATGTCTCAACTCTTTCATTCCATGTGCCAAAATAGCAGTTGGTTCTTCTTCAAAAGTCAGATCCGGACTCACTTCAATAGATTCAATGAACAAAACATGAGATGGATCTGATCTTTACCTCCGCAACATAGAAACATGGAAGACATTATGAATTCTATCCAACTCAGGCGGCAAAGCAATTCGATAAGCAACTGCTCCAACTCTTTCCAATACCTCATAAGGTCCAATAAAATGAGGACTTAGCTTCCCTTTGCGGCCAAATCTCAAAATCTTCTTCCAAGGAGATACTTTCAGAAATACTTTATCTCCAACATCAAACTCTATGTCTCTCCTCTTCAAATCTGAATAAGATTTCTGCCGATCTGAAGCTGCTTTCAATCGATCCCGAATTATTTTTACTTTCTCTTTCGTTTCTTTAATCAAATCAGGACCAACCAATTTACCTTCTCCAACTTCATTCCAACATAGAGGCGTCCTACATCTTCTACCATACAATGCCTCAAATGGTACCATTCCAATACTGGATTGATGACTGTTGTTGTAAGCAAATTCCATCAGTGGCAAAAATCTGTCCTAACTTCCAGAGAAATCAATGACACAGCTTCTCAACATGTCCTCTATAATCTGTATCACTCTCTCTGACTGCCCATCTGTCTGCGGATGAAAAGCAGTGCTAAAATGCAATAGGGAACCCAAAGAACCATGTAAACTTTTCCAAAACCTCAAAATAAACCGGGGATCTCGATCTGACACTAAAGAAATTGGGACTCCATGCAACTTCACTATCTCACTAATATACAGCTCAGCCAACTTCTCAAGAGAATAGTCCATCCGAACTGGAAGGAAATGAGCTGTCTTTGTTAACCGATCAACAATCACCCAGATGGCATCATGCTTCTTCTGAGTCAACGGCAAACCAGACACAAAATCCATTGTCACACGTTCCCATTTCCATTCAGGCACTGAAAAAGGTTGAAGCAACCCTGTTGGAACTTGATGCTCAGCTTTCACCCTCTGACAAGTGAGACACTTGGATACAAATTCCGCTATGTCCCTCTTCATACCTGACCACCAGTAATGCTGCTTCAAATCATGATACATTTTAGTACTCCCAGGGTACATAGCAAAAACCAATTGGTGTGCTTTGTAATATCCTAAAATATACCTTAGAAGTTTGGTGTAATAATTGTTGTAATTGAACTAAGTGTATTTGTGTTTAATTGGAAAAGAGAAAATAAGTGAAGAGAGAGTTTATATGTTGTATATATGAAAATATATATAACATATACACAAGTCAATGGGAAAGTCAAAGGAAGAGATTAATTATTGATTAATTGTGTTTAAGGGATAGTTTATATTAAGTGGGATTAGAGTTAGTGGAGTGGAAGAAGATATTTGTATTATTTTATATTAAATGCTTGAAGGAGAGGATTTTAAGGAAAAGAGGATTTGACTTTGTTTATTTGGTTTGTTTTCTTTTCTTCTTCCTTCGTGGCTCCCTATCTTTTCTTTCCTTCTCTTTTCTTTTCTGTTGTTGTCCGGCCATCAAGAAACAAGAGAGCAAGAGGGAGATTTGTTTTTCCAAGTTCAAGATTGAAGAGAGTTTTCAAGAGATCAAGTTGGAGGTTTGAGAGTTCTTCATCATTGGTAAGTCTTTTCCACTTGATTCTTTGATTTATTTGGGTTTGTGAGTTGGAGTTGTGATGGATTTGTGTTTGGTTAGATTGTGTGGTGTTTAAGAGTGTTTGGTTTAAGTGGTTTTGGATTTTGGGGTTGGGTTGAAGAAAAGAATAAGTTGGTTGGTATAGATTGAGTTGTGGTTATGTTTAGAGTTTTGATGATGTTTGTGATTTGTGTTTGATGTGTGTTTTGGCTTGTTTTGGTGTTGTTGCAAGTTTGAGATGATGTTTGGGTATGTTTTGTTAAGTTTGGTGGAAGTGGATGTTGGTGGATAGAAGTGATTTGTTAGTTGTGGTGTTGTTTTGGCCGGAATCTGGGTTTTTAGCCTGACACGCCCATGAGCACGTCCAGGGTTCTTAGGCGTGTCAATTGTTCTGTGTGGCAGTAGGTTTGACACAGCCAGTAACACGCCCGTGTTATTGAGCGTGTCATAGCTACTGTGAGAATGGAGAATTTACATGGCCAGGAGCACGTTCAGGTTGTTGGACGTGTTGATGTATTTGTGTGAGGCAGTATGTATTACACGCCCAGTGACACGCCCGTGGTCATGAGCGTGTAATAGCTTCTGTGTTGTGGAGTTAGGGCACGGTCAGGAACACGCCTGTGTGGTTGAGCATGTCATGTGTAGAGATTGCCCTAGTTAACTCTTAACTTGATTACTTCTTGTGTATCCTTAAGTAAGTGTGTGTTATATTTGTTGGATTAGGTCTTGAAGAAGGTGATTTGTCATTGATTTAAGAAGCATAAGAACCTTGGGAAAGGGAGTGTTTTGAGTTGTGTAATTTGCTTTTGAGGTAAGTACACATCCTGCATTATTGCATTGTTTATTCTTGTGAAGAATGTACTTTGCTATGCTTATATCAATGATGATATATATATGTATTATATGAATGATATGATGATACAAATGATTGTACATTTGAAAGAGGAATTGCTAAGATGGGTATTGAGATATGCTATGATATGAGGCCATTGTGTTTGGCTATGATGATTCAATTGAAAGATATAAGGCATGTTTGCCTAATTGATGATGAGAATTGAGAATGAAATAATAAATGAATTGTGTGGCTAATGTGTTATTCAATTTTCAGAGTTTGTTGTTGGTGGCATGCCTAATGATAGTAACACTCTCTTGAAGTTAGGTTGGGCTTGATCCTTGAAGCCAAGTTGGGTAGAAGTTTAACATGTTTTACTCCCCTTGAAGCTTGGTTGGGTCTAGTCCTTGAAGCCTAATTGAGATGTTACAACCCTTGAAGCTAGGTTGGGTTGGTTCTTGAAGCCAAGTTGGGTTGAGACTTAGCATGCTTTGTTCCCCTTGAAGCTTGGTTGAACCTAATCCTTGAAGCCTAGTTGGGTTTATGATAATGATAAATGTGATGATTCAACCAAAACATTTACTCTGAAAATTGAATGGCATATTAGAGTGTTTTGGGCCCATGCTTGTCTTTGTATATAATGTGATTCTTGAATGGTAAAATCAATGGAACAATGAAGATGTAATATGAATATTGTTATGACATTGAATGTAGTATGATGTGGTAATGTGATGTGCTTCTATGTGTGTGGTTTATGAAATATAAAGGTATGTTGTTAGCCTTCCATCTATGATGTTGATTTGTTATTAAAATGTGTGACATTATATTGCACTAAAGCATAATACTAGCATACTTTGTACTACTAAGCCGTTGGCTTAGCGCGATAGCGTTTGATCGCGCAGGTGACAGAGTTGAACCTGAGAGTTCTTCAAGACCGAGTGAGAGTAGACATTGAAGAGTTCATTTTGGGACTTAAAGATCAGAGAAGAGCTGCCAATCATGTATATATATTCTATGTTTTGTAAACTTTGATTTATAACATATTTGTAATACCTTCCGCTGTGAATTATTAAAAATTTTATATATAGTGTCTTTTGGATTTCTTTTATTTGTTTGAGATTGGTTTCACTTGTTTACAAAGATATTTGTTGTGTCTTTTTAAACCGTGGCATTTTCTATATTCAGTATACGTATATTACGATCGTTTAAGCATGCTTGGTACGTATACAGGGTATAGAGGTGTTACAATTGTTTTGGTATCAGAGCCTAGGTTTGAGATTCTCAACCTAGGTAAAGTGTAAGAAAAAGAGTGTTTTGATTTTAAAACGTGGATTTTTGAATAACATACATGTTTGGCATTGGCAGTCTCTGATCTTTAATGAGAGGTATTCTGCTGTATTTGCAGATATAGGTTGTGATGGATTCTCACTCACGTCAGTCAGTTGAGGGTAGTGCTAAGAGTATAGCTCCTGATGAGATTAGAGAGGAAGCTAGAGTGGATAGTGCTGGAGAGATACCTACTTCTGTATCGGGGAGACCAGCTGGTGAGGAGGTTCCACCAGTTTGGCTTAGGCATGTGGTTGAGGCTTTGAGGCAAGCACCTGTGCAACCACCGCCACCACCCCCACAACCTTTGGTATCAGTGAGGCATTATGACAAATTACGGAAGTATGGAGCAGAAGATTTCTTGGGTACTATTGATCCAGCTGTAGCTGAGCAGTGGCTAGATAAAGTACAAAGAATATTTGTTCAGTTGCAAGCCACTCCAGAGGAAAAGTTTGATTATGCAAGATCATTGTTGTAAAAGGACGCATATGACTGGTGGAAGACAGTGCCCCATGCTATGGATGATCCACCAACATTGTCCTATGCTGATTTTCTAAGAGAGTTTGAATTGAAGTATACTCCTAGGGAGTATAAAGATGTGAAGAAAATGGAGTTTTTAAGCTTGAAGCAAGATCACCGGACGGTGACGGAATATGAGTTAGAGTTTATCTGGTTGAGCCAGTATGCTGGGGGTATTATATCTGATGAGATAGATAGATGCCGGAGATTTGAGGAGGGATTGAGGCCCTCTATCATGTGTTTGGTGGCTGGATCTAGATATCGTGATTTTCCCCAGCTGGTTGCAGCAGCTAGGAGTGTGGAGAGGGCTCAGGTTATTGCAGCTGCTTCAGAGGAAGAGATCAGGGTTAGAAGGCCCCAGTTTGAGGCAGGGTCTTCGTCTGTGAAAAGAGGTAAAGGAAGTTTTGTTCCTCGGATTAGTAGGAGTCAGAGGCCAGCGGGTAGGTCAGTACAGTTTCAGAGGCAGAGATCTAGACCTACAGTTTCAGTGGCAAGTGCTCCGATCCCAGTGACTCAGAGATCCACCTTACCCATATGCATTCATTGTGGTAGGCCACATGGTGGTACTTGTTGGAAGACTGGTGTAGCAGGGGTATGTTTCAGATGTGGATCTCACGATCATTTTGTGAGAGATTGTCCCGAGAGACAGGAGCGGATGTCAGTGGATACTGCAGCTTCCCGACCTAGTGTGAGGGGAGGTCGAGGAGGCAGAGGTTTCAGCAGAGGAGGCAGATCTGGGTTCAGTTCTAGAGGAGGTTCTACATCCAGGGAGAGTAGACCAGAGGAGGCTGGATCTTCTCAAAGGATTTATGTGATGCAGAAGCAACCAGATGCTTCGGCAGTCATAGCTGGTACTTTTTCTTTATTTGGTATTTCAGTACTTGCTTTGATTGATCCCGGATCCACGCATTCATATATTAGTGCATCTGTTTTGCCTATGTCTGATGTGCATGCTGAATCCCTAGGATTTGATGTATTGGTGACAAATCCTTTAGGGCATAGTGTGATTGTTAGCAAAGTGCACCGAGATAGTGCAGTGATGGTGCAAGGTGAGGAGTTTCTTGGAGATTTGATTGAGATGCCTTTTAAGGAATATGATGTGATCCTAGGCATGGACTGGTTATCTAGACATAGAGCTGTGGTTGACTGCCAAAAGAAATTTGTTACCTTGAGAACCAGCGATGGTAGAGAGGTGTTAGTATCTAGTGAACAGGGACAGCTAGCATCCTTGTTTGTTTCAGCTGTTGCAGCTAGGAAATTGATTAGAAAAGGGTGTGATGCTTACCTTGCTTATGTTGTGGATACTAGAGTAAAAGGTTCTCAACTTGATGATATACCCACAGTTGCAGAGTTTCCAGATGTGTTTCCAGAGGAATTGCCAGGGTTGCCTCCTGAGAGAGAGGTGGAGTTCGATATTGAATTATTGTCTGGTACCACTCCTATCTCTATTACTCCTTACAGAATGGCACCTGCTGAACTGAGAGAATTGAAGGTGCAGTTGCAAGAGTTGCTGGATAAAGGGTTTGTTCGCCCTAGTGTTTCACCGTGGGGAGCTCCTGTTTTGTTTGTAAAGAAGAAGGATGGTACTATGAGATTGTGTATCAATTATAGGAAATTGAACAAAGTGACTATCAAGAATAAATATCCTTTGCCTAGAATTGATGATCTCTTTGATCAATTGAAGGGAGCAGCAATGTTTTCTAAAATTAATTTGAGATCAGGGTACCATCAGTTGAGGGTCAGAGCTGAAGATGTTCCTAAGACCGCCTTTCGGACCAGGTATGGGCATTATGAGTTTCTAGTTATGCCTTTTGGTTTGACGAATGCACCTGCAGTTTTTATGGACTTGATGAATAGGGTGTTTAGGCCCTATTTGGATCAGTTTGTAGTGGTCTTTATAGATGATATTTTAGTGTATTCGCGTAATGAGGAAGAGCATGACAAGCATCTGCGGATTGTGTTGCAAATTTTGAGAGAGAAGCAATTGTTTGCTAAACTGTCGAAATGTGAGTTGTGGCTTGACCAGGTTACTTTTCTCGGTCATATAGTTTCAGCAGAGGGTATTAGAGTTGATCCGAGTAAAGTTGAAGCTATTTTGAATTGGAGTCCACCAAAGTCTGTGACTGAAGTTAGAAGTTTTCTGGGTTTGGCAGGCTATTACCGACGGTTTGTGAAGGGATTTTCTTTGATAGCTACTCCACTTACCAGATTACTTCGAAAGGGAGTTAGATTTGTGTGGACATATCAGTGTTAGGCTAGCTTCGATCAGTTGAGAGAAATGTTGACTCAAGCGCCTGTTCTTACTTTACCTGTGGAAGATAAACCATATGTGATTTACAGTGATGCTTCACATAGTGGTTTGGGTTGTGTTCTAATGCAAGAAGGTAAGGTGATAGCTTATGCTTCTTGACAGTTGAAACCGCATGAGTTCAATTATCCGACCCATGATTTGGAATTAGCAGCCATTGTGTTTGCATTGAAGATTTGGCGACATTATCTATATGGGGAGAAGTGTTTTATCTATACTGATCATAAAAGTTTAAAATACTTGGGTGTCCAAAGAGAACTCAATCTTCGACAGAGAAGATGGTTGGAATTGATTAAAGACTACGACTGTTTGATTGATTATCATCCGGGTAAAGCAAATGTTGTTGCTGATGCCTTGAGTCGGAAGTCTTTAGCAGGGTTGACTATTTATTCGCTCTCGTTGCTTGTTGAGTTGAGAGCATTGCATGCTAGTTTTATACCTTGTGATGATGGTGCATTGTTGGCACAGTTGCAATTGAAACCAATATTGTTGGATCAGATTAAAGAGGCTCAATTGGCTGATGCAAAGATTCAAAAGATTGTTTCAGATTGTCAGAATGGAAAGAGTCGAGATTTTATTGTGAGAGGTGATGGGATTCTTTGGTTTAAGAACAGAATGTGTGTACCTGATAATGCTAAATTGAGAAGGATTATATTAAAGGAAGCACATCAATCAGTATTTGCTATGCATCCGGGTAATACAAAGATGTATCATGATTTGAGACAGCATTATTGGTGGTCCGGTATGAAGAGAGACATTGCAGATTTTGTGTCTAAATGTCTCACATGTCAGAGGGTAAAAGCTGAGCATCAAGTTCCAACAGGGTTACTTCAACCTTTAGCAGTGCCTGAATGGAAATGGGATAGAGTAACCATGGATTTCGTGTCTGGTCTGCCATTGACACAAAGAAAGCATGATGCTATTTGGGTGATTGTTGACAGGTTGACGAAGACAGCTCATTTTCTTCCGGTTCGGATGGATTACTCTTTGGAAAGGTTAGCTGAGCTGTATATCCATGAGATTGTGAAGCTGCATGGTGTTCCAACTTCTATAGTGTCTGATCGAGATCCCTGATTTACTTGAAGGTTTTGTAAGAGTTTACATGGTGCTTTGGGTTCTCGATTACACTTCAGTACTGCTTTCCATCCGCAGACAGATGGACAGTCAGAGAGAGTGATACAGATTATCGAGGACATGTTGAGAAGTTGTGTCATTGATTTCTCTGGAGGTTGGGATAGATTTTTACCACTTGTGGAATTTGCATACAATAATAGTCATCAATCCAGCATTGGTATGGCCCCATTTGAAGCATTGTATGGTAGACGGTGCAGAACACCTCTATGTTGGAATGAACTTGGTGAAAGTAGGTTAATTGGTCCTGATTTGGTTAAAGAAACTGAAGAGAAAGTGAAAATGATTCGAGATAGGTTGAAAACAGCTTCGGACCGACAGAAATCTTATTCAGATTTGAAGAGGAGAGACATTGAATATAATGTGGGAGATAAAGTATTTTTGAAGGTGTCTTCTTGGAAAAAGATCTTGAGGTTTGGTCGGAAAGGGAAATTGAGTCCTCGTTTCATTGGACCTTATGAAGTATTGGAAAGAGTTGGGCCAGTTGCTTATAGGCTTGCTTTGCCACCTGAGTTGGATAGGATCCATAATGTATTCCATGTTTCTATGTTGAGGAGGTACAGATCATATCCATCTCATGTGTTATCAGTTGAATCTATTGAAGTGAGTCCAGATCTGACTTTTGAAGAAGAACCAGTTGCTATTTTGGCTTATGGAATGAAAGAGTTGAGGCATAAGAAAGTGCCAATTGTGAAGATTCTTTGGAAGAATCATGGTAGAGAAGAATCAACTTGGGAGAATGAGCAAGCGATGCTAGACCAATATCCTCAACTGTTTCAGATTTGATATCAGGTAATTTCGAGGACGAAATTTCTTTTTAGAGGGGGAGAATTGTAATATCCCAAAATATACCCTAGAAGTTTGGTGTAATAATTGTTGTAATTGAAGTAAGTGTATTTGTGTTTAATTGGAAAAGAGAAAATAAGTGAAGAGAGAGTTTATATGTTGTATATATGAAAATATATATAACATATACACAAGTCAATGGGAAAGTCAAAGGAAGAGATTAATTATTGATTAATTGTGTTTAAGGGATAGTTTATATTAAGTGGGATTAGAGTTAGTGGAGTGGAAGAAGATATTTTTATTATTTTATATTAAATGCTTGGAGGAGAGGATTTTAAGGAAAAGAGGATTTGACTTTGTTTATTTGGTTTGTTTTCTTTTCTTCTTCCTTCGTGGCTCCCTATCTTTTCTTTCCTTCTCTTTTATTTTCTGTTGTTATTCGGCCATCAAGAAGCAAGAGAGCAAGAGGGAGATTTGTTTTTCCAAGTTCAAGATTGAAGAGAGTTTTCAAGAGATCAAGTTGGAGGTTTGAGAGTTCTTCATCATTGGTAAGTCTTTTCCACTTGATTCTTTGATTTATTTGGGTTTGTGAGTTGGAGTTGTGATGGATTTGTGTTTGGTTAGATTGTGTGGTGTTTAAGAGTGTTTGGTTTAAGTGGTTTTGGATTTTGGGGTTGGGTTGAAGAAAAGAATAAGTTGGTTGGTATAGATTGAGTTGTGGTTATGTTTAGAGTTTTGATGATGTTTGTGATTTGTGTTTGATGTGTGTTTTGGCTTGTTTTGGTGTTGTTGCAAGTTTGAGATGATGTTTGGGTATGTTTTGTTAAGTTTGGTGGAAGTGGATGTTGGTGGATAGAAGTGATTTGTTAGTTGTGGTGTTGTTTTGGCCGGAATCTGGGTTTTTAGCCTGACACGCCCATGAGCACGTCCAGGGTTCTTAGGCGTGTCAATTGTTCTGTGTGGCAGTAGGTTTGACACGGCCAGTAACACGCCCGTGTTATTGAGCGTGTCATAGCTACTGTGAGAATGGAGAATTTACACGGCCAGGAGCACGTTCAGGTTGTTGGACGTGTTGATGTATTTGTGTGAGGCAGTATGTATTACACGCCCAGTGACACGCCCGTGGTCATGAGCGTGTAATAGCTTCTGTGTTGTGGAGTTAGGGCACGGTCAGGAACACGCCTGTGTGGTTGAGCGTGTCATGTGTAGAGATTGCCCTAGTTAACTCTTAACTTGATTACTTCTTGTGTATCCTTAAGTAAGTGTGTGTTATATTTGTTGGATTAGGTCTTGAAGAAGGTGATTTGTCATTGATTTAAGAAGCATAAGAACCTTGGGAAAGGGAGTGTTTTGAGTTGTGTAATTTGCTTTTGAGGTAAGTACACATCCTGCATTATTGCATTGTTTATTCTTGTGAAGAATGTACTTTGCTATGCTTATATCAATGATGATATATATATGTATTATATGAATGATATGATGATACAAATGATTGTACATTTGAAAGAAGAATTGCTAAGATGGGTATTGAGATATGCTATGATATGAGGCCATTGTGTTTGGCTATGATGATTCAATTGAAAGATATAAGGCATGTTTGCCTAATTGATGATGAGAATTGAGAATGAAATAATAAATGAATTGTGTGGCTAATGTGTTATTCAATTTTCAGTGTTTGTTGTTGGTGGCATGCCTAATGATAGTAACACTCTCTTGAAGTTAGGTTGGGCTTGATCCTTGAAGCCAAGTTGGGTAGAAGTTTAACATGTTTTACTCCCCTTGAAGCTTGGTTGGGTCTAGTCCTTGAAGCCTAATTGAGATGTTACAACCCTTGAAGCTAGGTTTGGTTGGTTCTTGAAGCCAAGTTGGGTTGAGACTTAGCATGCTTTGTTCCCCTTGAAGCTTGGTTGAACCTAATCCTTGAAGCCTAGTTGGGTTTATGATAATGATAAATGTGATGATTCAACCAAAACATTTACTCTGAAAATTGAATGGCATATTAGAGTGTTTTGGGCCCATGCTTGTCTTTGTATATAATGTGATTCTTGAATGGTAAAATCAATGGAACAATGAAGATGTAATATGAATATTGTTATGACATTGAATGTAGTATGATGTGGTAATGTGATGTGCTTCTATGTGTGTGGTTTATGAAATATAAAGGTATGTTGTTAGCCTTCCATCTATGATGTTGATTTGTTATTAAAATGTGTGACATTATATTGCACTAAAGCATAATACTAGCATACTTTGTACTACTAAGCCGTTGGCTTAGCGCGATAGCGTTTGATCGCGCAGGTGACAGAGTTGAACCTGAGAGTTCTTCAAGACCGAGTGAGAGTAGACATTGAAGAGTTCATTTTGGGACTTAAAGATCAGAGAAGAGCTGCCAATCATGTATATATATTCTATGTTTTGTAAACTTTGATTTATAACACATTTGTAATACCTTCCGCTGTGAATTATTAAAAATTTTATATATAGTGTCTTTTGGATTTCTTTTATTTGTTTGAGATTGGTTTCACTTGTTTACAAAGATATTTGTTGTGTCTTTTTAAACCGTGGCATTTTCTATATTCAGTATACGTATATTACGATCGTTTAAGCATGCTTGGTACGTATACAGGGTATAGAGGTGTTACATGCTTCTTCCAAAATAATCTTTCTTAAACTAACATCATTAGGAACACACAATCTATCCTTGAACCAAAGGCTACCATCACTTCTCATATGGAATCCTCGGCTCTCCCCATTTTGACAATCTAAAACAATCTTCTGAATTTTCTCATCAGCCAATTGAGCCTCTTTAATCTGATCTAACAACACTGGTCTCAAATGCAATTGAGCTAACAAGGCTCCATCATCATATGATTCAAAACTAGCATGCAACGCTCTCAACTCAACAAGCAACGAGAGCGAATAAACAGTCAAACCCGCTAAAGACTTCCAACTCAAGGCATCTGCAACAACATTTGCCTTACCAGGATGATAATCAATCAAGCAGTCGTAGTCTTTGATCAGCTCCAACCATCGTCTTTGCCGAAAATTAAGCTCTCTCTGAACACCCAAATATTTCAAACTCTTATGATCCGTGTAAATGAAACACTTCTCTCCATACAAGTAATGTCGCCAAATCTTCAAAGCAAACACTATAGCTGCTAATTCCAAATCATGCGTCGGATAATTAAGCTCATGTGGCTTCAACTGCTGAGAAGCATAAGCTATGACTTTACCCTCTTGCATCAAAACACAACCTAAACCATTATGTGAAGCATCACTATAAATCACATATGGTTTATCTTCCACAGGCAAAGCAAGAACAGGCGCTTGAGTCAACATTTCCTTCAACTGCTCAAAGCTAGCTTGACACTAATCTATCCACTCAAATCTAACTCCCTTCCGAAGTAATCTGGTGAGTGGAGTAGCTATCAAAGAAAAACCTTTCACAAAGCGTCGATAATAGCCTACCAAACCCAGAAAACTTCTAACTTCAGTTACAGACTTCGGTGGACTCCAATCCAAAATGGCCTCGACTTTACTCGAATCAACTCTTATACCATCTGCTGAAACTATATGACCCAGAAAAGTCACTTGATTAAGTCAAAACTCACATTTTGACATCTTAGCATACAATTGCTTCTCTCTCAAGGTCTGCAATACAATCCATAGATGCTTGTCATGATCATCCTCATTACGCGAATACACCAAAATATCATCAATGAAAACCACCACAAACTAATCTAGATAGGGCCTAAACACCCTATTCGTCAAATCCATAAAAGATGCAGGTGCATTCGTCAACCCAAAAGGCATCACCAAAAACTCATAATGCCCATACCTTGTGAGGAAAGTTGTCTTAGGAACATCTTCCTCTCTAACTCTCAACTGATGGTACCCTGATCTCATATCAATCTTAGAGAATACTGCTGCTCCCTTCAACTGATCAAAGAGATCATCTATCCGAGGCAAAGGATACTTATTCTTAATAGTTACCTTATTCAATTGCCTATAATCAATACACAACCTCAAAGTACCATCCTTCTTCTTCACAAACAAAACAGGAGCTCCCCACGGAGAAACACTAGGGCGAACAAACCCTTTATCCAACAACTCTTGCAACTGCACCTTCAACTCTCTCAACTCAGCAGGTGCCATTCGATAAGGAGTAATAGAGATGGGAGTGGTACTAGGCAACAATTCAATACCAAACTCCACCTCTCTCTCAGGGGGTAACCCTGGCAACTCCTTAGAAAACACATCTGGGAATTCAGCAACTGTGGGTATACTATCAAGTTGAGAACCCACTACTTTGGTATCCACTACATGAGCAAGGTAAGCATCACACTCTTTTCTAATCAACTTCCTAGCTGCAACAGCTGAAACAATCATAGATGCAATTTGCCTCTGCTCACCAGATACCATCACACTTCTACCATCACCGGTTCTCAGGGTAACACACTTCTTTTGACAGTCTACCACAGCTCCATGCTTAGACAACCAATCCATGACTAAGATCAAATCATACTCCTTAAAAGGCATTTCAATCAAATCATCCAAAAACTCCTCACCTTGCACCACAACTGAACTATCTCGGTGCACCTTGCTAACAATCACACTATGCCCTAAAGGATTTGTCACCAAGACATCAAATCCTAGGGACTCAGTATGCAATTCAGACACAGGCAAAATAGATGCACTTATGTATGAATGAGTAGATCCTGGATCAATCAAAGCAAGAACTGAGATGCCAAATAAAGAAAATGTACCCGCAATAACTGCTAAAGCATCCGGTTGCCTCTGCATCACATACACTCACTGAGAAGACCCAGCCTCATCTGGCCTACTGCCTCCGAATGTAGAGCCTCCGCTCTGACTGATCCCAGGTCGACCACCTCTACTGAAACCTCTGCCCCCTCGACCACCTCTGCTAACACTAGGTCGAGAAGCTGCAGTATCAGTCTGTCTATCCTCCTGTAGCTCAGGGCAATCTTTGATGAAGTGAGCTGGTAACCCACATCTAAAACATACTCCTGATCCACCCGTCTTCCAACAAACACCCCCATGTGTCCTACCACAATGAACACATAGAGGTGGAATGGATCTCTGAACCACTGGAGTCGAAGCACTCGCTACAGAAACTGTAGGTCTCGATCTCTACCTCTGATACTGAACTGATCTACCTGACTGCCTCAGGCTCCTACTGACTCTTGGAATAAAACTTCCTCAGCCTCTTTTCATAGACGAAGACCCTGCCTCAAACTGGGATCTCCTAACTTTAGTCTCCTCCTCGGTAGCAGCTACTGCAATACCCTGTGCTCTTTCAACACTTCTAGCTGCGGCAACTAACTGAGAAAAGTCTTGGTACCGAGAACCAGCAACAATACACATAATAGAGGGCCTCAATACCTCCTCAAATCTCCTACACATGTCAATCTCATCAGAAATAATTCCACCTACATAGTGACTCAACCGGATATACTCTATCTCATACTCTGTCACTGTCCGGTTCTCTTGCCTCAAATTCAGAAATTCCATCTTCTTGACGTCCTTATACTCCCTCGGAGTATATTTCTGCTCAAACTCCCTCAGAAAATCACTATAAGACAAAGTAGGTGGATCATCCATGGCATGAGGAACCGTCTTCCACCGATCATAAGCATCTTTTTGCAGAAGGGATCTAGCATAATCAAATTTCTCTTCAGGAGTGGCTTGCAACTGGATGAATACCCTCTGCACTTTATCCAACCACTGCTCAGCTACTGCAGGATCTGTAGTACCAAAGAAATCCTCAGCCCCATACTTTCTCAATTTATCATAATGTCTCACCGATACTTGTGGCTGTGGTGGCGGTGGCGGCTGCACTGAAGCTTGCCTCAACAATTCTACCACATGCCGCAACCAAACTGGCGGCATCTCATTAGTAGCTGATCTCTCTTGCACCAAAGCAGGTGCCACTCCAGCTCTCTCAACCCTAGCTTCATCCCTACCCTCTTCAGGAGCTACACTCTCAGCACTACCTTCTATGGACTGATGTGACTGAGACGCCATCACTACCTATATCTGCAAACATAGCAGAATATACCTCATCAAAGATTAGAGACTGCCAATACCAAAACATGTATCTTATTTAAAAACCATATTTTAAAATCAAAATTTTCTCTTTTTTTTTTCTTACAATTGACCTAGGTTGAGAATCTCAAACCTAGGCTCTGATACCAAAACAATTGTAACACCCCTATACCCCGTATACGCACACTACATACTACTACTCCTGTAATATACGTATACCGAATATAGGAGTGCCACGGTTTATAATAAGCAAACCAAACTTTCAATTTAACAACATTATAAGAAAACTTAAAACATTCAAATTATATTATAATTTATAATTTATAAAACGTCATTTGATACGCAGCGGAAAATGTAGCGGTATTTACATATATAAATACATCAAAATCCATGTTTATAAAACATAAAAATATATACATGTTTGGCAGTTTGTCTCTGATCTTTAAGCCCACAATCAACACTTCAAAGTCTAGACTCGACTCTGTCTAGCTGAACTCTCCGGTTCTACTCTGTCACCTGCTCGACGAACTACAATCATGCTAAGCCAACAGCTTAGTGGTACAAACCACAATAACAATATGCTTCAATGCAATGTCAATGTCACACATTTCAACAATAAAGACAATATTCATAAATGATATATTAATATTTCTCATAACACTACATTCCATTATTTTATTCAATTGTTTCACCATTCATGAATCACATTTAAACAAAGACAAGCATGGGCCCAAAAGACACTAATATGCCATTCAACTTTCAGAGTTAATGTTTTGGTTCAATTATCACATTTATCATTATCATTATCCCAACTAGGCTTCAAGGATTAGGCTCAACCAATCTTCAAGGGGAACAAAGCATGCTAAGTATCAACCCAACTTGGCTTCAAGAACCAAACCCAACCTAGCTTTAAGGGTTGTAACATCTCAACTAGGCTTCAAGGACTAGAACCAACCAAGCTTCAGGGGGAGTAAAACATGTTAAACTTCAACCCAACTTGGCTTCAAGGATCAAGCCCAACCTAGCTTCAAGAGATTGTTACTATTAGGCATGCCACTAACAACAAAACTCTGAAAATTAACTAACATATTAGACACACAATTCTTTCATTATTTCATTATCACTCTCATTCTCATTTCTCATCATTATATAGGCAAACATGCCCCACTTATTTCATTTGCAATATTATAGCCAACCACAATGGCTTCACATCTCATCATTAGAGTATCCACAATTAATTACATTGGATATACAATTTGAATGATCATCATATCTTTCACATTATACAATTCATAGCATTAATCAAATGTATCAACAATGTATTAGATTACTTAACACATTTACAATCAAATGTGTTAAGTCCCAATGTCATGTAAATGTATGCAATAATGTAGGGTTTGTACTTACCTCAAGAGCAACTCACACCACACCAAACTTCTCTTCCAAAAATCTTCAACACTAGGATTAGAGTAACTCAACTCTCTTCAAAACCTAAACCAAAGGTTCATACACACTCACTTAGAGATACACATGAGATAATATGAATAAGAACCAACTAGGGCAAACTCTACACATGACACGCTCAACAACACGGGTGTGTCCCTGACCATGCCCTAAACTCACAACACAGAAGCTTTGACACACTTAGAACCAAGGGCGTGTCACTGAACGTGTAATACATTCTGTCTCACAGAAACATTGACACGTCCAACAACACGGGCGTGCTCATGGCCGTGTCAATTCTCCCTCAACACAGTAGCTATGACACGCTCAGTGACATGGGCGTGTCACTGCTCCTGTCACCCATCCAAGAAATAGAACCAATGACACGCCTAACAATCTGGCCGTGCTCCTAGGTGTGTCAGGCCAAAAATCCAGATTTCGGCAACATCAACACTACATCCAACAAATCACTTTCTTCCACCATTATCCACTTCAAACAAACTTAACTAAACACACCCATAAACCATACTAACTTGCAAAAACACCAAAATCACTCAAAACATATATCAAACACAAATCATAATCATCACCACAAACCCAAAACACAACCACAACACTTACTCTTCCAACAATCTTACTCTTTCCTTTAATCCAACCCCAAAATCCATAATCAATAGACCAAACACACTCAGAAACACCACAATCAAACATACTCATACCATCAACAATCAATCATCAAACTCACAACACAAACTCAAAGAAAATTAAAGAATCAAGTGGAAAACTTACCAAGGATGAAGAAACTCTTAAATTTCCAACTTGATAACTTGAAAACTTCCTTCAATCTTGAGTTTAGAAGATTAAATCTCTCTCTTGCTCTCTTGCTATGGAGTGCCGGCCAAAAGAAAAGAAAAGAAAAGGAAAAGATAAAGATGCACAAAGAAGAAGAAAGAAACAAGAAGAAAAGAAAGAAAACAAAGTCAACCTTCAACAACTCTCTCCTCAAAACCCTCTCCTCCGAGCATTAAACAATAAAATAATCCAAAATATCTCCATCCACTTCCACTCACTTAATTTCCTTTTAATTAATTTAATTAACTTAAAATCATTAATTACTCTTCTTTTGACTTCCACACTTTGACTTGTATATGTTGTATATATCACTATATATACAACATATACACTCTCTCTTTACTTCTTTTCTCTTTCCATTAAACATATACACTAAATCCAAATACAATAATAATTTTTCCAAAACTTTTAGGGTATACTTTGGGATATTACATAAGGGTTACGATATTCCTTTTAAATGGTTGGAGCAATAAACTGCTGAGACTATTGCCAATCAGATTGTTACTTTCTTAGAAATAGATAAAGGAGATAAGATAGGGTGGAATTATTTTTTACATTTTTAGGTTTTAGTGCTAGTTGGGAAACTCTTGCATAGGGGACTGCTGGTGCATTTTGACTTGAAGGTGAAGTGGATTCGATTGAAGTATGAGAGGCTACCATTATTTTGTTACACAAGTGGATGTATGGGCCATGTGGAAGGAGACTGTTCTTAGAAGCCTCCATGAGATGAAAGACAATATGGTGAATGGCTATGTGCATCCCCACAGAAATCTTTTCAGCTGAGGAATAAGATGGAACGTGAAAAAGAGGATGAATTGCTGAAACCTCTACGTGATAATAAGAATGCTATGAATAAATCTCCTAAAAATCTAAAGGTTAAGGACTCACAAGGGGGAGTGCTATGTGTGTGAGTTCTCTGATAGGGATACTGAAGCCACTTAATCTGCATGGTGTGAATGGTAATCCTATTATGGTAGAAAATGAGGGCCAGTTTATTACTACAAATTATTGGCTTAACTCTAAAGTCATGCAGTCAGAATCCCAGCCTAATGTAAATCCAGTCATTGGGAAAGAGCTTATTACTCTAGGTGATAATCCTTTTGTTCTGATGGTGAGCTTAGTGGTGCCCATTTTTCTATTATCAGTGATAATATGATTTAGGAACAATCTTCTTTAGGTAATGGGAGGAGCATGCGCTCTTGGAAGCAATTGGCTATCGATAAACCTAGTGGACAAAAGATAGATCAGGTGACTATCTCATCTACTTAGAAACGTCCAATTGCTGACTCTTTGGGGCTGGTGGAGTCTAATGCAGAGCAGAAGAATTTGAAAGTGTTAGGTTCAAGTGTTGATATTTTAACAAGTACATAGGTGACTAGGGTCGAGAGCCCTAATTTCCTGGATCAATGATTATTATCAGCTATAATTGTTAGGGATTAGGGAGTGCCTTGGCAATTGCAAATTTGTGACAGTTGGTTAACTTGCATACTCCCTTTATCCTCTTCTTGATGGAGACTCGGGTCTCTGAGGATAGGATGAATTTCATTGGATGCTCTTTGGGATTTAAATTTGGCTTTCATGTTCAAAGCATTAATGGCAAAGGAGGTTTATCTTCCCTTTTGAATGATGAGGTGGCCTTTAACCTTTTGTCTTTCTCTCCTAATCATGTAGATTTTGATTTACAGTGGAATTCAGATAGTAACCATTGGAGTTTTACCAGTTTCTATGGTTGGCCAAAGTTACATAATATGTTTCACTCTTGGGATTTATTGCAACAACTTGGAAGTGCATCTGATCTACTATTGTCAGTGATGGGTGATTTCAATGAGATTTTGCATAATTCAAAGAAATCGGGTGTTGTTATATGGAGCCAATCTGTTACTGATTCATTTAAGGAAGCCTTGGATTATTGTCTTTTATCAAATATAATCTATTTAGGCTACCCATTCACTTGGGATAATAGAAGTCAAGGGAGGGATTTAATTGAGGAAAGGATAGATAGGGCAGTGGTCTCTTCATCTTAGAGGCAATTGTATATGGAAGCACAGGTTTTGAATATAATCCATGCTAGTTAAACCACTTACCCATTGTTTTCAACAAAATTTCTTGCATCATGCGTAGGAGGGGCTTTAGTTTTGAAGCGATGTGGTCAAGAGATCCCTCTTGTAAAGAAATTATTCAGTCTAGTTGGGTTCATGCGATCCAATTGAATGATTCCATCTTAAGATGCGCATTTGTCCCTAAAGAATTAGAGCAGTGAGTTTTTCATCTTAAGTTTTTCATAAATTTTACATTCGGTGGCAATTAAAGGCACTGGGCAATGGAGATTTTAGTGAGGAATGAATTAAGTTAAAAATTGAGTTGACTGAGCTTTTTAATAGAGGTTGAAACGTTCTAAGGGTCAATGGTTGAAGGAAGAAGACTGTAATACCCATTATTTTCATGCTACTACCACCAAAATGAGACATACCAATAAATTTTGAGTCTAGAAGATAGCAATTGGAATGTCATTGAAGGTATAAAGCTCCAAAATCATATTATAGACTTTTATTCTGATTTATTTAAGTTTAATAATTAGGATATTAGCCTTCAAGACTTATCCTTTACCTCTAAAAAGGTTGGTGAGGAAATGAATGCTATCTTAGATCGCCTTTATATAGCCGAGGAAGTTTATCAGTTTTTTAGGATGATGTAACCATTTAAGACCACTCGTCCGGATGGTTTCCCTTCTTTCTTTTATCAGCAATATTGGGATACTATTGGCAAAGATGTGATTCAGGTAATGTTACATGTTCTGGAGGGCTATCCCATGCCATGGGGTGTCAATCATACTAATATATGTTTGGCCTCCAAGCTGAAATCTCCTAAAATTATCTCAGATTTTTGTCTTATTAGCCTATGCAATGTAGTATGTAAAATTGCTACTGAAGTGTTGGCTAATAGATTTAAAATTATCTTGGGAGAAATCATTGACAAAGATCAAAGAGCTTTTGTACCTAATTGGTTGATAACTAACAACATTTTAGTTGCTTTTGAGTTATTTCACTGTCTGAAAATTAGAGGCTAAGAGTAATCAAAAGTGTATGTCTGTGAATCTTGATATGTCTAAGGCTTATGATCGAGTTGAGTAGGTGTTTCTTAAGGAAGTCATGTTGAAGTTGGGGTTCTCTACCAGTTAGGTAGACCAAGTTATGAGGTTTGTCACTTATACCTCCTAATATGTATTGATTAATGGTCAACCTTGTGGTCATATTATTCCATTTAGGGGACTTAAACAGGGAGATTCATTATCTCCATATCTTTTTCTTCTATGCACTAAAGGTTTAACAGGTCTTATTAATCATGTTGTGGCTAGTACTTTTTGCATGGTATTCGGATTTGTAGAGATGCTCTAGTGGTCTCTCATCTATTATTTACAGATGACAGTCTACTTTTCCTTACAGCTTCGGAGAGTGAAGCCATTGTTCTTTTGTCTATTTTACAGCGATATGAAGTGCTTTCAGGGAAAAAGATAAATATTAATAAATCTGAAGTTTGTTTTAGTTTTAATGTGAGTAATAAACTTCATTGCTTTATCCACAAGAATGGGAATGAAGGTGGTTGATGAACATGCTTTGTATTTGGGTCTTCCTACTAAGGTAGGAGAGAGTAAAAATGTGATATTCAACCATATTAAGGAACTACTATGGCAATGCCTTTTGGGTTAGAAGGAGCGATTCCTTTCCTGGGCTAGTAAGGAACTACAGATCAAAGTTGTAGCATAGGTAATCTCATCTTATGTGATGCAGTGTTTTCTTCTTCCTACTGGTTTTTATCATGAGTTAAGTGTGATGTTATGCAGATTTTGGTGGGGGCATTCTGACTCAAAAAGGAAAATTCATCTTTGTAGATGGGAACATCTATGCAGGCCAAAATCTAAGGGAGTTCTTTGATTTAAGGATTTCTAATCTTTTAACCTTGCTTTTTTAGCAAAACAAGGTTGGCATTTTATTAATAATCCAACCTCTCTTCTTGCTCATATCCTTAAGGCATGATATTTTCCAGCATCTAATTTTCTCAATGCTCAATTTGCCCGTAGCTACACATGGTATAGTTTAATTGTTGGAAGGGATATCCTTCAACTAGGCTTGCACTGGCATGTTAGAGATGGAACTTCAAAATTATGGGTTGAAAAGTGGATTTTGCAACCACTTAACTTTAAGGTGATCACTCCTTGTAACACCTTACTATTCGATGCAAAGGTGTCTATGTCGATTGATGTAGATTCTCGTAATTGGAATTGAGAGTTGATTGAGCATATTTTTTTTCCTATGGATGTCGAGCGATTTAAGCTCATCCCTCTAAGTTATTTGCGGCATAATGATCAGTTGGTTTGGCATTTCCATTCTACTGGGGCATATGTGGTGAAGAGCGGTTACAGGGTGGCATTACATACAAAAATGGAGGCTTTATCTATTCCATCTTCATCATCTACCCAGACTTCTCTTTGGCAGAAGCTATGGAAGATAATA
Organism: Garcia nutans; assembly: GCA_947685225.1. Taxonomy (NCBI): domain Eukaryota; kingdom Viridiplantae; phylum Streptophyta; class Magnoliopsida; order Malpighiales; family Euphorbiaceae; genus Garcia; species Garcia nutans. The sequence continues at coordinate 3,919,646 of CANTUV010000013.1, forward strand.
CTAGCTCCAAAAATCTCTAATTTCCTGTGGTGAGCTACACTAGACATTCTACTAGTTAATGCTTTGCTTCATCAGAAAATTAATTTTGTTTCTAAATCTGCAAGTTGTGTGGGTTGTCTAAATCCGCTATCTACTTATTTCGAGATTGCATGCTTATTAGAAATGTCTGGGATAACTTCTTACTTCGATGTGTCTATGATATAGAGGGAATGTCCTTCAAGTGCTAGTTTGAGTATGTTATAGAGAGACTTTTGATAGAAGAGCTTCAAAAGTTTTGTTTTACTTGTTACCATATCTAGTATAGTCGTAACAAGTTAATATATGAGGGCATTTCTTTCTTGCCCCAGAGGGTACAGTTTTCAGTCCATAATTCTATGCTTGATCATAATTTCTTATGGGAGGATAAAGATGATTGTTGTTCTCCATGTTTGATCAATATTACACAAAGTTGGGAGCCTCCCTAGGACAACTGCATTAAGATGAATATTGATTCAGGTGTTGTTGGGCCAGGTATAGTGGTAATTGGAGTTATTTTTCATAATTGTGCAGGAGAAATTATGGCTTGTGCTTCAAGAAAATTAATCGGTAGTTGTGATCCTGCTGTAAGTGATGCTAAAGTTATGAGTTATGGTTTGCATTTGGCATTGTCTCTTTCTTTCCATAAGCTGATAGTTGAATCTAATTGTAAGGGTGTGATTGATAAGTTGAATGCTACTTCTATGCCTCATAATAATCTAGGAATTATGCTTGATGATTGCCTCTTTTGTTGCTAAGAATTTTGCTATTTGCAGATGGAGTTTTGTTTTTCATGAGGGTAATAGAGTTGTACATGTATTAGCAAAGTCAAGTTCTATCTTAGAAGAGTAACGAATTTGGGTTGAGGATTTTCCCTCATTTATTGATTCTCTTGTAAGAACTAATTCCTTGTATTCTTAATAAAAGCTCTTTTTTATTTTAAAAAAAAAGATAATATCAATATATGAAAATTTTAATGGAAAAAACACAATTAAAATGTTGATATTAAATTTTTTTTAATATTAAATTCTTTCTTTCTCAAAATTTCATATTCAATTTTTTTCTGTATCTATATTATTATTATTATTATTATTATTATTATTATTATTATTATTATTATAAATCGGTTGTTACTAGCATAATATTTTGCTGCACATCCCATTCTCATCTTACCACATTTCTCAATTTCTAATAATATAAATTAATTATTTTGTTATTATCTAATAATGTAAATTAAATTTTTTTATATTAAATTAAAAAATAAAATATTAAATTATCATTTATTATAATATATAATTAATTAATTATTATATATATTTATTTAAAGAATTCAAAAAGGATTAAGATATATTATTTTATATTTATAATAATTATTTATTATCTACTTATATAAATTAATTAAATTTCAAAATATTGAATTTATTATTTATTAGGATATAATATTAATTATTATAGATATTTATTTATCTTGCCACATATCCCATTTTCTAAAAATATAAATTAAATTTTTTAGCTATTATCTAATAACTAGTCTTTTATTAAAGCATTGTGCAGAAATAAGAATAATAAAATACAAATAAATATAATTAATAATAAATAAATATCAAATATTAAATTATTATTTATTAAAATATATAATTAATTAATTTATATATTTTTTATTTGAGGAGTTCAAATATGATTAAAAATACCATATTTGATATTAATAATAATTAGTTATTATCCAATAATATAAAAAAATTAAAATATTATTTATTCGAATAAATAATTAATTAATTGTTGGATATTTATTTTGAAAGTTCAAATAGGATTAAAAAATTATATTTGATATTGATAATAATTAGTTATTGTCTACTAATATAAATTAAACTTCTTTAGATATTAAATTAAATATATAAATATTAAATATATTATTTGTTGTCTCAAGATAGCAACCAAGAGGGGGGCGAATTGGTTAGTTTGGAAAGTGATAGCAAATTCAAAATCAAAAAGCAAGGAATATAGAAAATGTAAAAGAAGATTAAGTAGAAGATGAGGCAATGAACACAAAGATTTATAGTAGTTTGGATTTACCTTAATCCTACATCCACTTGTTTAACAACTTGTTAAGGTTTCACTAGCTTTGAGTTTTTACAAGCTTAACTCTAATTTGGTATTTTCTCTAGCTTACACTAAACTAGTATAATGGTTTGAGATCAATCCTCACAACCTTTACAAGAGTTTTTCCAAGCTCACTCTCACAACCTAAGTGTTTTCAAGCTTACACTCAAACTTGAAATGGTTTTTAATGCAATGCTCATACCCAACACTCAATCAATATAAAGTAAGATTTTGATGCAAAGAAAAGAAAGATGTTAAAGTAGGCTCTTACAAGCACAATGTTACATCAAAATGGAGTTACTTATGGTTTTTATAGCCTTCAAGTCATGAAATAGCCGTTTGAGGTTGGGACCAACATGTTTGATTCTTGTCTTCAACTAATTTCTTTGCCAAAGCAATTTCATGGTCAGACTAGACTTGGTCCGGTCGGTATAATGTGATGTCGATCGAAAAAAATGATGGTCCGGTCGAAATATTTGAGATTCTGCTTAATGCTCTTTCAACTGTTGGTCCACGTGGCTTCCACTTATTGAGTGGAGATGCAATGACTTTTGACTTGAGTATTTTTTAAATAGGCCTGTCGGACTTGCACCAGGTCCTGTCAGAATATTTGTGGTCCATCCAATTTTTTAGCGTACCATTGGTCGGGAACTCTACTGGATGATTTGGAGAAATTTTGCTTCAATGGTTCAGTCGAAATCCCTTGAAGTTCGGCCAGACTTCTTATGGTACTCTGAGAAAGTGAGAGTACTTCTGACCGTAAAACCTTCTATCTCTTTTGGTTCTTTTCTCATTCGATGGTCTAGTCGTAATGATGAATGGTCCGGTCAGACTAGATGTGGTACGTTGAGATTTTGAGAAAACTATTCACCGTGAAACCTTCTGTGTCTTTTGGCTCATTTTGAACATGAGTGGTTCGACTAGTCTTTTCAGTGGTCCGATCCAACTTTTCAAGGATTCTTCAAAGAAATAAGTTCCTGCATAATATAACTTGATACAAGTGTTAGTTAAATTTAATTTGATTGCCTAAGATAAAAAATATGAGGGTTTGGCTAATAATCTCCCCCTTCTTGACTTTGGCAATTAAATTGAATTTTGAAATGTCCAAAGATGTGTTTATATGCTCCCTCTTAATGAATGCTTCATAATGTTGTTGTTTACTTTGCCGATTTAAGTTATTTATTCAATTTCACGTATATTCCCCCCCCCCCTCGATAAAGATAAAAAGAAATAGTTAAAAGCAATATAAAAAAGCAAATTCATTGATTTAGAAAGCAATAAAAGACACACAAACAGGAGTACAATGAAATAACAAAGAAATAATAAGTCCTAAGCATCATTGTCACTTTCTTCATCTTCTCCTTCTTCATCTCCCTCTTCTTCTTCTTCTTCTTCCTCTTCTCCATGTTCCCCTTGCTCTTCTTTCTTTGGTTGAGAGGCAGTAGCTTCTCCTTCTTCTTCTTGGGGATATGAGCCATGGATAGAGGGGGACAAGCTTGGTTCATCTTCAAAGCACTTTGGCAATCCCAAAGCTTCTTGGATGGTTTGAATGTCAAGGTGAAGATGAGAGATATCATTGGTAATCTTATATATCCTTGAACTTTGTGTGCTTATTTGTCTATGTATATCTTGAAAAAGTTAAAGGATGAAGGATTGAGGCCTAGGAGTAGTAGTTCTAGGGAATTTCATTTGGAAGTCTCTTAACCTTCCTCTATAATCCTTGGTCTCTTTTTTTGTTGAGCCCTAGTACCTAGTGCTCCTAAGACGTAGACACAGTTCACTTCATCATCCCTAATGCACTTGGTATGTATAAGATAGCCTATGTTTATGGACTTTTTTGTGGGATCAAGAGGATTGGAGAGTGTTGTTTTATTTGTTGGTGTAAGTGCACCAACATATTTGACAATTTGTGTAACTTGTGAAGAGAAAAGAATAAGCCCTGATTTTATTTTCCTAATGTGTAGAAAAGTGTCAATGAGGAATTTCCTAGTTTGAATTGGGTGACCTCTAATCAAGCAAAATAGAAAGAGTAGATATTTTTGGGTAACTTTCTCATTGCTCTCACCTCTAGCACTAATTGTGTAAGTGATGATCCTATGCAACATCCAATAGGTGAGGGTCCTAAGATTTTTTTACATTTGATTATTTGTGAAGTGAGGTTTCAATGGAAATTTCTTGCCAAAACTTCAATTGAACTTCAGGAGTGAGGGGAGTGGTTGAGATGTGAGATATACCTTCTATTTGAAATCCCCAAATGGATGAAAAATTCTCTAATGTAAGGCCATATTCTTAGTTAAATAACCTAAATGATATACCAAAATAACCTAAGGGATTTGTGCTCTTCTTGATAACAACCAAAGTTGTGAGAAACTCCTTTGTCAAGGTCTCCCAACCAAGGTCATCATGCTCCAAGAACATAAATTTTTCCCATCCCAAGGTTCTAAGACAGCCCCTAATGTCATTTTCAATACCTAAAAGTTCTAGAGTTAGGGTAGAGAAGAGACGGTTTGGTTCTACGGGTTTGTCTTTGAGAATAGCATACCTTTGCCTTTCTTCCTCATCTCTAAATCTAATCTCATGCCTTCTTCTAGGAGGCTCTTCTTGTTGAAAAGGGGCAGCAACACCCTTTTCTTTCTCAGCTATTGAAACATTCTTCTTGTGTTCTTTAGGAGCCATGACCTTGAGTGAGGAAATAGATGAAGAAGAGAGTTGATTTTAGGAGAGTTTGAATTTCTTTTAGTGTTCAAGTGTTTAGACTTTGATAAAAGGATGTAAATACTGATATTAGAGGGTATTTATAGTGTTTGAGAAGAAAAATAGTCGTTTATAGCTGTTGGAGGAGTAAATGCATGTTTGATTGAGTTCCAACGGCTATAAATTTTTAAATTCGGAGTGAAAGTTCGATCGGACTTTAAAAAATCTGATGGTGAAGTTTGAAAATTTTGAAAAGTCCTGTGGGACTTTATAAATTCCGAATGGGATATTGATTTTAGGCATAGCAGTCATAAAATTTTGAAAAAATTTGTTCCTACCAATGGAAAGTATGGTCATACTTTGACAAGAAGTTTGAAACCAAGAATTTTCAAATTAGTATGGTCAGACTTATAGGTGGTCCGATCGGGAATCATTCAAAAATTAGAATTTTTGAAAGATTAAAATGCTTTTAGTTGAAGATACAAATGTTTGGTCAAAAATAGATATTAATGGGAGATTTGGATCTAGTAAAGTAGGTTTTCAAACAATTTATGATATGGTGCTTCCATCTATCATTCCTAAATGATATTTTATGAAGTTCATTCTTTCTTCATTTAAGGGTTTTGTGAATATATCAGCAAGTTAGTTTTGTGTATCAATAAACTCTAATATACATTTTGGTTTTGGACATTGTATCTTAAGAAATAGTGCCTAATATCTATATGTTTTGACCTAGAGTGTTGAATTGAATGTTTAGATAGATTTATGGCACTAGTGTTATCACATTTAATAGGAATGTGTTCGAAAGTTTTTCCATAATCAAGCAATTATTGTTTCATCCAAAGAACTTGAGTACAACAAAAATATGCAGCAATATATTCGGCTTCTATGGTAGATGAGGCAACTGACACTTGTTTCTTGCTAAACCAAGAAACTAGACAATCACCAAGAAAATGGCATGCCCCGGTCGTGTTTTTTCTATTCAAATGACTACTAGCATAATCGGCATCCGAAAAGCCTAAATTGTCAAATTATGTGTTTCTAGGATACCAAAGCCCTAAATGCAATATACCATTCAAGTATTTCAAAATTTTTTTAGAGGCATTCAAATATGATTCATTAGGACATGATTGAAATCTAGCACATAAACATACACTATATATTATATCGAGTCTAGATACAGTTAAGTAAAGTAGAAAACTGATAATACCTCGATATTTCTTCTCGTCTACTACCTTACCACTTTCATCTTTGCCAAGTTTCATGGATGTGCTCATGGGAGTCTTGCTAGTCTTACAACCATCCATTTCAAATTTCTTGAGGAGTTCCTTTGTGTACTTGGATTGGTTGATGAAGATCCCATCTTTGCATTGCTTGATTTGTAGTCCAAGGAAGAATTTGAGTTCACCCATCATGCTTATTTCAAATTTTCAAGTCATACAAGAAGCAAATTTTCTGCACAAAGATTTATTAGTAGCACCAAATATAATGTCATCAATATAAATTTGCACAATCAAAATGTTATGTTTATTCTTTTTAACAAAAAGGGTTGTGTCAACTTTGCTTTTTGAAAAATCAATTTCAAGCAAATATGCACTAAGTCTATCATACTAGGCTCTTGGAGCTTGTTTCAATTCATATAGTACTTTGGTAAGTTTAAAGGCATGATTTAGAAGTTTATAACCTTCAAAACTTGGAGGTTTTTCAACATAAACTTCCTGATTAATAAACCCATTTAGAAATTCACTTTTAACATCCATTTGAAAAAGTTTAAAATTCATGTGACATGCAAATGCAATTAGTATTCTAATAGCTTCTAGTATAGCAACAGGGGAAAATATCTCATCATAGTCTATGCCTTCCTCTTGGTTATACCCTTTGGCTATCAATATAGCTTTATTTCTAGTAATGAGACCATTTTTATCAAGCTTATTCCTATATACCCATTTATATCCTATAACTGGATGGTCTTTAGGTCTCGGAACAAGTTCTCACTCATTATTTCTTTCAAATTGGTTGAGTTCAACTTACATAGCAATCACCTAATTTTTATCACCAAGAGCCTCATCAATGGTCCTTAGCTCAATTTGAGAAACAAAAGCAAAATTAATATCTAAGTGTTTAAATTTGGATCTAGTAGTTACTTCCCTTGATGTTTCACTAATGATGAGTTCTTTTGGATGATCCTTCTTGTATTCCCAATCGTTAGGTAGCTCTTGAGTCTCCTCTTCATGTTCATCATGATTGTTCTTTGAAGCATCAATTATTTCTTGTTGTTGAAATGTACCTACAAAATCATCAAGAGCACTATCTTTCCTTTGATCAAGTTTAGAAGTTTCATTAAAGACAATATGCATTGATTTTTTAACTACTAGAGTTCTCTTATTAAATACTCTATATGCTTTGCTAGATGATGAGTATCCTAAAAATATGCCTTCATTCAATTTGGATGGGAATTTTCTAAGATTATTCTTGGTATTCAATATAAAGCATTTGCATCCAAATACTCTAAGGTATAAAATTTTAGGTATTCTTCTATTCCATAGCTCATAAGAAGTTTTATTTGTCAATGGCCTTTTGTAAACACGATTTGAAATGTGACAAGCGGTATTAACAGCTTCCGTCCAAAAGTAAGATGGTAAGTTATACTCATTGAGCATTGTCCTAGCCATTTCAATCAAAGTTCTATTTTTTCTTTCAACCACACCATTTTGTTGTGGTATTCTAGGAGCCAAAAAGTTATATGAAATATCAAATTTATTGCAAAAGTTTTTAAAATTCTCATTTTCAAATTCTTTACCATGATCACTTCTTATAAATGTGATCACATAGCTTTTTTATTTTGAACTCTTTTTGCAAATATTTTAAAATGGTTAAAAGCTTCATTCTTTTGAGCTAAGAAGTTTACCCATGTAAACCTTGAGTAGTCATCAACAAGTACAAATGCATATAATTTGCCACCTAGGCTAGCAACTCTATTTGGTCTAAACAAATCCAAGTGAATGAGTTCTAAGGGTCTAGATGTTCTTACAACATTTTTAGATTTAAATGAACTTTTATATTGCTTACCAAATTGACAAAATTCATATGTTCTATCTTTGTCAAATTTAACTTTACGAAGACCAACAACTAGTTCTTCTTTACTAATGCATTGTAAATGATTTATACTAGCATATCCTAGTCTTTTATGCCATAAACTAGCTTCATTATTGATAGAAATCAAACATTCAAATATATTGTTGGAATATATGTCAATTTTATATGTGTTACTAACTCTATCTCCTTTGAAGGCAATTTTACCATTTGAATTGGTAACTTTGCATCCTTTGGAATCAAAACTTACATCATATCCTTTATCACATAATTGATTTACACTAAGCAAATTGTGTTTCAACCCATCAACAAGCAAAACATTTTCAATTAAATTTTTTCAAGCATGCCAATGGAGCCAATGCCAATTATTTTGTATTTAGCATTGTTTCCAAAAGTAACATTACCTTCATGATTGTAAGTGAGAATTGTAAAAAGTTTTGCATTCCCCATCATATACCTTGAACATCCACTATCCACAAACCAAGAACTCTCATTGATAGTAGAGTTTAGACATGCCTATAAAAACAGTGATGTTCATCTTCTTTTAGCTACCCAAATAAGGTTGGGTCCTTAGGGGTTAGTAGTAGAAGGATCCTCTAGCTTGAGATAAGTCTTTCTAATGTAGCAAAATGTGCTCTTATACCCAAATTTCATACAATATATGCATTGATACAATGTTCTATACTTATGCACTTTCCTATTGAAATTCAATGAATTGTGCACACAATTACAAGTATGTGTTGAATGAGCTTATTTTTGTGTACTTTTGTGTTTTATGGTCATGCCTAGTGTACATGAATGCATGATTTGCTCTTGGAACTTTAGTTCTAGAGCTTTGTGTACCCAATGCAATCCTTTTAGGACTTTTAGGCTTAGTTTGTGCTTTGGTGTTCTTTACAACTTCAATACTAGATGTTTGAGTTGTAGAACCTTTTACAAATATGGGTGCTTTGGGTGGAGTATTGAATGATCCATTGAATCCTAAACCATGTTTCAAGGATGGTGACCTTTGATTATCAAATAATGTATCTAATACTTCTTTTCCTTTGTGAAATTTTGAAATTGATTCTTTAAGTCCTTGTAGTTCATGTTTCAAGGTTTCATTTTTCTTAATCACATTTTATAAGCTATGTGAATTTTTATTCATTGCAGCAATGGATTTCAACAATTGTTCATTTGAGTTTTTAATTCTAAGGTAGAATTTTTGTTAAGGACACAAAGTCCTTCTCTAGCTTAGAGCATTTATCCTTATAAAACTTCATGTTAGAAAAATACTTTTCTATTCGAAGGTTCATATGTTCAATCATATCACTATCATCTAAAACATCAATATCATTGTCATCACATCCAATTAAATTCAAGTATTGAGTACTTACCTCATTGGGATCTTTTTCATCTTCAATAGCCATGAGACATAGATTGGCAATTCCTTCCTCTTCTTCTTCTTCTTCTTCTTCACTGGAGGAAGAGTTATCCCATGTAGCTTTGAGTGATTTCTTCTTTTCCTTATCCCACATCTTTTTGTGTTTCAATTTGAAGTAATCCGATTTGATGTGAGCAGATTTGCCACATTCATAGCATTTCACCTCATTCTTTTTATCTTTATCTTTGAAGTAAGATTTAGAAAATGTATCTTTGTTGGCTTATAATCTTCTCTTTCTCTTTCAATCACTCATTCTTTTGAAAACATTGCCATTTCCTCTTCATCATCACTATCTTCATTACTTGAACTCTCAACTTCTTTGATTGCTTTGAGAGCTATTGGTTTCCTCTTATCCTTCTCACCTTGTTCTTTATCTCTTTCGGTGTGCAATTCAAAGGTGAGTAGTTTTCCAACAAGTTCATTGGTTCTCAAAAGGCTAAGATCATGAGCTTCTTCAATTGAAGAGACTTTAGATTCAAAGTTCTTCTTTGTTCTAAGTGTTGTTAAGATTTTACTATTAACTTCATCTTGATTATATATCTTACCATATTTCTTTAACCCATTGACGAAGCAAGCAAGCGATTCGCCATGTCAGTAATATTTTCATTGGGCTTCATCTTGAATAGCTCATACTCATGCATATACATTTACTTCTTGGTGAGCCTCACTTGGTTAGTACCCTCATGATAGTTCTCAAGAGTTTTCCAAATGTAATGAGCACAAATGAGATGTTGGACTCTCCCACCTTCTTCTTTTGAAATAGAATTCATCAAGATGGAGGCTGCCCTATGGTTTTTAAATCGATCTCTTATATTGGTATTTGACAATTGTGTTTTGGGAAGAGGAACTTGGACACTCTCAACTTCATGAGTAGGAGGTTTTCACTCTTTTTCAACATAATCCCATAGCTTTATTCCATCACTATCTACGAACAAAAATATTTTGTGTTTCCAATAGGAGTAATCGGTTCCATTAAAGTAGGTCTAAAAAGAGAATTAAGATTTTCATGAGAAATTGAGGTAGATGAAGAAGAGGTTGTCATTTTGGATTAAATTTCACAGTTAAGTTTAAGAAATTAACAGTCTCTAATACCAATTATTGTCTCAAGATAGCAACCAAGAGGGGGGAAGAATTGTTTAGTTTGAAAAGTGATGGAAAATTCAAAATCAAAAAGCAAGTAATGTAGAAAATGTAAAAGAAGATTAAGTATAAGATGAGGCAATGAATACAAAGATTTATAGTGGTTCGGATTTACATTAATCCTATATCCACTTCCTTAACAACTTGTTAAAGTTCTACTAGTTTTGAGTTTTTACAAGTTTAACTCTAACTTGGTATTTTCTCTAGCTTATACCAAACTAGTACAACGGTTTGAGATCAATCCTCACAACCCTTACAAGAATTTTTCCATGCTCACTCCCACAACTTAAGTGTTTCCAAGCTTATACTCAAACTTGAAATGGTGTTTAATGCTCACACCCAACACTCAATCAATATAAAGTAAGATTTTGATGCAAAGAAAAGAAAGGTGTTAAAGTAGGCTCTTACAATCACAATGTTACATCAAAATGGAGTTGCTTATGGTTTTTATAGCCTTCAGGTCATGAAATAGCCGTTTGAAGTTGAAACCAACATGTTTGGTTCTTGTATTCCACTAATTTCTTTGCCAAAGCAATTTCATGGTTGGACTAGGCTTGGTCTAGTCAGTATACTGTGACGCCGGTCGGAGAACATGATGGTCCAGTCGGAATATTTGAGATTCTGCTTAATACTCTTCCAACGGTTGGTCCACGTGGCTTTTCACTTATTGAGTGGAGATGCAACGACTTTTGATTTGAGTTTTTTTTTTAATAGGCTGGTCAGAATATCTGTGGTCCGTCCAATTTTTTAGCGTACCATTGGTCGGAAACCCTACTAGATGATTTGGAGAAAATTTGCTTCAATGGTCGGGTCGGAATCCCTTGAAGTCCGGTACTCTCACTTTCTTAGAGTACCACAAGAAGTCCGGTTGGACTTCTTGTGGTACTCTGAGAAAGTGAGAGTACTTCTAACCGTGAAACATTCTGTCTCTTTTGGTTGTTTTCTCATCCAATAGTCCAGTCATAATGATGAATGGTTCGGTCGGACTGGATGTGATACGATGAGATTTTGGGAGTACTCTCCACTATGAAATTTTCTGTCTTTTGGCTCGTTTTGAATATGAGTGGTCCGGTCGGTCTTTTCAGTGATCCGATTGAACTTTTCAAGGATTCTTCAAAGAAATAATTTTCTGGACAATGTAACTTGATGCAGGTGTTAGTTAAATTCAATTTGATTGTCTAAGATAAAAAATATGAGGGTTTGGCTAACATTATTTACTATAATAATCTCAATAAGAGATAAAAGCTTGTATTACAGTAAAATCAATAGTTGCTAATAGTGTCATGTGTTTTTCTTTCATCTTACCACATGCCTTAACTTTTAAAATTATAAATTAAATTTATTAACTATTAAAATAGATATTTATTTACTATTTATTTACAAAATTTAAATAAAATTAGAATATTTTATTTGATATTAATAATAATTATATTTATTTAAAAATTTTAAATAAAATTATGATATTCTATTTAATTATAAAAAAACACATCCAATTACATAAAAAAAAAACAGGACTATATTATTCTCTTTTTTTTCACATCACCGTTCAATTTTAAAATTACAATCCCATTATTGAATGCTAGAAAAGAATCCGTACCATATTTTTTCCAAATCCAATAGAAAATCTCTGCTCGAAATTCAAAAAACTTTTTTAATTTACCATCTTTACTCAGAATTGTAGGTTAGTGAAACTTTTACCTTTTTTTCCCTTTTTTGTTTAAGGTGTCGTCCTGCCATTTTTTGCTTGGAGAAGAAATTCTGAGAATTGTGGGTTGATACAAGATAAGAATTGCAGGTAATGAATCATAGTTTTATGTTTTTTATTTTTATTTTTGATAATTTTTTCTTATATTTTATTTAGTTTTTCATTTATTTTTTATTTTTATTTTATTATTATATTTGCAATTAATATATAGATGATTGCTATTTATTATTTATATTTGCTTTAAAATAAAAGTATATACTAAATGAATCACAAGATTTATCCTTTAATTTATTTTTTTATTATTTTCTTTTAATTTTTTATCTTTTTTTAAATTGTTTTTTATATTTTTGCCATACTTTGATTTCACAAAAAGAGGCACTAGGAGTGGATTTGTATTTCAGATTTACCCTTTCGCTTTTTATTTTTTATTTTTTTCTTCTATTTTTTGCCCTTCTCTTTTCGTTTTTTTTTTTTTTTGACCTTTTTGCCAAGTTGGATGTCTTATTATCTCTTCAACCATATATAGATCTTCTCTTAGTTGTGAATTTAGTATAATTTCCAAAATAGAGCCATCTTATAGTCTTATTCTAAAGTTTCTTTTGCCTCTAGCTAGGTTACATTTTGTCAATATTTTGGTGAAAATTTATTCACAGTATCATATTTATATAATTAATTTACTATCAAATTAGTGTTTTTTTAATTCATATGTGTAATTAAATGTAGGAACCTTACGTGATTTTTAAATTTTAAGATGACTTTTATACATATAAATACATAAATATATAACTTTTATTGAATAGTTAAAATATCTTAAAATTAATAATCGTGAATTAAATTGTAATTAATTATAAATTTTTAAGAACTTATATATAATTTTTTATCATTAAACATATGAAATTCAAAATTAATTTTTTTCTCAAATAAGATATTTGCATAATTTAAACTCACATGATCAATATATAATTTAACTTAATTAACAACTTCATAATTAATTAAATTATTAATAAATTATATAGATTAAATTGCTAATTTTAGAATGATAATAACCAAAATATTTTATCAAAATAAATTTTAATAAGTGTTAGCTAATTCATCATAATTGAAACTTAAAATATTTTAATAAAATAAAATGAAATTCAATTATTTTGTAAGTTAAATTCTAAAGATTGGACACAAATAATTTGGTTAAACATTTCAACTTTGAGACTCCTATTTAATAATGATACACTAAAATTTAAAAATAATGATAGCAAACCACTAAGGTACAGATTAGTGCTAGAAGCATGTGTTGCTCCTGTCTAAGTATCGAATTTGAATCTTCTAAGTGTTTTTCCTCTCTATTAGTGTAATTAGAAAAAAAAAAAAAAAAGAGTGGTGGCAAAGGGCTGAGAAAATCTTTTTTTTTATGGGAAACTTTAGGTCCCGGAAATTTAAATTTGATTAACATTCGTAAATAATAATCCTGTTTCTATGTTCATGTGGATGGATTTTCTTGATTCAAGTTCGAATATGTTTAGATGTGTTGTTGGATTTTATTTTTTTTATCATTCAGTTGAGATTTTAGTAAAAAAAATATTCACAACATTGAACGGGACCTTTTCTAATAATTCATTAATTTAAAACAAATGAAATCATCTTAACTCTTAAAATTTTGTAAAATTCTTCCTTTAAGGAAGTAAAATAAAAGTATGCTTTAACTATAAAATACCTTATCATAAGTTAGAAATTTTAGTTTGAGGAATTATTCAATGGATATGATGCTCAAGAAAACAGCATACTAATGCATCCTTATTGAGGTATATTAAAATGAATTCAACCTAAATGTGACTGAAAATGCATATTATATTTAATATATTATATTACATCTTATTAGATTTTAGTCTCTAATTAATTACTAATCAATCCTTTATTTTTTATGATAAAATTATGAATTGTTGGTAAGACTTTAATTAGTCTCGTAAATAACTAAATTATATTTACATTTTAAAATTTTAAAAATTAATTACACTTTAATCATTGAATTATTAATTTTAAAATAATTTAATACTTCAAATTTTAATATTTTTTATAACCAAATTTTAATATATTTTTAATAATAGTAGTATTGAACTAAACTTTAATTTTAAAAAGTAGAAGCCGAAATGTATATTATGGCAAATATCAAGAGAATATTCGTAACTAACCTTTAAAATGTCCATATACAATTATAAAAGGTTAATTGTGAATTTTATATAGAGTTCAAAGCATTAATTGAGGCTAATCTAAGGGATGATATGATAATTAACCCATTTTAATGCTATATTAGCACAAGCAAATGTTCTTTCAATAATAATCCACCAATATATAATATGTTACCATCATAGTATACTATCAGACGTGGGATATATTTGACACTTGACAAGTGTTTTAATACCTATGCCCGGGCCGCCTAGATGCACAATTCTAAGTTTTATACGTTTTAAAAGTTACTATTTAGATCACTACACAAGGATATCAACTGTGATGCTATATCAAATTTTATGTCATAGTAATTCTAGTATTTAAGACAATAATTGAGGTAAAGATACAGTACATTGGGCTTATAACAAATTGGACTTTATAACATAAAATAAGAAAAAAATGACACCCTCCTCTATTTTTTTTAAATTTTTACTTTTTTATCATGAGTATTTTAGTTATTTTATTATAAACTATGTAAAATTTATAAATTCATTCTAAACTTATTTTAAACTAATAAAAATATAGTATTTTGGTAAATATTTTATAAATTTTGGTATTTTGATAAATAATTTATAAATATTAAAAATTTAAAATTATTTTTAATTTTCTTATATTTTTTTCAAAAGCCTCGTAAAATAACCAAGATTATTTTAGTTGAGTTATCTTTCTAGTTATAAGTGCATTATATTTCTTGAAATGAGCATTTACAAAACCACCTTAAAAAAAAGTTTCATTTTAAAAATGAAAAAATTACACTCTCCAAAATTTTTTTATAAATTTTTTTCATATTACCAAAGATATTTTAATTATTTTATAATAAACTCATAATAAACTATGTAAATTCATAAATAAATAATAAACTATTTAATAAACTCATAATAAAATATATAAATCTGATATTTTAGTAAACTAATAGTAAATTCTTGTAAATCTAAATACATATTTTAAAATGTGGTAAATTTAAAAAATTTTATTTTCTAGCATTTTTATAAAAATCCCAAAAAAAAAAAAGCTTTAAAAATACTTCATTTTTTTTTTCAAAAATACATCACTTCTCACTAAAATAAAGCTCTTTTAAAAAAAATACATCCTCTCTCATTTTAAACAATATTTTTCTATATTTTTCATCTTTTTTTCAAACTTTATTATTAAATAAATATATTCTAATAAAATAATAAAATTTATATTTTAAATTATATTTTCAACACATAAAAGGTATTATTTTTTATAAAGAAAAAAATTTAATTTTGATTATAAATAAAAAACAACACTCATAAAAATAATGTAAAAAAGTAAAATGTATAAAAATATATTAATAAAAATCAGTAAATTTATTTTTAAATAAATTTTACATATTATACATATAAAAATAAAGTTTAAAAAATTTAATTTTGTTATATAGATATTATATAAATGTTGTGTGTATGTTGTGTGTATATTATTTAGATATTTGTACATGTTTGTAGATATTATATATTATGTATTTATTATGTATGTTATGTGCATGTTGTGTATATATTTTATACATATAAAATTAAAAAATAAATACTAAATAAATTGTGTAGATGTTGTATAGATGATGTATGTATGTTTGGTATATGTTGTGTATATATTTATGTTTTTGTGTGCATATTGAGAATATAAGAAAAATTAATTTATGAATAAAAAATATAAATTAAAACAAAATATAAAAAATTAAAATTAAAAAATAAAATCATTTTCATGTAAAAGAAAAAAGAAAAAAAAAGCACGAACCGCAGATTTGAAAAAAAATAATCGCCATAAATTTTGAGAATCGAGTGTTAAAATATTATAAATCATGCAAAATTCTTTTCTTATAATCATTAGATATGGGATGAGTTTGATAATAAATAACTCTTATTATTTATATTTATATCAAGAAAAAGAAATTAAGAAGTGAGAAATAAAAGAAAAAGGAAAAAGAGAGAAAAATACTCTCCTAAAATTTTTCAGCAATTAAAAAATATAAAAAATATAATATTTCATTATAAATAGATTATAAAAATATAGCGTATTTTGAACTTAGTGATTTGTATTTGACATTTTGAGGAATTAAATCAAAATTATTATGAAATGATTAGGATGTATATATTAATTTGAATTTAAATTAATTTCACTTATTTTAATAAATATATAAATACTTATCAAATCTAAATAATAAATTTCACATAAGTCTAAATTTAATTATTGGAATACACAAGCTTCAACACCTTGTGCTAACGCCTTGAGAAAATAAGGTTCACTTGTCAATGAGTTTTTTTTTTTCAGAAATTGTTTTTTGAATTTAAATCTATAATAATAATGATAATGCCTTTTTTTAATAAAACTCTATTTTTTCATTAAATTTGTTTGAAAATAACATATTAGAATATATTTAAAATAAATACATTTACGGCCAAATAATAATGCCAATTTAAATTTTCTCCTCTTTTAATTTTAAGAAAATTTCAATTTTATGTAAATTACAAGTATAAATAATTAATAATTCTCTTTTTTCATTAAAAACAAAAAAAAAAATAGAAAACATTGAAGTATGCATATGATTGGAATTACACATTTGATATTGGAGTTCCCTTTTTGTATCGATTAATCATAAAATAGTACTTACAAGGGATGACAACTGCTAAACATTGCTCATTAATTAAGAAATTAATTAATTTCATAAATCTAAGAGAATACTTTTCAGAGTTCTTAAAAGCATTTCCCGTAATTTTTGTGGAGAATATAAGCATTAGATCAAAATTTTTTAAAGATACAAAGGTTATTAATAGTTTTGTTCACATCCTTTATTTTATTTTATTTTTAAAATTCACACTAGCTAGGGATTAGGGACTTGGGGACATAATTAGAGATTCTATTGCACATTCACATAAAAAATAAAAAATATATATTATACATGAGCATTTAAGCACTAAAAGTTAGGCAATTATATAATTATAATAATTAATATAATAATAATAATAATAATAATAATAATAATATCACAAAAAGGAAACTTTTTAATTTTAAATTAATAAAATTTTTATTTTTTTTAATTAGAAATACCAATGCTTATGAGCACTAAAAGCATCAATTATACCATTATCATAAAAGGAACTTTTCCAGTATTATTATTCTAATTTTCTATTATATTCTATGATTCATTAATTAAGCAATTCTGCAAATATGCTTCCTTGTGCTCAGTACAAGTTTTTTCCTCTTATTCTAATCATTATTGTTCTTTTCTAAAACAAGTTTTGAAAAGCTACTTGGTTTCCCATTCCTTTTAGTAGTATAACAAACTTTCTTTTTTTAAAAAAAAAAGTAAATAAACTATAATATCTCTCATATTTTTCACCTTTTATTATTATTAATTATATATATATATATTGTTTTTGAAGTAGGATATTTGCATTTGCATTTTTTTTGGAGACTAAAATTTAATAATTTTCAAGGCTATAGGATATTTTTTTTCTCTTAAAATTTTTAGTTTTGATATAAACAATAAAATTTGTGCTGAATTAATAAGATAAATTCAATAAAATACATGAATCAAACAAAGAAAATGAATAGCAGGCTACGCATTTAGAGAAAATCATGTTAAACAGTTAAAATAATGTGCAAGAGAAATCTCATATGAAAAGGATATATAAGATTTAATGTTTTAAAATTTTATATTAAAGTGTGGCATAAGCCTATAAGAATATTTTCTTACTAAAATCCATCAAATAAATTTATAAAGTAATTAGGTTTTCGGCGCCATCAAATCACTCGCACAATATCTTCACATAATTAATGATAAAAATGAAAATAAAAAGTTAACACCAGAGATAAGCATGGGGCAGTTTGGAAAGTTTTTTTACATATTTTCAAACTAAACTAATTTTGGCGATTTGAAAATGTATTAATTCAAATTAAACCAACAAAAAAAATAAATCAAACTTTTTCGAGCAAGATGATTTGAACGGATTCAAAACTATCATAATAACCAAATGTTATAAATTACACCAATACTAATTCACCAAGTGTCATAAGTAATAATTAAAAGGCAATCTAAAAAATATAATATAATATCACGGTATGTTATAAAAAAAGTAAATAAATTATTTAAATATAATTTGAAGTCTTTAAAATCAATAAATAAATTTATGAGTGATGAATATCATCCCTTCACTGTATATATATATATATTGGATGATTTGACCGAATCGGGTTGAAAAATTTCCAAATCCAAACTAAATTGCCTTTTGAAAAATTTTAACCCAACTCATATTGTTTTTAAACTTGGCAGGTGGGTGGGCGGGCGGGTTAGATGTTCATCCTTAGTTAGCACAATACATCTACAACTCTCTATATTTGTTCATTTTAATCATTTTACTCTATATATTTATGTATTTATCACTTTACTCTCTGTATTATCTAATTTATTATAATAGATATTTATATTAATAAATATTGATCATTTTATTTCTTATATTTGTATATTTTATACTAAATAAATATGTTGGTAATCTAATATGACTCGACGAATTTATATTTATAAGTTAAAAAAATATAAATTTACATAATCATGTGATTAAATTAAAATTTTAAGAGAATCCGATTAAACGAATAAAATTTAAACAACTATGTATTTTATCATAAATGTTTAATTTCATGAAATATTATATATATATATATATAAGAAATATAAATAAAATGGTGTGTCTATCCAATTATTGATAGGGCCATTTGCACATCACATTCATCCTTTGAGAAAGCAATTAAATTAGATAGGGAAGTGGTGGGGTGGGGCCTTGGGGGCGTGGGAATCTCACTGTTTAACGTTGTGTCATTACTTGACAAAAACAATTTTTCTTAACCAAAAAATCCAATTATAACTTACTCCATTTTCTTCCATAATTGTGTCTGTTGCCTCTCAACTCTAACCCCCATCCACATAACATTTCATATATATATATATATATATATATATATATATATAACTTTTATTCAATTCCAACTTATGTAACTGTTTTTGAAATTGACATCCATATTTAAATTTGACTTATAATTATACATATTATTTCATATGTCCAACAACACCTTGATGACTTGAAATTTAATTAATATGTCACAAAGTCTAACTCTTTCCTTGCAATTCAAGTTCTCTTAACCCTTAATACAAGTACTCCATGGAAATTATAGCTGAAATTTTTTATTTGCTGTATAATGTATCTTGATAAGGATTTACTACTAAAATATCAGACATAAATTTATTATTGAAGTTGTATATACACATAATATTATTAGATTTATGTCTAACTATACATACTAAACTGCATTATGAAGTTCATGGGTACAGGGGAAATTTTTGGAGATAATGCTCCTCAAGTTACATATATTTAGAATAAGCGATAATTTTAATGAAAATTAAAATAAATAAATAAATATATATATATTTGAGATTGTATACATCAACTATGGGGATTATATATGTGATTAAAAATGATCAATAAAGAAACAAAACTAAAGGATGTGAAATAAGCGACTAATAATAGTGAAAACTCAGCAGCCCACAGAAACTGGAAATTCTTTTGTCTTGAAAATGTTATTTTCTTAAGAGTATTGTCTTCTACATCTCCTTGTTTCAATCATTAGTAATGTTATCAAAGTGAACGCTTGAGTAAAAACACTTTTATAGAAATATTCTTCCCATTATACGATGTTTGTCTGCTAAATGAGAAAGCAATGTTAGCTGAGCAATTTTGGACAATTCTGTGTTAACACCAACATTAACAAGAACCCTTACTTTTTCCTTTTTTATTTTTTCACTTTTTAATGCTTTGCCCTAAGAAACTCGCACTCTTAACCGACAGTAAGCAATATACATTATTCAAATTAACTAAAGAAATCCATAAAAATATTATTAGAATGCAATATATTTTAGTTTTTGAAAAATTTTTATTTAAAAAAATTTTTATAGAAAAAATAAATAATCCTAGTGACGGAGCAAATACTCCCCTTAGTTTTTTTTTTATGCTTTTTGATGGATTAAGTTGAGAATTAAGGATAAATGAGCATAACAAGACAAAGAACCTCATTTTTTAAGTAGGAATTGCTGAAGACATACATAACAAGATTACAAGAAATGCCTAACATAGAAAAGGGTGTGGCGAACAAAAAATGCTTAACATGATTTTGCATCCTACAGAAGCATCAGAGGTCAATATCCAGACCCATCCATTTCAAGAAAACTTGCTGTCATTTTGGAAATGTGAAACTTTTGTTTACAAACACGATAGCTAGTGCTCCCTGAAAACCTGTCACTGCAACACTCCCACGATTGCTAGCACAAAGTTCCAATTTCAAAATATAAATATAAAAAAATGAAATAATTTCTTTTTCCCATCTGCTTTGTTTCCACTTGAAACGTCAATGTTGCAGTTGAATAATCATTAAAGGATCTGCTGATCCAGCTTATAAACACATACTTCCAACAATTTGTATGTTTAGCGTACTTGTGTACTGAAACAATCCAAATTCTTTTTTGGTTTGTTTCCTCACCATTTTTCTTCTTTTTGTAGCTCAACAAGGCTAAAAGGAAAGATAAGAAAAGAAAATTCAAAGAAACCGCACTGAGCTTGGAATCCATGATGTTTTCACCCTCAGGATACAAGCAATGTAACTTTATATGTATGTATGTATTCTGAGGGCATTTACATACTCGAATATAAACACAAAAAGGTGAAAAGGAGAGCCATTACCTTTTCTAAAGAATTTCCAAGCTGATAGCAAAATAACAATGTCGTTGGAAAAAATTATGGAAAATCCTGATACTCAAAAACATTATAAAACAAATTCAACTACCGCATAGTAACTTGCACATCTGTGTTTTCATTGTTCACAGAGAAGAACAAAACTCAGATATAGATATTAAATCCATCACTAAGCCAAGTTCATTGAAAAACTAAAAACCCTAAAGAAGTTTCTGAACTCTTTTTTCACTGAAGTTCATAACTAAATGAGAAAAATAGACTAGCTATAGATATTCACAGATACAAAAACTTGCAGTCTTTGAGAAAATGGAAGTTTCTTCTTTCATTGTCATCGTAATGCCATCCCATATATAATCCATCTTGATCTAAAATACTTATAGAATCAAGACATGCAGTATACTAGAAATCATGATACTTCAGGATGCTAAAACATATATAGAACAAAAACACTGCCATATGCTACAAATGTCTCAGTAAACATTTATACTATTTCAAGAAACTATATATTTAGCCCAACCATAAAATATCTGCAAGTTCAAATGATGAACAATCGCATAAAGATTTCATGTGTCCATTTAAGTAAATATTCTAATAAAACCTGTTATTAATGTAGAGTTCCAAACTCAAAACATGTCCCCAGAAAATGGCTGCAGCTTAAAAAGAATGGGCTGAAACTTAAATCAACTTATTAGAACCCCCTTTTTTTGTTTCTCCTTATAAAGAGCAAGACAACCTCCATAATGAAGAAAACAGATATGCAGCTAATAAGAACCGAAGCAGTGAAACAAACCACCCAAGATAAGAGCATAAATTACTAAAGCATGTTGTACAGTCCAAAATACTGGAATTTCTAATTCACAGTTGAAACTTTGTCTATCATATTTATATATATAAATAATATAAAAGTGTTACCTCAAAGTGAGAAATTATTACATCTTTCTAGACTTGTAAACAAACAAGACAAACTTGTTAAATGATCTAATAACATTAAATCAGGTCACAAATCATGTTACCAACATCATATATATAATGTAATGTGAACAAATACAACAATTAATGAGCATTACCGTAAGTAATTAACAAATAAAGAAGAGATAAAATTCCACCATGAATTAATACAATTAACCCTTCAAGAAAGCCAAGAAACAACGTAAACTATTTCAGTCAATGTAAGGGAAAGTTGAAAAGAAAAGAAAGAAAGATTTCCAACATCCAGAAATGGGAAAGTTGAAAAATGTTTTCATTTCCTTTATTTGTGTTAGATGTAGAGGTATTAAGATTTTGAAGTCTTCTTCCTTCATCTTCCTTTTAACTAAAGTTCAGCAACAAAGTTACTCATGAAAAATGTGCAAATCCACTCAATTCTCAAATAGAAAAAGAATCTTGACAAAACAACATTTCAAATCAGTAGTTACAGTTAATGGCAAAGAAATCTAATTACTAATTGGAACCCTTTCTCAAGAAATAGTTGCAAAAAGAATTTGTTAAATAAATCATTCATACCGTGTAAGTCATATGTCTAAACATGAAGAGAGAAGATAGCCATTGCCCGATTTTCAGCAAAAAAAAAATGCCAACCTTTCTTTTTCTTTTTCTTTAGAATGAAAAAAAAAGTCATTCCATATCATGGAAATGGATAAAACTAAATAATTAAATAATACACGCCATTCACACCATTATTATACATGTGAAGAAACCTAAATCTCATTATGTTCACATACACATATAAATATATATCACTAAACTGATTAAAACGACCCCACAATTGTAAAAATATGTTGTAAAACAAGACAAATATCCTATTAATGAAATAACAAATATTATCATCCCTTAACAAGAAAATTCAGTAAATGCCAAAGAAAAAGCACAAAAGTTGTCATAAAATTGTGGAATAATGAACAATAGAAGTGAATATTAAAAATATTCTCTCTCCCTGTACATATCAATCTATCAATGAAATAGTGAGCATAAAATAACTTATAAATGGTGCCTACTGCTCATCATGGGCACAGCACAGAGTTGTCATCTGCCAAATATACAGGGCGTCTAATAAAGTTCTAAAAAAAATAATAAAGAAAAAAGGGAGAAACAAAGGAGGCAACAAGCTCCAGTAGGATTATCTTTATCCCATTCCACATGCATTGTTTACAAATGTGGAATGAAACATGTCAAATAATAGCATTATATACAAGCAAAATATAAAGAAAGAGAATTATTATTATCGGCATGACAAAATCTATAAGCTAAATGAAGAGATCCAATGGGGGACAACATGTCAGTGGACGGAAAGAAAAAGCCAAAACAAGTATTAAATACATAAATTTCTTTTAATTAAACCCCACATTAGTCAACAATTGTACGCCAAATTATAACTAAAAGGATAAGACACATCATATGTGAAGCATATCAAGAAATAAAGTATACCATTACAAGCCAAGCAGACTTCCACAACAATAATCATCCCAGAAGCAAAAATGACTTCGCTGCCATATTGAGAACAATGAGAAAACCCACTTAGATATAAAATATTGTTGAAAATATTCGATTCATTGTATATACACAACACAGAAAACAGAAAACAAATAAAAATCTAATCAACTACTAAAGGAGCCATATTAGCAACTTCAGCTCATCAAAATCAAAGGACAACTACCCAATCAATCCATGATGAGTCAACATGTGGGTTAATAGAAGCAGAATTGAGTATAAATCAATGTTTCCAAAATCCAAAACTAAAGCTGCATAGATTAAAATGTAAGAAGATGATATAAAGGTGGGATACAAGTCTAATACTCAAATTTGGTGAGAAGCATTTCCAATTCAAAGGATATCAAGCAGAAGCAAGTACACCATGTGTTCATGAATGCATGCATATTGCAAAGCTGTCCATATTACAACAAAATGTTAGGAGTGAAGTGGGTTGAAAAGGACATCCATGTAATGCTCTTTCTTGTTTGGTAATAAATGATAGTGACATTACAACAACTTCTCATCCTAAAGTCTAAAGCAGCACAATAATTATGGATTCCATATTTACTTCTAGTTGATGAAGAAACCAATCTAGCCAAACTAACCCGACTGGAAAGTTTAAAATGGTGCAACATAATGTTAGCCTGCAAACCATCAATCTGTATATATGATTAGAATTACATACAAATGAAGGAAACAAGAACAGAAAATACAGTGAATGGGGAAATTTACAACAAATAGCCCACTTGTGTCTAAAACCGTAGGTGGAATAGTGAATAAGGGCAAGACAAAATTGCAACAAATATAAAAGTTGAGGTTTTATGCCAAAATGTCTTTTGATTGTGGAAAATATATACTTTATACTGTAGATCTCACCTTTGTCAAACAAAATTCTAATGAACAAAAAGAACAACAGAAAATATATATTATATAAATTTGATTAAAAAAAAGAGAGAGAAGGATGGCTACAACTTCAAGAAAGTATACTGATTTTATCATCACAAGGTTTTAAGAAATGATATATCTAGAAGAACAGGTTTTTCACCTTTTATTATCTATCTTTTTCTAAATTTTGGTACAGGAATTACTCTAATAATATGAAAATACAGTTCCTTTACCATATGGTGATCCTTCTCTGAGTGCAATTACAGAAGAGAGTCGTGAAAAACAAGAAAATCAAAACCAAGAAGCTGAAAATTTCAAGAAGATGATGTCAATAAAGACACAAATTTAGATGAGCAACTTGCTAAACCCTATTGATAATAATTAGTGAACATTAAAGAAAATAAATTAGACTAGAATATTATGACAATCCATTACTCTTGAAAGTAAATCTCAATTTATTGGATTACCGTAGCTTGAACCTCCGAGTAACCCTGCACCAGAAACACCATACACATCTGACGGATCAAGAATAGGAGATGATGATGAGACTCCAATTCTCTCTCCTCCATCACCACCACCACTAGCGCCACCCAAATGTAATTCAGATATATTAGGAAACCCATCTCTGGTTTCAACTCCTTGATCATATAAAAGCCCTTTAAAAACATGACCACCAATCTTTACCACAGCTTGATAAGCATATTCATCTTCACCACCTTCCACTGCTGTCACTCTAACACACTTAAAAACCGCCGGTGCACGTACTTGCCCTGGTAATGCCTCTTTAAAACTCGCATCTGAAAAACAAAATTATATATATACGCATCAAAACCTATGAAAATTTCATCTTTTGTTGTTCAAGAACCCTAAATTTTAAGAAAAATATAGTTGTAGACTCAAAACCTTGGTGACTAGAGCTAGTATCATAGCTTCTTGGTTGAGTAGTATTAGAAGTGGAAGTATGAGAAGTTGTGGTGGTCTGAGAATTTAATAGTCTTGGCTTCTTCACCCCAGAAGTTGACCCAGATGACCCAGCGCCACCACCAACAGCTGCAGCTGCCATTAACTGACGCTCTCTTCTCCGAGCTGCCGGTACCCATGTGCTTTTAACATGAGTAGCACAATCATAACCACGACTCTTACAACAAGTTCTACACCTTCTATGGCTACAATCTTTCTTGGCTTGGTTTCCACAATCTTGACATGTCACCCCAGATGAAGCTGAATTACCACTAAGACCACCACCGGCG
The DNA here is from genome assembly GCA_947685225.1 of Garcia nutans. NCBI lineage: Eukaryota > Viridiplantae > Streptophyta > Magnoliopsida > Malpighiales > Euphorbiaceae > Garcia > Garcia nutans. The sequence goes on from CANTUV010000013.1 coordinate 3,945,398, forward strand.
CAGGTATTGTTAACTGTTTGATGCAGATTTGGTGAAGAATTATTATGGTCGAGAATCGAAGCAGTTGTTTTCTTTATATTGTATTGACTATGGTTATGTTGGTGATGAGAAGTCTGGTTTTGCCAGAACTGGATTCCACTAATTTTATTCCTTCCATTCAGTAAATCTTGATCATCCATGTTTTGCGGCGCTAGACACGGAGCCGCCGTGAGAAGTGGAATAACACCTACACCCACACCGACACCAAGCGCAGTAGCAGCAGCATTTGAGCCATTGATTGGATCATTGGCCAAATTAATAGAAGATTCATGAGGGTGTTGAAGGTGGTGATGATTAAAAGAAGCAGCTGGAGCCACAACGAACATACCCATTTCAGGTGGCATACCATAGTTGATGGGTCTAGCAGAATTAGCCCAAGAAGGGCCCGTGGGTCCGGCGGAGGCGGAGGCGGGAGCAGTGGGACCGGCATTGAAGCCGAGAGACAAATCGTCCGGTCCAGCGGCACGGATGGCCGAGGAAGAAGAGGACGCAGCCCAATCTGCAAAGGCTCCGGAGTCAGATAAAAGCTGTCTACTCCTTGTAGTAGCCACAACTGAAAATTTTTCTTGAGATATATAGATATTGTCAAGTCTCAACAAATTACACAATAAATCTCTAATCGGTTTTACGTACACATAGAATAATAATAATAATAATAATAATAATAATAATAATAACTATTAGGTGGTTTTATGAAAATTATAGAAGAGAGAAAGAGTAATAATCTATGGATGTATGCATGTAGGTGTTATGTAAGAGAAGGTGGGGTCAAAAGCTCTGAATTTGTATCAGAAGAGAAAGAGATCTTGTTTGTTGGAGTTGGGCTTTGTTTTTGTATCTTTTATTTCACTCTTAAGTAGTACTGGGTGCTGCCATTGCTGCTATGAAAAGAGGGAGAGAGAAGAAATAAAGATAGTCTGTTCTTTCTGTTGTCAACATATAAATATTTTGTGTGCATATATATATATATATATCTATAACACAACCGACTGTTAATTTGGCTTTTGTGGTAGAAATAAAATTTTAAAAAAAGGTTGTGGGTTTCGAGAGAGAGAGATGACTAAGTTTCTCTGTAAAAATAAGAATTTGAAGGCTGCAGCAGCAGAGACAGTAATGACCAGAAAAAAGAATTCAGAAGATGAAAAAAAAAATGAAAATGAAAAAGAAGGCTAAGAAAATGCAATAACAAAACAAAACCTTTTTTACACGCTCTTACTCTCTATGTTTATATTTTCTTTTTTTCTGTTTTTGTTATTTTGTTGGCTAAACCTTTCTATCTCTCTCTCCTCATAATCACCATCACCATCTTCTCTTCTTCTCCACCTTTTCTCTTTTTTTTTTTTCCCTTCTTTATCTCTCTAGAGATGAAGCACAAGCACACACTTTGCCTAATATGGTTTTCTAGAAAGCAAAACAAATTTAAAAAAAAAAATGAGGTGGTTTCCTCCCTACCTCTCACTTCTTTTCCGACTTCTCTATACTGTTATTGTTATTATTGGAGTGAGAGAGAGAGAGAGAGAGGGACTTTTGGGTTCTTTAATTTTTGTAATTTTATGGTGTTGATAAAGTCACATGACACCTTTCATTCACTTTAACAAAGCTTCTTCTTCTCCTTCCTCGCCTATTCATTGCATGTGTACTCCACTCTCTCTTACTGCGCGTGGATCACTGTTAAGAAAGTTTATCAACCCTACTTCCTAGTTTGTTTTTATTGGACCGTGTTTTCCACGCTGTTGACAAAGAAGAATATGTATTTAATGTTATAATAATAATTAATTAATATTATATTTTATAATATTAATAAAAATGTATATAAATAAATAAATATAAAGATAGAGTGAGAGTCTCCTGAATGAATGTAGAGTAGGTGTGTTAGTGAGTGCCTTCATCGTCCATAAAATCCATATATCTGATTTTTTTTTTGGTGTCGTTTGGTCCGGGATTTGTCAGATGAAACGGGAGAAGATTTTCCGAACTGTCGTTTTATGTGTAACTTGTAGTATTTGTTTATTTATTTATACATCACATGATGATTCATCTCCAATTTTTTAATTTATAATATGAAAATTATTTGTTCAATTAATTTTCCTTTTTTCTCAATGTGACACTCATTTCTTCACTATTGTGTGAAAATAATGCAAATAAAAAATCTCTTTTTTCTTGTTTATTTTTTATTCCATCAATCATAGTTGAATTCATTTTTTGTTTAATTTATCTAGACATATGAGTTTAGATTATAATTTAATGATTCAGTTTATTTCATTGTACATAAAAATTATTAAATTTGTTCGTATTAACATAATTTTTAAAATTATTAAATAATAAATTTTTAAATTACATTTAAAGTTAAAATAATTAAGAATAAATAAAAATAAAATTATTGATTAATAAAAGGTTATTGTAGTATTGATGTGAAAAGTGGGAAGAGCAATAGAAAGGTTTAACTTAGTTGTAAACCAAGAAAGCGACAACCCTAGTAGTGCTACGGAGAAACTTAGACAACATTTGCTTTTAGCGGCAGCAACAACATGTGTCCTTAATTAGGGTCATTTCAAAAGCATGGTTTTGTGGTTTGGATGTGTGGTTGCTTTTGGTATTGGAACAATGTTGCTAATTTAATATACATTTATTTTATTAATTTGATTTTAATATTTTGCTATTTGCTGCTAGCTAATTAAGCTAAGTTAGGACACGTGAATGAGAGAAACAAAGTGGGCCCTTCGGCCCCACTCTCTCTTTGGGCCCACAAATCTCCACTTAAGTAAGACTTTTATCAAGGTTTTATTATATAAAAAGAGTCTCTTAATTATAATTATAACTACGTTTAAACTTTATGAGTCTCCCTCTTCCTTTTATTTTTTTTTTCAAAGCACAATCACTTATGCATTTTTCTCTTCTTTTTTTTTTCCCAAAGTCTTTAATGAATTTGGAATATTATAATCTAGTAATACATACTGCACATAATTTTAATAATAAATTTATATTTAAATTTAATTATTGATGTTAAAAAATTAATAAATTTAAAATGGTATAATCTAATAATTTTGAATAATAAACTTATATTCAAATTATCTATTTCAAATATGAAAAAGAAAAAAATAAGTGTTTAATGAATTTAGAAAGCTATCTTCTCATTACATAAAGCTAGCTTATGGCATTTGGTTAATTAATGTGTGGTGTGCAGCCAATTGAGCTAAGTTTTAACAAATAATTTCCTGTTATTTAATATTTATTAGAACGAAAGTAAATCATTGCTTGCATCCATGTTTATGGTTCTTGATCATATCATACAATCACTGAGGCAGGCATAGCTCATTATCTTTCAATTTGTATATATAAAGTAAGTGTTATTGTTTTATTATAAATTATATACGCTTTAAAATTTTTATTCTTGATTTTTTTATTTTAACTTCTATAATTTATTTTGTCAAATTAATGATATGCAAAATTATATTAGTATTTAATATTCAACTCAACTCAATAAAGTGTTAATCATAAGTTAATTAGAGTTAACTGTATGAATTTTTTTTTTTATTCGGAGAGATTATGAGTTACATATTCAGAAAGATATAAAAATTGTAAGATTATATTGACCCACATTTATCCAAATTAGTTTATGTCTAATTTTATCTTTCTTGGCTATATCCACTCAAATTTGTTCAGTGTTTCTGACAGTCGCATTACTAGATTTTTATTTCACATGACTAAATCACCTTAATATATGTTATCTTATTTTATCATCAATAGATGTTAATCTCACATTTCTCATTTGCATTCATTATGGATTTAATACATCTCATAATATCCACACATTTATCTTATCATTATTATTTCAACAAAATGCAACTTACTTATGTGTTGTTATTTCAAAGTCTAACGCTCGCTGCCATATATTTTAATAGGGCTTATTATAGTGCGGTAAAATTTATCATTCAATCTAAATGTCATCTTTTTATCGTTCTTCACTCGCTATATCATAGGATATCATTATGTTTATCTGTTGTAAGCAAGGGCGATAGAAGCAGGGTCCTGAGCAGGCTTCTAGCAGATGGTTCCACCCCTGATGAGTCGATCCCTCCTCGTCTAGGGAAGGAGAGGGTTTCCAAAGAGAGGGGCCCGAGAGCCCTTTCAACCATTAATTAATAATAATAATAATAATAATCTCTAGCTGAAATGACGTTACTTCAGTTAGGAGCTTATTAAAAAAATAACTTGTTATGTGAAGAACATATTTATTCTTCACACACTGACCAACAAACCAATCATGACAAGAAAAGAGAGAGGTGAGGTGAGGCGACTCACTGGACAGAGGAGGAGTGACGACAAGCAAGAGCATCGACCAACTACCATTTTTAGTTAGAATTTTATTGTTGGTGAGGTATTTATACTTATTTTTTTAATTATATTGCTTTTTTGTATATTGTTTTTTGATTAAGTTTTTGGTAGATTTGGAGTTTTTTTTTAAATATAGAATGTAGTTTATTTTGAGATTAATTAAGTATAATAATTTATTTAAAGTGATTAAAATGATTTGTATTTTTATGACTAGGTTGAATTAATTTGTGTTGTGATTAGATTTTAAATAAATTTGGAGATTTTTTAAGTATAGAGTCTGGTTTATTTTAATGTTAATTAAGTATAATAATTTATTTAAATTATTTTTTGTTGTTGATTAGGTTGAATTGATTTAGTAATTATGTTAAATTAATTATAAATTATTAAATTAAAATGATGAATATAAATTAAAATTTTAATATAAATTTTGTTTATGTTAATAAAATTTAAACTATAAATTTAATATAAAACATAAATTGAATGTAAATTGTGATTAAAGATTTGAGTTAACATGTAATTTTGGCCCGCTCCCCTTTCAATGAATTTCTGCCCATTTCTGATTTCACCACTACTTATAATTCATTTATGACTAAAATAAAAAGATCTCAAAGTTGAATATTTATGTAATACAATAAAAACAGTAAAATTCTTTGTATCCCCTTCAATATTTGATAATTAATATTGCAATAAAAATTATATATTATAAAATTTATTTAGTTCAACAGCTAATTACTAATAAAATTAAATTAAATGTGGGTAAATAAAATGCCCAGAATTAAAATTTTAAAATTAAATTAAATGTGGGTAAATAAAATGCCGAGAATTGAAATTTTAATTTTAATATTTTATTAATATAATTTCCAACAGTTCGAGGTCATTTTTTGAAGAGCCATTATTAAGAGTAAAGAGAAAAAATTACAGCAATAATAAGCACTGCCAGTAATATTGATTTTCACCGACCTGAAAGAGTAATTATCATTGCAATAAAAAATTATTTATTTATCGCGACGATTTCACAGTGATATTTTCTACAAGTCACATGAAAGGTAAAATTGACTATTGAGTCACCTTTTCAATGTTACTATCCTCAAATATTTTAACACTAGTGCATGCAGTCAAATCTACAATCAATTTTTTGTTTAATTGATTAATTTATTTTGAATTTTATATTTTTTATAATTATATTATATTTTTTATTTTATAATAATTTTGTTCTAAATTTGTCAGAAAATTTATTAATTAAAATGCTAAATTTTCAAATTAATTTTTAAATTTATTATACCACATTGTGAATTTAAGTTTAAATTTTAATGAAGTTAACTGAACTTTCTAACTCTACAAATTTTGATTAATTAAATGAGTGATTTAATTATTATTAGCAGTTTATTATATTCATAAAGTTAAAATTTTAAATTAATTGGCAGTATGATATAACAGGTTTTACAGTGAATTTCACTTTTTCCCGTCAAATTATTATAAATTATTATTATTATTATTATTATTATTATTATTATTATTATTATTATTATTATTATCAATTTAAATATAAGATAAAATTGCAACTAAAACTTTAAATTAGAATAAATTTGAAAGTAAAATAAGGAATATGGTATGATAGTAAAGCCACTCAGACTTTCGGGAAAATGTATTTGGCCTTAAATATTGCTATATTTCATATTTTTATAATTAGTATGTAATTAAAAAGGGCTAATTAATAAAATATTCTCAATTATTATCGTTAAATTGTTAAATAATAATATATGAGTAACTGTATAAAATCTATTTTTAATATATTTAATATATTTTAATTATTTTTTTAAAATATGTGTAATATATACTGTAAGAATAATAAAATTAATAGTTGAAACAACTAATTATTTTCTTAGCTATTTTTCATTATATAACGTGTATTAAATCCCAATAGTAATGAAACTAAAAACTTCAATTAACTCCCTTTAAAAAAAACTACAATTAACTATCTTGTTATATTTTTTATTTTTTATTTTTTCTAAAAATAAATATGTAAATTTTATAAATATTATTTATAATATTTTAACAGTTATTGTAGTTATATACAAATTTAATTTTGAAAAAATTATTTTTACTAATCTATTTTGTATTTTAGTTTATTATATATGCATGGCATTAGAATTTAGAATATGGTCTATTATTTTAGTCCAAGCCCCTACTTTTTTACTTTTAAATCCATGAGTAAAATGGTAAGTTCAAAGCTAAACGTTTGGAGAAAAAAATCCTTTCATTTTCTCAATGAAGGTAAAATATAAAAAGTTTTAGTCTAATTCAATATACATCATGTAAAGTTATATAAAAAAAAATACCAATTTAAAATGGTAATTATTTAATTTGATTTTTTTACTTAATAGAATCTTACTTTTTAAGTGATATATAATTTATTTCATAGCATGAAAGATTATAATTTTTATATCTTAATAATTAGAATGAAATAATCATTGATTGAAAAATTTTTATATTTATAAAACAAAATAATGTCCCAAAATAAATGGTGAAATATATATATATATATATATAGAGAGAGAGAGAGAGAGAGAGAGAGAATAAAAGCAAAAGAAAGGTTATAATAAGACTTTAAAATATAAGAAAAATGGGTGGAGGCCAGCCCCATGAGTGGATGACTTTTGAAATTAGGGTACAAAAGGAAGAGGATGGAAAGGCATATAATGAAGAACTACACAATTGCAATGAGATGAATAGTTGTACTTGTACACCCTTATTATGAGACGACAAGAGGAGAAAAGGTAGATGGGGTAATTTTAAAAAAAAAATTATAAAAAAATAGAAAATAAAAATTTATATTTATACAGAATAACAACTTATTTTAAGAAATTTTATTTATATATTATTTTAATTTTAATTTATTATATATACATTTCCCTTTTTATTTATTTAAAATTATTGTCCACTTATAATGTTAAGAAATTATTTGCTAATATATTAAATCTTTATTAAATCCCTATTTAATGCTACTTACTAAAAAATATAATAAAATATAAGAATGTAATAAAATATATATGTATAAATTTATATTTTTTAATAAATTATGAAATAAAAAATGTGTATAAAATTCAAAAACTAGGAGAGTATTTATGTATATATATATTTAATAATAAGAAGAAAAGCACACATATATACATGTGATGATAGAAAATGATTGAAATTCAAAGAATACAATGGAAAGAGGCAAGTATAGGACTTGCGTATGTGAGTGGGAGTCTGAAAGATGAAACCTAAAAAGTGTGTTTATTTGATAATAGCCTACATTTTGCAACTCGAGTTTATCCCTCTAGTAAGTGTATTCTTCTAGATAATTCATAATCTATTCTTTCAATTACAATATTCAAAAAAAGAAAATAGTCTATATTTCACTTCTTAATACGCATCTATGCTATTAATATTATCACATGATTCAGATTTAAATCGAACTGAACTGATCACTCATATTATTATATTAAATGAAAAATGATATCATTCAACTTGATCTTATTCTTTTATCCAATTACTATATTAAAATCAATGAACCGATTCAATATTAATATAACCCCACCTAACTAAATCAACATGAATTATTATTCATTTTAATCAATTAAAGTGTATCATTTCATTAAAGTGTATTTGTTATTTCATTAAAGAGTATTAATTACCACCTTCCCATATAAAGTAACAATAAAATTTACATGATAAAATAATTTACATAATAAAATTTACATGATAATAATTTACATAATTTAAATTGTTTAGCACTAAAAATTAAAATTTTCTCACTTTATATATGTAAAAATATTTTACTTTTAGAATTCTTATTACCTATTTATTCTAATATTATCTTAAATTCTTAAATTATTTTTATATTATTTATTTATTGTATTCAAATTTATTTCCACATTATTCTTTCAAATTGCTTATATATATTATTTTTTATTAATACAACATTAAATGTAATTGTTTCTGGTTCAACTTAATCGATTATATATGATTGAATCTCTGATATGTAATTCTCTATTTATTGATTCAGAATCCTAGCCGGGTCTAAAAACATTGAATAGAATCCAAAATTTCAAATTATTTGTGAATTGCATGAAAAAATAATTATGACAATGTTAATGGGCTACAATAAACTAAGCTATTGTCAAATTTGGGCACAACTCACGTCTAAAATTTTGTGTGCAACTCGAATATTATTAAATCAAAATTTTTTATTTAAACTATAAAACAATTTACTATTGGTTTTCATTAAGAAATATTAAATTTGTTTTATATACTATTAAAGCGACTTTTTTTTTTTTTTGGAGTTAAAGCGGTTTTCTTTTACAAATAGTACAACATATATTTACATACAAAGGCTCTTTACTTTTCTAATCTAACTAAACACAAATCATTCATGTTAAAATTATGAATAATAAGAATATATATATATATATATATATATGAGAACAAAGCTACATTGAATAAATATAAAATATGCGAGTGATTAATATATAAATAGATTCTTCTATCTTAACATATAGTTTTTGAGATTAACTCTCTCAAAAATATATAAGCCTTCAGCACTTGATATCAAATTTGGACTAAAACTTTAATTACTTTCAATTTGTTCGGTGATGGATTCTCATAATTTTTTCTTACCCGTGATGGATTTCAAATAATTATTCTTAATTTAGTATGGGTTACCTTTCTAACTTTTAATCATTTTACCTAATATGAATGTTTATTTAGGCTTTAAAATTCTTTCGACTTAGTCGGTATTCAAAATTGCATGAGAACTAAGTCAATATGAGACTTTGTTCTCATATAGTTTGTCTGCTTATTTCTGTATTAATCACACATATATTTTATATTTTATATTTATTTAATATGAGACTTTATTTTCATATATATTCTTATTAATATAATTTATAAATATTAAAAAATATTATTTATGAATTAAATTTTTATAAAGAGTATCTCTTATTAATTAAATTAATCCCTAGAAATTGATGAATGCTAAAACCTAAAAATAGTTTTAAAAATAGTTTTCTAAACCATTATTAAGGTAATATCTGTGGAATTCATCATGATAAAAATTGAAATCAATTCATAATAAGATTATGAAGATGTTTTAATTCACTCGTACTTAACTTTAAACTTTTTTTTTAACTTTAAAAAAAAAACTTTATTTTTTTAATAAAATCAATAAGTTGAAAATTAAAATCTGATAAAACTCATGATCTTGCCTTATCCTATTGCATGCCAAAGAAACAAAGACAAAAATAAAGTAAAGAGTGCACTTTCTTATAATCTGCAATGGACTAACTTGCATTTAAAGAAAAAAAAAATCTACCAAATGGTCCTTTTCAGAAGAAGAGAGCACATGCATCTGGCCCATTGAATTTGACGGATAAATCAACTACACACACTATTCCCATCAAAATGATTGCATTTGCCAATTCTTAATAAATAAATTTCACAATATATATATAGTGTAGAAAATTCATTATAGATAAAATTCAAGAATATTATTACACATTTAGAACGAAAATAAACATCGTGCAGTGTTATTTTATTTTTAACAAGAGGAAAGAAAAGATAAAGTAAAGAAAATGGAGGTAAATGTAAAAAAAATAATATATTTTGACTGAAAAAAAATGAGGAAAATGGAAAGTAATTTTAATAAGTTCAATCGCAGAAAAGAGAAAAATAAGAAAATTATATATGAAAAGTATAAAAATTTCCAATATATCATATTAAATGGATATATCGAATTTTTTCCCATTTTAGAAAAAAATTATATGGTAAGATCGCTACTCCAACTAGGAATTCTAATTGAAGGGACAAGCTAATCAAATATGAGTGGCAAAAAAAAATAATTAAATGAGTGGTGTTTAATTCATACGTTAAGACTATATTCATAGGCTTTACACCTAGCTTGTTTTCTTTATTTCTCTAAGTCCACTTCTTCAAATTAATTAATTTTTATGTTAACAATTAAAATTACTTAATATAACCATTAGATTTCAATTTCTTCATCAATATTTACATCGTTCATTAAGAATGGAATCTTCATACCATTATTGTTGAAAATTTTCATTAAAACTAAAACTTTCGCGACAACTAAAAATTTTCAAAATTAAACTAAAATATTAATATTAAAATATTAGTCATAAGGAAATATATTAAAAATAAATATTCTTTAACATCTTAATTATATTGTTGTTTATTAATGTTTTTATTCTTATAAACAAAAATAAATAACTAAATATATATATAAATTAATTATTTTAGAATAACACAAAAATTATAAATTTAAAAAAAATTTATTTTATTATTATATTATTTAAACAAATATAGTATTGTACTATTATAACAGAATCATAATATATATATATATATATATATTTAAATTTTCATTTCCGATTTGATTTATTATTTTATTTTTAAAATCATAATACCCTTCCCTTCCTAAAATTATAGATTCATCACCACCATTATCATTTCGTTTAGCAAAAATTTATTACATTATTTTAAAAATATTTATACAATACTATAATTTTTTATAATTTTATATTATTTTAAATTAATTAATTAATATTTATAATATAAAAATAAAACATCGATAAACAAAAATTATAATTAAGATATTAGAGAATATTTATTTTTAGTATATTTCATTGCAATTGGCATTTTAATATTGATTTAAAAGAAGGCATTTTAATATTAACATTTTAGTTAAACTTGATTTTTTTTAAAAAATTATTTATTTATTTTTTACATAAAAAATTAATTAATTTGAGAAAGTAGTAATTATGGTATAGAAAAATAAGGAAAAAGTAAAAAAAAAAAATGGAAGGTGTAAAACCCATAAATCTAGCCATAATGCACAAAATATAATTAATATTTAATTTATTTGTTATATGCGCCCATAAAGATAATCAATGTTAAATTTTAATTGGCTTGCCACTTCAACTAAAAATCTTAGTCAAAATGGCCGTGATAGCATATAATTTCCCTCATTTTAATTAATATAAGAAGATGATGCTAACGTGGCACATAATATGTACACCACTTCAGCATTCAATAAAATGGTAAGAGCTGATATGACATTAAGTGGTACTATATCAATTTTCTACTAGGAAAAAATAGATGGAGATTTGATGAAAGAACAATAATATTATAAGTTTTAAAAATTTTAAAATAATAAATTGAAGTTTAAAGATAATAACATTGTAATAACATAAATTTAGGGACTATAAATAAAATTAAGTCATTTATAATATATAATCAATCACTAAATAATATTTTGAAAAAAAAATCCAAAAAATTAGGCATAAAATTAATAATTAAGGCATTAGGTTTTTAGGTAACCTAGAGGGACACAAAATTTAAGCAATTAAGTTATTGGTGTGGAATCTTTCACTTGAGGCAACTTAGGGCACCCTTAAAAAGGTTCCATGTGGGATGTGGCCAAAGATACCGTTCATACTAATTAGAAAAAATAATTTAATATACACACTTCTATTTGGATATTTTTATAATACACTTTAGTTGTTATACTAAAATTAGTGACAATGATAGGTTCTTAAAAATCTTTTCAAGTCATTTAAGAAAAGAAAGATAAATTATCTTGATATTTATATTAATTAGTATTTCAAATTTTATTATTTAAAATTAGTATTTTTTTAGTTTTCTGATTAATTGAAATAAAATATAAAATATTGAGATATTAATTACTTTATAATATAAGAATTTATTTAAATTAAATGACAAGTTTAATAGTTTAAGACATCAAAACATTTTATATTAAATATTTCTATATAAAGTATTTTAAAAGATTAAAATATATTATAGTTTTAAATTTGAGGATGAAAGTATTATTTAAATTAATTAAGAATTATAATTTAATATTTTTTTAAAAAAATTTTATATAAGAATTAAAGTGATCGTCAACAGATATCTATGACTAAACTTAAAATCCATATAGCGTTAGAAGTAAAGTTCTACTTTTCTCTCTTAGGGTTTTCTCTCTTCTCAGCAGTGTTATTCTTGCTCTAGTTCCGGTCTAGGAATATTGTTGGTCAGACCTTCCGGTTCTTTTTTGTTTATTTTAGTTTTTCTTTTCTTTTTTTTACTTTTAGTCTTAAAGTGGTTTTTTGTTAGATTTAGTCTTTGTGGCTTTTTCGATCCTTCACCTATGGCTTTTATGGCTGCCTTTTCCCTCATTTCCTTTGGTATCTAAGGTTGTATGGAACTCTTGCTTGTGGATTGCTGTATGTTTGGGTTGTCACTTCTTCTTTTCTATTGGCCTTCTTCCTGTCTTAGGCCATTATTTGTAAAGTGTCCTCTGTATCTGAGTTATAGCTTTTATTCATGAGGGAAGAAGTTAGTTCTTTTGTGGTGCATCAGCTCCATCTGGCCTCCCACAACTAGATGAAGCTTGAGCTGTAGCGTGGGTTTCTTTAATGTTATTTCCATTTTCGATAACAAAACTTAAAATCCTAATTCTTAAATAGTAAAAATTCGAGTCTTGATTATATTTTATGATCATTATTAGTAACGATAGTATAAAATTATTAAAGATTAAATTATTTTAAATATAATAATTTAAAATTAAAACATAACAAATTTTAAATTTGAAAAAGTAAAATATGTGAAATTTAAAATATAAATTAAAAATTAAAGATTAATTATTTAAAATAAGAGAAAGAAATTTTTGAGATTTAAATAAGTTATGTGTATCAAAGGTAAAGATAATAGAATTTTGGTTCAAGAGGATGATATCCAAAAAAGATAAAGAAGTTATTTTGACGATCTTCTTAATAATAATCATAGTGAATACATGGAGGATTTGGATATCATAGCTGAGAAAAATGTAAAGTGCATTAGATGAATTATGTTTTTTGATGTTAAATATGCCTTGAAAAAAAAATCGAAAGCCTGTGATTTATATAGAATCCTCATTGAGGTGTGGAAATGTCTTGGAAATGTAGGAGTTACATGGTTGACTTCTTTATTTTAAAAAATTTTGAGTGTGAAGAAAACGCCAGATGAATGAAGACAGAGCAATTTAGTAGCTATTTTTAAGAATATGAGAGATATTCAAAGTTGTTCGAATTAAAGAAGTATAAAGCTTATGAGTCACACAATAAAATTATAGGAAAGAGGTATGAAACACCATTATATCTAGATACTTGTGTCTCTCCAAACCAATGTAGATTTATTCCAGGTTGATTGATTATGGAAACAATATTTCTTATTAGAGATTTGATGAAAAAGTATCGGGAGTTGGAGAAAGATTTACATATAGTTTCATCAACTTAGAGAAGACTTATGATAGAATGCCTAAAGAAGTATTATGATGGGTCCTAGAGATTTGGACAGTATCAATTAGACATATAAAATTCTCGAAGGATATGTATAATGGAGATATCACTTGTATTTGTATAGTTGAAGGGGATATTAAGGATTTATTTTTTCTACTGGGTTACATCATGGTTCAACTTGAGCTCCTGTCTCTTTATATTAGTCATGGATGAGCTAACAAGCTATATATAAGACAACGTCCCATGGTATATGATGTTTACGGATGACATTATGTTAATAGATAAGACCCAGTAAGAAGTTAGATTTGTGCAGAAGTACTTTGAAATTCATGGATTTTAACTTAAGTAGAACTAAGAAAAAGTACATATGTTATAGGTCTAGTAATATGAATAGAAAAAGGAGCGAAGTTGTTTTGGTGAGGGTGGCAATGCTTTATAGCATTCATTTTAAATATCTTGGCTCAATTCTTCAATAGAAAGGAGTTACAATTGATAGCTATAGGATTAAAGTAGATTAAATAAAGTGGAGGAGTGTCATATGAGTTTTATGTGACCAAAAGATACTAGTTAAATTAAAAAGTAAGTTTTATCGTGCTATAATATGATCTACTATAATGTATGATAGCGAGTATTGGGCACTGAAAGGACATCATATGAGTAAGATGCATATTGTTGAAATGAGAATGCTAATGGGTCTATAAACATACTATGATGGATAGAATCTACAATAAGGGCATTAGAGAAAAGGTGGAGGTAGCTCTTATTGAAGATAAAATAAGAGAACATATATTGAGATTGTTTGGCTATATGAAATGAAGATTTAGTGATGTGTGTTGCGCACAAATTAACTCTACCATAAAGCGTCACTCGCAAATATATGAGGTAGCTGTAGCAAAGGTGATCGCCCTAAGGTCGTCTCACAAGGAAGCTAAAGTAGCTAATTGATTATCAGATTATAAATAACAAGTAATGAATAAATTTAAATTGCTAATAATTAATAAAGACAAATTAATCGAAGTTTAAAACAATAAAAGTAAATTGAGCTGATGTTTTGATTCACTTAATAGAAGGGTCTAGGGTTTGCACTTCTCTGCTACTTATATGTATGAACGGTTATTCCTCTTAACCAATTTAATTTCAAAGATTAAATCTCAAGCAACTTAATTAATTGAATAAAGGAAATAAGCTCTCGCATTCAAACCTCTCTCAAATAATCTTGTTCCAATTGAAATAATCTTTTCCTAGGTTATATCTCTAATTCACCTAAGTCCTTAATTGAATTGTTCCAGCATTAGACTTCATCTCTCAATCCATCATCTAATACCTAAAACACATAATTGGTGGCCAATCAATTATATATTAGCAATAATTTATTCAATAAAGGCTTAAAGAAATAATTAAGTTAAGAATAATAACCAATTCATACAATCATAGCAGATCCATACAAACCCTAGACTAGATCAAATTAGTTCATAATGCTATCAAACATACTCATCTCATTAAAATTCAAAGAAATCAATTTAGACATGATAATATCCATAAATACAATTCCAATGAAAATAAAGAGATAAAGTTCAAGAACAAAACCAAATTGCAAACTCCTTGAAGCTTCTGAAGAATCTCTTGTTCAAATCTTGCAAGAAGGATGTATCAATGGCTAGAACAATCTAATCTAAGCTAGATTAATCAAAGTGTAATCAAAATCAAAGAAAATAAGATATCAAAACCCTAAACTCTCTTTTACGGCTAAAACAGCTCTCAAACTCGCAACAACCCTTAATAAAACCCTAACTTTAATATTTATACGAAACCTCCGCGCGTCTTCATTAATCCATGAGTGACACGGCCAAGTTGGAGTGAACTTGGCCGTGTTGGAGGTGAATTGGAGGGACACGGCCAGTGACTTGGCCGTGTCCCTTGCTTGTGTCTTCTACTGCCTGATTTTCTTTCTTTGCTTTGGACTTGAGTGAGACACGGCCAAGTTAGATGAGACACGGCCGTGTTGGATGTCTTTGGAGGGACACGGCCACAAGCTTGGCCGTGTCCCTTGCTTGTGTTCGCTACTGCTTGATTTCCATCTTCTTTTGCTTTGGATTTAAGTGAGACACGGCCAAGCTTAAGCAACTTGGCCATGTTGGAGCTCTTTTGGAGGGACATGGCCACAAGCTTGGCCGTGTCCCTTGAGTGTGTCCTCCTCTGTGTCTGTTGGCTTCTCTTTTGCTTGGTATGGGACACGGCCACAAGCTTGGCCGTGTCCTCTGCATGTGTCAGCTACTGTCCAATTTTTCCTTCTTCTTGGGTCCTTAGCTTTTTAACCTAAAACAAAACTTGAAACAAACTTTAAACAAGAATTAAATGAACATTAACCAACAAAACATAAACACACACTAAAAATAGGACAAAAACGACATAAACACCGAAATAAACTAAAACTACCAAAATTAATGAAAACAATAAATAAACCGATTAAAACTACAAAATACCTAAATAAAACAATAATTATCATAATAAATAAGACACCAATCTATAACAAAAACTAATAAAACAACTACCCCACACTTAAAACTTTGCTTGTCCTCAAGCAAATTCACATGTCATAAATTAAAAACTCAAACAACCTTAACTATAATTCCAGTATATAAGATGAAATCCTTTAAGACTCAGCCATAAATAATTGCACTTTACTTCAATCAAGGATTTTCTTAACTCATTCATCAATCCAGACATACAAATCTTATCTCTCATCTAAGTGTTTCACTCGATTTCATAAGTTAATTCACTCAAACCACTCATGACTGCATACTACCATAAACTTGCTTAATTATCCAATCTCTCTCACTGATTTTCTCAAGAAATAATCCGAAGGTCTTTTATTTGGATGTAATGGGGCTAAGGTGAAGGTGTGAGAAAAGACATTTAAGCTGGAGCATCAAGAAATGGAGTATCTAAATTAGACAATACTCTTGCTAAGAAACTCATAACTCCCTCAAATGACATACTCACCAATCCCTTAATACTTTCACATACTTGCACACTTCAAGAAAAGCAATGAGTCAACATTCCTCTAATGCTAGAAATTATATGAATTTTGTATATATATATATATATATCTTTTTTTATTTCTTTTTCTTTTTCTTTTATTTTTATCATCATTTTTTCGTTTTTTTTAATATATATATATATATATATACAAAATATAAACTTGCATGAAATATCTAGCTTAAAATGAAGAGGAAAAGAATAATCAACTCTTAGTCAAATACAATGTGCAAAGTATGCATTTCATCCCCAAATAGCAATACTAAATTATATATATTATATATATATATATATATTTTACTTGCTTACCCCACACTTTGAAATAAACCACCCTATTGTCATATCACAAAACTCCATTCCTTAATGCAGGTATAATGATAATAAGAGAATGTTCAGTTGAGAATTGTGTTGATCAAACAAGAAAAAGGTCAAAGGCTCAACTTGACTCACTAAGGAATTCAATATTAAGGGAAGTCTTTTTAAGCTAAAGGGCTAACCTAATTTGCCTTCATCATTTTAAAACTTGAGATTAAATCATAATGTGAGTTCAATTAGTATGCAAAAGCAAACTCTAGAGATGCAAAATCATGGAGGTGCACACTTAAGAAAAGAAAATCAATTGACAATAATGTTTAATCTATAAGGCTCAAAACTCACAAAGGTGGGTTCTCAAAGATTTATATGTCATGAATTGCAAAATGTGAAAATTGATCCTAAATGAATTCAAATGCTAATTTCTATGCTGATACTAAAGTCTCAACTATAATGCTAGAATCACAGAAAAGTCAATAAGTTTTCAACAATTATGCCATGCAAAACACACAACATAACACATAAACAAAACAAGAATTAAAGAAAAGCTTAAAGATTACCCCACACTTTAGAATTTACATTGTCCTCAATGGAAAACAAGAACAATAAAGAGAAAGAGTTAAAGGACAACCTGTCTTCCATCGTACCCTGGTGAGGCAAAAATCCTAACTTTTCATCACAAACACAAATGTTTAAAAACAAAATACAAGAGAGCTTTAGGGTTTCCATTTATTTAAACTAAACATAAAATCAAAATTGCTAAATATAAAATTATAACTATGAAAAAGAAATGCAAACCGATGGGTTGCCTCCTATTAACGCTTCTTTAATGTCATAAAGCTGGACATCACTGCAAGATCTAGGGATCGTGGATCAAAGTGCTGTCAATGATCCTCACTTCATGAAATACTTCTTTATATGGTTTAACTCTCTGTCCATTTACTTTAAAAGTCTTATTGGTTCTAGAGTTAAGCAATTCAATAGCACCAGAAGGACATATGTAACACCCCTTCCCAACCTACATGTGTAAGCTGAGTAGAGGTGCCACACTATCCTAATTGTTGCTACCAATTTACTTAGTCAAATTTTAGTTCTGATTTTTACAGAAATTTTGCCATAGTTCCGCCTAGAAATTTGGATCCCAAGTGTCGTCAAAACTTGTTTTTCTGATTTTTGAAAACATTTTACACATACCAATGTGAATAAGAATACCATCAAATTTAATGCACTCCCAATGAATCCACCTTATACCCTCAACTACAAACCTGCACGAAGAGTTCACACTTCTAATATAACATAAAGTAAAGATTTATGATTATTACATACTACTAACATACAATTATAACATAGAAAATCTCTTTTATATTTATTCATATACATGCCACAACTATCGACTCATAATGGAACTAAAAGATCTACCCCTGAGATTTGCTGTGGTCTGGTCGTTGCTTCCCCAAGATTTATTTACTGCTCCGAACCTACGAGTCAAGGAAAACTTAACTCGCTGAGCGTTGTCGCTCAGTGGGTACTTTACCAATAAAAATAAAAGTAGTACATGAAAGTATTCGAAGTAAAAAGGAAATAATAAAATCAACAATCAACCAACATTATACCAATAGAAATCGTGATACATTCAGTATGATATGTTTTCAATAATGTAAAATCATAATTCAAATTCATTTGCATTATATAGTTCAACGAAAAATAATATGTCTTTGATCCAGGCTCTACTGGGATATAGGGAACCATAGTGATAAGGCAGTGGCCCTCACCACTGTAACATAGGTGACCCTCACCGTCGATATCAGATCACAGGAATGGCCCTCACCATCCTGGTTATAACCAATGGCCCTCACCATTGGCCCCCAATGGCCCTCACCATTGAGTTCAGATCATATCAATTCAATCACAATATCAAGCAGTACTGCATAAGTTAGTATAGTGCACCATACCCTTATCTACCACTCCCACTATCCAGTAGAGCAAAAAGCTTTAAATGATTCAATTTAAGTCTCAAACCTCATTTTAGGATGACTCGCGAAATCATTTTAAATTCCCATCGCACTTTGCCATTTATGCCGCGCAACACATTCTTTAGTCAAACCATTCCCCTTTTTCGCATATTTAACATCCACAATAAACACATCAAACATTTCAAAGTATTTCTCAAAATATCACAAATTGACCAAATGAATAGTGTTGCGGCGAGACAAATCGGCAACGCAAAATGGCATGACCAAATGAATAGTAAAATCTGGGTTTTCGTCAAAATTTCAGTCCACTTCAGTCATGCATTTGACCAAGTAAATGATCTTATTTTAAGCTGAAATTTTACAGAAAACTTATTTCATATGTTGACTAATTGCATGTAAAATTTCGTTGAAAAATTCATTCATTTGCTGCCTCAAACGATTTCCACAAAAAGGTCCAGAAAGCTGTCTTTTTGGGACCATTTCGGCCCAACCACATAAAATGCATAGGATAGTTTATTTTTCTTTTGCAAATCAATATTAAGGCTTCTTTAATAGTAAAGTGAAGATTCAAACACTTCCCTTTGACAACTTTTGCATATTTGACTCAAATCAAACTAATTAAAGTTCATGAACATCAAAAATTCCATAAACCAAAGTTTGTAAGAAAAATAGAATTTCTTTTATGGTAAAGCACCAAACCTTATTCTTGTACTTCCCCTTTTTCTTTTCCTCCTTCTCCTTCCTTAATCTTTGTTTTTCCTTCAAGAAATTCAAGAACACACCCTTAAACATAAACCTTAGCAATTTAGATTAATAAGCTATCCTCCATTTCTTTTCAAACTAAACCCTAATCTAACCTTATTAAACCTTAGAAACCTTGATTCTTTCATTTAATCAATTAATCTCATCACTTACTTAATATTATTATTATGTTTTTCAATTCCATATAAGACTCTAATTCCCAATCTTCTAATAAATATATAACTACCTAAAATTAATACTAAAATCAAAGTCTACTTACTAGAAAACCTTAAAAACATACCTTAAAAATCAAATTTGGAGAAACTTAGAAGTCCTTTGGTGTTTCCCTTTGTTGGCCGAAATTTGCAAGTGGAAAAGAGAGAAATTGGTTCTTCATATCACATATATTTATATACAAAAGAAATGATGATCACCTTGCCCACTTGTCCACTTTTTCTCTTTCTTCATTTATTACACATTTATTACACATGCTAAATGTTTTCTTTTGATTGGCCAACCTTTGATTTTTATAACTTCCTTTTTCCTTTACTTCTTTCCACTTGTCTCTCTTCCCATTGGATCTCATAAAGTTGTCCCGGGTTACCCATCCGGTCCCGACACGAAACCGAGCCACATTACGTTCCGGCGATTAATCGATCATATCTTTTAAACCGTATAGTTCCATGAGTCAAACTATATATAGTTTTGATCCTCTCGACCTCTACTTTCTATTTATAAGGTCTATTTTAGGTTTCCAAGTCATTTTGAAAAATTACCAATAAGCCCTCAACTTTTTACAAAATTCCCTTTAGGTCCTATTTTTGCTCGGGTTTTCTCCGGCTTCGTTTCCACTGACGATCGTTTCATATTTAACCTCTCGCCATTCTCTACGTACTCACGTCTTTATTTCCTACCCTAAATTCATGTATAACTTTAATTGATAATGACCAAAATGCCCTTAGGCAACATTTCTTCATTTTTCTTTAACGGGACATTTCCTGGAAAAACCGTTACACGTCGTTGCGATCCGGTTTTTCTCTACATTCCATTTTTGAAATATGTTATATGCACTATTAAGAACATCCGGTGCAACTTTCTTTGAAATTACATCTACGTCCCCAACTTTATTAAAAATTACAATTATGTCCCTTTTGTCATACAACCTTATCTAGGGCTGTTATCAAGAATTATCTTCTCCTTTTCCCTACTCTTGCTATGCACGTGTCTACACTGCATAAATGCAGTAGGCGGATGTGACAGTTCCTTCCTCGTTAATTTAAGCTTCGTCCCGAAGCTCATCAAGTGAAAACAAATATGGGTATTGCTTCTTCATAGTTTCTTCGCGTTCCCATGTAGCTTCTTCTACTTTGTGATTCCTCCAAAGCACTTTGACCAATGGAATCTTCTTATTTCGCAACTCTTTGATTTCACGTGCTAGGATCTCTACCGGCTCTTCCTCATATGTCATTTCAGGCTGAATCTCAATATCTTGAACTTGTATGACGTGGGTTGGATCCGTTTAATAATTTCATATGGTCCGATGAATCTAGGGCTTAGCTTGCCTTTTTGTTTAAATCGTAACACTTTCTTCCAAGGAGAGACTTTGAGGAACACTCTGTCACCTACCTCAAACTGTATGTCTTTCCTTTTTAGATCCGCGTATGATTTTTGCCGGTCCGCTGCTGCTTTTAATCGGTCTCGAATGATTTCTACCTTCTCTTCAGTTTCCTTAACTATGTCTGGCCCCAACATCTTTTCCTCACTCAATTCTGTCCAGCAAACTGGAGTTCTGCATTTTCGACCATACAGTGCTTCGTAAGGGGCCATTTGTATGCTGGATTGATAACTGTTGTTGTACGCGAATTCCATTAAGCTTAGGTGTTTGTCCCAACTACCTTTAAATTCTAAAACGCACGCCCTCAGCATATCTTCTAAAATTTGAATCACTCTTTCCGACTGTCCGTCTGTCTGGGGATGAAATGATGTGCTGTGGTAAGTTCGAGTTCCAAGGGCTGTTTGTAACTTCTGCCAAAAATTTGAAGTAAAACGTGGGTCTCGATCGGATATGATCGAAGTTGGAACTCCGTGGAGACGTATAATCTCTTTGATATACAAGTCTGCCAACTTGTCTAGCGAGTAATCCACACGTACTGGTATGAAATGAGCAGACTTAGTAAGCCGGTCTACGATTACCCAAATCGCGTCATGTTTGTCCCTTGTTATAGGCAATCCTGTGACAAAATCCATAGTAATACGATCCCATTTCCAGGTTGGAATCGTAATAGGTTGTAGTAGCCCTGAGGGTAGTTGATGTTCCGCCTTCACTTGCTGACAGGTTAGACACTTCGTTACGTGATCAACGATATCTCTTTTCATTCCTGGCCACCAATAATACTCCTTCAAGTCCCGATACATTTTCGTTACTCCCGGATGCATTGTATAAGGACTGTTATGAGCTTCTTGCAAAATCTGCTTCTTCAGCTCCTTGGACTTAGGTACCACCATTCTCCTCTTGTAGTAGAGAATACCATCAGGATGAATTTGATAGTCTCCTGAAGAGTTCTCCTGTGCCTATTGACTCCACTTCTTCACTTGTTCATCTTCCTTTTGAGCCTCACGTATTTGTTGATGTAAGTTACGTCGCACGTGCATTTCTGCAAAGATAGCTCCATCTTCTGTAGGTTTTAACGTTACCCTCATAGCACTTAGCGCTTGCATTGACTTCCTACTAAGTGCATCTGCTATGACATTCGCTTTGCCCGGGTGATAATTAATCGTATAGTCGTAGTTGGCTAACCATTGCATCCATTTTCGCTGTCGCAGGTTTAAATCTTTCTGCGTGGGCAAATATTTCAGGCTTTGATGATCCGTAAAGATGTAACATTTTTCCCCGTATAAGTAGTGCCTCCATGTCTTGAAAGCCAAAACAATCGCTGCTAGCTCTAAGTCATGCGTAGGATAATTCTTTTCATGTGGCTTGAGCTGTCGAGAGACATACGCAATGACTTTGCCTTCCTGCATCAATACACAACCTAACCCGATATGGGATGCATCGCTATAAATCACAAAATCTTTTCCTGATTCTGGTTGTGTAAGAATAGGTGCTTCAGTAAGTTTTTGTTTCAGCTTTTCAAAGCTCCTTTGACAAGCGTCAGTCCACTGGAATTTGGCATTCTTCTGAAGTAGCTTGGTCATAGGTACGACGATCATGGAAAACCCTTTAACGAATCTCCGATAATATCCTGCTAATCCCAAGAAACTACGGACTTCCGTTACTGTTTTAGGTGACTTCCATTCCAATACTGCTTCTATTTTCTTGGGATCGACCCTTATTCCTTCTGCCGATACAATATGTCCCAAGAAAGCTACTTCTTCCAACCAAAATTCGCATTTGCTGAACTTAGCGTATAACTACTTCTCACGCAGGGTTTGCAAAACAATTCTAAGGTGACGATCATGATCCTCTCGATTCTTTGAATACACCAATATGTCGTCAATAAATACCACCACGAACTGATCCAAATACGGGTGGAAGATTCTATTCATCAGATCCATGAATACTGTAGGTGCGTTCGTTAATCCGAAAGGCATAACAATGAATTCATAATGTCCATAGCGAGTTCTGAATGCGGTTTTTGATATGTCTTCATCTTTAATTCTCAATTGATGATAACCCGATCGTAGATCAATTTTTGAAAAGACTCCAGCACCTTTGAGTTGATCAAACAAATCATCTATGCGAGGTAACGGATACTTGTTTTTGATGGTCAGCTTATTAAGTTGACGGTAATCTACACACAACCTTAAGGATCAGTCTTTCTTTTTCACGAACAATACTGGTGCTCCCCATGGTGATACACTTGGCCTTATGAACCCCTTGTCTAAAAGTTCTTGTAGCTGTACCTTTAATTCTTTTAGCTCCGCTGGCGCCATTCGGTAAGGTGCGATGGATACTGGTGCAGCTCCCGGGTACACGTCTATGATGAATTCTACCTCTCGTTTAGGTGGTAATCCGGGTAAATCATCAGGAAATACGTCGGGAAAATCGCATACAGTAGGTATATCTTGTAACTTTGGTGCCTCTTCTTTCGCTACTAATGCACATACCAGGTATGCCTCGCAACCTTTTTGCACTAACCTCTTAGCCGTCATGGCAGAAATAATGTTAGTTAGATAGTCCTTCCTTTTTCCTACTAGGGTCACTTCGTCACTGTCTGCAGTATACAAGGTAACTCTCTTCCGTTTACAGTCAACTAGTGCATCGTGCTTGGCCAACCAATCCATCCCAAGAATAGCATCGAATTCTTGAAATGGTAGTTCAAATAAATCTCCCCAAAAGATATGTCCGTGTATCTCTACGGGGCAATCTTTCACTACCTTCCTAGTAATCACCTCATTTCCTAATGGGTTAGTAACTAATATTCCTTCTTTCTCTAGTTCTACCTTTATGTCCTCAAGTTTTTCATTTTTCGTGCATATATATGAGTGTGAAGAACCTGGATCTATTAAAACGTAAAGCGGAACCCCAAACATAGACAACTGACCTGCAATCACGTCTAGCGCTTCTTCGTCTTCTCGCCCCCTCATAGCATACATTCTAGCAGGAGCCCTTGCTTCTGGTCGATTCACCATTTCAGATTGCACACGCGACGGATTTTCGCTCCTTCCTCTGCCTCGGCCTCGACCTGCTGCCGCTTGCGATCTCTCAGTATCCCTGGGTAGATTCTGTATTCGCTGGGGACACTCTCGCATAAGGTGGTCTAAAGATCCACATATATAACATGCAAATGTCCGACCCCAACATTCTCCCGTGTGACGGCGTCCGCATTGATCACAGCGTGGATTATTATTTTCGCCTTCATTACCTCTTGGACCGATAAAGAAGTTACCTCCGCTTCGGCTGAATCCTCTTCCTTGTCCTCTTCCGGATCGTCCCGTACTAGCAACTGAGGTAGTTTGACTTAAGCCACCGCGAATTGATCCCTGACTGTAACCTCGACGTTGACCGCCTCCCGTGGAACCACTGCCGCGGAATCGTTTCCTTGATGATTGGTAGTTTCCCGAATAGTTCTGGGTACCTCTCTTCTGTTTCATCTTCTGTCGTCTATTCTGTTCATCAGACTGGCATTGCTCTACTTCTAGAGCCCTATTGACCATCTCGGAAAATTCTTTGATATTAGCAGCAATTAGCTGCATCCTAATCTCATTATTCAATCCATCCTGGAACTGCTTACATCTATCATGTTCGTCTTCAATTGTCTTCTTGGCATACCTACTCAGCCTAGTAAATTCCCTCTCGTACTCAGCAACGGTCAGTCGACCTTGCTTTAAGTGTAGAAACTCCTTTTTCTTGGCATCTAGGTATGCCTCCGATATAAACTTCCTCTTGAACTCATTCACAAAGAAATCCCATGTTCTCTGTTCCGGTGAAACTCGTTGGTGAACTGTGTCCCACCATATATATGCTTCTTCCACTAATAAAGAAGTAGCACATATCACTAGCTCTTCTGGCGTACACTGTAACTGATCTAAGGCTCGTATTGTTCCTTCCAGCCAATACTCGGCTGTTGAAGAATCATCGTCCCTTCGAGCCTTAAACTCCTTCGCACCATACTTTCTTATCTTTTCTATTGGGGGTTTCCTTTCCCCTCCTACAGCAGGTACTGGTACGGGTGCTGGCGCTGGGGGTGGTGCTGGGGCAACGCCGGCTATCTGCCGAAATACGGCAGCCATTTGTTGCAACATATCATTGGGAATAGGAGCATCAGCGGGTGGTTGCTCTGACGCTGATGTCTCAGATACACGCATTTCTACAACTCGGGAGGCCTGAGATTCGGCCTCCTCCCCTATATCACGCTGTGCTGATTGCGACATCTAAAGAGTAAACATATACCATCCCATCATTAGTAACGACCCAGACCAACAGCATTATCTTATCCTAAGTGGCATGTATATAAATATAAAATTCTTAATTAACACATATACAACACAACTTTTATTTATTTCCAAACACAAAGTTTTACAATATTAGGAAGCCCTTATATACATTGCAAAATTTAGGACTCCATGAAATCGTACAATCTCTTATTTACTACAGGATATCTCGTTTTACGTCGGTAATGGCCACTCCCGACATAAAACGTACATCCTCCTATGTTGGATTACCCAGAAGCGGCTAAACCTTAGCTCTGATACCACTAATTGTAACACCCCTTCCCAACCTACATGTGTAAGCTGAGTAGAGGTGCCACACTATCCTAATTGTTGCTACCAATTTGCTTAGTCAAATTTTAGTTCTGATTTTTACAGAAATTTTGCCATAGTTCCGCCTAGAAATTTGGATCCCAAGTGTCGTCAAAACTTGTTTTTCTGATTTTTGAAAACATTTTACACATACCAATGTGAATAAGAATACCATCAAATTTAATGCACTCCCAATGAATCCACCTTATACCCTCAACTACAAACCTGCACGAAGAGTTCACACTTCTAATATAACATAAAGTAAAGATTTATGATTATTACATACTACTAACATACAATTATAACATAGAAAATCTCTTTTATATTTATTCATATACATGCCACAACTATCGACTCATAATGGAACTAAAAGATCTACCCCTGAGATTTGCTGTGGTCTGGTCGTTGCTTCCCCAAGATTTATCTACTGCTCCGAACCTACGAGTCAAGGAAAACTTAACTCGCTGAGCGTTGTCGCTCAGTGGGTACTTTACCAATAAAAATAAAAGTAGTACATGAAAGTATTCGAAGTAAAAAGGAAATAATAAAATCAACAATCAACCAACATTATACCAATAGAAATCGTGATACATTCAGTATGATATGTTTTCAATAATGTAAAATCATAATTCAAATTCATTTGCATTATATAGTTCAACGAAAAATAATATGTCTTTGATCCAGGCTCTACTGGGATATAGGGAACCATAGTGATAAGGCAGTGGCCCTCACCACTGTAACATAGGTGGCCCTCACCACCGATATCAGATCACAGTAATGGCCCTCACCATCCTGGTTATAACCAATGGCCCTCACCATTGGCCCCCAATGGCCCTCACCATTGAGTTCAGATCATATCAATTCAATCACAATATCAAGCAGTACTGCATAAGTTAGTATAGTGCACCATACCCTTATCTACCACTCCCACTATCCAGTAGAGCAAAAAGCTTTAAATGATTCAATTTAAGTCTCAAACCTCATTTTAGGATGACTCGCGAAATCATTTTCCCATCGCACTTTGCCATTTATGCCGCGCAACACATTCTTTAGTCAAACCATTCCCCTTTTTCGCATATTTAACATCCACAATAAACACATCAAACATTTCAAAGTATTTCTCAAAATATCACAAATTGACCAAATGAATAGTGTTGCGGCGAGACAAATCGGCAACGCAAAATGGCATGACCAAATGAATAGTAAAATCTGGGTTTTCGTCAAAATTTCAGTCCACTTCAGTCATGCATTTGACCAAGTAAATGATCTTATTTTAAGCTGAAATTTTACAGAAAACTTATTTCATATGTTGACTAATTGCATGTAAAATTTCGTTGAAAAATTCATTCATTTGCTGCCTCAAACGATTTCCACAAAAGGTCCAGAAAGCTGTCTTTTTGGGACCATTTCGGCCCAACCACATAAAATGCATAGGATAGTTTATTTTTCTTTTGCAAATCAATATTAAGGCTTCTTTAATAGTAAAGTGAAGATTCAAACACTTCCCTTTGACAACTTTTGCATATTTGACTCAAATCAAACTAATTAAAGTTCATGAACATCAAAAATTCCATAAACCAAAGTTTGTAAGAAAAATAGAATTTCTTTTATGGTAAAGCACCAAACCTTATTCTTGTACTTCCCCTTTTTCTTTTCCTCCTTCTCCTTCCTTAATCTTTGTTTTTCCTTCAAGAAATTCAAGAACACACCCTTAAACATAAACCTTAGCAATTTAGATTAATAAGCTATCCTCCATTTCTTTTCAAACTAAACCCTAATCTAACCTTATTAAACCTTAGAAACCTTGATTCTTTCATTTAATCAATTAATCTCATCACTTACTTAATATTATTATTATGTTTTTCAATTCCATATAAGACTCTAATTCCCAATCTTCTAATAAATATATAACTACCTAAAATTAATACTAAAATCAAAGTCTACTTACTAGAAAACCTTAAAAACATACCTTAAAAATCAAATTTGGAGAAACTTAGAAGTCCTTTGGTGTTTCCCTTTGTTGGCCGAAATTTGCAAGTGGAAAAGAGAGAAATTGGTTCTTCATATCACATATATTTATATACAAAAGAAATGATGATCACCTTGCCCACTTGTCCACTTTTTCTCTTTCTTCATTTATTACACATTTATTACACATGCTAAATGTTTTCTTTTGATTGGCCAACCTTTGATTTTTATAACTTCCTTTTTCCTTTACTTCTTTCCACTTGTCTCTCTTCCCATTGGATCTCATAAAGTTGTCCCGGGTTACCCATCCGGTCCCGACACGAAACCGAGCCACATTACGTTCCGGCGATTAATCGATCATATCTTTTAAACCGTATAGTTCCATGAGTCAAACTATATATAGTTTTGATCCTCTCGACCTCTACTTTCTATTTATAAGGTCTATTTTAGGTTTCCAAGTCATTTTGAAAAATTACCAATAAGCCCTCAACTTTTTACAAAATTCCCTTTAGGTCCTATTTTTGCTCGGGTTTTCTCCGGCTTCGTTTCCACTGACGATCGTTTCATATTTAACCTCTCGCCATTCTCTACGTACTCACGTCTTTATTTCCTACCCTAAATTCATGTATAACTTTAATTGATAATGACCAAAATGCCCTTAGGCAACATTTCTTCATTTTTCTTTAACGGGACATTTCCTGGAAAAACCGTTACACGTCGTTGCGATCCGGTTTTTCTCTACATTCCATTTTTGAAATATGTTATATGCACTATTAAGAACATCCGGTGCAACTTTCTTTGAAATTACATCTACGTCCCCAACTTTATTAAAAATTACAATTATGTCCCTTTTGTCATACAACCTTATCTAGGGCTGTTATCAAGAATTATCTTCTCCTTTTCCCTACTCTTGCTATGCATGTGTCTACACTGCATAAATGTAGTAGGCGGATGTGACAACATACCTTAGTTACCTCGAAAAGACCACTCCATCGAGACTTGAGTTTACCTGGAAACAGACGGAGTCGAGAATTAAAAAGTAAAACTTTCATACCTGGACTCAATGTCTGTCGCACAATAAATCTATCATGAAGTGCTTTAGTGCGATCCTTATAGTTTCTCGAGCTCTCATATGCCTTTGGGTTAAGGCACCTTTGGGTCTCCCTCACTGGTTTAGCCCCCTCTTCTAAAGACAGTGTCAGCTCCAATTTATTTGAGGAACCTGTCTGCAAGAAAGCATCTGAAACAACTGCGTCAACACAATTAATTAAAGAACATTCCTCATATAAAGCAGTTGTAGGAATGAGAGAACTGTTAAAAATAGAAAAATCAACAGTTTGACCCAAGACAGTCATTGATAATTTACCATTTTTAACATCTATTAAAGTGTTGGTAGTAGCCATAAAAGGCCTACCCAGCAAAATAGTGTGTGCTGATGGTGTAGGGTTACTTCCTTCCATGTCAAGAACTATAAAGTCTACAGGTACTGTCAATCCTCCAACCTTAACTAAAACATCTTCTATACCCCCTTTCGGGAATCTAAGAGATCTATCAGCTAATTGCAATACCATTTTGGTTGGTTTAAGTTCCCTTAGTTCTAATTCTTGATACACAGAATAAGGCATCAAATTTACACTGGCTCCTAGATCACACATGCCATCAGTCCCCTTTCCATTTCCCATAGTAATTTGAATTATAAAGCTTCCAGGATCCTTTAGCTTGGGAGGTAGTTTATGCTGCAGAACAGCACTAGCTACCTCTGAAACTATCACCTTTTCATTCGGCTCATACCTCTTTTTCTTGGTGATCAGCTCTTTGAAGAATTTGGCATAAGCCGGCATGTTCTTTATTGCTTCAAGTAAGGGTAAGTTAATACTTACCTTAGATAGCATGTTGAAGATGTTAGAAAATTGCTTATCTTTTTTATCCTCCTTCAACCTGCTAGGGAATGGTATAGGTGGCCGGTATGGATTGCTCGCCTTATGTAAATCTGTTGAAGGGGATTTCTCCGTTGATCTTTCTCAAGCACCTTTGTTCTCTGGTTCTCCTTCCTTTTTATTCTCTTGCTCACCTGCATTCACAGAATCATTTTCAACATTATTGTTAATTACCTTACCACTTCTAAGAACAGTCACTGATTGTGCCTGCTCAGGTTGACTTGGGAATTTCCCCTTTTATTGAATCTGCATCTGTTGTGCAAGTTGTCCCACTTGTGTCTCCACTTTCTTAAAAGATGCTTCTAATGAATCCAACCTCTTATTGGTCATCTCTTGATTTTTAGTACTGACTTGGATAAAAGCTTGTAAACTTTCCTCCAAACTCTCTATCTTAGACTTCCCTTGATTTGAGGATTGAACCTGCTGTTGGTTCTGTCTCTGGAGCAAATGGAAAGGCTGCTGAGAATTATTTATTGCCCAGGAAAAATTAGGATGATTCTGCCAACCGGGATTGTATGTATTTGAGTAAGGATCATTCCGGGCTCTTGGTTGAAATCCCCCCATAGCATTGACTTGTTCAGCTTCATTCCCATATGACTCATATGCGAAGGGGCAAATATTTGCTCCATGCCCAAGAGTTCCACAAATTCCATAAATTTCTTGAGTGGATGAAGAAGTGTTATTTTTCATATTCAGCATTTGCACTTGCCTTGTCAATTCAGCTATCTGATTGACCATCTCACTATTGGCTTCCAGTTGATTCACCCCTTTACTTCTTCCCCTTATACTTTTCTGTTGAGAATTAGCTCCCAACATCTCAAAGATCTCATAAGTCTCATCAGCTGTCTTTTCTCCCATAGCTCCCCCAGCTGCGTTATCAATAGTGTTCTGAAATTGCTAGGTTAAACCATCGTAGAAAAACTGATTAAGAAGTTGAAGCGGGTAGTGATGATGTGGACACTGGATCAATAGCATCTTAAATCTGTCCCAAGCCTCATGAAATAGTTCTCCTTCAAATTAAGAGAATGTAGCAATCTTCCCTCTCAATTCGGCTGTCTTCTGATGTGAATAAAACTTGCCCATGAACTTGTTATAAACTTGCTCCCAAGTTGTCAAAGAATTTTCGGGCAACATCATTAACTAGCTCTTAGCTCTATCCTTCAATGTATATGGAAAACATCTCATCCTCAACTGATCTTCTGTTAGTCCTCCCAATGGAAAAGTGTTGAGGGTAGAATAAAAATCCCGAATAAAGTTCAAAGGATCTTCATTTGGAACTCCATAGAATGATGGCAACATATTGTAATGAATGTTCTTCAACTCATAATTCCTTGCTGCATCTGTCAGTCTTATGCAAGAGGTGGAAGTTCCAATGACAGGTCTAGCAAAGTCTCTCATAGTTCTTTGTTTTTCTTCTGCCATTTTAACATATTGTGCAAATTCCGACTCAAAATCAGAAGTGTCCTCTTCGGTATCAAATCCTGTATAAAGTTCAAATTCTTCCCTGCTCCTTTTCACTCTCTGAATTTCTGGAATGAATGGATATAGCTCTCCTTCGAGTGATCTCCTGCCTTACATAAACAAAGTTTCTAGAAAAAGGAATTATTAAAAGCAAAAGACAAATAAAATAAAAGTAAACAATGAAAAATAATCTAAAATATCTATGACTAATAAACAATTACGCCAATTAGCCTCCCCGGCAGCGGTACTAAAAACTTGTTGCGCTTAAATTAACTCTACCACAAAGCATCACTCGCAAGTATACGAGGTAGCTGTAGCAAAGGTGATCGCCCCAAGGTCGTCTCACAAGGAAGCTAAAGTAGCTAATTGATTATCAGATTATAAATAACAAGTAATGAATAAATTTAAATTGCTAACAATTAATAAAGACAGATTGATCGAAGTTTAAAACAATAAAAGTAAATTGAGCTGATGTTTTGATTCACTTAATAGAAGAGTCTAGGGTTTGCACTTCTCTGCTACTTATATGTATGAACGGTTATTCCTCTTAACCAATTTAATTTCAAAGATTAAATCTCAAGCAACTTAATTAATTGAATAAAGGAAATAAGCTCTCGCATTCAAACCTCTCTCAAATAATCTTGTTCCAATTGAAATAATCTTTTCCTAGGTTATATCTCTAATTCACCTAAGTCCTTAATTGAATTGTTCCAGCATTAGACTTCATCTCTCAATCCATCATCTAATACCTAAAACATATAATTGGTGGCCAATCAATTATATATTAGCAATAATTCATTCAATAAAGGCTTAAAGAAATAATTAAGTTAACATACAATCATAGCAGATCCATACAAACCCTAGACTAGATCAAATTAGTTCATAATGCTATCAAACATACTCATCTCATTAAAATTCAAAGAAATCAATTTAGACATGATAATATCCATAAATACAATTCCAATGAAAATAAAGAGATAAAGTTTAAGAACAAAACCAAATTACAAACTCTTTGAAGCTTCTGAAGAATCTCTTGTTCAAATCTTGCAAGAAGGATGTAACAATGGCTAGAACAATCTAATCTAAGCTAGATTAATCAAAGCGTAATCAAGATCAAAGAAAACAAGATATCAAAACCCTAAACTCGCAACAACCATTAATAAAACCCTAGCTTTAATATTTATACGAAACCTCCGCGCGTCTTCATTAATCCATGAGTGACACGGCCAAGTTGGAGTGAACTTGGCCGTGTTGGAGGTGAATTGGAGGGACACGGCCAAGTTAGATGAGACACGGCCGTGTTGGATGTCTTTGGAGGGACACGGCCACAAGCTTGGCCGTGTCCCTTGCTTGTGTTCGCTACTGCTTGATTTCCATCTTCTTTTGCTTTGGATTTAAGTGAGACACTGCCAAGCTTAAGTAACTTGGCCGTGTTGGAGCTCTTTTGGAGGGACACGGCCACAAGCTTGGCCGTGTCCTCTGCATGTGTCAGCTACTATCCAATTTTTCCTTTTTCTTGGTTCCTTAGCTTTTTAACCTAAAACAAAACTTGAAACAAACTTTAAACAAGAATTAAATGAACATTAACCAACAAAACATAAACACACACTAAAAATAGGACAAAAACGACATAAACACCGAAATAAACTAAAACTATCAAAACTAATGAAAACACTAAATAAATTGATTAAAACTACAAAATACCTAAATAAAACAATAATTATCATAATAAATAAGACACCAATCTATAACAAAAACTAATAAAACAATGTGCTCATTAGAAAAACTAAAAAAGTTAAAATAGATATAATTAGGAGAGGTAGGGTAGGTCTAAACTAACTTGAACAAAAGTAGTTCAGAATGATATTACGACTTTACATCTCTTCGAAATATAGCTCATATTAGCTTCGAGTGGAAAAAGAGAATTCATGTAATAAATAATAATTAATAAGAGACTAAGACTTTATTGAGTTGAGTTGTTATAAACTTACTTAGAATATCTTGATAAAATAGAAAAAAATGTGAACTAAAATGTTCGAAAGTTCATCATACTAGTAAAACTTAGAAAAAAAAACCCTAGTATTGACAAATGCATCATATAATCGAGTTAATTTCACATATCGTATTGAATCCACCAATTGCTTAGCTAAAATCAAATTATTTATGGGAAAAATTAAAGATTTTGGATTCCCACAAATAAAAGTTAGGTGTTATTTTGATAAAATTAGGAAATAAGTTGTAAATATAAGTATTTAATTTTAATTGCTTAATAAAATAAGTGATATAATTTTTAAATTATTAAAATATTTAAAAATTCAACTATTTATTATATTGAGTGCAAAGTTAATGTTAAACTTTAACATATCATTTTAAACTAATTTCTAATTTCACTACAACTTTTAGGTTAAGTATTATCAAACCAATTTAAAGTGATTAAATGCTAAAAATTTAATGTTGTTATAAAGGACACCAATAATTTCAATTGCCACATAAAATTGACTCAGAAATACTGTTAATGAAGGAACATAAATATTTTAAAATAAAAAATATATTTATTTCATTGTGAAAAAACTTATATACAAACTAAGCACATCATACGTATCTTTAAAATTAATTCAATCTTTTCAATTTTATCTTATATTGTTTCTTATTAATTATATTTCAATTAAAAAAAACTTATATGTTGACCTAGACTTAGATTAATTTTGATTTTGACTAGGCTTAGCAACGGGGCGGGGAGCTTCCCCGTCCCCATCTCTGCCTTGGGCGGGAAATCCCCGCCCCATCCCCCATACACAAATGGGGGGATATTTTCCTCCATCCTTACCCCAACGGGGATGTAATATCCTGATTTTTGATGTACTTTAGAATAGTAAAAATAGGAGAGCATATGGGTGTAATGGGTAGAGAAAAATATTAGATGGATATTTATGATAGATGTTATATATGTACTTTATATATAAGAGATATATGAGAAAGATAAATAGAATATATAATACATATACATATGCCTAACATATACTACACATATGCATGAGGTATACATTGGTGGTGAAAAATTTGATTTTAATCATTTACTTCATTAATAATAATAATAATAATAATAATAATAATAATAATAATAATAATAATAATAATAATAGAAGGGAAAGTAAAAAGTCAAAGGAAGGAAGAAGATGAGTGGTGGAGAATTTAAGTGAGAATTTTATATAATATTTTATTTATATAAGGATAAGGATGGGTAACGAGAAGACAAGTGTTTTTCTTCTTCTTCTTCTTCTTCTTCTTCAACATGAGATAGAGAGAGAGTGTGGGGAAGAGTGAACGTTTCATGCTATATGAGATTCAAGAGGGATTAAAGAAAATAGTCAAGATTTGACAAATAATTCAAGTAAGTACCTTCTTCTTGAACTTATTTTATGCATTTTATGTATATATGTATGATATAGTTAGTGAGAGAAAGTGATGATTAATTGAATAATATTATGGCAATGATATATTAATGTATATATATATGTTGAATTGATACATAGATAAATAAAATATGATTAGATGTTGGGAATAATAACGAGTAGTTGAAATTGAGAAAAATAGCAAGGGTTTGGTGAAGTTGAGTTGGGGATTGAATGAATTGATATATGGATGATGGTATGAATAAAATATATGATTATTGTTATTATGATTTTGTGTTTAGATTAACAAGAAATAAGTAAAGAGGAGTAAGCTTGGGAATAACCAAAGATTTATATGTATAACTTCTTTGGTTTGTATATATGATCTTGAGTTTATATATATGATGTTGAGATTGTGCATATTTGATTTAACATGGGTTGGAGCTGCTATGTGATATGTGAGTATTGTATTGATGAAACGGAGTGAAAGAGTATTTTTGCGATGTCATGGGCATACCCATAGATTTTAGCCTGACATGTCCAATGACACGCTCATGTCCCTAGGCGTGTCGTAGTCACTGTAATACAAAATTAAAGACACGTGCAGTGACATATCTACGTCTCTAGGCATGTCGTAGCTACTGTGATGAAGGACTAAGAGTACGGGCAGTGACACGCCCATATCTCTGGGCGTGTCGTAGCTATTGAAAGGTAATATAATTGACACAGCCATTAACACACCCGTGTTGTTGGGGGTGTCAAAGTTTCTATAAGGCAAAATGAATGACACGGGCAGTGACATACCCATGTCTCTGGGCGTATCGTAGCAATTATAAGGCAGTATTAAGGACACAGACAATGACACGCCCATGTCCCTAGGCATGTCAAAGTTGTAGAAGTTGAGTGTGTCACTTGAAGAATTATGAGAAAATATGTTAATTATGCTACATATTGGTATGTTGAGTCATGTGGTGAGTGTGGCTCATGCTTGCATTATGAAAGTATAAAATGGGAAAATGTGGTTAGATATAAAGTGTGAATTATATATGAATAATGATATGATATGACATTGAAATGTATGAATGAAATGATATGACATTGAAATGATGATATGAAATGATATGATATTGAAATGATTGAGAAAAATGAGAAATGAAGTAATGTGCCTAGTTTAAAGTGAGAAAATGTGAAAGAAATGGAAGACGAGTATTGGTAATGCATGCATGTGACCTATATATGAATGATGTTAACTAGTAATGTGATGTGATCAAGAATGGTGATGATTACTGGAAAAGTATAAACTAAAGTGATGTTATATACATGTAACCTATGTCATTACTTGTCTAATTGTGTTGAAATTGATTGGATATGCACGAGAGGTCCTGAGCAGAGCTAGGCCTAGAAGTGTATATGTTAATAGACCTGAGCAGAGCTAGGTCTTGACCCGTGCAGAGCTGGGTCATGTGTTTGAGATGATGGTTGACCTGAGCAGAGCTAGGCCATGTGATTGAAATTGAAATTGGACCCGAGCAGAACTGGATAGAGAAACTGATAGTGTGACAGCTGAACTTATTAATTGCAATGATGTGTGACTGGGATGTGAAGCCAATAGTCATGTACGAATATGGAATGTGATTTTCAATAGTAAAATGATGTGTAAGTGGGATGTGAATCTCAATACTGTATTTGTGTATATTGAATCCTAATATTGTATTTGTGTATTTGTATATAAATATTGTTTATATGTATCACTAAGCTTTGAAGCTTAGTGCGGTTGTGTGAATTGCGCAGGTAAGTAGATTGCTGATATGAGAGTCGGATATTTGTGCCACGTGAAGACTGAGGGTGTGCCGGAGACCAACTAAAAGGTGGTGCATTCATGTACATTTTGTTATTCTGTAGTTTGACCATATGTATATGTATAAAAGTAAATTTTTGGAAAGACAATGTGTAAATGTATATATGTAATTAAATGAAAAACGTTCTTATGTTCTTATATATATATATGTATTTGTATAAATACGATAATGAAAAGTTTGAAAGGATTTGTAGCGTAGCATTCTTATGTCTTATATGCATATTATACATATATGGTGTATGTGTATAGTATGTATATAGGGTATGGGGATATTACAGGGGATCTCCGTCCCCACAGGGATTCCAGCGGGAAATATAATTTTTTTTTATTTTTAAAATTAAAATTTAAAAATATAATAAATAATAATTTATTATAATTATATACTTAATAAAATAATAAAATAATAAATATATGTAATAAAATTTAAAAAATACTATAAGAATAAAATAAAATATATCAAAATAAATTTATTTCGTATGTACAAATAATTAAAATATAATATAAATTATAAAATATATGTAAAAAATAACAAATAAAATAAAATAATAAAATAATAATAATAATATATAATAGGTATAGTATAATATATATGCATATAAAATGTGTATATAATGTATATATAATATGTATATAGTATATATATATATATATATTATGCTTTTTTTGGGTCCCCGCGGGGCAGGGAGTATATTCTCCGTCCTCGCCTCGCCCAATGAGGAGAAAATTCTCCTCATCCCCGTCCCTGAGGGAGCCCTTCCTGCCCCACAGCCAACCCTAATTTTTACCTTAGCAAATAAATTGAAATATTCTAATGATTGTCTACGTGACAAACAAATAACTTAGAATGAGTTGAAGTTGAAAATAATTAAAGAATTACTGATAGAGTGAAATTATAATCATTATTTTATGCAATTTTAACTCTGATTTTTAACTATTTTTCAATTGAATTTGATGAGTTTGATTATTTGAGTTAGAATTACACTTTTTGAGCATGAAAGACAAGATTAAAGGTTTTTGATGATTAGTGAGGCAAAATTCAAGAAAAGCAAGCAAAAATGAAGGAAGTATGAAAGCCACGACTGTGTCCTTCCAAAGGCCACGACCCTGGGAATCAATTCGAGTCTGCCACTTTATAAAATTGAAGTTCCAGAAGAAACATGAAAGCCACGACCATGGCACTCCAAAATCCATGACCGTGGGTTTCATTTCCTCACTGTCTGAGCTAAGAAAAAGAAGAAAATTCAAGTTGGCAGTCTCCACTTCAATGCCACGACCGTGGCATTGCAAAGCCACAACTGTGGCCTTCCTTGCCGACCATTTTACAGCATTAAAGTGCTCAAACCGATCAATCCAACTCATGCCATGACCGTGGCATTCAAAAACCACGACCGTGGGGCCGAAATTTATGACTTTGAGCAGACAATTGGGTTGGTGGTGAACCAAACAAGATATGGCCTAACCTTTTTAGTTTTTCCCCACTAATGAAGCTTCTAGACACTCTATTTAAACACACTTCCACTAAGGTTTGAGGGTGAAAGGATTGTACAAGAATTAGATTAGCTTTATCCAAATAAATTTATTTTAGAGCTTCTTAGAAAAGAAGTGTGAAATTCTGCTTCAAGGAGGAGTTCAAGATCCAAGTCAAGATCTTCTTCAAAGAAATAGAGTTTGATATTTCTTTTTCCTTTTAATTTTGTCTTCATTTACCATTTTGAATATTTGTAATATTTTTATTTCAATAATGAAGAACTAATCCTTTTTAGGGTTAGTCCCTTTAATTGAATTTATCATGGAATTATAAATATCTAATTGGTTAATTTAGTTATTCTTTGATTATTTTGTTGTCTTTAATATTAATGCTTTTATTATCTGGCCAATGATTAATTGATTTTGAGATGTTGTGTGATGGAGCGAGAGTGGAGGCATGACATTAGTCCAAGATGATAACAATCTTTAGTAAGTTTCTCACTTAGAGATAAGGTTAAACCCTTAAGAGGTTGATTCAAGATTCTCATAAAACTTAATGAATTAATTTAATTACTTATGATCACAGGAGTAGACGTAAAAATTAAAGTCGATATTAGTTCTAGTACTTGAGAAAGACTTGAGCTTAATTTCAAAGAATCTAACCATTAATTAAAGGAAAACTAATTTAAATCAATACCTTAGAAAAACCATGATAAATCAATAAAGGTGACCAAACCCTAAGTCTTAAATTATTAGAAATTTATTCTTGATTTATTGTCATTTTAGCTAGTTAAAATCAAATTTGATTATCCAAATATTAATCAGTCTAATTGTTTGGTACTTAGAATTAAACTCCTCGTGGGAATGATACTCTACTCATCATATATTACTTGTTAATGATCTGTGCACTTGCAGATAGCTAGGCTGAGTTCGCAACAAGTTTTTGGCACCGTTGCCGGGGAGGCAATAATTTAATATTGATAATATTAAACTGTTATTATTTTGGATTTTTATCTTATCTGCATTATTTCTTTAAATTTTAAGGGTTACATGCGTAGCAATCCACACACTCAACTTGTACCCTATAATCCTGAAATTGAAAAATTTTATACAAAGCAAAACAAGGAAAGAAGAGAAAGACAAAGAGGAAAAGGAACTTCAACTGAAATCCATTTAGAAGAAGTAGCATTTTCTTTAGAAGAAGAAGAAGAAATCATGGGAGATCCACAGAATATGACCTTGAAACAATATGCTATGCCGTCTGCTCACCCAAGATCTAGCATAGTTAAACCTCCTGTGCAAGCCAACACATTTGATCTAAAACCAACACTTATTAATTTAATTTAACAATATGTTTTTCACGGCTTACCACATGAGGATGCTTATACTCATATTTCAAAATTTTTAGAAATATGTGACACTTTCAAAATTAATGGTGTATCTGATGAAGCTATTCGATTGCGACTTTTTCCAGTTTCTTTAAGGGATCAAGCAAAAGATTGGCTCATTTCTAAGGCACCAAGTACATTTTCCACATAGGATCAATTAGCCACTGCGTTTTCGGCAAAATATTTTCCACCTGCAAAGATGGCTAAATTAAGGAATGATATCACAAACTTTGTTCAACAAGATGGGGAAAGTTTATATGAAGCTTGGGAGCGGTTCAAGAATTTATAAAGAAAATGTCCTAACCATGGAGTCTCGAAATGGCTTTTGATTCAAACCTTTTATAATGGTCTTCATCCAAATATTAAGGGAATGATTGATGCAGAAGCAGGAGGTGCAATAATGAACAAAGCTCCTTCTAAAGCAACCGATTTAATTGAAGAAATGACAGCAAATAGTTATCATTGGACTTCAGAATGAGGTATGCATAAAAGAGTTGCAGGTTTACAAGAAATTGACAATTTTTCTGTACTTGCAGCTAAAGTGGATACAATTGCCAAGAAATTGGAGCATGTCAATTTGTCTTCATCACCTCTAATTTGTGAAGGATGTGGAGGAAGCCACAATATGGCTGATTGCAAAATTATAGAGCACATCAAGTTTTTAGGAAACCAGAATAGAGGTCCAACTTTCCCACAAGGAAACAATTACAACGCCACATGGAGAAATCACCCTAACTTGGCATGGGAAAATCAAGGCAATCAAAAAGCACCATATCAACCACTATACATGAAAAATCAAAATCAAGGCTTCCATTCTCTCGAAAAGCCATCATATGAAGTAGCATTGGAAAAATTCATTGGAGCAATATCGAAAAGATTTGATAGAATTGAAAAGCAACATGAAAGGCTTGAGCAAAAGATTGAACTTCTATCAACTCAGAACAGCAGCCTTGAAACACAGATAGGTCCAATTGCAAGTTCTCTCCATAATCGGAATCAAGGAGCTCTTCCTAGTCAGACAGAAATCAATCCAAGAGAGCATTGCAAGGTTGTGACCTTAAGGAGTGGTTTGCAACTAGAAGATCCTTCACCAACCCAAATCCCAAAATTGGTGAAGGAAAAAGAAGAAGAAGTCAAGGAGAAGGAAATACCAAAAGAATTTGTCAAACCATATGTTCCTCAAATTTCTTTTCCTCAAAGACTTAAGAAGCAAAAATTAGATAAGCATTATGAAAAATTTTTAGAAGTATTTAAACAACTTCACATTAATATTCCTTTTGCAGAAGCTCTTGCACAGATGCCAACTTATGTGAAGTTTCTTAAAGAATTGCTATCTAATAAAAGAAAACTGGAGGATAATGTAAAAATTGCATTAATAGAAGAGTGCAGTGCGGTGACTCAAAATAGGCTTCCATCAAAGTTAAAAGATCCAGGGAGTTTTTCTATACCTTGCACCATTGGTGAAGTTGATTTTCGTAAAACATTATGTGATTTAGGAGCTAGTGTTAGTCTAATGCCTAGTTCTATTTGCAGGAAACTTGGCTTCACACAATTATAACCAACAAAATTATCTCTTCAATTAGCCAATCAATCCATAAAATATCATATTGGCATAGTTAAAGATGTTATTGTAAAAGTAGATAAACTTTACATTCCAGTAGATTTTGTAATTCTAGAAATGGATGAAGACATTGGAATTCCACTCATTTTAGGAAGGCTATTTTTAGCTACAGCTAGAGCCATGATAGATGTTTGAGGAGGGAAACTTACTCTCCAAGTAGGAGAGGAGAAAGTGGAATTTAACTTGACAAAAGCGGCAAAATACCCAGCATCTCTTAATGATTGTTTTCTAATTGATGTTATAGATTAATGTGTGCAGGAAATACGTGACCACTTATGCTGATCTTTTGGAAATATGTCTTACAAAAAGTTCTACATCTGAAGATGGAAACAAAGAGATAGCCACTTATGCTTCAACATTTCAACAAAATCCACTCATGTACTTTCAAAGACTCGAACCTCTTGAAAAAGGTAAAACTTTACCACTTTCGTCCATTGATAGGGCACCAGAAATAGAGTTGAAACCTCTTCCAATTCATCTCAGGTATGCATATCTTGAAACAAATAATTCTTTGCCTATTATTGTCAGTGCTAAATTGTCTGAAGATCAATTAAGTTAAACCTTGAATTTAATTAGACAATATAAAAAAGCAATAGGTTGAACTATATATGATATTAAAGGAATTAGCTCTTCAATTTGTATGCATAGAATATTGTTGGAAGAAAATTCTAAACCTGTGATAGATCAACAAGAAGATTAAATCCAAATATGAAAAAGGTAGTAAAGGTAGAAGTGACTAAGCTTTTAGATGCAAGAATTATTTATCCCATTTCTGATAGTTCGTGGGTAAGTCCTATACATGTAGTTCCAAAAAAAAGGAGGGATGACAGTTACAATAGATGAAAATAATGAATTGATTCCTTCAAGTATAGTCACTGGATGGTGAGTTTGCATAGATTATAGGAAGTTGAATAAAGCCACCTGAAAGGATCATTTTCCGTTACCATTCATTGATCAAATGTTGGAAAGACTTGCAAGAAATGCTTATTTTTGTTTATTGGATGGTTATTCAGGATATTTTCAAATTCCTATAGCACCAAAAGATCAAGAGAAAACCACATTCACATGTCCTTATGGCACTTTCGCCTATTGAAAAATGTCCTTTGGATTGTGCAATGCACCAGCAACTTTTCAACGATGCATGATGGCCATATTTTTTGATATTGTAGAATCAATTGTTGAGATTTTTATGGATGATTTTATAGTTTATGGTTCAACTTTTTGATGATTATTTACAACATTTTGAACAGGTACTTAAAAGATGTGAAGAAACTAACCTTGTCCTCAACTAGGAAAAATGTCACTTTATGGCAGAAGAAGGAATTATACTTGGACACAAGGTTTCAAAAGAAGGAATTGAAGTAGATACAGCAAAAGTGGAAATCATTGAAAAACTACCACCACCAACCAATGTGAAAGGAGTTTGAAGTTTTTTAGGACATGTAGGGTTTTACAGACGTTTTATAAAAGATTTTTCAAAAATTACTAAACTTTTGTGTGAATTATTAAATAAGGATGCTGTTTTTAACTTTTCTAATGAATGTTTAATTGCCTTTAACAGGTTAAAACAACAACTCCTGTTATCTCACCACCAAATTGGTCTTTACCATTTGAACTTATGTGTGACGCCAGTGATTATGCAATTTGGGCAGTTTTGAGTCAAAAAAAGGATAAGAAAAATCATTTCATCTACTACGCAAGTCGAACCCTTGACAATACTCAAATCAATTATGCCACTACAGAAAAGGAAATGCTTGCCATAGTTTTTGCATTGGACAAATTTTGATCTTACCTTTTAGGTTACAAAGTTATTGTTCATACTGACCATGCAGCTATCAGGTATCTTATGAGCAAAAAGGAAACTAAACCAAGACTGATTAGATGGATTTTGCTCTTTCAAGAATTTGATCTTGAAATTAGAGATAAAAAAAAGGAGTTGAGAATCTTGTAGCAGATCACTTATCCAGAATAGAGAAGCAAGCAAATCAGGATATTTTACCTATTAATGAATCATTTCCTGATGAACAACTTTTTTCTGTTAAAAATTACATCCCTTGGTATGTTGATTTTATGAATTATTTGGCAGGTAATGTCCTTCCATTAGAATTGACTTATGCTCAACAGAAGAAATTTCTTTCTGATGTTAAACATTACATATGGGAGGAACCATTATTGTTTAAACATTGTGGGGATGGAATGATTTGTAGGTGTGTTCCAGAAGAGGAATGAAAGGTATTTTAAAATTCTGCCATTCGAAAGAATGTGGGGGGTCATTCTGGCACATCTAAGACAATTGCTAAAATTTAGCAATCTGGATTCTTCTGGCCAAGTATGTATAAGGATGCCAAAAAAATTTTTCAATCATGTGATAGATGCCAAAGGGTAGGTAATATTTCCAAAAGACACGATATGCCGCTTAACTCCATTTTAGAAGTTGAATTGTTTGAAATTTGGGGAATTGATTTTATGGGACCATTTCCACCATCAATTAATAATCAATACATTTTAGTGGCTGTAGATTATGTTTCAAAGTGGGTAGAAGCAATAGCCAGTCCAACAAATGATTCCAAGGTTGTTACTAGATTTGTAAAGAAAAACATTTTCACTAGATTTGGAGTTCCTAGGGCCATAATTAGTA
Organism: Garcia nutans; assembly: GCA_947685225.1. Lineage (NCBI taxonomy): Eukaryota > Viridiplantae > Streptophyta > Magnoliopsida > Malpighiales > Euphorbiaceae > Garcia > Garcia nutans. The sequence goes on from CANTUV010000013.1 coordinate 3,989,142, forward strand.
ATGGGGGTACTCATTTTTGTAATAAGACTTTTGATGCTATTCTTAGGAAATATGGAGTACAACATAAGGTGACAACACCTTATCACCCTCAAACTAGTGGACAAGTGAAAATTTCTAATAGGGAACTTAAGTGGATCTTAAAGAAAACTATTAGTAATTCAAGGAAAGATTGGTCAATCAAGTTGGATAATGCTCTTTGGGCTTATAGAACAACACTTAAGACTTCGATCGGTATGTCACCATATAGACTTGTCTTTGGGAAAGCATGTCATTTACCAGTTGAGTTAGAAAATAGGGCATATTGGGCTATTAAGCAATTGAACATGGATTGGAATAAGGTTGGACAAAAGCGCCTTTTGCAATTAAGTGAATTAGATGAGAATAGGTTTCAAGTTTATGAGAATGCTAAAATTTATAAAGAAAGAACCAAGTCATGGCATGATAGATTTATCAAATTTAAGCAGTTTCATGAAGGTCATCAGGTTTTGTTGTACAACTCAAGATTAAGACTCTTTCCTGGAAAACTTAAATCTCGTTGGTCTGGACCCTTTACAATTGTCAAGGTTTATCCTTACGGTGCATGTGATATTCAAAATCAAAAGGGTGAAATCTTCAAGATTAATCCCCAGGGCTGTGGGAATCAATTAAAAACTGTAAAAGTGGAGATGGAGGAAGAATTTTGATGAAACAGCAAGGAAATACATCCCACGACCGTGGCCTCCCAAGGGCCACAACCGTGGATTAAAGTTTAAAATGCCAAGATGAATCTCTCAAAGGAAACAAGGTAGCAGAAGCAAAACCAAAGCCACGACCGTCGCCTTCCAATGGCCACGACCGTGGCAAGCTGTTGTGCTCGGATTAAGTACTACTACAAAGCGTCACTCGCAAGTATACGAGGTAGTTGTAGCAAAGGTGATCGCCCCAAGGTCGTTTCCCCAAGAAGGTGTGGTTCGTAATAGCTTGATTAAAGTAATTAAATTAAAAGCAAGAGTTTGTTATTTGGAATTGTAAAAGAACAATTTAAACCTAAGATTAAGGAGTGTAGGGTTGATGTATGAAGGTTGTACAAGATCAAATCGATTCTTGGGAATATGCCTAGGGTTATAGGTCCATTTAATCAAAGCTCAATTCTCAATTATCCATTAACATAACCTTGTAATTAATTTGTTCCTTAAGGTTAATTAGTCAATTACCAATCCATTAGTTCTCACATTCATGAATTAACAATGACTAATTCTATTATATTTGCAAATTAATAAACCCTAGAACTTATATTTTTAATTCATTCATAGGGTAGTCGATTGCATAATTTCTATATCGAATTTCACCTCTCGGTCCTTCGTTCAATATCTAGAGATCAATAGGTAGCTAATCTATCAACCTAGCATACAATCCAATGCAATCAACCAACAACAAGGTACATCAATGGAAATATCCAATCAAAGCATTCAATCAAATATACTACAAACCCTAGGTATGGGTATTTAATTCAATATCATCAATTTAAAACATTCATTCAACTAAATATAAATCAAATACAAATTGTTCATTGCAATATCAATTCTCTTAATACAACAAAAACAATATTGAAATGAATTAAAAGAGAGAATAGAAAAACCCCTTGTGAAGATGCCAAGAGTAGGATTGCTAGTGTTCCTCCTAGCTCCACTTTGATGTTTGATGAAGAACTCAAGCCCTCTTCAATGGTTGATTCCCCTTTTTGCAATATGGAATGGAGCTTTCTCAAGTCTCCAAACCTTGGAATGGATCTTACCTTTGGTAGATGGAATGGAGCTTTCTCAAGTCACCAAACCTTTCAATGAAGCTTCTTCAACCTTCAAGAGCTTGTAACCCAATTTATCCCAAAGAACCTCAAAGATCTTGTCAATGGAAGATGGATAAGATGAAGATGGAGGATGAAGATGAAGGGACAAGGAGAGTGTCACTCTCTCCTCATCCCAAATGGTGTTTTGCTCCCTCCTTCTCTTTTCTTTTCTCAAACCCTAGCCGTCTCTTCCTTTTCTCTGTCGTGCGAAAGAACTTAAATAGATATTTAGAGTGACACGACCAAGCTTGATTTGGCTTGGCCGTGTCTCTCATTTTTCTTTGGGACACGGCCAAGCTTGCTGGCCGTGTCCTTCACTGCCTTCTTCTTTGTTTCTTTCTTTTCTTTGTTATTTTGGTGAGACATGGCCATTGGCTTGGCCGTGTCTCATGACCATGTTTGCTTTTGGATAAGGTTTGCTTGAGGGACACTGGAAAGCCATGACAAGCTTGGCCGTGTCTCATGGTTTTCTTTGATTTCTTCTTCTTTTGATGAGGGACATGGCCAAGCCATGACAAGCTTGGCCGTGTCTCATGGTTTTTCTTTGATTTCTTCTTCTTTTGATGAGAGACACGGCCAAGACAATGAAACATGGCCAAGCTTCAAGTGACATGGCCATGTTGATCAGACACACTCACAAACATGGCCATGTCTGTGAGTGTGTCAAGCACTGCCTCTATTTTAGGATGAAACACGGCCAAGACCTCTATTTTAGGATGAAACATGGCCAAGACATTGAGACATGGCCAAGCTTCAAGTGACATGGCCATGTCGATCAGACACACTCACAGACATGGCCATGTCTGTGAGTGTGTCAAGCACTGCCTCTATTTTAGGATAAAACACGGCCAAGACCTCTATTTTAGGATGAAACACGACCAAGACATTGAGACATGGCCAAGCTTTAAGTGACATGGCCATGTCGATCAGACACACTCACAGACATGGCCATGTCTGTGAGTGTGTCAAGTACTGCCTCTATTTTTTTTTCTTTCTTGGTTTCTTTTCCTTGGGTGAGACACGGCCAGTGGCTTGGCCATGTCTCTTGGGTGTGTCAGCTACTGTCTTGGAATTCTTTTGAGGGACATGGCCAAGCTTGCTTTGGCTTGGCCATGTCTTGCTTGATTCATGCTCTTTCTTCATTTTTCTTGATTGTTTTGATCATCCAAGGGAGTTTTTGCAGTTAAACCTAAAACAAACAATTTAAACAAACTTAAAACAAAAATCAATCAAAACATTAACTAAAACACACATAAAATTATACTAAAAACAAGTACAAAATGATCTAAACACAAGCCATGCAAATGCCTTTGACTCAGTCAACCTAATGGCCACGACAGTGGTACTTATAGGCCATGACCGTGGTACTTATAGGCCATGGCCGTGGCCTCCCAGAACTATATAAGCATCTTATTTTTCTCCTCTATTTCACTTTTTGAAGCCCTGGCCACCCAAGTTTGAAAGCCACGACCAAAACCTCTCAACCCACGACCTCAACTTCAATTTTCACTCAATTTTCTTCAATTCTTCTATATTTTCATCAAATCAAACACAAAAATGGTGAGAAGCAAGACTTTTACCTCAAAATCAACAGGAGGATCAAGGGGAGATGGATCTAAAAGAAGACATCAAGAAACATATTCCTCATCTTCATCAACACCATCTCCACCAACATCTCCAACACTTCAAGGATCACGCATGTATTCAAAAATTCATTTTCGTGATGAAGAACAAAGGCAAAGGTACCAAAATTTAAGCTCTAGAAAAATTATTCCTTCTCTATTTATTAATGAAAATATTGTGAGAAAATTAAAATGAAATGATGAATTGATGAAAATGTTTACCGACATGCAATGGATCATGTTTGCTAGTATGTGTTACCCTACTTATATTGAATTGACTCTTGAATTTTTGAGCAGTTTTAAGTTTATCCCACTAGACAATTTTGGTACCCATAATGGAAAAGTAGAATTTAGATTAGCAAATCAAAATTATAATTGGCTTATGCTTGAATTTGGGGATGCACTTGGATTATCAGACTTGCAGGGGACACCTAGTAGAACTGAGAAATTTGATGAAAATTCCACATGGACTAGATTATGAGGCACAAGATGATTTAATAGCAAAATATCTAAAGCCTCTAATTTTACAAATCTATTTTATAGGTATATTCATATTGTCCTAGCAAACACAATTTTTGAGAGAGGTGAGAGTCAAGGAATGGTAAATTCAAAAGAATTGCATTTCTTTTATTGTGCTATGGAGGAAAAGGTGTTTAATGTCGGTTATTGGTTTGCCAAGAGATGTGAGGAAGTAGTTAAGCAAAGAAGTGGAAAAATTGTAATTGGGGGAATGATCACGAAAATTGCTCATTATCTAAATATTGGATTTGATCACTTTGCCCCCACCCCAGGTAAAATTGCAATTGATATGGTCACTATTTTAGCCATGCGGATAGCAAAAAAAAGAGGAAATCAATATGAGATTTTAGGGCCATCGGATGAAGACATAGACATTGAAATAGATGAGTTATTTGAAGAAGGGGGAGATTTTGATGAACCTGAAGATTAACCACCACCTTCACCTTTTGAGGCTAGTCCATCCGCACCACCACCTTCTGAGGCCGGACCATTTGCTCCACCACCAAACACATTTGAATATATTGCTAACAGACTTGACTAAAATGAGATAAATCACAGGAATGAAGTCTGGGAGCAACGTTTTGACAATATGGAGCAGCATTTCGGAGGAGTTGAGCACAAGGTACGTACCATTTCCACTCAGATGATGGGTCTTAGTGAATAGTTCAACACTTTCTTTGCTCAATTTGGACTGCACTACCCGCCTCCATAGCAACCACCTCCGCTGGTGATGACCCTGATGCAGGCAACCACTAAGGACAGTGGTAATTCAAGTTTGGGGGAGTTTTTTCTTAAATGTTGTTTACTCTTATGCAAATTTGTGGTACTTCTATATTTTGTTGGTATTTTGATTTATTACAAGTTACTTATGGTTTAATTTTATTGGTTTTATGGATTATTATATGGTTTGTAAGTTAATTGTTAGTATTTTTTATTTCCTTATATGTTCTTTTATATGTAAAAATTTGATTCAGTTAAGTTTTAATTTTAAAGTTAATATTCGGTGGAATAATAATACCTTATGAAGTTTTTTTTTTACCAACTGAGCTCTTCAACGCAATTAAAAGTTGTTAGTTATTAAATTTTAGATTGAGTTTATATTCTTTTACCTAGGCCTAGAACATGTTTAAAAGAGCTTTTGAGACAAAAATGAATCCAGCTAGATAAAAGGAAAAAATGATTTAGGCATTGTTTGAAAAACTAAATCCTTATATCCGCCAAAATCAACATTGCCTCTAGTTGTCCCTTTTTGAGCCTAAAGAATATTTTAACTTAAGAATTTCTTCGACTTGATAAGCAACAAAAACCACCCATTTCAAGGTTAGTTATCTTTTGAAAATATATTTTTTTAAAAAATTACTAAGAGGATACAAGTTTACAATAAGAAGCTCCTAAATTTAAAGTTTGGGGGAGTTTTATACACAATTAAAAAAAATTGATTCCCTAAAAAGGAGCAAAGCATTCAAAAATCCTCTACAAAGCTACAAGGAAAATTTTTGGAAGATACTTAACCTATTTTTCATCTAAACCTTATTTTAGCCCATACCTTTATATACCCCATTATAAGCCTATTAAAGACCTTTTGATTTTCCTTAATTTAATGTGGTCTATTAGTGGAGAAGGCTCGATTAAGCATGCATATGAGACTAAGATAAAATAAAATATTTTCTTATCTAAGGTTTGATGATTGATTGCAATTAATTAAATTCTTGAGTAAAGGAGGGAAGAATGAAGTAGTTAAAGTTATGAAGCTAATTGCAACTTAAAATTTTAAAACTTTGATTGTTTAAGATTTTGCATATAAACTAACATATAGAGAAATATATAACTCTAATTGCTTGAGGACAAGCAATAATTTAAGTTTGGGGGAGTTTGATAGAGTGAAATTATAATCATTATTTTATGCAATTTTAACTCTGATTTTTAACTATTTTCCATTTGAATTTGATGGGTTTGATTATTTGAGTTAGAATTACACTTTTTGAGCATGGAAGACAAGATTAAAGGTTTTTGATGATTAGTGAGGCAAAATTCAAGAAAAGCAAGCAAAAATGAAGGAAGTATGAACCACTTTACAAAATTGAAGTTCTAGAAGAAAAATGAAAGCCACGACCGTGGGTTTCATTTCCCCACTGCCTGAGCCAAGAAAAAGAAGAAAATTCAAGTTGGCAGTCTCCACTTCAATGCCACGACCATGGCATTGCAAAGCCACAACCTTGGCCTTCCCTGCCGACCATTTTATAGCTCTAAAGTGCTCAAACCGACCAATCCAACTCATGCCACGATCGTGGGGCCGAAATTCATGACTTTGAGCAGACAATTGGGTTGGTGGTGAACCAAACAAGATGTGGCCTAACCTTTTCAGTTTTTCCCCACTAATGAAGCTTCCAAACTCTCTATTTAAACACATTTCCTCTAAGGTTTGAGGGTGAAAGGATTGTACAAGAATTAGATTAGATTTATCCAAATAAATTTAGTTTAGAGCTTCTTAGAAAAGAAGTGTGAAATTCTGCTTCAAGGAGGAGTTCAGGATCCAAGTCAAGATCTTCTTCAAAGAAATAGAGTTTGATATTTCTTGTTCCTTTTAGTTATGTCTTCATTTACCATTTTGAATATTTGTAATGTTTTTATTTCAATAATGAAGAACTAATCCTTTTTAGAGTTGGTCCCTCTAATTGAATTTATCATGGAGTTATAAATGTCTAATTGGTTAATTTAGTTATTCTTTGATTATTTTGTTGTCTTTAATCTTAATGCTTTGATTATCTGGCCAATGATTAATTGATTTTGAGATGTTATGTGATGGAGCGAGAGTGGAAGCATGACATTAGTCCAAGGAGATAATAATCTTAAGTAAGTTTATGACTTAGAGATAAGGTTAAACCCTTAAGAGGTTGATTCAAGATTCTCATAAAACTTAATAAATTGATTTAATTACTTATGATCATGAGAGTAGATGTAAGAATTAAAGTCGATATTAGTTCTAGTACTTGAGAGAGACTTGAGCTTAATTTAGGAGAATCTAACCATTAATCAAAGGAAAACTAATTTAAATCAATACCTTAGAAAAACCGTGATATATCAATAAAGATGACCAAACCCTAAGTCTTAAATTATTAGAAATTTATTCTTGATTTATTATCATTTTAGCTAGTTAAAATCGAATTTGATTATCCAAATATTAATCAGTTTAATTGTTTAGTAATTAGAATTAACCTCCTCGCGGGAACGATACTCTACTAATCATATATTACTTATTAACGATCTGTGCACTTGTAGATAGCTAGGCTGAGTCCATAACAATTACTAAATTGCCTAAAAGACATAATTTACAACCATGAAAGGGTTGTCATGATGGTGGCATAGGCTTTTGCATGGTTCAAGGAAAATTATGACAGAGTAGGGTTCATGGTGGGAGTCTTGAGCGGGATATTGGACGTGATGATGACATTGTGCCGCACCTTGTTTTTGCCCCTATAACCATGCTGAAACTACAAGCCAAAAACATAGTGCAGATCACAGTGACTGTCGGGCTAGAAAATTAGACGCAATGAGAATATCATGACTTGGACAAAGTTATAGTGACCACGACTCAACTAAAGACAAGAAGCGAGAAAACACTAAGACAATCACGGTGAAGATTGCAACCATAATGGAATAGTGCTACCAAAACCTGAAGATGACGACTATGATTTTCATATAATCAGCGGAGGTCTTCAATGGATAGTTGAAGAACCAACAAAAAATTGTCACATGTCAAGTACTCATTACAAATATGAAAATTGCAAAAATGGCAAAGGTTCTGTGATTGCAATAGATGTTTGACACATAAATCCAAAGAGATTTTATAACTGTTAGAGTTGGACTTTTCCACCCAGTTCACTAATGGGAGATTTAATTTGAGGCCTATAAATATAATCTTAAACAAGTCTCTATGTGATGGAAAATGTGCCAAAGTTTCTAAATTTTTATAATTTTATTTCTTGAGCCTTTAATCATTTTTATTCTTTGTAAGGTTAAGTGTTAGTATTAAAATACTATTTTAAAGGTTTAATGTGAGCCCTAAACAATTGAGTTGAGAGTTAGCCTAAGAGAAACACTTTTATAAAAATTTTGAGTGCTAACCTTGGGAAAACATTTGGTTTAGCATATGCCTAAACACTAGGTTTAGAGTGAGTCTTAGAAAAACTTTTTATAATAGTTTGGTGTGACCTAGGAAGCGCTAAGTTGGGAGTAATCTTATAAAACTTCAAGCGTAGTGGAAATTCCTAATTGAGGTTCGAGAGTGGATATAGGATTGGTTGAATTCGAATCACTATAAATCTCTTATGTCATCTCTTCTCTTCCCCATCTCTCTTAAATTTTTAGTTTTTCACTACATATCTATACCACCAATTCAATCTCCCTTCTTGATTCCATCCATAGGGACAACATTATGGTTGATCATACCCCATATCAAAATTGAAAAAAATTCACCTAATTTGAAAATTAGGTTTCTAAGGCCAACATATGTAAGGGAATTTGTTGTTATCGACATATAGAACAACCTTGAAATTTGGAAGATAGATGTGATTAGAAGCCTGTCCAGCAAGGAGGAGTCTAAAGCTACGCTTAGAATTCCAACTAAGGAGTTGTAGAGGAGAGATACATTGATTAGGCATTTCAATAAGCAAGGAATTTATATATTTAAAATAGGATATAATATTGCTTTTGTGAATGGTAGGAATAACATTTAAAGAAATTTAGTAGAGGAAGAGAGTCAAAGGAACGGGAGAATCTGAAAGAAAATTTAGAATCTTACTGTCTAACCTATAATTAAAAATTTTATTTAGAGGTGCAATAGGAAGCTTTAGCATGCGATAATTATTTATTTAAAATAAGGATGAGGCATAATGACAATTACAAAATTTGCGGGTAGAAAGTGTAAACTATTACTCATATGTTGTTTCATAATTCACATGTAGAAGCAACTTGGTTTGCTTTAGAAAGTGTAAACTATTACTCATATGTAATTCTCTTACCTTATATTGTAAAACTCCCTTATCTTAGTCGTTTCTACAGCCGGACACTCCAGTTGTACCTTTAGACATGTTGCATAACTCATTATTACTTTATTTATAGATATCTTGTTCCCTTAAGCTCTCCTTGGTACAATTAGCTAAGCATGCTTGAGCTTTAAGATTTTGGAGTCTTTCTAGTTCACTTCTCATCCAATATATTATCTCCTTAAGTAAAAACTTATTCTATATCAACTGTTGAAATCAATGTTACTACAATTAGTTTAGAAATTAGTGAGAGTGTTGGAAATGTGTTTGTATGTCAATGCCACCAATTAAGAATAGGAAAATTTGCACTTTCATTACTATAACCAAACTCAAAATTAGATGTTAGATATATATCAAATTCAAAACAATCACCAATTTATTCTCTTGGGCATTTTTTTGCCTTTGTGCTATGAGACGATTACCCATTTATATTTATATTTATTATTTTGTAATTTATTAAATTGAGAATATTAGCCAACTATTTGGTGACAATGAAGAAAACGAAATTTAATATGTATTATTTTTTGAACTTCAAGAATTATTTTAGAAACATGAACTTTATCATTATCATCAAGATTTAAATATAAATAATAAAGAGATAAACAATCATGTAAACCATCCATTTACATATAGGATAGGATAAAAAAGAATTGCAATAAGATGAATTGATGGAATATGTTTAAAATAATTTAACCATTTTTCTTCATACTAAAAATGCAATATTTTAAAATAATATCATATTCATGTTCGCTTAGTTCTCCAACAATATTAAGACATTCAATAAAAAATAAATGACTTATAGGATAATAAATACCACTTAGAGTATTTGTAGCATCACTAAAAACTTTTAAAACATCTAAAAGTTTTCTACAAATATCCCATAAATGTGGATATGATATCATTTGTGATACATTATTGGTAATTAATAAAGCCAATTTGTGCATAATTTTGGAGATATTTTAGCTAAAGTTTGATGCTTTAATCAGTTGAATTTGATCACTTTTATATTTTTGCAAGGTCAAATATCTTTTGTAAAATAATTTGGCTAAAGTTCAAAATTAGAATGGTTTCTAACCAAGAGCCGTTGAAAATTAAGAAAATGGGGATTCAAAGCAAGAAAGAGACGTAAAACTCAAAAATAGAAGAAAATTTGGATGCATGGCTATGTAGATGACAAGAAAGGGTCATGCATCCAAATCTCCACTGTCTGAATGAAGAAAAAAGAGTCAGAAGAGAAATAAAATGCACGACTGTGCAAGCCACCACGGCATGACCGTACATCCTAAATCGAGTTTGCCAAGAAAAAGAAATTGAAGACTAGAGATGCATAGCATTATGCACGATCATGTTCCCTATTATGCATGCTTGAGAATATTAAAATGGTGGTGTCTCCTGTGAAATTTCTTCAGATTTTACCTTAAATCCAAATCCTTGTCCTACCAATATTATACAAGATCCTATTTAAGCAGCCTCCAGCACTAGTTTTTTTTTTTTTTTTTAATATCCTTGGCTATCTTTTATTATCTTGGGCTACTTAAGAGAGAAAAAAGAAGAAGGCTAGCTAGGAAGAGATTCAAGCAAGTTTAAGAGCTCCATTCAATCCAAAACTAAGATTTTTTATTTGATCTTTCATCTCTTTTATTTAATTCAATTCAAGTTATTCTTTATGTTCAAGTACAATTATTTATTATTTGTTATAGTTTCAATTTTTATTATGAGTAACTAAAACTCTAACACTTTGTTTGAACGATAGTAAGTGATGGTTTAGTATAGTATGATATTGTTTAATAACTTGTTTGTTTTAATTTCCATGCTCATAGTATAGTTTAGCATGGTTTGTTGTGGTTTTAAAACCATGGCTTTTCTTAAATAATTATAAACCACCAAATTGGTGATTTATCATGGTTTCTTAAATTTACATTCCAAAACTACCCTTATTACTTTTATTATATCTTAAATACACATTTTTTTTTCATCTTTCTCCGCCATCCCTTTCCATTACAACAATTGGTCTTTTCAGTTTTCTTTGCAAGTAGAAAAGTTTGTTATTATTTATTTTTTTAGCTTATTTACTTTGCTTTTGTTATTTATTTTTCTTTGTTACATTCACCATAAATGGTTATTTTCAAATTAATATTTTAGATTGATATTTTCAGTAACTAGGAATATGATTTTTTTATATTTGTTATTTTCTTTATGCATTGATTTTATTATAATTTTCTCAATTTAGATTATTAGGAAATAATTTGTTATATATTTTATTGATTTTAATATTTATTTTTTAATCCTTTAATTGAAATTAGTTGTTGATTATAAAAATAAAAAATGAAATTAATTATTCATCATAAAAAATAAACATTTAAATTAATTGTTAATTATAAAAAATTAAAATTAAAATCACTTATGGATTTTAATTAAAACTAATATTAATTTTAATATGAGAGCATTATAGTCATTTTATTATTTTTACAATAATACCATACCATCTAATCAAACAAAAATAGCTTATAGTACAATACTATACTATACTATCTATCCAAACCTGATAAACACTTCTTATAATATTATACTATACAATACCATTCCATATCATATATTAATAAATCATATATTCAGCTATCTAAACAGAGTGTAAAGCAAGATTAGATTAATTCTTTTGATTCTTCTATGATGTGCTTATTGATTCAAGTTTTATTCTCTTTGATTATTTTATTATATGTATACTTATTATTTATGATTATTTAGCCTATAATTACATGATCTAAGATGTTATATTAAAAGCGAGAGTAGAAGTATAATATTAGTTTAAGAAAATAATAACCTTAAGAAATTTTTACTTAGCATTAAGAAAAATACTTAATAGAATTTTTTAGAAATCTTCGCTAATCTTAAAGAGTTAATTAATTCTTATTATCATGAGAGTAGATATAGAAACTAATCTCAATATTAGTTTTATATCTTGAGAGAGAATAAAACTTAATTAAGGAAGATTCAATCAATAATCAAGGAAAATAAATTTGAGTTAATAATTTAGGAAGACTATAGAAAATCAATTTAAGAAATCTAAACTTGTGAATTTGAATGTAAGAAGTCAAGTATAATTAACTTAGTTTTATTAATTTGGGAATAGAATTGATTTAATTTCACTCTTCTCTATTTTTCAAATAAAAATTAATTTAGTGGTTTGGTAATTGAGATTTGTACATTCCTCATATGATCAACACTTGCACAATAAATCTTTATATCCATAAAGTTCTTTTAGTAATTCATATGTTGAATTCCAACAAGTTGAAACATTTCTCTAAAATATTTTCGGTGTTATTATTAATTTTATAAAATTTAGTTCATTCTTTCATTATTTGAAGATGACTCCATAAAAATGCAATTGTTTGTTTAATAGAAGAAATAAAAAATATAAAGAGTTTTTGAACTATCTTTCATACATAAATTTAAAATATGACATATACGCCTAATGTGAAAAAAAAAATACCGTTATTATTAGGTTGGAAAACTTTTTGAAGCAGATGCATGATCAAATAAAATTGAAAAAAATTTATTAATTAATCAATATGCTTCTAAATATTTTTAATCATTCTATAAATGTTATCAGCAATATGTTTATCATCAAAAACATAAAATGCAATTAATCTATTTTGAACTTTCCATTCATCATCAATCAAATGACATATTATATCCATGTAAAAATACACTTGCCAATGATGATTCTGAATACCACTTCAAATAGAAATACATGCATTCAAAATTTTAAAAAAATTGCAATTTTTTTATATTTTTCATTCACAGAAAAAATTAAATACTTTAAAGTATTTCTAAGAATATATTTTGCCCTAGGATTTGATGCATTTTGACAGTATCTAACAAAACTAACTTTTTCACTAGAATTGAATGATAAATACTCAAACGACATCATTTTTGCCATTTCTTCCTTAATTTTATTATCAGAATAACTAAATAATGCTTGTGATAGACGTTTAGAAGATGTAAATCTAGAAATTTATGTTTGAGGTTTGTTGAGTATGATTTTGATAGAATTATTTTTGCTCCAAATGCCTCTTGAATATACTATATCCACCTCCAATCTTAAATTTATATTCTTGTCCATAATAATTGCCAATCACATCAAATATATATATATATATATATATATATTATAAAATGAATCTTGAATATATCAAAAGTGAATAATCTTTCTTTTTCTTCTTGATCAACTTATTGACTTTCTTGAGTGTAGAATTAATGCAATTGTTGAATAGCATCATCATTTTTAATTTTTTGCATTGTATTTTCTAGGTCAATTAGCATAGGATATTCATTAACTATATTTTCCCCCTTACTTGATAAAAAATTTGAGTCTTAAAAACTTTCCTTTTTTTTTTTATAGAAAATATAGGGCAATGAAATTTGGAATAAAAATAATAATATATGAGATACAAAATTAAAAATAATAGAAATAATAGAAACAAAATGTATTTACAAAATAAGAATAAAGTGATTTAAATTATAATGTAGAAAATATTATAAAAAAGAAGAATGTAGGTTGTGAAAAATATTAGAGAGTAAATTAAAAAATATAGATTATTAAAGAATATTGAAAATTGTAATGTAATATAGATGATAGATTGTAATGTAATGTAGATTGAAGAATGAAGAGAAGAACAAGAGAAATGAAGATTTGGATATGTGGAAAAATGAATTTGAAAAATGTGTGATATTTATAGAGTTAGTAAACAATTTAAAATTTTTAAAAAATAAAAAAAATGCAAAGACCAATTTGTTGTTGCACTTGCACGCCACAAACTTAGCCTGTGGCAGCAGCCCAACCAATGGTTATGAGGCTGCTGGCTGTGGCTACCTTTGTTTGAGGCAGTTGACTTGCTTGTATGTAGGCCAACTAGCCCAAGTAACCAACAACCCATTCCAACATATAGGTTGTTGCAACTAATTAATGGTTGAAACTAGCGGTTCAAACTGTGTAAAACCACATATTCATCAGTTCATCAAAATTAGGAACTTGAATCAAACTGTGAATAAAGATTATGATTCCAATTTGGAGACAATTTTGATTTTGACTGGTTCAATTTTGGTTTTGAACCAAACCATGGCCATATCTATTTTTGAAGATGAACAAATGCAACATATTTCTGAGGAAAAAGAAACTCGAGTAGCCTTTTTATGTAGAGATCATCGAGATAAATTGCTATATATAAGATCAAAAATTGTAAAAATGCATATCAATGTTGTTGACTAAAGTAATTATTATAAGGGAGACTGTCAAATATACATCAAATCATGGGCTTCATAATTTATTATCTAAAACATATTGATTGCTAGTTGTATAATATTAGAAAACTTCTTTCATAATGACATTCATAAATATTTTCTCTATACTAAAACTTCTTTTAGCTACTATTCTTGCTTTATTAACTTATATTCTTTATGTTGAAGATTATGAAGTTCTTACTTAATTAGTGATGGACAATTTTGAAAAGTACTCATGCTGAAATAAAAGACATGTCACGTCGATACGTTTATGATGAATTGAAAAATAGATGTTTTGATTTGAAACCAAATATTTGTAATTCAAACTCAAACTCCTTTTGTAACACCTTTATACCCTATATATATAATACTTACACCCAGTATATGTAAAATATGCAAATAAAGTATAAAAATACCACAACCTGGTTTAATAAAAACTTTCATATTTTCATTCTTGAAAATATTTATACATTTATGTATTAATGTATATCAAAAAGTATACAGTCTCGTATTATATAATTATACATAATATTCTTCATAAGTTATAATATATATATATACCAAAAACATAACATAATATCAAAATGTTTTATAATATGAAATGTATACATGCTGGCAAAATGACTCTGATCTTGATGTAGCAAAACACTTCAAGCTCAACCAACAAAAAACCTAGACCCAACCTGGTCTAGTAGAACTCTCACCTGATCACCCTTGTCACCTGCGCGATAAATTACAATCGCGCTAAGCCAAAAGCCTAGCGGTACAAACTTTGATAATAACAAAACTCAAAAAATAATGCCAATGCAAAATGTTCATATACTATGTCATCATATGACATTCAAAATCACTTTTAGATATATGATTTCATCACTTGATAATTCACACAAACACATACACAAGCATGGGTCCAAATAACTAATACATCATTCAAATCTCAGAGTTACTGTTTTAGTCCATAATGACACCATGTGTCTAGCCCCAAAGGCAAAATATCAATATAACAGTCCAACTAGGCATGGGCTTACGTTCAGTCTTTTCACCTAGTCTAGCTTTAAGAACTTATTTTTGAGGCTTACGACTCGGTCTTTTCACCTCAAAATTTTTTTCACAATGATGCCAAGCGTCTAGCTCCATAGGCAAATATAGGCATGCCGCCAAATACAGAACTCTGAAAATTGAATAACATACTAGGCACACAATTAATTCACATTTTTTATTCTCATTTCTTTCTCATTTTTCCATTTTCTCATAATCAAGCTAGACACATTGCCTCATTTATCTCATTTATATCAACATCATCATATAATCATAATATATCTCATTTTATACACTACAAAAAAAAACGCTATCTGCAACGGACAGAATCCGTCGCAGATCCATCGCAGATCGGTCGCAGATCTATATTTGCGACCGATCTGCGACCGATCTGCGACGGATACGATCCGTTAATAAAAAAGGCGTCGCAAATTTCAATTGGTCGCAGATCGGTCGCAGATTTGCGACCGATTTGCTACCACTAGGCGGTTGCAAATTTGCCGCTCAAATTTTCGCGGGCAAACAGTATCCGTCGCAAATTCGTCGCAGAAACCGTCGCAGATTGTCGTTGTAGATTTTCCGTCGCAGATTTCATCGCAAAACTCGTCGCAAATCCGTCACAAAAGCCGTCGCAGATTGTTCTGGAGTATACATGCCGTGGTGTTTTCCGTCGCAGATGCCGTCGCAGATTCCGTCGCAGATGTTCTGGAGTATATATGCCGTGGTAATTTCCGTCGCAAATTCCGTCGCAGATGCCGTCGCAGATCCGTCTTAGAAAACCGTCGCAGATCCGTCTCAGAAAACCGTCGCAGATTGTCGTTGTAGATTTTCCGTCGCAGATTTCGTCGCAAAACTCGTCGCAGAACCGTCATAAAAGCCGTCGCAGATTTTCTGGAGTATACATTCCGTCGCAAATTCCGTCGCAAATTCCGTCGCAGATGTTATGCCGTGGTAATTTCCGTCGCAAATTCCGTCGCAGATGCAATGAATTTACAATTTTTGTGTCATTATATGGATTTTTAATATAAAATACACACCTGTAGTAATAATATTTACAATTTAATTACATAAATCTAAATTTATATCAATTTTCATTTATATAAAATGCAATAGTTAGTTAAACTAACATAATTCAAAAGTCATTACAATATATAAGTTTTAAACATTTCAAAGTATTAAACAAAAAACACTGTCAAAAGTAAAAACTAAGCCGAAGGCATACACTAGTCATCATCTGGATGTTCTGCTGTTACTTGATCTTCTGCTGGTGGGGTTGGTTCTGTTGGAGCCCATCTAGGAGGTTTAGTTGGCCGTCCTAGTAACATATTCTGAATCCAAGTCTGGTTCTCAACCAAAAATCGAGTCATATCTGCAATTTTGGTCTCTAATTTGCTCTCTATATGACTGACTTTATTGCTTATCTCATCACGTATCTCAGTTAACATATTTTCATTCACTTGTTGAGATGTACTTCCACTGCCCTTAGAGATGTGAGAAATTGCTAAATTTCCCAACCCATATAATCTGGCCTTCTTTGTTCCTCCTGCCGCTTCAACAAATAAATCATCATCATCCTTAGTACAAGATTGAACTTCCTCTCCATTTGCCTCTTCTGTAGACTGTGATGCTTTCAATTTCTGAAAGCTTTCCTAAAAAAGAAAATCAAAACAACGTTAAAGTCAAAAGAATCCAGTAACCAATACACATAATTCACAAGCAATATTCATAAAAAAGCATGTTAACAAACCAAGCATGTTAAAAGTATGTTCTTAATAAAAAAAATATAGTACTAATATAAAAACACTTGCTGCACCAACGTTTCTAGAATTACAGCAGAAACAATCTTTTTTTGTTACAATCAAATTGCTCCTATTCACAGCAGAAACAATCTTGTAAGCGCAATAGAATTACAGATATATTATGCCAAAATAGATGTCCTCAGAATATTGTATAATAACTGCCTAAAACATTTCAATAGTACCCAATCCTTGTTTTTCTTTTCACCTAAACTAGAAGAAATTCAATTACTATTCATCCAATGGCTGTAGATCTATAAAGACAATGGAAAAAAAGAAGGCTTAGATGGGATAACCTGATGAATAATTAATTGGAAAAAAATTAAATAGAATTAGTGATTCTGAAGCGCAAATGCAGATGCGACTGCAGTGCTTCCCAAAGCAATTGGACTTTGCTGAGTTGAGGAATTGAGGGAAGAACAAGTAAACAATTAATAACATAATTAGATTTGTATCATATAACAAGATTATGAGAAAAGGAAAAGACAAGAAGTTGATTAGTTGCTTGCTTATTCTTTCTTGTTGAGTATTCTAGCTATATAAATATATATTTTTTTTCTATAAATTATTTAATAATTTTGCATAATTTAATTATTTATCAATAATGGAAACTTATTGGAGAAGAAATAGTGATATATTAAGTGATAAAAAAAGAAAACAAAAAAAAAGAAGCATGATTCTTCAATTGTATATATTCATATATTCTAGATGAGTCAAAAGTGGATTCCAAGATTTTGGACGACTGGTAGGAAGAATGATCAAGTGAATAATTATTGCATAATATGACTTCTAAGCTAATGCAAGAAATGCATCTCTTTATCCATAATCTCTGCTAGTTGGGCTGGCCATGCATACCAAAACACAGTTTAAAGGTAAATACATATTCTCCTAGATATTAGAGCCACGATCAATTCTATCTCCTTTATACCAATTCTCAAATAAAGTTGGGCTGGCTATACTACAATACTAAGTTTTTCCTCCTATGATGTCCAAATACATAATACACAAATACTGTATATTAATGTGAATATGATGTTATTTCATTTATGATCATTCTGTGATTATATTCAGAAATTCTACTATCCATGTACTATTGTTGTTGATCCTATCAACCCTACCATAAGCTCAGGTATGAAAAATAATGAAATAAATATTAGTATCTAAATATTTCAATGTTAAAAAAATAAATAAAATTCAGAACTTGTGCAATACAATGTTTTGAATCCAATATGTTCGTGTTTATTGTAAAAATAGATAAACCAGGTCTACAAATTACAATGTACAAACAACAAATAGCAGAATTGACAAAAACCTGAGAGAGAAGAAGAAACTAAAAATGGAAAAAAAAAGGTAACCTAAAACTTCATGGGTGGGGTTGAGCCAACAATTCAGGGCTCTGCAGTATTGGTGGGTACAATTTTATGAGAATTAAACATTATTTTCAAGCCATCTATGCACTGTATAATTCCAAAAATTATGAAAGTACCAAAATAAATAACAAGAATTACAACAAACAATGTTGCCATGAAATGGATGTTTGGAGTTTTGGTTCCTTCCAATACCTTCCTGTGTTCTATGATCCCAATAACCAGTAAAATGACGGCCATTACAACCCCACAAAATATTGAAAGATTCCTTAAAGTTGCATCTAAAAGACTATCCTTTTCCATCTCTCTGTTTCTCTGTAAGCTTCTGGAACAGAGAGAACAGAACAAAAACAGATCACCTTCTAGTCATCCATAATTTACAAGAATCTTGAAGTTGACATGTTGAAATTCGACCAAAAATTGGCCCTGGATTTCAAATTCTTCCCATCCTAACAATTTATTTGTATTGGCCAAGAAATTAAAATTTTCAAAGAAGGGCCAGCCTGGAATATAACAGGCTCTGCCTCAGTGTAAATTATGGAAATTCTTAATTTAGTAAAGCTGACAACCGACATATGGATTTTCACTAATATATATGATATTTAGATAAATATAAAAAAAGGATTTTGAACTTTTAATAAAGTAAACATTACAGTTTTAGCTGCAAATCCTAAATTTAGATGAAAAAATAAAGTCTCTTGGTGGGGTGCACGCGTACTCTGTTTTACAAGATTTCAGAACAGGGGAAAGAAGAAAGTTCCTTTCTTTGCAACTTGCATTAACAAAGACCAAGAAAAATATTCATCAAATTTTATTATATTCAAGAGAAATCAATTTATTGAAACACAACTTAATAAACAACATCAATATAATGCAACTACAAAGATTGCAAACACAGATCAGCTTTCCTTTTTTTCCCTTATATTTCAATGTCTAATTTGACTACTAATCAAATGGCTTGAAAACAACAATTGGGCTTCTTACAAAATGACGAGAGCTTTTCCATACAAGTGAACCGGACACCAATTGTCCACTTGACATGGATTTCGCCTTGACCATAACTTTGAAACTCCTCTTTTGCAAGGGACGAGAAAAGGAGAGGCTCATGGGTTTTACTGTGATTTCCTCTTTTGCAAGGGACGAGAAAAGGAGAGGCTCATGGATACCATTAACAATAGCAAATGCAAGAAAATATCAAAATAAATAAAGTGACAAGAAGCTTAATGTTTGTCCATGTGAAGACATACCTAATAAATAGTTTTCTTCAATAAAATATGTTCAATTCTCTTTCTCGGCAAGCAAATTTTCTTCACTTATATATATATATATTATACATGTGATCCAAATTATTGGGTTTTCTTTCTTTCTAAATTTTTCATTGTTAATGTTTTTACAACTTGTTAATGTTTTTACAACTATGAAATCAAATTGCCTATATTAATTGAAATCAACACATTTGAAAGAGGGTGTATACATTCTGCAATACCAAGTAAACCACACACCATATCAATCATATTTTCAACAAAAACATTATAAACTCATCCATAAAATAATGTAAATACAATATATTAACTTACATGAACAAGTTCCGATCTCTTATCTATAAACTTCCCCCGATCTTTTTTACTTGTATGGCTATGCTTGAACAATTCATAGTTTCCAGGAAACTTTCCCCCATTTGCTGCAGCCTGTTTAAATCAATATGAAACACAAACATATGATAAAAAAATAGTCAATTTATTTAACAAAATAAGATGTAGATTTCATACCAAATCCTTCGCATGCTCTTTCATCGATTTCGACCCACAAGTGTGAGTAGATGGCCCTGTTCCTGGTCCAGCAGGCTCAGATAGTCTGTTCTTAGACTGTTGCTCTGATAATTTTATTGCATCCTCCGTTTCCCAAGCTCTTCTCCACTCTTCTACAAATTCGGAAGGCACGGGACAGTTCACTAATCTGTTATGTCTCACATTGTAAATGAAAGTACTGTATGTCCTTGCTGCTTTGCTTTCCCAAGCTTTTCTCATCAAGCCATCTTCAGATGACCTCCAAGTAAATAATTTCTGCAAAGTAAGTAAAAATTCTTAAATATGCTAGCCATTACCATTATTAAAGATTATGAACAAACAAATAAAAATGAATATTAGATAAACATTAACCTTAAACTCTCCGAAGTATAAGTCCTTTGATTGTCGAGACAGTTTTGCCCAAGAGGATCCTGTTTTGTCAGGATACCGTTGAAAAGCTTCTGTGCATGCATGTGATATGCCCCATAAATCAGGATTAAATCTGAAACAACTTAAGATTATTAATAAAGTGCCAAAATAGTGACTAAATATGCTAAAATTAGTAAATTACCCATCAGCCTTTGACCAACTAATTATTATTCGCCCATCAGCATCACGGGCTGGTTCTTGGGATCGAGAGCCTCTACTTATAACGTCATTGTTAACATCAGGTTGAGGTTCATGTTCACTAATTTCAGGAGATGAAGCTGATATTTGGGGATTTTCTATTCCTAATCCGTGCATGTTATCCAGTGAGGGAGTAGAAGAGGGTGGTGTTATAGGATTAGAAGATTCAGATATTCTTCTCCTAGATGTTGGAGTTCCATCTGTGTTAGGATTTGAAGATTCAGAGGTTCTTCTCCCAGATGTTGGAGTTGCTTCTGAACTTGGAGTTACAGCCGCTGGAATTGCAGGTGTGGGTTGAGTAGGTGCTATGGCTGTTGTTGTGGGTTGGGTAAGTGCAATGGCTGTTGGTGTGGGTTGGATAGATACCATGGCTGTTGGTGTGGGTTGGGTAGGTATCATGGATGCTGGAACTGTACGTGTGGATCGTCCTCTTCCCACTGGTGGTTGAATAATATTGCGACTTTTCCCTCTAGCCATATCTGCAAGAACCCATAAAACATAAGATTAAATATAGAGAAAAAGATTATCAATATTATTATAGCCTATAGAGATGCTACAGATAAAAATTTTAGGGAGAAATAACAGAACAAATGAGGTACCTAACTCATACGGACAACAAAACAGAACAAATCCAGCAATAATGGCAGCAAGATTAACACAATACACATTGTTTCTCGCCGATCATATCCCATGCGGACCAAACCCACTTCACAATTGATTTCCAAGGTTGCTCTTGCATCAGATTTTGTTTTAAGAAAAGATACCCAAGTAAATCTTGAAAAATCATCAATTATAGTGAGAAAATAGCTGTTGCCAGAGACAGAAACTGTTGTGGGACCCTAGATATCTAAGTGTACAAGTTCAAAAGCCTTGATTGAAGTAGAAAACACTGGTAGGAAACATAGTTCTTTTCTGCTTGGCAAAATGACAGATATCACAAACATATGATTTTGAAAAATGAATCTCAGGATATAAATCTTACAAACTTATTTACATAGGAATGAGAATAAATTTCAGGCTTATTTGCAACAACAAAGTTATTCTGAAAGTGATAAAAGTCCATTACTGATTTAAGCTGCACCAATCTTCCTCTTCATAGATGCATCCTGAATAATACATGAATCAGCAGTAAAAAGAACTGAAATCTGATCAGTAGCCATCTTACTAACTGAAATCATATTGTAGGCAAATGATGGAACACACAAGATATTTTGAAGTAGGATATCGGAATTTAATCTAATAGATCAAACATGAGTAACTTGAACTTGATTTCCACTTGTAAGCAAAACAAAAGAATCTACAGCAAGCTTGCAGTTGATCAAGAGAGACTTATCACAAATGATATGTTCTGATTCGTACATTGATTCACAATTAAAATATAATTTCATCTGCATATTTTTTGGTTTGAAATTTTTTTTTCTCTAAATCATAATTTCACCATTGTATATAAATATAAATATATATATATAAATTTATCAGTGCATGTTGTATACTTACATTATCTATAATCAGATTTTATATTTACCAAAAAAATAAAAATTGTAAAAATTAATACCAAAATCCAGTCAACTTACACTATATTTTTATAATTGTTAATATAGTTTTTGCAGTATGTGCACATGTGATTTTCTAATGGCTTAATACATAAATTCATATTTATATTTATAATAAAAAATCTATTAACACTTTATACTATGTGAGTTCCTACCACACACCTTTACAGTCAAAAAATAAACCAAATAAACATTTGAATCAGCTAGAGAAAGCACGTATAAGAAGCGTCATTATATGCGCGTTAAGTGTTCTTTTCCCATTTTAGATAGCTTTGTTCTTTCCCAAATCAAGCTATATTTGTGGGATAACCATATGAAAATAGCCCTGTTTCACAATTAGTAGTTGTTTGGCATCGAACAATGTATTTAATTAGCAAAATACCATTATAGGATAACATTTTTTCAAAAACTTAATCCAAACGTGGCCTAATCCTAAAATAACTTGACCAAATTCAGTCCAAGTAAACATCAAAACAAGGAAAAAGAACCAAATACTAGTCATTCGTCTTCATCATTATTCATCATCTCATCCTCCGAAGAATAATACTGAAAGTCTTCATCATTCCCTTCCTCCAAACTCTCACTTATAAGCATTACAACACCTTCAGCATCATTTAAAGTATCAGGCATTTCATTGTCATTTACATCAAAAGTCTGCCTGGCTGTATCATCTTCTTGGAATGCCATTGCTGTTTGAGAAACATTGGAAGGAGCTATAATTTCTGGCAGCTCAATTACATGTCTAGCTTTAACCTTCACAACAGATAACCAATCACTATCAACCCGTCTTATAGACGGATACGGAGCATAGTATACCTGTTGTGCTTGGCTTGCCAAAATAAAGGGCTCATACTTCCCAAATCTCTTCCTTTTGTGAACATCTACAATATTGTATCCTTTATGACACCTCATACCCACATCTAGCGTTAGATCATACCAATCACAAAGGAACAAAGTAGTCCGCTTAATTGGTAGTGCCGGGTACTCTATTTCAATGACCTCCTGTAACCTACCAAAGTAATCGCTTGATTGTTCACTGTAGTTTGTCCCTTTAATACATACACCACTATTCTTGGTAGATCTATTTGCACTTCTTCTCTCTGTGTGGAACTTAAATCCATTCACAATATACCCAGAATATGCCTTAGCATCATTGTAAGGTCCCTGTGCCAAGTCTTTTATAAATTGGTTGTTCACAGCATTCAACGGGTCATGCACCTATATGAAAAGCATAAATATTCAATACATGTGCCTTAGATAATATTGACTACAAAATGCTAGGTAATAAACTTACATAGGATTTGAACCACTGGGGAAAATTATTATCCAAATGCATATCAATCTCATCCTTGCTAATGTTAGGATTTTGAGTACGTAATTCGCCAACGCACAGTCTTCATAATATAAAGGACAATCACTAAGTATATCAAGAATGGGAGTGTAAAACAATTTTACTGAAATTCAATTTAAACATACTCGACAAATGGCTCAACTTCTGCACAATTCATGAGAATATACGACTGAGCCGCGTTCCTCTCACGTTCCGTCAATTTTCGATTCTTTGGTTGACCCATCGGTCGACCACAAGACTGGAATATTGATAACATTCCTTCAATCTCCTCCTCAGCCTGACCATCATCGTTCCGTGGCACACGATGATGTCTAGTTGATACATGTGGCTCAAAAAAATGGGCACAAAATGCAGCTGCTTCTTTTACCAAGTATGCATTAGCAATTGACCCTTCAACTTGTGCCTTATTTTTTACATCCTTTTTCAAATCACCATTGTAACTGCAAGATATATATATAAGGCTTACAATGCATTTATTATTAAAGTAAGCTCAATTGTTTGGGTTTAAAGAGAAAAGTAAATTACCGCTCAAATGGATACATCCAACGATATTGTACAGGCCCTGCAATCCGAGCTTCATATGGTAGATGGATAGGAAGATGTTCCATAACATTAAAGAATCCTGGAGGAAAAAACCTCTCTAATTTGCAGAGTATTTTAGGAATTTCCTCTTCAAGCCGTATCATATCATCTACTCGTATGACTGAACTTGTTAATTGTCTAAAAAATATACTAATTTCAGTTATTGCCTCCCAAACTCTTGCTGGTAATAATTCACGAAAGGCAATCGGGAGTAAACGTTGCATAAACACGTGACAATAGTGGCTTTTCATCCCATACATTGTTAATGTTTTCATGTTTACACATCTAGCCATGTTAGAAACATAGCCATCGGGAAACCTTAGTTCTTTTAACCACTCACAAATTGCTTGCTTTCCATGCTTATCCAATGAGTATATTGCTTTTGGATATTTACCAGTTTGTACATTTTTTTGTAACTCTGGCCTGTCACATAACACCATCATCTCCTCCCTTGCTTTGGCATTATCTTTCAATTTACCGTCGATGTTCATAATGGTGTTGAACAAATTATCAAAGAAGTTTTTTTCAATATGCATCACATCGAGGTTATGCCTAATTAGCAAAGAACTCCAATATGGCAAATCCCAGAAAATACTCCGTTTCTTACATCCACTCCCACTCCGTCTACCAATTGCTGCATTAACATCATCTGAGTCTAGATCAGTAACTTTCAGTAAACCAAGAGAATTAAGCTCATCTAATATTTCTTCCCCAGTCTTCACAGGTGGTGGCATGTCCTTAATTATTTTATTTTTCCTGAACCAAGTTCTATTCTTTCTCCATGGATGGTCAATTGGAAGAAACTTCCTATGATTATCGAACCATGTTTGTTTTGTTCCATTCGGAAGTGTAAAGGCATCTGTCTCTCCCATACAATGAGGACATGATAGCCTTCCACTAGTACTCCATCCAGAAAGCATTGACAAGGCAGGGAAGTCACTAATAGTCCATAGTAATGCAGCATGCATAACAAAATTTTGCTTCATGGACACATCGTATGTCATAACCCCTACATCCCACAATTGTTTCAATTCGGCAATTAATGGTTGTAGGAACACATCTATTTTCATTTTCGGATTATTAGGCCCTGGAACTAAGACTGTTAAGAACATGTACTCCGACTTACCACACATCCATGGAGGAAGATTGTAAGGAGTGATAATGATTGGCCACGATGAGTACGGTTCGCTGTATTTCCCAAATGGCTGGAATCCGTCAGAACTTAACCCGAGCATGACATTTCGAGTCTCATAAGCAAATGAGGGATACAGATTATGGAAGTGCTTCCAAGCAGGAGATTCAGATGGATGACGCATAACTCCCTCCTCGGACTCGTGTTCTGCATGCCACCTCATGTCTTTTGCGGTGGCATTAGATGCATAGAGCCGTTGCAACCTTGGAATGAGAGGGAAGTTATGCATGACCTTGTATGCCTTCTTAACATTGCCAATTAGTTTGTATCTTGCTTGTTGGCAAAACTTGCACACAAGCAAATCTACATCATCACCCCAGTATATCATACAATTATTTCTACAGCAGTCAATCTTCTGCACTGGGAGGCCCAAACCTTCAATTAATCTTTTCGTTCTATAGAAATTTTCAGGGAATACATTATCCTCTGGCAAAACTTCTTTAACGAATTCTGCTATCTGATCAAAACATCTCTCCGAAAAATGGTGTTCGGCCTTCATGTTGAACATACGAGCCATGGCAGATAACTTCGTATGCTTTACACAACCGGGCCATAGTTCCTCATTAGCCGCTTCCAGCATTTGAAATAGCTTTTTAGATTCTTGATTTGGTTCCTCCTCCATGAAATCAGAATGAGAATTAGGAACTCCAAGCCCTTGGAGGACCATTTCACGATATTGTGCACCTGTTTCATTATGCATTTGACCGACCAATCCAGTTTCAAGATCCCTAAGAGTTGTACCTGTATCCTCAGGCCATGGTTCCCCATGTGATACCCACTGATAGTAATTTGGCATAAAACCAAATTTTGTAACGTGGAAGCGGACTTCTTCCACCGGTTGGAAAATTCGGTTTCTACATTTCGGCTTCGAACAAGGACACCTAATTCTGGTTCCATCCATACTTGCTGGATGAGAAACTGCGTAGTCTAAAAACTCTTGTAGTTTTTCTTGAAATACTCTATTCAAACGTCCCCCAGCATAAGTTTCATACATCCATCCCCGGTACATACTAGTTGTCTTGACCAAATCGTCAAAAATGTACTAAAAGATTAAAAAATCAATAATCAAGCCCAATAAAAAGTGACAAAATATTAACACCTAAAATAATGAATATAATTTTTGGAAAAATAATTAAAATAAATAAATTATTTAATTCATTATATGAGTTCAAATTAATTTAGTCACTAAAATTTATTCTTTTTTTTTTTGTATTTGTTATTGTTGTTATATATCAACTTCTAATAGTAAATTTGTCATAATTTCTTGTAAAAATTATATGTTAATTGTATAATATATCTCGTGGTAATAAAATATTAAAAAATGGGTTTGTTCAAAGAGGCTGTGATTGAATCGTAGGGAGATAATGTGAATTAACTAAAAAACAAATAGACCTACTTATTATAAATTAAAATAGTGGAAAAGTACCAGAAGCAACTAATTTTAAGTTCAAAGAAGAAGATCAATATTCTAATTCACATTGATTCATTTATAATTAGTGGAGACTTTGGTTTGTTAAATAATATAAGGTATGTCCAATTAATTTATTTATTTGCATTTGCAAGTATTAAGCTGTAGCTTTCATTTATATTAGTTCTCTTGTGTTATTATTTACTTTTTCGTTTAGATTTTTCTGCCTAACAAACTTTTCAATTTCCTTTAATTAAACATATGAATGGAATTTAATTAGTTTCATTCTATTATATTATGAGGTGTTCTTCCATGTACCTAGCAGACATTTTAAATTAATCACATATTTATTTTGGTAGATGGGTGGAAGGCAGAACTAAAAAGAAATGAAGAATAGGAAAATAAGATAGTATGTGATACTCATGGATTGCAAAAAAAGAAAAGATAATAAAAAAAATTTGAATGCTATTCTATTTTTCATTATTTTTTGTAAGATAGTTTGTGCTTTTCCATAAGTAAGATTTGAATGCAAGTCTATTTTTCATTATTTTTTGTAATAAATTTATTTTTGATTAGAACTCACATTAATAAAGTTTATGGAATTGGAAGTTATATTATTATTAAACCAATGAAGTTATATAATTTACCAATGACATTATTAAGTAAATAAAATGAAACAATCATTATACAATGAAAAATGTACCTATATTGTCAGCCACTTGGCAAGATGAGCAGCTGATGGATTTGATTATTTTGTAGAACAGAGTGCAAAGAAACGACTGAAACTGAAATCTGATCACAGCAAAATGCATGGAGCATGAGACACTAAATGGCAAGAAAATTGATGCTTGACTCTATTTGATATCAATTAATTGGTTATACCCAAGTGCATAGTAAATTATCCTTATATAATTAGCCATGACTTCGTGTGCCATAAGCCTAAAGATGTCAAATAACTCATTACTTTATACATGCTCTAGATCAAATAATAACATAATGTTTAGTAAACCTAATTAATCCCGCTATTTAATACTCTTTAATAGTAATATTTAAATGAAAAGCATGCTCTCAAATAGAATTTGTCTCACAACTCTCATATTTCCTTCTGCAATTCAGATCTTTAATTTGGGGAGGCATTTTCTTAGCTCTATTTGTTATTTAAAGTAGGATACTTGAAGTAAATAATGTAGATGCGATCAATGCTTCGTAAAATTTACATATCCTAGCCCTTAAAAATTCGATCTTTATGTTTAGCCTTGAATTATATCAAACAACCCCTGCCTCATTAAATTAGATTAGCCTTTTTCAAAAACGGTTAATGCTTCTAAAGAAAAAGCAGGCATAACTGTAAGGGAGAAAATGCTACATATAAACAGGCATGTCAAACATTTTATCTAACAGATAACAAATCAAATATCTTGTTAAAATAAGTACAAACATTGCAACTTTTTGATGTCTAAATATGAGACTGGAAGCATATATGAGAAAAGCACCCAAGTTCTCGGCATACCCAAATTTGAGATTGTCCAAAAACTGTTGTATATGCAGAAATATATGAAAGTTTTCGGCAGTTGGTAATAGGGAAACAAGTGACAGAAACATATTCAATAGTGAAATGTTAATTAGCAAAAGGAAGACCAAGCATTTACACAAGTCAGAAGAAAAAATTGAAAAGTATAGTTAATGGAAGGAAAAACTCTATAATCTCCTTAATACAGAAATTCACAACAGGAAAGAGGCTTAATTTATACTTTAAAAAGCAATGATTTTGAGTTGTAATCTTAAATTCAGCAGGTTTATGTCCTACTATTCACTTGGAAAGTATGCCAAGCCGAAGGAAGTTGAAGAAATGATTACTAGAGAGACAAAGAGAGGAAGAGAGCATTTAGAAACAATAAATAGAAAAATTCAGTAGAATATATGAAGTAAAAAAGAAAAAGAAACCCAAGTTTTGACTGTAGCATAAGAAAATGAAGTGACTGTAGCATACTTTTTTTCTACATTCAATTCATATTAGTTGAAGTCAAAAGAATAATTGAGAAAAAGAAAATTATATTATATAAAGACAAGTCAAAAGAATTTGCCTTCTGGAGGATGTTCAAATCCAGAATCTACAATGGCTCGAAGAAGCTCTGGCTTCAACAGGAAGTCTCTGAATCCTGAACTGTGAATTCCAACAGCCCCTGGCATTGTTCAAAAAATAAACCAATATCAACACAAGAAACATTTTAATTGCAAAATGAAAACAAGAGGAATTTCCCCAGTGCAGAGGAAAAACCAGAAACTGAATATGCTACAAGAGTTTTATCAAGAATTACAAAAGCCAGAAACAAAGATCTAAGAAAACATTAAGGCTATACATAATCAAAACAAATTAAAAACGAGAAACCCAGATCAAATTTCTAATACAAAGTGAAAAATGATTTACAAAGAGGTTAATTCATACCAATTACATCACCAACTTGGAAAGTTTTAGTAGCTGCCCACTGTTTTAGTCAATATTACCAATGGTGGTCCAACCAGCAGAATCGCCAACCTTGTAAACAACAGTATCGAACACCTGAGACATTAATGACATTATTAATAGCGTTAGCAGAACCAGAGCTCTCTTCACCAATTTCATGGCTACCAAACACTGAATGGAGGAGTTAATTTGGGGTCTGAGAACTGGAGGAGTAATAGCCAAGGTTGATTCGAAATGGAGATTTGTACTGCTAATAAAGAGTCAGATTCGAAATGGAGATGGTGTGTGGAGGACATACCAGCAGGCTGAGATGAAGATGGAGGTGCTGATGACGGTGGTGACCTCTCTGTGAAGGCGAGAGGAGGCTGAGATGAAGATGGCGAGCTGCGATGGTGGGCGGAGATGAAGATGATGGCTCACTGCGGAGAGGAGAAGTGAGGGAGCGGCGCAAATGGGAGAGTGAGGATTCTGAGATTAGGTTAGGCAGTAAAAGCTTTCATACATTAACCCTTCGAAAATATATCAAAAATTCAATTTTCTTTGTAAACTTTAAAAATATCATTTTTTTCAAATATTTATTTAATTTATTAAAAAATATATTTTATTTTTAAATAGACATAGATTATATATTTAGTATATCAAGTGCATTTCCAAAAATAATATTGTTTTAAAAAAAATATAAATTGTGTTATACAATATAGTTTCTTAAAAAAATCAGAATTATCTATATTTATATTTATTTTATTTTGAAGTTAAATTAAAATATATTTTAATTATTTATATGATGATAAATATTAGACCGTAAATTAGTATAATAAAATATAATTTTATACTATTAATATGTTATACTATTAATTTTACTATTTTAATTTACAAAACACAATTCATTATATTATTAGTACTATTAATACTGTTTATTGCTTAATAACTAATAAGTATTTATTATAACCACTAAATACGTAGATCACTTAATAAAAATATCATTTTAATTTAATAAAATAATTCGTAAATTTGAATTACGAATATGATTCTATCATACTCCACTTTAAGATAATGAATTGCACAAAAAAAAATTAAATACTAATTTAAAATTTTATATTAGTGATAATAACAAGTAAATTTAATTTGTCATTATAAATTATTAAATTAATATCAATGTAATATATAAAATATTTAAATGAAGCTATACAAATAAATCGAATTGTTGAAATCAAAATATGCTTTAAAATAATTAAACATATATACTCAAATATATCATTTATGCTATACGATAAATGCAGAGAAATGAGATAAAATAAAATGCCTATAACGAAATTATATAAAAAACAAAAATTAGTATTTTTTTATATAAAATAAGTCTTCTAACTTATTTCAATTAATTATAATTTCTTTTTTGGGCTCCCACTAAAAATTTCCTTTTAGATTTACGACCAAAATTTTTTACGGCTATTTTCTATCGCAAATTTGCTACAGATTTGCCATCGATTTGCGACGGATACATATATATAGTCAAATTTTATTTTCGTCGCAAATCCGTAGCAAATGGGTAGCAAATTTGTAACGAATCTGCGACCAATCTGCGACGGTACAAATTTTCAACGAAAATTCTCGGAGGGAATAATCCCGCCAACTTTAGCGACGAAATTTGTGACGAACAAAATTTCGTCGCAGATTTATTACGGATTTGCAACCGATTTGCGACGGATTTTGCAACGGATTTGCGACCAATTGCTCAAAATTCCTCTGACTTGTCCTTCCGTCGCAGATCCGTCGCAGATACGTAGCAAATTTGCGACGGAAACGTGTCCGTCGCAGATTTTCGTCGCAAATGGTGTTGATATTTTTATAGTAAAATTTGCGACGGTAATAAACGGTAGCAGATCTCCGTTGCAAATTGCTTCTTTAGTGTTTTCTCTTTCGCGCCAAGTTTCCGCGCCAACTTTTGCGACGTAAATCTGCGACGGAATAATTTTCGTCGCAGATCTGCGACGGATTTGCAACGGATTTGCGACCAATTGCTCAAAATTCCTCTAACTTGTCCTTCCGTCGCAAATCCGTCGCAGATCCGTAGCAAATTTGCGACGGACAAGTGTCCGTCGCAGATTTCCGTCGCAAATAGTGTTGATATTTTTATAGTGAAATTTGCGACGGTAATACACGGTAGCAGATTTCCGTTTCAAATTGCTTCTTTAGTGTTTTCTCTTTAGCGCGCCAACTTTTGCGATGAAAATCTGCGACGGAATGATTTTCGTCGCAGATCTGCGACGGATTTGCAACGGATTTGCGACCAATTGCTCAAAATTCCTCTGACTTGTCCTTCCGTCGCAAATCCGTCGCAGATCCGTAGCAAATTTGCGACGAAACGTGTCCGTCGCAGATTTCCGTCGCAAATGGTGTTGATATTTTTATAGTGAAATTTGCGACGGTAATAAACGGTAGCAGATCTCCGTTGCAAATTGCTTCTTTAGTGTTTTCTCATTCGCGCCAAGTTTCCGCGCCAACTTTCGCGACGGAAATCTGCGACGGAATGATTTTCGTCGCAGATTTGCGACGGATTTGCAACGGATTTGCGACCAATTGCTCAAAATTCCTCTAACTTGTCCTTCCGTCGCAAATCCGTCGCAGATCCGTAGCAAATTTGCGACGGACAGGTGTCCGTCGCAGATTTTCGTCGCAAATAGTGTTGATATTTTTATAGTGAAATTTGCGACGGTAATACACGGTAGCAGATCTCCGTTGCAAATTGCTTCTTTAGTGTTTTCTCTTTCGCGCGCCAACTTTTGCGACGAAAATCTGCGACGGAATGATTTTCGTCGCAGATCTGCGATGGATTTGCAACGGATTTGCGACCAATTGCTCAAAATTCCTCTGACTTGTCCTTCCGTCGCAAATTCGTCGCAGATCCGTAGCAAATTTGCGACGGAAACGTGTCCGTCGCAGATTTCCGTCGCAAATGCCGAATATTTTTGTAGTGATACAATCTAGCCATCACCAATGGCTTTATATAATATCTTTAATGTATACATAACAAACCACATTACCCAAATATTTTAGGCCATTTTCATATTTTGCACATAGTTCACATTTCATTCAATTTAGCCATTAACAATGGCCTTTCACAATGCACAATAATGCATACATAGCAATTCACATATTTTAGCATCATGTTCATGAATATATTATGTATCAAGTAGCTTAACACATTTTTCATCCAAAATGTGTTAGGCCAAATGTAATGCAATCACATTCCATTTATCAAGAGTTTGTACATACCTTAGAAAGCACTCCAAAATAAGCTTTAAAACTTCCTCTAACATTCTCTTCCAAGTTGCTCTTCAACACTAGGGTTGAGAAAACTACTCTCTTTCAATGCCTAAGTCAAATATGATCATAAACAACCATTTAATATCACATTCTAAGGCATTCTCAATATTAAACCATTTACATTAGAAGTCACAAATGAAAGACAAAGAAATGAGTTATCCTTAAATAACACATCCAACAACACGGGCGTATTAATGACCGTGTCATTAATTCACTCATACAGAAGTATTGACACATCCAATGACATGGGCGTGTCACTGCCCGTGTCATTCATTATGCCTCACAGAAACTTTAACACGTCTAACAACACGGGTATGTTCATGGCCGCGTCAATTATTTTACCTTATAGAAACTATGACACGCTCAGGGATATGACCGTGTTAATGGTTATGTCATCAATGTTGAATTCAACACCCTTGACATACCCAACGACATGGCTGTATCAGGCAAAATTTACATTTTGTACACTTGACCATTTCAACACAACCACTTCCAAAACTCACTTAAATTCAATCACTTCTTCAATCCAACCTTAAAATCAGCATTATCTACTCACAACAACTTCATACATTACCAAAATGAGCCATTAAAAACATGCTAATACACAAATCCCAATTTTCCCAAATCATATTCTTCCATAGTATTCCAAAGTAATTGCACAATTGATAAAGAACTTACCAATTAATGAAGAATCCTCAAAAACTTCACTTGAATCCTTGAAATTTCTTTAATTCTTGTGTAAATAAGAAAAGCTCCCTCTCTTCTCACCTTTCTCTCTCTGTTTCATGGTAAAGGAACAAGAAGAAGAAGAAGAAAGAAGAAACTTCTCTTCCTTTAGTTATCCTTATCTATCTATCTATATATATTAATCACTATGCACTTAATTATACAATACATATATGTAATATATATCTTGAATATATGTATATATCTTATATATATCATATTTACTTCAAATATATATATATATATATATATTTCAAATATACTTTCTATTAAATCATATAATATCCTTTCATTTTTTTATTTAAATCATTTATTTAATTTATCCAATTTAATTTTAATTTATTTTATTTAATTTTTTAAAAATTAGGGGTGTTACACCTTTTGTCCTTCATCATAAATTAATAAATTAGATGATGGTTTATCACAGGTTATTATTAAGGAGAAGGCAACTAATGGTTGATGGAGAAAATTTAGAGGAAGAGAAGTAAGAAAAGAAATTGAAAATATTAGAGGTTGTTTGATTGTGGAAAGTAAGACATGTTTTTTAGAAAACTTTTCTAAAGAAAAATAAAAAAATAAATTTATTATTTAGTTAGAATTATTTTTCATTTGGAAAATTAGAAAATAATTTTCTATTTTTATTGGCTAATAATTGAGCTTTAACAAATATTTTTAGTTATTTTTTTAAATGGAGAATACAAAGTTCCAAAAAGTATCAGTATTATTTTTCACTTTGATTTAAGCAACTTTTTTGTTTTTTATTTTTTTACACTCTAATTTTTAGTTTGTTTTGAGAATATTTTTAAGTTCATTTTATAATAAATTAAATTCTTTTATTTTATTTAAAAACATTATTTAATTATGATTTAATTTTTAAATTGAAAAATATAGAAAAATATTTAGATTATGAAATTATATATGTAATTAATTTTTGTATAAAAGTATTTAAAAAGTTATTTTAATATTATACAAAAAATTGAATATAGAAATTGAGAAATAATATTAAGTAAACATATTTTTCAATTTTCTAAATTTACATTTAGAGAATAATTTAAAATGAAAATATAAAAAATTAGGAAACAAAAAAGAAAAATTTAAAAATGAAATAGAAAATATTTTTTTATAACTAAACAGTCTCTTAGTAATTTTGTCTTTCATTATAATATATTATTAGGAAAGAAATGCCGTTGGTATATGAACTTTTTTATTTTTACTATTTTGATGTCTGAATTTTTTCTTTTTATCACATCGGTATCAGAACTTCATTTAATAAGTTTAAATTGATTGCTCTAATTGATTTGGCCTTAACCAATTTGTTGACTGATATTTATGGGGTCTAATTTTAGCATAAAATTTATTCCACATCATATTAAAAATAATTAGTTTCCCAAAACACCCTTAGTTTCATTTTGCTATTTAATATTTGGAAATTTTTTGGTAGGGTTTTGAAATTTAAATCATTATAGAAAATCGATGAAAATAGGAAAAGAAAATGAAAGGAGACGAATGAAAGCACTATAAAATTTCATGGGGATAAGTTTTAGAGCCAAGTTATTGACCCTTTGGTTATGCAGTAAGTTTGAAGTGGCAAAATTGGAATTTTGTTATTGTTGTTGTAATTGTTGATGAAGGTTTGAGCTTAGATTTAAAGGATTTGAGAAGGTTTGATGTGATTAAGCCTCACGGACTTATTTACTCAAAACACATTTGGTTATTATTACATAACCCTTGAGAAAATATGTAGATGCTCGATGAGAAGCAGAAATCAAAATAAAAATTAGGCTAGGAAGAGATTAGAGGTCATAAAAGCAAGAAGCGAAAGAAGATAAAGAACATTGTGAAGGAGGGAATAAGAAGAAGAAGAGTAAGAAGAAGAGGTAGAGGGAGAGTGAAAAATAAGAAGTTATAATAGAGGTTGATGAAGTACTTTTCATAAAAGGCTCAAGTGCTTTTTTATAAGTTATTCTCTATAACTATATATAGTTGTTGCCATAGTATCCCCAATTCTAAAAAACCCAAAGATCCTCAAATTAACCTATCATTTAAGAAAACTCAAGAATGGGCAACACTAGTTCAATTTTTTACACATAAAAAAAGAAAAAGAAATACCTAGTGATGATGGGGCTACCTAGGAGAGGGGGTCTTCTTAGCTCTCTAATCTCAGGCTCGGGCAATAATATCCTAAATTTTTAAAAATTTCTAATTTTTTAAAAATTTGATAAAATATATTATAATTAAATTGGATAAATTAAATTAATAATTTTAAATAAAAAATAAAGGGATTTTAAATAAAAAAGTAGAATATATATGTGATATATATGTAAAATATACATAACATATAAAAGTCAACACTTTTAAAAAAAAGTCAAAAGTCAAAGTAAAAAGGGTATTTTGATAATTAAGATTTAAAAATTTAAAAATATTAAATTAATTCAAAAATAAATAATTTTTGAATGGAAGATAGATTTTTGGACTTTTAATATATTAAATAAATAAATAATTAATTAATTATTAAAATATTATAATATATATATGGTTATAATTAAAGGATGAAAGGAAAGAGAAAATCAAAAGCTATTTTCATCTTCTTCTTATTCCTCCTAGGCCGAAACCTTCATTAATGGTGTCCAAGAAATTTTGCTCTTCCATACTCAATTTATTGAAGGATTTAACAAGTTTAAAGTTAATTTTTGTTGATTTCCACTAAATTTGATAAGTTTCCAACTCATTTCTTTGAATTCCATGAAAATTTTGATTATGTGTGATTTTAGATTTTTAAGTAGTATGTTATAATTATTGGAATTAGCGTGTATAATGTTATTTTGGGTAGTTAATAATGATTTTAAGGTTGGATTGAAGAAATGGTTGAATTTGGATAAAGAATGGTGAAGAGAGAGAATTTGGGGTTATATAATTTTTAGGGTTTGAGAAATCATGATTTTTAATTGTGCAAATTGGTTCTAAATGAGTTGTTTTGGTGCTTAAACAAGTATTTTTAAGTCAAATATTGGATTTGGTTGGGGTTGGAGTTTGATAATGAAAGTGTGATTTAGGGTTTTGGAAACTGATTTTTCCAAAGTTGTTGAATTGTATAATTTTATTGGTTTAATCTTGTTGTTTGGTGATATAAGTGATGAATATAAGCTTAAAATGATTAATGGATTGTTTTGAAATGGAAAACCTTCAATGGTGGAAAGTTATGCTATTTTAGGATTTTGTGTATAAGAGTGTATTTTTATAATGTAAATGGTTTAAATGTATTAAAATATGTTTCTAATGATATAAATAAACTTAATATATTAAAATGAATGGCCTAGTATGAAAATCCAAAGTTAAAGTGAGGTTAGCCTAAAATTTTAGATTTTTGCTTGGATGGGGTTTGATCATAGTTTAATATTAGAAATGCCATTAAATGTGATACTAAATGAATATTTCCTATCATATTTGGCTTAGGCATTGAGGAAGGTTGATTTGCTTCATCCAAGTGGCGAAGAGCAAATTGAAAGGATAGGATTAAAGGTTATTTTAAGCTTATTTTGGTTGCTATTTGAGGTAAGTACAAACTTTGAATACATTGGTTATGTTTGTATGACATTTGGGCTTAACACATTTTGGTTGAAAAATGTGTTAAGCTACATAATACATTGATTATGTATGAATAATGTGCTATGATATTTATAATATCATATATGTGTTAAATGCACTGTGAAAAGCCATTAATAATGGCTAAATTGTGTAAAATGTGAAATATGTGTATTATATGAAAATGACCCAAAGTATTTGGGTAATGCCATTTTGTAGACCCTTAATTTTTTACCCGGTTCGGTCTAATATATTTTAATTAGTCCAAAAAAATTTTTGTGTTGTCTAATATATTTTAGTTAGTCCAAAATAATTTTTATGGTATCTTAATTAATTTTAATATTTATTTTAGTAAAAAATGGTAAAATGAATAAAAATTCAAAAATAATAAAAAATAAAAAAAATCGGCGACGAAAAAATCGTTGCTGAAAGTCAGCGCGGGCCCATAGGCATTTCGCCTACAGGAATTTCCTGTGGGCGAAATGGCCTATGGATCCGTTCCGCGCGTGTGGCCGCAGCCAGCTGCTGCAGATTTTTTCGCCAGTGCAGTTTTTCCACTGCAGTTTTTTTTTGCCAGCGAAATTTTTCCGACGCAAATTTTTCGAAACCTAATACAATTAGGTTTTGTTTTCCTTTTGTTATTCAATAAAGATGTCGTGAATAATTAGGAATGAAGGATATAAAACTTATATAAAT
Organism: Garcia nutans; assembly: GCA_947685225.1. Classification (NCBI taxonomy): domain Eukaryota; kingdom Viridiplantae; phylum Streptophyta; class Magnoliopsida; order Malpighiales; family Euphorbiaceae; genus Garcia; species Garcia nutans. The sequence continues at coordinate 4,026,926 of CANTUV010000013.1, forward strand.
ATGGATTAAACAACACAAAAAAGGGGAGGCCGAAAATAAAAAAATTGGACAGTAGCTTGAAAAAGTTGAAACCAAATAAGCGAAGGAAAAGGAGCAATTCAATTTATTTTTTTCTGGAATAGAAGGAACACGATTTAAGCAATTCAAAAGGCAGCAACTGTCTTTATTTTAATTCATCCAAGAAAAATAATTTTTGGAGGAATCATCAAAAGGAGGTATGTATTAAATTCTTTGGTTTTTTTTTCACAGTAGCATAATCATCCTTTGGTTTCTTTTAATTCAAAAAATTCAGGACCTCAATTCACTTTTTCTAAGGATTAAAATTCTTAAATCGTGGCTTTATTTTCTAAAAGTTTAAAGCTATTAGATTTATTTCTTCAAAACTCCAAAACCAAAATTTGTTTTCCAAATTTTCAAAACTCAAAATTGTGTTCTGTTACTTTCTCAAAAGCTTTAAAAATATCTTTTTTTGCTTTATAAACTTTAAATCGTTGGTTTATTTTCATAAAATTTCATAAAATCTTCAATTGCTTTTTCCAAATCCTAAAAATCATGCATCACCGAAACCCTAAATTCTAAAACACTAAACCTAAATTCAACTTCTAAACCTAAAATAGTAAACTCTAACTCCTTTAAAACCTTAAACCCTAACTTTTTCTAAACCTTAATCCTTTAAAACATTAAAAACCATAAAAACATAAATATTTTAAATTTACACAGTAAGCTTGAAATCACCATTTAAAACCACAAATCAAAAATATTTTAAAGTGTCTAAAACCCTAGTTTCATGATTTCACTATTCAAATATTAATTTAGTTAATAAAAAAGTCTTACCAATCTTTTAAAACATAAAACCTCAATCTATTTTAATTCCATAAAAAAGTCACAGTAGCTTAATTTATGAATTCCAAAACCCCTAAACACAAGAAATAAAGGATTCTAAATGGAAACAATAGCTATAACTTAGATTTTTTTTATTTGCCTTATTTAATTCTATATTTGATTATGCTTTGATTTATTTTATATGCTTTAATTTATTTAAGTTCAATGCTTGGTTCATTTAATTTATCATGGATGGATGTTTACTTTCTATTGATATTTAATATCTTTGATGAATGATTTATTTATTATGAATATTTACTTTTATCAATTAATTTAGATTTCCAAAAGTTGTAAGAGGTATGTTTCCACTTGGTGGGTACCTCATTAGTTAAATATCATGTAATTTAATTTGCTTTTTCTATTTTAGAACCTATGTAAAGGGCATGTTTCTACCTTTCGGTGGGTGTCCTATTTAGGCATGTGATGTAAGGACATGTTTCCATCTTCGGATGGGTGTCCATTTATTTGTTTTGCTTGGACCTCACTTTGATTTTTAATATATTGATGCTTTCTTTTAATTATTGTGTGTAATATGGATAATGTTATTATATTTAAAAATTTTATAATATTAAGACTTGTAAAGGAGGCTGGTTCTAATGAACTGAGCGTTGTGGGGGTGCTGGGGTTTTTCTCACCTTTCCCACACATACCCAACTTTCCGAACCCATTAGGGGGTTGGGGATTCCTTAGGAATCGAGTCATCCACCCCTGTCTCGGCCCGTTCAGGTGGCGACTCCATTTTCTCCAGACTTAGGTCCGTGTTCTCTAAGGCCTCGAGCCTAAACAGTGCCGAAGTCGCAAGAACCATTCCACCGGGAGTGGGGGCAAAAATCCCCGCTCATAGTGGCAACTTCACTGGGGACAAGAGAAGTTGATTCCGTTGGTCTTTATATTATTCTATTCTTTCTTATAATGATATTATCCATTGCATCATCTTAGATTGCATCGTGTGCTTGAGTTAGGACGCCCGTGTTACCCTTGTTATGTTATGTAAAGGATACCATACTTTCACTCAAGGTTTGGAGATCGAGCATGGCATAATCACTCATAGCCTCGTACCATTTGGTATATACTTGCTATGTGAACCTAAGCCTTTTAACCCAAAGACTAAAGCTCATGTAATTGGCCTAGTTACTTTTCTTAGGTTTTACCCCAAATGCATGTTGTTTGACTATGGTTAATTTATTTTGGTTTAAATCATGGCTTATTTGGTTTGTTCTTTTTATAATATGACCTAAGTATATTGTAAGCTCAAAAAAAATTTTTCTTTAAAATCCAAAAGACCAAAGCTTTTTTCAAAATTTTTTCAAGTTGGACTTTGGACATAAGACTTTTCTAAAACCAAATCAAAAATTCTTTGGCCCATGGCCCAAATACTAAGCCCAAAATCCATTTTTCTAAAATCTTTTACAATGGGCTTAGAAACAAAACTATTTTCACCTAACCTTTTCTTACAAAGAGCTTGCAAAAATATTTAGGTCAATTATGAAATACCAAAAATCAATTGTGGGCCTAGTTTACACTAAGAATAAATTAACCATGGGCTTGTTTTTGGCATGAACCATTAGTTACCTTTTTTTCAAGTGAGAAATCTATCCATTTTTTTCAAGGTCCGAGAAAATGAGATCTGGAACTACGAAGTGGGAGAATCCTAAACAAGGTAATATCCTAATTTATCATTGGTCAATTTAAGCATATCATGAGCACTACACCTCCTTCTTAATTTCTTTTGGTCAAAGACCTAATCTCTTTTGGCATGAAGCCCATCACAATGGCACGGAGCCTAAATCGCATTCTTTTTAGTACCAAGTACCCAAATTTCATCAAAATTAGCACTAAGTACTCAAAATCTCACAATTTTGGCAAAAAGCCCGACAATGCACGAAGCATACACACACACATGCATAATGCATAATTGCCTTTAAATAGGCTTTTCCGAACTACATGGGCTTTGATCTCTCATAAAAACGAGAGTATGTAGGCACGTTTGGGATTCACCCCAAATAGTAAGTCCACAATTTACTAACAATCTGTTTGTCTTCTTTTCTTCATCCCTTTTAGGTTTGTTTCTTTTTGGAAAATTAATCAAATACATGACATAGTCCCCGAATCCTCCTTGGGTTCGTAGATTAGAAACCTTTACATTGGATGCATTATTGGAGTCAAACAAGGGTTTTCTTAGTTTTTCCCTTTGAATAGAAAAAACTGAGTGGCGACTCCTAACAACAAGTGAATGTTCCTCCGAATCCTTTTCGGGTGGAAACCGAGGTTCACAATTTGGCGACTCCACTGGGGATCATAAAAATGATTTATGGGATCCTAGTAGACTACTATTGTTTATTTGACTAATTTGCCCTTCTTCAGGGTACTTTTATTTATTTTGCAGGGTACCTTAGCAATATACATCCTTTCCTTAAGGATATTGGAATAAAATTGACAAAAGGAATCTTTTTCCTTTGATGGACCCCTTGTTTGATTAATTGTACAGTTGTTTTGTCATATAGAGAATCTTTTTCTCTTGCATTATATGGGGGAATCATTTTCCTCCATTGCATAAAAAAATTGTTTTCAAATGAATTTCTTCTCTTTCTGTTCAAAATTCTGAGTTTGGATAGCAAGTAGCGCTGACCGGCAGGTCTCCTTGATTATGTCGGCGGACAGCCAAAGCGTCCTCCCTGTTGTCGCAAACCATTCCAATCCTTTTGGAGTGGCCCATGAGTAAACGTACTGTTGGACCCACGCGAAACTCTTTGTTTCACATGTGGTTAGGTATATCTTACTCAAGACTCAAGGGTCCCTATTATAAGCTTATTCTCTATTTTTCATGTAACAATAGAACCCTCCCTTAGGTTGTATGTACCCAATAATAGTGCCACATTCCATTAAAATGAATTATGATGTGATGAGGTGCATTCATGCGACATAAAAACATTATTTTGGGGAAAACCTTTTGATATATGCAAGTGGACCATGAGTCTTCCTACCCTACACACTACCCTGATCCTTTATCCTTAACCTTTGCAGGTACCCACTATCCGTGTGCCTTCACCTACACAAGCTACACCAATTCCAACTGTGCAATCACCCACAAGTCCTACCACCCCAACTTCACCAACTACTCCAATTACTGAAATGGCTACTATTGAACAGATTAAGGCCTTGCTAGATGGACAGGTTAAGGAGATTGAAGCTAGGATGCAAGAAAGAATTGATGAAGCCTTGACCGCCCAAAGGGTAGCCATCTTGGCCGAATTGGGAGGGGCACCAAAGACAGCCACTACTCATGGAAATCTAGGGAATGAACCTATTGTGGGACAAGCTAGTACCCCCCATGACTGCTCAGAATAATACTCCTGTCATCAATTTGGAGGATCCACCCTCTAAGAATGCTACTGAAACTGATGAACTAAAAAAGAAACTTGAGTTGCTTGAAAGGTCAATCATTGCCATGAAAACTCATAAAGAGGTGGTAGACATGGATTCCTTATCCTTGTTTCCCCAAGCTAGGTTGCCTCCAAAATTCAAGATGCCTGGGATGGACAGATTTGATGGGACTACTTGCCCTAAAACCCACCTGAAGATGTATGTGGGGGCCTTAATCCCTTGGGGTTTAAATGACGAGCTCTTTGCTCAACTCTTCCAACAATCCTTGACTGGTGCTGCCCTTATATGGTTTGTAAGCCTGGATCGTGCCAAGATTAAGACTTGGGAAGACATCTGCAATGCATTTAACACTCAATACCACTACAATATTGAGGTAGATGTCACTAGAAGGGAGCTTGAGACTACCAAACAAAACAACAGTGAACCCTTCTCCTCGTTCCTTACGAGGTAGAGGGCGAAGGCTGCCCAAATGATTAATCGCCCTTCAGAACAGGAGCAGATTGATATTATAATCAAGAATCTAAGGCCTACATATCAAGCTCAACTGCAAACCCAATACCTACCTACTTTCAAATCGCTCATTGCGATTGCAACTAAGGTAGAAGATTTGATATAATTGGGAAAGATAGTAGATGAGGGAGCTACTTCAAAGTATAAGAAACAGGGCCAAGCTGCTTTCTCAAGCAAGGTGAATGAAGTGGCCAATATTGCCCCTGCAAATCCTTTATGTGTGGGCAATCTTGGGCAGAGAAATCAGCCAAGAAGGCAATATACCGACCTTGAGATGCCCCTTCATATGGTGTTTAAAAAGGCCGTGGAAGGAAAGTACTTGAAGCCTTTGGACCCAAGGCCTCCTCCAAACCCATTACCCTCTAATTATAGGGCCAATGAGTACTGTGAATACCACCAAGGAAATGGGCATAGAACAGATGCTTGCTGGACTCTAAAAAATCGCATCCAAGATCTGGTGGATAGTGGTGACATCATTCCTCTCAGGAGTCAACCAAACATTAATACTAACCCTTTGCCCAATCATTCCATCCACGCCATCACTGTGGATGAAGAGTTGTTTGATCCTTTCAAACTTCTCTTGGAAATGAATGAAGTATGTGTGCTGGATCTGAATGACCTCGCTGAAGAGGTCGATGCTTTGACAAGGAGTGGAAGGCAATATCAGCCACTTGACTTGGGAAAAGCCCCTAAAACCCCAAATCACCCATATAAGAAGATGCCAGAACCAAAAGAAGACCCTGTCCTCTCTTAGCTTAAACAAACTCAAGCTAATGTGTCAATTTGGGAGCTCCTTGCTTCCTCATTCCCACACCGTCAGGCTCTCAGTAAAGCTTTGAGTCAACTTGATACATCAGTAGACATAAGCCCAGAAGCTTTGGTGGCGACTTTGACCCAATCAACCAAGGCATTGAGTATCAGGTTTTCTGATGTAGATTTACCAGAAGATGGCATGAAACACAATGATGCTATATACATCACCATACAAACTAGGGGAAAGACTGTGCCCATGGTTCTCATTGATAATGGGTCAGCTTTAAATGTATGTCCTTTGAAAGTAGCAAGCTGTCTGGGATTGGAGGTTATAGATCTTACACCTTCTGATCAAATTGTTAAAGCATATGATAACACTCGAAGAGAAATTTTGGGTGTTGCTACTCTGGAAATTGCTATTGGACCGATAAAAATGGGAGTGCCGTTCCAGGTCATTGATGTACCCGCGAGCTTTAATCTCCTCCTTGGAAGGCCGTGGATTCATCAGAATAATGCTATACCTTCTTCATTACATCAAAAACTTAAGTTCCCTTTTGAAGGAAAAATCATCACTATTAAAGGAGACACATGTGAAATCAACAAGAAAACCACGGATCAGTCTCTCTTTGAGGTTGTTCCTGGTGAAACTGCTATGGCCTTGACTGGGTTCCATTATGACACTGTTCAATGCATTGAAGGAGAAAGGCCCAAAGGGCCATTTATCCTATATGACTTTGGGAAGGTCCAAGTCAATTGCCTGGTGGGAATGATGCTAAGGGTAGGTCTGCTACTCGGGATGGAAATGATAAGGTCTGGGAGGAAATCATCTATAGTGCGGCCATGGGAAGAGCCTGAGAATAAGGGAAATTTTGGCTTGGGGTACAAACCCACAGACGAGGAGATAGAAGAGTTTGAGCATGGGAAGAAGAAAAAGAAGACTTGGGGGGCAAAAAGCCTCAAAATGCGCCCTTACTTTAGAACTCTGAACGGTCACTTTTGCAAACCTGGAAAAGCAGTTCCTTACTGTGGTTTTCAGGAGCCATTCTATTCTCCTATGACCGAAAAGAAGCTACCGGGTTTTGAGATGTTCGCTGATGTTTTAGTCATAAAGGAAGAAGAGCCAAAACCTATAACTGACCCGCAAGTGGAAGATTTCATGCGGCCTAGTCTCTTTGATGAGGTTGCTATGATAACCAATTGTGAAGACAAAAGGGACTTCACGAAGCTGATCAAGACAACAGATGGACCACTGATGAACTGGTATGCCGAGGAGGGACAAGTGGCTATAGTCAAACCTAGTCCTATGTCACACCCCGAACATGAGTCTTGTACTGAGTCAAATCTAGAGTCAAACACCGAGTCAGAGTTTAGTTCTGAGTCTTCCTTAGCTTCAGGAATAGAAAACCCTGATGTCGAATATAATGTAACTCTGGAGGATGACTCCGCCATTATTAATGAAACTGTTCAAGTTCTTGGTTACCCTGTGTCTTTTGCTTTCCAAGTATTATCTAGCAAAAATGAAATAAATGAAATAAAAGAAATGAATGAAAAGATAATAATTGGCAAAGAAAATGAATATACATACATTGCATATGATTGTGTGAATAAGGAACAGGTTGTTGAGTGCACCAGAAGATATGTCGATTGCTTTATGTGGAAGACAAGTGATGTCACGGGAATAGACCCAGCTATAGCAGTTCATAAGATTCCGCTATATCCCGATGCAAAGCCAGTTAAGCAGAAGTTGAGAAGAATGAAGCCGGAATGGTCTTTGAAAATTAAAGAAGAGGTTGCCAAGCAACTGGATAATAAGTTCATAGAACCAATTGTCTACCCTTCCTGGTTAGCAAACATTGTGCCAGTCCCGAAGAAAGACGAAAAGGTCAGGATGTGTGTTGACTATAGAGATTTGAATAAGACTTGTCCCAAGGATGATTTTCTGCTACCACATATCAATTTGCTAATAGACAGGATGGCTGGGCATGTGATGGTTTCCATGACTGACCTTGCGGTTGGGTACAATCAGATCATGGTGCACCCGCCAGACAAAGAGAAGACAGCTTTCATTACAGAATGGGGCACTTTCTGCTACAGGGTCATGCCTTTTGGATTGATAAATGCAGGGGCTACCTACCAAAGGATGGCGACAACAATCTTTCATGACATGATTCACAAAGAAGTAGAAGTATATGTTGACGATATGATTGTCAAGTCAAAATCTCCAGAACAGCACGTTGAAGCACTTGAGAAGTTCTTCCTTAGACTTCGCAAGTACAATTTGAAGCTTAATCCTGCAAAGTGCCTCTTTGGAGCAACATCAGGCTTATTTTTGGGATATTCGGTCAGCAAGAAAGGAATAGAAATTGATCCAGCAAAGTCAAAGGCTATTCTGGAAATGCCTCCACCAAGAACAGAAAAAGAGATTCGAGGTTTGCTAGGTAGATTACAGTATATCAGTCGATTCATATCGCAGTTGGCAGAGACTTGTGGTCCTATCTTTAAGCTACTAAGGAAAGGTGCTTCACAAGAATGGAATGAAGACTGCCAGAAGGCCTTCGACAAGATCAAAGAATACTTGTTAAGTCTGCCAATTCTGCAACCTCCCAGAATGGGAAAACCTTTGCTCTTGTATTTGTTTGTAACAGATGAAGCCATGGGTGCAATGCTAGCTCAAGAGGCCGAAGGTACAAAGGTAGAAAATGCAATTTACTACCTCAGCAAAATGATGCTGGACTATGAGTTAAAGTATAACAAGATTGAGAAGTTGTGTTTAGCGTTGTATTGGACCTGCACGAAGTTACAACACTACTTGTCTTCTTACACTACTTGTGTCATCGCAGAACAGAGTCCCTTGAAATTCCTTATGGAGAGGCCTGTTTTGGACAGCAAAATGGCAAAGTGGGTGTCAACATTGGCAGCTTTTGACTTAAAATTCATTCAGAGGAAAGCTGTGAAAGGTGGGGCAATAGCTGACCAGTTAGCAGAATTACCCGTAAAAGACGAGATGCGAGAAGTGAATTTCCCTGACGAAGACCTCTTGAATGTGGAAAGAAGTGTTTGGGAGATGTATTTTGATGGGGCATCCAATTATCATGGAAATGGAATTGGAATTGTGTTCAAAACTCCTTGTGGAGAATACATTCCTTTTGCAGTTAAACTTGACTTTAGCTGCACTAACAATGAAGCGAAATATGAAGCTTGCATTAATGGGCTTGAAGCCGCTCTAGAATTGGGGATTAAAAACCTAAAGGTCTACGGTGATTCTATTTTAATAGTATCACAAGCTTTAAGGAAATGGAAAATAAGAGAAGAGCATTTGGTTCCTTACCTACAACGCCTTGATCATCTGGCACAACAATTCGATGATATATCCTTCGAATATCTCCCAAGGGCAAAGAATCATTTTGCTGATGCCCTAGCTACTTTAGCTTCCATGATCAATATCAAGGAGGGGAAAGCCATTTGTCCATTAAAAGTTCAACTTCAGAAGCAACCTGCCCATGTAATGCATTTGGCCAATGGTAAACCATGGTTCTGGGATATAAAGAGTTATCTCAAGGATGGAAGTTATCTGGAGGGATCATCAAGGGTTTATCAGAGAGCAATAAGGCAGCTAGCCACAGGTTACATTCTTAATGGAGATATCCTCTACAAAAGAAGTTGGAATGGAATGCACCTAAGGTGTGTGAATGAAGCAGAGGCTAAGCGGATAATGGAAATGGTGCATGGCGGCGAATCAGGACCGCATATGTATGGATCGCCTTGGCACAAAAAAATAGCCAATCTAGGTTATTATTGGTCCACCATGAATACAGACTGTGTGGCATTTGTGCAAGAATGCTATCAGTGTCAGGTATTTGCTAAGCTGCAGAAGCAACCTCCCGTTGCCCTGAATCCGATCACCTCTCCATGGCCCTTCGCTACTTGGGGAATAGATATAATTGGCAAAATACATCCAAAAGCCTCGAATGGACACCAGTTTATCTTGGTAGCAGTGGATTACTTCACAAAGTGGGTTGAAGCAGCTTCCTATGCAGAATTAGACGCCAAAAAGGCAGCACAGTTTGTCCGAACCAACATCCTTTGTCGGTACGGAACACCATTCGAGATTATCACTGATAATGGAACTCATTTCCAAGCAGAATTTGCTAAACTCTTGAAGGATAAGAAGGTCCAGCATCATAAGTCCTCTCCTTATAGACCTCAAACAAATGGAGCTGTAGAAGCAGCAAATAAGTCTATAAAGGTGATCATACAAAAAATGATCAAGGAACATAGGGGTTGGCATGAGAAGTTACCACTGGCCTTGTGGGGATATAGAACATCAATTAGAACTCCTACTGAGGCAACCCCATATTCACTAGTGTACGGAATGGAAGCGGTACTCCCCATTGAACTGGAAGTTCAATCGGCAAGAATAATTCAAGAAAGTCAGATAAATGAAGCTGAATGGATTAGCAATTATCACCATCAGTTGTTGGGTTTGGATGAAAAAAGACTTCAAGCTCTACATCAGATTCAAGGGTATCAGAGGCGAATGGCCAGACATTTCAACAAAAAGGTCAAAGATCGAAAGTTGGAAGAAGGTTGTTTGGTTCTGAAAGAGATCAGAACACCTGTTACAGATCCTCGTGGGAAGTTTCATCCTCTTTGGGCTGGACCCTACATTGTAAAGAAAATACTTTCCGGTGGAGCCGTCATCTTGTCTGATTTGGATGGTCTGGAGTTCACAAACCCATGCAATCTGGATCAATTAAAGAAATATTATGTATAATCATGCATTGTAAGGAACTACATTAGACCTAATTCTCGCAAACTAGTTCGAGATATGTAGGCAGCTCTCCTTGAGCACGGTCTAAATTTTAATGAAAACCATTTATTCATTTTTCTTTTGCCAACGTAAAAAAAAATTCCACTAAGTTGAAAACCCGCAAAGGGCGGCATAGGCAAGAATGGGTAAGAGCTCGCTAAGTTGAAAATCCGAAAGGACGGCTTAGGCAAAAATCAGAGCAAGTAAATAAAGTAGATAATGCTTGGAAAGCAAATGAAAGAGTCATTCATTCCAAAAAAAGAATCATTCATTACAAAAAGAGTCATTCATTCCAAAAAAGAATCATTCATTACAAAAAGAGTCATTCATTTCATGAAAAGAGTCAAACCATAAGTCCTAAACATCCAATGAACCAAAAAGGTACAAGCAACCCAAAAAAAGCAAACAATAGAGTCAACCCTAGGATCTAAATCCTACGTCTCCTACGTGGGGCAGAGTCTTCGGTATCTTCCTTAGTTCTGGAACTTTCTGCAGCATCTATCTTCTCCTCGTTAAGAGGAACCACATCCTCACCCTCTAGCTCCTGCAACAATGCATGCCTCCTTGGCTTTTCAATTGGACAAACTTCGGCTATAAACCAAGTTCTATACTCTGGAGTAGGATGAACAAGGGAAGGCTCTGCAAAAGGCCTGATCATCTGATGGTTCCTAACCCAAGTTTGAAGAACAGCTCGAGTAACTCCGGGAGTAATAGGGGTAGCAATAGTTAACCCAACAGGAAGAGGAACCCTCTGATCAATTCCCATCTGTCTGAGGACGCGAGAAGCACTATACCATGTACTATGAGTGAAACCAAGAAGGTAGACATGGTTATGCATTGCATTTGCCTCCATGAAGCGAGAAATTCTATACCAAGGGATGAACCACAACAATTCTTCTGGTCCAAGCTCATACAACCAGATGATCCACTTAGCCATAGAGGGAAAAGAAACTTGGATTCTCCTGGTGCGATACTAAGAAGGGTTATAAGTCAAGGCATGGGGAGCGGCAACCACTCGGAGATGGTCTCTCAACCAAACCTGAAAAAATAGATCCTTTCTATTTACTAAGAAAAGATAGATGATGAAATGAGAAGAAACAAAAGGTATAACAAAATTACCTGAAGAATGATCGGGGTAACAGTCCAATTTTCAAATCCGAGTGCAGTTCTGTCAAGACTCTGAATAGTCTCAGCCAGGATCATGCCACCAATGCAGTTAAGTTCTTCCATTTGCCTAATCATGGGGCAAAGCTTTAAATCTCCAAAGCCAGGACCACGGTTGAAAAGAAACCCGGCTAACAGGCAGAAAACAAAAGCTCGCATCCTATGTTTCAGTTGAATCTCATCTTCAAAATTAGCGGTCAAGAATTCATCAATCAAAGGAAGCAGCATCGCCTTATTCCCATCCATGATCATAGCTTGAGCTTGAGGCCTTGTAAAGTTGAAAAGCCTCTGAAAAGATCCCACATAGCCAACTTGAACCTCATGCCTTACAAGAGGGGCATTTGGGTCACATCCAGTAATTGAGCAGAATTCCTCAAAAAGAGGGCACATCTCCTCCATCCGGGAACCAAATATGAAAACGTGGGCTTGGGGATCCCAAAATCTGATACAAGCATGCAAGAAATCCCATCCACAGCCACACCTCTAAGGGTGGCAACAACTTTCAATCCATATCTTCCCATGTTGATCCTTTCAATATTATGGAGGCTCTTGGTCCAGTTATGCATCACATGGTTAAAAAGAGGGTTCATTGTTGAGAGAAAAATAAAATCCTACAGTGAAAAACCTGTTTTCTGGCCTGAAAATGCACTTCAACTTCATTTTTTATACTGCCCTGGCCCAGATGGCGGTTCGACCGCCGTCTCTGGCGGTCCGACCGCCACCGACCCAGTTTCGATTCCTTTTTTGATGTTTTGTGAAATTCTTGTGTTTTGGCCCTGTTTAGGCCCTATTAGGTGCTATTTTTGGGGGTTTTTTCAGGGATTTATTTTGAAAATAGATTTCTAAAAAAAAACAAGCATCATACATACATATTTGCTGTCAAATAACTAACAAATAAATGCAGGTTTGTATCTAAGTTCAAATAATAGGTAGAAAACATGGAAAGTACAAAGTACAAAGTGAGAATAATTCAAATACGACAAATATAATTCAAGACAAGTATGAAAAATCAGCGCCGGGCTCTCCATCATTGTGGCCTGTTCTGCCTCTCATAAGCAGCATCAGTCCAAGCACCAGACAGCTCATCCGACAAGGCAATAATCAGTGCCGCCATGTCAGCAACTAGGCCCGCAGGTACCTGCAAAAAAAGCCATAGAGTCACAGTCAATTTCAAGAGAACTTTGTGAATCCTTTTCATGAAAAGTTCTAAAAGAATACTTGAGTAATGTGAGTAAGGCTCCGATATGGTACACCCTCCACACTAATTGGTCGGGTCATCCAACCGTCGGGTACACGATAGCGAACAGCATAAGGCAGCCTCAGGTCGGCCAAAGCAGGGTCCAATTGACCGGTAGCCGCAAGGATGGATGGGGGAGGCCTCAAATGTGATGAACAGCTACTTGCTCCAGTATATGATGGTCCAGCCCTGAAAGCGGAAGCCTCGGCCCTAGAGGAAGAAGGTCTATCACCTTGCCAGCTGGAAGAGGGATGGTCTCCTGGAGTGCTAGAACTGGGAGCCGAAGAATGGGAGGACCGATAAGGTGGTGCAGGGTCGAACCGTGTCCCAATGCGTGGCATCAGTCGCTGAAGACAGTAGAAATCATAATCATCATCCGGGGCATAGGCCGATTCAAAGGGATCACCCTCATACTGGGACGCAGTAACAGGCAGAAGCGTCAGGGATAGCATATCATTAGGGGGATCCAGGGGAGCTGCACGAAAACCGGCAATCTAGAAAGTCACTCTCTCAGCGAGATAATACTGTCGATACTCTGGATGGGGAAGTATAAATCGACAATGAGTCAGGAACATTGATCGCTGAAAGCTGTGATCTTGAGCAATCCACTCTACCAGCCGGCTAGACATCGTTGTAAATGCAACCTGTAAAAATTTATTATGTTAGTGAATCATTTTCTCTAATACAATAAATAAGGATGAGGATAAAGTATTTACCGAGTTCATGAAGCAGCTGTCGAAGAATGATCTCAGCTCTCTGATAGGAAGCTTCCTCTTTGGTGCTTCTACCCTCTCTTTATACCACCTCCAAGCAATGGGAGAAAGAGGATTTGCAGGGGCAGGTAGCTCACGAAGAAAAGGGGCGACACCAGGAAAGTACTCGTAAGCCCAAGTCTAAAAATAAAGAAGATATCAGAGTTGGTGTATATCAACATATATAAGACAAAAGAAATGTTCTTTACATTACCTCCCAGAAGTAGTACAGGCCACATGGAGCAATACGGGTATAGCAAAGGTCTGACATGTCGTCATACAATCTACACAACATCATGCTAGCCCAATCATATGTCTGAAGTCGTGTCAGGTCGAGTAGGCTCTTCAGCACATTGAGACTCACTGCATCCTTCTTGTTTGCTAAGAAGGAGCTAGCAAACAGGAGAATCAGGGTAAACCTGGCCACCTGATCAGCAGTAAGATCGCCTACCTCATAGCAAGCATAGATGACTGGCGCCTGCTCTACAAGCCACCTCCGCTGAATGCAACGAGGCGCCTGATGTCGAGGATAGTCAACCCCGATCAAAGTGACCATGTCGGCTGAAGAAATGTCATGCCGCCAGTCATCATAGAACTCCACCATCTCAACACCGAAGGGAATCCCAGAAATGACGGAAAAGTCGGTAGGCGTCATCGTCATCTCCCCCCAAGCAAAATGGAAGGTATCAGTAGTGGGCCACCATCGCTTGGCCAGCGCGCAGATCAACTCCCTGTGGATATCTCTGCCCACATCTATAGTCCTCAAACGGTGGAGGAAAGCAGGTCTGATAAGATCCCCCACCAGATGCCCCGCATCAAAGATGTAGGCCGAAATAGTGCTCATGGGACTCTCGGCTATGGATATCCTAATCACAGTGTCCTAAAAAAATAGAGAGAGGGATTTTCTAATTCATTATTGTGGATAATTTGGGGGGCAACTTCAGAAAAATTTAAGTTCTTTCCCCAGCCAGGTGTGACTTCCTAGAGGATTATTTATGAGTTCTTTACTAGAAATAATTACTGATAGCAGAACATAGTGAAGCCTGGTATTACTCCTGTTTCATTACTAGAGCTAATTCAAGTGCATGTAAAGGAAAGATTCCTAAAATTTGTTTCTAAGTTCCTTACTGGAAATAAATAAAATTCCTAAGCATGCACACTAGATGAGTAAAGGGGAAGGTACTTACCTCATAGCAGCCGGTCCGGGAACTGTGCTTCTCCTCCTCAAGTAAAAGATTGCAGGGAGGGAGTGGGATTTCGAACTCTTCTAGGCCAGTGAAATCCATCGTCAAAAGAAAGTTTGAAGGAAAGGAAAGAAGAAGAAAGAATGAAAGCAAATGAAAATGGAACGGAAATGAGCCTATTTATAAGGAAAAGGTGAAAACGCGGGTCTTTTGCACCTCGCTCAAAATCCTCATTTCTGATGACCACTGAGCCCCATAAATCATTTTTATGGACCCCAGTAGGGGGCAATTGTGAATACTCAAATTTTGAGGCTCGGAAAGCCGATTTTCTCAAGACTACAGACAACCGAGCCGGACCGAAGGTCCGCGGTAAAGTTCACAAAAAGTATGTCTTCATGGTACTTGAAATGTCAGGAGCGACGCAAGGATTACGAATATGGTCCCGAAATAATTTTTGGAGGTCCGTAGCTCCCGAAAAATCAGTTTTAACGAAAATCGTGCGTGTGCTGTTTTGGCGGTCCGACCGCCGACCGCGGCGGTTCCCCCGCCGGGACTGGCGGTCCGGCCGCCGACTCCCGCGGCGGTCCGGCTGCCGCCGTTTTTGCTTTTTCCTTTTTTCCCTCCCTGGTCACTTCCACGGCGGTCCGACCGCCGTTCAGGTCCGAATTTTGTCCATTTTGTCTATAAAAGGCCTCCGAATTTTCAGAACAAGGGTTCAGTTTTTTCGGGGGGGCTTCGGGCGGACGAACTCTCTATTTTCATATGCTTAAGAACTTCTCTTGGACTTTTCTTTGCATAAATCTAACCTTGTGCTGTAGGAATCAATCGAAATCAAAATTAAAAAACCGTAATCAAGAATCATAATCCAAGGTCCAAGAAAACGAGATCTGGAACTACGAAGTGGGAGAATCCTAAACAAGGTAATATCCTAATTTATCCTTAGTCAATTTAAGCATATCATGAGCACTACACCTCCTTCTTAATTTCTTTTGGTCAAAGACCTAATCTCTTTTGGCATGAAGCCCATCACAATTAAAATCAACCTTTTGGCACGGAGCCTAAATCGCATTCTTTTTGGTACCAAGTACCCAAATTTCATCAAAATTAGCACTAAGTGCTCAAAATCTCACAATTTTGGCAAAAAGCCCGACAATGCACGAAGCATACACACACACATGCATAATGCATAATTGCCTTTAAATAGGCTTTTCCGAACTACATGGGCTTTGATCTCTCATAAAAATGAGAGTATGTAGGCACGTTTGGGATTCACCCCAAATAGCAAGTCCACAATTTACTAACAATCTGTTTGTCTTCTTTTCTTCGTCCCTTTTAGGTTTGTTTCTTTTTGGCAAATTAATCAAATACATGACATAGTCCCCGAATCCTCCTTGGGTTCGTAGATTAGAAACCTTTACATTAGATGCATTATTGGAGTCAAACAAGGGTTTTCTTAGTTTTTCCCTTTGAACAGAAAAAATTGAGTGGCGACTCCTAACAACAAGTGAATGTTCCTCCGAATCCTTTTCGGGTGGAAACCGAGGTTCACACAACCCTTGACTCCTCGTCCTTTGCCTAATCCTCTTCCACCTAACTTTGATACTAATGCATTTTGCCAATTCCATCAAAGGCCTGGACACGAAATGGACAATTTCATGAAGTTAAGGCATGAGATCCAGAATTTAATTGATAATGTCAAGTTGCCTGAGTCGGACAAGCCCAATACCAAAGGAAATCCATTTCCAAGGTTCAACAGGGTGCCACCACCAGCAACCTTCATGGTAGGAAAAGGATTAGAAGAGGATTTTGTTTTATCATCCTTTCAAGATGGGAATGTTGAAGATGTGAAGGAAAAAGAAGCTTAAACTCAACGAACTTTCCTTAGCTTGAATGTTGCTTTTCAATTTTACTTTCTTTCATATTTTAATTGGAACAATCTTATTTTTCAAATTATGTTTGTTTGAATAAATTACTTTCATCAAAATTTTTGTTGGCCTTTGTTCATTTTGGTGCTCAACCGATGAGGAATCTAGCTTGATAATTCATGAATTAATATATTTATGCATCATGACTCGAATGACTTTACTAGATGAGGGAATTGCTCTATAGCATCGAGTTGTGTATGCTTAGAGAGGGCTCCTGCATAATTACCTTTGTCTAGGTCCTAGTCAGTCTTAGAACATGCTTTGACAAACTTTCGAGGCGAAATTGAACTCTGCTTATTTAAGAGAGAAATGATATAGGCATTGTTTGGTTAGCCAACAACTAGTATCCACCCAATTAAATATCAATCCCTAGTTGTCCCTTTGAGCCTTCATAAAATTTTAGCTGTCTTTTCATTGGCATACAAACCTCAATAACCTATCCTGAGCTGTTGTGATACTTTTGACAAGTCTTATGATCACTAAGATGAATAGGCAAGAAGATCAAAGAAAACAATTATTAGTCAAGACCATAAGGGTAGTTGATGTTTTCAAGACCATAAGGATAGTTGAATTTTTCAATATATCAAGACAGAGTAACAAATGATTTATCCTTGTTAAAGAAGATTTATGTTAATCCACTCATCCATTATTGAAAGCCCAAGTTGGTTCAAACAAGACAACTCTGTTTGAGCTAGAACCAAAAAAGGAAAGAAAGAAAGAAAAAGAAAAAAAAAGAAAAAATAAAAAAAAGAAAAAAAAAAGAGAAAAAAAGAAAGAAAAGAAAACCCAAAATGATTCAAAAAGATAACTGAGTTCTCTTTTACCTAAGACAACAAAAGGCTTCCATTTGGTTTATAAGGAAGGTTTGACTTGAATTGGTCCAACCCAACTAAAGATTCAATCCAAAATTGGAGAAAAGGAGGAAGACTATCCGGTTTTTGAAAGTTCTATACTTAATAGTCCTACAAGAAAGAAGGACAAAATGATAAAAGAAAGGGAAGAGTAAGGAAAGAGAAAAAAGGGAAGAGTAAGAAAAATAAAGAAAAAAAAAGAAAAGGGAAAAGAAGAAAGGAAACAAATTTGGGTCTTAAACTTTTTGCAGGGGCAAAGACTGTCCTAATCAAGATCCAGATTAATGCCAAGAAGATATAGAATGAATTTGGAGTCTAGCAAGATTGCTCCAAACTGCCTAAAATTCAAAAAAAAATATTTATAGTGTGAGGGTTTGTCCATTATGTCACATAAGCTCCTATCTCAAAATAGCCTTCATTTAACCCATGTCCCTTATATACCCCATTTCAAGCCTATCAAAGACCTGTTGATCTCTCTTGGTAGGAAGAGTCTATTAGTGGAGATAGTTTGGATAAGCACGCATATGAGATAGACAATATTTAACCTCAAATGAGACCTTTGGCCGAGTAATGTGTATGTGCCTATCTGAAGTGCAACAATTCTTGCTTAAATAGAAATGATTCCTGAGTTTAGTACGGTAACTAGGGTTGTTATGTTATAGATATGTTAATTTGGAAAATCAAGTCCTGAGGTACATTGACATTGATTTGGCAAAGCCAACATTTGATTTCAAAATGAAAATTCAAAAATTTCAAAAAATGTTTTGTCATACAAAGCCTTCAAGTTAAGGGAAGTATGTTGAACCTCCAAAGGACACATTGGGCAAAGAAAATTATTATTGGCAAAGTTATGAAGAAACTACCAACTGACATGCTGGGACATAGTTCGAAATAGATGAATCCCTGACTCTGCTACTTGGGATCTCCACCACTCATGTTTTCAACATCTTGAGGATAAAAGCCACAAATGCAAAAGCTTTTGATCATTCCAATGCAAGATTTGAGCAAGCATCAAAACGGAACCAATGAGAACATTTTTGCCGATAACCTCGGTCTGTGAGTCAATAAAACCGCTGTAAGTATCATTCATGCATATCATGCATACATGAGTATAACACATCACACTTTCTTGTCTATTCTTTGGCAAAATGAATAGCAAACACCCTGCGAAGTAATGAATCAAAATCAAATCAGGGGGGCATAGAAAGCCCATTGCTTGAGAAAGCTCCAGTAATCTTGCAAAGAGAAGAAATACGTGCTTGTGCGAAGAACTAGACAACAACAACATCAATTAGAGTCCGCATAGAAAAATCATGGATTTGAGCCTACACAGGGGGGCAAAGTTTCTCCTTTTCAATTTTTTGAGTTTATATATAAAATATTTTCAAACTCACTTGCAAATATCTCGCCACGCAGGGGGCAAGGAGAGGATATGAAGGCTAGATAAAAAGGGCTGAATTTTTTGCAAAAGTGCAAATGAAGAATAAAAAAGAATGGAATAAAAAAAGAGAGAAAATTAGAATTCTCAAAAGAATGAAGAGGCAAAAGA
The DNA here is from genome assembly GCA_947685225.1 of Garcia nutans. Taxonomy (NCBI): domain Eukaryota; kingdom Viridiplantae; phylum Streptophyta; class Magnoliopsida; order Malpighiales; family Euphorbiaceae; genus Garcia; species Garcia nutans. The sequence goes on from CANTUV010000013.1 coordinate 4,045,927, forward strand.
CAAAAGATCAATCCAGTTAAAAGAACTGAAGCCAGGGTGAAGACCCGATCTCAAAGGATGAAGATCCATATTTCAAGGGTGAAGACCTGATCTTCCACTTACAAGGGTGAAGACCCGATATCAAAGGATGAAGATCCATATTTTCAAGGGTGAAGACCTGATCTCCAAGGATGAAGATCCATTTGCAAAGGTGAAGACCTGATCTTAAAGGATTAAGATCCATTTGCAAGGGTGAAGAACCGATCTCAAAGGATGAAGATCCATTTTTCAAGGATAAAGACTGATGTCAAAAGATGAAGATTCATTTTCAAGGATGAAGACCCGATCTTAAAGGATGAAAATCCATTTTGAGGGTGAAAAATCATAATGCATAGAATAACCGGAGCAGTCAGATTTCTCAAATGATAAAAGGTCAGTCAAACTCAATCTCGGGTCCAAGCACCCAAATTCAATTCAGTCTTGGGTCCAAGCACCCATTCTCGGGTCCAAGTACCCAAATCAAATCTAATCTCGGGTCCAAGTACCCAAATCAAATCAATCTCGGGTCCAAGTACCCAAATTCCATCCAATCTTGGGTCTAAGTACCCAAATCAAATTCAATCCAATCTCGGGTCCAAGCAACCAATCTTGGGTCCAAGTACCCAAATCAATTCAAGCTCGGGTCCAAATACTCAATTTCGGGTCCAAGTACCCAAATCAACTTTAATATCGGGTCCAAGTACCCAAATTTCATCCAATCTTAGGTCCAAGTACCCAAATCGAATTCAACCCAATCCCGGGTCCAAGTACCCAAAATCAATTCAATCTCAGGTTCAAGTACCCAATCTCGAGTCCAAGTACCTAATCTCGAGTCCAAGTACTCAATCTCAGGTCCAAGTACCCAAATCAAATCAATCTCGGGTCCAAGTACCCGATCTCGGGTCCAAGTACCCAAATCAAATTCAATCTCGGGTCCAAGTACCCAATCTCAGGTCCAAGTACCCAAATTAAATCAATCTTGGGTCCAAGTACCCAATCCCGGGTCTAAGTACCCAAATTCAATCAATCTTGGGTCCAAGTACCCGATTTTGGGTCCAAGTACCCAATCTCGGGTCCAAGTACCCAAAATAAATTTAAATCGCCATCTCAAAAATTAAGTCTTATTGCTTTTCACTCTCTTTCACTTAAGTTTCAGATCATTCAAGCAGGGGGCAAACTGTAGACCCTTAATTTTTGACCCGGTCCGGTCCAATATATTTTAATTAGTCCAAAATAATTTTTGTGTTATCCAATATATTTTAGTTAGTCCAAAATAATTTTTATGGTATCTTAATTAATTTTAATATTTATTTTAGTAAAAAATGGTAAAATGAATAAAAATTCAAAAATAATAAAAAATAACAAATAACAAAAAAAATCGGCGACGAAAAAATCGGGGACGAAAAAATCATCACTGAAAGTCAGCGCGGGCCCGTAGGCTTTTCGTCCGCAGGAATTTCCTGCGGGCGAAATGGCCTACGGGCCCGTTCCGCGCATGCTGCCGCAGCCATCTGCGGCAGATTTTTTAGCCAGCGCAGTTTTTTCGCAGCAGTTTTTTTTCGCCAGCGAAATTTTTCCGATGCAAAATTTTCGAAACCTAATACAATTAGGTTTTGGTTTCCTTTTCTTATTCAATAAAGATGCCGTGAATAATTAGAAATGAAGGATATAAAACTTCTATAAATATGGATTAAACAACACAAAAAAAGGGGAGGCCGAAAATAAAAAAAATTGGACAGTAGCTTGAAAAAGTTGAAACCAAATCAGTGAAGGAAAAGGAGCAATTCAATTTATTTTTTTCTGGAATAGAAGGGATACGATTTAAGCAATTCAAAAGGCAGCAACTGTCTTTATTTTAATTCATCTAAGAAAAACAATTTTTGGAGGAATCATCAAAAGGAGGTATGTATTAAATTCTTTGGTTTTTTTTTCACAGTAGCATAATCATCCTTTGGTTTCTTTTAATTCAAAAAATTTAGGACCTCAATTAACTTTTTCTAAGGATTAAAATTCTTAAATCGTGGCTTTATTTTCTAAAAGTTTAAAGCTATTAGATTTATTTCTTCAAAACTCCAAAACCAAAATTTGTTTTCCAAATTTTCAAAACTCAAAATTGTGTTCTGTTACTTTCCCAAAAGCTTTAAAAATATCTTTTTTTTCTTTATAAACTTTAAATCGTTGGTTTATTTTCATAAAATTCCATAAAATCTTCAATTGCTTTTTCCAAATCCTAAAAATCATGCATCACCGAAACCCTAAATTCTAAAACACTAAACCTAAATTCAACTTCTAAACCTAAAATAGTAAACTCTAACTCCTTTAAAACCTTAAACCCTAACTTTTTCTAAACCTTAATCCTTTAAAACATTAAAAACCATAAAAACATAAATATTTTGAATTTACACAGTAAGCTTGAAATCACCATTTAAAACCACAAATCAAAAATATTTTAAAGTGTCTAATACCCTAGTTTCATGATTTCACCATTCAAATATTAATTTAGTTAATCAAAAAGTTTTACCAATCTTTTAAAACATAAAAACCCAATCTATTTTAATTCCATAAAAAAGTCACAGTAGCTTAATTTATGAATTTCAAAACCCCTAAACACAAGAAATAAAGGATTCTAAATGGAAACAATAGCTATAACTTAGATTTTTTTATTTGCCTTATTTAATTCTATATTTGATTATGCTTTGATTTATTTTATATGCTTTAATTTATTTAAGTTCAATGCTTGGTTCATTTAATTTATCATGGATGGATGTTTACTTTCTATTGATATTTAATATCTTTGATGAATGATTTATTTATTATGAATATTTACTTTTATCAATTAATTTAGATTTCTAAAAGTTGTAAGAGGTATGTTTCCACTTGGTGGGTACCTCATTAGTTAAATATCATGTAATTTAATTTGCTTTTCTATTTTTGAACCTATGTAAAGGGCATGTTTCTACCTTTCGGTGGGTGTCCTATTTAGGCATGTGATGTAAGGACATGTTTCCATCTTTGGATGAGTGTCCATTTATTTGTTTTGCTTGGACCTCGCTTTGATTTTAATATATTGATGCTTTCTTTTAATTATTGTGTGTAATATAGATAATGTTGTTATATTTAAGAATTTTATAATATCAAGACCTGTAAAGGAGGCCGGTTCCAATAAACCAGGCGTTGTGGGGGTGCTGAGTCAGTTCTCACCTTCCCCACACGTACCCAACTTTCCGAATCCATTAGGGGGTTGGGGATTCCTTAGGAATCGAGCCATCCACCCATTTCTTTTTTCCGGCCCGTCCGGGTGGCGACTCCATTTTCTCCGGACTTAGGTCCGTGTTCTCTAAAGCCCCGAGCCTAAATAGTGCCGAAGTCACAAGAACCATTCCACCAGGAGTGGGGGCAAAAATCCCCGCTCACACATTTATTGTGTATGCATTAAGTGTATTGTTAAAAAGTCATTGGTATTGGCTAGATTACATTAAATGTGATTAATATGTGAATTATATGGAAATACCCAAAGTAATTGGGTAATGTGTTGTAAATGCAAAAATGTGGTATAATGTAATGAGATATGTGGAAACATAATGAAATGAATTGATATCGATATAAATGAGAAATATGAATAAATTGTGTGCCTAGTATGTTATTTCATTTTTAGAGTTCTGTGTTTGGCGACATGCCTATGATTTGCCTACGGGCTAGACGCTGGGTGTCACTGTGAAAATATTTTTGAGGTGAAATGACCGGGTCGTAAGCCTCAAAAATAAGTCCTTAAAGCTGGACTGGGTAAAATGACCGGGTCGTAAGGTCAGACCTAGTTGGACTATTACATTGATATTTTGCCTACAGGGCTAGACACATGGTGTCATTATAGACCAAAATAGTAACTCTAAAATTTGAACAACATATTAGTTATCTTTGGGCCCATGTTTGTGTTTGTTTTTATGTGAATTGTGGATTGTAAAATATTTAAGAAGTATGAGAAAATGGAATGATGTGATATCCATATGTATTGTGCAATGGCATTGCATTTGAGTTTTATTGTTATTAAGTTTATATTACTAGGCTTTTGGCTTAGTGCAATTGTTTACATTGCGTAGGTGACAGGGTAGATTCGGCTGAGCCGGAGAGTTCTTCTAGACCAGGTCGGGTCTAGACTTATGGTTGTGCTTGTAGAGTTGATATCAAGATTAGAAACACTATCAATAACATGTATATATTTTATGTTATTGTATATTTTGGGTATTATGCATATTATATTATGTTTTTGGATTTTATGCATTGTAAACTATAAAGAATGTTTGGATTAAGTTATTTGAAATGAGGGTTTAAATGTATTCTAAATTATATATATATATATAAATGTTTGAGAAACTTGGTGAAATTGAGGAGTATGGGTGAAATGGTGATTTAAAATTATTTGGGAGTGTTTTCTGATGCAGGTTGTGTAATTGATAAATTTTGGGACTTCCAAATTACAGACAAAACTCTGGCAAATTTTTCTCAGAGATTTTCATATAAAATGTTTATTTTGAATTCCTATAACAAGTAAAGAATATTTATATACTATTTAATTTTATATATTTAGTATTTGAAATTTTAAATCAAAAATGTGAAAATTTTTATTAAACCGGTCTGTGACATTTTTGTACCGTATATACGTAATTTACATATGCTAAAAATATATATTATACGTATATAGGGCATAAGAATGTTAAACGGGCACTGCCTATGCTCGGGCTCCAACCTGCAAGACAAGAGAGAGAGGCAGATCGGGCTCAGCGGTGGAGTCTCTGATGAGTAAGTCAGGCTCGGTCTATCTAAACATAAGAAGAGTAATTATGTAGAGAAGAGTAGAGAAGATATCATACCTGTGGGAGTCTGCCCCTATTTATAGATGGTGCACGGGGGACATACCTGTATGTGTCAGAGAATATTTGGAATGTCGAGATGGTGCGCTTGCCACATCGGGACTGTGCGCCTACTGTGTTAGAGGATGTCCAGTGAGCTCGGTAGGGTAGGGATGCCAAGAGCTGAGGTTGAGTCTTCTTGAGAGCCCGGTCATGAGGATGACTGGATAAGGAGCTTGGGTGATGAGCTTGAGAAAGGGAGGGGTAGCATAAGTAGTCCCTCTCATGTTATTTGACATTTATGTCAAAGTCATATATAGGAGCTCAAAAGAGCTAGGCAAAAAGTGTATGTACTGAATCATGAAATAGATGTTGTATCACAATATGCAATGCTTAAGTGTGGTGCTTGAAAAGAGAGCTCGGTAAGTGGGGGTATTATCACTAGTCCCCCACTAGTCATTTTATATTCATGTCAAACTAAGACCTGTGACAGAGAAGGAAAGCTTGACAAGAGCTATAGAGAAATTGAAAGACATAAGGTAGAGCTTAAGGAGTTAAAAAAAGAAGAGCTTGAAAAGCTTAGGGAATGAGAGAAAATGATAAGAGTTTGAGAGTATACTCTCCTAAGAAGTCTTGGCATTTATACCAAGGAGTCAGTGAAGATTCCAGGAAGACACATGTCAAGCGGAGGTGAAGTGACGCTTTAAAAACTGAGATAATGATTGGGCAGAAATTGAAAAGATATAATGTCTACGACATTAAAGAGAAACGCCGGTTCACATGGCCAAAGTGGGCTCTATAAATAAAGAGTAGTGGGACAACACTCGATACACGATTCAAAAGAGAGAAGCTCGGTTCATCTGACTAATAAAGGCTTAAGAGCTCGATTTTAGAGGTTAGTTTTAAGTTTCTGTTTTAAGTTTTGCATTAAAATTCTAGTAGTAGAATGGTATGAGTAGTTATCGGCTCAGCTGTACCAGAGGAGGGAAGAGAGGTAGGTTGTCAAAGTGTCCTTGGCAAGGTTACTTATTATGAAAAAGGAGCTTGAGCAGAGCACAGTTCAAGGAGACATCTGACCATAGTTGATGAAGAGAAAGAAGTATGGCCAAGGGTGAGGTCCATGCGAGCTCGAAAAAAGCTTAGGTGAGGGATATTCGGTCCACCTTGACACAGATAGACCTCAAGGGGATCCGACAGAAATACAGAATATCAAAAGACTATAAGATGCTCATTTCTGGAGAATAAATCTAGGCATACGATGACTTGGTTGACAACTAGTTTATGATCTATGAAGAAGATCTGAGGTTGGGGGTGAGATTCCCTCTGCGCCTATTCCCACTGGCTTTCCTGCACTACCACAACATCGCCCTTGGTCAACTCAACTCAATGCGTGGTGAACTATCACAGGGTTTGATATACTGTGCGGGTTGCTCAAGATTGTGCCTACTCTGCAAGTGCTGAGTGCCTTCAGCGTGCTCAGGATACACCCGGGGGCAGATGAAGACTTTCTGTACCTACAAGGATGGTTTGGGCTTTGTATGTTTGCAGAAAAGTGAAATTCGATAAAGGCATGGAAGGACCAGTTTTTCATTCTAGAGAATAGGCAGGGGTTCAGCTGCCAAAATATTTGGTGGGTCAATTCCAGTGGCGAACAGGTGACCAGGGGGAGGCTAGACAAGAACGAGCTCACTATATTTGAGATAGTGGAGTGAGACATTCTAAGATAGAAGAGGAATATCATTACATTGATAAGGGAGTACTTCCCCTTTGGGAGGGCTCCAAAGGAGATTTGGCCAGAAGACTGGACATGTATGCTCTATGCTTGAATACTTATTTTTTATTTTACTGGGAATGTGTCAATGTGTTATGATGTATTTAGTTAACTTGTGGCTCAGTTGAATAAAGAGGGGCTCAGGATTGGCGAGCAGAGAACTAAAATGTCTGGCAGAGAAGGAGCCCAAAAGGGAGGAGTGAAAAAAAGCCAGAATGGCTAGCGAGCAACTGAGCGAACGAGCTGCTGGGACCAGTTTTAGTCGGGAGGAGGATCCTATGATGGACTTGGCTCTATCCACAAAGGCAATGTCAGAGAGTCAGCCACATAGAAAAGTAGAAGAACAAGTGCCTTATGAAGTCCTACCACAGACCGAGGTGGAGGAAAACTTGCCTCGAAGAGAGGTGGGAGAATCACTAGCTTGCCGGTACAGCATGGTCCTACTAGTGGAGGCGGTAAATGAAAAGTTGGCGGGCCTGCACAATACCCCATATTTGGTGCAGGATGCTGGGCCGCAGAAGGTGTTGAAACAGATATACAAAGCTATTCCAAAGAAGAAGCGTGAAAGCAAGCAAAAGATCTCGGAAGAGGTGGCGAAAAAGATGGTGACAATGTCTCATATGGTAAGGAACAATTCAAAAATTTGAAGTTAGAGTCATTGTCGGGAATAGAAGCTAACTAAAGAATTTCTGTAGGTCACCCAACTCTCCCATGTCATTGAGGATCGAGTGGCGGATATGACAGCTAGCTTTACCCAGGCGGCCAGGAACTGTGATGAAGAAGCTGCCAAAAGGATAGAGATAGAGAAGTCCTTGAAGGCTAAGGACGAAGAGTTGAAGCATGTTCAAGAAGCTTTGAGGAGGGAAACAGAGGAGCTAAGCTTGGCCAGAGAAACCCTGAGAACCAAAACTGAGGAGTTGTGCTCGGTGAAGGAGGCTCTAAAGAGCAAGGATGTAAAGCTACGCCTGGCCGAGGATGCTCTGGAAGCTGCGTGGCAAGGGATGGTTGCCTAGTCCTCGAGGAGCGACAAGCACTACACTCAGAGTGTTTATACTTATCAAAAGGCTATGTCTAACCGGTTGAAGGAGGAGAACTCGAACATGGACTTTTCCTGGATGATAGAAATAGACATCGACCAACTCGTTGTCGAGCATGAGTCAGGGGACGACGAAGATGAGGAGGACATGGATCAAGAGGACTAGGTCCATGATTAGCATAGTTTTTGAGAAATATGTTTTTCTTAGGCTTAGTCTATGAACAATGTAAAGATCGGGCCATTTTGTAATAAAACTTTATGCTCTATGAATGGAGTATTTTTCTTTTTGAACCAAAGTTTGATACTTTATTTTGTCTTTTATGCGATATGCTATTAGTATTAGTCTAAGGTTTTGGCCAAAATCAAACTTGAAATAAAAAATCTTCCGGCTATACTATGTTGATTCGTTTGAGAGGGTTATTCAATTTGCTTGAGCACAAGATGTATTAGAGCGTTCTAATATTACAATGCGCCTTGGGAATGGTTATAGTGTAAGCTCGGGTTACACTGCGCGCTCTGACGGCCTTGTACCGAGTTATCTATTAAGCATGTAGGTTGATTAACCCGGACTTCACTTCATGCTATGTTATGTTGTGAATGTATACATGCACTTTAAGAACTCTATAAAATAAAAATGAGAAAAGTGAAGTTGTAGAGTAAGTATGGGTAACCTTTTTTAAAGTACCACCTGCAACGGTCAATTGGCCCGAACGTGTGGCTCGGGGCTCTAGTTTGTCTATGATGTTGGCTTAGACCATGGCTCGATTTATAGGCATGAGAAGTTTTTTTCTGTTATGAGCTTGCTTGCGCTCGGGTCTTTGATGAGTTTGAGTGTATGCTTATTCCTTAGGGACATACTATTTGGGATGCCAATGCTCGGTAATCAAGGATGTTAGTGCTCCCTCCATTGCCTTGACATTCATGTCAAGTTGCCCCTTGGGCATGCCATTGGATGGTGGATTAGCTAATTGCTGCAATAATAGATTAGGCTTGGAAATAGCAAATATAGACGTCATTCTGAGTAACATAAGGTGCTCAATTTGAGCACTAAGATATGTAATTGCTATTAGAGCTCGGTATGTGGCAATGGCATCATATATAGTAATAAAGAGTTAGCATTATAATAAAAATAGGAACTTGCACATATAGACAGAGTGTCAGTATATAGTGTTATAGGAAAAATTGATGCATGGCTTAGAGTGCTTACTTAAATGCTCGATCATTGTGGGCATTGTAATATGCACGATCAAGAGCTTCGAGCACGGCTAGGGTTTGTTGACAGGCACCGTGAGTGCTTAAAAGTTTAAGAGTAATGAGGGCACAATGACATGCACCATAAGTGCTTAAAGAGTTTGAGCCTGACGAAGGTGCATTGACATGCATCGTAAGTGCTTAAAGAGTTTGAGCAAGATGAGGGCACTAAGGGGCTCGGTGTTCGAGGCATGATGTGTAGTAATATATGTTAAGTGCGTGCGAGGGTGCTGTAATAGTTCTGGACGTGTTGGGGCATCGAGATAGCATAGGGCGAGCATGGCGCCTTACCAATATTATAATATGAACTATTAAAGTATCGCACGATTAGGATGTTTCCATTGTGTGAGTTGTAGGAAGTATATGAGGCTCTACCACTTATATCGGGGAGTAGCTTGTCCATGCTCACTACACTACTGATGACAGGGCTACCTTAGAGGGGTCTTTCTAGCTCTCTGAGCTCGGGCTCAGGCATTGTATATGATCGGGCTCCAACCTGTAAGATAAAAGAGAGAGGCGGATCAGGCTCTACGGGGGAGACTTCGATGCCTAAGTCAGGCTCGGTTTTTCTGACCATAAGAAGAGTAATTGTGTAGAGAAAAGTAGAGAAAATGTCATACTTGTGGGGTTCTGCCCCTATATATAGATGGTGCACAGGGGATAAAATCTGTATGAGTCAGAGAATATTTAGAATCTCGAGATGGTGCGCCTGCCACATCGGGATTGTGTACCTGCTGTGTTAGAGGATATCCAGAGAGCTCGGTAGGACAGAGGTGTCCAGAGCCGAGGTTGAGTCTTCTTGAGAGCCCGACCATGAGGATGATCGGATAATGAGCTTAGGTGACTAACTCGGGAAAGGGAGGGGTAGCATCAGTAGTCCCCCTTAAGTCATTTGATATTTATGTCAAAGTCATGTATAGGAGCTCGGTAGAAAGTGTTTATATTGAATCATGAAATAGATAATGTATCACAATATCCAGTGCTCAAGTGTGGAGCTCGGTAAGTGGAGGTATTATCACCCAGATAAAAAAAGATGAGTTTTTTTTTTTTCACAAAAAAGCCTTAAGGGATAAAAAAATAAAGCCTGCAAGTTCTATAAAACTAAAAATTAAAATAAATCCTTCAATCTCATCTTGAATAAGGTGTTTGAGAGAGAGAGAGAGAGATTAGAATTGGTTAGGTTGAAAGTAGGGGTTTCAAATTGAGTAAATGGATCGTGTTTGTGTTAGACTAACTGATTCTGATAATATGATTAAGGTCAATATATATAAACATAACTTATTCATTAATCATGTCGACACAAACATGACTTAAAAATTAAACGGGCTATGCGAATATGACATGTATAACACATTTACTTAAAAAAATTATATGTGGATAACATAACCCGACAAGATGCATTCAATCCATATAATATTTTTAATCTAAAATAATTTTATATTCTTATATAATTAATTAAAAATTATTCATATAATAAAATTATGATTAAATAATTTTAAAATATAAATATATTAAAAATTCTTAAAAATGCACAAAAACTAAAATATATAACATAATTAATATGAAATAAATGATGAGTGTACATTATTTAGCATTAAAACTTAGTGATAAAAAAAGTTAAGAAAATAATGTATAGTTACCAATACAACTTTTGCAATACAATTTTTTGAATTATTTTTCTATTCTATTTTCTTTATAAATTCTTTTCTAAATTTTAAATTATAAAAAGTTATTTGATATAAAATATAAAAGATTAGATAATTTAAAGCATAAAAATTATTTAGTTTTTAATATTTGATTTAAAAAATGATTTCTAAAATTCATAAAGAATTAAAACTTAAATTAATTAATAATTAAATTAATAAAATAATTAAAAATAATTTAGTAATGGGATGAAATTAATAAATTTTTAATAAAAAATAATTTAAAATTTTAATAAACTATCTCTAAATAAATAATATTACACCATACAATAATAGATTATAATAATATAATAATATATAATACTTATTTTTATTTTTTAGAGCAAATAATAATAAAATATATAGGTTGGAGTTGTATTAAAACTATGTTGCTTTAGTTAAATGGGTTGTAGCAAATTTGTATGTCGACTCAAAACTATATATTTTATTAAATTGAATAAAAGTGATATTGAATTGCTTTGGGTTTGGATTTAGCTTTGTTACATATGGTGAGAGAGAATACAGAGGAACCACAAGAAGAGAAAGGTTAGATTATAAAAGTTTGATAACGTGTTGAAAATATTTGATAAAAATTTGATGTTTGTACATGTTCAAGAGTAAGCTGAGAAATAGTTTAAATAAGATCATGTTTATATTAATTTAAGAATATAGAGGTGTGTCATAGGGCGTTCGTAAAATAAAAGGGCTAATAGATTTTTATATTTTTTATAAGTACAAGTCCGAGTTTATGTATTAAGTCTTATTAATTATTAACATTTTAATCTCATACTATAAAGGAAAAAACATTTTAATCTCCCAATTAATGGTCAATCAAACATTTAACTTCTGATTGTCAGTTATATACAACTAACTGTAAACACTTAATTAATGAAACATGGGATACCCTAATCTTATGGTTAGAGGATGAGAAGGAAATAGGAATCGGAATTGCATAAAAAGATGTATGGCAAATACAAAATAGAAAGAGTGGGGCCATATCCGTACATAAGAGTCTAAGGTGGCCACACCCAAATCTTATATCAAAATTCTCATCAGCGTCCAATTTCTCTTCAACGTTGACCGTCACACAGTTCCCACTTCCATAATCAGAACAATAAAATAAATACGTCAATCAAAGCAACAATTCCCAATCGCCAAAATCACAAAAGCATAACATGTTTTTAGGTAAAAAACAATTATCTAAAACAACAAAGTGAATTTATTTACTTGCATTATTAATAGTAACAAATTAATTCAATTTTTTTTCAATTTTAAAAGTATTAACATTTTTTATCATTATTAATATAATTAATTGCTATAGCACAGTATTCAAAATAAATAATACACATTTTATAGGACAAGAAATATACTTAAAATCATTATGAAGGATAATATTCTTTAAAGAAAAAAAATGCTATGGGGATCAAGATGTACTAAATTAAATTAGATAAAATAGAAATTTCAGTAAATTAAGGACAAAATGAAGATTTTAGTCTATAATATAACATTTATATTGAATATATATATTAATAATAAAAGTAAAAAAAATATCCTTCTTAATTTATCACAATTTGATTATTTAGTGGTGTCCTTTTTTAAATATGGAAGTCATGAGTTAACTTAAAATTCTGTTAAAAAAGCTGACTTAAAAATTTTGAAGAGTCAATTTTTGTATTAAACTTTCAAAGTGTTTATAATTTATTAATATGGAATTTTTCACATGTAATTTATATCTTAACACAGATTTAAATTTGGAATGGTGTTGAGTTTATAAGAAAAGTAATTTGTAAAATCCAAAAAAATAAAAATAAAAAGGCAGAAATTTAGTAATAAAGAAAGTAATATAGATTAATAGATGATAAATCTATTTATAAGATATCAAATTCTGATAGAGAAATTAATAAAAAAATTACTTAATAAAAATTTTAAATATTTTATAATTATTTTAAAATAAGAAAAGTAAATTTAAATTAATTTAAGAAATTATAATCATCATAATTATCAAAACAATTAAATCATTACATCATATCCTTCTATTTTAAGAAAATTCATCATCAGAATTGTAGCATGAAACTGAAATCTAAAATAAGTATTTGAATATATATTGTAAAATTTTTAATGGAGCAACATTAAAATTGGCACACCATTAATTAATTTCAATGAAATCAACATATGATATGCAACTAAAATAACAATCATGAATCATTAACAATTTGAATTTGTTCGATTGATAATTTCTCATTGTGAATTATGAGAGTTTCGATTATTTTTGCATCATATTCTCATAAATCTCACTTATTATCAAGTAAAAATTGGTTAAAATCAGTTCAATTGGTTGATTAAATTTAAGAATATCTACCCCACCATTTCATTATCTTTTAGAATCCTTATATTATCACATTCATTATTTGTCCTTTCACCTTGGACTTTCTTCAAAACCAAGTGCATCAAAAGTTATTTAGCTGAATTATTATCTTAAATTCAATTATTATTTAGTTGAATAAATTTTCAATTTTTAATTATACTGTTTTAACCTTTTATTTGAATAATATATCCACGTAATAACCATGATAAAAGTCCACTCAATTAATTATGTTTTAATTTACTTAAAACTTTAAAATTTAAAATATTAAAAATTTAAATTTAAATATTAAAAAAAATAAAATTATATATGAGTTATTTTATTAATATGCTGTGGTTCAATTAAGTTTTGATCTGTGTTGTTGCAAGACGAAAATCGATTTTTTGAGAAATCATAAGTTTAATTTTCAGTTTGATAGGTAACACATATTTATAATTAATATTTGAATGATATATAATATTTCTTAAAAAAGAAAAAAATATTAATATTAAAATAATAAAATGTTCAAAAAGGAAAGAATGATTTTTAATAGTAATCTAATTATTAGATGTCTTACTATTATTATGTTATGCATGGTTTTGTATTTTTCAAAAATTCCATCGAAAATAACATAAATGCTTCTCTGGCAGTTTGTTTGTATATTCTGATTTCTAAAAACATCCTCTAGTGATTATGGAATCGGGAAAATTCCCTTTCTTTTCAATCTATAGTCTATCATTGGATCCACAAAAATTAATTGTGAATTTATTACTATTATTATTATTATTATTATTATTATTATTATTATTATTATTATTATTATTATTCTGTTCTAGGGTTTTGCTATTTTTTTTAAAATTAATTAAATTTCATTTTTATTTTTATGTAGTTACTAATATTACTATATCTAATATATACTATCTAAAACGAATTGTTCATAGGTCCCACAACTTTCTAATTAATTTATTCAATTGATTAATTTATTTCAAATTATTAAATTACCATTGGCTTTATAAATCCTAAAACTTATTGAAGAAGAAAACACTTTTGTTATAATTTGAACATAATCTCCTAGCCGTCTAGATCTAATATTAATTGTTCTACAATAGTTAATGTAACACCCCATCTTAGCCTACGTTTATAGACCAAGATGGACTGTTAACTCCTGGTAGTTGTGTCTTAATATTTTACTTAGCAAATTTTAAGTGCAGATTTAAAAATTTTTTGCCATAACCTCCCCTAAAAATGGAGGTCTCAAGTGTAGCCAAAACTGATTTTTTCTTATTTTTGAAAAACATTTTGTTTCACAATTCAACTCAAGTACACTCCCAATAATCCACCCTTATAACCTCAACTACAATTCTGCAAGAAGAATTCACACTTCTATATTCACAATCCAACTCAATTCAAAATCATACAGTTATTATACATTACTAGATTTACATGCTACATCAAGTTATCTCTTTGTATTGTTCCAATAAGTACATGCCAGTTTCTAATACCAAAATACAAAATGAAGAGAACCACTTAAGTTTGTTGATGACCGACAAATCGCAGGACTCCTCTGCTCGCTACTGGCTCCTTGCTAATAACTTACGAGTTTAGAAGAAACTAAACTCGCTAAGCATTGCTTAGTGGATACTTTAACTAATTACGGAAAATAATTATAAAAGCATAATGCACTTTAAAAATCAATGAGCCGTATAGAAAAATAATATCACAGTAAAAACAATCCATACATGTCATATATTCAGTTATTATCATTTTATTAATTCGCTCCACAAGGTAATTTGGTAGACTAACGTATGGTAAGGAACTAACTGAAACAACTGTATATATATTCTGTGGCTGTGGCCCTAAAAAAATTGCGGACCAAGCCCTGTGGAATCTGTGGCCGAAGCCCTCGGACCGGAGTCCTATATAACTCGGGCGATTGCCCTATATAACTCGGACCGAAGTCCTATATAGCTCGGGTCGTCACCCTATATAACTCGGGCCGAAGTCCTATATAGCTCGGGTCGTCACCCTATATAACTCGGACCGAAGTCCTATATTAAAGCAGCACTGCATATAGTATGATATATCATACCCTTACCGTACTCAGTACTGTCCCAGATACCCAGTGGAGCCAAAATTCTCATGCCATTACTTAATCGAATATGCATGTCCTATATAGCTCGGGTCGTCACCCTATATAACTCGGACCGAAGTCCTATATTAAAGCAGCACTGCATATAGTATGATATATCATACCCTTACCGTACTCAGTACTGTCCCAGATACCCAGTGGAGCCAAAATTCTCATGCCATTACTTAATCGAATATGCATTATACAATTATCGACTTATGTTTCTTATATTATTTCAATGTGAAATATCATATTTTGTCATTTTAATAACATATTATGCTCATTTATATGCATAAGGAATCAATTGGATTACTTTGAAAAATGACCAAATGAATATTAGCAAAATGACCATATGAATAGTAAATTCTGGTTCTTGACCCAACTTGATCCTTGTTTTAGAAAATTTGTATAAAATAATCCACTTGGCTAAAAACTCTAAAATTTTTACAGAATTTATTTTTACATGTTAAAATCATTCCTTTAAAATTTCAGATCAAACTGGACACAAAATCTTGGTCAAATAGTTCACCCAACTAGACTGCTCCAGTTGCCCTGCATCCTGGCAGCAGTTCTGAATGTTTATGAATTCCGTAAATTAAATTCAATCAACGTGGTTTCAAATTATTTTTATCAAATACTAAACTTATTAAACAACAACATATCCAAAATTCAACTCAAGATAATTTTTCTATATTTAATTAAAAATCATACAAGTCACAGCATTTTACTAATTGTAAAACAGAAAAATTTCAAAAGGAGTTCAATGGTTAAAGTACCAAACCTTGCTTTTCCTTGCTCTTCTTATCTATTTCACTTCCTTTCCTCTCTAATCTCCTTGATTTCATATGAATTTAATATGTCACATATGTAAGAACAAACCCTAGATATGAACATGATGCTACCTTATGATTTTCTAACAATCCTTTACTTATTCTTACTAATAATCACCATTTTCATCATTTCCTTTAAGTAGTTTATCATTTTTCACCATAATCATCAACTTACTAATTCTTTCCCAACATGAACATAATATCAAATCTTCCTAAACATAGCCTAATACCTAATTCTAATGAAAGAATAAGACTTAGGATGATATCTTACTTTATTTCCTATTGAATTTCATTTGAGAAATGGCTTAGACTTGAAACTTGTCTCCTTGAAAATGGAAGGGAGGGGGAGCACGACTTAAAGAAGAAGAAAAGTGGTGATGGTGGTGTCTTTTTGATCCTTACTTGTGTTTGGAAGACCATAATTAGTTGTTTATAATTTAATTTTCATTTAATTTATTTATTTATTTTCAATGGCCATGATTTGTCCAACCCATTTGAATTTAATGGCTAGGATTTAGTTTATTTTCAATGGCCATGATTTGTCCAACACATTTGGATTTAATGGCTAGGATTTGGTTTATTTTCAATGGCCATGATTTGTCCAACACATTTGGATTTAATGGCTAGGATTTGGCCACTTGAAAGTGGCTTTTTGTTCTTTTAAATTTTGCCCCCAAAGTTATATTTAATTACAAAATCGCCCCTCCAGTGAAAATGTCCAAAATGTCCTTATCGGAAAATCGCCCGTAACTTACAAACCGTGCGTTTTCAGGAAAAATCATGCACCACTGTTACTACCCGATTAATCCCGAGAACACATTTATGGCATCCGTTAGGGTCACTATTAAGAACCGACACAACTTTTCGAAAAATTACTCTTAGGTCCTCGGCTTTTCAAAAAATTACCTTTAGGTCCCGTCGACTTCACGGGCCTTCTTTGCACACCAATTTTGTTTTTGACTATCTCAAGCCTATTTGACCACTTATTTATGTCTTTCTTGCCTAATACTCGACTATCTAAACTTTGGGATGTGACAGTTAATTAGTTATTCTCTATACAGATTTTATAGGAAAATTAGTTGT
The DNA here is from genome assembly GCA_947685225.1 of Garcia nutans. Lineage (NCBI taxonomy): Eukaryota > Viridiplantae > Streptophyta > Magnoliopsida > Malpighiales > Euphorbiaceae > Garcia > Garcia nutans. The sequence continues at coordinate 4,062,914 of CANTUV010000013.1, forward strand.
TATTTTTATTATTTTTCATTTTATACATATTTTTTAATAGTTATTTGAGATTTTATAATAAATAATCATGGACTTGCCGTAAGTTGCACAAATATTTTTAGGGATATTTACAAAAATAATTTAAAAATTAAAATACTTTTCACAAATACGTTAGTTTAAAGAAAATTTCAAATGTACCATAATAAAACTTTCTAATTGTAAATATACGGTAACAAATGTTGGCCCTTCATTGTTACTGCTAGAATTCCTACGACTTCTAAAAATCTATGGTCCATTAACAATCTATGTAATAATTGTTTTTCAATTATTTTTAAACATTTTTTGAGAAATTATTTTTTAGCATTTAATTATGATATTATAAATTAATTAATTAATATTAATAATAATTGCTAAAAATATAAAATATTTAAACTAAAATAAGTTTCATTATTTTTTATGAGAAATTTTTTCTTTTTGATTAGCTAATATGCTTGATTAAGATTTATTTCAGTATACAGTAGAGATATATGTGGGGTTTGGGAAGAGGTAAATTCACCAAAAAATCAATAATTAAAAAAATAGTAGTTTCAAAATTATTTTTATTATGCAATATTTTTATTAATTAATTTATATCATATTTTGTGTTAATTTATGCATGTTAATTAATTTTAAATTATATTTTATACACACACTTTTTTATATTTTATTTAATTTATGCATGTTAATTAATTTTAAATTATATTTTATACACACTTTTTTATATTTTATTTAATTTATATTTTTAAAATAATTTTAATAGATACTATAAAAATTATTGAAAAATATATTTTTTTAATATATAACATAATTCATAATTTTTTGCATATATATATAATTATATGTAAACATATACCTATATATCTAATTATATATAATATATATACACATATATTATTATTTTTAAATTAAACATATATATCTAGTTATATGTAATATATATCAATATATAACTAAATATATATTATTTTTATACTCTTATTCTTTTAAATTTTAACAAGCATATATTATTATATGTAACATTTTTTGATATATAATTAAACATATATTATTTTTATACTCTTATTCTTTTTAAATTTAATGTGTATAATATATGTTATTATATGTAATATATACCGACATAAAATTTAATATATAATAGTTTTATACACTTATTCTTTTAAACTTTAACATGTTTATATTATTATATGTAACATATATCGACATATAACGAAATATATATTACTTTTATACTCTTATTCTTTTAAAATTTAACACATATATGTTATTATATATAAAATATACTAACATATAGCGAAAATATATTTACTTATATGTAATATATATCATTTTTATACTCTTATTCTTTTGAAATTTAACACATATATATTGGTATATGTACTAACATATAGCTAAAATATATCAACTTAAATGTAACATATATCATTTTTTATACTTTTATTATTTTAAAATTTAACATATATATGTTGTTTTATGTAACATATACCAATATATAACTATACATATATCACTTTTATACTCTTATTCTTTTACAATTTAATAAGTATATGTTATTATATGTGATGCTACCCCTCTATTTACTGAGCTCTTCCACTGAGCTCCATGTCTGGTCATCTTCATGACCAGGCTCTCAACAATATGGTAGACCTCGGTTTCGAGTACTCTTAGTCCCACTGAGTTTTTTATGTCCGATAGACCCTCCACTGACACACCTACAAATTATACTGATACAGATTAGACTTTGTCTCTCTACATTAACTATAAATAGAGGTCAAGCCCACATGTAAAAGGCTTCTCTTTCCTCTTTTTATTCTCTATTTGTTCAGACTGATCGAGTTATGACTTATATATCAAAGCCTCCTCTTGGGGAGCCTGACAGATAAGTATATAATTGATGATATTTTGCCCTTATTCCTTGGTATATTTATTGTCAAATTGAGCTTAATTTATTTATTCAGTGCTTGTTAGGGTTGATTTCCAGAATCTTTTACACTTTAAGGCCTTATGGTCATTTAGGCTAGAATCACGGATGAAAGACGAGGAAAATAGCTGCTTTGGGCAAATTTTTCAAGTGACACGCCCAACGACATGGGTGTGTCAATGACCGTGTTGTTCACCCAACTTATAGAAGCTTTGACACGCCTAGTAATGTGCCTGTGTCACTGCCCGTGTCCTTAATCGTGCATTACAGTAGCTATGATACATCCATCAGCTTGGCCGTGTTGTTATCCATGTCATCAATGCTAAAAAAAATATCATCGATATGCCCAGAGACACGGCCATGTCACTGGGCCTGTCAGGCTAAATCGCTGGGTTATAAAAATCTGAGCTGAAGTGCGAATTAGGGATCAAGTTTTTATCACTTAGAGGTGGCTTCTTTTAAAAGAGAGAGTTTGGCAACTGAGGTTAGAGGTGAAGATCCAATTTAGGCAAGATTTAAATCAAGAATCAAAGATTGAAGTGAAGAAATACAAATCATTCATCATAGATTGTTTAAATTCTTTTACTTATTTCTTTTGTTCTGATTTTTTGGTTATGAACATGAACTAAATTATTTTTATCTAGATATTGATGAACCCTAGCTTTATTGAATGAATTGAATAGTTTTTATTAAATTAAATTATTTAATTGAGTTGTCTTATTCTTATGATTCTTAATTGTTTATTTCTAATTGATAATAGCATGCTTATTGATTGGTTGCAATTTTTATATTATTGACTTGAGAAAGCTTGATATGAACATAATTCTTATTTGAATTGAGGGTTGATTGGAGCTCTAGAGATAGACTTACAAGATCCTTTGGTTTATAATTTTTGGTTCCTATTGCATGATCTATTTAATTATGCTTGAGAAGAGATTCATAGCATTCTACTTAGTGATTAGGAATTAATTCACTCGTGAGAGGTTTTGATCTAATTACAGGAATGCCAATTCAGCTTTGTTATTTGATTTAATTAAATTAATATTCATAAATACTCTTTATAGCTAGGGGGATTCAATATCTGGGTAGTGTCTTTATTATAAATTCTTTTTACACAATACTCAATCTTTCCTTAATTTAATTTATTAGGTATTTCATTGTTTTTATTTTAATCATCATAAGAATCATTGGTATGCTAAACAACAGTTGAAGTTTGCAGTAGTAATTGACCTTGCTCCCAGTGGAACGACATCTTATTCACTACTTTAATACTTGCGCAACCCGTGCACTTGCGGTAGCATTGTAATAACACAAACATCACATCAAGTTTTTGGCATTGTTGCCGGGGACGACAATTTTCAATATTAGTAATATAATTAAGACTGTTGATTTAACTTTTATTTTATTTATTTATTTTTAACATTGGTTCTTAGTTGTTGACTTCATCTCAGGTACTTTTTCCTGTTTATGACCCGAGCTAGCTATTACCATTTACTTGGATTAGATCAAGAACTAGAGAGAACATTGAGGAAAAAGCAAAAGGAAGAAAGAGAAACCGTTTTGGTAGAAACGAAAATAAACCTGGAAGACTCAACCTCAAAAGAAGAACTTGAAACAATGGCAGAAACTAGACCTAGAACAATGCAGGACTATGCTAAGCCCACTCTCAATGGGAATGATTCTAGCATACGAAGGCTGGCAGTTGCTACGAACAACTTTGAGATAAAGCCAAATGTAATTCAAATGGTGCAGTAGACTTGCCAGTTTGATGGGTTCCCAAATGAAGATCCTAATGCACATCTTGAGAATTTTCTGGAGATATATGACACGTTCAAGATAAATAATGTCTCAAATGATGCGATTAGGCTGAGGTTGTTCCCATTTTCACTTAGAGACCAACCAAAGAAATTGCTTAAATCTTTTCCCCCGGGCACTTTCACCACATGGGGTCAGTTGGCAGAGAAATTTTTAGAAAAATACTTTCCACCTTCTAAGACTGCCAAATTAAGGAATGATATCTCATCCTTTCTTCAGCAAGATGGTGAGACCCGTTATGATACTTGGGAGATGTAACACCCTGATACCCTATATAAGCACTATACATATACCTAGTATACATACAGTAAGTATATAAAGTATAAGGATGCCACTTTTCCTTTTTACTTTTAAAAAAACCTGTAACAAAATTCAAACTATAATAGGTCAATATAAAGAACACTTACGAAATCATTGTCTTTATCAAAACTTCACTTATACATATAATATAACATACTTAAAGTGGGTACATGTATGCATTACCCTCTAGTTGGTCTCGACAAAATCTTACTCTTCTCGTGGCATACCAAAAGACTTCATATCTTCCACCAAGCTACCTGCGCGATAATACATCCGCGCTAAGCTCGAAAGCTTAGTAGTACAAATATAAAATACAAACATATATCATGGAAACACTAACATATAAAGATATATCAATTCCATATACTTTTAGTTCTTATTAAGTTTATCCCTTTTCATTTGCACCTTTCATATCTTTCAACTAATTTCATATCTTATACCCATATATACATAACATTTCTACCAATTCCAACCCATCACTAATATTCACAATCAACATCTCAATACACACATTATACATCATACTAACCATAAGTCACATTTCCAATTAATACAATCATTGTCATCAACCACAATTCATCAATTGAATTCACAATCAATGCTAATACACACATTATACATCATACCAATCATAACATTTCTTTATTCACAATTCACCATTAGTGCTCATAATCAATATTTCAACACACATATTACATATCATCAACCACATGTCCAATGAAGTATACCAAAGATTTCATTATCCATTTCTTTCAACATTTGTATATCACATTGACAACAAAGACAGACTCGGGCCCAACAGACACCACTATGTTATTCAGAGTTCAGAGTTACTGCTTTGGTCTATAATCATAATCATCAAGCCGTAGGCATCATATATCAATATTTCTATCCATAGATAGTGTAACAGACCCAGTCTCTTGGACCATCAACTCATCATGAGGAGATCCTCAACCCGGCAAGACTGTTACCAATCATATATTTCATATTCACAATTCTCATGGTGTAACAGACCCAGTCTCTTGGACCTCAATTCAACTCAATTTGAAGAGATCCTCAACCCGGCAAGACTGTTACCTTTTTCATTTTATAGGCATGCCTCCAAACCCAGAACTCTGAAGACTGAATAACACATTAAACACATATTTCACTTATTGTTTCATTATCAATTTCAATCTCAATGCTCATTATCATCTAGGCAAACATGCCTTATTTCTTTCAATTGGATCATCATAGCCAATCACAATGGCTTCATCTCACATTTGAATCATCATGGCCAATTACAATGGTTTCACACATATCATATCTCAATCCATATGATACATATAACATCATTGATATAACATTTCAAAATATATTATTCATATAACATATTGTCATTTACAATGCATATAACATAACCTTTCATCATTTCTTAAAACACACTAACACCATTCATTATTAGAGCATTTATCATAACAAATTGCACATACCTTAAGAATGATCCTCATTTCTTCCTACCTTTCCCATTTCATATTTTATCCACTCTATATATATATATAGCAATTTACATTATTCATTTACATCCACAATATAATAGAGTATTTAACACATTCATCCAAATGTGTTAAAATTCAAAGACATATAAGGATATACAATCAAATAGAGTTCATGCTTACCTTTTTAATGATCTTCACATCCTTCACATCATTCAATCATCACCTTAATCCAATTATATTAACATTATAGTAAACCACTTAACACATTTGCAAACAAATGTATTAAGTCTCAAATCATGTAAATAAATACAATCATATGTATTGGTACTTACCTTATGAACACTCACACAACTCTAAGCAATCCTTTCTTCATAAGATTTCTCACTTCTCAAATTAGGGCAAATCACCTTCTTCAAACCCTAATCCAAAAGGAATATTAGCAAAATGACCATATGAATAGTACATTCTGGTTTTAGACTCCATTTTATCCTTATTTTGAAAAATTGTATAAAATAATCTACTTGACTAAAAATTCTAAAATTTTTACAGAATTTAGTTTTGTATCTTAAAATCATTCCTTTAAAATTTCAGATCAAACTGAACACAAAATCTTGGTCAAATAGTTCACCTAACCAGACTGCCCCAATTGCCCTGCATCCTGGCAGCAGTTCTGAACTTTGTGAATTCCATAAATCAAATTCAATCAACGTGGTTCCAAATTATTTTTCTCAAATACTAGACTCACTAAGAAACAACATATCCAAAATTCAATTGGATATGATATTTCTACATTTTATTAAAAATCCCGAAATATAGCTGTCTCAGTTAAGGTACCTGCTGGAACAGGTCTAATAAAAATAATCTTTCTAAACTCATAACCATTCCAAAATCGAATCAACATATTTTTCAGTCATTCTAGACTCATAGAGGCACAACATATCAAAAATTCACTTCAAGAACATTTTTCTATAATTAATTAAAAATCATACAAGTCACAGCCTTTACTAATTGTAAAACAGAAAAATTTTCACTAAACACAACTCTTACTCTTCCATCACTAACACCAACCTAGCTTCTTATCTAACAAGCAATCTCAACACTTAAATTCACACCATAAACAACTATAATCATCTCATCATCAAATCACAACTCAACTCAAGTATAACTTCCAAAAATAACAAGATCAAACAAGAGAAACTTACCAAATAGTGAAATTCCTTGAAACTCCAACTTGTAAATTTGAAAGCTTTCTTCACTTTGAGCTTGGAAATAACAAAACCCTCATTTGTTCTTTTGTTTTCCCTTGTCTATGATGAGCCGGCCAACACAAAGAAGAAGAAGAAGAAATGATGAAGAAAACACAAAGTCAATATGCATTAAATAGCCATCCAAGAGAAAATTACCATAATACCCTCATCCACTTAACTAAGCTTTTGTCTCATATATACCCATATTGGTAATTTCACATCTCACAAATAAAATATCCTCTTCCCTTGACTTTCCATTTTGACCAACATATATTTTATATATATCACCATATACACTACATATACACTTCTCTCTACACAATGCATTCTCCAACTACACACATATACATTATCTCTCCATTTCTTTTATCATTCACATAAACCATACATAATTACCACTTATCAATCACACATTCAATTCAATAATAACAATATTATCATAACTTCTAGGCTCACTTAGGGATATTACAGACTCTCCCTTTGACCAATTTATATGTTATATATATTATCATATACACAACATATAAACTTGTCTCTCAACCCTAAATTTCTTCTCCAAACCACATATACATATACATTCTCTTCCCATCTCTTTTCTCTTACAATTTAACACATATATTCAATCCAATATATAACAACAACAACACTAACAACAACATCAACAACATAATCAAACTTCTAGGGCATATATGAGGATATTACAATTCTCTCCCCCTTAAATAATTTCGTCCTCGAAATTATCTAGTATAATTGTAATTCATTCATAATACCATACCATCTTAACTTCCATATGAAGTTAATTATACGCTTAAGTCGTTATATCATCAAATCATATAGCTTCAACTCTCCTCTTTAGAATCAACCACCTTCTTTAAATTCCTTAACTCATCATTCTATATGTTTATACATCTTGTTACTTCCTTAATCAAACATTCAAAAGAACTCATTACAATCACTATCTAAATAAACATTTATCACCCTTAATAAATAACAAAATCCTGATGTTTTATAAATGGAGTTATTTCTTTAGCATGCTTTTCACTTAACTTACATATTAATACATTACCTTTCAACTTATTTAATAAATAATCGATCTTTTTCCCTTTTCCTCATGATTTACAACTATTATAACTCCATTCATTCTTCCAATCACACTTTAAATTTTTTTTTTTTACATCAATATATATTATCATGTAAATAACTACACTCTTGGTACAACTATACACATTAAATCTCAATAATAATTCATAATCTTAGCCAAATCTAGATCCATTGATTTATCTGTTACAATATATCCACATTCCAATCTTGTTCAACTCCAACCAACAATTAATTTATTCAAAATTATCATTGGATTTCACAATATATATAATCTAATTCCATTAAATCCAACTTATTTCCACCTTCTAATTCCTTTAAATCCATATTCAACTTTTTGAAACTATGATCATTAATAACAATTCACTTCCAATTATTTTTCAATATACACATAATTTATCTTCTATTATCTTAATACAATTTCCACCAAATTCGCAAGATTATCTCGTACCATATTTATTACTCATGATTCACTCATTTAAACTTTAAAACCGTCCACTTATTCACTTCATACCATAAACATATTCAATATAACTTTCAATCACAAATTACACTTTCTCCCATTTATCATCTCTTCACCTTTATATAACATTACTATAATTACAATAATTGCCTTTTTATTACATTACTCATAACTCAAAATATTATCACAATTCTCTTTCCTTTCTTTACTTTCCAAAATTATAACCAAATTGTTAACACAAAAGTTATAAACTACACATTTTCCAATCATAACTTTCAACCATGTTGCTAGAAACATAATTATCTGTTTCACCAAAATTGTGCTACAATCAAATCATTTCAATCCAAATTCTGTGGATAACAAAGCTAACCAACCACACACATAAAACAAATCAGATGGCCATAGGAGCTTAATGGTCACATTGTAACTTATAGCTCAATACTATTCCTTGATTATTCTGTTTCCAAACTTTTCAATTACACTGCTAAGTTGGATCACAAGGATTACATATCCATTCTCCAAACTTTGGCTACATCAAGACTTAGCACATTCCAACTTCACTTCAAAACAATTTGTTCTTGATTACTTGATCATTAATAGCCTAATTTATATTCAATAATATTATCTTTAACATTTCCTATGCACAACATTTGATCATATACAATTTTTACACAAGTTCGTTCATTACTCTGGTTCCAATTTATCTCTTCTCGAAATTTCATACATTATACTTTCTTTTTCCATTACAATCTCTTTCTATACATGTATACATAAAACATTTCCTCATACACATACTTTGAACCTATAACCATATTACTGTCCAATATTTCCCAAATAAATTCTCATTTCATCATCATATAAGCAAATATGCTTCATTCATGTTATTTATATCATTATCATGTCTCAAATCACATTAATCAATTTATCATAAAAGTATTCATGTATATCATCAATATTCACATTATGCACAACATAACCTTACTCTTATGCATCATCGATATCATTTAATATATTTTCAATCTCAACATTATATGAATATATGCAATAATGTAGTTCGTACTTACTATTCATAGCTTCTCAAACCATATTCATTTTATGTAATTGCTCAAGTGTTATAATCATTTCATTACATTTCTCATTTCATATGCAATTCATTAATCAATGACATTGATGCCTCAACAAATTCACCTTATGCACATCACAACATATAATACATTCATATATTAGTCTCATTTTTAAGCCTTTAGATCACAAATTACAAGTCATATCAACATTTAAGTCCCCACGGTCGTGGCCTTCAAGAACCACGGTCGTGGCATAGAAAACTCTTCTGTGCTACCAAAATGCATAAAGACACAGTCATGTTTGTAACCCCACGGTCGTGGCCCTCACTTGCCACGGCCGTAGCATCCAATCCGGGACTGTTTTCCAAGGCAACTCAAGTATTTTACATTTATTTCTTCTCATTGCACAACATCATTCTTATCCCTTTTTGACATGGCTTAAGTTATTTATCAATTCCACACATATGTACTAAACCATCAATATCCAAATAATCTTTATCAAATGCCACTAAAACTTTAACTTCTCAACTTACTACTTCACTTAAACTTCAATTTGCCAAACTCATCTTATATATTTTTATATCACAAAGCAATATCAAAACATATACTTTTCACAATTATCAAGCTCACTTCAACAATTCAAATATCACATATTACCACCATTATATTGAGCTTTCACAATATCCAAGCATCTCACATTTCTAACATTGAATTCACAATGTCCGTATTAAGATAACAATACCAATGTATGTTTTTACTTAACCCACATCATCTCTTTTTCTTTTAAACAAAATTTTAACTTTACATATCCATTTGTTTACCATTCAATATATATAAATATATATATCACTCACATATATATACATATGTACATTACATCCAATCATATACACATTGAGCCCAATAGCCTCTATACACTTTCCAAGTATAGTTATCACAAATCTCAGTTTCTTAAACCAACATTAATAGACAAGTAATTATATAGGTTACAAACATGCAATACTATGCGTACATTACATTTTCAAGTGATCAACTCAATCTTTAATCACTAACATATTATATCACATTAAATTCACATTGTTTGCATTAAAACAACAATGCAAACAACACTATTATATGCCCTTACATTAACCAATATTTTTATTTTATTTTAGTTTTCATATCATTTCTTTCTCTAGTTTTTACTTTCAAGTAAAAACCTCATTCAGACATTATCATCCCTCTCATATAATTCAAATTTATCCCACATCATATAATGCCACATCCGAGACCAACCTAGGTGTTAATGCATATGCATGTATTACCAATTACATTTCAAAACTCTTCTTTTTAATTCCCTTTTTAGTTTTTCAAAACCTTCTCTTTTTAATTTCACTTAGGCCGAGAATCTCGAACCTAAGCTCTGATACCAAAATAATTGTAACACCCTGATACCCTATATAAGCACTATACATATACCTAGTATACATACAGTAAGTATATAAAGTATAAGGATGCCACTTTTCCTTTTTACTTTTAAAAAAACCTGTAACAAAATTCAAACTATAATAGGTCAATATAAAGAACACTTACAAAATCATTGTCTTTATCAAAACTTCACTTATACATATAATATAACATACTTAAAGTGGATACATGTATGCATTACCCTCTAGTTGGTCTCGACAAAATCTTACTCTTCTCGTGGCATACCAAAAGACTTCATATCTTCCACCAAGCTACCTGCGCGATAATACATCCGCGCTAAGCTCGAAAGCTTAGTAGTACAAATATAAAATACAAACATATATCATGGAAACACTAACATATAAAGATATATCAATTCCATATACTTTTAGTTCTTATTAAGTTTATCCCTTTTCATTTGCACCTTTCATATCTTTCAACTAATTTCATATCTTATACCCATATATACATAACATTTCTACCAATTCCAACCCATCACTAATATTCACAATCAACATCTCAATACACACATTATACATCATACTAACCATAAGTCACATTTCCAATTAATACAATCATTGTCATCAACCACAATTCATCAATTGAATTCACAATCAATGCTAATACACACATTATACATCATACCAATCATAACATTTCTTTATTCACAATTCACCATTAGTGCTCATAATCAATATTTCAACACACATATTACATATCATCAACCACATGTCCAATGAAGTATACCAAAGATTTCATTATCCATTTCTTTCAACATTTGTATATCACATTGACAACAAAGACAGACTCGGGCCCAACAGACACCACTATGTTATTCAGAGTTCAGAGTTACTGCTTTGGTCTATAATCATAATCATCAAGCCGTAGGCATCATATATCAATATTTCTATCCATAGATAGTGTAACAGACCCAGTCTCTTGGACCATCAACTCATCATGAGGAGATCCTCAACCCGGCAAGACTGTTACCAATCATATATTTCATATTCACAATTCTCATGGTGTAACAGACCCAGTCTCTTGGACCTCAATTCAACTCAATTTGAAGAGATCCTCAACCCGGCAAGACTGTTACCTTTTTCATTTTATAGGCATGCCTCCAAACCCAGAACTCTGAAGACTGAATAACACATTAAACACATATTTCACTTATTGTTTCATTATCAATTTCAATCTCAATGCTCATTATCATCTAGGCAAACATGCCTTATTTCTTTCAATTGGATCATCATAGCCAATCACAATGGCTTCATCTCACATTTGAATCATCATGGCCAATTACAATGGTTTCACACATATCATATCTCAATCCATATGATACATATAACATCATTGATATAACATTTCAAAATATATTATTCATATAACATATTGTCATTTACAATGCATATAACATAACCTTTCATCATTTCTTAAAACACACTAACACCATTCATTATTAGAGCATTTATCATAACAAATTGCACATACCTTAAGAATGATCCTCATTTCTTCCTACCTTTCCCATTTCATATTTTATCCACTCTATATATATATATATAGCAATTTACATTATTCATTTACATCCACAATATAATAGAGTATTTAACACATTCATCCAAATGTGTTAAAATTCAAAGACATATAAGGATATACAATCAAATAGAGTTCATGCTTACCTTTTTAATGATCTTCACATCCTTCACATCATTCAATCATCACCTTAATCCAATTATATTAACATTATAGTAAACCACTTAACACATTTGCAAACAAATGTATTAAGTCTCAAATCATGTAAATAAATACAATCATATGTATTGGTACTTACCTTATGAACACTCACACAACTCTAAGCAATCCTTTCTTCATAAGATTTCTCACTTCTCAAATTAGGGCAAATCACCTTCTTCAAACCCTAATCCAAAAGGAATATTAGCAAAATGACCATATGAATAGGACATTCTGGTTTTAGACTCCATTTTATCCTTATTTTGAAAAATTGTATAAAATAATCTACTTGACTAAAAATTCTAAAATTTTTACAGAATTTAGTTTTGTATCTTAAAATCATTCCTTTAAAATTTCAGATCAAACTGAATACAAAATCTTGGTCAAATAGTTCACCTAACCAGACTGCCCCAATTGCCCTGCATCCTGGCAGCAGTTCTGAACTTTGTGAATTCCATAAATCAAATTCAATCAACGTGGTTCCAAATTATTTTTCTCAAATACTAGACTCACTAAGAAACAACATATCCAAAATTCAATTGGATATGATATTTCTACATTTTATTAAAAATCCCGAAATATAGCTGTCTCAGTTAAGGTACCTGCTGGAATAGGTCTAATAAAAATAATCTTTCTAAACTCATAACCATTCCAAAATCGAATCAACATATTTTTCAGTCATTCTAGACTCATAGAGGCACAACATATCAAAAATTCACTTCAAGAACATTTTTCTATAATTAATTAAAAATCATACAAGTCACAACCTTTACTAATTGTAAAACAGAAAAATTTTCACTAAACACAACTCTTACTCTTCCATCACTAACACCAACCTAGCTTCTTATCTAACAAGCAATCTCAACACTTAAATTCACACCATAAACAACTATAATCATCTCATCATCAAATCACAACTCAACTCAAGTATAACTTCCAAAAATAACAAGATCAAACAAGAGAAACTTACCAAATAGTGAAATTTCTTGAAACTCCAACTTGTAAATTTGAAAGCTTTCTTCACTTTGAGCTTGGAAATAACAAAACCCTCATTTGTTCTTTTGTTTTCCCTTATCTATGATGAGCCGGCCAACACAAAGAAGAAGAAGAAGAAATGATGAAGAAAACACAAAGTCAATATGCATTAAATAGCCATCCAAGAGAAAATTACCATAATACCCTCATCCACTTAACTAAGCTTTTGTCTCATATATACCCATATTGGTAATTTCACATCTCACAAATAAAATATCCTCTTCCCTTGACTTTCCATTTTGACCAACATATATTTTATATATATCACCATATACACTACATATACACTTCTCTCTACACAATGCATTCTCCAACTACACACATATACATTATCTCTCCATTTCTTTTATCATTCACATAAACCATACATAATTACCACTTATCAATCACACATTCAATTCAATAATAACAATATTATCATAACTTCTAGGCTCACTTAGGGATATTACAGACTCTCCCTTTGACCAATTTATATGTTATATATATTATCATATACACAACATATAAACTTGTCTCTAAACCCTAAATTTCTTCTCCAAACCACATATACATATACATTCTCTTCCCATCTCTTTTCTCTTACAATTTAACACATATATTCAATCCAATATATAACAACAACAACACTAACAACAACATCAACAACATAATCAAACTTCTAGGGCATATATGAGGATATTACAGGAGAGGTTTAAAGATGTATTGAGAAGGTGTCCTCATCATAGGCTTCCACTATGGCTTCAGATTCAAACTTTTTACAATGGATTGAACTCTACAAGCAAGCAATCCATTAATGCAGTAGCTGGGGGGGTACCATAAATAACAAACACCTGAACAAGTAAGGGATTTGATTAAAGATATAGCCCTTACCAATTATTAGTGGCAAGCTCCAAAGGAATAAGGAAAACTGAGTCACTGGTTCACATCAATTGGATCCTTAGTGGCTTTGACAACACAATTAGAAGTAATAAACAAAAAGATTGATTCTTTAGCTCCATCTTCAGGAAAATCAATGCAGGTGATGTCTTGTGAATGGTGTGGGGGTGGATATCAAAGTCAAGATTATCAAAATGACAATATGTTTGCTAGACAGGAGCAGGTGGACTTTATTGGGAATATGCCAAGGCAACAACAGAACAACTCCTACAACAACACATATAATTCGTGGTGGAGAAATCATAGTAATTTCTACTGGAATAATCAGATCAATTCAAGACCTCCTGTAATATCCCAAGTGATACCCTAAATTTTTAGAAATATTATTTGTTGAGAATTAATTATATGATTTTAAGTGTAAATGTGATTAAGTGAAAGATAATAGGAAGATGTGTATATGCTTTGTGTATATAGATATACACATTATATACAAGTCAATGGGTTTAATAGGTCAAAGGATATTT
The DNA here is from genome assembly GCA_947685225.1 of Garcia nutans. NCBI lineage: Eukaryota > Viridiplantae > Streptophyta > Magnoliopsida > Malpighiales > Euphorbiaceae > Garcia > Garcia nutans. Next base: position 4,077,927 of record CANTUV010000013.1, read on the forward strand.
TAAGTATATAAGATAGTGGTGGTGGATATTTGGTTTAATTATAGTAATTAATTTTGTTAGTGGAAGATGACATAAGTAGGTTTAATATTATATTGTTAAATTGCTTGGTGGAGAGTAATTTGAGGAAAGTGTTTGGTTTAAGAGGTTGACTTTCTTTCTTTCTTTCTTCTTCTTTCATCTTTTTCTTCTTTGGCCGGCCATCACCGCCATCTTTAATAGGAGAGATTTTGTTGCTTCCAAACTCAAGAGATTGAAGGTTTTCAAGAGATCAAGTTAGAGTTTTAAGGATTTTCTTCACTTTTGGTAAGTTTCCAACTTGTTTCTTTGTTTTCTTTTGAGTTTGTGTTTTGAGTTTGGTGAATGTTTGATGTAGATGTGTTTATGGTTGATTTGGTTTGTTGGAAGTGTTTTGTCTTGTTAACTTTGATTTTGGGGTTGGATTGAAGAAATGGGTTAAGTTTGGTGAAGAAAGCAAGAGTTGTGGGTGTTGTAAGTTTGAGTTGTTTTATATGGTTGTGATTGTGTTTTGATGGTTGTAATTGAGTTTCTTTGAGGTTTACTCAAGTATCATATGGTATATTGATGGTTTTGGTTGAGTTTATGTACTGTTGATAAGGTTATTGAAAGGTGATTGTTGGATGTGGCATTTTGGTGTCGATTTCAGGGTTTTTGGCCTGACACGCCCATTAACATGGCCATGTCTTTGGGCATATCATTGGTTCTGTTTTCTGGGTTGGTGACATGTCCAGTGACATGCCCATGTCACTGGGCGTGTCACAGCTTCTATGTTGTAGTAGATTGACACGTCCAGTGACACGCTCATGTCACTGAGCGTGTCATAGCTACTGTGTTGTTGAAAGATTGACACGTTCAGTGACATGCCCATGTCACTGAGCGTGTCATAGCTTTTGTGTTGGAAGAGAATTGACATGTGCAGTGACACACCCATGTCATTGAGTGTGTCAAAGCTTCTGTGTTGTGGATTTAGGGCACGACTAGGGACACGCCCATGTTGTTGAGCGTGTCAAGTGTGTAGTTTGCCCTAGATAGTTCTTATTCTTGTATTCTTATGTGTAATCACCTTTGGATTAGGTTTTGAAGAGAATTGAGATACCCAAGCCAAGGTTTGAGGGATATCTTGGAAGAGGAAGTTGATAGAGTGGTGTTGTTGCTTTTAGAGGTAAGTACAAACTTTGAATGATTGCATACATTTACATTATATTGGGACTTAACACATTTAGTTGAGAAATGTGTTAAGTTAATTGATATATTGTTGATGAATGAGTTATATGTTATGATATGCATAATGTGAATTATGTTGATGTATCAATGCAATTGAGTAATGTGTTGTATATGAAAAGAAATGTTAAATAAATTGATATGATATGTGAAAACATAATGGAACAAATTGATATTGATATAAAAGAGAAGAATGAGAAAAGATGAGAAAATGATGATATAATAAGGCAATGTGCCTAGTTTGATTATGAGAAATGAAAAGAGAGTGGAATTATGAAAGTATTTGATAATGAGATAAATGAATAAATTATGTGCCTAGTATGTTATTCAATTTACAGAGTTCTGAGTTTGGCGGCATGCCTATGAATTGCTGGGCAGGTGAAAAGACCGAGTCATAAGCAGAGCCCAGCTGATAAATGTGATGTTTTTGGGGTGAAAAGACTGGGTCGTAAGCCTCAAAAACTGTAGCAGTCTAGCCGGATTGAGGACCAAGATATTGGGGCCTAAGGGTCTAGTCGGGTTGAGGTCCAAGAAAGTGGGACTGTTACATTATCCATGGATATATATTGCCTACGGGGCTAGACACAAGGTGTCATAATGGAACAAAGCAGTAACTCTGAACTTTGAATAGCATATTAGATCCTTTTGGGCCCATGTTTGTCTTTACTTTAATGTGAATTATGAAATGTGATGCAAATGATTAATATATTGAGATATAATGTAATGAGTTGATATATTCATATGTATTGTGTATAAGCATCGCATTGATCTATATTGAATCAAAATTTGTACCACTAAGCTTTCTGCTTAGCGCGATTGTGGTTCATCGCGCAGGTGACAGGGTATATCCGGTTGTGTCGGAGAGCTCGTCTAGACCGAGTCAAGTCTAGGCTTGAGTTTGTGAGAGCAGTGTTGAGTTGTGGACATCGAGATCAGAGACGAACTGCCAGCATGTATAAACTCTATACTTTTGTAAACATTGATTTTGATATATATACATATGTATTTTCCGCTGCTTATTAAACAAATGTTTTGGATAAACTTTTGGGGTAATGAAGATATGTATATGTATTTTAACAAGGGTTGTTTCATTTATTACTATTTACAATATAAGTTAAATGTTTTTAGTTTATTTAGATTTTAGTAATGATGACTTAGGTTTTATATTTAAGAAGGATGGGTTGGTTTGTTTAAAATGGACCGTGATATTCTTGTATCTAGTATACGTATATTACATATTATGTGGGTGTATGTGGTGTGCGTATATTGGGTGTAGGGGTGTTATACCTCCCACTGGATTTCAACAGCCTCAACCCCAACAAGCTGCTCCTCTAAGAAAGAGCAATTTGGAAGACATGATGGAGAAATTCAAAGCAGCTTCAGAAAATAGATTTCAATCAACGGAAACTACCTTTAGAAATCAACAAGCCTCTATTCACAATTTGGAAAATCAGGTGGGGCAAATTGCCAAGTTACTTAGTGAAAGACCATAAGGGTGTTTACCTAGCAATACTGAGGCAAACCCGAAGGAGCAATACTGAGGCAAACCCGAAGGAGAAGCTAAAGGCAATCACTCTAAGGAGTGGAAATGAAATTAAGGGTAGTGTTGTTGAGAAAAGAGAAGAAGTGATTAAGGAAGAGGTTGAGGCACAAGAAAGGAAAAGAAGATGAATTTACTGTCGCTTCGGGAGAGAAGGCTGTAGTAGAAAATGAGAAAGGGAACCAATCATAAGAGAACAGTCTAATAGTGAAGGAATATCGACTCAAGTGCCATATCTAGCAAGGTTGAACAAGGATAAGATGGATGCTCAGTTCGGTAAGTTTCTTAAACTCTTTAAACAATTGCACATTAATATTCCATTTGCCAAAACTTTATCTCAAATGCTCAAATATGCTAAAGTTTTGAAAGATCTCCTTTCTAACAAAAGAAAACTTGAGGAAGTATCATTGGTGCATTTGTCAGAAAAGAGTTTGACAATTTTTCAAAAGAGGTTAGCTAAGAAATTAAAAGATCCTGGTAGTTTTACTATTCCATGTTTGATAGGTAATCTTGAAGTTAAAAGTGTTGGTAAAAGTCGGAGATTCATCTTCCCCAATGATTTTGTTGTCATTGATATAGATGAGGATGCAAATGTTTCGCTTATCCTTGGTTTGCCATTTTTAAATACAGCCCATGCCCTTATCGATGTCCATGATGGAATGTTAACTTTGAGAGTGAGAAGTGAGAAAGTTATTTTTCATATACATTATGCGATGAAGCACCCACTTACACGCAATGAGGTGGATTCATGCAATAATACTGTTGAGCATGTAATTTTAAATTTTGTTACTAACATTGTTTCTAAAGATCCCTTTGAGTTGTGTTTAATGTAGGATAATGTTGAGGATCAAGAAGTAATGGAGCAGCTTGCTTATCTTGAAACAAGCAAGTCATTTAAGTGTCAGACATATAAAACCATTGAGATGTCGAAAGAAATGAGGCCAAAATCATCTATGATTGATCACCCAACTTGGAACTCAAAACCCTTCTGGATTACCTTAAGTATGGATTCTTGGCAGAGAAAAATAAATTGCCCATAATTCTGAGTTCCCACCTATCTTCTGAGCAGAAGGTAAAGCTCATCGAGTTATTACAAAAGCATAAGAAAGTCATAGCTTGGAAGATAGCAGACATCAAAGGTATCTGTCTATCCTATTGCACTCATAAGATATTGATGTAAGATGAAATCAAGCCGGTGGTGCAACCACAATGAAGATTAAACCCTAAGATGAAAGATGTAGTGAAAGCTAAAGTGATCAAACTACTTGGTGCAGGAATTATATATCCAATTTTAGATAGCTCTTGGGTGAGCCCGGTTCAGGTAGTACTAAAGAAAGGAGGGATGACAGTGGTTCCCAATGAAAATAATGAGCTGATTCTAATAAGAATGGTTATTTGCTGGAGGGTTTGCATCGACTACTGAAAGTTGAATGATGCAACTAGGAAGGACCATTTTCCATTACCCTTCATTGATCAGATGTTGAAGAGATTATCCGAGCATGAATACTACTATTTTTTGGATGGTCTGGGCTACTTCCAAATTCCTATTACTCTGGAAGACAAAGAGAAAGCTATGTTCACCTGTCCATATGGGACATTTGCATATCGAAGAATGCCATTTGGACTGTGCAATGCACCTGCAACTTTTCAACAGTGCATGGTGGCAATCTTCTATGAGCTGATTGAGGATATTATAGAGGTGTTCATAAATGATTTCTCAGTTTATGGTAGCTCATTCGAAGAATGTTTGGAAAACCTTGAGAGGGTGTTGGTAAGGTGTGCGGAAACAAACCTCGTGCTTAATTGGAAAAAATTTCATTTCATGGTTCAAGAGGGAATTATGTTGGGACACAAGATTTCAAGCAAGAGTATTGAGATGGACTGGGCTAAGGTTGAAACCATTGAGAAATTACCACCACCCACATCAGTCAAGGTCATTAGAAGTTTTTTAGGACATGTGGGCTTCTATCGGAGGTTCATACAAGATTTTTCTAAGATAGCTCATCCTCTAACAAGACTCCTTGAGAAGGATGTCGATTTTGTATTTGATGAGGAATGTTTAAGAGCTTTCACAACTCTTAAGAAAAAATTAACCCATGCTCCAATCATGGTGGCTCCAAATTGGGATTTACCTTTTGAATTGATGTGTGATGAGAGTGATTTTACAGTGGAGCAGTCTTGGGCCAACATAGGGAGAAGTATTTTTAGCCCATCTATTATGCAAGAAAGACTCTAAATGCAACTCAGGCCAATTACACAACTACAGAGAAAGAACTACTAACTGTGGTTTTTGCTTTTGACAAGTTCAAATCATATCTAATCTTGTCAAAAGTGATAGTTTATACGGACCATTCAACTTTGAGGTATTTATTTGCAAAAATTAATGTGAGGCCTAGGCTAATTTGATGGGTTTTGTTATTGTAGGAATTTGACTTGAAGATTCAAGACAAAAAAGGAGCTGAAAATCTGGCAGCAGATCACCTTTCTTGCTTGGAGAACCCAACATTGGAGAGGTTTGAAGAAGGAGGCATTAATAACCATTTCCCCGATGAGCAGCTGTATGCCATGGTAAGTAAGGTAAGTAGTTCAAACTTTGAAACGCCTTGGTTTGTAGATTTTGCTAATTATTTGGCTGTTAGGGAACTCCCTAAGGATATAACTTATCAAAAAAAGAAGAAATTCTTTTTCAACTTAAAATATTAATTTTGAGAGGATCCCTTTTTATTTAAGTTATGTAAGGACCACATGATTCGGTGTTGCATGACATGGCCTGAAACAATGAATATTCTCCGTCATTGCCATGTCAGACCAGCTGGTGGTCATATGGAAGCCAATATAACTGCTCAAAAGGTATTAGAATCATGATTTTATTGGCCGACTTTGTTTAGGGTTAGCTATGACTTTGTGAAATGTTGTGATCATTGCCAAAGAACTGGAAACATCTCATTCCGTGATGAGATGCCCCAGAATAGGATTCTAGTTTGTGAAATCTTTGATGTACGAGGCATCGACTATATGGGACCATTTCCTAGTTCCTTTGGTAACAAATATATTCTCGTGGCTATAGATTATGTTTCTAAATGGCCTGAAGCACAAGCCTTAGCAACGAATGATGCTAGGGTAGTGATGAAGTTTTTGAAAAAAATGTTTTCTTGATTTGGTACGCCAAAAGCTATAATAAGTGATAGGGGTACTCACTTTTGTAACGCTCAGCTTGAGAAAGTCTTCAAAAGGCTAGGTGTTACATATAGATTTTCTACTTCTTACCACCCCGAAACTAGTGGCCAGGTTGAGAACACAAATAGGAAAATAAAGAGAATTCTTAAGAAAACTGTAGAGCAATCCTGAAAGGATTGGTCTGAAAAATTGGACAATGCTCTATGGGCCTTTAGGATAGCTTTTAAAACTCCTTTAATTATTATTTCATTTAGGCTAGTATACAGAAAGGCTTGCCATTTACCTGTAGAAATTGAACATAATGCTTATTAGGCTATAAAACAGATTAACCTTGATATGACTAATGCAGGTGAAAAGAGGAAATTGCAGGTCAATGAGCTGGATGAATGGAGATTGCAAGCTTACGATAATGCAAGGATGTATAAGGAGCGGACTAAGAGATGACATGATGCTCTCATTAAGGAATAAAAAGAGTTTCAAGCTGGAGATAAGGTATTATTGTATAATTTGAGGCTTCGACTTTTCCAGGTAAGTTAAAATCTCGATGGTCTGGCCCTTTCACGATCAAGGGAGTCTTTCCCTATAGAATGATTTGTAGACCCTTGATTTTGGTCCTGACTGGTCTGTTGCCTGAGTCATAAACCTTTTGATTATATGGTATAATTGTTGAACCTTTAAAACCCTAAAGAGGTTTGTTTTGAAGATTCAATTAGGTCTAATTTGATGTTAGGGCATTTGGGGGTATGTCTAAGTCAAATCAGCCCTTCCAATTCAATATGGGACAACCCATAATAAATTGGGACTTTTCCAATCTTTCCAATTTGATATGGGACCTTAAATTAACTTAAGGTCCCCATATCGAATTGGAAGCCAATTTCGATATAGGGATAGGCTCCATATCAAATTGGGGCCTCCCCAATTTGATATGGACCTATATTTTAATGGATTAAAATTGGTTTCACTTCGAGATGGTCTCGGTTTTCCTGGTTTGAGTCCGATATGGTCTTGGTTTGCTATATGGTTTTAATTCGATTTGCATCGGTACTCCATTTTTAAAATGGGAAGGTTTCACGATGTTTAACTTAGCACACTTATATAAATACAGACTTTTTGGAACTTCAGCATACGGCAACAATGATTGAGTAACCTTCAACAAGGGTTAGTAACTTCACAGAGCAACATCTTAATCAAGGAAAAGAAAAGCAACGATTAAATGCCAACAACATTATCAAACAAGGAAATGGCTCACTATCTTGGTTTTATTCAACCAAGAGTTCCAAGTTGGTGCAGGCAAGAGTATTGTTTCAACGTTTAATTTTGGTAGAGTCAACAAACAGAGGTATGAAACTCTTTATCTAATTTGTTCTAATCTGTTTTAGAGTTCCATTAGTTCATCCTAAATTATTTCGCTGAAAGATTTTACTTTGTTATTCGTTATTCTGTTCTTTTATAAAGTGTCCAGTAAACTCATATAACCATCCAACCACTCACTAGTTTACTTCTAACAATTATTTTATCATCATAATTAAACTGTTTAATCAAATTATATTAAATATCTAATATCACAGTAACTTGTTTCTCTAAACCCTAATATTGTTTCCCTCAAAACCCTAAATTTAGTTCAAAACCCTAATTCATTTATTTTATGCCTTAGTTTAAATATTAACTCATAGAGTTGTAGTTTGCATATTTTAATTTAGTCTTGTAATCCAAATCATATTGTAAAATCCTAATTTTGCATGTTTAATTTTAGTTTCTTTAGCAAAACCCCTAATTCCACAGAAAAACTTATTCTACAAATCGTTTATCTTTTGAGGGTGTTGCACCCAATCCCCCGCAAGGGGGGCTGCCCCCTTGACCTCCGCCCGCTAACCGGCTAGGGGTACCGCCGTAAGCGTGACCCTCGTCGTCATGCCTTATATTTCTTTAATGGATAATATTTAGATATTTTTTTATCTTCTTTTTTAATTATTTAAATATGTGTTATATTATTTTTCCTCGGTTTACTCTTTTCTCATGGCATATTTCCATCTAGTGTGAGTGCCTTGTTTATTTAGTTTATGTAATTCAATTTATTTAAAGACTTTGGGATAATTGTAAGGGACACGTTTCTACCTTTGTGTGGGTGTCCTATTTTATTTATTTTCTTTGTGAACATTTAAAGATTGTAAGCGTATGTTTCCATCTAAAGATGGGTACCCATATTATTTTGTAATGTGCCATTTTATCTTGTTTTATGAATGAAACTATTTTATTAATAAATTGCATGTAGTATGGATGATATTATAATATTTAAGAATTCAATAATATTTAGACCTGAAAAGGAGACCGCTTCTAATGAACCGGGCGTTATGAGGGGGGTGTTGGGCCATTTCTCACCTTTCCCATATGTACCCAACTTTTCAAACCCAATAGGGGGTTGGAGATTCCTTAGGAATCAAGTCATCCAACCCTTTCTATTTTCCCGGCCCATCCGGGTGGCAACTTCATTTTCTCCGAATTTAGGTCTGTGTTCTCTAAGGCCCTGAGCCTAACAGTACCAAAGTCGCAAGAACAATTCCACATGGGGGTGGGGGAAAAATTCTCCGCTCACACTATTGAACTTACTCATCCGGAAAAAATGGACTTTAAGGTGAATGGGAAAAGGCTCAAATTATACTTAGGGGGAGAATTGAATGAGTTGAAGGAGGTTTTATACCTCCAAGACTAGGGATAAACTACTCCTGAACATCTAACTAATACGATGTTAAATAAGTGTTAGATGGGAGACAATCCACCATTTTGTTTATTTTTAATATACGTTTCTTTAATTTTCATGTTTTTAGTTTATTAGTTTTATTTGTATTTCTTCTCTCATTAATTGGAGGTGTGTTATACTAAGTTCATTTGAATATATAGAGAAAATTTCTCTTTTGTTGGAAAATTTGACTGAGTTTTGTGAGGGGCAACTTAAGCCTGTTTTTGGACATGCATATGTCAAACTGGGCGTGTCATTCATTTTTTGAGACAATAGCTATAACACGCCCAGTGACTCGTGTCACTGGACGTCTCATTTAGATTGCATCACAGTAGCTAAAACACAGCCAGTGACACGCCCGTTTCACTGGACATGCCATTTAAATTAAATACAGTAGCTACAACACGTCCATGGACACGCCTGTGTCCCTAGTCGTGTCATTTTGATTAAAATTTAAGGAGTCCCAATAGCATCAACATGCTCAGTGACACGTCCATATCACTGGATGTATCGTGTTATTTAAATCTCAGTAGCTACAGCATGTCCATAGACATGGCTGTGTCTGTGGGCGTGTCAATGTATTTTTAAGAAAATATCTGGTTTTAATTAAACACAATTTCCTCTTTTTCCCTCTCACTCTTTGTCGATTTTCTCTCAAAATTTTCATACTCTCAGACTCGAAATCACTCACCCACTCATCCTAAAGGGGATTTCGACTCCCATTCCAAGGTTTGGAGAGGATTTAAGTGCTTTTCCTTCATTTTTGTCTCAATCTTCACTCACATCAGGTACACGCCCTAACTCTTGCAATTTTGTTTTGTTTCCTTTGAAATTTCTTCGGGATTTCATGCAATTGTTTAGGGATTCTTAGGGATTCTGGGGTTTAACCCCAGTTCTTAAAGATTTGTTGCGTTTTACTCATTATATTTTTAGGAATTCATAGGCTGGTTCTATGTTAAGATTGTTTATACGATATTTGTTGATTTTTCATTCACCCATTTAGCAATTGCTTTGTTTTCACCTGTTGGGCTTTTGAAAATGAATAGAACTGGGGTCATGCATTTTGTATTTCATGATTGCTGGATGCATTGATTTAGTTTCTTTTTGTGGATATTATTGCTGTTGTTGGTTCATATGTGTTAGCATCATTGGCATTATTTTTGTTGGAGTATGTTTTATGCTATATTGTTATAATGCAGTTTTTTAGTGACACTATCCTATGTTTTTCATATTGCTGCCGTTTTTGAGAATGGTCTTGTTTATTATGCAAATCATGGGTCCTCGTAAACTAGCTTCCAAGTTACCCACCAAAAGAGCTTGAGGAGAAGGCAACTCAAGCCAACCCACTGCACATTCGATCTCTAAGTTCATAGCCAGCCACAGGTGCATTCGGTTCTCGAATTCAAATGAAATGAAGCGGTTTGAAGTATTGGGAAACAATGATTGGTTTCCTCCTAGAGTTTTGGATTGGGATGCTATGGAACAAGCTAATATCATGGGTGAGATCCGGGATTTGATAAACCAACCGGGATGGGAATAAATCTTTTCCATCAATGACTATTCATATTGTAACATCCGTGATTTTGGAGATATAAAATTGTATATGCTCAATATATATATCTAGAGTATATATAACATATACATATGATATATTAATTATATATGTTGGATTAATACATTACATACTTAATTTTTAATGCACATATAAGGTATATTTGATGTGTATATAAGATACACATTACTTGTGTATATGTGTAATATTCCAAAATTTTGAAAGTTCTAATTTTTGAAAATTTGATAAAATAAATTATAATTTAAATGGATAAATTAAATTAATGGTTTTAAATGAAAAATGAAGGGGTTTTAAATGAAAAAGTGGAACACATATGTGATATATATGTAAAATATACATTACATATAAAAGTCAACACTTTTTAAAAGAAAAGTCAAAGTAAAAAGGTATTTTAGTAATTAAATCTTAGAAATTCAAAATTAATAAAATAATTCAAAAATAAATTATTTTTGAATGGAAGAGGGAATTTATGACTTTTAATTTATTAAATAAATAATTAAATAATTAATTATTAAATTATTTTAATATATATATGGTTAAAAATAAAAGATGAAAAAAAAAGAAAATTTAAAAGTTTTTCACCTTCTTCTTCTTCTACATCAAGGGCCGGCCACCATGGTCATTTATCTCAAGAATTTTGATCTTCCATACTCCACAAATTGAAGGATTTAACAAGTTTAAAGTGGATTTTTGGTGATTTCCACCAAAATTAGTAAGTTCCCAACTTCTTTCTTTGGATTTCATGGGAATTGTGATTATGTTTGTTTTGGGTTTTTAAAGTTCTAAGATTTAATTGTCTATTTGGGTATATATGAAGTTATTTTAAGTGATTAACAATGATTTTAAGGTTGGATTAAAGAAATAGTTGAGTTTGGGTAAGATTGGTGAAGAGAGAGAATTTAGGGTTATGTAATTTTTGGGGTTTTGAAATCATGATTTTTAATTGTGTAAATTGATTCCAAATAAGTTGTTTTGATACATAAACATGTAACACCCCTATACCCCATATACGGACACTACATACAACCACATCTGTAATATACATATACCGAATACAAGAGTGTCACGGTTTATATTAAACAAACCAATCTTTCCTTTTTGCAATAATATGAGAAGACTGAAAACATTTAAATCTTATTATAAAACATAATAGAAAAAATATTTATTTATTATGCAGCAGAAAATGTAGCGGTAATATACATATATGTGCATCAAAATCAATATTTACAAAATATATAGAGTTTATACACGTTTGGTAGTTCGTCTCTGATCTTGAAGTCCACAATCAACACTTCACAAGCTTAGACTCGACTCGGTCTAGCTGAACTCTCCGGTTCAACCGGATTTACCCTGTCACCTGCACGATGAACCACAATCGCGCTAAGCCTACGGCTTAGTGGTACAAACTACAATAGCAATATGCTTCAATGTAATGCCAATGTCATACTTTCAAAAATTAGAAACAATATACAAGAATATCATATCTCATTTCATTACATTTCATTATATTATTCAATTGTTTCATCATTCATGATTTACATTTAAGCAAAGACAAGCATGGCCCCAAAAGAAACTAATATGTCATTCAACTTCCAGAGTTAATGTTTTGGTTCAATAATCACATTTATCAAGCCCTTAGGCAATTCATTATCACAATGAGAAACATCTCATATGTAACATCCCAACTAGGCTTCAAGGACTAGGCCCAACCAAGCTTCAAGGGGAGATAAGCATGCTAAACTTCAACCCAACTTGGCTTCAAGGACCAAGCCCAACCCAGCTTCAAGGGATTGTTACTTTTAGGCATGCCACCAACAATAAAACTCTGAAAAATTGAATAATACATTAGGCACACAATTCTTTTATTATTTCATTATCAATTCCATTCTCATTTTCTCATAATCATCTAGGTAACAATGCCCCAGTTATTTCATTTGCATCATTATAGCCAACAACAATGGCTTGACATCTCGTCATTAGGGTATACACCACCAATTGCATTATACATACATTTTGAATGATCATTATATCTTTCACATTATGTAAATCATAGCATTAATCAAATGTATCAACAATGTAATAGATTACTTAACACATTTACAACCGAATGTGTTAAGTTCCAAAGTCATATAAACGTATGCAATCATATAGGGTTTGTACTTACCTCAAGAGCAACTCACACCAATCTAACCACTTCCTCTTCCAAGAATCCTTCAACACTTGGATTAGGGCAACTCAATCTCTTCAAAAACTAATCCAAAGTGATGATACACACTCACTTAGAGATACACATAAGATAATAAGGATAAGAACCAACTAGGGCAAACTCTACACATGACACGCTCAACAACACGGGCGTGCCCCTGATCGTGCTCTAAACCCACAATATAGAAGCTTTGACACGCTCAGTGACATGGGCGTGTCATTGGTCGCGTCAATCCTCCCTCAACACAGTGGCTATGACATGCTCAGTGACATGAGCATGTCACTGGTCATGTCAATCCACCAACATCATAGTAGCTATGACACGCTTAGTGACATGGGCGTGTCAATCCACCTACAACACAGAAGCTGTGACACACTTAGTGACATGGGCGTGTCACTGGTTGTGTCACCCATCCAGAAAACAGAACCATTGACATGCCCAAAGACTTGGCCGTGCTCATGGGCGTGTCAGGCCAAAAATCTTAATTCCGGTAACAACAACACTACATCGAACAAACCTCTTTCTTTTACCATCTTCCACTCCAAATAAACTTAACCAAACACATCAATAAACCATAATAAACTTGCAAAAACACCAAAACAACTCAATACATACATCAAACACAAATCACAACCATCATCACAACTCATCACATACACAAAACACAACACTTGCTTTCCATCACCAAACTTAACCTTTCCTTCAAACCACCCCAAAATCAACACCAATAAGACCAACACTCTCAAATACACCATAAGTATGCATACATATCTCAACAATAACCATACACCAAGCTCAACACACCAACTCAAAAGAAAACCAAAGAAACAAGTAGAAAACTTACCAAAAGTGATGAAAACCTTTAGAATTCCAACTTGATCACTTGAAACACCCTTCAATCTTGAGTTAGGAAGAACAAAATCTCTCTTTCCTTCTTGCTATGGAGATGGCTGACCAAAGCAAAGAAAGAAGAAGAAGAAGATAATGGAAAAGTCAAACAACTCTCAACTCTTAAACCACACAATTCTCCAATTAATCTCCACCAAGCAATTATAATAATATAATATTCATAAATATCATCTTCCACTTAATTTAATTTCCATTTATAAAATAATTTAATAAATCTCATTTGACCTTTAAATAAAAGTTGACATGTATATGTTGTATATATATCTCTATATATACAACATATACACACTTATCTTTCCTTTCATACCACTTAAACATAATTATACTTTATATTATTTAATCCAATTTCAACAATAATCATTCCAAAAATTTTAGGGTATAGTTTAGGATATTACAAAACAAGTATTTTAAATTCAAATATTAGATTTGGTTGTGTTTGGTTAGAGCTTGAGAATGGAACTGGAGATTTAGAGTTTTGGAAAAGTGATTTTTCAAAGTGGTTGAATTGTTTGATTATATTTGTTTAAGCATGTTGTTTAGTGTTAAAATTGATGAATATAGGCTTGAAATTATTAATGGATTGTGTTGGAATGGAAAACCTTCAATGGGGGAAGGTTATGCCATTTTATGGTTTTGTATATAAGAGTGTATTTTTATAATGTAAATGGTTCAAATGTATTAAAATATGCTTCTAATGATATAAATAAACATAATATATTATAATGAATGGCCTAGTATGAGAATCCAAAGTTAAAGTGAGGTTAGCCTTAAATTTTAGATTTTTGCTTGGATGGGGTTTAATTATGGTTTAATATTAGAAATGCCATTAAATGTGATAGTAAATGATTATTTGCTATCACATTTGGTTTAGGCATTGAGGGAGGTTGATTTGCTTCATCCAAGTGGTGAAGGGCTAGTTGGAAAGATAGGTTTGGAGGTTGTTTTAAGCTTACTTTGGGTTGCTAGTGGAGGTATATACAAACTTTAAAATATATCGTTTATATTTGGATGACATTTGGGCTTAACACATTTTGGTTGAAAAATGTGTTAAGTTACTTGGTTCATTTATTGAGTATGAAAAATGTGCTATGACATTTGTAATGTCATATATGTGTTAAATGCATTGTGAAAAGCCATTGATAATGGCTAAATCGTGTAGAATGTGAAATATGTATATTATGTGAAAATATCCAAAGTAATTGGGTAATGTGTTGTGAATGCAAAAAAGAGATATGAGGAATAATGAAATGAATTGATAATGATACAAATGAGAAAAAAAGTGAGAAAAAAAATGATATAATAAGGCAATGTGCCTAGTTTAATTATGAGAAATGAAATGAGAAATGAATTGTGAACGTATTTGATAATGAGATATATGAATAAATTGTGTGCCTAGTATGTTATTCAATTTTCAGAGTTCTGGATTTGGCGGCATGCCTATGATTGCCTATGGGCTAAATGCTGGAATGGTGAAAAGACTGGGTCGTAAGCCAGGCCAGCTGATAAATATGATGTTTTTGGGGTGAAAAGACTAGGTCGTAAGCCTCAAAAACTATAGCAGTATAGCTAGGTTGAGGACCAAGATACTGGGGCCCAAGGGTCTTGCTGGGTTGAGGTCCAAGAGACTGGGGCTGTTACATTATCCATGGATATATTGCCTATGGGGCTAGACACATGGTGTCATTATGGACCAAAACAGTAACTCTGAAATTTGAATAGCATATTAGATCCTTTTTGGGCCCATGCTTGTCTTTGCTTTAATGTGAATTATGAATTGTGATATAATTGAGCAATATAATGCTATGAGTTGTGATTATGAAATATTTGAAAAATATAAGAAAGTAGAATGATGTGACATCTATATGCATTGTGCATTGGCATTGCATTGAGTTTTATTATTATTATTATTATTAAAGTTTGTACCACTAGGCTTCGGCTTAGCACGATTGTAATTTGTCGCGCAGGTGATGGGTGATTTGGTAGAGCCAGAGAGTTCTACTAGACCTGGTCGGGTCTAAGTTTGTATTTATTGAGCTTGAAGAGTTATTTTTGGGTACATCAAGATCAGAGCCAGTTGCCAGCATGTACAGATTTGATATTCTAGTATATTTTGATATTATGTATGAGATGATATGTTTTTGAAGTATATATTGTAAATTGTAAAGAATGATTTGAATAATTTGTTTAAGATGTGATCTTATTTGTGATGTTGATATATATACCTATATATAAGTATTTTTGAGAAAATATGGAGAAATTGAGAAGTATTGGTGAAATGGTGAATTGATTTTTATTAGGAGTGTTTGTTTTATGCAGGTTGTGTTTTGCTGAAATTTGGGAATGTTCAAATTACAAACAAAACTCTAGCGAGTTTTTCCCAGAGATTTTCATATAAAATATTTATTTTGGATTCCTATAACAAGTAAAGAATATTTATATATTATTTATTTAATATATTAGTATTTGAAATCTTAAAATAGAAATGTGAAAAGTTTTATTAAATCGGTCTGTGACATTTTTGTACCATTTATATGTATTCTACGTATATAGGGTATAAGGGTGTTACACATATAGAGAATTAACACTGAAATTCTACTACACTTTCCAGTTTGACAAAATCAAGATCTCAATTATCGAGCCGACGATGAAGGTCCAGTTAGGAGGGCAGTGATTCCACATGAGTATCAATGAACTTGGCATGCATTTATGTCTGTTTACTGCGGAGGAGGTGCAGACTGTTGGGTATCTTAACTCTGAGGTAGACTTTGCAGAGTATGATGTTATTTCTCCCAAGGTTTGGAGCACATTTGCACCGAATGCAGCCAAGTATCAGCCTAAGGTATCCAAAGCATTGAATTTTGAATCTTTTCCTTGCCGAGTGGTACATAATTTGTTGGTTCATACTATTGCATCTTGACTTAGTAGTACGGGGGTTATTGGGTTAAGGGAGTTATTTTTCTTAAATTGTATGGTTCAGAAAATCTGATGCAATGTAGCTCATGCTATCATGCATTTCTTCTACGAGCAGTCCAAGAAAGGGGCACTAGGTAACTTACATGGTGGCATGTATGTCACGAGACTAACTTGCAGTTTGGGTGTGCTGGATGGATGCCTCCCGATGACTCTAGATGGGCTCCCCAAAGTTTTAGGTATGGACACCCTAAAGCGATTGAACTGGGAGAAGGTGGTGGAGTTGTAAGCGCCACCTACGGATTCTGAGCCAGTGCCTCCTGCTCTCACTTCTGACGTACCTCCAGCTCCACTGATAGACTTCCTTGGCCCATCCACCACTGCTAGATCGTCTTCCTCAGCTAGCTCGCCCTTTACTCCAGCCCCTACCTTTAGAGACTGGCATCATTCTGTTGATGTCGAGTGGGATGATGAGAGGAAACCCACCAATTTTGAGTGGCAGATATGCAGGATAGAGGGAAAGATAGGAAACAATGAGTTGAATTAGAACAAATTATTGTCTCAGCAGGATCATATCTAGTTGTGAGCAAGGATTTTTGCCCCCACTCCCGGTGGAATGGTTCTTGCGACTTTGGCACTGTTTAGGCTTGGGGCCTTAGAGAACACGGACCTAAGTCCGGAGAAAATGGCGTCACCACCCGGATGGGCCGAAAAAAAAAGAAAGGGGTGGATGACTCAATTCCTAAGGAATCCCCAACCCCCTAATGGGTTCGGAAAGTTGGGTATGTGTGGGGAAGGTGAGAAATGACCCAGCACCTCCACAACGCCCGGTTCATTGGAACCGGCCTCCTTTACAGGTCTTAATATTATAAAATTCTTAAATATAACAATATTATCCATATTACACACAACAATTAAAATAAAGTATCATTATATTAAAAATCAAAATAAAGTCCAAGCAAGACAAATAAATGGACACCCATCCGAAGATGGAAACATGCCCTTACATCATCCATGTCTAAGCTAAATAGGACACCCACCCAAAAGGTAGAAATATGCCCTTTACATTAGTCCAAAATATAAAAGCAATTTAAATTACATAGAACATAATTAATGAGGTACTCACAAAGTGGAAACATACCTCTTACAACACTTGGAGATCAAAATAAATTGATGAAAGTAAATAACCATTCATAATAAATAAATCATTTATCAAAGATATCAATCAAAATATAAAATAAAATCCATCCATGATAAATTAAATAAATCAATCATTGAACTTAAATAAATCAAAGCATATAATAAACTACATAATCAAATAAGGTAAGCAAAGATACAAATTGAAGTTTACTGTTTCTCATTTAAAGTTCTTTAATTAATATTTAGGGTTTTGGAATTTTAGCATATTAAGGTTTATAATTCTTAACTACTGTAAAGGTTTAAGAAAATTAAAATGGATTAAGGTTTCATGAATCAAACTAGGGTTTATGAGTAACATTATAAAATTAGGGTTTTAGGATATTACAACATTAGGTTTATGATTATTAGCTACTAGATTGTTATTTTTAGGCTTACTGTGTTG
Organism: Garcia nutans; assembly: GCA_947685225.1. Taxonomy (NCBI): domain Eukaryota; kingdom Viridiplantae; phylum Streptophyta; class Magnoliopsida; order Malpighiales; family Euphorbiaceae; genus Garcia; species Garcia nutans. The sequence goes on from CANTUV010000013.1 coordinate 4,095,800, forward strand.
AATTTTAATATTTAGGTTTATAAGGTTTTAAGGTTTTAAAGATTAGGGTTTAGAAAAATTAGGGTTTACGGTTTTAGGGGAATTAGGGTTTAAGTACACTTAGGGTTTAGATTAGCTAGTTTGGGTTACTGTCTTGATTTTGGAAATAGAAAATAATTTAGAGTTTATAAAGTTTTTGAAATTTGGCAAGGCGATTTAAGGTTTTTTGGAAACAGAAAATATTTTTTAGGGTTTTTGGAAATAAAAGGATCAATTTAATGTTTTAAGGTTTTGGAAATATGAAAGCAGATTAGGGTTTTGGGAATTAATAAAATGATTTAAAGTTTTGGAAAGTTGGAAAGTAGATTAGGGTTTTAAGATTTTAAAGAAATAGATTAGGGTTCTTAGGTTTTAGAAGAAACAAAAAAGTAATTTTAGGATTTTTTTTGGAAAACAAAGAAACAAATTAAGGTTTTTAAAATCAAAAGAAACTATTGAATGATTGAAGCTACTGTAAGGAAAAATATTAGATATTCAAACCTTCGTTTGTTGGTTCCACAAAAAATTACTTCTTGGATGAACAAGGACAAAGGCAAGATGGTTGCCTTTGATGGATTGATTGCTTGCTTGCTTATTCTTCTCTCAAAAAGTCCGATTGTTTTCACTGTCAAAAAGAATTTTTAATGTCCAATCTCCTTTCAAAGTTTTCCCCCAAAAAGTTTCCCCTTTTTTGTGTTTTTTTAGTCTTATTTATATGAAATTTAGATGATTAATTCAACTTATTTACAAAAACTATCATTAATTAGGAAAAGGAAATCGAAACCAAATAGAATTTGGTTTCGAAAAAAATTACATCAGAAAAATTTTGCTGGCTAAAAAAATTGCTGCGGGAGCTATGGGCGAAAACTGGTGAGCGGGCACACTGGCGGGCTGCGGGCCATTTCGCCTGCAGGAAACTCCTGTGGGCGAAATGGCCCATGACCATTTCATCCAACACTGTTTTTCGGTGACGAATTTTTTCGTCACCGATTTTTCCATTGCCGATTTTTATTTTTATTTTTTATATTTTTATTTTTTATTAAAAAGTATAAAAAATAAATATTATTTAATTAAGATAACACAAAAATTATTTTGGACTAAATAAAATATATTGGACAGGACTGGGTCAAAAATTAAGGGTCTACACCAGCGTTCCATGGAGCAACACTACTCTTCTTTTCAAGTGCAGTTGGATCATGAGATACTGCAAAGGCAATGGCTGGAGCAATCCATGCTCGAGTTTTGGAGGTCTCAGGGATTCAGCCCTTCACAGCCACCTCCTCCACGATATCAGCCACTGGTGCCATGCGTCGATGTTTCGGATGATGACACAATGATGATACCAGTCCCAGTAGTGAGGATGCTGCGTCCATGGATGACTAGCCCACTATTTTTATTTTATTTTATTTTTGTATTTATTTCTTTCTATTTTTTATTATATATACATGAATCTTCACAATTTTGCATGTCAGTCACTGTTATGTAGCTAATTCGACTTCGCAATGCTTTTGGGACCAAATTCATAAATGCCGATTTATGGATATGACAAGGCAGTTTTCTCTCTTTTTTTTTGTTTTTCTTTTTTTACACACATTGGGGACAATGTGCATCTTAAGTGTGGGGGAGAGAAGAGGTACACTTCCTAGATTGAGTTTTATTGGTATTTGTTTCCTTAATATCATTTAATTCATTAGTCTCATTTAGTTTCTTTAACTTGTTTATGGGTTCAAGTAAACTAGATTGTTATAATAGTATGAACTAAAATGATTCCTCTTTAGATTAAATTAATTGTTGATTTACTGAATGACAATATCTTATTGAGGTTGACTCGGCTTTCTTAATTAATTGCTAAGGATAAAATGTAACAGTCATAATTAGGAAGTTGATTAATGAGAATTGCACACCTGAAGTTTGAAACCTTAGTTACATGTTTGAGCATGCTAAAATTCTTTAGATACTTGAGTCAAACTTAGTAGGACATATTTAGTATCTTAAGTTTCTGACCACTTGAGTATTCTTAATAAAAAAAATTGCATAAGGAGCTTTGAAAATTTGTCCATATTTCGCTGATTTTAACTCTTTAATTGAATCGAAGGAGTCAGAATCATGAATAGTGCAAGTAGCCATTTGAATGGTGATTCTAACTAAGTAACCAAGGGTTGGCATCACAAATTTAAGATACTAAATATCTAAAGATACTAAAGATACTAAATATGTCCTTCAAACAAGTTGAGCTCCTTAGAAAGAATGGTTCAAGTAAGTCAAAGAACTTAAGAGAAAATTTACACTTTCTTACTTTGTTCATGACTTTTGAGTTCTTGGAATTTTATGCTCAATCTTTTAACTCTGGATTTTTAAATTTTAGATATGTAATATTTTTGTTTTGAAACTTCTTAATTCAGCTGCCATGTTTGAGAATTAGTTTTTTGATGGGAATGCTGGGTTTTCTAATTCGAGTATTGTGAAAACTTTTCTTTTCTTTTTAGATATAGAGGGATCCATCATTCCTGCATGTTTCAGTGATTTAGTTTGCTTGAGGACAAGCAAAAATTCAAGTGTGGGGGAATTTGATAAGTATATAATTGATGATATTTTTGCCTCCATTCCTTGGTATAGTTATTGTCAAATTGAGTTTAATTTGTTTGTTCAGTGCTTGTTAGGGTTAATTTCTAGAATCTTTTACACTTTGAGGCCTTATGGTCATTTAGGCTGAAATCACGGATGAAAGATGAGGAAAAGAGCTACTTTGGGCAAAATTTTCAAGTGACACGCCCAACAACATGGGCGTGTCAATGACCGTGTCATTCACCCAACTTATAGAAACTTTGATATACCCAGTGACACGCCCATATCACTGCTCGTGTCCTTAATTGTGCATCACAGTAGCTACGACACATCCAGAAGCTTGGCCGTATTGTTTCCCATGTCATCAACACTGAAAAAAAATATCATCGAGACACCCAGAGACATGGCTGTGTTAGTGGGCATGTCAGGCTAAATCGCTTAGAGGCTACTTCTTTTAAAAGAGAGAGTTTGGCGACTGACGTTAGAGGTGAAGATCCAATTTAGGCAAGATTTAAATCAAGAATCAAAGATTGAAGTGAAGAAACACAAATCATTCATCATGGATTGTTTGAATTCTTTTACTTATTTCTTTTTTTCTGAATTTCTAGTCATGAACATGAACTAAATTGTTTTTATCTAGATATTGATGAACCCTAGCTTTATTGAATGGATTGAATAGTTTTTATTAAATTAAATCATTTAATTGAGTTTTCTTATTCTTATGATTCTTAATTATTTATTTCTAATTGATAATAGCATGCTTATTGATTTGTTGCAATTTTCATATTATTGACTTGAGAAAGCTTGATATGAACATAATTCTCATTTGAATTGAGGGTTGATTATAGAGCTAGAGATAGACTTACAAGATCCTTTGGTTTATAGTTCTTGGTTCCTATTGATGATCTATTTAATTATGCTTAAGAAGAGATTTAAAGTATTCTACTTAGTGATTAGAGATTAATTCACTCAAGAGAGGTTTTGACCTAATTTAGAGGAATGCCAATTTAGCTTTGTTATTTGATTTAATTGAATTAATATTCACAAATACTCTTTATAGTAGGGGATTCAATATCTGGGTAGTGTCTTTATCATCAATTCTTTTTGCACAATAATTAATCTTTCCTTAATTTAATTTATTAGGTATTTCATTGTTTTTATTTTAATCATCACAAGAATCATTGGATTGCTAAACAACAGTTGAAGTTTGTACTAGTAATTGACCTTGTCCCTAGTGGAACCATATCTTATTCACTACATTATTACTTGTGCGACCTGTGCACTTACAGTAGCATTGCAATAGCACAAAGATCACATTACCAATCCCTCCTTTCTTATCTTGCAAGTGAGAGAGCCATAACAGCAGTAGTACCCAAGCCTAAGCTACAAGAGCTAGGACCATCCCCTGAGGATCAACCCATCATCAATATGTAACATATACTGACATAAAACTAAATATATAATAGTTTTATACTCTTATTCTGTTAGCCAAACTATTGGCCTTTATTTTGATCTTAGGTAACCAAATTGAATAGAACTAATATTTGTTCCAAGCTACATTTTATAGGGCTTAAAATTTATTAAAGATTTCTCCAGAGCCCTTCCTGACCATTGACCAGGCTGACCGAACTAAGAGAAGTAGTTCGCCATACCGAGCTAAGGAATGATGATATCGAGCAAAGCTTATAATTCCTTATTGAACTCACTAAAAGTTTATCAAACCGATAAGCAACGAAGTAACGAGCATGAACATTCCAAAAACTGAGTTGACCTTACTAAAGAATGCACCAAGGAAGAGCTGATTAAATAAAACATGAGTTGATTAGAGAAAGCATGAGCTGATACCGAAAAAGTATGAGCTGAGCAAGGAACTGAGCATATTGAACCAAGGACAAGCAGATTTGACCAAACTCATGTCAAAGTATCCAGAAGAGCTCACGCTCAATGTCATTTACACTTTATGAACAGGCCACATGTTTACACTGAATTATTATGAAGTCTGAGCATACCGAGCTCATGATAAATCCTCAAAATATCCAATAGAGCTTATGGTCACTAAATACTCTAAAAACTTTAGCATACCACAAAAGGTATGATCGAACCTGATGTAGTCAAGTAGAGCTCACAGTCGTAAATAATCTTCAAATCCAAGAATACTAGATGAAGACCGACCAAACCAAACTAGTCCCAAGCATACCACTGGTACAGAGTTTAAAAATATAGCTGTTGTTTATCCACTCAATTAGTGGATGCCACATGCATTAGCCTTTGAAGAACTTTTGTCAGAAAATATAAAGACCATGACTGGACTAAGCTCAACCCAACCATGAAAAGGTCAAGCTGATCGGACCAAAGTAGAGCCTGACCGACCAGACTAAAGCAAGTCCGACCATGAACTTGCTTGGAAAATTGACTAAAATGGGAGACACGAATCAAACATGTTGGCTCCCACTCCAAATGACTAGTTGAAGACTTGAAGGATACAAATACCATAAGAAATCACATTTTTGAAAAAGATTGTAATTGTAATAGCTAAGTTTAACATCTTTCATTTCCTTATATCAAAATTTATACTTGTATTCTTTGAGTGTTGGGTTTGAGCATTGAAACATCATTGTAAGTTTTAGCGCGAGCTTTGAAAACTTAAGTTATAGAGTGAGCCTTGGAAAACTGTTGTTGGGTTGTGAGGGAAATTTTCAAACCTTGTAAAAGTTCTGTGTGAGCTTGTGAAAATACCAAGTTAGAGTTGAGCTTGTAAAAACTTAAGAATAATGGAACCTTAATAAGTTGTTAAGGAAGTAGATGTAGGATTGACGTAATCCGAACCACTATAAACTCCTTGTGTTTATTCTTCTTTACTCCACTCCTCTCTTGCCTTTGTTGAATTTTAAAATTTCAATTTGCCATCACTTCTTAAAGACAACCAATTCACCCCCCTCTTAGTTACCACCTTGGGACAACAATTGGTATTAGAGCCTCAAAATTTAAAAAAGCTTAATTGTGAAATTTGATCCATAATGGGCGCTCTTCTTCATCTACTTCTCATGGATATCTTAATTCTTTTCTTAGACCCTACTTCGATGGAATAGATTTCTCTTGTTGGAAATACAAGATGAATTTGTTTCTTAATAATGAGGGAATTAAGCTTTGGAATTTCATAGAAAATGAATGGAAACCTCCTACTCATAAGCTTGATGGCATTCAAGTGCCCATTTCTAGAGACAAATGGATGAATGCCTAAGAAAGAGCCTACTTTAAGAATAATAGAGCATCCTTCATCTTAGTGAATTCCATATCTAGAAAAGAAGTTGAAAGAGTCCAACGTCTTACTTGTGTACATAGCATTTGGAAAACTCTTAAGAATTATTATGAGGATACTACCTAAATGAGGTTCACTAAAATTTAAATGTTTGTACATGAGTATGAACTCTTCAATATGAAGCCCAATGAAAATGTCATCGAAATGACAAATCTGTTGCTTGCCAACTATCTCATTGCTAATGACAACTCGGCTTGAAGAAATATGGAAAAATCTATGATCAAGGTGATGTTAATAGCAAAATATTGAGAGAATTAAAAGCCATGAAGAACTTTGAATCAAAAGTCTCTTCAATTGAAGAAGTTCATGATCTTAGTAGACTAAGAACCAATGAGATAGTTGGCAAGCTTCTCACATTTGAGTTGCACACTGAAAAAGAGGATGATAAGGTTAAAAAAGACAAGAAGAAAGAAATAGCTCTCAAAGTCACCAAAGAAGTTGAGACCTCAAGTGAAGAAGATAGTGATGATAATGATGAAGAAATGACCATGCTATCTAGGAGATTAAGTGAATGAAAAATAAAGAGAAGATGGCAAGCAAAAAAAGATAATTCCTCTAAATCCTCTTTCAAAGATAAGGAGAACAAAAATGAAGTAAAATGTTATGAATATGGCAAATTGGGTCACATCAAAATAGATTGCTTCAAAATCAAGAACAAAAAGAAATGTGACAAGAAGAAGAAGAAATCTCTTAAAGCCACATGGAATGATGAATCTTCAAGTGAAGAAGAAGAAGAGCAAGGAATTACAAATCTTTATCTCATGGCTATTGGAGATGATGATGATCACATCGATGAGGTAGGTACTCAATCTCTAAACTCTAATACATATAGTGATAATGTTGATGATGCTTTGGATGATGATATAGTTGAACATATGAACTTAAGAGTCCAAAATTGTTTTTCTAAAATGAAATTTTATAAGCAAAAATTCTCTAAGAAAGAGAAGGAATTTGTTTCTTTAAACAATTCTACTTTAGAATTAAAGACTTCAAATGAACAATTAATGAAATCTTTAGATGAAATGTCAAAAAATTCATCTAGCTTAGAAAAATTTCTAAGGAAATCACAATTTGAAAGAAGAAATAAATGAACTAAAAAATTCTATTTCAAAATTTCATAAAGGTAAGGAAGCCTTGGATACATTAATTAGTGTCCAAAGGCCAAATTCCTCCAAGTATGATTTAGGGTTCAATGGTTCATCTACTACTTCATCTAATGAACCAACATTTATTAAAGCTTCTACAACTCAAATTTCTAGTATTGAAGTTGTAAAGAATATACAAGCACACACTAAGCCAAAAAATCATAAAAGAACAACACTAGGCTCACTAGGCTCTAGAACTAAGTTTTTAAGAGCAAATTATGCATACATGCATACGAAGTATAAACACAACCACAATTATGCACATAAACATTCCTATCCTACACATACTTATGATTGTCAATTTAATTTTTCAAGGTTCAATAGTAAAAGGATGCAAAAATATAAAATCTTGTATCAATATAAATATTGCATGAGATTTGGCCACAAAAGTACATTTTGCTATATTAGAAAGACTCACCTCAAATTAGAGGACCCTTCTACTGCTAACTCCCAAGGATCTAAGTACATTTGGGTACCTAAAAGAAGGTAAATTTTATTATTTTGTAAGCTTGCCTAAAGTCTACTATCAATGAAAGTGCTTGGCTTATAGATAGTGGATGTTTAAGGCACATGACAGGTAAGACAAAACTCTTCACAACTCTTACTTACATGCAAGGAGCTAATGTAACCTTTGGAAATAATGCTAAAGGAAAAATTATAGGCACTGGAACTATTGTTATGCTTGGTAAAAACATGATTGATGATGCATAGCTTGAAATATAACTTGCTTAGTGTTAGTCAATTGTGTGACAAAGGATATAATGTCAATTTTAATTCTAAAGGATGCAAGATTAACCACTCTAATGGTGAACGTGCATTCAATGGAAGTAGAATTGGCAACACATATAAAATTAACCTACACTCTAATAATGCTTTTGAATTCTTAGTTATTATTAGTAATGATGCTTAGATTTGGCATAGAAGACTAAGACATGCTAATATGGACCAATTGCATTGTCTAAGCAAAGAAGAACTTGTAGATGGTCTCCCTAAAATGAAATTTAATAAAGATAAAATTTGTGAACTATATCAACTTGGGAAACAATATAAGAGTTCTTTCAAAACTAAGAACTTTTTAAGTACCTCTAATCCTTTAGAACTAATACATTTGAATTTGTTTGGACCTAATAGAGTTGCTAGTGTAGGAGACAAGTTGTATACCTTTGTACTTGTTGATGATTACTCAAGGTTTACATGGGTTAATTTCTTAGCTCAAAAGAATGAAGCTTTTTATTATTTCAAAATTTTTATAAAAAGAGTTCAAAATGGAAAAGGCTTTGTGATCACATCTATTAAAACTGATCATGGAAAATAATTTGAAAATGAGAACTTTGAAAATTTTTGCAATGAACTTGGTATTTCACATAATTTTTCAGCTCCCAAAACACCACAACAAAATGGTGTGGTTGAAAGGAAAAATATAACATTGGTAGAAATGGCTATAATAATGCTCAATGAGTATAAATTACCTTCTTACTTTTGGACGGAAACCGTTAATACCACATGTTATATTTTAAATTAAGCTTTCAAAAGAACCTTGATGAATAAAACTTCTTATGAGCTATGAAATGGAAGGAAATCTAAAATTTCATGCCTTGCAGCATTTGGATGCAAATGTTTCATATTAAATACCAAGGACAACCTTGTAAAATTTTCATCCAAATCGGATTAAGGAATCTTCATAGGATACTCTTTATCAAATAAAGCATATAGAGTATTTAATAGAATAACTTTAGTAGTTGAAGAATCAATGCATGTGTGAGTAGGAATTTTCGTCCTCACTCCCATGTGGAATGGTTCTTGCAATTTTGGCATTATTAGGCTCAGGGCATTAGAGAACATGAGCCTAAACTGGGAGAAAATGAAGTTGCCACTCGAACGGGATGGGAAAAAGAAAGGGTGGATGACTTGATTCCTAAAGAATCCCCAACCTCTAATGGGTTTAGAAAGTTGGTTTCGTATGGGGAAGGTGAGAATGACCCTGCACCTCCCCCCCAATGTCCGGTTCATTGAAACCGGCCTTCTTTCAGGTCTAAAAATTATTAAATTCTTAAAAATTATGACATCATCCATATTACACACATTTATAAAAATAAATAAACATCCATTGCATTAGGTTAAACTAACCAATCAAAATGGGTACCATCAGAGGATGGAAACATGTCTTCACAATCATTTAGGTTCATAAAAATAAATATAATAGGATACCCACCAAAAGGTGAAAATATATCATTTACAAAGTTCTAAAGTTCATAAAATAAATTATATAATTAAAAATAATTAAGACACCCATATAGTGAAAACATGTCTTTTACATACCTTAAAATTCAAATAAACAAATATAGTTCAATTAAAATAATATGTATAATAAAACAATCAAAATGCATCATCCATCATAAAAGCATGTAACAATAAATCAAATAACCCAATCTAGGTTATAATCTTAAACTAGGCATTAAACATATAAAATTAGGATTTTACATGTGAAATTAGAGTTTATTAGTATAAATAAGGGTTTTAAGTTTTGTAATACTAGATTATGGTTTTTAATATAAAACTTTAGGGTTTAATATGCGAACTAAGTTAAAACACGTAAATTAGGATATTGGAAGATGAACTAAAGCTAAACATATAAAATATATTTTAGACAATCCAAGATTGGTGTTTAATGTTTCAGATCAAATTAAAATCTAAGGTTATAGTGTATTGAATGAAATTTATTAATTTGGTGAAACATCACAATATATCTAATTCATGAACCACTAGAAGTTAAAAAAAATAATAAAATCATACATGTGTGTTGGCTCCACCAATATTTGTTTGTTGAATCAAGCTTGCTGTTTAGGCTACTGCCTGCCTGCATCAACTATAGTCTTGGTCGATTGAAACAATCCGAAGACCAATGCTTTGTTCAGCTACTACCCTCCTTGATTGCTATGTTTTGCTTCTTTGTCTCTATGTTTTGTTTTTATTTCTGTCAACCTTTTGAATTGTGTTGCTATTGTTATTGCTTAATTTTTAATTCCTGTTGCTTGATGCCGCCCCTTGCTCGCTTAATTGTTTTGTATTTATAATGTTATATTAGGATGAACTTTTACCCACCGTCCTAATGCTACTCCAATACTTCCTTTTCATTCGAGAGTCCCCATAATTTTAACACAATTATCAACCTTAAATTCGACTAGAAACTCATCTCATATCAAATCTGGAAACCCCAATTCGATATGGGTGCCTCATATCTAATTTAGGCCACCAAATTCGATAAGAGACAAGGTTCATATCGAATTTAGTGTTCTGAATTCGATATGAGGTGCCTCATCATTTTGAATTTAGGCCAATAAATTCGACATGAGGCCTCCTTATAAAAAATTTGGGCCACCAAATTCGATATGAGGCTTCCTCATATCAAATTTAACATCCAATCGACCCAAATTGTCTGTATCGGTTCAACTCGGCTCAACTGGACCAATTTTAATTGTATTGGATCTAATTAAACCATAATAAATTTAATTTGGGCCTCTTATTAGAATCAAGTTTAATTTTACTCCTTTCAATTGGAGTCGAGTTCAATCTGGGCTAAAATTAAGGGTCTACAGTTTTTCCCCCTACTTGAATGAACCGAGATTTTAGTAGAAGAAAGTGAAAAGCAATATGGCTTTAAGCTGACCTTGGATGAGGATGGGTTCTGGACTTGAGATTGAATTTGGGTTCTTGACCTGAAATTGGTTTGGGTTCTTGACCCGATGCTAGATTTGGGTTCTCGACCCGAGACTTGGATTTGGATTCTCGACCCGATATTGGATTCTGGTTCTCGAACTAAGGCTGTATTTGGGTTCTCAACCCGAGACTAGTTTGGGTTTTGGACTCGAGACTAAATTTGAATTCTTGACTCGAGATTGGATTTGGGTTCTCGACTCGGGACTGAATTTTATTTGGGTACTCGACTTGAGACTGGTTTGGGTTATAGACCTGAGACTAGATTTGGGTTCTCGACCTAAGACTTAATTTGATTTGGGTACTCGATTCGAGACTAGATTTGATTTGGATACTCGACCCAAGACTAGAGATTGGATTTGGGTTTTTAACCTGATATTGGATTCAACTGACCTTCTATTAGTTGAGAGTGTGGGCTTTCTTCTATCCAAACAATTTCAGCTCTTCTAGCTGGACTGACCTTCTGTCAGTTGATGGTCCTATCTTCCTTCTAGCCAAATAATTTTAGCTCTTTTAGCTGACTGACCTTCTATCAGTTAAGAATTCTGGCTTTCTTTTAGCCAGTTGTTCCATTTTTTAATGGATTGTGGGTCTTCACCCTTCAAAATGGATCTTCATCCTTGGGTATCAGGTTTTCACCCTTCAAATTGGATCTTCATCATTTGGACATCGGGTCTTCACCCTTCAAATTGGATCTTCATCTTTAGGACATATGGTCTTCACCTTTCAAAATAAATTTTTATCCTTGGATATCGGTCTTCATCCTTCAAAATGGATCTTCAACCTTAGGACATATGGTCTTCACCCTTCAAAATAGATCTTCATCCTTGGACGTTTGTCTTGTATTGACTTCAACTCTTATAGCTGGATTGATCTTTTATCTTTTGCATCTTCATTCTTTTTGGGTTCTTACTTTCTTCTTGTCCTATTCTTTTGGTTCTTCATTTTACAAAAAAATCAGCTATTTTTTAGCTAGTCCTCATATCTTCTCTTTGTTTTCTGGATGTTTTCACAAGCTTGCATCTCTTCTTTCTTTTGTAATGGCATTTCCATGCCCCCTTGATTCCATATATGCTTCTCAATGTTTGCTTTGCAGTGTTTTGCTATTCATTTTGATAAAAAAGAATGGGCAATACAAGACAACAAAATGTATTATAATATGCTCATTATGCATGATATGCATAAATAATACTAACAGTAGTTCCACTGACTTACAGACCAGGCGATAAGCTGAAGTGCTCCTATTGATTTATTCCAGATGCTTATTCAAGTCTTGCATTATATTAACAAAAGACTGCACATCCATGGCTTTATTTTCAAGATAAAAACATGAGTAGTGGGGCCCAAACATGGTAGAGACACGAGAGACATCCATTTGGTTGGCAACTTCTTCATGACATGACCTTACAAGTAATCCTTTCATTAGCCCTCTTTTGCCCATTATGTCCTTTGAGGTTCGATAATGCAACATACTACCCTAAACTTAAAGGTTTTGTATGACAAAAACACACATTTTTTCTTTTTTAAAATCTTAAAATCATTTTTTGGCTTTGTCAAATCAGTGTCATTGTACCTTTGGACTTGACTTTTCAAATTAATGTAGCTATAACATGATGACCCTAGTTACCATACTAAACTCAAGAATCATTTCCATTTAAGCAAGAATTGTTGCACTTCAAATAGACACATACACATTACTTGGCCAAAGGTCTTATTGAGTTTAAATATTATCTATCTCATATGCATGCTTATTCAAACTATCTCCACTAATAGACTCTACCTACCAAGAGAGATCAACAGGTCTATAATAGGCTTACAATATGGTCTACAAGAGACACGGGTTAAATGAAGGCCATCTTTGAGTTGGAGCTGATATGACACTGCTGACAAACCTTCACACTACAATCTTCTTGTTGGAACTTTATACAGTTAGAGGTTCCATTTTTACCTTCTGGGCATCATGTTATATTGCTTCATGAAAAGACATGTCATAAAATCTTTGCTTCATAAAATGATAGAGCTCAAAATCATGCTTCATGACAAGACAGAGCTTGAAATTATGCTTCGTAAAAAGTCAAGACTTTAGATTTTGGTCTCCCTTGCAGAAATCGAGATGAGTTTTGAAACTCTATTGTTTTTCCCTTTTCTTATTTTTTCTTTTTCTTTTTTCCTTTTCCTTTTCTTTTTCGTTTTCTTTTTTTCCTTTTTCTTTTTTTTTGTTTTTTTGTTTTTTCCTTTTTTTTATTATATTTGTTTTTTTCCTAGTTCTAAGGGAGTTGTACCTTTTATGTTTCAGACTATAGATGAATGGAGTAGGACAAGTTTGCTTTAGTGAGGATGAACTCTTTGTTACCCTGATGTTCTATATTTGAGATATTAGGTCCAGTTCTGATAAACTTTAACTATCCTTATAGTTTTGATAGTACAGACTTTTCCTTGATCTTCTTTCCCCTTAGTAATTCAATGATCATCATACTTGTCAAAAGTGTAACTACAATTCAGGGTAGGTTACTAGGTTTACGAGCTGTAACACCCCGATACCCTATATAAGTACTATACATATACCTAGTATACATACAGTAAGTATATAAAGTATAAGGATGTCACTTTTCTTCACTTTTTTTTTTTACTATTTTTAAAAACCCGTAACAAAGTTTAAACCATAATACGTTAATTTAAATAATGTTTTCAAAATCATTATCTTTATCAAAACTTCATTTATACATATAAATACTCTTATTAAAATACAATCTAATTAAAATCACACATGTATGCATCACCTTCTAGTTGGTCTCGAGACACTCTTACCCTTCTCGTGGCATAACAGCTGGACTTCCAGATCAACCGTAACCACCTGCGCGATTACACAACCGCGCTAAGCGCGAATGCTTAGTAATACAAATAAACATTAAAATATACTTTACTAAAGAATCATACCTCATATTTTTAGCATCATGTTTTATTTTCTTTCTCTTACCCCGTTTTCCTTTCTCAATGCATTCTTCACATACTCCTACTAATCTCATAAGTTATGCACATATTTCCACAGAACATTCACCAAGCGATACTTACTATTTCTATCTCATATACATATCCATATACATTATTTCAACAAGTCACCATGCATTTATCCAAACCTTCATGAAAACAATTCTCATAAGTTCCACATTTACACACATTTACACATCATATTTTTTTTTTCCTAAACTCATTTCTCATCAAAGCTCCTCAACCCATATTCATTTTCAATATATCAATACACACATTATAAAATCATACTTCATAACATTATTTTATTCATAATTCATCAATCATGAATCACATTTCCAACAAAAGCAACCATAGATCTCATTACTCATCTATTTTAGCATTTGAATATCACATTGACAACAAAGACAGACTCGGGCCCAAACAAAACACTAATATGCCATTCAATTTTCAGAGTAATGCTTTGGCTTAATCATCACATTTATCATCATCCCAACTAGGCTTCAAGGATTTAGGTTCAACCAAGCTTCAAGGGGAACAAAGCATGCTAAGTATCAACCCAACTTGGCTTCAAGAACCAATCCAACCTAGCTTCAAGGGTTGTAACATCTCAATTAGGCTTCAAGGATTAGACCCAACCAAGCTTCAAGGGGAGTAAAACATGTTAAACTTTAACCCAACTTGGCTTCAAGGATTAATCCAACCTAACTTCAAGAGATTGTTACTCATATTAGGCATGCCACCAACAACAAACTCTGAAAATGGAATAACACATTAGCTATACAATTCATTTATTAATTTCATTCTCAATTGAATTATCATAGCCAATAACAATGGCTTCATTTCATATTATGTCTCAAATCATATTATAATATTTCATTATTCAATTGTACATAACCAATTACTTCATCATATCCTTCACATTGTATATATAATATCATTGATATAACATCACAAACTACATTATTCATGTAACACATTACAATTCTCAAGATTCACAATGCATAAGACATAACATTGTTCATATAGTATCATCATTAATGGACACATATACAATTTACCTTATTCTTAGATTTGGAATCCTCAATACACATTTGTTTAGGTCATCTTTGTTTTAAGTATATTTAGAATGTAGATACAAAAAGACCTTTGGAGGATCCAACAATGTAAGAAGAGCAAATGACAAACACAATAGCAAACACCCTCAAGGGACACGGCCAAGCTTGTGGCCGTGTCTCTCAATGCAATTCAAACCGAGGCAGACACGGGCAAGGGACACGGCCGTGTCTCTCAACAAAAATCAAACAGTCATGGACACGGGCAGGTGACACGGCTGAGCTATTGGCCGTGTCTCTCCAAAAATCATCCAACACGGCCAAGACTCCACAACTTGGCCGTGTCTCTCCTAACTTGGCCGTGTCCTTCAATGATTTAAAGACCAAACACTTCAAAATTCATCTAAACTAAACCCTAACTCAACATTTCATCATTTTCCTCACAATTATCCCAACTTATCATCACTTAAATATCACTTCAACACATTTACATACTTCAATCTTTCATTATCATCATCTTACACACCAACTATACCAAACATAACCTCAATCCAAAAGAAATCAAAACAAGAAGATAAAGACTTATATATATATATAATCAATAAAATCAACTCAAGAGATAAGTACTTACATGAATATCTTGCCAAATCTTCAAACTCCACTTGCAAATCTCTTGATATCCTTTAATCCTTGATGTGAATAGAAGCAAAATCACCTTTCTCTCTCTAGCTTCTCTCTCTCTCTCTCATTTATTAAGAAGAAGAAGAAGAAAGAATGAACTTTCCTCCTTCCTTCTTCATTCTTATCCAATATATATATATATATAATAATAATAATAATAATAATGATAATAATAATAAGAATAACAACAATAATAATAATAATTATACAATTAAATCTCCACCACACATACTCCCTTTTGACTTTCTTCTTCTTTTTCTTTTTGTCTTTATCATCATTATTATTACTATTAAC
Source organism: Garcia nutans (assembly GCA_947685225.1). NCBI lineage: Eukaryota > Viridiplantae > Streptophyta > Magnoliopsida > Malpighiales > Euphorbiaceae > Garcia > Garcia nutans. The sequence continues at coordinate 4,111,579 of CANTUV010000013.1, forward strand.
TAATTATACAAATATATATATATATACCACTCACTTTTCCTACACCATTTTATATTCCATGTATATGTGCTGTATATGTGTATATGTCTTTTATATTGTAGTTATATTTCCCATATCTTTCCAAAACCAAATATACATCTTATCCTTCCTATCCACCTAGCTCTTATAATATTTTCCTTATATATTTTACCAACATTTTCTCTCACTACTACAATACCAATGTACACCAAAATCAGATATTAATTTAATTCATTGCTCTTCTTTTATCCTTCCCTTCAATACACACATTGAATCCAAATACAACAATAACTCCAAAACTTTTAGGGTATACTTTGGAATATTACACGAGCCAATAAAGAGCAAGCTAAAATCTCATTGATATTTAATTAGTTGGTTACTAGTTATTGGCTAACCAAACAATGCCTAGATCATCTATCCCTTAAATAAGTAGAGTTCAATTTCGCCTCGAAAGTTCATCAAAGAATGTTTTAAGATCAATTAGGACCTATACACCCATAATTATACATGAGCCCTCTCTAAATAAGTATACATAGCTCGATGCAACAGAACAATTCCCTCACCAAGTAAAGTCATTCAAATTATGATGAATAGATACTCTAATTTATAAACATCAAGCAAGACTCGTCATTGGTTGAGCACCGAAATGAGCAAAGACCAATGAAAATTTAATAAAAATAATTTATTCAAATAATCTTAATTTGAAAAAAATAATTGTTTTAGAAAACACCAAAGAAAGAAAATGAAATAAAAACCAAATAAGCCAAGGGAAATTTGTTTGAGTTGAAATTGAAGAAGCTTCATTTATTTAGACATGGCAAGGGTGAGGACCTTATCACTCTATACCTCTTCTATTTCAGGTTCAGAGGCCCAACCTCCTTCCTTAATTTCTAATTCATCATCATGAATAGTCATGTATAGTCTGTTCAGACTCGGGAAATAAACTCTCCTCCCTTTTAGCTTTTCCACTCATGTCTTAAAAAGATGACAAGACAAAATTCTCATTCAATCTTCCTCCTATCATGAAGGTAGATGGTGGTGGCACTCTTCCAAATTTAGGCAAAGGATTACTCTTGGTATTGGGCTTATCAGTCTTAGGCAACTTTACACTATCAACCAAATCTTGGATTTCGTATCTTAATCAAGCACATTTATTTGTCTCATGCCCTTGCATTTGATGAGATTGACAGAAGGCCTTAGCATCAAAGTTTGACGGTAGAGGATTGTGTAGTGGTTGAAGAGCCAACGGCTGTAACAACCCTTGCTTTTGCAACTTATTGAAAACCCAAGATAAAGATCTCTCAAACTCTAAAAATTATCTCCTATTTGCTTGACCAGTTGTTGCATTGACGTCTACTAGTTTCTGTGTACCCTGGCAGCCAGACTGATAATTTCCCCTCTCATTCTTCCTTTCAGAAAAATGGCTCTTCTCCCACTCCCATTCTTCTATCTATAAGCTAGCTTGAAGAAGATCTTTGAAATCCCTTATGAGAGTGTGAGACATCCGTTCATGCAGACTGGGTAGGACACCCATTACTATCATTCAAATGTGGTCGAACTTATCTGGTCTCTTCTTAAGCAGTGCAACCTTATTCCTCCACCTCTTCACATAATCAATAAAGTTCTCATTTTGCTTTTGTCTGATTGCTTCTACCTCCATCATAGTCACTTCCAATTCAGCACTGTACCTATACTACTGGATGAAGACTTTGTACAGTAAATCCTAATCTTTTGAGTGTTCTCCTCCAAGGTGTTAAACCAGTTTTGCGCAACAGGATCTAAGGAGAGCATGAAATACCTTAGAGTTTAAGCCTTGATAGCTCTAGCAGTCTGCATAGCAGTGATGTACTGCTTAACATGCAAGTGAGGATTCCTTGTACTGTTGTACCTAGCGAAAGAAGGCATCTTGAACTTGTAAGGAACTTCTTCATCTTGTTAAAATAGCTTGTCCACTTCCAACACCTCTATAGGCTTCAACTTCTTCTCAAACTTTTTCTCTAAATTAGCAATCATATTCTCCACATCTAAAGTTTTAGTCTTTTCAACAGTTGATCTTTTCACAGCCTTTGACTCTTTCTTCTTATCTTGAGAATCTTGGAAATACTAAGCCCAATCATCATCACCCATTATCACTTTGTCATCATCCATAGCCACTTCACCAACCTTGGCCTTTCTCTTGTCTTTCTGCTTCTTAGTACTAGTAGATGCTTCAACAATGTTTCCTAATAGTGCGACGGGCTAACTTTTTATAGTCTTAGCCAGGGCCTCCTTCAGTTCTTCCATCTGAGAGCTAATTGCTTCATCTACCATTTTCTAAATTTGTTCAGGTTCCATTGCTTTTGGTGAGAAGTTGGCTGAGTTGTTACTAGATTCTACGTCGCTGGCATAAGTCATATTGTCGTAAGCTCTTAAACTGTTGTACTCTAGGTCTGTGAGCCAGAAACGATCAATGCCATGTAATGAAATGTATGTATGTATGTATGCATAGATGCACAAGTAACAGATAAATAAAGATAATTAGGACTTTTCTTCCAACCTTATATCACCCATACACGAATGACGAGTCTCTTTTCCCAGATATATGGTCAACAAAATACCAACATGGAATATATTGTTTTCAAAAAAAATTCACTTAGACAATTCAACCAATAGTTATATTCTCAAATTTAAAAGTCAGTCCATGATAATTTTCATTAATCAAGTCTTAATCCAATGGATTAACTAGAAATAGCTTCTACATTATATTAGGATTAAAAGTAAATTAAAAGGTTTATCATAAATAGATTTCCTATTTGAAAAAAATAACAAATGATTCATGTCATAAACAAGCCTATGGTTAACAATTCTTGGTATAAATTAGGCCCACAATTGATTTTTAGTATTCCATAATTGACCTAATAAATGTGAGCCCATGTAATTTGGAAAAGTAATTTTTGTTTCAAAACCCATTGTGAAAAGATTTGTTTAAAAATGAAATTTGGGCTTTATATTTGGGCCATGAGGTAGAAAAGAATCTTTGACCCATTTTAGAAAAGTTTTATGTCCGAAGACCATCTTAAAAATTTTGAAAATAATTTTGGTCTTTTGGGCTTAAAGGAATAAAAATTATTTTGAGCTTAAAATACAATTAGGTCAAATTAGAAAAAGAATAAACCAAATAAACCATGGTTCAAACCAAGATATATCAATCATAGTTAGACAACAAGTATTTGGGTAAAAACCTAAGGAAAGTAACTAAGCCAACTATATAGGCTTTAGTCTTTGGCTTAAAAAGCTTAGGTTCCCATAGCAGGTATATTCCAAAAGGTACAAGACTATGAGTGGTTATGTCGTGCTCAATCTCCATACCTTGAGTGAAAGTATGGTATCCCTTACATAACACAACACGAGTTACACGGGTATCCTAACTCACGTACACAATGCAATCTAAATGATGCAATTGGACAATATCATAAAAAAAAGAATAAAATAATATAGAGACCAACAGAATCAACTTCTCTTATTCCTAGTGGATTCATCATTATGAGCAAAAATTTTTGCCCTCACTCCCATGTGTGTGAACCTCGGTTTTCCGCCCGAAAAGGATCCGGGCGAAAGTTCACTCGTTGTCTGGAGTCGCCACTCAGTTTATTTTGTTCGAAGGGAAAAACTAAGAAAACCCTTGTTTGACTCCAATAATGCATCCAATGTAAAGGCTTCTAGTCTGCGAACCCAAGGAGGATTCGGGGACTATGTCATGCTTTTGATTAACTTGCAAAAATGGAACAAATTTAAAGACAAAAAGATTGTTGGTAGTTTGTGGACTTGCTATTTGGGGTGAATCCCAAACATGCCTACATACTCCCGTTTGAATAGGAGATCAAAGCCCATGTAGTTCGGAAAAGCCTATTTAAAGGCGATGAAAATTATGCTTCATGCATGTGTGTGTGTATGCTTCGTGCATTGTCGGGCTTCATGCCAAAGATGTGAGATTTAGGTACTTTGTACCAAAAGAGTGGAATTTAGGCTCCATGCCAAAGGTTGATTTTAATTGAGTCGGGCTTCATGCCAGAGTTGTGAAATTTAGCACTTAGTGCTAAATGGTGCAATTTTAGGTACTTTGTACCAAAAGAGTGCAATTTAGGCCTTTGGCCAAGTGTTGTCGGGCTTCATGCCAAAGATGTGAGATTTAGCACTTAGTGCTAAATTCTCCAATTTTAGGTACTTTGTACCAAAAGAGTGCAAATTTTGGGCCTTTGGCCAAGTGTGGTTGGGCTCCATGCCAAAAAATGTGAATTTCAGCACTTAGTGCTAAATTGTGAAATTTTAGGTACTTCGTACCAAAATGGTGTAATTTAGGCTCCGTGCCAACAGATTGATTTTAATTGTGAAATGTAGGTACTTTGTACCAAAAAGATGTAATTTAAGTCTTTGTGCCAAAGAGGCTGATTGATTAGTCCATTAGGCCTTAGACCTAAAAGGATTAGGTCTTTGACCGAGAAGAAATTGAGAAGAAGATAGAATGCTTATGATATGCTTAAATTGACAAATGATGGATTAGAATATTACCTTGCTTAGGATTTTCCTGCTTCGAAGTTCCAGATCTCGTTTTCTTGAACCGGGGATTATGATTCTTGATTACAGATTGTTTCTTGCAGCACACGGTTAGATTTATGCAAATAAAAGTTCTTAATCGTTTTTAAGCGTGAAAAGAATTCGACAGCATGAGGCCCACCCGGAAAAGTCCAACCCCGTTTTCTGAAAATCTGAAGCCTATTTATAGGCAAAATCGGACTGCACGGCGGCCGGGCCGCCGGTCACGGCGGCTGAGCCGCCGATTTTGGCCGGTTTTCGCTCAAACTGATTTTTCGGGAGCTAGAGACCTCCAAAATTATTTCGGGACCATATCCGTGATCCTCACGTCGTCCCGGACATTTCAAGTACCATATCGATATACTTCCGGTGAATTTTACCGGGGACGTCCGGTCCGGCCCGGTTTTCAGTAGTCTGAGAAAATTGGCTTTCCGAGCCTCAAAATTCGAGTGTTCACAATTGCCCCCCACTGGGGTCCATAAAAATAATTTATGGGGCCAAGTGGCTTCTGAAGAGCGAATTTTGAACGAGGGGTAAAAGATACGCCTTTTGGCACTTCTGGATCGCTTGCAACATTTCTGATTTTTCTGTACCTGCACTTTTGTTAAGCACAAACAGTACATATGTATGCATGATGCTTTTTCCTTTTTAGAAATTTCTTTTAAAAATAAATCCCTGATACAATCCCAAAAAATTGCACATAACAGGGCCTAAACAGGGCCAAAACATGAGAATTTTACAAAACACCAAAAAGAAAGAGGAATCAGGACGGTCGATGGCGGCCGAGCCGCCGCCCGGGCTAGACCAGTATAAAAAAAAACAAGGTTGTCTTACATCTGTGGGCCAGAAAGCAATCCTCTTACTGAAAGATCTTATACATATTTTTTTTCAAATAACAATGAATCCTCTTTTTAATCACGTGATGCATAATTGGACCAAAAGTCTCCACAATGTTGAAAGGATCAACATGGGGAGGTACGGGTTGAAAGCTGTCGCCACACTCAGAGGTGTAGCAGTAGACTGGAATTTCTTGCACTCTTGCATCAGGTTTTGGGATCCCCAAGCCCATGTTTTCAGATTTGGGGCTCGGATGGAGGAAATGTGTCCTCTTTTTGAGGAGTTCTGCTCGATCATTGGGTGCGATCCAAATGCCCCTCTTGTGAGGCATGAGGTCCAAATCGGGTATGTGGGATCTTTTCAAAGGCTTTTTGGCTTCACAAAACCCCAAGCCCAAGCCATGATTGTAGACGGGGATAAGGCGATGCTGCTTCCCCTAATTGATGAGTTCTTGACCGCCGATTTTGAAGACGATGTTCAATTGAGGCATAGAATGCGAGCCTTCGTCTTTTGTCTGCTAGCTGGGTTCCTCTTAAATCGTGACCCCGGCTTTGGAGATTTGAGACTTTGCCCGATGGTTAGGCAAATGGAAGAGCTCAACTGTATTGGGGGCATGATCCTAGCTGAGACTATTCAGAGTCTCGACAGATGTGCACTTGGATTTGAACGTTGGACCGTCACCCCGGTCATCCTTCAGGTAATTTATACCTTTTGTTTCCTTTTTTGCTTATTCCATCATCTCTCTTTCCCTTTGTAAAATAGAAAGGATCTATTTTTTCAGGTTTGGCTGAGAGATCATGTAATATCCCAAAATATACCCTAAAAGTTTTAGAGTTATTGTTGTATTTGGATTAAATGTATATGTTTGATGAAAAGAGAAAAGAAATGAAGAGGTAGATGTATTTGAGGGATGAGATGTATATTTGGTATTTGGAAAATATATGGGAAATATAAAAGGAATATACATATACCCACATATACACCACATATACATAATGTATAAAGTGGTGTAGGAAAAGTGAATATATATATATAATATTAATTAATTAATAATAATGATAATAATATTTATAAAAGAGAAAGAAGAAAAGAAAGTCAAAGGGTTGAATGAAGGTTGTGGTGGAGAATTTTTAGAAATAATTAATATTATTATTATTATTATATATATATATAGGATAAGTATGAAGAAAAGAAGAAAAATCTTCTTGTCTCCTTCTTCTTCTTCTTCTTACGAGAGAGAGAGAGAGAGAAAGAGAGAAAGGAGATTTTAATTATGCACATCAAAATTTTTAAGGGCTTAAAGAGAATTGAAGTGAAGATTGAAGATTTGGCAAAGACTACTCAAGTAAGTATTCATTTCTTTGAATTGATTTCCATTGATTGTATTGATATGGGATGTAGTTAGTATGTTAAGATGATAATAGTGAAAGATTGAAAGATATGTGTAGATTTAAATGGTTATTTGTGAGGATGATGATGGATTATTAAATTGGTTAGTAAGGGTTTGATATATATATGAGTTGGAAAATGGAATAATTGATGTATGTTTGTGTTTAGTGAAATTGTTTCTGTTTTACAATTAGTAAAGGCTGTGATTTGTATGATTTTTAATTAATTATAGAAAAATGTTCTTGAAGTGAATTTTTGATATGTTGTGCCTCTATGAGTCTAGAATGACTGAAAAATATTTTGATTCGATTTTGGATAGGTTATGAGTTTAGAAAGATTATTTTTATTAGATCTGTTCCAGCAGGTACCTTAACTGAGACAGCTATATTTCGGGATTTTTAATAAAATGTAGAAAAATTATATTCAATTGAATTTTGGATATGTTGTTGCTTAATGAGTCTAGTATTTGAGAAAAATAATTTGGAACCAAGTTGATTGAATTTAATTTATGGAATTCACAAAGTTTAGAACTGCTGCCAGGATGCAGGGCAATTGGGGCAGTCTGTTTGGGTGAACTATTTGACCAAGATTTTGTGTTCAGTTTGATCTGAAATTTTAAAGGAATGATTTTAAGATGTAAAATTAAGTTCTGTAAAAATTTTAGAGTTTTTAGTCAAGTATATTATTTTATACAAATTTTCAAAATAAGGATAAAATTTAGTCTAAAACCAGAATTTACTATTCATATGGTCATTTTGCTAATATTCCTTTTGGATTAGGTTGTGAAGAGGTTGAATTGCCCTAATCTAAGTGTTGAGGATTCTTGGAAGAGTAGGTGTATAGAGTGGTGTAAGTTGGTTTTAAGGTAAGTACAAAGTTTATATGATTGCACTTATTTACATGAATTAAGACTTAACACATTTGTTTGTAAATGTGTTAAGTGAATTACTATTTTGTCAATATAATTTGATTAAGGTTATGATTGGATGATGTGAAAGATATGAAGATCATTCAAATAGGTAAGTACAATGCAATTTGTTATGATAAATATTGTAATGATGAATTGTGCTAATGTGTTTTGAGAAATGATGAAATGTATTGTAATTGTGGTTGGTAATAATGATTGAAATGAAATAAATAGACATGTTGATTATATGATGATGAATTTAAGATATATGCTCAATATAATTGTTTATGTATACTTGAATGATGAAGTGCTATAACGTGAATTGAAATATGATAAGAGGTGAAGCCATTGAGATTGGCTATGATGAATCAAATGAGATGTGAAGCCATTGTGTTGGCTACGAGAATGTAAATGAATTATAATTGAGGCATGGTTGCCTGTTTTGAAAATGAAATGAATTGAGAAAGAAATGTACAAAGATATAAATGAAAATAGTTGTGTCTAATATGTTAATTCAACTTTCAGAGTTCTGGATTTGACGGCATGCCTATAACATATGAAATGTAACAGTCTAGCCGGGTTGAGGATCTCCTCAAGTTGTTGAGTTGATGGTCCAAGAGACTGGGTCTGTTACACTATATGAATTATAAATGTGAAATATATGAAAAGTAACAGTCTTGCCGGGTTGAGGATCTTCTCGATTAGTCGGGTGGATGGTCCAAGAGACTGGGTCTGTTACACTCTCCATGGATAGAGATATGATATATGTTGCCTACGGGCTTGATTATTGTGATTATGGATCAAAGCAGTAACTCTGAACTTTGAATAACATATTAGTGTTTTGGGCCCGAGTCTGTCTTTATTGTCAATGTGAAATGCAAGTATTGAAATATTGATTGTGAGTATTAATAATGAATTATGCTTGGTGGATTGTGAATAATATAATGTTATTAAGTGTAATAGGAAAATGAATTGTGGTTGATGATAAAGGTTGTCTTTATTGGAAATATGATTTATGATTTATATGATATGTAGATTGTGTATTGCAATAATGAGTGATATGATGTGTAATGTGTGTATTGCAATAATGGTTGGTATGGTATATATATAATGTAGGGGTATTAATATATTGGTTTTGAGTATTGGTGATGCATTGGGGTTGGTGATAATATTATATATATATATACATCTATTATGAAATTAGCTAGGATATATTAAAGATAAAGTTAAAAAGAAAAGAAGATATGATAAGAACTAATTATATATTGAATCGATGTATCATTACATATCAATACTTCTATACTATATGTTTATATTTTATATTTGGACTACTAAGCTCTCGGGCTTAGCGCGGGTGTTTATTCGCGCAGGTTTTTAGATGGAAGATATGAAGTCTTTTGTTATGCCACAAGAAGATTAAAGTTTGTCGAGACCAACTAGAGGGTTATGCATACATGTATAAATTTTAATTATGATGTATTTCTGACGAGAGAGTATTTATATGTATAAATCTAGTAATGTATAATAACTGTATGGTTTTAAATTGAGTTGGATTGTGAATATAGAAGTGTGAATTCTTCTTGCAGGATTGTAGTTGAGGTTATAAGGGTGGATTATTGGGAGTGTACTTGAGTTGAATTGTGAAACAAAATATTTTTCAAATATAAGAAAAATCAATTTTGTCGACACTTGGGACCTAGAATTTTAAGGGAGACTCCGTCAAAATTTTTTTGAAAAATTTTTATAAGGAACATTAAGTAAGCTGACATAACCAGAGCTCGTATCTTGATGTAGCATTCCTCCTCGGCTTATTATAGGTCGGGAAGGGGTGTTACAATTGTTTTGGTATCAGAGCTTAGGTTCGAGATTCTCGGCCTAAGTAAATTTAAAAAGGAAATGTTTTAAAAAGAAAAATGATGATGAATGAAAATGAAAAGAATGAAATTTTTGATACATGCATATGCATTAACATCTAGGTTGGTCTCGAATGTGGTATTATATGAATTGAAATGTATTGAATTGTATGAAATGGATAATAATGTGTGGATGAAGTTCTATATGAATGGAAATTTAAAGAAAGCAATGAGATGGAAAAATTTATGTAAGTTTAAGTGATAAATTAAAGAATGGTAGTTTCCTTGAGGAAAGAAAATGTGAAATATGATTATAATATAAAGAAATGATCAGGAAAATAAAGTTAAAAAAAAATGAATTAAAAACAAAATCAAAATCAAAGTATGTAATCTTTCCTCTACTATTTGAATCTCTTTCTAATAAAGCTTATGTTTGGATTGCAAGGGAGAAGAAATATTGTTGATGGATAATATGGATGGATATGTAATTATAATGAAGAGAATATGGTGGAATATTGAATGAGTTGATTGATATAGACAAAGTGTGATAACTTAAGGTTTGAATATGTAAAGTTAAGATTAAAAAAAAAATGATAGGGGTTAAGCAAGGAGATAAAATGGTGTTGTTAGTATTGTTAATTTAATGTAAACATTGTGGTTTGAATGGTAGGAATATAATATGCTTGAGTATTGTTAAAGCTCATGTTAATGGTGATAATGTGTAATATTTGGATTTTTGAAATGAGCTTTAATGATTGTAAAAAGGATATATTTTGATGTTGCTTTGTAGTATGTATATATAAGATGTTTACTTAAGTTTATATTAATAAAACGAGATGAGTAAATTGAAGTTTAAGCAAAGTAGTAAGAGGAGATTTTATAATGTTAACGGAATTTGGATAAAGATTATTTAAATATCGAAAATTTAATGTATAGTACGTATATGAGTTAAGTGGAATGAAAATTTTTGCATATTAAGAATGACTTACAGATATGTAATTTGATGAACTAAAAGTTGGCAAGTGATGAAGTAATCATGATAAGGTTGACTACTTGGAAGGTGATAATGGGATGTAAGATGCTAGTGATCAAGGATTGAATTGATCACTTGAAAGTGTAATGTACGCATAGTATTGCGTGTTTGTAACCTATACAACTACATATCTATTAGTGTTGAGAATGAGTACTCTTGCATTGATAAACTTGTGCAAAGTTAGGTCATGTGATAATATTAATAGTGAGAATTGGATTGAGCAATGTTAGTTCAAGAAATTGAGATTTGTGATAACGAAATTTGGAAATTTTATAGGGATTAATGGGCGATGTGTATATGATTGGATGTAAGGGACATATGTATAAATATGTGAGATATATATAAATAATTTAAGTCATGTAAAAAAAAAAAAAAAAAAAAAGAAGATGAAAATGGTGTTGTTCAATGAAAAATAATAAATGTTAAATGTGTATTGATGGTATGAAAAAGAGGAATTAAATATAATTGTAAAGTGTAAGAAATATGAAAGCAAGTCACATTGTGAACGTGACCTATGTATGTGAATGTGGTATAATTATTTATATAGTGGTATGAAGAATGATATGGCATGTATTAGTGGATCTATGAGAAATTAAGTTTTGATTTATGAAGAGTTAGACTATGGATTGTAATGGAAAGTGAAAAAGGACTCGAGTAACAATGGACGATGAAATTGTTATGATAATAACTGAGCTAGACTATCATATAATGCTTTCTGGTTGAAGGATTATGCTTGTGGAAATATATTATATGTATATGTGTTTAATAAAGATGGAAAGTATAATGTATGAAAAGTTTTATAAGAGATAGGTTAGAAATGGAAGTTGTATAAAGTTTGTATATGATTGAATATTGTACACATAAGTGTTATAAGTAATATTGTTGATGTGAGTTAGGCTAATGATAATCATATGATCAAGAACAAATTGTTTTGGAGACAAAGTTGAAGTATATCAACTTTTGAGATAGTTGGAAATGTTTGAAGAAGAATAATAGAGGAACAATATTGATTTATAAACTACATATGTGACTATTAATATACTTTGGCTATATAATTTGTTTAGTGTAATTGGCTGGTTAAGTTTGTTATCAGCAGATTTGGGCCTAAGGTGATATGATTGTAGTATTATGTGGGTGAGATTGATAATTTTGTTTCAAGAAATATGGTTAGGAGTTGTGATTGGTAAAGTGGTATCTTATCAATTCTATGTTAGAAATTTGTTTATAATTATGAAAAATATGAATAGAGAAGAGAACCGTGTAAATGTCTTGAATTGTGAAGAATGAATAAAAAGTGATTATGTAATCATAGTAATGGTATGATAATGTGAGAATATGATAAATGGGAGAAATTTATGAAATGTGATTGAAAATGATACTGAATATATTTTTGTTATAAGATGAATTAATTGATGGAAACAATGTTAAGTGAATGAACTATGGGTAATAATTACAGTATGAGAAAAATTATGAGAATTATGGGAGATTGCACTGCTATTATTAAAAGCAGAAGATATATATGAATATTGAAAGATAATTTGAAGTAATTTGTTAGTAAGGAGTCGAACAGATGGATCCTAAGGGATTAGAAGTTGAGAATGAGTTTGACCTAATAGAATTGTGTTATGTATATTGATATGTGATGATAAACTTAAATAAGTTAATGGTTGGTTTGAATGGAATAAGATTGAAATGTTGTTATTTTATGACAGCTAGATCAATTGATCTAGAATTCATTAAGATTGTGAATTATTATCGAGATTTAATATGTATAGTTATGCTAAGAGTATAAGATATATATGATAATGTATATATGAAGTGATATGCTGATACATGAATGAATTATGATATATCAGTTATTAAAGATAATGAAAGGAAAAAGGTTGATTATCTGTAAAGTAAATTTATAAAGATTGTATCGATATTAATATTAAGTGAAAAACATGGTAAAGAGGGATTTAAGTATAAGAAATGAAAATATTGTTATCAATCAAGGTTTGATAAGTGGTTATTTTCAAAAGTGATTGTAATAACAGGATAATCTATAGTAAGATTTAATTCAATAATTTCCAAGATTAAAGTTAAAAGATTGCCTATAAAAAGATGAAGTGATAAATATCTTGAATGTAATAGATGAATGGTATATTTATAGATTATAAGATGATTTGATTATTGTATAAAAGGAAATTTCTTTGAAATGTAATGAGTTATTTTGGGTGTTTTGTTGAAAAAGTAATAAGATAAATATAGCTATATAATGATGAGTTGTGAATTGGGAAAAGATGATTGACTAAAGGTGGAAGAGTAAAAGTTATGTAATTTGATGAAATCATAATATAAGAATACGATTACCTTCATATGAATTAAGATGGTGTTTTATTATAAATGAATTGTTATTGTGCTGGATAATTTCGAGGACGAAATTATTTAAGGGGGAGAGAATTGTAATATCCCAAAATATACCCTAAAAGTTTTAGAGTTATTGTTGTATTTGGATTAAATGTATATGTTTGATGAAAAGAGAAAAGAAATGAAGAGGTAGATGTATTTGAGGGATGAGATGTATATTTGGTATTTGGAAAATATATGGGAAATATAAAAGGAATATACATATACCCACATATACACCACATATACATAATGTATAAAGTGGTGTAGGAAAAGTGAATATATATATATAATATTAATTAATTAATAATAATGATAATAATATTTATAAAAGAGAAAGAAGAAAAGAAAGTCAAAGGGTTGAATGAAGGTTGTGGTGGAGAATTTTTAGAAATAATTAATATTATTATTATTATTATATATATATATAGGATAAGTATGAAGAAAAGAAGAAAAATCTTCTTGTCTCCTTCTTCTTCTTCTTCTTACGAGAGAGAGAGAGAGAGAAAGAGAGAAAGGAGATTTTAATTATGCACATCAAAATTTTTAAGGGCTTAAAGAGAATTGAAGTGAAGATTGAAGATTTGGCAAAGACTACTCAAGTAAGTATTCATTTCTTTGAATTGATTTCCATTGATTGTATTGATATGGGATGTAGTTAGTATGTTAAGATGATAATAGTGAAAGATTGAAAGATATGTGTAGATTTAAATGGTTATTTGTGAGGATGATGATGGATTATTAAATTGGTTAGTAAGGGTTTGATATATATATGAGTTGGAAAATGGAATAATTGATGTATGTTTGTGTTTAGTGAAATTGTTTCTGTTTTACAATTAGTAAAGGCTGTGATTTGTATGATTTTTAATTAATTATAGAAAAATGTTCTTGAAGTGAATTTTTGATATGTTGTGCCTCTATGAGTCTAGAATGACTGAAAAATATTTTGATTCGATTTTGGATAGGTTATGAGTTTAGAAAGATTATTTTTATTAGATCTGTTCCAGCAGGTACCTTAACTGAGACAGCTATATTTCGGGATTTTTAATAAAATGTAGAAAAATTATATTCAATTGAATTTTGGATATGTTGTTGCTTAATGAGTCTAGTATTTGAGAAAAATAATTTGGAACCAAGTTGATTGAATTTAATTTATGGAATTCACAAAGTTTAGAACTGCTGCCAGGATGCAGGGCAATTGGGGCAGTCTGTTTGGGTGAACTATTTGACCAAGATTTTGTGTTCAGTTTGATCTGAAATTTTAAAGGAATGATTTTAAGATGTAAAATTAAGTTCTGTAAAAATTTTAGAGTTTTTAGTCAAGTATATTATTTTATACAAATTTTCAAAATAAGGATAAAATTTAGTCTAAAACCAGAATTTACTATTCATATGGTCATTTTGCTAATATTCCTTTTGGATTAGGTTGTGAAGAGGTTGAATTGCCCTAATCTAAGTGTTGAGGATTCTTGGAAGAGTAGGTGTATAGAGTGGTGTAAGTTGGTTTTAAGGTAAGTACAAAGTTTATATGATTGCACTTATTTACATGAATTAAGACTTAACACATTTGTTTGTAAATGTGTTAAGTGAATTACTATTTTGTCAATATAATTTGATTAAGGTTATGATTGGATGATGTGAAAGATATGAAGATCATTCAAATAGGTAAGTACAATGCAATTTGTTATGATAAATATTGTAATGATGAATTGTGCTAATGTGTTTTGAGAAATGATGAAATGTATTGTAATTGTGGTTGGTAATAATGATTGAAATGAAATAAATAGACATGTTGATTATATGATGATGAATTTAAGATATATGCTCAATATAATTGTTTATGTATACTTGAATGATGAAGTGCTATAACGTGAATTGAAATATGATAAGAGGTGAAGCCATTGAGATTGGCTATGATGAATCAAATGAGATGTGAAGCCATTGTGTTGGCTACGAGAATGTAAATGAATTATAATTGAGGCATGGTTGCCTGTTTTGAAAATGAAATGAATTGAGAAAGAAATGTACAAAGATATAAATGAAAATAGTTGTGTCTAATATGTTAATTCAACTTTCAGAGTTCTGGATTTGACGGCATGCCTATAACATATGAAATGTAACAGTCTAGCCGGGTTGAGGATCTCCTCAAGTTGTTGAGTTGATGGTCCAAGAGACTGGGTCTGTTACACTATATGAATTATAAATGTGAAATATATGAAAAGTAACAGTCTTGCCGGGTTGAGGATCTTCTCGATTAGTCGGGTGGATGGTCCAAGAGACTGGGTCTGTTACACTCTCCATGGATAGAGATATGATATATGTTGCCTACGGGCTTGATTATTGTGATTATGGATCAAAGCAGTAACTCTGAACTTTGAATAACATATTAGTGTTTTGGGCCCGAGTCTGTCTTTATTGTCAATGTGAAATGCAAGTATTGAAATATTGATTGTGAGTATTAATAATGAATTATGCTTGGTGGATTGTGAATAATATAATGTTATTAAGTGTAATAGGAAAATGAATTGTGGTTGATGATAAAGGTTGTCTTTATTGGAAATATGATTTATGATTTATATGATATGTAGATTGTGTATTGCAATAATGAGTGATATGATGTGTAATGTGTGTATTGCAATAATGGTTGGTATGGTATATATATAATGTAGGGGTATTAATATATTGGTTTTGAGTATTGGTGATGCATTGGGGTTGGTGATAATATTATATATATATATACATCTATTATGAAATTAGCTAGGATATATTAAAGATAAAGTTAAAAAGAAAAGAAGATATGATAAGAACTAATTATATATTGAATCGATGTATCATTACATATCAATACTTCTATACTATATGTTTATATTTTATATTTGGACTACTAAGCTCTCGGGCTTAGCGCGGGTGTTTATTCGCGCAGGTTTTTAGATGGAAGATATGAAGTCTTTTGTTATGCCACAAGAAGATTAAAGTTTGTCGAGACCAACTAGAGGGTTATGCATACATGTATAAATTTTAATTATGATGTATTTCTGACGAGAGAGTATTTATATGTATAAATCTAGTAATGTATAATAACTGTATGGTTTTAAATTGAGTTGGATTGTGAATATAGAAGTGTGAATTCTTCTTGCAGGATTGTAGTTGAGGTTATAAGGGTGGATTATTGGGAGTGTACTTGAGTTGAATTGTGAAACAAAATATTTTTCAAATATAAGAAAAATCAATTTTGTCGACACTTGGGACCTAGAATTTTAAGGGAGACTCCGTCAAAATTTTTTTGAAAAATTTTTATAAGGAACATTAAGTAAGCTGACATAACCAGAGCTCGTATCTTGATGTAGCATTCCTCCTCGGCTTATTATAGGTCGGGAAGGGGTGTTACAGATCATCTTCGAGTGGTGGCAGCCCCCCAGACTTTGACCTACAACCCTTCGCAGT
Source organism: Garcia nutans (assembly GCA_947685225.1). Taxonomy (NCBI): domain Eukaryota; kingdom Viridiplantae; phylum Streptophyta; class Magnoliopsida; order Malpighiales; family Euphorbiaceae; genus Garcia; species Garcia nutans. The sequence goes on from CANTUV010000013.1 coordinate 4,128,020, forward strand.
ACCGCACCAGGAAAATTCAGATTTCTTTTCCCTCTATGGCCAAATGGACTGTTTGGCTGTTTGAGCTTGGACCGGAAGAATTATTATGGTTCGTCCCTTGGTATAGGATCCCTCAATTCATAGAGGCAAATGCCATGCACAACCATGTCTACCTGCTTGGGTTCACTCACGGTACTTGGTACAGTGCTTCCTGCGTCCTCAGGCAGATGGGTGTTGATCAGAGAGTTCCCCTTCCTGTCGGGCTTACCATTGCTTCTCCTATTACCCCCGGGGTTACTCGGGCTGTTCTACAGACTTGGGTCAGAGACCATCGGATGATCAGGCCTGGTGCAGAGCCTTCCCTCGTTCAGCCCACTCCAGAGTACAGGACCTGGTTTATAGCTGAGGTTTGGCCCGTTGAGAAACCGAGGAGGTTCGCATTGCTGCAGGAGTTGGAGGGAGAGGGGGTGTAGGATTTGGATCCCAGGGTGACTCCATTGTCTTTTCTGTTTTTGGGTTGTTTTTTACCTTTTTGGTTTTTTTGAATGTATAGGACTTGTAGTCTGACTCTTTTGATGAACCGACTGACTCTTTTTTGTAATGACCGACTCTTTTTGTAATAGATGATTCTCTTTTGTAATGAATGATTCTTAATGAATGACCCTTTTGTTTGCTTTCCAAGCATCATCTACTTTATTTATTTGCTCTTATTTTTGCCTAAGCCGTCCTTTCGGATTTTCAACTTAGCTAGCTTTTACCCATTCTTGCCTAAGCTGCCCTTTGCGGGTTTTCAGCTTAGCGGGCCCCACTATTGCCTAAGCCACCCTTTGTGGGTTTTCGACTTAGCGGGATTTTTTTTGTTGTCTGTTGTCTGTTGTTTTTTTTTTTGGCAAAAGAAAAATGAATGATTTTTATTAAAATTTAGACCGTGCTCAAGGAGAGCTGCCTACATATCTCGAATTAGTTTGCGAGAATCAGGTCTAATGTAGTTCATTTCAATGCATGATCATGCATAATATTTCTTCAGTTGATCCAGATTGCATGGGTTTGTGAACTCCAAACCATCCAAATCAGACAAGATGACGGCTCCGCCGGACAGTATTTTCTTCAAAATGTAGGGTCCCGCCCAATGAGGACGAAACTTCCCACGAGGATCTGCAACAGGTGTTCTGATCTCCTTCAAAACCAAACAACCTTCTTCCAACTTTCGATCTTTGAACTTTTGTTGAAATGTCTGGCCATTCGCCTTTGATACCCTTGAATCTGATGTAGAGCTTGAAGTCTTTTTTCATCCAAACTCAACAACTGATGATGATAATTGCTGATCCATTCAGCTTCATTTATCTGATTTTCTTGAATTATCCTCACCGATTGAACTTCCAGTTCAATGGGGAGTACAGCTTCCATTCCGTACACCAGGGAATACGGGGTTGCCCCAGTAGGTGCTCTAATGGATGTTCTATGTCCCCACAAGGCTAGTGGTAGCTTCTCATGCCAACGCCTATGTTCCTTGATCATTTTTTGTATGATCACCTTTATAGACTTGTTCGCTGCTTCTACAGCTCCATTCGTTTGAGGTCTATAAGGAGAGGACTTATGATGCTGGACATTCTTATCCTTCAAGAGCTTAGCAAATTCTGCTTGGAAATGAGTTCCATTATCAGTGATAATCTCAAATGGTGTTCCGTACCGACAAAGGATGTTGGTTCGGACAAACTGCGCGGCCTTTTTGGCATCTAATTCTGCATAGGAAGCTGCTTCAACCCACTTTGTGAAGTAATCCACTGCTACCAAGATAAACTGATGTCCATTCGAGGCTTTTGGATGTATTTTTCCAATTATATCAATTCCCCAAGTAGCGAAGGGCCATGGAGAAGTGATTGTATTCAGGGCAACGGGAGGTTGCTTCAGCTTAGCAAATATCTGACACTGATGGCATTCTTGCACAAATGATACACAGTCTGTATTCATGGCGGACCAATAATATCCCAAATTGGCCTGATGTTACACCAAAGAGTCACTTTGCAGGATTTAAGCTTCAAATTGTACTTGCGAAGTCTAAGGAAGAACTTCTCAAGTGCTTAGACGTGCTCTTCTGGAGATTTTGACTTGACAATCATATCATCAACATACACTTTTACTTCTTTGTGAATCATGTCATGAAAGATTGTCATTGCCATCCCGTCTATTAGCAAATCGATGTGTGGTAGCGGGAAATCGTCCTTGGGACAAGATTTATTCAGATATCTGTAGTCAACACACATCCTGACCTTTCCGTCTTTCTTCGGGACCGGTACAATGTTTGCTAACCAGAAAGGGTAGGCAATTGGTTCTATGAACTTATTGTCCAGTTGCTTGGCAACCTCTTTTTTAACTTCAAAGACCATTCTGGCTTCATTCTGCTCAATTTTTGCTTACCCGGCTTTGCATCGGGGTATAGCGAAATCTTGTGAACTGCTATGGCTGGGTCTATTCCCGTGACATCACTTGTCTTCCACATGAAGCAGTTGGCATACTTTCTGATGCACTCAAGAACCTGTTCCTTATCCACACAATCACATGCATTATATGTATGTTCATTTTCTTTGCCAATTATTATCTTTTAATTTATTTCTTTTATTTCATTTATTTCATTTTTGCTAGATAATACTTGGAAAGCAAAAGACACAGGGTAACCAAGAATTTGAAGAGTTTCATTGATAATGGTGGAGTCATTCTCCAAGATTACATTAAATGTGACATTTGGGTTCTCTAAACCTGAAGCTATAGAGGACTCAAAACTAGACTCTGGCTTGGTGTTTGACTCAAGATTTGACTCGGTAAGAGACTCAGGTTCAGGATGTGACATTGGACTAGGTTTGACTAGAGCAGCTTGTCTCTCCTCGGCATACCAGTTCATTAGTGGCCCATCTATGGTCTTGATCAGCTTGGTGAAGCCCCTTTTTGGTCTTCAAAATTAGTTACCATAGCAACCTCATCAAAGAGACTAGGCTGCATGAAATCTTCCACAGTGATGGCATTGATGGAATGATTGAGCAAGGGGTTAGTGTTAATGTTTGGTTGCCTCCTGAGAGGAATGATGTCACCACTATCCACCAAATCCTGGATGCGGTTTTTCAAAGTCCAGCAAGCATCTGTTCTGTGCCCATTTCCTTGGTGGTACTCACAATACTCATCGGCCCTGTAATTGGAGGGTAATGGGTTTGGAGGAGGCCTTGGGTCCAAAGGCTTCAAATATTTCCCTTCCACGGCCTTTTTAAACACTAGGTGAAGGGGCATCCCAATGTCGGTATATTGCCTTCTTGGCTGATTTCTTTGCCCAAGATTGCCCACACGTAAAGGATTCGCAGGGGCAATATTGGCCACTTCATTAGCAGCTTGGCCTTGTTTTTTATACTTCGAGATAGCTTCTTCATCTACTATCTTACCCAATTGTATCAGATCTTCTACCTTGGTTGCAGTCGCAATGAGCGATTTGAAAGTAGGTAGGTATTGGGTTTGCAGTTGGGCTTGATATGTAGGCCTTAAATTTCTGATTATGATATCAATCTGCTCTTGTTCTGAAGGGCGATCGATCATTTGGGCGGCCTTTGCCCTCCACCTCGTAAGGAAAGAGGAGAAGGGTTCATTGCTGTTCTGCTTGGTAGTCTCAAGTTCCCTTCTGGTGACATCCACCTCAATATTGTAGTGGTATTGAGTGTTAAATGCATTGCAGATGTCTTCCCAGGTCTTAATCTTGGCATGGTCCAGGCTTACAAACCACTTGAGGGCAGCACCAGTCAAAGATTGTTGGAATAATTGAGCAAAGAGCTCATCATTTAGACCCCAAGGGCTTAATGCCCCCACATACATCTTGAGGTGAGTTTTAGGGCAAGTAGTCCAATCAAATCTGTCCATCCCAGGCATCTTGAATTTTGGAGGCAATCTAGCTTGGGGAAACAAGGATAAGGAATCCATGTCTACCACCTCTTTGTGAGTTTTCATGGCAGTGATTGACCTCTCAAGCAATTCAAGTTTTCTTTTCAGTTCATCAGTTTCAGTGACATTCTTAGAGGGTGGATCCTCCAAATTGATGACAGGGGTATTCTGAGCAGTCATGGGGGTACTAGTTTGTCCCACAATAGGTTCCTTCCCTAAATTTCCAAGAGTAGGGACTATCTTTGGTGCTCCTCCTAATTTAGCCAAGATGGCTACCCTCTGGGCGGCTAAAGCTTCATCAATTTTTTCTTGCATCCTAGCTTCAATTTCTTTAGCCTGTCCATCTAACAAGGCCTTGATCTGTTCAATTGTAGCCATTTCAGGAATTGGAGTGGTTGGTGAAGTTGGAGTGGTAGAGCTTGTGGGTGATTGCCCAGTTGGAGTTGGTGTAGTTTGTGTAGGTGACGGCACACGGATGGTGGATACCTGAAAAGGTCAAGGGTAAAAAATCAGGGTGGTGTGTAGGGTAGGAAAACTCTTGGTCCACTTATGTACATCAAAATTTTTCCCAAAAACAATGTTGTTATGTTGCATGAATGCACCTCATCACATCATAATTCATTTTAATGGAATGTGGCACTATCATCGGGTACATACAACCTAAGGGAAGGTTCTATTGGCACATGAAAAATAGAGAATCGGCTTATAATAGGGACCCTTGAGTCTTGAGTAAGATATACCTAACCACATGTGAAACAAGGAGTTTCGCGTGGGTCCAACAGTACGATTACTCATGGGCCACTCCAAAAGGATTGGAATGGTTTGCGACAACAGGGAGGACGCTTTGGCTGTCCGCCGGCATAATCAAGGAGACCTGCCGGTTAGCGCTACTTGCTATCCAGACTCAGAACTTTGAACAGAAAGGGAAGAAATTCATTTGAAAATAATTTTTTATGCAATGGAGGAAAAGGATTCCCCTATATATGCAAGAGAAAAAGATTCTCTGAATGACAAAACAAATGCACATTTAGCCAAACAAGAGATCCATCCGAGGAAAAAGATTCCTTTTGCCAATCTTCATTCCAATATCCTTAAGGAGAGGATATATATTGCTAGGGTACCCTGCAAAATGAATAAAAACACCCTAAAGAAGGGCAAATTAGTCAAATAAGCAATAATAGCCTACTAGGATCCCATAAATTATTTTTATGGTCTCCCGTGGCAAGTTAATCAAATAATCAATAGTAGTCCACTAGGATCCCATAAATGGTTTTTATAGTCCCCAGTGGAGTCGCCAGATTGTGAACCTCGGTTTTCCGCCCGAAAAGGATCCGGGCCAAAGTTCACTCGTTGTCTGGAGTCGCCACTCAGTTTATTTTGTTCGAAGGGAAAAACTAAGAAAACCCTTGTTTGACTCCAATAATGCATCCAATGTAAAGGCTTCTAGTCTGCGAACCCAAGGAGGATTCGGGGACTATGTCATGCTTTTGATTAACTTGCAAAAATGGAACAAATTTAAAGACAAAAAGATTATTGGTAGTTTGTGAACTTGCTATTTGGGGTGAATCCCAAACATGCCTACATACTCCCGTTTGAATAGGAGATCAAAGCCCATGTAGTTCGGAAAAGCCTATTTAAAGGCGATGAAAATTATGCTTCATGCATGTGTGTGTATGCTTTGTGCATTGTCGGGCTTCATGCCAAAGATGTGAGATTTAGGTACTTTGTACCAAAAGAGTGGAATTTAGGCTCCATGCCAAAGGTTGATTTTAATTGAGTCGGGCTTCATGCCAGAGTTGTGAAATTTAGCACTTAGTGCTAAATGGTGCAATTTTAGGTACTTTGTACCAAAAGAGTGCAATTTAGGCCTTTGGCCAAGTGTTGTCGGGCTTCATGCCAAAGATGTGAGATTTAACACTTAGTGCTAAATTCTCCAATTTTAGGTACTTTGTACCAAAAGAGTGCAAATTTTGGGCCTTTGGCCAAGTGTGGTTGGGCTCCATGCCAAAAAATGTGAATTTCAGCACTTAGTGCTAAATTGTGAAATTTTAGGTACTTCGTACCAAAATGGTGTAATTTAGGCTCCGTGCCAACAAATTGATTTTAATTGTGAAATGTAGGTATTTTGTACCAAAAAGATGTAATTTAAGTCTTTGTGCCAAAGAGGCTGATTGATTAGTCCATTAGGCCTTAGACCTAAAAGGATTAGGTCTTTGACCGAGAAGAAATTGAGAAGAAGATAGAATGCTTATGATATGCTTAAATTGACAAATGATGGATTAGAATATTACCTTGCTTAGGATTTTCCCGCTTCGAAGTTCCAGATCTCGTTTTCTTGAACCGGGGATTATGATTCTTGATTACAGATTGTTTCCTGCAGCACACGGTTAGATTTATGCAAATAAAAGTTCTTAATCGTTTTTAAGCGTGAAAAGAATTCGACAGCATGAGGCCCACCCGGAAAAGTCCAACCCCGTTTTCTGAAAATCTGAAGCCTATTTATAGGCAAAATCGGACTGTACGGCGGCCGGGCCGCGGGTCACGACGGCTGAGCCGCCGTCCATGGCGGCCGAACCGCCGGTCACGGCGGCCGAGCCGCCGATTTTGGCGATCGAGCCGCCGACTTTGGCGGCCGAGCCGCCGGGGTCACGGCGGCTGAGCCGCCGATTTTGGCCGGTTTTCGCTCAAATTGATTTTTCGGGAGCTAGAGACCTCCAAAAATTATTCCGGGACCATATCCGTGATCCTCACATCGTCCCGGACATTTCAAGTACCATATCGATATACTTCCGGTGAATTTTACCGGGGACGTCCGGTCCGGCCCGGTTTTCAGTAGTCTGAGAAAATTGGTTTTCCGAGCCTCAAAATTCGAGTGTTCACAATGTGGAATGGTTCTTTCGACTTTGACACTGTTAGGCTCAGGGCCATGAAAACACGAGCCTAAACTCGGAGAAAATGGAGTCACCACCCAGACGGGCCGGGAAAAAGAAAGTGGCGGATGACTCATTTCCTAAGGAATCTTCAACCCCCTAATGGGTTTAGAAAGTTGGGTATATATGGAGAAGGTGAGAATGACTTAGCACCCCCATAACTCCTGGTTCATTAGAACCGGCCTCCTTTTCAGATCTAAATATTATTATATTCTTAAAAATTATGATGTCATCCATATTGCACACATTTATAAAGATAAATAAACATCCATCGCATTAAGTTAAACTAACCAATCAAAATGGGCACCCATCCGAGGATGAAAACATGCCCTTCATCCAGGTCCACAAAAATAAATAAAATAGGACACCCACTAAAAGGTGAAAATATTTCCTTTACATAGTTCTAAAGTTCATAAAATAAATTCCATAATTAAAAATAATTAAGACACCCACACATTGGAAACATGCCTTTTACATACCTTAATTTTCAAATAAACAAATATAGTTCAATTAAAATAAAATGTGTAATAAAACAATCAAAATGCATCATCCATCATAAAAGCATGTAACAATAAATCAAATAACCCAATCTAAGTTATAATCTAAAACTAGGCATTAAACATATAAAGGGTTTTACATGTGAAATTAGGGTTTATTAGTATAAATTAGGATTTTAAGTTTTGTAATACTAGATTAGGGTTTTTAATATAAAAATTTAGGATTTAATATGCAGACTAAGTTAAAACATGTAAATTTGGGAAATTAGAAGATGAGCTAAAACTAAACATATTAAATATATTTTAGACAATGCAAGATTAGTGTTTAATGTTTTAGATCAAATTAAAATCAAAGATTACAATGTATTGAATGAAATTTATTAATTTGGTGAAACATCACAATATATCTAATTCATGAACCACTAGAAGTTTAAACAAAATAATAGAATCATACTTGTGTGTTGGCTCCACCTATATTAGTATGTTGAGTCAAGCTTGCTGTTTGGGCTACTGCCTGCCTGAATCAACTATAGTCTTGATCGAGTGAAACAATCCGAATACCAATGCTTTGCTCAACTACTGCCATCCTTGATTGCTATGTTTTGCTTCTCTATCTCTATGTTTTGTTTTTGTTTCTGTCAACCTTTTGAATTGTTTTGCTATTGTTATTGCTTAATTGTTAATTCCTGTTGCTTGATGCTGCCCCTTGCTTGCTTAATTGCTTTGTATTTATAATGTTTTATTAGGGTAAACTTTTACTAATGGTCCTAATACTACTCTAATACTTCATTTTCATCCGAGAGTCCCTACAATTTTAACACATTTAGGAACCTGAAATTCGGCTAGAAACTCATCACATGAGGCTTCCTCATATCGAATTTAATGTCCAACTGGCCCAAATTGACTTATTGGTTCAAATTGGCTCAACTGGACCAATTTTAATTGTATTGGATCTAATTAAGCCATAATAAATTTGATTTGGGCCTCTAATTTGAATCAAGTTTAGTTTGGCCCCTTTAAATGGAGTTGAGTTCAATATGGGCCAAAATTAAGGGTCTACAGCATGTTAGCTTTGAAGAATCATCCAAGCTTGATCATGGGAAAGGTAGTACTCTTAATGATTTTGTAGGTACATACATATGAAGATCTTGAAACAAAAGGTGCTCCAAAAGAAGACAATGATAAACTAATTTTGGAACAAGAGCAGACTCAAGAGCTACCCAAAGATTGGCATTTTCAAAAGGATCATCCAAGGGAATTCATCATTGGTGATACTTCAAAGGGAGTAACTAATAGATCCAAATTTAAATATTTAGGCTATAATATTGCTTTTGTTTCTTAAATAGAGCCAAGGACCATTGAGGAGGCTTTTAGTGATTAATTTTTGATGATTTCCATGCAAGATGAACTCAACCAATTTGAGAGAAACAAAGTGCGAGAACTTATTCCTAGACCCAAGAATCATTCTATTATCGATTGCAAATGGGTTTATAGGAATAAGCTTGATGAAGATAGTATCAAAACTATAAACTAAGCTAGATTGGTAGCCAAAGGCTATAACCAAGAGGAAAGAATTGACTATGATGAGACCTTTACTTCCGTTACTAGATTAGAAGCTATTAGAATTTTACTTGCATTTGCTTGTCATACAAATTTTAAAATTTTTCAAATAGATGTCAAAAGTACTTTTTTAAACGGTTTTATTAATCAAGAAGTTTATGTTAAGCAACCCCCTGGTTTTGAAGATTATCACAATCCAAATCATGTTTTTAAATTAACCAAGACATTGTATGGTTTAAAACAAGCTCCAAGAGTTTGGTATGATAGACGTAGTTCTTATTTGCTAGAATATGGTTTTACAAAAGACAAAGTTGATACTACACTTTTTGTTAAAAAGAAATTGCGTAACATTTTAATTGTGCAAATTAATGTTAATGACATTATATTTAGTGCTACTAATGAATGTTTGTGCCAAGAATTTACTTCTTATATGACTAGAAAATTTGAAATGAGCATGATGGATGAACTTAAGTTCTTCCTTGTGCTACGAGTAAAGTAATGTAAGGATGAAATCTTTATCAACCAATCAAAATATATAAAGAAACTTCTCAAGAAATTTGGTATGGATGGTTGCAAAGCAAGCACAACTCCAATGAGCACATCCTTGAAATTGGACAAAGATGAAAGTGGTAAGAAAGTTGATGAGTAGAAATATTGTGGTATTATCGGATCCCTTCTTTATCTTATCGCCTCTAGGACTAATATAATATATAGTGTTTTTTTATTGTGTTCTAGATTTCATTCATGCCCTACAAAATCACATTTGAATGCCACTAAAAGGATTTTGAAGTATTTTTGTGGAATATAGCATTTAGGATTTTGGTATCCTAGAAATACATTATTTGACATTTTAGGTTTTTCGGATGGGGATTTTGCCGGTAACCTATTAGATAGAAAAGGCACAACCGGTGCATGCCATTTTCTTGGTGATTGCCTAGTTTCTTGGTTTAGCAAGAAACAAACACCGGTTGCTCTTTCTATTGCGGAAGCCGAATATATTGCTGCATGTTTTTATTATACACAAATTTTATTGATGAAGCAACAATTGCTAGATAATGGCAAAAATTTTGATCACATTCCCATTAAATGTGAAATGCAAGTGGCATTAATCTATCAAAAATGAAATCCAACATTCTATGTCAAAACATATAGATATTAGGCATCTTTTTTTAAGAGACAATATTCAAAATCAAAATATTGTTATAGAATTTATAAATGCTCAAAATCAACTTGCTGATATCCTTACAAAACCCTTGAATGAAGAAAGATTGAATTTCATAAAACAACACATAGGTACGATAGATGGTAGTACTTTTAATTAAATTTTTTAATGTGAATGTTAATGATGAAATTAAAATTACTTGCAAAAGTATATTTTTAACATGTCCTAATTTCTCATTTACATATATTTTAATCATACATTAAAAGCCTCAAATTTAGATCTAAAATCCTTTCTTTTTCCTTTGAAAAATTGCTCTTAGTATGATCGGACTGACCATACCACATATCCTCCAGCTCAACCAAGCATGCTGAGACCTGATCCGACCGAGCTCCCTTAAATTTTTTGAACATTATAATACTGTCTGCTCGGTCCTAATAGACTACCTTATGTACAACTGAGCATTCTTAAAGTTTTTTTATTTAGTCAGCTCGGTTTGCCCGGTCTCATTTGTTCATGCTCGGACTACTAAACATCTAGCTCGGTCCGATGTTGATCTCACTTATAAACGCTTAAAATATCTATTTCTCATTCAATTTCATCATCATCATCTTAATGACTCCTAAAACATCCATGAAGAAAGCTTCAAGACTTGAGAAGGGCAAGGGAATTGCCATTTCTTCCACTCTTATGGAAGAGTCTAGGCCAAGGATTCATAAACCTAGACACATAAGTGAAGAAGAAAAGCAAAGGTATGCTATAATCCAAAACAAGAAATGTGAACCAAACAAAATTTCTTATTCTTTCACTCTAGAATCTCTAGGCATTGAATCCTATATTTATGAAGCCTTGTCATAGCCCAATGACATGGGTGTGTCACTTGAAGAATTTGCCCAAAATACCTTCTTCCCTTGTCTTTCGTCCGTGATTCTGGCCTAAATAACCTTAAGGTCCTAACGTGTCAAAAGTTCCTGGAATCAACCCCTAATAAACACTTGAACAAATAAATTGAACTCAATTTGACAATAAATATATTAAGAAATAAGGACAACAATATCATCAATTATACACTTATCAGTATGCTATAATCCAAAACAAGAAATGTGAACCAAACAAAATTCCTTATTCTTTCACTCTAGAATCCCTAGGCATTGAATCCTATATTCATGAAGCCTTGTCATATCTTGGGTGAAAAAAATTTGTTTTCTTAGACAAGGATGATCTTGAATGGGAATCTCTAACCAAAGAATTTCTCACTACTTTGGTGGTTGAGAAGAGAGACTTGGAACCTGTAGGACCCTATTCTTTCACATTTAAACTTTTCAATGTGTCTTGTATACTTTCTTTCCAAGAATTTTTCTCCATTTGGAGATTCAACACTGAAGGTATCTTTTATCTATCCAATCCTTCCGTTTTCCATGCTATCTTACTTGAATTTTGGAAAGAAATTTCCCTAAAAATCGATTTTCACAAGCTATCCAATGTAAACAACTTAGAACCTCACCTCTTTAGATTCTCCATAGAATCATCACCTATACCATCAATGTAAGAGGTGAAAGCAATGAGAAAGTGACTCACAAAGATCTTTTATTTCTCTATTGCTTGGAGAAAAGGTGAAAAATTCAAACTAGTAAGTTTCTAATTGACCAATTTCTCATTCTTCGAAACAAATGTACCAGGATACTTATGATCACATCCTTCATTACCCAAATAGGTAAATATGTGAATGCTCTTACACCTATCAATTTAGCCATTCTTTCCAACCCCCTTGATCTGACCAAAACTCTCATCAACATTAAATACTTGAAACATTTCAAATGGATATTTGAAGAAAATGTGATATACCATTATGCTTTTGGTGCTCAATATATTAGAACTCAATCAAGAAAAAGGCCAGGAATTGTTGATGAGAGTTAGGAGTCTTTTCAAGTAGAATTTCCAAGACCTCAAACCTCAATAACTTAAGGTTCAATCCTTGACATCCTACATCATATTTAAGACCAAATTTTCTCCTAAACTTCTCATATTGATGATCTTACTAAGAGATTCTCTCACCTTCATATGGACTTTAGGGATATGCAAGAGTTCATGGGCATTCCTAAATGTCCCCCATCGGATGAAGAAGTAGAAGAAGGAATGTCAACCAAAATCTTTGATGAAGTTTTAAGAGAGGTAGAAGAGAAAGAGGGAAATGAAAATAGTGATGATGATTATCCTCCTTATACACAACTACCTTAACATTTGTATTTTATTTCTTCTTCTCTTATATGATCTCATTATCTTTTTTTGGACCTTAAATGCAAATGATCATACATTGTTCTTTGTTTCATTTTTAAATAAAAGTTTAGCCTTACTTATTAACGTTTGCATTTGAGCTTACATTCTTTTTGTCTTTGTCAAAGGGGTAGAGATTATTTGAATTGTTAGAATTGCATAGCATATGTTAAAAGGGAGTAGAGCACATACTAAGGAGAAGCAAGAACACTCATTATACATGAAAACTTTTAATGTTCATTTTTTTTAAAACAACTCAATTTAATATCCAAAATAAAAAAGTGGGAGATTGTTAGCCAAACTATTGGCCTATATTTTGATCTTAGGCAATCAAATTGAATAGAACTAATATTTTTACCAAGCTACATTTTGCAGGACTTAAAATTTATTGAAGATTTCTCCAGAGCTCATCTAGACCAACAGCCAGGCTGACAGGACTAAGAGCAGTAGTTTGCCATACCGAGCTAAGGAACGATGATACTGAGCAAAGCTTGTTATTCCTGACCAAACTCACTGAAAGTTTAACAAACTAATGAGCAACGAAGTAACAAGCATGAATTTTCCAAAAATCGAGTTGATCGGGGGGCTAGAGAATGCACCAAGGATGAGCTGATCAGATAAAACATGAACTGATTAGACAAAGCATGAGTTGATATCGATAAAGAATGAGTTGACAAGACAAAGCACAATCTAAGCAACAAACTGAGCATACCGAGCCTTAAGTTGATAGAACCAAGGATGAGCATATCATACCAAACTCATGTCACAGTATCCAGAAGAGCTCACTCTCAATGTCACTCCCACTTTATGAATAGAATACATGTTCTGACCAGACTATTATAAAGTTGTAGCATATCAAGCTCATGATGAATCCTTAGAACATCCAGTAGAGCTCACGGTCACTAAATACTCCGAAAACTTTAGCATACCACGGAAGGTACGACCAGACCTGATGCAGTATGACTGCTCCAAGCTAGAGCTAAAAATTCATGAAGTTCCAATAGAGCTCATGATCATCAAATACTCTCAAAATCTCAGCATACTAGATAAAGATCGACCAGACTAAACTCGTCCCGAGCATACCATTGGTACGGAGTTTAAAAAATATAGTTGTTGTTTATCCACTCAATTAGTAGATGCCATATGTACTAGCCGTTGAAGAACTTTTGCTAGAAATTATGAAGTGCACAATCGGACCAAGCTTAGTCTAACCTTGTAGAAGTCGAGTTGACTGGAACAAAGGCAGTCTGACTATGCTAAGCCTAAACTGACCAAACCAAAGCCAGACTGACAATGAACTTACTTGGAAAAGTGACTAAAGTGTGAGACAAGAATCAAACATGTTGGCACCCACTCCAAATGGCTAGTTGATGTATTGAAAGCTATAAATACCACAAGAAATCACATTTTTAAAAAAGTAATAGCTAAGTTTAACATATTTTATTTCCTTGCATCAAAATTTATACTTGTATTCTTTGAGTGTGAGCTTTGAAACACTTAGGTTATAGAGTGAGCCTGTGAAAACTCTTATTGGGTTGTGAGAAAAATTATCAAACCTTGTAAAAGTTCGGTGTGAGCTTGTGAAAACACCAAGTTAGAGTTGAGCTTATAAAAACTCAAGAATAGTGGTACCTTAACAAGTTGTTATAGAAGTGGATGTAAGATTGAGGTAATCCGAACCATTATAAACTCCTTGTGTTCATTCTTCTATACTCAACTATTCTCTTAGCTTTGTTGAATTTTAAATTTTCAATTTTTCATCACTTCTTCAAGACAACCAATTCACCCCCCCCCCCCCTCTTAGTTGCCATCTTGGAACAACATATTCTTTTAAAAATTAACATGTATATGTTATTTTATATAACATGAACCAATATTTATCTAAATATATAATAGTTTTATACTCTTATTCTATTGAAATTTAATACGTATTTGTTGTTATATGTAACATATGTTGACATATAACTAAACAAATATCAAATTTTAACAATTATATGTTGTTATATATAACATATAATCAGATATATAATTATTTTATACTCTTATTCTATTGTCCTAAGATGACAATCAAGAGAGGGGGCGGGGGTGAATTGGTTGTTTTAAAGAAGTGGTGGTAAATTAAAAATTTAAGACCAAAAAAAGTAAGAGAGGAGTAAAGTAGAGAAAAACACACACAAAGAATTTATAGTGGTTCTGATTACCTCAATCCTACATCTAATTCATTAACAAATTGTTAAGGTTCCACTAATCTTGAATTTTTACAAACTCAACTCTAACTTGGTGTTTTCACAAGATCACACTAAACTTTTACAAGGTTTGATTCTTTTTTTCATAATCTAACAAGAGTTTTCCCAGACTCACTCTAAAACCTAAGTATTTCACAGCTCACACTCAAACTTACAATGGTGTTTAATGCTTATAGCCAGCACTCAAAGAATATAAGTAGATATTTTGATGTAAATAAATGAAAGTTGTTAATCTTAGCAATTACAATCACAATCTTCTTGAAAAATGAGGTTTCTGGTGGTTTTCAGAGCCTTCAAGCCTTCAATTAGCAGTTTGATATGGGTGCCAACATGTTTAAAACATGTCTCCAGTAAAATTATTATGTAGAGCAACTTCATGGTTGGACCATCCATTTTTACCATGCAAAGTATGGTCATACCACCTATGGTTTGGTTGGTCTTTTTGATTTTCTGACAATAATTCTTCAACCGCTAGTACACGTGGCATCCACTAATTAAGTGGAGGAATAATGACTCTAGATTTTGAAAGATTTATAAAGGTCCGGCTTGAAATTAATATGGTTTAATTGGATTGCTGATGGTATGTTCAAATTCTAAGAGTACCGTTGGTCATGAACCTTACTGGATGAATTTGGACAATTTCTGCTACAAAGGCCCGGTCGGGATTTTATGGAGTCCTGTCGAACTTTCATGGTAGTTTGAGAAATTAAGAGGACTTTTCGCCATGAACCTTACTAGATGAATTTTCCAAATTTGCCTCAATGGTACGGTCATACTATGATATGGTCCAAGAGGACTAAACCTGGTCCAGTGAGATTTTGAGAGTACTCTTCACCGTGAAACTTTCTGTGTGATTTTCTCTTAAACTTACATCAATGGTCTAGTCGGACTTCATGGTGGTCCTATTGGACTTTACATGAATTCTTACAGAATTATCTTCATGCAAATTGTAACTTGATAAAAATGTTAGTTCTATTTAATTTGATTGTCTAAGATCAAAAATAGGGTTCATCAAGCCAAGAGTTTAGCTAACAATCTTCCCATTTTTGACTTTGGCAATTAAATTAAATTTGATAAATAGCAAAATATTTTTCATGTTCAAAGGATAGCCATTTATTTTTGATAATTTTTTAATTATTCCCCCTTAACATATGCTATTGTATATTAACTTATGTTTAAAGTAGTTCATTTCAATTCAATTTCAATTTTCAATTTTCCCCCTTTGACAAAGACAAAAGAAATAATGCAAAAAAAAAAATGAAGAATAAGCATTTGATAAAACAATTTTGAATTTTTATTAAGATCAAGCAAGTAGAAATAAACATGTATGTATGATAATTTTAAGATAGTTTGTGTAGATCTCAATTTGAGGCCTAAATGTATGATCAAAATAGATGTAAATGAGGGATCAAATCATTTAAAATGTAGACATTTGTAAGCAATTATAATTCCATCTTTGATATGCACATTCATACCAATTAATAAAATGTATTTAATTTAAAGTGCTTTCATCTATCATCCCTGTGTATTGTTTTATAAAGTTTAGCCTTTCTTTATTCAAGGGTTTTGTAAAAATATCAGCAAGTTAATTTTAAGTATCTATAAATTCTAGGATAACATTTTGATTTTGAACATTGTCTCTTAAAATATGATGCCTAATATCTATATGTTTGGACCTAGAATGTTGAATTAGATTTTTTGATAAATTAGTGGCACTAGTATTGTCACATTTAATAGGAATGTGATCAAATACTTTACCATAATCTATCAAGTGTTACTTTAGCCATAAAATTTGTGTACAACAAAAATATGCAGCAACATTTTCTATTTCTGCAGTGGATAGGGCAACCAACATTGTTTTTTGCTAAACCAAGAAACTAAGCAATCACCAAGGAAATGACATTCACCGGTTGTGCTTTTCTTATCAAATAGGCTATCGAAAAAATCTGCATCCAAAAATCCCAAAATATCAAATGATGTGTTTCTAGGATACTAAATGTCACATCCCAAAGGCTAGATAATCGAGTAATAGGCAAGGAGGACATGAACAAGTGGTCAAATAGAGGCTCGGGATAGTCAAATATGAAATTGGTGTACACAGTGGAGCTGACGGGACCTAATTGAAATTTTTTAAGAGGCTGAGGACCTGAAGGTACTTTTCCAAAAAGTTACGTCGGTTCTTAATAGTGCCCATAATGTATGTAATAGATGTGTTCTCAGGATTTATCGGGTAGTAACAGTTACACACGATTTTTCCCAAATATGCACGGTTTGAAAGTTACGGATGATTTTGCAACAAGGGCATTTTGGTCATTTCCACCGGAGTGGCAATTTTGTAAATAGAACCAATTTGAGGGGCAAAATTATAAAGAAGGAAAAGTAACTTTCAAGTGGCCAAATCATGGCCATTTGTTCAATTTTGGTGGATAAATCAAGACCATTCAAGTTAAAAATAATAAATAAATTAGTTAAATAATTATCTAACATCTAATTTTTGTCTTAAAGCATAAGACACATGCCTAACACCTAGAAAACTCCATTATCTTCATTTTGGGACTCCA
The DNA here is from genome assembly GCA_947685225.1 of Garcia nutans. NCBI lineage: Eukaryota > Viridiplantae > Streptophyta > Magnoliopsida > Malpighiales > Euphorbiaceae > Garcia > Garcia nutans. The sequence continues at coordinate 4,145,144 of CANTUV010000013.1, forward strand.
TTGCCCTGGGCTTCTTCCAAAAGAGCTAAGGGAAAGTTTCAATTTCTAAGTGATTTATCAAGTTTTTTTTTCAAGAGAAATTAAGGTAATTCTTCAAGCTAACTTCTTCTCTTTCATTTAATTTGAGTATTAGGCTTCGTATGGAATGACTTAAAGTCATGTTTAATTAGGAAAAATATTAGAAAGTTGATGACTATGATGGAGAATAGCAAAATAGTTGGAGAATGAATAGAAATGGTGTTTAATGGTGAAAATAAGCTAGCAACCATTAGAAAAATCATAAGATAAGATTATGTCTATACCTAGGGTTCTTACCTTTGTATATGTGATGTTAAATTTCATAGGAAATCAAGGAGACAAGGAAGGAAAGGAAGTGATATAGATAAAGGACTAAGAAATAGTAAGGTTTGGTACTTTAACCATTGAACTCCTTTTGTAATTTTTCTGTTTTACAATTAGTAAAATGCTGTGACTTGTATGATTTTTAATTAAATATAGAAAACTTATCTTGCGTTGAATTTTTTATATGTTGTGTCTCAATGAGTCTAGAATGACAGAAAATATGTTGAGTTGAATTTAGAATGGTTATGATTTTGAAAAAATTATTTTTATTAGACCTGCTCCAACAGGTACCTTGACTAAGACAGTCATCTTTCTGAATTTTTAATAAAATGTAGAAAAATAAAATCCAATTGAATTTTGGATATGTTGTTTTTTAGTGAGTTTATTATTTTAGAAAAATAATTTGAAACCATATTGATTGAATTATTTTACAGAATTCACAAAATTCAGAACTGCTGCCAGGATGCAGGGCAACTGGAGCAGTCTGGTTGGGTGAACTAGTTGACCAAGATTTTGTGTCCAGTTTGATATAAAATTTTAAAGGAATGATTTTAAGATGCAAAAATAAATTCTGTAAAAAATTGTGAGTTTTTAGCCAAGTGGATTATTTTATACAAATTCTCTAAAACAAGGATCAAGTTGGGTCAAGAACCAGAGTTTATTGTTCATATGGTAATTATTTCATTATTAACTTGGTCAAAAACTTGGTGTGGGTGTTTTATCATTTTATTTTTGGTATTGAGTTTAAGTATGAATATGAAGAATAAATTAGATGGAAAAGAGGAGAAAATCAATCTGAATTTCATAACCGTGATAAAAGTCACGTGATGGAATACATGTTCGTTATCATGTGAATTTATAGATAAGGTATATACGTGGGGAATTCATGTATATATGGTATAAATATGCGTGTATATGGTATATATGTGAATACATATGATGCATACGTGAGTATATGTGGTATTTGTGTAAGTATATATTGTATATACATGGAGAATATGTGGTATATATACGAAGTGAATGAGTATATATGAAATGTTATATATGCTCTACTCGGTAAATGGGTAAAACCGGTCTGGAATGGGGGTTTGGCATGCCATCCTACCGATAGTACTATCTTAATGGCTTCGGTTTGGATATTACTTACGCACGCGCGGTTATATCGTGTGAGGTCAAGATCATGACAACTAGTCGTGTGAGACCAAGACCACGCAGTTGTGTTGTATATTCCATATCGTGTGAGACCAAGACCATGGCAATTAGTCGTGTGAGGTCAAGACCACGCGTAAATCTATATGAGGCCTCATTTCGAGATCGGTGTATTCATAATTACCTAGTGGAGCAGATTAACTCGTAATTATAATGAAGTATATTACATGTTGTTTACATACAGAATGTGAATCTTAACTTAATTAGAAAATATAAATATGATGATTGTATGAAAATAGTTCAATTATGTAGTATTCTACTCTTATATGTGTTTCAACAACCTTCCTTGCACTATTTATATTCGACAATGGGTAAAGTACCCATTGGGCAATAAGTTGCTCAGCGAGTTATATGTCTAACTCGCAGGTAGTGGATAGAAGATCAGCATTTCTACAGCAGCCCGCACCAGCTCGACGGTGAATAGGATAGGACTTTTGACATAAAATAGTAGTATGGCATGTAAGTTATATCTATTGTAAAGGTTTGTTAAACATATTAAGTATTATGGTGTATGTAACAAGAGAATAAACAGTAGTATGGTAATGAAACTTAGCAAATGATATGCGATCTTGAGAAATGATATAGAAGTGTGGAATTTTCTTGCAGGGTGTAGTTGAGGATATAAGGGAGATTATTATTGGGAGTGTTCTTGAGTTGAATTGTGAACAAAAGTATTTTTTTTAAAAAAATCAGTTTTAGCGACACTTGGGAACCCCGCTTTTTAGGGGAAACTCCGCCCAATTTTTTGAAAAATTTTTCATAAGAATTCTTAATTAAGACATTATAACCAGAGCTCGCATCCCAATGTGACATTCCTCCCCGGCTTATTCGTAGGTCGGGAAGGGGTGTTACACTAAAGTCCTAAATGCAATATTCCACTCAAATATTTTTAAATCATTTTAGTGGCATTAAATGTGATTCTTTAGGTTATGATTGAAATCTAGCAAATACTATACATTATATCGGGTATATAAGTAGTCAAGTAAAGAAGTGATATGATAATACCTCAATATTTCTTCTCGTCAATTTCATTAACAATTTAATCTTTGTCCAATTTCAAGGATGTACTCATTGGAGTTTTGCTTGCTTTGCAACCATCCATGCCAAACTTCTTGAGAAATTCATTTGTAAATTTTGATTGATTGATGAAGATACTATCCTTGCATTGCTTAACTTGTAGACCAAGAAAAAATTTAAGTTCACTCATCATGCTCATTTTAAATTTTCTACTCATACAAGAAGCAAACTCTTGGCATAAAGACTCATTAGTAGCACCAAATATAATGTCATCAACATAGATTTGTACAATTAAAATATTATGCAATTTCTTTTTAATAAAAAGTGTAGTATCAACTTTGCCTTTTGTAAAATCATTTTCTAATAAATAAGCACTAAGTCTATCATACCAAGCTCTTGAAGCTTGTTTCAATCCATATAGTGCATTGGTTAATTTAAAGACATGATTTGGTAATTTATAGTCTTCAAAACCAGGGGTTGTTTAACATATGCTTCTTCATTATTTAAACCATTAAAAAACACACTTTTGACATCCATTTGAAAAAGTTTAAAATTCATATGACATGCAAATGCAAGCAAAATTCTAATTGCTTCTAATCTTGCTACGGGAGTAAATGTCCCATCATAATCAATGCAATCCTCTTGGTTATAGCCTTTGGCTACCAATCTAACTTTATTTCTAATAATGAGACCATCTTCATGAAGCTTATTCCTATATACCCATTTGAACCCAATAATTGTATGATCCTTGGGTCTAGGAACAAGCTCCCACAGTTTATTTCTCTTAGATTGGTTGAGTTCATCTTGCATGGAACTCATCCAACATTTATCACTAAGAGCCTCCTCAATGGTCCTTGGCTCAATTTGAGAAACAAAAGCAACATTAGAATCTAAATACTTAAATTTTGATATAGTAGTTACTCCCTTTGAGTATCATCAATGATGAGTTCCCTTGGATGATCCTTCTGATAATGCCAATATTTCGGTAGTTCTTGAGTTTCTCCAATTTTAGGTTATTCTTATTCCACTATGTGTTCTATTCATCGTTGTTTTCCTTTGAAGCATCTTTTATCTCAAGTTCTTCAAATGTAACAACAAAATCATCACGAGTACTACCTTTCCCATGATCAAGCTTAGAGGATTAATCAAAGATAACATGCGTTGATTCTTCAACTACTAATGTTCTCATATTAAATAATCTATATGCTTTACTTCAAGATGAGTGTACCAAAAAGACTCCTTCATCTGATTTGGATGAGAATTTTCCATGGTTGTCCTTGGTGTTTAATATAAAGTATTTGTATCCAAATACTCTATGGTATGAAATTTTAGGTTTTCTTCCATTCCATAGCTCATAAGAAGTTTTATTCATTAAGGGTCTTTTGAATACTCAATTTAAAATATAACATGCAATATTAGCAGCTTCTGCCCAAAAGTAAGAGGTAAACTAAACTCATTGAGTATTATTCTAGCCATTTCAACTAATGTCCAATTTTTCCTTTCAATAACACCACTTTGATATAGTGTTCTAGGAGCCGAAAAAGTTCATCTTTTCAAATTCTTTGCCACGATCACTTCTAATAGATGTGATTACATAGCCTTTTTTCATTTAAACTCTTTTTGCAAAAATTTTGAAATGATTAAAAGCTTCATTCTTTTGAGCTAAGAAATTAACTCATATAAACCTTGAATACTCATCAACAAGCATAAATGCATACAACTTGCCTCCTAGAGTAGCTATTCTATTAGGACCAAACAAATCCAAATGAATTAATTCTAAGGGTCTAGATGTACTTATAATATTCTTTGTGTTAAAGGAACTTTTATGTTCTTTTCCAAATTGACAAGGTTTACAAATTTTATCTTTACTAAATTTCATTTTAGGGAGGCCATCAATAGGTTCTTCTTTGCTTAAACATTGTAATTGGTCCATATTAGCATGTCCTAATCTTCTATGCCAAAGCCAAGTATCATTGCTAATAGTGACTAAACATTTAAAAGCATTATTAGAGTGTAGGTCAATTTTATATGTGTTTCTAATTCTACTTCCATTGAATGCAAATTCACTACTAGAATAGATAATTTTGCATGCTTTAGAATTAAAATTGACATTATACCCTAAACAAATTGTGTTTCAATCCATCAATTAGCCATAAATCATCAATTAAATTTTTACCAAACATACCAATAGAACTAATGCCTATAATTTTTTCTTTAGCATTATTTTCAAATGTCACATTACCTCCTTGATTGTAAGAAAGAATTGTAAAAAGTTTTGTATTACCAGTTATGTACCTTGAACATCCACTATTTACAAGCCATACATTTTCATTGATAGTAGACTTTAGGCATAGCTACAAAACAAAAAATAAGGTTTATCTTCTTTTAGGTACCCAAATGAATTTAGGTCCTTAGGGGTTAGTTGTAGAAGGATACTCTAATGTGAGGTGAGCCTTTCTAATGTAACAAAATGTACTTTTATGCCCAAATTTCATGCAGTGATGGCATTGATATAGAATTTTGTGCTTTTGCATTTTTTTTTCTTTTTCTATTAAACCTTGAAGAATTAAATTTACAATCATAAGTGTGTGTGGGATAAGATTTTTTATGTGCATACTTGTGGTTGTGTTTATGCCTTATGTATATGTATGTAACTAAGTATAAATTGCTCTTGGAACCTTAGTTCTAGAGCCTAGTGAGCCTAGTGTTATCTTTTTAGTATTTTTACTTAGTGTTTGCTTGTGTATTCTTTATAACTTCAACACTAGAGGTTTGAGTTTTAGATGCTTTAACAAATGTTGGTACATTGGATGAAGTAGTAAAAGAGCCATTGAATCCTAAAACATATTTGGAGGAAGGTGGCCTTTGAATACTAATCAATATATCCAAAGCTTCCTTACCTTTATGGAACTTTGAAATAGAATTCTTTATTTCATTTAATTCCTCCTTCAAAGTGTTATTTTCCTTGATTATCTTTTTTAAGCTATGTGAATTTCTAGACATTTTATCAATGAATTTCATCAATTGTTCATTTGAGGTTTAATTCTAAAGCAGAATTTTTTAAGGAAACAAAATCTTTTTTTATAGCTTAAAGTATTCTTCTTTATAAGACTTCATTTTAGAAAAATATTTTTGGACCCTTAGGTTCATATGCTCTACTAAATCACTATCATCTAAAGTATCATCAACATTATCATTGTATGCATTCGTGTTCAAGGATTGGGTACCTACCTCATTTGTATGATGATGATCATCATCATCTCCAATAACTATGAGACATAGATTTGCAAATCCTTACTCTTCCTCCTGTTCTTTTTCACTTGAAGAGTCATCATCCCATGTGGCTTGGAGAGATTCCTTCTTCTCCTTGTCCCATTTCTTTTTATTCTTGATTTTGAAGCAATCCATTTTGATATGACCTGGCTTGCTACATTCTAAATATTTTACTTTATTTTTCTTCTCCATATCTTTGAAAAAGAATTTAGAGGGATCACCTTTTGCTTGTAATCTCCTTTTTCTTCTCTATTCACTTACTCTCTTAGATAGCATGACCATTTCTTCATCATCATCACTATCTTCTTCACTTGAGTTCTCAACTTCTTTGGTAACTTTGGGAGCTATAGTTTTCTTCTGGTTATTCTCACCCTTATCATCTTCTTTCTCAGTATGCAATTCAAATATGAGGAGCTTGCCAACTAGCTCATCGGTTCTTAGTGTACTAAGATCATGAGCTTCTTCAATTGAAGAGACTTTTAATTTAAAGTTCTTCTTTGCTCTTAGTGCTCTTAATATTTTGCTATTGACATCACCTTGATCATATATTTTCCCATATTTCTTCAAGTCGTTGACAATAGCAAGTGACCAATTCGTCATTTTGGTAACATTTTCATTGGGCTTTATTTTGAAGAGTTCATACTCATGTACAAGCATTTCATTTTTAGTGAGCCTCACTTGGGCAGTACCCTCATGATAATTCTCAAGAGTTTTTCCAATGCTGTGTACACATGTAAGATGTTGGATTCTTCTAACTTCTTCTCAAGATAAGGGATACACCAAGATGGAGGCTACTCTAATGTTCTTGTAGTGACCCTTTTCTTAAGCATTTGTCTATTTATCTCTAGGAAGAGACACTTGGACCCCATTAACCTCATGGGTAGGAGGTTTCCATGCATTTTGAACATGTTTTCAAAGCTCAATTCCCTCACTATCAAGAAATAAATACATCTTGTATTTCCAACAAGAATAATCCATTCCATTGAAATAGGGGCTTGGATAAGAATTGACATTTCCATGAGATTGAACAATGGTGGTGGATGAAGAAGTGGCTGCCATTGTGGATCAAATTTCACAATTAAGCTTCTTGAAATTTTTAGGCTTTGATACCAATTATTGTCCTAAGATGGCAACCAAGAGGGGGGAGGGTGGGCTGAATTAGTTTTTTTTGAAGAAGTGGTAAATTAAAATTATAAGATCAAACAAAGTAGGAGAGGAGTAGAGTAGAAAAGATCGCACACAAAGAATTTATAGTGGTTCAAATTACCTCTATCCTGCATCCACTTCCCTAACAACTTGTTAAGGTTCCACTAATCTTAAGTTTTTACAAACTCAACTCTAACTTGGTGTTTTCACAAGATCACACCAAAATTTTACAAGGTTTGAGTCTTTTCCTCATAACCTAATTAGAGTTTTCCCAGGATCACTCTAAAATCTAAGTATTTCAAAGCTCACACTCAAACTTGCAATGGTGTTTAATGCTCACACCCAACACTCAAAGAATACAAGTAGAGAATTTAATGCAAATAAATGAACGTTGTTAATCTTAGCAATTACAATCACAATCTTCTTGAAAAATGAGAATTCTTGTGGTATTTATAGCCTTCAATTAGCCGTTTGATGTGGGTGCCAACATATTTGAAACATGTCTCCCACTAAAATTATTTTGCAGAGAAACTTCATGGTCGGACCATCCATTTTTCGGTCATACTATGCAAAGTACTTTTTGATTTTCTAATAATAATTCTTCAATGGCTAGTACACATGGTATCCACTAATTGAGTGGAGGATTAACGGATTTAGATTTTCAAAGATTTGTAAAGGTTCAGTCAAAAATTAATATGGTCCGATCGGACTGGTGATGGTTTACTCAAATTCTGAGAGTACCCTTGGCTGTGAACCTTACTGGATCATTTTGGACAATTTATGCTATAATGGTCTAGTCAGAATTTTATGGAGTCCGGTTGGACTTTCATGGTACTCTAAAAAATTGAGAAGACTTTTGGTCGTGAACCTTAATACCTTACAACTATCACTCTTCTTTATGTCATTAGTGGGTGGATCAGGAGCGACTCTAGAATAAAATAATGGAAGATGATTCTAATGTCAAACATATAAAACAAATTAACCTTTTTCTATTTATTAGGGCCTAGCCTAACTAACTGATAGTTTATTATTTGGATAAAAGAGATTGAATAAAGTAAATTAACTCGAATATTTTTTTGAACTTAGGGTTAGATTACTTTAATTGATTTACTATAGATTTCCTAAAGTTTTGATTCAATTTAAGTTTTTCTTCGACTAATGGTTGAATTCTCCTAAATTAAGTTTTAGTCCTTCTCAAGTAGTAAAACTAACATTGAACTTAACTCTTGTGTCTACTCTCATGATCACAAGTAATTAAATAAATTTATTAAGATTTGTGAGAATATTATATTAACCTCTTAAGTGTTTACCTCATCTTTTAGTGAAAGTTAACTTAAGATTGCTATCTCCTTAGACAAATGTCATTTTTGCACTCTCCTTCTGTCACATAACATCTCAATTCAATTCATTATTGGCCAGATAATTAATACATTAAGTTTAAACATAACAAATTAATAAAAATGATAACTCAATTAAATCAAATAAATTTGAACTATTCCATAACAAAACATATAAAAAGGCCTAGCCCTAACTTAAGATTTAGTTACACATAGTTGAAATAAAAACTAAAGAATAAAAGAAAATAGTAGAATACATGATCAAACTAAGAAAAATAAGAAAAATCAATCTTGTAAAGTCATTCGATTGAATGGAACTCTTAATCTTGAATCACTTCTAGGACCAATCCTCCTCTCTTCAAAGATCTTCTTGAAAGAATAACTAATAACCCTAATTGAGAAGGACACTTGGATATTGATAGGAGCTTGGGGAACTTCTAATATGATCAGGAATAGATTTAGGATAGATTTGGAGAAGTTTCAACTGAATAGGAAGTCAAATCTTAAAGGATTTCCTCTTAAATCAATTTCCAACCTCCTTACACTCCCTACAGTTGTGGCCTTAGGACCCCACGACCATGTTTAACTGCACATAGTCAGCTCATGAAAATTCTTTCCCATGCAGTAGCATCCTCTTTTTAAACAATAGGTAAATGGTATCCATAGTTGTGGCATTGGAATGCCACGATCATGTTCTTGAATTGTCTTCTAGAACTTTTAACTTCTATTCTCCTTTTCTCTGGCTGTAACATCCACATTTTTAATGTACAAAAAATAATTAATTTGGAGGGATAACTAGTGTGTTGGAAGAAGTGTATATAATATATACCTAAGAAATACATAATACATACACTGGATACATAATATATATATACTAGATATACATAATATATACACCGAATACATAATTTATAGATAAAGTATACATTATATATATATATATACATATTTATGGTTGGAAAAGTTAATAATAACAACAACAACAACAACAATAATGATAAAACTCATCTTCTTCTTCTTCAACCTACCATGGTCGAATTGTTTAGCAAAGAGGGGAGAAATGTTTCTTCAAATACACCAAATTTACTAAAAATCAAAGTATTTCAAGTTGGTTTTGAAGATTAACCAAGGATTTAAGTAAGTATTCTTCATCTTTAAGCTTAGTTTTCTTGATTAGAATATGTGATATTTGAGTTAATGATAGAAATAGTTTTAATTGTAAAAGTGGATAGTTATGAAGTAATTATGATGAGTATATGCTGATTTAATGGTTAGATGTTGGAAGTGAGCTTTTTTTTGGTGAAGTTTGAAATATAGAAGTAGTGAAATTTAGGTATTGTTGTATTTTGGTTAGATTTAGTATAATTAATGGTTGTTTTGAATAAATTGAGTATGAGAATGATTTTAATTGAAGGATTGGAGCTTTGTTTGGTTTAGGAGAGGAAAAGCATAATTGAAGTGAAAGACAAAGTTTAGGGCTTTTGAAATTAAGGCTTAAAAAGTTTTTTTGGTTGGATTTTGGAGCTAAATAAGGTTTGTGCATACTTCGGCAACATGTAGTTTTAATATTCATATTGGCATTGTGAAAGTTTGTTGTTTTGGTTAAAATGAGGTTATTCATATATTTTATGCATTATTTCAAAAATGTGTTGTGAATTTTGCTTTGAGTTTTAAACTATTGTGCTATGGTGATTGAACATATTTTGGGTGAAGCACATTATTGATATGGAGTATAATGTGCAATATGAAAATGATTATGGAATGTGATGAAATATGAAAAAATAAAGAAAAATTATAAAATAAGGTGAAAGCATGAAAATTAGATATGACATTGTGTGAATGTTAGCCTTGTATAATTACTTGTTTCAGAATATTGAGTTTGGTACTATCGAGTTGGTATGACAACGATACATCATGATGTTTTACATACCTTCGAGCAAGATACGCTAGTGTCGGATGGGGATAACCCTTGGATGATATATCACACTTTGTCCCCGGTGTTGGACCTTTGGTCCCAATAGGCCAAATCAATATTTTTAAAATCTGAATATTGTGTAGGGATTTATTGGGCCCAATGTATGTGTTGGTGTGTTATATTAATATGGTTTGTGAGATTATAAATATTGATTAAACATTGCATTCTAGTTGGGACTAAATGCATTTTTGTGCCATGAGAAGAAATGTTTGTTTTAAATATTTTTTGTTATCAAAATATGTACCACTAAGTTTTTAGCTCAGCGGGGTAGAATTGTATCCCACAGGTGATAAAATTGTAGAATGAGGAAGTCCAAATAGATTTGAATAATTCTAGATTTATGATTGATATTAAAGTAGAGCCACGAGACCCATTTTGCCAGTACTGTATTACATTGCATGTATAAATTTTTTGTTTTAATGTTTTTGGGATATGTACATTATAATTCTTTTTTAAATATATTTAAATTACAAAGTTTGTAATGTTTAATAAATACTAAAGTTGTATGTTATTTAAATTTGTTAAGTATTTAGATAAGAATTGAAGAGACAATTATTTTGAGAAATTATGGATTTGGAAGTGCACTTTTAATGCAGGTTGAGTATTTTTATAATTTGAAATTTATTGAAATTATAAATAAAACTCTTGCGAAATTTTTTCAGATATTTTTATGCAAAATAATTAAGTTATATTTTAATTATATTCATTTAATTTCTATATAAACATAACGATTATTTATATGCTATTATATACCTATAATATATACATTTTTTATAATATTGTATTTTTATATTAAATGAGAGTGTTTCTACATTTAATTATTGTAGCACTATTATATTATATATGTATATTATATATAAGAGATATATGTATCATTCATATATAGGGTGTAAGGGTGTTACACTAGCAGACTTGGGATGAAGTCCATGGGGCGTGGAAATGAATTACTGCCCTTTGCATAATTTTCTCCCTTTTCTTCAAATTTCAGTTAACATGCAGCTGAAAACTCATATTTTGCATATTCTCCTTTAATTTCATGATTTATTCTAACTCATCAAAGAAAATTCATTAAATGCAATTAGAAACAAGAAAAAGAGAGTTAGAATAATCATAATTTATGAATAAAATACGGTTTTGTCACTCTTTCACTTTTTGTTTCAAGAATTAAAATTGGGTATGTGATATGGAAAATGCATTGAAGCTTCTGCAACTTTGTAAATTAAGAATCAAAAGAAGAAGAAAGAAGAAAATAAAGAATGAGAAAGAATACCATATATTTGAGTTAAAAAAAAGTAAAGAAAAAGGTAAAAATGAAAAAAAAAAGTTATAAGTGGAAAAAAAAAAAAGATATGTGCAGTATTTTTTAAAACAAAAGTTAAAAAGTAGTAATCCATGAATTTCCTCTTCTTTTTTTTTTTTTTTGTTTTGTTTGCTCATCGTTGATTGCATGTGAAAAAATGATCCATTCTCATTTTTAAATAGAATGTCTCCAATTTTATTGGCATGACTATTCTATAATAAGACTCTAATTAAACAATCACCGTAATCATATTTCATATTGTCATTGTTAAAAGAAAAAATGTGAATATGTAACTTACTTAGGCGGAGAGATGAGGTAGTAATGTTTACCTTGACAGCAGAAGTAGAAACTATATTTTTGATACATGTGAGTTATGAATGTTTATTTGCTTAATATGGCTTATTGCATTTAGCTTTCTTATTATATCTACGAATTATTTTTATAATTAGAAAATATATTAAAAGACTTCTAAAGTTTTGTCATGTGGAATGATTAAAGTTAAGTTATTAACCTACAAGGACCATATTGCTATGAAATCTTTGTTTAATTTTTGGACTGATAATGATTTCAAATTTTTGAAGAGAAATCAAAGAGGGATTTTTCTTCCACCCGGTTCACTCTTATTGTTAGAAGGAACAATAACTTCTTTTTATTGGCAATTGATTTCTAATATTTGTTAGCATCAATAACCTTGAAATTTATAATAAGATGTATGGAATCTTCAAATAGTAGCGGAGTGAACTTATTTGATATGGTTTTTTTTTTTCATAAAAATAAGCATCAAAAGCATCCTGCAATAAAAAAAATTAGCAAAAAACTTATAAGAATTTTGAATCATTATTTAAATGATATGGTAAGCAAAACTATATACCTCTTCATCAATAAGAATCATGTAATAGTTATTAGTTTATTTCATTATTTGCTTTCAAATTTACCGCATTCCATAGTCATGTGTTTTCAAATTTCAATTGTTTGCGTGTATATATTGAAATTCAATTATTCAAAATTGTTATCCATTTTTTTGCATAAATTCGAAACCAATAAATACATATGTATATTAACTTTTTTTATTTTTGTGAATATGAATTTCATAGTGAATAGTAATAAGAAAGAATTTTTTTTAAAAAAATCACAATATTATTGAGTAGTGGAGAAAAAAAAATCCCGAATTGGAAAAGTAAAAATATGTTTCTTGTGGAAAATATTGACTAATCCTTTAGACTATCAGAAATTCTTCAGTACTTCCTTATCTTAATGGATAAAAATTAATTTGCTGGGTTGCTCACAAAATAAACTCAATTTGAATTGGAGTAACCTCTTTGGGACAACTTGCTGGCAAATTTGGCTATGAAGAAATGATCAAAGTTTTTAATCATAAGAACCTCTCCATTCATTCTAAAGTTGAGGTGATTAAAGGGGCTGTCATCTCATGGCAAAAAGCTAAGGAAGCATCTTCTCTTAAACATAAGGGTCTTACTTCAGTCACCTGATTAATCAATTGGAATTCTCAGTTTAAAGATTTTGTAATTTTGAATTCAGATGTCGCCTACAAATGCAGCATCAATACTCCTCTTGCGGAGTATTTAGAGACTAGCAAGGGAGATGGCTTGGTGATTTTTCATCAAGTCTTGGAGTGTACAATGCCTTTCAGGCTGTACTTTGGGGTGACTATTTGGGTTTTACAGCAGCATGTGATAGAAATTGCTCAAAGATCGATCTGTAGATTGACAACCTTAGTATGTTTAATTTTTTTTCAAATATTATTATAAATTACTAATGATATTTATCAATTTTTTATAGGTTGATGCCAGTGATCAAGGTCAAATAGGAGATCAATATGCTAATGATTGTCTTGAAAATAATTCTGAAGATAATGACTAGTTATATCTTTTTATAACAATTTCAATTTCTTTGAAATTGGTTACTATATTTTTCTCCTTGTCAAAATTCCATGGATATTGTGATATTTATTAGGATGATTAACTTTATTATTTTAGAATGTCAAACTACAAAGATTTTGTTGTCTATGAAATGAATTTTAATTTAGTTAGATATTTCAATTTATTCAATTTTATTCATACACATTAGTAAGAGAACGAAATAAATAAAATGCAATTGCAATAATAAAAATTCAATAATAAAAGTATATTAACAATTATGGATAATAATAATTGTAATAAATTTACATTTAAAATAATATGCTTTTAGCAACAAATTTCTATTTTATCGCTAATTATAATTGCAATAACAAATATTCATCGCTAATATATAACCACATTCTCATAGCTTATGTCAAATGCATCAATTTAAAGTGGTCACTAAAAATTTTAAAAAAATGTAGTAATAGCAACATCACATATAATTATAAAATGCTCATTGCTAAAAATTTATTGCAAGAGCAAATAATCATCACAAATAAAATTTTGTAGTATATTCTTCTCATTTCTAAACTTATTAACGATCACTTTTAAAGTTATTAGTAATGACATTTTTATCACAAAAAATTATTAACAACAATGTCATCGCATTTATAACGAGGGTAAATAATCATCATAAATAAAATTTTGTAGCCTATACTCCTTATTTTTAGTCTCATTAGTGATCGCTTTTAAAGCTATTAGCAATGATATAATTTTATTGCAAAAAATATTAGCAACAATATTATCGCATTTTTAGCGAGGGAAAATAATCATCCCAAATAGAATTTCGTAGCCTATTCTCTTCATTTCTAGTCTTATTAGCGATTTTTTTTCAAGTTATTAGCAATGATATAATTTTATTGCAAAAAATTATTAGCAACAACATTGTCGTATTTATAGCGAGGACAAATAATCATCGCAAATAAAATTTTGTAGCCTATTATCTTCATTTCTAGTCTTATTAGTTATCACTTTTAAAGTTAATAGCAATGATATAATTTTATCACAAAAAATTATTAGCAACAATGTCGTTGCAAGAAATACCTTTTGTATGGGAGGTATATGCTACGACACGCGAAGACTATAAAACTGTCACTAATGCTAATAGCAATGAAAAATGCATCATTAGCAACAAAATTCATTAGTCACTGATAAGAAATTTTTTTGTAGTATCTCTGGGGTTTCTCCTTCAACACCAGCTTATCAAGCTTTGATTACCCGGATCAAGAATGTAACGAATAAAAGCTGGACTATCAAAGTTTCTCATGTGTTTCACGAAGCCAATGCAGCAACAAACTTTATGGCAAACTGGGCTTTTAATCAGCATGAGATATTTACTTGGCATGACCACCCTCCCACTTTACTTCAACTAATCCTCCTTAGTGATGTCTCTGGTGCATCTTTGCCAAGATTAGTTCATATTTAGCTTCCCTTGTTTTTGTTGTCCTTTGAAAAAAAAGAGTATAAGTACTGCATGTATATAGTGATTTTGAGCTTCTTTTAGTATGTAAAATGCAGTTTAGATTTTTGGTTATACAAATTCTTGGATAATTAATTATATATTAATAAAGTTACTGAATGACACTACTATTTATTTTAGAGGTAAAATGGTCATCATATTATTATATAGTATATATTTTTATTAAAAATAATTTATTGAAAATATTAATGGTAAATTATTAATTTTTTTTTGTTTTCAAAATAAATTTAATTTTTCTCTATTTCAATTCATAATTTGATTTTCATTGCTAATCTAATGAAAATATATTTATTTATTTATTTAGTTTGAAAGGAAAAAAATAATTGGTATCTTTTTGTATAGAATTGTCATGAGTTTTATAATTATTTCATAATTTGAATTTTAGAATTATTTTAGAATTACTGATTTCTAGATGTTTTTGTATAGACTACAATTGATAAAGAAAGTTCACTAATTTGGAGGAAAGTGTTAAAAAAACCTGATGAGAGCCTTGGGTACAAGCCTTGGGCAAGGCTGAATCCATATTTGATGCTGAAGAAGAATACATAACAATTACAGCTGGATTTTCTACCTTTTTGGATGTTAATTTGCTTCGATTTTTAGATGAATATCATAAGATATTTTGAGACTTTTATTCTTATTTAGAGAAGAAGATTATTACTAACTTAGGATTATTATTATTATTTTCATAATTTTACCTTTTTTTTTAATTAGAGTTAAAGTAGGATTTTAATTTAGGAGATATATATTGAACATATGGGCAGCAATCCAAGATGACTTTGGTTGGGGACTTTTAGTCCACCACTTTTGTTAATTGTTTTATAGATTTCTTTTATTTTATTTCAAGCTTTTCTTCTTACAATTATGTGCAACTAATTTACAATTGGTTGAATGACTAATTGTAGTTTCAAGTCGCCAACAAATTGTGAGATCTAAATAATTTCTCTCTTATCTTCTATTAATTTTTAGTATTTATATATTTTCTGCGACTTGATCATATTATTATTTTATTATTTATTCAAGAAGGATCCATTGTTCATTTAGTTTAACAACAAACTTGAATCTGTAATTGTTTTTATTAATTTGATATTAGTGGCAATTAGGTGTAACCTAAAAGAGCATACAATCTAATTAAATAAATCACGTAGTTAGATTTATTGGTTAGAATAAGATCCTTTTATTTCTTAAAGCTGTTAATAATTAAATTCTAAGGAAGTTCCTATAAGATAGGTTATTGACAAAAATTAATTAGAGAACATCTCCTAATTAATTTAAAATCTAAGGAAGAATTGTTTGTTGTAAGCCCCTCCAACACTAGAACTGGTTTATTGAAAAATAGCAAGAACTCTTTGCATCAATGATCAATCCAATGAATTGAAAATGAAATTAAACCTTTAACTAAATTAATTTTCTTTTGTGTTTTCCATATTTAACTCCGCCTGCGAGTATCGTAGCCGGTCCCAAGCCCGGATAAAGGAGGAGGGTTGCGGTAGGTTGCCGGCCAGTGTAAAAATTTTGCCAAACTTTTTATGGATCCTCAAAACTATCATTATACCGTTGGGACGTGCTCACCTAGGCACGCGCTACATCGGCACCCGGGTGTAGTGTTAAATGAGCAAGGGGTTCCATCACATCGACACCTGGGTGTGGTGGAGTATGAGCAAAGGTTCCCATGCCATGGACAGGTATGGGTAAAGAAGTTAGTCCCGCCATATCAGCGCCCGGATGTGGTGTCAGACAGGAAAGGGCTACCGCATTATGGACGAATGCGGCTAAAGAAGCAAGTCCAAGGGAGCCGTTTAAGATTAGGTAGTTGGAATATTGGCACTCTGACTGGGAAGTCTATAGAGCTTGTGGATACTTTGAAAAGAAGGAAGGTTAGTATTGCTTGTTTGCAGGAAACCAGGTGGAAGGGAAATAAAGCAAAAGAGATTGGTAACTCAGGATATAAGTTGTGGTATTGTGGCTTGGATAACAATAGGAATGGTGTGGGCATTATTATTGAGCCTACGCTTAAAGACAAGGTGGTGGAAGTGAAGAGAAAGGGAGACAGGATTATCTCTTTGAGTCTTATTTTGGGAGATGACACTATTAATGTTGTTAGTGCTTATACTCCCCAAGTAGGTTTGGACGGAGCATCCAAGGTTCAGTTCTGGGAAGATATGGATGAAATCATGCAAAGTATTCCGGATAATCAGCAAATTTTCATTGGTGGGGACCTTAATGGGCATGTTGGTAAGGACAGTAATGGTTATGACAGGGTCCATGGGGGTTATGGTTTTGGCAACAGGAATGAGGAGGGAAAGAGCATTTTGGATTTTGCGGTGGCTTATGATCTAGTGCTGGCAAATACCTGCTTTGAAAAGAGGGGGTCACACTTGATTACCTTTAAGAGTGGACGAACCCAAAGTCAAATAGACTTCATACTTACTCGAAGACGGGACAAAAGTAAGTGTAATGATTGCAAGGTCATTCCGGGTGAAGCATTGACGGCGCAACATCATATTGTGGTTTTAGATGTTAAGAATAAAAGTAGCTGGAGGAATGATAAGAAAGTATTGGAACCAAGGATAAGATGGTGGAAATTGAAAGACCTAGCTCAAGGTACCTTTAAGAAGGAGTTACTAAAGGAAGACATTTGGAACCTTGAGGCTAGTGCAGAGGACTTGTGGACAAAAATGGAAGGTGGCATTAAGAAAGCAGGTAGTAAATTACTTGGGATCTCTAAAGGGGCAGGGTCTCGACCGCACGATGCATGGTGGTGGGATGAGGAGGTTCAAAAGGCTATTAAGGCTAAGAGGGAATGGTATAAAAAGTTACCGAATGCGGTTAATAGCGAGGCCTTTGAGGAATATAAGAGGGCTAAGAAAGAGGCAAAGAAGACTGTTAGTGTAGCTCGTGGCAGAGCCTTAGAAGGGATTTATCTAAAGTTAGGTACTAAAGAGGGAGAGATGGGCATTTATAAGATTGCAAGGATGAGAGAAAGGAAAAGCAGAGATTTAAGCCAAGTAAAATATATAAAGGACGAAGATCAACGGGTGTTGACAGGAGATGTTGAGATTAAGGAGAGGTGGAAGGCTTATTTTGAGCAGTTATTCAACCCTGAACATGAACAAGATTTTCAAGGTCTTCTTGCAACAAATGGTTATATCAGCTGGTCTAGGAGGATCTTGCATAGTGAAGTAAGAGAAGCCTTGAAGTATATGAAAGTTGGTAAAGCTTGTGGCCCGGATGGTATTCCTATAGAGGTTTGGAAGAACCTTGGAGAGGTTGGAGTTGCCTGGTTAACTAAACTCTTTAATGCTATTGTGAAAGGACGTAAGATGCCGAATGCCTGGAGGAAGAGTATCCTGGTACCCATATATAAAAATAAGGGAGACATTCAATGCTGTACAAATTATCGGGGTATCAAACTTATGAGCCATACTATGAAATTATGGGAAAGGATTATTGAACACAGATTGAGGAAGCTTACAAGAGTTTCGGATAATCAGTTTGGGTTTATGCCAGGGAGATCTACCATGGAGGCTATTTCTCTTCTAAGAAGACTAATGGAATTGTATCAAGAGAAGAAGAAAGATCTCCACATGGTATTTATTGACTTGGAGAAAGCCTATGATAGAGTACCAAGAGAAGTGTTATAATGGGTTTTGAAGAGGAAAGGAGTCAACGGCAAATATATCAACATCATTAAGGACATGTATGAGAATGCATCTACTAGTGTGAAAACACCTGGTGGAGACACTGAGGCTTTCCCCATTACTACCGGATTGCATCAAGGTTCGGCCATGAGTCCATACTTATTTACCCTAGTTATGGACGAGCTAACCAGAAGCATACAAGACGATGTTCCTTGGTGTATGTTGTTTGCTGATGATATTATTTTAATTGATGAGACTAGTGCTGGTGTAAACCGTAAGTTGGAAGTGTGGAGAAAAACCCTCGAGGATAAGGGTTTTAAGTTAAGTAGGAGTAAAACGGAATATATGCACTGTGAGTTCAGTCTAAGGAAGAAGCAGGAACATGAGGTTAAGTTGGATGGAGTTTTGGTTCCTAAAACCAAACAGTTCAAATATTTGGGTTCGGTGTTACAGAATGATGGTCGTATAGATGAAGATGTGGCTCACAGAATACAGGTAGGGTGGTTGAAGTGGAAGGGTGCGACTGGGGTTATATGTGATAAGAAAATACCTCTGAAAGTGAAAGGTAAATTCTATAGGACGGTTGTTAGGCCTGCGATGCTCTATGGTAGTGAGTGTTGGGCACCAACGGGACAACATTTGCATAAGATGAGTGTGGCAGAAATGAGGATGCTAAGATGGATGTGTGGACATACCAGACTGGACAAAATTAAGAATGTTCATATTCGACAAAAAGTTCAAGTAGCGGATGTCGGAGATAAGGTGAGGGAAGGACGACTTAGATGGTATGGACATGTTTTAAGAAGACCTCCTAATGCTGCGGTTCGTAAGTGTGAGAATTTATTGATTGAGGGGGCTAGAGGTCGTGGAAGACCTAGAACTGTGTGGAATGTGGTGATAGCAAGAGACTTACGTGCCTTAGATCTTGATGCGGATTTGATTAATGACAGACTTGAATGGAGACGTAAAATCCGTGTCTTGGAAGGGGCCTAAGGCTGGAGTATCTTTTTTGGTGTCTTTTGAACTTTTTTTGTTGAGGATCCATACAGCCGACCCCAACTTGTTTGGGACTAAGGCTTAGTTGTTGTTGTTGTTGTTGTTGTTGTTGTTGTGTTTTCCATATTTATTTACTCTAAATTAATTTTGGAAATTTAATTTTCACTTTATTTTTAATTCGTGTTTTTTTGAAAATCTCATTTTATTTTATTTAGTTTTTTTCTTGGTTTCAAAAGAAATTTAATTAAACAGTCAATTCTAGATGGATTTAATTCTATTTACCACTATTAAGTTTAGTTCGTTTAGAGAATAACAACTTTATTTTTGGTGGTTTTGTCATTGTGAGCAGGAATTTTCACCCTCACTCCCGGTGGAATGGTTCTTGCGACTTCTGTACTGTTTAGGCTCAGGGCCTTAGAGAATACGGATCTAAGCCCAGAGAAAATGGACCCACTTGGATGAGCCAGGAAAATAGAAAAGGATTGATGACTCAATTTCTAAGGAATCCCCAACCCACTAATAGGTTCGGAAAGTTGGGTACGTGTGGGGAAAGTGAGAAATGGCCTAGCATCCCCACAACGCCCGATTCATTAGAACCGGCCTCCTTTTCAGGCCTCAATATTATAAAATTCTTAATTAAGACAATATTATCCATACTACATGTGATTAATAGCATAAATAAATACTTTATTAAAAATCATGGCAAAGTCGAAACAAAATAAATAAATGAACATCCATCCAAGGATGGAAACATGTCCTTACATCATCCAATGTCTAAAACTAAATAGGACACCCACCAAAAAGTTGAAACGTGTCCTTTATATTAATCCTAAAACTAGAATATGAATTAAATTACATGATACTTAATACATGAGGTACCCAAAATATGAAAATGTACATCTTACAATGTTTTGAAATCAAAGCAAATCAATAAAAATAACCAACCAATCATTCATCATAAATAAATCATTCATTGAAGACATAAATCGAAGATATAAATAAATCATTAATCAAACTATATAATAAATACTCACTTAATAATCAAACAAATAAAGATGCAAATTTAGGTTTATGTATCAACTTAGTGTTTCTTAAATAACATTTAGGGTTTTGGAATTTATATCTAAAAGCTAGGGTTTTCGAATCTTAAAGAACTAATATTATTGTTTTGTTTATTTTTTTAGAAGAATTTTGCTACTGTATGATTAAAATTAGAATTTAGAATTTAAGTGAATAAGTTACAAACCTATGAAAATAAGATTCAAAACTTAAATATTTGAAAAGAATAAGTTACTGTGATGATTTTGAAAAATTGATTAGGGTTTTAAAATAGATTAAGGTTTCAATTGAACTAAGGTTTGGATTTCCAAGAAAACTAACACTATCATATTTATTTTTGAAAAAAAGAGGCTACTATGAAGATTTTGGAAAATTAATTTAATTAGGGTTTTAGAATTTTAAGTGGTTTATGATTTTGATTAATAGAAAAAACTAAGATACTGTAATAATTAAAATAACAAAAAAACTATTGTATAAAATTTTCTTTTAATAAAAACTAGTTAATGGCTATTGTGTTCATAGTTATGGGATTATTATATGAGTTTTAATTCATCAATTTTAATTGATCAATGATTAATGGATGAAGATGGTTTTTTGATAAATAAAATTAGTTATAAATACCTCTGTTTGAAGGCTCCACCAAAATTATTAAATAAAAATTTGGAATAAGCTAACACTAAGACACTCACTGCTTGCTTGCTTGCTGCCTTAGTCTTCTCACTGAAAATTGCTATATCTTTGAGTTTTTAGCTTCTGCCGAAATATAACTCCAAAAGCTCCAAGAGTCCGTCTCCAGCAAGTCCCAAAACAAACCCCCTGTAATTGTTTTAATATGGTATTTATAAGAAAAAAAATACTAATTGGTTAAGGAAATAAAATTATTTTAGGAAATAAATTATTTAGAAAATAAAACTTTAAAACTGGGTAAAAAAGGTTTTGGCAAAATTGGCAGCGCACGCGAATGGGCCTGCGGGCTGCGTGGCATTTTGGCGAGGAGCAATTTGCAGCAAGCAATGCCTGCGGCGAATTGGCCATTGGCACGCCAATTCACGCAGGCAATACCTGCGGCGAATTGGCCTGCAGCAGGCCAATTGGCCGCCACTGCATGGCGCATATCGATTCGACTGTCTGATTTTTTATTTTTTATTCTTTATCATTTTATGTACATATTTTTATTTTTTATTTTTTTAAATTTTTACTACTAAAAATATTATTATTAAAATAATAAATAAATAATAAATATTATTTTATTATAATAAATAGTATATTTAAAAAATAAATAATAAATATTATTAAATTAAAATAAATATTATATAATTAAAATAAATAATAAATACTAAAATACAATAAAAATTATTTGGGACTGTTTTAAACTATTTGGAGTGAACTTGGTCAAAAATTAAGGGTCTATAGTTTGCCGCCTGCATGAACGATCTGAGACTGCAACAAAAGAGAGTGAAAAGCAATATAATTTTTTATTGAGTTTTAGAGTTAAACTAGACTCTATTCCCGAGGTTGGTTTGAATTTTGAAAAAAAAATTGGGTTCTGGACCTAAGGCGAGTTCTGGACACAAAAATAATTTGAGTTTTGGACTCGAGGTGAGTTTTGGATTCAAAAATAATTTAAATTCTGAACCCGATGTGAGTTATGGACTCAAAAATAATTTGGGCTCTGGACTCAAGACAAGTTCTGGACTCAAAATAATTTGGGTTCTAGACCCGAGGCGAGTTCTAAACTCAAAAATAATTTGGGCACTGGACCCGAAATGAGTTCTGGACTCAAATATAATTTCCGCTCTGGACCCGAGGTGAGTTATGGACTCAAAAATAATTTAAGCTCCGGACCCAAGATGAGTTCTGAACTCAAAAATAATTTGGGCTATAGATCTGGGATGAGTTCTGAACTCAAAAATAATTTGGGTTCTGGACCTGTGGCGAGTTTTAGACTCAAAAATAATTTAGGCTCTAGACCCGAGGTGAGTTCTAGACTCAAAAATAATTTAGATTCTGGACCCGAGATGAGTTTTGAACTCAAAAATAATTTAGTTTCTGGATTTGAGATGAGTTTTGGACTAAAAAATAATTTGGGCTCTGGATCCAAGATGAGTTATTGACTCAAAATAATCTGGGTTCTGGACCCGAGGTGAGTTTTGAACTAAAAAATAATTTGGATTATCATAGTTAGTAGGGCATTAATAAAAAAATTGCAAAAAATTTAGCTATTTTTTACTATATCCGTGCTCTCTTGCCCCCTTGCATGGAAAAATATTATTTGAGTGCAAAAAATATTTTTAGACACGTAAATAGCTGAATAATTGAATTGAATAATTTTTTAATATTTAAATACTATTTGAATATTGTTCATACACTATTCACTAACTATTTACCAATAGTGATTTTAACTTTTTTTTCTTTTTGTTCATGGATTTACTATTGATTTTTTTTTGTTTTTCTCTCATTCTTTGCCTATATAAACCCATTTCATCATTCATTTTTCATCATCTCTTATCATAAACCATTATATGCTTACATATTTTTCACATTCTGAGTGAGTAGAGAGTTGAGCAAAAAAATGGAGAGAGTATATGCTTTGAGATCTGGACCCCGATCCAATGCTGAGTTGCTAGAATTTATTCGACAACAAGAAAATAGAACTGTCGATCTACTAGTCAGAATGCCACTTCATCATAGTTCAAGTCAAAGGACTGAGGTAACATTGTAATTTAAATATTTTAACAGCACAAATATGTGTTCCTCATCTTATGTTATTTTATTTTAATTTTATTAGTATTTTTATTATTATTATCATTATATATATTTTTATTCAAAAATAAATTAACTGATGGACTATTAATAAAAAT
This sequence comes from Garcia nutans, assembly GCA_947685225.1. NCBI lineage: Eukaryota > Viridiplantae > Streptophyta > Magnoliopsida > Malpighiales > Euphorbiaceae > Garcia > Garcia nutans. Next base: position 4,168,699 of record CANTUV010000013.1, read on the forward strand.
AAATTTAAATAAAAAATAATGAGTAATATTAAGCTATGAAACAGTAATATTAGTGAGATGGTATACTTATCTCATGTTGGCCTACCTGGTTCGGTGCTAGCATGATCGTTGTATTGTCCGGGGTGGAGGGTGTGTTTATACAGCCCGCCAATGGTATGGCTTAGCACCTTCTTAGGTAAAATGAATCGTCCGAGAGTGCAGCTTTGAAAGCTTCATTATGCAATTGCCATCTAAGGAGCGTCCGATAGACATGAGTGTATTTTAAGCATTGTCGGAGCGGTGAATGGACACAACCCATACTTTTCACCTACCTATGGGAGAGATGACTATTGGCCCAGTCGATTTTATAGCCATAACTGGTATCCGGTACTATGGCCTTCCGGTCCCCTTTACCAATGATATCTCGACACACGAAGAAATTTGCCAATTAATTGGTATGGAACCGTCACTAAATGGGCCTTTTAAGATAGAAATTGAGCCGATTCAGAGTTATTAGATGAGCTATGATGGACTGGTTCGTAGAGAAATAGCCGAGCAAACTCGAAGATTTTTGCTGTATCTGCTTGGGTCGACTATTTTCTGTAGCACCGAATTCGCCATTCATTTATCGGTGTTGAGGGCTCTTGTAAATATGGTCCTAGTGCAGCTTTACGGCTGGGGTGAAGCTAGCCTTGCCTGTCTCTATCATGGCCTAGACAAGATTTGTAGGAATAAGAAATCTTTTATTGGCTTCATGGTGATAGTTGAGTTACTCTCTCCCATCATTGTCAATTCCATTCATATACATGTATGAATTTGATTCTCATTGTTATTACAGGTATGGGCATACGAGCACAATCTTGAGAGGATACCTGATATTTTCTGAGAGAGAGTAGGGTATCCCAGGTTAAATCTTTGATTGTCTGATAGCGCAGTAGTTCCCAGCTCTCATCATGTGCATACCCAGTGCTATCACTTGAGTTGTCTAATCTGGAACCAGGTAAAATAATGTTAGCATTCTTTAAATTTTATGTAAAAAAATTTACTTATCTTTTTGTCATCTTGTAGGTCGATTGGCTTGGTGGTATGTTGTAAAGTGGGTGAACTGGACTCCTTCCATGAATGTTGCACTACCTTGCCAGCATACCCGCCGAATCATTGTTGGTCCTATGTCCAGTGGCTGGTTCCTTGGGAAGAGGGTGTATGAGTGGTTCCGTGGTCCTGAGCGATGGAGGATCCCCATGGACTACCCGGCATATACTTTAAATATTACCTTAATGCTGGAGAAAGCGTGGCAGTTAGCTTGAAATGGTTATGATGTTGAGATCTATCACCATCCATTAGGTGCATCATATGTTCAATTTATTCAAACAAGACTCTTGAACTTTGACATATCTCCTATTGGTGCTCAGGGAATTCCCGATGATAGTGATGAAGAGGAGTACGATGGAGAAGGAAGAAGGTCCATCCCTAATCTCAGGGCTAGCACCTCTCAAGTAAACTTTCATCATTTAGTCATTGTAATTGCTTCTTTTTCAACTTGTTTTGAGTGTTTTATTACTTTTTGTAGGTTACCGACTCATCTGGTCATGAGGCTAGACCTTCCTCTACCTCCCCTCCATTTGCGCCTTCTTACCAATCGATAATGCCATCACATCCGCAAGGCGCTGATTTGAGGTCATCCTAATCCATGATGATTTATGCTATATGTATGCATGATTATGTATGCTCTTACCCTTTCCTTTTTTGACTCACGGTGAATGGTTGAGGAGTAAAATAAGAAATTGCAAGAAGAATTAGCTATTAACCACCAACAGGTGGCCTTTCTCGAAAGATTGTATCATCAGTCTGAGTAAAACTTTTGAGACTACCGATTTTAGGGAATGAGAGATCCTGGTGCTTCATCTTCTAGGAGACCCCAAACTAATGATCATGAGATCCTTTCATCTGATTCAGATGATGACTACTGAAAGCTTGAATTTTAAGAGAATAGGGACTTAAGTACCTTCCATCGGACAAATTTCAAATGAGTGATATGCCTCCTCCTCCTCAGTGATCCATCATTGTATCAATTAAGAAAGTATTGTATTATTAATAGTAAAAATAAGGAATAAAGTATTGTAATAATAATAATAATAAATAAATAAATAATAATGATAATAGTGACTTTTACTTTCTCTTTATTTATTTATTTTCTTTTCTTTTCTTTATTATTATTATCACTATTACTACAGTCAATGCAAAAGCATTTCTTTTTCAATTTAGAGTCCAAAATTGACAAGATTTTGCAAAAACCAAAAGCCAATAGGCGTGCAACAATCCCTCAGTCGTTTCAACGTATATATTTTCCTTGCGTGTCTTGGTTTTGCGCATTCCTTGTCAACTCTAGTTTAGCAAATCCTTATATAAGTCTTCTTTCATCCCCCAATTACAACAAAAGCCAACAGAAAATCCTTCACAAATTTTACTCCAGCACAAAAAAAAAATTCCTTTCAATAATTTTCAATTTTTGTTTTAACTTCAACAATGACGGAACTCAATTTGAAAAAAATCAAGAGTTTATTTAAAGCCTGAAAGCTATTCATTGGGAGCAAATATCTTGGTCATAAATTAATACTTTGACATACTTTAAAAATACTAAATTGGACTATTCTTTTCTACATGCCATGGTTTCCTTTTGGGATGTGAATTCTAGGACATTCAAGATAAATGAATTTGAGATATGTCCCATGATTGAAGAATTTGAGGCCATCCTTGGATATCCAAGCAATGAACCAATGGCATTGCCTATATTGACTTTCAAAACTCAATAAAAAATGTAAATGTTGCTTCAACTTTCAAAGCCCGAAGTTCTACAGTTGACTAAAGGTGAAAAAATTCTGCTTGGTCCCTTGATTGACTTTTGCATTTCTCATTTGGCTCCTACCAAGGCATGGAGATGTATGCTTTGCCTGTGCTTGCTTGGACAATTCTTGCTTGTTTCTTCTGATGGCGATATCGATCCACGAGTATTAGATATCATGTACTAAATGGAAGGAGGGTTGTCGTTGATACCTGTGATTCTAGCCGAGACTTTAGTTGGATTGGACCAATTTAAATCAGAATCTTCGAGGAGATTAAGTGGGAGTCCCTTGCTGCTTTAGGTAACCATCTAAATTGCCCTTTTGGGTTTTCAATTTAGGTTTTATTTATTGCTCTAATTTTTGCCTAGTCCGCCCTTGCGAGTTTTCAGAATTAGCGAACTATCTTAATTTTTGCCTAAGCAGCCCTTGCGGGTTTTCAATTTAGCGGACCTCTTTTTTTATTTTTTATTATTTATGTTGGTTCTAATTTTTCCTAGACTGCCCTTGTGGGTTTTTGGAACTAGGGAATCACCCTAATTTTTTCTTAAGTCGTCCTTGTGGATTTTTTACCTAACGGGCTTTTTTTATTCTTTTCTTTTGCTTACAGATTTGGCTTCAGGAGCGCCTCTGCTTGCTCGACACTCCACCCATGGATTTCACCATATACCTACCGCGACATCATTCTGCTAGGAAACTACTTCATCCTGCTTCTTCATATGTTATTTGGTTGACTGGATTCGCTCTCGTGCTGCACTCAACATTCGTTAGTTAGTACCTTAGTGGAAGATTTCTCATATCACCATTTGGACATATTTGATGTATGTTCCTCTTGCTACTCTTCATTGAGGTACTTGCTATGATCTTCGCTGGCTCGACCATCATTATGGAGCTGAGCCTCGAGGTTCTGAGTTTACTCCTGACTTAGACATGCCTTGTCTGACTGAAGCCTTCTTGGGTAGGCTGAAGCAAAGCTGGCCTGCATGCTACACTTATCGTCTACCATAGATCTTACATTTTTCAATTTCTTTAGAAAGAATATTGTTAGGATATAAAAATAATGAAAACAATAATAAGAAATGTATCTTTTCCTTTTATAATTTGTCATCATCTTTCACTATTGTGTATATTTGTTTTATTCATATTTGGTCAAATACTAAAACAGTGCACATAGAAGAATTTTGATATTAATTCTATTTTATTAAATTGGGGAATAATCAAACATAAAGCCAGCATACACAAGATCACTCATGTCGCCAAATAGCTCTCTCGGGTTTTCTAATTGACAATTTTCTCTCGCTTAGCCATAATTGTTGCTTAGTCCGCCCTTTTGGGTTCTTGGAACTAGTGGGCTACTCTAACTTTTGCCAAGGCCGTCCTTTTGGGTTTTTAACCTAGCGAGCTCTCTTTTTTTTATACATAAAACCTTTTCAACCTATCAATGTTTACCAGTTCACTAAACTCATTCCCGTCCATGTCTGATAACTTGACTGCACCCTTGTTCATGATTTGCTTTACAACATACGGTCCCTCCCAACTAGGCCTAAACTTTTCTGTTGGATTAGAGACATTAGGTTTACATTGCTTCAACACTAAAGTCACCGACTCTGAACTTTCTAACCTAACCCTTCTATTGCAGGTCCAAGCTACCTTTCTTTGATATAGTTGATGATGATACAATGCTTTTAAGCTCCTTTCTTCTAATAAAGCTAATTGTGTGTATTTACTCACTACCCACTCTGTCTCAGGTAGTTCGACTTCCAGGACCACTCTTAATAATTTGATCTCTATCTCAATCGGCAACACTACTTCTATCCCATAAACCAAAGAGAACGGTGTCATTCCCATAAAGCAAAAGGGAGCATCTCTGACCAAACCCTATATATCTTGGTCATCTTGGACAAGATCTGTTTAATTGTTTTATTTGTTGCTTCCACTGCATCATTAGCCTTTGATCTATAAGGGGAGGATCGGTGATGATGGATTTGGTACTTCGAGAATAAGTCCTTAACTGCACCTTGAAATTGTACCCCATTTTATGATATCACACTGTGCGGGACCCCATACATGCAAATGAGATTCTTTTCAATAAATCTAGCCATTTTCCTTGCCCTTAGTTTGTTGAAAGATTCAGCCTCAACCCACTTTGAAAAATAATCCACTACTACTATAATAAAATGGTGACCATTTGAAGCCATTGGATGTATCTCTCCTATGATGTCAATCCCCCAAGTTGCAAAGGGCCAAGGTGAAGACATTGGAATGCAATTCTTCAGGAGGCATGTGATTCAAATTACCATAAATCTGACATTGCTGGCACTTCTTCACAAACTCAATAATTTCTCTCTCCATGGTCAACCAGTAGTAACCTTGTCAAATTATCTTCTTAACTAGGGCTAAACCACTCATGTGTGGACCACAACTTCCCGCTTGTATTTTCGACGTAATATGCTCCACTTTAGGCTTCCTCAAGCATCTCAAGTGCACCCCCATCAGGCCATCTTCGATACAACTTTCCATGAAAGGTGATGTATTGTAAGGACCATCGCCTTATGGCTCTTCTTTTTTTCTTTGTTGCCCTCAACGGGTATTCCTTCTCCTCTAAAAATCGTCTTATAGTGTCATACCACACATCATGGTCTACATCAGTTTCCATGATTGTCTCATATTCATAGCAAGGAGTTGATGAAGTGGTCAAAATCAGAGGCTTAAGGAATAAGTTAATAGGATTTTCCCATACTGAAGCCAATGTGGCTAGGGTATCAGCCATCTAGTTTTCTTCTCTTGGTAGGTGTATAAACCTGCACTCCTTAAAATTCTTCTTCATCAAGGTCAAGTAATGGTGGTATGGTTTTAGCTTCTCTTCTTTTAACTCCCACTCTCTATTTACTTGAGATACTACTAGCAATGAATCGCCAAAGACTTGAACCTTATCCACCTTCATAATTATCAGGGTTTCCAAATCACAAATACATGCTTCATACTCCACCATATTATTGGTCGCCCTGAACTTCAACTTTTTAGCTAAAGGGATAAGCTCCCCTTCGAGCGATTCTAGTATGACTCCTAAACCTGCTCCTTTTCTATTCACTGCTTCATCAAAATGCATTTTCCATCCTTGCACTTCTATGGCCTCTAAATGTTCATCAGAAAATTCCAAGACTACCTCTTCACTATTCGGTAATAGTTGTTGGGCCAGGAATTCTGCCACCGCTCTACATTTGATTATTTTTCTGGTTACATACTCAATCTCAAATTCTTCCAATATTATCAACCATCTCCCATACTTCCTGATCAAAGAGGGTGTCTCCCTTAAGTACTTCACTAGATCCAACCTAAAAATTGCTTGCACATTATAAGATTGAAAGTAATGTCAGAACTTCTTAAAAGACCAAACCATAGTTATATAGGTCTTTTTAATGATACTATACTTAATTTCATAAGGTAGGAGCTTTCTACTCAAATAATAGACTGTGTGTTCAACCCCCAACTCATCTGCTTGGGCTAACATGGCTCCTATTGATTCTTCTTCTACAGTTAAGTATAGCAATAATTACTGGGTTTAGGTGGTTTCAAAATAGGTGGATTTAGCATATACTCTTTTATATGCTCAAAGGCCTTTTGACATTCTTCATTCCACTTGACTGGCTGATTCTTTTTAAGCAATTTGAAGGTAGGTTCATAGATTGTGGTGAGCTTTGCTATAAACCTACTAATGTACTGTAATCTGCCAATAAACCCCCGAACTTCTCTCTCCGTTATAGGGGATGGCATATCTCTAATCTCCTTAACCTTGTCAGGGTCAATCTCAACATTTCCCAACAACTTTCTTGAAGTAACCCCAAACACACACGTCTTCGGGTTTAACCTTAGTTTATACTTCACTGCTTTCTCGAAGAATAACTCTAAATTTTGGAAGTGTTGCTCCCTTGCATCTGACTTCACCATCATATCATCAACATACACTTCGACTTCTTTGGGCATCATATCATGAAACAAGGTGGTGACCATCCTTTGGTAGGTTGCTTTAGCATTCTTTAATCCAAACTGTATTACCCTATAACAAAATATACCCCACGTAGTAATGAAGGCAGTTTTAGCTTTATCTTCTCGGGCAATTAACACTTGGTTGTATTAAAAAAATCCATCTATAAATGAGTGTAGCACGTTAGAAGCTACACTATCAATAAGGACATCTATATGGGATAGGGAAAAATCATCTTTAGGGGAAGCCTTGTTCAAGTCTCTAAATCCACACAGACCCTAATTCTTCCATCTTTCTTTGGTACAGGTACTATGTTGGCTAACCAATCTGGATAATCTATCCCTTCAAGGAACTTTACTTGTTTTTGTTTAGTGACCTCTTCTTTAACCAATTCAGTCCATTCAGATCTTAATTGCCTAAGTTTTTATTTGACAGGTTTCATGTGAGTATAAGTAGGAATCAGATGTTCGGCTATGTCTCGATCTATTCCAGGCATATCCTCATAAGACCAAGCAAAAACTTCTATGTATTTTTTAAATATTTTTTCAAATCTCTCTCTCTCTCTCTCATCAGGAGTAAGGTCATATGCTATGCTAATATTTTTAGGACTTTCAGTTGTTCCCAAATTTAATGATTGTGTATCAACAGAGTTAATATTAAAGATGCTCATGTAACCACTATTTGAATGTATGCAACCATCAGGAGAAACATCACACAAGTAAGCAAAATCAGACTTTATTGCATTCATTTTGGAAAAGAAAATATCATCATCCTCATACAAAGCAGACAAATTAAAATCAAAATCAAAATCATTATTCTCAAAATCATAAAGCATAACATCTTCAAACTTCTCTTCAACCAAGGCAACAATCTCATCCGGAGTCTTCTCAGCTTTCAGGACAGCTTCCTTCTCCCCTTTTGGGATTGGGCTCCTTGTCGGCTGGAAGAGTGAGCTCTTTCTTCACTTGTTCCACTAGCTCAGCAACATCAACAAAAATTTCAAAACCCAAGATCAATCTTCCCATAAACATGATTAGCTCGGGCTTTTCTTGGAGTTGTCCCTGTCCAGAGCTTTGACAAAGATCTCTTCAAGTGGTAGAAAGCTCATCTTCTCATTCTTCTTCTGTTGAACATCTTTGCTAGCTTCTTCATACCCCAACCCTTTCTTGAAAGTTTGAGTCTTGAAATCTGCAAGCTTTGTCACACCGACCTTACCCTTTCCAAGACCAGCACCGAGAAGGTAGCTCATGTTCTTTATCATGTTCAAGACCTTGGAGTCCACTACTTCATCATCAAAAATTGCAGCTACTTTTAAACCAATGAGAGGAATCTCAATCATTATAGCATTGACCAACTCATTATCTTCGGCCTCGATGACCACCGTCTCATCTCCGTTAGGGAACTTGATCTGTTGATGAAGGTTGGAAGGAACTCCACCAAGTGGATGAAACCATGGTCGTTCCAGCAGAGCAAAAGTAATAGGTATGTCCAAAACCACAAGTTCAACCATAGACTCAATTGGACCAACCTTCACAACAACTTTGAATGTCCCTTCAGCATGCCTCTTGGTATTGACATAAGCCCTAATGGTTACTTCGGTTGGGCTTAGATCCCTATTGATATGGCTAGCTTTGGCAAAATTTTAAGTGGGCAAACATTTATGGCAAACCCATCATCAACCATCACACATGGGGTCCTTTTTTCTTTGACTTCTACTTTGATAAAGAGAGGGCGGATGTGATCTCTCCCCTCTTTCGATAAATCTGCATCTGAAAGATACCATTCCCACGTCAACTTTGCTCTTCTTTTGAACCTCTTCACACTTTATTACTCCTTCAACTTTTATGAAGTTAACCAGCTCCTCCGGTGATATAGAGGTGGAAATTAGCATGCTAGCCAAGGCCTTGGCCATAGTTTCACGGTGCTACCTAGAAGTGGCCAATAAGTCCCAAATACTGACACTTGCTTGAGTTCTCTTCAATTGCTTAAGAACAGTGTCATCTTCTTCTTCTTTATTCCCAACTTCAACTTCCTTTCCTTTATTAGCTTCTATTTCCTTAGGTGGTGGCCTTGCATAAAGTTTACCAGACCTAATGTTCATCACTTCATCTTCTTCAGGCTCGGACCAGATAGATTCCTCTTCTTAGGTTCAAGATCATTATCACTATCACTTGAATTCCAAAATTTATTCACAACACAGATTGCTACTTCTTTTCCAATCACAGCTTGTTCAATTTTGCTAAACACAACTTCTTCTTTGGTTATTTCTCCATCCACATCTTGGAAAGAAGACATGACAAAACTTTCATGCAAACCTCCTACAATCATGAAGGTCGCCGGTGGTGGTACCCTATTGAACCTTGGAAATGGATTGTCTTTAGTGCTTGGCTTGTTGGGCTCGGGCAATTTTCCACTATCAATCAAATTCTAGATCTCATGCCTCAACCTCACACATTTATCTTTGTCGTGCCCTTATATTTGATGAAATTGACAAAATACCTTAGTGTCAAAATTAGGTGGGAGAGGGTTAGGCGAAGGATGAGGATTTAAGAGTTGTAACAATCCCTTCTTTTATAGCTTATGGAGGAACCAAGACAGCAGCTTACCCAATTCTAAAAACTATCTTCTTCCTCCTTGGCTAGTAGCATTAACATCAACTAATTTTTGTGTGCCTTGGTTGCCAGACTAGTAGTTTTCCTCCTCATTTCTTCTCGATGAAAAGCGATTCTTCTCTCTTTCCCACTCTTCAATTTGTAAACCAGCTTGCAAAAGGTCCTTGAAATCCCGAATGAGTGTATGAGACATCCTTTCATAAAGGCTAGGTAACACCCCTCTCACAATCATTCTAATTTGATCTGATTCATCAGGCCTTCTCTTGAGCAATACAACCTTATTTCTCCACCTCTTCACATAGTCTATAAAGTTCTCATTTGGCTTTTTTTTTAATGGACTCCACCTCCATTAGAGTAACTTCCAATTCAGCATTGTATCCACATTATTGGATGAAGGCCTTGTATAGCAAATCCCAATTTTTTAAGTACCAGCATCTAAAGTATTGAACCAATTTTAGATAACAAGATCCAATGAGACCATGAAGTATCTTAGAGTTTGAGCCTTACTAGCTCGGGCAGACTACATAGCAGTGATATACTGCTTCACATGGAGTTGAGGATTTTCGGTTCCATTAAACTTTGTAAAGGATGGCATCTTGAACTTGTATGGAACTTCTTCATATAGCTCAAACTATTTGTCAACTTAGGACATTTCTTCGGTTTTTAACTTCTTTTCAAACTTCTTTTCTAGGTTAGCAATCAACTTTTCAACATCTGAAGTTTAAATTTTCTCCACAGCTGATCTTTCAACAACCTTCGACTCCTTCTTCTTGTCTTAAGGATCTTGGAAGTATTGAGCCCAGTCGTCATCATCAAAAACCACTTCACTAACCTTAGCCTTCCCTTTGTCCTTTGGCTTCTTGGTGCTAGCAGATGCTTCAACATTGTTCCCTAAAATTGCAGCCAATTGGTTCTTCATGGTCTCAGCCAGGGTCTCATTTAGTTCTTCCATTTTAACATTAAAGGCATCGTTCACCATTCTATGAATTTTTTTGGGCTCAATTGCTTTTGGTGAGAAAGTAATTGAGTTTCTGCTAGATTCTTTGTCTTCGACGTAGGTCGTATTGTCGTAGGCTTTTGAACTACTATAATCTAGGGTTATAAGCTAGAAAGGATTAATGATATGTGATGCAAATGCATGTATGCATGTATGCACAGATAATTGAAAAACAAAGATAATTAGGAAATTCCTTCCAACCTTATAACTTTCACACATAAATGACGAGTCCCTTTTTCTAGGTATATGGTTAATTAAAATACCAATATGGGATATTTTGTTTTCAAAAAGTTTACTCGGACGGTTTAACCAATAGTTGTATTTTCTAACATAGAAGTCGGTCCATGATATTTTCCATTAATTAAGCTTTAATCCATTGAATCTCACCTAAAATAGGATTTATACTATATTGGATTAAAATAAAATTAAGAGGTTCATCATAAATAGATTTCTTATTTGAAAAAGTAACTAGTGATTCATGCCGAAAACAAGCCCATAATTAATAGTTCTTAGCATAAGCTAGGCTCACAATTAATTTTTGGTATTTTCATAACTGACCTAAATATTTGAAAGCTCATTGTAATCTCTAATAAAAATAATTTTGCTGCAAAAAAAAACCCTTGGGCCATAAGGTAGAAAAAGATTTTTGACCCATCTTAAAAGGTTTTAACGTCCAAAGACCTTCTTAAAAATTTTAAAAATAGTTTTGCTCTTTTGGATCCTAAAGGAAAAGAATTATTTTTGAGCTTACAATATAGGTAGGTCGTATTAGAAAAAGAACAAACCAAATAAGCCATGATTTCAACCAAGATATACCAATCATAGTCAAACAACAAGCATTTGGGGTAAAACCTAAGAAAAGAAACTATACCAATTACATGAGCTTTAGTCTTTGAGTTTAAAGGCTTAGGTTCCCATAGCAAGTATATACCAAATGGTACAAGTCTATGAGTGGTTATGCCATGCTCGATCTTCATACCTTGAGTGAAAGTATGGTATCCCTTACATAACACAACACAGGTAACATGTGCGTCCTAACTCACGCACATGATGCAATCTAAATGATACAATGGATAATATCATAATAAGAAAGAATAAAATAATAAAAAGACCAATGGAATCAACTTCTCTTATCCCCAGTGGAGTCGCCACTATGAGCAGAGATTTTTGCCCCCACTCCCAGTGGAATGGTTCTTGCGACTTTGGCACTATTTAAGCTCAGGGCCTTAGAAAACACGGGCCTAAGCCCAGAGAAAATGGAGTCGCCACCTGGACGGGCTGAGAAATTTGGAAAGGGGTGGATGACTCGATTCCTAAGGAATTCCCAATCCCCTAATGGGTTTGGAAAGTTGGATACGTGTGGGGAAGGTGAGAAATGGCCCAGCACCCCCCCACAACGCCCGATTCATTAGAATCGGCCTCCTTTTTAGGTCTCAATATTATAAAATTCTTAATTAATACAATATTATCCATACTACATGCGATTAATAGAATAAATAAATACTTTATTAAAAATCATGGCAAGGTCAAAACAAAACAAACAAATGGACACCCATCCAAGGATGGAAACATGTTCTTACATCATCCAATGTCTAAAATTAAATAGGACACCCACCAAAAAGTAGAAACGTGTTCTTTACATTAATACCAAAACTAGAACATAAATTAAATTACATGATGCTTAATACATGAGGTACCCAGAATATGAAAACGTACCTCTTACAATGTTTTAAAATCAAAGCAAATCAATAAAAATAACCAACCAACCATTCATCATAAATAAATCATTCATTGAAGACATAAATCGAAGATATAAATAAATCATTAATCAAACTATATAATAAACACTCACTTAATAATGAAACAAATAAAGATGCAAATTTAGGTTTATGTATCAACTTAGGGTTTCTTAAATAACATTTAGGGTTTTGGAATTTATATCTAAAAGCTAGGGTTTTAGAATCTTAAAGAACTAATATTATTATTAGGTTTATTTTTTTTATAAGAATTATGCTACTGTATGATTAAAATTAGAATTTAGGATTTAAGTAAATAAGGTACAAACCTATAAAAATAAGATTAAAAGTTAAATATTTGAAAACAATAAGCTACTGTGATGATTTTGGAAAATTGATTAGGATTTTAAAATAGATTAAGGTTTGAATTGAACTAAGGTTTGGATTTCTAAGAAAACTAACACTATCATATTTATTTTTGAAAAAAGAGGCTAATGTGAAGGTTTTGAAAAATTGATTTGATTAGGGTTTTACAATTTTAAATGGTTTATGGTTTTGATTAACAAAAAAAACTAAGATACTGCAATAATTAAAATAACAAAAAAAACTACTGCATAAAATTTTCTTTTTAATAAAAACTAATTAATGGCTACTATGTTCTTTTAAAAGAAATAAACAAATTTATCTATTGATGTTCATAGTTATGGGATTATTATATGAGTTTTAATTCATCAATTTTAATTGATCAATGATTAATGGATGAAGATGATTTTTTGATAAATAAAATTAGATATAAATACCTATATTTGAAGGCTCCACCAAAATCATTGAATAAAAATTTGGGATGAGCTAATACCAAGACAGTCATTGCTTTCTTGCTCGTTGCCTTAGTCTTCTCACTCCAAAAGCTCCAAGAGTCCGTCTCCAAAAGAAATTCCCAAAAAAGATCCCCCTGTAATTATTTTAATATGGTATATATAAAAAAAAATACTAATCGATTAAGGAAATAAAATTATTTTAGAAAATAAAATTATTTAGGAAATAAAAACTTTAAAACCGAGTAAAAAGAAGCTTTTGTTAAAATTGGCAACGCGCGCGAATGGGCCTGTGGGCTGCGAGGCGCCTGTGCGAGCCCCAATTCACCGCAGGCAATTGGCCATTAGCCTGCAACAGGCCAATTGGCCGCCACCGCGTGGCGCGCACTGATTCGATCGTCCGAATTTTTATTTTTTATTCTTTATTATTTCTCTATGTATATATATTTTTATTTTTTTTTATTTTTACTATTAAAAACATTATTATTAAAATAATAAAATAAATAATAATTAATAATTAATGTTATTTTATTATAATAAATAGTATATTCAAAAATAAATAATAAATATTATATAATTAAAATAAATATTATATAATTAAAATAAATAATAAATATTAAAATACTATAAAAATTATTTGGGACTGTTTTAAAATGTTTGGACTGGACTTGATCAAAAATTAAGGGTCTACAGTCATCTATCATTTTTATATTAAAAGAAATTGCAGCGAGGCTAAAAAATAAATGCAAAATTAAATTTATGACTATATTGATAGTTTCAATTAACAAATTTTAGATTTAATGTGATTATTAGTTGTTAGTATAATTATAGGAAACAAAACCAAAACTCAATTTAACCTTTTATCTTTATATATTAATAATTTCAGTTAACAAATTATGACTTTAATTATAGATTTTAGGAGATATAAATAACCTAAAGAGGAGTAGATAACAATAATACATGTTATTTTTGTATTATAACCTATATTTCTTTCCTTTTATATAGATATAATAGATGAACCATCATCTTAATTGATATGTAATGAACGACATAGGTGGAAATGACAATCAGTTATTGTGATGAACTTAGCTATTCTCAATGTGTTGATACTTAGGTCTAACAATTATCAACAATGATTAGAGGTTATTGATGTCTAATACATGTGTGAGAAAGAAGGAGAGGATTTTTGGAAAAGGAACATAAAGAAAAAGGAAAAAATGGAAGAAGAAAACATATGGTAATTTGAGATAAAAATAGTACAAGAACAAACAAGGAAAACGTGCACCGAGAACAAACATGTTTTGTAGTTTACAAAGGACCAAAGAAGATTTTATGTATATAATTTACATCATCACCATGATTGCAAGAGTATTCATTAACTAGTTTAATTGTGTATATTCTGTGATTGTTTAATGTTTTTATTGTTTTATTATTTCAACAAAATTATTAAGTCTTAATTAATCAGTTTGAATATATGTTAAATTGGTCAAAACACTAATCCATAGGACCTTAGGTCTAGTATGGTATCAACTAAGATTGAAAATTGAGACTATATAATGAGGTTGGGCAAAGTGATAGCATGTTAAGTGGAGCAATGATCTGCCGCTATTAATGCTAAATTCACTACTATAGCAATTGCACCACTGAAATTGATGTTTTGGCATGCATATGAGTGGAGTCATGTGTTGCCACTTTTGCCACTCCTGATGACAATTGTGCACTGCAAATGGCAATTTTTCCACTGAGTGTGGCAATTTCGCCATTGCATGTGGCACTTCTCCTTTTGTAATATTTTCATATCAAGTAATTTTGCTCAGTTATTTTATAAGTATTGTATGGTTTTTAACATGTGTTGATATATTGAATTAATTTTGTTTGGTAACATTATTCATTTTCATTTACTTGTAGTATATGCATTTAGGTATAAATGTCATTTAAAATGTTTCTTTATTTCCTATTTATCTTTATTTCTATTTTTTGTGCAATTATTTAGAATTTGTGTACTAGATATTTTAATATAGTTTTATTGGTTCACATGTAATAGGTTATATACATTGTAATTTTATTTATTTCAAGATTGTAATAGGCTTGTCTCCATAATGTGAGTACATATTTTATTTCATTCTAATTTCTAATTTTTAAGGATGTAAGGGTATGTATTCACTTAGTATGGATGTCCATTTTACAAGGCTGGATGTTTGTTTATTATTTTGTTTCTTTATGGACTACATTATCATTATATTAAATTTTGTAACATGAGATTTCCTTTTAAATTGCTTTAAGCATGATATGATGCGTGATTAGAACAAATAGTGCCTTAAACAAAATGATACTATCATACTAAGACCTGAAAAGAGGGAAATTCAGTGAGACGTGTTGGGGGTGTTAGGTCATGTTCTACCTTCCTTATGTGTATCTATCTTTCCAAACTCAGTAGGAGAGTTAGGAATTTCAAGGTAACCGCCTATCTCTTTTTCCTAGTCTAAACTGAGTGGCAACTCCTAGCTTTAGTTTAGGCCCATATTTGCTAAGAACTTGACCCTAGACAATGTTGAAGTTGTAAGAACCATTCTACTATGAGTTTGGGCTAAAAATCCCTACTCATACTGAAGATAAAAAAGTTTAGCCAAATTTTTTAGTGGTTCAAAATAAAATATTTTGCCTACATCCTACATCCACTTCCTCTAGCTCCATGACGTTGGTTCTCACTAGTATAATCAGTTTGCACCCAAGAGATTTATGATAGTTTCTCATATAAATTCCACCTTAGTTCTTTTATTGGGATTTTTTCCCACTAGATCGTACAGTAGTTCGCATCAAGACTTCACTCTTAGTTTCTAAGATTTTGCCCAAGATCTTTTGTTTATCACGAAATTTTGCCTTAGTTTTTCTACTAGGATTCTGTCTACAAACTCTAACAATATTTGTCATGTGATTTCGACTACCAACATGGTAATGTGTACAATGAGAGTTATAGTCTCTTAAGACTTTTATAAGAAAGTTCTTATAGACCCTTAATTTTTTACCCAGTCCGGTCCAATATATTTTATTTAGTACAAAATAATTTTTATGTTATCTTAATTAAATAATATATGTTTTAGTATTTATTTTTTATAATTTTTAAAATAATAATAATAATAATAAATAAAAAATAAAAATAAAAATCTGCGACGAAAAAATCCGCGACGGAAAATTAATCGCTGAAAACAGTGGAGAAATGGCCTGGCAGTCCGCCAGCCAATTCGCACCCAGCAATTTTCCACGCAGTTCCTCGTAGCTAGCCGTCGCAAGTTTTCGCCAGCAAAATTTTTCCCACGCAATTTTTTCCGAAACCAAATTCTATTTGATTTTAGTTTCCTTTCCTAATGAATTTTAGTTTTCTTAAACAACTAGGATTAATCATATAAAAATTTCCTATAAATAACACTAAAATACACAGAGAGGAGGAGAGGGAATTTTTGAAAGGAGATCGAACTTTTTAGAGGAGAATAAGCAAGCAAGCAATCAATCCATCAAAGGCAGCCATCTTGCCTTTGTCCTTGTTCATCCAAGAAGAAATTTTTGGTAGCTTCAATCATTAAATTGTTTCTTTTGATTCTAAAAGCCTTAGACCCCTAATTTACTTTTTTCTAAACCTTAGAACCTTAAATCATCTCCTCTATTTTCAAAAACCCTAAAATTACTTTTTTGTTTCTTCTAAAACCTAAGAACCCTAATTCTATTTCTTATAAAATTTAAGAACCCTAGTTCTGTCTTTTCTAAACCTTAAGAACCCTAAAAAATACTCTTTTATTTCCAAAAACCTTAAAATGTTTTTCCTATTTCTAAAAGCTTTTAAAAAACCGTAAACTATTTTTCTTTCACTTTTTTCCAAAATTCCCAAATATTTTGTTAAATGTCCAAACCCTAAATTTATCTTACAGTTTCTAAAAAATCACATAAAGCTTTATAAGACTATAAATTGTTTTCTCAAATCCTAAAACCAAATATATTTTTCGAAACACTAAAAAAACCCTAATTCCCTCAAAACCAAAACCATAAACCTTAGTTTTCCTAAACCCTAACCCTAATCCTTAAAACCTTATAAACCTAAACATTCAAATCCAATATAGTAAAACCAAAATAACAATCTGTTACCAAACCTATTTATTTTAAATCACAGTAGCATTATTTTCATAAAACATCCAAAACCCTAAATCTTTAAAACGTCCAGTAGCATTATTTATTTAAAAAATAATATTAGTTAATCAAAATTCCAAAACCCTATTTTCTAAATTCTAAACCCTAAAATCTTAATTTTTAACACCAAAATCTACAATCCTAGAAGCCAATTTCTAAAATTTTCTGGGACGCAGCCCCTTGACCCTCGCCCGCTAACCGGCTAGCGGAACCGCCTTATGGGCTCGTCGAAGGGGTCAATATTCATTTGTGTATTATGAGTCCATGTATTTAACTTTCCTTTTTTCCAAAGCTCTAATTTAGTAATTAAAATTCTAAAATCCTATTTTAAGATGCAAACCCTAAATATTAATTAAAGAACTTTAAATAAGAAACAGTAAACCTCAATTTGTATCTTTACTTGCTTTATTTTTAGATTTAATCATGTAATTCATTATATGCTTTGATTTATTTAATTTCAATGCTTGATTTATTTAATTAATCTTTATATTTAAGAATTTTAATTTATCATGGATGAATGCTTATTATATATTTTGATTGATGCCATTGATGAATGATTTATTTATTATGAATGGTTATTTACTTTTATCGATTTATTTTTTATTTTCAAATGTTGTAAGAAGTATGTTTCCACTTTGTTGGTACCTCATTAGTTAAATATCATGTCATTTAAATTGCTTTCATATTTTGGACCAATGTAAAAGACATGTTCCTACCTTTTGGTGGGTGTCCTATTTAGTTTAGACATGGATGATGTAAGGACATGTTTCCATCTTCGGATGGGTGTCCATTTATTTACTTTATTTGGACATTGCTTTAATTTTAATATAATGATGTTTTATTTCAATTGTTGTGTGTAATGTGGATAATATTGTTATACTTAAGAAATCTATAATATTAAGACCTGTAAAAGAGGTCGGTTCCAATGAACCATGCCTTGTGGGAGTGCTGGGCCATTTCTCACCTTCCCCACATGTATCCATCTTTCTGAACCCATTAGAGGGTTGGGGATTCCTTAGGAATCAAGTCCTCCACCCCTTTCTTTTTCCTGGCCTGTCCGAGTGGCGACTCCATTTTCTCCGAACCTAGGTCTATATTCTCTAAGGCCCCGAGCCTAAACAATGCCGAAGTCGCAAGAACCATTCTATCGGGAGTGGGGGCGAAAATCCCTGCTTACACCTTAATTAACCCTAAGCTAGTCTGATCCTAATTGAAGAAGGCCAATCTAAATTTGGTCCATTTTAAAAGCTTAAACCTAGTTTATAGCTTTAAAATAGGTTGGTCTAGTTTTGAAAGGCCTAAAATAAATTGGTTCAATTTTTTTTAAAAAGCTCTAAACCTAGTTCGATTTATTATAACATCAACTTTTAAATACAAAATAAAGTCAGACCAGACCCTAAATGTAAAACCATGACGAATTGGCTTAGCCAATTTGCCATGGTATGGTGTCCATGGTGAATTGGAAATGCCTAATTCACCATGGATGGCATACCATGGTGAATTGGCATTAGCCAATTCGCCATGGTCCTTTAATCTGGCCTTAATTCGGCTTGTTAAGTTTCCTAATTAAGATCAAACTTTGTTTAACCATCAAATTAGCATATTATTGTTTTTTTTTAAACTTTCTTTGCCTACAAATAGAAATAATTAATACAAAAATAGGGGGATGAACACAGAGGCAATGAAATTAACACATAAGCAACAAAAAAAGGAAGCAAGCAGAAATCAACACCTAACAATTATCCTAGCAATTGGTTCGGCTCATCAAAACCTAAAATTGTTTCAAGCAATAAGGCAGTAGCTTGGATCAACATTCTTTTAATTTGGTGTAGCCTACAGTGATCGTTTTTATTATTTTATTCAATGATTTACAAATACTTAAAATTCCCGTAACAGTTTTTATTCTTTAATTTCTATTATCATACAGCATGGTCATTTCATCTAGCAGCAATTCACAAATCAATATACCTCATGCAATATTTGTTAGAATTAATATTCAGTGTCCTAAGTTTATGAACATAATCACAGTAGCCAAACACCATCAAACCCTAATTTGCATAATTAGTAAGATCAAACCCTAGTTTACTTTCTAAAATCCTAATTTACTTTCTCAAATCCTAGTTTATATTCTAAAACTCTAATTTACATTCTAAAATCCTAATTTAGCATACTAAACCCTAGAAACCTTTGTTTAACATGTAAACCCTAAATTTATATTGCTTAAAATTAAAACGTAGATTTAATTATATGATTCATCATTGTATGTTTATAATCAATTGATCTTCTATTCATTATGAATGATTTATTCTATTTTGCTTGTGTTGAATGTTTTAATCATACTTGGTTAGTCATTTAAATTTCAAGAGATGTAAGAGGTATGTTTCCACTTTGTGGGCACCTCATTTGTTCAAAGTTCAACGTAATTTAAATTGTTTTAAAATTTAGGATTAATTTAAAGGACATGTCTCCACCAATTGGTGGCTATCCCATTTTGTTTAGTTTTTGGACATTAGATATTATTGTAAGGGCATGTTTGCATCTCGTATGAGTGCCTATTTTTTATTTGTTTGTTTAGACTTTCTTTGACTTTAATATAATGCATGTTTATTTATTTTAAATTGCATGTGGTATGGATGATATTTTAATAAGTTAAAGAATTTAATAATATTTAAACTTGAAAATAAGGCTGGTTCCATTGAACCGAATGTTATAGGGGTGCTGGGTCATTCTCACCTTCCCCACACATACCTAACTTTCCAAACCCAATAGGGGTTAGGGATTTCTTAGGAATCGAGTCATCCATCCCTTTTTATTTTCCCAGCTCGTCGGGGTAGCGACTCCATTTTTTCAAATTTAGGCCTATGTTCTCTAAGGCACTAAGTCTAACTGTGCCGAAGTCACAAGAACCATTCCACACAAGAGTGGGAGTGAAAATCCCCGCTTACAGCTCTAAAGATGAAAAAGATGTGAAGGTCACTAGCTTTTACAAATAGAATACTCTAGGAGCATGCTATAAAGTACTTCTTAAGAGAGTGGGAAAGAAATTACATATAAAGAGTAGTATTAGATTAGTAAAATGTGCCTATTTAGCTTAAATTTTGTTTTCTTGATGAGAACATATTTGTTAACCAAACCCTCCTATTTTTTATCTTAGGTAATCAATTTGAGTTTACCTAACACTTGCACCAAGTTTCTTTTGCAGGAAATTATTTCTTTTGAAGGAAAATATGAAAGTCTGATCAGACCACTTAGAAGACCGACCGGACCATTGATGACTAAATGAGCCAAAAGACACAGAAGGTCCCACAGTGGAGAGTACTCCCAAAATCTCATCGTACCACATAAAGTCCGACCGAATCACATATCCTACCGACCGGACCCTTGAATGAGAAAAAAGCCAAATCACACAAAAGAATTCACGGTTAGAAGTACTCCTATTTTTTTAGAGTACCACATAAGTCTGACTAGACTCCATGATATTCCGATCGGACCATAGAAACCAATTTTCTCCTAAATATCCAGAAGATTTCTCGGACAGACCAAGGCAAGTTCGACAAGACCTAATGCAAGCCCGACCGGACTGTTTAAATTTTAGAAGCCATGTGGACCAACCATTTAAAGAGCATTAAGTAGAATTTTAATTACTCAGACCAGACCATGCATAATTTTGATTGGACCCTTAGGAGTATGACTAGGAAATTGGTATGGCATAGAAATTAGAAGAAGATAAGAATCAAACATGTTGGCCCCAACCTCAAACGGCTAATTCTTGACCTGAAGGCTATAAATACCTTAAGTAACTTCATTTTTATGTAAGTTTGTGATTGTAATAGCCTTCTTGAAAATCTTTTTTCTTTTGCATCAAAATTACTTTTTGTATTAATTGAGTATTGGGTGTGAGCATTAAACACCACCTTAAGTTTAAGTGTGAGCTTGGAAACACTTAAGTTGTGAGAGTGAGCCTGAAAAAACTCTTATAAGGGTGAGAAAGTGATCTCAAACCATTGTAAGTAATTTGGTGTGAGCTAGAGAAAAGACCAAGTTAGAGTTAAGCTTGTAAAAACTCAAAGCTAATGGAACCTTAAAAAGTTTTTAAGGAAGTGGATGTAGGATCAAGATAAATCTGAACCACTATAAACCTTTGTGTTCCATCTTCTACTTGATCTTCTTCTACATCTTCTATACTTCTTATAAATATTTGAATTTTTGAATTAACCATCAATTCTTAAACCAAACCAATTCACCCCCCCCCCCCCCCTACTTGGTTTCTATCTTGGGATAACAATTAGTAGCAGAGCTTGTCAATTTTTTAAACTTAATTGTGAAATATGATCCAAAATGGCAACCTCTTCTTCATCTACCTCTCATGGAAATGTTAACTCTCTTCTTAGACCATACTTTAATGGAATCGATTATTCCTATTGAAAACAGAAAATGTTTTTGTTTCTAGATAGTGAGAGAATATAGCTTTGGGACTATGTTGAAAGTGAGTAGAAATCACCTACTCATGATGTTGGAGGTGTCCAAGTTCCTCTTCCCAAATCACAATGGTCAAATGCCAACAGAAAAGATAGTTCAAAATCCATAGGGCAGCCTCCATCTTATTGAATTCTAGTTCAAGAGAAGAATGTGGGAGAGTCCAACATCTCACTTATGCTCATTGTATTTGGAAAACTCTTGAGAGTAGCATAGAAGACTAGGACATGCTAGTGTGGAACATTTGTAATGCATTAGTAAAGAAAAGCTAGTTGATGGTCTTCCCAAAGTTAAATTTAACAAAGATAGAACATGCGAACCCTGTCAATTTGGTAAGCCACATAAATCTAAAAATGTTGTAAGTACATCTAGACCTTTGGAACTTATTCATTTAGATTTGTTTGGACCAAATACAGCTGCTAGCCTAAGTGGAAAATTATATGCATTTGTAGTTGTGGATGACTACTCAAGGTTTATATGGGTAAATTTCTTAGCTCAAAAGAATGAAGCTTTTAACCATTTTAAAGTATTTCCAAAAAGAGTTCAAAATGAAAAAGGCTATGTGATCACATCTATTAGAAGCGATCATGGCAAAGAATTTGAAAATGTAAATTTTGAAAACTTTTTCAATGAACTTGGCATTTCACATAACTTTTCGGCTCCTAGAACACTACAACAAAATGGTGTGGTTGAAAGGAAAAATAGAACTTTATTTGAAATGGCTAGGACAATGCTCAATGAGTATGCACTACCATATTACTTTTGGGCGAAAGCTATTAATACCGCCTCTTACATTTTAAATCGAGTCTATAAAAGACCTTTGATAAATAAAAATTCTTTTGAGCTATGGAATGGAAGAATACCTAGAATTTAAACTGGAAAATTGAACACCAAGGATAATCTTGGAAAATTCTCATATAAATTGAATGAAGGCATATTCTTAGGATATTCATCATTTAGCAAAATATATAGAGTATTTAACAAAAGAACTCTAGTAGTTGAAGAATCAATGCATGTTATTTTTGATGAATCTTCTAAACTTGATCAAAGGAAAGGTAGTGTTCTTAATGATTTTGTAGGTACACTTGAACAAATTGATGCTCCAAAGAATAATTATGATGAACAAGATGATGAGACTCAAGAGCTACCTAAGGATTGGAAATACAAGAAGGATCATCAAAAAGAACTTATTATTGGTGAAATATCAAAGGGAGTAACTACTAGATCCAAACTTAAACACGTAGATGTTAATTTTGCTTTTGTTTCTCAAACTGAGTCAAGGACAATTGATGAGGCTCTTAGTGATGAATGTTGGGTGATTGCTATGCAAGATGAACTCAACCAATTTGAGAGAAATAATGTGTGGGAACTTATTCCTAGACCTAAGGATCATCTAATTATTGGATGTAAATGGGTATATAGGAATAAGCTTGATGAAAATGGTCTCATCACTAGAAATAAAGCTAGATTGGTAGCCAAAGGGTATAACCAAGAGGAAGGCATAGACTATGATGAGACATTTGCCCCTATTGCTATATTAGAAGCTATTAGGATACTAATTTCATTCGCATGTCACATGAATTACAAATGTTTGGTAAGCCACATAAATCTAATAGCTTTAGGAATGATTTATCAATGAAGAAGTTTATGTTGAACAACCTCTCGATTTTAAAGATTATAAATTTTCAAATCATGTTTTTAAACTTACAAAAGCACTATATGGATTGAAACATGCTCCAAGAGCTTGGTAGAATAGACTTAATACATATTTGCTTGAAAATGATTTTTCAAAAGGCAAAGTTGACACAACTCTTTTTGTTAAAAAGAATAGGCATAACATATTGATTGTGCAAATTTATTTTGATGATATTATATTTGCTACTACTAATGAATCCTTGTGCAAAGAATTTGCTTCTTGTATGACTAGGGAATTTGAAATGAGCATGATGGGTGAACTCAAATTCTTCCTTAGACTACAAATCAAGCAATGCAAAGATGGGATCTTCATTAACTAATCCAAGTACACAAGGGAACTCCTCAAGAAATTTGGAATGGATGGTTGCAAGTCTAGCAAAACTCCCATGAGCATATCTCTAAAGCTTGACAAGGATGAAAGTGGTAAGGTAGTAGATGAGAAGAAATATCAAGGTATTATCGGATCTTAACTTTGCTTAACTGAATCTAGACTTGATATAATATATAGTTTTATTTGTGTGCTAGATTTTAATCATGCCCTAGGAAATCTCATTTGAATGCTACTAAACGAATTTTGAAATACTTGAATGGCACGTTGCATTTAGGACTTTGGTATTCTAGCAATACATCATTTAACATATTAGGCTTTTCGAATGCCGATTATGCCGGCAGTCTTTTAGATAGAAAGAGCACGATCGGGGTATGTCATTTTCTTTGTGAATGCCTAGTTTCTTGGTTTAGCAAGAAACAAATGTCGGTTGCCTTATCTACCCCGGAGGTTGAATATGTTACTGTATGTTTTTGTTATACTCAAGTCCTTTGGATGAAACTATAATTATTTGACTATGGAAAAACTTTTGAACACATTCCCATTATGTGTGATAACATTAGTGCCATAAATTTATTCAAAAATCGAATTCAACATTCTAGGTCAAAATATATAGATATTAGGCATCATTTCTTAAGAGATAATGTCAAAAAGCAAAATGTTGTCTTAGAGTTCATTGATACACAAAACTAACTTGCTGACATATTCACCAAATCACGAAATGAAGAAACAATGAACTTCATAAAATAACACTTAGGAATGTTAGATGGGAGCATAATTTCATAAGCTTAAAACTGCTTGAAACCCTACTTTACTTGATCCAAATTTCAAATCAATATCTATTTTTGATCAAATATTTGTATCTTCATTTTAAAAAACATCCTTTTCTTTAAAAAAATTTTGATTTTTGATAGTTTCCCAATCGGACTAACATTAAGTCCGACCGCACTCATTAGAAAATTATTGATTTCAATTTTTCTGCAAAAGTATGACCATACTCTCAATTGTACGACTGAAATTTTTCAAAATTTTATGACCGCTATGCTTAAAATTTAAATTACGTTCAGTACTTACATAGTCCGACCATACTTTTCAAATTTTTCAAATTTTACCATCGGACTTTCCCTCTGAATTTAAAAATTTATTGTCGTTGGAACTCAATTAAAACGTGCATATTTTGTCTCCAATAACTATAAATGGCTATTTTTCATCCTCAACACTATAAATACCCCCCCCCCCCCCCAATATCAGTTTTTACATTTTTTTTATCAAACTTTAAACACTTAAATACTAAAAACACTCAAACTCCCTTGAATCAAACTCTCTTCTTCATCTATTATTTCTTAAACTAAATAATGGCACCAAAAGAACACAGGAAGAAGGCTTCAAGAGCTGAGAAAGGAAAGAGAATTGCTGCCCCTTCTCAATAAGAAGAAGGTCTTAGAAGAAGCCACAAGATAAGGTTTAATGTTGAAAAAGAAAGACAAAGGTATGCAATCCTAAAAGATAAACCCATAGAACCAAACCGTCTCATCTCCTCCCTCACTCTAGAATCATTTAGCATTGAGAATGACAATGGGGGCTGTCTTAGAACCTTGGGATGGGAAAAATTTGTGTTCTTGGAGCGTGATGATCTTGGTTGGGAATCCTTGACAAAGGAATTCCTCACAACCTTAGTTGTTAGCAAAAAGAGCACAAATCCCTTAGGCTATTATGGTATCTCCTTTAGATTATTCAACCAAGAATATGGCCTTACCCTAGAAGATTTCTCATCCATTTGGGGCTTTCAAATATAAGGCATCTCTCAAATCTACACCTCTCCCCTAACTCCTGAATTTCATTTAGAATTTGGGAAAGAGATCTCCATTGAAACCTCTCTTCATAAACAATCCAAAGCCAAGAACCTTAGGACCCTCACTTATTGGATGTTGCTTAGGATTTTCACCTATACCATTAGTGCTAGGGGTGAGTGCAATGAGAAAGTCATCCAAAAGGACTTACTCTTTCTTTTTTGCTTGATTAGAGGTCAATCAATACAAATGAGAAAATTCCTCATTGACACTTTCCTACACATTAGGAAAAATAAGTTGGGACTTATCCTTCTCTCTTCACAAATCACACTAATAGCAAAATATGTTGGTGCACTTACACCAAAAAACAAAGTAACCCCCACTAATCCTCTAGATCCCACCTAAAAATCCATTAACATAGGCTATCTCAAACATGCCAAAAGTATTAGGATGATGATGGGAACTATATCCACATACTAGGAGCACTAGGTGCTATGGCTCAACAAAGAAAAAGACCAAGGATTGTAGATGAAGGTAAAGAGACTTTCAAAATGGAATTCCCAAGAACCCTAACTCCGAGACTTCAATCCTCCATCCTTCAACTTCTTCAAGATATTAAAGACAAATGAACACACAAAGCTTAAGGATAAATAAGATTACAAGTGACATCTCTCATCTTCACCTTGACATTTAAACCATCCAAGAAGCATTAAGATTACCAAAATGCTTTGAAGATGAACCAAGTCATTCACCATCCATTTATGGCTCCTATCCTCAAGAAGAAGAAGGAAAAGTTGCTGCCTCTCAACCAAGGAAAGTAGAGGAAGGAGATCCTGGAGAAGAGGAACATGAAGAAGAAGAGGGAGATAAAGAAGAAGAAAAGGATGAAGAAAGTGAAAATGATGATTAGACTTTAGGATTCTTGTTTGCTACCACATTGTACTTATGTTAATCTAATTAATGAAATTGTTATTGATTTCAGTTTCATTAATTTGCTTTTGGTTTCTCATTAATGACATTGCATTACAATTGCATGTTTTCTTCATTTTTTTTTCCTTTGTCAAAGAGGGAGAACAACTTAAAAAATTGAATAAAAACTTGAATAACTAATTACATTTGAATTCGAAAACTAAAACAATTGTAAAATAATTCATTCAAATGAAGCATTCATTAAGGGGAAACATATGAAACATTTTTTACACTTTTAAAAATTTAAATTTAATTTAATTGCCAAAGTCAAAAAGAGGGAGATTGTTAACCAAACCCTCCTATTTTTTATCTTAGGCAATCAAATTGAATTTACCTAATACTTGCACCAAGTTTTATTTAGCACAAAGTTATTTCTTTTGAAAGAAATATGAAAAGTATGATTGGACCACTTAGAAGACTGACCGGACCATTGATGACCAAATGAGCCAAAGGACACAGAAGGGCTCACGGTGGAGAGTACTCCCAAAATCTCATCATACCACGTGAAGTTCAACAGGACCACATATCCTACCGACTAGACCCTTAAATGTGAAAAAAGCCAAAACACACAAAAGGACTCACAGTCAGAAGTACTCCCACTTTCTCAGAGTACCACATAAGTTTGATCAGGCTCCATGATCTTTCGACTGAACCATAGAAGCCAATTTTTTCTAAAATATCTAGTAGGTTTTTTGGTCGAGGGTACGCCCAAAAATTTGATGGACCAAGGCAAGTCCAACCGAACCTGATGCAAGCCTGACCGGACTATTTAAAAATTACTCAAGTTAGAAGTCGTTGCATCTCCACTCAATAAGTGGAAGCCACGTGGACCAACCTTTGAAAGAGCATTAAGTAGAATTTCAATTACTCTGACCGAACCATGCATAATTCCAACTGGATCACACTACTTTGGACTGGACTCTTAGGAGTCCGACCAGCAAATTGCTCTGGCAAAGAAACTAGCGGAAGACAAGAATCAAACATATTGGCCCCAACCTCAAATGGCTAAGTCTTGACCTGAAGGCTATAAATACCTTAAGTAACTTCATTTTTATGTAAGTTTGTGATTGTAATAGGCTTCTTGAACATCTTTCTTTCTTTTTCATGAAAATTACTTTTTGTATTAATTGAGTGTTGGGTGTGAGCATTAAACACTACCTTAAGTTTAAGTGTGAGCTTGGAAACACTTAGGTTGTGAGAGTGAGCCTTGGAAAACTCTTGTAAGGGTTATGAGAAAATGATCTCAAACCATTGTAAGTGGTTTGGTGTGAGCTAGAGAAAACACAAAGTTAGAGTTAAGCTTGTAAAAACTCAAAGCTAGTGAAACCTTAATAAGTTGTTAAGGAAGTGGATGTAGGATCAAGGTAAATCAGAACCACTATAAACCTTTGTGTTCCATCTTCTGCTTGATCTTCTTCTACATCTTCTATACTTCTTTTTACTCTTTGAATATTTGAATTAACCATCAATTCTTAAACCAAACCAATTCACCCCTCCCCCCTCCCCCTCTTGGTTTCTATCTTAGGACAACAATATCTATTTAAAGAATTACCCATTTAAAATTGAAAATCTATTTTTTTTTTTGTTTTGATATGATATTTTGAAGCTCTTTTATTAGCTTCAATCGCTAGGATATCTCAAGTAGATTTTGTTTGTGACAAATAAGAACAAACATTAAATTTATTGGTAATGGCAATGTCCTTTGTGAATGTGTGTGAACAATGCTTCTATTTTTAGGTATCTTATTTGGTAATGAGCATTCCAACTTTGTAACAAACATGACTTTGCTTTATGCCTAAAATTCACATTTTCTTCATCAAATATGAGCAACAATTCTGATATATGGACAAATGTTATTGCTGCTTTTGTGTAAATGTATCTTGAGGACTATTTTCTTCAAGAACAATTTCAGTATTTCCTCCAAGATTCAAATTTTAAATTTTCTTGGACATATTTAATGGATGTTTCAAAATATGAATATAACCTTCTTTCAAATTTTTCTTCAAGATGTCATTTTGATGTAACATGTACTCTATTTTCTGATGGATATTGGCTTCTTACTACTTGTGATCATCATGTGTAATGAGCATTATGTTATTAAACAAACATTATACGTGCTTCTACCTGAATGTTTTGAAATTTTCTTGATTATTTACAAACATTCATTAAGTAGTAATGAGCATTAATCCTAAAACACATTGTGCTTTGTCGTCTTTTGTGTTAGTAAAATGGGAAATAATAAATTTAAATTTCTACATCATTAAAACACATACAAAGACAATACTCACAAAATAACTTCTTGCAATTTTATATAAAGGGACTTTACTAATACACTTTTTATTACACTTTATTATCTTAGATTAATGTTAAGCTTCTACTACTATGGCTAAGCACGGTTCTGGACAATATTGAAATTGGTTAATTTTTTAATCCAAACTAAATTTAGGAGATTTTAAAAAGACGATGACATTAGAACTAAACTAAATATTAAAAATATCTATATTATTTTATTATAATTGTTTGAAACAATTCGATTCAAAAATTCAGTTCTAATGATTCAGTTTTGATTCCATTAGAAAATAAAGATTTGGAGCTGGAGATTCTAAATCATCAATTACTTTAATTATATATAATTAGCTATTAGTTTTTTATTTATATTTATTATTACTTCACTTTGTAATTCAATTAGGAAAATAATTACTTCATTATAATGTTTTATTTACAATTTTAAGTTAATACTTATGAATGAAAATTAAATAGTTATTTCTTGTATTATTCACGTTATTTTTAAATTTATTCACAATTTATTTCTTATTACTTATATTCATAAAAAAAATAGATTTGTATTATCTATCTCCACTATCTCTAATACTAATAATTAGTTTTAATACTTATACTAATTATTTTTACTAAAAACTGATAATATTATTGTAATAACTTATTTTATTAAGTACAAATTACTATAATTAGTATTAGTGGTAATGATTATTCACATAAAAATATTGAATACTAATTTATATTTAAATTATTTAAGCGATAATTTAGTAGCAAATATATTTGCTAATTTTAATTAATATTTTATTAATTAAATAATCTCTTAAAAACATACATATCAAGATTAATTAGGTGACAAATTAAAAATTATATATAATAATTGACTGTATTTTTTATTTTTTATTTACTTTATTTTGTAGTTATATTAGGAAATTGCTTCAATTATTTACAAAATATTAAATATTGAGATAAGTCGATGTAATAAAATATAATTCAATATTATTAATAATAAATCAGTCTTTCGGTCTTGTTATTTGGATCAATTTGGAGATTTTCAAGATTTGTGCTCAACTAATCTTTACTGCTGATCAACATCATTACTATTAAATGTGCTTTAAATTTAAATCCAAGTTCAACATGGATACTAAATTAAATATAAAACTTCATTACCAAACAAAATCATGTTTCAACTAAGAATTTGAGGTAAAATCCTAACATATCTTAGTACAATTTTTGTGAGGCTTATATTACATAGTATAATGGATAATAATTAGAGAAACTAAAAAATCCAATAACATAGTTGTTCTAATTCATCCATAATCTTATTTTGGCTCATAAAATAAAATGTAATTGGAAATTTCATGTTCGCCAACAAATGTTTTATTCCAACACAATTCTAATTGATTCAATACCATATATACAATGAATTAGTGTAAAAGAATTTCGGAAACTTTATAGAATAGTTGTTTTAATTCTTCCTTAATGAAATTTATTTTAGTTTATTTTAATGAGTTATAGATTGGAATTTAATAATTGACATAAGATATTCATTCTAGTACAACCCTAATCACTTTTAAATGAGTTATGTATAATGACATATATATATATATATATATTTCAATGCATCCCTACTGAATTCATATAGGCATTATTATAATGGGTTATGAATAGAAATTTTATACATATTATTAACATCTATCTTACTACAATCATATTGAGATCAAATTGTTGGATGCACAAATTCATAAATCCTATCAAATAATTTTTTTTTCAATTTATACCTAAATGGATTTAGGTCATATTATATTAATTAAAAATGACTGCTTGACATGTGTTGTCCTATCGCTAACCTATCATGGAATCTCCATGTCTTGAATGAAATAGAAGTGAGGATGGATTTAAATCTTCACCCTTTAATTTATTCTGATTCTAAATTACAAGTATTTTAATTTGAATTATTTGAATATATAAATAAAATAAATTATCTTCGGCTTTACCCATTTTTTTAATTATATCATGCATTTTTTATTTTGACAAATAAGTAACAAACTTTTTTTCTATTCTATCATATTACCAGTTGGGCATTATGCAACTTGACAAAATATTGATGTGTTGATCATTTTTCAATATTTTATTCTAAACAAATGAATGAGTATTACTTTCACAAGGCATGAAAGTACCGTTGATTCATTATCTTTTTAATAAAATATAAACAATGCCAAGTTAAAGTGAGGGAGGCAAAGAATAGGATGATAAGCATTAAATTGCAGGATGGCTCAGAAGTAAGGGATTTAGTAAGAATTAAGCAGGTTATGGCGGATTTCTATGTTCAACTTATTGCGACTAACTCATTTCAGAGGCAACATCTATCTAAAAGGATTATAGAGAGGGGGTTGCTTGTAAATGAGGTAGAGGTTAAGTTATTATGCAGGTTAGTTTTTGATGAGGAAATAAAAGATGCGATGTGGACAATATGCAATGATAGGACTCCAGGTGTAGATGGGTATGATAATGTTTTTTTAAATAGTCATGGGATATAATGGGAAGTGAGATTTGTGAAGCAGTGAAGGAGTTCTTCCTTAATGGAAAGCTATTGAAACTATGGAATGTCACCTCTCTTACCATAAATCCAAAAGTTCCAAATCCAAAGGGGCTCTCAGACTATAGACCTATTGCTTGTTGCACAGTTCTTTATAAGACAATTACAAAGATTTTTGCTAGAAGAATGGGTCCGATATTAGGAAGGATTATAAGATCAATGCAGTCTGCCTTCACTTCAATGCAGTCTGCCTTCACTTTGGGAAGAAATATAGTGGATAATGTCTTACTAGAACATGAAATGGTGTGAAATTATCATAGGCAGAGTGGTGAACCTAAATGTGTATATAAAGTGGATTTAAGAAAGGCATATGATCTAATTCAGTGGAACTTCATGGAGGAGATGCTAATGAGTCTGAATTTTCCTTCAAAATTCATTTAGTGGGTTATGGTTTGTGTAAGAACTCCATGGTTCTCAATCATGGTTCATGGGAGTATTGAAGGCTTTTTTCCTAGGAAGAAGGGCTTATGTCAAGGTAATCTTAAGTCTTAATTACTTTTTGTGGTAGTTATGGAATACTTATCACATCTTCTAAAGAGTCTACCAAATAGCTTTAATTTCCAGGCTAGCTGTAGGGATTTGCAGTTAAACTATTTATGCTTTGTGGATGATCTATTCTTATTTTTCCATGGGAGTTTGGAATCTATTAAATGTTTGGATGAGATGTTAAAACATTTCAAGAGTCTGTCTAGGTTGCAGATTAATGAAGGAAATAGTCACGCTTCTTTTAGTGGCATAAATGAGATGGATAAGGCTCAAATATTGCAATTTTTGCAATTCAGAAAGGTGACATTACCTGTGACTTACTTGAGTGAACCATTGACATTAGCTGGCTTAACTAAGTCTCATTGTGAGGTGTTGGTAAATAAAGTTACGGCTAGAATTAATACATGGGTTGTCAAGTCTCTTTTCTATGTAGGGAGAGTGCAGCTTATCAATTCAGTTAAGAAGTATGCATGTTTATTGGTGTAGCAGTGTAGCATTTTCATTCACCTAAGAAAGTGGTGATGGAAATTGATCGAAGGTGAAATAACTTTCTTTGGTCTGGATCTATTGAGAATATCTTTAAAAAGGTTGTGGGATGGCACCATATTTGTAAACCAAAAAATGAAGGAGGCCTTGGAATTAAAGAACTTGATTTTTGGAATGTGACAGTTGTGGGCAAGCACATATCGGAGTTACTTGGTGATAAAAGCTCCATATGGGCTGAATGGGTAGCAAGGAATAAGCTAAAGCATTTAAGCTATTGAGGAATTCCTATACCTCATGATGTTAGTTGGGCATGGAGACATCTTGTAAAGTCGAAGGGGCATTTTAAGGGTGTGAGCGGAAATTTTTGCCTCCATCTCCTAATGGAATGGTTCTTGAGACTACGGCACTGTTAGGCTTAGGGCCTTAAAGAACAAGGGCATAAACCCAGGAAAAATGGAGTCGCCACCTGGACAAGCCAGGAAAGAAAATAAAGGGGTGAATGCTCGATTCCTAAGGAATCCCCAAATCCTATTTGGGTTCAAAAAGTTGGGTACGCATGGGGAAGGTGAGAATAACCCAGCACCCCCATAGCATCCTATTCATTGGAACCGGCCTCCTTTTAGGTTAAAATACTACAAAATTATTAAATTATTATAGTATTATTCATATTACATGCAGTCATGATAAATAAATATTCATTATATTAAAATCAAAGCAATCAAATAAAAAGAGCACCCATACTAGATGAAAACATGCCCTTACAACGTCTAATGTCCAAAATATAAGTAAATAAAAATAGGACACCCACCAATTGGTGGAAACATGTTTCTTACATTAATTCTCAAATACAAATTAAATAAAGGAAGTAATTTAAATAAGAAACCCAATAAAGTGGAAACATACATTTTACAAGTCTCTTAAAACCCCAAATAATAAGGAATTGCAATCCCATAAACACATAAATAATAATAAACATTAAATAGTCATAAAATTAAGGCTTAATTAAAAGAAAATTAAAATTTCAATCCAATAGAACATCTTAATATTAACCCCTAACAAAATATAGTGCGGTTGCACACGGTGGTCTCGCTAGCCTGTTAGCGGGCAGGGGTCAAGGAGGCAACACCCCCGAAAGGTAAATGAATTATAAGATAAGGTTTTGTTGGGGAATTAGGATTTTGCTAAAGAAACTAAAGTTAAACATGAAAAATTAGGGTTTTATAAGATGATTAAGGTTTTAAACATGTCAATTAGGGTTTTAATAATGCAGATCAAAAGTTCAATATTTAATTCAAACTAGAACACGTAAGATTAGAGTTTGGTTAAGCAATAGTAAAATTTAATCCTAAAAACTAAGATACCGTATGATTAGATTAGGGTTTTGGATTTATGAAGATAATGGCAAAACGTGCATTGATACTACTACCAATTCTAATTCAACCTACTTTTTAATGGAACAATGCAATGACTTAATTCATAAGAGTAAACAATTGGAGAAATCAAACTAGCATTTTGTCAGCTCCACCAATTTAATATGTCGAATCAAGCTTTTTATCTTACTGCTTGAATGAACTGGCTTTTTTATTGGAGTTTCAATGATCCATGGATCAACCTTTGGCCACTATCTTTATTTTTCCTTTAATTTTATCTCTTTAATTACTATTGTGAATGATCAATGTTGCTGTCCCGCTTCCAGCTCCTATATTTATAAGCACATATTAGGGTTAAAGCTAAATTAATTTTCTCAAACTCTCTCTGCTTATCCGAGAGTAACCAAAGTTTAAACTAATCAAATTGAATCTGGCTGAATTAGGAAATAAAATAGAGACTCGTACCAAATTGAACTTTTGTTCATTCGATATGAACCAAAACTCATATCGAATTGAACTGTGGTCAATTCGATATGGGCTTTGTGCTCATGTCGAATTAAACATTGTTCAATTCAATATGAGCTAGGCTCATATCAAATCGGGTATCCCAATTCGATATGGGTTGTGCCCATATCAAATTAGCACACCTAATTTGATATGGCATGACCCAAATCAAATTAAACAGAACCAAAAGTGCCAATTAGGGTTTTTAGGAATTCAACCGGCCTACTTTGTGCCTTTTTAAATTGGTCCAGCATAATTTAGAGCTTCAAATTAGGTTTAAGCTTTTAAAGTTTGATCGAATTTAACTTGGCCACTATTAATTGAGATTGGACTTGCTTAAAGCCAAAATTAAGGGGTCTACATTTTTGCCCCCTGCTTGAACGATCCTGAATTCATTCAGAGAGTGAAAAATAACATGACTTTGAGCTGATCTAGGATAAGGATGAGTTCTAGACCCGGGAATTGGTTTGGGTTCTAGATTTGAGTTCTGGAACAAAGATTGGATTTGGGTTCTGGACTCGAGACTGGATTTTGAGTTCTGGACTCGAGACTAGATTTTGGGTTATAGACCCTAGACTTGATTTTAGGTTCTGGTTTTCCTCTATCCAACTGCTCTATTCTTCAATGGATCAACTTTAGCTCTTCTAGCTAGATTGACCTTTTGTTATTTGTATCTTCATTCATTTGTTTCATTCTTTAAGGGATTATGCTTTTGATTCTTTAATGGCTTCCGCTTTGCAAAAAGTTTGGATATTTGTTAGCCCTCATATCCTTTCTTTGCCCCCCTGCGTGGCAGAATATGTATAAAATCAAAATTGAAAGGTGAAGCTTTGCCCCCTATGTAAGCTTAAATTAATGATTTTGTGCCTAATGTGTAGGCTTCAAAGCATGCATCTCTTCTATCTTTTGCAATTGGCCTTTCATGCCCCCCTGATGCCATATCTGCTTTTGATTATTTACTTTATATAGTGTCAGCTATTTACTTTGATAAGGATAGGAAACACAAGACAACAAAAATGTAGTGTCATATACTCATGTATGCATGTATGAATGATATGTATAAATAGTACTTACAGTGGTTATATTGACTCACAGACCGAGGTGGTAGGTCGAAGCACTCCTATTGATACTTTCAAGATATTCGTGTAGGTCCTGTATTAGATTATCAGGAAATATTGCATCCATAGCTTTATCTTCAAGACATAGCGAACATGAGTAGTGGGGGCCCAAGCACGATAGTGAGAGATACAAGTTATACTCATTTTAAACCATAGTTTAGCACATTAATTGGAAGCTTCTTCATAACCTTGTGAACAATTCTTATCTTCCCCTAATATGTCATTTAAAGTTCAACAGTGCAACATACTTCCTTATGCTTGAATGCCCGTGTGACAAAAAATAATTTTTTTAATTAGTAATTTTTTTGAATCAAATGTTGGGTCTGGCAAATTAGTGTCAATATACCTCAGGACTCAAATTTTCCAAATTAACATATCTATAACATCATAACCCTAGTTACCATACTAAACTTGGGAATCATTTCCATTTACACAAGAATTGTTGCACTTCATATAGGCACATACACATTACTTGGCCAAAGGTCTCACTGAGTTTAAGTATTATCTATCTTATATGCATACTTTTTTTAAAAAATCTCCATTAACATACTCCACCTACCAAGAGAGATCAACGGGCCTTTAATAGGCATGAAATGGGGTCTATAAGGGATATGGGTTAAGCGAAGGCCACTTGTTAATTGGAGTTGATGTGACACTGCTAATAGATATTCACATTATAAACTTTCTATTGGGTTCATTGGCAGCTGGGAGCAATATTAAACTCTGGGCATATTGTTATCTTGCTTTATGAAAAGATAAAGCTTGAATTTTCTTCCATCTTCTTGGAAGAAATTTGAAACTGATCTGGCAAACCTATTCTTTTTCTTTTATAAGAACTCAAGACCCTTTTTCTTCTTTTTCTTTTGTTATTCTTTTTTTCCTCTGCTTTTTTATGTTGTTTTCTTTTTTTACCTAGCCTGCTCCTTTGGGTTTTCAAAACTAACAAGCTACTCTAATTTTTTCCTAGACCGCCCTTTTGGGCTTTTAACTTAACAAGCTTTTTATTTTTTTTCTTTTTTTTATCTTCCTTTTTTTTGGGTCATAGCTCTAAGAAAGCCATCTTGTTTGTATTGCCCTATGCTTCTGACTATGGAGTAGCATGAGTCTTCTTCAATGAGGATGGATCCTTTTATTTTCTCAATGCCACCTTAAAGATGAAATAGATCTAAGAAATTAGGTCTAGTTCAGGTAAAACTCTAACTGTCCCTATTGTCTTGACTAAGCATCCCTTTATTCAGTATTCTTGCTTTTTGATAGCTCAATGATCATCAAACTTGTCATAAATGTCACACAAGCTCAAGGTAGGTTATCAGGTTTAAAAGCCAATAAAAAGTAAGCTAAAATCTCAAGAAAGCTCTAAGGGACAAATTAAGGATTGATATTAACAAGGTGGATACTAGTTGTTGGCTCACCAAATAATGCCTAGATCATCTTTCTCTTAAATAAGCAGAGTTAAATTTCATCTCGAAAGTTCATTAACACATGTTCTAAGACCGACTAGAATCTAGACACAAGTAATTATGCAGGAGTCATTTCTAAGTAAGCATGCAAGCTCAATGCTATAAAATGATTTCCTCACCCAGTAGTCATTCAAATCATGATGCATATATACTCTAATTTTTAAATATTAGATTCGTCATTAGTTAAGCACCAAAATGTAAAAAAAATTAACAAATTATAAATGCAACAAATTTAATTTATTTAAATAATTTTAATTTGAAAAACACAATTGTTCCAATTAAATACTAAAGAAATAAAATGAGTAACACTCAAGCAAGGGGAAGTTTATCAAATGGAATTTCTCCTTACCTCATGTCTCCTGCACTCTCATCTTGAAAAGAGGATAAAAAAAATCTTCCTTTAATCCTCCCCCAATTATGAAGGTTGCCGACAGAGGTACTCTATAAAACTTAGGCAAAGGATTATCTTTCGTACTAGGTTTGTTGGGCTCAGACAACTTTCCACTATCAATCAGATTTTGGATCTTGTGTTTAAAGCATATGAAATTATCTATTTCATGCCCCTACATCTAATGGAATTGACAAAAGACCTTGGCATCAAAGTTTGGTGGCAAAGGATTTAGTAATGGTCAAGGAGTCAGTAACTGCAATAGCCCTTACTTCTGCAGCTTATTGAAAATCAAGGATAAAGGTCTCCCTAGATCTAAAAATTGCCTCCTATTTCCTTGGGTAGTAGTTGCATTGACATCCATTTCTTTTTATGTACTTTGACTGCCAGATTGGTACCTTCCTCTTTCATTCCTTCTTCTAGAAAAGTGATTCTTCTCCCTTTCCCATTGTTCTATTTGCAAGCCAGCTTTGAGAATATCTTAGAAATATTTGATATGCATGTCAAATAGTCTCTCATGAAGGTTGGGCATGACCCCTCTTACTATCTTTCTAATATGGTTAGACTCATCGGGCCTCTTTTTGAACAGAGCTGCTTTGATTCTCCACCTTTTCACATAATCAACAAAACTCTCATTCTGCTTCTATCTAATAGTCTCGGCCTCCATCAGGATTACTTCTAGCTCAACATTATACCCATATTGCTAAAAGAAGTCTTTGTACAACAAATCCCAATCTTTTTGGGTGTTCACCTCTAAGATGTTGAACCAATTTTGCATAATAGGATCTAGTAAAACATGAAATACTTTAGAGTTTCAGCCTTACTAGCTCTAGCAGACTGCATGGAAGTGATATATTGCTTAACATGCAAGTGAGGATTTCTTGTGCCATTGTACTTAGAGAAAGCAGGCAGATTTAATTTGTAAGGAACTGCTTCATCATCTTCAAATAGTTTGTCCACCATCGAAACCTCTTTAGTTTTTAGCTTTTTTCAAACTTCTTCTCCAAATCAGCAATTAATATTTCTACATCAGTAGTTTCAATCTTCTCCACAACCTTCTTTTCTTTCTTCTTTTCTTGAGGGTCTTGAAAATATTGGTCCCAATCATCATCATCCATAGCTTCTTTGTCTCATCAGAGGCCACTATGACTATCTTAGCCTTTCCCTTATCTTTTGGCTTCTTGTTACTAGCAGATGCCTCAACATTATTATCTTTTAGTAGTGAAAGTAGTTGGCTCCTCACGGTCTCAGCTAGGGCCCCCTACAATTCTTCCATCATGGAGTTAAGGGCACCATTACCATCTTTTGAATTTGCTCAGGTTCCAATGCATGTATGCATTATACACATGTAACAAACAAACAAATAAGTGAAGTCATGATGTCCCTTCCAATCTTATATCATCAACACATGGGTGGTGAGCCTCTTTTCCTAGGCATATGCTCAAGATAACATCAACATGGGATGTTTTATTTTTGAAATATCCACTCAAACAGATTATCCAATAGTTGTATTTTCAAATAAGAACTCAATCCGTGATAACTCCCATTAATTAGGCCTTAATCCATTGGGTTAACTAGGAAATAGCTTTTATGCTATATTATGGATTAAAATTAAATTAAAGGGTTTGTCCATAAATAGATTCTTTGGTTGGAAAAGCAACTAATGACTCATGCCATTGATAAGCCCATGATTAACAAACTTTGGTATGAATTAGGCCCACAATTAATTTTAGTATTCCATAATTGATCCAACTAGTTGTAAGCCATTTTAAGAAAACGTTTTTGAAAAATATTTTTAAAGCCCATTTTAAAAATTCTTTTTTCGAAAATTCAGCTTTGTACTTGGGCTATGAGGTAGAAATAATCTTTGATCCATAAAAAGGTTTAATACTCGAAGTCTATCTTAAAAATTTTGAATATGATTTTTTACTTTTGGGCTTAAAATAGTTTTTGACTTACAACATAATTAGGTCATAATAGGAAAGAACAAACCAAATAGGCCATTACTCTAACCAAGATATATCAATCATAGTCAAACAGCAAGCAATTAGGGTGAACCTAATGAAAATCACTAAGCCAACTACATAGGCTTTAGTCTATAAGGTAAGAAGGCTTAGGCCCCCATAGCAAGTATATACCAAAAGGTATAAGGCTATGAGTGGTTATGCAATGCTCAATCTCCATATCATAAGTGAATGTATAATATCCCCCACATAAACATAACATGGTTTCCACATGGCATCCTAACTTACACACCCAATGCAATCTAAATGATGTAATGAATAATACCAAAATAATAAAGAATAAAATAATATTAAGACAAACAAAATCAACTTCTCTTATCCCTAGTGGAGTTGCCACTATGAGCGGGGATTTTTGCCCTCATCTCCTAGTGGAATGATTCTTATGACTGTGGCATTGTTAGGCTCGGAGCCTTAGAAAACACAGGCCTAAATCCGGATAAAATAGAGTCGCCACTAAGATGGGCCAAAAAAGAAAAGAAAGGAGTAAATGACTTGATTCCTAAGGAATCCCCAACCCCTACTTGGGTTCGGAAAGTTGGGTATGCATAGGCAATGTGAGAATGACCCAGGACCCCCATAGCGCTAGGTTCATTGGAACCGGGCTCTTTTTCAGGCCTAAATATTTTAAAATTCTTAAATTATTATAGTATTATTCATATTACATGCAATAATAATAAATAAATATTCATTATATTAAAATCAAAGCAATCAAATAAAATGGGCACCCATACTAGATGGAAATATACCCTTACAATGTATAATGTCCAAAATATAATTAAAAAAATAGAACACCCGCCAATTGGTGGAAACATGTCCCCTACATTAATTCTCGAATACAAATTAAATAGAAGAAGTAATTTAAATAAGACACCCACAAAGTGAAAACATATATTTTACAAGTCTCTTAAAACCCAAAATAATAAGAAATTGCAATCCCATAAACACTTAAATAATCATAAAATTAGGGCTTAATTGAAAGAAAATTAAAATTGTAATCCACTAGAACATTTTAATATTAACCCCATATAAAATAGTGCGATTGCACACGGCGGTCTCGCTAGCCGATTAGCGGGCAGGAGTGAAGGGGGGCAGTACCCCCAAAAGGTAAATGATTTATAAGATAAGGTTTTATTAGGGAATTAGGGTTTTGCTAATAAAAATAAGGTTAAACACGAGAAATTAGTGATTTATAATATAATTAAGGTTTTAAACATGTCAATTAGGGTTTTAATAAAATAGATCAAAAGTTTAATACATAATTCAAACTAGAACACGTAAGATTAGGGATTGGTCATGCAATAGTAAAATTTAATCCTAAAAACTAAGATATTGTATGATGAGATTAGGGTTTTGGATTTATGAAGATGATGGCAGAATGTGCATTGATACAACTGCCAATTC
This sequence comes from Garcia nutans, assembly GCA_947685225.1. Taxonomy (NCBI): domain Eukaryota; kingdom Viridiplantae; phylum Streptophyta; class Magnoliopsida; order Malpighiales; family Euphorbiaceae; genus Garcia; species Garcia nutans. The sequence continues at coordinate 4,209,210 of CANTUV010000013.1, forward strand.
TAATTCAAACTTATTTTTTAATGGAACAATGCAATGGCTTAATTCATAAGAGTAAACAATTTGAGAAATCAAACTTGCGTTTTGTCTACTCCACCAATTTAATATGTTGAATCAAGCTTTTTATCTTACTACCTAAATAAACTGGCTTTTTGATTGGAGGTTCAATGATCCGTGGATTAACCTTTGGCTACTGTCTTTCTTTTGCTTTTACTCTTGTCTCTTTAATTGTTGTTTTAAATGATTAATGTTGTTGTCCCCCTTCTTGCTTCCATCTCCTTTATTTATAAGCACAGATTAGAGCTAAAGTCGGATTAATTTTCCCAAACTCTCTCTGCCTATTTGAGAGTAATTAGAGTTTAAGCTAAACTCAAATTGAATCTAGCCCAGATTAGGAAATAAAACAGAGACTCATATAAATTAAACTTCTATTAATTAGATATGAGTTAGGCTCATATTTAATTGGTGTCTAATTCGATATAAGCCTAGCCCATATCAAACTGGCAAGCCTAATTTGATATAGCATGACCCAAATCGAATTAAACTAAACCAAAAGTGCCATTTAGGATTTTTAGGAATTCAACCGACCTACTTTGGGCTTTTTTAAATTGGTCTAGCCTAATATAGAGCTTCAAATTAGGTTTAAGCTTTTAAAGTCAGATGAATTTGACTTGGCCACTATTAATTGGGATCAGACTTGCTTAGAGCCAAAATTAGGGTCTACAAAGGGATTTTTTAGTTATAAGCTTGGAAAAGGGCATCTGCCCTTTTTGTTCCATCCATGGATGAGTGGCTATAGCTTAATTGATAAATTCCCTAGCATTAATGTAAAGAAAAATTGTAAAAAGTGTATGGGAAGCTATTAGGAGGAAGGGACAACTTATTTTATGGTATAATTAGTATAGGGGTCGGGGTGTATTCCAAAACATAGGTTTATCATGTGGTTGGCTATTAGAATAAACTTGCTACAAAAGATAAATTACAAAGGTAGAGGATAGTGTAGGAGACTTGTTGTTGTTTGTGTAATGCTCAAGTGGAGTCTATAGACCATTAATTTTTTAAATCCACATTTGGTAGACAAATATGTGTAGATCCTTAATTTTTGACCCCAATTTGATACTGTCCTAATTAAAGGATGCCAAAATAAATTTGATCTGACTTTAAATATTTAAACCTAGTTTATAAATTTTAAAGGAGTTGGTTCGGATTAAAGAGGCATAAATTCAATTGTAAAACCCTAAAATCAAGTGAAATTGGCCCAAATTAAAACTTTTCAATCCATAAGTTAAAAAAGGCCAGAATAATTTGAGTGAGGCCGGTCGGGGAGACATGAGCATGCCTCATGTCGATTTGGGAGCCCATATTGACATGAGGTTGGACTCATGTCGACCTGGGCAAGCTAGGTTGACATGAGCATGCTTGATGTCGACCTTGGCAGGCTAGGTCGACATGAGCATGCCTCAAGTCGACCTGGGCAACCCAAGGTCGACATGAGGTTAGTCTCATGTCGACCTAGGGCAACCAGGTCGACATGAGGTTGGATAAGTTTCCTAATTCAACTAGAATTCATTTTAGGGACTGATTTATATTAGGTTAAGGATTCTAAGTGAGGTTCGGCTATAAATATTAAACATTTTAGAATTCAGAGGGAGAAAAAAACATTAACAAGGGAGAATTAACAGGAACAAGGGTCGACAATTGAGATTAACAGAGGATTAAACCACAAAGTAGAAGACACGGCAACAAGGAGAGAAGAACAGCAGCAGCTTTTCGGAGGATGAAGGAAACCACAAACAGAAATATCAAGATAACCAAAGAAGAAGGCAGATTACATAATGTCTTCACATTGTTCATCCAGAAATCAATTTGGAGGAACCAACGAACAGAAGTTTGATCTTTAATTATAAATTACTCATGATCACAGTAGCTTCATTTCTTTGATTAATAAAAACATGCATGCACTAACTTTATCATTGAACACACAGTACCTTGATCTTTGAACACTTAGTAAATTGATTTTTGTTTCAATAACTTTAATCGTTTGCTTTAATTAACACATGGATCAGTTGGTATTCGTAGCCACACTTGCATGTTTCATAAAAAACATATAACTATCCAGTAGCCTTGAGGATTTAAATTAATTGTTAGAATTTATTTTGTTTACTTTAACTTCATGAACCATAGGTTATTTTATTAAAACTCAAAACCCCAAATTATTTTTATCCAAAAGCCTAAACCATTTCATTATTGAACTCCAAAATATTGATTATGTTTATTTTTCCAAATCCAAAATTATGTTTTTTAGGCAGTAAGTCAAATCCAAAAACCCTAACTATCCAAAACCCTAATTCCAAAAACCCTAACTAGTTTCCAAAACCCTAGTTTCCAAAACTCTAAAAATCCTAATTTCAAAACCCTAATTATAAAACTTTAGTTTCTAAAACTCTAAGTTCTGAAACCCTAAATTCAACTGATAATTCTTTAAAACCCTAAATTTATATATTTATTCCTTTATTTAATTTTAGATTTGATTATATAGTTTATTATACTTTTTGATGGTTGATTTATTTAATTTATCATGGATGGATTTTTTTTTTATTATTATGATTATTATTTATTTGTTTTGGTATTAAAAGTGTAAGAGGTATGTTTCCACTTTGTGGGTATCTCATTAGCTAAATATCATGTAATTTAAATTGCTTTTATATTTTGAACCAATGTAAAGGACATGTTTCCATCTTCGGATGGGTGTCCATATATTTGCTTTGTATTGGACATTGCTTGGATTTTAATATAATGATGTTTTATTTTAATTGTTGTATGTAATATGGATAATATTGTTATACTTAAGAATTTTATATTATTAAGACCTGCAAAAGAGGTCAATTTCAATGAACCGGGCGTTGTGGGGGTGCTGGGCCATTTCTCACCTTCTCCACACATACCCAACTTTCGAACCCATTAGGGAGTTGGAAATTCCTTAGGAATCGAGTCATCCACCCCTTTCTTTTTCCCAGCCCATCCGGGTGGCGAATCCATTTTCTCCAAACTTAGATCCGTGTTCTCTAAGGCCCCAAGCCTAAACAGTGCTGAAGTAGCAAGAATCATTCCACCGGGAGTGGGGGGCAAAAATTCTGCCTCACAATATGGCAACAAGTTTTAAGGAAGTGTGAAATTAATAGATGTAGACACACTTGGAGACAGGAAATCGATTGGTTCACCATAAAGCTATAAAGCTAGGACAAGAAGAATTACTTTTCAAGCTTCTATTTACTGGATCTGAAGGGAGAGGAATAAAGTAGTTTTCCAACATGACCAACCTGATAAAAAAAGGGTCTATAATGGCATTGTTTTTTCTATAAAATATGCCATAATGGATAGTTAAGGAGCTGGAAATCGCAAGTTTGAAAATAATAGACGGAGTAGTATGAACAGAGATTTCGCCCCCACTCCCGTGTGGAATGGTTCTTACGACTTCGGTATTGTTAGGCTCAGAGCCTTAGAGAACATGGGCCTAAATCCAAAGAAAATGGAGTTGCCACCTGGATGGGCCGAAAAAAAGAAAGGGGTAGATGACTCGATTTCTAAGGAATCCCCAATTCCGTATTGGGTTCGAAAAGTTGGGTACGTGTGGGAAAGGTGAGAAATGGTCCAGCACCCCCACATTACCCAGTTCATTGGAATCGGACTACTTTTCATGTCTTAATATTATAGAATTCTTAAATATAATGATATTATCCATACTACATGCGATCATTAAAATAAAAGCATCATTGTAATAAAATCAAAATAATGTTCAAACAAAATAAATAAATGGACATCTATCCGAGGATAGAAATATGTCCTTACATTGTCCAATGTCTAAAACTAAATAGGACACCCACCAAAAGGTGAAAACGTGTCCTTTACATTAATTCCAAACTTGAAATAAATTCAATTACATGATGACTAATTAATGAGGTACCCAATCATAGAAACATGTCTCTTACAATTTTAATAAACAAATAATAATTAAGAAAATATTCATCCAAAATAAATCAAACATTGAAATTAAATAAATCGATCATAAAAATATATAATAAACTATATAATCAATCTAAAATTAAATAAAGCAATAAACGTATAAATTTAGGGTTTACATCTTAAATTAAGATTTTAGGAAAAAATAGTTTAGGGATTTGATTTATAGAACTATTATTATTATTATTGTTACTTAAAAATATTAAGATACTGTGATATCTGAGAAAAGAAGAATTAAATAAGGTTTAGTTTTATAAACTAGGATTTTAATTAAAGAAACTAACATTATTATTATTTTTCACAAGAATTATAACTACTGTATAATTTTAAATCAAAGTTTACAAAATAATTTCTATGAAAATAATTACTAAATTTAAGGTTTATTGTATTAATTATGGTTTAAGAAAACAAATTATTGTTTTGAGGTATTTAAAAATATGTAATTGGGGTTTCGATAATGAAGCTACTACATGAAACGAGATTGTGATAAATAAACTACTATGATCTTATTCTAAAAGATGACTTGCAAAAAATTTAGATTGAAAAAGCTAAACCTGCGTTTGAAGGCTCCACCAAGGCTGAATCTTTGAACCAAACTTTGAATTTGCTTAGATCAATTAAAGTGTTGGTGGGGTGGAACAATTGTCTTTGCAATTATTGGAAATTAATTTATTCTTGCTTCTGTTTCTCTATGTTGCTTTTACTCTTTCAAAAGGAAGTCCTAAAGTCCTTGAATAATTTTCCAAAACGTCCGAATAATTGTTAAAGCTCCTCGTCCAAAATCCTCTGCCTTTTTTCTTTTTTTGTTTTGCGTTTCAACCTCCAATCCCAATAAAAAATTTCCAAAGTTCCAAGAAAATTCCTCCCTCTGAATAATTCCTCCGGTCTATCAATCCCCCAATTTTCTCCTCCTTTGTGTATTTTTTGCCATCATATTTATAAGAAAAAATAAAACCTAATACTAATTGCTTAAGGAAAATAAAACTGATAAGAAAATAAAAAATAATCTGAAGTTAAAAAGGTTTCATCGAAAAAAAACTGCTTGCAGGCCCAGGCTGGCGAGGCTGCTAGGGCGAGCTGCGGGCAAGACATGCTATGAGGTGCTGGGCTAGCTGGCACATGGGCTAGGCAGTCGCTGCTACGAGACTTGCTAGGGCGAGCTTTGGACGAGAGTTGCTGTAGGGCAGCAATTCGATTGGCTGCCAGCAGCCAATTGCTGCTTGCCGTGCTTCGCTCGCCGATCCATCCAAATTTTTATTTTTATTTTTTATTTTTACTTTTCTTTATTTTTTATTAAAAACAAATATTATTATATTATTAATAATAAATAATAAATATAAATAAAATAAATATTATAAATAATAAACAAAATAAATATTATATTATTAAAATAAATCATAAATATTAAAATAAATCATAAAAATTATTTCGGACAGTTTTAAAATCTTTGGACTGGACCTATTTAAAAATTAAGGGTCTACAGTTTGCCCCCTGCTTGAACGATCTGAGACTTGGTTGAAGAGAGTGAAAAGCAACATGACTTTGAGCAAATTTTGGATGAGGATAGGTTCTAAACCCGAGGTTTAAAATGGTTTGGGTTATTAATCTGAAAATGATTTGGGTATTTGGACCTAGGACTGGGTACTTGGACCCGAGATTGGATACTTAGACCCGAGATTGGGTACTTAGACCCGAGACTGAATTTTAAATTGGGTACTTAGACCCAAAAAAGATTTGGGTACTTGGATCAAAGACTAAATTTGATTTGGGTACTTGGACTCGAGACTGAATTGGGTACTTGGACCCGAGACTGAATTGGGTACTTTGACCCGAGATTGAATTGGATACTTGGACTTGAGATTGAATGAGATACTTGGACCCGAGATTGAATTGAATTTGGATACTTGGACCTGAGACTAGGTACTTAGATCTAAGACTGAGTTTTGGGTGCTTCGACCTAAGACTGGATACTTAAATCCGAGACTGAATTTGATTTGGGTACTTGGAATCGAGGCTGAATTTGATTTACCTTTTATCAGTTGAAAATTATGGCTGCTCTGGTTGTTCCATTCTTTAATGGATTATGGGTTTTCACCCTCAAAATGAATCTTCATCCTTGGACCTTGGATCTTCATCCTTGGCATCGGGTCTTCACCCTTGAAAATGGATCTTCATCCTTGAAGTTCGGGTCTTCACCCTTGAAAGTGGATCTTCATCCTTGGCATCGGGTCTTTACCCTTGAAAATGAATCTTCATACTTGGAAATTGGGCCTTCACCCTTGAAAGTGGATCTTCATCCTTGGCATTAGGTCTTCACCCGTGAAAACAGATCTTCATCCTTGGAGATCGGGTCTTCACCCTTGAAAATGGATCTTCATCCTTGCAGATCGGATCTTCACCCTTGAAAGTAGATTTTCATCCTTTAAGCTGGATCTTCATCCTTGACAGGGTCTTCACCCTTCAAAATGGATCTTCATCCTTTGGAATTCGGGTCTTCATCCTTTGAAATTGAATCTTCATCCTTGGCATCGGGTCTTCACCCTTCAAAGTGGATCTTCATCCTTAGTAGGGTTGATAACATGTAAATCCAACACGTTTTTATTGATTATAATATGCTGATTTTGTGTTAATTGTGCTTAAAAGAGGAGTTTTTAGTTGGATTCTTGTTTTTGTGTTAGGATATACTGGATATGGTGAGAATGAAGCTAAAAGGAGTAGATTCTGAAGATGTTTTTGGGAAGCAGTAGCTGCTGGAATCTGTTTGGAAAATATGAAGCTGTCAAGTCCTTAGCCTTGGGCAAGACTAAGCAACAAGCGAACAGATACGGACTGATTTATACGAGTTGCTGACCTGCGACTTATTGGGACTGTTTCCAGCGTGTTTTAGAGCAGAGAAAGAATACTAAACATTGTTTTATGGGCCCCTTTTATTGTATTATGTTTTGGCCCCACTTTTAGGAGTATGAAAACAAAATTTTAGGTTTTTATTTAGAGACTTTTTGGCCACCCTAGGAATTATTACGATTTTCAGAACAATTTTCAGAATTTTACGATGTTTTCTTCAACAGCCATGCGTGGCTAATCATCTTGTTCAGTTAAGGCTTAATCCAAGGTAGAAGTTTGATCATGATTGTGAGATTGAATTGAACTTAATAGAATTCTTTGATTTACATTGCATTTATATTCTTTCTGTGGTTTATTGGGAAAATATATCCCTTGGTGAAATTCTATTGAATGATTTAACAGGGCCCGTTATTTGTTTGATAGCAATTTCCATGACTATTCAATTGAATCAAATCCGTAATTGTTTAATTAGATTGATGCAGTAGTGATTGGTATAATTTAATTGGGTAGAACCTTTTAGGTTATATTAAGAAAGAATATAATCTGATTTAAATGGATGCTCGTAGTTTCTGTTAATTAGGGCAAGATCTTACTAGATTTTAAGGCTGTTAACGGTTAAATCCTTCGTCGTACTTAGGATTGCTAGTTAATTAGGGGTTTTTATTATATCGTATCTTAGCAACCTATTAATACGGTAGGATTGGTTGGGTCGATGTTCTTCCTGACTATAACTTGTCTGTAATCTGAATTAAAGGATTATTCTTGAATCAATGATCAATCAGTTTAAACTTCGAACCGCGGTATGCCTTGACTGAATTCTTCCCCATCGTTTCAGGTTTTATATTATTTTTGTTGCTTTCGTTTTTAATTTTAATTAATCTCGTTCCAATTTTAAATCCCCCATTTTAATTTTTAGTTTTATTTTCAGTTCTGATTAACTTTCGGCAAGCTAGTCCCTAGGGTTCGACCCTTCTCACCCTATTTACAAGTTTTCTTTTGTAGGAAGAGCAGGTTATTATTTTTGGTGGATTCGACGCCCATCAAATTTTGGCGCCGCTGCCGGGGACTAGTTAACTTTATTGTTTGTTGTCTTTTTGGATGACCAGGTCTGAAAATTTGCCTGTAGAATTTGATCCAGAGATAGAAAAGACAACCCGTGCATTAAAGAAGAAAACTAAGGAACGAAGGTGGGCAGAAGCAACTTCCACATCTGATTTGGAAGGAGCAGCTGCTGATTTGGTTGATAATCCCACAGAAATTGAAGAAGGAAGTCTAGTGCAAGAAGATTCCTCAACAGATTCTGATAGAGAAGAAGTGATGGCTGATAACCGCACAGTTAGAGAGCTACAGGCTGCCCCTGTAGAGCAGCAACCTATGTGGATCACTTATCCGAATTTGGAGGTGCCTTTTGAGCTGAAATCGGGTTTGATTCATCAGCTACCTACCTTCCATGAAATGAAGACCGAGAACCCACACAACTTTTTGAAAGAATTCCAAGGAGTTTGCTCTAGTATGAAGCCTCAAGGTGTTACGGAGGAGCAAATTAAGTTGAGAGCATTCCCGTTTTCTCTCAAAGATACTGCTAAAGAATGGTTGCTTAACCTACCACCGGATTCTATAACAACATGGCCCGAAATGGCTCGTGTATTTTTGGAGAAGTATTTCCCCGCTTCTAGGGCTACCATTATTCGAAGGGAAATATGTGGTATTAAGCAACGAGTTGGAGAGAGCCTTTATGATTACTAGGAGAGATTCAAGAGGTTATGTGCAGCTTGCCCGCAACACGGGATGTCAGATCAGTCTTTGATCCAGTACTTTTATGAAGGAATGGTAGATATGGAGAGGAAAATGGTTGATGCTGCAAGTGGGGGAGCAATTGTGAATAAAACTCCAGCCCAAGCTAGAGAGATCATAACTACTATGGCAGCAAATTCACAGCAATTCGGGCAAACTGAAGAGCCTTCAAGAAAAGTCTACCAGGTAAGTAATTCTTCTATAGATGATAGACTCAATGAATTAACATCTATGTTTAAAACCTTTACTGCAGGATTCAATGCTCGTGCAAATGTGTGTGGATTGTGCAATTTGCCTTATCACCCGGCAGACTTGTGTTATCAAATACAAGATGATCAAGAACAAGTCAATGCAATGGATGAATTTTCCAGGCAGCCCCGAAGGGCATTCCCTAATTCATCTAATGAAGGATGGATAAATCAGCAGAATTATGGCTATGGGAATAGGCAAAATTTCCAGCAAGCTAGACCGCCTCCTCAACAAGCTTCCAACTCAAGTATGTCTTTGGAAGACATTGTTAAAGCTCTTGCCACTAGTACGGCCACATTTCAGCAAGAAACTAGGAGGGAATTGAGCGGGATTACCACCAACATGAATGCCTTACAACAAGAAACAAAGAGGAGCTTGCAAAACTTGGAGACCCAAGTCAGCCAACTTGCCTCTTCCGTGAGCAGGTTGGAGAATCAAGGAAAGTTACCCTCTCAAACAGTTGTAAACCCAAGAGAGAACGTAAGTGCCATCACTTTACGTAGTGAAAAAGAGCTAAATATAACAGCCCCGAAGAAAGACAGCAGTAGGTCGAAGAAAGAAGCTGAAAAAGAGGTAGAAATTCAGCAAAAGGAGGTTCCCAAGCAAGTTGAAAAGCGGCAGCCCGAGACGTTTGTTATACCGCCTCCCTTTCCTGAGCGGTTGAGGCAATGCAAGAGGGAGAAAGAAGAGAAAGATATCCTTGACATCTTTCACAAGGTTGAGGTAAATATTCCTTTGCTCGATTTAATTAAGCAAATACCTCGATATGCAAAGATTTTGAAGGAATTTTGTGTAAGTAAGAAGAGGCAAGCTGAGGTTGAGAAGGTAAGTGTAGGGGAGAATGTCTCCGCTATTTTGCAAAGAAAACTTCCCCCAAAATGCAAGGATGAAGGTATGTTTTCTATCCCATGTAGAATAGGCAATGTGCAATTTAAGAAAGCTATGTGTGATTTAGGTGCTTCAATTAATGTTATGCCATTGTCTACTTTTTCTTCTTTAAATGTGGGTGAGTTAAAGAAAACTAGCATTTGTATTGAATTGGCAGACAAGTCCATTATCTACCCGGAAGGGGTGCTAGAAGATGTGTTAGTTAAAGTAGATGGTCTTATCTTTCCTGCTGATTTCTATGTTATTGATATGAAGGATCCTAAATCCTCAAATTCTTCTGAAATCATTTTAGGGAGACCATTTCTTAGGACAGCTAGGACTAAAATTGATGTTTTTGATGGTATTCTTACCATGGAGCTGGACGGTGAAGCTGTCAAATTTAATATGCAAAGTGAAGTTAAGGATGTTAGTGTTGTGTCAAATGTGAATGCTATATCTAATGTTGAGTCTAGTATTGAAAACTCTTCTCAATTGAATGATAAAAGTGAATTAAATGTGGTTTCTTGCAATAATTCTGATATTGATTGTACTAATAAGTTCAAAAAAAAGTTTTGTTTGATGAGAAGTTGCAGGTTGAGAATGAGAAGAAGGCAATGAAATTGGGTTTGAGGCGATTACCGAATCGCTTAAAATATTTGTTTATTAATGATGAAGACCCAATTGCTTTGATAGTGCCCAAAGGATTAAGTAGTGGGCAAGGAAAGAGGTTAATTCAGGTGTGCAATGAGTACAAACATGAGTGTAGAAGGGCAGGACATGCTGCCTATGGAACCTAGATGGAGCTCGGTTGAAGAATTGGAACGTCTGGCCAGAGACGTTAAAATTCGGCGCTTTCTGGGAGGCAACCCAAGCCTAATAAATTTTATATTTTTTTTCTTTTTATTTGAATTTTCTGCACTTGTTTTTATTTTTCAAAATAATAATAATAATAATAATAATAATAATAATAATAATAATAATAATAATAATAAAAGTATTTTGAATAGTGTCATCTTCATCCTACGGATATTCTGAAATTTTGAGAGTAAGGTTGAGGTTCAAAAGTGCCTGACATGGAGGTGTATGAGTTATAGGCAGTAAAAGTTTTTTGTTTTTAAATATTTTTACTGTATGGTATGCTTATATGGTGCTGATCATTTTATTTTTTTACTATACTAATGTTTAGTTAAAGGGTTTTATTTTACAGTAAAAGGAAAAAAAAGGGACAAATTATCACCCTCCTCTCTCCCTCTCCCGTATGACATAGCCACTTCCCATCTCCATTAGCTGCTGCACCTCTAGCCACCATGTTCCCTTTGCCGATCAGCCACCGCCGCCTCAACCCAAATCGCAGTCACCCTCAGGTACCTAAGCCATCGATCATCCAAACCCTTTGGTCTGAAATCGGTTCCCCAAGCACCACGGCTTCTCTTCCTCTTTCAGAAATCGCGAGTTGCGATTTGGAAGCCACAGACCACGACCAGCAGCCCCTCAATCGGAAATCCAGCAGCCCCTCAATCGAAAATCTAGCAGCCCTTTTCCCTTTCAATCGAAAACCCAGCATCTCTCTCTCTCTCTCTCTCTCTCTCTCTCTCTCTCTCTCAATTTCGAAATCCAGCAGCCCCTTTTCCCCCTCAATCGAAAATCCAGCAGCCCCTCAACCAGTACCCCACCTATTGTCGCCCAACCCAGAAATCACAACCAGAAATCACAACCAGGAATCGCGACACTCCCTCTTGCTCAAATCGACAGCACTACTGAACCGAAAAAAAAAGAAGAAAAAAATTCCAGACCTCCCTCTTCCTGCATTTCAGGTGAGTTTCTAATTTTTTTTTCCATCACTCTTCCATGGGTATTCTGAAATCTGAGTTTTGTTTTCCTTGATGAGCAAATTGAATGTGTTTGGAGGCCAAGTTGTTGACATTTTTATTGAGTATTGAGATTAGTTGCTATGGATGAGCTGAATATTGTGAATTTTTGGATGCTGACACTGTGTTAGAATAAGATTTGATGATTACAGTTAGGTTCACTTTTGGTTTGCCGTCATGAGAATCAATTGAATGAATATTATAATGTTTATTGCTGGTATTGAGCAACAATGATGAGATGTTAAGTCCAAGGTGCTGATGATTTATAGCTTTGAGATGCCAAATAAGTAATTTTAATTCTCTTTAGGTTAGTACTGAACTGAATTTTTGTTTTAAAATTAAAATTACTTTTGTGATTGCTGAAAAAAAAAAAACTTGAGAAACTTTGGCATGAGAAGTTAATCTTGGTGTTAATAAAGTTCAATATTGCATCTTAGTGACAGGTTCAGTTGCAATTTGATTTTGATTGGTTATATTGCTTGGTATGGGAATTTTGAACTGTGATTATTTGCATTGGAAGAGATTCCAAAATCTGCTTTAATCTTTGCTGCATCTTAGTGTTTTGCTTTGTGCAAGTAAAAAAATGTTGATCAAATTTTGATAATATTCTTATCATAATTTGTTGTCAATTGCTCGTTTGCTTGTATTGTTGCCTTGGGTTGCGTTATTGGATTCTTTTGCAGGTAATGATTTTGGTAAATGGATTGGTTCAAAACCAACTCCTCACCATGCTTAAACAAGCAGGGAAAGTTTATGAGCAGATTTCTCCGAACAGGGCAGTCTTCTTATACTCACTCTCTTTAATTTTATTTGCTTGTGACCCTTTCTTTATGTTTGATTATGATTTTTCCACATTGAGGACAATGTGTGAAATAAGTGTGGGGAGGGGATTTGGTATGGGAAAATTATTGCTGAAATTTTTAATGTTTTTGCTGCAATTTTTGGGACTGATTTATGTGATTGAGCAGCTGAAATTTTGATGTTATATTGCTGAAATTTTGAGCTTGCTATTGATTAATAGCTGTTGCCATGTTGCTTGTTTGATTGTTATGCTTTATAGTTCCTTATTGTCAAGTTTTACCCTTTTTAATGATGGCATTTGATGATATTTTTGTGTGATTATGCTGCTGCCATATGCTTAATTTCCGTATGAGACTTGACTTTTGAAAAGGTGATTTTGAGTTAGGAAGTTAGACGCTTATCCCATGATATTTTGAGTAAAAGTTTTGCAATTTTGATGTGTTAAACTGATTTTGGGATTACTCATTGGGCTGTTTATGTTTTTAAACATGATTTTGAACTCTTAGGAAGTTTAGAGAGGAGAACTTTGCTATTGTTACTTGGTTTGACCGTTGTGAAAATCTTGGACGATAAGACTTAGCGAGCGGAAACCATAACCTGAGATTGACCGTCATTACACTCATGAGTCTTAATTTAAATTGTTTACACTTTGAATTCTCAAAATGGTTTTCAAAACTTAGTTTCTTTGGATAGGTGTTTTTGAGAGCAATTTTCGAAGCCAAAAAAATTAGGATAGCTTCCGAACACTAGAACTTTCTTCTACGTTCCCTTGAGGCGAAATCCTAGGTGAGTCTCGACTTTGGAAATGATTTGGGCATTCTCTTAGCCGATTCATTAATCCTTTTATGTTTTTCCCACCTTTGCGTTACCATTCTTTCACCCCCTTCTAGCCTATGAAGTATGCTAAACGCGTACTCTAAATTCTTTTCATAACCCACGATATAACCATATAACCGAAAAAGCCTTCGCTTACCACCCTTTTTGCGAGAAAATAGTCTTTTCAATTATTTGTTGAGCAAGTGCATATGTTAATAATTTGGGATTGACACAATTGCATTTTGTTTAGTTTTTAGAATTTGATATCTTGCTACCCATGCTTATTAGATGTAAATTTTTCTTAGGTTCAATTATTGTTGTAAATAGATTTTAGGGTGTTCTTTATAAAAAAAAAATTCAGAAAAAAAAATAGAAAAAAAACAGCAAAACAAAAAAAATGAAAAAGAAAAAAAAAGAGAAAAGTTGAGTTTGTATATAGAATTTTGTAAGTCTTGTTGTTGTAGTTGTATTCGTAAAGAATTTTTATTTTGAGTCGCATTTGTAGTCATTTGAGCATTAATTAAGGGTAAATACATTGTGCATTGCTCGTTTGAGACTTAATATTGGAGACTTATTTTCTTGTTATTCTTTATCCTTACATTATCCTTTCTTTTGTAACTGTCACCCTAGCCTAACCCGAGTAAAGACCTATTGATCCTTTGTTGAGACTTGACCTACATTAGTGGAGAGGGAATTTGGAGGAGAGCCTATGGTTGTTTATTGTTTGGTTTTCTTGAAGCTATGAAAATGTGTTTTATATGCTTTGTTAATTGCTCAATAAAATGCTTATCGATTCAAACTTCGTATGTGTGCGTGTGTGCTTTAAGAATTCTTAGTGTAACCTTTTTCAATTGAGTTCATGACGATGGAATGATATTGACGGTTTGGTATCCAATTGCGAGGTTGAGTTGTTTACGGTTTTTGCATACGTTGGATTGGGTTTCATGGTGAAGTTGTGGTCTCCTAATATATTTGATTTTGAGTCTTAAGTCATGCTTGAGGACAAGCATGGGATAAGTGTGGGGAAGTTTGATAACATGTAAATCCAACACGTTTTTATTGATTATAATATGCTGATTTTGTGTTAATTGTGCTTAAAAGAATAGTTTTTAGTTGGATTCTTGTTTTTGTGTTAGGATATACTGGATATGGTGAGAATGAAGCTAAAAGGAGTAGATTCTGAAGATGTTTTTGGGAAGCAATAGCTGCTGGAATCTGTTTGGAAAATATGAAGCTGTCAAGTCCTTAGCCTTGGGCAAGACTAAGCAACAAGCGAACAGATGCGAACTGATTTATACGAGTTGCTGACCTGCGACTTATTGGGACTGTTTCCAGCGTGTTGTAGAGCAGAGAAAGAATACTAAACATTGTTTTATAGGCTCCTTTTATTGTATTATGTTTTGACCCCACTTTTAGGAGTATAAAAACAAAATTTTAGGTTTTTATTTAGGGACTTTTTGGCCACCCTAGGAATTATTACGAATTTCAGAACAATTTTCAGAATTTTATGATGTTTTCTTCAACAGCCATGCGTGGCTAATCATCTTGTTCAGTTAAGGCTTAATCCAAGGTAGAAGTTTGATCGTGATTGTGAGATTGAATTGAACTTAATAGAATTCTTTGATTTACATTGCATATATATTCTTTCTGTGGTTTATTGGGAAAATATATCCCTTAGTGAAATTCTATTGAATGATTTAACAGGGCTCGTTATTTGTTTGATAGCAATTTCCATGACTATTCAATTGAATCAAATCCGTAATTGTTTAATTAGATTGATGCAGTAGTGATTGGTATAATTTAATTGGGTAGAACCTTTTAGGTTATATTAAGAAAGAATATAATCTGATTTAAATGGATGCTCGTAGTTTCTGTTAATTAGGGCAAGGTCTTACTAGATTTTAAGGCTGTTAACGGTTAAATCCTTCGTCGTACTTAGGATTGCTAGTTAATTAGGGGTTTTTATTATATCGTATCTTAGCAACCTATTAATACGGTAGGATTGGTTGGGTCGATGTTCTTCCTGACTATAACTTGTCTGTAATCTGAATTAAAGGATTATTCTTGAATCAATGATCAATCAGTTTAAACTTCGAACCGCGGTATGCCTTGACTAAATTCTTCCCCATCGTTTCAGGTTTTATATTATTTTTGTTGCTTTCATTTTTAATTTTAATTAATCTCGTTCCAATTTTAAATCCCCCGTTTTAATTTTTAGTTTTATTTTCAGTTCTGATTAACTTTCGGCAAGCTAGTCCCTAGGGTTCGACCCTTCTCACCCTATTTACAAGTTTTCTTTTGTAGGAAGAGCAGGTTATTATTTTTGGTGGATTCGACGCCCATCAAGGGTCTTCACCCTTCAAAATGGATCTTCATCCCTGGAGATCGGGTCTTTACCTTTGAAAATGGATCTTCATCCTTGGAAATTTGGTCTTCACCCTTGAAAGTGGATCTTCATCCTTGGCATCGGGTCTTTAACCTTGAAAATGGATCTTCATCCTTGGAGATCGGATCTTCACTCTTGAAAATGGATCTTCATCCTTGCAAATCGAGTCTTCACCCTTGAAAGTGGATCTTCATACTTTAAGCTGGATCTTCATCCTTGGCAGGGTCTTTACACTTCAAAATAGATCTTCATCCTTTGGACTTTGGGTCTTCACCCTTTAAAGTTAGATCTTCATCCTTGGCATCGGGTCTTCACCCTTCAAAGTAGATCGTCATCCTTGACAGGGTCTTCACCCTTCAAAATGGATCTTCATCCTTTGGACTTTGGGTCTTCACCCTTTAAATTGGATCTTTATCCTTTTGAACTTTTGTCCTATATTGGCTTCAACTCTTCTAGTTGGACTATTCTTTTGTCTTTTGCATCTTCATTCTATTGATAGCTCTAATGTTCCATTCTTTTGCACTTTTTGCAAAAAATTGAGCCATTTTTTAGCTGGCCCCTTATATCTGCTCCTTGCCCCCCTGTGTGGCAAAAATATTGAAAGTGAGTCTGCAAATTTTTTATACACGCATAAACTCAAAAATTGAAGAGAGAGACTTTGCCCCTATGTAGGGTCAAACCAAAGATTTTTTCATGCAAGCTTTGATTGATATTTTTGTTGTCTAGTTCTTCGCACAAGCATGCATTTCTTCTTTTTGCAAAATGACTGGAGCTTCCTCAAGAAATGGGCCTTCCATGCCACTTGATTCCACATCTGCGTCATGTTTGCTTCATAGAGTATTGTTGTTTGCTTCATATATGCATTGTATGCATGAGTAAAACATACAGTGGTTTCGTCGACTCACATACTGAGGTGATCAGGTAAAGTGTTCTCATTGACTCATTCCAGATGCCTATTTAGGTCTTGTATTGGAATGGCAGAGAGCTTTGCATTTATGGCTTTCATCTTCGAGATGTTGAAAATATGAGTGGTGAGGCCCAAGCAGCAGAGTCTGTGATACATCCATTTCAAACTATGATTCAGCATATCAGTTTCTAGCTTCTTCATAACCTTGCCAACAATCATTTACTTTTTCCAATGTGTCCTTTGAGGTTTGACTGTTCAACATATGTCTCTTAACTTAAAGGCTTTTTACAATAAGAAAATAGTTTTTTTAAATCAAATGTTGACTTTGTCAAATCAGTGTCATTGTACCTCAGGACTCTATTTTCCAAATTAATATATCTATAACATGACAACCTTAGTTACCGTACTAAACTCGGGAATCATTTCAATTTAAGCAAGAACTGTTGCACTTCAGATAGGCGCATACACATTACTTGGTCAAAGGTCTCATTGAGTTTGAATATTGTCTATCTCATATGCATTCTTATTCAAACTATCTCCACTAATAACTCTACCTACCAAGAGAGATAAACAAGTCTTTGATAGGCTTGAAATGGGGTTTATAAGGGACATGGGTTAAATGAAAACCATTTTGAAATCGGAGTTGATATGACATTGTTGACAAACCTTTACACTATGATTTTCTATTGGAGCCATAGGCAGTTGGGGGAAATCTTTGATATACTCTAATTTCCTTCTATCTCATTGGAAGAAATGTAGAATTGATTAAAACGATCTTCATCTTTTCCTTTTGCTTTTGCACAAACTCAGTACTCGTTTTTATTTCTGTTTCTTTTTATTTTCTTTTCTTTTCTTTCTCTTTTTATTTTTTTATTATTTTTTTTCTTATTTTTGTTTTTCGTTTTGTTTTTTTTTTATTTTTTTTTTTTTTGTGGTGTTAGGTCCTAGCTCCAAAATAATTATCTCGCTTACACGATTCCATACTTTTATTTAAGGATGAGTGGAGTAGAGTGATGAATCATTTGTTGCCCCGATATTATCTTAATAAATTGGAGATATTAGGTCTAATATCAGGTGAACTTCAACTATCCTTATGGTTTTTACTATACATTCCTTTCTTTGATCTTCTTACCTCTTCACCTTAGTGATCATAAGACTTGTCAAAAGTATCACAATAGCTTAGGGTAGGTTATCGGGCTTATAAGTCAATAAAGAGAAGGTTGAAACCTTATGAAGGCTCAAAGGGACAACTAGAAATTACTATTTAATTGGGTGGATACTAGTTGCTGGCTAACCAAACAATGCCTAGATCACCTCTTCCTTAAATAAGCAGAGTTTAATTTTGCCTCGAAAGTTTGTCAAAGCATGTTCTAAGACTGGCTAGGTTCTAAAAAAAGGTCATTATGCAGGAGCCCTCTCTAAGTAAGTATACACAACTTAATGCTATAGAACAATTCCCTCACCTAGTAAAGTCATTCGAATTATAATGCATAGATATGCTAATTTATAAACATCAAGATAGATTCCTCATTGGTTGAGCACCAAAATGAACAAAGACCACGAAAAACTCAATAAAAGTAATTTATTTAAACAACTTTAAATTTGAAAAACATAATTATTCCAATTAAATATTAAAGAAAGCAAAATAAATAGAGCAACGCTCCAAGCTGGGGGGAAGTTTATTGAGTGGGAGTCGAAGATACTTCATTTATTTAGACATATTATAGGTAAGGATTTTTTCATCATCAAGGATCATTACTACATCATCCACAGTTAGTCCAAGCTTGCTTAGTAGCACATCATCTTTAGTAGCTTCTCTATCCATATCATCACAAGATGACAAGATAAAACTTTTCATGAAGCTTGTAAGCGGTGGTGCCCTTCCAAATTTAGGCAGAGAATTATTCTTAGTGTTGGGCTTATCAGGCTCAAGCAACCTTCCAATGTCAATCAAATCTTGGATTTCATGCCTTAATCGAACACATTTATCTGTCTCATGCCCTTGCACTTGATGGAATTAACAGAATACCTTGGCATCAAAATTTGGAGGTAGAGGCTTGTGTAGATGCTGAGGTGCCAAAGGTTGTAGCAAATCCATCTTCATTAGATTTTCTAACATCTTTGACAAAGGCTCCCTCAAGTCTGAAAATTTATGCTTCTTTGCCGGTTCAGTTGTTGCATTTTTGTCAACACCTCCTCTTTTCCTTTAACTTTGCCCACTGGGGTGGTAGCCGCCCTTATTGCTCCATTTATACGGCACATAATTCAACTGGTCTTGTAGAATAGGGATTGATCTCTCAGTTTTTATTTGATCTCTACTAGCAGACATGTTCCTTGTTAATGTTGCCTTTCCCTTCTTCTTTAGTTCAATGGGAGATGCCTCGTTAACATTGTTGATGATCTCCAAAATCTGAATCAATTGGGTCCTCATAATTTTAAAAAATTGATCTCGTAGCTCGGCCATCCTAGCTTTGACAACTTCATCGACTATGTCCCTTAGCTAGTTTGCATCCATCCTTCCAATGAAGCACCTGAATCAAAATCAATGTTGTAGGTGGTGTCGTTGTATGCTCATGAATTGTCGTACTCCAAGTCTGTGAGCCAGAAAAGATAAATGACATGTTATGCAATGTGTGTATACATGTATGCACAAACAATAAACAAACAAGGATAAATAGGAAGTTATAACATCCACACAAAAATGGTGAGTCTATTTTCCTAGAATTATGGTTAACAAAATACCAGCGTGGGATATTTTATTTTCGAAAAGTTTCCTCGGACGGTTTAATCAATAGTTGCATTTTCTAATATAGAAGTTGGTCCATGATAATTCTCATTAATTAGGCTTTAATCCATTGAATCTCAGCTAAAATAGCTTTTATGCTCTATTGAATTAAACCAAAATTAATAGGTTTACCATAAATAGATTTCTTTTTTGAAAAAGCAATCATTGATTCATGCCAAAAACAAGCTCACGGTTAATAATTCTTGGTATAAGCTAGGCTCACAATTGATTTTTGGTATTTCGTAATTGACTTAAATAATTTGTAAGCTCTTTGTAAGAAAAGGTTGCATTTTTAAATGAAGTGAAAGATAATTTATTTGTTTGGGCCATAAGGTGTAAAAAGATTTTTAACCCATCTTGAAAGGTTTTAATGTCCAAAGACCTCTTAAAAAATTTGAAAATAGTTTTGGTCTTTTGGATCTTAAAGGAAAAAAATTATTTTTGAGCTTACAGTATAGGTAGGTCATATTAAAAAAGAACAAACCAAACAAGCTATGGTTCAAACCAAGATATATCAATCATAGTCAAACAATAAGCATTCGGGTTAAAACCTAAGGAAAATAACAAGTCCAATTACATGAGCTTTAGTCTTTGGGTTGAAAGGCTTAGGTTTCCATAGTAGGCATATAACAAAAAGTGCAAGGCTATGAGTGGTTATGCTATGCTCGATCTCCATACCTTGAGTGAAAGTATAGTATCCCTCAATAGCACAACATGGGTAACACGAGCATCCTAACTCACGCACACAATGCAAACTAAATGATGCAATGGACAATATCATAATAAGAAAGAATAAAATAATATAAAGACCAACGGAATCAACTTTTCTTATCCCCAGTGGAGTCTCCACTATGAGCGGATATTTTCACCTACACTCCCGTGTGGAATGGTTCTTGTGACTTCAGCACTGTTAGGCTCAGGGCCTTAGAGAACACAGGCCTAAACCCGGAGAAAATATAGTCGCCACCCGAACGAGCCGAAAAAAAGAAAGGGGTGGATAACTCGATTCCTAAGAAATTCCCAATCCCCTATTTGGTTCGAAAAGTTAGGTACGTGTGGGGAAGGTGAGAAATGGGTCAGCACTCCCACAACGCCCGGTTCATTGGAACGGCTTCCTTTTCAGGTCTTAATATAATAGAATTTTTAAATATAATGATATTATCCATACTACATGTGATCATTAAAATAAAAAGCATCATTATATTAAAATCAAAATAATGTTCAAACAAAACAAATAAATGGATATCCATCCGATGATAGAAACATGTCCTTATATTGTCCAATGTCTAAAACTAAATAGGACACCCACTAAAAGGTGAAAACGTATCCTTTACATTAATCCCAAAACTTGAAATAAATTCAATTACATGATGACTAATTAATGAGGTACCCAATCATGGAAACATACCTCTTACAATTTTAATAAACAAATAATAATTAAGAAAATATTCATCCAAAACAAATCAAACATTGAAATTAAATAAATTGATCATCAAAATATATAATAAACTATATAATCAAATCCAAAATTAAATAAAGCAATAAATGTATAAATTTAGGGTTTACATCTTAAATTAAGGTTTTAAGAAAAAATAGTTTATGGATTTGATTTATAGAACTATTATTATTATTGTTACTTAAAAATATTAAGATACTGTGATATTTGAGAAAAGAAGAATTAATTAAGGTTTAGTTTTATAAACTAGGATTTTAATTAAGGAAACTAACATTATTATTATTTTTCACAAGAATTATGACTACTGTATAATTTTAAATCAAAGTTTATGAAATAATTTCTATGAAAATAATTACTAAATTTAAGGTTTGTTGTATTAATTATGGTTTAAGAAAACAAATTATTGTTTTGAGGTATTTAAAAATATGTAATTGGGGTTTTGATAATGAAGCTGCTGCATGAAACAAGATTGTGATAAATAAACTACTATGATCCTATTCTAAAAGATGACTTGCAAATAATTTAGATTGAAAAGCTAAACCTGCATTTGAAGGCTCCACCAAGGCTAAATCTTTGAACCAAGCTTTGAATTTGCTTAGATCAATTAAAGTGTTGGTAGGGTGGAACAATTGTCTGTGCAATTGTTAAAAATTAATTTGTTCTTGCTTCTGTCTCTCTTTGTTGCTTTTACTCTTTCAAAAGGAAGTCCTAAAGTCCTTGAATAAGTTTCTAAAAGGTCCAAATAATTGTTAAATCTCCTCGTCCAAAATCCTCTGCCTTTTTTCTTTTTTTGTTTTGTGTTTCAGCCTCCAGTCCCAATAAAAAATTTCCAAAGTTCCAAGAAAAATCCTCCCTCTAAATAATTCCTCTAGTCCATCAATCCCCCAATTTTCTCCTCCTTTGTGAGTTTTTTCTCGTCCTATTTATAAGAAAAAATAAAACCTAAAACTAATTGCTTAAGGAAAATAAAACTGATAAGAAAATAAAAAATAATTCGAAGTTAAAAAGGTTTGGTCGAAAAAAACAACGCGTAGGCCTAGGCTGGCGAGCCTGCTGGGGTGAGCTGCGGGCGCTACAGGCGAGACCTGCTGTTAGGCGTTGGGCTTGCTGGCACGTGGGCTAGGCAGTCGCTGTTGCAGGGCGCGAGAATCTGCTGGCAATTGTGCTGCAAGGAACGGGCTGGGGCGAGCTTTGGGCGAGACTTGTTGCGGGGCAGCAATTCACCGTAGGCTCAGCCAATTCACCGCAGGCCCAAGCTGCGGTGAATTGGCTACCAACAACTAATTACTGCTTGCCGCGCATCGCTCGCCGATCAATCCAATTTTTATTTTTACTTTTATTTTATTTTTTTATTAAAAATAAATATTATTATATTATTAATAATAAATAAAAATAAATAAAATAAATATTATAAATAATAAATAATAAATAAAATAAATATTATATTATATTATTAAAATAAATATTAAATATTAAAATAAATCATAAAAATTATTTTGAACTGTTTTAAAATCTTTGGATTGGATCTGGTAAAAAATTAAGAGTCTACAAGTAGCTGGATTTAAGAGAATGTTGAAGCAGTTGATGGTAGTTTGGTATATTGTAACTATTATTTGCAAGATGTATGGTGAGCCAGACCTTGAAAAAGGTGTCTTGTATTGCCAATGATTTGTAATGTGCTCTATTTGTCCTACTGTTGCTAATTTTTATATGCATATGCCTGGGGAGTCAAGAAGTTGTATATATTTTAATGGACTATTTTAAAGTGCAATACAAATACTTGTAGCTTCTGAGGCTTGATTGTTCTAGGAATTGATGAAGTTTAGATGCTACGCAAACTTTCTATACTACTGGACAATGTTGGTTTATATGTGTTACAGAGTCTTTGTCTATATGTTTGAGGAATTTGTGTGAGGTAGTAACTATTTTGGTTATGACCAGTTAGAATTGTTAGTTGATGTATAGAGGAGCTTTATGTTGTTTAGGTTGGATTGTGTGGTTGAGTAGTTTGGTTATATTGTACATATGGCAAAAAATATATTATTTATTCTTTTGGCAATAAAAAATTGTTTTATTGATAAAAAATAAAATATAAAAAAATGAACGGGGTTACTTTCAGTAAAAACACTCATTTGTTTCTTTATGCATTGTGATAGAAAAGTCATAAACAAAATTTGCGAATTGGTATTGTTAATAATAGGCAAAATAAATAAAAATAAACTCAACAGCTTTAGAAATAAAAAATAAAAAAAAATAGCTTCCAACTTAATTATTTATATGAAATTAGATAATAGGTGAAATAAATAAAATGAACAAATATTAAAAAAATAAAATTAATCTTGACCAACACCCTTAAAAGCCCATTCATTCTCTTGACGAGATTTTGCTTCTTCTTTTGGTCAAAATCATTCTCAATTCCAAAAACATTTCAAACAAATTCCATACTCTTGTTTTTTATAAGATCGACTTTAGCTTGCGTTAGCAATTAAAGAAAATACTTAATATCTAGATAATTACTTGCCAAAATTAAACCCTAATCTCTTCATTACTTAGTTTCTTCACAAATTCAATATTATAGGATTTGATTTTATCGTTAGCATCAGTTGGGTTTGATTTCAGCTCAAGGTACTTTTTGATATAGCTAATTACTAAAGCAAGTGAGCTTGAGGATACATTAGGAGCAAATGTCATGGTGGATTTATTAGATGAAGTAGAATCGTTGTTCCTCTCATAAAAGAAATATTTTACTGTGGTCATCTCCATAGCTATGACTTCTTCCACCTTAAAAAGCTCATTGTTGAATGTCATCAAAGTGATTTTTATGGTTATACTTATCTTTGATTCAATGTTTCTTTGTATGTAGAGCTTAGTTGTTAAAAAACTAAAGTGATTTAGATTATGTATGTTTGGGCCTGATAATTTAAAAAAAAAAATTAACTAGCGTTACTTTTGGGTAATGCCCTTTTATTTGTTTGTATTTTATTCCAAAAAACAAAGAATGAAAATAATGCCCATTCATTTTTTTGGAATAAAATACTAGGAAATGACTGACACGTCTACATTTTATTAGATTATATAACTCTCAACCAGTGATATGATAGGGCTAAAAAATTGGTGAAACTATTTTTTTTTTTTTTTTGTATTTTGGCCTATTTATTACACAACATTGACATTTTTTTTCTCAAATACCAGTGTATAAGATTAAAAATTTATGTATATATATACATATTTTATATTAAAAGAACGTAATACAGGGATACTCTCGCCTATTTTGATTTCTAATAGAAGCGAGGACATAGTTGCAAAATCGCTCTTACTCCTATTGTCACTCCTGCATCTTATATGATAAATTGTGATTGGAAATTTCCTGATATCAACTCCATAATCGAGTTAACTCATTTTATTTCGTGTAATTATAATTAATTTTCCTTTAATTTTAATTAAATAAATGAATTTATAATTAATTTTTAACAACTAAATAAAATAATTTATTTTTGAGAGATTTATTGGTATAATTATTGTAGACCCTAGGATTTCCCAACTATTTGAATATTATCATAGGCCCAATTTTTAGGTTTGAAGCATAATAGAATATGTGTGAAGGATCTAAAACCCAAGATAGTTTATTGGAAGTCCGAAAGATTGAAAAAGACTCGGAAAACCCTAAAATTGAAAAGGATTGGCATTATGCCATTCTACAACTAGAAAAATGACAGTTTATAACTAGCATAACACTAATCTCCTACTGACAATATGCTAATTGCCTTTTTCTTTATATATAGGGCACCTTGGGTTAATTTTAGGGGGACTTTTTGGCTTCAACATCGGGAGACTCAACCAAATCATTTCTCAAATACTTCAAACATTCAAAACATTCATTTTATTGTATTTAAATACACATCTTGGAAGAAATGCAGCTGAACCGAGAAGAATGATCAAATTCATAACCAAATCAAAGAGTTTTTGGGGTTTTCTTGAAGATTCTTCCTTTATCTTCATTTTTCAAGTTTAAAACTTTATTTTTATGATTTTTCTCCTTCTTCTTCATTTTTGTTTATTTTATTTTAAACCAAAATATGTTAAAATGGACTTAAAACAAACCTAAGATGGATTATTTATAACCTAACATATTAAAATCAATTTGGAACTTTCTTATAACATTTTTATGGACTAAAATCATGAACTTGAACCTACTAGACCTCTTGAATATGATGAATTTGAGCCTTTTGGATCTTGAATTGGTCTTTTAAACTTTGAATGAACAATATAGACATATTTAGACCTCTGGATATTCATTTGATCTAATTTGTGGTCCATTTGCTTTTAGACATTGAATCAACATATTTTGGATTTGAAAACCACCTATAAATCATATCTAAAGCTTTGAAAAATATCAAAACTTATTTATGGACGGGAAAAGTATCAGATTTGAATCAAACCAGCCAAAATTGGCCATTTGCATTGAACTAGCATTTTGCTAGTTTGGGATTGGAAAATGCTAGTCCCAAACTAGCATATTGTCATTTGAAGACTAAGCAAAATGCCAGTCTTCAAGTGGCACAACTTTAGTTCTTTTAAAATCACCTTTTCGAGCTAATTCACTTCGAGTTTCTCTATTTTTGGTCTGGTTTTAAATGGTTTTTAATCTTGGAACTCAAATGTTGATTTTAAAATTAAGTGATTTTGGATTATTTGACTAATAATTGGATGATTGATTTTTAAAATCTGACTTAAAACATGATAATTGACAATATAAATATTTTTCCTCGGTTTATGTGTCATGATAGATCTAATGGCATGATTTAGGATGGTTTGAATGATAGTTTGATATTTCATGATTAAAATTGAACTTTGTATATTAGTAGCAGTCACAGACTTTGGTGGACTCCAATTCAAAATGACCTCAACTTTACTCGGATCAAGTCTTATACCATCTGCTCACACCACATGACCGAGAAAAGTCACTTGATCAAGCCAAAACACACATTTAGACAACTTAGCATACAATTGCTTCTCTCTCAAGGTCTGCAATACTATCCGCAAGTGCTTATCATGATCCTCCTCATTATGCAAATACACTAAAATATCATCGATAAAGACTACCATACACTGTAACACCCTTATACCCCATATACGCACACTACACACTACACACTACTACATTTGTAATATACGTATACCGTATACAAGAGTGCCACGGTTTATATTAAACAACCCAATCTATTAAATTTAAAATTAACCATATTATGAGAAAACTTGAAAACATTCAAATTATATTATAAAGTACAATAGATAAAATGTTCATTCAATACGCAGCAGAAAATATAGCGGTATTTACAAATATATATATATATATATCAAAAATCAAATTTTACAAAACATAACATTTATACATGTTTAGCAGTTCGTCTCTGATCTTTAAGCCCACAATCAACACTTCAGAGTCTAGACTCGACTCGGTCTAGCTGAACTCTCTGGTTCTACCAAGTTACCTGCGCGATGAACCACAATCGCGCTAAGCCAACGGCTTAGTGGTACAAACTACAATAACAATATGTTTCAATGCAATGCCAATGTCACACATTCAAATATTATAAACAATACATAAGAATATCATATTTCAAAACCTTACATTAAATTTTATTATTCATTTGTTTCATCATTTATAATTCACATTTAAACAAAGACAAGCATGGGCCCAAAAGACACAAATATGCCATTCAACTTTCAGAGTTAATGTTTTAGTTCAATTATCACATTTATCATTATCCCAACTAGGCTTCAAGGATTAGGCCCAACCAAGCTTCAAGGGGAACGAAGCATGCTAAGTATCAACCCAACTTGGCTTCAAGGACCAAACACAACCTAGCTTCAAGGGTTGTAACATCTCAACTAGGCTTCAAGGACTAGACCCAACCAAGCTTCAAGGGGAGTTAAGCATGCTAAACTTCAACCCAACTTGGCTTCAAGGATCAAGCCCAACCTAGCTTCAAGAGATTGTTACTATTAGGCATGCCACCAACAACAAAACACTGAAAATGGAATAACATATTAGGCACACAATTCATTCATTATTTCATTATCAATTTCATTCTTATTTCTTCATAATCATCTAGGCAACCATGCCTCAATTATTTCATTTCCAATATTATAGCCAACACAATGGCTTCACATTTCTTCATGATCATCTAGGCAACCATGCCTCAATTATTTCATTTGAATCATTATAACCAACCACACTGGCTTCACATCTCATCATATCTCAATTCACCTTAAAGCAATTCATCATTAAAGTATACATAACTAATTGCATTGAACATACATTTTGAATGATCATCATATCTTTCACATTATGCAAATCATAACATTAATCAAATGTATCAACAATGTAATAGATTACTTAACACATTTACAACCAAATGTGTTAAGTCCCAATGCCATGTAAATGTATGCAATAATGTAGGGTTTTTACTTACCTCAATAACAACTCACATCAATCTATACACTTCCTCTTCCAAGAATTCTTCACTACTTGGATTAGGGCAACTCAACCTCTTCACAACCTAATTCAAAAGGAATAATACACACTTATTTAAAAATACACATGAATTCCAATACAATTATTCACCTATTAGTCTCATACTAGGCCCGAAGATTATAAAATACAAGCCAAAGCCACTATCTAGGTCCCCACGGTTGTGGCCTCACAACCCCCACGGTCGTGGGATAACAAATGAATCTGCCCACTTTGCTTAAAACCCCCACGGTCGTGGCCTTCAATGACCAAGGTCGTGGCATTCAAGGGCCACGGTCGTGGCATCCATTATGCTTCTGTTTCAGATCACACTCATGTATTCTATGCTTTTAACTTTATTAAACACAAACATCTTGAAGATCTACAATAATAATTGATCAAACTCAATATTTACATCAATCACCAATTCACAACCATAACATAAACACAACTTTTACTCTTCCATTCAACTCCAAAATCACAATCAATTAAACCCAACACTCTCAAACACACCACAATCAAACATACTCATACTATTAACAATCAACCATCAAACTCAAATACAACTTAAAATAAAACAAGGGAATCAAGTGGAAGCTTACCAAAAATGATGAAACTTCTTAGATTTCCAACTTAATCACTTGAAACATCCTTCAATTTTGATCTTGGAAAATCAAAAACTTTCTTTCTCTTTTGCTATGAAGAGTGCCGGCCAAGAAGGAAAAGAAGAAGAGAAGAAGAAGAATGAAAAGCAAAGTCAAACACTTAATCTCTTTAAATCTCCACCAAGCAATTTGTATAATATAATATTCATAAAATCCTCTTCCACTAACTTAATTTCCTTTTAATTAATAATAAAAATAAACAATCTTCTTTTGACTTCCATTAGTTTGACTTGTATATGTTATATATATCACTATATATATAACATATACATTCTTCCCTTACCTCCTTCTCTTTCCAATTAAACATATACACTTATAACATTTAATTCAAATATAACAATAAATATTCCAAAACTTTTAGGGTATACTTTGGGATATTACAATTCTCCCCCTCTAAAAAAAATTTCGTCCTCGAAATTATCTGATATCAAGTCTGAAACAGTTGAGGATACTGATCTCGCATCGCTTGCTCACTCTCCCAAGTTGCCTCTTCCTTTGCATGATTCTTCCAAAGAACTTTCACAAGTGGCACTTTCTTATTTCTCAACTCTTTCACTTCATGTGCCAAAATAGCAATTGGTTCTTCTTCAAAAGTTTGATCTGGACTCACCTCAATAAATTCAATTGGCAAGATATGAGATGGGTTTGACCTGTACCTCCGCAACATAGAAACATGGAAGGCATTATGGATTCTATCCAACTCAGGCGGCAAAGCAAGTAGATAAGCAACTGGTCCAACTCTTTCTAATAATTCATAAGGTCCAATAAAACGAGGACTTAGCTTCCCTCTTTGACCAAATCTCAAAATCATTTTCCAAGGAGACACTTTCAAAAATATTTTATCTCCAACATCAAACTTTATGTCTCTCTTCTTCAAATTTGAATAAGATTTCTATCGATCTGAAGCTGCTTTCAACCGATCTCGAATTATTTTCACTTTCTCTTCCATTTCTTTAATCAAATCAGGACCAACCAATTTGCCTTCTCCAACTTCATTCCAACATAGAGGCGTCCTACATCTTCTACCATACAATGCCTCAAATGGTGCCATTCCAATACTGAATTGATGACTGTTGTTGTAAGCAAATTCCACAAGTGGCAAAAATATGTCCCAACTTCCAAAAAAATCAATGACACAGCTTCTCAACATATCCTCTATAATCTGTATCACTCTCTCTGACTGCCCATCTATCTGCGGATGAAAAGCAGTGCTAAAGTGCAATCGAGAACCCAAAGCACCATGTAATCTCTTCTAAAACCTTGAAGTAAACTGGGGATCTCGATCAGACACTAAAGAAATTGAAACTCCATGCAACTTCACTATCTCATTGATATGCAGCTCAGCTAACTTCTCCAAAGAGTAGTCCATCCGAACTGGAAGAAAATGAGCTGTCTTCGTCAACTGATCAACAATCACCCAGATAGCATCATGCTTCTTTTGAGTCAACGGCAAACCAGACACAAAATCCATTGTCACTCTTTCCCATTTCCATTCAGGCACTGATAAAGGTTGAAGTAACCCAGTTGGAACTTGATGCTTAGCTTTTACTCTCTGACAAGTGAGACATTGGATACAAACTCCGCTATATCTCTCTTCATACCTTACCACCAATAATGTTGCTTCAAATCCTGATACATCTTTGTACTCCCAGGGTGCATAGCAAAAACTAATTGATGTGCTTCTTCTAAAATAATCTTTCTCAATCTAGCATCGTCAGGAACACACAATCTATCTTTGAACCAAAGGCTACCATTGCTTCTCATATGAAAATCTTGGCTCTCCCCATTTTGGCAATCTGACACAATCTTCTGAATTTTCTCATCAGCCAATTGAGACTCTTTAATCTGATCCAACAACACCGGCCTCAACTGCAATTGAGCCAACAACGCACCATTATCACATGATTCAAAACTAGCATGCAACGCTCTCAACTCAACAAGCAACAAGAGCGAATAAGCAGTCAAACCTGCCAAAGACTTCCGACTCAAGGCATCAGCAACAACATTCGCCTTACCAGGATGATAATCAATCAAACAGTCATAGTCTTTAATCAATTCCAACTACCGTCTTTGCCGAAGATTAAGCTCTCTCTGAACCCCAAAATATTTCAAACTCTTACGATCTGTGTAGATAAAACACTTCTCTCCATACAAGTAGTGTCGCCAAATCTTCAAAGCAAAAATTATGGCTGCTAACTCCAAATCATGCATCGGATAATTAAGCTCATGCGGCTTCAACTGCCGAGAAGCATAAGCTATGACTTTACCCTCTTGCATCAAAACACAACCTAAACCATTATGTGAAGCATCACTGTAAATCACATATGGTTTATCTTCCACAGGTAAAGCAAGAACAGGCGCTTGAATCAATATCTCCTTCAACTGCTCAAAACTAGCTTGACAATTATCTGTCCACACAAATCTAACTCCCTTTCGAAGTAATATGGTGAGTGGAGTAGCTATCAAAGAAAAACCTTTCATAAACCGTCGATAATAGCCTGCCAAACCCAGAAAACTTCTGACTTCAGTTACAGACTTTGGTGGACTCCAATTCAAAATAGCCTCAACTTTACTCGGATCAACTCTTATACCATCTGCTGAAACTATATGACCCAGAATAGTTACTTGATCAAGCCAAAAATCACATTTCGACAGCTTAGCATACAATTGCTTCTCTCTCAAAGTCTGCAACACAATCCGCAAATGCTTGTCATGATCCTCTTCATTACGCGAATACACCAAAATATCGTCAATAAAGACCACCACAAACTGATCTAGATAGGGCCTAAACACTCTATTCATCAAATCCATAAAAGTTGTAGGTGCATTCGTTAATCCAAAAGGCATCACTAAAAACTCATAATGCCCATATCATGTGCGAAAAGCTGTTTTAGGAACATCTTCCTCTCTGACCCTCAACTGATGGTACCCTAATCTCAAATCAATCTTGGAAAACACTGCTGCTCCCTTCAACTGATCGAAGAGATCATCTATCCTAGGCAAAGCGTACTTATTCTTGATAGTCACCTTGTTCAATTGCCTATAATCGATGCACAAGCTCAAAGTACCATCCTTCTTCTTCACAAACAAAACAGGAGCTCCCCACGGAGAAACACTAGGGCGAACAAACCCTTTATCTAACAACTCCTGCAACTGCACCTTCAACTCTCTCAACTCAGCAGGTGCCATTCGATAGGGAGTAATAGAGATGGGAGTGGTACCAGGCAACAAATCGATACCAAACTCAACCTCTCTCTCAGGGGGTAACCCTGGCAACTCCTCCGGAAAAACATCTGGAAATTCAGCAACTGTGGGTATACTATCAAGCTGAGAACCTACTATTCTAGTATCCACAACATGAGCAATATAAGCGTCACACCCTTTTCTAATCAACTTCCTAGCTGCAACAGCTGAAACAAACAAGGATGCAAGTTGTCTCTGCTCACCAGATACCATCACACTTCTACCATCACCAGTTCTCAAAGTAACACACTTCTTTTGACAGTCTACCACAGCTCCATGCTTAGACAACCAATTCATACCTAAAATCAAATCATATTCCTTAAAAGGCATTTCAATCAAATCCCCCAAAAATTCCTCTCCTTGCACCACAACTGAACTATCACGATGCACCTTGCTAACTACCACACTATGCCCTAAAGGATTTGTCACCAACACATCAAATCCTAAGGACTCTGAATGCAATTCAGACACAGGCAAGATAGATGCACTTATGTATGAATGAGTAGATCCTGGATCAATCAAAGCAAGAACTGAAATGCCAAATAAAGAAAATATACCTGCAATAACTGCTAAAGCATCCGGCTGCCTCTGCATCACATACACTCGCTGAGAAGACCCAGCCTCATCTGGCCTACTGCCTCCGGATGTAGAGCCTCCTCTCTGACTGACTCCAGGTCGACCACCTCTACTGAAACCTCTGCCCCCTCGACCAACTCTGCTAACACTAGGTCGAGAAGCTGTAATATCAGTCTGTCTATCCTCCTGTAGCTCAGGGCAATCTTTGATAAAATGAGCTGGTGACCCACATCTAAAACATACTCCTGATCCACCCATCTTTCAACAAGCACCCCCATGTGTCCTACCACAATGAACACATATAGGTGGAATGGATCTCTGAACCACTGGAGTCGGAGCACTCGCTACAGAAACTGTAGGTCTCGGTCTTTGCCTCTGATACTGAACTGACCTACCTGACTGCCTCTGGCTCATACTAATTCTCAGAACAAAACTTCCTCTGCCTCTTTTAATAGATGAAGACCCTACTTCAAATTGGGATCTCCTAACTCTAGTCTCCTCCTCAGTAGCAGCTGTTGCAATACCCTGCGCTCTTTCAACACTTCTAGCTGCTGCAACCAACTGAGAAAAATCCTGATACCGAGAACCAGCAACAATGCACATAATAGAGGGCCTCAACCTCTCCTCAAATCTTCTACACCGGTCAATCTCATCAGAAATAATCCCCCCGGCATAGTGACTCAACCGGATATACTCAATCTCATATTCTGTCACAGTCCGGTTCTCCTGTTTCAGATTCAAAAATTCCATTTTCTTAACATCCTTATACTCCCTTGGAGTATATTTCTGCTCAAACTCCCTCTGAAAATCACTATAAGACAACGTTGGTGGATCATCCATGGCATGAGGAATCATCTTCCACCAATCATAAGCATCTTTTTGCAATAAGGATCTAGCATAATCAAACTTCTCTTCAGGAGTGGCTTGCAACTGGATAAATACTCTCTGAACTATATCCAACCACTGCTCAGCTACTGCAGGATATGTAGTGCCAAAGAAATCCTCAGCCCCATACTTTCTCAATTTATCATAATGTCTCACCGGCACTTGAGGCTGTTGTGGCGGTGGCGGCTGCTGCACTGGAGCTTGCCTCAACAATTCTACCACATGCCGTAACCAAACTGGCGGAACCTCATCAGCAGTTGATCTCTCTGGCACAGGAACAGGTGCCTCTCCAACTCTCTCGACCCTAGCTCCATCTCTACCCTCTTCAGGAGCTACACTCTCAGCACTACCTTCTACGGACTGACATGCCTGAGACGCCATCACTACCTATGTCTGCAAACACAGCAGAATATACCTCATTAAAGATCAGAGACTGCCAATACAAAAACATGTATTTTATTCAAAACCCAACTTTTAAAATCAAAATATTCTTTTTTTTTCCTACAATTTACCTAGGTTGAGAATCTCAAACCTAGGCTCTGATACCAAAACAATTGTAACATCCCTATACCCCATATATGCACACTACACACTACTACATCTGTAATATATGTATACCAGATACAAGAGTGCCACGGTTTATATTAAACAACCCAATCTTTTAAATTTAAAATTAACCATATTATGAGAAAACTTGAAAACATTCAAATTATATTATAAAGTACAACAGATAAAACGTCCATTCAATATGCAGCGGAAAATATAGCTGTATTTACAAATATATATACATCAAAAATAAAATTTTACAAAACATAACATTTATACATGTTTAGCAGTTCGTCTCTGAACTTTAAGCCCACAATCAACACTTCAGAGTCTAGACTCAACTCGGTCTAGCTGAACTCTCTGGTTCTACCAAGTTACCTACGCGATGAACCACAATCGCGCTAAGCCAACGCCTTAGTGGTACAAACTACAATAACAATATGTTTCAATGCAATGCCAATGTCATACATTCAAATATTATAAACAATACATAAGAATATCATATTTCAAAACCTTACATTAAATTTTATTATTCATTTGTTTCACCATTTATAATTCACATTTAAACAAAGACAAACATGGGCCTAAAAGATACTAATATGTCATTCAACTTTCAGAGTTAATGTTTTGGTTCAATTATCACATTTATCATTATCCCAACTAGGCTTCAAGGATTAGGCCCAACCAAGCTTCAAGGGGAACGAAGCATGCTAAGTATCAACCCAACTTGGCTTCAAGGACCAAACCCAACCTAGCTTCAAGGGTTGTAACATCTCAACTAGGCTTCAAGGACTAGACCCAACCAAGCTTCAAGGGGAGTTAAGCATGCTAAACTTCAACCCAACTTGGCTTCAAGGATCAAGCCCAACCTAGCTTCAAGAGATTGTTACTATTAGGCATGCCACCAACAACAAAACTCTGAAAATGGAATAACATATTAGGCACACAATTCATTCATTATTTCATTATCAATTTCATTCTTATTTCTTCATAATCATCTAGGCAACCATGCCTCAATTATTTCATTTGCAATATTATAGCCAACACTATGGCTTCACATTTTTTCATGATCATCTAGGAAACCATGCCTCAATTATTTCATTTGAATCATTATAACAAACCACAATGGCTTCACATCTCATCATATCTCAATTCACCTTAAAGCAATTCATCATTAAAGTATACATAACCAATTGCATTGAACATACATTTTGAATGTTCATCATATCTTTCACATTATGCAAATCATAACATTAATCAAATGTATCAACAATGTAATAGATTACTTAACACATTTACAACCAAATGTGTTAAGTCACAATGTCATGTAAATGTATGCAATAATGTAGGGTTTGTACTTACCTCAATAACAACTCACACCAATCTATACACTTCCTCTTCCAAGAATTCTTCACTACTTGGATTAGGGCAACTCAACCTCTTCACAACCTAATTCAAAAGGAATAATACACACTTATTTAAAAATACACATGAATTCCAATACAATTATTCACCTATTAGTCTCATACTAGGCCCGAAGATCATAAAATACAAGCCAAAGCCACTATCTAGGTCCCCGCGGTCGTGGCCTCACAACCCCCACGGTCGTGGGATAACAAATGACTCTGCCCACTTTGCTTAAAACCCCCACGGTCGTGGCCTTCAATGACTACGATTGTGGCATTCAAGGGCCACGGTCGTGGCATCCATTATGCTTCTGTTTTGGATCACACTCATGTATTCTATGCTTTTAACTTTATTAAACACAAACATCTTGAAGATCTACAATAATAATTGATCAAACTCAATATTTACATCAATCACCAATTCACAACCATAACATAAACACAACTTTTACTCTTCCATTCAACTGCAAAATCACAATCAATTAAACCCAACACTCTCAAACACACCACAATAAAACATTCTCATACTATCAATAATCAACCATCAAACTCAAATACAACTTAAAATAAAACAAGAGAATCAAGTGGATGCTTACCAAAAATGATGAAACTTCTTAGATTTCCAACTTAATCACTTGAAACATCCTTCAATTTTGATCTTGGAAAATCAAAAACTTTCTTTCCCTTTTGCTATGAAGAGTGCCGGCCAAGAAGGAAAAGAAGAAGAGAAGAAGAAGAATGAGAAGCAATGTCAAACACTTAATCTCTTTAAATCTCCACCAAGCAATTTGTATAATAAAATATTCATAAAATCCTCTTCCACTAACTTAATTTCCTTTTAATTAATAATAAAAATAAACAATCTTCTTTTGACTTCCATTAGTTTGACTTGTATATGTTATATATATCACTATATATATAACATATACATTCTTCCCTTACCTCGTTCTCTTTCCAATTAAACATATACACTTATAACATTTAATTCAAATATAACAATAAATATTCCAAAACTTTTAGGGTACTTTGGGATATTACAACTGATCTAGATAGGGACTAAACACCCTATTCATCAAATCCATGAAAGCTATTGGTGCATTCATTAATCCAAAAGGCATCACCAAAAACTCATAATGCCCATACCTTGTGCGGAAAGCTGTCTTAGGAACATCTTCCTCTCTTATTCTCAATTGATGGTACCCTGATCTCAAATCAATCTTAGAGAAAACTGCTTCTCCCTTCAACTAATCAAAAAGATCATCTATTCTAGGTAAAGGATACTTATTCTTGATAGTCACCTTATTCAATTGCCTATAATCGATGCACAATCTTAAAGTACCATCCTTCTTCTTCATAAACAAAACAGGTGCTCCCCACGGAGACACACTAGGGCAAACAAAACCTTTATCCAACAACTCCTGCAACTACACCTTCAACTCTCTCAACTCAGCAGGTGCCATTCGATAGGGAGTAATAGAGATAGGAGTGGTACCAGGCAACAAATCGATACTAAACTCAACTTCTCTCTCAGGGGATAACCCTGGCAACTCCTCAGGAAAAACATCTGGGAATTCTGCAACTGTGGGTATACTATCAAGTTGAGAACCCATTACTCTGGTATCCACCACATGAGCAAGATAAGCATCACACCCTTTTCGAATCAACTTTCTAGCTACAACAACTAAAACAAACAAGGATGCAATATGTCTCTGCTCACTAGATACCATCACACTTCTACCATCACTGGTTCTTAGGGTAACACACTTCTTTTGATGACTACCACAGCTCCATGCTTAGACAACCAATCCAAGCCTAAGATCAAATCATACTCCTTAAAAGGCATTTCAATCAAATCACTCAAGAACTCCTCACCTTGCACCACAATTGAACAATCTCGATGCACCTTGCTAACTACCACACTATGCCCTAAAGGATTTATCACCAACACATCAAATCCTAGGGACTCTGAATGTAATTCAGACACAGGCAAGATGGATGCACTTATGTATGAATGAGTAGAACCTAGATCAATTAGAGCAAGAACTGAAATGCCAAATAAAGAAAATGTACCCGCAATGACTGGTGAAGCATCCGGCTGCCTCTGAATCACATACACTAGCTGAGAAAGCCCAGCCTCATCTGGCCTACTACCCCCGGATGTAGAGCCTCCTCTCTAACTAAACCTAGGTCGACCACCTCTACTAAAACCTCTGCCACTACGACCTCCTCTCACACTAGGTCGAGAAACTGCAGAATCTGCCTGCCTATCCTCTTGTAGCTCGGGATAATCTCTGATAAAATGGTCAGGCGATCTGCATCTGAAACATACAGCTGATCCACCAATCTTCCAACAAACACCCCCATGTGCCCTACCACAATGAACACATGTAGGTGGAATGGATCTCTGAACCATTAGAGTTGCAACACTAGCTACAGAAACTGTAGGTCTCGGTCTCTGCCTCTGATGTGATACTGACCTAATAGGCTACCTCTGGCCCCTACTGAACCTTTGAAAATGATCTCCTTGGTCTCTTTTTGCAGATGAAGACCTTGCCTCAAACTGGGATCTCCTAACTCTAGTCTCCTCCTCAGTAGCAGCTGTTGCAATACCCTGTGCTCTCTCAACACTTCTAGCTGCTGCAACCAATTGAGAAAAATCTTGGTACCGAGAACCAGCAACAATACACATAATAGAGGGCCTCAATCCCTCCTCAAATCGCCTGCACCGGTCAATCTCATCTGAAAAAATCCCACCGGCATAATGATTCAACCGGAAAAACTCAATCTCATACTCTGTCACTATCCGGTTATCTTGTCTCATATTCAAAAACTCCATCTTCTTAGCATCCTTATACTCCCTCGAAGTATACTTATGCTCAAACTCCCGCAGAAAATCACTATAAGATAAAGTCGGTGGATCATCCATGGCATGTGAAACCGTCTTCCACCAATCATAAGCATCTCTCTGCAGAAGGGATCTAGCATAATCAAATTTCTCTTTAGAAGTAGCTTGCAGCTGAATGAATACCCTCTGAACTCTATCCAACCACTGCTCAGCTACTGCAGGATCGGTGGTACCAAAGAAATCTTCAGCCCCAAACTTCCTCAACTTATCATAATGCCTCAACGAACTTGTAGCTGTGGTTGCGGGGGCGGCTGCTGCACCGGAGCTTACCTCAACAATTCTACCACATGCCGTAACCAAACCGGCGGAATCTCATTAGCAACTGGTCTCTCTGGCACAGGAGCAGGTGCCTCTCCTACTCTCTCAACCCTAGCTCCATCTCTACCCTCTACTGGGGCTACACTGTCAGCACTACCTTCTATGGACTGACGTGGCTGAGACGCCATCACTAACTATATCTGCAAATACAGCAGAATATACCTCATCAAAGATCAGAAACTGACAGTGCCAATGCATGTATCTTATTTAAAAATCATATTTTAAAATCAAAATTTTCTTTTTCTTACAATTCACCTAGGTTGAAAATCTCAAACCTAAGCTCTGATACCAAAACAGCTGTAACACCCTCGTACCCCATATACGCACACCGCATATGCCCACTCAACACACGATATATGCATACCGGATAAAGGGGTGTCACGGTTCATTTTAAACAAACCAAACTTTAAACTTTAACATATTATTATCATAAGTCAGTCTGAATAAACTTAAAATATTTAACCTATATTATAAATAGTGATGGATAAAACATTCCTTCGTTAAAATACATATATATATATATAACATTAGTACCCACAAGTTTATCCAAAAAGTTCAAAACATTTGTTAAATAAGCAGCAAAAAATACATATGTATATATATCAAAATCAATATTTACAAAATTATAGAGTTATACATGCTGGCAGTTCGTCTCTGATCTTGATGTCCATAATACAGATCAATGCGATGATCATGCACAATATATATGAATATATCAACTCATTGCATTATATCTCAACATATTAATCATTTGTGTCATTTTTCATAATTCACATTAAAGCATATCATAACATATAATTCATTGATCAAAAATATATCAAGTAACTTAACACATTTCTCAACTAAATGTGTTAAATCCCAATGTCATATAAATGCATGAAATCATGTAAAGTTTGTACTTACCTCTAAGAGCAACAACACCACTCTATCAACTCCTCTTCCAAGTTAACTCTCAACACTTGAATAAAGGTAGCTCAAATCTCTTCAAAACCTAATCCAAAGGTGATCATATACACTCACTTAGAGATACACATAAGAAAATAAGAAAGAGAACTATCTAGGGCAAACTCTACACTTGACACGCTCAACAACACGGGCATATCCCTGACCGTGCCCTAAACCCACAGCACAGAAGCTTTGACACGCTCAACAACATGGGCGTGTCACTGGCCGTGTCAATCCTCCCTCAACACATTAGCTATGACATGCTCAGTGACATGGGCGTGTCACTGGACGTGTCAATCTACCAACATCACAGTAACTATGACACGCTCAGTGACATGGGCGTGTCACTGGTCGTGTCAATACTACTCCAACACAGAAGCTGTGACACGCTCAGTGATATGGGCGTGTCACTTGTCGTGTCATCCATCCAGAAAATAGAACCATTGACACGCCCAAAAACTTGGCCATGTTCATGGGCGTGTCAGGCCAAAAATCCTGATTTCGACACCAACCACACCACATCCAATGAACATCTTACTTAACCCTTTTCCACTCCAAACAATCTTACCCCAAATCATCAATAAACTTGCAAAAACACCAAAACAACTCAATACATACATCAAACACAAATCACAACCATCATCACAACTCATCACATATACAAAACACAACACTTGCTTTCCATCACCAAACTTAACCATTCCTTCAAACCAACCCCAAAATCAAAACCAAATAAACAACATAATCTCAAACTCATCAAAATAACCATACACATATCATCAACAACCTCAATTCACAAACTCAAAAGAAAACCAAAGAATCAAGTGGAAAACTTACCAAAAGTGATGAAAACCCTTAGAATTCCAACTTGATCACTTGAAACACCCTTTAATCTGTAGTTTGGAAGAGCAAAAATCTCTCTTTCTCTCTTGCTATGGAGATGGCAGGCCAAAGAGAAGAGAAAAGAAGAAGAAGAAGATGAAAGTCAACCCACTCAACTCTTCTCTTAACCACTAAAGCCTTCTTTAAATCTCAACCAAGCAATTTTAATAATATAATATTACAAATATCATCTTCCACTTAACTAAATTTCGATTTATAAAATTATTTAATAAATCTCATTTGACCAACTAAATAATTGACTTGTATATGTTGTATATATCTCTATATATACAACATATACACACTTCTCTTTTCCTCTCATACCACTTAATATCATAAATATACTTTATTTCATTTAATCCAATTTCAACAATAATCATTCCAAAAATTTTAGAGTATAGTTTGGGATATTACATTTAGTGTTTCAGAGAATGTATTTGATTTTATAATTTGAAAATTTAATTTATAGTTTTATAAAGGTTTATGTGATTTTTAGAAGCTGTAAAGTGAATTTGAGTCTGGATATTTAACAAAACATTTGGAATTTTGGAAAAGAATTAGAAGAAAACTAGTTTAGAGTTTTATGGTGTTTTTTTGGAAATAAACAAAACGATTTAAGATTTATAGAAACAGAAAATATATTTTTTAGGGTTTTTGGAAATAAACAAAATGATTTAAGGTTTATAGAAATAAAAGAGACAATTTAGAGTTTTTGGGGACATAAGCAAAAAATTAGGTTTTTGAGGTTTTAGGGAAACAGAAGGATGATTTTTAGGGTTTAAGAACGATTTAAGATTTTTGGGAAAACAAAGAAACGGATTAAAGTTTTTAAAGGTGTTTAGAAATAGAGGAAATCACTTAAGGTTTTTGGAAACAAAGATCAAGTTATTACATCTTCAAAGATTGAGGTTTTGAGTGTATAATCTTATGAATCAAATAAAGAACGAAGCTACTGTAAGAAAAAAAAAGAAATTAAGAATTCAAACCTTCGTTCGTTGGTTTCACCAAAAATTGCTTTTTGGATGAACAAGGTCAAAGGCAAGATGGTTGCCTTTGATGGATTGAATTGCTTGTTTCCTTCCGTAAAATGTTCTATTGTTTTCACTGCCAAAAAGTTTTAAAGTCCGATCTCCAAAGTTATTCAGTTGTTCCTTCACTCGATTCTCCTCCCCATTCTGTGTTGTTTTTAGTCCTATTTATAGAAAATTTTGATGATTAATCTTAATTGTTTACGAAATATAACATTAATTAAAAAAAGGAAACCAAAACCAAATTGAATTTGGTTTCAAAAAAAATTGAGTCGGAAAAATTTCGCTGGCGAAAAAAAACTGCTGCGAAAAAATTTTTCTGGCGAAAAAAAACTGGCGTGGGAATTTGCGGGCTACCGGAGCGAAACTACCTGCTAGCCATTTCGTCAACCTGCTCTTCGGCGATGAATTTTTTCATCGCCAATTTTTCCGTCACCGATTTTTATTTTTTTTTTGTTTATTTATTTATTATTATTTTTTTTATTTTTTATTAATTATAAAAACTAAATACTAAGACAAATATTATTAAATTAAGATAACACAA
The DNA here is from genome assembly GCA_947685225.1 of Garcia nutans. Classification (NCBI taxonomy): domain Eukaryota; kingdom Viridiplantae; phylum Streptophyta; class Magnoliopsida; order Malpighiales; family Euphorbiaceae; genus Garcia; species Garcia nutans. The sequence continues at coordinate 4,250,457 of CANTUV010000013.1, forward strand.
AAATTGTTTTGGACTAATTAAAATATATTGGACAATACAAAATTATTTTGGACTAATTAAAATATATTGGACAACATAAAAATTATTTTGGACTTATTAAAATATATTGGACCGGACTGGGTCAAAAATTAAGGGTCTACAGGTGGGACCCTTTTTCACCATACAACCTTTAACCATTTCATACAATGACCTTAGAACCTAACCTTAAGTTGTATGTACCATAATGATCAAGCCTTCTTATATACAATTCATGAAATCCTTTTCTCATTCATACATATACATTAGATTTAAGCCTTAGAAACCTTATACAAAGATAGATTTTAGGATATCCCATCTTGTACATAAGTCCAAAAGCCCTGTGCATCCATAGCCTTATTAAGCTTATCATCCCATGCCCTTGTCCACTATTAGACTTTGACCGTAGGCTTAACCTAGTTTCCCTCACTTAAACCATACCTCTAAGCTAATTAGCATCTTCCCCTTTCAACATTAGCCCTCTTTCGAAAGCCCTAATGTTCCATCTTCTTAATGATATGACTAAACACCCCCCCCCCCCCATTCAAACCCATATCCTCTCTCCTTCCCATATAGCCATAGACCTATACTTACAAACATTTCCCCACTTACCCATAACCCTATCCACAATCATAATCCAGTTCACCACACACTTTCCCCTTCCATAAGTTTCAACCTTCCATCCTTAAAGCCCCTAAAGCTTAGTCCCTTACCCTTAAAGTCCTTCCCTAAGCATGAACCTTAGCCATGTTGTCCCAACCCTAGCATAGCCTCATGGTTCAATCCCTTCTAGGACCACATCCATCCTCGATAGACCTTAGCCACAAGAGCTAACCCTTTGAACCATAGCCACAATGTCTCATTCATCCTTAGCCATGGATCATTACATTCACCCTTAACCATGGACTATACCTTTTACCATGGACCACATCATACACCTACTGCTTAACCACATGAACTAAACCCATGTGTGCCAACCCTCATGAACCTTAGCTATGCACTTACCTTTGACCATAAACTTAACCCATAGCCACATGGCCAATAACCAATGACCATGAACCAGAACTAATGACCGTGAACCAAAACCAATGACCATGAACCTAACCCATGGCCAAGTTACATTAAGCCTTTAACCATGAACCTAACCCACGACCAAGTTACATCAAGTCTTTAACCATGAACTCGACCCATGGCCAAAACCATCATGTCATAAACCAGAACAATGCTACATATAACTCTACCCATTCCATGCACCATGTGACCTTTTTAAGAAACTTAACAGCTCTAAAAAAGCCCTTACTAATCTTACCATTTTTACGTAAAGGTATATATGGCCTAATATACAGATCTAGACCCTGCAATTGAAGCACTTCTAAAGAGACAAGAAGAGATATTTCGAACCATGATGGCTAATCAACTAATTGAGCTAACCAAGATGCTATTGAAGTAGTGAAGCTCTATCCTTCAAGAAGTTGCCAATATGATCTGACCTGCCCTGACTTGGCCCACTCCCCTTACCACCACCCCAATATAGCTTCCACTTCCCAAGCTCCGTTGACTGCTCCAACCCATATAACACCACTAACTCCCTCACATGTAACACCTCCTCAAAATCGACCCATCTAACCATGTTCCAAAGTCAGTGATGGATGTCACTCATATTCCTAGCCCTTCCCAAGGAAGTGTTCCTTATCCGAAGTTGCTGGAGAAAATAGAGGTATTGGAAAAACATATGAAGAATTGTAAGAGTAGTGAGAAGTATGTTAATGTTTGCTCTCTCACCTTCTTTCCTAATGCCAGAATATGCCCAAGTTTGAGATGCATGACATGGATAGATTTGATGGCTACCACCAATGCGAATACTCACCTAAAATGTATGTTGGTGCCCTTTCTCCATTTGGAGTAACAAATGAGCTCCTTGCCCAGGTATTCTAATAATCATTAATAGGGGCAACTGTAAGATGGTTTTTGGACATTGACAAAACAAAGTACCAGACATGGAAATAAATATGCAATGCCTTCACAAAGCAATATCGCTATAACATTGAAGTGGATATGTCTTAAAATGATTTAGAGACTACTAAACAAAATCAGAATGAATCTCTCTCCTCATTCCTTATAAGGTAGAGAGCCAAGGCATCTCAAATGGTAAAGAGACCTTTAGAGTAAGAATAAATTAACATCATAATCGAGAACCTTCTGCTCATATATCAGTCACACCTGCAACCTCAATACTTACCAAATTTTAAGGCCTTGGTCACCATTGCTACAAAGATTGAGAACCTAGTCTAGGTAGGCCTAATCAAGGACGAGATAGCCTCCTCCTGATATGGAAAGAGTTCCACTTACACCATTAATCAAAAGAATGGGGAAGTGTTTACAATTTAAAAAGAACATGAGATTTTTACAAATTTGTGCATGCCATTAAGTATGGTATACAAAAAGGCCTTATAAGAGAAATTAGTTCAACTTTTAGAGCTAAGACCTCCACCAAATCCTTTGCCCAAAGCTGAAATGGCAATGAGTTCTGCGAGTATCATCAAGGCATTAGGCATGAGAGAGAATGGAACCATTATTCCCCTCAGAAGACATCCAAGCATAAACACCAATCTCTCTAGATGACCTATGTCATGCCAACCCCCCATAGCCAGCCCAGTTATTCGTGCTATAAGAAGGTTGATGACTTAGTCGATCCACACCCTTTATATCAAGCCCCAATCCAGTCCATGTCTACTAGCCCTATATTTATATCCTAGTCAAAATTTTAGTGTAGTCCGAGTTAGCGTCAATGTCAAAATTAGTGTCAAATTACGCATCTGTTAGTCCTTTTTGTAATTTTTCATTAATAAATAAAATACTAGATTTTCTCCTTATCACTTTATGTGCTTCCATATTTAACCTTGGTTTTTAAAAAATAATAAATAATGGTAAAAAAACTCGAACATTGGTATAAAGATTGCATTATCATAGGAAGATCTGCGAAATGCTTGGTATCAAGATCATCAAGAGGTTATCCAATTTTTTCCATGGTATTATCATTTGAAGCCCCACTATAGATCATTTTAAATAAAATCATCAAAAAAAAAAAGAAAAATAATAAAGGTGAAAATTGCCTCATCATTTGTCTAACTTAATTATGGAAAAGTCATCTTATCAAAGAAGGAATCGAACCTAATAATAAAGATATCAAGTCAGAAGAAGCTATCAATCACCAAATATGCACCAAAGGATTCCCATATGATCATCTCCCTGTTCTATGGTCTATTAATTGGAAGTTGTCAAGATAGAAATGTGATCAACATTATATTAGCAATAAGAGAAGAAATTGGGAAATTAACACGATACTTCAACAAGAGGGTTATCCAATATCCCTTAACCCCAGTTCATGCTTTCTCAAGCAGATATTTTTTGACATAATTACCATTTTTGCATGTCTAGAAAGGATCAAGATCACTAGTCAACTCAAGAATAAGAGTTTTGTAGACCTAAACCTTTAGCAAGCAATATATAGTCATCCCTCATGATACTCCATCCAAATCATTTCAAGCCTTAACTTTTTTCTATGCCAAGGTTGTAATAAAAGAATAAAAAGAAAAAAAAAGGGACCTACTAAGTTGAAAACCCAAATTGGCAACTTAAGGAAAATTTAGGGCAAGCTTGTAGAGTTGAAAACCCAAAAGGGCAGCTCGGGCAAAAATTAAAGCTAAAATATGGTTGTTTTACTTGAACCAAGATCATATCTTCATGGAGAAAACCTTAAAGTCATTGCCTCAAAGTCATGTCTTCAAGGGCAAACCTCAAAGTTGTTGCCTTAAAGTCATATCTGCCCATAGTTGTCATTGTCTTAAAGTCATATATTCAAGGGACAAACCCCATAGTCATTACCTCAAAGTCATATCTTCATGGGGCAAACCCTAGAGGCAAAACTCCATGGTCAAACCTCTGAGGGACATATCCCCAAACCATCACTTGAATATTATGTTTAGGTGTATTCTTCTCAGTGTCTTCCTCTTGGTCATCAAAACTAGTTGTTGTGCCTTCTCATGGTACCATAAACCAAACACTTACAATCACCCAATTCTTGAAACTACCAGACAGTGCCATTGGAAGAAATCAACAAGCCATGATAAGCATTTCCAATACAGAGGTTCCAATGATACTCAAATGGGATATATTGGCCTAATTAGAATATCAAACCAAGTATTAAGTCCACTACGTAGAATAAACCTTTTCTTCCAAATTTTAACAATATATTTATTTAAGTTATGAACTTTCCTTCTTTTATTCATGATCTTTACTCATTTTCTTTTAAGGAATGTGTGCTCAATCTAGAATCTATAAGGCTAGAATTGGGATCCTCCTAATCTTGGATTTTTGAGATGTAATTTAATTATGTTTTATCTTTATTATTTATCATGGTTGTTGATGAGTGTTTTATATTGATTAATGTCATTCATATTATATTTTTCATTTATATGAAATTTATTTTATAAGTTCTTATTTAAAATAGCTAGAATTTGTACAATCAGTTGAATGTTCTCTCTCGAATTACTGAGTGTGGTAAATATTTGGAGGCTTGGAGCAAGTTTATGAAGGTTGATTTTAAAAGACGTGTACAGCTCTTGAGTTAAAGGTTTATGATGCTTGTAATCTTAATGATTTTTAAATTGTTGATTTGTTAAACCAGGAGTTGAATCAATGCCTTATATAGGAAGAAATGTATTGGAAGCAAAGATTGAAGCAACATTTGCTTTAGTATAGAGATCAAAACACCAACTACTTTCATAGATTGGCATCGATTAGGAAGAGGAGCAATTGGATTAGGACTTTGAAGAATGATGTTGGACAGTGGGTTTCAGAGACAAAGGGCTTGGACAAAATTGCAATGTCTTACTTCGCAAACTTGTTCAATGATTATGATGGTGGTTATGAGGTTATTACTTGTGCTCAATCGAGGGTGTCCATGTCATAAATGATAATGTAATTATTGCATTTCAGTTACTCCACTCTTTTAAGCGTAACACTGGAGGTAAACAAGGTCATATGGCACTGAAAGTTGATATATCTAAGGTATACAATAAGATGGATTGGTATTATTTACAATTACTGCTTCTTCATATGCGATTTGACCAAAAATGGGTAAATCTAATAATGCAATGTATGAATTCAATTGCTTATTTGTTTGCTATAATGGGAGGGAGAATAGAACAATTATACCAAACCATAGGCTTCGCCAAGGTGATCTTCTTTTACCATATCTATTTATTTTATATGCTAAGAGTCTTCTAGTCTATTCTCTAAGGCTAAAGCTATAATGTTTAAAATTTTAAATAGTAAACTTTCAATTTAATATTGATAATTGATAGTGAATAGTGATAAAAGTGACATGGATAAATGATGTAAATAGTATATCTTAAAATTTACAGAAGAAATTATTTTTACGGTTTTACGGGACTAAAAATCGAATTAGAATCAAAGGATAAGAAAGATGGTGCACCATAGTTAAAATGAGATTGGCCATACTAGATTGAACTTATTATATATAAACATGTATGTGTATGTAGAAGTTTCTTTTCTCTTCTTTCATCTTCATCTACGCTAATCACCACCACTTTTGCCATCTTCCTCATTTTCTTTATCTTCCTTTCTTCAAATCAAATAAAAATCAAGAGTATATCATATATAATTATAAGTTTTAGAAGAATAAGTTAGAAAGGTAAGATTATCAATAAGTGATCAAAGAAAAAGAGGAAAAAGAGAGAAGAAGAAGGATTTTAAAAGAGGTATGTGCTTATGTATTTTTAATTTGCAAATATTTGAATTTCTATGAATTTTAATGTTTGAATTGGCTGCTTGAGTCATCTAAAATGAATTATTACTGAAAAGCATTGGTTAAATGGTTTAATAAGTGAAAAAATAGTTAAAGAAACTTATAAGTGATGAATATGATTCTTAATTCAATCATTATAAGAAATGAGTGGTTTGATGTTGTTTTTAAGCATGAGTGATGGTTAAAGATTTATAAATTGATGTTTGAGTAAAGTATTTGATATAGACTCTTTTTATGTCAAAAAAAATAGTTTTTGATTCATTTTTATCATAAATCTTGAATATATTGTGTTTAAGTGGTTGAGTATGTGAAACACATAATTTTTGCCTGACATGGATAGTGACATGGCCATGTCACTGGGCATGTCAATGATGTTGTTTTTCAACATTGATGACACGGCCAGTAACATGGCCATGTCTTTGGGTGTGTCGTAGCTACTGTAATGCATGATTAATGACACGAGTAGTGATACGCCCATGTCGTTAGTCATGTCAAAGCTTTTTTAAGATGGACAAATGACACGGTCATTGACACTCCTATGTCATTGGGCATAAAACTTGAAGAATTTTCCCAAAATAGCTCTTTTCCTTGTCTTTCATCTGTGATTCCGACCTAAATGACTATAAGGCCTCAAAGTGTAAAAGATTTTTGAAACCAACCCTAACAAGTTGTGTAATAAATTTTGAATATATGATAAATATGTGTAATACCAAGTGTTGATCAAAGAATTATTCCATTCAAGTGATACACATAATTCAATGTTAATTAAAACTAATGAATTGCCCAAAGCATACTGATTTTAGATCTAGCTTGGAATTAAATGGTTAGTTAAAGGGAGGATATCTATAGTGATAGTGGGTACATCATGCCATTAATAGACACATTGTGTTATCAGTGACAGTGAGCATATTTGTCATTATACATTCTTGAGATTTGGTATTAAAATTGCTATAGTGATCCATTATCCAAACCTATGATCTAAGTTCAATGTGTATAAGCAAATTTAATGAAGTTATCTATATTGAAAATATTGTGTTATATAGTTATGGTTAAATTAACCAATTTAATCATGTTTAGTAGATTAAGTTTCAATGAATTTATTAATTTCTTTATTTAATGTTCTAAAAGTGATACTTTCCATTGTTTCTAAATTATTTTATGTATAGTTCTCTTTCCTTTAAATTTTCTTGCACATTGTAAATACATAAGCACCACTAATTTTTGTTTAGCATGTTAGAATTATTTCTAATGAGCAGATCAATCAAGAAGAGTTGAGACTGCAGAGTGAGAAATATATGTTCCTAATCAACTGCATCATAAAGGTTCAAAGATCAATATTATAAATATTGTATTCTGTATAGTTCACATGGCAATACTTTATAATTTTATATGACGGTTGTATAAGTTTGAGAGTAGTAAGAGAATTATAATAATATTTACAATGTAAGTCAACAATAGGAGTTCTTTGTAAATTAAACAGATATATGTTTGTAATATAGGCATGATCACGGTATTTCTTTTGAAAGTTTAATAATTGTATTAATGTATAGAAGCATTTTTGCTTTATTTACTATATTACATATATAGGCGAGTGTGAGTATTTAGATGGCATCACTTATGTAGTTAAGTATATAGACTATATAGGAGGTGTTACATTTAGTAGTATTAGAGCAGGTTTAGGTAGTCCTAAGTTTATTGGTTAAAAGAAAAGAGAAGTACAATTGTCATTGCTATGTGAAATATATAATTGAATAAATGTTTGATGCATTTGATTTTCAATGTTTAAAGGTATAAGATGGCCTCTGAATCCCGTCAAGGTACGGAGGAACAAGTTGCGTCCTCACACAGTCAAGCAAGTGTGTGGAATCAACAACCATCGAAACCTTCTGTGGACCAAATTCCCTTAGATCCCCAATTTGTGAGAAATTTTAGGGAAGTTCTCAGGCAAATCGTAGGAGTTACTCCTCTTGCATAGCCTCCACTTCCAGTGCCCCAAAGATCTCCATTAGAGAGAATTAGGAAATTGAGAGCTGAAGATTTTAAAGCTCATGATACTGATGAGTCTTCAACAGCGTAGTATTAGATGGAGAGGATTGTGAGAATTTTTGATTTTCTGCATTGCACTGATGAGGAAAGATTAGAGTGTGCAGTTTTCTTATTGCAGGAATAAGCTTATGCCTGGTGGGATACAAAGCAGAAAGGTGTACCTGCGGGTAGACTCACTTGGGCCTTTTTTTCAAGAAGAATATAAAAAGAAATATATTAGTGAGATTTATTTAGAGGAGAAGCGTCAAGAGTTTTGAATCTTAAGCAAAGGCAGTTATCTGTGTCTGAATATGAGAGGTAGTTTATTTGCCTTGGCAAATATTTTTTGGAGTTAGTTTCATCTGAGGAAGAGAAGTGCAAGCAGTTTGAACAGGGTTTGAACAGTCATATCCGGGTGTATTTAGTAGCTATAAGGATTAAAGAGTTTTCCACTCTTGTTAATGTGGCAGTTGCCATAGAAAATGAGATTAAACAAGAGCAGGGAAGAAGACAACAATCAAAGAAGGGATTTTCTAGTGAACAATGGCAAGGTGGCAAGAAAAGTCAAAGAAATATTCAAGCTCAAACTCAGGGGTCTGGTAGAGGAAGTGGAGCTAGTTTTCAAAGGTCTAGAGATGGCAGGTTTGGAGTTGCTACATGCTCATCTTCAAGGGCTATTACTATACCTTGTCAATATTGTGGTAAGGGTCATGCAAGTGAAGATTGCTGGTATCAAAAAGGGGCTTGTTTGAAATGTGGTTCTTCAGAGCATAAAATTAGAGATTATCCAATGATAAAAGAACTAGAAGTTGTTGAAGGACAAAGTTTTGTATAGAGGTCTCAGTCATGCCATAGGATAGGTAGAGGTGGTTGACCCAGTGTTAGTTAGCAGAGATGATCTAAAACAATAGATAGACCTCAGACTCGAGGCAGTGCTCCAGCTAGGGCTTATGCCATGAAAGTAGTGGAGGACCAGGATGCTCCTAATGTTATAGTTGGTAAATTCTCTTTACTTGGTCTTGATGTGTATACATTATTAGATCCTAGTTCTACACATTCTTATATATGTACAACTATAGCTTCAGGGAAGAAAATATGTGTTGATAAACTTGATTATGAGATAGAAGTTACTAACCCCTGAGGCCATATTATGAAGGTAAATAAAGTATATCAAAATTGTCCAATTAGAGTTCATGATGTAGAAATTCCTAATGATTTGATTGAAATTCCATTCCATGATTTTGATGTAATCTTGGGAATGGATTGGTTGTCTCGACATCAAGCAGTTATAGACTGTTGTAGTAAAGTTGTGACTTTTAAGATTTTGGATTATAGTGAAATTGTAGTTTGATGAGAAAAACAATTTTACCCTTCTAGTTTGATTTCTGTAGCTAAAGCTAAAAGGTTGATTAGGAAGAGATGTGAAGCTTACCTTGCTTAAGTTAATAATACATGACATTCAAGCAAGGATTTGGGAGACATACCTACAGTAAGTGAGTTTTTGAATATTTTTTCGGAGAAATTACCTGGAGTACCACCATAGAGGGACGTAGAATTTGTTATTGATGTAGTTTCGGATACGGCACCAATTTCTATTCCACCTTATAGAATGGCACCTCTAAATTTAAAAGAGTTAAAAGTGCAACTTTAGGAATTACTTGATATGGGCTTTATTAGACCTAGTGTATCACCCTAGGGTGCACCAGTTTTATTTGTGTAGAAGAAGGATGGTATCTTAAGATTGTGTATAGATTATCAACAATTGAATAAGGTGACTATTAAGAATAAGTACCCATTACCTAGGATTGATGACTTGTTTGATCTTAAATTAGGCTATTAGCATATGAAAGTTAAAGAAGTAGATATTCTGAAGATAGCTTTCAGAACTCGATATGGACATTATGAATTTCTGGTTATGCCCTTTGGTTTAACTAATGCTCCAGCAGCTTTTATGGACTTGACAAATCGAGTCTTCAAACCCTATTTAGACCAGTTTGTAGTTATTTTCATTGATGACATATTAGTTTATTCCAAAAATAAAGAGGAGCATGATAAACATTTGAGAATTATACTACAAACACTAAGGGAGAATCAATTATATGTTAAACTATCAAAATGTAATTTTTGGTTGACGAAAGTAGCATTTCTAGGTCATGTAGTATGTAACACCCCATCTTAGCTTATGTTCATAGACCAAGATGGAATGCTACTTTGTGATATTTGAGTCTTGGTTCTATACTTAGTCAATTTATAATACACATTTTACAAAAAAATTTGCCTGAGTTTCCCTTATAATTGGTGGTCCCAAGTGTCGCCAAAACTGATTTTTTTAATTTAATGAAAACATTTTTTTTCAACCAATCAATCTCAATCAATCTCAAACACTTCTATAGTCGACCTCCTTATATCCTCCACCAAAACCTGCATTAAAATTTCACACTTCTACACACACATCCATACACACTAATTCATACCAACATACAGTAATTAATATACTTAGCACACGTACTTTGGTCTTTTACTAGTCATACATACAATTCTTAGCTTACGCTAACATATGTACATGCCATTCTAGTTATATTACTTATAAAACATTTTTATCCGAAAAGTTACCAACACCAGCTGCTCGGGACACTGCAGAAAACAGCTTCTCGCTCAACCTACGAGTTTAGAAAAGAAAACTAAACTCGCTAAGTGTTTGCTTAGTGGGTACTTAAATCATTGCGTTAAATAAATAAATTAAAATTGTAATTAAAAACATGCATTTGAATACTTTAAATAAATGAATAAGATCTAAACATAATGATAAAAGATTAAATCCCATATTCTGAATTTAGAAATTACTCATTCTGCTTTTATCAATTTAGGTGCTCTACTGGTTTAACAGAACGTCAGCGGATAAGGAAGGGTCATGATAAACATATCTCATCATGATCATATTTCATTATCTTTCATCATAATTCTTGCACATGTGCCAATGGCCATTATCATTGAATCATTGATCATGTCATTGTAATCCTCGGCCTTCAGCCGGAATATCATATCATGTCATAAGCAGTGCTGCAGTAATAGTATAATGCATCATATCCTTATCTCAAGGGTTCTGACATACCAAGTAGAGCATAAATAATTTATTAATTACTGTGGTCATGATATTCAATAAGTCATGATTTTTTCATAATGCATATATTACTAGGATAACTTCTCATGATGCCTTTCTGATTATTCCAAACCCCTTTCGTGTCATTTTAAATGATATAACATCAATCTATATCATAATATTCAAGTTTTAACACATTTAGAAAAATGACCAAATGAATAGTAGCGCGGTGCATAAAATCGGCGACGCAATGGCGCGCGACTACTACATGATAAAATCTGTTTTTACTGCTGAAAATCAGTCAACTTTAGCAACAGTTTTGACAAAGGAAACAAACTTATTTTTGGCTGAAATTTTGCAGGAAAACCCCTTCATAAGTTAACTAAATTCATGTAAAATTTTGTCAAAATCTTCCTTCGTTTGCCCCCTCAACGGACTGCCCAAAATGAAAGCTGCAGAATGGTTCCCACAAGGGACCGTTCGGCCCAACTTTCAAAACTTGAGGGGAATTCATTTTTTTCTTGCAAAATTGAGTTTTGGACTCCTTTTTTGATACCATGGAAGGACTAAAGGTCCCTCTTTCAAAAATCAAACCAAAGAGATGACTAAAAGTTAGTCAAAGTTTATGGACAATTAACACAAATTGGGCTAGTTTGATTTTTTTTTTTTTTTCACCATCAATTAACTACAAATGACTAGAAGGCACTTTCCCACATATTTACCACACATAATAACATCATTTCAAAGCCATTTCAAAAGTCCCATAATGCAAAATATGTGAATTAATTGAAAAGGACAATGATTTAAGTACCAAACCTTAATTCTTTTCACTTGTTTCTAGTTCTTTTATGCCTTCTTTGCTTCCTCCTCTCTCACTCCTTGATTTTCTATAATTTTCATAAAATTAATGTCAAGGACATAATAAAATTTAAGTGCTTCATGCCTTATTTTTCTAACTAATACTACTAGTCATCCTTTTTATCATTAATCTTATATGTGCAAATCATCTCTTTCACTTTCTCTTCAACTTCTTAAATTTTCTATAATCATCATATTTATTCTTTCATTTGTATCTTGCAAATAATATAACCAATGAAAGAAATAAGACCATAGATGAATTTCCTTACCTTGGAATTGGTAACTTTCTTCTAAACTTTCACCTAGAAACTTGGAAATTCCTTTAATTTTTTTTTGTTGGAGGCCACGGCCTTTGCTTGGAGAAGTAGAAGGTGATTTGGTTTTTTTTTTCTAGAGATTTCAAGAACATGGATTATATATGTACACGTTTGTACATATAAATTTATTTTCTTTTTTTTTGATGGATGGGATTTTGCCAAAACAAAAGGCTAAATGAATAAGATTGCAACATGTGTCCTTCTTTGCCTTTTTATCATTTGGATGGGATTTTGCCAAAACAAAAGGTTAAATGGATAAGATTGCAACATGTGTCCTTCTTTGCCTTTTTATCATTTGGTCCTTGACTTTTAGTCTATGTCTAAATTGGTGCTTGGTTGGTGGAATGACCATAATGCCCCCTTCAGTTAAAAATTTACCGTATCTTTCAGACCGAGTAATTTCATGATGCATAAAATATACCGTCATGCTCCTTTCGACCCCTAGTCCTCATTTCTAATATTTATTCTTGATTCCCAATCAATTTATAAAAATTACACTTATGCCTTTGACTTTCGTAAGAATTCCCTTTAGGTCCTTACGTGATTCGGTCTCCTCTCGAGTCCGTTCGTTGATATCGATCATTGTGGGATCCTCCTGCTTGCTTCTAGTACCTTTATATGCCTTGTTTTCCTGTCTATAAATTATTATTACATATTGACAAAAATACCCTTGGTCGAAAATCCACTATATCTCCCAAACCGTGCATTTCCGGGAAAAATTATGGCCTTCCGTTGCGACCCAATTTCCCTCTACTTTTCATCCTTGAGGTCTGTTATAGGCACTATTAAGGACTTCCGGAATGACTTTTGATAATTACGGCCACCTTCACAAAACTTTGCAATCTTTTCAAATAGGTCCTTTCAGTTCTACAGAACTTCCCTTCACTTCGCGCTCTTAAGTAGCTTCTCGGGATGGTTCCTCTTACTGTACATGGACATACTGTACATATGTATAAGTTGGGTCGTGACATTTCTTCCCCTCTAAAATTTAGGCTTCGTCCCGAAGCTAGTCAGTTGTAAACAAGTGCGGATATTGCTGCTTCATAGTTTCTTCTCTTTCCCAGGTTGCCTCTTCTACCTTATGATTTCTCCACACTACCTTAACCAGAGGAATTTTCTTATTTCTCAATTCTTTAATCTCTCGTGCCAAAATCTTCACTGGCTCCTCTTGATAAGTCAAGTCGGGCTGGACCTCGATATCTTGTGTCTTGATGACGTGTGCAGGGTCTGAACGATATCGTCGTAACATCGAAACATGAAAAACATTATGTATCCTGTCCAGTTCGGGTGGTAGGGCTAGCCGATAAGCTACTGGGCCTATACGTTCGATGACTTCGTATGGTCCAATGAATCTGGGACTTAACTTGCCTTTCTGCTTAAATCTCAATACTTTCTTCCATGGAGAAACTTTAAGGAAAACTTTGTCACCTGCTGCAAATTCTATGTCTTTTTGTTTCAGGTCTGCGTACGACTTCTGTCTATCTGATGCAACCTTTAGTCTGTCTCGAATGATGTCAACTTTCTCCTGAGTCTCCTTCACAATGTCGGGTCCAAGAACTTTTTCCTCACTTAGTTCTGTCCAACATACTGGCGTTCTGCACTTTCTTCCGTACAATGCTTCATAGAGTGCCATCTGTATGCTGGATTGGTAGCTGTTGTTATATGCGAATTCCATTAGGCTTAGGTACTTATCCCAGCTACCTTTAAACTCCATAACACACACTCTCAACATGTCCTCCGAAATCTGAATTACTCTTTCAGATTGCCCATCCGTTTGAGGATGGAAAGCAGTGCTATAGCTTGCTTGGGTTCCGAGGGCCGTTTGGAGCTTTCTCCAAAAGTTCAAAGTGAACCGTGGATCTCTGTCCAAAATAATAGATGTCGGGACTCCATGCAATCGGACAATCTCTTTGACATATATTTCTGCCAACTTATCCATTGAGTATTCCATTCGCACAGGCAGAAAATGAGTTGACTTAGTTAATCGATCGACAATTACCCATATAGTGTCATGTTTATCTCTCGTCATTGGCAGTCCTGTGATGAAATCCATAGTGATATGATCCCATTTCCATGTCGGAATTGTAATTGGCTGTAATAGTCCTGATGGCACTTGATGTTCTGCTTTCACTTGCTGGCATGTCAAACACTTGGTTACGAAATCTACGATGTCTCTCTTCATTCTTGGCCACCAATAGAATTTCTTCAAGTCTTGGTACATTTTTTAGCCCCTGGGTGCATTGCGTAAGGACTACTGTGGGCTTCCTAAAGAATCTTCTTCTTTATATCTCTTGTTGCTGGTATTACTGTCTGACTTTCGTAATATAAACTGCCCTCTCTTGAAATTTGAAACTTTGTACTTTTTTCTTCTTGTACTTGCTTGATCCATTTTTGGACTTGTTTATCTTTCTTTTTTTATGTGCTTGGTGGATTTCCTGAAAAAGCGTGGGTCGTGTTTGCATTTCTGCTAGCAGTGCTCCTTCTTCTGTTGATCTTAAATTGATCCTCATAGCACTTAAGGCTTGCATTGATTTCCTACTAAGTGCATCGGCCACGACGTTCGCCTTTCCTGGATGATAGTTTATGACATTGTCATAATTCTCCAAAATTTGGATCCATTTCCTTTGTCGCAAATTGAGGTCCTTTTGTGTTGGCAGATACTTCAAGCTTTTATGATCCGTATAAATGTAGCATTTTTCTCCATACAGGTAATGTCTCCATGTCTTGAATGCCAATACAATAGCCACCAATTCTAAATCGTGTGTTGGATAATTCTTCTCGTATGGTTTAAGTTGCCGGGAAACATACGTGACCACTTTACCTTCTTGAATGAGTACACAAACTAGGCCAATGTGCGATGCATCGCTGTATAACACAAAGTCCTTACCGGGCACTGGTTGCGTGAGTATCGGGGCATTTGTTAGCTTTTCTTTCAGTTTCTTAAAGCTTCTTTGACATTCATCTGTCCACTGAAATCTAGCATTCTTCTGAAGCAACTTGGTCATTGGGGCAGCGATAATGGAAAATCCTTTCATAAATCGTCGATAGTATCCTGCCAATCCTAGGAAACTTCTCACTTCTGTTACTGTCCTTGGCGGTTTCCAATCCAAAATAGCTTCTATTTTCTTAGGATCCACTCTGATGCCCTCAGCAGATACAATGTGTCCCAAGAATGTCACTTCTTCCAGCCAAACTTCACACTTACTGAGCTTGGCATACAGTTGTTTTTCTCTCAATGTTTGCAATACAATGCGGAGGTGTCGATCGTGCTCTTCTTTGTTCTTTGAATAAACAAGAATGTCGTCTATAAACACCACTATGAATTGGTCGAGGTACGGATGGAAAATTCGATTCATCAAATCCATAAATACTGCTGGTGCATTTGTAAGCCCAAAAGGTATTACAAGAAACTCATAATGTCCGTACCGAGTTCTGAAAGCAGTCTTTGGAATGTCCTCCTTCTTAATTGGCAGCTGATGGTATCCCGATCGGAGATCTATCTTTGAAAATACACTGGCTCCTTTGAGTTGATCGAATAAATCATCAATGCGTGGTAGTGGATACTTGTTCTTGATTGTGAGCTTGTTCAACTGTCGATAATCCACGCATAGCCTTAAGGATCCATCCTTCTTCTTGACGAAAAGTACCGGTGCGCCCCATGGGGAAATGCTTGGTCGTATAAAGCCTTTGTCGAGCAGCTCTTGTAATTGCGTCTTCAATTCCTTGAGTTTCGCTGGCGCCATTCCGTATAGGGCAATCGACACTGGTGCAGCTCCAGGATAAACATCTATGGTGAATTCCACTTCTCTCTTAGGTGGTAGTCCGGGTAGCTCATATGGGAAAACATCGGGAAAATCACACACCGTCGGTATGTCTTGGATCTTAGTAGCATCTTTCTTTGCTTCCATTGTGCTTACTAGATATGCCTCGCATCCCTTTTGTATTAGCTTCCTTGCCGTCACTGCCGATATTACGTTGTTCAAATAGTCGCCTCTTTTTTCCGACTACTGTCACTTCCTCTCCGCGAGGGGTATGGAGCGTCACTCTTTTCTTCTCACAGTCAACTATTACTTTATGCTTTGCTAACCAGTTCATTCCTAAAATTACGTCAAATTTCCGAAATGGTAATTCCATTAAATTTCCAAGAAATACATTTTCGTGTATCTCTATAGGGCATTCTTTGATTACTTTGTTCGTAACTACTTCATCTCCTATAGGGTTTGTAACTAGTATACCAGACTTGACATATTCTACTGGTAATCCTTTTAAATTCTCACTATGCATGCATATGTACGAATGTGTGGATCCGGGATCAATTAAAGCATGTACAGGTTTGCTGAACATATAAAATGTACCAACAATGACGTCCGATGCTTCTTCTTCTTCTCGGGTTCTCATTGCATATACCTTTGCTGGTGCACTTGTACTAGGCTGGTTAACAGTCTCTGATTGTGCGCTTTGAAAGTTTGGATTACCTCCTCTTCCTCTGCCTCGGCCTTTACCAAAGGTAGGCTGTGACCTCTCCATTGGTGCGGGAGTATTCATCTGTATTTTAGGGCAGTTCACCTTTATATGGTCTAGTGCTCCACATTCCCAGCATCCTTCAGTTAAATACCAACATTCGCCTCCATGTCTTTGTCCGCAATGCTCACATAGAGGAAAAGTATATCCTTCAAAACCCGTGTTTCTTCCAAATCCTTCACTAATTCCTGGATTGTTACTTCTTCCTCTGCCTCTACTTAATCCTCTTCCGAAGCCTCTTCCAAACGGCCCCGGTGCACTGGCTACAGATGTTTGATAACTCATACCTCAGCCTGACCTCTGATTCTGAAATCGTCGGCCTTGTTGCTTAGAACTACTTCCTCCTCTGAATCTCTTTCGGGCTTGCTAAGGTCCTCCCGGGCCTCGAGTTTGCATCCTTTTTTGCTGCATGTGCTGATGCCTATTCCTCTCATCCACTTGTACTTTCTTAACGTCCAAAGCCTTTGCAGCAAGCTTGGAAAATTCTGATATATCTATGGCTACCAATTGCACTTTGATTTCATTGTTTAATCCTTCTAAGAATCTCTGGCATCTTTCCTGTTCTGTTTCTATCATTCTCCTTGCGTACTTACTAACACGAATGAACTCTTTTTCATACTCGGATACCGTCATTATTCCTTGCTTTAAGTACGTGAATTCATTCCTTTTTGCGTTTAAGTACGCCTTGGTGATATATCTCTTCTTAAACTCGATTTGGAAAAATTCCAATGTCTGCTGTTCTGGTGGCACGTGCTGCTGTGTAGTCTCCCACTAAATGTACGCTTCTTCAACCAAAAGAGACGTGACACAAATAAATATTTCCTCTAGAGTGCACCTTAATTGATCCAATGCTCTAATGGTACTATCTAACTAGTATTCTGCTTCCTCAGATCCTTCTTCCCTACTGGCTTTAAATTCCTTAGCCCCATACTTCCTTAATTTCTCGATTGGGGGCTTTCTCTCTCTTTCGGCAGCAACAGGTACCATTCCTGCCATTTGTTGAAATGTTGCTGCCATCTGTCGTAAATAAGCATCGGGGCCTTCTGCGGCCACCGCTGCTGGTTGTGGTATAGTTCCAAGACTCTCCTCTACATTCGTAGGCACAAAGGCACGTGACTCGACCTCCTCATCTACGCCTCCTCATCTACGGCTCTCTGTGATTCAACTTCTTGCGACATTCTACAATCATATACGTGTATATCATAATAAAGTTAGCAGCTGGTTTGGCTTGGCATATTAAATTTCCTATATGGCATGTACATAGATAAATTTCAATCATAATTTCAGATCATACACTTAATATAAACATAACCTTATTTATTCACATAATCGCGTTTTCATACATATTTAACGTACATCATCACATACTCCTACTTATGGCCTATTTTACATCTATGTATAGCAAAATGGCCTATATTAGTTTGTTACTTGTCCGGCCTATTTATATCTATTTATAATAAAATGGCCTATCTGCTGTTGCATTTTTATCCGCCTATATACATAACCAAAAGGGTAGCAAAATCATCAGCCCATCACAGCTTAATAAGTAGGAGCTCGGGGAGAGGTAGCACTATCTGAACTCTAGGAAGGTTATGAGGGAGTTCGTCCATTCTATCCTGTAACATCTCTACCCTTCCTTGCAAGGTCCTAGCCAAACGATTCACATTCTCAAGCTCTACTATAGTTTGCGTCTTATCCACTTGTAACGTCCTAACATCTTCCATCAAGAGCCTACTATTATCCAATGCTAACACTAAGTCTTCTCGGTCCTAGAGTCTCAAGTCTCTCAACTGATCTATTACTTCCTTTTGCTCCTCCTGTTTCCCTTTCATTCTAACTAATTCTTCTTTTAACTATGCTATTTCTCACTCTCTGGCTTCCATTTTAATTTTCTGGCGCAGATTCTCCTTCCCCAATTCAAAAAGCTTCTTATCTATGGCTTGTTTCTCACTTGTGCTGGCCCGAGAATAAGGTTTAGGACCTAAAGCCAATTTAGCTGGTTGCTTCGAATCACTCATCCTCACTCCTGTTCTCAATACCACAATATCACTAATAAGCATCATAAACATACACATCAGCTTATTAAAATTCCCTTCCTAAACCTATGTGTCATGCATTCACAGTTTGATTCAACTAACTACCCAGAATCGACTAAACCAATGCTCTGATACCACTAAATGTAACACCCCATCTTAGTTTATGTTCATAGACCAAGATGGAATGCTATTTTGTGATATTCGAGTCTTGGTTCTATACTTAGTCAATTTATAATACACATTTTACAAAAAATTTTGTCAGAGTTTCCCCTATAATTGGTGGTCCCAAGTGTCGCCAAAACTGATTTTTTTTATTTAATGAAAACATTTTTTTTCTCAACCAATCAATCTCAATCAATCTCAAACACTTCTATAGTCGACCTCCTTATATCCTCCACCAAAACCTGCATTAAAATTTCACACTTCTAGACACACATCCATACACACTAATTCATACCAACATACAGTAATTAATATACTTAGCACACGTACTTTGGTCTTTTACTAGTCATACATACAATTCTTAGTTTATACTAACATATGTACACGCCATTCTAGTTATATTACTTATAACACATTTCTATCCGAAAAGTTGCCAACACCAGCTGCTCGGGACACTGCAGAAAACAGCTTCTCGCTCAACCTACGAGTTTAGAAAAAAAACTAAACTCGCTAAGTGTTTTCTTAGTGGGTACTTAAATCATTGCGTTAAATAAATAAATTAAAATTGTAATTAAAAACATGCATTTGAATACTTTAAATAAATGAATAAGATCTAAACATAATGATAAAAGATTAAATCCCATATTCTGAATTTAGAAATTACTCATTCTGCTTTTATCAATTTAGGTGCTCTACTGGTTTAGCAGAACGTTAGCGGATAAGGAAGGGTCATGATAAACATATCTCATCATGATCATATTTCATTATCTTTCATCATAATTCTTGCACATGTGCCAATGGCCATTATCATTGAATCATTGATCATGTCATTGTAATCATCGGCCTTCAGCCGGAATATCATATCATGTCATAAGCAGTACTGCAGTAATAGTATGATGCATCATATCCTTATCTCAAGGGTTCTGACGTACCAAGTAGAGCATAAATAATTTATTAATTACTGTGGTCATGATATTCAATAAGTCATGATTTTTCCATAATGCATATATTACTAGGATAACTTCTCATGATGCCTTTCTGATTATTCCAAACCCCTTTCGTGTCATTTTAAATGATATAACATCAATCTATATCATAATATTCAAGTTTTAATACATTTAGAAAAATGACCAAATGAATAGTAGCGCGGCGCGTAAAATTGGCGACGCAATGGCGCGCGACTACTACATGATAAAATCTGTTTTTACTGCTGAAAATCAGTCAACTTTAGCAATAGTTTTGACAAAGTAAACAAACTTATTTTTGGCTGAAATTTTGCAGAAAAACCCCTTCATAAGTTAACTAAATTCATGTAAAATTTTGTCAAAATCTTCCTTCGTTTGCCCCCTCAACGGACTGCCCAAAATGAAAGCTGCAGAATGGTTCCCACAAGGGACCGTTCGGCCCAACTTTCAAAACTTGAGGGGAATTCATTTTTTTCTTGCAAAATTGAGTTTTGGACTCCTTTTGTGATACCATGGAAGGACTAAAGGTCCCTCTTTCAAAAATCAAACCAAAGAGATGACTAAAAGTTAGTCAAAGTTTATGGACAATTAACACAAATTGGGCTAGTTTGTTTTTTTTTTTTCACCATCAATTAACTACAAATGACTAGAAGGCACTTTCCCACATATTTACCACACATAATAACATCATTTCAAAGCCATTTCAAAAGTCCCATAATGCAAAATATGTGAATTAATTGAAAAGGACAATGATTTAAGTACCAAACCTTAATTCTTTTCACTTGTTTCTAGTTCTTTTATGCCTTCTTTGCTTCCTCCTCTCTCACTCCTTGATTTTCTATAATTTTCATAAAATTCATGTCAAGAACATAATAAAATTTAAGTGCTTCATGCCTTATTTTTCTAACTAATACTACTAGTCATCCTTTTTATCATTAATCTTATATGTGCAAATCATCTCTTTCACTTTCTCTTCAACTTCTTAAATTTTCTATAATCATCATATTTATTCTTTCATTTGTATCTTGCAAATAATATAACCAATGAAAGAAATAAGACCATAGATGAATTTCCTTACCTTGGAATTGGTAACTTTCTTCTAAACTTTCACCTAGAAACTTGGAAATTCCTTTAATTTTTTTTTGTTGGAGGCCACGGCCTTTGCTTGGAGAAGTAGAAGGTGATTTGGTTTTTTTTTCTAGAGATTTCAAGAACATGGATTATATATGTACACGTTTGTACATATAAATTTATTTTCTTTTTTTTTTTTGATGGATGGGATTTTGCCAAAACAAAAGGCTAAATGAATAAGATTGCAACATGTGTCCTTCTTTGCCTTTTTATCATTTGGATGGGATTTTGCCAAAACAAAAGTTTAAATGGATAAGATTGCAAAATGTGTCCTTCTTTGCCTTTTTATCATTTGGTCCTTGACTTTTAGTCTATGTCTAAATTGGTGCTTGGTTGGTGGAATGACCATAATACCCCCTTCAGTTAAAAATTTACCGTATCTTTCAGACCGAGCAATTTCATGATGCATAAAATATACCGTCGTGCTCGTTTTGACCCCTAGTCCTCATTTCTAATATTTATTCTTGATTCCCAGTCAATTTATAAAAATTACACTTATGCCCTTGACTTTCGTAAGAATTCCCTTTAGGTCCTTACATGATTCGGGTCTCCTCTCGAGTCCGTTCGTTGATATCGTTCATTGTGGGATCCTCCCGCTTGCTTCTGGTACCTTTATATGCCTTGTTTTCCTGTGTATAAATTATTATTGCATATTGATGAAAATACCCTTGGTCGAAAATTCACTATATCTCCCAAACCGTGCATTTTCGGGAAAAACCGTGGCGTTCCGTTGCGACCCAATTTCCCTCTACTTTTCATCCTTGGGGTCTGTTATAGGCACTATTAAGGACTTCCGGAATGACTTTTGATAATTACGGCCACCTTCACAAAACTTTGCAATCTTTTCAAATAGGTCCTTTCAGTTCTACAGAACTTCCCTTCACTTCGCGCTCTTGAGTAGCTTCTCGGGATAGTTCCTCTTACTGTACATGGACGTACTGTACATATGTGTAAGTTGGGTCATGACATAGTATCAGCTAATGGTATTCATGTGGATCCTAATAAAATTGAAATTATTTTGAATTAGCAGCCATCAAAGAATATAACAGAAGTCCGGGGTTTTCTTGGGTCAGCTGGTTACTATAGAAGATTTGTAGAAGGTTTTCAAAGATAGCACTTTCTTTAACTAAGCTCCTTAGAAAAGAAACTAAATTTGAGCGGAATGCCCAGTGTCAAGCTAGTTTGAACAATTGAAGGCTATGTTGACTGAAGTGCCTGTATTGACACAACCGACCCCAGGTAAAGACTACGTGATTTATAGTGATACTTCTTATTAGGGACTCAGTTGTATATTAATGAAAGAGGGTAAGGTAATTGATTATGCTTCTAGGAAATTAAAATCTCATGAATTGAATTACCCTACACATGATTTGGAGTTAGTTGCTATTGTATTTGCTCTTAAGATTTAACAACTTTAATTGTATGGTGAAACGTGTTATATTTTCACTGACCATAAAAGTTTGAAATACTTGCCAACGCAAAAAGATCTAAACTTAAGGCAAAGGAGGTGGATGGAATTGATTAAAGATTATGACTATATTATCGGCTATCATCCTGAAAAAGCTAATATGGTGGCCGATGCTTTAAGTTAAAAAACTTTAGCAGGTATGTTGTATATAGAATATTATAATACTATATGTAAATGTAAATTAAATAAATTAAATGATACAATGTATTATGTTAGCATAATTGAGGGTTGAACCAACTATAAAGCAAAAAGTAATAAGAGCTCAGAAACGAGATCAAAAGTTATTAGAAATGTTGAAACAAGTGCATGAAGGTGAAAAGCCAGATTATGTTGTGTTAGAAGATGGTGGATTGTATTATAGAGGTCGATTGTGTGTACCTGATGTGAAGGAATTAAAAGAATGTATACTCAATGAAGCTCATGCTACTAAGTATATTGTACATCCTGGAAGCAATAAGATGTGCCAAAATTTGAAGTCTCATTATTTGTGGTCTGGTATAAAGAGAGATATTACTGAATATGTGAATCGATATTTAGTGTGTCAATAAGTCAAAGCAAAACACCAAGTTTCATTGGGTCTTTTACAACCTATATCAATACCAGAATGGAAATGGGATAGAATCACCATGGATTTTGTGACTGATCTTCCGAACACGCAAAAGAAGAATGATATAATTTGGGTAATTATTGATCGATTAACCAAATCAGCTCATTTCCTTCCCATTCAAGTTGATTATTCAATAGATAGACTTGTTGAATTGTATATTAATGAGATAGTCAAGCTTTGTGGAGTGCCAATGTCTATTATTTCATATCGAGACCCTTGTTTTACTTCAAGATTTTAGGAAAGTTTTTAGAAAGCATTGGGTACTCGATTTCATTTTAATACTGCTTTTCATCCATAGACTGATGGTCAATCGGAAAGGGTGATACAAATATTTGAAGATATGCTTAGAAGTTGTGTAATCGATTTTGAAGGTAGCTGGGATAGATATTTTCCTTTAGTAAAATTTTCCTATAATAACAGCTATCAAACGAGTATTGGGATGGTACCATATGAAGCACTCTATGAAAGAAAATGTAGAACTCCATTGTGTTGGGTGGAATTGAATGAGAGCAAACTTATGGGACCTAATCTCATAAGATAAATTGAAGACAAAGTGAAGCTTATAAAGGATCGATTACAAATTGCAATGGATAGATAAAAATCATATGCAGATTTGAAATGACGAGACACTAAATATAATGTGGGAGATAAGGTATTTTTGAAAGTATCACAGTGGAAGAAGGTTCTTCGCTCTGAAAAGAAAGGCAAACTAAGTCCTAAGTTTACCATATGAAATACTTGAATGTGTAGGTCCAGTAGCTTATCGACTAGCTTTGCCTCTAGAACTGGATAAGATTCATAATGTATTCTATGTGTTGATGCTTAGACAATATAGATCAAATCCTTCACATGTGATTCAAATAGAGTTCATTGCAATTCAGCTATATTTAAACTATAAAGAACAACCAATAGCTATCTTAGCTCATGAAGTAAAGGAGTTGCGTAATAAGCGCATTCCTTTAGCGAAAGTGTTGTGGAGAAATCATTCGATATAGGAAGCCACTTGGGAAAGAGAAGAGATAATGAGACGGAAATATGCTCAATTATTTCAAGCGTCCATAACAGATAAATTTCGAGCATGAATTTTTTTTTTTTTGTGGGGGAGAATTGTAATGTTTAAAATTTTAAATAGTAAACTTTTAATTTAATATTGATAATTGATAGCGAATACTGATAAAAGTGACATGGATAAATGATGTAAATAGTGGATCTTAAAATTTACTGAAGAAATTATTTTTACGATTTTACGGGACTAAAAATTGAATTAGAATTAAAAGATAAGAAAGATTGTGCACCATAGTTAAAATGAGATTGGTCACACTAGATTAAACTTATTATATATAAACATGTATGTGTTTGTAGAAGTTTCTTTTCTCTTCTTTCATATTCATCCACGCCAATCACCACCACTTTTGCCATCTTTCTCATTTTCTTTATCTTCCTTTCTTCAAATCAAATAAAAATCAAGAGTATATCATATATAATTATAACTTTAGAAGAATAAGTTAGAAATGTAAGATTATCAACAAGTGATCAAAGAAAAAGAGGAAAAAGAGAGAAGAAGAAGGATTTTAAAATAGGTATGTTCTTATGTATTTTTAATTTGCAAATATTTGAATTTCTACGAATTTTAATGTTTGAATTGGTTAATTGAGTCATCTAAATTGAATTATTACTAAAAAGTATTGGTTAAATGGATTGATGAGTGAAAAATGAGTTAAAGGAACTTATAAGTGATGAATATGATTCTTAATTCAATCATTATAAGAAATGAGTGGTTTGATGTTGTTTTTAGCCATGAGTGGTGGTTAAAGATTTATTAATTGATGTTTGAGTAAAGTATTTGATATAGACTCTTTTTATGTCAAAAAAAATTAGTTTCTGATTCATTTTTATCATAGATCTTGAATATATTATGTTTAAGTGATTAAGTGTGCGAAATACATAATTTTTGCCTAACATGACCAGTGACAAGGCCACATCACTGGGCATGTCGACGATGTTGTTTTTCAATGTTGAAGGCAAGGTCATGTCACTGGGTGTGTCATAGCTACTGTAATGCATGATTAATGACACGGGTAGTGATATGCCCATGTCGTTGGTCTTGTCAAAGCTTTTGTAAGATGGACAAATGACACGGTCATTGATACGCCCATATCATTGGGCATATAACTTGACGAATTTGCCTAAAATAGCTCTTTTCCTTGTCTTTCATCTGTGATTCTGGCCTAAATAACTATATGGCCTCAAAGTGTAAAAGATTTTTGAAACTAATCCTAACAATTTGTGTAATAAATTTTGAATATATGATAAATATGTGTAATACCAAGTGTTGATCAAAGAATTATTCCATTCAAGTGATATACATAATTCAATGTTAATTAAAACTAATGAATTGCCCAAAGCATACTGATTTTAGATCTAGCTTAAAATTGAATGGCTAGCCAGAGGGAGAATATCTATAGTGATAGTGGGCACATCATGCCATTAATAGACACATTGTGTTATCAGTGACAATGAGCATATTTGTCATTATACATTCTTGAGATTTGGTATTAAAAATTGCTATAGTGATTCGTTATCCAAATCTATGATCTGAGTTCAGTGTGTATAAGCATATTTAATGAAGTTATCTATATTGAAAACATTATGTTATATAGTTATTGTTAAATTAACTGATTTAATCATGTTTAGTATTTTAAGTTTCAATGAATTTATTAATTTCTTTATTTAATGTTCTAAAAGTGATACTTTCCATTGTTTCTAAATTATTTTATATATAGTTCTCTTTCCTTTAAATTTTCTTGCACATTGTAAATACATAAGCACCATTAAGTTTTGCTTAGTGTATTAGAATTATTTTCTGATGAGCAGATCAATCAAGAAGAGTTAAGACTACAGAGTGAGAAATATACTTTCCTAATCAACTGCATCACAAAGGTTCAAAGAGCAATATTATAAATATTAATTCCGTATAGTTCACATGGTAATATTTATAATTTTATATGACAATTGTATAATTTTGAGAGTAGTAAGAGAATTATAATCATGTTTACAATATAAGTTAACAATAGGAGCTCGTTGTAAATTAAACAGATATATGTTTGTAATATAAGCATGATCACAGTATTTCTTTTGAAAGTATAATAACTGCTTAATGTATAGAAGCATTTTGGTTTTATTTTCTATATTAAATATATAGGCGAGTGTGAGTATTTAGGTGACATCACTTATGTAGTTAAGTATATAGACTGTGTAGGGGGTGTTACAAAAGCAGAAGGCTTTATTCATGGTTGTCAAAGCAGTCATAGTGACCCAAGTACATTGTATATACTATTTGCAAATGACAATTTTTTTTTCTTTTTTCAGGCTGCTAGAACTGAAAGTAGCAAAATCAAGTCTATTCTTAGCACTTATGAGGTGGCTTCAGGTTAGGCAATTAATTATTCTAAATCTGGCATTTTTTTTTCCTCTCCAAACACACATATGGATACATGTTAGGAAATTAAGGCATTACTTATTGTCTCCATGACTTTGGATCATAGTAGATACTTGGGTTTACCATCTTTAATTGGGAAAAATAAAAGGAGGATTTTTGTTTTTCTAAGGGAAAGAATTGGAAAGCACATTCAGGGATGCCATAACAATTATCTTTCTTCTGCGAGCAAGGAGATTTTGGTAAAAATGGTGGCACAAGCAATACCAATATATTGTATGAGTATATTTTTATTGCCTCATTCATTATGTGATGAACTGCAAAAAAAGATGAATAGCTTCTAATGGGGATCTAGAGAAGGATTCATTAGCTCTATTGGGATCAATTGTGTTCATCTAAAAGAGCAAGCGAACTTGGATTCAGAAATCTGCATTGTTTTTGTCTGGCAATGTTAGCCAAATAGGGATGGAGACTTATTTCGCAACCAAACTCTTTGGTTGCTAAGTTGCTCAAGGCTAATCCAAGGAAGGATTTTATAGATTCCACTGAGGGAACTAAAACTAGTTACATTTAGAGAAGTCTCTTGCAATCATTGCAGGTGTTGAAATGAAGGTTAAGATGGAGGGTTGGGGTCTGATCTTCTCTTAGGGTATGGAGTGATCCTTGGATTAATGATGATGAGTTTTGTTTTGTAACTTCTGCACTAGTAAATGACCTATATGATTTAAGAGTAAGCGAGTTGATGCATCCTAATGGAGAAGGTTGGGATATAGTAAAGATTAATCAAGGTTTACCATTGGATGCAAAATTTTAGCAATGCCATTGAGTAAGACACTTGAGTTTGATATGCATATTTGACATTTTACTAATAATGGCAAGTATAGTGTGAAGATTAGATATCATGTGGCCATTAGTTTATAGGGGCCTTCATTTATAGAGGTGATTCAAGGACCATGGCAGCAAATCTGGTTGGCAAATATCCCTCCAAAAGTAAAGGTGCTCTTATGGAGAATAATGGGAGATATTATTCCAAATAAGCAACAGTTAATTCAAAAGGCGCATGAATGTTGATCCTGCTTGTGACTGTTGTGGACAATTGGAGGATACAACCCATGTGTTTGTTCAATGTTCAAAGACACAAGAAGTGTCGAGCTATGCTAATTTATTTATAGTTGGAAATAATATTTCTTCTCTCATAACTAATAGATTGTCAGCAAATGAGGAGATTATTCTTAAGTTTGCAATGTTGATCGAAGCATTTGGTTGCATCAAAATAAAATGTTGTTTTGCAAAGTTTTAGCTACATAAATACACATTGTCTATGTAGCAAGGATGATGGCTTCTTATTGGTACAACATGCAATTCAAATCCTCTTCGCTTAATAGGGAATCTGCTGGAGTCATTGCCACAGTATGGTAGAAACCTTCTCTTGGAAGTTTTAAACTCAATGTAAATGCAATAATTTTCAAGAATACAAATAAAATAGGTATGGGTGCAATATTGAGAAATGAAAATGGAGGTTTTCTTAGGGCTATAGCTAAATATATGGATAGGATTTTATAGCCAAAACTTGCAAAGGTTGTAGCCATAAGAGAAGCTTTGAGTTGGGTATTTGGTGTTGGTAATGTAGAGTGGAGAATAATTGTAAGGAAGCATATTTTGGTATTTGCTCGAATGATACCAATCTTTCTGAATTAGTTTCTATTTATAATGATTGTGGGTTGTTCTTGAGAGAAGAAAAGCGCGTCGAAACTAAGTTGGATTTGAAGACAAGAAAATGTTGTAGCTCACAATCTTGCTAGAGTAGCTCATTCTTATGCTTTTATGTATGTTTGGGATATGATTCCTTTATTCCTTTCTGATATTATTGTACAAGAATCAAGTTTAAGATCTTAGGTTGGGTCTAATGGGGACAACCTATCAACTAGGATTAGGAGTGTCAAAATGGGCTGGCGAGTCGTGTTCGTGTCTGGTTGACTTACTCTGGTGACATGATTTAAATCAATACGAACACGACATATTTATTAATTGTGTCAAAATAAACACGACACAAAAATTAATCGGGTTACACTGGTACGATACGTATAACACGTTTAATTAAATGGGTTATATATGGGGTACATAACCCAACACGATCCTTTGACCCATATAATATTTTTAATTTATAATAATTTTATATTCTTAAATAATCCATTAAAAATTTATTAATATAATAAAATTATGATTAAAATAATTCTAAAATATAAATATATTAAAAATTTCTTAAAAATACGCAAAAATAAAATATATAACACAATTAATATATAATGATTGATAAGTGTATATTATATTTTAGTTTTATAACCTAGTAAGAAAAAAAAGTTATGGAGATAATATATAATTATCAATATAATTTTTTAAAAAAATTTTATTTTATTTTCTATTTATTTTTTTTTCAATTCTATTTTCTTTTATAAATTCTATTCTAAATTCTAAACTAAAAAATTTTTTGATATAAAATATTAGATTATTTAAATCATAAAATTATTTAATTTTTAACATTTGATTTAAAATAATTTCTAAAATTTAAAAAGAATTAGATTCAAATTAATTAATAATTAAATAAAATTAATAAATTTTTAATAAGAATAATTTAAAAAATTAAATAAACTATTTTTAAATAAATAATAATACATCATATAATAATATAATTATAATAATATAATAAATATGCAACACTTATTTTTATTTTCTTAGAATAAATAATAACAAAATAATATAATTTTAAGTTGTATAAAATTACGTCGTTTTAGTTAAACGAATTGTAGCGGGTTCGCGTGTGAAACCCGCTACATTACTATATTAAAGTCGTGCCATAAAAATGAGTCAATCTGTTAAAGTCAATATTAACCCATTAATTTTACATGTTTAGCATATCATATTCATATATAATGACCTATTTTGACGCCTATAATTAGGATTGGTTGACGTTGGCTAGGTTCTTCTATTATTTGGTTGTTTGCTTTGGATTATTAATAATTCATTGGGTGCTTTGGGTTCAAAAAAATTGAAAAATGAAAATCTCAAAAATTAGTTTGATTAATAAGAGAGTTTTTTTTATTGATTTGTATTTAATTTTAGGCCAAATGTTTAATTTAGCCTATAAGGTATAGTTATAATAGCAACTCCGACCTTAAAATTTTTTTTAACTATATATGTCCTTTTTCAATTAAAAATAGAGCAAATAAATCCCTAACATTATAAAATCTCAAATCTCAGCTAAAAGTTACTCTTTTGATAAGGCGAGATCCACTGTTTTTCTTATAGAAGTCAAAATATTTAAATTTAAGTAAAAATATTAAAAATCTCCTAAATTATAGGGAGCTCATGTGAATTAAATGTGAGAAGCTTTACAAAAAAAAATTCATCAGAAAATTTCACATATAAAAAAAAGAAAAACTTTCACATTTATCATTTTATAGACTAGAGGCTATAAGCCAACCAAACCTCATATTTAATCTTTTTTTTTTTGAGTGTTTTTCTCTTATTTGTTATAAAGAACTGAAATTAATATTTCTTTCTTTCAAGATTTAATATGCAAATTTAGATTATTATAAAACCCTCCCTCTGTAGAAGGTATTTATTAATAATTCTCAAATTTATTTTTCCTTTTAAAGATCCCTTTTTGCTCTCTCTCTCTCTCTCTCTTTATAGATAAAAACTGTATATTTAATCTTTTTTTTTAGTTTTTTGTATACATTTTTTATTTGTTTTAGTTTTTTTGTCTTATTCTTCTTGGTTTCTTTTGATTGCAGCAAATTTTGTCACACGACATGGATGTCTCTTGTTGTTGCTTTTTTTTTTTTTGGCTTTTTAATTTCAAGAAATAAATTGTTGAATGTTTAAGAGCCTAGAAATAGCAATCTTTAAAAAATAAATGCTTTGAGGTTTTAACTATTATGAGAAAAACAGTGGGTCCTATATTTTAAAGAGGAAATTTTTAACAGAGATTTGAGATTTAGTAACGCAAAGGGCCTATTTGCTCCATTTTTTTTTTCAGAAAAAGGGTGTATTTGCTCCATTTTTAAAAGAAAAAAAAAAGATATAAATGGTTCAAAAAATATTAAGGCCAAATTGCTACTATGGCCATACTTTAGGGCTAAACTAAACATTCTGCCTTAATTTTTAAGAATAATTAATTTAATGTAAATGATTTATGTTTGAGTGAATTAAATATATAGATATATAATATGCGAAAATTGGTTTGTAATATTAACTTAAAGCTAAAAATTTTGGGAGAATAATATATTGATAATGAATTAATTAATAGTTAATACACTAGTAATACTTATTTTTTATGAATTTTTCAGGTTTTAGGAAGCGAAAGCTCAAGGATTGTATAAATAAGATGGGTGACTTTTGGCAGGTCCTTGCACTCCTTTTATTTTATGATTAAAAAAAATCTTTCAAACTAATATTTGTATTATGGATTTCAAAAACAATGAGACACTGGTAAATTATATACATCTTATTTAATATTGAATATAAAAAATCTATGTTGAATATTGAATATTGAATATAAAAAATATTCAATATATACATCTTATAAAACTAAAATTTATCAAAAGTTATAACATTTTTAAGTGATTCTAAACTTAATCAAGGTAGAAACTAGTAAAGCTATATTAAACCAAGAGTAATAAGTATTAATAAGAATATTATAAATTCGTAATTAAGTTTATTTACAATTTAATATTTTAAATATGAAATTTTACCTGTAAATTACTTTTTTATGAAATACGTTAGAAAATCATTTTTTATTTTTTATTATTTATTTCAAATATTATATCAATATATATTTACTATTATTTGAGGAAATATGGAGTAAGATCACATGTAATGTCAGGTATTGTGGTAATAGAGTCTTCTTCATGATTATTGTATTTTTATTTTGACCATTTTTAACATTAAGCCTCATGTGTAATGACTTGGTGACATTGTATGGAGTAGAAATTCTTCATAATTTTTCTTAGTAATTATTAGATGGATTGATATCCTTTTATTTTATTTTCACTTTCTTAGTATATGGTTTATATATATAGTTTAATGAATTTATACAACGTATATATAGAGTTTTTTTTTTAATGTATTAGTTAGTGTTATAACTATTTTATACCTCATGAATTTTTATAAATTTAATAAATTAATATTTTTAATTTATTAAATATCTTTATTATTATTGGAGAGTACACTATATTATTATTATTATAATAATTTTTTTGGTTTTTACAACACTGCCGAAAAAAATTAAAAAAAATTATAAGATTTACCAAATTTTTGAAAATATTTTTAAATTTATCAAAATTTATAATTTATTACAAATTTATTAAATTTATATAATTTATTATGAGTTTATTATATAAATAATAATTTATGTACGTTTATTATGATTTTATTACAAGTTGATTATTTATTTTTGTAAAATGATTAAAATATTTTTAATAAAACATGAAAAACTTTTATAAAATTTAACCAAGGATATAATTTTTTTCAAATTTTTTTAATAAGTTTGAAAGAGTGTAAGACAGGAGATGAAAATGGCTATTGTTAATTTTTTATAATTTATTTAAAATTTCGATTCTTTTAATAGTTTATAATTTCTCTAAATATAAATATCTCCTTTTTGTTTTTGTGGTCAGTGTGAGTTGATGAGAATAACAATATAAACATTTTCTAAGTGGACACCACACTACATCTAATCTATCCCTACACTTGGGCTTCTAAGCAACAGAAGCAAGTGAGTTCCAAAGGGCTATTTCAAAATCTATAATCAAAATAAGGAAACCTTCCAAAAATAGAAAATAAAATAATTATATAATTTTTTAAGCCATCAATACTAACACAACTTTTGGGATTATCACCTAATTAATCACTTAATTAGCTTTAACTAAACCTTTCAATTCCTTTATCACACGTTATTGTCTTCTTTTGTTTGGCTTCAACTTCAATTAAACTAAACTTCCTTATTAAAGCAATCATGGTTAACTACTCTTAATTTTATATATAAAGTTACTTTCTAACACTAAACAATACAACTTGGTTAGGTCCACCTTTTAAACCCTATATAAATATGTAAAC
This sequence comes from Garcia nutans, assembly GCA_947685225.1. Classification (NCBI taxonomy): domain Eukaryota; kingdom Viridiplantae; phylum Streptophyta; class Magnoliopsida; order Malpighiales; family Euphorbiaceae; genus Garcia; species Garcia nutans. Next base: position 4,283,045 of record CANTUV010000013.1, read on the forward strand.
ATTGATTATGTGTTTTCTTTTTTTTTTTTCTTTTTGTAAGCTATCACATGATGTGAAAAGGTAATGTTAAATAAAAAAATAAATTATTATTTTAATAAAAAAAAATTAATTATTTAAATTTAAATTATAAAAATAAAATAAGATAAAAAAATTTCTTCACTTATATATACTTTATTTTATATTGAATAACTTTTATTATAATAAAATATTATTTATCAACAAATTAATATTTTATTTATCCATTTATCGAGACTATTTTTGAGCTAACTTATATGTCAGTTGAGATTAAGTTGATCTCCTTCAAAAAGAACACCACTAATTATGTTCTGTCTATATATTTAAGAATGTATCCCTTAAATATTGATTTTATTATTATTAAGATTATTATTCTAAATTAATTTTTATGTGATAACTTTATTTGTAATTTTTAAAAATAATAAATAATCATTAGAAATTTAATTGTATTATTTAAAATAACATGAAAATTTGTATATAAAATATATAATCTTCTTGATTAATATTCTATGTTTTCATAACACTTGAAAATTGAAAATAGTATGCATGTATAAATGTAAAAATAATTATATCTACAGAAAAATTGTATATGTTAATAGTAAGATTTATTACCTAACACTTATCAACTACTAATTATGTTATAAATAGTTAAACCAAATATATCAATAATATGGATACATCTGGGGAAAAAAAAATTTTGTCTCACATCTTTTCACTATACAAAATTATTAAATTTACTATTTGACGAAAGATTTAATCAATCTTTGCACTAAAATATTTAAATGATTTTTTTAAATTTTAGAAAGACAAAATAAATTTTGGTTGTTTATTACCTAACACTTATCAACTACTAATTATGTTATAAATAGTTAAACCAAATATATCAATAATATGGATACATCTGGGGAAAAAAATTTCGACTCACATCTTTCACTATATAAAATTATTAATTTTACTATTTGACAAAAGTTGGAAGACATCGGTCGAGAGTTTGGTTTACCAGGATATTCTTATTGTTGCTCCATCTTTCCACCGTTGCACCTTCAGTCATGTTCGTAGAGAGGGGAATCAAGCTGCTCATGTAATGGCTCAATGGGCCCTCCAACTTAAATCTTTTTTCTGATTTAATTTGTATGGAAGAAATCTTACTGTATGTTATTGCCTTTATTTTGAATGATTCTAATAATCTCAATTCATAATAAAACTTTAGTATTTACTTTCAAATATATATATATTTTTTCCAATCTTTTTCATATAGTAATAAAATTAACCTTTTTATTTTGAATAAGAGTTATAAATTTAACTTTGGTGCAGAGTATTATGGTTACCAACTTCTAAGTAGACATGGCCACGGTCCAGTTTTGAACCGAAGCTGGACTGAAACTAGATCGGTCAAAACTAAAACCGTGATAAAATTGGAACCTAAATCTTAATATCTAGTTTGGTTTATGTTTTAAATTTTAATGAATTGGCGAATCAACAGTTCAAAATGGTTCAAACTGTTGATAATTATTGACGTGACTTGTAATTATTATAGACAGGTATATAAATTTAAAATTGGAGATGGATATGACATATTGATAGAGACGTCACAAGGCTACATGCAACATTTTGTTGAAGATGAGCTGAAGGTGCACGATATGGCTGATCAAGGATGCAAATTGGAGCATATTTGGCTCAAGTCACTAGTTGGGCTTATTTATAGTTAAATAATTAGCTGAACTTGTTATTTTAATATGTATTAAGGCTCACTAGTTATGCTCATTTAAAAAGTAAGGGCCCTGTTTGTTTTGTATTAAATTAGGACTTTGTTTACTTTATTATTTCTTAAAATTTGATTAGGAAGCCAAACGCTGCTTAATAACCCTAATTAGGGTTTAGCTATTTATATCTCATTTAGGGTTGTAAGTTTGGGCAGTTTTGGAAAGTTTGGACGAATTTATTAACCTAAAGCCGAATTGCTTTATCTTTGTGTTCTTGCTTGAATACATGCTTCAGAAAACATTCAAGTAGTTTGATCAACTTTCTTGTGGAGTGTTTTGCATCCTTGATCAGCCATATCGTGCACCTTCAGCTCCTCTTCAACAAAATGTTGCATGTAGCCTTGTGACGTCTCTATCACACATTCAAGAGGCATTTGGAGTAAAAATATCCTATTAAAATCGGACTAGATAAGACACAAACACAAATTTTCGGATTTGAATCTTCTAAATCTTCATCTCAATTATTATTTCATTATTCTGATAATAAAAATAAAGAAGAAATGGCAAAAATAATTTCAGTTGAGCATCTATCATTTAATTTTAGTCAAAAACTTGATTTTGTTATATTAAAATGCTTTAAATCCTAGTGCAAAATGTGTTCCTAAAAATATTTTAAAACATTCACTTTTTTCTTTACGTAAAAAAATTTACAATTTTTTTTTAATTTAAAGAGGTGTTTCTATTTGTAACAATATTTGGAGTGATTATTGGTAAAAACATTTTTATATGGGTATAACATGTCATTAGATTGATGATAAATGAAAATTTTTAAAAAGATTAATTGCATTTCGTGTTTTTGATGATAGGCATATTGCTGATAATATTTATAGAATGATTAAAAATATTTTAGAAGAATATAGATTAATTAATAATAATTTTTCAATTTCATTTGATAATGCATTTGTAAATACTGCATCAATTAGTGAGTTTCAAAAAATTTATCAATCCAATCTTAGTAATAAAATTTTTCATAATAGATGTGTATGTGACGTTTTAAATTTATGTATGCAAGATGGTTTGAGAATTCTTGATAAATTTATTTCTCCTATTAAAAAGACTATTGAATTTTTATAGGCACATTCTCAAATAATGAAAGAATGTGCTAAATTTTATAAAATTAATAATAAAAGACCAAAAAGATTTCTAAAAAATGTTTCAACTCATTAGAATTCGACCTATGAATTACTAAAAGAGTCATATGAATATAAATATTTATTGTGTACATTTATTAGGAATAATGTATTACAAGTAACATTATATCCATATACATGGAGATATTTATACAAAAGTTTTAGATGTTTTAAAAGTTTTTAATGATGCTACATATACTTTAAGTGGTATTTATTATTCTACAATTCATTTATTTTAAATTGAATATTTAAATATTATTGGTGAAATAAAAGAATATGAAAGTAATATTGTTTTAAGAGATTGTATTTATAATATAAAGAAAAAATGGTTAAATTATTTTAAAAATATTCCACCAATTTATCTTGTTTCTATTATTTTTTTTTATCCTAGATATAAATTAAATGGTTTAAATAATTATTTGACTCTTTAATATTCATTTCTTAATCTTGATAATAGAAAAAAGATTGATGTTTCTAAAATAATTGTTGAAGTTCAAAAAATAATAATAGATTTATATACTGAATTTTGTATTTTTTATAGTCGTCAAATAGTAGTTAGTCAATCTTTTTAATCTAGTGATCAAACACAAAGAATAAGATGGGGTGATCATTTAATTATACAAAGGCAAAAAATACCTAGAGGATCCATTGGTGATAATTTTGAATTTGATATATGTCTAACATCTATTTCTGAGTTTAATATTAGTAATGAAGGTAAAGATTTTTCAGTTCTTGAGTGGTATCATCGACATACAAATATTTTTTCAACACTCTCACTAATTGCTAAATAAATTTTAGCAACAACAGTTTCAACTGTTGCCATTGAATAAGCTTTTAGTGAGCAAGGTAGTATATTGGATGAGAGATGATCTATAATAGCTCCTGAATCTTTAGAAGCTTAAGCATGCGTAGTCGATTGGACCAAGACAAGCTTAAGAGAACAAAATATCTATTAACTAAGTGATGAAGATTCCTATGATACATAAATTGAAGGACAACTGAAATATCTGATGGTGGAAGTAACTAAGGTAAGGGGGTTATACTTGTACAGCGTAAGATAAAAGAATTACGTAGACTTTGATTTCTCTTTGAATTCTAAAAAAATATGTAGGGAACTTAATTTTTTTTAGTAAATTAATTTTAATATTTTTATTTTTTTACTAATCTTAATTTTAAATTTTTGCTCTAATTTTTTATTAAATTACATATAAAATTTTTTTTGACCTGTCCCAAATTATCTTTGAACCTTTTAAACCGTCTATGAACTGGAGTTTGAATTGAAATCAACAGTATTTGAATTGCCTTTAAACCGTCGACAATTTGGTTAAAATTTAAAAAAAAATATTAAACTTGAATCAACGATTCATAAACTAAAGTGACCATTCTTGAACCATGATCATATCTACTTATAGATGGGACGACAATAGACATATTCAGGTGATTCATAATTTAATATTACAAGGGGCCAAATTCATTGCAGAATAATTATAAATTGCATTTAAACTAATACTTTAATATATTTAAAAAGAATATACATCGACCATTTTAGATCATAATTTTTTTTTACTAATTTCAATATTTTTAAATTATGGAATGGTTAAAAAAAGGCATTATCATTGAATTCACACGTCAAAAAAAAGAAACATATTGCAATTAAATATAAAAATTACTTTTTAGAACTATAATAATTTAAAAAATTATGTAATTATAGACTTGTAAAATGTATGGTAAAAATTTTTATTTTTTTTCACATTGAAAAAAATATTTTATTATTATTATTTTAAGATCATATTATTAAATAATTAAATAAAAATTACATTATTCCATTTTTTAAACTTTTTTTCATAAACAATACATTATTTTAGTGTACTTTCAATATATTAGATGTATATATTTAAAGATGGAGTATATTTTTAATATATTAAAAATATATTTAATATATCTCTTGATAAGAGATATTTTTAAAATTGAAAATTGAGTATTTTTAAAATTAAAAAAAGTTAGTATTTTTTAAAAATAATCTTTTTGGACATTTTTGAAAAATTTCAATACTTAATATCATTGAGCTTTTTTTTTAGAAATCAAATGGTTAAATATTTAAAATTATTTAGTAAATTTATAATATTTAGAATTTAAAGGAGTCAAAATTTATTAATTTAAAAAAATTATATATATATAATTAAATATATCATTAAAAAAAAAATTGCCCGGGGGGCATATCTAAGAAAGTAATTTATTCGTATCCCAATACGCTTAACAATTTTAGAATAAATTGTTGTAACAATTTGTGTTTTAATTAATAATTTACTTCTTGTTATTTAAATATTAATAATTTTAATTTATGATATTTTTAATGATTTGTATTTTAATTTTTATATATAAAAGTAAAAACTATTTTGTTAAATTTCAATTATTCACGTTTTCATTTATATAGCACTTTTATTTTCAATATTATTAATCTATTAGAAATATTTTATTTTCAAATATTTCTAATAGATTAATAATCTATTATAAAATATTTTATACTTTTTATTTAATTCAAATAAATTACTATATTATAAAAAGTTTAATTTCTCAAAAAATTTTACACATTTTAGCTTAGTCTATGTAGAAATTAAAATTGGAAATTATTAAATAATATGGATTAAATGCTAATTAAAATAAATATGAGAGGTGATATAATAATTTATTATCTAATTATATTCTAAATTGAATTAAAATTTAATTTCAATGTAAATAATTTAAGTGCCTCTATAAATTTATGAAAAAATTACTTACTAATGATATTTCTAAAAATATTTATTTTAATATTTAATTAATTATAGATATAATTATAACATATGGAACATATAGCACTATTATTAAATATAATTAGTAAATCTTAAAACTATTTTATCTTGTAATTATTTCAAATTTTTATAAAGACGTTTAAAGTTATAATTGATAGAATTTGGTTTTTTTATTTATTTAATATTAAATTAAAATATAAGTAAAAAATTAATAATATTTACTAATAAAAAAAGCCAAGGGAAAAAATAAAGTGAAATGATAAAAGGAAAAGTGAAAAATGAAAATAAATTAAACAAATAATAAGGTTGGAAAGGTAATGGGATGATTATATATATTATTATATTATTAAAAGAAAAAAGAGGTTAAGAAGAAGAGAGGAAAATTATTGAAGAGACAAAAAGGGACCCACAAATTTGTACGGAATAGAAAAGACAGCACGCCACCTCCGTTAATTTAGGCGGCCCAGTCTGTCTCTCTCTATTATTATTATTTATTATTATTATTATTATTCTTTTTTTTCTTCTCTTGAGCACCGTGCCATGTTTCTTATTTCTCTCTCCAATTCCTCCTCTTTTTTTTGTTTTTATAATTATAATAATTTTTTATTAATTATTTAATTAATTTGTGTTTTCAGTCTATTGATTATTAATTTTTATTTTAATCGCAAATCGTCAAACACGATTTCATTACTATCATGAGTTGCTCTAATTGTAAGTAGCTACGATTATTTTAAGTGTTAGAAATTGAAATAATAAAAAATTAAAATTATTTAAATTATTAAGTTATCAAAAATTGCATTTAAAAACATTATTTTAAATATAAAATTTTAGTTTATTTTTTTATAATCAGGACTCTGTTTTTTTTCATATTTTTTCTATTTTTTATTTAACTTATATTTTTTAAAAAATATTTTAATATTCACAACTTATTGATATTATTTTATTAAATTTATACTGTTATTTCATAATAATTTTAAATATTACTGTAAGTAAATTATATTGTATTGACTAAAAAATATATATATATTGCCAATCAAAAAATTAATTACAAGATACACAGTTAATTAATATTTTTGTTTTATAAAATATAATATTAAAAAATTAATCGTGGAACTTATATTTTAATAGAATGACTTAACAAAGTATAATTAGTTTAGTTTGATTGGATTTGATTTACATTTAAATTTAATTATTATGGAAAGAAAAGTAAAGGCCAAATTAATGATGTTTATCTGCGTCACGTGCGTACAGCTCTCTCTTCTTTCATGGAGTTTTTGTATACATTAGTTAATTAACCGACCACGGCGATTGTCCCTTCAAGTCATCCAAAAGTAATGTTATCATCAACTACTATCATTATCTTAACTCAGTTTTGAAGTTTTTTTTTTTTTAATACAAAGTTTTGAAGTTCTTTTAATTAAATATGTTTATATATGTATAAATTATATATAAGGGTTATTTACAGTTTATTATTAAAGAAAAATTAATTTACTGTTAAAATATTGAGGTGATCCAGTAAAATTCATTTTACTCACTTTATATTCTTAAAGATTAAAATATCGTTCAGTGTTTAGGTTATAAAAATTAAAAATGGGGCATCAGAAGAACGATTTCCTCATAATTGCATTAAGGATAAGCATTACTTTTGGATGATTTAATTTTAAGAGTAAGTTAATCTTATTATTATTATTATTAATCAATCAAAAAAATTATTTTTAAAAATTAATCATTATTAATTAATTCAGTTAATTTTTATAAAATTTGATCAATTTTACTGATAAATATATAAATTAAAATTAACTAATTTAATTAATTTAAACTGATCTAGTTAATTGTATTAGTCAGATAACGGTCCAATAGGTCAAATTTCAGATTTTTAATTTGACCTATTGAGAACGTATAGAAATAGAGACGCAAGGATCAGTGAAAAAAAGAAGAGGATTAACATTAACATTTGGGGAGAGAAAAAAAAAAGTGCATTAAGAGTAAAAGGAATGGGATTGAGAGTGAAAAAGAGATTAGAGAGAGAGACAGAATGCAAAAAACTATAACCTTCGGAGTAGACGTTTAAAAACTGTGAAAATAATTGCTGGTTAAATAATTGACTTTGGAAATTCACATTAATTTAAAGTAAGAACTAAGAAGGAACCTGTACAAACGCAAGTTTATTTTCTAAACTCCTTACTCATTTACTTTAATTGAATAATTGTAATAAGTGATTTGTAGTTTTACTTTTATTAAGATAAAATGACAACATAGGCAGGGGCGGGCCAAAGATTTACAGTCAATGGGGGCTAATTGAAAATAAAATTAATTCATTGTAGGAATTTTTTTTCAATAATCGCTGTTGTAATCTCATCTTGGGAGCTCAAGCTAATATAAAGTGAAGTCTTAGATTGCCTTTGCTCATGCGCTTGACCAAACTAAGGTTAAACAGCAGTTGTTCATGATGCAAAATTCATATACATCCTAAATACAAGCCCCTAAAGTTCTTAGTGAGATTTTCTTAAAGACTATTGTTAAATTTTTTGACTTAATTTCCTCAAAAAAAAAAGTGTTAGAACTTTTCACTAAAATTCCAAAAAATATACAAAATATTTCTATTAAAAATAATCAAACAAAGAAAAATAATGTTGTTATTAACTATTCTTTTTAAGTTGTTTTAATATTACTAAAATTGAGAAAATAAAATCACATGCAAATTTCAATGTCAAAATATTAAATAAGATGTTAAATTTAAAGGTCTCATGATAAAAATAAAGAAAATTATAGAATGATATATAAAAATATATAAAATATATAAAATCATCAAAGCAAATACTATGAAAACCTATCGAAAAACTACTATTCCTCTATGCATGCTAGCTCTAATTTTCTAGTTCTGAAACTAATTACCATTATTATTTTACATTAGCAAAAAAGAAAGAGAACTCATATGATATGCAACAACCATATAACCCAAATCAAAGAAAGAAAAGAAAAAGGCCAATGAATCAATTTTTCCTTCTTGAAAAAAAAAAAATATATATATATATATATTATGTTTTCTAGTTGATGAATCTTATTTCTATTTATAACAAGAAAATCGGAGTGTGTCTGTAGAACTGTCAGTAGTTGATGAATCTTCTTATATATATATATATAGATAAAATATGTGGAGAATTTTCAGTAGGGGCTTCAGCCCCCACTAGCCCTACTGTCAGTCCGCCACATAGGTCAATATTAATTTGTTTTATCATAAATGTTGTTGTCATTGTTCTTTTTTTTTTCTTGCCTTTATTGTTGTGTTCAATTATATTTAGGTTATTTTATTTTTTTCATAGTTTAAGATAATCGTATGTTTGGATTAATTAATTTTTGCTGTATATATGGTATTATAGTGTTTCATATAATTACATATATTCTCTCTTTATAAGTTACTCTTTGACTTTCATTCTCTTCTCATAACCAACCCTAAACAAACTAAGAAAATCTCCTTTTTGTTTTCTAAACTGCCACTTCTATTGCATGTTCTCTGTTTTTTGCTGGCTCATCTCTTCCTTATTTTTCATTAACCCTAAGTAAAGCAAATAGATCACTCATAAGCAAAGATTATAACTTTTCATAGTAGAAAAATAATAAAACTCATTTTTTTTATCAATCAATTTTTTGAATTTGTATTATAACATAGTTAATAATATAAAATCTTTTTTGCAAAATTTTCTATTGATTAAGCACAATCAATAATATAGACAGACTGAATTTTTTACCGTGCAATTTAAGATATGTGACTAGTGAGTGGCTCTCCTTGAAGATCTAAGTAATGGTCTATTGTCTGTTAAATTATTTATGTAGATATTATTAAATTTTATACTACTTTATTTTAGTGGATTGTATTTGTATATAAATTAATAATATATATATATATATGCATATATATTTTTTGTTTATAGATGAAAAAATCATCCACAATTAATTTTTTTTTTCAAAAGAAAAAATATTGAAACATCAAATTTAAATTAGCAATTAAATACTTGCATGCACTTTAAATCTTTAACTTCTGATGTTAATCTTGCTAAAGTTCAAATAATTGATGTCTACTTTTTGATTGTTTGCTATAATATATTGAAAAATAATTGCTGAAATATTTTATGTTGATTTTTTTGTAGATGATTTTTGTGATTTAAAAAAAAAATGATATATTCTGTTTTGATAGATTAAATATATTTAAATTTATTTTAGCAATGAATATTGATTATATTAAATTTAACTATTATTTTTTTAAAAAAATTATTATGACTATTTATTTTGACTAGTTGACCCTCTTAATATTTTATCGTGACTTTACTTCATTAATATTAGTTTTATTTTTTATCAAAAGAGAGATTTTATATTTTTATGTCTACTTATTTTTTCTATTGCTCACATTTTGCTATGTTTGTTACTATGTTTGCTCACATTTTGCTATGTTTGTTACTATGTTTGCTCACATTTTGCTATGTTTGTTACTATGTTTGTTACTGTGTTATTGTCTACTTATATTATCAGTAATTTATATCTATTACATAACATAATTTGTCTTCCTGCTGTTGTTGTGAAATATTTTGTTGTGCATTTGCTCTTTTTTTTTATATGCATAAATTATTTATTATTTATTATATGTTTTATTAAATGCCTTATTTTACTTGCTCTTTATTAATATTATTTATTTATTTTCTCAAAGTTTTTTTTTATATGTGCTATTATTTAATTATTTTCTTGTGATTGTAATAGTCATTTTCCACCTTTAATTTGGTGGGCACCTTATTTTGAGTTATTTTATTTTATTTCTTTTTTTTATTTCAAAGGATTATAATGGAATGCAATTTTCACTAAATGCGGATATCCATTTTATTTGTTATTTTAATTTCTTTATTTATGAATGAAACTAACTTATTCTTATTTAGTGTTGCATGATAATTGGATAGTATTTAAAAGATTAAAAATAAAATAATATTATACGAATGTATTAGGATATTGAGTCATTTTTCATATTTCTTATACATACGTAACTTTACAAATTTTGGTGGTATTTAGTTTAAATTTTAAAATAAAAAATATAATCGGAATTGAAATGATACGGAATCATAATTGAAATAATTATTTTTTAGTTTTATTTGGTTTATTTTAAAATTGAAATTGAAATCAGAATTAAAATAATTATTTATTTTTTTATTATGTAAAAAATTTAAAAATATTATAATCAGAAAAACTGAAAGATATGTTTATTATAGTTTAGTAAAGATCGGAGATTTCTTAAAAATTGAATCTATCACATTTTTTGTCCGTACAGTCAACAACTCTTGGTCTCCTTGCTTAAATCCATTTTTTTTAAATATAAAATCAAACAGTATCAAAATGGTAAAAATTATTTCATCGAAAGTTTGGAGTTAAGATCTTGGCTCACATTAATGGAGGGTAATCTCTTCAATGATGGGCACACTATGACTAAAAAAAAAAGGTAATTCGGTGTATAAAAACTTGGGTTACACATAGAATTTGAAAAAATATTAAATTTATTGAATCTTTATATATAATTTTTTTATAATTATAAAAAATTATTTTTATAACTCGAATATGTAATTTTATATCATACTGTAATAATACTTATTGTGATAATATTTATTATTATGTTAAGACTCCTCCTTCGTATCCACGTTATGACTGTTGGTGGTAGCACACCAAAATTGAAAAAAAAATAATAAAAAAAAGAAAGTAAAAAATGCAAAGTGCCTAACAAGGAAGAAATTGTAAAAAATGTGAGGTGAAAATGGGAGTTGCCTAATTTAGCCTAATTTTCACCTAATTTAGTTTGACAATTTATTTGCATTTGAAGTCTATAAATAGGCTCATTCTCACCAAGCAAACACAAAATATAGCTTAAGGAGAGCTATAGGTTAAACACAAAGTATTTTATATTAGGAATTAGAGAATCAATCTCTTGGAGTTTCTTGGAGTATAAATATTTGGGGGTTGTTTTGTGGGTGTCGGTTAGAAAAATATTTTGTAATTTGTGGTTGTAACAATTTGCCGCATAGTGAATATTTTCTTGGTTGTCGTTAGATAACGACCGTGGTTTTTCCCCATTCGGGAGTTTTCCACGTTAAATCATTGTGTTTTATTCTCTTTAATTTTACAATTATTATTTTATTTTCTAATTTGTTCCTGCTTGAATACGGTCCGAAGTGCGAAAAAATAGCGATTTTCCCAACAAATGGTATCAGAGCTTAAGTGTTATAATTTTTGTCAAAAATCTTAGTATGCTCTGTGGTTGCAGCTTGGTCTGATCTTCCACATCAGAAAAAATTTTTGTTAAAAATTATTTTTGTTTTTAAGCTGGTAGAGCTTTGGAAAAGGTGGAGCTGTTTTGCTTTGGTGTGCTTGAGTATTGGTGGTGAGATAAATAATTATATGTCGAGGTAAATTCTGTCAAACGACACGAATTCAGTTTAAGGCAAGTGGATTTTAAGTAAGACCATTGTGACTCCTCCTCTTACCTGGGAATTTACCTGGTGTAATATTTATTTCTGGTCCTTTATTAAGCACAAAGTAAGCATGTCGGCAATGAGATGCGAGGTTGAAAAATTTGATGGGAGAATGAATTTTGCACTGTGGCAAGTGCAAATCAAAGACGTGTTGATACAGTCTGAACTACATAAGGTTTTGCAGGGTAAACCAGTCAGCGGAAGAAATTCAGGAAAAGGCAATGGTAGTGGAGACTCAGAAAAATTCAAGATTAGTGACGAAGAATGGGAGGAGCTGGATATCAAGGCGGCAAGTCAAATTCGCATGTGTCTAGCAAAAAATGTTCTTGCTAATGTGCTTGGATTGTCCACGACAAAGGAGCTGTGGGAGAAACTAGAAGAATTGTATCAGGGAAAAAATATATCCAACAGGTTATATTTGAAGGAGCAATTTCATACGTTGAAAATGGCGGAAGGTACAAAGCTGTCCGATCACCTGAGTGTCCTCAACGGTATCATCTCTGAATTGGAAACTTTTGGAGTGAAAACCGAAGATGAAGATAAAGCTTTTTGGCTCATCCTGTCACTTTCTTTAACTTATGAGCACATGAAGCCTGTTCTGAAATATGGTAGTAAGGAAGTGGTGTATGCGGATGTGATTAGTAAGCTCATTACTGAGGAGAGAAGACTGAATTAAATGGAAAATAAATCTTATGAGAATTCAGCTTTATCTGTCGATATCAGGAAAAAGAATAAAGGCTTCGAAAAGAGGAAGATTGTCTGCTGGGGGTGTGGTCAAACTGGACACGTGAGGAAGGATTGCCCGAACGGTGGAGCTGATTCGGCTAGAAGCTCTAACGTTGTTGCTGCCAATGTGATCTCCTGTGGCGAAGGAGATGATGAGTTTTCTCTGTAGTTGAGAGAAGTGTGTCCTCATGGCATGATTGCTACCCGTTGAGATGCCATGGAAGAGGATGGATTATTGGTAGCTAGTCCACAGAAATGCGTGCGACATTAGTTGACAGTTGATGCAAAGCATGTGGTGGAAAAATGATGTCGATGGCTAATGAACTCTCGGAAAAGTCAACAGGAGGGTTGCACCATAAACTATTAGCGGGATCCGACATGGCCGATGAAAAATTCTTGGAGTTGGCAAAATAATTTCAAGTGGCGATACTCTTTTATGGTGGAGTATATTAATTCTTGACGTTAAGAATTATGATTGTCGGTAACAGACAATGTTGTGTTTTTATTTTTCAAGGTGGAGATTGTTGGTGGTAGCATACCAAAATTGAAAAATAAAAATGAAAAAAAAAGAAAGTAAAAAATGCAAGGTGCCTAACAAGGAAGAAATTGTAAAAAATGTGAGGTGAAAATGGGAGTTGCCTAATTTAGCCTAATTTTTACCTAATTTAGTTTGACAATTTATTTGCATTTGAAGCCTATAAATAGGCTCATTCTCTCCATTTATAAACACACCAAGCAAACACAAAATATAGCTTAAGAAGAGCTATAGGTAAAACACCAAGTAGTTTATATTAGGAATTAGAGAATCAATCTCTTGGAGTTCCTTGGAGTATAAATATTTGGGGATTGTTTTGTGGGTGTCGGTTAGAAAAATATTTTGTAATTTGTGATTGTAACAATTTGCCGCATAACGAATATTTTTCTTGGTTGTCGTAAGACAACGACCGTATTTTATTTTTTCATTTGGGAGTTTTTCACGTTAAATCATTGTGTTTTATTCTCTTTAATTTTACAATTATTATTTTATTTTTTCATTTATTCCTGCTTAAATATGGTTGAAGGAAAAAAAAATAGCGATTTTCTCAACAATGACTAAATGGATAAAATGATATATGTTCGTGCTTTATCCGGAAGGGTGCTTTGGCCCCAGCCATACACTTCAGCCTAGTACATATGATTTGATATGACAAGTTAAGGGTCCAGCGTGAGTCATACATATATATATATACATACATATATATATATATATATAAAATATATGTTACAAGTTACATGTTACATGTTAAAATTTTTTTTGCCCATCCGTCGTCTAAGACTGTCACGCCTCTAGAATTAGAGTGTAATAAGGATGCAATTAGGTGATTGAATCATTTTCTTTTTTCCTCCCAGAATGTAGAAATGTCGAGCTCTTATTTGATTAATTTTAAATTCAGCTAATCAAAGGCTTCAAGACAGCAAGTGAATCTAAACAAATAATAAATGCTGTTTAGTGGAGACATGGTTGGCAATTAAAAATGCAAAATGGTTGATCACCATGTGAAATGTTTGGCTAACCAACTTTCAAGGTCAGTCCAAAAAAGGGATTTTTTTTTTAATTTTTAAAAAGAGAAAATGGAAGAAAATTAAATAGTGGATGAGAAGCTTTTTTCTAAATCGGGAAAGGGAACTTAGTTAAATCATTGTACTAACTATTCCAAATTATAAAATGAGTTATTTTAGTCTTCCAATTAATGTGTATAAATAAAGGTCACGATTCATCATTAAATCATATTATTTTATACAATTTGCTTTTATGATAAAATTCTTGTATAGGCACATATAATGGTTGTGCAAGCGATTTTAAAATATCACCTTGTGATAATTATAGATTTGGGGATGTCATACTACCTTATGTGAGAAGTATATATAATGGCATTTGCTAAGAGGATTTAGGGGGCCTTGAAGGTGGTGTTGGGCCATTACACCTGAAATATACTTTTTTTTTTACTCTCTTTGATCTTATATCTCTTATCCCTAGAAAATCTTTCTTTAAGAAAGAGAGGAAATCAAATCTTGGTTTAAAAAAACTTACAAAATAGTTCTAATATTGGCTATAATTTTACTTATAGTCTCTAAATTTATATTACTATAATATTATCATTCTTAAATTTTAATTTGTCACTTTTAAATTCTTAACTTATACTATTATAATATTATTATTTTTTCGTCAATTTTTCATCCATTCTTATTAACGAAAAAGCTTACATTATACCATGTGGTACCACCTTAGCTCTTACTATTTCATTAGATGAGCCGTTGAAGTACCATAAGATGCCATATTAGTATCCTCTTAGGCTTTTATCATATTAACTAAAATAGAGGAAAAAAATTAAGTGTTAGTTCAAAAATTACACTTTCTGCACCTTTGGCATATTGCTTACTATTGAGCTGTAAATATTAATATAATTTGATTGGGGTGGAGATAATAATTTTAATCTTGGACATCATGCATCTGACAATGACATAATGGAACAAGAGATTCTCTATCCCATTAAAAGTTATAAGGCAAAGTAGTGTGGCTATTAAGATAGAACTTTAAAGTCTACAATGAAGTTGATTCCAAAATATCGAATTTAGGTTCCTACTCGGCTGCTCCTATTGCTCATTTTACTATTTTATGGAATGGTGACAACTTAGAGACTTTTATTCAAGGGAATTGAGTATTTTGCTTTTGTTATTTGCATGGAGCAACTTTCTTCTTTGATTAAATGTAAATTAATTACTGCCAATTCCATTAAGCTCTTTGGTACTTCGATTTTCTAAATCTTAATGGTAAATGTTTTCACAGGGGAAGAATTATTATTATTTGAAACTTGAATCTAATGCCATTAAATTAATAATTGATCCAACAACTGGTCTAATTTGATTTTTTATTTTCCAATTTTTCATGTTTTCCAGTTAAATAATACTTAAACACTAAAAAAAGTTTTAAATGTTTTTAACATTTTTAATAGATTTTTAACTCAGTAATTAATTAAATCAGTTTGATGGTGCATCAACTTCTGATGTGACGTATGTATTTACCCATCAATTATATCTGACTATGATAATTAAAAAAAAAAACATATAACATTTTATTTTTTTTAAAGTAAAAAATATTTCTGTACGTGACAATTAATTAAGAAAATATAATTACAGAAGTATAGTTGATTATAATATTTTTAAAAAATATAAAAAACAAATACTTTTGAAGCTAA
Organism: Garcia nutans; assembly: GCA_947685225.1. Taxonomy (NCBI): domain Eukaryota; kingdom Viridiplantae; phylum Streptophyta; class Magnoliopsida; order Malpighiales; family Euphorbiaceae; genus Garcia; species Garcia nutans. The sequence goes on from CANTUV010000013.1 coordinate 4,299,207, forward strand.
TTCAAAAAAAAATATATTTATTTATAAATTTAAAAAATTAATTATTTTGACTATAACAATTTTTGCTCTGCCCCTAATTCTTAATTGAATATTGACTAAACATGTTAAGATTATCAATATCAAATATTTAATTATATAATATCAATATATTTTTTTATGTGAAAAAGTGAATTAACATTATTAATACTCGAACCATAAAATAATGTATTTTAGCACTAAATTAAAAATTTTGGTTATATCACTATTACCCTTATGTAACTACTTGTGAATAATAAAAACTAGTCTTCCGTTATATTTTTATAATTTAGTAATTATTTATATATATATATATATTAATAAAATATAATTAAATTAATTAAAAATTAATTTTTTTAATATATTCTTATTAAATATAATATATTTTTAAATTATTTTTAATATTATTTATAATTATTATGAGAAAATATATATTAAATAAGAATATAATAATAAAATAAAAATTTTATTTATGACAAATGAATTATAATTTGAGATATTTAAAAATAATATAATAGATTATAAAAATAAGATGGAAATAGTAATAATAGTAATAATTTTTTTTAATAAAAGGGAGTAAATTTTTTATTATCAAATAAATATGTTATATTAAAATTATATGAGTATATTCATAAACATCAAATTTCTTTCATAAATTAAGTAGAAATAATTTTATTTATGACAAATAAATTATAATTTTAGATATTTAAAAATAATATAATAGACTATAAAAATAAGGCGAAAATAGTAATAATAGTAATAATATTTTTTAATAAAAGGGAATAAATTTTTTATTATCTAATAAATATGTTATATTAAAATTATATGAGTACATTCATAAACATTAAATTTCTTTCATAAATTAAGTAGAAATTCTTCACTTTAACATTATAAAAATAGAGTAAAATTCAGAAATTATTTGCTACTGATCCAAATTTCTAATTGTGAAAGCTGTAAATAACATTTGAAATTGGGTGAAATCTCTCATTTTTTCTTATTATAATAAATTATAGGCTGAACTTGTATACAATAGAAGTAAAATTATATAAATTTATGAAAATTAAGATGTTTAAAATTTTCATATATATTTTAAAATGATCAAGCCAGAAGTAAGCAGCGGTTAATTTTCTACCTCCAATTTGGCAAGAAATTAAATAATTAAAAAGGAGAAAACCACTCCAAACTTTGAGTAGTAATTGATCCAAGCCCAAACAGACACACAATACTCAAACTAGTAATTAATTAATTAAATAAATAAATAAAAAGCAGGAGATTAATTGGGAGAAGAGACAGAAGAAAACAAAGCAGCAGGCAGAGCCAGAGGCGCAATGCAAATTGGTCAACGCCCCTCTTGTGATTACCTACTGCTCACTTCACTCTGTAAGCATTCGAAATAAATAAGATTTTGAAATAAGAAAGTTGAAAAGGAAAGGAGCGTGCGGTGCACTCGAGAGTAATTGAGAATAGGAAAAAAGAGAAATTAGAAAAAGAAGATGACGATATTGTAATACAGCGCAGATCTAGTGAAATAGGGTGGGGGGGGTGAAGCAGCTTTATTAAGGATAGGGGACGCACATGCCGAGGAGAGAGTGTGTGTGTGAGAGTGTATCGAGCCCAGTGTCGTCTGTTTTGTTTACTACTAATTTAAATTTAAACTATGTGACCGCTGCCTTAATTAAAACCTCGTGATAGCCTATACTATTCTTTCTGTTTTTGCTTCCCCCAATACTTCTCTATCTTTCTCTTTTCACGCGCCTTTCTCTCTCTTACATCTCCTCTCCTTTTTTTGTTAATTTCATTATTTTTAATGTTAAAATTTAGTATGAAATTATGTATACCTTTATTTATTGCGTATGAAATTTAATTTAGTTGTTTTTTATTATTTTTTAAATTTAAAAAAATTAACAAATGACATTATTTAATTTTAGAGAGAGATTTACTTAGATGGAGTGTATATACATTCAATATATTAAATTAATTATATTTTTTATTATCATTATTTTAAGTAATTTTTATTTATCAGACATATATAGATAAAACTTCTCCTTAATTTTATAGCTCATCTCCTTTTTTCGTAAAAAAAACAAAAATCACCTATGTAAGCATTGGAAATCTTGAATATGAATTCCTATCCGTTAATACAGTGAAAATTTTTAATAATACGATGAGAGCTATTAAAAAAGAGAGTTTTTTTTTTTTACATATAAAAAATATATATATTCCTTATTATATTATATATGTAATAGAATCAGAAAGTGCTTAATTTCATATGAAAAGAAAAAAATCTTTTTTTTTAATGACATTTGTTTTAAGAGTGTTGATTTTATGAGATTGTGAAAATGATTGTTGCACCACTATATTCGTATCATATTTACTAGATTTTGTTCTTATCAATGAATTTATAATTTAGTCTTACAAACAAGTGCCATATACCCCTAAAATTTAAAGATGAATATTGGCTTATTCGGTTAGGAAAATTTTAAATTTTTATAATAAAATAGAAATTTGAATATTTTAAAATTATTAAAATTAAAATTGAACTGAATATATAAAATATTCATACTGAACCAAATTAAAAAATTTTATTCGGTTTAAATATTCAATTTTAACGGAGCAATTTTGATTCCAAATGAAGATAAAAATTAAAAAAATTATTTTTTTAAATTTAAATAATAGAATAATAATTAATAATATTTTATAAGCTATTCATATTTTATTAAATTAATATAGTTAAATAATTTTATAATTATAAATAAATAAATAAATTTATAATAATATAAAATTAAAAATTTAATTGTATTTATCCTCAAAATTAATAATAAAATTAATAATTTATTTTAATAATAATAATAACTGATTCAATTAATTGCTAATTAATTTATTTTAATAAATCAATTAATTTTAATTAACCAATTTATTTACCTATTAATTTACTCATTAATTTATTTATACATTAAATAATTAAATATAATAAACTATGAGACAATAAAATAAAATAAAATAACTTTAAATTTAAATATCTTAATAATTTAAATTAATTAATTATAGATATATTTTAATACATAATTCGAGCATAATTATTATTAATCAAATAATTTTTAATCTATATTAATTATAATATAAATTTTTATTTATTGCTAATATATAATTATGGTATCATATATATGCACAAACATATTATTATAATTATATTGTTATATTTTTATCAAATTCATTCACAATTATTCATTTGTTAATTGTTATTACTCATATTCATAAAAAAATTATATTATATTATTTATGTTTACTGTCAGTACTCGTAAGTATTAATTAATGTTAATATGCATACTTATTATTATTATTTAAAAAATAATAATATATTATATTAAATTATTTTATTAAATATAGATTACTATAATTAGTATAAATTACTATTATTGGTACTAGAAAAGTGATAGTAATTATTCATATAAATATATTAATAAATTATATTTAGTTATAGAATTAGTTTGATTAGTGACAAAACATAAAAGTTTCTAAGGTATATATAGAGCATAATATATAAAATTAAAAATTTCAAAGTGAATATATAACATGACATAATATAAATTAATAAAATAATTTTAATATATTTTAAAAATATCAAATATGAAATAATACATCAATAAAATATAATATAATTTTTTTTGTTAGCATATTATGCCTTATTTATAAGTTGAATTTTAAACAATCGGATGAAAATTTTAATTGTTATCTCAACAATATTGATATCTCTAATTTAATTTATGTGTTTAATTCAAATTATACACTTTGTTTTTTTATATATATGGACTCAACTATGGATTGTTCTCATTCGAAATTCAAGTATAAGTCAAAATTCTTCTTATGGGAATAACGAAAATTAATTCTGATTTAAATTCAGAAATGCGAGTCCATAATTTTTGAGTTTCTTTAACAAATTATATCAAATATTATCTATATTTTTGTTTTTATTTTACAATCTTACTGTTTTATATCTACATTTATATCATTTTTTAATCTTTACGACATATTTTCAAAATATATTTGTTTTTATAAAATTTTTAACTCATATAAAATTTTTATAATTTTTTTATTTGCGTAATATATATATATTTTTTGTAATTTTTCCCTTTCTTTCAAGTCATTTTTACTTATAAAGTAGTTTTATAAATTTTTTTATTTATACTGTATTTTTATAGTTTTTCCCTTCATTTAAGTCATTTTTAAAAATTTTCTTTTTTTTTGTTATAAATTTCAAATAGGATAGTGATTGGGACATTTAATGATTGAACTAAGTATAGTTAATAATAGTAATAATAGTAATAATAATAATAATAATATGGGAATGGGAAGTTCAAACTGAAATGGGTCAGCGCTATATTGGGCCCAAAGAGGAAGTGAACAACTATGGCCTAAATTAGGATCACAATGTCCTAAATAAGGATCACAATGTCCTAAATTTATAGGGTAAGCTCTCACCAAGTAATTGTCCTTAATTGGACAGAGCCCTACGTTTCAGTACTGTTCGATTGTGATTTGCAAGTTTAGGATAAATCTCGGCCCCTCCATATATCATATCACACCTTTCAGGCTTTCACTATTTACGCATTTGTAGCCTTTAGGGTAAATCATTGCCCTTTCAGATGCCATTTTCATCCTCTCCACACTGAAATATCTTGTCCTTCACATTAATTTTTAATATAATGTTTGAATTAAATGAATATAAAGTTTGTTTATTTATAAATAAATTTTCAAGTTTAATATCTGCAAAATTTTTATTGCTTTAGTACTTAATATTGCCTGATTTGTCAATTTTTTATTTGTTACAAACTTCTTTTAGAAAAAAAACTCAAAAAAAGTATTGTTTACTTGTATTACAATTCAACGACTATTTTGATTAGCAATAGAGGTTTATTTTATTTAATATAATAATACAGTTTTTGGTATCCATATAAGTATAATTATTAATTACATTAACTTTATAGAGTATTTATTTAACAATATCATTACTATTAGTTATAAAATATTTATTATAAAATTTATAATAAATATTTTTAACAAATAAAAAAATTTATTAAACAGTTATCCTCTAAAATAATTATAATTAGTAATTCTCCTTTATGAATGTATTGGGTACATAAGAATTCCTTAGAGATTTAATTTAATATTAATTCTTGCAAAACTAGCACAAAAATATTCAATATGGAAACTTTTGTTCTTAGTCATTAGGTGTTGTTTAGAGTTAATTTAATTTACATAAAATTAGGGTTTTAGAGTTTTAATGATTTGAGAATAATTTGTAAACACAATTGAGCATTGATAGTATCTCAAACTTAAAACTTATTCAGAGAGGACATTTAATCTTAGTAGAAACTTAAATGGACTTACTAAAAATAATAAAATAGTAATATATTTTGTAAGAAGAAGAAGCTACTGCAAATAAGTTTAAGTACTGTGTTTTTTTGAATCAACAAAGCAAGTAGAAAACATGCCAATTTTTTTTATCAAAGAAACTAAATAAAAACTCTTTCCAAAGTTGTTTCTAGATTTTACATTTAAAAATTTGTAACAGGAGAACATTTTTTTTTAGAAAATTAATCAATTCAATAGAAATTCTTTTTTCTATTTTTTTGAATAAATTTCTAAAAAAATGGATTGTTTTTATTAATTCAAAAAAATAAAATATTTTAATAAAATTCACTTTTTAGCTTCCATTTATAATAATATTCACTTTCAATATAATGTATTTTCAATTAAATATTAAAAGAATATTTTAAAATTCTCAAAATTTCTAGATCATTTTTAAAAAATCACATAACATATAATTTTTTTATTATTTTCTTTTTTTTTTGTAGATATTATTATTGCAAATAAACTACACCCACCCTACCCTTCAGATTTTCACTTGGTTGGGCTCTTTCAAAAACGGGCCTGGTAAGTAGGCGCCCACCAATTCAATAGTAACAAGAATCTAAACCCAACACTTCAATGGCACATTTATTTCTAGGAGATCCTTTATATATATATATATATATTCTCTAAAATTTATTTTCTCCTTTTAATATCCAATTATTTTGATTGAAAATATTCCAAAAAAAAAAAAGAAATCACCCTATTAATTTGAACTGTAGATTTAGTTTGAATCAATCATACCTAACATATCACATACTGAAAATTGAAGATATAAACTCATTATAGAAATGATTAATATTGACTATATAAATTCTTATTATTCCTTAATAAGTAAACTTCATGTTTGATTTTTTTATATATTTCCATTTTTACAGTCTACTAAGTTAATATTTCAACTTGAGTATATATAACCAATTACATTATACTAAATACATAAAATTTCAAAACTTCTTGAGATTCCAGTTGATATAATTCTTTTGTTTTAAATACTTTTTTAACATTAAACGTTTTTCTTAAATATAAAAACATTTAAGATTTTGTTATTTCTGTCCAAAATTTAGTCCAAATATGCAATATTATATGTACATGAATTACTATAAATAAATTATTGCTTCTTTTGTAGAAATATTAGGAATTTAAACGTTATTAAGAGAATAAATTTCAAAAGCTAGTTATTGTGATTGAATAACCTAATTATATATAAGTTAATTTAATATTTTATATTTAATTCATGAGATTATATTATGTTTAATAACTTCCTCAAGCGGCAATTGACCCAAAATAATTTTTTTTATAAATAATTTTTTTATTAGTTCAGTTGATATTTATAAATTTATAATATAAACTGAATTAATTAAATTTATAATTTGAGAGATATTTCATATTGAAGGAAAGATTTAAAAATTTGAGGGACATTTTATACCAGATAAAGAGAATTGAATGATATTAAATCTGAAATACATTGTAAATTAAAAGAGAAATTATAATTTGAATTATGATAAAAGAAAATTACAAATATCACTTTTCTGCTATGATATCATATAAACATATTAAGAATTTATATTCTTTTAAGAGAGTCAATATCAAAAATTAATTATTAAAATTAAAAAATTTAATAATGTATAAATTCATTTAATATTTTATATTTAATCCATATAGCTTGTGGGATCGTAGGACGCTCAAGATCTTCAACCATTTATTTTTCTTCCAGTTTTACCATCACTGTATATTACCCAAGGTGCGCTATGCATGGAAAACTTATAAATGGAATATTCTAAAACGGAGAGAGAAAAATAAATCTGCCCAAGGAAAGTTTAAAAAAATTAAAAAAGATCTGCATTATATAGTAAAAATATAGTGCAAGAATTTGCAAATTGAATCTGAACTGAATGAACTGAATTTAACAAGTAGGTTAATTAATTGAATCTATATTTAAATTCAATTAAAATTAAATTTTAATTTTAAGTTTATAATTCATGTTCGAATCGTTAATTTTCAAATTTAAATTAACTTAATCTGAAGCAAATTTATATAAGATTTAATCTCAATTCAAGAAAAATATAAACTTATAAAATTAAAATTAGATGATACAAAATAATTTTTAAGGTATTTTATATATGTGAATGTAAATAATAAACATAAAATCTTGAGTATATAGTATGAAAATTAAAACAAAATTTAAAACTATTATATATACATAGTTTCAACTCATTAAAAAGTAAATAAACTTAAAAAATTTCAACTCATTAAAAATAAATAAACTTACAAAATTTCAACTCATTAAAAATATATAAACTTATAAAATTCAAAATTAGAGTTGAACACTAATGAGATTGAAATAAAACAATTATTAGAGTTTTAAACCAAGTAACAATATCAAATATCTGTTAAGTAATCTTAGACTCTTACCATTTTAAGTCACATCTACAATTTTAACATTTTAACTGATTCTCTTATGTATATTTGCATCAGGCAAGTTATTAATAATTAGGTAATAATTTTTTTTTTTGAATATTACATTAGAGCATGAGTTCTGAATCAATAGTCCAACAGAGAAAGTGTACTTTACTATTAGACTATGCTTCGGTATTCACATAATAAAATTATTTAAATACATAACATCTTAATTTGTTTAAGAGGAAAAATAAATTATAGGCCATTATCTGGTAACAACACATTTAGACGCAGCCCCCAGAATAAAATAAAAAAGAAAAATACTGTTAAAATATAGAACACGAATCAAACCACCCAAACTTTTCATTATGATTATACACAAACTTTTAATTTTTATTACATTTTTTTTGGTTATATAAGTTAATAAGAAAAGGTTCATGTTAACTAGAAAATTAAGCCTGAAAATAAGTTAATCAAATTTTCAAATTCATTTATTTTATATTTGCAATTTTCAAATTCATTTATTTTATATTTGCAAATTGCAAAATTATTGAATTTGATATACATGTTGAGATTTAGATTTTTAACTAATAATAGAGATGATCAAACTGTGAATATCCCTATTCCCTAATATGCATTCTCAAGCGAATGTCCCTAATAATATGCACTCCCAAACTTATTCTTGCTGCTATTTTCTAACACTAGAAAAAGAATTAAAAGGGATGGCACCAATTATTGAAAACAAATAATGGGTTGCCCTTGCTATGAATTAATAACCATGAAGATTGAATTCAATTAATGCAAATAATTACAATATTTAATATAAATATACAACTTGCCGCACGTCAAGGCATAGCTCAGCGGTAGCAAATATATCCTCTCGGATAAATCTAGGTTGGATTCTCCCCTCCCCTGTCTTGTAATGCTTAAATGCTTAAAAAAGATATAGAACTTGCTAAAATAATTAATAAAAACAAAATGGCATTTCTTTTACCAGTTTAACTTTCAGTAATATTGAACAATTTGTACAAATTGATCAACAAATTAATTGAAATTGACCAACAAATTAATTGAAGGAATACAAGAAATCAAAATACTATAATACATAATCACTAATTAAATATACATATATTTTTCTATCCAATTCCCTTTAATTAATTGAAAAGAAAATACAAATTAAATAACAATCATAATGAAGAATCATTCTCTTTTTGTTTCCATTCCAAACCTAATAATCTACAAGGAGAATACCTAATTTTATACTCAGAAATTGTCTCAAGTTTTGGTGACCATGTTTGTTCTTTAGACCCAACAAGCTGTTCATAGTGCTTTTTCAACTCAGGAGTACTACAAAGAAAACTATTATTATCATCGTCATTATTATTAATTTCTTCTTTTCCTTTATTTATAAGCCTAATTAGAAATTCAGGCAAAACCCTTATCAAAACCCTACCATTTGATCCCTTTACATATTCAAAAGGGTTCTCACCAAAATTTATAGGAACAGGTCTAGGGTTTGATGTTAGAGAAGCAAGAGAAGCAGCTGATAGAACATTACCGGAAAACTTTTCTATTGGTAGAACAAAGTAGGTTTGGCCTGGTCTTAACTCGTCATCAATGGCTAAAGATGGTAAAGGATGACCAATAAAGAAAGAATCTGCATGACAAACCATCATTTCTGGATTCTCAAACATTACTTCTCCTGCTATATGATTATTTCCCGTTAGAATCTTTGTTGTTCCTTCGAAAAATATTAGCTTCACCGACGATAATCTTGAATTCTTTTCACTGAAACATGGAGACAAAGCATTTCCCATGACAAAGCAATTGAAAATTTACTTGAATATCTAAAGGGTTAAAAGAAAATGGAAAAGCTGAACTCTTGTTTTTTGAATTGCTTAATCTAGATTTGGGTATTCGATCGAAACCGAATAAAGAAAGCTATGGAAGAAATGCTTATGGAAATTGAAAAAAAGGGTAGATTGGATTTGAGAAGATGAGGTTATGGAGATGAAGAAGAAGAGAAAAGAGTGGGAGAAATGGTTAAATATAGAGAAAAGAAGCCATTTATTTTAAGATTTTGACTTAGAGAAAATCTTAGGTTTTGTAGTGATATTGCTTCTTTATAGGTATATTTTTTCTGAAGGGGTCGGTGGTCAACTATGCCGGCTTTGAACGTCATAATTTTGATGTCTACGGGTGTGGTGTGGTGTGGTGCTGTGTTGTCTTCTTCAATTAACTTCCATATATAAGACCTTTAATGACTATAACAAGTTTTTAAAAAATAATTTTACAAAATAAAAGTCATAATTTACTGCCTTAATACTGCTAATTTAGTTTGGATTAGACCAAATTAAACCACATATTATTATTTATATTGTCAAAATTTGTCTATTATTTTACCTTTTATACTAATAATGGAAATAAATTAATAATAATTGCATAAACTGACTGTAATTTCCAGAAAGCTACTATTACTTACTTTTTAATTTTTTTTTCATCAATTATATGTGAGAAACTTAAAAAAATGGGAAGAAGGGACACGTAAGACTTAGTTGAGATCTAAAAGAAAATAACGTATATTTTTAATCACCAAATTATACATTAATAATTATTTTTTAGTTTGATTTCATCCTTAAATCATTCAATTTCTCTCTCAATTTTTTAGATATTACGTAAGAATTATATAGTTTTGATTTTATTCATTATGCTTACTCACATATATAATTAAAATAAAATAATTTAATTTATTTATAAAATTAAGTCAAAATTTATTTTTTTAGTGACCATACATATATAATAATTAGGGTTGGAATTAACTAGTGATATATATATGAAGATAGAAATACACATTAAATAAAAATATATTTAGAAGTTAATTAATATATATATATATTTAATGTGTATTGCCAACAAATAGCTACATGGCATATATATATATACCTCTCATTTGCCAACCGGAGGATTACATTGGCTCTTGTCAAAAAAGAAAAAAAGGAATTGTGTTGGTCCTTCATAAATACCATGCTATTTCACAGCTAATGTTGCTGTTCCCAACTGTATATAGTCCAATTGATATAATATTAATGACTACATTTTACATGCAGTTACTAATTCATCATGTATATTATTTTATTCCAATTGATATAATATTAATGACTACATTTTACATGAAGTTACTAATTTATCATGTATATTATATTTTTTTAAAAGAAAATTTCAGTTGATTATCCAATTTTTAGCACTAAATTTCAACATAGCTATTAACTTGCACAAGCAAAATCACTTTATTAACTAACTCAGGTCGGGAAATGCATCCATTAATTACCACATAAAACCTATGAGTGTTTAATTTAGTAAAATCACTCTGGTAGCATTATCTTTTTTTATAAAAAAAAAATATTTGAAGTAATTTCTAACGAAAATTTTAAAAAAATCTATAGTTCATTATTTTAAGTTGTAACTTTGTAAGACTAATATCATCATATTAAAATTTAACTGAAAATTTTGCTAAAATTTAGCAATAGTAATCTTATTCAAATAAAAAGCAAGTTGAAGTGAGTTTGAACCATATATATTAAAATTACTGATAACGCCACAATGACCATAATTAAAAATTAAATGTAAAATTGCCACTTGAACATTGAAATATGAAATTCAACTTTGAGAAGGCAGGAGTTATGAAATTCAACATTTTTTGTATTAAATGAATTTTAGTTGAAGAGTGTTCCTTACAATAAATTTCATGTAAGTTATGTATCAACTAGCACCCTTAGCGTAGAGCCAACTAAAATTCAATTCAAACTTTTATGACATTTCACAGATTTTCCAAAATCACATTTTTAAGATTCATTAATGATAGTAAATTTCTTAAGCAATTTGCCCTTCACTTTTGGCATTATCTGCATGGCATTGCAAAATGCATTTAAGTGTACAAAAAGGAGTAAGAAAATTCAAACTTCCAAAGGGACTTTTTATTTTCTTTCTTTCTCATAATCTTTATTAATTTTATGAACATTAATAAGTCAAAACGTTTCTATACGTAAGATCAACAAAAGGTTTATTTGTGTTTAGTAATTGGTAGAGAGGTGAAGAAAATTCACACCGCCAATTATAAGGATACAAGTCATATATTCTTTTTTAAAATGTAAGGATACAAGTCATAATTCAAACCACCAATTATTTAAGGATATAAGTCATATTTTTCTTCTCATTAATTATTTTTGCAAATGTAAAATTGTTAATAATTTTTAAGACGTAATTAGTTATTTAATTTGATTGTTCATTCTTGTATTCGAATATGTAATCATTGTCATTACGTTAACTTTAGAAGTTCATATCTTAATAATCTTTTACATTTGAAATTTTCAATAATGCACTAAAAAATGAAAATTAGTTCAATAAAGATAAAATATTTTAAAAATTGTGAAATTTGTAGATTTAAATCTTAATTAATCAAAACAATTTTGTAAGAAAACAACTTGATTTGACTTCAAAATATTCATTGTAAATAAATGTTGAAATTAGTAATTATTAATTTCATATCATTTAATATTTATGGATAAAATTAATAATTAATAGCAAGTTCAAAACTATATGAATAATTTGATAATATTATTAATTACATATTAACAATATATTAATAATGCAAACAAATATCTATAATAGTACTATAAAATATTTTTTTATTGTCAGAGTCTTACATATTGAATGATAGTACTAATATAGTTAATTCTTCTAGTATCAAAACTTTTAACTTCAACATGCTATTATGTATGTTGTTGGTGGGTTTTCCTCGCAAGTCTGTCGTCTTAGGACCTATTGGGAATTTAGGACACCTACACAGTAATCAATAATAAAAGAAAAGTTAAAGAAGATGAATAATAACTGCAGTAATTTTCAGCTAGTAATAATATCAAGGCCTAGCATTAAAAAAAATCAATGAAAATTCGAATTTTGTCAGTATAATTCTATCTGTTTTTTGTAGGAAATTCTAATCCTACGTGTCTTCTTACTTGGCAGGTTTGGACAACATTAGTCAGCTCTTCCAATACTCAACGTTTTGCTTCTCTTCTGTTTTCATAAAAAACATTGCCGTTTTGCTTCATCTGTTCTTCATCATGCTTAGGGAAAACATTGTTGTTGTCTCAATCTGGATTTGAATTGGAAAACCCTAAGCTCTTCTTAGCTATTCTTTATTTCGAATACCCAGCTCTGTCTCTTTAATTCGATTGGAAACCATTAGCTCTTGCATCCATACTTCAAACCTAGATTTCATTTCGACTACCAAAATAAATAATCTACCCTCGTGTATTTGATATTCGTTGGACTCGCATCTGTTCTCCTTGGAAGGAGCAACCATCGAAGTTACAGTGAACTCTAATGCTGATGTGAGAGTGTTATGCAAACATGGAAGGAGAGCTTATTGCTACACTTCCCTAACCCACAATAATCCATCGATGAAATTCTTGAGATGCCTATACTAGAAGGAGGACGATTACAAATTTTTTTATTGGATAGATCCTGAATGTAGCTCTAGAGACAAGGAGATTATATATCCATTTGTAATTGGGATTCAAGCCTTCAAGGAGGAAGTTGGGAACCTCAATGAGCTAATAGAGGCTGAAACCTCTACTAAAGCCTCCACTACCATTGCAACTATGTTGTTGAAGTTGGAGATAGAGAAGACATAAGTTTTGAATGAAAAGAAGTATTATTGGAGAACAAACTTACACAGATGTAGGTGAGTGAGAAAAAGAAAAGGGAGCTGTCGGCAATGATATTTTCCGTATTTGGTATTGATATGGGTTGGATTTACATAAAAAAAAACTAGGATATGTTACCTGCATTAGCTTAGATGTTGTTGTTATTAGATGATGATGTTAGGGTAACATTATTTTGTGTAATGAATTCATCTGAATGCATATTGTAGCTTACTTTAGCAAAGTAAGCTAGCTCAGTTTTATTATGGACTATTTTGAATGTATATATATACCTATTTTACTCTAGTTAATGAAATTATATATTTTCTTTAGAGCAGAAAGTTCATTTAATATTGTGTGCGTCGTAACAAATAACTTAGTAAGAATTATTAATATATAAGCAATATAATATGTAAACCAACAATGATCATGACACTCTGAATGCATACTCCATGATGAAATATAGTAACACTATTGACTGAATATAGACCCAAACCATTACCATCATGGTTGACAGTAGTACCAATTGGCATGAACAACCATACTAAACCCTATATGCATCGTATCACACATTGAAGCAAACAAAAAATAAACATCATATGCAACAATCATACTAATTGAAGTTCTTAGCTTATCAATGCAAACCTAAACCATCATTATATGCATTATATGAAAACATCAACGTTTTGGTTGCAGCAACCATACATCAACACTATTAGCAGTACCGAGACTCATCAGCCTTCAAGAAATTCATTACTCACCACCTGTAACCCAATTGGCTAAGCAACCTAAACATCAACGCAACAACTAGAATCCCTCCTTCTCCTCCCATAATTTCAAATGCAATACTCACAGCCTGCAACCGATTTTGCTGAGTAGTTCCAAATGTCAACCCCAAATGCACCAACCAGACTCAACCCATCTTACAGCAAACAAACTCAATCCATTTGCAGCAATCACCTTATATAAAAAATCATCAACTACATGTAACTCACACAAATTCAACTCAATATTGTTCCAACTACATATATGACAGCAGCAACCCTATAGCAGCGACTAATTATCATTCAAGAAACACATTCAACAAACGCATTATAATTTATAGCCATAAATCCATAATAATATAAGCATCCATAAAGTGCTAATGCCACCTAAAGGTAAGCAAATGACATCTATTTGACTGCATTTACAAATTTTTTTTGCCATAAGGCTACAAAAGGGAAACAATTAAGGTTAAATTAAGCATATCATAATCCTTCACAACTCCTTCATCATGTCATGTTATACTTTTGTTTAACAAAGCATTTAGTGATTGAATCTTTCTTGGAGGCATCTAGACAAGATTGTTTCTTCTTCCATGTGAAGAAATTCTAACTCCACCTGATGAGCTGCTAATAGTTTCTTGTGACATTTGGGCACTAAATGTAATATCCCAAAATTTTGAAAATTTTAATTTTTGAAAATTAAATAAATAATTTAAAAAAAATATTTAAGTGAAAAAGTAAAAAGTATATATGATATATATATGTAGATATATATAACATATACAAGTTAATATTTTAAATTAGTCAAAGATTATTTTAAATTATTAAAAAAGTAAATTGTATAGTTAGTGGAAGATGATTTTTGATGTTAATTAAGTAATTATATATTTTACTTGGTGGATAATTAAAGTGAAAAATTATGTGGTTAAAAGTGTAGTGGTTAGATAGAGATGAGTATGGATCACCTTCTTCTTCTTCTTTTCTCTCCATTGAAGGCCGGTTTTCTCCATTAGAGAGAAGGAAGGATTTGTTTCTTCCAAGCTCAAGTAATTGAAGGATTTCAAGTGTTCAAGTTAGAGTTTTGGGAATTTTCTCCATATTTGGTAAGTTTTCAACTTGTTTTCTTAATTTTTTATGAAAGTTTGTATATGTGTGAATTGAATGTTTGGTGTAGTATGTTTTAATGGTTGGTATTAATATGTATGAAGTTTTTTTGAGTAGTTAACTATGATTTTAGGGTTGGATTGAAGAAATGGTTAAGTTTAGTGAAGAGAGTAAGAGTTTTGGGTTATGTAACTTTTGAGTTGTGAAGTCATAGTTTTAATTGTGAATTTTGCTTTTAATTGAGTTATTTTGATGTATATATAAGTATTTTATCGTAAAATGATGGATTTGGTTGAGTTTGAATAGAGTTAGAAAGGGAAAAGAAAGATAACTTTGGATGTGATAATTATGTGTTGATATTAGGAATTTGGCCTGACACCATGTCTTTGGGCGTGACGATGGTTCTGTTTTTAGTATTGATAACACATAAAGTGACACACCCATGTCACTGAGTGTGTCATAACTTCTATAGTGTTATAGTGTTGATACGTGCAGTGACACGGCCATATCACTGAGCGTGTCACAGCTACTATGATGTAGGAGTTTCGGCAGGGGTAGGGACACGCCCATATCTCTGGACGTGTCTTATCTGCTGTAATGCAGAGCTAAGGACACATTTATTGACATGCCCATGTCACTGAGCGTGTTAAAGCTTCTGTGTTGTGGATTTAGGACATGATCATTGATACATCCATGTTGTTGAGTGTGTCATTTATAGATTTTGCTCTAGATAGATTTTTTTCATATTTTTCCTTTGTGTTCCTTATCCCTGTGTTGAGAGGTTATATATATGCCTTTAAATGTGTTACTAAGTGATTATTTATAATCACATTTGGTTTAGGCTTTGAGGAGACTTGAGTTATCCAATCCAAGTGTTGAAGGATATCTTAGAAGAGAAGGTTGAAAGTGGTATTTGAGCTTGTTTTATTGCTTTTAGAGGTAAGTACAAACTTTGAACAATTGATTATATTTGCATGACATTTGGACTTAACACATTTTGATTGAAAAATATGTTAAGTTACTTACTACATTGTTTATGCATAAGTAATATGCTATGACTTGTGTAATGTCATAAATGCATTATATGTAATGTGAAAAGCCATTGATAATGGCTAAATTGAGTAAAAGTGGAAAATATGCAAGATGTGAAAAATATCCCAAAGTGTTTGAGTAATGTGGTTTATTGTGTACACATTGAAGATATTATGCAAAGCCATTGGTAATGATTAGCTTGTATAAAATGAGATACATTATGATTATATAATGATGTTGATATAAATGAGATAAATGAGGTAATGTGCCTAGCTTGATCATGAGAAAATGAGAAAGAGATTGATAATGGAAATATGAAATAATTGTGTGCGTAGTATGTTATTCAATTTTTAGAGTTCTGTGTTTGGCGGCATGCCTATAATGTAGCAGCCCCTTGAAGCTGGGTTGTTCTTAGCCCTTGAAGCATGGTTGGGATGTTACATAAGAGGTTATTCTCATTGTGATATAATCTGCCTTTGGGGCTAGCTTTTAAGCAATTACTTGATTTGCCTTTAGGACTAGATACATGGTGTCAACTTGGACCAAAATAGTAACTCTGGGATTTAAATAGCATATTAGATCCTTTGGGCCCATGCTTGTATTTGTTTTTAAGTGAATTATGAATTGTGGAACAATTGAGAAATATGTTAAGATAAAGTGATATGAGATATAATATCCATATGGATTGTGCACTGGCATTACCAAAGTTTGTATTGCTAGGCTTTTGACTTAGCGCGATGGTGATTCATCGCGCAGGTGATAGGGTAGATCCGGTTAAGCCGGAGAGTTATCTAGACCGAGCCAGGTCTAGACTTGAGATCTTGAGTGTAGAGTTGATTGTTGGACATCAAGATCAAAGATAAACTGCCAGCATGTACATATTTTCTATTTTTGTACATTTTGACTTCATGTAGGTTATATTATATTTTGATGTATATATATACATATATTGCAAAGTATTAAGAATGTTTTGGATAAAAATTTTGTAATGAAGGTATGTATATATTTTAACAAGTAATATTTTATTTATTATTTAAATTCTATCAGTTAAATAATTTAAGTTTATACATATTCGAAAAGTAAAATTTTTATTAAAATGAGTTATGTCATTCTTGTACCATATATTCGTATATTACATATATTGGGTGTATGTATTGTGCGCATATAAAGTATAAGGATATTACACTGAAGCTCCTCCTTAAGTGACCTTTGAAGATTTAGTTAATTGTGTGTTACTATTGGTCCATTTGTGCTTTGATTTACTAATTTTTTTTGCCAGTTGTGATAGTAGCATTGGAGCCAATGATAAATCGAACATTTCTTGAGCTTGGCATTTGCATCTACATTATTTAACAAGTCAAGCTGAAGTGAGACAATAACATTCACATAACAAACCTCATTTTCAAATCCAAACCAGTATCTCGTACATGCAAATACATGTTACCAGACCCCTCAAAAAACCTTACTTCACACCCTTACTTTGCTTGCAAAATGTGAAAGAAATTTTATAAGGATATTTGTCCATTTATACATAGAAAGAGAATATACCAATAACATTCAATTAAATATTTACAAGTTTCTTCTCATGTGCTATCAGCTTTGCATTATCCATCTTATCCCTTACTGGCCTTGACATATTATTTTGTTCCTGCCTTACTAAGTTGTTAGAATTTACATGTGTAGCTAGTGATGGGGTGCCATTATATCCATTTCAGTGTGTTACTTAGATTGTTGTGTTGATGTTTTAGGTTTTAAGGGGGGAGGCATTTTTTTCTCTTTTTGCCTACGTCAAATTTAAATAAATTCAATACTAAGTCATGTCTAGATATGTTAATATTAAACAAAGTATATATGCATCATACAGGGACTCTTGCAGTGTCTTGGTTAGGCTGAATTGTAAATTCATCCTTTCTTGGGCACCCACTTTTGTTATAACCATACTCATGTTATAATCTACATTGCATTTTCATACCATGCCTTGATATCTTATTTGGCTAGTCATCCCTCTCACCTACACTTCTTTTTCTATTTTTCATGGGTCTCCCAAGCATCTGTTTATAAAGGGGTGGTAAGATGATATCATCCTCTGTAGTAAGCCACATTTTCAACACCATTAATAGGCTTAAGTTTCTCTTCATATGTCCTCAACATTGCTAGTTTCTTCAACATCTCATCAACATAATAAACTCCATCTTGCTTCTTCCAGTGAATGAAACTTAATATATGGCGGTAAGGTATTCCAATTAAATTTCAAGCTCTACATGAACATGTCATATCTACAAAGTCAATAATCAATCTATCTTCTCCAACAATAACTTGAAAATTGTTTCCTTTTCCTAGCTTTGGAAGGCAAATTCTGTTGTTCCATTTATTTTTGCATATTGTTTTCTAGCTTCTTAGAATTGTAGATTATCATCAAACTTCATTTTGACTTAAAACTTGAGATATTTATTGTCATAATTTAGATCATGCCTAATAATCTTCTTTTTTCTTCCCCATTCTAATTTCAAGACCCTCATCCTTAAAAGTTGGAGGAGTTGAAATCTCTTCATCATTGTCAACATAAACATTCTCATGTCCACTGCTCTTAGAATCAAAGCCCAGTCCTTCTTTTCGTACAACACCCATATTTTGAGATGATGACTCATTTGTTGTAAGGTTGTCATTCATACCCAGGCTAGAACCATGATCAATTTGTTTCTTCCTAAAAGCGTTAAAGTTTCTTTTGGCCTCTATATATTCATTATCTGAGTTCTCAAGGTTAGAATCTGTATCTTCTAAATTAGAACAACTAGTTGGAATGTAGTCTTCATCATCTAAGTTTGATTACATTTATGTTGCAATATCTACATCATGCAATTCTCCACCAAATAATGCACCATCTGCTGCTCTCCTATACTTAAAATTGAATTGATTGTTCAAGTTATTTCCATATTCCTCATAAAGGAACTCACTTGCTAACGAATAAAAAATGCAAGCATATTCTTCAAAGTAGCTTGCTTATTTTTCACCATGTTTTGTAGGTTAGTTTTGTTCAGTATGCTCAATGTGTTCAGTAGGCTCAATGTGTTCAATATCTTCAATCACTTTAGGAGGCTTTCAGTGGGTTGTTGGGGGTTTAGTAGGCAATGCCAAATCTATCCCTTCCTCCTTGGATGCTTCATAGAATAGTTCATAAATCCATAATATAAAGCTGAATTAAACATCTTCTTAAATCTCTCATCTATATCAGCATAATGTAACAGGGGATCTCCCAATCCTCCTCCACCTGTTTATTCTTGAGCAAATTTCAGAACCCTATTATACCCTAAATTCTCAATACCTTTCGTAAGTCAGCCTTTCTAAAATTTTTAACATCACTTAGATGAATGAAACTACCTCCTACATATGTTATCTTTGGAGTATCCTCAAAACTACCTCAAAGCCATAACTATCTCAATGGGGACACTGCAATTGTATGAAATAAATCATCCATCTCATCTCCCATGCAAACATGATAAAATACTTTTAGCCAAATCCTTGGCCTACTAAACTCTATTTTGATCTTAGGCAATCAAATTTAATGGAACTAAGGTTTGTATTCAGAAATATTTTGCAGGAAATATGCATAACTCAAGAATTTAATGGAAATGGTCAAGTCTCAACCTGACCATCAATTAGTCCGACTAGCCCAGTGTCTTGACTTCCAAACCAAAATCACACAGTAAGGATCACGGCTATGTGAACCCCTAATTTTGTATCTAATTCAGAAAATTGGAAAAATTAAAATTAGAAAATTATTAAAAAAATATTTTTAAATTAAAAAAAATAAAAGAGAAGAGCTCGTGGTGTGGCCATTGCACGAGGCCCGATCCCCTGTCCACTTCTATAAATAGGGGGTTTCCCCTCTTGTTAAAGGATCTAATTTTTGATGCCGAAACTTTGTCAAAACTGCTTTCTAACTAAAAATTAACTAAAATATCTATTCTTTCATTCATTCCAATTGATTCTCATCACTATAATTATTTTAGTTTCACTTAATTGCATAATCAAGTGGAGTTATAAAACGACAAAGCTCTTCAACCTTTTGTTAAAAGGAGATGATCACCTAAGGTATTGTTCTCTTGACTATATCTATTTACATTCGATAATTAATTAACTAAAATTGGTTAATTCAAGCCCTTTGCAACCAAAGGCATGAATTGCTTACGATTTTGATTTTCACGCAAATGGGATAAGTAGACACAATTGAAATATTACTCTGAGTGGCAAGCCCTCACCTAAATAAACCCAACCAGTTCTTTTACTTAAAATTTTCATTGTTATTTCATTATTCCTCTTTACTTTAAGATTTTGAGCCACATTGCAAATTTGATAAGTTTTGTAATTGTTACCATTATTGTTGTTATCTGTTTTTTTATTAAATTAGTTAATTGAGAATTTGTGCTCGATTTAGAACCCATAAGGGCTAGAGTCGAAGCTTTTCTGAAAATTGTTATTTCAGTGGAGATGCAATAATTATCTTTTGTGCTGCGTCTTGTGGATGTATATTATTACTTGTTCATGCATTATTATGTCATCCATGATTAATTTCAACATAATCCATAAAAATTATATTTTTTAATCACAAAGGTTAAAATTAATCAAAGAGAGAAAATCATTTTTATTAAAATTTATTATTATGAAAACTTAGCTCAGGACCCATCGTGATTGATTTCAGACTAGTGTCTTTTTTAGTACAGATTAATCAAATTTAATGGAGTAAACTAAATAGCTTTTTTTTTTAAAAAAACTTTTTTCAAAAAATAAATTAAGGTGGCGACTCTCTAATTTTTATTTTTTAAAACAAAGCCCGCTTCCTCTTTTTCATAACAAAAGAAGAGTAAGTTACTTTCTTAAAATAGAAAATGCCATTTGTTTTAAACTAGTGCTTACTGAACCGATTGGAGACCATACGTACATGGCGGTGTCATGTGAAGCTAAGCCAAAATGAATATTTCAGCTCCAATTCTCCAAGCAAGCCTGATTGATGCTTGAGTGAGGCCTCACAAGCCAGCGTTGCTCACAAATTCTTAGCATACCATTTCATCCCACTCAGACCACCTGTTAGTCTAACTGAAAAATGTCTAGAGAAATCTTGAAGTTTGTCCAGTAAGATTCTTGCCCAAATGGTAATCCTAAGTTCTCAGCGAGACACTCTAGTCCAACCAAACTAGGCTATAGTGCGATCAAACTATACCATGAGCAAATTGTCCAAAAGTTCCAGAGAGTTTCCCTCTCAGTGGCACGACCAAATTTTTAGCATACCACATGCAGTCTGACCAAATCATGAACCATTTCAACCAGACCATTCATCTTGGTCAGGGACCTTCAAGGTGTTAAGTGATTAGCCAATTAGTACACGATGTGTGCAAGAACTTAAAGAAAGGAAGTCAAAATTTCAAAACGGTTGACTAGAATAGTTAGTTGGTACGACTTGACCATTCATTCTTGGCAGGTCAAATTTGACCATTATCCATCATCTGAATGAAAGACCGCCATGTGTACTAGCCATTAGAGAGATGTTAGACATAAGGTTAATTAAATTGATCGGATCAAAAGCATTCCTACTGTCCTTCATGTCTCCTAATATAAGTATTAAATACAAGCGATTTTAGTTGGTGCAGCATGGATCTTCTAGCCTTCTTCTCCAACGACTCTTTACAGTTGATATGGCTATAAATACTTTACAAACAACCATTCAATGCAATCTTTTTGAATCATTGTAACCAAACTCTTGCAATTTTGCTTCAAAACTTTCTTTGTATTAAATTTCATTGATTGCTCTTGAGTATTGGGTGTGTGACCTTAAACACTTGTAATTGTGAGTTAGTTAGAGAGTGAGCCAAAAGGAAAAACTCTTGATGGATTGTGAGGATTCTCGAGCCTTGTAAAAGTTTGGTGTGAGTTTGTTAAAATACTAGGTTAGGGTTTAACTAGTAAAAACCCAAGTTAATGGAATACTCAACTTGCTGTTATGGAGTAGGTGTAAGATTAAATTAATATGAACCACTATAAATTTGTGTGTTCCTTCTTCTCTAACTATTTCCTTTTTAGTTATTAAAGTTTTTCAAAATTAGTCTCATTTTACCAAAAACACCAATTCACCCCTCTTGATTACCTAGAGGACCAATAAATATAAAACTAAAACAAAATAAATAAATACAACAAAACTTTAGTGGTAAACAATAACCTTAAACCCCTAAGTTTCAGCCATGTAGAAAATAGCAAAATTTTTCATATAAACAAATACATTTAATACCTATATTGAAACTTCTTTTTCATTCCCTTCATGATCTTCGTCTTGTGATCCCAGCAAAAACTCCATAAACCAATGAATTAACAATTTTTGCTTGAAATAACAAATAAACAGTAGCAGATTAAGATGCTACCTTGTGGTCCCAATAACAATTATAGAATAAACAAGTGGGCATAAGTTGGATTTACTTATGGGAAACAATGTGGAAAGCGACAATGGCTAAGGATTTTAAAGATAGGGACAATAGGTGGAAAGAGACATGAGCTAAGGGAAAAATTAAGAGTTAAGGATTTTTTGGTTAATAACAATCTGCTATGGAAACGATAATATTTAGTTAATTTTATGAAAAAGAAGATAAGAAAAACGATGAGTATTGGATGGGTTAGTTAATGTTGTCTAAACCTGCCAAGTAAAAATACACATAGGATAAGAATTTCTCATAAGTCTATAGTAGATTAAATTGATACAAAAAGATAAAATATGTCACCAAAAGTCTATAATAGGATTATACTGACAAAAGTAAATTTTTTCATGGATTTTTTTGGATGTTAGGCCTAATATCAAAGAAAAATAAGAATCAATTTAGAAAATACTAGAAATTGCAACGTTATTTTATTGAGGATTGAAAGTGCTTGTTATACATGCTTTCTTAGAACTAATTGGACTAAAAATAACCCAATCAAACTCATAAAATTGATTAGGATTCACGTGTAACATTCATTTTCTCTAATAGGTCGTGGATATAACAAACAACTAAACACTAAAGATACCAAAAAAAGAGACACGATTAACAAACAGAGTAATAACTCTATTTTGAATCATATCTTGAACACTCCCCCTTATTCAAAGTTGCACACTCTAATTTTTGATTTGAAATAGACATTTTTTTTTTCATAAGGGGTGACTTTGTAAGGACATCTGCCCCTTGTTCATTGGTGTTGCAATACTTTAGTTGAACCAGACCACTAGATAACAAGTCACTAATGAAATGAATTCAAATATTAATGTGCTTCGTTCTTCTACAGAGTGCTAGATTTTCATTCATTGCAATTGCAGCTTTATCGTCGCAACAAGTTTAGTTGCATCTTTCTGTTCTTGGCTAAAATCATTAAGTAAATGCCTGAGACATACAACTTGACAAGCTGCTGAAGTTTCAGTAGCATACTCAGCTTCAGAGGATGAAAATAATGTGGTTTCTTGCTTTTTTGGATCTCCAAGTGATAGCTCTAGACCCAAGGTGAAAAATGCTAGTTGAAGTGCTTTTTCTATCCTCCAAAAAACCTGCTCAATTACTATTCGAAAAACCAACCAAGCAAAAATTACAATTTTCTGAACTCAAAAATTGGTTGTTCATACATGGTAGGGATTTTTTTGTCAACCTTTTAATTTCTTACAATGGCTAGAAATCTTTAGCAGATTCTATCAATAATGATTAGTAATGCTCGTTACTTTGTCAATAATGGGCGTTACTTCTTTTGGTAACATTGGCATCTATTAGGAATGAATGTGAAGTTCTTTTTTTTTTTAATGAAAATTCTCATCCTTATAATGTTTATTACAAATGTGTAATGACTATATATGAATTTACTTTCTACTTGATTTTTGTCATATCCTCATTCAAGTTGAGCAATTGCTCTAAACCATGAACGCTAAACTTTGATTTCTACTTAATTTTTCTTGGATATCCAATTCCTTAATGAGTGGCTTTTTGTATAACTTTTAAAATTCAATTTCAAAAATAGAAAATGAGTTCATTAATTTAAACAAGCATTACTATGTAACACCCTTATACCCAATATACGTACACTACATATATCCGCTATATGTAATATACATATAGAGGATATAAGAATGTCACTACCTTTTTAAACAATCAAATCATCATTTATAAAATCTGTATAATCTTAAAACATTCAACTGATATTATATAAATAGTAAATAAACAATACTTGTTAAAACACACACATATATACTTCATTACCAAAGGTTTATCCAAAAATATTTTCGATAGTTTGTGGAATATACATAAATACATGAAATCATTATGTACAAAAATATAAAATATATACATGCTAGCAGTTTATATCTGATCTTGATGTCCACAATCAGCTTTGTTTAGAAGATCACAAGCCTAGACTCGACTCGGTCTAGATGAACTCTCCGACTCAACCGGATCTACCCTGTCACCTGCGTGATGAATCACAATCGCACTAAGCCAGAAGCTTAGTGGTACAAACTTTGATAACAATATAGTTCAAAAGCAATGCCAATATCAAACTTTCAAGAACTAGAAACAATACATAAGAATATCATATTTCTTAACATTATATCTCATTATATTATTTAATTGTTCCACAATTCATAATTCACATAAAAGTAAATACAAGCATGGGCCCAAAAAGGATCTAATATGCTATTCAAATTTCAGAGTTACTGCTTTGGTCTATAATGACACCTTGTGTCTAGCCTCGTAGGCAATATATATCCATGGAATAATCTAACTAGGTCTGAGTTTACGACCCGGTTATTTCACTCAGCCTAGCTTCAAGGATTTATTTTTAAGGCTTACGACCCAGTTATTTCACCTCAAAAATATTTTCACAGTGATGCCCAGTGTCTAGCCTATAGGCAATTCATAGGCATGCCGCCAAACCTAGAACTCTGAAAATTGAATAACATACTAAGCTCACGATTTATTTTTATTTCTTATTTATACCGATATCAATTCATTATTTTATGTTTCCATATATCTCATTTCATTATCGAATCCTTTCTCGTTTTCTCATGATCACATTAGGCACAATGCCTCAAATATCTCACTTATATCAATATAGTTATTACCAATGACTTTACATACCATCTTTAATGTACACAAAATAATTTGCATTATCCATACATTTTGGATCATTATCATATTTTGCACCAAGCCCACATTATACATAATGTATTTGTGACATTATACAAATCATAGCATATTATTCATGTACCAATCATGTAGTAACGTAACACATTTTTCCAACTAAATGTGTTAAGTCCCAATGTCATGTAAATATAAACAATTATTCAAAGTTTGTACTTACCTCTAAAAGCAACAAACACCACTTTCAATCTCCTCTTCCAATATATCCCTCTACACTTGGATTGGGGTAACTCAAGTCTCTTCAAAGCCTAAACCAAATGTGATTATAAATAATCACTAAGTGATACACAAAGAAAAATATGGAAAAGAACCATCTAGGGCAAACTCTACATATGACACGCTCAACAATATGGGCGTGTCCATGACCGTGCCCTAAACCCACAACACAAAAGCTTTGACACGCTCAGTAACATGGGCGTGTCACTGCATGTGTAAATACTACAACAGCATAATAGCTATGACATGCTCAGTGACATAGGTATGTCATTGTTCGTGTCACCAACACTAAAAACAAAACTATCGACACGCCCAAAGGAATGGTCGTGCCACTGGGCGTGTCAGGCCAAAAATGTTATATCCACACATAATTGCCATATCCAACTATTATCTTTCATTAACCTTTTCAACTCCATACAAACTCAACCAAATCCATCATCATGTCACATAATAATTATGTAGACATCAAAACAACCCAATTACAAGCAAAAATACACAATCACAATCATGACTTCTCAACTCAAAAGTTACACAATTCCAAAACTCTTATTCTCTTCACCAAACTGAACCCTTTTCTTCAATCCAACCCCAAACTTCATGGTTAACTAGACAAAAGAATTTCAAGCATACCAAAATCAACCAAAAACACATACTACACCAAACATCCAATAAACTCATATACACAAACTTCATAGAAATTCAAGAAAACAAGTTGGAAACTTACCAAATATGGAGGAAATCCTTAAAACTCCAACTTGAATACTTGAAATCCTTCAATTACTTGAGTTAACAAGAAGCAACTTCTCTCTTTTCTTTGATGGTGATGGCCGGCTACCAAGGAGGAAGAAGAAGAAGATAATAATGGTCAACAACTCCACTTATCTCACAAATCTCTTTAAAACCACACAATTTCTCTTTTATTCTCCACCAAGTATATATAATTATTATAATTAAAATCAAATATCATCTTCCACTATCTATTAATTAATATCTTATTAATTAAAATGATATTTGACATTGACTTGTATATATTGTATATATCTACATATCTACATCATATGCACATCTTTCCTTTCTCTTTTCTTTTCACTTAATTATATATATATATATACTTTTAAATCATTTAATTAATTTTCAAAAAATTAATATTTTCAACATTTTGAGATATTATACACTATGACCCTCCTTTGTAAGGAGGTACCTCTTCTCTAAAAGTTATGAGCTTATTTTTTTTCTACTTTTTTTTATTAATTACATGTGGAGGGGGAGACTGAGGATAATTAGGATTCGAACTCGAAATATAAGCAGGAGCAATATATGCTCTTGGCCATCAAACTACACCTTGGTGGTTTTTTCATTTTTACTTGAATTGCTTGAGATTCCCTATACTGTCAACATGCATTTGTCTTGTGATAAGGTATATTAATTTGCTTTCTATTTTAGTTTGTATCAAATCTAAGGATAGTTCTCATTACTATGCCTATTACCTAATTTTGTTAGAATTGTAACATGCAATATTCATGTATTAATTACTTGTAACGATGCGTTCATTCTGTATAATAACAAATACTTTAACAACAGTTGTATTAGAAATATGGTGAATATAAAAAAGAAAATTTAGGATCATCAAAACACATATAGAGATAATACCTAGAATGACCATATTGAGAAGATGTGAGAGGCAACCTGTCTACTTGGCTTTAGAACTTATTGTTGTTGATATAGTTTAAGCATATCTTGGACTTTGGTGGAATTACTCATTCTAGTGTGAGCATTATCAGTTATCATCACTGTTATTTGTAGTAGTTATTACTGCAAATATTAAGAGCAAATTTTTAATCTGTTAATGAGATATTAATTTGTATAATAATTAATAATTTATCTCTTAAGCGAGTTATAGATATTACAATTTAATATATCAATTTGGATTTGTCTAACAAAGTCAATTATTAATGAAGCTCGAGCTTGTGATTTTAGTTAACATAATAATATAGATATTAGCTAAATAAAAAATGGCCTATTTCTTGTACATTTGGCCATGTGGCAAATTAAATAATTTGTAATTAACCACTACAATAAGGACAGGTACCAAACTTCCATATACATAAATAAATAAATCAGAGGCACAACGACTTGGAGGGTAATATGGCAATAAAATAAACAATAACAAAATTGACTTAAAATTGAACACCAAAAAGATTGTCTTATATCGACTAAATTTTGTTTTATTCTGAATGTATATATTCACCTATATATAAATTATAAAGATATTGATTTTTTTTTACTTTGTTAAAAAATAAAAAATCATATGAATTTGTTTTTTTTAAACTCTAAAAAATAAAAATCATATTAATTGGTTTTTTTTAAACTTGCCTTCACTTGTTGGTTAAAAGATATATAAAGTGATCAGAATATACTCATGATGTTAAAAAAATTTGTTTTAAGAATATTATATACTCATTATAAATTGAGATGACAATTTATATATTATAAATATATTCAGTATACTCATTAGACTTATTATCTTCATATTATAATTATATGCCAGTTTAATAATGAATTGATACAACCATTAAATTGACATTTTTAATCTTTTAATTATGAATGTAAATTTAGATATAGCATATAGTCTAGTTATAAATATATATACAATCGGATATTATATTTAAATTTAGAATTAGTTTCTTCAATTAATGCTAAAAAAAATTAGTTTGTATAATTTATATATGAAGGAATAAAATCCATCTCTATTATCCAAAAAATAACATAATTTTTTTTAATTAAGCTATGGTTTTGTCACTATTAGTATCAAATCCTAAATAATAAATATTTAGTTCTTAGTTCTTTTTTTTTTCTTAATTTGAATTGGCTTTTTAATTAGGAGTTACCGAATTAGGACCTAAAGTGCCTGTTTAGTAACTGTAATATAAATTAATTGACTTTTACAGCTTATTCTTTAGTTACGTTATCATTTAGTATTATTCAATTCATTTAAAATTAGATTATTATGTGCATTATGCATAATTTTTAATAAAATTAGTTCATTATATCGTGTTTATACTAAAAATTAATACAAATTTTATTACATTTGTTCTTTAATATGATTAAAACACAAATATTATAGGACTTATATTAATGCCAGATAAAAATATAAGATATTTTAGAAAATAAGATTGTAGAATGTGAGTAGAAAATTGTTTTTTTTTTTTTGTATTTTTTATTGAAGGAAACAGTAAGTGGAAAGTATAGTTTTCTACACTCCCTATGCTGAATTAATACGTGAATATAATTTAATAAATTATTTATTAATATAATTTTTATAACGTCAATGTATAATATAATAGAATTCTAAAACTAAAAGAGTGTTTTAGGTTTTTGAGAGAGAAATTCCTCGTTCTCTCCGAAATTCGTTCTTTTTATTTTTATTTTTTTTGTATCACCGTTGATTTTCGTGAGGCTTGTGATTGATTATCTTTTTTCTTTTCTAGTTTTAATTTTATTATTTAATAAAATTTAGATTTATTTATTTTTTAGATAAATATGATTTTCTTTTATATTTATTCTCACTTTAATAGTTTATTTATTTATTTATTTTCTTATCCCATTTATGGGGAATTTTATTTTTTTTATTGTTTGATCAATAATTTTATCAAAATTACAATTTTAGTATTGTACATGAAATTTATGTTTGTAGATATCCTAATCCTAATTAACATTAGAAGAGTCAAAAAGTGGTTATTAATTATTTATCATCGAGCGAATCCTTAAAACTGAGATTATTGTTATATGTATATTTATTTTCGATTTGTTTTGATATTAAATCTGAGGAATTATAATATTACAAGCTTTTTATAATTATGTATTATTATATTTTAATAATTAATGAATATTTAGTTTTCTCTCAAATAAAAAACTCAGTAATCTGAGGAATTATAATATTACAAGCTTTTCTAATTATGTATTATTATATTTTAATAATTAATAAATATTTAGTTTTCTCTCAAATAAAAAACTCAGTAATATGAGGAATTATAATATTACAAGCTTTTATAATTATGTATTATTATATTTTAATAATTAATGAATATTTAGTTTTCTCTCAAATAAAAAACTCAGAAATATGAAGAATTATAATATTACAAGCTTTTATAATTATGTATTATTATATTTTAATAATTAATGAATATTTAGTTTTCTCTCAAATAAAAAACTCATTTTTTTGATAGATTTCTTTTGCTTGAACAAATTGTTTGCTGAATTGAAAGTAATTGAAATTGAATTTAATTCAATTTTACTCATACATTTAATTTCACGCAAATTTTTATTATGTTTTATTATTAATGATTTTATTATACTCCACCCGTTCTCTTACTTTAGAGAAAATTTTTATTTAGAGTATTCTTTTTATACAGAAAAAAAAATTAGAATGAAAATTATTGAAGAGTGTTCTTTAAGGAAATTTCAAAATTGTCGTTGCAAGTAACTGTATTTTGCACATCATATAAGACTATTGACAGACATATTTAAGCTATATAATTAATATGCATCATTCTTCAATACATTAATTAATGCTATGGTTATGAGAGATTTTGTTAAGTTGCACTTTGTTTTTCTAATTAAGGTACAACTATGAATTAGTTATTGTCATGTATTACAATATGACCATTATTTTTAACTATCAAACTCTAGTTAAAATTATCAGACTGATAATTGGGGCACAATTTTAAATTATCAAACTAGTTTTAACTATTCTAGCCTATACAAAACACAACATTTCTTGTTCACTTATGCTCAATTTTGAATAGTCAAATAATAGAAGTTCAGTTTCTTTTCACTTAATAGGCCCCAGTTAAGTCTATCAAAAAACAAAGAGGCGCCAATCAAGAATCCTAAATCACACCTCTCTAAATTTTGTAACCTCTACCAACCGTCGGCAAGAGTTCATTCATTGTTGTTGTTCCACCATTATAAATGGCGTTGAAGGTGAAGAACAAATCAATCACTAAAAAGAAAAGAAAAATGGCTAGTGACACTGATTATTCAAAAAAAACCAAAGTGGTGAAAGAAAAAGAAAAGTTGACCTCAGTTCTAACTCTCAAAACCAGGAAAAAGGTATCTCATGCTAAGGGTTCATCCTCAAAAACTGTTTCTCCTCAAACCCATTCAGAATCGGGCGTCACTAAGAAAGTTTCCTCTAAACACAAAAAAATAGCACCCTTGAAAAACTCTTCACACAAGAAGAGAAAGGTTATTGTTGAGGAGATAGAATCTACTGAGTTAGACAGCGAAGAACAACAAAGTAGTTCATCAGATGATGAGGAGAGTAGTGGTGATTTCATGGAAAGGCATGAGTTTATTTCAAATAAGAACATGAATTATTATGAGCAAATAATTTTGAGTGGAAAAATGTTGTTTGAGAAAAAGGTTGATTTTGATGACTTGAAAAGTGTGGGTTTAGATTTAGAACACTACTTTGACTTAAGATGGAAGCAGTATTTGCCTTTGAAAAATAAAATTTATCCTAGATTGGTTAGGTTGTGGTATTCAAACCTATACATGAAGAAAACAAGCATAGGGATATGGTTAGAATAGATTTAGTATCAATTGTTAAAAGTATGGAGGTGAGGATAAATGAATCAGTTTTGAGAAAAGTTGCAAACATACTTTGTTTTGTTTTTGACTCAGTCCTGAAAGATTTTGACATTCCCAACAATATGAATGTGAAAGAATTTGAGATGAACCACTTAGCAGAGGACTAATCCAGCAAAGAGGTTGTTGGAACTAGAATGAAAGCCATCCCTAGGTTGTTACATCTTATTGTCTATTCAAATATATTGCCAAAGCCGGGTAGCAAGGACAATATCACAGGAGAAGAAACTCTAATTTTGTGGCATATTATGACACACAAACAAATGAATGTGGCATCTATAATCATAAAGAACATATGCAAAAACCACATAATCATGATTTCTGAAAAGTACAAGAGTAAAAAGAATTTCCTTCACTTGCCTTATGCTAGGCTGATTTCAAGTTACATAATTGCAAGTGGAGTTGACTTGACTAGAGAAAAAGGGGAGAGCCTCTTCAAATGAAAGAATAAACTCAAGGTACCTTACCAACTGCAACATTGCGAGGACAAAAAATAGAGGTTGGATACTTTTGAAGTATGTGGCTCCTAATGATCAAATAGAGTGGGGCAGTAAGGATGAAAATCGTACAGTGAAGCCACAATCAGTTGTTCCAAAAATTATTCCTAAGGTGTCCTCTAATGCAGAGAACAACATTGAAATTATGAAGAGAATTGAAGAAATGAATTATGTGTTGCTCAGTTTAATTGCAAAAGTGGATAAAAACTGTGCCCACTTGGAAGACTTAAAGGCATTTGTTGTTGATATAAGGCACCATGTCCACTCAAATGACCCTTACTCTAATATTCCTAAGACTCCTCAAAATGAGCATAATATTCAAATAAGCCTCCAAATTTCTAAAAAAGACATTATTCAGGCCACAACTTCTGAAGTGCATAAAAAAATTATGGCCAACCCGGATGATAGTATACCTAAATGTAATGCCAAAGAAGGTGATGGTTCTGCTGTTCAGAAGGAGGATGAAATTGATAAGAATGGTGGTAAAGAAAATAGTGAAACTGAGATTGATGATGATGAGACACAACCTCCTTCACAGCTTCCTTGGTCAAGTCTAAAGTGCTAAGACTCTCAAGATCCTTATGAAACTAATAATGTGGCACAAACAATTATTGCAGACACACTTGCTGGCCTTAATGAGGAGCTGCGAAAAAATTCAGACAATGAAGGAACTGATGTTTAGATGTGTTGTTGGTTGTTGAAGTTATTTTTGTGTTGTTAGTTTAGTTTGAACACAATTATTTATGTCTTTTGTTCAGTTTTTTTAGAGTATTCGGTTTCAGTTTGTTACTTATGTTCCTTAGTAGATGTTAAAAATTTCTAGTATTCTGTTGTATGAAAAAATGGCAGCTTATTTGAGATTTGTGCCTTATATATGTGCACTAACATGAAATCTGTCAACTTATTTAAGATTTGTGCCTTATTTACCAAGACAATTGCAATATATAATTATAGTTTGCGGCTAGCTAAAATACATCAACTTAATTGCAACTACAAAATTTTGTTTAACCCTTATGCCTTTCATATGGACATTAACAAAAGTGGCATATGCCCTATTAGTTAACTACAAGTAAATAACTAGTTCCCTATATTTAAGACATATGCCACATTAGTTCCAATTTCATAACTAATGCCCACATTAAGAAAATAGTGATCAATTTATAATATAAAAGGGCTTCAATTATGAAATTCTCTCTTAAGTGGATGGTTGATGATGTGGGTTGCCTCTTTTATAATCTCTGGGTCAACATTAATAGTTTCTGGCAGAGTGTGATTCCTTATCATTCTATCCTTAGGGATATGCATAATCTTGTATTCGTTTTCATCGGAACACTTGAGAATGTCCACCATGCAAGTCTGCAAGGTTAGGAAAACTTTGTTCAATAAAGATGGTGAAAATTCATCATATGTAGTAAATATAATATTAATTAACTCAATAACATTGGTTGAAGCTGCTTGGTCTTTGATTGAATCAAGTACTCTAAAAAACCCTAGGTTAAGAACAATCAAATCAGGGTTATTTGGAGGCTGGCATAACAAACTGATATTCAATCACAAATCCACTGCAGCCTCATGAAATTCAACGTCCCTAACCTCAATATGTGGCTTGGCATTGTCTTGTTTTATGTAAATGGTTGATGGATTATCATTTTGTGGCCATTTCTCTTTAATTACAGGCAAAAGTTTATGAATCAAAATTTGACAGATTACATCTTTTGTTATAGATAGAATTGGCTTGGTCTCCATTATACTAACTGAGCGATTCTTGCTATTCCATTTGGAAGGTAAAATTTCAACCATTGGCCATAATCCAATCTTGCATTCAAACAAAAGGTTTCCATTGTCATCATACCTAGGTTGTGCAATTATAGCTAGAAACATATTTTTGGAATGAACCTCTTGCTCTTGCACTTTCTAGTAGGTTCCTTCTCACCAGTTGCTAGATAAAATTTATGTGTTTCTTTACACATATAAAACTATTTTTCATAAATATGGATTATATCATGCATGTCAGTGAAAGATGGTTGGTTGCTAATTATACGCGGGTTGATCATTGACAGGCAGAAATGAATTCTTGTGGTTTTATTTTCATCTTTCAGTAGAGGCTTAATTATATTGGAGTGAGGAATTATGATGCCAACTTTAATTTTTTTATGGACACATGAAGCAGCTACACCCAATTCAGATGCTAATGATTGAATTGTCGTTTGATGCCTAAGTGGGATTTGTTTTATCCTTTCTGCAAATATTTTTACTCTTCCTAAGTGGGATTTGTTTTATCCTTTCTACAAATATTTTTACTCTTCCTACCTCTATTCCAAGGATGTCTCATACCATCAGAATTCTTTTCTGGATGGAGCTTTGTATTTTACCATATTTTGTAAATTGTTTTAATTGAAATGTTGAAAATGGCTGCAACTTTTTCATAACTGCAAGCACTTAGGTTACCTTCTTTCATGTAAGCTAAAAGCATGGCACTTATAGAAGTTTTAACATCATCTGGAACATTTTTTCTTTTTGTTTCCTTTTTTAGTATTCATGTAACACCCTTGTACCCTATAAATGTATAATATATATACTCTCAATATGTAAAATATGCATAAACGGTATAAAAATATCATAATTTGGTTTAATAAAAACTTTCATATTCCCTTATTACTCAAAATATTTGTATTTATACAGATATATATATATATATATATGTATCAGAATACATGATACCTCACATTACCTCATTATTTAAAACACTCTTTATAATTTACAGTATATATATACATATTCTCAAAATATAATATTAAAATATACTTTAATATAAGATTTATACATGTTGACAAAGTGACTCTGTTCTTAATGTAGCAATACGCTTCAAGCTCAACCAACAAAAGACTAGACCCGATCTGGCCTAGTAGAACTCTCTGGCTCAACCTATTCACCCATGTCACCTGTGCGATGAGTTATAATCGAGCTAAGCCAAAGCCTAGTGGTACAAACTTTAATAATAATAATATTCAAATACAATGCCAATGCATAATGTTCATATGCTATGTCATCACATGATATTCAAGACCACTTTTCGATATATGCTTTCATCACTTGATAATTCACACAAACACATACACAAGCATGGGCCCAAACAACTAAAACATCATTCAATTTTTAGAGTTACCATTTTGGTTTATATTGACACAATGTGTCTAGCTCCAAAGGCAAAATATCAATGTATCAGTCCAACTAGGCCTGGGCTTACGACCTGGTCTTTTCACCCAGCCCAGCTTCAAGGACTTATTTTTGAGGCTTACGACCCAGTCTTTTTATTTTAAAAATATTTGTGCAGTCATGCCAAGCGTCTAGCCCCATAGGCAAATATAGGCATGCCGCCAAACACAGAACTCTGAAAAGTGAATAACATACTAGGCACACAATTATTTCATATTTTCATTATCAATCTCTTTCTCATTTTCTCATGATCAAGCTAGGCACATTGCCTCATTTATCTTATTTTATATAATCTAGTCATCACCAATGGCTTTACATAATATCTTTAATGTATACACAACAAACATCCTCATCATAGGATATTTCATAATGAAACCACATTACCCAAACATTTTGAGTCATTTTCATATTTAGCACATAGTTCACATTTCATTCAATATAGCCATTAACAATGGCTTTTCACAGTGCATAATAATGCATAAATAGTAATTCACATGTTTTAGCACCATGCTCATGAATACTTAATGTATTAAGAAGCTTAACACATTTTTCATTCAAATTGTTTAGGCCAAATGTAATGCAATCACATTCCATTTATCAATAGTTTGTACATACCTTAGGAAACACTCCAAAATAAGCTTTAAAACTTCCTCTAACCTTCTCTTCCAAGTTGCCCTTCAATACTAGAGTTGGGCAAACTACACTCTCTCAATGCCTATACCAAATGTGATCATAAACAACCATTTAATATCACATTCTAAGGCATTCTCAACATCAAATAATTTAAATAGGAATTGCAAATGAAAAACAAAGAAAAGAGTTATTCTCAAGTGACACGCCCAACAACACGGGCGTGTTACTGACCGTGTCACTAATCCAATCACACAGAAGCTTTGACACATCCAATGACATGGGCGTGTCACTACCCGTGTCATTCATTATGCCTCATAGAATGTTTGACATACCCAACAATACGGGCGTGTTAATGGTCGTGTCAATTATTTTGCCTTACAGAAGCTACGACACGCTCAGGGACATGACTGTGTTAATGGTCTGTCATCAACATGGAACTCAGCACTATTGGCACGCCCAACGACATGGCCGTGTCAATCAAAATTTGTATTTTGAACTCTCAACCATATGAACACAATCATTCCAAACTCAATAATACAACACTCTAAATCATCATCTTAGTTTATATCCATACTTCTCCCATAAATTTAACATTTATATAACTCCAACATATAATAACTATTATCTTATTCAATCATTCATCACTTTCTCTCACAATACATTTAAAGAATAAGAAAGAAAAGAACTCCCTTCTTTTTCAATCCAACCTTAAAAATCATCATTAGCTACTTGCAACATCTTCATACATATTCAAATAAGCCATCAAAATATACTAATACAAAATTCCTAAAATCCAAATATCATGTTCTTCCATAGAATTCCAAAGAAACTTGTAAAATGATAAAGGAACTTATCAATTGATGAAGAATCCTCAAAATCTTCACTTGAATCCTTGAAATCCCTTGTAAAATTGGTGTATGGAAGAAGATCAAACTCTCCCTTACTCTCTCTCTCTAACTCACAGCAAAAAGGAGCAAAAGAAGAAGAAGAAAATATCTTCTCTTTCCATCCTTATATATATATATATTAATTATTCTTTTATATGTGTTGTATATGTTTGGTATATGTATATGTCATATTTACTTTAAATATATTTCAAATATACATTTCATTTAAAATCCTTTTCATTTCATTTAAATTATTTATTTAATGTATCCAAATTTAATTTATTTTATTTAATATTCAAAAATTAGAGGTATTACAATTATCTCTCCCTTAAGAGAATTTCATCCGTGAAATTATCTACTATCAACTCTGGAACAACTGAGGATACTGACTCTGCATTGTCTGTTCACTTTTCCATATTGCCTCCTCAGTGGCATGATTCCTCCAAAGAACTTTCACAAGTGTCACTTTCTTATTTCTTAACTCTCTTACTTCTCGTGCCAAGATCGTTACTGGTTCTTTCTCACAAGTCAGATATGAACTCACTTCAATAGATTCCACTGACAATATATGAAATGTATCTGACTTGTACCTCTGAAGCATAGAGACATGAAAAATATTATGTATTCGGTCCAACTCAGGCGGTAAAGCCAGTCTATAGGCCACTGGACCAACTCTCTTCAGTACCTCATATGGTCATATGAAATGAGGACTCAACTTTCCTTTGAGGCCAAATCTCAAAATTTTCTTCCAATGAGACACTTTTAGAAATACTTTATCTCTCATACTAAATTCTATGTCTCTTCTTTTTAAATCTGAATAGGATTTCTGTCGGTCTGAGGCTGCTTTCAGACGACCCTGAATCACCTTTACTTTCTCTTCTATTTCCTTAATCAAATCAGGACCGACCAATTTACCTTTTCTAGGCCCATTCCAATATAAAGGTGTTCTGCATCTTCTACTATATAAGGTCTCATAAGGTGCCATTCCAATACTGGACTGATAAATGTTATTATATGCAAACTCAATCAATGACAAGAATCTGTCCCAACTTCCACTGAAATCAATGATATAACTCCTTGACATATCCTCTAAAATTTATATCACTCTTTCTAACTGCACATCTGTCTGAGGATGGAAAGCAGTACTAAAATGCAACTGAGAACCCAATATTTTTTGCAAACTCCTTTAAAATCTTGATGTAAACCGGGGATCTCGGTCTGATACCAAAGAAATCAGGACTCTATGCAATACAACTTAACCAATCTCTCAAGAGAATAATCTATCCGAACTGGAAGAAAATGAACTATCTTCATCATCCGATCAACTATCACCCAAATCACATCATGCTTCTTTTGGGTCAAAGACAGTCCAGTCACAAAGTCCATCATTACTCGTTCCCATTTCCACTCTAGTACGTACAAAGGCTGAAGCAACCCTGAAGGAACTTGGTGCTCAGCTTTCACTCTTTGATAAGTGAGATATTTGGAAACAAATTCTACTATATCCCTCTTCATACCTGACCACCAATAATGCTACTTCAAATCCTGGTACATCTTGGTACTCTCAGGGTGAATAGCATAAACTGATTGATGTGATTCCTCCAAAATCACCCTATTTAATCCAACATGTTAGTGTATGTGCCCTAGGCCATTTATTTGGATCTTTATGTTATACATTCATTATTAATAAATGAGGTTTTATTATCATTATTGTTTGTTTTCATGTTACACAATTTTGATATTTGTCCCTGGTTTATTATTGTTATAGAGATAAAAAAAAATATAATTCTTAACCAGTATGAACATTGATTTGATAATCATCAGATGGTTATGTGTATAGTGATACAAATCAATTTCATAGATACTTGTTAGAGAACAATGTATTGGATAGACCCATCATGAGATTACTACATGGGTTAGTGTCATAAGTAAATCTCATGATAGTTATGTATTAATTCTTTGACTTGAGATTGTCATAGTTTCCAATATAAGGACTATTATATTTTGACATGATCAAACATTATCCGTAACTGGATAGTAATAAAGGTTATGATCATATATGATAGAAATTATGTAGAGGATAATGAACAATCAAGATAGAATTAGTCCCTCTCTTTGAGAGAGATATCTTTTGGGCCCCTCGATAAGCGAGACTGTGAAATGCATGGCCGTGCTCAAATGAATTGATAGTGTGATCAATTTCATTTGTTTTTATTAGTCTACTTGGAGATCGAGTAATCATAAGTTTGGACAATATAAGTATGACGTTGACCATGACTTATGTTCAAGCTAGATATCGTGTGACAAAGGGATTAATGCATGTACTATTATTAGGCAAATTGGACATTCCTTATATTAATTGGGTAGTTGTAACGCCTTGCTAGAGGCCAATTATGACTTGTTGGTTTAATAGAGATTAAATTGACTGCCAATTAATATGGGCCTATCGGGTCACACACAAGAATGCGCTTTGGGCTGGATATAATATTAATAATATTAATATTAGATATTAATATTTATTATTATTATTATTTTCGTTTATATATATATATATTATTAGATAATATATTTAGAATCCTAATTAGATTTGGATTCTGAATTTGACTTACCTTATCCAATTTCGAATTGGATTCTGGAGTGATTATATTCACTCCAGACGTTAAGTCTTATACATAGGTAACTTTAGAAAATAAAAAGTAGAACGAAAAATGAAAAAGAAACCCTAATACGTTTTAGTGAAAACGGTTTCCAGCCTTCGCCGTTGCAGAGAGCTAGCACTCCAGACGGTAGCATTCGTGTGGATACGCGATAGAGGGTGTTTCGCGATCGAGGCATCTCTTCCAAACTGTGATTTCAAATCATCAACAGGTTAGTTCTTTGTACACTTTCGTCGAATTAAATGAATAACATGGATCCTGGTGGGAAATCATACATCAAAAATTTTTCCGCTGCGTGTTTTTGTTTGCAATGATCTCCCTTGATTTCCTAACAGTGGTATCAGAGCCACTTGTTGTTTTCGTTTAAGTCGAAAATGCCATGTTGATATGATTACATGAGATATATTGATTTCATATGGCATGTTAATTATAAAACCTTAATTCGTTTTTCATATGATGAGAAAGGATTGTTTTTGGTTTCGTTTCTGTAAAACCCTAATTCGTTTTTCATATGATGAGAAAGGATTGGTGTTTTTAATTTCGTTTTCATGAGATGATCACGTATATATAATTGGTTTTCATATGATGAGAAAGGATTGTTTTTGGTTTCGTTTCTGTAAAACCCTAATTCGTTTTTCATATGATGAGAAAGGATTGGTGTTTTTAATTTCGTTTTCATGAGATGATCACGTATATATGATTGGTTGATTAAAACGATTTTCATAAGATGAAAATGATTAAGTTTATATGTGATATAAACATTTGGTAATGATTCTGTAATGGGTTGTACATATTCGAAATAAAACAGTAAGAAGGTTAATGAGATTAACGATTCTGTTTTAGGGTTTCGCCAAAGAAAAATATTAATGAGATTAACGTTTCTGTTTGGCTTCGAGGGGCGCTGCACCTCGACCCCGCCCAGGGGCGCTGCCCCTTCGGAACCCCGCCCGCTAACCGGCTAGCGGGACCGCCGTATGTTCGCGCCCTATAGTTCGTTACCGTGACATTAAGAATGTCAATATATTTGTTTCTATTTAACATGTT
Source organism: Garcia nutans (assembly GCA_947685225.1). Lineage (NCBI taxonomy): Eukaryota > Viridiplantae > Streptophyta > Magnoliopsida > Malpighiales > Euphorbiaceae > Garcia > Garcia nutans. The sequence continues at coordinate 4,339,626 of CANTUV010000013.1, forward strand.
GGTGATGAATATTTTATGTTTGTTTGATGTCTTGGCATGGTGCATAGCATGGCCTTATGACCTATTCATATCTTAATTTTGGGTAAATACGGCCTGCGTGTCATTTATTTTGTTGTAATTTATTTTACTAGTAGTTAGATTTTCTTTTATTGTAATAAATGAAGATTCAAGCTACAATGTTTATGATGGAGATTCATACCAAGGAGAAGATGGTTCCATGGCGATGGAAGCACAAGCTCAAGTTTTGAAGATATGTAACATTGCAAGTGTTGTAATAGATAGGTTTTTCACCTAGGGTTGCCTTTATGATCTTCATTTGGTCTCTTGAAGATCATATTTAGTTTGGCCATGCTATGTCACGTTTACATATTTTGTCATTTGGTATATGATGCTTATGTGATAAATTATATATATGCATATAGGATGCTAAAATATAATGATATGTAATGCAAGACATGATAATAATTTAGTTGAACCCTCATTAATAATTTAAGTCTAAATGCCATCCACGTTTTGAACACCTATCAAAACTAAGATTGTATTAAAGTAGGTATTGCCAAAGCAATATGCTTTAAACATTCCTAGCTAAGTAGGATGAGTAATAGTGCTGCTCATATGTTTTAAAATTGGTTAGACTTAATTAGGCTATCAAAATGGTTTTGGGCCTAAGGCATTAGATGGAATTCAACATGCTATGACATATGATGTCAATATTCCATAATTACTAAGAGTTACATGAGATGTAATTGGTAAAGATGTTACCTACCTAAATAACTTGATTTTAAGTATCACGCCAAAGCTGAGTTTAGAATTAAGTGAAATACGGATCTTAGCCTACTAAAATTTTTCTTTAGAGGGTTATATTTTTAGTAGGAGTTTAAAAAATTTTAACCTCATTATTAATTAAAATTTGACTTTGCATATTTATCAACAGATGGCTGCTAATAACAATTCCACCTTATCACTGCGATCTATCCTTGAGAAGGAAAAACTGAAAGAATGTGGGACTAATTTTGTTGACTGGTTTAGGAACCTGAGAATTGTTCTCAAACAAGAGAAAAAGTCCTACATGCTTGATGAAGCTATCCCTGACCCACCTCCTGTTGATGCTTCTAATGCTGCTAAGAGTAAGCATAAGAAGCATGTGGATGATTCAAATGACATAGGATGTCTTATGTTGGCTACTATGTGTCCAGGACTTCAGAAGGATCTGGAACACTTAGAGGCTTATGAGATGAGTGTGCATCTCAAACAAGCTTTCCAACAACAGGCTAGGCAAGATAGGTTTAACACCGCTGTTGCATTATTTGACTGCAAAATGTCTGAAGGTGAATCTGTTAGTGCTCATGTTTTGAAGATGAAAGGCTATCTAGATCACCTTGCTAGACTTGGATATCCCCTGAGTTTAGAACTCTCCACGGATTTGATCCTACATTCATTGCCTAGCAGTTTCTCACAGTTTGTCATGAACTATAACATGAATGACTTGGAGAAATCCATTCCTGAGCTACATGGTATGCTCAAAACTGCTGAGGGGAATATCAAAAAGTCTACCCAAATATTGAATGTCAATATTAAACAAATGAAAAAGAAAGCCAAATATACTAAAGGCAAGGGTAAGGCAAAAGGTGCTAAAGGGTCCAAGGGACAAGCTAAACCAAAACCTGAACCTAAGGCTAAAGTTCCTAAGGAAGGGACTTGTTTCCATTGCAACAAGCCTGGGCATTGGAAGAGAAATTGTCAACTCTATTTGGATGAGTTAAAGAAGTTGAAGGGTAGTGCGACTACATCTTCAGGTATTTATGTTATAGAAATTAATTTATCTATTCCTTCTTCCTGGGTATTAGATACCGGATGTGGATCTCATATTTGTACAAATATGCAGGGACTCAAAAGGAGTAGGATGCTGAAGAAGGGCGAAGTGGACCTACGTGTTGGCAATAGAGCAAGAGTTGCTGCTATAGCTGTAGGAACTTATGAACTTGTTATGCCCAATGGGTTTTTGTTAATTTTGAACAATTGCTTTTATGTTCCTACTATGAGTAGGAATCTTATTTCAGTATCTGTTTTGGATGATGAAGGTTATTCATTTTTTATTAAGAATAAGAAATGTTCTATTTTTGATAAAAATGATTTGCTTTATGGTATTGCAAATTCTTATAATGGCCTTTATATCCTTAATCTTGATGATTCTAATGGTAATGATATCTATAACATAACTTCTAAGAGAACTAAGCCAAGTGAGTTAAACCCTACTTATTTATGGCATTGTCGCCTTAGCCATATAAATGAGAAACGCATTTCTAAGCTCCATCAAGATGGATTATTAGATTCATTTGATTTTGAATCATTTGAAACATGTGAGTCTTGTTTGCTTGGTAAGATGACAAAGGATCCTTTTACTGGGCATAGTGAAAGGGCTAATGATTTATTGGGCTTGATACATACAGATGTATGTGGTCCTTTTAGCATTAGTGCCAGAGGAGGATTTCGATACTTCATTACTTTTACTGATGATTTCAGTAGGTATGGCTATGTCTACCTAATGAAACATAAGCATGAGTCTTTTGAAATGTTTAGAACTTTTCAAAATGAAGTACAAAATCAACTTGGTAAAACAATTAAACAACTTTGATCAGATCGAGGTGGTGAATATTTGAGCCAAGAGTTTGATGATCATCTAAGGGATTGTGGAATTGTTTCACAACTGACTCCTCCAGGAACTCCACAGTGGAATGGAGTTTCTGAAAGGAGAAATCGAACTCTATTAGATATGGTTCGATCAATGATGAGTCAAGCGGATCTTCCTTTATCTTTTTAGGGTCATGCCTTGGAGACAGCTGCATTCATTCTGAACCGTGTACCATCTAAGGCGGTTGAAAAGACACCATATGAGATATGGACAGGTAAGACACCTAGTTTGTCTTTTCTTAAGATTTGGGGTTGTGAAGCTTATGTGAAAAGACCAGTTTCAGATAAGTTAGCTCCAAAGTCTATCAAATGTAATTTTATGGGGTATCCTAAGGAAACTAAAGGATACTATTTCTATACTCCTTCAGAGAACAAAGTGTTTGTTGCTCGAAATGGGATCTTTTTGGAAAAGGAATTTCTTTCTAAGAGAACTAGTGGGAGTATAGTAGAACTTGAGGAAACTCAAGTACCACAAGAAATCATTGAGCCGTCTATAGAGCCTATTTCAGAACCACAAATAGTTATGGAGTCTGAAGATGTAACACAAATCCCTCGCAGGTCTGATAGGACACGTCGTCAGCCAGAGAGATATGGATTTCTTATGACTGATGATAGTGAAGTAATGCTCATAGATCAAGATGAGCCTTCTACCTATCAAGAAGCTGTGTCAGGTCCAGATTCAGACAAATGGCTTGGAGCCATGAAATCTGAGATGCAATCTATGTTTGACAACCAAGTTTGGTCTTTAATTGATCCTCCAGAGGGTATTAAGACTATTGGTTGCAAATGGGTTTTCAAGAAGAAAACTGACATGGATGGGAATGTGCAGACCTATAAAGCAAGGCTTGTTGCAAAAGGTTTCAAGCAAACTCATGGTATAGACTATGATGAAACCTTTTCACCAGTTGCTATGCTTAAGTCTGTTAGAATTCTCATTGCCATTGCAGCATACTATGATTATGAGATATGGCAAATGGATGTCAAAACCGCTTTCCTTAATGGAAACTTGCTTAAGGATGTGTATATGACACAACCTGAGGGTTTTGTAAATCCTGAGAATTCTACAAAGGTTTGCAAGCTTTAAAGATCCATTTATGGATTGAAGCAAGCATCTCGAAGCTGGAATCTTCGTTTTGATGAAACAGTTAGGAATTTTGGTTTCATCAAGAATGAAGATGAACCTTGTGTTTACAAGATGGTTAGTGGGAGTGCAGTAGTGTTTTTAGTCTTATATGTGGATGACATATTACTCATTGGGAATGATATCCCTACCTTGCAAAAGGTTAAGACTTGGTTAGGGAATTCTTTCTCAATGAAAGACTTAGGTGAGGCTGCCTATATCCTTGGTATAAAGATTTATAGAGATAGATCTAGAAGGATAATTGGCCTGAGTCAAAGTACATACATAGATAAAGTGTTGAAGAGGTTCAACATGCAAGATTCCAAAAAGGGATTCTTGCCTATGTCTCATGGCATTCATCTCAGCAAGAGTCAATGTCCTATGACATCTGATGAGCGAGATCGAATGAATAAGATTCCTTATGCTTCTGCTATAGGATCTATTATGTATGCCATGTTATGTACTAGACCAGATGTCTCATATCCATTAAGCGCAACTAGTAGATTTCAAGCTGATCCTGGTGAAGGTCACTGGACAGCTGTCAAGAATATTCTTAAGTACCTTCGAAAGACTAAAGATGTATTCTTGGTTTATGGAGGTTTGGAAGATGAACTAGTTGTAAATGGTTATACAGATGCTAGTTTCCAAACTGACATAGATGATTTTAGATCGCAGTCAGGTTTTGTATTCACATTGAATGGTGGAGCTGTTAGTTGGAAGAGTTCAAAACAAAGCATTGTGGCTGATTCTACAACAGAGGCTGAGTATATAGCAGCATCAGATGCAGCTAAGGAAGCAGTCTGGTTGAAGAAATTCATCACTGAGCTAGGAGTGGTGCCTAGCATTGCAAATCATGTGGACATTTATTGTGACAACAATGGTGCCATAGCACAGGCAAAAGAACCTAGATCTCATCAAAGGTCTAAGCATATACTCAGGCGTTTTCACCTCATTCGAGACATTATCGATAGAGGAGATATCAAGATATGCAAAGTTGACACAAATGATAACATAGCAGATCCATTAACAAAGCCTCTCTCATGGGTCAAGCATGATCAGCACACTAGATCTATGGGTCTTAGAAATTTGTAAGCCTAGTGCAAGTGGGAGATTGTTAGTGTATGTGCCCTAGGCCATTTATTTGGATCTTTATGTTATACATTCATTATTAATAAATGAGGTTTTATTATCATTATTGTTTGTTTGCATGTTACACAATTTTGATATTTGTCCCTGGTTTATTATTGTTATAGAGATAAAAAAAAATATAATTCTTAACCAGTATGAACATTGATTTGATAATCATCAGATGGTTATGTGTATAGTGATACAAATCAATTTCATAGATACTTGTTAGAGAACAATGTATTGGATAGACCCATCATGAGATTACTACATGGGTTAGTGTCATAAGTAAATCTCATGATAGTTATGTATTAATTCTTTGACTTGAAATTGTCATAGTTTCCAATATAAGGACTATTATATTTTGACATGATCAAACATTATCCGTAACTGGATAGTAATAAAGGTTATGATCATATATGATAGAAATTATGTAGAGGATAATGAACAATCAAGATAGAATTTGTCCCTCTCTTTGAGAGAGATATCTTTTGGGCCCCTCGATAAGGGAGACTGTGAAATGCATGGCCGTGCTCAAATGAATTGATAGTGTGATCAATTTCATTTGTTTTTATTAGTCTACTTGGAGATCGAGTAATCATAAGTTTGGACAATATAAGTATGACGTTGACCATGACTTATGTTCAAGCTAGATATCGTGTGACAAAGGGATTAATGCATGTACTATTATTAGGCAAATTGGACATTCCTTATATTAATTGGGTAGTTGTAACGCCTTGCTAGAGGCCAATTATGACTTGTTGGTTTAATAGAGATTAAATTGACTGCCAATTAATATGGGCCTATCGGGTCACACACAAGAATGCGCTTTGGGCTGGATATAATATTAATAATATTAATATTAGATATTAATATTTATTATTATTATTATTTTCGTTTATATATATATTATTAGATAATATATTCAGAATCCTAATTAGATTTGGATTCTGAATTTGACTTACCTTATCCAATTTCGAATTGGATTATGGAGTGATTATATTCACTCCAGACGTTAAGTCTTATATATAGGTAACTTTAGAAAATAAAAAGTAGAACGAAAAACGAAAAAGAAACCCTAATACGTTTTAGAGAAAACGGTTTCCAGCCTTCGCCGTTGCAGAGAGCTAGCACTCCAGACGGTAGCATTCGTGTGGATACGCGATAGAGGGTGTTTCGCGATCGAGGCATCTCTTCCAAACTGTGATTTCAAATCATCAACAGGTTAGTTCTTTGTACACTTTCGTCGAATTAAATGAACAACATGGATCCTGGTGGGAAATCATAGATCAAAAATTTTTCCGCTGCATGTTTTTGTTTGCAATGATCTCCCTTGATTTCCTAACACAACATCGTTAGGAACACATAACCTATCTTTGAACCACAAACTGCCATCATTTCTTACATGAAAGTCTTGACTCTCCCCCTTTTGGCAATCTAGTACAATCTTCTAAATTTTCTTATCTACTAACTGAGCCTCCCTAATTTGATCCAACAATACTGGCCTTCACTATAACTGAGCCATCAAAGCGCCATCATCACAAGACTCAAATTTGACATGCAACACTTTTAACTCAACAAGCAACAAGAGCAAAAAAGCGATCAAATTTCTCAAAGAATTCGACTCAAGGCATCAACAATAATATTTGCCTTGCCAGGGTGATAATCAATTAAATAATCATAGTCTTTAATCAACTCTAACCACCGTCTCTGCTGAAGATTTAGTTCTTTCTGAATACCCAAATACTTCAAAATTTTATGGTTAGTATAAATGAAACACTTCTCCTCATACAAGTAATGTCGCCAAATCTTCAATGCAAAAACTATGGCTGCTAACTCCAAATCATGAGTTGGGTAATTTAGCTCATGCGGCTTCAATTATCGAGAGGCATAAGCAGTGACTCTACTCTCCTACATCAGAATACAACCTAAACCACTATGTGAAGCATCACTATAAATTACATAAGGTTTACCTTTCACAAGCAGAGTAAGAACAGGAGCCTGAGTTAATATCTCCCTCAGCTGCTCAAAACTCACCTGACACCAATCTGTCCACACAAATCTAACTCCCTTCCAAAGTAATCTGGTGAGTGGAGTATCTATTATAGAAAAACTTTTCACAAACTGACGATAATAGCCTGCCAAACCCAGAAAACTTCTAACCTCTGTCATAGTCTTCGGTGAACTCCAATTCAAGATAGCCTCAACTTTACTCGGATCAACTCTAATACCCTCTGCTGATATAACATGACCGAGAAAAGTTATCTGATAAAGCCAGAACTCACATTTAGACAACTTAGCATGCAGCTGTTTCTCTCTCAGAGTGTGCAATACAATAAGCAAATGCCTACCATGATCCTCCTTATTACGCGAATACACTAGAATATCATCAATAAAGACCACCACAAACTGATCTAGATAGGGTCTGAATACCCTATTCATCAAATTCATAAATGCTGCTGGTGCATTCGTTAATCTAAAGGGCATCACCAAAAATTCATAATGCCCATATCTCTTGCGAAAAGCTATCTTATACATATCCACATCTCTGACACTCAACTGATGGCACTCTGATCTCAGATCAATCTTAGAGAATACTGCTGCTCCTTTCAATTGATCAACTAGATCATCTATCTAAGGCAATGGATACTTATTCTTGATAGTCACCTTGTTCAAATACCAGTAATCAATACATAATCTCAATGTGCCATTCTTCTTCTTCATAAACAACACAGGCGCTCCCCATAGGGACACACTAGGGCGAATGAACCCTTTATCCAGTAACTCCTGCAACTCTCTCAACTCAGTAGGTGCCATACGATAAGGTTTAATAGAGATGAGAGTGATACCAGACAATAAATCGATACCAAACTCAACCTCCCTCTCAAGGGGTAACTCTGGCAACTCCTTAGGAAAAATATCTGAAAACTCAGCAACTGTGGATATACTGTCAAGCTGGGACCCCACTACTCTGGTATCTATAACATGAGTAAGACATGCTTCACATCCCTTTTGAATTATTTTTCTAGCTAAAACAACTGAAATAAACATGGTTGAAAGATGTCTACGCTCACTAGATACCATCACATCTCTACCATCACGTGTTCTTAGAGTAATATATTTCTGCTGATAGTCTACCATAGCCCCATGCCTAAAATTGAATTATACTCCTTAAAAGGCATCTCAATCAGGTCACCGAGAAATTTTTCATCCTGAACAACAACTTGACTATATTGGTGCACCCTGCTAACCACAATACTATGCCCTAAAGGATTTGTTACCAAAACATCAAATCCTAGGGACTCTGAATGCAAATCATTCACAGGTAAGATAGATGCACTAATGTATGAATGAGTCGACCCAGGGTCTATCAATGCAAGAATTGAAGTACCGAATAAAGAAAAAGTATCAGCAATAACGGCTGAAGCATCTGGCTTCCTCTGCATCACATAGACTCGTTGTGATGGCCCTATTTTATCAGGTCTACCTCTGACTGTAGAACTTTTTCTCTTATCAGACCCAGATCTACCACCCCTACCAAAATCTCTGCTACCACGACTCCCTCTAACACTGGGTCGAGAAGTTGTAGTATCTGCCTGTCTATCATTTGATGACTCTGGACAATTTCTAATAAAATGATCTGGTGATCCACATTTATAACATACTGCTAGTCTACCTATTTTCCAAAAAACACCTCCATATACTTTACCACAATGAACACAGGTAGGTGGAGCAGATCTCTTAGTCATTGGGGCCGGAGCACTAGCCACTGAAACTGTAGGTCTCTGTCTCTATCTCTACTGTTGTATTGACCTGCTAGACTGCCCCTGGCTCCTACTAAATCTTTGAAAATATCCCCCTTGGCCTCTCTTCACTGATGAAGACCCTGCCTCACTCTGGGATCTCCTAACTTTGGTCTCCTCAACCCAAGCAGCTGCTGCAAGACCCTGTGCTCTCTAAACACTCCTGGCAGCTGCAACCAATTAAAAAAAATTTTGATACCATAAACTTGCTATAATGCATATGATAGAGGGTCTCTGCCTCTCCTCAAACCTCCAACACCGATCAATCTCATCAGAAATAATCCCACCGGCATACTGACTCAGCCGAGTAAACTCTATCTCATACTCTGACACTGTCTTGATATCCTACCTCAAACTCAGGAATTCTATCTTCTTCGCATCCTTATACTCCTTCAGAGTATACTTCTGCTAAAATTTTCGTAGGAAATCATCATAGGTCAGGACTGGTGGATCATCCAGAGCATGTGGAACCGTCTTTCACCAAGCATATGCATCCCTCTGCAAAAGAGATCTGACATAATCAAACTTCTCCTCTGGAGTAGCTTGCAGCTGAATGAACACTCTCTGGACCCTGACCCTGTCTAGCCACTGCTCTACTACAGCAGGGTCTGTTGTACCAATGAAATTCTCAGTTCGAAACTTTCTCAGCTTATCATATTTTCTCATCTATAATTGCGGCTGCGGCTGTGGTGGCGGTGGCAGCTGAACTGGAGCTTACCTTAACAGCTCCACCATTGTGAACCTCGGTTTTCCACCCGAAAAGGATTCGGATGAAAGTTCACTCGTTGTCGGGAGTCACCACTCAGTTTATTTTGTTCAAAGGGAAAAACTAAGAAAACCCTTGTTTGACTCCAATTAATGCATCTAATGTAAAGGTTTCTAATCTACGAACCCAAGGAGGATTCGGGGACTATGTCATGTATTTGATTAATTTGCCAATTTAGAAATGAATCCAAAAGGAACACAGAAAGGAAGAAGAATAAATTGTTAGTAAATTGCGAACTTGTTATTTGAGGTGAATCTCAAATATGCCTACATACTCTCGTTTTTTATGAGAGATCAAAGCCCATGTAGTTCGGAAAAGCCTATTTAAAGGCGATGAAAATTATGCTTCATGCATGTGTGTGTGTATGCTTCGTGCATTTGTCGGGCTTTTGGCCAAAGTTGTTAATTTTAGCACTTAGTACAAATTTGTGAAATTTAGGTACTTTGTACCAAAATAGTGCAATTTAGGCCTTTGGCCAAAAGATTGATTTTAATTGTGAAATTTAGGTACTTTGTACCAAAAAGATACAATTTAGGCTCCGTGCCAAAAAGTTGATTGATTCGCGGCTTCATGCCGAAGTGTTGATTGATTAGTTAATTAGGCCTTAGACCTAAAAGGATTAGGTCTTTGACCGAAAAGAAATTAAGAAGAAGATAGGATGCTTTATGATATGCTTGAATTGACAAATGATGAATTATCATACTACCTTGTTTAGGGTCCTTCCACTTCGAAGTTCCATATCTTGTTTTCTTAGATCTTGAAATATGATTCTTAATCCCTACCACACAAGGTTAGATTCTTGCAAATAAAAGTCCAATAAGAGTTTTTAAGCGTAAAAAGAATTCGACAGCATGAGGCCCACCCGAAAAAGTCCAACCCCCTTTTTTGAAAGTTTAGCAGCATTTTATAGGCAAAATTCGGGCTGGACGGCGGTCGGACCGCCATGGTCAGCGGTCGGACCAGGTGGTCGCCGGAAAAATGGCAAAGGACACGGACGGCGGTCGGACCGCCGGTCCCAGCGGTTCACCCCAAAACCGCACCGAAATCCGCATTTTTTCGTTCAAACTGATTTTTCGGGAGCTGCGGACCTCCAAAAATTATTCCGAGACCATACCTGTGATCCTTGCGTCGCTCCGGACATTTCAAGTACCATGAAGGTATATTTTTGGTGAACTATGCCGCGGACGACCGGTCTGGCTTGGTATTTTGCAGTCGGCTTTCCGAGCCTCAAAATTTGAATATTCACAATTGCCCCCCACTGGGGCCCATAAAAATAATTTATGGGGCTCAGTGGTCGTCTGAAACGAGAATTTTGAGCGAGGTGCAAAAAGACCCGCGATTTCACATTTTCCTTATAAATTGGCTGATTCAATTCTATTTCATTTGCTTTCATTCTTTCTTTTTCTTCAATTTTCTTCAAACTTTCTTTCAACAATGGATTTCACTGGCTTTGAAGACTTCGAGATCCCACTCCCTCCCTGCAATCTTTTACTTGAGGAGGAGAAGCACAGCTCCAGGACCGGCTGTTACGAGGTAAGTACCTTATCTTTTACTTACCTAGTATGCATGTTTAGGAAATTTATTTATTTCTAGTAAGGAACTTAGAAACAAATTTTTAAGAATTCTTCCTTTACATGTACTAGTAATGAATCAAGGGTAATACCAGGTTTCCCCATTTTTTGCCATCAGTAATTATTTCTAGTAAAGAACTTAGAAATAATCCTTTAGGAAGTCACACCTGGCTGGGGATAGAATTTTAAATTTTTCTGAAGTTGCCCCCGAAATTATCCACAATAATGATGATTTTTTTAGGACACTTCGATTAGGATATCTCTCGCGGAAAGACTCATGAGCACTATTCCAGCTTATGTCTTTGATGCCGGGCATCCGGTGGGGGATCTAATCAGACTTGCTTTCCTCCACCATTTGAGGACTATAGATGCGGGTAGAGATATCCACAGAGAGTTGATCTGTGCGCTGGCTGAGCGATGGTGGCCCACCACTGATACATTTCATTTTGCTTGGGGGGAGATGACGATGACACCCACCGACTTTTTCGTCATCTCTGGGATTCCATTTGGCGTTGAGATGGTGGAGTACTACAATGACTGGCGGCATGACATCTCTTCAGCCGATATGGTCACTTTAATCGGGGTTGACTACCCTCGACATCAGGTGCCTCACTGCATTCAGAGGAGGTGGTTTGTAGAGCAGGCGCCAGCCATTTATACTGGCTATGAGGTAGGCGATCTTACTGCTGATCAGGCGGCCAGGTTTACCCTGATCCTCCTGTTTGCTAGCTCCTTCTTAGCAAACAGAAAGGATGCAGTGAATCTCAATGTAGTGAAGAGTCTAACCGACCTGACACGACTTCAGACATATGATTGGGCTAGCATGATGTTGTGTAAATTGTATGACGACATGTCAGACCTTTGCTATACTCACATTGCTCCATGTGGCCTGTATTACTTCTAGGAGGAAATGTAAAGAACATTTCCTTCACCTTGCATACACCGACTCTGATCTCTTCTTCATTTTTTCCAGACTTGGGCTTATGAGTACTTTCCTGATGTCGCCCCTTTTCTTCGTGAGCCACTTGCCCCTGTAGATCCTCTTTCTCCCATTGCTTGGAGGTGGTATAAAGAGAGGATAGTAGCACCAAAGAGGAAGCTTCCTATCAAAGAGCTGAGATCATTCTTTGACAGTTGCTCCATGAACTCGGTAAATACTTTATCTTCATCGTTATTTATTATATTAGAGAAAATGATTCACTAACATAACAAATTTTTACAAGTAGCATTTACAACAATGTCTAACCGGCTGATAGAGTGGATTGCTCAATATCACATCTTTCAGCGATCACAGACCCTGACTCACCGTCGATTCATACTTCCCCATCCAGAGTATCGACGATACTATCTCGCTGAGAGAGTGACTTTCCAGATTGCCGACTTCCGTACAGCTCCCTTGGACCCCCCTGATGACATGCTGTCTCTGACGCTTCTGCCTATTACAGCGTCCCAGTATGAGGGTGATCCCTTCGAATCGGCCTTTGCCCCAGATGAAGAAGATTATGATATCTACTGTCTTGAGCGACTGATGCCACACATTGGGGCCCGGTTCGATTCTGCACCACCTTATCGGTTCTCCCACTCTTCGGCCCCTACTTCCAGCACCCCGGGAGACCATCCCTCTTCAAGCTGGTGAGCTAACAGACCTTCTTCCTCTAGGACTAGGGCTTCCGCTTTCAGGGCTGGCCCATCACATACTGGAGCAAGCAGCAGTTCATCACATTTGAGGCCTCCCCCATCCATCCTTGCGGCTACCGGTCAATTGGACACTGCTTTAGCCGACTTGAGGTTGCCATATGCTATTCGTTATCATGCACCTGATAGTTGGGTGTCCCGACCAATTAGTGCGGAGAGTGCACCTTATCGGAGGCTTGTTCACATCACTCAGGTATATTCTTTTGGAACTTTTCATGAAAAGGATTCATAAAATTCTCTTGAAATTGATTGTGATTGTGTCTTTTTCACAAGTACCTGAGGGCCTAGTTGCTGATATGACAGCACTGATCACTGCTTTGTCGGATGAGCTGGCTGGTGCTTGGACTGATGCTGCTTATGAGAGGCAGAACAGGCTGCAAAGACGGAGAGCTCGGCGCTGAATTTTGATATTTGTCTTGGACTATATTTGTAGTATTTGAATTATTCTTGCTCTGTACTTTGTACTTTTCGTATTTTCCACCTGTCATTTGAACTTAAGTACAAACCTGCACTAATTTGTTAATATTAACAGCAGATATGTATGTATGGTGTTTGTTTTTTGTTTGTTTTAGAAATCTATTTTCAAAAATAAATCCCTGAGATAACCCCCAAAAATAGTACCTAAAATAATCTAAACAAGGCCAAAACACAAGAATTTCATAAAATAAAATAAAATAAAATAATATATATATATATATATAAAACGGGAATCGAGGCTGTGTGGGGGCGATTGGGCCGCCGGGGAGACCCCGGGAGCAGTATATGTGTTGGAAAAAAATAGAATTTTGAGTGCATTTTCGGGCCAGAAACAGATTTCTCATTGCAGGATTTTTTTTATTTCCATCAACAATGAATCCTCTTTTTAACCACGTGATGCATAACTGGACCAAGAGCCTTCATAATGTCGAAAGGATCAACATGGGAAGGTATGGACTGAAAGCCGTTACTACCCTTAGGGGCGTGGCTGTGGATTGGGATTTTTTGCATGCTTGCATTAGATTTTGGGATCCTCAAGCCCATGTTTTCAGATTCGGTGCTCGAATGGAGGAAATGTGTCCTCTTTTTGAGGAATTTTGTTCAATCATTGGATGTGACCCCAATGCCCCTCTTGTAAGGCATGAGGTCCAAGTTGGTTATGTGGGATCCTTTCAGAGGCTTTTCAATTTTACCAGGCCTCAAGCTCAAGCTATGATCATGGATGGGAGTAGAGCGATGCTGCTTCCCCTGATTGATGAATTTCTGACCGCCAACTTTGAAGATGAGGTTCAACTGAAACACAGAATGCGAGCTTTTGTTTTCTGCCTATTAGCCGGGTTTCTTTTCAATCGTGATCCTGGCTTCGGTGATTTGAGGCTTTGCCCCATGGTTAGGCAAATGGAAGAGCTTAATTGCATCGGTGGTATGATTCTTGCTGAGACTATCCAGAGTCTTGACAGAGCTGCCCTCGGGTTTGAGAACTGGACTGTCACCCCGATCATTCTTCAGGTAATCTTGTTATACCTTTTGCTTCTTCTAATTTCATTCTCTCTTTTTTGTTTGTAAATAGAAAGGATCTATTTTTTCAGGTTTGGCTGAGAGACCATCTCCGAGTGGTTGCTGCTCCTAATGCCTTGACATATAACCCTTCGCAGTACCGTACCAGGAGAATCCAGATTTCTTTTCCCTCCATGGCTAAGTGGGCTATCTGGTTGTTTGAGCTTGGACACGAAGAATTGTTATGGTTCGTCCCTTGGTATAGAATTTCTCGCTTCATGGAGGCAAATGCCATGCACAACCATGTCTATCTCCTTGGTTTCACCCACAACACATGAAATAGTGCTTCCCGGGTCCTCAGACAGATGGGGATTAATCAGAGGGTTCCCCTTCCGGTTGGGCTTACCATTGCTTCCCCTATTACCCCTGGAGTTACCTGAATTGTTCTACAGACTTGGGTGAGAGACCATCAGATGATCAGGCCTTTTGCTGAGCCTTCCCTTATTCAGCCTACTTCGGAGTATAGGACCTGGTTTATAGCTGAAGTTTGGCCCGTTGAAAAACCCAGGAGGTATGCCTTGCTGCAGGAGTTGGAGAGAGAGGAGGTGGTTCCTCTTAGCGAGGAGAAGATAGACATTGCAGAGAGTTCCGGAACTAAGGAAGATACCGAAGACTCTGCCCCACGTAGGAGGCGTAGGATTTAGATCCTAGGGTGACTCCATTGTCTGTTTTTTGGGTTGTTTGTACCTTTTTAGTTCCTTAAATGTATAGGATTTATGGTCTGACTCTTTTTTTTTTGTAATGACTGACTCTTTTTGTAATGAAAGATTCTCTTTTTTGAATGAATGACTCTTAATGAATGACCCTTTCCCCCCCCTTTTTTTTGTTTGCTTTCCAAGCATTATCTACTTTATTTATTTGCTCTAATTTTTGCCTAAGCCATCCTTTCAGATTTTCAACTTAGCGAGCTCTTACCCATTCTTGCCTAAGCCGCCCTTTGTGGGTTTTCGACTTAGCGAGATTTTTTTTTGTTTTTTTGTTTTTCTTTATCTTGTGTTTTTTTTATAATATTAGCAAAAGAAAGATGAATGGATGATTTTTATTAATATTTAGACCGTGCTCAAGGAGAGCTGCCTGCATATCTCGAATTAGTTTACGAGAATCAGGTCTAATGTAGTTCCTTACAATGCATGATTATACATAATATTTCTTTAATTGATCCAGATTGCATGGGTTTGTGAACTCCAGACCATCCAAATCAGATAAGATGACGGCTCCACCGAAAAGTATTTTCTTTAAAATATAGGGTCCCACCCAATGAGGACGAAACTTCCCACAAGGATCTGTAATAGGTGTTCTGATCTCTTTCAGGACCAAACAACCTTCTTCCAACTTTCGATCTTTGACCTTCTTGTTGAAATGTCTGGCCATTCGCCTCTGATACCCTTGAATCCGATGTAGAGCTTGAAGTCTTTTTTCATCCAAACCCAACAACTGATGATGATAATTGTTGATCCATTCAGCTTCATTTATCTGACTTTCTTGAATTATCCTTGCCGATTGAACTTCCAGTTCAATGGGGAGTACTGCTTCCATTCCATACACCAGGGAATACGGGGTTGCCCTAGTAGGAGTTCTAATTGATGTTCTATATCCCCACAAAGCCAGCGGTAACTTCTCATGCCAACGCCTATGTTCTTTGATCATTTTTTGTATGATCACCTTTATAGACTTGTTCGCTGCTTCTACAGCTCCATTTGTTTGAGGTCTATAGGGAGAGGACTTATGATGTTGGACATTCTTATCCTTCAAGAGCTTAGCAAATTCTGCTTGGAAATGAGTTCCATTATCAGTGATAATCTCAAATGGCGTTCCGTACCGACAAAGGATATTGGTTCGGACAAACTGTGCTGCCTTTTTGGCGTTTAATTCTGCATAGGAAGCTGCTTCAACCCACTTTGTGAAGTAATCCACTGCTACCAAAATAAACTGATGTCCATTTGAGGCTTTTGGATGTATTTTGCCAATTATATCTATTCCCCAAGTAGCGAAGGGCCACGGAGAAGTGATCGGATTCAGGGCAACGGGAGGTTGCTTCTGCATCTTGGCAAATATCTGACACTGATGGCAATCTTGCACAAATGCCATGCAGTCAGCATTCATGGTGGACCAATAATATCCTAGATTGGCAATTTTTCGAGCCAAGGTGATCCCATACATGTGTGGTCCTGATTCGCCACCATGTACCATTTCCATTATATGCTTAGCCTCTGCTTCATTCACACATCTTAGGTGCATTCCATTCCAACTCCTCTTGTAGGGGATATCTCCATTAAGAATGTAACCTGTGGCTAGCTGCCTTATGGCCCTCTGATCAACCTTTGATGATCCCTCCGGATAACTTCCATCCTTGAGATAACCTTTGATATCCCAAAACCATGGTTTACCATCGGCCAAATGCATTATGTGGGCAGGCTACTTCTGAAGTTGAACTTTCAATGGACGAATGACTTTCCCCTCCTTGTTATTGATCATGGAAGCTAAAGTAGCCAGGGCATCAGCAAACTGATTCTTTGCTCTTGGGAGATATTCAAAGGACAAATCATCGAATTGTTGTGCCAGATGATCAAGGCGTTGTAGGTAAGGAACCAAACGCTCTTCTCTTATCTTCCATTTCCTTAAGGCTTGTGATACTATTAAAATAGAATCACTGTAGACCTTTAGGTTCTTAATTCCTAATTCCAGGGCGGCTTCAAGCCCATTGATGCAAGCTTCATATTCTGCTTCATTGTTTGTGCAGCTAAAGTCAAGTTTAACTGCAAATGGAATGTATTCTCCACAAGGAGTTTTGAACACAATCCCAATTCCATTTCCATGATAATTGGATGCCCCATCAAAATATATCTCCCAAATACTCCTTTCCACATTCAAGAGGTCTTCGTCAGGGAAACCCACTTCTCGCATCTCGTCATTCACGGGTAATTCTGCTAATTGGTCAGCTATTACGCCACCTTTCACAGCTTTCCTTTGAATGAATTTTAGGTCAAAGGCTGCCAATGTTGACACCCACTTAGCCATTTTGTGTCCAAAACAGGCCTCTCCATAAGGAATTTCAAGGGACTCTGTTCTGCGATGACATAAGTAGTGTAAGAAGACAAGTAGTGTTGTAAGTTCGTACAAGTCCAATACAAAGCTAAACACAACTTCTCAATTTTGTTATATTTTAACTCATAATCCAGCATCCTTTTGCTGAGGTAGTAAATTGCATTTTCCACCTTCGTACTCTTGGCTTCTTGAGCTAGCATTGCACCCATGGCTTCATCTGTTACAGACAAATACAAGAGCAGAGGCTTTCCCATTCTGGGAGGTTGTAGAATTGGCGGACTTAACAGATATTCTTTGATCTTGTCGAAGGCCTTTTGGCAGTCTTCATTCCATTCTTGTGAAGCACCTTTCCTTAGTAGCTTAAAGATTGGACCATAAGTCTCTGCCAACTGCGATATGAATCGACTGATATACTATAATCTACCTAGCAAGCCTCGAATCTCTTTTTCTGTTCTTGGCGGAGGCATTTTCAGAATAGCCTTCGACTTTGTTGGATCAACTTCTATTCCCTTCTTGCTGACCAAATATCCCAAAAATAAGCCTGATGTTGCACCAAAGAGGCACTTTGCAGGATTAAGCTTCAAATTGTACTTGCGAAGTCTAAGGAAGAACTTCTCAAGTGCTTCAACGTGTTCTTCTGGAGATTTTGACTTAACAATCATATCATCAACATACACTTCTACTTCTTTGTGAATCATGTCATGAAAGACTGTTGTCGCCATCCTTTGGTAGGTAGCCCCTACATTTATCAACCCAAAAGGCATAACCCTGTAGCAGAAAATGCCCCATTCTGTAATGAAAGCTGTCTTCTCTTTGTCTGGTGGGTGAACTAGGATCTGATTGTACCCAACCGCGAGGTCAGTCATGGAAACCATCACATGCCCAGCCATCCTGTCTATCAGCAAATAGATGTGTGGTAGTGGAAAATTGTCCTTGGGACAGGCCTTATTCAAATCTCTGTAGTCAACACACATCCTGACCTTTCCGTCTTTCTTCGGGACCGGCACAATGTTTGCTAACCAGGAAGGGTAGGCAATTGGTTCTATGAACTTATTGTCCAGTTGCTTGGCAACCTCCTCTTTAATTTTCAAAGACCATTCAGGCTTCATTCTTCTCAATTTCTGCTTAACCGGCTTCGCATCTGGGTATAGTGGAATCTTATGAACTGCTATGGCTGGGTCTATTCCCGTGACATCACTTGCCTTCCACATGAAGCAGTCGACATACTTTTTGATGCAATCAACAACCTGTTCCTTGTTCACACAATCATATGCAATGTATGTATGTTCATTTTCTTTGCCAATTATTATCTTTTCATTTATTTCATTTATTTCATTTTTGCTAGATAATACTTGGAAAGCAAAAGACACAGGGTAACCGAGAATTTGAAGAGTTTCATTGATAATGGCGGAGTCATTCTCCAAGATTACATTAAACTTGACATTAGGGTTCTCTAAATCTGAAACTATAGAAGACTCAGAATTAGACTCTGACTTGGTGTTCGACTCAGAATTTGACTCAGTACAAGACTCGGGTTCAGGGTGTGACACAGGACTAAGTTTGACCATAACAGCTCGTCCCTCCTCGGCATACCAGTTCATCAGTGGTCCATCTGTAGTCTTGATCAGCTTTGTGAAGTCCCTTTTGTCTTCAAAATTGGTTATCATAGCAACCTCATCAAAGAGACTAGGCCGCATGAAATCTTCCACTTGTGGTTCAGTTATAGGTTCTGGCTCTTCTTCCTTCAACACTAAAACATCAACGAACATCTCAAAACCCGGTAACTGCTTCCCAGTCATAGGAGCATAGAATGGCTCCTTGAAACCACAGTAAGGAGCTATTTTCCCAGGTTTGCAGAAGTGACCATTCAGAGTTCTAAAATAAGGGCGCATTTTGAGGCTTCTTGCCCCCCAATTCTTCTTTTTCTTCCTTCCATACTCAAACTCTTCAATCTCCTCATCTGTGGGTTTGTACCCCAGGCCAAAAGTTCCCTTATTCTCAGGTTCTTCCCATGGCCGCACTACGGGTGTTTTCCTCCCAGACTTTATCATTTCCATTCCGGGCAGCAGACCTACCCTTAGCATCATTCCCACCAGGCAATTGATTTGGACCTCTCCAAAATCATATAAGATAAATGGCCCTTTGGGTTTTTCTCCTTCAATGCATTGGACTATATCATAATGGAAACCAGTCAAGGTCATGGCGGTTTCACCAGGAACAACCTCAAAGAGAGACTGATCCATGGTTCTCTTGTTGATTTCACAGGTGTCACCTTTGATAGTGATGATTCTTCCTTCAAAAGGGAACTTAAGTTTTTGGTGTAATGAAGAAGGGATAGCATTATTCTGATGAATCCACGGCCTTCCAAGGAGGAGATTAAAGCTCGCGGGTACATCAATGACTTGGAAGGGCACTCTCATCCTCACCGGCCCAATGACAATTTCCAGAGTGGCAACACCCAAAATTTCTCTTTGAGTGTTATCATATGCTCTAACAATCTGATTAGAAGGTGTAAGATCTGTAGCCTCCAACCCCAGACAACTTGCTACTTTTAAGGGACATACATTTAAGGCTGACCCATTATCAATGAGAACCATGGGAACAATCTTTCCCCCGGTTTGTATGGTGATGTATAGAGCATCATTGTGTTTACTGCCATCTTCTGGTAGGTCCGTATCAGAAAATCGGATACTCAATGTCTTGGTTGATTGGGTCAAAGTGGCTACCAAAGCTTCTGGGCTTGTGTCTACTAATGTATCAAGCTGACTCAAAGCTTCGCTGAGAGCCTGACGGTGTGGGAATGAGGAAGCAAGGAGCTCCCAAATCGACACCTTAGCTTGAGTTTGTTTAAGCTGAGTGAGGACGGGGTCTTCCTTTGGCTCAGGTGTCTTCTTATGGGGGTGATTTGAGGTTGCAGGGGCTTTTCCCAAGTAGAGTGGCTGATATTGCCTTCCTCTTCTTGTCAAAGCGTCGACCTCTTCAGCAAGGTCATTCAAATCCAACACACACACTTCATTCATTTCTAAGAGAAGTTTGAAAGGATCAAACAGCTCTTCTTCCACAGTGATGGCGTGGATGGAATGATTAGGCAAAGGGTTAGTATTAATGTTCGGTTGACTCTTGAGAGGAATGATGTGTAATATCCTCATTTATGCCCTAGAAGTTTTGTATGTTGTTGTTATTGTGGTTGTTTTAAATTGCAAGATTAAGAATTGAGAAAAGAAAAGTATTTGTGTTTTGGGAAGGATTTAGGGTTTAGAGAGAATGGTATATGTTGTGTATATGTTGATATATATAACATATAAATGGGTCAAAGAAGAGTCAAGGTGTTGGTTAGTGGAAGAAGATATTTTATTGTTGAGTGTGTAAGTACATATATGGGCTTATATAAGACAAAAGGTTAGTTATATGTTTGAGGGCATTTTGGTAATTGTTTGGATGAAATGCATGGTGGAGATTAAAAGAAGGAAAGAGAGGTTGACTTGTGCATTTTCTTTTCTTTTCTTGAAGAGGTGGCCGGCTCTCCAACAACAAGGGGGAAAGAGAAGTGTTCTTGATGCTATACTCAATTGATGAAGGAATTGAGAGATTTGGTGAAAGATTTGTGGAATTTCTTCATATAAGGTAAGTAATTTCTTGTTTTCTTTTATTAATTTGGAAGTTGTGGCTAAGGTGTATTGTGAATTGTTGAGTTGATGATTTGGTGTGTTTGATATGTATTTACAAAGGTTAAAGTTGATTGTTAGTTAAAAGATTGATTTGAGGTTGGTTTGGTTGTGAAGGTTGTAAGTTTAAATGGATTTTGATAGTGGAAGTTTAAGTGTAAAGTTGGTTTTAGGGTTTGAGATGGTATATGTTTAAATGTTTTGGTTGATGTGTTTTAATAAGGAATATTGTGATAAACATGTAGAATTTGTGTTTAGAACATTGATTTCATTCATTTGAAACATGTTATATGGTGTTCGATGAGTTTGAGTGCAATTGGAGGAGAATTTTGTATATTAGGGTTTTGATTATGGGTGACACGGCCAAAAGCTATGGGAAACACGGCCAAGACATGAAATTTTGAAGGTGTTGGATTGATTTTTGGGAGACACGGCCGTGTCCCCAAGCCGTGTTTGCTACTGCCAAAGTTTGGTTGAGAGACACGGCCACAAGCTTGGCCGTGTCCCTTGCCCGTGTTTCTTACTGTCCAATTGGTTTGAGTGACACGGCCACAAGCTTGGCCGTGTCCCTTAAGTGGCTGCCCGTGTCCCTCAAGTGGCTGCCCGTGTCCCTCAATTGTGTAGGTTAAGGCTTTACTTCCTTGTTCTTTTTGCATTGCTTTGGTTCTCAAAGGGTAGGTTGGTCCCTAAACCTAACCCTAAACATTTTAAATACACTTGAATCAATGAATGATATAATCAATTACATGTGTAAGGTTCTAAAGCTATGAATCATATCAATTGTTCTTTACCCTAATTGCATTGTTGAGATTGAATAATGTTATGTTATGCATTGTAAATGGTAATGTGTTTCATGAGTAATGAATATTGAAATGTATATCAAAGATGCAATGATAATTCAAATAAGACATGATATGAGACAATGCCATTGTGGTTGGCTATGATGTGATGCAATTGAAAGAAATAAGGCATGTTTGCCTAAATGTTGTTGAGAATTGAGAATGGAAATGATAATTGAATAATAAATGAATTGTGTGGCTAATGTGTTATTCCATTTTCAGAGTTGGTTGTTGGTGGCATGCCTAATAAGTGTAACAATCTCTTGAAGTTAGGTTGGATTGAATCCTTGAAGCCTAATTGAGATGTTACCACCCTTGAAGCTAGGTTGGGTTGGTTCTTGAAGCCAAGTTGGGTTGAAGCTTAGCATGCTTTGCTCCCCTTGAAGCTTGGTTGAACCTAATCCTTGAAGCCTAGTTGGGTTTATGATATTGATAAATGTGATGATAGAACCAAAACATTAACTCTGAAAATTGAATGGCATATTAGTGTGTCTTGGGCCCATGCTTGTCTTTGCTTAATGTTGATTATGAATGATTAAATGAATACTAATGAGGTATATGATAAGATGTTGAAATATGATATGTCTATTTATGTTGAGTTATGAAATGTAAAGGCATGTTGTTAGTTTTGCATATATGATGTTACATGTATAATATGGATTGAGAATTGGCATTGCATTGCATCAAAGCAAAACATTAGCATGTTTTATCTTACTAAGCCGTTGGCTTAGCGCGATAGTGTTTGATCGCGCAGGTAGTAGAGTTGGTAGAGTTGAACCCGAGAGTTCATCAAGACCGAGTGAGAGTAGGCAGTGAAGAGTTGATTTTTGAGGACTTAAAGATCAGAGCAGACTTGCCAATCATGTATACTTCTTTTATATTTTGTAAAGTAATGTTTATAATGTAAATATGTACCTAATTTATAACTTCCGCTGTGTAATATTTAAATGTATATATGTATATCTAACATGTTTATATTTTAAGTCAATGACTTAATTTCTATAATGTATAATGATTAGGGTATTGTATCAAGTTTAAAATGTTTTGAATGTTGAAGAAAACCGTAGCATCCCTATGTTTGGTGCACTTATGCTACATTGTTGTGATTGTAGTGTGTGTGCATTGGATGTGGGGGTGTTACAATTGTTTTGGTATCAGAGCCTAGGTTTGAGATTCTCAACCTAGGTAAAATGTAATAAAAAGAATATTTTTACTTAAAAAGTGGTTTTAAATAACACATATGTTTGGGATTGGCAACCTCTGATCTTTAATAAGGTGTGTCTTTTTTTGTGTTTGCAGTGTAGGTGTTGATGGATCCTCATTTGAGACAATCGGTTGAGGGTAGTGAGGAGAGCGTTGCTCCTGAGGATGGAGCTAGGGTTGATAGTGCTGGTGAGGCACCTGTTTCTGGGTCGGGTAGACCAGTAGGTGATGAGGTTCCGCCAGCCTGGTTTAGGAATATGATGGAAGCTATGAGACAAGCACCTGTGCAACCACAGCCACCACCCCCTCAGCCTTCAGTACCAGTAAGGCATTATGATAAACTGAGGAAATATGGAGCGGAGGATTTCTTAGGCACAGTTGATCCAGCTGTGGCAGAACAGTGGCTTGACAGAGTTCAGAGAGTATTTGTTCAGTTGCAAGCCACCTCAGAGGAAAAGTTTGACTATGCAAGATCTTTGCTACAGAAGGATGCCTACGATTGGTGGAAGACGGTGCCCCATTCTATGGATGATCCTCCAACACTGTCTTACACTGATTTCTTGAGAGAATTTGAGTTGAAGTATACTCCAAGGGAGTATAAGGATATGAAGAAGATGGAGTTCTTGAGCTTGAAGCAAGATAGCAAGACTGTAACTGAATATGAGGTTGAGTTTATTAGATTGAGTCATTATGCTGGTGGCATTATTGCTGATGAGATAGATAGATGCCGGAGGTTTCAGGAGGGATTGAGACCCTCTATCATGTGCTTAGTGGCCGGGTCTAGATATCACGATTTCTCCCAGCTAGTGGCAGCAGCTCGAGATGTAGAAAGGGCTCAAGTGATTGCAGCTGCATCAGAGGAAGAGTTCAGAGTGAGAAGGCCTCAGTTCGAGGCAGGGTCTTCTTCAGCAAAGAGGGGTAGAGGAAGCTTTGTTCCTCGGAGTAGTAGGAGCCAGAGACCAGCAGGTAGATCAGTGCAGTTCCAGAGGCAAAGATATAGACCTGCAGCTTCAGTGGCAAGTGCTCCGACCCCTATGGTTCAGAGATCCACCTTACCTATCTGCATCCATTGTGGGAGGCCACATGGTGGTCCTTGTTGGAAGGCTGGTGTTGCAGGGGTTTGTTTCAGGTGTGGGTCACCGGATCACTTTGTGAGAGACTGTCCGGAGAGACAGGAGTTTATGCCAGTTGATTCTGCCGCTTCTCGAGCCAGTGTGAGGGGAGGTAGAGGAGGCAGAGGTGCCAGCCGAGGTGGTAGAGCAGGGTTCAGTTCTAGAGGTGGTGCTACATCCAGGGAAACTAGACCGGAGGAGGTTGGTTCTTCCCAGAGAATGTATGTTATGCAGAGACAGCCGGATGCATCGGCGGTCATAGCTGGTACTTTTTCTTTATTTGATACTGCAGTACTTGCTTTGATTGATCCGGGTTCCACCCATTCTTATATTAGTGCATCTGTATTGCCTGTGTTTGATGTGCATGCTGAGTCCCTAGGATTTGATATTTTGGTGACAAATCCGTTAGGGCATAGTGTGATTGTGAGTAAAGTGCATCGGGATAGTGCAGTAGTGGTGCAGGGTGAGGAGTTCCTTGGGGATTTGATTGAGATGCCATTTAAGGAATATGATGTTATTTTAGGCATGGATTGGCTATCTCGACATGGAGCTGTGGTGGATTGTAAAAAGAAGATTGTTTCTTTGAGAACTAGTGATGGTAGAGAGGTGATAGTATCTAATGAGCAGGAACAGTTAGCCTCCTTATTTGTTTCAGCTGTTGCAGCCAGGAGGTTGATTAGAAAGGGATGTGAAGCTTATCTTGCTCATGTGATAGATACTAGAGTAAGAAGTTCTCCTATTGATAGCATTGCCACAGTTGCAGAGTTCCCTGATGTTTTTCCTGAGGAGTTGCCAGGATTGCCGCCTGAGAGAGAGGTGGAGTTTGGTATTGAATTGTTGCCTGGTACCACTCCTATCTCGATTACTCCTTACAGAATGGCACCAGCAGAACTAAGAGAGTTAAAAGTGCAATTACAGGAGCTGTTGGATAAGGGATTCATTCGCCCCAGTGTTTCTCCTTGGGGAGCTCCAGTGCTGTTTGTGAAGAAGAAAGATGGTACCATGAGGTTGTGTATCGACTATAGGCAATTGAACAAGGTGACAATTAAGAATAAATATCCTTTGCCTAGAATCGATGATCTCTTTGATCAATTGAAGGATGCAGCTGTGTTTTCTAAAATTGATTTGAGATCTGGGTACCATCAGCTGAGAGTCAGAGCTGAAGATGTTCCGAAGACAGCTTTCAGGACCAGGTATGGGCACTATGAATTTTTAGTTATGCCTTTTGGTCTGACGAATGCACCTGCAGCTTTTATAGATTTGATGAATAGGGTGTTTAGGCCCTATTTGGATCAGTTTGTTGTGGTCTTCATCGATGATATTCTGGTGTATTCGAGGAATGAAGAGGAACATGATATGCATCTGCGGATTGTGTTGCAGATCTTGAGAGAGAAGCAGTTATTTGCCAAATTGTCGAAATGTGAGTTCTGGTTAGATCAAGTAGCTTTTCTTGGACATATTGTTTCAGCAGAAGGCATCAGAGTTGATCCGAGTAAAGTTGAAGCAATTTTGAATTGGAGTCCACCCAAGTCAGTGACAGAGGTTAGAAGTTTTCTGGGTTTGGCAGGCTATTACCGGCGGTTTGTGAAAGGGTTTTCTTTGATAGCTACTCCACTCACCAGATTGCTTCGTAAGGGAGTGAGATTTGTGTGGACGGATCAGTGTCAGGCTAGCTTTGAGCAGTTGAGAGATATGTTGACTCAAGCGCCTGTTCTTACTTTACCTGTAGAAGGCAAACCATATGTGATCTACAGTGATGCTTCACATAGTGGTTTGGGATGTGTGCTGATGCAGGAAGGGAAAGTTATAGCTTATGCATCTCGTCAGTTGAAACCGCATGAGCTTAACTACCCCACCCATGATTTGGAATTAGCAGCCATTGTGTTTGCATTAAAGATTTGGCGCCATTATTTGTTTGGGGAGAAATGTTTCATTTACACTGATCACAAAAGTTTGAAGTATTTGGGTGTTCAGAAAGAGCTCAACCTTCGGCAGAGGAGATGGTTGGAATTGATTAAAGACTACGACTGCTTGATTGATTATCATCCAGGTAAAGCAAATGTAGTTGCTGATGCCTTAAGTCGGAAGTCTTTAGCTGGTTTAACAGTTTACTCGCTCTCGTTGCTTGTTGAGTTGAGAGCTTTGCGTGCCAGTTTTGTACTTTGTGATGATGGTACATTATTGGCACAGTTGCAATTGAAGCCGGTTTTGTTGGATCAGATCAAAGAGGCTCAGTTGACTGATAAGAAGATTCAGAAGATTATTGCAGATTGTCAGAGTAGAGAGAGTAGAGATTTTGTTGTGAGGAATGATGGGAGCCTATGGTTCAAGAACAGATTGTGTGTACCCGATAATGCTGATTTGAAGAGGGTCATTTTGGAAGAGGCACATCAGTCGATGTTTTCTATGCATCCGGGCAACACCAAGATGTATCATGATTTGAGACAACATTACTGGTGGATTGGGTTGAAGAGAGACGTTGCTGAGTTTGTATCGAAATGTCTCACTTGTCAGAAGGTTAAAGCAGAGCATCAAGTTCCAACTGGGTTGCTTCAACCGTTGTCAGTGCCAGAATGGAAGTGGGATAGAGTGACCATGGACTTTGTGTCTGGTTTGCCATTGACACAAAAGAAACATGATGCCATATGGGTGATTGTGGATAAATTGACTAAGACAGCTCATTTCCTCCCAGTTCGGATGGATTATTCTTTGGAGAGGTTGGCTGAGCTGTACATCCAGGAGATTGTGAAATTGCATGGTGTTCCAACTTCTTTGGTGTCTGATCGAGATCCCATGTTTACTTCAAGATTTTGGAAGAGTTTGCACAGAGCTTTGGGTTCTCGACTACACTTCAGTACTGCTTTTCATCCACAGACGGATGGACAGTCTGAGAGGGTGATACAGATTGTTGAGGATATGTTGAGAAGCTGTGTCATCGATTTCTCTGGAAGTTGGGATAGATTCTTACCTCTTGTGGAGTTTGCTTACAACAACAGTCACCAATCCAGCATCGGAATGGCCCCATTCGAGGCATTGTATGGCAGACGGTGCAGAACACCTCTTTGTTGGAGTGAACTTGGTGATAGCAAGTTGATTGGGCCTGATTTGATTCAAGAAACTGAAGAGAAAGTGAAGTTGATTCGAGGCAGATTGAAAGCAGCTTCAGACCGACAGAAGTCCTATGCAGATCTGAAGAGGAGAGACATTCAGTTTGATGTTGGGGATAAGGTATTTTTGAAGGTATCTCCTTGGAAGAAAATTTTGAGGTTCGGTCGGAAAGGGAAATTAAGTCCTCGTTTCATCGGACCGTATGAAGTGTTGGAAAGAGTTGGGCCAGTGGCTTATCGGCTTGCTTTGCCACCTGAGTTGGATCGTATTCGTAATGTGTTTCATGTTTCTATGTTGAGAAGGTACAGGTCGGATCCATCTCATGTGTTGCCATTTGAATCTATTGAAGTGAGCCCAGACTTGACATTTGAAGAGGAACCAGTTGCTATCTTAGCACGGGAAGTGAAAGAATTGAGGAACAAGAGAGTGCCATTAGTGAAAATTCTTTGGAAGAATCATGCAAAAGAAGAAGCAACTTGGGAGAATGAGCAAACCATGCGAGAGCAATATCCTCAACTGTTTCGGCCTTGATATCAGGTAATTTCGAGGACGAAATTTCTTTTTAGAGGGGGAGAATTGTAATATCCTCATTTATGCCCTAGAAGTTTTGTATGTTGTTGTTATTGTGGTTGTTTTAAATTGCAAGATTAAGAATTGAGAAAAGAAAAGTATTTGTGTTTTGGGAAGGATTTAGGGTTTAGAGAGAATGGTATATGTTGTGTATATGTTGATATATATAACATATAAATGGGTCAAAGAAGAGTCAAGGTGTTGGTTAGTGGAAGAAGATATTTTATTGTTGAGTGTGTAAGTACATATATGGGCTTATATAAGACAAAAGGTTAGTTATATGTTTGAGGGCATTTTGGTAATTGTTTGGATGAAATGCATGGTGGAGATTAAAAGAAGGAAAGAGAGGTTGACTTGTGCATTTTCTTTTCTTTTCTTGAAGAGGTGGCCGGCTCTCCAACAACAAGGGGGAAAGAGAAGTGTTCTTGATGCTATACTCAATTGATGAAGGAATTGAGAGATTTGGTGAAAGATTTGTGGAATTTCTTCATATAAGGTAAGTAATTTCTTGTTTTCTTTTATTAATTTGGAAGTTGTGGCTAAGGTGTATTGTGAATTGTTGAGTTGATGATTTGGTGTGTTTGATATGTATTTACAAAGGTTAAAGTTGATTGTTAGTTAAAAGATTGATTTGAGGTTGGTTTGGTTGTGAAGGTTGTAAGTTTAAATGGATTTTGATAGTGGAAGTTTAAGTGTAAAGTTGGTTTTAGGGTTTGAGATGGTATATGTTTAAATGTTTTGGTTGATGTGTTTTAATAAGGAATATTGTGATAAACATGTAGAATTTGTGTTTAGAACATTGATTTCATTCATTTGAAACATGTTATATGGTGTTCGATGAGTTTGAGTGCAATTGGAGGAGAATTTTGTATATTAGGGTTTTGATTATGGGTGACACGGCCAAAAGCTATGGGAAACACGGCCAAGACATGAAATTTTGAAGGTGTTGGATTGATTTTTGGGAGACACGGCCGTGTCCCCAAGCCGTGTTTGCTACTGCCAAAGTTTGGTTGAGAGACACGGCCACAAGCTTGGCCATGTCCCTTGCCCGTGTTTCTTACTGTCCAATTGGTTTGAGTGACACGGCCACAAGCTTGGCCGTCCCTTAAGTGGCTGCCCGTGTCCCTCAAGTGGCTGCCCGTGTCCCTCAATTGTGTAGGTTAAGGCTTTACTTCCTTGTTCTTTTTGCATTGCTTTGGTTCTCAAAGGGTAGGTTGGTCCCTAAACCTAACCCTAAACATTTTAAATACACTTGAATCAATGAATGATATAATCAATTACATGTGTAAGGTTCTAAAGCTATGAATCATATCAATTGTTCTTTACCCTAATTGCATTGTTGAGATTGAATAATGTTATGTTATGCATTGTAAATGGTAATGTGTTTCATGAGTAATGAATATTGAAATGTATATCAAAGATGCAATGATAATTCAAATAAGACATGATATGAGACAATGCCATTGTGGTTGGCTATGATGTGATGCAATTGAAAGAAATAAGGCATGTTTGCCTAAATGTTGTTGAGAATTGAGAATGGAAATGATAATTGAATAATAAATGAATTGTGTGGCTAATGTGTTATTCCATTTTCAGAGTTGGTTGTTGGTGGCATGCCTAATAAGTGTAACAATCTCTTGAAGTTAGGTTGGATTGAATCCTTGAAGCCTAATTGAGATGTTACCACCCTTGAAGCTAGGTTGGGTTGGTTCTTGAAGCCAAGTTGGGTTGAAGCTTAGCATGCTTTGCTCCCCTTGAAGCTTGGTTGAACCTAATCCTTGAAGCCTAGTTGGGTTTATGATATTGATAAATGTGATGATAGAACCAAAACATTAACTCTGAAAATTGAATGGCATATTAGTGTGTCTTGGGCCCATGCTTGTCTTTGCTTAATGTTGATTATGAATGATTAAATGAATACTAATGAGGTATATGATAAGATGTTGAAATATGATATGTCTATTTATGTTGAGTTATGAAATGTAAAGGCATGTTGTTAGTTTTGCATATATGATGTTACATGTATAATATGGATTGAGAATTGGCATTGCATTGCATCAAAGCAAAACATTAGCATGTTTTATCTTACTAAGCCGTTGGCTTAGCGCGATAGTGTTTGATCGCGCAGGTAGTAGAGTTGGTAGAGTTGAACCCGAGAGTTCATCAAGACCGAGTGAGAGTAGGCAGTGAAGAGTTGATTTTTGAGGACTTAAAGATCAGAGCAGACTTGCCAATCATGTATACTTCTTTTATATTTTGTAAAGTAATGTTTATAATGTAAATATGTACCTAATTTATAACTTCCGCTGTGTAATATTTAAATGTATATATGTATATCTAACATGTTTATATTTTAAGTCAATGACTTAATTTCTATAATGTATAATGATTAGGGTATTGTATCAAGTTTAAAATGTTTTGAATGTTGAAGAAAACCGTAGCATCCCTATGTTTGGTGCACTTATGCTACATTGTTGTGATTGTAGTGTGTGTGCATTGGATGTGGGGGTGTTACATGATGTCACCCCTATCCACCAAATCCTGGATGCGGTTTTTCAGAGTCCAGCAAGCATCTGTTCTATGCCCTTTTCCTTGGTGGTATTCACAATACTCATTGGCCTTATAACTGGAGGGTAATGGATTTGGAGGTGGCCTTGGGTCCAAAGGCTTCAAATACTTCCCTTCCATGGCCTTTTTAAACTCTAGATGAAGGGGCACCCCAAGGTCGGTATATTGCCTTCTTGGCTGATTTCTCTGCCCAAGATTGCCCACACGTAAAGGATTCGCAGGGGCAATGTTGGCCACTTCATTGACTTTGCTTGAGGAAATAGCTTGGCCTTGTTTCTTATACTTCGAAGTAGCTCCCTCATCTACTATTTTACCCAATTGTATAAAGTCTTCTACCTTAGTTGCAGTCGCAATGAGCGATTTGAAAGTAGGTAGGTATTGGGTTTGCAGTTGAGCTTGATATGTGGGCCTTAAATTCCTGATTATAATATCAATCTGCTCCTGTTCTGAAGGGCGATTGATCATTTGGGCGGCTTTTGCCCTCCACCTCGTAAGGAACGAGGAGAAGGGCTCATTGTTGTTTTGTTTGGTAGTCTCAAGTTCTCTTCTAGTGACATCCACCTCAATATTGTAGTGGTATTGAGTGTTAAATGCATTGCAGATGTCTTCCCAGGTCTTAATCTTAGCACTGTCCAGGCTTACAAACCATTTTAGGGCAGCCCCAGTCAAGGATTGTTGAAAGAGTTGAGCAAAGAGCTCATCATTTAAACCCCAAGGGCTCAAGGCCCCCACATACATCTTCAAATGGGTTTTAGGGCAAGTGGTCCCATCAAATCTGTCCATCCCGGGCATCTTGAATTTTGGAGGCAATCTAGCTTGGGGAAACAAGGATAAGGAATCCATGTCTACCACCTCTTTATGAGTTTTCATGGCAGTGATTGACCTTTCAAGCAATTCAAGTTTCTTTTTCAGTTCATTAGTTTCATTTTTAGAGGGTGGATCCTCCAAATTGATGACAGGGGTATTGTTCTGAGCAGTCATGGGGGTACTAGTTTGCCCCACAATAGGTTCTTTCCCCAAATTTTCAAAAGTAGTGGCTGTCTTTGATGCCCCTCCTAATTCAGCCAAGATGGCTACCCTTTGGGCAGCCAAAGCTTCATCAATTCTCTCTTGCATCCTAGCTTCAATTTCCTTAACCTGTCCATCTAGCAAGGCCTTAATCTATTCAATAGTAGCCATTTCAGTAATTGGAGCAGTTGGTGAAATTTGGGTAGCAGGACTTGTGGGTGATTGCACAGTTGGAGTTGGTGTAGCTTGAGTGGGTAAAGGCACACGGATAGTGGATACCTGCAAAGGTTAAGGGTAAAGGATCAGGGTAGTGTGTAGGGTAGGAAGACTCTTGGTCCACTTGCATATATCAAAAGTTTTCCCCAAAAGATTTTCCCCCAAAATAACGTTGTCATGTTGCATGAATGCACCTCATCACATCATAATTCATTTTAATGGTATGTGGCACTATCATTGGGTACATACAACCTAAAGGAAGGTTCTATTGTTCATGAAAAATAGAGAATAAGCTTATAATAGGGACCCTTGAGTCTTGAGTAAGATATACCTAACCACATGTGAAACAAGGAGTTTCGCGTGGGTCCAACAGTACGATTACTCATGGGCCACTCCAAAAGGATTGGAATGGTTTGCGACAACAGGGAGGACGTTTTGGCTGTCCGCCGGCATAATCAAGGAGACATGCCGGTCAGCGCTACTTGCTATCCAGACTCAGAATTTTGAACAGAAAGAGAAGAAATTCATTTGAAAATAATTTTTTATGAAATGAAGGAAAAGGATTCCCCCATATAATGCAAGAGAAAAAGATTCTCTGAATGTCAAAATAAATGCACAATTAGTCAAACAAGAGGTCCATTAAAGGAAAAAGATTCCTTTTGTCAACTTTCAATCCAATATCCCCAAGGAGGGGATATATATTGCTAGGGTACCCTGCAAAATGAATAAAAGTACCCTAAAGAAGGGCAAGTTAGTCAAATGAATAATTGTCTACTAGGATCCCATAAATTATTTTTATGGTTCCCAGAAAGTCCTTTCGTCAATTTTCAATTTCAATATCCTTAAAGAAAGGATAATCATTGCTAAGATACCCTGCAAAATAAATAAAAAGTACCCTAAAGAAGGGCAAGTTAATCAAATAAACAATTGTAGTCCACTAAGATCCCATAAATCATTTTTATGGTCCCCAGTGGAGTCGCCAATCTGTGAACCTCGGTTTTCCACCCGAAAAGGATTCGGATGAAAGTTCACTCGTTGTCGGGAGTCGCCAGTCAGTTTATTTTGTTCAAAGGGAAAAACTAAGAAAACCCTTGTTTGACTCCAATTAATGCATCCAATGTAAAGGTTTCTAATCTACGAACCCAAGGAGGATTCGGGGACTATGTCATGTATTTGATTAATTTGCCAATTTAGAAATGAATCCAAAAGGAACACAGAAAGGAAGAAGAATAGATTGTTAGTAAATTGCGGACTTGTTATTTGAGGTGAATCTCAAATATGCCTACATACTCTCGTTTTTTATGAGAGATCAAAGCCCATGTAGTTCGGAAAAGCCTATTTAAAGGCGATGAAAATTATGCTTCATGCATGTGTGTGTGTATCCTTCGTGCATTTGTCGGGCTTTTGGCCAAAGTTGTTAATTTTAGCACTTAGTGCAAATTTGTGAAATTTAGGTACTTTGTACCAAAATAGTGCAATTTAGGCATTTGGCCAAAAGATTGATTTTAATTGTGAAATTTAGGTACTTTGTACCAAAAAGATACAATTTAGGCTCCGTGCCAAAAAGTTGATTGATTTGCGGCTTCATGCCGAAGTGTTGATTGATTAGTTAATTAGGCCTTAGACCTAAAAGGATTAGGTCTTTGACCGAAAAGAAATTAAGAAGAAGATATGATGCTTTATGATATGCTTGAATTGACAAATGATGAATTATCATACTACCTTGTTTAGGGTCCTTCCACTTCGAAGTTCCAGATCTTGTTTTCTTAGATCTTGAAATATGATTCTTAATCCCTGCCACACAAGGTTAGATTCTTGCAAATAAAAGTCCAATAAGAGTTTTTAAGCGTGAAAGAATTCGACAGCATGAGGCCCACCCGAAAAAGTCCAACCCCTTTTTTTGAAAGTTTAGCAGCATTTTATAGGCAAAATTCGGGCTGGACGGCGGTCGGACCGCCATGGTCAGTGGTCAGACCAGGTGGTCACCGGAAAAATGGGAAAGGACACGGACGGCGGTCGGACCGCCGGTCCCAGCGGTTCACCCCAAAACAGCACCGAAATCCGCATTTTTTTGTTCAAACTAATTTTTCGGGAGCTGCGGACCTCCAAAAATTATTCCGAGACCATACCTGTGATCCTTGCGTCGCTCCGGACATTTCAAGTACCATGAAGGTATATTTTTGGTGAACTCTGCCGCGGTCGACCGGTCTGGCTTGGTCTTTTGCAGTCGGCTTTTCGAGCCTCAAAATTCGAATATTCACAACCATATATCGTACCCAGCCTACTGGAATCTCATCAACTGCTAGTCTCTCAGGCACAGGAGTAGGTGCCTCTTCAACAATCTTAGCTCTAACTTCATCTCTACCCTCACCAGGAGTCACACTCTCTGCACTACCCTCTGTAGACTGATGCATTCGAGATGTCATAACTATCTATATCTGCAAATACAACAGAAATTGCCACATCATAGATCAGAAACTGCCAGTGCCAATGCATGTATCATAATTGAAAACTATATTTAAAAATTCCTATTTCATTTCTCTCATAACCCACCTAGGTTGAGAACCTCAAACCTAGGTTCTGACACTAAAATAAATGTAACACCCTTATACCCTATAAATGTATAATACACATACTCCCAGTATGTAAAATACGCACAAATAATATAAAAATATCATAATCCAGTTTAATAAAAACTTCCATATTCCCTTATTACTCAAAACATTTGTATTTATATATATGTATCAGAATACATGCCACCTCACATTACCTCATTATTTAAAACACTCTTTATAATTTA
Organism: Garcia nutans; assembly: GCA_947685225.1. Lineage (NCBI taxonomy): Eukaryota > Viridiplantae > Streptophyta > Magnoliopsida > Malpighiales > Euphorbiaceae > Garcia > Garcia nutans. The sequence goes on from CANTUV010000013.1 coordinate 4,374,064, forward strand.
CAGTATATATATACATATTCTCAAAACATAATATTAAAATATACTTTAATATAAGATTTATACATGTTGGCAAAGTGGCTCTGTTCTTAATGTAGCAATATGCTTCAAGCTCAACCAACAAAAGACTAGACCTGATCTAGCCTATTAAAACTTTCTGGTTCTACCGGATCACCCATGTCACCTGCGCGATGAGTTATAATTGCACTAAGCTAAAGCCTAGTAGTACAAACTTTGATAATAATAATATTCAAATACAATGCCAATGCAGAATGTTCATATGTTATGTCATCACATGATATTCATGACCACTTTTGGATATATGCTTTCATCACTTGATAATTCATACAAACACATACGCAAGCATGGGCCTAAACAACTAATACATCATTCAATTCTTAGAGTTACCGTTTTGGTCCATAATGACACCATGTGTCTAGCTCCAAAGGCAAAATATCAATGTATCAGTCCAACTAGGCCTGGGCTTACGACCTGGTCTTTTCACCCAGCCCAGCTTTAAGGACTTATTTCTAAGGCTTATGACCCGGTCTTTCTATCTTAAAAATATTTGTACAGTGACGCCAAGCGTCTAGCCCCATAGGCAAATATAGGCATGCCGCTAAACACAGAACTCTGAAAATTGAATAACATACTAGGCACACAATTATTTCATATTTTCATTATCAATCTCTTTCTCTTTTTCTCATGATTAAGCTAGGCACACTGCCTCATTTATCTCATTTTATATAATCTAGTCATCACCAATGGCTTTACATAATATCTTTAATGTATACACAACAAACATCCTCATCATAGGATATTTCATAATGAAACCACATTACCCAAATATTTTGAGTCATTTTCATATTTTGCACATAGTTCACATTTCATTCAATTTAGCCATTAACAATGGCTTTTCACAATACATAATAATACATACATAGCAATTCACATGTCTTAGCACCATGCTCATGAATACTTAATGTATCAAGTAGCTTAACACATTTTCTATTCAAAATGTGTTAGGCCAAATGTAATGCAATCACATTTCATTTATCAAGAATTTGTACATACCTTAGGAAATACTCTAAAACAAGCCTTAAAACTTCCTCTAACCTTCTCTTCCAAGTTGCCCTTCAATACTAGGGTTGGGCAAACTACTCTCTCTCAATGGCTATACCAAATGTGATCATAAACAACCATTTAATATCACATTATAAGGCATTCTCAACATCAAATCATTTAAATAGGAATTGCAAATGAAAAATAAAGAAAAGAGTTATTCTCAAGTGACACGCCCAACAACACGGGCGTGTTACTGGCCGTGTCACTAACCCAATCACATAGAACCTTTGACACGTCCAATAACATGAGCATGTCACTACTCGTGTCATTCATTTTGCCTCACAGAATGTTTGACATGCCCAACAACACGGGCATGTTAATGGTCGTGTAAATTATTTTGCCTTACAGAAGCCACGACACGCTCAGGGACATGACCGTGTTAATGGTCGTGTCATTAATATGGAACTCAGCACCATTGACATGTCCAATGACAAGGCTGTGTCAGGCAAAATTTGTATTTTGAACTCTCAACCATATGAACATAATCATTCCAAACTCAACAATACAACACTCTAAATAATCATCTTAGTTTATATCCATACTTCTCCTATAAATTTACCATTTATATAACTCCAACATGTAATAACTATCATCTTATTCAATCATTCATCACTTTCTCTCACAACACATTCAAAGAAGAAGAAATAAAAGAAATCCCTTCTCTTTCAATCCAACCTTAAAAATCATCTTTAGCTACTTACAACATCTTCATACATATTCAAATAAGCCATCAAAACATACTAATACAAAATTCCTAAAATTCAAATATCATGTTCTTCCATAGAATTCCAAAGAAACTTGCAAAATGATAAAGGAACTTACCAATTGATGAAGAATCCTCAAAATCTTCAATTGAATCCTTGAAATTCCTTGTAAAATTGGTGTATGGAAGAAGATCAAACTCTTCCTTACTCTCTCTCTCTCTCTAACTCACAGCAAAAAAGAACAAAAGAAGAATAAGAAAATATCTTCTCTTTCCATCCTTATCTATATATATATTAATTATTCTTTTATATGTGTTGTATATGTTTGGTATATGTATATGTCATATTTACTTTAAATATATTTCAAATATACATTTCACTTAAAATTCTTTCATTTCATTTAATTATTTATTTAATGTATCCAAATTTAATTTATTTTATTTAATATTCAAAAATTATAGGTATTACAGTTCATTGGAACAACATCTTGGGACTGGCTGAAGGCAAGCGTCATTTCTTAAAAATTGTGGCCAGGTCTACAGAAAGTTCATTTAGGTTAATGGAATGGTGAGGGTTCATGATTTCAAATATAGAGATCGACCTTATCAGTTGAGAATTAGGGACCATTTCTTTAGAAATTGTTGCCATATCTTCTGGTATTTCAATGAGGTCAATTGGATGAGGTGGGTCCATGATTTTAGGGGCCAAGTTTTTCTGCAATAGTGCCCTTTTTTTATGGAGAAATTTTGATGAATGCTTTGTGCATTAGTTGTAGTGGAATGAGTCCTTATAGTGCTCTCATTGTGGAAGTTGAGGAGACTCTTTCTATCCTCAAAATATTTGGAGGCAAATTTCTATACAAAATGGTTGTATATTCAGAAAGCAGTCCCTCACTTTGTTTCTTGGAGGGAAAGTTAAATTTTCAAGTGGTTGAAAATTTTTATTTTATGAAATTTTAAATTTTAACCAAATTAAGAGCACAATCCCTTATTCCCTCTATTTGTTTTTTTTTTAATTTTAGTGTTCTAAATGAGTCATATCATCTTATTTAAATGAGGTGTAAATTGAAACCTTAATTGTGCATTTAATATTAATTAAGGGTATTTTAGGCAATTTATTTGTGAAAGAGTGTTCAATGATGACTGATGTTTATGCCCGAATATATAAATTTGTACACGATTGATATATATTTTTCTTATCTCTTCAATTTTTGTTCACAGTTTTAATAAGTATTGCACCCTACTTTCAAAAGTTGTGTCATTTTATATTAAACTGTGTCCGACAATTTTTGAACCTCCTTTACATCAATTGAATGTCGAAATCAAAGATCAAGTTTCCTTTTAAGTAGTATTATATTTATAAAAATAATTTACTATGCATGCTAAATTTCAGTCATAAATGCTCTATAGATTATTGTGCTAATGAGTTGTCTGCCTCTTAACATTAATTACAAAGTTATGCTTATTTAAGGCTAATTAAGACATATAACTCAAAAAATTCATTAACTATTTCTTTAATCCTTGTGTTATTTTTTGTTTTCTCTAAAATAAGAGAATAGATAGAGTATTTAATTATTAAATGGTTGATTAGCTTCAAAAAAATTTATTAAATGATTGATTTAATATCTAATGTTTTTAATTTGAGAATAAGAGAGTTTATAAGGTTGTACTTAGGAATTGAAGTGAATATTTGTTGTTTTTTTTTCTCTTAATTTTCTATATATATTAAGATATAAATGAATTTAAAAATAAATAAAAAGTTCACATTTGTTATTCCCCTTAATATGTTTTTTGTTAGAAAATGATATTCTGATACTCATTTATATATTAATTTAAATTAATAAAACAAAATTTTATATTTTAAAATAGATTGTGCATATAATTTCTTTCACGTGTCTTGAAAATTATTAATTTTTAATAACGATTTAATAATTTTATAAAATCATTTAAAAATTTTAATTTTTATAATTAATTTTCTAAATAACATAATTTAAATTATATTAAAGAAATAAAAATGTAATATTTACTAATTTTCTAATATCTAAAGATTATAAATAGTGCCAATCATATTATTTTAAAAACTTATTTTTAAATAAATTTAAACTTAATAAATATATTTAAATAATAATTTAATATTAGATCATAATTACAGAATAATTTTAATTATTCTCTATAAAATATTAAACATGTATATTTTCTTCATATGATTTTTATCTAGTAATTTAGCTTAATAAGATATGTTTGAGGATATCCTTTTGTACATATTATATTAAAGTTCTCAAAATTTTAAAACTATATTGATTTTAGATGTAATATTCAATATTAAAATATTATTAAATATAAAAAAATGATAATTTAATGTAATTTTACAATCAATTACGCGAGTTTCGGACTAGTATTAAAAATATTTGGGATTAAAATTTTAAACTCTAATCATACTAATTAAATTGCTTTTATCCTTGCTTGACATATTATTATGTGTTAATAAAAATTTGACGTGTTTTAAAAAATTTGGCATGGAGTACCGTAGAACAAAAGTCAATTTTTGACAACTTCTCCCAACCCACAAATCCCGTGTGTGATTGATAATTTATTATATATGATTTAATTTTTATTTATTTTGATTTTTATTATAATATCGTAAGGGTAGTCCTCTCCTGAACACCATAGAGGTACTAGCATGCATCATAATGGTGCTGAATATGTGGTCGGCAGGAATCGAACCCGAGATCTCCGCATCCTACCCACTTTTTTGGTGATCGGCAAAATAAAGAGATTTAATGACAAAAAATTGTCAAAACTTTATTTTTTAAATTTATAATTCTGTCAGTTTTATTATGATTTTCAACAAGGAAATAACTGATGAAAATTAAAATTAAAAATAATATTTTTAATTAAAAAATTGATTTTTTAATTGAAGAATTGGGGTTTTTTAAAATTGAAAAAGAAAGTGATAAAGGGAAAAAAATAGAAAATATTTATATCGAGAAAAATAATGGTATTTGATTGGGACAGAACAATAAATTATTTTAAATTGTGAATGGAAAATAGAGCCTTCTTAATTCACTGTAAAGTGAAAAACAAGAAAAAAAAAACCTTCAGAACACAGGCTGGAAGAGAAATTAAATCCTCTTTGACATTGCCAACCTCTTCGAATGAATTATTCTATTTTGAGTTTTATTTAAAAATCTCAAAATCTAATTTGGGTCTCACAAAAATATAAAAATTTCATTTTTTTAAGTGAAGTTTTGAAAGGGTTTCTGAAAGGGCTTTTGTGTTCCTATCTCTTGGTAGAAGGAAATTGAAGATAATTAAAGGAAAATTTAGACCACTCGCAATTCAAAATAATTAATTATTATCTCCCTAACAATTCTTACTTTCACAATATTCTCATTATCCTAATTATTTTATTTTAATTTTTTCTATTGTGTAATTTTTTAATTTTAATTTTGACTAAGTTTTGAATTTAAAATATAATCATAATTTAAATTATAAATTGGGACGAAATTGACAAAATTAAAAAAAATTTAAATAAACTTGATTAATTCATGGTTTACCATAGTTTTATAACTTATGACATGCTTTAATTTCTTATTTATTTTGATTTTTATTTATCATGATATGATTTTTCATGATAATTTTATATTTAAAAATTATATATTTTAAACTATTAATTTGACCTTTTTTCATAGTTTTATAAGTTTATCTTTTAAAAATATCAAAAATAAGTTTTATAAATATTAAATACATGCTAAAAATAATTTTATTTTTATAATAAATTAAAATTTTATAAAAATATTATCAAATCAAATAAATTAAAATATTTTATTTAACCACATTATACCATGCTATCTTTCTAAATATGATAAATATTATTTACAATATTATTTTATACATTATCATATTATATTATATATTACTAAATTATATTGTGAGTCATTCAAATAAGAGCATGAAGAAAAAAAAAAGAAAAGAGTTAATGAAATTTAAAACTTTAGTTTATTATACTATAAAGAAATTATTTCTTTTTGGTCAAAAAAATTATATACAAGTAAATATTAATTTCAATCAAATATTAATAATCATTTAAACAAAAAAAATAAATTCAAACAAATCCATTTAGATAAAAAATAAAGAAAGAAAATCAAGCAGACATATTCAAAATACAAAATAAATTCGAATCACACTTGCTAACGCCTCAGTTTTAATTATTAAGAGTAGGAATCAATGGCACTTGTTCACTAAGGAAGATGACACTAAAACTTGGGATGACACTGCTACTAGTATAAAAATAAATAAAAATAAAAATTTTTTCTTAAATAAAATAAAAACAAATATAAGAATTACTAATTTTAAAAAGGCAACTTTTTTGTAAAAAAAGTAACTTGAATATTTTGAATGCTAAAAAAGCTCATAAATCATAAGAAAATCTTCAATTGGTAGTGTTGTGACCCAAGCAACATAGGCTGGCCAACAACTTCATCTTCTTCATTATTTTGCTATTATCATCATAATATTCATATGCTGCTGTTACTGATTTTTGGTAATGGGGCAAAGTTGAATTATTCTAAATTTAGACAATTATTGGTATCCAAATTCAAATTGGATTCATACTAATTAACATTTAACCTTTCTTCGGTCAAAATATATTTAGAGGTATATATATGCTCTAATGAAATCAAATGTGCAATTAACTCATGTTTTATTATATTCAATTGCGAACAACTTCTATTTTTGAAACAAATTGTCAATTACAATTGTAAAATATTATATAAATTATTAATAAAGAAAAATATTAATAAATATTTTCTCAAATATCATTTTTCCCTTATAGTTCTTACACAAAATGTGGAGGTGAATATTAAAAATTTGAAAGAAAATCTGTAATATCCTCATATATGCCCTAGAAGTTGTGATTATGTTGTTGTTGTTGTTATATAATTGGATTGAATATATGTGTTAAATTACAAGAGAAAAGAAATAGAGAAAAGAATGTTTATGTATATGTGATTTGGGAAAGAATTTAGGGTTTAGAGAGAATGGTATATGTTGTGTATATGATGATATATATAACATATAAGTTGGTCAAAATGAAGAGTCAAGGAAAGAAGATATTTATTTTGTTAAGTGTGAAGTTACTATAAAGGGCATGTAATGAATGGTAATCAAGACAAATGGTATAAGGGTGTTTAGGCAATTACTCTTGTTGAATCACTTGGTGGAGATTTAAAGAGGTGATATTTTGTCTTTTCTTCATTTCCTTCTTCTTCTTCTTCTCTTCTCCACGTTGGTTGGCTCCTCCTTAGACAAGAGAGAGCAAAGTGAGATTTGTTTAATTCTAACATCAAATTGAAGGGAGAATCAAAGGATTTAATTGAAGATTTGTGGAATTCAACAACTTAGGTAAGTTCTTTCCCTTGATTTTCCTTTGTTCTTTTGAAATTGTGTTTGGGATTGGTGAGTTGATATGGATGGTTGATTAAGTGTGTTTGTGATGCGTTTTTAAGCATTAAGTTTTGAAGGAAGTGAATTGTCATTGATTTGGGAAGTGAAGAAGTCTTGGAAAAGGAAGTGTTTAGAAGTGGTGCTTAAGGTAAGTACACACTTGTTTCTCTTGCTAATTGAAGTTGTTTGAAGGTTTGATTGTTATATGTTGGTGATGAAAATGTTGTGATGAGTATGTAAAATAATTGCTAATAATGTTGATTATGTCCATTGAATGAGGTTATGTTGTGTACAATGTGTTTTAAGTTAACCAAAAGAAGTTTGGCTACATTTAGGGTTTATGTATGAGAAACGTAATTTGGGACGGTCGCTATTAGTCTTGGGCGGTCGCTATTTAGTCATGTGCGGTCGCAACTTAGGTCGGACTTCTGACCGCGAAACCTACTGTGATGGGGTTTCATCTTTTGATTGTGAAGTGCGGTCGCGACTTAGGTCGGACTTCTGACCGCGAAATCTACTGTGATAAGGTTTCATCGTGTAACTATATGGTGCGGTAGTATTCAGGTGAGGCGCGACCGCTAGAAGTGTTCTGTTCTGCTTTATTTGAAGCAATTTAATTTTTGTAACAAGATTCTCAAATACATGTTAAATAGATCATCCATATGAGTTGTCAAGGATCAAAATAGAGATCATTTGTCTAACATCATTGTTGAGATTGAACAATGTTATATTATGTATTGTGAATGGTAATGTATTATATTGTTTGCATAATGTGACTAGTGTTATGACTTAAATAGCGCGAAAGAGGCGATGATCATTCAAAAAGGTACGTACAATGTAATTTGTTATGATAAACGTTTTAATAATGAATGATGTTAATGTGTCTTGAGAAATGATTGAAATGAAATAAATAGACATATTGTTTATATGACGATGAATTTAAGATACATATGCAATGAAATTAATGATGTATGTTCGAATAATGTCATGTTCGTGTAGTTAATGTAATTGGTGTTGTATATATATATATCAATGATGATGTGTATGATGTGAAGCCATTGTGATTGGCAATGATGATTCAAATGAGATGTGAAGCCATTGTGATTGGCTATGATGATTCAATTGAAAGAGATAAGGCATGTTTGCCTAATTGATGATGAGATTGATAATGAAATAATAAATGAATTGTGTAACTAATGTGTTATTCGATTTCAGAGTTCTGGGTTTGGAGGCATGCCTATAAAATGAAAAAGGTAACAGTCTTGCCGGGTTGAGGATCTCTTCGTTTTGAGCTGAATTGAGATCCAAGAGACTGGGTCTGTTACACTATGAGAAATTGTAATTATGAGATATATGATTGGTAACAGTCTTGCCGGGTTGAGGATCACCTCGAGTTTAGCCGAGTTGATGATCCAAGAGACTGGGTCTGTTACGCTATCCATGGATAGAGATATTGATATATGATGCCTACGGGCTTGATAATTATGATTATAGACCAAAGCAGTAACTCTGAACTTTGAATAACATATTAGTGTTTTGGGCCCGAGTCTGTCTTTATTGTCAATGTGAAATGCAAGTATTGAAATATTGATTGTGAGTATTAATACTGAATTATGCTTGGTGAATTGTGAATAATATAATGTTATTAAGTGTAATATGTAAATGAATTGTGATTTATGATTTGTATGATATGTAATTTGTGTATTGCAATAATGAGTGATATGATGTGTAATGTGTGTATTGCAATAATGAGTGGTATGATAGGTAAAGTGTGTATTGCAATAATGATTGGTATGGTATATATATAATGTAGGGGTATTAATATATTGGTTTTGAGTATTGGTGATGCATTGGGGTTGGTGATAATATTATGTATATATGTACATCATATATGAAATTAGCTATGTTATATTAAAGATGAAATTAAAAAGAAAAGAAGATATGATAAGAACTAATTATATATTGAATTTATGTATCATTATATGTCAATACTTCTATACTATATGTTTATATCTTTATAGTTGGACTACTAAGCTCTCGGGCTTAGCGCGGGTGTTTATTCGCGCAGGTTTATAGATGGAAGATATGAAGTCTTTTATTATGCCACAAGAAGAGTAAAGTTTGTCGAGACCAACTAGAGGGTAATGCATACATGTATAAATTTTTAATTATCATGTATTTCTGACGAGAGAGTATTTATATGTATAAATGAAGTTTTGATAAAGATAATGATTTTGTAAATGTTATTTAAATTAATGTATTATGGTTTGAACTCTGTTACAGGTTTTTAAAAAGGTAACGAAAAGTGACATCCTTATACTTTATATATTTACTGTATGTATACTAGGTATACGTATAGTACTTATATAGGGTATCGGGGTGTTACAATTATTTTGGTATCAGAGCTTAGGTTCGAGATTCTCGGCCTAAGTGAAATTAAAAAGAAAAAGTTTTGAAATGTTTAAAATGAATTACAAAGAAGAGTTTTGAAATGTAATTTGTAATACATGTATATGCATTGACACCTAGGTTGGTCTCAGATGTGGCATTATGTGATGTGGGATAAATTTGAATTATGAGAGGGATGATAATGTCTGAATGAGGTTTTTACTTGAAAGTAAAAACTTGAGAAAGAAATGATATGAAAACTAAAATAAAATAAAAATATTGGTTAATGTAAGAAAATATAATGGTGTTATTTGCATTGTTGTTTTAATGCAAATATTGTAAATTTAATGTGATAATGTAATGTAATATTTTAGTGATCAAAGATTGAGTTGATCACTTGAAAATGTAAGGTACGTACAATATTGCATGTTTGTAACCTATATAATTATTTGTCTATTAATGTTGAGAATGATTACGCTTGTATTGATGAACTTGTGCAAAGCTAGGTCACGTGATAAGATTGATAGTGAGAATTGGATTGAGCAACGTTAGTTTAAGAAAACTGAAATTTGTAATAACTAAACTTGAAAAGCGTATAAAGGTTATTGGGCTCAATGTGTATATGATTGGATGTAATGTACATATGTATATATATGTGAGTGATATATATATATGTTGAATGTTAAACTAATGGATATGTAAAGTTAAGATTTTGTTTAAAGGAAAAAGAGATGATATGGGTTAAGTAAAAATATACATTGGTATTGTTACCTTAATACAGACATTGTGAATTCAATGTTAGAAATGTGAGATGCTTGGATATTGTGAAAGCTCAATGTAATGGTGGTAATAGGTGATATTTGAATTGTTGAAGTGAGCTTGATAATTGTGAAAAGTAGATGTTTTAATACTGCTTTGTGATATATAAATATATAAGATGAGTTTGGCAAATTGAAGTTTAAGTGAGGTGGTAAGTTGAGAAGTTAAAGTTTTAGTGGCATTTGATAAAGATTATTTGGATATTGATAGTTTAATGTGTATGCAATACATGAGCTAAATGAAATGACTAATATGGCATATGAAAGTATTATGAATTGAGTAAAGTGATTGATAGTATAAGAATTTATCTTGAAGTATAAAAGAGAAGTGGATAAGCAAATGAGGATGAGCTATTTTAAGGCATTATATTGAAAAGGGTAAAAATGGATATGGAAATATATTAAATGCTTTTAAAGATGAAAGTGAAAGAAATGTTACATTGGGAATGTGGTTAAGATGGATATAAAGTGCTATTATAGTCAGTATATATGTATGTGTGTTGTATGAATAAATACTTTGCATCATATTGGAAGAGATGGTACTGGATGATTCTCGCTGACTCTCTTGAGGGGGAGGTTAGGTATTCGATCCAGAGTGGCGACTTGCACTCATGTGTCTTGGGTGTAATTCGAATAAGTGAATCTTGTTGGAAGGCCGTGAGGGCAGTTTGGTACTGTAGCAGCCCAGCTCTGAGGCCCTGATGGTTTCTCCGGATAGGAATGGTTTAGCAGGTGGACTAAGACGGTTGTTACAGTTATAAAGGAACATTTTTAGTGAATGTATGAAAAAGGAAAATAAAACAAGAGTATATAATTAAGTATATACATTTATATGATATGTAAACTGAGTTTCTCAATGTGAATGAAATTATGACATGAATGTGACCTATGAATTTGTATGTGGTATAATTATAGAATTAGTGTTATGGAAATGATGTAGTATGTATTAGTGGACCTAAGAGAGACTAGGACTTGAACTGGGTACAGCTAGATGAGTGATGTGATGGAAGTGAAAATAGAATGGACTTGAGTATTATGGAACAGTGGAGTTTGTGATAGTGAGCATTGAACTTAATTATCATATGATATTTAGAGTTCCAAAGTATTCATATATGGAAAGTTTTATGCAATTATACATTATAAGAAATTGTAAATGGATTAGAAATGAAGTGATGAATAAAATTGTATAGCAGCTGCATATGATTGAATATGTATAAAGTAATATTGTTGAAACATGAATTAAGTGGATAAAGATCATATAATCGAGTGCAAATTGGTTTGAAACGGAGTTAGAATGTATTAACTTCTGATATAGCAAAAATGTAAAGAAGGAAGGTGTAATTCTTGAAATACATCTTAACCTTGTATTTGTATAGATTGAGGATAAAATTATGAGAAAAAAAAACAGTATTGATCTGAATGTCCTAGGCTTGAATATTAATCTTTTATAGCCATGTGTTTTGTTTAGTATATTTGATCGGTTAATTTGTTATCCCTGGATTTGGATCTTAGATATAATGATTGTAATGCAGATCTGGTGGGATTGAATTTTGTTTGAAAAGTATAGTTGAAAGTTATGATGGATAAAGTTGTACTTTATCATTGTTTTTTTTTTGTTAAAAATTTGGTTATAACTGTGAAGATTAAGAGAGAAAAAGGAAATTATGAAAATGTTTTGAGTTAGGGATGATATGACAATAAGGTAATCAAAATAAATATGATTGAAAGTTATACTGAATATGTTTATGGTATGTAATGAATGAATGAATGAACTTGAGGTTTAAGTGAAAGAACTATTAGTAGTAATTATGATATAAAATTTTTATGAGAATTGGTGGAAATTATATTAAGATAATTTGAAATAATTTGTTATCTATTGAGAGTAATAAGTGTCTATTTAGACAGTGATTGTAATGATGGGATAATTAATGCATAAATATAACCAATGGTTTTTAAGGTTAAAGTTAAGAGAGTAATTACAAAGAGATGAAGGAACAATATATATTAAATATAAAGATTGGATGAACTATATAAATGAGCTGATTCTTGTATAAAGTCATTAATAAGAAATGTAATGAGATCTTTTGAATGTTTGATCAAGGAAGTAATCAATTGTATAAACATATAGAATGATGAATTATGGAAATTGAAAGAAGATGGTTGATTCTAAAGGGAAGAGTTGAAGTTATGTGATTTGATAATATAATAACTTAAGCATATAATTAACTCCATATAGGAGTTAAGATAGTATTTTGTTAAGAATAAATTGTTATGGTACTGATAATTTCGAGGACAAAATTATTTAAGGGGGAGAGAATTGTAATATCCTCATATATGCCCTAGAAGTTGTGATTATGTTGTTGTTGTTGTTATATAATTGGATTGAATATATGTGTTAAATTACAAGAGAAAAGAAATAGAGAAAAGAATGTTTATGTATATGTGATTTGGGAAAGAATTTAGGGTTTAGAGAGAATGGTATATGTTGTGTATATGATGATATATATAACATATAAGTTGGTCAAAATGAAGAGTCAAGGAAAGAAGATATTTATTTTGTTAAGTGTGAAGTTACTATAAAGGGCATGTAATGAATGGTAATCAAGACAAATGGTATAAGGGTGTTTAGGTAATTACTCTTGTTGAATCACTTGGTGGAGATTTAAAGAGGTGATATTTTGTCTTTTCTTCATTTCCTTCTTCTTCTTCTTCTCTTCTCCACGTTGGTTGGCTCCTCCTTAGACAAGAGAGAGCAAAGTGAGATTTGTTTAATTCTAACATCAAATTGAAGGGAGAATCAAAGGATTTAATTGAAGATTTGTGGAATTCAACAACTTAGGTAAGTTCTTTCCCTTGATTTTCCTTTGTTCTTTTGAAATTGTGTTTGGGATTGGTGAGTTGATATGGATGGTTGATTAAGTGTGTTTGTGATGTGTTTTTAAGCATTAAGTTTTGAAGGAAGTGAATTGTCATTGATTTGGGAAGTGAAGAAGTCTTGGAAAAGGAAGTGTTTAGAAGTGGTGCTTAAGGTAAGTACACACTTGTTTCTCTTGCTAATTGAAGTTGTTTGAAGGTTTGATTGTTATATGTTGGTGATGAAAATGTTGTGATGAGTATGTAAAATAATTGCTAATAATGTTGATTATGTCCATTTGAATGAGGTTATGTTGTGTACAATGTGTTTTAAGTTAACCAAAAGAAGTTTGGCTACATTTAGGGTTTATGTATGAGAAACGTAATTTGGGACGGTCGCTATTAGTCTTGGGCGGTCGCTATTTAGTCATGTGCGGTCGCGACTTAGGTCGGACTTCTGACCGCGAAACCTACTGTGATGGGGTTTCATCTTTTGATTGTGAAGTGCGGTCGCGACTTAGGTCGGACTTCTGACCGCGAAATCTACTGTGATAAGGTTTCATCGTGTAACTGTATGGTGCGGTCGTATTCAGGTGAGGCGCGACCGCTAGAAGTGTTCTGTTCTGCTTTATTTGAAGCAATTTAATTTTTGTAACAAGATTCTCAAATACATGTTAAATAGATCATCCATATGAGTTGTCAAGGATCAAAATAGAGATCATTTGTCTAACATCATTGTTGAGATTGAACAATGTTATATTATGTATTGTGAATGGTAATGTATTATATTGTTTGCATAACGTGACTAGTGTTATGACTTAAATAGCGCGAATGAGGCGATGATCATTCAAAAAGGTACGTACAATGTAATTTGTTATGATAAACGTTTTAATAATGAATGATGTTAATGTGTCTTGAGAAATGATTGAAATGAAATAAATAGACATATTGTTTATATGACGATGAATTTAAGATACATATGCAATGAAATTAATGATGTATGTTCGAATAATGTCATGTTCGTGTAGTTAATGTAATTGGTGTTGTATATATATATATCAATGATGATGTGTATGATGTGAAGCCATTGTGATTGGCAATGATGATTCAAATGAGATGTGAAGCCATTGTGATTGGCTATGATGATTCAATTGAAAGAGATAAGGCATGTTTGCCTAATTGATGATGAGATTGATAATGAAATAATAAATGAATTGTGTAACTAATGTGTTATTCGATTTCAGAGTTCTGGGTTTGGAGGCATGCCTATAAAATGAAAAAGGTAACAGTCTTGCCGGGTTGAGGATCTCTTCGTTTTGAGCTGAATTGAGATCCAAGAGACTGGGTCTGTTACACTATGAGAAATTGTAATTATGAGATATATGATTGGTAACAGTCTTGCCGGGTTGAGGATCACCTCGAGTTTAGCCGAGTTGATGATCCAAGAGACTGGGTCTGTTACGCTATCCATGGATAGAGATATTGATATATGATGCCTACGGGCTTGATAATTATGATTATAGACCAAAGCAGTAACTCTGAACTTTGAATAACATATTAGTGTTTTGGGCCCGAGTCTGTCTTTATTGTCAATGTGAAATGCAAGTATTGAAATATTGATTGTGAGTATTAATACTGAATTATGCTTGGTGAATTGTGAATAATATAATGTTATTAAGTGTAATATGTAAATGAATTGTGATTTATGATTTGTATGATATGTAATTTGTGTATTGCAATAATGAGTGATATGATGTGTAATGTGTGTATTGCAATAATGAGTGGTATGATAGGTAAAGTGTGTATTGCAATAATGATTGGTATGGTATATATATAATGTAGGGGTATTAATATATTGGTTTTGAGTATTGGTGATGCATTGGGGTTGGTGATAATATTATGTATATATGTACATCATATATGAAATTAGCTATGTTATATTAAAGATGAAATTAAAAAGAAAAGAAGATATGATAAGAACTAATTATATATTGAATTGATGTATCATTATATGTCAATACTTCTATACTATATGTTTATATCTTTATAGTTGGACTACTAAGCTCTCGGGCTTAGCGCGGGTTTTTATTCGCGCAGGTTTATAGATGGAAGATATGAAGTCTTTTATTATGCCACAAGAAGAGTAAAGTTTGTCGAGACCAACTAGAGGGTAATGCATACATGTATAAATTTTTAATTATCATGTATTTCTGACGAGAGAGTATTTATATGTATAAATGAAGTTTTGATAAAGATAATGATTTTGTAAATGTTATTTAAATTAATGTATTATGGTTTGAACTCTGTTACAGGTTTTTAAAAAGGTAACGAAAAGTGACATCCTTATACTTTATATATTTACTGTATGTATACTAGGTATACGTATAGTACTTATA
The DNA here is from genome assembly GCA_947685225.1 of Garcia nutans. NCBI lineage: Eukaryota > Viridiplantae > Streptophyta > Magnoliopsida > Malpighiales > Euphorbiaceae > Garcia > Garcia nutans. The sequence goes on from CANTUV010000013.1 coordinate 4,389,789, forward strand.
TAGGGTATCGGGGTGTTACAAAATCATTAAACAAAAAAGAAAAAAAATTAAAATCATTATTGATTATTAGGAGACTAAAATTAAGGGTGTCAAAATGTATTGATGAGTGATAATTATTCTTGTTGACCTATTTTATTGATACGATTAAAATGAACCTTTGAAAAATATATACATTTAAAATGTACTCCATTTTTTTGTAAAATAACATGACATGATAAAAATAAAATAACATAATTTTAAGTATTATTAAAATTATTTCATTTTAGTTAAATAGATCACGATATATTTATGTATCAACTCACTACATAATTATATCTTTAAACATGTTTTTAAAAAAAATAATATTTTTTTTTCGAAGCTGTAATTTTTATAGATAAACTATTTATAATGGATATATGGAGAACCCATATTATCCAAGTTTACAATGCACTTAAGAAAATTTGGCAAAGAATTAAAAGACAAATAAACAGCAGGCGTCATACTCATTCTACAGTCTATGGCAAGGAAATTTGCGAATTGATTACCCTCCCTGAATGTATGTAGTATAGCCGAGTTTGAACTGTCAATGGAGCTTTTAATGTGGCTGGCCATTGTTGTTGATGTAGAAATCCGGGAGGATGTGATTTGATTATGAACCCATGCTGAGTCAATCTCTATTTCCAGCGGCAAGTAATGTTTCTGAATACACCATTGGATTCCTTCAAAAGCAGCTTGCAATTCAGCTTGGTTGGGATTAGAAGTTCGTAAGAAAAAACTGAGACCTGCTATAAAGCATCCATTGCAATCCCTGACAATAGCTCCACCGGTCGCTATATTGACAGTCACTGAAGCGTCGACATTAAGCTTGAATCTTGGTGAAACTGGTTTACGCCAATATACGAGAGTTGGCTTTAATTTGCATCTTTTGCCAAATTGTTCTGGCAAGAATTCTTGAAATAAAGCCATGGACTTTGCAAATTTGGCAGAGGAATGAGCTACTCCCCAATTAAAAATTGAGGTGAGGATGGACCTGATAATGCTTGGACTATATACCCCTTCGCCACCCCATGTAATTTTACAAAAGGCTAGCCATATGTGATAGAGAATTACCTGAGGAATGAAGGCCATGACTTTGCCCGTCAGCGAGTTAGGAGAGAATTGGGACCACCACAACATAAATTCTTGTTTAATTGTGCGTTGGACTGAGGCATTGTATTGCAAAGATTGTTTGAAAAATTGCCAGATTTTCATGGTTTCAGCATAGAGGTAGAACATGTGAGATGTAGTAGCTGCAGCAGAATAAGCAAAATGGATAGCAGGTGGCCATTTGAATCCCCATCATTTGAAGTCTTTCCGGCAACGGCAGGGCATTGTGCTATAATCTCCACGCAAGTATTGAATACTTGATGGGAATTAATGAATTCCAAGTCATCCTGTACGATAGTAGCTCGCTTTTCCTTTCTCTCACAGCATCATAAATTTCTACCAAGACAAAGCACTTAGACTTTGTCTTGTTACTAATCCAATCTCCATTCTCTTGCTCCGTAAAAAGAGAAGAAGCAGTGGCCGAGATCTTGCAAATTCTCTTCCATGTAGGGGAGTCAGTTCGCAAAAATTTCATATGACCAGCTCTACCATATTTTTTCCTCATAATCCTTGCCCAAGGAGTATCTCCCTTTTGATAGTTCAACCAAAGCTTTATTGAGTAGGCTTTTTGCAAAGATACAAGCGATCGGACTCCCATAACACCTTCAGAAGTGGGGTAGCAGAAATTTTCAAACCTGACCCAATGATAGCGCCGTTCAACACCTGAATGCCAAAAAAAAGAAACAAATTGTCGTTCCAAAGCATCAATAATTTGTTTCGGCAGTTGCATAGCCCCCAATGTATGAATTGGAATTGAACTCAAGACATGTTTAATGAGCAGAAGACGGCCACCAGTTGACAGCAACTTTTTCATCCAACCATGAAGTTTTGTATCCACTTTTGTAAAAGATATTGACAGTAAGTGGAACGGTTGATGCCTTGATATATAGGGGCTCCTAAGTACATGAAGGGAAGTGAATGCCACTTGATGTCAAGAATCTGTGCTATCTTGTCTATAAAACCATGGCTAGCTTTTGATGGCTTGACTGGATCCTTGTTCATAAGCTGTGAGAAAGGCTCTGAATTGCTTAGCACTTTTAACATCACCATTCAAAAATATGAGCAGATCATCGGCAAAAGCAAGATGAGACATCACCTCACATCCTCTAGCAGTCTTGTATGGAGTTATTTTTCCCTCCCCAATTAGTTTGTTTAGCCCTCTTGAGAAACATTCCGCCGCTATAATGAATAAATACGGAGAGAGAGGGTCTCCTTGCTTGACACCATGCTTAGGATTGAAAAACCCACAGCTAACTCCATTCACCATAACCAATAATCTTGTAGCTTTGAGATTAGACATTATCAGATTGACAATCTTGCTTGAAACCCGAATTTAAGAAGAACCGACTCAAGGAAGCACCATGAGACTCTGTCAAAGGCCTTAGCCATGTCAAGTTTGATTGCTAAGTTATGTCCCCTAGTCTTCTTGTCCATATCATGAACCAGCTTGTTTGCTAATAGAATTTGCTCATGAATTGAACATCCCTTTAAGAAACCTGCTTGTTCTTGGGAGATTATAAAAGTAAGTAACGGAGCCATTTTATTAGCAATTATTCGGGTACATACCTTGCTAACAAATGTAGCCAAACAAATGGGGCGAAATTGGCTGAACTCCGATGGATGTTGAATCTTCGGCAAGAGAACAATCTGAGTTGCACTAAGTGACTGTGGAATTGGCAGACCAAGGAAAAATTCCTTGACTGCGCTGCAAACATCCCAAGCAATGATATCCCAGCATTGCCTAAAGAATTTTTCGTCGAAACCATCCGGACCAGGGGCACTATTAGGATCAAGTTGCCAAACAGCTTCTTTAATCTCCTTGTCGTCTGGGATTCACTCTAAAGCTGCATTATGAGCTTCTGTGATTACCATGGGAATTACCTCAATGAGAGAGTCGAAAGATCCATGGTTTTCATCACCAAATAGCTTCTGAAAAAATGATACAGCTTCGTTGCTTATTTCTGATTGATCAGTTATCCACTTTCCTTCTGAATTTTTTATTATTGATATCCGCTGCAATTTCCTAGATATCTTTACATATTGATGAAAAAACTTGGAGTTAGATTTTCCCTCTGTAAGCCATTTAATGTGAGCTTTTTGTCTACAAAAGGTTTCCTGTAACTTGTATTTCTGCAAAAGGGAAGCTTGCTTCTTCTGCCATTCGATTCGATTAGTAACTGAAGGATCTGAGACATAAATCCGTTCGGCCTCAACTGCCTCCTTTTCTGCCTCTTCAGTGCCATGAAAAATATTATCGAAAGTGCTTTTGTTCTACTCTATGATTGAGTTCTTGAGAAGATTAAGCTTCATGAAAAGGCCTTTCATACCACCACCGAAAAAATTAGAATCCCAGCTCCGTCGAACCATAGGCAAGAAGGTGTCATGAGAAAGCCACATATGCTGGAACTTAAATGCTTTTGGAATAGACATATTCGAATTCTGACAAGACAGTAACAATGGGGAGTGGTCTGATGAAGTCTTACCAAGATGACGAATGCTAATATCTGTGAAGAGATCATAAAACAATTCATTAGCCATAATTCGATCCAAGTGCTCCCAGACCCTTCCGGAATATCTAACTCTTGTCCAAGTGAAATCACAGCCCTTGAAAGGAATATCGATAAGGCCACAATCATTCGAACACGTGACAAAGTCTTGCATACTACTTAAGCATGGAGTGGCATTGCCTTTGTACTCTATTGGCAATTTAATCACATTAAAATCCCCACCTACAATCCAAGGCCCTGAAATGCACTCTGAGAGGCTAATCAACTTATCCCATAGCATTTGTCTACCCGACCTGGAGTGTTTACCATAGACTGCTGAATAGGTAAAATCTAGAGAAAGAGAATGAAACTGCACCGAGCATGTAAAAACCTGAGACACATCCTGAAAATTTATGAGCTGAACATATTGTTCCTTTCAAAGGAACCATATTTTATTATCTGATGAACATTCAACATTGTTGAATCCAAGCTTCGAAGCAAAATATAAACTTTTAGATTGATTCACCATAGGCTCAATAATAATAAGAAGAAAAACTTTAATGTTCATGACAGAGCTTGAGTAATCTAGAGAAAGAAGAGTTTATACCACGGAGATTCCACTGGAGTATATTCATTGATGAGAATCAGAATTAAGAGCTAGAGAGTGTTTGCCCTGTTTTGTAGTCCTATGAACTTGTGATTTCCGTTTTCTACCAACCTTTTTCCGTTGGACCATTATGAAAGCCTGTTCTGGGTCCTCCCCTTCCAATGAAGAATTTAAAACATTCTGCAGCTTCCTATTAAGGACTCACTTTGAAATACGCAGCTCATCAGTTGGCAAAACAATTTCAGGCAAATTCGAATCAGAGTTATGCTGGTACGAATCCTCATCGTCATTAGAATATTGTTCTGGTTCAAAATTATATGAAGCAAAGTCGAGTTATTCATTTCAACCTCGAGACCAGAATCATGATCAGGAATATGATCCGAATTAGGTAAGGAGTCGGTAGAAGACTCGTCGCCATTAGGATTTTATCCGGATTCCTGAGTTTTTGCTTGTACAGTAATCTCGTTGCTATGTTTCTGCTGCTCTAAATTTAGAGAAATATCATGCGGTCGTGAGACATTAGCAACTGCGTTATTATGAGTTTCATTGGGAGTACCATCAGATTTATCTAAGGGTTTAGTTTTGCTTGATTCTATTGGAACCCAAACCTTCTCAGAATTCTTCTTCTCGATTATCACAGGAACAGACGATGATGGCTGTTTAGCTAATGATTGGCAATTGGAATTGTCATGGCCCAACTTGTGACAACGAGTACAAAAAGCCGGTAAATTTTCGTATGTGACTGATTGGAAAAAGTAAATTCCGTCGTCATCAATCCAAACTTTGGAAGGGAGTTCCTGTGATAAATCAATTTTGACACAAAACCCTAGCCACAGATGGTCTTGTTAGTGTTACAGTAGCTGCATCAACTTTAAGTGGCGGCCCAACCAGATTGGCAATAGGGAAAAGAGCCACTTTTTCAAATAGATGAACAGGTAAACCCTCAAAAGAAATCCATGCAGGAATGATGGAGCTGTCTCTATCCGATCGAAAATCCCTCGTCCATTTGGAGACTCGCATAGCAAATCCATTAAAGTACCAAACTTGCTTTAACCAACATCTATGATAATCACTTTCCAAATCAAACTTAATCAAGACATGACTGGGATCAAGCAAGCCAAGGGTAAAATATCCATTGAATCCAATCTGATCAAGGTGCTTTTTCAGAGTTTTCATGGACGGACGGCCAGATTGAAAAGACCCAATTAAAGTAAAATGAAAAGGCTGCACCAAGAAATTCGATTCCTCTTTGGAAAAGGAGATAGCAGGAACTCCCTTAAACATACTGGGTTTTTTAGCAACCATAAGAGGAGCTCGTGTGAAAGTAGGAGCAAACGATCTATTAACATTCTTCACAATCTCAACAAAAGAACGAGTTATTGGTGCGACCGGCTCCGGTGGAGCCGTCGTAGGAGACTCACTAGCCGTGATGAACAAGAAATGAAACCCTGTAAGTCTGTACCGTAAAATAGTCCGGCCCCTCCTCCAAACTCAGTTCCGGTTTCTTTATTCTTCTTTCAGAGGCATTTCATCAAACAGTTGATAGGCAAGACAACAAATCAATCATTATCACATATAGATGGCCCAAATCTCTACTTCGGTGCAGTACTCTATTTTTCCGGTTTCTTTACTCTCCAGTTGCTGGTGTTTGCTGCTACTGTTACCGCTGCTGCTTGCTGCAATGCTGCTACTATTGTCACTGCCGTTGCTGCTGTTACCGCTACTGCTGCTGTTCCTTGCTGCTACTGTTGTGCTGCCGCTGCTGTTCCTTGCTGCTACTACTATGCTGCCGCTGCTGCTCCTTGCTGCTACAGTGCAATATCTTCCCAGTCCGTGAGAACGATCCAATGAGAGGCGTTTGGTTTTGGAATTTTGTCGAACAGTTTGCGAGCACAGAAATCTGATCAAAATTGAATGTCGACGCCAATTGTCTTGAAGAAAAAAGAACTGTTTTGATTTGGTTTTTATGAGGCTCTGCTGGAGGAGTGTTAGCAACTGCCGCTAGATGGATTTTTGGATCCTACGAACCTGTGCCTGAAATTTTCATTCACATGCACTACTTTCCTGAGATCTGCAGAACCAAACTGAGCTGCTGATCCAGCAGCTGAACCAAGCTCGAGCGATGGCGATGGAGCCTGGAAAGGCGATATCTTTAAACATGTTATCAATAAGTTGATCCATTTTATGACACAAACCTACTAAAAATATTATAATCTACTAATTTTACATGATTTATGGATTATATCATCATATCATGACATATTTTGCCACACATGACGAAAATAAGAATAAAGAAGCTATTAATCAATATTTTATTTCTTCATTAAATGGGTCATTAAGCATTTTTAAATTAATTGAAAACTTTAAATAAATTGATTTTGCAAAAAATTTCACCTACTCTCGCTCTCTTTGATGTTTATCTAAGAGTTTCTTTTAAAATTGAGAAAATACGAATTTTTTAAAATAACTTTTTGTAAATTCGTTTTAATTTTTAAAATTTATTTTAAAATTAAAAAACAATATTTTTAAATTGAAAATAATATATATATATATATATATTTAAAAAAAATGAACTTATATAGTATTCTATTATGAGTAAGTGATGATTTGTTTCAAAAATAAAGTTATATATCAAAGAAAATAAAATATGAAAGACTTAATTATAATACAAAGGCTTTAATATGCATTTTAGCATGTTGACTATCTCTTTTTTTGTATCACGTGAAAGTTAAGAACTGAAACTCTAATAGCTTTACTCCTTTTAAAAGTCTTCAATGATCTAAAAAAATACATATAAAATTTTTATACATACCAATTTCAGACTATTACATATAGTATGATAATGATATCAATTAAATTGACAAGGATTAACAATAAAATACTTAAAATATTCATTCCTTAATAATAAGAAACTCCTTGTTCTATAAGAGTTTTAAAGTGAATGAATATAAATAATTTTAATATATATTCTTTGAAGAATTAATTTTAATTTTAATTTTTGTTATTTAAAAATAACATGTGAACATTCATTTGCAATCTTATCAATTATTTATAAATCAGCCATAAAAAAGAATTATCAAATCAATCACATTAACATAGTTAATAATGTACATATTGATGATGATAACTTTCTGATGGCATCATCATCACCACCACCACCACATCGGCTTAGATAATGTTTATCCATTTAAAAAAAATGTATAAAATTACTTAACCATTTCAAGTACTCTAATATCAAAATGTTGAATAATTCTCAGCAACCAATTTGTCCCTTCACTATTCAAGGTTTTCAGGCTACAATTTGAACATAATGACTGTCATTTATAAATAATTTAAGTTGCCACTCACTTTGGATCAAGATGTTGTAGCTGGTACATTTTCCTTATTCGGTATTTCTGTATATACATTGATTGATCTTGGATCGACGTATTCGTACATCAATGCATCTATCATGCCCGTGAGTGATATGCATTATGAGTCATTAGGGTTCGATGTGCTGGTAACCAATCCTCTAGGGCATAGTGTGGTAGTTTGTAACACCCCCACATCCAATACACGCACGCTACAAACACCACAATGTAATATACGTGCACTGAATATAGGGATGCTACGGATTTTATTAACATTCAAAACATTTTAAATGATACTATAATCTTTCTCATTATACATTATAGAAAATAATTCATTAACTTGTAATATAAAACAAATAGATATATATACATTTACTTAATACGCAGCGGAATATAGAAAATATTTACAAATATACATATATTTACATTATAATAATACTTTACAAAATATAAAAGGGTTATACATGATTGGCAGCTTTCTCTGATCTTTAAGTCCCAAAATCAACTCTTCAATGTCTACTCTCACTCAGTCTCGAAGAGCTCTCGGGTTCAACTCTATCACCTACGCGATTAACACTATCGCGCTAAGCCAACGGCTTAGTAAGACAAATCATGCTAATGTTATGCTTTAGTGCAATGCAATGCCACACACCTTATTAATAAAAACAACATCATAGATGTAAAGCTAACAACATACTTTTACATTCCATAAACCACAATATATGAACATATCCCATTTCAACCTTCTTCCATATACCTCATTTATCAATTATGTTACCATTCATGAATTACATTAAACAAAGATAAACATGGGCCCAAAACACACTAATATGCCATTCTATTTTCAGAGTTAATGCTTTGGTTTTGTTATCACATTTATCAATATCATATACCCAACTAGGCTTCAAGGATTAGGTTCAACCAAGCTTCAAGGGGAACAAAGCATGCTAAGTATCAACCCAACTTGGCTTCAAGAACCAACCCAACCTAGCTTCAAGGGTTGTAACATCTCAATTAGGCTTCAAGGACTAGACCCAACCAAGGTTCAAGGGGAGTAAAACATGTTAAACTTCAACCCAACTTGGCTTCAAGGATCAAATCCAACCTAACTTCAAGAGATGGTTACTATCATTAGGCATGCCACCAACAACAAACTCTGAAAATGGAATAACACATTAGCCACACAATTCATTTATTATTCAATTATCATTTCCATTCTCAATTCTCATCATCATTTAGGCAAACATTCCTTATTTCTCTCAATAGAATCATCATATCTTATCATGTATCAATTCATATTATCACACATAGCATCATTCATAAATATCAACATTTCATTCCACATTGTACACAAAATATCAATATTCATATGCATTATCCATATCATCAAATGTAGGTTAAATCTCAACATCATATGAATGTATGCAAGTATGTACTTTGTACTTACCTCAATCACAATTCACACAACCCTAAATACTTTCCTTTTCCAAGATTCTTCACTTCTCAAATCAATGATTAATCACTTGCTTCAAAACCTAATCCAAAAGTAATAAAATACACTTGCTTAGAGATACACAAGAGATAATCCAATTAAGAGTTAACTAGGGCAAACCCTAAACTTGACACGCTCACCCACACGGGCATGTTCCTGACCGTGCCCTAACTCCACAACACAGAAGCATTTACACGCTCAACAACACGGGCGTGTTCCTGGGCGTGTAATACCTTCTGCCTCTCAAACATAACAACACGTCCAACATCATGAACGTGCTCCTGGCCGTGTAAATTCCCAAATCTCACAGTGGCTATGACACGTTCAATAACATGGGCGTGTTACTGGTCGTGTCAACCCCACTGCCTCCAATACAATTGACACGCCTAAAAACCCTGGACGTGCTCATGGGCGTGTCCGGCCACAAATCAAGATTCCGGCCAAAATAACCAAACACTCAACAACACACTTCTATTCATTAACATCCTCTTCAAACAATCTTCACAAAACATACCCAAAAACCATCTTAAACTTGCAACAACACCAAAAACAAACCAAAACACACATCAAACACAAAACACCAAATCATCTCAAAACCCTAAACACAACACAATATCATCTCCTCCAATCAACTTACTCTTTCCTTCAACTTATCCTTAAAATCCAAGATCAAACTAATCAAACACCCTTAAACATATCAAAATCAAGTAACACACTTTTAGATCATCTATCAAATCCAAATATCATATCAAATAAACAAAAAGATCAAAAGAGAACTTACCAAAGTTATAAAACTTCTTGAATCATCAACTTGATCACTTAATCTTTCTTCAATTTGAGCTTAACTCTTCAAGATCTTCTCTTTGTCTCTTGCTTTCCTTTGTCTATGGAGGAGCCGACCACATCAATGGAGAAAGAAGCAGAAAACATGAAGAAGCAAAGTCAAATTTCCCTTTTAATCTCCACCAAGTGTTTCAATTCAAGCAATTACCAAAACACCCTTCATCCATTTAATTAACCTCTTGTCTCTTATATGCCCAATTAAGTAATTTCACCTATCACAAATGAAAATATCTTCTTCCCTTGACCACTCTTTTGACCAACTTATATGTTATATAAATTATCATATAAGCAACATATACAATTTTCTCTAAACCCTCTTTCTTTTCCAAAACACAAATACATAAACATTCTCTTCCAATTTCTTTTCTTATCACATAACATATACATTCCATTTAAGCAAACAAAAACAATATGCAAAACTTCTAGGGGATACATTAGGATATTACATAGTTAGTAGGGTACACCGAAATAGTCTAGTTATTGTGCTTGATGAGGAGTTTTCTCGGTGATCTTATTGAGATGCCCTTTAGGGAGTATGATGTGATTTTGGGTATGGATTAGTTATCTAGACATGAAACTGTGGTAGACTGTTAGTAAAAATGTGTTACTCTAAAAATACATGATGGGAAAGACGTAGTAGTATTTGATGAGCAGAGACACCTAGTATCCATGTTCATTTTAGCTATATCAGCTAGGAAGATAATCCGAAAGGGGTGTCAGGTATATTTGGCTCATGTTATAGATACCAGGACAGTGGGCTCTCAGCTGAAGAGTATACCTATAGTAGCAGAGTTTCCAGATGTGTTCCTTGATGATTTGCCAGAGTTACCTCCAGAGAGAGGTGGAGTTTGGTATCGATTTGATGCCTGGTACCACTCCTATCTCTATTACTCCTTATCAGATGGTACCTGTTGAATTAAAGGAATTGAAGGTGCAATTACAGGAGCTACTTGATAAAGAGTTCATCTGCCCTAGTGTATCACTGTGGGGAGCATCGGTATTGTTTGTAAAAAGAAGTATGACACTTTGAGGTTGTGCATTGATTATTAGTAGTTGAATAAAGTGACCATAAAAACGAAATACCCATTGCCTTGCATTGATGATCTTTTTTATCAGTTGAATGGAGCTGCAGTGTTTTCTAAGATTGATTTGAGATCGGGGTATCATCAGTTGAGGATTAGAGATGCAGATGTGACTGAGACTGCATTCTGCATGAAATATGGCCATTATAAGTTCTTAGTGGTGCCTTTTGGGCTAACGAATGCACCAGCTGCATTCATGGATTTGATGAATTGGGTCTTTAGGCCATACTTGGATTAGTTTATGGTAGTGTTCATTGATGATATCTTGGTATACTCTCGCAGTAAAGAAGAGCATGACAGACATTTACGGATTGTGTTGCAACCTTGAGGGAGAAACAATTATATACCAAATTGTGCAAGTGTGAATTTTGATTAGATCAAGTGACTTTTCTCAGGCATATTGTTTCAACAGAGGATATAAAAGTTGATTTGAGTAAAGTTGAGACAATTTTGAATTTGAGTCCACCAAAGAATGTGACTGAGATTAGAAGTTTTCTAGAATTGATTGGTTATTACCATCGGTTTGTGAAGAAATTTTCCATGATAGCTTTGCCACTAACCATATTGCTTTGAAAAAATGTGAAGTTTGTGTGGACGAATCGATGTTAAGCGAGCTTTAAGCAGTTGAGAGATATGTTGACTCAAGCTCCTATTCTTACTCTAACCCTAGAAGGCAAACCATATGTGATATACAATGATGCATCATATCATGGTTTGGTTTTGTATGTTAATGCAGGAGGGTAGAGTTATATCATATACTTCCAGACAGTTGAAACTCATGAGTTAAACTATCCGACTCATGATTTGGAATTGGCATCCATTTTTTTTTTGCATTGAAGATTTGACGACACCACTGGTATGAAGAGAAATGTTTCATCTACATAGATCATAAGAGTTTAAAATATTTAGGTGTCCAGAAAGAGTTGAATCTTAGGCAGAGGCGGTGGTTAGAGTTGATAAAGGATTATGACTATTTGACTAATTATCATCCTGGCAAGGCAAATGTAGTTGTAGATGCCTTGAGTTAGAAGTCCATGGCATATTTGACTGCCTATTCGCTCTTGTTGCTTATTGAGTTGAGAGCATTGCATGCTAGATTCGAGATTTGTGATGATGGTGCTCTTTTGTCTCAATTATAAGTGAGGCCATTATTACTTGATCAGATTAAAGTGGTATAAAGGTTAGATTTAAAATTATAAAAAATTATAGAGAAATGCCAAAAGTGGGAGAGCAGAGATTTTCTTGTGAGAGATGATGGTTATGTGTGGTATAGAGATATGTTGTGTATTCCTGATGATATGAAATTGAGGAAGAGAATTTTAAAGGAGGCATACCAATCTTCTTTTGCTATGCATCCCAGAAGTACCAAGATGTATCATGATTTGAAGAAAAATATTGGTGGTTAGGTATGAAGAAAGATATAACAGAGTTTGTATCCAGATGTCTCACTTATTAGAGGGTGAAGGCTAAGCACAAGGTTTCTTCAGGGTTGCTACAACCATTATCAATGCCTGAGTGGAAGTGGGAGCAAGTGGCCATGAATTTTGTGACTGGACTGCCTTTGACCGAAAGGAAGCATGATGCCATCTGGGTAATAGTGGATAGATTGATGAAATCAGCTTGGTTTTTTACAATTAGGATGGATTGCTCTCTTGATAGGTTGGCTAAACTGTATATTAATGATGTTGTATGATTGCATGGTGTCCCAATTTCACTAGTGTCAGATCGAGATTCAAGATTCACATTTAGGTTTTGGAAGAGTTTGTAGGATGTCTTGGGTTCTCAATTACACTTTAGTACTGCTTTCCATCCTCAGACAGATGAGCAGTCGGAGAGAGTGATTCAGGTCCTGAAGGACTTGTTGAAAAACTGTGTTATCACGTTTACTGAGAGTTGGGATAGACATTTACCTTTGGTTAAGTTTGTATACAATAATAGCTTTCAATCCAATATTGGGATGACTCCTTATGAGGCCTTGTATGGTAGGAATTACAGGACACCATTTTGTTGGGATGAGATTGGAGAATGCAAGTTGGTAGGTCCCAATTTGATCAAGGAAACAGAAGAAAAGGTTAAGGTAATTCAAGATAGATTAAAAGTAGCTTTAGACTGACAAAAATCTTACTCAAATTTGAAGAGAAAAGATATAGAGTTCAGTATAGGAGATAAGATATTCCTGAAGGTATCTCCATGGAAGAGGATTTTGAGATTTGGTCGGAAAGAAAAGTTGAGTCCTCGATTCATGGGGCCGTATGAGATACTAGAGAGAATAGGACCAGTGGCCTACAGATTAGCTTTGCCACCTGAATTAGAAAAGATTCATAATGTCTTCCATACCTCTATGCTTCGAAGATATAAATCGGATCCATCTCATGTCTTATAAGTGGAGTTTATTGATGTGAATCCGGATCTAACTTAATAAGAAGAACCAGTAGCAGTCTTTGTAATGGTCAAGATTTTAAACATGGAATTTTTTAACTAATATTGATAATTGATAATGTATAGTGATAAAAGAATGTGGATAAATGCTATAAGCAGAGAATAGTAAATAGTATATCTCAAGAATTTACTAAAAAAAATTATTTTTCCGGTTTTATGAGACTAAAAATCGAATTGTAATCAAAGGTTAAGAGTGAGGGTGCACCATAACTAAGATGAGATTGGCCATACTAGATTGAACTTATTTTATATATATATATATATGTGGATATGTGTGTGTGTGTGTAGAACCTTGTCCTTTCTTCTTGCTTCATCATCCACGCCAACCATCATCTTCATCTCCAAAACTCCTCCTTTCACCTTCTTTTCAAAAAATTCAGCTAAAATTTAAGAGGAAATCACATCTAGTTATGGATTTTTAAAAGAATAAGCTAGAAAAGGAGAGATTATCATCAAGTGATCAAAGAAAAAGAGGGAAAAGAGAGAAGAAGAGAGATTTTGAAAGAGGTATGTGCTTTTATATTTTAATTTACAAATATTTGAATTTTTATGAATTTTAATATTTGAATTAGTTGATTGAGTCATATATAATGAATTATTACTAAAAAGTATTGGTTAAATGGATTGATGAGTGAAAAATTAGCTAAAGGAACTTGTAGTGATGAGTATGATTCTTATTTCAATCATTATAAGAGTTGAGTGGTTTAATGTTGTTTTTAGCCATGAGTGATGGTTAAAGATTGATTAATTGTTGTTTGAGTAAAGTATTTGATATAGACTCTTTCTATGTCAAAGAAACTAGTTCTTAATTCATTTTTATCATAGATCTTGAGTATATTGTGTTTAAGTGGTTGAGTGTATGAAATACAAAAATTTTTCCTGACACAGCCAGTCACATGGCCATGTCACTGGCTGTGTCAATGATACTGTGTTTCAATATTAGAGACACGACCAGTAACACGCCCGTGTCATTGGATGTGTCATAGCTTCTGTGATGAAAATTAAATGACACGACTAGGAACATGCCCGTATCATAGGTCGTGTCATAGATACTATGATGAAAGATAAATGACACGGCCAGTGGCACGCCTGTGTCATTGGACGTGTCATAGTTATTGTAATTCAAGTTAAATGGCACGACCAATGATACACCCATGTCATTGGGCATGTCAAAGCTTCTGTAAAATGAGCAAGTGACATGGTCATTGACAAGCCCATGTCGTTGGACGTGTCACTTGAAGAATTTGCCTAAAGTAGTTCTTTTTCTTGTCTTTCATTTGTGATTTCGGCCTAAATGACTATATGGCCTCAAAGTGTAAAAGACTTTTGAAATCAACCCTAACAAGTAGTGTAATAAATTTTAAATATATGATAAATATGTGTAATACCAAGTGTTGGTCAAAGAATTATTCTATTAAAGTGATATACATAATTCAATGTTAATCAAAACTAATGAATTGCCCAAATCATACTGATTTTAGATCTAGCTTTGGATTGAAAGGCTAACTAGAGAAAAGATAGCCATAGTGATAGTGGGCACCTCATGCCATTAATGGACACATTATGTCATCAGTGACAGTGGACATAATTGCCATTATATATATTCTTGAGATTTGATATTAAAATTGCTACATTAATGAAGTTATCTAAATTGAAAATATATGTGAATATGATGTTATGAATAATGCAAAAAATGCAAAATAATAATATAAGTCATTTACTTGAAATCGCCTTACTGTGTTACAATGTGAAAGTGATTAGTAATGTATATAATAATGTTTACAAGTGAAAGTTCTAATGCATGGAATAAAAATGTTATGCTCGAGTTATTGAATTAATCAATAACTTTCTAAGTGTTATAATGATTGAAAGTGTATATAATGATATAAGATACAAAGTGCCCAAAGTATAGTACTAAATTTAAGTGCCAAAAATTATAGATTGAATGAAATTATCCTTTATGTGAAATTGAAAAGTAAGACTTACTGAAAAATAAAATAAGTGTATTATGAGCAATGTTAATAAATGAGAAAGTAAGTTTTAAATAAAATGATTCATAAAGAGAAAAGTTGCAATACCGAAAGTATAGTATAGCATGATGACTTTTATAATATTAAAGTTATTATTTTGTGTAATCAAAATATTATGTTGTTTTGTTATTAAAAATAGTTAATATATTGAAATATCAAAATATTTCTTAAAACTGAGTATTATTACTATATTTTCATAAGTATTTTTCTTTAACATTAAGTGACAAAATATACAAGTACCACTAAGCTTTGCTTAGCATGTTAGAATTTTTTTCTAACACGCAGGCATCTGGTCATCGGAGCAAGTTAAAAAGTGGAATTAAGGATCTCAGAAATTATCTACAGTACATATAGAGATCTTTTGTATATTGTACTTATAAGTTATGAAATGTATATATATACAATTTAATTTGGCTATTTGAGAGATTGTGCAAATTTGTAAACATGAAAGGAATATATGTATTTAGAGGACGAGGTTTGAGATTCTAGTGAATAATTATCAAATAAGGCAATGTATTATATATTTATTTGATTTGACAAACTTATGATGGTTATCTGATTTATAATTAGTATTTGAATTATTGGAGATATTGGAGATTGGTTTAAATGTTGGATTTATAAGTATTGTATTATATAGATTGTATTATTATTTGAAAATTTTTGTTAGTAACACTTTAAAATGAAACTTTATCATTGAATTGATTGGAGTACTGGCAGTATATTGAGTAACATTTTCTGATAGTTTTATGTGAGAATTGTCAGTGGATGTTACATTTAGTGGTATCAGAGCGTGGTTTAAGCATTTCTGGCATGTGGAGTTATGGGAGAAATGAAATAGAATTGTCTAATTTATGTGAATCAAATAAGTGGGTATGTGTTTAATACAATTGATATTTCATGTGTTTATGGTAGTAGAATATTTTCTAAGAATTGATTGAGAATTCATAGTGTATTATTTGGAGTGCACTAGATCTATCTGTGAAAAAGAAGGATATGAAAAGAAAACAAGATATGAGTAGTTAAAGAGATATATCAAAGTAAGTAACACAGTAGAAGTGTAATAATTTATTAAAATTTGAGCAATGAATTATAACAGATAGATAAATTTTGAGGATGAAATTTCTTACGAGAATGAGAATTGTAATGCTCTAAAATTTTAAGTACTAATTTTCTACATTAAGTGAATATATGAGTGTAAATTGGATTGATTATAATATTATGTATAGCTTGAGTATTTAAAACTGATAGTAATAAGGTTAAATAAGCCTTAATAAGAATAACATTAAAATTGAGTATGGATAATATCAGTATTTTTGAAAAAAATTTTGAAGAGGTAAGAAATTATAAAAATACCCCTATAGCCCGAAATGAACTCGAGCTGTAATTTAGGTGTGAAATATGGATAATGGGAGTTTTAAAGTGTCTAAAGTAATTATTTTTATAATGTTTCAGCATTAAAAATTGAAGTGATAGTTAATTAAAGAAAGTGAATACATCAAAACTATTGCATAAGTGAGTGTTTTGGATAAAAGTTCTAAAGCCTATTTAAAGATTTCTAGTGTCTTCTATTGTCTTTTAAAACGTCATACTTATTATCTTCACCTCCATCTTCATCTCTTTTTCTTTTTCTTCCATTTCTCACCATAGAAATCATGGAGAATTGATAGAAAAACCAAATTTTAATGGATTTTAGCTAATCTAAGCTTGATCTATCGAGAAAAATACTATTACTTATAAAAGATATTGTGTATTAAATAATTATGAAAAATACGAGTATAAAACTTTACTTCTATGATAGTAAAGTTATTCTTACAATATGTAAATGTGTATTTATTGATTATTAACTAAACTAATGATTAAATTCATCATTGAATTATTTATGAGTTGATATAATGTTGTGGAAGAAAATAAGATTTTGAAAGATTTTAGGGCTAGGGAAGTTTGGATTTGAATTTGATTGTGCTTTAAAGGGTTGGATCTTGTTTCCTTAATTTGTTTGAGTTGAATTATTAATAACTTCTTGATTAAATCATGAAAAGAAATTCTAGCGGAGATACGCATGATCATTTGTATAGTTATGTGTATGCTTGTGCAAATTTCTATTCTTCAAACTATGAGTAGAAATCCCAACAGTAAGGCGTATGATCATTCATATGGACATGCATATATTTGTGCCCTTAAAATTTTGAAAGGAGATTTCAATAGAGACGTGTATGACCATTCACATTGTCATGCATCTGGCTATGCATACTTATGTTCTTTAAAATTTTAAACATAACTCAAGTAGTGATGTGCATGATCACTTATGCGGTAATGCATTTGCCCATGCATATTTCTACCTTCTTATACCTTCAAAAAGTAGAGTTTATGGGTGGAATTAGTAGTGAATTATTGAATACATCTTGGAAACAGTTATAATTGACAGAAGATTACTTATAAGATTGAAATAAAATCAATCCATTAAATGATGAAACTTAGATGTGAAGAAAACTTGAGAAAGTATGTATAAACGTAACTGGATATTTGAAATAAGTGTAAGGTTTGAGAATAGATAAAAGATGATTACAAGTGATTAGTAGATTTCACATTATTCATGAAGAAATAAGATAATTTATGAAGCAATGTAAGAAGAATGATATATTGATGAATCATTAATGATTTTAAATAGTTTGAAGAGTAAGATAAAGAAAAAAAAATGTATATACGAATTGATTGAGTAATGAAAGTAAGAATGTGAGATTTACATATTGTGTACTTATGGAATACATGATAGTAACATTATTTGGTGATTAAAGACAAGTTATAGATTATATATAGAAGTGTTAAAGAGTTAACTGATACTAATTGATGACAATAGAAAGAAAGGAATTGATAATGTGAAAAGGAAAGAATGTAGTGAGATTTGAAGGAAATTTAACTCTTCTAATAAAATAATGTACTGTGGATCAAGTTAGAAATATATATATATATATGTGTGTGTGAGTATGTGTTAAACATAGTGAAATACATTATATATGTACATATACTCTTAAAGTGAAAGAATAGTTGTGAATTCTTAAAATGTTAAGAAAAGAATTAAACAAAAGTGAAAATCTATTTAGATTTCATTATTACAGTAGAAACATGGAAGTGATTTGAAAGATAAAGATTGATGAATAAATAAAATTAGTCGAACTAATCGAAAATAAATATAATGTGTATATATGTTCATATGATAAATGTGATTGAAATAATTATTCATATAATATAAATTCACAGTAATAAGCAAACAATTTAAAAAGAAAATTTTCTATGCCAGAAGATGTTATGATTGAAAATAATTTAAAAAAGTGAAATAAATGTATTGCTCGATTATATTGATGTTAAATCTAGTTTCCGAATTAGCTAAAGGGTGAATATCCAAAGTGACAGTGGATACTCTATGCCATAGAGGACACATTTTATGTCCCAGTGATATTGGCATTTATGCCAACAGTGGACGCTTTGCGTCATAGAGGATCTTTGATCCTATTATCATTATAATGTGCATTCATGTCATAGTGGGCCTTTGGCCATATTATTACAGTGGACATTCGTGCCATAGTGGGCCTTTGGCCATATCATTACAGTGGGCATTTACTTGCCATTAGTGACCCGTTATTCGGAACTAGGATTTAAAGTTCAATATATAAGGGAAAGAAAGAGATATATCTATAACAGTGGAATGTAATGATATAAATTATACAAATTAAAAAAAATCTAAAGAGAATTAAAGGCAATTATTGAATTGAGCTTAAACAGTGTAAGTGTGTAGAACTGAATCTTCTGCAGTTCTATAATAAGATTATTCTAAAAGTGTTACATTGAGTAATATCAGAAATAAAAAAAATAATAATAAAAGTTATATCAATTAATAAAACAATTGATTTTATGTGAGATTTGAGATTAGTTATAAATTAAATGGCTTATTGCCATAACAGATAAATTTCGAGGTCAAAATTTCTTTAGCGGGGGAGAATTGTAACGCTCAAGATTTTAAACATGGAACTTTTTAACTAATATTGATAATTGATAATGTATAGTGATAAAAGTAATGTGGATAAATGCTATAAGCAGAGAATAGTGAATAATATATCTCAAAAATTTACTGAAGAAATTATTTTTACGGTTTTACGAGACTAAAAATTGAATTGTAATCAAAGGTTAAGAGTAAGGGTGCACCATAGCGAAGATGAGATTGGCCACACTAGATTGAGCTTATTATATATATATATATATATGGACATGTGTGAGTGTGTAGAACCTTTTCCTTTCTTCTTGCTTCATCATCCACGCTTATCATCATCTCCATAACCAAAACTCCTCCTTTCACCTTCTTTTCAAAAAAATTCAGCTAAAATTTATGAGGAAATCACATCTAGTTATGGATTTTTAAAAGAATAAACTAGAAAAGGAGAGATTATCAACAAGTGATCAAAGAAAAAGAGGGAAAAGAGAGAAGAAGAGAGATTTTGAAAGAGGAATGTGCTTTTGTATTTTAATTTACAAATATTTGAATTTTTATGAATTTTAATATTTGAATTAGTTGATTGAGTCATCTATAATGAATTATTACTAAAAAGTATTAGTTAAATGGATTGGTGAGTGAAAAATGAGTTAAAGGAACTTATAGTGATGAGTATGATTCTTATTTCAATCATTATAAGAGTTAAGTGGTTTGATATTGTTTTAAGCCATGAGTGATGGTTAATGATTGATTAATTGATGTTTGAGTAAAGTATTTGATATAGACTCTTTTTATGTCAAAGAAACTAGTTCTTGATTTATTTTTATTATGGATCTTGATATATTGTGTTTAAGTGGTTGAGTCTACGAAACACAGAATTTTGCCTGACATAGCCAGTAATACGGCCATGTCACTGGGCGTGTCAATGATGTCGTGTTTCAATATTGGAGACACAAACAGTAACACGTCTGTGTCATAGCTACTGTGATGAAAATTAAACGACACGACCAGGAACACGCCTGTGTCATTGGGCGTGTCATAACTACTGTGATGAAAGATAAATGACATGGCCAGTGACACGCCTGTGTCATTGGACGTGTCATAGTTACTGTAATGCAAGTTAAATGAAACGGCCAATGACATGCACATATCATTGGGCGTATCAAAGTTTCTATAAAATGAGCAAGTGACACGGTCATTGACACGCCCATGTCGTTGGGTGTGTCACTTGAAGAATTTGCCTAAAGCAGTTCTTTTTCCTTGTCCTTCATCTGTGATTTTGGCCTAAATGACTATAAGGCCTCAAAGTGTAAAAGATTTTTGAAATCAACCCCAACAAGTAGTGCAATAAATTTTGAATATATGATAAATATGTGTAATACCAAGTGTTGATCAATAAATTATTCTATTAAAGTGATATATATAATTCAGTGTTAATCAAAACTAATGAATTGCTCAAATTATACTAATTTTAGATCTAGCTTTAGATTGAATAGCTAATCAGAGGAAGGATAACCATATCGATAGTGGGCACCTCGTGCCATTAATGGACACATTATGTCATTAGCGATAGTAGGCATAATTGCCATTATATATATTCTTGAGATTTGGCATTAAAATTGTAACACCCCTACATTCAATACATGCACCCTACAAACACCACAATGTAGTATATATGCACTAAACATAGAGATGCTACGGATTTTCTTAACATTTAAAACATTTTAAACCATACCATAATCTTTCAATTGTATACATTATAGAAAGATAAGTAGTTAACTTGTAATACAAAACTAAATAGATATATATATAGATACATTTAGTTGTTACGCAGCGGAATTTATCAAATATTTACATATATGAAAACATTTAATTTCATATTTACAAATATACACATATGTACATTAAAATCATTACTTTACAAAATATAAAAGAGTTATACATGATTGGCAAGTCTCCTCTGATCTTTAAGTTCCCAAAATCTACTCTTCACTGTCTACTCTCACTCGGTCTAGAAGAGCTCTCGGGTTCAACCCTATTACCTGCGCGATCAAACACTATAGCGCTAAGCCAACGGCTTAGTAAGATAAAACATGCTAATGTTATGCTTTAATGCAATGCAATGCCAATTCTCAATCCATATTATACATGTAACATCATATATGCAAGGCTAACAGCATACCTTAACATTTTATATGCCTCATTAGTTATTCATTTAACCATTCAGGAACAACATTAAACAAATCATGACTCACATTAAACAAAGACAAGCATTGGGCCCAAGACACACTAATATGTCATTCAATTTTCAGAGTTAATGTTTTGGTTTTGTTATCACATTTATCAATATCATATACCCAACTAGGCTTCAAGGATTAGGTTCAACCAAGCTTCAAGGGGAGCAAAGCATGCTAAGCATCAACCCAACTTGGCTTCAAGAACCAACCCAACCTAGCTTCAAGGGTGGTAACATCTCAATTAGGCTTCAAGGATTCAATCCAACCTAACTTCAAGAGATTGTTACACTTATTAGGCATGCCACCAACAACAAACTCTGAAAATGGAATAACACATTAGCCACACAATTCATTTATTATTCAATTATCATTTCCATTTCCAATTCTCATCAACATTTAGGCAAACATGCCTTCTTTCTTTCAATTGCATCATCATAGCCAATCACAATGGCTTTGCATCATATCATTTCTTATTTGAATCATCATAACATCTTTGATATAACATTTCAATATACATTACCATTTACATTGCATAACATAATATTGTTCAATCGCAACAATGCAATTAGGGCAAAGAACAATTTATATCATTTATAGCTTTATGATCTTCCACATCCATTTGATTAGGGCTTTCCATGCTTTAAGTATATTTAAAGTGTTTATGTTTAGGTTTAGGGACCAACCCACCTTTGAAGAACCAAAACAATACAATTAGAACAAAGAAATAAAACCCTAACCAATACATTTGAGGGACACGGGCAGCACCCTTGAGGGACACGGCCAAGCTTGTGGCCGTGTCACTCAAACCAATTGGACAGTAAGCAACACGGGCAAGGGACACGGCCAAGCTTGTGACCGTGTCTCCCAAAACCAAAATCCAGTAGTGAACACGGCTAAGGGACACGGCCGTGTCTCTCAAAAACTCAACCAACACGCCCAAATTTCCTTGGCTTGGCCGTGTCTCTCCTTTCCTTTGGCCGTGTCACTCATCACCAAAACCCTAAATATAACCAACCCTCTTCCAAATGCATTTTAACATATAATTCCCAACACAAACTCACTCAAATGGATATAACTCATGTCATAACACATATTCATCACAATAACCACTTAAACAACACATTTGAACACAAACCATCTCAAAACCCTAACTCAAACTTTACTCTTGATTTTCCACTATCAATCTTCACTTATTTTTCCATAATCACAACCAAACCAACACCAATTCCAATTTTTTACTTTAAATCAATTCTAACACTTGCAAACACATATCAAATACACCAAATCATTACATCAACAAATCACACTTCACTTTAAACATAACTTCAAAATTAACAAAGGAAAACAAGAGATTTCTTACCTTAGATGAAGAAATTTCACAAATCTCTAACCAAACTCTTTGATTGCCTCTTCAATTGAACTCTAGCATCAAGAACACTTCTCTTCCTCTTTCTCTCCTTCAATCACCGGCACCCAAAATGAAAAGAAAACAAAATAGCCACAAGTCAAACACTTTTCCATCTTTTAATCTCCACCAAGAGATTTCTAAAGGTAAATTACCTCAATGCCCTTAACCATTTGTTCTAACTCTCTTTTAACTTATAAATCCTTTTATGTAATTTCACATTCAACAAAATAAATATCTCTACCCCCTTGACTCTTCATTTGACCAATTTATATGTTATATATATCATCATATACACAACATATACCATTCTCTCTAAACCCTATTTTCTTTCCCAATTTCTTTTCTCTTGCAATTTAACACATATATTCAATCCAATATAACAACAACAACAACAACATAATCAAAACTTCTAGGGCATATATGAGGATATTACAAAAATTGCTACACTAACCCGTTATCCAAACTTATGATCTGAGTTCCGTATGTATGAGCATATTTAATGAAGTTATCTAAATTGAAAATATATTTGAATATGATGTTATGAATAATGGAAAAAATACAAAATAATAATATAAGTCAATTACTTACAATCGACTTACTGTGTTATAATGTGAAAGTGATTAGTAATGTATATATTAATATTTACAAGTGAAAGTTCTAATGCATGGAATAAAAATGTTATACTCAAGTTATTAAATTGATCAATAACTTTCTAAGTGTTATAATGATTGAAAGTGTATATAATGATATAAGATATAAAGTGCCCCAAAGTATAGTACTAAATTTAAGTGCCAAAAATTATAGATTGAATGAAATTATCCTATATGTGAAACTAAAAAGTAAGACTTACTGAAAAATAAAATAAACGTATTATGAGCAATGTTAATAAATAAGAAAGTAAGTGTTAAACAAAATGATTTATAAAGAGAAAAGTTGCAACACCAAAAGTATAGTATAGCATGATCACTTTTATAAAGTTAAAGTTATTATTTTGTGTAATCAAAATATTATGTTAGTTTGTTATTAAAAATAGTTAATATATTGAAATATTTCTTAAAACCGAGTGTTATTACTATATTTTCATAAGTATTTTTCTTTAACATTAAGTGACAAAGTATTTATACAAGCATCACTAAGTTTTGCTTAGCGTATTAGAATCTTTATACGAGAGGTAAAAGAGTTAAGAAATAAAAAAGTGTCATTGGTTAAAGTGTTATAAAGGAATCATTGTAGAGAGGAGACAACATGGGAGAGTGAGCAGATTATGAGAGCTAGTACCCTCAAATTTTTCAAAATTGATATCAGGTAATTTTGAGGATGAAATTACTTAAAACGGAGAGAGTTATAATATCCATAAATTTGTTAAAATATTAAATTAAAAATTTAATAAAATTTAAATAAATAATTTAAAAGGTTAAATAAAGTGTTGGAAGTATGAAAATGTAAAATGTGTATATAAGATATAAAGAAAATATATATTTGATATATAATGTACACATGATATCTACCTAACATATACATTGAACACATAATATACATATGATATTTACATGATATTTACACTGTTAGAAAAAGATAAAGTTAGGTTAAAAGTTAAAAAAATAAAAAATAAATAAAAAATAATTAATTTAAATTACAATTAAGATAATTATGAATAGAAAAAATATATGACATTATTTTAATATTTAATTATTTAGTAAATATGTATATAAGTGGGGTATTTTACGAAAGTAAAAAATATAAAAAAAGTTATCATCTTATTCCTCCTCTCTCATTTTGGACGAATCTCTTGGTGGTTAGGGGAGGATTTTTTTCTTCCAAATACTCAAAATTTCACTAAGTTCTTAAGGATTAAAGGTAATTTTGAAGGATTTTCAAGTAATAAGTAAGGATTCTTTGAATTTTATTGAGTTTTCTTTGAATATATGAATATGTAGAAATTGGACTTTTGATGGGATGTGTTTTAATTTGTTATATGGTTATGAAAAGTGTTCTTTTGATGTGGAAGTTATGATTTTAAAGTTAGATTAAAGAAAATGATGGATTTAGTTAGAGTTTGGAAGAAGCGGTATTGAATTTAGGGTTTTGGAAGGGTTTTATTAAAGTATGGATAATCATTTGATTTTATGATTTAAAATATGTTATTAAATGATTCTAATGATAGAAATGAACTCAAATTGACAATTATAATTAAGTAGAATGAAGAACCAAAATTAAAGAAGCTTAGGGCAAATATTTAGAACTTTGAAGAAATATGGGACATTAAAATTTAATGCCTAGAAAATATTAAAATGTGATTCTAGTAATATATATAAGCTTTAAATTCAATTTGGAAATAAGTAAAATTAACTTTCAAGTTTAAAATCCATTGGAGCAAGAAAAAAGGAAATTGAAGGAATGCATTTTAATTAAAGTTTAGTAGTGAAAATATTTAGAAATGTGATACTAATTAATTATTGTTGTCCCAAGATGGCAACCAAGAGGGGGGAGGGGGGTGAATTGGTTTTCTTGAGAAATGATGGCAAATTAAAAACTCAACAAACAAGAAATGTAGAAGAGAGAAATGGTTGAGTAGTGAGTAGAAGAAAGAACACACAAGATTTATAGTGGTTCGGATTTTCTCCAATCCTACATCCACTTCCTTAACAACTTGTTAAGGTTCCACTAACTTTGAAGTTTTACAAGCTCACTTCCAACTTTGGTGTTTTTATAAGTTCACACCTAACTTGACAAGTGTTTTACTAAGGCTAACACTCAAACCACTTACAAGAGTTTTTACTAGGCTCACTCTCACAACCTTTACAAGAGTTTTTCCCAGGCTCACTCTCACAACCTAAGTGTTTCCAAGCTCACACTCAAACTTTTACAATGGTATTTTTAATGCTTACACCTAACATTCATTACAATTCAAATGTTAATTGTAGTAATAAAAGAAATATGTTGCTTGGTTATCAAATTCAGAATCTCTCTTTTTCTTTACAGAATAATAATGTATTTATAGCCAATGTGGTCTAACTAGCCGTTATAGATAGTGAGAAATATGTCTTGGTAGTTTAGACCTTGTGTTAATAGACTGTTCGAAGCAGTTAGCGGTCGTCCTTGATACTAGGACGGTCGCGTCAATGTCTTACGCAGTCGCTGAATTCAAATTTGCTTCAACGGTCAAATTTAAGTGCTCTGCTACTGGAATCTTGCCCATGTTGTGGTTGTCGAGATGGTCCCAGATAAGTTGGGTGCGGTCGCCCTTTTTGAATGCTAAAGTGGGTTTATAACGGTCATCACACGTGGCATTCTTTAACTGGGCAAAATAAAATTCTTCCTAAATATGAATTTCGCGGTCGCCCTAGGTGCCAGTTTGTGGTCGAATTGAGAGACTCGTGTTGAACTTTTGGATGCACTTGAGGACGCGAACACTACTATCAGTTTGAGTAGTTTTCTCTTGAATCAGCAGAGCGGTCGTGGAGTCTGAAGGGCAGTCGCGATATCAGTAGCGAGACCGTATTCTTCACCGTTCTTGTCACCGCAAACCTTACTAGAATTCAGATGATTTTAGTTTCTCCTATTGCGGTCATCCATTTTTGTTGGACGGTCGCTCATGTTAATGGGCGGTCGCTACTGAGGTCGAGTTTCTGACCGCGAACCCTATTGTGATATGGTTTCATCCTTCAATTCAATGGGGCGGTCGTCTCCATGGTTTGTGCGACCGCTAAATGTGCCCTGTTCAACTTATTTGAAACAACCTAATCCTGCAACAAGGTTCTTTAAAAACATATTAAATAAGTCATTCAATTTGAGTTGTGAAGGATCAAAATTGAGATCATTTAGCTAACAATCTCCCCCATTTTTACTTTGACAATCAAAAGGAATGATGATATAAATTGAAAGAAATGTAAATTAAGTTAGCTAACAATCTCCCCCAATTTAAACTTCTCATGTGTTGAGTGTTAATACATTTCTACAAAGCTCCCCTCTAAACATATGCATGAATCATGTTTATTTTGAAGTGTATAGCTTATAACTTGGCACATTAGTAAAATAACATTCTCATTTGTAATTTCAATTGTATATCTCTCTCCCTTTGTAAATATCTCTCTCTTTTTGTATAAGAACTTACATATTCTCTCGCCCTTTGTCATAGGCAAAATGCAAAATGTAAGAGAAATATTAAAGACAATGGTAAGAGTATAAACATAAACATAATAAACACAATGTTATTAGAAATAAAGCAGTACAAAGATAATGTAAGAGAGAAAAACTGCAAAACAGAAATAAAAACAGAAAAAATAAACTAATTAGAATCTTCATCCTCATCTAGCTCTTCTTCTTCTAAAGGAGCTTTTCCCTTATTAAGAGGGACATTGCTGATAGAGCTAGTGCTGATGGATTCTTCTTCTTCAGGGAGACTCTCTGTATGATCACTTATATCCCAATCCTCAAGATTGCATTGAGGCAAATTCATTTTGCCTTGCATGTCATAGAGATCATGATGCATATGAGATATAAGGTCAATCCTTTTGTTCAAGTGATGGAATCTCTTGGAGACACTTTTCTTGAAGCAAGAGAGTTTCCTGGAGAGGGATTTGATGGCTCTCAAAATGAGTTTTGTAGGAGAGCTGGTTTGGGTAGGTTGAGATGAGGAAGCCTTGGGAGGTAGTTCAACAATAACTTCCAAGGAGTCTCCTTCTTCCTCAATGGTGTACCTTGGTCTTTTCTTGTGTCTATCAATAACTCCTCGTTTGCCAAAGTAGTACACATACGTTCCTTCAGTCTTCCTAACACAACCAACATGTTCTAAATAGTCAATGGTGATGGCACTTGAGGCAAGATTGAAAGGGTTTCTCAAAATAGCTAAGTTAAGATCATTGAGTAAGTTCAGGTGCCTAGCTATTTGAGTGATTTGGGAGGATAAGAAGAAAGTTCCAGTTCTTGTGACAGCATGGTGATACAATGTGTCAATCAAGAATTTTGTTGTGTTCATTTGGATATTGTGGGTTAAAGCATATAAGAAGATGAGATCTCTCTTTGTTACCTTTTCATTCCCATTAGCCCTTTGATGAATGGTGTAGGTTATGATCCTATGAAGCATCTAGTGGGTGAGGGATTTGATGTGTCTAGCTTTTGACTCTTTTTCAAATGAGGTCTCTACAGAAATTTCTTCCCAAAAGGTAAAGAGGGTTTGGTTAAGGCCCAAAATTTTCCAAAGTCCTCTAATGTTAAGGCTAGGTATTGATCAAATAACTTAAATCTAACCCCATACCACCCTAGTGCAGAATTTGCACTCTTTTCAATTTGAAAGGACATGAGAAATTCCTTACTTAAACTAGAGTAACCTACCTCATCAGGGAAAATGAATTTCCTCCAGCCAAGAGCATCAAGTAGACTCTCAATCTCTTCTTTAATGTTTAGGGTAGAAGCATCCCACCAAATGGAAATTTGGTTCCTTCAAATTTCTTTCTTTTCAGCATGGCATATCTCACATCTTCCTCAGGGGTTTGGTGGTGAGGTTTATGAATTTTCTCACCTCTCCTAGACTGTGGAGAAGATGAAGGAGCATCTAGAGGTTCACTTATGGTGATTCCTAAAGGTTTCTTTCCTTTTCCTTTCCCTTTGGAAGTAATTTTCTTTTTGGGGGCCATGAGGGTTGAAGAAGTAGAAGAAAACTGGAAAACAGAGAGTGTTTGAGAAGGAGTTGATCTTGAGAGGATTTGGAGATTTGGAGGAAAGTTTGTATGTTATAAGTGGTAAAAGATCCAAGTAACTGATGTATGATGGTCTTAAATAGAAGAAATTAAGAAAGTAGCTGTTTATGACTGTTGAAGGTTGGAAAATCGCGACCTGTCATACTGCCAATGATTACAAAATTTTGAGCAGAGTGTACAGAGTGCTTTCGCCTATTTGTATAGGCGCGATCGCTGAAGACACTATAGCGACCGTTGGAGTAAGTTGCGCGATCGCTGAAGACACTATAGCGACCGTTGGAGTAAGTTGCGCGCTCGTGAGTGCAGAGAATGTCTGTAACGGTCGAAACTGTTCAAATTATTGTGACCGCTCACGGTGTTTCCCGATTGCTCGCTGAAGGGTCAATACAGATGAATTTGTCTGGCAATATTGCGACCGCTAGAAGCATTGGAAGGACCACGAGTATCTAAAAAATGAAAGGGACAGAAAAATGATGGATTTTTATAGTTTTAAGCAAAGTGACCAAAGTTGATGCCTTGAGATGTTTAAGAAATTTTTGTTAATAGGCAATCTTTTAATAATTCATGGAAGTTCCATCAATCGTACCTAAATTATGCTTAATGAAGTTAAGCCTATCTTCATTCAAAGGTTTTGTAAAGATATCAGCAAGTTAATTATGTGTATCTATGAACTCTAAAACAATATTTTGCTTTTGTACATTATCCCTCAGAAAATGATGTCTAATGTCAATATGTTTAGATCTAGAGTGTTGGATATGATTTTTAGACAAGTTGATAGCACTAGTGTTATCACATTTAATGGAAATGTTATTAAACACTTTACCATAGTCAAGCAATTGTTGCTTCATCCATAAAACTTATGTGCAACAAAAACATGCTGCAACATATTCTGCTTTCGCCGTAGACAAGGCTACCGATACTTGTTTCTTACTATGCCAAGAAACTAGACAATTGCCAAGAAACTAGACAATTTCCAAGAAAGTGACATGCTCCTATTGTGCTTTTTCTATCCAAGATACTACCAGCATAATCCGCATCAGAAAAACCTAAGATATGAAATGATGTGTTTCTAGGATACCAAAGACCTAAATGCAATGTACCATTTAAGTATTTCAAAATTCTCTTAGTAGCATTCAAGTGTAATTCTTTAGGACAAGTTTGAAATCTAGCACAAAGACATACATTATACATTATATCAGGTCTAGAAGCGGTTAAGTAAAATAGTGATCCAATAATACCTCGATATTTCTTTTCATCTACTGCTTTACCATTTTCATCTTTACCCAATTTCAAGGATGTGCTCATAGGAGTCTTGCTAGTCTTGCAGCCATCCATTCCAAATTTCTTGATGAGTTCCTTTGTATATTTGGATTGGTTAATGAAGATTCCATCTTTGCATTGCTTGATTTGCAGTCCAAGGAAGAACTTGAGTTCACCCATCATGCTCATTTCAAATTCCCTAGTCATACAATAAGCAAATTCTTTGCACAAGGTTTCATTAGTAGCTCCAAATATTATGTCATCCACATAAATTTGTACAATTAAAATATTATGTTTATCCTTTTTAACAAAAAGAGTTGTTTCCACTTTTCCTTTTGAAAAACCATTTTCAAGTAAATATGCACTAAGTCTATCATACCATGCTCTTGGTGCTTGTTTCAATCCATATAAAGCTTTGGTGAGTTTGAAAGCATGATTTGGAAAATTTTAGTTTTCAAAACCAGGAGGTTATTTTACATAAACTTCTTCATTTATAAATCCATTTAGAAATGCACTTTTAACATCCATTTGAAAGAGTTTAAAATTCATGTGACATGTAAAACCAAGTAAAATTCTAATAGCTTCTAATCTAGCTACAGGGGCAAATGTTTCATCCTAGTCAATGCCTTCTTCTTGATTATAGCCTTTGGCTACCAATCTTGCTTTATTCCTAGTAATGTGACCATTTTCATCAAGCTTATTTCTATAGACCCATTTGCATCCTATGATTGAATGATCTTTAGGTCTAGGAGTGAGTTCCCATATATTATTTCTTTCAAATTGATTAAGTTCATCTTTCATTGCAATCATCCAACTTTCATCGTTTAGAGCCTCCTCAATAATCTTTAGCTCAATTTGAGAAACAAAAGCAAAATTAACATCTATATGATTAATTTTAGATCTAGTAATTACTCCCTTAGATATTTCACCAATGATGAGTTCCTTTGGATGATCTTTCTTGTATTGCCAATTCTTAGGTAGATCTTGAGTTTTTTCTTTAAGTTCATTCTGATTCATCCTTGGAGCATCAATAGTTTCTTGAGGTTCAAGAGTACCTGCAAGATCATTAGAAGTATTACCTTTCCTTTGATCAAGTTTAGATGATTCATCAAATACAACATGCATTGATTCTTCAACAACTAGAGCTTTCTTATTAAATACTCTATATGCTTTGCTAGATAATGAGTATCCTAGGAATATGCCTTCATCCAATTTGGATGAAAATTTTTCAAGATTTTCCTTGGTGTTCAATATAAAGTTTTTGCATCCAAATACTCTAAAATACGCAATTCTGGGAATTCTTCCATTCCATAGCTCATAAGAAGTTTTATTAATTAAAGGTCTTTTGTAAACACGATTTGCAATGTAACAAGCGGTATTAACGGCTTCTGCCCAAAAATAAGATGGTAATTCATATTCATTGAGCATTGTTCTAGCCATCTCAATCAAGGTTCTATTTTTCCTTTCAACCACAACATTTTGTTGTGGAGTTCTAGGAGCTGAAAAATTATGTGAAATGCCAAGTTCATTACAAAAGTTTTCAAAATTTTCATTTTCAAATTCTTTGCCATGATCACTTCTAATAGATGTGATCACATATCATTTTTCATTTTGAACTCTTTGTTGCAAACATTTTGAAGTAATTAAAAGCTTCATTCTTTTAAGCTAAGAAATTAACCCATGTGAATCTAGAGTAGCCATCAACAAGAACAAATGCATATGACTTGCCTCCTAGACTTGCAACTCTATTTGGTCCAAACAAATCTAAATGAATGAGTTCTAAAGGTCTAGAGGTACTTACAATATTTTTTTATTTAAATGAGCTCTTATGTTTCTTACCAAGTTGACAGGTTCACAAGTTCTATCTTTGTCATATTTTATTTTAGGGAGACCATCAACTAGGTTTTCATTACAAATACATTTTAATTGATCCATACTAGCATGTCATAGTCTTCTATGCCATAACCATGCATCATTATTGGTAGAAATTAAATATTTAAATGCATAATTGGAATGTATGTCAATTTTATAAGTGTTGTTTATCCTAGTTCCCTTAAATATAATAACACCATTTGAATTAGTGATCTTGCATCCTTTGGAATCAAAATTTACAATGTATTTTCTATCACATAATTGACTAACACTTAGCAAATTATGTTTCAAACCATCAACAAGCCATACATCTTCTATCAAGTCTTTACCAAGTATTCCAATGGAGCCAACACCAATAATTTTACCTTTAGCATCATTTCCAAAAGTTACATTACCTCCAAGTTTGTATGTAATACTTCTAAAGAGCTTTGCATTTCCGGTCATATGCCTTGAGCACCCACTATCCATAAGCCATGTGCTTTCGTTGATAGTAGATTTTAGGCATACCTACAAGGCAATAGTAGTTATCTTTTCTTAGGTACCCAAATGAAGTTGGGTCCTTGATGGTTAGCAATAGAGGCATCTTTTAACTTGAGATGAGCCTTTATAATATGACAAAAAATGCTTTTATGTCCAAATTTCATGCAATATGTACATTGCCACAATGCTTTATATTTTTGCACTTTCATATTCATATTCCATGTATTATGCATACAACTACAAGTATGTGATTGCTTTTGTGCATGTTTAGTGTATATAAATGCATGATTACTCTTTGAGAACTTAGCTTTATTTTCTAGTGAGCCATGAGTGGTCTTTTTGGAATTCTTAGACTTGGTGTGAGCATCTTTGTTCTTTACAACATCAACATTAGAGATTCTAGTTGTAGAGGCTTTTACAAATGTTGGTGTGCTAGGTGCAATGTTGGTTGAGCCATTAAATCCTAATCCATATTTTAAGGAAGGTGATCTTTGGTTACCAATTAATGTGTCTAAGGCTTCTTTTCCTTTATGAAATCTTGAAATTGATTCTTTTAGTTCTTTTAGTTCATGCTTCAGAATTTCATTCTCTTTGATCACTTTTTCTAAATCATGTGAGTTTTTATTTAACTCTTTTATTGAATTCATTAAGTGTTCATTTGAGGTTTTCAATTCTAGGGTAGAGTTCTTTAAGCATATAAAATCCTTTTCTAACTTAGAACTCTTTTCCTTATAGATTATCATCTTAGAAAAATATTTTTCTATTTTAAAGTTCATGTGCTCAATCAAATCACTATCATCTAGGTCATCAATATCATCATGTGCTATTAGATTCAAGGATTGAGTACTTACCTCATTGAAGTCATCTTCAATAACCATGAGACATAGGTTTACAATTCCTTCTTCTTCTTCTTCTTCCTCTTCACTTGAAGAAGAGTTATCCCATGTGGCTTTGAGAGACTTTTTCTTTTCTTTGTCCCATTTCCTTTTGTTCTTTACTTTGAAGCAATCCGATTTAATGTGACCAGATTTTCCACATTCATAGCACTTTACCTCATTTTTCTTTTCTTTATCTTTGAAGGAGGATTTAGGAAGTGTACCTTTATTAGCTTGTAATATTTTCTTTCTTTTCCATTCACTTATTCTTTTTGAGAACATTGTCATTTCATCTTCATCATCAGTATCTTTATTGCTTGAGCTCTCAACTTCTTTGGTTTTCTCTTTTCTTTCTCACCTTGATCTTCTTCTTTTTCACTGTGTAGCTCAAATGTGAGTAGTTTTCCCACAAGCTCGTCGTTTCTCAATGTGCTAAGATCATGAGCTTCTTCAATGGATGATACTTTTGATTCAAAGTTCTTTCTAGCTCTTAGGGCTCTCAAGATTTTGCTGTTTACATCACCTTGATCATATATCTTGCCATACTTCTTTAGCTCATTGACAATAGCAAGCAAGCGATTTGTTATGTCGGTGACATTTTCATTTGGTTTCATCTTGAATAGCTCATACTCATGAACATGCATTTGTTTCTTGGTGAATCTCACTTGAGTCGTACCTTCATGATAGTTTTCAAGTGTCTTCCAAATGCAATGTGCACAAGTTAAGTGTTGAACTCTTCCACCTTCTTCTCTTGAGATGGAGTTCATCAAGATGGAAGCGGCTCTATTGTTCTTGAATCGATCTTTAACATTGATAGTTGACCATTGTGCTTTGGGAAGAGGAACTTGAACACCATCAACTTCATAAGTAGGAGGTTTTCACTCACTTTCCACAAAATTCCATAGCTCAATCCCTTCACTATCTAGAAAAAAATACATTTTGTGTTTCCAATAGGAATAATCCGTTCCATCAAAATGAGGTCTAAGGATAGTGTTAAGATTTCCATGAGAGGTTGAATTTGATGAAGAAGAAGTTGTCATAGTGGATCAAATTTTACAATTAAGTTTAAGAAATTTCTAGCTCTAATACCAATTGTTGTCCCAAGATGACAACCAAGAGGGGGGGGGGGGGGGGGTGAATTGGTTTTCTTGAGAAATGATGCCAAATTATAAACTCAACAAACAAGAAATGTAGAAGAGAGAAATGGTTGAGTAGTGAGTAGAAGAAAGAACACACAAGATTTATAGTGGTTTAGATTTTCTCCAATCCTACATCCACTTCCTTAACAACTTGTTAAGGTTCCACTAACTTTGAAGTTTTACAAGCTCACTTCCAACTTTGGTGTTTTTACAAGTTCACACCTAACTTGACAAGTGTTTTACTAAGGCTAACACTCAAACCATTTACAAGAGTTTTACTAGGCTCACTCTCACAACCTTTACAAGTGTTTTTCCCAGGCCCACTCTCACAACATAAGTATTTCCAAGCTCACACTCAAACTTTTACAATGGCGTTTTTAATGCTTACACCTAACATTCATTACAATTCAAATGTTAATTGTAGTAATAAAAAGAAAATATGTTGCTTGACTATCAAATCCAGAATCTCTCTTTTTCTTTACAGAATAATAATGTATTTATAGTCAATGTGGTCTAACTAGCCGTTATAGATAGTGAGAAATAAGTCTTGGCAGTTTAGACATTGTGTTAATAGACTGTTCGAAGCAGTTAGAGGTCGTCCTTGATAATAGGACGGTTGCATCAATGTCTTACGCGGTCGCCCTTGGATAAGGGACGGTCGCTGCATTCAAATTTTCTTCAATGGTCAAATTTAAGTGCTCTGCTGCTGGAATCTTGCCCATGCTGTGGTTGTCGGGACGGTCAACATAAGTTGGGTGCGGTCTCCTTTTTTGAATGATGAAGTGGGTTTATAACGGTCATCACACGTGGTATTCTTTACTGGGCAAAATAAAATTCTGCCTAAATATGAATTTCACGGTCACCCTAGGTGCCAGTTCACTGTCGAATTGAGAGACTCGCGTCGAACTTCTGGACTCGCTTGAGGATGCGAACACTACTATCAGTTTGAGTAGTTTTCTCTTGAATCAGCAGAGCGGTCGCAGAGTCTGAAGGGCGGTCGCGATATCAGTAAGCGAGACCGTATTCTTCATCGTTCTTGTCACCGCGAACCTTACTAGAATTCGGATGATTTAGGTTTCTCCTGTTGCGGTCATCCATTTTTGTTGGACGGTCGCTCATGTTGATGGGCGGTCGCGACTGAGGTCGAGTTTCTAACCGTGAACCCTACTGTGATATGGTTTCATCCTTCAATTCAATGGGGCGGTCGTCTCCATGGTTTGTGCGACCACTAAATGTGCCCTATTCAACTTATTTGAAACAACCTAATTCTGTAACAAGGTTCTTTAAACACATGTTAAATAAGTCATTCAATTTGAGTTGTCAATGATCAAAATTGAGATCATTTGGCTAACAATTATATACATTCACATTTTGAATAGATATTGAGTAGATAGAAATTCTATCAACCTAGTAATGTTGAACTATAAGTAGTTTTGAAGTGGAGTGGAGCTTTGGCTCACATTCTTGGGTTAAACAAGTTAGTACATACTTTAGTATTGAATTTAATTAATTTCATTGATTTTAAACATAATACATTACATATGTTGAATGTGTTATGTTAATTAATTTTAATGAATATGTGTGTGTGACATTGTTTGAAGTAACAATGCTTAATATAAATTGATTATGGTATGAAAACCATTATCAGATAGCTAAATGTGATATTTGTGCAAAATGTGAAAAGTGCAAGTTATACACTAAAAGATGGTAGTGAGTCACATTTGCATTATATGTGATGATGTTATTGAATATAAGTAAAAAATATAAAAAATAATAAGAAATGAGGAAAAGTAAGAGAAAAGTGGAGTTTGAGAAATTATAAATGCATATTACTTTATATAAAGTTTAGTTCCATAATGTTGTTGTTGGAATTTTATTACGTCTTCGGGTGAGATATGCTGGTATCATAAATTTATTATCCCTTCGAGTGAAATATGTTGGTGTCACAGATGAATAAGATAGCCCAAGATAATATTTTTGAAACTAAATCGCATATAAGAATTTTTGGACCTAATGTATGTAGATGATTGATATGTTAATATGAGTATGTATATGTTGCTTGACATTTATAGTATAGTGTGTTCATGACATTGTATTTGAAATATTATTTATTTTGTACCAAAGTATGTACCACAAGCCTTTTAGTTTAGAGCCATTGAAATTCATCGCATAGGTGATAAGACAGATCCAGAGAGTACTGTTAGACAACACCAGGCCTAGGCTACAGTTGATGTTTTAGAGCTACCACAGACCAGTGCTATCTGCATTTCATGTATACACTTTAAACTTTTTTGAAATTTGCTTAAGTATGTACATTATATTTATAAACATGTATATGATGTAAATTATAAAGATTTTTTTTTGTTAAATGTTGGAAATTTGAAAAATGGGATATATATATATATATAAGTGGATGTATATTTTGTAAAATATTGGTGGATTTGAGCCATTAGGCTATTTCGGAGAAATGAGCATATTGAATGAATTTTTAGGGGTGTATTTTAAATGCATATTATGAAATTTGAAATTTGAAAATATCCGAAATATAGATAAAACTCTGACAATTTTTTTTCAGAAATTTTCTTTTAAAATATATCCTTTTAATATTTAAATCACTCATAAATACTTTTATTTATTTGTTAAAATATGTTTTAAGTATTTAAAATAATTATCTTGAAATTATAGAAATTTTTGAAAAGACTGTGGTGTGACGTTCTTATATTCTGTATGCATATTTTATATATACTGAATATATATATCTATATGTATATAAAATATAAGAGTGTTACACTAATAGCTTTACTTCTTTTAAAAGTTTTTAATGATCAAAAAAATACATATAAATTTTTATTCATACCAATTTCAAACTATTACATATAGTATTATAATATATCAATTAAATTGACATGGATTAATAATAAAATAGTTAAAATATTCAGTCCTTAGTAATAAGAAATTCCTTGTTCTATAAGAGTTTCAAAAGCGAATAAATATAAATAATTTTAAAATGTATTCTTAAAAGACTTAATTTTAATTATAATTTTTGTTATTTAAAAATAATTTTTGAAAATTCATTTGCAATCTTATCAATTATTTATAAATCAGCCCTGAAAAAGAATTATCAAATCAATCACATTAACATAGTTAATAATGTACATATTGATGATGATAACTTTCTGATGGCATCATCATCACCACCACCGCCATCGGCTTAAATAATGTTTATCCCTTCATATAATTACTTAACCATTTCAAGTACTCTAACATCAAAATGTTGAATAATTCTCAGCAACCAATTTGTCCCTTCACTATTCAAGGTTTTCAGGCTACAATTTGAACATAATGACTATGCCATTTATAAATAATTTAAGTTGCCGCTCACTTTGCATCAAGATTTGATTATTGAATTAGCACAATTGGATTTTGTTTTGTTCATTTTTAAATCTATTTAACTTCAACATGAATAATTTAATTTTGATTGAGTTAGAAAAATAAATTTAATATAATATAAAAAAATTAAATCATAATATTATTTTACTGAATTTTTTTTTAAAAAAAATTACTATATCATTTCAATTCTATTTATAAATAGAATTCTTATTTCAAGATTATTAAATAAATAAATGTAGTTAAGAAACTAAATTTAATTTAATTTAGATTTTTATAAAAGATATGATTTTATATTTGTTTTAAAATTATTTTTATTAAAAATTAAATTTTATAAATTATTTTCTCCTAAACGTAAAAACAAATAAAATAAAATTTATTTGAATTAAATTCTTGTGGAATCTGCGTTTGAAAGCAAGATAAGCATATGGCACACATTAGATATAATCTATGAATGTATAAATTGTATATAATAATTGAAAAAATATATACAAATCTAAGGACAACCCCATGATTATATCGTGCTTTTCAAACCTTTGTTTATAAGGCTATTAGTCAATTGTTAAATATTGTAATAATCAATTATTAAAAAAACATATTAGGTAGCATAGTATGCAATATAATATTATAAGAATCTATGATTAGATTCATTGATTTTAGACACTCATTAATATAATATAATAATGTCACCTAATATGGCATATAGCAGATATCATACACTAAAATACGTATTGAAATTAACTAATCCAAATTTATGATTGGTATTTTTTTCAGATTTGTATGATTCATTGTTTCCTTAACTCTTCATGGTGTTTATTTTTGAAAATTCACATATCTTAGATTACTAGGAAATAAATAAATAAAGGATATTGGCAGGATAACAAAGAGTTCCCAAAGGGCAAAACAAAGGACTTGGTCATTTATTAGCAAAGAGTTTAACAAGGACAGCAAATCAGCAGCAAAAATAGCATATCATCAGAATGAAATTTTCAGAAGGAATAGGCATATGCTATTTAGTTAATAAAAGTAACTATTTTCAACATTCAATTTGCAACTCATTTGATAAGATCCCTTCAAATTTTGTTTTGTTTTTTTAAATCAATGTAAAGTTGAAACCCATTTTCATTCTCCCTGTTCGGCTAATGACCAAGTCTAAAAGGACGACTGCATAAGAACATTGATATTAACCATGAGAACATAGCAGTTAGATCAGTGGAGCCACTGCAATTATTTCCAGAAAATATCAGTCATCTTCAGAGGACATCATTTCATCCACAATCAATACTTATGACAAAGACATTACATAAAACAAGATAAACTGTTTTGTTATAGAACATAAAAGCAGAGACACGTATGCTCAAACTACCCGAAAGACCCTACCCCACAACCAGTCGAATAGTCTATATATAACATTACCCATTACAGAGTGCAACTTTTCCTAATTAAAGCTTTCCATTGACCACCTGCAATTTCAAAGTTTTGACAGAAATAATAATGATAATCCCACATGGTAGCTAAGCCAACATTGATAAGATGTGAAAGCTTAGACTGTTCAAAATGGGATAAGGGATCAATAACATTACTTGTTCTCCTCCAACCAGTTTATTCTTATCAAAAGGCACTTCTACAAAGCTTGTTACATGAATCTGTTTTCCATTAGCCATCCTGAACTTACTCATTTATCCTAAAGTGGCAAAGATTTTGTGTGATCAGAGAAACATTATCCAAAATCTTTTATTTGAAAAACCATATCCAATGCTTGATGATTGAGAACATAAAATGTTTGCAAACATAAATGTAAGACCCCAGGAATGAACTAAAGTTGTAAATAAATATAAATTTAAGACTCGATTTATTAGACAATTTGTCTATAACAAATAGTTCAGATCTTTTTTTTTTTATAAAAGTTTAATTGGAATATTAAATATTAGTTGGAAACTTTCTTGACATTTAGACTATATTAGAAAATTTTAAAATTTTTTTTCGTAAATAAAATTTTGAAAATGTTTGGACCTACAAAAGACTTTACAATTCTACCTATAGTTGAAAATAAGCAAAAAATAACCATAAGAAAAACAACTTCTGGTGGTTGTCTGTCGCTAGAGACAGTTGGAGATGTGAAAATGTAGAAATTATCCTTCAAAAATTTACTTCTATTTTTTTCTTTGCAGGGAAATCATTAGTTTTTTTATTTGAAAGCGAAAACAATTTATTTAGTTTTGCATATACACAGGAAACATTTCAATTTAATTTCTTAGTGTGTTTGCTATTGCGGTTAAACTTTTTTTGCCAAACTGTATTTAATTTATTTAGAGCTTAAAAAATCATCGTTTGGGAAAAGCTTTTTTTTTAAAAAAAAAATCATGGTTTACAAAAACAATTTAAAAAGATTTTTAAAAATTAAAAAAAAAAATATCAGAAGAGAGTTTTGAATAGCAGGTCCAAACTAAGCATCCGAAACGCCGGAAAATAATTTCTAGGAATAAGCAAGTTTCTAAAGCGTCAAATTGATGAACGACTTCAAACAAAATGACATTGTCTCTCTTCAGGTAATCGTATTCTTTAACCAACATTGAGGTGTTACCTGGTCCTAATAGCAGCACCAAATAGGGTCTTACATTCCCTCGAAGGCTGCTGTTAAATTTGACTCTGCAAATTGCATGTCACAGTTGAGGCTTTCTATGCTAGAATCTAGAATCCAGAATTATTCCACCGTCTGCACATAATAGAGAGGGCCAAATCTTAAACCTGAAGAGAGAACAAGCAACAAAACAGTTAGTATGTAGAGTGGTAAGCAAGGTAGTCAAACACCAAAACCACACTTGAAATGTAGCATTTCCCAAGTACCCAACTTTAATTGGCAACCAGCAGCTTCAGAAGATTAAACCAAGTTTTCCACTCAAACCACCAAAACCACACTTGAAATGTAGCATTTCCCAAGTACCCAACTTTAATTGGCAGCCAGCAGCTTCAGATGATTAAACCAAGTTTTCCACTCAAACCATCACATCTTACTCACCCTCCAGGGATGAGGTGACTACATAATCACATGAAGGAATAGAAAGGAGAACAAGACAGAGACATCAACACACGTTTTACCATTGGCAGGCTGCAGTACTAATAAACTCGAATATCAGGTATAACAAAGTGGACATCCATCATTTAGCAGCAGAAGGCTTTGATCTTTCTTACCAATAAAACACGATTTAAATGTCATTTTATTCTGCCATAAACTTCATAGGACTCTTAAGTCACTGATAGGCCAATGAAGACTGATGAATGTTAGCAACTTGCAAAAAAAACACAATCCTATGACAATGTAAATGGAACAGAACAGAAGAATACGCATTCAAGAATACCAATCAATTGGAAACTTTTTCTTCTGTTTCATTTTTTCAAAGCAGGATCTCACTAATATCAAATAATGATGCAAAAAGCAACCAAAAATATAACTACAAATATAGCAGTTGATACCAGTTAATTTGGAACTCTTATTTATTTATTTTGTCAACTTCATTTACGGAAAGAAAGGATCCCACAGTACCAGCAAACTGATGCATAAAATGACTAATGATAGAAGTACAGTCTACAGAGTACAGAGAAAGCAGTAATAATGCATCAGGAAAAACTCTTACAGCTGAACACCTAAAATGCTTTGAACAGGACAACAAGAGTACACAAAGCGAAGGACTGATTTACAACTAAATCACAATTATATATGTTCAGCAACTCTTAGCCTACCATAAACAGGCTCTCTCTCCCATTGCAGACTGCAAATATGTAAACATTAAATAATACAATGACAATGCAATAATTTTTTCAGTTAATTAAGTGTGGTGGTAAATAACCATGAATTGCATCCACATTCTGGTTGCTCCCTTTTTTTGTGAAAGAAAAAATGGTTTTCAGGGACTAAAGAATCTCACCTTCAACATGATCAACAAATAAGCCTCAGCTTTGTAGTTCTCTGACCAAATCTACAAAAAACTCAAAAACAAGAGAAGCTTAAATAATGAAGATCATAGCATTACATTGCAAAATAAATGAAAAATGCAACAATAGGATGTCCCAACTTGCATGGATCTGAAAATTTATAAAGACTGCAGCAGCAAAACAATCAAGACTTATGAGATGAAACAAATCTCCTCTGTATCATCTCATCTTGAAATTCAAACAGCCAATTAGTGCTAGACCACACATGTTATATCAACAATGGCAGACTGCAGTACATGGGTTAAACTAAAAACAATCATCTGGGACAAATCCCCTTTGTAGCATTTCATCATGAAACTGAAAAGCCTCCTTCAAGTTTTCCTGAGAAACATGCCCATTTATCAAGGCTGTGTACGTAGATCTGTCAGGATTTACTCCTTTCTCAATCATTTTCCATAAGATCAATTCAGCCTCCTGCATTCTACCTTGCCGACAGAAACCATTTAGCATTACATTATATGTAATGACATCAGGCAAAAGTCCTTTTTCCATCTTATTGATCAGAACAAAAGCTTTGTCCATTTTTTCTTCTCTTACAAATCCATTAAGGAGGGTGTTATATGTGATGCTATCAGGAAGAACTCCTTTCGAAATCATCTTGCCCAAGAATTCATCTGCCTTTGATGCATCACCTGCTCGGCAATAGCCCTTCATAATAGTGTTGCAAGTGATAAGAGTAGGTCTGATGCCTTTCTCGATCATCTCATCCCACAATCTAAAGGCCTCAGAGACAAAGCCAAGAATACAAAAACCATTTATTAATATGCTGTATGAAATATGATTAGGAAATATCTTCAAAGAGATCATATCATTCCACAACTCATCTGCTTTCTCCATTTCACCTATCTTGCAAAACCCATCAATTAAAGTGTTGTATGTCACAATGTCTGGTTTGATATTCCTTTGGGTCATTGTTTCAAATAAGCTTAATGCCTTATTCATATTCCCATCCTTGCAATGTCCGTGAATGAGTGTGGTGAAAGTATAGAAGTCTGGAAGCACACCCCTTTCCACCATCTCATCTTACAGCGCACTTGCATCTGTAAGCATCTTCTCTTTGCACAACCCATTTAATATTGTATTGTACGTAACAACATCCAAAACACAACCCTGTTCCAGCATTTCATCCCGCATCTTCAAAGCCTCCAATATCATGCCATGTCTACAATAACCATTTATAAGAATACTGTAGATCACACTATCTGGAACCAAGCCAGATTTCTTCACATCTATAAAGTATGCTAACGCCTGATCAAGATGTCCAGTTTTTGAGAACACACCAACAAGCGAACTGAAGCTAACTAAATCGGGAGCAACACCTCGATGCACCATTTCACCAAATACTTCTTTAGCTTCTAAAAAATTGTCTTTTCTACAACATTCAACAAGCAATGCATTATAAGTGGTAGTATCAGGACTCAACCCAATGTTCAGCATCTCATTTAAAACTTCCTTTGCTCTAGCATATCTTCTTTTTCTACATAAACCATTTATAATAGCATTATATGTATACAGACAAGGTTTCAACCCCTTAACTGACATTGAGTTCATTACTTCAAAAGCTTCGTCTAAAAATCCTTCACGACAATATGCATTAACAAGAGTATTATATGTCACAATATCAGCAAAAATTCCTTTTTTCTCCATATCCCATAAAAATGTCTCAATATCATCAATTTTGTGGTCTTTAAATAATGCATTTACCATAATATTTAACGTATAAACATTCAGTTCAATCTCACTTCTAACTGTATCCCTATATACTTCCCATGCCAAATCAATCCAGCCCATT
Source organism: Garcia nutans (assembly GCA_947685225.1). Classification (NCBI taxonomy): domain Eukaryota; kingdom Viridiplantae; phylum Streptophyta; class Magnoliopsida; order Malpighiales; family Euphorbiaceae; genus Garcia; species Garcia nutans. The sequence goes on from CANTUV010000013.1 coordinate 4,433,370, forward strand.
TTCACTAGCCCTCCAAGAAGACTATTACAAGCATTTATAGATACCAGAAACCCTTTATTTCTCATAATTTTGAATGCATCAGTCCCTTCCTTTAACTTTCTAGCTTGCACATAAGTTCTAATTAGCAAATCAAACACCAAATTATCTAACCCACAAGTACTACTAATCGTTATCAAGGATTCAACAATCTCAACTGTTGAAGCTCCACTTCTCCTAATCATCCGAAGAATCAGAACTTGAGCATCCGATACTCTTCTGCTACGTACCAAAACATAAATCATTGCGCTCAAGGATATCGATGAATGCTTAATATTCTTACCATTTAACACAACATGATCAATAAATTTTTGACCTAGTTGCAGACTATCACGGCAACGGTATAAAACCTCAACTATGATCAATGGGCTTAACCGAAAATGATAGTTGTGCAAAGAACTTTCATCACCTTGCCTTAAATTCAATAGAATTTTCTCCACCAAGAATGAATCAGATACTGCTGTTGATGAAATTGGTTTTTGGCTTGGATTTTGAGAGGCCTTTAGGGAATGAAGATATCCAAGCCCACATTTCGAACTAGGATTCAAAAGAGAAATGATAGAGTAAAATCCTCTGTGGTTGTTGAGGATTATGTAATTTTGTGTCTGAAGAGATAGGCAATGAATGGCCATGTTTGGTGAGGTATAGTTGTTTCAGGTACTTTTTTATTCTCTCTCTCTCTCTCTCTCTCCCTTTTTAACCTTTTAGAAGTATGGACAGTTTTCTTAGAGACAGAGAGAGAGAGAGAGAGTGAAAGAGAGAGAGAGTTTTCAAAGAGTAAGCCGAAAATTTGCACTTTTTATTTTTCTTCTATTCAACTCTGCAAAACATAAGAAATATACTTCACAAACTTGAATTTTAAAAAAATAACATGGAAACTAGTGGTTACTATGTCAAATTTCCAAAAACTTTTTCTCAAGAATATATGGCTTGTGATTTTTAAGGGGGGATAGAAGGTGAAGATAACGAAAACTACCTGCCCCTAAATGCTCAGTATTAAAAAAAAGCAACAAATTTATTTGTTTAACTTTTCTAAGAGTCACAATCAATTGCAAAATTTTCCTAAGAAAATTTGTTATCATGATTTGTTACTCATGACAAATGGACACTTATATACTAACATATATGTATCACGACAGGGATGTACAATCCGTTACTAATAGAAATGAGCTTAATTGAATTCCTAGCTTGTTTCAAAATAAATGGAACTGAAGAAAGGGTGTGCCAATTCTGGTATCTTTTAATCATATTGACACATTGTTAGAAATATGATTTTCAATATCGAATTCAATCATGTTTATAGACAAGCTAATTATATTGTTGATGGTTTTGTGAAGTAAGGTGTCAAATTGTGGATTGGTTACAAGTACATAGATTCACATCAGAGATTGTCAACAGAATCCGGTTGAATATTAGCACATTATGTGGTACAATTAAATCCAAGAGTGTTTAAGCCTTGTGTATATCCACATTCAATAAGATACCAAGTTAGTGTAAAGTATGTAGAAAATGCATGGAACAAGAAATCTGAGTAAAATGTTTTGCATTTCTCCAATGTTTAAACAATCAAATACAGCAAGATATCGACTTCGTGGCTTTGGCCACTCAATTTGAATGCTTGAAGTAAAGAAATTTTAGAATCAAACTTTAAAGCCACCAATTTTATGGATAAGGGTAAAATTTAGAAGCAGCATTTTTCCATTACAGGAAAAGGAATACGTGATAAGCAGCAGTCAGTCAGATTCCAGAGGCAATAACAACCGCACAAAAACAACTGATAATCTTCCATTTTAACACTAATAGTTTCTTAGTCTTATTTAAAAAAAAACAATTCAATTAAAAGGAGTTAAAAATTATATAGTTCAGAAATTAAGTTTACAATGTGGAAATATCAAAGAACTAAAATAAAATAGAAACCAGAGGAAATATCAAATTTGCTGAGACTTGAAGCAATTAATTACTAACAAGTAATTAAATAATATGGGAAAGAAGATTAATAAGTTACCTCGCTTTGAACACGAAACCTTCTTCTTGACAAAGATGCTTCAACCGTCTTCCAGGAAATAAAAGCTCGAATTGGATTTTGCAGAATCAGAACTCAGAACCTAGAGAGAGGGAGAGGGAAAAGGAAAACTTTTTTTTGTAAAGACGATTTGTCTTGTTAATATATATTGTAAATTTTTATTTTGCATAATAAAAAAAATAAGAATATTACATAATTATAAAAAGTGAAATAAACAAGCGAAATTAATATAAAAGATTATAATAGCCTCTGGAATATGACATTTGCAAATATCCCAATTTTTTTTATTTTAAAAATACTATAAAAATTATAATTATTTACATTTTCATAAAAAAAAATTCAAGCAAAATTTTAAAAACATCTCATTCTTTATTAAAATAACTCTTATCTCACTACAATAAATATTTTACTTCAATTTTTTTTCAACTTCACTAATAAATAAAAATTTTCTAATAAAATAATAAAAATTAATATTTTAAATTATTTTTCTAGCATATAAAATTTATTAATTTTTATAAAGAATTTTTTTAATTTTAATTAAAAATATCAAATTTTTAACTCATATCAGGCACATAGATAACGTAAAACATGTTTCGCTCTATTCCAATGCCTTCAAGTTGGTGCAGAACTAAACATTATAAACAAGTTAACTACAAAATAATATATAATTATATGGTCTTATATTGTTAGTAAGATATAAAAATACTCTATTACACTGAGATATGATATTTCATAACTAAAAATCTTTTAATTATCTTTTTTGTGGGCAAAAATAATCTCGCTTTTTATCAAGAGAATAAACAAAATATTGGAGTGCTTAATGGATAAAATTTATCCATATAAAATTATTTCAAGATTTTTAATACATAATACTTGGTGGATAAGAATTTCATTTGACAGATACTTAATTTGAAATTCAAGATAAAATTTTATTTTTCTAAAATTCTTCATGAGTTCTTAATATTTTTAAATCATCAACATAAACTATAATTATAATAAATTCTAAATTTATTTTCTAGATAAAAATATATGGGCAAATAAAATTATTTTCATATCTAGTTTTTTAAGTATTTAAATAGCCGATTATACTATATATGCATGGATTGCGTTAGCTTATATTAGGATCTTTAAAGCTTATTATAGTATGTTTGTTAAGATTTATATACTTCATACATCTTGAATCATTCGGTGATTTATATATATATATATATCATTATCTAATGAATCATATAAGTAAACTATTACAACATTCATCAAATATTTGTTGAGCCTTTCAAAGACTGCCAAACAAATAAAAAAATCTAAAGGTAATAACATCTATGACAGGAGAATATATCCCATCATAATTTATACCAGGCCTTTGTGAGAACCCTTGTACCATAAGTTGTGCATTAAGTCTCACAATGTCATTTAACTCATTTATCTTCCGAGCTATATGAAAAAATTGTCATAATATATGTTGAGCCTTTAAGGGAATGATAAACTAACTCTAAGAGTAATTGCATTCATAATAGGAAAAGTGAGTTCTTTTTATAATCTCATTTGATTCATTTCTTTTACATATAATATCTCATGGGTTTAACATCTTTTAGTGTTTGAACGACTGGTGTAAATATTATAGGTTTAGCAAATGAATCTTGATAGGAAATCATCATATTAGCAACCATATACCCCAATAACTATTAAGTTATAATACATATGGAATGCAAGAAAACACCCTCCAGTCAAGATGTTTCCAAAACCTAAGGACCTCCTCATGTGAAGTTAGGCAAAAAATAGTTCCAATTGTTATTGTTTACCAATGAAACTAGTACTTGAATTCAACCCACAATGCCACAAACCAGATATGATATGATAAGTTAAGAATTAAACACAAAATTTTTTCTTGTTAGAGAATGCCACAAACCAAATTAGTTTGATAAGTTCAAAGTTCATGAAAGAACTTAAGCAAAAACACTCACAAAGAGCAAATTTAAATTATCATTCATCAATGGTCTTCTTAAAAATTAGTTTGGCTTTGATATTTATAGCCAAATTGAGGTAGAAGAAACCTAAATGGCTGTTATTATAGCTCTTCCACTTTCTTTCCTTTAATCCCCACTAACTCTCATTGAAAAAAAGCTGTTATACATCAAAAGCATTCATTTTGTAACTCACAAATGACAACTGATCACACCCCAAACTAAATGCACTCATTTGTAACTCCCAAATGACAACTGATCGAAAACTCAAACTTTAACAAGAATAAAATCATAACTCTGATATGTTGATTTCACAAAGAAAATAAAATAAACCCAAATTAATAAATAACATAAAATGACAGCCCAAGATCCATGCTCACTTAATCAAGGCTGAATGACCATTTATTCTTCAATGTTTTGGATTGATTCGGACAATATGGGTTAGACTATTGTCTTCATATTTGAACATGCTTGGATCATGTTTACAATCTTTGACTTTTGTTCCTCCCATAATAAGTTAGCTGTATCACATTGAGCTTGTTTCTTCCAAATGTCTTCAATTAAGCAAGTTAATGTTTCCATCATCTTTTTGGCTCTAGCTCTTGTTATTGGGCCTCCATGAATGGCTAAAGGGTCTTTCTTTTCATTTACATCATTAGCCGAATGGACTCAAGCTTGTTGGTCATCATCATTCCCCCTTTCCTCAGAAGGGTTCATCCTCGAATATGCTCCTTCATCACCTACATCAAACAAAGACAAATCAGAAACATTAAAGGTAGCACTTACATTGCCATACTCACTAGGCAATTGTAGCTTGTATGCATTGTCATTGATTCTTTATAGGACTTGAAATGGTCCATCTCCTCTCGGCATCAGCTTAGACTTCCTTTGACTTGGAAATCTTTCCTTCCTCAAGTGTACCCAAATGCAATCACCTGGTTCAAATATGACTTTCTTTCTTCCCTTGTTGTGTTGCTTTTCATATTGTTGAGTTTTTTTCTCTATTTGAGCACGCACCCTCTCATGTAAGCATTTAACAAATTCAGCCTTTTTCTTTCCTTCTAAATTAGCTTTTTCAATGGGTAATGGCAGTAAACCATAGGTGTTAATGGATTGAAACCATATACAACCTCAAAAGATGAACAATTTATTGTAGCATGAATACTCCTATTGTAGGCAAACTCAACATGTGGAAAACATTCTTCCCAATTCTTCAGATTTCTTTGAATTATTGCCCTCAATAGTTGTGAAAGAGTTCTATTGACCACCTCCGTTTGTCCATCCATTTATGGATGACACGTTGTTGAGAATAGAAGTTTTGTTTCCAACTTGCTCCAAAGTGTCTTCCAAAAGTGGCTAAGGAACTTAACATCTCTATCACTAACAATTGTCCTTGGAACTCCATGCCATCTCACAATTTCTTTAAAGAACAGCCCCACAACATGAGTTGCATCATCCGTCTTATGGCATGGAATGAAATGTGCCATTTTGCTAAACCTATCAACAACAACAAAAATAAAATCTTTCCCTCCCCTTGACCTAGGTAATTCTAAAACAAAGTCCATGAAAATATCTACCCAAGGTTCAATAGGTGTGGGAAGTGGTGTATAAAACCCATGAGGCATCAATTTGGATTTAGCTTGTTTACAAGTAATGAATCTCTCACAAATTCTCTTAACATCTCTTTTCATTTATGGCCAAAAGAAATGATCACTTAAAACATCTAAAGTTTTTCTCACACCAAAATGCCCCATCAAACCCCCACCATGTGCCTCCCTCATAAGCAACTCTCTCAAAGAAGATTGAGGCACACATAGCTTATTTTCTTTGAAAAGAAAATCATCCAGCCTATAAAACTTGCCAAAACCCCCTTTCTCACATGCCTCATAAAAATTAGCAATATCAAGGTCTGAATTATATAAATCCTTAATTAACTCAAAACCTAATAATTTTGCATCAAGTGTAGAAATTAGAGCATACCACCTTGATTAAGCATCAACAACCACATTTTCCTTACCTTGCTTGTACTTGATGATGCAAGGAAACGATTCAATGAACTCTACCCATTTAGCATGTCTTTGACTGAGCTTTCCTTGTCCTTTGAGATATTTCAAGGACTCATGATCAGTGTGGATTATAAATTCCTTATACCATAAGTAGTGCTGTAACACCCCTATACTCCATATACGTACACCTCATATACTCTCAATATGTAATATACGTATACCGGATATAAGGATGTTACAGTCTAATTGAAGCAAACCGATCCTTAAAACTTTAACATCAAATCATTATTATAAATAGTAATAGGTAAAACATTCTTTGTTAAAATACATTTACATATATCTTCATTACATTAAAAGTTTATCCAAAACATTTGTTTATTAAGCAGCAAAATATACATATGTATACATCAAAATCAATATTTACAAAAATATAGAGTTTATACATGCTTGGCAGTTCATCTTTGATCTTGAAGTCCAAAAATCAACTCTTCACTAAGGATCACAAGCCTAGACTCGACTTGGTCTAGCTAAACTTTCCGGCTCAACCGGATCTACCCTGTCACCTGCGCGATAAATCACAATTGCGCTAAGCCAACGACTTAGTGGTACAACCATGATAACAATATGATTCAATGTAATGCTGATGTCAAACTTTCAAGAATTATAAACAATACCCAAAGATATCATATTTCATAACATTACATTTCATTATATTATTCAATTGTTTCATCATTCATGATTCACATTTAAGCAAAGACAAGCATGGGCCCAAAAGAAACTAATATGCCATTCAAATTTCAAAGTTACTGTTTTGGTCCAATAATCACATTTATCAATCCCATAGATGAATCAGTATCACAATGAGAAACATCTCATATGTAACATCCCAACTAGGCTTCAAGGACTAGGTCCAACCAAGCCTCAAGGGGAGCATAGCATCAACCCAACCTGGCTTCAAGGACCAAGCCCAACCCAGCTTCAAGGGATTGTTACTCTTAGGCATGCCACCAACAATAAAACTCTGAAAATTGAATAACATACTAGGCATACAATTCTTTCATTATTTCAATATCAAATCCATTCTTATTTATATTATGATAATCTAGGCACAATGCCCCATATATTTCATTTATCTCATTATAGCCATCAACAATGGCGTCACATTTCATCATTAGAATACACATCACAATTTACATTGTTCATATATTTTGAATCCTCAACATATAATTCACATAATACAAATCATTGCACCATTTTCATATATCAACAATATAATAGGTAACCTAACATATTTTCCAACGAAATGTGTTAAGTTCCAAAATCATGTAAATGTATGCAATCATGTAAGGTTTTTACTTACCTCAAGAGCTACACACATTAATCTAACAACCTCCTCTTCCAAGAATTTTTCAACACTTGGATTGGTTACCTCAAATCTCTTCAAAACCTAATCCAAATATAATTATACACAGTCACTTAGTGATATACATAAGAAAATAAGAATAAAAACTAACTAGGGCAAACTCTACACATGACACGCTCAACAACATGGGCGTGTCCCTGATCGTGCCCTAAACCCACAACACAGAAGCTTTGACACGCTCAGTGACATCGGTGTATCACTGTACGTGTCAATTCTCCTCCAACACAGTGGCTATAACACGCTCAGTGACATGGGCGTGTCACTAGACATGTCAATCTACCAACAACACAGTAGCTATGACACGCTCAGTGACATGGGCGTATCACTGGACGTGTCAATACTACTCAAACACAGAAGTTGTCTGTAACACGCTCAGTGACATGGGCATGTCACTACTCATGTCACCCATACTGGAAATAGAACCAACGACACGCCCAAGGACATGGCCGTGTTACTGGGCTTGTCAGGCCAAAACCCTGAAATCGACACCAACTATGCCACATCTAACAAACATCTTTCTTTTACCCTTTTCCACTCCAAACACACTTAACCAAAACCATCAATAAACCATAATAAACTTGCATAACATCACAACAACTCAATAACATGCATCAAAACACAATCACAACCATATTTTACAACTCAACACATATACAATCCATAACTCTAATTTTCTTCATCAAACTTAACATTTTCTTCAATCCAACCCCAAAATCAAAGTTAATAAGACCAAATACTTCAAACATATCAAAATCAACAATCCACTAAACTCAAAACACATTTACATCAAACAATCCAACAAACTCAAAAGAAATCAAAGAAACAAGTTGGAAACTTACCAAAAATGAAGAAAATCCTTAAAACTCCAACTTGATCACTTGAAATCCTTCAGTTGCTTGAGTTTGGAAGCAACAAAATCCCTTTTCCGTTGGTTGATAATGGTGGCCGGCCAAAGAGAAGAAAGAAAAAGAAGATGAAGATGATGAATGAGAAAGTCAAACAACTCTCACCTCTTAAACCACACAAACTCTCTTTCAATATCAACCAAGTATTAATATATTATTATATTATAAATATCATCCTCCACTTACATTTAAATAATTAACAATCTCATTTGACCATCAATAAATGCTGACTTGTATATGTTGTATATATCTTCATATATACAACATATACACAAATCCCTTTTCCTTTCTTTTCACTTAAACATATATACACTTTAAATCATTTAATTCAATTTCAACAATAAACATTCCAAAATTCTAGGGTATCATTTGGGATATTATAACTGCTGCCAATTTTCTAACACTCTCACCAATGCGTAGAACTCCTTATCATAAGTTGGGTAGTTTAGACTTGCTCCACTTAGCTTCTCACTAAAGAATGTTATTGGTCTTCCTTCTTGCATCAAGATTCCACTTGCATCACACTCAACCTCAAAAGTTTTAGAAAAGTTAGGTAAAGCAAGTAAAGGTGCTGAACTGAGATTGTCTTTTAGCAAGTTAAAAGCATCATCTTGTTCTTTTCCCCACTTGAAACCCATATTCTTTTTAATGCATTCAGTTAAAGGTGCAGCAATTGTAGAAAAATCCCTAATGAATCTCCTATAAAATCTAGCAAGACCATGAAACCTCCTAACATCATGCATACTAGTAGGTTTCGGCCAATCTCCAATGACTTTTACTTTTTCTTGATCAATATGAATTCCTTTGTCATTAACAATATATCCAAGAAAAATAATTTCATTAGTGAAAAAAGTGCATTTCTTAAGATTAGAATATAACTTTTCTTGCCTTAACACATCAAACACAACCTTTAAATGTGTTACATGCTCATCTAAAGATTTGCTATACACAAGAATATCATCAAAATAAACCACCACAAACTTTCCAATGAAAGCACGCAAAACATGATTCATTAATCGCATAAAAGTACTTTGTGCATTAGTTAAGCCAAATGGCATTACTAACCATTCATAGAAACCATGTTTAGTTTTGAAAAGTAGTTTTCCATTCATCACCTTCACGCATTCTAATTTGATGATATCAAGATTTTAAATCAATTTTAGAAAAAATACAAGAACCATGTGTCATCCAACATATCATCTAGCCTAGGAATAGGATGTCTATACTTCACCGTTATTTTGTTGATGGCTCAAAAATCAACATACATCCTCCATGAACCATCCTTTTTAGGCACCAATAATACAGGAACCGAACATGGACTCACGCTTTCACGCACATACCCCTTCTCCATAAGTTCACTCACTTGCCTTTGGATTTTCTTGGTCTCCTCAGGGTTGCATCTATAGGCTAGACTATTTGGTATGCTTGCACTGGGAATGAAATCAATTTGATGTGCAATTTCTCAAATTGGTGGCAAACCCTTAAGCACATCTTCAAGAAAGAGATCTTCATATTTCTGTAATAAATCAATAATAACACTAGGCACACTCTTGTCAAGCTCTTTAGATATAGTCAAAACATCCTTGTACATAAGTACAAGTATAAGCGGCCTCATGGTTAGTGTTTTCCACACATCACTCATGTTTGCATAAACACTCATTTTTCTTTCATTCATTCCTCCCTTATTTTCTCTCCCCTTGTGTTTCCCATTGCTCTCATTCTTACCACTCATCTCACAATTTTCTTTTTTCTCTCTTTCTTGCTCCCTCCCCAAAGTTTCAACCAATGAAAATTTAAGTTCTTCATATTGCTCTTTTATTCTCATTTGGTCTTCAAAAATGGTTTTTGGAGACAAAGGTCCAAGTTGGTATTTCTGTCCATTCATGATCAAAGAATATCGGTTCTTAAACCCATCATGTATGACCCTTCGATCATATTGCCATGGTCTCCCCAACAACATGTGACCAGCATACATAGGAACCACATCACACAACACCTCATCTTTATATCTACCTATAGAGAAAGAAACCAATACTTGCTTATTCACCTTCACAACACCACTATCATTCAACCATTGTAACTTATACGGTTTTGGATGTTTAGTAGTAGGTAATTTCAGTTTTTCCACAAGCAAAGTACTAGCCACGTTTGTACAACTACCACTATCCACAATCATATTACATAACTTGTTAGCAATCAAACAATGAGAATGAAACAAATTTTCATCATGTTTACTTTGCAAACTAAGTGTGCGTTGTAAAACTAACATATCTCCCTTAGTAAACTCAACATCACTAGCATCTTCTCAAGATGGCATTGCATCATCTCCCTCTCTCTCATTTTTAGATTCAACAGTCCCATCCCTCATGATCATTATCCTTTTATTGTGACATTCACATGCCATATGACCATGTCCTAGGCACTTAAAACACTTAATTCCTCTAGTTTGATTAGTTTGATTATCACCTCTACCCTTGCTGCCTATTTCATTTTTGTTTTTATTTTCATCAGTCTTAGGCTCAACAATAGGTTTATCCTCCTTTTTACTCCAATTTGGTTTCCAAGAAGAAGAAGAGGAAGTCAAATAAGGTTTAGAATCATACTTACTTGTACCCTTGCGTTTCAGTTGTCTTTCAATTTTCATGGCCATATTCACCATGTCTTCAATCTCCATATAGTGTTGCAACTCCATAAGATCAGCAATGTTCTTGTTCAAGCCATTCAAGAACCTTGCCATGGTGGCTTCACGATCCTTATCCACATTAGCCCTTATCATGGCTATCTCCATTTCTTTGTGATATTCCTCCACACTCATGGAACCTTGTGTTAGGGTTTGTAAATGCTGGTGCAAGTCCCTATAATAGTGGCTAGGCATAAATCGCTTTCTCATGATGCGTTTCATCTCAAACCATGTCTCAACAGACCTTTCACCATTTCGACGCCTGTCTTTACACAATTGATCCCACCAAACAATAGCATAATCACAAAATTCAACAGCGGCTAATTTAACCTTTTTCTCTTCAGAGTAGTTGTGACACTTGAAGATCATCTCCACCTTTCTTTCCCACTCCAAATAAGCATGTAGGTCATTCTTTTCTTGGAAGGAAGGAATCTTCATTTTAATGTTGCCTATATTTCGATCAATGCCGTCAAATCTTGCTCTCCTATTTTTCCTTCTAGGATGAGCATCCCCTCCAATAATGGATGCTTGATCATCATCTATGTCAATTCCTCCATCATATTCATCATTGGCAAAGGCTGGTTGCCTTCTATGCCTTAGCTCACCTTGCAATGTGGTAATTGCATCATCATGTTTTTCTAAATGATCTCTTACATCTCCAATCATTTTGAACATACGTTCAAATTGATGTTGCATTGCTTGAATTATTTGATCATTTTAGGAAGAACTAATGTCTTTATCTTTGTTAGACATGTTTAAAACCTGAAAGAAGAAAATTTAAAACAACCTCTGTAACACCCCTATACCCCGTATACGTACACAGCATGCTTATACGATCGTAATATACGTATACTGGATATAGAAATGCCACGTTATAATTAACAAATGACACATCCCTTTTTAAAAACATAACCAAATTTAAATCATTTAAATTAAATTATAGAAGACAAAAGATAAAGTGTTCATTTAAAAGCAGCGGAAATATAACAAATATTTTCAAATACAAATACATTAAGATCCAAATTTACAAGACATGAAATATATACATGATTGGCAGCTCTTCTCTGATCTTTAAGTCCAAACTCAACTCTTCAGTGTCTAGACTCACTTGGTCTCGATGAACTCTCGGGTTCAACCCTGTTACCTGCGCGATGAACCACAATCGCGCTGAGCTAACAGCTCAGTGGTACAACTCATACTAACATTATGCTTTAATGCGATGCAAATGCCACAATTTTTTTTTTTTACATTTCATAAACCATACCTAGGCATATCACATTTCATAATTGTACATTAGATCTTATTATTCAATTGTTTCTCCATTCATAAATCACATTTACACAAACACAAGCATGGGCCCAAAAAGAAACTAATATGTTATTAAAAGTTCAGAGTTACTGCTTTGGTCCATAGTGACACCTTGTGTCTAGCCCCGTAGGCAATATATATATCCATGGATAATCAACTAGATTAAAGCTTACGACCCAGTCATTTCACTCAATCTAGTTTTAAATAATTTGTTTTTGAGGTTTACGACCCAGTCATTTCACCCCAAAAACATCACATTTCACTTTTATCAACTGGAATCGGCTTACGACCCGGTCATTTCACCTATCCAGTTATTCATAGGCATGCCGCCAACACCAGAACTCTGAAAATTTAATAAACATATTAGGCACACAATGATTTCATTTATCTCTTTATCAATTTCTTTCTCAATTCATTTCTCATTTTATATTCCATAATTAACTAGGCAACCATGCCTTAATTATCTCGTTTTCAACATCATAGCCAACAACCATGGCCCATATTTATTTCAATTCACATTATATCCCACATTGTGCATAACATAACACTATTCATATACATCATTAATATCATCAAATGTATGTTCAATCTCAACATCATATGAATGAATGCAACAATGCAATAAGGTTTCTTAGTTCATTCATATCCCAATGTGTAAGTTCCAAACTCACATGAATGTATACAAAAATGCAATGTTTGTACTTACATCAAAAGCAATCCACACAATTCTAATCACCTCCTCTATCAAGAATCTTTCACCACTCGAGTTAGGGTAAATCACTTTCTTCACAACCTATTCCAAAAGAATGAGGAAACTCACATGAGATCATAAGGTTAAAAATCAACTAGGGCAAACTCTAAACTTGACACGCTCACACACACGGGCGTGTTCCTGGCCGTGCCCTAACTCCACAACACAGAAATATTTACACGCTCAGTACCACGGGCGTGTCACTGGGCGTGTAATACATTCTGTGTCTCAGTAATATCGACACGTCCAACATCATGAGCGTGCTCATGGACGTGTAAATTCTTAAAACTCACAGTAGCTATGACACGCTCAATAACACGGGCGTGTTACTGGTCGTGTCAAACCCCCATCAACACAGTGGCTATGACACGTTCAATAACACGAGCGTGTTACTGACCGTGTCAATCCTATTGCCACACAGAACCATCGACACGCCTAAGGACCTGGGCGTGTCAGGCCAAAAACCCAGATTCCGTCCAAAACAACACCACAACCAACAAATCACTTCTATCCACCAACATCCACTTCAAACAAACTTAACAAAACATACCCAAAAATCATCTCAAACTTACCATAACCCCAAAACATACACAAACACAAATCACAAACTTCATCAAAACTCTAAACACAACCACAACTCAATCTATACAAATCAACTTACTCTTTTCTTCAATCCAACCCCAAAATCCAAAACCACTTAAATCAAAAACTTATAAACACAACACAATCGAATCAAACACATATCCATCACAACTTCAACTCACAAACCCAAACTAAACTTCAAAAACAACACAAGAAATCAAGAGAGAACTTACCCAAAATGAAGAACTCTTAAACCTTCCACTTGATCTCTTGAAAATTATCTTCAATCTTGAACTTGGAAGATTAAATCTCTCTCTTGCTACCTTGGTTCTTGATGGCCGAACAACACAGAAAAGAAAAGAGAAGAGAAGGAAAGAAATGATCCACGACAAGGAAAGAAAGAAAGAAGAAAACCAAAGTCAAATCCACTTTTCCTTAAATTCCTCTCCACCAAGCAAAATACAATAAAATATTCAAATATCTTCTTACACTTACTCTAACCAAAAAACAAATAATTAAAATAATCCCTTAAACACAATTAATCAAATTATAAATCTCTTCCTTTGACTTTGTAACACCCCGATACCCTATATAAGTACTATACGTATACCTAGTATACATACAGTAAATATATAAAGTATAAGGATGTCACTTTTCGTTACCTTTTAAAAACCTGTAACAGAGTTCAAACCATAATACATTAATTTAAATAACATTTACAAAATCATTATCTTTATCAAAACTTCATTTATACATATAAATACTCTCTCGTCAGAAATACATGATAATTAAAAATTTATACATGTATGCATTACCCTCTAGTTGGTCTCGACAAACTTTACTCTTCTTGTGGCATAATAAAAGACTTCATATCTTCCATCTATAAACCTGCGCGAATAAACACCCGCGCTAAGCCCGAGAGCTTAGTAGTCCAACTATAAAGATATAAACATATAGTATAGAAGTATTGACATATAATGATACATCAATTCAATATATAATTAGTTCTTATCATATCTTCTTTTCTTTTTAATTTCATCTTTAATATATCATAGCTAATTTCATATATGATGTACATATATACATAATATTATCACCAACCCCAATGCATCACCAATACTCAAAACCAATATATTAATACCCCTACATTATATATATACCATACCAATCATTATTGCAATACACACTTTACCTATCATACCACTCATTATTGCAATACACACATTACACATCATATCACTCATTATTGCAATACACAAATTACATATCATACAAATCATAAATCACAATTCATTTACATATTACACTTAATAACATTATATTATTCACAATTCACCAAGCATAATTCAGTATTAATACTCACAATCAATATTTCAATACTTGCATTTCACATTGACAATAAAGACAGACTCGGGCCCAAAACACTAATATGTTATTCAAAGTTCAGAGTTACTGCTTTGGTCTATAATCATAATTATCAAGCCCGTAGGCATCATATATCAATATCTCTATCCATGGATAGCGTAACAGACCCAGTCTCTTGGATCATCAACTCGGCTAAACTCGAGGTGATCCTCAACCCGGCAAGACTGTTACCAATCATATATCTCATAATTACAATTTCTCATAGTGTAACAGACCCAGTCTCTTGGATCTCAATTCAACTCAAAACGAAGAGATCCTCAACCTGGCAAGACTGTTACCTTTTTCATTTTATAGGCATGCCTCCAAACCCAGAACTCTGAAATCGAATAACACATTAGTTACACAATTCATTTATTATTTCATTATCAATCTCATCATCAATTAGGCAAACATGCCTTATCTCTTTCAATTGAATCATCATAGCCAATCACAATGGCTTCACATCTCATTTGAATCATCATTGCCAATCACAATGGCTTCACATCATACACATCATCATTGATATATATATATATACAACACCAATTACATTAACTACACGAACATGACATTATTCGAACATACATCATTAATTTCATTGCATATGTATCTTAAATTCATCGTCATATAAACAATATGTCTATTTATTTCATTTCAATCATTTCTCAAGACACATTAACATCATTCATTATTAAAACGTTTATCATAACAAATTACATTGTACGTACCTTTTTGAATGATCATCGCCTCTTTCGCGCTATTTAAGTCATAACACTAGTCCCGTTATGCAAACAATATAATACATTACCATTCACAATACATAATATAACATTGTTCAATCTCAACAATGATGTTAGACAAATGATCTCTATTTTGATCCTTGACAACTCATATGGATGATCTATTTAACATGTATTTGAGAATCTTGTTACAAAAATTAAATTGCTTCAAATAAAGCAGAACAGAACACTTCTAGCGGTCGCGCCTCACCTGAATACGACCGCGCCATACAGTTACACGATGAAACCTTATCACAGTAGATTTCGCGGTCAGAAGTCCGACCTAAGTCGCGACCGCACTTCACAATCAAAAGATGAAACCCTATCACAGTAGGTTTCGCGGTCAGAAGTCCGACCTAAGTCGCGACCGCACATGACTAAATAGCGACCGCCCAAGACTAATAGCGACCGTCCCAAATTACGTTTCTCATACATAAACCCTAAATGTAGCCAAACTTCTTTTGGTTAACTTAAAACACATTGTACACAACATAACCTCATTCAAATGGACATAATCAACATTATTAACAATTATTTTACATACTCATCACAACATTTTCATCACCAACATATAACAATCAAACCTTCAAACAACTTCAATTAGCAAGAGAAACAAGTGTGTACTTACCTTAAGCACCACTTCTAAACACTTCCTTTTCCAAGACTTCTTCACTTCCCAAATCAATGACAATTCACTTCCTTCAAAACTTAATGCTTAAAAACACATCACAAACACACTTAATCAACCATCCATATCAACTCACCAATCCCAAACACAATTTCAAAAGAACAAAGGAAAATCAAGAGAAAGAACTTACCTAAGTTGTTGAATTCCACAAATCTTCAATTAAATCCTTTGATTCTCCCTTCAATTTGATGTTAGAATTAAACAAATCTCACTTTGCTCTCTCTCTTGTCTAAGGAGGAGCCAACCAACGTGGAGAAGAGAAGAAGAAGAAGAAGAAGGAAATGAAGAAAAGACAAAATATCACCTCTTTAAATCTCCACCAAGTGATTCAACAAGAGTAATTACCTAAACACCCTTATACCATTTGTCTTGATTACCATTCATTACATGCCCTTTATAGTAACTTCACACTTAACAAAAATAAATATCTTCTTTCCTTGACTCTTCATTTTGACCAACTTATATGTTATATATATCATCATATACACAACATATACCATTCTCTCTAAACCCTAAATTCTTTCCCAAATCACATATACATAAACATTCTTTTCTCTATTTCTTTTCTCTTGTAATTTAACACATATATTCAATCCAATTATATAACAACAACAACAACATAATCACAACTTCTAGGCATATATGAGGATATTACAATTCTCTCCCCCTTAAATAATTTCGTCCTCGAAATTATCAGTACCATAACAATTTATTCTTAACAAAATACTATCTTAACTCCTTTATGGAGTTAATTATATGCTTAAGTTATTATATTATCAAATCACATAACTTCAACTCTTCCCTTTAGAATCAACCATCTTCTTTCAATTTCCATAATTCATCATTCTATATGTTTATACAATTGATTACTTCCTTGATCAAACATTCAGAAGATCTCATTACATTTCCTATAATGACTTTATACAAGAATCAGCTCATTTATATAGTTCATCCAATCTTTATATTTAATATATATTGTTCCTTCATCTCTTTGTAATTACTCTCTTAACTTTAACCTTAAAAACCATTGGTTATATTTGTGCATTAATTATCCCATCATTACAATCACTGTCTAAATAGACACTTATTACTCTCAAAAGATAACAAAATCCTGATTTTTCCATAAATGGAGTTATTTTTTTAGCACGCTTTTCACTTAACTTACATATTAATACATTATCTTTCAACTTATTTTATAGATAACCAATCTTTTTCTCTTCTTATCATGATTAACAATTACTATATTCCACTTATTCATGTCCAATCATACTTTAAAATTTACATCATATACATTATCATGTAAATAACTATTTTCTTAATACAACTATACACAATAAATTTCAATAATGATTCATAATCTTAGCCAATTCTAGATCCATTGATCTATCTGTCACAATATATCCATATTCAAATCTTATTCAACTCCAACCAACAATTAATGTATTTGACTCATCATAAAATTTCATCATATTCATATATGTATATATATAACTTAATTCCATTAGGGCAACTTATATACAATTCCTGATCATTTCCGATCCATATTTAGTCAAATTATCATGATAACGAATTATTTCAAATTATCTTAATATAATTTCCACCAATTCTCATAAAAATTTTATATCATATTTACTACTAATAGTTCTTTCACTTAAACCTCAAGTTCATTCATTCATTCATTACATACCATAAACATATTCAGTATAACTTTCAATCATATTTATTTTGATTACCTTATTGTCATATCATCCCTAACTCAAAACATTTTCATAATTTCCTTTTTCTCTCTTAATCTTCACAGTTATAACCAAATTTTTAACAAAAAAAAATGATAAAGTACAACTTTATCCATCATAACTTTCAACTATACTTTTCAAACAAAATTCAATCCCACCAGATCTGCATTACAATCATTATATCTAAGATCCAAATCCAGGGATAACAAATTAACCGATCAAATATACTAAACAAAACACATGGCTATAAAAGATTAATATTCAAGCCTAGGACTTTCAGATCAATACTTTTTTTTTCTCATAATTTTATCCTCAATCTATACAAATACAAGGTTAAGATGTATTTCAAGAATTACACATTCCTTCTTTACATTTTTGCTATATCAGAAGTTAATACATTCTAACTCCATTTCAAACCAATTTGCACTCGATTATATGATCTTTATCCACTTAATTCATGTTTCAACAATATTACTTTATACATATTCAATCATATGCAGCTGCTATACAATTTTATTCATCACTTCATTTCTAATCCATTTACAATTTCTTATAATGTATAATTGCATAAAACTTTCCATATATGAATACTTTGGAACTCTAAATATCATATGATAATTAAGTTCAATGCTCACTATCACAAACTCCACTGTTCCATAATACTCAAGTCCATTCTATTTTCACTTCCATCACATCACTCATCTAGCTGTACCCAGTTCAAGTCCTAGTCTCTCTTAGGTCCACTAATACATACTACATCATTTCCATAACACTAATTCTATAATTATACCACATACAAATTCATAGGTCACATTCATGTCATAATTTCATTCACATTGAGAAACTCAGTTTACATATCATATAAATGTATATACTTAATTATATACTCTTGTTTTATTTTCCTTTTTCATACATTCACTAAAAATGTTCCTTTATAACTGTAACAACCGTCTTAGTCCACCTGCTAAACCATTCCTATCCGGAGAAACCATCAGGGCCTCAGAGCTGGGCTGCTACAGTACCAAACTGCCCTCACAGCCTTCCAACAGAATTCACTTATTCGAATTACACCCAAGACACATGAGTGCAAGTCGCCACTCTGGATCGAATACCTAACTTCCCCCTCAAGAGAGTCAGCGAGAATCATTCAGTACCATCTCTTCCAATATGATGCAAAGTATTTATTCATACAACACACATACATATATACTGACTATAATAGCACTTTATATCCATCTTAACCACATTCCCAATGTAACATTTCTTTCACTTTCATCTTTAAAAGCATTTAATATATTTCCATATCCATTTTTACCCTTTTCAATATAATGCCTTAAAATAGCTCATCCTCATTTGCTTATCCACTTCTCTTTTATACTTCAAGATAAATTCTTATACTATCAATCACTTTACTCAATTCATAAGACTTTCATATGCCATATTAGTCATTTCATTTAGCTCATGTATTGCATACACATTAAACCATCAATATCCAAATAATCTTTATCAAATGCCACTAAAACTTTAACTTCTCAACTTACCACCTCACTTAACTTCAATTTGCCAAACTCATCTTATATATTTATATATCACAAAGCAGTATTAAAACATCTACTTTTCACAATTATCAAGCTCACTTCAACAATTCAAATATCACCTATTACCACCATTACATTGAGCTTTCACAATATCCAAGCATCTTACATTTCTAACATTGAATTCACAATGTCCGTATTAAGGTAACAATACCAATGTATATTTTTACTTAACCCATATCATCTCTTTTTCCTTTAAACAAAATCTTAACTTTACATATCCATTAGTTTACCATTCAACATATATATATATATCACTCACATATATATACATATGTACATTACATCCAATCATATACACATTGAGCCCAATAACCTTTATACGCTTTTCAAGTCTAGTTATTACAAATTTCAGTTTTCTTAAACTAACGTTGCTCAATCCAATTCTCACTATCAATCTTATCACGTGACCTAGCTTTGCACAAGTTCATCAATACAAGCGTAATCATTCTCAACATTAATAGACAAATAATTATATAGGTTACAAACATGCAATACTGTACGTACCTTACATTTTCAAGTGATCAACTCAATCTTTGATCACTAAAATATTACATTACATTATCACATTAAATTTACAATATTTGCATTAAAACAACAATGCAAACAACACCATTATATTTTCTTACATTAACCAATATTTTTATTTTATTTTAGTTTTCATATCATTTCTTTCTCTAGTTTTTACTTTCAAGTAAAAACCTCATTCAGACATTATCATCCCTCTCATAATTCAAATTTATCCCACATCACATAATGCCACATCTGAGACCAACCTAGGTGTCAATGCATATACATGTATTACAAATTACATTTCAAAACTCTTCTTTGTAATTCATTTTAAACATTTCAAAACTTTTTCTTTTTAATTTCACTTAGGCCGAGAATCTCGAACCTAAGCTCTGATACCAAAATAATTGTAACACCCCGATACCCTATATAAGTACTATACGTATACCTAGTATACATACAGTAAATATATAAAGTATAAGGATGTCACTTTTCGTTACCTTTTAAAAACCTGTAACAGAGTTCAAACCATAATACATTAATTTAAATAACATTTACAAAATCATTATCTTTATCAAAACTTCATTTATACATATAAATACTCTCTCGTCAGAAATACATGATAATTAAAAATTTATACATGTATGCATTACCCTCTAGTTGGTCTCGACAAACTTTACTCTTCTTGTGGCATAATAAAAGACTTCATATCTTCCATCTATAAACCTGCGCGAATAAACACTCGCGCTAAGCCCGAGAGCTTAGTAGTCCAACTATAAAGATATAAACATATAGTATAGAAGTATTGACATATAATGATACATCAATTCAATATATAATTAGTTCTTATCATATCTTCTTTTCTTTTTAATTTCATCTTTAATATATCATAGCTAATTTCATATATGATGTACATATATACATAATATTATCACCAACCCCAATGCATCACCAATACTCAAAACCAATATATTAATACCCCTACATTATATATATACCATACCAATCATTATTGCAATACACACTTTACCTATCATACCACTCATTATTGCAATACACACATTACACATCATATCACTCATTATTGCAATACACAAATTACATATCATACAAATCATAAATCACAATTCATTTACATATTACACTTAATAACATTATATTATTCACAATTCACCAAGCATAATTCAGTATTAATACTCACAATCAATATTTCAATACTTGCATTTCACATTGACAATAAAGACAGACTCGGGCCCAAAACACTAATATGTTATTCAAAGTTCAGAGTTACTGCTTTGGTCTATAATCATAATTATCAAGCCCGTAGGCATCATATATCAATATCTCTATCCATGGATAGCGTAACAGACCCAGTCTCTTGGATCATCAACTCGGCTAAACTCGAGGTGATCCTCAACCCGGCAAGACTGTTACCAATCATATATCTCATAATTACAATTTCTCATAGTGTAACAGACCCAGTCTCTTGGATCTCAATTCAACTCAAAACGAAGAGATCCTCAACCTGGCAAGACTGTTACCTTTTTCATTTTATAGGCATGCCTCCAAACCCAGAACTCTGAAATCGAATAACACATTAGTTACACAATTCATTTATTATTTCATTATCAATCTCATCATCAATTAGGCAAACATGCCTTATCTCTTTCAATTGAATCATCATAGCCAATCACAATGGCTTCACATCTCATTTGAATCATCATTGCCAATCACAATGGCTTCACATCATACACATCATCATTGATATATATATATATACAACACCAATTACATTAACTACACGAACATGACATTATTCGAACATACATCATTAATTTCATTGCATATGTATCTTAAATTCATCGTCATATAAACAATATGTCTATTTATTTCATTTCAATCATTTCTCAAGACACATTAACATCATTCATTATTAAAACGTTTATCATAACAAATTACATTGTACGTACCTTTTTGAATGATCATCGCCTCTTTCGCGCTATTTAAGTCATAACACTAGTCCCGTTATGCAAACAATATAATACATTACCATTCACAATACATAATATAACATTGTTCAATCTCAACAATGATGTTAGACAAATGATCTCTATTTTGATCCTTGACAACTCATATGGATGATCTATTTAACATGTATTTGAGAATCTTGTTACAAAAATTAAATTGCTTCAAATAAAGCAGAACAGAACACTTCTAGCGGTCGCGCCTCACCTGAATACGACCGCGCCATACAGTTACACGATGAAACCTTATCACAGTAGATTTCGCGGTCAGAAGTCCGACCTAAGTCGCGACCGCACTTCACAATCAAAAGATGAAACCCTATCACAGTAGGTTTCGCGGTCAGAAG
Organism: Garcia nutans; assembly: GCA_947685225.1. Lineage (NCBI taxonomy): Eukaryota > Viridiplantae > Streptophyta > Magnoliopsida > Malpighiales > Euphorbiaceae > Garcia > Garcia nutans. The sequence continues at coordinate 4,456,128 of CANTUV010000013.1, forward strand.
TCCGACCTAAGTCGCGACCGCACATGACTAAATAGCGACCGCCCAAGACTAATAGCGACCGTCCCAAATTACGTTTCTCATACATAAACCCTAAATGTAGCCAAACTTCTTTTGGTTAACTTAAAACACATTGTACACAACATAACCTCATTCAAATGGACATAATCAACATTATTAACAATTATTTTACATACTCATCACAACATTTTCATCACCAACATATAACAATCAAACCTTCAAACAACTTCAATTAGCAAGAGAAACAAGTGTGTACTTACCTTAAGCACCACTTCTAAACACTTCCTTTTCCAAGACTTCTTCACTTCCCAAATCAATGACAATTCACTTCCTTCAAAACTTAATGCTTAAAAACACATCACAAACACACTTAATCAACCATCCATATCAACTCACCAATCCCAAACACAATTTCAAAAGAACAAAGGAAAATCAAGAGAAAGAACTTACCTAAGTTGTTGAATTCCACAAATCTTCAATTAAATCCTTTGATTCTCCCTTCAATTTGATGTTAGAATTAAACAAATCTCACTTTGCTCTCTCTCTTGTCTAAGGAGGAGCCAACCAACGTGGAGAAGAGAAGAAGAAGAAGAAGAAGGAAATGAAGAAAAGACAAAATATCACCTCTTTAAATCTCCACCAAGTGATTCAACAAGAGTAATTACCTAAACACCCTTATACCATTTGTCTTGATTACCATTCATTACATGCCCTTTATAGTAACTTCACACTTAACAAAAATAAATATCTTCTTTCCTTGACTCTTCATTTTGACCAACTTATATGTTATATATATCATCATATACACAACATATACCATTCTCTCTAAACCCTAAATTCTTTCCCAAATCACATATACATAAACATTCTTTTCTCTATTTCTTTTCTCTTGTAATTTAACACATATATTCAATCCAATTATATAACAACAACAACAACATAATCACAACTTCTAGGCATATATGAGGATATTACAGACTTCCTCTTTGACTTGTGTATATGTTGTATATATTTACATATGTACAACATATAAACTTTCTCTTCACTTCCTTTCTCTTTCCAATAAAACACGAATACACTTAATTCAATTACAACAATAATTATACCAAACTTCTAGGGTATATTTTGGGATATTACAATTCTCCCCGTCTAAAAAGAAATTTCGTCCTCGAAATTACCTGTCATCAAGTATGAAACAACTGAGGATACTGATCTCGCATCGCTTGCTCACTTTCCCAAGTTGCTTCTTCTTTTGCATGATTCTTCCACAAAACCTTAACAAGTGGCACTTCCTTATTTCTTAACTCTTTCACTTCATGTGCCAAGATAGCAACTGGTTCCTCTTCAAATGTCAGATCCGAAGTCACCTCAATAGATTCAACTGACAACACATGAGATGGATCTGATCTGTATCTCCTCAACATAGAAACATGGAAAACATTATGGATCCTATCCAAGTCAGGTGGCAAAGCAAGCTGATAAGCAACTGGTCCAATTCTTTCTAAAACTTCATACGGTCCAATGAAACGCGGACTCAACTTCCCTCTTCGACCAAATCTCAATATCTTTTTCCAAGGAGACACTTTCAAAAATACTTTATCTCCCACATTATACTCAATGTCTCTCCTCTTCAAATCTGAATAAGACTTCTGTCGGTCTGAAGCTGCTTTCAACCTATCTCGAATCACTTTCACTTTCTCCTCAGTTTCTTTAACCAAATCAGGACCAATTAACTTGCCTTCTCTAAATTCATTCCAACATAGAGGCGTTCTACACCGTCTCCCATATAATGCCTCAAATGGTGCCATTCCAATGCTGGATTGATGACTGTTATTGTAAGCAAATTCCACAAGTGGCAAAAATCTGTCCCAACCTCCCGCGAAATCAATGACACTGCTTCTCAACATATTCTCAATAATCTGTATCACTCTCTCTGACTGCCCATCTGTCTGCGGATGGAAAGCAGTACTAAAGTGCAATCGAGAACCCAAAGCACCATGTAAACTCCTCCAAAACCTACAAGTAAACCGAGGATCTCGAGCAGACACTAAAGAAACTGGGACACCATGTAGCTTCACAATCTCATGGATATACAACTCAGCCAACCTCTCAAGAGAATAATCCATCCGAACTGGGAGAAAATGAGCTGTCTTTGTCAACCTATCCACAATCACCCAAATAGCATCATGTTTCCTCTGAGTCAATGGCAAACCAGACACAAAATCCATTGTAACTCTTTCCCATTTCCATTCAGGCACTGGTAATGGTTGAAGTAACCCTGTTGGAACTTGATGCTCAGCTTTTACCCTCTGACATGTGAGACATTTGGACACAAACTCCGCTATGTTTTTCTTCATACCTGACCACCAGTAATGTTGTCTCAAATCATGATACATCTTCGTATTGCCCGGATGCATAGCAAAAACTAACTGGTGTGCTTCTTCCAAAATAATCCTTCTCAAATTAGCATCATCAGGTACACACAATCTGTTCTTAAACCAAAGGCTCCCATCACTTTTTACCAGAAAACCTCGACTCTCTCCATTCTGGCAATTTGAAACAATCTTCTGAACTTTCTCATCAACCAACTGAGCCTCTTTAATCTGATCCAACAATACCGGCCTCAACTGCAATTGTGCCAACAATGCACCATCATCACAAGGTACAAAGTTAGCATGCAACGTTCTCAACTCAACAAGCAACGAGAGCGAATAAATAGTCAAACCTGCTAAAGACTTCTGACTCAAGGCATCAGCAACAACATTTGCCTTACCAGGATGATAATTAATCAAACAGTCATAGTCTTTAATCAACTCCAACCAACGTCTCTGCTGAAGATTAAGCTCTCTCTGAACCCCCAAATATTTCAAACTTTTATGATCCGTATAGATAAAACACTTCTCCCCATACAAATAGTGTCGCCAAATCTTCAATGCAAACACAATGGCTGCTAACTCCAAATCATGGGTCGGATAATTAAGCTCATGCGGCTTCAACTGTCGAGAAGCATAAGCTATCACTTTGCCTTCTTGCATCAAGACACAACCCAAACCACTATGTGAAGCATCACTGTAGATTACATATGGTTTATCTTCCACAGGCAAAGTAAGAACAGGTGCTTGAGTCAACATCTCTCTCAACTGTTCAAAGCTAGCCTGATATTGATCTGTCCACACAAATCTAAGTGGAGTAGCTATCAAAGAAAATCCTTTCACAAAGCGTCGATAATAGCTTGCCAAACCCAGAAAACTTCTAACTTCAGTTACCGACTTGGGTGGACTCCAATTCAAAATAGCTTCAACTTTACTCGGATCAACTCTAATACCATCTGCTGAAACTATATGACCGAGAAAAGTCACTTGATCAAGCCAAAATTCACATTTTGACAGCTTAGCATACAACTGCTTCTCTCTCAAAATCTGCAACACAATCCGCAGATGCTTGTCATGCTCCTCCTCATTGCGTGAATACACCAAAATATCATCGATGAAAACTACAAACAAACTGATCTAGATAGGGCCTAAACACTCTATTCATCAGATCCATAAAAGCTGCAGGTGCATTCGTCAAACCAAAAGGCATCACTAGAAACTCATAATGCCCATACCTTGTACGAAAGGCTGTCTTAGGAACATCTTCATCTCTGACTCTCAACTAATGGTACCCTGATCTCAAATCAATCTTGGAAAACACTGTTGCTCCCTTCAATTGATCAAAGAGATCATCAATTCTAGGCAAATGATATTTATTCTTGATAGTCACCTTGTTCAATTGCCTATAATCGATGCACAATCTCATAGTACCATCCTTCTTCTTCACAAACAACACAGGAGCTCCCCACGGTGAAACATTAGGGTGAACAAACCCTTTATCTAACAACTCCTGCAACTGCACCTTCAACTCTCTCAATTCAACAGGTGCCATTCTATAAGGAGTAATAGAGATAGGAGTGGTACCAGGCAAGAATTCAATACCAAACTCCACCTCTCTCTCAGGAGGCAATCCTGGCAACTCCTCTGGAAACACATCTGAAAAATCTGCAACTGTGGGTATACTGTCAAGTCGAGAACCCACTACTCTAGTATCCACAACATGAGCAAGATAAGCATCACACCCTTTTCTAATCAACCTCCTAGCTGAAACAGCTGAAATAAACAAGGATGCAAGCTGTCTCTGCTCACCAGATACCATCACAATTCTACAATCATCGGTTCTCAATGTAACACATTTCTTTTGACAGTCTACCACAGCTCCATATTTAGACAACCAGTCCATGCCTAGGATCAAATCATATTCTTTAAATGGCATTTCAATCAGATCACCCAAGAACTCCTCACCCTAAACCACTACTGCACTATCTCGGTGCACCTTACTAACAATCACACTATGCCCTAAAGGATTTGTCACCAACACATCAAATCCTAGGGATTCCGCATGCAATTCAGACACAGGCAATACAGATGCACTAATATATGAATGAGTAGATCCTGGGTCAATCAAAGCAAGTACTGAAATGCCAAATAAAGAGAAAGTACCAGCTATGACTGCTGAAGCATCAGGCTGTCTCTGCATCACATAAATCCTCTGAGAAGATCCAGCCTCCTCTGGTCTACTCTCCCTGGATGTAGAACCTCCTCTAGGACTGAACCCAGATCTACCCCCTCTGCTGAAACTTCTGCCCCCTCGACTTCCCCTCATACTAGGTCGAGAAACTGTAGAATCTACCGGCCTCTGTTCCTGCAACTCTGGACACTCTCTAATAAAATGATCAGGCGATCCACATTTAAAACATCCAGATGATCCTCTAATCCTCCAACAAATACCCCAATGGGTCTTACCACAATACTCACACATCGGTGGAGTAGATCTCTGAATCACTGGGGTCGGAGCACTCGCCACTGAAACCGTAGGTCTCGATCTCTGTCTCTGAAACTGAACTGACCTACCAGCAGGCCTCTGACTCCTACTGATCCTGGGAACAAAGCTTCCCCTACCTCTCTTCACAGATGAAGACCCTGTCTCAAACTGGGGTCTCCTAACCCTGGTCTCATCCTCTGTAGCAGATGCTGCAATACTCTGAGCTCTCTCCACACTCCTAGCTGCTGCCACAAGCTGGGAAAAATCCTGATACCGAGAACCAGCCACATGGCACATAAGAGAGGGCCTCAATCCCCCTTCAAATCTCTGGCACCTATCAATCTCATCAGAGATAATACCCCTAGCATAATGGCTCAACCGAATAAACTCAACCTCGTATTCTGTTACAGTCCGGTGGTCTTGCTTCAAGCTCAGAAACTCCATCTTCTTCACATCTTTATACTCCCTCGGAGTATACTTCAATTCAAACTCTCTGAGGAAATCAACATAGGACAAGGTAGGTGGATCATCCATAGCATGAGGCACAGTCTTCCACCAATCGTATGCATCTTTCTGTAACAATGATCTTGCATAATCAAACTTTTCTTCTGGAGTGGCTTTGCAACTGAACAAATATCCTCTGTACTTTATTTAGCCACTACTCAGCTACAGCTGGATCAATAGTACCCAAGAAATCCTCCGCTCCAAACTTCCTTAATTTATCATACTGTCTCACCGGTACTAAAGGCTGTGGGGGTGGTGGCGGTGGCTGCTGTACTGGGGCTTGCCTCATCAATTCTACTATATGCCTAAGCCAAACTGGTGGAACCTCATCACCAACTGGCCTCCCTGAAATAGAAGCAGGTGCCTCACCAACTCCAACACTAACCACTCTAGCTCCCTCTCTAACCTCATCTGGAGCTACACTCTCTGCACTACCCTCAACTGACTGACGCAAGTGAGAATCCACACAACCTATATCTGCAAACACAGCAGAATACATCTTATTAAAGATCAGAGACTGCCAATACCAAGCATGTATGTTATTTCAAAAATCATTTTTAGACTCAAAATATTCTTTTTCTTACATTTTACCTAGGTTGAGAATCTCAAACCTAGGCTCTGATACCAAAACAATTGTAACACCCCTATACCCCGTATACGTACACAACATGCTTATACGATCGTAATATACGTATACTGGATATAGAAATGCCACGTTATAATTAACAAATGACACATCCCTTTTTAAAAACATAACCAAATTTAAATCATTTAAATTAAATTATAAAAGACAAAAGATAAAGTGTTCATTTAAAAGCAGCGAAAATATAACAAATATTTTCAAATACAAATACATTAAGATCCAAATTTACAAGACATGAAATATATACATGATTGGCAGCTCTTCTCTGATCTTTAAGTCCAAACTCAACTCTTCAGTGTCTAGACTCACTTGGTCTCGATGAACTCTCGGGTTCAACCCTGTTACCTGCGCGATGAACCACAATCGCGCTGAGCTAACGGCTCAGTGGTACAACTCATACTAACATTATGCTTTAATGCGATGCAAATGCCACAATTTTTTTTTTTACATTTCATAAACCATACCTAGGCATATCACATTTCATAATTGTACATTAGATCTTATTATTCAATTGTTTCTCCATTCATAAATCACATTTACACAAACACAAGCATGGGCCCAAAAAGAAACTAATATGTTATTAAAAGTTCAGAGTTACTGCTTTGGTCCATAGTGACACCTTGTGTCTAGCCCCGTAGGCAATATATATATATCCATGGATAATCAACTAGATTAAAGCTTACGACCCAGTCATTTCACTCAATCTAGTTTTAAATAATTTGTTTTTGAGGTTTACGACCCAGTCATTTCACCCCAAAAACATCACATTTCACTTTTATCAACTGGAATCGGCTTACGACCCGGTCATTTCACCTATCCAGTTATTCATAGGCATGCCGCCAACACCAGAACTCTGAAAATTTAATAAACATATTAGGCACACAATGATTTCATTTATCTCTTTATCAATTTCTTTCTCAATTCATTTCTCATTTTATATTCCATAATTAACTAGGCAACCATGCCTTAATTATCTCGTTTTCAACATCATAGCCAACAACCATGGCCCATATTTATTTCAATTCACATTATATCCCACATTGTGCATAACATAACACTATTCATATACATCATTAATATCATCAAATGTATGTTCAATCTCAACATCATATTTATGAATGCAACAATGCAATAAGGTTTCTTAGTTCATTCATATCCCAATGTGTAAGTTCCAAACTCACATGAATGTATACAAAAATACAATGTTTGTACTTACATCAAAAGCAATCCACACAATTCTAATCACCTCCTCTATCAAGAATCTTTCACCACTCGAGTTAGGGTAAATCACTTTCTTCACAACCTATTCCAAAAGAATGAGGAAACTCACATGAGATCATAAGGTTAAAAATCAACTAGGGCAAACTCTAAACTTGACACGCTCACACACACGGGCGTGTTCCTGGCCGTGCCCTAACTCCACAACACAGAAACATTTACACGCTCAGAACCACGGGCGTGTCACTGGGCGTGTAATACATTCTGTGTCTCAGTAATATCGACACGTCCAACATCATGAGCGTGCTCATGGACGTGTAAATTCTTAAAACTCACAGTAGCTATGACACGCTCAATAACACGGGCGTGTTATTGGTCGTGTCAAACCCCCATCAACACAGTGGCTATGACACGTTCAATAACATGAGCGTGTTACTGATCGTGTCAATCCTACTGCCACACAGAACCATCGACATGCCTAAGGACCTGGGCGTGTCAGGCCAAAAACCCAGATTCCGGCCAAAACAACACCACAACCAACAAATCACTTCTATCCACCAACATCCACTTCAAACAAACTTAACAAAACATACCCAAAAATCATCTCAAACTTACCACAACCCCAAAACATACACAAATCACAAACTTCATCAAAACTCTAAACACAACCACAACTCAATCTATACAAATCAACTTACTCTTTTCTTCAATCCAACCCCAAAATCCAAAACCACTTAAATCAAAAACTTATAAACACAACACAATCGAATCAAACACATATCCATCACAACTTCAACTCACAAACCCAAACTAAACTTCAAAAACAACACAAGAAATCAAGAGAGAACTTACCCAAAATGAAGAACTCTTAAACCTTCCACTTGATCTCTTGAAAACTATCTTCAATCTTGAACTTGGAAGATTAAATCTCTCTCTTGCTCCCTTGGTTCTTGATGGCCGAACAACACAGAAAAGAAAAGAGAAGAGAAGGAAAGAAATGATCCACGGCAAGGAAAGAAAGAAAGAAGAAAACCAAAGTCAAATCCACTTTTCCTTAAATTCCTCTCCACCAAGCAAAATACAATAAAATATTCAAATATCTTCTTCCACTTACTCTAACCCAAAAACAAATAATTAAAATAATCCCTTAAACACAATTAATCAAATAATAAATCTCTTCCTTTGACTTCCTATTTGACTTGTGTATATGTTGTATATATTTACATATGTACAACATATAAACTTTCTCTTCACTTCCTTTCTCTTTCCAATAAAACACGAATACACTTAATTCAATTACAACAATAATTATACCAAACTTGTAGGGTATATTTTGGGATATTACAACCTCACAAGATACTCCCTCACGTGTTTCACTCAAAGATTTGATTCACACCACTCGTGTATCACATAAAAATTTGGCTTTTCTCGATGCTGGTCTTACCACTATTGCCTTTTACCTCTCTTGCTTTTGCTTTGGGTTCATAAATTAACTAATCACCTAAACAAACCAAATTAGATTATGGCAATTCAATGGATTGAAAAGGGCTGGTCTAGAATAAGATTTTAGGTAAGGCCAAATTTAAAGTAGCTAAACACAAGGAAACAAATCTAAGTGCTTAAATTTAGGTCCCTTAGCCTCAAACAATTCTGAAACCTTAAGAACTAGAATTCCACATTTTTGCAATTCTATTTTTTTTTTAATTTTTGTTTCTTTCTTTTTTTTATGATATTAATAAAAGTGCAGAAATTTTAAGATTAACACAAGAAAGTAACAATAAGAGAAGGAACAACAAAACTTGTTGTGTCAACACAAAGAGGTATGAACTTAAATCAAAGAATACTTAATAGGTCAGAATTAAAACAAGAAGATTCAGCACAAATAAAGAAAAATAAGATGCAGATGTTAAACTTGAAAAAAAATAAATACAAAGATAAGCAAACCTTAACTTGAGCCTTTCTCTGATACCAAATGATAGGAAATCATCATCTTAGCAACCATATACCCCAATAACTATTAAGTTATGATACATATGGAATGCAAGAAAACACCCTCCAGTCAAGATGATTCCAAAACCCAAGGACCTCCTCAAGTTAAGTTAGGGAAAAACTAGTTCCAATTGTTATTGTTTACCAATGAAACTAGTACTTGAATTCAACCCACAATGCCACAAACTAGATATGATATGATAAGTTAAGAATTAAACACAAGATTTTTTTTGGTTAGAGAATGCCACAAACCAAATTAGTTTGATAAGTTCAAATTTCATGAAACAACTTAAGCAAAAACACTCAAAAAAAGCAAATTCAGATTATCATTCATCAATGGTCTTCTTGCAAATTAGTTTGGCTTTGATATTTATAGCCAAAGTGAGGTAGACAAAACCTAAATGGCTGTTATTATAGCTCTTCCACGTTCTTCCCTTTAATCCCCACTAACTCTCATTGAAAAGAGCTGTTATACACGAAAAGCATTCATTTTGTAACTCCTAAATGACAACTGATCGCACCCCAAACTAAATGCACTCATTTGTAACTCCTAAATGACAACTAATCAAAAACTCAAACTTTAACAAGAATAAAATCCCAACTCTGATATGTTGATTTTATAAAGCAAATAAAATAAACCCAAATTAATAAATAACATAAAATGATAGCCCAAGATCCATGCTCTGTAATAACCCAAAGTATACCCTAAAAGTTATGGAATATTTATTGTTGTATTTGGATTAAGTGTATTTATTTTAGTGGTAAGAGAAGAGGTTTTGAGTAGAGTGTATATGTTGTATATATTGGGATATATACAACATATACAAGTCAAAGTAATGAAGGGTCAAAGGAAATTAATTAATTAATTGGAAATTGAGTTAGTGGAAGTGGAAGAAGATATTTGATTATTTTATTGTTTATTGCTTGGTGGATAGGATTTTGAGGAAATGAGTAGTTGAGAGAGTTTAACTTTGCTTTCTTTGTTTTCTTCTTTCTTTCTTTCTTCTTCGTGGCTCATCTTCTTTCCTTTTCTTTTCTATGTTGGCCGGCCCTCCATAGCAAGAGAGCAAGAGAGAGATTTGATCTTCCAAAATCAAGATTGAAGGAAGTTTTCAAGTGATCAAGTTGGAAATTTAAGAGTTTCTTCATCTTTGGTAAGTTTTCCACTTGATTCTTTGATTTTCTTTGAGTTTGTGAGTTGCGGTTGTGGTTGATATGTGTTTGTTTGATTGTGGTGTGTTTGAGAGTGTTTGGTTTAATTGATTTTGATTTTGGTGGTGGATTGGAAAGAAGGAGTTAGGTTTGGTGTTGGAAGAGTAAGAGTTGTGTTTATGTTATGATTGTGAATTGATGTATGTATTGAGTTGTTTTAGTGTTTTTGCAAGTTATTATGGTTTATGGGTGTGTTTAGTTAAGTTGTTTGGAGTGGAAGATGGTGGAAGTAAGAGGTTTGTTGGATGTGAGGTTGTTGTTGCCGGAATCAGGATTTTTTGGACTGACACGCCCATGAGCACGGCCAAGTCTTTAGGCGTGTCAATGATTCTATTTTCTGGATGGGTGACATGACTAGTGACACGCCCATGTCACTGAGCGTGTCACAGCTTCTGTGTTGGAGTAGTATTGACACATCCAGTGACACGCCCATGTCACTGAGCGTGTCATAACTACTGTGTTGGGAGAGGATTGACACGGCCATGAGCACGCCCGTGTTGTTGGATGTGTCAATGTTTCTGTGAGACAGAATGTATTACACGTTCAGTGACACGCCCGTGGTTCTGAGCGTGTCAAAGCTTCTGTGTTATGGAGTTAGGGCATGGTCAGGGACACGCCCGTGTTATTGAGCGTGTCATGTGTAGAGTTTGCCTTAGTTAGTCCTTAGTCTTATTATCTCATGTGTATCTCTAAGTGAGTGTGTATGATCACCTTTGGTTTAGATTTTGAAGAGAGTTGAGTTGCCCTAATCCAAGCGTTGGAGGATTCTTGGAAGAGGAGTTTAGTGTTGTGTGTGAGTTGCTTTTGGAGGTAAGTACAAACCATACATTATGGCATGCATTTACATGACACTGAGATTTAAAATATTTGATGGCAAATGTGTTAAACAATGTATTACATAATTGATGAATTGCTTTTATGTGAATTGAGATATGATGACATATGAAGCCATTGTTGTTGGCTATGATAATTCAAATGAAATAATTGGGGCATGGTTGCCTATTTGATTATGGAATATGAAATGAGAAATGAATTGAGAAAGAGATTGATAAAGAGATAAATGAAATAATTGTGTGCTTAATATGTTATTCAATTTTCAAAGTTCTGAGTTTGGCGGCATGCCTATGAATCGCTGGATAGGTGAAAAGACCGGGTCGTAAGCCGAGTCTAGCTGAAAAATGTGAATTATGATGTTTTTGGGTTGAAAAGACTGGGTCGTAAGCCTCAAAAACAGTAACAGTCTAGCCGGGTTGAGGACCAAGATACTGGGGCCCTTGGGTCTAGCCGGGTTGAGGTCCAAGTGACTGGGTCTGTTACACTATCCGTGGATAGAGATATATATGTATCGCCTACGGGCTTGATGATTGTGATTATGGACCAAAGCAGTAACTCTGAACTTTGAATAACATATTAGATCCTTTTTGGGCCCATGCTTGCCTTTGTTTCAATGTGAATCATAAATGGTAAAACAATTGAATAAGATAATGAAATGTAATGATATGAATTATAGCATTTTGAATATGATCTCTATTGTTTGAAAGTATGACATTGTAATTGCATTAAAGCATATTGTTATTGTGGTTTGTACCACTAAGCCTATGGCTTAGCGCGATTGTGGTTCATCGCGCAGGTGACAGGGTAGAACCGGAGAGTTCAGCTAGACCGAGTCGAGTCTAGACTCTGAAGTGTTGATTGTAGGCTTAAAGATCAGAGACGAACTGCCAAACATGTATAAACTTTATATTTTGTAAATATTTATTTTGATATATATGTATTCGGTAAATACCGCTACATGTTCCGCTGCGTAATAAATAAGCGTTTTATCTATTGTACTTTATAATATAATTTGAATGTTTTAAGTTTTCTTATAATGTTGTTAAATTGAAAGATTGGTTTGTTTATTATAAATTATGGCACTCCTGTATCCGGTATACGTGTAGCACAGATGTAGTAGTATGTAGTGTGCGTATACGGGGTATAGGGGTGTTACAACTGTTTTGGTATCAGAGCCTATGTTTGAGATTCTCAACCTAGGTTAATTGTTAGAAAAAGAACATTTTGATTCTAAAAGTTGGTTTTTAAATAAGATACCTATTTTGGCACTGGCAGTCTCTGATCTTTGATGAGGTATATTCTGCTGTGTTTGCAAATAAAGGTAGTGATGGCGTCTCAGTCACGTCAGTCCATAGAAGGTAGTGCTGAGAATGTAGCTCCTGAAGAGAGTAGAGATGGAGCTAGGGTTGAGAGAGCTGGAGAGGCACCTGTTCCTATGCGAGAGAGAGCAGCCGCTGATGAGGTTCCGCCGGTTTGGTTACGACATGTGGTAGAATTGTTGAGGCAAGCTCCAGTGCAGTCGCCACCGCCACCACAGCCACAAGTACCGGTGAGACATTATGATAAATTGAGAAAGTATGGGGCTGAGGATTTCTTTGGTACTATAGATCCTGTAGTAGCTAAGCAGTGGTTGGATAGAGTGCAGAGGGTATTTATCCAGTTGCAAGCCACTCCTGAAGAGAAATTTGATTATGCTAGATCCCTTCTTCAGAAAGATGCTTATGATTGGTGGAAGATAGTTCCACATGCCATGGATGATCCACCTACTTTGTCTTATGGTGATTTTCTGCGGGAGTTTGAGCAGAAATATACTCCGAGGGAGTATAAGGATGCTAAGAAGATGGAATTTCTGAATCTGAGGTAGGAGAATCGGACGGTGACAGAGTATGAGATTGAGTATATCCGGTTGAGTCATTATGCAGGTGGAATTATTTCAGATGAGATTAATCGATGCAGGAGATTTAAGGAGGGATTGAGGCCCTCTATTATGTGTATTGTTGCTGGTTATCGGTACCAAGACTTTTCTCAGTTAGTTGCCGCAACTAGAAGTGTTGAGAGAACACAGGCTATTGCAGCAGCTGCTACCGAGGAGGAGACCAGAATTAGGAGATCCCAATTTGAGGCAGGGTCTTCGTCTATGAAGAGAGGCCGAGGAAGTTTTATTTCGAGAGTCAGTAGGAGCCTGAGGCAGTCGGATAGGTCAGTTCAGTATCAGAGGCAGAGACCAAGACCTATATTTTCTGTAGCTAGTGCTCCGACTCCAGTGGTTCAGAGCTCTACTCCACCTACATGTGTCCATTGTGGTAGGATACATGGGGGGTGTTTGTTGGAAGATTGGTGGATCAGCTGTGTGTTTCAAATGTGGATCGCCTGACCATTTCATTAGAGATTGTCCTGAGATGCAGGAGCATAGGCAGGCTAATTCTGCAGTTTCTCGACCTAGTGTGAGAGGAGGTCGAAGTGGCAGAGGTGTTAGTAGAGGTGGTCAACCTGGGATCAGTCAGAGAGGAGGCTCTACATCCGGAGGCAGTAGGCCAGATGAGGCTGGATCTTCTCAGCGAGTGTATGTGATGCAGAGGCAACCGAATGCTTTAGCAGTTATTGCGGGCACATTTTCTTTATTTGGCATTTCATTTCTTGCTTTGATTGATCCAGGATCTACTCATTCATACATAAGTGCATCTATCTTGCCTGTGTCTGAATTGCATTCTGAGTCCTTAGGATTTGATGTCTTGGTGATAAATTCTTTAGGACATAGTGTTGTGGTGAGTAAGGTGCATCGTGATAGTTCAGTTATGGTGCAAGGTGAAGAGTTTTTGGGTGATTTGATTGAAATGCCTTTTAAGGAGTATGATTTGATCTTAGGAATGGATTGGTTGTCAAAGCATGGAGCTGTGGTAGACTGTCAAAAGATATGTGTTACCCTGAGAACCAGTGATGGTAGAAGTGTGATGGTATCTGGTGAACAGAGACAAATTGCATCCTTGTTTGTTTTAGCTGTTGTAGCTAGGAAGTTAATTAGAAAAGGGTGTGATGCTTATCTTGCTCATGTTGTGGATACCGGAGTAGAGGGTTCTCAACTTGATAGTATACCCACAGTTGCTGAATTTCCAGATGTGTTTTCTGAGGAGTTGCCAGGGTTACCCCCTGAGAGAGAGGTTGAGTTTGGTATCGATTTGTTGCCTGGGACCACTCCCATCTCTATTACTCCTTATCGAATGGCACCTGCTGAGTTGAAAGAGTTAAAGGTGCAGTTGCAGGAGTTGTTGGATAAAGGGTTTATTCGCCTTAGTGTTTCTCCGTAGGGAGCTCCTGTTTTGTTTGTGAAGAAGAAGGATGGTACTTTGAGGTTGTGCATCGATTATAGGCAATTGAACAAGATGAATATCAAGAATAAGTATCCTTTGCCTCGGATTGATGATCTCTTTGATCAGTTAAAGGGAGCAGCAGTGTTTTCCAAGATTGATTTGAGATCAGGGTACCATCAGTTGAGAGTCAGAGCTGAAGATGTTCCTAAGACAGCTTTTCACACAAGGTATGGGCATTATGAGTTTTTAGTGATGCCTTTTGGGTTGACGAATGCACCTGCAGCTTTTATGTTTTTGATGAATAGGGTGTTTAGACCCTATCTGGATCAGTTTGTGGTGGTTTTTATTGATGATATTTTGGTGTATTCGCGTAATGAAGAAGATCATGACAAGCATCTACGGATTGTATTGCAGACCTTAAGAGAGAAGCAATTGTATGCTAAATTGTCGAAATGTGAGTTTTGGCTTGATCAAGTGACTTTTCTGGGTCATGTGGTGTCAGCAGATGGTATAAGAGTTGATCCGAGTAAAGTTGAGGCTATTTTGAATTGGAGTCCACCGAAGTCTGTGACTGAAGTTAGAAGTTTTCTGGGTTTGGCAGGCTATTATCGACGCTTTGTGAAAGTTTTTTCTTTGATAGCTACTCCACTCACCAAATTACTTCGAAAGGGAATTAGATTTGTGTGGACAGATCAGTGTCAATCAAGTTTTGAGCAGTTAAAGGAAATGTTGACTCAAGCTCCTGTTCTTACTTTGCCTGTGGAAGATAAACCATATGTGATTTACAGTGATGCTTCACATAATGTTTAGGTTGTGTTTTGATGCAAGAGGGTAAAGTCATAGCTTATGCTTCTCGGCAGTTGAAGCTGCATGAGCTTAATTATCCGACTCATGATTTGGAGTTGGCAGCTATAGTGTTTGCTTTGAAGATTTGGCGACACTACTTGTATGGGGAGAAGTGTTTCATTTACATAGATCATAAGAGTTTAAAATATTTGGGGGTTCAGAGAGAGCTTAACCTTCGGCAGAGACGGTGGTTGGAATTGATCAAAGACTATGACTGTTTGATTGATTATTATCCTGGTAAGGCAAATGTTGTTGCTGATGCCTTGAGTCGGAAGTCTTTGGCAGGTTTGACTGTTTATTCGCTCTCATTGCTTGTTGAGTTGAGAGCGTTGCATGCTAATTTTGAATTATGTGATGATGGTGCGTTGTTGGCTCAATTACAGTTGAGACCAGTGTTGTTGGATCAGATTAAAGAGGCTCATTTGGCTGATGAGAAAATTCAGAAGATTGTGTCAGATTGCCAAAATGTGGAGAGTCGAGATTTCATTGTGAGAAGTGATGGTAGCCTTTGGTTCAAAGATAGATTGTGTGTTCCTGATGATGCTAGTTTGAGAAAGACTATTTTAGAAGAAGCACATCAATCGGTTTTTGCTATGCACCCTAGGAGTACTAAAATGTATCATGATTTGAAGCAGCATTATTGGTGGTCAGGTATGAAGAGGGATATAGCGAAATTTGTATCCAAGTGTCTCACTTGTCAGAGGGTGAAAGCTGAGCATCAAGTTCTAACAGGGTTGCTTCAACCTTTATCAGTGCCTGAATGGAAATGGGAATGTGTGACAATGGATTTTGTATCTGGTTTGCCATTGACTCAGAAGAAGCATGATGCTATCTGGGTGATTATTGATCGATTGACAAAGACAGCTCATTTTCTTCCAGTTAGAATGGATTATTCTCTTGAGAAGTTGGCTGAGTTGTATATCTGTGAGATAGTGAAATTGCATGGAGTTCCAATTTCTTTGGTGTCTTATCGAGATCCTCGGTTTACTTCAAGATTTTGGAAAAGTTTACATGGTGCTTTGGGTTCTCGATTGCACTTTAGCACTGCTTTTCATCCGCAGACAGATGGGCAGTCAGAGAGAGTGATACAGATTTTGGAGGACATGTTGAGAAGCTGTGTCATTGAATTCTCTTGAAGTTGGGATAGATTTTTGCCATTAATGGAATTTGCTTACAACAACAGTCATCAATCTAGTATTAAAATGGCACCATTTGAAGCTTTGTATGGAAGAAGATGCAGAACGCCTCTATGTTGGAATGAAGTTGGAGAAGGCAAATTGGTTGGTCCTGATTTGATTGAAGAAACAAAAGAGAAAGTGAAAATAATTCAGGATCGGTTGAAAGCAGCTTCAGATCGGCAGAAATCCTATTCAGATTTAAAGAGGAGAGACATAGAGTTTGATGTTGGAGATAAAGTATTTCTGAAAGTGTCTCCTTGGAAAAAGATTTTGAGATTTGGCAGAAAAGGGAAGCTAAGTCCTCGTTTTATTGGACCTTATGAGGTATTGGAGAGAGTTGGACCAGTTGCTTATCAACTCGCTTTTGTTTTATTAGTTTTTGTCATAGATTTGTATCTTATTTGTTATGATAATTATTGTTTTCTTTAGGTATTTTGGTAGTTTCAATCAGTTTATTTAGTGTTTTTATTAATTTTGGTATTTTTAATTTATTTCAGTATTTTTGTTATTTTTGTCCTAGTTTTAAGTGTGGTGTCATGTTTTGTTGGTTAATATTTATTTACTTCTTGTTAAAGTTTGTTTCAAGTTTTGTTTTAGGTTAAAAAGCCAAGGAACCAAGAAGAAGGAAAAAATGGACAGTAGCTGACACATGCAGAGGACACGGCCAACCCACTGGCCGTGTCCCATACCAAGCTAAGGAAGAAGACCAAGACACAGAAGGTGACACATGCAAGGGACACGGCCAAGCTTGTGGCCGTGTCCCTCCGAAATTGTCCAACACGGCCAAGTTGCTTAAGCTTGATCGTGTCTCACTCAACTCCAAAGAAAAAGAAAGATGAAAATCAAGCAGTAGATGACACCTTCAGTGGACACGGCCAATCTTGTGGCCGTGTCCCTCCAAAGACCTCAGACACGGCCAAGTTCCTTTGAGCCTGGCCGTGTCACTCATGGATTAATGAAGACGCGGATTTTTGGTTTCGTATAAATATTAAAGTTAGGGTTTTCAAAGCGGGTGTTGAGAGTTTGAGTTTAGATTGAGCCGTCAAAGAACATTAGGGTTTTGATATCTTGTTTTCTTTGATATTTTGATTACACTTTGATTAAACTAGTCTAGATTAGATTTGTTCTTGCCATTGATACATTCTTCGAGCAAGTTCTGAATAAGAGATTCTTCAAGAGCTAAGGAGTTTGTAATTTGGTTTTGTTCTCAAACTTCATCTCTTTAATTTCATTGGAATTGTATTCATGAATATTATTATGTCTAAATTGATTTCGTTGAATATTAAGGAGATGAGTATGTTTGATAACATTAATATGAACTAATTTGATATAGTCTAGGGTTTGTATGGATCTTCTATGATTGTATGAATTGGTTATTGCTCTTAACTAATTATTTCTTTAGGCTTGATTGAATGGAATATTGTTAAATATATAATTGATTGGCCACCAATTATGTGTTTTAAGGTATTAGATGAAGGATTGAGAGATGAAGTCTAATGCTGAAACAATTCAATTTGGGACTTAGGTGAATTAGAGATATAACCTAAGAAAAAGATTATTTCAATAGTAACAAGATTATTTGAGAAAGGTTTGAATGCGAGAGCTTATTTTCTTGATTTGATTAATTAAGTTGCTTGAGATCTAATCTTTGAAATTAAATTGGTTGAGAGGAATATCTGTTCATACATATAAGTAGTAGAGAAGTGCAAACCCTAGACCATTCTATTAAGTGAATCAATACATCAGCTCAGTTTACTTTTATTGTTTTAAACTTCAATCGATCTTCTTCATTAGTTGTTAGCAATTTTAATTTATTAATTACTTGTTATTTATAATCTGATAATCAATTAGCTATTCTAGCTTCCTTGAGAGACGACCTTGGGGCGATCACCTTTGCTACAGCTACCTCGTATACTTGCGAGTGACGCTTTGTAGTAGA
Source organism: Garcia nutans (assembly GCA_947685225.1). Lineage (NCBI taxonomy): Eukaryota > Viridiplantae > Streptophyta > Magnoliopsida > Malpighiales > Euphorbiaceae > Garcia > Garcia nutans. The sequence goes on from CANTUV010000013.1 coordinate 4,474,674, forward strand.
ATTAATTAGAGCGCAACAAGTTTTTGGCACCGTTGTCGAGGAAGCTAATTGGCGTAATTGTTTATTAGTAATAGATATTCTAGATTATTTTTCATTGTTTTCATTTTATTTTATTTGTCTTTTGCTTTTAATAGTTTTTTTTGTTCTAGAAATTTTGTTTATGCAAGGCAGGAGATCACTTGGAGGAGAGCTATACCCAGTCATTCCAGAAATTCAGAGAGTGAAAAGGAGCAGGGAAGAGTTTGAACTGTACACCGGATTTGACACTACAGAGGAGGACACTTCTGATTTTGAATCGGAATCTGCACAATCTGTTAAAATGGCAGAAGAAAGACAAAGGACTATGAGAGATTTTGCTAGACCTGTCATTGGAACTTCCACCTCTTGCATAAGATTGACAGATGCAGCAAGAAATTATGAGTTGAAGAACATTCATTACAATATGCTGCCATCATTCTATGGAGTTCCAAATGAAGATTCTTTGAACTTTATTCGGGATTTTTATTCTACCCTCAACACTTTTCCATTGAGAGGACTAACAGAGGATTAGTTGAGGATGAGATGTTTCCCGTATACATTGAAGGATAGGGCAAAGAGCTGGCTTATGATGTTGCCCAAAAATTCTTTGACAACTTGGGACCAAGTTTTACTCACATCAGAAGGCAGTTGAATTGAGAGGGAAGATTGCTACATTCTCTCAATTTGAAGGAGAACCATTCCATGAGGCTTGGGACAGATTTAAGATGTTATTGATCCAGTGTCCACATTATCACTACCCACTTCAACTTCTGAATCAGTTTTTCTATGATGGTCTAACCCATCAATTTCAGAATACAGTTGATAACGCAGCTGGGGGAGCTATGGGAGAAAAGACAGCTGATGAAACTTATGAGATCTTTGAGATGTTGGGAGCTAATTCTCAATAGAAAAGTGTAAGAGGAAGAAGTAAAGGGGTGAATCAACTGGAAGCCAATAGTGAGATGGTCAATCAGATAGCTGAATTGACAAGGCAGGTGCAGATGCTGAATATGAAGAACAATTCTCCTTCATCCACTCAAGAAATTTGTGGAATTTGTGGAACTTTCGGGCATGGAGCAAATATTTGCCCCTCTGCATATGAGACTTATGGGAATGAAGCTGAGCAAGACAATGCTATGGGGGGATTTCAACCAAGGGCCCGGAATGATCCTTATTCGAATACTTATAATCCTGGTTGGCAGAATCATCCAAATTTTTTCTGGGCAACAAATAATTCTCAACAGCCTTTCCATTTGCTCCAGAGACAGAACCAACAGCAGGGCCAATCCTCAAATCAAGGGCAGTCTAAGATAGAGAGTTTGACGGAAAGTTTACAAGCTTTCATCTAAGTCAGTGCTAAAAATCAAGAGATGACCAACAAGAGGCTGAATTCATTAGAAGCATCTTTTAAGAAAGTGGAGACTCAAGTGGGACAACTTGCACAACAGATGCAGATTCAACAAAAGGGGAAATTCCCAAGTCAACCTGAGCAGGCACAATCAGTGACTGTTCTTAGAAGTGGTAAGATAATTAACAATAATGTTGAAAATAATTCTGTGAATGCAGGTGACCAAGAGAACAAGAAGAAAGGAGAACCAGAGAACAAAGGTGCTGGAGAAAGTTCAACGGAGAAATCCTCTTCAACAGATTTACATAAGGCAAGCAATCCATACCGGCCACCTATACCATTCCCCAGCAGGTTGAAAGATGATAAAAAAGATAAGCAATTTTCTAACATCTTCAACATGTTGTCCAAGGTAAGTATTAACTTACCTTTACTTGAAGCAATAAAGAACATGTTGGCTTATGCCAAATTCTTCAAAGAGCTGATCACTAAGAAAAAGAGGTATGAGCCGAATGAAAAGATGATAGTTTCAGAGGTAGCTAGTGCTGTTCTGCAGCATAAACTACCTCCCAAGCTAAAGGATCCTGGTAGCTTTATAATTCAAATTACTGTGGGGAATGGAAAGGGGACTGATGACATGTGTGATCTAGGAGCCAATGTAAATTTGATGCCTTATTCTGTGTATCAAGAATTAGAACTAGGGGAACTTAAACCAACCAAAATGGTGTTGCAATTAGCTAATAGATCTATTAGATTCCCGAAAGGGGTTGTAGAAGATGTGTTAGTTAAGGTTGGAGGGTTGATAGTACCTGTGGATTTTATAGTTCTTGACATGGAAGGAAGTAACCCTACACCATCAGCACACACTATTTTGCTGGGTAGGCCTTTTATGGCTACTACCAACACTTTAATAGATGTTAAAAATGGTAAATTATCAATGACTGTCTTGGGACAAACTGTTGATTTTTTAATTTTTAACACTTCTCCCATTCCTACAACTGCTTTATATGAGGATTGTTCTTTAATTAATTGTGTTGACACAGTTGTTTAAGATGTTTTCTTGCAGACAGGTTCCTCAGATAAATTGGAGCTGACACTGACCTTAGAAGAGGGGGCTAAACCAGTGAGGGAGACCCAAAGGTGCCTTAACCTAAAGGCATATGAGAGCTCGAGGAACTATAAGGATCGCACTAAAGCACTTCATGACAGATTTATTGTGCAACAGACATTGAGTTCAGGTATGAAAGTTTTACTTTTTAATTCTAGACTCCATATGTTTCCAGGTAAACTCAAGTCTCGATGGAGTGGTCATTTCGAGATAACTAAGGTATGTCCTTCTAGTGCCATTGAATTGCTTAACTCTTGAACAAATAAGACTTTTAAAGTAAATGGACAAAGAGTTAAACCATATAAAGAAGGATTTCAAGAAGTGAGGATCATTGACAACACTTTGATCCACGATCCCTAGTCTTGTAGTGATGTCCAACTTTATGACATTAAAGAAGCGCTAAATAGGAGGCAACCCATCGGTTTGCATTTCTTTTTCATAGTTGTAATTTTAAATTTAGCAATTTTGATTTTATGTTTGGTTTAAATAAATGGAATGGGTACTTTGATTGGTTTTTATTTTTCTAATGTGTTTCAGGGTTGTTCGAAGAAAAGATTTGCAATTTCTTTAAGACTTGGTGATCTATAAATATATATATATATATATATATAAGTTAAAAAAGGCAGTAGGTGACACGGCCAAGGAGCTTGGCCATGTCACATGGGACACGGCCAAACTTCACCAAAAAGTCTTTGTTTTTATTTTTGTAACTTTTCTTCACAGAGACAAACACACCCATGGGACACGGCCAAGTCATTGGCCGTGTCCCTCAAAACACACCAGACACGGCCGTGTCCATCCAAACTTGGCCGTGTCTCTCCACTTTTGCACTTTAAAAACACGATTTTTACACAGTTTGTCCATTCAATCCCTAGTTTTCTTTCTGTTCTCTCTCTCTCTCTCTCTCTCTCTCTCTCGACTTCTCTATCTCACAAACTCCATTGATGGTGTTTCAAAGCTCCAAAACCTCCATTAAATCTCAATTTTCTTCACCAAAACTAAAATTAATCCATTAAATCTTCTTCTTCTCTCACAAAAGATCAATTTAATCGGTTTAAACTTCAAATTTTTTCAGATCTTTCAAGATGCCAAGAACGAAGATAGTTTCCCACCACAAGAAGAAGAGACCTACAACTGAAGGTGCATCTTCATCTTCATCGTTTTCATCTTTGAAGAGAGCGAATCTTTTGGCTCTGGGTTTCTTCCCGATGAGGTATGTCAATGATGAGTCCCTTAATGCTCTTAATATTAGGGAAAATTTTTATCGATATGTTCAAATCCTTGGGTGGGAGAACCTAGTCTCCTTGCGACCTTTGCAATTTCAAGAGCTTACTTTGGAGTTCTTAACATCTCTTAATGTTGAAAGAGATGCGCAGAAAATTTGCTCTAGGTTGAGTTTTAAGTTGTTTGGAAAATCATTTGTGATCAATATTGAACAATTGAATGTGATATATGGTTTCCATCAACATGGTGAAAGGTCAGTACCTAAGGAATTTAAGCAGCAATTTGCTCGGGGAGCATTAGGCTCGGGGACTTATGTGGCCAAATCGGCCAAAGCAACTAAATTGAGAAATCCCGCTTTGAGGTATTTGCATCGTTTTATGTATTACGGAAAGGAAAGCCCGCGTGTAGTGGAACTGAGTGAACTATTTTTCTTAGATTGTGTGGTTAATGCAGTGCCTATTAGTTCCGGCTATTGGTTAGCCGATATTTTTGATAGTGTGGCAAACAAGAAGAAGGGGGCTATCTGTATTGGAGGATTGGTTACCACATTGGCCATAACCCTTTTTGATGATTTTGACCCGAGTACCTGTCGCATGACTAGAATTATGGGTAATGATTCATTGGATTTGGCTACACTAGAGAAGATGCATATGGTGGTGCATAGGAGAGGGGCTTATATGATGGCTTCAGCTGAGCCAGAAGTTCCGGGGGACAGACAGAAGAGAACACGGGTTCAAGAGTAGTCCGACTCGGATTCGCTTGATTTAGATGAAGATGCTCCGGCCTCGGGTAATCAAGAGATACTTAACAAGATTGAGGCACTGGAGGGCAAGGTAGACCGTAACCATGCTGCAGTCTTGCAATAGTTGGATCAAATTAATAGCAACCTTGCTAAGATTTTGAGTCTTCATCCCTCGGCTGCATCATCTTCACATCCTCCACAGTAGATGGCATTGGCTCTAATCTTTGGAGAGATTTTCCTTACTTTCTTATGTTTAGTTATTGCATATTTTTGTTATTTTTTTTGTTTTTGTTTTTTATGTTAACATTTTATATTTTGGATATTTTATTTTATATATTGTATTTTATTTTTGAACATTTGCTGTTTGTGATGGAAAGTTAGGTTTTGCCTCACCAGGGTACTGATGGAGAACAAGTTGAACCTTAACCCTTTTTCTTTATTATTCTTGTTTTCCATTGAGGACAATGTAAATTCTAAAGTGTGGGGTAATCTTTTAGCTTTTCTTTAATTTTTATTTTGTTTGTTTTGGTGTGTTTTATTGTGTGTTGTGCATGGTATAATTGTTGAAAACTTATTGACTTTTCTATGATTCTGGTATTATATTTGAGACTTTAATATCAGCATAAAGATTAGCATTTGAATTCATTCAGGATCAATTTTCACATTCTGCAATTCATGACATATAAATCTTTGCGAACCCACCTTTGTGAGTTTTGAGCCTCATAGATTGAATTTTATTGTCAATTGAATTTCTTTTCTTAAGTGTGCACCTTCATGATTTTGCATCTCTAGAATTTGCTTTTGCATACTAATTTAACTCACATTATGATTTAATCTCAAGTTTTAAAATGATGAAGGCAAATTAGGATAGCTTTTTAGCTTAAAAAGACCTCCCTTAATATTGAATTCCTTAGTGAGCCAAGTTGAGCCTTTGACCTTTTCTTGATTAATCAACACAATTCACAACTCAACTTTCTCTTATTATCATCATACTTGCATTAAGGAATGGAGTTTCTTATGATATGACAATAGAGTGCTTTAATTCAAAAGTGTGGGGTAAAAAAAAATAAAAAAAATAAAAATAAAAAATAAAAATAATATATATATATATATAAATAAAATAGTAGTATTGCTTTAGTAAGATGTAGGGCCGAAATGCATACTTTGCACATTGTATTTGCTAAGAGTCGATTATTCTTTTCCTCTACAATGTAAGCTAGATGTTTCATGCAATTTTATATTATATATATATATATATATATATTTAAAAAAGAAGAAAAAAAAAGAAAAAGGAAAATAAAAGTGAAGATATATATATATATATATACAGATTCATATATTTTCTAGCATTAGAGGAATGTCGACTCATGTACTTTTCTTTTACTGTGCAAGTATGTAAGATTATCAAGGGTTGGTGAATATGCCATTTGAGGGAGCTATGAATTTCTGAGCAAGAGTATTGTCTAATTTAGATACTCCATTTCTTGATGTTCCAGCTTAAATGTCTTTTCTCACACTTGCACCTTAGCCCCATTACATCCAAATAAAAGACCTTCGGATTATTTCTTGAGAAAATCACCGAGGGAGATTGGATAATTAAGAAAGTTTATGGATTGAGTGAATTAATCTATGAAATCGAGTGAAACACTTAGATGAGAGATGAGATTTGTATGTCTGGATTAATGAATGAGTTAAGAAAATCTTGATTAAAGGAAATTGCAATTATTTATGGCTGAGTCTTAAAGGATTTCATCTTATATACTAGAATTATAGTTAAGGTTGTTTGAGTTTTTAATTTATGCCATGTGAATTTGCTTGAGGACAAGCAAAGTTTTAAGTGTGGGGTAGTTGTTTTATTAGTTTTTGTCATAGATTTGTATCTTATTTGTTATGATAATTATTGTTTTCTTTAGGTATTTTGGTAGTTTCAATCAGTTTATTTAGTGTTTTTATTAATTTTGGTATTTTTAATTTATTTTAGTGTTTTTGTTATTTTTGTCCTAGTTTTAAGTGTGGTGTCATGTTTTGTTGGTTAATATTTATTTACTTCTTGTTAAAGTTTGTTTCAAGTTTTGTTTTAGGTTAAAAAGCCAAGGAACCAAGAAGAAGGAAAAAATGGACAGTAGCTGACACATGCAGAGGACACGGCCAACCCACTGGCCGTGTCCCATACCAAGCTAAGGAAGAAGACCAAGACACAGAATGTGACACATGCAAGGGACATGACCAAGCTTGTGGCTGTGTCCCTCCAAAATTATCCAACACGGCCAAGTTGCTTAAGCTTGGCCGTGTCTCACTCAAGTCCAAAGAAAAAGAAAGATGAAAATCAAGCAGTAGATGACACCTTCAGGGGACACGGCCAAGCTTGTGGCCGTGTCCCTCCAAAGACCTCAGACACGGCCAAGTTCCTTTGAGCCTGGCCGTGTCACTCATGGATTAATGAAGACGCGGATTTTTGGTTTCGTATAAATATTAAATTTAGGGTTTTCAAAGCGGGTGTTGAGAGTTTGAGTTTAGATTGAGCCATCAAAGAACATTAGGGTTTTGATATCTTGTTTTCTTTGATATTTTGATTACACTTTGATTAAACTAGTCTAGATTAGATTTGTTCTTGCCATTGATACATTCTTCGAGCAAGTTCTGAATAAGAGATTCTTCAAGAGCTAAGGAGTTTGTAATTTGGTTTTGTTCTCAAACTTTATCTCTTTAATTTCATTGGAATTGTATTCATGAATATTATTATGTCTAAATTGATTTCGTTGAATATTAAGGAGATGAGTATGTTTGATAACATTAATATGAACTAATTTGATCTAGTCTAGGGTTTGTATGGATCTGCTATGATTGTATGAATTGGTTATTGCTCTTAACTAATTATTTCTTTAGCCTTGATTGAATGGAATATTGTTAAATATATAATTGATTGGCCACCAATTATGTGTTTTAAGGTATTAGATGAAGGATTGAGAGATGAAGTCTAATGCTGGAACAATTCAATTTGGGACTTAGGTGAATTAGAGATATAACCTAAGAAAAAGATTATTTCAATAGTAACAAGATTATTTGAGAAAGGTTTGAATGCGAGAGCTTATTTCCTTGATTCGATTAATTAAGTTGCTTGAGATCTAATCTTTGAAATTAAATTGGTTGAGAGGAATAACCGTTCATACATATAAGTAGCATAGAAGTGCAAACCCTAGACCATTCTATTAAGTGAATCAATACATCAGCTCAGTTTAATTTTATTGTTTTAAACTTCAATCGATCTTCTTCATTAGTTGTTAGCAATTTTAATTTATTAATTACTTGTTATTTACAATCTGATAATCAATTAGATATTCTAGCTTCCTTGAGAGACGACCTTGGGGAGATCACCTTTGCTACAGCTACCTCGTATACTTGCGAGTGACGCTTTGTAGTAGAGTTAATTAGAGCGCAACAGCTTTGCCGCCTGAGTTGGATAGAATTCATAATGTCTTCCATGTTTCTATGCTGCGGAGGTACAGATCAGATCCATCTCATGTTTTTTCTGTTGAATCTATTGAAGTGAATCCGGATTTGACTTTTGAAGAAGAACCAATTGCTATTTTGGCACATGAAGTGAAAGAGTTGAGAAATAAGAAAATACCACTTGTGAAGGTTCTTTGGAAGAATCATACAAAGGAAGAGGCAACTTGGGAGAGTGAGCAAGCGATGAGAGATCAGTATCCTCAACTGTTTTAGACTTGATATCAGGTAATTTCGAGGACGAAATTTCTTTTTAGAGGGGGAGAATTATAATAACCCAAAGTATACCCTAAAAGTTTTGGAATATTTATTGTTGAATTTGGATTAAGTGTATTTATTTTAGTGGTAAGAGAAGAGGTTTTGAGTAGAGTGTATATGTTGTATATATTGGGATATATACAACATATACAAGTCAAAGTAATGAAGGGTCAAAGGAAATTAATTAATTAATTGGAAATTGAGTTAGTGAAAGTGGAAGAAGATATTTGATTATTTTATTGTTTATTGCTTGGTGGATAGGATTTTGAGGAAATGAGTGGTTGGGAGAGTTTAACTTTGCTTTCTTTGTTTTCTTCTTTCTTTCTTTCTTCTTCGTGGCTCATCTTCTTTCCTTTTCTTTTCTATGTTGGCCGGTCCTCCATAGCAAGAGAGCAAGAGAGAGATTTGATCTTCCAAACTCAAGATTGAAGGAAGTTTTCAAGTGATCAAGCTGGAAATTTAAGAGTTTCTTCATCTTTGGTAAGTTTTCCACTTGATTCTTTGATTTTCTTTGAGTTTGTGAGTTGCGGTTGTGGTTGATATGTGTTTGTTTGATTGTGGTGTGTTTGAGAGTGTTTGGTTTAATTGATTTTGATTTTGGTGTTGGATTGGAAAGAAGGAGTTAGGTTTGGTGTTGGAAGAGTAAGAGTTGTGTTTATGTTATGATTGTGAATTGATGTATGTATTGAGTTGTTTTAGTGTTTTTGCAAGTTATTATGGTTTATGGGTGTGTTTAGTTAAGTTGTTTGGAGTGGAAGATGGTGGAAGTAAGAGGTTTGTTGGATGTGAGGTTGTTGTTGCCGGAATCAGGATTTTTTGGACTGACACGCCCATGAGCACGGCCAAGTCTTTAGGTGTGTCAATGATTCTATTTTCTGGATGGGTGACACGACCAGTGACACGCCCATGTCACTGAGCGTGTCACAGCTTCTGTGTTGGAGTAGTATTGACACATCCAGTGACACACCCATGTCACTGAGCGTGTCATAACTACTGTGTTGGGAGAGGATTGACACGGCCATGAGCACGCCCATGTTGTTGGACATGTCAATGTTTTTGTGAGACAGAATGTATTACACGTTCAGTGACACGCCCGTGGTTCTGAGCGTGTCAAAGCTTATGTGTTATGGAGTTAGGGCACGGTCAGGGACATGCCCGTGTTATTGAGCGTGTCATGTGTAGAGTTTGCCTTAGTTAGTCCTTAGTCTTATTATCTCATGTGTATCTCTAAGTGAGTGTGTATGATCACCTTTGGTTTAGATTTTGAAGAGAGTTGAGTTGCCCTAATCCAAGCGTTGGAGGATTCTTGGAAGAGGAGTTTAGTGTTGTGTGTGAGTTGCTTTTGGAGGTAAGTACAAACCATACATTATGGCATGCATTTACATGACATTGAGATTTAAAATATTTGATGGCAAATGTGTTAAACAATGTATTACATAATTTGTAATATCCCAAAGTATGCCCTAGAAGTTTTGATATTATTGTTGTGATTGTATTGAATGTATATGTTAAATTTTTTAAAGAGAAGAGAAATTTAAAGGGAAGTGTATATGTTGAGTCTATGGAAATATATACAACATATATACAAGTCAATTGTGATGGTCAAAGGAAGAAGATATTTAGTTATTTTAATTAATTAAGTTAATTAGTGGAAAAATGGGAAATTAAAATGCATGGAAGAGATTAATTTGGATTATTTAATATTATAATTGCTTGGAGGAGGTTTAAAGAGAGGAGTATTTGACTTTGGTTTATTCATTTTCTTTTTCATTTCTTTCCTTTTCCTTTTGCTGGCCGGCCATCTAAAGCAAGAGAGAGAGAGAGTGAGTTTTGTGATCCAAGCTCAAATTGAAGGAAGATTCAAGGGAATAAATTGAAATTTGTGAGCTATCATCAACTTTGGTAAGTTCTCTCTTGATTTCTCTTGTTTATTTTGGAGTTATGTTTGAGTTTGAAGGATTATTGTTGATGATAGGAGTGTGTTTTGATTATGTTGTGTTTAAGAGTGTTTGATTCATTTGATTTTTGTATTTTTGAGTTTGGATTGAAGGAAAGAGTAAGTTTGTTGGAAGAGGTAGTGTTGTAGGTGTGTTTTGGGTTTGTGGTGATGATTTTGATTTGTATTGGATGTATGTTTTTAGTTGTTTTGGTGTTTTTGCAAGTTTGTTATGGTTTTTGGGTATGTTGAGCTAAGTTTGTTTGAAGTGGATTTTGGTAAAAGGAAGTGATTTGTTGGATTAAGTGTTGTTGTGGTCGGAATCTGTATTTTTAGCCTGACACGCCCATGAGCACAACCAGGTTTTAGGCGTGTCAATAGTTCTGTGTTTTTGGATGGGTGGCACGAGCAGTGACACGCCCATGTCACTGAGCGTGTTATAGCTACTGTGTTGGTGAGGAATTGACACGGCCATGAACACGCCCATGTTGTTGGACGTGTTAATGTTTCTGTGAGACAGAATGTATTACACGTTCAGTGACATGCCAGTGGTTCTGAGCGTGTCAAAGCTTCTGTGTTGTGAGTTTAGGGCACGGTCAGGGACATGCTCGTGTTGTTGAGCGTGTCATGTGTAGACTTTTACATCTCATGTGTACTATTTCTTTTGGTTTAGGTTGTGAAGAGGTTGATTTGCCTTAACCTAAGTGGTGAAGAAGTTTTGGAAGAGTAAAGTTGTAAATTGGTGTGAGTTGTTCCTAAGGTAAGTACAAACTACATTATTGCATATATTCATATGATGTTGAAACTTAACATCCATTTGATTGTAAATGTGTTAGGAAATCTAATGCATTGTTGATGCTTATGAATAATGTCATGATTGGTATAATATGAATGATTAATAAGCATCTAAAATATGTGTTAATGCCATTAATTATCTACACCTAAGTGATGAGTTGAGATATATAATGAGATGTAAATGAGATGATTGAGGTATATTGCTTAGATGATTATGTCCAATGTATTGGATATGTATATTCTATTGAAGAGATGTGAAGCCATTGTTATTGGCTATAATGATGAAAATGAGATGATGGAGGCATGTATGCCTAAGTGATGATGATTAAATGATAATGAAATAATAAATGAATTGTGTGTCTAATATGTTATTCATTTTCAGAGTTTTGTTGTTGGTGGCATGCCTAATAGTAACAATCTCTTGAAGTTAGGTTGGGCTTGATCCTTGAAGCCAAGTTGGGTTGAAGTTTAACATGTTTTACTCCCCTTGAAGCTTGGTTGGATCTAGTCCTTGAAGCCTAATTGAGATGTTACAACCCTTGAAGCTAGGTTGGGTTGGTTCTTGAAGCCAAGTTGGGTTGATACTTAGCATGATTTGTTCCCCTTGAAGCTTGGTTGAACCTAAATCCTTGAAGCCTAGTTGGGATAATAATAATGATAAATGTGATAATTAAAACAAAACATTAACTTTGAAAGTTGAATGGCATATTAGTGTCTTTTGGGCCCATGCTTGTCTTTGTTTTCAATGTGAAATTTGAATAGTGAAACTAATGAAACTATGAAGAAACAATATGAATGCTTGATATGACATTGAACAAAATAAAATGTTGAAATGTAAGGTTCTTTTGAATGATGTATGAAATTGATTTTTGACATTAGCATTGCATCGAAACATAGTATTATTGTAGTTTGTACCATTAAGCCGCTGGCTTAGCACGATTATGATTTATCGCGCAGGTAACAGGGAAGAACCGGAGAGTTCCTTTAGGCCAAGTAGAGGCTAGATCTTGAGGTGGTGATAGTGAAGCTTAAATATCGAAGATATACTGCCAAACATGTATATACTTTATGTTTTGTAAATCTTGAGTTTTAATATATAAGTATTTATAAATAATTGTTATATTTTCCGCTGCTTTTAAATAAACATTTTATTTTTAGTCTTTTATAACTTCTTTTAAATGATTTAAATTTGTTCATTGTTTTTTAAAAGGGATGATTCATTTGTTAAGTATTCCATAGCATTTCTATATTCATTATACGTATATTACGATCGTATTAGCATGCTGTGTACGTATACGAGGTATAGGGGTGTTACATAATTGATGAATTATTTTTATGTGAATTGAGATATGATGACATATGAAGCCATTGTTGTTGGCTATGATAATGCAAATGAAATAATTGGGGCATGGTTGCCTATTTGATTATGGAATATGAAATGAGAAATGAATTGAGAAAGAGATTGATAAAGAGATAAATGAAATAATTGTGTGCTTAATATGTTATTCAATTTTCAGAGTTCTGAGTTTGGCGGCATGCCTATGAATCGCTGGATAGGTGAAAAGACCGGGTCGTAAGCCGAGTCCAGCTGAAAAATGTGAATTATGATGTTTTTGGGGTGAAAAGACTGGGTCGTAATCTTCAAAAACAGTAACAGTCTAGCCGGGTTGAGGACCAAGATACTGGGGCCCTTGGGTCTAGCCGGGTTGAGGTCCAAGAGACTGGGTCTGTTACACTATCCATGGATAGAGATATATATGTATCGCCTACGGGCTTGATGATTGTGATTATGGACCAAAGCAGTAACTCTAAACTTTGAATAACATATTAGATCCTTTTTAGGCCCATGCTTGTCTTTGTTTCAATGTGAATCATAAATGGTAAAACAATTGAATAAGATAATAAAATGTAATGTTATGATTATAGCATTTTGAATATGATCTCTATTGTTTGAAAGTATGACATTGTAATTGCATTAAAGCATACTGTTATTGTGGTTTGTACCACTAAGCCTATGGCTTAGCGCGATTGTGGTTCGTCGTGCAGGTGACAAGGTAGAACAGGAGAGTTCAGCTAGACCGAGTCGAGTCTAGACTCTGAAGTGTTGATTGTAGGCATAAAGATCAGAGACGAATTTATAAATATGTATAAACTTTATGTTTTGTAAATATTTATTTTGATATATATGTATTCGGTAAATACCGCTACATGTTCCGCTGCGTAATAAATAAACATTTTATCTATTGTACTTTATAATATAATTTGAATGTTTTAAGTTTTCTTATAATGTTGTTAAATTGAAAGATTGATTTGTTTATTATAAATTGTGGCACTCCTGTATCCGGTATACGTATAGTACAGATGTAGTAGTATATAGTGTGCGTATACGGGGTATAGGGGTATTACATGCTCACTTAATCAAGGCTGAATGGCCCTTTATTCTTAATGGGCTGGATTGATTCAGACAATGTGGGTTAGACTATTGTCTTCATATTTGAACATACTTGGATCATGCTTACAATCTTTGACTTTTGTTCCTCCCATAATAAGTTAGGTGCATCACATTGAGCTTGTTTCTTCCAAATGTCTTCAATTAAGCAAGTTAATGTTTCCATCATCTTTTTGGCTCTAACTCTTGTTATTAGGCCTCCATGAATGGCTAAAGGGTCTTTCTTTGCATTTTCATCATTAGCCGAATGGACTCGAGCTTGTTGGTCCTCATCAAATCTAGTTCAGCCCGAATTACTTTTTTCCATTTTGGCCAATCACTTCGACGTCAAAAATTTTAAATAAGTTTAAACTCAATCATATTTCAGTAATTTTAGTAGCAACTAATGTAAATATATTATCAATAATAATTTCACCATTTTCTCATATATTTTTAGATTTTAATGAGATCTCAAAAATTTTAGTACCTGAACGACTTCTGAAATTACTTCTTTAGAAATGTGTTGTTGTTAATTTATATTGCTTTTGACATCTTTGGGAGTTTCATTTTGAAATTATTCATTTTTCAGTCTTTCAAATAATAATATTTTAAACTAAAGGGCCCACCATGCTTTAAACATATATTAGATTCATTAGCTGCCATACTAATAAGATGTCCTAAAAGGACAATCAATTGAACGTGAGTATTAGTAGCTGAAACATGTGATTTAGACATATTCTGGGTATTTATAAAGACATATCGTAACTGATTTGTAATATTCTATAAACGAATTAGTTTTTTTGAACTTTTATTTTACATTGATTTGTACGTATATCAAGATTAGACAAAGTTGATGTATTCCAACTAATCTCTTGTGCTTTTAGATTTTTACTTTTATCTTCCTCTAATGGTGAGAAAACCAACTCATTAAAAATCTTACTATGAAAAATTTATCGTTAAATATCCATAATATCTAATGCAGAAAACTAAAACCTACATATATATCAAGATAATATTGATAATCCATTTTATTTCTTTATGTGGATGCAATAAGAACATATACACTTCAACATAAAATATTAATATCACAAATTCTAAATAAAATATATTATATTAGATAAACATAAATTGTAAAATAAAAAAATTATGATGTGTAGACAATAAAATACAAATTAAAAGCATAATATAAATAATAATATGTGTAATAATTCATAAAAACTCTGTAACTAATTAAAATAATCACTTCAAAAATAATGCCAATATGGGTTCTTTGGTTCTTATTCTTCTTTTTTTTTTAAAAAAAAATTTAAAAGGAAATGCTTTTATTTTTAATTTATATACATAAAAAATTGGAAGATTTTATTTTAGAAAAAAATATACCAATGGTGTCTGAACTTTTTTATTTTTACTATTTTGGTATATTTTTTTATTTACTTTATCGTCTGAACTTTTATTATTAGAAATAATTTGATTGTTCTGACCGATTTGTTATTTGTCGATCAGCCAGAATAAATAAATTATTTTTAATAATAAAAATTCAGACACCAAAGTGAACAAAAAAAGATTCATACACCAAAATAACAAAAATAAAAAAGTTCAAACACCATTGATATACATATTATCCTTTTATTTTATTAACCTTTTTAAATCATAAATTTAAATTTTGCTTAAAAATTATTGTTAATAAATGCAATTAATGAACAACCAACATTTTCTCTTTTTTTTTATTTGTTTAATAATATCTTATTCATTTTTTTATTTTCTTCCGGCACATATATTTGACCCAAATAAATAGTAATTATAGGTAAACAATAGCTATATTTTGAACTTTAGTATTATTATTATTTTAAACTACTCTAACTTAATATATTTAGCGAATGATATTCTTGAACTAAATAAGTTAAACTTAACAACAATCTTTCATCAATTCATAAAATACCATTCCTCTATTCTAACGCGTCTAGCTGCTTACCAAGTTAATTAACTTACTGAAAAATTTTAATCACTTAAATATCCTTTTGCAAGTTCTACATTAATTCATTTTAGTACAAATATAATAAAAATTTAACTGGATTACACAAATTAAAAATTTAAATGGATTAAACAAATTACATTCTATTGATAAATACACTCCAAATACAAAAGGCAAATTGAAAGTAACAAGAAAAAAAAATATGTCAGACTTTATAGGGCAACAACAGCTCCATACCTAAAAAAAAAATAAATAAATAGAGGTTCAAAGTTATTTCACTATAAATAGATAGAGAGATACAAAAGAAGGGGGAGAGGAAATAAAGAGACAGAAAGGGGAGAAAATTTGAGAGAAAACAAAGAGAGCAAAAAAAAAAAAAATTCTGGCAGAGGAAATTGTGAGAAACCTTAAGATTTATTACATACAAAAAGTGCACTTAATAAACCTTTAAAATCTAAGCAAAGTAATAAAATTCGCATTCAAATTTCAACCAACAAGAATTAAAATCTGGTAAATATTATATTTTAAGATAGTTCTTATTCTGTTTATTTACTTATATTTATTTTTTCATTTATCCTTTTTAATATTCAAATAAATCTACATAGTATCAAAATTGGACATAGTCATGCAGTGACCAAAATATTTGCTCATAACAATGAGAAATTTAATAGTTAAGGATAATAAAAATATACATAGTAAATGAAAATATAAATATACGAAAATCTTATCCTCTACACAAGCACAGGATAAGTAGACAAAAACACAAAATTCACACAAAAAAAAAGACAACATGGATAGAGAAAAAAAACAAACACACAAAAAATTTATAAGAAAAAAAATACAGAAACGAGGAAGAGACTAAAAAAAGAGAGAGAAAATTCAAAGATAATTTTCTAGTAAAGGAAATTATAAGAAAACTTCAGAATTTATTAAATACAGAAAGTGTATTTAATAGAATATGAAAATCAAAAGCAATATACAAGAAAAATCCAATCATTATCAACAATCTAAGTCCTATTCTCCAGTAAGTGTACCATGAACTTTAAATTTTCTATTACAAATTTAAATATTGTTATAATGAAAGTTTGAGAAGTAGCATACACACAAGAGAAAAGTGAATTTAGCTTCATTTTTGCTATGTATGTCAAAATCTGGCATAAATAACATATAAGATACATTTAGTAAAATAATAATAATAATAATAATAATAATAATAATAATAATAATAATAATAATAATAATAATAATAATAATAATAATAATAATAATAATAATAATAATAAAGTCATAAAAATAAATACAGTTGATACAAATATTAAGTTTGCAATGGATGCTTGGGTTCAAATCCTTAAAAATAACGATGAAAATTCTGATAAGACACATAAAAGGAAGATAAAAAAAGAAAAGAACATGGAGAAAAATTTTTAAAAAAAAAAGAAAAGGAAAAGGAAGAGTGAAAATTGAGAGCATAAAATCTTCAATTTTTTCCTAGTAGAGAAAATTTTGAGAGATTTTGAATTCTGTTAAGCATAGGAAATGCACTTAACAAAACTCTGGAAAAAACAAAGCAATTGATAACAAGAAACCTGCCAATTTTTAATTATCATAACCAGGTAATCCTTATTTTGCAAACTTTAATTTCCTACTATAAGTTTGAATATTGTTCTAGTTTATTTTATTTTATTTTATATTTTTTTATACTTGAGATATTTCATTTTAGGTAAATACAGTTAGGAAGTGATTGTATTATTTATAAAAATAATACTTTATAAAGTATATGATCACACAAATTCATACAATATCTTAAATTAGCCACAATTACCACCAACACACAGAAAAATTCAAACAGAAAAATATGCACAAACGAAAACCCAAAACAAAGGAGTGAAAGGAAGTACAAAGAAAACGAGAAAGAGCCAAAGTGAATTTCTTGGTACAGAAATAAAAAAAACTTGAATTTTGTTAAGTAAAGGCAGTGACTAATACAAATTTTGAAAAAAAAAATAATACGCAAGGCATAAATACACACAATCATAATTTTAACAATAACACTCACAAATCTATCAATTCCAAAAGAATAAACATACATGCAAAACGCAAATAATATATATACATATACATTAAAGTTTCGACTTTTATATTTGAGACTTCGTTGCTCCATTTAGCATAACACAAACAATATATATATGACCAAATTTAGTAAAAAAATGAAGGAAAAAAATAAAAAAAAATTGAGATAAATCTTTGAACAAAATGAAAGGATAATTTCAAAAAAAATATTAAATTAAGATAATAAAAAAATCATCATAATAAAATAGTCTTAGAAAAATAGTGATAAAATAAAATGTTACTGCAATTTTACAGGGAAGAAAAAGAAAAGAATAAATTTTGTTAAGGAAATTTCATTTTTTTTGTCAAAATAAATTAAACCTCATAATCTAGAAAATAACGATACATAAAAAAGAAAAATTAACAAAAATATAAAAATAAGGACGAACTGTAAGTAAAATGAGCATATGAGATTTTTACCTTGAAATTTGCTGATAAATAATAGTATTAAGATGACTAGAGTTGATATTGTAGCCTCAAAATTAAATCAAGAAGAAAAAATCCAAAAAGATCAAGAAGTGTTTACTTCATGTGAAGCCTTTGTTTAAAAAAAAGAATTGAAAGGAACTGCAAACTGATGCAGAGAAAAAGATAGTATTTATATGAAGAAAACTAGAGTTAAATAGTTTATTGAAACGACAAAGTTTTGAATTTTTTTTCTTTTTTCTTTTTGTCGAGTTTTGTATCAGCTACCATCTTAGGTAGCAATGTCAATGGGCCTCATGAGCCCATGACATTACATCACCCTTTTTTTTTTTAATAATTTAATAATTTAATTCTTTTTATCAAAAATAATGCATAGGATTAATTTCATATTGCCATTTTTTTTGGTGGTAATTTCCTTTCATAAAAATTTTATCTTCTAAGTTATCCTAACTATGTATATTAGAGATATTTTATGCATTCTATTCAATTAGTCAATTATATGAGTACGATATGATAAATACCAAATTAAACTAAAAATAACAAAAAATATTATATCCAGATAGTGGATATTGTAGTTACAAAGTAAATTAGAAATTTATATTAAAAAAATATTAACACATGCATAATATGATTCGATATTCATATTTAAGAATCAAATGGAGTTCTATAATAATAATAATAACAATAAATTCAAAAATATATATTAAAATATAAGTCAAACTATATGGACTTTAATTCCGTCAAGCGGATACGTAGCCATTTCAAATTAAGTTTTGAATTCAAGTCCACTTTAATTAAAAAAAAATAACATTTTCTAAAAAAATATTAATGAATAACAAAATAAAAATATAAAAAATATATTTAATAAAAATCTAAAATTAGAACAGTTATGTCCAAAGAATGAACATAATATAAAAATAATGATAATAAATTTAATAAATATTAAGCTATTTAATAATATAAAATCCTTGTATTCAGGTAGTGAACATATGATTAAACCATTAATTAATAAATAAAATAGGTGCTCAAGTTGTTTCTAGATAATAGATATAACAATTAAAAATAAGAAAACATAATTAGAGTTTATATTCAGGTAGTGAATATAATCTCTCTTATAAAAATTAAAAATAGATAATAAAATTTTAAAATAATTATAGTACAAATTGTTGAGCGTTGTACGGTATTTTTTCTTTTCTATACTTAATCAACTTCCCGAACCTAGAAATGCAGGCCATTACTAGCTATCCAATCAAATCTTATAATTGATTGGTGGCGACTCCTAACGAAAATAACAACTAAATATAAGCCGACAAAAAATTGAAATTTTTATAATCCGCGCGGCTCCTCCGTCGTCCCATGTGTGACAACTGGTGACTCTACTGGGGGCTAAGATAAATTACTAAATCGAGGGAGTTAGGCTATTTATGTTATTGTGATGTTTATATTTTTATTTATATATTGTGTTTTAAAATTTATTAACTATTACTTCTTTACTTTTAAAAAAAAGGTTAACATTTTAATCATCAAGTCTCCTATCACATATGCACTTAAAGGTTAGGAAGTGACCTATTACCCTAATAGGTATATTATGAGGATGAAGTAGGGATGCCTCCATGGGAAACCCGGTAAGGCTTCCAAAAAATTCTCACCCAGACTCTGTCTTTTAGCAGAAAGAACCCGCTAATCAGATTGTGGAAGATAGTGGGATGACTCACAGTCTGAAAACCTCAAAACTACGGTGAAATAAGGTGGGTCTATATCTTTATAAATAGAACTCAACCCAGTCATTCACACGTTTAGATAAATTATCCTAAACTGTTCTAAACTCAATTTGGATCATTAAACAAAATAATCTTATATTTGTATTCTTCTATATGTCATTTACTTTGGTATAAAGAAAATGATATTTCACATATAATGTCAATAATGCACTATAATTCAAATGACACCCAACATGTATTAAAATTTAGTTAACATAGTAATCATTCACACACATTAGGCCCTAAAATCCTTATATATTGGTCTAGTTTTAGAAATATTATTTTGAGCTATCTCAATCATCTGTGACACCAGCGTGTCTCATCCGAAGGCATAATAAGTCTATGACATCAATGTGTCTCACCCGAAGGTGTAATGAGTATATGACACTAGTGTGTCTCACCCGAAGGTGTAAAAAAAATCAAACAACAACAATCTAGAACTAGACTTTATATAAGGTAACATGCAGATACATTTTTCTCAAAATTCACATTTTTCTTTTTTTTTTTTTCACATTTCTCATTCTCTTTCACATTTTTGACTCATAAACCACATCATCATCACATTTTAAGGCAATGTAGCTCACTTTCATGTTTCCCTACACATTTTGCATTTTTAAGACTTTACATAAAGACTACATTTAGCCATTTTTCAATAGCTTATGATGCCATAATAAATGCAAATCAAGCATTGTTACTTCAAACAAATGCCATACACACACATTCACATTAGTAAAGTAATATATCACACTAAAATAATGAAATGCACTATGCTTAAAATCAATGTAAGCAACCACATTCATCGTCAAGGTATGTACTAACCTCCTTCAAGAGCACTCCAAGCTAAAAATACCACTAGTTTAAAAATATTCTTCACTAATATGTTGAAGAAACAACTTCCTACTCAACACCTATTCAAAATGCAAATATATACCACACATTATAATCACATTTTAGGGTGTTTAAAGCTTAAACCATAAATTAAAACACATTCCTTCAATTTCCCTTTTCTTAGCACTAAGGTTCTCCAACCTTAGAAATACAATTCAATCAATTCTAAATTGAGTTTTGATCTTAAATATATATAAAACATCACATTTTAACACATTTCAAGTAATAAAACTAAATTTAGAATCATTCCCTTCAAAACCCTAAAATATGCTCTAACTCACTTAAATTTTGGTTCTTCATTCCAACAAATTCTAAATGGTAATTTAAACTCATTTCCATCATTAAAACCATTAAAAAAAACACAATTTAAACCATGAAACCAATTGCACAATCATTCTTTAACAAAACCCTTTCCAAAACCCTAAATCACTTACTACCTCTTCCAAACTCTAACCAAACCTAACATTTTCTTCAATCCAACTTTAAAATAATTGATTTCTTATCAATATAAATTCATTCATACCTATTTAAACAATTATAAAAACCTCTAACAAAAACCCAAATCTTACATAATAAAAAATTCTAAGAAACTTCATAATTTTAAAAGAATACTTACTAGTTTGTTGAAAAATCACCTAAACTCTTTTTAATTCTTGAAAATCCTTCTTACAATTAGTGCTTGGATGAAGAAATTTCTCCTTTGGCTTTGGTAAAATTTCGTGCAAAGGAAGAAGAGGAAGAAGAAGAAGAAAAAAGAAAGAGATAAAGATAAAATTTTGACTTTTTTTCTTCTTCCATCCAATTATATATATTATTTTAATATTTTAATTAATTAATTATTTATTTAATTTTTAATTCCAAAATTTCATCTTCCATCAATATTTATTTTTTTAAATTATTTAATTAATTTTAATTTTTATAAAGTATATTTACCATTTTGCCCCTCTTTACTATTTATCTTTTGTTTTTTCCTCGAAGTTATGTGTGGCTTTATATGTAATGTATACTTTTAATATATTTTGCATACATACATATTATTCTCACTTCTAACACTTCATTTACCCCTCCAACTCATTACTCTAATTTTATTTAATTTAATTTTAGCAAATTAACGAATGTTACACAAAGGCTTTACATATATCGGTCAAATGTAAAGGATATTCTGTTGCCAAAGTTTTGGTAGACAATGGGTCATCCCTGAATATCCTACCTAAAACAACCCTCTCAAAGCTACCAATTGATGAGACATACATGTAGCCTAACTCTATGATAGTATGAGTTTCTGATGGAACCAGAAGAGAGGTTTTAGGGAATATTGAAATACTCATCCAAGTGGGTCTTGTAGCATTTAACATCACATTTCAAGTGATGAAAATGGTACCATCATACAACATGTTATTGGGATGACCATGGATACATTCGGCAGAAGCAGTACCATCATCTTTACACCAGAAGGTAAAATTCATTATTGAAGGAAAGATGATTTAATTTTCAGGGGTGAAGACCTTCTAATCACTAAACCGGTCTCATCCCCATATGTCAAAGCTGTGGAAGAAGCCTTTAAAAGTTCTTTCCAATCCTTCTAGATAGCAAATACTTCATACATTTGAGAAGGATTAGTCATGCCAACCCCTCAATTATCAACAGTAGCTATGATGGTAGCAAAAGAAATATAAGGGCAATCTATTTCCCATGGAAATTTTATGAAAACATGAATAGGGAATCAATGTCTTTTTGCTCCCTCCTAATAATGAAAATAGAGTTAGATTAGGATATAAGATCACTAGAAAAGATAAGAGGGGGATTTAAAAAGATAAAAAGGAGCGTCAACTAGCAAGGTTGGCAAAGAAGAAGGTGTCACCAGAAAAGATGACATTTCATCCCCTAATGCAAACCTTTAGAAGCGTTGGTTTTTTTCATGAGGGAATGGAAGCAATAGAAAATCCATGAGATGTGGAGATAACGTTAGAGAATTTATTGGTGACTTTGGTGAGCAAGAACGAGCAACATGATGAACCGGCTTTATGGGCCACACCTTTGCCACCAGGACAAGATTTAAATAATTGAAAAACTTATGAATTACCAACTCATGACTCAAAGTAATTTGAATAATTATTTTCCTATGATTCTGCCCAATATCTAGAAAAATGTTAGCATGAGCTTTCTTTTTCTAATATTTCAAAATAATTTTTAAAAAAAAATAAAATGCATGTCTCATTTCTAATCTTAGATTGCCCCTGATTTTTTTTGTTCTCTCTTTTCTTTCTTCCTTCATTATCTTCTACTGAATTTATATATCTTGATAATATTCTCCATTTATACCCACTTAACCCATGAATGCCAATGATGAATTAAATTTTGACATAATTGAGCTTGGATATGATTTTGATAATCCTATCCTTGAAATCACATCCGATGAAGAAGACGAAGAGGATTTTCCTCCTGAAATAACTAGGATGATAAAATAGGATAAAAAAATTATGTAGCCTTTAGAAGAAGCAGTAGAGACAGTAAGTTTAAGAACCGAAGAAAACAAGAAGGAGACGAGAATTAGTGCATCTCTACTTTTAGAACTCAAAGAAAGGTTAGTTAAATTACTAGAAGAGTTTGTGGATGTCTTCTCATGGTGGTACCAGGATATGCCGGGATTGAGTATGGATATAGTTGTGCATTGTTTGCCATTAAAGCTAGAAATTAAACCTGTAAAATAAAAGTTGAGAAAAATGAAGCTGGATGTTTTGTTAAAAGTAAAAGAAGAAGAAAAAAGCAATTTGAAGCAGGTTTCTTGGAGGTAGCCAAATATCCAAAATGGGTGGATAACATTATATCTATCCCTATGGAGGATGGAAAGGTCAGATGTGTTGGTTTTGTCCCCACTCCTGGTGAAATAGTTCTTGTAACTTCAGCACTATTAGGCTCTAGGCATTAGAGAATATGGGCCTAAACTCAGAGAAATGGAGTCGCCACCCAGACAGGCCACGAAATAAAAGAAAGGGGTGGATGACTCGATTCCCAAGGAATTTCCAACCCCCCTATTGGGTTCGAAAAGTTAGGTACGCATTGGGAAGGTGAGAATGACCCAACACCCCCATAACACCCGATTCATTAGAATTAGACTCCTTTTTAGGTCTAAATATTATAAAATTCTTAAATTATTATAGTATTATCCATATTACATACAATTATAAAATAAATATTCATCATATTATTAAAATCAATCAAACACAATGGGCATCCATCCGAGGATGGAAACATACCCTTATAAATGTTCAAATGTTCTTACAACTTAAATAAAATGAGACACCCATCGAAAAGGTGAAAACATGACCCTTATATTAAGGTAACCACAAAGTGGAAATATGCCTTTTATAAATACTCAAAATCTCAAATAATTAAATAAGTGTAATTAAACCATTTATAGAAAATATTCAATCCATCATAAAAGTAAATCATAAGCATATGACAATAAATCAAATCATGAAATCTAAGGTTCAATCTTAAGTTAAGCATTGATCATACAATATTAAGGTTGCACATATGAAATTAGGGTTTTTGAGATGAAAATTAGGGTTTTATGGTTTTGATTTGGGGATTAGGGTTTTAGGATTAGGGTTTATGTTACAAATTAGGTTTTGAAATGAGGTTTAAGATTTATACAAAATAAGTTAAAATCACGTTACTAGTGATTATAAAATTACAACCAAGATTATTTAGGGACTGGAACTAAACAATCTTTAAAATATCTACTGCTACTGGAATCAAATTAACACTTTCATTGTTACTGTATTAAAATAACTTCCCAATATGCAAGTCATTTAATGATACTATAATGGATGAATATATCTACTGGATGTTTAAAATAAATTAAGCTTAGAAAACTAAACCTGCGTGTTGGCTCCTCCAATATCAATATGTTGAGTCAAACCCGTGCTAGTGCCTAACCATGAACAAAGCAAGCTTCAGGCAATGGCCGTTGCCTCCTTGGTTATTGTGTTTTAATTATCTTTGTTGCTGATCACCATCCTCCCCTCTTTTTAATGGTTTAAGCTGCCTATTTATAGGAATCAACTAGGTTAAAACCAATAAAGACCAAGCTTAATCCAAGCTTAATCCAGATTCCAAATTAAGCATGGCAAAAATTAAGTACCAAAAAAAATCATAACCATATCAAATTAAAATCAATTTATTTCTACTT
Source organism: Garcia nutans (assembly GCA_947685225.1). Classification (NCBI taxonomy): domain Eukaryota; kingdom Viridiplantae; phylum Streptophyta; class Magnoliopsida; order Malpighiales; family Euphorbiaceae; genus Garcia; species Garcia nutans. Next base: position 4,499,385 of record CANTUV010000013.1, read on the forward strand.
GAACCCATCCATGTCGAATTAAACCTTAATTAATTTGATATGGACCAACCATATCGAATTGAATTGCATCCAATTCTATATGGATAGCTTCCATATCGATTTGGATGGTCCAATTCGATATGGATGTTGTCCATATCGAATTAGACTCATCCAATTTGATATGGATAATGTGTTAGTGTATATGCCCTAGGCCATTGATTTGGACCTTAATGTTATTCATTTTGTTATTAATAAAGAAGTTTTTATTATCATTGTTATGTTTGCATGTTATATATAATAATGATTATATCCCTGGTTTATTATTGTTATGGAGATAATAATAAATATAACTAGTGTAATATTGATTTGATAATCATAAGATGATTATAGGTATGAAGATACAAATCAATATTATGGATACATGTTAGAGAACAGTGTATTGGATAGACCCACATAGATATCACTTCATGGTTTAATGTCATAAGTGTATCTCATAATAGTTTTAATTTAATCCTTTGACTTGAGATTGTCATAGTTTCCAACATAAGGAATATTATGTTTTGACATGATCAAACGTTATCTGTAACTAGATAATTATAAAGGTTATGCTTGAACATGGTATAAATTATGTAGAGGAAAATGAACAATCAAGATGGAATTTGTCCCTCTCTATGAGAGAGATATCTTCTGGGCCCCTCGATAAGTGTAACTGAGAAATGCATGGCCGTGCTCAAATAAGTTGATATAAGATCAATCTTATTTGTTTATCAGTTAACTTGGAGATCGAGTAATCATAAGTTTGGACAATATAAGTATGACATTTACTATGACTTATGTTCAAACTAGATATCGTGTGACAAAGGGATTAATGCATGTACTATTTCAGGTTTTCATTTATAATGATTCTCATGATTAATTGGGTAGTCATAATGTCTTGCTAGAGACCAATTATGATTTGTGCATTTCAATAGAGATTGAAATACACTACCAGTTAATATGAGCCTATCGGGTCACACACATAGAACGTAGGCTGTACTTAAACAATAATAATTATATTTTTATTATTGTTGTTAGTATTATTATTATTATTAGATATTAATAATAATATTGTTATAATAATTATTATTAGATAATAATTATTAAAAACATGGGTCCATATAGGATATGGACAGTTAGGGTTTTGACAAGGAAAGGTCTTTTAAAACGGTTTTAAAAGGACTAGAGGCCTTGATGATATTTATTATTTTTCGTTTTGAAAGAAAACAGAAGAAGAGGAAAAACATAAAACCCTAGTTTCGTTTTTGCAAAAAAAAAAAAAATTCAGCCACTGCCGTTGGTGAGCTAGCACTCAGACCGGCATACGTTTGTGTGGACTTCGTTAGAGGGTGTTCGTCTTCAGAAGGCAACATCTGTTAATCGTTTTGAAGCTACGCAAAAAGGTTAGTTTCGAATCTCTTTTATCGAACTGAATGGATCACATGGATCCTGTGAGTAAATCGAAAGAAAATTTTTTTTTGTTTTCCGCTGCGGCAAGGGTTGCAGATCCTTTTTCGATTTACTAACAGTGGTATCAGAGCCTCTTGTTGATTCCATTTAATTCGAAATATGCCATGTTGATGTGTTGATGTGATCTATTGTTTTTCGAATGGCATGATTGGATTCGTTTTATCATTTGATGATGATTCGAATCTGTTATATGAGATATAACCTAAATCGTTGTTGATATATGATGTCAAAGATGACCAATTGTATAAGATACAATTCTATGAAGTCGAACTAGGGTTGGTATACAATCTGTTATGGTTTCGAATTAGGATTAATATGATTAATTCAATTCATTTATTCATATTGAATGTATACATAGATTTCGATTTTGATTAATATGATTACTGAGTAAATCGTTTTCTAAGGTTTCTTGTAATAGTTCTCTGTTAATATGATTAATAGATTGCTATTATATTCTGTTTAATATGATTGACAGAATAAGGGTTTTGACAGAAAATAATTAATTGGATTAATGATTCTGTTTAGCTTCGAGGGGCGCTGCCCCTTCGGAACCCCGCCCGCTGACCAGCCAGCGGGAGCCCCGCCCGCTAACCGGCTAGCGGGACCGCCGTATGTTCGCGCCCTATAGTTCGTTACCGTGACATTAAGAATGTCAATATATTTGTTTCTATTTAACATGTTGGTGATGAACATGCTATGATTATTTGATGTCTTGGCATGGTGCATAGTATGGCTTTATGACCTATGTGTTTGTTTATTCATATCTTTGGATTGTATATACGGCATGCGTGTCGTTTATTTTTGTAACTTTATTATTACTAGTTTAGTAGTTAGTTTTATTATTAATGTAATAATGAAGACTCAAGCTTGGAGAAGAAGATGAAAATTCCATGGAGATGAAGTTGCCTTTCAAGATATGAAGAAATGTACTATTGCAAATGTTGTAATAGATAGGTTTTCTTTTCACCTAGGGTTGCCTATATGATCTTCATTTGGTCTCATGAAGATCATATCTAGTTTGGCCATACTATGTCACGTTTATTTTTATCGAATATGTATGAGATGCCATGTTTGATAGTTTATGTATGCATATGGTATATGATATATAAATGTTAATTTTAACATGTTTTCAAAATTAAATGGAATGAACCCTCACTATTAATCTAAGTTTTAATGCCATCCATATCTTAAACACTTATCAAGGCTAAGATCACCTAAATGTAGATTTTGCCAAAGCAAAGTACTTTAGGTTATCCTAGTAAGATATGATGAGTAATGGTGCTGCTCATGCGTTTAAAATTGGTTAGACTTAATTAGGCTATCAAAATGGTTGGGCCTAAGGCATTAGATGGGGTATAACATGCTATGACATATGATGTCATGATCCCATATTATCTAAGAGTTACATGTGATGTAATTGGTAAGGGGTTACCTACCATAATAACTTGATTTTAAGTGTCATGCCAAAGCTGACTTAATATTAAGTAAAAATTGGATCTTAGCCCACTAAAATGTCATTGTGATGATTGAGGGTTATATTTTAGTGGGATTTTAATTACTTATCACCTTTTATTAATTAAAATTTGCATATTTTGTAGATTGAAATGGCTACCAACAATAACTCCACTTTATCACTGCGATCCATCCTTGAGAAGGAAAAACTGAAAGAGAATGGGACTAATTTTGTTGATTGGTTTAGGAACCTGATAATTGTTCTCAAACAAGAAAAGAAGTCCTATGTGCTTGATGAAGCTGTCCCTGAGCCACCTCCTGCTAATGCTTCTAATGCTGATAAGAACAAGCATAAGAAGCATATGGATGATTCCAATGACATTGGATGTCTTATGCTTGCTACTATGTGTCCAGAACTTCAGAAGGATCTGGAACACTTGGAGGCTTATGAGATGAGTGTCCATCTCAAACAAGCTTTCCAACAGCAAGCTAGGCAGGATAGATTCGACACTGCTGTTGCATTATTTGACTGCAAGATGTCAGAGGGCGAATCGGTTAGCGCTCATGTTTTGAAAATGAAGGGCTACATAGATCACCTTGCCCAACTTGGATATCCCTTGAGTTTAGAACTCTCCACGGATTTGATCCTTCATTCTTTGCCCAGCAGTTTTTCACATTTTGTTATGAACTATAATATGAACAACATGGAAAAGTCCATTCCTGAGCTACATGGTATGCTCAAAACTGCTGAAGGGAATATCAAAAAGCCCACTAAGGCTACCCATGTATTGAATGTCAATAAGGGTAAGCCTATGAAGAAGAAAGGCAAGGCAAAGGGTAAAGCAACAGTTGCTACAAAGCCTAAGGGACAGCCCAAGCCTAAAGAACCCAAGGCACCTGTTCCTAAGGAAGGAACTTGTTTCCATTGCAAGGAGCCTGGGCATTGGAAAAGAAATTGCCCACTTTATTTGGCTGAATTAAAGAAATCGAAGGGTAGTGCGACTACATCTTCAGGTATATATGTTATAGAAATTAACTTATCTGCTTCTACTTCATGGGTATTGGATACTGCATGTGGTTCTCACATTTGTACAAATGTGCAGGGACTCAAAAGGAGTAGATCACTGAAAAGGGGCGAAGTTGACCTACGAGTTGGGAATAAAGCAAGAGTTGCTGCACTAGCTGTAGGATCTTATGAACTTCATATGCCTAATGGCTTTTTGTTAAATTTGAACAATTGCTATTATGTTCCTACTCTGAGTAGGAATCTTATTTCAGTTTCAGTTTTGGATGATGAAGGTTTTTCATTTTTAATTAAAAATAAGACCTGTTCTATTTTTGATAAAGATGATTTGCTTTATGGTATTGCAAGATCTTTTAATGGCCTTTATGTCCTTGACTTAGATGATTCTAGGGAGAATCATATTTATAACATAAACTCTAAAAGAATTAAGCCAAATGACCTAAACCCTACATTTTTATGGCATTATCGTCTTAGCCATATAAATGAGAAACGCATTTCTAAACTCCATCAAGATGGATTATTAGATTCATTTGATTTTGAATCATTTGATAAATGTGAATCTTGTTTACTTGGCAAAATGACAAGGAATCCTTTCATCGGACAAGGTGAAAGGGCTAATGACTTGCTTGGACTAGTACATACAGATGTATGTGGCCCGTTAAGCATTAGTGCCAGAGGAGGATATAATTACTTCATTACTTTTACTGATGATTTCAGTAGGTATGGCTATGTCTACCTAATGAAACATAAGCATGAGGCTTTTGAAATGTTCAAAACTTTTCAAAATGAAGTACAAAATCAACTTGGTAAAACTATTAAGGCACTTCGATCTGATCGAGGTGGTGAATTTTTGAGCCAAGAGTTTGACGAACATCTAAGAAATTATGGAATTGTTTCACAATTAACTCCTCCAGGAACTCCACAGTGGAATGGTGTTTCTGAAAGAAGAAATCGAACTTTATTAGATATGGTTCGATCTATGATGAGTCAAGCAGATCTTCCATTATCGTTTTGGGGTTATGCCTTGGAGACAGCTGCTTTTGTTTTAAACCGTGTACCATCTAAAGCGGTTGAAAAGACGCCATATGAGATATGGACTGGCAAAACACCTAGTTTGTCTTTTCTTAAGATTTAGGGTTGTGAAGCTTATGTGAAAAGACCAGTTTCAGATAAGTTAGCTCCAAAATCTGCTAAATGTATCTTTGTGGGATATCCTAAGGAAACTAAAGGATATTATTTCTATATTCCATCTGAGAACAAAGTGTTTGTTGCTCGAAATGGAACCTTTTTGGAAAAAGAATTCATTTTTAAAAGAACTAGTGGGAGTACAGTTCAATTAGATGAATTTATAGAACCACAAGAAGATATTGAACCGCCTGTAGAAACAGTTTCAGAACCACAAGCCATTGTGGAAACTGAAAATGTTACACAAGTTCTACGCAGATCTGATAGACCACGTCATCAGCCTGAGAGATATGGATTTCTCATGACTGAAAGTCGTGAAGTTTTGCTCATAGATCAAGATGAGCCAACTACCTATCTTGAAGCTGTGTCAGGTCCAGATTCAGAGAAATGGCTTGGAGCCATGAACTCTGAGATGCAGTCCATGTTTGACAACCAAGTTTGGGCCTTAATTGATCCTCCCGAAGGTATTAAGACTATTGGTTGCAAATGGGTTTTCAAGAAGAAAATTGACATGGATGGAAATGTGCAAACCTATAAAGCAAGGTTGGTTGCTAAAGGTTTCAAACAAACTCATGGTATAGACTATGATGAAACCTTTTCTCCAGTTGCTATGATTAAATCTATTAGGATTCTCCTTGCCATTGCTGCATACTATGATTATGTGATATGGCAAATGGATGTCAAAACTGCTTTCCTTAATGGAAATTTACTCGAGGATGTGTACATGACACAACTTGAGGGTTTTGTAAATCCTGAGAATTCTGGGAAGGTTTGCAAGCTTCAAAGGTCCATTTATGGATTGAAGCAAGCATCTCGAAGCTGGAATCTTTGTTTTGATGAAACAGTTAAGAACTTTGGTTTCATTCAAAATCAAGATGAACCATGTGTTTACAAGATGGTTAGTGGGAGTGCTATCGTGTTCTTAGTCCTATATGTAGATGACATATTGATCATTGGAAATGATGTCCCCACTTTACAAAAGGTTAAAGATTGGTTAGGGAATACTTTTTCAATGAAGGACTTGGGTGAGGCTGCATATATCCTTGGTATAAGGATCTATAGAGATAGATCTAGAAGGATAATTGGCTTAAGTCAAAGTACATACATTGACAAAGTGTTGAAGAGATTCAGCATGCAAGATTCCAAGAAGGGATTTTTGCCTATGTCACATGGTATTCATCTTAGCAAGAATCAATGTCCTAAGACATCTGATGAGTGAGATAGAATGAATAAGATCCCTTATGCTTCTGCTATTGGATCTATTATGTATGCCATGCTATGTACTAGACCTGATGTCTCATATTCTTTGAGCACAACAAGTATATATCAAGCTGATCCTGGTGAGGGTCACTGGACAACTGTTAAGAACATTCTTAAGTATCTAAGAAGAACTAAGGATGCTTTCTTGGTTTATGGAGGTTTGGAAGATGAGCTAGTTGTAAATGGTTATACAGATGCTAGTTTCCAAACTGATATAGATGATTACAAATCGCAGTCAGGTTTTGTATTCACATTGAATGGTGGAGCCATTACTTGGAAAAGTTCCAAGCAGAGTACAGTAGCAGATTCTACAACAGAAGTTGAGTATATAGCAGCATCAGATGCAGCTAAGGAAGCAGTTTGGCTGAAGAAATTCATTACTGAGCTTGGAGTGGTGCCTAGCATTGCTAATCCTATGGCTATCTATTGTGACAACAATGATGCCATAGCGCAAGCAAAAGAGCCAAGGTCCCATCAGAAATCTAAGCATATACTCAGGCGATTTCACCTCATTCGAGACATCATTGATAGAGGTGATATCAAGATATGCAAAGTTGACACAAATGACAACATAGCAGATCCATTGACAAAGCCTCTCTCGCGGGTCAAGCATGATCAGCACACTAGGTCTATGGGCATGAGATATTTGTTAGTCTAGGCCTAGTGCAAGTGGGAGACTGTTAGTGTATATGCCCTAGGCCATTGATTTGGACCTTAATGTTATTCATTTTGTTATTAATAAAGAAGTTTTTATTATCATTGTTATGTTTGCATGTTATATATAATAATGATTATATCCCTGGTTTATTATTGTTATGGAGATAATAATAAATATAACTAGTGTAATATTGATTTGATAATCATAAGATGATTATAGGTATGAAGATACAAATCAATATTATGGATACATGTTAGAGAACAGTGTATTGGATAGACCCACATAGATATCACTTCATGGTTTAATGTCATAAGTGTATCTCATAATAGTTTTAATTTAATCCTTTGACTTGAGATTGTCATAGTTTCCAACATAAGGAATATTATGTTTTGACATGATCAAACGTTATCTGTAACTAGATAATTATAAAGGTTATGCTTGAACATGGTATAAATTATGTAGAGGAAAATGAACAATCAAGATGGAATTTGTCCCTCTCTATGAGAGAGATATCTTCTGGGCCCCTCGATAAGTGTAACTGAGAAATGCATGGCCGTGCTCAAATAAGTTGATATAAGATCAATCTTATTTGTTTATCAGTTAACTTGGAGATCGAGTAATCATAAGTTTGGACAATATAAGTATGACATTTACTATGACTTATGTTCAAACTAGATATCGTGTGACAAAGGGATTAATGCATGTACTATTTCAGGTTTTCATTTATAATGATTCTCATGATTAATTGGGTAGTCATAATGTCTTGCTAGAGACCAATTATGATTTGTGCATTTCAATAGAGATTGAAATACACTACCAGTTAATATGAGCCTATCGGGTCACACACATAGAACGTAGGCTGTACTTAAACAATAATAATTATATTTTTATTATTGTTGTTAGTATTATTATTATTATTAGATATTAATAATAATATTGTTATAATAATTATTATTAGATAATAATTATTAAAAACATGGGTCCATATAGGATATGGACAGTTAGGGTTTTGACAAGGAAAGGTCTTTTAAAACGGTTTTAAAAGGACTAGAGGCCTTGATGATATTTATTATTTTTCGTTTTGAAAGAAAACAGAAGAAGAGGAAAAACATAAAACCCTAGTTTCGTTTTTGCAAAAAAAAAAAAAAATTCAGCCACTGCCGTTGGTGAGCTAGCACTCAGACCGGCATACGTTTGTGTGGACTTCGTTAGAGGGTGTTCGTCTTCAGAAGGCAGCATCTGTTAATCGTTTTGAAGCTACGCAAAAAGGTTAGTTTCGAATCTCTTTTATCGAACTGAATGGATCACATGGATCCTGTGAGTAAATCGAAAGAAATTTTTTTTTTGTTTTCCGCTGCGGCAAGGGTTGCAGATCCTTTTTCGATTTACTAACACAATGTCCATATCGAATTGGGTAGGCTAAATTCGACACTGCATGGCCCATATCCAATTAAGCTGAACCAAACCCATTTGAATTTTGGATCAGACTATTTTAGGGATTTAAATGATGAACCGACTTATTTTAGGCCTTTTAAAACTGGACAATCTAATTAAAAGATTTAAACTAGGTTTAAGCCATTAATAATGGACCAAAATTGACTAAGACTCTATTAATCAAGATCAAACTAGCTTTAGGGCCAAAGTTAAGGGTCTACAGTTCTGGCCCCTGCTTGAACGACCTTGAATTCATTCAGAGAGTGAAAAGCAACATGACTTTGAGCTGGTTTTGGATAGGGATGGGTTATGGACTTGAGAATTATTTTAGGTTCTAGACCCAAGATTGGATTGGGTTATGGACCCAAAGTTGGTTCAGGTTTTAGAACCGAGGCTAGATTGTGTTCTAGACCCGAGACTGGTTTAGTTTCTAGACCTGAGATTGGTTTGGGCTCTAGACTCAAGGTTGGTTTGGGTTCTAGACCCGAGGTTGGTTTGAGTTTTGGACCTGAACTAGATTGGGTTCTCGATCCAATATTGGTTTAGGTTTTGGACCCAAGACTGAATTTGGTTTTTGGACCCAATACTGGATTTAGGTTCTCAACTTAAGACTTGAATTAAGGTTCTCGACCCGAGACTAGATTTGAGTTCTTGACTCGTAATTGGATTTGGATTTTAGACCCAGATTGAGTTCTGGACTAGTGAATTAGTTTGGGTTCTAGACCCAAGACTGGATTTGGGATCTGGACCCGTGATTGGATTTGGGTTCTAGACTCGGATTGAGTTATAGACTCGTGAATTGGTTTTGGATTCTGGACCTATGAGTGATTTGGGTTATAGACCCGTGATTAGATTTGGATTCTAGACCCGGATTGAGTTTTGGACTCATGAATTATTTTTGAATTCTGAACTCAAATTGAGTTCTAGACTTATGATTGGATTTGGGTTCCAAACCTGAGACTGGATTTAGCTTATAGACCCGAATTGAGTTCTAGACTTGAAATGGTTTGGATTCTGGACCCGTATTGGTTTGGGTTCTAGACCCAAATTGAGTTCTGGACTCGAAATGGTTTGGGTTCTAGACCAGTGAAGCTCTTCTAGATTGATTGACCTTCTGTCAATTGAGAATTCTGGCTTTCTTCTAGCCACTTATTCCATTCTTTAATGGATCGACTTCAGCTCTTCTAGCTGGATTGACCTTCTGTCATTTGTATCTTCATTCATTTGTTCCATTCTTTAATTGATTCTGCTTTTGATTCTTTAATGGCTTCTGATTTGCAAAAAGTTTAGCTATTTTTTAACCCTTTAGACCCCATATCCTCTCTTGTCTCCTGCATGGCAGAACATTGAAAGAGAGTTTGAAAATATTTTATACATGTATAAGATCAAAATTTGAAAGGTAAAGCTTTGCCCCTTATGTAGGCTCAAACCAATGATTTTGTGCCCAATGTGTAGGCTTCAACCAACACTTTTGCCTTGTTCTTTGCGTAAGCATATGTCTCCATGATTAGATCTTTCTCAAGCAATGGCCCTTTCATGCCTTCTGATTCCATGTTTGCTTTTGATTATTTATAGAGTGTCAACTGTTCACTTTGACAAATATAGGCAATACAAGACAACAAAAATGCAGTGTTATATACTCATAAATGCATGTATGCATGATATGCATGAATGATACTTATAGTGGTAATATTGACTCACAAATCGAGGTGATAGGCCAAAGCACTCCCATTGGTACTTTTAGAATATTCATACAAGTCTTGCATTGGATCATCAGGAGATGTTGCATCCATAGCTTTATCTTCAAGACATAGCGAACATGAGTAGTGGGGGCCTGCCTAAGCAGGATAGTTAGAGACACAAGATATACTCATTTCAAACATAGTTTAGCACATTAATTGGAAGCTTCTTCATAGCCTTATGAACAATTCCTATCTTCGCCCAATATGTCCTTTAAGGTTTAATAGTTCAATGTACTTTCCCAAACTTGAAGGTTCATTTGACAAGAAAACACAATTTGTTTTAATTTAATTTTGAAATCAAATGTTGGCTTCGTCAAATTAGTTTGAATATACCTTAGGCCTTGGTCTTTCAAATTAAGACATCTATAGCATAATAACCCTAGTCACTAAACTTGGGAATCATTTCCTTTTAAGTAAGAACTATTGCACTTCAAATAGGCACATGCACATTACAAGGCCAAAAGTATCATTAGGTTTAAATAATGTCTATCTCATATGCATGCTTATTCAAATAATCTCCACTAATAGACTCCACCTACCAAAAAGAGATTAATAGGTTTTTAATAGGCTTGAAATAGGGTCTATAAAGGATATGGGTTAGATGAAGGCCATTTGTAAATTGGAGTTGATGTGACACTGCTAGCAGATCTTCACACTACAAACTCTCTATTGGAACCATAGCCAACTAGAAGCAATATTAAACTCTGGACATCTTATTATCTTACTTCATGAAATGATAGACTTCAATTTACTTCCATCTCCTTGGAAGAAATCTAGATCTGATGAGGACAATCTTCATCTTTTCCTTTTGCTTTTGCACAAACTCAGGACCCATTTCCTTTTTTCCTTTACTTTTTCCTTTTTCTTTTCTTTTGTTATTTTCTCTTTTTCTTTTTATTTTTTTTCCTTTCCTTTCTTTTTTCCTTTTTCTCTTTTTCTTTTTTCCTTTCTTTCTTTCCTTTCTTTCTTTTCCTTTTGTTTTTCTTTTTGTTTTATTTTGTGTGTCCTAGCCCTAAGAGAGTTCTCTTATTTGTACCATCTCATGCTTCTAACTATGGAGTAGCACAAGTTTGCTTTAATGAGGATGGATCTTTTTGTTGTCATGATGCCACCTCAATGATGAAATAAATCTGAGATATTAGGTCTAGTTTATGTAAACTTCAACTATCCTTATAGTCTTGACTGAACATCCCTTTCTTTAATCTTCTTACTTCTTGGCAGCTTAGTGATCATTAGACTTGTCATAAGTGTCACAATAGCTCAAGGTAGGTTATTGGGCTTTTCAAGCCAATAAAAAGCAAGCTAAAATCTTATGAAGGCTCAAAAGGACAAACTAGGGATTGATATCAATAGTGTTGATACTAGTTGTTGGCTCATAAAATAATGCCTATATCATCTCTCTCTTAAATAAGCAGAATTCAATTTCACCTCGAAAGTTTATCAAAGCATGTTCTAAGATCAACTAGGCCCTAGACATTCGTAATTATGCAGGAGCCCTCTCTAACTTAGCATACACAACTCAATGCTATAGAACAATTCCCTCACCTAGTAAAGTTATTTAAATCATGATGCATAGATACACTAATTTATAAATATCAAACTAGATTCGTCATTGGTTGGGCACCAGAAATGTTAAAAACCAATAAATTATAAATGCAACAAAAGTTATTTATTCAAACAGTCTTAATTTGAAAAACATAATTGTTCCAATTAAATACTAAAGAAAGCAAAATAAAATGAGCAACACTCAAGCTAAGGAAGGTTTGTTAAGTTGAGCCTCTTCTCTCTTCACATCTTCTACACTCTCATCTTGAAAGGAGGATAAGACAAAATCTTCTTCCAATCCTCCCCCTACCATGATGGTTGCTGGTGGAGGTACTCTGCCAAACTTAGGCAAAGAATTATCCTTCATGCTAGGTTTGTTGGGCTCAGGCAACTTCTCACCATTAATCAAATTTTAGATCTCGCATCTTAACCTCATGAAATTATCTATTTCATGTCCTTGCACTTGGTGGAATTGGCAGAAGGCCTTAGCATTACAATGTGGTGGTAGTGGATTTGGCAGAGGTCATGGGGTTAGTGGTTGTAATAGCTCTTTCTTTTACATCTTATTAAAAACCCAGGACAGAGGTCTTCCTAGATCTGAAAACTATCTTTTGTTTCCTTGACCAGTTGCATTGACATCCATTGCCTTCTGTGTACCTTGATTGATAGACTGGTAACTCCCCTTCTCATTTCTTCTTCCAGCAAAATAGTTCTTCTCCCTTTCCCATTCTTCTCTTTGCAATCTAGCATGGAGAAGGTCCTTGAAGTCTCTGATAAACACGTGAGATAGTCTCTCACGAAGGTTGAGCATGACACCTCTCACTATAATCCTAATATGGTCAGACTCATCTAGCCTCTTTTTGAGAAGAGCAGCCTTGTTCCTCCATCTTTTCACATGGTTAACAAAGCTCTCATTTTGCTTATGTTGAATAGTCTCCACCTCCATCAGGGTTACTTCCAGCTAATACCCATACTACTGATGAAGGCTTTCTACAACAAATCCCAATCTTTTTGGGTGTTTTCTTCTAAAGTATTGAACCCATTTTGCACAACAAGATCTAGTGAAAAGCATGAAATACATTAGAGTTTGAGCCTTAATAGCTCTAGCAGACTACATGGCAGTGATGTATTGCTTAACATGCAAATAGGGATTTTCTGTGCCACTGTACTTAGCGAAAGCAGGCATCTTGAATTTGTAAGAAACTGCTTCATCATTTTTAAATATTTTGTCCACCTCCGACACCTCTTTAGTTTTCATTTTCAAACTTCTTCTCCAAATTATCAATTAATTTTTCTACATTGGTAGTTTTAGTTTTCTCTAAAGCCTTCTTCTCTTTCTTCTTATCTTGTTGGTCTTGAAAGTAGTGCTCTCAATCATCATCATCAATTACCATGTTCTCATCATCAAATGCTACCTCTCCTACCTTAGCCTTCCCCTTGTCTTTCTACTTCTTAGTACTAGTAGATGCTTCAGTATTGTAATCCCAGTGAAAGTAATTGACTCCTCACAATTTCAGCTAGGGCCCCTTCAATTCTTCCATCTTAGAGTTGAGGGCATCATTTACCATCTTCTAAATTTGCTCAGGCTCTATTGCTTTTGATGTGAAACCGACTGAATTCTCACTAGATTCTGAGTCATAGGTGAGGTTGTCATAAGCCCTTGAACTGTCATACTCTAGGTTCGTGAGCTAAAAAGGATTAATGTGAATGTAATGCAAAATACTTGTATGTATGTATACATGAGTAATAAACAAATAAGTAAAGTCAGGATGCCTCTTCCAACCTTATATCATCAACACATGAGCATCGAGTCCTTTTTTCTAGGCATATGGTCAACATAACATCAACATGAGATGCTTTGCTTTTTGAAATATCCACTCAAACAAATTAACCAATAGTTGTATTTTCAAATAAGAACTCAGTCTATGGTAACTCCCATTAATTAAGTCTTAATCTATTGGGTTAACTGGGAAATAGCTTTTATACTATATTGTGGATTAAAACAAAATTAAAGGGTTTATCATAAATAAATTTCTTTGATAGAAAAGCAATTAACAATTCATACCACAAACAAGCTCATGATTAACAAATCTTGGTATAAATTAGGCCCATAATTGATTTCAGTGTTCCATAATTGACCTAATTATTTGTAAGCCCATTTCAAGAAAAATGTTTTTGAAAATATTTTCAAAGCCCATAAAAAGTATATTTCAAACTTTAAGCTTTGGGCTTGGGCCATGAGGTAGAGAATAATCTTTGACCCATAAAAAAAGTTTTATGCCTAAAGTCCATCTTGACATGTTTGAATATGATTGTGGACTTTTGGGCTTAAAATAGTTTTGGGCTTACACCACAATTAGTCATATTAGGAAAGAATAAATCAAATAGGCCTTAGCTCAAACTAAAACTTAATAACCATAGTCAAACAACAAGCAGTTCAGGGAAAGTAACTAGGGCAACTACATGGGCTTTAGTTTGTGGGGTAAAAGGCTTAGGTTCCCATAGCAAATATATAATAAGAGATACAAGACTATGAGTTGTTATGCAATGCTCGATTTCCATACATTGAATGAAAGCATGGTATCACTTACATATACATAACATGGGTTCCAAGGGCATCATAACTCTCGCACACAATGCAATCTAAATGGTGCAATGAATAATACCATAATAATAAAGAATAAAATAATATAAAGACCAACATAATCAACTTCTCTTATCCTCAGTGGAGTCACCACTGTGAGCAGGGATTTTCACCCCTACTCCTAGTGGAATAGTTCTTGTGACTTCGCTGCTGTTATGTTCTAGCCTTAGAGAACACAGACCTAAACTAGAAGAGATGGAGTCGCCACCTGGATGGGTCAGAAAAGAAAAGAAAAGGGTGGATGACTGGATTCCTAAGGAAACCCCAACCCCCTTATTGGGTGCAGAAAGTTGGGTACGCATAGGGAAGGTGAGAATGACCCAACACCCTCATAAATCTCAATTTATTAGAACTGACATCCTTTTCAGGTCTAAATATTATAAAATTCTTAAATTATTACAATATTATCCATATTACATGAAATTATAAAATAAACATTCATCATATTATTAAAATCAATCAAACACATTGGGCACTCATCCGAGGATGGAAGCATGCCCTTACAAATGTCCAAATGTTCTTACAACTTAAATAAAATGGGAAATCCACCGAAAAGGTGGAAATATGACCCTTATAATGGTCCATAATTCTTTTAAAATTAAAATAAGCAATTAAAATAATTAAGGCAACCACAAAGTGAAAATATGCCTTTTACAAATTCTCAAAATTTCAAATAATTAAATAAACGTAATTAAACCATTCATAGAAAATATTCAATCTGTTATAAAAGTAAATCATAAGCATACAACAATAAATCAAATAATGAAATCTAAGGTTCAATCTTAAGTTATGTATAAATCATACAACATTAAGGTTATACATATAAAATTAGGGTTTTTGGGATGAAAATTAGGGTTTTATGGTTTTGATTTGGGCATTAGGGTTTTAGGACTAGGGTTTGTGTTACAAATTAGGGTTTTAAAATGAGGTTTAAGATTTATACAAAATAAGTTAAAATCACGTTACTAGTGCTTATAAAACAACTAAGATTATTTAGCTATTGAAACTAAACAATCTTTAAAATATCTACTGCTACTAGAATCAAATTAAAACTATCATTGTTACTGTATTAAAATAACTTCCTAATATGCAAGTCATTTAATGATACTATAATGGATGAATATATCTACTAGATGTTTAAAATAAATTAAACTTAGAAAATTAAAACTGCGTGTTAGCTCATCCAATATCAATATGTTGAGTCTAACCCGTGCTACTGCTTGACCAACTTTAATCTTAAATGAACGAAGCAAGCTTGAGACAATGGCCACTGCCTCCTTGGTTACTGTGTTTTAATTGTCTTTGTTGCTGATCACCATCATCCCCTCTGTTTAATTGTTTAAGCTGCCTATTTATAAGAATCAATTAGGTTAAAACCAGTAAAGACTAAGATTAATCCAGATTTCTAAATTAAGCACGATTTGGATTAAGTACCAAAAAAAAAAAATTGGAACCATATCAAATTAAAATCAATTTATTTCGACATGAATTTGTCTATATCAAATTAAACCCTAATTAATTCAATATGACACCACCATATCAAGTTAATTAGGGTTTAATTCAATATGGACAACTAAAATTAATTAGGGTTTAATTCGATATGGATTTTGTCCATATCAAATTGGGTAGGCCAAATTTGACATTGCATGTCCCATATCCAATTAAGCTAAAACAAACGCATTTGAACTTTAGATAGGATCATTTTAGGGCTTTAAATGTTGAATCGGCTTATTTTAGGCCTTATAAAACTGGACCAATATAGTTAAAGGCTTTAAACTAGATTTAACTTAATAATAATGGACCGAACTTGACTAGGCCTCTATTAATCGAGATCAATCTAGCTTTAAGGCTAAAGTTAATGGTCTATAGATGGGTTCTCAGGATATAACCAAATTAAAATGAATCCTGATGATAACAAAAAATAACTTTTATCACCTTTTGGGGAACATTTTTTTTATAAAGTGATACCTTTTGGATTAAAGAATGTGGGGGCAACTTATCAAAGAGCAATGGTTACCCTGTTTCATGATATGATGCATAAAGAAATAGAGATGTATGTCGATGATATGATAGAAAATCTTAACATGGTGAAGATCATGTTACAGTTTTGAGAAGGTTGTTTGAGTGGCTAAGGAAATAACAGCTTCGATTAAATCTTGCCAAGTGCATATTTGGAGTTTCATTAAGGAAATTATTAGGGTTTATATTCAGCAGAAGGGGTATTGAGATTGATCCTGATAAGATTAGGGATATAGTTAAAATTCCGGCTCCTAAAATTGAAAAGTACGTCCAAAACTTTTTGGGAAGGCTTAATTATATAGCTCGATTCATTTCACAATTAACAGCTACAAGTGAGCCTATTTTCAAGCTTTTGAGAAAGAACAACTTAGGAAAATGGAATGAGAAATGTCAAATAGCCTTTGATAAGATGAAACATTATTTACAAACTCCTCTAATTCTGCAACCCCCTATATTGGGTCGCCCTCTCTTATTGTACCTGATAATTTTTGAAAGCTCATTAGGCAGTGTTCTTGAGCAGCATGATGATTCAGGAAGGAAGAAGCAAGTCATATATTATATTAGCAAAAAGTTCACCAATTGTGAAGCTAAGTAGTCTCTATTGGAAAGAACTTGTACCTTATTAGCATGGGCTGCTTACCGATTGAGGCACTATATGTTATACTATACCACCTTTTTGATATCTTGAATGGGCACCATTAAATGAATTTTTGAAAAACCAGCACTAACTGGGAGTATTACTTGATGGCACTCTCTACTGACTGAATATAAGATAATATATATCACCCAAAAGGTGATAAAAGGGGTGTTATAGCTGTCTATTTAGCAGATCTAGCTATTGAAGACTATCAACCAACAAGTTACGAGTTTTTCGATGAAGGAATCATGTTGGTAGAAAAAGTAGGGATCAAGAAAAAACTGGATTATAAAATTTGATGGGGCTTTGAAAGACTTAGGAAGTGGGATAAGAATAATCTTGATTTCTCTAGAAGGAAGATATTTTCCAGTGACATCCAAATTGTGTTTCAAATGCAACAATAATATGGCTGAATATGAAGCTTGTGCTTTAGGAATACAAGCCACTATTGGTACGAAGATTAAAAGGATATAAGTGTATGATGATTCACCATTGATAATTAACCAGTTGAAAGCAGAGTGGGAAACTAAATATCCAAAATTGGTCCCTTATTAAGAAAATGTTCTTGATTCAGTTCAAAGCTTTAAATTCATAAGTTTTGATCATGTTTCCAAATCGAGAATCAAATTATGGATGCATTGGCTAAATTAGCTATAATGTTTTGACTAGACAGTTGTGGAAAGATGCCTCCCATCAAGATCAAAACTAGAGGGGCCAATGCTTACTGTACAAACTTTGAAAAGGAATGTGATGGTAAGCCATGGTTTTATGATATCAAACAATACCTCATAAATAGGATATATCCTTTGAAAGCCTCAGACACTGACAAAAAAATAATTTGGTGACTGGCAATGAATTGCTTGTTAAGTGGTGATGCTCTTTACAGAAGAAACTATGATACAATGCTGATTAGATATGTGGATGAAAAGGAAGCTTAGGGATTGATAGAAAAAGTGCATGAGGGGTTTTGTGGGATGCATTCAAGTGGATATGAGTTAGCCCATAAAATTCCTAGAATGGGTTACTGTGAGCGGGGATTTTCACCCCCACTCCCGGTGGAATGGTTCTTGCGACTTCGGCACTATTTAGGCTTGGGCCTTAGAGAACACGGACCTAAGTCCGGAGAAAATGGAGTCGCCACCCGGACGGGCCGGGAAAAACAAAAGGGTGGATGACTCGATTCCTAAGGAATCCCCAACCCCTTAATGGGTTCGGAAAGTTGGGTACGTGTGGGGAAGGTGAGAAATGGCCTAGCACCCCCACAACGCCCGGTTCATTGGAACCGGCCTCCTTTATAAGTCTTAATATTATAAAATTCTTAAATATAATAATATCATCCATACTACACACAATAAAAAGAAAACATCATTATATTAAAATCAAAGCAATGTCCAAACAAAACAAAACAAATAAATGGACACCCATCCAAGGATGGAAACATGTCCTTACATTACATGCCTAGATAGGACACCCACCAAAAGGTAGAAACATGCCCTTTACAAAGGTTCTAAAATAGAAAAGAAAATTAAATTACATGATGTTTAACTAATGAGGTACCCACCAAGTGGAAACATACATTTTACAACTTTTGGAAGTCTAAATTGATTGATAAAAGTAAATAATCATCCATAATAAATAAATCATTCATCAAAGCTGTTAACCAAAATATAAAACAAACATCCATCCATGACAAATTAAATAAATCAAGCATTGAAATTAAATAAATTAAAGCATAAGAAATAAATCAAATATAAGTAAATATGGAATTGAATAAAGCAAATAAAAGTTCAATTATAGCTACTGTGACTTTTTATGGAATTAAAATAGATTAGGGTTTTATGTTTTAAATGGTTGGTAAGATTCTTTGATTAACCAAATTAAGGTTTGAATGGTGAAATCATGAAACTAGGGTTTTGAATACCTTAAAATACTTAAATTTGTGATTTTTGATTATTGAATTTTAAGCTACTGTGCAATTTTTGGGTTTTCATGTTTTTATGTTTTTTTATGTTTTAAAGGGATTAGGGTTCATAAAAATTAGGGTTTAAGATTTTAAAAGGATTAGGGTTTATTATTTTAGGTTTAAAAGTTGAATTTTGGATTTTAAGCTTTAAAATTAGGGTTCTCAGGTAAAAGATAATTTTTAGGGTTTTAGAAACCAATTTGATATTTTATGAAATTTTATGAATTTAAACAAATGAATTGAAGTTTTTATAAGTAGAAAAGATGTTTTTAAGGCTTTTTGAATGAAATAGAACCTACTTTAAAATCTTAAAAGAAACAGAATTTGATTTTGGTTTTGTTTAAAAATATATTCAATTAGTGTTTTAAGGTCTTTAAGAAGAAAAAAATAACAATTTTAAGTCTTTTTAGAAAAGAAGGTCACGTTTTAGTGTTTAAACTTTGGAAGAATTAAACTAAATGTAACACTCCCATACTCTATATAAGTACTATACATATACCTAGTATATATACAATACGTATATAAAGTATAAGAATGTCACTTCTAGTTTCAATTTAAAAACCTTTATCTGAGTTCAAGAAGTATTGCATTAATTTAAAGAAACATTTACGAAAAACATTATTCTTATAAATATACAACATAATTAAAATCACAAAATGTATGCATCACCTTCTAGTTGGTCTCGAGACACTCCTACCCTTCTCGTGTAATAACAGCTGGACTTCCAGATCAACCGCATAACCATCTACGCGATTACAAATCCACGCTAAGCCCGAGAGCTTAGTAGTACAAATAAATATTAAAATATACTTTACAAAAGAATCATACCTTATATTTTTAGCATCATGTTTTATTGTTCTCTTACCACGTTTTCCTTTCTCAATGCATTCTTCATATGTTCCCCACTAGTCTCATACATTATATACATATTTACATAGAACATTCACAACACGATACTTACCATTTCTATCTCATATACATATACATATACATCCTTTTAACAAATCACCATTCAATGACTTATTCAACCCTTTATGAAAACCAATCTCACAAATTCCACATTCATATACATTTTACACATCATACCACATTTTCATAAACTCATATCTCAACAAAGCTCCTCAATATATCAATACACGTATTACAAAATCATACTTCACAACATCATTTTATTCATAATTCATCAATCATGAATAACACTTCCAATAAAGGCAGCCATAGATCTCATTACTCATTTATTTCAACATTTGAATATCACATTGACAACAAAGACAGACTCGGGCCCAAAAGACACTAATATGTTATTCAAAGTTCAGAGTTACTGCATTGGTCCATAATCACAATAATCAAGCCCGTAGGCAATATATCTCATATCTCTATCCATGGATAGCGTAACAGACCCAGTCTCTTGGATCATCAACTCGGCTAAACTCGAGGAGATCCTCAACCCGGCTAGACTGTTACTACAATTCACATTTCACATTTTATAAAGTAACAGACCCAGTCTCTTGGATCTCAATTCATCTCAATTCAAAGAGATCCTCAATCCGGCAAGACTGTTACTTTTCATATATTTCGTATCAATAATTCACATAGTGTAACAGACCCAGTCTCTTGGACCTCAATTCACTCAAATTGAAGAGATCCTCAACCCGGCAAGACTGTTACATTTTCACATTTTCTAGGCATGCCGCCAAATCCAGAACTCTGAAAATTGAATCAACATATTAGACAGAACACAATTGAATCAACATTTTCATTTCATACTCAATTGAATTATCATAGCCAATAACAATGACTTCACATCTCATTTGAATCACTATAGCCAATCACAATGGCTTCATATTTCATTTGAATCACTATAGCCAATCACAATGGCTTCATATCTCAATTGAATCATCATAGCCAATAACAATGGCTTCACATCTCATTTGAGTGATCATAGCCAATCACAATGGCCTCATATCATACCATGTCTCAACTTATATTATAATATTTCATTATTCAATTGTACATAATCAATTACTTCATCATATCCTTCACAATATATATATATATATCATCATTGCAATTCACAAGATTCACAATGCATAAGACATAACATTGTTCATATAGTATCATATGCATCATCATTATCATCAAATCATATTGATCAATTCATCACTCAAGTATATATAATCAATGGCATTGCACATACTTTTTCAATGATCATTATATCTTCCACATTTCCTATATCATCATTGATATACACATAACAATTTACATTATTCATAGATTTAGAATCTTCCATATACATTTGGTTGGATCATTATTGTTTTAAGTGTGTTTAGATACAAAAGACATTTGAAGATCCAACAATGTATGACTTGTTTAGAATAAATATCATTAGCCAACACATTCAAGGGACACGGCCAAGCTTGTGGCCGTGTCTCTCAACACCAATTCAGACAGTAGCAAACACGGGCAATGGACACGGCCAAGCCAGTGGCCGTGTCTCTCAACACAAAAATCCAGTAGCAGACACGGGCAAGGGACACGGCCGTGTCTCTCAACACAACCTAGGTAGTGGCAAACACGGTCAAGGGACACGGCCAAGCTAGTGGCCGTGTCTCTCCAAAATCATCCAACACGGCCAAGTTTGCCCTAACTTGGCCGTGTCTCTCATATCTTGGCCGTGTCCTTCAATGATTTAAAGACCAAATACTTCAAAATTCATCCAAGCCCTTTAAAATTCACACCACAACCCTCTTAACCATCATCTTTGTTAATTTTTATCAATTTCCTATCACTTTAACATTTATATAACTTCATTATATCATCATAATAACCAATATATATATACATCATTATAATCAATTCCTCAAAGTACCAAATTCATTTATACTAAACTCTAACTCCACAATTCATCATCATCCTCACAAATACCCCAACTTATCATCATCTTCCACACCAACCATATCAAAACTAACTTCAATTAAAAGAAATCAAAACAAGGTGATAAAAACTCACATATATGTAATCAATAAAATCAACTCAAGAAATGAGTACTTACTTGAATAGCTTGCCAAACCTTCAACTCCACTTGCAAATCTCTTGATATCCTTAATCTTTGGTGTAATTAGAAGCAAAACCACCTTTCTCTCTCTAGCTTCTCTCTCTCCATATCTCTCTCTCTCTCTCACGAAGAAGAAAAGACGAAGAAGAAGAAGAAAGAAAGAATGAACTCTCTTCTTCCTCTCGTTCTTATCTCACTTATATATATATATATAATAATAATAATAATAATAATAATAACAATAACAATAATAATAATAATAATAATAATAAGAATAATAACAATAACAATAATAATAATAATAATAATAATAATAATAATAATAATAATTCCTCCAATAATCTCCACCACATATACTTCCTTTGACTTTCTTCTTCTCTTCTTTTTGTCCTTATTATCTTTATTATTATAATTAATTATATATATATATATAACTCACTTTTCCTACTCCCAATTTATCTCTCATGTATATGTGATGTATATGTATATGTCTTTTATATTGTAGTTATATTTCCCAAATATACATATACCTTAAGTCCAAATACAACAATAACTCCAAAACTTTTAAGGCATATCTTGGGATATTACAATCCTCTCCCCCTTAAGTAATTTCGTCCTCGAAATTATCCAACATAGTAACAATCCATTTAGAACAAATCACTATTATATGAAAATCATCGTATTCTTACATTATGATTTTATCAAGTCACATAACTTCTACTCTCCCCCTTAGAAACAATCATTTTCTCTGAAATTCATAACTCATCATTGTATAGGTATATATATATCTTATTACTTTCTCAACAAAACAATTTAGATAACTCATACATATCCAATGAATTTTTATCTTTGTATTAAAGTCAGATTATCACTTTATCTCTTTGTAGATATTCTCTTAACTTTAACCTCAAAAGTCATTAATTAATATCCTAGCATTGATTTTTTTGTTCTCACAAGCACTTTCAAAATAAATATTTACCAAATCTCAATTGATAACAATATCCTGACTTTCTTTAACTAGCTTCTCACTTAATATAAATATTAATATCATATTTTTAAACTTACTTCACAGGTCAGCAACATTTCCCTTTTTCTCTCCAAATACAATTGATGTAATTCAATTTATTTATGTTCATTCGTAAGCCAGAATATTACATCATACACATAACCATTTAAATTTATATTCCCAGTACAACTGTACATATTAAATCTCCATATTGACTAGCAACTTCAGCGAAGTCTAGATCAATCGATCTATTTAACACAATATACTAACATTTCAACCTTATTAGATTTCAACCAATAATTAACTTATCGAAATATATCATTGAATTTCACAATATATATATAACCTAATTCCATTAGGTCAAATTTATATTCAAATTCTAATCTTTTCAAATTCATATATTCAATCAATAAGAACCATGCTTATAACTATACATTTTATTACTTCAATAATTATATCATCATCTCTCATACTTATTCAAAGTTTATCAATATAACTAACAACTATAGCTTCATACACGAACTTTTCCCCAACCAGGTCGATAGTCCAAGTTCGGTTGCCCAACACAATGGGTCTGTATGGTTCTGCAGGAGGCATATAAGTCCGTTCATTTATCTTTTCACCATTTATTTCTCATAATCAATCTGGTACTTTACCTCCATTATACTTCATTACTAACATCATTGTCAACAATTATGGTTTTTCATCACATCAAAATAGTATGCTCATATATCATTAACTATATTGAATATCTCATTATTCAATCATATCATCTAGACAGGCTTCAACCATATCTTTTAACCATGTTTTTAGAAACATAGTTATCAATCTCACCAAAACTGTACCACAGTTATATCATCTCAGCTCCAAATATGAAGATAATAAAACTACCCAACTAATCACACTAATCAAATCATAGTACCATGATATATAAACAATCACATTTGGGGTTTGTAAATCAATCTTGTTCTTCTATTATTCGATTTCCAACCTTTACAATTTTAATATTATATTATATCACAAAAATTATATATTCATTCTCCAAGCTTTTATTACACCAAGAATTAACACATTTTATTTCCATCTCCAAAACAGTTTGCTTTTGTTTATTTGATCATCATTAACCTAACTCATGTTCAATAATATTATCTTTAACATTTTCTACGTCCAACTTTCAATCATATACAAATCTTACACAAGTTTCATTCATTACTCCATTTCCAAACCATCTCCTCTAAAAATTTTCAAATACATAACTCTCTTTCCTTACAATTTCTTATTTTACACTTATACATAAAACAGTTCCACACACAGAGTCTTTGAGTTCCAAGATATCTTATGATAGCCTCACTTAGTTATTGCAATAACAATTTCATTACTCAATATTACCCACATTCATTCTCATTTTCTATTTCATCACATACTCTATTCTGCATAAATTAAGATTTAATCCTTATTAATTCCACTACTATATGCAATCTCATTTCTAATACTATTAAACATGCAATGGTATAATTTAATAAACGTATTTTATACACATTCATAGGTCACGTTTATATTGTGACTCACTTCCCACCTTTCTTACATATAACCATTACATTCATGTCGAAAAGTTCATTCCACATATCCTCTTTACATATACACATAATTACGCAATTTATTAAATTTTTCTTTTGCATATAGTTTATACAAATATAAGATGGATCACTTTCCTTTAACTCTTATCATTCTCATTCTTTTAACATAACTTAAGTTATTCATTAACTTCAATAAATATATACACTCTACTTATAATATTATTTCACAAAGAACCTAATCACATTTCCAATGTGATATTTCTCTCACATTTGTTTTTAAATATCTTTAACATATCTTTCATATTCTTTTTCATCCTTTCCAATCAAATTACTTAAAGTAACTCATTTCCCATTTGATCAATTCCTTTTCTTTTATTTCAAACCAAATTTTCCTACTATCAATCTCATTCCCCAATTCATAATACTTTCATGTGCACTACTCTATATTTCATATATCTCATGTATTAAATACATTAAACTATCAATATTTAAATGATCTTTATCCACATTCCATTAAAACTATAAACTTTCAACTTATTTATCTCATTCTCTTAATATAAACTTTAAATCATCTTATATGTGTATACCACAAAGCAACATCCAAAACATATATGTTTTACAATTATTAAGCTCATTCCAAAAATCTAAATGTTACATATTACCACCATTAACATGAGCTTTCACAATATTCAACCATATCACATTTCTAACATTGAAATCATCATGTTTGTATTTAACAATACAAACAACACCCATATCACTTCGTACTTAACCAACATCATCTTCTTTTTTTTTCCTTTAAACACAACCTTAACTTTACATATCCACACCTTAAATTATCACACTTAATCTATACTAATCAACTCATTCAATATTTCACTATACTTCTTTCATTTAAATAACATATCTTTTCATATTACCCATCCAACAACATTTCCTCTTTCTAGAAATCCAAACATAAAGTTTATTGGAAAGAGATTCAAATAATAGAGGAAAGATTTCATACTTTAATCTAAATTTTGTTTTTAACTCATTCTCAACTTTATTCTTCTAGCCATTTCTTTATATGTCAAACGCATATCAATAATCAAACTTTTTACTTATAAATTCCATATCATTTCTTTATATCACAATCACCTCTCAATTATCAACATTTCAAAATTTGTTTTCATATAAAACCTCATTTACACATTATCATATATCTCATGTAATTCAAATACATCACAAATCACATAATGCCACGTTCGAGACCAACCTAGATGTGAATGCATATGCATGTCTTACCAATTGCATTTCCAAAATCTTCTTTTCAATTCTTATTTAAACTCTTCAAAAATTTTCTTTTTAATTTCTCTTAGGCCGAGAATCTCTAACCTAAGCTCTGATACCAAAATAATTGTAACACTCCCATACTCTATATAAGTACTATACATATACCTAGTATATATACAATACGTATATAAAGTATAAGAATGTCACTTCTAGTTTCAATTTAAAAACCTTTATCTGAGTTCAAGAAGTATTGCATTAATTTAAAGAAACATTTACGAAAAACATTAATCTTATAAATATACAACATAATTAAAATCACAAAATGTATGCATCACCTTCTAGTTGGTCTCGAGACGCTCTTACCCTTCTCGTGGCTTAACAGCTGGACTTCCAGATCAACCGCATAACCACCTGCGCGATTACAAATCCGCGCTAAGCCCGAGAGCTTAGTAGTACAAATAAATATTAAAATATACTTTACAAAAGAATCATACCTTATATTTTTAGCATCATGTTTTATTGTTCTCTTACCACGTTTTCCTATCTCAATGCATTCTTCATATGTTCCCCACTAGTCTCATACATTATATACATATTTACATAGAACATTCACAACACGATACTTACCATTTCTATCTCATATACATATACATATCATCCTTTTAACAAATCACCATTCAATGACTTATTCAACCCTTTATGAAAACCAATCTCACAAATTCCACATTCATATACATTTTACACATCATACCACATTTTCATAAACTCATATCTCAACAAAGCTCCTCAATATATCAATACACGTATTACAAAATCATACTTCACAACATCATTTTATTCACAATTCATCAATCATGAATCACACTTCCAATAAAGGCAGCCATAGATCTCATTACTCATTTATTTCAACATTTGAATATCACATTGACAACAAAGACAGACTCGGGCCCAAAAGACACTAATATGTTATTCAAAGTTCAGAGTTACTGCATTGGTCCATAATCACAATAATCAATCCCGTAGGCAATATATCTCATATCTCTATCCATGGATAGCGTAACAGACCCAGTCTCTTGGATCATCAACTCGGCTAAACTCGAGGAGATCCTCAACCCGGCTAGACTGTTACTACAATTCACATTTCACATTTTATTAAGTAACAGACCCAGCCTCTTGGATCTCAATTCATCTCAATTCAAAGAGATCCTCAATCCGGCAAGACTGTTACTTTTCATATATTTCGTATCAATAATTCACATAGTGTAACAGACCCAGTCTCTTGGACCTCAATTCACTCAAATTGAAGAGATCCTCAACCCGGCAAGACTGTTACATTTTCACATTTTCTAGGCATGCCGCCAAATCCAGAACTCTGAAAATTGAATCAACATATTAGACAGAACACAATTGAATCAACATTTTCATTTCATACTCAATTGAATTATCATAGCCAATAACAATGACTTCACATCTCATTTGAATCACTATAGCCAATCACAATGGCTTCATATTTCATTTGAATCACTATAGCCAATCACAATGGCTTCATATCTCAATTGAATCATCATAGCCAATAACAATGGCTTCACATCTCATTTGAGTGATCATAGCCAATCACAATGGCCTCATATCATACCATGTCTCAACTTATATTATAATATTTCATTATTCAATTGTACATAATCAATTACTTCATCATATCCTTCACAATATATATATATATATATCATCATTGCAATTCACAAGATTCACAATGCATAAGACATAACATTGTTCATATAGTATCATATGCATCATCATTATCATCAAATCATATTGATCAATTCATCACTCAAGTATATATAATCAATGGCATTGCACATACTTTTTCAATGATCATTATATCTTCCACATTTCCTATATCATCATTGATATACACATAACAATTTACATTATTCATAGATTTAGAATCTTCCATATACATTTGGTTGGATCATTATTGTTTTAAGTGTGTTTAGATACAAAAGACATTTGAAGATCCAACAATGTATGACTTGTTTAGAATAAATATCATTAGCCAACACATTCAAGGGACACGGCCAAGCTTGTGGCCGTGTCTCTCAACACCAATTCAGACAGTAGCAAACACGGGCAATGGACACGGCCAAGCCAGTGGCCGTGTCTCTCAACACAAAAATCCAGTAGCAGACACGGGCAAGGGACACGGCCGTGTCTCTCAACACAACCTAGGCAGTGGCAAACACGGTCAAGGGACATGGCCAAGCTAGTGGCCGTGTCTCTCCAAAATCATCCAACACGGCCAAGTTTGCCCTAACTTGGCCGTGTCTCTCATATCTTGGCCGTGTCCTTCAATGATTTAAAGACCAAATACTTCAAAATTCATCCAAGCCCTTTAAAATTCACACCACAACCCTCTTAACCATCATCTTTGTTAATTTTTATCAATTTCCTATCACTTTAACATTTATATAACTTCATTATATCATCATAATAACCAATATATATATACATCATTATAATCAATTCCTCAAAGTACCAAATTCATTTATACTAAACTCTAACTCCACAATTCATCATCATCCTCACAAATACCCCAACTTATCATTATCTTCCACACCAACCATATCAAAACTAACTTCAATTAAAAGAAATCAAAACAAGGAGATAAAAACTCACATATATGTAATCAATAAAATCAACTCAAGAAATGAGTACTTACTTGAATAGCTTGCCAAACCTTCAACTCCACTTGCAAATCTCTTGATATCCTTAATCTTTGGTGTAATTAGAAGCAAAACCACCTTTCTCTCTCTAGCTTCTCTCTCTCCATATCTCTCTCTCTCTCTCACGAAGAAGAAAAGACAAAGAAGAAGAAGAAAGAAAGAATGAACTCTCTTCTTCCTCTCGTTCTTATCTCACTTATATATATATATAATAATAATAATAATAATAATAATAATATTAATAATAATAACAATAACAATAATAATAATAATAATAAGAATAATAACAATAACAATAATAATAATAATAATAATAATAATAATAATTCCTCCAATAATCTCCACCACATATACTTCCTTTGACTTTCTTCTTCTCTTCTTTTTGTCCTTATTATCTTTATTATTATAATTAATTATATATATATATAACTCACTTTTCCTACTCCCAATTTATCTCTCATGTATATGTATATGTCTTATATATTGTAGTTATATTTCCCAAATATACATATACCTTAAGTCCAAATACAACAATAACTCCAAAACTTTTAAGGCATATCTTGGGATATTACAATTCTCTCCCCCTTAAGTAATTTCGTCCTCGAAATTATCCAACATAGTAACAATCCATTTAGAACAAATCACTATTATATGAAAATCATCATATTCTTACATTATGATTTTATCAAGTCACATAACTTCTACTCTCCCCCTTAGAAACAATCATTTTCTCTGAAATTCATAACTCATCATTGTATAGGTGTATATATATCTTATTACTTTCTCAACAAAACAATTTAGATAACTCATACATATCCAATGAATTTTTATCTTTGTATTGAAGTCAGATTATCACTTTATCTCTTTGTAGATATTCTCTTAACTTTAACCTCAAAAGTCATTAATTAATATCCTAGCATTGATTTTTTTTTCTCACAATCACTTTCAAAATAAATATTTACCAAATCTCAATTGATAACAATATCCTGACTTTCTTTAACTTGCTTCTCACTTAATATAAATATTAATATCATATTTTTAAACTTACTTCACAGGTCAGCAACATTTCCCTTTTTCTCTCCAAATACAATTGATGTAATTCAATTTATTTATGTTCATTCGTAAGCCAAAATATTACATCATACACATAACCATTTAAATTTATATTCCCAGTACAACTGTACATATTAAATCTCCATATTGACTTGCAACTTCAGCGAAGTCTAGATCAATCGATCTGTTTAACACAATAAACTAACATTTCAACCTTATTAGATTTCAACCAATAATTAACTTATCGAAATATATCATTGAATTTCACAATATATATATATATAACCTAATTCCATTAGGTCAAACTTATATTCAAATTCTAATCTTTTCAAATTCATATATTCAATCAATAAGAACCATGCTTATAACTATACATTTTATTACTTCAATAATTATATCATCATCTCTCATACTTATTCAAAGTTTATCAATATAACTAACAACTATAGCTTCATACACGAACTTTTCCCCAACCAGGTCGATAGTCCAAGTTCGGTTGCCCAACACAATGGGTCTGTATGGTTCTGCAGGAGGCATATAAGTCCGTTCATTTATCTTTTCACCATTTATTTCTCATAATCAATCTGGTACTTTACCTCCATTATACTTCATTACTAACATCATTGTCAACAATTATGGTTTTTCATCACATCAAAATAGTATGCTCATATATCATCAACTATATTGAATATCTCATTATTCAATCATATCATCTAGACAGGCTTCAACCATATCTTTTAACCATGTTTTTAGAAACATAGTTATCAATCTCACCAAAACTGTACCACAGTTATATCATCTCAGCTCCAAATATGAAGATAATAAAACTACCCAACTAATCACACTAATCAAATCATAGTACCATGATATATAAACAATCACATTTGGGGTTTGTAAATCAATCTTGTTCTTCTATTATTCGATTTCCAACCTTTACAATTTTAATATTATATTATATCACAAAAATTATATATTCATTCTCCAAGCTTTTATTACACCAAGAATTAACACATTTTATTTCCATCTCCAAAACAGTTTGCTTTTGTTTATTTGATCATCATTAACCTAACTCATGTTCAATAATATTATCTTTAACATTTTCTAGGTCCAACTTTCAATCATATACAAATCTTACACAAGTTTCATTCATTACTCCATTTCCAAACCATCTCCTCTAAAATTTTTCAAATACATAACTCTCTTTCCTTACAATTTCTTATTTTACACTTATACATAAAACAGTTCCACACACAGAGTCTTTGAGTTCCAAGATATCTTATGATAGCCTCACTTAGTTATTGCAATAACAATTTCATTACTCAATATTACCCACATTCATTCTCATTTTCTATTTCATCACATACTCTATTCTGCATAAATTAAGATTTAATCCTTATTAATTCCACTACTATATGCAATCTCATTTCTAATACCATTAAACATGCAATGGTATAATATAATAAACGTATTTTATACACATTCATAGGTCACGTTTATATTGTGACTCACTTCCCACCTTTCTTACATATAACCATTACATTCATGTCGAAAAGTTCATTCCACATATCCTCTTTACATATACACATAATTACTCAATTTATTAAATTTTTCTTTTGCATATAGTTTATACAAATATAAGATGGATCACTTTCCTTTAACTCTTATCATTCTCATTCTTTTAACATAACTTAAGTTATTCATTAACTTCAATAAATATATACACTCTACTTATAATATTATTTCACAAAGAACCTAATCACATTTCCAATGTGATATTTCTCTCACATTTGTTTTTAAATATCTTTAACATATCTTT
The DNA here is from genome assembly GCA_947685225.1 of Garcia nutans. Lineage (NCBI taxonomy): Eukaryota > Viridiplantae > Streptophyta > Magnoliopsida > Malpighiales > Euphorbiaceae > Garcia > Garcia nutans. The sequence goes on from CANTUV010000013.1 coordinate 4,530,935, forward strand.
CATATTCTTTTTCATCCTTTCCAATCAAATTACTTAAAGTAACTCATTTCCCATTTGATCAATTCCTTTTCTTTTATTTCAAACCAAATTTTCCTACTATCAATCTCATTCCCCAATTCATAATACTTTCATGTGCACTACTCTATATTTCATATATCTCATGTATTAAATACATTAAACTATCAATATTTAAATGATCTTTATCCACATTCCATTAAAACTATAAACTTTCAACTTATTTATCTCATTCTCTTAATATAAACTTTAAATCATCTTATATGTGTATACCACAAAGCAACATCCAAAACATATATGTTTTACAATTATTAAGCTCATTCCAAAAATCTAAATGTTACATATTACCACCATTAACATGAGCTTTCACAATATTCAACCATATCACATTTCTAACATTGAAATCATCATGTTTGTATTTAACAATACAAACAACACCCATATCACTTCGTACTTAACCAACATCATCTTCTTTTTTTTTCCTTTAAACACAACCTTAACTTTACATATCCACACCTTAAATTATCACACTTAATCTATACTAATCAACTCATTCAATATTTCACTGTACTTCTTTCATTTAAATAACATATCTTTTCATATTACCCATCCAACAACATTTCCTCTTTCTAGAAATCCAAACATAAAGTTTATTGGAAAGAGATTTAAATAATAGAGGAAAGATTTCATACTTTAATCTAAATTTTGTTTTTAACTCATTCTCAACTTTATTCTTCTAGCCATTTCTTTATATGTCAAACGCATATCAATAATCAAACTTTTTACTTATAAATTCCATATCATTTCTTTATATCACAATCACCTCTCAATTATCAACATTTCAAAATTTGTTTTCATATAAAACCTCATTTACACATTATCATATATCTCATGTAATTCAAATACATCACAAATCACATAATGCCACGTTCGAGACCAACCTAGATGTGAATGCATATGCATGTCTTACCAATTGCATTTCCAAAATCTTCTTTTCAATTCTTATTTAAACTCTTCAAAAATTTTCTTTTTAATTTCTCTTAGGCCGAGAATCTCTAACCTAAGCTCTGATACCAAAATAATTGTAACACTCCCATACTCTATATAAGTACTATACATATACCTAGTATATATACAATACGTATATAAAGTATAAGAATGTCACTTCTAGTTTCAATTTAAAAACCTTTATCTGAGTTCAAGAAGTATTGCATTAATTTAAAGAAACATTTACGAAAAACATTAATCTTATAAATATACAACATAATTAAAATCACAAAATGTATGCATCACCTTCTAGTTGGTCTCGAGACGCTCTTACCCTTCTCGTGGCTTAACAGCTGGACTTCCAGATCAACCGCATAACCACCTGCGCGATTACAAATCCGCGCTAAGCCCGAGAGCTTAGTAGTACAAATAAATATTAAAATATACTTTACAAAAGAATCATACCTTATATTTTTAGCATCATGTTTTATTGTTCTCTTACCACGTTTTCCTATCTCAATGCATTCTTCATATGTTCCCCACTAGTCTCATACATTATATACATATTTACATAGAACATTCACAACACGATACTTACCATTTCTATCTCATATACATATACATATCATCCTTTTAACAAATCACCATTCAATGACTTATTCAACCCTTTATGAAAACCAATCTCACAAATTCCACATTCATATACATTTTACACATCATACCACATTTTCATAAACTCATATCTCAACAAAGCTCCTCAATATATCAATACACGTATTACAAAATCATACTTCACAACATCATTTTATTCACAATTCATCAATCATGAATCACACTTCCAATAAAGGCAGCCATAGATCTCATTACTCATTTATTTCAACATTTGAATATCACATTGACAACAAAGACAGACTCGGGCCCAAAAGACACTAATATGTTATTCAAAGTTCAGAGTTACTGCATTGGTCCATAATCACAATAATCAATCCCGTAGGCAATATATCTCATATCTCTATCCATGGATAGCGTAACAGACCCAGTCTCTTGGATCATCAACTCGGCTAAACTCGAGGAGATCCTCAACCCGGCTAGACTGTTACTACAATTCACATTTCACATTTTATTAAGTAACAGACCCAGCCTCTTGGATCTCAATTCATCTCAATTCAAAGAGATCCTCAATCCGGCAAGACTGTTACTTTTCATATATTTCGTATCAATAATTCACATAGTGTAACAGACCCAGTCTCTTGGACCTCAATTCACTCAAATTGAAGAGATCCTCAACCCGGCAAGACTGTTACATTTTCACATTTTCTAGGCATGCCGCCAAATCCAGAACTCTGAAAATTGAATCAACATATTAGACAGAACACAATTGAATCAACATTTTCATTTCATACTCAATTGAATTATCATAGCCAATAACAATGACTTCACATCTCATTTGAATCACTATAGCCAATCACAATGGCTTCATATTTCATTTGAATCACTATAGCCAATCACAATGGCTTCATATCTCAATTGAATCATCATAGCCAATAACAATGGCTTCACATCTCATTTGAGTGATCATAGCCAATCACAATGGCCTCATATCATACCATGTCTCAACTTATATTATAATATTTCATTATTCAATTGTACATAATCAATTACTTCATCATATCCTTCACAATATATATATATATATATCATCATTGCAATTCACAAGATTCACAATGCATAAGACATAACATTGTTCATATAGTATCATATGCATCATCATTATCATCAAATCATATTGATCAATTCATCACTCAAGTATATATAATCAATGGCATTGCACATACTTTTTCAATGATCATTATATCTTCCACATTTCCTATATCATCATTGATATACACATAACAATTTACATTATTCATAGATTTAGAATCTTCCATATACATTTGGTTGGATCATTATTGTTTTAAGTGTGTTTAGATACAAAAGACATTTGAAGATCCAACAATGTATGACTTGTTTAGAATAAATATCATTAGCCAACACATTCAAGGGACACGGCCAAGCTTGTGGCCGTGTCTCTCAACACCAATTCAGACAGTAGCAAACACGGGCAATGGACACGGCCAAGCCAGTGGCCGTGTCTCTCAACACAAAAATCCAGTAGCAGACACGGGCAAGGGACACGGCCGTGTCTCTCAACACAACCTAGGCAGTGGCAAACACGGTCAAGGGACATGGCCAAGCTAGTGGCCGTGTCTCTCCAAAATCATCCAACACGGCCAAGTTTGCCCTAACTTGGCCGTGTCTCTCATATCTTGGCCGTGTCCTTCAATGATTTAAAGACCAAATACTTCAAAATTCATCCAAGCCCTTTAAAATTCACACCACAACCCTCTTAACCATCATCTTTGTTAATTTTTATCAATTTCCTATCACTTTAACATTTATATAACTTCATTATATCATCATAATAACCAATATATATATACATCATTATAATCAATTCCTCAAAGTACCAAATTCATTTATACTAAACTCTAACTCCACAATTCATCATCATCCTCACAAATACCCCAACTTATCATCATCTTCCACACCAACCATATCAAAACTAACTTCAATTAAAAGAAATCAAAACAAGGAGATAAAAACTCACATATATGTAATCAATAAAATCAACTCAAGAAATGAGTACTTACTTGAATAGCTTGCCAAACCTTCAACTCCACTTGCAAATCTCTTGATATCCTTAATCTTTGGTGTAATTAGAAGCAAAACCACCTTTCTCTCTCTAGCTTCTCTCTCTCCATATCTCTCTCTCTCTCTCACGAAGAAGAAAAGACGAAGAAGAAGAAGAAAGAAAGAATGAACTCTCTTCTTCCTCTCGTTCTTATCTCACTTATATATAATAATAATAATAATAATAATAATAATAATAATAATAATAATAATAATAACAATAACAATAATAATAATAATAAGAATAATAACAATAACAATAATAATAATAATAATAATAATAATAATAATAATTCCTCCAATAATCTCCACCACATATACTTCCTTTGACTTTCTTCTTCTCTTCTTTTTGTCCTTATTATCTTTATTATTATAATTAATTATATATATATAACTCACTTTTCCTACTCCCAATTTATCTCTCATGTATATGTATATGTCTTATATATTGTAGTTATATTTCCCAAATATACATATACCTTAAGTCCAAATACAACAATAACTCCAAAACTTTTAAGGCATATCTTGGGATATTACAATTCTCTCCCCCTTAAGTAATTTCGTCCTCGAAATTATCCAACATAGTAACAATCCATTTAGAACAAATCACTATTATATGAAAATCATCATATTCTTACATTATGATTTTATCAAGTCACATAACTTCTACTCTCCCCCTTAGAAACAATCATTTTCTCTGAAATTCATAACTCATCATTGTATAGGTATATATATATCTTATTACTTTCTCAACAAAACAATTTAGATAACTCATACATATCCAATGAATTTTTATCTTTGTATTGAAGTCAGATTATCACTTTATCTCTTTGTAGATATTCTCTTAACTTTAACCTCAAAAGTCATTAATTAATATCCTAGCATTGATTTTTTTGTTCTCACAATCACTTTCAAAATAAATATTTACCAAATCTCAATTGATAACAATATCCTGACTTTCTTTAACTTGCTTCTCACTTAATATAAATATTAATATCATATTTTTAAACTTACTTCACAGGTCAGCAACATTTCCCTTTTTCTCTCCAAATACAATTGATGTAATTCAATTTATTTATGTTCATTCGTAAGCCAAAATATTACATCATACACATAACCATTTAAATTTATATTCCCAGTACAACTGTACATATTAAATCTCCATATTGACTTGCAACTTCAGCGAAGTCTAGATCAATCGATCTATTTAACACAATATACTAACATTTCAACCTTATTAGATTTCAACCAATAATTAACTTATCGAAATATATCATTGAATTTCACAATATATATATATAACCTAATTCCATTAGGTCAAACTTATATTCAAATTCTAATCTTTTCAAATTCATATATTCAATCAATAAGAACCATGCTTATAACTATACATTTTATTACTTCAATAATTATATCATCATCTCTCATACTTATTCAAAGTTTATCAATATAACTAACAACTATAGCTTCATACACGAACTTTTCCCCAACCAGGTCGATAGTCCAAGTTCGGTTGCCCAACACAATGGGTCTGTATGGTTCTGCAGGAGGCATATAAGTCCGTTCATTTATCTTTTCACCATTTATTTCTCATAATCAATCTGGTACTTTACCTCCATTATACTTCATTACTAACATCATTGTCAACAATTATGGTTTTTCATCACATCAAAATAGTATGCTCATATATCATCAACTATATTGAATATCTCATTATTCAATCATATCATCTAGACAGGCTTCAACCATATCTTTTAACCATGTTTTTAGAAACATAGTTATCAATCTCACCAAAACTGTACCACAGTTATATCATCTCAGCTCCAAATATGAAGATAATAAAACTACCCAACTAATCACACTAATCAAATCATAGTACCATGATATATAAACAATCACATTTGGGGTTTGTAAATCAATCTTGTTATTCTATTATTCGATTTCCAACCTTTACAATTTTAATATTATATTATATCACAAAAATTATATATTCATTCTCCAAGCTTTTATTACACCAAGAATTAACACATTTTATTTCCATCTCCAAAACAGTTTGCTTTTGTTTATTTGATCATCATTAACCTAACTCATGTTCAATAATATTATCTTTAACATTTTCTACGTCCAACTTTCAATCATATACAAATCTTACACAAGTTTCATTCATTACTCCATTTCCAAACCATCTCCTCTAAAAATTTTCAAATACATAACTCTCTTTCCTTACAATTTCTTATTTTACACTTATACATAAAACAGTTCCACACACAGAGTCTTTGAGTTCCAAGATATCTTATGATAGCTTCACTTAGTTATTGCAATAACAATTTCATTACTCAATATTACCCACATTCATTCTCATTTTCTATTTCATCACATACTCTATTCTGCATAAATTAAGATTTAATCCTTATTAATTCCACTACTATATGCAATCTCATTTCTAATACCATTAAACATGCAATGGTATAATATAATAAACGTATTATATACACATTCATAGGTCACGTTTATATTGTGACTCACTTCCCACCTTTCTTACATATAACCATTACATTCATGTCGAAAAGTTCATTCCACATATCCTCTTTACATATACACATAATTACTAAATTTATTAAAATTTTCTTTTGCATATAGTTTATACAAATATAAGATGGATCACTTTCCTTTAACTCTTATCATTCTCATTCTTTTAACATAACTTAAGTTATTCATTAACTTCAATAAATATATACACTCTACTTATAATATTATTTCACAAAGAACCTAATCACATTTCCAATGTGATATTTCTCTCACATTTGTTTTTAAATATCTTTAACATATCTTTCATATTCTTTTTCATCCTTTCCAATCAAATTACTTAAAGTAACTCATTTCCCATTTGATCAATTCCTTTTCTTTTATTTCAAACCAAATTTTCCTACTATCAATCTCATTCCCCAATTCATAATACTTTCATGTGCACTACTCTATATTTCATATATCTCATGTATTAAATACATTAAACTATGAATATTTAAATGATCTTTATCCACATTCCATTAAAACTATAAACTTTCAACTTATTTATCTCATTCTCTTAATATCAACTTTAAATCATCTTATATGTGTATACCACAAAGCAACATCCAAAACATATATGTTTTACAATTATTAAGCTCATTCCAAAAATCTAAATGTTACATATTACCACCATTAACATGAGCTTTCACAATATTCAACCATATCACATTTCTAACATTGAAATCATCATGTTTGTATTTAACAATACAAACAACACCCATATCACTTCGTACTTAACCAACATCATCTTCTTCTTTTTTTCCTTTAAACACAACCTTAACTTTACATATCCACACCTTAAATTATCACACTTAATCTATACTAATCAACTCATTCAATATTTCACTGTACTTCTTTCATTTAAATAACATATCTTTTCATATTACCCATCCAACAACATTTCCTCTTTCTAGAAATCCAAACATAAAGTTTATTGGAAAGAGATTCAAATAATAGAGGAAAGATTTCATACTTTAATCTAAATTTTGTTTTTAACTCATTCTCAACTTTATTCTTCTAGCCATTTCTTTATATGTCAAACGCATATCAATAATCAAACTTTTTACTTATAAATTCCATATCATTTCTTTATATCACAATCACCTCTCAATTATCAACATTTCAAAATTTGTTTTCATATAAAACCTCATTTACACATAATGCCCCGCAGGAAGTTATTTCGCCCGCAGGAAAATTCCTGCGGGTGAGGTGCTGAGCCTACGGGCGCGTCGCCCGCAGGAATTTTCTGCGGGCGAATATTTTGCCCGCAGGAAATTCCTGCGGGCGAAGGTTTTGCCTGCAGGATTTTCCTGCTGGGCAAAACCTCCTCGGGCCCGCGCGACTGTTTTTCGCTGTCGATTTTTTTGGACTCCGATTTTTATTTTTATTTTTTTGATTTTGATTTGTTTATTTTTATTTTTATTAATAAAAATTAGATAATAAAGCAAAAACTATTTAATTAAAATTATTTTGGACCGATTAGACAACAAAAATCATTTTGCACTAAATAAAACATATTGGATCAGATTGAGTAAAAAATTAAGGGTCTACAGTTTGCCCCCTGCTTGAATGATCTGAAACCTTAGTGAAAGAGAGTGAAAAGCAATAAGACTTAATTTTTGATATAGCGACTTGTTTTGGGTTCTGGACCCAAGGATGATTCTAGGTTCTGGACCTAAGAAAAATTTGGGTTCTTGACCCGGTTCGAGTTTTGGACTCAAGGATGACTCTAGATTCTTGACCAAAGTAAAATTTGGATTCTGGACCCAGTTCGAGTTTTGGACTCAAGGATGTCTCTAGGTTCTAGACCTAAAGGAAATTTGGGTTCTGGACCCGAGTTAAGTTCTGGACTTAGAAAATTCTAGGTTCTAGACCTAAGAAAAATTTGGGTTATGGACTTAAAAAAAAAAGATTCTAGGTTCTGGACTTAAGAAAAATTTAGGTTCTGGACCCGAGCTAAGTTCTGGACTTAGAAAATTTTAGGTTCTGGACCTAAGAAAAATTTGGGTTCTGGACTTAAAAAAGATTCTAGGTTCTGGACCTAAGGAAAATTTGGGTTCTGGACCCGAGCTAAGTTCTGGACTTAGAAAATTCTAGGTTCTGGACCTAAGAAAAATTTGGGTTCTGGACCCGAGCTAAGTTCTGGACTTAAACAAATTATAGGTTCTAGACCTAAGAAAAATTTGGATTCTGGACCCGAGCTAAGTTTTGGACTTAGAAAATTCTAGGTTCTGGACCCGAGCTAAGTTCTGGACTTAAAAAAGATTCTAGTTTCTGGACCTAAGAAAAATTTTGGTTCTGGACTCGAGCTAAAAAGTTTAGCTAATTTTTAGGCATATGTCTTTCTATTGCCTCCTTGGTGTAAAAATATTTGTATACTCGCAATTATCTGAATGATTATAGTGAATAATTGAATTTTTTGTTTATTTACTGTGTAATTACTGTTCATGCACTATTCACTATTTAGAAATAGTAAATTTACTATTCACAAATAGTATCAAATAGTATTACTATTGAAAAAAGTGATTTTACTATTCACCAATAGTAATACTATTCAAGAATAGTAACATTTACTATTTATAACTAGTAATACTATTCATAAATAGTAACATTTACTATTCATCAATAGTAATACTATTCATAAATAGTGATATTTACTATTCATCAATAGTAATACTATTTATAAATAGTGATATTTTCTATTCATCAATAGTAATACTATTTATAAATAGTAAAATTCGCTATTCATGCACAGTTTTGAGTTTGTTTTCATCTGCTTGCCGTTCCTCTATAAAAGGCCATCAATTCTCCATAAAATTTCAATATTTCAATTTCAGTTTTGTAATCCTTTCAAATTTCTTTTCAATTTTAGCACATAATTTTCAAAAACAATGCATGCTTCGAGGTCGCGGACTCATTCTAATGCTGAATTATTGGAGTTTATTCGGCATCATGAAGACGGAAATCTAGATATACTGGCCGGGATGCCGCTTCATCGCAGTTCCAATCAAAAGAGCGAGGTAATGTTTTTTTTTTTACTTTTTTCACTTTTATTTTTATTATGAAAAATAAATTAATTTAAATAGATTGAATAACGTGTACTTACCTGGTATTAACTTACCTGGGTCTGTGTTAGCATGATCGTTGTGTCGTTCGGGCCGGAGGGTGTATTTACAAAGCTCGACAATGGTATGATGTAGTGCCTTCTCGGGTAAGGCGGATTATCCGAGATTGCGGCTTTGAGCAGTTTGTCTTACAATTGCCGTCCGAAGAATACCAAATAGACCGAAGCGTGGTCTAGGCATTGGCAGAGCGATGGCTGGATACAACTCACTTGCCCATTGGGGAGATGACAATTGGTCTGGTCGATTTTACTGCCATAACCGACCTTCGATATGATGGTGCTCCGGTTCCTCTAACCAATGAAATTTTAACATTTGAAGAAATTCAGGAATTAATTGGTATGGAACCATCATATATAGGACCTCGTAAGATAAAATCGAGCCGATTCATAGTTATTAGATGAACTACGAAGGTCGGATTGGCAGAAACAGGGCCGAACAGTATGCCCGAGGATTTTTGTTATATCTGCTCGGTTCAACCTTCTTTGGCAGCACTAAATCATCCATTCACTTTTATCAGTGTTGTGTGCCCTTTCTTATCTCAGAATGGTACCATCTTCTGGTTGGGGTGAAGCTGGTCTTGCATGTCTTTATCATGGCCTTGATAAGCTTTGTCGAAACAAGAATTCTTTTGTCGGCTTGATGGCGGTTGTCGAGGTATTCTTTCTTCCACCAATGTCTTTTCCCTTTTCCTCTTGTGATCTTTATTGTTATTGCAGATATGGGCATATGAACACAACCTCGTGAGAGTACCCAGCATTTCCCGAGAGAGAATCGGGTATCCGAGATTAAATTTTTGGTTGTCCGATCGTGTGAACGTTCCTGGCTCTCATCATGTGCATACTCATCGCTTTGTGTTGAGCCGCTTAACCTGGGATCAGGTAAAATAACATTAGAGTGCTTTAAATGTTTTGCAAAAATTTTACTTACCTTATGTTATCCTATAGGTGAATTTGGCCTGGTGGAATCCAGAAGAGCGAGCAAACTAGTCTCCTTTGATGAGGGCTGCACTATTTTTCCAACATTCTCGGTGAATTATTGCTGGCCCCGTGTCTAGTGGCTGGTTTATCGGGAAAAGGGTTTATGAATGGTTTCTCGGCCCAGAGCAGCTGAGGTTTTTGATGTAAATCCTAGAATACACTTTAAATATTATGTCGATGCCGGAGGAAGCTTGGTGGTCGGCCCGGTATGGTCATAATGCCGAGTCATTTCTCAATTTACCGAGTCCATTTTATGCCCGTTTTATTCAAATAAGACTCTTGCACTTCGATGTGTCTCCTGTCGGTGTGCGGGAGATTTCCGATGGAAATGAGGATAGAGATGAGGAGGAACATGTAGGAAAGTCTATTCCATATCTCGAGACCAATACTTCTCAGGTAAAACTCTTACTACTTTTTCATTGCAACTGCTCTTTCTTTCTTTGATTCTTTAATGATTGTTGCAGTTTATTGGCTCGTTTGATCATGAGGCTGGACCTTCTTTTACTCCCCCTTCGTTTGATCATTCTAGCCTGCCGGATATGCCATGTCATCCGCACGGTATTGATATGAATTACCTGGTAAGTTCCTTATTTCATAATAGTTTATGCTATATGTATGCATGATTATGTATGCTCTTACCTTTTCCCTTCTTGGCTCACAGCGGATGCTCGAGGAACAAAATAAGAAACTTCAAGAAGAGTTGGCTGCAAGTCGTCAGCAGGCTTCTCATTTTGAAAGTTTATATCATCAATCCGAACATAATTTCCGTGACTTTCAATTTCAAGGAATGAGGGATCCCAGTGCTTCTTCATCGAGAGGCCCCCAGGCTGATGACCACAAGATCCTTTCGTCTACTTCTGATGAGGACCATGACAAATCAGAACTCCAAGGCAATAGGGATTTTAGTGCTTCTACTTCGGATGATCCCGGGACGAGTAATTTGCCCCTTACTCCAACAAGCGATGACTTTTTCAAGTCTTTATTTGGTGACCTACCACCACCCTCTTAGTGACATGTAAACATTGAAATAATTGTAAGACATTGTACAATAATGAAAAATATACAATTTTCCTCTTTACTATAATATTTTTTTTTTGCTACTGCCATTTTTAGTTTTTCTCCTTTTTCTCCGCTACTGCCATTTTTTTTTAGTTTCCGCCAAAAATATTTTTTATTTATAATACATCATAATTAATATCCACTTCTTTTGTTAAACCAAATCCAAAATGGGAAAAGACAAATAAGGATAAATAGACAAATAAGGATAAATAGGACGTTCCTTCCAACCTTATAACATCCATACACGAATGGCGAGTCCCTTTTTCCTTGGTATATGGTTAACAAAATACCAACATGGGGTATCTCGCTTTCAAATAATTTCCTCGGACGTTTCAACCAATAGTTATATTTTCGAAAATGGAAATCAATCCATGATAATTCTCATTAATTAGGTTTTAATCCATTCAACCAACTAAAGTAGCTTTTATACTATATTGGATTAAAACGAAATTAAAAAGCTTATTATAAATAGATTTCTCACTTGAAAAGAGGTGACTAGTGATTCATGCCAAAAACAAGCCCATGGTTAATTTATTCTTATTGTAAACTAGGCCCACAATTGATTTTTGGTATTTCATAATTGACCTAAATATTTTTGCAAGCTTTTTATAAGAAAAGGTTGGGTGAAAATAGTTTTGTTTCTAAGCCCATTGTAAAAGATTTTAGAAAAATGGATTTTGGGCTTAGTATTTGGGCCATGAGCCAAAGGATTTTTGATTTATTTTTAGAAAAGTCCTATGTCCAAAGACCATCTTAAAAAGTTTTGAAAATAGTTTTGGTCTTTTGAATTTAAAAAAAAATTATTTTGAGCTTGCAAATGTACTTGGGTCATATTAGAAAAAGAACAAACCAAATAAGCCATGATTTAAACAAAGATAAATTATCCATAGTCAAACAACATGCATTTGGGGTAAAACCCTAAGGAAAGTAACTAGGCCAATTACATGAGCTTTAGTCTTTGGGTTAAAAGGCTTAGGTTCCCATAGCAAGTATATACCAAATGGTATGAGGCTATGAGTGGTTATGCCATGCTCGATCTCCATACCTTGAGTGAAAGTATGGTATCCCTTACATAACACAACACGGGCGTCCTAACTCACGCACACGATGCAAACTAATATGATGCAATGGATAAAATTATTATAAGAAAGAATAGAATAATATAAAGACCAACGGAATCAACTTATCTTATCCCCAGTGGAGTCGCCACTGTGAGCGGGAATTTTTGCCCCCACTCCCGGTGGAATGGTTCTTGCGACTTCGGCACTGTTTAGGCTCGGGGCCTTAGAGAACACGGACCTAAGTTCGGAGAAAATGGAGTCGCCACCCGGACGGGCCAGGAAAAAGAAAGGGGTGGATGACTTGATTCCTAAGGAATCCCCAACCCCTTAATGGGTTCAGAAAGTTGGGTACGTGTGGGGAAGGTGAGAAATGGCCCAGCACCCCCACAACACCCTGTTCATTAGAACCAGCCTCCTTTACAGGTCTTAATATTATAAAATTCTTAAATATAATAATATCATCCATACTACACACAATAAAAAGAAAGCATCATTATATTAAAATCAAAGCAATGTCCAAACAAAACAAAACAAATAAATGGACACCCATCCAAGGATGGAAACATGTCCTTACATCACATGCCTAGATAGGACACCCACCAAAAGGTAGAAACATGCCCTTTACAAAGGTTCTAAAATAGAAAAGAAAATTAAATTACATGATGTTTAACTAATGAGGTACCCACCTAGTGGAAACATACCTCTTACAACTTTTGGAAGTCTAAATTGATTGATAAAAGTAAATAATCATCCATAATAAATAAATCATTCATCAAAGCTATTAATCAAAATATAAAACAAACATCCATCCATGACAAATTAAATAAATCAAGTATTGAAATTAAATAAATTAAAGCATAAGAAATAAATCAAAGTATAAGTAAATATGGAATTGAATAAAGCAAATAAAAGTTCAATTATAGCTACTGTGACTTTTTATGGAATTAAAATAGATTAGGGTTTTATGTTTTAAATGGTTGGTAAGATTCTTTGATTAACCAAATTAAGGTTTGAATGGTGAAATCATGAAACTAGGGTTTTGAATACCTTAAAATACTTAAATTTGTGATTTTTGATTATTGAATTTTAAGCTACTGTGCAATTTTTGGGTTTTCATGTTTTTATATTTTTTTATGTTTTAAAGGGATTAGGGTTCAAAAAATTAGGATTTAAGATTTTAAAAGGATTAGGGTTTATTATTTTAGGTTTAAAAGTTGAATTTTGGATTTTAAGCTTTAAAATTAGGGTTCTCAGGTAAAAGATAATTTTTAGGGTTTTAGAAACCAATTTGATATTTTATGAAATTTTATGAATTTAAACAAATGAATTGAAGTTTTTATAAGTAGAAAAGATATTTTTTAAGGCTTTTTGAATGAAATAGAACCTACTTTAAAATCTTAAAAGAAACAGAATTTGATTTTGGTTTTGTTGAAAAATATGTTCAATTAGTGTTTTAAGGTCTTTAAGAAGAAAAAATAACAATTTTAAGTCTTTTTAGAAAAGAAGGTCACGTTTTAGTGTTTTAACTTTGGAAGAATTAAACTAAAGTTCTAAAATTTTTTATTTAAAGAAACCCTAATTCCATAATTTAGCTACTGTGTAACATAAATAAAAAAAAAATTTAACATACCTTCTTTTGTTGATTCTTCCAAAAATAATTCTTCTTGGATGAACTAGCTCCAAAGACAAGCCTTTGTTGCCTTTGAATTGCTTAATTCGTGTTGTTGTTGCTTTAAAGATCAATTGAATTGAGTTTCCCTTTCTCTTCACTGATTTGGTTTCAAAAAATCAAGCTACTGCCTCCTCTTCCTTTTTTCTATTATTTTTAATTTGGTTCTATTTATAATGGTTTTTAGGTTGTTTATTCCTAATTACACACGGTAATTAATATTAATAAAAAAAGAAATTAAAACCTCATTGGATTAGGTTTTTAAAAATTGGGTCAAAAAAAATTTTGCGGCAGCGGGCCCGTGGCTGGCCAGCTAGCTCGCAGGAAATTCCTGCGGGTGGCTATTTCGCCCGCAGGAAAATTCCTGCGGGCGAAATAACTTGGCCCGTTGGAAGTTATTTCGCCTGCAGGAAAATTCTTGCGGGCAAAATAACTCGCCCATAGGAAATTCCTGCGGGTGAGGTGCTGGGCCTACGAGCGAAGGTTTTGCCGGCAGGATTTTCCTGCGGGGCAAAACCCCCTCGGGCCCGCACGATTAATTTTCGCTGCCGATTTTTTTTACTCCGATTTTTATTTTTATTTTTATTTTTTTGATTTTGATTTGTTTATTTTTATTAATAAAAATTAGATAATAAAGCAAAAACTATTTAATTAAAATTATTTTTGACCCATTAGACAACAAAATTCATTTTGGACTAAATAAAGCATATTGGATCGGATTGAGTCAAAAATTAAGGGTCTACAGTTGCTTCTAGTTAAAAATGGAATCAAATTGCATTAATTATGTCTAAAAATGTCATAAGTGTGAAATATATGCTGATGATATCAATGCTCCTCCAACATCCTTACATGTGATGGTCTCATGGCCTTTTTCAACATGGGGAATGGATGTAATTATTCCAATAGAACCTAAAGATTCTAAATTGATTCATACAAAAAAAAACTATGATACAATGCTAATTAGATGGGTGCATGAAAAGGAAGCTCAGAGATTAATAGAAAAAGTGCATAAGGGGTTTTGCGGGATTTTTTAAGTGGATATGTGTTAGCTCGTAAAATTCTCAAAATGGGTTACTTCTGGTTGAAAAATGGAATCATATTACATTAACTATGTCCGAAAATATCATAAGTGCCAAATATATGCTGATGATATCAATGCTCCTCCAACATCCTTACATGTGAAGATCTCTTCGTGGCCTTTTTCAATATGGGGATGTGAGCGGGGATTTTTGCCTCCACTCCCATGTGTAATGGTTTTTATGACTTTGGCACTGTTAGGCTCAGGGCCTTAGAGAACACGGGCCTAAACTAGAAGAAAATGAAGTCGCCACCAGGACGGCCAGGAATAAGAAAGGGGTGGATAACACGATTCCTAAGGAATCCCCAACCCCTTAATGGGTTTGAAAAGTTGGGTAGCATGAGGAAGGCGAGAATGACCCAGCACCCTCACAGCGCCCAGTTTATTGGAACCAGCCTCCTTTTCAGGTCTATATATTATTAAATTATTAAATATTATAAAATCATCCATACTACATACAATCATAAAAATAAGTAATCACTTTATTAAAATCACAATCAGTTCAAATAAAATAAATGGACACCCATATTGGATGAAGACATGCCCTTACAATGTTCAATATCTAAAATAAATTAAATTACATTGAACCTAACTAATGAGGTACCTACAAAGTGAAAACATACCTTTTACATTCTTGAATATTAAAGTAGACTAATAAAAACATTCAACCATTTATTATAAATAAAATAAAAGTAAATCATCTATCATAAATCAAAATAAAATAAGTCATACATCAAAATATGCAATAAGTGAACATATATTAATAATCAAGACTATATTCAAATATCATGTTGAATAATAAATGTACAAATATGCAAGTTAGGGTTTTAAATATCCAAATTAGGGTTTCATGTGAAATTAGGGTTTTACATATTTGAATTAGGGTTTAAATGTGAAATTAGGATTTTAACTAAAAGTAAAATTTGGTTGTACTAGTTAAGGTTTAAAATCATATAGCTAATATTCAATTAAGTTCATACAACTCATTGTGTAAGAGATGTAATATTGTTTATTAATTGAACTATGCGATGAATTAATCAATGGAAGTAAATAATTGAATTAGATTAATTAAAGAAAATTAAACCTATGTTTATCGGCTCCACCAATTTGATATGCTGAAACAAGCCTGATGTTCCCACTTCCTGGATCAAATAGAATTTGGTTGAAGGTTTAATGATCCCTTTGGCTACTGTCTCTCTTTTTGTTCTTTGCTTGTGTCTCTCCGATTCTTAATGGATCACTGTTTTATTATCAAAACCTAATTGTTGGCTACTTAATTGCTAAGCTCCTTGTTGCTTTTCTTTTAGAATTCCTTGTTCTTTATTGCCATTTCATTAATCAAAGTTGCCATCCTCTCTTTGTGTTGCCTCCCCCCTTATTAACATTAAGCGTTATTATTTATAGGCAAACCATTACTTAAAACCCTAAACCACGTTTAAAATAAATTATAATTTAATCAGGAAACCAAATGACTGGCCAAAACTCAAAATAACTTAGGGTTATATCGATTTGGCACATCCAAATCGACATGGAGCCAGTCCATGTCAATTTGGTGTGCCCAAATCGACATGGACTAGGCTTATGTCGATTTGGATGTCCCAAATTGATATGAGCCTTTACTCATGTCGATTTGGGACATCCAAATTGACATGAGCATTAGCTAATGTCATTTTGGACTGTCTCGACCTAAACAGGTTGAACAATTTTCAATTTCTAGATCAAAAATTTTTTAATTTGGGTTGAGCAGATTTAATTTATGGTTTATAATTTGAACCAGTTAAATTTATATCCTTCAAAATTGAACCAGCTTATTTAAAGCTGTAAACTAGCTTTAAATCTTTTAAAGTTGGATCAAATTTATTTAATGAGGATCTTACTAACTTAGGGCCAAAATTAAGGGTATACAGGAGAATAGATGTAATTAGTCCAATAGAACCTAAAGCTTCTAATGGCCATTGATTCGTTCTAGTAGCAATTGATTATTTCCCCAAATGGATAAAAGCAGTCTCTTATGCCAATGTGACAAAGAATGTGGTCCTGAAATTTATAAAACAGAATATCATATGTTCGTATGGTCTTCCTGAATGTTTCATAACTAATAGTGTGAAGAATTTCAGAAATAAAGACATGACAGAAATGTGTGCAAAATTCAAAATTAACCACTATAATTCCTCCCCATTTCACTAAAAAATGAATGGTGCAATTGAAGCAACTAATAAAAATATCAAGAAAATCATTCAAAAAATGGAAATAACATACAGAGATTGGCATGAAAAGCTTCCTTATGCTCTCTATAGTTATAGAACCATAGTCAGAACATCGACTGGGTGACATCATTTTCTTTAGTATATGGCGCGGAGGTAGTATTACCCATTGAGGTTGAGATTCCATATCTCAGGATTATTAAGGAAGCCGAGCTTGATGATGCTGAAAGGGTACAAAGTCCTTATGATCAATTAAACTTTATTGAAGAAAAAAGTTCGACAGCCTTGTGTTATGGTCAATTATATCAAAAAGGACTTTTCAAGGCCCATGCAAAAAAGATGAAGGTAAGAGAATTTCAAGAAGGAGATTTAGTGCTCCAAAAGATTATTCTTAGACATTAAGACCCTCGGGGAAAATGGACTCCTAAATATGAAGGTCCATATGTCGTGAAGAAAGCATTCTCTAGAGGAGCTCTCATTTTATCCAATATGGATAGAGAAGATTTGCCAAATCCTGTGAACTCAGATGTTATGAAGATGTATTATGCTTAAAGTAGTAAGGAAGAAAAAGAAGATGTGAAAAATATAGTCGTGATTGGTTAATGTCAATTCAGACTTACGATCATCATATTTGTATGATTCATTAGCTTCCCTAAATAAGTTTTCCTTTTTCTCACACATATTTGCACATTTTAAAAATAAGTAACTATGGAAAATATCGATAAAATGACTATCGAGAGACTAAATAATCTAGCATTCTCGCATGACCCATTCTTTAAGGTCTATATTTTATTAAACATTATTCTTGAAATATTTGAAAAAAAGGGACGTAATGCTAAAAGATAGTAAAAAAAAAAAAGCTTACAGACCTGTTTGAGAGACATAAAATTGTGAACTTAAAATAAAAGGAATACATATCAATGGGTGAAAGAATTGCTACCAAGATATTTACAAGAGCACCAACAAATGAGGTTGTTCTAAGATCTATAATTTTTGCATAAACAGAACTAAAGAAGACATCATGGAGATCTCATAACTAAAGTTAAGTGCTAGATTTGTTCCGAATTCAGGGATGAATGCAATTCTGATGTTATATTTTTCTTTGAAAAAGCAAAATTTTTAATCACAAGAAGGTGATTTTAAAAGAAAAATAATACTTTTTCTAAGCATTTAGATACAGATAGGCTTGCAGGACAAAAACATTTTAAGCATTCTTAAGAAATTCTAGAATTCCTTAAATACAACCTAAAGAGTATGGATACAAAAATTATTATCTAAGTAATTTTAGAGTCAAGCTCTGGATCTCTCTTTGTTTTTTCAAAAATGTTCTTAGAGTTAGGCATTAGGAACTCCGAAGGCCAAGTCTTAGATTCCTTTTTTGCTTTCAAAAAGTCCCTAATGTCAAGTATTAGGTACTCCTAGGGTCAAGCCATAGTTTCTTTTTTCATTTTCAAAAAGAGATCCTAGTGTTAAACACTAGGTATTTTTAGGATCAAGCCTTAAGTACCATTTCCAATTTCTAAAATAAACTTTCCTAATGTGGAGGTATTTCCAAAGTCAAGTCTTAGGTTTCCTTCATCTTTTTCTAAACTTTTCTATTATCAAGTATTAGGAACTCCTAAGGTCAAGCCTTAGATTCCTTTTTTTTTTTCAAAAGTTTTTAGTGTCAAGCATTAGATACTTATAGGGTAAAGCTTTAGATTCCATTTCCATTTTCTATAAAATCCTTAAAATCAAACTTTAGATGCCCATAAGTCCAAGCCTTAGTTTCCTTTGACATTTAAAGGAAAGTTCCCAAAATCAAGTTTTAGCTATTATCAAGGTCAAGCCATAAGAAATAATTAGTTACCAACCTTTTGCACAACTTTAAATAATTAAAGTATGCAAAAGAAGGGGCAATTGTAATAATTTATAAAAAATCTCTAACTAATTAAAATACCCACTTCAAAAATAATGCCAATATGGGTTCCTTGGTTCTTATTCTTCTTTTTTTAATTTAAAAAGGAAATGCTTTTATTTTTTAATTTATGTACATTAAAATTGAAAGATTTTATTTTACTACCCATTTTAAATCATAAATTTAAATTTTGCTTAAAGGTTATTGTTAATAAATGCAATTAATGAATAACCAACCTTTTCTTTTTCCTTCTTTTTTATTTTTTATTTTTTTAACAAATATCTAATTCATTTTTTACTTTCTTCTGGTGCATATATTTGACCCAAATAAGTAGTAATTATAGGACAACAATAACCATATTTTGAACTTTTCTATTATTATTATTTTAAACTACTCTAACTTAATATATTTAGAGAATGGTATTCTTAAACTAAATAAGTTCAACTTAACAACAATCTTTCATCAATCCATAAAATACAATTCCTTTATTCCAATGCGCCTAGCTACTTACCAAGTTAATTAACTTACTGAAAAAATTTAATCACTTGAATATCCTCTTGCATGTTCTACATTAATTCATTTTAGTACAAATATAATAAAAATTTAAATGTATTACACAAATTAAAATTTTAAATGGATCAAACAAATTACATTCTCTTGATAAATACATTCCAAATACAAAAGACAAATTGAAAGTAACAAGAAAAAAATACATGTCAGATTTTATGGCACAGTAGCAGCTCCGTACCTACAAAACATAAAAAAATTAGAGGTTCAAAGTTATTTTACTATGAATAGATAGAGAGATACAAAAAAAAAAGGGAGAAGAATGAAAAAGACAAAAAGGGAAGAAAATTTGAGAGAAAACAAAGAGAGCAAAAACAAAGAATTTTTTTTTCCCTGGTAGAGGAAATTATGAGAAACCTTAAGATTTATTAAGTATAAGAAGTGCGCTTAATAAACCTCTAAAATCCAAGCAAAGTAACAAAATTCACATTCAAATTTCAACCAATAGGAATCAAATAGGGTGAATATTATATTTCAAGATAGTTCTTAATCTGTTTATTTAGTAATATTTATTTTTCCATTTATCCTTTTTAATATTCAAAAAAAATTATATAGTTTCAAAATTGGACATAGTCATGTAGTGACCAAAATATTTGCTCATAACAATGAGAAATTTAAATAGTTAAGGATAATAAAAATATACACAGTGAATGAAAATATAAACATACGAAAACCATAAATCATGTACATAAGCACAAGATATGTAGACAAAACCATAAAATTCACACAAAAAAAAAAAAGATAAGAGGGATAGAGAAAAAAACAAACACACATAAAATTTACAAGAAAAAAATACAGAAAAGTGGAAGAGAGTAAAAAAATATATAGAGAAAATTGAAAGTTAATTTTCTAGTAAAGAAAATTATAAGAAAACTTTAAAATTTATTAAATATAGAAAGTGTATTTAATAGTATCTGAAAATCAAAAGCAACATATAAGAAGAATCAAATCATTATCAATAATCGAAGTCCTATTCTCTAGTAAGTGCACCTTGAACTTTAAATTTCCAATTACAAATTTAAATACTGTTATAATAAAAGTTGGAGAAATAGCATACACATAAGAGAGAAGTGAACTTAGCTTCATTTTTGCTATGTACATCAAAACCTCATAAATAACACATAAGATACATTTAGTAAAATAATAATAATAATAATAAAGTCATAAAAAAACACAGTAGATACAAATATTAAGTTTGCAATGGAAGCTTGGGTTCAAAAATCCTTCAAAATAATAGTAAAAATTTTGACAAGACACAAAAAAATAACAAAAGAAAAGAACACAGAGAATTCTTTTTTAAAAAAAAAAGAAAAGGAAAAAGAAGCGTGAAGATTGAGAGCATAAAATCTTCAATTTTTTTCCTCGTAGAGGAAATTTTGAGAGATTTTGAATTATATTAAGTGTAGGAAGTGCACTTAGAAAAACAAAGCAATTGATAACAAGAAACATGCCATTTTTTAATTATCATAACCAGGTAATCCTCATTTTGCAAAGTTTAATTTCCTACTGCAAGTTTGAATATTGTTCTAGTTTATTTTGTTTTATTTTATATTTTTGTATACTTTAGATATGTGATTTTTAGGTAAATACAGTCTAGAAAGTGACTTCTATTATTTATGAAATTGATACTTCTTAGAGTATATGATCACACACATTCATGCAATATCTTAAATTAGCCGCAATTGCCATCAACACACAGAAAAATTCATACAGAAGAAATAGGAACAAATGAAAACCCAAAACAAGGGAGTGAAAGAAAGAGCAAAGAAAATGAAAAAGAGCCAAAGTGAATTTCTTGGTACAGAAGCCAAAAATTTTTAATTTTGTTAAGTAAAGGTAGTGTAATTAACAAAAATTCTGAAAAAAAATTTAAGGCATAAATACACAAAATCATAATTTTAACTATAACACTAACAAATCTATCAATTTCCAACAGAGTAAAAATACATGCAAAACATAAATATTATATATACATATACATTAAAGTTTTGGTTTTTATATTTGAGACTTCGTTGCTCCATTTAGTATAACACAAATAATAAATATGACCAAATTTAGTTAAAACTGAAGGAAAAAAAAATAAAAAATTTGGTGTTAAAATTTTAAATAAATTGAAAGGATAATTTAAAAAAATAATATTAAATTCAGATAATAAAAAAATCATAATAATAAAATAGTCTTAGAAAAATGGTGATAAAGCAAAATATAGTTGCAATCTTATAGAGAAGAAAAAGAAAAGAATAAATTTTATTAAGGACATTTCATTTTTTTTTTTGGAAAAATAAGTTAAACCTAAGAATCTAGAAAATAACGATACATAAAAAAGAAAAATTAACAAAAATATAACAATAAGAATGAACTGGAAGTAAAATGAGTATTTAAGATTTTTACCCTGAAATGTGCTGATTGATAATAATATTAAGATGACTAGAGTTGATGTTGTAGCCTCAAAATTAAATCAAGAAGAAAAAATCCAAAAAGCTCAAGAAGTGTTTATTTTATGTGAAGCCTTTGTTAAAAAAAAAAGGAATAAAAAGGAACGATACACTGATGCAAAGAAAAAGATAGTATTTATATGAAGAAAACTAGGGTTAAAATTGTTGAAATAACAAAGTTTTGAATTTTTTTGCCGAGCTGTGTATCAGCTACCGTCTAAGGTAGCAATGCCAATGGGACTCATGAGCCCATGACATTACATCACCCTTCATTTAATAGTTTAATTATTTAATTCTTTTTTTTTCTTTTGATAAAAGCAAAAATTATGCATATGATTAATTTCCTATTGCCATTTTCTGTGTTAATTTCATTTTATGAAAATTTTATCTTCTAAATTATCCTAACTATGTATATTAGAGATATTTTATGCATTCTATTCAATTAGTCAATTCTATGAGTATGATATGATAAATACCAAATTAAACTAAAAATAACAAAAATTATTATCTCCATGCAGTGGATATTGTAATTTCTAAGTAAATTAGAAATTTATATTAAAAAAATATAAACATATGCATAATATGATTCAATATTCATAGTTAAGAATCACGTGGGGTTATATAATAATAATAATAACAATAAATTGAAAAAATATTAAAATATAAGTCAAACTACCTGGACTTTGATTCCGTCAAATGGATATGTAGCCATTCGAAATTAAATTTTGAATTTAAGTCCACTTTAATTAAAAAAATATCTTTTTCTAAAAATATATTAACGAATAGAAAAATAAAAATATAAAAAATATATTTAACAAAAATCAAAAATTAGAATAGTTATGTCCAGGAAGTGGACATAATTTAAAAATAATGATAATAAATTTAATAAATATTAAGCCTGTTAGACATTTAACTTTATTTTGATGATTGACAATCAAATTGATATACTGATTATTTCAAATAAGTTTGTTTTATAGGTACTAAACTTTTAGGCCTCGTGTGACCACCTCATAGATTGCATGACCACACAAAAATTGAGGGAAGAAACACCTGGAAAAGCACATAAGGAATCACGGTCTCTGGTGTGGCAAAAAAGATTGCAGGACTATTTTACGACCGCTCTAGATATTCGAGTGACCGTTCAAACCTATGAACAAAATCTCAAAACTTACCAAAGGGATAACAACTAGCATGTGCGGTTGAGCACCACCGCATAAACCATTGTGCTATCGTTCAATACCTGGTACTACCGCATCATCAAGAACCAAAACAGAAACCAAGCCATAGTAGAGATAACTGTGATGTTATGCGGTGAGGAAATAAATTTATGCGACTGCATAAAACCTACAACGCCAAACATATTGGAGCAATGCAAATTAGACACATGGAAGAAGAATTTTAAATTTAACAATAACATTGTCTTATGCGACCGCACAAAGCCTTCGTGCGACTGTAAGACATGGAAGGTTGGGAAATAGGATTCTATCAGGCACTCAAATCTTAACGTTGGAAATAGCCATTGGAGAAAAATTAAATTGTACGACCGCACAAGATGCATAGAACCTATACAAAATGTCTCAAACACAATTTTGAGTGGAAACAAGAATCAAACATGTGGGAACCACCTCAAACAGCTAGTTGGAGTGCTAATTGCTATAAATACCATAAGAAACCTCTTATTTGAGGTTAATAGTGATTGTAATAGCCAATCATAACTACTTTCATTTTATTGCATCAAAATTTCTAATTGTATTGATTTGAGTGTTAGGCGTGAGCATTAAACACCATTGTAAGTTTGAGTGTGAGATTGAAAATAATTAGGTTTTAAAGTGAGCCTGGGAAAACTCTTAGTTAGGTTGTGAGGAAAATTCTCAAACCTTGTAAAAGTTTGGTGTGAGCTTGTGAAAACACCAAGTTAGAGTTAATCTTGTAAAAACTCAAGATTAGTGGAACCTTAACAAGTTGTTAAGGAAGTGGACATAGGATTGTGGTGATCCAAACCACTATAAACTTCTTGTGCTCATTCATCTCTACCCTACTCTCTTCTTAATTTATTTTGTTTTTGAGTTTTAATTTTTCATCATTTATTAAACAACCAATTCACCCCCCTCTTGGTTGCTATCTTAGGACAACAATCGGTATCAGAGCTTTAAAATTTTAAGAAGCTTAATTGTGGAATTTGATCCATAGTGGCAACCACCTCTTCATCTAACTCAACCTCTCATGGAAATCTCAATTCTTTTCTTAGACCCTAATTTGATGGAATGGATTCCTCTTATTAGAAATACAAAATGAATTTATTTCTAGATAGTGAGCTTTGGATGAGTGGAATCCTCCTACTCATAAGGTTAATGGTTTTCAAGTGCTTCTTCCTAGAGACAAATGGACGGATGCCCAAGAAAGTGCCTCTTCCATCTTTGTGAATTCCTTATCTAGAGAAGAAGTTGGAAGAGTCTAACATCTTATTTATGCATATAGCATTTGTAAAACTCTTAAGAATTATCCAAGTGAGGTTCACCAAAACCCAAATGCTTGTACATGAGTATGAACTCTTCAAGATGAAGCCCGACAAATATGTAGCCGATATGACAAATAAGTTACTTGCTATTGTTAACGACTTGAAGAAATATGGAAAAATATATGATCAAGGTGATGTCAATAGCAAAATATTGAGAGCACTAGGAGCAAAAAAGAACTTTGAATCAAAAGTCTTTTCAATTGAAGAAGCACATGATTTTAGTACTCTAAAAATTGATGAGCTAGTGGGAAAGCTCCTCACCTTTGAATTGCATACTGAGAAAGAGGACGATAAGGGTGAGAAGGATAAGAAGAAATTCATAGCTCTCAAAGTCATCAAAGATGTTGAGAGCTCAGGTGAAGAAGATAGCAATGATGATGATGAAGAATTGGCCATGATATCTAGAAGATTAAATGAATGAAAAAGAAAGAGGAGATGCCAAATAAATAACAATAATTCCTCCAAGTCCTCTTTCAAATATAAAGAAAGAAAATTGAAGTAAAATTTTATGAATGTGGCAAATTGGATCACATCAAAACGGATTGCTTTAAAATAAAGAACAAAAAGGAATGGGATAAGGGGAAGAAGAAGTCTCTTAAAACAACATGGGATGATGACTCCTCAAGTGAAGAAGAAGGGGGAGAAAGAGCAATGAATTTCAAATCTTTGTCTCAGGCTATTGAAGATGATGATCACACTAATGAAGTAAGTGATAAATTCTTAAACTCTAGTGTCCATAGTGATAATATTGATGATGCTTTAGATGATGATATAGTTGAGCAAATGAACTCTAAGGTCCAAAAACATTTTGCTAAAATGAAATTTTATAAGAAAAAATGCTCTAAGCTAGAAAAGGACTTTATTGCTTTGAAGAATTCTGCTTTAGAATTAAAAACTACAAATGAACAATTAATGAAACCCTTAGATGAAATGTCAAAAAATTCATCTAGCTTAGAAGAGATTTCCAAGGAAAATCAAAATTTGAAAGAAGAGATAAATGAGCTAAACAATTCTATTTCAAAGTTTTATAAGGTTAAGGAAGCCTTGGATACTCTAATTAGTGTCCAAATATCACCTTCCTCCAAGTTTGGATTAGGGTTCACAGGCTCATCTAATACCTCATCTAATGGACCTAAATTTGTTAAAGCTTCTAAAACTCAAAACTCTAGTGTTGAAATTGCAAAGAAATCACAAGCACACTATGCCAAGGATTGCTAAAAAGACAACTCTAGGTTATAGAACTAAGGTTCCAAGAGCAAACTATGCATGCATGTACACAAGGCATGAACACAACCATGAACATGCACATAAATAATCCTATCACATATATGCATGTGATTGTCAATTTAATTCTTCAAGGTTCAATAGAAAAAGAATGCAAAAATATAAACCTTGTATCAATGTCAATATTCCATGAAATTTGGACATAAAAGTACATTTTGTTACGTTAGAAAAGCTCACCTTAAATTAGGGGATCCTTTTACTACTAACTCCCAAGGACCCAAGTTCATTTGCGTACCTAAATGAAGGTAAATTTTATTATTTTGTAGGTATGCCTAAAGTCTACTATCAATGAAAGTGTTTGATTTATAGATAGTGGTTGTTTAAGGCACATGACTGGTAATACAAAACTCTTCATAAACCTTACTTACAAGGAAGGAGGTAATGTAACATTTGGAAATAATGGTAAAGGAAAAATTATAGGTATTGGATCTATGGCATGTTTAGTAAAAACATGATTGATGATGTTTGGTTGGTTGATGGCTTAAAACATAACTTACTTAGTGTTAGTCAATTATGTGACAAAGGATATAATGTCAATTTTAATTCTAAAGGATGCAAAATTACCTCTTCTAGTGGTGATTTTACACTAAATGGAAGTAAAATTGGTAACACATATAAAATTGACCTACACTCTAATGATGCTCATGAATGTTTAGTCTCTATTAGCAATGATGCTTAGCTTTAGCATAGAAGATTAGGATATTCAAATATGGACCGGCTTAATGTCTATGCAAAGAAGAACTTATGGATTGTCTTCCTAAAATAAAGTTTCACAAAGACAAGGTATCTAAACCATGTTAACTTGGGAAACAACACAAGAGCTCCTTCAAATCTAAAAATATGGTAAGTATAACTAAACCATTGGAATTAATTCATTTAGATTTATTTGGTCCTAATAGAGTTGCTAGTTTAAGAGGCAAGTTGTATGTATTTGTACTTATTGATAATTACATAAGGTTTACATTGGTTAATTTATTAGCTCAAAATAATGAAGCTTTTCATCATTTAAAAATTCTTGCAAAGAGAATTTAAAATGAAAAAAGGCTATATGATTACATCTATTAGAATTGATCATGAAAAATAATTTGAAAATGAGAACTTTGAAAATTTTTGCAATGAACATGGTATTTCACACAATTTTTAGCTCCTAGAATACCATAACAAAATGGTGTGATTGAAAGAAAAAAATAGAACATTGGTAGAAATAGCTAGAACAATGCTCAATGAGTATAAGTTACCTTCTTACTTTTGGGCGAAAGACATTAATACTGCATGTTATATTTCAAATCGAGTTTTTAAAAGGCCCTTGATAAATAAAACTTCTTATGAGCTTTGGAATGGAAGAAAACCCAAAATATCATACCTTAGAGTATTTTGATGCAAATTCTTTATATTAAACACCAAGGAAAACCTTGAAAAATTCTCATCCAAATTGGATGAAGGAATCTTTTTAGGATATTCATCTTCAAGTAAAACATATAGTGTATTTAATATAAAAACCTTGGTATTTGAAGAATCAATACATGTTATCATTGATGAATCATCCAAACTTGATCGTAAGAAAGGTAGTATTCTCAATGATTTTATAGGTACATTTGAGGAACTTGAACTAAAAGATGCTCCAAAGGAGAACATCGATGAATTGGAACACACAATGGAACAAGAAGAACCTAAGATAGAAGAAACACAAGAACTACCCAAAGATTGGCATTATCAAAAAATCACCTAAGGGAACTCATCATTGGTGACACTTTAAAGGGAGTAACTACTAGATCAAAAATTAAACAATTAGATTATAATGTTGCCTTCATTTCTCAAATTAAGCCAAGGACCATTCAGGAGGCTCTTAGTGATGAATGTTGGGTGATTGTTATGAAAGATGAACTCAACCAATTTG
Organism: Garcia nutans; assembly: GCA_947685225.1. Taxonomy (NCBI): domain Eukaryota; kingdom Viridiplantae; phylum Streptophyta; class Magnoliopsida; order Malpighiales; family Euphorbiaceae; genus Garcia; species Garcia nutans. The sequence continues at coordinate 4,559,006 of CANTUV010000013.1, forward strand.
AGAGAAAAAAAAGTATGGGGACTTGTTCCTAGACCCAAAGATTATCCAATTATTGGTTACAAATGGGTATATAGGAATAAACTTGATGAAGATGGTCTCATTACTAGAAACAAAGGTAGATTGGTAGCCAAAGGCTATATCCAAGAGGAAGGCTTTGATTAATGAGACATTTTCCCCATTACAAGATTAGAAGCAATTAGAATTATACTTGAATTTTTATGTCATATGAATTTTAGACTTTTCAAGTGGATGTTAAAAGTGCATTTTTGAATGGATTTATTAATGAAGAAATTTATGTTGAACAACCTCCCGATTTTGAAGATTATCAATTTCCAAGCCATATTTTTAAGTTAACAAAGGCATTGTATAGTCTAAAACAAGCTCCAAGAGCTTGGTATGATAGACTTAGTACATATTTGTTGGACAATAGTTTTACAAAAGAAAAAGTTGACACTACATTATTTGTAAAAAGAAAATTACGTAACATTTTGATTGTACAAATTTATGTTGATGACATTATATTTGATGCTATTAATCAATCTTTGTGCAAAGAATTTGCTTCTTGTGTGACTAGGGAATTTGAAATGAGTATGATGGGTGAACTTAAAGTTTTCCTTGGTATACAAATTAAGCAATGCAAGGATGGTATTTTCATCAACCAATCAAAATATACAAAGGAACTCCTCAAGAAGTTTGGTAAGGATGGTTGCAAAGCAAGTAAGACTCCTATGAGTGGATCCTTGAAACTTGACAAAGATGAAAGTGGCAAGATAGTGGATGAGAAGAAATATCAAGGTATTATAGGATTACTACTTTACTTAACCATTTCTAGGTCCGATATAATGTATAGTGTTTGTCTATGTGCTAGATTCCAATCATGCCTTAGAGAATCATATTTAAATGCTACTAAGGGAATTCTAAAATATTTGAGTGGAACATTGCATTTAGGTCTGTGGTATCCTAGAAATACATCAATTAACTTTTTAGATTTTTTGGATGCAGATTTTACCAGTAGCCTATTAGATAGAAAAGGCACCACCGGAGCATGCCATTTTCTATGTGAATTTCTTGTTTTTTGGTTTAGCAAGAAATAAGTGTCTGTTGTTTTATCTACCACGGAAGCCAAATATGTTGCTGCATGTTTTTGTTGCACACAAGTTCTTTGGATAAAATAACAATTACTTGATTATGAAAAAGTGTTTGATCATATTCCTATTAAGTGTGATAACACAAGTGCAATTAACTTATCTAAGAATCTCATTCAACATTCTAGGTCAAAACATATAGACATTAAGCATCACTTAAGAGATAATCTTCAAAATAATAATGCAGTCTTATAATTAATTAACACCCAAAATCAACTTGCTGATATCTTTATGAAACCTCTAAATGAAGAAAAATTCAACTTCATAAACAACATATTGGAATGATTGATGGAAAATCTCTTGAATGATGACTCCTTAACTTTTCCACATCCATTTTAAATCATTTGAATTCAAAAATCAACACATTTAAAAGTGTATGGTTGATTAATATAGTTGTGCAGTCGCACATGAGTTTGTGTCACTTGAGTCCCAAACTTTACTCTCATGCGAACGTACAACAACTAATGTGGTTGCTATATTTTAAACTTATTCAAAATTTTCTATTGTTATACACTCAGTTGGGTTGTACAGGCGCTCTGCTCATATAGCAATAGCAATATGTATATTGTAGTCTCACAACAAGTTGCGCGATCACACCCAAGCTGTAACTGACATTTTTTTAACGTTGGAACTTGCACAAATCTGCCCAAATTGCCCCTAATGGTAAATAAATGGGTAGTTTTTTTAAATCTTATCTGTAAATACCCCCATTTTACTGTCATATACACTTTTACAAACCATTATACGCCTCTTTAAACATTCTCACATAGTTTTGAACTACAAGAAGTCAAATGTGAAGTTTTTCAAGTCTTTCAAGCTTCATCAACATTCTTTTTTCTATATTTCTATTCTTTCTTCTACTCTTCTATTTTTTATTTTATTTTATTGGTATGGAACTAAGGTCCAAGCTCTAAAATAAGAAAGCCTCAACCAAAGAAAAGGGAAAAGGAGTAACCATTAGTGAGCCTCAACCACCTAGCGAACCTTTTACCCGGGGTAGTGTCCATCCTCACAAACCAAAATTCAAGGATGATGATGAGAAAATAAAATACTACATACTTAAGAAGAAAAACCTTGAACCCACCAAAATGCCTGCTGAGGGAATGCTCTTAACCCTCAATATTCAAGAACTCTTTAGATACCTTGGTAGAATAGGGTGGAGACATTTTATTTTTCCAAATGAACTAGGATACCCTAGTCTCTCTAGAGAGTTTTTGATGACCGTTAGAGTAGAAAAGAACCAAAATGCTCCTATTGGATATTATGGAGTTTACTTTAGGCTATTTGATCAAGAGTTTTCCCTCTCATTAGAGGAATTTATTGAAATTTGGGGTTTTCAAACTCATGGAGTTGTCTCTTATTCCGACAAGGATTTTCCCTTGAAGGATTTTTCATCCTTTTGGAGTGAGCTATCCATATAAACTGAGTATAATAATAGATCCTCCAAAGCCATCCACTTTAAAACACTTATCTTTTGGCTCCTTCATAGGATCATTACCTATACTGTCCATTAAAGGAGTGATGGCAATGAGAAAGCCACACAATGCGACTTGTTCTTCCTATATACCTTAGAACACAATGATTCAAAGAGAGAGAAAAAGGCCTAGGTATCACATCATTAGTGAAGAAGGAGGAGAACCCATTTTTGTTGAAGTTGAACATCCTCCTAAACCAACCAAGCCTACAAAATAGAAGGATGAATCTTCAAAAACCATGAAGCTCATTCTAAAATCTATCCACTCCCTCCAAAAACAATTCACCCACTTCAATAATGATGTGACTAAAAGGATCACTAAGCTCAACAAGAAGATTGACCTCGTCTCATGTTCATCTTGATATTTATGATATGCAAGAAAAATTTGATCTTCCTCAATGTGATATTCAAGATTGGGATGTGAGTGAACACATTGAAAGCCCATTTGAAAAGTTCACTTAATCCTCACATGGCTATTCTCCTACTCCATCCCTTGACATTGAAGAAGATACTCCTCCTCCTCCATCTAGGAAAGGAAAAGAAAAGATGCAAGATTAGATTATTAGCGAATTCATGTTTTCTTTTAATTTATGTTTTCCTTTTTGTATTGCAATATTCTGTTTAATGTGGTTTGATTAATGAGCTATGAACTTTTTATTTATATCTTTTATCTACTTGCATACATTCTTTTTGTCTTTATCAAAGGGGGAGAAGAAAACAAAAATTGAATTAAAACTTACAACTAATAAGCAAGAACAATCATAAGTTTAGGGGGAGAAATTAAAAACAAGAAACTAAAATTAAACAATTGATTAAAACTTGCATAAAATTGATTGACTTGAAATTTACCACTGTTTAAATTTAATTTGATTGCCAAAGTCAAAAAGGGGAAGATTATTGGACAATTAACTCTATTTTGATCATTGACAATCAAATTGATGTATACCAATTATTTCAAACAAGTTTGTTTTATAGGTACTAAACTTTCAGGCCTCGTGTGACAGCCCCACAGACTGCACGGCCGCACAAAGAGAGAAACACCTTGAGAGCACAGAAGGAACCATGGTCTTTGGTGCGGCAAAAAAAGATCATAGGACTATTATGCAACCTCGCTAGATACTCAAGCGACTGTGCAAACCTATGGACGAAAACTCAAAACTCATAGAAGCGATAACAGCCAGCATGATGTTGTACGGTGAGGAAATAAATTTGTGCGACCACACAAAACCCACATATTTGAATTTTAGTGCGAAACATACTGGAGTAATGACAATTGAACATGTGGAAGAAGAATTTCAAATTTAATGGTAACATTATATTATGTGATCTCACAAAGCCTTTGTGTGACCATAAGACATGGCAGGATGGGAAATAAGATCCTATTGGGCACTCAAATCTTACCGTTGGAAATAGCCATTGGAAAAAAATTGAATTGTGTGATCGCACAAGATGCATAGCGAATGCACAAAGTGTCTCAGACATAATTTAAGTGAAAATAAGAATCAAACATGTGAGAACCACCTCAAACGGCTAGTTAGAGTGATGATGGCTATAAATACCTTAAGAAACCTCTTATTTGAGGTTAATAGTGATTATAATGGCCAAGCATAACTACTTTCATTTTAATACATAAAAAATTCTAATTGTATTACTTTGAGTGTTAGGGGTGAGAATTAAAAACCATTGTAAGTTTGAGTGTGAGCTTAGAAACATTTAGGTTTTAGAGTGAGCCTGGGAAAACTCTTGGTTAAGCTGTGAGGAAAATTTTCAAACCTCGTAAAAGTTTGGTGTGAGCTTGTGAAAACACTAAGTTAGAGTTAAACTTGTAGAAACTTAAGATTAGTAGAACCTTAACAAGTTGTTAAGGAAGTATACGTAGCATTGAGGTAATCCGAACAACTAAAGTGTACGTGCTCATTCCTCCCTACCCTACTCTCTTCTTGATTTACTTTGTTTTTGATTTTTAATTTTCCCTCATTTGTTTAAAAAATCAATTCACTCGTCTTCTTGGTTGCCATCTTGGGACAACAAAGCCATTTAATAATATAAAATCCTTGTATTCAAGTAGTGAACAAAGGATTAAACAATTAATTAATAAATAAAATAGGTGCTCAAGTTTTTTTCAAATAATAGATATAACAATTAAATATATATATAAATAAGAAAACATAATTAGGTTTTCTATTCGAGTAGTGAATATAATTCCTCTTATAAAAATAAAAAATAGAGAATAAAACATTAAAATAATTATAGTACTAATCCTTGGGCTTTGTAGGGTGCACTTCCTTCCATATAGGTAATCAACCCCCCGAATCTAAAAATGCAGACCATTACTCGGTATCCAATCAAACCTTATTATTAGACGAAGCCCTTAACTAATTCAATATATTTTGATCTTAGGCAATTAAATTGAATGACACTAATATTTATACCAAGTTATACTTTGCAGGAATTTAATTTTTGAAGAAAATTCAAAAAGTCCGATCAGACCATGATGTATCCTGACCAGACCATTGAAGAAAAAATATGTAGAATGATTCACGGTCTAAGGTACTTTTACATTTTCATCATACCAAAGAAAGTCCAACCAAACCACATTATTTTCTGATCAGACCTTAGGGTGAATTTAGAACAAAAAATTCTAGAGAGTTTCATGACTGAAAGTACTTCCACATTTTCACTGGACCATGAGAAGTCTGACTGAATTAGTAAAAGCCTGATCATACCTTTATAGGGAAAAAATGTACAAATACTTTCAGAGAGTTTTATGGTGAAAGGTACTCCCAAATTTTGAGCATACTACTAATAGTCTGACCAAACCATAAAAAATTTCGACTGGACCTATCAAGAATGTTAAAAATTATGCTAGTTATTCTTCCACTAAATTGGTGGATGCCACATGGACTAACCATCAGAGGCACATCTGTTAGAAAATTAAATAGTAAGACTGGATCATGTGAATTCCAATCGGACTACTTGTGGTATGACTAGACCTAAGACATTTCGACTAGGAAATTGCTCTGACTAATGTTTAAAGTGGGAGACAAGAATCAAATATGTTGGCAACTACCTCAAATAGCTAGTTGAAGACTTGGAGGCTATAAATACCCCAAGAATATTCATATTTCATGGATTTTATGATAGTAATTGCGAAAGCAAACAATTTTCATTTCATTGCATCAAAAATCTCTATTGTAATCTTTGAGTGTTAGGTGTGAGCGTTAAACACCATTGTAAGTTTAAGTGTAATCTTTGAAACACTTAGGTTTTAGAATGAGCCTAGGAAAACTCTTATTGGGTTGTGAGGAAGTTACTCAAACCTTATAAAAGTTTGGTGTGAGATTGTTAAAACATCAAGTTAGGATTGAGCTTGTAAAAATCCAAGGTTAGTGAAATTCTCAACTTGAAGTTGGGGAGTGGATGTAACGCCCCTATACTTCATATAAGCACTATACATATATCTGGTATACATACAATGCATATATAAAATATAAGAATGTCACTTTTAGCTTTTTATTTAACAATCTTTATCCAAGGTCAAGCAATATTATATTAAATTAAGAAACATTTATAAGAATCATTATTGTTATCAAAAATAAAACCTAAATAAAATTATACATGTATGCATCACCTTCTAGTTGGTCTCGAGACACTCTTACCTTTCTCGTGGCATAGCAGCTAGGCATCCAGATCATCCGCATAAATACCTGCGCGATTACACAACCGTGCTAAGCCCGAGAGCTTAGTAGTACAATTAAATAATAAAGTATACATTACAAAATAATCATACCTTATAATTTTAGCATCATGTTTTATTGTTCTCTTACCACGTTTTCCTTTCTCAATGGATTCTTCATATATTGCCACTAATCTCATAAATTAAATACATCATTACATAGCATATTCACAACACAATACTTACCCCTTTCTATTTCATATACACATATATATGTATACATTATTACAACAAAACATCATTCAAACCTTTATAAGAACAATTCTCACAAATTCCACATTCACAAACATGTTACACATCATACAACAATTCCATAACCTCATATCTTAACAAAACTCCTTAAGCCATATTCACTTTCAACATATCAATACACATATTACAAACTCATACTTCATAACATCATTTTATTCACAATTCATTAATCATGAAACACATTTCCATCAAAAGCATTCATAGATTTCATTATTCATTTGTTTCAACGTTGTTTCCATATACCTTATTTATCAATCATGTTACCATTCATGACTCACATTACACAAAAACAAGCATGGGCCCAAGACACACTAATATGCCATTCAATTTTCAGAGTAATGCTTTGGTTTAATCATCACATTTATCATTATCATAGACCCAACTAGGCTTCAAGGATTAGGCTCAACCAAGCTTCAAGGGGAACAAAGCATGCTAAGTATCAACCCAACTTGGCTTCAAGAACCAAACCCAACCTAGCTTCAAGGGTTGTAACATCTCAATTAGGCTTCAAGGATTAGACCCAACCAAGCTTCAAGGGGAGTAAAACATGTTAAACTTCAACCCAACTTGGCTTCAAGGATCAAATCCAACCTAACTTCAAGAGATTGTTACTAATAGGCATGCCACCAACAACAAACTCTGAAAATGGAATAACACATTAGTCACACAATTCATTTATTATTTCATTATCATTTCCATTCTCAATTCTCATCATCATTTAGGCAAACATGCCTTATTTCTTTCAATTGCATCATCATAGCCAATCACAATGGCTTTACATTTCATTTCACAATATAACACTTCAATCTTCAATATTCAAATATACATTTATATCATTAATTAGGCAAACAAGCCTCAATCATAACATTAAGGTAATTCATCCTCAATGATCTCATGATATTCCGTTTGTACCCAACATATCATTCTTCATATGCATCATCAATCTACATATAGCACAATACAATTCATAATATTTACAATACATAAAACATCACATGGTTCATATAATATCAACATTATCATCAAATCATATTGATCAATTCAATTCATCACTCAAGTATACATAATCAATGACATTACACATACTTTTTCATTGATCACTATATCTTTCACATTTCCTATATCATCATTGATATATTCATACATAACAATTTACCTTATTCAAGGACTTAGAATCTTCCATATACATTTGGTTGGATCATTATTGGTTTAAGTGTGTTTAGGTACAAAAGACATTTGAAGATCCAACAATGTAAGAAGAACAAATAACAAACACAGTAGCAAACACTCTCAAGGGACACGGCCAAGCTTGTGGCCGTGTCTCTCAATTCAAACATCCAGTAACAAACACACCCAAGGGACACGGCCAAGCTTGTGGCCGTGTCTCTCAACCAAAAATTCCAGTAGCAGACACGGGCATAGGACACGGCCGTGTCTCACAACAAAAGTCAGGCAGTGGCAGACACACTCAAGGGACACGACCAAGCTTGTGGCCGTGTCTCACCAAAACTCATCCAACACGGTCCAATTTGCCCTAACTTGGCCGTGTCTCTCTAACTTGGCCGTGTCCTTCAATAATTTAAAGACCAAACACTTCAAAATCCATCTAAACCAAACCCCAACTCCACATTTCATCATTTTCCTCACAATTATCCCAAATTATCATCACTTAGATATCAATTCAACACATTCACATAACTCAATCTTTGATTATTATCATCTTATCCATCAACTATACCAAACATATTCTCAATCCAAAATAAATCAAAGCAAGAAAATCAAGACTTATATATATATATAATCTATAAAATCAACTCAATAGATTAGTACTTACTTGAATATGTTGCCAAATCTTCATCTCCATCTTCAATACTCTTGAAATCCTTAAGAAATTTGATGAAGATCATCACCTCTCTCTACCTCTCTCTCTCTCTCTCTCTCTCGTTCACCAAGAAGAAGAAGAAGCAGAAGTTTCTTTTTCCTTCTTTCGTTCTTATCACATATAATAATAATAATAATAATAATAATAATAATAATAATAATAACAGCAACAATAATAATAATAATAATAATAATAATATTAAATCTCCACCACACACAATCCCTTTTGACTTTCTTCTTCTTTCTTTCTTGACTTTTCCTTTTTACCAACTTATATGCATTATATATATTAACATATAAACAACATATACCTTCAATTCCATTTAAGACAACAACAACAACAACATCAACAATAACAACATTCAAAACTTCTAGGGCATACATGAGGATATTACAATTCTCTCCCCCTTAAATAATTTCGTCCTCGAAATTATCCAGCACAACAACAACCCATTAAAACAAATTACCATTTTAATTTTCAATCGTAATATTGTGTTGTAAATGTTCTATGTAATCCATCGTATTCTTACACTATGATTTCATCATATATCGTAACTTCTACTCTCCCCCTTAAATATAATCATTTTCTCTGAAATTTATAATTCGTCATTGTATAGGTATATATATATATCTATACATCTTATTACTTTCTCAGTAAAGCAATCAAGATATCTCATAACATCTCCAATGAATCTTCTCTTTGTACTAGAATCAGTTTATCAGTTTATCTCTTTATAGATATTCTCTTAACTTTAACCTCAAAAGTCATTAATTAATATCTTAACATTGATTATTCCATTCTTACCATCACTTTCAAACTAACATATACCAAACCTCAATGGATAACAATATCCTTACTTACCAGTTAAACAACATTTCCTTGTTTCTCACCAAGTACAATTGATATAATTCAATTTATTTATGTTCATTCATCAGCCAAAATATTACATCATACACATTACCATCTAAATTTTACACTCCCAGTACCACTGTACGTATTAAATCTCAATATTAACTCGCAACTTTAGCGAAATCCAGATCAATCGATCTATCTATCATAATATACTAACGTTTCAATCTTATTCGATTCCAACCAACCATTAACTTATCAAAATTTATCATTGAATTTCACAATATATATATTTATATATAACCTAAATTCACTAGATCAAACTTATATTCAAATTCCAATCCTTTCAAATTCATATATTCAATCAATAAGAATCATGCTTATATATATATACATTTCATTATTTCAATAATCATATCATCATTTCTCATACTTATTCAAATATCATCAATATAGCCAACAACTATCTCTTCATAAACGAACTTTTTCTCAACCAAGTCGGTAGTCCAAGTTCGGTTGCCTAACACATTGGGTCCGCATGGTTCCGTAGGAGGCAGATAGGTCCGTTCCTTATCTTTTCACAATTCATTTCTCATAATCAATTAAGCATTATACCTCAATTATAATTTATTTCCAACCTTATTGTCACAATTATGGTTTTTCATCACATCAAAATAGTATACACTTATATCATCAACTATATTGAACATCTCATTATACAATCATATCATTTCCAACATTATTGATATATACATATTAATTTACATTATTCATACTCCCATAAATTTTAAGTTCATTCACATAATCACTTTACACTGTAAATGTATTCAGTATAACCTTCAGTCATATTTACAATTTCTTTCCTTTTATTATTTCTTCATTTTACATATTATTACTACACTTATATAATTACTTAGCTATCACATAATTCATAGCTTAACACATTATCACAATTCTTTTCTCTTGCTTTACTTCTCATAACTATAATTAAATGTTTAATATAGAAATTATAAGATATAACTTCACCAATTATATCCTTTAACCATGTTTCTGGAAACATAGTTATCAATCTCACCAAAACTGTACTACAGTTATATCATCTCAGTTCTATATCTGAAGATAATAAAATTAACTAACTAATCACACTAACCAAGTCATATAACCATGTTATTCTAACAATCACGTTTGGGGTTTACAAATCAATATTGTCCCTCTATTATTCAATTCCAACTTTTACAATTATAATGCTAGATTGCACCACAAAAATTATGTATATATTCTCCAAACTTTTATTACACCAAGAATTGACACATTTTAATTCCATCTCAAAACAGTTTGCTTTTGATTATCTAATCATCATTGACCCAACTCATGTTCGATAATATTATCCTTAACATTTTCTACTCCCAACCTTCAATTAGATACAAATCTTACACAAGTATCATTCATTACTCCATTTCCAATCCATCTCTTTTTAAAAATTTCAAGTACATAATTCTTTCCTTACCATTTCTTATTATACATTTATACATAAAACACTTTCACACACAAATACTTTGAGTTCCAACACATCTTATGATAGCCTCATTTAGTTATTGCTATAACAATTTCACTATTCAATATTACCCAGGTCCATTCTCACTTCTAATACCATTAAACATGTAATGGTATAAGATAATAAACATATTATATACACCTTCATAGGTCACATTCATATCGAAAAGTTCATTTCACAAATCCTCTTTATATAAACACATAATTATGGAATTTATTAAATTTCCCTTTTACATATAGTTTATACAAATTTAATATTTATCACTTTCCTTTGACTATTATCATTCTCATTTGTTTATCATAACTTAAGTTATTCATTAATTTCAATAAATATACATATTCTACTTATAATATTATTTCACAAGGAGCTTAATCACATTTCCAATGTAATATCTCTTTCACATTTGTTTATAAATATCTTTAACACATCTTTCATAATCATTTTTATCCTTTCCAATCAAATTACTTAAAAATAACTCATTTCCATTTGCTCAATCCCTTTTTCTTTTATCTCAAACCAACTTTTCCTACTATCAATCACATCTCCCAATTCATAATACTTTCATGAGCACTAATATCCATTTCATATATCTCATGTATTAAATACATTAAACTATCAATATTTCATTGATCTCTATCCACATTCCACTAAAACTATAAATTTCCAACTTACTACTCTATTTAAACTTCAATTTATTCATCTCATTCTCTTGATATCAACTTTAAAACATCTTATATATATATACCACTAAATAACATCAAAACATCTATGTTTCACAATTATTAAGCTCATTCCAAAGAAAATCTAAATATCTCATATTTCCACTATTAACATGAGCTATCACAATATTCAAGCATATCACATTTCTAATATAGAAATCACCATGTTTGCATTAAAATAACAATACAAACAACACCAATGTATATTTGTACTTAACCAACGTCATCTCTTTTTCTTTTGAACATAACCTTAACTTTACATATCGACACCTTACATTATCACACTTAATCTATACCAATCAACTCATTCAATAGTTCACTATACTTTTTGCATTTACATAATATATCTTTTCATATTACCCATCCAACAATATTTCCTCTTTCTATAAATCCAACCATCAAGTTTATTTGAAAGAGATTCAAACAATAGAGGAAAGATCACATACTTTAATCTTAATTTGTTTCTAACTCATTTCCCACTTAATTCTTCTAGCCATTTCTTTATATGCCAAATACATACCAATACTCAAACTTTTTACTTATACTTTCCATATCATTTCTTTATATCACACTCATCTCTCAATTATCAACATTTCTAGATTTGCTTTCATATGAAACCTCATTTACACACTATCATTTATCTCATCTCATGTAACTCAAATACATCACAATTCACAATTCACAATTCACTCAATGCCACGTTCGAGACCAACTTAGATGTGAATGCATATGCATGTCTTACCAATTGCATTTCCAAAATCTTCTTTTCAATTCTTATTTAAACTTTTGAAAATTTTTCTTTTTAATTTCACTTAGGCCGAGAATCTCGAACCTAAGCTCTGATACCAAAATAACTGTAACGCCCCTATACTTCATATAAGCACTATACATATATCTGGTATACATACAATGCATATATAAAATATAAGAATGTCACTTTTAGCTTTTTATTTAACAATCTTTATCCAAGGTCAAGCAATATTATATTAAATTAAGAAACATTTATAAGAATCATTATTGTTATCAAAAATAAAACCTAAATAAAATTATACATGTATGCATCACCTTCTAGTTGGTCTCGAGACACTCTTACCTTTCTCGTGGCATAGCAGCTAGGCATCCAGATCATCCGCATAAATACCTGCGCGATTACACAACCGCGCTAAGCCCGAGAGCTTAGTAGTACAATTAAATAATAAAGTATACATTACAAAATAATCATACCTTATAATTTTAGCATCATGTTTTATTGTTCTCTTACCACGTTTTCCTTTCTCAATGGATTCTTCATATATTGCCACTAATCTCATAAATTAAATACATCATTACATAGCATATTCACAACACAATACTTACCCCTTTCTATTTCATATACACATATATATGTATACATTATTACAACAAAACATCATTCAAACCTTTATAAGAACAATTCTCACAAATTCCACATTCACAAACATGTTACACATCATACAACAATTCCATAACCTCATATCTTAACAAAACTCCTTAAGCCATATTCACTTTCAACATATCAATACACATATTACAAACTCATACTTCATAACATCATTTTATTCACAATTCATTAATCATGAAACACATTTCCATCAAAAGCATTCATAGATTTCATTATTCATTTGTTTCAACGTTGTTTCCATATACCTTATTTATCAATCATGTTACCATTCATGACTCACATTACACAAAAACAAGCCTGGGCCCAAGACACACTAATATGCCATTCAATTTTCAGAGTAATGCTTTGGTTTAATCATCACATTTATCATTATCATAGACCCAACTAAGCTTCAAGGATTAGGCTCAACCAAGCTTCAAGGGGAACAAAGCATGCTAAGTATCAACCCAACTTGGCTTCAAGAACCAAACCCAACCTAGCTTCAAGGGTTGTAACATCTCAATTAGGCTTCAAGGATTAGACCCAACCAAGCTTCAAGGGGAGTAAAACATGTTAAACTTCAACCCAACTTGGCTTCAAGGATCAAATCCAACCTAACTTCAAGAGATTGTTACTAATAGGCATGCCACCAACAACAAACTCTGAAAATGGAATAACACATTAGTCACACAATTCATTTATTATTTCATTATCATTTCCATTCTCAATTCTCATCATCATTTAGGCAAACATGCCTTATTTCTTTCAATTGCATCATCATAGCCAATCACAATGGCTTTACATTTCATTTCACAATATAACACTTCAATCTTCAATATTCAAATATACATTTATATCATTAATTAGGCAAACAAGCCTCAATCATAACATTAAGGTAATTCATCCTCAATGATCTCATGATATTCCGTTTGTACCCAACATATCATTCTTCATATGCATCATCAATCTACATATAGCACAATACAATTCATAATATTTACAATACATAAAACATCACATGGTTCATATAATATCAACATTATCATCAAATCATATTGATCAATTCAATTCATCACTCAAGTATACATAATCAATGACATTACACATACTTTTTCATTGATCACTATATCTTTCACATTTCCTATATCATCATTGATATATTCATACATAACAATTTACCTTATTCAAGGACTTAGAATCTTCCATATACATTTGGTTGGATCATTATTGGTTTAAGTGTGTTTAGGTACAAAAGACATTTGAAGATCCAACAATGTAAGAAGAACAAATAACAAACACAGTAGCAAACACTCTCAAGGGACACGGCCAAGCTTGTGGCCGTGTCTCTCAATTCAAACATCCAGTAACAAACACACCCAAGGGACACGGCCAAGCTTGTGGCCGTGTCTCTCAACCAAAAATTCCAGTAGCAGACACGGGCATAGGACACGGCCGTGTCTCACAACAAAAGTCAGGCAGTGGCAGACACACTCAAGGGACACGACCAAGCTTGTGGCCGTGTCTCACCAAAACTCATCCAACACGGTCCAATTTGCCCTAACTTGGCCGTGTCTCTCTAACTTGGCCGTGTCCTTCAATAATTTAAAGACCAAACACTTCAAAATCCATCTAAACCAAACCCCAACTCCACATTTCATCATTTTCCTCACAATTATCCCAAATTATCATCACTTAGATATCAATTCAACACATTCACATAACTCAATCTTTGATTATTATCATCTTATCCATCAACTATACCAAACATATTCTCAATCCAAAAGAAATCAAAGCAAGAAAATCAAGACTTATATATATATATAATCTATAAAATCAACTCAATAGATTAGTACTTACTTGAATATGTTGCCAAATCTTCATCTCCATCTTCAATACTCTTGAAATCCTTAAGAAATTTGATGAAGATCATCACCTCTCTCTACCTCTCTCTCTCTCTCTCTCTCTCTCTCTCTCTCTCTCTCGTTCACCAAGAAGAAGAAGAAGCAGAAGTTTCTTTTTCCTTCTTTCGTTCTTATCACATATATATATAATAATAATAATAATAATAATAACAGCAACAATAATAATAATAATAATATTATTATTATTAAATCTCCACCACACACAATCCCTTTTGACTTTCTTCTTCTTTCTTTCTTGACTTTTCCTTTTTACCAACTTATATGCATTATATATATTAACATATAAACAACATATACCTTCAATTCCATTTAAGACAACAACAACAACAACATCAACAATAACAACATTCAAAACTTCTAGGGCATACATGAGGATATTACAGTGGACGTAGGATTAATTTAATCCAAACCATTATAAATCTCTTGTGTTCATTCTTCTCTATTCTACTCATCTTCTATTCACTTATTTTGTTATTTATTTTTAATTTTCAATTTGCCATCACTTTTTCAAAACAACTAGTTCACCCCTCCTCTTGGTTGCTATCTTAGGACAACCATTGGCATCAGAGTCTTAAAATTTCAAGAAGCTTACTTGTGAAACTTGATCCACAATGGGAGCCACTCCTTCATCTACCTCTATTGCTCAATAAAAAAAATTTCAATTCTTTTCTAAGACCTTACTTTGATGGAATATATTATTCTTGTTGAAAATATAAGATGTATTTGTTTCTTGATAGAGAGGGAATTGAGCTTTGGAAATATGTGCAAAATAGGTGTAAACCTTATACTCATGAAGTTGATGGTATTCAAGTGCCTCTTCCTAAAGACAAATGGACCAATGCTTAAGAAAGGGCTCACTACAAGAACATTAGAGCAGCCTCCATCTTGGTGAATTCCTTGTCTAGAGAAGAAGTTAGAAGAATCCAACATCTTACTTGTGCACACAACATTTGGAAAACTCTTGAGATTTATCATGAGAGAACTACCCAAGCAAGGTTCACAAAGACTTAAATGCTTGTGTATGAGTATGAACTTTTCAAAATGAAGCCAAATGAAAATGTCATCGAGATGACAAATTGGCCACTTGTTATTGTCAATGACTTGAAGAAATATGGAAAAATCTATGATCAATGAAAATGTTTGGCTTGTAGATAGTGAATGTTCAAGGCACATGACCAGTAATACAAAACTTTTCACAACTCTTACTTACAAGCAAGGAGGTAATGTGACATTTGGAAATAATTCTAAAGGAAAAATTATAGGCATTGGTTCTACTAGTATGCTTGGTAAAAATTTAATTGATGATGTGTGGCTAGTTGATGGATTGAAACATAACTTACTTAGTGTTAGTCAATTATGTGACAAAGGATAATGTCAATTTTAATTCTATAGAATGCAAAATTACATATTCTAGTGGTGAACTTGCATTCAATGGAAGTAGAATTGGTAACACCTATAAAATTGACCTACACTCTAATAATGCTTTTGAATGCTTAGTTACTATTAGCAATGATGCTTGGCTTTGGCATAAAAGATTAGGACATGCTAATATGGATCAATTACATTGCCTAAGAAAAGAAGAACTCATAGATGGACTCCCCAAAATGAAATTTAATAAAGATAAAATTTGTGAACCTTGTCAATTTGGAAAATAACATAAGAGTTCCTTCAAAGCTAAGAATTCTGTAAGTACATCTAGACCTCTAGAATTAATACATCTAGATTTGTTCACACCAAATAGAGTTTCTAGCTTAGGAGGTAAGTTATATGCATTTGTGCTTATTGATGATTACTGAAGATTTATATGAGTTAATTTCTTAGCTCAAAAGAATGAAGCTTTTAATCATTTCACAATTTTTGCAAAAAGAGTTCAAAATGAAAAGGGCTATATGATCACATTTATTAGAAGTGATCATAGAAAAGAATTTAAAAATGATAACTTATAAAAATATTTGCAATGAACTTGGAATTTCACATAATTTTTAAGCTCCTAGAACACCATAATAAAATGGTGTGGTTTAAAGAAAAAATAGAATATTGGTAGAAATGACTAGAATAATGCTAAATGAGTACAATTTACCTTAGTACTTATAGGTGGAGGCCTTTAATACCGCATGTTATATTTCAAATCGAGTTTTCAAAAGGCTTTATATTAAACAACAAAATATCATACGTTAGAGTATTTTGATGAATAAAAACAAATAATGGAATAAGAAGAACCTAAGATGGGAGAGACTCAAGAACTACCCAAGATTGGAATTATCAAAAGGATCATCCAAGGGAACTCATCGTTGGTGATACCTCAAAGGGAGTGACTACTATATCAAAATTTAAATATTTAGACTCTAATTTTGCTTTTGTTTCTCAAATTGAGCCAAGGATCATTGAGGAGGCTCTTAGTGATGAATGTTAGGTGATTGCCATGTAAGATGAACTTAACAAATTCAAGAGAAACAAAGTGTGGGTGCTTGTTTCTAGACCCAAGAATCGTCAAATTATTGGTTGTAAATGGGTATATAGGAATAAGCTTGATGAAGATGGTCTCATTACTAGAACCAAAGCTAGATCGATAGCCAAAGGCTATAACAAAGAGGAATGCCCTGATTATGATGAGACATTTGCCCCCATAGTAAGATTAGAAGCAATTAAAATTTTGCTTTCATTTGCATGTCATATGAATTTTAAACTTTTTCAAATGGATCTCAAAAATGCTTTTTTGAATTGTTTTATTAATGAAGAAGTCTATATTGAACAACCCCCTCGTTTTGAAGATTATAAATTACAAAATCATGTCTTTAAATTAACCAGGGTACTATATGGATTGAAACAAGCTCAAAGAGCTTGGTATGAAAGACTTAATGCTTATTCATTGGAAAATGGTTTTACAAAAAGAAAAATTGATACTACACTTTTTGTTAAAAAAGATCGCATAACATTTTAATTGTACAAATATATGTTGATGACGCAATATTTGGTGCTACTAATGAATTTTTATGCCGAGAGTTTGCTTCTTATATGACTAGAGAATTTGAAATGAGCATGATGGGTGAACTTAAATTCTTTCTTGGTCTACAAGTTAAGCAATGTAATGATAGTATCTTCATCAATGAATCCACATGTACAAAGAAACTTATCAAGGAGTTTGGCATAGATGGTTGCAAAGCAAACAAGAATCTAATGAATACATCCTTAAAATTAGACAAAGATGAAATTGGTGAGAAAGTTGATGAAAAGAAATATTGACATATCATCAGATCACTCCTTTACTCAACCACTTCTAGACCCGATATAATATATAGTGTTTATTTATGTGTTAGATTTTAATCATGTCCTAAAGAATAAAATTTGAATGCCACCAAAAGGATTTTAAAATATTTGAGTGGAATATTGCATTTAGGACTTTGGTATCCCAGAAATATATCATTTGATATTTTAGGTTTTTTGGATGATGATTTTGTTGGTAGCCTATTGGATAGGAAAAATATAACTGTAGACCCTTAATTTTTGACCCGGTCTGGTCCAATATATTTTAATTAGACCAAATAATTTTTGTGTTGTCCAATATATTTTAGTTAGTCCAAAATAATTTTTAAGGTATCTTAATTAATTTTAATATTTATTTTAGTAAAAATGGTAAAATGAATAAAAATTCAAAAATAATAAAAAAATAAAAAATAACAAAAAAAAAAGTCGGGCTGCGCGAAATGGCCTTCGTCCACCCGCAGGCACACCTCGCCCGCAGCTGCGGCAGATTTTTTTACTAGCGCAATTTTTCCTGCAGCAGATTTTTTCGCTAGCGCAATTTTTCCGCGGCAGTTTTTTTTTCGCCAGCGAAATTTTTCGACGCAAATTTTCCAAAACCTAATACAATTAGGTTTCGGTCTCCTTTTCTTATTAAATATTGAAAGCCGTGAGTAACTAGGAAAAAACCATAAAAGAACCTTTATAAATAACAACACAAAAAAAAGGAAAAGTGATCAGAAATTAGGGACAAAAAACTTTGAACAAAGTGGAAACCGAATTGGTGAAGGAAAACTGGAACCAAGCTGATTTTTTGAGAGAGCCGAAAATCAATTCAAAGAATTCATCAAAGGCATCAACTGCCTTTGATTTGGTTGATCCAAGAAGCAATTTTGGTGCAACCCCAAGAAAGAAGGTTTGAATTCTACATTCTTTTTATTTTTTTGTTTACAGTATCTTAATTCATCAAAGAACAAAAAATCCCAAAACCTTTAATTTAGTTTTTCTAAAGTTAAAAATATTATTTTGTTGCTTTATTTTCCAGAAAAAAATTACAATTGGTACTTTTGTTTCTTCAAAATCTTTAAACCCTAATTTAACATGTTTCTTTTCAAAACCTTAAATTAAAATTGTGTTCCTTTCAAAAAGCCTTAAAAACATCTTTTCCATTTATAAAAACTTTAATTCTTTTGGTTTACTTTCATAAAACTTCATAAAATTATCAAATTGATTTCCAAATTCTAAAAACCAATTCATCACCCGAAACCCTAATTTTAAATCCTAAAACCCTAATTCAACTCCAAAACCTAAAATAGTGAACACTAACCCTTTTTAAACCCTAAACCCTAATTTTTTATAAACCCTAATCCTTAAAAACCTTAAAAATCATATGAACACAAATACTTTAACTTTACACAGTAGCTTAAAAACACAATGCACTAATCGAAAATCATAAATCATAGTGTTTTAAAGTGTTTAAAACCCTAGTTTCATGATTTCACCATTCAAACCTTAATTTGTTTAATCAAAATGTCTTACCAACCTTTAAAAACATAAAATCCTTAATTTATTTTAATTCTTTAAAAGTCACAGTAGCTTAAACTTATGAAAATCCAAAACCCTAAACATATGAAATAAAGAACCCTAAATGGAAATAGTAGCTATAATTTAGATTTTTATTTGCCTTATTCAATTCCATATTTGATTATGCTTTGATTTATTTCACATGGTTTAATTTATTTAAGTTCTATGCTTGGTTTATTTTATTTATCATGGATGGATGTTTACTTTCTATTGATATTTAATACCTTTGATGAATGATTTGTTATGATGAATGATTATTTACTTTTATTAATTAATTTAGATTTCCAAAAGTTGTAAGAGGTATGTTTCTACTTGGTGGGTACCTCATTAGTTAAACATCATGTAATTTAATTTTCTTTTCTATTTTAGAACCTATGTAAAGGACGTATTTCTACCTTTCGGTGGGTGTCCTATTTAGGCATGTGATGTAAGGACATGTTTCCATCTTCGGATGGATGTCCATTTATTTGTTTTACTTGGACTTTACTTTGATTTTAATATATTGATGCTTTCTTTTAATTATTGTGTGTAATATGGATAATGTTGTTATATTTAAGAATTTTATAATGTTAAGACCTGTAAAGGAGGCCGGTTCCAATGAATCGGGCGTTGTGGGGGTGCTGGGCCATTTCTCACCTTTCCCACACGTACCCAACTTTCCGAACCCATTAGGGGGTTGGAGATTCCTTAGGAATCGAGTCATCCACCCCTTTCTTTTTCTCGGCTCATCCGGGTGGTGACTCCATTTTCTCTGGACTTAGGTCCGTGTTCTCTAAGGCCCCGAGCCTAAACAGTGCTGGCAAGAACCATTCCACTGGGAGTGGGGGCAAAAATCCCCGCTCACAGTGGCGACTCCACTGGGGATAAGAGAAGTTGATTCCGTTGGTCTTTTTATTATTTTATTCTTTCTTATAATGATATTATCCATTGCATCATATCAGATTGCATCGTGTGCGTGAGTTAGGACGCCCGTGTTACCTGTGTTGTGTTATGTAAGGGATACCATACTTTCACTCAAGGTATGGAGATCGAGCATGGCATAACCACTTATAGCCTCATACCATTTGGTATATACTTGCTATGGGAACCTAAGCCTTTTAACCCAAAGACTAAAGCTCATGTAATTGGGCTAGTTACTTTCCTTAGGTTTTTACCCCAAATGCATGTTGTTTGACTATGGTTAATTTATCTTGGCTTAAATCATGGCTTATTTGGTTTGTTCTTTTTCTAATATGACCTAAGCATATTGTAAGCTCAAAATAAATTTTTCTTTAAAGTCCAAAAGACCAAAGCTATTTTCAAAACTTTTCAAGATGGCCTTTGGGCATTAAACTTTTCCAAAAACAAATCAAAAATTCTTTGGCCCATGGCCCAAATACTAAGCCCGAAATCTACTTTTCTAAAATCTTTTTATAATGGGCTTAGAAACAAAACTATTTTCACCCAACCTTTTCTTACAAAGAGCTTGCAAATTATTTAGGTCAATTACGAAATACCAAAAATCAAGTGTGAGCCTAGTTTATCCTAAGAATAAATTAACCATGGGCTTGTTTTTGGCATGAACCATTAGTTACCTTTTTCAAGTGAGAAATCTATCTATAATAAACCTCTTAATTTAGTTTTAATCCAATGTAGCATAAAAGCTATTTTTGTCGGTTAAACGGATTAAAACTTAATTAATGGGAATTATTATGAGTTTGATTTCCATTTTCAAAAATATAACTATTGGTTGAAACGTCCAAGGGAATCATTCGAAAGCAAGAAGCCCCATGTTGGTATTTCGTTAACCACCTACCTAGGAAAAGAGACTCGCCATTCGTGTGTGGATGTTATAAGGTTGGAAGGAACGTCTTAATTATCTTTCTTTGTTGATTGTTTGTGTATACATGCATACATGCATACATTTGCATCTATATCATTGATCCTCTCTGGCTCACAGCCCTGGATTACGATAGTTCTAAAGCTTACAACAATCCGACCTACGCCGGAGATGAAGTATCTAGCAAAGACTCAATCACTTGCTCACCTAAAACAATGGAGCCTGAACAAATTCAAAGGATGATGGATGAGGCCCTCAATGTCAAGATGGTAGAAATCAAAGAGGCCCTAGCTAAGACCATGAAGAACCAGTTGACTGCAATCTTAGAGAATCAAGCCGAGGTATCTACTAGCACTAATAAACCAAAGGACAAAGGGAAGACCAAAGTTAGTGAAGTGGTTTTTGATGATGAAAAGGTGATCATTGATGATGATGATGTTTGGGCTCAATACTACCAAGTTATTCAAGAGAAGAAGAAAGAACTGAAGGTTGCTGAGAAAGCAACTATTGAAAAGACCAAGACATCCGATGTTGAAAAGATGATTGCTGATTTAGAAAAGAAATTTGAGAAGAAGTTGAAAACTGAGGAGATGTCCGAGATCGATAAACTATTTGAACAAGATGAAGAGGTCCCTTATAAGTTCAAGATGCCTTCCTTTGCTAAGTAGAATGGCACCGAAAATCCTCATCTCCATGTGAAGCAGTATATCACTGCCATGCAGTCTGCCCGAGCTACTAAGGCTCAAACCCTAAGGTACTTTATGCTCTCATTGGACCCTGTTGTCCAAAATTGGCTCAATACCTTAGATGATGGAACACAAAAGAGTTGGGATCTACTTTACAAAGCCTTCATCCAACAATATGGATATAATGTTGAGTTGGAAGTCACCTTAATAGAAGTGGAGTCCATTAGGCAAAGGCCGAACGAGAATTTTTAGATTATTTGAAGAGATGGAGAAACAAGGCTGCTTTACTCAAGAAGAGGCCCGATGAATCTGATCAAATAAGGATGATTGTGAGAGGCGTCCTGCCTAATCTTTGTGAAAGGATCTCTCACACCCTTATAAGGGATTTCAAAGATCTTCTCCAAGCTGGTCTACAAATTGAAGAATGGGAAGGGGAGAAGAATCGCTTTTCAATAAAAAGGAATGAGAAAGGGAACTACCAGTCGGGCAAACAAAAGCACACAAAAAGAAGTTGATGTTAATGCCACTATTCAAGGAGGAATGAGGCAGTTTTCAGAATTAGGGAAGTCACTGTGTAGGGTTCTCAACAAGATACAAAAGAGGGGATTATTACAACCCTTGACTCCTCATCCTTTGCCTAATCCTCTTCCACCTAACTTTGATACTAATGCATTTTGCCAATTCCATCAAAGGCCTGGACATGAAATGGACAATTGTATGAAGTTGAGGCATGAGATCCAGAATTTAATTGATAATGGCAAGTTGCCTGAGCCGGACAAGCCCAATACCAAAGGTAATCCATTTCCAAGGTTCAACAAAGTACCTCCACCGGCAACCTTCATGGTGGGAAAAGGATTAGAAGAAAATTTTTTTTTATCATCCTTTCAAGATGGAAAAATTGAAGATGTCAAAGGAGAAGAAGCTTAACTCAACAAACTTCCCTTGGCTTGTTTGTTTCTTTTATTTTCTTTAAATATTTAATTGGAACTTTTGTGTTTTTCAAATTTAAAGTTGTTTGAAATAAATTACTTTCATCAAAATTTTTGTTGGTCTTTGTTCATTTTGGTGCTCAACCAATGAGGAATCTAGCTTGATAATTCATGAATTAATGCATCATGACTCGAAGGACTTTACCAGGCGAGGGAATTGCTCTATAGCATTGAGTTGCGTATGCTTACTTAGAGAGGGCTCCTGCATAATTATCTTTGTCTAGGTCTTAGTCAGTCTTAGAACATGCTTTGAAAAACTTTCGATGCGAAATTAAACTCTACTTATTTAAGGGAGAGATGTTCTAGGCATTGTTTGACGAGCCAACAACTAGTATCCACCCTATTAAATATCAATCCCTAGTTGTCCCTTTGAGCCTTCATAAAATTTTAGCTTTCTTTTCATTGACTTAAAAACCCAATAATCTACCCTGAGCTGTTGTGGTACTTTTGACAAGTCTTATGATCACTAAGATGAAGAGGCAAGAAGATCAAAGAAAGAAATGAATATCATGAAGATAGTTGAAGTTCTCAAGACCATAAGAGTGGTTGAAGTTCTCAATACCATAAGGGTAGTTGAAGTTTTCTTAATATCTCCAATATATCAAGACAAAATCAACATCGGAGTAACAAATTATTTATACCTTTTAAAGAAGATTTATGTCACTCCACTCATCCATTATTGGAAGCCCAAGTTAGTACAAACAAGACAACTCTTTTAGAGCTATAACCAAACAAAAAAAAAACAAAACAAAAGGAAAAAGAAGAAAAAGAAGAAAAGAAAAAAAAAGAAAAGAAAAAAGAAGAAGAAAAAAGAAAAGAAGAAAAAGGGAAAGAAAAGAAAAGAAAAGATAAAAAGGCGGTTCAAAAAGCCAACTGAGTTCTCTTTTACCTAAGAAAACCAAAGGCTTCCATTTGGTTTATAGGGACGTTTTGACTTGAATTGGTCCAACTCAACTAAAGATTCGATCAAAATCAAAGAAAAAGGAGAAAGACCATTCAGTTCTTGAAAGTTCTATGCTTGACAGTCCTACAAGGAAGAAGGAAAAAATGATAAAATGCTCAAAGAAAGGGAGAAGTAAGAAAAATAAAAGGAAAGAAAAGGGAGAAGAAGAAAAGAAATGAATTTGGGTCTTAAACTTTTTGCAAGGGCAAAGATTGTTCTAATCAAGATCCAGATAAATGCCAAGAAGATAGAAGGAATTTGGAGTCTAGAAAGATTGCTCCCAACTGTCTAAAGTTCCAACAAGAAATTTGTAGTGTGAGAGTTTGTCCATTGCATCACACCAGCTCCAATCTCAAAATGGCCTTCATTTAACCCATGTCCCTCATAGACCCCATTTCAATCCTACCAAAGACCTGTTGATCTCTCTTGGTAGGTAGAGTCTATTAGTGGAGATAGTTTGGATATGCATGCATATGAGATAGACAGTATTTAAACTCAATGAGACCTTTGGCCAAGTAATGTGTATGTGCCTATCTGACAATTCTTGCTTAAATAGAAATGATTCCCAAGTTTAGCATGGTAACTAGGGTTGTCATGTTATAGATATGTTAATTTGGAAAAATCAAGTCCTGAGGTACATTGACATTAATTTGGCAAAGCCAACATTTGATTTCAAAATTAAAATTCAAAAATTCAAAGAACAAAAAAAAAAAAAGAAAGAAAGTGTTTTATCATACAAAGCCTTCAAGTTAAGGGAAGTATGTTGAACCTCCAAAGCACACATTGGGCAAAGGAAAGATTATTGTCAAGGTCATGAAGAAGCTATCAACTGACATGCTGAAACATTGTTCGAAATAGATGAATCCCTGACTCTGCTACTTGGGGCCTCCATTATTCATGTTTTCAATATCTCAAAGATAAAAAGGGGAAGCGCTCTTTTATTCCAATGCAAGACCTGAACGAGCATCAAAATGGAACCAATGAGAACACTTCTGCTGATCACCTCGGTCCGTGAGTCGATGGAACAACTGTAAGCATTATTCACGCATATCATGCATACATGAGCATATCACATCGCACTTTCTTGTCTTGTATTGTCTATTCTTTATCAAAGTGAACAACAAACACTCTATGAAGTAAAGAATCAAAAGAAGATGTCAAATCAGGGGGGCATGGAAAGCCCATTGCTTGAGAAAGCTCCAGTAATTTTGCAAAGAGAAGAAATACGTGCTTGTGCGAAGAACTAGACAACAACAACATCAATTAGAGTCCGCATAGAAAAATCACGGGTGAAGACCCGATCTCAAAGGATGAAGATCCACTTACAAGGGTGAAGACCCGATCTCAAAGAATGAAGATCCATTTTTCAAGGGTAAAGACCCGATGTCAAAAGATGAAGATTCATTTTCAATGATGAAGACCCAATCTCAAAGGATGAAGATCCATTTTTCAAGGGTAAAGACCCGATGTCAAAAGATGAAGATTCATTTTCAAGGATGAAGACCCGATCTCAAAGGATGAAGATCCATTTTGAGGGTGAAAAACCACAATGCATAGAGTAGCTGGAGCAGTCAGACTTCTCAAATGATAAAAGGTCAGTCAAACTCATTCTCGGGTCCAAGTACCCAAAATCAAATTAATTTCGTGTCTAAGTACCCAAATCAAATCTAATCTCGGGTCCAAGTACCCAAATCAAATCAATCTCGGGTCTAAGTACCCAATCTTGGGTCTAAGTACCCAAATTCAATCCAATCTTGGGTCCAAGTACCCAAATCAAATTCAATCTAAGCCCGGGTCCAAGTACCTAATCTCGGGTCCAAGCACCCAATCTCGGGTCCAAGCACCCAATCTCGGGTCTAAGCACCCATTCTCGGGTCCAAGTATCCAAATCAATTCAAGCTCGGGTCCAAGTACCCAATCTCGGGTTCAAGTACCCAAATCAAATTCAATCCAATCTTGGGCCCAAGTACCTAATCTCGGATCCAAGTACTCAATCTTGGGTCCAAGAACCCAATCTCGAGTCCAAGTACCCAAATCAAATCCAATCTTGGGTCCAAGTGCCCAATCTCGGGTCCAAGTAACCAAATCAAATCATTCTCAGGTCCAAGTACCCAAATCAAATCAATCTCGGGTCCAAGTAAGCAATCCTAGGTCCAAGTACCTAAATTCAATCCAATATCGGGTCCAAGTACCCAAATCAAATCAGTCTCGGGTCCAAGTGCCCAATCTCGAGTTCAAGTACCCAAATCAAAATCAATCTCGGGTCTAAGTGCCCAATCTCGAGTCTAATACCCAAATTCAATCCAATCTTGGGTCCAAGTACCCAAATCAAATTAGTCTCGGGTCCAAGTACCCAAATGCAATCCAATCTCGGGTCCAATTACCCAAATCAAATCAGTCTCAGGTCCAAGTACCCAAATCAAAATCAATCTCGGGTCCAAGTACCCAAATCAAATTAGTCTCGGGTCCAAGTACCCAATCTCAGGTCCAAGTACCCAAATAAAATTCAATCTCGGGTCCAAGTACCCAAATCAAATTCAAGCTCGGGTCCAAGTACCCAATCCTGGTATAAGTACCCAAATCAAGTCCAGAACTCGAACTGGGTCCAGAACCCAAAACAAATTCAAATAATCATCTCATAAAAAATTAAGTCTTATTGCTTTTCACTCTCTTTCATTGAAGTTTCACATCATTCAAGCAGAGGGCAAACTGTAGACCCTAATTTTTGACCCGGTCCGGTCCAATATATTTTAATTAGTCCAAAATAATTTTTATATTTTCCAATATATTTTATTTAGTCCAAAATAATTTTTATGGTATCTTAATTAACTTTAATATTTATTTTAGTAAAAATAGTACAATGAATAAAAATTCAAAAATATTAAAAAAATAAAAAATAACAAAAAAATAAGTCAGACTGCGCGAAATGGCCCAAGCCATTTCGCTCGCAGGAAAATCCTGCGGGCGAAATGGCCTTCGCCCGCCCGCAAGCACACCTCGCCCGCAGCTGCCGCAGTCATTTTTTTCTTCCTGCAGCAGATTTTTTCACCAACGCAATTTTTCGGTAGCAGTATTTTTAACGTTAGAAAAACTAAATTAAAGGTTCTGGGATTTTTTGTTCTTTGATGAATTAAGCTACTGTAAAAACTTACAATTGGTACTTTTGTTTCTTCAAAATCTTTAAACCCTAATTTAACATGTTTCTTTTCAAAACCTTAAATTAAAATTGTGTTCCTTTCAAAAAGCCTTAAAAAACATCTTTCCATTTATAAAAACTTTAATTCTTTTGGTTTACTTTCATAAAACTTCATAAAATTATCAAATTGATTTCTGAATTCTAAAAACCAATTCATCACCCGAAACCCTAATTTTAAATCCTAAAACCCTAATTCAACTCCAAAACCTAAAATAGTGAACACTAATCCTTTTAAACCATAAACCCTAATTTTTTATAAATCCTAATCCTTAAAAACCTTAAAAATCATATGAACACAAATGCTTTAACTTTACACAGTAGCTTAAAAACACAATGCACTAATCGAAAATCATAAATCATAGTGTTTTAAAGTGTTTAAAACCCTAGTTTCATGATTTCACCATTCAAACCTTAATTTGTTTAATCAAAATGTCTTACCAACCTTTAAAAACATAAAATCCTTAATTTATTTTAATTCTTTAAAAGTCACAGTAGCTTAAACTTATGAAAATCCAAAACCCTAAAGATATGAAATAAAGAACCTTAAATGGAAACAGTAGCTATAATTTAGATTTTTATTTGCCTTATTTAATTCCATATTTGATTATACTTTGATTTATTTTACATGCTTTAATTTATTTAAGTTCTATGCTTGGTTTATTTTATTTATCATGGATGGATGTTTACTCTCTATTGATATTTAATACCTTTGATGAATGATTTGTTATGATGAATGATTATTTACTTTTATCAATTAATTTAGATTTCCAAAAGTTGTAAGAGGTATGTTTCCACTTGGTGGGTACCTCATTAGTTAAACATCATGTAATTTAATTTGCTTTTCTATTTTAGAACCTATGTAAAGGACGTATTTCTACCTTTCGGTGGGTGTCCTATTTAGGCATGTGATGTAAGGACATGTTTCCATCTTCGGATGGATGTCCATTTATTTGTTTTACTTGGACTTTTCTTTGATTTTAATATATTGATGCTTTTTTTTAATTATTGTGTGTAATATGGATAATGTTGTTATATTTAAGAATTTTATAATATTAAGACCTATAAAGGAGGTCGGTTCTAATGAACCGGGCATTGTGGGGGTGCTGGGCCATTTCTCACCTTCCCCACACGTACCAAACTTTTTAAACCCATTAGGGGGTTGGGGATTCCTTAGGAATCAAGTCATCCACCCCTTTCTTTTCCCCGGCCCGTCCGGGTGGCGATTCTATTTTCTCCGGACTTAGGTCCATGTTCTCTAAGGCCCCGAGCCTAAACAGTGTCGAAGTCGCAAGAACCATTCCACCGGGAGTGTGGCAAAAATCCCTGCTCACAATAACCAATGTATGCCATTTCCTTGGTGATTGCTTAGTGTCTTGGTTTAGCAAAAAATAAGTATCGGATTCTCTATCCATTACAGAAGTTGAATATGTTGCTGCATGTTTATGGATGAATCAGTAATTACTAGATTATGGTAAAAATTTTGATCACATTTCTATTAAATGTGACAATAAAAGTGTCATTAATCTATCAAAAAATCCAATCCAATATTTTAGGCTCAAACATATAGACATTAGACATTATTTTTAAAAGACAATGTTCAAAACAAAAATGTAGTTTCAGAATTTATAGATACTCAAAGACAACTTGCTAACATATTAATATAACTCTTGAATGAAGAATGATTAAATTTCATAAAACAACATATAGGTATGCTAGATGGATCCACCTTAGATTGACCCTTCAACCTATTAATCACTTTGTACACTTATTTTTATCATAACTTAGGCCATAAATTGAAACATACACTTTCTTTCTTGAAAATTTTTTTAGTTTCAAAAATTATCAACTTTCTCGATTGGACTCACACTTTGTTCGACCGTACTTCACGTTTAAATCTTTGATCTTGCTAAATTTTGAACCGTCCGACCACACATTTATTGGTCCAACCAAAAATAATTCAAAATTTTCTAACTATTATGTACAAAACTAGAATTTCATTTGGACTTCTAGTATGTTCGACCGTACTTTTTAATTTTCATTTCTCTTTTGTGTTTTTCCTTTTCCATTTGGAATTTCATTTGGACTTCTAGTATGAGAGTCTGACCAGACTTTTGCTCTGAATTTAAAAGTTTCTAGCCATTAGACACTTTTGAAAACGTGTACAAATCCTCTCTAACAGCTATAAATGGCTAGTTTTCATCTAAATCACTATAAATACTCCCTAATATCAGATTTTACAACATTTTATCAATCTTTAAAACTCAAACATTCAAAACACTCAAAATTTTTCAAGCTTCTTCATTTCTTTTCAAGTCATAATTCAATGGCACATAAAGAACATAAGAGAAAAGCCTCTAGAAGTGAGAAAGGCAAAGATGATGCTGCCTCATCCTAATAAGAAGAAGTATCTATAAGAAGCCACAAGATAAGATTTCAGGATGATGATGAGAGAAAAAAGGTATGCAGTTCTCAAAGAGAAAATAGTTGAACTAAACCGTCTCTTCTCCACCATGACCCTTGAGTCTTTAGGTATTGAGAATGACATTAGAGGTTATTTCCATAATCTAGTTTGAGAAAAGTTTGTATTCCATGAACATGATGACCTTAGGTGGGAATCCTTGATAAATGAATTCCTCACAACTTTAGTTATTACTAAAAAGAGTGTCGACCCATTAGGTTACTATGGTATTTCTTTTAAATTAGGTTACTATGGTATTTCTTTTAAATTCTTTAACTAAGAGTATGGACTTAACCTAGAATATTTTTCATCCACTTAGGGCTTTCAATTGGAAGGAATTTCTCACATCTCCAACACTGTTCTCACTCCTAAAGTTCAATTGAAGTTTTGGCAAGAGATATATTTTAAAACGTCACTCTACAAATAATCTAATGCCAAGAACCTTAGAACCTTGACCTATTGGATGTTGTATAGAATAATCACCTATACAATAAGTGTTAGAGGAGAATGCATTGAGAAAGTAACATAAAAAATATCCTCTTCCATTATTGTTTCATTAGAGGTAGCCATCCAAACTAGAAAGTTTCTAATTAACATTTTCCTTCACCTTAGGAAAACCAAGGTTGGTATAATTCTCCTCTCTTCACAAATCACCCAAATTGCCAAGTATGTTGGTGCAATAACACCAACAAAAAAAGGAACTCTCTTCAATCCTCTTGATCCCACAATAAAAGCTATAAACATAGGCTATCTCAAGCATGCCAAATGCAATTGAGATGTTGAGCGAACTTATGAATATCTATTAGGAGCTCAAGGAGCTAGAGCCCAACAAAGAAAAAGGCCTAGGATTATTGATGAAATCGAAGAGTCCTTTCAAATGGAGTTTCCTAGAAAACAATCCACTAGACCTCAAGCCTCAATCCTCCAACTTCTTTAAGATATTCATGGTTAGGTGACCTCCCAATGGACAAAGATTGATAGCCTCACCACTTAAGTCTCTCATCTTTATCCTGACATCCAACAAATTCAAGGAGCTTTGAGGCTCTCTCAATGCTTTGAGGTTGAAACTAGCTTGTCTCCTTCTATTCATGGTTCTTATCCTCACGAAGAGGAAGGTGAAGTTGCTGCATTGTACCAAAGAGAAGAAGAAGAGGAAGGGGATGAAGAAGGTGATGATGACTAAGAAGATTAAACCTAGTATATCTTTTATTATCATTTCCTTGTACTTGCTAATTTTCATTTCTCTTTTGTGTTTTTCCTTTTCTTAAGAATTAAATAAATTGAGTTCATTTGAATGATTCAGTGTTAATTTTCATTTTTTTTGCCTTTGTCAAAGGGGGAGTAGTTAGGTTAATTTGAATGACTGAAAATAACAACATATTTAAGAAGGAGATTCACATATTAAAGGGAAGCAAAATAAATTAATCAAGGAAATTTAAAATTACACAAGACATGATTGCATTTCAATTAATTCAAACTTTTGTATTTCAATCAATTCAATTTAATTGCCTAAGTAAAAAAGGGAGAGAATGTTAGACAAAACCCTTGAACTAATTCAATATATTTTGATCTTAGGAAATTAAATTGAATGTCACTAATGTTTATACCAAGTTATACTTTGTAAGACCTTAATTTTTAAAGAATATTCAAAAAGTTTGATAAGACCATGATGCATCCCGACTAGACCATTAAAGAAAAAACACACAGAAAGATTTACGGTTCAAGGTACTCTCACATTTTCACCATAACAAAGAATGTCCAACCGAACCATATTATTTTCCACCTGGACCTTAGGGTGAATTTTGAACAAAAACTTCCAGAGAGTTTTACGACCAAAAGTACTCCCATATTTTTATCTGACCATGAGAAGTCCAATTAGAATAGTAGAAGTTCGACCAGACCATTGCAGGAAACAAATACACAAATACTTCCAAAGAGTTTCATGGTGAAAGGTACTCCCAAAATTTGAGCATATCACTAATAGTCCAATTGGACCATAAAAAATTTTGACTGGACCTATTAAGAATGTTCAAAATTATGCTCGTTATTCTTCCACTTAATTGGTGGATACCACGTGGACAATCGTTGGAGGATCGTCTATTAGAAAATTAAATAGTACGACCAGACCATGTGAATTTCGACTGGACCTCTTGTGGTACAACCGAACCTAAGCCCGTCCAACCTTAAAATTGCTCTAACTAATGATTAAAGTGGGAGATAAGAATCAAATATGTTGGCAACTACGTCAAATGGTTAGTTGAAGACTTAAAGGCTATAAATATCCCAAGAAACTTCATATTTCACTGATTTTATGATAGTAATTGCCAAAGCAAATAGTTTTCATTTCATTACATAAAAAATCTCTATTGCAATCTTTGAGTGTTAGGTGTGAGCATTAAACACTATTGTAAGTTTGAGTGTAATCTTTGAAACACTTAGGTTTTAGAGTGAGCTTGGGAAAACTCTTATTGGATTGTGAGGAAGTTACTCAAACCTTGTAAAAGTTCGGTGTGAGCTTGTTAAAACACCAAGTTAGGATTAAGCTTGTAAAAATCCAAGTTTAGTTAAATTCTCAACTTGAAGTTGGGGAACCACTACATATCTCTTGTGTTCATTCTTCTCTACTCCACTTATCCTCTATTTACTTGCTTTGTTATTTGTTTTTAATTTTCAATTTTCCATCACTTCTTCAAAATAACCAATTCACTCCCCCTTGGTTGCCATCTTGGGACAACACTTATAATTGATTGGTGGTAACACCTAACGAAAATAACAACAACTAAATATAAGCTGAAAAAAATAATTGAAATTTTTATAATCCGCTGGCTCTCCATAGTCCCATGTGCGACAACTAGTGACTCCACTAGTGACTAGGATAAATTACTAAATCGAGGGGATTAGGCTATTTATATTATTGTGATGTTTATTTTTTATTTATATATTGTGTTTTAAAATTTATTAACTATTACTTCTTTACTTTTAAAAAGAAAAGGTTAACATTTTAATCAACAAGTCTCCTATCATGCATGCACTTAAAGGTCAAGAAGTGACCTATTACTCTAATAGGTGTAGTATGAGGATGAAGTAGGGACCCCTCCGTGGGAAACTCGGTAAAGCCTCCAAAAAATTCTTACCCAGACTCTGTCTTTTAGCCTGGTAAAGAACCCGCTAGTCTAGGTTGTGGGTGATAGTGGGATGACTCACAGTCTTGGAATCTCAAAATCATGGTGAAATAAGGTGGGTTAGTATCTTTAGAAATACAACTCAGCCCAGTCATTCATACATTTAGATAAATTATCCTAAACTATTCTAATCCCAGTTAGGATTAATAAACAAAATAATCTTGTTATTCAGCTCCTAGCATGAAAGTTTCAATACTAACCTCTTTATGCATATACATGACATACCATGCAAAATTACACACTATGATATGAAGGGTGCTGAGACATGAAACCTGGAAACATACCTCCAATCAAGGGTAGCTGAACTCCTGCCCTTAGATTTGGTCTTGGAAATGGCCAAAACAACACTTCGTGTGTAACATTTGTAAATTTGTTAAAATATTAAAATAAAAATTAAATAAATAATTTAGAAGGTTAAATAAAGTGTTGGAAGTATGAAAATGTATATTTAAAATATACAAGACATATACATTTGACACATAATGTACACATGACATCTACCTAACATATATATTGGACACATAATGTACACATGATATCTACCTAACATATATACTTTTAGAAAAAGACAAAGTTAGGGTAAAAGTTAAAAAATTATGATAAATAAATTAAATATAATTAATTTAAATTAAGATAATTATGGATAGGAAAGATAAAAAAAATCACATTATTTTAATATTTAATTATTTAGTAAATATGTATATAAGTTAGAGTTGTTTTAGGAAAGTAAAAATATAAAAGGCCATCATCTTCTTCCTTCTCCAAATGTGGCCAAATTTTGAAGGTTTTAGGGAGGATTTTTGTTCTTCCAAACGCCAAATTTAAGAAGGATTTTCAAGAATCAAAAGGAATTTTAATGGTTTTTCAACAAACTAGTAAGTTTTCTTTTGAAAGTTTGAAGTTCTTTGAAATATATTGAATACGTGAGATTTGGATTTTTGATGTGGTGTTTTATAATTTGTTAAATAGGTATGGAAGATGTTTATTTAATAAGTAGGTAATGATTTTATAATTAGATTGTTGATTTGTTTGGATTGAGTGGAAGTTTGAATGGGTTAGTAGTAATTTTAGGGTTTTGAATGAATTTTGTTATAGAATGGGTGTAAATTGGATTTAAGTATTTAAAACATGTTATAATGTGATTTTAATGATAGAAATGAACTCAAATTGACAATTAGAATTAAGTAGAATGAAGAACCAAAATTAAAGAAGCTTAGGGGAAATTTTTAGAATTTTGAAGAAAATGTGGTACATTGAAATTTAGTGCCTAGAAATATTAAAATATGATTTTAGTAATATATATAAGCTTTAAATTCAATTTGAAAATAATTAAAATTAACTTTCAAGTTTAAAGTCCATTAGAGCAAGAAAAGGAAAAATTGAAGGAATGTATTTTAATTAAAGTTTAGAAGTTAAAACATTTAGAAATGTGATACTAATTAATTATATACATTTACATTTTGAATAAATATTGAGTAGATAGATATTCTATCAACCTATTAATGTTGGGCTATACGGAGTTTTGAAGTGGAGTGCAACTTTGGCTCACATTCTTGGGTTAAAGAGGTTAGTACATAGTTTGGTATTAAATTTAATTAATTTCATTGATTTTAAGCATAATACAGTACATTTATCAAATGTGTTATGGTACTTAATTAATGTGAATGTGTTTGTGGCATTGTTTGGAGTAATAATGCTTGATGTGAATTGATTGTGGCATGACAAGGCATTTGAGAATGGCTAAATGTGATGTGTGTTCAAAATGTGAAAAGTGCAAATATGCACTAAAATGTGGAAGTAATCCACATTTGTTTTAAATGTGATGATGATGTGTTTGAAGAGTCAACAATATGAAAAGAATGAGAAATGTGGAATAAGAGAAAATGTGTTTGCATGTCACCTTATATAGAGTCTATTGTGGATTATTGTTTTTGGATTTTTACGCCTTTAGGTGAGTCACGCTAGTGTCATATACTTATTATGCCCTCGGGTGAGACACACTAGTATCATAGATGAATGAGATAGCCCAAGACAATGTTTTTAGAGCTAGACAAGTATATAAGGATTTTAGGGCCCAATATGTGTGGATAATTAATATGATAAATAAAATTTGATATGTGTTGGGCGAAATTTGAATTACAGTGCATTATGGGCATTATGTATGTAATATCATTCATTTTATATCAAAGTATGTACCACTAAGTGAAATGCTTAGCGCGAATAAATTTCATCGCACATGTGATAGGGCAGATCTGGAGAGTGCTACTAGACCACACTAGGTTTAGGCAATAGTTGGTTGCTGTGAAGATGTAGAACTGCCACAGACTAGTTCCATATGCAATTCATGTATACTCTTTAAACTTTTTAAATGTATTTAAGATTGCACATTATATTTATAAACATGTATATGATGTAAATTATAAAGATTTTCTTTTGTGTTTTTGTTGGAAATTTAAAAATGAAATGAGACATATGTGTATTTCATGAAATGATGGTGGATTTGAGCCATTATGCTATTTTAGAGAAATGGGTGTGTTGAATGAATATCTGGGAGTGTATTTTAAATGCAAGTTGTGAAATTTGAAATTTGGAATTATCTGAAATACAGGTAAAACTCTGACAAATTTTTTCTAGAGATTTTTATTTAAAATATGCATTTTTGGTTATTTAAAATTAATAATAAATATTTTTATTTTTTGTTTAAATTACATTTTAAGTTTAAAATATTTTCTTGGAAATATAGAATTTTGAAAAGACTAAAAACCGTGGTATTCTTGTACTATATATGTGTATTTTACATATATTGTATGTATGTATTATATGTATATGGGATATAAGGGTATTATATTTATTTTGGTATTAGAGCCTAGGTTTAAGGTTCTCTACCTAAAAGGGTTTTTGGAGAGAGAAAATGAGATTTAAAAATGTAATTTTAACATGTCATACATGCATTTGCACTGGTATTTTATCTGGTCCATGATATGGCGATTCTTTTTATATGTACAAACATAGAATGATATGGCATCTCGTACACATGAGTCTGGAGAGGGGAGTGCACAGAGTGTTGCCCTCAGAGAGGGTGTTTTTAACGTTAGTGCAGAGATTGTTGGGGAGGCATCAGTACTAGCTAGACTAGTAGTTGAAGAGGTTCCACCAGTTTGGGTGTTACAGATGGCAGAGTTGTTACAACAGGCTTCGGTACAGTAGCCGCAGTAGTAGCAGTTACTGACTAGAAAATAAGACAAGTAGAAGAAATTCAAAGCTATAGATTTCTTTGGCACCATTGATCCAAATGTGGTAGAGCAGTGGCTAGATAAAGTACTGTTATAACCATTTATATATGTGTTCTTTTGGTATTTTTATTTGAGTTTTAATTGTATTTTTTATAATATATTCAAGTTGTGCAAGGAATTCAAGTTAAAGGAAAACAATTAACAAAAAAAGAGGTGAAAGGTGTTAAGACCATCATTTGGAGGGATTAAGAGAGGTCCAACACAGATTAAGACACGTTCACAAGGCTGTGTCTTTCACAAGCAAGAAGAGAAACAAATGCAAGCTGGATAGAACTGAACACAGGCAAGAATCTTGGCTATGTCATCTACCTGTGTCCCACCACAAGAGCAACTAAAGAAAAGAGAAAGAAAAGAGACAGAAGTGAACATATGCAAGTGACACGACCAAGTCACTAGCCTTGTAACTTCTCACCTGAAGAAAGAATGGAAGGCAGCAAGGGACACAGCTTCATGACTTGGCCGTGTCATCTGCCCGTGTTTCCCCACAAGGAATATACATTGAAAGGCAATGAAGGACACAAGCAAGTAACTTGGTCGTGTCCAAGGTAAAATTGATAGACACGACCAAGTCATTTATGTTTTAGCCGTGTTACTCAATTAATGAAGCCAACTAAGTGAGTTGTAAAGTGAGACAAATAATCATGGAACAATAAAATAAGAGGAATGGTGATTTTTAAATGTTTTTTTTAAAAGAGTGGGGGGAAATTGATAATGGCACATGAAAAATAATTGGTTTTTGATTAAAAAGGAGACAAGCTTTTAAATAAAAAAGGGGGGGGTATCATCTTCATTTGGGGACACATTGGTGGGAGGGAGAATAATTTTTCCTCTCCATTCTATTATTGTCATTGTGAGAAATCCATTCACCTATCATCATTTTACAATCAATTACCATCAACAATAGCCATTCTCTTCACAAGATTGTTTTCCAAAGCTTTAGAAGGAGGTTTAGGGATTCTTCATCAAACTCAAGAAAGGTTGGAGGAAGAACGAGAGAAGATCAACTCTAGTCTTCTTCAAATCGGGTTTTGTTATTTCTCGAATTAGTTCAATTAAATCATTTCCAAATTTTTGTTGAATTGTTATGAACATTAATATTTCAATGGATGTTTGTGAATTGATTTCAATTGAGATGAGTATGTTTTTTTATTTATTGATGATGAGCTAAATTATCCATGCCTAGGATTTGCAATAGATTTGATTAAATGATTTAATTCAAGCATTTCCATTAATATACCTTATTATTGATTGTTTGCATTAGATTATATATTAGGTTGATAGATTGGCCACCTATTAATCTCTAGATATTGAAAGAAGAACTGAGAGGTGAAATTTATATTAGAAATATGCATTCAACTACCCGAATAATAAATTAGAAATATAAGTTCTAGGGTGCTCTTAATTTGCAAATTTAAACTAATTAGTTGTTCTTAATTCATGAATGTGAGAACTAATGAATTGAAAATAGCTAATTAATCACAATAGACAAATTAAGTTACAAGGTTATGTTAATGGTAATTCAAAAATCAGACATTTGATTAAATTGAATTGTAAATCCTAGGTATCCTTTTGAAAGTTTCAATCAATTTTGTGCAACCGTTATTTAATTTACTTGTAATCTTAGATTTCTTTTACATTTCAACAACATACATTCAAACTTTAAAATATTATTTTAATCAAATTATTACGAACAAAAACCTTCCTTGTGAGACGACCTTGTGGCAATTACCATTGCTATAACAACCTCGTATACTTGCGACTGTCGCTTTATAGTTGAGTTTAGTAGGGCGCAACAAGCACAGAGGATATTTATCCAGTTATAAGCTACTACAAACAAGAAGTTTGGTTATGCCAAGTCTCTTCTACAGGGGGACGCCTATGATTGGTGGAAGACAGTTCCCCATGGAATGTTTGATCCTCCAGTACTGACATATGATGACTTTCTGTAGGAATTTGAGAAGAAATACACCCCTCAAGAGTACAAGGATACTAAAAAGGAGTTTCTGAGTCTTAGGTAGGATATAAAGATAGTGACAGAGTATGAAAAGGATTTTGTATGGCTGAGTAAGTATGAAGGAGGGTTTGTGACAAATGATTTAGATAGGTGCCAAAGATTTGAGGAGGGTCTGAGGCCATCGATTATGTGCTAGGTGGCAACCATACAGTTTGAAGACTTTCCATTATTAGTATCTACTGCCATAAATGTTGAGAAGGCCCAGGGGATTGCTGCTACAGGCATAGCAGAGAGTAGAGACATGAGACCATAGTCTGAGACAAGGTCTTCATCGTCGAAGAGGGGTTGAGGAAGTTCCCCAGAGATCTGGTAGAGGCCAAGGGTAGTCTGGAAGGGGGTCTCAATAGCAGAGGTAGAGATAGGAACCTGCTGCTTCAGTGGCTAGTACTCTGACTCCAGTTACATAGAGATCTCCTCCTCCCACTTGTGCTTTGTGTGGTCATATTTGAAGGGGTGTTTGTTGTGGTATCAGTCAGTCATTAGCTAGCTATTACAGATGTGGGTCTAGTGACCATTTTATCAGAGATTGTCTAGAGCCACCAGTGCATAGATAGACTAAGACAATAATTTCTAGACCCAGTGATAGAGGGGGTCGAGGTGGCAAAAGTGGTAGGGGTGGCGGATTTGGATCCAGTCAGAGAGGGGGATCCACAGTAGGGACAAGTAGACTAGAGAGCAGTGGTAGCCGAGTTCTTCTGATGTTGTAGCTGGTACATTCTCTTTACTTGATATTTTTGTGCATACATTGATTGATCCTAGATTGACACATTCATACATTAGTACATCCATCATGCCTGTGAGTGATATGCATTCTGAGTCATTAGAGTTTGATGTGCTGGTGACCAATCCTTTAGGGCACAATATGGTAGTTAGTAGGGTACATCAAGATAGTCCAGTTGTTGTGCATGATGAGGAGTTTCTCGATGATCTGATTGAGATGCCCTTTAGGGATTATGATCTCATTTTGAGTATGGATTGTTTATCTAGACATGGAGTTGTGGTAGACTGTCAACAAACACATATTACTTTGAAAACTCATGATGGGAAGGATGTAGTGGTATCCAGTGAGCAGAAGCACCGATCATCCATATTTATTTCAGCAATTTTGGCTAGGAGGATGTTCTGAAAGGTGTGTGTAACATATTTAGCACATTTACTATATACTAGAGCTGAGGGGTCTAAGCTCGACAATATTCCTACTGTGGCAGAGTTCCCTAATGTGTTTCTAGATGAGTTGCCAGGGTTACCTCCAGAGAGAGAGGTAGAGTTTGGTATGAATTTGATGATTGGTACCACTAAGATCTTTATTACTCCTTATCAGATGGCACTTATTGAATTAAAGGAGTTGAAGGTGTAGTTATAGGAACTACTTGATAAAGGGTTCATCTGTCCTAGTGTATCACCATAGGAGCACCGGTGTTATTTGTACAGAAGAAGGATGTCACTTTGAGGTTGTGCATTAATTATTGATAGTTAAATAAAGTGACCATCAAGAATAAATACCCATTGCCACACATTGATGATCTCTTTGATCAGTTGAAAGGGTCATAGTGTTTTTTAAGATTGATTTGAGATCAGGGTATCATCAGTTGAGGGTTAGGGATGCAGATGTGCCTAAGACTATATTCCGCACAAGATATGGCCATTATTAGTTCTTGGTGATGCCTTTTGGGCTGACAAATGCACTAGCTGCATTCATGGATTTGATGAATTGGGTGTTTAGGCCATACTTGGATTAATTTGTGGTGGTGTTCATTGATGATATCTGGTATACATGGTAAACATTTATTAATTGTGTTGCAGATACTGAGGGAGAAATAACTACATGCCAAGTTGTCCAAGTGTGAGTTCTGGTTAGATCAAGTGACTTTCCTTGGGCATGTTGTTTCAGTAGAGGATATTAAAGTTTATCCTAGTAAAGTTGAAGCAATTTTGAATTGGAGTCCACCAAAAAATGTGATTGAGATTAGAATTTTTATGGGATTCGCTAGTTATTACCGTTGGTTTGTGAAGGGATTTTCCAAGATAGCTTCGCCACTTAGCATATTGCTTCAGAAAGATGTGAAGTTTGTGTGGACAGATCAATGTCATACGAGTTTTGAGCAGTTGAGAGATATGTTGACAAGCTCCTATTCTTTCTCTACCTATGGAAGGCAAACCATATGTGATATATAGCGATGCATCACACAGTAGTTTGGGTAGAGTTATTACATATGCTACAGACAATTAAAACTTCATGAGTTAAACTATTCTACTCATGATTTGGAATTGGTAGCCATTGTTTTTGCATTAAAGATTTGATGACACCACTTGTATGGAGAGAAATGTTTCATCTACATAGATCACAATAGTTTTAAATATTTGGATGTCCAGAAAGAGTTGAATCTTCGGCAGAGGTGGTGGTTAGAGTTGATAAAGGATTATGATTGATTAATTGATTATCATCATGGCAAGGCAAATGTAGTTGCAGATGCCTAAAGTCAAAAATCCATGGCAGGTTTGAGTACCTATTCGCTATCATTGCTAGTTGATTTAAGAGTATTGAATGCTAGATTTGAGATTTGTGATGATGGTTCTCTTATGGCTCAATTATAAGTGAGGCCATTATTACTTGGATCAAATTAATGTCAGATTTGAAATTACAAAATATTGTGGAGGAGTGCCAAAAGGGGGAGAGGAGAGATTTTCTTGTGAGAGATGATGGTATTGTGTGGTATAGATATAGGATGTGTATTCCTAATGATGTGGAATTGAGAAGAAGGATTTTAGAGGAGACACACCAATCATCTTTTGCTATTCATCCCCGAAGTACTAAGATATATCATGATTTAAAGAACCAATACTGGTAGTAAAATATGAAGAAAGATATAGTAGAGTTTGTATCTAAATGTCTCATTTGTCAGAGGCTGAAGGCTGAGCATTAGGTTCCTTCAGGGTTACTATAGCCATTATCGGTGCCTAAGTGGAATTGCAAGCAAGTGGCCATAGATTTTGTGACTTGATTGCCTTTGACCTAAAGAAAGCATGATTCCATCTGGGTAATAAAGGATAGATTGATAAAGTCAGCTCACTTTCTTCCAGTCAGGATGGACTACTCTCTTAACAGGTTTGTTGAACTATATATTAATGAAGTGGTAAGATTGCATGGTGTCCTAATTTCACTAGTGTCAGATCGAGATCAAAGATTTACATCCAGGTTTTGGACGGGTTTACATAAAGCCTTGGGTTCTCAGTTACTCTTTAGTACTGTTTTCAATCCTCAAACAGATGGGCAATCATAGAGAGTGATTCAAGTCCTAGAGGACATGCTGAGAAACTATGTTATCGAGTTTACTAGGAGTTTGGATAGACATTTACCTCTTGTTGAATTTGCATATAATAATAGCTTTCAGTCAAACATTATGATGGCTCCTTTTGAGGCCTTATATGGTAGGAAGTGTAGGACACCATTGTGTTGGGACGAGGTTGGAGCAGAAGGAAAGCTGGTAGGTCCTGATTTAATTAAGGAAACAAAAGAAAAGGTTAAGGTAATTCAGGATAAATTGAAAGCAGCTTTAAACTAATAGAAATCTTACCCAAATTTGAAGAGAAAAGATTAAGAGTTCAGTGTGGGAGATAAGGTGTTTTTGAAGGTGTCTATGTGGAAGAGGATTCTGAGATTTGGTCGGAAAGGAAAGTAGAGTCCTTGATTCATTGGGCCATATGAGATACTAGAGAGAGTAGGACTAGTGGCCTATAGATTGCCTTTGCCACCTGAACTGGAAAAGATTCATAATGTCTTCCATGTCTCTATGCTTCGAAAGTATAGATCGGATGTATCACATGTCTTATTAGTGCAGTCTATTGAAGTGAATATGAATCTAACTTATGAAGAGGAACTAGTGGCGATTTTGGCGCGAGAGGTGGAGTTGAGAAACATGAAGGTGCTGAGAAACAAGAATATGCCATTAGTTAAAGTTCTTTGGAGGAATCATTCCACTGAGGAGGTGATGTGGGAGAGTGAGCAGATGATGCAGAGCCAATATCCTTAGTTATTCAAGAGCTTATACCAGGTAATTTCAAGGAGGAAATTACTTAAGGAGGAGAGAGTTGTAACATCCATAAATTTGTTAAAATATTAAAATAAAAATTAAATAAAAAATTGAGAAGGTTAAATAAAGTGTTGAAAGTATAAAAATGTAAAATGTATATGTAAGATATACATAACATATATACTGGACATTTAATGTACACATGACATCTACCTAA
Source organism: Garcia nutans (assembly GCA_947685225.1). NCBI lineage: Eukaryota > Viridiplantae > Streptophyta > Magnoliopsida > Malpighiales > Euphorbiaceae > Garcia > Garcia nutans. The sequence goes on from CANTUV010000013.1 coordinate 4,601,591, forward strand.
CATACACATTGGACACATAATTTGCACATGATATCTACCTAACATATACACTTTTAGAAAAAGACAAAGTTAGAAAAAAAGTTAAAAAATTAAAAAAAAATTATAATAAATAAATTAAATATAATTAATTTAAATTAAAATTAAGATAATTATGGATAGGAGAGAAAAAAATTACATTATTTTAATATTTAATTATTTAGTAAATATGTATATAAGTGAGGGGTATTTTAGGGAAGTAAAAATATAAAAGGCCATCATCTTCTTCCTTCTCCATATTTGGCTGAAATCTGAAAGTTTTTTGGGAGGATTTCTGTTCTTCAAAACCCCAAATTTAAGAAGGATTTTCAAGAATCAAAAGGAGTTTTGATGGTTTTTCAACAAACTAGTAAGTTTTCTTTTGTAATTTTGAAGTTCTTTGAAATATATTGAATATGTGAGATTTGGATTTTTTAATATGGTGTTTGATAATTTGTAAAATATGTATGGAAGATGTTTATTTTATGAATAAGCAATGATTTTATAATTAAATAGTTGATTTGTTTGGGTTGAGTGGAAGTTTGAATGGGTTAGTAGTGATTTTAGGGTTTTGAATGAATTTTGTTAAAGGATGGGTGTAAATTGGATTTAAGTGTGTAAAACATGTTATAATATGATTTTAATGATAGAAATGAACTCAAATTGACAATTAGAATTAAGTAGAATGAAGAGCCAAAATTAAAAAAGCTTAGGGAAAATTTTTAGAATTTTGAAGAAAATGTGGTACATTGAAATTTAGTGCCTAGAAAATGTTAAAATGTAATTGTAGTATATATATAAGCTTTAAATTTAATTTGGAAATAAGTAAAATTAACTTTCAAGTTTAAAGTCCATTAGAGCAAGAAAAGGAGAAGTTGAAGGAATGTGTTTTAATTAAAGTTTAGTAGTTTAAACATTTATAAATGTGGTATTAATTAATTATATACATTCACATTTTGAATAGATATTGAGTAGATAGAAATCCTATCAACCTAGTAGTGTTGGGCTATAAGAAGTTTTGAATTGGAGTGCAACTTTGGCTCACATTCTTGGGTTAAAGAGGTTAATACATACTTTGGTATTGAATTTAATTGATTTCATTGATTTTAAGCATAATATAGTACATTTATTGAATGTGTTATGTTACTTGATTTATGCGAATGTGTATGTGTGGCATTGTTTGGAGTAACAATGCTTGATATGAATTGATTGTGGCATGATAAGCCATTTGAGGATGACTAAATGTGATGTGTGTGCAAAATGTGAAAATTGCAAATATGCACTAAAATGTGGAAGTTAGACAAATTTTTTTTTAAATATGATGATGATGTGTTTTAAGAATCAACAATATGAAAAATAATGAGAAATGTGGTATAAGAGAAAATGTGTTTACATGTTTTAGATTATTATTGTTGGATTTTTATGGCTTCAGGTGAGACACGCTGGTGTCATATACTTATTACGTCTTTCTGGTGTCATAGACTTATTACATTTCAGATGAGATATATTGGTGTCACAGATAATGAGATAGTCCAAGACAATATTTTTGGAACTAGGCAAGTATATAAGGATTTTAGGGCCCAATATGTGTGGATGATTAATATGTTAAATAAATTTTGATACGTATTGGGTGACATTTGAATTACAGTACATTATGGGCATTATGCATGTAATATCATTCATTTTATATCAAAGTATGTACTACTAGGCAAAATGCTTAGAGTGAATGAATTTCATCACACAGATGATAGGGCAGATCCGGAGAGTGCTGCTAGACCACACTAGGTCTAGGCTATAGTTGGTTGTTGTGAAGATTGTAGAGTTGCCACTGACTAATGGCATCTTGGCATCTGCATTTCATGTATACTCTTTAAACTTTTGAAATGTATTTACGATTGTATACTATATTTATAAATATGTGTATGATATAAATTGTAAAGATTTTCTTTTGTGTTTATGTTGGAAATAAAAAAGAAAAAGAGTCATATATATATATATATATGGATGTATATTTTGTGAAATGTTGGTGGATTTGAGTCATTAGGCTATTTTGGTGAAATGGGTATGTTGAATGAATATCTAGGAGTGTATTTTAAATGTAGGTTGTGAAATTTAAATTTGGAATCATTCAAAATACAAACAAAACTCTAGCAAATTTTTTCTAGAGATTTTTATTTAAAATATGCATTTTTGGTTATTTAAAATTAATAATAAATATTTTTTTTGTTTAAATTACATTTTAAGTTTAAAATATTTTCTTGGAAATATAGAATTTTGGAAAAACTAAAAACCATGGAATTCTTGTACTGTATATATGTATTTTATATATACTAGGTGTATGTATGGTATGTATATGGGGTATAAGGGTGTTACAACGTAAGAGAGATGCTAAGATGATATGTAGGTTCCAAGCACTGTTATTGAGAAAATATGGGCCGCATGATATGCCTATTAAGTTCCTTGAATGGCATCCGAAGTTTCCCTTTCTGAATTATTTTTATATGACTATAGAGGATTGTTCTTTCCCTGAATAAGATTGGAATCATACTATACAAAGCATGGTTACTAGAATGTTTTGAAAACTGGGAATTTGAATTTGAACAATGATCTTGCTTCTTTAGGTGGTTAACCTTATTCATGGATCTCGACCAATGGCTCCTAGCCCTACAAGAAAATAATATGAAAAATACTGCTTAGTCATATTCCAAATTCAAGGGAGATACAGTTGGAATAATTAAGTTGGGTTGATTAACAAATATACATATGGGATAGAGGTAGTAGAAGACTATAAAGAGAATCATTTGATAGACCCATATAAGCATGGATTCGATTGCAGAAGGATTAAAGAGATTCTTCATCTTTCTCTTCCTATTCCCCTTCTTCTTCTTCTTCTTCTTCTTCTTCTTCTTCTTCTTCTTCTTCTTCTTCTTCTTCTTATTTGTCTTCTTCTTCTTCTTTCCCTTCTCCCTATTCTTCTTCTTCTTCCTCTTCTTCTTCAAGAAGTCCTCAGACACCAACAAAAGAAACTTTACAATTCAAAAGTCGATCATGAATAAACTGGATGTAAGACACAGCGAGTGATGGAAGGTAAGATTCAATGCCATGTCCATTCGGAGCATGCACCCAAAAGTTCTCCGGCATGGATGTGATGTCCAAGGTGCATGCCAGAATGTCCTTAGGAACCCTCCATTACTCAGAGCCAAGGAACCAGTTGTACATCCTTTCACCAAGGAACCGACCGTTGGAAACTGGACCAGCAATGACTCGACGAGAAGTTTGCACGGGTAGTGCATCATTCATTAATAGAGTCCAGTTGGCACGCTCACTAGGCTAACCATAAAAACTTATTGTACTTTACTTAAAACTACTAAAAAGTAACTCTCACAAGTATACGAGGTTGTTATAGTAATGGTGATAGCCCCAAGGTCGTCTCACAAGGAAGGTGTTTATTCGTGAAAATTTGATTAGAGCAAAATATTAAAGTTTAGGTTTATATTGTTGAAATGGTAAAAAAAATTCTAAGATTACAAGTAAAATGAATAACAAAAGGATACTTGGGATTTAAAATTTGATTTCATCAAAATTTAATTCTTAAATTACCATTAACATAACCTTGTAACTTAATTTGTTTCTTGTGATTAATTAGCAATTAATAGTTCATTAGTTCTTACATTCATAAATTAACTACATCCAATTATTTTGAATTTACAAATTAGGAGAACCCTAGAATTTATATTTCTAATTCATTCTTAGGGTGGTTGATTACATAGTTCTAATATCAAATTTCACCTCTCGGTTCTTCATTCAATATCTAGAGATTAATAGGTGGCCAATCTATCAACCTAAAATTCAATATGATGTAATAAACTCATATAACAAGGTATATTAATGCAAATACTTGAATTAAATCATTTAATTAATTGCAAATCCTAGGTATGGATAATTTAGCTCATCATCATCAAATCAAAACACATACTCATCTCTATTAAAATCAAATAACAAATATCCATTGAAATATTAATGTTCATAACAATTCAACAAAAATCTAGAAATGAATTAATTGAACTAATTCAAGGATGAGCGTGTTCCAATCTGCCTGAGTTTTATCTTCATGGTGGTATGGCCAAGACACTGAACGTGTCTTATTCTGTGTTGGACCTCTCTTAATCCCTTCAAATGATGGACTTAGCACCTTTCACTTCTTTTTTTTGTTAATTTTTTTGCTTTAGCTTAAATTTCCTACATCAACTTGAACAAATCATTTAGAAAACAACTAAAAATAAAATAAAAATACTATAAAAAACACATATATGCATGATTATAACAACTACCCCACACTTAATTCTTTTGTTTGTCCCCAATCAAAGTAAAACAAACAAAACAAAATAAGAAAGGTTAGCGTTTATAAGATAACTTCAAGACTTTCCTTTTTATAATTTACACACTCATTTTTTAATCATATAAAATTAATACTTAAACAATTTGATATATTTTCATTCATAACTTAGTGGCACTCCCTCTCTAAATCCCTTAGGTGTTTGAGTAGGATAGTATTTTTTTCTCCTTACACCTGTGAACGAGCGTTCCCATAGGCTTATTTTAATAATCAAGTCTCTGCCACTCAATTATAACTAAGCATCAATCATAAGTTCTTTATTGGTTGTAATGAGGCTTAAGGTTGAGGTGTGACATTTTGGGGAATGTGGGCTCACTCATTAGGTTCAAGAGCACTTAAAGAATGAAGCAATATACATGACGCAACAATTTACAAAATAGTCACTCCTCTTAATGTTTGATTGCCCCATATGGAAGAGTAGTATTTCCTTTTTTTAATGAAAGGAGTATAATTTGATTCCTATTTTGGATTCAATGATATATGAAGAGATTTGTACATTCAAAAAGTTTCATTTACAACTTTCAACCCACTCGATTCAACCCCACACTTAATTGACACTATAACTTAAATTTCTAATTCCTCAAATGCTCTTGTTCCTAATGAAGGGAAAAAACTTGGTAGAAAAATGGTTTGAGGCTAAAGTTTTTATGTAAAAGAAAGAAGTGGGACAATGATGTAAGGTCAAAGTTGGCTTTACTAAGGATGTATAAGGGTTAGCTTTTTAAGCTAAGTGGATATACCTAAATGCCTTAATCATTTTGATGCATAGCTGAAAATTTTTCATGGCTTTGAAATGCATTTTTAAGCAATTTTTAGTAACGATTCGAGCAAGGGTTCTCTCGAAAAGAGGATAATAAGTTGGCATTCAACTTATGAAGGCTCAATTTTTCTCACAAGTTTAAAGATAATGCAAGGAAAATACATCAAAATTGTAAAAAAATATTAATTCTATACACTTCTCAATTTCATGCTTCAAAAATTTCAAGATCCGTCTATCCACAATCTTATAATTGCAACTTTTTCAAAATTCCAATAACATAAGACTAACATTGATTTGAAAATTTAAACATCACAACATTTAAAACAAAAATTAAAATGATTAAAATGAAAGAAGGTAAAAATAAAAATTTAGGTAAAAATAAAAATTTACACTCCATACTTAAAGATTCACATTGTCCCCAATGTGAACAAACAATAATAACAAAAATACAAGTTTAGATAGTACCTATTTTTGTCATTTTCTCATGTGCACAGATTGATATGTTCAACCTTGCTTGAAACACATGTAATTTGTTCATAAAAAGATAAAATTTAAAGTAACAAAATTCATGGATTAAAAACACATAGTAGTAATAATGACAAAACAAGCACCATGACATAATGTGCTAATTAAAACTTTAATCGCATAAAAACTAAAATCGATAATAAAGATTGTTCAAGAATCAAGCTAAATCTATTGTGGTGGAGGTTGCAAAGACGATGCGGCATAAGGATGGAGACTAAGAATCCTAGCTAAGTTGTTATTGATAACCTCTAGTTGATTAAGCACTTGAGCATGATTACGGTCTACCTTATCTTTAAGTGCTTCAATCTTGCCTATTATCTCCTGACTTTCTAGAACAGGACCATCCTCATTTAAGCTTAATAAATTAGAATCTGAGTCAACATCAACTTGGGCCCGCTTCTATCTTTCATGACTAGCCATCTTGATCCCTTCACCCCTCTTTGTTATCATGTGCATTTTCTCCACCGTTGCCACATCAAGCATATCTCTACCCAAAATTCGTTGCATCCTACAAGTTTCAGGATTGAAATTTTCATCTAGAGCAATTTCCAATGTTGACACTATCCCACCAATACAAATTGCTCCTTTCCTCCTATTAGCAACATTATCCAAGATATCTGCTAACCAAAATACAATGCTAACGGGAGCATGGTAAGCACATGACAATAAGAACAATTCATTGACTTCAACAACTTTGGGACTTTCCTTCTGAGCAAAGAAACTACATGCCATGAATCAATGTAAATACCTCAATGCGGTATTTCTAATTTTGTTGCCTTAGTTGATTTGGCTACATGCATTCCCCTTGAACCCAAATCAACCCATGCAGATTGTTAGTTGAAATACTTGGGTATAGTCTTATACCCCTCAAGAGAAAATCCAAAAATGTCATTCAACTATTCAATTAAAAGAATGTGCTGCCTTCTATTCAATTTGAAAACTAGCCTAGAACAAAGCTTTGATTCATCTTTTTCAACCTTAAGTGAGGCAACAAATTCAAGAGTTAACTCTTGAAATTGTTTGGGTCTTAAATTAATGAATGTCTCCCAACTAAGTTTCTTCACATAAGTAACAAAATTATCCCTAATTTGCAAAGTATTCAAAGCATCATCACTAACATAACTTGAGGGAAAGAAACCAATTGCTTGTATTGCCATTTTTCTTGAGGAAGATGAAGAGGTTGATGGTGGTGGAGCTCTTCTCCTATGGTGGGAAACCATCTTAGTCCTTGGCATTTTAATCTTGTTTGAAATGGAGATGGGAGTGTTTTCCTTTTGATTTGGTGAAGAAAGTAATGAATTTTGGCAAAAAAAGCTAAAATTTGAGATTTTGGGTGATCTTGGCCTTGTGGCTTTAGCGATAGAGTGAGAGGGAATTTTCTTAGGGTTTGAAAAATGGAGAACTATGAGAGAAGATTGTGTTTTTAAGGGTTTTAAAAATGAGGGACACAACTAAGATTGAGTTGTCTTTGCTGTGTAGTTGACACGGCTAGGGGACATGGCCAAGACTCTTGGCTGTGTCTGCTATTGGAAGAATTGCTATTTAAAAAACATTTTCTGGTCGACACGACTTTTTGATATGGCCAAGATGACTGGCGATGTCTCCTACTAAGAAATATTAGGTTTTTTAGGAAACTTGTCATGGTTTGGCGACACGGCCAAGATGACTGGCCATGTTTCCTACTTGGAAAAACTAGGGTTTTGACACGGTTTGGAAACATGGCCAAGATGACTGGTTGTGTTAGGGTCTGTGCAAAAGTGGGTTTCTTAGGAAAACTTGACACGGTTTGAACATGGCCATGACTTTTGGCCATGTCAGCTTCTGGATTTTTTTTTATGTTGTGTTGTCTTAGCCATGTCTAATGGATGTGTCCTCCACTGCACACTTTCCTTCTTTTTCCCTAAAACTTAATTCAACAAAACAACATTTCACAATACCTATTCCAACCAAATTTATTCAAGCTTAACAATCGATCAAGAAAAATTTAGAAATCAAAATCCATAAATCAAAAACAAAGAATTGCAAACCAATGGGTTGCCTCCCATCAAGCGCTTCTTTAATGTCATAGTAGTTGGATGTCTTTGCATTATTCATCAATGAATACCATGCTTTCTATGGTTTTTGCAACTTGGAGCTTCTCCAAAGAGGGATTCACCCTTTGTCCATTCACTCTAAAAGTCTCACTGGTTTTCAAATTCATCAATTCAACCACTCCATATGGAAATGTTTGAACTATTTAAAATGTTCCACTCCAATGGGACTTCAATTTTTCGCTGAACAATCGCATCCTTGAATTGAATAAAAGGATTTCATTCCCAGTTTAAAAGTTCTTCTAAGGATCATTTAATCATGGATAGCCTTTGTTTTCTCCTTATAGATATTTGAACTCTTATAGGCTTAATTTCTAAGCTCTTCTAGCTCAGAAATTTATTGCATTCTCTGCCCTTTCGCCCCATCTAAGTCCATTTTGGTAGCCTTGATTGCCCAATAGGCTTTGTGCTCTAATTCCACTGGAAGATGGCATGCCTTGCCATAGATCAATCTATATGGACTCATTCCCAAGGGTGTTTTAAAAGTTGTCTGATATGCCAATGGTGCTTTTGGAAGACACACTACCCAATCCTTCCTTATTGAACTTACCATCTTCTCCAAGATTCCTTTTATTTGCTTGTTTGAGATCTCGGCTTGGCCAGATGTTTGGGGATGATATGGAGTTGCCACCTTATGTTGATTGCCCATCTTGGTCATTAACCTTTCAAACCATTTGTTGCAAAAATGGCTTCCTCCATCACTCACTATTGCCTTAGGGGTTCCAAACCTACTTAAGATGTATTCCGTCAAAAATTTCAAAACAATATTAGAATCATTAGTCCTAGTGGGGATAGCCTCTACCCACTTTGACACATAATCCACTGAAAGAAGGACATACTCAAACTCAAAAGATTTGGGAAATCACCACAAAAATATTTAAAGGTATTTCATTTCTCTTACTTATATTTCCTACCCTTTGGCATCTGTTGCATCTTATGCATAAATTATAAGCATCATTAAAAAGGTAGGCCAATACAAACCACTTTGCAAAATTTTTTCAGCGGTCTTCTTTCCTCCAAAATGCCCTCCACAATACAGGTTGTGACAAAATTGCATTACCAGTAATTGTTCATCCTCTAGTACACATCATTTGATGATCTCATCTCTGCAAATTCTAAAAAGATATGGCTCATCCCAAAAATAGTGCTTATAGGAATGTAGAAACCTCTTCTTTGCCTGAAAATTCAAGTCCTTCCTTAAAACACCAGAAGGAAGATAAATTAGCAATATCGGCATGCCATGGTGCTTGTGTTATTGATAACAAGTGTTCATCAAGAAAATTTTCAAAGGCATTCTCAAGAGTATTTTGTGAATCATTATTAAAGGGTAACCTAGAAAGATGATCAACCACCACATTTTTACTACCTTTCCTATCTTTGATTTCTACATCAAATTCTTGCAGCATAAGAACCCACCTAATGAGCCTAGGTTTAGCTTGTTGTTTAGCCAATAGGTATGTCAAGGTCATGTGATTGGAAAATACAATGACTTTAGAGCCTATCAAATAAGAACTAAATTTATCAAGTGCAAAAAAGACAACTAACATTTCATGCTCAGTGGTTGTGTAATTTACCTTTGCATCATTTAAGGATAAACTTGAATAGTAAATCACACACAAGAGTTTATTTATCCTTTGTCCTAGCACAACTCCTATAGCATAATTTGAAACATCACACATAATCTCAAAAGGCAAGTCCCAATTAAGAGCAACAATCACAGGGGCAGAAGTTAATTTTTCTTTTAGGATGTTAAAAGCTTTTAAGTACTTATCATCAAAGTTGAATGGAACATCTTTTCCAATCAAATGACACAAAGGATGTGAAACTTTTGAAAAATCCTTTATGAACCATCTATAGAATCCAGCATGTCCCAAAAAACTTATGATCCCTTTATCGTTGTTGGAGGTGGCAAATTAGCAATCAAGTCAATTTTGGCTTTATTCACCTCAATGTCCTTTCTAGATACAACATGCCCTAAAACTATCCCATGATTTACCATAAAATGACTCTTTTCCTAGCTCAAGGTTAAATTACATTCAATACACCTTTGAAGTACAAGAGTCAATTTATTCAAAGGAAGTGCCAAAAATAGAAAAATCATCCATGAATACCTCTATGAATTTATCAAGCATATCAAAAAAGATAGACAACATGCATATTTGAAAAGTGCCCGGTGCATTGCATAGTCCAAACGACATCCTTTGAAAAGAAAATATTCCAAATGGACAAGTAAAAGTCATCTTGGGTTGATCCTCCAGTGCTATAAAGACTTGGTAATAACCTGAAAGACCATCAAGAAAAATAGTAAAAAGCATGTCCAGATAATCTATCAAGCATTTGATCAATAAATGGTAAAGGAAAGTGATCTTTCTTGGTAATATTATTTAATTTCCTATAGCTTATGCACATTCGTCGCCCAGTTTAAGTTCGTGTAGTTACCAACTCTCACTTCTCATTTTGGATCATGGTTAAACATGCTTTCTTAGGTACCACATAGGGCTGACCATTCACTATTGGCAATGGAATAAATTACCCCTTCATCAAGCAGTTTGAGAACCTCCTTCTTGACTACCTTGCCCGTATTCAAATTGAGCCTTCTTTGAGCTTCCCTTTCTGGTTTATCTCCTTCGTCAAAAATTATTTTATGCATATACATGGAAGGACTAATTCCATTGATATTACTCAATCCCCAACCAATGGCTTTCTTAAGTTTGTTTAGAACTCTCACAAGTTTCTCTTCTTCTTCACTATTGAAAGTCATAGAAATTATCACTAGTTGTGTGTTGTTCTAAAAATAAAACATACATTAAATGCTTTGGGAGTTCTTTAAGTTCAACCTCTTTTGGTTGAATCTCCTCTTCCTCTTCCGCTTCTCATTACTTTCATCATCCAACATGGACTTGCATTCTTCAATTTCGGCATAAGAAATTTCAACTTCTTCACCCAAAATTTAGGCCATCTCTAGCTTCTCCTCATTATCTTCCTGCAGGAAAACTTCTTCAATAGCAAGATCAGTATAATCAATAAAAGAGCATACTTCATACACAGCAGTAGTGGGAATACGAAAAGTGTTAAAAATTAAAAATTTCATAGTTTATCCTAAAATAGTCATGGTTAATTTTCCATTTCTAACATCAATCAAAGTATTAGTTGTGGCCATAAAAGGCCTTCCTAACAAAATTGTGTGCTCAGAATTCCTAGGGATTTCTTTCCCCATATCCAAGATAATGAAATCAATAGGAACAATCAAACCTCCTCCCTTAACTAAAACATTCTTTATAATTCCCTTAGGGTATTTAAGAGTTCTATTTGCATGTTGCAACACCATTCTAGTTAGTTTAAGTTCTCCTACCTCTAATTTCAAATAAATGTAACTTGGCATCAAATTTATGCTAGCTCTGGGGTCACACATACTAGTGGTTTCTTTCCCTTTCCCATAGAGATATTAACTATAAAGCTTTCAAGATCCTTTAGTTTAGGAGGTAACTTGTGTTGTAAAATGACACTTTTTACTTCCGAAACGATCACCTTTAAATTCAGTTCATACCTTTTCTTTTTATAGTTTAGTTCTTTGAAGAATTTGGCATAAGCTGGCATGTTTTTAATCATCTCAAGTAAGGGAAGATTTATACTTACCTTTGAGAGCAAGTTATAAAATTTCAGAAAATTGTTTATCTTGCTTCTCATTTTTTAACCTACTTAGGAAAGGAATTGGCAGTCTATAAGGATTTAAAGATTTATGCAACTTTGGTGAAGTGGATGCCTCCAAGCTCTCCCCTTCCTTCGATTCACTTTGTTTAGTTTGGCTTGTTTGCATTCCCTCACCATTTTCTTGAATTGTACCTGCATCCAAAGAATAATCAATTTTGTTATCAATAACCTTACCACTTCTCAAGACCATGATTGCCTTGGCTTACTCTGGTTGGCTTGGAAATTTTCCTTTTTGATGAGCTTAAAGTTGGTTAGCCAATTGACCAACTTGTGTTTCAACCTTCTCAATGACGCCTCCAAAGAATCAAACTTTTTGTTATTCACCACCTGATTTTGTATGCTAATTTGAATAAAAGCATTCAAATCATCTTCTAATATGGGTTACTTTAGTTGATCATGATTTGAAGTTTTCCCTTGGAAGTTAGGTCCTCTTTGATAGGGATGGAAGAATTATTGAGGTGAAACTTGTTGTTTATTTTTCCATGAAAAATTTGGGTAGTTTCTCCAATCGGAGTTGTAAGAATTTGAATATGGGACATTCTTACCCCTTTGTTGGAAACCTTGAAAGGCATATACTTACTCTTTCCCTTCTTGGAATTGATCAAAGCTTGAAGGGCACATATTTGCACTATGGACTACAACACCACATGATGCACATGTTTCTTAACTTGACATAGGCAAGTTTCCTCTAGCATTCAGTAGTTTTACTTGCTTTGTCAACTCTGTAATTTGTCTTGCCATTTTCTAAATTAGCATTTAACTCAAAGGCTCCTCTATGCCTTTCTCCAATACTCTTCTGCTATGAATTTGCTCCCAACATTTAAAATAATTGCATCATGTCAGTAGCTGTCTTTTGACCCATTACACCTCCTGCTGCATTATCCACTATATTTTGGCTTTGTTGAGCGAGCTCATCATAAAAGAACTGATTGAGCAGTTGTTGTAGATAATAATGATGAGGGCATTGGAATAACAAAGATTTGAAGCGATCCCACACCTCATGAAATGGTTCTCATCCAATTGGGTAAATGTTGCAATACTCCCCCTAAGCTCCTTTGTTTTCTGATGTGAATAAAATTTTCTCATAAATTTGTTATAAAATTTGGTCCATGTAGTTAATGAATTTTCTAGTAAAGTCATCAACCACGCCTTTTCCCTATCCTTTAAACTATATGGGAAACACCTCATTTTTAGCTCATCTTCTATCAATGCTTGTAAAGGGAATGTATGCAAGGTTGTATAAAAATCATGAATGAAGTTGAGAGGATCTTCATTTGGCATTCTATGAAAAGAAGGCAGCATATTATAACGAGTGTTGTTTAGTTCACAGTTTTTTGTTGTATTGCTCAACCGTATACATGATGTAGTTACAATAATAATTGGTCTAGTAAACTCCTTCATTGGTGGTTCTTCCACTTCATCCATTTCTATTCATGCATTCTCTTCCAATTTCTCTTAAATGTCTTCCCCTTCTTGTCCAAAGGGATCCACTTGTTCGGTTCCAGGACGTCTATGGAGTTATTTACAAAGGGAACAAGTTTGTTGCCTTGTGACCTACATCCTTGCATAAATCACCTGAGCAATTCAAAAAGAAACACTTAAACAATTTAAATAAAAGAACCAAACTACTATTAAAATAGCCTTCCCCGGCAACCACACCAAAAACTTGTTGCACTTTACTTAATACAACTAAAAAGTGACCTCGCAAGTATACGAAGTTGTTATAGTAATGGCCACCCTAAGGTCATCTCACAAGGAAGGTATTTGTTCATTATAATTTGATTAGAATAAAATATTAAAGTTTGAGTGTATGTTGTTGAAATGGTAAAAGAATTCTAAGATTAAAAGTATAATAAATAATGGTTGCACAAAATTAATTGAAAATTTCAAAAGGATACCTAGGATTTACAATTTGATTTGATCAAAAGTTTAATTCTTAAATTACCATTAACATAATCTTGTAACTTAATTTGTTTCTTGTGATCAATTAGCAATTATCAATTCATTAGTTCTCACATTCATGAATTAACAATAAACAATCATTTTGAATTTAAGAATTAAGAGAACCCTGGAACCTATATTTCTAATTCATTCTTAGGGTGGTTGAATACATGGTTCCAATATCAAATTTCACCTCTCGATTCTTCATTCAATATCTAGAGATTAATAGGTGGCCAATCTATCAACCTAACATTCTATCTGATGTAATCAACTCACATAACAAGGTGTATTAATGGAAATATTTGAATTAAATCATTTAATTAATTCTATTAAAAATCCTAGGCATGGATAATTTAGCTTATCATCATCAAATCGAAGCACATACTCATCTCAATTGAAATCAAATTACAAATATCCATTGAAATATTAATGTTCATATCAATTCAACAAAAATCTAGAAATGAATTAATTGAACTAATTCAAGGAATTACAAAACCCGGTTTAAAGAAGACTAGAGTTGATATTCTCTTGTTCTTCCTCCAACCTTACTTGATTTAATGAAGAATCCTTAAAACCTCCTCCAAAGGCTTGCAAAAATAATCTTATGCCGAAAGAAATGGATGAATCTCCTCCTTCTATGTATGTCTAAATTGCAGCTAAAATCTAAACTTGGCCATGTGAAAGAGTGAGTGTGTTAGAGAGAGAGTTTTTGATGATGGAGATGTTCCTTCCAACAAAAATCAGCCTCCTTCTTCTTCAAAACCCTACCTTTTATTCAAAATGTTATCCTCTTTTCTAATAAAAAAATGCTTCCTTTTATTGTGCCATTACCATTTGTTCCCCCATTCTCCAATAATCCACCTTTATTTTTTATTCAAAAACTCACCATTCCTCTTATTATGCTGTGCCACATTTCTTTTTCTCACTTTACAACTCATATATTCATCTTCATTTTGCTTCTTAATTTAGGAGACACGGCCAAGATGTATGCATCTGTCCCTTCCTGCCAAGTTCAAGAGCTTTGCTTTCTTGAGTGGAACATGGCCAAGAACAAGTTATCTTAGTCATGTGATGTGACATGGATAGGTGACACGACCAAGACTCTTGCCCATGTTTAGTTTTCCCAACTTGTATTTGTTTCTCTTCTTGCTTGTGAGAGACATGGCCATATGAGCTGAAGTCTTGTCTGTGTGAGGTGACACGGGTAGGTGACATGGCCAAGACTCTTGCCTTTATTCAATTCTGCCAACTTGCATTTGTCTATCTTCTTTCTTATGCGCAGCATGACCATGTGAGCTTACATCTTGGCCATTTGAGGTGACACAACCAAGATGGCTGCCCGTGTCTTCTTCTGCCTGTAAGTCTTCTCACCTAGAATGTTACACGGCTAAGATAGATGAGCGAGTCCCAATCCCCTGTGTTTTATCTTCATGGTGGCATTGTCAAGACACTGAACGTGTCTTGTTCTGTGTTGGAGCTCTCTTAATCCCTTCAAATGATGGACTTAGCACGTTCCACTTCTTTTTTTGTTAATTGTTTATCTTTAGCTTAAATTCCTTACAACAACTTGAAAAAAAAATTAGAAAAAAACTTAAAATCAAATAAAAAATAGCATAAAAAACATATATATACATAGTTATAATAGCTTCCACCAAGCAATATCCACCTACAAAATCACAAAGAAAGGTAAGTTAATTTCTCCACAAATTTAAATAGATACTAATTTTGTTTTCACATGATCCCGTGTCAACCAACTCAAGTTATAACATTGAGAGTGCACCTGGTGAGAGTCGGGCACCATTGTATGACATGACAACCAATGGATACCTGAACCTTTCTTAAGAAATACTAGGCACCTTCACCAAATTGTGTTCACATGCCCACACCTACAAAGACATTATGGTTGGATTCATGTCAATTCTTTATTTGAATTAACAAATGGTGGGAATTAATACCTCGACAACAACCATGAAATCGGTAAATGATCTTTTCTTCTAGCAAAGTTTGTTGAACCCATGGTATAGGTAAGAAAGACTAGCCTCTCCCCAGCAATATACTTGTACAAGGTCAAAATCAGCAAGAGCCCGTAGTATTGACAGGTGGACGATAAACTTAGTACTATACAAGATAGTCGATCCCAACAAATATAGCAAGAACCCTTGAGCATATTGTTTGGCCTTTAACCCGCAAAGCTATTGGGCATAGTTCATCTAATATTCTCGTATCAGTTCATATTTTATCTTGAATTTCTCCTTTAATGCGGGTTCCATGCCTATTAGTTGTCAAATTTTCTCATGTGTCAAGATGTTATCGGTAAAAGTGACTGGGATTCCATGACATTGGATGCTAGTTATGGTGAAAAAATCAACTGGTCCGATTGTCATTTCCCCCATTAGCAAATGAAAAGAATGGGTAGTGTCCATCCACCACTTTGCATGCACTTGGATCACACTTTTGCCAATTTGGAATCCTTGCGATGATAGTTGTAGAATGAAATTTTCAAAGCCACAATTCTAGATCATTTGTTTCACTCAAGAAGGCACTTGATTATACCATTAGCGTACCTTATAGACTCAACCCCCACAATGAACGACACAGTCGTCATGCTGTCACAAAATATGTATATCAGTACGAGGTAAGTAAAAAGCTACAAAAAATATTTTTTAGCACTTTAATAATTTTTATATATAAAGGTCAATATTTTATTTTAAATATTTTATAAAATAAATATTTAAAAATAATAAAAATATATAACAAATATAAAAATAATAAAATTTTTATTTAGGGTTGTTCAATTGTAAATTTGTTTTATGGCATATTAATTGTCAAGCCTAATTATTTTTCTATTTGTCCATATAGTTGCACTAAAAATTATATGTTATTAGGTAATTAAATAATAGAAAAATAATGCTTACCTCAGTCTTATTGCATGAAGTATGATGTAACTCCATTCCAACTAATAAAAAACTCTTCCATGTTCGTGAACCCAGATATGTTTAAGAAGTTTGGCATTTGAATGGAGTCCAATCCTAGAAGAATGCTGATTATTTTCCATTTATGGGAAAGGTGTTGGGAAGTTTAGAAAATGTCGATTTATGAAGATAAAAGAAGATTTTGAAATTTTGGATGAAAGTAATGAATGCAATTGTATTATGTTTGTTTATATAGGGAATTTGCAAGCTGAAGGCCTCAATGATAAGACCAAGTTTTGATTTGAAAGGAAAAAAAGCATAGATGTAAAAGGTAAAAAAGAGAAAAGAAAAAAACAAAGTAAAATAAAGAATATGGTCAGAAAGGGATTACTCCATTGACTGCACAACACATTCATAAATAATTTATATGAATTATAGAGCATGAGTCACATGTACACAGTAAATTTATATTTATTATTAATTTAGATTTATGCGTATCTAAAAATATTTTTTACAGTAAAAAATATTTTTCCATGCAGGGGGTAAGGATATATAAAGAGGTACCCGATATAGTAGGCAACTAAAAAATAGCAAAAAATTTTCTGACAGAATCCTCACCAATCCAGGTCTAGAATCCAAACTAACTGATGGGTCCAGAACCCAAATCACTCATGGGTCTAGAATCTAAACCAACTCACGGGTCCAGAACCCAAATCACTCACGGGTCCAAAACCTAAAATAACTTCCGGGTCCATAACTCAAACCAACTTAAGGGTCCAGAAACCAAACCAACTTACTGGTGTAGAACTCGAACCAATCCATGGGTCCAAAACCCAAACTAGCTCATTGGTTCAGAAGCCAAACCAATCCATAGGTCTAGAACCCAAACCAATTTATGGGTCCAGAACCTAAACTAATTCACAGGTCCATAACCTAAACCATTTTACGGTTCCAAAAGTCGAACCAACTCATGGGACCAGAACCCAAACCAACTCATGGGTCCAGAATCCAAAATAATTCATAGGTCTAGAACCCAAACTAGGATGTTGCGGGTCCAGAACCCAATCTACCGAGGCAACTCTAATTTGTCTTTTCCCAATTAACTCAGAATATTCCAAATCAGCTCAAGACCTATTAAGACAAATTGCTTTTCACTCTATAAATAAATTCAAGATTGTTTAAGCAAGAGAAAAGATTGTAGACCCTTAATTTTGGCCTAGTTCAAATTTGGTTCTAATTAAAAGTGGTGAATTAACTTTGATTTCAATAAAAAGGTCCAAATAAAACCTAGTTCAATTTTTAAAGGCTAAATTAGATCTGATCCAATGATTTAATTAAAATTGAGCCTCCTTTTTTAGAAAATCAGACCGATGGTTTGGTTAACTTGCTCCAATTCGATTTGAGCCAAACTCATATCAAATTTGGCCTGGCCAATTCACTATAAGGCTACTCATATCGAATTGGCCTTAATTCATGTAAAATCAATATCCTAATCAAGTTAGAGTTTAAAATCATTTAGATAAAAGAACAAAGAGTTGCCCTAATGTTGCCCATAAATATGGATTAATAAACAAAGAGAGGCAGTCACAATCAGTAAGAAAATGGCAATAAAAAGGGGAACAAAAGAAAAAGAAAGGAGTGTGATTAGTAGCTAGTAATTAGGTTTGGCAATTAAAAAGTTAGCAAATAAAAATCAGCAAACAAAAGACACAGAAGGGAATTAAGGCAAATCAAGGCAGTGGTTAACAACAATAACAATCTTCAGATAACGCTTTAATTGATTCAAGTTGTTCGAGGTAATTATGCAAACAATCAAGGTTGGTTCAACAAATTAGTCTTTGAAGAGCCAACAATGCAGGTATGAGTTTATTAACTCAATCCAATTAAATTTCATCATCTTCATTGCTTCATAATTTACTTTTAATTACAGGTTTAATTTTACCAAACCATAGCTTTAGGTTTAAATCTATATGAAACCCTAATTGCACAATCTAAAACCCTAATTGCAGGTTTTCATCTTAGCTTTGTAAATCTAAAAACCTAGTTTGTATGAACAAGCCTTAGTTTATGTTTTAGCCTAGTTTGTATATTAAATCCTAGAATTGCATGTCAAACCCTAATTTTACATGTTTAATTTTAATTTTAGGTTAAAAACCTTAATTTTGTTTAAAAAATCCTAATTTGATCATTGAAAACCCTCAAACCCTAATTTTACAATTAAAACCCTAATTTTGTTTAATACTTAATTTATTGTTATTTGTTTATGATGGATGATATGATTTATTTATTTATGATGAATAATTGAATTATGTGTATAACTTATCACTTGGGATTTCAAGTATTTGTAAAAGGCATGTTTTCGCTTTGTGGTATCTTATTTATTTTAATTATTTTTTTAAATTTTAAGGATTTTAGACCATTATAAAGGACATATTTCCATCAATTGGTGAATGTCATGTTTTATTTATTTGTATGGACATTGGGACATTGTAAAGACATGTTTCCATCTTGTATGGGTGCCTATTTTATTTAGTTATTCAATTTATAATGTGTTTGATGTTTATTTGCTTTAAATACATGTAGTATGGATAATATTATAATAATGTAAGAATTTAATAATATTTAAACCTGAAAAGGATGTTGGTTCTAATGAACCGGGCATTATAGGAGTGTTGGGTCACTTCTCACCTTCCCCGTACATATCCAACTTTTTGAACCTAAGTAGGGGTTAGGGATTCCTTAGGAATAAAGCAATCCACCCTTTTCTATCTTCCTGGCCCATCCTGGTGGTTGTGAGCGGGAATTTCTGCCCCCACTCCCGATGGAATGGTTCTTGCGACTTCGACACTGTTTAGGCTCGGGGCCTTAGAGAACACGAACCTAAGTCCAGAGAAAATGGAGTCACCACCCGGATAGGCTGGGAAAAAGAAAGGGATGGATGACTCGATTCCTAAGGAATCCCCAACCCCCTAATGGGTTCAAAAAGTTGGGTACATGTGGGGAAGGTGAGAAATGGCCCAGCACCCCCGCAACGCCCGATTCATTGGAACCGGCCTCCTTTACAGGTCTTAATATTATAAAATTCTTAAATATAACAATATTATCCATATTACATGCAACAATTGAAATAAAGTATTATTATATTAAAATCAAAGCAATGTCCAAATAAAGCAAATAAATGGATACCCATCCGAAGATGGAAACATGTCCTTACATCATCTATGTCTAAACTAAATAGGACACCCACCAAAAGGTAGAAACATGTCCTTTATATTGGTCCAAAATATAAAAGAGCAATTTAAATTACATGATACTTAACTAATGAGGTACCCACAAAGTGGAAACATACCTCTTACAATTTTAATACTAAAACAAATAAATAATAATCATAATAATAAAAAAAATATCCATCAATGATAAATTAAATAAATCAAACATTGAAATTAAATAAATCAACCATCAAAACATATAATAAACTACATACTCAAATCTAAAATTAAATAAAGCAATAAATATATAAGTTTAGGGTTTTAAAGAATTTAGAGTTTTTTGGAACTTAGGGTTTTGGAACTTAGGGTTTTGTAATTAGGGTTTTGAAATTAGGGTTTTGAATTAGGGTTTTTGAAACTAGGGTTATGGAATTTAGAGTTTGGAATTAGGGTTTTAAAATTAGGGTTTTTGAAACTAGGGTTTTGGAATTCAGAGTTTGGAATTAGGGTTTTTGGGTTTTACTTACTGCCTTAAAACTTAATTTTTGGTTTGGAAAGATAAATTACTGTTTTGGAAAAATTATCAATATTATAGAGATTAATAATGAAATGGTTTAAGCTTTTGGATAAAACAGTTTGAGCTTTTGAGTTTTAATAAAGCAATTTACGGTTCTTGAGATAAAGTGAACAAAATAGATTCTAACAATTAATTAAAATCTTCGATGGCTACTGGATAGTTTTATGTTTTTTATGAAACATGCATGTGGGGTTATGAATACCAACTAATCAATGTGTTAAATAAAGCAAACGATTAAAGTTGTTGAAACAAAGAAAAGTTTACTGCATGTTCAAAGATCGAGTTACTGCACATTCAAGGACCATGTTACTACATGCATGCTCTTATTAATCAAAGAAACAAAGCTACTGTGATCATGAATGATTTATGATTAAAGATCAAACCTCCGTCGTTGGTTCTACCAAAAAACTTGATTTCTGGATGAACAATGTGAAGACAGTATGGATTCTACCTTCTTCTTTGATTGTTTTGATTTTTCTATTTGTGGTTTCCTTCGCTCTCTAAAAAGTTGTTGTTGTTCTTCTCTCTTTCTTGCCGTCTCTTCTATTTTAATGTTTATTGCTACCATTGTTAATGTTCCTCCTCCTTCTGATGTTCCTCCCCTCTGAATTCTGAAACGTTAATATTTATATCCAAACCTCACTCAGAATCCTTAACCTAATATTAATTAGTCCCTAAAATGAATTCTAGTTGAATTATGAAAGTTATTGAACTCATGTCGACCTGGTTGCCCTAGGTCGACATGAGACTAACCTCATGTCGACCTTGGGCTGCCCAGGTTGACATGAGGCATGCTCATGTTGACCTTGGGCTACCAAGGATGACATGAAGCATTCTCATGTCGACCTAGCCTGCCCAAGTCGACATGAGTCCAACCTCATGTCCATTTGGGTTGCCAGATCGACATGAGGCATGCTCATGTCTCCCAGGCCGGCCTAATTTGAATTAATATTGCCTTTTTTTAACTTATAGACCAAAAGGTTTAATTTGGGCTGATTCAACTTGATTTTAGGGTTTTACAATTGAATTTATGCGTCTTAAATCCGAACCAAGTTCTTTAAAAATTATAAATTAGTTTTAAATATTTTAAAGTCGGATCAAATTCATTTTGATATCCTTTAATTAGGACCATATCAAATTGGGGTCAAAATTAAGGGTCTACAATTTGCCCCCTGCTTGAGCGATCTAAGACTTTCAGTAGAAGAGAGTGAAAAGCAATATGACTTAATTTTGATGAGATAGTTTCTTGAATTTGATTTGGGTACTTGGACCCGAGGCTGAACTTGATTTGGGTACTTGGACCCGAGACTGGATTGAATTTGAGTACTTGGACCCAAGATTGGATACTTAGACCCGAGATTGGGTGCTTGGACCCGAGATTGAATTTGATTTGGGTACTTGGACCCAAGACTAGATTAAATTTGGGTACTTGGACCCGAGTTTGAATTTGATTTGGGTACTTGGACTCGAAATTGGATTCTTGGACCCGAGATTGATTTTGATTTGACTGACCATTTATTTGTTGAGGATTCTTGCTTAACTAGATTTTCCATTCTTTTGTTCTTCCTTTCGCAAAAATTCAGCTATTTTTAGTTGGCCCTCACATCTTCTCCTTGCCCCCTGCGTGGCGAAATATTTGCAAGTGAGTTGGAAAATGTTTGGTATATAAACTCAAAAAATTGAAAAGGAGAAATTGTGTCCCCTGTTTAGGCTCAAACCAAAAATGTTTTTATGCAGGCTTTGATTGATATTTTTGTTGTCTAGTTCTTCGCAAAAGCATGCATTTCTTCTCTTCGCAAAATTACTGGAACTTTCTCAAGCAATGGGCTTTCCATGCCCCCCTGATTTGATATCTTCTTTTGATTGTTTACTTCACAAGGTATTTGCTGTTCACTTTAATAAAGAATAGACAATACAAGACAAGAAAGTGTGATGTGATATGCTCATGTATGCATGATATGAATGAATGATACTTACAGTCATTCCATCGACTCATAGATCGAGGTGATCAGCAGAAGTGTTCTCATTGATTTCTTTCAGATGCCTATTCAAGTCTTGCACTGGAATGGCAGAAGGCTTCACTTTTATTGCTTTTATCTTTAAGATGTTAAAAATATGAATAATGGAGGCCCCAAACGACAGAGATACATCCATTTTAAATTATGATTCAGCGTGTTAGTTGGTAGCTTCTTCATGACCTTGCCAGTAATCATTTCCCTTGCCCAATGCATCCTTTGGAGGTTCAATGATTCGACATACTTTCCTTAACTTGAAGGCTTTGTAATTTTTTTCCTAAATTTTTAAATTTTTTTTTGAATTTTGAATTTTGATTTTTGATTTTGAAATCAAATGTTGGCTTTGCCAAATCAATGTCAATGTACCTTAGGACTTGATTTTTCCAAATTAACATATCTATAACATAACAAGCCTAGTTACCATACTAAACTCGGGAATTATTTCTATTTAAGCAAGAACGATAGGCACATACACATTACTTGGCCAAAGGTCTCATTGAGTTTAAATATTGTCTATCTCATATGCATGCTTATTAAAACTATCTCCACTAATAGACTCTACCTACCAAGAGAGACCAACAGGTCTTTAATAGGCTTGAAATGCTGTCTATAAGGAACATGGTTTTGAATGAAGGCCATTTGTAAGTTGGAGCCGTTGTGACACTATGGGTAAAACCTCACACTACAAATTTCTTGTTTAAACTTTAGGTAGCTGGGAGCAATCTTGCTAGATTCCAAGTTCCTTCTATCTTCTTGGCATTAATCTAGATCTTGATTAGGATAGTCTTTGCCATTGCAAAAAAGTTTAGTACCCAGATTCGTTTCTTTTCTTTTTCTCCCTTTTCTTTCTTTTTATTTTTCTTACTCTTCCCTTTCTTTGAGCATTTTATCATTTTTCCCTTCTTCCTTGTAGGACTGTCAAGTACATAACTTTCAAGAACTGGATGGTCTTTCTCCTTTTTCTTTGATTTTGTGGTATCTTTGGTTGGGTTGGACCAATTCAAGTCAAAATGTCCTTATAAACCAAATGGAAGCCTTTTGCTGATTTTAGGTAAAAGAGAACTCAGTTGGCTTTCTGAACCGCCTTTTTAGGTTTTATCTTTCTCTTTTTTTTCTTTTCTTCATTTTTTGTTTTTTTTTTCTTTTGTCCTCTTTTTTTTTCTTTTTTTTTCTTTTTTTTTCTTTCCTTTTTCTCTTTTCTTTTTTTTTTGGCTCTAGCTCTAAAAGAGTTGTCTTATTTGTACCAACTTGGGTTTCCAATAATGGATGAGTGGAGTGACATAAATCTTCTTTAACAGGGATAAATCATTTGTTACTCTGATGTTATCTTGATATTGGAGATATTAGGTGAACTTCAACTACCCTTATGGTCTTGAGAACTTCAACTACCCTTATGATATTGACTATTCATTCCTTTCTTTGATCTTCTTGCCTCTTCATCTTAGTGGTCATAAGACTTGTCAAAAGTATCACAACAGCTCAGGGTAGTTTGTTGGGGTTATATGCCAATAAAAGAAAGATAAAATTTTATGAAGGCTCAAAGGGACAACTAGGGATTGATATTTAATAGGGTGGATACTAGTTGTTGGCTAACCAAACAATGCCTAGATCATCTCTCCCTTAAATAAGCAGAGTTCAATTTCACCTCAAATGTTTGTCAAAGCATGTTCTAAGGCTGACTATGACCTAGACAAAGATAATTATGCAGGAGCCCTCTCTAAGTAAGCATACACAACTCAACGCTATAGAGTAATTTCCTCACCTAGTAAAGTCATTCAAGTCATGATGCATAAATATATTAATTCATGATCTATCAAGCTAGATTCCTTATTGGTTGAGCACCAAAATGAACAAAGACCAACAAAAATTTTGATAAAAGTAATTTATTCAAACAATTTTAAATTTGAAAAACATGATTGTTCCAATTAAATATTAAAGAAAGTAAAATTGAAAAGCAACATTCAAGCTAAGGAAAGTTTGTTGAGTTAAGCTTATTTTCCTTTCACATCTTCATCTTGAAAGGATGATAAAACAAAATCTTCTTCCAATCCTTTTCCTACCATGAAGGTTGTTGGTGGTGGCACCCTATTGAACCTTGGAAATGGATTACCTTTGGTATTGGGCTTATTTGGCTTAGGCAACTTGCCATCATCAATTAAATTCTGGATCTCATGCCTCAACTTCATACAATTTTTTGTTTTGTGTCCAGGCCCTTGATGGAATTGGCAAAATGCATTAGTATCAAAGTTAGGTGGAAGAGGATTAGGCAAAGGATGAGGAGCCAAGGGTTGTAACAATCCCTTATTTTGTAGCTTATTGAGAACCCAAGACAGCGGCTTCCCTAATTCTAAAAACTGCCTCATTCTTCCTTGACTAGTGACATTAACATCAGTTTCCTTTTGTGTACTTTGATTGCTAGGCTGATAATTTCCTTTCTCATTCCTTCTTGCCGAAAAGCAATTCTTCTCCCTTTCCCACTCTTTAATTTGTAGACCAGCTTGGAGAAGATCTTTGAAATCCCTTATAAGGGTGTGAGAAATCATTTTACATAGATTGGGCAGGACGCCTCTCACGATCATCCTTATTTGATCAGATTCATCGAGCCTTTTCTTGAGCAAAACAGCCTTATTTCTCCACCTTTTCACATAGTCCATAAAATTCTCATTTGGCCTTTGTCTAATGGACTAACTTCCATTAAGGTAACTTCTAGCTCAATATTATACCCATATTACTGAATGAAAGCCTTGTATAACATGTCCCAATCTTTTTGAGTATTTTTCTCCAAGGTGTTGAACCAATTTTTGACAATAGGGTCCAATGAGAGAATGAAATATCTTAAAGTTTGAGCCTTAGTAGCTCGAGTAGACTGCATAGCAGTGATGTACTGCTTCACATGGAGATGAGGGTTTCCAGTACCATTGTATCTAGCAAAGGATGGCATCTTGAATTTGTACGGAACTTCTTCGTCTAGCTTAAATAATTTGTCAACTTCGAACATTTCTTCTATTTTCAACTTCTTCTCAAATTTCTTTTCTATGTCCGCAATCATCTTTTCAACATCAGAAGTTTTGGTTTTCTCCATAGCTGATCTTCAACAATCTTTGGTTCTTTCTTCTTATCTTGAGGATCTTGGTAGTATTGAGCCCAATCATCATCATCATCAATGATCACCTTTTCATCATCAAAAACCACTTCACCAACTTTATTCTTCCCTTTGTCCTTTGGCTTCTTAGTGCTAGCAGATGGTTCAACATGATTTTCTAAAATTGCAGTCAATTGGTTCTTCATGGTCTCAGCTAGGGCCTCTTTTATTTCTTCCATCTTGGCATTGAGGGCATCATCCACCATTCTTTGAATTTGTTCGGGCTCCATTGCTTTTAGTGAGCAAGTGATTGAGTCTTTGCTAGATTCTTTGCTTTTGGCGTAGGTCGGATTGTCGTAAGCTTTTGAAATGTCGTAATCCAGGGCTATGAGCCAGAGAGGATTAGTGATATGAGATGCAAATGTATGTATTTATGCATGTATGCATTTAACAAACAAGGACAAATAGGATGTTCCTTCCAACCTTATAACATCCACACACGAATGGAAAGTCTCTTTTCCTAGGTATATGGTTAACAAAATACCAACATGGGGTATCTTGTTTTTGAATATTTCCCTCGGACGTTTCAACCAATAGTTATATTTTCGAAAATGAAAATCAGTTCATAATAATTCCCATTAATTAGGTTTTAATCCATTCAACCAACTATAGTAGCTTTTATGCTATATTGGATTAAAACTAAATTAAGAGGTTTATTATAGATAAATTTCTCACTTGAAAAAGTAACTAATGATTCATGCCAAAAACAAGCCCATGGTTAATTATTCTTAGTATAAACTAGGCTCACAATTAATTTTTGGTATTTCATAATTGACCTAAATAATTTGCAAGCTCTTTGTAAAAAAAGGATGGATGAAAATAATTTTGTTTCTAAGCCCATTGCAAAAAAAGATTTTAGAGAAAAAAATGGATTTTAGGCTTTGTATTTGAGTCTTGAGTAAAAGATTTTTTTATTTGTTTTTAGAAAAGTTTTATTTCCAAAAACCATTTTAAAAAGTTTTAAAAATAGCTTTGGTCTTTTGGACTTTAAAGAAAAATTTATTTTGAGCTTACAATGTACTTAGGTCATATTAGAAAAAGAACAAACCAAATAAGCCATGATTTAAACCAAGAGAAACTAACCATAGTCAAACAACAAGCATTTAGGGTAAAACCATAAGGAAAGTAACTAGGCCAATTACATGAGCTTTAGTCTTTGGGTAAAAAGGCTTAGGTTTCCATAGTAAGTATATACCAAATGGTACGAGGCTATGAGTGGTTATACCATGCTCGATCTCCATACCTTGAGTGAAAGTATGGTATCCCTTACATAACACAACACGGGTAACACGGACATCCTAACTCACGCACTCGATGCAATATAAATGATGTAATGGAAAATATCATGATAAGAAGGAATAGAATAATATAAAGACCAACGGAATCAACTTCTCTTACCCCCAGTGGAGTCACCACTGTGAGCGGAGATTTTTGCCCCCACTCCCGGTGGAATGGTTCTTGCGACTTCGGCACTTTTTAGGCTCGGGGCCTTAGAGAACAGAGATTTAAGTCCGAAGAAAATGGAGTCACCACCCGGACGGGCCAGGAAAAAGAAAGGGGTGGATGACTCAATTCCTAAGGAATCCCCAACCCCCTAATGGGTTCAGAAAGTTGGGTATGTGTAGGAAGGTGAGAAATGGCCCAGCACCCACACAACGCCTGGTTCATTGGAACCTGCCTCCATTACAGGTCTTAATATTATAAAGGTCTTAAATATAACAATATTATCCATATTACACACAACAATTGAAATAAAGCATCATTATATTAAAATCAAAGCAATGTCCAAACAAAGCAAATAAATGGACACCCATTTGAAGATAGAAACATGTCCTTACATCATCCATGTCTAAACTAAATAGGACACCCACCAAAAGGTAGAAACATATCCTTTATATTGGTCCAAAATATAAAAGCAATTTAAATTATATGATACTTAACTAATGAGGTACCCACAAAGTGGAAACATACCTCTTACAAGTTTAATACTAAAACAAACAAATAATAATCATAATAATAAAGAAAATATCCATCCATGATAAATTAAATAAATCAAACATTGAAATTAAATAAATCAACCATCAAAACATATAATAAACTACATAATCAAATCTAAAATTAAATAAAGCAATAAATATATAAGTTTAGGGTTTTAAAGAATTTAGAGTTTTTTGGAACTTACGGTTTTAAAATTAGGGTTTTGTAATTAGGGTTTTGAATTAGGGTTTTGAGGGTTTTTGAAAATAGGATTATGGAATTCAGAGTTTGGAATTAGGGTTTTAAAATTAGGATTTTTGAAACTAGGGTTTTGGAATTCAGAGTTTGGAATTAGGGTTTTTGGGTTTAACTTACTGCCTTAAAAACATAATTTTGGGTTTGGAAAGATAAATTACGGTTTTGGAAAAATTATCAATATTTTGGAGTTTAATAATGAAATGGTTTAATCTTTTGGATAAAAATAGTTTGACGTTTTGCGTTTTAATAAAGCAATTTATGGTTCTTGAGATAAAGTAAACAAAATAGATTCTAACAATTAATTTAAATCCTTGATGGCTATTGGATAGTTTTATGTTTTTTATGAAACATGCATGTGGGGTTATGAATACCAACTGATCAATGTGTTAAACAAAGCAAATGATTAAAGTTATTGAAATAAAAATAAATTTACTGCATGTTCAAAGATCGAGTTATTTCACATTCAAGGATCATTTTAATGCATGCATGCTCTTATTATTCAAAGAAACGAAGCTACTGTGAGCATGGATGATTTTTTATTAAAGATCAAACCTCCGTCATTGGTTCCACCAAAAAACTTGATTTCTGGATGAACAATGTGAAGACAGTATGGATTCTGCCTTCTTCTTTGGTTGTTTTGATTTTTCTATTTGTGGTTTACTTCGCTCTCCAAAAAGCTGCTGCTGTTCTTCTCTCTTTCTTGTTGTCTCTTCTATTTTAATGTTTATTGCTACCCTTGTTAATGTTCCTCCTCCTTCTGATGTTCCTCCCCTCTGAATTTTGAAACGTTAATATTTATATCCAAACCTCACTCAGAATCCTTAACCTAATATTAATCAGTCCCTAAAATGAATTCTAGTTGAATTAGGAAAGTTATTGAACTCATGCCGACCTGGTTGCCCTAGGTCGACATGAGACTAACCGCATGTCTACCTTGGGCTGCCCAGGTCAACATGAGGCATGCTCATGTCAACCTTGGGCTGCCAAGGATGACATGAATCATGCTCATGTTGACCTAGCCTGTCCAAGTCGACATGAGTCCAACCTCATGTCGATTTGGGCTACTAGATCGACATGAGGCATGCTCATGTCTCCCCGGCCGGCCTAATTCGAATTAGTATTGCCTTTTTTTTAACTTATAGACCGAAATGTTTAATTTGGGCCGATTCAACTTGATTTTAGGGTTTTGCAATTGAATTTATGCGTCTTAAATCTGAACCGAGTTCTTTAAAAATTATAAATCAGGTTTAAATATTTTAAAGTCGGATCAAATTCATTTTGATATCCTTTAATTAGGACCATATCAAATTGGGGTCAAAATTAAGGGTCTATAGTGGTGACTCTAAAATCTCCAGTTTTAGGTCTGTATTCTTTAATACCTGGAGCCTAATAGTGCTGAAATCGCAAGAACCATTCCACCGGTAGTGGAGACAAAAATCCCAGCTCATAGTGTGTGCTAAAAAGAACATAAGAAGACAGCTTAAATAAGAGTTCATTTGAAGACCGATCTAGACGAGGAAGAAATATCACATGTCAAGGCAGGGAAAAGAATCCGCAATGAATTCAATGTTGATCCACACAAATTTGTAATGGTTAGGTTGAAAAAGAAAATCCTAATCCATGACAACTTCATTTAAATGAATTCTTCATGGATTCTATTTATATGTTTGAAAAAAAAGTAAAAAAAAAAGTTTTTTTTAAAAAAAGGGAAAGTCAAATTGGAAAACCAAAAGTCAATTCTTGCGCTCTACTTAACACTACTATACAACGAATCTCGCAATTATACGAGGTTATTATAGTAATGGTTATCGCCCCAAGGTTGTCTCACAAGGAAGGTGTTTGTTCGTGATAATTTGATTAAAACAAAATATTGAAGTTTGAGTGTATGTTGTTGAAATGGTAAAAGACTAAGTTTACAAGTAAAATAAATAACGGTTGCACAAAATTGATTAAAACTTTCAGAAAGGATTCCTAGGATTTACAATTCAATTTAATCAAATATTTAATTCTCAAATTACCATTAACATAACCGTATAAGTTAATTTGTTCTTATGATTAATTAGCGATTTTCAATTCATTAGTTCTCACATTTATGATTTTATAACAACTAATTATTTTAAATATGCAAGTTATGAGAACCCTAGAACTTATATTTCTAATTCATTCATCAGGTATTTGAAAACATATTTCCAATATCAAATTTCACTGTAGACCCTTATTTTTTGACCAAGTCCAGTTTAATATTTTAAAACTGTCCAAAATATTTATTTATTTATTTATTTTAATATAATATTAATTATTTAATATAGAAAAAGAAAAAAGAAGAAAATTATAAATATATATTTTAAATATAATATTTATTTTTAAAAATATATATATATATAATAAAAATCGGAAGGATGAATTGGCACGCGACGCGCGGCAGTGCTGGTGTGGCAAGCCAATTCGCCGCAGCCGATAGGTCTGTGATGAATTGGCTTAGGCCAATTTTGCAGCAGGCATGGCCTATGGCGAATTGGCTTTGGCCAATTCTCTACAAGCCACCCCTGCGTCGAATTGGGCTGCCCTAGAGCCAATCCTCACAACATCCAACAGTCTCACTTGCCCCAGCGCCCAGCATCTCGCCCCAGCAATGCGAGCCCAATGCCCACAGGCTCGATCCTCATAGCCAGTGCCTGTGTGTAGTTTTTGATGAATCCTTATTTAGTTTGGTTTAATTTTATTTCCTTAACAGTTTAGATTTCCTTAATCAACCAGTATTAGATTTTTTATTTTCTTATAAATAACACGTTAAAACACAAAAAAGGGACTGGGGATTTTCTAGACTTTTGCTTTTGGAACTTTGGATGGCAACAATTAAAATAAAGAGGGCAACAACTAGGAATTTTCAACAGAGATCCAATAACTCTTAGCAAGAGGAAGTAACGAAAGAGTAGCCTTCACAAACTTTTAACTTGAACGAACTTTTGAAAATTATTCAGAGGCTGGACTTTTGGGAAACATGAGGACTTTAGAACTTTTGATTTTCGAATGACTTTTTGGCCAATTTTGAGACAATTCTTTTGAAACAGCAGAGAACGATTAACAATAAGAAGTAATCCATAATCAAGACAGCAACCAGTATTGTCTTGGTGTTAGCTCATCCAAAATTTTATTCAGTAAATTGTGGGGGAACCAACAACTAAGGTACATTCTGAATTGAATAAATATAACATGCTTTAGTTGTTTTATGTGCTGAATATGTTCTTTCTTCACCTAAATTAATACACAATGGGTTTATTTAAATTTTTATATATCATCACAGTAGCTCATTTAATTAAATTAACATTAAACCTTAATATCCAGTAACTTGTTTATTAAAATTCTAAAAATTAGTTTTCAACACCAAAATCTGTTTTCAAAATTTTCTGGGGCGCTGCCCCTTGACCTCGCCCGCTAACCGGCTAGTGAGACTACTGTATAGGCTTGTCGAAGGGGTCAATGTTTATTTGTATATTATAAGTCTTTGTGTTTAACTTCCTTTATCTAAAACCATAATCTTTTCTTAAACCCTAAACCCTAGATTTTAAATCTAAACCCTAAAACCCTCTAAATCCTAATTTTATTAAAGAAACCCTAATTCAAGATGTAAACCTAAATTTATTTATTTATTGCTTTATTTAAGTTAGATGCATGTTTATTATATATTTTGATGATTGATTTATTTGATATCGATGTTTGATTTATTTAATTTATCATTGGGGGATGTTTTATTATTATTATTATTATTATTATTATTATTATTATTTGTTTATCTTGGTACTAATAATGTAAGAGGTTTGTTTTCACTTTGTGGATGCCTCATTAATTAAGCTTTATATAGTTTAAATTGTTTCCATATTTTGGGATTAATGTAAAGGATATGTTTTCACCCTTCGGTTGGTATCCTATTTAGTTTTAGACATGGACGATGTAAGGAAATGTTTCCATCCTCGGATGGGTGTCCATTTATTTTGAACATTGCTATGATTTTTAATAAAGTATTTATTTATTCTTATCATTGCATGCATCATGGTGTGAGCGGGAATTTTTGCCCCCACTCCCGGTGGAATGGTTCTTGCGACTTCGACACTGTTTAGGCTCGGGACCTTAGAGAACACGGGCCTAAGCCCGGAGAAAATGGAGTTGCCACCCGAACGGGCCGAGAAAATAAAGGGGTGGATGACTCGATTCCTAAGGAATCCCCAACCCCCTAATCGGTTCGGAAAGTTGGATACATGTGGTGAAAGTGAGAAATGGCCCAGCACCCTCACAACGACCGGTTCATTAGAACCGACCTCCTTTGCAGGTCTTAATATTACAAAATACTTAAATATAACAATATTATCCATACTACATGCAACAATTAAAATAAAGCATCATTATATTAAAATCAAAGCAATGTCCAAACAAAGCAAATAAATGGACACCCATCCGAGGATTGAAACATGTCCTTGCATTGTCCATGTCTAAAACTAAATAGGACACCCACCGAAAGGTGAAAACATGTCCTTTACATTGGTCCAAAATATAAAGCAATTTAAATTACATAAAAATTTAACTAATAAGGTACCCACAAAGTGGAAACATACCTCTTACAATTTTAATACCAAAACAAACAAATAATAATCATAATAATAAAGAGAATATCCAACCATGATAAATTAAATAAATCAAGCATTAAAATTAATTAAACCAAAACATATAATACACAACGTAATTAAATCTAAAATTAAATAAAGCAAATAAAGATATGAATTTAGGTTTATGTCTTAATTTAGGATTCTTTAAATAACATTTAAGGTTTTGGAATTTTGGAATTATTATTTTTATTATTTAGGCTACTGTGAAAGTTTTTGGAAAAATAGAATAGATTAGGGTTTTATAAATTTGAGAAAGTAGTAAGGTTTTTGGTTAATCAAATTATGGTTTAGGGCTAACATCATGAAACTAGGGTTTTGGATCATTAAGATATTAGGGTTCTAGGATTTAAGGTTTGAGGAAATAAGGTTTTAGGATTTTTCAAAAAATAAAGCACTTTAGGGTTTGTTTGAAGAATAATTTATGGTTCTGGAAGAAGAACTTAAGAATTTGGGATCTAAGGTTTGAAAGTTAATTTTTAGGGTTACTGGATATTTAGAAAACAAATTAGGATTCAATAAAGCAACTTTGAATTTTGGAATTTAAGAAATTTTTTTAGGGTTTTGATAATTGAAAAGCTATTTTGGGGTTTTAGGAAATGTAAGGCAAATTAGGGTTTGGATCTTAGAGTTTACTAAAGTTAGAGTTTAGAAATTCAGCTTATTGGATCAATTTTAATAATTAAACTATTTGCAAACTCAGGTTTATGGTTTCTAGAATTGAGGTTTGGGAATTTAGATTTTAGGAAGCTAGGGTTTTGTATATTTAGGGTTTTTAGTGGCTTTAGGTAGAATAGTTTGGGGAAGGGGTTACAGGGTGACAAGCTTTAAAATAAATTAAGGTTTTGATTTATCTTTTTAGAAGAAACATTGATTCTAGAGATAAATTGAGATTTTGGAAAACAATTAGGTTTGTGAGACTTTAACGGAATAATTTAGGGTTTAAAAGTTTTGGAAATAAAATAACAGTTTAGGGTTTTGATATTTTAATCAACGATTTAGGCTACTAGATGAATGGACAAATTTGATCTATAAAACATACTATTAAGTTTAATAATTTAGATTACTGAAAGACTCAATATCAAAACAAATAATAGAAACATTTAAAAGAAAATATGGCAATAACATCATATGCTTAAACAATTCATGAATCAAAATGTAAGAATGTTGTAAATATAATCAAATAAAAGATTTATAATCAAACCCTCGTTCGTTAGTTCCTCCATAATTGTCTCTAGTTGAATAATAACAAAGGCAGTGTTACTACCTTTGATGGATTTGTGATTAATGAATGCTTATTTTCTATTAATTTCTTTTGCCGTCTTCTGCCTTTCTAGTTTACTCCTCTAGATCTCCTTCCCCTAGTATTTTTTTCTCTATTCTCTCCTTCTGTCCCTTTTTTCTTCTCTAGGGTTTTCTCTTTTTTTTTGTCTCCTTTTTCTCATGTTTTAATGTGGTATTTATAGAAAAAATAAAGTCCTAATCATATTTTAATAAGGAAATACTATCTATTTAGGAAAAACTATAAAACCGGGGAAAATAAGGTTTGATAAAAAAATCAGTAGCGCGCGGGCTGAGCTTCCAAAAAGTGCGCTTGCAAAAATTAGTGTGAGCTACAGGTGTGACGGGCTAGCTGGGCAAGCTAGTTCATTACAGAACTAGGCAAGCCCAGCTGTGGCAAATTGGGTAGCGCCCAATTCTCCGCATATTGTTATCTATGGCTAATTGGACACTGCCCAATTCGCCGCAGACAATTTCTATGGAGAAATGGGCTGCCGCTGCCACGCATCGCTCACCGATCCATCCGATTTTTATTTATTTCATCATTCTTTTATATTTTTTATATTTTTTATATTTTTTATTTTTATTAAAAATAATTATTAAATATTATAAGTAATTAAAGTATTATTAAAATAATTAAAATACTACAAAAATTATTTTAGACTATCGGATTTGACTGGGTTAAAAATTAAGGGTCCACACATGGACAATATCGATATATTTAAGAATTTTATAATATTTAGACATGAAAAGGAGGCAGGTTCTAATGAACCGGATACCGTAGGAATCGAGTCATTCTCCCCTTTCTTTTTTCCAGCCCATCCAGGTGGAGACTCCATTTTCTCCAGGTTTAGGCCCGTGTTTTCTAAGACCCTAAGCCTAATAGTGCCAAAGTCGTAAGA
Source organism: Garcia nutans (assembly GCA_947685225.1). Taxonomy (NCBI): domain Eukaryota; kingdom Viridiplantae; phylum Streptophyta; class Magnoliopsida; order Malpighiales; family Euphorbiaceae; genus Garcia; species Garcia nutans. The sequence continues at coordinate 4,635,960 of CANTUV010000013.1, forward strand.
ACCATTCTACGTGGGAGTGGGGGCAAAAATCCCTGCTCACATTCACCTATTGGTTCTTTATTCAATATCTAGAGATTAATTGGTGGCCAATCTATCAACCAAACATTCAATCCAATGCAATCAACTCACATAGCAAGGTATATTAATGAAAATACTGAATTAAATCATTAAATCAAATCTATTGCAAATTCTAGGCATGGATAATTTAGCTCATTGTCATCAAATCAAAGCACATACTCATCTCAGTTGAAATCAAATAACAAATATCCATTGAAATATTAATGTTCATAACAATCAACAAAAATCTGGAAATGAATTAATTAAACTAATTCAAGGAATAATAAAACCTGGTTTGAAGAAGACTAGAGTTGATATTCTCTTGTTCTTCCTCCAACTTTGTTTGATTTTGATGAAGAATCATTAAAACCTCCACCAAAATCTTTTCAAAACAAATCTTGTGCAAGAAAAATGGGTCAATCCCTTACTTCTTCTATGTTTGTCTAAGTTGGAGCTAAAACTAAGACTTGGCCTTGCGAGTGAGTGTGTTACAAAGAGTTCTGGAGGATGGATATAATACTGTCACCAAAATCAGCATGCCCCTTTCTCTTCAAAACCCTATCTTTTATTCCAAAAGGTTGTCTTCTTTTTCAATAAATATTCCTTCCCTTTCTTGTGCCATTCCCATTTGTTTCCATATTCTCCAACAATCCATCTTGCTTTTTTTAAAAAAAAAACTCACCATTCCTCTTATCATGTCGTTCTGCATTTCTTTGTCTCACTTTACAAATCATATATTCACATTCATTTTGCTTCTTAAGTTGAGAGACACGACCAAGCTTTTCATGGCTTGGCCATGTGTTCCATTCTTCATCTTGAGCATGACCAAGATGTATGCATGTGTCCCATACTGCCAAGTGTAAGAGTTTTTGCTTTCTTGAGTGGAACAAGTCCAAGAACAAGTTGTCATTATAGTGTGATGTGATATGGATGGGTGACAAGGCCAAGACTCTTGCCCATGTTCAAGTCTACCAATTCTTGCCTTTGTTTCTCTTCTTTCTTGTGAGAGACACAACCATGTGAGTCTTAGTCTTGGTCGTATAATGTGACACGACCAAGATGGCTACCTGTGTCTCCTTCTCCCTACAAGTCTTCTTACCTAGAATGTTACACGGCAAAGATGGATGAGCGTGTCCAAGTCTGCCTGAGTTTTATCTTCATGGTGACATGGCTAAGACACTAAACGTGTCTTGTTATGTGTTGAACCTTTTATGCTTGATCTCCCTCTGTGAATCCCTCAAATGATGGACTTAGCACCTTCCACTTCTTTTTGTTAATTTTTTGCTTTAGCTTAAATTCCTTAAAAAAAAACTTGAACAAATCAGTAGAAAGCAACTAAAAAAAAGTACACTAAAAACACAGATATACAAGATTATAACAACTACCCCACACTTAATCCTTTGTTTGTCTTCAAGAAAAATCAAACAAACAAAACAAAATAAGAAAGGTTAGCAATTACAAGATAACTTCAAGACTTCCCTTTTCATAATGTCCACACTCATTTTTGAATAATATAAATCAATACTTACACAATTTGATAGCTTTTCATGCATACCTTAGTGGCACTTCCTTGATAAATCTCTCGGGTGTTTAAGTAGGATAGTGTTCTTACTCTTTTATACCCATGAATGAGAATTTCCATAGGCTTGCTCTAAGAATCAAGTCTCCACCACTCAATTTAAATTAATCATCAATCATAAGGTATTTATTGGTTGTAATGGGGCTTAAGGATGAGGAGTGACATTTTTAGAAATGTGAGGTCAATCATTAGGTTTAAGATCACTTAAAGAATGAAGCAACATACGTGACACAACAATTTTCAAAATAGTTATGTCTCTTAATGTTTGATTGCCCATATGGAGGACTAGTATCCTTTTTTTTAAGGCATTAATGAAGGAATATAAATTAATTCCTCTTTCGGATTTAATGATATATGAAGAAATTTGTACTATCAAAAGTTTTATTTACAACTTTCAACCCACTCAATTCAACCCTACGCTTAATTAACACTATAACTTAAATTACTAATTCCTCAAATGCTCTTGTTCCTAATGTAGGGACAAACTTGGTATAAAATGGTTTAAGGCTAATGTTTTTGTGTAAAAGAAAGAAGTGGGAGAATGATGTAGGCTCAAAGTTGGCTTACTAAAGATGTATAAGGGTTGGCTTTTTAAGTTATGTTGATATAACTAAATGCCTTAATCATGTTGATGCCTAATAAAAAAATAATAAGTTGGTATCCAACATATGAAGGCTCAATTCTTTGCAACTTAAAGGTAGTTACAAGGAAAATCCATCAAAATTGTAATAAATATCAATTCTTCATGCTTCAAAAATTTCAAGGTCCGTCTATCCACAATCATATAACTACTAACTTTTCAAAATTCCAAGAACATAAGACTAAAATTGATTTGAAAACTTAAACATCACAACATTTAAAACAAAAATTAAAATGAAAGAAGTTAAAAGTAAAAATGTACACCCCACATTGAAAGATTCTCATTGTCCCCAATGTGACCAAACAATAATAACGAGGAATACAAGTTTAGATAGTACCTAATTTTATCATTCTCTCGTGTGGCATAAATTGATACTTTCAATCTTGCTTGAAATACATATAAATTGTTCATAAAAGATAAAATTTAAAGTAACAAACTTCATGGATTAAAAACATAGTAATAATAGTGATGAAACAAACACATGAAATAATGTACTAATTAAAACATGAATCAAATAACAACTAAAACCGAGAATAAAGATTATTCAAGTATTAATCTAAATCTATTTTGGTGGAGATTGCAAAGTTGATGCTGCATAAAGATGAAGACCAAGAATCCTAGCCAAGTTATTATTGATAAGCTCCACTTATTTAAGCACTTGCATATGATTATGGTCCACCTTATCCTTTAGTGCTTCAATCCTGCTTATTATCTCCTGCTTTTCTGAAACTGGAGCATCCTCATTTAGGCTCAATGAATCAGAATCTGAATCATCATTGACTCGGGCCTGCTTCTGCCTTTCATCTCAAGAACTAGGCTCGCCAAAAGCCATCTCAATCCCTTCATCTCTCCTTGTTATCATGCACATTTTCTCCAATGTTGCTACATCAAGCATATCACTACCTAAAATTCATTGCATTCTACAAGTTTCAGGATTGAAATTTTCATCTAGAGTAAGTGCCAATGTTGACACTACCCCACCAATGCAAATTTCTCCTTTCCTCCTATTAGCAACATTATCCAAGATATCCACTAATCAAAATACAATGCTAATGGGGGTAGCATGCAATATTTGAAATTTTAAATAATGATTTTTTGTTAACCATTGATAATGGATTGTGTATAGCGATGAAAGTGACTTGGGTAATTGAAATGAGTGGGAAAGTAGGATGAATCAAGCTTTAAAAAATAGAAAGTTTGATTCAGGTATGGATAAAATTGGCATTTCTAAAAAAGAATCTTAAAGTGATAGAAATTTATGAAAATGCCCTTAACTCTAGAAGTGAATTTTAATGAGTTAAACTATGAAATATAAATTATAGGACTTTAAATTAACTAAAGAAATTATTTTTATGGTTTTTTGAAACTCAAAATAGGATTGGAATTAAATTTAAAGAAGTGAGTGCACCAAAGTTATAATATACACACCTTACCCAACCAAAAACTTAGATACTTGTGAGCAGAGATTTTTCCTCCACTCCCATGTGGAATGGTTCTTGCGACTTCGGCACTGTTAGGCTCAGGGCCTTAGAGAACACGGGCCTAAACCTAGAGAAAATGGAGTCGCCACCCAGACAGGCCAGGAAAAAGAAAGGGGTGGATGACTCGATTCCTAAGGAATCCCCAACCCCTTATTGGGTTTGAAAAGTTGGGTACGTGTGGGGAAGGTGAGAATGACCCAGCACCCCCACAACGCCGAGTTCATTAGAACCGACCTTCTTTTCATGTCTTAATATTATAAAATTCTTAAATATAATGACATTATCCATACTACATGTGATCATAAGAATAAATAAATACTTTATTAAAAAGCATAGCAATGTCCAAACAAAACAAATAAGTGGCACCCATCCAAGAATGGAATCATGCCCTTACATCTTCCAATGTCTAAAACTAAATAGGACACCCACCAAAAGGTGGAAACGTATCCTTTACATTAATCCCAAAATATAAAGATAATTTAAATTGCATGAAGCTTAATTAATGAGGTATCCACAAAGTGGAAACATACCTCTCACATAATGAAAAATAAAATAAACCAATAAAAGATATTCAACCATTCATCATGAAAGTAAGCCATTCATTATAAGTCAAATAAAGATCAGGATATGAAGATGAAAACTAAGAATACAGTATGTAAAGTAGGATTCAAATAGCAATGAAAGACTAAATATACAAGCTAGGATTTTATGAATTATGATTTAGGAAAATACAATTAGGGCTTAGGGTTTCTTCTTTTTTAAAAATAGGATTAGGGTTCTAAAGTTTTAGGGTTTATATTCAAAAACTATGGTTTTAGGGTTTAGAGAAAATAATATTATTATAATTATTTTTTAAGTATTAGGCTACTGTAAAGATTTTAAAAAATAGAATTAACTAGGTTTTAGTGCTCATACCATGTAATTAGAGTTTAGGAAGAAATAAATTAGGGTTTTGGAAATTTATAAGAATGATGGTCAAAGCTTTAAAGTTGGAATAAACAAGCTACTGCTAAAAAATATTTGAGGAAAATTAAGTGACATCACAAAAACTTTAAACAAAGCTATTAGCATGCTGACTAAATAATCATGTATTTAGAAGAGGTTACGCTAATATGCTATTGGATTCAATTTTAAATAAAGATCTTGCATGTTCCATGATAAAACTATCAAAAACATGTTATAATGAATTGATTAAGAAAGTACCGTCGTTTGTTGGCTCCACCACAATTGCACTGTTGGAATACTGGGGAAGCTTGATCAAGACAACACAACCTTGTTGCCTTGTGAATTAAAGTGTTCTTTTTTGTGTTTGGTTGTTTCAGGTTGCATCCAAGTTCAAAAGTCCAATAATATTTCTTGAGTAATTTTTAGCCGTCCTTGTTTATGTGTTTAAAACTATTATTTATAGGAATTTCAAACAAAACCTAATATGTTAAGGAAATTAAAAACTATTTAGGAAATTAATTGGAGTTTCCGAGTAAAAATAGAGTTTTGGTAAAAATTGGCCAATGAGCTAGCACGAGCTGCTGGGACGCGAGCAACGGGGGAGCAATGAGGCTGGGCTACTGGGACATGAGCAATCGGGCAAGCACCTACGAGGTTGGGCGAGGCACTGCCCAATTCACCACAAGTTATGCCTGTGGTGAATTAAGGCAAGCCAATTCGCCGCAAGTTACGCCTATGGTGAACTGGCTTGTCGCGTGTCGCCCATCAATTGGTTCATTTGATTTTTTATTTTTTTAATTTATATATATTAAAAATAAATATAATAAATAATAAATAATAAAATAAATATTAAAATAAATAATAAATACTAAAATAAATAATAAATATCACAAAAATTATTTCGGACTTATTTTAAAATATTGATCCAGACTTGGTAAAAAATTAAGGGTCTACAGTTTGTCTCTTGCTTGAATGATCTGATACTTTCAGTAGAAGAGAGTAAAAAGCAACATGACTTTGAACAAATTTTGGATGAGGATGGGTTCTTGACCCGAGATTGGATTTTGGGTGCTTTGTAATATCCCAAATTTATTTATTTATTGCTTTATTTAATATGATAGGGTTTATTTGCAAGACAGTCAGAATCTGGATGCTTTTTCTTCAGGGGGAAACTGGATAGACAATGTGCCGCCGCTGCCAATAGATGATGATTTCCTCAAAGATTTATTTAGCCACAGACCACTACCTCCTTTACAATAATTAGTGTGTATTAAAACTATGTATGGAACTCGTTGTACATAAATAAATGAAGGTTTGTAATAAATGGAATAACTTATATATGTATACATACTAAAATATGATATATTGACTTTTCTAACCCTTTTTTTAACTCAATTTTGAAATTGAATGTTGGCTCCGTCAAATCAGTGTCAATATACCTCAGGGCTTAGTCTTTTAAATTAACATATCTACAGCATCATAACCCTAGTTACATTACTAAACTTGAGAATTAATTCTATTTGAACAGGAACTGTTGCACTTCAGATAGGCACATACATATTACTTAGGCCAAAAGGTATCATTGAGTTTGTATAATGTCTATCTTATGTGCATACTTATTCAAACAATCTCTACTAATAGATTCTAGTTACCAAAAAGAGATCAATAGGTCTTTAATAGGATTGAAATAGGGTCTACAAGGGACATGGGTTAGATGAAGGCCATTTGGAAATTGGAGTTAATGTAATACTATTAACAAATCTTCACACCATAAGCTTTCCATTGAAGCCACAAGAAACTAGGAGCAATCGTAAACGTTAGACATTTTAAACTATGGATTATTGTTATCTTGCTTCATGAAAAGATAGACTTCAATTTCCTTATAACTTCTTAATAGAAATCTAGATCTAATTAGGATGATCTTCATCTTTTCCTTTTGCTTTTGCATAAAATCAAGACTCATTTTTTTTAGGCCTTCCTTTTTGGGTTTTCATCCTTGCGAGCTTTTATTTTCTCTTTTTTCTTCTTCTTCTCTTCTTTTTCTTCTTCTTCTTTTTTTGTAGGTTTGTAGCTCTACGAAAGTCACCTTGTGTGTGCTATCATATGTCTCTGAATATGAGGTAGCATGAACTTACCTTAATGAGGATGGATCATTTTGTTGCTCTGATGCCACCTTAAAGATGAAATAGATCTAAGAAATTAGGTCTAGTTTGGATAAAATTTTAACTGTCTTTATGGTCATGACTAAGCATCCTTTTCCTTAATCTTCTTGATCCTTCACCTTAGTGATCATCAAACTTGTCATAAGTGTTACATCAACATAGGGTAGGTCATCAGGCTTACAAAATAATAAAAGGCATGCTAAAATCTTATGAAGGCTCAACAGGAAAAAAAACTATGGATTGATGTTAATAAGGTGGATTTCAGTTGTTGGCTTATCAAACAATGCCTAGATCATTTCTCCTCTAAATAAATAGAGTTCAATTTCATCTCAAAAGTTTGTCAAAGCATATTCTAAGGCCGACTAGAATCTAGACACCAGTAATTATGCAGGAGCCCTCTCTAAGTAAGCATTCATAGTTCATTCTATAGAATAATTCACTCACCTAGTAAAGTCATTCGGATCATGATGCATGGATACCCTAATTTATGAATATCAAGGTAGACTCGTCATTAGTTGAACACCAAAATATAAAAAACCAACAAATTATAATTGCAATAAAAGAATTTTATTTAAATCATCTTAATTTGAAAAACATAATTATTCCAAATAAGTACTAAAGAAATCAAAATAAAATGAGCAAAACTTCAAGATAAGGGAGGTTTGTTGAATGAAATCCTCCTTAATTCCCATCTTCAATACTCCCATCTTTAAATCTTCCTTCAATCCTCCTCCTACCATGATTGTTGCTGATGGTGGCACTCTGTTGAGCCTAAGAAAAGGATTGTCTTTTGTGCTTGGCTTATCAGGCTTAGGTAACTTTCTACTATCATTTAAATTTTGGATCTCATGCCTCAACCTCAAACATTTGTCCGTCTCATGCACTTGCATTTAATGAAATTGGCAGAATGCCTTAGCATCAAAGTTAGGTGGAAGAGGATTAGGAGAGGGCTAGGATAATCCCTTCTTTTGTAGCTTATTAAGAACACAAGACTGTGGCTTCCCCAATTCTGAAAATTGCATCCTTCCTCCTTGGTCAGTTACATTAACATCGACTGCTTTTTGTGTGCTTTGATTGCCAGGCTGGTAATTTCCTTTCTCATTTCTCTTTGTCGAAAAGCGATTCTTCTCCCTTTCCCACTCTTCAATTGCAAACCAGCTTGGAAAAGATCTTTAAAATCCAGATGAGTGTATGAGACATCCTTTCATGAAGACTAGGCAACACCACTCTTACAATCATCCTAATTTGATCTGATTCATCAGGTCTCTTCTTGAGTAATGTCGCCTTATTTCTCCACCTCTTCACATAATCAACAAAGTTCTCATTTAGTCTTTGCCTAATGGACTCAACTTCCATCAAAGTAACCTCCAACTCAACATTATACCCATATTGTTTGATGAAGGCTTTGTGTAGTAAATCCCAACTCTTTTAAGTACCATCCTCTAAGGTGTTGAACCGATTATGGAAAATGGGGTCCAATGAGAGCATAAAGTACCTTAGAGTTTGAGCCTTAGTAGCTCGGGTAAATTGCATAGTAGTGATGTATTGCTTCACATGGAGATGAGGATTCCCAGTTCCATCAAACTTGGCAAAGGAAGGAATTTTGAATTTGTATGGGACCTCTTCATCTTGTTCAAACAACTTGTTGACCTCTAACATTTCTTCAATTTTCAACTTCTTTTCAAACTTCTTTTCCAAATTAGCAACAGTTTCTCAACATCTGAAGTGTCAGTCTTTTCCACGGCTTATCTTTCAACAACCTTCGACTCCTTCTTATCTTGAGGATCTTGAAAATATTGAGCCCAGTCGTCATCATCATCAAAGGCTACTTCATCAATCTTAGCCTTTCCTTTGTCCTTCAGTTTCTTAGTGTTGGCAGATGCCTTAGTAGTGTTCCCCAAAAGTGCAGCCAGTTGGCTCTTCATAGTCTCATCCAAGGCCTCCTTTAGTTCTTCCATTTTGGCATTGAGGGCATCGTTTGCCATCCTTTGAATCTATTTGGGATCCATAACAGTGATGTACTCTCTTGAATTACTGTACTTCAGGTTTGTAAGTCAGAAAGGATCAATGACATTATAGACCCTTAATTTTTGAACTGGTCCGGTCCAATATATTTTAATTAGTCCAAAATAATTTGTGTTGTCCAATATATTTTAGTTAGTCCAAAATAATTTTTATGGTATCTTATTTAATTTTAATATTTATTTTAGTAAAAATGGTAAAATGAATAAAAATTCAAAAAAAAAGTCGGGCTGCGAGAAATGGCCTGAAGCCATTTCTCCCGCAGGATTTTTCTGCAGGAGAAATGGCTTTGCCATTTCGCTCGCAGAAAAATCCTGCTAGCGAACTGGCCATTTCGCCCGCAAGAAAATCCTACGGGTGAAATGGCCTTCGCCTACCTGCAAGCACACCTCGCCTGCAGCTGCCGCAGTCAGCTGCAACAGATTTTTTTTCCAGCGCAATTTTTCCTGCGGCAGATTTTTTTTCCAGCGCAATTTTTCTGCAGCAGTTTTTTTTCGCCAGCAAAATTTTCCGACGTAAATTTTTCAAAACCTAATACAATTAGGTTTCAGTTTCCTTTTCTTATTAAATATTGAAAGCCGTGAGTAACTAGGAAAATCCATAAAAAACCTCTATAAATAACAACACAAAAAAGAGGAAAAGTGATCAGAAATTAAGGACAAAAAACTTCGAACAAAGTGGAAACCGAATTGGGAACCAAGCAGATTTTTTGAGAGAGCCGAAAATCAATTCAAAGAATTCATCAAAGATACCAACTGCCTTTGATTTGGTTGATCCAAGAAGCAATTTTGGTGCAACCCCACGAAAGAAGGTTTGAATTCTACATTCTTTTTTTTTTTATTTACAGTAGCTTAATTCATCAAAGAACAAAAAATCCCAAAACCTTTAATTTAGTTTTTCTAAAGCTAAAAACACTATTTCGTTGCTTTATTTTCCAAAAACAACTTACAATTGCTACTTTTGTTTCTTCAAAATCTTAAAATCCTAATTTAACATGTTTATTTTCAAAACTCTAAATTGTATTCTGTTTCCTTCCAAAAGACTTAAAAACATCTTTTTTGCTTTTATAAATTTTTAAATCGTGTTGTTTATCTACATAAAACTTCATAAAATTATCAATTGATTTTCCAAATCCTAAAAATAACTCATTACTCGAAACCCTAAATTCAAAAATCCTAAAACCCTAATTCAACTCCAAAACCTAAAATAGTGAACCCTAACCTCCTTAAAACCTTAAACCTTAATTTTTTCTAAACCCTAATCCTTTAAAACTTTAAAAAACCATATAAACACAAATATTTAATTTTACACAGTAAGCTTGAAACCATAAATTCAATGAATAGCCATAAACCACAAATCAAAAATGTTTTAAAGTGTCCAAACCCTAGTTTCATGATTTCACCATTCAAATATTATTTTAGTTAATCAAAGAGATTTATCAAACTTTTAAAACATAAAACCTTAATCTATTTTAATTTCTTAAAAAACTCACAGTAGCCATAATTTAGACTTTTATTTGCTTTATTCAATTCTATATTTGATTATGCTTTGATTTATTTTATATGCTGTAATTTATTTAAGTTCAATGCTTGGCTTATTTAATTTATCATGGACGGATGTTTACTTTCTATTGATATTTAATATATTTGATGAATGATTATTTACTTTTATCAATTTATTTAGATTTGTAAATGTTGTAAAAGGTATGTTTCCACTTGGTGGGTACCTCATTAGTTAAATATCATGTAATTTAAATTACTTTTCTATTTTAGAACTAATGTAAAGGGCATGTTTCTACCTTTCGGTGGGTGTCCTATTTAGGCATGGGATGTAAGGAAATGTTTTCATCTTCGAATGGGTGTCCATTTATTTATTTTGCTTGGACATTGCTTTGATTTTAATATAATGATGTTTTCTTTCAATTATTGTGTGTAATATGGATAATGTTGTTATATTTAAAAATTTTATAATATTAAGACCTGTAAAGGAGGTCGGTTCCAATGAACCGGGCGTTGTGGAGGTGATGGGCCATTTCTCACCTTCCCCACACGTACCCAACTTTCTGAACCCATTAAGGGGTTAGGGATTCCTTAGGAATCGAGTCATCCACCCCTTTCTTTTTTCCCGGCCTGTCCGGGTGGCGACTCTATTTTCTCCGTACTTAGGTCCGTATTCTCTAAGGCCCCGAGACTAAATAGTGTCGAGGTCACAAGAACCATTCCACCGGGAGTGGGGGCAAAAATCCCCGCTCTCAGTGGCGACTCCACTGGGGATAAGAGAAGTTGATTCCGTTGGTCTTTTTATTATTCTATTCTTTCTTATAATGATATTATCCATTGCATCGTGTGCGTGAGTTAGGATGCCCGTGTTATCCGTGTTGTGTTATGTAAGGGATACCATACTTTCACTCAAGGTATGGAGATTGAGCATGGCATAACCACTCATAGCCTCGTACCATTTGGTATATACTTGCTATGGGAACCTAAGCCTTTTAAGCCAAAGACTAAAGCTCATGTAATTGGCCTAGTTACTTTCCTTAGGTTTTTACCCCAAATGCATGTTGTTTGACTATGGTTAATTTATCTTGGCTTAAATCATGGCTTATTTGGTTTGTTCTTTTTCTAATATGACCTAAGCATATTGTAAGCACAAAATAAATTTTTCTTTAAAGTCCAAAAGACCAAAGCTATTTTCAAAACTTTTCAAGATGGCCTTTGGACATAAAACTTTTCTAAAAACAAATAAAAATTTCTTTGGCCCATGGCCCAAATACTAAGCCCGAAATCTACTTTTCTAAAATCTTTTTATAATGGGCTTAGAAACAAAACTATTTTCACCCATCCTTTTCTTACAAAGAGCTTGCAAATTATTTAGGTCAATTACGAAATACCAAAAATCATGTGTGAGCCTAGTTTATCCTAAGAATAAATTAACCATGAACTTGTTTTTGGAATGAACCATTAGTTACCTTTTTCAAGTGAGAAATCTATTTATAATAAACCTCTTAATTTAGTTTTAATCCAATGTAGCATAAAAGCTACTTTAGTCGGTTAAACGGATTAAAACCTAATTAATGGGAATTATTATGAGTTTGATTTCCATTTTTGAAAATATAACTATTGGTTGAAACGTCCGAGGGAATCATTCGAAAGCAAGATGACCGATGTTGGTATTTTGTTAACCACCCACCTAGGAAAAGATACTCGCCATTCGTGTGTGGATGTTATAAGGTTGGAAGGAACGTCTTAATTATCTTTTTTTGTTGATTGTTTGTGCATATATGCATACATTCATACATTTGTGGAGATAGAGCCTATTAGTGGAGATAGTTTGGATAAGCATGCATATGAGATAGACAGTATTTAAACTCAATGAGACCTTTGGCCAAGTAATGTGTATGTGCCTATCTGAAGTGCAACAATTCTTGCTTAAATAGAAATGATTCCCGAGTTTAGTACGATAACTAGGGTTGTCATGTTATAGATATGTTAATTTGGAAAAATCAAGTCCTGAGTTACATTGACATTAATTTGGCAAAGCCAACATTTGATTTCAAAATTAAAATTCAAAAATTCAAAGAACAAAAAAAAAGTGTTTTGTCATACAAAGCCTTCAAGTTAAGGGAAGTATGTTGAACCTCCAAAGGACACATTGGGCAAAGGAAATGATTATTGTCAAGGTCATGAAGAAGCTATCAACTGACATGCTAAAACATTGTTCGAAATAGATGAATCCCTGACTCTGTTGCTTGGGACCTCCATTATTCATGTTTTTAATATCTCAAAGATAAAAAGGGGAAGCACTCTTTTATTCTAATGCAAGACCTGAACGAGCATCAAAATGGAATCAATGAGAACACTTCTGCTGATCACCTCGGTCTATGAGTCGATGGAACAACTGTAAGTATTATTCATGCATATCATGCATACATGAGCATATCACATCGTACTTTCTTGTCTTGTATTGTCTATTCTTTATCAAAGTGAACAGCAAACACTCTGTGAAGTAAAGAATCAAAAGAAGATGTCAAATCAGGGGGGCATGGAAAGCCCATTGCTTGAGAAAGCTCCAGTAATTTTGCAAAGAGAAGAAATACATGCTTGTGCGAAGAACTAGACAACAACAATATCAATCAGAGTCCGCATAGAAAAATCACGGGTTTGAGCCTACACAGGGGGCAAAGTTTCTCCTTTTCAATTTTTGAGTTTATATATAAAACATTTTCAAACTCATTTGCAAATATCTCACCACGCAGGGAGAAAAGGAGAGGATATGAAAGCTAGCTAAAAAGGGCTGAATTTTTTGCAAAAGTGCTAAGGAAGAACAAAAAAGAATGGAATAAAAAAAGAAAATTAGAATTCAAAAAAGAATGAAGATGCAAAAGAAAAAAGATCAATCCAGCTAAAAGAACTGAAGCCAGGGTGAAGACCCGATCTCAAAGGATGAAGATCCACTTACAAGGGTGAAGACCCAATCTCAAAGGATGAAGATCCACTTACAAGGGTGAAGACCCGATCTCAAAGAATGAAGATCCATTTTTCAAGGGTAAAGACCCGATGTGAAAAGATGAAGATTCATTTTCAAGGATGAAGACCCGATCTCAAAGGATGAAGATTCATTTTTCAAGGGTAAAGACCCAATCTCAAAGGATGAAGATTCATTTTCAAGGATGAAGACCCGATCTCAAAAGATGAAGATCCATTTTGAGGATGAAAAACCATAATGCATAGAGTAGCCGAAGCAGTCAGACTTCTCAAATGATAAAAGGTCAGTCAAACTCATTCTCAGGTCCAAGTACCCAAAATCAAATCAATTTCGGGTCCAAGTACCCAAATCAAATCTAATCTCGGGTCCAAGTACCCAAATCAAATCAATCTTGGGTCCAAGTACCCAATCCTAGGTCCAAGTACCTAAAATTCAATCCAATCTTGGGTCCAAGTACCCAAATCAAATTCAATCCAAGCTCGGGTCCAAGTACCCAATCTCGGGTCCAAGCACCCAATCTCGGGTCCAAGTACCCAAATCAATTCAAGCTCGGGACCAAGTACCCAATCTCGGGTCCAAGCACCCATTCTCGAGTCCAAGTACCCAAATCAATTCAAGCTCGGGTCTAAGTACCCAATCTCGGGTCCAAGTACCCAAATCAAATTCAATCCAATCTTGGGTCCAAGTACTCAATCTCGGGTCCAAGTAATCAATCTTGGGTCCAAGAACCCAATCTCAGGTCCAAGTACCCAAATCAAATCCAATCTTGGGTCCAAGTGCCCAATCTCTGGTCCAAGTACCCAATCTCAATTCCAAGTACCCAAATCAAATCATTCTTGGGTCCAAGTACCCAAATCAAATCAATCTCGGGTCCAAGTACCCAAATCAAATTAATCTCGGGTCCAAGTACCCAATCCCGGGTCCAAGTACCCAAATTCAATCCAATCTCTGGTCCAAGTACCCAATCCCGGGTCCAAGTACCTAAATTCAATCTAATATCGGGTCCAAGTACCCAAATCAAATCAGTCCCGGGTCCAAGTACCCAATCCCTAGTCCAAGTACTCAAATTCAATCCAATCTCAGGTCCAAGTACCCAAATCAAATCAGTCTCGGGTCCAAGTACCCAATCCTAGGTCCAAGTACCCAAATTCAATCCAATCTCGGGTCCAAGTACCCAAATCAAATTAGTCTCGTGTCTAAGTACCCAATCTCGGGTCCAAGTACCCAAATCAAATTCAATCTCGGGTCCAAGTACCCAATCTCGGGTCCAAGTACCCAAATCAAATTTAAGCTCGTGTCCAAGTACCCAATCTCTAGTACAAGTACCCAAATCAAGTCCAGAACTCAATCTGGGTCCAGAACACAAAACAAATTCAAATAATCATCTCATCAAAAATTAAGTCTTATTGCTTTTCACTCTCTTTCATTGAAGTTCGGATCATTCAAGCAGGGGGGAAATTGTAGACCCTTAATTTTTGACCCGATCCTGTCCAATATATTTTAATTAGTCCAAATTAATTTTTATGTTGTCCAATATATTTTAGTTAGTCCAAAATAATTTTTATTGTATCTTAATTAATTTTAATATTTATTTTAGTAAAAATGGTAAAATGAATAAAAATTCAAAAAAATAAAAAATAAAATATAACAAAAAAAGGCCAGGCTGCGAGAAGTGGCCTGGCCTTCGCAGCCCGCAGGCACACCTCGCCCTCAGCTACCACAGTCAGCTGCGGCAGATTTTTTTTCCAGCGCAATTTTTCATTCGGCAGATTTTTTTGCCAGCGCAATTTTTCCACAGCAGTTTTTTTTTTTTGCCAGCGAAATTTTTTGACGCAAATTTTCCGAAACCTAATACAATTAGGTTTCGATTTCCTTTTCTTATTAAATATTGAAAGCCGTGAGTAACTAGGAAAAAACCATTAAAAAAACCTCTATAAATAACAACACAAAAAAGAGGAAAAGTGATCAGAAATTAGGGACAAAAAACTTCGAACAAAGTGGAAACCGAATTGATGAAGGAAAACTGGGAACCAAGCTGATTTTTTAAGAGAGCCAAAAATCAATTCAAAGAATTCATCAAAGGTATCAACTGCCTTTGATTTGGTTGATCCAAGAAGCAATTTTGGTGCAACCCCACGAAAGAAGGTTTGAATTCTACATTCTTTTTATTTTTATTTTTTTGTTTACAGTAGCTTAATTCACCAAAGAACAAAAAATCCCAAAACCTTTAATTTAGTTTTTCTAAAGTTAAAAACACTATTTTGTTGCTTTATTTTCCAAAAAAAACTTACAATTGCTACTTTTGTTTCTTCAAAATCTTAAAATCCTAATTTAACATGTTTATTTTCAAAACTCTAAATTGTATTCTGTTTCCTTCCAAAAGACTTAAAAACATCTTTTTTGCTTTTATAAATTTTAAATCGTGTTGTTTATCTTCATAAAACTTCATAAAATTATCAATTAATTTTCCAAATCCTAAAAATAACTCATTACCCGAAACCATAAATTCAAAAATCCTAAAACCCTAATTCAACTCCAAAACTTAAAATAGTGAACCCTAACCTCCTTAAAACCTTAAACCTTAATTTTTTCTAAACCCTAATCCTTTAAAACTTTAAAAAACCATATAAAAACAAATATTTAATTTTTCACAGTAAGCTTGAAACTATAAATTCAATGAATAGCCATAAACTACAAATAAAAAATGTTTTAAAGTGTACAAACCCTAGTTTCATGATTTCACTATTCAAATATTAATTTAGTTAATCAAAGAGCTTTATCAACCTTTTAAAACATAAAACCTTAATCTATTTTAATTTCTTTAAAAACTCACAGTAGCCATAATTTAGACTTTTATTTACTTTATTCAATTTTATATTTAATTATGCTTTGATTTATTTTATATGCTCTAATTTATTTAAGTTCAATGCTTGGATTATTTAATTTATCATGGACGGATGTTCACTTTCTATTGATATTTAATATATTTGATGAATGATTATTTACTTTTATCAATTTATTTAGATTTGTAAATGTTGTAAGAGGTATGTTTCCACTTGGTGGGTACCTCATTAGTTAAATATCATGAAATTTAAATTACTTTTCTATTTTAGAACTAATGTAAAGGGCATGTTTCTACCTTTCGGTGGGTGTCCTATTTAGGCATGGGATGTAAGGACATGTTTCCATCTTCGGATGGGTGTCCATTTATTTGTTTTGCTTGGACATTGCTTTGATTTTAATATAATGATGCTTTATTTCAATTATTGTGTGTAATATGGATAATGTTGTTATATTTAAGAATTTTATAATATTAAGACCTATAAAGGAGGCCGGTTCCAATGAACCGGGCGTTATGGGGTTGCTGGGTCATTTCTCACCTTCCCCACACATACTCAACTTTTCGAACCCATTAGGGGACTGGGGATTCCTTAGGAATTGAGTCATCCACCCCTTTCTTTTTTCCCGGCCCGTCCGGGTGGCCACTCCATTTTCTCCAAACTTAGGTCTGTGTTCTCTAAGGCCCCGACCTTAAATAGTGCCGAAGTCGCAAGAACTATTCCACCGGGAGTGGGGGCAAAAATCCCCGCTCACAGACATGTTATGCAATGAATGTATGCATAAACAAAAAGCAAACAAAGATACTTAGGATGTTCCTTCTAACCTTATAACTTTCACATATGAATTGCGAGTCTCTTTTCCTAGGTATATGGCTGACAAAATATCAACATGGGATATCTTGTTTTTGCAAAAAATTTCCTCTGATGATTTTAAATAATATTTATATTTTTAAACATGGAAGTCAATCTATGATAATTCCCATTAATTAGGCTTTAACCAATTGAATATCAAATAAAATAGTTTTTATGCTATATTGGATTAAAACTAAATTAAGAGGTTTATCATAAATAGATTTTCCTTTTGAAAAAGTAACTAATGATTCTTGCCACAAACAAGCCCACGATTAGCAATTCTTGGTATAAATTAGGCCCACAATTGATTTTTGGTATTGACCTAAATTTTTGTAAGCTCTTTTTCAGAAAACGTTTATATTTTTTGAAGTAAAAAATAATTTTGTTTCAAAGCCTTTGGGCTTTTAATTTTGGGTCATATGGTGGAAAAAATTTTTTTGACCCATCTTGAAAAGGTTTCATGTCCAAAGAGCTTCTTGAAAATTTTCAAAAATAGTTTTGGTCTTTTGGATTTAAAAGAAAATTTATTTTGAGCTTACAACATAGGTAGATCATATTAGAAAAATAACAAACCAAATAATCCATGGTTTAAATGAAGATAAATTAATCATAGTCAAACAATAAGTATTTGGGGTAAAAACCTAAGGAAAGTAGCTAGGCCAATTACATGAGCTTTAGTCTTTGGGTTAAAAAGCTTAGGTTTTCATAGCAAGTATATAACAAATGGTACAAGGCTATGAGTGGTTATGCCATGCTCAATCTCCATACCTTGAGTGAAAGTATGGTATCCCTCACATAACACAACATGGGTTACACGGGCGTCCTAACTCACGCACACAATGCAATCTAAATGATGCAATGGATAGTATTGTAATAATAAAGAATAAAATAATATAAAGACCAATGGAATCAACTTCTCATATCCCCAGTGGAGTCACTACTGTGAGTGGAGATTTTTACTCCTACTCCCATGTGGAATGGTTCTTGTGACTTTAGCACTGTTAGGCTCGGGGTCTTAGAGTACGCGGGCCTAAACCCGAAAAAAAGGAAGTTGCCACCCAGACATGCTAAAAAATAGAAAGGGGTGGATGACTCAATTCCTAAGGAATCCCCAACCCCCTAATGGGTTCGGAAAGTTGGGTACGTATAGGGAAGGTGAGAATGACCCAGCACCTCCATAGTGCTCGGTTTATTGGAATCGGTCTCCTTTTCAAGTCTATATGTTATTAAATTCTTAAATATTATAAAATCATCCATACTACATGCAATTATCAAAATAGATCATCATTGTATTAAAATCAATGAAAGTCCAAACAAAATAAATGGGCACCCATACTAGATGAAAACATGTCCTTACAATGTCCAATGTCCAAAACTAGATAAAATATGACACCCACCATTTGGTGGAAACACACCCTTAACATTAATCTAAAATTCAAAATAACTTAAATTACATTGGATCTTAATTAATGAGGTACCCACATAGTGGAAACATACCCCTTACATCATTGGAGCTAAAATAAACCAATAAAAGAAATCCAATCATTCATCACAAAAGTAAACCATTCATCACAAATAAAAATAAAATAAGTCATACATCAAAACATGCAACAAGTAAACATATATTAATAATCGAGACTATATTCAAATATTATGTTAAATAATAAATGTACAAACTAGGGTTTCAACATATGAATTAGGTTTCCTTAAAGTTTAGATTGCTAAATTAGGGTTTAGGGTTTATATCATGCGATTGGTGTTTCTCACATGCAATTTAGGTTTAAAACATACAAACTAGGGCTTTGGAAAAACAATCAAGGTTTTAGGGTTTACAAAATAAGGCTAGGATTTTGATTTTACAAACTAGATTTTTATATTACTTGTGAGAATTAATTAAAAAAACATTAAAACATAACTACTGGATCAATAATCAAAATTCAATATTTAAAAGAAGAAACATGGCTACCAATATTCAATATAAAAGAAAAGCATGATTACTGGATATTTAGAAGTGTATGAACCAAATAAAACAAAGAAACAAAATAAAGGAATTGCTGCAAATTTTAAAAAATTTAAATAAAGGATTGCAAACCACCATTGTTGGTTACACTGATATTTATATGTTGATACAATCTTTATGTTTGCACCACAACTAAATCTCAGTTGAATGGGATGAAGATAGTCGTTCACTGCCTTCTTGGTTTGATGGTTTGATTTCTGTCTTTCTGCTTACTGAACTGCTCAAGTTTACTCTTCCTTCATTTTATGGCTTGATGTCCGGTACTCAACTACTCAAGTTTTTATCCTCTCTCTCTCTCTGTGTCAATTCAGATGTTTTTGTATCTCTTCCCTATATTTATAAGAAAGGATTCAGGTCAAATTCTAAACATCTTCATTTCATGATTAAGCATAATTTTAAAGCCATTTGAATTTTTGTGATTAGGCATGATTTTAAAATGTTTTGAATTTCAGATAAACCATGACCATGTCGAACTAAAACCAACTGAATTTGAGATGGATATCGAATTGAACTAGATATCAATATTGTTTGATATGGAACTTCTGCATATCAAATTGGGAATGTCCCAGTTCAATATGGACCTTGTCCATATCAAACTAGTACTTCCTAATTCGATATGGATGCCCATATCGAACTAGGTTTTTACTAGTTCGATATCCAATTGGGCATGCATGATCCAATATCCAATTTAAATGACTTCCATACCATTTTTTAGGTTTTAAAACTCACTTTGTTACTATTTTAAAGTTTTAGAAACTAAAATGGACTCATTTGGGCCTTTAAAAAATTGGACCATTCAAGATAAAAGCTTAAAATAGATTTAAGCCATTAAGAATGGACCGATAAGTACTTAGGCCATCTTTAATTAGGACCAAACTAGCTTAGGGCCAAAATTAAGGGTCTACGACATGCATATGCATTAGCATCTAAACTGATCTCTAATATGGCAAAATTTGTTATTGTAACAGATATAGGTTGGCATGGTGTCCCGGACTTATCGGTCTAATAAGGGCAGTGTGGAGAGTATAGCTCCTAGTGGGGGTAGAGTTGAAAGTGCAAGGTCCTCCAGAATTGGTGTAGCAGATGGCAGAGTTACTCCATTAGGCTCCTATGCTTGCAGACCAGGAAGTATGATAAGTTGAAAAGGTATGGAGTTACAGATTTCTTTGGCACCATTGATCGAGCAGAGGCAAACCAGAGGCTGTACAAAGTTTAGAGGGTGTTTATCTAGTTGCAGACCATTGCATAAGAGAAATTTGATTATGCCTTGTCTTTTCTACAGGGGGACGCCTACGACTGGTGGAAGACTGTACTTAACGGGTTAGCTAATCCACTGGTGCTATCATATTGGCATTTCTTATGAAAATTTGAGAAGAAGTATACATTGTAGGAGTATAAAGATGCGAAGAAGAAAGTATTTTTGAATTTGAAGCAGGGGGAGAAAAAAGTTACAGAGTATGAGAAATATTTCCTCCAACTGAGCAAGTATTTGGGGGATCTATTGTTTGATGACATAGATAGGTGTTGTAGGTTTGAGGAGGGTTTGAGGCCATCTATTATGTGCCAGGAGTCAGTAATACAGTATGAGGATTTCTTCCTATTGGTGTCAGCTACTCAGAGTGTGGAGAAAGTCGAGGGGCTTGCAGCTATAGCTAGAGCAGAGGAGAGTAGAGTCAGGAGATCTTTGACTGAGGTAAAGTTATCATCTCACAAGAGAGAGTGAGAGGATTCTTTACAGAGTATAGGAGATAGTCAAGAGTAGATTGGTAGATAGAGGCAGGGGCCTAGGTCTACAACATCAGTAGTTAGTACCCCTACCTCTTATTTTTAGAGATCTATTCTACCTACCTGCACTCAGTGTGGTAGGGTACATAGGGGCATTTGTTAGGGAGCTGATTTTAGAGGATGCTATAGATGTGGATCACCATATCATTACATCAAGGATTACCCAAAGTCACCAGTGACTAGACAGACTGAGACTGTTGCATCTAGATATGGTGGTAGAGGAGATTAAAGTAGTAGAGGTGGTGGCAGAGGTAGTAAGGGTGGCAGGACAGGTTATAATCAGAGAGACAGGTCTATATCTGTAGATAGACTAGAGGGAGCTAGATCATCATAGAGAGTCTAGTATGAAGAGCCAGTAGGATGATTCAGATCTAGATGAAGGTAAATTTTATTTACTTGATAACATTATTGTTTATGCCTTCATAAGTTTTCATTCTTCTTATGATGTTGTTAGAAATAGTGTGTGACTTGCATTAGAATAAGGATTTGTAAAGATGCTTGGGGATATGCTTAAGGGAGAGAGTAGGGATCATTAGTTAATGATGGTGATAAGTGATGATAATAATTGAGTGGTTCATTGTATGGAAGGTTGAGATTAGTGATTGATTTTGATAGGGATTAGTTTGTATATATTGGATAATTTCAAGGACGAAATTATTTAAAAGGGAAAGAGTTGTAACATTCATATTTTCACTAAAAAAATTAAAGAAATAATTTAGAAGAGTAATTAAGGTGTTGAAAGATGAAGAATATAAAAAATATATATGTAAAATATATGTTGAATATATATAACATATAAAGTCAAATGATGAATACTAAAAGTCAAATGGAAAATAGTGAAAAGTTAAAAAGTTAAAAAAAATATAAATAAATTGAAAATTAAAAATAATTTTAGATAGTGGAAGATGATGGAAATTTAAATTTTTATTAATTATTAATTAGTTAATTAAATAATATATATATATATATACTTGGCTAGGAATTAAAGAAGGAAAAAAAAAAAGCATTTACTCATCTTCTTCTTCTCTTTCTTCAAAAATGTTTTTCTCCATGGATGTCCAAGAAAATTTTTGCATCCAATAACTCAAGATTACATCAAATTTCAAAGAAGCAAATGTGAATTTGGTGGTTTTTTAAGATTAAGCAAGCTTTCTTTGGATTTAAGAGAATTTCTTTTAAGTTTATGATTGTGTAATTTGGATTTTTGAAGGAGAATGTTTTAATTCATAAAATTGAATTGAATGATATTAGTTTGATGTAGAGACAAAGATTTTATAGTTAAATGGTTTAAATAATTAGGGTTGATGGAAGTTTGAGAGAAGAAGAGGAGTGTAACACCCTTATGCCCCATATACGTATAATACACGCATCATGTATATATAAAATATGTATACAGAATATAAAAAAGCCACGTATATTTTTTTTCTTCATTTAAAAACTTCCATCATTCTAAAATAGTTATTTAGAACTCTTTATATATTTCTTACTAATTAGAGAAAAATATTCCTCAATAATTTAAATATAAAAAGACACATTTTAAAGGAAAATCTCTGGAAAAAATTCGACAAAGTTTTGTCTGTATTTCAGATATTACCAAATTCCAATTTACATAACCTGCATTTAAAATACACTCCTAAATATTCATTCAACACATTCATTTCTCCAAAATCTCCAGCATGATCACATAATACACAAGTGTTTATATATATCAATACATATAATCCATCTCTCAAAACTTTCAACATTAAAAACTAAACATCCTTTTATAATTTACATCATATACATGTGATAAACATAATATTCATATTTAAGTAAATTTTACAAAGTTTAAACTCTAGTCCATGGCAGCTTGATAAACTCCAAAAGTAAACAACTATAATCTAGACTTGGTGTGGTCTAACAGCAGTCTCTAAATCTGCTCTATCACCTATGCAATGCAATTCAATCGCGCTGAGCATAATGATTGGTGGTACATACTTTGGTATAATAAATAAATGGTATAACGCACACAATGTTGTAAATGCATTATGATAAAAATGTTAGACAATTTATTTCTTTTTGCATATTTCAGTAACACATCAATCATCCACATGCATTGGGCCCCAAAAATTCTTATATATTAGTTTAGTTCCAAAAATATTATCTTGGGCTAACTCAATCATCTGTGACACCAGCGTATCTCACCCGAAGGTGTATAAAATTTGTGATACCAATGTGTCTCAATCGAAGGCATAATAATGTCTATAACACTAGTGTGTCTCACCTTAGGGCATAACAATATCTGTGACATCAGTGTGTCTCACCCAGGGGCGTAATAATATCCAATAACAATATTTTCGAACTAGGCCCTATATAAGGTGACATGTAATTATATTTTCACAATTTTCACTTTTCAAATTTTTTTTTCATACTTTCAATGCATTTTTAACATTATCATCATATATAATGCAAATGTTGCACATTTCTAAATGTCAGTATACAATTTGCATTTTTCACATTTTGCACACACGTCCCATTTAACCATTCTCAAATAGCTTATCATGCAATAATTATCACAAAACAAGCATTGTTACTCCAAACAATACCACTCATACACATTCATAAATATCAAATAACATAACACATCAACATAACTAATGTATTACGCTAAAAATCAATGCAATTAAACACATTATAAACCAAAGTATGCACTAACATCTATTAAGCAACAAATGGAGTTAAAACTCCACTCCACTTCTAAAATCTTCTAATGCCCTTTACTACTATGTTGATTAAATTATAACCTACTTAACATCTATTGAAAATCTGAATGCAAATAGTCAATTAGTATCACATTTTTAGGTGGTTAAAACATAAAACATAAATTTAGGCGCATTCCTACAAAAACACTGAAATGTGCCCCAACACGCTCCAACTTCCTAACTTCACTCTTATCCAACCCAATTTGATTCTAAAGTTTACATATATCATAAACATCATATTTTAATACATTCCAAGCATTAAAATATAATGTATCACTTTTCCACCAAAATTCTAAAATTTTGTTCTAAGCCTCTTTGATTTTGGTTTTTCATTCTAACCAATTCCAAATGGTAATTTGAGCTCATTTATATCATTAACAACACAAAATAACACAATTCAAATCATAAAACCAAATGCACCATCATTTTTTACTAAAACCCTTACCAAAACCCTAACTTCTATACTACCTCTTCCAAACTCTAACTAAAACTAATCAAATCCAATATTTAACCATATATCTTTACTTACTCATCAAAATAACATCTTGAATATCCATTTCAACAATTATGACATGCTCTTTCAAAAATCCAATTTATACATGTTCATATTTAACCATAAAACTTGAAAATAAGTAAGAAAACCTTACTTAATGGAAAACCTTCAAAAATTACTTCAATCTTGAAAATATCTCTAAAATTTAGTATTTGGAGCAAGAATAATCCTTGTCCATGGTAGAAATTTCGTACTTTAGAGAGTAGAGAAGAAGAAGAAGAAGAAGATGGATAATTTTTTATTACTAAAATTTCAATTTTACCCTTTACCAATGTACATAATTACAAAATTATTCATTAATAAAATATTAATATTTAATTAATTATTTAGTTAATTATTTAGTCATTTTTAAGTCTTTAATTTTCATCATCTATTCAAAAATAATTTTATTTTTTTAAATTACCATTTTACCCTTCTTTTTCTATTCAACTGTTGACTTTTTCTAACTCATATTTGACTTTATTTGTAATCTATATTTTTATTATATTTTACATATATATATATATATGATATTTTCTCACTTCCAACACCTCATTTAACTCCCAACTTATTAATTTAATTTAATTTAATTTTGTAAAATAATGGTCATTACAACTCTCTCCTCCTTAAGTAATTTCACCTCAAAATTACATGGCATCAACTCTGAAATAGTTGAGGATACTGGCTTCGCATTATCTACTCACTCTCCCATGTTGCCTCCTCAATGGAATGATTTTGCCAAAGAACTTTAACTAATGGCACCTTTTTTTTTTAATTCTTTTACTTCCCGTGATAAGATTATCACTAGTTCTTCTTCATAGGTCAAATATGGATTCACCTTGATAGATTTAACATATAACACATGAGATGGATCTGATCTATATCTCCGAAGCATCGAGACATGGAAGACATTATCTATCCAATCTAATTCTGGCGGTAGAGCCAATCTATAGGTTACGGGTCCCGCTCTCTCTAGAATCTCATACGACCCAATAAATCGAGGACTCAATTTCCCTTTCAGACCAAATCTTAGAATCCTATTCCAAGGAGACACCCTTACGAACACCTTGTCACCTACATTAAACTTAATGTCTTTTCTCTTCAGGTCTGAATAAGACTTTTGTTGGTCTGAAGCTGCTTTTAAATGATCCCAAATTATTTTAACCATTTCCTCTATTTTCTTGATTCATTCGGGACCCATTAACTATCTTTCTTCAACCACATGCCAACATAAAGGTGTTCTACATCTTCTGCCATACAAGTCCTCAAATGGTGCCATCCCAATACTGGATTAGAAACTATTGTTGTAGGCAAACTCTATCAGTGGAAAATGTTTGTTCCAGCTCCCTGTAAACTCAATGATACAGCTTCTCAACATATCCTCCAATATATGTATCACCCTCTAAGACTACCTATCTATTTGTGGATGAGAAGCAGTACTGAAGTGCAACCAAGTACCCAATGCATCCTGCAAACTTCTCCAATACCTAGATGTGAATCTGGGAACACGGTTCGATACCAATGAAACTAAAACTCCATACAACCTCATAATCTCGCTGATATATAGCTCAGCCAGCCTATCAAAAGAGCAGTCCACCCTCACTGGAAGAAAATGAACTGATTTCATTATCCTATCTACAATTACCCAGATTGAATCATGCTTCTTCAAGGTCAAAGGAAGTCCCGGTACAAAGTCTATGGTTACTCGCTCCCACTTTCATTCAGGCACTGCTAAAAGCTGTAACAACCCTAAAGGAACCTGGTGTTCAGCCTTTACCCTCTGACATGTGAGACATCTCGACACAAATTCTGCTATGCTCCTCTTCATACCAATCCACCAATAATGCTGCTTCAAGTCCTGATACATCTTGGTACTTCCAGGGTGCATAGCATATGAAGATTGATGTGCTTCCTCCAAAATCCTCTTTTTCAATTTCACATCATCAGGAATACACAATCTATCTCTATACCATAAGCTATCATCATCCTTCACATGAAAATCTTTGCTCCCCCCCCCCTTTTTACAGTCCTCTACAATTTTCTGGAGTTTCATATCTGACTTTTGTGCTACTTAATCTGATCAAGTAGTAATGGCCTCATCTATAACTGGACCATTAGAGCAACATCCTTAACAATCTCAAATATGGCATGTAAAGCTCTCAACTCAACAAGCAACGTGAGAGCATAGGCAGTTAATCCGGCCATAGATTTTTTACTAAAGGCATCTGCAACTACATTTGCCTTGCCGGGGTGGTAATTGTTCAGACAGTCATAATCTTTTATCAATTCTAGCCACTGTCTTTGTCGAATATTCAATTCTTTCTAGGCACTCAAGTACATCAAACTCTTATGATTAGTGTAAATAAAACACTTCTCTCCATATAAGTGGTGTCTCCAAATCTTCAATGCAAATACAATGGCTGCCAACTCTAAATCATGAGTTGAATAGTTTAATTGATGAAGCTTCAACTGTCTTGAAGCATATGTAATAACTCAACCTTCTTGCATCAACACACAACACAAACCATTATGTGATGCATCACTATATATCACATATGGTTTACGTTCTATAGGTAGAGTAAGAATTAGATCTTGAGTCAACATGTCTCTCAATTGCATAGAGCTCGCCTGACATCGGTTCGTCCACACAAATTTCACATCTTTCTGAAGCAATCTAGTAAGTAGCAAAGCTATCATGGAAAATCCTTTCACAAACCGATGGTAATAACTAGCCAATCCTAGAAAACTTCTAATCTTTATCAAATTCTTTGGTGGCTTTCAATTTAAAATTGCTCAACTTTACTCGAATCAACTTTTATACCCTCTACTGAAACAATATGCCCAAGGAAAGTCACTTGATCCAACAAACATTTGGATAATTTAGCATACAACTGCTTTTCTCACAATGTCTGCAATACAATTCACAGATGTCTAAGATGCTCTTCTTTACTATAGGAGTATATCAAAATATCATCAATAAAAACCACTACAAATTGATCCAAGTACAGTCTAAACACCCGATTCATCAAATCCGTAAATGCAGCTGGTGCATTCATCAGTCCAAAAGGCATCACTTAGAACTCGTAATGCCCATACCTCATTCGAAAGGTAGTCTTGGGTACATATATATCTCTAACTCTCAACCGATGGTACCCAGATCTCAAATCAATCTTAAAAAATACTACTACTCACTTTATTCAACTATCGGTAATCAATGCATAACTGCATCGTGCCATTCTTCTTTTTCACAAATAGTACAGGTGCTCCCCATGGTGATATACTAGGGCGAATAAACCCTTTATCAAGTAACTCCTACAACTGCACAAGTAACTCCTTTAATTCTACAGGTGCCATTAAATAAGGGATAATAGAGATGGGAGCAGTATCAGGCATCACATCGATACCAAACTCCACCTCTCTCTCTGGGGGTAACCCTGGTAACTCCTGAGAAAACACATCCGGGAACTCTGCTACTGTAGGTATGCTGTCCAACTGGGACCCTACTACTCTGGTATCTACCACATGAGCCAAATAAGCCTCACACCCCTTTCAATAATTTCCTAACTGATATAGCTGAAATAAACATGGATGTGAGGTGCCTCTGCTCACTAGATACCACTACTTCTCTCCTATCACGTGTTTTCAAAGTAACATATTTCTGCGGATAGTCTACTATAAGCCTTGTCTGGATAACCAATCCATACCCAGAATCAAGTCATACTCTCTAAAAGGCATCTCAATTAGGTCACCGAGAAATTTCTCATCGTCAACAAGAACTGGACTATCTCAGTATACCTTGCTAACTACCACACCATGCCCCAGAGGGTTAGTCACCAGCACATCAAACCCTAATGACCCAAAATCCATATCACCCATAGGCAGAATGGATGCACTGATGTATGAATGTTTCGATCTAGGATCAATCAATGCATGCATAGGAATGTCAAATAAAAGAAATGTACCAGCCACAACATATGAAGCATCTGTCTATCTCTGCATCACATATACTCTCTGTGATGATCCTACCTGATTTGGTCCACAAGTCCCTGTCGTGGATCCCCCTTTTTTACTAAATCCAAGTCTGCCACCTTTACTGCTACCTCTGTCACCATGACCCTGGGTATAGAAATTGCTATCTCAGTCTGTCTATCTATAGGTGGCACTGGACAATCTCTAAGAAAATGATTTGTGGATCCACACTTAAAACAAGCTGGTGTATGGGTCCCCCAATAGACACCCCTATGTGTCCGTCCACACTTAGCACAAACAGGTAGAGGAGATCTCTATGGAACTGGGGTCGGGGCACTAGCTACTGAGGCTGCAATTCTCTACCTCTGCTATTGAAATGATATGCTAGACCACCACTAACTCCCACTAAACCTCTGAGGAAAACTCCCTCTGCCTCTCTTTTTATATGAAGACTGTGCCTGAGGCTGGGGTCTCCTGCCTCTGCTTCCCTCTACTCTAGCAGCTGCTACAAGTCCCTACGCCTTCTATACATTTCTGGCAGCTGAAACCATCTTGGAAATATCCTTATAATGAGAGGCTACCTCAAGACACATGATAGATGGCCTCATACCCTGCTCAAATCTCCTGCATCTGTCTATCTCATCTGACAATAAATCCCCTACATACTTACTCAATCAGATGAATTCCTTCTCATATTTTGTAACTATCATAAACTCCTTCTTCTTGGCATCTTTATACTCTCTGGGGTGTACTTCTTCTCAAATTTCCATAGAAAATTAACATAATTCAACACCAGGGGTTCATCCATCCCATGGGGTACAGTCTTTGTTGGACTCTACTAAACTCTACTACAAAGCGACACTCACAAGTATACGAGGTTATTGTAGCAATGGTGATTGCCCCAAGGTCGTCTCACAAGGAAGGTGTTTGTTCGTAATAATTTGATTAAAACAATATATTAAAGTTTGAGTGTATGTTGTTGAAATGTAAAAGAAATCTAAGATTACAAGTAAATTAAATAACGGTTGCACAAAATTGATTGAAACTTTAAAAAGGATGCCTAGGATTTACAATTCAATTTAATCAAATGTCTAATTTTTGAATTACCATTAACAGAACCTTGTAACTTAATTTGTCTATTGTGATTAATTAGATATTTTCAAATCATTAGTTCTCACATTCATGAATTAACAACAACTAATTATTTTAAATTTGCAAATTAAGAGCACCCTAGAACTTCTATTTCTAATTCATTCTTCGGTTAGTTGAATGCACATTTCCAATATCAAATTTCACCTCTCGGTTCTTCTTTCAATATCTAGATATTAATAGATGGCCAATCTATCAACCTAACATATAATCCAATGCAAACAACCAATAGCAAGGTATATTGATGGAGATAATTGAATTAAATCATTTAATCAAATCTATTGCAAACCCTAGGCATGGATAATTTAGTTCATCATCATCATATCAAAAACACATACTCATCTCATTTGAAATCAATTCACAAACATCCATTGAAATATTAATGTTCAATCTGGAAATGATTTAATTGAACTAATTCAAGAAATAGCAAAACCCGATTTGAAGAAGACTAGAGTTAATCTTCTCTCGTTCTTCCTCCAACCTTGCTTGAGTTTAATGAAGAATCCCTAAACATCCTCCTAAAGCCTTGCAAAATAATCTTGTGAAGAGAATGGCTATTGTTGATGGTAATTGATTGAAAAATGACGATAGGTGAATGGATTTCTCCCAATAACCATAACAGAATGGAGAGGAAGATAATTCTCCTTCCCCACCAATGTGTACCTAATGAAGATGATAACCCTTTTTAATCAAAAGCTTGTCTCTTTTTAATCAAAAACTAATTATTTTTCATGTGCCATTATCAATTGTCCCCCACTCTTTCAAAAAGAAACATTTAAAAATCACCATTACTATTATTCTGATGTTCCATGGTTATTTGTCTCGCTTTATAGCTCACTTAGTTGGCTTCATTGATTGAGTGACACGGGCAAGGCATAAATGACTTGGTTGTGTCTAGCAATTTTACCTTGGACACAGCAAGTCACTTATCTATGTCCTTCACTACCTTTCAATGTATGTTCCTTATAGGGAGACAGGGGCAGAGACACAGCCAAGTTTTGAGGTCGTGTCCCTTGCTGCCTTCCATTCTTTCTTCAAGTGAGAAATGACATGGCCAGTGACTTGTCCGTGTCACTTGCATGTGTTCACTTCTATCTATTTTTCTTTCTCTTTTCTTTAATTACTCTTGTGATGGGACACGGTTAGATGACACGGCCAAGATTCTTGCATGTGTTCAATTCTATCCAGCTTGCATTTGTTTCTCTTCTTGCTTGTGAAAGACATGACCTTGTGAACTTAAGTCTTGGCTGTGTTATGTGACACAGCCAAGATAGTTGTCTGTGTCTCAATTTGTGTTGGACCTCTCTTAATCCCTCCAAATGATGGACTTGGCACCTTTCACCTTTTAGACCCTTAATTTTTGACCCAGTCTGGTCCAATATTGTTTATATACTCCAAGATAATTTTTGTGGTATTTTAATTAAATATATTTATAATTTTTAATAAAAATAAAAAAGGGGTAATATTAGTAAAGTTAAAAAAGAAAAAGAAAAATAAAAAATAAAAATAAAATATCAATAATAATAATAATAATAATAATCGGCGACGGAAAAATCAACGACGAAAAATTTGTCGCAGAAGGTGAATTGGCCATTGGCCATTTTTCCTCAGGAAATACCTGCGGCGAAATGGTCTTGGGCAAATTCGCCACAGGAAATTCCTGCGGCAAATTGGCACCCCCCCCCCCCCCCCAGCAGCACTTCCCAGCCAGCGCTCGCAGTTTTCAGCCTGCAACAGTTTTTTCGCTAGCGCAAATTTCCAACGCAGTTTTTTCCGAAACAAAATTCTATTTGGTTTTGGTTTCTTTTCCTAATTAGTTTTAGTTTCCTTAGACAATTAGAGGTAGGTTTATGATTTTTCCTATAAATACCATATTAAAACACAGAATTAGAGGGCCGAAAAAATTATTTTACAAGGAGAAAAATTGTTTACTATATCAGAGACTTAAAAATTCCATCGGCCAAAGGAGAACCCTAGCAAGCAAGAGACATTAGCAGCAAGAGGCAATCATCAATCCATCAAAGGCAACAACATTGCCTTTGTTATTTTTCATCCAGAAATCAATTTTTGGTGGAACCAATGAACGGAGGTTTGAATCTCTATTTTCTTTATTTATTTCTTTACAGTAGCTTCATCATTCAAATTGGATTAATTTCTTCATCATACAATTTGATCAAAAACTTCAAAACGTCAAAAACTTCAAAAACCCTAAATCATCCTTCTGTTTCTAAAACTTCAAAAACCCTAAATTACTCTTCTTCTTCCAAAACTTTAAAACCCTAACCTCAT
The DNA here is from genome assembly GCA_947685225.1 of Garcia nutans. Classification (NCBI taxonomy): domain Eukaryota; kingdom Viridiplantae; phylum Streptophyta; class Magnoliopsida; order Malpighiales; family Euphorbiaceae; genus Garcia; species Garcia nutans. The sequence goes on from CANTUV010000013.1 coordinate 4,667,508, forward strand.
CTCTATTTCAAAAATCCAGTAGCCTTGTTTTTTTTTCAAGTATCAAAAGCTTCAACACAGTAGCATTATTCTTTCCAAAATCACACAGTAGCATTATTCTTTTAAAAATAACATAAGTTCCTCCCAATTTCGAAACCCTATTTTCTAAATCTTAAACCCTAAAATCTTAATTTTTAACACCAAAACCTACAACCCTAAAAGCCAGTTTTTAAAATCTTCTGGGGTGCAGCCCCGAACCCTGCAAGGGGCGTTGCCCCCTTGACCCCCACCCGCTAACCGGCTAGCGGGACCACCGTATGGTCTCGGTTCAATATTCATTTGTGTATTATAAGTCTTTATATTTAACTTTCTTTGTTATGATTATTCAAAATACAGTAGCTTTATTCAAAATACAAACCTAAACCCTAATTTATTCAAACCATAAATCCTAATTTTGTTTTCAAATCTTCAAAGTAGCTTTTTATAATTTTATTCGCTGGGATATTTAAATCTTTCAATAACTCCATTAAAGACTTTCTATGTTTGTTTCATCTAAAAGTACTTAGTAGTTATTATAGTCAATATTAAAACTATACTTAACTTTGATCACGGTAAAACATCAAATCCTAAATCATAATCTGCAAAATCAAGGTTTCAAACCATAAAACCCTAATTCATGATGTTTGCTTAAAACCCTAACTAAACCTACCTTTTTTAAGTCACATTAACATTATTTTCATAAAACATCCAAAATCTTAAATCTTTTAAACATCCAATAGCTATGTTATTGCTTTAAAATATTTCTCAAAACCCTAGTTATTGAGCATAAAACTCTAGAAACCCTAATTAATGTATGGATCCCTAAAGTTAATATATTTACTATTTTATTTACATTGGATGAATGTTTATTATATATTTTGATTGATGTTTAATATCTTTGATGAATGATTTATTTATGATGAATGGTTATTTACTTTTATCGATTTATTTTGATTTTCAAATGTTGTAAGAGGTATATTTCCACTTTGTGGGTACCTCATTAATTAATATCTATGTAATTTAAATTGCTTTTATATTTTGAACCATTGTAAAGGGCAAGTTTCCACATATTGGTGAGTGTCCTATTTAGTTTAGACATGAATGATGTAAGGACATGTTTCCATCCTTGGATGGGTGTCCATTTATTTGCTTTGTTTGGACATTGCTTTGATTTTAATACAATGATGTTTTATTTTAGTTATTGCATTTAATATGGATAATATTATTATATTTAAGAATTTTATAATATTAAGACCTACAAAGGAGGCCGATTCCAATGAACTGGGCGTTGTGGCCATTTCTCACCTTCCCCACACGTACCCAACTTTTCGAACCCATTAGGGTTGGGGATTCCTTAGGAATCGAGTCATCCACCCCTTTCCTTTTTCTGGCCCGTCCGAGTGGCAACTCCACTCCCTGTGGAATGGTTCTTGCGACTTCGGCACTGTTTAGGCTCAGGGCCTTAGAGAACACGGGCAAAAATCCTCGCTCACATACCTCTTTTTGTTAATTGTCTTCCTTTAGCATGAATTCCTTGCACAACTTGAACAAATTATATAAAAAAACTAAAAAAATCAAATATAAATACCAAAAAAACACAATATAAATAGTTATAACAGTCTTCCACCAGTCGTAGGCATCCCCCTGCAGAAGAGACAAGGCATAATCAAACTTCTCCTCTGCAGTGGCCTATAGCTAGATAAAACTCTCTTCACTCTGTCTAGCCACTACTCTACCTCGGCTGGATCAATGGTGTCAACAAAATATGTAACTCCGTATTTTTGCAACTTGTCATACTTTCTAGTCTGTGGCGGCTGCGGCTGCGGCTGTTGTTGCTATATTGGGGCCTGACAGAGCAGCTCCACCATCTGCTGCACCCAAACTAGTGGAATCACCAGTCTTCCTAATCCAGCTGACACTGATGTCTCCCCAGCAACCTCCATAGACCTAACATATCCCTCACCAAGAGCAACACTCTCAGTGCTTCCCTCACCATAAACATTCTCCTGAGAGGCCATAATAGATAATATTTGTAATTACAAAAGGAATTGCCACATCAGGGACCAGATAATAAGCCAGTACAAATGCATGTATGTTATGATAAATCACATTTAAAATCCTATTTTCTCTCTCCAAAAACCCACATAGGTCGAGAACCTCAAACCTAGTCTCTGATACCAAAATAGATTGTAACACCCTTATGCCCCATATTTGTATAATACATGCATCTTGTATGTACAAAATACATATACAGAATAGAAGAAAGTCATGCATATTTTTTTTCTTCATTTAAAAACTTCCATCATTCTAAAATAGTTATTTAGAACTCTTTATATATTTCTTACTAAATAGAGAAAAATATTCCTCAGAAATTTAAATATAAAAAGACACATTTTAAAGGAAAATCTCTGGAAAAAATTTAACAAAGTTTTATCTATATTTCAGATATTACCAAAATCCAATTTACACAACCTGCATTACACTCCCAAATATTCATCCAAACACATTCATTTCTCCAAAATCTCCAACATAACCACATAATACACAAGTTTATATATATATATATATCATTACATATAATCCATCTCTCAAACTTTCAACATTAAAAACTAAACATCCTTTTATAATTTACATCATATACATGTGATAAACATAATATTCATAGTTAAGTAAATTTCACAAAGTTTAAAATATATACATGAGACGCAGATGGCTCTGGTATGTGGCAGCTCGATAAACTCCAAAAGCAAACAGCTATAATTTAGACCTAGTGTGGTCTAGAAGTACTTTTCAAATTAGCTCTATCACTTGCACGAAGCAATTCAATCATGCTAAGCATAATGCTTAGTGGTACATAATTTGGTATAATAAATAAATGGTATAACACATACAATGTCGTAAATGCATTATGATAAAAATGTTAGAAAATTTATTTCTTTTTGCACATTTCAGTAACACATCAATCATCCATATGCATTGGGCCCCAAAAATTCTTATATATTAGTCTAGTTCCAAAAATATTATCTTAGGTTAACTCAATCATCTGTGACACCAGCATGTCTCATCCAAAGGCGTATAAAATCTGTGACACCAGCGTGTCTCACCCGAAGGAGTAATCTGTCTATGACTCCAGTGTGTCTTACCCCAGGGAGCAACAATATTTGTGACACCAGCGTGTCTCACCTAGGGGCGTAATAATATCCAACAAAAATATTCTAGAACTAGGCCCTATATAAGGTAACATGCAATTATATTTTCACAATTTCCACTTTTCACATTCTTTCTCATACTTTCAATGCATCTTTAACATTATCATCATATACAATGTAAATGTTGCTCATTTCTACATGTTAGTGCACAATTTGAATTTTTTCACAATTTGCACACACATCCCATTTAACCATTCTTAAATGGCTTATCATGTTATAATCATAAAAAAACAAGCATTGTTATTCCAAACAATGCCACACACATACATTTATAAATATCAAGTAACATAACACATTCAACATAACCAATGTATTATGCTAAGAATCAATGCAATCAAACACATTATAAACCAAAGTATGTACTAACCTCTATTAAGCAACAAATGGAGTAAAACCTCACTACTAGGTTCATGAAATTACAACCTACTCAACACCTATTGAAAATGTGAATGAAAATTGTAAATTAGTATCGCATTTCTAGGTGGTTAAAACATAAAACATAAATTTAGGCACATTCTTTCAAAAATACTAAAATGTTCCCCAACACACTCCAACTTCCAAACTTCACTCTTATCCAACCAAATATGATTCTAAAGTTTTAATATATCATAAACATCATATTTTAACACATTCCAAGCATTAAAATATAATGTATCACTTTTTCACCAAAATTTCAAATTTTTTCCCTAAGCCACTTTGATTTTGTTTTTTCATTCTAACCAAATACAAATGGTAATTTAAGCTCATTTATATCATTAACAACACAAAATAACACAATTTAAATCATAAAACCAAATGCACCATCACTTTTTACTAAAACCCTTACCAAAACCCTAACTTCCATACTACCTCTTCCAAACTCTAACTAAACCTAATCAAATCCAATATTTAACCATAAAATCATTACTTACTCATCAAAATAACATCTTACATATCCATTTCAACAATTATAACATGCTCTTTCAAAAAACCAATTTATTCATGTTCATATTTAACCATAAAACTTGAAAATAAGTAAGAAAAGCTTACTTAATGAAAAACCTTCAAAAATTCTTCAATCTTGATAATCTTTATAAAATTTAGTATTTGGAGCAAGAATAATCCTTGTCCATGGTAGAAATTTCGTGCTTGAGAGAGTAGAGAAGAAGAAGAAGAAGATGGATAGTTTTCTATTACTAAAATTTCAATTTTACCCTTTACCAATTTACATAATTACAAAATTATTTATTAATAAAGTATTAATACTTAATTAATTATTTAGTAAATTATTTATTAACTTTTAAGTCTTTAATTTTTATCATCTATCAAAAAGTAATTTTATTTTTTTAATATATTTTTTGTAAATTACCATTTTACCCTTTTATTATTCAACCATTGACTTTTTCTAACTCATGTTTGACTTTATATTTAATATATATTTTTATTATATTTCACATATATATATATATGATATTTTCTCATTTCCAGCTCTTCATTTAACTCCCAACTTATTAATTTAATTTTTATAAAATAACGGATGTTATAAGGAGATTTAGGGTTTTAATGGGAGATTTTTAAAGAATGCTTGTAAATTTAATTTCATTGCTTAGAATGTGACTCTAAAGACATAATTAAGCTTAAAACTCAATTTAGAATGGATTAGAATAGACTTTTAAAACTAAAGGAAGTCAAGGTAAAATTGTGAAAGTTTAAAGGAAATATGATAAAATGTGTTTTAATAGTTAAAGTATGTAGAAATGTGGTTCCAAAACATTACATAACCTTACATTTTGGTTAGGTGCTGAGTAGATAGTATTTTCCCAAATCAAGTAGTGAAGAGCATTTTGGAAGTGAAGGGAAGAGTGTGGTTTTAGCTTGGGATTTGTCTTGGATTAATGTATATACATACTTTGATGAATTATATTACATTTGTATTTAATTTGGCTTAGCACATTTTGATAATAAATGTGCAGAGCTACATAGTTATTTAAGTTTTCAAGTGCTTGGTAGTATTGATTGTGAAATGGTGTAAAATGCCTTATCTCCATTATGTTAAGCCATTGCAAATGGCTAAAATGAATAACATGTGATAAATAAGAAAAATATGAAAATAGCATATAGTGTTTGAGTAATATATGCACATTGAAAAGGTGACATACGTTATTAAAAATGTGATGAATTATATTAAATTAAGGCAGTTATTCATGGTTATGGAAAGAAATGGGTAAATGAGACAAATGTGAAGGAGAATGGATTATAGAAATACGTATGTAATATGTGTTGCCTTATATAATATTTTATTCCAGAGTTATGTGTTTCGCAATATGTGTATGGCATGCCTCTGATTTGTCTTTAGGCTAGATGTTGGACATCACTGTTATATGATTTGCCCTTGGGCTAGTATCTGGGAGTCACCCTTGTATGATTTGCCTTCGAGCTAGACGTTGGGCATCACTTGTATTGCCTTCGGGCTAGACACTGGGTGTCAATAAACCAAAATATTATCTCTGGTATATGGTCATTTGGGTCTGATGCTTGTGATTGTGACATATGATGGTTTCTAAGATAAAAAAAATTGTATAAGTTATAGAATGTGCTTGCATGCCTCATTGTGAAGTTCAAATTAAAAACATTTTTCATTGTTGTTTTGAGTTTCCTTTTACATCAAAGTATGTACCGTTTGGCTTTTAGCTTAGAGCAATTTGTTTATCGTGCAAGTGACAAAGTTGAGACTAAGAGCCCTGCCAGACCTGAGCAGGTCTAGGGCATCCGGGTTTTTCTTGCAGTTTTGGTTATTGCCACGAACCAGAACCAGCTGTGGACATGTATATATATTAAATTTTGAGAAGCTTGTTAAAAATTTGTACATTATGTTTATATATGTGAAAATGATGTAAATTAAAGTACTTGGCTTAATGTTACAAGTATGAAATATTTTATATATACTAATATATATATATATATATATATGTTTCAATATTATGAGTAATGTCGGAGAGTGGTGGAGATGTGCTTGTTGAATTTTATTTGTGAGTGTAAATCTTTGTGCAAGTTGTGATAATTGAATTTTTTAAAAAAAACATTTGATATACAGATAAAACTCTGCCAAATTTTTTCCTGAGATTTTTCTTTAAAATTAGTATTTTTGGTAATTAAATTATTTAGGCTTATTTTTATTTATCTATTAAAGTACATTTTACAATTTTAAGTATTTTTATTCATAATTATGGAAAATTTTACAAATGTCAAGGATGGTGACATTCTTATATTTTTTATACATATTTTACATATATGGGATATGTGTATTATATGTATATAAGGTATAAGGGCATTACAGTGACGAAGGAACTCCACTAAGGGGATAGAACCAGGGGTGTCCCAACAACAATATGAAGATAACATGAATGTCTAGAACCAGAAACTCCATTAAAGACTTAATAGTGTCTGCTTTAACCACAACTTTAAAAGTCCCCTCGCCTACCTCTTAATTTTATCATAAGTCCGGATCATCACATCAGTTGTGCTCAAGTTGTCTGTGGACATGACTAGCTTTGGGATTATCTTGAGTGGACGTATATTTATGGCAAACCCATCATCTACCATAATAGAAGATGTTTTTTTCTCCTTTAACTTCCACCTCAATAAAAAGTGGTTAAATATGATCTCTTCCTTCTTCCAGCAAATTCTTATCCGATAATGTTACAACCCCAGTCTCAGCCTTCATTTCTTTTTGATCTATCTCTTCTCTTTTAGTAACATTCTTTGCTCATTTCCCGATGCTTTCTAGATGTATCAAGTAAGTCCCAGATACTAATAATGGCTTGGGTTCTCTTCAATTGCTTAAATGCAACATCATTCTCTTCTTCATTATCTTATGTCTAAACTTCTTTTCCCTTATTAGCTTCTATTTCTTTGGGGGAAGCCCTACTATAGGGCTTGCCAAAATGAGTGGTGTTGTTCACTTCTTCTTCCTTGACCTTGAAACAGGCCCACCATTCTTCCTTGGACTAATCTATACTCTCAGTCAAGTCCAAAAACTTATTCAAAACACAAATAGCTGACATATAACTACTCATTACCAACCATCGTTGAAGTGCACTTATCAAATCTTTCTTTTCTTGGGCTTTCTCATCCACATCTCAGAAGGATAATAGGACAAAATCTTCTTTTAATCCTCCACTTATCATAAAAGTGGTTGGTGGAGGTACGTTGCCAAACTTTTGAAGGGATTATTCTTTGTACTAGGCTTGTTGGGCTTTGGCAACTTACCACAATCAATTAGATCCTGGATTTCATGTTTAAGTCTAATAAAATTATATGTTTCATGCCTCTGCATCTAATGGAATGGCAGAAAGCCTTAGTGTCAAAATTCGGAGGCAAAGGATTCCACAAAGGTCGTAGTGCTAAGGGTTGCAATCAACCCTTCTTTTGTAGCTTATTAAAAACCTAGGATAATGGCCTCCTCAAACCTAGCATTTACTTCTACTACCTTCATGCACTTTAACTCTAACCCTCAGACCTTCTGTGCACTTTAACTCTAACCCCCAGGCTAGTAAGTACCCTTATAGCTCCTTTCAGAATACCAATTCTTCTCTCATCCCTACTCTTCTATTTATAGGCTTGTTTGAAGAAGATCTTTAAAATCCCTTATAATGGTCTAAGCCATGCTTTTCCATTCAGTAAGATGCTTAACTATCATTCGTATCTAGCCAGAATCGTCCGGTCTATTTTTAAGAAGGGTTTCCTTTTTCCTCCATCTCTTCATATAATCAACAAAATCCCATTTTATTTTTGTCTAATAGACTCTACCTCCATCAAAGTCACCTTCATTTTTGTATTATACCCAGACTATTGAATGAACACTTTATACAGCAAATCTCACTCTATTTGAGTGCTCTCTTTTAAAGTATTAAACCAGTTATGCACTATAAGATCCAAAGAGAGCATAAAATATCTTAATTTTTGAGCCTTAATAGCCTTGGGAGATTGTTTGGCAGTGATGTACTACTTATCATGCAAGTGAGGATTTCTTTTACAATCATACATAGCAAAAGCATGCATCTTGAAATTTTATGAAATATTATCATCCGATAGGAGCAACTTATCTACCTTTGAAACTTCTTCTATTTTCAGTCTCTTCTCAAACTTCTTTTCCAGGTCAACAAAGAGCCTCTTAACATCGATCGACTCTGCCTTTACCTCCACTTTCTTCTCCTTTTCCTTCTTAGCTTGCCAGGTATGATAATACATATCCAAGTCGTAGTCATCAATCACTATCCTCTCTTCATCAAAGGTGACCTCAATTATTGATGTGAACCCCTAGTATAATGACTAGAGACCCAACACCTTTATGCTAAGAAGCAACTCCTTAGAAAGCTAAATCATATCCTTTCTCCAATACCTCGACCCAAACCTAACAATGTAGGAGAGAACCTTGGTATTAACAACACTCAAGTAGTTAACTCTATGTGTTGAAGTTAAATCAAACAAGAACCAAAGAACAAGAGATAATGAATCTCTCAAAAGAACAAAGTTCTTAAAATTTAATTGATTAAAAACTGAATGAATCACAATGTAGAGATTGGTGCCTTTATATAGGCTACAAGGGAAACCTTAACCTAGTAGGAAACATGGTTGTTTAGGAATCAAATCAACCCTTCCTTGTGCTAAAGTCTCATACAAATCTTCTATAAAAGCTAGCCAAACTATGAAAACTTCTAACATCACTAACATATTTAGGGGTTAGCCAACTTTTAATTACACTAACTTTTTCCTCATCAACCTCAACACCATCTTTACTCATAACATGTCCTAGGAAAGCAACTTTATCTAAACAAAAACAACATTTTTTAAATTAGCAAATAATTTTTCTTTTCTCAAAATATCCTAGACATTACATACATACATCATATAATCATCTAAAGATTTAAAATAAATGAGAATGTCATCAAAGTACATAGCCACATATTTACCAATCAAATTGTTCAAAACATGTTTCATTAATATCTTGAAAGTACTAGGGGAATTTGCTAAACCAAAGGCATAACTAACCATTCATATAAACCATATTTTGTTTTAGATGTTGTTTTCTATTCATCTCCTTCTTTCATCCTAATTTGATGGTAGCCACTTTTAAGATCAAATTTACTAAAATTAATATTATCATGCAATTCATCCAATATATCATCATGCTTAGGAATGGGATTGTGATACTTTACCACTATGTTGTTAATTGCTTGGCAATCTATACACATCCTTCATGACCTATCCTTCTTTGGTACAAGTAGAACTAGAATGATGCAAGGACTCATACTCTCTCTTATGTAGCCTTTAGCCATCAACTCCTCTACTTGGCATTGAAGCTCTTTCTCTTCCAAGTTGCTTTTGTAAGCTAGCTTGTTTGGAATTGTAGCTCCAGGTATGAATTCAATTTTATGTTCAATTCCTCTAATGGGTGGCAAGCCATTGGGAACCTCAAATTCCTATAAATGAAACACAAAAAGACTAGGCAAAGAATTGTCAAGATTAGTCTTACTAAAATAAATTTCCTCATACATAGGTGCAAGTATGTTTGTTTGATAATATAAAGCTTCCCTATATCACACCTTTTTGCGTAAAAACTCTTTTTTGTCTTTTTGTTAACAACTAGCTCTTTACTCTTTTCTTGTGAACTCTCCCCTCTTTCCTTTATGTTATTTTGATCCTCATTCATTTTGCCACTCTTTTCCTTTAGTACACTTTCCCTTTCATCTCCACTTATTATTTTACTCTCATTTTGTATTATTTTTATTTCACTTTCATGAACTTCTTTTAGTGAGAGAGGTACAAAGGTGATCTTCATTCCATCTTTTTCAAACACATTGTGATTGGTGTAGCCATTATGCATAACCCTCCTATCAAATTGCTAAGGCCTACCTAATAAAAGATGACCATCTTGCATTAGCACCATATCAAACAATTTCTCATCTTTATACTTGCCAATTTTGAAGGCCATTATAACTTGCTTGGTAACTCTATTCTCCTCACAATCATCCAACCATTTTAACTTATAGGTTTAGAGATGTTTGAGGGTAGGCAATCCTAATTTTTCAACTAAGGTTGTGTTAAAAACATTGGTTACACTCCCTCCATCAATGATCACATCACACACTTTATCTTGGACTAGGCATCTAGTGTGAAATAAGTTCTTTCTTTGATCACACTCTTCTTATTGCACTTGTATGTTCAAGGTCCTCCTAGTAACCAAAGATCTTCCACTTTCAACAATGGTCAATGATTCTTCTTCATTATCTTCACTCTTCTCTTTTATTGGGTGTCTCCTCCTTATCATCTTCTTCATCACTAGTTGAATAGTATTCCTCATCAATCATATACATAATTCTAATACTGGCGCAAAACCCTTTTATAGTGAGCAACTCCACCACACTTAAAGCATTTAATCTTGGAACTCGAGGATGGTTCCAATATACATTTCTCCTTGTTAATTATGGATGCTTTCGGTGCTTCCTTAGAATCTATCTTAGGTTTTGATGAAGTAGCCTTGTCTTTTTTTTTTCTTCTAAGAGGGCTTGTAAGTTGATGTCGATGAAAACCAATTCGTTTCCTTTAATTGCCTCTCTACTTTCATTGCAAGATTCAATAGCACCTCTAACTCCATGTATGGTTGCAACTCCACAATGTTGGAAATTTCCTATTAAGTCCATTGAGAAATTTAGCCATAGTAGATTCTCCATCTTCCTCAACATTGGCTCGAATCTTCCTCAACATTGGCTCTCTTACCAAGATTAGTTGTATAGAATCAAATTTGCCCAAGGTGTCAATCCACAATAGTTAAAAAGAAATTAACCAAGGTATTTAAAAGATAGTTGTCAATTAGTCTTCAACTTAATTTATAACAGTAAAGTTCGCAGTCAGGGGCACGACCATGCAGGCTAGGGCACAACTTAGATATGGATGGTGCAACTACTAGGAAGGTTAGACAGACTTCCAAATTTTGGTATGGCCTAGGCACGATGGTTGTTGCAACTGCTAGGTTCTCGGGATGGAGACCAAATTCAGACAATAAGATTCACAAAGGGTGGTATAGTTAAGGGCGCGACTATAAGAAGGGTATAGCAACCGCTATTTTTATAGCGAACTAGATATAAAAATTTTAGGGTTTTCCAAGTATTCTCAACATTTTGTGAGCTCTAGGGATTTGGAAATTTCTCTTGATGGTCACAAACTCAATTGGAACAATCTTTGAAGAATTATGATCAAATAATTTTTTATATGTAATTATATTTTTTTCTTTCTTCTTTTTTTTATACTTTTCTTTTCCCTTTTTTATATAGAATAGAGATGAACAAGAACAAGGATTTAATAAAATAGATAGATAGGATAGATAGATAGTGGAACTTGATTTAAAGCCTAAGATCTAATACCAAACTGAGATGAACAAGAACAAGGATTTAATAAAATAGATAGATAGGATAGATGGATAGTGGAACTTGATTTAAAGCCTAAGATTTGATACCAAACTGATGTGAACCCTAAGCATAATGACTAAAGACCCAACACCTTTACGCTTGAAAGTAACTTCTTGGAAGCTAAATCAGATCCTTTCTCCAAGTCCTCAATCAAAAACCTAACAATGTTGGAGAGAATCTTGGTATTAATAACACTCAAGTAGTTAACTCTATATGTAGAAGTTGATTCAAACAAGAACTAAAAAAATAAAAGATAATGAATCTCTCACATGAACAAAGTTCTTAAAATTTAATTGATGAAAAACTTAACAAATTACAATGTAGATATTGGTGCCTTTATATAGGCTACAATTGACAATTCTAGGCACAAATTAGGCCCATAATTGATTTTTGTATTCCATAATTGGCCCAATTAATTATAAGCAAATTTAAAAAAAAATTATACCCATTGTAAAAAAGTTTTAATTTCAAAGCCTAGTAAGAGCTTGATTTGAAAAATGAGTTTGACTTTATACTTGTCTTTTAAAATTCTTAGGCCATAAAGTGGGAAATGGTATTGAGCCTATCTTTGAAAATGTTTCAAAGCCCAATACAAAAGTTTGATCCAAAAAATATTTTTTTAGGATTTGCACTTGGGCCAAAAGGTAGAAAATGGTTTTGGCCAGCCCCTAAAACTTGGGCTAAGATATGTCAATTATAGTCAAACAACAAGCATTTAGAGTAGACCTAAGGAAAATTACTAGGTAAACTACATTGTCTTTAGTCTTTTAGTATAAAAGGCCTAGGTTCCCACAACAAGATTATATCAAAAGTTACAAGTCTGTGAGTGGTTATACAGTGTTCAATCTCCATAATTTGAGTGAAAGTATGGTAACACTTACATACACATAACACAGGTTTTGCAAGGCATCTTAACTTATGCACACATGTAATTCTAAATAATGCAATGAATAATATCTTGATAAAAAAAAATAATAAAACCAACAAAATCAACTTTTTTTCAGGGATTTTCTCCCCTCCCCCAACTCTTATGGAATGATTCTTGTGACTTCAGCATTACTCAGCTTGAATTTTAGGGGACATGAGCCTAAGCCCAGAGAACTGGAGTCACTACCAAAATGGGCCAAAAAAAAATATAAGGGATGGTAGACTCAATTGCTAAGCCAATGGCAATTTTACCATTACTTCCTTTTACCTCATTTTTAAAATCGGTTTAAGAAAACTTTTACAAATTATCTTCTAAATTGATTTTTTTTAAGTTGAAAGAGATAAAATTATATTGGCAAAAAAGTAACCTATTATTTTATTGCTACTAGATTAAACACATAGATAAAAATCTACTAAACTAAACCAATAGGCATAACATTTTTATTTTCTTTCATATAATTAAAAAAATAATCAATTAGCAATAAGAATATTTAAGAAATAGATAATTCTCTCTAAAAGCAAACCAACACATCAAAGTGTGAGGTCCCACCCGAGCACCGTGCTTGGCCCGCAAGGGATGTAAGTTGAAATGCTAAAAATTAGGTTTAAGTCTCATATGGAACTGCCAAGGTCACTCTGTTGTCATAGGCTGCACTTGATTCAAGTCAAAAATGGTTTTGGGTCACCACTTAATTTTTTTTTAAAGAAAAGAAGGGAAATTTTAAGAAAAACCCTAAAGTTGACTCCAATATATCCCATGGATAAAAATCTCTAGCTCAAACCAAAGAATGGGTTCGAGGGGCTAGGTTTAAGCTTATCTTAAGTAAAAGAAGTTTAGCCTTAAACTAAATAAGAACTTACAAATTTATTTTCATAAAGAATGAAAATTATGATATGATATGACAAGTTATATTTATACATTCATCCATTCAAAGATAAAGTATAAAATTAAATTACATCTCAAAATTCCAAGATTAGGGAATCCCAACTCTAGCCTTATGGATTCTAAGTTAAGCACACCTTCCCTAAAAAAAAGCAAGTAAAGTTCACGAATAAAGAAAATGTAAAGGAAGTTTTTTTTTTATAAAAAAATAAGGTGGACTTGATACTTAGAGTAAAATTCTAAATAGGCTTACATATCTCATTTGAATGAGAATCAAAGCCCATACAGTTCTAACCATTTTGCAATGGTTGGTTTTGAGTTCAAAAATTATGGTTTTCTAACCTAAACTAGGTTTGCTTATGTCTAGGTTCAATCTCAGGTCTAATGTTTAAACTTAAGTCTAAGTTTAGTTTTAAGTTCAATGTTTAAACCTAAAGTGTCAAATTTGATCCAATTTTAAGTTTAATGTTTAAACTTAAAACAAAAGAAGGTTCAATGTTTAAACCAAGGTCTAAAACAATTTTAGGTTTAACATTTAAACCTAAAGTCTAAGATTTGATCCAATCTTAAGTTTAATATTACAACTTAAAACAAAACTAGGTTTAATGTTTAAAAGTAGGGCTAAGTCAATTTTAGGTTTAATGTTTAAACCTAACGTCAAAGATTGGTCCAATTTTAAGCTTAATGTTTAAACTAAAAACAAAATTAGGTTGAATTTTTAAACCTAAATCTAGGTCAATTTTAGGTTTAATATTTAAACCTAAGTCCAAAGGTTTGATTCAATTTTAAGTTTAATGTTTAAACTTAAAACAAAGTTCTAATTTAGGTTTAATTTTAAACAAATTTTAAGTTTAATGTTTAAAACTAAAACAAAGTTCCAATTTATATTTAATGTTTAAACCTAAGTCTAAGATTTGATTTTAATCTTGGATTTTAAAGTCTTAGGTCTAGATTATTTAAATCCAATTTAAAAGCTCAAATGATGGTCTTTTGAATTGAAATAATTAAATCAAACCAAAGAATAAATTTTCAAAAGAAAGGAAAGTTAAATTCTAGGGTTTATACCTTCCTTGATGACCTTAGTGGTGGTGGCTTGAGTGTGTATTCAGAACAGAATTCCACTTTTGTTAGTGTTTGATTGCTATGGAAGAAATGGGCTCGGGACAGTTTAAGAAAAATGCAATCCCAAACTTACTAGCATCCAAATTCACTAAGAAAACAAATTTAAGGTGATTCATACTAAGAAAGATTGAACCTTTTCTTTTAAAGAAGAAAAAAAAAGGGAGAAAGTAAGACAACTGAAAAATAGGTTTGCTTGGTTGGATAGGATGATGAAAAGAGAAGTTTGGAGGCCTATTTATTGAAAATTTGAAGGTTAAAATTAGAAAAGTAAGATTAGGGCACCACAGTAGGAAATTGGCCTCTCATAGTAGTTTTTGGCTACTAGTGCTGCCACAGGCCTGCTCAGTAACACCCCTGATAGGCTCATTATGTTGTCGCAATGGCCCTATTCCTATGCAATAAATTTTTTGAAGGCCCGTACTCTTTTGTCCGATGTCCGTTTTGAGTGATTTTTGATGTGTTGGAAATGTAACAAACTGAATTTTAATAAAATGTTGAAAAATTAAAGATATACATATGCAAAAGGACAAATTTTAGTAAAAAAAACTTCAAATGGCATGTTCATTGTTGTCCAACATCTTATTCATGTGATTTTAATGCATTAGATTCATGATCACATGGGCTTTCATTCATAATCAATAATTGAGTGCTTCTATTAGGTGCAAAATTTGGAGTTCTTATAAAGTAAAACACAATTGTAGATGAATCAGTTTAAAGTGAAGTTCAATAAATTTGATGCCAATGTGGTAAATTGCTCTAACTTTTGGCTTCGATTCGGTAGACTTTGATCTCTACCCCCTATAACAGCAAGGTCCTTTTACGATGTTGGTACAAAAATCTGCCTTGATGTGCTTGAAATTGAGGTTCTCCCGCGGTCTCATAGGAGTCTTTTTTATTTACTTTACTATGTTTTGAAAAACTTTTTGTCTCTTACTCTTTTTTCCTTTCTTTTCTTGACTAATCTCCCTCTATTTATTCTTCCCATCTTTTTTCACGTCCCTTCCCTTTTTTTATTCGAACCTTCCCTGTAACATTCCTTGATAATCCTCTCAGAGAACTGCCCAGAAGATGTTACTCAATAAATCAAACATTCTTATAACAATCCAATGTACACTATTGCAATAATGATCCAATTAAAAATTTTAATCGAATTCAAACTCTAAATACATACATTTTCCCCATGCTTACAAATTCGTACAGTCTTCTAAATAACCAATACAAACTATACAGCATGTTTGTATAACAATCTTTCACACTTACTATGTACACAAGGTCATCATTCCCACCATACATATCTTCTGAAATCATTATTCACCATTTTTCACTGTTACTATGGTCCATATATTTGCATCTTAGAAAATTCTAACACGCTAAGCTTAAAGCTTAGTGGTGATTGTATAACATATTTTGTCATTCAATATCAAAGAAATAATTACAATAATATTTAAAATTATTCATGTTGCACTTTCCATGTTTTACAATAATCTCTTGGCGACGGATCTATGCTATCGCAGTGTTACCATAAGTGCATGGGTCGCTCAAATAATAAAACAGTGAGTAAGATATCATTCCACTGGGGACAATGTCAATTATTAGAGTAAATTTTAACTATTATTTATTGAATCAATAGTTTGTATGATGATTAAAATAAAAGACAAATTACTCAATAAACTAAAGTGAAGAAAAATTAAATATTGTGCAACAAAAGTTAGTGATGAAAATACTATCCAGATATTGAATCCCCCTAGCCATAAGAATTATTTATGAATATCAATTCAATTAAATCAAATAATAGAGCTGAATTGGCATTCCCCTAAATTAGATTAAAACCTCTTTCAAGTATTAATCCCTAATCACTAAGCAGAATGCTAGGAATCTCTTCTCAAGCATAATTAAATAGATCTTGCAATAAGAACAAGGAACTTTAAACCAAAGGGTACTGTAAGTCTATCTCTAGCACTCCAATCAACCCTCAATCCTAATGAGCATTCTGTTCATATCAAGCTTTCTCAAGTCAATAATATGAAAATTGCAACCAATGAATAAGCATGTTCTTATCAATTGGAAATAAGAAATTAAGAATCAAAAGGATAAAATAACTCAATCAAATGATTTAATTTAATAAGAACTATTCAATCCATACAATAAAGCTAGGGTTCATCAATATCTAGATAGATAAAATTTTTAGCTCATGTTCATAACCAGAAAACCAAAATAGAGGAAATAAGTAAAAGAATTCAAACAATCCATAATGAATGATTTGTGTTTCTTCACTTCAATCCTCGGATCTTGGATTAAATCTCACAGGAATTGGGTCTTCACCTTCACTCTTGGCTACCAAAAACTCTTTTTTTTTTTGGAGGATGGCTATGAAAAATAAATTCTCTCCCTAATTCACTCTTTAGCTCAGATTTTATAGCCCAAATATTTTTGCCTGACATGCCCATGGACACGCCCTTGTTTGTGGGTGTGTTAACGGTGCTATTTTGAACTTTAATGACATGGGCAGTGACACGCCCATGTCCTTGGGCATGTTGTTGCTACTGCAATGTTGAGTTAGGGACACGGTCATGGACACGCCCATATCATTGGGTGTGTCACAGCTTCTGTAATTCGGAGTAATGGCACGTTCAGTGACACGTCCATGTCTCTAGGCGTGTCAAAGCTTGTGTAAAGTAGTTGAATGACACGGCCACGGACACACCCATGTCACTGGGCATGTCACTTGAAGAATCTGCCCAAAATATCTTCTTCCCTTATCTTTCATCCATGATTTCGGCCTAAATAACCTTAAGGTCCCAACATGTCAAAAGTTCCTAGAATCTACCCTAATAAGCACTTGAACAAACAAATTAAACTCAATTTGACAATGAATATATTAAGAAATAGGGACAAAAATATCATCAATTATATACTTATCAAATTCCCCCATACTTGAGTTTTTGCTTGTCCTCAAGCAAACCAAATCACTATAATAGGTAGAAATGAAAGACCTCCCTATATCCAAAGAAAACAAAAGTTTTTACAATACTTAAATTAGAAAACCCAACATTCTCAACCAAAAACTAAATCTCAAACATGGTAGCTAAATTAAGAAGTTTCAAAACAAAAATCTAACAAATCTAAAATTTAAAAGTTTAAAGTTAAATGATTGAGCATAAAATTCCAAGAACTCAAAAGTCATGAACGAAGTAAGGAAGTAAGTTTTCTCTTAAGTTCTTTGACCCCTTCATAAAATGCATTGCGTGAAACATTAAAGTTTTTTTTTTCAAAAGGAGTCCGACTTGTTTGAACTAATACTAACTTTTTGACACGAAAGTAAACATTTGTGAATCCGACCCCCGGTAACTCAGTTAGAATCATAATTCAAATGGCTACTAGCACTATTCATGATTCCAACTCATTTGTTTTAATTCAAGAGTTAAAATCAGCGGAACAGGGATAAATTTTCAAAGCTCCTGAAAGATTGGTTTAATTTATTTCTTTTTTTATAGCAAAGTGGTCAAGAACTTAAGATAATAAAGATGGCATACTAAGTTCGACTCAAGTATCTAAAGGATTGGGCTATGCTAAAAAATGTAACTAAGGTTTTAAACTTCAGATGTGCAACTCTCATCAATCAACTACCTAATTCAAACTATCACATTTAGTCTTTAGCAATCAATTAAGAAAACTGAGTCAACCTCAACAAGTGATTATCGTTCGTTAAATCAATCATTATTTTAATGAAAAGAGGAACCATTTCACTTCATATTATAATAGCAATCTAGTTTACTTGAATCCAAAAAATAAAATCAAAGAAACTAATTGAGGCAAATGCAACTAATGGCAAAAAATGAAAATAAAAGCTCAATTTATAAAATATGCCCCTCCCCCACACAAAAGACACACATTGTCCCCAATGTGTGTAAAATAATAAAAAGAACAAAAGAAAGAAAACTGCCCTGACATGTCCTAAATCGACATTTATGAATAGGGTTTGAAAAGTCTTGCAATGTCGAAGGAGCTACAGGACAAAAAAAATTGACATAGATAATGGTGAAGGTTCAAAGACATATATAAAAATAAGAATAATAAAAAAACAAAAACATGAAAATATTAAAAATGAAACATACAGGAATTCATAAGAAAACAAAAATGAAAATAAAAGAAAATAAAATAAATAAACAAAATGAACTAGTCAGTCATGGGCTTGGCACTAGAATCGTTACTAGCGCCGGTATTATCACCGCTGGCACTAGCAACATCGCTATCATCATTGTCGGAGACGTCAACATGGGGCACTGAAGGCTGGTATGGTGGTGGCGGTGGATGTGAAGGACTAAATCCCTGATGCCTCTAGAACTTGAGCATAGATTGCTCGAGCCATTGCCTTCTTAGTATCTCATGATCTAGTTGCGCTTGGAAGGATGAGTAGTGCTGCTCTATGGAATGCTGGATCTAATTCTGCTGAGTCAATAACTTATTCTGGTTTAGCTCGATGTTTTTGATCTTTCCTTCTATCCAGCATATCTGGCACTCAAAATCCATTGGTTTTCGGTCATCATCCCACTCAATATTCACAGAATGACGCCAGTCTCTGAAAGTAGGGGCTGGAGCAAAAGACGGGCCAGTTGAGGAAGAAGGTCTGGTAGTAGTGGATGGGTTAGGGATGACTGTCGGTAGAGGTGGAGGTATGTCAAAAGTGGGAGCAGGAGGAACTAGCTCAAAATTCGTGGGTGGAACTAGCTCGAAATTCATGGGTGGCGCCTGCAGTTCCACCACCTTTTTTCGGTTCAACCGTTTCAAAGTACCCATGCCCAACATTTTGGGGAGCCCATCTAAAGTCATCGGGAGGCATCCATCCAATACCCTCAAGCTGCGAGCGAGTCTCGAAACATACATGCCATCGTGCAAGTTACCCGGTGCCCCTTTCTTGGACTGCTCATAGAAAAATGAGTGATAGCATGAGCTATGTTGCACCGGATCTTATGGACCATGCAGTTCAAGAAGAATAGCTCCCTCAGGCCAACAACTCCCGTATTGCTAAGCTGAGCCATGATGGTATGAACCAATAGATTATGCACTACTCGATAAGGGAAGGACTCAAAATTTGATTCCTTGGATACCTTCAGCTGATACTTGGCGGCATTTAGTGCAAACATGCTCCAAACCCTAAAAGGAATGACATCCTACTCGGCAAAGTCCACCTCAGAGTTAAGATACTCTATGGTTTGCACCTCTTCCATAGTAAATAAACCCAAATGTATGCCAATCGCTGATGCTCATGCAAAATCGCTGACCGTCCAACCAAAATTTCATCGTCGGCTCGATGATGAAGATCTTGTTTTATCAAATTGAAAAGTGCATAAGAACTCCAGGATTAACTCTCTGTAGGAAGGCTCACTGATGGAGAAGAGTTGTTCCCATCCCGGCTGGTTGATCAATTCCCGAACCTCAGTCATTATATTGGCTCACTCCATGGCACCCCAATCCAAAATCCTAGGTAGCAACCAGTCCTTGTTCCCTAACAGTTCAAACCGTCTTCGCTCCTCCGCGGTTGAGAATCGAAGGCATTTGTGGTCAGCCATGAATTTTAAGATGGGATTGGTAGCAGGTCAGCTTGAGTTACCTTTACCTCTAGCCCATTTAGTTGGTAATTTAGATGGTATTGGTTTGCGAGGACCCATGATCTGCAAAACAAACAAGAATAGCCTCAAAATAAAGTACAACAAACAATCCAAAAAGAGCGACATAATATACCAATCCAACGAAACCAACAATAGTAAGGCATTATCAAGCAATAACATCAATGGCACTAAACCAACGAGAGAACAATGAAATTTTTCTCAACAAGGGCAACCCCCTATTCATGAAATAAGCAATTACCAAGTAGCACCCCAATTCAATATTGTCGTAGCCCAACGCAACAAAACATAGGATGTCGACTCATTATGCATAAACAATCAAAAATAGTGTGTCAATATACGCAACTCAATTCTAACCATAGAGTCAAAAATATAATGAGTAAATCACAAAACATCCATAAAACTCAAAGAAAACTCGAAAGCCTATAGTAAAAAAAAATTCAAAATCCCTAGAAACTAGCTATGGCAAATAAACAAATCAACAATAAAGTTTTCAAGTTTCTAGAATCCAACTAAACAAAAACAAAGCCAACAATCAACAAATCTCAAAGACTCTAAAAACAACTCGTAAGAATCTCCAAATAAATCGCAAGAAATTGCAAACAACAAAATACCAATTCAAAAGTTAAGAGTGTGTACCTTAATAGCGTGAAAAAAATACGATAAAAGCGAGGGAAAATGGGTGAAATCCTCTCCAAATCACAAAATGGGAGTCAAAATCTCCTTTAGAATGAATGGGTATGTGATTTTTAGTGTGATAGTATGAAAAAATTGAGAGAAAATCAAAAAATAGGGGAAAAGGAGAGAGGAAATTATGTTTGATTCAAAATCAGCACGACTTAAAAACTCATGGACACGCCCATTGACACGGTGTGTCTATGGGCGTGTCATAACTACTATTTTTGAACAAAACAACATGCTCACTGACACGGGCATTTCAGTGGGTGTATTGTAGCTACTGTGACACATTTAAATCAACACAACCAGTGACACGGACGTGTCACTGGGAATGTTGTAGCTACTGTGAATCTCAAATTTAACTAAATCAACACGACCAATGACACGAGCGTGTCAATGGGCATGTTGTAGCTATTGCGGTGCCATCTAAATGACACATGTCAATGGTCGTGTCCTAGCTACTATCTCTTAAAATTAATGACATGCCCACTCACACGGCCATGTCCCCAAATAAGCTCAAGTTTACCCTCAAAAGAAAATTTCCTCTATAAATTCAAATGAATTCAAGGCAGACACACCACCAACCAATGATAGAAAAATTAAAAAAAAACAACAAAACAAACTAAAAACTTGAAAAAATAATAAATATCAAAACAAATAAAATAGTGGGTTGCCTCCTACATAGCACTTCTTTAACGTCGTATTAGTTGGATGTTTGGGATTGGTTCGTCTTTAATCTTGGATGTATAAAACTTCTTTCAACTCACTCAAGTCCCCCCTAAATACAGTTTAAGCCTTTACCCATTAACCTTAAAAGTCCCTTTCTCTGGGTGAGTAATTTCAATTGTCCCATAGGGAAAAACCTCTTTGACTGTAAATGGACCAGACCATCTTGATTTTAACTTACCTGAAAAAAGTCGAAGTCTGGAATTGTACAATAATACCTGATTGCCAACTTGAAACTCTTTCCATTCCTTAATGTGAGCATCATGTCATCTCTTAGCCTGCTCCTTATACATGCTCGCATTGTCATAAGCTTGTAATCTCCATTCATCCAGCTCATTGATCTGCAATTTCCTCCTGTCACCTGCACTAGCTAGATCAAGGTTAATCTATTTTATAGCCCAATAAGCATTATGTTCAATCTCCACAGGTAAGTGACAAGCCTTTATATATACTAGCCTAAATGGCATAGTATCCAATTGAGTTTTGAATGCAGTCCTAAAGGCCTATAGAGCATTGTTTAATTTTTCAGACCAATCTTTTCGGGATTGCTCTACAGTTTTTTCAAGGATCCTTTTTATTTTTTTATTCGTGTTCTCAACTTGACCACTAGTTTGGGGATGGTAAGGAGTAAAGAACCTATGTGTAACACCTAGCCTTTTGAAAACTTTCTCAATCTGAGTGTTACAAAAGTGAGTACCCCTATCACTTATGATCGCTTTTGGTGTACCAAATCTTGAAAACAACTTTTTCAAAAACCTCATCACTACCTTGGCATCATTTGTTGCTAAAGCTTGGGCTTTAGGCCATTTGGAAACATAGTCTATAGCTACAAGAATATATTTGTTACCAAAAAGAACTAGGAAATGGTCCCATAAAATCAATCCCCCATACATCAAAGACTTCACAAACTAGAATTCCATTTTGGGTTCCAGTTCTCTGACAACAATTGCAACATTTCACAAAATCATAGCTATCCCTAAACAATGTGGGCCAATAAAATCCTGATTCTAGCACTTTTTGAACAGTCCTATTGGCTCCCATATGACCACCAGCTAGTCCAGCATGACAATGATGAAGAATATTCAACATTTCAAGCCATGCCACGCAACGTCGGATCATATGGTCCTTACATAACCTAAACAAGAAAGGACCCTCCCAGAAGTAATATTTCAAGTCAGAAAAGAATTTCTTCTTCTCTTGATACGTCATATCTTGTAGTTCCCTAGCAGCCAAGTAATTAGCAAAATATGTAAACCAAGGTACATCAAAAGTTGAAACACTTACCATGGCATAAAGCTGCTCATCAGTGAAATAATCATCAATGTTTCCTTCTTCAAACTTCTCCAATGTTG
This sequence comes from Garcia nutans, assembly GCA_947685225.1. NCBI lineage: Eukaryota > Viridiplantae > Streptophyta > Magnoliopsida > Malpighiales > Euphorbiaceae > Garcia > Garcia nutans. The sequence goes on from CANTUV010000013.1 coordinate 4,690,497, forward strand.
GGTTCTCTAAGCACAAAAGGTGATCTGCTGCCAGATTTTCAACTCCCTTTTTATCTTGAATCTTCAAATCAAACTCCTGCAATAACAAAACCCAACGAATTAGCTTAGGCTTTGCATCTATTTTTGCAAATAAATACCTCAAAGCCGAGTGATCCGTATACACAATCACTTCGGACAAGATCAGATATGATCTAAACTTGTCAAAAGCAAAAACCACAACTAGAAGTTCTTTCTCTGTAGTTGTGCAATTGGCTTGGGCTGCGTTCAGCTTCTTGCTTGCATAATAAATGGGCTAAAAATACTTCTCTTTACGTTGACCCAAAACTGCCCCCACTGTAATATCACTTGCATCACACATTAGTTCGAATGGTAAATTCCAATCAGGAGCGACCATGATTGGGGCATGGGTCAATTTCTCCTTAAGAGTTGTGAAAGCTCTTAAACATTCTTCATCAAACACAAAATCAACATCCTTCTCAAGGGGTCTTGTTAGAGGACGAGCTATCATAGAAAAGTCATGTATAAACCTCCGATAGAAGCTTGTGTGTCCCAAAAAGCTTCTGATAGCCTTGACTGATGTGGGGGATGACAGTTTTTCAATGGTTTCCACCTTAGCCCGGTCCACCTCAATACCCTTGCTTGAAATCTTGTGTCCCAACATGATTCCTTCTTAAACCATGAAATGACATTTTTCTCAATTAAGTACAAGGTTTGTTACCTCACATCTTATCAAGACCCTCTCAAGGTTTTCCAAACAACCTTCGAATGATCTGCCATAAATTGAGAAATCATCCATGAACACTTCCATAATATCCTCAATGAGCTCATTGAAGATTACCACCATGCACCATTTAAAAGTTGCAGGTGCGTTGCATAATCCAAATTGCATCCTTCGATATGTGAATGTCCCATATGGGCAGGTGAATGTAGTTTTCTCTTGATCTTTCGAGGCAATAGGAATTTGGAAGTAGCCTAAAAGGCCATCCAAAAAGCAATAATACGCATGCCCGGACATTCTCTCCAACATCTGATCAATGAAGGGCAAAGGAAAATGGTCCTTCCTAGTTGCATCATTCAACTTCTGGTAGTCAAGGCAAACCCTCCAACCTGTAACTGTTCTTGTTGTAATTAGCTCATTATTCTCATTAGGAACCACCATTGTCTCTTCTTTCTTTGGTACTACTTGAATAGGACTCACCCAAGAGTTATCCAAAATTGGATATATAATTTCAGAATCAAGTAGCTTGATCACTTCAACTTTAATTACTTCGTTCATCTTAGGGTTTAGTCTTCATTGTGGTTGCACCACTGGCTTGAACTCATCCTTCATCAGTATTTTGTGAGTGCAATAGGATGGACTAATACCCTTAATGTCTATTATCTTGCAAGCTATAACCTGCTTATGTTTTTGTAATAGCTCAATGAGTTTTTCCATCTGCTCAGAAGATAGGTGGGAACTTAAAATAATTGTCAATTTATTCTCCTCTCCCAGAAATCCATACTCAAGATGATCTAGAAGGATCTTGAGTTCTAAATTAGGTGGATCAATCACAGATGGTCGCGGCTTCTGTTCTTTTGGCATTTCAATGGTTTCATATGCCGACTCTGAAATGACTTGCTTGCTTCAAGATAAGCAAGCTGCTCCAGTGCTTCCTGATCCTCAGCATTATCCTGCAATAAACACAACTCAAGGTGATCCTTGGAAACAATGTTAGTAACACAATTTAATGTTTCATTCTCAATGATATCATTGCATGAATCCACCTTATTGAGTTTAAGTGGGTGCTTTATAGCATAATGTATATTAAAAACAACTATCTCATTTCCCACTCTTAAGGTCAATGTGTCATCATGGACATTGATAAGGGCACGGGCTGTATTCAAAAATGGCCTACCAAGGATAAGCAAAACATCTGCATCCTCATCTACATCAATGACAACAAAATCATTATGAAAAATGAAATCCCCGACTTTTACCAACACATCCCCTATAATGCCACGAGGGTGAATTACTGACTTATCAGCAAGTTGAATGGTCATGAGTGTTGGTTTAGGTCTCTGACACCTAACTCTTTAAACATCTTGTAGGGCATAACAATTATGCTAGCCCCCAAGTCAGCCAATGCACTTTGAACTTCAAGATTACCTATCAAACATGCAATTGTAAAACTACCAAGATCTTTTAATTTCTTAGGTAATCTCTTCTGCAAAATTGTTGAACTCTTTTCCGACAATTGCACCAAAGATACTTCCTCAAGTTTCCTTTTGTTAGAAAGGATATCTTTCAAAATTTTAGCATATTTGGGCATCTATGATAAAGCTTCAGCAAATGGAATATTAATGTGCAGTTGTTTAAAGAGTTCAAGGAACTTACCGAACTGAGTATCCATCTTGTCCTTGTTTAACCTTACTGGATATGGCACTCGAGGTCGGTATTCCTTCACTACTCGACTGGGTTCTTGAGGTTGATTTTCTTTTTCATTTCCCACTGCAGCCTTACCTCCCGAAGCGATAGTAGAGTTATCTTCTTTTTCTTTCTATGTCTCAACCTCTTTTGCTTGTGAATCCACTTCTTTTTCAACTACACCACCCTTAATTTCCTTTCCACTCCTTAGAGTAATTGCCTTTAGCTACTCCTTCGAGTTTGCCTCAGTATTCTAGGTAAAATCCCTTATGGTCGTTCACTGATTAACTTGGCAATTTGCCCCACCTAATTTTCCAAATTGTGAATGGAGGCTTGCCGATTTCTAAGGGTAGTTTCTGTTGATTGAACTCTAGTTTCCGAACCTGTTATAAACTTCTCCATCATTTCCTCCAAATTGTTCTTTCTTGGAGGGGAAGCTTGTTAATGTTGAGGCTGCTAAAATTCAGGAGGAGGCCTTGGATTATTCTGATTTTTCCAGGAGAAATTGAGATGATTTCTCCACCCTGGATTATATGTATTGCTGTAGAGGTTGTTCTGCTATTGCCTAGGCATGTTTCCAATATAATCCACCTGCTCTTGTCTAGCAAACATATTGCCACTTTGACAATCTTGACTTTGATGTCTACCCCCACACCATTCACAAGACATCACTTTTATTGATTTCCCTGAAGATGAAGCTAAAGAATCAACTTTTTATTCATTGCTACCAACTGTGCTGTCAAAGCAACTACGGGATCCAATTGATGTGAACTAGTAACCCTTAATTTTTCTTATTCCCTTGGAGTTTCCCACTAATAATTGGTAAGGGCCATATCTTCAATCAAATTCCTTGCTTGTTTAGGTATTTTATTTTTTATGGTACCTCCGCCAACTGCATTGATGGACTGCTTACTTGCATAATTCAATCCATTGTAGGAGTTTGCCACTGATAATTGGTAAGGGCCATATCTTCAATCAAATCCCTTGCTTGTTTAGGTATTTTATTTTTTATGGTACCTCCGCCAGCTACATTGATGGACTGCTTACTTGCATAATTCAATCCATTGTAGAAATTTGAATCTATAGCTACAACAAAAGACCATGGTGAGGACACCTTCTCAATAAATCTTTGAATCTTTCCTAAGCATAATAAAGAGTTTCACCATCTAGCTGGAGAAAATATGAAATATCATTCCTCAACTTGGCAGTCTTGGACGGTGGAAAATATTTCTCTAAGAATTTTTCTACCAATTGACCCCATATGGTGAAAGTGTTTGGGGGGAAAGATTTCAGCCATTTCTTCGGTCGATCTCTAAGCGTGAATGGGAACAACCTCAGTCTAATTGCATCATTGGAGACATTCTGTATCTTAAATGTGTCACATATTTCCAGAAAAGTCCCAATATGTGCATTATGATCTTCATCTGGGAACCTATTAAACTGACAAGTTTGCTGCACCATTTGAATTACATTTGTCTTTATCTCAAATTTATTTACAGCAACTACCGATCTCCGTATGCCTGAATTAGACCCATTAAGAGTACACCTAGCAAATTCCTGCATTGCCCTTTGCTCATTTCCTGCTATCATTTCCAGTTCTTCTTCTAAGCTGAGATCTTCAAAGTTTGGTTTCGTTTCTGCCAGAAATGCTTCCTCTTCTTCCTTTCGTTTTCTCCTCAATGTTCTCTCTAGCTCTTGATCTAATTCAAGTAATTGGGAAGAGTTAGCTCGGGTCATAAACGGGAAGAAGTACCTAGAATGACAATCAACAAGCAAGAACTAATATTAAAACAAAAAAAAAATAAAAACTAAATTAATAATAATATTTAAAATTATTCATGTTGCACTTTCCATGTTTTACAATAATCTCTTGGTGATGGATCTATGCTATCGCAGTGTTACCGTAAGTGCACAGGTCATTCAAGTAATAAAATAGTGAGTAAGATATCATTCCACCGGGGACAAGGTCAAATATCAGTACAAATGTTAACTGTTATTTAGTGAAACAATAGTTTGTGTGTGATTAAAATGAAAGACAAATTACTCAATAAACTAAAGTGAAGAAAAATTGAATATTGTGCATCAAAAGTTAGTGATGAAAATACTATCCAGGTATTGAATCCCCCTAGCCATAAGAAGTATTTATAAATATCAATTCAATTAAATCAAATAATAGAGCTGAATTGGCATTCCCCTAAATTAGATTAAAACCTCTCTCAAGTGAATTAATCCCTAATCACTAAGTAGAATGCTAGGAATCTCTTCTCAAGTATAATTAAATAGATCTTGCAATAAGAACAAGGAACTTTAAACCAAAGGGTATTGTAAGTCTATCTCTAGCACTCCAATCAACCCTCAATCCTAATGAGCATTCTGTTCATATCAAGCTTTCTCAAGTCAATAATATGAAAATTACAACCAATCAATAAGCATGCTATTATCAATTGGAAATAAGAAATTAAGAATCAAAAGGATAAAACAACTCAATCAAATGATTTAATTTAATAAGATTTAGCTCATGTTCATAACCAGAAAAACAAAATAGAGGAAATAAGTAAAAGAATTCAAACAATCCATAATGAATGATTTGTGTTTCTTCACTTCAATCCTCGGATCTTCGATTAAATCTCTTAAGAATTGGGTCTTCACCTTCACTCTTGGCTGCCAAAAACTCTCTTTTTCTTGGGAAGTCAGCTTTAAAAAATAAACTCTCTCCCTAATTCGCTCTTTAGCTCAGATTTTATAGCCCAGATATTTTTTCCTGACACACCCATGGACACGCCCGTGTCTGTGGGCATGTCAACGGTGTTGTTTTGAACTTTAATGACAGGGGCAGTGACACGCCCATGTCCTTAGGCGTGTTGCTGCTAATGCAATGTTAACTTAGAGGCATGGTCATAGACACGCCCGTGTCAATGGGCATGTCACAGCTTCTGTAAGTCAGGAGTAATGGCGCATTCAGTGACACACCCATGTCTCTTGGCTTATCAAAGCTTGTGTAAAGTAGTTGAATGACATGGACATGGACACGCCCATGTCACTGGGCATGTCACTTGAAGAATCTGCCTAAAATAGCTTCTTCCCTTGTCTTTCATCCTTGATTCCGGCCTAAATAACCTTAAGGTCCCAACGTGTCAAAAGTTCCCGGAATCAACCGTAATAAACACTTGAAAACAAACAAATTAAACTCAATTTGACAATAAATATATTAAGAAATAAGGACAAAAATATCATCAATTATACACTTATAATCTCTCTTATCAGTTTAACACATAAAACATTTTCAATCAATTCAACATTTGAAATATTGTCATTCAATTCAATATAAATATTCAACAATAACATTCTATTTATCATTTTTAAAGTATTCAACATATTCAACTTTAATATTATCTTATCAATTTTCACTTTTCAATGCAAATTATCAGATACATTTGATGTATACATTCTCATACTATGATTATATTATCAATACACTTTATTGGCATTACACTTTTTCCCAACATATACTAAGTTTCAAATCCTAGATTTGGATAACGGATCACTGATGGCAAGTAAATGCCCACTGTATAGAATTTGGCCAATGGCCCACTATGGCATGAATGCCCACTAAATATGGTGATACAGAGTGTCCGCTGATGGCACAAAGTGCCCACTATCACTTTGGACATCCACCCTCTGGCTAGCCATTCAATCTGAACACTAGGTTTAATAACAGTATTAGTGGGCAATACACTTATTTCACTTATCTTAAATAATTTATCACTATCATATCAATTACCATGTAACACTTCATTTATTATTTCTTTGAGATTTGTACTCTTGTAATACCTTTGATTAGTTTATTCTTTCTAATACAATAGACTCTATAAGTTATCACTTTCTTTCCATGATATTATTTATATATAACATTATCCTTCTCTTTTGATATGCATTTTACTTTCTTAATTTATCAACTTTTTAAAATTATAAATTTTTTAAATCTTTGGGATACGGGCGTGTGATACAATGGTACCATGTTCATACTTATCAATTCTTCATTGTCCCACACAAGAAGAAATTCATCACATGGTTGTATCAGTCTTTGGACACACCTGTGTGATTCCATTCTCTCCTTCCCCATACGTACCCAACTTTTCAAACCCAATAGGTGGTTGGAAATTTTTTAGGAATCGAGTCATCCACCCCTTTCTATTTTCTAGGCCTGTCCGGGTGGCGACTCTATATTCTTTGGGTTTAGGCCCGTGTTCTCTTAGGCCTTGAGCCTAACAGTGTCAAAATCGCAAGAACTATTCCACATGGGAGTGGGGATAAAATTCCCTGCTCATAGTGGCGACGACAAAAGAAGTTGATTCTATTGGTCTTTATATTATTTTATTCTTTCTTATTATGATATTGTCCATTGCATCATTTAGATTACATTGTGTGTGTGAGTTAGGATACTCGTGTAACCCGTGTTGTGTTATGTAAGGGATATCATACTTTCACTCAAGGCATGGAGATCGAACATGGCATAACCACTCATAGCCCTGTACCTTTTGGTATATACTTGTTGTGAGAGCCTAAACTTTTCAACCTAAGGACTAAAGCTCGTGTAATTGGCCTATTTACTTTTCTTAGGTTTTTACCTAAATGTTTGTTATCTAACTATGATTGATATATATTTGCTTGAACCATGGCTTATTTGGTTTGTTCTTTTTCTAATATGACCTAATTATACTGTAAGCTCAAAATGGTTTTATTCCTTTAAAGCCAAAAGACCAAAAATATTTTTAAACTCTTTTTCAAGATGGTCTTTGGACATGAAAACCTTTTAAGATGGGTTAAAAATCTTTTTCTACCTCATGGCCCAAATACAAAGCCCAAAATTCATTTTTAAATAAACCATTTTAGGAGGGGCTTTGAAACAAAATTATTTTTCACTTCATCTAAAATTATAAACCTTCTTAAATGAGCTTACAACTATTTAGGTCAATTATGGAATTCCAAAAATCAATTATGGGCCTAATTTATACCAAGATTTGTCAATCATGGGCTTGTTTATGGCATGAATCATTAGTTATTTTTCTAAATGGGAAATCTATTTATGATAAACCCCTTAATTTAGTTTTAATCCATAATATAGCATAAAAACTATTTTTTAGTTGATCCAATGGATTAAGGCTTAATAATGGAAATTATCATGGACTGACTTCTATGTTTAAGAATACAACTAGTGGTTAAACCGCCCAAGTGAATTTCTCAAAAATAAGATATCCCATTTTGATATTTTGTTGACCATATACCTAGAAAAAGAGGCTCGCCATTCGTGTGTGGAAGTTATAAGGTTGGAAGGAACATCCTAATTATTTTTGTTTATCTGTTACTAGTGCATCCATGCATGCATGCATACATGTTTTGCATTACATGGCATTAATTTTTTTGGGCTCACAGACCTAGAGTATAGCAGTTTAAGAGCCTGTGATAATTTGACCAATGCCAGTGACGTAGAATCCAGTAATGACTCAGTCAGCTTTTTACCAAAAGCAATGGAACCTAAACATATTTAGAAGATGGTGGATGATGTAATCAGCTCCAAGATGGAAGAACTCAAGGAGGCCCTAGCTGAGATCATGAAAAGGCAAATGCCTACACTATTGGGGAACACTGTTGAAGCATCTGCTAGTACTAAGAAGCAGAAAAATAAGGTAAAGGCTAAGGTTGGTGAAGTGGCTATGGATGATGACAAAGTGATGACGGATGATGATGATTGGGCTCAATATTTCCAAGATTCTTAAGATAAGAAGAAAGAAGCAAAGACTGTGGAAAAGGGAACTATGAAAAGGATTGAAACTTCAAATGTGGAAAAGATGATTGTTGACTTAGAAAATAAGTTTGAAAAGAAGCTGAAGGTTGATTGGATATTGGAAGTAGACAAGTTGTTTGAACAAGGTGAGGAAGTCCCTTACAAGTTCAAGATGTCTTCCTTTACTAAGTTCAATGGGACTAGAAATCCTTATCTACATGTCAAGTAATACATCACATCCATGTAGTCTGCTAGGGCCATTAAAGCTCAAACCTTAAGGTTCTTCATGCTCTCATTGGGCCCTATTGTGCAAAACTAGTTCAATACCTTAGAGGAGAACGTCGAAAAGATTGGGATATGTTGTACAAAGCCTTTATTCAGTAGTATGGGTATAATGTTGAGTTGGAAGTGACCCTGATGGAGATGGAACTATCAGACAAAAGCAAATAGGTGACTAGATGAGTGGTTAATTATGTGAAGAGGTGGAGAAACAAGGTTGCACTGCTTAAGAAGAGACTAGATGAGTCTAACCAGATTTGAATGATAGTAAGGGGTGTCCTACCCAGCCTGCATGAATGGATATCTCACACTCTCATAAGGGATTTCAAATATCTTCTCAAAGTTGGCTTACAGGTAGAAGAATGGGAACGGGAGAAGAACCATTTTCTAGAAGAAAGAATAAGAGGGGAATTATCAGTATGGCAGCCAGAGTACAAAGAATGCAATAGATGTTAATACAACTAGTCAAGCAAATAGAAGTGAATTTTTTTATCTAGGGCAACCTTTGTCTTGGCTTTTTAATAAGCTGCAGAAGAAAGGATTGTTACAATCATTGGCTCCTCGACCTTTGTTGAATCCTTTACCACTAATTTTAATACTAAAGCCTTTTGTCAATTTCATCAAACACAAGGACATGAGACAGACAAATGATTGTGGCTAAAACATGAGATCTAAGATTTGATTGACAGTGAAAAGTTACTTGAGCCTGATAAACCCAATACCAAGAGCCATCCTTTACCTAAATTTGGAAGAGTGCTACCGCTAGCAACCTTTATGATAAAGGGAGGATAGAAGGAAAGTTCTATCTAATCAACTTTTCAAGATGTAGATAGAGGAACTGCGGATGAGGAGGTGATGACCATTGCCCTTGATATGTCCAAGTAGATGAAGCATCTTCGACACCAACTCAACAAACTTCCTTTAGCTTGTTTGGTTTTTTGTTTCATTTTCCTTTTTTGGTGTTTTCTAAAACAATTATGTTTTTCAAATTAAGATTGTTTGAATAAATTATTTTAATTAAATTTTGTTGGTCTTTGTCCATTTTAGTGCTCAACCAATGATGAATCTAGCTTGATGTTCACAAATTAGTATATCTATGCATCATGATTTGAATGACTTTACTAGGTGAGAAAATTATTCTATTGCATTGAGCTGTGTATGCTTACTTAAAGAGGGCTCCTGCATAATTATGAGTGTCTAGGTCTTAGTTAATCTTAGAACATGCTTTGACAAACTTTGCTTATTTAAGAGAGAGATGATCTAGGCATTGTTTGGTAAGTCAAGAACTAGTATCTGCCCTATTAACATCAATCCCTAGTTTGTCCTTTTGAGCCTTCATAAAATTTTACTTACTTTTCATTGGCTTATAAACCCCAATGACCTACCCTGAGCTATTGTGATACTTATGGCAAGTCTAATTATCACTTAATTACAAAGGTGAAAGAAGATCAAAGAGAATGATATATAGTCAAGACTATAGAGATAGTTGAAGGACACCTAAATTAGACCTAATATCACAGACTTATTGAGATAAAGTAAGGACTGAAGTAGACTTATGCCACTCCACTCATTCGTAGCCAGAAGCATAAAATGGTACAAATAAGACAACTCTCTTAGGGAAAAAAAAGAAGAAGAAAATAAAATAAAATAAAACTAAAAAAGACGGTTCAAAAAGCCAACATAGTTCTTTTTACTTGAAACAATAGAAGACTTCCACTTAGCTTATGAGAAGAAGTTTGACTAGAATTGGTCCAACCCAACTAGACTGTTAACCAAACCCTCCTATTTTTTATCTTAGGCAATCAAATTGAATTTACCTAACACTAGCACCAAGTTTCATTTTGCAAGAAGTTAATTATTTTGAAGAATATGCAAAGTCCGATCAAACCATACAGAAGACCGACCGGACCCTTGATGATGAAATGAGACAAAAAGATACAGAAGGTTTCACAGTGGAGAGTACTCCTAAAATCTCACTGTACAGTGTAAAGTTTGATCGTACTATGTGTCATACCGATCGGACCATGGATGACCAAAAGAGGTAAATCACACATAAGGATTTACGATCAAAAGTACTCTCATTTTCTTAGAGTACCACAAAAGTTCGATTAGACTCATGAAAATTTTGACCCACCTTACAAGGCAATTTTCCCTCAAAACATCCAGTAGGTTTCCCGATTGAAGGTACACCGAAGCATTGGTGAACCAAGTAAAGTATGACCATACTAAATGCAAGCCCGATTGGACTATTTAAATATTACTCAAGTCAGAAGTTATTACATCTCCACTTAACAAGTGGAAGCCACATGGACTAGCCGTTGGAAGAGCGTTAAGCAGAAATTCAATTACTCTGACCTGGCCATACCTTATTCTGACTAGACCAAGAAGATTCCGAAAAAGAAATTGCTCTGGCAGAGAAATTAGTGGAAGACAAGAATCAAACATGTTGGTCCCAACTTTAAACGGCTAATTCTTAGCTTGAAGGCTATAAATACCTTATGTAACTTCATCATTAAGAATTTTTTGAAGTTTTTTTATTGTAATAGCCTCCATGGACATATTTCTTTCTTTTGCATCAAAATCAATCTTTGTATTAATTGAGTGTTGGGTGTGAGCATTAAACATCATCTTAAGTTTGAGTGTGAGTTTAGAAACACTTAGGTTGTGAGAGTAAGTCTGGGAAAACTCATGTAAGGGTTGTGAGGAAGTGATCTCAACCATTGTGAGTAGTTTGGTGTGAGCTAGATAAACACCAAGTTAGAGTTAAGCTTGTAAAAACTCAAAGTTAGTGGAACCTTAACAAGTTGTTAAGGAAGTGGATGTAGGATTAAGGTAAATCCGAACCACTATAAATCTTATTTTCAATCTTCTACTTAATCTTCTTCTACACTCTCCATACTTTCTTTTTAATCTTTGAAATTTTGAATTGATCACCATTTGTTAAGACCAACCAATTCACCCCCCCTCTTGGTTGCTATCTTAGGACAATAATTAGTATCAGACCTTGTTAATTTCTTAAACTTAATTGTGAAATTGGATCCAAAATGGCAACCTCTTCTTCATCCTCTCATGGAAACCTCAACTCCCTTCTTAGATCGTTCTTTGATGGAACCGATTATTCCTATTGGAAACATAAAATGTTTTTGTTTCTAGATAGTGAGAAATAGAGCTTTGGGACTATGTTGAAAGTGAGTGGAAGCCTCCTACTCATGAAGTTGAGGGTGTCTAAGTTTCTCTTCCCAAGTCACAATGGTCAAATGCCAACACAAAAGATAGATTCAAAAACCATAAGGCATCCTCCATCTTGTTGAATTATATCTCAAGAGAAGAAGGTGGGAGAGTCCAATTTCATACTTGTGCTCATTGCATTTCAAAAACTCTTGAGAACTATCATGATGGTACTACCCAAGTGAGGCTTACCAAGAAGCAAATGTACATACATGAGTATGAGCTATTCAAGATGAAGCCCAACAAAAATGTTACCGACATAACAAAACTTGCCATCATCAATGAATTGAAGATATATGGCAAGATATATGATCAAGATGAAGTCAATGGAAAAATCTTGAGAGCGCTTAGAGGCAAAGAAGAACTTTGAGTCTAAGGTTTCTTCTATTGAAAAGGCTCATGATCTAAGTTTTTTGAGAATCGATGGACTTGTGAAAAAACTACTCACCTTTAAATTGCACACTGAAAGAGATGAAGAACAAGGTGAGAAGGATAAGAGGAAAGCAATTGCTCTCAAAGCAATCAAAGAAGTTGAGAGCTCAAGCAATGAAGAGAGTGATGATGAAGAATAAATGGCAATATTTTCTAAAAAGATGAATGATTGGAAGAGAAAGAAAATATTGCAAACTAACAAAGGTACACTTTCTAAAACTTCCTTTAAAGATAAGAAAAATGAAGTAAAATGTTATGAATGTGGCAAATCCGGGCATATCAAGTTGGATAGCTTCAAATTGAAGAACAAAAAGAAGTGGGATAAAGAAAAGAAGAAATCACTCAAAACTACATGGGATGACTCTTCCTCAAGTGAAGAAGAAGATGATGATGATGAGGGAGAAATTGCTAATCTATGTCTCATGGCTATTGAGGATGAAAAAGATTCCAATGAGGTAGGCACTCAACCCTTGAATTTAATTGAATACAATGATAATGCTTTAGATGATAATGATATGATTGAACATATGAATCTTAGGATAGAAAAATATTTTTCTAAGATGAAATTTTATAAGGATAAATATTCTAAGCTAGAAAAAGACTTTGTAAGTTTGAAAAACTCTTCCTTAGAATTAAAGACCTCAAATGAACAATTATTGAAATCACTTGATGCAATGAACAAAAATTCACATAGTTTAGAAAATGTGATCAAGAAAAATGAAATTTTGAAACATGAACTAAAAGAAATTAAAGAGTCAATTTTGAAATTTCATAAAGGAAAAGAAGCATTAGATACGTTAATTGATAATCAAAGATCACCTTCCTTGAAACATGGTTTAGGGTTCAATGGATCATCAAATACCCAATCTAGAGCACCCATATTTGTAAAAGCATCTACAACTCAAACCTCTAGTGTTGAAGTTATAAAGAACACCAATGCACAAACTAAGCCTAAAAATCGTAAAAGGATTGCTTTGGGTACACAAAATCCTAAAATCAAGGTTCCAAGAGCAAATCATGCATTCATGTACACTAGACATGAACACAAACACAAATTTACACAAAAGCCAACTCATATTTGTAATTGTGTGCACAATTCATTGACTTTCAATAAAATAAAAAAAGGTGCATAAGTATAGAACACAATATCAATGCACATATTGTATGAAATTTGGGCATAAGAGCACATTTTGCTATATTAGGAAGGCTCATCTCAAGTTAGAGGATCCTTCTACTACTAACCCCCAAGGGCCCAACTTCATTTGGGTACCTAAAAGAAGATAAACATTATTGCTTATGTAGGTATGTCTAAAATCTACTATCAATAAGAGTTCTTGGTTTATGGATTGTGGATGCTCAAGGCATATGACAGGAAATGCAAAGCTTTTTACAACACTCACTTATAAGCTTAGAGGTAATGTTACTTTTGAAAATAATGCTAAATGTAAGATTATTGGCATTGGCTCCATTGGCATACTTAGTAAAAATTTGATTGAAAATGTTTGGCTTGTTGATGGGTTAAAGTACAATTTGCTTAGTGTGAGTCAATTGTGTGATAAAGGATGTAAGGTAAATTTTGATTCCAAAGGATGCAAAATTACAAATTCAAATGGTGAAATTGCATTCAAAGGAATTAGAATTAGTAAAATTGACATAAATTCCAACAATGCATTTGAATGTTTAATCTCTATTAATGATGATGTTTGGTTATGGCATAGAAGACTAGGACATGCTAGTACGGATCAATTGCAATGCATTAATAAAGAAGAGCTAGTTGATGGTCTTCCCAAAATTAAATTTAACAAAGATAGAACATGTGAACCTTGTCAATTTGGTAAGCAACATAAAAGCTCAATTAAATCTAAAAGTGTTGTAAGTACATCTAGACCTTTGGAACTTATTCATTTAGATTTGTTTGGACCTAATAGAGTTGCAAGCCTAAGTGGAAAGCTATATGCATTTGTACTTGTAGATGAATACTCAAGGTATACATGGGTGAATTTCTTAACTCAAAAGAATGAATCTTTTAATTATTTTAAAATATTTGCAAAAAGAGTTCAAAATGAAAAAGACTATGTGATCACATTTATTAGAAGTGATCATGGCAAAGAATTTGAAAATGTAAATTTTAAAAACTTTTGCAATGAACTTGGTATTTCACATAACATTTCATCTCCTAGAACACCATAAAAAAATGGTGTGGTTGAAAGGTAAAATAGAACTTTAATTGAAATGGCTACGACAATGCTCAATGAGTATGAACTACCATCTTATTTTTGGGCGAAAGCTGTTAATACTGCTTGTTACATTTCAAATCGTGTCTATAAAAGACCTTTGATAAACAAAACTTCTTATGAGCTATGGAGTGGAAGAATATCCAAAATTTCATACCTTAGAGTATTTGGATGGAAATGCTTTATATTAAACTCCAAGGATAATATTAGAAAATTTTCATCCAAATTGGATGAAGGCATATATTTAGGATATTCATTATTTAGCAAAGCATATAGAGTATTTAACAAAAGAACTCTGATAGTTGAAGAGTCAATGCATGTTGTCTTTGATGAATCTTCTAAACTTGATCAAAGGAAAGGGAGTGTTCTTGATGATTTTATAGGTACACTTGAACAAATTGATATTCCAAAGGATAATCATGATGAACAAGATGAGGAGATTCAAGAGCTACCTAAGGATTGGGAATACAAGAAGGATCATCCAAAAGAACTCATCATTGGTGAAACATCAAAGGGAGTAACTACTAGATCCAAACTTAAACACTTAGATGTTAATTTTGCCTTTGTTTCTCAAATTGAGTCAAGGACAATTGATGAGGCTCTTAGTGATGAATGTTGGGTGATTGCTATGCAAGATGAACTCAACCAATTTGTGAGAAATAATGTATGGAAACTTATTTCTAGACCAAAGGATCATCCAATTATTAGATGTAAATGGGTATATAGGAACAAGCTTGATGAAAATGGTCTCATCACTAGAAATAAAGCTAGATTGGTAGCTAAAGGGTATAACCAAGAGGAAGGCATAGACTATGATAAGACATTTTCTCCCGTTGCTAGATTAGAAGCTATTAGGATACTTCTTGCATTTGCATGCCATATGAATTTTAAAAATTTTCAAATGGATGTTAAAAGTGCATTTCTAAATGGATTTATCAATGAAGAAGTTTACATTAAACAACTCTCAATTTTGAAGATTATAAATTTTCAAATCATGTTTTTAAACTTACAAAAGCACTATATGGATTGAAATTAGCTCCAAGAGCTTGGTATGATAGCTTGAAAATGATTTTTCAAAAGGCAAAGTTGACACAACTCTTTTTGTTAAAAAGAATAGACATAATATATTAATTATGCAAATTTATGTTGATGACATTATTTTTGGTGCTACTAATGAATCCTTGTGCAAAGAATTTACTTCTTGTATGACTAAGGAACATGAAATGAGCATGATGGGTGAACTCAAATTATTCCTTGGACTACAAATCAAGCAATGTAAAAATGGGATCTTTATTAATCAATCCAAATACAAAAGGGAACTCCTAAGGAAATTTGGAATGGATGGCTGCAAGTCTAGTTTGAGTACATCTCTAAAGCTTTGCAAGGATGAAAGTGGTAAGGTAGTAAATGAGAAGAAATATTAAGGTATTATCGGATCCTTACTTTACTTAATCGCATCTAGACCCGATATAATGTATAGCATTTGTTTGTGTGCTAGATTTCACTCATGCCCTAG
Source organism: Garcia nutans (assembly GCA_947685225.1). NCBI lineage: Eukaryota > Viridiplantae > Streptophyta > Magnoliopsida > Malpighiales > Euphorbiaceae > Garcia > Garcia nutans. The sequence goes on from CANTUV010000013.1 coordinate 4,706,375, forward strand.
GGAATCTCATTAGAATTTTGAAATACTTGAATGGCACATTGCATCTAGGACTTTGGTATCCTAGGAATACATCATTCGACATATTAGGTTTCTCAGATACCGATTATGCCGGTAGTCTTTTGGATAGAAAGAGCACGACTAGGGCATGTCATTTTCTTGGTGAATATCTAGTTTCTTAATTTAACAAGAAACAAGTGTTGGTTGCTCTATCTACCACGGATGCCGAATATGTTGCTGCATGTTTTTATTGTACTCAAGTTCTTTGGATGAAAAAATAATTATTTGACTATGGAAAAACATTTGAACACATCCCCATTGAGTGTCATAACACTAGTGCCATAAACTTATGCAAAAATCCAATTCAACATTCTATATCAAAATATATAGACATTAGGCATCACTTCTTAAGAGATAATGTCCAAAACAAAAAGGTGGTCTTAGAGTAGTTCATTGAAACACAAAACCAACTTGCTGGCATATTTACCAAACCGTTAAATGAAGAAAGGATGAACTTCATAAAACAACACTTAGGAATGATGGATGGAAGCACAATTTTATAAGTTCAAAACCACTTGAAAATCTACTTTACTCGATCCAAATTTTAAATCATTATCTATTTTTGATCAAATGTTTGTACCTTTATCTTTAAAATTAACCTTTTCTTTGAAAATTTTGATTTTTGATAGTTTCCCGACCGAACCAACATTAAGTCAGACCGCACTTATTAAAAAAAACTCTTGATTTCAATTTTTATGCAAAAGTATGACCATACTTTTTATGGTATGACCGGAATTTTTTAAAATTTTATGACTATTATACCTAAAAGCTTAATTTCATTCGATCCTTATATAGCCTGACCATACTTTTTAAATTTTCTAAAAATCACCACAGGACTTTTATAAGTCCAACCAGACTTTTCCTCTACATTTAAAAATTCCTAGCCATTAGAACTCAATCAAAACATGCACATTTTGTCTCCAATAGCTATAAATGGCTAGTTTCCATCCAAAACACTATAAATAACCCCCCCCTCCCCCCCATATCAGTTTTTACACTCTTTTATCTAATTCTAAACACTTAAAAACTAAAGACACTCAAATTTACTTGTTTCAAACCCTCCTCATCACCTACTTTTTTCTTGAACATAACATGGAACCTAAAGAACACAAGAAGAAGGCCCTCTAGAGTTGAAAAAGGGAAGAAAATTACTGCCTCTTCTCAACAAGAGGAAGCTCCTAGAAGAAGCCACAAGATAAGGTTTAATGATGAAAAAGAAAGACTAAGGTATGCAATCATAAAAGATAAACCTATAGAACCAAAATGTCTCTTCTCCTTCCTCACTCTAGAGTCATTAGGAACTGAGAATGACATTAGAGGGTGTCTTAGAAAGTTGGGGTGGGAAAAATTTTTGTTCTTGGAGCGTAATGACCTCAGTTGGGAATCCTTGACAAAGGAATTCCTAACAACCTTGGTTGTTAGCAAAAAGAGCACTAATCCTTTATGTTATTATGGTATTTCATTTAGACTATTCAACCAAGAGTATGGCCTAATCTTAGAAGACTTCTTCATCTTGACATTCAAACCATCCAAGAAGCATTAGGTTTACCAAAATTCTTTGAAGATGAACCTAGCTTGTCACCCTCTATCCATGGCTTCTATCCTCAAGAAGAAGAAGGAAAAGTTACTGCCTTTCAACCAAGAGAAGGAGAAGAGGAACATGAAGAAGAAGAGGATGAAGGAAATGATAATGATGATTAGAATGTTGTTTCTTAGATTTCTTTTGTACTTTTGCCTTTCTATCTAATGAAATTTTTATTGAATTTTGCTTAATTGTCATTCAATGCATTTCATTTGAGTTTCTTTACTTTTGCCTTTGTCATAGGGGGGAGAACAACACCTAAAATTGAATGCAAGAACTTAAAAGTGCACAAATTACATTTGAATAAGAAAGATAAACATAGCATTCATTAAAGGGGAGCATACTAAGCATTTGTTGTACACTTTTAAAGTTTTTAAAGTTTTTAAATTCAATTCAATTGCCAAAGTCAAAAAGGGGGAGATTGTTAACCAAACCCTCCTATTTTTTATCTTAGGCAATCAAATTGAATTTACCTAACACTTGTACCAAGTTTCATTTTGCAGGACGTTAATTCTTTTGAAGAAAAAAGCAAAGTTTGATCGAAACATACAGAAGACCGACCGGACCCTTGATGATGAATGAGGCAAAAAGACAGAAAGTTTCACGGTGGAGAGTACTCTCAAAATCTTATCGTACCGTGTAAAGTACAACCGTACTATATGTCATACCGACTGGACCATGGATGACCAAATGAGATAAATTACATAGAAGGATTCACGATCAGAAATACTCTCATTTTCTCAGAGTACCACAAAAGTCCAACTAGAAACATGAAAATTTTGACCAGACCTTACAAGGCAATTTTCCCTCTGAACATTTAGTAGGTTTCCTGGTTGAAGGTAGGTCTAAGAATTGGACAGACCAAGTAAAGTTTGATCGGAATGGATGCAAGCCTGATTGAACTATTTAAATATTACTCAAGTCAGAAGCCGTTACATCTCCACTCAATAAGTGGAAGCCACGTGGACCAGCCGTTGGAAGAGCGTTAAGCAGAAATTCAATTACTCTGACTAGACCATACCCTATTTCGAACGAACTACCCTACTTCTAACTAGACCATGAAGATTCTGACTAGGAAATTTCTCTAGCAGAGAAATTAGTGGAAGGCAAGAATCAGACATGTTGGTCTCAACTTCAAACAACTAATTTTTAGCTTGAAGGCTATAAATACCTTATGTAACTTCATCATTAAGAAGTTTTTTGAAGTTTTTTTATTGCAATAGCCTCTTTGAACATATTTCTTTCTTGTACATCAAAATTAACCTTTGTATTAATTGATTGTTGGGTGTGAGCATTAAACACCATCTTAAGTTTGAGTGTGAGGTTGGAAACACTTAGGTTGTGAGAGTAAGCCTGGGAAAACTCTTGTAAGGGTTGTGAGGAAGTGATCTCAAACCATTGTGAGTAGTTTGGTGTGAGCTAGAAAAATACCAAGTTAGATTTAAACTTGTAAAAAATAAAAGTTAGTAGAACCTTAACAAGTTGTTAAGAAAGTGGATGTAGGATTAAGGTAAATCTGAACCACTATAAGTCTTGTGTTCAATCTTCTACTTAATCTTCTTCTACACTCTCCATACTTTCTTTTTAATATTTGAATTTTTGAATTGATCATCATTTCTTAAGACCAACCAATTCAGCCCCCCCCCCCCCCCCCCCCCTTCTTGGTTGCTATCTTGGGATGACAATTGGTATCAGAGCTTGTCTTTCTTAAACTTAATTGTAAAATTTGATCCAAAATGGCAACCTCTTCTACATTCTCTCATGAAAACCTCAACTCTCTTCTTAGACCATACTTTGATGGAACCGATTATTCCTATTGAAAACATAATATGTTTTTGTTTTTACATAGAGAGAGAGAATAGAGCTTTGGGATTATGTTGAAAGTGAGTGGAAGCCTCCTACTCATGAAGTCGAGTGTAATATCCCAAATTTTTTTAAAAATTTCTAATTTTTGAATATTTGATAAAATATATTATAATTAAATTGGATAAATTAAATTAATGGTTTTAAATGAAAAATGAAGGGATTTTAAATCAAAAAATGGAATATATATATATATATATACAAAATATATACAACATATAAAAGTCAACACTTTTTAAAAGAAAAGTCTAAAGTCTAAGGGCAAAATGGTAATTATACCTTATAAACTTAAAATTATTTAAATAAATTATTTTTGGTTGGAAGAGGTAATTTGGGGTTTTAAAATAATTAAATAATTATTTATTTATTTATTAAAATAAAATAATATTTATATATGGTCATATTTTTTTTTAAGTGGAAAGAAAGAGAAAATTAAAATTAGTCTTCTTCAAAAAAAAAATTTCATGGCCATGGGAGTGATTTTTCTTCATCCAAATACTCATTTTGACAAGAATTTTCAAAAATTAATTGAAGTTTTGGTGGATTTCCAATAGGTTAGTAAGCTTCTTTTCTTAGTTTTTGATTTTCTATGAAAGTATGAATATGTGGATTTTGAGATTTTCTGTTAGCATGATTTAATTGTTTAATTGGGTATGAATGAAGCTATTTTGATTAATTATTAATGATTTTCAAGCTAAATGGAGGAAAGAATTAAGTTTGGGATGAGTTGGGTGAAGAGAGAGAATTTTGGATTTTGGAAATTTTGGATTCTTGGAATCATGTGTTTTAATTGTGCAAATTGATTCCAAATGTGTTGTTTTGATGCATAATCAATGATTTTAAAGTCAAATGGTAGAGTTGGTTAAGTTTGGTTAGAGTTTGAGAATGGAAGTGTGATTTAGGGTTTTGGAAAATGATTTTTCCAAAGTTGTTGAATTGTATAATTTTATTGGTTTAATCTTGTTGTTTGGTGATATAAGTGATGGATATAAGCTTAAAATAATTAATGGATTGTGTTGGAATAGAAAACCTTTAATGGGGGAAGGTTATGCCATTTTAGGATTTTGTGTATAAGAGTGTGTTTTTGTAATGTAAATGGTTTAAATGTATTAAAATATAATTCTAATAATATAAAAAACTTAATATATTAAAATGAATGGCCTAATATGAGAATCCAAAGTTAAAGTAAGGTTAGCCTTAAATTTAGAATTTTTGCTTCGATGGGGTTTAATTATGGTTTAACATTGGAAATGACATTAAATGTGATACTAAATGATTATTTGCTATCATATTTGGTTTAGGCATTGAGAGATGTTGATTTGCTTCATCCAAGTAGTGAAGAGCAAGTTGGAAGGATATGATTGGAGGTTGTTTTAAGCTTATTTTGGTTGCTATTTGAGGTAAGTACAAACTTTGAATACATTGGTTATGTTTGCATGACATTTGGGCTTAATACAATTTGGTTGAAAAATGTGTTAAGCTACTTGATTCATTGGTTATGTATGAATAATGTGTTATGACATGTGTAATGTCATATATATGTTAAATGCATTGTGAAAAGCCATTGATAATGACTAAATTGTGTAAAATGTGAAAAATGTGTATTATGTGAAAATGACCCAAAGTGTTTGGGTAATGTCATTGTTGTGTATGCATTAAGTGCATTGTTAAAAAGCCATCGGTATTGGCTAGATTACATTAAATGTGATTAATATGTGAATTATGTAGAAATATCCAAAGTAATTGGGTAATGTGTTGTAAATGCAAAAATATGGTATAATGTAATGAGATATGTGGAAACATAACGAAATGAATTGATATCGATATAAATGAGAAATATGAATAAATTGTGTGCCTAGTATATTATTCAATTTTCAGAGTTTTGTGTTTGGCGGCATGCCTATGATTTGCCTATGTGCTAGATGTTGGGCATCACTGTGAAAATATTTTTGAGGTGAAATGACCGGGTCGTAAGACTTAAAAACAAGTCCTTGAAGGTGGGCTGGGTAAAATGACTGGGTCGTAAGCTCAGACCTAGTTGGACTATTATATTGATATTTTGCCTACGAGGCTAGACACATGGTGTCATTATAGACCAAAACAGTAACTCTGAAATTTGAATAGCATATTAGTTATCTTTGGGCACATGTTTTTGTTTGTTTTTATGTGAATTGTGGATTGTGAAATATTTGAAAAGTACGAGAAAATGGAATGATGTTATATCCATATGCATTGTGATAATCAAACCTTTGTCTTGGGTGCTGCAGAAGAAAGGGTTGTTACAATCATTGGCTCCTTGACCTTTGTCGAATCCTTTACCACTAAATTTTAATACTAAATCCTTTTGTCAATTTCATCAGACACAAAGACATGAGATAGACAAATGCTTGTGGCTAAAACATGAGATCCAAGATTTGATTGACAGTGGAAAGTTACCTGAGCCTGATAAACCCAATACCAAGAGTAATCATTTACCTAAATTTAGAAGAGTGCCACCGCCAGCAACCTTTATGATAGAGGGAGGATTGAAGGAAAGTTCTGTCTTATTGACTTTTTAAGATGTAGATAGAGGAACTGCGGATGAGGAGTTGATGACCATTGCCCTTGATATGTCCAAGTAGATGAAGCATCTTCGACTCCAACTCAACAAACTTCCTTTAGCTTGTTTGGTTTTTTATTTCATTTTCTTTTTTTTGGTGTTTTCTGAAACAATTATGTTTTTCAAATTAAGATTGTTTGAATAAATTATTTTCATTAAATTTTGTTGGTCTTTGATCATTTTGGTGCTCGACCAATGATGAATCTAGCTTGATGTTCAAAAATTAGTATATCTTTCTTAAATGGAAATGATTCCCAAGTTTAGCATGGTAACTAGGGTTATGATGTTATAGATGTGTAAATTTGGAAAAGTTGAGTCTTGAGGTATATTGACACCGATTTGACAGAACCTAAATGTGATTTGAAAATTTTTAAAAAAATGTGTTTTAGTCATATGAGCCTTCAAGTTTAAGGAAGTATGTTGTATTGTCAAAACTCAAAGGATATATTGGGCAAAAGTGGGATCACTTGCAAGGTCATTTCATGAAGAAGTTGGCAACCAAATGTGTTGAAATAGATGTCTCTGGTGTCTCTAATAATGTTGTTTGACCCCTACTATTCATGTTTTCATCTTGAAAATAAAGCCATAGATGTGTAGTCTTTTGTTGATCTAATGCAATATCTGAACGAGCATCTGGAATGAATCAATGGGAGCACTTCAGCTGATCGCCTCAGTCTGTGAGTGAATGGAATCACTATAAGTATTATTCATGCATACATTTTCATATCATAATGTATTTTATTGTCTTGTATTTGCCAATTCTATGTCAAAATGAACAGCAAAACACTACGAAGCAAACAATGAGAAGCAAATATGGAATCAGGGGGCATGGAAAGGCCATTGCAAACAAAAGAAGAGATGCAAGCTTATGAAAGCATCCAAAAAAAATACAAACATCAATATGAGCCTGCATGGAAACAAAATTATTAGTTTAAGCCTACACAAGGAGCAAAGTTTCTCTTTTTAATTTTTGAGTTTATATGTGCACAAAATATTTTTAGACTCAATTTTAATATTTTGCCATGCAAGGGGAAAAAGAGAGGATATGAGGACTAGCTAAAAAATAGCTGAATTTTTTGCAAAAGGAAAAACAAAAAGAACATAATAAGAAGAAAGTAAGAACCCCAAAAGATTAAAGATGCAAAAAGATAAAAGATCATTCCAGCTAGAAGAGCTGAAGTCAATGTAGGACAAACATCCAAGGATGAAGATCCATTTTAAAGGGTGAAGATTCGATGTCCTAATGATGAAGATCCATTTTGAAGGGTGAAGACCCGATGTCCAAGGATAAAAATCATTTTGAATGGTTAAGATCTGATGTCAAAGGATGAATATCCAATTTGAAGGGTGGAGACCCGATATCCAAAGGATGAAGATCCAATTTGAAGGCTGAAGACCTAATGCCCAAGGATGAAAATCCATTTTAAAGGGTGAAGACCCACAATCCATTGAAGAATGGAACAACTGGCTAGAAGAAAGCCAGAATTCTCAACTGATAGAAGGTCAGTCAGCTAGAAGAGCAAAAATTATTTAGCTAGAAGAAAGCCAGAATCCTCAACTGACAGAAGGCCAGTCCAGGTAGAAGAGCTAAAATTGTTTGGCTAGAAGAAAACCCGCACTCTCAATTGATAGAAGGTCAGTTGAATTAAATCTCGGATCTAGAACCCAAAAACCAATCTGGGGTCTAGAATCCAAAACCAGTCTCGGGTCGAGAACCCAAAATCTAGTCTCAGATCATGAACCCAAAATTCAATCTTGGGTCAAGAATTTTAATCTAGCCTCGGGTTGAGAACCCAAATCCAGATCTCAAGTCGAGAACCTGAATCTAGTCTCGGGTCGAGAATCCAAATCCAATTTGAAATCGAGAACCCAAATTCAATCTCTAGTCCAGAACCCACCCTCATCCAAGGTCAGCTTAAAGTCATATTTCTTTTCACTCTAGTCTACTAAACTCTTTGTTTGTTCAAGCAGGGGGAAAAACTGTAGACCCTTAATTTTGGCACATGTTAAATTCAATCCCAATTAAAAAGGGTCATGTATAATTTTAAAAGCTTAAACCTAGTCCAGTATAATCTTAAAAACTTAAACAGCTTGAATTAAGTTCAGTTTAATTTTAGAAGCCCGGAATAAAGATGAACCGACTTGATCTGACCTAAACTAGCTTGGTTTGACCCAAAACCTATACACCATGTCGAATTGGCACTTACCAATTTGACATGAGCCTTATTATAAGGCTCCATGTCGAATTGGCACTAGCCAATTTGACATGAGCCTGGCTCTAGCAAGGCATTCGGCCCCGATTTCAAGCAAGTATAGTTTTAATTGGAAATCCAAATGTAGCTCGGTCTTAGCTCAGGATTTACTAGTTTTAACCTATTTGATTCTTATAAATAGGAGGCTTAACAATTAAACTAGATAGTGACAATTATCAAACCAAGAATTATTAAAGAAGAGATAGAATTAAATGGGAGAAAGCAACAATAAAACACAGAGAGGATTAACAATCACCCAAAGGCAGGAGCAGCCATTAAAAAAAAGCAAAAGATACGGAAGTAAGGGGAGGCAGTAGCTTAACTCTTAAAGGCACCAGCCAAGAACTCAGTCAATCCAGGTTATCTAAAAGCCATTGTGCAAATTGGTTTGGCTCGACAAATTTATCTTGGAGGAACCAACGACGCAGGTTTTGTTTTCTAAATTCAATTTACTTAAAATGTCTAGTAGCTTATTTCATTAAATTTCAAAATCACCGTAGCTTAAATTATTCAAACATTGTTTCAAAAATCCAGTAGCTAAGGATTTAATTCAAACTTCTAATATAATCATCCAAAACCCTAGTTTCCAAACCCTAAACCCTAATTTTTAAATCTTAATTCTCAAAAACCCTAAACCCTAATTATCAAACCTTAATTCTCAAAAACCCTAAATCCTAATTTTCAAACCCTAATTCTCATATACCCTAATCATGTTTCTCAAATACAAAAACCTTAATCTTATTTTTCAAATAGTCATAATCCAAAACCTTAAAACCAAATTTCTAAAAAGCCATAATCCAAGACCCTAATTCCACATATTCCAAAACCCTAGTCCAAGACCTCCATTCTTTAGGTTTAAACCCCAGTTTGTATATTTAGCCTCTAATTGCAATTTTAATCCAACTTTGTATATTTTAATCTTAGTGTGTATCCTTATATATCGATCTTAAATATTTTATGATGGATGAATGATGTCTTTAGATTCTTTGTTTATTAATCATATGATTTCAATTAAATTGTTTATTATGAATGATTGATTTATATTGAATTATCATTTAGAGTTTAAGGCATGTAAAAGGCATATTTTCACTTTGTGGGTGCCTTAGTTATTTTTAATTATGTAATTTACTTTACGAATTTTGGGACTTTGTAAAAGACATGTTTTCACCTTTTGGTGGGTGTCTTATTGTAATATCTCAAAATTTTTGAAAATTTTTAATTTTTGAAAAATTTGATAAAATAAATTATAATTTAAAAGGATAAATTAAATTAATGGTTTTAAATGAAAAATGAAGGGATTTTAAATGAAAAAGTGGAATATATATGTGATATATATGCAAAATATACATAACATATAAAAGTCAACACTTTTTAAAAGAAAAGACAAAGTCCAATGGTATTTTTGTAAATAAATTTTAGAAATTTAAAATTAATAAAATAATTCAAAAATAAATTATTTTTGTATGGAAGAAAGAAATTAGGACTTTTAATTTATTAAATAAATAATTAAATAATTATTTATTAAATTATTTATATATATATATATGATTTAAAATAAAGATGAAAGGAAAAAAGAAAATTAAAAAGTCTTCTTCTTCTTCTTCTTCTTCTTCTTCACAAGGGCCGAAACTCCATGGGAGTCTAAACCAAGATTTTGATTCTTCTATACACCAAGGATTGAAAGAATTTTAAGGATTCAAGTGGAGTTTTAGAAGTTTCTTCATCAATTAGTAAGTTTCCAACTCTTTTCTTTGAATTCCATGGAAAATTGATTTATGTGAGTTTTGGATTTTTGAAGTAGTATGTTATAATTATTGGAATTGGTGTTTATGATGTTATTTTGGGTAGTTAACAATGATTTTAAGGTTTGATTGAAGAGATGATGGGGTTTGGATAAAGAATGGTGAAGAGAGAGAATTTAGGGTTATGGATTTTTGGGGTTTTGAAAACATGAGCTTTAATTGTACAAATTGATTCTAAATGTGTTGTTTTGATTCATAAACAAGTATTTTAAAGTCAAATATTGGATTTGGTTGTGTTTGGTTGGAGTTTGAGAATGGAAGTGGAGATTTAGGGTTTTGGAAAAGTGATTTTCCAAAGTGGTTGAGTTGTGTGATTTTATTTGTTTAAGTATGTTGTTTAGTGTTAAAAGTGATGAATATAAGCTTGAAATGAGTAATGAATTGTGCTGGAATGGAAAACCTTCAATGGGGGAAGGTTATGCCATTTTTGAGATTTTATATATAAGAGTGTATTTTTATAATGTAAATTATTTAAATGTATTAAAATATGTTTTTAATAATATAAATAAACTTAAAACACTAATTTAATTGTCGTAAAATGGAATTCTAATGTTAAAGTAAGGAAAGACTAAATTTTTAAAAATTTGTAGAAGTGATGTTTAATTATGGTTAAATATTGGAAATGCCATTAAATGTGATATTAAATGATTATTTGCTATCACATTTGGTTTAGACATTGAGGGAGGTTGATTTGCTTCATCCAAGTGGTGAAGGACAAGTTGGAAGATAGGATTGGAGGTTGTTTTAGGCTTGCTTTGGGTTGCTAGTGGAGGTATGTACAAACTTTGAATATATTGTTTACATTTGCATGATATTTGGGCTTAACACATTTTGGTTGAAAAATGTGTTAAGCTACTTGATACATTAATTGTGTATGAATAATGTGCTATGACATTTGTAATGTCATATATGTGTTAAATGCATTGTGAAAAGCCATTGATAATGGCTAAATTGTGTAAAATGTGGAATTACCCAAAGTAATTGGGTAATGTGTTGTGAATGCAAAAATGAGATATGTGGTATAATGAAATGAATTGATTTTTATAAAAATAAGAAAAGTGAGAAAAATGAGAAAAATGAGAAAGATGTGAAAAATGAGAAAAGTGAGAAAAAAAATATGAAAATAAGGCAATGTGCCTAGATTGAATATGTGAAAAGGAGAAAGAGATTAATAATGAGAAATATGAATAATATTGTGTGTCTAGTATGTTATTCAATTTTCAGAGTTCTGTGTTTGGCGGCATGCCTTTGATTGCCTACGGGCTAGATGCTGGGCGTCATTGTAAAAATATTTTTGAGGTGAAAAGACTGGGTCGTAAGCCTCAGAAATAAATATTTAAAGCTAGGATGAGTGAAAAGACTAGGTCGCAAACTCATGCCTATTTGGAATATTCCATTGATATATTGCCTATGGGGCTAGACACATGGTGTCATTATAGACTAAAACATTAACTCTAGAATTTGAATAGCATGTTAGTTATCTTTGGGTTAGTTATCTTTGGGCCCATGTTTGTGTTTGTTTATATGTGAATTGTGATTATGAAATATTTAAAAAAAATATATAAGAAAATAGAATGATGTGACATATATATGCATTGTGCATTGACATTGCATTGAGTTTTATTGTTATTATCAAAGTTTGAACCACTAGGCTTCAGCTTAGCGCAATTGTTTCCATCTCACAGGTGATAGGGTAGACTCAGCTGAGCCAGAGAGTTCTTCTAGACCAGGTCGGGTCTAGACTTGTAGTTGAGTTTGTTGAGTTGTTATCGAGATTAGAAACACTGTCAGCAGCATGTATATATTTTTATGTTATTTTACATTTTGAGTATTATGTATAATATATTATGTTTTAGATTTTATGCATTGTATATTATAAAGAATATTTGGGTCAATGTATTTGAAATGAGAGAGTAAATGTGTTTTAAATTATATATATCTATATAAAAATGTTTGAAAAACTTGGTGAAATTGAGGAGTATGGTTGAGATGGTGAATTGAAATTATTTGGGAGTGTTTTCTTTTTGCAGGTTGTGATTTGCTAAATTTTGGGATGCCCAAATTACAGATAAAACTCTGGCGAATTTTTTCCAGAGATTTTCATATATAATATTTATTTTGGGTTCCTATAATAAGTAAAGAATATTTATATACTTTTAATTTTATATATTTAGAATTTAAAATTTTAAATTGGAAATGTGAAAAATTTTTATTAAATCGGTCTGTGACATTTTTGTATCATATATATGTATTTTACATATGCTGAAAATATGTATTGTATGTATATAGGGTATAAGGGTGTTACATTTGTTTTGATATCAGAGCCTAGATTTGAGGTTCTTGACCTAGGTGGGTTGATAGAGAGAGAAAATGGAGGATTTGAAAATAGTTTTTAATTGTAATATATGCATTGGCACTGACAGTTTCTGATCTCTGATATAGTATTTTCTGCTGCGTTTGCATATATAGGTAGTTATGACGTCTCGGACGCATCAGGCTGCTGAGGGTAGTGCTGAGAGTGTGGCTCCAGATGAGGGTAGAGATGGAGCTAGAGTTGTGTCTGCTGGTGAGGCGTCTGTTTCTGTGCCTGTGAGACCAACAGCTAATGAGATTTTGCCTGGCTGGGTATGGCATATGGTAGAGTTGTTGAGGCAGGCTCCAGTTCCGCAGCCGCCACAGCCACAGCCGCAGCCGCAGTTGCCGGTGAGGCAGTATGATAAACTGAGAAAGTATGGAGCTGAGGACTTTGTTGGTACTACAGACCCTGCTGTAGCAGAGCAGTGGCTAGACAGGGTTCAAAGGGTATTCATTCAGTTGCAGGCTAGTCTAGAAGATAATTTTGATTATGACAGATCTCTTCTACAGAGGGATGCATATGATTGGTGGAAGACGGTTCCACATGCTCTGGATGGTCTACCAGTCCTGACCTATGATGATTTTCTGCGGGAATTTGAGTAGAAGTATACTCTGAGAGAGTATAAAGATGCAAAGAAGATAGAGTTCCTAAGTCTGAGACAGGATACTAGGACAGTGACCGAGTATGAGATCGAGTTTATTCGGTTGAGTCACTATGCTGGTGGTATCATTTCAGACGAGTTTGATAGTTGCAGGAGGTTTAAGAAGAGACTGAGACCCTATATCATGTGCATTATCTCAGGCTCCCGGTATCAGAATTTTTTCCAATTAGTTGCAGTTTCCAGGAGTGTAGAGAGAGCATAGGGTCTTACAGCAGCTACCAGGATTGAGGAGACCGGAGCTAGGAGACCCCAGAGTGAGGCACGTCTTCATCAGTGAAGAGAGGCCGAGGGGGATATTTTCAGAGGTTTAGTAGGAGTCAGGGGTAGTTTGGCATGTCAGTACAGCAGCAGAGACAGAGGCAGAGACCTGTAGTTTCATTGGCTAGTGCTCCGACCCCAGTGGCTCAAAGACCTGCTCCACCTACTTGTGTTCATTATGGTAGAGCACATGAAGGTTTCTACTGGTGGAGAGCTGCTTTGAGAGTGTGTTTTAGATGTGGGTCATCAGACCATTTTATCAGAGATTGTCCCGAGCAACCAAAGGTTAGACAGGAAGATATTGTTGCTTCTTGACCCAGTGTCAGAGGGGTTCGTGGTGGCAGAGGTTTTGGTAGAGGTGGTCGATCTGGGTCTAGTCAGAGAGGAGGTTCTACAGTTAGAGGTAGTAGACCAGATGAGGCAGGACCATCACAATGGGTTTATGTGAAGCAGAGGCAGCCAAATGCTTCAGTTGTTATTGCTGGTACTTTTACATTTTTTGGTACTTCAGTTCTTGCATTATTAGACCCTGGGTTGACTCATTCTTACATTAGTGCGTCCATCTTGCCTGTGAGTGATTTGTATTCTGAGTCCTTAGGATTTGATGTTTTGGTTACAAATCCTTTAGGGTATAGTGTTGTGGTGAGCAGGGTGCACCGAGATAGTCCAGTTGTTGTTCAAGATGAGGAGTTTCTCGGTGGCCTAATTGAGATGCCTTTCAGGGAGTATGATCTGATTTTAAGCATGGATTGGTTATCCAAGCATGGGGCTATGGTAGACTATCAGAAGAAATGTGTTACTTTGAGAACATGTGATGGTAGGGATGTGATGGTATCTAGTGAGCAGAGATATCTTTCATCCATATTTGTTTCAGCTGTTTCAGCTGGGAGGATGATTCAAAAGGGATGTGAGGCTTATCTTGCTCATGTTGTAAATACTAGAGTAGTGGGGTCCCAGCTTGAAAGAATACCCACAGTTGCCAAGTTTTCATATGTTTTCCCTGATGAGTTGCCAGGGGTACCTCCTGAGAAAGAAGTGGAGTTTGGTATCGATTTGTTGCCTAGTACCACTCCTATCTTTATTACCCCTTATCGGATGGCACCTGCTGAGTTGAGAGAATTGAAGGTGCAGTTGCAAGAGTTATTGAAAAAAGGATTTGTCCGCCCTAGTGTGTCCCTGTAGGGAGCGCCTATGTTGTTTGTGAAGAAGAAGGATGGCACCATGAGATTGTGTATTGATTATATGCAGTTGAATAAGTTGACCATCAAGAACAAGTATCCTTTGCCTTGGATAGATGATCTCTTTTATCAGTTGAAGTGAGCAGCAGTATTCTCTAAGATTGATCTGAGATCATGGTACTATCAGTTGAGAGTCAGAGATGTGGATGTACCCAAGATAGCTTTTTGCATGAGGTATGGGCATTATGAGTTTCTGGTGATGCCCTTTGGATTGACAAATGCACCAGCAGCTTTTATGGATTTGATGAACAGAGTGTTCAGACTATTTTTGAATCAATTTGTGGTGGTCTTTATTGATGACATCTTGGTGTATTCGCGTAATGAGGATAATCATGAATGGCATTTGCGGATTGTATTATAGACTCAGAGAGAGAAGCAGTTGTATGCTAAGCTGTCTAAGTATGAGTTCTGGCTCAATCAGGTATCTTTTCTCGGTCATGTGGTTTCAACAGAGGGTATTAGAGTTGATCCGAGTAAAGTTGAGGCTATCTTGAATTGGAGTCCACCGAAGACTGTGACAGAGGTTAGAAGCTTTTCTGGGATTGGCAGGCTATTATCGTCGATTTGTGAAGGGTTTTTCTATAATAGCTACACCACTCACCAGATTATTTCGGAAAGGAGTTAGATTTGTGTGGATAGATCGGTGTCAGGCGAGTTTTGAGCAGCTGAGGGAGATGTTGACTCAGGCTCCTGTCCTTACCTTGCCTGTGGAAGGTAAACTATATGTGATATACAGTGATACTTCACATAGTGATTTAGGTTGTGTTCTGATGCAGGAGGGTAGAGTCATTGCTTATGCCTCTCGACAATTGAAATAGCATGAGCTGAATTACCCGACGCATGATTTGGAATTAGCAGCAATAGTTTTTTCCTTGAAGATTTGGCGGCATTACTTGTATGGAGAAAAGTGTTTCATTTATACGGGTCACAAGAGTTTAAATTACCTAGGTATTCAAAGAGAGCTGAATCTTCGGCAGAGACGATGGTTAGAGTTGATTAAAGACTACGACTGTTTGATTGATTATCATCCTGGTAAGCCAAATGTTGTTGCTGATGCCTTGATTTGAAAGTCTTTGGCAGGTTTGACTGCTTATTCACTCTTGTTGCTTGTTGAGTTGAGAGTGTTGCATGCTAGATTTGAGTCTTCTGATGATGGTGCTTTGATAGCTCAGTTGCAGTTGAGGCCAGTCTTATTGAATTATATTAGGGAGGCTCAGTTGGCAGATGAGAGAATTCAAAAAATTGTGTTGGTTTGTCAGAAGGGGGAGAGTCGAGACTTTTATGTGAGGGATGATGGCAGTCTATGGTACAGAGATAGGTTGTGTATTCCTAAGGATGCAGAATTGAAAAGGATGATATTAGAGGAAGCACATCAGTCACTTTTTGCTATGCACCCTGGGAGTACCAAGATGTATCAGGACTTGAAGCAACATTATTGGTGGTCAGGTATGAAGAGGGACGTAGCAGAGTTTGTATCCAGATATCTCACTTGCCAGAAAGTGAAGGCTGAGCACCAAGTTCCTTCAGGGATTCTCCAACCTTTATCAGTGCCAAAGTGAAAATAGGAGCGAGTGACAATGGATTTTATGACTGGACTGCCTTTGACCCAGAAGAAGCATGATGCAATCTGGGTGATAGTTGATCAGATGATGAAGACAGCTCATTTTCTTTCAGTTCAGATGGATTATTCTCTTGAGAGGTTGGTTGAGTTGTATATCAATGAAATAGTCAGGTTGCATGGAGTCCTAGTTTCTTTGGCGTCGGATCGAGATCCCCGGTTTACTTTGAGGTTTTGGAAGAGTTTGCATGATGCTTTGGGTTCTCAATTGTGTTTTACTACTTCTTTTCATCCTCAGATAGATGGGCAGTTAGAGAGAGTAATACAAATTGTTAGACAAATGATCTCAATTTTGATCCTTGACAACTCAAATGAATGATCCATTTAACATGTATTTGGAGAATCTTTTTGCAGGCTTAGGTTGCTTCAAATAAAGCTGAATAAAACACTTCTAGCGGTCGCACCACACCTGAATACGACCGCACCATTCAATTAAAGGATGAAACCTTATCGCAGTAGGTTTCGCGGTCAGAAACCCGACATCAGTAGCGACCGCACCTAAAGAAGAGCGACCGTCCCAAGTTATGGACGACCGCTACTCAAGCAAATCAAATCATTCTAATCACAGTAAGGTTCGCGGTGATAAGAACGGCAAATGACACGGCCTCGCTTACCACTTTAGCGACCGCGCTTCATATTCGCGACCGCTCTGCCAATACAGGAGAAAATTGCTTAAAGAGACAGTAGTGTTCGGGTCCTCAGGTGCGTCCAGAAGTTCGACGTGAGTTTGTCAACTCGACCGCGAGATGCTACCTAGGGCGACCGCGACATTCAAATTTTGGCGAACATCTCTTCTGCCCTGTCAGAGAATGACACGTGACATGACCGTTATAAACCCACTTCAACATTCAAAAAGGGCAACCGCACCTTTGTTAGGCACGACCGTCCCGACAATCACAGCATGGGCAAGATTCCTACTGCAGAGCACTAAAATTCGACCGTTGAAGCTTTTTTAAATGGAGCTATCGTACCTTGTCCAAGGATGACCGCGTGTGATGTGAGCGCGACCATCCTTGTATGAAGGATGACCGTGAAATACATCGGACAGTTAAATAAAGAAGGTCTAAACTGCCAAGACTTTATTCTTACTATCAATAACGGCTAGTAAAACCACATTGGCTATAAATACAGTGCTTCTATAAGAAAAGAAATATAGAAGTGAAGCAATATAGAATTTGATAGCCAAGCAACAACTTTTCTTTTACTTAAGCTTACATTTGAATTGTAATGAATGTTAGGTGTAAGCATTGAAAACACCATTGTATAAGTTTGAGTGTGAGCTTGGAAAAACACTTGGGTTGTAAGAGTAAGCCTTGTAAAACTCTTGTTTGGGTTGTGAGAGTGAGCCTTAAAAACTCCTTAAAGGTTCTTGAGTGTAAGCCTTAGAAAACACTTGTGAAGTTAGGTGTGAACTTGTGAAAACACCAAAGTTGGAAGTGAGCTTGTAAAAACTTCAAAGATTAGTGGAACCTTAACAAGTTGTTAAGGAAGTGGATGTAGGATTGAAGTAAATCCGAACCACTATAAATCTTGTGTGTTCTTTCTTTCTTCCATTACTCAACCATCTCTCTATTCCGCATTTCTATTTTGTTGAGTTTTTTAATTGTCATTATTTCTTGAGGAAACCAATTCACCCCCCCCCCCTCCTTGGTTGCCATCTTGGGACAACAATTGGTATCAGAGCCTGAGATTTCTTAAACTTAATTGTGAAATTTGATCCACTATGGCAACTTCTTCTTCATCAAACTCTCATGGAAATCTTAACACTATTCTTAGACCCTACTTTGATGGAACTGATTATTCATACTGGAAACACAAAATGTATTTGTTTCTACACAGTGAAGGGATTGAACTATGGGATTTCGTGGAAAGTGAGTGGAAACCTCCCACTTATGAAGCTGAAGGTGTTCAAGTTCCACTTCCCAAAGCACAATGGTCAGCTAGCAATGTCAAAGATCGATTCAAGAACAATAGAGCCGCTTCCATCTTGATGAATTCCATTTCAAGAGAAGAAGGTGGAAGAGTTCAACATTTAACTTGTGCACATTGCATTTGGAAAACATTCAAAAACTACCATGAAGGTATGACTCAAGTGAGATTTACCAAGAAACAAATGCATGTTCATGAGTATGAGCTATTCAAGATGAAATCAAATGAAAATGTCACCGACATGACCAATCGCTTGCTTGCTATTGTCAATGAACTAAAGAAGTATGGCAAGGTATATGATCAAGGTGATGTAAACAGTAAAATCTTGAGAGCCCTAAGAGCTAGAAAAAACTTTGAATCAAAAGTATCATCCATAGAAGAAGCTCATGATCTCAGCACATTAAGAACCGACGAGCTAGTTGGCAAACTACTCACATTTGAGCTACACAGTGAGAAAGAAGAAGATCAAGGTGAAAAAGAAAAGAGAAAACCAATTGCACTCAAAGCAATCAAAGAAGTTGAGAGCTCAAGCAATGATGATACTGATGATGAAGATGAAATGGCAATGTTCTCAAAAAGAATCAATGAATGGAAAAGGAAGAAAAGATTACAAGCAAACAAAGGTACACCTCCAAAATTCTCCTTCAAAGATAAAGAAAAGAAAAATGAGGTAAAATGCTATGAATGTGGAAAAACTGGTCACATTAAATCAGATTGCTTCAAATTAAAGAACAAAAAGAAATGGGATAAAGAAAAGAAAAAGTCTCTCAAAGCCACATGGGATGACTCTTCTTCAAGTGAAGAAGAAGAAGAAGAAGGAATTGCAAATCTATGTCTCATGGCTATTGAAGATGACTCCAATGAGGTAAGTACTCAATTCTTTGATCTAGTAGCACATAATGATATAAATGATATAGATGATAGTGATTTGATTGAGCACATGAACTTTAAAATAGAAAAATATTTTTCTAAAATGATGCTTTATAAAGAGAAAAACTCTAAGTTAGAAAAAGATTTTATATGCTTAAAGAACTCTACCTTAGAATTGAAAACCTCAAATGAACACTTGATGAATACGATAGGAGAATTAAATAAAAACTCAAATGACTTAGAAAAAGTTATTAAAGAAAATGAAACATTGAAGCATGAACTAAAAGAACTAAAAGAATCAATTTCCAGATTTCATAAAGGAAAGAAAGCATTAGACACATTAATTAATAACCAAAGATCACCTTCCTTAAAATATGGATTAGGATTCAATGGCTCAACCAACATTGCACCAAGCAAACCAACATTTGTAAAAGCATCTACAATTGAAATTTCTGATGTTCATATCAAAGATGCTTGCACCAAGTCTAAAAGTACCAAAAGAACTTCTTATGGTTTGCTAGGAAGTAAAGCCAAAAATAATTATGCATTTTTATACACTAAACCTGCACAAAAGAAATCACATACTTGTAGTTGTATGCATGATACTATAAATACAAAAAGAAAAATGCATAAGTATAGAATACCATGGCAATGCACATATTGCATGAAATTCGGACACAAAAATTTTTCTTGTTATATAAGAAAGGCTCATCTCAAGTTAGAAGGCACTTTTACTACTAACCATCAAGGACCCAACTTCATGTGGGTACCTAAAAGAAGATGATCACTATTGCCTTGCAGGTATGCCTAAAATCTACTATCAACGAAAGCACATGGCTTGTGGATAGTGGATGCTCAAGGCATATGACTGGGAATGCAAAGCTCTTTACAAGTATTACCTACAAACATGGAGGTAATGTGACTTTTGGAAACAATGCTAAAGGTAAAATTCTTGGCGTTGGCTCCATTGGTTCTATTGGTAAGGATTTAATAGAAGATGTATGGCTTGTTGATGGTTTGAAACATAACTTGCTAAGTGTTAGTCAACTTTGTGATAAAGCATACTTTGTCAATTTTGATTCCAAAGAATGCAAGATCACGAATTCAAATGATATTATCATATTTAAGGGTACTAGAACAAACAACACTTATAATATCAACATACATTCAAATCATACATTTAAATGTTTAATGTCCACTAATAATGATGCATGGTTATGGCATAGAAGACTAGGACATGCTGGTATGGATCAACTGAAATATATCTGCAATGAAAACTTAGTTGATGGCCTACCTAAGATAAAATATGACAAAGATAGGATTTGTGAACCTTGTCAACATGGTAAGCAACATAAAAGCTCATTTAAATCAAAGAGTGTTATAAGCACCTCTAGACCTTTAGAGCTCATTCATTTGGATTTGTTTGGACCAAATAGAGTTACAAGCTTAGGAGGCAAATCATATGCATTTGTTCTTGTTGATGATTACTCTAGATTCACATGGGTTAATTTCTTAGCTCAAAAGAATGAAGCCTTTAATTACTTCAAAATGTTTGCAAAAAGAGTTCAAAATGAAAAAGGATATGTGATCACATCTATTAGAAGTGATCATGGCAAAGAATTTGAGAATGAAAATTTTGAAGGCTTTTGCAATGAACTTGGCATTTCACATAATTTTTCTGCTCCTAGAACTCCACAGCAAAATGGTGTAGTTGAAAGGAAAAATAGAACTTTAATTGAAATGGCTAGGACAATGCTCAATGAATATGATTTACCATCTTATTTTTGGGCAGAAGCCGTTAATATAGCTTGTTACATTGCAAATCGTGTTTACAAAAGGCATTTAACTAATAAAACTTCTTATGAGCTATGGAATGGAATAATACCCAAAATTGGATATTTTAGAGTATTCGGATGCAAATGCTTCATATTGAATACCAAGGATAATCTTGGAAAATTTTCATCCAAATCATATGAAGGCATATTCCTAGGATATTCATCATATAGCAAAGCATATAGGGTATTTAACATGAAAACTCTAGTTATAGAAGAATCAATGCATGTTGTATTTGATGAATCATCTAATCGTGATCAGAAGAAAGGTATTACTTTCAATGACCCTGCAGGTACTCTTGAACCTCTTGAATCTATTGATGCTCCAAAGATCAATCAGCATGAACTTGAAGAAAAGACTCAAGATCTACCTAAGGATTGGCAATATAAGAAAGACCATCCTAAGGAACTCATCATTGGAGAAACATCTAAGGGAGTAATTACTATATCTAAAATTAATCATGTAGATGTTAATTTTGCTTTTGTTTCTCAAATTGAGCCAAAGACTGTTGAGGAGGCTTTAAATGATGAAAATTGGATAACTGCAATGCAAGATGAACTTAATCAATTTGAAAGAAATAATGTTTGGCAACTTACTCCTAGACCTACAGATCACTCTATAATAGGATGCAAATGGGTCTATAGGAATAAGCTTGATGAAAATGGTCACATTGTTAGAAATAAAGCAAGATTGGTAGCCAAAGTCTATAATCAAGAAGAAGGTATTGACTATGATGAAACCTTTGCCCCCGTAGCCAGATTAGAAGCTATTAGAATATTACTTGCTTTTGCATGTCACATGAACTTTAAGCTTTTTCAAATGGATGTTAAAAGTGCATTTCTAAACGGACTTATAAGTGAAGAAGTTTATGTAGAACAACCTCTTGGTTTTGAAAACTACAAATTTCCTGATCATGTTTTCAAACTTACCAAAGCTTTATATGGATTGAAACAAGCACCAAGAGCTTGGTATGATAAACTTAGTGCATATTTACTTGAAAATGGTTTTTCAAAAGGAAAAGTAGACACAACTCTTTTTGTTAAAAAGGACAAGCATAACATTTTAATTGTACAAGTTTATGTGGATGACATAATATTTGGAGCTACTAATGAAGCCTTGTGCAAATTGTATGACTAGGGAATTTGAAATGAGCATGATGGGTGAACTCAAGTTCTTCCTTGGACTGCAAGTCAAGCAATGTGAAGATGGGATCTTCATCAACCAATCCAAATATACAAAAGAACTCATCAAGAAATTTGGAATGGATGGCTGCAAAACTAGCAAAACTCCTATGAGCACATCCTTGAAATTAGGTAAAGATGAAAATGGTAAAGCAGTAGATGAGAAGAAATATCGAGGTATCATCGGATCACTACTTTACTTAACCGCTTCTAGACCTGATATAATGTATAGTATATGTCTTTGTGCTAGATTTCAAACTAATCCTAAAGAATCACACTTGAATGCCACTAAGAGAATTTTGAAATATTTGAGTGGTACAATGCATTTAGGACTTTGGTATCCTAAAAACACATCATTTCATATCATAGGCTTTTCAGATACAGATTATGCTGGTAGTATCTTAGATAGGAAAAGCACTACAGGAGCATGTCACTTTCTTGGTAATTGTCTAGTTTCTTGGCATAGTAAAAAACAAGCATCGGTTGCTTTATCCATAACGGAAGCCGAATATGTTGCAGCATGTTTTTGTTGCACACAAGTATTATGGATGAAACAACAATTGCTTGACTATGGTAAAGTATTTAACAATATCTCCATTAAATGTGACAACACTAGTGCTATCAATTTGTCTAAAAATCCTATCCAACACTCAAGATCCAAACATATAGATATTAGACATCATTTCTTGAGAGAAAATGTACAAAATCAGAATATAATCCTAGAATTTATAGATACATAAAATCAACTTGCTGATATATTTACAAAACCCTTGAATGAAGATAGACTTAACTTCATTAAACTTAATTTAGGCATGATTGATGGAATCACTTTGAATTAATCAAAAAATTGCCTATTAATGAAGTTTCAATATGCATAAACCTTTTTTTGCCTAAACATTAGAAAAATCTTCCATCTTCCCTTGACTCTTTCATTTCTAAGTGAGTCGCGTTCGCTCCATTGACCATAGCGATCGCTATCTCGTCTGCCAGATTCATTCAAATAAAAAACTTTGTGCACGGTCAAGAAAATTTGTGCGCGGATGCAATAATTTAAACAGTTTCGACCGTTACAGATAGTTTCTTCACCCGCGAGCGTACTGATCATGCTAATGGTCGCTAGACCGCATTTCGCGATCGCACCCTTTTGAATGTGCGACCGCACTCTGTACACTCTGCTCGAAATTTTGTAACCGTTGGCTATATGACAGGTCGCAACTCTTAACTTTCAACAGTCATAAACGGCTATTTTCTTAATTTCTTCTATTTAAGAGTATGATACATCAGTTTTTTTGATATTTTGGTCATTAAAGCATATAAACTTCCCTCTGAATCTCAAAAATCCTCTCAAACTCATCTGTTTCTCAAATCACTCTCTGTTTTCCAGTTTTCTTCTTTTTCTTTCTATTCTAATGGCTCCCAAAAAGAAGACAACCTCCAAAATAAAAGGAAAAGCAAAGAGAGCTCCAGGAATCACAATAAGAGAACCTATAGATGATCCTCCATCTCCTCCACAGTCCAAAAGAGGTGAGAAAATTCACAAACCTCACCATCAAACTTCTGAGGAAGATGTTAGATATGCTATGCTGAAGAGAAAGAAAGTTGAGGGAACCAAATCTCCTTTTGGTGGGATGCTTTCTGCTCTAAATATCAAGGACGAAATTGAAAGATTACTAGATGTCCTTGGATGGAGAAAGTTTGTATTTCCTGAAGAGGTAGGTTATTCCAATTTAAGCAAGGAATTTCTTATATCTTTCCAAATAGAAAAGAGTGCTAATTCTGCACTGGGATGGTATGGGGTTAGGTTTAAACTGTTTGATCAATACCAAGCCTTAACCCTAGAAGACTTTGGCAATATTTGGAACTTTCCTACTGATGGTATAACCTCCTACAACGATCAAATCTTTTCCAACCAAACTCTCTTTGCATTCTGGCAAGAAATTTCTGTAGAAACTTCTTTTGAAAAAGAATCAAAAGCCAGACACATCAAATCCCTCACCCATTGGATGCTCCATAGGATTATCACCAACACCATCCATCAAAGAGCAGATGGGAATGAAAAAGTAACCAAAAGAGACCTCATCTTTTTATATGCTTTCACCCACAACATCCAAATGAACACAACCAAGTTCTTGATTGACACCCTCTATCATCATGCAGTTACAAGAACTGGAACTTTCTTCTTATCCTCACAAATTACTCAAATAGCTAGGCACCTGAACCTTCTAAATGATCTGAACCTAGCTACATTGAGAAACCCTTTCAATCTAGCCTCTAGTGCCATCACACTTGATTATCTAGAACATGCTGGATGTGTAAGGAAGATTGAAGGCACATATGTATACTATTTTGGCAAGAAAGGAGTTGTGGATAGACAAAAGAATAGGCCAAGGTATACATTTGAGGAAGAGGGAGACTCTGTGGAAGTTGCTGTGGAATTACCTCCAAAAGCTACTTCATCAAAAGCAACTCAAGAAACTACCTCATCCTCTACTCAACTCATCCTCAATGCTATCAAATCTCTCTCCAAGAAACTCTCTAGGTTCAAGAAAAGTGTCTCCAAGAGATTCCAGCACTTGAACAAGAGAATTGACCTTATATCTCACATGCATCATGATCCATATGATATGCAAGGCAAACTAGACTTGCCTCAATGCAATCTTGAAGATTGGGATATAAGTGATCATACTCAAAGCCTTCCTGAAGAAGAAGAGTCCATTAGTACTAGCTCTACCTCTTTTGCTCCTCAAGATAAAGGAAAAGCTCCTTTAGTAGAAGAAGAGATAGATGAGGATGATGATTCTGAATAGTTTAATAGTTTGAATTTTCAAGATGTTTAGTCTTAATAGTTTGCATTTTATGTTTTGTCTTGAATGTTTGTTGCTTAATTTCCTTGTACTTTCCTCCATCTTTTAATAAACAATATGTTTACTATCTTTTTAATCAACTTCTTGCTTTCTATTATGCATTTTGCCTATGACAATGGGGGAGAAATAGTAAACAACTTGGAACTTGGAATGATTGTTTAAACATGATTCAATACACCAAGATAATCAAATAATATCAATGCACCCAGATTACTTAACCATAATTCATGCATATGTTAAGGGGGAGCATTTTAGACTTATTATTTTTCTTATCATTCCATTTGAATTGTCAAAGTCAAAATGGGGGAGATTGTTAGACAAATGATCTCAATTTTGATCCTTGACAACTCAAATGAATGATCCATTTAACATGTATTTGGAGAATCTTGTTGCAGGCTTAGGTTGCTTCAAATAAAGCTGAACAGAACACTTCTAGCAGTCGCACCACACCTGATTACGACCGCACCATTCAATTAAAGGATGAAACCTTATCACAGTAGGTTTCACAGTCAGAAACCCGACCTCAGTAGCAACCGCACCTAAAGAAGAGCGACCGTCCCAAGTTATGGACAACCGCTACTCAAGCAAATCAAATCATTCTAATCACAGTAAGGTTCGCGGTGACTAGAACGGCGAATGATACGGCCTCGCTTACCACTTTAGAGACCGCGCTTCATATTCGTGACCGCTCTGCCAATACAGGAGAAAATTGCTTAAAGAGACAGTAGTGTTCGCGTCCTCAGGTGCGTCCAGAAGTTTGACTCGAGTTTGTCAACTCGACCGCTAGATGCTACCTAGGGCGACCGCGACATTCAAATTTTGGCGGACATCTCTTCTGCCCTGTCAGAGAATGACACGTGACATGACCGTTATAAACCCACTTCAACATTCAAAAAGGGCGACCGCACCTTTGTTAGGCGCGACCGTCCCGACAATCACAGCATGGGCAAGATTCCTACTGCAGAGCACTAAAATTCGACCTTTGAAGCTTTTTTAAATGCAGCGACCGTACCTTGTCCAAGGACGACCGCGTGTGATGTGAGCACTACCATCCTTGTATGAAGGACGACCGCGAAATACATCGGACAGTTAAATAAAGAAGGTCTAAACTGCCAAGACTTTATTCTTACTATCAATAACGGCTAGTACGACCACATTGGCTATAAATACAGTGCTTCTATAAGAAAAGAAATATAGAAGTGAAGCAATATAGAATTCGATAGCCAAGCAACAACTTTTGTTTTACTTAAACTTACATTTGAATTGTAATGAATGTTAGGTGTAAGCATTGAAAACACCATTGTATAAGTTTGAGTTTGAGCTTGGAAAAACACTTGGGTTGTAAGAGTAAGCCTTGTAAAACTCTTGTTTGGGTTGTGAGAGTGAGCCTTAAAAACTCCTTAAAGGTTCTTGAGTGTAAGCCTTAGAAAACACTTGTGAAGTTAGGTGTGAACTTGTGAAAACACCAAAGTTGGAAGTGAGCTTGTAAAAACTTCAAAGATTAGTGGAACCTTAACAAGTTGTTAAGGAAGTGGATGTAGGATTGAAGTAAATCCGAACCACTATAAATCTTGTGTGTTCTTTCTTTCTTCCATTACTCAACCATCTCTCTATTCCGCATTTCTATTTTGTTGAGTTTTTTAATTGTCATTATTTCTTGAGGAAACCAATTCACCCCCCCTCTTGGTTGCCATCTTGGGACAACACAAATTCTGGAGGCTATGTTGAGGAGTTGTATCATTGATTTTATTGAGAATTGGGACAGATTTTTTTCACTAATTGAGTTTGCTTATAACAACAGTCATCAGTCCAATATTGGGATGGCTCCTTATGAGGCCTTATATGGCAGGATATGCAGGACATCTTTGTATTGGGATGAAGTTGGAGAACATAAACTGGTTGGTCCCGATTTGATTAAGGAAACAGAGGAGAAAGTGAAGGTGATTCGGGGTCATTTGAAAGCAGCTTCAGACCAACATAAATCCTATTCAGATTTAAAGAGAAGAGACATAGAGTTTAGTGTGGGAGATAAAGTGTTTCTGAAGGTATCTCCATGGAAGAAAATTTTGAGATTTGGCTGCAAAAGAAAGTTGAGTCCTCGTTTCATAGGACAATATGAGGTGTTGGAGAGAGTTGGTCCAGTGGCTTATAGACTAGCTTTACCACCGGAGTTGGATCGAATACATAATGTTTTCCATGTCTTGATGCTTTGGAGATACAAGTCTAACCCATCTCATATCTTGTCACTGGAGTCCATTGAGGTGAGTCCAGATCTAACTTACAAGGAAAAATCAGTAGCGATTTTGGCACGAGAGGTTAAAGAATTGAGGAATAAAAGGGTGCCACTTGTGAAACTCCTTTGGAGGAATCATGTCACTGAGGAGGCGGCATGGGAGAATGAGCAGGCAATGCATAGTCAATTTTTCCAATTGTTCCAGACTTGAGAATAGATGATTTCGAGGATGAAATTTGTTTTAGGGGGAGAGAATTGTAATATCCCAAAATTTTTAAAAATTTTTAATTTTTGGAAATTTTGATAAAATAAATTGTAATTTAAAATGACAAATTAAATTAATGGTTTTAAATAAAAAATAAAGGGATTTTAAATGAAAAAGTGAAATATATATGTGATATACATACAAAATATACATAACATATAAAAGTCAACACTTTTTAAAAGAAAAGTCAAAGTCCAATGACATTTTTGTAAATAAATTTTAGAAATTTAAAATTAATAAAATAATTCAAAAATAAATTATTTTTGTATGGAAGAGAAAAATTAGGACTTTTAATTTATTAAATTAATTATTAAATAATTAATTATTAAATTATTTTAATATATATATATATGGTTTAAAATAAAGATGAAAGGAAAAAAGAAAATTAAAAAGTCTTCTTCTTCTTTTTCTTCTTCTTCTCCACAAGGGCCGAAACTCCATGGAAGTCTAAACCAAGATTTTGATTCTTCCATACACCAAGGATTGAAAGAATTTTAAGAATTCAAGTGGAGTTTTAGAAGTTTCTTCATCAATTAGTAAGTTTCCAACTCTTTTCTTTGAATTTCATGGAAAATTGATTTATGTTTTATGTGAGTTTTGAACTTTTAAAGTAGTATGTTATAATTGTTGGAATATAATTGTTGGAATTGGTGTGTATGATTTTATTTTGGGTAGTTAACAATGATTTTAATGTTAGATTGAAGAGATGATGGGGTTTGGATAAAGAATGGTGAAGAGAGAGAATTTAGGGTTATGGACAGAGGCGGAGATAAAGGGGGTCCCATGGGGCCCTGTTCCCCCCTCAGTTAAAAATAAAAAAATTTTAGGTATATTTGAGAATGAATATTACATTGGTTGAGATGGAACAGCTTGGCCTTACTATGTGAGAGCACACAACTTCGATCCACGCTCCCAACATTTTTCATCCTTTTTTTTCCAATCTTTAAAACTGGGCCTTTTAATCAAGCCCATTACAAACAAACAAGATTTGTCAATGACTCTGCCCATTACAAACAAACAAGAATAACTTAATTGTGACTCTTTCTCTTCTTTCTCACGTTTCTTCTTCGTTAATTCCTTTTTCTTTCTTTTTTTTTTCAGATAACAGTTTCTTCCTTTTTCAATTTCATTCTTTCATCGATTGGCACCAGCAAGGCAGCGGCAACAAGTTAAGAATAGGTACACCACTTACTTTTAATCTCATATTTATTTTGTTGCAATTTTTTTATCTTGCTAAAATGAATTGAAATTTGAAAAATAATGAATTAAGAAATTGGCTTGAATACTTGAGGACATTATAAATTTGAAATGTTTAATTTGATTTTGTAGTATGAAGTTTTTTTTTTGAGAAAAGTAGTATGAAGTTAAATTGAAATTATTATTTTTTTGTAGTTTATAATCTGGAATTTTTTTATTTCTTTTATAATTTGATATTTTTAATGTTTAGTATTTGATAAATTGAAATGGCTACTATATATCTATTGACTATTGTGATTGAATTATTTTTCTTATTCTTTGTAGTTATATGGAGCGATATTTTAAAAAATTAAGACCAAGTAGTGAAGAGTCGCCATCAGTTAATCAAAATATTCAATCGACTCAACCACATAAGGAAGCAATTGTTCAACCGGTACCACCAAAAGAACCTACTATTCAACAACATGAGATTGATATAGAAAATATTCCTTCTGATCCGGGATTACGACCTAGCATAATGAGTTATCCACCTGATGTCCGAGATCAGGTACGTAGAGCATATTTATTAAAAGGTCCATGTCAACCACGCAATCATACTTTTCCTAAAAGAGTAGAAGGAGGTAGAGAAAGGAAATTTATATTATCGTGGTTTGATGATTTTAGTGATTGGTTAGAATATAGTATTGAAAAAGATGCGGTATTTTGTTTGTATTGTTATCTTTTTTCACCCGGACATAGTGAAAGAGGTCATAATACTTTTGTATCTGAAGGTTTTTCAACTTGGCGAAAGAAAGAGAGAATAAGAGATCATGTAGGAAAACACGATTCTTTGCATCATAGGTGTCGATTAGCTTGTCAAGATTTAATGAATCAAGAGCAACACATTGAATTTGCTTTTTCAAAACATTCTGAAAAGTCAAAGCGTGAGTATCGCTGTAGATTATATTTTCTGAATTGAAAGGAATTGGAGATCTCGCCAAAACTATGGTTGCTATAAAAAAGCATAAAGTTTTTCCTTTAGTGTATCTGTTAATCAAATTGGCATTGCTTTTACCAGTTGCTACAGCTACAGTGGAAAGAGCTTTCTCCGCAATGAAAATTATTAAGAGTTCACTTCGTAATAGCATGGGAGATGAGCTGCTAAATGATTGTTTAGTTACCTATATTGAAAGAGATGTATTTGCAAGTATTGACAATGAAACAATTATGAATAGATTTCAATCAATGAAAAATAGGCGAGGAATATTGTAATTTAATGTTTTAAATTTTCTTTGTATCCAACATTTTTCTTGTTTTATTTATTTTATTATAAATGTTATTTTTGTGAATTATAAATTTTAAGTTGAATTGGACCCCCCTTATCTAAAATCCTGGCTACGCCACTGGTTATGGATTTTTGGGGTTTTGAAAACATGAGCTTTAATTGTACAAATTGATTCTAAATGTGTTGTTTTGATTCATAAATAAGTATTTTAAAGTCAAATATTGGATTTGGTTGTGTTTGGTTGGAGTTTGAGAATAGAAGTGGAGATTTAGGGTTTTGGAAATGTGATTTTCCAAAGTGGTTGAATTGTGTGATTTTATTTATTTAAGCATGTTGTTTAGTGTTAAAAGTGATAAATATAAGCTTGAAATGAGTAATGGATTGTGTTGGAATGGAAAACCTTCAATGGGGGAAGGTTATGCCATTTTTGAGATTTTGTGTATAAGAGTGTTTTTTTATAATGTAAATAATTTAAATGTATTAAAATATGTTTTTAATAATATAAATAAACTTAAAATACTAATTTAATTGTAGTAGAATGGAATTCTAATGTTAAAGTAAGTAAAGGCTAAATTTTTAAAAATTTATAGGAGTGGTGTTTAATTATGGTTAAATATTGAAAATGCCATTAAATGTGATATTAAATGATTATTTGCCATCACATTTGGTTTATGCATTGACAGGGTTGATTTGCTTCATCAAAGTGGTGAAGAGCAAGTTGGAAGGTAGGATTGGAGGTTATTTTAGGCTTGCTTTGGGTTGCTAGTAGAGGTATGTACAAACTTTGAATATATTGTTTATGTTTGCATGACATTTGGGCCTAACACATTTTGGCTGGAAAATGTGCTAAGCTACTTGGTACATTGATTGTGTATGAATAATGTGCTATGACATTTGTAATATCATATATGTATTAAATGCATTGTGAAAAGCCATTGATAATGGCTAAATTGTGTAAAATATGGAAATACCCAAAGTAATTGAGTAATGCGCTGTGAATGCAAAAATGAGATATGTGGTCTAATGAAATGAATTGATATTGATAAAAATGAGAAAAGTGAGAAAAGTGAGAAAGATGAGAAAGATGTGAAAAATGAGAAAAAAATATGAAAATAAATTCAATGTGCCTAGATTGAATATGTGAAAATGAGAAAGAGATTAATAATGAGAAATATGAATAATATTGTGTGTCTAGGATGTTATTCAATTTTCAGAGTTCTATGTTTGGCGGCATGCCTATGATTACCTACGAGCTAGACGTTGGGCATCATTGTAAAAATATTTTTGAGGTGAAAAGACTGGGTCGTAAGCCTCAAAAACAAATATTTAAAGCTAGGATGAATGAAAAGACTAGATCCTAAGCTCATGCCTAGTTAGAATATTCCATTGATATATTGCCTATGGGGCTAGACACATGGTGTTATTATAGACCAAAACAGTAATTCTGGAATTTGAATAGCATGTTAGTTATCTTTGGGCTCATGTTTGTGTTTGTTTATATGTGAATTGTGATTATGAAATATTTAAAAAATATATAAGAAAATGGAATGATGTGACATATATATGCATTGTGCATTGACATTGCATTGAGTTTTATTGTTATTATCAAAGTTTGCACCACTAGGCTTCGGCTTAGCGCTATTGTTTCCATTGCGCAGGTGACAGGGTAGACCCAGCTGAGCCAGAGAGTTCTTCTAGACCATATCGGGTCTAGACTTGTAGTTGAGCTTGTTAAGTTGTTATCGAGATCAAAAATACTCTCAGCAGCATGTATATATTTTTATGTTCTTGTACATTTTAAGTATTATGCATAATATATTATGTTTTGGATTTTATGTATTGTATATTATAAAGAATGTTTGGATCAATGTATTTGAAATTGGAGAGTAAATGTGTTTTAAATTATATATATCTATATATAAATGTTTGAAAAACTTGGTGAAATTGAGGAGTATGGTTGAGATGGTGAATTAAAATTATTTAGGAGTGTTTTTTTTTTTGCAGGTTATGTTAACGAGCAGTTTATGCTTTAGTAGCTACTGTTTCTCTGGCTCTAGTATTCACTGGCTTTCAAGGAATGGAATATTATCAAGCACCCTTCACTATTTCGAATGTCCATAGATTAGAGCTAACCTACAAACAATAATTTAAGATGGAAAAGAAATAGATGGAGAAGAAGATACCTTGATGGTCTTACCAGAACTCGCTGACCGAGAAGGAAGGCTGGCAGCTCGTGGTTCCTCAAGTGTCAGCCGCAGAGAGGAATGCCATCAACTAGGGCGCTATTGGCCACTAACCACTTGCTCGCCGGCCGCTTGGGCTCTGTGTTTCAAGTTCATTATCCTAACCGTCATCTTATTATTTATTATGCGAGATAGAATAACCATTTTTTTCTTATATCATCAGGGTAATGATTCATCAACCTATTGCTGGTTGTTATGAGGCACAAATAGGAGAATTTGTCCTGGTTACTAAATTTTGAGATGTCCAAATTAAAGACAAAACTCTGATGAATTTTTCCCAGAGATTTTCATATATAATATTTATTTTGGGTTCCTATAACAAGTAAAGAATATTTATATGCTATTTAATTTTATATATTTAGAATTTTAAATTTTAAATTGAAAATGTGAAAATTTTTTATTAAATCGATCTGTGATATTTTTGTACCGTATATGCATATTTTACATATGCTGAAAATATGCATTGTACGTATATAGGGTATAAAGGTGTTGCACTTGTTGTATTTATTTTCATGGACTTGGACATTATAAAGGCATGTTTTCATCCTTGGATGGGTGCCTATTTTGTTTATTTTATTTTAATAATAAAATGATGGATGTTTATTTCTTTTAAATTGTGTGTAATATGGATGATGTCATAATTCTTAAGAATTTAATAATATTTAGATCTAAAAAAGAGGCTGATTCCAATGAGCCGGGTGTTATGGGAGTATTGGGTCATTCTCACCTTCCCCATAAGTATCTAAATTTTTGAACCTAATAGGGGGTTGGAAATTTCTTAAAAATTGAGTCATCCACCCCTTTCTATTTTTCTTGCCCATCCGGATGGCAACTCCATTTTTTTCCGATTTAGGCTCGTGTTCTCTAAGGCATTGAGTCTAACAGTGCCGAAGTCGCAAGAACCATTCCATACGGGAGTGGGGGCGAAAATCCTTACTCACAATAGGCATATGCATGATCATGCAAGTGATCATGTGCATCGCTAAAGGAATATTTTTTTTAAAGTTTTAAAGGGCAGATATTTGCACAGGCAGATGCATGACCATGCAAATGATCATGCGTATTACTACTGAAATTTCTTTTCATGATTTAATCAATAATTCATCAACAATTCAACTCAATTAAATTAATAAAGTAGAATTCAATCCTCTAAAACACAATTAATTTCAAGTCTAAACTTCAATAGACATTTTCTATCATCAAACAAATAATTCATATTTCAATACTCCAAATTACTTTTAAATCAATATCATCTAATATACTTCAAATAACCATTAAGTTCCATAAACACAATTCCTTTCAAATTCAATCATGTGAACATTCTAATAGCTCCAAATTTCATTTACATCATATTTATCAAGATAAAGAATCTTTCTTTCCTAAATACCAAATTTTTTCATAACCTTAATATCCGTCAAACCCTAACTTTGCCATATCTCAACTTGTTCCATAACTCCAAATTATTAATTATATATATGTTTTAATAATTTATTTTTAAACACAAATTCATTTAAGAACCATCAAATACTTTCTTTGTTCATTACAAAAGTAATTTTACTTTCAAAGAGACAACTTTCAATAATCAACTCGATACAATTCATTTCAAATACAATTCTTTCATAAATAATCACATATAACCAGAATACAAGCTTCTTTAATAATCAAAATCAAGATAAAATCAATTAATAACAAAATAAATGATATACAAGCACTAACCTCACTTAAGTTACACTTCCATCATCCCTCTCTTCAATCCTTGATTTGATGATGTTTTTCTTAATGAATCAAGCTTAAAGTAGCTAAAATCCATCAAAACTTGATTTTTCTCTAAATTCTCCATGATTTCTAGGATAGAGAATGGAAGCAAAAGAAGAAAAGATGAAGATGGTGAGTGGTGATGAGTATGACGGTTTAGAGAAATGAGGAAGACACTAGAAATCTCTTTAAATAGGCTTTAGGTTTTTATCTCATGTAGTCACTCACACCATAGTTATGATACACCGACTTTCTTTAATTAATTCTTAATTCGATTTTTAATCTCATAAAATCATAAAATTAATTATTTTAACTAGTTTAAAGTCTCAATTATCCACATTTCACATTTCAATTATAGTACAATTTCTTTTCAGGGCCATAAGAAATGAAATCTTATTCAAAAATACATATTAAACCTACAACTGGATTTAATTTTTCACTTATTAAGGATTTATCAACCTTATTTCTACCACTTATAAATATTCAAACTGTACATGATATTATAATCAATCTGAGATGCACTTAATACAGAAAATTAATACTTAAAATTCTAGACATTACATTCCCTTTATCCAGCCCCATCCTATCTTTTTTCTTAAAACTAGATGAAATATAACAACTGAATAAAAGATAATCATACATTCAAAAAAACTATATCATTTTTCAAAACCTGATATTTTTCCCATTCAAATTTAAAAATATTAACTGGGTGGGTACATGGTGAATTTTCCATGTGACATGGCAAATTTTTCTAGGCTCCCAATTTTATATTTTTGCTCTTTTGCAGCACTTGTCATCATTATTTTGGCCGATCGATAGATTAAGCAATTAATTAATTAACAAATTAATTAAAACTGATTAATAAGTTAATTAATAAATTAATTAACACCAATTGGTAAAACCATTTATGTCAAGCTTTTTCAATACCAAAATAATAGGTTTGCAAGTAGATAGATGCTGATGTAGAGATTAATGGTGGAGTAGTGACAAAGAAAGTTAGTAGGAGAAGAAAAATCTTAAGTATTTTCAATTCTTGGTGTCGACCAAGAAACTCATATTTGAGTTTCATTTTTTTTATTTTTAATTTTAAAATTTACAATTTCTGATTTTTTTTATTATTGAAAAATGACTCCCACAATCAAATTTAACGTCTGTCCACTTGAATTTGGTAGAAAGGCTTAATTAAGCCAAAACAAAACATTAAATCCTGACAGAATAAAAAAAAAGTTTAAGGGTTTTCTACAAAACTAACCAAAAAATTACAAAATTACAAAACTTGCAACAAATATTTACAGATTTGGAAAAAACTCTTCCAAAACAATAAAAGCAGGCAGCTTTCAATAGAAATTGATGTTCTTCATTCTCTCTTCATCTTCATCTTCTTCAACAAAACTCCATTTTCATTTTTTTCTTCAATAAATATTTATCTTCATCTTTTTCTTCAACAAAAATCTTCATATTCGTCTTTTTATTCAACAAATTTTCATCTACTTCATAAAAACTTAATTCCACAAATTTCTCCATCCATAACATGAAATCTATAACAATCTAAAAATAGAATCACATATCTAAGCTAAAAAAACCTTAAACGAAGAAAAATTGAATACAAGAACTCCAAAAAAACCATATAAGAAGCAGATTGAAAAAGGTTAATCTTCATCTCATCTTCAGTTTAATCTTCAACTTCATCTTCATCTTCACCTTCATCTTCATCTTCAACAAAATCTTCATCTTCATCTTTTTTTTTTCAACAAATCTTCACATTCTTCAAAAAAAAAAAGTCTGAATCATTTATAGAAACTCGAAAAAAATATATATATCAGAAGCAAAATTGTTAATGTATTATATATGTTGTCTGTGTTAGAATAATACAAAATAAAAAATATTAATGTATGATAGATATTTGGTGTATATTAGAAAAATAAAGAATAAAAGTATTAGTGTGTTGCAAATGTTTGTGTACTAGAAGAATACATAATAAAGTAAAAAAAATATTAATTTTTTTATATAGATATTTAGTAGATATTATGTGTATGTTAAGTTTTTGATATATATGTTGTGTGTATATTATATAGATATTGTGTAATATCCTCATATATGCCCTAGAAGTTGTGATTATGTTGTTGTTGTTGTTATATAATTGGTTTGAATATATGTGTTACATTACAAGAGAAAAGAAATAGAGAAAAGAATGTTTATGTATATGTGATTTGGGAAAGAATTTAGGGTTTAGGGAGAATGGTATATGTTGTGTATATGATGATATATATAACATATAAGTTGGTCAAAATGAAGAGTCAAGGAAAGAAGATATTTATTTTTGCTAAGTGTGAAGTTACTATAAAGGGCATGTAATGAATGGTAATCAAGACAAATGGTATAAGGGTGTTTAGGTAATTACTCTTGTTGAATCACTTGGTGGAGATTTAAAGAGGTGATATTTTGTCTTTTCTTCATTTCCTTCTTCTTCTTCTTCTCTTCTCCACGTTGGTTGGCTCCTCCTTAGACAAGAGAGAGCAAAGTGAGATTTGTTTAATTCTAACATCAAATTGAAGGGAGAATCAAAGGATTTAATTGAAGATTTGTGGAATTCAACAACTTAGGTAAGTTCTTTCTCTTGATTTTCCTTTGTTCTTTTGAAATTGTGTTTGGGATTGGTGAGTTGATATGGATGGTTGATGGAGTGTGTTTGTGTATGGTGTGTGTAAAAGTGTTGAAATGGAATTAAAGATAAGAAGCTAGGTTGGTGTTGGTGATGGAAGAGTAAGAGTTGTGTTTAGTGAATTTTTTTTTCTGTTTTACAATTAGTAAAGGCTGTGACTTGTATGATTTTTAATTAATTATAGAAAAATGTTCTTGAAGTGAATTTTTGATATGTTGTGCCTCTATGAGTCTAGAATGACTGAAAAATATGTTGATTCGATTTTGGAATGGTTATGAGTTTAGAAAGATTATTTTTATTAGACCTGTTCCAGCAGGTACCTTAACTGAGACAGCTATATTTCGGGATTTTTAATAAAATGTAAAAAAATCATATCCAATTGAATTTTGGATATGTTTTTTCTTAGTGAGTCTAATATTTGAGAAAAAGAATTTGGAACCACGTTGATTGAATTTGATTTATGGAATTCACAAAGTTCAGAACTGCTGCCAGGATGCAGGGCAATTGGGGCAGTCTGGTTAGGTGAACTATTTGACCAAGATTTTGTGTTCAGTTTGATCTGAAATTTTAAAGGAATGATTTTAAGATACAAAACTAAATTCTGTAAAAATTTTAGAATTTTTAGTCAAGTAGATTAATTTATACAATTTTTCAAAATAAGGATAAAATGGAGTCTTAAACCAGAATGTACTATTCATATGGTCATTTTGCTAATATTCCTTTGGATTAGGTTTTGAAGAGATTGGGTTGCATTAACCTAAATGTGGAGAATTCTTGGAAAGAAAAGAAATGTATAGATTGATGGGACTAGTTCTTGAGGTAAGTACCGATACATATGATTGTATTTAATTACATAATTTGAGGCTTAACACATTTGTTTGCAAATGTGTTAAGTGATCTATTATATTGTTAACATAATTGGACTAAGGTGATGATTGAATGATGTGAAGGATGTGAAGATCATTAACAAGGTAAGCATAAACCCTATTTGATTGTATATCCTTATATGTCTTTGAACATTAACACATTGGGATGAAAGTGTTAAATAAGCTATTATATTGTGAATGTAAATGAAGAATATATATAAAGGATGAAATATGAAATGGGAAAGGTAGGAAGAAATGAGGATCATTCTTAAGGTATGTGCAATTTGTTATGATAAATGCTCTAGTAATGAATGATGTTAATGTGTTTTGAGAAGTGAGAAAATGTTATGTTATATGCATTGTGAATCTTGTGTATGGCAATGTATTATATGAATAATATACTTTGAAATGTGATATCAATGATGCTATATGTATCATATGGATTGAGATATGATATGATATGAAGCCATTGTGATTGGCTATGATAATTCAATTGAAAGAGATAAGGCATGTTGGCCTAATTGATGATGAGATTGATAATGAAATAATAAATGAATTGTTTGTTTAATATGTTATTCAGTTTCAGAGTTCTGGATTTGGGTGGCATGCCTAAGAAATGATGAAAGGTAACAGTCTTGCCGGGTTGAGGATCTCCTCATATGTGTTGAGTTGATGGTCCAAGAGACTGGGTCTGTTACACTATGAGAATTGTGAATATGAGATATATGATTTGTAACAGTCTTGCCGGGTTGAGGATCTCCTCATATGTGTTGAGTTGATGGTCCAAGAGACTGGGTCTGTTACACTATCCATGGATAGAGATACATGTATATACATTGCCTACGGGCGTGATGATTGTGACTATGAACCAAAGCAGTAACTCTGAACTTTGAATAACATATTAGTGTTTTGGGCCCGAGTCTGTCTTTATTGTCAATGTGAATTGCAAGTATTGAAATATTGATTGTGAGTATTAATAATGAATTATGCTTGGTGAATTGTGAATAATATAATGTTATTAAGTGTAATATGTAAATGAATTGTGGTTGATGATAAAGGTTGTCTTTATTGTAAATGTGATTTATGATTTGTATGATATATAATTTGTGTATTGCAATAATGATTGGTATGGTATATATAATGTAGGGGTATTAATATATTGGTTTTGAGTATTGGTGATGCATTGGGGTTGGTGATAATATTATGTATATATGTACATCATATTTGAAATTAGCTAGGATATATTAAAGATGAAATTAAAAAGAAAAGAAGATATGATAAGAACTAATTATATATTGAATTGATGTATCATTATATGTCAATACTTCTATACTATATGTTTATATTTTATAGTTGGACTACTAAGCTCTCGGGCTTAGCGCGGGTGTTTATTCGCGCAGGTATATAGATGGAAGATATGAAGTCTTTTGTTATGCCACAAGAAGAGTAAAGTTTGTCGAGACCAACTAGAGGGTAATGCATACATGTATAAACTTTAATTATGATGTATTTCTGACGAGAGAGTATTTATATGTATAAATGAAGTTTTTGATAAAGATAATGATTTTGTAAATTTTATTTAAATTAATGTATTATGGTTCGAACTCTGTTACAGGTTTTTAAAAGGTAACAAAAAGTGACATCCTTATACTTTATATATTTACTGTATGTATACTAGGTATACGTATAGTACTTATATAGGGTATCGGGGTGTTACAATTATTTTGGTATCAGAGCTTAGGTTCGAGATTCTCGGCCTAAGTGAGAAAAAAAAATTTTTTGAAAAGTTTAAATAAAAGTAAAAAGGAAAAGTTTTGAAATGAAATTTGTAATACATGCATATGCATTGACACCTAGGTTGGTCTCGGATGTGGCATTATATGAATTATAGAATATTTGTGTTATATGAGATGTTCAATATAGTTGATGATATATGTGTATACTATTTTGATGTGATGAGAAATTATGATTGTTGACAATGATGTTGGAAATGAATTATAATTGAGGCATAGTGCCTAATTGATTATGAGAAACTAATTGTGAAATATAATATGATATATGTATATTGATGATGCATATGAAAATGTCATGTTGTGTGCAACATGGAATGTAATGTTGATGTTTATAAGCAATATTATGTAGGACATATTATGAATTGAAACATAAAGAAATGAAAAGGAGAATAAATTTGAAAATGAGTTGAAAATCAAATCAAGATAAGAGTATGTACTTTTTCTTCTATACTTTGAACCTCTTTATAATAAAGTTTATGTTGGTTTTGCTAATGTTGAATTTACTAGACAGCGGAAATGATATCGAATTGTTAAAATTGAAAGTTATGTTATTTAAATGAGGAGAGTATGGTGGAATGTTGAATGAGTTGTTTAGTAGAGACAAAGTGTGATTATGTAAAGTTGGGATGTGTATACAGTTAAGGTTGTGTTTAAAGGAAAAAGAGATGATAGTGGTTAAGTAAGAATATAACTTAGTATTGTTACTATAATGCGAGCATAGTAAATTCAATGTTAGAAATGTGAGATGCTTGGATATTGTGAAAGCTCATGGTAATGGTGATAATATGTGATATTTGAGATTTTTGAAGTGAGCTTTATGATTGTGGAAATTATATGTTTTAATATTGCTTTGTGATATATATTTGTAAGATGTTTTTAAAGTGATGATAGAAAAGATGAGTTTGGCAAATTGAAGCTTAAACGAAGTAGTAAATTGAGAAGTTAAAGTTTTAGTGGAATTTGATAAAGATTATTGGGATATTGATAGTTAACTGTATATGCAATGCATGAGCTAAGTGAAATGACTAGTATTGCATATGGAAGTATTATGAATTGAGTAATGTGATTGATAGTATGAGAATTTGTTTTGAAATAATCAAGGAAGTGGATAAGTAAATAGAAATGAGTTATTTTAAGTCATTTTACTGAACAGGGTAAGAATGAATATGGGAGTGTACTAAATATTTTTAAAGACGAAAGTGAAAGAGATGTCACATTGGGAATGTGACTGAGATGAATATGAAGTGTTACTATAGTCGAAATATATATGTTTGTAGTGTGAATAAATACTTTATATCATATTGGAAGAATGAGAAGGATAGTGTTTAAAAGAAAATGATAAACACTAAATTTGTATTGAATGTATGAAAAAGGAAAATACTATAAGAGCATATAATTAAGTGTATACATGTAT
Source organism: Garcia nutans (assembly GCA_947685225.1). NCBI lineage: Eukaryota > Viridiplantae > Streptophyta > Magnoliopsida > Malpighiales > Euphorbiaceae > Garcia > Garcia nutans. Next base: position 4,747,030 of record CANTUV010000013.1, read on the forward strand.
ATGATATGTGAATTGAGTTTTCCAATATGAATGAAATTATGATATATAAACACATTTGTGAATCACATTATGAGGATGGCTTATGAAGATATATGTGGTATAATTATAGAATTAGTGATATGGAAAAACAATGTTATATGTATTAGTGGACCTAAGAGAGATTAGGTCTTGAACTGTGTAAAGCTAGATGGATTATGTGATGGAAGTGAAAATGGAAAGAACTTGAGTAATATTGGACAGTGGAAATTGTTATAATGAGTATTGAACTTGATGATTATATTATATTTAGAGTTTCAAAGTATTCACATATGAAAAGTTCTATGTAATTATATTATAAGAGATTGTAGATGGATTAGAAATGAAGTGATGAATAGAAATTGTATAAGAACTGTATATGATTGAATATGTATATAGTAATATTGTTAAAGCATGAGTTAAGTTGATAAGGATCATATAAGCGAATACAAATTGGTTGAAACGAAGTTGGAATGTGTTAACTTCTGTTATACTAAAAATGTTAAGATTGAGAATAGAATTATAAAAGAACAGTATTGAATTGAAAGTTCTAGGTTTGAATATTAATCTCTTAAAGTCATGTGTTTTGTTCAGTATTTTGGATCGGTTAATTTGTTATCCATGGATTTGGATCTTAGATATAATGATTGTAATACGGATTTGGTGAGGTTGACAATTTTGTTTGAGAAGTATAGTTAAAAATTATGATGGTTAAAGTTGTACCTTATTTTTTTTTTATGTTAAGAATTTGGTTATAACTGTGAAAAAAAAATTAAAAATAATTAAAAATAAAAAAATAAAAAAATTTTGAAATGTGTTGAGTTATGGATAATATGACAAAAAGGTAATCAAAATAAATATACCAATGATAGGAAATGTGAAGAGTTAGTAAAAGGGAGAAATTATATTATATGAATGAAAGTTATACTGAATATGTTTATGGTATGTAACTTGAGGTTTAAGGGAATGAACTCAAAGTTTGAGTGAATGAATTATAGATATTAAGTATGATATAACATTTTTATGAGAATTGGTGGAAATTATACTAAGATAATAAAGAATAAACTATGTGTATATTAAAAGATATTAGAAGTGATTTGTTATCATGATGATTTGACTGAAAATAGATTGAAAGAGAGCAGAAATTGAATATAAGTTTGCTCTTATGGAATTAAGTTATATTTATACTTATATGAAAATTGTGAAATTTCATGATAAGTTAGATTACTTAATCGTTGGTTGGAATTGAACAAGATTGGAACGTGGGTATATTGTGACAGATAGATTAATTGATCTGGATTTGGCTAAGATTATGGATCATTAATAAAATTTAATGTGTATAGTTGTATTAAGAAAATAGGTATTTACATGATAATGTATATGATGTAAATTTTAAAGTATGATTGGACATGAATGAGTGGAGTATAGTAATTGTTAATCATGATAAGAAGAGAAAAAGATTGGTTATCTATAAAATAAGTTGAAAGATAATGTATTAATATGTAAGTTAAGTGAAAAGCATGCTAAAGAAATAACTCCATTTATGAAAAATCAGGATTTTGTTATCTATTGAGAGTGATAAATGTCTATTTAGACAGTGATTGTAATGAAGGGATAATTAATGTTCAGATATAAGTCAATGGTTTTTAATGTTAAAGTTAAGAGAGTAATTATACAGAGGTGAAATAACAAAATATATTAAATATAAAGATTTGACAAAGTATTATTGTGCTATATGATGATCTGATTCTGGTATAAAGATATTAATAGGAAATGTAATGTGATCTTTTGAATGTTTGATTAAGAAAGTAACCAGATGTATAAACATATAGAATGATGAGTTATAGAATTTAAAGAAGGTGGTTGATTCTAAAGAGGAGAGTTGGAGTTATATGATTTGATGATATAATGACTTAAGCGTATAATTAACTTCATATGGGAGTTAAGATAGTATTTTGTTAAGAATAAATTGTTATGGTACTGATAATTTCGAGGACGAAATTATTTAAGGGGGAGAGAATTGTAATATCCTCATATATGCCCTAGAAGTTGTGATTATGTTGTTGTTGTTATATAATTGGTTTGAATATATGTGTTACATTACAAGAGAAAAGAAATAGAGAAAAGAATGTTTATGTATATGTGATTTGGGAAAGAATTTAGGGTTTAGGGAGAATGGTATATGTTGTGTATATGATGATATATATAACATATAAGTTGGTCAAAATGAAGAGTCAAGGAAAGAAGATATTTATTTTTGCTAAGTGTGAAGTTACTATAAAGGGCATGTAATGAATGGTAATCAAGACAAATGGTATAAGGGTGTTTAGGTAATTACTCTTGTTGAATCACTTGGTGGAGATTTAAAGAGGTGATATTTTGTCTTTTCTTCATTTCCTTCTTCTTCTTCTTCTCTTCTCCACGTTGGTTGGCTCCTCCTTAGACAAGAGAGAGCAAAGTGAGATTTGTTTAATTCTAACATCAAATTGAAGGGAGAATCAAAGGATTTAATTGAAGATTTGTAGAATTCAACAACTTAGGTAAGTTCTTTCTCTTGATTTTCCTTTGTTCTTTTGAAATTGTGTTTGGGATTGGTGAGTTGATATGGATGGTTGATGGAGTGTGTTTGTGTATGGTGTGTGTAAAAGTGTTGAAATGGAATTAAAGATAAGAAGCTAGGTTGGTGTTGGTGATGGAAGAGTAAGAGTTGTGTTTAGTGAATTTTTTTTTTCTGTTTTACAATTAGTAAAGGCTGTGACTTGTATGATTTTTAATTAATTATAGAAAAATGTTCTTGAAGTGAATTTTTGATATGTTGTGCCTCTATGAGTCTAGAATGACTGAAAAATATGTTGATTCGATTTTGGAATGGTTATGAGTTTAGAAAGATTATTTTTATTAGACCTGTTCCAGCAGGTACCTTAACTGAGACAGCTATATTTCGGGATTTTTAATAAAATGTAGAAAAATCATATCCAATTGAATTTTGGATATGTTGTTGCTTAGTGAGTCTAATATTTGAGAAAAAGAATTTGGAACCACGTTGATTGAATTTGATTTATGGAATTCACAAAGTTCAGAACTGCTGCCAGGATGCAGGGCAATTGGGGCAGTCTGGTTAGGTGAACTATTTGACCAAGATTTTGTGTTCAGTTTGATCTGAAATTTTAAAGGAATGATTTTAAGATACAAAACTAAATTCTGTAAAAATTTTAGAATTTTTAGTCAAGTAGATTAATTTATACAATTTTTCAAAATAAGGATAAAATGGAGTCTTAAACCAGAATGTACTATTCATATGGTCATTTTGCTAATATTCCTTTGGATTAGGTTTTGGAGAGATTGGGTTGCATTAACCTAAATGTGGAGAATTCTTGGAAAGAAAAGAAATGTATAGATTGATGGGACTAGTTCTTGAGGTAAGTACCGATACATATGATTGTATTTAATTACATAATTTGAGGCTTAACACATTTGTTTGCAAATGTGTTAAGTGATCTATTATATTGTTAACATAATTGGACTAAGGTGATGATTGAATGATGTGAAGGATGTGAAGATCATTAACAAGGTAAGCATAAACCCTATTTGATTGTATATCCTTATATGTCTTTGAACATTAACACATTGGGATGAAAGTGTTAAATAAGCTATTATATTGTGAATGTAAATGAAGAATATATATAAAGGATGAAATATGAAATGGGAAAGGTAGGAAGAAATGAGGATCATTCTTAAGGTATGTGCAATTTGTTATGATAAATGCTCTAGTAATGAATGATGTTAATGTGTTTTGAGAAGTGAGAAAATGTTATGTTATATGCATTGTGAATCTTGTGTATGGCAATGTATTATATGAATAATATACTTTGAAATGTGATATCAATGATGCTATATGTATCATATGGATTGAGATATGATATGATATGAAGCCATTGTGATTGGCTATGATAATTCAATTGAAAGAGATAAGGCATGTTGGCCTAATTGATGATGAGATTGATAATGAAATAATAAATGAATTGTTTGTTTAATATGTTATTCAGTTTCAGAGTTCTGGATTTGGGTGGCATGCCTAAGAAATGATGAAAGGTAACAGTCTTGCCGGGTTGAGGATCTCCTCATATGTGTTGAGTTGATGGTCCAAGAGACTGGGTCTGTTACACTATGAGAATTGTGAATATGAGATATATGATTTGTAACAGTCTTGCCGGGTTGAGGATCTCCTCATATGTGTTGAGTTGATGGTCCAAGAGACTGGGTCTGTTACACTATCCATGGATAGAGATACATGTATATACATTGCCTACGGGCGTGATGATTGTGACTATGAACCAAAGCAGTAACTCTGAACTTTGAATAACATATTAGTGTTTTGGGCCCGAGTCTGTCTTTATTGTCAATGTGAATTGCAAGTATTGAAATATTGATTGTGAGTATTAATAATGAATTATGCTTGGTGAATTGTGAATAATATAATGTTATTAAGTGTAATATGTAAATGAATTGTGGTTGATGATAAAGGTTGTCTTTATTGTAAATGTGATTTATGATTTGTATGATATATAATTTGTGTATTGCAATAATGATTGGTATGGTATATATAATGTAGGGGTATTAATATATTGGTTTTGAGTATTGGTGATGCATTGGGGTTGGTGATAATATTATGTATATATGTACATCATATTTGAAATTAGCTAGGATATATTAAAGATGAAATTAAAAAGAAAAGAAGATATGATAAGAACTAATTATATATTGAATTGATGTATCATTATATGTCAATACTTCTATACTATATGTTTATATTTTATAGTTGGACTACTAAGCTCTCGGGCTTAGCGCGGGTGTTTATTCGCGCAGGTATATAGATGGAAGATATGAAGTCTTTTGTTATGCCACAAGAAGAGTAAAGTTTGTCGAGACCAACTAGAGGGTAATGCATACATGTATAAACTTTAATTATGATGTATTTCTGACGAGAGAGTATTTATATGTATAAATGAAGTTTTTGATAAAGATAATGATTTTGTAAATGTTATTTAAATTAATGTATTATGGTTCGAACTCTGTTACAGGTTTTTAAAAGGTAACAAATATATTTACTGTATGTATACTAGGTATACGCATAGTACTTATATAGGGTATCGGGGTGTTACAATTATTAGTAGCAGAAATGGTACTGGATGGTTCTCGCTGGCTCTCTTAAGTGGGAGGTCAGGGGTTCGATCCAGGGAGGCGACTTAATTCCAAAGAATTAAGCCAAATTAACAAATCCTGCTGGGTGGGCCGCGAGGGCTGTCCAGTACTGTAGCGATCGCTTGCCTCCTGCGGACTCCGTGCCCAGGTGGTGAAAAGGTCGGGCCGTAAGCCACTAGTGGGCCGGGCAGCCGACCTGGTCGGGGAGGGTCGTTACATATTGTGTAGATGGTGTACATATATTATGTGAATATAAAATTAAAAAAAAGTTAAAAATAATATTAACTAAAAATTTTAGATATTTAATAAATATTTTGTGTATATTGAATGAATATATAGTAGATATGATAGATATTTGATATGTGTTATATATTTATGAGAATATGATATTAAAAAAAATTATTTATGAATAGAAAACATAAAAAAATAAAATGAAAAATGAAAATAAAAATAAAACAAAAAATAAAAATAAAAATCACAGTGCAAAAAATGGACAGAAAAATAGCAAGAGTTTTTACTGTTACGTATATGAAAAAAAAACAAAAATAAAATTAAAAACAAGAAGAGATAATTGAAAACAAAAAAGATTGATCATTAATTTTAAATAAACGAAAAATGAAAAAGGGATAAATAGTGTAAATTCCTTTTTTTTTTTTTACTTACAACGCAAAATTGCGCTTTCCCTATAGATATAGATGCTCTCTAAATCCAAATTTCAGTATAAAAAAAAAATTCTCATCTCCCTCTCGTCTCTTTTTACAACAATCATAGATTTAGATAAAACTTTGTCAATGGCTTTTTTATAAATCCAAGTCCAAGCCCACAGTACTGAAATTAAACAAACTTCAAAAAATACTTCAAAAATAAAAATATTTCACAAATATTCACTTTCTTTTTTAATTTTAAAAATACTATTTTTTTAATATACAGTTTTAAAAATATTCCTTTTTCATATGTTATTTTTTATATATATTTAATATATTAAAAATATATTTAATATACAGATATATTAAAAATATATTAAAAGAAAGTGATATTTTTAAAAGAAAAAAAATTAAAAAAATACTATATAATATAATTTTCTCAAAAAAATTCCACCAAAGTAAAGAAAAAGGGCATGAATTATGCATTTATAATTTTTTTTTTGTCAGTAATATAGAAATTCATTATAACAAGCCGAAAGAAACAATATAGGCCACAAGAAGGGGATAAACCACCTCACAAAAATCAACAGAAACTGACCAAAGCCGCTCGGCACAACAAAAAAAAAGGCACATATATTTATGAATAACAGAAAAGGCGGAAAAAAAATTTTAAAATATTTTCATTGCCACATGTATTTATGAATACAGTCCAAAATGAATGCTTCGCGCAAGCTTCTCTTTGCTGCTTTCACTACATCTTCTTTGCCATAATATAATGCGAAGGCAAATAAAGTTATAGTGAAAGGAGCAAAAAGAAGCTCGGAAAGAAGACTTCCCTATTTTTAAGGGAAGAAAACTTAAAATAAAAGCATTTATTACCAAGAAAAACATGATGACTTGCTGTTTATCTAGCTCTTCTAATGCACTATCTACTTCTACAGAAAAAATACAGCTTCAAAAACTATATGCAGTTGTACAGCCGCTAATGTTAGTAGCTCAACTCTTCCGGGGTATTTTGTGTTAGCCCAACCAATGGAAAGCCAGTAAGATGCTGTCCATTTTGGCAAATCTTATATGTTTGTTATCCAGTCCAAATGGTAACAGCCAATGCACATGGCTGATCTTCTGGTCATATAGAGTATGGTGTACGGCTTTGTAGATATCTTTCATGGTACCTTCTAGCCTTATGAGGGGCGATGATTTCGAGAGCACCATAGACACACTTGTGATATGAAAAATCCTCATTTGTCCCATCTGTTCTAACCAGTGAAAAACAGCGTGAACCTTTATATTTTGGGTGATTTACAACCTGTAAAATTTGGAACAAAAAAAAAAGCATCATCACTTTAGTTTACTGAAATTACATGAGCATTATTATAACTCTGAAACATGCAAAAGCATTGTCACATTGGGATAGATATAGATTCAACATCCCTTATGAACATTAAGATTTGCAGGGAATCAACTTTCCGTTTGATTTTGGCATACCTTTATATCCTGTGCACCAGATCCAATTTTCTCATCTCTCCGAGGATGAAAATGTAAAGCCATCAACAACGTACACTTATCAGCCTCATTTAATTGTTGATTTATTGGGTACCTTCATCCAGAGCAACTTAAAGATTTAGCGGCAATCTACCTACAGCTATTTTCTGAAAGAATCAATGCAAGTAAAAGTTCAGCAACCTCAAAGCAATGAAAACATGGGCCACCGTGAAAATGAGCATCATACTTGTTAAAGCAACCCATAAATAAAAATATATTAATGCAGAAAAGTAGCAAATTAACTTTAATATAGCAACCAACAACAGAAACATGAAAACTGCCAAGACAATGGAAATCAGATGGAATGTACATGAGAGAACCAACAAGAAAGTGAGAAGTTCAAAGAAAATAATGACCCAGATTCAGCATGATTCCCACAGAACATTATTTATATTCTTTTTCTATAACCACTTCATCACATTGTTGAACATTTTCATACTGCACATTGCTTAAAAACACTTAGAACTGAAGGAGATAAAGAAAGATAAAGGAGAAGATGGAATCATTTCTCCGATAAACAGCATGCAACAATAAATTGATATTATGCATAAAGATATGATGTTATTAACGAAAGATAAAGGAGAAGATAGAATCATTTCTCTGATAAACAGCGTGCAGCAATAAATTGATATTATGCATAAAGAAATACTGTTATTTCTTCCTACAAGCACTTCATTTTCCACGTGTTCATAATAGATGATTTAGAGAAAAACAACTTCAACAGAATTCTTCCCTACTGTCGTGGAAATACAAAATTCTCGAAATCCAAGGTAAGGAATATTAGCAGTAATGCAGTTCAATCCACTATCTACTGAAAAGGCAACACTTCTGAGCAACTCTGACTTCATTGTCAAAGTGAAGCAGTATCTAAAATATTATGCTTCATGCTAGCATATTAAAAATGCTCTCTCTCTCTCTCTCTCTCTCTCTCTCTCTCTCTCTCTCTCTCTCTCTCTCTCTCTCTCTCTCTCTCTCTCTCTCTCGTGTCAGTGCATTTGAGTTGATAGCACGACAATTCTACATGGTGATATGCAAAATGCATAACCATCATTAGTGAAACATCACAGCAACGAGCAACACAAGAAGGCTCCCATCTGAAATTGTCACTAGATATGACATGGCAGTCATACATGACACAAGCTATAATAACAACACCTTATAACAGAGAGCTAGGAAAAATTCAATGAAAAAACAACTTACTTGTTCAATATTTTGCTCAGTGCTTGGGACAGTCTATGAATATCATTATATGTAAATAACCTTCTTAAGCTTTGTAATGTTCCTTTGGGGAAATAATCATCAGTCTCATATACAAACTGGGTACCACATTTGTCAGATTTATAATTCCAAGTAAAAGGTACTTTGAGCTCAGCATTTTGATTATCAGTACTCATTTGGCTTTAGACCATTAAAAGATCAGCTCTGGCGATTTAAGTTGGAACAAAAGACTTCATTTGTGAAGAGAACAAAAAACAGAAAGGATTAGACCATTCAAAAACAGCTCTGAGATTTTATTTGGAACAGAAGAATTCATTTGTGAAAAGATGTGCAATTGCATATATTAAAACCGATGCGATGTACCTCAATAGTAATTTATGTCTCAGACTTCCTCTTTTCAAAACCAAACACGAACTTTTAAATAGATTTTAAGACCCCAAAACTTTAAAATGTTCAAGTCCAACCTCTGGTTAACCACTTTTTACTAGAAAAAACAATATAAATCTTACCTTCCCAGAGTATATAATATCAAATTGTCCAGTCCCAACAGAAGGAATCTTTCCCCATGCCAAGGCGCCCAAGCTCCCTCGAAGATCATCCACAATTCCTGCCTTAGCAGCTCTGATAAAGCAATTACCAGGACTCTGCAACAAATTTCATAATATGACCATGAGCAGCAATTGACGCAGCTAATCAAGAATTATAAAGATAAAGGCAAATATGCAATGAGAACTAACAGAAAAGCATGCTTGCACAAATGGTGAAAGGACTGATGCATCTTCTCTTTGCCTTTTCCAGCCTTTTGCATTTAGACCAACAAACTCGCCTGTAACTGATAGACAATTTGAAACAAGAAGCAAATGTTGAGGTAGTACACTCTTGCCAACATCAGATATTGCAGACTCCAGATTCTGTATTAGAAATCATGTTAAAAGGAATGTATCAATTGCCAGTGATAGTCATATGCAGCAAACAACACTAAGAAGTCACAAGTAACGCACACTGAGGAAGAATTTCCATCCAGCATCTATAACATATGCCAAACAGAAATCACGTATATTATCTGGATGGCTGCGAGTCCAATCAATCATGTCCATTATTGGGAGACAGTAATCCATAAGTAAGTTCCAGAGTTTTGTTTTGTCAAAGCCTGCTGACATTGAAACCCTCAAGTAGAGCTCACCATAGGGATGATTATGCAACTTTGGTATTCTCAGCCTATCATTCCATAAAATGTCCACCTTCTCTATCTCCATCAATCCTAGCCATCAAATAAGAAACCCAGTAAGATGAAAGCAATCAACTTATCCACAGCACAAGGAAAATTTCTAAAATTCCCAATAGATATGAAAATCCAAACCAGAAAAACACTTGATGAGCATTGACCTTTTAAAACTGTTCCAAGAAGGAATGGAATCATCAGGTCTTGAATTATCTCCAACGCTGTAGATGAATTCTTGGACTTCTCAATTATAGCAACAGGTATACATAATGTGTCTTCTTTTTCCCTCTGATTGTCAGCTACAGAACAGTCCCCCCTGAAATGGTAAAATTATGGTAAATTAGTCCATTTTGAGAGGTTTGGCTATAATTGCAAATTTGCTAAAAGAACTTTTTTTTTTCATTAGGCCTTGTATTTCAGATAATATATGAAAGCGGGGCAGAAGCACAAGGCGCTATTCAAATTCTGTTTAGCACAGCTTGTATGTGGGATAAGGACCATATATTTGCTGAATGAAATACAGGGAAAATTCCAAACACCAGAAATAAAGAAATCTGAATGCAGAACTGCTTAATGTTTTTAATTGTTACAATACTCCATAAGGATTCTAACCTTATGTCAAGATGAAACTTGACACATTAATCAGGAGATTAGAAGAAAAAAATATTCAAATAGATAATTGAAATAGATCCACACTACAGGAAATGAAAAAAAAAATTAATTTCTGTAGATTGATATTCAGAGAAAAACTCTTATATATTTTCTATTAGCTCAATATACAACCCTATATATATACAAGAAACTAGAGACTAAATAGGAAGAAGAAATCTAAATATTGACTTCCTATATTTACAATATTCACTTTCCATAACACTCCCCCTCAAGTTGGAGCATATATATCTATCATGCCCAACTTGTTACATAGATAATCAACCCGAGAACTATTAAGAGGTTTGGTGAAAATATCCCCAAGTTGCTCGCCTGTCTTGACATACTCGGTAGATATAACACCATGTTGTAATTTTTCTCGAATAAAATGGCAATCTATCTCAATATGTTTAGTGCGCTCATGGAACACCGGATTTGAAGCGATATGGAGAGCAGCTCGATTATCGCACCATAACCTTGCCGGAGAGGATGTCTTGAAACCGATCTCTTCTAATAACTGACGGACCCAAATAATTTCACAAGTGCATTGAGCCATAGCTCGATATTCAGCTTCAGCACTAGAACAAGATACTACATTTTGCTTCTTACTTTTCCAAGATATCAAGTTTCCTCCCACAAAAACACAATAACCTGTAGTCGATCTTCTATCAACCTTTGAGTCTGCCTAGTCTGCATCAGAAAAACACTCAATGTTCATATGTCCATGGTTACTGTAGAGAAGACCACGCCCTGGAGCACCTTTTAAATAGCATAGGATTTGTCCTAACGCTTCCCAGTGAGAAATAGTAGGAGAAGACAAAAACTGACTTAAAACACTCACTGAGTAAGCAATATCTGGACGTGTCACTGTTAAGTAGTTCAACTTGCCAATTAACCTTCTATACATCTCAGGATCAGAAAACAACTCCCCTTCAGTAGTGAGCTGTATGTTGGGAATCATTGGAGCACTACAAGGCTTAACACCCAACTTTCCAGTCTCCTTCAAAAGATCAAGAACATATTTCCTTTGTGACATAGATATTCCTTTCTTACATCGGGATACCTCAATTCCCAAAAAATACTTCAACAAACCCAAATCTTTTGTTTGGAACTGAGACTGAAGATATGACTTAAGTGATGATATACCGGTTGAGTCACTTCCTGTAATAACAATATCATCAACATACACAACAAGCAAAATTATCCCAACATCTGAACTTCTAAAAAACACAGAATGATCAACAATACTCTTCCTCATGCCAAACTTTTGTATTACATCACAAAACCTCCCAAACCATGCTTGAGGACTTTGCTTTAGGCCATAAAGAGACTTGCGAAGTTTGCAGACTTTACCCTTCTCCCCCTGAGCAACGAAACCAGGCGGTTGCTCCATATAAACCTCTTCTTGAAGATCACCATGAAGAAAGGCATTCTTAACATCCAACTGGTGTAAAGGCCAGTCAAAAGTAGCTGCAAGAGAAATAAATAATCGAACAGAAGACAATTTGGCTACTGGAGAGAAAGTGTCAGAATAATCAATCCCATAAACCTGAGCATATCCCTTGGCAACTAATCGGGCCTTAAGCCGAGCAATAGACCCATCAGGATTAACTTTAACAGTGAACACCCATTTACATCCAATAGCCTTTTTTCCTGCAGGAAGAGGCACAAGATCCCAAGTACCATTGGCATCCAAGGCTGCCATTTCTTCGGCCATAGCTGCTTGCCAACCAGAATGAGATAAAGCTTGGGCAACAGTGGTAGGGATGGAAACCGAATCTAGATTACTCACAAAACAACGAGAGGAAGAAGACAAATGGTCATAAATCACACAAGAAGAAATGGGATAAGTACAGGAACGTTTACCTTTCCGAACAGCAATAGGAAGATCAAGATTGGACTCAGTAGACACTAGTGAAGGTGTCGGAACTTCTGCCGAAGCAACTGGTGGAGGATGAGAGTCAGTAACAACCAATCTTCTAGAATAAACCTGATCAAAACGAGGACGAGAAGGGACTGGGGATGGAACAAAAGTAGGAGCAGAATCTGAAACTTGAGCAGGTGTAGGAGTAGACTCAAGATGCTGATGCACAGTATAAACTAAAAGATCATCTTCCTCCCCCTGACCTGCATACGTAGAAGGAGAAGAAAAGAATGGAGTTTGTTCAAAGAAGGTAACATCTATAGAGACAGGGTAACGGTTCAAATCAGGAGAGAAGCACCGGTATCCTTTTTGTTGACGAGAATATCCAAGAAATACACAACGAAGAGATTTGGGATCTAATTTGGTAACCTAGGGACGAACATCTCGCACAAAACAAGTGCACCCGAAAATACGAGGACTAATGGGAAACAAAGCTTTAGAAGGAAACAAACAATGATATGGGATTGCACCATTAAGAACAGCGGAAGGCATACGATTAATAAGAAAACATGCAGTAGAAACAGCATCAGCCCAAAATTGTTTAGGTACCTTCATTTGAAAAAGTAGTGCTCTAGAAACTTCAAGGAGATGTCTATTTTTCCGTTCTGCAACCCCATTTTGAGAGGGTGTATCGACACAAGAGGTTTGATGAATGATACCATTTTGTGACATATAGGATTGAAATAGGCCAGACAAATATTCCTTTCCATTGTCACTTTGTAAAATACGAATAGACTTTTGAAACTGAGTTTTAATTTCAGCACAAAAAGAACAAAATATAGAATATATCTCAGAACGATTTTTTATTAAGAAAAGCCAAGTAACACGAGAATAATCATCCACAAAAGTAACAAAATATTTAAAACCAGTTTGAGAAGTAACAGGACAAGGACCCCAAACATCTGAATGAACTATCTCAAAAGGGGACGAAGCCCGTTTATTGACTCAAGAAACTAAATGCGAACGATGATGTTTAGCAAACTGACATGACTCACAATTTAAAACAGACAAAGATTGAAATTGTGGATATAGCTTCTTTAAGGAAGATAAGGAGGGGTGACCAAGGCGACAATGGACTTCAAAAGGAGAAATAACACCAGCACATGCTAGAGATGTGGAGATCTGGTCATCCAAGAGATATAGTCCATCTGACTCACGTCCTCTACCAATAATCTGCTTCGTCAAAAGATCCTGAAATATACAATGAGAAGGGAAGAATGAGACACAACAATTTAATGTTCGAGTGATTTTACTGACAGATAAAAGATTAAACGAAAATTTAGGCAAGCATAAGACTTTATCTAAAGGAAGGGAAGGAGTGGGATTAGCGATACCAATACTAGTGACAATAGTTTTAGAACCATCAGCTAATGTAACATCCCTACGAAACTTATCAGGTTCTTTTAAAGAGGATAAGAGACTAGGAGTACCTGTCATGTGATCTGTGCAACCTGAATCAATGACCCATTTTGAAGAGGCAGACATAAGACATGTGTTAGATGTACCTGTATTGGCAGCAGCAGCCACAACAGAAGAATCAACAGACTTAGATAAACGGTATTGAGAAAGTTCAGCATATTCTGCAGCAGAAATAGTCACTGTATTATCTGAAGGAGCGATCACTGGCTCCTGACTAGCCATATTTGCTCTCTGTTGTTTGTTCAATAGCTTCTTGCAGAATCGTTTAGTATGACCTGGTTCATGACAGTAATAGCAAACAATACCTGAATCCCGGTTGGTACTACCACGATTATTGCCTCCTTTACCCTGGTGGTTTCCTTGTTGTCCCGAATCACGACTGACAAGAGCACTCTGAACAGAAGGTAGGGAGGTGCTTGAACTAGAACCTTCATTGCGTAGTACTCGAGAGAAAGCCTCTGTCAGATTAGGAAATTCACTACCAGAAAGAATTTGGGATTTTGCAGTGTCAAAAACAGGGGATAATCCTGCAAGAAAACTCATGACCACCATCTGTTCCCGTTGGGTCTGTTGAACCTTAATGTCAGAACTGAAAGGCATAAGGACATTAAGTTCTTCATAAATCTTTTTTACCTCCGAGAAATACACTTTAAGAGGCCTATCTTGCTGCTCAACACGATATAATGCCTTACACGCATCATACACCCTGTTCAAATTTCCTTTGCCCGAATACAAAAATTCAAGATATTCCATTAAATCTTTGACAAACTCACAATGACCATGAAACCAACCACATCACTACCAATACAGTTTTTTATTTGCAAGAATAATCTTGCATCTTCTCTTACCCAAAGCTTTCCAGCTTCACCAGTAGGTGGATCATTAGTCAAATGATCATCTTTATCAACACTCCTCAAATAAATTCTAATAGTCTTGCTCCAATCTAAAAAATTATTTTCATTCAACTTATGTTCTGTAATTCTATTAACCACCGGAATAATATCACTAACAATGGTCTTAGTATCAGGCATGATGAATAAACCAATATGAATAAACTGTCAAATAAAAGTGAGCCAACAAACTGACACAAACTGACCTTCGGACTGCTGGAATGCAGAACAGGGAACAAAACGAAAGGGAGCCAACCCACTGACCTCTGAAAAACCAGAAAAGGACTGCTGGAATGAAGAGTAGAGAGCAAAACGACACCAGAAAAGGAAGCACGGTCACCGGACGGTCACCGGAAACGCCTCACGCTCCCACACGCGCCGGCGCGTGGAACGGAGCACAGATCTTCAGGCGGCGCGTGAGGGTCACGCACGGACTTCCAGGCTGCCGGACTCCAGGAACTGGCCGGTCGGCGGCTGAGGCTCCTCCCTGTGCTGGCTGTGACGCAAACCAAACTGTCTAAGTATGTGACCTAGACAGACTGCTCCTGAAGCAGTAGAAAACCCTCCAGAAAAATTCAAACCCAGCACAGAAGGAGAAGAAAAACAGAAGAAAAACAGAGGAATTTAAGGCTCTGATACCATGTAGATTGATATTCAGAGAAAAACTCATATATTTTCTATTAGCTCAATATACAACCCTATATATATACAAGAAACTAGAGACTAAATAGGAAGAAGAAATCTAAATATTGACTTCCTATATTTACAATATTCACTTTCCATAACAATTTCAAACCCGAAGATAATAAATAAGTGTTAAATATATAAAACAAATGCACAATGAAAGCACAACTTAGTTTTTCTATGTTTAAGGCAAATAAATTTCATTCACAAAACACTTAGTTCTCTATGTTTAAGGCAAATAAATTCCATTCACAATCCAAGAGATTAAAAGGTCATTTATAACAAATGATGTAAATGAATACTCATGTGCAGATACCATAACTCAAAATATGAAATTCAATCGAATTTCATATTTTTATGTTTAGAGCAAATCTAGAATTGAGTTCTTTTTCCCCTTCTTTCCTAAAATATTCTTAAAATAATTACAATTTGAGGTCATAATTTTATTGAAAAGAGTAATACAATTAAAACAAATCAAATATACCTAAAATTATTTAAAATAAATATTCAATTAAAAAAATGTGACAAAATTTTGATTGTGAGAGGAGAGAAAACCACATAAAAATAGACAGAGGATGAGAGAGAGGAAAGAATGAGATAATGCGGGTACTTTCATTAACCTAATTTGATAGAATTTGATTTAGTTAATTTCAAGTTCTACATTATTGAATTTATAGAATTGACACAAATATTTTTCAGATTATAAAAATTTGGGATTTGACGAGGGTGTAAGAATAGCATCTTAAAAAAAAGACTGTGTGCAAGCATTTGTTGTAGAGCAATAGAACAGCTTACTCGCATTTAATTTGCACATTGGGCAGATCAGCTTTTGATTTACACTGCTTATACAGGGTATCAATTATAGTACGCATCTTTATGCTTCTCTTCTTCATAATTTCCTGAAAAGACAGCTTTATACCAGAAATAGAATTCAACATATGTAGAAAAGAACTGAATAATCAGATTTTGTTACCTTGTATACATGAAAGTGGCAAACCCAAGGACTGAAATGTGTCTTGCTCTCACTCTGTGGACAAAAACTGATGTCCACAACAAATTGATTAGTACAGCTATAAATAAAACTTTACTACAAGCAAACATAGGAAAAGAAAAGGAAAATAGAAATAACAAGTAATAAAAGAATGAAATCTGACATTATTCTTGAAACAGAAACAATATCTGAAAACATTAGTCTCTTCAAATGATCCTGAACTTCTAAGGCACCATACTCAAAACCATGTCTCTGTCTTCCAAGTTTCTCAGATAAAAATAGTGACATTGATTTGTGAGCATTACTCTTTTGCAGACCACACTCCAGTACATTCTGAGCAATTTAACCAAATCATTAAAAAATTGTCAGATCCAGAAGGACAGCAAAGGCATTCAATTAATTAAAATATCACCTAAAATTCATTCGGAGCTCAGTTACATTGTGTGAGAGAAACCAGTTAGCCACACTGTAAATGAAACTAGAAAAGTTCCAAAGAAAGGTTACGCAGCTCCAAAGAACAAAAGACTATGCTTCTGCAACTCCAACTATACATGTATTTATCCAATTTGAGACCCTTTTTTTCAGCACAAGTATCAAATGTTTTCTAGCAGTTCGGTTTCCATGTTTGTGTCACAACACATATGATATATCTAAATAGAATTCGCATCTAAGTAACAGCAACATGCGTAGTGCCTTGAAAATTTTGGATTCATTGTAGTGACATTACACAAGAAATGGAAACTGTGCACCCGAAGACAAGTAAATAATGAATATAAACATCCATGCTATTCACAAGTCACTTTCATACTTTCCAAAAGGTAAATGAAGTCATCACAAACATGTTAGCCATTTTAGAAAGAGAGGAAGGAAAGGAGCACCTTTAGATTTAACAAAGGTGATTTTTCAAGTAGACTGATTGGTTGATCCAAAGCACTATATGCAGCTTCAGATATAGCACAAGCAGCCAATGAACCCACAGGTCGGCCGCCAATCTCATCACAATTATCAATGACCTGGTCAGCACTATTGATTGGGGTAGATGTTTCTCCACCATTAGTGTAAGAGAACTGCACAAGTTGATTCCCATATGCATTTCTCACTGTTCCATCATACGCAACATGTATATCACGTATGAAGAACATAAGTCTCCGAGTTAAAGTCCCAGGAAGATCAGCATTGTCACTGAAAGAACTATCACGACTTGTAACTGAATGAACAAAACATTCAACAGGATTTAAACCTGTTAGAAAAGAACCTTTAACAACAGCAGATGAGATATAACACTTAGCACATTCAGTAGCATTGTCAGCCTTTTGCTTATTCCAAGCATCACAAGTGAGCTGGTGAGGCATTCTAAAGGATAATGGAACAAGCGAATGTTGCAAACCTAGACACATGCTGTGCTGGACTAATTTCAGTAGATTGCCCTTGCTTCCGGCCTTAAACATGGCCATCAACGCATTGTCCTTACTTGCATATTTGTATGCTAGACTTTGAATATCACGAAATACATTCTTAAAAGCATCAACAGATGCTTGACTGAGTGCAGCAGATCTCTGCTTCTCATAACACAAGAGCTCTAAATCAAAAGCCATGGGATACTCATCATCTTCACCACTTCCAGCAAGGAAATCCCGACAAGAATCCACCATTAACTGTTTTATGTTACATGTCGTACCTGCATCTTGCAGGCCACATGAAACTTCATGCATCATGTTTTTCCACGAGTACGAGTCAGGACAGAGGTACAAATCAGAAAGCGAAACACTCAAACCTCTCATTGACAACCACTCACAAAGAACTCCCTGAGCAGTTTGCAAAAAGTCAAGAACTTGAATCTGGCAATATTTGATGAGGCTTTGGAAGAGGTTACCATCAGTGTCACGTAGCCAAAAAGATCCTTCAGAAGAAATGAGCTCTCCGTCACAAATGTAAACATGATTCGAAGAAAAATCATGATCAAAACCTCTAGGTAGGAGCATGCTAATCACTTGCTTTCCAGTCCAAGCACAGCCATTCCATGAAGGAGCTTTCACAACAGCTGGAGACAACAATTGATGAGGACAAAACATTTGCAGCTGCTGCATTTGGGATAGGCTCAAGAAAACTCCATCCTTTATGACCAAGTGAGCAGCAGTTAAACTATCTTGACTAAGAGAAAGGAGATTCCTGCCACTCTGTGCATTAGTTAACTGCTTATCTAACTTAAGAAGCTCCCGAAGCTCAACTCTGGCGTCAACAGATTGAGGAACATAGCCATGTAGGCAATCACCATCAAAATCTCCACGAAATGGGGGGCAACAGAGTGGATTGATTGCAAGAGCTGAGGTCACTGGAAGGACTTTAATGGAGAGGGCAATGAAAGAGTGTTGATGTATTGATGGAGGCATATTGATCAAAACAATATCTCCATCATGCAGAGGCCTGTAAATGATGTCCCCAATACGGAGCTCCTTAGTATGACGAATACGAACCATATACCTCCTCTGTGGACATGCATATCACCTTTCTCAAGAAGGCGTACTTCACAACAAGTATTCAGCTTCTAAAAATCCAAGTTGTCAAATGTTCTGAAATTTGCAACCTTTCTGCAATATGACAGGGAATACCAATTTCACTTAGCTTAATATTAGGATCACCAACAACCACCATGCGAAATGAATTATCATTTCGCTTGCCAAGAACAACATCTTTAATCCATCGTAAACCAAACGAACTGGAACCAGGGTCATTTATCTTCCTCTGCAAGGCAATGATATTATCATTATCTGCTGAACTGTCTGGGTGTAGCTGCAAATTAGAAGAGCAACAATAAGAATAAAAAAGCTTATCATTGTCACAAGTATTGACTCCAAGAGGAAACAGAAGAAGAAAAAGTCTGTTTATCTTTGCCTTGGAAGTTTTCAGGCAGTCCAGAACACGAAAACTCAGTTCTTTGGCTATCCCTCTGAAATCAACTAGTTTTTTGTAAGCCCTAGTCCGTTCATCCTACAACCATTGATCATATTCAAGCAACAAGAGAACAGAATACTGTAAATCGTGCACATTAATTAATAAACCATCCAAAAAAAAAGAACAAGAAATGAAAAGCACGGAAAGAAACAATACTTACAAAGACCAACCTCTGGCCATTGGAAAATGCATGCGTAACTTCTGTCACACGATGACAATTTGGTGTTACTGGAAAACAATTAAGGAAAATGGAATCTGTCTTCAAAACGAACTTTTTTATGAAATTTGGATCAACATCCTTTATCAGGAAGCGAACCTGAAAACAAAAAGTGTGTCCATCATAGACAGATAAGATTAAAATGTGAAACAGACACCAGTAACAAGTTTTTTAGAAAAAGCACAAAAGCGTAAAACAGGAGTTATACGAAAAGAAAACAATAATGGACTTAATGATAAAGCTCCAAACAGAAATGCTTGTCATTGATTAGATAAACCTTTTTACAATTTTTCCAAAGCCATATTAAATTCCAAATACAATTTATAGTACAGCAAGTAAACTAAATAATATTGCCAATGAAAGAATTTATTTGCTTGTTAAGATAGAAAAAATGTCACTTCCTAAATCTCATTCATAAAACAGTCTATTTATAGAGAAATTATCAAACTCCTGAAATTGCCTAGTGTCAAAAACAATGCAACGAAAGGTGATCACTGCATCCCCCTCATAAAGAAAGAATCCAATAACCAAAATTTTGCCCCTCTATAGGAGATCACCGATGCTAAACTAGATGAGAATTTAATAATGAGGATTTTTTATTGTCCATTATTAGAAAGAAATTTAATACTTTGCCTTTTTGGCATGCTGGAAATGACATTTGAATGTGCAGGGAATTGCACAACTTATTAAGACAACTATCCATAGATAAGAGTTTTTTCATGCATCAATGGATTGGTGTTCCCACACTAACTTTCAACTGTTTATATTCATAAAAGTGATACAATTTCAATTCAGCTGTGAAAGATGTAGTAGCTAAACTATATTTTTAAACAACAGAATCTATTTTATACAGCACGAGAAAACATTCTATGCAGGCACCAAAATCCAAAAGATTCAAATACAAGGTAACCAGAATTTTTGTTTACCTATCATTCTCAAACTCATGTTAGACTCAGAGATGCTAAAACATGAAGCCCGACATTATATGGAAAGTTACTAAAATTAGCCACTTTTCCAGCATGTTTTTCCCAATCCTACATCTCCGAGGAAAATTCAAAACAATCAACATTTTTTAAGTGGCAGTGGTAAATCCTTTCAGTAGTTTGCCCACTGTATTAGATATGAAAGGACTAAGGAGGACTTCAAACCAAAAGCGAAATTTTCATCTTTTCATTACTAATTCACTTCATAAAGCATGACATAAGTATCATTCTCATTCTGTCTATCCAGAATTGCATAATGGACTGACAATAAAATGATCTGATTATCAACTTTAAACATATTTAACATGCCTAGTTAATTAGATGGGAAATGTAAGCAAAGCAAGTCAGCTTCTCCTTCTGTAGTTGTTTACTAGTGGATAATTATAACACTGAAAACCTATATTGTCAAATTACTGCGTAAACATCAAATAAATCACTGTTATGTCTTAATCAACATATAAAAGCATCAAACTACATGTTAAAATTCTCAAGAGACTAAAGGTTTCACAATCCTTTAAAAACATGCACTATGAAAAGGCATATATTACCTGTGCATGTTACAGAACTCTTTGATATGGTCTCATATTGTTTTCTTCTTCTTGTTGTTCATCTTTTGGAATAATATCCCAATAGTCAGCAGCCAACCTTTTTCTGTTACTTTTCTTTTGGGACTTTTGAGATGGCCTTTCACTGATTTTTGCTATAATTACATTTTTTCTGAAGATTTCCTTGGAAGAAACAGAGAACTTCATTGTTGGATACCAACCTGCCAAATTTCCCTGTTTGCAGTGTAAATGATCATTATGAATCATATAAGTTAAAAGAAAAAGATTAATGAAAAATGGGACAGACTTACAACACAATATTTGCATCCCTTTTGCAGATTTTCTTTAGATTTTGAATCATCCCGCTGATGCACGGACAAAATAGAAGGAAAAATATCACCAACAAGCATATCCAGAAAAGAAGGTATTTTAAATATTAAAATTTTAGCCAAGGGATTATCGACAATATGTCTTGGGCCACCAAATGATAATGAATTTCATTAGCTAAGTACAGTAATTAAGAGAGCTCGAATCATGACAAAACAATCCAAATGAAAACTCAATATTCTTTAACTTTAGCACACTAAATCATGATGAGAGAGTCAATGAAATCAATTTAATGAAAAAGATAAAGTTTCTATTCATTGTCAGACAAACAAATGATTGCTTGATCAGAAACATTGAGTTTAGGGGTTTATCAGAATATTTCATGTTATAATGAAAAATATTTCGTGCTACAGATAAGTAACCCTCTCATGGATTTATCAGAATAGCATAATGATATTTAGCATGGTTAATTTTGTGTCCTCACAAGTAAGGTCCTCTAATTTATTCAAAGCACCAAGAAAAAAAATTCATTGCAAGGATTAAGGCACCTGACCTTGGACTCTTTGTTGATAGATTTACATCCTGGGCAAACTTTGTTCAAAATCTTTACAACTTCAGACAGGTAATAAGGATGCAGTATTGTGAAAGGAAATTTAATAACCCCAAAATGACCTAAAAATTTATTAATAGCACATCAGCACAAATTTTCAACAACAGAAAGTTACTAGCCAAGTTTCAAATAATATTTCCATCCATACCTTCACAGAATTTCAGATCTTTGGATCCACAAGTGAAGCATTGAGTAGATGGATTTGGCATTCCCAGCTTAGGATCAGTGACCTCACTAACTGCATCAATAGCTAGAACTGAAAGCTTTTCCTGTTACAGTATAATGAAATAATTATATTGTTGGATAACTAAAACGTGGTAAAGGTTATTATGTTAGGCACTCTCTCAAACTTAAAGAAAAATTCGATGGATATTGCATTGAAATTTTCCAGAGTGATATGATTAAATTTAAAAACCATTAGTATAAATGAGAAAAGAAAAACCATTATCACAGCATATCATTCCTAATTTCACTTTTTTTTCCAGAATTATAACCAAGAGCAATTTCATCTGCTCATAAGTCTAAATGTATGTGCATATACACGTAATTTTGTGAAGAACCACTCTCCAATCAATCAATCTTATGCCGAAGTTTTTCCCCATCATCAGCATGGCAAATATTACCTACCTGGCTTAGATTTGTAGATTATGAACGTAAAAGCATTCAAGTTAAATTATACTTAATGTGATGAACGGATCACAGAAAAAAATTTCCATGTTTTCTATTGTTTGAGGCACACAGAAAAATTAGTTAGTAGAAAATGTTTTCCTGACCAAAAGACAACTATTGCCTTAATTGTCTTAAACATAAACAACCTTTCCTACAATAAACATGCAGTAACTTTATGAAATATTCACAATTTTTCAGCCATTACATACAAAGTTTTACTGGTAAAAATTAAACTCTAAAATGTAAAACAATTTAAACCAATCAGTCCAGTTATTGTTCTCATGCTATTGAATTATTTTCCCAACTAATTATTGAGCATGCATTCAAATTGTAATACTTCCACCGCAACATAAAACAACAAGGACTCGCATTCTCTGCTTCAGTTGAAATACCAAAATTAATGGCAGTTACTAAAGCAGATGGCACTCGTTGCTCCTCAAAAAAATCAGTCTCCATTAATTAAACTTGGTAGCTTTTAATCTTTAAATTCACAACTAATCAAGCACTCTGCAAAAAGAAAATCAAATGATTATAATGAAAAAAAAAAAAGTAGAAAAAGCTAGGAAATATATTTCAACAAAATACTTATTGGTGATAAATTTTTGAAAGCAAAAGGGAGAAAAGCACAAATGGGTGACCATAAAAACAAAGAAAACAATGATTTTTGACCGATGAAAATTACATGCATAGAATGCTGAACCACAGCAGCAAAATGCACAAATAGTTACAATACTTGACAAATTTTGGTGGCTCCGATCCGATGTTATACGATTCGACACTCTCTCAACTGGACTAGCTGAAGAGACGCTGCCGATATTGGTATCGGAGAATCAAACCTTTTCTCAACAATCCATTGCATGTGCTCAAGTTTTGCCGCAAGAGCTTTATATTTATATTTATTTACTTTTTTTTCAATTTTTTTCCCATTCACGTACAGTTGCAGCAGCTTTATTAAAAATTAAAAACATTAACCCCAAATTTACTCTTTATATTATTATTATTATTATTATTTAGAAAATCTGATTTTTCAAAATTTTCTCAATTTTATAATTAGTGTTTTGAAATTGTCATCTGATTAATCTTTTAAAAAAGTTATTTTATTTTTTTTTTGAAATTTTTATTAAATTTTAATAATTAATTAATTTTTTATTTAATTTTAATAATTTATATTAAATTTAATAATTAATAAATTATATTTATAAATTTTAATTTTTTATAAGCTAATTAAATATTAATATAATGAAAAATTCTAATATAGATATAGTCATGACAAGTCAATCACAAAGTTTAATTTAAAAATAAAAATTAATTAAAATTATTTTTTAAAAATTATTATAATTTAAATTAAAATTTATGATTAATTTAGCCATAAACAGAAATATGAATTAAATATATTATATAATTTCTTTAATATAATTTAATGATATTAATATATATATGTATATATATATTTAGAAATTAAAAAGTTAAAAAAATCTTTTAACTTTTATAATAAATTAATTATAATTAAATAATTAATTTTTATATTTTTAAAAATTTTAAAATTAAATAATAAAATATATAATTTTTGATGTTCATAATAAATTAATTATATATCAATATTTGGTTTAAATAATATATTTTATTAATAATTTATTTATAATAATTAATTTATTTTATTTTAAAAATTTATTCAATAAAAATATAATTTTTAAATTTTTAATAAATTAATTGTGCGATATAATGTATGTAATTATAATAATATTAATAATAATTCTAATATAATCAATTATTATAAATTTTCTTGTTCAAAATTTTCTTTCTATTTAAAAAATTTTGTTTAATTTTTTTCTTATTTTTTTTTCTTTTTTATAGAATTTATAATTTTTTATATAAAAATATGTGTAAATTTTATTATTGATTAGTGAAAATATCAAGCTATAAAATAAAAAAATTATATTTATTTATTTATATTATTTCGATGAAACTATTATAAAAATTAAAATTATTTTATAATTATTTATTTTTTATAATTATAGTTATTAATTATAAATTAACTATAAATTATTAATTTATAGTTATTAATTTTTTTATAATTATTTGTATTTTATTATTTTTATTGTCATATAATACGTAAGTAAATAACTAGTTTTTGATAATATATCAATACATTTATGCATTAAAAGATATCGAATTAATTTTATGGAATAAATTCAACCATCCACACTTAACATATCCACTCAATTTATATATTTAAAAATTACTATTTTTTATTTTTTAAAAAAAAGAACTAATTAACCTTTTTTTCTTCAAAGAAAATTTTGAATATAGTCGCCAATCCAAATGAATATAGGCACTTAAGGTTCTAATGTCCTATTTTGTCTCCAACAGACATTAATTATTCAATTAAATTTAATACATAACTGGCCAACACCATTAAAAATATTGAAACGTTATCACAAAATTTGTAAATATATATACAATATTATTTTTTATTTTAATTTCAACTTAAGTTTAATGGTTTATGAATATTAGAATAACATGAACAAAGTACAAAATGCTAAATAACCAGAACCAATTCCAACTAATAAATTTTTTTGAACTCAACTAATAAATTCGTACAAACTTATGAAATAAAGAATCACAAACTTATGAAATCTTTCATACCTGAAATTTCAACCGCCATGACTTTTTTGTATTAATTATCACCAAACAGTGGCGTAGCCAGGATTTTAGATAAGGGGGTCCAATTCAACTTAAATACTAAACATTAAAAATATCAAATTATAAAAGAAATAAAAAAATTCCAGATTATAAACTACAAAAAAATAATAATTTCAATTTAACTTCATACTACTTTTCTCAAAAAAAAAAAAACTTCATACTACAAAATCAAATTAAACATTTCAAATTTATAATGTCCTCAAGTATTCAAGCCGATTTCTTAATTCATTATTTTTCAAATTTCAATTCATTTTAGCAAGATAAAAAAATTGCAACAAAATAAATATGAGATTAAAAGTAAGTGGTGTACCTATTCTTAACTTGTTGCCGCTGCCTTGCTGGTGCCAATCGGTGAAAGAATGAAATTGAAAAAGGAAGAAACTGTTATCTGAAAAAAAAAGAAAGAAAAAGGAATTAACGAAGAAGAAACGTGAGAAAGAAGAGAAAGAGTCACAATTAAGTTATTCTTGTTTGTTTGTAATGGGCAGAGTCATTGACAAATCTTGTTTGTTTGTAATGGGCTTGATTAAAAGGCCCAGTTTTAAAGATTGAAAAAAAAGGATGAAAAATATTGGGAGCGTGGATCGAAGTTGCGTGCTCTCACATAGTAAGGCCAAGCTGTTCCATCTCAACCAATGTAATATTCATTCTCAAATATACCTAAAAAATTTTTATTTTTAACTGAGGGGGGAACAGGGCCCCATGGGACCCCCTTTATCTCCGCCTCTGTCACCAAAACATTCCTCCCCCTCCTCCACTATGTATGGAGATATTACCTCCACTGTTGTTAGCCCAATTATTTTTTAATATAATTATATATATATATCTCTAAATTTATTAGATCAGAATTAATTATATTTATACATATTCAATTCACTAATAAGTAAACTGGTTTTGATAAATGATGACATCAAATTTTTACCTAAAAGCTAAATACGAGCTATCATGAGCAAGCAAAATTAGTCAATCAATATTCATTTTAAACCACAAACCATTATTGTTGCTTACTAGTCGGTCAACCGTAAGAAAACAAAAACTTACCCAATTCCTAAACTTTATAAGCCAATTAAATGGAAACACCAATAGAACCATAACCACCTAGAACACATTATTACACCAATATCGAAATTCATTAAAAAAAAATCAAATTTTATATGCACCGTCACAAATTTTTTTATGCACATTGTCTAAAGCTCTACTCCTTGAAAAAAAAAACTATTACATATTATGGTTTACAAAATTATTAAATTCCATATAAAATCTTAATCTTTATAATTTTTTTTATAAATTTAACATAGAATATAACTCAAAATCAAGATATTTCATATTAACTTCAATGTACACCAATAAATCAAATAATACAATATAATACCACAACTATTGTAGAGTTTCATTCCCCAAAAAGAAAACCACACAAAACGCCATTCTTAAAAAATGTGAAAAACAGCATTGAGCAATGGAGCATGATTTCTCATGCCCAATGAATGTACAATAATAGTTAAAATAAAAACCCCAACAACGGAAATTAACAAAAACACTCACTTATTGTTAATTATAGGAAAATATGCAGAGTTAATTAAAATTCAGACTGAATATATTTTTCTTGATGATTTTACAATAATTGTAATTAAATTTATTATTAAGTCACATATAAATTACCAAATTGAAAATGCACTATATTATTAATATATTTTTAATAATTCCTGAAAATTTTGAGAGGATTTTTTTTTCTTTCACGTAAAAAGTAGTTGAGAATAATATGAATAGAAAACCTAAGAGTGGCAAAATAGTAATAAAAAGGATACCGGGGCATAAACTTGTAATGATGGTAAAACATTAAATCTGTAATGTGGGCAAATGCTAGTTATAAATTTATATAATTTATTATAAATTTATTATAAAATTGACTATAATAATAAAAAAAATTATAAAATAACGGTGGATGGTATTTTTTTAAAATTTTAATTACGAATTTAACCTCGGACATTATGTATAAATTGCTATTTGACACTGGAAACTTATTGAAATTACTAAAATAATCTTTTTGGATAGTTTTGGGAATCGATGGTTTTGTTTTTGATGTGGGTCCCATCATTGGACTGTAGATTTTGTTTTTATTTTTTATTTATGGATTACTGATTTATAATTTGGCAAAGTGGGTAACGAGTTGCATGGAGGGGCTTTAAAAGGATAGAAGATAAAATTAATATGGTAATACACAAAATACAATCACTTTTTTTTTTTCCGACAATAATCACTTAAGAGGGTGTTTTTCAAAACTAGAACTTTTCAGCTTATTATGAATAAGTAATTTTTAGATTATAATCAGATTAAAAATAAGCAGTTAAGCGTTTCCATAAATTAGTTAATAATCAGCTGATAATCAGTTTATAATAAGTTAAGTGTTTCTGTAAAATCAGCTTATAATCAGTTTTTAATTGCAAAAACTGTCAAAATGACCAAACTATCCCTGAGTTTATTTATTGTATAAAAATAATTTTTTAAATGTCAATTCAAAATTTATTTTGCAATAATAATAATAATAATAATAATAATAATAAAATTTATTTAATAATAATAATAATAAGATTAGTGTTATCAATAAATTATACAAATAAAAAACTAAAGTGTATAGGGTGGGTAAATTTGAAATATTGAAGATTAGGTAGGGATAATATGGTCTTTTACTTGGTCAAAACTGCTTAAAAAATAAGTGCTTAAAAAAAGTAGCAAAACCCAACTTTTAAAAAACTGATTAAAATCATATTATAATATACTATTTAAGTTTTCAGAAACACTTAAATAAACAACTTATAATCTAAAAACTGCTTATAATCAGTTTTGACCAGCTTTTAAGTTTTGAGAAACACCCTCTAAATATATGACTGAATAGAAATCATATCATAAATAAGCTGGGGCCATACCTTTGTTTATCGATAATCCTAATAAAATCTTTGAAAAAAAAATCAGAAAGTTTATTTATTATATAAGGCTCATAATTAGCATTTAATATATAAAATTTTTTATGTACCTCATTAATTCAAACTTCTTTTTCATTTGGAAATTTGGTAATTCTATACATATAAAAAGCTATTTGTAACCACAAAAAAAGTATAAAAATATTTAAAATGTTAAAAATATTACTTTTTTCATTTCAAAATGAAAGAAATACTTTTTATCTCATATAAATTTAAAAAAATAAATTATTTAATTAATATTATGAAATATGTGGATGATTACTTAATTAGATTAATTTTATCCTATTAAGATTATGATTAATTTTATCATATTTAAATTAGGATTTAATTTGATAATAATTGTAATCTTTTATTTCTATCTATATTCTACTTACACCATTATATATACATCATTATAGGTGATACAAAATAGAAAATTCATAATAAAAGAGATTTCTCTGATTTCTCATTCTTTATCTATCTTATCTCTTCTTTTATTTACAACACGTTATCAGTACGATAGACTCTACAAAATAATAGTGAAGTGAGAAAGATCTAATTTTTTAAATTTATAAGAGAATTGTATTCTATTTCTCAGGTCAATGTATGATTCTGCTAATAACTTATCTTATATTCTCATTATTTTCTATATGGAGAATTTTATTGTATTTTCTGGACTTGATTAAAATTATGTCACATACATGCCTATAGTTTATATGATTAATTGCATGTATTTTAGATTAATCATATTTCAACAAGTGAGAGCTACTCTATTATAGATTCTTTAAAAATTTTATAATTAAGGTTCTAAAGATATATCTGATTGGATGATTGATTTTTATTTTATGTGAATTAAGTTCATTGTTAAAAAGAAAAAAAAAGAATATACATATTTTACAAATGTCGCCACATATTACCTTGGCCAATCCATTTTTAATATGGCGTGCACAAATTGTATTGTTTAAAAATGTAACAGTTGTCCTAAATTCATTTATTTATTTTTTATAGACATGAATCGATTATATATATTTTGGCCAAAGCCCTTCATCTAATATTTTTGCCAACTTTGGCCATTTGGTCTTATTGGCCATGTTTAAGGTTTGCAAATTTGAAGGGGAAAAATATATACAGTACAACACCACCATATTTTTTGTTAACCTTTTTTTTTGCTATTTATTTCTTCTTTGTGCGTGGTCAAAATATCAAGGCATCAACAGTGAGTATGAGTTTGTATACTACGGTATATTATTAAGTTCATTTATGACATAGTAGTAAATTTAAATTTAATAGTTTTTATGTTTATAGTTATATATCTAATAATATAATATAGTATATGAAAATAAAAAATATAAAAATTATGAGTAAATATTTTGGTGACGTTTGTAAATAAATTGATATTTAAAATGATTTGATATAATTTTAGAGTTATGGTATTTAAACTCTAATTATATTGTTTGGTCTTTATTTATTTGATGAGCTCTGTAATTTATCTAATTTATAATTTTTTTAATTTGGTATATTTATAATATTAAATCTCATAAAATTTAAATTTATTGCCCTTGATATTTTTTAAAGAAATTATCCATTATAGATACTTGATAATTAGATTCACATTGATATTGTAAATCTTGGATATATTTGAGAAGAAAATTAAGTATTCCTGTAGGATCGCTTAGAAGTAATGATATATATTTTTTATTATTCAGACGAGAAATTAAAAATTGATTATCTCATTATTAATAATTTATTACAATATTTTTAATAAATATTAAATTTTTCATACCTCAAATATACCAAGGCAGTAGCAATATTAAGAGTATGGATTCATAAAATATTTTAAACTAATTTTTTGTTTATCTGTAGTTAAACAAAATTATTAGCTTTTAATGAAAAATTATCAAACTCGTCCAGTTGGCTTAATATCATTCTCTGAAGTGAATGTGCTATTTTTTTTAAGACTATAGATGAGATCTTGATAAAAAGAGTTGTGGTAAAAAAAATTTTCTACCAATTTTGAAATTAAAAAGTACTAATAACTCTCATAATTATTCATGATAAGAAAATATTTGTTATAATTATCATTAGCAGAAATTAATGTTAACATGATATCTGGTTCTGCAAATATGGTTGAAGATTCCAGAAGAATCCATCTTATATTCTGAATTTGAACATTCTGAATTTGAGTAAAATAATATTTCGATGATGCATTGTATTCAAGTAGATCCTGAAGAATTCTACTAAGTTTAAAGAATGCGTCGCAATGAATATCATATTGAAACAAAGTAAAAGAAATATTGAATTTTTATGTGTTAACTCTACTAATTTAAACCAGAAGTTCATATTTAAGAAATTCTAAATTTCTTAACTGGATTGTATTTTATAAAAAATAAAGACAGTTGAGTTACACTATATGCACCGGAAGTATATAGATCCCAAAATTTTTATACTTTGGCATGATCGTCTTGATCATCCAAGTTCAAACATGATGCGACATATTATTAAGAATACAAATGGACATCCACTGAAAAATAAAAAAATTCTTTTGTCTAATAATTATTTTTATGCTTTTTGTGCTCAAGGTAAATTAATTATGATACTTTTACTATCTAAATTATATTTAGAGTTCCTTGAATTCTACAAAGAACAAATAAAAATATTTGTGGTCATATTCTTCAATCTTGTGGACCATTTAAATACTTTATGATTTTAATTAATTCTTCAACTCGATGGTTACATATTTATCTATTGTCAACTCGTAATATTACTTTTGCTAAATTCCTTGCTCAAATTATAAAAGTTAAGGTCAATGTTTCTAGATTATCATATCAAGACAATTTATTTAGATAATACATATGAGTTCACTTAAAAAGTATTTTATGATTATATTACCAATGAACATTTTATTGCATATGTTCATACTCAAAACTTTCTATATCCATTTGGATATATTTTTGGATACATATTATAGTTTATATTGCATCTTTAATTTATATTTAACTGCCTGCACATTATAAGTTTTTCACTTTACTACTTGTGCTTATTTGATATTAAAATTTGTGATATTAAAATTTCTTATTTGAAGTGTATCTATTTTAATTGCATTTTCTTAAAGAACGAAAATGGATTATCAACATTGTCTTAATATTTATGTAGGTTTTTATTGTTTATATTTGATATTATGGATCTTTAACGGTAAATTTTCTAAAGCAAGTTTTTAGTGAGTTAGTTTTATTACCATTAGGGAAAGATAAAAGTAAAGGTCTAAAAGCACAAGAAATTAGTTGGAATATACCAACTTTATCCAATCTTGATATACACACAAATCAATATAAACTGAAAGTTTAAAAACTAAAACATTTGCAAAATATTGCAAATCAGTTATCAGATATCTTTACAGATACTCAGAATGTGTATAAATTATATATTCTAATTGCTAATAGTCATACTCAATTGATTGTCCCTGTAAGACATCCTATTAATATGGTATCCAATGAATCAATATATGCTTGATGTGTGGTAGACCATCTGGTTTAAATTATTATTTTTTGAAAGAAAGGAAAATAAATAATTTTAAAATGACGCTCCTGAAGAGGTCAAAAGTAATATAAATCAGCAATTCATATTTTTAGAGAAGTAACCTCAGAAGTGGTTTCGGTACCGAAAAATTATGAGGTCTCATTAAAATCTAGAAATATGTGAGAAAGAGATGAAATTATTGTTAATAATATGTTCACATATGTTACAGTTGAAATTATCAAAATATGCTTGAACTTAAAAATATTTAAAATTGTCGATGTTAAAGTGATTGGCCAAAATTGAAAGAACTAATTCAGGCTGAGCTATATTCATTTGCTAAACATATAATATTTGGACTAGTATTTCAGATACCAGAAGATGTCAGATCCATGGGGTATTGTATGTAAAAAAAAATAAATAAATCAAATGAGATTATGAAAAGAGCACATTTCCTCTATTATGAATGCAATTACTTTTAAAATTATTTTGGCAGCTCCTAAATGGCTCAACATTATATTATGACAATTTACTCATATGGCTCGTAAGAGAAATGAGTTAAATGAAATTGTGAGATATAAGACATGACTTGTGGTATAAGAATTCTCACAAGATCTAGTAAAGATTATGATGAGACATATCCCCTTGTCATGGATGCTATTATCTTTAGATTTTTGATATATTTGGCAGCCTCTGAAAGGCTCGACATATACTTGATGGATATTGTGACAATTTACTTATATGGTTAATTAGATAATGGCAAATATATAAAAATTTCTGAAAGATTTAAGATGCATGAAGCATCAAGATGTCTGAAGCATATAATACCTTGGCAAATATACTATATTGTGCTTCAAAGATCCTGGTATGAGCTTAATCAATGTAGGCGGATATAATATAATTGCCTATTTGAACATTTAGAGAAAATGAATATAAAAATAATTTCATTTGCCCATGTGTTTTTATCCAGAAGATAAATTCATAATTTACTATAGTTGCAGTTTATGTTAATATAGTGAAAACTCCAAAAGAGATCTTAATTACTGCAAACTATTTAAAGAAGGAATTTGAAATGAAGAATCTTGGAAGAATAAAATTTTATATTGGTTTCAAGTTGAGTATCTATCAAATGGAATTATTTTTCATCAAGAATAATATATCGAAACATCTTAAAATAATTTTGTATGGATAAATATTATCCATTAATCACTCTAATGGTTCTCTTAATGTAAAAGGATATCATTTTCACTCACAAAATGATAATAAAGAGATTTTTGGTCCTAAAGTACCATATCTCAGTATAATATAGATAATTTTATATATTGCTAATAATATAGTACTAGATATTATTTTTGTTGTTAACTTGTTTTGCAAGGTTTAGTTCTACACCAACTAAAAAGCATTGGAATGGAGTGAAACATGTTCCTTGCTATATATGTGGCACATCTGATATGGGTTTACATGTAATAATATTAATATGTCATGGTGATATATGAAGCATACAATCACTGTTACTTCACCAAATCATTCAGAAATATTAGCCATTTATGAAACTAGTCGTGAATATGTATAGTTGAGAACCATAATCAAACATATCAGAGGAGCTTGTGGATCACCTATTAGAAATCAACAAACTAACAATATTGCATGAAGATAATACAGCATGCATTACGCATACCAAGGAAAGCTACATAAAAGGTGACAAGACTAAATATATATCACTAAAGTTCTTTACACTTATGAACTTATGAATGAAGAAAAAGTCAATATTTGCAAAGTTCGCTCAAATGACAGTCTAGCAGATTTATTCACAAAGACACTACTCACATCAGTCTTCAAAAGATATGTATACAATGTTGGAATGTGTTTGCTTAAAATATCTTAGTTAGATGTATTTTTAAAGAAAAGTTACTTATGAATACTGTACTCTTTTTTCTTCATTAAGTTCTTATCCCACTGAATTTTTCTTAGCAAGGTTTTAACGAGGAATATTCATAGAGGTAGTCATCCAAGGGGAAGTGTTATGAAATATGTGGATGACTACTTAATTAGATTAACTTTATTCTATCAAGATTATGATTAATTTTATCCTATTTAAATTAGGATTTAATTTGATGATAGTTGTAATTTTTTATTCCTATCTATACTCTACTTACACCACTATATATACCCCAATTATAGGTGGTGCAAAAATAAAAAAATCATAATAAAAGAAATTCATCCGATTTCTCATTCTCTATATATCTTATCTCTTCTTTTATTTACAACAGTTAATAGATAAATTTTTTTTATAATCTATCTATTTTACCTTTCATTTATACAAAATATCTATTGTTTATTAAAAAAATCAAAAATTAAAAAGTTATTTATTAAATAAAAGTAATAATAATTTAAAAATATAAATAATTAAATATGATATTGTTGATTACAAAATATTTAAATAGAAATATAATTTTTTTATAAGAAATATGGATATAATTATTAATTTACAATATAACTATAATCTAAATAAAATAATAAAATTATATTTTGAGATAAATAATAAAAGAAAAACATTCTTATTATTTTGGGGCTAAGAAAGTATAACATAATTTAAATAACCTTGATTAAAATATTAATTACATTCTCTCTCTCCTTAATTAGCTTCTTCCATTCCCAATACAATTTCTTACTTTCCAAACACAAAAAAATTATAACATTACCATATAATTAATATTGTTTAAAATTATAAAATATAACATTACAATATAATTAATAATTTGTTAGCTTTTTTTAGTCCTCCTGATTATCATTTTCTTCCTATATAATAATTGGAATTTTCATGACTTTCCAAACACAAAAAAATTATAACATTACCATATAATTAATATTGTTTAAAATTATAAAATATAACATTACAATATAATTAATAATTTGTTAGCTTTTTTTAGTCCTCCTGATTATCATTTTCTTCCTATATAATAATTGGAATTTTCATGTTTACATATATATATATATATAAGATAACTAGTATTAAATAATTGTAGACCACCTTTTTCAAAAATAATAATAATTTTTTAATAAAATTATACTTATCTTTATATACAAATAATACTAAAATTTTACAATTTGATTATGAATTGGATAAAACTAATATTCTTATTTGAAATAATTTTTTTTATAAAATTTAATCTAATAAAATTCTTAAAATAAATTAATAGAGTCAAGAATTAAAATGAAAAAATGTATAAAAATTTTAATAATTTAATAAATAATATAAAATAATAAAAATTTAAATTTTACTATAATATTAAATGTTCGATTTTATCTTCAATTTGCCTGTAAATTTTTTGGCTTAGAAAATTTGACCTCTCCTTTCGTTCAATTTTTTGTTGTGTCACTATATACAAATGATCAATTAATAAAATTATATATAAATGTATAAAATATTATGTAAATAATATAACACATTATGTAACATTAAATATATAAAATATTATTAAATATATTTTTTAAAAAACTATCCGTAAAATATTAAGAACTGATCATGTTAGAAATGGTAAAAATAATTTAATTTGTTGATAAATTACAAGTGCTAAAGACGAAATGGTAAAAGCTAATGGTGAAGAGAAATTTAATGAGAAAGTTATTTACATACATACATACATATATATATGTTTATATATATATAAGCTAATAATTTTATTATATATATGTAATACTGTATAGTCATTTAAATTAAAATATTATTTCTTGAAAATTATAATTTTTCTAAATTACAATTTCAGTATTTACCAAATAAAAACAGAAATAAGGTGAATTTTTCAATCATATTATATTTTTGGAAGTGTTAAATGGACATAAGGATTCAGTAAGAAATGATCATAAAAGGGTAAAAAATCTCATTTACCTTTACTTTTTGATTTTGACGGCTTGTAAAATGTTCAACCTACCCTTCACATACCATCTCTCCTCCAAACTTAACTTGGTGGACCATTTATATTTTTCCATATCTTGAATATACAACTACATTTAATGCTACTCCATCTTCCAATCCACAATTAATCTCACATATTTTTTCTGTAAAATTTAATCTCACGCTATCAAATACTAATAATTATCTTTCCCTTCATCTTCACCTTTTCAAGATCAATCTGATTTTCCTTCTTCCCCTTCATTTTCCATCCTATCTGATTTTCCTTCTTCTCCATCATCTTCCGCACTATGCAAAACCCACAGAAAGTGAAATCACTCATGAATGGAAAGAAGGATGAGTTTTATGTTGTATTCAAAGGTCGAAAATGTGAAATTTATACTTCCTGGCATGAATGTGTTGCCCAAGTTATTAGGGTGAGTGAGAGTGTCTATAAAGCATATGATATTTTTGAGGATGTTGTAGATGCTTGGAAATTTTTTTAATAATATTGGAGACAAAACAAGTCAGCTTCCATAACAAAGAATTTTTTAAAGGGCAAAGGATGAATCAAGAGTTTGACAGTAGTACCACATTTTTAGAATATGAAAATCAAGTTTGTATCTATTTACATGCATTTCCTTTCGTCTTCATCGCTAGAATCTTACTTGGATTACATATCTCAAAATACCGATCAACAAATATTCATCACTGGCTTTTTGTTATATCACGAACATATGTGGCCTTATGTTTATGATAAGCAGATAAATTCATTTAGTTAGTTGTGATTTTGAGTTACGAAAATGTTATATAACTTTTTTTTTTATGAATGATCAATTTTAAACATCCCAATTCACATTATTATTTATAATAATAAATTGATTTTCTTTACTTAAATGATAAGTGAGCAATAACAAATTCATGTAACATTTTTTTGTTGGATCACATGAAAAATTCAACATTGTTGAATTCACTTCGATAATCACTGATATCTATGAGCATTTAGAGATAGTAGATGGTATTTTATTTGAGATCCAAAAATACTAAATAGTGTTATCTGTATTATTGTAACAATTGGTAATAAGATGTTATCTTTAAAGTTTCAATATTTGGTAATCTTTAAAGTAAGATCTTGGTTCTGATTATCCATTATTTAACAATGTTAATTGTTTAAGAATGTCAAATAATGTTGTCTTTGTCATGATCATATAATCAGAGATAATATAAATTGAATGTATACTTACTGATGTAAACCAGCATGGCAAGGATCCTTTGGTGCTACAACAAGGACCATTGACAAGGAATAAAGCAAGGAAGTATGGCGTCACTCTTGGATTGCATGTTCAAGACTTTGTTACAAGGGAGGTGACTGAATTAGCAATAAACAAGTGCAGTATGGAGCTGGAAGACCAACAAAGGCTGATTGTAATGCTGAATGTTTATATGGAAGATAAGGCTTTAAAAATGGGCTAGAGGAGCAAGAAAGGAGTAAGGAAGGCAGCCCACATGCAAGCATATGGGCCTTGGACGAAATTAGGTTTTTTGGGACCACTTTTGTCACATGGGTAGCCTATTCTGTCATGCACATGGGTTGTGTTCACACCCATGCACATGGGATGTGGTTCCCTTCTTTCCTTAGTTGGTTAGGATGATATTTTCCTTATTTGACAAGGATCCTTCTTTCCTTAGTTGGTTAGGATGATATTTTCCTTATTTGACAAGGATCCCTCTTTCCTTAGTTGGTTAGGATGATATTTTCCTTATTTGACAAGGATCCTTCTTTCCTTAGTTGGTTAGGATGATATTTTCCTTATTTGACAAGGATTTTGACTTTGTAATTTTCTTTTTTTCACTAGGGTTAGGATAGTTACGAATTTTAATTTGTTTTTCTATAAATAGGGCCTTATTTTCTTGTAAGAGGAACTTTTGACAAAATTATATTCAGATTGCTTTTTATGCAAATTTCGGCCATCTTTGAGTGAGTGAGAGATTTTGCTTCTTTCATTGATTGCATCACGAATCAGACTAACTTATCAATTTCGATTGTGGCGTTCTTCTAATCCGTCCTTCCAAATCCTTCCGTCATTAGTGTTCTTGCTTCGCTAAGCATTGGGTGCTATAGAGGGTGGTTTATCCTTGTTCTTGGATTCCTATATCGAAGCGTGCGTTGGGGTTTGAGGCCTTCATTGCCATAGGGTTCCGCGTCACTTACCCAGTAACCATTGTTAAAATCACAAATTTAACACATTTAAAGATTACCAAATGTTCTCCTATTAATTAGATAATTATTCTCATATAATTACCCAATAGTTTAATTAAATTATAATTATCTTATTTGTAATTTAACTATGCTTGATCCCATATATGTTGAACCAATTTTAATAATACAACATGGTCAATGTGGCTAATCATAGTTTAATTTAATTATAATTATCTTATTTGTAATTAAACTATGCTTGATTTCATATATGTTGAACCAATTTTAGTGATACAATATGATCAATGTGACCATTAATTTAATTATAATTATCATATATGTAATTAAATTGTGCTTGATTTCATATATGTTCAACCAATTTTAATGATACAACAATGTGGCTAATCATAATTTAATTTTAGTTATCTTATTTGTAATTAAACTATGCTTGATTTCATATTTATTGTGTAACACCCTTATACCCCATATACATATAATACACATACTTAGTATATGTAAAATACACATACATAATACAAGAACGTCACAGTACAGTCTTTTCAAAAATTTCTATAATTCCAAAGTAATTATTTTAAATACTTAAAATGTATTTTAACAAACAAATAAAAAAAATTCATCAATGATTTAAATATTAAAAATATATTTTAAAAGAAAACCTTTGAAAAAAATTTGCCAGAGTTTCGTCTTTATTTTGGTATTCCCAAATTTCAAATTTCACAACCTACATTTAAAATACACTCCCAATTATTTATTCAATCATACATTTCTTTAAAATAGCCCAACGGCTCAAACCACCAACATATCAGCAAAACACATCTATCAATATATTTATAAATATAAGTCCCATTTGTTTTAAAAGAACTTCCAACACTTAACACCAAAGGAAATCTTTATAATTTACATCATATACATAGTTATATATATAATATACATACTTAAGCAAATTTCAAAAGTTTAAAATTTATACATGAAATGCAGATGGTACTGGTTCGTATAACTCAAAACCCTTCACAACGACTAACTGTAGTCTATACCTAGGGTAATCTAGCAGCACTCTCCGGATCTTACGGATCTACTCTATCACTGCGAAATGAAATCTATTCGCATTAAGCATTTCTCCTAGTAGTACATACTTTGGTATAAAGAAAATGATATTTCACTCATAATGTCAATAATGCACTATAATTCAAATGACACCCAACACATATTAAAATTTAGTTAATATAGTAATCATCCATACACATTCTAAACTCCTTATATATTGGTCTAGTTTCAGAAATATTATCTTGGGCTATCTCAATCATCTGTGACACCAGTGTGTCTCACCTGAAGACGTAATGAGTTTATGACACTAGTATCTTATAACACCCTTATACCCTATATACGTACAATACATATTTTCAGCATATGTAAAATAAGCATATACAGTACAAAAATATTACAGACCGGTTTACTAATTTTTTTTTTCACATTTTCAATTTAAAATTTCTAATTCTAAATATATAAAAATTAAATAGAATATAAATATTCTTTACTTGTTATAAGAACCCAAAATAAATAATATATATAAAAATCTTTGGAAAAAATTTGCTAGAGTTTTATCTGTAATTTGGATATTCCAAAATTTAGCAATTACTCAACCTGCAAAAAAGAAAACACTCTCAATAATTTCCAATCACCATCTCAACCATACTTCTCAATTTCATCAAGTTTTTCAAACATTTATATATAAAGATATATATATAAAATTTAAAACACACTAACTCTCCCATTTCAAATGCATTGACCCAAACATTCTTTATAATATAAAGTACGTAAAATTCAAAACATAATATATTATGCATAATACTCAAAATGTACAATAATATAAAAATATATACATACTGCTGGCAGTGTTTCTGATCTCGATAGCAACTCAATAAGCTCAACTACAAGTATAGACCCGACCTGGTTTAGAAGAACTCTCTGGCTCAATTGGGTCTACCCTGACACCTGCGCGATGAAAACAATCGCGCTAAGCCGAAGCCTAGTTGTGAGCGGGAATTTTTGCCCCCACTCCCGGTGAAATGGTTCTTGCGACTTCGGCACTGTTTAAGCTTGGGGCATTAGAGAACACGGACCTAAGTCCGGAGAAAATGAAGTCGTCACCCGGACGGGCTGAGAAAAAGAAAGGGGTGGATGACTCGATTACTAAGAAATCCCCAACCCCCTAATGGGTTCAGAAAGTTGGGTACGTGTGGGGAAGGTGAGAAATGGCCCAGCACCCCCACAACGCCCGGTTCATTAGAACCGGCCTCCTTTACAGGTCTTAATATTATAAAATTCTTAAATATAACAATATTATCCATATTACACACAACAATTAAAATAAAGCATCGATATTTAAAAATCAAAACAATGTCCAAGCAAAATAAATAAATGGACAGCCATCCGAAGATGGAAACATGCCCTTACATAATCCATGCCTAAATAGGACACCCACCTAAAGGTAAAAACATGTCCTTTAAATTGGTCTAAAATATAAAAGCAATTTAAATTACATGATATTTAACTAATGAGGTACCCATAAAGTAGAAATATACCTCTTACAACATTTGAAAATCTAAATAAATCGATAGAAGTAAATAACCATTCATCATAAATAAATCATTCATCAGAGATATCAATCATCAATCAAAATAGAAAGTAAACATCCATCCACGATAAATTAAATAAATCAAGCATTGAACTTAAATAAATCAACCACCAAAGCATATAATAGACTATATAATTAAATCTAAAAATAAAGCAAGTAAAGATACATATTAGGGTCACTGATTCTCATTTAAAGTTCTTTAATTAATATTTTAGGATTTTGGAATTTATTGGTTTAGGCTACTGTAGGTTTTAAGGGAATTGAAATAGATTAAAGTTTTATAATTTAAGAGATTGATAAGGTTCTTTGATTGACCAAACTAGGGTTTGAGTGGTAAAATCATGAAATTAGGGTTTGGATACTTTAAAACATTTGAGTTTAGGACTATTAGCTACTGGATTGTTGTTTTTAGGTTTAATGTGTTGAATTTTAATATTTAGG
The DNA here is from genome assembly GCA_947685225.1 of Garcia nutans. Taxonomy (NCBI): domain Eukaryota; kingdom Viridiplantae; phylum Streptophyta; class Magnoliopsida; order Malpighiales; family Euphorbiaceae; genus Garcia; species Garcia nutans. The sequence continues at coordinate 4,788,094 of CANTUV010000013.1, forward strand.
TTTATAAGGTTTTAAGGGTTAGGGTTTAGGAAAATTAGGGTTTAAGGTTTTAAGGGAGTTAGGGTTTAAGAAAACTTAGGATTTAGATTAGCTAGTTTGGGGTTACTGTCTTGATTTTGAAGTTGGACTAGGGTTTTTATAGTGTTTCCGAAAATATATTTGATTTTGGAGTTTCAGAAATCAATTTATAGTTTTATAAAGCTTTATATGATTTTTAGAAGCTGTAAGGTAAATTTAGGGTTTAAAGGTTTTGAAAAATTGAAAAGCAAATAAGGGTTTTAGGGAATTAATAAAATGATTTAAGGTTTTGGAAAGTTGGAAAGTAGATTAGGGTTTTAATATTTTGAAGAAATAGATTAGTAATTTTAGGGTTTTTGAAAATTGAGGAGACGATTTAAGGTTCTAAGCTTTAGAAGAAGTAAATTAGGGCTCTAAAGTTTTTTGAATCAAAAGAAACAATTTCATGATTCAAGCTACTGTAAAGAAAAAGGAGATTAGATATTCATACCTTCGTTTGTTGGTTCCACCAAAAATTGCTTCTTGGATGAACAAGAACAAAGGCAAGATGGCTGCCTTTGATGGATTGATTGCTTGTTTGCTTATTCTCCTCTAAAAAGTTCGATCATTTTCACTCTGCCAAGTTCGATCTTAGTTCAAAGTTTTCTTTTTTTCTCCAAAAGTTTCTCTCCTTTCTGTGTTATTTTTAGTCTTATTATAGGAAATTTCAATGATTAATCTTAATTATTTACAAAATTTATCATTAATTAGGAAAAGGAAACCAAAACTAAATAGAATTTGGTTTAAAAAATTCCGTCAAAAAAATTTCGCTGGAAAAAAAAAAACTGCTGCGGAAAAATTTTGCTGGCGAAAAAAACTACTGTGGGCTACTGCGAGGATTGCCATGGAAATTTGCGAGCTGGGAGACTAGAGGCTACTTCATCCTGCGGGCGAAATGGCCCAAGGCCATTTCGTCCAAACTTTTCGGCGACGAATTTTTTCGTTGCCGATTTTTATTTTTATTTATTTATTATTATTATTTTTAATTTTTTATTAATTATAAAAACTAAATACTAAAATAAATATTATTTAATTAAGATAACACAAAAATTATTTTGGACTAATTAAAATATATTGGACAACACAAAAATTATTTTGGACTAATTAAAATATATTGGACTGGACTGGATAAAAAATGAAGGGTCTACAGTTTGCACCCTGCTTGAACGATCTGAGACTTTAGTAAAAGAGAGTGAAAAGCAATAAGACTTAATTTTGAGATGGTTGAAGTTTTGGGTTCTGGACCCGGTTCGAGTTCTGGACTCAAGAATAATTTTAGGTTCTGGACCTAAGGGTAATTTTGAGTTTTGGACCCGGGCTAAGTTCTGAACTTAGAAGAGATTCTAGTTTCTAAACCTAAGGATAATTTGGATTCTGGACCCGAGCTAAGTTCTGGACTTAGAAGAGATTCTAGGTTCTGGACTTAAGGATAATTTGGGTTCTGGACCCGAGCTAAGTTCTGAACTTAGAAGAGATTCTAGGTTCTGGACCTAAGGATAATTTGGGTTCTGGACTTGAGCTAATAAAGATTTAATTATCTGCAAAAAATAATTCTTTGATTTTAAAAAGTTTGGCTAATTTTTATGCACGTCTTCTTTTTTGCCCCTGCGTGTAAAAATATTTATATACACGCAAGTATATTTGAGTGATTAAATTGAACGATTGAATTTACTGTGTATTTACTGTGTAGTCACTATTTATATACTATTTGCTATTCATAAATAGTAACTTACTATTTGTAAATAGTAGTTTTCTATTGTAAATAGTAATTTACTATTTCTCAATAGTAATTTACTATTAATAAATAGTAAAATTTACTATTCCTCAATAGTAAATTTACTATTTATCAATAGTAAAGTTTACTATATATCAATAGTAAAATTTACTTTTTGAATTTTATTTTTTCCTTGCCGTTCCTCTATATAAACGAATGAATTCCTTCATTTCATTCACATCAAATTTTTATTCTCTCAAATTTAGCATATAGTTTTGAAAAAAAATGCATGCTTCAAGATTAGGAACTCATTCTAATGCTGAATTATTAGAGTTTATTCGGCATCATGAAGATGGGAATATAGATCTACTAGCCGGAATGCCGCTTCATTGTAGTTCAAACCAAAAGAGTGCGGTAATTATTTTTCCCCTTTTTTTTCCCTTCGTCTTTCAGTTATTTATTTATTTTGCTTTATTTTCTTTTTTCTTTTTTTTTTAATTTTTAATTTTTTATTATATTATTTTTTATTATTACGTTTGTCTTTATTTTTTTATTTATATTATTATTTTTAGAAAGTTTAGGAAAAATATATTAATTTAAGTAGATAGAATAATATGTACTTACCTTGTATTAACTTAGCTGGCTCCGTGTTAGCGTGATCATTGTATTGTTCGGGCCGGAGGGTGTATCTATAAAGCCCGACAATGGTATGATGTAGTGCATTCTCGAGTAAGGCAGATTATTCGAGATTGCAGCTTTGAGAGCTCCATCTTAGAATTGCCATCCGAGGAGTATCTGATAGACCGGAGTGTAGTTTAGGCACTTGCAGAACGATGGTTGGACACAACTCATACTTTTCACTTGCCCATTGGAGAGATGACAATTGGTCCGGTCGACTTTGCTGCGATAACCGGCCTTCGGTATGATGGCGTTCCGGTTCCTCTTACTAATGATATTTTGACATTTGAAGAAATTCAGCAATTAATTGGTATGAAACCATCATATAAAGGGCCTTTTAAGATAAAAATCGAGCCAATTCGTAGTTATTGGATGAACTATGAAGGACGAATTCACAGAGACACGACCCAACAATATGCTCGAGGATTTTTATTATATTTTCTTGGGTCGACCATCCTAGGCAACACTGAATCTGCTATCCATTTGTCAATGTTGAGGGCCCTTTCTTATTTTAGGACGATACCACTTTATGGCTGGGGTGAAGCTGGTCTCGCCTGTCTTTACCATGGTCTTGACAAAATTTGCCAAAATAATAAGTCTTTCGTCGACTTGATGGCGGTTGTTGAGGTACTCTTTTTCCACCAATGTCAATTTTATTCTTTTCTTGCATGAATTTGATTTTTATTGTTTTTGTAGGCATGGGCATACGAGCATAACTTTGTTAGGGTGCCTGGTATTTCCCGAGAGAGAATCGGTATCCGAGATTTAATTTCTGGTTGTCAGATCGTGTGGACGTTCCCGGCTCTCACCATGTGCATACCCAATACTTTGTGTTGAGCCGCTTGACCTGGGACCAGGTAAAATAGCATTAGTATGCTTTAAAATTTATATGAAAGTTTACTTACCTTATGTTATTTGCAGATGAATTAGGCCTGGTGGAACCCAGAAGAGCGGACAAACTGGTCTCCCTTCATGAAGGCTACGCTATCTTTCCAACATACTCGCCGAGTCATCGGTGGCCCAGTGTCTAGTGGTTGGTTTCTCGGAGAGAGAGTTTATGTGTGGTTTCTTGGTCTAGAATAGTGGAGGGTTCCGATGCATTGCCCGAAATATACTTTAAATATTATATCAATGCCGGAGGATGCATGGTGGTTGTCCCGACACGGTCATGATGTTGAGACATTTCTCCATCCACCGGGTGCGTTTTATGCCCATTTTATTCAAAGAAGGCTCTTGAACTTTGATGTATCTCCTGTTGGTGTACGAGAAATTTTTGAAGAAAATGAGGGTAGAGATGAAGAGGAACATCATAGAGATGCAAGAGAGTTCGTTCCACATCTCGGGACTAGCACTTCTCAGGTAAAACTTTTACCATTTTTTCATTGCAACCGCTTCTTTCTTTAAATTTTGATTCTTTAATGATTGTTGCAGGTTGCCGGCTCATTTGATCATGAGGCTGGACCTTCTTTTATTGCTCCTTCATTTGCTCATTCTAGCCTGCCAGATATGCCATTTCATCCGCAGGGCATTGATATGAATTACTTGGTGAGTGTTCTTATTTTATGGTAATTTATGCTATATGTATGCATGATTATGTATGCTCTTACCTTTTTCCTTCCTGGCTCACAGTGGATGCTTGAAGAACAAAATAAGAAACTTCAAGAAGAGTTGGCCGCTAGTCGTCAGCAGGCTTCTCATTTTGAAAATTTGTATCATCAATCAGAACAAAATTTTTTAAGACTTCTGATTTCAGGGGATGAGGGATCCTGGTGCTTCTTCATCTAGAGGCCCCTAGACTGATGACCATGAGATCCTTTTGTCTACTTTCGATGAGGACCGTGACAGATTAGAACTCTAAGGTAATAGGAATTTTGGTGCTTCTGCTTCGGCCGAACTCGGGATGAGTGATTTGCCCCCTCCTCCAACAAGCAATGATTTTTTTAGAGTTTTATTTGATGACCTACCACCACCTTCTTAGTAATGTATAAATTGTATCAATTGTATGAACATTGCACAATAAGCATAAAAATAATAATACATAATTTCTGCCTTTACTGTAACTAACTTTTTTTTTTATTACTGCACCACAATTATTACGTTTTCTTTTTCATATATACACATTTACACAGCATCACCACAAAAGCCAAATGCAACACGGTAAAGTAAATTCGTTGCTAATTCTTTTCCTTATACCACACGATCTCACCCTTTTCCCATCACCTTTTCCTTATCAATTTTGTAAAAGCTTGTTTCCTCTATATAAATCATCTTTTATGCCTAATTTCATACAGGAGCTAAAAGACTTTCCATTTCAATGTAAAAAACACCCTTTAACAATTTTGATTTTCCTTCATTCATCAACCATAACCGAACATCATTTAAAGAAGATAAAAATTCTATTTAAGAATTTGGAGGTCATTCATTGGAAGCAACTTTCGTGGCCAAAACTTGATATTTTAAAGTATTTTCAAAATGTAAAATTGGACCACTCCTTTTTACATACCATGGCTTCCTTTTGAAATGTGGATTCTAGGACATTTAAAATTAATGGCTTTGAAATATGTCCCTTGATTGAAGAATTTGAGGCCATCCTTGGTTATCCAAATAATCAACAAATGGCGTTGCCCATACTAATTTCCAAGACTCAAGAGAAGATGCAGATGTTATTTCAAATTTAAAAACCCGAAGTTCTTCAGTTGATGAGAGGTGAAAAAATTCTACTTGCTCCCTCAATTGATTTTTGTCTCTCCCATTTGGCTCCTACTAAGGCATGGGGACATATGCTTTGTCTTTGCTTGCTCGGCCAATTCTTGCTTATTTCTTCTGACGGTGATATTGATCCACGAGTATTGGACATTATGGATCAAATGGAAGGAGGCTTATCGCCGGTTGCTGTGATCTTAGCCGAGACTTTAGTTGGATTAGACCAACTCAAGTCAGGATTGTCAAAGAGACTAACCGCCAGGAAGTTATTCCATCCTGCTTCTTCATATGCCGACTGGGTTGACTGGATCCACTCACACACTGAAGTCAACATCCATTGGTTGGTACCTTGATGGAAGATTTCTCATATCACCATATGGACATACTTGATGTATGTTCCCCTTGCTGCTCTTCGTCAAAGTACATGCTATGATCCTCATTGACTTGGCCATCAGTACGGAGCTGAGCCTCGCGATTCTAACTTTACTCCTGACTTAGACATGCCTTGCTTGACTGAAGCCTACCTGGATCGACTGAGGCAAAGCTGGCCTGCACGTTACACTTATCGTCTGCCATAGATTTTACATTTGCCAATTCAGAAAGTGTATTGTTAGGATGAAAAAAACAATTAAAGTAATAAAAGATGCTTCTTTTCCATTTATAATTTGTCATCACCTTTTGCTATCGTGTTTATTTATTTCATCCATATCTGGTCAAATACTTATAACAGTGCACATAGAACAATTTTAACATTAATTCTATTTTATTAAATTGGGGAACAACCAAACATAAAGCCAGCATACACAAGATCACTTATGTTGCCAACTAGCCCTTTCGGGTTTTCTAATTGACGATTTTCTCTCATTTAGCCCTAATTATTGCCTAGCCCGCCCTTTTGAGATTTCGGAACTAGTGGACTATTCTAACTTTTGCCTAGGACGCCCTTTTTGGGTTTTCAACCTAGCGAGCTCTTTTTTTATTTTTATTTATACATAAAATCTCTTCAACCTGTCGATGTTCACTGGCTCACTAAACTCGTTCCCATCCATGTCTGATAGCTTCACCGCACCTTTGTTCATGACTTGTTTCATGACATATGGCCCTTCCCAGCTAGGCCTAAAATTCCCTCTCGGATAAGATACATTAGGCTTACATTGCTTCAACACCAAATTCCCGACTCTGAGTTTTCTGATCTTAACCCTTCTATTGTAGGCCCAAGCTATCTTCTTTTGATACAGTTGGTGATGATACAATGCCTTTAACCTTCTCTCTTCTAGTAAAGCTAACTACGTGTATCTACTCACTACCCATTCCGTTTCAGGCAGTTCAGCTTCCAAGACCACCCTTAACGACTTGATCTCAATTTCAATTGGCAATACTGCTTCCATCCCATAAACCAAAGAGAACGGTGTCATTCCAGTAGGTGTTCGCACACTTGTCCTATATCCCCATAAAGCAAAGGGAAACATCTCTGACCAATCCCTGTAAGTCTTGGTCATCTTGGATAGAATTTGCTTAATTGTCTTGTTTGTTGCTTCTACTGCACCATTAGCCTTTGGTCTATAAGGAGAGGATCTATGATGATGGATTCGGTACTTCGAGAATAAATCCTTAACTGCTCCTTGAAACTATACCCCGTTGTCTGATATCACACTGTGCAGAATCCCGTATCTGCAGATGAGGTTCTTTTCAATAAATCTAGCCATTTGGCTTGTGCCCAGTTTGTTGAAGGATTTGGCTTCGACCCATTTTGAAAAATAATCTACTGCTACCACAATGAAATGGTGACCGTTTGAGGCTGTCGGATGTATCTCTCCTATAATGTCGATACCCTAAGTGGCAAATGGCCAGGGTGAAGACATAGAATGTAATTCTTCAGGAGGCATGTGATTCAAGTTACCATACATCTGACATTGTTGGCACTACTTTACAAACTCAATACAATCTTTCTCCATGGTCAACCAGTAATAACCTTATCGAATAATCTTCTTAACCAGGGCCAAACTACTCATTGTGGACCGCAACTTCCCGCATGTATTTCAGACATGATACGCTCCACTTCAGGCTTCCTTAAACATTTCAAATGCACCCCATCAGGCCATCTTCGATATAACTCTCTATGGAATGTAATGTATTGCAATGACCACTGCCTTATGGCTCTTCTTTCTTTCTTTGTTGCCCTCGGTGGGTATTCTCTTTCTTCCAAAAATTGCCTTATAGTATCATACCACGCATCATGGTCTGTATCAATTTTCATGATTGTCTCATATTCATAGCAAGGAGTTGATGAACTGGTCAAAATTAGAGGCTTAAGGAATAAACTGACAGGATTTTCCCACACCGAAGCCAATGTGGCTAGGGCATCAGCCATCTGATTTTCTTCTCTTGATAGGTGTATAAACCTTCACTCCTTAAAGTTCTTCTTCATCATGGTCAGGTAATGGTGGTATGGTTTTAATTTTTCCTCTTTCAACTCCCACTCTCCATTTACTTGGGATACTACTAGCAATGAATCACCAAAAACTTCCACCTTATCCACCTTCATAACCATTAGGGTTTCCAAAACAAAAATACAAGCTTCTTACTCCACCATATTATTGGTTGCCCTAAATTTCAAATTTTTGGCTAAAGGGATAAGTTCCCCTTTAGGTGATTCTAGTATGACTCCCAAACCTGCTCCTTTCCTATTTACTGCTCTGTCAAAATACATTTTCCACCCTTGTACTTCAATTGCCTTTAAATGTTTATCTGGAAATTCCAAGATTACCTCTTTGCTATCTGGTAATGGCTGTTGGGCCAGGAATTCTGCCACCGCTCTACCTTTGATTATTTTTCTGGTTACATATTCAATCTCAAATTCTTCTAATATTATCAACCATCGACCATACTTTCCAATTAAAGAGGGTGTCTCTCTTAAATACTTCATTGGGTCTAACCTGGAAATTGCTTGCACACTATACGATTGAAAGTAATGCTGCAACTTCTTAGAAGACCAAACCACGGCTATACAGGTCTTTTTCAATGATAATATACTTAATTTCATAAGGTAGGAGCTTTCTACTCAAATAGTAAACTGCATGCTCAATCCCTGACTCATCTGCTTGGGCTAGCATGTCTCCTATTGACTCTTCTTCTACTCTAAGTATAGTAATAAAGGTTTGATAGGTTTAGGTGGTTTTAAAACAGGTGGATTCAGTAAATACTCTTTTATTCGCTTAAAGGCCTTTTGACACTCTTCATTCCATATGACCGACTGATTCTTTCTAAGAAATTTGAAGATAGGCTCACAGATTGTTGTGAGCTTTGCTATGAATTTGCTAATGCATTGCAATTTACCAATGAATCCCCAGACTTCTCTCTCCGTCTTTGGGGCTGGCATATCTCTGATTGCTTTAACTTTGTCAGGATCAATCTCAATGCCATTTGGACCAATCACATGTCCTAATAATTTACCTGAGATAACCCTGAACACACGCTTCTTCGGATTCAATCTTAGCTTATATTTCAAAGCTCTATCGAAGAATAATTCCAAGTTTTGGAAGTGTTGTTCTCTTGTATCCAATTTAACCATCATATCATAAACATATACTTCAACTTCTTTGTGCATCATGTCATGAAATAGTGTGGTGGCCGTCCTTTGGTAGGTTGCCTCAGCATTCTTTAAGCCGAATGGCATCACCCTATAACAAAATATACCCCATGTAGTAATGAAAGCAGTTTTGGCTTTATCCTCTTGGGCCATTAACACTTGATTGTATCCAGAAAATCCATCTACAAATGAGTGTAACACGCTAGAGGCTACAATATCAATGAGAACATCTATATGAGGTAAAGGAAAATCATCTTTAGGGGAAGCTTTATTCAAATCTCTATAGTCCACACAGACCCTTATTCTTCCATCTTTCTTTGGCACGGGTACTATGTTGGCTAACCAATCTGGATATTCTATCACTTCAAGGAACTTCACTTGTATTTGCTTAGTGACCTCTTCTTTAACCAATTCAGCCCACTCAGGTCTTAATTGACTAAGCTTTTGTTTGAAAGGTTTCATGTGAATGTAAGTAGGAATATGATGTTTGACTATGTCTCGATCTATACCAGGCATATGCTCATAAAACCAAGCAAATACTTCTTCATATTTTTTGAATATTTTTTTAAACCTCTCTCTCTCATCAAGAGTAAGGTCGGATGCTATGCTAATGTTTTTAGGATTTTCAATTGTTCCCAAATTTAATAATTGTGTGTTAACAGAATTAATATTTAAGATGCTCATGTAACCGCTATTTGAATGTATGCAACTATCAGGAGAAACATCACACAAGTAAGCAAAATCAGACTTTATTGCATTCATTTTGGAAAAGAAAACATCATCATCCTCATACAAAGCAGACAAATTAAAATCAAAATCATTGTTCTGAAAATCATTAGGCAGGATGTCTTCAAACTTTTCTTCAACCAGGGCAGCAATCTCCTCCGGAGTCTTCTCGGCTTTCAGGACAACTTCATTCTTCTCTTCCGGATTGGGTTCTTTGTTGGCTGGCAGGGTGAGCTCTTTCTTCACTTGCTCCACTAGCTTGGTAACATCTGCAAAAATTTCAAAATGTGGGATCAACTTTCCCATGAACATGATTGGCTCAGGCTTTCCTTAGAGTGGTCCCATATCTGGAGCTTTAACAAAGATCTCTTCAAGTGGTGGGAAGCTCATCTTCTCATTCTTCTTTGGCTAGGCATTGTTTGCTTCATCATATCCCAACCTCTTCTTGTAAGTTTGAGTTTTAAAATCTGGCAGCTTTGTCAAACTGGCCTTACCCTTTCCAAGACCAGCTCCGGGAAGGTAGTTCACGCTCTTCATCATATTCAAGACTTTGGAGTCCACCACTTCATCATCAGAAATCACAGCTACTTGGAAACCATTAAGAGGTCTCTCAATCATTAGTGTGTTAACAATCTCATTATCTTCGTCCTCGATGACCACTGTCTCATCTCTGTTGGAGAATTGATCTTTTGATAAAGGGTGGAAGAAACTCCACCAAGAGGATGAAACTATGGTCGCCCCAAGAGTAAGGCGAAGGTAACCGGTATGTCTAAAACAATAAATTCAACAATAGATTCAATTGGACCAACCTTGACAGCAGCTTTGAAAGTTCCTTCGGCGTGTCTCTTAGTGTTGTCATAAGCCCGAATTGTTACCTCGGTCGGGTTTAGATCCCTTGTTGACATGGCTAACTTTGGCAATATTTTAAGTGGGCAAACATTTATGGCGGACCCATCCTCGAAAATTACACATGGAGTCCTCTTCCCCTTGACTTCTATTTTGATAAAGAGAGGGCATATATGATCTTTCCCCTCCTCCGGTAAGTCCGCATTTGAAAAAGAAACTGCTCCCATATTAACTTCACTCTTTTCTTAACATCTTCACATTTCATTACCCCTCCAATTTTTATGAAGTTGATCAGCTCCTCCAGCGTTGTGGAGGTAGAAATTGTCATGTTAGTTAAGGCTTTGGCTATAGTTTCTCAGTGCTTTTTAGAAGTAGCTAATAAATCCCAAATGCTAACACTTGCTTGGGTTCTTTTCAATTGCTTGAGCACAGCATCATCTTCTTCTTCTTTATTTCCTACCTCAACTTCCTTTTCCTTATTAGTTTCTACCTCCTTAGGTGGTGGCCTTGCATAAGGCTTACCGGATCTAGTGTTCATTACTTCATCTTCTTCAGGCTCAGACCAAGTCCACTCCTCCTTCTTGGATACTTGATCATCATCACTATCGCTTGAATCCAAAAACCCATTGACAACACAAATTGTTACTTCTTTACCCACCATAGCTTGTTTAATTTCGCCAAATACCTCTTCTTCTTTGGTTGCTTCTCCACCCACATCTTGAAAAGAAGACATGACAAAATCTTCATGCAAACCTCCTCCAATCATGAAGGTTGCCGGTGGTGGTACCCTATTGAACTTTGGTAATGGGTTGTCTTTGGTGATTGGCTTATTGGGCTTGGGTAGCTTCCCACTATCAATTAGATTTTGGATCTCATGTCTCAACCTCACACATCTATCCGTGTCATGCCCTTACATTTGATGAAACTGACAAAATGCTTTAGTGTCGAAATTAGGTGGGAGAGGGTTAGGCAAGGGATGAGGATTTAAGGGTTGTAGCAATCCCTTTCTTTAAAGCTTATTGAGCAAGACATCGGTTTCCCCAATTTCAAAAATTACTTGCTTGTTCCTTGGTTAGTAGCATTGACTCCGACTGCCTTTTGCATGCTTTGGCTACCAGATTGATAGTTCCCTTTCTCGTTCATTCTTGTTGAAAAATGGTTCTTCTCTCTCTCTCCCATTCTTCAATTTGCAAACCATCTTGGAGAAGGTCTTTGAAATCACGGATGAGTGTATGAGACATCCTTTCATGAAGACTAGGCAACACCCCTCTCACAATCATCCTTATTTGATCGGATTCATGGGGCCTCTTCTTGAGCAAAGCGGCCTTGTTTCTCCATCTCTTCACATAATCAATAAAATTCTCATTCGACCTTTGCCTAATGGACTCCACTTCCATTAAGGAAACTTCCATCTCGACATTATATCCATATTGCTAGATGAAGGCCTTGTACAACAAATTTCAACTCTTTTGCTTTCCATCATCTAAGGTATTGAACAAATTTTGGACAACAGGGTCCAATGAGAGCATAAAGTACCTTAGATTTTGAGCCTTAGTAGCTCGAGCGGACTGCATGGCAGTGATATATTACTTCACATGGAGATGATGATTTTCGGTTCTATCAAACTTCGCAAAAGATGACATCTTGAACTTGTACGAAACTTCTTCATCTAGCTCAAATAATTTGTCAACTTCGGACATTTCTTTGGTTTTTAGTTTCTTCTCAAATTTATTTTCTAAGTCCTCAATCATCTTTTCAACATCAAAAGTTTCAGTTTTCTCCATAGCTGATCTTTTAACAATCTTCGATTCTTTCTTCTTGTCTTGAGCATCTTGGTAGCATTGAGCCCAATCATCATCATCATCAATGATCACCTTTTCATCATCAAAAACCACTTCACCAACTTTATTCTTCCCTTTTTCCTTTGGCTTCTTAGTGCTAGTAGATGCTTCGGCATGATTTTCTAAAATTGCACTCAATTGGTTCTTCATGGTCTCAGCTAGGGCCTCTTTTATTTCTTTCATCTTGGCGTTGAGGGCATCATCCACCATTCTTTGAATTTGTTCAGGATCCATTGTTTTTGGTGAGCAAGTATTGAGTCGTTGCTAGATACTTCATTGGATTGTCGTAAGGTTTTGAACTGTCGTAATCTAGGGCTGTGAGCTAGAGAAGATCAATGATATGAGATGCAAATGTATGTATGTATGCATGTATACACAAACAATCAACAAAGAAAGATAATTAGGACGTTCCTTCTAACCTTATAACATCTACACACGAATGGCGAGTCTCTTTTCCTAAGTAATATGGTTAAAAAATACCAACATGGGGTACCTTGTTTTCAAATATTTCCCTCAGACGTTTTAATCATTAGTTATATTTTCAAAAATGGAAATCAATCCATGATAATTCTCATTAATTAGGTTTTAATCCATTCAACCAGATATAGTAGCTTTTATGCTATATTAGATTAAAACAAAATTAAGAGGCTTATTATAGATAGATTTCTCACTTGAAAAAGTAACTAATGATTCATGCCAAAAACAAGTCCATGGTTAATTATTCTTAGTATAAACTAGGCTCACAATTGATTTTTACTATTTCTTAATTGACCTAAATATTTGTAAGCTCTTTGAAAAGGTTATGAAAATAATTTCATTTTTAAGTCCATTGTAAAAAGATTTTAGAAAAAATAGATTTTGGGGTTTGTATTTGGGTCATGTGCAAAAGGAAAGTTTTATGCCCAAAGACCATCTTGAAAAGTTTTGAAAATATCTTTGGTCTTTTGGACTTTAAAGCAAATTTTATTTTGAGCTTACAATGTACTTAGGTCAAATTAGAAAAAGAGCAAACCAAATAAGCCATGATTTAAGCCAAGATAAATTAACCATAGTCAAACAACATGCATTAGGGGTAAAACCTAAGGAAAGTAACTAGGCCAATTACATGAGTTTTAGTCTTTGGGTTAAAAGGCTTAGGTTCCCATAGCAAGTATATACCAAATGGTACAAGGCTATGAATCGTTATGCCATTCTCTATCTCCATACCTTGAGTGAAAGTATTGTATCCCTTACATAACACAACACGGGTAACACGGGCGTCCTAACTCATGCACACGATGCAATCTAATATGATGCAATGTATAATATCATTATAAGAAAGAATAGAATAATATAAAGACCAACGGAATCAACTTCTCTTATCCCCAGTGGAGTCACCACTACGAGCGGGAATTTTTGCCCCTACTCTCGGTGGAATGGTTCTTGCGACTTCGGCACTGTTAAGTCCTAGCACTCCCACAACGCCCGGTTCATTGGAACCGGCCTCCTTTACAGGCCTTAATATTATAAAATTCTTAAATATAACAATATTATCCATATTACACACAACAATTAAAATAAAGCATCGATATTTAAAAATCAAAACAATGTCCAAGCAAAATAAATAAATGGACACCCATCCGAAGATGGAAACATGCCCTTACATAATCCATGCCTAAATAGGACACCCACCGAAAGGTAGAAACATGTCCTTTACATTGGTCAAAAATATAAAAGCAATTTAAATTACATGATATTTAACTAATGAGGTACCCACAAAGTGGAAACATACCTCTTACAATATTTGGAAATCTAAATAAATCGATAGAAGTAAATAACCATTCATCATAAATAAATCATTCATCAGAGTTATCAATCATCAATCAAAATAGAAAGTAAACATCCATCCACGATAAATTAAATAAATCAAGCATTGAACTTAAATAAATCAACCACCAAAGCATATAATAGACTATATAATTAAATCTAAAAATAAAGCAAGTAAAGATACATATTAGGGTCACTGTTTCTCATTTAAAGTTCTTTAATTAATATTTTAGGATTTTGGAATTTATTGGTTTAGGCTACTGTAGGTTTTAAGGGAATTGAAATAGATTAAAGTTTTATAATTTAAGAGATTGATAAGGTTCTTTGATTGACCAAACTAGGGTTTGAGTGGTAAAATCATGAAATTAGGGTTTGGATACTTTAAAACATTTGAGTTTAGGATTATTAGCTACTGGATTATTGTTTTTAGGTTTAGTGTGTTGAATTTTAATATTTAGGTTTATAAGGTTTTAAGGGTTAGGGTTTAGGAAAATTAGGGTTTAAGGTTTTAAGGGAGTTAGGGTTTAAGAAAACTTAGGGTTTAGATTAGCTAGTTTGGGGTTACTGTCTTGGTTTTGAAGTTGGAATAGGGTTTTTAGTGTTTCTGAAAATATATTTGATTTTGGAGTTTCAGAAATCAATTTATAGTTTTATAAAGCTTTATGTGATTTTTAGAAGCTATAAGGTAAATTTAGGGTTTTAAGGTTTTGAAAAATTGGAAAGCAGATTAGGATTTTGGGGAATTAATAAAACGATTTAAGATTTTGGAAAGTTGGAAAGTAGATTAGGGTTTTAATATTTTGAAGAAATAGATTAGTAATTTTAGGGTTTTTGAAAATTGAGGAGACTATTTAAGGTTATAAGCTTTAGAAGAAGTAAATTAGGGCTCTAAAGTTTTTTTGAATCAAAAGAAACAATTTCATGATTCAAGCTACTATAAAGAAAAAAGAGATTAGATATTCATACTTTTGTTTGTTGGTTCCACCAAAAATTGCTTCTTGGATGAACAAGAACAAAGGCAAGACGGCTGCCTTTGATGGATTGATTGCTTGTTTGCTTATTCTCCTCTAAAAAGTTCGATCGTTTTCACTCTGCCAAGTCCAATCTTAGTTCAAAGTTTTCTTTTTTTCTCCAAAAGTTTCTCTCCTTTTTGTGTTGTTTTTAGTCTTATTTATAGGAAATTTCAATGATTAATCTTAATTATTTATGAAATTTATCATTAATTAGGAAAAGGAAACCAAAACCAAATAGAATTTGGTTTCGAAAAAAATTGCGTCGGAAAAATTTCGCTGGCGAAAAAAAACTGCTGCGAAAAAATTTTGCTGGCAAAAAAAACTGCTACGGGCTACTGCGAGGATTGCTGTGGAAATTTGAGAGCTGGGCTGCCAGAGGCTACTTGGCCCGTAGGAAACTCCTGCGGGCCAAATGTCCCAAGGCCATTTCGTTCAAACTTTTCGGCGACGAATTTTTTCGTCGTCGATTTTTATTTTTATTTTTGTTTATTTATTATTATTTATTTATTTATTTATTTTTATTAATTATAAAAATTAAATACTAAAACAAATATTATTTAATTAAAATAACACAAAAATTATTTTGGACTAATTAAAATATATTGGACAATATAAAAATTATTTTGGACTAATTAAAATATATTGGACCGGACTGGGTCAAAAATTAAGGGTCTACACTAGTGGTACAAACTTTGATAATAACAATAAAACTCAATACAATGCCAATGCCAATGCACAATGCATTTAGATGTCACATCATTCCACTTTCTTATATTTTTCAAATATTTCATAATCACAACTTATAACATTATGTTGCTCAATTGTATCTTAATTCATAATTTACATTAAAACAAAGAGAAGCATGGGCCTAAAAAGGATCTAATATGCTATTCAAATTTCAGAGTTACTGCTTTGGTCCATAATGACACCATGTGTCTAGCCCCGTAGGCAATATATCCATGGACAATGTAACAGCCCCAGTCTCTTGGACCTCAACCTGGCTAGACCCTTAGGCCCCAGTATCTTGGTCCTCAACCCGACTAGACTGCTACAGTTTTTGAGGCTTACAACCCAGTCTTTTCACCCCAAAAATATCATATTTTATCAGCCGGATTGGCTTACGACCCAGTCTTTTCACAATTCCAGCGTTTAGCCCGTAGGCAATCATAGGCATGCCGCCAAACCCAGAACTCTGAAAATTGAATAACATACTAGTCACACAATTTATTTATTTTTCTCATTATTAATCTCTTTCTCTTTGTCACATATTCAATCTAGGCACATTGCCTTATTTTCACATTTTTTTTCTCACTTTTCTCACTTTTCACATCTTTCTCATTTTTCTCATTTATTATCAATATCAATTCATTTCATTATTCCACATATCTCATTTTTGCATTCACAACATATTACCCAATTACTTTGGGTATTTTCACATAATATACATATTTCACATGTTACACAAATTAGCCATTATCAGTGGCTTTTCACAATGCATTTAATACATATATGACATTACAAAATGTCATAGCATATTATTCATACACAATCAATGAACCAAGTAGCTTAACACATTTTCCAACCAAAATGTGTTAAGTCCAAATGTTATGCAAATATAAACATTATATTCAAAGTTTGTACATACCTCCACTAACAATCCAAATCAAGCTAAAAACAACCTCCAATCCAATCTTTCCAACTTGCCCTTCACCACTTGGATGAAGCAAATCAACCTCCCTCCATGCCTAAACCAAATGTGATAGCAAATAATCATTTAGTATCACATTTAATGGCATTTCCAGCATTAAACCATAATTACACATCACTCCTACAAATTTCCAAAAATTTAGCCTTTCCTTACTTCAACATTAGAATTTCATTCTACTACAATTAAATTAGTGTTTTAAGTTTATTTATATTATTAAAAACATATTTTAATACATTTAAATTATTTACACTATAAAAATATACTCTTATACACAAAATCTCAAAAATGGCATAACCTTCCCCCATTGAAGGTTTTCCATTCCAACACAATCCATTACTCATTCCAAGCTTATATTCACTACTTTTAACACTAAACAACATGCTTAAACAAATAAAATCACACAATTCAACCACTTTATAAAATCACTTTTCCAAAACTCTAAATCTCCACTTCCATTCTCAAACTCCAACCCAACACCACCAAATCCAAGATTTGACTTTAAAATACTTGTTTATGAATCAAAACAACTCATTTAGAACCAATTTGCACAATTAAAGTTAATGTTTTCAAAACCCCAAAAATCCATAACCCTAAATTCTCTCTCTTCACCATTCTTTAACCAAACTCCATCATCTCTTCAATCTAACCTTAGAATCATTGTTAACTTCCCAAAATAACATCATACACACCAATTCCAACAATTATAACATACTACATCAAAATCTCAAAACTCACATAATCCAATTTTCCAAGAAATTCAAAGAAAAGAGATGAAAACTTGCTAATTTTGGTGGAGATCACCAAAAATCCACTTGCAACTTGTTAATTCCTTCAATTCATGGAGTATGAAAGAAGTAGAATCCTTGGTCTAGCTCCCATGGAATTTCAGCCAAAGGAAAGAGAAGAAGAAGACTTTAATATTTCTTTTCCTTTCATCTTTTTTTTAAACCACACACACACACACACACATATATATATATATTAAAATAATTTAATATTTAATTATTTAATTATTTTTTAATAAATTAAAAGTCCTAATTTTCCTCTTTCATTCAAAAATAATTTATTTTTGAATTATTTTATTAATTTTGAATTTATAAGATTTAATTACCAAAATACCCTTTTCTTTTAAAAAGTGTTGACTTTTTATATGTTATGTATATTTTGCATATATATCACATATATATTCCACTTTTTCATTTAAAATCCATTCATTTTTCATTTAAAACCATTAATTTAATTTATCCTTTTAAATTATAATTTATTTTATCAAATTTTCCAAAAATTAGAAATTTTTAAAAATTTTAGAAAGTTACATATCTCACCCGAAGGTGTAATGAGTATATAACACCAGTGTATCTCACCCGAAGGCATAAAAAAAATTCAACAACAATAATCTAGAAGTAGACTTTATATAAGGTAACATGCATATACATTTTTCTCAAAATTCACATTTCTCTTATTTTTCTACATTTCTCTTTCTCTTTCATATTTTTTACTCATATACTACATCATCATCACATTTTAAACCAATGTAGCTCACTTTCATGTTTCCATACACATTTTGCATTTTTAACACTTTACACAAACACTACGTTTAGCCATTTTTCAATGGCTTATCAAGCCATAATAAATGTAAATCAAGTATTGTTACTTCAAATAATGCCATACACACTTATTCACATTAGTCAAGTAATATATCACACTAAAATAATGAAAATGCACTATGCTTAAAATCAATGTAAGCAACCACATTCAACTTCAAAGTATGTATTAACCTCCTTCAAAAGCACTCCAAGCTAAAAACACCACTACTTCAAAATACTCTTCACTACTACGTTGAAGAAACAACTTCCTACTCAACACCTATTCAAAATATGAATATATACCACACATTAGAATAACATTTTATGGTGTTTAAAGCTTAAACCATAAATTAAAACACATTCCTTCAATTTTCCTTTTCTTAGCACTAAGGTTCTCCAACCTTAGAAATCCAATTTAATCAATTCTAAATTGAGTTTTAAACTTAAATATATCTAAAACATCACATTTTAACACATTTCAAGCAATAAAACTCAATTTAGAATCATTCCCTTCAAAACCCTAAAATATGCCATAACTCACTTAAATTTTGGTTCTTCATTCCAACAAATTCTAAATAGCAATTTCAACTCTTTTCCATCATTAAAACCATTAACACAATCTAAACCATGAAACTAATTGCATAATCATTCTTTAACAAAACCCTTTCCAAAACCCTAAATCACTTACTGCATCTTCCAAACTCTAACCAAACCTAACATTTTTTTCAATCCAACCTTAAAATAATTGATTATTTATCAATATAACATCATTCATACCTATTTAAACAATTATAAAAACCTCTAACGAAAATCCATATCTTACATAATAAAAAATTCAAAGAAACTTCATAATTTTAAAAGAATACTTACTAGTTTGTTGGAAAACCTCCAAAACCCTTTTTAATTCTTGAAAATCCTTCTTAAAATTAGTGCTCGGATGAAGAAATTTCTCCTTTGGATATGGTAAAATTTCATGCAAAGGAAGAAGAGGAAGAAGAAGAAGAAGAAGAAGAAGAAAGAAAGAGTTTTGACTTTTTTTCTTCTTCCATCCTATTATATATATTATTTTAATATTTTCATTAATTATCTATTTATTTAATTTTTAATTCCAAAATTCCATCTTCTACCCATATTTATTTTCTTTTTAATTATTTAATTAATTTTAATTTTCATAAAGTATATTTACCATTTTGCTCCTCTTTACTATTCATCTTTTGTTTTTTTTTTCTCTAGGTTATGTTTGACTTTATATGTAATGTATACTTTTATTATATTTCACATATATACATATTATTATCACTTCTAACACTTCATCTCCAACTCATTAGTCTAATTTAATTAATTTAATTTTAGCAAATTAACGGATGTTACATGTTGAACCAATTTTAAGGATACAACATGGTCAATATGACTAATCATAGTTTAATTTAATTATAGGTATCTTATTTATAATTAAACTATGCTTGAGTTCATATATTTTGAACCAATTTTAATGATACAATATGATCAATGTGGCTAACCATAATTTAATTTAATGATAATTATCATATATGTAATCAAACTATGCTTGATTTCATATATGATGAACCAATTTTAATTATACAACATGGTCAATGTGGATAATCAGAGTTTAATTTAATTATAATTATCTAATTTGTAATTAAACTATGCTTGATTTTATATATGTTGAACAAATTTTAATGATACAACAAGATCAATGTGGCTCATCATATTTTAATTTAAATATAGCTATCATATATGTAATCAAACTATGTTTGATTTCAAATATGATGAACCAATTTTAATGATATAACATGATCAATGTGGCTAAACACAATTTAGTTTAATCATAATTATCATATACGTAATTAAACTATGCTTGATTTCATATATGTTGAACCAATTTTAATGATACAGCATGATCAATGTGGCTCATCATAGTTTAATTTATATATAATTATCATATATGTAATTAAACAATGTTTGATTTCATATATGATAAACCAAATTTAATGATACAACATCATCAATGTGACTAATCATATTTTAATTTAATTATAATTATCAAATATGCAATTAAACTATGCTTGATTTCATATATGTTGAACCAATTTTAATGATACAACATTATCAATGTGGTTAATCATTAACTATAATTGTAACATCCTTTGACAATTCTTATATAAAAACTATCAGAGAATGTTATTCGATATACTGTTCACGCTCCAATCAATTCTTATAAAACTTTCTTCATAAATAAAAATTTTCAAATAATAATACAATCTGTATATCACAACACTTATAGATCCAACATTTAGACCAATTTTCAATATCTCCAATAATCCGAATAGAAATTATAAATCAGATAAACTTTATAAGTTCATCAAATCAAATAAATAGACAATACATTTCTTTCATGATACTCATTCACTAGAATCTCAAACTTCATTCTCTAAATACATATATCCTCTTATGTTTACAAAATTTATACAATCTCTCAAATAGCCAAACTGAAGTATCTATATACATACACTTTATAACTTATGAATACAATAAACACAAGATCTTCATATGTTCTTAACTTGCTCCGATGTCTTGATACCTGCGTGTCAAAAAACAATTCTAACACGCTAAGCAAAGCTTAGTGGTGCTTGTATACACATATTTTATCACTTAATATTAAAGAAATATATTTATGAAAATATAGTACTAACACTTAGTTTTAAGAAGTATTTCAATATATGAATTAATTTCAGTAACAAATCAACATACCATGCTGATTACATAAAATAATAGCTATCCCTGTATAAAAGTTATTATATAATACAATACTTTCGGTACTGCAACTTGTCTCGTTAAGAATCATTTTACTGAAGACTTGCTTTCTCATTTGATAACATTGTTCACAATATGCTTATTTTGTTTTTCAATAAGTCTTCCTTTTCAAATTCACATATAGGATCATTTCATTCAATCTATACTTTTCAGCACTTACATCTAGTACTATGCTTTAGAGCACTTTGTATCTCACATCATGATATACATTTTCAATCATTTGATATACTTTGGAGCACTTTGTATCTCACAGCATTATATACACTTTCAATCATTTGATTAATTCAATACATTGAGCATAATATTTCCATTACGTGTTAGGAAATCAAGGAGATCACAGCAAACCAAAAAACACACAGCGGAAAAATTTGATCTTTGATTTCCCATCAGGATCCATGTTGTTCGTTTAATTCGACAAAAGTGTTCAAAGAACTAACCTGTTGATGATTAGAAATCACAGTTTGGAAGAGATGCCTCGATTGCGAAACACCCTCTATCACGTATCCACACGAATGCTACCGTCTAGAGTGCTAGCTCTCTACAACGGCGAAGGCTGAAAAACGTTTTCTCTAAAACGTATTAGGGTTCCTTCTTTTTTTTTTCTTTTATTTTCTAAAGTTACCTATAAGAAGACTTAACGTCTGGAGTGAATATAATCACTCCAGAATCCAATTCAAAATTGGATAAGGTAAGTCAAATTCAGAATCCAAATCTAATTAGGATTCTGAATATATTATCTAATAATATATATAATTGGATAAGGTAAATCAAATTCAGAATCCAAATCTAATTAGGATTCTGAATATATTATCTAATAATATATATATAAAACGAAAATAATAATAATAATAAATATTAATATCTAATATTAATATTATATCCAGCCCAAAGCGCATTCTTGTGTGTGACCCGATAGGCCCATATTAATTGGTAATCAATTTAATCTCTATTAAACCAACAAGTCATAATTGGCCTCTAGCAAGGAGTTACAACTACCCAATTAATATAAGGAATGTCCAATTTGCCTAATAATAGTACATGCATTAATCCCTTTGTCACACGATATCTAGCTTGAACATAAGTCATGGTCAACGTCATACTTATATTGTCCAAACTTATGATTACTCGATCTCCAAGTAGACTGATAAAAACAAATGAAATTGATCACACTATCAATTCATTTGAGCACGGCCACGCATTTCACAGTCTCACTTATCGAGGGGCCCAAAAGATATCTCTCTCAAAGAGAGGGACAAATTCTATCTTGATTATTCATTATCCTCTACATAATTTCTATCATATATGATCATAACCTTTATTACTATCCAGTTACGGATAATGTTTGATCATGTCAAAATATAATAGTCCTTATATTGGAAACTATGACAATCTCAAGTCAAAGAATTAATACATAACTATCATGAGATTTAATTATGACACTAACCCATGTAGTAATCTCATGATGGGTCTATCCAATACATTGTTCTCTAACAAGTATCTATGAAATTGATTTGTATCACTATACACATAACCATCTGATGATTATCAAATCAATGTTCATACTGGTTAAGAATTATTATTAATTTTTTTTATCTCTATAACAATAATAAACCAGGGACAAATATCAAAATTGTGTAACATGCAAACAAACAATAATGATAATAAAACCTCATTTATTAATAATGAATGTATAACATAAAGATCCAAATAAATGGCCTAGGGCACATACACTAACATTACGTTCATTAGAACTTTTACGTGTAAGCATTAATATATATATTAACAATCACTTTTACACTGGAACATAATACTTTAATTTCAAGTAATTGACTTATCTATTATTTTACATTTCTTTCATTAGTCACACTATCATGTTCACATATATTTTCATTAATTATGCCCATACATACTAAACTTAGATCATAGGTTTGGATAACATGTTAGTGTAGCAATCTCAAGAATTTATAATGGCAATTATGCCCACTATCACTGATAACACATTATGTCCATTAAAGGCACGAGGTGCCCACTATCACTGTGGCTATCCATCATCTGGTTAGCCATTCAATCCAAAGCTAGATATAAACTTAGTATGATTTGGGCAATTCATTAATTTTGATGAACACTACATTGTTTATTTCATTTCATTGGTACTATACTCTTATCAACATTTGGTAGGATATATATGTGTGTCACTTGTCTAAAGTTTATCACTCGTTTTCATACGTTTAACACATTAACACAAAAGTATGGACTATACACATATTAGTCTCATGTCATTGATTAACACTCACTTATTTTTTATAAACACTTGTTTATATCATTTCACTTATTTATATCGTTTCACTTGTTTATATCATGTCATGGGTACATTACTCTTAGCAACATTTAGTATATATGTCACTTATCTAAAGTTTCTCACTCTTTTTCATATATTTAACACATACACATGAAGTCTCAATACAATTATTCACATATTAGTCTCATACTAGGCCCGTAGATCACAAATTACAAGCCAAAAATATTATTTAGGTACCCCACGGCCGTGGCATCTCAACCCCACGCCCGTGGGATCCAAAATGAAGCTGTAAAATAAGTTTGAAGGCCCCACGGTCGTGGCATATAAAACTCCTCTTTTTTATCGAATTTTTTTTGAAGAAACAGCATCACTTTCAATCTCACGGTCGTGGCACTCAATTGCCACGGCCGTGGCATTGATTTTGAGACTGTTTTCGGAGTAAAATCATGTATTCTGCACTTTTAACTTCATTAAACACAAACATGTTGAAGATCTAAGATCAAAATGCATCAAACTCAAAGTTTTGATAGAAAAAGAATTCATATCAAAGATTTTACCACAACTTCACTCAATCAAACTTTCAATCATTTCCTATGAATAAAACCAACATCAAACCATTCAATTCTCATAAAGGTTGAGTTAAGGATCAAAACCCATCATATAAAAGTTATTTTTCACTCATCAATCTATTTAATCAATACTTTCAAGAAATATATCATTATACATAACTCAATCATTCAATTAAATCATTAAAACTCATAAAAATTCAAATTTTTGCAAGGTATAAATCAAAAGCACATACCTTGTTGATAATCACCACTTTTCCAACTCAATCTTCTCAACACTTATATTTAGATGTAATCTTATCTTAGTTTTGATTCAAATCATAGAAAGAAAGAAGAAAGAAGAAACTTTGGTGGTGTTGGTGATGGTGGCGTGGAGAGAAGAAGGAAGGAAGAAATCAGAAAATTCTACACAATTGACACAGATACACACACAC
The DNA here is from genome assembly GCA_947685225.1 of Garcia nutans. Classification (NCBI taxonomy): domain Eukaryota; kingdom Viridiplantae; phylum Streptophyta; class Magnoliopsida; order Malpighiales; family Euphorbiaceae; genus Garcia; species Garcia nutans. The sequence continues at coordinate 4,812,495 of CANTUV010000013.1, forward strand.
ACACACACACACACACACACATATATATATATAATATTTTTAATCTAGTGAGGAAATGCTCATAATAACTATAGTGCACCCTCATTCTTAACAGTTGATTTTAAATCGAGTTTTCATCTCGTAAAACAGTAAAAATACTCTTTTCAGTAAAGTTTTAGGATACACAATTTACTCTTCTCTACATATAACATTTATCCACAATACTTTGGTCACTATACACTATTAAGTTTTCATTATTAGTCAAAACGTCCCTGTTTAACATCTTGACCATTACAATTCTCCCCCACTAAAGAAATTTCGTCCTCGAAATTTACATACTATGGCACTAAGCTATTTATTTTTTTTCAATAATTTCAAATTTCTCATACAATCAATGATTTTATTAACTTATCAATCCACGTAACACTTTCAAAATAATCTTCTTATAGAACTATAGAAGATTATTCAACTCTACACACTTACACTTTGCAAGTTCAATTTTGACTTTGCCTTTATTCCTCTTTAATTTAATTTTTTTTATCTCATTACATTCCACTGTTATATATATATATCTCGTTCTTTCTCTTATATACTAAACATTAAATCCTAGTTCCGGATAGCGGATCACTGATGGCAAGTAATTGCCCACTGTATCAATATGGCCAAAGGCCCACTATGGCATGAATGCCTACTGTATATGATGTCATGGAGTGACCACTGAGAGAAAGGAACCAAAGGTCCGTTATGATGCAAAGCGTCCACTGATGGCATAGGTGCCAATATCACTGGGACATATATATATAAAAAATGTCCTCTATGGCTCAAAGTGCCCACTTTCGATATGGAACATAAATGTTCTCTATGGCACAGAATGCCCACTGTCAATATGGGACATAAGTGTCCTCTATGGCACAGAGTGCCCACTGTCAATATGGCATAAAATGCCACTATCACTTTGAATATTTACCCTTTAGCTAATCCGGAAACTAGATTTAACATCAGTACCATTTATTTTAATGGTACAAAGTATTGTCAATTATTCTATCCTTTGAAATATAACACTTTCTCTTTGAATGGAATATAACACTTTCTCTTTGAAATGTTTATTTCTTACTGTAAATGTATAAGATATAAACAATCATTTCAAACACATTTATCATATGAACACATATACACATTATACTTGTTTTCGATTAGTTCGATTGATTTTCTTTATTTATCAATCTTTATCTTTTCAAATCATTTTCATGTTTCCACTGTAATAATGAAATCTACAAATATTTCCACTCTTCACTTGTTTCATTCTTTTCTTAACATATTAAGAATTTATCACTATTCTTTCACTTTAAGAGTACATGTACATTTATACTTTATTCTCTATGTCTCATACACACATTCACACACACACACACATATATGTATATATTACTAACTTGTTCTACCATACATCATTTCACTAGAAGGGTTCACTACGTTCACATCTCACTACATTCTTTTCTTTTTACATTATCACTTCCTTTCTTTCCATTTTCAATCAATTAGTATTAAGTAATTCTTTAACACTTTTATATATATAATCTATACCTTGGCTTTAATTACCAAATAATATTACAATCACGTATTTCATAAATACATAATATGTAAATCTCACATTCTTACTTTCATTACTCAATCCATTTGTATATACCTCTTTAGTTTCATTAACTTGCTCTTCACATTATGTATAATCATTACTGATTTATCAATCTATCATGCTTTTCACTTTATTTTGGAAATTATCTTATTTTATCATGAAGATGTTAAATCCACTAATCACTTGTACTTGTCTTTTATCTTTTCTCTACCTTTACACTTCTTTCACATCTCAATTATATTTATCCATACTTTCCTCACATTTTCTTCACATTTCAGTTTCATCATTTAATGGATTGATTTCATTTCAATCTTATAAGCAATCTTTTATCACTTATAACTATTTTTAAGATGTAGTCATTAATTCAATACTAATTCCACCAAGAAACTCTACTCTGTGAAAATTTGCACATTACTAAACTTTTGTAGAACATAAGTATGCATAGCCAAATACATGACCGTGCGAATGGTCTTGCACGTCTCTACTGAAATTTCCTTTCACAATTTTAAGGGCACAAATATATGCATGTCCATATGAATGAGCATGCACCTCAATATTGGAATTGCTTCTCAAAGTTTGAAGAATAGAAATTTACACAAGCATATGCATGACTATACAAATAATCATGCGTATCACTACTAGAATTTCTTTTCATGATTTAATCAATAAGTTATTCATAATGTAACTCATACAAAGTGAGGAAACAGGATTCAACTCTTCCATGCACTATCAAATTCAAATCTCAATTTCCTTAACCCTAAAATCTTTCAACCTTATTTTCTTTCACAACCGTATATTAACTCTTAAATGATTCAATGATAGATTTAATCATTGTTCCAGTTAACTACACATTTACATATTGCACGAAGAACTTTACTAGCATAGAAGTAAAGTTTTCACAATTATTTATTACACCATATCTTCCACAAGTAATAGTGTTTTATCAATTCACAAATCTCTTTCATTAAATAGCACTCAATAGTATTCAAGCACTAGCCTCTTTATCAATACTCTTACATTACTTTTCATTTTAATCTTTTGTTTTGATGATGTTTTAGACTACAATAGAAGACACTAGAAATCTTTACATAAGTTTTAGGACTTTTATCCAATATACTCACCTAGACAATAGTTTTGATGCATTCACGTGCTTTCATTTAACTATCACTTCAATCCTTAACGTTGAAACATTATAAAAACAATTACTTTTGACACTTTAAAACTCCATTATCCATATTTCACATTCAAAGTATAGCTCGAATTCATTTCGAGCTATAAGGGTATTTTCATAATTTCTTACCTCTTTGAAATCTTTTTCCACTATACGGATATTATCCATACTCAGATTTAATATTACTCTTATTAAGGCTTATTTAACCTTATCACTATCAGTTTCAAATGCTCTCATATAGTAATCACTCCACTTTGACACTCATATATTCACTCACTTAATGTAGAACATCAATACTTAATGTTGTACAACATGACAATTCTCATTCTCGAAAAAATTTTCATGCTCGAAATTTATCTCTATGTCATAATTCATTCCTCAAATTCCAATAAATTATTACACTTTCACTGTGTTACTTTGACATATCTCTTTCACTACTCATATCTTGTTTTCTTTTCACATAATTCTTTATCACAAATAGATTTAGTGCAATCCAAACAATACACTACAAATTGTCAATCAATTCTTAGTAAACATTTTATTACCATAAACATATGGAATATCAATTGTGTCACAACACATATCCAATTTGTCACTTCACATAACTTAGACAATTACATTTCACTTCTCCCATAATTCCACATGCCAGAAACGCCTAAACCACACTCTGATACCACTAAATGTAACATCCTCTGACAATTCTTATATAAAAACTATCAGAGAATGTTATTCGATATACTGTTCACGCTCCAATCAATTCTTATAAAACTCTCTTCATAAATAAAAATTTTTTAAATAATAATACAATCTGTATATCACAATACTTATAGATCCAACATTTAGACCAATTTTAAATATCTCCAATAATCCGAATAGAAATTATAAATCAGATAAACTTTATAAGTTCATCAAATCAAATAAATAAACAATACATTTCTTTCATGATACTCATTCACTAGAATCTCAAACTTCATTCTCTAAATACATATATCCTCTTATGTTTACAAAATTTATACAATATCTCAAATAGCCAAACTGAAGTATCTATATGCATACACTTTATAACTTATGAATACAATAAACACAAGATCTTCATATGTTCTTAACTTGCTCCGATGTCCTGATACCTGCGTGTCAGAAAACAATTCTAACACGCTAAGCAAAGCTTAGTGGTGCTTGTATACACATATTTTATCACTTAATATTAAAGAAATATATTTATGAAAATATAGTACTAACACTTAGTTTTAAGAAGTATTTCAATATATGAATTAATTTCAGTAACAAATCAACATACCATGCTGATTACATAAAATAATAGCTATCCCTGTATAAAAGTTATTATATAATACAATACTTTCGGTACTGCAACTTGTCTCGTTAAGAATCATTTTACTGAAGACTTGCTTTCTCATTTGATAACATTGTTCACAATATGCTTATTTTGTTTTTCAATAAGTCTTCCTTTTCAAATTCACATATAGGATCATTTCATTCAATCTATACTTTTCAGCACTTACATCTAGTACTATGCTTTAGAGCACTTTGTATCTCACATCATGATATACATTTTCAATCATTTGATATACTTTGGAGCACTTTGTATCTCACAGCATTATATACACTTTCAATCATTTGATTAATTCAATACATTGAGCATAACATTTCCATTACGTTCATTAGAACTTTTACGTGTAAGCATTAATATATATATTAACAATCACTTTTACACTGGAACACAATACTTCAATTTCAAGTAATTGACTTATCTATTATTTTACATTTCTTTCATTAGTCACACTATCATGTTCACATATATTTTCATTAATTATGCCCATACATACTAAACTTAGATCATAGGTTTGGATAACATGTTAGTGTAGCAATCTCAAGAATTTATAATGGCAATTATGCCCACTATCACTGATAACACATTATGTCCATTAAAGGCACGAGGTGCCCACTATCACTGTGGCTATCCATCCTCTGGTTAGCCATTCAATCCAAAGCTAGATATAAACTTAGTATGATTTGGGCAATTCATTAATTTTGATGAACACTACATTGTTTATTTCATTTCATTGGTACTATACTCTTATCAACATTTGGTAGGATATATATGTGTGTCACTTGTCTAAAGTTTATCACTCGTTTTCATTTGTTTAACACATTAACACAAAAGTATGGACTATACACATATTAGTCTCATGTCATTGATTAACACTCACTTGTTTTTTTATAAACACTTGTTTATATCATTTCACTTATTTATATCGTTTCACTTGTTTATATCATGTCATGGGTACATTACTCTTAGCAACATTTAGTATATATGTCACTTATCTAAAGTTTCTCACTCTTTTTCATATATTTAACACATACACATGAAGTCTCAATACAATTATTCACATATTAGTCTCATACTAGGCCCGTAGATCACAAATTACAAGCCAAAAACATTATTTAGGTACCCCACGGCCCTGGCATCTCAACCCCACGCCCATGGGATCCAAAATGAAGCTGTAAAATAAGTTTGAAGGCCCCACGGTTGTGGCCTTCAAGGGCCACGGTCGTGGCATATAAAACTCCTCTGTTTTATCAAAATTTTTTTTGAAGAAACAGCATCACTTTCAATCCCACGGTCGTGGCACTCAATTGCCACGACCGTGGCATTGACTTTGAGACTATTTTCGGAGTAAAATCTTGTATTATGCACTTTTAACTTCATTAAACACAAACATGTTTAAGATCTAAGATCAAAATGTATCAAACTCAAAGTTTTGATAGAAAAAGAATTCATATCAAAGATTTTACCACAACTTCACTCAATCAAACTTTCAATCATTTCCTATGAATAAAACCAACATCAAACCATTCAATTCTCATAAAAGGTTGAGTTAAGGATCAAAACCCATCATATAAAAGTTATTTTTCACTCATCAATCTATTTAATCAATACTTTCAAGAAATATATCATTATACATAACTCAATCATTCAATTAAATCATTAAAACTCATAAAAATTCAAATTTTTGCAAGGTATAAATCAAAAGCACATACCTTGTTGATAATCACCACTTTTCCAACTTAATCTTCTCAACACTTATATTTAGATGTAATCTTATCTTAGTTTTGATTCAAATCATAGAAAGAAAGAAGAAAGAAGAAACTTTGGTGGTGTTGGTGATGGTGGCGTGGAGAGAAGAAGGAAGAAAGAAATCAGAAAATTCTACACAATTGACACACACACACACACACACACATATATATATATATAATATTTTTAATCTAGTGAGGGAATGCTCATAATAACTATAGTGCACCCTCATTCTCAACCGTTGATTTTAAATCGAGTTTTCATCTCGTAAAACAGTAAAAATACTCTTTTCAGTAAAGTTTTAGGATACACAATTTACTCTTCTCTACATATATCATTTATCCATAATACTTTGGTCACTGTACACTATCAAGTTTTCATTATTAGTCAAAACGTCCCTGTTTAACATCTTGACCATTACAATAATTATCTTATTTATAATTAAACTATGCTTGATTTCATATATGTTGAACCAATCTTAATGATACAACAAGATCAATGTGGCTAGGGGTGGGCAAAATTTAGTTAACCGACCAAAAATTCAGTTCGGTTAATCAAATTTATAATAATTCGGTCGGTTCGATTGAAGAATTTACATAAATTTGGTTTTTGGTTTGGTTAATCAGTTTTATTCGGTCGGTTAACTGTTAACTAAACTTTTTTTTTTTTAAAAATCATTTAGTTATTATTTTTTATTTAATTCTTTAATTGTATTAATTTTTTACTATAAATATAAACTTTTATTGCAAAATAAAGTTATTTTTTAGTTTTTTAATAAGTTTTATTTAGTTATTTAATTATATTAATTTTTTATTCTAAATAAAATTTTTATTATAGAATTTTTAAAAAATAGGTCAGTTCGATTAATTAACTGAACTGACCAATTTGGTTCGATTAATTAATTGAACAGACTGAAAAAGAAATTCAGTCGGTTCGGTTAAAAAATTTTAAGAAAATCAGTTCGGTTAACTGATCGATTCAGTTGGTTAATTAACCAAATCGACCGATGTCCACCCCTAAATGTGGCTCATCATAGTTTAATTTAATTATAATTATCATATATGTTATCAACCTATGTTTGATTTCATATATGATGAACCAATTTTAATGATATAATATGATCAATGTGGCTAATCACAATTTAGTTTAATTATAGTTATCTTATGTGTAATTAAGCTATGCTTAATTTCATATATATTGAACCAATTTTAATGATACAACATGATCAATGTAGCTCATCATAGTTTAATTTAAATATATTTATCATATATGTAATCAAATTATGCTTGAATTCATATATGATGAACCAATTCTAATGATACAACATGATCAATGTGACTAATCATATTTTAATTTAATTATAACTATCATATATGTAATTAAACTATGCTTGAGTTTATATATGTTAAACCAATTTTAATGATACAACATGATCAATGTGGCTAATTATAGTTTAATTTAATTATAATTATCATATTTGTAATTAAACTATACTTTATTTCATATATGTTGAATTAATTTTAATGATACAACATGAACAAGATGACTAATCATACTTTAATTTAAGTGCAATTGCCATATATGTGATTAAACTATGCTTGATTTCATATATGTTGAACCAATTTTAATTATACAACATGGTCAATGTGGCTAATCATAATTTACTTTAGTTACAATTATCTTATGTGTAATTAAACTATGATTGATTTCATATATGTTGAACCAATTTTAATGATACAATATGGTCAATGTGGCTAATCATAATTTAATTTAATTATAATTATCATATTTGTAATTAAACTATGCTTGATTTCATATATGTTGAACCATTTTTAATGATACAACATGATCAATGTGGCTAGCCATAATTTAATTTAATGATAATTATCATATATATAATTAAACTATACTTGATTTCATATATGATGAAACGATATTAATTATACAACATGGTCAATATGGCTAATCATAGTTTAATTTAATTATAATTATCTAATTTGTAATTAAACTATGCTTGATTTCCTATATGTTGAACCAATTTCAATGATACAACAAGATTAATGTGGATCATCATAGTTTAATTTAAATATAACTATCTTATATGTAATCAAACTATGTTTGATTTCATATATGATGAACCAAATTTAATGACATAACATGATCAATGTGGCTAATCACAATTTAGTTCAATTATGATTATCATATATGTAATCAAACTATGCTTGATTTCATATATCTTGAACCAATTTTAATGATACAACATGATCAATGTGGCTCATCATAGTTTAATTTAAATATAATTATCATATATGTAATTAAACTATGTTTGATTTCATATATGATAAACAAATTTTAATGATACAATATCATCAATGTGGCTAATCATATTTTAATTTAATTATAATTATCATATATGCAATTAAACTATGCTTGATTTCATATATGTTGAACTAATTTTAATTATCTTATTTGTAATCAAACTATGCTTGATTTCATATATGTTGAACTAATTTTAATGATACAACATGATCAAGATGGCTAATCATACTTTAATTTAAGTGTAATTGCCATATATGTGATTAAACTATGTTTGATTTCATATATGTTGAACCAATTTTAATTATACAGTATGGTCAATATTCTAATCATAGTTTAATTTAGTTACATTTATCTTATGTGTAATTAAACTATGCTTGATTTCATATATGTTGAACCAATTTTAATGATGCAATATGGTCAATGTGACTAATCATAATTTAATTTAATTATAATTATCATATTTGTAATTAAAGTATGCTTGATTTCATATATGTTGAACCAATTTTAATGATACAACATGATCAATGTGGCTAGCCATAATTTAATTTAATGATAATTATCATATATATAATTAAACTATACTTGATTTCATATATGATGAAACTGTTAGAATTAATTTTATATTGATTAAAATTAATCGTAAATGCGGGCTAAATATATTTAATATTTAAATGTGCATTGCAGTCAAATTAAGATAGTCAAATTAAAGTTGTGATCAAATTAGGATTGTTGACTATTGAGGTGTCCTATTCGTAATAGGATTATAAGTGTAGAGACCGATAAGAATTTCTGTTTTGTTGAAGGACCAAAATAGAAATTAATCATCATTCATTCAGTTATAAATAAGGGGTCGTGGTCTCCGGGGGAACATAACAATTTTAGAGAACATTACATTCGTTCAGTAGTGCTTCCGCATAACCTAAAGTGTGTATCTCCTGGAAGGCGACAAACCCCAGAATCGTCTTCAGCATCAACATACGATGATGTCAGGTACGCAATTCTACCCTTTGCAATTTAATTTGAATAATCTAGTGATCTATGCATATTTTAGGTTTTAGGGGAATTAAGTTTTCTTCCCCTTTCATTTAGGGGAATCAGGTTTTCTTCCCCTTTCAATTAGTATCAGAGCCCTATGCTAGGTTGCTAGATTTTTCGATTAAATTGGGGTATTGATTATTGTTTTGATTCTAGGAAATTAATTCGGTGATTGTAATTTTCTAGAATTAATTTGGAATCGAAATTAGTAATCTGAAATCAATTTTGGTTTAATTTATTTTTTGGATTAAATTATTGAGATTATTTAATTAATTCTGGAAAAATCAAATTTTTTAGATTTCAATTTTGGGTTTGTGATTTTTTCTGGAATTAATTAATTTAGTTAATTAATTAAATTTTTTTTGTTCTTCGTTTTGGTTTAGAAGAACATAGTAAACGTTTAAATTTTTTTTTTGTTCTTCGTTTTGGTTTAGAAGAACACAGTAAGCGTTTAAAATTTTTTTTTTGTTCTTCGTTTTGGTTTAGAAGAACACAGTAAACGTTTAAATTTTTTTTTTGCCTTACTCCTTTTCATTTTTTTATTTTTTTTATTTTTTATTTTTAAAAAAATTCATTTAATTTTAAAATTGCAATTTTGATTGTAATTTAAAATTTAATTCAACTGAGTTTAAATTTTGGTATTTTAGTCCTGATTGTGTTTAATATTTTTAATAATAAATTAATTGAAGCAAAAAGTCACCAAAGTGACCTCTATTGTGTAAATTGATTTATTTGGGATATTAGACAGGTGTATTAAAATTCATTGCGGGTAGCATACCGGCCCAAAGGAAGGTTGCTATCTGGCTGAATTGAGAATACATTGCAGTAATAAATATGTGATAATTATTATGTGTTCATCCATGTGGATAATAAATCGGCCCAAAGGAAGGTTTATTATTTGACAGGACTGAATTGTCAATATTTGATTACTGCGTTGAGATACCAATTACAGTTAATATTTTATGTCCAAAGATGAGAATATTAATGTTGTGTCCGGTATCTTGTTTCCAATATTTGAACTCTACTTCTGTGATTTGTTTCAATTTTTGTGGATTGTGAGCTTATGTCATTTATTTATTATTTATTTTCTCTGAATTCAGCTAGCATGCCGTGTAATCCCAACTTTGTCCCTATTAATGAAAATACTGATAATAAGACTGCTGATAAGGGAAATATTTGGTTTTAGTCTGTTCTGAAGTTAATTTAACTTCGGTACCTAGAAACACTTGGTGGATAGATTCTGGTGCTACTAGTCACATAAGTGTTTCAATGCAGGGTTGCCTAAGTTACCGAAAGCCAACTGACGGTGAAAGATACGTTTATATGGGAACTGGCGAACCGGTAGAAGTAGAGGCAATAGGACATTTTAGATTGCGTTTAAGAACTGGAAATTTTTTGGATCTAGTAGATACTTTTGTTATTCTGTCTTTTAGGCAAAATTTAATTTCTGTTTCCCATTTGGACAAATCTGGTTTTACTTGTTCATTTGGAAACAATAAAGTTACTTTATCTATGGATTCAAAAATTTTAGGTACTGGTTTCTTGTATGCACTTCATAATCTATATATGTTAGATATCAATGCCTCTTATAATGAGACCCTGCAAGTTAGTACTATAGGTACCAAAAGGAAGCTGAATATGGATAACTCAACTGCTCTATGGCACAGACGTTTGGGTCACATATCCAAATCTAGAATAGAGCATCTTGTGTCAGATGGTATCATAAATACACTTGATTTCACAGATTTGGACTCCTGTGTTGAGTGTATTAAAGGTAAACAGACTAAACAAAAGAGATTAGGTGCCAATAGGTCATCAAACGTCTTAGAGTTGATACATACGGACATCTGTGGCCCATTCCCTACAGCAACTAGGAATGGTCAAAGATACTTTATATCATTTATAGACGATTACTCACGTTATGGGTACCTATATCTCATTCATGAGAAATCTGAGTCTCTGGACGTTTTCAAATTTTATAAGGCCGAAGTTGAAAATCAACTCAGAAAGAAGATTAAATCTGTTAGATCTGACCGTGGAGGTGAGTACTATGGCAAATATGACGGTTCAGGTGAACAACGTCCAGGGCCATTTGCTATTTTCCTGCAGGACTGTGGTATAGTCCCTCAATACACCATGCCTGGTACACCCAGCATGAATGGTGTATCTGAGAGACGTAACAGGACTCTTATGGATATGGTTAGAAGTATGATTAGTCATTCTTCTTTACCTGAGTCTCTATGGGGAGAAGCATTAAAGACAGCAGTCTATCTTCTTAACAGAGTACCAACTAAAGCAGCTACAAAAACACCTTATGAGCTTTGGATTGGATCAAGCCCAGTCTAAAGCACCTTCATGTTTGGGGATGTCTTGCTGAGGCTAGGCCTTATAGGCCTAATGAGATAAAATTGGACTCCAAAACTGTTAGTAGCTACTTTGTTGGTTATTCTGAGCGATCTCGGGGTTTTAAGTTATATAATCCTACTTCCAGATCTATTTTTGAGACGGGAATTGCAAAATTTTTTGAGGATGTTGAGTTTGGAGGGAGAAGTAAGGTTAGAAACATTGTCTTTGAGGAGGGATCGAGTCAGGAACACTCAGTGTCGATTCCTATCATTGGTCCTAACAGTGTTCTGGTTCCTACTCCTGTCACTGTTCCAGAAGCACATCAAGTTCCAATACAAGACAATGTTGAACAACTTCCTCAAGAACAAGCTCAACAACCTCAAGAATTTGAGCCAGAACCTGTGCCTTTAAGGAGGTCAACTAGAGAGAGAAGAAATGCTATTCCAGATGATTATGTAGTATATCTTCAGGAACATGAGGACACTGTAGACATGGTGGAAGATGATCCAATCAGCTTTCATCATGTCATGCAGGATTCCAACTCTCATAAATGGATGGAGGCAATGAGTGAAGAATATAAATCTATGCAAGACAATCAAGTTTGGGATCTTGTTCCATTACCTGAAGGAAAGAAACCCATTGGTTGCAAATGGATATTTAAAACCAAGAGGGATTCTAAAGGTAATGTGGAAAGATATAAGGCACATCTTGTAGCTAAAGGCTTCACTCAAAAAGAAGGGATTGACTATAAAGAGACCTTCTCTCCAGTATCATCGAAGGACTCTTTTAGGACAATCATGGCTCTAGTTGCTCATTTTGATCTTGACCTTCATTAAATGGATGTTAAGACTGCGTTTCTCAATGGAGACATTGATGAAACAATCTATATTTTGTGTCTGGAGACCCAAAGTGACTGGTATGCAGATTAAAGAAATCCATTTATGGACTCAAGCAGGCTTCTCGTCAGTGATACTTCAAATTCCATGAAGTAGTTGTCTCTTTCGATTTTGAGACAAATGTTGTGGAAGATTATGTGTATCACAAGTTCAGTGGGAGTAGGTTTATCTTTTTGGTCTTATATGTGGATGACATATTGCTTGCTACTAACTGTAAGGACTTGCTGCACGAGACCAAAGTCTTTCTCTCAAAACACTTTGAGATGAAAGATTTAGGTGAAGCTTCTTTTGTATTAGGGATTCAAATACATCAAGATCGTACTCGAGGTATTCTCGGATTATCACAAAATGGCTATATTGAGAAAGTGCTCAAGAGATTTAGTATGCACAACAGTAGACCAATTGATACCCCAGTTGCTAAAGGAGATAAATTCAGTCTTGATCAGTGTCCAAAGGGTGAACTTGAGATTCAGGAGATGCAGAAGATTCCTTATGCGTCTGCAGTTGGGAGTCTGATGTATGCTCAAGTTTGCACTCGTCTAAATATTTCATTCATAGTTGGCATGTTAGGACGATATCTCAGTAATCCAGGAATGGATCATTGGAAAGAAGCCAAAAGAGTCTTGAGGTATCTTCAGAGAACTAAGGGACATATGCTCACATACAGGCGATCAGATCAGCTTAAGATCATTGGGTATACTCATTCTGATTTCGCGGGATGCCAAGACAGTCGGAAATCCACATCAGGCTACATATATCTCTTGGCTGGTGGTGCTATTTCTTGGAAGAGTGTGAAACAAACTCTAGTAGCTACCTCCACCATGGAAGCAGAATTTATAGCAAGTTATGAGGCATCCAATCAGGCAATCTGGCTGAGGAACTTTGTCACAGGGCTGCGCATTGTGAATGCCATTGAAAGGCCATTAAAGTTATACTGTGATAATAACTCAGCGGTTTTATTCTCCAACAACAACAGAAGCTCTTCTCGATCGAGACACATTGGGATAAAGTTTCTGGCTATGAGGGAGAGAGTACAGAGTGGACAGATATCCATAGAGCATATTGGAATGAACTCCATGATTGCGGATCCGCTCACTAAGACTGTGATACCGAAAGTTTTTCATGAGCACACTGCTCATATGGGTGTCACATTATTTGAGACTATTTAGTTTCAGTGGGAGTTTGTTCATTATGGTTACATTATATTTGTGTATACTCTATTTTGTAATGGATATATTATGTTATTAATACTCAGTTTCTGCAGAAAATAAAGTATTTATTTTGTTACACTCTGTATTATTATTGATTGATCTCACTAAAGTACAACCAGTTGGAAACAGGCATGATTAGATCACATTACATGTAGTTTCCATGCTACACTCCTATTATTGATCTATGTCATTTGAGAGTATTGGTAATGTGATTGATGGTGGTTTGAGTCACGATGAATGTGGCGACTGGCCCTTCAGTCCTTTATTGATATAATCAATGGACGAGATTGTTTGAGGCACCTTCAGTATGACTGCTTTTATGAGCTCATTAAGGTATATACATTTACATTTAATATATGTTAGCCCAAGTGGGAGATTGTTAGAATTAATTTTATATTGATTAAAATTAATCCTAAATGTGGGCTAAATATATTTAATATTTAAATGTGTATTGCAGTCAAATTAAGATAGTCAAATTAAAGTTGTGATCAAATTAGGATTGTTGACTATTGAGGTGTCCTATTCGTAATAGGATTATAAGTGTAGAGACCGATAAGAATTTCTGTTTTGTTGAAGGACCAAAATAGAAAATAATCATCATTTATTCAGTTATAAATAAGGGGTCGTGGTCTCCGGGGGAACATAACAATTTTAGAGAACATTACATTCGTTCAGTAGTGCTTCCGCATAACCTAAAGTGTGTATCCCCTGGAAGGCGACAAACCCCAGAATCGTCTTCAGCATCAACATACGATGATGTCAGATATGCAATTCTACCCTTTGCAATTTAATTTGAATAATCTAGTGATCTATGCATATTTTAGGTTTTAGGGGAATTAAGTTTTCTTCCCCTTTCATTTAGGGGAATCAGGTTTTCTTCCACTTTCAGAAACAATATTAATTATACAACATGGTCAATATGGCTAATCATAGTTTAATTTAATTATAATTATATAATTTGTAATTAAACTATGCTTGATTTCCTATATGTTGAACCAATTTCAATGATACAACAAGATTAATGTGGATCATCATAGTTTAATTTAAATATAACTATCATATATGTAATCAAACTATGTTTGATTTCATATATGATGAACCAATTTTAATGACATAACATGATCAATGTGGCTAATCACAATTTAGTTCAATTATAATTATCATATATGTAATCAAACTATGCTTGATTTCATAAATCTTGAACCAATTTTAATGATACAACATGATCAATGTGGCTCATCATAGTTTAATTTAAATATAATTATCATAAATGTAATTAAACTATGTTTGATTTCATATATGATAAACAAATTTTAATGATACAATATCATCAATGTGACTAATCATATTTTAATTTAATTATAATTATCATATATGCAATTAAACTATGCTTGATTTCATATATGTTGAACTAATTTTAATGGTATGACATAATCACTGTGGCTAATCATACTTTAATTTAATTATAATTATCTTATTTGTAATCAAACTATGCTTGATTTCATATATGTTGAACTAATTTTAATGATACAACATGATCAAGATGGCTAATCATACTTTAATTTAAGTGTAATTGCCATATATGTGATTAAACTATGTCTGATTTCATATATGTTGAACCAATTTTAATTATAGAGTATGGTCAATATGGCTAATCATAGTTTAATTTAGTTACAGTTATCTTATGTGTAATTAAACTATGCTTGATTTCATATATGTTGAACCAATTTTAATGATACAATATGGTCAATGTGGCTAATCATAATTTAATTTAATTATAGTTATCATATTTGTAATTAAACTATGCTTGATTTCATATATGTTAAACCAATTTTAATTATACAATATGGTTAATGTGACCAATCATAGTTTAATTTAATTATAATTATCTTATTTGTAATTAACTTATGCTTGATTTCATATATGTTAAACCAATTTTAATGATACAATATGATCAATGTGGCTGAGCATTGTTTATTTTAATTATAATTATCATATATGTAATTAAACTATGCGTGATTTCATATATGTTGAACCAATTTTAATATGACAGCATAATTAATGTGGCTAATCATAATTTAATTTAATTATAATTATCTTATTTGTAATTAAACTATGCTATATGCTTAGCTAAATTACTTCTCACCATGGCTTCAACATGTTAAAAACAATAATGGTGCTTTTGACTTACAAACTGTGATAAATTTCTTGGGCTACCAAATAAATAGATGCTTAATTAATAATTTGACTCTTTATCCTAATTGTAACACTTACAGATAAACCATCATGAACTTTATTGTGTTCTCAAAAATGATCATTACACAGTTTACACTTTGTAATATTCTCTATTCTATTTGAAAATGATAAGCACTTCACATTGCATCGAGTAGATGAGTTATTGTATTATTTCATACTTTTAATTTAGAGCAATATTTTACACCTAAATTTTCATTAATATAGTTCCAAAATGAAAAATTGTATCAATAATTTTGTATCTTGATGGATGTTTTCACTGGGGTGAAAATTCTACTTATGTTCGTGGTACTAAGCATGTCTATTCACAACACTTTGATGTGGATTTTCTATCTTATAACACACTCCAAAACCAAATATGGAGTTATGGATTTTACAAGAAAAACATTATATATTTCAAGGAAAAATTTACAAATAATGTTGACATAATCTTCAGTGATGCCAATATTCTAAAGATAGTGAATTCTATTTCTGATGGGGATGAATTGGGTTTCTACGTTGTAATTAAAAATCTTGTAATGATTCTAACAAGGTAATAAATTTGAATGTTTTCACAATTTGCTCAATTCTTGGAATCGTTCTCTTTCTCAAATAAATTACACATATTTTTTTAAATTATTAGCAAACTGATGCGGATGAAACTCATAATACATCTCCTCAAAGAGTTGATGATACTAAACTACTAATTGTCTATAGAAGAAGAAAAACTTAGCAGTAGAACAAGTATGTTATGTTTGGTTGTATCATTTTGAATGTTTGATTAACATTCATTTGTTAATTATATATATATGTGTGTGTGTGTTTTTAATTTGCAGGCAAGAAGTCAACTACAATCATTAACAAATTTATGAATAAGTACGTACGTTCATTTCATTTTTTTCATAAATAAAATGTCTTTCAAATATAATGATAATCAATGTTTGTCCATATGATAAATTATAATGATGATGTGAGTGGAGATTTGTGCCCCCACTCCCGATGGAATGGTTCTTACGACTTCGGCACTGTCTAAGCTCGGGGCTTTAGAGAACACAGACCTAAGTCCGAAAAAATGGAGTCGCCACTTGGACGGACCGGAAAAAAGAAAGGGGTGGATGACTCGATTCCTAAGGAATCCCCAACCCCCTAATGGGTTCAGAAAGTTAGGTAAGTGTGGGGAAGGTGAGAAATGGCCCTGTTAGACAAATGATCTCTATTTTGATCATTGACAACTCAAATGGATGATCTATTTAACTTGTGTTTGAGAAATCTTGTTGCAGGATTAGGTTGCTTCAATTAAAGGTGAACAGAACACTTTTAGCGGTCGCACCAGACCTTAATACGACCGCTCCATGCAATTACAGGATAAAATCTTATCACAGTAGGTTTCGCGGTCAGAAACCCGACCTTATTAGCGACCGCGGATTCAGAATAGCGACCGTTCCAATTCATGGATGACCGCTACTCAAAGAACTTAAATCATTACAATCACAGTAAGGTTCGCGGTGACAAGAACGGTGAATAACTCGACCTCGCTTATCACTTTAGCGACCGCCCCATTCAGAGTCGCGACTGCCCTACAATTCAAGAAGAAATTGCTCAAAGAGACAGTAGTGTTCGCGTCCTCAGGTGCGTCCAGAAGTTCGACGCGAGTATGTGAGTTCGACCGCGAAATGCTACCAAGGGCGACCGCGAAGATTCAAATTATGGCGGACATCTCTTTTGCTCTGTCAGAAAATGACACGTGACATGACCGTTGTAAACCCACTTCAATATTCAAAATGGGCGACCGCACCTCTGCTTGGCACGACCGTCCCGACAAACACAGCATGGGCAAGAAACGGTCCGACAAACACATCATGGGCAAGATTCCAGCTGCAGAGCACTAAAATTTGACCGTTGAAACTTTTTAAAAGTAGCGACCGTCCCTTGTTAAAAGGACGACCGCGGGAAGCATGAGCGCGACCATCCTTGTATGAAGGGCGACCGCGAAGTGCTTTGGGCAGTTTAAGTAAAGAAGGTCTAATCTACCAAGACTTTAGTCTTAATGTCTATAACGGCTAGTAAGACCACATTGGCTATAAATACAATGTCTCTCTGAGAAAACAAAAAAAAATAGCAAGAAATCAAATTTTGATAGCCAAGCAACAAATTTTCTATTACTTAAACTTACATTTGAATTGTAATGTATGTTAGTTGTGATCATTGAAAACACCATTGTATAAGTTTGAGTGTGAGCTTGGGAAACACTTAGGTTGTGAGAGTAAGCCTTGTAAAACTCTTGTTAGGTTGTGAGAGTAAGCCTTGTAAAACTCTTGTTAGGTTGTGAGAGTGAGCCTTGTAAAACTCTTGTTTGGGTTGTAAGTGTGAGCCTTAGAAAAAACACTTGTAAAGTTAGGTGTGAACTTGTGAAAACACCAAAGTTGGAAGTGAGCTTGTAAAAACTTCAAAGTCTAGTGGAACCTTAACAAGTTGTTAAGGAAGTGGATGTAGGATTGAAGTAAATCCGAACCACTATAAATCTTGTGTGTTCTTTCTTCCTTCATCACTCAACAATTTTTATATTATGCATTTCTTGTTTGTTGAGTTTTTTAAATTGTCATTACTTCTTGAGGAAACCAATTCACCCCCCCCCTCTTAGTTGCCATCTTGGGACAACAATTGGTATTAGAGCCCTGAAATTTCTTAAACTTAATTGTGAAATCTGATCCACAATGGCAACTTCTTCTTCATCAAGCTCTCATGGAAATCTTAACTCTATTCTTAGACCCTACTTTGATGGAACGGATTACTCATACTGGAAACACAAAATGTATTTGTTTCTAGATAGTGAAGGGATTGAACTATGGGATTTCATGGAAAATGAGTGGAAATCTCCTACTCATGAAGTTGACGGTATTCAAGTTCCACTTCCCAAAGCACAATGGTCAACTAGCAATAACAGAGATCGATTCAAGAACAATAGAGCTGCTTCCATCTTGATGAACTCCATTTCAAGAGAAGAAGGTGGAAGAGTTCAACATTTAACTTGTGCACATTGCATTTGGAAAACACTTGAAAACTACCATGAAGGTACAACTCAGGTAAGATTTACCAAGAAACAAATGCATGTTCATGAGTATGAGCTATTCAAGATGAAACCAAATGAAAATGTCACCGACATGACAAATCGCTTGCTTGCTATTGTCAATGAACTAAAGAAGTATGGCAAGGTATATGATCAAGGTGATGTAAACAGTAAAATCTTGAGAGCCCTAAGAGCTAGAAAGAACTTTGAATCCAAAGTATCATCCATAGAAGAAGCTCATGATCTCAGCACATTAAGAACCGACGAGCTAGTTGGTAAATTACTCACTTTTGAGCTGCATAGTGAAAAAGAAGAAGATTAAGGTGAGAAAGAAAAGAGAAAACCAATTGCACTCAAAGCAATCAAAGAAGCTGAGAGCTCAAGCAATGAAGGTACTGATGATGAAGATGAAATGGCAATGTTCTCAAAAAGAATCAATGAATGGAAAAGGAAGAAAAGATTACAAGCAAACAAAGGTACACCTCCTAAATTCTCCTTCAAAGATAAAGAAAAGAAAAATGAGGTAAAGTGCAATGAATGTGGAAAAACTGGTCACATCAAAACGGATTGCTACAAATTAAAGAACAAAAGGAAATGGGATAAAGAAAAGAAAAAGTCTCTCAAAGCCACATGGGATGACTCTTCTTCAAGTGAGGAAGAAGAAGAAGAAGGAATTGCAAATCTGTGTCTCATGGCTATTGAAGATGACTCCAATGAGGTAAGTACTCAATCCTTTGATCTTGTAGCACATGATGATATAAATGATATAGATGATAGTGACTTGATTGAGCACATGAATTCTAAAATAGAAAAATATTTCTCTAAAATGATGCTCTATAAAGAGAAAAACTCTAAGTTAGAAAAGGATTTTATATGCTTAAAGAACTCTACCTTAGAATTGAAAACCTCAAATGAACACTTAATAAATACAATAGGAGAATTAAACAAAAGCTCACATGACTTAGAAAAAGTGATTAAAGAGAATGAGGCATTGAAGCATGAACTAAAAGAACTAAAAGAATCAATTTCCAGATTTCATAAAGGAAAGGAAGCATTGAACACATTAATTAATAATCAAAGATCACCTTCCTTGAAATATGGATTAGGATTCAATGGCTCAACCAACATTGCACCTAGCAAACCAACATTTGTGAAAGCATCTACAATTGAAATTTCTGATGTTCATATCAAAGATGCTTG
Source organism: Garcia nutans (assembly GCA_947685225.1). Taxonomy (NCBI): domain Eukaryota; kingdom Viridiplantae; phylum Streptophyta; class Magnoliopsida; order Malpighiales; family Euphorbiaceae; genus Garcia; species Garcia nutans. The sequence continues at coordinate 4,832,681 of CANTUV010000013.1, forward strand.
CACCAAGGCTAAAAGAACTTCTTATGGTTCACTAGGAGATAAAACCAAAAATAATTATGCATTATTGTTCACTAAACTTGCACAAAAGAAATCACATACTTGTAGTTGTATGTATAATGCAAAAAGAAAAATGCAGAAGCATAGAATACCATGGCAATGCACATATTGCATGAAATTTGGACACAAAAATTTTTCTTGTTATATAAGAAAGGCTCATCTCAAGTTAGAAGACACTTTTACCACTAACCATCAAGGACCCAACTTCATGTGGGTACCTAAAAGAAGATGATCACAATTGTCTTGCAGGTATGCCTAAAATCCACTATCAATGAAAGCACATGGCTTGTGGATAGTGGATGCTCAAGGCATATGACTGGAAATGCAAAGCTCTTTACAAGTATTACCTACAAGCATGGAGGTAATGTAACTTTTGGAAACAATGCTAAAGGTAAAATTCTTGGTGTTGGCTCCATTGGTTCTATTGGTAAGGATTTAATTGAAGATGTATGGTTTGTTGATGGTTTAAAACATAACTTGCTAAGTGTTAGTCAACTTTGCGATAAAGCATACTTTGTCAAGTTTGATTCCAAAGAATGCAAGATCACGAATTCAAATGATATTATTATATTTAAGGGCACTAGAACAAACAACACTTATAATGTCAGCATACATTCAAATCATACATGTTTAATGTCCACTAATAATGATGCATGGTTATGGCATAGAAGACTAGGACATGCTGGTATGGATCAATTGAAATATATTTGTAATGAGAACTTAGTTGATGGCTTACCTAAGATAAAATATGATAAAGATAGGATTTGTGAACCTTGTCAACATGGTAAGCAACATAAAAACTCATTTAAATCAAAGAGTGTTATAAGTACCTCTAGACCTTTAGAGCTCATTCATTTAGACTTGTTTGGACCAAATAGAGTTACAAGCTTAGGAGGCAAATCATATGCATTTGTTCTTGTTGATGACTACTCTAGATTCACATGGGTTAATTTTTTAGCTCAAAAGAATGAAGCCTTTAATTACTTCAAAACTTTTGCAAAAAAAGTTCAAAATGAAAAAGGATATGTGATCACATCTATTAGAAGTGATCATGGCAAAGAATTTGAAAATGAGAACTTTGAAGACTTTTGCAATGAACTTGGCATTTCACACAATTTTTCTGCTCCTAGAACTCCACAGCAAAATGGTGTAGTTGAAAGGAAAAATAGAACTTTAATTGAAATGGCTAGAACAATGCTCAATGAATATGATTTACCATCTTATTTTTGGGCGGAAGCCGTTAATACAGCTTGTTACATTGCAAATCGTGTTTATAAAAGGCATTTAACTAATAAAACTTCTTATGAGCTATGGAATGGAAGAATACCCAGAATTGGATATTTTAGAGTATTTGGATGCAAATGCTTCATATTGAATACCAAGGATAATCTTGGAAAATTCTCATCCAAATCAGATGAAGGCATATTCTTAGGATATTCATCATATAGCAAAGCATATAGAGTATTTAATATGAAAACTCTAGTTATAGAAGAATCAATGCATGTTGTATTTGATGAATCATCTAAACTTGATCAAAAGAAAGGTATTACTTTCAATGACCCTGCAGGTACTCTTGAACCTCTTGAATCTATTGATGCTCCAAAGATCAATCAACTTGAAGAAAAGACTCAAGATCTATCTAAGGATTGGCAATACAAGAAAGATCATCCAAAGGAACTCATCATTGGAGAAACATCTAAGGGAGTAACTACTAGATCTAAAATTAATCATGTTGATGTTAATTTTGCTTTTGTTTCTCAAATTGAACCAAAAACTGTTGAGGAAGCATTAAATGATGAAAATTGGATAATTGCAATGCATGATGAACTTAATCAATTTGAAAGAAACAATGTTTGGCAACTTACTCCTAGACCTAAAGATCATTCTATAATAGGATGTAAATGGGTTTATAGGAATAAGCTTGATGAAAATGGTCATATTGTTAGAAATAAGGCAAGATTGGTAGCAAAAGGCTATAATCAAGAAGAAGGTATTGACTATGATGAAACCTTTGCCCCTGTAGCAAGATTAGAAGCTATTAGGATATTGCTTGCTTTTGCATGTCACATGAATTTTAAACTTTTTCAAATGGATGTTAAAAGTGCATTTCTAAACGGAATTATAAGTGAAGAAGTTTATGTTGAACAACCTCCTGGTTTTGAAAACTACAAATTTCCTGATCATGTTTTCAAACTTACCAAAGCTTTATATGGATTGAAACAAGCACCTAGAGCTTGGTATGATAAACTTAGTGCATATTTGCTTGAAAATGGTTTTGCAAAAGGAAAAGTAGACACAACTCTTTTTGTTAAAAAGGATAAGCATAACATTTTGATTGTACAAATTTATGTGGATGACATAATATTTGGAGCTACTAATGAAGTCTTGTGCAAAGAATTTGCTTCTTGTATGACTAGGGAATTTGAAATGAGCATGATGGGTGAACTCAAGTTTTTTCTTGGACTACAAGTCAAGCAATGTAAAGATGGGATCTTCATCAACCAATCCAAATATACAAAATAACTCATCAAAAAATTTGGAATGGATGGCTGCAAAACTAGCAAAACTCCTATAAGCACATCATTGAAATTAGGTAAAGATGAAAATGGTAAAGCAGTAGATGAGAAGAAATATCGAGGTATCATCGGATCACTACTTTACTTAACCGCATCTAGGCCTGATATAATGCATAGTGTATGTCTTTGTGCTAGATTTCAAACTTGTCCTAAAGAATCACACTTGAATGCCACTAAGAGAATCTTGAAATATTTGAGTGGTACAATACATTTAGGACTTTGGTATCCTAAAAACACATCATTTCATATTATAGGATTTTCAGATGCAGATTATGCTGGTAGTATATTAGATAGGAAGAGCACAACAGGAGCATGTCACTTTCTTGGTAATTGTCTAGTTTCTTGGCATAGTAAGAAACAAGCATCGGTTGCTTTATCCACAACGGAAGCTGAGTATGTTGTAGCATGTTTTTGTTGCACACAAGTATTATGGATGAAACAACAATTGCTTGACTATGGTAAAGTGTTTAACAATATCTCCATTAAATGTGACAACACTAGTGCTATCAATTTGTCTAAAAATCCTATCCAACATTCTATGTCCAAGCATATAGATATTAGACATCATTTCTTAAGGGAAAATGTGCAAAATCAGAATATAACTCTAGAATTTATTGATACACAAAATCAACTTGCTGATGTCTTTACAAAACCCTTGAATGAAGATAGACTTAATTTCATTAAACTTAATTTAGGAATGATTGATGGAAATACTTTGAATTAATTGCCTGTCAATGAAGTTTCTATGTGCATGAATTTAATGTTTCTTAACACATTAGAAATATCTTCCATCTTTCCTTGAATCTTTCACTTTTAAGTATGTCGCGGTCGCTCCAGTATCCTTTCGCGATCGCTATCTTGTTTGTCAGTTTCATTCAAACTAATGACTATGTGCGCGGTCGAGAAAATTTGTGCGCGAACGCACCAATTTGAATAGTTTCGACCGTTACAGTTACTTTCTTCACACGCGAGTGTACTTTTCTTGAAAATGGTCGCTAGACCCTATTTCGCGATCGCACCTTGTTCAATCTGCGACCGCACCCTGTACACTCTGCTCGAAAATTTATAACCGTTGGCTGTGTGACAGGTCGCAACTCTTAATTTTCAACAGTCACAAACGGCTATTTCCTTAATTTCTTCTATTTAAGAGTTAAAAACATCAAATTTCGTGGATATTTTGCTTCTGAAAACTATCTGAAACCCTAAAATCCTCTCAACATCATCTGTCACTCAATCACTCTCTGTTTTTCAGATTACTCCTACTCCTTCTGTTTTCAATGGCTCCCAAAAGAAAAACCACCTCCAAAATAAAGGGTCAAGCCAAGAGAGTTCCAGGAATCACCATTAGAGAACCTATAGTTGATCCTCCATCTCCTCCACAGTCAAAAAGAGGTGAGAAAATTCACAAACCTCATCACCAAACCACTGAGGAAGACATTAGGTATGCCATGCTAAAGAAGAAGAAGGTTGAAGGCACCAAATCACCTTTTGGTGGGATGCTGTCTGCCTTGAACATCAAGGACGAAATTGAAGAATTGTTGGATGTCCTTGGATGGAGAAATTTTGTCTTTCCAGAAGAAGTAGGCTACTCTAGTCTAAGTAAGGAGTTTCTCATGTCTTTCCAAATTGAGAAGAATGCAAACTCTGCATTAGGGTGGTATGGGGTTAGATTCAAACTCTTTGATCAGTATCAATTCTTAACCCTAGAAGGATTTGGCAACATTTGGAACTTCCCCTCTGAAGGTATAACCTCCTACAATGACCAAATCTTCTCAAACCCAACCCTTTCTGATTTCTGGCGAGAAATTTCCATTGAAACTTCTTTTGAAAAGGAATCTAAAGCCAGGCATATCAAATCTCTCACCCACTGGATGCTCCATAGGATTATCACCTATACCATTCACCAAAGAGCTGATGGGAATGAGAAAGTCACCAAAAGAGACCTTATATTTCTGTATGCTTTCACCCACAACATCAAAATGAACACAACCAAGTTCTTGATTGACACCCTTTACCATCATGCTGTTACAAGAACTGGTACCTTCTTCCTATCCTCTCAAGTTACTCAAATAGCTAGGCACCTAAACCTTCTGAATGATTTGAACTTAGCTACTTTGAGAAACCCTTTCACTCTAGCCTCCAATGCTATCACAATCGATTACTTAGAGCATGCTGGATGTGTAAGAAAGATAGAAGGATCTTATGTATACTGCTTTGGCAAGAAAGGAGTTATGGATAAACAAAAGAAAAGGCCAAGGTATACAATTGAGGAAGAGGGAGATTCTGTGGAAGTTGCTGTGGAATTACCTCCAAAAGCAACTTCATCAAAAGCTGCTGAAGCAACTACTTCATCCTCCACACAACTCATCCTCCAAGCTATCAAAACTCTCTCTAGGAAACTTTCCAAGTTCAAGAAAAGTGTCTCCAAGAGATTCCAGCACTTGAATAAAAGGATAGACCTTATATCCCACATGCACCATGATCTTTATGACATGCAAGGCAAATTGGACTTGCCTCAATGCAATCTTGAAGATTGGGATGTAAGTGATCACACCCAAAGCGTTGCTGAAGAAGAAGAGTCCATTAGTACTAGCTCTGCCTCTGTTGTACCTCAAGATAAAGGGAAAGCTCCTTTAGTTGAAGAAGAGTTAGACATAGATGATGACTCAGAATAGCTTAGCTTTAGTTTGTTTTTGTTTGCATTTTCATATGTTTGTTGCTTTATTTTCTGCCTTTGTACTTTTCTCTATCCTTAATAAACATGTTTGTTGCAAATATCGTTTTTTTCCTCTATCCTTAATGTTTTAATTGTTGCTTTTCATAGTTTATGCAATGTTTAACCATTTGTTTTATTTTGCCTATGACAATGGGGGAGAAAATAACAACATAATGGAATGAAACTCAGTATACACAATGGGGGAGAAATAATTCAGTATACACAATGGGGGAGAAAATAGTACAATGAATTGTTTATACATAACCTAATGCACCAAGACTATCACAATGCTCTTAAACCATGACTTATGCATATGTTAAGGGGGAGCATTTTAGACTTATTATTTTTATTTTTCATCATTCCATTTGAATTGTCAAAGTCAAAATGGGGGAGATTGTTAGACAAATGATCTCTATTTTGATCCTTGACAACTCAAATGGATGATCTATTTAACTTGTGTTTGAGAAATCTTGTTGCAGGATTAGGTTGCTTCAATTAAAGGTGAACAGAACACTTTTAGCGGTCGCACCAGACCTTAATATGACCGCTCCATGCAATTACAGGATAAAATCTTATCACAGTAGGTTTCGCGGTCAGAAACCCGACCTTATTAGCGACCGCAGATTCAGAATAGCGACCGTTCCAATTCATGGATGACTGCTACTCAAAGAACTTAAATCATTACAATCACAGTAAGGTTCGCGGTGACAAGAACGGTGAATAACTCGACCTCGCTTATCACTTTAGCGACCGCCCCATTCAGAGTCGCGACCGCCCTACAATTCAAGAAGAAATTGCTCAAAGAGACAGTAGTGTTCGCGTCCTCAGGTGCGTCCAGAAGTTCGACGTGAGTATGTGAGTTCGACCGCGAAACGCTACCAAGGGTGACCGCAAAGATTCAAATTATGGCGGACATCTCTTTTTCTCTGTCAGAAAGTGACACGTGACATGACCGTTGTAAACCCACTTCAATATTCAAAATGGGCGACCGCACCTCTGCTTGGCGCGACCGTCCCGACAAACACAGCATGGGCAAGAAACGGTCCGACAAACACATCATGGGCAAGATTCCAGCTGCAGAGCACTAAAATTTGACCGTTGAAACTTTTTAAAAGTAGCGACCGTCCCTTGTTAAAAGGACGACCGCGGGAAGCATGAGCGCGACCATCCTTGTATGAAGGGCGACCGCGAAGTGCTTCGGGCAGTTTAAGTAAAGAAGGTCTAATCTACCAAGACTTTAGTCTTAATGTCTATAACGGCTAGTAAGACCACATTGGCTATAAATACAATGTCTCTCTGAGAAAACAAAAAAAAAATAGCAAGAAATCAAATTTTGATAGCCAAGCAACAAATTTTCTATTACTTAAACTTACATTTGAATTGTAATGTATGTTAGGTGTGATCATTGAAAACACCATTGTATAAGTTTGAGTGTGAGCTTGGGAAACACTTAGGTTGTGAGAGTAAGCCTTGTAAAACTCTTGTTAGGTTGTGAGAGTAAGCCTTGTAAAACTCTTGTTAGGTTGTGAGAGTGAGCCTTGTAAAACTCTTGTTTGGGTTGTAAGTGTGAGCCTTAGAAAAAACACTTGTAAAGTTAGGTGTGAACTTGTGAAAACACCAAAGTTGGAAGTGAGCTTGTAAAAACTTCAAAGTCTAGTGGAACCTTAACAAGTTGTTAAGGAAGTGGATGTAGGATTGAAGTAAATCCGAACCACTATAAATCTTGTGTGTTCTTTCTTCCTTCATCACTCAACAATTTTTATATTATGCATTTCTTGTTTGTTGAGTTTTTTAAATTGTCATTACTTCTTGAGGAAACCAATTCACCCCCCCCCCTCTTGGTTGCCATCTTGGGACAACAGGCCCAGCACCCCTACAACGCCCGGTTCATTGGAACCGTCCTCCTTTACAGGTCTTAATATTATAAAATTCTTAAGTATAACAATATTATCCATATTACACACAATAATTAAAAAAAGGCATCATTATATTAAAATTAAAGCAATATCCAAACAAAGCAAATAAATGGACACCCATCCAAGGATGGAAACATATCCTTACATCCCATGCCTAAATAGGACACCCTCTGAAAGGTGGAAACATGTCCTTTACATTGGTTATAAAATAGAAAACAATTTAAATTACATGATCTTTAACTAATGAGGTACCCAACAAGTGGAAACATACCTCTTACAACATTTAGAAATCTAAATAAATTAATTAAAGTTAATAACCATTCATCATAAATAAATCATTCATTAAAAGTATTAAACATCAATAGAAAGTAAACATCCATCCATGATAAATTAAATAAACCAAACATTGAACTTAAATAAATTAAATAAATCAAAGCATAATCAAATATAAAATTGAATAAAGCAAGTAAAGATTCAAATTTTCAATTTAAGGTTCTTTATTCCATGTGTTTAGGGTTTTGGAATTTTATGGGTTTAAGCTACTATGTTTTTAAGAGAATTAAAATGAATTAAAGTTTTATGATTCAAGAAGTTGGTAAAATTCTTTGATTAACCAAATTAGGGTTTGTGATGTAAAATCATAAAATTAGAGTTTGGGCTCTTCAAAACATTTAGATTATGACTTTCGGTTACTGAATTATTATTTTGAGCTTACTGTGTAAAATTATAACATTAATGTTTATATGGTTTTTAAAGTTTTAAAAGATTAGAGTTTAGAAAAAATTAGGGTTTAAGGTTTTAAGGGGGTTAGGGTTCACTGTTTTGAATTTTGAGTTGAATTAGGGTTTAGTGTTTCGGAGAATGGATTTTATTTTTAGAGTTTGAGAAACCAATTTGTAGTTTTATAAATCTTTATGTGATTTTTAGAAACTATAAAGTGAACTTTATGGTTTTAAGGTTTTGAAACTTTGGAAAACAGATTAGGGTTTTAGGGAATTAATAAAACGATTTAAGGTTTTGGGAAAATAAAGAAATGGATTAAAGGTTTTAAGGGTATCTAGAAAAAGAGGAAGTCACTTAAGGTTTCTGGAAACAAATATCAAGCTATTACATCTTCAAAGATTGAAGTTTTGAGTGTGTAATCTATGAATTAAATAAAGAACAAAACTACTGTAAGAAATAAAAAGAAATTAAGAATTCAAACCTTTGTTCATAGGTTACACCAAAATTGCTTCTTTGATGAACAAAATCAAAGACAAGCTTTGCTGCCTTTGATCGATCGAATTGTTGTCTACTCTCAAAAAAGAAATTAGGTTGATTCACTGCCTTTCCTACTTAGTTTCGGTCTAAATTTTTCTCCCAAATCCGATCTAGTTTTTGATCAATTTCCCCTCCGATTTCTTCCTGTTTTTGTGTTGTTTTTTTTGTCTTATTTATAGAAGAATTTTATGGTTCATTCCTAGTTATTCACGAAAGCTAATATTGATAAGAAAAGGAAATCGAAACCTAATTGCATTACGTTTCGAAAAAATTTGCGTCGTAAAAATTTTGCTGGCGAAAAAAACTGCTGCGAAAAAATTGCGCTAGCGAAAAAAAAAATTGCCGCAGCTGGCCTATGCCTAGTTCGTCCCGCGTGCTGGTTTTCAGCGATGATTTTTTTGTCGCCGATTTTTTATTTTTGTTTGTTTATTTTTATTTTTTATTAATAAAAATTAGATACTAAAGCAAAAATTATTTAATTAAGATAACAAAAATTATTTTGGTCTAATTAAAATATATTGGACAACACAAAAATTATTTTCGACTATTTAAAATATATTGGACCGGACTGGGTCAAAAATTAAGGGTCTATAGTTTGCCCCCTGCTTGAACGATCTGAGACTTTAGTGAAAGGGAGTGAAAAGCAATAAGACTTAATTTTTGAGATGATTGAGGTTTTGGGTTTTGGACCCGGTTCGAGTTCTGGACTCAAGGATAATTTTAGGTTCTGGACCTGAGTGCAATTTTAGGTTCTGGACCCGAGCTAAGTTCTGGACTTAGAAAAGATTCTAGGTTCTGGACCTAAGGATAATTTAGGTTCTGGACTCGAGCTAAGTTCTGGACTTAGAAAATATTCTAGGTTCTGGACCTAAGGATAATTTGGGTTCTGGACCCGAGAGATTTGGATACGCGATCCTAAACTAGATTTGGATACTTCATCCTAACTTGGATTGGGATACTCGATCCTAACTGGACTTGGATACTCGATCCTAACTGGACTTGGATACTCGATCCTAAATTAGATTTGGATAAATTGGATTTGGATACTCGATCCTAAATTGGATTTGGATACTCGATCCTAAACTGGATTGGGATACTCAATCCTAACTAGATTTAGATACTCGATCCTAAATTGGATTTGGATACTCGATCCTAACTTGGATTGGGATACTCAATCCTAAACTGGATTTGGATACTCGATCCTAAACTGGGTACTTTGACTCGAGATTTGAATTTGATTTGGGTACTTGGACCCGAGATTGAATTGATTTGGATTTAATTTGGGTACTTGGACTCGAGATTGATTTGATTTGGGTACTTAGACCCGAGATTGAATTAGTTTGGGTACTTGGACCCGAGATTGGGTACTTGGACCCGAGAATAAATTTGACTAACCTTTGAGTTGAGAAGTCTGACTGCTCCGGCTGTTCTATGCATGGTGGTTCTTCACCCTCAGAACGGATCTTCATCCTTTGAGATCGGGTCTTCACCCTTGAAAATGGATCTTCATCCTTTGGACTTCGGGTCTTCACCCTCTGAAATTGGATCTTTATCCATTAGAGATTGAGTCTTCACCCTTGAAACACGGATCTTTATCCATTGGAGATCGGGTCTTCACCCTTGAAAATGGACTTTCATCCTTTGGAAATTGGGGTCTTCACCCTTGCAAATGGATATTCATCCTTAGAGATTGGGTCTTTACCCTTGAAAATGTATCTTCATCCTTTGAGATCGGGTCTTCACCCTTGAAAGTGAATCTTCATCCTTGGAAATTAGGTCTTCACCCTTGCAAATGGATATTCATCCTTGGAGATTGGGTCTTATATTGGCTTCAGCTCTTCTAGCTAAACTGATCTTTTGTCATTTGCGTCATCATTCTTTTGATAGTTCTAATGTTCCATTCTTTTTGTTCTTCCTTTGCAAAAATTCAGCTATTTTAATTAGACCTTATATCCTCTCCTTGCCCCCTGCGTAGCAAAATATTTGCAAGTGAGTTTGAAAATATTTGATATATAAACTCAAAAAAAAAATTAAAAAGGAGAAACTTTGCCCCCTGTGTAGGCTCAAACCAAAGATTTTTTCCATGCAAGCTTTGATTGATGTTTTTGCCATATAGTTCTTCGTACAAACACGTATTTCTTCTCTTTGCAAAATGACTGGAGCTTCCACAAGCGAATAGGCTTTCCATGCCCCCTTGATTCAATATCTTCTTTTGATTCTTTACTTCATAGAGTGTTTGCTGTTCACTTTGATAAAGAATAGACAATACAAGACAAGAAAGTGTGACGTGATATGCTCATGTATGCATGATATGTATGATAATACTCACAGTGGTTTCATTGACTCACAGACTGAGGTGATCGGCAAAAGTATTCTCATTGACTCCTTTTCGACGCTCGTTCAAGTCTTGCATTGGAATGATCGAAAGCTTTGTATTTGTGTCTTTTATCTTCAAGATGTTGAAAACATGAATAATGGAGACCCCAAGCAGCAGAGTTAGGGATTCATCTATTTCAAACTATGTCTCAACATGTCAGTTGATAGCTTCTTCATGACGTTGCCAATAATCATTTCCTTTGCCCAATGTGTCCTTTGGAGGTTCAACATACTTCCTTTAACTTGAAGGCTTTGTATGACAAAACACTTTTTTTTTTGAATTTTAATTTTAAAATCAAATGTTGGCTTTGCCAAATTAATGTCAATGCACCTCAGGACTTGATTTTTTCAAATTAACATATCAATAACATGACAACCCTAGTTACCGTACTAAACTTGGGAATCATTTCTATTTAAGCAAGAATTGTTGCACTTCAGATAGGCACAAACACATTACTCGGCCAAAGGTCTCATTTGAGTTTAAATATTGTCTATCTCATATGCATGCTTATCCAAACTATCTCCACTAATAGACTCTACCTACCAAGAGAGATCAACATGTCTTTGATAGGCTTGAAATGGGGTATATAAGGGACACAGGTTATAGTGAAGGCCATTTTGAGATTGGAGCTAGTGTGACACAATGGACAAACCTTCACACTACAAATTTCTTATTTGAACTTTAGGCAGTTGGGAGCAATCTTGCTAGGCTCTAAATTCTTTCTGTCTTCTTGGCATTAATCTGGATCTTGATTAGGACAGTTTTTGCCCTTGCAAAAAGTTTAAGACCCAAATTCGTTTCTTTTCTTCTTTTCCCTTTTCTTTCCTCTTTATTTTTCTTACTCTTCCCTTCTCTTCCCTTACTCTTCCCTTTCTTTTATCATTTTTTCCTTCTTTCTTGTAGGACTATCAAGTACAAAACTTTCAAGAACTGGATGGCCTTTCTCCTTTTCCTCTGATTTTGTGGTATCTTTGGTTGGGTTGGACCAATTCAAGTCAAACTGTCCAAATGGAAGCCTTTTGTTGTCTTAGGTAAAATAGAACTCAGTTGGCTTTCTGAACCGCCTTTTTAGGTTTTATTTTTCTTTTTCTTCTTTTTGTTTTCTTCTTTTTTGTTTTCTTTTATTTTCTTTATTTTTTTTATTTTTTTCTCTTTCTTTCTTTCTTTTTCTTTCTTTCTTTCCTTTTTTGGTTCTAGCTCAAACAGAGTTGTCTTATTTGTACCAACTTTGGATTCCAATAATGGATGAGTGGAGCAACATAAATCTCCTTTAATAGGGATGAATCATTTGTTACTCTGATGTTGTCTTGATATATTGGAGATATTAGGAAAACTTCAACTATCCTTATGGTCTTGAAAGCATCAACTACCCTCATGGTCTTGGGAACTTCAACTATCCTCATGATCTTGTCTAATAATTATTTTCTTTGATCTTCTTTCTTCTTCATCTTAGTGATCATAAGACTTGTCAAAAGTACCACAACAGCTCAGGGTAGGTTGTTGGGGGTTATATGCCAATGAAAAGAAAGCTAAAATTTTATGAAGACTCAAAGGGACAACTAGGGATTGATATTTAATAGGGTAGATACTAGTTGTTGGCTCATCAAACAATGCCTAGATCATCTCTCTCTTAAATAAGTAGAGTTCAATTTCGCCTCTAAAGTTTACCAAAGCATGTTCTAAGATTGACTAGGACTTAGACAAAGGTAATTAGGCAGGAGCCCTCTCTAAGTAAGCATACACAACTCAATGCTATAGAGCAATTCTCTCACCTAGTAAAGTCATTCAAGTCATGATGCTTAGACACATTAATTTATAAGCATCAAGCTAGGTTCCTCATCTGTTGAGCACCAAAATGAACAAAGACCAACAAGTTTTTTGATAAAAGTAATTTATTCAAACAAATTTAAATTTGAAAAACACGATAGTTCCATTAAATATTAAAGAAAGTAAAATAGGAAAGCAACATTCAAGCTAAGGAAAGTTTGTTGAGTTTAAGCTTCTTTTCCTTTCACATCTTCAATGTTTCCATCTTGAAAGGATGATAAAACAAAATCTTCTTTCAATCCTTTTCTCACTATGAAGGTTGCTGGTGGAGGTACTCTATTGAACTTTAGTAATGGATTGTCTTTGGTGTTGGGATTATCCGGCTCAGGTAGCTTACCACTATCAATCAAATCTTTGATTTCATGCCTTAGATGAGCACATTTATCTGTTTCATGCCCTTGCATTTGATGAAATTGACAGAAGGCCTTGGCATTGAAGTTTGGTGGCAGTGGATTATGTAAAGGTCGAGGAGCTAACGGTTGTAACAACCCTTTCTTTTGCAGCTTGCTAAAAACCCAAGATAGAGGTTTTCCCAATTCTAAGAATTGTCTTTTATTTCCTAGACCAGCCACATTAACATCAACTTCTTTTTGAGTGCTTTGATTGCTAGGCTGAAAATATCCTTTCTCATTCCTTCTTACTAAAAGCGACTTTTCTCCCTTTCCCACTCTTCAATTTGTAGACCCACTTGGAGAAGATCTTTGAAGTCATGAATGAGTGTATGAGACATCCTTTCACGAAGACTAGGCAACACCCCTCTCACAATCATCCTAATTTGATCGGATTCATCGGGCCTCTTCTTGAGTAAAGCAACCTTATTTCTCTACCTTTTCACATAGTCCACAAAATTCTCATTACTTTGCCCTGTGGACTCCACTTCCATTAAGGTAACCTCCAACTCGACATTATACCCATATTGCTGGATGAAGGCCTTGTATAGCAAATCCCAATTCTTTTGTGTTCCATCATCTAAGGTATTGAACCAATTTTGGACAACAGAGTCTAATGAGAGCATGAAGTATCTTAGAGTTTGAGCCTTAGTAGCTCAGGCAGACTGCATAGCAGTGATATACTGCTTCACATGGAGATTAGGATTTCCAGTACCATTGTATCTAGCAAAGGATGGGATCTTGAATTTGTATGGAACTTCTTCATCTAGCTCAAATAATTTGTCAACTTCGAACATTTCTTCGATTTTTAGTTTCTTTTCAAATTTCTTTTCTAAATCAGCAATCATCTTTTCAACATCAGATGTCTCGGTCTTTTCAATAGTTGCCTTCTCAACAACCTTTGGCTCTTTTTTGTCTTGAGGATCTTGGTAGTGTTGAGCCCAATTATCATCATCAATGATTACCTTATCGTCATCAAAAGCTACTTCATCAACTTTAGCCTTCCCCTTGACTTTTTTGGTGCTAGCAGATGCTTCGACATTGTTTCCTAAGATTGTAGCTAGTTGATTCTTTATGGTCTCGGCCATGGCCTCTTTTATTTCTTCCATCTTGGCATTGAGGGCATCATCCACCATTCTTTGAATTTGTTCGGGATCCATTATTTTTGGTGAGCAAGTAATTGAGTCATTGCTAGATTCTTCACTTCCGGCGTAGGTCGAATTGTCGTAAGCTTTTGAACTGTCGTAATCCAGGGTTGTGAGCCAGAAAGGATTAATGAGATGCAAATGTATGCATATATGCATGTATGCACAAACAATCAACAAAGAAAGATAATTAGGATGTTCCTTCCAACCTTATAACATCCACACACGAATGACGAGTCTTTTTTCCTAGGTATATGGTTAACAAAATACTAACATGGGGTAACTTGTTTTCGAATATTTCCCTCGGACATTTCAACCAATAGTTATATTTTTTATAATGGAAATTAGTTTATAATAATTCCCATTAATTAGGTTTTAATCCATTCAACCAACTATAGTAGCTTTTATGCTATATTGGATTAAAACTAAATTAAGAGGTTTATTATAGATAGATTTCTCACTTGAAAAGAGTAACTAATGGTTCATGCCAAAAACAAGCCCATGATTAATTATTCTTAGTATAAACTAGGCTCACAATTGATTTTTGGTATTTCGTAATTGACCTAAATAATTTGCAAGCTCTTTGTAAGAAAAGGTTGGATAAAAGTAATTTTATTTCTAAGCCCATTGTAAAAAGATTTTAGAAAAAATAAATTTTGGGCTTAGTATTTCGGCCATGAGCAAAAGAATTTTGTTTTGTTTTTAGAAAAGTTTTATGTCCAAAGACCATCTTGAAAAGTTTTGAAAATAGCTTTGGTCTTTTGGACTTTAAAGAAAAATTTATTTTGAGCTTACAATGTACTTAGGTCATATTTAAAAAAAAAAACAAACCAAATAAGCCATGATTTAAGCCAAGATAAATTAACCATAGTCAAACAACATGCATTTGGGGTAAAAACCTAAGGAAAGTTACTAGGCCAATTACATAAGCTTTAGTCTTTGGGTTAAAAGGCTTAGGTTCCCATAGCAAGTATATACCAAATGGTATGAGGCTATGAGTGGTTATGCCATGCTCAATCTCCATACCTTGAGTGAAAGTATGGTATCCCTTACATAACACAACACGGGTAGCATGGGCGTCCTAACTCATGCACACGATGCAATCTAAGATGATGCAATGGATAATATCATTGTAAGAAAGAATAGAATAATATAAAGACCAACGGAATCAATTTCTCTTATCCCCAATGGAGTCGCGACTGTGAGCCGTGATTTTTGCCCCCACTCCTGGTGGAATGGTTCTTGCGACTTTGGCACTGTCTAGGCTCGGGGCCTTAGAGAATATGGACCTAAGTTCGGAGAAAATGGAGTCGCCACCAGGACGGACCGGGAAAAAGAAAAGGGTGGATGACTCAATTCCTAAGGAATCCCCAACCCCCTAATGGGTTCGAAAAGTTGGATACGTGTGGGAAAGGTGAGAAATGGCCCAGCACACCCACAACGTCCGGTTTATTGGAACCGACCTCTTTTACAGGTCTTAATATTATAAAATTCTTATGTATAACAATATTATCCATATTACACACAATAATTAAAAAAAGGCATCATTATATTAAAATCAAAGTAATATCCAAACAAAGCAAATAAATGGACACCCATCCAAGGATGGAAACATGTCCTTATATCCCATGCCTAAATAGGACACCCACCGAAAGGTGGAAACATGTCCTTTACATTGGTTCTAAAATAGAAAAGCAATTTAAATTACATGATTTTTAACTAATGAGGTATCCAACAAGTGGAAACATACCTCTTACTGTAACATCCCCACATCCAACACACGCACACTACAACACCACAATGTAGCATACATGTACCGAACATAGGAATGCTACGGTTTTTCACCATCATTCAAAACATTTTAAAAGATACCATAACCATTCTCATTATACATTTTAGAAAGTAAGTAATTAACTTGTAATACAAACAAAATGGATATACATATATATATACTTAGTACGCAACGGAATTTAGAAAATATTTACATATAGGAAAACATTTAAATCCATATTTACAAATATACATATATTCACATTATAACCAATACTTTACAAAATATTAAAAGAGTTATACATGATTGGCAAATCTCCTCTGATCTTTAAATCCCCAAATCAACTCTTCAATGCCTACTCTCACTCGGTCTCGAAGAGCTCTCGGGTTCTACTCTGTTACCTGCGCGATTAAACACTATCGCGCTAAGCCAACGGCTTAGTAAGACTAATTATAATGCTATTATGCTTAATTAACAACAATGATATACATTCAAACCATAAAGATCATACTCAATACATAATATATATCATGTGTATTACATTTTCCTCATTAAAGTAATACTATCATCCATAATATTCATGCAACATAGACACCTATGGGCCCAACAAGTATTTAATACGATATTCAGAATTCAGAGTTACTGCTTTGGTTCATAATTACAATAATCAAGCCCGTAGGCAACATATACATCTCTATTCATATATAGCGTAACAGACCCAGTCTCTTGGACCATCAACTCGGCTAACCTCGAGGAGATCCTCAACCCGGCAAGACTGTTACCAATTATATATCTCATAATGTAACAGACCCAGTCTCTTGGACCTCCATTCAACTCAAATGAATAGATCCTCAACCCGGCAAGACTGTTACCTTTCATTTTATAGGCATGCCTCCAAATTCAGAACTCTGAAACTGAATAACATATTAAACATACCCTATTTCATTAATCTCTTTATCATTCTCATTCTCAATGTGCATATCATAACAAATAGGCAATCATGTCTCAACACTCTCATTTGTACATTCATAGCCACATACAATGGCTTCTCAACATATTTGAATAACCATGTCTCAATTCCCAATATAACACATCACCTTTTACATATCCATAATCAATTACATGGAACATAATCATATATACTTACATGTCTCATTTATCTCATTTCACAATATACATATAATACATTTCACAAGACCCACAATGCACAACACATAACTATTCACAATGTATAACATAACATTGTTCAATCTCAACAATGCAAGTAGGGCAAAGAACAATTTATATGACTCATAGCTTTAGGATCTTCAACATGTATTTGATTAGGTCATTCCATGCTTTAAGTATGTTTATGTTTAGGTTTAGGTACCAACTTACCTTTGGAGGACCAAAATAATGCAATTAGAACAAAGAATAAAACCCTAACCAACACATTTGAGGGACACGGGCAGCCCACTTGAGGGACACGGCCAAGCTTGTGGCCGTGTCTCTCAACACCATTTGGCAGTAGGCAACACGGGCATGGGACACGGCCAAGCTTGTGGCCGTGTCTCCCAACACCAAACTCCAGTAGCAAACACGGTTAATGGACACGGCCGTGTCTCTCAAAATCAATCCAACACATTCAAAATTTTCATGACTTGGCCGTGTCTCCCAAGGCTTTTGGCCGTGTCACTCAAAACCAAAACCCTAATCAAAACCAATTCTCTTCTAAATGCACTCAAATACAATATACACCATATAACATGTTCCAAATGAATATAATCAATGTTTTAAACACATATTCATCACAAGAATCACTTCACAACCATTAATATAACAATTAAACACATACCATCTCAAAACCCTAAAACCAACATCCTTCAAAATCAACATCCTTCAAAATCAACATCCACCACTTCCAACCACAACCCCTAATTAAACTCTTAACTTAAAACCAATTTAACACTTGAAAACACATCATAAACACATCTCATCATCAAATCTTACAAACCCTAATTCACTTCAAACACCCCTTCAAAAGAAAAGAAGAAATCAAGGAAAAGATCTTACCTCAAATGAAGAAATTTCACAAATCTTTAACCAAATCCTTAGATTGCTTCTTCAATTGCTTCAAGCATCAAGAATACCTCTCTTGCTCTTTCTCTCCTTGGATGGCCGGCTCACTCAAGAGAAGAAAAGAAAAATGAATAAGTCAGCCTTCCTTTTCTTCTTTAAATCTCCACCATGCAATCCAATTCAAATAATTACTAAAACACCCCTCACCATTTGTTCTAACCTTTTGTCTCTTATATGCCCATAAATGTAATTTCACATGCCATATAAAAATATCCTCTTGCATTGACTCTCCCTTTTGACCAATGTATATGTTAGTTATATCATCATATAAACAACATATAAACTTGTCTCTAAACCCTCTTTTCTTCTCAAAACACATATACCTATACATTCTTTTCCCAACTTATTTTCTCTTGTAATTTAACACATATATTTAATCCAATATATAACAACAACAATACTAACAACAACATCAACAACATAATCAAAACTTCTAGGGCATATATGGGGATATTACAATTCTCCCCCTCTAAAAAGAAAATTTCGTCCTCGAAATTACCTGATATCAAGTCTGAAATAACTGAGGATACTGCTCTCGCATTGATTGTTCACTCTCCCAAGTTGCTTCTTCCTTTCCATGATTCTTCCACAAAATCTTCACAAGTGGCACTTGCTTGTTTCTTAACTCTTTCACATCACGTGCCAAGATAGCAACTGGTTCCTCTTCAAACGTCAATTCTGGACTCACTTCAATTGATTCAATTGGCACAATATGAGATGGATCCGATCTATACTTCCTCAACATAGAAACATGGAATACATTATGAATACGATCCAACTTAGGTGGTAAAGCAAGCCGATAAGCAACTGGCCCAACTCTTTCCAAAACTTCATACGGTCCAATGAAACGAGGACTCAATTTCCCTTTCCGCCCAAACCTTAAGATCTTCTTCCAAGGAGACACTTTCAAAAAGACTTTATCTCCAACACTATACTCAATGTCTCTCCTCCTCAAATCTGAATATGATTTCTGTCGGTCTGAAGCTGTTTTCAATCTATCTCGAATCACTTTCACTTTCTCTTCAGTTTCTTTAACCAAATCAAGGCCAATCAACTTACTATCTCCCAGTTCACTCCAACATAGAGGTGTCCTACACCGTCTACCATACAGTGCTTCGAATGGGGCCATACCGATGCTGGATTGGTGACTGTTATTGTATACAAACTCCACAAGCGGTAAGAAATTATCCCAACCTCCAGAGAAGTCAATGACACAACTTCGCAACATGTCCTCGTTAATCTGTATCACTCTCTCTGACTGCCCATCTGTCTGCGGATGGAAAGCAGTACTGAAGTGTAATCGAGAACCCAAAGCACTATGCAAACTCTTCCAAAACCTGGAAGTAAACCGGGGATCTCGATCAGACACTAAAGAAGTTGGAACACCATGCAAATTCACAATCTCATGGATATACAGCTCAGCTAACCTCTCCAAAGAGTAATCCATCCGAACCGGAAGGAAATGAGCTGTTTTAGTCAATCTATCCACAATCACCCATATAGCATCATGCTTCCTTTGTGTCAATGGCAACCCAGATACGAAATCCATGGTTACTCTATCCCACTTCCATTCAGGCACTGACAAAGGTTGAAGTAACCCTGTTGGAACCTGATGCTCAGCTTTTACTCTCTGACATGTGAGACATTTGGACACAAAATCTGCAATGTCTCTCTTCATACCGGACCACCAGTAGTGCTGTCTCAAATCATGATACATCTTTGTATTGCCCGGATGCATAGCAAAACTTGATTGGTGTGCTTCCTCTAAAATGATCTTTCTCAAACTAGCATCATCAGGCACACACAATCTGGTCTTGAACCAAAGACTCCCATCATTTCTCACAATAAAATCTCGACTCTTACCATTCCGACAATCTGAAACGATCTTCTGAATCTTCTCATCAGTCAACTGAGCTTCTTTAATCTGGTCCAACAAAACTGGTTTCAAATGCAACTGTGCCAACAATGCACCATCATCACAAGCTACAAAACTGGCACACAACGCTCTCAACTCAACAAGTAACGAGAGCGAATAAGCAGTCAAACCTGCTAAGGACTTCCGACTTAAGGCATCAGCAACAACATTTGCTTTACCTGGATGATAATCAATCAAACAGTCGTAGTCTTTAATCAATTCCAACCATCTCCTCTGTCGAAGATTCAGCTCCTTCTGAACACCCAAATATTTCAGACTTTTATGATCAGTATAAATAAAACACTTCTCCCCATACAGATAGTGTCGCCAAATCTTCAATGCAAACACAATGGCTGCCAGCTCTAAATCGTGGGTCAGATAATTGAGCTCATGCGGTTTCAACTGTCGAGAAGCATAAGCTATCACTTTACCTTCTTGCATCAGTACACAACCCAAACCATTATGTGAAGCATCACTGTAGATCACATATGGTATATCTTCCACAGGTAAAGTAAGAACAGGCGCTTGAGTCAACATTTCTCTCAACTGATCAAAACTAGCCTGACACTGATCTGTCCACACAAATCTAACTCCCTTTCGAAGCAATCTGGTGAGTGGAGTAGCTATCAAAGAAAATCCTTTCACAAACCGTCGGTAATAGCCTGCCAAACCCAGAAAACTTCTAACTTCAGTCACAGACTTTGGTGGACTCCAATTCAAAATAGCTTCAACTTTACTCGGATCAACTCTAATACCTTCAGCTGAAACTATATGACCGAGAAAAGCTACTTGTTCCAACCAAAACTCACATTTCAACAGTTTAGCAAATAATTGTTTCTCTCTCAAGATTTGCAGCACAATCCGCAAATGTTTATCATGTTCCTCCTCATTACGCGAATATACCAGAATGTCATCAATAAACACCACCACAAACTGATCCAGATAGGGTCTAAACACCCTATTCATCAAGTCCATAAAAGCTGCAGGTGCATTCGTCAGACCAAAAGGCATAACTAAAAACTTGTAATGCCCATACCTGGTCTGAAAAGTTGTTTTAGGAACATCTTCAGCTCTGACTCTCAACTGATGGTACCCTGATCTCAAATCAATCTTAGAAAACACTGCTGCCCCCTTCAATTGATCAAAGAGATCATCAATTCTAGGCAAAGGATATTTATTCTTAATGGTCACCTTGTTCAATTGCCTATAATCGATACATAATCTCATAGTACCATCCTTCTTCTTTACAAATAACACAGGAGCTCCCCAAGGAGAAACACTGGGGCGAATAAATCCTTTATCCAACAATTCCTGCAATTGCACCTTCAGCTCTCTCAATTCTGCGGGTGCCATTCTATAAGGAGTAATAGAGATAGGAGTGGTACCAGGCAACAATTCAATGCCAAACTCCACCTCTCTCTCAGGAGGCAATCCTGGCAACTCCTCTGGAAACACATCTGGGAACTCAGCAACTGTGGCAATGCTATCAATAGGAGAACCTTTTACTCTAGTATCTATCACATGAGCAAGATAGGCTTCACATCCCTTTCTAATCAACCTCCTAGCTGCAACAGTTGAAACAAATAAGGATGCTAACTGTTCCTGCTCATTAGATACTATTATCTCTCTATCATCACTGGTTCTCAAGGTAACAACTTTCTTTTTACAATCCACCACAGCTCCATGTCTGGATAACCAGTCCATGCCTAGGATCACATCATATTCCTTAAAAGGCATCTCAATAAGATCTCCAAGAAACTCCTTACCCTGCACCACTACTACACTATCTCGGTGCACTTTACTAACAATCACACTATGCCCTAAAGGATTTGTCACCAACACATCAAATCCTAGGGACTCAGCATGCAAATCAGATACAGGCAAAACAGATGCACTAATATATGAATGTATGGATCCGGGGTCAATCAAAGCAAGTACTGAAGTATTAAATAAAGAAAAAGTACCAGCTATGACTGCCGATGCATCTGGCTGCCTCTGCATAACATACATCCTCTGGGAAGATCCAACCTCCTCTGGTCTACTCTCCCTGGATGTAGCACCTCCTCTAGAACTGAACCCAACTCTGCCTCCTCTGCTAACACCTCTGCCTCCTCGACCTCCCCTCACATTAGGTCGAGAAGCTGCGGAATCAACTGACCTCTGTTCCCGCGTCTCTGGACAATCTCTAATAAAATGATCAGGCGACCCACACCTGAAGCATACAGCTGATCTACTATACCTCCAACAAACGCCCCCATGTCTTCCACCACACTGGTCACACACAGGTAAGGTGGATCTCTGAACTCTAGGAGTAGGAGCACTCGCTACTGAAGCTGTAGGTCTAAATCTCTGTCTCTGGAACTGTACTGACCTTCCAGCCGGCCTCTGACTCCTGCTAACCCGAGGAATAAAACTTCCTCTACCTCTCTTCGCAGAAGAAGACCCTGCCTCAAACTGGGGCCTTCTAATCCTAACCTCTTCCTCTGAAACAGCTGCAATAACTTGAGCTCTCTCCACACTTCGAGCTGCTGCCACAAGCTGGGAAAAGTCATGATATCTGGATCCAGCTACTAGACACATGATAGAGGGCCTCAATCCCTCCTCAAATCTCTGACATCGATCTATCTCATCAGAAATAATACCCCCAGCATACTCACTCAACCGGATAAATTCAACCTCATACTCCGTCACGGTCCGGTGATCCTGCCTCAAATCTAAAAACTCTCTTTTCTTCCCATCTTTATACTCTCTTGGAGTATACTTCAATTCGAACTCTCTCAGAAAATCTGCATATGACAAGGTAGATGGATCATCCATGGAATGGGGAACTGTCTTCCACCAACTATATGCATCCTTCTGCAACAAGGATCTTGCATAATCAAACCTTTCCTCTGGAGTGGCTTGCAATTGAACAAATATCCTCTGAACTTTGTCTAACCATTGCTCAGCCACAGCTGGATCAGTAGTACCTATAAAATCTTCGGCTCCATACTTTCTTAGTTTATCATATTGCCTCACTGGTACTAAAGGCTGAGGGGGTGGTGGCTGTGGTTGCACTGGTGCTTGCCTCAAAGCCTCTACCATATGCCTAGCCCAAACTGGTGGAACCTCCTCACCAGCTGATCTCCCCGACACCGAAGCAGGTGCCTCCCCAGCACTATCCACTCTCACATCATCTGGTGCCACACTCTCGGCACTACCCTCAACTGACTGACGCAAATGGGGATCCATCACAACCTATGTCTGCAAACACAGCAGGATACAACTTATTAAAGATCAGAGATTGCCAATCCCAACCATGTTCATTATTCAAAAATCCACTTTTTTTTTAAATCAAAATATACTTTTTCTTACATTTAACCTAGGTTGAGAATCTCAAACCTAGGCTCTGATACCAAAACAATTGTAACACCCCCACATCCAACACACGCACACTACAACACCACAATGTAGCATACATGTACCGAACATAGGAATGCTACGGTTTTTCACCATCATTCAAAACATTTTAAAAGATACCATAACCATTCTCATTATACATTTTAGAAAGTAAGTAATTAACTTGTAATACAAACAAAATGGATATACATATATATATACTTAGTACGCAACGGAATTTAGAAAATATTTACATATAGGAAAACATTTAAATCCATATTTACAAATATACATATATTCACATTATAACCAATACTTTACAAAATATTAAAAGAGTTATACATGATTGGCAAATCTCCTCTGATCTTTAAATCCCCAAATCAACTCTTCAATGCCTACTCTCACTCGGTCTCGAAGAGCTCTCGGGTTCTACTCTGTTACCTGCGCGATTAAACACTATCGCGCTAAGCCAACGGCTTAGTAAGACTAATTATAATGCTATTATGCTTAATTAACAACAATGATATACATTCAAACCATAAAGATCATACTCAATACATAATATATATCATGTGTATTACATTTTCCTCATTAAAGTAATACTATCATCCATAATATTCATGCAACATAGACACCTATGGGCCCAACAAGTATTTAATACGATATTCAGAATTCAGAGTTACTGCTTTGGTTCATAATTACAATAATCAAGCCCATAGGCAACATATACATATACATCTCTATTCATATATAGCGTAACAGACCCAGTCTCTTGGACCATCAACTCGGCTAACCTCGAGGAGATCCTCAACCCGGCAAGACTGTTACCAATTATATATCTCATAATGTAACAGACCCAGTCTCTTGGACCTCCATTCAACTCAAATGAATAGATCCTCAACCCGGCAAGACTGTTACCTTTCATTTTATAGGCATGCCTCCAAATTCAGAACTCTGAAACTGAATAACATATTAAACATACCCTATTTCATTAATCTCTTTATCATTCTCATTCTCAATGTGCATATCATAACAAATAGGCAATCATGTCTCAACACTCTCATTTGTACATTCATAGCCACATACAATGGCTTCTCAACATATTTGAATAACCATGTCTCAATTCCCAATATAACACATCACCTTTTACATATCCATAATCAATTACATGGAACATAATCATATATACTTACATGTCTCATTTATCTCATTTCACAATATACATATAATACATTTCACAAGACCCACAATGCACAACACATAACTATTCACAATGTATAACATAACATTGTTCAATCTCAACAATGCAAGTAGGGCAAAGAACAATTTATATGATTCATAGCTTTAGGATCTTCAACATGTATTTGATTAGGTCATTCCATGCTTTAAGTATGTTTATGTTTAGGTTTAGGTACCAACTTACCTTTGGAGGACCAAAACAATGCAATTAGAACAAAGAATAAAACCCTAACCAACACATTTGAGGGACACGGGCAGCCCACTTGAGGGACACGGCCAAGCTTGTGGCCGTGTCTCTCAACACCATTTGGCAGTAGGCAACACGGGCATGGGACACGGCCAAGCTTGTGGCCGTGTCTCCCAACACCAAACTCCAGTAGCAAACACGGTTAATGGACACGGCCGTGTCTCTCAAAATCAATCCAACACGTTCAAAATTTTCATGACTTGGCCGTGTCTCCCAAGGCTTTTGGCCGTGTCACTCAAAACCAAAACCCTAATCAAAACCAATTCTCTTCTAAATGCACTCAAATACAATATACACCATATAACATGTTCCAAATGAATATAATCAATGTTTTAAACACATATTCATCACAAGAATCACTTCACAACCATTAATATAACAATTAAACACATACCATCTCAAAACCCTAAAACCAACATCCTTCAAAATCAACATCCTTCAAAATCAACATCCACCACTTCCAACCACAACCCCTAATTAAACTCTTAACTTAAAACCAATTTAACACTTGAAAACACATCATAAACACATCTCATCATCAAATCTTACAAACCCTAATTCACTTCAAACACCCCTTCAAAAGAAAAGAAGAAATCAAGGAAAAGATCTTACCTCAAATGAAGAAATTTCACAAATCTTTAACCAAATCCTTAGATTGCTTCTTCAATTGCTTCAAGCATCAAGAATACCTCTCTTGCTCTTTCTCTCCTTGGATGGCCGGCTCACTCAAGAGAAGAAAAGAAAAATGAATAAGTCAACCTTCCTTTTCTTCTTTAAATCTCCACCATGCAATCCAATTCAAACAATTATTAAAACACCCCTCACCATTTGTTCTAACCTTTTGTCTCTTATATGCCCATAAATGTAATTTCACATGCCATATAAAAATATCCTCTTGCATTGACTCTCCCTTTTGACCAATGTATATGTTAGTTATATCATCATATAAACAACATATAAACTTGTCTCTAAACCCTCTTTTCTTCTCAAAACACATATACCTATACATTCTTTTCCCAACTTATTTTCTCTTGTAATTTAACACATATATTTAATCCAATATATAACAACAACAATACTAACAACAACATCAACAACATAATCAAAACTTCTATGGCATATATGGGGATATTACACTTACAACATTTGAAAATCTAAATAAATTAATAAAAGTTAATAACCATTCATCATACATAAATCATTCATTAAAAGTATTAAACATCAATAGAAAGTAAACGTCCATCCATGATAAATTAAATAGACCAAGCATTGAACTTAAATAAATTAAATAAATCAAAGCATAATCAAATATAAAATTGAATAAAGCAAGTAAAGATTCAAATTTTCAATTTAAGGTTCTTTATTCCATGTGTTTAGGGTTTTTGAATTTTATGGGTTTAAGCTACTGTGTTTTTAAGAGAATTAAAATGAATTAAAGTTTTATGATTCAAGAAGTTGGTAAAATTCTTTGATTAACCAAATTAGGGTTTGTGATGTAAAATCATGAAATTAGAGTTTGGGCTCTTCAAAACATTTAGATTATGACTTTCGGTTACTGAATTATTATTTTGAGCTTACGGTGTAAAATTATAACATTAATGTTTATATGGTTTTTAAAGTTTTAAAAGATTAGAGTTTAGAAAAAATTAGGGTTTAATGTTTTAAGGGGGTTAGGGTTCACTGTTTTGAGTTTTGGAGTTGAATTAGGGTTTAGTGTTTCGGAGAATGGATTTTATTTTTAGAGTTTGAGAAAACAATTTGTAGTTTTATAAAGCTTTATGTGATTTTTAGAAACTATAAAGTGAAGTTTATGGTTTTAAGGTTTTGAAACTTTGGAAAACAGATTATGGTTTTAGGGAATTAATAAAACGATTTAAGGTTTTGGGAAAACAAAGAAACAGATTAAAGTTTTTAAGGGTATTTAGAAACAGAGGAAGTCACTTAAGGTTTCTGGAAACAAATATCACGTTATTACATCTTCAAAGATTAAAGTTTTGAGTGTGTAATCTATGAATTAAATAAAGAACAAAACTACTGGAAGAAACAAAAAGAAATTAAGAATTCAAACCTTCGTTCGTAGGTTACACCAAAATTGCTTCTTGGATGAACAAAATCAAAGACAAGCTTTGCTACCTTTGATCGATTGAATTGTTGTCTTCTCTCAAAAAAGAAATCAGGTTGATTCACTGCCTTTCCTACTTAGTTTCGGTCTAATTTTTTCTCCCAAATCTGATCCAGTTTTTGATCAATTTCCCCTTCGATTTCTTCCTGCTTTTGTGTTATTTTTTTGGTCTTATTTATAGAAGAATTTTATTGTTCATTCCTAGTGATTCACGAAAGCTAATATTGATAAGAAAAGAAAACCGAAACCTAATTGTATTAGGTTTGAAAAAATTTACGTCGGAAACATTTTGCTGGCGAAAAAAACTATTGCAGAAAAATTGCATTGGAGAAAAAAAAATTGCTGCAGGGGTAAGGACTGGCCTGCGGGCCATTTCGCCTGTAGGATTTTCTTATGAGCGAAATTTTTGCCATTTCGCCCGCAGGAAACTCCTACGGGCGAAATGGTCCACGGCCATTCGTGCGCGCTGATTTTCGGCGACGATTTTTTCGTCGCCAATTTTTTTGTCGCTGATTTTTTTATTTTTATTTATTTATTTTTATTTTTTATTAATAAAAATTAGATACTAAAGCAAAAATTATTTAATTAAGATAACAAAAAATATTTTAGTCTAATTAAAATATATTAGACAACACAAAAATTATTTTGGACTATTTAAAATATATTGGACCGGACTAGGTTAAAAATTAAGTGTCTACAGATGATCAATATTTGTCCTTATTAATAAATTAATTAATAAAAATTACTTAATAGTGTTCCTATGACTAATGATACTTCATTCTCAGATATTATTGGTTAATTTTGTATTGTCACCTATGCCAGTTCTTGTTTTGTCCCTACCACATCCTTCTCTGCCACTACCACATACTCCTCTACACCTTCCACCTTTGCTTCCACCCTTGATGCTATTTCTTAACCTTGATTCACATCCTAACCTATGTTGATTGGATCATGGCCTTCCTTGGGAACAAACCACTATAGGATCCAATTTACCATTTCCATCTCGTATAACTACATTATTTTGCACATCCATTCTATCATCCCAATTCAATAGAACTTCCTCCATCTAAACAATTTTGACTTCACATATTCTATTTTTATCACTATCCATTCCAATATCTGTGACTTGCATAAAATACTTCAATAACTTCCTATATTTCTTGAACTCATTTGTCATGTTAGGGTATCCTGCAAAACAGAATCTTTTCAATTGTGGTTGAAATACATCTCTTGTCCATCTTCTAAGTATGTATTTTTTTATGTTCCATCACCTTAAGTATATGGCAGTAGATAATACCTCTTGATTTAAATAATTTTCAATTATACTCAAAGTACTGAACACTGCTAAACTATGAAGACAAATTGATTTCTATAAAAATCATTAATAATTGATCCATTTGTTATCATATATTTCTCTACTTTAGTAAGTCTCTCTTCATTCCTTTCATCATCACTTCCTGGGGTGGTCATTTCACAATGATACAGCCTCCTTAATTCATATTGAAATATTTCAAATATTGTAAGTGTATATTCAAGTTGCACCTATTTTTCCCACAGGAATCCAATAAGACATTTTGTTCATAGTATTTGGACTTATATTCAGCTACTAATTATTTCTCATATCTTTCCCTTACAGCTAACTCGTATTGCTCAACAAATTACTTCAATGTTCTTTTGTTGTTAACATATCCATCAAAAAATGCATGCATTCCCTCACTTATTGTATTGATAATATTCCTGCCCAAAAGAAGTGATCGAGGAATATAGGATCCCAACTTTGCCTTCCCAAAAATAGCTTATGGAACCATTAATTGTAACATCCTTATGCCCTATATACATAAAATATATACATAGAATACAAGAGTAATGTAGAAGCTAAATTGTAGAAATACTCTCTTAAGACCTTAGTAAAAAAATGAAAGCTTATTCAAAAATTTTAATATTATATGTATATATATAGCAAATAAATAATATTGATTAAAATATAGTTTCGATTAATTTACATAACAATTTCTAAGAAAAATTCACTTGAGTTTTGTTTATAAAATTATTATTGCCAAATCTTCAAAATTGAAAATCATATAGGAAAGATGCACTTCTAAAATTTAAATTTCACAAACTCTACAACTACTCCATTTATTATCGCAAAACAACACAGTATCAACTAAACAGTAATAGACAAAAATAATATATAACATTTATATAAATATAATATTTACAAAATCTCAATTGGTTTATCAAGTATAAAATAGTTACTATTAAAAAACCAAAATGTATAGGATACAAAAACGATACATGATATGCAACACCAATTGGAATGGTCTTAAGGCAAGAACTTTAAGCTTTCTTAGACCTATCAGGACTACTTCTATCTGTGACCGTATCATCCGCACAATAAAATTTAATCGCACTAAGCTATATAGCTTAGAGGTACTTAATTTGGAAGCAAACAAATAAATAAATAATACATAACATTGAAATCTCCATTGTAATGGAATAAACTTAAATCCTTCCATTAGTTGAAATAATCAATTGTTAAAAAGAATTCCACAAACTTTAATTATAATTTAAACAAATACATATTTTTAACATTTCAAATCACAACATACTTAAATTACTCCCTTACACAAATGTCTAAGTCTTGATATGTAACACCCCTTCCCGACCTACATATGTAAGCCGAGTAGAGGCGCCACACTATCCTAATGTTGCTACCAATTTTACTTAGTCAAATTTTTAGTTCCGATTTTTACAGAAATTTTGCCATAGTTTTGCCTAAAAATTGAGTCCCAAGTGTCAACAAAACTGGTTTTTTTTTTTCTGATTTTTAAAAACATTTTACACAAATCAATGCAAACAAAATCATTCTCAGTACACACCCAATAAATCCCCCTTATAACCTCAACTACAACCTGCAAAAAGGATTTACACTTCTAGTACAACATAAAGTAAAGGTTTATTATGAAATACATTAGATAAAATATTTGTTCACTATGCAGCGGAAAATAACAATATTTACAAATTCATATATATCCAAACTCAAGTTTTACAACCCATAAAATTTATACATTTCTTTGGCAGTCAGTCTTTGATCTTTAAGCCCACTATCAACACCTCAAAATCTAGACTCGACTCGGCCTAGAGGAACTCTCTGGTTCTTCCCTGTCACCTGCGCAAAAAATCACATCGCGCTAAGCCAACGACTTAGTGGTACAAATTACAGTGCTATGATGCTTTAATGCCATGCTAATGTCACACAATCAAGAGAATATTATATTTCAAATTTTACCAGTTTCAATAATGTATGTATAGTAGTCATCTCATTATTCATTTGTTTAACCATTCAATAGTCACATTTAAACAAACACAAGCATGGGCCCAAAAATAATCTAATATGCTATTCAAAGTTCAGAGTTACTGTTTTAGTCTATAATCATAATCATCAATACATTTATCCATGGATAATCAACTAGATTTGAGTTTACGACCCAGTCATTTCACCCAATCTAGTTTCAATAATTTTTTTTTGAGGCTTACGACCCGGTCATTTCACCCCAAAAACATCACATTTCACATTTTTCAACTGAAATCGGCTTACGACCCGGTCATTTCACCTATCCAGTGATTCATAGGCATGCCGCCAAAACCAGAACTCTGAAAATTGAATAAACATATTAGGCACACAATCATTTCATTTATCTCATTATCAATTTCATTTCTCATAATTAATTAGGCAACCATGCCTCCATTATATATATTTCATTTGCATTATCATAGCCAACAACCATGGCCTCATATCTCATATGATCTCAAATCACAATAGGGCAATTCTTCATTATATCATATCTTTCACATTTCATTTCATCATCACATCTTTTACATTTTATATTCCATATTTCATTTCATCATTCAAATGGATATAATCAATGGCATTAACACATATTTTACATACTCATCACAACATTCACATCATACCAAACATACATTATTAATATGCATTAATAATGCATTAAATTTCTTAACACATTTACAATCAAATGTATGTTAAATCTCAACATAATATGAATGTATGAAATAATGTAATTTGTACTTACCTTAAAACCAACTCACACCAATCTATACACTTACTCTTCCAAGAATCCTCAACACTTAGGCTAGGGCAATTCAACCTCTTCACAACCTAATCCAAAAGGAGTATTAGCAAAATGACCATATGAATAGTACATTCTGGTTTTAGACTCCACTCTATCCTTATTTTGAAAAATTGTATAAAATAATCTACTTGACTAAAAATTCTAAAATTTTTACAAAACTAAATTTTTACATCTTAAAATCATTCCTTTAAAATTTCAGATCAAACTGAACACAAAATCTTGGTCAAATAGTTCACCCAACCAGACTGCCCCAATTGCCCTGCATCCTGGCAGCAGTTCTGAACTTTGTGAATTCCATAAACTAAATTCAATCAACGTGGTTCCAAATTATTTTTCTCAAATACTAGACTCACTAAGAAACAACATATCCAAAATTCAATTGAATATGATTTTTCTACATTTTATTAAAAATCCCGAAATATATCTGTCTCAGTTAAGGTACCTGCTGGAACAGGTCTAGTAAAAATAATCTTTCCAAAATCATAACCATTCCAAAATCTAATCAACATATTTTTCAGTCATTCTAGACTAATAGAGGCACAACATATCAAAAATTCACTTCAAGAACATTTTTCTATATTTAATTAAAAATCATACAAGTCACAGCCTTTACTAATTGTAAAACAGAAAAATTTTCACTAAACACCACTCTTCCTCTTCCATCACCAACACCAACCTAACTTCTTATCTTTAATTCCATTTCAACACTTACAAACACACCACAAGCAATCCTAACCATATTATCAACAACACTTCATCAAACTCCAAAAATAACTTCAAAAACAACAAGAGCAATCAAGAGAGAACTTACCAAAACAATGAAATTTTCTTGAAATTCCAACTTGTTTATTTGAAATCTCCTTCAATTTGATCTTTAAACACCAACTCACTCTTGTTCTCTCTCTTGTCTAGGATGGCCGGCCAACAATGGAGAAGGAAAGAAGAAGAAATGAAGAAAAGTCAAATATCTCATCTCTTTAAACCTCCACCAAGTATTCCAAAATAAGAAATTACTTAAATACCCTCACCTATTTATTTTACTTCTCTTTCACTTATTACCCTATTTAGTAATTTCACAAAGAACAAAATAATTATCTTCATCCCTTGACCATCACATTTGACTTGTATATATGTTGTATATACTTCCATATACACAACATATACACTTTCTTTTAAATTTCTTTTCTCTCCCAAATTAACATATACATTTTAATTCAAATAAAACAACAATTATACTAAAACTTCTAGGGCACATTTTGGGATATTACATGATAATAATGAATAAGCCTATCATGACTCATAAGTCTTGAAACTAGAGATAAAGTATCACATTATCAAATTATCTCACCCGAAGGTATATAAATATCATGTCACAAGTCTCCTTGATACCATAGTATCTCGCTTATATGCATAAATTAATAATTACGTCATGACGCATCCATAATCATCGACATACTAACTAGATAGTACCAAACTTAATATTACAAATCAAGAACATATGTAGGGCATTAAAATACAATAAAATTTCCATCAATCTTTCAAAGTTCACAATCATTTCCATAATTTCCTCACAATTCATTAAAATTCACATAATCAATATATATAAATTCCATAATTCAAATTACTTGTTAAAATACTTTAATCCATCATATAAACTACAAATTCCATAAAGTAATAGTATCCTTTTTAAATAACCAAATCAAATCTCATCTTATATTTATATGAGAATTCATAAAATTCAAGTTGAATTTCACAAATATAATCAAGTAACAACTTTAAAATTCCAAAGTAAGATTATATAAAAAACATAATAACTTTAGTTAAATATTTCCAAAGTAAGTACAAACCTCAAATAGTTTTAAAAATCAACTCAATCCCTTCCAAAGTCTCAAAATAAAGAAATTACTTCTCCATCACCTTGAACTAAGTTGGCCAAAGAATAATCCTAAATCAACAAAGGTTCAATTCTTCAATTAAACACATATACATACTTAAAATACTCAAATTAACTCTTAATTACACTAATCCTAACTAAACACTATCAAAAACTCTTAATCCAAAAGTTTCAAAAATCATAATTTCTTGATTCAAATTCAGTTCAACCAATTAATAATAAATTCAACATATAAATATCGTATTCTCTTCATTCCTTAAACTATTTTCCATGTACATCATCTTTCTCAATATATAAAAACTTTATATCTTAAACTTTTAAACTTATATAATCTAAAACTCATAAAATCAAGCTTAAAAAGAATATATCTTATTTGAATCTTCAATTTTCCTTCAAAACTCACTTGAAACTTTTTGATTTTAGGTGAAAATTTGAGTAACTAAAGAAGCGTTCTCCTCCCTTTTCTTTCTTAAGGAGAATTGGCTAAGGAAAAGAAGAAGAAGAAGAAGAAAATTTCTTTTTTTTGCTCTCTTATCCTTATCCTTTTTATACTTTTATATTTTTACTTTATATATATATATATATACCCCTTCAAGTTTTTTTTTTTTTTTTTTTGGGGGGGGGGGGGTAGTAGGTTTGCAAAAAATAGGTAATTTCATTTTTAGATTCTATCTTATTGCTCTAAGAGTGTGATCTTTGACTAGGAATTTGAGTATGTAGTAAGTCCCATTTTAGCCAATGATAGACATTTAGGGTAGTTAGTCAGTGGCCACTTCCAAAACCTTAGATTTAATGCATATTCTATTTTTTAGAACTTAAAAATAGAATATTTTTTTGTGTTAATCTGCTAGTACTACTAAATCTGATAGCTCAGACAACTCAAAAATTAAAAGAATAGTAAATAGAAATATATTAGAATATTTTCATAAAACAATTGATGATTGGGAAATAACCAAAGTAGATAAAGAATAAATTTATAAAATTTCTAAATTAAATATTTTTAAAACAAATTATATCATAAAAATATAAGAAAGAAATATCCAGTTAAGTAAACCTTTTGAAAAAATTACTCTGTTATCTCCTAAGACCTTACAACAACATAAAAATAAAAAAATATAGATATATCCATATAGGATTAAAACAAATTGGAATAAAATGTTTAACTAGAGAAGGATTAAATATAAGTATATTAGCTATTATTAGAGATGCACGATTTGTAAATTTTCAGGATTTTCTCTTAGGATTTGTAGAAATCAACCTTAGTAAGGGTCCCATTTCCTTTAATATCCATCTTGATATTACAGTATCTCTAAATGATAATAATATATTAAAAAGTATAATATTAGAAATAAACTCATAATTATAAAATATTAGAAGGATCTATTCCTATAACATTAATATATAAAATATATTATATTATAAAGCAATAGTTTCAGCTTTTGCGTCTAAATATAAAATACAACCTAAAATAGAAAAAATCATATTTCTCCAAACAGACCTTAGTAAAGCTAATACAGTTATTCCTTAAACTATACAATGAAAGGACATAACACTTCCTGATGAATGGATTCTGAAAGGAGATGTTCCTCCTCCAAAACCAAAGAAAATAGTAAAACCAAATGTAAATATTAGTAAAATTAAACAATATGAAGATGGTAAAATAAAATTAAAATTTAGTAGATATAGTATAAGTAACAGATATTCTAATACTTCCTCCTCTACATCAATTATAGATTTAGGAAGAGTATCTCAATTTAGTAATATATGCTTCGTATAATGAAACAAATTCTAAATCAATATTATAAACTTTTGTCAAACTTATATATTCTACTTTAAATATACTAGAATCTAGCCATAAACTTAAACATATATTTTATAGTACATCAGTACCACATCCTTTGTATAATGATTTAAATAACTTAAATCATGTAGATCCTAACCCTAGGATAAATCAATATAGAGAACAATCACTATCTCCACCTATCTCTCCTACAGCCTCAGCTATAACTGAAAATGTAGTAAACATAGATAGAAAATTAAATGTTATTAATAAAAAATTTACTTTTAATGAAGATAAATTTTATAAAGAAATAACGTCAATAAAGAATGTAGAAAAGTTAAATATAGTAATTAATAAAGTAAACAATTTTTGAAACTGTAAAACATGAATATATTAATTTTGTAAAAACATATAAAGTTAATATAAAATTATTTGATTGGTTCAAAAGAATTTATACAGTACAAAAATAAATTAGATAATAGACAATCTAGTAAATCCATAAATCCTATAACCAACAAAAATAAAGAAACAAAATGGAAGGTGTTAGCCAAACTCTTGGCTTGATGAACTCTATTTTGATCATAGGTAATCAAATTGAATATCACTAATATTTATATCAAGTTACATTTTACATGAACTTAATTTTTAGAGAAATTTCATGGAGTCCAATTGAACCAA
This sequence comes from Garcia nutans, assembly GCA_947685225.1. NCBI lineage: Eukaryota > Viridiplantae > Streptophyta > Magnoliopsida > Malpighiales > Euphorbiaceae > Garcia > Garcia nutans. The sequence goes on from CANTUV010000013.1 coordinate 4,868,240, forward strand.
CAGTTAGGCTGACCGGACTCAAGCTATGGAAGTTAAAGAAATTTAGCCAGAGACACTCACAGTCACCAGTACTCTCATGTCTTTGGAGCATGGGTCATGGATTGACCAAACTAGAAAATGACACGACCAGATCAAGCATGAGCTGACCAGATCTGAAAGAAGTCTGACCATACCAAGCCCTAGCTAAAACCTCAGAACTTCCAATAGAGCTCATGGTCACTAGTATTCTAAAAACTTCAGCATACCAGGACTAGACTGATTGGACCAAATGTGTCCCGACTGGACTAGAATAAGAGACTTTCAAAATTATAGCCATTACTTATCCATTCAATTGATAGATGTCATATGTACTAGCCGTTGAAGGAAAATCATAAAGAAATTGAATATCATGACCGGACCAATATGAATTCGACCGTACTGTGGCCTAGCACGACTAGACCAAGGATAGTCTGACCATGAACTTGCTCCGAACAATAATTGAAAAGGAGGCAAGTAAAAAAAAACATGTGCTCACCTACCAATCCACTTTTCAAACGGTTAGTTTAAGGCTTGAAGGCTATAATACATGAAAGAACTTCTTCTTGAAGAATAATTAAGGTTGAGAAAGCTAAGAAAAGCCACTTTCATTTCTGTGCATCAAAATTTCTATTTGTAATCTTTGAGTGTTGGGTGTAAGCTTTAAACACCATTGTATAAGTTTGATTATAAGTTTTGAAATACTTAGCTTTTCAAGTGAGCCTGTGAGAACTCTTTTTGGGGTTGTGAGGAAATTACTCAAACTGTGTAAAAATTTGATGTGAGCTTATGAAAACACCTAGTTAGGATTGAGCTTATAAAAATCCAAAGTTAGTGAAATTCTCAACTTGAAAGTTGAGGAGTGGACGTAGGATTGATTTGATCCGAAACACTATAAATCTTTTGTGTTCATTTTTCTCTACTCTTCACTTTCTTTGCTTTGTTGTTTCTTTTAAATTTTAATTTGCCATCACTTCTTCAAAATAACCAATTCACCCCCTCTTGGTTGTCATCTTGGGACAATAGAAGATAAATAATAAAATAATACAAAGTGAACATCTACCTAAAGCTACTAGTATATTTATGCATGGAGAACATGAAATAAATGTTGTACCTTTTAAAATTATTGTTGATTATCACTCTAATAGGAAAATATTAGAACAAAATAATTTTTGTAATGCATATTTATATAGTATAGGAAAAACATTAATAAGAATTAAAATTTCTATAAAAGAAAAAAGAAATGGTAAAATCTATAGAATAACCTTCTAAGAAGAAATTAAAAAATCATGTTTTTAAACCTTTCCATATGTCCAAAATAGGACAACAGGAAATTAAATAATCTAAAGATTCTGATTTAATAAAAGCAATTAAAGATCAATTAAGTAAAATAGAGTCAACTTCTAAATCTAAATAAATTGTCCAAGATACTCCTCAATATAAAATCATTAGTATTGTAACTCAAGATCAAGAATCAGAGAGGAATCCTCTCCTGAGACTAAAGATCTTGAATCTCTTAATAAAGATAATAATCCTCAAATAAATTGTATCACACATAGTCAATCAATAATATCTAGGTTGACTACACTTGACCTTGGTATTATAGATAGACCAAATACTTTATCACAATATAAATGCATCTTCGGTATATGAATGGAACATTGATGGCTTATCAAAATATAATATTCTTAGTCTCTTACAACATATGACTATGGCTGCCAATGTTTATAGAACTCAAACTGATAGTTCTTATAAAACTATAGTTGAAATAATTATAGCTAGCTTTACATGTCAATTAAAAGGTTAGTGAGATAATTATCTCACTGAATAACAATATTTTGAAATCTTAAATGCTATAAAATTAACGAAGGAAGGAACCCTTATATTACATGAATATGGTGATACTATCCAAGATACTGTGACAACACTCATCCCTGCTATATCACTTCACTTTGTAGGAGATCTTACTCGTTTAAAAGATAAAAATGTTGAATTATTAAGTGACCTTAGGTGTAAAAAACTTTTCAATTCTATAAAACAAAATTTTTAAGTAGAATAATGTTATGAGAAAATCTAACCAAGCTTTCTGAAAAGAAAAATTCTTAGCAGGATTGTCATTCTTCCTAGGTAAAAAGGTTAGAAATCATATAAAACAGGAATATAGAAATCCAATTCCTTATAACAATTTAACATATGGTCAACTAGTTAGTATTATTTTAAAAGAAAGATTAAAACTCTGTCATATATTAAACTACAGAAATCTTTAAAACTTGAAATGAAAAAACTAAACAAGAACTGGGATAATTTTGTAAACAATTTGATTATAATATAACTCAAACTTATAAAGATTGTCAAGGATAATGTTCTACAAGAAATAAAAAAACCTTATAAAAAGAATTATAAAATAAATTTATCAAAGATGATTATTACAAAAGTTCTAAAAATTATAATAAACATATAAAAAATTCTTTAAAAAGAAAATATACAAACTAATACAACATATAAAGATTAAAAATATCATAATTGTGGTAAAAAGGGACATACATCTATATTTTGTAAGTTTAATAAAAAAAAATCTAAGAACTAAATCTAGAAGAATCAGTATTAAATAAAATCTATAAACTATATCTAGAACGTACAAATTCTAAAAAATTTTCAAATTTTAAGGAAGAAAACAAGATAAATGAATTGAATTCAAATCTACTAGCTCTAAAACTAGTAGCAAATCAATAAATGTTTTAACTAAAAAACAAGAATTTATTTTAGAAGTTGTAAAACACATAAGTGAATCTAAAATTTAAAAAAAAATATTTAACTAAATTATTAGATAGTTTTAATGATATTAATGATAGACAAAAACCTTCTTTATTATCCAGTACTAGTAAAGCAACTTATTATTTTAAACAAAAATAAACATGTAAAAAATAAATCAATAATTAATGATTTACAAAAAGAAGTTAAAGAAATAAAAATAGAATTAAAAAAAAATTAAAACTTAAACAATAGAATGATTCTGAATTAATAAAAACTAATAAAAAATTTACTTCTTTTGAAAGTTCCTCTAAAGAAGAAGAAAAAGATAAAATTAATGACAATGGGATTAGTACACTAGATAAAGATAATATACCTATTAATCTAATATTTATGTTACAAGAAATACCATCAAGAAAATATTTAATTTCGATAAAATTAAAATTTTCTGAAAATTATATTATAAATGCTATACCTCTATTTGATATAGGAGTAGATAGTTTAGTTCCTAAATAATTCTAGCAGGAAACTAATGAAAAATTGTCTATTGTCAATAAATCTAAATTAAAATTCTTGGTAAATCAGAAACTTCAATCATTAATAACAATTTAGAATTAAAAAATATATTTATTTTAACTAAAGAAATTCATCATATGATAATCTGAGGAACACCATTTATGAATTTGATTACTCCTTATTCAGTAAGAGATGACAATATAACTTTTAAAATAAAAAATTTAAAAAATTAAATTTCCTTTCACAGAAAAGCCTAAAAGAAAGAATCTCAGTCTTTTTAACGCACACTCTATTTGTAAATTAGAAATTAATGTCTCAATTAAAGCAAAATAAGAATAACTTTATAATTTAAAAAATAACTTTCAATTACAAAAAATAGATAAACAATTATAGACAGATATAGTACAACATAAAATAGATCGAATAAAAACTCAACATCAAAATGAATTATGTGCAAATCTTCCTAATGCATTTTGGAATAGAAAATAATATATGGTTGATTTTCCATATAAAAAATACTTTGATAAAAAGTCTATTACAACTAAAACCCGACCCATACAAATGGCTCCGGATATGATATAATTTTATAAAAAAAATATCACATTTAGAAAAAAAATTAATTTGTAAATCTCGCAGTCTATAGTCTTGTGCTACCTTTTATGTTAACAAGGCTTCTAAAATAGAAAGAGGAGCTCCAAGATTGGTTATAAATTATAAGCCTCTTAATAAAGCTCTAAAATAGATTAGATATCCCATTCCAAATAAAAAAAAACTTATTAAATAGATTGTATGAAGCCAATATTTTTCTAAATTTTATATGAAATATGAATTTTGGCAAATTTAGATTCACCCTAAAAATAAATATAAAACTACATTTATAGTTCCATTTGGTCAATATGAATGGAATGTGATGCCATTTGCACTTAAAAATGCACTCTCTGAATTCCAGAGGATTATGAATGATATTTTAATCATTTAATAAAATTTTGTATTATTTGTATAGATGTTTTAATCTTTAGTAAAACCATAAATGAGCATTTTAAACATCTGAAGACATTTTTTATAATAATATAAGAAAATGGATTAGTTCTCAGTAAAACAAAAATTTCTTTATTTCAAACAAAAATAAGATTTTTAGGATATTATATAGAACAAGGTATTATAGAACCTATAGAACGAGATTTACCTAACGCTTCTATAGCCTTTGTTGATTTACCTATAGAAGCAAGTTTTACAAATGATTTAAGAGATTTACCTGAGATTTCTATAGACTTTGTTGATTGTTATAGGAGGCCCATATTTTGAAGTGCTTTGAGGACCTCTGGAGATTAGGTTAATTGTGATACCTAATGTTTTACAGCTTCTTGATGGCCTTTAGAGTCTTCCTTTTCGACTATTAAGGCCAAAGATTTAATTTCTTTATATCTTACTTTTAGGATGGTATCTTAATGATCAAATAGGGCTTTAGGAGAAGGGCTTGAATAAGTTTTATAGATTTCTTTATTTTTCTTGGATTTCCGTTTTTTATTCCCCATGGTTCTTGTAAAGGAACTCTCGAGTTAGAAAATCAGATATACTATTGTTGTCTCCCCTAATATATTCTATATTAAAATGAAAAATACTTAAAATAGCTTAACATCTTGCAAAAATTTGTTTTGATGTAAGGTTTTTAACATCTTTTTATAAAATTTCTTTAGCAGATTTACAATCAATATGAAGTAAAAAAATTTTATTTAATAAATCAACTTGGAATTTTGAAATACAAATAATAATATTTAAAATTTCATTTTTAATAGTAGAATAATTTAATTGGGTTGGATTCCAATGCCATGAGGTGAATTGGACTATAGTTTCTCTACCCTGCTGTTGTTGTTTAATATACCACCATACTCTATATATGAAGCATCAGTTTCTATAATTTTTATTGCTAATGGATCATATATATAAGACAAGGAATGACTTTTACCAAATCTTTAATTTGTTGGAGTATATTAGTATGAGCTTCAGTCTATTGGCTTGGATTTTTCTTGAGCCTATCATGTAAAGGTTTTATTAATCTATTTAGATTTGGGTAAAAATCTATAATATAATTTAGACATCCTAAAAATCTTTATAATTGGGCTTTATTCAGGAGTTTATTAGGAAACTTATCATTAAATGCTATATCTCATTCTATAGGTTCTATAATACCTTGTTCAATATAGTGTCATAAAATCTTATTTTAGTTTAAAATAAAGACATTTTTATTTTATTAAGAACTAATCCATTTTTTTGTACTATCATAAAAAATGTCTTTAGATGCTGAAAATATTCATCTATGGTTTTACTAAAGATTAAAACATCATCTATATAAACAATATAAAATTTTATGAAAGGATTAAAAATATTATTCATAATCCTCTGAAATTTAGAGGGTGCATTTTTAAGTCCAAATTGCATCACATTCTATTCATATTGACCATATGGTACTGTAAATGCAGTTTTATATCTATATTTAGGGTGAATCTAAATTTGTCAAATTTTAGATTTCATATCAAATTTAAAAAAAAATATTGGGTTCATACAATCTATTTAATAAGTCTTTTTATTTGGAATAGGATATCCAATCAATTTTATAGCTTTATTAAAAGGCTTATAATTATAACCATTCTTAGGGCCCCTCTTTCTATTTTAGAAGCCTTGTTAACATAAAAGGCAGCACAAGACCATAGACTACGAGATTTACAAATTAATTTTTTATTTTCTAAATTTGAATTTTTTTTTACAAAATTGTATCATATCCAGAGCTATTTGTATGAGCCTAGCCTTAGTTGTCATTGACTTTGTGTCCAAGTCTTTTTCATATGGGAGATCAACTATAGGTAGGCATGGCCACGATCCAGTTTTGAACCAAAGCCCAACCGAAACTGGATAGGTCAAAACTGGACCAAAATCGGTCAAAACAGGAATCGTAATAAAACCAAAACCTAAACCTTAATATATGGTTTGGTTTAAGTTTTAATTTTTAATGAACCGTTGAACCCGCGGTTCAAAATGGTTCAAACTGATGGTTCAAACCACTGGTTCAAATCGGTAGTTCAAACTAGCTGTTTGAACCACTAATTTGATTTTTATGCACTAGCCTATGTGGGCTGCTGCTTCTTGAAAAGACCAACAAATGGTCAATTTCAGCGTTGGTTGGCATCATACATGTGCCGTTGCACATTTAAAATAATATTTTTTATTTTAAAAATATTATTAAATTTATTTTAAATTTAAAAATTTTATTAAACTAACTCCATAAATACTATCTATTTCAATTTTTTTTACACTTTCAAATTTCATCTTCATTCTTCTAAATTTCAAAGTCTAAATTTCTCTTTATTTTTCAATCTACAATCTAAAATTTTCTATATTATATTATAATATTTAATAATCAATCTTCATTTACAATCTTCAATTTACAATATATTATATTACAATCTTCAATATTCTTTTTTAATATTTTATTTTTATTTATAATTTTTAATATTTTATTTTTATTTTATAAATAAATTTTATTTCTATTTTATTTTTATTATTTCCATTTCCATTTCATTTTCATTATTTTTAATTTTGTATACCATATATTATATTTTATTTCTAATTTTATTACATTATATTTCTATTTATATTATATTTTATTTCTAATTTTATTATACTATATTTCTATAATTTTAAACCAAACAAGGGAAAAAATATAGTTGATGATTATCCTAAGCCAATTGACCTAGAAAATATAATGGATGAAATTGAAAATGATGATGATATTCAACAATTATATTAATTTTTCAATCAAGAAAGTTAATAAGTTGATCAAGAAGAAAAAAAAAGTATTAGCTTCTAATATATTCAAGATTCATTTTATAAAAAAAAAAATCTAAAATTTTATTTGACGTGATTTGTAATTATTGTGGATAGGTATGTAAATTTAAGACTGAAGGTGGATATGACACATTGAACAGACATTTGGAGCAAAAACATCCTAATTTTTAATTAAAATCACATGTAAACTTTTTTCTGAACCGACCCAAATCACCTTTGAACCGTCTTAAACCTCCCCTTTGAATCATTTATTTGAACCGCCTTCAAACCGATGTTTAAACTGGAACCTGCGATTTCTGAACCGTCTTTAAATCGTCATATAGACAGTTTAGTTCAAGTTCAAAAATCTTCTAAACCGGAACTGGCTGTTTTTAAACTGTGGCCATGCCTAACTATAGGCATTAATTTCTAATTTACAAATAGTGTGCTTTAAGAAGACTGAGATTCTTTCTTTTAGGCTTTTCTAGGAAAGAAAATATAATTTTTTGATTTTTTATTTTAAAACTTATATTGTCATCTCTTACTAAATAAGGAGTAATTAAATTCATATATGATGTTCCTAAGATTACCATATGATAAATTTATTTAGTTAAAATAAGTATTTTTTTTAATTCTAAATTGTTATTAATGATTGAAACTTCTATTTTACTAAGAATTTTTAATTTAGATTTATTGGCGGTAGGTAATATTTCATTAGTTTTATGCTATAATTTTTTGGAAACTAAATTATATTTTATACAATTTAAATATGCTCCTGTATCAAATAGAGCTATAACATCTTTAATATAATTTTTAGAGAATTTTAATTTTATCAAAATTAAATATTTTCTTGATATTATTTCTTATATCATAAATATTAGATTATCAGGTATGTTATCGTTATCTAGTATACTAATCTCATTATCATTAATTTTTTCTTTTTCTTCTTCTTTAGAGCAACTTTCAAAAGAAGTAGATTTTTTTATTATTCAATAAAATTTTTATTAATTTAGAATCATTATACTGTTTAAGTTTTAATTCTTTAATTTCTTTTTGTAAATCATTAATTGTTTGTTTAATTATTACCTATTTATTTTTATTTAAAATTGATGTTAAATTATAGGTTGCTTTAGTAGTACTAGGTAATAAATGATGTTTTTGTCTATCATGTATATCCTTAAAAGTGTCTAATGATTTATTTAATAAATTTTCTCAAATTTTAGAGTCACTTATGTGTTTTACAACTTCTAAAATAGATTCTTGTTCTTTAGTTAAAATATTTATTGATTTACTACTAGTTTCAGAGCTAGTAGAATCCGAATTCATCTATATGGTTTTCTTTCTCAGAATCTGAAAATTTTTTAGATTGTATACTTTCGAGATACAGTTCATGGTTTTTATTTAATACTAATTCTTCTCGATTTAGTTCTTGGAGTTTTTTTTATTAAACTTATAAAATCTAAATATATGTCTTTTTTTACTACAATTATAACATTCTAAATCCTTATATGCTGTATTAGTTTGTATATTTTTGTTTTTGAAAAATTTTTTATTGCTTGTTTTTCTAGGTTTATTATGATTTTGAGAATTTTTGTAATAATCATCTTTGATAAGTTTTCTTTTATAATTCTTTTTATAAAGTTTTTTATTTCTTGTAGAACATTGTCCTTGACAATCTGTATAGGTTTGGGTTATAATATAATTAAATTGTTTACAAAATTATCCTAGTTCTTATTTAGTTTTTCTCATTTCAAATGTTAAAGATTTCTATAGTTTTATATCTTGGCAGAGTTTTAATCCTTCTTTTTAAACAATACTAACTAGTTGACCATATAAGGAATTGGTTTCCATATTCCTGTTTTATATGATTTTAATCCTGCTAAGAATTTTTCTTTCCAAAAGCTTGGTTAGAATATTCTCTTAACATTTTTCTAGTTAAAAAAGTTGTTTTATAGAATTAAAAATTACTAAGTTTTTTTACACCTAAGGTTACTTAGTAATTGAACAATTTTATCTTTTAAATGAGTAGGATTTCCTATAAAGTAAAGTGATATAGTCAGGATAAGTGTTGCCACAGTATCTTGGACAGTATCACCATAGTTATTTAATATAGGGGTTCCTTCCTCAGTTATTTTTATAACATTTAAGATTTCAAAATATTATTCTTTAATGAGATGATTATCCAACCAACTTTTTAATTGGCTTGTAACGCCAGCTATAATTAGTTCAACTATAGTTTTATTAAAACTATCTATTTAAGTTCTATAAGCATTGGCAACCATAGTTATCTATTGTAAGAGACTAAGAATATTATATTTTGATAAGCCATCAATGTTTCATTCATATACTGAAGAGATATTATATTTATATTGTGATAAAGTATTTGATCTATCTATAATACCAAGGTCAGGTACAGTCAACCTAGTTATTATTGATTGACTATGTGTGATACAATTCATCTAAGGATTATTGTCTTTATTAAGAGATTCAAGATGTTTTGTCTTAGGAAAAGATTCCTCTTCTGATTCTTGATCTTGAGTTACAATACTAATGATTTTATATTGAGGAGTATCTTGGACAATTTGCTTAGATTCAAAAGTTGACTATATTTTATTTAATTGATCTTTAATTGGCTTTATAAAATCAAAATCTTTAGATGGTTTAATTTCCTATTGCCTTATTTTGGACATATTGAAAGGTTTAAAAACATGATTTTTTAATCTCTCACAGAAGTTTTTTCTATAGATTTTAGTATTTCTTTTTCTTTTATAGAATTTTCAATTCTTGTTAATTGTTTTCCTATACTATATAAATGTACATTAAAAAAATTATTTTATTCTAATATTTTACTATTAGGTCATCATCATCAATTATTTTAAAAGGTGCAGCTTTTATTGCATGTTCTTCATGCATAAATATACTAGTAGCTTTAGGTGGATATTTACTTCGTATTATTTTATCATTTACCTTTTATTCTGTTTCTTTATTTCTATTGGTTATAGGATTTATGAATTTACTAGATTGTCTATTATCTAATTTATTTTGTACTATGTAAATTCTTTTCAACCAATAAAAGAATTTTATATGAACTTTGTATGTTTTTACAAAATTAATATATTTATATTTTATAGTTTCAAAATTGTTTACTTTATTAATTACTGCATTTAATTTTTCTATATTCTTTATTGATGTTATTTCTTTATAAAATTTATCTTCATTTAAAGTAAATTTTTTTTATTAATAACATTTACTTCTCTATCTATGTTTGCTACATTTTCAGTTATAGTTGAAGTTGTAGGAAACATAGGTGGAGAGAGTGACTATTCTTTATATTGATTTATCCTAGGGTTAGGATCTATAGGATTTAAGTTATTTAAATCATTATACAATGGATGTGGTATTATTGTACTATTATCTATACCTTTAAGTTTATGGCTAAATTATGATATATTTGAAGTAAAATACCTAAGTTTGACAAAAGTTTGTAATAATGATTTAGGATTTGTTTCATTATATGAAGCATATATTACTGAAGGCAATTGAGATGCTCTTCCTAAATCTACAGTTGATTTAGAGGAAGAAGTATCAGAATACCTATTATTTATACTATGTCCACTAAATTTTAATTTTATCTTACCATTTTCATATTGTTCACTAATATTTACATTTGGTTTTACTATTTTCTCCTGTTCTGGAGGAGGAACAACTCCATCCAGAATCTATTCATCAGGAAGTGTTATGTCCTTCCATTGTATAGTTTTAGTTATAACTGTGTTAGCTTTGCTAAGGTCTGTTTGGAGAAATCTGGTTTCTCCTATTTTAGGCTATATTTTATATTTATATGCAAAAGCTGAAACTATAGCTTTATAATATATTTTATATATTAATGCTATAGGAATAGATCCTTTTAACATTTTATAATTATGGGTTTTTTGTTTCTAGTATTATACTTTTTAATATTTTTTCATCATTTAGAGATACTGTAATATCGAGATGGATATTAAAGGAAATGGGATCCTCACTAAGGCTGGTTTCTACAAATCCTAAGAGAGAATCCTGAAAATTTACAAATTGTGCATCTCTAACGATAGCTAATATACTTGTATTTAATTATTCTCTAGTTAAATGTTTCATTCCAATTTGTATTAATCCTATATGGATATATCTATATTGTGAACCTCAGATTCCACCCGAAAAGGATTCGGATGAACGTTCACTCGTTATTAGGAGTCGCCACTCAGTTTTTTCTGTTCAAAGGGAAAAACTAAGAAAACCCTTGTTTGACTCCAATTAATGCATCCAATGTAAAGGTTTCTAATCTACGAACCCAAGGAGGATTCGGGGACTATGTCATGTATTTGATTAACTTGCCAAAAGAAATAAACCCAAAAGGGACGAAGAAAAGAAGATAAGCAGATTGTTAGTAAATTGTGGACTTGCTATTTGGGGTGAATCCCAAATATGCCTACATACTCTCATTTTTATGAGAGATCAAAGCTCATGTAGTTCGGAAAAGCCTATTTAAAGGCAATTATGCATTATGCATGTGTGTGTGTATGCTTCGTGCATTGTCGGGCTTTTTGCCAAGATTGTGAGATTTTGAGCACTTAGTGCTAATTTTGCTAAAATTTAGGTACTTGGTACCAAAAGAATGCAATTTAGGCTCCGTGCCAAAAGGTTGATTTTAATTATGATGGGCTTCATGCCAAAAGAGATTAGGTCTTTGACCAAAAAGAAATTAAGAAGGAAGTGTAATGCTCATGATATGCTTAAATTGACCAAGGATAAATTAGGATATTACCTTGTTTAGGATTCTCCCACTTCGTAATTCCATAGCTCGTTTTCTCGGGCCTTTGATTATAGTTCTTGATTACGGTTTTTTGATTTAGATTAATTCCTGCAGCACAAAGTTAAATTTATGCAAATAAAAAGTCCAAGTAGAGTTCTTAAACGTATGAAAGTAGAGAGTTCGTCCGCCCGTAGCAATTGAAAAAAACCGAACCCCAAAAGCCGAACCATTTTTCTGAAAATCGGAGGCCTTTTATAGACAAAAATCAGACTGGACGGCGGTCGGACCGTCGTGCACTGTGCACGGCTGTTGAACCGCCGCATGCAGGAATTAATCTAAATCAAAAAACCGTAATCAAGAACCATAATCAAAGGCCCGAGAAAACGAGCTCTGGAATTACGAAGTGGGAGAATCCTAAACAAGGTAATATCCTAATTTATCCTTGGTCAATTTAAGCATATCATGAGCATTACACTTCCTTTTTAATTTCTTTTTGGTCAAAGACCTAATCTCTTTTGGCATGAAGCCCATCATAATTAAAATCAACCTTTTGGCACGGAGCCTAAATTGCATTCTTTTGGTACCAAGTACCTAAATTTCAGCAAAATTAGCACTAAGTGCTCAAAATCTCACAATCTTGGCAAAAAGCCCGACAATGCACGAAGCATACACACACACATGCATAATGCATAATTGCCTTTAAATAGGCTTTTCCGAACTACATGGGCTTTGATCTCTCATAAAAACGAGAGTATGTAGGCATATTTGGGATTCACCCCAAATAGCAAGTCCACAATTTACTAACAATCTGCTTGTCTTCTTTTCTTCGTCCCTTTTGGGTTTATTTCTTTTGGCAAGTTAATCAAATACATGACATAGTCCCCGAATCCTCCTTGGGTTCGTAGATTAGAAACCTTTACATTGGATGTATTAATTGGAGTCAAACAAGGGTTTTCTTAGTTTTTCCCTTTGAACAGAAAAAACTGAGTGGCGACTCCTAATAACGAGTGAACGTTCATCCGAATCCTTTTCGGGTGGAATCCGAGGTTCACAGATTGGCGACTCCACTGGGGACCATAAAAATGATTTATGGGATCTTAGTAGACTACTATTGTTTATTTGACTAACTTGCCCTTCTTTAGGGTACTTTTATTTATTTTGCAGGGTACCTTAGCGATATATATCCTTTCCTTAAGGATATTGGAATAAAATTGACAAAAGAAATCTTTTTCCTTTGATGGACCCCTTGTTTGATTAATTGTGCACTTGTTTTGTCATTTAGAGAATCTTTTTCTCTTGCATTATATGGGGGAATCATTTTCCTCCATTGCATAAAAAAAATTGTTTTCAAATGAATTTCTTCTCCTTCTGTTCAAAATTCTGAGTCTGGATAGCAAGTAGCGCTGACCGACAGGTCTCCTTGATTATGCTGGCGGACAGCCAAAGCATCCTCTCTGTTGTCGCAAACCATTCCAATCCTTTTGGAGTGGCCCATGAGTAAACGTACTGTTGGACCCACGCGAAACTCTTTGTTTCACATGTGGTTAGGTATATCTTACTCAAGACTCAAGGGTCCCTATTATAAGCCTATTTTCTATTTTTCATGTAACAATAGAACCCTCCCTTAGGTTGTATGTACCCAATAATAGTGCCACATTCCATTAAAATGAATTATGATGTGATGAGGTGCATTCTTGCAACATAACAACATTATTTTGGGGAAAACCTTTTGATATATGCAAGTGGACCAAGAGTCTTCCTACCCTACACACTACCCTGATCCTTTACCCTTAACCCTTGCAGGTACCACTATCTGTGTGCCTTCACCTACACAAGCTACACCAACTCCAACTGTGCAATCACCCACAAGTCCTACTGCCCCAACTTCACCAACTACTCCAATTACTGAAATGGCTACTATTGAACAGATTAAAGCCTTGCTAGATGGACAGGTTAAGGAAATTGAAGCTAGGATGCAAGAAAGAATTGATGAAGCTTTGGCTACCCAAAGGGGAGCCATCTTGGATGAATTGGGAGGAGCACCAAAGACGGCCACTACTTCTGGAAATTTAGGGAAAGAACCTATTGTGGGCCAAACTAGTACCCCCCATGACTGCTCAGAATAATACCCCTGTCATCAATTTGGAGGATCCACCCTCTAAGAATGCTACCGAAACTGATGAACTAAAAAAGAAACTTAAATTGCTTAAAAGGTCAATCACTGCCATGAAAACTCATAAAGAGGTGGTAGACATGGATTCCTTATCCTTGTTTCCCCAAGCTAGATTGCCTCCAAAATTCAAGATGCCTGGGATGGACAGATTTGATGGGACTACTTGCCCTAAAACCCATATGAAGATGTATGTGGGAGCCTTAAGCCCTTGGGGTTTAAATGATGAGCTCTTTGCTCAACTCTTCCAACAATCCTTGACTGGTTCTGCCCTTAAGTGGTTTGTAAGTCTGGATCGTGCCAAGATTAAGACCTGGGAAGACATCTGCAATGCATTTAACACTCAATACCACTACAATATTGAGGTAGATGTCACTAGAAGAGAGCTTGAGACTACCAATCAAAACAACAATGAAGCCTTCTCCTCGTTCCTTACGAGGTGGAGGGCAAAGGCGGCCCAAATGATCAATCGTCCTTCAGAACAGGAGCAAATTGATATCATAATCAAGAATTTAAGGCCTACATATCAAGCTCAACTGCAAACCCAATACCTACCTACTTTCAAATTTCTCATTGCGACTGCAACTAAGGTAGAAGATTTGATACAATTGGGTAAGATAGTGGATGAGGGAGCTACTTCAAAGTATAAGAAACAGGGCCAAGCTGCTTCCTCAAGCAAGGTCAATGAAGTGGTCAATATTGCCCCTGCGAATCCTTTACGTGTGGGCAATCTTAGGCAGAGAAATCAGCCAAGAAGGCAATATACCGACCTTGGGATGCCCCTCCATCTGGTGTTTAAAAAATCCGTGGAAGGAAAGTACTTAAAGCCTTTGGACCCAAGGCCTCCTCCAAATCCATTACCCTCCAATTATAGGGCCAATGAGTACTGTGAATACCATCAGGGAAATGGGCATAGAACAGATGCTTGTTGGACTCTGAAAAACCGCATCCAAGATCTGGTGGATAGTGGTGACATCATTCCTCTCAGGAATCAACCAAACATTAATAATAACCCTTTGCCCAATCATTCCATCCACGCCATCACTGTGGAAGAAGAGTTGTTTGATCCTTTCAAACTTCTCTTGGAAATGAATGAAGTACGTGTGCTGGATCTGAATGACCTCACTGAAAAGGTTGATGCTTTGACAAGAAGTGGAAGGCAATATCAGCCACTTGACTTGGGGAAAACCCCTAAAACCCCAAATCACCCATATAAGAAGACGCCAGAACCAAAGGAAGACCCTGTCCTCACTCAGCTTAAACAAACTCAAGCTAAGGTGTCAATTTGGGAGCTCCTTGCTTCCTCATTCCCACACCGTCAGGCTCTCAGTAAAGCTTTGAGTCAGCTTGATACATCAGTAGACACAAGCCCAGAAGCTTTGGTGGCCACTTTGACCCAATCAACCAAGGCATTGAGCATCCGGTTTTCTAATGTAGACCTACCAGAAGATGGCATGAAACACAATAATGCTTTATACATAACCTTACAAACTAGGGGAAAGACTATGCCCATGGTTCTCATTGATAATGGGTCAGCCTTAAATGTATGTCCTTTGAAAGTAGCAAGCTGTCTGGGATTGGAGGCTACAGATCTTACACCTTCTGATCAAATTGTTAAAGCATATGATAATACTCGAAGAGAAATTTTGGGTGTTGCTACTTTGGAAGTTGCTATTGGACCGGTAAAAATGGGAGTACCGTTCCAGGTCATTGATGTACCCGCGAGCTTTAATCTCCTCCTTGGAAGGCCGTGGATTCATCAGAATAATGCTATACCTTCTTCATTACATCAAAAACTTAAGTTCTCTTTTGAAGGAAAAATCATCACTATTAAAGGAGACACATGTGAAATCAACAAGAGAACCACGGATCAGTCTCTCTTTGAGGTTGTTCCTGGTGAAATTGCTATGGCCTTGACTGGGTTCCATTATGACACTATTCAATGCATAGAAGGAGAAAGGCCCAAAGGGCCATTTATCCTATATGACTTTGGGGAGGTCCAAGTCAATTGCCTGGTGGGAATGATGCTAAGGGTAGGTCTGCTACCCGGGATGGAAATGATAAAGCTGGGAGGAAATCATCCATAGTGCGGCCATGGGAAGAGCCTAAGAATAAGGGAACTTTTGGCCTGGGGTACAAACCCACGGATGAGGAGATAGAAGAGTTAGAGCATGGGAATAAGAAAAAGAAGACTTGGGGGGCAAAAAGCCTCAAAATGCGCCCTTACTTTAGAACTCTGAACGGTCATTTTTGCAAACCTGGAAAAGCAGTTCCTTACTGTGGTTTTCAGGAGCCATTCTATTCTCCTATGACTGGAAAGAAGCTACCGGGTTTAGAGATGTTCACTGATGTTTTAGCTGTAAAGGAAGAAGAGCCAGAACCTATAATTGACCCACAAGTGGAAGATTTCATGCAGCTAGTCTCTTTGATGAGGTTGCTATGATAACCAATTTTGAAGACAAAAGGGACTTCACGAAGCTGATCAAGACAACAGATGGACCACTGATGAACTGGTATGCCGAGGAGGGACAAGCAGATATAGTCAAACCTAGTCATGTGTCATACCCTGAACCTGAGTCTTGTACTGAGTCAAATCTTGAGTCAAACACAGAGTCAGAGTCCAGTTCTGAGTCTTCCTTAGCTTCAGGAATAGAAAACCCTGATGTCGAATATAATGTAACTCTGGAGGATGACTCCGCCATTATTAATGAAACTCTTCAAGTTCTTGGTTACCCTATGTCTTTTGCTTTCCAAGTATTATCTAGCAAAAATGAAATAAATGAAATAAAAGAAATGAATGAAAAGATAATAATTGGCAAAGAAAATGAATATACATACATTGCATGTGATTGTGTGAATAAGGAACAGGTTGTTGAGTGCATCAGAAAGTATGCCGACTGCTTCATGTGGAAGACAAGTGATGTCACGGGAATAGACCCAGCCATAGCAGTTCATAAGATTGTGCTATACCCCGATGCAAAGCCGGTTAAGCAGAAGTTGAGAAGAATGAAGCCGGAATGGTCTTTGAAAATTAAAGAAGAGGTTGCCAAGCAATTGGATAATAAGTTCATAGAACCAATTGCCTACCCTTCCTGGTTGGCGAACATTGTGCCGATCCCAAAGAAAGACGGAAAGGTCAGGATGTGTGTTGACTATAGAGATTTGAATAAGGCTTGTCCCAAGGACAATTTCCCGCTACCACACATCGATTTGCTAATAGACAGGATGGCTGGGCATATGATGGTTTCCATGACTGACCTTGCAGTTGGGTACAATCAGATCATGGTACACCCACCAGACAAAGAGAAGACAGCTTTCATTACAGAATGGGGCACTTTCTGTTATAGGGTTATGCCTTTTGGATTGATAAATGCAGGGGCTACCTACCAGAGGATGGCGACAACAATCTTTCATGACATGATTCACAAAGAAGTAGAAGTGTATGTTGACGATATGATTGTTAAGTCAAAAATCTCCAGAAGCACGTTGAAGCACTTGAGAAGTTCTTCCTTAGACTTTGCAAGTACAATTTGAAGCTTAATCCTGCAAAGTGCCTCTTTGGTGCAACATCAGGCTTATTTTTGGGGTATTTGGTCAGCAAGAAAGGAATAGAAGTTGATCCAGCAAAGTCAAAGGCTATTCTAAAAATGCCTCCACCAAGAACAGAAAAGGAGATTCGAGGCTTGCTAGGTAGATTACAGTATATCAGTCGATTCATATCGCAGTTGGCAGAGACTTGTGGTCCTATCTTTAAGCTACTAAGGAAAGGTGCTTTACAATAATGGAATGAAGATTGCCAGAAGGCCTTTGACAAGATCAAATAATACTTGTTAAGTCTGCCAATTCTGCAACCTCCCAGAATGGGAAAACCTCTGCTCTTGTATTTGGCTGTAACAGATGAAGCCATGGGTGCAATGCTAGCTCAAGAGGCTGAAGGTACAAAGGTGGAAAATGCAATTTATTACCTCAGCAAAAGGATGCTGGACTATGAGTTAAAGTATAACAAGATTGAGAAGTTGTGTTTAGCGTTGTATTGGGCTTGAACGAAGTTACAGCACTACTTGTCTTCTTACACTACTTACGTCATCGCAGAACAGAGTCCCTTGAAATTCCTTATGGAGAGGCCTGTTTTGGACAGCAAAATGGCAAAGTGGGTGTCAACATTGGCAGCTTTTGACTTAAAATTCATTCAAAGGAAAGCTGTGAAAGGTGGGGCAATAGCTGACCAGTTAGCAGAATTACCCGTAATAGACGAGATGCGAGAAATGAATTTCCCTGACGAAGACCTCTTGAATGTGGAAAGGAGTGTTTGGGAGATGTACTTTGATGGGGCATCCAATTATCATGGAAATGGAATTGGGATTGTGTTCAAAACTCCTTGTGGAGAATACATTCCCTTTGCAGTTAAACTTGACTTTAGCTGCACAAACAATGAAGCAGAATATGAAGCTTGCATCAATGGGCTCGAAGCCACCCTGGGATTGGTGATTAAGAACCTAAACGTCTATGGTGATTCTATTTTAATAGTATCACAAGCTTTAAGGAAATGGAAAATAAGAGAAGAGCGTTTGGTTCCTTACCTACAATGTCTCGATCATTTGGCACAACAATTCGATGATTTGTCCTTCGAATATCTCCCAAGAGCAAAGAATCAGTTTGCTGATGCCCTGGCTACTTTAGCTTCCATGATCAATATCAAGGAGGGGAAAGCCATTCGTCCATTGAAAGTTCAACTTCAGAAGCAACCTGCCCACGTAATGCATTTGGCCGATGGTAAACCATGGTTCTGGGATATCAAGAGTTATCTCAAGTATGGAAGTTATCCGGAGGGATCATCAAAGGTTGATCAGAGGACAATAAGGCAGCTAGCCATGGGTTACATTCTTAATGGAGATATCCTCTACAAAAGAAGTTGGAATGGAATGCACCTAAGGTGTGTGAATGAAGCAGAAGCTAAGCAGATAATGGAAATGGTGCATGGTGGCGAATCAGGACCGCATATGTATGGGATTGCCTTGGCTCGAAAAATAGCCAATCTAGGATATTATTGATCCACCATGAATACAGACTCTGTGGCATTTGTGCAAGAATGCCATCAGTGTCAGATATTTGCTAAGCTGCAGAAGCAACCTCCCGTTGCCCTGAATCCAATCACTTCTCCATGGCCCTTCGCCACTTGGGGAATAGATATAATTGGCAAAATACATCCAAAAGCCTCGAATGGACATCAGTTTATCTTGGTAGCGGTGGATTACTTCACGAAGTGGGTTGAAGCAGCTTCCTATGCAGAATTAGACGCCAAAAAGGCAGCACAGTTTGTTCGAACCAACATCCTTTGTCGGTACGGAACGCCATTTGAGATTATCACTGATAATGGAACTCATTTCCAAGCAGAATTTGCTAAACTCTTGAAGGATAAAAGGATCCAGCATCATAAGTCCTCTCCTTATAGACCTCAAACAAATGGAGCTGTAGAAGCAGCAAATAAGTCTATAAAGGTGATCATACAAAAAATGATCAAGGAACATAGGTGTTGGCATGAGAAGTTACCACTGGCTTTGTGGGGATATAGAACATCAATTATAACTCCTACTGGGGCAACCCCGTATTCACTGGTGTACGGAATGGAAGCAGTACTCCCCATTGAACTGGAAGTTCAATCGGCGAGGATAATTCAAGAAAGTCAGATAAATGAAGCTGAATGGATTAGCAATTATCATCATCAGTTATTGGGTTTGGATGAAAAAAGACTTCAAGCTCTACATCAGATTCAAGTGTATCAGAGGCGAATGGCCAGGCATTTCAACAAAAAGGTCAAAGATCGAAAGTTGGAAGAAGGTTGTTTGGTTTTGAAAGAGATCAGAACACCTGTTACAGATCCTCGTAGGAAGTTTCATCCTCTTTGGGCTGGACCCTACATTACAAAGAAAATACTTTCCGGCGGAGCCGTCATCTTGTCTGATTTGGATGGTCTGGAGTTCACAAACCCATGCAATCTGGATCAATTAAAGAAATATTATGTATAATCATGCATTGTAAGGAACTACATTAGACCTGATTCTCGCAAACTAATTCGAGAAATGTAGGCAGCTCTCCTTGAGCATGGTCTAAATTTTAATAAAAATCATTTATTCATTTTTCTTTTGCCAACATAAAAAAAAGAGAAAGAAAAGAAAGAAAAATCCCGCTAAGTCGAAAACCCACAAAGGGCGGCTTAGGCAATAGTGGGGCCCGCTAAGTCAAAAACCCGCAAAGGGCGGCTTAGGCAAGAATGGGTAAGAGATCGCTAAGTTGAAAATCTGAAAGGACGACTTAAGCAAAAATTAGAGCAAGTAAATAAAATAGACAATGCTTGGAAAGCAAATAAAAGAGTCATTCATTCCGAAAAGAGTCATTCATTTCGAAATGAGTCATCCATTCCATGAAATATCAAACCAATCAAAAGAGTCAAACCATAAGTCCAAAACGTCAAATGAACCAAAAAAAAAAAAGTAGACAATAGAGTCAACCCTAGGGCCAAAATCCTACGCCTCCTACGTGGGGCAGAGTCTTCGGTATCTTCCTTAGCTCCGGAGCTCTTTGCATCATCTATCTTCTCCTCGTTAAGAGGAACCACCTCCTCTCCCTCCAGCTCCTGCAGTAATGCATGCCTCCTTGGCTTTTCAATTGGCCAAACTTTGGCTATAAATCAAGTCCTATACTTTGGAGTAGGCTCGACAAGGGAAGGTTCTGCAAAAGGTTTGATCATCTGATGGTTCCTAACCCAAGTTTGAAGAGCAGCTTGAGTAACTCCGAGCATAATAGGGGCAGCAACAGTAAGCCCAACAGGAAGAGGAACCCTCTGATCAATCCCCATCTGCCTAATCATGGGGCAAAGCTTTAAATCTCCAAAGCCAGGGTCACGGTTGAAAAGAAACCCAACTAACAGGCAGAAAATAAAAGCTCGCATCCTATGCTTCAGTTGAATCTCATCTTCAAAATTAGCAGTCAGGAATGCATCAATCAAAGGAAGCAGCATCGCCTTATTCCCATCCGCAATCATAGCTTGAGCTTGAGGCCTTGTAAAGTTGAAAAGCCTCTGAAAAGACCCCACATAGCCAATTTGAACCTCATGCCTTACAAGAGGGGCATTTGGGTCACATCCAATAATTGAGCAGAATTCCTCAAAAAGAGGACACATCTCCTCCATCCGGGCACCAAATCTGAAAACGTGGGCTTGGGGATCCCAAAATCTGATACAAGCATGCAAGAAATCCCAATCCACAGCTACACCTCTAAGAGTAGCAACAGCTTTCAATCCATATCTTCCCATATTGATCCTTTCAACATTATGGAGGCTCTTGGTCCATTCATGCATCACATGGTTAAAAAGAGGGTTCATTGTTGAGGGTCCATATTGCACCTTGCTCAAAATTCTTGTTTGTGACGACCACTGAGCTCCAAAAATCATTTTTATGGATCCCAGTAGGGGGCAATTGTGAATACTCGAATTTTGAGGCTCGGAAAGCTGATTTTTTCAGACTGCAGAAGACCGAGCCGGACTGGAGGTCCACGGTAAAATTCACCGAAAGTATGTCTTCATGGTACTTGAAATGTCCGGAGCAACGCAAGGATTACGGATATGGTCCCGGAATAATTTTGGAGGTCCGTAGCTCCCGAAAAATCAGTTTTAGCAAAAATCGCGCGACCCGATGTGCTATTTTGGCGGCTGAACCACCGCATGCAGCGGTCCAACCACCACGCACGGCGGTTCAACCGCCGTGCACAGTGCACGGCGGTCCGACCGCCGTCCAGTCCGATTTTTGTCTATAAAAGGCCTCCGATTTTCAGAAAAATGGTTTGGCTTTTGGGGTTCGGTTTTTTTCAATTGCTACGGGCGGACGAACTCTCTACTTTCATACGTTTAAGAACTCTACTTGGACTTTTTATTTGCATAAATTTAACTTTGTGCTGCAGGAATTAATCTAAATCAAAAAACCGTAATCAAGAACCATAATCAAAGGCCCGAGAAAACGAGCTCTGGAATTACGAAGTGGGAGAATCCTAAACAAGGTAATATCCTAATTTATCCTTGGTCAATTTAAGCATATCATGAGCATTACACTTCCTTCTTAATTTCTTTTTGGTCAAAGACCTAATCTCTTTTGGCATGAAGCCCATCATAATTAAAATCAACCTTTTGGTACGGAGCCTAAATTGCATTCTTTTGGTACCAAGTACCTAAATTTCAGCAAAATTAGCACTAAGTGCTCAAAATCTCACAATCTTGGCAAAAATTCCGACAATGCACGAAGCATACACACATGCATGCATAATGCATAATTTCCTTTAAATAGGCTTTTCCGAACTACATGGGCTTTGATCTCTCATAAAAACGAGAATATGTAGGCATATTTGGGATTCACCCCAAATAGCAAGTCCACAATTTACTAACAATCTGCTTGTCTTCTTTTCTTCGTCCCTTTTGGGTTTATTTCTTTTGGCAAGTTAATCAAATACATGACATAGTCCCCGAATCCTCCTTGGGTTCGTAGATTAGAAACCTTTACATTGGATGCATTAATTGGAGTCAAACAAGGGTTTTCTTAGTTTTTCCCTTTGAACAGAAAAAACTGAGTGGCGACTCCTAATAACGAGTGAACGTTCATCCGAATCCTTTTCGGGTGGAATCCGAGGTTCACATATATTCTTTATTTTTATGTTGTTGTAAGGTTTTAGGAGACAACAAAGTAATTTTTTCAAAAGGTTTACTTAACTAGATATCTTTTTCTTCTAATTTTATGGTATAATTTGTTATAGAAAGATTTAATTTTGAAATTTTATAAATTTATTCTTTATCTACTTTGGATATTTCCCAATCATTAGTTGCTTTATGAAAATCTTATAGTATTATTACATTTCTATTTTTTTAATTTCTAAGTTATTTGAGCTATCATATTTAGTAGTAGTAACAAACTTTTACAAAAAAGATTACATTTTTAAGTTCTGAAAAATAGAATGAGCATGAAATCTAAGGTTTTGGAAGCGGCCACTGACTAGCTGCCCTAAACTCCTATCATTGGCTAAAATGAGACTTACTGCATACCCAAATTCATAGTCAAAGATCATATTCTTAGAGCTATAAGAAAGAATCTAAAAATGCAATTACTTATTTTATGTAAACCTACTACCCCCCAAAAACTTCAAGAATAAATTATATATATATATATTCTTCAAATCTCTATTACTCATTTCTTCTTTCTTCTTTTTTTAACTACTACTACTACTACTACTACTACTACTACTTATTATTATTATTATTATTATTATTATTATTATTATTATTATTATTATTATTATTATTATTATTATTATTATTATATTTAATTATCCTTTATGCCACTCCTTTTAGTGCTTTTAAAATTATGGATGTTAGATTCATTGTTTTACAATTTTTGTTTAGCTACAAAAATATGCCACTTTCTCTAAAACTCTTCTGCTGTTATGTTGTTAAGGACTACAACTTTAAATTCCTTTTTGGCACTTGAATAATACTCAATACCCCTAAGTTTAGTAGGCAACTGCAAAAAGATGTGCCGAATATAAAACCTATGAATAGTTGTTAGCAAAACTAGACTTATTATTGCTTTAATGCTTTCACTTTGATTAGTTAGAATGATATTTGGATGAATATCACCCATTGCAAAAATCCAAGTAAAGAACAACCACTTAAAAGTATCAAAATCTTTACTTGAAACTAAAGCACATCCCACAAGTATAGATTGGCAATGGTGATTCACACCTACAAAAGATGCAAAAGGCATCCTATACTAGTTCGCAAGGTATGTGGTATCAAAACATAAAATGTCACTAAGTTCCTCATATGCATATTTTCTTTGTGGATGAATCCATGACACATTTCACAGCCTACCAACATTGTCAACATCTATCAAGTGGAAAAAATCTTTATCCTTAGTCTGCATATCCCAAAAGAAAATTTCTCATTGATTTTGCATCACCATCTTCCAATGTAAGCCTTCTATGTTTATTTATAAAGTTTCTACAGTCCTTTAGAGTATATCCCATATATTCAAGGCCCTTGCATTGAACCTTCATTAGTCTAACATTCTTGCTTACTCTTAAACCTTCTCTATCATTAGCTTCTAGATTTCTCTTCAGATCATTATCCATAAATCTATGGTCAGCATAAGCCTAGACATTGATGGGTCTAGCTTGTGAGAATGATCTCTAATCACTAATAACCTTTGTAACATGCCAAAATCCTTCTTTTTCAAATATAGCATTCAACTTGGCTGGGCAATTAGTCCTCTTGCTAAACTTCTGGCAAATTACTTTTCTGGACTTGTCAGACTTATACATCATATATTTATGATTACCCAAATATTTTTTGAAGATCCTTTCTATGCATAAAACCTCTTCCTTTCGCATGTTCTTTGTAAAATTTTAATAGAAATTTAAAACAAGAAAATAACATGCCATAATGAGGTCCTACTTCTAAGGTCTCTTCATCAAAATCTTCCATTCCAAGTTCATTTTCATCATCAACGAATCATTCTCATGAATCTCATCAACCCCATAACCATATGGATTCAAATATTAATCACCATCTGAATAGTTATCATTTCTTCTATCTTCGATAAACAAACTATCTTCCTCTAAAAGTCCCGACACATCATTTAATGTTTGCCTTAAACCGAAATTCATGTTGATATCTTCTTCCCCTAATGCAATCTCTAAAATAAATTGGTTGAAAATAGGTAGATTCACATTTTTTCCCTCCATTTATTCCCAATTTCATTATTAATTAAAGTATGTTCAAGAAAACCTAACAAATATCTAAAATGCATTGAGAAATGGATGAGTCCACTGCCCATTTGCATTGGAAATGATTAAGAATGAACCATAGTAGTTTAGGAGGGAAAATCAACATTAAGGGCACTAAAGTGATTTTATTTTTCAAGCAAAATTCTGTCAAATTATTTCTATCCATCAGGCTTTTCCCTATATATTTTTTAGATATAAATATTGAAATTTATAGAATTATGATGTTTTTAAAATTCACATAATTGATAATTAAATGTTATAACCTAAATTTAGTATTGTTGTTTGAAATAAATATATTGCAACTACTTAATCTCATTTAATGCAGATAAGTTATAAGATTAAAATAATCATTAATTTTAATTGCATTATAATTTAGTTGTAGTTTTAATTTTCAAATTACAAATATACATATACCTACTTTTATTTTTATAATGAGTTATGTTATAACTCAAAATCGACTAAATGATTAATTTAAATTATTTAAATAATATTGAATCCATTTATATAATGGTGAAATAAATTTACTAAAATATCTATTTTT
The DNA here is from genome assembly GCA_947685225.1 of Garcia nutans. Taxonomy (NCBI): domain Eukaryota; kingdom Viridiplantae; phylum Streptophyta; class Magnoliopsida; order Malpighiales; family Euphorbiaceae; genus Garcia; species Garcia nutans. The sequence goes on from CANTUV010000013.1 coordinate 4,893,668, forward strand.
AAAAAAATAATTTATTTTTTTACCTTCTTCCTCCTCCTTTTGTCATACAAGGTGGGATTAAACTTGATTCGATCATAAGTAATAAGGAGATTACTGTTAAACGGATTTATTAGAAATATAAGAAAATAAGGAGATTCATTTACGCTTTTTGTTTGAAAAGGGAAAAATTGTATTGGTAATAGAAGAAAATCATTGAAGAGTGAGAGTCAAACTGATATTTAAAATTTAGAATTTTTTTAATGTGTGCCCTGAGGGTACATGATAGGGTACAATTAATGATTACATTTTTTTTCTTTTATTTTTTATTGTGCAATTAATGATTGAGTCATACTAATTTAAACATCTCATTAATAGCTCATATGAATTTGAATTGAGACATACTAGTAATTAAGATAGGGTACAATTAGTGTAGAAATTATATAGAATGAAATTAACTAATTTATTTCCTAAAATTTAATTAAAACATGTAAAGAAATCAATTAATATAATGTCAACAATCAAATTAAGATATAAGTAGAGTAGAAATTATATGTAATAAAATTAACTAATTTCTTTTCTAAGATTTAATGTAATTTTTTGCCCCTCATTTGTAATTTTTTTTATTAATTTTCTTATTATTTATTTTTATGTTATATTACATGAATGCTTAAATAAAGAAAAAAATAGATAAGTATATTCACACATCTTAGTTTCTATATTCCAAATTTATTTTAGCCAAATAGCCTATTTAATTTATAAAAAATATTATGAATAATCAAAATTTAAATTTAGTTTGCGATCTATAAATAAATCTATACTAATATCTCATAACACACTATAATTTATATATATATATATATATAAATTGAATTGAAGAGTTGGGAGCCATAAACTCTAACAATTATAGCATTCATAAGAAATCAATATTTAGTGTCTTATATTTAGTCATCGAGTAAGAAATCAATGGATAATGATATTGAAATAATCTTTAAAAATAAAAATTTTTCAAATTTAAATATTAATTCGAGTCAAATTAACTAATTAAATAAATGAATTTAATGTGATTAAAATAACTTATTTAATTTCAACTTTGAGTATATGGGCTCAAGCAAAATTCATATCATATGTCCATCATGCACAAATAAAATTACTTGCAGTCCAAGTGATAGCTTAGAAAAATGTGTGTTGGTAAAATTTTATAACATTTTTGTATTTAAAGTTCAAAAGTTTTAAATTAAAATCTAAACAATCAACTATTTTATAAAGATAAATAACATATTTTTTAAGGAATGTTCCAACAAAAATTTTGATTTTACATTGGAAACAGAACAAACATTTAATGATTACCTATCAAAACATTGGAACTATTAATAAGAATATCAAAATTTTGAATTTCAAATAAAGGGTGAAAATAGAACAAAAATTAACCTATAAAATACTATTTATATTATTTTCCATATTAATAATAAAAGTCAAAAATGTCATTCTTGACTTGTCACAGGTTGATTTCTCTAGCAGTGTCCTAAATAAAGAAAATAATATGCAATTATAAAATATATTAATGTTTTTATTTTAAATAAAATAATAGATATATTTCACAAAACAACCTGCATATATGTGAAAAAATAGCTTGAAATGTTCGTTGCGCTATAATGGAGCTGGACAAACTTGTGCTAGTTAATTTAATCAATGTCACCAAAGATTTAATTGTTAAATTTATTTTTTATCTTATATTATATTATAAAGAATTGCTAAGGGTCTTCTCCTCATTAATTTTTCTATTGTCTTCTCTCTACTATAATGACACATAGCAATCTATTAATCTGTAACTTGTAAATCTTATAACCAATTTTTTATAATATAGAATTTACATTGATAATGGGTCCCATAAGTTTTTTCATATCCTTTTTTTACTTTCCAAGAGAAAATAAGTTTAGTTCTCTCCTAACAAAAATACTATTAAGCTTTTTGTTGTAAAAACTCATAACTGTGTTGTCATTGTTGCTCCATAATAATAAAAAAATTGCATTAATACCTTTTTTTAATTGTTGCATTTGTGCTTAATAAAATTTTCTTATTATGGACTATGAAGATCAAGTTTCAATACAAAAAAAAAATACTTTTCAAGTATTTCTTAAATTAAATTTCTTATTATGTTTATATTCATTGATAACCAATGCAATATTTTAACAATAACTACTAGATAATACTAATAGTTCTTCCAAGAAATATTTAGATTATAATTAATTTTCATTTATGTGAGTGCCTAGTATTTGTATATATATGATACTTTATAATTCATATCAACATTCAATCCCATATGAATTTTAATGAATTTTAATGACTTTGAGGATGTTATTGACAATGATATTTGAGGATGTTATTGACAATGATAAAAGTTTTGTCCCACATGAAAAATTAAATTCAGAGCCATATATTGGAATGGAATTCAATTCACAAGAAGCATATGCAATGGTATATGGAATATGCTAAATCTATCGGTTTTGTTGTATCAAAAATCGCTTGTCATTGCTCTAAAGTTTCAAATACCTTCATTGATGTGAAATTTGCTTGCAGTAGACATGGATATAAGCATGAAACCAATCCAAATAATCCACAGTCTAGTTCCAAGTCAAATTACATGGCCACTTTATATGTGAGAATTAGAAAATTAGATTTGCCGTAGGTTGTGTATAATTTTGTTAAGGATCACAATCATTAATTATTTCCAGAACAAGCACATTATTTTCCTTGTCATAGGAAAATTAACAAAAATAATGTAGATAATTTGTATGCATCCGGTGTCCAACCAAGTAAAATTTTTTCTTCAATGGCAAAACAGTATGGTGATTTGAAAAAGTTGGTTGTTTGGTAAAAGATATAAAAAATTATCTTGATAAAAAAAATGACATTTGACTTTAGAATCAGGGGATGCTAATGGTATGTTGGAGCATTTTATACAAATGCAGGAGGAGAATTCTAATTTTTTTTATGCAATAGATTTGAATGAAGAATAATGACTGTGAATGTCTTTTGGGTTGATTATAAAGGAAGAGAGGATTACAAAAAAGATAATGATGTTGTCTCATTTGATACATAAATCACAAATAAGATGCCTTTTACTAAATAATTTTCAATCTATATTGTCAGGATATGTATTGCTTGCAAATGAGACTGTAACACCCAAATTTTTACTAAATATAATTAAATAAATAATTATGAAGGTTAGTTAAGGTGTTGGAAGGAAGAAAATAATAAGTATATATGTGAAATATATACTAAATATACGTAACATATAAAAGTCAAATAGTAAGTAGTAAAAGTTAAAGGGTAAATAGTAAAAGGTGAAAAGCTAAAAAAATTAAAAAAAATTAAAAATTAAAATAATTTTGGTTGGAAGATAAAAAATATCATAATAAATAACTAAATATATATATATATAATTGATTAGGAAGATGAAAAAGTCAAAAATCTATTATTATCTTCTTCTTCTTCTCCCTTTCTCCCATTTTTGGCCAAATTTTGAAGGTTTTTAAGGGAGGATTTTTGCTCTTCCATAAATCAAATTCTTCAAGTTTCTTCAAAGATTTAAAGAGATTTTAAGAAAATTACAAGAAAGAGGTAAGTTTACCTTCCATTTATGTTGATTTCTTTAGAATTTCAATTATGTGAGAATTGGACTTTTGAAAAATGTTTGGATAAATGTTTAAATAGTGTTGGATATTAGATGTGTAGGCAATGATTCTAAGGTTGGTTGATAGATTTGTTTAGGTTTGATTAGAGTTTGGAAGAAGAAGAATGAGATTTAACGTTTTGATACAGAGTTTGTAAAGAATTAATGTTAATTGAATTTAATTGCTTAAATTGTATTATAATATGATTTTAATGGTAGAAATGAGCTTAAAACTCAATTTGGAATTAATTGGAATAGTTTACTAAAATTAAAGAAGGTTTGGCAAAATTTGAAATTTTGAAGGAAATGTGATAAATTTATGTTTATTAGTTAAAGTATATAGAAATGTGGTCCTAATTTATTATATACATTCATATTTTGATTAGTTGTTGAGTAGATTGTACTGTCCAAGCCAAGTGGTAAAGAATATTTTTGAAAAGTGGTGAGAAAGGTGTGATTTTAGCTTAAAAGTTGCTTGAATAAAGGTTAGCATATACTTTGATAGAAATGTATTGAAATGCATTAGAATGGTATGCTACATTGTTGGTTGGCATTGATACTATGCTACTTTGATGTGTGAATTCACATGTAAAGTGCATAGTTATGTGTTTAAAGGCATGAATTATATAATGTATGAATATTTAAGCCATTTTAAGATGGTTAATGGCATTGTGGAATGTGTGTATGTGAAAAAATGTTATATGGCAATTTATGACCCTATTTCAGCCATAGTGTAAAAGTGGCATGGAATATGAAGTTTGTGATGAAAATGTATGAAATTATGATAAAATGATGGAGAAAGTGCCAAAAATATGAAAAGTGGCATAATTGATAATGTTATGTAAAAGTATGAAATGTTGCTTGTTACTGTATATAATATTCTGTTTCCAGGGTATTATGTTTGGTGATATGGATATGACATGCCTATAATTTACCTTCGGGCTAGATGTTGTGCATTACTATTGTTACTATTTACCTTCGGGCTAGACACTGGGTGACAAAATGGTTCAAAATAATGTCTCTGGAACCTAAATGTTAAATAGGTTCATTTGGGCCCAATGCATATGAGTGCGATATATGATGGATTTATGAGAAAGATATATAAGTTCTAAATGTATCTGCATGCCACATTGTGGGTTTCAAAAGAAAAGCATATTGCATTGTTCTTTCAAGTTTTCTTTCATTATCAAAGTATATACTGCTTGGCAAAAAACTTAGTATGATTTGTTTATCGTGCAGGTAGCAGGTGAGAGATGGATAATCTAGAAGTTTATTGGTTCACCACCAAACCAGTGCCACTGCATGACATGTAAATATGTATTTTTATTTAATAACACAATATTTGTATAAGTTATAGTTTATGTAAAAAGGTTGGAACTTGATATGCATGTAAATATTTAAATACATTTCGTACATATACAAATGATCATGAGGTTTTTTTAAAAAAAAAAAAATTGGGTTATGTGAATGATATTGGAGAATGAGATAAATGAAAGAGAATATGTATATATATTTTGAAAGTGTAAAATTTTTATGCAAGTTGAGTATGTTTTTGGGAATATCCAAATTATAAACAAAACTCCAGCAAATTTTTCTCAGAGATTTTTCTTCAAAAGTTATATTTGCAGTAATTAATTACTATTATAAATATGTTAATGTATTTACTAAATTATATTTTAAAGGTTAAACTATTTTCATAAAATTAAGGGAAATATTTTTAATTATAAGGATGATAACATTCTTGTAGTCTGTATATGCATTTTACATATACGAGATATATGTATTGTACATATATAGGGTATAATAGTGTTACAGAGACTACTTCAACATTTGTTTGGTTGATGAAAACATGGCTGAGAGTAATGCGTGAGGCAGCACCAAAGGCAATCTTAACTAATCAAGAATAAGCTATGAAAGTTACTATTGAAATGGTGTTTCATAATACATGTCATTGTTATTGCCCATGCCATATAATGAAAAAAATTCCATAAAAACTAGAGGATGTGACAAAAAAAAATATGAGAATTTTGTGGGGGCTTTTAAAGGATGCATTTATAAGTCATGGATAGAAGAAAAATTTGAGATACATTGGTGGGAAATAATTGAGAAATATAACCTTCATGGAGATGAATGGTTTTGTTCTTTATATGAAAAGAGAAATCATTGGATCTCTACATTCATGAGAGAGATGTTTTTTTGAGGCATATCAACAACTCAACGATCTGAAAGCATAAACTCTTATTTTAACAAATATGTGAATAGGAAGACAACACTAAAAGAATTTGTGGAGAAGTATAAAGAAACTTTGCAAGACAGGAAAAAAGGATGAAGATTTAGCTAATTTCAATACATGGAATAAAAATCCAGTTTTGATGACTCCATCACCTTTTGAAAAACAATTGTCTAAAATATATACTTATGAAATCTTTAAAAAGTTTCAGCTTAAAGTTTTAGGAGTAACAGGTTGCTATTCGATAAAGGAAAAAGAAGATGAAACAATTGTGAAATTTAGAGTTTAAGATTTTGAGAAAAATGAAGATTTTTTTTTGTTTCTTGGAATACAGATTTAGAAGAAATATGTTGCTTATGGCATTCTTTTAAATATAAGGGAATTTTTTGTAGGCATACTATGTGTTTACTCCACAATTTGGGCGTACTCAAAATTTCATCTAAGTATATATTGAAGAGATGGACTAGATTTGAAGGAGAATGACAAAATACTTTATCTACATTTGAGTATGTGCCATTAAAGGAGCAAAGGTACAAGAACTTATGTTCTTTATCTACTAAAATAAATGAAGAAGCACCATTTTGTGGTGGGAGTTATGAGTTTTCATCCATTGCACTAGAGGAAGTCATGAGAAAATGTGTTAGTATCAATGCATCTCATAATCAATTGATGAGGTGTACCTTACATGGGCAATCTGACTATCATACACAAATAATGAACCATTTGTACATACAACACAACAATGTATTTTCTTATTTCTTTAATTAATATATTTTTTCATTTTATGATTGTTTAGAAAAATATATGAAAATAATTTTATTTTTAGCAATAAGTTTTAATAGAATAAATTGAAATAATTTATAAATTTTTAAGTTCACTTATATTTGAATAATATGTTGACATTATATTCATTTATACAGGTGGTGCATATTAGAAATGCTAGAGGAAGCACTGGCATCAGTGCATCAATTTGGATAGACATTAAATACAAGAATTGCTATTAAAAGATGGGGCATAAACACAGTTCACGCAAACTTAAGGGACATATTTGGACCTTCTAATGAAAAACTAAATACAATTGACAACAATTAACTTTTCGTTAAAAGATGGGCTAATTTGTCATCTTTTAAAAACTTTAAGCTTATAAATGAGCCAAAACAAAGTTTAAGAGTCAATCCATACATTAACACAAACTTTAAGACTATTTTTACACATTCTCCCTTTTATATGAACATATATGTTGGATATAAACAACATATTAAAAATACACAAACAACATTTACATAACAAATCTACATAATAAAATTTCATATAAAATTTAATCATGTTATAATAAAGATATATTTTTTATCAGTTAGAATTTAGTAATATATATAGAATATATACAAAAAATATAAAGGACATATACAAAATATATACATCACATATATACACTTGATATAAACAATATATTAAAAATATATACATAACAAATATACATAATAAAATTTTAGATATGATTTAATCATGTTATATATTTTTTATTAGTTAGAATTCAATAATATATACAAAACATATAAAGAACATATACATAAAATATAAAAACATATAGGAACACAGGAAGGAGGAATATACTATATTTTTTGTTATTTAGTAAGAAACATAAATTTGTAATATAGGGTGCATTCATTTAGGTTGTAAGTTTTTTTTTTTCAAAACTCAAAAACCATTTTCAATTTTTGTTTTTTTTTAAACATGTTTTACATTTATAAAAACTATATTATAATGTTTAATTATACATATACAAACACATGAGTTATAGCATTCAATAATAGATATTTTAAAAACAATCAATAATTGTCATGTTTCAAAAAATCATTAATAATGAATATAAAAAGTTTATTCAACACAATAAAAAAATAATTATATAATTACTAATTTCTCAATTATTATAATTCAACCACAATCTCTGTGCTATCCAATCTCGAGCATTGCTCATTTGACGAAGTTGACTCGCATTGATATCAATAGTTTCATGTGCCTCTGAAGTCTTAACTTCACTATTTTGCTGGTCTTCATGAATGATATTTTCATTTGCATATATATTCTAGGAATAAAGAGTCATACACCTATGCATTCAGATAAAGTTATGAGCTACACAACATACAAGGGGTATGCATTTTTGTCATTTTATGTCATATCTCTTAGTAATGGAAAATGTGCTTTCAAAACTCCAAAACAACATTCTATAACATAAATTAATGAGGAATGTATACAATTGAATAATTCTTTAGGATCTTATGGATTTGATCATTCTCAATAATCACGTAAATAATAACACTCCCCACGATATGGACTAAAAAATCTAGGCCTATTAGTATAGCTTGAATCAACCAAATAATATTTACCTCATGTAGGCAAGGAAACTTATTTTCTAGGTTGGATATACATTCTAAAAAAATTCTTTAATAATTTGTTGTTCCTTTCCAACTAGTCATGACAAATGTAAGTTGCATATCAAATGAGAAAGTACACATAATATCCTGTGTAGGTATAGTTTTCTTCCCACAATAAGGAATTTATTGACTGATTGAAAAATGTGCAGAAATATGTATACCATTTACAGTTCCAATGCAATTCTATTACAAAATCAATAATTAATTGGTAGTAATGACTGTGGTTATATCACAAAGAACTCTAAAAAATATTTATTACCTTGAAAAATGGATACTTTGGATTATTTTTTTTTATCTCCAAAGGTGTTTTGTCAAATGATGGTGGAATAATCACATGTTTTGCAAGTGAACAAACAACATATAGAACATTTTGAAAGTGTCTGGAGATTGCATCTATTGAACATTGAAAATAATCTCTGACAAACTTTTGTTGATAGTTATGACAAATAATAATAAGAAAGATAGCCTGTTATTCTTGCACATATAGAAATTTGGAAGCTTTCAATGTTGTTCTCATTTTTAATTCCTCACATAGACTAATAAAGATATTTTTGTCTATTCAAAATAAATCGAAACATGTGATTGGATATTCATTTAATATTTCAATCACCCATTCATGGCCTGATAATTTTGAAATTCTTTATGGACTAGATTTATCCTTACACATAAAATTGTATTTATAATTGCAAATATGACAAAAAAAAAAACTATTCCATTTCTTCATTAGAATCATAAAATATATTATCCAAATCCATGTCTAAACAAAACCTATCAAAATAAAAAAAAGGAAAAAGGAAACTATGTATGAAGATATATATAAAAAGTATCAAAATAATTTCAAATAAATTCCTAATAAAATCCATAATGACCAAAAGTATTCCACAAGAATAAAAAAATTCAATCTTAAAATGTGCATAAACTATGATAGAAAACAAAAGAAATGCTAAAACAATTAGCAAAAAATAAAATTCTAATATTAAGCATCGAATCTTTCTTTCTTGGGATATGGCTAAAAACATATCTCGCTATAATGGATCATCATGTATAAGCTTAAATACTTTTGCAAAAGATGGTCTATCTATTCCTTCAAGATCTTGTAATATTTCAAGACACTTAAACATTATTTCTTGATCATTCTTTGATTGTACTCAACATTATCTCCATCAATGTCAATCCCTGAATTCTTTTTTTTTTTTGAAATTTCATTTTTTCTCTTGAACTTTCTTCAATTCTGAATAAGGTTTGAGTAAATGCTTTTTGAAATTTTTTTTTATCTTTTTATGATTAGATCCTCTATCAGTTTCTTTTTTTAATTTTTTCTTTCTATGAGTGTTTTCACAATCTTCATCAGAACTATCAGTTTCTTTATAATTTTCTTCATCTTTACTAATTTAAGGGCTTTTAGTAGAAGGATGGGAATTAACTTCTGTAGTTGTATCACCATATATGATATACAACTTTTTATACTCCTTACAACCATTTTTTCTAAATTTTCTTGCCATTTTATTTCACTTATTAGAAAAAATTACATTAGTTTATTTTAAGGATGCATCATAATATTAATTAGATATTATGAATTATAATTAGCAATAAATTTATTGATATACCTTGTATAATGTCAGCCATACATTCTTACTTGCAATGAATTGACTGTTCATTGAATTATGTTCAATTCCTATCTCTTTTAAAAAATTATTGAAATGCTTCCATTGGTTTCTAAGATTATTAAACTTATTTTTAAATTGAATTTGGCTATAGTTTTGATTAGTCATTGTCTTTTAATTTCCCTCAATTATTTACTTCCTTCACCATTAAACTTATTTAATATTTTTCAGCTTGTGGAGGCCAAACCACTCCATCATGATCAAATTCAACTATCTCGCTGTCATTTGTATTCGATTTTTGATCTAAATTTTTCATCTAAATAAAATTAATTAATTAATTAATTAAAAAAGATAAACATCAATCACAACCTTTACTTTAAACAAATTAAAAAATTTCTTGTTATGCTCATGTTTCTATCTCTGAATTAAAATCTAAATCATAATATTTAAGTTTTTTTTCTTTTCATCGTTCTTTCTTTTTGGGTTTTGTTCTATAATTGCAGAGGAATGGATTGGATCAAATCTAGTAAACACTCGTATCTAAATAGTTGTAATTTAATTATATTACATTTCCCATCATTTCATTGGTCAAAAGGGTTACATATATATATATTACTTATTACTTATTTGTCTTATTAAATAACTAACAACCTACAACAAAGATTTAGAGTTAGTAGGGCTCATTAAAAAAAATTTTCAATAATCGTTGTTATGAAAGATAAGGTCAAAATTAATCTCACATTGGAAGTTCAAATTAATATCTAGTGAAGCCTTGCTTTGCCTTCGGTGGTGTGCCCAGTTAAACAAAGGCTTTAATAGTTGTTGATGACGCAAAATTCACATACATCCTAAATACAAGCCCCTAAAGTTCTTAGTGAGATTTTCTTAAAGGCAATGTTTAAAATTTTCTAACTTAAATTCCAAAAACAATGTTTTAGAGCTTTCTGAACAGAACTGAAGCAACGAAGGAACTATCAATGGAATACAGAAAACTCTAGAAGCAGTTATGAAGAATTCATCTTCTTTCATTACTTCAATCGAAAGATACAATGCTCAATATATATACACTGTTTTATTGCTTAGCTGTCAAGTAGTTAGTAACTAACTAAATGGAGAATGTTAGTGTTACAGAACTGTGAGTTATAAATAACATGCACAACATCCCCCCCTCAAGCTGGAGTGGGAGAGAAATCAACCAATCCAAGCTTGGAAACAAAACTCTGAAAATGGCAGTTGGATAAAGATTTGGTGAAGAGATCAGCTAACTGCATGTTGGATGGAAAATGAGGAGTGGAAATGAGTCCATTAGTGAGCTGAGTTCTTACAACATGACAATCAATATCAATATGCTTAGTTCTCTCATGGAAGACTGGATTATTAGCAATGTGTATGGCAGCTTTGTTGTCACAATGCAAAGGTATTGGAGTCTTAACTGGAACATTGAATTCTGCCAGTAAAGATGTTAACCATTGAAGTTCACAGACAGCGGTTGCCATGGCTCTATACTCCGACTCAGCTGAAGATCTGCTTATGGTGTTTTGTTTCTTAGATTTCCAAGATACTAGAGAAGTACCTAAGAAGACACAATATCCAGTTGTTGATTTTCTAGTATCTGCGCAGGATGCCCAATCAGCATCAGTGAAGGCCCTTAACTTCATATCATTTGATGAAGGAAAGAACAATCCTTTGTAGCTTGTACCTTTTAGATACTTGACAACATTCAAGGCAGCTTTGAGATGAGTTTGAGTTGGAGCTTGCATGAACTGACTAAGTTGTTGTACTGCAAAACTGATATCTGGCCTGGTAAGAGACAAGTAGAGTAATCTTCTAAGAAGTCTTTTGTAAACATTTGGATTATCCAAATGAGTATCCATATTAGCAGTAAGTTTGATTCCTTGTAAGTAAGGACTACTGACAGATTTGGCATGATGCAATCCAGTATCTTTAACAATGTCAGTAATGAATTTGTGTTGTGTAATTAATAAACCATCTATTGATCTTGCTATCTCAATGCCTAAGAAATATTTGACTGGCCCCAAGTCTTTAATTGTAAACTGCTGATGAAGATGCTTCTTAAGATCATTGATTAATAATTCTGATGGACCTGCAATTAAACAATCATCGACATAGACTAGTATAGCCAAAAAACAATCAAGTTGACCTTTTGTAAACAAACATTGATCAAACTAAGATTGTTTAAAACCGTAAGCAATGAGACAAGAGGTGAGTTCTGTATTCCATTGTCTTTCAGCTTGCTTCAGTCCATATAAAGACCTCTCTAGTTTGCAAACCTGTCCAGATTGAGCTTTATCATAACCAGGAGGAATTTCCATATAGATGTCTTCATCAATACTGCCATGTAGATAGGCATTATTGATGTCCAACTGATGAATTGGCCAATGAAAAGCAGCAGCAACAGACAATAAAACTCTTACAGTAACCAACTTAGCCACAGGAGAAAAAGTTTGATTGTAATCAAGTCCCAATAGTTGGCTATACCCTTTAGCAACCAATCTGGCCTTGAATCTGTCAACACTGCCATCTGGATTAAATTTGACCCTGTAAATCCACTTACAACCAATAGGTTTAGTATGAGAAGGTAAATCAACATGTGTCCATGTATTATTACTTTCAAGAGCATTTAACTCCTTATTCATGGCATCTACCCAATTCTTATCCTTTTTAGCTTGATGATAACTACTAGGTTCATGAATAGTAGACAAATGTGCTACATAACCAAGGTATGAAGGTGAAAAATGGAAGTTGTTTGATTTGGTAATACAATTGGATTGGGGTTTAGAAGTGATAAAGTCTTGTAACCAAACCGGTGTGGCTTTGTTTCTGGTACTTCTTCGCAGTGGAGGAGGATCAGGAAGCATTGAAACTGGTTCAGTAGGATGATGTGATACAATTTGATTTGGTTCAACTTCTGGAGTATAAGAAATATCTTGTATTGTGGTATCTGCTGTAGAAGGAGTATTAGTTGGTAAAGAATGAGCAGTTTCAGGGAATGATGAAATATGTGTATTTGGTTCTGTTATACAATTTGGTAAAGTGAAATTTAGAATGGTTTCAGGTTGAGAATAATGAAATGGAAAGACATTTTCAAGGAAAATAACATCTCTGGAATGCAGCAGTTTTTGAGAAAGGAGATTATATACTTTGTATCCTTTATGTTGCTGTGAGTAACCCAAGAACACACAAGGATCAGCTCTGGGTTCAAATTTGGGTTTATGAGGTGTGTTATTTGTAGCATAACATAGACAACCCACAGTCTTGAAGAAGGAGTAATCAGGTGGCTTGTGGTGTAATCTGTGAAATGGTGTATCCCATTTCAAATTTTTTGAAGGAAGCCTATTGGTAATAAAGGTAGCTGTTAACAGAAGTTCAGACCAAAACTTCTTGGGGAATTTAGCTTGATGCATAAGAGCCCTTGCTATTGTTAATAAGGTTCTATGCTTCCTTTCCACAATTCCATTTTGTTGTGGGGTATACATACAAGTTTTCTGATGTAAAATGCCTTGGGTTTGAAAGATGGATTGACAATGTTGATTTACAAACTCAGAACCAACAGATCTAATAGCTCTTACTTGTTTCTGAAATTGAGTTTTAATGAGGGTAAGAAATGTTTGAAGTGCAGATGGCACTTGTATTTTGGTTGTGAGCATAAATGTCCAGCAATATCTACTAAAATCATCAACAATAGTCAGCATATAGGTAGCATTTGTAACTGATTTTACTGCATAAGGACCCCACAAGTCCACATGTATTAATTCAAATGGTTCAACAGTAGAAATTTCATGAATAGGGAATGGCAATCTTACTTGTTTAGCAACAGGACAAACTGGACAAAGTATATCTCCAAATTCACAATTCTCCAATCCATTTACATGTTTTAGTCTCTTATAAGAGACATGTCCTAACCTAGCATGCCACAAGAAAGCTAGGTGCTTATTATGACTAGAACAATTAGAAATGACAGAAAAGTTCTCATTATTGGTGAATGAAGTATCAGTCAAGTAATATAAGTCTTCATGCACTCTCCCCACAGCTAAAAAAGCTTCAGTCCGTAAATCCTGAAATAAACAATATTCAGGATATGAGTGAACAGATAACTGACATGTTTTGGTTAAAAGGGATACTGAGATAAGGTTGCAGGTAATTAAATGAGCAATATCTTCATTTGTCATCATTTTCGTTTTAGAGATTAATTGAAACAGCACAAAACACAGATTTACAAACAGAGATTAGAAGTAAAATTTCTTACTTGCTTTGTTGCTCTGATACCATGAACAAAACTGAAGCAACGAAGGAACTATCAATGGAATACAAAAAACTCTAGAAGCAGTTATGAAGAATTCATCTTCTTTCATTACTTCAATCGAAAGATACAATGCTCAATATATATACACTGTTTTATTGCTTAGCTGTCAAGTAGTTAGTAACTAACTAAATGGAGAATGTTAGTGTTACAGAACTGTGAGTTATAAATAACATGCACAACACTTTCCCCTAAAATTTCTAAAGATATTCAAAATCTTTCCATTAAAAATAATCAAACAAAGAAAAACAATGTTGTTATTGATTTTTCTTTTTAAGTTGTTATAATATTACTAAAATTAAGAAAATAAAATCACACTCAAATTGCAATGTCAAAATATTAAATAAGATGTTAAATTTAAAGGCTTCATGATTAAAAAATTAACAAAGAAAAATTATAGAATGATTATAAAGATATAAAGACTATATAAAATCATGAAAATTAACAAATACTATGAAAACCTATTGAAAAATATTATTCCTCCACGCACTAGCTTTAATTTTCTAGTTCTGAAGCTATTTACGATTATCATTTTACATTAACAAAAAGAAATATAATTCATATAGATATCTAGCAACCACATGACCCAAAAGCAAAAAAAAAAAAGAAAAAGAAAAAAAGGCCAATGAATCAATTTCTTCTTCTCATAAATATATATATATATATTTTGTAAATATAATTGTTTTAAATGTTGTTGACAATGCAATGAAAAAATCAAGTTTAGATTTCAATTTTAAGTCCGGCCTATGCTAAATGATGAATCTTCTTTCTATTCGTAAAAAGCAAAATGGAGTGTATATATATGGAGTGTGTGTGTGTGTGTGTGTGTGTGTATATATATATATATATATATGGAGAATTGACAGGAATCTTCAAAAGTAAAACTGTCTAAAAAAAATTTCTATCCACATTTTGGTAATCCATGTATTTTCTCTCTATTTCCTATTAACCAAACAAGCAAATTTTAGGTTTTAGGATTTATGCATAAATGGATATTTTGATTGACTCGTTTTGAAATTTGAAAGTTTATTTTTAAATATTATTTAATGTCAAAGTTGAAGCAAACAAAATTCACTTTTCTCCCGAATAGTAAGCTGAAATTTTGTTTTATATTATTTCTTCTGAGCTTGATTTATATGCTGTACTTGGGCCATTGAAAATAATCATAATTTCTAAACCTTAAAATCCCTAATTTACCAAAGCATGAAATTTGTCATATACTAGCCTGATGATTATACATATGCATGTGCAATATAATTATTTTCAAATTTGCCCTTCTAAAACAGTTTGTGGAGAAGAAAAATGGAAGTTATAGGAACCGATAATCCTAGAGCAGCATAATATTAATCTTATACGTTAATATGCATAAAATACAATCAAATTATGCAGAAAATTCATAGAAAAAATATATGCAAAAAATACAAAAAAAAATTTGCACAACTATGAAAAAAGTGAAAAAATTATGATGAAAAGGAAAAAAAGAACTGAACTTTAATTAACGAAAAGAGAATAGTGAAACTACGGTGAAGTAAAGAAAATAGCTAAAACTCGTAAAATTATATTTTATCATTTTCATATTTAGCGTGATAATATTTTTTATTTAATTAGAAAAAGTTAAAACTTAGTGGTATAACCAAACAGGTTTTGTTTTTTTTATCCTAAAAAAGTTGAAACCAAAAAACAAAAACTATCCTGAATGAGCTCTTAGATTTTTCTGTAATTTTAATTTTTTTTCAATTATCATATTTTTAAAAATGATTTTCCTTTTTAGCTTAGTTGCGTAAATTTTCTTATTCTTTTATTATTATTTGCTAAGAATGTTGTATAAATTTGCAGCTATATTATTAAATCTCTCTCTCATTGATATATATATATATATATATATATATATAAGTTCAGGAAAATGAAAGAAATATAAGCTGTCGTGTAATGCATTTATATAATATAAAATGAATAAATATTTTTTATTGGCATTATTAAAAGAGAAAAGCAACATATTTTTATGATTTTACTAATAAAAATTCAAAAGGGAAATCATCTAAAATGACCCCTCCTAAAATCTATTAGTATATTTTGAACCCTTTTAACCTAAAAATGATGGAAATGCCCCTTATATCTTAAAAAAATAGAACTCCCAGTTTCTCCTCCCTTAGCTTGAGCAGCGAGTCTTCGCGAACTTCTATTTTCTTCTCTTATCATTTTCTCCTCTTGTTCTTTAAGATTCACACATAGATGCGATTGACATTTATTTCACCAAACATTAATTTTATCCATTAGATCATTCATTACAACAGGTTAGTTTTTATTTTTTTTTATTTATTCAATATTTGACAATAACAATGGTTAATTTTTTTTTTATTAAATGATTTGACTAGAAATTAATTATGTAATCTTATATATTTAATTATACTTGATTTTTCTCCTTTGATTGAATCTTGAGGTTAGGGTTTACGATTGTGAACTATATTTATATGTAGTTATGGACAGTTAATGACTTAGTTTTTACTGCCCAGTTAATTGCTATTGAGTTTATAGTATGGGTTCCTCTGTCGATTGTGTTTGTATGTATGTTGGATAATCATTAAGTAAATTTAATCTAATAGTCACTAAAAGTCACTAACTATCACTAACTTTTACGAATTACATTTGAAACAGCTTCTAATTCTATCTTAGAAAAATATATATTGCATGATTTCAATTTGATAAGTGTTTGACTGAGTTTATATGCATGTGTTAATTCCTTAATGAAATAGTCACTAACTCTGGCTAAAAATAAATAACTATCACTAACTGTATAACAATTTTCACTAACATGTTTGAAAACATTACATATTTATCCATTGGATAAGTTATGTACAATGTTTTGAAATTGAGAAGTATTTGACTAAGTTTGTATGCATGTGTTAATTTCTTAATTAAATAGTCACTAACTATCACAAACTAGAAGTAACTATCACTAAATGTACAATAAGTTACACTAACTTCTTTTTAAGACAGTCCCTATTTATCCCTTGGACAATTTATGTGCCTGATTTTGAAATTAAGAAGCATTTGACTCTTTAACTCACATGAAC
Source organism: Garcia nutans (assembly GCA_947685225.1). Taxonomy (NCBI): domain Eukaryota; kingdom Viridiplantae; phylum Streptophyta; class Magnoliopsida; order Malpighiales; family Euphorbiaceae; genus Garcia; species Garcia nutans. The sequence goes on from CANTUV010000013.1 coordinate 4,910,984, forward strand.
TGTCGTTAACTATTACTAACTATAAAATAGCTAGCACTAACTAAGTTTGTTAACACTCCTTTAATCTCCATTAGATAATATATGTTGCAGGATTTCAATTTGAGAAGCTTTTGACTGAGTTTGTATGTGGGTGAAATTTTCTTAAATAAACATTCACCAAATGTGATATGATTTTTTGTTTGTTTCTTATCTGCGATTGCAGGGTACTGAATTAATCATCATTTTGAAATGCCAAAGCTCAGTGTAGTTATTCCCATCCATTATGATGGAAATTTGATCTGATTACCTTTAAATATATTGGTGGGTCCATTGAATTTTTGGTGTTGACTGAAGAACTTGATTTCAATAAATTAAGAAAATTGGTATTGGATGTTCTTAATGTTGTTAGTAATTCGAAGCTTGGGTTCAACTTTTATACCATCTTTGATGAAGCACGACTTTATGATGTCGTAGATGATAGGACATTTAGTGTCTTCCTTGCATTTGTTACCGATAATAAACTAAGGCATCCATTGTTTACAAATATTGAAGAAGGTGCCTATAAATCTAGATAGCGCAACAATGATCCATCCTCATCAAAGCAAATCATCGAAGGAGAGTTTTCTTTCTTGAATCAATATCGGAAGATCATTATGAAAATAAAGGCAAGAATGAAGATGCAAGGCTGTCTCTAGGTGTAGAAGGTATCCATGTTGCCCAAGTAGATGAAGCATGTGATTATGATATGCAGGTTGATGCTGCTGACATAATGAATGTGTACGTATGGTAAATGATGCCAATGTGTTTGCTATTGAATATTCAGAAAATACTAATGAGTTTTGTAACATTCCTATCAAACATACAACCCAACTTCCTGATTTTTCTAAAACTGATGTGGAACATACCACCGACATTCACATTGATGGCAATGCTAGATCAGCATGAATGACACTGAGGATGATACCATTTCAAAGTTATATGTTGAATCAAGCAAAACATTAGTCATCTATTTTTGGTGAAAGTTCAATTAAAGACCCTATTATAGAGGATAAAATGTAATGTTTGAAATTTTTAAGCATTAAATTTTTGAATCATATCAATATGGGGCTGTGTATAATATAGAAAGTGACTTGGGTATTTGTAATAGATGAGGAATAGGATTAGTTAAGTCTCAAAAAGTTAAAATTTTAATTCAGATATGGACTTAATCGGTATTTCTGCAAAAGAATCCTTAAGTGATTAAAATTTAAAGAAATTCCCTTTTGACCCTAGAATTGAATTTTAATTAAGATTAGGATATGAAATATAAATAATAGAGCTTTAAATTTAGTTAAAAAAATATTTTTATAATTTTACAGAATTAAAAGTGGGATTTAGAATAAATCAAGAAAGTGGGTACACCAAAGTTACGGTGAGCACACCTTATATGATCAAAATCCTAATAAAATATATATAATAAATAAAAATCATTTTTCTTCTTCTTTGTTCCATCAAAACCGACCTGGCTTCTTCACCATAGCTAAAGTTTCACTTTTCTTCTTCCATCCATCAAACTTAAGTAAAAAATTAAGAAAAATTCATATATAACCCAAAATTTTTAGTAGAATTCATTAGAATAAGTAAAAAACCTTAAAACCATCACCATAAATTCAAGAAAAATTAATGAAGAGAAAGGAAGGGCTACTTTGAAAATAGGTTTGTGCTTGTGTATTAATAGTTTGCTATTATTTAATTTTCTTTTGATTCTTAATGCTTATGGAAGCTAATTGAACTATATCAATTGAATTAATTGTGAAGTGTAAATTTTTAGACTAACCTAAAAAGGTTTAAAAATTATGAAATTTTAGGTGTATAAAAGTTTCATAATTTTTAAAGATGATTTAATATAAAATAAAAATAGAAGAACACGAGCTGCCATGACTGTGCAAGTAGAGCTAGAATTTTAAGGTTTAAAAAACTCAATTGGAAACTATAGTAAAATAATCTAGAAAAATTTGAAATTTTACGTATAATATCATATACATGTTTAAGACATATGGTTAAAATTTAATAAATTTTAATAAAGGTTTAATTATAAAAATAAAAACAAAAATTGAAACTACCAGAATAGTGACAGTAAAACCAAAATATGTAAGGTTAAGTAAATATAATTTAAAAATAAGGTAAATGAGCATATAAAATTCTAAAATTTTATATAAAAGTTTCTATATATGTTTTTGTTTATGATTAAAATTTAATGAATTTTTAAAAAGATATGTCATATAAATAAAATTGGAAAATAGGTACTACCAGTAAAGTTCTTGTAAAAAAAAACAGAATATATAAGTTTGGAAAACATAATTTTTAAACATAGTAAAAGAACTTCAAAAAATATGAAACTTTAAATATAAATTTATGTATGTTCCTAAGACCTATGTTTAAATTTGTATAATTTTTAATGGAGATTTATTACAGAGAAAGAATTAGGAAAGAGAGACTGCAAGAGAAAGTAAGAATCTGGTAGATTTTGAAGAGTTGAGAAATTAATTAATAAATGGATGAAGTAAAGTTTGTTAAATTGAATTGTTAAATTTTTAATGTCAATTGGTTAATGAGAAAAGTGATTATTGTTTTAAAGAATTATTAAAAATATTATCATTATTATTGATTGTGAAATTAACTGAAAATGAGAAAATAATTGGATTGCTAGATTATATTGATATTAAACCTAGCTTTTGGATTTATTGGCTAGCCAGAGGGTGGGCGTCCATAGTGCCAGTGGACACTTTGTGTCACTAGTGACAATGGATATTCATGTCATCAGAGGACACTTTGTGTCATCAGTGATTCATACCATCAGTGAGTTATTGGCCATATTCTTTATACTAGGCATTTACTTGCCTCAGTGATTCTATTATCCGAACTAGATTTTAAAATCAGTATAAATCAGTATATAAAGGCAAAAGAATTAAGTGAAATTTAATGAAAATAAGCAAAGTGTAATGTAAGAGTTTACAAAAATTGTGTAAAAAAAATGTGAATGTATTATGGAACTTTTATCATAGTTAATAATATTTTAACAACTAACTACAAAATGATTATTTTCTTTTAAATTTAATTTAAACATTAGAACTTATTATGAATTAAGTAAGTAATTTGAATACAATTGATTAAATTAATTATTAATTTACTTTATGATCAAAGTGAAGATTTTATTTTCATTGGTTATTATAAATATTTTCTTTATGTTATAATTTTGGCAAATTATGAGTAGGCAAGAGCCACTAAGTACTGCTTAGCGTGTTAGAATTATTTCTGACATACATATCAGACAGGAAGGCTAGATCCAGCTGATTGAGTTCTAGTATTTCAAAATCAGCTGCAAATCAAAAGGTGGTTAATGAAGAATTTTGTATTATGTATTTAACTTTATTCACATAGCAGTATTATACCTACAATGATAGTTGTATAATTATATTTAATCTAGAGTATTATATACTTTTATATTATGGTTTGAGCTAAACTTTATATTAAGACTATTAGTTGTAGTAAATATCTAACGAACTAAAATATGAATAAAATTAAAGGTATTTGATTTAAATTGTGGATGATGAATTATGGAAATTGGAGCTGAGGTTGAATGAATGAAATATTAGGAGTGTTTTCTTTTGCAAATTGTGTTTTGATTGGAGAAAATGTTGGAAATATAAAATTTTAGGGGAGACTGCCAAAATTTTTATTGATATTAGATTTAGTTTTTATCTAAAATTAAATGTATAGGTGTATAGGTATTGTATGACATCCCTTGATAGTTCTTAATAGGATTGCCTAGGGGTATTACTTAAAAAATTTAATAAAAAATGAGATTTGACTATAACACTGTCAATTATAGCTATGCTGGAGCAATTTCAATATAAGGTTTGTAAGTCTAATCCATTATTCATTGTTATCCATTATATATATATAACATGTTATTGGAGATTGAGGACACAAGTTTAACTAAAGGAAAGGTCACACCTTGGATGATAACTAAATATATGACAGAGCATTTATGTCCAACCGATTTTATACAGAGTAGACATAGACAAGCTACTAGTTGGGTTGTTGCCGAGTGTGTTAGAAAGAGATTGATAAATCTTGGAAGAGTATTCAAACCTAGAGATGTGATTGATAATATGAGTAAAGAATTTGGAGTAGAGGTCAATTATTCTGTTGCATGTAGAGGGGGGCATGCTTATGAGAATATCAAACTAGGTCCTCCTGAACAGTCTTACTCCATTCTGCCTAGATACTACACATGCTTACCAAAACAAATCCAGGTTCGGTTGTTCATGTGCATTGTAGTGATGATTTTTGGTTTCCTTACCTATTTTTTATACTCGATGTTTTAATTCAAGGTTATAAGTATTGTAGGCATGTGATTTCCATTGATGGCAGTCATATGAGAGGGAAATATCATGGTATCCTTCTCACCTCCGTTTCTCATGATGCCAATTAATAAATTTTCCCATTGGCCTTTGGCATAACTGATTCAGAAAATGACTCGTCATGAAAATGGTTCTTAGAATAGTTGAAGGTAGTCTATGGTGAAACACTAGGTCATACCATTATTTTTGATAGAAATTGAAGTATTCAGAAGGCAGTTGCAAAGGTATTTCCAAATGTTTTTCATGGGATTTGTATGTATCATTTGCTTAACAATGTAAAATGCAAATTCTGACATATAATAAAGGACCTTGAAAAGCATTATTACAAAATGGCTAAAGCATACAAAATTCATGATTTTAGACAACTTTTGGGATCATTTTGTATTATTGTTCCTGGTGCGAGAGTTATCTAGAAGGAGTTGGTTTCGATAGATGGACATGATCTCATATGCCTAAGAGGAGATACAACATAATGACTACTAACATATCAGAATCTATGAATGCAACTCTTGAGAAGGCACGAGATCTTTCTATCACTACATTTGTGAACGAGGTCAGAAAGATGTTACAGCGATGGTTTTATGAACGGCGAAATAAATCAGAAAGATGCACTACAAATATGTCAATTGATGTGGAAAACAACTGAGAAAGAGAATGATTTACGCATTGAAATTGAATGTAAGTGCTTCACTAACTTTGCATTTACTTCATATATTATGATTAATATTTATAATTTATTATACATTGCATTTAATTATGGAATTATGTACTACAGATGCAACCTACTAATAACTCCAAGTACGAAGTGTTGAATGTTGATAAAAATTTCAACGTGGATATGAATCAAAGGACTTGTTATTGTAGGAAGTTTCAGTTAGACCAGATTCCATGTGTTCATGCCCATGCTATTGTCAAAACTGGTGAATTTAGCGCTTATGATTTGTGTTCCCCATATTATTTACAAGATTATTCGTACGAGACCTAGAAAGGGGTAATATATTTGATGCCTTACATAACAGTCTGAATATTACCATATGAGATGACCAAGATGAATCTTCTACCTCCAGACATTCGAACTTCAACTGACAGATGTAAAAAAATGAGAATTCCTCCCTTGGGAGAGGATAAAACACATATTAAGTATAGTTGTTGCCATAAGGCAAGCCATAATGAACTCACATGTCAGAATTCAATACCTATTAACGATGCATCACAATCTGCAAGTACTTCAAAATAAATAAACAATTTTTCTTTTATATTTGCATATTATTGATAGCTATTGTTCACTATTTTTCTAATTTTCTATTTGTTATATTGTAGAGTTTTGTAATAATTTGAGAATAAATTACTGATTTCATGCTTATTTATGAACTTCAACTTCATTTATAAGCACTCCATGATTGACATAACTAACTCAAACTAACTATGACTAACTTAGGCACTAACTTAAAATATCTTCTTTTTTCAACACTATTATCCTCCATTAAATCATACAGGTGTGGTTGGATGGGTCTACATGTGGAAATCTATTAGGCATGCAATCCACTAACTTTCACTAACTATGACTAACCATGCACTAACTATGACTAACACCATTTTGTAGCACTGAATAATCATCAATCAAGTCATATTTAGTGTCATGACTTCATCTCTGATGTGTGGTTGGCAGGGTCTACATATGGCAATCTGTTAGGCATGTAGTCCACTAAATTTTACTAACTCATACTAACTATGACTAACCATGTACTAACTATGACTAACACCATTTTATAGCATCGAATAATCATCAATCATGTCATATTTAGTGTCAGGACTTCATACCTGATGTGTGGTTGGTTGGGTCTGCATATGAAAATCCATTAGGCATGCAATCCAGTAACTTTCACTAATTTAGACTAAATATGACTAACCATGCATTAACTATGACTAAAACCATTTTGTAGCACTAAAGAATCATCAATCCAGTCATATTTAGTGTTATGACTTCATCTCTTATGTGTAATTGGCTGCGTCTGCATGTAGAAATTGATTGGGCATGTGTAGACCCTTGATTTTGGCCCTAGCTAGTTAGATGTTAATTAAAGAAAGGCCTAAGTCATAATTGGTCTATTCTTAATAGGCTTAAACCTATTTTAAGCTTTTGATTAGATTGATACAATTTTATAAGGCCTAAAATAAGCTAGTTCAACCTTTAAAACCCTAAATAGGTCTGATTTGAAGGTTTGGTTGGATTTAATTCGATATAGGCCTTGTATTGAACTTCAAATTCGATATGGGTGTACCTATGTTGAATTGGGATGCCCCAATTCGACATGGGATGTCCCAATTTGACATGGGATGTCCCTATGTCGAATTGGTGGGGCACCAATTCGACATGGGGAAGTCCCATATCGAATTGCCAATTCGACATAGGGACATCCCATGTCGAATTGGGGCTTCCCCAATTTGATATAGGGATCTCCCCGGGGGTTCCCCAATTTGATATGGACTCCATATCGAATTAGGGCAATCCTAATTCGATATGGAGCTTATCTATGTTGAATTAGGATTGCCAATTCGATATGGACTTTGATTCCATGTCAGATTAAAATTATTTTAGTTCGATATGGTCTTGGTTTGCCTCGAATTGAATTTGTTTAATCTGACATGGTCATGGTTTCTTTTGAATTAAAAAGGATCTAATTCGATATGCCTCAGGGAAACCATTTCTAAATAGGAAATTAAAAGCCTGATCATAAGGTTTTAACCAAAGGTATTTACTATAAATACAAGAGGAAAAGAATGGAGAAAGCAGCAACGAAGAGAATTAAAAACCCTAGCAATAGAAAGGTAGCAACATCTTAATAGACTGAGAGCAACAAAGCAACTAAAAAATTATAAAATAGGAAAGAACAAGCCATCAAACACAAAGAGAGAATTATCAAACAAGGCAGTAGTTACTGTCTTGATTTTATTCAACCAAAAAGTGCAAGATTAGTGCAAGCAAAAGTATTGTATCAACATTTAATTTTGGTAGAATCTATAGACGGAGGTGTGTCTTTTTAACTTAATTCATTTAAATTTACAGTGAATTAAATTATTATTTCATCTATCAAATTGTCTTTGTTTAAGCTAGTTCATTCTTTTGACTTTTAATTTATATACAAACATACAGTAGCATAGTAGCTTCTTTTCATTGCTTGCATGTCCAGTAATTTGTTTCATTAAATCACCGTAGCATTAGATTATTCAAACTATATTTTAAATATCTAGAAGCTACCTTTAATATTCCATCTAGAGATTCATTTTTATTATTTCATCCATTGATATGTTTCCTATGTTTTGTTCATCGAAGGTATTCCAGTAGCATTAAGTCTATAATCATAATAGTCAGTATTAAATATTAAATCATGTAAAGAGTTTAATAGACAGTAATAAAATCATACACCCTAAAAACTTTAAAATCCAAATCTTATTTTCAAAAATACCAAAACCCTAATTCAAGTATAAACCCTAATCATGTTTTCATAAAACCCTAAATCCTTGATTGTTTTTCCCCAAAATTCTAAAAAACCCTAATTTTATCCAAAAACCCTAATTTTAAATCAAAACCCTAATTTCATCTAAAAATCCTAATTTTAAATCAAAACCCTAATTCTATTCAAAAACCTTAATTTTGTACATTTTATTTTCTATTTAAGGTTGAACCCTAGTTTTTATTATTTAATTTGTTATGTGCTTATGATTAATGATTCCTTTATTTGATGGATGATTTATAATGAATGGTTTACTTTTGCTCATGGCGAATGATTGAATGAGTTAACTTATTTGGTTAACTATTTCAGTATTCAAGAATGTAAGATGTATGTTTCCACTTTGTGGATACCTCATTAGTTAAGTTCAATGTAATTTAATTTATTTTGAGTTTTAAATTAATGTAAATGGCATATTTCCACCAAATGGTGGATGTTCTATTTTATTTTGTTTTGGACATTGGACATAGTTATAAGGGCATATTTCCATCTTGTATGCGTGTATATTTTATTTGTTTATTTGAATTTTCTTTAATTTCAATACAATGAATATTTATTTCAATCATTGCATGTAGTATGAATGATTTTATAATATTTAAGAATTTAATAGACTTGAAAAGGAGGTTGGTTCTAATTAACCGGGCGCTATGGGGGTGCTGGATCATTCTCACCTTCCCCACACGTACCCAACTTTTTAAATCCATTAGGGGGTTGGAAATTCCTTAAGAATCGAGTCATCCACCCCTTTCTTTTTTTTCGACTCGTCTGGGCAGTGACTCCATTTTCTTCAGCTTTAGGCCCATGTTCTTTAAGGCCCTGAGCCTAATTGTACTGAAGTCGCAAGAACCATTCTGCATGGGAGTGGGGGCAAAAATCCCCGCTCACCGTGGCGACTCCACTGGGGATAAGAGAAGTTGATTTTGTTGGTCTTTATATTATTTTATTCTTTTTTATTATGATATTATCCATTGCATCATATAGATTGCATTGTGTGCGTGAGTTAGAACGTCTGTGTTACCCGTGTTGTATTATGTAAGGGATACCATACTTTCACTTAAGGTATGGAGATTGAGCATGGTATAACCACTCATAGCCTTATACCTTTTGGCATATACTTGCTATGGAAGCCCAAAGCTTTTCATCCCAAAAAGTAAAACTCATGTAATTGGCCTAGTTACTTTCCTTAGGTTTTTACCCAAATGCTTGTTGTTTGACTATTATTGATATATCTTGGTTTGAAAAATGGCTTATGTGGTTTGTTCTTTTTCTAATATGACCTAATTATATTATAAGCTTGAAATGGTTTTATTCCTTTAATGCCAAAAGACCAAAAACATTTTAAAACTCTTTTCCAAATGGTCTTTGGACATGAAAAGCTTTTAAAATGGGTCAAAAATCTTTTTCTACCTCATGGCTCAAATACAAAGCCTAAAATTTATTTTTACACAAACCTTTCTTTTATAACAGGCTTTGAAACAAAATTATTTTCAAATTACAACTTTTCTTAGATGGGCTCAAAACTGCTTTTCTCTTCATTTTTGTTACTAAAACCTTTTTCTTAAATGAGCTTATAACTATTTAGGTCAATTATGGAATACCAAAAATCAATTGTGGGCCTATTTCATACCAAGAATTATTAATCATGGGTTTATTTGTAACATGAATCATTAGTTATTTTTTACAAATAGAAAATCTATTTATGATAAACCCTTTAAGTTAGTTTTAACCCATAATATAACATAGAAGCTATTTTTAGTTGATTAAGGGATTAAGGCTTAATTAATGAGAATTATCATGGAATGACTTCTATATTTGAAAATACAATTAGTGGTTAAAACTATCCGAGCAAATTTATCAAAAACAAGATATCCCATGTTGATATTTTTTTTACTATATACCTAGGAAAAGAGACTTACCATTCATGTGTGGAAGATATAAGGTTGGAAGGAATGTCCTAATTATCTTTCTTTGTCTATTACTTCTACATCCATGCATACATGCTTTGCATTACATGGTATTGATCCTTTCTGGCTCATAGACCCGGAGTACAGCAGTTTAAGAGCAATACAGCGACACCACCTACAATAGTGATTTTGAATCAAGCACTTCATTGGGAGGATGGATGCAAACTAGTTAAGGGATATAGTCGATGAAGTTGTCAAAGCTAGGATGGCCTAGCTATGGGATTAATTGGTTGAAATTATGAAGCACCAGTTGATTGAAATTCTGGAGATCATCAACAATGCTAATGAGGCATCTTTCATTGTCATAAAGAAGGGAAAGGCAACATTAACAAGGAATAGGTCCACTGATAGAGATCAAATGGAAAATGAGGGGTCAATTCCTATTCTACAAGACCAATCAAACCATGTACTGTCTAAGAGGAGCAATAAGGGTGGCTACCACAGTGGACAAAGTCAAAGGGAAATAAGAGGTGCTGAGAAAAATGCAACAACTGAACCAGCAAAGAAGTGTAAATTTTTAGACTTGGAGGAATCGTTGTCAAAGATGTTAGAAAATCTAATGAAGATGGATTTGCTACAACTATTGACACCTCGATCTCTATATAAGCCTCTATCATCAAATTTAATGCCAAGGACTTTTGTCAATTCCATCCAGTACAAGGGCATGAAACAGATAAATGTGTTCGATTAAGGCACGAGATAATTTGATTGATAGTGGAAAGCTGTCTGAGCCTGATAAGCTCACCACTAAGAATAATCTTCTACCTAAATTTGGAAGGGCACCGCCGCTTGCAACCTTTATGATGGAAGGAGGATTGGAGGAGAGTTTTATCTTATCATCTTATTATGATAATGATAGAGAAGCTGCTAAAGAGGAGGTACTACTAAGTAAGGTTGGACTAACTGTGGATGATGAAACAATGACCCTTGATGATGAAAAAATCCTTGCCCTTGATATGCCTAAATAAATGAAGCATCTTCGACTCCAACTCAATAAAACTTCCCTTACCTTATTTTTTTTATTTTCTTTCTTTGATATTTTCTGGAACAATTGTATTTTTCAAATAAAGATTGTTTGAATAAATTACATTTATCAAATTTTTGTTTATGTTGGTATTTGTTCATTTTAGTGCCCAACCAATGACAAGTCTAACTTGATATTTATGAATTAGTGTATCTGTGCATTATGGTTCGAATGACTTTACTAGGCAAGGGAATAATTCTATAGCATTAAGTTGTGTATGCTTACTTAGAGAGGCTCCTACATAATGATCTTTGTCTAGATCCTAATCAGTCTTAGAACATGCTTTGATGAACTTTCAAGGCGAAATTGAACTCTGTTTATTTAAGGAATAGATGATCTAGACATTATTTGATGAGCCAAAAACTAGTATCTGCCCTATTAATATCAATCCCTAATTATCCTTTTGAGCCTTCATGAGATTTTAACATACTCTTTTTTTGCTTATAAGCCTGATAACCTACCCTATACTGTTGTGACTCTTATAACAAGTCTAATGACCACTGAATTACCAAGGATATATGGTTAAGACTATAGAGATAGTTGAAGGATACTTGAATTAGACCTAATATCATAGACTTATTGAGATAAAGTCAGGACTAAAGCATATTTATGCCGCTCCACTCATCCATTATCAGAAACACAAGTTGGTACAAATAAGACAACTCTTTTAGAGCTAGGACCTAAAAAAAGAGTAAAAAAAAAGCAAAAAGCAAAAAAAAGAAAAAAAGAAAAAAAGAAACAAAAAAATAAACAAAAAAAAGCAAGCAAGAAAGAAAAATAAAGAAAAAAGAAAAAGAAGAAGGAAAAAGAAAAAGAAAATAAAATCCAAGAAGGCAGTTCCGAAAGCTAACCGAGTTCTTTTTACCTAAAGACTACCACTTAGTACGAAGACGGAATGACCTGAATTGGTCTAGCCCAGCCAAAGACTCAAATACACAGGGGAAAGATTATCTTTCATGTTATCCAACATAGCTCCAGGTTTGCAATATTGAAAGTCTTAGACTTGATATTCCGAAAGGGAAAAGGACGGAAAGAAAGAGTAAAAAAGGGGTAGTCTAAAGATCAAGATAATACTAATTGGATCTAAATTTCTGCCAAGAAGATGGAAGGACATTTAAGCTTTGTCTTTTCATGAAGTTAGAAGGAAATACTGACCAGAAGGTGAAAATGGAACCTCTAACAGCATATGGTTCCATTAGAAAGTTTGTAGTGTGAAGATTTATCCATAGTGTCACATCAACTCCAATTTACAAATGGTCTCCGCTTTATCCATGTGGCTTATAGACCCCGTTTCAAGCCTATTAAAGATATGTTGATCTCTCTTGGTAGGTAGAGTCTATTAGTAGAGATTGTTTGAATAAGAATTCATATGAGATATACAATATTTAAACTCATTGAGACCTTTGGCCAAGTAATGTGTATGTACCTATCTAAAGTGCAATAGTTCTTACTCAAATGAAAATGATTTTTGAGTTTAGTATGATAGCTAGGGTTATCATGTTATAGATATATTAATTTGAAAAGTTGAGTCTTGAGGTACAATGATACTGATTTGACAAAATCAACATTTGATTTTAAAATTTTTGAAAAAAAAAAGAAAAAAATGTTTTCTTATTGCATAAACCTTCAAGTTAAGGGAAATATATTACATTGTCAAACCTCAAAGGACATAATGAGCAGAAGAGGGCTAATGAAAGGATCACTTACAAGGTCATATTATGAAGAAGTTTCCAACCAAATGTGTTGAAATGGATATCTCCCATGTCTTTGGCTACCATGCTTGAGCCTCCACTACTCATGTTTCCAAAATTCTAGAAATAAAGCCATAGATGTAAAGACTTCTGTTGTTCTAATGCAAGACCTAAATGAGCATCTAGAAAGAACCAATGAGAGTGCTTTGGCTTACCATCTCGGTCTGTGAGTCACTAGAACCACTGTAAGTATTATTCATGCATATAATGCGTATATAAGCATATCATAATGCATTTTGTTGTCTAGTATTGCTCATCCTTTGTCAAAGTGAACAGCAGATACTCTATGAAGCAAACATGAAGCAGGTATAGAATCAGGGGGCATGAAAGGGCCAATGCAAAAGAAAGAAGAGATGCATACTTGTTCAAGAAACCAGACTATACAAACATCAATCTGAGCCTGCATAGGAAAAAATTATTGGGGTCAAAGTTTCTCCTTTCAAATTTTGAGTCTATAAGTGTACAAAATATTTTTAGTCTCACTTTTAATATTTTGCCATGTATAGGGGTAAAGAGAGGATACGAGGAGTAGCTAAAAATAGTTGAATTTTTTTTTGCATGCTGAATTTTTGCAAAAGGGGGAACAAAAAGAATAGAATAAGAAGAAAGTAAGAAATTCAAAAGAATGAAGATGCAAAAGATACAAGATCAGTCCAGCTTGAAGAGTTAAAGCCAATATAGGACAAATGTCTAAGGATGAAGATCCATTTTGTAGGGTAAAGACCAGATGTCCAAGGATGAAGATCCATTTTGAAGGGTGAAGACTCGAAGTCCAAAGGATTAAGATACAATTTAAAGGGTGAAGACCCGAAGTCTAAGGATGAAGATCATATTTGAAGGGTGAAGACCCACAATTCATTGAAGAATGGAACAACTGGCTAGAAGAAAGTTAGAACTCTTAATTGACAGAAGGTCAGTTAACTAGAAGAGTTGAAATTGAAGGCTTGAAAAAAGTCAGAACTCTCAACTGATCGAAGGATAGTTAAATCCAGTCTCGAGTCCAAGTACCCAACTCAAATCCAGTTTCGGGTCCAAGTACACAAATTAAATCTAGTCTCGGATCCAAGTAGCCAAATCAAATCTAATCTTGGGTCCAAGTACTCAGTCTTGGGTCCAAGTACCCAAATAAAATCCAATCTCGAGTCCAAGTACCCAGTCTTAGGTTTAAGTACCCAAATCAAATCCAGTCTCTGGTCTAAGTACCCAAATCAAATCATATCTTTGGTCCAAAATTCAAATCTAGTCTCAGGTCCAGAATCCAAATTGATCTCTAGTCCAGATCCCAAATCAATCCAGTTTCGAGTCTAGAATCCAACCAATCTAGTCTCGGGTCTAGAACTCAATCAACCTCGAGTCCAGAACCCAACCAATCCAGTTTTGGATCAAGAACCCAACCAACCTTAGGTTCAGAACCCAACCAATCTAGTCTCGAGTCTAAAACCCAACGAACCTCGAGTTTATAACCTAACCAATCCAGTTTTGGGTCTAGAACCCAACCAACCTCGAGTCCATAACCCAACCAATCTAGTCTCTGGTCCAAAACCCAACCAACCTTGGGTTCACAACCTAACCAATCAAGTCTCGGGTCCAGAACCCAACTAAACTCGGGTCCAGAATCCAACCAATCCAGTCTTGGGTCTAGAACTCAAACCAGTCTCGGGTCCAGAATCCAAACCATTCCCTGGGTCTAGAATCCAATACTTATCCAAAATTAGCTCAAAGTCATGTTGCTTTTTTACCATCTGAATAAATTCAAAATTGTTAGAGTAGGGAGAAAACTATAGACTCTTGATTTTATCCCTAGCTAGTCCGATGTTAATTAAAGAAAGGCCTAAGTTATAATCAGTCCATTCTTAATAGGCTTAAACCTATTTTAAGCTTTTGATTAGATTGGTACAACTCAATGAGGCCTAAAATAAGCTAGTTCAACCTTTAAAACCCTAAATAGATTTGATTTAAAGGTTTGGTTGAATTTAATTCAATGTGGGCCTTGTATTGCACTACAAATTCGATATGGGTGTACCCATATCGAATTGGGATGCCTCCCCATGTCGAATTGGGGTGCCAATTTGACATGAGTGTGAGCGGGGATTTTTGCCCCCACTTCCGGTGAAATGGTTCTTGCGACTTCAGCACTGTTTAGGCTCGGGGCCTTAGAGAACACGGGCCTAAGCCTGGAGAAAATGGAGTCGCCACCCGAACAGGCCGAAAAAAAGAAAAGGGTGGATAACTCGATTCCTAAGAAATTCCTAACCCCTTAATGAGTTTGAAAAGTTGGGTACGTGTGAGGAAGGTGAAAAATGACCTAGCACTCCCACAACACCCGGTTCATTGGAACCGGCCTCCTTTTCATGTCTTAATATTATAAAATTTTTAAATATATTGATATTATCCATCCTACATGCAACAATTAAAATAAAGCATCATTATATTAAAATCAATGTAATGTCCAAACAAAGCAAATAAATGGACACCCATCCGAGATGGAAACATGTCCTTACATTGTCTATGTCTAAAACTAAATAGGACACCCACCAAAAGGTGAAAATGTGTCCTTTACATTAATACCAAAATATGAAGATGAATTAAATTACATAAAAATTAATTAATGAGGTACCTAATAATGGAAACATACCTCTTATAATTTTAATACCAAAATAAACAAATAATAATCATAATAATAAAGAAAATATCCATCCATGATAAATTAAATGAAATACCAAAATTAAGTAAATCACATCAATACATATAATAAACTATATAATTAAATCTAAAACTTAAATAAAGTAAATAAAGATACATATTTAGGTTTACATCTTGAATTAGGATTTTTTAGTCAAAATTAGGGTTTTGGGATTAACATCATGAAATTAGGGTTCTTTTAATCAAAATTAGGATTTTGGGATTAACATCATGAAATTAGGGTTCTTAGATTTGAAAAATATGTTTTACGGGCTATTAAGGTTTTAGACAAATTAGGGTTTAGTGTTTATGAAAAACTTGTCAAAGTTCATAACTTATGTGAACTATGAATATGTTTAAAGAGAGTAGATGCTACTGTGAAGTTTTATATGAAAACCCTAATGTGATTCTGAGTGATGTATTGATAAAATAGACATAAGATAAAACAAATAAACAATCTGTGTCAAACAAGTCTACGGGTTGTAATTGATATGACTTATCGAAATAATAATTTGTAATTCACATAAACTAACATATGAACTGATTTTTAGAAGAATTTGTATACTGTAACTTTAACTAAATGAAAAATGGGCTCATTAAATATTTAAAACAATTAAAACATATAGTATTTATTTAATTGGAAGCATATCATCATTTGTTGGCTCCACCAAAATTGTTTGAACAGAATTCTGGATGAGCTTTGGCAAAGACAATGATCACACTGCCTTTGTATTTGTTGCTTGAATTAAGAACAAGATAGTGAGCTAAGCTACTGCCTTGTTGATTGTTTTTCTACTTGATATTTCAGATTCTTTGCTCTCTGTTTTCAAAGTCAGCCAAAAGTTCCAAAAGTCCATTGCTAGGGTTTTCTGTCTCCCTTTTCTTTTGTTGCCGTTCTCTCAGCCCCTAGTTTCTTTTAAAAAAATCACCTCCTCTCCCAATCCGTGTGTTTTATGCTAGTATTTATAGGAAAACAAAAGACCTAATCCTATTTTAATAAGGAAATACCAACTGTTTAGAAAAAAATCACAAAATCGTGTGAAATAAGGTTTGGTCAAAAAATCGGCAGCGCGCGTGGGTTGCTGGGCCTGCGAGGCTGCACTGGCAAAAATTGCTACTAGGATCAGGCTGGGTGGACTGGGGCTGCTTTGCTGGCATGTGTGGCGAATTGGTAAGCAATGATTTCACCGCAGGTCCAGGCCTACGATGAATTGGTTGCTTGCCAATTCGTCACAGGTCCAGGCCTGCGACGAAGTTCCTTGCCGCGCATAGCTCACTGATCCATCCGATTTTTATTTTTTATTTTTATTATTTTTTATATTTTTTATATTTTTATTCAATATTATAAGTAATTAAAATAATTAAAATACCATAAAAATTATTTTGAACTATTGGATTGGGTCAAAAATTAAGGGTCTACAAATGGGAAGTCCCATATCGAATTGGAGCTTCCCCAATTTGATATGGGGACCTCCCTATATCAAATTGGAGGTTCCATATAGAATTATGGAAATCCTAATTGGACGTGGAGCTTGTCCATGTCAAATTAGGATTGCCAATTCAATATGGACTTTGATTCCATGTCGGATTAAAATTATTTTAGTTTGATATGGTATTGGTTTGCCTCAAATTGTATTGGTTTTAATCTGACATGGTCACAGTTTCTCTTGAATTAAAAAGGATCCAATTTGATATGCCTCAGGGAAACCGTTTCTAAATAGAAAATTAAACGCCCGTTCATAAGGTTTTAACCTAAGGTATTTACTATAAATACAGGAGGAGAAAAATGGAGAAAGTAGCAATAAAGAGAATTAAAAAACCTAGCAATAGAAAGGTAGCAACATCTTAATAGACAGAGAGCAACAAAGCAACTAAAAAATTATCAAACAGGAAAGAACAAGCCATCAAACACAGAGAGAGTATTATCAAACAAGGCAGTAGTTATTGTCTTGATTTTATTCAACCAAGAAGTGCAAGATTGGTGCAGGCAAAAGTATTGTATCAAAGTTTAATTTTGGTGGAATCTACAAATGAAGATGTGTCTTTCTAACTTAATTCATTTAAATTTATAGTGAGTTAACTTATTATTACATATATCAAATTGTCTTTCTTTAAGCCAGTTCATTCTTTTAACTTTTAATTTATACACGAACATACAGTAGCTAGTAGCTTCTTTTCATTACTTGCATATCCAATAATTTGTCTCATTAAATCACCTTAGCATTAGATTATTCAAACTATGTTTTAAATATCCAGTAGCTACCTTTAATATTCCATCTAAAGATTCATATTTATTATTTCATCCATTGATATGTTTCCAATGTTTGGTTCATCTAAGGTATTCCAGTAGCATTAAGTCTATAATCACGGTAGTTAGTATTAAATATTAAATCATGCAAAGAGTTTAATAGGCAGTAACAAAATCTTAAACCCTAAAAACTTTAAAACCCTAATCTTATTTTCAGAAATACCAAAACCCTAATTCAAGTATAAACCCTAATCATGTTTTCATAAAACCCTAAAACCCTAAAAACCTCTAATTTCATAAAAAAAAACCCTCATTTTAAATCAAAACCCTAATTTCATCCAAAACTCTAATTTGAAATCAAAACCGTAATTCTATCCAAAAACCCTAATTTTGTACATTTAATTTTCTATTTAAGGTTGAATCGCATTTTTAATTATTTAATTTGTTTTGTGCTTATGATTGATGATTCCTTTATTTGGTGGATGATTTATAATGAATAGTTTACTTTTGCTCATGGTGAATAATTGAATGATTTAATTTATTTGGTTAATTGTTTTAGTATTCAAGGATGTAAGAGATATGTTTTCACTTTTTGGATACCTCAATAGTTAAGTTCAATGTAATTTAATTTATTTTGAGTTTTGGATTAATGTAAAGAATATGTTTCCACCAAATGGTGGGTGTCCTATTTTATTTAGTTTTGGACATTGGACATAGTTGTAAGGGCATGTTTCCATCTTGTATGTGTGCCCATTTTATTTGTTTGTTTGAATTTTCTTTGATTTCAATACAATGAATATTTATTTCAATCATTGCATGTAGTATGGATGATTTTATAATATTTAAGAATTTAATAATACTTAGACCTGAAAAGGAAGCCGGTTCCAATGAACCCGACGCTGTGGGGGTGCTGGGCCATTCTCACCTTTCCCATGCGTACCCAACTTTCTGAACCCATTAGAAGGTTGGGGGTTCCTTAGTAATCGAGTAATCCATCCCTTTCTTTTTCTCTGTCTGTCTGGGTGGCGACTCTATTTTCTCCAAATTTAGGCCCGTGTTCTCTAAGGCCCTGTATATAGTAGTTTTGAAGTAGCAAGAACCATTCTGTATAGGAGTGGGTACAAAAATCTTTGCTCACAGCATGCAATCCACTAACTTTAACTAACTAAGAGTAACTATGACTAACTGTGCACTGACTATGACTAACACCATTTTGTAGCACTGAATAATCATCAAACAAGTCATATTCAGTGTCGACTTCATCTCTGATATGTGGTTGGCTGCCTGTAAGTGGAAATCAATTAGGAATGCAGTCCACTAACTTTCACTAACTAAGACTAACCATGCACTAACTATGACTAACACCATTTTATAGCACTGAAAAATCATCAATCTGGTCATATTTAGTGTCAGGACTTCATCTTTGATGTGTGGTTGTCTGGGTCTACATGCGAAAATCTATTAGCTATGTAGTCTACTAATTTTCACTAACTCAAACTAACTATGACTAACCATGCACTAACTATGCCTAACACCATTTTGTAGCATTGAATAATCATCAATCAGGTCATATTTAGTGTCAGGACTTTTTGTTGATGTGCAAATTCATTAAGCAAAATGTATTTTAAATGGGACTAAATGAGAATAACTATAACTAACTGTGAACTAAATTGAACAAAAATTCATTACTATTCCATTGTCCACCATGACAATTATGTCAGCATGAACTATACAATTGTTTACCATTACAAATACTACAAAAGTTAAATTGTCATTAACATTGAGCCTATATTATACAATAGCAAAATCAATAACTACATATACAATCATTTTTCATCCAAATCACTGCCTTTCTCATCATCAAAATGATATTTATCCCTTTTCTTATTTTTTGCATGAACCCATAAAGAACTAGCTATGGTACATCATCTAAGTTGATCCATGTGATCCTGTTTGTAATCCCACAAAGTGAAGCCTGGGGTCATACAAATTTCAACAAATTTAGCCACAAACATACCACAATCATGTCTGTTCAATATAAAAAATTAGTTTTAAGTGATATATTAAATTAAATTAATATAATTAAACACAAAGACATGATAGGGACTTACCCATACTATTGTGGATATAAATCCTTTTTATATATTACTTTGAATTTCTTTTTTTGGAATGCTAAGAGCTCTAATCTCAAAGTGAAGAATTCAATGAACTTAAGTATGTGGGCCAACATTTCTCTTATTGGAGTTACACATGTCATCCTTGGCGTGCGGCAGTCCGGTCAAAATAATGAGTCAAATACATTTATGGCCCAAGTAGTTAGCATGGTTTTAATAAGAAACCAATGTTGTGACTCGTGGTTCACTAGGTGGTAAATTCTATCCACTTCCCATGCATGTTTTCCATATTTGAGCTCACCATTCAAGAATCTCACAATGTTGATTGAAGGCTCCCAAAAATTCTTCTCTTTCTTACTATTAGTAAAGTCAGAGATTCACATGTTACCCTTTGGTCAAACAGAGATTCACAAAAATGTTATTTTTGTCTAACATAATAAAGAATAATATCAATATCCTGCAAAATATGATCGAAATACAATCACTATTCTAAGATTAGATATATTTAGACATACTATATGTATATAAAACTAAGTTACAAACTTACATCATTGCCTAACCAACTATCTGTTGTTTTCAATCGCCACCAAAAATCATATGTGTCTACCTTTCTTATTGTAAAGTTATAGTAGTCATTATCTGGCAACTTTTGTTGATTCTATTTGTTATTGTATTACAAAAGCAATTTATTAGTAAGTATCATGCACATGCATGTTAATGAAAGTTCAAATAAGTAGTCGACTTACTATTTAAATCCCTTAAATGTGATGTCCCACCAATTATTGAATTGTTTTTGTGCATCTTCACTTGGAAGTTGAAATGGGGAAATTGGAAATACTAGATCATAGTCATCATTATCGAGAATTCTCTTCAAAACTTGTGATGTGGCATCTCTTCCCTTCCTTCCTTTCCCTTATGTAGTCCAATCATCTCCGATATATTTTAGATTTGGAACTTTAACCCTTTTGGCAGTCCCTTCATCAAATTTGGTCTGAGAAACTGTTATAAGGGTGGAGCTAGTAATTTCATTTGATTTCTTGCCTTCTTTAACCTTTTCTCTGCTGAAATAAACCACATTTACATATGAAAATGATACTTTGAGAAGAAAAAAAAGATTAATTAAGTCTATGATAACTCACACGTTCTCAGGTATGGCCATGGGTTGAATATCATATGTTTCCTTCTGTCCTAATGGAATGATCCAAGAGGGACTGATAATATCCGACTAATTTTTTAGGTCATCAATCTTTTGACTACTAGAATAAAATACAACTATGTTAGAAAAATCAAATTGATGATGAACAAATCCTCTTGATTCAAATCTTTATTTTTACTTATCAAGTACTCAATCTTCTCATCTTGTTGAGCATTATTTTCTCGCAATTCCTGAATTACTTTTTCTTTTTCTTAAATCTCATTTTTAAATGACTTATAACATTCCTCCAACTTATGAACCGTATTATGTAGATTTCTCAAATCTATTAGGACAAATGGGGTTGCCTTCGATTCTTCACCTCCTTTAGGAGTTTCTTCTGTGATCTGCAAAATGTTGGGTTCAATGACCATTACACATCTCTTGTTCGTTATCCCAAGGAAATAGGTGTGAACAAATTTAGCTTCCAAAATATTTAACTGATTAGCTCTCTCCTCCTGTATTACAAATAAGTTCATATGACTAACAGAGGATGGATAAATTATTAAGGAATTTGCAATAAAATTAAAATATTACTTTAAATAAAAATATTATCAGTCCTGACAGTCTTGTTATAATAACATTGTAAGTTAATTTTGACGAAAACTTTTAGTTTAGTATCCTTGGAATAGTTAGGTCGATTTTCTTAGTCTCAAGAATGTTTGTTAATGGTAGTATCTCCAAACCAAAACCAGACAACACATCAAAGAACCCACTAAGAGAAAATTTCCCGGCCATCTTTTTCTTGAATTTCATAATAGTATCTTTTATATTATTGCACAAGAATTTCTAGCCTCGTTTTTCCCAAGCAACAATGTTGAAAGATTCAATGTCATCAACAACAACCAAAATTCTGGCATCCACTTTGATTTAATAGCCCTCCCCAATATGAGCAACTCAATGCACCTAACTTCACTTGAGTAACCAAATATGTGCAATGCGTAAATGTGTCAAGTAATTCCTTGTGTCTCATATGTCCATACTACTCAACTAGAGGACTCGTAATATCAGGCACAGCATCACATCCAACATATGGTAATTCTAAAATTAAAAAATAGTCTTTTACCCCCAATAATCACTATATTTTTCTAAACTTAAAATACATTTCATTAGCCTTTGTAATGTTCAAGAGGTGCATGCATATATAATTGATCATTCCCTGCTAATGGAATATATTTCCTTCTTTAATTTTGAGCAAATGAGCCACATTATACTTGAAAAATAATTCCAATAGCAAAATAATTTGAATTTTTTCTAAGATTAATCAACAATTTAAAAATAATGTAGCTATACAATGAATGGCTTGCATTTAATAAACCATACGTACCTTTTGTTGGTTACTGGAAATAACACCTTCTATTATGTGTATAATCTTCAAACTAGAGCCAACAGTGTTGACAGTATTTTGCTTCCACCTTTCTTCAGGAATGATGTATTCAACATCTTTAAAAACTTTTTGAGAGAGTTCTTCTTGTTATTCTTGTTGCTCCTCTTGTTGGTGCTTCTCATCATCTTTGAACTGAACTTTCCTCTTTCTATTTCTAGACACCTTTGCAAATCCCTTAGCTTGTCTTCTAACAAATACAAATCTAATACCAGTAGTTGAAAATTCACCTAGAATAAGTAGTGCTGGCAGAGCATCATTTGGCACTCTCTCACAGCTTAAAGATGAAGCACTTGGTGATGTCATTTAATCTACACATTATCGATAAACATCATCAATCGAAATGTGGGGAAATAAATTTTGTAAATTTAAGTCTACACATAAGAATAAATTAATTTATAGTTAGTGATAGTTAGTGAGTATTAGAATCAACAATTTCCACTCCAAATACAAACCTAATCAAATGCTTCTCAAGTTGAGAATGAGCAACATATAATAGCTAAGGGATAAAAGGATATAGTTTACAATAACAATTTGTGTCAGTTAGTGATAGTGAGTGAAAGTTAGTGATAGATAGTGGCTATTTAACTGAGAATTTCATACTTGCATACCAAATCACACATTATTCTCAAATTTAGATCCACATATATACACTATATAAGAAAGAATTAGTAAGTGTTTAAGAAACCATCTAGTAAAAGTTAGGAAATACTTAGTGGTAGTGAAAGTTAGTAATAGTTACTGACTATTAAATCAACAATTTCCAACTGGCATACAAAGACAAATAAATGATTAGCAAGTTCGGAATGGGCAACATTTACTAGCCAAGGGAGAAAAAGGGATTGTTTACAACATCAGTTTTGTCAGTTAGGGCAGACTTAGTGAAAGTTAGTGATTGTTATTGATAGTTAGTGGTTGTATCTTGCAGATTTCCATCATAAAGATGATTTCCATATTTAAATCTACAAATATGCACTATCTAAGGAAGAATTAGGAAGTGTTTACAAAACAAGTTAGTGTGAGTTAGGGCAGAGTTATTGACAGTTAGTAATAGTTAGTGACAGTTAAGTAACGACATAAAAAAATTTGAAATGACATACAAACTCATCCAAATGTTTTTTTCAAAGTTCAGGATAGGCTACATATTATATCTATGTAATGTTCAAAAATAGTGATTACAACAACATTTTAAGTCACTTTGGGAAAATTTAGAAAAAGTTAGTGACAGTTCGTGAATGTTTACTTAAGGATATCCAACATGCATACAAACTCATTCAATGATGCTCAAATTCAGATCCAAATATATATACAAACTCAGGAACAAGTTGGGAGTTTTTACAAAACCAGTTAGCAGATAATAGGGCAGAGTTAGTGACTATTTAGTAAGGAATTACCAACTTGCATACAAAGTCAAACAAATGCTTCTCAAGTTCAAAATAGGTTACATATAATAGCCAAGGGAGAAAAAGAGATAGATAAAACAACAGTTTGTGTGAGTTAGTGAAAGTTAATGAAAGTTAGTGGTTGTTAGTAGCTGTCTAACTTAGGATTTCCCACTTGCATACCAACGCATTCAAATGATTCTCAAATTCAAATCCATATTCATAAACTATCTAAGGAAGAATTATAAAGTATTTAAAAGTCAGATAGTGGAAGTTTGGTTAGAGTTTGTGATAGTTAGTGAAAATTAATTAACAATTACCAAACGACATAAGTCAATCACATGCTTTTAAATTCCAAATTAGGCTATATATGCTAGCTAATAGATAAAAAGAGATCATTTACAAGAACAATGTGTTTCAGATCGTGATAGTTACTGATAATTAGTGACTGTTAGTGATAGTTAGTAGTTGTCTACTTTAGGATTTCCCTTCTTTATCCCAACTCATTCAGATAAGTCTCAAATTCATATCCAAATGTTTAGACTATCTCAGGAAGAACTAGTGAGTGTTTATAAAATATGCTATTTGACATTAGGATAGAGTTAATGACAGTTAGTGATAGTTAGTCATATTTAGTGACTATGTAAATCTTAATTAGAATTTCTAGTTTTAACTGAAGAAGCACTACTCATTTTCAAATTCAGACTACTCATATCTTAACTAAGGGAGAATTATAGATAGTGAGAATTATTGGGAGTTAGTGGCTACTTGTGACTTTATTTTTAATTTGCATATCAAACATAATAAGCACTCTTCAATTTCATATTCAAAGCCACATATTAGTTAAGGGAATGTTGTAAAGTCCCCTTTGTTGTATTTGTGGTTGAGTTAGTGACAGTTAGTGACGTATTTCATATAAACTCAAAAAACATTTAAACAATAATACAACTCAAACAAGCAATAACTCATTTCCAATAACTCAAAAAACACAACAATACATCGTTTAATCTGCACAGTCATCATTTCAAATACAAAACCATTGACTTTATATACAGTACTTTATACACATCAACTTTATGACATACTATTCATCAAGACAGCAGCTTCAATACATCCATCAACACTTTTTCGACTTAAAAGTCATTTCCCATTACACATTCGTTATTATCACAGTAAATAATAAAAAAATATTAGAAAATAAACTAACCGACTGGAAATGGCAGAGATTGATGAAAATACTGCGACTTTTGCTAAAAATATCGCGATCTTTGATGAAAATACTATGATTTTTGAACGATTTGTGACTTGCTTTATCAATTCAGAGTGGAAGAGAAGATCGAAGTTGAGATTATTGGTTTTAGATTTTGAGAGAAAATTAACTTTGGTTTTTATTTTTGAAATTGAAAGGAAAACCATATGCATGGTTTTAATCTCCCACATGTACCATTATCAAGGGCATTTTTATCATTTTAGGGTCATATAAGGTTAATGAGATCCAAAATGTACTAATGCTTTTTAATAGGGTCATTTTAGGTGATTTCCCCGTTCAAAAGTCAAAAAGTGAAAAATTTAGAAAGACGAAAAAAAAAAGAGAGACTATCTATTCACATTAAGTACTATTTATAAGTGTTTATTAAAAAAAAGAGTATCATAGTTTTATTGGTTCATAAAACATTACAATAAATTAATAGTTTAGAAACATATATTAGAAACGAAAATACTTTTGTTTTTATCTAGAAATGAAATTGAAATGGAAATTGAACAAATAGAAATTGAGAATTTTAAAAGATAAGGAATTTAGAAAGTTAAAAATAATGACTAAATATTATTTATTTTCATTTTTTAAATGCTATATTCCTTCAAATTTTTATTGTTTAAATACATTATTGTATATACAAAAATTTATATCGTGAAAAAATATACTATATTGAAAATTTGTTTTAGATGCAAATAAACGTAACAATAATAAAATTAACACTATACACTTAGTATCAACTATAATATTTTTAAAATTAAAACCATTAATTTTGTAATAAGTACTAGTTGTTTCATTCATTAATTTAATTTTATGACTGCTTTGTGATAGAGAAAAAATATTATTACTATAGAATTATTTAGGCCAAAAGTTCAAATAAACCCTTAAAATATTATCATTATTTCAATTCAATCTTTACTATTTTTTAACCAAATATATCTTTTTTTTAGTCAAAAGGGGTCATTTAGGCCCTTAACATTAGGAGAATAGATCATTTACTTTATATTAATTTGCCATAAGAAATAATGAGGTGAGACTCACTTATTTACTTTATTTTTTTAAATAAAAAATATATAAAAATATACTTTTAAATGAGTAAAAAATAAAAAATATATTTTCAAATAATATTTAAAAGTAATAATTTTTTACAGATTATAAAAATATATATTTTATAATATAATCATATTAAAAAAATTAGAATTACAAATTTTTTTTATTAAAATATTAATTTCTATATAATAAAAATTAATTTTCACAATTTTTTATTCTAAGATTTGATATTCATTTAATTTTGATTTTCTTTATAAATTGATAATGTTAGTATAATATAATTATTTTTTTTTAGTCTTAGCCGCAAAATAAAAAAAAATTATTTTTCTTATTTCTAAATATTTTTAATTTTAATATAAACAAACTTTATTCTTATATGAAAATTTTTAGTATATATAAATTTTTAGTATATGTTATTTTATTTTTATTTTATTTGATATTATTTAATTTTTTATTTAATATTTTTAAAATTTTAATTATTTAAAAATATATTTTTTATTTTAATTAGCCAAAATATTTTTTTTAATATTTCATAATTATTTAAGAAACATAAAGTGAATACCATAGTGCCATCACATCATTTTTAATGATAACT
Organism: Garcia nutans; assembly: GCA_947685225.1. NCBI lineage: Eukaryota > Viridiplantae > Streptophyta > Magnoliopsida > Malpighiales > Euphorbiaceae > Garcia > Garcia nutans. The sequence continues at coordinate 4,937,522 of CANTUV010000013.1, forward strand.
TTTTTAATTGTAATGATTTAAATAGTCTATTCTCCTAATGTTAAGGATCTAAATGACCTATTTTTTTTTTTTTTCAAAGACATGTCTAATAACGAAAATTAAGAATTAAGCCGTTATACTTATAATAATTTAGAAATTTATTCAAACTTTTGGCCAATTATTAATGCTAAATCTATAAAATTTAAAATTAAACTTCAAAAGAAATGGTAATAGTAATGATTTATGCTTTTTAACTTTTAGTTATTGTAAAAGTAATTTATATTTTAGGAAGAGATTTGGATGTGTACTCTCTTCAAATTTTTTAAGTGTCCACTTAAGAAATTTTTTTTTACTTTTAAATAAATATTCATTTAAAAAAATAAAACATAATTATCCATTTCATTTCAATATTATCCTTGATTGTTAAGTTTTAACCATTTGCTTATTAAATTCTTTTTTATTATTTATGAAAGAGTATTTTAGTAAAAAATAATACTAATAAATAATTTTTTTAATATTAATAAAATAGTAAAAATGGGCATTTAAAAGGAAATAAAGGGAGTATTATTTAAATTAATATTTATGATATATTTAAATTAATATTTATAAAACATTAATTACATATGAATTCAATAAATATTTAAAAAAAATCAATTCCCTACTAGATAGTTTTTTGTTATTTGAATTTAAAATTTAATAATTATTTTAATATTTTAATGATTTTTTAATAGTAATATTTTTATGATTTATTTATTTTAAACTTTATTTAAAAAATTATCTAAATATAATTCTGAAAAAACAATTATCTAAATATAATAATTATAATTTAGATATTATATATTTCCCCAAAAATTAGATATTATATTTATATATTTGCGTTATTGATTTTATCTTTATTTATTTATTTATTTTTATTTTTTAAAAAAATTTATTGTTTGTTAATGAACATACCGTTACTGTAGATAGTCCTAATTTGTTTTGTTTTATATTACATAACTTGGAGCCGCCTAGTGTCAAAAAAAAAAAAAAAAACTTGGAGCCGCGTACTTTTGACGCGGATATCCAACCACGATATATATATTGGAAATCCTGAAAATCAATCTCAAATCTTCATACGGTTTCGAGGCGTTTGCCAATTCGTCTCCGGTTACCTTGAATTCCAAGTTAAGGAAGCCCGTTTTAGCCATTGTTCATCATCGTCTTCTTTGTTCTTGAAGAATTTCTCTCTTCCCTTGGAATTTCGCTTTTCGAACTCTTCAGAATTTTCTCCGTTCGCTTCTCTTTGGTGGAATTCGGTTGAAGATTGACATCGCCGTCGCTGCAATTTTCGTCCAGGCGATTTCCTCAGATTCATACGTTGGCGTTTTCTTCTAATTCAGAAATCAATTGGCGTTCAATCTTGTCGGTTTGAATTTCATTTTTTGCCGTATTGTAATTTTTTCTTGAAACAATTAAAGAGAGATTGAAATTGTTAATTCTCTTTCATTGTGATATATATAAGATTGCTCATAGCTATGGCTATCCATTACAAGTTTATGAGTGGTAAAGACTACAGTTCAATTCCATTAGATAGTGCTGTAATTTCTGTTTCTGATTTGAAAAGGAAAATTATTGAATTTAATTATAAATCAAAAAAGAAGGCTGATTCTAATGGCTTGTGTTTCGGTACTGATTTTGATTTTATGGTTGTTAATGCTCATACAAATGAACAATACATTGATGATTCATTGTTAATCCCTAATAACACGAGTCTCTTGATTCGCCGTGTTCCTGGAACTCGGCGTCATAAGCCTATTGACACTACAACTATTCTTCTTGTTGAAAAACAACAGCCAAAGGGAGCTGCCTCTCAGATTTCTGGGAATTCAAGAACAAGTTCTTCCATTACTTGTTCTGCAAATACTGCCATTCAGTCGTATAATATTTCTCAGACTTCTGGGAATTCTGGTTCTTCTACGTCTTGTTCTGCAAGTGCTGATATTGATTCACACAGGACTACTTCTGTAATTACTGGTGCTGGTTCATATAAGAATGGTTCTGTTGGTTCATATATGAATGGTTCCATTGGTTCATATAAGAAGAATGTCTTTGCAAGTACCAGAACAAGTTCTGGTTCTCATTCTTCTTCTCATTTGTCTGTGGGTGAGTCTGCCAGTACTGTTTCGGGTTTGTCTTCTAGATTTAGAGGTGATCTATGTGTGATTAATCTAGGTGATGATGTGGAGGATAGAAGAATTAAGAGTTTAGTCAATACTCCAGCCTTGCCGGGTTGGGTTTTTGAGAACCACGATGGTGGTGGTAGTGGCAGCAGGGGAGGGGTTGAAAATATGGTTTTTCATGGTTTTGATGGTAGATTTAGATTTGAGAAGAGAACACCTCCTGTAAATTATACATGTCGCAGGTGCAAAGTTCCGGGGCACTTTATTCAGCATTGTCCAACTAATGGTGATCCCGACTATGACTTTAAATGGATGAGGCCTCCTACTGGTTTTCCCAAGTCAATGTTGATGGAAAATTCAGCAATTATGCAGGCAAATGAAGATCATTTTGACAAAGAAATTGCATCCCAAACTTCAAAGGGATTGCGGTATGCAAGTGATGTTCCACAAGAACTTCTTTGTCCACTGTGCAAACAAGTAATGAGAGATGCTGTATTGACCAGCAAATGTTGTTTTAACAGCTTTTGTGATAAATGTATCAGAGATCACCTAATTCTTTCTAAGTTGAATTGTGCTTGTGGAGCACCAGAGATTCTCACAGATTATCTTATCCCGAACATAACAGTTAGAGATACTATTAATCGCTTGTTAGAATCTGATTCTGGTAGTAACAGCAGCCATGGAAGTGCTAAAAGCAACCCTGTTCAAGTTGAGAACATGGAACCAACTTGCTATTCTTCAACAATGGTATCTGCTGAATCATGAGGAACAGGAAAAACCATCACTTGCTGCTGTAGAAGCCATGAAAAATAAGCGAAAGCTTATCGATTCTCCACAACAGTTGGCTAAGAAAGTAAAATGTTAGGAAGCAGCAAATGAATCTGAAACGTCCAAACGGAGTATTCTGCTCCTTATTAGGTTGGTGCCGTGTGTTATGGGTTGGGTTCTTTTGGCATGCAATTCCAAGATTAATAGATATTTAAAAGCCATTCATAGTTCCTCTCTTCTAATTTTTTTTCAGTGTTTTCTCTTACTGTGTAAATAAAACTAAGTGGCACACCACATTGATGCACTGATGTTGAGCTCATCAATTCTGGCCTAAACTTGCCTAACTTGTTTTGTAATTGCGGTTAGTACTGTTTTAATGAAATTCAAATTTCTGCACTATTATTAGCTGCTTTTATTTCTTGGTTCTCTTCTCTGCCCCTCAGAATATTAATGGTTAAAAAGTTAAAACATTTTTTATTTATAATTTGTCAAATCAAATTGAAAAAAAAAATTAAATTTAAAAAAAAGGAGAAAAAATTGAAATCAAGTGGGGAAATACGTTGTGAATTTTTGAAGATGGACATTGTTGAGTGCACAACAAAGCTATTTTTGTAATCCTTTTTTACTTCTGCTTCAGTTGAATTATAGAAAAAAAAAGTCATAAAGGGAACAGCGGAATACAAGAAAAGTAAGAGAAGATAATTAATTTACTAATTTTTAACATATTTATATAGTAAAATGAAATAAAGTTTTTAATCAAATTTACATAATTTAAGCAAAGTTTGTCTTCCAAATTTAAACTCCTCTGTACAAAGTTCATAATAAATACATGCCTAAACTAAGATAAGATATGAAGCATTAAAAATATTTTAATAAAATAACTAAATATATTTTTGTAGCACTAACATTATCTTTTGACAAGATAGAAGCAACAACCTTTTAGCCTGCACCATTTTGAATTCATTATTTAAATAGCCATCAGTAATTAAGATTTTTTTTAGAATTTTCAATATATTTAAATCATCAACCTAAAATACAACTATAATAAATTCTGAATTTATCTTCTGGATAAAAATACATAGGCAAATAAAATTATTTTTATATTCATTTCTCTAAGTATTCAAATATGCAATTATACTACATTCATTTAAATTGCTTTAGTCCATACAAAGGTTTTTGGATCTTGATATAATATATTTTTCAAAGTATTGCGTGCTTCAGACATCTTTATACTTCATACATCTTAAATCCTTAAGAGATTTTCATATATATATTATTATCTAATGAACCATATGAGTAAATTGTCACAACATCCATTAAATATATGTCGAATCTTTTAGAGACCGTTAAACATATCAAAAATCTAAAGGTAATAATATCTATGACAGAAGAATATGTCTCATCATAATCTATACAAGGTCTTTGTGAGAATTTTTGTATCACAAGCTGTACCATGTATTTCATAATTTCACTTAACTCATTTCTATTACAAGCCATATGAGTAAGTTGTTAAAATATATACCAGGTCATTCAGGGCCGCTTTAAAAGTAATTGCATAATAAAAGAAATGTATTTTTTTTTCATAATCTCATTTGATTTATTTCTTTTATATATAATATTTCATAGGTCTGATATCTTATAGTGTCTGGACTACTAGTCCAAATATTATATATTTAGCAAATGAATGTAACTTGGTTTGGATTACTTCTTTTTATTTTGGCCAATCATTTCGACGTCGATAATATTAAATATTTTTATGTTTAACCATATTTCAATAATATTAGTAGCAACATATGCAAATATATTATCAACAATAATTTCATCTCTTCTCTGCATATTTTCTAAATTTTAATGAGATTTTATAATTTTTCGATACCGAAATCACTTTTGGGGCTACTTCTCTAGAAATATGGGTTGTTAATTTATGTTGCTTTTGACCTCTTTAGGAGTGTCACTTTGAAATTATTCGTTTTTCCCTTCTTTCAAAGAATAATAATTTAAACTAAGTAGTCTACTACACTTCAGAGTATATTAGATTCATTGACTGTCATATTAATAGGATGTCTTGCAAGATCAATCAATCAAGTATGAGTATTAGCAGATGAAATATGTGATTTATATACCTTCTGGATATTTGTAAAGATTTATAGTAACTGATTTATAATATTCTGCAAATGAATTATTTTTTGAACTTTTAGTCCACATTGATTTGTGCATATATCAATATTGAATAAAGTTGATGCATTTTAACTAATCTCTTGTGCTTTTGGACATTTACTTTTATTTTTTCTTAATGGTGAAAAACCAACTCATTAAAAATATTGCTATAGAAAATTTAATATTAAAGGTCCATAATATCTAATATACACAATAATCAAAATCTACATAGATATCAAGATAATATTGATAATCCATTTTAACTTTTTAGAGGATGCAATAAAAATATATACACTTCAAATAAGAAATTTTAATATCACAAATTTTAATATTAGATAAGCACAAGTTATAAAGTGAAAAACTTGTAATGTGCAGACAACCAAATATAAATTAAAGATGCAATATAAATTATAATATGTATCTAAACATATATCCAAACGTATATAAAAAGTTTTTTAGGTATGAACATATGCAATAAAATATTCAGTGGTAAAATAATCATAAAATAGTTTTCAAGTGAACTCATATGCATTATCTAGATAAATTGTTTTGATATGATAATAAAAAATATTGACCTTAATATTTATAATTTAAGCAAGGAATTTAGTAGAAGTAATATTGCAAGTTGACAACAGACAAACATGTGACCATGGAATTGAAGCATTAATTAAAACTATAAAGTATTTAAATGGTCCATAAGATTGAAAGATAGGGTCATAAATATTCTCATGTATTCTTTATTTAAATTCAAGGGACTCTAAATATAATTTAGATAGTAAATATCTTACAATTAATTTATTTTGAGTACAAGAAGTACAAAGTAATCATCAGACAAAATATTTTTTTTTTAATTTTTCAGTGGATATCAATTTGTATTCTCAATAATACGTCACATTATATTTGAACCTAGATGACCAAGATGATCATGCCAAAGTATAAAAATTTTGGGATTTATGCACTTCAGGTGCATATAGTGTAACTCAACTGTCTTTATTTTTTATAAAATATAATCTAGTTAAGAAATTTATAATTTCTTAAATATAAACTTTCAGTTCAAATTTATAGAGTTAACACATAAAAAATCAATATCTCTCTCACTTTGTTTTGATAGAATATCCATTGCGATATATTCTTTAAAACTTAGTAGATTTCTTTAGGATATACTTGAATGCAGCGCATTATCAAAAATTTATTTTGCTCAAATTCAGGATATTTAAATTCAAAATATAAGATGAACTCTTCTGGAGCCTTCAACCATATTTGCAGAGCTAGATATCATGTTAACATTAATTTCTGCTAATGTTAACTATAATAAATATTTTCTGATCATGAATAATTATGTGAGTTGTGCCAATATATATCTTTTTAGCATCTTAGATTTTAAAATTGGTAGAAAAATAAATTTCATCACAATATTTTTTATCAAGACCTCGTCCATAATCTTGAAAAAAATAGCACATTCACCTCAGGGAATGATATTAAGCCAGTTGGACGAGTTTGATGATTTTTCATCAAAAGTTAAAAATTTTATTTAGCTACATGTAAACAAGAAATTAGTTCAGAATATTTTATAAATATACGCTCTTAATATTGCTACTGTATGAGCACATTTGAGGCATGAAAAATTTAATATTCTTCAAAAAGACTGTAATATATTATTAATAATGAGATAATTAGTTTTTAGTATCTCATATGAATAATCAAAAGAAAATCATTACTTTTAAGCTATCCTGCGGGGATACTTGATTTTTTTTCATAGTATTTCTAATATTCACAACATTAAGGTGAATCTCATTATCAATTACCCATAATAAATAACTTTTATGAAAAATATCAAGAGTAATAAATTTAAATTTTATAAGATTTGATATTATAAGTATACCAAATTTAAATAAAAATCATAAATTAGACAGATTGCAAAGCTATCAAATAAATAAAGACTATAAATTATAATTAGAGTTTAAATATCATAACTCTAAATTATAAATAGTTATTTCAATTCATAGTAAATATCAATTTATTTACTAACTTCACTTCAATATACAAATATTTACTCATAATTTTATATTTTTTTGTTTTTATATATTATGTTAAGTTATTAGATATATAACTATAAATACAAAAATAACTATTAAATTTAAATTTCATAAATAAAATTTTAAAATTTATTTATCCCTTATTTTAAGGGTATATAAATATTGTTAATAACACAATATATTACTATCAATATACACATAAATATTCTTGAATCATACACACACACACACACACACACACACACACATTGTTATGCATATACTAATAGCAAACTAATGCATATATATATATATATATATATATATATATATGCTTTGCAACATGGATACATATATGCTTTGAATCCATATATGATACAACATATGTCATCTTTTCTTTATACATATTCGAGCACAAGCAAAAGTCTTTATGATATGGACATACTGAATCTTAGGATTCAGAAACCAATTGTTAATTGTTAAAAGCAATCAACAGACAGCAATAACCAAAATTCATTGGACAAATTCAAATAACATCTAAAAAGATAACAAATAGAGATACATAAAATAAATCCATATGAAATAAAAAAAAAATATTAATGTGTGTTATATATACAGCATGATTCTTAAATATGGATGGTCAATATATAATGATTTTTAAATATAAAGAAATTCTCCATAGAGGCATGTATACTAAATAGATTATTTATAATAGATTTAGTATGTTTTAAAAAATTATTCTTCACGATTATAACAACACACACAAATATAAGCTATAAGAAAAACAAGGGCACAACGAAACACATCAATATTCTAATTATTTAATTTCTCAAATATAAGCCAATAGTCGAATTAATTTAATTAGCAAATTAACTAATATGTTTTCTTATTTGAGTTTAATTGCATTCAACATCAATTATAAAATATAGGAAATATAAAACATAATATATACCATCTAGAAATTGAAGGCGATAAAAAAAATATAAGGTATTAGAAATACCTCAAAATCATTGACTTGAAATCTTATAAAATTTATTGACTTGAATTAGAATGCTTAAAATGAATAAATTGGTAAAGTCTCTCGTGCTGATAACGTATAATAAATATAAAGAAAATAGATAGAGAAAGAGAAATATAAAAAATTTTGTTATTGTGAATTGTAACTTATACACCACCCATAATGTGTATATATAAGAATGTAAATAAACTTTAGATATGAACAGAAGATTACAACTATCATGAAGTTAATTCTTATATGAATAAGATAAAGTTAATCATGACCTTAGTAAGATAAAGTTAATCCAATTAAGTAGTCATCCATATATTTTTTAACAAATTAAATATAAAATTATTTTTATAACTGCAATTTTAAGATAATCTATGGACTTATAGACTAATGAATAAAAATTTGAAATAATAACGAATACTTTTTCATAATTGATTATTGCCACTTGTGAAATATATGGTAAAAAATTTATTTTCTTCTCTTTCAATAGAGTTTATTATTATTATTTTTTTAAATTATATGGATGAATAATTAAGAAAAAAGTAATTGCACTATATGTCACTTTAAAATTTTTTTTTTTCAACTGATTTGGTACACTTTAATATACAAAATTTATATTAAATATATACCTTTAAAAGTAGAGCATATTTTTAATATACTAAAAATATGTTAAATGTATACATTTTAGAAAGGGTATTTTTGGAATTAAAATTTAAAAAGTGGTTAGTTTTGAAAGAAAAAAGAAAAATTAATATTTTGAAAATAATTTTATTTTTTGTATTTTTTTTAAAAAAACTCAACAATTAGTATTATTTTTTTTTAAATAATCACATGACTAAATGTTTAAAATTATTAGACTTTTTTATAATCACAATTAAATAATTGGATATTTAAAATTATTGGACTTGACTTTAGCATTTAGAGTTAAATGGGGGCAAATTATGTTTATTTATTATAAAAAAAGACTATAAATAATAAATTTATTATAAAAGATGGTGGGGCTGCTGTCCAAATTATGTAGTGGTTCTACCACTAGATCTAAAGTATTCAAATTACTACTTCTTGTAATGTCTTGGGAAAACTTCTTTTTTCACCAAAAAAAAAACTACACAAGTAGAATAACTAAATTCATAGGTTCTATCTTTAAAAACTAGTGTATAATTTCTATCAAGTAATTGGCTAAACAAGTGTATAATTTCTATCAAGTAATTGGCTAACTAAAAGTAAGCTTTGATTTATACAGGGACATAAGAAACATAAGAAATCAACATTATACACGTTGAAGTTTGAACCACAACAGCTCCTTTGCCCTTAAAATCAACCAACATTCTATCTCCAGTTCTAAATTTTAAAGAATAACTGGCATTCAAGCCCTTAAAACTCTTCAAATTTGCAGACAAATGATGGGTACAACCATTATTAACAATATATTCTCAGCTTTAATTAAAACATCATATTTATGAATTTTAATATAGCAGACAAACTTTTTTCATAACTTTTAGAGTTTTTAGTAGCTTGTGTAGGTTAAGCATTTTGTCAAAAGATATTGGAAGCCAGTAGAGCATTGGAAAGCTTAGTCAAAGTGACCTGAGACATATTCCAAGTAGTAACTTCAAGTAAAGAATTTTTTTGCTTCAAATTTTTAAGGTAGAGTCACCATATCTTTCTTTATAATCCACTTTTCTTTCAACACTTCTCCCAATAGCTAGATCTGGTTTACGGTTTTTATCACTCCATCAGCATAATCTTTCACCTTTTCAATATCCTTCATCCTTAACAACTCAAATTCTTTTTTTAATATATATTAAAGACTTGCATTTGAAATTATTTAATGAAAAATTGATTTGAACTATTCTTTATATTTCAAAATTTTCATCCAGAAATTCAGAATCAATTCAATAACTCAATAAAGGTTTGTGAAGTGATAATGGGAACAAATATTTATCTTCATCTTTGTCAAAATTTTAAACTACACAGGGTATCAGTTATAAATATCTTGTGCATATACTCCTCAATAAAATGGGGTAACTAATCATAAATATCAACATCTTATTGAAATTGTCCACAGTCTTCTTATTCATCACAATGTTCCACTTCATATTTTGTGAAGATGTTGTTCTTATTACATGTTATTTGATTAATCACATGTCTTCTTCCGTATTACATTATCAAAGTCCTCATTCTATTCTTTTTCTCAACAAAGACGCTACCATTACTATTGCGAGTATTTGGTTCTACTTGCTTCATTCATGATTATACTCCAGGAAAAGATAAACTCAAACCCAAATCTATCAAGTGTGTATTCTTAGGGTACTCACATCTTCAGAAAGGTTATAAATGCTATGATCCTATAATATAAAAGTACTTTGTTTCTACATATGTGACCTTCTTTGAGTCATCACCTTACTTTTCCCTCAAAATTGGAAATACAAAACTCATCTCTAATGTTCTTCCTATTCCAAGTCTTCCCCAAATGGTTTCACCACTACAAGCTCCTCTTTGGGTTTATTCACAATGTCCCAACCTTCCTCCTAACAATAATGGTTCTTGTTCTCTTGATACATGTGAGTTGCCTATCTCTGTTAATTCTATTACTACACCATCACGTCCTCTTGTCCCACTTGCAATAGCATCCGAACTAGTAACTTCTATTGCTATTCGTAAAGGTACTTGTTCCACCTAAAACTTATATCCAATCTATAATTTTCTTAGTTATCATCATTCATCTCCTTCATATTATGCTTCTGTCTCTACATTGTCTAATGTCATTGTTCCCAAGACTATTGGTGAAGCTTTAAAACATCTAGTGTGGCAAGTTGCAATGATAGAAGAAATGACCTCATTTCATAATAATGTCACTTGGGAGTTAATTCCTTTATTGGAAGGAAAAACTACAGTCTGGTGCAAATGTGTATTTATTGTGAGGATAGGACCTAATGGACAAATCGATTGCCTAAAAGTATGCCTTATGGACAAAGGCTATACTTAGGTTTATAGGCTTAATTACAATGATACTTTCTCCCCTATAGCTTAATTTCTATTTGTTTGCCTCCTTATTTCCTTGAGAATTATGCGTCAGTTGACCCTCCACCTACTTGACATTAAAAATGATTCTTCATGGAGAACTAGCTGAGGAAGTTTATATGGGGCAACCTCTTGGATTTGTTGCGTAATGTTAGTCCATATTGGTTTGTCATTTGCGGCATTTATGGTATGGCTTAAAACAATATCCAGGAGCATAGTTTGGATGGTTTAGTTTTGTAATCCAAAAATTTAGAATGTCCTGCTGCTAATCAGATTATTTAGTATTCTTTCGGCATAACAATCATAGAAAATGTATCTACTTGGTTGTTTATGTGAATGACATTGTTATAATAAGCAATGATTAAGATGGAATATCTCAATTGAAATCTCATCTATACAATCACTTCCAAACTAAAGATCTAGAAAAATTGAAGTACTGCCTTAGTATTGAATTGGCAAAATCAAAAGCAGAAATTGTTATTTCTTAAAGAAAGTATGTCTTTGATCCATTGGAAGAGGCAGACATTTTAGACTGTAAACCTATATATACTCCCATGGACCCTAATGTTTATTCCTGGATAGGGGGAGCTATTGGAAGACCCTAAAAAAATAGAAAGTTAGTTAGGAATTTAAAATATTTGACACTCACATCACCAGGTATTTCATTCGTGGTCAATGTAATAAGTTCCTCTAAGCTCCTTATAAGGAGCAATGAGATGCAATAATTCAAGTTCTTAGATACCTTAAAGGAGCTCCAGCACAAGGACCATAATATGAATATAAGGGTAATTATCATATTATTGGATACTCTGATGCTAAATGGGCAGGCTCTTCTTCAGATGAGTGATCTACTTCTAGATACTGTGTTTCTATCGGAGGTAATTTGATTTCTTAGAAAAGTAAAAAGCAAGTTGTAGTTACCAAATAAAGTGCGGAAGTAGAATATCAAGCCATGAAACTCGCAACATATGAACTTATATGGTTAAAATAATTTCTCAAAGAATTAAAGTGGAAAGAAGTTATGAGCAGAGATTTTTGCCCTTACTTTTGGTGGAATGGTTCTTGCAACTTTGACACTGTTAAACTGTAGTCCTTAAAGAATACAGACCTAAACCTAGAGATTAGAAGTCGCCACCTGGACAGGCTAGGAAGAAAATTGAAGCTTTTAAAATTGGATCGGACTTAATTCAAGCCTTCAAAATTGGACCGAAATTAATTCAAGCTTTTAAAATTAGATTTGATTTAACTTAGGCCTTTTAATTAGAACTAACCTCATTCAGAGCCAAAATTAAGGGTCTACAAAAATAAAAAACATGAAACTGATTTGCAACAATTAAGTTGTGCTTCACATCACCTCTAATCCAGTCTTTCATGGAAGAACCAAACATATAGAAATTGATTGTTATTTTGTTAGGCAGAAGATCGAATCTAGATATATTACCACAGAATTTGTCAATTCCAGTAATCAATTAGCATACATATTAACTAAGTCCCTTGGGGGACTAAGAAGAAAATATAAGCTCCAAGCATATGATTTGTACGCTCTAGCTTAATAGGGAATGTTAAAGATATTGCAATATTAGAGTTTTATTTAAAAGCTATAATTAAGGGATTTGATAGAGATTCCTAATTACTCTATAGTTTATATATATATATATATATATATTATAGTGAACAATAGGCTCAAAATAATATAAACGATTTTTCTTTCTCTTTTGACAAAATTTGTTAAGGAGACTCACAAAATCTTTTTTTTCCAACACTTTTGTCAAAAAATTACTCTCCAAAAGTCTTCTGTGAAATCGTGGATTGAAGCATGCCAAAATTTTTGCATTGTCCTTCGAGAGGAAATGATATGTCTAAACCAAGTATTGGTCAATCACATCCTTCTTGCAAGATATTCAACCTGATGGAATTCTTGTGTGCATGTACTCAAATTATAATGTTTTTTTTATGAAAGATATAATGGTTTTTAGAAAGGATTTGGTATTGTTTTGTAATTAAAATTGCTAGTGAATTTTGTAAAAGAAATAATGGATTTTTTTGTTTGTCTTTTTTCTTGTTAGTTGAAAGTTACATGGAAAAGGAAAAATATTTACGCTAAGACTCAAAGATATGGCTAAATAATAGGAAAAGTATGGGAGAAAAAATTGCCACTAATTATCTAGTTTTTAGATAATAAAAATAATCGAAGATAATTTCCTATTGTTTAGAAACCACCTCTTTCCTAACTCAAAATAAAATTTTAATAAAAAAATTCTAACATCTTTGGTATCTCACAAGCTATAATTCTTAAAGATGGACTCTAAAATAGTACCATTTGTTAGCTAAAAGCTGTAGAGTTTACAAATTAATTTTCTGCTAGGCAAGCCATAATAGAGAATAGGAAATTGAGGGTTTCCTCAAATCCTAATATGCGCTCAAGCTATTTTTATTTCAACTTATTTGAACAAGAATGTACATATGACTTCATACTTTTAGGAAAACCTCCCACCAAATGTTTGAACTTGCTCTTAGATTTCTTCAAGATTTATAATAATTGAACCTATTTAACCAGTCGTTTTGCAAATATCCAAGTTTAATACCTAAATTCTCACGTCAGAAATGGGTTTGTTTTTGGGTCACATAATTAGACTCATTTTGGACTAGTGGTCTACATAGGCTTAGGTTGTAATGGCTTGTTAACGACCTGAGACTTGAGAGATGGAAGCAGTTGCATTTGAATCAGCAAAAGTAGTAGAAGTGGATTTGCCTTGTGGGGCCTGTTCATTTGAATCAATGAAGGCTGGCTTCATGGGCTGCTCAAGTTGTAGAGCACCCTTGCTTTTGAGTAATACAACCACCTCAGACATTGTGGACCTTGAAGATGGAGACTGCTGGGTGCACATCAAAGCTATTTCTATGACTTTCTTCACTTCTGCTTCATATTCTTCTGGATTTATGGTTTCATCCACTAACTCCATGTGCATGCCACTCTCATGCAATTTCCACGCCTATTAGATAATGGTACAGAAAAACGAGTGAATCAACAAATAAGAAATGGAAGAACATATATGGCATCCCTAATACACGATACCTCCTGCTATACAAGGGTTTCTACAATTTGCAACATTCCCATTGTATATTTCACAAAGAGGCTGCTACTGAAACCCGAATGCATAACCTCTAGTCACAAAGAATCAACATTATCATTGTGCAATATAATAAAATACATTAAAAATTTCTACCATTTTTATTTCTAGTTTCCTTGCCACAAGTTTCAAGCACTTTCCATTGTTATTATCTTCACGGTTCTTATATCATCTAATGATTGCATTTTTGTTTCTCAACTATAGTACTATACTATTACTTTGTGATGGAAACATACAAATATATATATACATAGAAAATAGCTGGTTTTATAAGATGCCACCAAACAGAAAAAACCTGTAGTTTCTGCCTCCATCTGTTTTGCTTGTCAATAGAACAATAGCAGAAGAAAAAGAATTCGAGAATAATATAGACAGTTCATACAGCCTAATAGAAATTACCTTCTGCAGGAGGTATTCAGTGGCAGAATCTTGCATTGTTGCAGTACTTTTCTGGCTACTTATGATTTCAAGTACAACCACTCCATAGCTGTAAGTATCAGCCTTTTCAGATAATTGTCCATAGTTTGCATATTCAGGCGCTGTGTATCCCCTAATGCACAAAATTCAAATGCATCATGGTGAACAAAACCAGTAATGGAGAGCAATAATTTTTCTGTAGTTCTAAAAAGAACACTAATTAATATTGCTGCTTTGCTGTTATTTGAATTCCATATCCATATATATATGATATAATAAAAAAGGGGGTCAATCTATATATCAAATAAAGTATGTGTATTTATGATGTAAAACAGCTCAATTGCCTAAATTTTAACAAATACTGCAATAGTGGCCACTTTCTTTTTTAATGACCTCTTTTAGCATATACTTTTGTCTGTATTCATGGCTTGCCACTGAATAATAAATTGATTTTTAAAAATCCAGGTTCTGACTGTAATTTGAAAGACTTCAATGACTAAATTCATTCACTACATTATTTTAACTTACAATGTCCTGCAAATTTGGTGCTAAGATCACTCTGACTCTCAGGAAGTAACCTTGCCAATCCAAAATCTGCTATTTTGGGTTGAAAATCATTGTCTAAATTAATGTTGCTGGTTTTAATATCTCTATGTATGATGCACAAATGGAAATCCTCGTGCAAATAAGCAAGACCCCTAGCTGTGCCTATGATTATATCAAACCGTTGCTTCCAGCTGAGAGAGCTTTTTCTTTCACCTGTTTTCCACCATAAAGCAAGATTTAACACTGTAACAATACTAGAATTACTTGCCTCCCTTAAACCAATCTTTAAACCTTAGCATTTGTCTCACATATATATTTTAAATTATGAAAAATATCATTTTTTCCTCATCTGGTTACTGTTTGAGCAGATTATTTGATGGCAGTGATTTAATTATATATCAATATATCAGATGAGGAAAAAAAGAACTTGATTTACCAAATAAGAACTTGTCAAGGATGCTTTTTTCCATGTATTCATAGACAAGAAGTAGTTCTGGTCCATTGCTACAACATCCAAGAAGACGAATGAGATTCCGAAGATGAACATTACTTATGATCCTGACTTCACCTTCAAACTCCACCTTTGCTCTATGGGATTGACCTATTTCTTAACTGCAACAATTTTCTCATTCTTCAGGACACCCTGTTATAAGTGAATAATAATAATAATAATAATAATAATAATAATAATAATAATAATAATAATAATAATAATAATAATAATAATAAATAAACAACCACGAACGTGGTGCATTGAAATCCAAATAAGCGTGCAAACAAAAAAAATACATTTCATCTTTCCATTAATTATAATTAACATTTTATTCTCACGCCATTCAAAAAATTGAATGATATATCTATGATACTAGTTTATTTCCTTATGTTGTTATGCATTCCTGTTCCATTTTTCTATTCCATGTTCTTTAACTCAAGGACTTTTGTACAAATTGTTTTTTCGATTACTATTTAAATTCTACTCTCTTTACTCACCTTGTATACTTCACCAAAGCCCCCTTCTCCAAGTTTGCGTTCTTCACTGAAATTTTTTGTTGCAGATTTCAAATCCTTATAGCTATAATTCACTGGACCTCTCAGTTCAGTTGCCCATAATATATTACCTGCTGGAAAATAAGACAGAAATAATTTCTTCAAACATAGTAAAAATGTAGTTATTCATTTGCAGAAAAGCTAGAAAATATTGAATATTTTATGCTGAACATCAGAAAGTGATAAGAGAGGGGAAAAAAATTTTGAGGACACTTGAGCTGTCTAGGTTATTAAATATGTTGATTGAATTTAAAAATGAAGAAATTAAATACTCAAGTTGTGGATAGTTCAGCTGGTGAAGTATAGCTTTTTATAGTAAAACAACGAAGAAGAAGGTGAAATAAAAGAATGATAATAGGTGAAATATTTAGCCAAACTCAACAACTTGAAGAATTTAAGCTAAAACTCACTTGAAAAAATGATTTAGTATCATTATTAGCACTTAATAATTCATTCTTTTACTATAAAAGTGAAAACCATGGATTTGCATATTATTTTACCTCTATGAGCTACCCTCTCTTTTTCTGATACTTTAAACCATGTAAACAAAGCAAGAGAAAGTAAAAGGACTCCTACACCTGCCACCACTCCTGCGATAATTACTTTCTTCTTGCTTGAGTTTCCTGTTAGAATACAACTACAACATCAATCACAAAATTTATCTCTGGTTCGAGAAGTCAATAGCACATATGCATAGTAAATTATGGATCAACAAATGAACTAAAAACATTTAACAAGAAAACCTTGTAGATAAGACATCTTAAATTTTTTATGAGGAAAATATTTACTATTTAGCTATAATTAAAATAAAAAGTTAATTATATAGGACCACTAATGTAAGAGAAATCCCATGTTGGAAAGTTAGAGGGATGTTTCGAGGTTTATAAGGGGATCCCTCTTTCATAAGCTGTTTTTGCTAAGCTGATTACTACCACATATCCAGTGTCAAGTGGTATTAAAGCACCTTTGGTTAATCAAAGATTCAATTACCTATCCATATTTTTGGCTCCCTTCACTGTAAGGGTTTTCTCTCTCCCCTTTCTTAGGGGTCACCTCTCCTTAGCGGCAGCTAAGGTTCTCAAATCTAGCATCACTATTCTTCTTTTTCTACTTCATCATCTTAGTGCTTCTCAAATCCAGCCTAATTTCTAGCTACCATGACCGACGATCAGAGTTTGGATGACCTGCTTGCTTCACTACACTTAACAAAGGAGGAAAACGAAGTTAAAGAGATTGTGTTGGAGTCTGAAGTACTTAATCTGCAAAATTTCCGTATCTCTCTCTGTTTAGTGGGTAAATTGCTAACCTCCAAAGAATTTAATGTCCCGGCTTTGCGAACTACTGTGTTGAAAAGTTGAAGATTGCATAAGGGCTTTAGCTTTAGATAACTTGGGGAGAATGTCTTCATCTTCCAGTTCTACACAAACACAGATCACCAAAAAGTTTTAGACACTGGGCCTTGATGCTTCGACGACCAACTTCTCCTACTGCGTCCAATGAAACCAAATGACACAACATCTACAGTCTTCATAATATAATCGATGTTCTGGGTTAGGGCCTATGATGTGCCTTTCTTATGGCTCTCAAAAGGGACGGCAAAAGAAATAGCGAAAATGCTAGGGAAGCTGGTAGAGGTGGATGAAGGGGACTCTACTGGTTGGGCTAACTACCTTCGATTTTGAGTTTCCATTCCCATAGACAAAGCTCTTCAGAGGGGTGTTTTGCTGAAATTCGGTGACACTGTTTTCTGGATCAAATTGCAATACGAGAGGCTACCAATCAATTGTTTTGGTTGTGGCTTCTTAGGACATTCAACAACAGATTGTGATAAGGGAGGAAATAAAGGCGACAACCAATATGGAGAATGGCTCAAAGCTTCTCCAAAAAAAGGGGTCCAAATTAGAAACCCGGCAGAGAAAGAGAAGGAATCTAAGCTGCTAGCGGCATTGCAACGGGATTCCAAGAAGAAGAATGTTGGACTCCCAGACACAAGAGAATCACCCTCAATCTGTAAATCCCTCAAGGAGATGCTTTCCTTTCTGAACTCAAACAAGACAACAGGGCCGAGTTCCAGTACAGCAGAGCTAAATTCCAGTGTGGAGGTGATCACTGATGAGGTTAAGATGTCGACAATGGTGGGGGTTCAAAACAAGCCTCCAATTCAGGTTGATCCTCTGTCTCACCCTCATGCTTCACTTGACAATATTTGTAATGAACCTGCTGGGACGATTGTAAAGACAAACTCTCAAGCTCGGGATAAAGCTCTAGACTTAGAGGTGGCCAATACGGGCATAAGGAAGAAGGTAACCTAGAAAAAACTAGGCCATGATAGATCGGCGAATGGAACCCCTATGAATATAGCCACTCGTGATTCCTTTAAAAGTACACACTCCGAAAACATGGATTTAGATGTGGATGAGCTAGTGTGTCTCTATAAATGGAAAAAGGGCCAACTAGATTTGTCTTCCCATATCATCACATCAAAGGTGATCGGTTGTCGGTCAGCCAGTTGCCTACACCAATAAAACTTCTTAGTTGCATATGTTGTGGTTTGGGATGTCCTGCGACAGTTGTGAATTTAGGTCGTCTCATTAAGACTCAAATGTCAAATGTTGTCTTCTTGATGGAAACCTAAGTGTTAGAAGACAAAATGCAAATTATTAAACATAAACTTGGGTACAATAATGGTATCTCTTTCGAAGACCAACACGGAGGAGGAGGTATTGCTTGCATTTGGGATGATTGCTTTGCTTTAAAATTACAGACTTTCTCCTCTCACCACATGGATTTCATTGTTGATAGCCAAGACCTGCCTTCTTGGAGACTTACCTGTTTCTACGGATAGCCCGAAGCTCACCTAAAGTACCAGTTATGGGCCCTCCTTCGCCAGCTAGCTTCTCAACGAGATTTTCTATAATATTCCAAATGATACCCTAAAATTTTGGAATGCTTATTGTTGTAATGGAATTAAATGTTAAGTGTATATTTGATTATGTAACACCCCCATACCCCATATAAGCACACCGCATAAACCCACACAACATGTGGTATACGTATAGAGGATATAAGAGTGTCACAATGCATTTTAAACAAACCAAACTTTAATCTTTAACATATAATTATTATAAGTCAGTCCGAGTAAACTTAAAACATTTAATCTATATTATAAAAAAATCAGTAGGGAAAACATTTCTCATTACAATACATATATATAACCTTAGTACCAAAAAGTTTATCCAAAACATTTGTTTAATAAGCAGCTGAAAATACATATGTTTACATCAAAATCAATAGGTACAAAAATATGAAATTTATATATGCTAGCAGTTCGTCTCTGATCTTGATGTCCACAACTATCTCTAATCTCAAGCCTAGACTCGACTCGGTCTAGATGAGCTCTCCGACACAACCGGATCTACCCTGTCACCTGCGCGATGAACCACAATCGCTCTAAGCAGAAAGCTTAATGGTACAAACTTTGATTCAATATAGATCAATGCGATGCTCATGCACACTATATATGAATATATCAACTCATTACATTATAACTCAACATATTAATCATTTGCATCACATTTCATAATTCACATTCAAGCAAAGACAAACATGGGCCCAAAACGAAACTAATATGCTATTCAAAGTTCAGAGTTACTGCTTTAGTCCATATTGACACCTTGTGTCTAGCCCCGTAGGTAATATATATATATATCCATGGATAATGTAACAGACCCAGTCTCTTGGACCTCAACCCGGCTAGACCCTTGGGCCCTAGTATCTTGGTCCTCAACCCGGCTAGACTGCTACAGTTTTTGAGGCTTACCACCCAGTCTTTTCACCCCAAAAACATTACATTTATTAGCTGGGCTCGGCTTACGACTCGATCTTTTCACCTGCCCAGCAATTCATTTCATAGGCATGCCGCCAAATCCAGAACTCTGAAAATTGAATAACATACTAGGCACACAACTTATTCATTTATCTCATTATCAAATACTTTCATAATTCATTTCTCATTTCATTTCTCATAATCAAATTAGGCACATTGCCTTATTATATCATCATTTTCTCATCTTTTCTCATTCTTCTCTTATATCAATATCAATTTGTTACATTATGATTTCACATATCATATCACGTTTTTTTCACATTTCTTTTCATATACAATACATTACTCACTTGCATTGATACATCAACATAATTCAAATTATGCATATCGTAACATATAACTCATTCATCAACAATATATCAAGTAACTTAACACATTTCTCAACTAAATGTGTTAAGTCCCAATGTCATATAAATGTATGCAATCATTCAAAATTTATACTTATCTCTAAGAGCAACAACACCACTCTATCAGCTTCCTCTATCAAAAAGTCCCTCAAACCTTGGCTTGGGTAACTCAATTCTCTTCAAAACCTAATCCAAAGGTGATCACACTACTCACTTAGTGTTACACATAAGAAAATAAGGATAAGAACTAACTAGGGCAAACTATACACTTGACAGCTCAACAACACGGGCGTGTCCCTGATCGTGCCCTAAACCCACAACACAGAAGCTTTGACACGCTCGGTGACATGGGCGTGTCACTGCACGTGTCAATTCTCCTCTAACATAGAAGCTATGACACGCTCAGTGACATGGGAGTGTTACTGGACGTGTCAATCAACCAACAACATAGTAGCTATGACACGCTCGGTAACATGGGCGTGTCACTGGCCGTGTCAATTCTACTACAACACAGAAGCTGTGACACGCTCAGTGACATGGGCGTGTCACTACTCATGTCAACAACCCAGAAAAAAGAACCAACGACACGCCCAAAGACATGGCCGTGCTAATGGGCGTGTCAAGCCAAAAACCCTGAAATCGACACCAACAAGGCCACATCCAACAAACACCTTCTTAAAACCCTTATCCACTCCAAACAACCTTAACCAAAACCATCAACAACCCATATAATACTTGAGCAAACATTAAAAAAACTCCATCACAAATATTAAAACACAATCACAACCATATCTCACAACTCAAACTTACACAATCCACACACTTGCCTCTTTCACCAAACTTAACCCTTTTCTCAAAAATACCAAAACACATCTATAACAACCATTTCAACAAACCCATAAACACAACTCAAAAGAAATCAAAGAAACAAGTTGAAAACTTACCAAAAATGAAGAAAATCCTTAAAACTCCAACTTAATCTCTTGAAAACCTTCAATCTCTTGAGTTTGGAAGCAACAAAATCCCTTTTCCTTTAGTTGTTAATGGTGGCTGGCTCACTAGAAAAGAAAGAAGAAGATGAAGAGGAAAGAAGAAGAAGAAAGAAAGAAAGTCAACCTCTATAAAACAACCATTTCTCTCAAAATCCTCTCCACCAAGTATTATACCAATAAAATAATCCACCCACTTACATCATCTTCCACTAACAATATTTATAATATAATCAAAATATCTCTTGACCAAAATAAACCCATTGACTTGTATATATTTTGTATATATCCTCATATATACAACATATACACATCTCCTTCTTTTTCCTTTCTTAATTAAACATATACTTAAAAATCCTTTAATTTAATACAACAATTAACACTCCAAAATTTTAGGGTATCATTTGGGATATTACAATTCTCTCCCTCTACAAAATAATTTCGTCCTCGAAATTACCTGTTCTCAAGTCTGAAACAACTGGGGATACTGATCTCGCATCACTTGCTCACTCTCCCAAGTTGCCTCTTCCTTAGCATGATTCTTCCAAAGAACCTTCACAAGTGGCACTTTCTTATTTCTCAACTCTTTCTCTTCATGCGCCAAAATAGCCACTGGTTCTTCCTCAAAAGTTAGATCCAGACTCACCTCAATGGATTCCACTGACAGAACGTGAGATGGGTGGGTCTGATATGTACTTTTGTAGCATAGAAACATGGAAGACATTGTGAATTCGATCCAACTCAGGTGGCAAAGTGAGTCTATAGGCCATTGGTCCAACTCTATCCAATACCTCATAGGGTCCAATAAAATGAGTACTCAGCTTCCCTTTGCGGCCAAATCTCAAAATTCTCTTCCAAGGAGACACTTTCAAAAATACTTTATCTCCAACACTAAACTCTATGTCTCTCCTCTTCAAATCTGAATAGGATTTCTGTCGGTCTGAAGCTGCTTTCAACCGATCTCGAATTATCTTCACTTTCTCTTCGGTTTCTATAATCAAATCGGGACCAACCAACTTACCTTTACTAACTTCATCCCAACATAGGGGCGTCCTGCATCTTCTACCATACAATGCCTCATAAGGTGCCATTCTAATGCTGGACTGATGACTGTTGTTATAAGCAAATTCCATCAATGGCAAGAATCTGTCCCAACTCCCAGAGAAATCAATGACACAGCTTCTCAACATGTCCTTCAAAATCTGTATCACCCTCTCTGACTGCCCATCTGTCTGCGGATGAAAAGCAGTGCTAAAATACAACCGAGATCCCAAAGCACCATGCAAACTCTTCCAAAATCTTGAAGTAAACTGGGGATCTCGATCGGACACTAAAGAAATTGGGACTCCATGCAATCTTATTATCTCACTGATATACAACTCAGCTAACTTCTTAAGAGAATAGTCCATCCTAACTGGAAGAAAATGAGCTGTCTTCGTTAATCGATCAACAATCACCCAAATGGCATCATGCTTCTTCTGAGTCAAAGGCAAATCAATCACAAAATCCATTGTTACTCGCTCCCATTTTCACTCAGGCACTGATAAAGGTTGGAGCAACCACAAAGGAACTTGGTGCTCGGCCTTCACTCTCTGACAAGTGAGACATTTGGATACAAACTTCTCTATGTCTCTCTTTATACCAGACCACCAATAATATTGCTTCAAATCATGATACATCTTAGCACTCCCAGGGTGTATAACAAAAGCCGACTGATGTGTTTCCTCTAAAATAATCTTTTATAGTCTTGCATCATCAGGAATACATAATCTATCTTTGTACAAAAGGCTGCCATCATTCCTCACCCGAAAATTTTGACTCTCCCCTTTTTGGCAATCTGAAACAACTTTCTGAATTTTCTCATCTGCCAACTGAGCCTCTTTAATCTGATCCAACAACACCAGTCTCAATTGCAACTGAGCTAACAAAGCACCATCATCACATGATTCAAAACTAGCATGCAATGCTCTCAATTCAACAAGCAACAAGAGCGAATATGCAGTCAAACCTGCCAAAGACTTACTACTCAAGGCATCAGCAACAACATTCGCCTTACTAGGATGATAATCAATCAAATAGTCATAGTCTTTGATCAACTCCAACCATCGCCTCTTCCGAAGATTCAGCTCTCTCTGAACTCCCAAGTATTTCAAACTCTTGTGATCCATATAAATGAAACACTTCTTCCTATACAAGTAGTGTCACCAAATCTTCAAATCAAAAACTATGGCTGCTAACTCCAAATCATGCGTCGGGTAATTCAACTCATGCTGCTTCAACTGCCGAGAAGCATAAGCTATAACTCTACCCTCTAGCATCAAAACACAACCTAAACCATTATGTGAAGCATCACTGTAAATCACATATGGTTTACCTTCCATAGGTAGGGTAAGGACATGAGCTTGAGTCAACATCTCCCTCAGCTGCTCAAAACTCGCCTGACACCGATCTGTCCACACAAATTTAATTCCCTTCTGAAGCAATCTGGTGAGTGGAGTAGCTATCAAAGAAAAACCTTTCACAAACCGTCGATAATAGCCTGCCAAACCCAGAAAACTTCTAACTTCAGTCACAGACTTCGGTGGACTCCAATTCAAATAGCTTCAACTTTACTCGAATCAACTCTAATACCATCTGTTGAAACCACATGACCAAGAAAAGTCACCCGATCAAGCCAAAACTCACACTTCGACAGCTTAGCATATAACATTTTCTCTCTCATGGTCTGCAATACAATCCACAAGTGCTTGTCATGATCCTCCTCATTATGCGAATACACTAAAATATCATCAATAAAGACTACCACAAACTGATCCAAATAGGGTCTAAACACCATGTTCATCAAATCTATAAAAGCTGTAGGTGCATTCGTCAATCCAAAAGGCATTACCAAAAATTCATAATGTCCATACCTCGTGTGAAAAGTTGTCTTAGGAACATCTTCCTCTCTAATTCTCAACTAATGGTACCCTAATCTCAGATCAATCTTGGAGAAAACTGCTGCTCCTTTCAATTGATCAAAGAGATCATCTATCCGAGGCAAAGGATACTTATTCTTGATGGTCACCTTATTCAACTGCCTATAATCAATGCACAATCTTAAGGTACCATCCTTCTTCTTCACAAACAAAACAGGAGCTCCCCACGGAGACACACTAGGGCGAATAAACCCTTTATCCAACAACTCCTACAACTGCACCTTCAACTCTCTCAACTCAGGTGCCATTCGATAAGGAGTAATAGAGATAGGAGTGGTACTAGGCAAAAAATCGAAACCAAACTCAATCTCTCGGGGGGTATCCCTGGCAACTCCTTAAGAAAAATATCTGGGAATTCAGCAACTATGTGTATACTATCAAGTTGAAAACCCACTACTCTGGTATCCACAACATGAGCAAGATAAGCCTCACATCCTTTCCGAATCAACCTCCTAACTGCAACAGCTGAAACAAACATAGATGCAAGTTGTCTCTGCTCACGAGATACCATAACACTTCTACCATCACCGGTTCTCAAAGTAACACACTTATTCTGACAATCTACCATAGCTCCATGCTTGGACAACCAATCCATGCCGAAAATCATATCATACTCCTTAAAAGGCATTTCAATCAAATCACCAAGAAACTCCTCATCTTGAACAATCACCGGGCTATCTCGGTGCACCTTACTCACCACAACACTATGCCCTAAAGGATGTGTCACCAAAACATCAAATCCCAGGGACTTAGAATGCAATTCAGACACAGGCAAGATGGATGCACTTATATAAGAATGCGTAGATCCTGGATCAATCAAAGCAAGACCAGAAATGCCAAATAAAGAAAATGTACCTGCAATGACTGCTGAAGCATCCGACTGCCTCTGCATCACATACTCGCTGGAAGGCCTAGCCTCATCTGTCCTGCTGCCTCCGAATGTCGAGCCTCCTTTCTACAACCTCCTCTCACACTAGGTCGAGAAACTGCAGAATTTGCCTGCCTATCCTCCTGTAGCTCAGGACAATCTCTAATGAAATGGTCAGGCGATCTGCATCTGAAACATATAGCTGGTCCACCAATCTTCCAACAAACACCCCCATGAATCCTACCACTATGGACACATATAGGTGGAGTAGACCTCGAGCCACTGGGGTCGGTGCACTAACAATAGAAACGGTAGGTCTCGATCTCTGCCTCTGATGTGGTACTGACCTAACAGGCTACCTTTGGCCCCTACTGACCCTCGAAATAAAACTTCCTCCTCCTCTCTTCATAGATGAAGATCCTGCCTCAAACTGGGGTCTCCTAACTCTGGTCTCCTCCTCAGTAGCAGCTGCTGCAATAACCTGTGCTCTCTTAACACTCTTGGTTGCTGCAACTAGCTGGGAAAGATTATGATACCGAGAACCAGCAACAATACACATAATAGAGGGCCTCAACCCCTCCTCAAATCTCCTACACCGGTCTATCTCATTTGAAATAATCCCATCGGCATAATGACTCAACCGGATGAACTCTATCTCATACTTTGTCACAGTCCGGTTATCCTACCTCAGATTCAGAAACTCCATCTTCTTAGCATCCTTATACTCCCTCGGAGTATACTTTTGCTCAAACTCCCATAAAAAATCACCATAAGACAAGGTCGATGGATCGTCCATGGCATGTGGAACCGTCTTCCACCAATCATAAGCATCTCTCTGCAGAAGAGATCTAGCATAATCAAATTTCTCTTCAGGAGTAGCCTGCAGCTGAATGAATACCCTCTGAACTCTATCCAACCACTACTCAGCTACTGCAGGATCTGTAGTACCAATGAAGTCCTCAGCTCTGAACTTCCTCAATTTATCATACTCCTCATCGGTACTTGTGGCTGTGGTTGCAGTGGCGACTGCTGCACTGGAGCCTGCCTCAACAAATCTACCATATGCCATAACCAAACTGGTGGAATCTCATCAGCAGCTAGTCTCTCTGGCACAGGAGCAGGTGCCTCTCCAACTATCTCAACCCTAGCTCCATCTCTACCCTCAACAGGATCTACAATCTCAGCACTACCTTCTACAGACTGACGTGGCTGAGAAGCCATCACTACCTATATCTGCAAACACAGTAGAATATATCTCATCAAAGATCAGAAACTGCCAGTGCCAATGCATGTATCTTATTTAAAAATCATATTTTAAAATCAAAATTTTCTTTGTCTTACAATTCACCTAGGTTGAGAAACTCAAACCAGGCTCCGATACCAAAAAAATTGTAACACCCCCATACCCCATATACACACACCGCATAAACCCACACAACATGTGGTATACGTATAGAGGATATAAGGGTGTCACAGTGCATTTTAAACAAACCAAATTTTAATCTTTAACATATAATTCTCATAAGTCAGTCCGAGTAAACTTAAAACATTTAACCTATATTATAAAAAAATCAGTAGGGAAAACATTTCTCGTTACAGTACATATATATAACCTTAGTACCCAAAAGTTTATCCAAAACATTTGTTTAATAGGCAACGGAAAATACATATGTTTATAGGTACAAAAATATGAAATTTATACATGTTGGCAGTTCATCTCTGATCTTGATGTCCACAACTATCTCTAATCTCAAGCCTAGACTCAACTCGGTCTAGACGAGCTCTCCGGCACAACCGAATCTACCCTGTCACTTGCTCGATGAATAACAATCGTGCTAAGAAGAAAGCTTAGTGGTACAAACTTTGATTCAATATAGATCAATGAGATGCTCATGCACAATGTATATGAATATATCTACTTATTACATTATAACTCAACATATTAATCATTTTCATCACATTTCATAATTCACATTCAAGCAAAGACAAACATGGGCCCAAAACAAAACTAATACGCTATTCAAAGTTTAGAGTTACTATTTTGGTCCATATTGACACCTTGTGTCTAGCCCCGTAGGCAATATATATATATATATCCATGGATAATGTAACAGATCCAGTCTCTTGGACCTCAACCCGGCTAGACCCTTGGGCCCCAGTATCTTGGTCCTCAACCAGGCTAGACTGTTATAGTTTTTGAGGCTTACGACCTGGTCTTTTCACCCTAAAAACATCACATTTATCAGCTGGGCTCGATTTACGACCCGGTCTTTTCACCTGAACAGCAATTCATTTCATAGGCATGCCGCCAAACCCAAAACTCTGAAAATTGAATAACATACTAGGCACACAACTTATTCATTTATCTCATTATCGAATACTTTCATAATACATTTTTCATTTCATTCTCATAATCAAATTAGGCACATTGCCTTATTATATAATCATTTTCTCATCTTTTCTCATTCTTTTCTTTTATATCAATATCAATTTGTTACATTATGATTTCACATATCATATCACATTTTTTCCACATTTCTTTTCATATACAATGCATTACTCAATTGCATTGATACATCAACATAATTCACATTATGCATATCGTAACATATAACTCATTCATCAGCAATATATCAAGTAACTTAACACATTTCTAAACTAAATGTGTTAAGTCCCAATGTCATATAATGTATGCAATCATTCAAAGTTTGTACTTACCTCTAAGAGCAACAACACCACTCCATCAACTTCCTCTATCAAAAGTCCCTCAAACCTTGGCTTGGGTAACTCAATTCTCTTCAAAACCTAATCCAAAGGTGATCACACATACTCACTTAGTGTTACACATAAGAAAATAAGGATAAGAACTAATTAGGCAAACTATACACTTGACACGCTCAACAACACAGGCGTGTCCCTGATCGTGCCCTAAACCCACAACATAGAAGCTTTGACATGCTCAGTGACATGGGCGTGTCATTACACGTGTCAATTCTCCTCCAACACAAAAGCTATGACACGCTCGATAACATGGGCGTGTCAATGGACGTGTCAATCAACCAACAACATAGTAGCTATGACACGCTCAGTGACATGGGTGTGTCACTGGCCATGTCAATGCTACTACAACACAGAAGCTGTGACATACTCAGTGACATGGGCATGTCACTGCTCGTGTCAAAAACCCAGAAAATAGAACCAACGACACGCCCAAAGACATGGCCGTGCTAATGGGCGTGTCAGGCCAAATACCCTGAAATCAACACCAATAAGGCCACATCCAACAAACACCTTCTTAAAACCCTTATCCACTCCAAACAACCTTAACCAAAACCATCAACAACCCATATAATACTTGAGCAAACATTAAAACAACTCCATTACAAACATCAAAACACAATCACAACCATATCTCACAACTCAAACTTATACAATCCACACACTTGCCTCTTTCACCAAACTTAACCCTTTTCTCTCTTCTATCCAACCCCAAAAATCAAAGTTAATAAGACAAAACACTGCAAACATACCAAAACACATCTACAACAACCATTCCAATAAACCCATAAACACAACTCAAAAGAAATCAAAGAAACAAGTTGGAAACTTAGCAAAAATGAAGAAAATCCTTAAAACTCCAACTTGATCTCTTGAAAACCTTCAATCTCTTGAGTTTGGAAGCAACAAAATCCCTTTTCCTTTGGTTGTTAATGGTGGTCGGCTCACTAGAAAAGAAAGAAGAAGATGAAGAGGAAAGAAGAAAAAGAAAGAAAGAAAGTCAACCTGTATAAAACAACCATTTCTCTCAAAATCCTCTCTACCAAGTTTTATACCAATAAAATAATCCACCCACTTACATCATCTTCCACTAACAATATTTAATAATATAATCAAAATATCTCTTGACCAAAATAAACCTATTGACTTGTATATATTTTGTATATATCCTCATATATACAACATATACACATCTCCTTCGTTTTCCTTTCTTAATTAAACATATACTTAAAAATACTTTAATTCAATACAATAATTAACACTCCAAAATTTTACGGTATCATTTGGGATATTACAGATTAAGTTGGAAGATAAAAGAAGGAGTGTGTGTATGTTGTATATATAGGGATATATACAACATATACAAGTCAATGTTTTAATTATGGTCAAATGAGATAATTAATTATTTTAAATAGAAATTATGTGATGGTGGATGATGATATTTATTATTATAATAATTTAATTGCTTGGTTGAAATTTAAAGAGAGCTTTTGTGTGGTTAAGAGAGGAGATTGGCTTTGACTTGAGGGAAGCTCATCTTCATCTTCTTCTTTCTTCTCCAAGAGTCGGTCGTCACCATTGCCAAAGGAAAGAGAGGTTTTGTTGATTCCTCACTCAAGCAATTGAAGGATTTCATGAGATCAAGTTGGAGTTTTAAGGATTTTCTTCACTTTTGGTAAGTTTCCAACTTGTTTCTTTGTGTTCTTTTGGAGTTTATGTATTTGAGTTTGGTGAATGGTTGTTGTAGATGTGTTTTTGGTTGATTTTGTATGTTTGAAGTGTTTGGTCTTATTAATTTTGATTTTTGGGGTTGGATTGAAGAGAAAGGGTTAAGCTTGGTGATAGAAACAAGAGTTGTTTTGATGCATGTAATTGAGTTGTTTTGATGTTATGCAAGTTTACTATGGTATATTGATGATTTTGGCTAAGTTTGTTTGGAGTGAAAAAGGGTAAAAGAAAGATGTTTGTTGGATGTGGTGTTTTTGGTGTCGATTTTAGGCTTTTGGCCTGACACTCCCAGTAGCACGGCCATGTCTTTGGGCGTGTCGTTAGTTCTATTTTTAGTATGGGTGACACAAGCAGTGATATGCCCATGTCACTGAGCGTGTCATAGCTACTGTGTTGGAGGATGATTGACACGTGCAGTACATGCCCATGTCACTGAGCGTGTCAAAGTTACTGTGTTGTGGGTTTAGGGCACGGCTAGGGACACGCCTGTGTTGTTGAGCGTGTCATGTGTGGAGCTTGCCCTAGTTAGCTCTTATCCTTATTTTCTCATGTGTATCACTAAGTGAGTGTGTATAATCACCTTTGGATTAGGTTTTGAAGAGATTTGAGGTAACTAATCCAAGTGTTGAAGGATTCTTGGAAGAGGAGATTAGAATTGGTGTTTGTTGCTCTTAGAGGTAAGTACAAACCTATCATGATTGCGTACATTTACATGACTTTGGGACTTAACACATTTAATTGGAAAATGTGTTAAGTTACCTATTATATTGTTGATGCGTGAGTATGGTGCTATGTTTTGCATTATGTGAAATATATGTTGAGATTTCAAAATGTATGAATAATGTAATTTGTTATGTATACTCTAATGATGATATGTAAAGCCATTGGTGATGGCTATGTTGATATGAATGGGATATTTGAAGTATTGTGCTTATGATGAACATGAGAAAATGAAAAAGGATTTGATAATGAAATAATGAAAGAATTGTGTGCCTAGTATGTTATTCAATTTTCAGAGTTTTGTTGTTAGTGGCATGCCTAAAAGTAACAATCTCTTGAAGCTGGGTTGGGCTTGGTCCTTGAAGCCAGGTTGGGTTGATGCTATGCTTCCTTGAAGCTTGGTTGGGCCTAGTCCTTGAAGCCTAGTTGGGATGTTACATATGAGGTAATCCTCATTGTGATAATGATTCCCCTACGGGCTTGATAAATGTGATTATTGGACCAAAACAGTAACTTTGGAATTTGAATGACATATTAGATTCTTTAGGCCCATGCTTGTCTTTGCTTTAATGTGGATTATGAATAATGGAACAATTGTACAATGTAATGAGATTTATTGTTATGAAATATGATATCCTTATATATTGCTTATAATTCTTAAAAGTGTGAGATTGGCATTACATTTGAATCATATTGTTATCATGGTTTGTACCACTAAGCCTTTGGCTTAGCGCGATTGTGATTTATCGCGCAGGTGACAGGATTGATCCGGTTGAACTGGAGAGTTTAGCTAGACCGAGTCGAGTCTAGACTTGCGATCCCTTATGAAGTGTTGATTTTTGGACTTCAAGATCAGAGATGAACTGCCAAGCATGTATAAACACTATATTTTTTTTTTATAAATATTGATTTTGATGTATACATATGCATATTTCGCTACATTTTTCACTGCTTATTAAACAAATGTTTTGGATAAACTTTTAAGGTAATGAAGATATATGTAAATATATTTTAACAAGGGATGTTTCATTATTACTTTCTATAAAATAAGTTAAATATTTTAAGTTTTCTCATATTGTTGAAATGATGATTTGATGTTAAGTTAAAAGATTGGTTTGTTTAAATTAGATTGTGACATTCTTATATTCGGTATTCGTATATTACATCTGTGAGTGTATGTATATTGGGTATAGGGGTGTTACAATTATTTTGGTATCAGAACCTAGGTTTGAGGTTCTCAACCTAGGTGAATTGTAAGCATAAAGAAAATTTTAATTTTTAAAATATTGTTTTTAAATAAGATACATGCATTGGCACTGGTAGTTTCTGATTTTTAATGAGATATTTTATGTTGTGTTTACAGATGTATGTAGTGATGGCATCTCAGTCACGTCAGTCCATAGAAGGTAGTGCTGAGAGTGTAGCTCATGTTGAGGGTAGAGATGGAGCTAGGGTTAAGATAGTTGGAGAGGCACCTGCTCCTGTCTCAGAGAGATCAAATGCTGATGAGATTTCGCCAGTTTGGTTACGGCATATGGTAGAATTGTTGAGGCAGGCTCTAGTGCAGCATCCACCACTGCAACCGCAACCACAACCACAAGTACCGATGAGGCAGCATGATAAATTGAGGAAGTTCGAAGCTGAGGACTTCTTTGGTACTACAGATCCTGCAGTAGCTGAGCATTGGTTAGATAGAGTTCAGAGGGTATTCATCCAGCTGCAGGCTACTCCTAAAGAAAAGTTTGATTATGCTAGATCCCTTATGCAGAGAGATACTTATGGTTGGTGGAAGACAATTTCACATGTGATGGATGATCTACCGACCTTGACTTATGGTGATTTTCTACAGAAGTTTGAGCAGAAGTATACTCTGAGGTAGTATAAAGATGCAAAGAAGATGGAATTTCTAAGTCTGAGACAGGATAATCGGATAGTGACAGAGTATGAGATAGAGTTTATCCGATTGAGTCATTATGCTGGTGGGATTATTTCAGATGAGATAGACCGGTGTAGGAGATTTAAGGAGGGGTTGAGGCCCTTTATCATGTATATTGTTGCTGATTCTTGGTACCAAGATTTTTCTCAGTTGGTTGTAGCTGCCAGGAGTGTTGAGAGAGCACAGGGTATTGCAGCAGCTGCTACTGAGGAGGAGACGAGAGCTAGGAGACCCCAGTTTGAGGCAGGATCTTCATTTATGAAGAGAGGCAGAGGAAGCTATTTTCTAAGGGTCAATAGGAGCCAAAGGCAGTCTGGTAGGTCAGTTCAGTATCAGAGGCAGAGACCGAGACCTACAGTTTCTATAGCTAGTGATCCGACTCCAGTGGTTCATAGGTCTACTCCACTTACATATGTCCATTATGGTAGGGCACATGGGGTACTTGTTGGAAACTAGGAGTGTGTTTTAGATGTGGGTCACCAGATCATTTCATCAAAGATTGCCCTGAGCTACCGGAGGATAGACAGACCGATACTGCAGCTTCTCGACCCAGTGTTAGAGGTGGTCGAGGAGGCAGAGATTTTAGTAGAGGTGGTCGACCTGGGA
This sequence comes from Garcia nutans, assembly GCA_947685225.1. Lineage (NCBI taxonomy): Eukaryota > Viridiplantae > Streptophyta > Magnoliopsida > Malpighiales > Euphorbiaceae > Garcia > Garcia nutans. The sequence continues at coordinate 4,970,607 of CANTUV010000013.1, forward strand.
TTAGTCAGAGAGGAGACTCTAGATCCAGAGATAGTAGGCCAGATGAGGCTGGGCCATCTCAGTTAGTGTATGTGATACAGAGGCAGCCGAATGCTTCAGCCGTTATTATGGGTATATTCTCTTTATTTAGCATTTCAGTTCTTGCTCTAATTGATCTAGGATCTACGCATTCATATATAAGTGCATCTATCTTGCCTGTGAATGAATTTCATTCAGAGTCCCTAGGATTTGATGCCTTGGTGACAAATCCTTTAGGGCATAGTGTGGTAGTGAGTAAGGTGTATCGAGATAGTCCAGTTGTTGTTCATGATGAGGAGTTTCTTGGTGATTTGATTGAGATGCCTTTTAAGGAGTATGATTTGATTCTAGGCATGGATTGGTTGTCTAAGCATGGGGCTATAGTAGATTGTCAGAATAAGTGTGTTACCCTTAGAACCGGTGATGGTAGGAGTGTGATGGTATCTAGTGAGCAGAGACATCTTGTATCTATGTTTGTTTCAACTATTGTAGCTAGGAGGATGATTCGAAAAGGGTGTGATGCTTATCTTGCTCATGTTGTAGATACCAAAGTAATGGGTTCTCAACTTGATAGTATACACATAGTTGCTGAATTCCCAGATGTTTTTCCTAAGGAGTTGCCATGGATACCCCTTGAGAGAGAGGTTGAGTTTGATATTGATTTGTTACCTAGTACCACTCCCATCTCTATTACTCCCTATCGAATGACACCTGCTGAGTTGAGAGAGTTAAAGGTGCAATTGTAGGAGTAGTTGGATAAAGGGTTTGTTCACCCTAGTGTGTCTCCGTGGGGAGCTCTTGTTTTATTCGTGAAGAAGGATGGTACTTTGAGACTGTGCATTGATTATCGGCAGTTGAATAAGGTGACCATCAGGAATAAGTATCCTTTGCCTTGGATAGATGATCTCTTTGATCAATTGAAGGGAGCAGCAGTTTTCTCTAAAATTGATTTGAGATCAGGGTACAATCAGTTGAGAGTTAGAGCTGAAGATGTATCTAAGATAGCTTTTCGCATAAGGTATGGGCATTATGAGTTCTTAGTGATGCCTTTTGGATTGACGAATGAACCAGCAGCTTTTATGGATTTGATGAACAGGGTGTTTAGACCCTTTCTAGATTAGTTTGTGGTTGTCTTTATTGATGATATCTTGGTGTATTCACATAATGGAGAGGATCATGACAAGCATTTGCGAATTGTATTGCAGACTTTGAGAGAGAAGCAGTTGTATGTTAAGTTGTCTAAGTGTGAGTTTTGGCTTGATCAAGTGACTTTTCTCGGTCATATGGTTTCAGCAGATGGTATAAGAGTTGACCTAAGTAAAGTTGAGGCTATTTTGAATTGGAGTCCACCGAAGACAGTGATTGAAGTTAGAAGTTTTCTGGGTTTGGCAGGCTATTATCGACGGTTTGTGAAGGGTTTTTCTTTGATAGCTACTCCACTCACCAGATTACTTCGGAAGGGAATTAGATTCGTGTGAACGGATCGGTGTCAAGCAAGCTTTGAGCAGTTGAAAGAGATGTTGACTCAAGCTCCTGTTCTTACTTTGCCTGTGGAAGATAAACCATATGTGATATACAGTGATGCTTCACATAATGGCTTAGGTTGTGTTTTGATGCAGGAGGGTAGAGTCATAACTTATGCTTCTTAGCAGTTGAAGCTGTAAGAGCTTAATTATTCAATGCATGATCTGGAGTTGGCAACCATAGTTTTTTTCTTTGAAGATTGGGCGACATTACTTGTATGGGGAGAAGTGTTTCATTTATACAGATCACAAGAGTTTGAAATATTTGGGTGTTCAGAGAGAGCTAAATTTTCGGCAGAGACGGTGGTTGGAGTTGATTAAAGACTACGACTGTTTGATTGATTATCATCCTGGTAAGACAAATGTTGTTGCTGATGCCTTGAGTCAAATGTCTTTAGCAGGTTTGACCACTTTTTCGCTCTCGTTGCTTGTTGAGTTGAGAGAGTTGAGTGCTAGTTTTGAATCAAGTGTTGATGGTGTTTTGTTGGCTCAATTGCAATTTAGACCGATATTGTTGGATCAGATTAGAGAGGCTCAATTGGTAGATGAGAAAATCCAAAAAGTTGTTTTGGATTGTAAAAAGGGTGAGAGTCGAGATTTCCATGTGAGAGGTGATGGCAGTTTATGGTACAAAGATAGATTATGTGTTCCTAGTGATGCAAGATTGAAAAAGATTATTTTGGAGGAAGCACATCAGTCGGCTTTTGCTATGCACCCTGGGAGTACCAAGATGTATCATGATTTGAAACAATATTATTGGTGGTCAGGTATGAAGAGGGACATAGCGGAATTTATCAGAGAGAGTAGGCCGAGCACTAAGTTCCCTTGGGGTTGCTCCAACCTTTATCAATGCCAGAATGGAAATGAGAGCGAGTAACGATGGATTTTGTTACTGGTTTGCCTTTGACTCAGAAGAAGCACAATGCAATTTGGGTGATTGTTGATCGGTTGACGAAGACAACTCACTTCCTTCCAGTTCAGATGGACTATTCTCTTGAGAAGTTGGCTGAGCTGTATATCAGTGAGATTGTAAGATTTCATGGAGTCCCAATTTCTTTGGTGTCGGATCGAGATCCCCGATTTACTTTGTGATTTTGGAAGAGTTTGCAAAATTCTTTTGGGTTCTTGGTTACATTTTAGCACCGCTTTCCATTTGCAGACAGATGGGCAGTCAGAGAGAGTGATACAGATTTTGAAGGACATGTTGAGAAGCTGTCATTGATTTCTCTGGGAGTTGGGATAGATTCTTGCCATTGATTGAATTTGCTTACAACAACAGTCATCAATCTAGCATTGGAATGACACTTTATAAGGCATTGTATGGTAGAAGATGTAGGACACCTCTATGTTGTAATGAAGTTAGAGAAGGTAAGTTGGTTAGTCCCGATTTGATTAAAGAAACAGAAGAGAAAGTGAAGATAATTCGGGATCGGTTGAAAGCAGCTTCGGACCTGCAGAAGTCCTATTCAGATTTGAAGAGGAGAGACATAGAGTTTAATGTTGGAGATAAAGTATTTTTGAAAGTGTCTCCTTGGAAGAGAATTTTGAGATTTGGCCGCAAAAGGAAGTTGAGTCCTTGTTTCATTGGACCTTATGAGGTATTGGAGAGCGTTGGATCAGTTGCTTATCGACTCACTTTGCCACCTGAGTTGGATAGAATTCACAATGTCTTCTATGTTTCTATGCTGCGGATGTACAGGTCAGACCCATCTCATGTTCTGTCAATAGAATCTATTGAGGTGAGTTCGGATCTGACTTTTGAAGAAGAACCAGTGGCTATTTTAGCACATGAAGTGAAAGAGTTGAGAAATAAGAAAGTGCCACTTGTGAAGGTTCTTTGAAAAAATCATGCTAAGGAAGAAGCAACTTGGGAAAGTGAGCAAGTGATGCGAGACCAGTATCCTCAGTTATTCCAGACTTGAGATCAGGTAATTTCGAGGATGAAATTTATTTGTAGAGGGGGAGAATTGTAATATCCCAAATGATACCCTAAAATTTTGGAATGCTTATTGTTGTAATGGAATTAAATATTAAGTGTGAATTTGATTAAGTGGGAAGATAAAAGGAGTGTGTATATATTGTATATATAGGGATATATAAAACATATACAAGTCAATGTTTTAATTATGGTCTAATGAGATAATTAATTATTTTAAATATAAATTATGTGATGGTGGATGATGATATTTATTATTATAATAATTTAATTACTTAGTTGAAATTTAAAGAGAGTTTTTGTGTGGTTAAGAGAGGAGATGGCTTTGACTTGAGGGAAGCTCATCTTCATCTTCTTCTTTTTTCTCCAAGAGCCGGCCATCACCATTGCCAAAGGGAAAGAGAGGTTTTGTTGATTCCTCACTCAAGCATTTGAAGGATTTCAAGAGATCAAGTTGGATTTTTAAAGAATTTTCTTCACTTTTGGTAAGTTTCCAACTTGTTTCTTTGTGTTTTTTTTTGAGTTTGTGTATTTGAGTTTGGTGAATGGTTGTTGTAGATGTGCTTTTGGTTGATTTGGTATGTTTGAAGTGTTTGGTCTTATTAATTTTGTTTTTTGGGGTTGGATTGAAGAGAAAGGGTTAAGCTTGGTGATAGAAACAAGGTTGTGGGTGTTGTGACTTTGAGTTGTGAATATGGTTATGATTGTGTTTTGATGCATGTAATTGAGTTGTTTTGATGTTATGCAAGTTTAATATGATATATTGATGGTTTTGGTTAAGTTTGTTTGGAGTGAAAAAGGGTAAAAGAAAGATGTTTGTTGGATGTGGTGTTTTTGGTGTCAATTTTAGGTTTTTGGCTTGACATGCCCAGTAGCATGGCCATGTCAAGGATTTTTGAAATTAACCCTAACAAGTAGTGTAACAAATTTATTTTGAATATTTGATAAATATGTGTGATACTAAGTGTTGATCAAAGAATTATTCCATTGAAGTACTATACATAATTTAATGTTAGTTAAAATCTAATGAATTGCCCAAAACATACTAATTTTTAATCTAGCTTGGGATTGAATGGCTAGCCAAAGGAAGGATATCCAAAGTGATAGTGGGCACTCTGTTCCATCAATTGACACTCTGTGTCACAGTATTTAGTGGACATTCATGCTATAGTGGGCCATTGGCCAAATTTTATACAGTGGACATTAAATTGCCAACAGTGACCCATTATCCAAATCTAGTATCTGAGTTCAGTGTGTATGGACATAATTAAAGAAGTTATCTACATTGAAAATAATGTGTTATATGTTTATTGTAAAGTTAACTGATTCTGAATTTAATCGTGTTTAGTATTTCAAGTTTCAATGAATTTATTAATTTCTTTATTTAAAGTTCTAAAAGTAATAATTTCTTCTAAATCATTTTATGTATAGTTCTCTTTTCTTTAAATTTTCAAGCATATTATAAATCCATAAGCACCACTAAGCTTTGCTTAGCGTGTTAGAATTATTTTCTGATGCATAGATCAAGCAAGACGAGTTGAGACTGCAGAGTGAGAGATATACATTCCTAGTCAACTGTGTCAAAAAGGTTCAAAGAATAATATTGTAAATATTATATTCTTTATAGTTCACATGGCAATGCTTTATAATTTTGTATGACATTTGTATAAGTTTAAGAGTAGTTTGAGAATTATAATAATGTAAGTTAACAATAGGAGTTCTTTGTAAATTAACAAATATATGTTTGTAATATAGGCACGATTATAATAGTTATTTTTAAAGTTTAATAACTGCATTAATACATAAAAGTATTTTGGTTTTATTTCTATAATACATATATAGACAAGTGTGAGTATTTAGGTGACATCACATATATAGTTAAGCGTATATAGATTATGTAGGGGGGTTTTACAGTAATAAGGGTGGGGGATTGTATAGCATAAGAAAATCCTTCCTAGTAAGTATCTCTTGTATATTCAACATTCATAAGCATTCATTTCATCAAGCATTTCATTTGTTTCCTAGTTTTCAGACATGGATTGCAGTAGTATAGAGGCAATAGATGATGCCATCTCTTGAGAGACCACATCTTTAAAAAATTCATTTGAATACACTTCAAGTACTATGAAAAAGGAAAGAGTCAAGGCTTTAATAAGCTCTGAGGTGGTTGAATTAAAAAATCAAATGGCCCTGCTAATGAAGATGTTGTAAAATATGAGTGCATCCATGGAACCAGGCGAAGGATCTACTAGTAACGCCAAAAAGAAAGGGAAGAAAATAATCAAGAAAGAAGAAGTGATGAGATGTAAGATGATTTAGGAGAAGAATATGATAGGGGAAAACCAAAGAATGTCAGGCTCAAGAAGGAAGTCTCTGATTTTAAGAAAATCATATCTAAGAGAATGGAAAATTTGGAGAAGAAGTACCAAAGCCCCACTGATGAATTGACTGAATTAGTAAGTTGTTCCCACAGTTCTGCATCCTAAGTTCAAAATGCTAGACATCCCAAAGTTCGATGGAATTGGCGACCTAGAGATTCATCTAAGTTAGTACATGACTATTATGAAGACTACTCTAGCAACAAATGAGCAAATCTTGAAATGGTTATGATTATCACTAGTTGAAAATTCCACTTATTGGTACAAGTCTATTAATGTAACTACCAAGAAAACTAGAAGTTGCACCATACTTCCTTTATCAAATAGTATGGATACAAATGCCGACATGGAAGTTTCTTTAATAGAACTAGAGTTATTACGACAGAAACATGATGAAAGTTTCACTAATTACATTAAGAGATGGAGAGGTAAGGCTACACTTGTCTGTGATAGGCCTTCAGAAAGAGATCAAATAAGGTTAATCATAAATGGATCAAAGCTAAAGATGAAGATGAATTATGCATTAATGAGAATTTTATAAGACCTTTATGATATAGGGATACAAAATGAAGAAGCTGAGAAGGAGGAAGCCAGATACACCACCTAAAAGAAAACTAGCTATCAATCTGGTACCACTAATAGGAAGGCCATTGAAATCAATGTTATAGCTAATTGAAGACATTTTTTTGACCTAGGTTGGTCACAATCTCTTGTCTTTAGTTATATGAAAAGCCAACATCTCCTCTTGCCTTTAGAACCAATACTAGCCCAATTAGCACCAAATTGGAACCTTAATGCCTTTTGCCAATTTTACCAGATGCCTGGACATGACACTGACTGCTGCATGCACCTCAAACACAAGATTCAAAACCTTATTAATAGCAAAAAATCCCTGAACCACAAACCAAGCACCAAAAATAACCCTTTGCCTAAAGATAACAATACACCCCCCACTTACCACATATCTCATTGAAACTGGGTTGGATGAGGAAACTCTAATGGCCTCCTTTCAAGACATAGAGGAAGGAAATTCGCATAAAAAGATCAAGGTTTTTATGATGAATAACTTTTGAGATAGGGTTGACGCACAAGGTACTATGCTTATAAATGAAAATTCCTTATAGGTTAAGATGGATGAAGAGGCAATAATGCAAAATAAAAGGTCTGGAAGGCCTTATGCAGGGAAGTAGAAGAAGAAAAAGGAAAGAAAACATAGAAAGCAAAGGGAAGAATACAAAGGTAGAGAAGGAGAAAGAAATGGATGATGATATTATTCTGAAGTAATTAAAGAGAACACAAGCAAGTGTGATGATATTATTCTGAAGTAATTAAAGAGAACACAAGCAAGTGTAAGCATCTAGGATTTACTGATATTTTCTTATAGGCATAGGGAGATTTTGGCAAAAGTCTTAACCAATATGCAAATTCCATCTCTTACAACACCTGAGGAGTTGATCGATATAGTAGCAATAAAGGAGTGAAAGAGAATGTTTCTTGAGAACATGCCCCGAGTTATCATTTATTTCGATACAAATATGCTGGAGGATGGTGGAGGTCATACCCATCGCTTATTTATTAAAGTTGAGTTAAGAGGGAAGAAAATGTTATGATCATTTTTATATGAGTTTTTAATTTAATTTAATTTGCTTTTTAGTTATTTTCTAAATGGTTTGTTCAAGTTTGTTGCTAGGTTTTATATTTTAAGTTGAAGTAAAAAGGGATTCATGAGACAAGAGAAATAAAATGTACTAAGTGTTTTTTGAAAGAAGATTTTGGGAGAAGTATGCAACACGGCCAAGTTGGATAATGTCTTAGTCGTGTCTTCCAATTTTAAAAATAAAATGGGAAAGACTTCAAGGCAGAACTAGACACATTCAGTGTCTGGCCGTGTCTCTTATGAGAAAGAATTGACGTGTTTCATCCTAAAAAAAAGAAAATTTGAACACGTTCACAAGTCTTAGCTGTGTCCAGTGGGAAGCTAAGAAGACACAGCCAAGACAAGACCATTTTAGCCATGTTCTATTCCAAGGAAACAAGAGGAAAATTTAGGCAGTGTTGAACACATTCACCCATCTTTGTCGTGTCCAAGGAATAACTAAAGAAATGGGCCAAGACAATCCAAACTTGGTCGTGTCTATGAAAGTTCTTTTTTATTTTTAAAATTTTACGGGATAGGGACATAAGCAAAAAACACAGAATGATTTCTGGAGAAAAACAGGGGCTACTTTTTGAAAAGAAAAGTTAAGAAATGCATAAAAGGAATAAAAAATGGACAAGAGGGGTGGTTGGTTTTTAGCTGAAAAACATTAGTTCAAAAATTAGGAGAAGAATTGCTTTGGAAAGCTTAAAGAAGGCTTGGGGGTTCTTCATCAAATCCAAGTGAAGGTGGAGGAAGAACAAGAAGTTCCAACTCTAGTCATCTTCATAAGGGATTTTTCTATTATCTCAATTAACTCATTTCTAGGTTTTTGTTGTTTTTATACATTAATATTTGAATGAATATTTATGATTTGAATTCTATTGAGATAAAATTCTACTCTATTTTGGTGATAAGCTAAATTATCCATGCCTAGGATTTGCAATAGATTTAATTAAATGATTTAATTCAATAATCTCCATTAAATAGCCTTGTTATGAGTTGATTGCATTGGATTGTATGTTAGGTTAATAGATTTGCCTCATATTAATCTTTAGATATTGAGTAAAAACTGATAGGTAAAACTTGATATTGGAACTATGCATTTAACTACCCTAAGAATGAATTATAAATATAAATTCTAGGGTCAATTTGCAAGTTTAAAATAATTAGTTTTTATTAATTTATGAATGTGAGAACTAATGAATTGATAATTTATAATTAATATTAAAGAAGAAATTAAGTTACAGTGTTATATTAATGGATAATTGAGAATTAAACTTTGATTAAATTGATATGAAAATCCAAGGCATCCCTCTGAAAGTTTAAATTAATTATGTGTAACCGTTATTTATTTATTTTGATTTTAATTTAAAAAAACTTCATTTACCATTCCAATATTACGAACTCAATCTTTAATATTTTATTTTAATCAAATTATTACAAACTCACAATTTCCTTATGAGATGACCTTTGGATGTTCTACCATTACTATAATAACCTCGTATACATGCGACAATTGCTTTTAGTAGCATTAAGTAGAGCGCTACAAGTTTTTTGGCTCCGTTGCTAGGGAAGGTTGTTTAGGTGATAATTTGATTCTTTTGTTTAAATTGCTTAAGTGTTTCTTTTTGAATTGCCCAGGTAATTTACGTAAGGATGAAGGTCCCAAGGCAACGAACTTATTCCCTTTATAGACAACATTCATTGACTTCTTAGAATTGGGGAAGTCGATCATTTGGGAGAAGAAGGGGAAGACATTGAAGAGTAATTTGAAGAGGAACAGAAGAAAAAATGGCAAAAGCAGAAGAACAACGCATGAAAGATTTTGCATAACCAATTGCTAGGGTAACCACATCTTGCATATAGTTGAGCAATGCAACAAGAAATTATGAACTAAAAAAAATACTCATTATAGTTTGCTACCATCTTTTCATGGAATGCTGAATGAGGACCCTCTCAATTTCATTCATGATTTTTATTCAACTTTACACACATTTTCTTTGAAAATATTGATTAAGGATGAGCTAAGATTCGATGTTTCTTGTACACTGTGAAGGATAGGGCCAAGGCATGGTTGATGTCCTTACCAAAAAATTCATTGACTATATGAATTGAAGTTTATAATAAGTTCATGAGCAAATTCTATTCACATCAGAAGACAAAGGAGCTTCGAGGAAATATTGTATCATTCATCCAAATGGATGGTGAACCATTTCATAAGGCATCTTCAAGTCTTTGTTGTTCCAATGTCCTCATTATCATTATCCATAGTACTTGCTTAACCAACTCTTTTATGGCAGGCTCACACAACAAAGTTAGAATATAGTAGATAATGCAGTTGGAGGTGTAATGGGTAAGAGAGCAACTGCTGAAACTGTAAGGCTATTTGAGATACTAGGGGCAAATTCAAAATAGAAATGTAACACCCTTATACCCTATATACATACAATACATATTTCTAGCATATGTAAAATACGCATATACAGTACAAAAATGTCACCGACCGGTTTAATAAAAATTTTTCACATTTCAAATTTAAAATTTAAAATACTAAATATATAAAATTAAATAGTATGTAAATATTCTTTGCTCGTTATAGGAACTCAAAATAAACATTTTTATATGAAAATCTTTGGGAAAACTTTGCCAAAGTTTTGTCTGTAATTTGGACATTCCCAAAATTTAGCAAAACACAACCTGCAAAAAGAACACACTCCCAAATAATTTCAATTCACCATCTCAACCATACTCTTCAATTTCACCAAGTTTCTCAAACATTTATATATATATATATATCATTTAGAACACATTTACACTCCCATTTCAAATAACTTAACCCAAAATTTCTTTATAGTTTACAATACATAAAATCCAAAACATAATATATTGTGCATAATACAAAAATATGCAATAACATAAAATATATGCATGCTGCTGACAGTGTTTATGATCTTGATATCAACTCTACACGCTCAACCACAAGTCTAGACCCGACCTGGTCTAGAAGAACTCTCTGGTTCACTTGAATCTATCCTGTCACCTGCACGATGTAAATAATCGCACTAAGCCGAAGCCTAGTGGTACAAACTTTGATAATAACAAAATTCAAATGCATAGCCAATGCACAATGCTTATGAATATCACATCATTTCATTTTTTTTTATACTTTTCAAATATTTCACATAAAAATAAACACAAACATGGGCCCAAAGATAACTAATATGCTATTCAAATTTCAGAGTTACTATTTTGGTCTATAATGACACCATATGTCTAGTCCCGTAGGCAATATATCAATGTAATAATCCAACTAGGCCTGAGCTTACGACCCGGTCATTTTACCCAACCTAGCTTTAAATATTTGTTTTTGAGGGTTACGACTCGGTCATTTCACCTCTAAAATATTTTCACAATAACGCCCAGCGTCTAGCCCGTAGGCAATCATAGGCATGTTGCCAAACACAGAACTCTGAAAATTGAATAACATACTAGACATACAATTTATTCATATTTCTCATTATTAATTTTTTTCTCATTGTCACATATTAAATATAAGCACATTGCCTTATTTTCTTATTTTTTTTCTCACATTTCTCATTTATTTCAATATCAATTCATTTCATTACATTTCCACATATCTCATTACATTATATCACATTTTTTTCATTCACAACACATTATCCAATCACTTTGGGTATTTCCACATAATACACTTTTTAATCACATTTACATAATTTAGCCATTATCAATGGCTTTTCACAATGCATTTAACATATATATGATATTACAAATGTCATAGCACATTATTCATGCACAACCAATATACCAAGTAGCTTAACACATTTTTCAACCAAAATGAGTTAAGCCCAAATGTCATGCAAACATAATCAATGTATTCAAAGTTTGTACATACTTTAAATAGAAACACAAAGCAAGCTTAAACAACCTCCAACCCTATCTTTCCAACTTGCCCTTCACCACTTGGATGAGGCAAATCAGCCTCCCTCAATGCCTAAACCAAATGTGATAAAAATAATCATTTAGTATCACATTTATGACATTTTCAATATTAAACCATAATTAAACATCATACACACCATTTCCAACAATTATAACATACTACTTCAAAAATTCAAAACTCACATAATTCAATTTTTCATGGAATTTAAAGAAAAGAGTTGGAAACTTATCAATTGATGAAGAAACTTCTAAAACTCCACTTGAATCCTTAAAATTCTTTCAATCCTTGGTGTATGGAAGAAGAAAAAATCTCCCCTTGTTGGCTATGGAGTTTCGGCCTAAATGAAGAAGAAGAAGATATTGAAGACTTTTTTTAATTTTCTTTTTTCCTATCATCTTTATTTTAAACCATATATATATATATATTAAAATAATTTAATAATTTAATATTTAATTATTTATTTAATAAATTAAAAGTTCTAAATTCCGTCTTCCATTCAATAATAATTTATTTTGAATTATTTTATTAATTTTAAATTTCTAAAATTTATTTACAAAAATTCCATTGGACTTTGACTTTTCTTTTAAAAAGTGTTGACTTTTATATGTTATATATATTTTACATATATATCACATATATATTCTACTTTTTCATTTAAAATCCCTTCATTTTTTATTTTAAACCATTAATTTAATTTATCCTTTTTAATTATAATTTATTTTATTAAATTTTCTAAAAATTAGAAATTTTTAAAAATTTTGGAATATTACAATTCTCTCTCTCTAGAATAAATTTCGTCCTCGAAATTACCTGTTCTTAAGTCTGGAATAATTAGGAAAATTGACTCTGCATCGTCTGCTCACTTTTCCATGTCGCCTCATTAGTGGCATGATTCCTCCAAAGGAATTTCATAAGTGGCACCTTCTTATTCCTCAATTCTTTAACCTCTCGTGCCAAAATCGCCACTGGTTCTTCCTCGTAAGTCAGATCTGGACTCATCTCAACAGACTCCATTGATATGATATGAGATGGGCTAGACCTGTATCTCCGAAGCCTAGAGACATGGAAGACATTATGAATTCGATCCAATTTAGGCTGCAATGCTAGTCTAAAAGCCACTAGACCAACTATCTCCTACACCTCATATGGTCATATGAAACGAGGACTCAACTCCCCTTTTCGACGGAAACTCAGAATCTTCTTCTATGGAGACACCTTCAGAAACACTTTATCTCCTACTCTGAGCTCTATGTCTCTTCTCTTCAAATCTGAATAGGATTTCTATTGGTCTGATGCTACTTTCAAACAATCCCGAATCACCTTCACTTTCTCTTCTGTTTTCTTAATCAAATCAGGACCGGCCATTTTACTTTCTCCGACTTCATCCCAACACAAAGGTGTCCTGCATCTCCTGCTATATAAGGCCTCATAAGGAGCCATCCTAATACTGGACTGATGACTGTTGTTATAAGCAAACTCAATTAGTGGCAAAAATCTATCCCAATTCCCGGTAAAATCAATGATACATCTCCTCAACATATCCTCCAGAATCTGTACCACTTTCTCTGACTGTCCATTTGTCCGAGGATGGAAAGCAGTACTAAAATACAATCGAGAACCTGAAGCATCATGTAAACTCTTCCAAAACCTCAAAGTAAATCGAGGATCTCGATCCGACACCAAAGAAACTAGAACTCCATGCAACCTCACTATCTCATTGATATACAGCTCAGCCAACCTCTCAAGAGAATAATCCATCCAAACTAGAAGAAAATGAGCTGTCTTTGTCATCCGATCAACTATCACCCAGATTGCATCTTGCTTCTTCTGGGCCAAAGGCAGTCCAGTTACATAATCCATTGTCACTCGCTCCCATTTCCACTCGGGCACTGATAAAGGTTGGAGCAACCCTGAAGAAACTTGGTGCTCAGCCTTCACTTTCTAGCAAGTGAGACATCTGGATACAAAATCTGCTATGTCCCTCTTCATACCTGACCACCAATAATGTCGCTTCAAGTCCTAATACATTTTGGTACTCCCAGGGTGCATAGCAAAAAGTGACTGATGTGCTTCCTCTAATATCATTCTTTTCAATTCTGCATTATCAGGAATACACAACCTATCTCTGTACCATAGACTGCCATCATCCCTCACATAAAAGTCTCGACTCTCCCCCTTCTGACAAACCAATACAATTTTCTAAATTTCCTCATCTGCCAACTGAGCCTCCCTAATATGATTCAATAAGATTGGCCTTAACTGCAACTGAGCCATCAAATCACCATCATCAGAAGACTCAAATCTAGCATGCAATGCTCTCAACTCAACAAGTAATGAGAGTAAATAAGCAGTCAAACCTGCTAAAGACTTTCGACTCAAGGCATCAGCAACAACATTTGCCTTGTCAGGATGATAATCAATCAAACAGTCATAGTCTTTAATCAACTTTAACCATCATCTCTGCCAAAGATTCAACTCTCTCTGAACACCCAGGTATTTCAAACTCTTGTGATCCATATAAATGAAACACTTTTCCCCATACAAGTAATGCTGCCAAATCTTCAAGGCAAAAACTATTGCTGCTAATTCCAAATCATGCTTCAGGTAATTCAGCTCATGTGGCTTCAACTGTCGAGAGGCATAAGCAATGATTCTACCCTCATGCATCAGAACACAACCTAAACCACTATATAAAGCATCACTGTATATCACATATGGTTTACCTTCCACAGGCAGGGTAAGGACAGGAGCCTGAGTCAACATCTCCCTCAGCTGCTCAAAACTCACCTGACACCGATATATCCACACAAATCTAACTACTTTCCGAAGTAATCTGGTGGGTGGTGAAGATATCATCCTTTACAAATCGACGATAATAGCCTGCCAATCCCAGAAAACTTCTAACCTCTGTCACAGTCTTCGGTGCACTCCAATTCAAGATAGCCTCAACTTTACTCAGATCAACTCTTATACCCTCTGTTGAAACCACATGACCAAGAAAAAGCTACCCGATCGAGCCATAACTCACACTTAGACAACTTGGCATACAACTGCTTCTCTCTCAGAGTCTGCAATACAATCCGTAAATGCCTATCATGATCCTCCTCATTATGCAAATACACCAAAATATCATCAATGAAGACCACCACAAACTGATCTAAATATGGTCTGAACACCTGTTCATCAAATCCATAAAAGCTGCTGGTGCATTCGTCAATCCAAAGGGCATCACCAGAAACTTATAATGCCCATACCTCGTACGAAAAACTATCTTGGGTACATCCACTGTAACACCCCTATACTCTATATAAGTACTATACATATACCTTGTATACATATAGTACGTTTATAAAGTATAAGAATGTCACTTTTCATCACAATTTAAAACCTTTACCTTACTTCTAAACAATAATACATTGATTTAAAGAACAATTACAAAATCATTATACTTTTGATGATATTACATATATATAATTTAACTTGTCTTTTCCAAATTTCACTTATGTATATATACATTTTTATCAAAATACAACATAATCAAATTGTACATGTATGCACCACCTTCTAGTTGGTCTCGAAATACTCTTACCCTTCTCGTGGCAAAACGGTTTGACTCCCAGATCAACCATCTACTCACCTGCGCAATTTACATAACCGCGCTAAGCTCGAAAGCTTAGTAGTACAAATAAATATTTTAAATATACATTACAGAAAAATCATACTTCATATATTAACATCATGTATTATCATTTTCTTATCATGTTTTTCCTTTTCAATGCAATCTTCATATATTTCCACTAATCTCATAATTTATATACATATACACATATATCATTACAACAAACCACAATTCAATGACTTATCAGAACCTTCATAAAATAATACTCACAATTTCCACATCCATTTACATATTACACATCATATTGTATTTTCATAATCTCATCATTCAGCATAGTTTCTCAAGCCACATTCATTTTCAATAATTGGCTTATGTATTGTAATCATCTCATTCCATAATTATCATCATATATCTCATAACATTTTATCTTATTCCATAGTTCACATTAAAGTAAAGACAAGCATATTCAACTTTCAGAGTTAATGTTTTGGTTCAATTATCACATTTATCATCCCAACTAGGCTTCAAGAACTAGGCCCAACCAAGCTTCAAGGGGAGCGAAGCATGCTAAGCATCAACCCAACTTGGCTTCAAGGACCAAGCTCAACCCAGCTTCAAGGGTTTGTAACATCCCAACTAGGCTTCAAGGACTAGGCCTAATCAAGCTTCAAGGGGAGTTAAGCATGCTAAACTTCAACCCAACTTGACTTCAAGGACCAAGCCCAACCCAACTTCAAGGGATTATTACTTTTAGGCATGCCTCCAATAACAAAACTCTGAAAATTGAGTAACATATTAGGCACACAATTCTGTTATTATTTCATTGTCAATTCCATTCTCATGTTCTCATAATCATCTAGGCAAACATGCCCCAAATATTTCATTTGCATCATTATAGCCAACAACAATGACTTCACATCTCATCATTAGGGTATACATAACCATTTGCATTGTACATACACTTTAAATGCTCATTATATCTTTCATATTTCATATTTCACCTTTATATCCATTAACAATAGTTTCATATTTCATCATTGAAATATACATAGCAAATTACATTATTCATATATTTAGAATCTTCAACATACATTCCACATATTACACATAATACAAATCATAGCACATTTCTCACACATCAACAATATAATAAATAACTTAACACATTTTCCAATTAAATGTGTTAAGTCCCATAGTCATGCAAATATATACAATAATATGAGGTTTGTACTTACCTTTAAGAGTAACTCACACCAGTTCCAAACTCCTCTTCCATGAATCCTTTAACATTTGGATTAGGGCAACTCAATCTCTTCAAAACCTAATCCAAAGGTGATTATACACACTCACTTAGAGATACACATAAGATAATAAAAATAAGAACCAAATAGGGCAAACTCTACACATGACACGCTTAACAACACGAGCGTGTCCTTGATCGTGCCCTAGACCAACAACACAGAAACTTTGACACGCTCAGTAACACGGGCATGTCACTGGACGTGTCATTCATTCTACCTCAAAGAAACATTGACACGCCCAACAACACGGGTGTGTTCATGGCTGTGTCAATTACTTTATCTCACAGTAGCTATGACACGTCTAATGACATGGCCGTGTTAATGGTCGTGTCACAAACGTTAAACTCAGCACCGTTGACATGCCCAACGACATGGCCATATCACTGACCGTGTCAGGCAAAGATTATACATTTCAAACTCTCATCCATGTAAACACAATCACTCCAAAATCCATACTACAACACCCTTAATCAACATCTTGGTTTATATTCATAAATTACCTATCAATTTAACACTTATATAACTTCAACATATCATAATAATAATCATTATATACATCATCCATGTATTAATTACTCAATTTCTCCAACTCATTTATACTAAACCCTTACTAACCAATTTCAACAATTCATCATCATCTAAACACCAATTATATATATATATATATACTTCAATATTTCATTATTATCACCTTCACACACTTACCATATCAAATATAAACACAATCTATAGAAATCAACACAAGGAAATGAACACTTACTTGAATCCTTTGCCAAAACTTCAATATCCACCTTCAATTCTCTTAAAACCCTTATGAATTTGATGTGTATGTGAACCAAATCCTCTTCTCTCTCTCTCTCTCTCTCTCTCTCTCTCTCTCTCTCTCCCACGTTCAAGAAGACGAAAGAAAGAAAGTGAAAGCTCTCTTGTCAAACTCTCATCCTTATCTTATATATATATATAATAATAATAATATAATTAAATACCCCAAAAATTCTCCACCAGAAATATTGGTCCTTCTTTTACTTTCTTTTCTTCTTTTTCTCTTGTCATTATTGTCATTATTATTATTAATCAATTATTTACACTTTACTTTTCCTACACCAATACATATACATCATGTATATGTGATGTATATGTTGATATATATATGCCTTATATATTGTATTTATATTTCCCATATTTTTCAATTACAATATATACATATCATCCTTCATATACATCTATCTCTTAGAATATTTTCTTTACATATTTCACCAACATATTCTCTCACAACTACTATTCCAAAGTACATCAAAAATTGGGGTATTACATCCACATCTCTAACTCTCAACTGATGGTACTATAATCCCAGATTAATCTTAGAGAATACTGCTACTCTCTTCAATTGATAAAAGAGATCATCTATCAGAGGCAAAGGATACTTGTTCTTGATGGTCACCTTATTCAACTGCCTATAATCAATATACAATCTCATGGTGCCATCCTTCTTCTTCACAAACAACATAGACGCTCCCCATGGGGACACACTAGGGCGGACAAACCCTTTTTCCAACAACTCCTGCAACTGCACCTTCAACTCTCTCAACTCAGCAGGTGCCATCCGATAAGGGGTAATAGAGATACGAGTGGTACCGGGCAAAAAATTGATACCAAACTCCACTTCTCTTTCAGGAGGTACCCCTGGCAACTCATCAGGGAAAACATCTGAAAACTAGGCAACTGTGGGTATACTATCAAGCTGGGACCCCACTACTCTAGTATCTACAACATGAGCAAGATAAGCCTTACATCCCTTCTGAAACATCCTCCCAGTTGAAACAGCTGAAACAAACATGGATGAAAGATACCTCTGCTCACTAGATACCATCACATTCCTACCATCACGTGTTTTCAAAGTAACACATTTCTTTTGACAGTCTATCATAGCCCCATGCTTGGATAACCAATCCATGCCCAAAATTAGATCATACTCCCTGAAAGGCATCTCAATCAGGTCACCGAGAAACTCCTCATCTTAAACAACAACTGGACTATCTCGGTGCACCCTGCTCACCACAACACTATGCCTTAAAGGATTTGTGACCAAAATATCAAATCTTAAGGACTCAAAATGCAAATCACTCATAGGAAAGATGGATGCACTGATGTAAGAATGAGTAGACCCAGGGCTAATAATACAAGAACTGAAGTACCAAATAATGTAAAAGTACCAGTAATAACAGCTGAAACATTTGGCTGCCTTTGCATCACATAAACCCATTGTGATGGTCCTACCTCATCTGGTCTACTACCTCCAGCTGTAGAACCTCCTCTCAGACTAGACCCAGATCGACCACCTCTACTAAAACCTCTGCCATCATGACCCCCTCTGACACTAAGCCGAGAAGCTGCAGTATTTCCCTGTTTATCCTCTGGTGGCTCAGGACAATCTCTGATAAAATGGTCTGATGATCCACATCTAAAACACACTCCTGAAGTACCTCTCCACAAGCAGACACCTCCGTGTGCTTTACCACAATGAACACAAGTAGGTGGAGCAGGCCTCTGAGCCACTAGGGTCGGAGCACTAGCCACTGAAATTATAGGTCTCTATCTCTGTCTCTGCTGTTGTACTGACCTACCAAACTGCCCCTGGCTCCTACTGAACCTTTGAACATATCCCCCTCGGCCTCTCTTCACTGATGAAGACCCTGCCTCACTCTGGGGTCTCCTAGCTTTGGTCTCCTCAACCCTGGCAGCTGCTGTAAGACCTTACGCTCTCTCAATACTCCTGGCAGCTGCAACCAACTGAGAAAAATCTTAATATCGAGAGCCTACTATGATACACATGATAGACGGTCTCAGTCCCTCCTCAAACCTCCTGCACCTGTCAAACTCGTCAGAAATGATCCTACCAGTATAGTGACTCAACCGGATAAACTCAATCTCATACTCTGTCACTGTCCTGGTATCCTGTCTCAGACTCAGAAACTCCATCTTCTTTGCATCCTTATACTCCCTCAGAGTATACTTTTGCTCAAATTCCTGCAGAAAATCATCATAGGTCAGGACTGGTGGATCATCCAGAGCATGCGGAACTGTCTTCCACCAATCATATGCATTCCTCTGTAGAAGAGATCTGGTATAATCAAACTTCTCTTCTGGACTAGCCTGCAACTGAATGAATACTCTCTGAACCCTGTCTAGCCACTGCTATGCTACAACAGGGTCTGTAGTACCAATGAAGCCCTCAACTCCAAACTTTCTTAGTTTATCATACTGCCTCACCGGCAACTATGGCTGCGGCTGTGGCTATGGTGGCTGCTGAACTGGAGCTTGCCTCAACAACTCTACCATATGCCATACCCAGCCAGGAGAAATCTCATCAGTTGCTGGTCTCACAAGCATAGAAACAGACACCTCACCAGCAGACAGAACTATAGCTCCATCTCTACCCTCATCTAGAGTCACACTCTCTACACTACCCTTAGTAGCCTGATGCGTCCGAGATGCCATAACTACCTATATCTGCAAACACAACAGAAATTACTATATCAGAGATCAGAAACTGCCAGTGCCAATGCATGTATTACAATTAAAAACCATTTTCAAATCCTCCATTTTCTCTCTCTATCAACCCACCTAGGTCGAGAACCTCAAACCTAGGCTTTGATACCAAAATAAATGTAACATCCTTATACCCTATATAAGTACAATACATGTTTCTAGCATATGTAAAATATGCATATACAGTACAAAAATGTCACTGACCGGTTTAATAAAAATTTTTCACATTTCAAATTTAAAATTTAAAATACTAAATATATAAAATTAAATAGTATATAAATATTCTTTGCTCGTTATAGGAACCCAAAATAAACATTTTATATGAAAATCTATGGGAAAACTTTGCCAGAGTTTTGTCTGTAATTTGGACGTTCCTAAAATTTAGCAAAACACAACCTGTAAAAAGAACACACTGCCAAATAATTTCAATTCACTATCTCAACCATACTCCTCAATTTTACCAAGTTTCTCAAATATATATATATATATAATTTAGAACACATTTACACTCCTATTTTAAATAACTTAACCCAAATTTTCTTTATAGTTTACAATACATAAAATCCAAAACATAATATATAATGCATAATACTCAAAATATACAATAACATAAAATATATACATGCCGCTGACAATGTTTCTGATCTCGATATCAACTCTACTCGCTCAACCACAAGTCTAAACCCGACCTGGTCTAGACGAACTCTCTGGCTCAGCTGAATCTACCCTGTCACCTGCGCGATGTAAACAATCACAATAAAGTCGAAGCCTAGTGGTACAAACTTTGATAATAACAAAAATCAAATGCAAAGCCAATGCACAATGCTTATGAAAATCACATCATTCCATTTTTTTATACTTTTCAAATATTTCACACAAAAATAAACACAAACATGGGCCCAAAGATAACTAATATGCTATTCAAATTTCAGAGTTACTATTTTGGTCTGTAATGACACCATGTGTCTAGCCCCTTAGGCAATATATCAATGTAATAATCTAACTAGGCCTGAGCTTATGGTTCGGTCATTTCACCCAGCCTAGTTTTAAATATTTATTTTTGAGGCTTACGACTAGGTCATTTCACCTCAAAAATATTTTCACAATGACGCCTAACGTCTAGCTTGTAGGCAATCATAGGCATGCCGCTAAACACAGAACTCTAAAAATTGAATAACATACTAGACACACAATTTATTCATATTTCTCATTATTAATCTCTTTCTCATTGTCACATATTCAATATAAGCACATTGTCTTATTTTCTTAATTTTTTTTCTCACTTTTCTCACTTTTCTCACTTTCCTCACTTTTCTCATTTATCTCAATATCAATTTATTTCATTACATTTCCACATATCTCATTGCACTATATCACATTTTTTTTTCATTCGCAACACATTACCCAATCACTTTGGGTATTTCCACATAATACAAATTTTAATCACATTTACACAATTTAGCCATTATCAATGGCTTTTCACAATACATTTAACACATATATGACATTACAAATGTCATAGCATATTATTCATGCACAACTAATGTACCAAGTAGCTTAACACATTTTTCAACCAAAATGAGTTAAGCCCAAATGTCATGCAAACATAACCAATGTATTTAAAGTTTGTACATACCTCAAATAGCAAACTAAAGCAAGCTTAAACAACCTCCAACCCTATCTTTCCAACTTGCCCTTCACCACTTGGATGAAGCAAATCAACCTCCCTCAATGCCTAAACTAAATGTGATAACAAATAATCATTTAGTATCACATTTAATGGCATTTCTAATATTAAACCGTAATTAAACATCGTACACACCAATTTCAACAATTATAACATACTACTTCAAAAATCCAAAACTCACATAATTCATTTTTCCATGGAATTTAAAGAAAAGAGTTGGAAACTTATCAATTGATGAAGAAACTTCTAAAACTCCACTTGAATACTTAAAATTCTTTCAATCCTTGGTGTATCGAAGAAGAAAAAATCTCCCCTTGCTGGCTATGGAGTTTCGGCCTAAATGATGAAGCAGAAGAAGATGAAGACTTTTTTTAATTTCTTTTTTCCTATCATCTTTATTTTAAACCATATATATATATATTAAAATAATTTAATAATTAATTATTTAATAAATTAAAAGACCTAAATTCCCTCTTCCATTTAAAAATAATTTATTTTTGAATTATTTTATTAATTTTAAATTTTTAAAATTTATTTACAAAAATACCATTGGACTTTGACTTTTCTTTTAAAAAGTGATGACTTTTATATGTTATGTATATTTTACATATATATCACATATATATTCTACTTTTTCATTTAAAATCCCTTCATTTTTCATTTAAAACTATTAATTTAATTTATCCTTTTAATTATAATTTATTTTATCAAATTTTTCAAAAAATTAGAAATTTTCAAAAATTTTGGGATATTACAAGAAAAGTATAGGGGAAAAGCACAAAGGAGCATATGAGGTAAAGTCAAATTCTGAGATGGCAAGGCAAATAACAGATTTGACAAGGTAATTTAAAATACTAAATGCAAGAGGAAACTCATCTATTCCAAACCAAGAATTATGTGAAGCATGTGGCATTATAAGTCATAGTGCAAATATGTGTTTTGTAAACTTTGATCAATATCAAGAAGGGCAAGAGCAAGTGTATGCCTTAGAGGATTTCCAGCAAAGGGGAAAAGTGATCCATATTCTAATCTTATAATCCATGTTGGAGAAACCATCCAAACTTCTCTTGGAAAAATCAGCAACAAATTCCACCTCAACAATCCTTTTAGCCTTATCAAAGAGGTCCTCACTTTCAAGGACAATCTTCAAATCAAGATCAACTAAAGAAACTCACACTGAAAGATAATTTGAATACTTTTATTCAAAATAGCACACAAAATTAAGAAATGAACAACAATAGGTTTGATTCAATGGAGGCATCATTAAAGGAGGTAAAAATTCAAGTTGGGCAATTGACAAACAAACTTCAAGCACACCAAAAAGTAAAATTTTCAAGCCAACCAGAGCAAGCCAAGGTAATCATATTTCTAAGGAGTGGAAAGGTAATAAATAATAAAATTGGTGATTCTTTGGATGCATGTAATAATGAAGAAGACAATGGAGAGGGGATAGAGTAACCAAGTCAATCAAAGGAGGAGGAGAACATGGAGGCATCAACTTCACCAAAGTTGCATAAGTCTTACAATCCTTACAGACTACCAATTCCTTTTCCAAGTAGGTTGAAAAATAAGAAGCAAGATTGTAACATCCCCGTACCCCATATACGCACACCGCATACACCCACACAACACGCGATATACGTATACCGGATAAAGGGGTGCCATGGTTCATTTTAAATAAACCAAACTTTAATCTTTAACATATAAGCATCATAAGTCAGTCTGAATAAACTTAAAACATTTAACCTATTTTATAAATAGTAATAGAGAAAATATTTCTTCGTTTTTTTTTTTTTTTTTTTTGCAGAAAAAATACGTATTATTATTGATATCTCAAATACGGCAAGCCACTACAATCAGAAATAATAAGGCCCTTGATTAATCTGGGCAGAGAATCAAATGTCAAAAAAGTAAAAGAAACATTATTAACACGACTCAGCAAAGCTAGTGAATGGGCAACTTGATTCCCCTCTCTAAAAATATGTGTAAGTAAGGAGCCTGAGGAAACCAGAAAAGAATGAATAAAGGGAGCTTCATTATAGTCCATAGTAGGAGAGTTCTGCTGAAATAAGGAGACCAATTTCTGTGAGTCTACTTCAATATGCAAAGGACCGTGAACCATACTCAAACACCAAATTATACCCATAAACAGAGCAATCAACTCAGCTTGAAACGGAGAAGTTGCTGTAAACAGAAAGCCATGTCCAGCAATAAAATTACCTGCTGAGTTGCGTATAATAATACCGCCAGAAACACCAGTTTTGGTATAAGACGCATCAATGTTTACCTTGTAGCTTGTTGTTGTCGGGCATCTCCATTTAACCAAAGTAAGTTTACGTCTCATTCTTCCAAAATTATCAGGGAGCAGATCAACGAGGCTATCATCAAGAGATCGAGCAAATTTCCGATGTGTGTTTGCAACTCCCCAGCTAAAAATAAAAGAGGAAATCTGCTGAGACAATGTTGACACTCTTTGATCGCCGGCACCCCAGCAGTAACAACAATAAAGTTTCCAAACATGCCAAACAATCACTTGCGGGATTAAGCGTCTTAAAATGCCCATAATAGTCCGAGGTTTAGAAACAAACCACCAACGAACCAAGTTGTGCCGCAAGGATTGAATTTGTCCATGAATCTGGGAGAAGAAATATGATTCATAAAAAGCCCAAATTCTCCGAATATAAGAACACAGGAAGAAAATGTGATTAACTGAGGCTGGTGCATTACAACAGAATGGACATCGGCTAGGACCAGCTATACCCATCTGATTGAGCTTATGGGGGAGAGGCAGCACATCTTTTAACAATCGCCAAGTGAAAACAGAAAGCTTAATGGGGATTGAATTGTCCCAGATCATTTGAAAAGATATGGTAGAACTAAGAGAGGATCGTACCTTTTCATAAATCTGAGCAAACACAAGTTTTCTAAATTCCATACCAGGTCGGACCTCTTGTGAACTATCCAGCTCAAGAGCTACTTGGGCAGTAGAGTGGCTAAGACAAATTTGTTTCCATATATTTCTTCGTTAAAATACATATATATATATATCATTAGTAACCAAAAGCTTATCTAAAACAGTCTGTTCAAAATATTTGTTAATTAAGCAGCGGAAAATATGTATGTTTAAATCAAAATCAATAAGTACAAAAATATGAAGTTTATACATGCTGGCAGTTCGTCTCTGATCTTGATGTCCACAGATTAACGCTGCTATCACAAACTCAAGCCTAGACTCGACTCGGTCTAGACGAGCTCTCCGGCACAACCGGATCTACCCTGTCACCTGCGTGATGAACCACAATCGCGCTAAGCAGAAAGCTTAGTGGTACAAACTTTGATTCAATATAGATCAATGTGATGCTCATGCACAATATATATATGATTATATCAACTCATAGCATTATATCTCAACATATTAATCACTTGCATCACATTTCATAATTCACATTAAAGCAAGGATAAGCATGGGTCCAAAAAGGATCTAATATGCTATTCAAAGTTCAGAGTTACTGCTTTGGTCTATAATCACATTTATCAAGCCCGTAGGCGATATATATATATATCCATGGATAATGTAACAGACCCAGTCTCTTGGACCTCAACCCGGCTAGACCCTAGGGCCCCAGTATCTTGGTCCTCAACCCGGCTAGACTGTTACAGTTTTTGAGGCTTATGACCCGGTCTTTTCACCTCAAAAACATCACATTTAACATTTTTCAGCTGGGCTCGGCTTATGACCCGGTCTTTTCACCTGCCCAGGGATTCATAGGCATGCCGCCAAACCCAGAACTCTGAAAATTGAATAACATACTAGGCACACAATTAATTCATTTATCTCATTATCAATTTCTTTCACAATTCATTTTACATTTTATTTCTCATAATCAAATTAGGCTCATTGCCCTAATATATCATCTTTTCTCATTCTTCTATTTAATCTCAATATCGATTGGTTACATTATGTTTTCACATCTCATATCACATATTTCCACAATTCTTTTCATATACAATACTTTACTCAATTGCATTGATACATCAACATAATTCACATTATGCATATCATAACATATAACTCATTCATCAACAATGTATCAAGTAACTTAACACATTTCTCAACTAAATGTGTTAAGTCCCAATGTCATATAAATGTATGCAATCAATCAAAGTTTGCACTTACCTCTAAGAGCAACAACACCACTCTATCAACTCCTCTTCCAAGATAACTCTCAACACTTGAATAAAGGTAGCTCAACTCTCTTCAAAACCTAATCCAAAGGTGATCATACACACTCACTTAGAGATACAAAAGAAGAAAATAAGAAAGAGAACTATCTAGGGCAAACTCTACACTTGACACTCTCAACAACACGGGTGTATCCCTGACCATGCCTTAAACTCACAACACAGAAGCTTTGACACGCTCAGTGACATGGGCATGTCACTGGCTGTGTAAATCCTCCAACAACACGGTAGCTATGACACGCTCAGTGACATGGGTGTGTCACTAGCCGTGTCAATGCTACTACAACACAGAAGTTGTGACACGCTCAGTGACATGGGAGTGTCACTGTTCGTGTTACCAACCCAGAAAACAGAACCAACGACACGCCCAAAGACATGGCCGTGCTCCTGGGAGTGTCAGGCCAAAAACCTTGAAATCGACACCAACAAAGCCACAACCAACAATCATCTTCCAATAGCCATATCAATAACACATAATTCAACAAAAACCATCAACAACTCAAAAATACTTGATTAAACCTTAAAACAACTCAATTACAAACATCAAACACAAACACCACCATATTCACAACTCAAAAATCATACAATCTACACACTTTCCTCTTTCACCAAACTCATCCCTTTTCTCTCTTCAATCCAACCCCAAAATCAAAGTTAACAAAACAACACAACCCTCAAATATACCAAAACAACCATCCAACAAACCCAAGAACACAAACTCAAGAGAAAACCAAGAAACAAGTTGGAAACTTACCAAAAGTGAAGAAAATCCTTAAAATTCCAACTTGATCTCTTGAAAACCTTCAATCTTTTGAGCTTAGAAGCAACAAAACCTCTTTTCCTTTGGTTGCTAAGGGTGGCCGGCCAAAGAGAAGAAAAGAAGAAGATGAAGATGAAGGAAGAAGAAGAAAGAAAGAAAGAAAGAAAGAAAGTCAACCACTTGACAACTAATCTCTCCTCAAAACACTCTCCACCAAGCATTTAAAACAATATAATATTAAATCCACTACATCATCTTCCACTAACATTAAACAAATCCATTTAATTAATCAAAATATCTCTTTTGACTTGACCCATTAACTTGTATATATTGTTTTTATCTCCATATACATAACATATACACTTTAAATTATTTAATCCAATACAACAATTAACACTTCAAAATTTTAGGGTAAAGTTTGGGATATTACAAAGATAAGCAATTTTCTAAAATTTATGATATGCTCTCCATGGTAAGTATAAATCTTTCATACTTGAAGTAATTGAAAATATGCAGCTTATGCCAAAATTTTAAAGGAATTAAATAATAAAAGGAAAAGGTATGTGTGAGCGGGGATTTTCGCCCCAACTCCCGGTAGAATTGTTCTTACGACTTTGGCACTGTTAAGGCTCGGGGCCTTAGAGAACACGGACCTAAGTCGGGAGAAAATGGAGTCACCACCCGGACGGGTCGAGAAAAAGAAAGGGGTGGATGACTCGATTCCTAAGGAATCCCCAACCCCTTAATGGGTTCGGAAAGTTGGGTACGTGTGGGGAAGGTGAGAAATGGCCCAGCGCCCCCACAACGCCCGATTCATTGGAACAGGCCTCCTTTATAGGTCTTAATATTATAAAATTCTTAAATATAACAATATTATCCATACTACACACAATAAAAAGAAAGCATCATTATATTAAAATCAAAGCAATGTCCAAACAAAAAAAAACAAATAAATGGACACCCATCCAAGGATGGAAACATGTCCTTACATCACATGCCTAGATAGGACACCCACCAAAAAGGTAGAAACATGCCCTTTACAAAGGTTCAAAAATAGAAAAGAAAATTAAATTACATGATATTTAACTAATGAGATACCCACCAAGTGGAAACATACCTCTTACAACTTTTGGAAGTCTAATTTGATTGATAAAAGTAAATAATCATCCATAATAAATAAATCATTCATCAAAGCTATTAATCAAAATATAAAACAAACATCCATCCATGACAAATTAAATAAATCAAGTATTGAAATTAAATAGATTAAAGCATAAGAGATAAAGCAAAGCATGTCAAGTATGAAATTGAATAAAGCAAATAAAAGTCCAATTTATGGCTACTGTGACTTTTTATGGAATTAAAATAGATTAGGGTTTTATGTTTTAAAAGATTGGTAAGACTCTTGGATTAACCAAATTAAGGTTTGAATGATGAAATCATAAAACTAAGGTTTTAAACACTTTGAAATACTTTTAAATTCATGATTTTAAATAGTGATTTAAGCTACTGTGTAATTTTAGAGTTTTTATGTTTTTATGTTTTTTAATATTTTAAAAGGATTAGGGTTCATAAAAATTAGGGTTTAAGGTTTTAAAAGGCTTAGTGTTCATTATTTTAGGTTTGAAAGTTGAATTTTGGATTTTAGGCTTTAAAATTGGGGTTACGGGTAATGAGTAATTTTTAGGATTTTAGAAATCAATTTGATATTTTATGGAGTTTTATGAATTTAAACAAATTGTAACACCCCCACATTCAGTACACATACACTACAACACCACAATGTAGTATATGTGCACCGAATATAGGAGTGCTACGTCTTTTCATCAATATTCAAAACATTTTTATATAATACCATCATCTTTCTCAATATACATTATAGATATATTAATACATTTAAGTAGTACACAGCGGAAGTTATAAAATATTTACACATATGAAAACATTTGAGTACTTATTTATCATTACATATATATATTTACAATATAAACAAAATCTTTCAAAATATAAAAAAGTTATACATGATTGGCAAATCTCCTCTGATCTTTAAGTTCCCAAAATCAACTCTTCAATGTCTACTCTCACTCGGTCTAGAAGAGCTCTCGGGTTCAACTCTATTACCTGCTCGATTAAACACTATCGCGCTAAGCCAAGGGCTTAGTAAGACAATTCATGCTAATGTTATGCTTTAGTGCAATGCAATGTTTCACATTTGTATTAATAAATCAACATCAAAGATACACACACAATTAGTAAAGATCATACTCAATAAACAATATTCCGTGAATAGTCCGTTTCATCATATAAGTAATATTAACATTTCATGATTCAACAATGATGTTAGACAAATGATATCTATTTTGATCCTTGACAACTCAAATGGATGATCTATTTTAACATGTATATGAAAATCTTGTTGTAGGATTAGATTGCTTCCAATAAGGTGAACAGAACCTTTCTAGCGGTCGCGCCTCACCTGAATACGACCGCCCCATACAATTACAAGATAAAACCTTATTACAGTAGGTTTCGCGGCCAGAAGCCCGACCTAAGTCGCGACCGCACCTCACAATCAAAAGATAAAACATTATTACAGTAGGTTTCGCGGCCAGAAGCCCGACCTAAGTCGCGACCGCACTTGAATAATAGCGACCGCCCCAAATTACGTGTCTCTCATGCATAAACCCTAAATGTAACCAACCCTCTTCCAAATGCATTTTAACATATAATTCCCAACACAAACTCACTCAAATGGATATAACTCATGTCATAACACATATTCATCACAATAACCACTTAAACAACACATTTGAACACAAACCATCTCAAAATCCTAACTCAAACTCTACTCTTGATTTTCCACTATCAATCTTCACTTATTTTTCCATAATCACAACCAAACCAACACCAATTCCAATTTTTTTACTTTAAATCAATTCTAACACTTGTAAACACATATCAAATACACCAAATCATTACATCAACAAATCACACTTCACTTTAAACATAACTTCAAAATTTACAAAGGAAAAACAAGAGATTTCTTACCTTAGATGAAGAAATTTCACAAATTTCTAACCAAACTCATTGATTGCCTCTTCAATTGAACTCTAGCATCAAGAACACTTCTCTTCCTCTTTCTCTCCTTCAATCACCGGCACCCAAAATGAAAAGAAAACAAAATAGCCACAAGTCAAACACTTTTCCATCTTTTAATCTCCACCAAGAGATTTCTAAAGGTAAATTACCTCAATACCCTTAACCATATAACTCACCTTTTGTCTCATATAAGCCCATTTAAGTAATTACACACTCAACACAAAAATATCTCTTTTCCTTTGACTCTTCCTTTGACCCATTTATATGTTATATATATCATCATATACACAACATATACCATTCTCTCTAAACCCTATTTTCTTTCCCAATTTCTTTTCTCTTGCAATTATCATATATATACAATCCAATATAACAACAACAACAATAAAAACATCATAACCAAGACTTCTAGGGCATATATGAGGATATTACAATTCTCCCCCTCTAAAAAGAAAATTTCATCCTCGAAATTACCTGATATCAACTCTGAAACAACTGAGGATATTGCTCTCGCATGGATTGTTCACTTTCCCAAGTTGCTTCTTCTTTTGCATGATTCTTCCATAAAACCTTCACCAATGGCACTCTCTTGTTTCTCAGCTCTTTCACATCATGTGCCAAGATAGCAACTGGTTCCTCTTCAAAAGTCAAATCTGGGCTCACTTCGATAGATTCAATTTGCAACACATGAGATGGATCCGATCTGTACCTCCTCAACATAGAAACATGAAATACATTATGAATAAGATCCAACTCAGGTGGCAAAGCAAGTCGATACGCAACTGGCCCAACTCTTTCCAAAACTTCATACGGTCCAATGAAACGAGGACTCAATTTCCCTTTCCGACCGAACCTCAAAATCTTCTTCCAAGGAGAAACTTTCAGAAATACCTTATCCCCAACATCAAACTCTATGTCTCTCCTTTTCAGATCTGCATAAGACTTCTGTCGGTCTGAAGCTGTTTTCAACCTGCCTCGTATCACTTTTACTTTCTCTTCAGTTTCTTGAATCAAATCAGGACCAATCAACTTATTATCTCCAAGCTCATTCCAACAAAGAGGTGTCCTACACCGTCTGCCATACAATGCTTCGAATGGTGCCATACCAATGCTAGATTGGTGACTGTTGTTGTAAGCAAACTCCACAAGAGGTAAAAATCTATCCCAACTTCTAGAGAAATCAATGACACAATTTCTCAACATATCTTCAATAATCTGTATCACCCTCTCCGACTGTCCATCCGTCTGTAGATGAAAAGCAGTGCTGAAGTGTAATCGAGAACCCAAAGCACTATGCAAACTCTTCCAAAATCTTGAAGTAAACCTGGGATCTCGATCAGACACTAAAGAAGTTGGAACCCCATGCAACTTCACAATCTCATGGATATACAGCTCAGCTAACCTTTCCAAAGAATAATCCATCCGAACCGGAAGGAAATGAGCTGTCTTAGTCAATCTATCCACAATTACCCATATGGCATCATGCCTCTTTTGTGTCAATGGCAACCCAGACACAAAATCCACTGTCACTCTATCCCACTTCCATTCTGGTACTGATAATGGTTGTAGTAATCCAGTTGGAACTTGATGTTCTGCTTTTACCTTCTGACAAGTGAGACATTTCGATACAAACTCAGCAATGTCTCTCTTCAAACCAATCCACCAGTAATGTTGTCTCAAATCATGATACATCTTTGTATTACCCGGATGCATAGCAAACACTGACTGATGTGCTTCTTCTAAAATGACTCTTTTCAAAACAGCATCATCGGGTACACACAATCGGTTCTTAAACCAGAGACTCCCATCACCTTTCACAATAAAATCTCTAGTCTTCCCATTCTTGCAATCTGAAATAATCTTCTGAATCTTTATATCAATCAACTGAGCCTCTTTTATCTGATCTAACAAAACTGGTTTCAAAAGCAACTGTGCCAACAATGCACCATCATCACAAGGTACAAAACTGGCATGCAAAGCTCTCAACTCAACAAGCAACGAGAGCGAGTAAACAGTTAAACCAGTTAAAGACTTCCGACTCAAGGCATCAGCAACAACATTTGCTTTACCTGGATGATAATCAATCAAATAGTCGTAGTCTTTAATCAATTCCAACCATCTCCTCTGCCGAAGATTGAGCTCTTTTTGAACACCCAAATATTTCAAACTTTTGTGATCAGTGTAGATAAAACATTTCTCCCCAAACAGATAGTGTCGCCAAATCTTCAATGCAAACACAATGGCTGCTAGCTCCAAATCATGGGTCGGATAGTTAAGCTCATGCGGTTTCAACTGTCGAGATGCATAAGCTATAACCTTACCTTCTTGCATCAGAACACACCCCAAACCACTATGTGAAGCATCACTGTAGATCACATATGGTTTGCTTTCAACAGGTAAAGTAAGAACAGGCGCTTGAGTCAACATATCTCTCAATTGCTCAAAGCTAGCCTGACACTGCTCTGTCCACACAAATCTCACTCCCTTACGAAGCAATCTGGTGAGTGGAGTAGCTATCAAAGAAAATCCTTTCACAAACCGCCGGTAATAGCCTGCCAAACCCAGAAAACTTCTAACCTCTGTCACAGACTTTGGTGGACTCCAATTTAAAATGGCTTCAACTTTACTCGGATCAACTCTAATGCCTTCAGCTGAGACAATATGTCCGAGAAAAGCGACTTGATCCAACCAGAACTCACACTTCGACAATTTAGCAAATAACTGCTTCTCTCTCAAAATCTGCAACACAATCCGCAAATGCTTGTCATGTTCCTCTTGATTCCGCGAATACACCAGAATGTCATCGATGAAGACCACTACAAACTGATCCAGATAGGGCCTGAACACCCTATTCATCAAATCCATAAAAGCTGCAGGTGCATTCGTCAAGCCAAAAGGCATAACTAGAAACTCATAATGTCCATACCTGGTCCGAAAGGCGGTCTTGGAAATGTCTTCAGCTTTAACTCTCAATTGATGGTACCCAGATCTCAAATCAATTTTAGAAAACACAGCTGCACCCTTCAATTGATCAAAGAGATCATCGATTCTAGGCAAAGGATATTTATTTTTAATAGTCACCTTGTTCAATTGCCTATAATCGATGCACAATCTCATAGTACCATCTTTCTTCTTCACAAATAGCACAGGAGCTCCCCAAGGAGAAACACTAGGGCGAATAAATCTTTTATCCAACAACTCCTGTAATTGCACTTTGAATTCCCTCAATTCTGCTGGTGCCATTCTATAAGGAGTAATAGAGATAGGAGTGGTACCAGGCAACAATTCAATACCAAACTCCACCTCTCTCTCAGGAGGCAATCCTGGCAACTCCTCTGGGAATACATCTGGGAACTCTGCAACTGTGGCAATACTATCAATGGGAGAACCCTTCACTCTAGTATCTATCACATGAGCAAGATAAGCTTCACACCCCTTTCTAATCAACCTCCTGGCTGCAACAGCTGACACAAATAAGGAGGCTAGCTGTTCCTGCTCATTAGATACTATCACCTCTCTACCATCAGCAGTTCTCAAAGAAACAATTTTCCTTTTACAGTCTACCACAGCTCCATGTCTAGATAGCCAATCCATACCTAGGATCACATCATATTCCTTAAATGGCATCTCAATCAAATCTCCAAGGAACTCCTCACCTTGCACCCTCACTGCACTGTCTCGGTGCACCTTACTCACAATCACACTATGCCCTAACGGATTTGTCACCAACACATCAAATCCTAGGGACTCAGCATGCATATCAGACACAGGCAAAACAGATGCACTAATATAAGAATGTGTGGAACCCGGATCAATCAAAGCAAGTACTGAAGTATCAAATAAAGAAAAAGTACCAGCTATGACTGCCGAAGCATCTGGCTGCCTCTGCATAACATACATCCTCTGGAAAGATCCAACCTCCTCTGGTCTACTCTCCCTGGATGTAGCACCTCCTCTAACACTGAACCCAGATCTGCCTCCCCGGCTGCTACCTCTGCCTGCTCGACCTCCCCTCACACTAGGTCCAGAAGCTGCAGTATCAACTGACATCCGCTCCTGTCTCTCTGGACAATCTCTAATAAAATGCTCAGGAGATCCACATCTGAAGCACACAGCTGACCCACTATACCTCCAACAAGCACCCCTATGTGATCCACCACACTGAGCACACACAGGTAGAGCGGATCTCTGAGTCACTGGGGTTGGAGCACTCGCCGCTGAAGCTGCAGGTCTAAATCTCTGCCTCTGGAACTGCACTGACCTACCAGTTGACCTCTGACTCCTACTAACTCTAGGAACAAAGCTTCCTTTACCTCTCTTAACAGAAGAAGACCCTGCCTCAAACTGGGGCCTCCTAACCCTAACCTCTTCCTCTGAAGCAGCTGCAATAACTTGAGCTCGCTCCACACTCCGAGCTGCTGCCACTAGCTGGGAGAAATCGTGATATCTAGATCCAGCCACTAGACACATGATAGAGGGCCTCAATCTCTCCTCAAATCTCCTGCATCTATCTATCTCATCAGCTATAATGCCCCCAGCATACTGGCTCAATCGGATAAACTCAACCTCATACTCAGTTACCGTCTTGCTATCTTGCTTCAAGCTTAAGAACTCCATCTTCTTCATGTCTTTGTACTCCCTAGGAGTATACTTCAATTCAAACTCTCTCAGAAAATCCGCATATGACAAGGTCGGTGGATCATCCATGGAATGGGGCACTGTCCTCCACCAGTCGTATGCATCCTTCTGTAGTAAAGATCTTGCATAATCAAACTTTTCCTCCGATGTGGCTTGCAACTGAATAAAAATCCTCTGTACTTTGTCAAGCCACTATTCTGCTACAGCTGGATCAGTAGTACCAAGGAAATCCTCCGCTCCATACTTCCTTAGTTTATCATAGTGCCTTACTGGTACCACAGGCTGAGGGGGTGGTGGCACTGGTTGCACTGGTGCTTGCCTCATAACTTCCATCATATGTCTAAACCAGGCTGGCGGAACCTCCTCTCCAGCTGGTCTACCCGACACCGAAGCAGATGCCTCCTCAACACTATCAACTATAGCTCCCTCAGCAGGAGCAATACTCTCGTCACTACCCTCAATCGACTGACGTGAGTGAGAATCCATCACAACCTAACACTGCAAACACAGTAGAATACTTCTTATTAAAGATCAGAGGTTGCCAATCCCAAATATATATGTTATTCAAAACCACTTTTAAAGTCAAAAATAGTCTTTTTCTTACATTTTACCTAGGTTGAGAATCTCAAACCTAGGCTCTGATACCAAAACAATTGTAACACCCCCACATTCAGTACACACACACTACAACACCACAATGTAGCATATGTGCACCGAATATAGGAGTGCTACGGCTTTTCATCAATATTCAAAACATTTTTATATAATACCATCATCTTTCTCAATATACATTATAGATATATTAATACATTTAAGTAGTACACAGCGGAAGTTATAAAATATTTACACATATGAAAACATTTGAGTACTTATTTATCATTACATATATATATTTACAATATAAACAAAATCTTTCAAAATATAAAAGAGTTATACATGATTGGCAAATCTCCTCTGATCTTTAAGTTCCCAAAATCAACTCTTCAATGTCTACTCTCACTCGGTCTAGAAGAGCTCTCGGGTTCAACTCTATTACCTGCGCGATTAAACACTATCGCGCTAAGCCAAGGGCTTAGTAAGACAATTCATGCTAATGTTATGCTTTAGTGCAATGCAATGTTTCACATTTGTATTAATAAATCAACATCAAAGATACACACACAATTAGTAAAGATCATACTCAATAAACAATATTCCGTGAATAGTCCGTTTCATCATATAAGTAATATTAACATTTCATGATTCAACAATGATGTTAGACAAATGATATCTATTTTGATCCTTGACAACTCAAATGGATGATCTATTTTAACATGTATATGAAAATCTTGTTGTAGGATTAGATTGCTTCCAATAAGGTGAACAGAACCTTTCTAGCGGTCGCGCCTCACCTGAATACGACCGCCCCATACAATTACAAGATAAAACCTTATTACAGTAGGTTTCGCGGCCAGAAGCCCGACCTAAGTCGCGACCGCACCTCACAATCAAAAGATAAAACATTATTACAGTAGGTTTCGCGGCCAGAAGCCCGACCTAAGTCGCGACCGCACTTGAATAATAGCGACCGCCCCAAATTACGTGTCTCTCATGCATAAACCCTAAATGTAACCAACCCTCTTCCAAATG
Organism: Garcia nutans; assembly: GCA_947685225.1. NCBI lineage: Eukaryota > Viridiplantae > Streptophyta > Magnoliopsida > Malpighiales > Euphorbiaceae > Garcia > Garcia nutans. The sequence continues at coordinate 5,006,586 of CANTUV010000013.1, forward strand.
CATTTTAACATATAATTCCCAACACAAACTCACTCAAATGGATATAACTCATGTCATAACACATATTCATCACAATAACCACTTAAACAACACATTTGAACACAAACCATCTCAAAATCCTAACTCAAACTCTACTCTTGATTTTCCACTATCAATCTTCACTTATTTTTCCATAATCACAACCAAACCAACACCAATTCCATTTTTTTTACTTTAAATCAATTCTAACACTTGCAAACACATATCAAATACACCAAATCATTACATCAACAAATCACACTTCACTTTAAACATAACTTCAAAATTTACAAAGGAAAAACAAGAGATTTCTTACCTTAGATGAAGAAATTTCACAAATTTCTAACCAAACTCTTTGATTGCCTCTTCAATTGAACTCTAGCATCAAGAACACTTCTCTTCCTCTTTCTCTCCTTCAATCACCGGCACCCAAAATGAAAAGAAAACAAAATAGCCACAAGTCAAACACTTTTCCATCTTTTAATCTCCACTAAGAGATTTCTAAAGGTAAATTACCTCAATACCCTTAACCATATAACTCACCTTTTGTCTCATATAAGCCCATTTAAGTAATTACACACTCAACACAAAAATATCTCTTTTCCTTTGACTCTTCCTTTGACCCATTTATATGTTATATATATCATCATATACACAACATATACCATTCTCTCTAAACCCTATTTTCTTTCCCAATTTCTTTTCTCTTGCAATTATCATATATATACAATCCAATATAACAACAACAACAATAAAAACATTATAACCAAGACTTCTAGGGCATATATGAGGATATTACACAAATGGATTGAAGCTTTTATAAGTAGAAAAGATTTTTTTTAAGGCTTTTTGAATGAAATAGAACCTACTTTAAAAATTTGAAAGAAACAAAATTTGATTTTGGTTTTGTTGAAAAATATGTTCAATTAGAGTTTTAAGATTTTTAAGAAGAAAAAATAACAATTTTAAGTCTTTTTAGAAAAGAAGGTCACATTTTAGTGTTTTAATCTTGGAAGAATTAAATTAAAGTTCTAAAGTTTTGATTTAAAAAACCTTAAAGTTTATAGATTTGCTACTGTAAAACATAAATAAAAAAGAATTTAGCATACCTTCTTTTGTTGATTCTCCAAAAAATAACTTTTCTTGGATGAACTATCTCCAAAGACAAGCCTTGGTTGCCTTTTAATTGCTTAATACGTGCTACTGCTGCTTTAAAGGTCAATTGAATTGTGTTTTCCTTTTCCTTCCTTGATTTGGTTTCAAAAAATCAAGCTACTGTGAAAGTTTTTTTTTCCTCCTTGATTTGGTTTAATTAGTCCTTATTTATAGTGGTTTTTAGGTTGTTTTTTCCTAATTCCCCAGGGCAATTAATATTAATAAAAAATGAAATTAAAACCTAATTGAACTAGGTTTCAAAAAAATTACGTTGAAAAATTTTGCGTTGGCAAAAATTGTGGCTGCGGGCCCGCGGCGTGCCAGCCCGCAGGAATTTCCTGCGGGAAGTTATTTCTCACGCAGGAATTTCCTGTGGGAAGTTATTTCGCCCGCAGGAATTTTCCGCAGGCGAAATAACTTCGCCCGCAGCCGACAGCAGGAAATTCCTGCGGGAAGTTATTTTGCCCGCAGCCGCCTGCAGGCTTGTGGGTGAACTGCAGCTGGCCCGACGGGCCCGTGCGACCACTTTTTGCTGCCGATTTTTTTTCCGACTTTGATTTTTATTTTTATTTTTTGATTTTTTGTTTATTTTTAATTTTTATTAATAAAAATTAGATACTAAGGTAAAAATTATTTAATTAAAATTATTTTGGACCAATTAAACAACAAAAATTATTTTAAACCAAATAAAACATAATGGACCAGATTGGGTCAAAAATTAAGGGTCTACAGTTTGCCCCCTGCTTGAATGATCTGAAACCTTAGTGAAAGAGAGTGAAAAGCAATAAGACTTAATTTTTGATATGGTGACTTGTTTTGGGTTCTGGACCCAAGGATGACTCTAGGTTTTGGACCTAAGGGGAATTTGGGTTCTGGACCCGGATTCGAGTTCTGGACTAGAGGATAACTCTAGTTTTTGGACCTAAGAAAAATTTGGGTTCTGGACCCGAGCTAAGTTCTGGGCTTAGAAAATTCTAGGTTCTGGACCTAAGTAAAATTTGGGTTCTGTACCCGAGCTAAGTTCTGGGCTTAGAAAATTCTAGGTTCTGGACCTAAGTAAAATTTAGGTTCTGGACCCGAGCTAAGTTATGGGCTTAGAAAATTCTCAGTTCTGGACCTAAGTAAAATTTAGGTTCTGGACCCGAGCTAAGTTCTGGACTTAGAAAATTCTAGGTTCTGGACCTAAAGAAAATTTGGGTTCTGGACCCGAGCTAAGTTCTGGACTTAGAAAATTCTAGGTTTTGGACCTAAGTAAAATTTGGATTCTGGACCCGAGCTAAGTTCTGGACTTAGAAAATTCTAGGTTCTAGACCTAGAGAAAATTTGGGTTCTGGACCCGAGCTAAGTTCTGGACTTAGAAAATTCTAGGTTCTGGACCTAAGTAAAATTTGGGTTCTGGACCCGAGCTAAGTTCTGGACTTAGAAAATTCTAGGTTCTGGACCTAAGTAAAATTTGGGTTCTGGACCCGAGCTAAGTTCTGGGCTTAGAAAATTCTAGGTTCTGGACCTAAGTAAAATTTGGGTTCTGGACCCGAGCTAAGTTCTGGGCTTAGAAAATTCTAGGTTCTGGACCTAAGTAAAATTTGGGTTCTGGACCCGAGCTAAGTTCTGGACTTAGAAAATTCTAGGTTCTGGACCTAGAGAAAATTTGGGTTCTGGACCCGATCTAAGTTCTGGATTTAGAAAATTCTAGGTTCTGGACCTAAGTAAAATTTGGGTTCTGGACCCGAGCTAAGTTCTGGACTTAGAAAATTCTAGGTTCTGGACCTAAGTAAAATTTGGGTTCTGGACTCGAGCTAAGTTCTGGACTTAGAAAATTTTAGATTCTGGACCTAAGTAAAATTTGGGTTCTGGACCCGAGCTAAAAGGTTTAGCAAATATTTAGGCATATGTCTTGCCCCCTAGGTATAAAAACACTTATATACTCACAATTATTTGAATGATTAAAGTGAATAATCGAATTTTCTCTTTATTTACTGTATAGTACTGTTCATGCACTATTCACTATTTATAAATAGTAAATTTACTATTTACAAATAGTATTAAATAGTATTTACTATTGGAAAAAGTGATTTTACTATTTGCCAATAGTAATACTATTTATAAATAGTAACATTTACTATTTATCAATAGTAATACTATTCATAAATAGTAATATTTAATATTTATCAATAGTAGTACTATTTATAAATAGTAATATTTACTATTCATCAATAGTAATACTATTTATAAATAGTAAAATTCACTATTCATGCACAGTTTTGAGTTTGTTTTCATCTGCTTGCCGTTCCTCTATAAAAGGCCATCCATTCTCCATTTCATTTCAAAACTTCAATTTCAATTTTGTAATCCTTTCAAATTTCTTTTCAATTTCAACACATATTTTAAAAACAATGCATGCTTCGAGATCGCGGACTCATTCTAATGTCAAATTATTGAAGTTTATTCGGTATCATGAAGACGGAAATCTAGATATACTGGCCGGGATGCCGCTTCATCGCAGTTCCAATCAAAAGAGCGAGGTAATGATGATTTTTTTATTATTTTTTTATTATTATTATTTATTATTATTTTGTTTATTTTATTTATTATTATTTATTATTATTTATTATTTATTATTACTTTTTTTATTATTATTATGAAAAATTAATTTAAATAGATTGAGTGACGTGTACTTACCTGGTATTAACTTACCTGGGTCTGTGTTAGCATGATCGTTGTGTCGTTCGGGCAGGAGGGTGTATTTACAAAGCTCGACAATGGTATGATGTAGTGCCTTCTCGGGTAAGGCGGATTATCCGAGATTGCGGCTTTGAGCAGTTTGTCTTACAATTACAGTCCGAAGAATATCAAATAGACCGAAGCGTGGTCCAGGCGCTGGTAGAGCGATGGCTAGATACAACTCATACTTTTCACTTGCCCATTGGGGAGATGACAATTGGTCCGGTCGATTTCACTGCCATAACCGGCCTTCGATATGATGGTGCTTCGGTTCCTCTAACCAATGAAATTTTAACATTTGAAGAAATTCAGGAATTAATTGGTATGGAACCATCATATAAGGTCCTCGTAAGATAAAAATTGAGCCGATTCGTAGTTATTGGATGAACTACGAAGGTCGGATTGGCAGAAACAGGGCCGAACAGTATGCCCGAGGATTTTTGTTATATCTGCTCGGATCGACCATCTTTGGTAGCACTGAATCATCCATTCACTTATCAGTGTTGAATGCCCTTTCTTATCTCAGAATGGTACCATCTTCTAGCTGGGGTGAAGCTGGTCTCGTATGTCTTTATCATGGCCTTGATAAGCTTTGTTGAAACAAGAATTCTTTTGTCGGCTTGATGGCGGTTGTCGAGGTATTTATTTTTCTTCCACCAATGTCTTTTCCCTTTTTCTCTTGTGATCTTTGTTGTTATTGCAGATATGGGCATATGAACACAACCTCGTGAGAGTACCCGGCATTTTCGAGAGAGAATCGGATATCCGAGATTAAATTTCTGGATGTCCGATTGTGTGAACGTTCCCGGATCTCATCATGTGCATACTCATCGCTTTGTGTTGAGCCCCTTAACCTGGGATCAGGTAAAATCACATTAGTTTGTTTTAAATATTTTGCAAAATGTTTTACTTACCTTATGTTATCTTGTAGGTGAATTTGGCCTGGTGGAATCCAGAAGAGCGAGCAAACTGGTCTCCTTTGATTAGGGCTGCACTGTCTTTTCAACATTCTCGCCAAGTTATCGCTGGCCCAGTGTCTAGCGGTTGGTTTCTCGGGGAGAGAGTCTACAAATGGTTTCTCGGCCCAGAGCAGCGGAGGTTCCCGATGCAAATCCCAGAATACACTTTAAATATTATATCGATGCCGGAGGATGCTTGGTGGTCGGCCCGATATGGTTTTAATGCCGAGTTATTTCTCGATTTACCGGGTCCATTTTATGCTCGTTTTATTCAAATAAGACTCTTGCACTTTGATGTGTCTCCTATCGGTGTGCGGGGGATTTCTGATGGAAATGAGGGTAGAGATGAGGAGGAACATGTAGGAGAGTCTATTCCACATCTCGGGACCAATACTTCTCAGGTAAAACTCTTACCACTTTTCCATTGCAACTGCTCTTTCTTTCTTTGATTCTTTAATGATCATTGCAGGTTGTTGGCTCGTTTGATCATGAGACTGGACCATCTTATTCGTAAGGCATTGACATGAATTACATGGTATGTTTCTTATTTCACAATAGTTTATGCTATATGTATGCATGATTATGTATGTTCTTACCTTTTTCCTTCTTGGCTCACAGCGGATGCTCGAAGAACAAAACAAGAAGCTTCAAGAAGAGTTGGCTGCAAGTCGTCAGCAGGCTTCTCATTTTGAAGGTTTATATCATCAATCCAAATAAAATTTTCGAGACTTCCAATTTCAAGGAATAAGGGATCCCGGTGCTTCTTCATAGAGAGGTCCCCAGGCTGATGACCATGAGATCCTTTCGTTTGCTTCTGATGATGACCAGGACAAATCAGAACTCCAAGGCAATAGGGATTTTAGTGCTTATGCTTCGGATGATCCTGGGATGAGTAATTTGCCCCCTCCTCCAACAGGCGACAACTTTTTCAAGTCTTTATTTGATGACCTACCACCACCCTCTTAGTGATATGTAAATATTGAAACAATTGTAAAACATTGTACAATAATGAAAAATATACAATTTTCCTCTTTACTGTAATTTTTTTTCTCTTTTCTCTTTTTTTTGTTACTGCCATTTTTTTTATATTGCTCTAATTTTTGCCTAGTCCGCCCATGTGGGTTTTCAGAACTAGCGAGCTGTCCTAATTTTTGCCTAAGCTGCCCTTGCGGGTTTTCAACTTAGCGGACCCCCTTTTTTTCTTTTTTTTTTAAATTCTTTCTTCGCAGGTTTGGCTTCAGGAACGTCTTTGTTTGCTTGATACTCCCTCCATGGATTTTGCCAGATACCTGCCTCGTCATCATTCTGCTAGGAAGCTACTCCACCCAGCTTCTTCATATGCTGACTGGGTTGACTGGATCCACTCACGTTCTGAAGTCAATATCCATTGGTTGGTACCTTGGTGGAAGATTTCTCATATTACCATGCGGACATACTTGATGTACGTTCCTCTTGCTGCACTTCGTCAAGGTACATGCTATGATCCTCACCGACTTGGGCGTCAGTATGGAGCTGAGCCTCGTGATTCTGACTTTGCTCTTGACCTAGACATGCCTTGCTTGACTGAAGCCTACTTGGACCGGCTGAGGCAAAGCTGGCCTACACGCTACACTTATAGACTGCCATAGATTTTACATTTGTCAATTCAGAAAATGTTTTGTTAGGATGAAAAATAACTAAAGTAATAAAAGATGCTTCTTTTCCATTGATAATTTGTCATCACCTTTTGCCATTATGATTATTTATTTCATCCGTATCTGGTTAAATACTTATAACAGTGCACATAGAACAAATTTAATCATTAATTCTATTTTATTAAATTGGGGAACAACCAAACATAAAGCTAGCATACACAAGATCACTCCTGTTGCCAATTAGCCCTTTCGGGTTTTCTAATTGACGATTTTCTCTCATTAGCCCTAATTGTTGCCTAGCCTGCCCTTTTGGGTTTTCGGAACTAGCGGACTGCTCTAACTTTTGCCTAGGCTGCCCTTTTTGGGTTTTCAACCTAGCAACCTCTTTTTTTATATATACATAAAACCTCTTCAACCTGTCAATGTTTACTGGCTCACTAAATTCGTTCCCATCCATGTCTGATAACTTTACTGCACCTTTGCTCATGACTTGTTTCACGACATATGGTCCTTCCCAGCTAGGTCTGAACTTCCCTCTTGGATCAGATACATTAGGCTTACATTGCTTCAATACCAAATCCCCAACCCTGAATCTTCGAATTTTGACTCTTCTATTGTAGGCCCGAGCTATCTTCTTTTGATACAGTTGGTGATGATACAGTGCCTTTAGCCTTCTCTCTTCTGATAAAGCTAACTGTGTGTATCTGCTCACTACCCATTCTGTTTTAGGCAACTCCACTTCCAAGACTACTCTCAATGACTTGATCTCAATCTCAATTGGCAACACTACTTCCATCCCATAAACCAAAGAGAACGGTGTCATTCCAGTAGGTGTTCACACACTCGTCCTATATCCCCATAAAGCAAAGGGAAGCATCTCTGACCAATCCCTGTAAGTCTTGGTCATTTTGGACAGAATTTGCTTAATTGTCTTATTTGTTGCTTCCACTGCCCCATTAGCCTTTGGTCTATAAGGAGAGGATCTATGATGATGGATGTGGTACTTGGAGAATAAATCTTTAACTGCCCCTTGAAACTGTACCCCGTTGTCTGATATCACACTGTGCGGGACCCCATATCTACAGATGAGATTCTTTTCAATAAATCTAGCCATTTGACTTGCACCCATCTTGTTGAAGGATTCAGCTTCGACCCATTTTGAAAAATAATCAACTGCTACCACAATAAAACGGTGCCCGTTTGAAGCTGTCGGATGTATCTCTCCTATAATGTCGATACCCCAGGTGGCAAAGGGACAAGGTGAAGACATTGAATGCACTTCAGGAGGCATATGATTCAAGTTACCGTACATCTGACATTGTTGGCACTTCTTGACAAACTCAATACAGTCTCTCTCCATGGTCAACCAATAGTAACCTTGTCGAATAATCTTCTTAACTAGGGCCAAACCACTCATGTGCAGACAGCAACTTCCCGCATGTATATCTGACATGATGCGCTCCACTTCGGGCTTTCTTAAACATCTCAAATGCACCCCATCAGGCCATCTTCGATACAACTCCCCATGGAATATGGTGTATTGCAATGATCACCTCCTTATGGCTCTTCTCTCTTTCTTTGTTGCCCCCGGCGGGTATTGTCTTTCTTCCAAAAATCTCCTTATGGTATCATACCATGCATCATGGTTTGTATCAACTTCCATGATTGTTTCATATTCATAGCAAGGAGTTGATGAACTAGTCAAGACCAGAGGCTTAAGGAATAAGCTAACAGTATTTTCCCATACCGAAGCCAATGTGGCTAGGGCATCAGCCATCTGATTTTCTTCTCTTGACAAGTGTATAAACTTACACTCCTTAAAATTCTTCTTTATCATGGTCAGGTAATGATGGTATGGCTTCAATTTTTCTTCTTTCAACTCCCACTCTCCATTTACTTGGGATACTACTAGTAGCGAATCACTATAAACTTCCACCTTATCTACCCTCATAACCATTAGGGTTTCCAAATCGAAAATACAAGCTTCGTACTCCACCATATTATTGGTTGCCCTAAATTTTAACTTTTTGGCTAAAGGGATGAGTTCCCCTTCGGGCGATTCTAGTATAACTCCCAAACCTGCTCCTTTCCTGTTTGCTGCTCCATCAAAATACATTTTCCACCCTTGTACTTCAATTGCTTCTAAATGTTCATATGGAAATTCCAAGATTACCTCTTCACTTTCTGGTAATGGTTGTTGAGCCAGAAATTCTGCCACCGCTCTACCTTTGATTTTTTTCTAGTTACATACTTGATCTCAAATTCTTCTAATATTATCAGCCATCGACCATATTTCCCAATTAAAGAGGGTGTCTCCCTTAAGTACTTCATTGGATCCAACCTGGAAATTGCTTGCACACTATATGATTGAAAGTAATGCCGCAACTTCTTAGAAGACCAAACCACGACTATACATGTTTTTTCAATAATACTATACTTAATTTCATAAGGTAGGAGCTTTCTACTTAAGTAGTAAACGGCATGCTCAATCCCCGACTCATCTGCTTGGGCTAGCATGGCTCCTATCGACTCTTCTTCTACTGCTAAGTATAGTAATAGAGGTTTGCCGGGTTTAGGTGGTTTCAAAACAGGTGGATTCAACAAATACTCTTTTATTCGATCAAAGCCCTTTTGACATTCTTCATTCCATACGACCGGCTGATTCTTCCTAAGCAACTTGAAGATAGGCTCACAGATTGTTGTGAGCTTTGCTATAAATCTACTAATGTACTATAGTTTACCAATGAATCCCCGAACTTCTCTCTCTGTCTTAGGGGCCGGCATATCCCTGATTGCTTTGACTTTTTCAGGATCTATCTCAATGCCATTCGGGCCAATTACATGACCCAACAATTTACCTGAGGTAACATCGAATACACACTTCTTTGGGTTTAATCTTAGCTTATACTTCAAAGCTCTATCGAAGAATAATTCTAAATTTTGGAAGTGATGGTCCCTTGTATCCGACTTAACCATCATATCATCAACATATACTTCAAGTTCTTTGTGCATCATGTCATGAAACAATGTGGTGGCCATCCTTTGGTAAGTTGCTCCAGCATTCTTTAAGCCAAAAGGCATCACCCTATAACAAAATATACCCCATGTAGTAGTGAAGGCAGTTTTGGCTTTATCCTTTTGGGCCATTAACACTTGATTGTATCCGGAAAATCCATCTACAAATGAGTGTAGCACACTAGAGGCTGCACTATCAATGAGTACATCTATATGAGGTAAAGGAAAATCATCCTTAGGGGAAGCCTTGTTTAAATCTCTATAGACCCTTATCCTCCCATCTTTCTTTGGCACAGGTACTATGTTGGCTAGCCAATTTGGGTATTCTATCACTTCAAGGAACTTCACTTGTATTTGCTTAGTGACCTCTTCTTTGACCAATTCAGCCCATTCAGGTCTTAATCATCTCAGCTTTTGTTTGACAGGTTTAATGTGAGTGTAAGTAGGGATATGATGCTCGGCTATGTCTCGATCTATCCCTGGCATATCTTCATAAGACCAAGCGAAATCCTCTTCATATTTTTTGAATATTTTTTCAAATCTCTCTCTCATCAAGAGTAAGGTCGGATGCTATGCTAATGTTTTTAGGATTTTTGATTGTTCCCAAATTTAATGATTGTGTGTTAACAGAATTAATATTAAAGATGCTCATGTAACTGTTATTTAAATGTATGCAACCATCAGGAGAAACATCACACAAGTAAGCAAAATCAGACTTTATTGCATTCATCTTGGAAAAGAAAACATCATCATCCTCATATAAAGTAGACAAATTAAAATCAAAATCAAAATCATTGTTCTCAGAATCATAAAGCAAAATGTCTTCAAACTTTTCTTCAACTAGGGCAGCAATCTCTTCTGGAGTCTTCTCGGCTTTCAGGGCAGCTTCATTCTTCTCTTTTGGAGTGGATTCTTTGTTGGTTGGTAGGGAGAGCTCTTTCTTCACTTGCTCCACTAACTTAGCAACATCTGCAAAAATTTCAAAACCGGGAATTAACTTACCCATGAACATGATCGGCTCAGGCTTTCCTTGGAGTGGTCCCATAGTTGGAGCTTTAACAAAGATCTCTTCAAGTGGTGGGAAGCTCATCTTCTTATTCTTCTTTGGTTGAACATTATTGGCTTCATCATATCCCAACCCTTCTTGGAAGCTTGAGTTCTAAAATCTGGCAACTTTGTTAAACCGGCTTTACCCTTTCCAAGACCAGCTCCGGGAAGGTAGTTCATGTTCTTCATCATATTCAAGACTTTGGAGTCCACTGCTTCATCATCAGAAATTACAGCTACTTGAAAACCATTGAGAGGCCTCTCAACCATTAGAGCATTAACAATCTCATTATCTTCAGCTTCAATGACCACTGTTTCTTTTCCATTGGGGAATTTGATCTTTTGATGAAGGGTGGAAGGAACTCCACCAAGAGGGTGAAACCATGGTCATCCCAAGAGTAAGGCAAAGGTAACTGGTATGTCCAAAACAACAAACTCCACAATAGATTCAATTGGATCAACCTTGACGGCCGCTTTGAAAGTCCCTTCGGCATGCCTCTTAGTGTTGTCATAACCACGAATTGTCACCTCGGTTGGGTTGAAATCTCTTGTTGACATGGCTAGCTTTGGTAGTATCTTAAGTGGACAAACATTTATGGCAGACCCATCATCGACCATTACACAAGGAGTCCTCTTCCCCTTGACTTCTATTTTGATAAAGAGGGGGTGGATGTGGTCTCTCCCTTTCTCTGGTAAGTCCGCATCGGAAAAAGAAACTGCTCCCATACTAACTTCGCTCTTCTCTTGAACCTCTTCACATTTCATTACTTCCCCAATTTTTATGAAGTTGATCAACTCCTTCGGTGTTGTGGAGGTAGAAATCGGCATGCTAGCCAAGGCTTTGGCCATAGTCTTTCGGTGCTTTTTAGAAGTAGCTAACAGGTCCCAAATGCTAACACTTGCTTGAGTTCTTTTTAATTGCTTGAGTACAATATCATCTTCTTCCACTTCAACTTCCTTCCCCTTATTAGTTTCTACCTCCTTAGGTGGTGGCCTTGCATAAGGCTTACCGGATCTAGTATTCATCACCTCGTCTTCTTCAGGCTCAGACCAAGTCCACTCCTCCTTCTTGGGTATGATATCATCATCACTATCACTTGAATCCCAAAACCTGTTGACCACACAAATTGCTACTTCCCCACCAATCATAGCTTGTTTAGCTTCATTAAACTCCTCTTCTTCTTTGATTGCTTCTCCTCCCACATCTTGAAAAGAAGACATGACAAAATCCTCATGCAAACCTCTTCCAATCATGAAGGTTGCTGGTGGTGGTACTCTATTAAACTTTGGCAATGGGTTATCTTTAGTGTTTGGCTTGTTGGGCTCGGGTAGCTTCCATCAATTAAGTTTTGGATCTCATGTCTCAATCTCACACATTTATCCGTGTCATGTCCTTGCATTTGGTGAAATTGACAAAATGCTTTGGTGTCAAAATTAGGTGGGAGAGGATTAGGCAAAGGATGAGGATTTAAGGGTTGTAGCAGTCCCTTCCTTTGAAGCTTGTTGAGAACCCAGGACATCGGTTTTCCCAATTCCAAAAATTGTCTCCTTGTTCCTTGGTTAGTAGCATTAACACCAATGGCCTTTTGCATGCTTTGGCTACCAGGTTGATAGCTCCCTTTCTCATTCCTTTTCATTGCAAATCGGCTCTTCTCCCTGTCCCATTCTTCAATTTGCAAACCAGCTTGAAGAAGGTCTTTGAAATCACGGATGAGTGTATGAGACATCCTTTCATGAAGACTAGGTAACACTCCTCTTACAATCATCCTTATTTGATCGGATTCATCGGGCCTCTTCTTGAGTAAAGCAGCCTTGTTTCTCCATCTCTTGACATAGTCTACAAAATTCTCATTCGGCCTTTGCCTAATGGATTCCACTTCCATCAAGGTAACTTCCAATTCAACATTATATCCATATTGTTGGATAAAGGCTTTGTAAAGTAGATCCCAGCTCTTTTGTGTTTCATCATCTAAGGTATTGAACCAATTTTGGACAACAGGGTCCAATGAGAGCATAAAGTACCTTAAGGTTTGAGCCTTAGTAGCTCGGGCAGATTGCATGGCAGTGATATATTGCGTCACATGGAGATGAGGATTTCCGGTGCCATTGTCCTTAGCAAAGGAAGGCATCTTGAATTTATAAGGGACCTCTTCATCTTGTTCAAATAACTTGTCAACTTCGGACATCTCTTCGGTCTTCAGCTTCTTCTCAAATTTCTTTTCTAAATCAGCAATCATCTTTTCAACATCAGATGTCTCGGTCTTTTCAATAGTTGCCTTCTCGACAGCCTTCGGTTCTTTCTTCTTTTCTTGAACCTCTTAGTAGTATTGAGCCCAATCATCATCATCATCATCAATGACCACCTTTTCATCATCAAAAGCCACTTCACTAACTTTAGTCTTCCCTTTGTCCTTTGGTTTCTTAGTGCTAGCAGATGCCTCGACATGATTCTCTAAGATTGCAGTCAATTGGTTCTTCATGGTCTCAGCTAGCGCCTCTTTGATTTCTTCCATCTTGGCATTGAGGGCTTCATCCACCATTCTTTGAATTTGTTCGGGCTCCATTGTCTTTGGTGAGCAAGTGATTGAGTCGTTGCTAGATACATCGTCTCCGGCGTAGGTCGGATTGTCATAAGCTTTTGAACTTTCGTAATCCAGGGCTGTGAGCCAGAGAGGACCAATGATATGAGATGCAAATGTATGCATGTATGCACAAACAATTAACAAATAAGAACAAATTAGGACGTTCCTTCCAACCTTATAACATCCACACACGAATGGCGAGTCTCTTTTCCTAGGTATATGGTTAACAAATTACCAACATGGGGTACCTTGCTTTCGAACAATTTCCTCAGACGTTTCAACCAATAGTTATATTTTCTAAAATGGAAATCAATCCATGATAATTCCCATTAATTAGGTTTTAATCCATTCAACCAACCAAAGTAGCTTTTATGCTATATTGGATTAAAACAAAATTAAGAGGTTTATCATAGATAAATTTCTCACTTGAAAAAAGGTAACTAATGATTCATGCCAAAAACAAGCCCATGGTTAATTTGTTCTTAGTGTAAACTAGGCCCACAATTGATTTTTGGTATTTCATAATTGACCTAAATATTTTTGCAAGCTCTTTGTAAGAAAATGTTGGGTGAAAATAGTTTTGTTTCTAAGCCCATTGTAAAAGATTTTAGAAAAATAGATTTTGGGCTTAGTATTTGGGCCATGGGCCAAAGAATGTTTTTTGATTTGTTTTTAGAAAAAGTCTTATGTCTAAAGACCATCTTGAAAAATTTTAAAAATAGTTTTAGTCTTTTGGGCTTTAAAGAAAAATTTATTTTGAGCTTACAATATACTTAGGTCATATTAGAAAAAGAACAAACCAAATAAGCCATGATTTAGACTAAGATAAACTAACCATAGTCAAACAACATGCATTTAGGGTAAAACCTAAGGAAAGTAACTAGGCCAATTACATGAGCTTTAGTCTTTGGGTAGAAAGGCTTAGGTTCCCATAGCAAGTATATACCAAACGGTATGAGGCTATGAGTGGTTATGCCATGCTCGACTCCATACCTTGAGTGAAAGTATGGTATCCCTTACATAACACAACACGGGTAACACGGGCGTCCTAACTCACGCACACGATGCAAACTAATATGATGCAATGGATAAAATCATTATAAGAAAGAATAGAATAATATAAAGACCAACGGAATCAACTTCTCTTATCCCCAGTGGAGTCGCCACTGTGAGCGAGGATTTTTGCCCCCACTCCCGGTGGAATGGCTCTTGCGACTTCGGCACTGTTTAGGCTCGAGGCCTTAGAGAACATGAACCTAAGTTCGGAGAAAATGGAGTCGCCACCCGGACGGGCCGGAAAAAAGAAAGGGGTGGATGACTCGATTCTTAAGGAATCCCTAACCCCTTAATGGGTTCGGAAAGTTGGGTACGTGTGGGGAAGGTGAGAAATGGCCCTGCACCCCCACAACGCCCGGTTCATTGGAACCGGCCTCCTTTACAGGTCTTAATTATAAAATTCTTAAATATAACAATATTATCCATACTACACACAATAAAAAGAAAGTATCATTATATTAAAATCAAAGCAATGTCCAAACAAAACAAAACAAATAAATGGACACCCATCCAAGGATGGAAACATGTCCTTACATCACATGCCTAGATAGGACACCCACCAAAAAGGTAGAAACATGCCCTTTAAAAAGGTTCTAAAATAGAAAAGAAAATTAAATTACATGATGTTTAACTAATGAGGTACCCACCAAGTGGAAACATACCTCTTACAACTTTTGGAAGTCTAATTTGATTGATAAAAGTAAATAATCATCCATAATAAATAAATCATTCATCAAAGCTATTAACCAAAATATAAAACAAACATCCATCCATGACAAATTAAATAAATCAAGTATTGAAATTAAATAGATTAAAGCATAAGAGATAAATCAAAGCATGTCAAGTATGGAATTGAATAAAGCAAATAAAAGTCCAATTTATGGCTACTGTGACTTTTTATGGAATTAAAATAGATTAGGGTTTTATGTTTTAAAAGATTGGTAAGACTCTAGGATTAACCAAATTAAGGTTTGAATGATGAAATCATGAAACTAAGGTTTTAAACACTTTGAAATACCTTTTAATTCATGATTTTAAATAGTGATTTAAGCTACTGTGTAATTTTAGAGTTTTTATGTTTTTATGTTTTTAAATGTTTTAAAAGGATTAGGGTTCATAAAAATTAGGGTTTAAGGTTTTAAAAGGGTTAGTGTTCATTATTTTAGGTTTGAAAGTTGAATTTTGGATTTTAGGCTTTAAAATTGGGGTTACGGGTAATGAGTAATTTTTAGGATTTTAGAAATCAATTTGATATTTTATGGAGTTTTATGAATTTAAACAAATGGATTGAAGTTTTTATAAGTAGAAAAGATGTTTTTTTAAGGCTTTTTGAATGAAATAGAACCTACTTTAAAATTTTGAAAGAAACAAAATTTGATTTTGGTTTTGTTAAAAAATATGTTCAATTAGAGTTTTAAGATTTTTAAGAAGAAAAAATAACAACTTTAAGTCTTTTTAGAAAAGAAGGTCACGTTTTAGTGTTTTAATCTTGGAAGAATTAAATTAAAGTTCTAAAGTTTTGATTTAAAAAACCTTAAAGTTTATAGATTTGCTAATGTAAAACATAAATAAAAAAGAATTTAGCATACCTTCTTTTGTTGATTCTCCAAAAAATAACTCTTCTTGGATGAACTGTCTCCAAAGACAAGCCTTGGTTGCCTTTTAATTGCTTAATACGTCCTACTGCTGCTTTAAATGTCAATTGAATTGTGTTTTCCTTTTCCTTCCTTGATTTGGTTTCAAAAAATCAAGCTGCTGTGAAAGTTTTTTTTTCCTCCTTGATTTGGTTTAATTAGTCCTTATTTATAGTGGTTTTTAGGTTGTTTTTTCCTAATTCCCCACGGCAATTAATATTAATAAAAAAAGAAATTAAAACCTAATTGAATTAGGTTTCAAAAAAATTGCGTTGAAAAATTTTGCGCTAGCAAAAATTGTGGCAGCGGGCCCGTGGGCGTGCCAGCCCGCAGGAATTTCCTGCGGGAAGTTATTTTGCCCGCAGGAATTTCCTGCAGGCGAAATAACTTCACCCGCAGGAAATTCCTGCGGGAAATCATTTCGCCCTCAGCCCTGCGGGTGAACTGGAGCTGGCCCGACGGGCCCGCGCGACCACTTTTCACTGCTGATTTTTTTTCCGACTCCAATTTTTATTTTTATTTTTTGATTTTTTTGTTCATTTTCATTTTTTAATAAAAATTAGATACTAAGGTAAAAATTATTTAATTAAAATTATTTTGGACCAATTAAACAACAAAAAATATTTTAAACCAAATAAAACATAATGGATCGAATTGGGTCAAAAATTAAGTGTCTACAGTATGAGATAAATGAAAAGGTGATAGTTTCAGAGGTAACAAGTGCTATTTTACAATATAAATTGCCTCCTAAGCTAAAGGACCCTAGAAGTTTTGTAATTAATATCTCTATGAGGAATAGGAAAGAAATGACTAGTATGTGTGACTTGGGAGCTAATATAAATTTGATGCCCTACTCAATTTATTTGCAATTAGAACTTAGGGAACTTAAACCAACTAAGATGGTCTTGCTATTGGCAGATAGAACTCTTAGATTTTTCTAAGGGAATTATAAAGGATGTACTAGTTCAAGTTAGGGTTTAATTGTTCTTATATATTTTATAGTCTTGGATATAGGGGAAGAGATCCCTAGGGATGCTGAGCACACCATTTTGTTTGGAAGTCCTTTTATGGTCACTACTAAAACTTTGACAGATGCTAAAAATGGAAAACTAACCAAAACTGTCTTAGGACAAACTGTGGTATTTTAAATTTTTGACACTTTCCTTATTACCACTATTGCTATTTATGAAAATTGTTCTTTTATTGATTATACTGATCTTGCTGTTGGAGATGTTTTCTTGCAGGAAAGTAGTGATGACAAATTGGAGATGGCTTTGACCTTGGGAGAAGAAGTTAATATTTCTGATGTAGAAATTGAGGAGTGCAAGTTGATGTTAGATGGTGAGATTAATGAAAGGGGACTTGATGATGTTAAGGTAGAGGAAGAGGAGATTCAACCAAAATTGGTTGAACTTAAGGAGCTCCCAAAACATTTGAAATATGTCTTGGGGAGAACATTACACAACCAATGATCATTTCTTCGACTCTCTGAAGTGAAGAAGAGAAAAAGTTGTGAGAGTACTAAAGAGACTTAAGAAAGCCATTGGTTGGGGGTTGAGTGACATTAAGGGCATTGGTTCTTCTATGTGTATGCATAAAATAGTTTTAGACGAGACTCAATCCAAACATGAGTGAGGTAATTAAGAAGGAGGTTCTAAAACTCCTTGATGAGGGGGGGGGGGGTGATCTACCCTATCGCAAATAGTGAATGGGTTAGCCCTGCATATGTGGTACTAAAGAAAATATGTTTAACTATGGTTCAAAATGAGAAAGGAGAGTAGGTACCAACACGCACACAAACTGGGTGGAGAATGTGTATAGTCTATAGAAATCTAAATCGTGTTACCAAGAAAGATTATTTTCCTTTACCATTCATTGATCAAATACTAGATAAATTATTTGGATATGCTTTTTATTATTTTCTTGATGGTCTTTTAGGTTATTACTGAGTTCCTATAGCACCAGAGGACCAACCTAAGATGACCTTCACATGTCCTTTTGAAACATTTGCTTTTCTGAGGATGCCATTTGGGCTTTATAATGCACCAGGCAATTTTCAAAGATGTTTGTTATCCATTTTTTTTAAATGATTGATAATTTCATTGAGGTATTTATGGATGATTTCTACATTTTTGGCACTTCATTTGATAATTATTTGCATAAACTGACTCTTATTCTTGAAAGATGTATTGAATGAAATTTAACTTTAAGTTGGGAAAAGAGTCATTTTAGGGTGGATCGTAGTATTTTTTTTTGGGGCATGTTATATCTCATAAGGGCATTGAGGTGGATAAAACCAAAGTTGATTTGATTGCTAATTTACCACCTCCCACATCTGTTAAAGGGATTAGAAGTTTTTTAGAACATGTTGGGTTTTATAGGAGGTTTATAAATGACTTTTCAAAAATTTATCGTCCTTTGTGTAATTTGCTTGGAAAAGATATTCCATTTATTTTTGATAATAAATGCTTGCAAGCATTTAATATTTTAAAAGAAAATTTAACTTATGCCCCCTGTGATTGTTTCTCCCAATTAGGATTTGCTTTTGAGATTATGTGTGATACTTCAAATTATGCTATTGGAGCAGTGTTAGGCCAGAGGGTAAATAAACTTTTGCATTTAATTTATTATACTATTTTGTCTTTGAATGATGCACAAGTAAATTACACAACCACTGAAAGGGAGATATTAACTGCGGTATTTGCACTTGATAAATTTAGATCTAATTTGATAGGTTCTAAAGTCATTGTATTTTTAGATCATATCACCTTGAAATACTTGTTGACTAAACCACAAGCTAAACCAAGGCTCATTAGGTGGGTTTTAATGTTACAAGAGTTTGATGTGGACATCAGAATAGGAAAGGTAGTGAAAATTTAGTTGCTGATAATCTTTCTAGGCTATCCTCTAATGATGATGATGCACATATTTCTTTTCAAAATGATTTTGAAAGGTTTTCAAATGAGTAGTTTTTTGCCATAACACAAGTACCATGGTATGAGGATATTGCTAATTATCTTTCTTGTGGTGTTTTGAGAAATGACTTGAATTTTCAAGCAAAGAAGAGGTTTTACATTCTTGTAAGTATTATTTTTGGGACGTGCCATATTTTTTTAGAATTTACGAGGATGAAATCATTAGAAGATGTGTGCCAGAAGAAGAGCAATTGCAAGTGCTACAATTTCTCCACAACATGTATTGTGGAGGATATTTTGATGGTAAGAAAATCACGAAGAAAATTCTTCAAAGTGGTTTGTTTTGGCTTACTCTATTTAAAGATGCTTATAATTTTTATATCAAATGTGATAGGTGCCAAAGAGTAGGAAACATAAGAAAAAGAAATCAAATGCCTCTCTATACTTTTGTTGTGGTAGAAATTTTTGATGTATGGGGAATAAAATTCATGATGCCATTCCCAAATCATTTGGTTTGGAATGTATCCTTCTTGCTGTAGATTATGTTTCTAATTTGGTGGAAGCTATTCCCACAAGGACTAATGATGCTAACATTGTTTTGAAATTCTTGAAGGAGTATATTTTGAGTAGGTGTGGAACCCCCAAAGCAATAGTCAATGATGGAGGAAGTTATTTTTGTAACAAGTGGTTTGAGAAGCTAATGACTAAAATGGGTATTAGGCATAAGGTGGAAGTCCATATCATCTATAAACATTTGGTCAAGCCAAATATCCAATAAGTAAATTAAGGGAATTCTAGAAAAGACAGTGAGCACAATGAGAAAGGATTGGGCGATCCGTCTTTCAAAAGCACTTTAGGCTTATCGGACAGCTTTCAAAACTCCTTTGGGGATGAGTCCATATCACTTAATCTTTGGAAAGGCATGGTACTTACTAATGGAATTGGAGCACAAGACTTATTGGGTGATTAAGGCTATAAATATAGACTTAGATAGGGTAAAAGAGTAGAAAATGTTGCAAATTTCTGATCTAGATGAGCTTAGAAATGAAGCTTATGAGAGCTCAAGTATCTACAAGGAGAAGACTGAGGAAATCCATGACAAAATGATCCTAAGAAGAACCTTTAAGCCTGGAAAGAAGGTCCTCTTGTTTAATTCAAGAATAAGAATGTTCCCTGAGAAATTGAAGTCCCGTTGGAGTGGACCATTTTCGGTTATTCAAGTATTCCCATATAAAGTGGTGGAATTTTTAAATTTGAAGATTAATGAAACTTTAAAGGTAAATGGCCAAAGGGTGAAACCCTATTTGTAGGAGGTTGCAAAAGCCATTGACAATGTTGTATTTATTAATGCGTGAAGCAACCACATCCAACTATTGTAATGTTAAAGAAGCGCTTGATGGGAGAAAACCCATTGGTTGACATTTCTTTGTTTTATTTATTTTGGATTTCTAAATTTTCTATGTTAGTTTGTTGTTTGAATAAATTTATCTAGAATAGATGCTATGATGGGTTATTTTTATTGTGGTTGAGTTTCAGAAAAAAGAAAATGAAGGGGAAAACTCAATCAATGTTGTACAGTAGCTGACATTGTAACACCTTTATACCCTATATATGTGTACACACACCCAGTATATGTACAATATGTGTATACAGTATAAAAATATCACAACCCAGTTTAATAAAAATTTTCCCATTCCTCAAAACATTTATGCATATATATATTTATATTTATATATATATCAAAATATATAAAACCTCACATTACTCAATTATATAAAACATTCTTTATAAGTTACAATATATATAGTCCAAAAACATAATATAATTTACATAATATCAAAATATACTATAATATAAATTATATACATGCTGGCAAAATGACTCTAATATTGATGTAGCAGAAATGCTTCAAGCTCAACAAACGCAAGCCTAAACCTGACCAGGCCTAGTAAAACTCTTCGGCTTTACCAGATCACCCCTGTCACCTGCGCGATGAATTATAATCGCGCTAAGATAAAAGCCTAGTGGTACAAACTTTGATAATGATAAAACTTAAAAACAATGCCAATACAAAATGCTTATATGCTATGTCACAATGTGACATTCAAGTTCACTTTTAGATATATACTTTCATCACTTAATAATTGACACAAACACATACACAAACATGGGCCCAAACAAACTAATACATCATTCAAATCCCAGAGTTCCTATTTTCGTCCATAATGTCACCAAGTGTCTAGCCTCAAAGGCAAATCAAAGCTAGCCCCGAAGGCAATTCATATCACAGTAACACCAAGCGTCTATCCCCGAAGGCAAATAACGAGGATAACCTCATTGGCATGCCACCGAACACCGAACTCTAAAAATTGAATAACATATTAGGCACACACTTATTTCATATCTTCCATCCTCAATTCCTTTCTCATTTTCCCATTTTTCTCATTCATTTCAATGTCATTTCATTTCAACATTTCATCACAACATAGGATATTTCATAACGGAAACACATTACCCAAACTAAAATATCCCAAATATTATCCTAAAATTTTAGAAATATTAATTATTGGAAATTAATTAAATGATTTAATGTATATTTATGATTAAGTGATAAGAAAAGAGAGAGGGAAGTGAGTATATGATGTATATATGTAGATATATATATACAACATATACAAGTCAAAATTTCATAAGGTCAAATGATATTTAATTATTTAAAATAGAAATTAATTATGGATAGTGGAAGAGGATATTTGAATGTAATTATACTATTATAATATAATTGCTTAGTGGAGATTAAAAGAAGGGAAATTCATGTGGTTAAGAGTGTTAGTTGTTAGTGGAATAGTTATTGACTATTTTCATCTTCTTCTTCCTTCTCCTTGGTAGCCGGCCACCATCACCATCAAAGGGAAAGAGATTTTGCTTCTTGCTAACTCAAGCAATTGAAGGATTTCAAGTATTCAAGTTGGAGTTTTGAGGATTTTCCTTCATATTTGGTAAGTTTCCAACTTGTTTCCTTGAATTTCCATGAAAGTTTGCATGTGTTAATTGGATGTTTGGTGTAGTTGTGTCTATGGTTGATTTTGGTATATTTGAAGCTATTTTGTCTAGTTAACTATGAAGTTTAGGGTTGGATTGAAAAATAAAGGTTAAGTTTGGTGAAGAGAATAAGAGTTGTGAGTTGTGTAATTTTTGAGTTATGAAGTCTTGGTTGTTGTTGTGTATTTTTTTTGTGTTTAATTGAGTTGTGTTGATTTGTATACAAGTATTATGTGATATAATAATGGATTTGGTTGAGTTTGTATGGATTTGAAATGGTTAATGAAAGATGATAGTTGGATGTGGCATTTTTGTGTCGATTTCAGGTTTTTGGCTTGACACGCCTGGTGACACGACCATGCCTTTTGGCATGTTGATGGTTCTCTTTTTAGTATTGGTGACACGAGCAGTGACACGCCCATATCACTGAGCGTGTCATAGCTACTGTGTTGGAGGAGATTTGACACATGAAGTGACACACCCATGTCATTGAGCGTGTCAAAGCTTCTATGTTGTGAGTTAGGGCACGGTCATGGACATGCCCGTGTTGTTAAGCGTGTCATGTGTAGAGTTTTCCCTAGATAGTTCTTTTCCTTATTTCCTTTATGTATCACTTAGTGATTAATTATTATCACATTTGGATTATGTTTTGAAGAGACTTAAGTACCCTAAACCAAATGTAAAGGGATATCTTGGAAGAGGAGATTGAAGTGATGTTTATTTCTTTTAGAGGTAAGTACAAATTTTGAATATTTGATTATATTTACATGACATTAGGACTTAACACATTTGGTTAGAAAATGTGTTAAGTTACTACATGGTTAATACTATGATTTATATGATGTCACAAATGTATTATGGATAATATGAAATATGATAATGATTCAAAACATATGGATAATGCAAATTGAGATGTGTACATTAAAGATGGTATATAAAGCCTTTGTAATGGCTATAATAATATAAAGAGATATTTGAGACATTGTACCTAATGTGAACATGAGAAAATGAGAAAGGATTTGATAAGGAAATGGGATATATGGAAACATAGTACAATGAATTGATATGAAAATAAAATAAAAATAAGAATAAATTGTGTGCCTGATATGTTATTCAATTTTTAGAGTTCTGGGTTTGGCGGCATGCCTATGAATTGCCTATGGGCTAAACGCTGGGCGTCAATGTGAAAATGTTTTTGAGGTGAAATGGTTGGGCCGTAAGCCTCATAAATAAATCCTTAAAGGTAGGCTGGGTGAAATGACCGGGTCTTACACTCAGACCTAGTTAGATTAATCCATGGATATATTGCCTACGGGGCTAGACACAAGGTGTCATTATAGACCAAAGCAGTAACTCTAAAATTTGAATGGCATATTAGATCGTTTTTGGGCCCATGCTTGTCTTTGCTTTAATGTGAATTATGAGTTGAGGAACAATTGAGTCATATATTAAACTATGATAATATAATGTTATGAGATATGATATATTTATGTGTTGTGTATTAGCATTACATTTGCACTATATTGATATTAAAGTTTGTATCACTAAGTGTATGGCTTAGCGCGATTGTGATTCATCGCGCAGGTGACAGGGTAGATCCGGTTGAGATAGAGAGTTCATCTAGATCGAGTCGAGTTTAGACTTGAGATCTTGAGAGCGGAGTTGATTTTGGACGTCAAGATTAGAGACTAACTGCCAGCATGTATATATTTTATATTTTTGTACATATTGATTTTGATGTATATATATGTACATTCCGTTTCCGCAAACTAGTGAAAATGTTTTGGATAAATCTTTGGTAATGAAGTAAACATATGTGTTTTAGCAGATAATATATTTCATTTACTATTTATATGATATTAGATAAATGTTTTAAGTTACACAAATTTTGTAATTGAAGAATTGTTTTGTCAAAATGGCTGTGACATTCATGTATCCTCTATACATATATTACATATGTTGGGTATATGTAGTGTATATATATTGGGTATTAGGGTGTTACACAAACACTTTGGGTCATTTTCTCATTTTGCACACAATTCACATTTTATTCAATCTAGCCATTAACAATGGCATTTCATAATGCAAAATAATGTATAAATAGCAATTTACCTATCATGGCACAATGTTCATGTATCAAATAGCTTAACACATTTTCATCCAAAATGTGTTAAGCCCAATCTAATGCCAACATATTTAATTTATCAAAAGTTTGTATTTACCTTAGAAAGCACTCCAAAACAAGCTTCAAAACTCCCTTCAACCTTGTCTTCCAAGTTGCCCTTCAACACTAGGATTGGGCAAGCTACTCTCTCTCAATGCCTAAACCAAATGTGATTATAAACAACCATTTAATATTACATTCTAAGGCATTCTCAATATCAAACCATTTAAATTAGGAACTACAAATGAAAGACAAAGAAATGAGTTATTTTGGACAATTTTTTCAAGTAACATGTCCAATAACACGGGCATGTTAATGATAGTGTCATTAACCCACTCTTACAGAAGCTTTGACACGTCCAACAACATGGGCATGTCACTGCCCATGTCATTAATTTTGCCTTATGAAACTTTGACACGCCCAACAAGACGAGCGTGTTACTAGCCGTGTTAATTATTTTGCCTTACAGTAGCTATGACACGCTCAAAGACATGGCCGTGTTACTGGTCGTGTCATCAACGTTGAAACTCAGCACCATTGACATGCCTAATGACATGGCCGTGTCAGGCAAAATTTTTTGCATTTCATACACTCAACCATTCAACACAACCACTTCTAAACTCAACTTAAATTCAATCACTTCTTCAATCCAACCTTAAAATCATTATTAACTACTCACAACAACTTTATACATACCCAAATAAGCTATTAAGACATGCTAATACACAATTCCAAAATCCACATATCATATTCTTCCATAGAATTCCAAAGAATTTGCAAAAATGATAAAGAAACTTACCAATTAATGAAGAATCCTCAAAAACTCCACTTGAATCCTTGAAATTCTTTAAATCCTTGATGTATGGAAGAAGAAGAAACTCTCCCTTACTCTCTCTCTCTCTAGGTCATGTTCAAGGAAGAATAAGAAGAAGAAAGAAGAAACACCTCTTCATTTAATTCCATCCTTATCTATATATATATATTAATTATTTTATATTTTAACTTTTCTACTTTTACTCCTTTTATATGTGGTGTATATGTTGTTTTTACTTTAAAAAGATTTCAAATATACATTCTACTTTATCACTTAAAATCCTTTCATTTTCCATTTAAATCATTTATTTAATTTATCCAATTTAATTTTAATTTATTTTATTTAATTTTTAAAAATTAGGGGTGTTACAGACATGGCTAGAGACATGGCCAAGTCAGAAGAGACATAACCAGATTCTCAATTTTTTAAAAATATTTTGAACAGAAGCAGACATGACCAAGCATCTTGGCCGTGTCCATGACCGTGTCAAAACTTTAAAAAAATGTTCTAGACACATAATAGGACACGGCTAGAGGTCTTGGCTGTGTCAATCAGTTTCATAAAAATCTTATTTTTGGCATAATAGAACACAGGCTAACATCTTGGCCAGGTTATGCAACCATTCCTTGAATACTCATTTTTACACAGAACCGAACAAGCTCACCTAGCTTGGTCATGCTTTTGGCCGTGTCCCCTACAATTCTTAGGCACGATTCGAATTGATGATGAATCTTACTCTGAATTGAGTTTGGATGAAGATGCACCAGTCCCAGATAACTATGAGTTGATCAGCAAAATAGAGGCATTAGAGGACAAAGTTGATCGAAATCATGCTCAGGTGCTTAATCAACTTGAACTCATCAACAACAACTTGGCTAGGATTCTTAGCCTTCACCTTTCAGCTGCATCATCTTCACAACCTCCGTCATAGTAGTTTCAACTAGTCATATAAAAGATTTATTCATTTTATATTATTGAATGTTTTAATTTTTGTTTTTAGTAATTGATACTTTATGTTTATATTTTGTTAATGTTTTGTTTATTTTTATTTCTTTATGGAACAATTAATGTTTGTTTTTGGTAAGGATTAAAGTAGCTCTTTGTCTCACACCATGGAACAATGGAAGACATGTTTTACCTAAACTTCTTTTCTTTTAATTTGTGCATATTGACATTGGGGACAATGTGAATCTTTAAGTGTGGGGTGCAAAGTTTTACTTTTAACTTATATTTGTTGAGTTTAGTAATATAGTATTTTTCTTTGAATAAATGATTTTTAAAAAAAAGTTCAATTCTTATAAGATTGAGAATTGACTAGAATTAGTGCCTATTGTCAATTTTGATGGTTATTCTTTGCATTACCTTTAACTTGTGAGAAATTGAATCTTTGAAGTAGGATACCAACTTGTTATTATTTGAGTGAGCATTCTTAATTGATATATTACTAGAACTTGCTTAGATATATATATTTCAAGACTACATAAAAATTTAAATTAGGCATCAATATGATTAAGGCAATTAGGTAAACCCATTTAGCTTAAAAGGCCAGCCAACCTTTTATATGTATCTTTAGTAAGCCAATTTTGAGCATATTTCATTTTTTATATTTCTTTCTTTTACACAGTAACTTTAGCCATGAATTTTTTCATTCCAACTATTGTCCCTTTATTAGGTGCAAGAGCATTTGAAGAACCTAGTAGTTGAGTTGTGTCAAATAAGTATGGAGTTGAATTTATTGGGTTGAAAATTTATAAATAAACAACTTGTAACTATTGTTTTTCTTTGTTAGAATTGTCTTCTTTCCTTGTGTTAGCGCTATCTAAGAAATGATAATCAATTTGCATTCTATTGAGATTAAAAGAGAGAGAGAGAGAGAGAGTAGAATCATTTCTCATATGGCTAAGGTTGGAATAAGCTTTGTTATGACCATTGTAATAAAATAAGAAGATTTTAAATTCTCTTGTAAGGGGTATCTTAGTATCAAATGCTAAGTGAGTCAATATTGCTTTTGGAGAATGTTGGGTTACATATGTGTTTAGTTGCTTTATTCTTTAAGTGCTTTTGAACTTAATGAATAGCTCACATATCCAAATGTCATACTGTGAGCAGGAATTTTTGCCACCACTTCCGGTGGAATGGTTCTTGCCACTTCGGCACTGTTTAGCCTCGGGGCCTTATAAAATATGGACCTAAGTCCTGATAAAATGGAGTCACCACTCGGACTGGTCGGGAAAAATGGATGACTCAATTCCTAAGGAATCTGTAATATCCCAATATGTGCCTTAGAAGATTTGAATATTATTGTTGTTTGTTTGAATTATGTGTATATGTTATGTTGATAAGAAAAGAAATTGAAAAGAGAATGTTTATGTATTGTTTAAAAAGGAAAGTAATGTGTAGAGAGAAAGTGTATATGTTGGGTATATGGTTATATATATAACATATACATAAGTCAAAAGAGATGGTCAATGGAAGAGGATATTTATTTGTGATATGTGAAATTACTTAAGTGGGCATATAAGTTAAAAGAAGTTAAGTTAAATGGATGAGGGCATTTAAGTAATTTTCCTTTTTGGAATGCATGGTGGAGATTTAAAGAGAAGAGAAGATTGACTTTGTCTCTTTCACATGTCTAATTTCTTCTCTTTTCCTTTAGTTGGCCGGCCCTCCTTAGCAAATGAACAAGAGTGATTTTTGTTGGTTCCAAATCCAAAATTGAAGGAAGAATCAAAGGATTAAGTTGGAGATTTGTGAAATTCATCAACTTTGGTAAGTTCTTTCTCTTGATTTTCCTTTGTTCTTTTGAAGTTGTGTTTGGGGTTGATGAGTTGATATGGATGGTTGATTAGATTTGTTTGTGGTATGTTTTTAAGTGTTGAATTTGATGTTAAGTTAAGAAGTTAAATTGTTGTTGATATTGGAAGTGTTGGAGTTGAGATTGTTTTAGGGTTTTAAAGTGATGAAGGATGTTTAACTTGAGTTTGCTTAATTATTTTCATAGATTTGCATGTGGGTGATGTTGGTTGGAGTTGTACGCTTAGAAATGTGGTTTTGGCCAAAGGCAGTAGCCTTGTGGATGCCACGCCCGTGGCCTTGATTGCCATGGTCGTGGCCATGTGGAGTCAATTGTAGCCATGGCCGTGGAGGTGTGGAGCATGGGAGGCAGAACCATAATTTAACCCACGCCCGTGGGGGTTGGGTTGGCCACGACCGTGGGCCTTTGTGAGTGATGTTGAAGTGTAATTTGTGATTTAAGGGTTTAGTAAGAGGTTATTAAGTGATAAATTGTATTGGAATTCATGAAATTGTATCATTTTTGGATTAGGTTTTGAAAGAAGGTGATTTGCCCTAATTTGGGAAGTGAAGAATCTTGGAAAAAGGAAAGTGTTTAGAGTTGTGTGAATTGTTATTGAGGTAAGTACAAATCTTGCATTATTGCATTGTTAATTCATATGAATAATGTTATGTTGTATGTAATATGGAACATACATTCATAAGATAATGTTGAGATTTAACATGTATTTGATGATAATGATTATGCATATTAATAATGTGATTTGTGATGTTATATGTAAAATGTGAAGGATATGATGAGGTAATTGATTATGTATACTTGATTAATGAAATATTATAATATTAATTGAGATATGATATGATATGAGGCCATTGTGATTGGCTATGATAACTCAAATATGATGTGAAGCCATTGTGATTGGCTATGATGATTCAATTGAAAGATATAAGGCATGTTTGCCTAATTGATGATGAGAATTGAGAATGAAATAATAAATGAATTGTGTGTCTAATGTGTTATTCATTTTCAGAGTTTTGTTGTTGGTGGCATGCCTAATGGTAACAATCTCTTGAAGTTAGGTTGGATTTAATCCTTGAAGCCTAATTGAGATGTTACAACCCTTGAAGCTAGGTTGGGTTGGTTCTTAAAGCCAAGTTGGGTTGACACTTAGCATGCTTTGTTCCCCTTGAAGCTTGGTTGAACCTAATCCTTGAAGCCTAGTTGGGTTTATGATAATGATAAAAGTGATAACAAAACCAAAACATTAACTCTGAAAATTGAATGGCATATTAGTGTATGTTGGGCCCAATGCTTGTCTTTGTTTAAATGTGATTCATTAATGATAAAATGATTGTATAATGAGATCTATGGAAGGACTTTGCAATGGGATATGTATATATGTGTATGGTTTGTGAACTATGAAGGTGTAATATTAGTTTTCCACTTGTGATGTTATTTTTATTGCTAAAATGGGTGACATTGCATTGCATTAAAGCATAATGATAGCATAAGTTGTATTACTAAGCCGTTGGCTTAGCGCGATAGTGTTGATCGCGCAGGTGACAGAGTTGAACCCGAGAGTTCCTCGAGACCAAGTGAGAGTAGACATTGAAGAATTTACTTTTGGACTTAAAGATCAGAGAAGAGCTGCCAATCATGTATATATATTCTATGTTTTGTAAACTTTGGTTTGTAACATATTTGTAATAACTTCCACTATGAATTAATAAACATTTTATATATATCTATATATGGTGTCTTTTGGATTTCTTTTAAAATGTTTGAGATTGGTTTCACTTATTTACAAAGATATATGTTGTGTATTTTTAAACTGTGACATTTCCTATATTCAGTATACGTATATTACGATCGTTTAAGCATGCTTGGTACGTATACGGGGTATAGGGGTGTTACAATTGTTTTGGTATCAGAGCCTAGGTTTGAGATTCTCAACCTAGGTGAAGTGTAAGAAAAAGAGTATTTTGACTTTAAAAAATTGGTTTTTGAATAATATAAATGTTTGGGATTGGTAGTCTTTGATATTTAATAAGATGTATTCTACTGTGTTTGCAGACATAGGTTGTGATGGATTCTCACTTACGACAGTCAGTAGAGGGTAGTGCGGAGAGCGTAGCTCCTGATGAGGTTAGAGAGGGAGCTAGAATGGATAGTGCTGGAGATGTACCTGCTTCTGTGTCGGGGAGACCAGCTGGTGAGGAGGTTCCACCAGTCTGGCTTAGGCATGTGGTAGAGGCTTTGAGGCCAGTACCAGTGCAACCACCGCCACCACCCCCACAGCCTTTCGTATCAGCGAGGCATTATGACAAATTAAGGAAATATGGAGCAGAAGATTTCTTAGGTACTATTGATCTAGCTGTAGCTGAGCAGTGGCTAGATAAAGTACAGAGAATATTTGTTCAGTTGCAGGCCACTCCAGAAGAAAAATTTGATTATGCACGATCATTGTTGCAGAAGGATGCATATAACTGGTGGAAGACGGTGCCTCATGCTATGGATGATCCACCTACCTTGTCCTATGCTGATTTTCTAAGAGAGTTTGAATTGAAGTATACTCCGAGGGAGTATAAAGATGTGAAGAAAATGGAGTTTCTAAGCTTAAAGCAAGATCACCGGACTGTGACGGAATATGAGTTAGAGTTTATCCGGTTGAGCCAGTATGCTGGGGGTATTATATCTGATGAGATAGATAGATGCAGGAGATTTGAGGAGGGATTGAGGCCCTCTATCTTGTGTCTTGTGGCTGGATCTAGATATCATGATTTTTCCCAGCTTGTGGCAGCAGCTCGGAGTGTGGAAAGAGCTCAAGTTATTGCAGCTACTTCAGAGGAAGAGATCAGGGTTAGAAGGCCCCAGTTTGAGGCAGGGTCTTCATCTGCGAAAAGAGGTAAAGGAAGTTTTGTTCCTCGGGTTAGTAGGAGTCAGAGGCCAGCTGGTAGGTCAGTACAGTTTCAGAGGCAGAGATCGAGACCTACAGTTTCAGTGGCGAGTGCTCCGACCCCATTGACTCAGAGATCCACTCTACCCATATGTATTCATTGTGGTAGGCCACATGGTGGTACTTGTTGGAGGACTGGTGTGGCAGGGGTATGTTTCAGATGTGGATCGCCTGATCATTTTGTTAGAGATTGTCCTGAGAGACAAGAGCAGATGTCGGTAGATTCTGCAGCTTCTCGACCTGGTGTGAGGGGAGGTCGAGGAGGCAGAAGTTTCAGCAGAGGAGGCAGATCTGGGTTCAGTCCTAGAGGAGGTTCTACATCCAGAGAGAGTAGACTAGAGGAGACTGGATCTTCTCAGAGGATATATGTGATGCAGAGGCAGCCAGATGCTTCGGCAGTCATAGCTGGTACTTTTTCTTTATTTGGTATTTCTGTACTTGCTTTAATTGATCCCGGATCCACGCATTCATATATTAGTGCATCTATTTTGCCTGTGTCTGATGTGCATGCTGAATCCCTAGGATTTGATGTATTGGTAACAAATCCTTTAAGGCATAGTGTGATTGTTAGCAAAGTGCACCGGGATAGTGCAGTGGTGGTTCAAGGTGAGGAGTTCCTTGGAGATTTCATTGAGATGCCTTTTAAGGAATATGATGTGATCCTAGGCATGGACTGGCTATCTAGACATGGAGCTGTGGTAGACTGTAAAAAGAAAATTGTTACTTTGAGAACCAGCGATGGTAGAGAGGTGTTAGTATCTAGTGAACAGGGACAGCTAGCATCCTTGTTTGTTTCAGCTGTTGCAGCTAGAAGATTGATTAGAAAAGGATGTGATGCTTACCTTGCTTATATTGTGGATACGAGAGTAAGGGGTTCTCAAATTGATAGTATACCTACAGTTGCAGAATTTCCAGATGTGTTTCCAGAAGAGTTGCCAGGGTTGCCTCCTGAGAGAGAGGTGGAGTTTGGTATTGAATTATTGCCTGGTACCACTCCTATCTCTATTACTCCTTATAGAATGGCACCTGCTGAACTGAGAGAATTGAAGGTACAGTTGCAGGAGTTGTTAGATAAAGGGTTTGTTCGCCCTAGTGTTTCACCGTGGGGAGCTCCTGTTTTGTTTGTGAAGAAGAAAGATGGTACTATGAGATTGTGTATCGATTATAGGCAATTGAACAAGGTGACTATTAAAAATAAATATCCTTTGCCTAGAATTGATGATCTCTTTGATCAATTGAAGGGTGCAGCAGTGTTTTCCAAAATTGATTTGAGATCAGGGTACCATCAGTTGAGGGTCAGAGCTGAAGATGTTCCTAAAACAGCCTTTCGTACAAGGTATGGGCATTATGAGTTTCTGGTTATGCCTTTTGGTTTGACGAATGCACCTGCAGTTTTTATGGACTTGATGAATAGGGTGTTTAGGCCTTATTTGGATCAGTTTGTGGTAGTGTTTATAGATGATATTTTGGTATATTCACGTAATGAGGAAGAGCATGACAAGCATTTGCGGATTGTGCTGCAAATTTTGAGAGAGCAACAATTGTTTGCTAAACTGTCGAAGTGTGAGTTTTGGCTTGACCAAGTAACGTTTCTCGGTCATATAGTTTCAGCGGAAGGTATTAGAGTTGATCCGAGTAAAGTTGAAGCTATTTTGAATTGTAGTCCACCAAAGTCTGTGACTGAAGTTAGAAGTTTTCTGGGTTTGGCAGGCTATTACCGACGGTTTGTGAAAGGATTTTCTTTGATAGCTACTCCACTTACCAGATTACTTCGAAAAGGAGTTAGATTTGTGTGGACAGATCAGTGTCAGGCAAGCTTCGAACAGTTGAGAGAAATGTTAACTCAAGCGCCTGTTCTTACTTTACCGGTGGAAGAT
Source organism: Garcia nutans (assembly GCA_947685225.1). Classification (NCBI taxonomy): domain Eukaryota; kingdom Viridiplantae; phylum Streptophyta; class Magnoliopsida; order Malpighiales; family Euphorbiaceae; genus Garcia; species Garcia nutans. The sequence continues at coordinate 5,038,969 of CANTUV010000013.1, forward strand.
AAACCATATGTGATTTATAGTGATGCTTCACATAATGGTTTGGGTTGTGTTCTGATGCAAGAAGGTAAAGTTATAGCTTATGCTTCTCGACAGTTGAAACCTCATGAGCTCAATTATCCAACTCATGATTTGGAATTAGCAGCCATTGTGTTTGCATTGAAGATATGGCGACACTATCTGTATGGGGAGAAATGTTTCATATACACTGATCATAAAAGTTTAAAATATTTGGGTGTCCAAAAAGAGCTTAATCTTCGGCAGAGAAGATGGTTGGAATTGATTAAAGACTACGACTGTTTGATTGATTATCATCCGGGTAAAGCAAATGTTGTTGCTGATGCCTTGAGTCGAAAGTCTTTAGCAGGTTTGACTGTTTATTCGCTCTCGTTGCTTGTTGAATTGAGAGAATTGCATGCTAGTTTTATATCTTATGATGATGGTGCATTGTTGGCACAGTTGCAATTGAAACCAGTATTGTTGGATCAGATTAAAAAGGCTCAATTGGCTGATGAGAAGATTCAAAAGATTGTTTCAGATTGCCAGAATGGAAAGAGTAGAGATTTTATTGTGAGAAATGATGGGAGTCTTTGGTTTAAAAACAGATTGTGTGTACCCGATGATGCTAATTTGAGAAGGATCATTTTAGAAGAAGCACATCAATCAGTATTTGCTATGCATCCGGGCAATACAAAGATGTATCATGATTTGAAGCAATATTACTGGTGGTCCGATATGAAGAGAGACATAGCGGAGTTTGTATCCAAATGTCTCACATGTCAGAGGGTAAAAGCTGAGCATCAGGTTCCAACAGGGTTACTTCAACCGTTATCAGTGCCTGAATGGAAATGGGATAGAGTAACAATGGATTTTGTGTCTGGTCTACCATTAACACAAAGGAAGCATGATGCTATTTGGGTGATTGTGGATAGGCTGACTAAGACAGCTCATTTTCTTCCGGTTCGGATGGATTATTCTCTGGAAAGGTTAGCTGAGCTGTATATCCATGAGATTGTGAAGTTGCATGGTGTCCCAACTTCTATAGTGTCTGATCGAGATCCCTGATTTACTTCAAGGTTTTGGAAGAGTTTACATGGTGCTTTGGGTTCTCGATTGCACTTTAGAACTGCTTTTCATCCGCAAACAGATGGGCAGTCAGAGAGAGTGATACAGATTATCGAGGATATGTTGAGAAGCTGTGTCATTGATTTCTCTGGAGGTTGGGATAGATTCTTACCACTTGTGGAGTTTGCTTACAATAACAGTCACCAATCCAGCATTGATATGGCACCATTTGAAGCATTGTATGGTAGACGGTGTAGGACACCTCTATGTTGGAATGAACTTGGAGAAAGTAAGTTAATTGGTCCTGATTTGGTGAAAGAAACTGAAGAGAAGGTGAAAATGATTCAAGAGAGGTTGAAAGCAGCTTCAGACCGACAGAAGTCCTATTCAGATTTGAAGAGGAGAGACATTGAGTATGATGTGGGAGATAAAGTATTTTTGAAAGTGTCTCCTTGGAAGAAGATTTTAAGATTTGGTCGGAAAGGGAAATTGAGTCCTCGTTTCATTGGACCATATGAAGTGTTGGATAGAGTTGGGCCAGTTGCTTATCGGTTTGCTTTGCCACCTGAGTTGGATAGGATCCATAATGTATTCCATGTTTCTATGTTGAGGAGATATAGGTCGGATCCATCTCATATTTTGCCAATTGAATCTATCGAAGTAAGTCCAGATCTTACATTTGAAGAAGAGCCAGTTGCTATTTTGGCACGTGAAGCGAAAGAATTGAGAAATAAGAAAGTGCCACTTGTGAAGATTTTGTGGAAGAATCATGCAAAAGAAGAGGCAACTTGGGAAAGTGAGCAAGCTATGCGAGATCAATATCCTCAACTATTTCAGGCTTGATATCAGGTAATTTCGAGGACGAAATTTCTTTTTAGAGGGGGAGAATTGTAATATCCCAATGTGTGCCTTAGAAGATTTGAATATTATTGTTGTTTGTTTGAATTATGTGTATATGTTATGTTGATAAGAAAAGAAATTGAAAAGAGAATGTTTATGTATTGTTTAAAAAGGAAAGTAATGTGTAGAGAGAAAGTGTATATGTTGGGTATATGGTTATATATATAACATATACATAAGTCAAAAGAGATGGTCAATGGAAGAGGATATTTATTTGTGATATGTGAAATTACTTAAGTGGGCATATAAGTTAAAAGAAGTTAAGTTAAATGGATGAGGGCATTTAAGTAATTTTCCTTTTTGGAATGCATGGTGGAGATTTAAAGAGAAGAGAAGATTGACTTTGTCTCTTTCACATGTCTAATTTCTTCTCTTTTCCTTTAGTTGGCCGGCCCTCCTTAGCAAATGAACAAGAGTGATTTTTGTTGGTTCCAAATCCAAAATTGAAGGAAGAATCAAAGGATTAAGTTGGAGATTTGTGAAATTCATCAACTTTGGTAAGTTCTTTCTCTTGATTTTCCTTTGTTCTTTTGAAGTTGTGTTTGGGGTTGATGAGTTGATATGGATGGTTGATTAGATTTGTTTGTGGTATGTTTTTAAGTGTTGAATTTGATGTTAAGTTAAGAAGTTAAATTGTTGTTGATATTGGAAGTGTTGGAGTTGAGATTGTTTTAGGGTTTTGAAGTGATGAAGGATGTTTAACTTGAGTTTGCTTAATTATTTTCATAGATTTGCATGTGGGTGATGTTGGTTGGAGTTGTACGCTTAGAAATGTGATTTTGGCCGAAGGCAGTAGCCTTGTGGATGCCACGCCCGTGGCCTTGATTGCCATGGCCGTGGCCATGTGGAGTCAATTGTAGCCATGGCCGTGGAGGTGTGGAGCATGGGAGGCAGAACCATAATTTAACCCACGCCCGTGGGGGTTGGGTTGGCCACGACCGTGGGCCTTTATGAGTGATGTTGAAGTGTAATTTGTGATTTAAGGGTTTAGTAAGAGGTTATTAAGTGATAAATTGTATTGGAATTCATGAAATTGTATCATTTTTGGATTAGGTTTTGAAAGAAGGTGATTTGCCCTAATTTGGGAAGTGAAGAATCTTGGAAAAAGGAAAGTGTTTAGAGTTGTGTGAATTGTTATTGAGGTAAGTACAAATCTTGCATTATTGCATTGTTAATTCATATGAATAATGTTATGTTGTATGTAATATGGAACATACATTCATAAGATAATGTTGAGATTTAACATGTATTTGATGATAATGATGATGCATATGAATAATGTGATTTGTGATGTTATATGTAAAATGTGAAGGATATGATGAGGTAATTGATTCTGTATACTTGATTAATGAAATATTATAATATTAATTGAGATATGATATTATATGAGGCCATTGTGATTGGCTATGATAACTCAAATATGATGTGAAGCCATTGTGATTGGCCATGATGATTCAATTGAATGATATAAGGCATGTTTTGCCTAATTGATGATGAGAATTGAGAATGAAATAATAAATGAGTTGTGTGTCTAATGTGTTATTCATTTTCAGAGTTTTGTTGTTGGTGGCATGCCTAATGGTAACAATCTCTTGAAGTTAGGTTGGATTTAGTCCTTGAAGCCTAATTGAGATGTTACAACCCTTGAAGCTAGGTTGGGTTGGTTCTTGAAGCCAAGTTGGGTTGACACTTAGCATGCTTTGTTCCCCTTGAAGCTTGGTTGAACCTAATCCTTGAAGCCTAGTTGGGTTTATGATAATGATAAAAGTGATAACAAAACCAAAGCATTAACTCTGAAAATTGAATGGCATATTAGTGTATGTTGGGCCCAATGCTTGTCTTTGTTTAAATGTGATTCATTAATGAGATCTATGGAAGGACTTTGCAATGGGATATGTATATATGTGTATGGTTTGTGAACTATGAAGGTGTGATATTAGTTTTCCACTTGTGATGTTATTTTTATTGCTAAAATGGGTGACATTGCATTGCATTAAAGCATAATGCTAGCATAAGTTGTATTACTAAGCCGTTGGCTTAGCGCGATAGTGTTGATCGCGCAGGTGACAGAGTTGAACCCGAGAGTTCCTCGAGACCAAGTGAGAGTAGACATTGAAGACTTTACTTTTGGACTTAAAGATCAGAGAAGAGCTGCCAATCATGTATATATATTCTATGTTTTGTAAACTTTGGTTTGTAACATATTTGTAATAACTTCCGCTGTGAATTAATAAACATTTTATATATATCTATATATGGTGTCTTTTGGATTTCTTTTAAAATGTTTGAGATTGGTTTCACTTATTTACAAAGATATATGTTGTGTATTTTTAAACTGTGACATTTCCTATATTCAGTATACGTATATTACGATCGTTTAAGCATGCTTGGTACGTATACGGGGTATAGGGGTGTTACAGAATCCCCAACCCCCTAATGGGTTCGAAAAGTTAGGTACGTGTGGGAAAGGTGAGAAATGGCCCAGCACCCCCATAATGCCCGGTTCATTAGAACCGATCTCCTTTACAGGTCTTAATATTAAAAAATTCTTAAATATAACAACATTATCCATATTACACACAATAATTAAAATAAAGCATCGATATATTAAAAATCAAAACAATGTCTAAGCAAAACAAATAAATGGACACCCTCCGAAGATGGAAACATGCCCTTACATCCATGCCTAAATATGACACCCACCGAAAGCTAGAAACATGTCTGTTACATTGGTTCTAAAATGGAAAAGCAATTTAAATTACATGATATTTAACTAATGAGGTTGTAATATCCTCATATGTGGCTTAGAAGTTTTGATTATGTTGTTGTTGTTGTTGTTGTTATTGTTTAATTGAATTGTATGCATATGATGGGGTAAGAAAAGAAATTGGAAAGTGAATGCTTGTGCATATGTGTTTTGGAGGAAGAATTAGGGTTTAGAGACAAATGTATATGTTGTGTATATGATGATATATATAACATATAAAGTGGTCAAATGAAGAGTCAAGGTGATGGTTAAGTGGAAGAAGATATTTTTGGTTGTTAATGAAATTACATATAAGGACTTATATGAGACAAAGGTTAGTTATATGATTGAGGGTGTTTTAGTAATTGCTTGGATAAGAACACTTGGTGGAGATTAAAAGTAAAATTTGACTTTGTATCTTGATCATTGTCTTCTTTCTTCATGAAGTGGCCGGCTCTCCATTAGCAAAAGGAAAAAAGAAGTGTTCTTGATGATAGAAGCAAATTGAAGAAGCAATCAAAGGATTTGACAAGGGATTTGTGGAATTTCTTCTTTGTAGGTAAGTATTTTCTTGTTTTCTTTACTTATTTGGAAGTTGTGTTGGAAGTAAAGTAGGGTTTGATGATTTTGTGATTTGGTGGATTTGAGATGTGTTTGGTTGTGTTTTCAAATGTTAAATTGATTTTAAGTTATGAGTTTAATTGAAGGTTGTTGTTGGAAATGATGGTTGTTGATTTGGATGGATGGAGAAGGATGTTGATTTTAGGGTTTTGAGTTAATATGTGTTTAATTGTGATATTAATGTGTGGTGAAGTAGTTTTTATGATGAATATGTGTTTAGAACATTGATTATGTTCATGTGAAATATGTTATATAATGAATATTGTGTTTGAGTGTAATTGAGAAAGGGTTGGTTTTAGTTAAGGTTTTGTGATTTGGTGACACGGCCAAAATCAATTCTAGGGGAGTGGGCGTGTCCCTTAGAAGAGTGGGCGTGTCAATTATTTGGATTGGCTACTGTCTCTTTTGGTTTTAAGGACACGGGCGTGTCCATCAAAAGTGTTGGGCGTGTCATTTATTTGAGGAAGCTACTGCCTCTTTTCTTTTTAAGGACACGGGCGTGTCACTCAAGATGGTTGGGCGTGCCTTTCAAATGATTTGAACATTGTTTGATTTCTTGGTTCTCTTTGCATGGTTTAAATTCTTCAAAAGTTCCATTGTTCCTAAACTTAAACATGAACATTATAAACATGTTTCAAACACAAGAATGATCTAATCAAATGAATGTGGATGGTCCTAAAGCTATGAATCATGTCAATTGTGTTTTGCCCTAATTGCATTGTTGAGAATTAACAATGTTATGTTATGCACTTTGAATGGCAATGTGTTTCATGATTAATATGGAATGAAATGTTGATATTTATGAATGGTGCTATGTGAGATAAATATACATTTGAATAATGAAGTGTTATATTGTGAAATGAAATGTGAAGCCATTGTTATTGGCTAAGGTGATTCAATGGAAATAAATGAGGCATGTTTGCCTAAATGATAATGAGAATTGAGAATGAAAACTAAATGGATTGTGTGGCTAATGTGTTATTCCATTTTCAGAGTTTGTTGTTGGTGGCATGCCTAATGATAGTAACAATCTCTTGAAGTTAGGTTGGATTGAATCCTTGAAGCCTAATTGAGATGTTACAACCCTTGAAGCTAGGTTGGGTTAGTTCTTGAAGCCAAGTTGGGTTGATGCTTAGCATGCTTTGCTCCCCTTGAAGCTTGGTTGAACTTAATCCTTGAAGCCTAGTTGGGTATATGATATTGATATTGATAAATGTGATAACAAAACCAAAGCATTAACTCTGAAAATTGAATGACATATTAGTGTGTCTTGGGCCCATGCTTGTCTTTGCTTAGTGTTGTTCATAAATGACTAAATGATTAACTAATAAAATATATGCAAAGATGTTGAATTCTGATATACATATATGTATGTTAGGTTATGAAATGTAAAAGTATGTTGTTAGCTTTGCATTTATGTTGTTACATGTATGATAAATTAGAATTGGCATTGTATAGCATTTAAGCATGTTTATTGCATGTTTTATCTTACTAAGCCCTTGGCTTAGCGCGATAGTGTTTAATCGCGCAGGTGATAGAACTGATAGAATCGATCCCGAGAGCTCTTCGAGACCGAGTGAGAGTAGACATTGAAGAGTTGATTTTGGAAGCTTAAAGATCAGAGCTGACTTGCCAATCATGTATAAATCTTTTATATTGTGTAAAGTTTTGTTGATAATGTAAATATATGTATAATAGTAAATATGTATTCAAATGTTTTCATATATATACATATTTTATAACTTCCGCTGTGTAATATATAAATGTATATATATATATAGATAACTAATATGTTTTGTTTTATAAGTAAATGATCTATTTTGTTAATAAGATATAATGATATGGATATGGTATCAAGTTTTAAAATGTTTTGAATGTTAAGGAAACCGTAGCATCCCTATGTTTGGTGCACTTATGCTACATTGTTGTGGTTGTAGTGTGTGTGCATTGGATATGGGGGTGTTACAATTGTTTTGGTATCAGAGCCTAGGTTTGAGATTCTCAATCTAGGTAAAATAAAATAAAAAGAATATTTTTACTTAAAAAGTGGTTTTGAATAACATATACGTTTGAGATTGGCAGTCCCTGATCTTTAATAAGATGTAATCTGCTGTGTTTGCAGTATTAGGTGTTGATGGATCCTCACTCAAGACAGTCAGTTGAGGGTAGTGCCGAGAGCATTGCTCCTGCCGAGGGAGCTAGGGTTGATAGTGTTGAGGAGGCACCTGCTTCGGTGTCGGGTAGACCAGCTGGAGAGGAGGTTCCGCCAGCCTGGTTTAGACATATGATGGAAGTAATGAGACAAGCACCAGTACAGCCACCTCCACCACCACCCCAGCCTCAGGTTCAGATGAGACAGTATGATAAATTGAGGAAGTTTGGGGCGGAAGATTTTATGGGAACCACTGATCCAGCAGTGGCTGAGCAATGGTTAGGTAAAGTGCAGAGAATCTTTATTCAGTTACAAGCCACCCCTGAGGAAAAGTTTGATTATGCCAGGTCATTACTGCAGAAGGACGCATATGACTGGTGGAAGACAGTGCCACACTCTATGGATGATCCTCCAACACTGTCTTACACTGATTTTCTGAGGGAATTTGAGTTGAAATATACTCCTAGGGAGTATAAGGACATGAAGAAAATGGAGTTCTTGAGCTTGAAGCAAGACAGCAAGACTGTTACTGAGTATGAAGTTGAGTTTATTCGACTGAGTCAGTATGCTGGGGGTATCATTGCTGATGAGATTGATCGATGTCGGCGATTAGAGGAGGGATTGAGGCCCTCAATTATATGTCATGTGGCTGGCTCCAGGTATCAGGATTTCTCCCAGCTAGTTGCAGCAGCTAGGAGTGTAGAGAGAGCTCAGGCCATAGTTACAGCTGCTTCTGAAGAGGAGGTTAGAGTGAGAAGGCCCCAGTTCGAGGCAGGGTCTTCTTCTGCGAAGAGGGGTAGAGGAAGTTTTGTTCCTCGGAGTAGTAGGAGCCAGAGACCAGCAGGTAGGTCAGTGCAGTTCCAGAGGCAGAGATTTAGACCTGTAGCTTCAGTGGCAAGTGCTCCAACCCCGATGATTCGGAGATCCACTCTTCCCATCTGCATCCATTGTGGGAGGCCACATGGTGGTCCTTGTTGGAAGGCTGGTGTTGCAGGGGTATGCTTCAGGTGTGGATCACCAGACCATTTTGTGAGAGATTGCCCTGAGAGGCAAGAGCAGATGCCAGTTGATTCTGCTGCTTCTCGAGCTAGTGTGAGAGGAGGTAGAGGAGGCAGAGGTGTCAGCCGAGGAGGTAGGCCAGGGTTCAGTTCTAGAGGAGGTGCTGCATCCAGAGAGGGTAGACCAAAGGAGGTTGGTTCTTCCCAGAGGATGTATGTTATGCAGAGGCAGCCAGATGCATCGGCAGTCATAGCTGGTACTTTTTCTTTATTTAATACTCCAGTACTTGCTTTGATTGATCCGGGTTCCACGCATTCATATGTTAGTGTATCTGTCTTGCCTGTATCTGATGTGCATGCTGAGTCCCTAGGATTTGATGTGTTGGTGACAAATCCGTTAGGGCATAGTGTGGTTGTGAGTAAGGTGCACCGGGATAGTGTAGTAAGGGTGCAGGGTGAGGAGTTCTTTGGAGATTTGATTGAGATGCCATTTAAGGAATATGATGTGATCTTGGGTATGGATTGGCTATCTCGACATGGAGCTGTGGTGGATTGTAAAAAGAAAATTGTTTCTTTGAGAACCGTTGATGGTAGAGAAGTGCTAGTATCTAATGAGCAGGAACAGCTAGCCTCCTTATTTGTTTCAGCTGTTGCAGCCAGGAGGTTGATTAGAAAGGGGTGTGAAGCCTATCTCGCTCATGTGTTAGATACTAGAGTGAAGAGTTCTCCCATTGATAGCATTGCCACAGTTGCTGAGTTCCCTGATGTGTTTCCAGAGGAGTTGCCTGGATTGCCTCCAGAGAGGGAGGTGGAGTTTGGTATTGAATTGTTACCTGGTACCACTCCTATCTCTATTACTCCATATAGAATGGCACCAGCAGAATTGAGGGAGTTAAAAGTGCAATTACAGGAGTTGTTGGACAAAGGATTTATTCGCCCCAGTGTTTCTCCTTGGGGAGCTCCTGTGCTATTTGTGAAGAAGAAAGATGGTACTATGAGGTTATGTATCGATTATAGGCAATTGAACAAAGTGACCATTAAGAATAAATATCCTTTGCCTAGAATCGATGATCTCTTTGATCAGTTGAAGGGTGCAGCTGTGTTTTCCAAAATTGATCTGAGATCTGGGTACCATCAGCTGAGAGTCAGAGCTGAAGATGTTCCGAAGACAGCTTTCAGGACCAGGTATGGGCACTATGAATTTTTAGTTATGCCTTTTGGTCTGACGAATGCACCTGCAGCTTTTATGGATTTGATGAATAGGGTGTTTAGGCCCTATCTGGATCAGTTTGTTGTGGTCTTCATCGATGACATTCTGGTGTATTCGCGGAATGAAGAGGAACATGATATGCATCTGCGGATTGTGTTGCAGATTTTGAGAGAGAAGCAGTTGTTTGCCAAATTGTCGAAATGTGAGTTCTGGTTGGATCAAGTAGCTTTTCTCGGACATATTGTTTCAGCAGAAGGCATTAGAGTTGATCCAAGTAAAGTTGAAGCTATTCTGAATTGGAGTCCACCCAAGTCTGTGACAGAGATTAGAAGTTTTCTGGGTTTGGCAGGCTATTACCGGCGGTTTGTAAAAGGGTTTTCTTTAATAGCTACTCCACTCACCAGATTGCTTCGTAAGGGAGTGAGATTTGTGTGGACGGATCAGTGTCAGACTAGCTTTGAGCAGTTGAGAGATATGTTAACTCAAGCGCCTGTTTTAACTTTACCTGTTGAAGGCAAACCATATGTGATCTACAGTGATGCTTCACATAGAGGTTTGGGATGTGTATTGATGCAGGAAGGGAAAGTTATAGCTTATGCATCTCGACAGTTGAAACCGCATGAGCTTAATTATCCTACCCATGATTTGGAATTGGCAGCCATTGTGTTTGCATTGAAGATTTGGCGCCACTATTTGTTTGGAGAGAAATGTTTCATCTACACTGATCACAAGAGTTTGAAGTATTTGGGTGTCCAGAAAGAACTCAATCTTCGTCAGAGGAGATGGTTAGAATTGATTAAAGACTACGACTGCTTAATTGACTATCATCCAGGTAAAGCAAATGTTGTTGCTGATGCTCTGAGTCGGAAGTCTTTAGCTGGTTTAACAGTTTACTCGCTCTCGTTGCTTGTTGAGTTGAGAGCATTGCATGCCAGTTTTGTACCTTGTGATGATGGTGCATTGTTGGCACAGTTGCAATTGAAGCCAGTTTTGTTAGATCAGATCAAAGAGGCTCAGTTGGTTGATATGAAGATTCAGAAGATTATTTCAGATTGCAAGATTGGGAAGACTAGAGATTTTGTTGTGAGAGATGATGGGAGTCTCTGGTTTAAGAACCGATTGTGTGTGCCCGATGATGCTGATTTGAAAAGAATCATTTTAGAAGAAGCTCATCAGTCAGTGTTTGCTATGCATCCGGGTAATACGAAGATGTATAATGATTTGAGACAACATTATTGGTGGATTGGGTTGAAGAGAGACATTGCTGAGTTTGTATCGAAATGTCTCACTTGTCAGAAAGTTAAAGCAGAGCATCAAGTTCCAACCGGGTTGCTTCAACCGTTGTCAGTGCCTGAATGGAAGTGGGAAAGAGTGACAATGGACTTTGTGTCTGGTTTGCCATTGACACAAAGGAAACATGATGCCATATGGGTGATTGTGGATAGATTGACTAAGACAGCTCATTTCCTTCCGGTGCGGATGGATTACACTTTGGAGAGATTGGCTGAGCTGTATATCCAGGAAATTGTGAAACTGCATGGTGTTCCAACTTCTTTAGTGTCTGATCGAGATCCCAGGTTTACTTCAAGATTTTGGAAGAGTTTGCATTATGCTTTGGGTTCTCGACTGCACTTCAGTACTGCTTTTCATCCACAGACGGATGGACAGTCAGAGAGGGTGATACAGATTCTTGAAGACATGTTAAGGAGCTGTGTCATCGATTTCTCTGGAAGTTGGGATAGATTTTTACCTCTTGTGGAGTTTGCTTACAACAACAGTCACCAATCCAGCATTGGTATGGCACCATTTGAAGCATTGTATGGCAGACGGTGTAGGACACCTCTTTGTTGGAATGAGCTTGGAGATAATAAGTTGGTTGGTCCTGATTTGATTCAAGAAACTGAAGAGAAAGTAAAAATTATTCAAGGCAGGTTAAAAGCAGCTTCAGACCGACAGAAGTCTTATGCAGATCTGAAAAGGAGAGACATTCAGTTTGATGTTGGAGATAAGGTATTTTTGAAAGTGTCTCCTTGGAAAAAGATTTTGAGGTTCGGTCGGAAGGGAAAATTGAGTCCTCGTTTCATTGGGCCATATGAAGTGTTAGAAAGAGTTGGGCCAGTTGCTTATCGACTTGCTTTACCACCTGAGTTGGATCGTATTCATAATGTATTCCATGTTTCCATGTTGAGGAGGTACAGGTCGGATCCATCTCATGTGTTGCCATTTGAATCAATTGAAGTGAGCCCAGACTTGACTTTTGAAGACGAACCAGTTGCTATCTTGGCAAGGGATGTGAAAGATTTGAGAAACAAGAGAGTGCCATTGGTGAAAATTCTTTGGAAGAACCATGGGAAAGAAGAAGCAACTTGGGAAAATGAGCAAACGATGCGAGAGCAATATCCTCAGTTGTTTCAGAGTTAATTTCAGGTAATTTCGAGGACGAAATTTTCTTTTTAGAGGGGGAGAATTGTAATATCCTCATATGTGGCTTAGAAGTTTTGATTATGTTGTTGTTGTTGTTGTTGTTATTGTTTAATTGAATTGTATGCATATGATGGGGTAAGAAAAGAAATTGGAAAGTGAATGCTTGTGCATATGTGTTTTGGAGGAAGAATTAGGGTTTAGAGACAAATGTATATGTTGTGTATATGATGATATATATAACATATAAAGTGGTCAAATGAAGAGTCAAGGTGATGGTTAAGTGGAAGAAGATATTTTTGGTTGTTAATGAAATTACATATAAGGACTTATATGAGACAAAGGTTAGTTATATGATTGAGGGTGTTTTAGTAATTGCTTGGATAAGAACACTTGGTGGAGATTAAAAGTAAAATTTGACTTTGTATCTTGATCATTGTCTTCTTTCTTCATGAAGTGGCCGGCTCTCCATTAGCAAAAGGAAAAAAGAAGTGTTCTTGATGATAGAAGCAAATTGAAGAAGCAATCAAAGGATTTGACAAGGGATTTGTGGAATTTCTTCTTTGTAGGTAAGTATTTTCTTGTTTTCTTTACTTATTTGGAAGTTGTGTTGGAAGTAAAGTAGGGTTTGATGATTTTGTGATTTGGTGGATTTGAGATGTGTTTGGTTGTGTTTTCAAATGTTAAATTGATTTTAAGTTATGAGTTTAATTGAAGGTTGTTGTTGGAAATGATGGTTGTTGATTTGGATGGATGGAGAAGGATGTTGATTTTAGGGTTTTGAGTTAATATGTGTTTAATTGTGATATTAATGTGTGGTGAAGTAGTTTTTATGATGAATATGTGTTTAGAACATTGATTATGTTCATGTGAAATATGTTATATAATGAATATTGTGTTTGAGTGTAATTGAGAAAGGGTTGGTTTTAGTTAAGGTTTTGTGATTTGGTGACACGGCCAAAATCAATTCTAGGGGAGTGGGCGTGTCCCTTAGAAGAGTGGGCGTGTCAATTATTTGGATTGGCTACTGTCTCTTTTGGTTTTAAGGACACGGGCGTGTCCATCAAAAGTGTTGGGCGTGTCATTTATTTGAGGAAGCTACTGCCTCTTTTCTTTTTAAGGACACGGGCGTGTCACTCAAGATGGTTGGGCGTGCCTTTCAAATGATTTGAACATTGTTTGATTTCTTGGTTCTCTTTGCATGGTTTAAATTCTTCAAAAGTTCCATTGTTCCTAAACTTAAACATGAACATTATAAACATGTTTCAAACACAAGAATGATCTAATCAAATGAATGTGGATGGTCCTAAAGCTATGAATCATGTCAATTGTGTTTTGCCCTAATTGCATTGTTGAGAATTAACAATGTTATGTTATGCACTTTGAATGGCAATGTGTTTCATGATTAATATGGAATGAAATGTTGATATTTATGAATGGTGCTATGTGAGATAAATATACATTTGAATAATGAAGTGTTATATTGTGAAATGAAATGTGAAGCCATTGTTATTGGCTAAGGTGATTCAATGGAAATAAATGAGGCATGTTTGCCTAAATGATAATGAGAATTGAGAATGAAAACTAAATGGATTGTGTGGCTAATGTGTTATTCCATTTTCAGAGTTTGTTGTTGGTGGCATGCCTAATGATAGTAACAATCTCTTGAAGTTAGGTTGGATTGAATCCTTGAAGCCTAATTGAGATGTTACAACCCTTGAAGCTAGGTTGGGTTAGTTCTTGAAGCCAAGTTGGGTTGATGCTTAGCATGCTTTGCTCCCCTTGAAGCTTGGTTGAACTTAATCCTTGAAGCCTAGTTGGGTATATGATATTGATATTGATAAATGTGATAACAAAACCAAAGCATTAACTCTGAAAATTGAATGACATATTAGTGTGTCTTGGGCCCATGCTTGTCTTTGCTTAGTGTTGTTCATAAATGACTAAATGATTAACTAATAAAATATATGCAAAGATGTTGAATTCTGATATACATATATGTATGTTAGGTTATGAAATGTAAAAGTATGTTGTTAGCTTTGCATTTATGTTGTTACATGTATGATAAATTAGAATTGGCATTGTATAGCATTTAAGCATGTTTATTGCATGTTTTATCTTACTAAGCCCTTGGCTTAGCGCGATAGTGTTTAATCGCGCAGGTGATAGAACTGATAGAATCGATCCCGAGAGCTCTTCGAGACCGAGTGAGAGTAGACATTGAAGAGTTGATTTTGGAAGCTTAAAGATCAGAGCTGACTTGCCAATCATGTATAAATCTTTTATATTGTGTAAAGTTTTGTTGATAATGTAAATATATGTATAATAGTAAATATGTATTCAAATGTTTTCATATATATACATATTTTATAACTTCCGCTGTGTAATATATAAATGTATATATATATATATATAGATAACTAATATGTTTTGTTTTATAAGTAAATGATCTATTTTGTTAATAAGATATAATGATATGGATATGGTATCAAGTTTTAAAATGTTTTGAATGTTAAGGAAACCGTAGCATCCCTATGTTTGGTGCACTTATGCTACATTGTTGTGGTTGTAGTGTGTGTGCATTGGATATGGGGGTGTTACAGAGGTACCCACCAAGTGGAAACATACCTCTTACAACATTTGGAAATCTAAATAAATCAATAAAAGTAAATAACCATTCATAATAAATAAATCATTCATCAAAGGTATTAAACATCAATAGAAAGTAAACATCTATCCATGATAAATTATATAAACCAAGCATTAAACTTAGATAAATTAAAGCATATAAAACAAATCAAAGCATAATCAAATATAGAATTGAATAAGGCAAACAAAAATCTAAATTATGGCTACTGTTTCCATTTAGGGTTCTTTATTTCACGTGTTTAGGGATTTGGAATTTGTGGAATTAGGCTACTGTGAGTTTTTAAAGGAATTAAAATAGATTAAGGTTTTATATTTTAAAAGGTTGATAAAGTTCTTTGATTAACCAAATTAGTGTTTGAATGGTAAGATCATGAAATTAGGGTTTGGACACTTTAAAATACTTAGATTTATGGTTTACGGTTATTCATTGAATTATAGTTTCAAGCTTACTGTGTAAAATTATAACATTTATGTTTATATGGTTTTTAAAGTTTTAAAGGATTAGGGTTTAGAAAAAATTAGGGTTTAAGGCTTTAAGGGGGTTAGGGTTCACTGTTTTGGTTTTTGGAGTTGAATTAAGGTTTTAGGATTTTAGAATTTAGGGTTTCGGGGAATGAATTTTATTTTAGGATTTGAAAATCAATTGATAAATTTATGAAGTTTTATGAAAATAAACAAAATGATTTAAAGTTTATAGAAGCAAAAAAAAGAAGTTTTTAAGGCTTTTGGAAAGAAACAGAACCCAATTTAGGGTTTTGAAAATTTGAAAAACAAATTTTGGTTTTGGGGTTTTGAAGAAATAAAACTAATAACTTTAAACTTTTTGGAAAACAAAGCAACGAATTAAGGTTTTCAAACTTTAGAAAAAGTGAATTGAGGTTCTAAGGTTTTTGAATTAAAAGAAACAGATGATTAAGCTACTGTGAAAAAAACAAAAAGAAATTAAGAACTCAAACCTTGGTTCGTTGGTTACTCCAAAAATTGCTTCTTGGATGAACAAAAACAAAGACAAGCTTTGCTGCATTTGAATTGCTTGAATTATTTTTCTGCTCTAAAAGAAAAATTGGATTAATTTACTGCCTTTCCTACTCAGTTTCGGTTTCAATCTATCTTCAGATTTCTCCTCCGATTTCTTCCCTTATTTCTTGCTTTATTTTTGTGTTGTTTTTTATCTTATTTATAGAAGTTTTATATGACTAATTCTAGTTATTCATGGCATTTATTATTCATTAAGAAAAGGAAACCGAAACCTAATTGCATTAGGTTTCGGAAAATTTGCATAGGAAAAATTTTGCTGGCGAAAAAAAACTGCTGCAAAAAAATGCGCTGGCGAAAAAGCAACCCAGCTGGCTGCGGCAGCGGGCGTGCGAATTGGCTTGCGGGCGGGCGAAGGCCATTCGCCCACAGGAAACTCCTGTGGGAGAAATGCCCCATGGCCATG
Source organism: Garcia nutans (assembly GCA_947685225.1). Classification (NCBI taxonomy): domain Eukaryota; kingdom Viridiplantae; phylum Streptophyta; class Magnoliopsida; order Malpighiales; family Euphorbiaceae; genus Garcia; species Garcia nutans. Next base: position 5,055,169 of record CANTUV010000013.1, read on the forward strand.
CCCCGCGTGCTGGTTTTCGTCGTCGATTTTTTATTTTTATTTTTTGACTTTTATTTGTTTATTTTTATTTTTTATTAATAAAAATTAGATACTAAAGCAAAAATTATTTAATTAAGATAACAAAAATTATTTTGGACTATTTAAAATATATTGGACAATACAAAAATTATTTTAGACTATTTAAAAAATATTGGACTAGACTGGGTCAAAAATTAAGGGTCTACAGTTTGCCCCCTGCTTGAATGATCTGAAACTTTAGTGAAAGAGAGTGAAGAGCAATAAGACTTAATTTTTGAGATGGTTGAGGTTTTGGGTTTTGGACCCGGTTCGAGTTCTGGACTCAAGGATAATTTTAGGTTCTGGACCTGAGTGTAATTTTAGGTTATGGGCACAAAAATTTGGGTTCTGGACCCGAGCTACGTTTTGGACTTAGAAAAGATTCTGGATTATGGACCTAAGGATAATTTGGGTTCTGGACCCGAGCTAAGTTCTGAACTTAGAAAAGATTCTAGGTTCTGGACCTAAGGAAAATTTGGGTTCTGGACCCGAGCTAAGTTCTGGACTTAGAAAAGATTTTAGGTTCGGACCTAAGGAAAATTTGGGTTCTAGACCCGAGCTAAGTTCTGGACTTATAATAGATTCTAGGTTCTGGACCCGAGCTAAGTTCTGGACTTAGAAGAGATTCTAGGTTCTGGACCTAAGGAAAATTTGAGTTTTGGACCCGAGAGATTTTGATACTCGATCCTAAACTAGACTTGGATACTCGATCCTAACTGGACTTGGATACTCGATCCTAAACTTGATTGGGATACTCCATCCTAAATTGGACTGGGATACTCGATCCCAACTAGATTGGGATACTCGATCCTAAACTGGATTTGTATACTCGATCCTAAATTGGATTGGGATACTATTTCCTAACTGGACTTGGATACTCGATCCTAAATTGGATTTGGATACTTGTTCCTAACTTGGATTGGGATACTCGATCCTAATTGGACTTGGATACTCAATCCTAAATTGGATTGGGATACTCGATTCTAACTGGATTTGGATACTCGATCCTAAATTGGTTTAGGAAACTCGATCCTAAAGGGGATTTGGATACTCAATCCTAAACTGGATTTGGATACTCGATCCTAAATTGGATTTGGATACTTTAACTAGAGATTTGAATTTGATTTTGGGTACTTGGACCCGAGATTGGGTACTTAGACCCGAGATTGAATTGATTTGGATTTAATTTGGGTACTTGGACCCGAGATTGATTTGATTTGGGTAACTGGACCCGAGATTGGGTACTTGGACCCGAGATTGAATTAATTTGGGTACTTGGACCCGAGAATGAATTTGACTAACCTTTTAGCTGAGAAGTCTGACTGCTCTAGCTGTTCTATGCATGGTGGTTCTTTACCCTCAGAATGGATCTTCATCCTTAGAGATCGGGCCTTCACCCTTGAAAATGGATCTTCATCCTTAGAGATCGGGTCTTCACCCTTGAAATTGGATCTTCATCTTTTAAATTGGATCTTCATCCTTGGAATCAAGATCTTCACCTTTTGAAAAATGGACCTTCATCCTTGTAAATCGGGTCTTCATCCTTTGGACTTCGGATCTTCACCCTTTGTAAATGGATCTTCATCAGGTCTTCACCCTTGAAAATATGGATCTTTATCCATTGGAGGTCAGGTCTTTACCCTAGCTTCAGTGCTTTTAGCTGGACTGATCTTTTGTCTTTTGCGTCTTCATTCTTTTGATAGTTCTAAAGTTCCATTCTTTTGTTCTTCCTTTTTGCAAAAATTCAGCTATTTTTAATTGAACCTTATATCCTCTCCTTACCCCCCAAGATGTTTTTGCCATCTAGTTCATCGCATAAGAACGTATTTCTTCTTTTGCAAAATGACTGGAGCTTCCACAAGCAAATAGGCTTTCCATGCCCTCTTGATTAAATATTTTCTTTTGATTCTTTACTCCACAGGGTGTTTGCTATTCATTTTGACAAGGAATAGACAACACAAGACAAGAAAGTGCAATGTGATACGCTCATGCATGCATGATATGCATGATAATACTCACAGCGGTTTCATTGACACACAGGCCGAGGTGATCAACAGAAGTATTCTCGTTGACTCCTTTTCGATGCTCGTTCAAGTCTTGCACTGGAATGACAGACTGCTTCACATTTATGGCTTTTATCTTCAAGATGTTAAAAATATGAATAATGGAGACCCCAAGCAGCAGAGTCAGGGATTCATCTAGTTCAAACTATGTCTCAACATGTCAGTTGATAGCTTCTTCATGACCTTGCCAAAAATCATTTCCTTTGCCCAATGTGTCCTTTGGAGGTTCAACATATTTCCCTTAACTTGAAGGCTTTGTATAAAACAACACTTTTTTTTATTTTGATTTTGATTTTTGAATTTTAATTTTGAAATCAAATGTTGGCTTTGCCAAATTAATGTCAATGCACCTCAGGACTTGATTTTCCAAATTAACATATCTATAACATGACAACCCTAGTTACCGTACTAAACTCGGGAATTATTTCTATTTAAGCAAGAACTGTTGCACTTCAGATAGGCACATACACATTACTTGGCCAAAGGTCTCATTGAGTTTAAATATTGTCTATCTCATATGCATGCTTATCCAAACTATCTCCACTAATAGACTCTACTTACCAAAAGAGATCAACAGGTCTTTGATAGGCTTGAAATGGGGTCTACGATGGACATGGGTTAAATGAAGGCCATTTTGAGATAGGAGCTGATGTGATGCAATGGACAAACCCTCACACTATAAATTTCTTGTTTGAATTTTAGGCAGCTTGGAGGCAATCTTGTTAGACTCCAAATTCCTTCTATCTTCTTGGCATTAATCTGGATCTTGATTAGGACAGTTTTTGCCCTTGCAAAAAGTTTGGTTCCCAAATTCATTTCTTTTCTTCTCTTCCCTTTTCTTTCTTCTTTATTTTTCTTACTCTTCCCTTTTCTTTCTCTTTCCTTACTCTTTCCTTTCTTTTATCATTTTGTCCTTTCTTGTAGGACTATCAAGTACAGAATTTTCAAGAATTGGATGGTCTTCCTTTTTTTTTTTCTCCAGTTTTGATTGAATCTTTGGTTGGGTTGGACCAATTCAAGTAAAAATGTCTTTATGATCCAAATGGAAGCCTTTTGCTGCTTTAGGTAGAAGAAAACTCAATTGGCTTTCTGAACCGCCTTTTTAGGTTATATGTTTTTTTCTTTTTTTTTCTTTTCTTTCTTTTTTCTTTCTTTTCTCTTTTTTCTTTCTTTCTTTCCTTTTTTGGTTCTAGCTCAAACAGAGTTGTCTTGTTTGTACCAACTTGGGCTTCCAATAATGGATGAGTGGAGTAACATAAATCTTCTTTAATAGGGATAAATCATTTGTTACTCTGTCTTGATATATTGGAGATATTAAGGGAACTCCAACTTCCCTTATAGTTTTGAGAACATCAACTATCCTTATGGTCTTGAAAGCATCAGCTACCCTTATGGTCTTGAGAACTTCAACTATCTTCATGATATTGACTAATCATTGCTTTCTTTGATCTTCTTGCCTCTTTATCTTAGTGATCATAAGACTTGTCAAAAGTATCACAACAGCTCAGGATAGGTTATTGAGGTTTGTAAGCCAATGAAAAGAAAGCTAAAATTTTATGAAGGCTCAAAGGGACAACTAGGGATTGATATTTAATAGGGTGGATACTAGTTGTTGGCTAATCAAACAATGCCTAGATAATTTCTCTGTTAAATAAGCAGAGTTCAATTTTGCCTCAAATGTTTGTCAAAACATGTTCTAAGATTGACTAGGACCTAGAAAAAGATAATTACGCAGGAGCCCTCTCTAAGTAAGCATACACAACTCGATGCTATAGAGCAATTCCCTCATCTAGTAAAGTCATTCAATTCATGATGCCTAAACATTAATTTATGAACATAAAGCTAGATTCCTTATTAGTTGAGCATCAAAATGAACAAAGACCAATAAAAATTTTGATGAAAGTAATTTATTCAAGCAACATTAAATTTGAAAAACAAGATTGTTCCAATTTAAATATTAAAGAAAGTAAAATTGAAAAGCAACATTCAAGCTAAGGAAAGTTCATTGAGTTTAAGCTTTTTTTCCTTTCATATCTTCAATATTTCCATCTTGAAAAGATGATAAGACAAAATCTTCTTCCAATCCTTTTCCCACCATGAAGGTTGCTGGTGGTGGAACTTTTCCAAATTTAGGCAAAGGGTTGTTCTTGGTATTGGGCTTATCCGGCTCGGGTAGCTTTCCACTATCGATTAGGTCTTGGATCTCATGCCTTAGATGAGCACATTTATCTGTTTCATGCCCTCGCATCTGATGAAATTGACAGAAGGCCTCGGCATTAAAGTTTGGTGGCAGTGGATTATGTAGTGGTCGAGGAGCTAACGCTTGCTAAAAACCCAGGATAGAGGTTTTCCTAATTCTAAGAATTGTCTTTTATTTCCTTGACCAGCCACATTAATATCAACTTCTTTTTGCGTGCTTTGATTGCTAGGCTGATAATTCCCTTTCTCATTCCTTCTTATTGAAAAGCGATTTTTCTCCCTTTCCCACTCTTTAATTTGTAAACCATCTTGAAAAAGATCTTTGAAATCCCTTATAAGGGTGTGAGACATCCTTTCATGGAGATTGGGCAGGACACCTCTCACGATCATCCTTATTTGATCAGATTCATCGGGCCTCTTCTTGAGCAAAGCAGCCTTGGTTCTCCATCTCCTCACATAATCCACAAAATTCTCATTCGACCTTTGCATAATGGACTCCACTTCCATCAAGATAACTTCCATCTCAACATTATATCTATATTGTTGGATGAAGGCTTTGTAAAGCAGATCCCAACTCTTTTGCATTCCATCATCTAAGGTATTGAACCAATTTTGGACAACAGGGTCCAATGAGAGCATAAAGTACCTTAGGGTTTGAGCCTTAGTAGCTCGGGCAGAATGCATGGCAGTGATATATTGCTTCACATGGAGATGAGGATTTCTGGTTCCATCAAACGTTGTGAAAGATGGCATCTTGAACTTGTACGAGACTTCTTCATCTAGCTCAAATAATTTGTCAACTTCGGACATTTCCTCGGTTTTCAGTTTCTACTCAAATTTCTTTTCTAAATCAACAATCATCTTTTAAACATCAGAAATTTCGGTCTTCTCCATAGTTGATCTTTCAATAATCTTTGGCTCCTTTTTCTTCTCTTGAGCATCTTGGTAGTATTGAGCCCAATCATCATCATCATCAATGATCACCTTTTCATCATCAAAAACCACTTCACCAACTTTTGTCTTCCCTTTGTCCTTTGGCTTCTTAGTGCTAGTAGATGCCTCGGCATGATTCTCTAAGATTGTAGTCAATTGGTTCTTCATGGTCTCAGCCAGGGCCTCTTTTATTTCTTCCATTTTGGCATTGAGGGCTTCATCCACCATTCTTTGAATTTGTTCGGGCTCCATTGTTTTTGGTGAGCAAGTGATTGAGTCGTTGCTAGATTCTTCGTCCCCGGCTTAGGTCGGATTGTTGTAAGCTTTTGAACTGTCGTAATCTAGGGCTGTGAGCCAGAGAGGATCAATGATAAAATGTATGCATGTATGCACAAACAATCAACAAATAAGGATAATCGGGACATTCCTTCCAACCTTATAACATCCACACATGAATTGCGAGTCTCTTTTCCTAGATATATGGTTAACAAAATACCAACATGGGGTATCTTGTTTTCTAATAATTCCCTGGAACATTTCAACCAATAGTTATATTTTCGAAAATGGAAATCAACTTATGATAATTCCCATTAATTAGGTTTTAATCCATTTAACCAACTAATGTAGCTTTTATGCTATATTGGATTAAAACGAAATTAAGAGGTTTATTATAGATAGATTTCTCACTTGAAAAGAGTAACTAATGGTTCATGCCAAAAACAAGCCCATGATTAATTATTCTTAGTATAAACTAGGCTCACAATTGATTTTTGGTATTTCATAATTGCCCTAAATATTTTTGCAAGCTCTTTGTAAGAAAAGGTTGGGTGAAAATACTTTTGTTTCTAAGCCCATTGTAAAAGATTTTAGAAAATGAATTTTGGGCTTAGTATTTGGGCCATTAGCAAAATAATTTTTTATTTATTTTTAGAAAAGTCTTATGTCCAAAGACCGTCTTGAAAAGTTTTGATAATAGCTTTGGTCTTTTGGGTGTTAAAGAAAAATTTATTTTGAGCTTACAATATACTTAGGTCATATTAGAAAAAAAAAACAAACCAAATAAGCCATGATTTAAGCCAAGATAAATTAACCATAGTCAAACAACATGCATTTTGGGTAAAGCCTAAGGAAAGTAACTAGGCCAATTACATGAGCTTTAGTCTTTGGGTAAAAAGGCTTAGGTTCCCATAGCAAGTATATACCAAATGGTACGAGGCTATGAGTGGTTATGCCATGCTCGATCTCCATACCTTGAGTGAAAGTATGGCATCCCTTACATAACATAACACGGGTAATACGGGTGTCCTAACTCACGCACACAATGCAATCTAATATGATTGAATGGATAATATCATTATAAGAAAAAATAGAATAATAAAAAGACCAACGGAATCAACTTCTTTTATCCCCAGTGGAGTCGCGACTGTGAGCAGGGATTTTTACCCCCCACTCCCGATGGAATGGTTCTTGCGACTTTGGCACTGTTTAGGCTCGAGGCCTTAGAGAACATGGACCTAAGTCCGGAGAAAATGGAGTCGCCACCCGGACGGGCTGGGAAAAAAAGAAAGCGGTGGATGACTCGATTCCTAAGGAATCCCCAACCCCCTAATGGGTTCGAAAAGTTGGGTACGTGTGGGGAAGGTGAGAAATGGCCCAGCACCCCCACAACGCCCGGTTCATTGGAACCGGCCTCCTTTACAGGTCTTAATATTAAAAAATTCTTAAATATAACAACATTATCCATATTACACACAATAATTAAAATAAAGCATCGATATATTGAAAATCAAAATAATGTCTAAGAAAAACAAATAAATGGACACCCTCCGAAGATGGAAACATGCCCTTACATCCATGCCTAAATAGGACACCCACCGAAAGTTAGAAACATGTCCTTTACATTGGTTCTAAAATGGAAAAGCAATTTAAATTACTTGATATTTAACTAATGAGGTACCCACCAAGTGGAAACATACCTCTTACAACATTTGAAAATCTAAATAAATCGATAAAAGTAAATAACCATTCATAATAAATAAATCATTCATCAAAGGTATTAAACATCAATAGAAAGTAAACATCCATCCATGATAAATTAAATTAACCAAGCATTGAACTTAGATAAATTAAAGCATATAAAATAAATCAAAGCATAATCAAATATAGAATTGAATAAGGCAAATAAAAATCTAAATTATGGCTACTATTTCCATTTTGGGTTCTTTATTTCATGTGTTTAGGGTTTTGGAATTTGTGGAATTAGGCTACTGTGAGTTTTCAAGGAATTAAAATAGATTAAGGTTTTATATTTTAAAAGGTTGATAAAGTTCTTTGATTAACCAAATTAGTGTTTGAATGGTAAGATCATGAAATTAGGGTTTGGACACTTTAAAATACTTAGATTTATGGTTTACTGTTATTCATTTAATTATAGTTTCAAGCTTACTGTGTAAAATTATAACATTTATGTTTATATGGTTTTTAAAGTTTTAAAGGATTAGGGTTTAGAAAAAATTAGGGTTTAAGGTTTTAAGGGGGGTTAGGGTTCACTGTTTTGGTTTTTGGAGTTGAATTAAGGTTTTAGGATTTTAGAATTCAGGGTTTCGGGAAATGAATTTTATTTTAGGATTTGAAAATCAATTGATAAATTTATGAAGTTTTATGAAAATAAACAAAATGATTTAAAGTTTATAGAAGCAAAAAAAAAGAAGTTTTTAAGGCTTTTGGAAAGAAACAGAACCCAATTTAGGGTTTTGAAAATTTGGAAAACAAATTTTGGTTTTGGGGTTTTGAAGAAACAAAACTAATAACTTTAAACTTTTTGGAAAACAAAGCAATGAATTAAGGTTTTCAAACTTTAGAAAAAGTGAATTGAGGTTCTAAGATTTTTGAATTAAAAGAAACATATGATTAAGCTACTGTGAAAAAAATAAAAAGAAATTAAGAACTCAAACCTTGGTTTGTAGGTTACACCAAAAATTCCTTCTTGGATGAACAAAAATAAAGACAAGCTTTGCTGCCTTTGAATTGCTTGAATTGTTTTTCTGCTCTAAAAGAAAAATTGGATTAATTTACTGCCTTTCCTACTCTGTTTCGGTTTCAATCTTTCTTCAGATTTCTCCTCCGATTTCCTCCCTTATTTCTTGCTTTATTTTTTGTTATTTTTTATCTTATTTATAGAAGTTTTATATGACTAATTCTAGTTATTCATGGAATTTATTATTCATTAAGAAAAGGAAACCCAAACCTAATTCATTAGGTTTCGGAAAATTTGCGTCGAAAAAATTTTGCTGGAGAAAAAAAACTGCTGCGAAAAAAATACGCTGGCAAAAAAGCACCCGCAGCTGGCTGCGGCAGTGGGCATGCAAATTGGATTGCGGGTGGGCAAAGGCCTTTTTGCCCACAGGAAACTCCTGTGGGCGAAATGGCCCACGTGCCATGCCCCGCACGCTGGTTTTCGGCAATAATTTTTTTGTCGCCGATTTTTCCGTCGCTTATTTTTTATTTTTATTTTTATTTTTATTTTTGATTTTGATTTGTTTATTTTTATTTTCTATTAATAAAAATTAGATACTAAAGCAAAAATTATTTAATTAAGATAACAAAAATTATTTTAGACTATTTAAAATATATTGGACAACACAAAAATTATTTTGGACTATTTAAAATATATTGGACCAGACTGGGACAAAAATTAAGGGTATACAGTTTGCCCCCTGCTTGAATGGTCTGAAACTTTAGTGAAAGAGAATAAAGAGCAATAAGACTTAATTTTGGAGATGGTTGAGATTTTGGGTTCTGGACCCGGTTCGAGTTCTGGACTCAAGGATAATTTTAGGTTCTGGACCTGAGTGTAATTTTAGGTTCTGGGCCTAAAAATTTGGGTTCTAGACCCGAGCTAAGTTTTGGACTTAGAAAAGATTCTAGGTTCTGGACCTAAAGATAATTTGGGTTCTGGACCCGAGTTATGTTCTGGACTTAGAAAAGATTCTAGGTTCTGAACCTAGGAAAAATTTGGGTTCTGGACTCGAGCTAAGTTCTGGACTTAGAAAAGATTTTAGGTTTTGGACCTAAGGAAAATTTGGGTTCTGGACCCGAGCTAAGTTCTGGACTTAGAAGAGATTCTAGGTTCTGGACCTAAGGAAAATTTGGGTTCTGGACCCGAGCTAAGTTCTGGACTTAGAAGAGATTCTAGATTCTGGACCTAAGAAAAATTTGGGTTCTGGACCCGAGAGATTTGGATACTCGATCCTAAACTAGACTTGGATACTCGATCCTAACTGGACTTGGATACTTGATCATAAACTGGATTGGGATACTCGATCCTAAATTTGACTAGGATACTCGATCCCAACTGATTGGGATACTCGATCCTAAACTGGATTTGGATACTCGATCCTAACTGGACTTGGATACTCGATCCTAAACTGGATTTGGATACTTGTTCCTAACTTGGATTGGGATACTCGATCCTAATTGGACTTGGATACTCGATCCTAAATTGGATTGGGATACTCGATCCTAACTGGATTTGGATACTCAATCCTAAACTGGATTTGGATACTCGATGCTAAATTGGATTTGGATACTCGATCCTAAATGGGATTTGGATACTAGATCCTAAACAGGGTACTTTAACTCAAGATTTGAATTTGATTTTGGGTACTTGGACATGAGATTGGGTATTTGGACCCGAGATTGAATTGATTTGGATATAATTTGGGTACTTAGACCCGAGATTGATTTGATTTGGGTAACTGGACCCGAGATTAGGTACTTGGACCCGAGATTGAATTAATTTTGGTACTTGGATCTGAGATTGGGTACTTGGACCCGAGAATGAATTTGACTAACCATTTAGCTAAGAAATCTGACTGCTTCGGCTGTTCTATGCATGGTGGTTCTTCACCCTTAAAATGGATCTTTATCCTTTGAGATCGGGCCTTCACCCTTGAAAATGGATCTTCATCCTTAGAGATCGGGTCTTCACCCTTTAAATTGGATCTTCATCTTTTAAATTGGATCTTCATCCTTGGAATCAAGATCTTCACCTTTTGAAAAATGGACCTTCATCCTTGTAAATTGGGTCTTCATCCTTGTAAATCGGGTCTTCATCCTTTGGACTTCGGATCTTCACCCTTTGTAAATGGATCTTCATCAGGTCTTCACCTTTGAAAATATGGATCTTTATCCATTGGAGGTCGGGTCTTTACCCTGGCTTCAGTGCTTTTAGTTGGACTGATCTTTTGTCTTTTGCATCTTCATTCTTTTGATAGTTCTAATGTTCCATTCTTTTATTCTTCCTTTTTGCAAAAATTCAGCTATTTTTAATTGGACCTTATATCCTCTCCTTGCCCCCCAAGATTTTTTCCATGCGGGCTCTGATTGATGTTTTTGCTATCTAGTTCGTCGTATAAGCACGTATTTCTTCTTTTGCAAAATGACTGGAGCTTCCACAAGCAAATAGGCTTTCCATGCCCTCTTGATTAAATATCTTCTTTTGATTCTTTACTCCACAGGGTGTTTGCTGTTCATTTTGACAAGGAATAGACAACACAAGACAAGAAAGTACGATGTGATACGCTCATGTATGCATGATATGCATGATAATACTCACAGCGGTTTTGTTGACTCACAGGCCGAGTTGATCAGCAGAAGTATTCTCGTTGACTCCTTTTCGATGCTCGTTCAAGTCTTGCTCTGGAATGACAGACTGCTTCACATTTATGGCTTTTATCTTCAAGATGTTAAAAATATGAATAATGGAGACCCCAAGCAGCAGAGTCAGGGATTTATCTATTTCAAACTATGTCTCAACATGTCAGTTGATAGCTTCTTCATGACCTTGCCAAAAATCATTTCCTTTGCCCAATGTGTCCTTTGGAGGTTCAACATACTTCCCTTAACTTGAAGGCTTTGTATGAAAAAACACTTTTTTTTATTTTGATTTTGATTTTTGAATTTTAATTTTGAAATCGAATGTTGGCTTGCCAAATTAATGTCAATGCACCTCAGGACTTGATTTTCCAAATTAACATATCTATAATATGACAACCCTAGTTACCGTACTAAACTCGGGAATTATTTCTATTTAAGCAAGAACTGTTGCACTTCAGATAGGCACATACACATTACTTGGCCAAAGGTCTCATTAAGTATAAATATTGTCTATCTCATATGCATGCTTATCCAAACTATCTCCACTAATAGACTCTACCTACCAAAAGAGATCAACAGGTCTTTGATAGGCTTGAAATGGGGTCTACGAGGGACATGGGTTAAATGAAGGCCATTTTGAGATAGGAGCTGATGAGGCACAATGGACAAACCCTCACACTATAAATTTCTTGTTTGAATTTTAGGCAGCTTGGAGGCAATCTTGCTAGACTCCAAATTCCTTCTATCTTCTTGGCATTAATTTGGATCTTGATTAGGACAATTTTTGCCCTTGCAAAAAGTTGGGTTCCCAAATTCGTTTCTTTTTCTTCTTTTCCCTTTTCTTTCATCTTTATTTTTCTTACTCTTCCCTTTTCTTTCTCTTTCCTTGCTCTTCCCTTTCTTTTATCATTTTATCCTTTCTTGTAGGACTATCAAGTACAGAATTTTAAAGAATTGGATGGTCTTCCTTTTTTTTTTCTCCAGTTTTGATTGAATCTTTGGTTGGGTTGGACCAATTCAAGTAAAAATGTCTTTATGATCCAAATGGAAGCCTTTTGCTGCTTTAGGTAGAAGAAAACTCAATTGGCTTTTTGAACCGCCTTTTTAGGTTATATTTTTTTTCTTTTTTTTTCTTTTTTTTTCTTTTTTTTCTTTTTTTTCTTTTTTTTCTTTCTTTCTTTCCTTTTTTGGTTCTAGCTCAAACAGAGTTGTCTTGTTTGTACCAACTTGGGCTTCCAATAATGGATGAGTGGAGCAACATACTCTGTCTTGATATATTGGAGATATTAAGGGAACTTCAACTACCCTTATGGTTTTGAGAACATCAACTATCCTTATGGTCTTGAAAACATCAACTGCCCTTATGGTCTTGAGAACTTCAACTATCTTCATGATCTTGACTAATCATTGCTTTCTTTGATCTTCTTACCTCTTTATCTTAGTGATCATAAGACTTGTCAAATGTATCACAACAGCTCAGGGTAGGTTATTGAGGTTTGTAAGCCAATGAAAAGAAAGCTAAAATTTTATGAAGGCTCAAAGGGACAACTAGGGATTGATATTTAATAGGGTGGATACTAGTTGTTGGCTAATCAAACAATGCCTAGATAATTTCTCTCTTAAATAAGCAGAGTTCAATTTTGCCTCAAAAGTTTGTCAAAACATGTTCTAAGACTGATTAGGACCTAGACAAAGATAATTATGTAGGAGCCGTCTCTATGTAAGCATACACAACTCGATGCTATAGAGCAATTCCCTCATCTAGTAAAGTCATTCAAGTCATGATGCCTAAACATAAATTTATTAACATAAAGCTAGATTCCTCATCGGTTGAGCATCAAAATGAACAAAGACCAACAAAAATTTTGATGAAAGTAATTTATTCAAGCAACTTTAAATTTGAAAAACAAGATTGTTCCAATTTAAATATTAAAGAAAGTAAAATTGAAAAGCAACATTCAAACTAAGGAAAGTTCATTGAGTTTAAGCTTCTTTTTCCTTTCATATCTTCAATATTTCCATCTTGAAAAGATGATAAGACAAAATCTTCTTCCAATCCTTTTCCCACCATGAAGGTTGCTGGTGGTGGCACTTTTCCAAATTTAGGCAAAGGATTGTTCTTGGTATTGGGCTTATTCGGCTCAGGTAGTTTGCCACTATCGATTAGGTCTTGGATCTCATGCCTTAGACGAGCACATTTATCTGTTTCATGCCCTCGCATATGATGAAATTGACAGAAGGCCTCGGCATTGATGTTTGGTGGCAGTGGATTATATAGTGGTCGAGGAGCTAACGGTTTCAACAACCCTTTCTTTTGCAGCTTGCTAAAAACCCAGGATAGAGGTTTCCCCAATTCTGAGAATTGTCTTTTATTTCCTTGACCAACCACATTAACATCAACTTCTTTTTGCGTGCTTTGATTGCTAGGCTGATAATTCCCTTTCTCATTCCTTCTTATTGAAAAGCGATTTTTCTCCCTTTCCCACTCTTCAATTTGTAAACCAGCTTGGATAAGATCTTTGAAATCCCTTATAAGGGTGTGAGACATCCTTTCACGGAGATTGGGTAGGACACCTCTCATGATCATCCTTATTTGATCAGATTCATCGGGCCTCTTCTTGAGCAAAGCAGCCCTGTTTCTCCATCTCTTCACATAATCCACAAAATTCTCATTCGACCTTTGCCTAATGGACTCCACTTCCATCAAGGTAACTTCCATCTCGACATTTTATCCATATTGTTGGATGAAGGCTTTGTAAAGCAGATCCCAACTCTTTTGCGTTCCATCATGTTGTCCCAAGATGGCAACCAAGAGGGGGGGGTGAATTGGTTTCCTCAAGAAATGATGGCAAATTGAAAAACTTCAACAAATAAGAAATGTAGAAGATGTAGAAGATTGAGTAGAGAGTAGAAAAATCAACACAAGAGATTTATAGTGGTTCGGATTCAACAATCCTACATCCACTCCCCAACCTCAATCGGGTATTCCACTATACTTGAAGTTTTACAAGCTCACTTCCAACTTTGGTGTTTTTACAAGCTCACACCTAACTTGACAAGTGTTTTACAAAGGCTAACACTCAAACCACTTACAAGAGTTTTACTAGGCTCACTCTCACAACCTTTACAAGAGTTTTTCTCAGGCTCACTCTCACAACCTTTACAATTGGTGTTTTAGTGGCTAACACTCAACCTTACATGAAGAGATAAATAGATGAAAGCTTAAGTAAATAACTTGCAAGAGTTTGGACAATATTAGTGTTTATTCTCTTGCTAGAAGACTTGTTTGAGGTGGTATTTATAGGCCTCAAACCAGTTCTGCCCGTTGGTGAAGTGGGTAGAAAAGTGCAACTCCAACAGCCACAGAATCTTCTTGGATTTTTGTGTCAGACTGTTGGGATGGTCGCGCACCCCCTTGGGGCGGTCGCGCATCCTGGGATGGTCGCGCACCCCCTTGGGGCGATCGCGCATCTGTTTGTGCGGTCATCCCAGCAGTCTGGTGTGGTCGCGCAATTCAAATCTCTAACGGCTACTTGACATGTGGCATCTTCTTATTGTTTCTTTAACTAGCCGTTGAAGCCCACCAACGGCTATATAAATTTAGCAGTCGGGCATCCACATTGGGCGGTCGCGCATTGTCTTGCGTCGAGTCATTCACCGCTCCACGCCACCGCGAACCTCTCTATCAAACCAAGACAGTTTGGATGGTCGTGCAACCCCTTGGGGCGGTCGCGCGTTCTTGGATGGTCGCGCACACCCTTGGGGCGGTCGCGCATCCCTTCAAAGATAGATTTTTAGCACTTAGGAAATCTTCAAATTTCTTTGCATTTCAGCTCATTCTAAGTTGCTTTCCTGCCATATAGACACTCATTGAAGCCATTAGATCACTTCAATTTGTTTGCCAAGATCAAAAACAAGATTGACCTAAATCTAGGTCAATAATCTCCCCCTTTTTGATTTTGGCAATCAAATTGAATTTGAAATAAAAATAATCAACAAAAATAGGCAATACTTCCCATTATGGAAATACATAAGAAAATTCAAAAGATAATGTTCAAATTCATCAAATTCTCTCCCCCTTTGCCAAAATTCAAAAAGAGGAGGTGAGAGATGAAGAACAATCAAGCCAATGGCTAAGACAAGATCAAAATCAGTGTTGGTGTGACTTTATAATAGAATTCAAAGCCAATGGCAATCACCATAAACAAAATTCAAAATTAACACAAATCTAAGTCATATACTTAGGAAAAATAAAAGTACCAATCAATGAAAATATCAAAATCAATGAAAAATATGTTAAGGATACCAATTGATTGGATTATACTCCCCCTCAATTGATGATCTCCCCCTCAAGAAGTGAAAAACTTAGAAACAATTGAGATCCATTTTTATCAAAATATTCAAGGTTTCTCCTTTCTTGTTGGAGTCAAATCAAGAGGAATATAAAAAGAAAATTAAATACAATTCAAGAAAGTGATTAACTTAATTATGAACAAATTTAAAAGGTAACAAAAATAATTTAGTCAACCATAAAATCATTTTTCAACCTTAATGTCAAACACAACATGTAAGGTAAAAATTAAATGTATAAAAGTTTAAATGTTGTAAGGCAAGAATTGTTACCAATTTTTTAATGCCAATTGCCTTACTATTAGCATTATTGGACTTGGTTTGATGGAGTACTCATTCTCCTCCATCTTCATGCCATTTGCCCTTGTCAATTAGGGGATTTTCCTTGATAACCTTTTCTAAGCTATGTTTGCTTTTAGATATTTGTTCATTTGAGGTTTTTAATTCTAAAGTAGAATTTTTTAAACATACAAAATCCTCTTCTAGTTTAGAGCATTTGTCCTTATGAAATTGTATCTTAGAAAAATACTTTTCTACTCTAAGGTTCATATGTTCAATTATATCACTATCATCTAAAGCATCATCAATATTGTTGTAATTTAAATTCATGTTTAAAGATTGGGTACCTACCTCATTGGAGTGTTCATCATCTCCCATAGCCATGAGACATAGATTTTCAATTGCTTGCTCTTCTTGCATTTCCATTGCCATCTCATGTGTGAGTAATTTGCCAATGAGGACATCCGTTGGAAGCTTGCTCAAATCATGTGCTTCCTCAATGGATGATACTCTTGCTTCAAATTCCTTCTTCGTAAGAATTCTAAGGATTTTGCAATTTATGTCTTCCAAAGAGTAGACTTTGCCAAATTTCCTCAAATCATTGACAATGGCAAGAAGTCGGTTGGTCATCTCCGTGACATCTTCAAAGGACTTCATTTTGAAGAGTTCATACTCTTGAACAAGCATTTGGGTCTTCATGAATTTTACTTGATTAGTACCTTCATGATAATTCTCCAAGGTCTTCCAAATACTATAGGCATTTGAGCATCCAAGAATTCTTCCACATTCTTCCTTTGGCAATGAGCTTAGGAGAATGAAAGAAGCCTTTTTATCTCTCCCATTGCTTCTTCTTTGTTCTTCATTCCACTCTTTTCGTGGAATCTCTTTTTCTACACCATCAACCACTCTTGTAGGAATCTTCCACTCATTTTCAACGTAATCCCAAAGCTCTATTCCTTCACTATCTAGAAGCAAAAACATCTTGTGTTTCCAATATGAATAATCAAAGTGAGGTATAACAAGGGAGTTTGAGTTTCCATAATAATGAGCCATGGAGTTGGAAGAAAAAATTGATGTAGAAGTATTAGTGGGTGTGGTTGCCTTTGAGGATCAAATTTCACAATTAAGTTTAAGAAATTTCAAAGCTCTGATACCAATTGTTGTCCCAAGATGGCAACCAAGAGGGGGGGTGAATTGGTTTCCTCAAGAAATGATGGCAAATTGAAAAACTTCAACAAATAAGAAATGTAGAAGATGTAGAAGATTGAGTAGAGAGTAGAAAAATCAACACAAGAGATTTATAGTGGTTCGGATTCAACAATCCTACATCCACTCCCCAACCTCAATTGGGTATTCCACTATACTTGAAGTTTTACAAGCTCACTTCCAACTTTGGTGTTTTTACAAGCTCACACCTAACTTGACAAGTGTTTTACAAAGGCTAACACTCAAACCACTTACAAGAGTTTTACTAGGCTCACTCTCACAACCTTTACAAGAGTTTTTCTCAGGCTCACTCTCACAACCTTTACAATTGGTGTTTTAGTGGCTAACACTCAACCTTACATGAAGAGATAAATAGATGAAAGCTTAAGTAAATAACTTGCAAGAGTTTGGACAATATTAGTGTTTATTCTCTTACTAGAAGACTTGTTTGAGGTGGTATTTATAGGCCTCAAACCAGTTCTGCCCGTTGGTGAAGTGGGTAGAAAAGTGCAACTCCAACAGCCACAGAATCTTCTTGGATTTTTGTGTCAGACTGTTGGGATGGTCGCGCACTCCCTTGGGGCGGTCGCGCATCCTGGGATGGTCGCGCACCCCCTTGGGGCGGTCGCGCATCTGTTTGTGCGGTCATCCCAGCAGTCTGGTGCTGTCGCGCAATTCAAATCTCTAACGGCTACTTGACACGTGGCATCTTCTTATTGTTTCTTTAACTAGCCGTTGAAGCCCACCAACGGCTATATAAATTTAGCGGTCGGGCATCCACATTGGGCGATCGAGCATTGTCTTGCGTCGAGTCATTCACCACTCCATGCCACCGCGAACCTCTCTGTCAAACCAAGACAGTTTGGATGGTCGCGCAACCCCTTGGCGCGGTCGCGCGTTCTTGGATGGTCGCGCACACCCTTGGGGCGGTCGCGCATCCCTTCAAAGACAGATTTTCAGCACTTAGGAAATCTTCAAATTTCTTTGCATTTCAGCTCATTCTAAGTTGCTTTCCTGCCATATAGACACTCATTGAAGCCATTAGATCACTTCAATTTGTTTGCCAAGATCAAAAACAAGATTGACCTAAATCTAGGTCAACACATCATCTAAGGTATTGAACCAATTTTGGACAACAAAGTCCAATGAGAGCATAAAGTACCTTAGGGTTTGAGCCTTAGTAGCTCGGGCAGACTGCATGGCAGTGATATATTGCTTCACATGGAGATGAGGATTTCCGGTTCCATCAAACTTTGCGAAAGATGGCATCTTGAACTTGTACGGGACTTCTTCATCTAGCTCAAATAATTTATCAACTTCAGACATTTCCTCTGTTTTCAGTTTCTACTCAAATTTCTTTTCTAAATCAGCAATCATCTTTTCAACATCAAAAATTTCGGTCTTCTCCATAGTTGATTTTTCAATAATCTTTGGCTCCTTTTTCTTCTCTTGAGCATCTTGGTAGTATTGAGCCCAATCATCATCATCATCAATGATCACCTTTTCATCATTAAAAACCACTTCACCAACTTTAGTCTTCCCTTTTTCCTTTGGCTTCTTAGTGCTAGCAGATGCCTCGGCATGATTCTCTAAGATTGCAGTCAATTAGTTCTTCATGGTCTCAGCTAGGGCCTCTTTTATTTCTTCCATTTTGGCATTGAGGCATTCATCCACCATTCTTTGAATTTGTTCGGGCTCCATTATTTTTGATGAGCAAGTGATTGAGTCGTTGCTAGATTCTTCATCTCCGGCGTAGGTCGGATTGTTGTAAGCTTTTGAACTGTCGTAATCCAGGGCTGTGATCCAGAGAGGATCAATGATAAAATGTATGCATGTATGCATGTATGCACAAACAATCAACAAATAAAGATAATCAGGACGTTCCTTCCAACCTTATAACATCCACACACGAATTGCGAGTCTCTTTTCCTAGGTATATGGTTAACAAAATACCAACATGGGGTATCTTGTTTTCGAATAATTCCCTCGGACATTTCAACCAATAGTTATATTTTCGAAAGTGGAAATCAACTTATGATAATTCCCATTAATTAGGTTTTAATCCATTTAACCAACTAATGTAGCTTTTATGCTATATTGGATTAAAACGAAATTAAGAGGTTTATTATAGATAGATTTCTCACTTAAAAAGAGTAACTAATGGTTCATGCCAAAAACAAGCCCATGATTAATTATTCTTAGTATAAACTAGGCTCACAATTAATTTTTGGTATTTCATAATTGACCTAAATATTTTTGCAAGCTCTTTGTAAGAAAAGGTTGGGTGAAAATAGTTTTGTTTCTAAGTCCATTGTAAAAGATTTTAGAAAATGAATTTTGGGCTTAGTATTTGGGCCATGAGCAAAAGAATTTTTTATTTATTTTTAGAAAAGTCTTATGTCCAAAGACCGTTTTGAAAAGTTTTGAAAATAGCTTTGGTCTTTTGGGCGTTAAAGAAAAATTTATTTTGAGCTTATAATATACTTAGGTCATATTAGAAAAAAAAAACAAACCAAATAAGCCATGATTTAAGCCAAGATAAATTAACCAGAGTCAAACAACATGCATTTTGGGTAAAACCTAAGGAAAGTAACTAGGCCAATTACATGAGTTTTATTCTTTGGGTAAAAAGGCTTAGGTTCCCATAGCAAGTATATACCAAATGGTATGAGGCTATGAGTGGTTATGCCATGCTCGATCTCCATACCTTGAGTGAAAGTATGGTATCCCTTACATAACATAACACGGGTAATACGGGTGTCCTAACTCACGCACACAATGCAATCTAATATGATGCAATGGATAATATCATTATAAGAAAGAATAGAATAATAAAAATACAAACGGAATCAACTTCTCTTATCCCCAGTGGAGTCACCACTGTGAGTGGGGATTTTTGCCCCCCACTCCCGGTGGAATGGTTCTTGTGACTTCGGCACTGTTTAGGCTTGGGACCTTAGAGAACACGGACCTAAGTCTAGAGAAAATGGAGTCGCCACCTGGAAGGGCCGGGAAAAAAAAGAAAGGGGTGGATGGCTCGATTCCTAAGGAATCCCCAACCCCCTAATGGGTTCGAAAAGTTGGGTACGTGTGGGAAGGTGAAAAATGGCCCAGCACCCCCACAACGCCCGGTTCATTGGAATCGGCCTCCTTTACAGGTCTTAATATTAAAAAAATTCTTAAATATAACAACATTATCCATATTACACACAATAATTAAAATAAAGCATCGATATATTGAAAATCAAAACAATGTCTAAGCAAAACAAATAAATGGACACCCTCCGAAGATGGAAACATGCCCTTACATCCATGCCTAAATAGGACACCCACCGAAAGGTCGAAATATGTCCTTTACATTGGTTCCAAAATGGAAAAGCAATTTAAATTACATGATATTTAACTAATGAGGTACCCACCAAGTTGAAACATACCTCTTACAACATTTGGAAATCTAAATAAATCGATAAAAGTAAATAACCATTCATAATAAATAAATCATTCATCAAAGGTATTAAACATCAATAGAAAGTAAACATCCATCCATGATAAATTAAATTAACCAAGCATTGAACTTAGATAAATTAAAGCATATAAAGTAAATCAAAGCATAATCAAATATAGAATTGAATAAGGCAAATAAAAATCTAAATTATGGCTACTATTTCCATTTTGGGTTCTTTATTTCATGTGTTTAGGGTTTTGGAATTTGTGGAATTAGGCTACTGTGAGTTTTCAAGGAATTAAAATAGATTAAGGTTTTATATTTTAAAAGGTTGATAAAGTTCTTTGATTAACCAAATTAGTGTTTGAATTGTAAGATCATGAAATTAGGGTTTGGACACTTTAAAATACTTAGATTTATGGTTTACTGTTATTCATTTAATTATAGTTTCAAGCTTACTGTGTAAAATTATAACATTTATGTTTATATGGTTTTTAAAGTTTTAAAGGATTAGGGTTTAGAAAAAATTAGGGTTTAAGGTTTTAAGGGGGTTAGGGTTCACTGTTTTGGTTTTTGGAGTTGAATTAAGGTTTTAGGATTTTAGAATTCAGGGTTTCGGGAAATGAATTTTATTTTAGGATTTGAAAATCAATTGATAAATTTATGAAGTTTTATGAAAATAAACAAAATGATTTAAAGTTTATAGAAGCAAAAAAAAAAAAGAAGAAGTTTTTAAGGCTTTTGGAAAGAAACAGAACCCAATTTAGGGTTTTGAAAATTTGGAAAACAAATTTTGGTTTTGGGGTTTTGAAGAAACAAAACTAATAACTTTAAACTTTTTGAAAAACAAAGCAACGAATTAAGGTTTTCAAACTTTAGAAAAAGTGAATTGAGGTTCTAAGGTTTTTGAATTAAAAGAAACAGATGACTAAGCTACTGTGAAAAAAACAAAAAGAAATTAAGAACTCAAACCTTGGTTCGTAGGTTACACCAAAAATTGCTTCTTGGATGAAAAAAAACATAGACAAGCTTTGCTGCCTTTGAATTTGTAACACCCCTACATTCAATACATGCACACTACAAACACCACAATGTAGTATACATGCACTAAACATAGAGATGCTACAGATTTTTTTTTTTTTTAACATTCAAAACATTTTAAATGATACCATAATTTTTCAATTGTATACATTATAGAAAGATAAGTAGTTAACTTGTAATACAAAACTAAATAGATATATATATATATATAGATACATTTAGTTGTTACGCAGCGGAGTTTATCAAATATTTACATATATGAAAACATTTAATTTCATATTTACAAATATACACATATGTACACTAAAATCATTACTTTACAAAATATAAAAGAGTTATACATGATTGGCAAGTCTCCTCTGATCTTTAAGTTCCCAAAATCAACTCTTCACTGTCTACTCTCACTCGGTCTCGAAGAGCTCTCGGGTTCAACCCTATTACCTGCGCGATCAAACACTATCGCGCTAAGCCAACGGCTTAGTAAGATAATTCATGCTGATGTTATGCTTTAATGCAATGCAATGCCAATTCTCAATCCATATTATACATGTAACATCATATATGCAAAGCTAACAACATACCTTTACATTTCATAACTCAACATAAATAGACATATCATATTTCAACATCTTATTATATACCTTATTAGTATTCATTTAATCATTCATAATCAACACTAAACAAAGACAAGCATGGGCCCAAAACACACTAATATGCCATTCAATTTTCAGAGTTAATGTTTTGGTTTTATCATCACATTTATCAATATCATAAACCCAACTAGGCTTCAAGGATTAGGTTCAACCAAGCTTCAAGGGGAGCAAAGCATGCTAAGCATCAACCCAACTTGGCTTCAAGAACCAACCCAACCTAGCTTCAAGGGTGGTAACATCTCAATTAGGCTTCAAGGATTCAATCCAACCTAACTTCAAGAGATTGTTACACTTATTAGGCA
The DNA here is from genome assembly GCA_947685225.1 of Garcia nutans. Classification (NCBI taxonomy): domain Eukaryota; kingdom Viridiplantae; phylum Streptophyta; class Magnoliopsida; order Malpighiales; family Euphorbiaceae; genus Garcia; species Garcia nutans. The sequence continues at coordinate 5,077,355 of CANTUV010000013.1, forward strand.
TGCCACCAACAACAAACTCTGAAAATGGAATAACACATTAGCCACACAAATCATTTATTATTTAATTACCATTTCCATTCTCAACTCTCATCATAGCCAATAACAATGGCCTCATATCACATATAAGTTACCATAGCCAATCACAATGGCATTTTATTCCATCACATTATACATATAGCATTATTGATATAAACATAACCAAACACATTACTCATCACATGAGTCACAATACATGAAATATCACATTGTTGACATAGTATCATATACATTGCCATTATCATCATATGCAACAATGCAATAATACAAGATTTGTACTTATTTTACTAACAATTCATACAACTCCTAACATTTCCTTGTCCAAGATTCTTTAACCTCTTAGATCAATGATCAATCACTATCTTCAAGACTTAAATCAAAAGTAATAGCATATACTTGTTTAAGGATACACAAGAGATAATCCAATTAGGAATTAATTAGGGCAAACCTCAACCCTGACACGTTCACCCACACGGGCGTGTTCATGGCCGTGCCCTAACTCCACAACACAAAAACATTTACACGCTCAACAACATGGGCGTGTTCCTGGGCGTGTAAATTCTCAAATCTTACAGTAGCTATGACACGCTCAATAACACGGGCGTGCTACTGGTGGTGTCAAACCTACTGCCTCCAACACAATTGACACGCCTAAAAAACCCTGGACGTGCTCATGGGCGTGTCCGGCCACAAATCAAGACTCCGATCAAAAACAACCATACACTCAACAACACACTTCTATACATTAACATCCTCTTCAAATAATCTTAACAAAACATACTCAAAACTCATCTCAAACTTGCAACACACCCAAAACAAACCAAAACACACATCAAACACCAAACACAAAATCATCTCAAAACCCTTACCACATATACAACATCATCTCTTCCAACCACTTACTCTTTTTTTCAATCCATACTCAATATCCATCATCCAATCACTCAAACACCTCTCACATCTCAAAATCAACCAACACACTCTTAAAAATCTATCAAACTCAAATATCATTTCAAATAAACACAAAGATCACAAGAGAACTTACCAAAGTTACAAAACTTCTTGAATCACCAACTTGATCACTTAATCTTTCTTCAATTTGAGCTTCACTCAACAAGATCTTCTCTTTGCCTCTTGCTTCCTTTGTCTAAGGAGGAGCCGGCCACAATGGAAAAGAAGAAGAAAAATATCAAGAAGCAAAGTCAAATTTTGCTTTTAATCTCCACCAAGTGATCTTATCCAAGCAATTACCAAAATACCCTCAATCATATAACTAACTTTTTGTTTCATATAAGCCCTTATATGTAATTACACACTCAACACAAATAAATATCTCTTCCATTGACTCTTCATTTGACCAATTTATATGTTATATATATCATCATATACACAACATATACCATTCTCTCTAAACCCTAATTCTTTTCCCCAAAACACATATACACAAGCATTCACTTTCCAAAATCTTTTCTCTTGCAATTTAACACATATATTCAATCCAATATGTCACTACAACAACAATAACAACAACATCAACAACATAATCAAAACTTCTAGACTATATATGAGGATATTACAATTCTCCCCCTCTAAAAAGAAAATTTCGTCCTCGAAATTACCTGATATCAAAGCTAAAACAACTGAGGATATTGCTCTCGCATGGATTGTTCACTTTCCCAAGTTGCTTCTTCCTTTCCATGATTTTTCCATAGAACCTTCACCAATGGCACTCTCTTGTTTCTCAATTCTTTCACATCACGTGCCAAGATAGCAACTGGTTCCTCTTCAAATGTCAAATCTGGACTCACTTCGATAGATTCAATTGGCAACACATGAGATGGATCCGATCTGTACCTCCTCAACATAGAAACATGAAATACATTATGAATACAATCCAACTCAGGTGGCAAAGCAAGTCGATATGCAACTGGCCCAACTCTTTCCAACACTTCATACGGTCCGATGAAATGAGGACTCAATTTCCCTTTCCGACCGAACCTCAAAATCTTCTTCCAAGGAGACACTTTCAAAAATACCTTATCTCCAACATCAAACTCTATGTCTCTCCTTTTCAGATCTGCATAAGATTTCTGTCGGTCTGAAGCTGCTTTTAACCTCCCTCGAATCAACTTCACTTTCTCTTCAGTTTCTTGAATCAAATCAGGTCCAATTAATTTACTTTCACCAAGTTCACTCCAACAAAGAGGTGTCCTACACCGTCTGCCATACAATGCTTCAAATGGTGCCATACCAATGCTAGATTGGTGATTGTTGTTGTAAGCAAATTCCACAAGCGGTAGAAATCTGTCCCAACTTCCAGAGAAATCAATGACACAGCTTCTCAACATGTCCTCAATAATCTGTATCACCCTCTCTGACTGTCCATCCGTCTGTGGATGAAAAGCAGTACTGAAGTGTAATCGAGAACCCAAAGCACTATGCAAACTCTTCCAAAAACTTGAAGTAAACCTGGGATCTCGATCAGACACTAAAGAAGTTGGAACACCATGCAACTTCACAATCTCATGGATATACAGCTCAGCCAATCTCTCCAAAGAGTAATCCATCCGAACCGGAAGGAAATGAGCTGTCTTAGTCAATCTATCCACAATCACCCATATAGCATCATGCTTCTTTTGTGTCATTGGCAAACCAGACACAAAATCCATCGTCACTCTATCCCACTTCCATTCTGGTACTGATAATGGTTGAAGCAATCCAGTTGGAACTTGATGCTCTGCTTTAACCTTCTGACAGGTGAGACATTTCGACACAAAATCTGCAATATCTCTATTCAAACCAATCCACCAGTAATGCTGTCTCAAATCATGATACATCTTTGTATTACCCGAATGCATAGCAAACACTGACTGATGTGCTTCTTCTAAAATGACTCTTTTCAAATCAGCATCATCGGGTACACACAATCGGTTCTTAAACTAGAGACTCCCATCACCTTTCACAACAAAATCTCTAGTCTTCCCATTCTTGCAATCTGAAATAATCTTATGAATCTTCATATCAATCAACTGAGCCTCTTTGATCTGATCTAACAAAACTGGTTTCAAATGCAATTTTGCTAACAATGCACCGTCATCACAAGCTACAAAACTGACATGCAAAGCTCTCAACTCAACAAGCAACGAGAGCGAGTAAACAGTTAAACCAGCTAAAGACTTTCGACTCAAGGCATCAGCAACAATATTTGCTTTACCTGGATGATAATCAATCAAGCAGTCGTAGTCTTTAATCAATTCCAACCATCTCCTCTGTCGAAGATTGAGCTCCTTCTGAACCCCCAAATACTTCAAACTCTTGTGATCAGTGTAGATGAAACATTTCTCCCCAAACAGATAGTGTCGCCAAATCTTCAATGCAAACATAATGGCTGCTAGCTCCAAATCATGGGTTGGATAGTTAAGCTCATGTGGTTTCAACTGTCGAGATGCATAAGCTATAACTTTGCCTTCCTGCATCAGCACACACCCCAAACCACTATGTGAAGCATCACTGAAAATCACATATGGTTTGCCTTCAACAGGTAAAGTAAGAACAGGTGCTTGAGTCAACATTTCTCTCAACTGCTCAAAGCTAGCCTGACACTGATCCGTCCACACAAATCTCACTCCCTTACGAAGCAATCTGGTGAGTTGAGTAGCTATCAAAGAAAATCCTTTCACAAACCGTAGGTAATAGCCTGCCAAACCCAGAAAACTTCTAACTTCTGTCACAGATTTGGGTGGACTCCAATTCAAAATAGCTTCAACTTTACTCGGATCAACTCTAATGCCTTCCGCTGAAACTATATGACCGAGAAAAGCGACTTGATCCAACCAGAACTCACACTTCGACAATTTGGCAAACAACTGCTTCTCTCTCAAAATCTGCAACACAATCCGCAGATGCATATCATGTTCCTCTTCATTCCGTGAATACACCAGAATGTCATCGATGAAGACCACTACAAACTGATCCAGATAGGGCCTGAACACCCTATTCATCAAATCCATAAAAGCTGCAGGTGCATTCGTTAGACCAAAAGGCATAACTAGAAACTCATAATGCCCATACCTGGTCCGAAAAGCTATCTTTGGAACATCTTCAGCCTTGACTCTCAGCTGATGGTACCCAGATCTCAAATCAATTTTAGAAAACACAGCTGCACCCTTCAATTGATCAAAGAGATCATCGATTCTAGGCAAAGGATATTTATTTTTAATAGTCACCTTGTTCAATTGCCTATAAGCGATACACAACCTCATAGTACCATCTTTCTTCTTCACAAATAGCACAGGAGCTCCCCAAGGAGAAACACTGGGGCGAATAAATCCTTTATCCAACAACTCCTGTAATTGCACTTTCAATTCCCTCAATTCTGCTGGTGCCATTCTATAAGGAGTAATAGAGATAGGAGTGGTACCAGGCAACAATTCAATACCGAACTCCACCTCTCTCTCAGGAGGTAACCCTGGCAACTCCTCTGGAAAAACATCTGGGAACTCTGCAACTGTGGCAATACTATCAATGGGAGAACCCTTCACTCTAGTATCTATCACATGAGCAAGATAAGCTTCACACCCCTTTCTAATCAACCTCCTGGCTGCAACAGCTGAAACAAATAAGGAGGCTAGCTATTCCTGCTCATTAGATACTATCACCTCTCTACCATCAACAGTTCTCAAAGAAACAATTTTCCTTTTACATCTACCACAGCTCCATGTCTAGATAGCCAGTCCATACCTAGAATCACATCATATTCCTTAAATGGCATCTCAATCAAGTCTCCAAGGAACTCCTCACCTTGCACCCTCACTGCACTATCTCGGTGCACTTTACTCGCAATCACACTATGCCCTAAAGGATTTGTCACCAACACATCAAATCCTAGGGACTCAGCATGTATATCAGACACAGGCAAAACAGATGCACTAATATAAGAATGTGTGGAAGCCGGATCAATCAAAGCAAGTACTGAAGTATCAAATAAAGAAAAAGTACCAGCTATGACTGCCGATGCATCTGGCTGCCTCTGCATAACATACATCCTCTGGGAAGATCCAACCTCCTCTGGTCTACTCTCCCTGGATGTAGCACCTCCTCTAGCACTGAACCCAGATCTGCCTCCCCTGCTGCTACCTCTGCCTGCTCGACCTCCCCTCACACTAGATCGAGAAGCTGCAGTATCAACTGACATCTGTTCTTGCCTCTCAGGACAATCTCTCACAAAGTGATTAGGTGATCCACATCTGAAACAAACCCCTGCTACACCAGTCTTCCAGCAAGGACCACCATGTGGCCTACCACAATGAATGCAGATGGGTAGGGTAGATCTCTGAATCATAGGGGTCGGAGCACTTGCCACTGAAGCTGCAGGTCTAAATCTCTGCCTCTGTAACTGCACTGACCTACCAGCTGACCTCTAACTCCTACTAACTCTAGGAACAAAGCTTCCTTTACCTCTCTTAACAGAAGAAGACCCTGCCTCAATCTGGGGCCTTCTCACTCTGACCTCTTCCTCTGAAGCAGCTGCAATAACTTGAGCTCGCTCTGCACTTCGAGCTGCTGCCACTAGCTGGGAGAAATCGTGATATCTAGATCCAGCCACTAAGCACATGATAGAGGGCCTCAATCCCTCCTGAAACCTCCGGCATCTATCTATCTCATCAGCTATAATGCCACCAGCATAATGGCTCAATCTAATAAACTCAACCTCATATTCAGTTACAGTCTTGCTATCTTGTTTCAAGCTTAAGAACTCCATCTTCTTCATGTCTTTGTACTCCCTAGGAGTATACTTCAACTCAAACTCTCTCAGAAAATCCGCATATGACAAGGTTGGTGGATCATCCATAGAATGGGGCACTGTCCTCCACCAATCATATGCATCCTTCTGTAGCAAAGATCTTGCATAATCAAACTTTTCCTCCGAGGTGGCTTGCAACTGAATAAAGATCCTCTGTACTTTGTCAAGCCATTGTTCTGCTACAGCTGGATTAGTAGTACCAAGGAAATCCTCCGCTCCATACTTCCTTAGTTTATCATAGTGCCTCACTGGTACCATAAGCTGAGGGGGTGGTGGCACTGGTTGCACTGGTGCTTGCCTCAAAGCTTCTACCACATGCCTAACCCAAGCTGGTGGAACCTCCTCACCAACTGGTCTACCCGACACCGAAGCAGGTGCCTCCTCAGTACTAACAACCCTAACTCCATCATCAGGGACAATACTCTCAGCACTACCCTCAACTAACTGGCGTAAGTGAGAATCCATCACAACCTAAGTCTGCAAACACAACATACTACATCTTATTAAAGATCAGAGATTGCCAATCCCAAACATATATGTTATTCAAAATCCACTTTTTAAAATCAAAATAGTCTTTTTCTTACATTTTACCTAGGTTGAGAATCTCAAACCTAGGCTCTGATACCAAAACAATTGTAACACCCCTACATTCAATACGTGCACACTATAAACACCACAATGTAGTATACATGCACTAAACATAGAGATGCTACAGATTTTTTTTTTTAACATTCAAAACATTTTAAATGATACCATAATTTTTCAATTGTATACATTATAGAAAGATAAGTAGTTAACTTGTAATACAAAACTAAATAGATATATATATAGATACATTTAGTTGTTACGCAGCGGAGTTTATCAAATATTTACATATATGAAAACATTTAATTTCATATTTACAAATATACACATATGTACACTAAAATCATTACTTTACAAAATATAAAAGAGTTATACATGATTGGCAAGTCTCCTCTGATCTTTAAGTTCCCAAAATCAACTCTTCACTGTCTACTCTCACTCGGTCTCGAAGAGCTCTCGGGTTCAACCCTATTACCTGCGCGATCAAACATTATCGCGCTAAGCCAACGGCTTAGTAAGATAATTCATGCTGATGTTATGCTTTAATGCAATGCAATGCCAATTCTCAATCCATATTATACATGTAACATCATATATGCAAAGCTAACAACATACCTTTACATTTCATAACTCAACATAAATAGACATATCATATTTCAACATCTTATTATATACCTCATTAGTATTCATTTAATCATTCATAATTAACACTAAACAAAGACAAGCATGGGCCCAAAACACACTAATATGCCATTCAATTTTCAGAGTTAATGTTTTGGTTTTATCATCACATTTATCAATATCATAAACCCAACTAGGCTTCAAGGATTAGGTTCAACCAAGCTTCAAAGGGAGCAAAGCATGCTAAGCATCAACCCAACTTGGCTTCAAGAACCAACCCAACCTAGCTTCAAGGGTGGTAACATCTCAATTAGGCTTCAAGGATTCAATCCAACCTAACTTCAAGAGATTGTTACACTTATTAGGCATGCCACCAACAACAAACTCTGAAAATGGAATAACACATTAGCCACACAAATCATTTATTATTTAATTACCATTTCCATTCTCAACTCTCATCATAGCCAATAACAATGGCCTCATATCACATATAAGTTACCATAGCCAATCACAATGGCATTTTATTCCATCACATTATACATATAGCATTATTGATATAAACATAACCAAACACATTACTCATCACATGAGTCACAATACATGAAATATCACATTGTTGACATAGTATCATATACATTGCCATTATCATCATATGCAACAATGCAATAATACAAGATTTGTACTTATTTTACTAACAATTCATACAACTCCTAACATTTCCTTGTCCAAGATTCTTTAACCTCTTAGATCAATGATCAATCACTATCTTCAAGACTTAAATCAAAAGTAATAGCATATACTTGTTTAAGGATACACAAGAGATAATCCAATTAGGAATTAATTAGGGCAAACCTCAACCCTGACACGTTCACCCACACGGGCGTGTTCATGGCCGTGCCCTAACTCCACAACACAGAAACATTTACACACTCAACAACATGGGCGTGTTCCTGGGCGTGTAAATTCTCAAATCTTACAGTAGCTATGACACGCTCAATAACACGGGTGTGCTACTGGTCGTGTCAAACCTACTTCCTCCAACACAATTGACACGCCTAAAAAACCCTGGACGTGCTCATGGGCGTGTCCGGCCACAAATCAAGACTCTGATCAAAAACAACCATACACTCAACAACACACTTCTATACATTAACATCCTCTTCAAATAATCTTAACAAAACATACTCAAAACTCATCTCAAACTTGCAACACACCCAAAACAAACCAAAACACACATCAAACACCAAACACAAATCATCTCAAAACCCTTACCACATATACAACATCATCTCTTCCAACCACTTACTCTTTTTTTCAATCCATACTCAATATCCATCATCCAATCACTCAAACACCTCTCACATCTCAAAATCAACCAACACACTCTTAAAAATCTATCAAACTCAAATATCATTTCAAATAAACACAAAGATCACAAGAGAACTTACCAAAGTTACAAAACTTCTTGAATCACCAACTTGATCACTTAATCTTTCTTCAATTTGAGCTTCACTCAACAAGATCTTCTCTTTGCCTCTTGCTTCCTTTGTCTAAGGAGGAGCCGGCCACAATGGAAAAGAAGAAGAAAAATATCAAGAAGCAAAGTCAAATTTTGCTTTTAATCTCCACCAAGTGATCTTATCCAAGCAATTACCAAAATACCCTCAATCATATAACTAACTTTTTGTTTCATATAAGCCCTTATATGTAATTACACACTCAACACAAATAAATATCTCATCCATTGACTCTTCATTTGACCAATTTATATGTTATATATATCATCATATACACAACATATACCATTCTCTCTAAACCCTAATTCTTTTCCCCAAAACACATATACACAAGCATTCACTTTCCAAAATCTTTTCTCTTGCAATTTAACACATATATTCAATCCAATATGTCACTACAACAACAATAACAACAACATCAACAACATAATCAAAACTTCTAGACTATATATGAGGATATTACAGAATTGCTTGAATTGTTTTTCTGCTCTAAAAAAAAATTGGATTAATTTACTGCCTTTCCTACTCAGTTTCGGTTTTTGAATCTTTCTTCATATTTCTCCTCTGATTTCTTCCCTTATTTCTTGCTTTATTTTTGTGTTGTTTTTTAACTTATTTATAGAAGTTTTATATGACTAATTCTTATTATTCAAAGCATTTATTATTCATTAAAGAAAAGGAAACCGAAACCTAATTGCATTAGGTTTCGAAAAATTTGCGTCGAAAAAATTTCGTTGGCGAAAAAAAACTACTGCGGAAAAAATGCTCTGGTGAAAAATCTGCCGCAGCTGGCTGCGACAGAGGGTGCGCGAACTGGCCTGCGGGCTGGCGAAATGGCAGGAAACTCTTGTGGGAGAAATGGCCCACGGCCATGCCCCGCGTGTTGGTTTTTGGTGATGATTTTTTCGTCGCCGATTTTTTATTTTTATTTTTTATTAATAAAAATTAGATACTAAAGCAAAAATTATTTAATTAAGATAACAAAAATTATTTTGGACTATTTAAAATATGTTGGACAACACAAAAATTATTTTGGACTATTTAAAATATATTGGACCAGACTGGGTAAAAAATTAAGGGTCTACACATACCTTTACCTTAAGCCCCATTGCAACTAAATGAAAAGACCTTATGATTGATATATGCTTGATTGTAATTAAGTGGTGGAGATTTGATTGATAAGCAATCATATGTAGATATTCTTTCATTGAATGCTAAGAGTGTAAACACTGCCTTGATTAAACACTTAAGAAATTTAGTGAGGGAGTGACAACCTTTGGTATGTATGGAAGAGCATTAAATTGCATGAGTACTAATTTTATTTGATTTGATAATGATTATGGACATTATGAGAAAGTAGTTCTTGATGTTATCTTTTAACTCTTGAGCTTGATTAATTCTTTCTTATTTTGTTTTGTTCATAACTTTGCTTGGGGACAAGCAAAAAATTAAGTGTGGGGTAATTATTATGATTATTTTTATATGTGTTTTTAAGTTAATTTTGTTTGCTTTTTAGTTATTTTCTAAGTGATTTGTTCAAGTTTGTTGCTATATTTTATATTTTAAGTTGAAGCAAAAAGGGATTCATGAGAAAAGAGAAATAAAATGTACTAAGTCATTTATTGAAAGAAGATTTTTGGAGAAGTATACAATACGACCAAGTTGGGTAATGTATTGGTTGTGCCTTCCAATTACAAAAATAAAATGGGCAAGACATTCTGTAATATCCCAAAATTTTGAAAATACTAATTTTTGAAAATTAATTAAATGATTTAAAAGTATATATATATAATTAAGTGAAAAGAAAAAATAAAGGAACGATGTGTATATGATGTATATATGTGGATATATACAATATATACAAGTCAACATTTTTATATGGTCAAATGTCATTTTAATTAATAAGATAGTAATAAATAGATAGTGGAAGATGATATTTGATTTTAATTATAATAATTATATATATACTTGATGGAGAATAAAAGAGGAAAATTGTGTGGTTTTAAAGAGATTTGTGAGATAAGTGGAGTTGTTGACCATTATTATCTTCTTCTTCTTCCACCATGGTAGCCGGCCATCATCATCAAAGGAAAGATAAATTTTGCTTCTTGCTAACTCAAGTAATTGAAGGATTTCAAGTGTTCAAGTTGGAATTTTAAGGATTTTCTCCATATTTGGTAAGTTTTCAACTTGTTTTTTTGAATTCCTTTGGAAGTTTGTGTATATGTGTGAATTGGATGTTTGGTGTGGTTTGTGTTAATGGTTGATTTTGGTATGTTGAAGTTCTTTTGTCTAGTTAACTATGAAGTTTGGGTTGGATTTAAGAGAAAGAGTTAAGTTTGGTGAAGAGAATAAGAGTTTTGGGATTGTGTAACTTTTGAGTTGTGAAGTCATGGTTGTGATTGTGTATTTTTGTTTTTAATTGAGTTGCGTTGATGTTTACACAAGTATTATGTGATATAATGATGGATTTGGTTGAGTTTGTATGGAGTTGAAAAGGTTAATGAAAGATACTAGATGGATGTGTCAATTATGTGTGGATATTAGGATTTTTGGCCTGACACGCCCGGTGGCAACCATTCCTTTGGGCGTGTCGATGGTTCTATTTTCAGTGTTGGTGACACATGCAGTGACATGCCCATGTCACTGAGCGTGTCATAGCTACTGTTTTGTTGTAGTATTTACACATATAGTGACACGCCCATGTCATTGAGCGTGTCATAGCTACTGTGTTGTTGTAGTATTTACACGTTCAGTGACACACCCATGTCATTGAGCGTGTCAAAGCTTCTATGTTTGGGTTTAGGGCACGGTCATGGACACGCCCGTGTTGTTGAGCATGTCATGTGTAGAGTTTGCCCTAGATAGTTCTTTTCCTTATTTTTTTTCTTTGTGTATCACTTTGTGATTATTTATAATCACATTTGGTTTAGGCTTTGAAGAGACTTGAGTTACCCCAAATCCAAGTGTAGAGGGATATCTTAGAAGAGGATTTTGGAAGTGGTGTTTGTTGCTTTTTTAGGTAAGTACAAACTTTGAATAATTGTTTATATTTACATGACATTGGGACTTAACACATTTGGTTAAAAAAATGTGTTAAGTAATTACATGATTGGTACATGAATAATATGCTATGATTTGTATATTGTCACAAATGGATTATGTATAATGTGGGCTTGGTGCAAAAGATGATAATGATCCAAAATGTATGGATAATGCAAACTATTTTGTGTACGTTAAAGATGGTATGTAAAGTCATTGGTAATGACTATATTGATATAAGTGAGATATTTGAGGCATTGTGCCTAATGTGATTATGAGAAAATGAGAAAGGATTCGATAATGAAATGAGATATATGGAAACATAATACAATGAATTGATATCGGTATAAATGAGAAATAAGAATAATTTGTGTGCCTAGTATGTTATTTAATTTTTAGAGTTTTGGGTTTGGCAGTATGCCTATGATTTGCCTACGGGCTAGATGCTAGGCGTCACTGTGAAAATGTTTTTGGGGTGAAATGATCGAGTCGTAAGCCTCAAAAATAAATCCTTGAAGCTAGGCTGGGTGAAATGACTGGGTCGTAAGCTCAGACCTAGTTAGATTATTCCATAGATATATTGCCTATGGGGCTAGACACATGGTGTCAATATAGACCAAAGCAGTAACTCTGGAATTTGAATAGCATATTAGATCCTTTTTGGGCCCATGCTTGTCTTTGCTTTAATGTGAATTGTGAATTGTGGAACAATTAAGCAATATAATGAAATTTAATGTTATGAGATATGATATCCTTATGTATTGTGCATTGGCATTGCATTTGAACTATATTGATATCAAATTTTGTACCACTAAGCTTTTAGCTTAGCGCGATTGTAATTCATCGCGTAGGTGACAGGGTAGATTCGGTTGAGCCGGAGAGTTCTTCTAGACCGAGTTGAGTCTAGTCTTGAGACCTTGAGAGCAAAGTTGGTTGTTGAACGTCAAGATCAGAGACAAACTGCCAGCATGTATATATTTTATATCTTTGTACATATTGATTTTGATGTATATAAATATGTATATTCCGCAAACTATCAAAAATGTTTTGTTTGAACCTTTGGTAATAAAGTTGTATATATATGTTTTAGCAAGTAATATCTCAACTATTATTTATATAATATCGATTGAATGTTTTAAGATTATACAGATTTTATAAATGAATATTTGTTTTGTTTAAAATGGGTTGTGACATTCTTATATCCTCTATACGTATTTTACATATAGCGGGTATATGTAGTGTACGTATATTGGGTATAAGGGTGCTACATTTTTTTTTGAATCAGAGCCTAGGTTTGAGGTTTTCAACCTAGGCGGGTTGTAAGAGAAAGAAAATAGAAATTTTTAAATATAATACATGCATTGGCACTGGCAGTTCTTGATCTCTAATGTGGCAATTTCTGTTGTGTTTGCAGATATAGGTAGTTATGGCATCTCAGACACGTCAGTCTGCTGAAGGTAGTGCGAAGAGTGTAGCTCCTGTTGAGGGTAGAGATGTAGCTAGGGTTGAGATAGCTAGTGAGGCATCTGCTCCTGTTCTAGAGAGACCAACTGCTGATGAGATTCTATCGGTTTGGTTACGGCATATGGTAGATTTGTTGAGGCAGGCTCCAGTGCAGCAGCTGCCAGCCGCAAGTACCGGTGATGCAGTATGATAAATTGAGGAAGTTCAGAGCTGAGAACTTTTTTGGTACTACAGATCCTGCAGTAGCTGAGCAGTGGTTGGATAGAGTTCAGAGGGTATTCATTCAGCTGCAGGCTACTCCTAAAGAGAAATTTGATTATGCTAGATATCTGCAGCAGAGAGATTCATATGTTTGGTGGAAGACTGTTCCACATGCGATGGATGATCCACCAACTTTGAATTATGGTGATTTTCTGTGGGAGTTTGAGCAAAAGTATACTCCGAGGGAGTATAAAGATGCCAAAAAGATGGAGTTTTTAAATCTGAGATAGGATAACCGGACTGTGACAGAGTATGAGATTAAATTTATCTAGTTGAGTCATTATGCCGGTGGGATTATTTCAGATGAGATAGACCGGTGTAGGAGATTTGAGGAGGGGTTGAGACCCCCTATTATGTGTATTGTTGCAAGCTCCTGGTATCAGGATCTTTCCCAACTAGTTGCAGCAGCTAGGAGTATTGAGAGAGCACAAGGTATTGCAGTAGCTACTACTAAGGAAGAGACCAGAGTTAGGAGACCCCAGTTTGAGGCAGGGTCTTCATCTGCAAAGAGAGGCCAAGGAGGTCATTTTTAGAGGTTTAGTAGGGACCAGAGGCAGTCTGGTAGGTCAGTACCACATCAGAGGTAGAGATCAAGACCTATAGTTTCTGTGGCTAGTGCACCGACCCCAGTGGCTCAGAGGTCTATTCCACTTACATGTGTTCATTCTGGTAGAGCACACGGAGGTGATTGCTGGTGGAGAGGTACTGCGGGAGTGTGTTTTAGATGTGGGTCACCAAATCATTTTGTCAGAGATTGTCCAGAGCTACCAAAGGATAGATAGGCAGATTTTGTAGTTTCTAGACCTAGTGTCAGAGGAGGTCATAGTGGCAGAGGTTCTAGTAGAGGTGGTCGACTTGGGTTTAGTCAAAGAGGAGGCTCTACATCCAATGGTAGTAGGCCAGATGAGGCTAGGCCATCACAGCGAGTGTATGTGATGCAGAGGCAGCCGGATGCTTCAACCGTCATTGCAGGTACATTTTCTTTATTTGGCATTTCAGTTCTTGCTCTGATAGATCCTGGATCTATGCATTCTTACATAAGTGCATTGTAGACCCTTAATTTTTGACCCATTCAAATTCGATAGTCTAAAATAATTTTTTATGGTATTTTATTTATTTTAATAATATTTTAATTACTTTTAATAAAATAAAAATAAAAAAATAAAAAAATAAAAAATCGGACCGATTGGCGAGCGTCGCACGGCAGCCCAATTCACCGCAGAAATGATTTTGCTGCGAAATTGGCCCGCTTTGCCCATTTTTGCCAGCGCAGTTGCTGCCAGCACAGCCCACGGGCCCGACAGCTCGCGCGCTGCCGATTTTTTGAGAATTACTTTTTTTGACCCAGTTCGGTCCAATATATTTTAATTAGTCCAAAATAATTTTTGTGTTATCTTAATTAAATAATTTTGCTTTAGTATTTAATTTTTATTAATAAAAAATAATAATAATAAACAAAAAAATAAAAATAAAAATCGGTGATGAAAAAATCATCGCCGAAAATCAGTGCGGCGACACAGTTTATTTCTACAGCGAAATAGCCAGGGCCAATTCGCCCGTAGGAATAAACTACAGACGAAATGGCCCGCAGGCCAATTCTCGCCCGCTGCCGCAGCCAACTGTGGCAATTTTTTTCTCTAGCGCATTTTTTCCGCAGCAGTTTTTTTTTCTTCGCTAGTGAAATTTTTCTGACGCAAATTTTTCCAAAACCTAATGCAATTAGGTTTCTGTTTCCTTTTCTTAATGAATGTTATATTCCGTGAATAACTATGATTAATAAAAAAATCTTCTATAAATAAGACCAAAAACAACATAAAAAAAGGGGAGAAAAGAGGAGAAATTTGATCAGAAATTGTATCGGATTTGGGAGGAAAAACTGAGACCGAAACTGAGGTGGAAAAGCTTTGAATCAATCTGACTTTTTTTGAGAGAGCAAACAACAATTCAATCCATCAACGGCAGCAAAGCTTGTCTTTGTTTTTATTCATCCAAGAAGAAATTTTTGGTGGAACCAACAAACGGAGGTATGCATCAATTGTCTAATTTCTTCACAGTAGCTTAAATCATCCCATTGTTTCTTTTAATTCAAAAACCCTAGAACCTTAAATCCCATTTTCTAAAGTTTAAAAACCTTAATTCGTTGCTTTGTTTTCCAAAAAGCTTAAAATTGTTTTTGTTCAAAATCTCAAAACCCTAATTTGCTTTCCAAATTTTCAAAATCATAAATTAAATCTGTTTCTTTCCAAAAACCTTAAAAAACATCTTTTCTGCTTCTATAAACTTTAAATCGATTTGTTTATTTTCATAAAGTTTCATAAAATTATCAAATTGATTTTCAAATCCTAAAAATCTAATGTATTCTCTGAAACCCTAATTCTAAAATTCTAAAACCCCTAATTCCACTCCAAAACCCAAAACAGTAAACCCTAACTCCCTTAAAACCTTAAACCCTAATTTTTCTAAACCCTAATTCTTAAAACCTTAAAACCCTATAAACATATTCAAACACAGTAAGCTTAAAAACACAATCCAATGACTGTAAATCATAAATCTAAATGTTTTAAAGTGTCCAAACCCTAGTTTCATGATTTCACCATTCAAACACTAATTTGGTTAATCAAAGAATTTTATCAACCTTTTAAAACATAAAACCTTAATCTATTTTAATTCCTTTAAAAACTCACAGTAACCTAATTCCATAAATTCCAAAACCCTAAACATATGAAATAAAGAATCTTAAATAGAAACAATAGCCCTAATTTGAATTTTTATTTGCCTTATTCAATTGTATATTTGATTATGCTTTGATTTATTTTATATGCTTCAATTTATTTAAGTTTAATGCTTGGTTTATTTAGTTTATCATGGATGGATGTTTACTTTCTATTGATATTTAATACCTTTGATGAATAATTTATTTATGATGAATGGTTATTTACTTTTATCAATTTATTTAGATTTCCAAATGTTGTAAGAGGTATGTTTCCACTTGGTGGGTACCTCATTAGTTAAATATCATGTAATTTAAATTATTTTTCTATTTTAGAACCAATGTAAAGGACATGTTTCTACCTTTTGGTGGGTGTCCTATTTAGGCATGGGATGTAAGGACATGTTTCCATCCTCGGATGGGTGTCCATTTATTTGTTTTGTTTGGACATTGTTTTGATTTTCAATATATCGATGCTTCATTTTAATTATTATGTGAAATATGGATAATGTTGTTATATTTAAGAATTATGTAATATTAAGACCTGTAAAGGAGGCCGGTTCCAATGAACCGGGCGTTGTGGGGTGCTGGGCCATTTCTCACCTTCCCTACACGTACCAAACTTTTCGAACCCATTAGGGGGTTGGCGATTTCTTAGGAATCAACTCATCCACCCCTTTCTTTTTTCCCAGCCCGTCTGGGTGGCGACTCCATTTTCTTCGACTTAAGTCCGTGTTCTCTAAGGCCCCGAGCTTAAACAGTGCCGAAGTCGTAAGAACCATTCCACCGGGAGTGGGGGCGAAAATCCCCGCTCACAGTGGCTACTCCACTGGGGATAAGAGAAGTTGATTTTGTTGGTCTTTATATTATTCTATTCTTTCTTATAATGATATTATCCATTGCATCATATTAGATTGCATCGTGTGCATGAGTTAGGACGCCCTTATTACCCGTGTTGTGTTATGTAAGGGATACCATACTTTCACTCAAGGTATAGAGATCGAGCATGGCATAACCACTCATAGCCTCATACCATTTGGTATATACTTGCTATGGGAACCTAAGCCTTTTTACCCAAAGACTAAAGCTCATGTAATTGGCCTAGTTACTTTCCTTAGGTTTTACCTAAAATGCATGTTGTTTGACTATGATTAATTTGTCTTGGCTTAAACCATGGCTTATTTGGTTTGTTCTTTTTCTAATATGACCAAAGTATATTGTAAGCTCAAAATAAATTTTTCTTTAAAATTCAAAAGACCAAAGCTATTTTCAAAATTTTTCAAGATGGACTTTGGACATAAAACTTTTCTAAAATAAATCAAAAATTCTTTTGCTCATGGCCCAAATACTAAGCCCAAAATCCATTTTTCTAAAATCTTTTACAATGGACTTAGAAAAAAAATTGTATTTATCCAACCTTTTCTTACAATGAGCTTGCAAAAATATTTAGGTCAATTATGAAATACCAAAAATCAATTGTGGGCCTAGTTTATACTAAGAATAAATTAACCATGGGCTTGTTTTTGGCATGAATCATTAGTTACCTTTTTCAAGTGAGAAATCTATTCATAATAAATCTCTTAATTTAGTTTTAATCCAATATAGCATAAAAGTTACTTTAGTTGGTTGAATGGATTAAAACCTAATTAATGGGAATTATCATGGATTGATTTCCATTTTTCAAAATATAACTATGGTTGAAACGTCTGAGGGAATTATTCGAAAGCAAGGTACCCCATGTTGGTATTTTGTTAACCATATACCTTGGAAAAGAGACTCGGCATTCGTGTGTGGATGTTATAAGGTTGGAAGCAACATCCTATTTGTCCTTGTTTGTTAATTGTTCGTGCATACATGCATACATTTGCATCTCATATCATTGATCCTCTCTGGCTCACAGCCCTGGATTACAACAGTTCAAAAGCTTACAACAATCTGATCTATGCCAGAGACAAAGTATCTAGCAACGACTCAATCACTTGCTCACCAAAAATAATGGAGCCCGAACAAATTCAAAGAATGGTGGATGAAGCCCTTAATGCCAAGATGGAAGAAATAAAAGAGGCCCTAGCTGAGACCATGAAGAACCAATTGACGGCAATCGTAGAAAATCATGCCGAGGCATCTGCTAGCACTAAGAAGCCATAGGATAAAGGGAAGACCAAAGTTGGTGAAGTGGTTTTTGATGATGAAAAGGTGATCATTGATGATGATGATGATTGGGTCCATTACTACCAAGATGCTGAAGAGAAGAAAAAGGAACCGAAGATTGTTGAAAGATCAACTATGGAGAAGACTGAAACTTCTGATATTGAAAAGATGATTGCTGATTTAGAAAAGAAATTTGAGCAGAAACTAAAAACCAAAGAAATGTTCGAAGTCAACAATCTATTTGAGCTAGATGAAGAAGTTCCGTATAAGTTCAAAATGCCATCTTTTGTGAAGTTTGATGGAACCAGAAATCCTCATCTCCATGTGAAGCGGTATATCATTGCCATGCAGTCTGCCCGAGCTACTAAGGCTCAAACTCTAAGGTACTTCATGCTCTCATTGGACCCTGTTGTCCAAAATTGGTTAAATACTTTGGAAGAAGGAACACAAAGAGTTGGGATTTGCTTTACAAAGCCTTCATCCAATAATATGGATATAATGTCGAGATGGAAGTTACCTTGATGGAAGTTGAGTCCATTAGACAAAGGCCAAATGAGAATTTGTGGACTATGTGAAGTGATGGAGAAACAAGGCCGCTTTGCTCAAGAAAAGGCCCGATGAATCTGTTCAAATAAGGATGATTGTGAGAGGGGTGTTGCCTAGTCTCTGTGAAAGGATGTCTCACACCCTTATAAGGGATTTCAAAGATCTTCTCCAAGCTGGTCTATAAATTGAAGAGTGGGAAAGAGAGAAGAACCATTTTTCAATAAGAAGGAATGAGAAAGGGAATTACCAGTCTGGAAATCAAAGCACGCAAAAAGAAGTTAATGTCAATACAACTAGTCAAGCAAATAGAATTCAGTTTTCAGATCTGGGGAAGCCTTTGTCTTGGGTCTTCAACAAGCTACAAAAGAAGGGACTATTACAACCCTTGATCCCTCGTCCTTTGCCTAATCCTCTTCCACCTAACTTTGATACTAATGCATTTTGCCAGTTCCATCAAAGGCCTGGACATGAAATGGACAATTGCATGAAGTTGAGGCATGAGATCCATAATTTAATTGATAATGGCAAGTTTCCTGAGCCGGACAAGCCCAATACCAAAGGTAATCCATTTCCAAGGTCCAACAGGGTGACACCACCAGCAACCTTCATGGTGGGAAAAGGATTGGAAGAAGATTTTGTTTTATCATCCTTTCAAGATGGGGATATTGAAGATATGAAAGGAAAAGAAGCCTAACTCAATGTTGCTTTTCAATTTTACTTTCTTTAATATTTAATTGGAACTATCTTGTTTTTCAAATTTAAATTTGTTTGAATAAATTACTTTTATCAAAAATTTTGTTGGTCTTTGTTCATTTTGGTGCTCAACCAATGAGGAATCTAGCTTGGATAATTCATGAATTAATATATTTATGCATCATGACTCGAATGACTTTACTAGGTGATGGAATTGCTATATAGCATTGAGTTGTGTATGCTTACTTAGAGAGGGCTCTTGCATAATTACCATTGTCTATGTCCTAGTCAGTCTTAGAACATGCTTTGACAAACTTTCGAGGCGAAATTAAACTCTGCTTATTTAAGGGAGAGATGATCTAGGCATTGTTTGTTGAGCCAACAACTAGTATCCACCCAATTAGATATCAATCCCTAGTTGTCCCTTTGAGCCTTCATAAAATTTTAGCTTTCTTTTCATTGGCTTACAAACCCCAATAACCTACCCTGAGCTGCTGTGATACTTTTGACAAGTCATATGATCACTAAGGTGAAGAGGCAAGAAGATCAAAGAAAGCAATGATTAGTCAAGATCATGAGGATAATTGAAGTTCTCAAGACCATGAAGATAGTTGAAGTTCTCAAGACCATAAGGGTAGTTGATGTTTTCAAGACAGTTGAAGTTCTCAAAACCATAAGGGTAATTGAAGTTCCCTTAATATTTCCAATATGTCAAGACAACATTAGAGTAACAAATGATTCATCCCTATTAAAGGAGATTTATGCTACTCCACTCATCCATTATTGGAAGCCAAAGTCGGTACGAACAAGACAACTCTGTTTGAGCTAGAACCAAAAAAGGAAAGAAAGAAAGAAAAAAAAAGAAAAGAAAGGAAAAAAAAAAGAAAGAAAAAAAAAGAAAAGAAAAAAGAAAATATGAGATAGACAATGTCCCTTATAGACCCCGTTTCAAGCCTATCAAAGACCCGTTGATCTCTCTTGGTAGGTAGAGTCTATTAGTGGATATAGTTTGGATAAGCATGCATATGAGATAGACAATATTTAAACTCAAATGAGACCTTTGGCTGAGTAATATGTATGTGCCTATCTGAAGTGCAACAATTCTTGCTTAAGTAGAAATAATTCCCAAGTTTAGTACGGTAACTAGGGTTGTCAAGTTATAGATATGTTAATTTGGAAAAATCAAGTCCTGAGGTATATTGACATTAATTTGGAAAAGCCAACATTTGATTTCAAAATTAAAATTCAAAAATTCAAAAAATAAAAAAAAAAGTGTTTTGTCATACAAAGCCTTCAAGTTAAGGGAAGTATTTTGAACCTCCAAAGGACACATTGGGCAAAGGAAATGATTATTGGCAAGGTCATCAATTGACATGCTGAAACATAGTTTGAAATGGATGCATCCCTGACTCTGCTACTTAGGGTCTCCACCACTCATGTTTTCAACATCTTGAAGATGAAAGCCACAAATGCAAAGCTTTCAATTATTCCAATACAAGACTTGAACAAGCATCAAAAAGGAACCAATGAGAACACTTCTGCTGATCACCTCAGTCTGTGAGTTGATCGAACGACTGTAAGTATTATTCATGCATATCATGCATACATGAGCATATCACATCGCACTTTCTTGTCTTGTATTGTCTATTCCTTTTCAAAGTGAATAGCAAATACCTTGCGAAGTAAAGAATCAAAAGAAGATATTGAATCAAGGGGGCATGAAAAGCCTATTCGCTTGTGGAAGCTCTAGTCATTTTGCATAGAGAAGAAATAAGTGATTGTGCGATGAACTAAACAATAAAAACATCAATCAGAGCCCGCATGGGGGCAGGAGAAGATATGAGAGCCAACTAAAAATAGGAAGAACAAAAGAATGGAACGTTAGATCTCTCAAAATAATGAAGATGCAAAAGACAAAAGATCAGTCCAGTTAAAAAAGCTGAAGCAAGGGTAAAGACCCGAAGTCCAAAGGATGAAGATCCATTCTCAAAAGTAAAGACCTGACCTACAAGGATGAAGATCCATTTACAAGGGTGAAGACCCGATCTCTAAGGATGAAGATCCATTTTCAAGGGTGAAGACTCGATCTCAAAGGGTGAAGACCCGATGCCAAGAATGAAAATCCAGTTCAAAGGATGAAGATCCATTTTCAAGGGTGAAGACCCGATCTCAAAGGACGAAGATCCATTTTAAAGGGTGAAGACCTGATCTCAAAGGATGAAGATCCATTTTCAAGGGTGAAGACCCGATCTCAAAGGATGAAGATCCATTTTCAAGGGCGAAGACTCGATCTCAAAGGATGAAGATCCATTTTCAAGGGTGAAAACCCGATCTCAAAGGATGAAGATCCATTTTGAGGGTGAAGAACTACGATGCATAGAACAGCCGGAGTAATCAGACTTTTCAACTGATAAAAGGTTAGTCAAACTCAGTCTCGAGTCCAAGTACCCAATCCTAGGTCCAAGTACCCAAATTCAATCCAATCTCGGGTCCAAGTACCCAAATTCAACCCAATCTCGTGTCCAAGTACCCAAATCAAATCCTTCTCGGGTCCAAGTACCCAAATCAAATTCAATCTCGGGTCTAAGTACCCAATATCGGGTCCAAATACCCAATCCCTGGTCCAAGTACCCAATCTCGGGTCCAAGTACCCAATCTAGGGTCCAAGTAACCAAATCAAATCAATCTCAGGTCCAAGTACCCAATCCTGGGTCTAAGTATCCAAATTCAATCCAATCTCGGGTCCAAGTACCCAAATTCAACCCAATCTTGGGTCCAAGTACCCAAATCAAATCATTCTCGGGTCCAGGTACCCCAAGTCAAATCAATCTCGGGTCCAAGTACCCAATCATGGGTCCAAGTACCCAAATTCAATCCAATCTCAGGTCCAAGTACCCAAATTCAACCCAATCTCGGGTCTAAGTACCTAAATCAAATCATTCTCGGGTCCAAGTACCCCAAATCAAATCAAGCTTGGGTCCAAGTACTCAATCTCGGGTCCAAGTATCCAATCCTGGGTCCAAATACCCAAATCAAATTCAATCTTGGGTCTAAGTACCCAAATCAAATTCAATCTCAGGACCAAGTACCCAATCTCTGGTCCAAGTACCCAATCCCGGGTCCAAGTACCCAAATTCAATCTAGTCTCGGGTCCAAGTACCCAAATCAAGTTCAGCCTCGGGTCCAAATACCTAAAACAAATTCAAGTAACCATCTCATCAAAAATTAAGTCTTTTGCTTTTCACTCTCTAAAGTCTCAGATTGTTCAAGCATGGGGCAAACTGTAGACCCTTAATTTTTGACCCATTCAAATCCGATAGTCTAAAATATTTTTTTTGTGGTATTTTATTTATTTTAATAATATTTTAATTACTTTTAATAAAAATAAAAAATATAAAAATATAAAAAATATAAAAAATGAAAAAAATAAAAAATCGGACGGATCGGCGAGCGTCATGCGGCAGCCCTATTCGCTGCAGAAATGATCTGGGGGCAAATTGGGACACCAATTTCATAGCCAGATGCCACTGGCTGTGAATTGGGATACCAATTTTGCAGCCAGTGGCATCTAGCTGCGAATTGGGACAACAATTTTGCAGCCAGATGCCACTGGCTGAGAAATTGGCGTGCTGTGCCCATTTTTGCCAGCGCAATTGTTGCCAGCACATCCCACGGGCTCGACAGCTCGCGCGCTGCCAATTTTTTGAGCAAAATATTTTTTGACCCAGTCCGATCCAATATATTTTAATTAGTCCTTTGTGTGGTCCAATATATTTTAATTAGTCCAAAATAATTTTTGTGTTATCTTAATTAAATAATTTTTGCTTTAGTATTTAATTTTTATTAATAAAAAATAATAATAATAATAATAAACAAAAAAATAAAAATCTGCGACGGAAAAATCGTCACCGAAAATCCTGCGAGCAAAATGGCCAGGGCGATTTCGCCTGCAGGAATTTCCTGCGGGTGAAGTGGCCCGCAGGCCAATTCTCGCCCGCTGCAGCAGCCAACTGGGGCAATTTTTTTCGCCAGCGCATTTTTTCCGCAGTAGTTTTTTTTTCTTCGCCAGCGAAATTTTTTTGACGCAAATTTTTTTGAAACCTAATGCAATTAGGTTGCGGTTTCCTTTTCTTAATGAATGTTATATTCCGTGAATAACTAAGATTAATCAAAAAAATATTCTATAAATAAGACCAAAAACAATACAAAAAAGGGGGAGAAAAGAGGAGAAATTTGATCAGAAATTGGATCGAATCTGGGAGGAAAAATTGAGACCGAAACTGAGGAGGAAAAGCTTTGAATCAATCTGACTTTTTTTGAGAGAGCAAACAACAATTCAATCCATCAAAGACAACAAAGCTTGTCTTTGTTTTTGTTCATCCAAGAAGAAATTTTTGGTGGAACCAACAAACGGAGATATGCATCAATTGTCTAATTTCTTCACAGTAGCTTAAATCATCCCATTGTTTCTTTTAATTCAAAAACCCTAGAACCTTAAATCCCCTTTTCTAAAGTTTAAAAACCTTAATTCGTTGCTTTGTTTTCCAAAAAGCTTAAAATTGTTATTTTTGTTTCTTCAAAATCTCAAAACCCTAATTTTCTTTCCAAATTTTCAAAATCATAAATTAAATCTGTTTCTTTCCAAAAACCTTAAAAAACATCTTTTCTGCTTCTATAAACTTTAAATTGTTTTGTTTATTTTCATAAAGTTCCATAAAATTATCAAATTGATTTTCAAATCCTAAAAATCTAATGTATTCTCCGAAACCATAATTCTAAAATCACTACAAAAATATTCGGCATTTGCGACGAAAATCTGTGACGGACATGTTTCCGTCCCAAATTTGCTACGGATCTGCGACGAATTTGCGATGGAAGGACAAGTCAGAGGAATTTTGAGAAATTGGTCGCAAATCCATTGCAAATCCGTCGCAGATCTGCGACGAAAATCATTCTGTCGCAAATAATCGTCGCAAAAGTTGGCGCGAAAACTTGGCGAGAGAGAGAAAACACTAAAAAAACCAATTTGCAACGGAGATCTGCTACCGTCTATTGCCGTCGCAAATTTCACTATAAAAATATTTGGAATTTTGCAACGGAAATATGCGACGGACATATTTTCGTCGCAAATTTGCTACGGATCTGCGACGGAAGGACGAGTTAGAGGAATTTTGAGAAATTGGTCGCAAATCCGTTGCAAATCCGTCACAGATCTGCGATGAAAATCAGTGCATCGCAAATAATCGTCGCAAAAGTTGGTGCGGAAACTTGGCGCGAGAGAGAAAACACTAAAAAAACCAATTTGCAACGGAGATCTGCTACCGTCTATTGCCGTCGCAAATTTCACTATAAAAATATTCAGAATTTTGCGACGAAAATCTGCGACGGACATGTTTTCGTCGCAAATTTGCTACGGATCTGCGACGGATTGACGAGTCAGAGGAATTTTGAGAAATTGGTCGCAAATCCATTGCAAATCCGTCGCAGATCTGCGATGAAAATCATTCCATCGCAAATAATCGTCGCAAAAGTTGGCGCAAAAACTTGGCGAGAGAGAGAAAACACTAAAAAAACCAATTTGCAACGGAGATCTGCTACCGTCTATTGCCGTCGCAAATTTCACTATAAAAATATTTGGAATTTTGCAACGGAAATCTGCGACGAACATATTTTCGTCGCAAATTTGCTACGGATCTGCGACGGAAGGACGAGTTAGAGGAATTTTGAGAAATTGGTCGCAAATCCGTTGCAAATCCGTCACAGATCTGCGACGAAAATCAGTGCATCGCAAATAATCGTCGCAAAAGTTGGTGCGGAAACTTGGCGCGAGAGAGAAAACACTAAAAAAACCAATTTGCAACGGAGATCTGCTACCGTCTATTGCCGTCGCAAATTTCACTATAAAAATATTCAGAATTTTGCGACGAAAATCTGCGACGGACATGTTTTCGTCGCAAATTTGCTATGGATCTGCGACGGATTGACGAGTCAGAGGAATTTTGAGAAATTGGTCGCAAATCCATTGCAAATCCGTCGCAGATCTGCGACGAAAATCAGTCCGTCTCAAATAATCGTCGCAAAAGTTGGCGCGAGAGAGACCCGGGTATATTTTTTCGCTTACATTTTTTTCGTCGCAGATTGGTTGTAGAAAACACTAAAAAAAGCAATTTGCAACGGAGATCTGCTACCGTCTATTGCCGTCACAAATTTCACTATAAAAATATTCGGCATTTGCGATGAAAATCTGCAACGGAAAATTTCCGTCGCAAATGTGCGACGGATCTGCATAGGAATTTTGAGAAAGCCGTCGCAAATCGGTTGCAGATACGTAATAAATCTGCGACGATTTTTGTTCGTCACAAATTTCGTCGCTAAAGTTGGCGGGATTACTCCCGCCGAGAATTTTTGCGGAAAATGTTACGTCGCAAATCCGTCGCAGATCCGTAGCAAATTTGCGACGGAAACATGTCCGTCGCAGATTTCCGTCGCAAATGCCGAATATTTTTGTAGTGAAAAATTGAATTTGGCTGAGTTTAATGCCGTATAATTTTTTCTTTCTTTTTCGTGTCACTTGATCTTGGCTGAGTTTATAGCATTCTGGAAATTAGAAGACTAGTGCAGGAAGTAGAGGTGTAGTGTAAATAAGGTTGAGCTTTGCAAGAAATAGAGACCACCTTCATTGTCATTCAATGGAATTGAATTGTACTTACATTTATGAATTGTGAGTTCACAGAATGTTAGGATCTGTCGATAACTCGTGCTTCATCCATCTTCCTTTATGTATTGGTCTTGATGTGAGTTAATTATGTCACTCAATTTTGTATGTTGTCAAGATATATGAATTAGAATGTGTTTCTGACAAATTTGAGAACCTGCATTCAGATCACATGGCAGTGGCTTCCTTTTACAAATTCTACTCGAAAGGATAATCTTCATCTTTACCACTGGGTAGGTTGTAACTGCTGAAGTTGTCTCTTAATCAGGTGTCCATTTGTTGGTTGGAGTCTTTTAAAAAAGTTCTATCTTGTTTGATTTGCAGGTTAGAGTTGTAAATGGTGTTCCGCCAACTGGTGACTTTTCTTTTGCCAAGTATAACAAAGTATGCACAAGTTTGCCTCCATCTTCATGTGTATTAGGCTATAAAAGAATTAATATGTGCTTTCTTTTTCTTTTCATTTTTTTTCAAACTGAATATGTTATTTTATTTGTAAATCTGCAGTCTGTTGATGTTGTCAAGTACACTGATGAAGAGTATGAGAAATATTTGACTGATCCCGTAGGTATCAACTCATGGTTTCGTCTTTATGACTTTCTATAGCTGCTATATCGTAAGATTTCAATTAAGTTTATAATCTTTCCTGTTACTATGTTAGGCGCAATCCATTCAGCATGTTAAGTGTTAACATTTTTTTTTCTTTCAGTTGGTGCCTGCTGTCACAGAGCTTGTTGTTGCAGAATTGATGTACTTGCAGTGGATGGATCCCAAAGAACCAATATATCTGTACATTAATTCCACGGGAACAACTCGTGATGATGGTGAAATAGTAAGATATCTATTTTTTCTTGTAATATATCATCCTCTGTATCTAATTAAAAATGAACAAACACATAGTGATGGAAATTTAATTAAAAACTGGGTTACCTTAGAAGGCACCGGTGTGTTATGGAAGATTGATTGCTTGATATTGTAACAAATTTGTTTGTGTGCAAAAATTTTAATCATTCATTGGAATCAACAAAATGACATAGATTACATGTGTCATGTATGTCTCTTCTTTGACTTGTACATTGATTCTACAGGCAATAATTTGCAAAAATTTCTTTCTTAGTGGTCTCACTTAATGAATTAAAAAATGTATACTTTCAGGTGGGGATGGAAACAGAAGGTTTTGCTATCTATGATTCAATGATGCAATTGAAAAATGAGGTTAGTTATCTTTTGCATAATTCTTCTGTATTTCATTAATTCGGTGCTAGGAATGCCAACACAGAGCATAGAGGTTCTTGGTGATGGTGTTGATGGTAGATGTGGTTAAGGATGGTGGTCATTGTTATCATTTGTTTCTTTGGCTTTAATTTTGGGTGATTTTATGTTTGCTTCACAATTTATCCAGTGTATGCTCCTGGAATTTGTTGTCTAACTTGTGCTGTTGATGGAATTGATTAATATGATCTTTTACTTATGAATATAAATTTTAGCTTATGTGTTCTCGGCTCTATGTTGTTGCTTTGTGTCTGGATTGTTGCTCATACAGGTACATACAGTTGCTGTTGGAGCTGCTATCGGCCAGGCTTGTCTTGCAGCAGGAACAAAAGGGAACCAGTTTATGATGCCACATGCAAAAGGTTAGAATCAACTGCTTGCCAAATTTGCAATTATATCCTTTTTATGCTTTTATCATATTTTTGTTTTATCAATACTAAGTGTTCTTTTAAATTATTTTTCAGCCATGATCCAACAGCCTAAAGTCCCATCTTCAGGATTGATGCCTGCAAGTGATGTTCTCATCCGTGCAAAAGAGGTTATTTAAGTTCATTTTGTTGCTTAAATGAAATCGTTGCTAGAAAATTTTGTTTGTATTTTCATGTTTTTGCTTTTAGACTCCAATATAGGATCATCATTGAGTTGTCTACATAGTCTAAAGCAACCAAAAGAGTAAGGCTTCTGAAGACTTGTGATTTGTGACTAGATAGAGTATATATTTTATTTTGATTGCTTTCTTTTGGCCATTTATGCCATGGATATGTGAACAAGAAATTCATATCTTTTCAGATGCATGATTGAGAGCCTTGCAAAGTCACATCTTTAAATTATATTGGATTTTCGTATTTTTACACTCCTTCCTACTTCCTTAATTGTCATTGCAGGCAATAACTAACAGGGACACCCTTGTTGAACTTCTGGCCAAGCACACAAAAAATGCGAGTATGATTTGTTAGCTTTCTTTGATCATTTGATGAACAATGAGTTGGATTTGTTAACACATTAGTAACGTGATTTTTTATCAGTCTCTAGAGACGGTAGCTAATGTAATAAATAGTCAATATATGGTCAATTCCATTTCTTGTTTTCCCTCTAGACTTTACCCATCCATGACATGCAATCAACTCCTTGATGATGGGATCATACTTGCCATTTCTTTCTGAAATTGCAGTCAACTTTTTTTTTTCTAAAAAAAATAAGACTCTGGAGCAAAAATGGTGCTATCTTTCCATATGAGATTATTTGAGATTCTTATACTTCACTAAATCTGTGAATATATAGTTGTTCAGCCTAGGATACCTTTTTCAGATTGAATGTAAGAAGCATAAATGAGGAGTGTATCCAAGGTTGTGAGAATATATGGTTTTTTGATGACTAGCAAATCTATCATGAAATGTGATTGAACTAATTTTGAGGAATAACCTTACATTAGCAAATCTGTGTAGTCCAGTTATTAGAATTTGAATTTCCTTTTTCTGTGCTTCGCAGATGAAGTCTCTGCCTTGGATGCTCTACAGGAATTGGCTAACCTTTCTGTATTGGAATCTGGTGAGTGTCAAATACTTATGTCCTTATCATTTGTGTATTTCTGCAGGGAGATGAAACAATATTGGGTTAATTACAGTAAATGATTTGGCATCAAATTACCATTCATATAGTATCTAGTTATTCACAATGCATAATTCATATTGATTCATCATTTGGAGGTGTTAATCTGTAATAGAAGATACATTGACATTAACGTTTGCATTCTTCAGTTTGAGCTGAAGCAGTTAGATGGTGCCCTTCTTCCATCACAAAACTAAGTAAAACTCATGCTTTCCTTGCAACTTGTCTATCTCCTGTTTCTATAGCTTATTATCCCTATCATTTTAGTTCATTTCCATGATTGCAGGAACCTTCAGGGCTCTCTTCATGTGCGCATGAAACATTTTTGTAAAAAAATAGATAAAAAGACCTGATCATATTCAGAAGAAGCACTCATGTCTACCATATCTGGTTAAAATGTTCTTTTTGAACAGAATAGAGTTAAAATAGTGTCATTGCATGTTTGGTCAACATTGATTGTTTTCTGGCATTTTTTTTTGGCAATTTTCGATGTCTTTTTTCTACCCTTGTTTGTCTTATGATTACGTGTTTTCTGAGGATGGCAGGAAAAATTGGAGAACTGAATTTTTTCTTGTCCTCTATAGAAGGCCAAAGTCGAATTTGGCATTACATTTTAATGGGGGCAAAGTTTGTTATAGTTACGGTCATGGTGTAGCTTTTGCTATTCCTTTTCACCTGCTCTGATAGTTTCTGTTCCTTTAAATGTTTGTTCTAGAAGCATCTGCCCAGTTGAATGAAGAAAGAACTGCTCGTAATGTGGATGACAAATCTAGCATACCTGAAGCTACATCTACCAGCCATTGTAAGGATAAAGTTAAACTCTTTGGGAGGAAAGGAAAAGTGCTTCGTGAAATATGTGAACTTGAGGGTACCTTGAGGAAATCCAAGCTGGGAAGACATGCAGCAACTTACGCTAAAGCAGTCTCTGAAGCAAAGCACGCGACTCAGTCCATTAATAATAATAATACTAGTGCATTGAAAAGAAAACGCCAGTCTTTGGTTTCAAAGGTATTTAAATATCTCTTTCATTTAGTTATATTTGGTGGTCTATTTTTTGTTGTGATCTTGTGGAAAAATGAAAATTTTTGTTCTTATTGCAGGTGCCAAATACTGAAGCTCCCTTAAACTCACATCCAAATAAACCATT
Organism: Garcia nutans; assembly: GCA_947685225.1. Lineage (NCBI taxonomy): Eukaryota > Viridiplantae > Streptophyta > Magnoliopsida > Malpighiales > Euphorbiaceae > Garcia > Garcia nutans. Next base: position 5,107,523 of record CANTUV010000013.1, read on the forward strand.
GGAGGCTGAGGTATGGTGTTATTGTCCAAAGCTTTTTATTCAGTTAAGGAGCTGTCTAACTGGGGATCAAATTCTGGTTCTAGCAATTGATTATGTTTTAAGGATTTTCTTCCTTTCTGGAATTTGGGACTTTTTAGAATTAGAGTTTGTGGAATTTGGTGGAGCTGGAGGCTGTTGAAGTTTTTTTGGTAGACTTATTAATGCTTTATTTTTGAACAGACAAAATTTTTCTTTCGGTTGAGAATGGTCTGATTGATTATCACTTGATGTTGTATTCTCACACTGTAGATACTGATATTTCATGGCATTACTTTAAGGAATATGTTTGCAATAATTTATGTGTTGAAGCATTTTAATTCTACCAAAATGGTGGTTACATAATGTTTGATTTTTTTTCCTATGTTTGGGAATTTAGTGGTGATTTGAGTTGCCAATTTTAGTTTCTTAATCCGGTTGCATGCTCAGTTCTCTTTGTGAAGTTTACTACTCAAGAGGCCTTTCATTAATCATAGAATTTAATAGCCTTTGTAGGTTATTTTACTCATACACCGTAGTCAGCAAAACCCACCATTAATTGCTTTGCAATATATTAAAACGATAACATTTGGAATTTCAATGCTCTAGGATCTTTTTCATTTTATTCCATCTCTCCCTGCTCTGTTTACTTCTCTTCCTACTCTCTTTATCATGATCTTTTATAGTTGCTAGTAGCATTTCAAGATAGAGGGGACAGAAAGTACATTTGTTAATGATATACACATTGAACTGTATTTAATATTTACTTTGTTAACGTGTATCATATTATTCTTTTCATTTACTCTTTTTAATATTATTTGCAGGTTAATAATGATGATGCAAGTCATGATTTAATGGAAAATGATAATTGAAGATCTATATTGTTATTTTCAAGATAGATTATTTATAGTAGTGTTCTTAACACTTGTATAGTTAAATTGTAAAATATTTTATTCTATTGAAGATTAATAAAAGAATTATTTTTATCAATGTAATTAGTGTTTTTTTAGATTGTGTTTAAATGTTCCAAATGTATTTATAAAGTTTTCATAAAATTAATTGATAATACAAATAGTTCCAATAAAAATCAATATTAAATTACTACGGATTTGCTACGAATCTGCGACGGATATTTGAAATCTACGACGGAATCTGCGACAGATACTGCGATGACAATCTGCGACGAACTCTGCGATGGAATCTGCAACGAATTTGCGACGGAAATATGTGACGGAATTTAAGACGAAAATCTGCGACGGCTGCCCTTTGCCCGCGAAAATTTGAGTGGCAAATTTGCAACCGCCTAGTGGTAGCAAATCGGTCGCAATCTGTGACGGCCTGTCGCAAAATTGAAAATTGCGACGCCCTTTTTATTAACGGATCGTATCCGTCGCAGATCGGTCTCAAATCTTGATCTGCGACGGATTTGCGACGGATCTGCGACGAATTCTGTCCGTTGCAGATAGCGTTTTTTTTTGTAGTGAATTCTAAAACCCCCTAATTCCACTCCAAAACCCAAAACAGTAAACCCTAACTCCCTTAACACCTTAAACCCTAATTCTTAAAACCTTAAAACCTATAAACATATTCAAACACAGTAAGCTTAAAAACACAATCCAGTGACCGTAAATCATAAATCTAAATGTTTTAAAGTGTCCAAACCCTAGTTTCATGATTTCACCATTCAAACACTAATTTGGTTAATCAAAGAATTTTATCAACCTTTTAAAACATAAAACCTTAATCTATTTTAATTCCTTTAAAAACTCACAGTAGCCTAATTCCATAAATTCCAAAACCCTAAACACATGAAATAAAGAATCTTAAATAGAAACAATATCCCTAATTTGAATTTTTATTTTCCTTATTCAATTTTATATTTGATTATGCTTTCATTTATTTTATATGCTTCAATTTATTTAAGTTCAATGCTTGGTTTATTTAGTTTATCATGGATGGATGTTTACTTTCTATTGATCTTTAATACCTTTGATGAATAATTTATTTATGATGAATGGTTATTTACTTTTATCAATTTATTTAGATTTCCAAATGTTGTAAGAGGTATGTTTCCACTTGGTGGGTACCTCATTAGTTAAATATCATGTAATTTAAATTGTTTTTCTAATTCAGAACCAATATAAAGGACATGTTTCTACCTTTCGGTGGGTGTCCTATTTAGGCATGAGATGTAAGGACATGTTTCCATCCTCGGATGGGTGTTCATTTATCTATTTTGTTTGGACATTATTTTGATTTTCAATATATCGATGCTTTATTTTAATTATTGTGTGTAATATGGATAATGTTGTTATATTTAAGAATTTTATAATATTAAGACCTGTAAAGGAGGCCGGTTCCAATGAACTGGGCGTTGTGGCGGTGCTGGGCCATTTCTCACCTTCCTCACACGTACCCAACTTTTTGAACCCAATTGGGGGTTGGGGATTCCTTAGGAATCGAGTCATCCACCCCTTTCTTTTTTCCCAGCCCATTCGGGTGGCGACTTCATTTTCTCCGGACTTAAGTTCGTGTTCTCTAAGGCCGCAAGCCTAAACAGTACCGAAGTCGCAAGAACCATTCCATCAGGAGTGGGGGCAAAAATCCCCGCTCACATGCATCCATTTTGCCTGTGAATGAATTACATTCTGAGTCCCTAGGATTTGATGTCTTGGTGACAAATCCTTTAGGGTATAGTGTTGTAGTGAGTAAGGTGCACCGAGATAGTCCAGTTGTTGTTCAAGATGAGGAGTTTCTTGGTGATTATTGAGATGCCTTTCAAGGAGTATGATCTGATCTTAGGCATGGATTGGTTATCCAAGCATGGGGATATAGTAGATTGTCAAAAGAAGTGTGTTACCCTAAGAACCGGTGATAGTAGGTGTGTGATGGTATCTAGTGAGCAGAAACAACTTGCATCCATGTTTGTTTCAGCTATTGCAGCTAGGAGGATGATTCGGAAGGGATGTGATGCTTCTCTTGCTCATGTTGTAGATACCAGGGTAGTGGGTTCTCAACTTGATACTATACCCACAATTGCTAAATTCCTAGATGTTTTTCCTAAGGAGTTGCCAGGGATACCCCCTGAGAGAGAGGTTGAGTTTGGTATTGATTTGTTGCCTGGTACCACTTCCATCTCTATTACTCCTTATCGAATGGCACCTGCTGAGTTGAGAGAGTTGAAGGTGTAGTTGCAGGAGTTGTCAGATAAAGGGTTTGTTCACCCTAGTGTGTCTCCATGGGGAGCTCCTGTTTTGTTTGTGAGGAAGAAGGATGGTACTTTGAGATTGTCCATTAATTATTGGCAGTTGAATAAAGTGACCATCAAGAATAATTATCCTTTGCCTCAGATAGATGATCTCTTTGATCAGTTGAAAGGAGCAGTAGTTTTCTCTAAGATTGATTTGAGATTAGGGTACCATAAGTTGAGAATCAGAGAGGAAGATCTACCCAAGGCAGCTTTTCACACAAGGTATGGGCATTATGAGTTCTTGGTGATGCCTTTTGGGTTGACGAATGCACCAACAGCTTTTATGGATTTGATGAATAGGGTGTTTAGACCCTATCTAGATCAATTTGTAGTGGTTTTCATTGATAATATTTTGGTGTATACGCATAATGAGGAGGATCATGGCAAGCATTTGCGAATTGTATTACAGACCTTGAGAGAGAAGCAGTTGTATGCTAAGCTGTCTAAATGCGAGTTTTGGCCTGATCAAGTGACTTTTCTGGGTCATGTGGTTTCAGCAGATGGTATTAGAGTTGATCTGAGTAAAGTTAAAGCTATTTTGAATTGGAGTCCATCGAAGACTGTGACTAAAGTTAGAAGTTTTCTGAGCTTGGCAGGCTATTATTGACGGTTTGTGAAGGGTTTTTCTTTGATAACTACTCCACTCACCATATTGCTTCGGAAGGGAATTAGATTCGTGTGGACAGATCGGTGTCAAGCAAGCTTTGAGCAGTTGAAGGAGATGTTGACTCAAGCTCCTGTTCTTACTTTGCCAGTGGAAGATAAACCATATGTGATTTACATTGATGCTTCACATAGTGGTTTAGGTTGTGTTTTGATGCAGGAGGGTAGAGTCATTGCTTATGCTTCGCGACAGTTGAAGCTGCATGAGCTTTATTATCCGACGTATGATTTGGAATTGGCAGCCATAGTTTTTGCTTTGAAGATTTGGCGACAATACCTTTATGGGGAGAAGTGTTTATTTATACGGATTATAAGAGTTTAAAATGCTTGGGTGTTCAGAGAGAGCAAAATCTTTAGCAGAGATGGTGGTTGGAGTTAATTAAAGACTATGATTGTTTGATTGACTATCATCCTGGTAAGGCAAATGTAGCTGCTGATGCCTTGAGTCAGAAGTCTTTGGCAGGTTTGACTACTTATTCGCTCTCATTGCTTCTTGAGTTGAGGGTGTTGCATGCTAGATTTGAATCATGTGGTCATGGTGCTTTGATGGCTCAGTTAAAATTGAGACCGGTATTGTTGGATCAGATAAGAGGGGCTCAGTTGGCAGATGAGAAAATTCAGAAGATTGTTTTGGATTGTCAAAAGGGGGAGAGCTGAGATTTTCATGTGAGAAGTGATGGCAGTCTTTGGTACAAAGAAAGATTGTGTGTTCCTAATGATGCAAGATTGAAAAAGATTGTATTGGAGGAAGCACATCAGTCGGCTTTTGCAATGCACCCTGGGAGTACCAAGATGTATCATGATTTGAAGAAATATTATTGCTGGTTAGGTATGAAGAGGGACATAGCGGAGTTTGTATCCAAATGTCTCACTTGTCAGAGAGTGAAGGTCGAGCACCAAGTTTCTTCAGGGTTGCTCCAAGCTTTATCAATTCCAAAGTGGAAATGGGAGCGATTGACGATGGATTTTGTGAATAGTTTGCAGTTGACTCAGAAGAAGCATGATGCCATCTAGGTGATTATTGATCGATTGACGAAGACAGCTCATTTCCTTCCAGTTAGAATGGATTATTCTCTTGAGAAGTTGACTGAGCTGTATATTAGTGAGATAGTGAGATTGCATGGAGTCCCAATTTCTTTGGTGTCTGATCGAGATCCTCAGTTTACTTCAAGATTTTGGAAGATTTTGCATGATGCTTTGGGTTCTCGGTTACATTTTAGCACTGCTTTTCATCCTCAAATAGATGGGTAGTCAGAGAGAGTGATACAGGTTTTAGAGGATATGTTGAGAAGCTGTGTCATTGATTTCTCTGGGAGTTGGGACAAATTTTTGCCACTGATTGAATTTGCTTATAACAACAGTCATCAGTCCAGTATTAGAATGGCACCTTATGAGGCATTGTATGGTAGAAGATGCAAGATGCCTCTATGTTGGGATGAGGTTGGAGAAGGTAAGTTAGTTGATCTTGATTTGATAAAAGAAATGGAAGGGAAAGTGAAGATAATTCAGTATCGTTTGAAAGCAGCTTCAGATCGATAGAAATCATATTCAGATTTGAAGAGGAAAGGCATAGAGTTCAGTATTGGAGATAAAATATTTTTAAAAGTGTCTCCTTGGAAGAAAATTTTGAGATTTGGCCACAAAGGGAAGCTGAGTCCTCATTTTATTGGACCTTATGAGGTACTGGAGAGAGTTGGACCAGTGACCTATAGACTCACTTTGCCACCTAAATTGGATCAAATTCCATATTTCTATGTTACGGAGGTACAAGTCAGACCCATCTCATATTTTGTCAGTGAAATCTATTGAGGTGATTTTGAAGAAGAGCCGATGGCTATTTTTGCACATGAAGTGAAAGAGTTGAGAAATAAGAGAGTGCCACTTGAGAAGGTTCTTTGGAAGAATCATGCTAAGGAATAGGCAACTTGTGAGAGTGAGCAAGTGATGCGAGATCAATATCCTTAGTTATTTCAAACTTGAGAACAGGTAATTTTGAGGACGAAATTTATTCATAGAGTGGGAGAATTGTAATATCCCAAACTATACCCTAAAATTTTTGGAAATATTAATTGTTGAAATTGGATTAATTGATTTTAAGTGTATGTTTAATTAAGTGATAATGTAGAGATATATACAATATATACAAATTAATGTCTTAATATGGTTTTAAGATATTTTTAGTATTTAAATAGATTTAATTAAGGACAGTGGAAGATGACATAAGTTAGTTATTATTATATTAATATAATACTTGGTGGACAGTATTTTTGGGGAAGGTGTTTTGTTAAAAGAGAAGAGTGAGGTTGACTTTGCATCTTCTTCTTTCTTCTTTGGCCGGCCACCATTATCAACCAAAGGAAAAGAGATTTTGTTACTTCCTAACTCAAGAATTTGAAGGATTTCAAGTGATCAAGTTGGAGTTCTAAGGATTTTCTTCACTTTTGGTAAGTTTCTAACTTGTTTCTTTGATGTCTTTTGAGTTTGTGTTTTTGAGTTTGGTGAATGGTTGTTGTAGATGTGTTTACGGTTGATTTTTGTATGTTTAAGGTTGTTTTGTTTTGTTAACTTTGATATTTGGGGTTTGGATTGAAGAGAAAGGGTTAAGTTTGGTGAAAGAGACAAGCGTTGTGGATTGTGTAAGTTTGAGTTGTGAAATATGGTTGTGATTGTGTTTTGATGTTTGTTATTGAGTTGTTTTAATGTTTACTCAAGTATTATATGGTATGTTGATGGACTTGGTTGAGTTTGTGTGGTGTTAATAAGGTTATTGGAAGATGATTGTTGGATGTGGTATTTTGTGTCGATTTCAGGGTTTTTGGCCTGACACGCCTAGTAGCCCCGCCATGTCTTTGGGCATGTCATTGGTTCTATTTTCTGAGTTGGTGACACGTCTAGTGACATGCCCATGTCACTGAGCGTGTCACAGCTTCTGTGTAGTTATAGTTTTTGACACATCTAGTGACACGCCCATGTCACTGAACGTGTCATAGCTTATGTGTTAGAGGAGAATTGACAAGTGCAGTGACACACCCATGTCACTGAGCGTGTCAAAGCTTTTGTGTTGTGGGTTTAGGGCACGGCTAGGGACACACCCGTGGTGTTGAGCGTGTCATGTGTAGAGTTTGCCCTAGATAGTTCTCTTCCTTAATTTCTCATGTGTATCATTAAGTGAGAATGTATAATCACCTTTGGATTCGGTTTTGAAGAGAATTGAGTTACCCAAGACAAGGATTGAGGGATATCTTGGACGAGGAGGTTGATAGAGTGGTGTTATTGCTTTTAGAGGTAAGTACAAGCTTTGAATGATTGCATACATTTACATGACATTCGAACTTAACACATTTAGTTGAGAAATGTGTTAAGTTACTTGATATATTATTAATGAATAAGTTATATATTATGATATGCATAATGTGAATTATGATGATGTGTTAAAGCAATTGAGTAATGTGTTGTAAATGAAAAGAAATGTGGAATAATATGATATCATATGTGAAATCATAATGTAACAAATTGATATTGATACAAAAGAGAAGGAAAGAGAAAAATGAGAAAATGGATGATATAAAAAGGCAATGTGCCTAGTTCGATTATGAGAAATGAAATGAGAAATGAAATATGAAAATATTTGATAATGAGATAAATGAATAAATTGTGTGCCTAGTATGTTATTCAATTTTCAAGGTTCTGGATTTGGAAAAATGCCTATGAATTGCTGGGCAGGTGAAAAGATCGGGTCGTAAGTTGGGCCCAGCAGATAAATGTGATATTTTTGGGGGGAAAAGACCGGGTTGTAAGCCTCAAAAACAAATCCTTGAAGCTAGACTGAGTGAAAAGACCGGGTTATAAGCTCAGATCTAGTTGGATTATCCATGGATATATATATTGCCTACGGGGCTAGACACAAGGTTGAATTATGGACTGAAGCAGTAACTCTGAACTTTGAATAGCATATTAGATCCTTTTTGGGCCCATGTTTGTCATTGCTTTAATGTGAATTATGAAATGTGATGCAAATGATTAAATTGTTAAGATATAATGTAATGAGTTGATATATTCATATGTATTGTGCATTAGCATCACATTGATCTCTATTGAATCAAAGTTGGTACCATTAAGCTTTTTACCTAGCGCGATTGTGGTTCATCACGCAGGTGACAGGGTAGATCCGGTTGTATCGGGGAGCTCGTTTAGACCGAGTCAAGTCTAGGCTTGAGACTTTGAGTTTAGAGTTGTTAGTGGACATCAAGATCAGAGACGAATAGCCAGCATGTATAAATTTCATATTTTTGTACTTATTGATTTTGATGTAAACATATGTATATCCCGCTGCATTTTTTGCTGGTTATTAAACAAATATTTTGGATAAACTTTTGATCAATGATGATATATATATGTTTTTTTAACAAGGGATGCTATATCTATTTTTTTTCCATAATATATGATTAAATGTTTTAAGTCTACTCATATTGTTAAAATGATGATTTGATGTAAAGTTTTAAATTTTGGTTTGGTTTGTTTAAAACGGTATGTGACACTCTTATATCTGGTATACGTAAATCACAGATGTGGGTGTATGTATATTGGGTGTAGGGGTGTTACAGAGGGGCACCTACTTCTATGCCAGAGAGACTAGCAGTTGATGAGATTTTGCCGGGTTGGGTATGACATATGGTGGAGTTGTTGAGGTAGACTCCAGTTCAGCAGCTGCCACTGCAGCGGCAGCCGCAAGTACAATGAGGCAATATGATAAGTTGAGGAAGTTTGAAACTGAGGACTTTATTGGTACTACAGACCCTGCTGTAGCTGAGCAGTGGCTAGATAGAGTCCAGAGAGTGTTCATCCAGTTACAGGCTACTCTAGAAGAAAAGTTTGATTATGCCAGATCACTTTTACAGAGGGATGCATATGACTGGTGGAAGACGGTTCCACATGCCTTGGATGATCCACCAATCTTGACCTACGATGATTTTCTGCGAGAGTTCGAGCAGAAGTATACTCCGAGGGAGTATAAAGATGCAAAGAAGATAGAGTTCTTGAGCTTGAGGTAGGATATCAAGACTGTGTCGGAGTATGAGATAGAGTTTACTCTGCTGAGTCAGTATGCTGGCAAGATTATTTCTGATGAGATTGACCGGTGTTGGAGGTTTGAGGAGGGGTTGGGACCCTCTATCATGTGCATTATCATAGGCTCTCAGTATCAGGATTTTTCCCAATTGGTTGCAACTACCAGGAGTATTGAGAGAGCACAAGGTCATACAGCAACTGCTAGAGATTACGAGATCAGAGCTAGGAGACCCCAGAGTGAGGCAGGGTCTTCATCTATGAAGAGAGGCCGAGGGGGATATTTTTCGAGGTTCAGTAGGAGCCAGAGGCAGTCTGTTAGGTCAGTACAGCAGCAAAGGCAAAGGTTGAGACCTACAGTTTTTGTGGCCAGTGCTCCGACTCTAGTATTTTAGAGGCCAGTTCCATATAACTGTGTCTATTGTGGTAGGGCACATGGGGGTGCTTGCTGGAAGACTGGTGGACCATTAGTGTGTTATAGATATGGGTCACCAAATCATTGCATCAGAGATTGTCTAGAGCCACCAGAGGATAGACATACAGATACTGTAGTTTCTGGACCCAGTGTTAGAGGGGGTCATGGTGGCAGAGGTGCTAGCAGAGGAGGTCGAACATGGTCTAGTCAGAGAGGAGGTTCTACCACAGGTAGTAGACCAGATGAGCCAGGACCATCTCAGCGGGTATATGTGATGCAAAGGCAACTAGATGCTTCAGCCGTTATTGCCGATACTTTCTCTTTATTTGGTACTTTAGTTATTGCTTTGATAGACCCTGGATCGACTCATTCATACATTAGTGCATCCATCTTGCCTGTGACTGATTTGCATTCAGAGTCCCTAGAATTTGATGTTTTGGTGACAAATCCTTTAGGGCATAGTGTTGTAGTTAGCAAGGTGCATCGAAATAGTCTGGTTGTGGTTCAGGATGAGGAGTTCCTTGGTGATTTGATTGAGATGCCTTTCAGAGAGTATGATTTAATTTTAGGCATGGATTGGTTATCTAAGCATGGGGCTATGGTAGATTGTCAGCAAAAGTGTGTTACCATGAGAACCTATATGGTAGAAGTGTGATGATCTCTAGTGAGCAGAGACATCTTTCATCCATGTTTGTTTCAACTATTTCAGCTAGGAGGATGATTCAGAAAGGATGTGAAGCTTATCTTGCTCATGTTGTAGATACCAGAGTAGTGGGTTCCCAGCTAGACAGTATACCCACAGTTGTTGAGTTTCCAGATGTTTTTCCTCAGGAGTTGCTAGGGATACCCCCTGAGAGAGAGGTTGAGTTTGGTATCAATTTGTTTCCTAGTACCACTCCCATCTCTATTACTCCTTAACATATGGCACCTGCTGAGTTGAGAGAGCTGAAGGTGCAGTTACAGGAATTATTGGATAAAGGGTTCATTCGCCTTAGTGTGTCCCCGTGGGGAGCGCCCATTTTTTTTGTGAAGAAGAAGGATGGTATCTTAAGATTGTGCATTGATTACCGGCAGTTGAATAAAGTGACTATTAAGAACAAGTATCCTTTACCTCGGATATATGATCTCTTTGATCAGTTGAAAGGAGCAGTGGTATTCTCTAAGATTGATATGAGATTAGGATACCATTAGTTGAGAGTTAGAGATGAAGATGTACCTAAGATAGCTTTTCTATACAAGGTATGGGCATTATTAGTTCTTGGTGATGCCTTTTGGGTTGACGAATGCACCAACAACATTTGTGGATTTGATGAACAGGGTATTCAGACCCTATCTAAATCAATTTGTGATGGTTTTTATTGATGATATTTTGGTGTATTCCTGTAATGAGGAGGATCATGACAAGCATTTGCGAATTATATTACAGACTCTAAGAGAGAAGCAGTTATATGCTAAGTTGTCTAAATATGAGTTTTGGCTTGACAAGTGACTTTTCTTGGTCATGTGGTTTCAACATAGGGTATTAGAGTTGATCCGAGTAAAGTTGAGGCTATTTTGAATTGGAGTCCACCAAAGACTGTAACAGAGGTTAGAAGTTTTTTGGGTTTGGCAGGCTATTATCGACGGTTTGTGAAAGGTTTTTCTATGATACTCCACTCACCAGATTACTTTGGAAGGGAGTTAGATTTATGTGGACAGATTGGTGTCATGCAAGCTTTGAGCAGCTGAAGGAGATGTTGACTCAGGCTCCTGTCCTTACTTTGCATGTGGAAGGTAAACCTTATGTGATTTACAGTGATGCTTCACATAGTGGTTTAGGTTGTGTTCTGATGCAGGAAGGTAGAGTCATTGCTTATGCCTTTCGATAGTTGAAGCCGCATGAGCTGAATTACCCGACGCATGATTTGGAGTTAGTGGCTATAGTTTTTTCTTTGAAGATTTGGCAACATTATTTGTATGGGGAGAAGTGTTTCATTTATACGGATCACAAGAGTTTGAAATATCTGGATGTTCAGAGAGAGCTGAATCTTTGGCAGAGATAATGGTTAGAGTTTATTAAAGACTATGATTGTTTAATTGATTATCATCCTGGTAAGGCAAATGTTGTTGCTGATGCCTTGAGTCGGAAGTCCTTGGCAGGTTTGACTGCTTATTCGCTCTTGTTGCTTGTTGAGTTGAGAGCGTTGCATGCTATATTTGAGTCTTGTGATGATGGTACATTGATGGCTCAGTTGCAATTGAGACTGATGTTATTAGATCAGATTAGGGAGACTCAGTTGGCATATGAGAAAATCCAAAAAGCTGTATTGGATTGCCAAAGGGGGAGAGTCGAGATTTTCATGTGAGATGTGATGGCAGTTTGTGGTACAGAGATAGATTGTGTGTTCCTGATGATGCAAGACTGAAAAAGGTAATTTTAGAGGAAGCACATCAATCAGCTTATGCTATGCACCCTGGGAGTACCAAGATGTATCAGGATTTGAAATAATATTATTGGTGGTCAGGTATGAAGAGGGACATAAACAATTTTTATCTTGTCAGAGAGTGAAGGAGGAACACCAAGTTCCTTTGGGATTACTTCAACCATTATCAATGCCATAGTGGAAATGGGAGCGAGTGACGATGGATTTTGTGATGGGTTACCTTTGACTCAGAAGAAGCATGATGCAGTCTGGGTTATTGTTGATCGGATGATGAAGACAACTCATTTTCTTCCAGTTCGGATGGATTATTCTCTTGAGAGGTTGGTTGAGCTGTATATCAGTGAAATAGTGAGGTTACATGGAGTTCCAATTTCTTTGGTATCTGATAGAGATCCCCGATTTACATCGAGATTGTGGAGAAGCATACAGGATGCTTTAGGCTCTCAATTACATTTTAGCACTGCTTTCCATCCTCAGACAGATGGGCATTCAGAAAGAGTGATACAAATTTTAGAGGATATGTTGAGGAGCTGTATCATCAATTTCTCTGTGAGCTGGGATAGATTCTTACCACTAATTGAGTTTGCTTATAATAACAATCATCAGTCCAGTATTAGAATGGCACCTTATGAGGCATTGTATGATAGAAGATACATGACACCTTTATGTTGGGATGAGGTTGGAGAAGGCAAGTTGATTGGTCCTGATTTGATTAGATAAACAGAAGCAAAAGTAAAGGTGATTAGGAATTGTCTAAAAGCATATTCAGATCAACATAAATCATATTCAAATTTAAAAAGAAGAGACAAAATTCAGTGTAGGAGATAAAGTATTTTTGAAAGTGTCTACTTGGAAGAAAATTTTGAGATTTAGCCGTAAAGGAAAGTTGAGTCCTCGTTTCATAGGATCTTATGAGGTACTAGAAAGAGTTGGACCAGTGGCCTATAAACTAGCTTTACCGCCTGAGTTGGATCGAATTCACAATGTCTTCCATGTCTCTATGCTTCGGAGGTGTAGGTCAGACCCATCTCATATTTTGTTAGTGGAGCCTATTGAAGTGAGTCCAAATTTGACTTATGAGGAAGAACCAATAGCTATTTTGGCACATGAAGTGGAGTTGAGAAATAAGAAAGTGCCACTTGTGAAAGTTCTTTGGAAGAATCATGCTACGGAAGAAGCAACATGGGAGAGTGAGCGGATGATGCGGAATCAGTATCCCAAGTTTTTTCAGACTCAGGTAATTTCGATGACGAAATTTATTTGTAGAGGGGGAGAATTGTAATATCCCAAAATTTTTAAAATACTAATTTTTGAAAATTAATTAAATGATTTAAAAGTATATATATATAATTAAGTGAAAAGAAAAGAGAAAGGAATGATGTGTACATGATGTATATATGTGGATATATACAATATATACAAGTCAATATTTTTATATGGTCAAATATCATTTTAATTAATAAGATATTAATTAGTAGATAGCGAAAGATGATATTTGATTTTAATTATAATAATTATATATATACTTGGCGAAGAATAAAAGAGGAAAATTGTGTGGTTTTAAAGAGATTTGTGAGATAAGTGGAGTTGTTGACCATTATTATCTTCTTCTTCTTCCTCCATGGTAGCCGGCCATCATCATAAAAGGAAAGAGCAATTTTGCTTCTTGCTAACTCAAGTAATTGAAGGATTTCTAGTGTTCAAGTTGGAATTTTAAGGATTTTCTCCATATTTGGTAAGTTTCCAACTTGTTTCTTTGATTTTCTTTGGAAGTTTGCGTATATGTGTGAATTGGATGTTTGGTGTGGTTTGTGTTAAAGGTTGATTTTGGTATGTTGAAGTTCTTTTGTCTAGTTAAGTTTGGGTTGGATTTACGAGAAAGGGTTAAGTTTGGTGAAGAGAACAAGAGTTTTGGGATTGTGTAACCTTTGAGTTGTGAAGTCATGGTTGTCATTGTGTATTTTTGTTTTTAATTGAGTTATGTTGATGTTTACACAAGTATTATGTGATATAATGAAGGATTTGGTTGAGTTTGTATGGAGTTGAAAAGGTTAATGAAAGATACTAGTTGGATGTGGCAATTATGTGTGGATATCAAAATTTTGGGCCTCACACGCCTAGTGGCACAACCATTCCTTTGGGCTTGTCGATGGTTCCGTTTCAGTGTTGGTGACACATGCAGTGACACGCCCATTGTGAGCGGGGATTTTCGCCCCCCACTCTAGGTGGAATGGTTCTTGCGACTTTGACACTGTTTAGGCTCGGGGCCTTAAAGAACATTGACCTAACTCTGGAGAAAATGGAGTCGCCACCCAGAGGGGCCGGGAAAAAAGAAAGGGGTGGATGACTCGATTCCTAAGGAATCCCTAACCCCCTAATGGGTTCGGAAAGTTGGGTACGTGTGGGGAAGGTGAGAAATGGCCCAACACCCCCCACAACGCCCGGTTCATTGGAACCGGCCTCCTTTACAGGTCTTAATATTATAAAATTATTAAATATAACAATATTATCCATACTACACACAATAATTAAAAGAAAGCATCAATATATTAAAATCAAAGCAATGTCCAAACAAAGCAAATAAATGGACACCCATCCAAGGATGGAAATATGTCCTTACATCACATGCCTAAATAGGACACCCACCAAAAGGTAGAAACATGCCCTTTACATAGGTTCTAAAATAGAAAAGCAAATTAAATTACATGATGTTTAACTAATGAGGTACCCACCAAGTGGAAACATACCTCTTACAACTTTTGGAAATCTAAATTAATTGATAAAAGTAAATAATCATTCATCATAAATAAATCATTCATCAAAGCTATTAATCAAAATAGAAAATAAACATCAATCCATGATAAATTAAATAGATCAAGTATTGAAATTAAATAAATTAAAGCATAAGAAATAAATCAAAGCATAATCAAGTATGGAATTGAATAAAACAAATAAAAGTCCAATTATGGCTACTGTGACTTTTTATGAAATTAAAATAAATTAGGGTTTTATGTTTTAAAGGGTTGGTAAGACTCTTTGATTAACAAAATTAAGGTTTGAATGATGATATCATGAAACTAGGGTTTTAAACACTTTAAAATACTTTAATTTGTGATTTTTGGTTATTGGGTTCCTAAGCAACTGTGTAAAATTTAGGTTTTTATGCTTTTATTTTTTTAATGTTTTAAAAGGATTAGGGTTCATAAAAATTAGGTTATAAGGTTTTAAAAGGATTAGGGTTCATTATTTTAGGTTAAAAAGTTGAATTTTGGATTTTAGGATTTAGAAGTATGGTCACGGGTGGTGAATAATTTTTAGGGTTTTAGAAATCAATTTGATAATTTCATGAAGTTTTATGAATTTAAACAAATAAATTAAAGTTTTTATAAGTAGAAAAGATGTTTTAGAAGACTTTTTGAATGAAATAGAACCTACTTTAAAATTTTAAAAGAAGCAGAATTTACATCTTAGTTTTGTTGTAAAATATGTTCAATTAGAGTTTTAAGGTTTTTAAGAAGAAAAAATAACAATTTTAAGCTTTTTGGAAGATAAACCAACGAAATAAGGTTTTTTTTTCTTTAGAAAAACTAAATTAAAGTTCAAAGGTTTTTAATTTTTATTTCATGGATTTGCTACTGTGTAAAAAAACAATTAAAGAAAATTAATTAACACACCTTCTTTTGATGATTTCTCCAAAAATAATTCTTCTTGGATGAACTAGCTCCAAAGACAAGCTTTTTTTTGCCTTTGAATCCTCTAAATCATGCTACTACTGTTCCAGAAAAAAGTTGAATTGAATTTCTTCTTTTCCTTCCTTAATTTGGTTTCAAATTTTCCAAACTACTCTTGGATTTTTGCCTCCCTTAAATTAATTGCCTTTGGTCCTTATTTATAGTGGTTTGAGGTGTTTATTCCTAATTAGCTAAGGTAAGTAATATTAATAAAAAAAAAGAAACCAAAACCTAATTGGATTAGGTTTTGAAAAATTTGAGTCTGAAAATTTGCGCTGCCGAAAAAAATTCTGCCGCAGAAATCTACGGCAGCACTTACGGAGCGGGCCCGTAAGCTATTTCTCAGGCAGAAAATTTCTGCGTGTGAAATAGTACAGTGATTTCGCACGCAGGAATTTCCTGCGGGAGAAATGACCACGGGCCCGCACGACGATTTTTTCGTCGCTGATTTTTCCGACTCCGATTTTTATTTTTATTTTTATTTGTTTATTTCTATTTTTTATTAAAAAAATTAGATACTAAAGCAAAAATTATTTAATAAAAATTATTTTGGACCAATTAGACAACAAAAATCATTTTAGACTAAATAAAACATATTGGACCGGATTGGGTCAAAAATTAAGGGTCTACAGTTTGCCCCCTACTTGAATGATCTGAAACCTTAGTGAAAGAGAGTGAAAAGCAATAAGACTTAATTTTTGATGAAACGGTTGAGGTTTTGGGTTTTGAACCCGATTCCAGTTCTAGACTCAAGGATAATTCTAGGTTCTGGACCTAAAGAAAATTTGGGTTCTGGACCCGGTTCGAGTTCTTGACTCAAGGATAATTCTAGGTTCTGGACCCGGTTCAAGTTTTGGACTCAAGGATAATTCTAGGTTCTCGACCTAAAGAAAATTTGGGTTCTGGACCCGGTTTGAGTTCTGGACTCAAGGATAATTCTAGGTTCTGGACCTAAGGAAAATTTGGGTTCTGGACCCGGTTCGAGTTCTGGACTCGAGGATAATTATAGGTTCTCGACCTAAAGAAAATTTGGGTTCTAGACCCGGTTCGAGTTCTGGACTCAAGATAATTCTAGGTTCTGGACCTAAGGAAAATTTTGGGTTTTGGACCCGAGAGATTTGGATACTCGATCCTAAACTAGACTCGGATACTCGATCCTATCTAGATTCAGATACTCGATCCTAAACTGGATTTGGACACTCGATCCCAACTGGATTTGGACACTCGATCCTAAACTGGATTGGGATACTCGATCCTAACCGTATTGGGATACTCAGCCCTAAATTGATTTGATTTGGGTACTTGGACCCAAGATTGGGCACTTGGACCAAAGATTGGATACTTAGACCCGAGCTTGGGTACTTGGACTCGAGAATGGGTGCTTAGACCCGAGATTGAGTTTGACTGACCTTTTATCATTTGAGAAGTCTGACTGCTCCGGCTGTTTTATGCATTGTGATTCTTCACCATTTAAAGGGATCTTCATCCTTTGAGATCGGGTCTTCACCCTTAAAAATGGATCTTCATCCTTTGAGATTGGGTCTTCACCCTTAAAAATGGATCTTCATCCTTTGAGATCGGGTCTTCGCCCTTGAAAATGGATCTTCATCCTTTGAGATCGAGTCTTCCCCTTGAAAATGGATCTTCATCCTTTGAGATCGGGTCTTCACCCTTGAAAAAGGATCTTCATCCTTTGAGATCGGGTCTTCACCCTTGAAAATGGATCTTCATGCTTTGAGATCGGGTCTTCACCCCTGAAAATGGATCTTCATCCTTTGAGATCAGGTCTTCACCCTTAAAAATGGATCTTCATCTTTGAGATCAGGTCTTCTTTGTTCTTTGAAGATGGGAGTGACAAGACCAATGGCTTGGCTGTGTCCCCTGGGTGTGTCAACTTCTGTGTTTTTTCTTTGGTTCTTCTTTATTCTTGGCTTTGGATGGGACACGACCAAGCTTGTGGCAGTGTCACGTGACACGGTCAGTGGCTTGGCCGTGTTGCCTGCCAGTGTCACCTACTGCTTCCCTTCTCTCTTTGCTTGGTCTTTCATGGCTTTGCCCTTTAGGTGAGACACGGCCAGTGGCTTGGCCGTGTCTCCTGCCGTGTCATGTTCTGCCAAGATTTCCTTTGAGGTGACACGGCCAAGCTTGATTTGGCTTGGCCATGTCTTGCTTGATCCATGTTTTCCTTGTTTTGATCTTCCAAGGGAGTTTTTGCACTTTAACCACTTTTCCCTTGCAACTGCTTTTCCTTTTTTCTCCAATTTTGATTGGATCTTATATCCTCTCCTTGCCGCCCATGGATTTTTTTCTTTCATGCAAGCTTTGATTGATGTTTTTCTTGTCTAGTTCTTGCATAAGCACGCATTTCTTCTCTTTGCAATGTGACTGGGGCTTCCACAAGCGAATAGGCTTTCCATGCCCCTTGATTCAATATCTTCTTTTGATTCTTTAATTCGCAGGGTGTTTGCTGTTCATTAAGACAAGAAAGTGTGATGTAATATGCTCATGTATGCATGATATGCATGAATAATACTTACAGTCATTCCATTGACTCACAAACCAACGTGATTAGCAGAAGTGTTCTCATTTCTTCCTTTTTGACGCTCGTTCAAGTCTCGCATTGAAATGATCAAAAGCTTTGCATTTGGCTTTTTATCTACAAGATGTTGGAAACATGAGTGGTGGAGACCCTAAGCAGCAGAGACAGGGATGTATCCATTTCAAACTATGTTTCAGCTTGTCGGTTGGTAGTTTCTTCATGACCTTGCCAATAATCAATTCAACATACTTCCCTTAACTTGAAGGCTTTGTATGACAAAACACTTTTTTTTTTGAAATTTGATTTTGAAATCAAATGTTGGCTTTGCCAAATCGATGTCAATGTACCTCAGGACTTGATTTTTCCAAATTAATATATCTATAACATGACAACCCTAGTTACCGTACTAAACTCGGGAATCATTTCTATTTAAGCAGGAACTGTTGCACTTCAGATAGGCACATACACATTGCTTGACCAAAGGTCTCATTTGAGTTTGAATATTATCTATCTCATATGCATACTTATCCAAACTATCTCCACTAATAGACTCTACCTACCAAGAGAGATCAACAGGTCTTTGATAGGCTTGAAACGGGGTCTATAAGGGACATGGGTTAAAGTGGAGGCTATTTTGAGATTGGAGCTGGTGTGACATAATGGGCAAACCCTCACACTACAAATTTCTTGTTGGAACTTTAGACAGTTGGAGCAATCTTTCTAGACTACAAATTCCTTCTATCTTCTTGGCATTAATCTGGATCTTGATTAGGACAGTTTTTTCCCTTGCAAAAAGTTTAAGACCCAAATCTGTTTCTTTTCTTCATTCCTTTTTTCCTCTTTATTTTTCTTACTCTTCCCTTTTCTTTCTCTTTCCTTACTCTTCCCTTTCTTTTACCATTTTGTCCTTCTTTCTCGTAGGACTATCAAGTACAGAACTATCAAGAACTGGATGGTCTTCATCCTTTTTCTTTGATTTTGATTGAATCTTTGGTTGTGTTGGGACCAATTCAAGTCAATCCATAAATGGAAGCCTTTTGTTGTCTTAGGTAAAAGAGAACTCAGTTGGCTTTTTGAACCACCTTTTTAGATTTTATCTTTCTTCCTTTTCTTTTTTTTTCTGTAGCTCTAAAAAGAGTTGTCTTAGTTTGTACTAACTTGGGCTTTCAATAATGGATAAGTGGAGTAACATAAATCTTCTTTAATAGGGATAAATCATTTGTTACTCTGATGTTGATGTTGATATATTAGAGATATTAGGAAAACTTCAACTACCCTTATGGTTTTGAGAACATCAACTATCCTTATGATCTTGAGAACTTCAACTATCTTCATGGTCTTGAGAACTTCAACTATCTTCATGGTCTTGAAACTTCAACTATCCTCATGATCTTGACTAATCATTGCTTTCTTTGATCTTCTTGCCTATTCATCTTAGTAATCATAAGACTTGTCAAAAGTATCACAACAGCTCAGGGTAGGTTATTGGGGTTTGTAAGCCAATAAAAAGAAAGCTAAAATTTTATGAAGGCTCAAAGGGACAACTAGGGATTCATATTTAATTGGGTGGATACTAGTTGTTGGCTAACCAAATAATGCCTAGATCATTTCTCTCTTAAATAAGTAGAGTTCAATTTCGCCTCAAAAGTTTGTCAAAGCATGTTCTAAGACTGACTAGGACCTAGACAAAGGTAATTATGCAGGAGCCCTTTCTAAGCAAGCATACACAACTCAATGCTATAGAGCCATTCCCTCACCTAGTAAAGTCATTAAAGTCATGATGCATAAATATATTAATTCATGAATTATCAAGCTAGATTCCTCATTGGTCGAGCACCAAAATGAACAAAGACCAACAAAATTTTTGATGAAAGTAATTTATTCAAACAACTTTAAATTTGAAAAACACAATAGTTCCAAAATATTAAATAAAGTAAGATTGAAAAGCAACATTCAAGCTAAGGAAAGTTCATTGAGTTAGGCTTCTTTTCCTTTCACATCTTCAACATTCCCATCTTGAAAAGAGGATAAAACAAAATCTTCTTCCAATCCTTTTCCCACCATAAAGGTTGCTGGTGGTGGCACTCTTCCAAATTTAGGCAAAGGGTTGTCCTTGGTATTGGGCTTATCCAGCTCGGGTAGCTTGCCACTATCAATCAAATCTTGGATCTCATGCCTTAATCGGGTACACCTATCAGTCTCATGTCCTTGAGTCTGATGAAATTGACAAAAAAGCCTTAGTATCAAATTTTGGGGGTAATGGACTAGGTAAAGGTCGAGGAGCCAATGGTTGTAACAACCCTTTCTTTTGTAGCTTATCGAAGACCCAAGACAGAGGCTTCCCCAGATCTAAAAACTGCCTTCTATTCACTTGACCGGTTACATTAACATCAACTTCTTTTTGTGTGCTTTGATTGTTAGGCTGGTTGTTCCCTTTCTCATTCCTTCTTATTGAAAAGCGATTCTTCTCCCTTTCCCACTCTTCAATTTGTAGACCAGCTTAGAGAAGATCTTTGAAATCATGGATGAGTGTATGAGACATCCTCTCACGAAGATTAGGTAACACCCCTCTCACAATTATCCTTATTTGATCGGATTCATCGGGCCTCTTCTTGAGTAAAGCGGCCTTGTTTCTCCATCGCTTCACATAGTCCACAAAATTTTCATTTGGCCTTTGTCTAATGGACTCCACTTCCATTAAAGTAACTTCTAACTCAACATTATATCCGTATTATTGGATGAAGGCTTTGTAAAGTAGATCCCAACTCTTTTGTGTTCCATCATCTAAGGTATTGAACCAAATTTGGACAACAGGGTCCAATGAGAGCATGAAGTACCTTAGGGTTTGAGCCTTAGTAGCTCGAGCAGACTGCATGGCAGTGA
Source organism: Garcia nutans (assembly GCA_947685225.1). NCBI lineage: Eukaryota > Viridiplantae > Streptophyta > Magnoliopsida > Malpighiales > Euphorbiaceae > Garcia > Garcia nutans. The sequence continues at coordinate 5,128,506 of CANTUV010000013.1, forward strand.
TATACTGCTTCACATGGAGATGAGGATTTCCGGTGCCATTGTACTTAGCAAAGGAAGGCATCTTGAATTTATAAGGGACCTCTTCATCTTGTTCAAATAGTTTGTCGATCTCAGACTTCTCTTCGGTTTTCAGCTTTTTCTAAAATTTCTTTTCTAAATTAGTAATCATCTTTTCAACATCGGATGTCTCGGTCTTTTCAATCATTGCCTTCTCAACAACCTTCGGTTCTTTCTTCTTTTCTTGAACCTCTTGGTAGTATTGAGCTCAATCATCATCATCATGAATGATCACCTTTTCATCATCAAAAACCACTTCACTAACTTTGGTCTTCCCTTTGTCCTTTGGTTTCTTAGTGCTAGCAGATGGTTTCCTAAAATTGCAGCTAATTGATTCTTTATGGTCTCGACCATGGCCTCTTTGATCTCTTCCATTTTGGCACTGAGGGCTTCATCCACCATTATTTGAATTTGTTCGGGCTCCATTGTTTTAGGTGAGCAAGATATTGAGTCATTGCTAGATACTTCGTCTCCAACATAGGTCGGATTGTTGTAAGCTTTTGAACTGTTGTAATCCAAGGCTGTGAGCCAGAGAGGATCAATGATATGAGATGCAAATGTATGCATGTATGCATGCATGCACAAACAATCAACAAATAAGGATAAATAGGATGTTCCTTCCAACCTTATAACATCTACACACGAATGGCGAGTCCCTTTTCCTAGGTATATGGTTAACAAAATACCAACATGGGGTATCTTGCTTTTGAATAATTCCCTCGGACGTTTTAACCAATAGTTATATTTTAAAAAATGGAAATCAATCCATGATAATTCCCATTAATTAGATTTTAATCCATTCAACCAACTATAGTAGCTTTTATGCTATATTGGATTAAAACTAAATTAAGAGATTTATTATAGATATATTTCTCACTTGAAAAAGTAACTAATGATTCATGCCAAAAACAAGCCCATGGTTAATTTGTTCTTAGTGTAAACTAGGCCCACAATTGATTTTTGGCATTTCATAATTGACCTAAATATTTTTGCAAGCTCTTTGTAAAAAATGGTTGGGTGAAAATTGTTTTGTTTCTAAGCCCATTGTAAAATATTTTAGAAAAATGGAATTTGGGCTTATTATTTGGGCCATGGGCCAAAAATATTTTTGACTTGTTTTTAGAAAAAATCTTATGTCCGAAGACCATCTTGGAAAAATATTGAAAATAGTTTTGGTCTTTTGGATTTTAAAGAAAAATTTATTTTGAGCTTACAATATACTTAGGTCATATTAGAAAAAAGAACAAACCAAATAAGCCATGATTTAGACTAAGATAAACTAACCATAGTCAAACAACATGCATTTGGGGTAAAACCTAAGGAAAGTAACTAGGCCAATTACATGAGCTTTAGTCTTTGGGTTAAAAGGCTTAGGTTCCCATAGCAAGTATATACCAAATGGTACGAGGCTATGAGTGGTTATGCCATGCTCGATCTCCATACCTTGAGTGAAAGTATGGTATCCTTTACATAACATAACATGGGTAACACGAGCGTCCTAACTCACGCACACGATGCAATCTAAGATGACGCAATAATATCATTATAAGAAAGAATAGAATAATATAAAGACCAACGGAATCAACTTCTCTTATCCCCAGTGCAATAGCCACTGTGAGCGGGGATTTTTGCCCCCACTCCCGGTGGAATGGTTCTTGCGACTTCGGCACTATTTAGGCTCGGGGCCTTAGAGAACACAGACCTAAGTCCAGAGAAAATGGAGTCGCCACCCGGACAGGTCTGGAAAAAAGAAAGGGGTGGATGACTCGATTCCTAAGGAATCCCCAACCCCCTAATGGGTTCGAAAAGTAGGGTACGTGTGGGGAAGGTGAGAAATGGCCCAGCACCCCCACAACGCCCGGTTCATTAGAACCGGCCTCCTTTACAGGTCTTAATATTATAAAATTCTTAATATATAACAATATTATCGATATTACACACAATAATTAAAAGAAAGTATCAATATATTAAAATCAAAGCAATGTCCAAACAAAGCAAATAAATGGACACCCATCCATGGATGGAAACATGTCCTTACATCACATGCCTAAATAGGACACCCACCAAAAGGTAGAAACATGCTCTTTACATAGGTTCTAAAATAGAAAAGCAAATTAAATTACATGATGTTTAACTAATGAGGTACCCACCAAGTGGAAACATACCTCTTACAACTTTTGGAAATCTAAATTAATTGATAAAAGTAAATAATCATTCATCATAAATAAATCATTCATCAAAGCTATTAATCAAAATAGAAAATAAACATCCATCCATGATAAATTAAATAAATAAAGTATTGAAATTAAATAAATTAAAGTATAAGAAATAAATCAAAGCATAATCAAGTATAGAATTGAATAAAGCAAATAAAAGTCCAATTATGGCTACTGTGACTTTTTATGGAATTAAAATAAATTAGGGTTTTATGTTTTAAAGGGTTGGTAAGACTCTTTGATTAACAAAATTAAGGTTTGAATGATGATATCATGAAACTAGGGTTTTAAATACTTTAAAATACTTTAATTTGTGATTTTTGGTTATTGGGTTCCTAAGCTACTGTGTAAAATTTAGGTTTTTATGTTTTTTAATGTTTTAGAAGGATTACGGTTCATAAAAATTAGGGTTTAAGGTTTTAAAAGGATTAGGGTTCATTATTTTAGGTTTAAAAGTTGAATTTTATATTTTAGGATTTAGAAGTAGGGTCACAGGTGTTGAATAATTTTTAGGGTTTTAGAAATCAATTTGATAATTTCATTAAGTTTTATGAATTTAAACAAATAAATTAAAGTTTTTATAAGTAGAAAAAATGTTTTAGAAGACTTTTTGACTGAAATAGAACCTACTTTAAAATTTTAAAAGAAGCAGAATTTACATCTTAGTTTTGTTGAAAAATATGTTCAATTAGAGTTTTAAGGTTTTTAAGAAGAAAAAATAACAATTTTAAGCCTTTTGGAAGATAAACCAACGAAATAAGATTTTTTTTTTTGCTTTAGAAAAACTAAATTAAAGTTCAAAGGTTTTAATTTTGATTTCATTGATTTGCTACTGTGTAAAAAAAAGAATTAAAGAAAATTAATTAACACATACCTTCTTTTGTTGATTTCTCCAAAAACAATTCTTCTTGGATGAACTAGCTCCAAAGACAAGCTTTTTTTGTCTTTGAATCCTCTAAATCATGCTACTGCTGTTCCAGAAAAAAGTTGAATTGAATTTCTTATTTTCCTTCCTTGATTTGGTTTCAAATTTTCCAAACTACTCCTGGATTTTTGCCTCCCTTAAATTAATTGTCTTTGGTCCTTATTTGTAGTGGTTTGAGGTTGTTTATTCCTAATTAGCTAAGGTAAGTAATATTAATAAAAAAAAAGAAACCAAAACCTAATTGGATTAGGTTTCGAAAAATTTGCATTGGAAAATTTGCGCTGCCGAAAAAAATTCTACCGCAGAAATCTGCGGCAGCGCGTGCGCGCGGAGCGGGCCTGTAAGCTATTTTGCAGGCGAAATGCCCACGAGCCTGCGCGAAAATTTTTTCGTCGCTGATTTTTCTGACTCCGATTTTTATTTTTATTTTTTGATTTTTATTTGTTTATTTCTATTTTTTATTAAAAAACAAAAATTATTTAATAAAAATTATTTTGGACCAATTAGACAATAAAAATTATTTTAGACTAAATAAAACATATTGGACCTGATTGGGTCAAAAATTAAGGGTCTACACCCATGTCACTGAGCGTGTCATAGCTACTGTGTTATTGTCAATGACATGCCCATGTCATTGAGCATGTCAAAGCTTTTGTGTTGTGGGTTTAGGGCACGGTCATGGACACGCCCATGTTGCTGAGTGTGTCATGTGTAGAGTTTGCCCTAGATAGTTCTTTTCCTTATTTTTTGCTTTGTATATCACTTAGTGATTATTTATAATCACATTTGGTTTAGGCTTTGAAGAGACTTGGGTTACCCTAAATCCAATTATAGAGGGATATCTTAGAAGAGGAGGTTGGAAGTGGTGTTTGTTGCCTTTTGAGGTAAGTACAAACTTTGAATAATTGTTTATATTTACATGACATTGGGATTTAACACATTTGGTTAGAAAAATGTGTTAAGTTACTACAAGATTGGTACATGAATAATATGATATGATTTGTATATTGTCACAATTTCATTATGTTTAATGTGGGCTTGGTGCAAAATATGATAATGATCCAAAATGTATGGATAATGCAAATTGTTTTGTATACATTAAAGATGGTATTTAAAGTCATTAGTAATGACTATATTGATATAAGTGCGATATTTGAGGCATTGTACCTAATGTGATTTATGAGAAAATGAGAAAGGATTCGATAATGAAATGAGATATATGAAAACATAATACAATGAATTGATATCGGTATAAATGAGAAATAAGAATAATTTGTGTGCCTAGTATATTATTTAATTTTCAGAGTTCTGGGTTTGGCGGCATGCCTATGATTTGCCTACGGGCTAGACGCTGGTCGTCACTGTGAAAATATTTTTGGGGTGAAATGACAGGGTCGAAAGCCTCAAAAATAAATCCTTGAAGCTAGACAGGGTGAAATGACCGAGTTGTAAGCTCAAACCTAGTTGGATTATTCCATGGATATATTGCCTACGGGGCTAGGCACATGGTGTCAATATAGACCAAAGCAGTAACTCTGGAATTTGAATAGCATATTATATCCTTTTTGGGCCCATGCTTGTCATTGCTTTAATGTGAATTGTGGACTGTGGAACAATTGAGCAATATAATGAGATTTAATGTTATGAGATATGATATCCTTATGTATTGTGCATTGGCATTGCATTTGAACTATATTGATATCAATGTTTGTACCACTAAGCTTTTAGCTTAGCGCGATTGTGATTCATCGCGCAGGTGATAGGGTAGATTCGGTTGAGCTAGAGAGTTAGTCTAGACAGAGTCGAGTTTAGGCTTGAGACCTTGAGAGCAGAGTTGGTTGTTGAACATCAAGATCAAAGACAAACTGCCAGCATGTATATATTTTATATCTTTGTACATACTGATTTTAAGGTATATAAATATGTATATTCCACAAACTATCAAAAATATTTTGGTTGAACCTTTGGTAATAAAGTTATATATATATGTTTTAGCAAGTAATATCTCAACTATTATTTATATAATATCAGTTGAATGTTTTAAGATTATACAGATTTTATAAGTGAAGATTTGTTTTGCTTAAAATTGGTTGTGACATTCTTGTATTCTCTATACATATATTACATATAGCGGGTATATATAGTGTATGTATATTGGGTATAAGGGTGCTACACATTCAGTGTCCTAGTTGTATCTCTCATGAGAAAGAATTAAAATTTAAACAGAATGAGACACATTTAGAGGTCTTGGTCGTGTCACTGGCCATGTCCTATTGTCTTGGCCATGTGAGTTGAAGCTTGGTCGTGTTTCATCCCAAGAAAAGAAAAGCATGTGCAAATACAAACAAAACTGAACATGCTTACAAGTCTTGGATGTGTCCAGTAGGAAGCTAAGAAGACATGGCCAAGACAAGACCATCATGACCATGTTCCATTCCAAAGAAAGAAGTGGAAAATTTAGGCAGTGTTGAACACATTCACCTACCTTGGCCGTGTCCAAGGAAAAATTAAAGAAACATAGCCAAGATAATCCAAACATGGTTGTGTCCATGAAAGATTCTTTTTTATTTTTAAAATTTTGTGGAACAGAGACATAAGCAAAAAATACGAAATGATTTTTGGAGAAAAAAGGGCCTACTTTTTAAAAAGAAAAGTTAAGAAATGCATAAAAGAAATCAAAAGAGGACAAGAGGGGCGATTGATTTTTAGCTCAAAAACATCAATTCAAAAATTAATTGAGGAATTGCTTTAGAAGGCTTAAAGGAGGCTTGGGGGTTCTTCATCAAATCCAAGTGAAGGTGGAAGAAGAACAAGAAGTTCCAACTTTAGTCATCTTCATAAGAAGTTTTTCTATTATCTCAATCAATTAATTTTCAGATTTTTGTTGTTTTTATACATTAATATTTGAATGAATATTTGTGATTTGAATTCTACTGGGATAGATTTCTACTTTGTTTTGATGATGAGCTAAATTATCAATTCTTAGGATTTGTAGTAGATTTGATTAAATGATTTAATTCAATAATCTCCACTAAATAGCCTTATTATGAGTTGATTGCATTGGATCATATGTTAGGTTAATAGGTTGGGCACCTATTAATCTTTAGATATTGAGCAAAAACCGAGAGGTGAAACTTGATATTGAAACTATGTATTTAACTACCCTAAGAATGAATTAGAAATATAAATTCTAGGGTCACTTAATTTGCAAGTTCAAAATAATTGGTTGTTATTAATTCATGAATGTGAGGACTAATGAATTGATAATTGCTAATTGGAATTAAGGAAGAAATTAAGTTACAAAGTTATATTAATGGATAATTGAGAATTAATCTTTGATTAAATCGATTTGTAAATCTTAGGTATCCTTCTAAAAGTTTAAATTAATTTTAAGTAACTGTTATTTATTTATTTTGCTTTTAATTTTAAAAACTTCTTTTAGCATTCGAATATTGCACACTCAATCTTTAATATTTTATTTTAATCAAATTATTACAAACAAACAACTTCCTTATGAGACATCATTGGGATATTCCACCATTCCTATAATAACCTCGTATACTTGCAAGAGTCACTTTTAGTAGTGTTAAGCAGAGCGCAATAGAAAATTGTATAATATCCATAATTTTAATATACATAAAAATAATTAATATAGAGGGATAACTAGGTATATTGGAAGAGGGATACATAATATATACATTGGATATATATAATATTAATGTTGAATACATAATATATATACAAGATATAAATGATATAAACAAACATATATAAGGATATGCATAATGTATACATGATGTATACAAATATATATAAATACATATTATGGTTGGAGAAGTTAATAATAATAATAATAATAATAATAATAATAATAATAATAATAATAATAATAATAATAATAATAATAAAAGAGAAAAGTCAAAAGTAAGAAATTATTTTAAAGAAAAAATTAAAATAAATAAATATTTAATTAATTAATAATATATATATTCATGGATGGGAAAGAAGAAAGAAAATAAAATAAAATCTTCTTCTTCTTCCCCCCACCTCCATGGCCGGAATTCTTAAGGGTGAAGGAGAGAGATTTTCTTCTTCATATGCACATCAAAGTTCACTAAAAATCCAAGTGTTTCAAGTTGATTTTGAAGATTAAACAAGGAATCAAGTAAGTTTTCAATATTTAAGCATATTTTTATTAATTTTTAAGATTATGTATAAAATGGTGTAGACCCTTAATTTTTGACCCAGTCCAGTCTAATATATTTTAACAAGTCCAAAATAATTTTTGTGTTGTCCAATATATTTTAATTAGTCCAAAATAATTTTTGTGTTATCTTAATTAAATAATATTTGCTTTAGTATCTAATTTTTATTAATAAAAAATAAAAACTAAAAAACAATAATAATAAACAAAAAATGAAAATGAAAAAAGAAATTGGCTTGCGGCTAAATGGCCCGTAGGCCAATTTGCCCCCCGCTGCGGCAGCTTTTTCTCTGGCTCTTTTTTTCTGCAGCAGTTTTTTTTCGCCAGCAAAATTTTTCCGACGTAAATTTTTCAAAACCTAATACAATTAGATTTTGGTTTCCTTTTCTTAATGAATGTTATATTCTATGAATAACTAGATTTAACCATAGAAATCTTCTATAAATAAGGACCAAAAACAACACATCAAGGGGGGACGAAAATTGGGAGAAAAATTGGATGGGAAATTTGGAGAAAAATTGAGACCGAAACTAAGGAGGAAAAGCTTTGAATCAATCTGATTTTTTGAGAGAGCAAACAAGCAATTCAACCATCAAAGGTAGCAAAGCTTGTCTTTGTTCTTGTTCATCCAAGAAGTGATTTTTGGTGGAACCACCAAACGAAGGTATGAATTTCTTTATTTGTTTCATTAATTCACAGTAGCTTTGTAATATCCCGAAAAGTGCCCTAGAAGTTTAGATATAATTTTTGTTTTTATTGGATTTAATGAATGTGTGTTTAATTGGAAAGAGAAAAGAAGTGAAGAGAGAGTGTATATGTTGTATATATAGTGATATATACAACATATACAAGTCAAATGTGAAGTCAAAAGTTGATTAATTAATGATTTGTTTTAAATTAATTAAGTTAATTAAGTGGGATTTGAGTGAGTGGAAGTGGATGGAGATATTTAGAGTATTTTAATATTAAATGCTTGCAGGAGAGGGTTTTGAGGAAAGAGAAGGTTGAGTGTTTGACTTTATTTTCTTTCCTTTCTTCTTTCTTTCTTTCTTCCTTTTGCGTGTGCCTTTATTTCCTTCCTTTTCTTTTCTTTGTTTTGGCCGACACTCCCTAGCAAGAGAGAAAGAGAGAGATTTGATCTTTCATACTCAAGATTGAAGGAAGTTTTCAAGTGATCAAGTTGGACATTTAAGAGTTTCTTCATCCATGGTAAGTTCTCTACTTGATTCTTTGATTTTCTTTGAAGTTGTGAGTGAGGTTGGGGATGATATGTGTTTGTTTGATTGTGGTGTGTTTAAGAGTGTTTGGTTCAATTGATTTTGGATTTTGGGGATGGATTGAAGGAAAGAGTAAGTTGTTAAAAGAGATAGTGTTGTGGTTGTGTTTTGAGTTTGTGATGACAATTATGATTTGTGTTTGAGGTATGTTTAGAGTTGTTTTTATGTTTTTGCAAGTTTGTTATGGTTTTTGGGTGTGTTTAGTGAAGTTTGTTTGAAGTGAAAAATGGTGAAAGTAAAAGAATTGTTGGATGTGAGGCTGTTGTTGTCGGAATCTGTATTTTTGGCCTGACACGCCCATGAGCACGGCCAAGTCTTTGGGCATGTTGATGGTTCTGTGTTGCAGTAGCATTTACACGTCCAGTGACATGCCCATGTTACTGAGCGTGCCATAGCTACTATGTTGGTGAAGGATTGACACGGCCTTGAACACGCCAATGTTGTTGGATGTGTCAATGTTTCTGGGAAACAGAATGTATTACACGTTCAGTGACATGCCCGTGGTTCTGAGCGTGTCAAAGCTTCTGTGTTGTGAGTTTAGGGCACGGTCAGGGACACGCCCGTGTTGTTGAGCGTGTCATGTGTAGAGTTTTCCCTAGTTAGACCTTAGTCTTCTTATCTCATTTGTATTATTCCTTTTTGGATTAGGTTGTGAAGAGTTTGAGTTACCCTAATCCAAGTATTGAAGGATTCTTAGAAGAAGAGTTTAGTGTTTTGTATGAGTTGCTTTTGGAGGTAAGTACAAGCTACATAGTTGCATGCATTTATATGATTTTGATACTTAACATGTTTGATTGTACATATGTTAAGTAATTGACTACATTGTTACTTCATGTGATAAATGTTATGATTGGTATAATGTAAATTGAGAGATAATGAGATGATTGAGGCATGTTTGCCTAGATGATATGCAATGCAATTGATGATATATATACTCTCTTGATGAGATATGGAGCCATGGTTGTTGGCTAAAATGATAAGGATGCTAATGAGATGATTGAGGCATGGTTGCCTAAGTGATGATGAGTAAATGAGAATGAAATTGATAATGAAATAATTAATGAATTGTGTGGCTAATGTGTTATTCCATTTTCAGAGTTTTGTTGTTGGTGGCATGCCTATGGTAACAATCTCTTGAAGTTAGCTTGGGCTTGATCCTTGAAGCCAAGTTGGGTTGAAGTTTAACATGTTTTACTCCCCTTGAAGCTTGGTTGGGTCTAGTCCTTGAAGCCTAATTGAGATGTTACAACCCTTGAAGCTAGGTTGGGTTTGGTTCTTGAAGCCAAGTTGGGTTGATACTTAGCATGCTTTGTTCCCCTTGAAGCTTTGTTGAACCTAAATCCTTGAAGCCTAGTTGGGATAATGATAATGATAAATGTGATAATTAAACCAAAACATTAACTCTGAAAGTTGAATGGCATATTAGGGTCTTTGGGCCCATGCTTGTCTTTGTTTTAATGTGATTCTTGAATGGTGAAACCAATGAATAATGAGATTGATTATAATGCATAAATATGTTATTGAGAATGAATGTTTGATATGACATTAAGCAAAGTAAAATGTTAAGGTAAACATTCTTTTGGATGGTGTATGGACTTGATTGTGAGACATTGGCATTACATCAAAACATCATATTATTGTAGTTGTACCACTAAGCCGTTGGCTTAGCGCGATTATGATTTATCGCGCAGGTGACACGGAAGAACCGGAGAGTTCCTCTAGGCCGAGTAGAGTCTAGATTTTGAGGAGTTGATAGTGGAGCTTAAAGATCAAAGACATACTGCCAGACATGTATATATTTTATGTTTTGTACAATTTGAGTTTTGATGTTTATGTATTTGGAAATATTTGTAATATTTTCCGCTGCGTTTTGAATAAACATTTTATCTTTAATGTTTTATAATACAATTTAAATGTTTTAAATTGGTTCATATTATCGTAAAAGAATTGAGTCATTTGGTTATTAAACCGTGCATTTCTATATTCAGTATACGTATATTACAATCGTAATAGCATGCTGTGTACGTATACGGGGTATAGGGGTGTTACAATTGTTTTGGTATCAGAGCCTAGGCTTGAGATTCTCAAACTAGGTCAATTGTAAGAAAAAGAATATTTTGATTTTTAAAGTGGGTTTTTGAGTAAAATTCATGTTTTGGTATGGCAGTCTTTGATCTTTAATGAGGAATATTCTGCTGTGTTTGCAGATATAAGTAGTAATGGAGTCCCATTCACGTCAGACTGTAGAAGGAAGTGCTGAGAGTGTAACTCCAGGAGAGAGTAGAGTTGGAGCTAGAGTTGATAGAATTAGTGAAGCACCTGTTTCTATGCCAGAGAGATCAGCTGCAGAGGAGGCTCCACTGGGTTGGTTAAGGCATGTGATAGAACTGTTGAGACCAGCTCCAGTGCAGCCACCACCACCACAGCCTCAGGTGCCAGTAAGACATTATGATAAGTTGAGAAAATATGGGGCTGAGGATTTCTTGGGCACTACTGATCCTGCAGTGGCTGAGCAGTGGTTGGATAAAGTGCAGAGGATATTCATCCAGTTGCAAGCTACTTCAGATGAGAAATTTGACTATGCCAGATCCCTCCTACAGAAAGATGCCTATGACTGGTGGAAGACGGTTCCTCATGCCATGGATGATCCACCTACACTATCTTATAGTGATTTTCTGAGGGAGTTCGAGCAGAAATATACTCCGAGGGAGTATAAAGATATTAAGAAGATGGAATTCTTGAATTTGAGGCAAGACAACCGGACGGTGACAGAATATGAGATTGAGTACATCTGGTTGAGTCGCTATGCTGGGGGAATTATCTCTGATGAAATAGATCGGTGCAGAAGATTTGAGGAGGGATTGAGGCCCTCTATCATGTGCATTATGGCTGGTTCTCGATACCTGGATTTCTCTCAGCTCGTTGCAGCAGCTAGAAGTGTTGAGAGAGCGCAGAGTATTGCAGCAGCTGCTTCTGAGGAGGAGACTAGAGTAAGGAGACCCCAGTTTGAGGCAGGGTCTTCATCTGTGAAGAGGGGTAGAGGAAGTTTTGTTCCAAGGATCAGTAGGAGTCAGCGGCAATCAGGCAGATCAGTGCAGTATCAGAGGCAGAGGCCGAGACCGACAGTCTCTGTAGCTAGTGCCCCGACCCCAGTAGTTCAGAGGTCTACTCCACCTGTATGTGTTCACTGTGGTAGGCTCCATGGGGGTGCTTGTTGGAAGACTGGTGTATCCGGAGTATGTTTTAAATGTGGGTCACCAGATCATTTTATTAGAGATTGCCCGGAGATGCAAGATGATAGGCAAACAGATACTGCAGTTTCTCGACCCAGTGTCAGCAGAGGTGGTCGAGGGGGCAGAGGTTTCAGTAGGGGTGGTAGACCTGGGTTTAGTCAGAGAGGAGGATCTTCATCCAGAGGCAGTAGTCCAGATGAGGCCGGATCTTCTCAGAGGGTATATGTGATGCCGAGGCAGCCAGATGCTTCAGCAGTTATAGCGGGTACATTTTCTTTATTTGGCATTTCAGTACTTGCTTTGATTGATCCAGGATCTACTCATTCATACATTAGTGCATCTATCTTCCCTGTGTCTGAATTGCATTCAGAGTCCTTAGGATTTGATGTCTTAGTGACAAATCCTTTAGGACATAGTGTTGTGGTGAGTAAGGTGCATCGTGATAGTGCTATTGTGATGCAAGGTGAGGGGTTTCTTGGTGATTTAATTGAAATGCCTTTTAAAGAATATGATTTAATCTTAGGCATGGATTGGTTGTCTAAGCATGGAGCTGTGGTAGATTGTCAAAAGAAGTGTGTCACCTTGAGAACCAGTGAGGGTAGGAGTGTGATGGTATCTAGTGAGCAGAGACAACTTGCTTCCTTGTTTGTATCAGCTGTAACAGCTAGAAGGTTGATTAGAAAGGGGGTGTGATGCTTATCTTGCTCATGTGGTGGATACCAGAATAGTGGGTTCTCAACTTGATAGTATACCCACAGTTGCAGATTTTCCAGATGTGTTTCCTGAGGAGTTGCCAGGGTTACCCCCTGAGAGAGAGGTTGAGTTTGGTATCGATTTGTTGCCTGGTACCACTCCCATCTCTATCACTCCTTATCGAATAGCACCAGCTGAACTGAGAGAATTGAAGGTGCAGTTAGAGGAGTTATTGGATAAAGGGTTTATTCACCCTAGTGTTTCTCCATGGGGAGCCCCTGTTTTGTTTGTGAAGAAGAAGGATGGTACTATGAGATTGTGCATCGATTATAGGCAATTGAACAAAGTGACTATCAAGAATAAGTATCCTTTACCTAGAATTGATGATCTCTTTGATCAATTAAAGGAAGCATCAGTGTTTTCCAAGATTGATTTGAGATCAGGGTACCATCAGTTGAGGTTTAGAGCTGAAGATGCTCCTAAGACAGCCTTCCGCACAAGATATGGGCATTATGAGTTCTTGGTGATGCCTTTTGGGTTGACAAATGCACCTGCAGCTTTCATGGATTTGATGAATAGGGTGTTTAGGCCCTATCTGGATCAGTTTGTGGTAGTTTTCATCGATGATATTTTGGTGTATTCACGTAATAAGGAGGAGCATGACAAGCATCTACGGATTGTATTACATATCTTGAGAGAGAAGCAGTTGTATGCTAAGCTGTCGAAGTGTGTTGGCTTGACCAAGTTACTTTTCTGGGTCATATAGTTTCAGCAGATGGTATAAGAGTCGATCCAAGTAAAGTTGAAGCTATTTTGAATTGGAGTCCACCAAAGTCTGTAACTGAAGTTAGAAGTTTTCTGGGTTTGGCAGGCTATTACCGATGGTTTGTGAAAGGCTTCTCTTTGATAGCTACTCCACTCACCATATTTCTTCGGAAGGGAGTTAGATTTGTGTGGACGGATCAGTGTCAAGCTAGCTTTGAGCAGTTGAAAGAAATGTTGACTCAAGCACCTGTTCTTACTTTACCTGTGGAAGATAAACCATATGTGATTTATAGTGATGCTTCACATAATGGTTTAGGGTGTGTTTTGATGCAAGAGGGTAAAGTCATAGCTTATGCTTCTCGGCAGTTGAAGCCGCACGAGCTTAATTATCCGACTTATGATTTGGAGTTGGCAGCTATAGTGTTTGCTTTGAAGATTTGGCGACATTACTTGTATGGGGAGAAATGTTTTATCTTTACGGATCATAAAAGTTTAAAATATTTAGGTGTTCAGAAGGAGCTGAATCTTCAGCAAAGGCGATGGTTAGAACTGATTAAAGACTACGACTGTTTGATTCGGAAATCTTTGGCGGGTTTGACTGTTTATTCGCTCTCGTTGCTTGTTGAGTTGAGAGCGTTGCATGCTAGTTTTGAAGTATGTGATGATGGAGCATTATTGGCTCAGCTGCAATTGAGACCAATATTGTTGGATCAGATAAAGGAGGCTCAATTGGCGGATGAGAAAATTCAGAAGATTGTATCAGATTGCCGATATGGGGTGAGCCGAGATTTCTATGTAAAAAATGATGGTAGTCTTTGGTTCAAGGATAGGTTGTGTGTTCCTGATGATGATAGTTTGAGAAAGATTATTTTAGAAGAAGCACACCAATCGGTTTTTACTATGCATCCGGGTAGTACAAAGATGTATCATGATTTGAAATAGCATTACTGGTGGTATGGTATGAAGAGAGACATAGTTGAATTTGTATCTAAGTGTCTCACTTGTCAAAGGGTGAAAGCTAAGCATCAAGTTCCAACAGGGTTGCTTCAACCTTTAACAGTGCCTGAATGGAAATGGGAGAGAGTAGCAATGGATTTCGTATCTGGTTTGCCATTGACTAAGAAGAAGCATGATGCTATCTGGGTGATTGTTGATCGATTGACAAAAACAGCTCATTTTCTTCCAGTTAGAATGGACTATTCTCTTGAGAGACTGGCTGAGCTGTATATTAATGAGATAGTAAAGTTGCTGGAGTCCCAATTTCTTTAGTGTCTGATCGAGATCCCCGGTTTACTTCGAGGTTTTGGAAGAGTTTACATGGGGTTTTGGGTTCTCGATTGCACTTTAGTACTACTTTTCATCCGCAGACAAATGGACAGTCAGAGAGAGTGATACAAATTATTGAGGATATGTTGAGGAGTTGTGTCATTGATTTTGTCTGGAAGTTGGGACAAATTTTTGCCACTTGTGGAATTTGCTTACAACAACAGTCATCAATCTAGTGTCGGTATGGCACCATTTGAGGCATTATATGGTAGAAGATGTAGAATGCCTCTGTGTTGGAATGAACTTGGAGAATGCAAACTAATTGGTCCTGATTTGGTTAAAGAGACTGAAGAAAAAGTGAAGATAATTCGGGATTGGTTAAAAGCAGCTTCAGACCGATAGAAAATCTTAGTCAAAAGTAAGAAATTATTTTATGGTTGGTAATTTAAGAAAAAATTAAAATAAATAAATATTTAATTAATTAATAATATATATATTCATGGATGGGAAAGAAGAAAGAAAATAAAATAAAATCTTCTTCTTCTTCCCCCCACCTCCATGGCCGGAATTCTTAAGGGTGAAGGAAAGAGATTTTCTTCTTCATATGCACATCAAAGTTCACTAAAAATCCAAGTGTTTCAAGTTGATTTTGAAGATTAAACAAGGAATCGAGTAAGTTTTCAATATTTAAGCATATTTTTTTATTAATTTTTAAGATTATGTATAAAATGGTGTAGACCCTTAATTTTTGACCCAGTCCAGTCTAATATATTTTAACAAGTCCAAAATAATTTTTGTGTTGTCCAATATATTTTAATTAGTCCAAAATAATTTTTGCTTTATCTTAATTAAATAATATTTGCTTTAGTATCTAATTTTTATTAATAAAAAATAAAAAAAATAATAATAAACAAAAAAATGAAAATGAAAAAAGAAATTGGCTTGCGGCTAAATGGCCCATAGGCCAATTTGCCCCCCTCTCTGCGGCAGCTTTTTCTCTAGCGCATTTTTTCTGCAGTAGTTTTTTTCGCCAACAAAATTTTTTCGACGTAAATTTTTCAAAACCTAATACAATTAGGTTTTGGTTTCCTTTTCTTAATGAATGTTATATTCCGTGAATAACTAGATTTAACCATAGAAATCTTCTATAAATAAGGACCAAAAACAACACATCAAGGGCGGACGAAAATTGGGAGAAAAATTGGATGGGAAATTTGGAGAAAAATTGAGACCGAAACTAAGGAGGAAAAGCTTTGAATCAATCTGATTTTTTGAGAGAGCAAACAAGCAATTCAACCATCATAGGCAGCAAAGCTTGTCTTTGTTCTTGTTCATCCAAGAAGTGATTTTTGGTGGAACCAACAAATGAAGGTATGAATTTCTTTATTTGTTTCATTAATTCACAGTAGCTTTGTAATATCCCGAAATGTTCCCTAGAAGTTTTGATATAATTGTTGTTTTTATTGGATTTAATGAATGTGTGTTTAATTGGAAAGAGAAAAGAAGTGAAGAGAGAGTGTATATGTTGTATATATAGTGATATATATATAACATATACAAGTCAAATGTGAAGTCAAAAGTTGATTAATTAATGATTTATTTTAAATTAATTAAGTTAATTAAGTGGGATTTGAGTGAGTGGAAGTGGATGGAGATATTTAGAGTATTTTAATATTAAATGCTTGGAGGAGAGGGTTTTGAGGAAAGAGAAGGTTGAGTGTTTGACTTTATTTTCTTTCCTTTCTTTTTTCTTTCTTTCTTCCTTCTGCGTGTGCCTTCATTTCCTTCCTTTTCTTTTCTTTGTTTTGGCCGACACTCCCTAGCAAGAGAGCAAGAGAGAGATTTGATCTTTCATACTCAAGATTGAAGGAAGTTTTCAAGTGATCAAGTTGGACATTTAAGAGTTTCTTCATCCGTGGTAAGTTCTCTACTTGATTCTTTGATTTTCTTTGAAGTTGTGAGTGAGGTTGGAGATGATATGTGTTTGTTTGATTGTGGTGTGTTTAAGAGTGTTTGGTTCAATTGATTTTGGATTTTGGGGATGGATTGAAGGAAAGAGTAAGTTGTTAAAAGATATAGTGTTGTGGTTGTGTTTTGGGTTTGTGATGATGATTATGATTTGTGTTTGAGGTATGTTTAGAGTTGTTTTTATGTTTCTGCAAGTTTGTTATGGTTTTTGGGTGTGTTTAGTGAAGTTTGTTTGAAGTGAAAAATGGTGAAAGTAAAAGGATTGTTGGATGTGAGGTTGTTGTTGTCGGAATCTGTATTTTTGGCCTGACACGCCCATGAGCACGGCCAAGTCTTTGGGCGTGTCGATGGTTCTGTGTTGCAGTAGCATTTACACGTCCAGTGACATGCCCATGTCACTGAGCGTGTCATAGCTACTGTGTTGGTGAAGGATTGACACGGCCTTGAACATGCCCATGTTGTTGGACGTGTCAATGTTTCTGGGAAACAGAATGTATTACACGTTCAGTGACACGCCCGTGGTTCTGAGCATGTCAAAGCTTCTGTGTTGTGAGTTTAGGGCACGGTCAGGGACACACCCGTGTTGTTGAGCGTGTCATGTGTAGAGTTTGCCCTAGTTAGACCTTAGTCTTCTTATCTCATTTGTATTATTCCTTTTTGGATTAGGTTGTGAAGAGTTTGAGTTACCCTAATCCAAGTATTGAAGGATTCTTGGAAGAAGAGTTTAGTGTTTTGTATGAGTTGCTTTTGGAGGTAAGTACAAGCTGCATAGTTGCATGCATTTATATGATTTTGATACTTAACATGTTTGATTGTACATATGTTAAGTAATTGACTACATTGTTACTTCATGTGATAAATGTTATGATTGGTATAATGTAAATTGAGAGATAATGAGATGATTGAGGCATGTTTGCCTAGATGATATGCAATGCAATTGATGATATATATATACTCTCTTGATGAGATATGGAGCCATGGTTGTTGGCTAAAATGATAAGGATGCTAATGAGATGATTGAGGCATGGTTGCCTAAGTGATGATGAGTAAATGAGAATGAAATTGATAATGAAATAATTAATGAATTGTGTGGCTAATGTGTTATTCCATTTTCAGAGTTTTGTTGTTGGTGGCATGCCTATGGTAACAATCTCTTGAAGTTAGGTTGGGCTTGATCCTTGAAGCCAAGTTGGGTTGAAGTTTAACATGTTTTACTCCCCTTGAAGCTTGGTTGGGTCTAGTCCTTGAAGCCTAATTGAGATGTTACAACCCTTGAAGCTAGGTTGGGTTTGGTTCTTGAAGCCAAGTTGGGTTGATACTTAGCATGCTTTGTTCCCCTTGAAGCTTGGTTGAACCTAAATCCTTGAAGCCTAGTTGGGATAATGATAATGATAAATGTGATAATTAAACCAAAACATTAACTCTGAAAGTTGAATGGCATATTAGTGTCTTTGGGCCCATGCTTGTCTTTGTTTTAATGTGATTCTTGAATGGTGAAACCAATAAATAATGAGATTGATTATAATGCATAAATATGTTATTGAGAATGAATGTTTTATATGACATTAAGCAAAGTAAAAAGTTAAGGTAAACATTCTTTTGGATGGTGTATGGACTTGATTGTGAGACATTGGCATTACATCAAAACATCATATTATTGTAGTTGTACCACTAAGTCGTTGGCTTAGCGCGATTATGATTTATCGCGCAGGTGACAGGGAAGAACCGGAGAGTTCCTCTAGGCCGAGTAGAGTCTAGATTTTGAGGAGTTGATAGTGGAGCTTAAAGATCAAAGACATACTGCCAGACATGTATATATTTTATGTTTTGTAAAATTTGAGTTTTGATGTTTATGTATTTGGAAATATTTGTAATATTTTCCGCTGCTTTTTGAATAAACATTTTATCTTTAATGTTTTATAATACAATTTAAATGTTTTAAATTGGTTCATATTATCGTAAAAGAATTGAGTCGTTTGGTTATTAAACCGTGCATTTCTATATTCAGTATACGTATATTACGATCGTAATAGCATGCTGTGTACGTATACGGGGTATAGGGGTGTTACAATCTTCATCATTCAAAAATCTTAAAAATTGTTTTTGTTTCTTCAAAACCAAAACAAAAAACCTAAGAACCCTAATTCACCTTTTCTAAAGTTTAAAAACCTTAATTTGTTGCTTTGTTTTCCAAAAAGCTTAAAATTGTTGTTTTTGTTTCTTCAAAATCTCAAAACCCTAATTTGTTTTCCAAATTCTCAAAATCATAAATTAAATCTGTTTCTTTCTAAAACCCCTAAAAACATCTTTTTTTTGTTTATATAAACCTTAAATCATTTTGTTTATTTTCATAAAGTTTCATAAAATTATCAATTGTTTCTTCAAATTCTAAAACCTAATGCATTCTCCGAAACCCTAATTCTAAAACACTAAACCCTAATTCAACTTTAGAACAAAACAGTAAACCCTAAATTAGCTAACCTAAACCCTAATTTTTCTAAACCCTAATCCTTTAAATCTTAAAACCATATAAATCTAATTCTACACAGTAAGTTCAAAAATAATGATCCAGTAACCGTAAATCACAAATCTAAATGTTTTGAAGTGTCCTAACCCTAGTTTCATGATTTCACTTCTCAAACACTAATTTGGTTAATCAAAGAACTTTATCAACCGTTTAAATCATAAAACTTTAATCCATTTTAATTCCCTTAAAATCACAGTAGCTTAAACACATAAATTTTAAAGCCCTAAACACATTAAATAAAGAATCTTAAATAGAAACAGTAGCCCTAATTTGAATCTTTATTTGCTTTGTTCAATTTTATATTTGATTATGCTTTGATTTATTTTATTTATTTAAGTTCAATTTTTAGTTTATTTAATTTATCATGGATGGATGTTTACTTTCTAATGATATTTAATACCTTTGATGAATGATTTATTTACGATGAATGGTTATTTACTTTTATCGATTTATTTAGATTTTCAAATGTTGTAAGATGTATGTTTCCACTTGGTGGGTACCTCATTAGTTAAATATCATGTAATTTAAATTGCTTTTCTATTTTAGAACCAATGTAAAGGACATGTTTCTACCTTTTGGGTGGGTGTCCCATTTAGGTATGGATTATGTAAGGGCATGTTTCCATCTTCGGATGGGTGTCCATTTATTTTTTTATTGGACATTATTTTGATTTTCAATATATCGATACTTTATTTAATTATTGTGTGTAATATGGATAATATTGTTATATTTAAGAATTTTATAATATTAAGACCTGTAAAGGATGCCGGTTCTAATGAACCGGGCGTTGTGGGGGTGCTGGGCCATTTTTTACCTTCCCCATACGTACCTAACTTTTCAAACCCATTAAGGGGTTGGGGATTCCTTAGGAATCGAGTCATCCACCCCTTTCTTTTTCCCGGCCCGTCCGAATGGTGACTCCATTTTCTCCGGACTTAGGTCCGTGTTCTCTAAGGCTCCGAGCCTAAACAGTGCCGAAGTCGCAAGAACCATTCCACCGGGAGTGGGGGCAAAAATCCCCGCTCACAGTGGTGACTCCACTGGGGATAAGAGAAGTTGATTCTGTTGGTCTTTATATTATTCTATTCTTTCTTATAATGATATTATCCATTGCATCCTATTAGATTGCATTGTGTGTGTGAGTTAGGACGCCCGTGTTACCTGTGTTATGTTATGTAAGGGATACCATACTTTCACTCAAGGTATGGAGATCGAGCATGGCATAACCACTCATAGCCTCATACCATTTGGTATATACTTGCTATAGGAATCTAAGCCTTTTTACCCAAAGACTAAAGCTCATGTAATTGGCCTAGCTACTTTCCTTAGGTTTTACCCCAAATGCATGTTGTTTGACTATGGTTAATTTGACTTGGCTTAAATCATGGCTTATTTGGTTTGATCTTTTTCTAATATGACCCAAGTACATTTGTAAGCTCAAAATAAATTTTTCTTTAAAGTCCAAAAGACCAAAACTATTTTTCAAAATTTTTCAAGATGGTCTTTGGACAAAAGACTTTTCTAAAAATAAATCAAAAATTTGTTTGCTCATGACCCAAATACTAAGCCTAAAATCCATTTTTTCTAAGATCTTTTTACAATGGGCTTAGAAACAAAATTATTTGTGTCAATTACGAAATACCAAAAATTAATTGTAAGCCTAGTTTATACTAAGAATAATTAATCATGGGCTTGTTTTTGGCATGAACCATTAGTTACTCTTTTCAAGTGAGAAATCTATTTATAATAAACCTCTTAATTTTGTTTTAATCCAATATAGCATAAAAGCTACTTTAGTTGGTTGAATGGATTAAAACCTAATTAATGGGAATTACTATGAATGGATTTCCATTTTCTAAAATATAACTATTGGTTGAAACGTCTGAGGGAATTATTCGAAAACAAGATGACCCATGTTGGTATTTTGTTAACCATATACCTAGGAAAAGAGACTCGCCATTCGTGTGTGGATGTTATAAGGTTGGAAGGAGCGTCCTAATTACCCTTGTTTGTTGATTGTTTATGCATACATGCATACATTTGCATCTCATATCATTGATCCTCTCTGGCTCACAGCCCTGGATTACGATAGTTCAAAAGCTTACGACAATCCGACCTACGCCGAAAGCGAAGAATCTAGCAACGAATCAATCACTTGCTCACCAAAACCAATGGATCCCGAACAAATTCAAAGAATGGTGGATGATGCCCTCAATGCCAAGATGGAAGAAATAAAGAGGCCATGGCCGAGACCATAAAGAATCAACTAGCTGCAATTTTAGGAAACAATGCCGAGGCATCTGCTAGCACCAAGAAAGTCAAGGGAAAGGCTAAAGTTGATGAAGTAGCTTTTGATGATGATAAGGTGATCATTGATGATGATGATTGGGCTCAATACTACCAAGATCTTCAAGACAAAAAGGAGCCAAAGGTTGTTGAGAAGGCAACTATTGAAAAGACCAAGACATCAGATGTTGAAAAAATGATTGCTGATTTAGAAAAGAAATTTGAGAAGAAACAAAAAATAGAAAAAATGTCTGAAGTTGACAAATTATTTGAGCTAGATGAAGAAGTTCCGTATAAGTTCAAGATGCCATCTTTCGCAAAGTTCGATGGAATCGAAAATCCTCACCTCCATGTGAAGCAGTATATCATTGCTATGCAGTCAGCCTGAGCTACTAAGGCTCAAACTCTAAGGTACTTTA
This sequence comes from Garcia nutans, assembly GCA_947685225.1. Lineage (NCBI taxonomy): Eukaryota > Viridiplantae > Streptophyta > Magnoliopsida > Malpighiales > Euphorbiaceae > Garcia > Garcia nutans. The sequence goes on from CANTUV010000013.1 coordinate 5,150,342, forward strand.
TACTCTCATTGGATCCTGTTATCCAAAATTGGTTCAACACCTTAGAGGAAAGTACTCAAAAAGATTGGGACATGCTATACAAGGCCTTCATCCAACAATATGGGTATAATGTCGAGTTGGAAGTTACCTTAATGGAAGTGGAGTCCATTAGACAAAGGCCAAATGAGAATTTTGTGGACTATGTGAAGCGATGGAGAAACAAGGCTACTTTGCTCAAGAAAAGGCCCGATGAATCTGATCAAATAAGGATGATTGTGAGAGGCATCCTGCCTAATCTCCGTGAAAGGATGTCTCACACCCTTATAAGGGATTTCAAAGATCTTCTCTAAGCTGGTCTACAAATTGAAGAGTGGAAAAGGGAAAAGAATCGCTTTTCAATAAGAAGGAATGAGAAAGGGAATTACCAGTCTGGAAATCAAAGCACGCAAAAAGAAGTTGATGTCAATACAACTGGTCAAGCAAATAGAAGGTAGTTTTCAAATCTGAGGAAGCCTTTGTCTTGGGTCTTCAACAAGCCACAAAAGAAGGGACTATTACAGCCATTGGCCCCTCAACCTTTGCCGAATCCTTTACCCCCAAAATTTAATACTACAGCCTTTTGTGAGTTTCATCAAACACAAGGACATGAGACAGACAAATGCTTGTAATTAAAATATGAGATCCAAAATTTAATTGACAGTGGTAAGCTGCCTGAGCCTGATAAGACCAGCACAAAAGATAATCCTTTGCCTAAGTTTGGAAGAGTACCTCCATCGGCAACCTTCATGGTGGGAAAAGGATTGGAAGAAGATTTTGTTTTATCATGCTTTTAAGATGGGGATATTGGAGATGTGAAAGGAAAAGAAGCTGAACTCAATGAACTTTCCTTAGCTTGAATGTTGCTTTTCAAATTTTGCTTTAATATTTAATTAGAACAATCGTGTTTTTCAAATTTGTTTGAGTAAATTACTTTTATAAAAAATTTTGTTGGTCTTTGTTCATTTTGGTGCTCAACCGATGAGGAATTTAGCTTGATGTTTATAAATTAATGTGTCTAGGCATCATGACTTGAATGACTTTACTAGATGAGGGAATTGCTTTATAGCATTGAGTTGTGTATGCTTACTTAGAGAGGGCTCCTGCGTAATTATCTTTATCTAAGTTCTAGTCAGTCTTAGAACATGCTTTGACAAACTTTTGAGGCAAAATTGAACTCTGCTTATTTAGGAGAGAAATGATCTAGGCATTGTTTGGATTAGCCAACAACTAGTATCCACCCTATTAAATATCAATCCCTAGTTGTCCCGTTGAGCCTTCATAAAATTTTAGCTTTCTTTTCATTGGCATATAAAACCTACCCTGAGCTGTTGTGATACTTTTAACAAGTCTTATGATCACTAAGGTGAAGAGACAAGAAGATCAAAGAAAGAAATGAATAGTCAAGACCATGAAGATAGTTGAAGTTCTCACGACCATAAGGGTAGTTGATGTTTTTAAGACCATAAGGATAGTTGAAGTTTTTCTAATATCTCCAATATATCAAGATAGCATCGATGTAACAAATGATTTATCCTTGTTAAAGAAGATTCATGTTACTCCACTCATCTATTATTGGAAGCCCAAGTTGGTAGCCCAAGTTGGTACAAACAAGACAACTCTTTTAGAGCTAGAACCAAACAAACAAAAAAAAGAAGAAAAAGAAAAAAAAAGAAAAAGGACAAAAAAAGAAAGAAAAAAAAGGAAAAAAGAGAAAAAAAAATAAAACCTAAAAAGGTGGTTCAGAAAGCCAACTGAGTTCTCTTTTACCTAAAGCAGCAAAACGCTTCCATTTGGGTTATAAGGACATTTTGACTTGAATTGGTCCAACCCAACTAAAGATTCGATCAAAATCAGAGAAAAAAGATAAAGACCATCTGGTTCTTGAAAGTTCTGTACTTGATAGTCCTATAGGAAAGAAGGACAAAATGATAAAAGTAAGGAAAGAGAAAGAAAGGGAAGAGTAAGGAAAGAGAAAGAAAAGGGAAGAGTAAGAAAAATAAAGAGGAAAGAAAAGGAAAAAGAAGAAAAGAAACGAATTTGGGTCTTAAACTTTTTGCAAGGGCAAAGACTGTCCTAATCAAGATCCAGATTAATGCCAAGAAGATAGAAGGAATTTGAAGTCTAGCAAGATTGCCTCCAAGCTGCCTAAAATTCAAATAAGAAATTTATAGTGTGAGGGTTTGTCCATTGTGTCACATCAGCTCCTATCTCAAAATGGCCTTCATTTAACCCATGTCCCTCATAGACCTCATTTCAAGCCTATCAAAGACCTGTTGATCTCTCTTGGGAGATAGAGTCTATTAGTGGAGATAGTTTGGATAAGCATGCATATGAGATAGACAATATTTAAACTCAAATGAGACCTTTGGCCAAGTAATGTGTATGTGCCTATCTGAAGTGCAACAGTTCTTGCTTAGATAGAAATGATTCCCGAGTTTAGTACGGTAACTAGGGTTGTCATGTTATAGATATGTTAATTTGGAAAATCAAGTCCTGTGGTGAATTTACATTAATTTGGCAAAGCCAACATTTGATTTCAAAATCAAAATTAAAAAAAAAAAAAAGAAAAGAAAAGTGTTTTGTCATACAAAGCCTTCAAGTTAAGGGAAGTATGTTGAACCTCCAAAGGACACATTGGGCAAAGGAAATGATTATTGGCAAGGTCATGAAGAAGCTATCAACTGACATGTTGAGACATAGTTTGGAATAGATGAATCCTTGACTCTACTGCTTAGAGTCTCCACCACTCATGTTTTCAACATCTTGAAGATAAAAGCCACAAATGCAAAAGCTTTCGATCATTCCAATGCAAGACTTGAACAAGCTTCAAAATGGAACCAATGAGAACACTTCTACTAATCACCTCGGTCTGTGAGTCGATGGATCGACTATAAGTATTATTCACGCATATCATGCATACATGAGCATATCACATCGTACTTTCTTGTCTTGTGTTGTCTATTCCTTTTCAAAGTGAACAGCAAATACCTTGCAAAGTAAAGAATCAAAAGAAGATATTGAATCAAGGGGGCATGGAAAGCCTATTTTCTTGTGGAAGCTCCAGTCATTTTGCAAAAGAAGAAATACGTGCTTGTGCGAAGAACTAGACTGCAAAAAAATCAATCAGAGCCCGCATAGAAAAATCATGGGTTTGAGCCTACACAGGGGGCAACGCTTCTCCTTTTTAATTTTTGGGTTTATGAATAAACAAAATATTTTGAATATCTTGCCACGCACGGGGCAAGGAGAAGAAATGAAGGCTAGCTAAAAAGGCTGAATTTTTTTGTTCATGTTTAATTAATGAACAAAAAAAGAATTCTCAAAAGAATAAAAAATCATCATCAATAAAAAGAAAAAATTAGAATGAAAATGTAAAAGACAAAAGGTTAGTCCAGCTAAAAGATCTGAAGCTAGGGTAAAGACCCGATTTCCAATGGATAAAGATCCATATTTCAAGGGTAAAGACCCGATCTCTAATGGATAAAGATCCATGTTTCAAGGGTAAAGACCTGATTTTCAATGGATAAAGATCCATGTTTCAAGGGTAAAGAGTAAAGACCCGATTTCCAATGGATAAAGATCCATGTTTCACGGGTAAAGACCCAATCTCCAATGAATAAAGATCCATGTTCCTAGGGTAAAGACCCGATTTCCAATGGATAAAGATCCATATTTCAAGGGTAAAGGCCCGATTTTCAATAGATAAAGATCCATGTTTCAAGGGTAAAGACCCGATTTTCAATGGATAAAGATCCATATTTTAAGGGTAAAGACCCGATTTCCAATGGATAAAGATCCATATTTCAAAGGGTAAAGACCCAAAGTCTGAAGGATAAAGATCCTTTTTTCAATAATAAAGACCCGATTTCAAATGGATAAAGATCCATATTTCAAGGGTAAAGACCCGATTTCCAATGGATAAAGATCTATGTTTCACAGGTAAAGACCTAATCTCCAATGGATAAAGATCCATGTTCCTAGGTTAAAGATCCAATTTCCAATAGATAAAGATCTATTTTTGGTAGGTAAAGACCTATAATTCATAAAAATGGAACAACCAGTTATGCCAGAATTCTCAACTGATAAAAGGTCAGTCAAATAAAATTCAATCTCGGGTCTAAGTACCCATTCTTGGGTCCAAGTACCCAAATCAAATTAATCTCGGGTCCAAGTACCCAAATTCAATCCAATCTCGGGTCCAAGTACCCAAATCAAATTCAATCTTGGGTCCAAGTACCCATTCTCGGGTCCAAGTACCCAAATCAAATTAATCTCGGGTTCAAGTACCCAAATTCAATCCAATCTTGGGTTCAAGTACCCAATCTCGGGTCCAAGTACCCAAATCAAGTTCAGTCTCGGGTCCAAGTATCCAAAACAAATTCAAGTAACCATCTCATAAAAAATTAAGTCTTATTTCTTTTCACTCTCTAAAGTCTCAGATTGTTCAAGCAGGGGGCAAACTGTAGACCCTTAATTTTTTATCTAGTCCGGTCTAATATATTTTAATAAGTCCAAAATAATTTTTGTGTTGTCCAATATATTTTAATTAGTCCAAAACAATTTTTGCGTTATCTTAATTAAATAATATTTGCTTTAGTATCTAATTTTATTAATAAAAAATAAAAAAAAATAATAATAAACAAAAAATAAAAATGAAAAAAAAAATTGGCTTGTGGCGAAATGGCCCGCAGGCCAATTCGTCCCCCGCTGCCGCAATGCATTTTTCCGCAGTAGTTTTTTTCGCCAGCAAAATTTTTCCGACGCAAATTTTTCGAAACCTAATACAATTAGGTTTTGGTTTCCTTTTCTTAATGAATGTTATATTGCGTGAATAACTAGATTTCACCATAGAAATCTTCTATAAATAAGAACCAAAAATAACACATCAAGGGGGATAGAAATTGGGAGAAAAATTGGATGGGAAATTTGGAGAAAAATTGAGACCGAAACTGAGGACGAAAATCTTTGAATCAATCTGATTTTTTGAGAGAGCAAACAAGCAATTCAACCCATCAAAGGCAGCAAAGCTTGTCTTTGTTCTTGTTCATCCAAGAAGTGATTTTTGGTGGAACCAACAAACGAAGGTATGAATTTCTTTATTTGTTTCATTAATTCATAGTAGCTTCATCATTCAAAAATCTTTAAAATTGTTTTTGTTTCTTCAAAACAAAAAAAACCTAAGAACCCTAATTCACCTTTTCTAAAGTTTAAAAACCTTAATTCGTTGCTTTGTTTTCCAAAAAACTTAAAATTGTTGTTTTTGTTTCTTCAAAATCTCAAAACCCTAATTTGTTTTCCAAATTCTCAAAATCATAAATTAAATCTGTTTCTTTCCAAAAACCCTAAAAACATCTTTGTTGTTTATATAAACCTTAAATCATTTTGTTTATTTTCATAAAGTTTCATAAAATTATCAATTGTTTCTTCAAATTCTAAAACCTAATGCATTCTCCGAAACCCTAATTCTAAAACACTAAACCCTAATTCAACTTTAGAACAAAACAGTAAACCCTAAATTAGCTAACCTAAACCCTAATTTTTATAAACCTTAATCCTTTAAATCTTAAAACCATGTAAATCTAATTCTACACAGTAAGCTCAAAAATAATGATCCAGTAACCGTAAATCACAAATCTAAATGTTTTGAAGTGCCCTAATCCTAGTTTCATGATTTCACTTCTCAAACACTAATTTGGTTAATCAAAGAACTTTATCAACCATTTAAATCATAAAACTTTAATCCATTTTAATTCCCTTAAAATCACAGTAGCTTAAGCACATAAATTCCAAAGCCCTAAACACATTAAATAAAGAATCTTAAATAGAAACAGTAGCCCTAATTTGAATCTTTATTTGCTTTGTTCAATTTTATATTTGATTATGCTTTGATTTATTTTATTTATTTAAGTTCAATGTTTGGTTTATTTAATTTACCATGGATGGATGTTTACTTTCTATTGATATTTAATACCTTTGATGAATGATTTATTTAATACCTTTGATGAATGGTTATTTACTTTTATCAATTTATTTAGATTTCCAAATTTTGTAAGAGGTATGTTTCCACTTGGTGGGTACCTCATTAGTTAAATATCATGTAATTTAAATTGCTTTTCTATTTTAGAATGTAAAGGACATGTTTCTACCTTTCGGTGGGTGTCCTATTTATGTATGGATTATGTAAGGGCATGTTTCCATCTTCGGATGGGTGTCCATTTATTTGTTTTGCTTGGACATTGTTTTGATTTTCAATATATCGGTGCATTATTTAATTATTGTGTGTAATATGGATAATATTGTTATATTTAAGAATTTTATAATATTAAGACCTGCAAAGGAGGCCGGTTCCAATGAACCGGGTATTGTGGGGGTGCTGGGCCATTTCTCACCTTCCCCACACGTACCCAACTTTTCGAACCCATTAAGGGGTTGGGAATTCCTTAGGAATCGAGTCATCCACCCCTTTCTTTTTCCCGGCCCGTCCGGATGGCGATTCCTTTTTCTCTGGACTTAGGTCTGTGTTCTCTAAGGCCCCAAGCCTAAACAGTGTCGAAGTCACAAGAACCATTCCACCGGGAGTGGAGGCAAAAATCCCTGCTCACAAATGGTTAGAGAAAGAAATTAGTTTTTAATAGAAAGAGAAGATAGTTAATGTAATATCCCAAATGATACCCTAAAATTTTGGAAATGCTTATTGTTGTAATGGAATTAAATGTTAAGTGTATATTTGATTATGTGAAAAGATAAAAAAAGGAGTGTGTATATGTTGTATATATAGAGATATATACAACATATACAAGCAAACAAGTTTATATTGGGTCAAAGGATATTTGAATTAATTAAACATTAAACATTATTAGAGGAAGATGATATTTTGTTATTATATTATTATAATAATTATTTTACTTGGTGGAGAGTGATTTGAGGAAAGAGGTTTGGTTAAAAGAGAAGAGGGTGTGGTTGACATTCATCTTCTTCTTTCTTCTCTTTTGATAGCCGGCCACCACCACCATCTTCATCAAGGAAGAGATTTTGTTGATTCCTAACTCAAGATTGAACGGTGGTTCAAGTGATCAAGCTGGAGTTTTAAGGTTTTTCTTCACTTTTGGTAAGTTTCCAACTTGTTTCTTTGATTTCTTTTGAGTTTGTGTTTATGAGTTTGGTGGATGGTTGGTGTAGTTGTGTGTATGTTTGATTTTTGTGTGTTTGAGGTTGTTTGGTCTAATTAACTTTGATTTTGGGGTTGGGTTGAAGAAAATGTTAAGTTTGGTGAAGAAAACAAGAGTTGTGGATTGTGTATGTGTTTGAGTTGTGATATATGGTTGTGTTTGTGTTTGATGCATATAATTGAGTTGTCTTGATGTTATGTTAGTTTATTTTGGTATATTGATGGTTTTAGTTAAGTTTATTTGGAGTGGAAAAGGGTAAAAGAAAGGTCTTTGTTGGATGTGGCATTTTTGGTGTCGATGGTTCTATTTTCAGTAGTGTTGACACGTCCAGTGACACGCCCATGTCATTGAGCATGTCACAGCTACTGTGTTGTTGGTAGATTGACACGTCCAGTGACACGCCCATGTCATTGAGCATGTCATAGCCACTGTGTTGGTGGAGAATTGACACGTGCAGTGACACGCCCATATCACTAAGCGTGTCAAAGCTTCTGTGTTGTGGGTTTAGGTGGTTGAGCATGTCATGTGTAGAGTTTGCCCTAGATAGTTCTTATTATTATTTTCATATGTGTATCACTAAATGAGGATGTATAATCACCTTTGGATTAGGTTTTGAAGAGAATTGAGTTGTACCAATCCAAGTGTTAAAGGAATCTTGGAAGAGGAGGTTGTTAGATTGGTGTTTGTTGCTCTTAGAGGTAAGTACAAACCTTACATGATTGCATACATTTACATGACTTTGGGACTTAACACATTTGGTTGGAAAATGTGTTAGGTTACCTATTGTATTATTGATATATGAGAATGGTGCTATGAATTGCATTATGTAAACTATGTGAAATATATGTTGAGGATTCAAAATATATGAACGATGTAATTTGTGATGTGCACTCTAATGATGATATGTTAAGCCATTGGTGATGGCTATAATGATATAAATGAAATATTTGGGGCATTGTGCCTAGATGATGTTGAGAAAATGACAATGGATTTGATAATGAAAGAATTTTGTGCCTAATATGTTATTCAATTTTCAGAGTTTTGTTATTGGTGGCATGCCTAAAAGTAATAATCTCTTGAAGCTGGGTTGGGCTCGGTCCTTGAAGCCAAGTTGGGTTGATGCTGAGCTCCCCTTAATGTAACACCCCTTCCCGACCTACGTGTGTAAGCTGAGTAGAGGCGCCACCCTATCCTAATGTTGCTACCACTTTTACTTAGTCAAATTTTTGTTCCGATTTTTATAGAAATTTTGCCATAGTTTTGCCTAAAAATTCAATCCCAAGTGTCGACAAAACTGGTTTTTTTTTTTTTTTTTAATTTTTGAAAACATTTTTACACAAACCAATGCAAACAAAATCATTCTCAGTACACTTCCAATAAATCCCCCTTATAACCTCAACTACAACCTGCAAAAAGGATTTACACTTCTAGTACAAAATAAAGTAAAGGTTTATTATGAAATACAGCAGATAAAATCTTTGTTCACTATGCAACGGAAAGTAACAATATTTACAAATTCATATACATCAAAACTCAAGTTTTACAACACATAAAATTTATACATGTTTGGCAGTCAGTCTTCGATCTTAAAGCCCACTATTCAATCTTCAAAATCTAGGCTCGACTCGGCCTAGAGGAACTCTCTGGTTCTTCCTTGTCACCTGCGCGAAGAATCACATTCGCGCTAAGCCAACGGCTTAGTAAGATAAAACATGCTAATGGTATGCTTTAATGTAATGCAATGCCACATATGTTATTGATAAAATCAATATCATAAATATAAAGTTAACCACATAATTATGCATTTCACAAATCATAGTCATATGAGCATACCACATTTCAACATCTTTCCACATTCAACATTAATCAATCATACTCAATAACCAACATCTCATTTCATTAACTCATAACATTATTTAGGACATTCATATAACCCTGACACCTATGGGCCCAACAAGTATTTAATACGATATTCAGAGTTCAGAGTTACTGCTTTGGTTCATAGTCACAATAATCACGCCCGTAGGCAAGTGTAACAGACCCAGTCTCTTGGATCATCAACTCAACACATGTGAGGAGATCCTCAACCCGGCAAGACTGTTACAAATCATATATCTCATAGTGTAACAGACCCAGTCTCTTGGACCATCAACTCAACACCTATGAGGAGGTCCTCAACCCGGCAAGACTGTTACCTGTCATCATTTCTTAGGCATGCCACCCAAATCCAGAACTCTGAAACTGAATAACATATTAAACAAACAATTCATTTCCATTCTCAATTCTCATCACATTTAGGCAAACATGCCTTCTTTCTTTCAATTACATCATCTTAGCCAATAACAATGGCTTCACATTTCATTTCACAATATAACATCTCATTATTCAAGTATATATATATATATATATCTCATCCATGATCACATTATATCTCACATAGCATCATTCATAAATATCAACATTTCATACCACATTACTCATGAAACACATTACCATTCACAATGCACAACATAACATTGTTCAATCTCAACAATGCAATTAGGGCAAAGAACAATTGATTATAACATTCATTGATTCAAGTGTGTTTAAAGTGTTTAGGGTTAGGTTTAAGGACCAACCTACCTTTGGAAAACCAAAGCAATGCAAAAAGAACAAAGAATTAAAACCCTAACCATAAATAGTACATTCTGGTTTTAAACTCCATTTCATCCTTATTTTGAAAAATTGTATAAAATAATCTACTTGACTAAAAATTCTAAAATTTTTACAGAATTTAGTTTTGTATCTTAAAATCATCCCTTTAAAATTTCAGATCAAACTGAACACAAAATCTTGGTCAAATAGTTCACCTAACCAGACTGCCCCAATTGCCCTGCATCCTGGCAGCAGTTCTGAACTTTGTGAATTCCATAAATCAAATTCAATCAACGTGGTTCCAAATTATTTTTCTCAAATACTAGACTCACTAAGCAACAACATATCCAAAATTCGATTGGATATGATTTTTCTACATTTTATTAAAAATCACGAAATATAGCTGTCCCAGTTAAGGTACCTGCTGGAACAGGTCTAATGAAAATAATCTTTCTAAACTCATAACCATTCCAAAATCGAATCAACATATTTTTCAGTCATTCTACACTCATAGAGGCACAACATATCAAAAATTCACTTCAAGAACATTTTTCTATAATTAATTAAAAATCATACAAATCACAGCCTTTACTAATTGTAAAACAGAAACAATTTCACTAAACACAACTCTTACTCAACACAATCACTTCCAACACCTTCACCAACTCAACTTCTCATCATCAAACCAACAAACCCTAATTCCTTTCTCACACCACTTCAAAAGAATTGAAGAAATTAAAGAAAAGGTCTTACCTCAAATGAAGAAATCTACAAATCTTTAACCAAAACCCTTGTTTCTTTCTTCAAAATGCTTCAAACCTCAAGATCACCTCTCTTTCTCTCTTTGTCTATGGAGAATCCGGCCACTTCAAGAAAGAAAGAAGAAAATGCACAAGTCAAACACCTTTTCTTCTTTTAATCTCCACCATGCATCTTACAAGGAAAATTACCAAAACACCCTTAACCATATAACTAACTCTTTGTCTCATATAAGCCCTTTATAGTAATTTCATTAACAACCAAAAATATCTTCTTCCACTTAACCATCACCTTGACTCTTCATTTGACCAATGTATATGTTAATTATATCATCATATAAACAACATATACATTTGTCTCTAAACCCTAAATTTCTTCTCCAAAACACATATACATATACATTCTCTTCCCATTTCTTTTCTCTTACAATTTAACACATATATGCACAAACATTCACTTCCCAATATATATATCAACAACCACAATAACAACAACATACTCAAAACTTCTAGGGCATAAATGAGGATATTACAATTCTCCCCCTCTAAAAAGAAAATTTCGTCCTCGAAATTACCTGATATCAAAGCTGAAACAATTGCGGATACTGCTCTCGCATGGTATGCTCACTTTCCCAAGTCGCTTCTTCTTTTGCATGATTCTTCCAAAGAATCTTCACCAATGGCACTCTCTTGTTCCTTAACTCTTTCACTTCTCGTGCCAAGATAGCAACTGGTTCCTCTTCAAATGTCAAATCTGGGCTCACTTCAATAGACTCAAATGGCAACACATGAGATGGATCCGACCTATATCTCCTCAACATAGAAACATGGAATACATTATGAATACGATCCAACTCAGGTGGCAAAGCAAGTCGATACGCCACTGGCCCAACTCTTTCTAACACTTCATACGGCCCAATGAAACGAGGACTCAATTTTCCTTTCCGACCGAACCTCAAAATTTTCTTCCAAGGAGACACTTTCAGAAATACCTTATCTCCAACATCAAACTCTATATCTCTCCTTTTTAGATCTGCATAAGACTTCTGTCGGTCTGAAGCTGCTTTTAACCTGCCTCGAATCAACTTTACTTTATCTTCAGTTTCTTGAATCAAATCAGGACCAACCAACTTATTATCTCCAAGCTCATTCCAACAAAGAGGTGTCCTACACCGTCTGCCATACAATGCTTCAAACGGTGCCATACCAATGCTGGATTGGTGACTGTTGTTGTAAGCAAACTCCACAAGAGGTAAAAACCTATCCCAACTTCCAGAGAAATCGATGACACAGCTTCTCAACATGTCCTCAATAATCTGTATCACCCTCTCTGACTGTCCATCCGTCTGTGGATGAAAAGCAGTGCTGAAGTGCAGTCGAGAACCTAAAGCACTATGCAAACTCTTCCAAAATCTGGAAGTAAACCTGGGATCTCGATCAGACACTAAAGAAGTTGGAACACCATGCAGTTTCACAATCTCATGGATATACAGCTCAGCCAATCTCTCCAAAGAGTAATCCATTCGAACCGGAAGGAAATGAGCTGTCTTAGTCAATCTATCCACAATCACCCATATAGCATCATGCTTCTTTTGTGTCAATGGCAAACCAGACACAAAATCCATTGTCACTCTTTCCCACTTCCATTCTGGCACTGACAATGGTTGAAGCAACCCGGTTGGAACTTGATGCTCTGCTTTAACCTTCTGACAAGTGAGACATTTCGATACAAACTCAGCAATGTCTCTCTTCAAACCAATCCACCAATAATGCTGTCTCAAATCATGATACATCTTCGTATTACCCGGATGCATAGCAAACATTGACTGATGAGCTTCTTCTAAAATGACTCTTTTCAAATCAGCATCATCGGGTACACACAATCGGTTCTTAAACCAGAGACTCCCATCATCTTTCACAACAAAATCTCTAGTCTTCCCATTCTTGCAATCTGAAAAAATCTTCTGAATCTTCTTATCGGCCAACTGAGCTTCTTTGATCTGATCTAACAAAATCGGCTTTAATTGCAACTGTGCCAATAATGCACCATCAACACAAGGTACAAAACTGGCATGCAATGCTCTCAACTCAACAAGCAACGAGAGCGAGTAAACAGTTAAACCAGCTAAAGACTTCCGACTCAAGGCATCAGCAACAACATTTGCTTTACCTGGATGATAGTCAATCAAGCAGTCGTAGTCTTTAATCAATTCTAACCATCTCCTCTGACGAAGATTGAGTTCTTTCTGGACACCCAAATACTTCAAACTCTTGTGATCAGTGTAGATGAAACATTTCTCCCCAAACAGATAGTGGCGCCAAATCTTTAATGCAAACACAATGGCAGCCAATTCTAAATCATGGGTCGGATAGTTAAGCTCATGCGGTTTCAACTGTCGAGATGCATAAGCTATAACTTTCCCTTCCTGCATCAATACACACCCCAAACCTCTATGTGAAGCATCACTGTAGATCACATATGGTTTGCCTTCAACAGGTAAAGTAAGAACAGGCGCTTGAGTCAACAACTCTCTCAACTGCTCAAAACTAGCCTGACACTGATCTGTCCACACAAATCTCACTCCCTTTCGAAGTAATCTGGTGAGTGGAGTAGCTATCAAAGAAAACCCTTTCACAAACCGTCGGTAATAGCCTGCCAAACCCAGAAAACTTCTAATCTCTGTCACAGACTTGGGTGGACTCCAATTTAAAATGGCTTCAACTTTGCTCGGATCAACTCTGATGCCTTCTGCAGAAACAATATGTCCGAGAAAAGCAACTTGATCCAACCAGAACTCACACTTCGACAATTTGGCAAATAACTGATTCTCTCTCAAAATCTGCAACACAATCCGCAGATGCATATCATGCTCCTCTTCATTCCGCGAATACACCAGTATATCATCAATGAAGACCACTACAAACTGATCCAAATAGGGCCTAAACACCCTATTCATCAAATCCATAAAAGCTGCAGGTGCATTCGTTAGACCAAAAGGCATAACTAAAAACTCATAATGCCCATACCTGGTCCGAAAAGCAGTCTTAGGAACATCTTCACTTCTTACCCTCAGCTGATGGTACCCAGATCTCAAATCAATTTTGGAGAACACTGACGCTCCCTTCAACTGATCAAAGAGATCATCGATTCTAGGCAAAGGATATTTATTTTTAATAGTCACCTTGTTCAATTGCCTATAATCGATACACAACCTCATAGTACCATCTTTCTTCTTCACAAATAGCACAGGAGCTCCCCAAGGAGAAACACTGGGGCGAATGAATCCTTTGTCCAACAACTCCTGTAATTGCACTTTCAACTCCCTCAATTCTGCTGGTGCCATTCTATAAGGAGTAATAGAGATAGGAGTGGTACCAGGCAACAATTCAATACCGAACTCCACCTCTCTCTCAGGAGGCAACCCTGGCAACTCCTCTGGAAACACATCCGAGAACTCAGCAACTGTGGCAATGCTATCAATAGGGGAACCCTTCACTCTAGTATCCACCACATGAGCAAGATAGGCTTCACACCCCTTTCTAATCAACCTCCTGGCTGCAACAGCTGAAACAAATAAGGAGGCTAGCTGTTCCTGCTCATTAGATACTATCACCTCTCTACCATCACCCGTTCTCAAAGAAACAATTTTCTTTTTACAATCCACCACAGCTTCATGTCGAGATAGCCAATCCATACCTAAGATCACGTCATATTCCTTAAATGGCATCTCAATCAAATCCCCAAGGAACTCCTCACCCTGCACCACTACTGCACTATCTCTATGCACCTTACTCACAACCACACTATGCCCTAACGGATTTGTTACCAACACATCAAATCCTAGGGACTCAGCATGCAAATCAGATACAGGCAAAACAGATGCACTAATATATGAATGTGTGGAACCCGGATCAATCAAAGCAAGTACTGGAGTATTAAATAAAGAAAAAGTACCAGCTATGACTGCCGATGTATCTGGCTGTCTCTGCATAACATACATCCTCTGGGAAGATCCAACCTCCTCTGGTCTACCCTCCCTGGATGTAGTACCTCTTCTAGAACTGAATCCTGGTCTACCTCCCCGGCTGGCACCTCTGCCTCCTCTGCCTCCCCTCACACTAGCTCGAGAAGCAGCAGAATCAACTGGCATCTGATCCTGCCTCTCAGGACAGTCTCTAACAAAGTGGTCAGGTGATCCACACCTGAAGCATACCCCTGATCTACTATGCCTCCAACAAACGCCCCCATGTCTTCCACCACACTGGTTACACACAGGTAAGGTGGATCTCTGAACTCCAGGAGTAGGAGCACTCGCTACTGAAGCTGCAGGTCTAAATCTCTGCCTCTGGAACTGCACTGACCTACCCACTGGTCTCTGGCTCCTACTACTCCGAGGAACAAAACTTCCTCTACCCCTCTTCGCAGAAGAAGACCCTGCCTCGAACTGGGGCCTTCTAACCCTAACCTCTTCCTCTGAAGCAGCTGCAATAACTTGAGCTCGCTCTACACTTCGAGCTGCTGCCACAAGCTGTGAGAAATCCTGATATCTGGATCCAGCCACTAAGCACATGATCGAGGGCCTCAATCCCTCCTCAAATCGCCGACATCTATCAATCTCATCAGTAATGATACCCCCAGCATACTGACTCAGTCGAATAAACTCAACTTCATACTCAGTTACGGTCCGATGATCTTGCTTCAAATCTAGAAACTCTCTTTTCTTCCCATCTTTATACTCCCTAGGAGTATACTTCAACTCAAATTCTCTCAGAAAATCCGCATAAGACAAGGTTGGTGGATCATCCATAGAATGGGGCACTGTCTTCCACCAGTCGTAGGCATCCTTCTGTAGCAAAGATCTTGCATAGTCAAACTTCTCCTCTGAAGTGGCTTGCAACTGCACAAATACCCTCTGAACTCTATCAAGCCACTGTTCTGCTACAGCCGGATCAACTGTACCAAAGAAATCCTCTGCTCCATATTTCCTTAGCTTATCATAGTGCCTTACTGGTACTGAAGGCTGAGGGGGTGGTGGCGGTGGCTGTGGTTGCACAGGTGCTTGTCTCATAGCTTCCAACATAGGCCTAAACCAGGCTGGCGGAACCTCCTCCCCAGCTGGTCTACCCGACACCGAAGCAGGTGCCTCCTCAACACTATCAACCCTAGCTCCCTCAGCAGGAGCAATACTCTCGGCACTACCCTCAACAGATTGTCGTGAATGAGATGCCATCTCTACCTATATCTGCAAACACAGCAGAATATTCCTCATTAAAGATCAAAGACTGCCATACCAAAACATGTATTTTACTCAAAAACCCACTTTAAAAATCAAAATATTCTTTTTCTTACAATTGATCTAGGTTGAGAATCTCAAACCTAGGCTCTGATACCAAAAATTGTAACACCCCTTCCCGACCTACGTGTGTAAGCTGAGTAGAGGCGCCACCCTATCCTAATGTTGCTACCACTTTTACTTAGTCAAATTTTTGTTCCGATTTTTATAGAAATTTTGCCATAGTTTTGCCTAAAAATTCAATCCCAAGTGTCGACAAAACTGGTTTTTTTTTTTTTTAATTTTTGAAAACATTTTTACACAAACCAATGCAAACAAAATCATTCTCAGTACACTTCCAATAAATCCCCCTTATAACCTCAACTACAACCTGCAAAAAGGATTTACACTTCTAGTACAAAATAAAGTAAAGGTTTATTATGAAATACAGCAGATAAAATCTTTGTTCACTATGCAACGGAAAGTAACAATATTTACAAATTCATATACATCAAAACTCAAGTTTTACAACACATAAAATTTATACATGTTTGGCAGTCAGTCTTCGATCTTAAAGCCCACTATTCAATCTTCAAAATCTAGGCTCGACTCGGCCTAGAGGAACTCTCTGGTTCTTCCTTGTCACCTGCGCGAAGAATCACATTCGCGCTAAGCCAACGGCTTAGTAAGATAAAACATGCTAATGGTATGCTTTAATGTAATGCAATGCCACATATGTTATTGATAAAATCAATATCATAAATATAAAGTTAACCACATAATTATGCATTTCACAAATCATAGTCATATGAGCATACCACATTTCAACATCTTTCCACATTCAACATTAATCAATCATACTCAATAACCAACATCTCATTTCATTAACTCATAACATTATTTAGGACATTCATATAACCCTGACACCTATGGGCCCAACAAGTATTTAATACGATATTCAGAGTTCAGAGTTACTGCTTTGGTTCATAGTCACAATAATCACGCCCGTAGGCAAGTGTAACAGACCCAGTCTCTTGGATCATCAACTCAACACATGTGAGGAGATCCTCAACCCGGCAAGACTGTTACAAATCATATATCTCATAGTGTAACAGACCCAGTCTCTTGGACCATCAACTCAACACCTATGAGGAGGTCCTCAACCCGGCAAGACTGTTACCTGTCATCATTTCTTAGGCATGCCACCCAAATCCAGAACTCTGAAACTGAATAACATATTAAACAAACAATTCATTTCCATTCTCAATTCTCATCACATTTAGGCAAACATGCCTTCTTTCTTTCAATTACATCATCTTAGCCAATAACAATGGCTTCACATTTCATTTCACAATATAACATCTCATTATTCAAGTATATATATATATATATATATCTCATCCATGATCACATTATATCTCACATAGCATCATTCATAAATATCAACATTTCATACCACATTACTCATGAAACACATTACCATTCACAATGCACAACATAACATTGTTCAATCTCAACAATGCAATTAGGGCAAAGAACAATTGATTATAACATTCATTGATTCAAGTGTGTTTAAAGTGTTTAGGGTTAGGTTTAAGGACCAACCTACCTTTGGAAAACCAAAGCAATGCAAAAAGAACAAAGAATTAAAACCCTAACCATAAATAGTACATTCTGGTTTTAAACTCCATTTCATCCTTATTTTGAAAAATTGTATAAAATAATCTACTTGACTAAAAATTCTAAAATTTTTACAGAATTTAGTTTTGTATCTTAAAATCATCCCTTTAAAATTTCAGATCAAACTGAACACAAAATCTTGGTCAAATAGTTCACCTAACCAGACTGCCCCAATTGCCCTGCATCCTGGCAGCAGTTCTGAACTTTGTGAATTCCATAAATCAAATTCAATCAACGTGGTTCCAAATTATTTTTCTCAAATACTAGACTCACTAAGCAACAACATATCCAAAATTCGATTGGATATGATTTTTCTACATTTTATTAAAAATCACGAAATATAGCTGTCCCAGTTAAGGTACCTGCTGGAACAGGTCTAATGAAAATAATCTTTCTAAACTCATAACCATTCCAAAATCGAATCAACATATTTTTCAGTCATTCTACACTCATAGAGGCACAACATATCAAAAATTCACTTCAAGAACATTTTTCTATAATTAATTAAAAATCATACAAATCACAGCCTTTACTAATTGTAAAACAGAAACAATTTCACTAAACACAACTCTTACTCAACACAATCACTTCCAACACCTTCACCAACTCAACTTCTCATCATCAAACCAACAAACCCTAATTCCTTTCTCACACCACTTCAAAAGAATTGAAGAAATTAAAGAAAAGGTCTTACCTCAAATGAAGAAATCTACAAATCTTTAACCAAAACCCTTGTTTCTTTCTTCAAAATGCTTCAAACCTCAAGATCACCTCTCTTTCTCTCTTTGTCTATGGAGAATCCGGCCACTTCAAGAAAGAAAGAAGAAAATGCACAAGTCAAACACCTTTTCTTCTTTTAATCTCCACCATGCATCTTACAAGGAAAATTACCAAAACACCCTTAACCATATAACTAACTCTTTGTCTCATATAAGCCCTTTATAGTAATTTCATTAACAACCAAAAATATCTTCTTCCACTTAACCATCACCTTGACTCTTCATTTGACCAATGTATATGTTAATTATATCATCATATAAACAACATATACATTTGTCTCTAAACCCTAAATTTCTTCTCCAAAACACATATACATATACATTCTCTTCCCATTTCTTTTCTCTTACAATTTAACACATATATGCACAAACATTCACTTCCCAATATATATATCAACAACCACAATAACAACAACATACTCAAAACTTCTAGGGCATAAATGAGGATATTACACTTAAAGCTTGGTTAGGCTTAGTCCTTGAAGCCTATTTGGGATGTTACATATGAGGTAATCCTCATTGTGATAATGATTCGCCTACGGGCTTGATAAATGTGATTATTGGACCAAAACAGTAACTCTGGAATTTGAATGCCATATTAGTTTCCTTTAGGCCCATGCTTGTCTTTGCTTTAATATGAATTATGAAGGATGGAAGAATTGAACAATATAATGAGATTTAATGCTATGAAATATAATATCCTTGTATATTGCTTCTAATTCTTGAAATTTTGACATTGGCATTACATTTGAAGCATATTGTTATCGTGGTTTGTACCACTAAGCCTTTGGCTTAGCACTATTTTGATTTATCGCTCAGGTGACAGGGTAGATCCGGTTGAACCTGAGAGTTCAGCTACACCGAGTCGAGTCTAGACTTGCGAACCCTTGTGAAGTGTTGATTTTTGGACTTCAAGATTAGAGATGAACTGCCAAGTATGTATAAACTCTATATTTTTGTAAATATTGATTTTGATGTATACATATGTATATTTCGCTGCTTATTAAATAAATGTTTTGGATAAACTTTGGGTGTAATGAAGATATATATGTATATGTATTTTAACAAGGAATGTTTTATCTATTACTATTTATAATAATGACTTGATGTTAAAGTTTAAAGATTGGTTTGCTTCAAATAGACTGTGACATCCTTTTATCCGGTATACGTATATTACATATGTGGGTGTATGTGGTATACGCATATGAGGTATAGGGGTGTTACAGTTAAGAAGCTAATAAGAGGCATTTAAGTTGATTTAGTGGTTAATTGATGGAAGTGAGCTCAAAACAGGAAACTAGGGTTTATGGAAATATTGAAATTAGGGTTTTAATGGGGGGTTTTATTGTAATTAGTGTAATGAAGGGTTATTATGAATATTTTAAGTAAGAATATGATTTTAACTGAAGAGTTGAACTTGTTGTTGATTTAGGAGAGGTAAGGAAAAGTTGAGGCAAGTGGTGAAGCTAAGGGATTTTTGAGTTTGAAGCTTGGAAAGTGGTTTTGGATTGATTTTGGAGCAAAGGGAGATTTGTACATACTTTAGTAACCTTTATTTTAAAAGTTCATGTTTGGCATAATCACATTGGCATTGTGAAAGTATGTTGTTTAGTTTTAAAATGAGATTATTCATGTATCTTAAGTAATTTAACAAACGTGTGACTTGAGAATTATTTCGAGTTTAAAACTATAATGATGCGGTGAATTGAAATATTATGAATGAGGCACATTATCATTATTGAAAATAGTTTGCAATGTGAAAGCGATCATTAAAAGTGTTAATCATTTGACAAATATAGGAAATTGATATAAGAGATGAGAATGTGAGAATGTATTATAATTGTGAGGGAGATTTTAGCCCTTACTCCCGATGGAATGGTTCTTATGACTTTGAAACTGTTAAACTCTGGATCTTAGAGAATACAAGCCTAAACTTAAAGAATTTGGAGTCACCACCTGGACAGGTTGGGAAGATAGAAAGGGATGGATGACTCGATTCCTGAGGAATTTCCAACCCTTACTTGGATTCAAAAAGTTGGGTACTTATGGGGAAGGTGAGAAGTGACCCAGCACCCCCATAACACTCAGCTCATTGGAACTGGCCTCCCTTTCAGGTCTAAATATTATAAAATTCTATACTATTTATGAGCGGGGATTTTTGCCCCCACTCCTGGTGGAATGGTTCTTGCAATTTCAGCACTGTTTAGGCTCGGAGCATTAGAGAATACGGGCCTAAGCCCGGAGAAAATGGAGTCGCCACCCAGATAGGCCAGGAAAAAAAAAGGGGTGGTTGACTCAATTACTAAGAAATCTCCAACTCCTTAATGGGTTCGAAAAGTTAGATACATGTGGGGAAGGTGAGAAACGGCCCAGCACCCCCACAACGCCCAGTTCATTGAAACCTGCCTCCTTTGCAGGTCTTAATATTATAAAATTCTTAAATATAATAATATTATCCATACTGCATGTGATCATAAGAATAAATAAATAATTTATTAAAATTACAACAATGTCCAAACAAAATAAATAAATGGACACCCATCCGAGGATGGAAACATGTCCTTACATCGTCTAATATCTAAAACTAAATAGGGAACCCACCGAAAGGTGGAAATATGTCCTTTACATTGATCCAAAAACTTTAAAACAAATTAAATTACATGATGCTCACAATATGAGGTACCCAAAATATGGAAACATACCTCTTACAATGTTTTGAAACAAAAGTAAATCAATAAAAGTAACCAACCATTCATCATAAGTAAAATATTCATCCAGGACATGAAACATTAATAAAAATGTATAATAAACATTCATCTAATAAGGCAGTTAGTATATGAATTTAGGGTTCATGCATCATTTAGGGTTTCTTAAATAAAATTAGGGTTTAATGGGTTTTATGTTTAATAATTAGGATTTTGTATTTACCGGATTAGTCAACTAAGAAATATTTAATGTAAAAGAAATAACATGGCTACTGGATGTTTGAATTAAAGATTAGGCTTGAAATAAACTAGGATTTGAATCTAGAGAATGGATGTTTCGGATTTAGGGTTTTGGAAAATATTATTAACGTTTAGGGTTTAAGTAAATAAAATTGAAGATTATGAAAATAGGATTAAGAGTTAGGTGTTTGGAAAGAATAGGCTACTGTGATTTTTAGAAAAATAGAATTGATTATGATTTTGAGAAAATAAATTATTATTTTGTGGTTTTAGAAAAGTGCAATTAGGTTTTTAGGCTTCAAAAATTAGTTTAATGGGTATTAAGATATTAGGGTTTTGAAAAATAATTTTTAGGGTTTTAGATAGAAACTAGATGATAAATAGAATAATTGATCAACATGTTTTAAATAAAAATCCATCCATTGTATTCTTAAACAATTGATCGAATTGAATAATGAGGCTACTGGAAATATAAAAAGTTAATAGAAACTCAAACCTCCATTGTTGGTTCCACCACAATTTTAATTCTGGTTGAACAATAACAAAGATAGTGTCTGTTGCATTTTATGAATTGTTTTATTGTTTGCTCCCTCTTGATCCTTCAAGTCCAAGGTTATGGATAAATTGCCAAAAAGAATTCAAATAGTTCTTGAATAAAATTTCGATCCCAAAAGTCCCAATCCCATCCAATCCTTTTTTGTGTGTTTTAATGTGGTATTTATAGGTAATAAAAATAAAAAACCTAGTATGTTAAGGAAATTAAAAATTCTTTTGGAAATAAAATAAAAAACCAAGTAAATCAAGGTTTCGGCGAGAACTGTACACAAGCTCGAGCAAAATTGACATTGGGCAAGCTAGGAGCGAGCTCCAGGAGGGACGCGGGCAAAACTCACGCGAGGCACAGTTTCATCATAGGTTTTGCCTGCAACAAGTTGGCCCATGGCCAATTTGTAACACCCATATACTCTATATAAGTACTATACATATACCCTGTATACATACAATACGTATATAAAGTATAAAGATGTCATGTTTCAGTATTGTATAATGCCCTTACCTTAGTTCCATAACAAAGATATATTTTTTATTAAAGCACATTTACAAAACCATTAAACTTTTGATTATATTACAAATATATAAATTACATTGTCTTTTTCGAAATTCACTTATGTGCATATACATTTTTATCAAAATACAACATAATAAAATTGTACATGTATGCACCACCTTCTAGTTGGTCTCGAAATACTCTTACTCTTCTCGTGGCACAACTGTATGACTCCCAGATCAACCATCTACTCACCTACGCGATTTACATAACCGCTCTAAGCTCGAAAGCTTAGTAGTACATATAAATATTATATACATATATTATAGAATATCATACTCACATACTAACATTATTTATCATCATATTCTTATCATGTGTTTCATTGTAAATGCACTTTTCATATCTTGTCACTAAATTCATAATTTATATATATCTTTAACATAAGCCATAATTCGATGGCTTATCATAATATTCATGAAATAATACACACAATTTCCACACCCATATACATATTACACATCACATTATATTTTCATAATCTCCTTTTTAATATCAAGACTTAGCTCTGCTCAAGTCTTTCAACAATTCATTTCTCATCATTTAGCATATTTTCTTAAGCCACATTCCTTTTCAGTAATTTGCTTATGTATTGTGATCATATCATTCTAGGATCACCATCATATTTCTCATATCATTATATCTTAATATATTGCACAATTGTTCCATAATTCATAATTCACTTTAAAGCAAACACAAGCATGGGCCCAAAGATAACTAATATGCTATTCAAATCCGAGAGTTACTGTTTTGGTCTATAATGACACTATGTGTCTAGCCCCGTAGGCAATATATCAATGTAATAGTCCAACTAGGTTTGGGTTTATGACCCGGTCATTTCACCTGGCCTAGCTTCAAGGACTTGTTTTTGAGGCTTACGACCCGGTCATTTCACCTCAAAAATATTTTCACAGTGATGCCAGCTTCTAGCCAGTAGGCAAATCATAGGCATGCCGCCAAACACAGAACTCTGAAAATTGAATAACATACTAGGCACACAATTTATTCATATTTCTCATTTATATCGATATCAATTCATTTCATTATGTTTCCACATATCTCATTTATATCAATATAATCATCACCAATGTCTTTACATACCATCTTTAATGTATACATAACAAATTACATTACCCATATGTTTTGGGTCATTATCATATTTTGCACATAGTTCACATTACATATAATGCATTTGGGACATCATACAAATTATAGCATACTACTCATGCACCAACAATGTAGTAAGTAACTTAACACATTTTCTAACCAAATGTGTTAAGTCCCAATGCCATGTAAATATAAGCAATTATACAAAGTTTGTACTTACCTTATGAAACACTCCAAATGTGTTAAGTCCCAATGCATGTAAACTGCCCATGTCATTCATTCTACCTCACAGAAACTTTGACATGCCCAACAACACGGGTGTGTTCAAGGCCGTGTCAATTATCTTATCTCACAGTAGCCATGACAAGTCTAGAGATATGGCTGTGCTAATGGTCATGTCTTCAACGTTAAACTCAGCACTGTTGACATGCCTAATGACATGGCTGTGTCACTGGCCGTGTCAGGCAAAATTTATGCATTTCAAATTCTCAACCATATGAACACAATCATTCTAAAATCAATGCTACAACACCCTTAATCATCATCTTAGTTTATATTCATAATTCACCCATCAATTCAACTCTTACATAACTCCAACATATCATAATAATAATAATCATTATATAATTCATTTATATAATCATCCATGTATCAATTTACCCAATTCCCAACTCATTTATACTAAACCCTTACTCTTCAATTTCAACTACTCATCATCATCTTCACAAATTATCATATTTTCATCATCTAAGCACCAATTCTACATATATATATATACTTCAGTATTTCATTATCATCATAATATTCAATTAATCATCACTTTCTCTCACTAACCATATCACATATAAACTCAAAATCTATAAAAATCAACTCAAGGAAAAGAGCACTTAATTGAATTCTTTGCCAATTCTTCAATATCTACCTTCAATTCTCTTAAGACTCTTATGAATTTGATGTGTATATGAACAAAATCAAACTCTTCTCTCTCTCTCTATTCCCTCGCTCAAAGAGGAAGAAGAAGAAGAAAGAGAGAGAGAGAGAGAGAGAAAGCTCTCTTTTTAATCTTCATCCTTATCTTATATATATATAATAATATAATTATTTCTGTAACACCCCTATACCCTATATACGTGCACCACATATACTCTCAATATGTAATATACGTATATTGGATACAAGAATGTCACAGTCTATTTTACATCAAACAAATCTTTTAAAACTTTAACATCAAATCCTAGTTATAAATAGTGATAGATAAAACATTCCTTGTTAAAATACATAAACATATATCTTCATTACCTTAAAAGTTTATTCAAAACATTTGTTTAATAAGTAGCGAAAAATGTAGTGGAATATACGTATGTATACATAAAAATCAATATTTACAAAAATATAGAGTTTATACATGCTTGGCAGTTCGTCTCTGATCTTGAAGTCCAAAAATCAACACTTCACAAGGAATCACAAGCCTAGACTCAACTCGGTATAGCTGAACTCTCCGGCCCCACTGGATCTACCCTGTTACTTGCGCGACGAACCACAATCGCGCTAAGCCAATGACTTAGTGGTACAAACCACGATAACAATATGATTCAATGTAATGCCAATGTCAAACTTACAAGAATTAGAAGAAATATACAAGGATATCATATTTCATAACATTAAATCTCATTATATTGTTCAATTGTTTCATCATTCATGATTCACATTTAAGCAAAGACAAGCATGGGCCCAAAAGAAACTAATATGCCATTCAAATTCTAGAGTTACTGTTTTGGTCCAATAATCACATTTATCAAGCTCGTAGGTGAATCATTATCACAATGAGAAACATCTCATATGTAACATCCCAACTAGGCTTCAAGGACTAGGCCCAACCAAGCTTCAAGTGGAGCATAGCATCAACGCAACTTGGCTTTAAGGACCAAGCCCAACCCAGCTTCAAGGGAGTGTTACTTTTAGGCATGCCACCAATAACAAAACTCTGAAAATTGAATAACATACTAGGCACACAATTCTTTCATTATTTCATTATCAATTCCATTCTCATTTTCACATAATCATCTAGGCATAATGCCTCAATATTTCATTTACGTCATTATAGCCAACATCAATGGCTTTACATTTCATCATTTGAGTGTACATCACAACTTACATTGTTCATATATTTTGAATCCTCAACATATAATTCACATAATGCACATAATACAAATCATTGCACCATTCTCATATATCAACAATATAATAGGTAACCTAACACATTTTCCAACCAAATGTGTTAAGTCCCAAAATCATGTAAATGTATGCAATCTTGTAGGGTTTGTAAATATCTCTATCTTCCATGAAAATATGTCTTTTCAAACTCAAAAACACATATTCAAACAATCTTCCAAGAATTTAATCATTAAGAAGAAGATTTTGAAGTTTTTTCATCAATTTGAAGTTGTTTGCACAAAGCATCACCAATAATCTATTTCTTTCTACATTTCTTTCAATCTTCTACATTTCTATTTTCTTTTTCTTTTGTTTTTGATTGAGGATATGGCACCCAAAACCAAAACAACCAAAAAGAAAGGCACAACCAAAGGTAAAGGGATTGACATTGGTGAACCCTAACCTCAACCTCAACCAAAATCTAAACATTTCACTAGAAGTGTCCAACCTCACAAACCCAACTACAAAAATGAGAATGAGAAAACCAAGTACTATATGCTCAAAAAAGACCCTTGAACCAACCAAAATATTTGCGGAAGGGATGCTTCTAACTTTAAACATCTAAGGTGAAATCTATAGCTACCTTGATAGAATTGGGTGGAGGCATTTTGCTTTTCCTAATGAGCTAGGTTACTCTAGCCTCTCAAGAGAATTTCTGATGTCTCTAAGGGTAGAGAAAAACCATAATACACCTATAGGATTTTATGGAGTTTATTTTAGGCTTTTTGACCAAGATTTTACTCTTTCCTTAGAAGAATTTGGTGAAGTTTGGGGATTCCAAACTCATGGAGCTTTCTCCTACAATGATGTTGATTTTCCTTTAAAAAATTATTCATCCTTTTGGAGTGAGCCATCCATTGAAACTCAATACAACAATAGGTCATCCAAAGTCATCCACTTTAGGAACTTTCTCTTTTAGCTCTTACATAGAATCATCACATACAACATTAACCAAAGAAGTGATGGAAATGAAATAGTTACTCAACGTGACTTATTTTTCTTGTATGCTACTGTGCATAATGAGCCAATCCAAAGTGCTATGTTTCTCATAGATACCTTTATACATCATGGGAAATTTAAAGTAGGAACTTTCTTTCTATCCTAAGTGATCCCCTTGATCCATCCACAAACTCCATCAACCTAGACTACCTTGAACATGCTAGATGTATCCAAAAGATTGATAATCACTTTGAGGATACATTTGGTAGCAAGGGTGTTATCTAGAGGGGAAGGAAGAGACCTAGGTACCATATTATGGAAGAAGAAGGTGAACCTATCCATGTTCAAGTAGAGCACCCCCCTAGACCTTCCACCAAAGAAAAAGGTGAATCATCCAAAACCCTAAAGCTTATCCTCAAGGCCATATCTTCTCTCCAAAAATAATTTAATCATTTCAACAAGGATGTCATGAAGAGAATCACAAAACTCTAGTAAAAGGTTGATCTCCTTTCCCACATTCATCATGATATATATGACTTACAAGGGAAATTTGATCTTCCTCAATGTGAGTTAAGTGAGTGTGATGTGAGTGAGCATATTGAAAGTCCTTATGAAGGATCCCCACCATCCTCACACGACTCCTCTCTAAATCCTTCTCTTGGTGATGATGAAGAAAGAACTCCAACTCCTTCTCCACCATCAAGAAAAGGAAAAGAAAAAGTTTTAGATTAATCATTTTCTTGTATTTTCCTTTCAATTGGCATCAAATTTATTTTTCTCTTGTATTCCCATTTATTAGTGTCAATGAACTTCATATTTCTTTTACTTTAATTGTCTTTTTGCATTTTTCAAAAGGGGAGAAAGATATATGTGATTGAATTTCAATAATTTAATTATCAAAGGGGAGATAAATTTAATTATCTAAGAAGATAATAGAACAATTGGTATCAAGAAAAGCATGAACCAATTATTTAACAAAAGGGGGAGAAAATTTATTAATTGCTTCATGCATTTGATTATTTTTAAACTTAAATTCAATTTGACTACTAAAGTAAAAAAGGGGGAGATTGTTGAGATTTTTGGACAATCAAGCCCTATTTTGATCATTGACAATCAAATTGGTAAAGAATTAATGATTTCAAACAAGTTCGTTTTGTAGAGTTAGAAATCGAGCACTTTGTGTGACCGCCCGAACTAATGATCGAGCGACCGCACAAATGTAGCACAACATAGAATTGAACTAACATTCTGACTTGCTAAACGAAGAATTGAATGGACATATAGAGTGCTGAGCTAGATATAGAACTGTCTAGCTAAAAGTAGCCCGATGGAACAATCGAGCTAAGCAAGCAGTGTAGCTTGATACTGAGCTAGTTAAGCCATCTATGACAACTGAGCTAAGTCCATAATTTCCATAGAAGAGTTTGCATTATTAGTGAGAGGTGAAGTCAGGATGCCCAGTAGGCATGCGACCATACGTGAGAACAGAGCGACCGCACCAAATCAAGGTAAAAATTCATAAACTCAAAGAAAGGATAGCTTTCTTAGTGAGCAGTGAAGTTAGGATGCTAGAACCTCGTGTGACCACCCACGACACCCAAGTGACCGCAAGTAACAAAGGCATAAATATCTAAAAAGAACATAAGAGATAGAGGTTGGCTCTCGTAGTGCTTCCTCGATACTCAAAACCTTATGCAATTGCCTAGAAGAATTGAGTGATCGCACAATTCTGGCATATTTGAATCTTAGCACAAAATTCCTCGGACAAATAATATATGGACACGTGGATGAAAAAACTTGAATTCAATGGTAACTTTATGCTGAGTGACCGCACATCGAGATGGGCGACCACACGACACAAAGGTATGGGCAAGCTAGATTCTATTAGATAATAAAATCTAATAGTTGGAACTAGCCGTTACACAGAGCTTTTAAACCGTGCAACTGTCCACCGAGCCAAGCAATCGCACACTTAGGTCCAACCACAGAATTAGTGGAAGATAAGCACTAAACATGTGGGAATTACCTCAAATGGTTAGTTTAAGCCAAATGGCTATAAATACCACACTAAACTTTATTTTTGTTTTTAAAGAATACTTTGATTGTTATTGTAATTTCATTGAACAACATTTTTCATTATCTTGTCTAAAGATCAAAACCTAAAATCTTGGAGTGTTGGGTGTGAGCATTAAACACCATCAAAAGTTTGAGTGTGAGCTTAGAAACACTTAGGTTATGAGAGTGAGCCTAGGAAAACTCTTGTAAGGGTTGTCAGGATTGATCTCAAACCATTGTAATATTTAGTGTGAGCTAGAGAAAACACCAAGTTAGAGTTGAGCTTGTAAAAACTTAAGACTAGTTAAACCTTAACAAGCTGTTAAGGAAGTGGATGTAGGATTGAGGTAAAATCTGAACCACTATAACTCTTTGTGTTCTTTCTCTTTCTACTCTACTCCATCTTCATCTAAATCTTCTTCTTCTCTTGCTTTTGAATTTTAAATTTACCATTGCTCTTCATATAAACCAATTCACCCCCTCTTGGTTGCTAGTTTGGGATAACAAATGGGCTCAAGCTTTCTCTAACATGCCCTTTCTCCATGAACTATTCCACTTGCCTTTAAAGCTCCTTGGTCTCCTTGGGATTGCTTCCATGGGCTAATCTATTAGGAATTGGAGTTCCTAAAATGAGGTCTATTTTATGCTCAATTCCCCCTCAAGGGTGGTAATCCCTTTGGCATCTTCTCAGGAAACACATCTCAAATTCCTGCAATAAAGAAACAACAACACTAGGCAAAGAGTGAAGATTAGCTAAATTCAAAAAGTCTCCTTATACATGAGCACAATAAGAGCTTTTTGTGTATAGAAAACATTTTCCAACTGTCTCTCCTTGGCATAAAAATTGTGTTTCTTTTTGCTTAATTACTTTTTTCTCTCCTCTCCTTTTATTTCTCTAACTCTCTCCCCTTGCACTCTCTTTCTTTTTAACTTCACTCTCTTTTTTGCTTTCTTCACTCTTTCTCTTTTCACTCTTTCTCTTACTATCTTTTTCTCTCATTTTTCTCTATATTTATCCCTCATGCACTTCTTTTGGTGATAAAGGAACCAAAGTAATCTTCTTCCCATCTTTCTTGAAGGTGTAGTGGTTGGTAAATCTATTATGCATCACCTTCCTATCATATTGCCATGGCCTTCCCAACAAAAGGTGACCTGCTTGTATTGGAACAACATCAAATAACATCTCATCGCAGTACTTGCCTATTTTGAAATTCATGAGCACTTGCATGTTTACTCTAATTTCCCTACAATCTTGATTAGCAGAGTCTATTAGTGGAGATGGTTCGAAGAAGCATGCCTATAAGATAACAAGTTCACATTTGATGATATATTGGACACAATAATGTGTATGTGTGTATCTAAAGTGCAACAATTCTTTACAATTAAATTTAGTACAAAATAGGAGAATATAATCAAAATAAGTGTGATTCCCAAGCTTAATATTAGAGCAAAAGTTTCAATGTTGTGGATGTGCTTATTTGAAGACATCAAACAAGAGGTCTTGAAAGATCCAGAAGTGATTAGCTAGAGATGAAAACCTTCCCCTAAAGCCAAACTTACAAAAAGAAAAATAGAGCTCGCTAGACTAAAAACCTGAAAGGGCGATCTAGGAAAAAATTAGAGCTAATAATATTAAAAAGGAAAGAAAAATAAAAAAAGAATGAAAATGCTTACTAAATTGTAAACCTAAAAGGGCTATTTAGACAAAAATTAGAGTAAAAGCCAGGTAGATTGAAACACACAAAGGGTGATCTAGGCAAGAGGGGCACAAATAAATGAAAAGGAAAGAGGTTTGCATTAATAAGAAGGCTGCCAATGAATTTGTAACCTGTAGTTTGACTTGGAAATGGTCTCTCGCTTCAAGATTAATTATTGAGCTTCCCTAAGAACCATGGTTAAAAGTCATTATGTCTCTTGCTGAGAAGATTTTCCTATAAAAGTCAGATGATTGGGTCTCATGTACTCATCTCCCATACCTGTTGCTCTTTCATTCTATTTGGAAACAATTTCTTTATTCTTTTGCCTCTGAGACAAAGACATTGCATGACTAATCTTTCTCAAACTTCAAATGTCTTGCGAGTACCCTTTTGTCAGTTGCGTAACCCTTACAGGCATGTTATCTCATGTTGCTAAACTCTGAAGGTGTCTATGAACACATCCCGACTTTCCTTTTTGACTGCAAGTTAATGTAACCACTATAAGCGACATGCATACATGCATTCATGCATATTTAACTAATAAATACAAAAGGAACTCGAAAATTTTGTTCAAAGAATAGAGAATTTAGGAGGCTCATCCCCATTCAAGAAGGGAAAAAATGAGACAATAACATGGTCACCAGGGGCAACGTTATTCAAATATTCCATTCCAACATGGGCATTATCACTCAAATGCCCATACAGAGGGCATAATTATTTTTTCTCAAATTAATGAATTTATATGTGCTATGGACATTTCTAATACTCATTTGCAATATCTTTGCACTTGGAAGGCAAAGGAAGGATATTCATATGGTAAAAATAAAAGAGCCAAATTTAGGAAGGAAATTCAAATGGTCAAAAAGAGCTAAATTTTTTGCAAAATAAAAAGAGCAAAAAGCAAGCAAGAAGATGATTGAAAAGAAGAAAATGATATAGATCTGCTTTGAAGGTTAACGACCCAACTTTTGAAGGATAAAGATCTATCATGAAAGATAAAGGCCCAAACTAGAAGTGAAGGATAAAGATCTACTTTGAAAGGTAAAGTCTCAGATTTTGAAGAATAATGATCCAAAGAAAAGAAGAGAAGGATAAAGATCCACTATGAAGGGTAAAGGCCCGGACTAAAAGAGAATGATAAAGATTTGTTTTGAAGGGTAAATACCTGACTTTCAAAGGATAAAAATCTAAAGAGAAGAAAAGAAGAATAAAGATCCACCATGGAGGGTAAAGACTCAGCTTTTGAAGGATAAAGATATGATCTAAAGGATAAAGATAAAGATCCATTGTGAAGGGTAAAAAGATCCAACTGTTTGGACTAAAGAGACAAATTCTAAAGGTGGGGAGAATTTATGAAGTTGGAGTCAGTAAAATTGAGATCAACAAATCTTTTAGACTAAAGATTCATATTTTTGAGGTGGGGAGAATTTAGGAAATTGGAGTCTAAAATTGAGGTCAAAGAACCGCTTGGGCTAAAGAGTTTGTTTCCTGAGGTAAGGAAGTTCGATAAGTTGGAATGTTTTTCTACGTGCGTTTGGTGTGTGGAATTTTATTTTTCATGTATGCTTTTCATTACTTTAAACAAATAGTTTGAAACTGTTCAAGTAGGGGAAAATCTGTAAACCCTTGATTTTCACATTAACATTAATTTTAGCAAAGACCCAGGTTTTGAGTATCTTCTAGAAAAATAACAAATTGTAGACCCTTAATTTTTATACCAGTCCAAAATTATAATTTTTATTTGAAGGCCATATCAAGTCTAAACCTAATAACAACTCACAATATAAACAAATTATAATAATTTAATATTTGGATTGCCAATTATAATTATTTAATATTTGGTTTGTGTGGGTTCGGTGACTTTTATGGTTAATATGTTATTTGGTTAGACTGGTTGGCCAAGTCTTGCCAATTCGATATGAGCAATAACTCATATAGAATTGTCTCATGCCAATTTGATATGAGCTCTGCCAATTCGATATGAGCCTCATATTGAAATGGCTCTGCTAATTCGACATGAGCAGTTGCTCGTGCCAAATTGGCAGGAGCGGGCTAGAATTAACCTACTTGTGTGCGGTTTTCACACTTGGATTCTCTGAGGCTATTTAGGTTTTATTTAAAGGGATTGGGAGGATGCCCTATTGTTACATATAAAAAGGCAATTAACTGTCAAAAGAAAGGATCGGCAATTAGCAGCAAGAATCAAACATAAAATAATAAAGATCAAAGCAAAAAGAAAAGAAAAAAAGAACTAATAACATCAATCAAGGCAGTGTCTAGGCAATTGCTAAATTTCCAAAGCTCGACCAAAGAACTAGGTTAATTCAGGCAGAAGCAAAAGTCAAGCTTGGTTCAACTCTTTCAATTTGGTGAAGCCAACAAATGAAGGTTTGTTTCCTGTGTTTAATTCATTCAAATAATAATAGTTACATTGTTATTATCTCATGCAGTAATTTGCAAAATATTCAAACAATCCAGTAGCAATGCTTAATTTTTAAAGTAATTTATTTCATCATAGAAACTAATATTAATCCTTGGTCCTTAGCTAAAACCCTAATTCTAAAGCCATAATTCACCAAAACCAAATTTCCTAAACCCTAGTTCTAGAAACCCAAAACCCTAATTCTAAAACCTTAATTCACCAAAACAAAATTTCCTAAACCCTAGTTCTAAAAACCTAAAACCCTAATCTGTAAAACCTTAACCAAGTTTCCAAAACCAAAATTTCTAAACCCTAGTTTTAGAAACACAAGACCCAAATCTATAAAACCATAACCCAATTTCTAAAACCAAATTTCCTAAATCCTAATTTCCAAACCCTAATTCATAAAAACCCTAATCTTAAACACCTAACACTAATTCATAAATATCTAACACTCTAATACCCTAAATTTCCTTTAAAATTCTAATTTATAAATCAAAACTCTAAATTTCCTTAAAACCCTAATTTATAAATCAAAACTCTAAATTTCCTTAAAAATCCTAATTTCCCTCTAAAACCCTAAATTTCTGTAAAAACCCTAATTTTCAAATCAAAACTCCATTTTCTAAATCAAAACCCTAAATTCCAAAATTAAAACTCTAAAACCTTAATTTTTCTTAAAAACCTTAATCTTCTTTAAAAACCTAGTTTTTATCCTAAAACCCTAATATTGTTTTCTAAAACTCTAGTTTGTATATTTATCACTAATTGCAATTTTATTCCAACTTCACATATTCTGTATCATTATATTAATATTAATTATTTGATTTTGTAATGGATGATTTATTTTTTATGATTTGCTTTTAATTACCATGATGTTTGAATCATTTGATTTCTTTGGCTGAATGCTTTTATTGGTTTATTTTGGTTTCAAGATGTAAGAGGTATGTTTCCACTTCATGGGTACCTTATTAATTAAGATTAATGTAATTTAATTTATTTTAAGTTTTGGATCAATGTAAGGGACATGTTCCACCTATGGTGGGTGTCCTATCTTATTTATTTTGTTTTCTTTTTGGACATCGAACATTGTAAAGGCATGTTTCCATCCATGGATGGGTGCCTATTTTGTTTATTTCATTTTAATAAAATGATGGATATTTTTTTTAATTCATATGTAATATGGATGATTGTATAATATTTAAGAATTTAATAATATTTAGACCTGAAAAGGAGGCCAGTTCCAATGAACCAGGCACTGTGGGGTGCTAGGTGATTCTTACCTTCCCCACGTGTACTCAACTTTTTGAACCCAATAGGGAGTTGGGGATTCATTAGGAATCAAGCCATCCACCCCTTTCTTTTTTTCGGCTCATCCTGGTGGTGGCTCCATTTTCTCCAGGTTTAAGCCTGTGTTCTCTAAAGCCCTGAGCCTATCAGTGAAGAAGTCATAAGACCCATTCCACATTGGAGTGGGGGCGAAAATCCCCGTTCACAGTGGCGACTCCACTGGGGATAAGAGAAATTAATTTTATTGGTCTTTATATTATTTTATTCTTTCTTATTATGATATTTTCCATTACATCATTTAGAATACATTATGTGCATGAGTTAGGACACCTGTATATGTTGTGTAATGTAAGGGATATCATACTTTCACTCAAGGTATGAAAATAGAGCATGGCATAACCTGTAACACCCTTATACCCTATATGCATGCAATACATATTTTCAGCATATGTAAAATACGTATATACGGTATAAAAATATCACAGACCAATTTAATAAAAATTTTCACATTTCTGTTTTAAGATTTCAAATACTAATATATAAAATAAATAGTATATAAATATTCTTTGCTTGTTATAGGAATCCAAAATAAATATTTTATATGAAAATCTCTGGGAAAAATTCATCAGAGTTTTATTTGTAATTTGAACGTTTCCAAAATTCAACAAAACACAACCTGCATAAAACAAACATTCCAAATAAAATCAATTCACCAATACTTCTCAATTTCTCCATTTTTTCTCAAAATACTTATATATATATAGGTATATATATATATATCAACATTACATATAAAATCCCATCTTAAACAAAATTATTCAAATCATTCTTTACAATTTACAATATATGCTTCAAAAACATATCATAACATACATAATATCAAAATATACTATAATATAAAAAATGTACATGCAGGCAACTAGCTCTGATCTTGATGTATCCAAAACAACTCTTCAAGCTCAATAAATACAAACCTAGACCCGACCAGGCCTAGTAGAACTCTCCAGCTCTACCAAATCATCCATCACCTGCACGACGAATTACAATCACGCTAAGCCGAAGCCTAGTGGTACAAACTTTAATAATAACAATAAAACTCAATGCAATGCCAATGCACAATGCATATAGATGTCACATCATTCTAGTTTCTTATATTTTTCAAATATTTCATAATCACAACTCATAGCATTATATTGCTCAATTGTATCACAATTCATAATTCACATTAAAGCAAAGACAAGCATGGGCCCAAAAAGGATCTAATATGCTATTCAAATTTCAGAGTTACTGCTTTGGTCCATAATGACAACATGTGTCTAGCCCGTAGACAATATATATATCCATGGATAATGTAATAGCCCTAGTCTCTTGGACCTTAACCCAGCTAGACCCTTAGGCCCCAGTATCTTAATCCTCAACCCGGCTAGACTGCTATGGTTTTTGAGGCTTACGACCCAATCTTTTCACCCCAAAAACATCATATTTATCATTTATCATCTGGGCTCACCTGCCCAGCAATTCATAGGCATGCCGCCAAACCCAGAACTCTGAAAATTGAATAACATTCTAGGGACACAATTAATTCATTTATCTCATTATCAAATACTTTCACAATTCATTTCTCATTTCATTTCTCATAATCAAACTAGGCTCATTGCCTTATTTTCACATATTTTTTTTTCTCATTTTACTCATTTTTCACATCTTTCTCATTTTTCTCACTTTTCTCATTTTTTTCTCATTTTTATCAATATCAATTCATTTTATTATTCCACATATCTCATTTTTGCATTCCCAACACATTACCCAATTACTTTGGGTATTTTCACATAATATACATATTTCACATTCTACACAATTTAGCCATTATCAATGGCTTTTCACAATGCATTTAACACATATATGACATTATAAATGTCATAGCACATTATTCATACTCAATCAATGAACCAAGTATCTTAACACATTTTTCAACCAAAATGTGTTAAGCCCAAATGTCATGCAAATATAAACAATATATTTAAAGTTTGTACATACCTCCACTAGCAACCCAAAGTAAGCTTAAAACAACCTCCAATCCTATCTTTCCAACTAGCCCTTCACCACTTGGATTCAACCTTCCTCAATGCCTAAACCAAATGTGATAGCAAATAATCATTTAATATCACATTTAATGACATTTCCAATATTTAACCATAATTAAACATCACTCCTACAAATTTCCAAAAATTTAGCCTTTCCTTACTTTAACATTAGAATTCCATTCTACTATAATTAAATTAGTGTTTTAAGTTTATTTATACTATTAAAAATATATTTTAATACATTTAAATCATTTACATTATAAAAATACACTCTTATACACAAAATCTCAAAAATGGCATAACCTTCCCCCATTGAAGGTTTTCCATTCCAACACAATCCATTACTCATTTCAAGCTTATATTCATCATTTTTAACACTAAACAACAATCTTAAATAAATAAAATCACACAATTCAACCACTTTGGAAAATTACTTTTCCAAAACCCTAAATCTCCACTTCTATTCTCAAACTCCGACCAAACACAACCAAATCCAATATTTGACTTTAAAATACTTGTTTATGTATCAAAACAACTCATTATACAATTACCAATCTTACCCAAACTAACCATTTCTTTAATCCAACCTTAAAATCATTGTTAATCACTTAAAATAGCTTCATCTATACCCAAATAGACAATTAAATCTTAGAACTTTAAAAATCCAAAACAAACATAATCACAATTCCCATGAAATCCAAAGAAAGAAGTTGAGAACTTACTAATTTTGGTGGAAATCACCAAAAATCCACTTTAAACTTGTTAAATCCTTCAATTTGTGGAGTATGGAAGATCAAAATTCTTGAGATAAACAACCATGGTGGCCGGCCCTTGATGGAGAAGAAGAAGATGATGAAAACCTTTTAAATTTTCTTTTTCTTTTCATCTTTTTTTTAACCATATATATATTAAAATAATTTAATAATTAATTATTTAATTATTTATTTAATAAATTAAAAGTCATAAATTTCCTCTTCCATTCAAAAATAATTTATTTTTGAATTATTTTATTTATTTTGAATTTCTAAGATATAATTACCAAAATACCCTTTTACTTTGACTTTTCTTTTAAAAAGTATTGACTTTTATATGTTATATATATTTTACATATATATCACATATATGTTCCACTTTTTCATTTAAAACCCCTTCATTTTTCATTTAACACTATTAATTTAATTTATCCATTTAAATTATAGTTTATTTTATCAAATTTTAAAAATTAAAAATTTCAAAAATTTGGGATATTACACATATGCACAAGTAATGTGTATCTTATATACACATCAAATGTACCTTATAGGTGTACTAAATATTAAGTATGTAATGTATTAATCCAATATATACAATTAATATACCATATATATATATGTTATATATAGTCTAGATATATATATATATTGAGTATATACAATTTATATCTCTAAATACTTATTTAATTTATCCAAAATCACAATGTTATAATTTTCTCCCCCCTAAATAATTTCGTCCTCGAAATTATCCAGTATAGTAATAAATCATCCAAATCATTATTTTACCAAATTACATAATTTCTATTCTCCCCCTTAGGTTCATTCTTAATTTCCTTTTTACCATTCCCTAACACATCATTATATTGTCTATTCACTCAAACAGTCACAACAGATTATTATATCTTCAATCGAATTGTCATTAGACAAAATAATTTCATCTCCTTAATATATATACACCAAACACCTATTGCACTCAAGATATCTGATCACTTCATTATCTTAAAAATATACTCTCATCACCTTAAATTCAAATGTTAATAACTTTTATCTTAACACAATAATTTTACACATCTTCACTTTGATCATACTCTTTATACAATTACCATATATTAATTTAATATTACCATTATACAACAACAAAATCTTATTTCCTTATTAAAATTCATTCCAATTATACTATAACTAACACTTTTCTCTTATAATTATTTGAAACTAATATAACTTAGCTCCTTTCATATGCATATACATATCAAAACGCTGTATTATGCACATTATCACATAGCTTGCATATTCTTAATACAACTACATACATTGAATTTCAATAAATACTTGTAAACTTATTACATTTCATATCAATTGATCTAACTATCACAATATGACCATTACAACCTTATTCTATTCTGACCAACCTTTGTTTATTTTAAATTAATTAATCTATTTTCAATTCATGACCTAATTCTATTAGGTCAAATTTATTCTCAAATTTTAATTATTCTTCGAATTCATCATTACAAATAATATTCACTTCCCCTAGTCTCGTTTACTTTACACATCATTTTCATCAACTTATTCATTTTATACCACTTTCAAACACATTCATTATAACTCTTACTCACATTTCATAATTCCTTTCATTTACCATTTTCTCACATTTCTTATAGTTACCTTATTTACACAAATCACTTTTCTTACACATCATTTAAAGCTCATCATATTTTCACAGTTCTCTTTTGTTCCACACTTTCTATAATTATAAACAAATTTCTAACATAAAATTATAAGATACAACTATGCAAACCATAAATCTTGACAGTGTTTCTTTTAGCATAACTATCAATCTCACCAAATCTATCCAACGATCATGCCATCTCAGGCCCATGACCGTGGATAACAAAACTAATCGGTCAATATACTAAACAAATCATATGACCATGGCATAATAATGGTCATGCCTGTGGCTTATAAATAAATACTACCCCTCTATCATTCTTCTTCAAATATTTCCAATCACAAAGTTAAGTTCGTATCTCAAAAATCACATATTCATTTCTTTTAATCTTTTGCTACACAAAGAGTTAACACATTTCAGCTCTGTTTCAAAGCAATTTACTTTTGATTACTTCTGTTTCTAAACCATTTACTCTTAATCACTTGATCATCATTAGCCTAACTCAAGTTTCAACAATATTATCATTAACATCTCTTACATATACACATTCGTTCATATGCTAATTTTACACAATTTACATTTATTACTCCATTTCTAATCTATCTCTTATAAAAATTTTCATTCATTTTTTTTTTCACTTTCATACTTTCTTCATCATACTTTCCTTTTCCTTACAATCTCTTATTAGTACGCATATACATTGGACCCAACACTATACAATCATCAAGTTCAGTTGTTAAAATAACAATTTCACCATCCAACACTGCTCGGGTCCATTCTCAATCTCAATTTCATCACATGACCTAACTCTACGCAGGTTAAGACCTAATCTCTCTTAGGTATACTAATACTTGCAATATCATTCTCAATATTAATAAACAAGTAATTGTATAAGGTAACAAACACACGATAACATTTTTTTAATCATCCACATACACCTTCGTAAGTCATATTCACAATGTGACTTACTTTTCACATTTTCTTATATATCACAATTGTGTTCATATTGAAAAATCTCATCACACATATCATACAATTATACGCAATTCCTCTTTAACATACAACCTATACAAAGTTAACATTTATCACCTTTAAGAGAACATTATCATTTCTCATTCTTTTGACATTACTTAGGTTATTCATCAATTCAACATATATATACACTCTGACCACAATGTAATTACCATCTTTCTTATTTAATTGCCCATCTTTTAAAATAAGTTTCTTATTATATTTTTTTTAACACTTCACATAACTCTTAGTCACATTTCCAATGTGACATCTCTTTCACATTTTTTTATGCATTTATCATACCCTTCATATCCCTTTTCATCATTTCCAATTCAATTACCTAAAGTAACTCATTTTTACTTAATCATTTCCCTTTATTTCATAACAAATTTCTATATTATCAACCACATTACACCTTAGTTAGTACTTTTATAAATAATATTACTCATTCAAAATTACTCTCATGCTTATTAAACATTAAACTATCAACATCTAAACAATCTTTATCAAAATTCTCTTACAACTCTAAATTTTCAACTTGCTACTTTACTTAAACTTCATTCTATTAATCTCATTTTCAAGAGCTAACTTTATAAACTTTATTTTTATATCAATATAATATCAAAAAACATCACTTTCACAATTATGAAAACCCATTTCAAAACTTCAAATTTCATATATTGCAACCAACAACATGAACCTCACCAAATCTCATCCATGTCACATTTCCAATCTTAAAATCATAACATTTACATTTAAACAACACTAATTCATTTCATTACACTAATTAACATCATCCATTTAGATACTTAAATTTTACAAACTCAACCCTAAATCATGCATCATTATTCTATAATAAATAATTCGCTATCATATATGATTTCACTCTTTGATTTTAATTATGAACTCTTTGTTGCAAATTATTAAAAACTTCATATTCCTTCTATACTTATACCCATATGCATATAAATTTTTATAATTTTCTTCATTCATTTGTCTCATAAAATTAATTTATTACTTACTTACACAAAACTGCATGACTTCCTCAGTTTCATGTCAATCACACTTTCAATTTTTATATTCCTTACCAATTCTTTATAAAAGCTTGTAAAATTTTATCCATGTGCACTTGACACATATATAGACTTATATTTAAAATTTTAGCAATGGAACCTAAACAAATTGAAAAGATGGTGGATGATGCCCTCAATGCTAAGATGGAAGAACTAAAGGGGGTCCTGGTTGAGACTGTAATGTTTAAAATTTAAAATAGTAAACTTTTTAATTAATATTGATAATTGCTAGTGAATAGTGATAAAAGTTATCTGGATAAATGATGTAAATAGTGGATCTTAAAATTTACAGAAGAAATTATTTTTATGATTTTACAAGACTAAAAATCGAATTAGAATCAAAGAATAAGAAAGAGGGTGCACCATAGTTAAAATACGATTAGCCACACTAGATTGAACTTATTATATGTAAACATGAGTGTGTGTGTGTGTATAAATTTCTTTTCTCTTCTTTCATCTTCATCCATGCCAATCACCACCACTTCTACCATCTTTCTCATTTTCTTCATCTTCCTTTCTTCAAATCAAATAAAAATCAAGAGTATAACATATATAATTATAAGTTTTAGAAGAATAAGATAGAAAAGGTGATATTATATGTAACATCCGCTTTAGGATTAAAATTAATTTAAATTAATTAAAATAAATAATTTAAGGGAGAAATATTGAGTTAGAATTGAGAATTAATAAAGTTATATGTGAAATATAAAGAAATATACATAACATATAAAATTTAATCATAAGTGAGAATAAGACAAAAAGATGAATAGTAGAGAGGGGAAAATGGTAATTAAACTTTATAAAAATAAAAGTTAATAAAATAATTGGAAAAGAAAATATTTATAAATGGAAGATGAAAATTTTAGTTTTTAAAATAAATAAATAAATAAATAAATAAATAAATAAATAATATAATATAATATAATATAATATATATGTGGTCTTAAATGAAGAAAGAAAAAAGTCAAAAATTAAAAATTGGTCATCTTCTTCCTCTCTTCTTCTTCTTTGGCCGAGAATCCCATGACTACTTGGAAGTGATATTTTTCTTCATCCAGTTACTAACTTTGGCAAGAACTTTTAAGAATTAATTGAAGTTTTGGTGGATTTCCAATAGGTTAGTAAGCTTTCTTTCTTAATTTATTAATTTATATGAAAACTATGAATATGTTTGATTTGGGATTTTGTTGTAGCATGTTATAATTGTTTGATTTGGTGGGAATGATGTTATTTTGGTTAGTAAGTAATGATTTTTAAGTTAGATGGAAGAAATGATTAAGTTTGGTTTGAGTTTGGGTAAAGAAGATGATTTAGGGTTATGTGAGAAATGTGATTTTGTAATTATGTATTTTAATTGTTTAAATGGGTAGGAATGATGTTTATTTATCAAGTAAACAATGATTTTATGGTTGAATAATTGATTATCTTGGATTAAGCTGAAGTTTGAGTTGGTTAGTAAGGTTTGGGGTTATGGAAAAGGGGTTTTGTTAAAGAATACTTGTTCAATTGGTTTTATCATTTAAATCATATTGTTTAATTATTTAAATGATAGAAATAGACTCAAATTGATAATTGGAAATGGTTGGAATGAAGAACAAGAATAGAAGTGAGTTGAGGCACATTTTAGGTTTTTGGGAGGAATATTTCTAAATTGAGTTCAATTGCTTAAAGTGTCTTAAAATATGATGTTATAGACATATTTGAGCTTAAAACTCAATTCAGAATGGATTTAATTATAGTTTTAATGATAAAGCGCCTTAGGCTTAAGAAAAGGAAAAAATGGTAGAATGTGTTTTAATTTATATTTTATATCGTAAACACCTTAAAATGTGATTCTAATGTATGTTATACATTCACATTTGGTTTAGGTGTTGAGTAGTTAGTTATTGCACCAACCTAGTAGTGAAGGGTGCTAAGGAATTTCGAATTGAGGTGGAGGTTGGGCTCACTTTTGTGCATTAAAGAGGTATGTACATAATTTGACATCTGATAACATTGATTGTATAGCTTTCAGTCATAACACATTGAATATGGAAAATGTGTTATCCTACTTGAATGATAATGTGTTTGTATGTGTGGCATTGTTTAGGGTAACAATGCTTATTTTGAATTAATACTGTATGATATGACCTTTAAAAATGAATAAAAGTGATGGTATGTGAAAAATGAGAAAAGTGCAAATATTACACTAGGATGTAAAGTAAGTTAAATTTGTAAAGTGTGAGGAAATGACATTGATTATGAGTAGTAGATAATGAAATATGATTGTATGTTTCCTTATATACGGTCTAATTTTAGAATATTGTTATTGGATAACATGACGCCTTCGGGCAAGATACATTGGTGTCACTGATAGTATGACGCCTTCGGGCAAGACACACTGGTGTCACGAATCATTGAGATAGCCCAAAATAGTAGTTCTGGAATTAGAATAGTATATAGGGTTGTATGGGCCCATTGCATATGTATGAATGATTGGTATGTTAATAAGTTGTATTTATACTTTGTTTGGCATTGAAACATAATTTATGTTATGGTCTCACACATATAGCATTATTTTTTGTTCATGTAAATTAAATTATGTACTACTGAGCATTATGCTTAGCGCGATTGAAATTCATCGCGTAGGTGACAGAGTGGATCCAGGGATTCCGGATAGTGCTGCTGGACCACCCCAGGTGTAGGTTGTAGTGGTCATTTTTGGGGATTGCTATGCTACTATGGACCAGATCCATTGCATCTCATGTAAATATTTTAAACTTTGTTTTTGACATTTTATAAAATTTGTATAAATGTGGTCATAATATAAATTATAAAGATTCTTCTTTTTTTTAAAAAAAAAATATAAGTCACAAATGGGATATACATATATATATATATATATATATATTAGTTTCTAAAAATGTTGAATGTTTTTCTAAAGTATTGATTGTTTTGGGTCGTTGGAACATTTTGGAGAAATGGATGTACTAAAAGGATATTTGGGAGTGTATTGTATTTCAGGTTGTGTAAATTGAATTTTTGGATTATTCAAAATACAGACAAAACTCTGGCGAATTTTTTTCAAAAAATTTCAATATACTTTTTATTTGTCTTTTAAGTATGTTATGATTTTTCAAATTTTTTTTAATGAAAATGGAAATGTTTGTAAGAATGAATCTGTGACATTCTCACACTATATATGCATATTTTACATATATTGTTGTATGTGTATTATGTGTATATATAGTGTTAGGGTGTTACATTTATTTTAGGGTCAGAGACTAGGTTTCAGGTTCTCGATCCATGCGACCTTTAAAAGAGAAAATGCGATTTTAATTGTGATTTTTGCA
Organism: Garcia nutans; assembly: GCA_947685225.1. NCBI lineage: Eukaryota > Viridiplantae > Streptophyta > Magnoliopsida > Malpighiales > Euphorbiaceae > Garcia > Garcia nutans. The sequence goes on from CANTUV010000013.1 coordinate 5,194,351, forward strand.
TGTTACACATGCATTTGTACTAGCATTCTATTTGGTCCCTGATGTGGCAATTCTTTCTATATTTATAGATATAGGTAGGCATGGCGTCTAGGACGCACCAGTCTATTGAGGGGAGTGCTGAGAGTGTAGCTCCATAAGAGAGTAGAGCTAGAGTTAATGCTAAGATCCCTGGGGAGGCATCAGGTTCAGTGCCAGTTAGACAAGCATGGTAGGGGGATCCACCAGTCTGGGTTCAGTAAATGGTGGATTTGCTCCATCAGGCCCCAGTGCGGATGCAGTAGCAGCCGCAGCAGCTGCAGCCACCATTACAGACCAGGAAGTATGTTGTTGAGAAAGTTTGGAGCTACAGATTTTAGCAGTACTACTGATCCAACGGTAGCAGATTAGTGGTTAGATAAGGTTCAGAGGATATTCATTCAGTTACAAGACACTACAGAAGAGAAGTTTGATTATGCCAAGTTTCTTCTGCAGGGAGATACTTGGTGGAAGATAGTTTCCCATGGAGTGGTTGATCCTGGTGCTGACATATGTTGATTTCCTATGGAAATTTGAGAAGAAGTATACTCCTAGAGAGTACAAAGATGCTAAGAAGAAGGAATTGCTAAGTTTGAGATAGGAGATGAATATGGTGACTAAGTATGAGATAGAGTTCATCCGGTTGAGCAAGTATGCAAGGGGAATTATGACAAATGAGATTGACAGATGCAGGAGGTTTGAGGAGGGGCTGAGACCATATATTATGTGTTTAGTAGTAGGCTCATGGTATGAGGATTTTTCTAAGTTGGTTTCAGCTACCAGAAGTGTAGAGAAGGCGCAGGACTTGTAGTAGCTGCTAGAGCAGAGGAGAGCAGAGCTAGGAGACCACAGTTTGAGGTAGGGTCTTCATCATTATAGAGAGGTCGAGGGAGTTTCCCACAGAGGTCTGGCAGAGGCCAAGGATAGTCTAGCAGGGGATCTCCACAGCAGCAGAGGCAGACACCTGTAGCCTAAGACACCAGTGCACTGACTCTAGTTATGCAGAGATTTGTTTTACCTATTTGTGCTTAGTGTGGACGGGTGCATAGAGGTGTTTGTTGAGGGTCTCGTACAGTACCTAGTTGTTTCAGATGTGGGTCGCGGGACCACCTTATCAGGGATTGTCTAGAGCCACCTAAGGACAGACAGACAGATACAGTAGCATCTCTACCTAGTGTTAGAAGGGGTCATGGTGGTAGAGTTAGTGGGAGGGGTGGTAGACCAGGGGTGGGTCAGAGAGGAAATTCTACAGCATGAAGTAGGCCAGATGATGCAGGGCCATCACAGCAGGTTTATGTGATGCAGAGATAGCCAGATGCTTCAACTGTCATAGCTGGTATTTTTACTTTATTTGGTACTTTAGTTCATGAATTGATAGACCTTGGGTTGACACATTCATACATCAGTGCATCCATGCTGCCTGTGAGTGATATGCATTTGGTGTCCCTAGGATTTGATGTATTGGTTACCAATCCTTTAGGGCACAGTATCATAGTTAGCAGGGTGTGCCGAGATAGTCCAGTTGTTGTTCATGATGAAGAGTTTCTCGGTGACTTGATTGAGATGCCCTTTAGGGAGTATGATCTGATTCTCAGTATGGATTGGTTATCCAGACATGGGGCTATGATAGATTATCAACAGAAATGTGTTACTCTGAAAACACATGATAAGAGAGATGTAGTGATATCTAGTAAGTAGAGACATCTCTCATCCATGTTTATTTCAGCTATATCAGCTAGAAGAATGATCCAGAAGGGGTGTGAGGTATATCTGGCTCATGTTATAGATACCAGAACAGTGGGGACCCAACTTGAGAGTATACCTACAGTTGTCGAGTTTCCAGATGTTTTCCCAAATGAGTTGCCTGGGGTACCTCCTGAGAGAGAGGTGGAGTTTGGTATCAATTTAATGCCTAGTACCACTCCCATCTATATTACCCCTTATTGGATGGCACCTATTGAATTGAAGGAGTTGAAGGTGCAGTTGCAAGAGCTGCTGGATAAAGGGTTCATCTGTCCTAGTGTATCACTGTGGGGAGCACCTGTTCTGTTTGTGAAGAAGAAGGAGGACACCTTGAGATTACACATTGATTACTGATAGCTGAATAAGGTAACCTTCAAGAATAAGTATCCATTGCCTCATATTGATGATCTCTTTAATCAGCTGAAGGAAGCAACAATATTCTTTAATATTGATTTGATATCAGGGTACCATCAGTTGAGAGTTGGAGATGTGGATGTACCGAAGACTGTTTTTTGCATGAGGTATAGGCATTATAAGTTTCTAGTGATGCCATTTGGACTGACGAATTCACCAGTAGCATTCATGGATTTGATGAATTGGATCTTATAATATTCTGGTGTATTCACGTAATAAGAAAGATCAAGATAGGCATCTACGAATTGTACTATAGACATTGAGAGAGAAGCAGTTATATGCTAAGCTATCTAAGTGTTAATTCAGGCTGGATCAAGTGACTTTTCTTGGACATGTGGTTTTAGCAAAGGGAATTAGACTTAATCCAAGTAAAGTCGAGGAAATTTTAAACTGGAGTCCACCAAAGAATGTGACTGAAATTAGAAGTTTTCTGGGGTTGGTTGGGTATTACCATTGATTTGTAGAAGAATTTTCTATGATAGCTTTGCTACTCACCAAATTACTTCAGAAGGGTGTGAGATTTGTGTGGACAGACTGATGTCAGGCGAGCTTTGAGCAGTTGAGAGATTTGTTAACTCGAGCTCCAGTTCTTACTCTACCTATGGAAGGTAACCATATGTGATTTACAGTGATGCTTCACATAATGGTTTAGGTTGTGTTTTATTGTAGGAGGGAAGAGTCATTGCTTATGTATCCAGACAGTTGAAGCCTCGTGAATTGAACTACCCGGCTTATTATTTGGAGTTAGTAGCCATTATTTTTCATTGAAGATCTTCTGACACCATTTGTCTGGGGGGAAATGTTTCATCTATATGGATCATAAGAGTTTAAAGTACTTAGGTGTCTAGAAAGAGTTGAATTTGAGACAGAGGTGATGGCTGCAGTTGATTAAAGACTATAACTGCTAGATTGATTATCATCCTGGCAAGGCAAATGTGGTTATAGATGCCTTGACTCAAAAATCCATGGCAGGTTTGACTACCTATTCGCTCTCGTTACTTGTTGAGTTGAGGGCACTATATGCTAGATTTGAGTTATGTGATGATGAAGCACCGATGGCTCAGTTTCACTTGAGGCCTGTGTTGCTAGATCATATTGAGGAAGCATAGTGGACAGATTAGAAAATCTAAAAGATTATGGAGGATTGCCAAAAGGGAGAGAGTAAAGACTTTCATATGAGAGATGATAGCAGTTTATGGTATCGGGATAGATTATGTATTCTCGATGACGTGGGGCTGAAGAAGAAAATTTTAGAGGAAGCACATCAATCATTTTATGCTGTGCATCCTGGAAGTACAAAGATGTATCAAGACTTGAAGCAACACTAATGGTGGTCAAGTATGAAGAGGGACATAGTAGAATTTGTATCCAGATGTCTCACTTGCTAGAGAGTGACTGTGAACCTCGGTTTCCACCCGAAAAGAATTCGGATGAACGTTCACTTGTTGTTAGGAGTCGCCATTCAGTTTTTCTGTTCAAAGGGAAAAACTAAGAAAACCCTTGTTTGACTCCAATTAATGCATCCAATGTAAAGGTTTCTAATCTACGAACCCAAGGAGGATTCGGGGACTATGTCATGTATTTGATTAACTTGCCAAAAGGAAACAATACTAAAAGGGACAAAGAAGAGAAGACAAACAGATTGTTAGTAAATTGTGGACTTGCTGTTTGGGGTGAATCCCAAACATGTCTACATACTCTCGTTTTTATGAGAGATCAAAGTCCATGTAGTTCGGAAAAGCCTATTTAAAGGCAATTATGCATTATGCATGTGTGTGTGTATGCTTCGTGCATTGTCGGGCTTTTTGCCAAAATTGTGAGATTTTAAGCACTTAGTGCTAAATTTGATGCAATTTAGGTACTTGGTACTAAAAAGAATGCAATTTAGGCTCTGTGCCAAAAAGTTGATTTTAATTGTGATGGGCTTCATGCTAAAAGAGATTAGGTCTTTGACCAACAAGATTGATTGATTCATGGCTTAATGCCAAAATGTTCATTGATTAGTTAATTAGGCCTAAGACCTAAAATGATTAGGTCTTTGACCAACAAAATTGATTGATTCATGGCTTAATGCCGAAATGTTCATTGATTAGTTAATTAGGCCTTAGACCTAAAAGGATTAGGTCTTTGACCAAAAAGAAATTAAGAAGAAGATGGAGTGCTTATGGCATGTTTGAATTGACAAAGAATGAATTACAACATTACCTTGCTTAGGATTTTCCCACTTCGAAGTTTCAGATCTCGTTTTCTCGGACCTTAGATTATGATCCTTGATTACGGATTAATTCCTGCAGCACAAGGTTAGATTTATACAGAGAAAAGTCTAAGAGAAGTTCTTAAGCGTGAAAATAGAGAGTTCGTCGGCACGAGGTCCCGGGATTCGAAAAAGCCAACCTCTATTCTGAAAAATCTGAGGCATTTTATAGACAAAAATCGGACTGGACGGCGGTCGGACCGCCGTTGACCAGCCAAAAAATCGGGAAAAGGATAACAGCGGTCGAACCGCCGCATCTCGCTGGCGGTCGGACCGCCGGTTCCGGCGGCTGAACCGCCGCATCTCGCCGGTTGGACCGCCAATCTCCATGGTTCAGCCTCCAAAAATCGCACAATTTTCACTCAAACTGATTTTTCGGGAGCTACAGACCTCCAAAAAATATTCCAGGACCATATCCGTGATCCTCGTGTCATTCCGGACATTTCAAGTACCATGAAGACATACTTTCAGCGAGCTTTACTGTGGTCGTCCGGTCTAGCTCAGCCGTTAGCAGTCTGAGAAAACCGTCTTTCCGAGCCTCAAAATTTGAGTATTCACAATTGCCCCCCACTGGGGTCCATAAAAATGATTTATGGGGCCCAGTGGTCGTCTGAAGAGCGAATTTTGAGCGAGGGGTAAAAGACCCGCCTTTTGGCATTTCTGGATTGCTTGCAACACTTTTAATTTTTCTCTGATTGTATTCTGACTTTTTTGTACCTGCACTTTTGTTTAGCACAAACAGTACATATGTATGCATGATGTCTCCTTTTATTTTCATAAAGGTATTTATTTGCTGCTTTACAACCATTGCATGCACAACTGGACTAAGAGTCTTCAAAAGGTTGAAAGGATCAATATGGGAAGATATGGATTGAAAGCTGTAGCTACTCTTAGAGGCGTAGCTGTAGATTGGGATTTTTTGCATGCTTGTATCAGATTTTGGGATCACCAAGCTCACGTCTTCAGATCTGGTGCCCGGATGGACGAGATGTGTCCTCTTTTTGAGGAATTCTGCTCAATTATCGGATGTGACCCAAATGCCCCTCTCATAAGGCATGAGGTTCGAGTTGGCTATGTGGGGTCTTTTCAGAGGCTTCTCAACTTTACAAGGCCTCAAGCTCAAGCTATGATTGCGGATGGGAACAAGGCGATGATGCTTCCTTTGATTGATGCATTCCTGACTGCTAATTTTGAAGATGAGATTCAACTGAAGCATAGGATGCGAGCTTTTATTTTCTGCCTGTTAGCTGGGTTTCTTTTCAACCGTGACCTTGGCTTTGGAGATTTAAAGCTTTGCCCCATGATTAGGCAGATGGGGATTGATCAGAGGGTTCCTCTTCCTGTTGGGCTTACTGTTGCTGCCCCAATTATGCCCTGAGTTACTCAAGCTGCTCTTCAAACTTGGGTTAGGAACCATTAGATGATCAGAACTTTTGCAGAACCTTCCCTTGTCGAGCCTACTCCAGAGTACAGAGCTTGGTTTATAGCTGAAGTTTGGCCAATTGAAAAGCCAAGGAGGCATGCATTGTTGTAGGAGTTGGAGGGAGAGGATGTGGTTCCTCTTAACGAGGGGAAGATAGATGTTGCAGAGAGTTTCAAAACTAAGGAAGATACCGAAGACTCTGCCCCACGAAGGAGACGTAGGATTTAGATCCTAGGGTTGACTCTATTGTCTGTTTTTTTTTTTTTACCTTTTTGGTTCCTTGGATGTTTAGGACTTATGGTTTTGACTCTTTTCATGGAATGAATGACTCTTTTTGTAATGAATGATTCTTTTTTGGAATGAACGACTCTTTTTGGAATGAATGACTCTTTCATTTGCTTTCCAAGCATTATCTACTTTATTTACTTGCTCTAATTTTTGCTTAAGCCATCCTTTCGGATTTTCAACTTAGCGAGCTCTTACCCATTCTTGCCTAAGCCGCCCTTTGCGGGTTTTCGACTTAGCGGGCCCCACTATTGTCTAAGCCGCCCTTTGTGGGTTTTCGACTTAGCGGGATTTTTCTTTCCTTTCTTTTTCTTTTTTTTTTATTATTATTTTTTTTTGTTGGCAAAAGAAAAATGGATAAATGATTTTTATTAAAATTTAGACCGTGCTCAAAGAGAGCTGCCTACATATCTCGAATTAGTTTGCAAGAATCAGGTCTAATGTAGTTCCTTACAATGCATGATTATACATAATATTTCTTTAATTGATCCAGATTGCATGGGTTTGTGAACTCCAGACCATCCAAATCAGACAAGATGACGGCTCCGCCAGAAAGTATTTTCTTTACAATGTAGGGTTCAGCCCAATGAGGACGAAACTTCCCACGAGGATCTGTAGCAGGTGTTCTGATTTCTTTCAGAACCAAACAACCTTCTTCTAACTTTCGATCTTTGACCTTTTTGTTGAAATGTCTGGCCATTCGCCTCTGATACCCTTGAATTTGATGGAGAGCTTGAAGTCTTTTTTCATCCAAACCCAACAACTGATGATGATAATTGCTAATCCATTCAGCTTCATTTATCTGACTTTCTTGCATTATCCTCACCGATTGAACTTCCAGTTCAATGGGGAGTACTGCTTCCATTCCGTACACCAGTGAATATGGGGTTGCCCCAGTAGGAGTTCTAATTGATGTTCTATATCCCCACAAAGCCAGTGGTAACTTCTCATGCCAACCCCTATGTTCCTTGATCATTTTTTGTATGATCACCTTTATAGACTTATTTGCTGCTTCTACAGCTCCATTTGTTTGAGGTCTATAAGGAGAGGATTTATGATGCTGGACCTTCTTATCCTTCAAGAGTTTAGCAAATTTCGCTTGGAAATGAGTTCCATTATCGGTGATAATCTCGAATGGTGTTCCGTACCGACAAAGGATGTTGGTTCGGACAAACTGTGCTGCCTTTTTGGCGTCTAATTCTGCATAGGAAGCTGCTTCAACCCACTTTGTGAAGTAATCCACTGCTACCAAGATAAACTGATGTCCATTCGAGGCTTTTGGATGTATTTTGCCAATTATATCTATTCCCCAAGTAGCGAAGGGCCATGGAGAAGTGATTGGATTCAGGGCAACGGGAGGTTGATTCTGCAGCTTAGCAAATATCTGACACTGATGGCATTCTTGCACAAAAGCCACACAGTCTGTATTCATGGTGGACCAATAATATCCTAGATTGGCTATTTTTTGAGCCAAGGCGATCCCATACATGTGCGGTCCTGATTCACCACCATGCACCATTTCCATTATCCGCTTAGCCTCTGCTTCATTCACACACCTTAGGTGCATTCCATTCCAACTTCTTTTGTAGAGGATGTCTCTATTAAGAATGTAACCTGTGGCTAGCTACCTTATTGCTCTCTGATCAACCCTTGATGATCCCTCCGGATAACTTCCATCCTTGAGATAACTCTTGATATCCCAGAACCATGGTTTACCATCGGCCAAATGCATTACGTGGGCGGGCTGTTTCTGAAGCTGAACTTTCAATGGACGAATGGCTTTCCCCTCCTTGATATTGATCATGGAAGCTAAAGTAGTCAGGGCATCAGCAAACTAATTCTTTGCTCTTGGGAGATATTCGAAGGACAAATCATCGAATTGTTGTGCCAAATGATCGAGACGTTGTAGGTAAGGAACTAAACGCTCTTCTCTTATTTTCCATTTCCTTAAAGCTTGTGATACTATTAAAATAGAATCACCATAGACCTTTAGGTTCTTAATCCCCAATCCCAAGGCGGCTTCGAGCCCATTGATGCAAGCTTCATATTCCGCTTCATTGTTTGTGCAGCTAAAGTCAAGTTTAACTGCAAAGGGAATGTATTCTCCACAAGGAGTTTTGAACACAATCCCAATCCCATTTCCATGATAATTGGATGCCCCATCAAAATACATCTCCCAAACACTTCTTTCCACATTCAAGAGGTCTTCATCAGGGAAATTCATTTCTCATAGCTCGTCTTTTAAGGGTAATTCTTCTAACTGGTCAGCTATTGCCCCACCTTTCATAGCTTTCCTTTGAATGAATTTTAAGTCAAAAGCTGCCAATGTTGACACCCACTTTGCCATTTTGCTGTCCAAAACAGGCCTCTCCATAAGGAATTTCAAGGGACTCTATTCTGCGATGACACAAGTAGTGTAAGAAGACAAGTAGTGTTGTAACTTCGTGCAAGGCCAATACAATGCTAAACACAACTTCTCAATCTTGTTATACTTTAATTCATAGTCCAACATCCTTTTACTGAGGTAGTAAATTGCATTTTCTACCTTTGTACCTTCGGCCTCTTGAGCTAGCATTGCACCCATGGCTTCATCTGTTACAGACAAATACAAGAGCAGAGGTTTTCCCATTCTGGGAGGTTGCAGAATTGGCGGACTTAATAAGTATTCTTTGATCTTGTCAAAGGCCTTCTGGCAATCTTCATTCCATTCTTGTGAAGCACCTTTCCTTAGTAGCTTAAAGATAGGACCACAAGTCTCTGCCAACTGTGATATGAATCGACTGATATACTGTAATCTACCTAGCAAGCCTCGAATTCCCTTTTCTATTCTTGGTGGAGACATTTTCAGAATAGCCTTCGACTTTGCTGGATCAACTTCTATTCCTTTCTTGCTGACCAAATATCCCAAAAATAAGCCTGATGTTGCTCCAAATAGGCATTTTGCAGGATTAAGCTTTAAATTGTACTTGCGAAGTCTAAGGAAGAACTTCTCAAGTGCTTCAACGTGCTCTTCTGGAGATTTTGACTTAACAATCATATCGTCAACGTACACTTCCACTTCTTTGTGAATCATGTCATGAAAGATTGTTGTCGCCATCCTTTGGTAGGTAGCCCCTGCATTTATCAATCCAAAAGGCATAACCCTATAGCAGAAAGTGCCCCATTCTATAATGAAAGCTGTCTTCTCTTTGTCTGGTGGGTGCACCATGATCTGATTGTACCCAACTGCGAGGTCAGTCATGGAAACCATCATATGCCCCGCCATCCTGTCTATTAGCAAATCGATGTGTGGTAGCGGGAAATCATCCTTAGGACAAGCCTTATTCAAATCTCTATAGTCAACACACATCCTGACCTTTCCGTCTTTCTTCGGGACCGGCACAATGTTTGCCAACCAGGAAGGGTAGGCAATTGGTTCTATGAACCTATTATCCAGTTGCTTGGCAACCTCTTCTTTAATTTTCAAAGACCATTCTGGCTTCATTCTTCTCAACTTCTGCTTAACCGGCTTTGCATCGGGGTATAGCGGAATCTTATGAACTGCTATTGCTGGGTCTATTCCCATGACATCACTTGTCTTCCACATGAAGCAGTCGACATATCTTCTGATGCACTCAACAACCTGTTCCTTATTCACACAATCATATGCAATGTATGTATATTCATTTTCTTTGCCAATTATTATCTTTTCATTCATTTCTTTTATTTCATTTATTTCATTTTTGCTAGATAATACTTGGAAAGCGAAAGACATAGGGTAACCAAGAACTTGAACAATTTCATTAATAATGGCGGAGTCATCCTCCAGAGTTACATTATATTCGACATCAGGGTTTTCTATTCTTGAAGCTAAGGAAGACTCAGAACTGGACTCTGACTCGGTGTTTGACTCAAGATTTGACTCGGTACAAGACTCAGGTTTGGGGTGTGACACAGGACTAGGTTTGACTATAGCCACTTGTCCCTCCTCGGCATACCAGTTCATCAGTGGTCCATCTGTTGTCTTGATCAGCTTCGTGAAGTCCCTTTTGTCTTCAAAATTGGTTATCATAGCAACCTCATGAAAGAGACTAGGCTGCATGAAATCTTCCACTTGTGGATCAGTTATAGGTTTTGGCTCTTCTTCCTTTATGGTAAAAACATCAGTGAACATCTCAAAACCCGGTAACCTCTTTCCAGTCATAGGAGAATAGAATGGTTCCTGAAAACCACAGTAAGGAACTGCTTTCCGAGGTTTGCAAAAGTGACCATTCAGAGTTCTAAAGTAAGGGCGCATTTTGAGGCTTTTTGCCCCCCAAGTCTTCTTTTTCTTCTTCCCATGCTCAAACTCTTCTATCTCCTCGTCTGTGGGTTTGTACCCCAAGCCAAAAGTTCCCTTATTCTCAGGTTCTTCCCATGGCCGCACTATGGATGATTTTTTCCCAGATCTCATCATTTCCATCCCGGGTAGCAGACCTACTCTTAACATCATTCCCACCAGGCAATTGATTTGGACCTCTCCAAAGTCATATAGGATAAATGGCCCTTTGGGCCTCTCTCCTTCAATGCATTGAACAGTGTCATAATGGAACCCAGTCAAGGCCATAGCAGTTTCACCAGGAACAACCTCAAAGAGAGACTGATCCGTGGTTTTCTTGTTGATTTCACATGTGTCTCCTTTAATAGTGATGGTTTTTCCTTCGAAAGGGAACTTAAGTTTTTGATGTAATGAAGAAGGTATAGCATTATTCTGATGAATCCACGGCCTTCCAAGGAGGAGATTAAAGCTTGCGGGTACATTAATGACCTGGAAAGACACTCTCATTTTCACCGGTCCAATAGCAACTTCCAGAGTAGCAACACCCAAAATTTCTCTTCGTGTGTTATCATATGCTCTAACAATTTGATCAGAAGGTGTAAGATCTGTAGCCTCCAATCCCAGACAGCTTGCTACTTTTAAGGGACATACATTTAAGGCTGACCCATTATCAATGAGAACCATGGGCACAGTCTTTCCCCCAGTTTGTATGGTGATGTATAGAGCATCATTGTGTTTCATGCCATCTTTTGGTAAATCTACATCAGAAAACCTGATACTCAATGCCTTGGTTGATTGGGTCAAAGTGGCCACCAAAGCTTCTGGGCTTGTGTCTACTGATGTATCAAGTTGACTCAAAGCTTTACTGAGAGCCTGACGGTGTGGGAATGAGGAAGCAAGGAGCTCCCAAATTGACACCTTAGCTTGAGTTTGTTTAAGTTGAGTGAGGACAGGGTCTTCCTTTGGTTCTGGCGTCTTCTTATATGGGTGATTTGGGGTTTTAGGGGTTTTCCCCAAGTCAAGTGGTTGATATTGCCTTCCACTTCTTGTCAAAGCATCGACCTCTTCAGTGAGGTCATTCAGATCCAGCACACATATTTCATTCATTTCCGAGAGAAGTTTGAAAGGATCAAACAACTCTTCTTCCACAGTGATGGCGTGGATGGAATGATTGGGCAAAGAGTTAGTATTAATGTTTGGTCGACTCCTGAGAGGAATGATGTCACCACTATCCACCAAATCATGGATGCGGTTTTTCAGAGTCCAGCAAGCATCTGTCCTATGCCCTTTTCCTTGATGGTATTCATAGTACTCATTGGCCTTATAATTGAAGGGTAATGGGTTTGGAGGAGGCCTCGGGTCCAAAGGCTTCAAGTACTTTGCTTCCACAGCCTTTTTAAACACTAGATGAAGGGGCATCCCAAGGTCGGTATATTGCCTTCTTGGCTGATTTCTCTGCCCAAGATTGCCCACACGTAAAGGATTTGCAGGGGCAATATTGGCCACTTCATTGACCTTGCTTGAGGAAGCAGCTTGGCCCTGTTTCTTATACTTTGAAGCAGCTCCCTCATCCACTATCTTACCCAATTGTATCAAGTCTTCTACCTTAGTTGCAGTCGCAATGAGCGATTTGAAAGTAGGTAGGTATTGGGTTTGCAGTTGAGCTTGATATGTAGGCCTTAGGTTCTTGATTATAATATCAATTTGCTCCTGTTCTGAAGGGCGATTAATCATTTGGGCAGCCTTCGCCCTCCATCTCGTAAGGAACGAGGAGAAGGGTTCATTGTTGTTTTTTTTGGTAGTCTCAAGCTCTCTTCTAGTGACATCTACCTCAATATTGTAGTGGTATTGAGTGTTAAATGCATTGCAGATGTCTTCCCAGGTCTTAATCTTGGCACGATCTGTAATATCCCAAAATGTGCCCTAGAAGTTTTAGTATAATTGTTGTTTTATTTGAATTAAAATGTATATGTTAATTTGGGAGAGAAAAGAAATTTAAAAGAAAGTGTATATGTTGTGTATATGGAAGTATATACAACATATATACAAGTCAAATGTTATGGTCAAGGGATGAAGATAATTATTTTGTTCTTTGTGAAATTACTAAATAGGGTAATAAGTGAAAGAGAAGTAAAATAAATAGGTGAGGGTATTTAAGTAATTTCTTATTTTGGAATACTTGGTGGAGGTTTAAAGAGATGAGATATTTGACTTTTCTTTATTTCTTCTTCTTTCCTTCTCCATTGTTGGCCGGCCATCCTAGACAAGAGAGAGAGCAAGAGTGAGTTGGTGTTTAAAGATCAAATTGAAGGAGATTTCAAATAAACAAGTTGGAATTTCAAGAAAATTTCATTATTTTGGTAAGTTCTCTCTTGATTGCTCTTGTTGTTTTTGAAGTTATTTTTGGAGTTTGATGAAGTGTTGTTGATAATATGGTTAGGATTGCTTGTGGTGTGTTTGCAAGTGTTGAAATGGAATTAAAGATAAGAAGTTAGGTTGGTGTTGGTGATGGAAGAGGAAGAGTGGTGTTTAGTGAAAATTTTTCTGTTTTACAATTAGTAAAGGCTGTGACTTGTATGATATTTAATTAAATATAGAAAAATGTTCTTGAAGTGAATTTTTGATATGTTGTGCCTCTATGAGTCTAGAATGACTGAAAATATGTTGATTCGATTTTGGAATGGTTATGATTTTGGAAAGATTATTTTTACTAGACCTGTTCCAGCAGGTACCTTAACTGAGACAGCTATATTTCGGGATTTTTAATAAAATGTAGAAAAATCATATTCAATTGAATTTTGGATATGTTGTTTCTTAGTGAGTCTAGTATTTGAGAAAAATAATTTGGAACCACTTTGATTGAATTTAGTTTATGGAATTCACAAAGTTCAGAACTGCTGCCAGGATGCAGGGCAATTGGGGCAGTCTGGTTGGGTGAACTATTTGACCAAGATTTTGTGTTCAGTTTGATCTGAAATTTTGAAGGAATTATTTTAAGATGTAAATTTTAGTTCTGTAAAAATTTTATAATTTTTAGTAAAGTAGATTATTTTATACAATTTTTCAAAAAAAAGGATAGAGTGGAGTCTAAAACCAGAATGTACTATTCATATGGTCATTTTGCTAATACTCCTTTTGGATTAGGTTGTGAAGAGGTTGAATTGCCTTAGCCTAAGTGTTGAGGATTCTTGGAAGAGTAAGTGTATAGATTGGTGTGAGTTGGTTTTAAGGTAAGTACAAATTACATTATTTCATACATTCATATTATGTTGAGATTTAACATACATTTGATTGTAAATGTGTTAAGAAATCTAATGCATTATTAATGCATATTAATAATGTATGTTTGGTATGATGTGAATGTTGTGATGAGTATGTAAAATATGTGTTAATGCCATTGATTATATCCATTTGAATGATGAAATGAAATATGGAATATGAAATGTAAAAGATGTGATATTATGAAGAATTGCCCTATTGTGATTTGTGATCATATGAGATATGAGGCCATGGTTGTTGGCTATGATAATGCAAATGAAATATATAATGGAGGCATGGTTGCCTAATTAATTATGAGAAATGAAATGAAAAGAAATTGATAATGAGATAAATGAAATGATTGTGTGCCTAATATGTTTATTCAATTTTTAGAGTTCTGGTTTTGGCGGCATGCTTATGAATCACTGGATAGGTGAAATGACTGGGTCGTAAGCCGATTCCAGTTGAAAAATGTGAAATGTGATGTTTTTGGGGTGAAATGACCGGGTCGTAAGCCTCAAAAACAAATTATTTAAACTAGATTGGGTGAAATGACTGGGTCGTAAACTCAAATCTAGTTGATTATCCATGGATAAATGTATTGATGATTATGATTATAGACCAAAACAGTAACTCTGAACTTTGAATAGCATATTAGATTATTTTTGGGCCCATGCTTGTGTTTGTTTAAATGTGACTATTGAATGGTTAAACAAATGAATAATGAGATGACTACTATACATACGTTATTGAAACCGGTAAAATTTGAAATATAATATTCTCTTGATTGTGTGACATTAGCATGGCATTAAAGCATCATAGCACTGTAATTTGTACCACTAAGCCATTGGCTTAGCGCGAATGTGATTCTTCGCGCAGGTGACAGGGAAGAACCAGAGAGTTCCTCTAGGCCAAGTCGAGTCTAGATTTTGAGGTGTTGATAGTGGGCTTAAAGATCAAAGACTGACTGCCAAAGAAATGTATAAATTTTATGGGTTGTAAAACTTGAGTTTGGATATATATGAATTTGTAAATATTGTTATTTTTCGCTGCATAGTGAACAAATATTTTATCTACTGTATTTCATAATAAACCTTTACTTTATGTTGTACTAGAAGTGTAAATCCTTTGTGCAGGTTGTAGTTGAGGTTATAAGGGGGATTTATTGGGAGTGTACTGAGAATGATTTTGTTTGCATTGATTTGTGTAAAATGTTTTTAAAAATCAGAAAAAAACCAGTTTTGTCGACACTTGGGACTCAATTTTTAGGCAAAACTATGGCAAAATTTCTGTAAAAATCGAAACTAAAAATTTGACTAAGTAAAATTGGTAGCAACATTAGGATAGTGTGGCGCCTCTACTCGGCTTACATATGTAGGTCGGGAAGGGGTGTTACAATTTTTGGTATCAGAGCCTAGGTTTGAGATTCTCAACCTAGGTCAATTGTAAGAAAAAGAATATTTTGATTTTTAAAGTGGGTTTTTGAGTAAAATACATGTTTTGGTATGGCAGTCTTTGATCTTTAATGAGGAATATTCTGTTGTGTTTGCAGATATAGGTAGAGATGGCATCTCATTCACGACAGTCAGTTGAGGGTAGTGCGGAAAGTGTAGCTCCTGAAGAGAGTAGAGATGGAGCTAGATTTGAGAGGGTTAGTGAGGCACCTGTTTCTGTGCCAGAGAGATCAGCTGCTGAGGAGGCTCCGCCGGGTTGATTAAGGCATATGGTAGAACTGTTGAGGGGAGCTCCAGTGCAGCCACCACCACCACCACCACCACAGCCTCAGATGCCGGTAAGACATTATGACAAGTTAAGAAAATTTGGGGCTGAAGATTTCTTGGGCACTACCGATCCTGCAGTGGCTGAGCAGTGGTTGGATAAGGTACAGAGAATATTCATACAATTGCAAGCCACTTCGGATGAGAAATTTGACTATGCCAGATCCCTCCTGCAGAAAGATGCCTATGATTGGTGGAAGACAGTTCCTCATGCTATGGATGATCCACCTACATTGTCCTACAGTGATTTTCTACGGGAGTTTGAGCTGAAATATACTCCGAGGGAGTATAAAGATGTGAAAAAGATGGAATTTCTGAATTTGAAGCAGAACAGTCGGACTGTGACAGAATATGAGGTCAAATTCATTCGGTTGAGTCACTATGCTGGAGGTATTATTTCAGACGAGATAGATCGGTGCAGAAGCTTTGAGGAGGGATTGAGGCCCTCTATTATGTGTCTTGTGGCTGGTTCTAGATACCAGGATTTGCAGCAGCTAGGAGTGTGGAGAGAACCCAAGATATTGCAGCAACTGCTACCGAGGAGGAGACCAGGGTCAGAAGACCCCAGTTTGAGGCAGGGTCTTCATCTGTAAAGAGAGGTAGAGGCAGTTTTGTTCCTAGGATCATTAGGAGTCAGAGGCAGGCTAGTAGATCAGTTCAGTTTCAGAGACAGAGGCCGAGACCGACAGTTTCTGTAGCTAGTGCCCCGACTCCAGTGATTCAGAGGTCTACTCCACCTGTATGTGAGCATTGTGGTAAAACCCATAGGGGTGTGTGTTGGAAGATTGGTGGACCAGCTAGATGTTTTAGATGTGGGTCACCAGCACATTTTGTTAGAGATTGTCCTGAGATGCAAGAATATAGGCAGGCTGATACTGCGGCTTCTCGACCTAGTGTCAGTAGAGGTGGTCGAGGAGGCAGAGGTTTCAGTAGGGGTGGTAGATCCGGGTTTAGTCAGAGAGGAGGATCTTCATCCAGAGACAGTAGACCGGACGAGGCCGGATCTTCTCAGAGAGTATATGTGATGCAGAGGCAGCCAGATGCTTCAGCAGTTATAGCTGGTACATTCTCTTTATTTGGCATTTCAGTTCTTGCTTTGATTGATCCAGGATCTACTCATTCATACATAAGTGCATCTATCTTGCCTGTGTCTGAATTGCATTCAGAGTCCTTAGGATTTGATGTCTTAGTGACCAATCCTTTAGGACATAGTGTTGTGGTGAGTAGGGTGCATCGTGAGAGTGCAGTTGTGGTTCAAGGTGAGGAGTTTCTTGGTGATTTAATTGAAATGCCTTTTAAAGAATATGATTTGATCTTAGGCATGGATTGGTTGTCTAAGCATGGAACTATAGTAGATTGTCAAAAGAAATGTGTTACTTTGAGAACTGGTGATGGTAGAAGTATATTAGTATCTAGTGAGCAGAGACAATTTGCATCCTTGTTTGTATTAGCTGTAATAGCCATAAAGTTGATTAGAAAAGGGTGTGTTGCTTATCTTGCTCATATTATGGATACCAGAGTAATGGGTTCTCAACTTGATAGTATACCCACAGTTGCTGAGTTTTTAGATGTATTTCCAGAGGAGTTGCCAGGGTTACCCCCTGAGAGAGAGGTTGAGTTTGGTATCGATTTGTTGCCTGGTACCACTCCCATCTCTATCACTCCTTATCAAATGGCACCTGCTGAATTGAGAGAGTTGAAGGTGTAGTTGCAGGAGTTGTTGGATAAAGGGTTTATTCGCCCTAGTGTTTCTCCGTGGGGAGTTCCTGTGTTGTTTGTAAAGAAAAAGGATGGTACTTTGAGGTTGTGCATCGATTATAGGCAATTGAACAAAGTAACTATCAAGAATAAATATCCTTTGCCTCGAATTGATGATCTCTTTGATCAGTTGAAGGGAGCAGCGGTGTTTTCCAAAATTGATTTGAGATCAGGGTACCATCAATTGAGGGTTAGAGCTGAAGATGTTTCTAAGACAGCTTTCCGCACAAGATATGGGCATTATGAGTTCTTGGTAATGCCTTTTGGATTGACGAATGCACCTGCAGCTTTCATGGATTTGATGAATAGGGTGTTTAGGCCCTATCTGGATCAGTTTGTGGTGGTTTTCATCGATGATATTTTGGTGTATTCACGTAATGAGGAAGAACATGTCAAGCATCTGTGAATTGTGTTATAGATCTTGAGAGAGAAACAGTTGTTTGCTAAGCTGTCAAAGTGTGAGTTTTGGCTTGACCAAGTAACTTTTCTCGATCATATAGTTTCAGCAGATGGTATAAGAGTTGATCCGAGTAAAGTTGAGGCCATTTTGAATTGGAGTCCACCAAAGTCAGTGACTGAAGTTAGAAGTTTTCTGGGTTTGGCAGGCTAATATCGAAGGTTTGTGAAAGGTTTTTCTTTGATAGCTACTCCACTCACCAGATTGCTTCGAAAGGGAGTTAGATTTGTGTGGACAGATCAGTGTCAAGCTAGTTTTGATCATTGTGAGAGAAGATTTTTGTCCCCACTCCCGGTGGAATGGTTCTTGCGACTTCGGCATTATTTAGGCTCGGGGCCTTAGAGAACACGGACCTAAGTCCGGAGAAAATGGAGTCGCCACCCGGACGGGCTTGGAAAAAAGAAAGGGGTGGATGACTCAATTCCTAAGGAATCCCCAACCCCCTAATGGGTTTGGAAAGTTGGGTAACTGTGGGGAAGGTGAGAAATAGCCCAGCACCCCCACAATGTCCGGTTCATTGGAACCGGCCTCCTTTACAGGTCTTAATATTATAAGATTCTTAAATATAACAACATTACCCATATTACACACAATAAAAAGAAAGCATCATTATATTAAAATCAAAGCAATGTCCAAACAAAACAAAACAAATAAATGGGCACCCATCCGAAGATGGAAATATGCCCTTAAATCACTTGCCTAAATAGGACACCCACAAAAAGGTAGAAACATGTCCTTTACATAGGTTCTAAAATAGAAAAGCAATTTAAATTACATGAATTTAACTAATGAGGTACCCACCAAGTGGAAACATACCTCTTACAACATTTGGAAAACTAAATAAATTGATAAAAGTAAATAACCATTCATCATAAATAAATCATTCATCAAAAGTATTAAATATCAATAAAAAGTAAACATCCATCCATAATAAATTAAATAAACCAAGTATTGAGCTTAAAATAAATTAAAGCATATAAAATAAATCAATGCATAATCAAATATAGAATTGAATAAGGCAAATAAAAATCTAAATTATAGCTATTGTTTCCATTTAGGGTTCTTTATTTCATGTGTTTAGGGTTTTGGATTTTCATGAGTTTAAGCTACTGTGACTTTTTAAAGAATTAAAATAAATTAAGGATTTTATGTTTTAAAAGGTTGGTAAGACACTTTGATTAAATAAATTAAGGTTTGAATGGTGAAATCATGAAACTAGGGATTTGGACACTTTAAAATTCTTTTGATTTGTGGTTTTAAATGATGATTTCAAGCTTACTATGTAAAATTAAAACATTTGTTTTTATATGAATTTTAAGGTTTTAAAGGATTAGGGTTTATAAAAAATTAGGGTTTAACGCTTTAAATGGGTTAGGGTTTTACTATTTTAGGTTTGGAGTTGAGTTAGGTTTTAGTGTTTTAAAATTAGGGTTTTCAGTGATGCATGAAGCTTTTAGGGTTTGAAAATCAATTTGATACTTTTATGAGGTTTTATGAAAATAAACAAATGATTTAAAGTTTATAAAAGCAAAAAAGTAGTTTTTAAAGCTGTTGGAAAGAAACAGAATATAATTTAAGCGTTTTGATGATTTGGAAAGTAAATTAGGTTTTGGGGTTTTAAAGAAATAAAACTAATATCTTTAAACTTTTTAAGAAATAAAGCAATGATTTAAGGTTTTTTTTTAAGATTTAAACAAAGGGAATTAGGGTTCTAGATTTTTGAATTAAAAAACACAATTTCATAGTTTTGACTACTGTGAAGAAAAAAAATAGTTAATACATACCTCCTTTGGATGGTTTTTCCAAAAATTATTCTTTTTGATGAACAAGGTCAAAGACAAGCTTTTTTTGCCTTTGAATTGCTTGAATTGTTTTTTTGCTCTCTCAAAAAATCAGCTTGATTTACTCCCTTTCCTACTCAATTTCGGATAAATTTTGTTCCAAGTTTCTGTCCACTTTTTCTCCCCCTTTTTCCGTGTTGTTTAATCAATATTTATAGAAGTTTTTTTTGATTTTTTTTCCTAGTTGCTCACGGCATAAATTATAAAATAAGAAAAGGAAACCGAAACCTAATTGTATTAGGTTTTGGAAAATTTGCGTCGGAAAATATCACCGGCGAAAAAAAAATTGTTGTGAAAAAATTGCGCTAGCAAAATAATTCGCCGCAGTTGGCTGCGGCAGGGGGTGGGGAATCGGCCTGCGGGCCATTTCGCCCGCAGGAAATTCCTGCGGGCGAAATGGCCCACGGCCAAGCCCGTGCTAGAATTTTCGGCGACGAAAGCCGATTTTTCCATCGCCGATTTTTATTTTTATTTTTTGATTTTTATTTGTTTATTTTTTTAGTAATAAAAATTAGATAATAAAGAAAAAATTTATTTAATTAAGATAACAAAAATTATTTTGGACCAATTAAAATATATTAGATAACACAAAAATTATTTTGGACTAAACAAAATATATTGGACTAGACTGGGTCAAAAATTAAGGGTCTACAGTTTGCCCCCTGCTTGAATGATTTGAAACTTTAGTGAAAGAGAGTGAAAAGCAATAAGGCTTAATTTTTGAGATGGTGGAGTTTTTGGGTTCTGGACCCGGTTCGAGTTCTGGACTCAAAGATAATTCTAGGTTCTGGACCTAAGGAAAATTTGGGTTCTGGACCCTAGCTAAGTTCTGGACTTAGAAATAATTCTAATTTATGGACCTAATGGTAAATTTTGGGTTCTGGACCCGAGCTAAGTTCTTGGACTTAGAAATAAATTCTAGGTTCTGGACCCGAGCTAAGTTCTGGACTTAGAAACAAATTCTAGGTTCTGGACCTAAGGAAAATTTGGGTTCTGGACTCAAGCTAAGTTCTGGACTTAGAAACAAATTCTTTGTTCTGGACCTAAAGAAAATTTGGGTTCTGGACCCGGTTCGAGTTCTTGACTCAAGAAAGATTCTAGGTTCTGGACCTAAGAAAAATTTGAGTTTTGCAACTGGTTCGAGTTCTGGACTCAAGGAACAAATTCTAGGTTCTGGATCTAGGGAAAATTTGGGTTCTGGACCTGAGCTAAGTTCTGGACTTAGAAACAAATTCTAGTTTCCAGACTTAAGAAAAATTTGAGTTCTGGACCCGAGCTAAGTTCTAGACTTAGAAACAAATTCTAGGTTCTGGACTTAAAGAAAATTTGGGTTCTGGACCCGGTTCGAGTTCTGGACTTAAGGATAATTCTAGGTTTTGGACCTAAGGAAAATTTAGGTTCTGGACCCGAGCTAATAATAATTTTTTATTTCAAAAAGTTTGGCTAATTTTATGCATATGTCTTCTTATTTCCCCCTGGGTGTAAGAATATTTGTATACCCGCAATTAATTGAATGATTAAAGTGAATAAATAAATTTATCGTTTATTTACTATGTAATCACTGTTCATGCACTATTTACTATTCATAAATAGTAAATTTACTATTCACAAATAGTATCAAATAGTATTTACTATTGAAAATAGTACTTTTACTATTTATAAATAGTAATAGTTTTCATAAATAGTAACATTTACTATTTATCAATAGTAATACTATTTATAAATAGTAAATTTTACTATTATCAAATAGTATTTACTATTAAAAATAGTACTTTCACTATTTATAAATAGTAATACTAATTCATAAATAGTACATTTACTATTTATCAATAGTAATACTATTCATAAATAGTAAAATATACTATTTATAAATAGTAAATTTACTATTCATAAATAGTTTTTAATTTTATTTTTTTGCTTGCCGTTTCTCTATAAAAAGCCACCATTCTTTCATTTTACTTCACAACACGATTTCAATTTCATAATTCTCTCAAATTTCTTTCAATTTTAGCACATATTTTTCAAAAACAATGCATGCTTCGAGGTCAGGGACTCATTCTAATGCCGAGTTATTGGAGTTTATTCGGCACCATGAAGATAGAAATTTAGATATACTAGCCGAGATGCCGCTCCATCGCAGTTCCAATCCAAAGAGCGAGGTAATTATATTTTTTTCCTTTTTTCTTGATTTTTTGCCCTTTTTTTGTTATTATTTGTTATTGTAAAAAAATAAATTAATTTAAGTAGATAGAATAATATGTGCTTACCTGGTATTAACTTACCTGGGTGTGTGTTAGCATGATCGTTGCGTTGTTCAGGCTAGAGGGTGTATTTACAAAGCCCGACAATGGTACGATGTAGTGCCTTCTCGGGTAAGGCGGATTATCCGAGATTGCGGCTTTGAGCAGTTCATCTTACAATTGCCATCCAAGGAATATCAGATAGACCGGAGCGTAGTCCAGGCACTTGCAGAGCGATGGCTGGATACAACCCACACTTTTCACTTGTCCATTGGAGAGATGACAATTGGTCCGGTCGATTTTACTGTCATTACCGGCCTTCGATATGATGGTGCTCCGGTTCCCCTGACCAACGATATTTTTTACATTTGAAGAAATTCAGGAATTAATTGGTATGGAACCATCATATAAAGGGCATTTTAAGATAAAAATCGAGCCAATTCCCAGTTATTGGATGAACTACAAAAGACGGGTTGGCAGAGACATGGCCGAACAGTATGCTCGAGGATTTTTATTATATCTGCTCGGATCGACCATCTTAGGCAGCACTGAATCCTCCATTCACTTGTCAGTGTTGAGTGCCCTTTCTTATCTCAGAATGGTACCATCTTCTGGCTGGGGTGAAGCTGGTCTCGCGTATCTTTACCATGGTCTTGATAAGCTTTGCCGAAATAAGAAGTCTTTTGTCGGCTTGATGGCGGTTGTCGAGGTATTCTTTTCCTTCATCAATGTTATTTCTACTTTTTCTTGCATGGATTTGATCTTTACTATTATTGTTGTAGGTATGACATATGAACATAACCTCGTGAGGGTACCTGATATTTCCCGAGAGAGAGTCGGGTATCCGAGATTAAATTACTGGTTGTCTGATCGTGTGGACGTTCCTGACTCTCATCATGTGCATACTCACCGCTATGTGTTGAGCCGCCTAACCTGGGACCAGGTAAAATAATATTAGTATGCTTTAAATTTTATGTGAAAGTTTTACTTACCTTATGTTATTTTGCAGGTGAATTTGGCCTGGTGGAGCCCAGAAGAGCGAGCAAACTGGTCTCCTTTGATGAGGGCTGCACTGTCTTTCCAACATTCTCTTCGAATTATTGCTAGCCCCGTGTCTAGTGGCTGGTTTCTCGGGGAGAGAGTTTATGAATGGTTTCTCGGTCTAGAGCAGTGGAGATTTTCGATGCAAATTTTGGAATATACTTTAAATATTATGTCAATCCCGGAGGATGCATGGTGGTTGGCCCGGTATGGTTATGATGCCGAGTCATTTCTCCATTTACCGAGTCCATTTTACTCCTATTTCATTCAAAGAAGACTCTTGAACTTTGATGTATCTCCTGTTGGTGTGCGGTAAATTTCTGACAAAAATGAGGGTAGAGATGAAGAAGAACATCACGGCGCTGCAGGAGAGTCTGTTCCACATCTCGGGGTCAGTACTTCTCAGGTAAATGGCCGTGTTACCTGAGTGTTTCGTCTTCTGTTACTCCTCTGGTCTTTTTTGTTCTTTGAAGATGAGAGTGACACGGCCAGTGGCTTGGCCGTGTCTCCTGGGTGTTTCAGTTTCTGTGTTTTTTTCTTTGGTTCTTCTTTGTTCTTGGCTTAGGACCAGTGACTTGGCCGTGTTGCCAGCCAATGTCACCTACTGTTTCTTTTCTTTCTTTGCTTGGTCCTTCTTGACTTTGCCCTTTAGGTGAGACTGTGTCATGTTCTGCCAAGATTTCCTTTGAGGTGACACGGCCAAGCTTGATTTGGCTTGGCCATGTCTTGCTTGATTCATGCTCTTCTTTCCTTGTTTTGATCTTCCAAGGGAATTTTTGCACTTTAACCACTTTTCCCTTGCAACTTTTTTTTGGTTTGATTCTTCAATGATTGTTGCAGGCTGTTGACTCATTTGATCATGAGGCTAGACCTTCCTTTACTGCCCCTTCATCTGCTCGCTCTAGCCCGCCAGATATGCCATCTCATCCACAAAGTATTGATTTGAATTACATGGTACGTTCCTTATTTCATGGTAACTTATGCTATATGTATGCATGATTATGTATGTTCTTACCTTTTCCTCCTTGGCTCACAGCGGATGCTCAAAGAACAAAATAAGAAACTTCAAGAAGAGTTGGCTGCAAGTCATCAGCAGGCTTCTCATTTTGAAAGTTTATATCATCAATCTGAACAATATTTCCGAGAGTTTCGATTTCAGGGGATAAGGGATCCCGGTGCTTCTTCATCAAGAGGCCCCCAGACTGATGACCATGAGATCCTTTCGTCTACTTCTGATGAGGACCATGACGGATAAGAACTTCAAGGTAATATGGATTTTGGTGCTCCCGCTTCGGGTGATCCCGAGATGAGTAATTTGTCAAATTTGTCAAATAAGAACCTATGTAAACGGCATGTTTCTACCTTTTGGTGGGTGTCCTATTTAGGCATGTGATGTAAGGACATGTTTCCATCCTTGGGTGGGTGTCCATTTATTTGCTTTGTTTGGACATTGCTTTGATTTTAATATATTGATGCTTTCTTTTAATTATTGTGTGTAATATGGATAATATTGTTATATTTAAGAATTTTATAATATTAAGACCTGTAAAGGAGGCCGGTTCCAATGAACTGGGCGTTGTGGGGGTGCTGGGCCATTTCTCACCTTCCCCACACGTACCCAACTTTTTGAACCCATTAAGGGGTTGGGGATTCCTTAGGAATTGAGTCATCCACCTCTTTCTTTTTTCCGGTCCGTCCGGGTGGCGACTCCATTTTTCTCCGGACTTAGGTTCGTGTTCTCTAAGGCCCCGAGCCTAAATAGTGCCGAAGTCGCAAGAACCATTCCACCGGGAGTGGGGGCAAAAATCCCCGCTCACACCTTTCCCATCACCTTTTCCATTTCACTTTTAGAAAAGGTTTGTTTCTTCTATATAAATCACCCTTCATGCCATATTTTAATACATAAACCAACATTCTTTCTCTTTCAATGTGAAGACTCCTTTTAATAGTTTTAATTTTTTCTTTATTCATTCACCATGACCGAGCATCATTCAAAGAGAATTAAAATTCTATTTAAGAATATGGATGCCATTCATTGGAAGTAAATTTCATGGTCAAAACTTAATATTTTAAAATGTTTTCAAAATGTTAAATTGGACCACTCCTTCTTACATGCCATGGCTTCCTTTTGGAATACGGATTCTAGGGTATTTAGAATTAATGGTTTTGAAATATGTCCCTTGATTGAAGAATTTGAGGCCATCCTTGGATATCCAAGTAATCAACAAATGGCGTTACCCACATTGATTTCCAAGACTCAATAGAAGATGCAGATATTATTTCAAATTCCAAAACCCGAAGTTCTTCGGTTGATGAGAGGTGAAAAATTTCTACTTGCTTCTTTGATTGACTTTTGTCTCTTTCATTTGGCCTCTACTAAGGCATGGGGACACATACTTTGTCTTTGCTTTCTCGGCCAATTCTTGCTTGTTTCTTCTGACGGTGATATTGATCCACGAGTATTGGATATTATGGACCAAATGGAAGGAGGCTTGTCGCTGGTACCTGTGATCTTAGCCGAGACCTTAGATGGATTAGACCGATTTAAATTAGGATTGTCAAAGAGACTGACTGGGAGTCCGTTGCTGCTTCAGGTAATTACCTAAACTGCCCTTTCAGGTTTTCAATTTAGGTTTTCTTTTTTTTTTCTTTTTATTGCTCTAACTTTTGCCTAGTCCACCCATGCGGGTTTTTGGAACTAGCGAGCCGTCCTAATTTTTGCCTTAGCTGCCCTTGCAGGTTTTCAACATAGCGGACTCTTTTTTTTTAATTTAATTCTTTCTTCACAGATTTGGCTTCAGGAGCGCTTTGTTTGCTTGATACTCCATCCAAGGATTTTGCCAGATACCTGCCACATCATCATTCTGCTAGGAAGCTACTCCATCCTGCTTCTTCATATGCTGACTGGGTTGACTGGATCCACTCACTCTCTGAAGTCAATATCCGTTGGTTGGTATCTTGGTGGAAGATTTCTCGTATCACCATGCGGACATACTTGATGTATGTTCCCCTTGCCGCTCTTCGTCAAGGTACATGCTATGATCCTAGCCGACTTGGCCGTCAGTATGGAGCTGAGCCTCGTGATTCTGACTTTGCTCCCGACTTAGACATGCCTTGCTTGACTGAAGCCTACTTGGATTGGCTGAGGCAAAGCTGGCCTACATGTTACACTTATCGACTACCATAGATTTTTCATTTGTCAATTTAGAAAGTGTATTGTTAGGATGAAAAAATAATTAAAATAATAAAAGATGCTTCTTTTCCATTTATAATTTGTCATCACCTTTTGCTATTGTGTTTATTTGTTTCATCCATATCTGGTCGAATACTTATAACAGTGCACATAGAATAATTTTAACATTAATTCTGTTTTATTAAATTGGGGAACAACCAAACATAAAACCAGCATACACAAGATTACTCCTGTTGTCAATTAGCCCTTTTGGGTTTTCTAATTGACGATTTTCTCTCATTTAGCCCTAATTGTTGCCTAGCCCGCCCTTCTTGGGTTTTTGGGACTAGCGGACTGCTCTAACTTTTGCTTAGGCCACCCTTCTTTGGGTTTTCAACCTAGCGAGCTCTTTTTTTTTTATCATACATAAAACTTCTTCAACTTGTCAATGTTTACTGGCTCACTAAATTCGTTCCCGTCCATGTCCGACAACTTCACTGCACCTTTGCTCATGACTTGTTTCACGACATATGGTCCTTCCCAGCTAGGTCTGAACTTCCCTCTTGGATAAGATACATTAGGCTTACATTGCTTCAACACCAAATCCCCAACTCCGAATTTTCTGATTTTAACCCTTCTATTGTAGGCTCGAGCTATCTTCTTTTGATATAGTTAGTGATGATATAGTGCCTTTAATCTTCTCTCTTCTAATAGAGCTAATTGTGTGTATCTGCTTGCTACCCATTCCGTTTCAGGCAGTTCAGCTTCCAAGACTACTCTCAATGACTTAATTTCTATTTCAATTGGCAATACTGCTTCCATCCCATAAACCAAAGAGAACGGTGTCATTCCAGTAGGTGTTCACACACTTGTCCTATATCCCCATAAAGGAAAGGGAAGCATCTCTGACCAATCCCTATAAGTCTTGGTCATCGTGGACAGAATTTGCTTAATTATCTTGTTTGTTGCTTCTACTACACCATTAGCCTTTGGTTTATAAGGAGAGGATCGATGATGATGGATGTAGTACTTTGAGAATAAATCCTTAACTGCTCCTTGAAACGGTACCCCATTATCTGATATCACACTATGCAAGACCCCGTATCTGCAGATTAGGTTCTTTTCAATAAACCTAGCCACTTGGCTTGCACCTAGTTTATTGAAGGATTTAGCTTCAACCCATTTTGAAAAATAATCTACTGCTACCACAATGAATCGGTGACCGTTTGAAGCTGTCAGATGTATCTCTCCTATAATGTCGATACCCCAGGTGGCAAATAGCCAGGGTGAAGACATTGAATGCAGTTCTTCAGAAGGCATGTGATTCATGTTACCATACATCTGACATTGCTGGCACTTCTTGACAAACTCAATACAATCTCTCTCCATGGTCAACCAATAGTAACCTTGTCGAATAATCTTCTTAACTAGGGCCAAACCATTCATGTGCGGACCGCAACTTCCCGCATGTATTTCTGACATTATACGCTCCACTTCAGGTTTTCTTAAACGTCTTAAATGCACTCCATCAGTCCATCTTCGATATAACTCTCCATGGAAGGTGATGTATTGCAATGACCACCTCCTTATGGCTCTTCTCTCTTTCTTAGTTGCCCCCGGCGGGTATTCTCTTTCCTCCAAAAATTGTCTTATAGTATCATACCACGCATCATGGTCTGTATCAATTTCCATGATTGTTTCATATTCATAGCAAGGAGTTGATGAACTGGTCAAGATCAGAGGCTTAAGGAATAAGCTAACAGGGTTTTCCCATACCGAAGCCAATGTGGCTAGGGCATCAGCCATCTGATTTTCTTCCCTTGATAGGTGTATAAACCTACACTCCTTAAAATTCTTTTTCATCATGGTCAAGTAATGGTGGTATGGTTTTAATTTTTCTTCTTTCAACTCCCATTCTCCAATTACTTGGGATACAACTAGCAACGAATCACCATAAACTTCCACCCTATCCACCTTTATAATCCTTAGGGTTTCCAAACCAAAAATACAAGCTTCGTATTCCACCATATTATTGGTTGCCCTAAATTTCAACTTTTTGGCTAAAGGGATAAGTTCCCCTTCGGGCGATTCTAGTATAACTCCCAAACCTGCTCCTTTCCTGTTTACTGCCCCATCAAAATACATTCTCCACCCTTGTACTTCAATTGCTTCTAAATGTTCATCTGAAAATTCCAAGATTACCTCTTCACTATCTGATAATGGTTGTTGGACCAGGAATTCTGCTACCGCTCTAAATTTTATCTTTTTCTTGGTTACATACTCAATCTCAAATTCTTCTAATATTATCAGCCATCGACCATATTTCCCAATCAAAGAGAGTGTCTCCCTTAAGTACTTCATTGGATCCAACCTGGAAATTGCTTGCACACTATACGATTGAAAGTAATGCCGCAACTTCTTAGAAGACCAAACTACTGCTATACAAGTCTTTTCAATTATACTATACTTAATTTCATAAGGTAGGAGCTTTCAACTTAGATAGTAAACTGCATGCTCAATCCCCGACTCATCTGCTTGGGCTAGTATGGCTCCTATTGACTCTTCTTCTACTGCTAAGTATAGTAATAGAGGTTTGTCGGGTTTAGGTGGTTTCAAAATAGGTGGATTCAATAAATACTCTTTTATTCGCTTAAAGGCCTTTTGACACTCTTCATTCCATACGACCGGCTGATTCTTTCTAAGCAACTTGAAGATAGGCTCACAAATTGTTGTGAGCTTTGCTATGAATCTGCTAATGTACTGTAATTTACCAATAAATCCCCAAACTTCTCTCTCCATCTTAGGGGCTGGCATATCCCTGATTGCTTTAACTTTGTCAGGATCAATCTCAATGCCATTCGGACCAATCACATGTCCCAATAATTTGCCTGAAGTAACACCGAACACACACTTCTTCGGGTTCAATCTTAGCTTATATTTCAAAGCTGTATCGAAAAATAATTCTAATTTTTGTAAGAGTTGCTCCCTTGTATCTGATTTGACCATCATATCATCAACATATACTTCAACTTATTTGTGCATCATGTCATGAAATAGTGTGGTGGCCATCCTTTGGTAGGTTGCTCCAGCATTCTTTAAACCGAAATATACCCCATGTATTAATGAAAGCAGTTTTGGCTTTATCCTCTTGGGCTATTAACACTTGATTGTATCTAGAAAATCCATCTACAAACGAGTGTAGTACGCTAGAGGCTGCACTATCAATGAGAACATCTATATGAGGTAAAGGAAAATCATCCTTAGGGGAAGCCTTATTTAAATCTCTATAGTCCACGTAGACCCTTATCCTCCCATCTTTCTTTGGCATGGGTACTATGTTGGCTAGCCAATCTGGGTATTCTATCACTTCAAGGAACTTCACTTGTATTTGCTTAGTGACCTCTTCTTTAACCAATTCAGCCCACTCAGGTCTTAATCGCCTAAGCTTTTGTTTGACAGGTTTTATGTGAGTGTAAGTAGGAATATGATGCTCGGCTATATCTCGATCTATCCCCGGCATATCTTCATAAGACCAAGCAAACACTACTTCATAATTTTTGAATATTTTTTCAAATCTCTCTCTCTCATCAGGAGTAAGGTAGGATGCTATGCTAATGTTTTTAGGATTTTCAGTTGTTCCCAAATTTAATGATTGTGTGTTAACAGAATTAATATTAAAGATGCTCATGTAACTACTATTTGAATGTATGCAACCATCAGGAGAAACATCACACAAGTAAGCAAAATTAGACTTTATTGCATTCATTTTGGAAAAGAAAACATCATCATCCTCATACAAAGCAGACAAATTAAAATCAAAATCAAAATCATTGTTCTCAGAATCATAGCAGGATGTCTTCAAACTTTTCTTCGACCAGGGCAGCAATCTCCTCTGTAGTCTTCTCGGCTTTCAGCATAGCTTCATTCTTCTCTTTTGAATTGGATTCTTTGCTAGTTGGCAGGGTGAGTTCTTTCTTCACTTGCTCCACTAGCTCGGCAACATCTACAAAAATTTCAAAACCTGGGATTAACTTACCCATGAACATGATCGGCTCGGGCTTTCCTTGGAGTGGTCCCATATCTGGAGCCTTGACAAAGATCTCTTCAAGTGGTAGGAAGCTCATCTTTTCACTCTTGTTTGGCTGGACATCATTGTCTTCATCATATCCCAACCCTTTCTTGGAAGTTTGAGTTCTAAAATCTGGCAACTTTGTCAAACCGGCCTTACCCTTTCCAAGACTAGCTCCGGGAAGGTAGTTCATGTTCTTCATATTCAAGACTTTAGAGTCCACTACTTCATCATCAGAAATTGTGGCTACTTGAAAACCATTGAGAGGCCTCTCAATCATTAGAGCGTTAACAATCTCATTATCTTCAGCTTCAATGACCACTGTCTCATCTCCGTTGGGGAACTTGATCTTTTGATGAAGGGTGGAAAGAACTCCACCAAGAGGATGAAACCATGGTCGCCCCAAGAGTAAGGCAAAGGTAACCGGTATGTCTAAAACAACAAACTTAACAATAGATTCAATTGGACCAACCTTTACAGCCGCTTTGAAGGTCCCTTCGACATGCCTCTTAGTGTTGTCATAAGCACGAATTGTTACCTCAGTCGGGTTTAGATCTCTTGTTGACATAGCTAGCTTTGGCAATATCTTAAGTGGACAAACATTTATGGTGGACCCATCATCGACCATTACACATGATGTCCTCTTCCCCTTGACTTCTATTTTGATAAAGAGAGGGCGGATGTGGTCTCTCCCCTCCTCCTGTAAGTCCGCATCTGAAAAAGAAACTGCTCCCATATTAACTTCACTCTTTTCTTGAACCTCTTCACATTTCATTATTTCCCCAATTTTTATGAAGTTGATTAACTCCTCCAGTGTTGTGGAGGTAGAAATTGGCATGCTAGCCAAGGCTTTGGCCATAGTTTCTCGGTGCTTTTTAGAAGTAGCTAATAAGTCCCAAATGCTAACACTTGCTTGGGTTCTTTCAATTGCTTGAGCACAGTATCATCTTCTTCTACTTCAACTTCCTTTCCCTTATTAGTTTCTACCTCCTTAGGTGGGGGCCTTGTGTAAGGCTTACCGAATCTAGTATTCATCACCTCATCTTTTTCGGGCTCGGACCAAGTCCACTCCTCCTTCTTGGATACAATATCATCATCACTATCACTTGAATCCCAAAACCCGTTGACAACACAAATTGCTATTTCTCCACATATCATAGCTTGTTCAATTTTGACAAATGCCTCTTCTTCTTTGGTTGCTTCTTCACTCACATCTTGAAAAGAAGACATGACAAAGTCCTCATGCAAACCTCCTCCAATCATGAAGGTTGCTGGTGGTGGTACCCTATTGAATTTTGGCAATGGGTTGTCTTTGGTTTTTGGTTTATTGGGTTTGAGTAGCTTCCCATTATCAATTAGATTTTGAATCTCATATCTCAACCTCACACATCTATCCATGTCATGCCCTTGCATTTGGTGAAATTGACAAAATGCTTTGGTGTCAAAATTAGGTGGGAGAGGGTTAGGCAAAGAACGAGGATTTAAGGGTTGTAGCAATCCCTTTCTTTAAAGCTTGTTGAGAACCCAAGACATAAGTTTTCCAAATTCCAAAAATTATCTCCTTGTTTCGTGGTTAGTAGTATTAACACCGACAGCCTTTTGCATGCTTTGGCTACCAGATTGATAGCTCCCTTTATCGTTCCTTTTTGTTGCAAAGCGACTCTTCTCCCTTTCCCATTCTTCAATTTGCAAACCAGCTTGAAGAAGGTCTTTGAAATCGCGGATGAGTGTATGAGACATCCTCTCACGAAGACTAGGCAACACTCCTCTCACAATCATCCTTATTTGATCAGATTCATCGGGCCTCTTCTTGAGTAAAGCAGCCTTGTTTCTCCATCTCTTCACATAATCTACAAAATTCTCATTCTGCCTTTGCCTAATGGACTCCGCTTCCATTAAGGTAACTTCTAACTCAACATTATATCCATATTGTTGGATGAAGGCTTTGTAAAGTAGATACCAACTCTTTTGTCTTCCATCATCTAAGGTATTGAACCAATTTTGGACAACGGGGGTCCAATGAGAGCATAAAGTACCTTAGGGTTTGAGACTTAGTAGCTCAGGCAGACTGCATGGCAGTGATATACTACTTCACATGGAGATGAGGATTTACGGTGCCATTGTACTTAGCAAAGGAAGGCATCTTGAACTTATAAGGGACCTCTTCATCTTGTTCGAATAGTTTGTCAATCTTAGACATCTCTTCGGTTTTCAACTTCTTCTCAAATTTCTTTTCTAAATCAACAATCATCTTTTCAACATCGGATGTCTCGGTCTGTTCAATAGTTGCTTTCTCAACAATCTTCGGTTCTTTCTTCTTCTCTTGAACATCTTGGTAGTATTGAACCCAATCATCATCGTCATCAATGATCACTTTTTCATCATCAAAAACCACTTCACCAACTTTGGTCTTCCCTTTGTCCTTTGGCTTTTTAGTGCTAGCAGATGCCTCGACACGATTCTCTAAGATTGCAGTCAATTGGTTCTTCATGGTCTCAGCTAGGGCCTCTTTTATTTCTTCCATCTTGGCGTTGAGGGCCTCATCCACCATCCTTTGAATATGTTCAGGCTCCATTGTTTTTGGTGAGCAAGTGATTGAGTCGTTGCTAGATACTTCATCTGCGGCGTAGATCGGATTATTGTAAGCTTTTGAACTATCATAATCCAGGGCTATGAGCCATAGAGGATCAATGATATGAGATGCAAATGTATGCATGTATGCATGAATAATTAATAAACAAGGACAAATAGGATGTTCCTTCCAACCTTATATCATCCACACACGAATGGCGAGTCTCTTTTCCTAGGTATGTGGTTAACAAAATACCAACATGGGGTATCTTGTTTTGGAATAATTCCCTCGGACGTTTCAACCAATAGTTATATTTTCGAAAATGGAAATCCATCCATGATAATTCCCATTAATTAGGTTTTAATCCATTCAACCAACTAAAGTAGCTTTTATGCTATATTGGATTAAAACTAAATTAAGAGGTTTATTATAGATAGATTTCTCACTTGAAAAAGGTAACTAATGATTCATGCCAAAAACAAGCCCATGGTTAATTTATTCTTAGTGTAAACTAGGCCCACAATTGATTTTTGGTATTTCATAATTGACCTAAATAATTTGCAAGCTCTTTGTAAGAAAAGGTTGGGTGAAAAAAGATTTTTGAAAAATGGATTTTGGGCTTAGTATTTGGGCCATGGGCCAAAGAATTTTTAGAAAAGTCTTATGTCCAAAGACCATCTTGAAAAATTTTGAAAATAGCTTTGGTCTTTTGGATTTTAAAGAAAAATTTATTTTGAGCTTACAATATTCTTAGGTCATATTAGAAAAAGAACAAACCAAATAAGCCATGATTTAAGCCAAGATGAATTAACCATAGTCAAACAACATGTAATTGGGGGAAAACCTAAGGAAAGTAACTAGGCCAATTACATGAGCTTTAGTCTTTGGGTTAAAAGGCTTAGGTTTCCATAGCAAGTATATACCAAATGGTACGAGGCTATGAGTGGTTATGCCATGCTCGATCTCCATACCTTGAGTGAAAGTATGGTATCCCTTACATAACACAATACGGGTAACACAGGCGTCCTAACTCATGCACACGATGCAATCTAATATGATGCAATGGATAATATCATTATAAGAAAGAATAGAATAATATAAAGACCAACGGAATCAACTTCTCTTATCCCCAGTGGAGTCACCACTGTGAGCGGGGATTTTTACCCCCACTCCTAGTGGAATGGTTCTTGCGATTTTGTCACTGTTTAGGCTCGGGGCCTTAGAGAACACGGACCTAAGTCCGGAGAAAATGGAGTCGCCACCCGGACGGGCCGGGAAAAAAGAAAGGGGTGGATGACTCGATTCCTAAGGAATCCCCAACCCCCTAATGGGTTCGAAATGTTGGGTACATGTGGGGAAGGTGAGAAATGGCCCAGCACCCCCACAACGCCTGGTTCATTGGAACCGGCCTCCTTTACAGGTCTTAATATTATAAGATTCTTAAGTATAACGACATTACCCATATTACACATAATAAAAAGAAAGCATCATTATATTAAAATCAAAGAAATGTCCAAACAAAACAAAACAAATAAATGGGCACCCATCCGAAGATGGAAATATGCCCTTACATCACATGCCTAAATAGGGCACCCACCGAAAGGTAGAAATATGTCCTTTATATAGGTTCTAAAATAGAAAAGCAATTTAAATTACATGAATTTAACTAATGAGGTACCCACCAAGTAGAAACATACCTCTTACAACATTTGGAAATCTAAATAAATTGATAAAAGTAAATAACCATTCATCATAAATAAATCATTCATCAAAGGTATTAAATATCAATAAAAAGTAAACATCCTTCCATAATAAATTAAATAAACCAAGTATTGATCTTAAAATAAATTAAAGCATATAAAATAAATCAATGCATAATCAAATATAGAATTGAATAAGGCAAATAAAAATCCAAATTATAGCTACTGTTTCCATTTAGGGTTCTTTATTTCATGTGTTTAGGGTTTTGGATTTTCATGAGTTTAAGCTACTTTGACTTTTTAAAGAATTAAAATAAATTAAGGATTTTATGTTTTAAAAGGTTGGTAAGACACTTTGATTAAATAAATTAAGGTTTGAATGGTGAAATCATGAAACTATGGTTTTGGACACTTTAAAATACTTTTGATTTGTGGTTTTAAATGATGATTTTAAGCTTGCTGTGTAAAATTAAAATATTTGTGTTTATATGATTTTTAAGGTTTTAAAAGATTAGGGTTTATAAAAAAAATTAGGGTTTAAGGCTTTAAATGGGTTAGGGTTTTACTATTTTAGGTTTGGAGTTGACTTAGGGTTTAGTGTTTTAAAATTAGGGTTTTCGGTGATGCATGAAGCTTTTAGGGTTTGAAAATCAATTTAATACTTTTATGAGGTTTTATGAAAATAAACAAACGATTTAAAGTTTATAAAAGCAAAAAAGTAGTTTTTAAAGCTATTGGAAAGAAACAGAATATAATTTAAGTGTTTTGATGATTTGGAAAGTAAATTAGGCTTTGTGGTTTTTAACGAAATAAAACTAATATCTTTAAACTTTTTAGGAAATAAAGCAACAATTTAAGGTTTTTTTTAAGCTTTAAACAAAGGGAATTAGGGTTCTAGATTTTTGAATTAAAAAACACAATTTCATAGTTTTGACTACTGTGAAGAAAAAAAAACAATTAATACATACCTCCTTTGGATGGTTCTTCCAAAAATAATTCTTCTTGTATGAACAAGGTCAAAGACAAGCTTTTTTTGCCTTTGAATTGCTTGAATTGTTTTTCTGCTCTCTCAAAAAATCAGCTTGATTCACTTCCTTTCCTACTCAATTTCGAATCAATTTTGTTCCAAGATTCTGTCCACTTTTTCTCCCCCTTTTTCCATGTTGTTTAATCCATATTTATAGAAGTTTTTTTTTGAATTTTTTTCCTAGTTGCTCACGGCATACATTATAGAATAAGAAAAGGAAACCGAAACCTAATTGTATTAGGTTTTGAAAAATTTGCGTCAGAAAATTTCGCTGGCGAAAAAAAAAAACTGCTGCGAAAAAATTGCGCTGGCAAAATAATTTGCCGCAGTTGGCTGTGGCAGGGGGTGGGGAATCAGCCCGCGGGCCATTTCACCCGTAGGAAACTCCTGCGGGCGAAATGGCCCATGGCCAAGCCCGCATTGGAATTTTTGGCCACGATTTTTTCGTCGCCGATTTTTATTTTTATTTGTTAAGATAATAAAGAAAAAATTATTTAATTAAGATAACAAAAATCATTTTGGACCAATTAAAATATATTAGACAACACAAAAATTATTTTGGACTAAACAAAATATATTGGACTAGACTGGGTCAAAAATTAAGGGTCTACAGCATCCGAAAAAGAAACTGCTCCCATATTCACTCTTTTCTTGAACCTCTTCACATTTCATTACCCCTCCAATTTTTATGAAATTGATCAGCTCCTCCAGTGTCGTGGAGGTAGAAATTGGCATGCTAGCTAAGGCTTTGGCCATAGTTTCTCGGTGCTTTTTAAAAGTAGCTAATAAGTCCCAAATGCTAACACTTGCTTGTGTTCTTTTCAATTGCTTGAGCACAGCATCATCTTCCTCTTCTTTATTTCATACTTCAACTTCCTTACCCTTTTTAATTTCTACCTCCTTAGGTGGTGGCCTTGCATAAGGCTTACCGAATCTAGTGTTCAATACTTCATCTTCTTCAGGCTCGGACCAAGTCCACTCCTCCCTCTTGGATACAAGATCATCATCACTATCACTTGAATCCCAAAACCCATTGACAACACAAATTGTTACCTCTTTACTCACCATAGCTTGTTTAATTTCACCAAATACCTCTTCTTCTTTGGTTGCTTCTCTACCCGCATCTTGAAAAGAAGACATGACAAAATCCTCAAGCAAACCTCCTCCAATCATGAAGGTTGCCGATGGCGGTACCCTATTGAACTTTGGTAATGGGTTGTCTTTGGTGTTTGGCTTATTAGGCTCGGGTAGCTTCCCATTATCAATTAGATTTTGGATCTCATGTCTCAACCTCGCACATCTATTCGTGTCATGCCCTTGCATTTGATGAAACTGACAAAATGCTTTAGTGTCGAAATTAGGTGGGAGAGGGTTAGGCAAAGGGCGAGGATTTAAAGGCTGTAGCCATCCCTTTCTTTAAAGTTTATTGAGAACCCAAGCCATCGGTGTCCCCAATTCCGAAAATTGTCTCCTTGTTCCTTGGTTGGTAGCATTAATACCAACTGCCTTTTACATGCTTTGGCTACCAGACTGATAGTTTCCTTTCTCATTCCTTCTTGTTGAAAAATGGTTCTTCTCCCTTTCTCATTCTTCAATTTGCAAACTAGCTTGGAGAAGGTCTTTGAAATCATGGATGATTGTATGAGACATCCTCTCACAAAGACTAGGCAACACCCCTCTCACAATCATCCTTATTTAATCGGATTCATCGGGCCTCTTCTTGAGCAAAGCGGCCTTGTTTCTCCATCTCTTCACATAATCTACAAAATTCTCATTCGACCTTTGCCTAATGGACTCCACTTCCATTAAGGTAACTTCCATCTCAACATTATATCCATATTGTTGGATGAAGGCTTTGTAAAGCAAATCCCAACTCTTTTGTGTTCCATCATCTAAGGTATTGAACCAATTTTGGACAACAGGGTCCAATGAGAGCATAAAGTACCTTAGAGTTTGAGCCTTAGTAGCTTGGGTGGACTACATGGCAGTGATATATTGCTTCACATGGAGATGAGGATTTTCGGTTCCATCAAACTTTGCAAAAGATGGCATCTTGAACTTGTACAGGACTTCTTCATCTAGCTCAAATAATTTGTCAACTTCAGACGTTTCTTCAATTTTTAGTTTCTTCTCAAATTTCTTTTCTAAATCAGCAATCATTTTTTCAACATCAAAAATTTTGATTTTCTCCATAGCTAATCTTTCAACAATCTTCAGTTCTTTCTTCTTGTCTTGAGCATCTTGGTAGTATTGAGCCCAATCATCATCATCATCATCAATGATCACATTATCATCAAAACCAACTTTAGCCTTCCCCTTGTCTTTC
The DNA here is from genome assembly GCA_947685225.1 of Garcia nutans. Classification (NCBI taxonomy): domain Eukaryota; kingdom Viridiplantae; phylum Streptophyta; class Magnoliopsida; order Malpighiales; family Euphorbiaceae; genus Garcia; species Garcia nutans. Next base: position 5,232,021 of record CANTUV010000013.1, read on the forward strand.
TTGGTGCTAGCAGATGCTTCGACATTGTTTTCTAAAATTGCAGCTAGTTTTTTCTTTATGGTCTCGGCCATGGCCTCTTTTATTTCTTCCATCTTGGCATTGAGGGCATCATCCACCATTCTTTGAATTTATTCGGGATCCATTATTTTTGGTGAGCAAGTGATTGAGTCGTTGCTAGAATCTTCGTCTTCGGCGTAGGTCTGATTTTCGTAAGCTTTTGAACTATCGTAATCTAAGGCTGTGAGCCAGAAAGGATTAATGATATGAGATGCAAATGTATGCATGTATGCACAAACACTCAACAAAGAAAGATAATTAGGATGTTCCTTCCAACCTTATAACATCCACACATGAATGGCGAGTCTCTTTTCCTAGGTATATGGTTAATAAAATACCAACATGGGGTATCTTGTTTTCGAATATTTCCCTCGAATGTTTCAACCAATAGTTAGATTTTCAAAAATGGAAATCAACTTATGATAATTCCCATTAATTAGGTTTTAATCCATTTAACCAACTAATGTAGTTTTTAAGCTATACTGGATTAAAACGAATTAAGAGGTTTATTATAAATAGATTTCTCACTTGGAAAAGGTAACTAATGATTCATGCCAAAAATAAGCCCATGATTAATTATTCTTAGTATAAACTGGCTCACAATTGATTTTTGATATTTCATAATTGACCTAAATAATTTGCAAGCTCTTTGTAAGGAAAGGTTGGATAAAAATAATTTTATTTCTAAGCCCATTGTAAAAGATTTTAGAAAAAATGGATTTTGGGCTTAGTATTTGGGCCATGAGCAAAAGAGTTTTTTGATTTATTTTTAGAAAAGTTTTATGTCCAAAGACCATCTTGAAAAGTTTTGAAAATAGCTTTGGTCTTTTGGATTTAGAGAAAAACTTTATTTGAGCTTACAATGCACTTAGGTCATATTAGAAAAAGAGCAAACCAAAGAAGCCATGATTTAAACCAAGATAAATTAACCATAGTCAAACAACATGCATTAGGAGTAAAAACCTAAGGAAAGTAACTAGGTCAATTACATGAGCTTTAGTCTTTGGGTTAAAAGGCTTAGGTTCCCATAGTAAGTATATACCAAATGGTACGAGGCTATGAGTGGTTATGCCTTGCTTGATCTCCATAACTTGAGTGAAAGTATGGTATCCCTCACATAACACAACATGGGTAACACGGGAGTCCTAACTCACGCACACGATGCAATCTAATATGATGCAATGGATAATATCATTATAAAAAAGAATAGAATAATATAAAGACCAACAGAATCAACTTCTCTTATCCCCCAGTGGAGTCGCCACTGTGAGCAGGGATTTTTGCCCCCACTCCCGGTGGAATGGTTCTTGCGACTTCAACACTGTTTAGGCTCGGGGCCTTATAGAATATGGACTTAAGTCTGGAGAAAATGGAGTCGCCACCCGAATGGGCCGGGAAAAAAGAAAGGGGTGGATGACTCGATTCCTAAGGAATCCCCAACCCACTAATGGGCTCGAAAAAGTTGGATACGTGTGGGGAAGGTGAGAAATGGCCCAGCATCCCCACAATGCCCTGTTTATTGAAACCGGCCTCCTTTAGAGGTCTTAATATTATAAATTTCTTAAATATAACAATATTATCCATATTACACAAAATAATTAAAATAAAGCATCAATATATTGAAAATCAAAACGATGTCCAAAAAAACAAATAAATGGACACCCATCCGAGGATGGAAACATGTCCTTACATCCCATGCCTAAATAGGACACCCACCGAAAGGTAGAAACATGTCCTTTACATTGGTTCTAAAATAGAAATGCAATTTAAATTACATGATATTTAACTAATGAGGTACCCACCAAGTGGAAACATACCTCTTACAACATTTGGAAATCTAAATAAATCGATAAAAGTAAATAACCATTCATCATAAATAAATCATTCATCAAAGGTATTAAATAGAAAGTAAACATCCATCCATGATAAATTAAATAAACCAAGCATTGAACTTAAATAAATTAAAGTATATAAAATAAATCAAAGCATAATCAAATATAAAATTGAATAAAGTAAATAAAAAATTCAAATTAGGGCTACTGTTTCTATTTAAGTTTCTTTATTTAATGTGTTTAGGGTTTTGGAATTCATGGGTTTAAGCTACTGTAAATTTTAAAAGAATTGACATGGAGCAAAGTTTTATAATTTAAGAGGTTGATAAAATTCCTTAATTAACCAAATTTGTGTTTGAGAAGTGAAATCATGAAACTAGGGTTTGGACATTTTAAAACATTAGGTTTATGATTTACAGTCACTGGTTTGTTTTTTTGCTTATTGTGTTTGAATTTTAATATTTATATTTATAAGGTTTTAAGGTTTAAAGGATTAGGGTTTAGAGAAAACTTTAGGGTTTAGATTAGCTACTTTAGGGTTTACTTTTTTGGGTTTTGGAGTTAAATTAGGGTTTTAGAATTTTAGAATTAGGGTTTCAGAGAATGCATTAGATTTTAGAATTTGAAAATCAATTGATAATTTTATGAAACTTTATGAAAATAAACAAAATGATTTATGGTTTATAGAAACAGAAAAGATGTTTTTTAGGATTTTTGGAAAGAAACAGATTCAATTTAGGGTTTTGAAAATTTGGAAAGCAAATTAGGGTTTTGAGATTTTGAAGAAACAAAAACAACTATTTTAAGATTTTTGAAAAACAAAGAGATGAATTAAGGTTTTTAAGCTTTAGAAAAGGTAAATTAAGGTTCTAGGGTTTTTGAATCAAAAGAGATAATTGGATTATTTAAGTTACTGTGAAAGAAGTTATACATTCATACCTCCGTTTATTGGTTCCACCAAAAATTTCTTCTTGGATAAAAAAGAGCAAAGACAAGCTTTGCTGTCTTTGATGGATTGAATTGCTTGTTTGCTCTCCCAAAAGTCCCCTTGATTTCACTGCCAGAAGGAACTTTTAAAATCCAATTTCCTTTCAAGGTTTTCCTCCTCAATTTCGGTCTCAATTTCCCCTCCTCTTCTATGTTGTTTTAGTCCTTATTTATAGAAGATTTTTATCATTAATTCTAGTTATTCCTGGAATCTAGTATTAATTAAGAAAAGGAAACTGAAACCTAATTGTATTTAGTTTCGAAAAAATTTGCGTCGGAAAAATTTCGCTGGCAAAAAAAAATTGCTGCGGAAAAATTGCGCTGGCAAAAAAAAAACTGCTGCAAAAAAAATACGCTAGAGAAAAAACTGCCGCAGCTGGCTGCGGGCAAAAATTGGCCTGCAGGCCATTTCGCCGCAACCCTTTTCGGCGACGAAAAATTTCATCGCCGATTTTTTTATTTGTTTGTTATTATTATTTTTTATTTTTTATTAATAAAAATTAAATACTAAAGCAAAAATTATTTAGGACTAACAAAATTATTTTGGACTAATTAAAATATATTGGACCGGACTGGGTCAAAAATTAAGGGTCTACAATTATCTTGGGTTAAGTTGAAGTTTGAGTTGGTTAGTAAGGTTTAGGGTTATGGAAAAGGGGTTTTGTTAAAGAATAATTGTTCAATTGGTTTTATCATTTAAATCATGTTTTTTAATGATTTAAATGATGGAAATAGACTCAAATTGATAATTGGAAATGGTTGGAATGAAGAACAAGAATGGAAGTGATTTGAGGCACATTTTAGGGTTTTGGGAGGAATATTTCTAAATTGAGTTGAATTGCTTAAAGTGTATTAGACATATTTGAGCTTAAAACTCAATTTAGAAAGGATTCGATTATATTTTTAATGATAAAGTACCTTAGGCTTAAGAAAAGGAAAAAATGGTAGAATGTGTTTTAATTTATATTTTATATCGTAAACACCTTAAAATGTGATTGTAATGTATGCTATACATTCACATTTGGATTAGGTGTTGAGTAGTTAGTCATTACACTAACTTAGTAATGAAAGGTGCTAAGAAATTTCAAAGTGAGTTGGAGGTTGGGCTCACTTTTGTGCATTAAAGAGATATGTACATAATTTGACATCTAATAACATTGAATGTATTGCTTTTATTCATAACACATTGAATATGAAAAATGTGTTATGCTACATGAATGATAATGTGTTTATATGTGTGGCATTTTTTGGGGTAACAATGCTTATTTTGAATTAATATTGTATGATATGACCTTTAAAAATGAATAAAAGTGATGTTATTAGAAAAATGAGAAAAGTATAAATATTGCACTGGGATGTAAAATAAGCTTTATTTGTAAAGTGTGAGGAAATGACATTGATTATGAGTAGTAGATAATGTAATACGATTGTATGTTGCCTTATATACATTCTAATTCCAGAATATTGTTATTGGATAGTATGATGCCTTCGGGCGAGACACACTAGTGTCACTGATAGCATGACGCCTTAGGGCAAGACACACTAGTGTCACGAATGATTGAGATAGCCCAAAATAGTGGTTCTGGAATTAGAACAGTATATAGGGTTGTATGAGCCCATTGCATGTGTATGGATGATTGGTATGTAAATAAGTTATATGTTTAATTTGTTTGGCATTGAAACATAATGTATGTTATGGTCTCACACATATAGCATTATTTTCTATTCTTGTATATTAAATTATGTACTACTGAGCATTATGCTTAGTGCAGTTGAAATTCATCACGTAGGTGATAGAGTGGATCCGGAGATTCCGGATAGTGCTGCTGGACCACCCCAGGTCTAGATTTTAGTGGTCATTTTGGGGATCGCTGCGGTGCTATGGACCAGAGCCATTGCATCTCATGTAAATATTTTAAACTTTGTTTTTGACATTTTATAAAATATGTATAAATGTTATCATAATGTAAATTATAAAGATTCTTCTTTTTTTAAAAAATATTAGAAGTCGCAAATGGGATATACATACATATATTAATATCTAAAAATGTTTAAATATTTTTCTGAAATATTGATTATTTTGTATCTAGGGGCCATTTTGGAGAAATGGATGTACAAAAAGGATATTTGGGAGTGTACTGTATTGTAGGTTGTGTAAATTGAACTTTAGGATTATTCAAAATACAAGCAAAACTCTGATGAATTTTTCCCAAAAATTTTCAATATACTTTTTATTTGTCTTTTAATTATGTTATGATTTTTCAATATTTTTATAATGAAAATGGAAATGTTTGTAAGAATGAATCTGTGATATTCTCATAATGTATATACATATTTTACATATACCGTTGTATGTGTATTATGCATATATATAGTATTAGGGTGTTACATTGTCAACAAGTGATCAAAGAAAAAGAAGGAAAGGAGAGAATAAGAGTGATTTTGAAAGATGTATGTGCTTATGTATTTTTAATTTGCAAATATTTGAATTTCTATGAATTTTAATGTTTGAATTGGTTGATTGAGTCATCTATAATGAATTATTAACTTAAAAGTATTGGATAAATGGATTAATGAGTGAAAATTGAATTAAAGGAACTTATAAGTGATAAGAATGATTCTTAATTCAATCTTTATAAGAAATGAGTGGTTTGATGTTGTTTTTAGCCATGAGTGATGGTTAAAGATTGATTAATTGATGTTTGAGTAAAGTATTTGATATAGACTCTTTTTATGTCAAAAAAGTTATTTTTTGATTTATTTTTATCATAGATCTTGAATATGTTTATGTTTAAGTAGGTGACTATGTAAAAATACATAATTTTTGCCAGTGACATAGCCAAATCAGTGGGTGCGTCTAGTGACACGGCTAGTAACATAACCATGTCACTGGGCATGTTGACGATGTTGTTTTTCAATGTTGATGACATGGGCCAACACACAACTATCTGTGGACTTGTAGTAGCTACTGTAATACAGGATTAATGACACAGAAAGTGGCACACCCATGTCATTGAGCATGTTAAAGCTTCTGTAAGATGGGCAAATGACATGGTCATTGACATGCCCATGTCATTGGGCGTGTCACTTGAAGAATTTGCACAAAATAACTCTTTTCCTTGTCTTTCATTTGTGATTCTAGCCTAAATGACTATAAGGCCTCAAAGTGTAAAAGATTTTTTGAAATCAATCCTAACAAGTAGTGTAATAAATTTTTAATATATGATAAATATGTGTAATACCAAGTGTTGATCAAAGAATTGTTCCATTAAAGTGATATACATAATTTAATGTTAATTAAAACCTAATGAATTTCCCAAAGCATACTAATTTTAGATCTAGCTTAGGATTGAATGGCTAGCCAGAGGAAGAATATCCATAGTGATAGTGGGCACATAGTGCCATTAATGGACACATTGTGTTATCAGTGACAGTGGGCATATTTGCCATTATACATTCTTGAGATTTGGCATTAAAATTGCTACAGTGACCATTATCCAAACCTATGATCTGAGTTCAGTGTGTATGGTCATATTTAATGAAGTTATCTATATTGAAAATAATTTGTTATATAGTTGTTAAATTAGCTGATTCTAAATTTAATCATGTTTAGTATTTTAAGCTTCAATGAATTTATTAATTTCTTTATTTAATGTTCTAAAAGTGATACTTTCCATTGTTTCTAAATTATTTTATGTATAGTTCTCTTTTCTTTAGATTTTTCTTTCATATTGTAAATACATAAGCACCACTAAGCTTTATTTAGCATGTTAGAATTATTTTCTGACGTGTAGATCAAACCAGAAGAATTGAGACTGCAAAGTGATAGGTATACATTTCAAATCAACTACATCAGAAAGGTTCAAAGAGAAATATTATAAATATTGTATTCTGTATATTTCACATGGCAATACTTTACAATTTTGTATGATATTTGTATAAGTTTGAGGATAGTAAGAGAATTATAATAATGTTTGCAATGTAAGTTAACAATAAGAATTCTTTGTAAATTAAACAGATATATGTTTTATAATATAGGCATGATCACGGTATTTCTTTTGAAAGTTTAATAACTGCGTTAATATATAGAAGCATTTTGGTTTTATTTACTATATTACATATATAGGCAAGTGTGAGTATTTAGGTGACATCACTTATGTAGTTAAGTGTATAGACTATGTAGGGGGTGTTATATTTAGTGATATTAGAGCAGGTTTAGACAGTCCTAAGTTTGTGGGTTAAATGAAAAGAGAAGTACAACTACCATTGCTATGTGAACTATATAATTGAATAAATATTTGATGCAATTGATTTTGAATGTTTAAAGGTATAAGATGGTCTCTGAATTTCATCAAGGTGCGGAGGAACAAGCAGCATCCTCACATAGCCAAGCAAGTATTAGGAATCAGTAGCCATCGAAACCTTTTGCGGAACAAATTCCCTTAGATCCCCATTTTGTGAGAAAAATGAGGGAAGTTCTTAGACAAATCATAGGAGTTGCTCCTCCTACATAGCCTCCTCTGCTAGTGCACCGAAGATCTCCATTGAAGAGAATTTGGAAATTGGGAATAGAAGATTTTAAAGCTCATGATACTGATGAGTCTTTTGTATCAGAGTATTAGATAGAGAGGATTGTGAGAGTTTTTGATTTTCTACATTGCACTAATGAGGAAAGATTGTAGTGTGAATTTTCCTTGTTGTAGGAACAAGCTTATGCCTGGTGGGATACAAAGTAGAAAGGTGTACCTGTGGGTAGATTGACTTAGTCATTTTTCCAAGAAGAATTTATAAAAGAAATATATTAGTAAAATTTATTTAGAGGAGAAGCATCAGGAGTTTTTGTATCTGAAGCAAAGGCAATCATCTGTGTCTGAATATGAGAGGTAGTTTGTTCGCCTCAGCAAATATTTTCCAGGGTTAGTTTCATCTAAGGAAGAGAAGTGTAAGCGATTTGAACAGGGTTTGAACAGTCAGATCCAGGTGTATTTAGTAGCTATGAGGATTAAAGAGTTTTCCACTATTGTTAATGTTGTAGTTTCCATAGAAAATGAGATTAAACAAGAGCAGAGAAGAAGACAATAATCAAATAAGGGATTTTCTAGTGAACAATAGCAAGGTGGCCAGAAAAGACAAAAATATTCAAGCTCAAACTCAAGGGTTTAGTAGAGGAAGTGGAGATAGTTTTCAGAGGTCTAGAGGTTGTAGGTTTGGAGTTGATACAGGTTCATCTTCAAGGGCTATTACTATACCTTGTCAATATTGTGGTAAGGATCATGCAAGTGAGGAATGTTGGTATAGAAAAGGGGCTTGTTTGAAATGTGGTTCTTTGGAGCATAAAATTAGATATTGTCCAATGATAAAAGAACTAGAAGTTGTTGAAGGACAAAGTTCTATACAGAGGTCTCAATCAGGCCATAAGATAGGTAGAGGTGGTTTACCCAGTGTTAGTCAGCTGAGAGGATCTGAAACAGTGGATAGACCTCAGATTCGAGGCAGTGCTCCAACTATGCCTTATGCCATGAAAGCAGTGGAGGACCAGGATGCTCCTGATGTTGTAGTTGGTAAATTTTCTTTACTTGGTCTTAATGTGTATGTATTATTAGATCCTGGTTCTATACATTCTTATATATGTACAACTATAGCTTTAAGGAAGAAAATATGTGTTGATAAACTTGATTATGAGATAGAAGTTACTACCTTAGGCCATAGTGTGAAGGTAAACAAAGTATATCAAAATTGTCCAATTAGAGTTCATGATGTAGAACTTTCTACTGATTTGATTGAACTTCCATTCCATGATTTTGATGTAATCTTGGGAATGGATTGGTTGTCTCGACATCAAGCAGTTATAGACTACTGTAGTAAAGTTGTGACTTTTAAGATTTTGGATTATGGTGAAATTGTAGTTCGAGGAGAAAAATAATTTTACCCTTCTAGTTTGATTTCTGTAGCAAAAGCTAGAAGGTTGATTAGGAAGAGGTGTGAAGCTTACCTTGCTTATGTTAATGATACATGACATTCAAGTAGGCTTTGGGAGACATACCTATAGTGAGTGAGTTTTTGGATGTTTTTCTGGAGGAATTACCTGGAATACCACTAGAGAGGGAGGTGGAATTTGTTATTGATGTAGTTCTTAATATGACACTAATTTCTATTCCACCTTATAGAATGGCACCTCCGACGTTAAGAGTTAAAAGTGCAACTTCATGAATTACTTGATAAGGGTTTCATTAGATATAGTATATCACCCTGGGGTGCACTAATTTTATTTGTGAAGAAGAAGGATGGTACCTGTGAGTGGAGATTTTTGCCCCCACTCCCAGTAGAATGGTTCTTGAGACTTCGTCACTGTTTAGGCTCGGGGCCTTAGAGAGCACAGGCCTAATCCCGGAGAAAATGGAGTCACCACCTGGACGGGCCGAGAAAAATAAAGGAGTGGATGACTCTATTCCTAAGGAATCCCCAACCCCCTAATGGATTTGAAAAGTTGGGTACGTGTGGGGAAGGTGAGAAATGGCCCAGCACCCCCACAACGCCCGGTTCATTGGAACCAACCTCCTTTGCAGGTCTTAATATTATAAAATTCTTAAATATAACAATATTATCCATATTACATGTAACAATTAAAATAAAGCATCATTATATTAAAATCAAGGCAATGTCTAAACAAAGCAAATAAATGGACACCCATCTGAGGATGGAAACATGTCCTTACATCATCCATGTCTAAACTAAATAGGACACCCACCGAAAGATGGAAACATGTCCTTTACATTGGTCCAAAACATAAAAGCAATTTAAATTACATAATACTTAACTAATGAGGTACCCACAAAGTGGAAACATACCTCTTACAATTTTAATACTAAATTAAACAAATAATAATAATAATAAAGAGAATATCCATCCATGATAAATTAAATAAATCAAGCATTGAAATTAAATAAATCAACCATCAAAACATATAATAAACTACATAATCAAATCTAAAATTAAATAAAGCAAATAAAGATACAAATTTAGGTTTATGTCTCAATTTAGAATTCTTTAATTATCATTTAGGATTTTGGGGATTTTGAAATTATTATTATTATTATTTAGGCTACTGTAAAGATTTTGGAAAATTGAAATGGATTATGGTTTTATAAATTTAAGAAAGTAGTAAGGTTTTTGGTTAATCAAATTAGGGTTTAGGGCTAACATCATGAAATTAGGGTTTTAGAATCTTAAGACATTAGGGTTTATAATTCATGTTTACTGGATTGTGATTTTATGTTTACTAGATTATGGCTTTAGTTAGATTTATTTGTCATAAGATTTTGAGGTTTTAAGAATTAGGGTTTAGGAAAGCTAGGGTTTACTTGATTAGGGTTTTTGATATTTTGAAAAACATATTTTATCTTAGGATTTAAGAAAACAATTTAGAGTTTTATAAAAATAATTATGATTAAAGTTTTTTAGATACTGTAAAGAAGATTAGGGTTTGGAGATTTAAAAAAATATTTGGAAACTTTGGACAAAAAGATAGGGTTTAGATGAAAATAGTTCGCGGAAAACAATTTAAGGTTTTAAAGTTTTTGGAAACAGAAGAAATAATTTAGGGTTTTTAAGATTTTTGGAAGCAGAAGAGTAATTTAGGATTTTTGGAGTTTTGGAAACGGAAGAGAAATAATTTAGGGTTTTAAAGGTTTCTGGAAAGAGAATAACAGTTTTATGGTTTTGAAATTTTGATCAATGATTAAGGCTACTGGATGAATGTACAATTTAATGTAAAACATATTACTAAGTTTAATAATTTAGGTTACTGACTTAATATCAAAAATAAATGATAAAAACATTATAAATAATATCAAATTAAAGATTTATAATCAAACCTGCATTTGTTGGTTCCTCCACAATTTGCTTCTGGATGAACAAAGACAACCACTGCCTTTGATGGGTTGATTGCTTCTTGTTTCTTGCTTGCTTGAGCTTTTCTTTTGGCCGATCAAATGGTTGAGTCTCCAATCTAATCAAACAATTTTTTCTCCTCGATCAAAGTCCAAAGTCTCGTCCCTTAATTTTGTGTTTTAATGTGGTGTTTATAGAAATAATAATAAACCTACTTCTAATTGCTTAAGAAAATTAAAACCAATTAGGAAAAGAAACCAAAACCAAATAGAATTTGGTTTCGGAAAAAACTGTGTTGAAAAATTGAGCTGGCGAAAACTGCGAGCTGCAAGGAATTTCCTATGGGCAGGCACCAATTCATCGCAGGAATTTCCTACGGCAAAATGGTCCAAGGCCATTTCACCAGCAGAAAATTCCTGCGGGCGAATTGGCCTGTGATTCACCTTCGGCGATGAATTTTTTCATCGCCGATTTTTTCATCACCAATTTTTATTTATTTATTTAATTTTATTTATTTAACTTTACCATTTTTATTTTTATTAAAAATTATAAATAATAAATATTAAAATAAATATTATTTAATTAAAATACCACTAAAATTATTTTGGATTATATAAAAAAAATATCAGACCAGACTGGGTCAAAAATTAAGGGTCTACAGTTTGCCCCCTGCTTGAACGATCTGAGACTACAGCAAAAGAGAGCGAAAAGCAATAAGGCTTAATTTTTCTGAGATGGTTTAGTTTTTGGGTTCTGGACCCGGTTTGAGTTCTGGACTCAAGGGTAATTTTAGGTTATGGACCTAAGAGTAATTTGGGTTCTGGACCTGAGCTAAGTTCTGGACTTAAGGATAATTTGAGTTCTGGACCTGAGCTAAGTTCTAGACTTAAGAGAGATTTTAGGTTCTGGACCTAAGGGTAATTTGGGTTCTGGACCCGAGCTAAGTTATGGACTTAAGAGGAATTTGGGTTCTGGACCCGAGCTAAGTTCTGGACTTAAGGATAATTTGGGTTCTGGACTTAAGAGAGAATTTAGGTTCTGGACCTAAACTAAGAGAGATTTAATTGTCTGCAAAAAATAAATAAATAATTGTAGTCAGTAGTATACTAAAGGAATTTGCAAAAAATTTAGCTAATTTTTACCATAAGCATATTTTCTCTTTGCCCCTTGCGTATAAAAATATTTTAAAAGTGCAAAAATATTTATATACATGCAAGTATTTGAATGATTAAATTGAATAATTGAGTTTCCTATTTATTTACTGTGTAGTCACTGTTTATACACTATTCACTACTATTCGTTTACTATTTATAAATAGTAACTTACTATTCATCAATAGTAAAATTTACTTTTTCTCTTTTTTCACAAGAATATTGTTCTCCTTTTGAATTTTGTCTTTTTTTTTTTTTGTCATTCCTCTATATAAACGTTGCAAGCAGCTCATTTCTTCACTTCATCTTGTATTATTTCTTCATTTACTCTATAGCTATACATTTTTTTTTAGAGAGTTCAGCATAAAGTTTTGGGAAAAATGCATGCTTCAATATTAGGAACTCGATCTAATGCTGAGTTATTAGAGTTTATTCGGCGGCATGAAAATGAAAATATAAATCTACTAGCTGGGATGCCGCTCCATCGCAGTTCAAATCAAAATAGCAAGGTAATTATTTAATTATTTATTTTAACAGCAGATTATCTATTTTTTCATTTTTTTCCTTTTTTTGTTTTATATATATTTTTTTGTGTTTTTATTATTTTTTGATCTTTTGTGTGTTTTTTTTTTATATTTTTTTCTCTTTATTTTCTTTATATTTTATATTTTCTTTTATTTTTATTATTTTTTTAAAATATTTAGGAAAAATAAATTAATTAGATGAATATATTTAAGAATTTAAGTAAATAGATAGACTAAAAATAAATTTAGCCTAAAAATCAGTGGTATTGATATGATGATATACTTACCTTATGTTGACTTACCTAGCTCTATGTTAGCGTGATCGTTGCGTTATTCGGGCCGGAGGGTGTGTCTACAAAGCCCGACAATGGTATGATGTAGCGTCTTCTCGGGTAAAGCAAATTATCCGAGATTGCGGGTTTGAAAGCTTCATCTTGCAATTACCATCCGAGGAGTATCCGATAGGCTGGAGAGTGGTTCAAGCATTGTCAGGACGGTAGATGGACATGACCCATACTTTTCACCTACCTATAGGAGAAATGACCATTGGCCCAGTCAATTATACAGCTATAACTGGTATCCGGTATTATGGCCTTCCGGTCCCTCTTACCAATGATATTCTGACATTTGAAGAAATCCAACAATTAATGGTATGGAACCATCATTTAAAGGGCCTTTCAAGATAAAAATTGAGCCAATTAGTAGTTATTGGATGAACTACGAAGGATGGGTTCACAGAGATACAACTAAACAATATGCTCGAGGATTTTTGTTGTATTTGCTTGGGTCGACCATTTTAGGCAGCACCGAATCCGCCATCCATTTGTCGATGTTGAGGGCCCTTACTGATACGAGGATGGTACCGCTTTATGGCTGGGGTGAAGCTAGTCTTGCCTGTCTTTACCATGGTCTTGACAAAATTTGCAGAAATAAAAATTCTTTTATTGGCTTTATGGCGATTGTCGAGGTACTTTTCTTCCACCAATGTCAATTCCATTCTTTTCTTGTATGAATATGATTTTTATTATTGTTGTATGCATGGGCATATGAGCACAATCTTGTGAGGGTGCCTGGTATTTCCCGAGAGAGAGTCAAGTATCCGAGATTAAATTTTTGATTGTCAGATCGTGTAGAAGTTCTCGGCTCTCACCATGTGCATACCCAACACTTTGTCTTGAGCTGCTTAACCTGGGACCAGGTAAAATAGCATTAGTATACTTTAAAATTTATATAAAAGTTCACTTAGCTTATGTCATTTTGTAGGTGAATTTGTCCTAGTGGAACACAGAAGAGAGGACAAACTAGACTTCCTCCATGAATGTCGCACTGCCTTTTCAACATACCCACCAAGTCATTGCCGGCCCTGTGTCTAGTGGCTAATTTCTCAGAGAGAGAGTATATGAGTGGTTTCTTGGTCCCGAGTAGAGGAGGATCCCGATGCGTTTCCAGAGTATACCTTGAATATCACATCAATGCCGGAGAATGCATGGTGGTTGGCTCGGCACGGTTATGATGTTGAAACCTTTCTCTATCCACCGGGTGCATCTTATACCCAGTTTATTCAAATAGGGCTTTTGAACTTTGACGTATCTCCTGTTGGTGTACAAGAAATTTCTAAAGAAAATGAGGATAGAGATGAAGAGGAACATCATGGAGAGGGAGGAGAGTTTGTTCCACATCTCGGGGCTAGCACTTCTCAGATAAACTTTTACCATTTTTCCATTGCAATCACTTCTTTCTTAACTTATTTTGACTTTTTTAATGATTGTTGTAGGTTGCTGGCTCATTTGTGTTAGTGTATATGCCCTAGGCCATTGATTTGGACCTTAATGTTATTCATTTTGTTATTAATAAAGAAGTTTTTATTATCATTGTTATGTTTGCATGTTATATATAATAATGATTATATCCCTGGTTTATTATTGTTATGGAGATAATAATAAATATAACTAGTGTAATATTGATTTGATAATCATAAGATGATTATAGGTATGAAGATACAAATCAATATTATGGATACATGTTAGAGAACAGTGTATTGGATAGACCCACATAGATATCACTTCATGGTTTAATGTCATAAGTGTATCTCATAATAGTTTTCATTTAATCCTTTGACTTGAGATTGTCATAGTTTCCAACATAAGGAATATTATGTTTTGACATGATCAAACGTTATCTGTAACTAGATAATTATAAAGGTTATGCTTGAACATGATATAAATTATGTAGAGGAAAATGAACAATCAAGATGGAATTTGTCCCTCTCTATGAGAGAGATATCTTCTGGGCCCCTAGATAAGTGTAACTGAGAAATGCATGGCCATGCTCAAATAAGTTGATATAAGATCAATCTTATTTGTTTATCAGTTAACTTGGAGATCTAGTAATCATAAGTTTGGACAATATAAGTATGACATTTACTATGACTTATGTTCAAACTAGATATCGTGCGACAAAGGGATTAATGCATGTACTATTTCAGGTTTTTCATTTATAATGATTCTCATGATTAATTGGGTAGTCGTAATGTCTTGCTAGAGGACAATTATGATTTGTGCATTTCAATAGAGATTGAAATACACTACCAATTAATATGAGCCTATCGGGTCACACACATAGAACGTAGGCTGTACTTAAATAATAATAATTATATTTAATTATTATTGTTAGTATTATTATTATTATTAGATATTAATAATAATATTGTTATAATAATTATTATTAGATAATAATTATTAAAACGTGGGTCCATATGGGATATGGACAGTTAGGGTTTTGATAAAAAGAAGTCTTTTAAAACGGTTTTAAAAGGACTGGAGGTTTAATGATCTTATTATTCGTTTTGCAAAAGAAAACGTAAGAAGAAAAAAAAAACCTAAAAAAAAAACCCTAGTTTCATTTTGAAAAGGTTCAGCCACTGCCGTTGGTGAGCTAGCACTCAGACCGGCATACGTTTGTGTGGATTTCGTTAGAGGGTGTTCGTCTTCAGAAGGCAGCATCTGTTAATCATTTTTGAAGCTACACAAAAAGGTTAGTTTCGAATCTCTTTTATCGAACTGAATGGATCACATGGATCCTGTGAGTAAATCGAAAGAATTTTTGTTTTCCGCTGCGGCAAAGGTTGCAGATTCTTAACGATTTACTAACAGTGGTATCAGAGCCTCTTCTTGATTCCATTTAATTCGAAATATACCATGTTGATGTGTTGATATGATCTATTGTTTTTCGAATGGCATGATTAAATTCGTTTTATCATTTGATGATGATTCGAATCTGTTATATGAGATATAACATAAATTGTTGTTGATATATGATGTCAAAGATGACCAATTGTATAAGATACAATTCTGTGAAATCAAATTGGGGTTGGTATACGATCTGTTATGGTTTCGAATTAGGGTTAATATGATTAATTCAATTCGTTTATTCATATTGAATGTATACATAGATTTCGATTTTGATTAATATGATTATTGAGTAAATCGTTTCTAAGGTTTCTGGTAATAGTTCTCTGTTAATATGATTAATAGATTACTATTATATTCTGTTTAATATGATTAACAGAATAATTGTAACACCCTCGTAGTCCATATAGGTACTATACATATACCTAGTATACATACAATACGTATACGGAGTATAAGAATGTCACTTTTAGTTTTAATTTAAAAACCAACCCTTATCCAAGTTTAAACAATACTACCTTTAGTTGTTAATAACATTTAATAAATTATTGAACATATGAATATATTATTGTGAACAATATAACATAATTAAATTAAACATGTATGCATCACCTTCTAGTTGGTCTCAGAACACTCTTACCCTTCTCGTGGCATAACCGCTTGACTTCCAGATCAGCCGCATAGTCACCTGCGCGATCACACAATCGCGCTAAGCCCGAGAGCTTAGTAAGACAAATAATTCATATAACTTACAACAAAGAAAATCATAATTTTAATGTTAACTTGAAATGTCATTATTTTTTTATCATGTTTTCCCATTTTGATTATGCTTTTCATACATACTTCTACTAATGTTTTACTTATATACATATCCATACATTTTATTTCAACAACTCACAATTCAATGACTTATCAAAATCTTCATGAAACAATACTCACCATTTCCACATTTATATATCATCATATACAATTTACACATCATAAACTCATCATTCAACAATTCACTTATGTATTGCATACATCTCATTTCATGATTATCCTCATACTTTTCATACCATTATAAGTCATGTCATAATTATCACTAAATACCACATAACATGATGTTGCATTCCATAGTTCACATTAAAACAAAGATAGACATTTATCTCATTATTCATTTGTTTCATTACTCAAGCAACACACTTCAACAAGCACAAGCATGGGCCCAAAACACTAATATGCCATTCCACTTTCAGAGTTAATGTTTTGGTTTAATTTTCACATTTATCATTATCCCAACTAGGCTTCAAGGATTAAGGTTCAACCAAGCTTTAAGGGGAACAAAGCATGCTAAGTATCAACCCAACTTGGCTTCAAGAACCAATCCAACCTAGCTTCAAGGGTTGTAACATCTCAATTAGGCTTCAAGGACTAGACCCAACCAAGCTTCAAGGGGAGTAAAACATGTTAAACTTCAACCCAACTTGGCTTCAAGGATCAAGCCCAACCTAACTTCAAGAGATTGTTACTATAGGCATGCCACCAACAACAAAACTCTGAAAATGAATAACATATTAGACACACAATTCATTTATTATTTCATTATCAATTTCATTTTCAATTGAATCATCATAGCCAATCACAATGGCTTCTCCTATCTTTTGAATCATCATAGCCAATCACAATGGCTTTACATATCATCATAGTCATCTTTCGAATCACAATCATCATATCATCATAATCATCATAATCATAGCCAATCATAATGGCTTCTTATATCTTTTGAATCATCATATATTACACATTTCATATAGCATCATTATCAATCACAATTGCATCACATCTTATTTAGTCTCAATTCACATTAGAATGTTTCATCATTTACATATTCATAATCAAACACATTAAACATTCATCAAGAATGATCATTATTGATATACACATATATAATTCACCTTATTCTTAGATTTGAAATCCTCAACATACAATTGTTCCACATATATTTGAAGTATAAATATAATAATACCCTTAGAGGATCCAACAAGGCAAGAATAATCAAGAAATAGAATCATTAACTCATCAATTTGAGGGACACGGCCAGCATCATTTGAGGGACACGGCCAAGCTAGTGGCCGTGTCTCTCAACCTAAAATGACAGTAGCGAACACGGGCAGGCGACACGGCCAAGCTTGTGACCGTGTCTCTCAACCAAAAATCACAGTAGCTAACACGGCTAGGGGACACGGCTGAGCCAGTAGCCGTGTCTCACAACAAAATCACACAATCACAGACATGGGCAAGGGACACGGCCGTGTCTCACCACGAAAATCAGACAGTAACAAACACGGGCAGAGGACACGGCTGAGACTGTGACCGTGTCTCTCCCAAAATCAATCCAACACACACAATTTTCCTTGACTTGGCCGTGTCTCTCCTTGCTTCTAGCCGTGTCACTCATGAATTAACACCCCAAACATATACAAAACTCCTTTGGTTGCATTCAAACACTTCATACACAATATAGCACTAATCAAATGAATATAATCAATGTCCTAAACACATAATTTACATATTTCTCACATCATTCACCTTGCTAAAACACATCAACCAAATATTTGATTCCTTAACACATTTACAAATGAATATGTGTTAAGTTTCAAACTCATGTTGATAGATGAATTTAGATAGTTACTTACCTTAAAAAACCATCCTCAAATCTATTCACCTTACCTTCCAAGCACTCTTCACCATTTAACTTAGAACAATCCACTTCCTTCACAACCTAATTCAAAACAAATGAAAAGATACTTGAATATCAATACAAATACTCAATTATCAAACTCATATATTTTATATTTTCAACTTCCTTAAACCCAAACATACATCACTCATATATCAAATACTCAAATCCCCAATTCATTCAACACTAAATCCTTACTCAAATTTCAACAATTTATTATCATCCTCACAAAAACCACATCAAACCCAAACTCAAACCATAGAAATCCATGCAAAGGAATGAAGACTTACTTGGTTAATATGCTAAATCTTCAATAAAAATCTTCAATCCTCTCAAAATCATCATCATCTCTCTCTCTTTCTCTCTCTCTCTCTCTCCCGTCCAAACAGCAAGAAGAAGACGAAGAAGAAGGAGCAGAAGAGGAAAGAAGTTTCTACTTCTTTCCTTCGTCCTTATCATATATATATATAAAATAATAATAATAATAATAATAATAATAATAATAATAACAATAATAATAATAAGAATAAGAATAATAAGAATAAGAATAAGAATAATAATAATAATAACACTTTAAATCTCTACCACAAATTCTTTCTTTGACTTTCTTCCTCTCTTCTTTTTGTCCTTATTATTATTATTATTAATTCATTACACAAATATATATATATATACAATTCACTTATCCTACACCATTTTATATCCCATGTATATGTCTTATATATATTATCTTTATATTTCCCTTATATACATATACATTAGATCCAAATTCAACAACAATAACTCCAAAACTCTTAGGGTCTTTTCCGGGATATTACAATTCTCTTCCCCTTAAATAATTTCATCCTCGAAATTATCTAACACAATAACAATCCATTCTTAACATAATACTATCTTAATTTTGTCAAATCACATAACTTTCACTCTCCCCCTTAGAGTCAATCATCTTTTCTAAATTCCATAACTTATCATGATATATGATTATATATCTTATTACTACCTTGAACCACAACTGCACTATCTCGGTGCACCTTGCTAACCACCACACTATGTCCTAAAGGATTTGTCACTAAGACATCAAATCCTAAGGACTCTGAATGTAATTCAGACACAGGTAAAATGAATGCACTTATGTATGAATGAGTAGATCCTGGATCAATCAAAGCAAGAACTGAAATGCCAAATAAAGAGAATGTACCCGCTATAGCTGCTGAAGCATCTGGCTGCCTTTGCATCACATAAACTCTCTGAGAAGATCCGGCCTCATCTGGCCTATTCCCTCCAGATGTCGACCCTCCTCTCTGACTAAACCCGGGCCGACCACCTCTACTAAAACCTCTGTCCCCTCGACCACCTCTGCTAACACTCGGTCGAGAAGCTGCAGACTCAGCCTGTCTATACTCCTGCATCTCAGGACAATCTTTAATAAAATGAGCTGGTGACCCACATCTATAACACCCAGCCGATCCACCAACCTTCCAACAAACACCTCCATGGTTCCTACCACAAAGCTCATATGCAGGTAGAGTAGACCTCTGAACCACTGAAGTCGGAGCACTAGCTATAGAAGCTGTAGGTCTCAGCCTCTGCCTCTGATACTGCACTGACCTACCCGGCTGTCTCAGACTCCTACTAATCCTCGGAACAAAACTTCCTCTACCTCTCTTCACAGATGAAGACCCTGCCTCAAACTGGGGTCTCCTTACTCTGGTCTCCTCCTCGGTAGCAGCTGCTGCAATACCTTGTGCTCTCTCAACACTTCTAGCTGCTGCAATACCTTGTGCTCTCTCAACACTTCTAGCTGCTGCAACTAGTTGAGAGAAATCCTGGTACCGAGAACCAGCAATAATGCACATAATAGAGGGCCTCAATCCCTCCTCAAATCTTTGGCACCGGTCAATCTCATCAGAGATAATCCCACAGGCGTAGTGACTCAACCGGATGAACTCAATCTCATATTCTGCCACTGTCCGGTTGTCTTGCCTCAAATTCAAGAATTCCATCTTCTTAATATCTTTATACTCCCTTGGAGTATATTTCAGCTCGAATTCCCTCAAAAAATCCCCATAAGATAATGTAGGTGGATCATCCATGGCATGAGGAACAGTTTTCCACCAGTCATAGGCATCTTTCTGCAGAAGGGATCTTGCATAATCAAACTTCTCATCCGAAGTAGCTTGCAACTGAATGAATATCCTCTGCACTTTATCCAACCACTGCTCAGCCACTGCAGGATCGGTAGTGCCCAAGAAATCTTCAGCCCCATATTTTCTCAATTTGTCATAATGCCTCACCGGCACCTGAGGCTGTGGTGGTGGTGGTGGCTGCTGCACTGGAGCTCCTCTCAACAAATCTACCATGTGCCTAAACCAACCCGGCGGTACCTCACCAGCATCTGATCTCCCTGGCACAGGAGTAGGGGCCTCACTAACTCTATCAACTCTAGCTCCATCTCTACCCTCTTCAGGAGCTACACTCTCAGCACTACCCTCTACAGACTGACGTGACTGGGACGCCATTACTACCTATATCTGCAAACACAGCAGAATATACCTCATTAAGATCAAAGACTGCCATAGCAAAACATGTATCTTATTCAAAAACCATATTTTAAAACTCAAAATTTCCTTTTTCTTATAGTTTTTCTAGGTTAAGAATCTCAAACCTAGGCTCTGATACCAAAACAATTGTAACACCCCTATACCCCATATATGTACACAGCATGCTAATACGATCGTAATATATGTATACAGAATATAGAAATGCCACGGTTAAATAACCAAATGACTCAATTCTTTAAAAGTAATATGAACCAATTAAAAACATTTAAATTGTATTATAAAACACAAAAGATAAAATATTTATTCAAAATGCAGCGGAAAATATTATAATTATTTCCAAATACATAAACATTAAAACTCAAATTCTACAAAACATAAAATATATACATGTCTGGCAGTATGTCTTTAATCTTTAAGCTCCACTATCAACGCCTCAAAATCTAGACTCTACTCGGCCTAGAGGAACTCTCTGGTTCTTCTCTGTCACCTGCGCGATGAACCACAATCGCGCTAAGCCAACGGCTTAGTGGTACAAAATATAATAATATTATACTTTAATGAAATGCAATTGTCATAATCTCAAACATATAAACAATTCTCAAGAATCTCATTATTCATTTATTTCATTATTCATACATTACATTGAAAACAAAGACAAACTTGGGCCCACAAGACACTAATATGTTATTCAAAGTTCAGAGTTACTGCTTTGGTCTATAATCACAATCATCAAGCCCGTAGGCAATATATATATATGTCTATCCATGGATAGGGTAACAGACCCAGTCTCTTGGACCTCAACCAGCTAAACTCGAGGAGATCCTCAACCCGACAAGACTGTTACCTGTAACAGACCTAGTCTCTTGGACCTCAACCCGGATAATCCAAGGAGATCCTCAACCCGGCAAGACTGTTACATATAATTCACATTTCACATTTATTAACTGGAATCGGCTTACGACCCAGTCTTTTCACCTATCCAGTACTTTATAGGCATGCCGCCAAACCCAGAACTCTGAAGGTTGAATAACACATTAGACACATAATCTTTTCATTTATATCTTTATACATTTCTTTCTCAATTCATTTCTCATTTCATTCTCATCATTATAGCCAACAACCATGGCTTCATATCTCATAATCAAAATAGGCAACCATGCCTCAATCATCTCATTAGCATCATTATAGCCAACAACCATGGCTTCATATCTCATCATATCTCAAATTACATTAAATCAATTGATCATTCAAGTATACATAACCAATTGCATTAACATACCTTTCATATTTCATCAAATGTTTCAACCCTGTAATCAATTGCTTAGCATATGTTTAATCAAATATGTTAAGTATCAAATCATGTGAGTGTATGCAACAATGTAGTTTGTACTTACCTTAGGAACAACTCACACCAATCTACAACCTTTCTCTTTCAAGAATTCTTCACCACCTAGGTTAGGACAATTCAACCTCTTCAATACCTAAACCAAAGGTGATAATACATACTCACTTAGAGATACACATGAGATAATAAGACTAAGAACCAACTAGGGCAAACCCTAAACATGACACGCTCAACAACACGGGCGTGTCCCTGACCGTGCCCTAAACTCACAACACAGAAGCTTTGACACGCTCAGAACCACGGCCGTGTCACTGAACGTGTAATACATTCTGTCTCACAGAAACATTGACACGTCCAACAACATGGGTGTGTTCACGACCGTGTCAATTCTTCACCAACACAGTAGCTATGACACGCTCAGTGACATGGGCGTGTCACTGGACGTGTAAATACTACTACTACACAGAAGCTGTGACACGCTCAGTGACATGGGCGTGTCACTGCTCGTGTCACCCATCCAAAAACACAGAACCATCGACACGCCCAAAGACTTGGCCATGCTCATGGGCGTGTCAGGCCAAAAATCCAGATTCCGGCAAAAACAACACTTAATCCAACAAATCACTTCCTTTCACCAAAATCCACTTCAAACAAACTTAGCTCAACATACCCAAGAACCATAACAAACTTGCAAAAACACCAAAACAACTAAAAACATACATCCAACACAAATCAAAATCATCACCACAAACCCAAAACACAACCACAATACTTTCACTTCTAACAACTTACTCTTTCCCTTAATCCAACCCCAAATTCCAAAATCACTTGAACCAAACACTCTTAAACACATCTTAATCAAACATATTCACATACCATCAACAATCAACCAACAAACTCAAACACATCTTAAAAGAAAATCAAGGAATCAAGAGGAAACTTACCAAGGATGAAGAAACTCTTAAATTTCCAACTTGATCACTTGAAAACTTCCTTAGATCTTGAGTTTAGAAGATCAAATCTCCCTCTTGCTCTCTTGATTGTTTGCTAGCCGGCCAAAAGAAGAGAAAAAAAAAGGAAAGAAAGGAAAATGAGAGCAAGTGGTCCCCGAAGAAGAAAGAAGGAAAGAAGAAACAAAGTCAAATCTCAACCACTCTCTCCTCAAAATCCTCTCCTCCAAGCTTTTATATTAAAATATTCCAAATATCTCATTCCACTCACTAAAGTTTCCATTTCCATTAATTAACTTAATTAATTAAAAATCATTAACTAATCATCTTTGACCTCCACTAACTTGACTTGTATATGTTGTATATATTGCTATATATACAACATATACACTCTCTTCACTTCCTTTTTTCTTTCCAAATACACATATACATTAAATCCAATTAAAACACAATTTTACCCAAAACTTCTAGGGCACATTTTGGGATATTACAGATCTAGTGTGCTGATCATGCTTGACCCGTGAGAGAGGCTTTGTTAATGGATCTGCTATGTTATCATTTGTGTCAACTTTGCATATCTTGATATCTCCTCTATTGATAATGTCTCAAATGAGGTGAAAATGCCTGAGTATATGCTTAGACCTTTGATGAGATCTAGACTCTTTTGCCTGTGCTATGGCACCATTGTTGTCATAATAAATGTCCACAGGATTTGCAATGCTAGGCACCACTCCTAGCTCAGTGATGAATTTCTTCAACCAGACTGCTTCCTTAGCTGCATCTGATGCTGCTATATACTCAGCCTCTGTTGTAGAATCAGCCACAGTGCTTTGTTTTGAACTCTTCCAACTAACAGCTCCACCATTCAATGTGAATACAAAACCTGACTGTGATCTAAAATCATCTATGTCAGTTTGGAAACTAGCATCTGTGTAACCATTTATAACTAGCTCATCTTCCAAACCTCCATAAACTAAGAATACATCTTTAGTCCTTCGAAGGTACTTAAGAATATTCTTGACAGCTGTCCAGTGACCTTCACCAGGATCAGCTTGAAATCTACTAGTGGCGCTTAATGGATATGAGACTTCTGGTCTAGTACATAACATGGCATACATAATAGATCCTATAGCAGAAGCATAAGGAATCTTATTCATTCGATCTCGCTCATTAGATGTCATAGGACATTGACTCTTGCTAAGATGAATGCCATGAGACATAGGCAAGAATCCCTTTTTGGAATCTTGCATGTTGAACCTCTTCAACACTTTATCTATGTATGCATTTTGACTCAGGCCAATTATCCTTCTAGATCTATCTCTATATATCTTTACACCAAGGATATAGGCAGCCTCACTTAAGTCTCTTATTGAGAAAGAATTTCCTAACCAAGTCTTAACCTTTTGCAAGGTAGGGATATCATTCCCAATGAGTAATATGTCATCCACATATAAGACTAAAAACACTACTGCACTCCCACTAACCATCTTGTAAACACAAGGTTCATCTTCATTCTTGATGAAACCAAAGTTCCTAACTGTTTCATCAAAATGAAGATTCTAGCTTCGAGATACTTGCTTTAATCCATAAATGGATCTTTGAAGCTTGTAAACCTTTGTAGAATTCTCAGGATTTACAAAACCCTCGGGTTGTGTCATATACACATCCTCAAGCAAGTTTCCATTAAGGAAAGCAGTTTTGACATCCATTTGCCTTATCTCATAAACATAGTATGTTGCAATGGCAATGAGAATTCTAACAGACTTAAGCATAGCAATTGTTGAAAAGGTTTCATCATAGTCTATACCATGAGTTTGCTTGAAACCTTTTGCAACAAGCCTTGCTTTATAGGTCCGCACATTCCCATCCATGTCAGTTTTCTTCTTGAAAACCCATTTGCAACCAATAGTCTTAATACCCTCTGGAGGATCAATTAAAGATCAAACTTGGTTGACAAAAATAGATTGCATCTCAGATTTCATGGCTCCAAGCCATTTGTCTGAATCTGGACCTGACACAGCTTCTTGATAGGTAGTAGGCTCATCTTGATCTATGAGCATTACTTCACTATCATCAGTCACAAGAAATCCATATCTCTCTGGCTGACGACGTGTCCTATCAGACCTGTGAGGGATTTGTGTTACATCTTCAGACTCCATAACTATTTATGGTTCTGAAATAGGCTCTATAGACGGCTCAATGATTTCTTATGGTACTTGAGTTTCCTCAAGTTCTACTGTACTCCTACTATTCTCTTAGAAAGAAATTCCTTTTCCAAAAGATCCCATTTCGAGCAACAAACACTTTGTTCTATGAAGGAGTATAGAAATAGTATCCTTTAGTTTCCTTAGGATACCCCACAAAACTACATTTGATAGACTTTGGAGCTAACTTATCTGAAACTGGTCTTTTCACATAAGCTTCACAACCCCAAATCCTAAGAAAAGACAAACTAGGTGTCTTACCTGTCCATATCTCATATGGTGTCTTTTCAACTGCCTTAGATGATACACGGTTCAGAATGAATGCAGCTGTCTCTAAGGCATAACCCCAAAAAGATAAAGGAAGATCCGCTTGACTCATCATTGATCGAACCATATCTAATAGAGTTTGATTTCTCCTTTCAGAAACTCCATTCCACTGTGGAGTTCCTAGAGGAGTCAGTTGTGAAACAATTCCACAATTCCTTAGATGATCATCAAACTCTTGGCTCAAATATTCACCACCTCGATCTGATCGAAGTAGTTTAATTGTTTTACCAAGTTGATTTTGTACTTCATTTTGAAAAGTTCTAAACATTTCAAAAGACTCATGCTTATGTTTCATTAGGTATACATAGCCATACCTACTGAAATCATCAATAAAAGTAATGAAGTATCGAAATCCTCCTCTGGCACTAATGCTAAAAGGACCACATAAATCTGTATGTATCAAGCCCAATAAATCATTAGCCCTTTCACTATGCCCATTAAAAGGATCCTTTGTCATCTTACTAAGCAAACAAGACTCACATGTTTCAAATCATTCAAAATCAAATGAATCTAATAATCCATCTTGATGGAGCTTAAAAATGCATTTCTCATTTATATGGCTAAGGCGACAATGACATAAATAAGTAGGGTTTAACTCATTTGGCTTAGTTCTCTTAGAAGTTATGTTATAGATATCATTACCATTAGAATCATCAAGATTAAGGATATAAAGGCCATTATAAGAATTTGCAATACCATAAAGCAAATCATTTTTATCAAAAATAGAACATTTCTTATTCTTAATAAAAAATGAATAACCTTCATCATCCAAAACAGATACTGAAATAAGATTCTTACTCATAATAGGATCATAAAAGCAATTGTTCAAAATTAACAAAAACCCATTGGGCATAACAAGTTCATAAGTTCCTACAGCTATAGCAGCAACTCTTGCTCTATTGCCAACACGTAGGTCCACTTCGTCCTTCTTCAGCATCCTACTCCTTTTGAGTCCCTGCATATTTGTACAAATATGAGATCCACATCCGGTATCTAATACCCAGGAAGAAGGAATAGATAAATTAATTTCTATAACATAAATACCCGAAGATGTAGTCGCACTACCCTTCAACTTCTTTAACTCATCCAAATAGAGTTGACAATTTCTCTTCCAATGCCCAGGCTTGTTGCAATGGAAACAAGTCCCTTCCTTAGGAACTTTAGCCTTAGGTTCAGGTTTTGGTTTAGCTTGTCCCTTAGACCCTTTAGCACCTCTTGCCTTACCCTTGCCTTTAGTATCTTTGGCTTTCTTTTTCATTTGTTTAATATTGACATTCAATATTTGGGTAGGCTTTTTGATATTCCCCTCAACAGTTTTGAGCATACCTTCAGACATTTTGCAGTCAAATAATGCAACAGCGGTGTCAAACCTATCTTGCCTAGCCTGTTGTTGGAAAGCTTGTTTGAGATGCACACTCATCTCATAAGCCTCTAAGTGTTCCAGATCCTTCTGAAGTCCTGGACACATAGTAGCCAACATAAGACATCCTATGTCATTGGAATCATCCACATGCTTCTTATGCTTACTCTTAGCAGCATTAGAAGCATCAGCAGGAGGTGGGTTAGGGACAGCTTCATCAAGCACGTAGGACTTTTTCTCTTGTTTGAGAACAATTCTCAGGTTCCTAAACCAGTCAACAAAATTAGTCCCACATTCTTTCAGTTTTTCCTTCTCAAGGATAGATCATAGTGATAAGGTGGAATTGTTATTAGTATCCATCTACAAAATAAATATGCAAAGTCAAAATTTAATTAATAATGAGGTTAAAATTATTTAACTCCTACTAAAAATACAACCCTCTAAAGAAATATTTTAGTAGGCTAAGATCCGTATTTCACTTAATTCTAAACTCAGCTTTGGCGTGACGCTTAAAATCAAGTTATTTAGGTAGGTAACATCTTTACCAATTACATCTCATGTAACTCTTAGTAATTATGGAATATTGACATCATATGTCATAGCATGTTGAATTCCATCTAATGCCTTAGGCCCAAAACCATTTTGATAGCCTAATTAAGTCTAACCAATTTTAAAACATATGAGTAGCACTATTACTCATCCTACTTAGCTAGGAATGTAACACCCCGATACCCTATATAAGTACTGTACATATACCTAATATACATACAGTAAGTATATAAAGTATAAGGATGCCACTTGTTGTTACCTTTTAAAAACCTGCAACAGAGTTCAAACCATATTATGTTAATTTAAATATCATTTACAAAATCATTGTCTTAATTAAAACTTCATTTATACATATAAATACTCTCTCATCAGAAATACATCATAATTAAAATTAAACATGTATGCATTACCCTCTAGTTGGTCTCGACAAACTCTTACTCTTCTCGTGGCATAATGAAAGACTTTCTATCCTCCACCAAGCTACCTGCGCGATTACACATCCGCGCTAAGCCCGAGAGCTTAGTAGTACAAATATAACATATAAACATACATTATAAAAAATACTAGCATATCATGATGTATTAATTCCAAGTGCCATTAGTTTCTTATCATGTTTTCCTTTTAAATTGCATCTTTCATATATCTTAACCAATTTCATATATTATATACATATCATTTTTACCAACCACAATTCATCACTAATAATCACCATCAACATAGTAATACCCACATTACATCTCATATCATTATCGCCAATTATCGATCCAACATTAGTACTCACAATCAATATTTCAATATACATATTACATATCATTTCATGTCATTATTTTATTCACAATTTATCAATCATGAACCCCATGTCCAACCATTACAATCATAGATCTCATTACTCGTTTATTACAATATTTATATATCACTTTGACAACGACGACAGACTCGGGCCCAAACAACACTAATATGCCATTCAATTTTCAGAGTAATGCTTTGGTTCAATCATCACATTTATCATTATCATAGACCCAACTAGGCTTCAAGGATTAGGTTCAACCAAGCTTCAAGGGGAGCAAAGCATGCTAAGCTTCAACCCAACTTGGCTTCAAGAACTAACCCAACCTAGCTTCAAGGGTGGTAACATCTCAATTAGGCTTCAAGGATTTAATCCAACCTAACTTCAAGAGATTGTTACACTTATTAGGCATGCCACCAACAACAAACTCTGAAAATGGAATAACACATTAGCCACACAATTCATTTATTATCTCATTATCCATTTCATTCACAATTGAATCATCATCTAGGCAAACATGCCTCATTTATTACAATTGAATCATCATAGTCAATCACAATGGCTTCACCTCACATTTGAAGCATTATAGCCAATCACAATGGCTTCATAATCCATTTGAATCCTCATTATAATAGACAACATCAATTACATTAACTAAATAACATACCATTATTCAAATTATATCATTCACATCATTGTAACTCAAAACATTAGTTCTACATCTCTTTATGTCTCAATTAACATTATACACTTCATTATTTGAGCATACATAATCAATTTCATTTCATATGTATCTTAAATTCATCATCATATAAACAATATATTCCTTTATAACATTTCAATCATTATTATCAACCATGATAATATCACATTTCATCCTTTCTCAAAACACATTGACATCATTTGTTATTAAAGCATTTATCATAATAAATTGTATTGCACATACCTCTTTGGATGATCCTCATTTCTTCCACACTATACAAGTCATAATATTAGTCACATTATTCATATAACATACTACCATTCACATGATTCACAATGCATAACATAACATTGTTCATACATAATCATATGCATCAACAAATGTATATTCATTCTTCACCAAAACAAGAGGAGCAAAAGACATCACAGTAGCCAACACATCCAAGGGACACGGCTAAGCTTGTGGCCGTGTCTCTCAAGACCAAAACTTCCCGAGGCAGACAAGGGCAAGGACACGGCCGTGTCTCTCAACACAACTCAGGCAGTAGCAAACACATTCAAGGGACACGGCCAAGCTTGTGGCCGTGTCTCTCCAAAATACATCCAACACGGCCAAACTTCCCTCCACTTGGCCGTGTCTCTCAAAAACATTAAGTCTTGGCCGTGCTCCTTTCTTATTTTGGCCGTGTCTCTCATTTATAAAACCCTAAACATAATCAACACTCCTTTGATTGCATTAAGAACAACTTATACACAACACAATCTCATTCAAATGAGTGTAATTCATGTTATTAACACATATTCATCACAATATTCACATTAACACTATTTCAACCATACATTCAATCACTTACCACATCAAACCCTAAAACCAACATCGATTTTCTTCTTTCAATAACAACCTCCACTTAACTTATCATATTCAAACAAAACCAACACCAATTTAACCTTTTTAACTCACAATCAATTTCAATACTTATAAACACAATTCAAACATACCAAATCATGATATCAATAATTCATAATCACCTCAACCAAAACTTCAAAATAATCAAGGAAAACAAGAAAGTACTTACCTCAATTGAAGAAATTTCACAAATTTCTAACTTAATCCTTTGCTTCCTCTTTCAATTTGATGTTAGGATTGAAAACACTTCTCTTGCTCTCCCTTTCCTTATGGTAGCCGGCCACACCAACAAAGAAGAGAAAACAATGAACAAATTCAACTTCTCTTCTTCTTTAAATATCCACCAAGCAATTTTAACAAGACAATTACCTAATTGCCCTCAATCATTTAACTTAACCTTTGTCTCTTATATGCCCATTTAGGTAATTTCTCTTATCACAATTAAAATATCTTCTAGCATTGACCATCCCTTTGACTAATGTATATATTATATATATTACAATATACACAACATATACATTCTCTTAACACACTCATTTCCTTTGCAAACACATATATACATTTAATTCAAATCAAAACAACAATTGTATCAAACTTCTAGGGCACACATTGGGATATTACAAGGAATGTTTAAAACATATTGCTTTGGCAATACTTACTTTAATACAATCTTAGTTTTGATAGGTGTTCAAAACATGGATGGCATTTAGACTTAAATTATTAATGAGGGTTCAACTAAATTATTATCATGTCTTGCATTACATATCATTATATTTTAGCATCCTATATGCATATAAATAATTTATCACATAAGCATCATATACCAAATGAAAAAATATGTAAACGTGACATAGCATGGCCAAACTAAATATGATCTTCAACAGACCAAATGAAGATCATAAAGGCAACTCTAGGTGAAAAACCTATCTATTACAACACTTGCAATATTACATATCTTCAAAACTTGAGCTTGTGCTTCCATCACCATGGAACCATCTTCTCCTTGGTATGAATCTCCATCACAAACATTGTAGCTTGAATCTTCATTTATTACAATAAAAGAAAATCTAACTACTAGTAAATAAATTACAACAAAATAAATGACACGCAAGCCGTATTTACCCAAAATTAAGATATGAATAAACCAATCTCATAGGTCATAAGGCCATGCTATGCACCATGCCAAGACATCAAACAAACATAACATATTCATCACCAACATGTTAAATAGAAACAAATATATTGACATTCTTAATGTCGCGGTAACGAACTATAGAGTGCGAACATACGATGGTCCCGCTACAACCCATACTAATTCGTTTTATTTCGAATATGTACAACCCATTACAGAATCATTACCAAATGTTTATATCACAAATAAACTTAATCGTTTTCATCATATGAAAGTCATTTTAATCAACCAATCATATATACGTGATCATCTCATGAAAACGAAATTAAAAACACCAATCCTTTCTCATCATATGAAAAACGAATTAGGGTTTTACAGAAACGAAACCAAAAAACCAATCCTTTCTCATCATATGAAAAACGAATTAGGGTTTTATAGTTAACGTGCCATACGAAATCAATATATCTCATGTAATCATATCAACATGGCATTTTCGACTTAAACGAAAGCAACAAGTGGCTCTGATACCACTGTTAGGAAATCAAAGAGATCACTGCAAACCAAAAACACGCAGCGGAAAAATTTTTTTGATCTCTGATTTCCCACCAGGATCCATGCTGT
The DNA here is from genome assembly GCA_947685225.1 of Garcia nutans. Classification (NCBI taxonomy): domain Eukaryota; kingdom Viridiplantae; phylum Streptophyta; class Magnoliopsida; order Malpighiales; family Euphorbiaceae; genus Garcia; species Garcia nutans. Next base: position 5,263,814 of record CANTUV010000013.1, read on the forward strand.
TCATTTAATTCGATGAAAGTGTTCAAAGAACTAAACTATTGATGATTCAAAATCACAGTTTGGAAGAGATGCCTCGATCGCGAAACACCCTCTATCGCGTATCCACACGAATGCTACCGTCTGGAGTGCTAGCTCTCTGCAACGGCGAAGGCTGGAAAAATATTTTTCTCTAAAACGTATTAAGTTCCTTTGTTTTCATTCTCTTTCATTTTCTAATATTACCTCTGAGAAGACTTAACGTCTGGAGTGAATATAATCACTCCAGAATCCAATTTAGAATTGGATAAGGTAAGTCAAATTCAGAATCCAAATCTAATAAGGATTCTGAATATATTATCTAATAATATATAAAAAAAGAAAATAATAATAATAATAAATATTAATATCTAATATTAATATTATTAATATTATATCTAGCCCAAAGCGCATTCTTGTGTGTGACCCGATAGGCCCATATTAATTGGTAGTCAATTTAATCTCTATTAAACCAACAAGTCGTAATTGGCCTCTAGCAAGGTGTTACAACTACCCAATTAATATAAGGAATGTCCAATTTGCCTAATAATAGTACATGCATTAATCCCTTTGTCACACGATATCTAGCTTGAACATAAGTCATGGTCAGTGTCATACTTATATTGTCCAAACTTATGATTACTCAATCTCCAAGTAGACTGATAAAAAAACAAATGAAATTGATCACACTATCAATTCATTTGAGCATGGCCATGCATTTCACAGTCTCACTTATCGAGGAGCCCAAAAGATATCTCTCTCAAAGAGAGGGATAAATTCTATCTTGATTGTTCATTATCCTCTACATAATTTCTATCATATATGATCATAACCTTTATTACTATCCAGTTATGGATAATGTTTGATCATGTCAAAATATAATAGTCCTTATATTGGAAACTATGACAATCTCAAGTCAAAGAATTAATACATAACTATCATGAGATTTACTTATGACACTAACCCATGTAGTAATCTCATGATGGGTCTATCCAATACATTGTTCTCTAACAAGTATCTATGAAATTGATTTGTATCATTATACACATAACCATCTGATGATTAGCAAATCAATGTTCATACTGGTTAAGAATTATTTTTTTATCTCTATAACAATAATAAACCAGGGACAAATATTAAAATTGTGTAACATGCAAACAACAATAATGATAATAAAACCTCGTTTATTAATAATGAATGTATAACATAAAGATCCAAATAAATGGCCTAGGGCACATACACTAACAATCGGGTCTTCACCCTTGAAAGTGGATCTTCATCCTTTAAACTAGATATTCATCCTTGGAAATTAGGTCTTCACCCTTTGAAATTGGATCTTCATCCTTGGAATCAGGTCTTCACCTTTGAAAGTGGATCTTCATCCTTTAAGCCGGATCTTCATCCTTGGAATTGGGTTTTCACCCTTTAAAGTGGATCTTCATCCTTTAAGCTGGATCTTCATCCATTAGAGATTAGGTCTTATATTGACTTTGGCTATTCTAGCTGGATTGGTCTTTTGTCATTTGCATCTTCATTCTTTTGATAGTTCTAATGTTCCATTCTTTTGTTCTTCCTTTTTACAAAAATTCAGCTATTTTTAGTTGGCCCTCATATCTTCTCCTACCCCCTGCGTGGTGAAATATTTGCAAGTGAGTTTGAAAATTTTTTGTATATAAACTCAAAAAATTGAAAAGGAGAAACTTTGCCCCCTGTGTAGGCTCAAACCAAAGATTTTTTTTATGCAAGCTTTGATTGAAGGTTTTGTTGTCTAGTTCTTCGCACAAGCACACACTTCTTCTCTTTGCAAAATTACTGGAGCCTTCTCAAGCAATGGGCTTTCCATGCCCCCCTGATTTGATATCTTCTTTTGATTCTTTACTTCACAGAGTGTTTGCTGTTCACTTTGACAAAGAACAAATAATACAAGAAAAAAATGCCGTGTGATATGCTCATGTATGCATGATATGCATGAGTAATACTTACAGTGGTTCCATTGACTCACAGACTGAGGTGATCAGCAAAAGTATTCTCATTGACTCCTTTGAGATGCATATTCAAGTCTTGCACTAGAATGACAGGATGCTTCATATTTATGGCTTTTATCTTCAAGATGTTGAAAATATGAGTAGTGGAGACCCCAAACTGCAGAGTCAGGGATACATCCATTTCAAACTATGTTTCAGCATGTCAGACCGTAGCTTTTTCATGACCTTGCCAATAATCATTTTCTTTGCCCAATGTGTCCTTTAAGATTTAATGATTCGACATACTGCCCTTAACTTGAAGATTTTGAAATTTTTTTTCAATTCTTTTTTTTTTTGAAATCCAGATGTTGGCTTTGCCAAATCAATGTCAATTTACCCCAGGACTCGATATTCAAAATTAATATATCTATAACCTGATAACCCTAGTTACCGTACCAAACTTGGGAATTATTTCTACTTAAGCAAGAATTGTTGCACTTCAGATAGGCACATACACATTACTTGGCCAAAGGTCTCATTTAGTTTAAATATTGTCTATCTCATATGCATGCTTATTCAAACTATCTCCACTAATAGAATCTACCTACCAAGAGAGATCAACAGGTCTTTGATAGGCTTGAAATACGGTCTATAAGGGACATGGGTTAAATGAAGGCCATTTGTAAGTTGGAGCCGATGTGACATAATGGACAAACCTTCACACTACAAATTTTTTGTTTGAACTTTAGGCAGCTGGGAGCAATCTTGCTAGACTCTAAATTCGTTCTATCTTCTTGGCATTAATCTGGATGCGAAATAGCTTTTCTATTTCACTCGCAGGATTTTCCTGCTATCGAAATAGCTCATGCTATTTTGCCCGCAGGAAAATCCTGCAGGCAAAATGGTCGCCCGCAGCCCTCCTACTGCCGCAATTTCCTGCGGTAGATTTTTTTCGCTAGCGCATTTTTTCCTGCGGCAATTTTTTCGGCAACGCAATTTTTTCGACGCAAATTTTTTGAAACCTAATTCAATTAGGTTTTGGTTTCTTTTTATTATTAATATTACTTGCCGTGACTAATTAGGAATAAACTATATCAAACCATTATAAATAAAGACCAAACACAAAGAAAAAGGGGGGAGTCGAAAATCAACAGAAGCTTGGAAAATTTGAAACCAAATCAGTGAAGGAAAAGGGAGCAATTCAATTTCTTTTTTCTGGAACAGCAGGGACACGATTTAAGCAATTGTATTTTTTCTTGTTCATCCAAGAAGAATTATTTTTGGAGAATCAAAAAAAGGAGGTATGTATTAAATTCTTTTTTTGTTTTATTTTTTCACAGTAGCATAAACTATGAAATTTTGTATTTTAAATCAAAAACCTTAGAACTTTAATTTAGTTTTTCCAAAGTTAAAACACTAATACATTACTTTATTTTCCAAAAATACTTAAAATTGTTATTTTTACCTCTTCAAAATCTTAAAACCTTAATTAAACATATTTTCAACAAAAACAAATTTTGATTCTGTTTTCCTCAAAAGTTTAAACTAGGTTCTGTTTCTTCCAAAAAACCATAAAAAACATCTTTTCTATTTATAAAAACTTCAATCCGTTTGTTTAAATTCATAAAACTTCATAAAATTATCAAATTGTCTTTATAAATCCTAATTCAAATTCATCACCTGAGACCCTAATTCTAAAACACTAAAACCCTAATTCAATTTCCAAACTTAAAATAGTAAACTTTAACCCCTTTAAAACCTTAAACCATAACTTTTTCTAAACCTTAATCCTTTAAAACATTAAAAACCATAAAAACATAAATACTTTAAATTTTACACAGTAGCTTGAAATCACCATTTAAAACCATGAATCAAAAGTATTTTAAAGTATCTAAAACCCTAGTTTCATGATTTTACCATTCAAATATTAATTTAGTTAATCAAAGAGTCTTACCAACCTTTTAAAATATAAAACCCTAATCTATTTTAATTCAATAAAAAGTCACAGTAGCTATAATTGGACTTTTATTTGCTTTATTTAATTCCACTCACAGTAGCTATAATTGGACTTTTATTTGCTTTATTTAATTCCATACTTGATTATGCTTTGATTTATCTCTTATGCTTTAATTTATTTAATTTCAATACTTGATTTATTTAATTTATCATGGATGGATGGATGTTTATTTTGTATTTTGATTAATAGCTTTGATGAATGATTTATTTATGATAAATGATTATTTACTTTTATCAATTAATTTAGATTTCCAAAAGTTGTAAGAGGTATGTTTCCACTTGGTGGGTACCTCATTAGTTAAATATCATGTAATTTAATTTGCTTTTTCTATGTTAGAACCTATGTAAAGGGCATGTTTCTACCTTTTGGTGGGTGTCCTATCTAGGCATGTGATGTAAGGACATGTTTCCATCTTTGGATGGGTGTCCATTTATTTGTTTTTTTTTTGTTTGGACATTGTTTTGATTATAATATAATGATGCTTTCTTTTTATTGTGTGTAGTATGGATAATATTGTTATATTTAAGAATTTTATAATATTAAGACCTGTAAAGGAGGCCGGTTCCAATGAACCGGGCGTTGTGGGGGTGCTGGGCCATTTCTCACCTTCCCCATACGTACCTAACTTTCCAAACCCATTAGGGGGTTGGGAATTCCTTAGGAATCGAGTCATCCACCCCTTTCTTTTTCCCGGCCCGTCCGGGTGGCAACTCCATTTTCTCCGGACTTAGGTCCGTGTTCTCTAAGGCCTCGAGACTAAATAGTGCCGAAGTCGCAAAATCCATTCCACCGGGAGTGGGGGCGAAAATTCCCGCTCACAGTGGCGAATCCACTGGGGACAAGAGAAGTTGATTCCGTTGGTCTTTATATTATTTTATTCTTTATTATAATGATATTATCCATTGCATCATATTAGATTGCATTGTGTGCGTGAGTTAGGATGCCCGTGTTACCCGTGTTATGTTATGTTAGGGATACCATACTTTCACTCAAGGTATGGAGATCGAGCATGGCATAACCACTCATAGCCTCGTACCATTTGGTATATACTTGCTATGGGAACCTAAGCCTTTTAACCCAAAGACTAAACTCATGTAATTGGCCTAGTTACTTTCCTTAGGTTTTACCCCAAATGCATGATTGTTTGACTATGGTTAGTTTATCTTAGTATGGCTTATTTGGTTTGCTCTTTTTCTAATATGACCTAAGTATATTACAAGCTCAAAATAAATTTTTCTTTAAAGTCCAAAAGACCAAAGCTATTTTCAAAACTTTTCAAGATGGTCTTTGGACATAAGATTTTTCTAAAAATAAATCAAAAATTCTTTGGCCCATGGCCCAAATACTAAGCCCAAAATCCATTTTTCTAAAATCTTTTACAATGGGCTTAGAAACAAGACTATTTTCACCCAACCTTTTCTTACAAAGAGCTTGCAAAAATATTTAGGTCAATTATGAAATACCAATAATCAGTTGTGGGCCTAGTTTACACTAAGAATAAATTAACCATAGGCTTGTTTTTGGCATGAACCATTAGTTGCTCTTTTCAAGTGAGAAATCTATTTATAATAAACCTCTTAATTTTGTTTTAATCCAATATAGCATAAAAGCTACTATAGTTGGTTGAATGGATTAAAACCTAATTAATAGGAATTATCATGGATTGATTTCCATTTTAGAAAATATAACTATTGGTTGAAATGTCCGAGGGAATTATTCGAAAGCAAGATACCCCATGTTGGTGTTTTGTTAACCATATACCTAGGAAAAGAGACTCGCCATTGGTGTGTGGATGTTATAAAGGTTGGAAGGAACGTCCTATTTATCCTTATTTGTTGATTGTTTGTGTATTCATGCATACATGCATACATTTGCATCTCATATCATTGATCCTCTATGGCTCACAGCCCTGGATTATGCAAGTTCAAAAACTTACGACAATCCGACCTATGCCGGAGATGAAGTATCTAGCAACGACTCAATCACTTGCTCACCTAAAACCATGGAGCCCGAACAAATTAAAAAGATGGTGGATGAGGCCCTCAATGCCAAGATGGAAGAAATCAAAGAGGCCCTAGCTGAGACAATAAGGAACCAGTTGACTACAATCTTAGAGAACCATGCCGAGGCATCTGCTAGCACTAAGAAACCAAAGGACAAAGGGAAGACCAAAGTTAGTGAAGTGGTTTTTGATGATGATAAGGTGATCATTGATGATGATGATGATTGCGCTCAATACTATCAAGATGTTCAATAGAAGAAGAAAGAACCAAAGGTTGGTGAGAAAGCAACTATTGAAAAGACCGAGACATCGGATGTTGAAAAGATGATTGCTGATTTAGAAAAGAAATTTAAGAAGAAGCTGAAAACTGAAAAGATGTCCGAGATCGATAAACTATTTGAACAAGATGAGGAGATCCCTTATAAGTTCAAGATGCCATCCTTTGCTAGATACAATGGTACTAGAAATCATCATCTCCATGTGAAGCAGTATATCATTGCTATGCAGTCTGCTCGAGCTACTAAGGCTCAAACTCTAATGTACTTCATGCTCTCATTGGACCCTGTTGTCCAAAATTAGTTCAATACCTTAGATGATGGAACACAAAAGAATTGGGATTTGCTATACAAGGCCTTCATCCAGCAATATGGGTATAATGTCGAGTTGGAATTTACCTTAATGGAAGTTGAGTCCATTAGGCAACGGCCAAATGAGAATTTTATGGACTATGTGAAACGATGGAGAAATAAGGCCGCTTTGCTCAAGAAAAGACCCGACGAATCCAATCAAATAAGGATGATCGTGAGAGGCGTTCTGCCCAATCTCCATGAAAGGCTGTCTCATACCCTTATAAGGGACTTCAAAGAACTTCTCCAGGCTGGTCTACAAATTGAAGAGTGGGAAAGGGAGAAGAATCACTTTTCAATAAGAATGAATGAGAAAGGGAATTACCAACCTAGTAATCAAAGCACGCAAAAAGAAGTTGATGTTAATGTAACCAGTCAAGGGAATAAAAGACAATACTCAGAATTGGGAAAACCTCTATCTTGGGTTTTTAGCAAGCTACAAAATAAAGGGTTGTTACAACCGTTAGCTTCTTCACCTTTACATAATCCATTGCCACCGAACTTCAATGCCGAGGCCTTCTATCAATTTCATCAAATGCAAGGACATGAAACAGATAAATGTGCTCATCTAAGGCATGAGATCCAAGACCTAATCGATAATGGAAAGTTGCCTGAGCCGGACAAGTCTTATACCAAAGGTAATCCATTTCCAAGGTTCAACAGAGTACCTCCACCGGCAACCTTCATGGTGGGAAAAGGATTGGAAGAAGATTTTATTTTATCATCCTTCCAAGATGGGGATATTGGAGATGGGAAAGGCAAAGAGGCTTAACTCAATGAACTTTTCTTAGCTTGAATGTTGCTTTTCAAATTTTGCTTTAATATTTAATTAGAATAATCGTGTTTTTTAAATTTGTTTGAATAGATTACTTTTATCAAAAATTTTATTGGTCTTTGTTCATTTAGATGCTCAACCAATGAGAAATTTAGCTTGATATTTATAAATTAATGTGTCTAGGCATCATGACTTGAATGACTTTACTAGGTGAGGGAATTGCTCTATAGCATTGAGTTGTGTATGCTTACTTAGAGAGGGCTCCTGCATAATTATCTTTGTCTAGGTCCTAGTCAGTCTTAGAACATGCTTAGACAAACTTTTGAGGTGAAATTGAACTTTGCTTATTTAAGAGAGAAATGATCTAGGCATTGTTTGGTTAGCCAATAACTAGTATCCACCCAATTAAATATCAATCCCTAGTTGTCCCTTTGAGCCTTCATAAAATTTTAGCTTTCTTTTCATTGGCATATAACCTCAACAACCTACCCTGAGCTGTTGTGATACTTTTAACAAATCTTATGATCACTAATATGAAGATGCAAGAAGATAAAATAAAGCAATGAATAGTCAAGATCATGGAGATAGTTGAAGTTCTCAAGACCATAAGGATAGTTGATATTTTCAAGACCATGAGGGTAGTTGATGCTTTCAATACCATAAGGGTAGTTGAAGTTTTCTTAATATCTCAAATATATCAACATCAGGGTAATAAATGATTTATCCCTATTAAAGAAGATTTATGTTACTCCACTCATCCATTATTGGAAGCCCAAGTTGGTACAAACAAGATAACTCTTTTAGAGCTACGACCAAAAAAAAAAGAAGAAGAAGAAGAAAAAGAGAAGAGAAGAAAAGAAAACAAAAAAGACAAAAGAAAACAAAAAGAAAACAAAAAAAAAGAGAGAAAAAAGAAAAAGAAAACCCAAAATGGTTCAAAAAGCCAACTGAGTTCTCTTTTACCTAAAGCAACAAAAGGCTTCCATTTAGTTCATAAGGACATTTTTACTTGAATTGATCCAACCCAACTAAAGATTTGATCAAAATTGGAGGAAAAAGGAAGAAGACCATCCAGTTCTTGAAAGTTTTGTACTTGATAGTCCTACAAGAAAGAAGGACAAAATGATAAAAGAAAGCGAAGAGAAAGGAAAGAGAAAGAAAAAGGAAGAGTAAGAAAAACAAAGAGGAAAGAAAAGGGAAAAGAAGAAAAGAAACAAATTTGGGTAACAAACTTTTTGCAAGGACAAAGACTGTCCTAATCAAGATCCAGATTAATTCCAAGAATATAGAAGGAATTTGGAGTCTAGCAAGATTGCCTCCAAACTGCCTAAAGTTCAAACAAGAAATTTATAGTGTGAAGGTTTGTCCATTGTGTCACATCAGCTCCTATCTCAAAATGGCCTTCGTTTAAACCCACGTCCCTTATAAACCCTATTTCAAGCCTATCAAAGACCTGTTGATCTCTCTTGGTAGGTAGAGTCTATTAGTGGAGATAGTTTGGATAAGCATGCATATGAGATAGACAATATTTAAACTCAAATGAGACCTTTGGCCAAGTAATGTGTATGTGACTATCTGAAGTGCAACAGTTCTTGCTTAAATAGAAATAATTCTGAGTTTAGTACGGTAGCTAGGGTTATCATGTTATAGATATGTTAATTTGGAAAACTCAAGTTCTGAGGTACATTGACATTAATTTGGCAAAGCCAACATTTGATTTCAAAATTAAAATTCAAAAATTCAAAAAAAAAAGGTGTTTTGTCATACAAAGCCTTCAAGTTAAGGGAAGTATGTTGAACCTCCAAAGGACATATTGGGCAAAGGAAATGATTATTGGCAAGCTACCAATTGACATGTTGAAAAATAATTTGAAATGGATGCATCCCTGACTCTACTATTAGGGGTCTCTACCACTCATGTTCTCAACATCTAGAAGATAAAAGCCACAAATGCAAAGCATTCGATCATTCCAATGCAAGACTTGAACAAGCGTCAAAACGGAACCAATGAGAATACTTCTACTGATCGCCTCGATCTATGAGTCGATGGAATAACTGTAATTGTTATTCATGCATATCATGCATACATGAGCATATCACATCGCACTTTCTTGTCTTGTATTGTCTATTCTTTATCAAAGTGAACAGCAAACACTCTGTAAAGTGAAGAATCAAAAGAAGATGTCAAATCAGGGGGGCATGGAAAGCCCATTGCTTGAGAAAGCTCCAGTAATTTTGCAAAAAGAAGAAATGCGTGCTTATGCAAAGAACTAGACAAGAAAAACATCAATCAAAGCTTGCATGGATAAAATCGGGGCAAAGTTTCTCCTTTTCAATTTTTTGAGTTTATATACCAAATATTTTTAAACTAACTTACAAATATTTTGCCACACAGGGGGGCAAGGAGAGGATATAAGGTCCAATTAAAAATAGCTAAATCTTTGCAAAAAGGAAAAACAAAAGAATAGAACATTAGAACTCTTAAAAGAATGAATATGCAAAAGACAAAAGACTAATCCAGCTAAAAGAGCTGAAGCCAGGGTAAAGACCCGACCTCCAATGGATAAAGACCCATGTTTCAAGGGTAAAGACCTAATCTCAAAGGATGAAGTCTTCATTTTCAAGGATGAAGACCCGATCTCAAAGGATGAAGATCCATTTTGAGGGTGAAAAACCACAATGCATAGAATAACCGAAGCAGTCAGATTTCTCAAAAGATAAAAGGTCAGTCAAACTCAATCTCAGGTCCAAGCATCCAAATTCAAATCAATCTCGGGTCCAAGTATCCAAATCAATTCAAGCTCGAGTCTAAGCACCCAATCTCGGGTCCAAGTACCCAAATCAATTCAAGCTCGGGTCCAAGCACCCATCTCGGGTCCAAGTACCCAAATCAATTTAAGCTCGGGTCCAAGCACCCAATCTAGGGTCCAAGTACCCAAATTCAACCAATCTCGGGTCCAAGTACCCAAATCAAATTTCGGGTCCAAGTACCCAAATTCAACCAATCTCGGGTCCAAGTACCCAAATCAAATTTCGGGTCCAAGTACCCAAATCAAATTCAATCTCAGGTCCAAGTGCCCAATCTCTGGTCTAAGTATCCAAATCTAATTTAGGATCGAGTATCCAAATCCAGTTAGGATCGAGTATCCAAATCAAGTTTAGGATCGAGTATCCGAACCCAATTTAGGATTGAGTGTCCCAATCCAACTTAGGATCGAGTATCCAAGTCCAGTTAGGATCGAGTATCCCAATCCAATTTAGGATCAAGTATCCAAATCCAATTTAGATTGAGTATCCCAATCTAATTTAGGATCGAGTATCCAAATCCAGTTAGGATCGAGTATCCCAATCTAGTTTAGGATCGAGTATCCAAACCTTTTGGGTCCAGAACCCAAATCTTCCTTAGGTCCAGAACCTAGAATCTTCCCTGAGTCCAGAACTCGGACCGAGTCCAAAACCCAAATTTTTCCCTTAGGTTCAGAACCTAGAATCTCTTCTAAGTCCAGAACTTAGGGTCCAAGACCCAAATTTTTCGTAGGTCGAGAACCTAGAATTATCCTTGAGTCCAGAACTCGAACCGGGTCCAGAACCCAAATTTTTCTTAGGTCGAGAACCTAGAATTATTCTTGAGTCCAGAACTTCAACCGGGTCCAGAACCCAAATTTTCCTTAGGTCGAGAACCTAGAATTATCCTTGAGTCCAAAACTCGAACCGGGTCCAGAACCCAAATTTTCCTTAGGTCCAGAACCTAGAATCATACTTGAGTCCAGAACTCAAACCGGGTCCAGAACCGAAAACCTCAACCATCTCAAAAATTAAGTCTTATTGCTTTTCACTCTCTTTCACTAAAGTTTCAAATTTTTCAAGTAGGGGGCAAACTGTAGACCCTTAATTTTTGACCCAATCTGGTCCAATATGTTTTATTTAGTCCAAAATAATTTTTGTTGTCTAATTGGTCCAAAATAATTTTTGTTAAATAATTTTTTGCTTTAGTATCTAATTTTTATTAATAAAAAATAAAAATAAACAAATATAAGTCAAAAAATAAAAATCGAAGTCGAAAAAATAGGCGACAAAAAAATCATCGCGCGGGCCCACGAGCATTTCGCTAGCAGGAATTTCCTGCGGGCGAAATGGCCCAAGCTATTTCACTCGCACAAAAAATCTGTGGGCAAAATCCTGCGGGTGAAATGGTCTCTTGCAGCCCACCCACTGCCACAATTTCCTGCGGTAGATTTTTTTTGCCAGTGCATTTTTTCCGGCGGCAGTTTTTTCGGCAGCGCAATTTTTCCGACGCAAATTTTTAGAAACCTAATTCAATTAGGTTTTGGTTTCTTTTTTATTAATATTACTTGCCGTGACTAATTAGGAATAAACTATATCAAACCATTATAAATAATGGACCAAACACAAAGAAAAGGGGGGAGCCGAAAATCAACAGAAGCTTGGAAAATTTGAAACCAAATCAATGAAGGAAAAGGGAGCAATTCAATTTCTTTTTTCTGGAACAGCAGGGACACGATTTAAGCAATTGTCTTTGTTCTTGTTCATCCAAGAAGAATTATTTTTGGAGAATAAAAAAAAGGAGGTATGTATTAAATTTTTTTTTGTTTTATTTTTTCACAGTAGCATATACTATGAAATTTTGTCTTTTAAATCAACAACCTTAGAACTTTAATTTAGTTTTTCCAAAGTTAAAACACTAATACGTTACTTTATTTTCCAAAAAGACTTAAAATTGTTATTTTTACCTCTTTAAAATCTTAAAACCTTAACTAAACATATTTTCAATAAAAAAAATTTTGATTATGTTTTCTTCAAAAGTTTAAACTAGGTTCTGTTTCTTCCAAAAAACCATAAAAAACATCTTTTCTATTTATAAAAACTTCAATCCGTTTGTTTAAATTCATAAAACTTCATAAAATTATCAAATTGTCTTTATAAATCCTAATTCAAATTCATCACTCGAGACCCCAATCCTAAAACACTAAAACCCTAATTCAATTTCCAAACTTAAAATAGTAAACTTTAACCCCTTTAAAACCTTAAACCTTAACTTTTTCTAAACCTTAATCCTTTAAAACATTAAAAACCATAAAAACATAAATACTTTAAATTTTACACAGTAGCTTGAAATCACCATTTAAAACCATGAATCAAAAGTATTTTAAAGTGTCTAAAACCCTAGTTTCATGATTTCACCATTCAAATATTAATTTAGTTAATTAAAGAGTCTTACCAACCTTTTAAAACATTAAACCCTAATCTATTTTAATTCAATAAAAAGTCACAGTAGCTATAATTGGACTTTTATTTGCTTTATTTAATTCCATACTTGATTATGCTTTGATTGATCTCTTATACTTTAATTTATTTAATTTCAATACTTGATTTATTTAATTTATCATTGATGGATGTTTATTTTATATTTTGATTAATAGCTTTGATGAATGATTTATTTATGATGAATGATTATTTACTTTTATCAATTAATTTAGATTTCCAAAAGTTGTAAGAGGTATGTTTCCATTTGGTGGGTACCTCATTAGTTAAATATCATGTAATTTAATTTTCTTTTCTATTTTAGAACCTATGTAAAGGGCATGTTTCTACCTTTTGGTGGGTGTCCTATCTAGGCATGTGATGTAAGGACATGTTTCCATCTTTGGATGGGTGTCCATTTATTTGTTTTGTTTTGTTTGGACATTGTTTTGATTTTAATATAATGATGCTTTCTTTTTATTGTGTGTAGTATGGATAATATTGTTATATTTAAGAATTTATAATATTAAGACCTGTAAAGGAGGCCGGTTCCAATGAACCGGGCGTTGTGGGGGTGCTGGGCCATTTCTCACCTTCCCCACACGTACCCAACTTTTCAAACCCATTAGAGGGTTGGGAATTCCTTATGAATCGAGGCATCTACCCCTTTCTTTTTCCCGGCCCGTCCGGGTGGCGACTCCATTTTCTCCGGACGTAGGTCCGTGTTCTCTAAGGCCCTGAGCCTAAACAGTGCCAAAGTCACAAGAACCATTTCACCGGGAGTAGGGGCGAAAATCTCCGCTCACAGCAGCTTTAGGTAAAAGATAACTCAATTGGCTTTCTAAACCGCCTTTTTAGGTTTTACCATTTTTTTCCTTTTTTTCCTCTTCTTTTTTTCCTCTTTTTTTTCTTTTCTTCTTTTTTTCTTCTTCTTTTTTCTTCTTCTTTTTTTCTTTTCTTCTTTCTCTTTTTTTTTTGTTCTAGCTCTAAAAGAGTTGTCTTGTTTGTACCAACTTGGGTTTCCAATATTGGATGAGTGGAGTGACATAAATCTTCTTTAATAGGGATAAATCATTTGTTACTCTGATGTTATCTTGATAGATTATAGATATTAGGAGAACTTCAACTACCCTTATGGTCTTGAGAACATCAATTATCCTTACAGCTTTGGCTATGCATTCCATTCTTTGATCTGCTTGCCCCTTTATCTTAGTGATCATAAGACTTGTCAAAAGTGTCACAACAACTCAAGGTAGGTTGTTGGGGTTATATGCCAATGAAAAGAAAGCTAAAATTTCATGAAGGCTCAAAGGGACAACTAAGGATTAATATTTAATTGGGTGGATACTAGTTGTTGGTTTATCAAACAATACCTAGATCATCTCTCCCTTAAATAAGCAGAGTTCAATTTTGCCTCAAAAGTTTGTCAAAGCATGTTCTAAGACTGACTAGGACCTAGACAAAGGTCATTATGTAGTAGCCCTCTCTAAGTAAGCATACACAACTCAATGCTATAGAGTAATTCCCTTCTCTAGTAAAGTCATTCAAATCATGATGCCTAGATATGCTAATTTATAAACATCAAGCTAGATTCCTCATTGGTTGAGCACCAAAATGAACAAAGACCAACAAAAATTTTGATGAAAGTAATTTATTCAAACAAATTTAAATTTGAAAAGCATGATTGTTCCAATTAAATATTAAAGAAAGTAAAATTGAAAAGCAACATTCAAGCTAAGGAAAGTTTATTCAGTTAAGCTTCTTTTCCTTTTACATCTTCAATTTTTCCATCTTGAAAGGATGATAAAAAAAATCTTCTTCCAATCCTTTTCCCACCATGAAGGTTGTCGATGGAGGTACTCTTCCAAACTTAGGCAAAGGATTGTTCTTGGTATTAGGCTAGTCCGGCTCCGGTAGCTTACCACTATCGATTAGATCTTGGGTCTCATGCTTTAATCAGGTACATCTATCAGTCTCATGTCCTTGATTCTGATGAAATTGACAAAAAGCCTTAGTATCAAATTTTGGGGGTAAAGGATTTGGCAAAGGTCGAGGGGCTAATGGCTTTAATAGTCCCTTCTTTTGTAGCTTGTTCAAGACCCAAGACAAAGGCTTCTCCAGATCTAAAACTGCCTTCTATTTGCTTGACCAGTTGTATTAACATCAACTTCTTTTTGCATGCTTTGATTTCCAGACTGGTAATTCCCTTTCTCATTCCTTCTTACCGAAAACCGATTTGTCTCCCTTTCCTATTCTTCAATTTGTAGACCGGCTTGGAGAAGATCTTTGAAATCACGGATGAGTGTATGAGACATCCTTTCACGAAGACTAGGCAGCACCCTTCTCACAATCATTCTTACTTGATCAGATTCATCGAGCCTCTTCTTGAGCAAAGCAGCCTTATTCCTCCATCGTTTCACATAGTCCACAAAATTTTCATTTTGCCTTTGTCTAATGGACTCCACTTCCATTAAGGTAACTTCCATCTCGACATTCTATCCATATTGTTGGATGAAGGCCTTGTATAGTAGATCCCAATCTTTTTGAGTACTTTCCTCTAAGGTGTTGAACCAATTTTGGACAAGAGTTTAGGTTTTAGTAGCTCGAGCAGACTGCATAGTAGTGATGTACTGCTTCACATGGAGATGAAGATTTCTAGTACCATTGTACCTAGCGAAGGAAGGCATCTTGAACTTATAAGGGACCTCCTCATCTTGTTCAAATAGTTTGTCGATCTCGGACATCTCTTTGATTTTCAGCTTCTTCTAAAATTTCTTTTCTAGGTCAGCAATCATCTTCTCAACATCAAAATTTTCAGTCTTTTCAAAAGTTGTCTTCTCAACAACCTTTGGTTCCTTTTTATCTTGAAGATCTTGGAAGTATTGAGCCCAATCATCATCTTCATCAATGATCACCTTATCATCATCAAAAACCACTTCACCAACTTTAGCCTTCCCTTTATCCTTTGGCTTTTTAGTGCTAGCAGATGCTTCGACATGATTTCCTAAAATTGTAGCCAATTGGTTCTTCATGGTCTCAGCCAGGGCCTCTTTTATTTCTTCCATCTTGGCATTGAGGGCGTCGTCCACCATTCTTTGAATTTGTTCAGGCTTCATTGCTTTTGGTGAGCAGGTGATTGAGTTACTAATAGATTCTTCATTTCCAGCATAGGTCAGATTGTCGTAAGCTTTTGAACTGTCATAATCCAGGGCTGTGAGCCAGAGAGGATCAATGATATGAGATGCAAATGTATGTATGCATGTATGCACAAAGAATAAACAAACAAGGATAATTAGGACGTTCCTTCCAACCTTATAATATCCACACATGAAAGGTGAGTCTCTTTTCCTAGGTAATATGGTTAACAAAATACCAACATGGGGTATCTTATTTTTTGAATAATTCCCTCGGACCTTTCAACCAATAGTTATATTTTCAAAAATGGAAATCAGTTCATGATAATTCCTATTAATTAGGCTTTAATTGATCCAACCAACTAAAGTAGCTTTTATGCTATATTGGATTAAAACTAAATTAAGAGGTTTATCATAAATAGATTTCTCACTTGAAAAAGTAACTAATGATTTATGCCAAAAACAAGCCCATGATAAATTATTCTTAGCATAAACTAGGCTCACAATTGATTTTTGGTATTTTCATAATTGACCTAAATAATTTGCATGCTCTTTGTAAGAAAAGGTTGTATGAACATAATTTTGTTTCTAAGCCCATTGTAAAAAAAGATTTTAGAAAAAATGGATTTTGGGCTTAGTATTTGGGTTATGAGAAAAAGAATTTTTGATTTGTTTTTAGAAAAGTTTTATGTCTAAAGACCATCTTGAAAAGTTTTGAAAATAGCTTTGGTCTTTTAGATTTTAAAGAAAAATTTATTTTGAGCTCACAATGTATTTAGGTCATATTAGAAAAAGAACAAACCAAATAAGCCATGATTTAAGCCAAGATAAATTAACCATAGTCAAACAACATGCATTTGGGGTAAAAACCTAAGGAAAGTAACTAGGCCAATTACATGAGCTTTAGTCTTTGGGTTAAAAGGCTTAGGTTCCCATAGCTAGTATATACCAAATGGTACGAGGCTATGAGTGGTTATTCCATGCTCGATCTCTATACCTTGAGTGAAAGTATGGTATCCCTTCTATAACACAACACAGGTAACACGGGCATCCTAACTTACTCACACGATGCAATCTAATATGATGCAATGGATAATATCATGATAAGAAAGAATAGAATAATATAAAGACCAATGGAATCAACTTCTCTTATCCCCAGTGGAGTAGCCACTGTGAGCGGAGATTTTTTCCCCCACTCTCGGTGAAATGGTTCATGCGACTTCGGCACTGTTTAGGCTCGGGGCCTTAGAAAACACAGGCCTAAGCCCGAAGAAAATAAAGTCGCCACCCGGATGGGCCAGGAAAAAGAAAGGGGTGGATGACTCAATTCCTAAGGAATCCCTAACCGCCTAATAGGTTCGGAAAGTTGGGTACGTGCGGGGAAGGTGAGAAATGGCAGCACCCCCACAACTCCCAGTTCATTGGAACCGGCCTCCTTTGTAGGTATTAATATTATAAAATTCTTAAATATAACAATATTATCCATATTACATGCAATAATTAAAATAAAGCATCATTATATTAAAATTAAGGTAATGTCTAAACAAAGCAAATAAATGGACACCCATCCGAGGATGGAAATATGTCCTTACATCATCTATGTCTAAACTAAATAGGACACCCACCGAAAGATGGAAACATGTCCTTTACATCGGTCCAAAACATAAAAGCAATTTAAATTACATAATACTTAACTAATGAGGTACCCACAAAGTGGAAACATACCTCTTACAATTTTAATACTAAAACAAACAAATAATAATAATAATAAAGAAAATATCCATCCATGATAAATTAAATAAATCAAGCATTGGAATTAAATAAATCAACCATCAAAACATTTAATAAAGTACATAATCAAATCTAAAATTAAATAAAGCAAATAAAGATACAAATTTAGGTTTATGTCTCAATTTAGAATTCTTTAATTATCATTTAAGATTTTGGGGATTTTGAAATTATTATTATTATTATTTAGGCTACTGTAAAGATTTTGAAAAATTGGAATGGATTAGGGTTTTATAAATTTAAGAAAGTAGTAAGGTTTTTAGTTAATCAAATTAGGGTTTAGGGCTAACATCATGAAATTAGGGTTTTGGAATCTTAAGACAATAGGGTTTATAATTCATGTTTACTAGATTGTGATTTTAGGTATACTGGATTATGGCTTTAGGGTTTAGATTTATTTGTCATAAGATTTTGAGGTTTTAAGAACTAGGGTTTAGGAAAGCTAGGGTTTACTGGATTAGGGTTTTCGATATTTTGGAAAACATATTTTATTTTAGGATTTAAGAAAACAGTTTAGAGTTTTATAAAAACAATTATGATTAAAGTTTTTTAGATACTGTAAAGAAGATTAGGGTTTGGAGATTTAAGAAAATATTTGGAAACTTTGGACAAAAAAAGTTAGGGTTTAGATGAAAATAGTTCGGGGAAAACAATTTAAGGTTTTAAAGTTTTTGGAAATAGAAGAAATAATTTAGGGTTTTTAAGGTTTTTGGAAGCAGAAGAGTAATTTAGGGTTTTTGAAGTTTTGGAAATGGGAGAGAAATAATTTAGGGTTTTAAAGATTTCTGGAAAGAGAAGAATAGTTTTATGGTTTTGAAATTTTGATCAATGATTAAGGCTACTGGATGAATGTACAATTTAATGTAAAACATATTACTCAGTTTAATAATTTAGGTTGCTGACTTAATATAAAAAACAAATGATAGAAACATTGTAAATAATATCAAATCAAAGATTTATAATCAAACCTCCGTTTGTTGGTTCCTCCACAATTTGCTTCTGGATGAACAAAGACAAAGGCAGTGTCACTGCCTTTGATGGTTTGATTACTTCTTGTTTCTTGCTTGCTTGAGCATTTCTTTTGGCCGATCGAATGGTTGAGTCTCCAATCTAATCAAATAATTTTTTCTCCCCGATCAAAGTCCAAAGTCTCGTCCCTTAATTCTGTGTTTTAATGTGGTATTTATAGGAAAAATAATAAGCTTACTTCTAATTGCTTAAGAAAATTAAAACCAATTAGGAAAAGAAACCAAAACCAAATAGAATTTGGTTTCGGAAAAAACTGCGTTGGAAAATTGCGCTGGCAAAAAACTTGCTGCCAAAAACTGCGAGGATTGCGAGCTACGAGGAATTTCCTGTGGGCGGGCGCCAATTCACCTCAGGAATTTCCCACAGCGAATTTCCTGTGGGCGAATAGGCCTATGGCCGATTCACCTTCGGCGACGAATTTTTTCTCGCCGATTTTTCGTTGCCGATTTTTATTTATTTATTTTTATTTATTTAACTTTATCATTTTTATTTTTATTAAAAATTATAAATAATTAATATTAAAATAAATATTATTTAATTATAATACCACAAGAATTATTTTGGATATATAAAAAATATCGGACTAGACTAGGTCAAAAATTAAGGGTATACAGTACCTTAAGATTGTGTATAGATTATCGGCAGTTGAATAAAGTGACTATAAGTACCTGTTACCTAGGATTGATGACTTGTTTGATCAGTTAAAGGGAGCAGGTGTTTTCTTTAAGATTGATCTTAAATCGGGTTATTATCATATGAAAGTTAAAGAAGTAGATATTCCAAAGACAGCTTTCAGAACTCGATATAGACATTGTGAATTTTTGGTTATGCCCTTTGGTTTAACTAATGCTTTAGTAACTTTTTTGGACTTGATGAATCGAGTCTTCAAACCCTATTTAGACCAGTTTGTATTTTTTTTCATTAATGACATATTGGTTTATCCTAAAAATAAAGAGGAGCATGATAAGCATTTGAGAATTGTACTACAGACACTAAGGAAGAATCAATTGTATGCTAAACTATCAAAATGTGATTTTTGGTTGACGGAAGTGGCATTTCTAGGTCATGTAATATTAGCTAATGGTATTCATGTGGATCCTAGTAAAATTGAGACTATTTTGAATTGGCATCCACCAAAGAATACAACAGAAATTCGGAGTTTCCTTGGGTTAGCTGGTTACTATAGAAGATTTGTACAAGAGTTTTATAAGATAGATCTTCCTTTAACTAAGCTCCTTAGAAAGGAAATAAAATTTGAGTGGAATGCCCAGTGTCAAGCTAATTTTGAACAATTAAAGGCTATGTTGACTAAAGCACCTGTATTAACACAACCGACCCTAGGTAAGGACTATTTGATTTATAGCGATGCTTCTCATCAGGGAGTCGGTTGTGTATTGATGCAAGTGGGTAAGGTAATTGCTTATGCTTCTAGGCAATTAAAATCTTATGAATTGAATTATCCTGCACATGATTTGGGGTTGGCTGCTATTATATTTGCTCTTAAGATCTGGCGACATTACTTGTATGGTAAAAGGTGTTATATTTTCACTGACCATAAAAGTTTGAAATACTTGCAAACACAAAAAGAGCTAAACTTAAGGCAGAGGAGGTGGATGGAATTGATTAAAGATTATGATTGTATCATTGACTATCATCTTGGAAAAGCTAATGTGGTAGCCGATGCTTTAAGTAGAAAGACTTTAGCAGGTACATTTTATATAGAATATTATAATACTATATGTATATATAAATTAAATAAACTAAAGGATATAATGTATTATGTTAGCATAATTGAGGGTTGAACCAACTATAAAGCAATAAGTAATAACAACTTAGAAACAAAATCAAAATTTATTAGAAATGTTGAAACAAGTGCATAAAAGTGAAAAGCCAAATTATATTATTTTAGAAGATGATGGATTATATGACAGAGGTCGATTTTGTGTACCTGATGTAAAGAACTAAAGGAGTGTATACTTAGTGAAGCTCATAATACTACGTATATTGTACATCCCAGAGGTAATAAGATGTACCAAAATTTGAAATCTCATTATTTGTGGCCTAGTATAAAGAGAGATATTACTGAATTTGTGACTTGGTGTTTAGTATGTCAACAATTCAAAGAAACACATCAAGTTCCATTGGGTCTTTTGCAACCTATATCAATACCATAATGGAAATGAGATAAAGTCACCATGGATTTTGTGGCTAGTCTTTCGAACACCTAAAAGAAGCATGACACAATATGGGTAGTTGTTGATCAATTAACCAAATCAGCTCATTTCCTTCCCATTCAAGTTGATTATTCATTGGATAAACTTATTGAATTGTATATTAATGAGATAGTCAGGCTTCATGGAGTGCCAATGTCTATTATTTCAGATCGAGACCCTCACTTTACTTCAAGATTTTGGGAAAGTTTTCAAAAAGCATTGGGTACTCGACTTCATTTTAGTACTGCATTTCATCCACAGACTTATGGTCAATCGAAAAGGGTGATACAAGTATTTAAAGATATGCTTAGAAGTTGTATAATCGATTTTGAAGGTAGCTGGAATAGATATCTATCTTTTGTAGAATTTGCCCATAACAACAATTATCAAATGAGTATAAGGTTGGCACCATATGTAGCACTCTATAGAAGGATGTGCAGAACTCCATTGTGTTGGGTGGAATTGAATAAGAGCAAACTTGTGGGGCCTGATCTGATAAGGCAAACTAAAGACAAAGTGAAGCTTATAATGGATCGATTACAAATTGCAATGGATAGACAAAAATTATATGCAGATTCGAAATGATGTGACATTGAATATAGTGTGGGAGATAAGGTGTTTTTTAAAGTATCACCGTGGAAGAAGGTTCTTCGCTTTCAAAAGAAAGGTAAACTAAGTCCTAGGTTTATTGGACCATATGAAATACTTGAACATGTAGGCTCAGTAGCTTATCGACTAGCTTTGCCTCCAGAACTGGCTAAGATTCATAATGTACTCCATGTGTTGATGCTTAGATGATATAGATCATATCCTTCACATGTGATTCAAACAAAGTCCATTGAAATTCAGCCAGATTTGAATTATGAAGAAGAACCAGTGGCTATCTTAGCTCATGAAGTAAAGGAGTTGCTTAATAAGCGCATTCCTTTAGTGAAAGTGTTGTGGAAAAATCATTCGATAGAGGAAGCCACTTGGGAAAGCGAAGAGACAATGAGACAACAATACCCTAATTTATTTCAAGCATCCATAATAGGTAAATTTCGAGGATGAAGTTTTTTAGTGGGAGAGAATTGCAATGTTTAAAATTTTAAATAGTGAAATTTTTAATTAATTTTAATAATTAATAGTGAATAGTGATAAAAGTGACCTGGATAAATGATGTAAAGAGTAAATCTTAAAATTTACTGAAGAAATTATTTTTACGATTCTAAGAGACTAAAAATCAAATTAGAATCAAAGAATAAGAAAGAGAGTGTGCCATAATAAAAATGAGATTAGTCACACTAGATTGAACTTATTATTTATAAACATGTGTGTGTAGAAGTTTCTTTTCTCTTCTTTCATCTTCATCCATGCCAATCACCACCACTTCTACCATCTTTCTCATTTTCTTCATCTTCCTTTCTTCAAATCAATCAAAAATCAAGAGTATATCATATATAATTATAAGTTTTAGAAGAATAAGTTAGAAAAGGTGATATTGTCAACAAGTGATTAAAAAATGTGATATTGACAATAAGTGATCAAAGAAAATGGGGGAAAAGAGAGAAGAAGAGGGATTTTGAAAGAGGTATGTGCTTATGTATTTTTAATTTTCAAATATTTGAATTTCTATGAATTTTAATATTTGAATTTGTTGATTGAGTCATCTATAATGAATTATTACTTAAAAGTATTGGATAAATGGACTAATGAGTGAAAAATGAATTAAAGGAACTTATAAGTGATGAGAATGATTCTTAATTCAATCTTTATAAGAAATGAGTGGTTTGATATTGTTTTTAGCCATGAGTGATGATTAAAGATTGATTAATTGATGTTTGAGTAAAGTATTTGATATAGACTCTTTTTATGTCAAAAAAAATTAGTTTTGATTTATTTTTATCATAGATCTTGAATATGTTTATGTTTAAGTAGGTGACTGTGTAAAAATACATAATTTTTGCTAGTGACATAGCCAAATTAGTAGATGTGTCTAGTGACACGGCCATGTCACTGGGCATGTCGACGATGCTGTTTTTTAACATTGATGACATGAGTAATGACATGGCCATGTCTCTGGATGTATCATAGCTACTGTAATGCAGGATTAATGACACTAGCAGTGATACACCCATGTCATTGGGCATGTTAAAGCTTCTGCAAGATGGGCAAATGACATGGTCATTGTCTTCTGCAAGATGGGCAAGCAACATGGTCATTGACATGCCCATGTCATTGGGCATGTCACTTGAAGAATTTGCCTAAAATAGCTCTTTTTCTTGTCTTTTCATTCATGATTATGGCCTAAATGACTATAAGGCCTCAAAGTGTAAAAGATTTTTTGAAATCAACACTAATAAATAGTGTAATAAATTTTGAATATATGATAAATATGTGTAATACCATGTGTTGATCAAAGAATTGTTCCATTGAAGTGATATACATAATTCAATGTTAATTAAAATCTAATGAATTGCCTAAAGTATATTGATTTTAGAACTAACTTGGGATTGAATGGTTAGCTAGAGGAAGGATATCCATAGTGATAGTGGACACATAGTGCCATTAATGGACATATTGTGTCATCAGTGACAGTGGGCATATTTGCCATTATACATTATTGAGATTTGACATTAAAATTGCTATAGTGATCCGTTATCTAAACCTATAATCTGAGTTTAGTATGTATGGGCATATTTAATGAAGTTACCAATATTGAAAACCATGTGTTATATGGTTATTATTAAATTAACTGATTCTAAATTTAATCATGTTTAGTATTTTAAGTTTCAATGAATTTATTAATTTCTTTTTTTAATGTTCTAAATGTGATACTTTCCATTATTTCTAAATTATTTTATGTATAGTTCTTTTTCCTTTAGATTTTCTTGGATATTGTAAATACATAAGCACCACTAAGATTTGCTTAGTGTATTAGAATTATTTTCTAACGCACAGATCAAACCAGAGGAATTGAGACTGCAGAGTGATAGGTATATGTTTCAAATCAACTGCATCACAAAGGTTCAAAGAGCAATATTATAAATATTATATTATGTATATTTCACATGGCAATACTTTATAATTTTGTATGACAATTGAATAAGTTTGAGGATAGTAGGAGAATTATAATAATGTTTCCAATGTAAGTTAACAATAGGAGTTCTTTGTAAATTAAATAGATATATATATGTAATATAGGCATGATCACGGTATTTCTTTTGAAAGTTTAATAATTGTGTTAATGTATAGAAGCATTTTGGTTTTATTTACTATATTACATATATAGGCAAGTGTAAGTATTTAGGTGACATCACCTATGTAGTTAAGTGGATAGACTATGTAGGGGGTGTTACAAAGACCATGAAATGCCAATTGGCTGCACTATTGGGGAACAATATTGAAGCATCTGCTAGTACTAAGAAGCAGAAGGACAAAGAAAAGGCTAAGGTTGATGAAGTAGCCTTTAATGATGACAAAGAAGTTGTTGATGATGATGATGATTGGGCTCAGTATTTCTAAGACCCTCAAGATAAGAAGAAAAAGCTGAAGGTTGTGGAAAGATCGACTTTGGAAAAGATTGAAACTTCAAATGTGGAGAAGATGATTGCCGATTTGGAAAAAGAAGTTTGAAAAGAAGCTAAAAACTGAAGATATGTCGGAGGTCGACAACTGTTTGAACAAGATGAGGAGGTCCTGTACAAGTTCAAGATGCCTTCCTTTGCCAGGTTTAATGGAACTGGAAATCCTCATCTCCACATGAAGCAATACGTTGCTGCTATGCGATCTACTTGAGCTACTAAGGCTCAAACCCTAAGGTACTTCATGCTTTCATTGGATCCTCTTGTGTAGAATTGGTTCAACACCTTAGAGGATAGTACTCAGAGGAACTGGGATTCACTATACAAAGCCTTCATTCAATAGTATGGGTATAATGCTGACTTGGAGGTTACTTTAATGGAAGCTGAGTCAATCAGGTAGAAACAAAGTGAGAATTTTGTTGACTACTTGAAAAGGTGGAGAAACAAAGTTGCATTGCTCAAGAAAAGGCAAGATGAATCAAATCATATTAGGATGATTGTAAGAGGGTGCTACCTAATCTTCATGAAAGGATGTCCCACACTCTTAATAGTGATTTTAAGGATCTCCTTCAGGCTGGTTTGCAAATAGAAGAATGGGATAAAGAGAAGAACCATTTTTCTGCAAGAAGGAACGAAAAAGGGAATTATCAATCTAGTAATCAAAGCACATAAAAGGCAGTTGATGTTAATGCAACTGGTCAAGGAGGAAGGAGACAATTTTTTAAAGTTGGAAAAGCCACTGTCCTAGGTCCTCAATAAGTTACAAAAGAAGGGACTATTACAACCTTTAACTCCTCGACCATTGCCAAATCCCTTACCACCCAACTTTGATGCTAAGGCATTTTGCCAATTCCACCAAATGCAAGGGCATGGGATGGACAAATGTTTAAATTTAAGGCATGAGATCTAGAATTTGATTGATAGTGGGAAGTTGCTTGAACCTAACAAGCCTAGCATGAAGGACAATCCTCTGCCAAAGTTCAACAGAGTACCACCACCAATAACTTTCATGATCAAAGGAGGCTTGAATGAGAAGTTTGTTTTGTCTTCTTTCCAAGATGTAGATGATGAACAACAAAAGAAGAAGAGGTACTTTGCAAGATGGAGCAAGTTGTGGTTGAAAAGGAAGTGGCCATCTTTATTGTGAGTGAGTTTTGGGATTCAACCGATAGTGATGATGATTCTGAACCAAAGAGGGAAGAGTGGACATGGTCCGAGCTCGAAGAGGATGTGGTAATGAACACATGCTCTGGTAAGCCTTATGCAAGGCCTTCACCAAAAGAAGTGGAGGTTGACAAAGGGAAGGATGCTGAAAAATAAGTGAAGGAAGATGAAGATGACACAGTCCTTAAACAATTGAAAAGGACCCCTAGCAAGCATTATCATCTGGAATCTATTAGCTGCATCCAATAAACACCATGAAGCTATGGCCAAAGCTTTGGCTAGCATGCCAATTTTCACTTCTATAACACCAGTTGAGATGGTTGATTTAGTGAAAATTGAAGGAGTGATGAAGTGTTAAGATGTCCAGAAGAAGAACAAAATTGATATGGGAATGGTGTCATTTTCAGACACTGACTTGCTAGAAGAGGGAAGAGATCACATCTGCCCACTCTTTATTAAGGTAGAGGTCAAAGAGAAAAGGACTCCATGTGTGATGGTTGATGATGGATCAACCTTAATTGTCTATCCACTTAAGATCTTACTGAAGCTAACTATGTCAACAAGGGATCTAAGCCTAACCGAGGTCACGATTAAGGCTTATGATAATACTAAAAGGCATGCTGAAGGAACTTTCAAAGCTATTGTGAAGGTTGGCCCAATTGAATCCATGGTGGAGTTTGTGGTCCTGGATATACCCGCCACTTTTGCATTGCTGTTGGGACAACCTTGCTTCCATCCTCTTGGTGGAGTTCCTTCTACGCTCTAGCAGAAGATCAAATTCCCAAATGGGAATGAGACAGTGGTTATCGAGGTTGAGGATAATGAAGTGGTAAATGCTTTGATGATTGAGAGGCCTCTCAATGGTTTTTAAATAGATGTCATTTCTGATAATGAGATGATGGGCTCTAGAATTCTGGCTATGTTGAAGAAAATAAACTATCTACCTACCAAGTACTTGCCTTGGGAAAGGGAAGGTGGGTATAACAAAGCTCCCAAATTTCAAGACTCAAACATCCAAGAAAGGGTTGAGATATGATGAAGCAAATGGAGGTGTTCCACTAAAAAAGAATGAGAAGATGGGTTTTCCTCCACTTGAAGAAATATTTGTCAAAGTACCAAAGCTGGGACCACTGCAAGCAAAGCAGGAGCCTATTATGTTCATGGGAAAGATGATCCCTGGGTTCAAAATCTTTGCTGATGCTATTGAATTGGTAGAACAGAAGGAGAAAAAGTTTGACATGCCAACTGACAAAGAGCCTAGTCAAGAAGAGAAGAAGGAAGTTGCCCTAAAGATCCAGAAGTCTCCAAAGGAAATTGCTACTCTCATCAAAGAATAGTTTGAAAACCTTGTAGTTTATGATGATAAGAACATTGATGTTGATTTTGATTTTGATTTTAATTTGTCTACTCTATATGAGGATGATGATGTTTTCTTTTTCAAAATGATTATAGTAAAGTTTGATTTGCTTACTTGTGTGATATTTTTCCTGATGGTTGTATACATTCAAATAGTGGTTACATGAGCATTTTTAATATTAACTTTGTTGATACACAATCATTAAATTTGAGAACAACCGATAATCCTAAAAAAATTAGCATTGCATCCGACCTTACTCCTGATGAGAGAGACAGATATTATAAAAAATATTTAACAAATATGAAGAAGTCTTTGCTTGGTTTTCTAAGGATATGTCTGGAATTGATCGAGATATAGATGAGCACATGATTCCCACTTACACTTTCACGAAACATGTCAAACAAAAGCTTAGACGATTAAGGCCAAAATGGGCAGAGTTGATCAAAGAAGAAGTCACTAAGCATATACAAGTAAAGTTCCTTGAAGTGATAGATTACCTAGATTGGTTAGCTAACATAGTTCCCATGCCAAAGAAAGATGGGAGAATTAGGGTTTGTCTGGACTATAGAGACTTGAATAAGAAAAATTTTGAAAATACTAATTTTTGAAAATTAATTAAAGGAAAAAGGAAAGTGTGTATATGTTGTATATATGAAGATATACATGTCATATATAAGTCAACATTTTTGCTTGGTCAAATGATATTTTAATTAATTAAATAAATATTATTTTTTTAATTAATAAGATATTAATTAATCGATAGCGGAAGATGATATTTGATTTTAATTATTATTATAATAATAAATATGCTTGGTGGAGATTAAAAGAGGGAAAATTGTGTGGTTATAGGGGTTTAGTTGGTAAAAAGAGGAATTGACCATTATTATTATCTTCTTCTTCTTATTCTTCTTCTTCCTCCTTGGTAGTCGGCCATCATCTCCATCAAAAGGAAGAGAATTTTGCTTCTTGCTAGCTCAAGTAATTGAAGGATTTCAAGTGTTCAAGTTGGAATTTTAAGGATTTTCTCCATATTTGGTAAGTTTCCAACTTGTTTCTTTAATTTTCTTTGAAAGTTATGAGTGAATTGGATGTTTGGTGTGATTTATGTTAATGTTTGATTTTGGGATGTTGAAGTTCTTTTGTTTAGTTAACTATGAAGTTTGGGGTTGGATTGAAGAAAAGGGTTCAGTTTGGTGAAGAGAATAATAGTTTTGGAATTGTGTAATTTTTGAGTTGTAAAGTCTTGGTTGTGATTGTGTATATTTGCTTTTAATTGAGTTGTGTTGATGTTTACACAAGTATTATGTGATATAATGATGGATTTGGTTGAGTTTGTATGGAGTTGAAAAGGTTAATGAAAGATGATAGTTGGACATGGCTATTATGTGTGGATATAAGGTTTTTGGCCTGACACGCTCGGTGGCAAGGCCATTCCTTTAGGTGTGTCGATGGCTCTATTTTTAGTGTTGGTGACACGAGCGGTGACACACCCATGTCACTGAGTGTGTCATAGCTACTGTGTGGTTGTAGAATTGACACGTGTAGTGACACGCCCATGTTACTGAGCGTGTCATAGCTACTATGTTGTTGTAGTATTTACACATTCAGTGACACGCCCATGTCACTGAGCGTGTCAAAGCTTCTATGTTTTGGGTTTAGGGCACAGTTATGGACACGCCGTGTTGTTGAGCGTGTCATAGATAGTTCTTTTTCTTATTTTTCTTTGTAGATCACTTAGTGATTATTTATAATCATATTTGGTTTAGGCTTTGAAGAGACTTGAGTTACCCCAATCCAAGTGTTGAGGGATATCTTGGTAGAGGAGGTTGAAAGTGGTGTTTGTTGCTTTTAGAGGTAAGTACAAACTTTGAATAATTGTTTATATTTACATGACATTTGAGACTTAACACATTTGGTTGGAAAATGTGTTAAGTTACTACATGATTGGTACACGAATAATATGCTATGATTTGTATATTGTCACAAATGCATTATGTATAATGTGAGCTTGGTGCAAAATATGATAATGATCCAAAATGTATGGATAATGTAAATTATTTTGTGTACATTAAAGATGGTATGTAAACTCATTGGTAATGACTATATTGATATAAGTGTGATAATTGAGGTATTAAGCCTAATGTGATCATGAGAAAATGAGAAAGGATTTAATAATGAAATGAGATATATAGAAACATAATACAATGAATTGATATCAGTATAAATGAGAAATAAGAATAAATTGTGTGCCTAGTATGTTATTCAATTTTTTGAGTTCTGGGTTTGGCGGCATGTCTATGAATTGCCTATGGGTTAGACACTGGGCGTCACTGTGAAAATATTTTTAAGGTGAAATGACCAAGTTGTAAGCCTCAAAAACAAATCCTTGAAGCTAGGCTGGGTGAAATGACCGAGTTGTAAACTCAAACCTGGTTGGATTAATCCATGGATATATTGCCTATAGGGCAAGACACAAGGTGTCATTAGAGACAAACTGCCAGCATGTATACATTTTATATTTTTGTACACATTGATTTTGATGTATATAAATATGTATATTCCGCAAACTATTGAAAATGTTTTGGATTAATCTTTGGTAATGAAGTAATATATATGTTTTAGCAAGTAATATTTCAACTATTAATTATATGATATTGGTTGAATATTTTAAGATTATACAGATTTTAGAAATTGAAGATTTTTTTTGTTTAAAATGGTTGTGACATTCTTGTATCCTCTATACGTATATTACATATGTTGGGTATATATAGTGTACGTATATTAGGTATAAGGATGTTACATGCCCTGGTTAAAAAGATAATTCGATAAGGTTACTACTGGTTGACCATAGAGAGAGATTGTATTGAGTTTGTGAAGAGATGCCAGCAGTGCCAGTTGTATGGAAACCTAAATCACCTACCTCCTGAAGAATTACATTCCATGTCTTCACCCTAGCCTTTTGCAACTTAGGGGATTGACATTATTAGAGAGATTTACCTGGCAGCTTTGAATGGTCATCGAATCATTATCATGGCAGTGGATTATTTTTTAAAATTGGAAGAAGCTGAATCTTTCAACAAACTGGGGCAAGGCAAATCGCTCGATTTATTGAGAAAAATCTCATATGTAGATATGAGGTCCCATACAGAGTGATATCGGACAATGGAGTATAGTTTCAAGGAGCAGTTAAGAACTTATTCTCAAAGTACCAAATTCAGCATCACCAATCCTCTCTTTATAGACCGAAGGCTAATGGTGCAGTGGAAGCAACAAATAAGACAATTAAGCAGATTCTATCCAATATGACCGAGACGTACATGGATTGGTTGGAGATACTTCCTTTTGCTTTATGGGGGTACAGGACTGGTGTGCAGATCCCGACTGGAATGACATCATTTTTCTTGGTTTATGGGATGGAAGTAGTATTGCCAATTGAGATAGAAATCAAATCATTGAGGGTGGTCCTGGAAGTTGAATTCCTGAGATGGAATGGGTAGTGAGTAAATGTACATAGTTGGCTTTGTTAGAAGAGAGAGTGTTAAAAGCATTGTATCATCATCAGCTGTATCAAAGAAAGATAGCTTGGGCCTACAATATAAGGGTTAAGATCAAAAAGTTTAAAGTCGGCAACTTATATTGAAGCAGTGTAAGCCTAATGTCCCTAATCCAAGAGGAAAGTTTAGACCTGGTTGGGAAGGGCCATACATTGTGAAGCAAGTCATGAACAATGGTACAATCAAGCTATCAAACATGGATGGGAACGAGTTTAGTGAGCCAGTAAACATTGATAGGTTAAAGAGATTTTATGTATATTAAAAAAAGCTTGATAGGTTGAAAACCTAAAAAGGGCAGTCTAGTTGAAAGTTAGAGCAGTTTGCTAGTTTTGAAAACCTGAAAGGGCGGGCTAGGCAACAATTAGGGCTAAATGAGAGAAAATTGTCAATTAGAAAACCCAAAATGGCTGGTTAGTGATAGGAGTGATATTTTGTATGATGGCTTTATGTTTGGTTGATCCCCAATTTAATAAATAGAGTTAATATTAAAATTATTCTATGTGCACTATTTTGAAATAATCTAACCATTGGGTAAAGTAAATAACACAATAGCAAAAGGTGATGACAAATTATAAAAAGGAAAGAAAAACATCTATTATTATTATTATTATTATTGTTCATCCTAATATCATTTTATCTAATGAATTACCAAGTGTAAAATCTATGGCAAATGATAAGTGTAGTGTGCAGGCCAGCTTTACTTCAGTTGATCCAAGAAGGCTTCAGTCAGATGGGGCATGTCCAAATCAGGAGTAAACTGAGAACCTCAGGGTTTGGCTCCATACTGGCAGCCAAGTCGATAAGGATCATAATAAGTGCCTCAATGAAGAGCAGTAAGAGAAACATACATCAAATACGTCTGAATGGTGACACGAGTAATCTTCCACCAAGGTACCAACCAACGGATGTTAACAATATCTCATGAGCGGATCCAATCATCCCATTCAGCATATGAGGTAGCAGAATGAAGCAATTTCCTTGCAGAATGATGTCGTGGCAAATATCTGGCAAAGTCCATAGATGGGGTGTCAAACAAGTAGAGACACTCCTACAGCCAGATCTGTAAAGGTGAACAATAATTAAAAAGGCAATAAATAAATAAATAAGCCCATTAGGTTGAAACATGCAAGGGCAGCCTAAGAAAAAATTAGGGCGGTTCGCTAGCTCCAAAATCCATAAGGGCAGTCTAAACAAAAATTAGAACCAATAAAAAAAGGTTCGCTAGTTTGAAAACCCGAAAGGGTGGCTTAGGCAAAAATTAGGACAACTCGCTAGTTCTAAAAATTCGCAAGGATAGACTAGGTAAAAATTAGAGAAATAAAAATAAAAAAGAAAGCCTAAATTGAAAACCCAAAAGGGCAGTTTAGGTAATTACCTAAAACAGTAAAGGACTTCCAGCTAGCCTCCCCAAAGAATCTGTTTTGAATTGATCCAATCTAACCAGAGTTTCAGCCAAGATCATGGATATTGGTGAAAATTCTCCCTCCATTTGGTCCATAATATCCAGTACTCATGGATCGATGTCGCCATCAGGAGAAGAATTAACCAAGCAAGTACAGACAAAACATGCGTTCCCAAGCTTTGGTGGGAGCCAAATGAGAAGTGCAAAAATCGATCAATGGATCAAGCTAGATTTTCTCACTTTTGATCAATTATAGAACTTCGGGTTTTGAGAGGTGAAACAGCATCTACATCTTTTGATGAGTCTTAGAAGTCAGTATGGGCAATGCCATTGGTTGATTGCTATCATATGACATATTTCAAAGTTTTTTATCTTAAAAGTCCTAGTTTTCACATCCCAAAAGAAAGCCATGGCATGTAAAAAGGAATGGTCCGACTTGACATTTTGAAAGCATTTCAAGACATTAACTTAAGACCATGATACTTGTTCCCAATGTGTAGCTTTAATATTCTTGAATAAA
Organism: Garcia nutans; assembly: GCA_947685225.1. Lineage (NCBI taxonomy): Eukaryota > Viridiplantae > Streptophyta > Magnoliopsida > Malpighiales > Euphorbiaceae > Garcia > Garcia nutans. Next base: position 5,296,198 of record CANTUV010000013.1, read on the forward strand.
TTCTTTATCTTTTTCAAATTAGCTTCTATTATCGTGGAGAGCATAATAATTTTGTTTGATTTGAGTTTATAAAGAATAATTTGGAGTTGTCTCTATCGCTATAATAAAATTCGTAAGATGAGAATTGAGAGAAGAAGGTTTATAAACTTGTAATGGTTGCGGAATTAAAATGATTTACATAGGCAAAGTTTGGGAACCGAAGTGTAAAAAAAAAAGAATTTGTGCATAGAACATGTATCGAATCCATTTTAGTTCGTACAAATTTGAATCCTAGTCTATGATGAATTTGGAATTGTAAATTTGTCATGAACACTGTGCTGTGTAAAAAAAAGATATAGAAAAAAAGTCAAAGTTATAGTAAAAAGTAAATATTATTATTATATTACAAGCCTTTTATTTAATATAATACAAGATAATCAATGTGAAGAGGGAGGCAGTCCATGATCAAATAAAGCCTTAAAAAAGTCATGGCCTGATGGAGGAGGAGGTATATCATCCACTTGGAATCCACTCAAGGGAAAAGTACCTAAGTCCCTATTATCTCTAAAGTAGGGCCTACAACCATCATCATCTGAAAAAGGAGAAGGAATCTCATGATCAGCAGTTTGGGGCCCCCTTGATGATGAAGCACCAATATCCCTATAGTTCTGAATCGAAAGTCTCAAAAGTTTTGCTCAAGATAAGCAGCACGCCAATAACTGGCAGCCAATTCTTCTTGCAATTTTCTATTCTATTCTTCGAGCATTTGTTGTGACCCAGATAAGGAAGAGTAAGTCCATGCATTTTCATGCTTACATACAACATACATCACCATACACACACACACACATATATATATATATATATTTAATCCAAACCATATAATTCAAATCAAAGCCCTGAAACTCGAAGGATGGATCAGCATAGGGTGCTCCAGACAGAACATAGGGTTAAGATGGAGCAGCATGAGATGGATCAGCCCCATTGTGATGAGGACCACTTGATTGCTCGACCACCTATAGAAATTCAAGATTAGACAAGTGCTATGAAAAATGATCCTGGATGAGCAACAAAACATATTTGATTGACCTGGCAAGAGATGACCATGACATTATCATCCTCGTCTCTGTCATCATCATTTTTTTCTTCTTCTCCTTCAGGAAGTCCCCATACACCAACAAGGGAAACTTTAAAATTCAAAGGCTGCTCTTGGAAAAATTGGGTGTATGACTTAGTAGATGAGAGAAGTTTTTCAGTATGGATGTAATGTCTAATGTATAAGCTGGGATATCATCAGGAACTCTCTGTTCCTCAGGACCAAGAAACTAATTGTGCACTCTTTATTGAGGAACCACCCGCTTGATACTAGACTAGCAATGACTCGGTGAGAATTTTGAAGAGGCAAGGCGGCATTTATGAAAGGAGTCCAATTGGACCGCTCGCCGTCACCCCACTAAGCAATATCTACCTGCAGAGACAAGAAGAAAAGGTAAGTTAATTTATTCAAAAATTTTAATATTTACTAATTCTTTTTACCTTATCCTAGGTTAACCAGCTCAAGTGATAGCGACGAGAATGCACATGCGAACCAAATGTCATTATGCAACCCGCTAACCAAAGGCTCAGTCTCGAATACTAGACTCTCTCTAGGGAAATGACCGCTACCTGAATGAAATTATGATCATATACCTAAACCTTTAGGAATAATGAAGGTTAGACTCATGCACATCCTTTAATTGATTTAAAAAAATAAAAAAAGGTCAGAATTAATACCTTGGTGACCACCAAAAAGTCATAAATGATCTTTTATTCCGGCAAAGTTATCAAAACACTGATACAAGCAAGCCAGACTAGCCTTTCCCCAGTTGTATAATGATACAAGATCAATATCAGCAAGAGATTGTAGCACTGATAAATGGAGGATGGACTCGGTGCTGCACAAAATAGTCATCCCCAGCAAATATAGTAATAACCGTCGAGCGTATTGTTCAGCAGTTTCTCCGCAAACTAGTCGGGTATAATTCATCCAGTACTCTAGAATAGGTTCATACTTGATCTTAAATGGATCTTTAAGGGAAGATTCCATGCCTATCAGTTGTTGGATTTCATTGCACGTCAAGTTATTGTCAGTAAAAGGGATGTGCATTCCATGACACGGGACACTAGTTATGGCAGTAAAATCAACATGACCGATAGTCATTTCTCCCACTGGTAAGTGAAAGGTATGGGTGGTATCCATCCACCTTTCGGAAAGCGCTTGGATTATGCTCCTATCTATTTGTATCCTTTCGACAACAACTACATGATAAAATTCCCAAAGCCGCACCGCCGGATTATCGACTTTACTCGAGAAAAAATGTGATTATACCATTGACGGGCTTTGTAGATGTTTCCACCGCCATGAACAACACAGTCGTCATACTGCCACAACACAGGTAAATCGTAATAAGGTATGTAAACTCCCAAATTTTAAAATATTTTTTTTCAATTTTACTCATATATAGCAAATAAATATATAAAAATATATAACTAACTCTAAAAATATTATTTGTGCAAAACTTAAATAATAATACTACTCATATTATTTGTGCAAAAATTAAATACTAATACTACTTATATTATTTGTGCAATAATTAAATCATAATAATACTAATATTTTTTGTGCAAAAATTAAATAATAGTAATAATACTCATATTATTTATGCAATAATTAAATAATACTAATAGTAATATTTTTTGTGCAAAAATTAAATACTAATACTACTCATTATTTATGTGATAATTAAATATAATAATTCTACTCATATTTTTGCACCATAAATATATAAATAATAATGCTTATATAAATCAAAATAATAAGACAGAATAAAAATTTAAAAATATATGTACTAACAAATATAAATTTACAGCACATTACTCATCATACTTTGTTATTCTTTAAAGCAATTAAATAATTACTTTCGTAATCAAAATTATTATAATTATTTTTCCTCGGTTTTTTCATTTGAGCTATGATGTAGCTCCATGCCAGCTAATAATGTTACTCTTCCATGCTAATGCACCCAAATATCATTAAGTAGCTCGACATCTGAACGGGGTCTTGCCCGGGACCATTGTTAATTTCCCGCCATTTATATATCCTGCAAGTTAGAAATTTTCAAAATGAATGAAGAAACTGGAATTCTTTACTTGAAATCTTGCATGAAGTGTTTGAATGAACTTCTCAGAATGAATTGCTATATATTTATAACGGATGAGTATGCAGGATAAGAATTAAGGCCATAATACATTCACATGCTTTAATCAGAGAAGGGACATTCTAAAGCAAGTTTGACAAAGCATAAAGCAACAAAAACACATTTGCATCGTAACAATTAATAAGATCAATAATTCATCATTCACGTATCTTGTCTGTTAACCAAACCCTCCTATTTTTTATCTTAGGCAATAAAATTGAATTTACCTAACACTTGTACTAAGTTTCATTTTACAGGAAGTTATTTCCTTTGAAGAAAATATGAAAAGTCTGATCGGACCACATAGAATACCGACCGAACCATTGATGACCAAATAAACCAAAAAGACACAAAAAGTTTCATGGTGGAGAGTACTCCTAAAATCTCACCATACCATGTGAAGTTTGATCGGACCATATGTCATATTGACCGGACCCTTGAATGAGAAAAGAGCTAAATCACACAGAAGGATTCACGGTCACAAGTACTCCCATTTTCTTAGAGTACCACATAAGTTCGACCAGACTCAATGATATTCCAACTGAACCATATAAGCTAATTTTCTCTAAAATGTCTAGTAGGTTTCCCGATTGAGGGTATGCCTAAAAATTGGACGGACCAAGAAAAGTTCGATCGGACCTGATGCAAAATGGACTAGACTATTTAAAATTAATCAAGTCAGAAGACGTTGGATCTCCACTCAATAAGTGAAAGCCATGTGGACCAACCATTGGAAGAGCATTTAGTAGAATTTCATTCCACCCGAACCATGCATAAGTCTGACTGAACCATTATAAGTCCTACTAGGAAATTGCTCTGGTAGAGAAATTAGTGGAAGACAAGAATCAATTATGTTGGACCCAACTTCAAATGACTAATTCTTAACTTGAAGTCTATAAATACCTTATATAACTTCATGTTTAAGAAGTTTTTGATTTGCAATAGCCTTCTTGAACATCTTTCTTTCTTTTACATCAAAATCACTTTTTGCACTAATTGAGTATTGGGTGTGAGCATTAAACACCATCTTAAGTTTGAGTGTGAGCTTTGAAACACTTAAGTTATGAGAGTAAGCCTGGGAAAACTCTTGCAATGGTTGTGAGGAAGTAATCTCAAACCATTGCAAGTAGTTTGGTGTGAGCTAGAGGAAACACCAAGTTAGAGTTAAGCTTTTAAAAACTCAAAGCCAGTGGAATCTTAACAAGTTGTTAAGGAAGTGGATGTAGGATTAAGGTAAATCCGAACCACTATAAATATTTGAGTTTCATCTTCTACTTAATCTTCTTCTACATCTTCTAAACTTCTTTTTAATGTTTTAATTTTTGAATTAACCATCTTTTCTTAAGCCAAACCAATTCACTCCCCCCCCCCCTCTTGGTTTCTATCTTGAGATAATAATTGGTATCAGAGCTTGTCAATTTCATAAACTTAATTGTGAAATTTGATCCAAAATGGCAACCTTTTCTTCATCCTGTCATGGAAATCTTAACTCTCTTCTTAGATCATACTTTGATGGAACGGATTATTCCTATTAGAAACACAAAATGTTTTTATTTCTAGTTAGTGAAGGAATACAACTTTGGGACTATGTTTAAAGTGAGTGGAAGCCTCCTACTCATGAAGTTGGGGGTGTCCAAGTTTCTCTTCCCAAATCACAATGGTCAAATGCCAACACAAAAGATATATTCAAAAACCATAGGGCAGCCTCCATTGTAATATCCCAAAATATGCCTTAGAAGTTTTGAAGTAATTATTGTTGAATTTGGATTTAAGGTATATGAGAAATTGAAAAGAGAAAAGAATTAAAGAGAGAGTGTATATGTTGTATATATGGAAATATATACAACATATACAAGTCAAATGTGAAGTCAAAAGATGATTAGTTAATGATTTTAAATTAATTAAGTTAATTAAGTGGAATTTGAGTGAGTGGAAGTGGATGGAGATATTTAGAATATTTTAATATTAAATGCTTGGAGGAGAGGGTTTTGAGGAGATAGTGGGTGAGAATTTGACTTTGTCTTCTTTGCTTTCTTCTTTCTTTCTTTCTTCTTCGTTGTTCACCTTCCTTTCCTTTTCTTTTCTTTGTTTTGGACGGCACTCCATAGCAAGAGAGCAAGAGAGAGATTTGATCTTTCAAGCTCAAGATTGAAGGAAGTATTCAAGTGATCAAGTTGGAAATTTAAGAGTTTCTTCATCCTTGGTAAGTTCTCCACTTGATTCTTTGATTTTTCTTTGAGTTTGTGAGTTGAGGTTGGGATTGGTATGTGTTTGTTTAATTGTGGTGTGTTTAAGAGTGTTTGGTTCAGTTGATTTTGGATTTTGGGGTTGGATTGAAGGAAAGAGTAAGTTGTTGGAAGAGAAAGTGTTGTGGTTGTGTTTTGGGTTTGTAGTGATGATTATGATTTGTGTTTGATGTATGTTTGGAGTTGTTTTTGTGTTTTTGCAAGTTTGTTATGATTTTTGGGTGTGTTTAGTTAAGTTTGTTTGAAGTGGAAAATGGTGGAAGTAAGAGGATTGTTGGATGTGAGGTTGTTATTGCCGGAATCTGTAATTTTGGCCTGACACGCCCATGAGCATGGCCAGGTCTTTGGGCGTGTCGATGGTTCTGTGTTGCAGTAGCATTTACACGTCCAGTGACATGCCCATGTCACTGAGCGTGTCATAGCTACTGTATGGGTGAAGGATTGACACGGCCAAGAGCACGTCCGTGTTGTTGGACGTGTCAATATTTCTGTGAGACAGAATGTATTACACGTTCAGTGACACGCCCGTGGTTCTGAGCGTGTCAAAGCTTCTGTGTTGTGGAGTTAGGGCACGGTCAGGGACACGCCCGTGTTGTTGAGCATGTCATGTGTAGAGTTTGCCCTAGTTGGTTTTTAGCCTTACTATTTCATGTGTATTTCTAAGTGAGTGTGTATGATTACCTTTGGTTTAGGTGTTGAAGAAGTTGAATTGCCCTAACCTAAGTGTTGAGGATTCTTGGAGGAGGAAGTGTATAGATTGGTGTGAGTTGGTTTTAAGGTAAGTACAAACTATATGGTTGCATACATTTACATGATTTTGATACTTAACATATTTGGTTGTATATATGTTAAGTAATTGATTACATCGTTAATACATTTGATGAACGTTATGGTTTGTATAATGTGAATGATTGATGAGCATTTAAAAGGTATGTTAACATAATTGGTTGTGTACATTTGAATGATGAATTGAGATATAATGAGTTGTGAAGCCAATGTGATTGGTTATGATGATTCAAATGAAATAAATGGGGCATGTTTGCCTAGATGATGATATTCAATGCAATTAATTATGTATACTCTATTGATGAGATATGAAGCCATGGATGTTGGCTACAATGATAATGATGCAAATAAGATGATTGAGGCATAATTGCCTAAATGATGATGAGGAAATGAAAATGAAATTGATAAATGAATTGTGTGCCTAATATGTTAATTCAATTTTCAGAGTTTTGGGTTTGGCGGCATGCCTATGAATCACTGGATAGGTGAAAAGACCGGGTCGTAAGCCGATTCCAGTTGAAAAATGTGAAATATGATGTTTTGGGGTGAAAAGACTGGGTCGTAAGCCTCAAAAATAGTAACAGTCTTGTCGGGTTGAGGATCTTCTTGGGTTTATCCGGGTTGAGGTCCAAGAGACTGGGTCTGTTACAGGTAACAGTCTTGCCGGGTTGAGGATCTCCTCGAGTTTAACCGGGTTGAGGTCCAAGAGACTGGGTCTGTTACACTATCCATGGATAGAGATATATATATATCGCCTACGAGCTTGATGATTATGATTATAGACCAAAGCAGTAACTCTGAACTTTGAATAACATATTAGTGTCTTTTGGGCCCATGCTTGTCTTTGTTTTCAATGTGATTTATGAATGATGAAATAAATAAATAATGAGATTCTTGAGAATTGTTTATATGTTTGAAAGTATGACATTTGCATTTCATTATAGTATAATATTATTGTAGTTTGTACCACTAAGCCTATGGCTTAGCGCGATTGTGGTTCATCGCGCAGGTGACAGAGTAGAACTAGAGAGTTCAGCTAGACCGAGTCGAGTCTAGATTCTGAAGAGTTGATAGAGGGCTTAAAGATCAAAGACTAACTGCCAAACATGTATAAATTTTATGTTTTGTAAAACTTGAGATTTGATGTATATGTATTTGTAAATATTGTTATATTTTCCGCTGTGTATTGAATAAATGTTTTATCTACTGTGTTTCAAAAGATAACTTAAATGTTTTGAGTTTGCTTATATTATTGTAAAAGAAGTGAGTCGTTTGTTTAGTAAACCGTGGCATTCCTATATTCAGTATACGTATATTACGATCGTAATAGCATGCTGTGTATGTATACGGGGTATAGGGGTGTTACATCCATCTTGTTGACTTCTATTTAGAGAAGAAGGTGGGAGAGTCCAACATCTCACTTGTGCTCATTGCATTTGGAAAACTCTTGAGAACCATCATAAGAGTACTACCCAAGTGAGGCTCACCAAGAAGAAAATGTATATACATGAGTATGAGCTATTCAAGATGAAGCACAACAAAAATATTACCAACATGACATATTGATTGCTTGCCATTGTTAACGAATTAAAGAAATATGGCAAAATATATGATCAAGATGAAGTCAATAGAAAAATCTTGAGAGCACTTAGAGGCAAGAAGAACATTGAGTCTAAGGTTTCTTCAATAGAAGAAGCTCATGATCTAAGTTCCTTGAGAACCGATGATGTAACACCCCTACATTCAATACATGCACACTACAAACACCACAATGTAGTATACATGCACTAAACATAGAGATGCTACGGTTTCTTAACATTTAAAACATTTTAAACCATACCATAATCTTTCAATTGTATACATTATAGAAAGATAAGTAGTTAACTTGTAATACAAAACTAAATAGATATATATAAAGATACATTTAGTTGTTACGCAGCGGAATTTATCAAATATTTACATATATGAAAACATTTAATTTCATATTTACAAATATACACATATGTACATTAAAATCATTACTTTACAAAATATAAAAGAGTTATACATGATTGGCAAGTCTCCTCTGATCTTTAAGTTCCCAAAATCAACTCTTCACTGTCTACTCTCACTCGGTCTCGAAGAGCTCTCGGGTTCAACCCTATTACCTGCGCGATCAAACACTATCGCGCTAAGCCAACGGCTTAGTAAGACAAAATGTGCTAGTGTTATGCTTTAGTGCAATACAATGCCAATTCTCAATCCATATTATACATGTAACATCATATATGCAAGGCTAACAACATACCTTTACATTTCATATGCCTCATTAGTTATTCATTTAACCATTCATGAACAACATTAAACAAATCATGACTCACATTAAACAAAGACAAGCATTGGGCCCAAGACACACTAATATGCCATTCAATTTTCAGATTTAATGTTTTGGTTTTGTTATCACATTTATCAATATCATATACCCAACTAGGCTTCAAGGATTAGGTTCAACCAAGCTTCAAGGGGAGCAAAGCATGCTAAGCATCAACCCAACTTGGCTTCAAGAACCAACCCAACCTAGCTTCAAGGGTGGTAACATCTCAATTAGGCTTCAAGGATTCAATCCAACCTAACTTCAAGAGATTGTTACACTTATTAGGCATGCCACCAACAACAAACTCTGAAAATGGAATAACACATTAGCCACACAATTCATTTATTATTCAATTATCATTTCCATTTCCAATTCTCATCAACATTTAGGCAAACATGCCTTCTTTCTTTCAATTGCATCATCATAGCCAATCACAATGGCTTTGCATCATATCATTTCTTATTTGAATCATCATAACATCTTTGATATAACATTACTCATGAAACACATTACCATTTACATTGCATAACATAATATTGTTCAATCTCAACAATGCAATTAGGGCAAAGAACAATTTATATCATTTATAGCTTTATGATCTTCCACATCCATTTGATTAGGGCTTTCCATGCTTTAAGTATATTTAAAGTGTTTGTGTTTAGGTTTAGGGACCAACCCACCTTTGAAGAACCAAAACAATACAATTAGAATAAAGAAATAAAACCCTAACCAACACATTTGAGGGACACGGGCAGCACCCTTGAGGGACACGGCCAAGCTTGTGGCCGTGTCACTCAAACCAATTGGACAGTAAGCAACACGGGCAAGGGACACGGCCAAGCTTGTGGCCGTGTCTCCCAACACCAACATCCAGTAGTGAACACAGGCAATAGACACGGCCGTGTCTCCCAAAAATCCTTCCAACACGCCCAAGTTTTCTTGGCTTGGCCGTGTTTCTCCTTGCTTTTGGCCGTGTCATTTGAAAACCAAACCCTAAATGTGTCCAACAATCTTCTAAATGTATTTTAACACATCATGCACAACACAAATTCATTCAAATGGGTATACTCAACAACATAAACACATATCTTACACAATCATCACAATAATCACTTTAATAACACATTAACATCACAATTAAACACAACCACTTCAAAACCCTAAAACCAACATCCTTCTCCATCTTCCAACACAACACCTATGTAACCTTTTAACTTAAAATCACTTTAACACTTGAAAACACATCATAAACACATCTCATCATCAAATCCTACAAACCTTAATTCACTTCAAACACCCCTTTCAAAAGAAAAGAAGAAATCAAGGAAAAGATCTTACCTCAAATGAAGAAATTTCACAAATCTTTAACCAAATCCTTTGATTGCTTCTTCAATTTGCTTCTAGCATCAAGAACACCTCTCTTTCCTTTTGGGTTTTTGGAGAGCCGGCCACTTCTTGAAAGAAAGAAGGAAATGATGAAGACACAAAGTCAAATTTTGCTTTTAATCTCCACCAAGTGATCTTATCCAAGCAATTACCAAAATGCCCTCAATCATATAACTAACTTTTTGTCTCATATAAGCCCTTATATGTAATTGCACATTCCACATAAAATATCCTCTTATATTGACTCTATATTTGACCAATTTATATGTTATATATATCATCATATACACAACATATACCATTCTCTCTAAACCCTAATTCTTTTCCCCAAAACACATATACACAAGCATTTACTTTCCAATATCTTTTCTCTTGCAATTTAACACATATATTCAATCCAATATATCACTACAACAACAATAACAACAACATCAACAACATAATCAAAACTTCTAGAGCATATTTGAGGATATTACAGATGAACTTGTCTGAAAACTACTCACCTTCGAATTGCACACCGAAAGAGATGAAGAACAAGGTGAGAAGGAAAAGTGGAAAGCAATAGCTCTCAAAGCAATCAAAGAAGTTGAGAGCTCAAGCAATGAAGATAGTGATGAAGAAGAAGAAATGGCAATGTTTTCTAAAAGGATGAATGATTGGAAGAGAAAGAGAAGATTGCAAACTAACAAAGGTACACTTTCTAAAACTTCCTTCAAAGATAAAAAAGAATGAAGTAAAATGCTATGAATGTGGCAAATCTGGGCATATTAAGTCAGATTGCTTCAAATTGAAGAACAAAAAGAAGTGGGATAAAGAAAAGAAGAAATCACTCAAAGCTATATGGGATGACTCTTCCTCAAGTGAAGAAGAAGAAGATGATGAGGAAGAAATTGCTAATCTATATCTCATGGCTATTGAGCATGAAAAAAACTCCAATGAGGTAGGTACTCAACCCTTGAATTTAATTGAACATGATGATAATGCTTTAGATGATAATGGTAAGATTGAACATATGAAACTTAGGATAGAAAAATATTTTTCTAAGATGAAATTTTATAAGGATAAATGCTCTAAGCTAAAAAAAAGACTTTGTTAGCTTAAAAAAATTCTACCTTAGAATTAAAGGCCTCAGATGAACAATTGTTGAAATCACTTGATACAATGTGTAGACCCTTAATTTTTGACCCAGTTTGGTCCAATATTTTTTATAATCCAAAATAATTTTTGAGGTATTTTAATTAAATAATATTTATTTTAATATTTATTATTTATAAATTTTAACAAAAATAAAAAAAGAAATATTAGTAAAGTTAAAAAATAAAATAAATAAATAAAAATCGGCGATGAAAAGCAAATTGGCTTGGGCCAATTCGCCACAGGAATTTCTAGCAACAAATTGGGCACAAGCCAATTCGCTGCAGGAAATTCCTATGGCGAATTGGTTGGCTCGTACCCCCTGCTCTCGCAATTTTCGTTCTGGCTCGCCCGTAGCTTGTAGCAATTTTGCCAGCATAATTTTTTCCGGTGCAGTTTATTTTTCGAAGCCGAATTCTATTTGGCTTTGATTTTTTTTCCTAAATAGATAGTATTTCCTTATTAAAATAGGATTAGGTTTCTTATAAATACCACATTAAGACACAAAAGAAAAAGGGGAGAAAAGAAAGAGAAAAAAAACCCTAGAGACAGAACACTGAAAAACCTTAAAGAAAGAGAGCGGCAATTAACATTAAGAGAAAAAAATAGCAAAGCAGAGGTCGGCAATTGAGATTAAGACAGATTAAAGCAGCAAAGCAGAAAAGAGCAAAATAAATTAGCAACACTCATCAATCATCAATCCATTAAAGGCAGCAATGTTGTCTTTGTTCTTGTTCAGCCAGAGACATCTGTGGTGGAACCAACGGGACACAGGTTTGATTATAAATCTTTGATTTTTTTATATTTACAGCATTCTTATGTTTTGATTCATGAATTGTTTAAGCATACAATAGTATTGCCATATTTTCTTTTAAGTGTTTCTATTATTTTCTTTGATATTGAGTCTTTCAGTAACCTAAATTTTTAATTATTAAACCCTAATCGTATGTTTTGATAAATTAGATTTTCCATTCATCTAGTAGCCTAAGTCATTAATTAAATTATCAAAACCCTAAACTGTTGTTTTGTTTCCAAAACTTTAAACCCTAAATTATTCCATTAAAGTCTCAAAACCCTAATTATTTTCCAAAATCTTAATTTATTTCCAGATCAGTATTTCTTCTAAAATGATAAATCAAAACCTTAATTTTTCAATCCCTCATCCAGTAAACCTGCAAACCCTTAAGTCCAAATCCAAAATTGTTTTTCAAAGGTAGTAAGTTAAAACCCTAAAACTTTAATAGCCTTAAAACATGTTTTTTTCAAACCTAAAACCCTAATTACACCTTTCTAAAAACTAAAACAACAATCTGTTTGCTTAAAACCCTAACCAAACCTATTTTTTTAAGTCACAGTAACATTATTTTCATAAAAACATCTGGGATAGCCGTATGGGCTCGTCAAAGGGGTTAATATTCATTTGTGTATTATGAGTCCGTGCATTTAACTTTCCTTTTTCCAAAGCCCTAATTTAATAATTAAAATTCTAAAACCCTATTTTAAGATGTGAACCCTAAATTTATATATTTGTTGCTTTATTTAATTTTAGATTTGATTATGTAGTTTATTATATATTTTGATGGTTGATTTATTTAATTTCAATGCTTGATTTATTTAATTTATCATGGATGGATATTTTCTTTATTATTATGATTATTATTTGTTTGTTTTGGTATTAAAATTGTAATAGATATGTTTCCACTTTGTGGGTACCTCATTTGTTAAATTTTATGTATTTTAAATTGCTTTTATATTTTGGACCAATGTAAAGGACATGTTTCCACCTTTCGGTGGGTGTCCTATTTAGTTTTAGACATGGACGATGTAAGGACATGTTTCCATCCTCGGATGAGTGTCCATTTATTTGCTTTGTTTGGACATTGCTTTGATTTTAATATAATGATGCTTTATTTTAATTATTGCATGTAGTATGAATAATATCATTATATTTAAGAATGTTATAATATTAAGACCTGAAAAGGAGTCCGGTTCTAATGAACCGGGCGTTGTTGGGGTGCTGGGCCATTTCTCACCTTTCCCACACGTACCTAACTTTTTGAACCCATTAAGGGGTTGGGGATTCCTTAGGAATCGAGTCATCCAATCCTTTCTTTTTCCCGGCTCATCCGGGTGGTGACTCCATTTTCTCCGGGCTTAGGCCCGTGTTCTCTAAGGACCCGAGCCTAAACAGTGCCGAAGTCGCAAGAACCATTCCACCGGGAGTGGGGGCGAAAATCTCCGCTCACAGTGGCGACTCCACTGGGGATAAGAGAAGTTAATTCCGTTGGTCTTTATATTATTCTATTCTTTCTTATCATGATATTATCCATTGCATCATATTATATTGCATTGTGTGCGTGAGTTAGGACGCTCGTGTTATCCATGTTATGTTATGTAAGGGATACCATACTTTCACTCAAGGTATGGAGATCGAGCATGGCATAACCACTCATAGCCTTGTACCTTTTGGTATATACTTGTTATGGGAACCTAAGCCTTTTAACCCAAAGACTAAAGCTCATGTAATTGGCCTAGTTACTTTCCTTAGGTTTTACCCCAAATGCTTGTTGTTTGACTATGGTTAATTTATCTTGGTTTAAGTCATGGCTTATTTGGTTTGTTCTTTTTCTAATATGACTTAAGTACATTGTAAGCTCAAAACAAATTTTTCTTTAAAATCGAAAAGACCAAAGCAATTTTCAAAACTTTTCAATATGATCTTTGGATGTAAAATTTTTCTAAAAAATAATTCAAAAATTATTTTCTCATACAAAGCCCAAACTCCATTTTTTCTAAAATCATTTTACAATGGGCTTAGAAACAAAATTATTTTCATAACCTTTTACAAAGATCTTGCAAATTATTTAGGTCAATTACGAAATACCAAAAATCAATTGTGAGCCTAGTTTATACTAAGAATAATTAATCATGTGCTTATTTTTGGCATGAATCATTAGTTACCTTGTAACACCTCTATACCCTGTATACGTACCAAGCATGCTTAAACGATCGTAATATACGTATACAGAATATAGAAAATGCCACGGTTTAAAAAGACACAACAAATATCTTTGTAAACAAGTGAAACAAATCTCAAACAAATAAAAGAAATCCAAAAGACACTATATATAAAATGTTTAATAATTCACAGCGGAAGGTATTACAAATATGTTATAAATCAAAGTTTACAAAACATAGAATATATACATGATTGGCAGCTCTTCTCTGATCTTTAAGTCCCAAAATGAACTCTTCAATGTCTACTCTCACTCGGTCTTGAAGAACTCTCAGGTTCAACTCTGTCACCTGCGTGATCAAACACTATCGCGCTAAGCCAACGGCTTAGTAGTACAAAGTATGCTAGCATTATGCTTTAGTGCAATGTAATGTCACACATTTTAATAATAAATCAACATCATAGATGGAAGGCTAACAACATACCTTTATATTTCATAAACCACACACATAGAAGCACATCACATTACCACATCATACTACATTCAATGTCATAACAATATTCATATTACATCTTCATAGTTCCATTGATTTTACCATTCAAGAATCACATTATATACAAAGACAAGCATGGGCCCAAAACACTCTAATATGCCATTCAATTTTTCAGAGTAGATGTGATGAGGAAACTATAAGCAAGCTTGATGAATGTAATGGCAGCAAATATGTTGATGATATCATTATGCCAAGTGGACCAATCACAAGATCACAATCAAAGAAATTCCAGCATGTGTTCCAGCACTTCATACAAAGGTGGATTAATGAAGAGGGAGACCAACTTGTAGTGAATATGATGGACCATGAAGAGGAAGTCAGAAACTCACCAACAAGCATGAAGAATCTGCCCATAAGTATGGTGATGGGCATTATCACGAATTTGGAATATAATATTGATATGGTTTAGTGTTAGTGTGACTAGACACATGTGAACCAACACCAAAATGAATGTACAATCTGCCCATCAATGTTGTCAGAATTATGGGCAGTAATTTAGAGTATATTATTGAGGTGGATGAACAATTAATGCTATTGTGACTAGATACATGTAAACCTAGACTTTAAGCCATTAGTTCTTCTTTTCCAACTATATAAGGATGGGAAAAAGAACTTAATAGGGTTGACTACGAATTTCCAGAATTGTTGAATGTAATTTCTGTGTTTTCAAGTTTGAGAGGTTTTCTTCTTATTCTTGTTGCATGAAGAATTGGTTCTAACTTATCAAGTCTCACTTGTGGCGTTTTAATCAATTAATTTCTTCATCCCAATCACCCAAGTTCTCAATTACAGGTTAGTTGTGGGTTTGGTAGGGAGGATTTGTTTTTGAGTTCTAAGATTCTATGCTAGATGTGTATGTGGAGTTCTAGATGTAATATTTGATCCATGGGTTCCGCATCATTTGGTATCAGAGCTTTGGCTTGAAGATAAATCTCTAGGTATCTTTTATGTTTTAATTATCCAAAGAAAAAAAAAACGAATCAGATTCAGTTTCTATATTTCTTCATTTTCTGTTCTTGTTGCACCTTGTCCTTATTCTTCAAATCTGTGAACTTTTTTTAATTTTTCAATTTCTATCCTTGTTTACTGAAAGTTCAAAAGAAAAAAAAAGAGGAAAAGATCAAAAGAAAAACAAAAAAAAAAAAAGAGAATCAGATTCAACTTCCTCAACATAAAAGAAAAAAAAACGTATCTGTTTCTGCCCAGAATTTTTCTTCACAAGTGTTTGAGATTTTTTGCATATTTATACCATTAACAGCTTGCTACCTTATTATATTTGATCAAATTACATCAGCTCCTCATTATGCATCCATTTAGCATTTAAAATCTGATATTTAGAGCCTTTCTTGCATTGGGAATAGATTTAGGTTGCATATTCAGATTACTCATTGGAGTGATTTGAATTCTGTTTTTTTTTTAGGATCCAGAATTGTTTTTCTTTGTATTCTTAGTTTCGTTCTTTCATATACCTCTTGTTTCTTGTATGCATTAAGTAGCTAATTCTCAATCATAGTTACTTTGGTTTGATTAACACAAATACTTTTGCTTCTTGTGTTAACTTTCAGTTCTTGTTGTCTAAAATTAAATTGCTTCTAGAATTGCAGAATTCATTTTGTTCATTAGGTTCCTTGTAGAGTCTTTAAAACAAAACTTGTTTTACTTGATTTAAGTGGATTCAATTCTGAAATTCAACTTGATAAAAGAAGAATTGAGAGGTAAAAAGGAACAAGGTTTGAGTGAAATACAAGAGGAGTGACAATCTGATCTTGAGTGAAACACGTAAGGGAGTGAGGTGAGGAAATTTTCTTTACTAACATTTTCTTGTAGGTTCTTCTTACACCATGTCAAATTCTGGAAGTGAAAAACGTGATATGACCATAAATGACATAGCCTTCATGTTAGAGGCAATGCAAAGGAGATTTGAAAGGTTTGATTTGACCATAAACAACATGAGAGGTGATGTAGACAGCATAATGCAAAGGCAGCGGAATGATACTAATCGAAGGGGGCAGAATAGAGGGAGAGGAAACATGATGAATGATGATGAGATAGAGAGGGAAGATGATGAAGAAAGTGAGGAATCAATTGCTCAAAGAAGACCTCAACAAAGGGACAGTAACATATCTTCCATAAAAATGAAGATACCATCATTCAAGGGGAGAAATGATGCTGAAGCTTACCTTGAATGGGAAAGAAAAGTTGAGTTGGTGTTTGATTGTCATAATTATAGTGAAATGAAGAAAGTTAAGATTGCAGCAGTTGAATTCACAGATTATGCACTAATTTGGTGGGATCAATTGATGATTTCCAAGAGAAGAAATGGAGAAAGAACTATCACTACTTGGGCTGAAATGAAAACTGTGATGAGAAAGAGATTTGTACCATCTTACTACTATAGGGAGCTTCACCAAAAATTACAGCGGTTAACTCAAGGATCCATGTCAGTGGAGGATTACCATAAAGAGATGGAGATGATCATGAGTAGAACTAATATAGAGGAGGATCCAGAAATCACTATGGCTCGATTTTTGAGTGGGCTGAATAGAGAGATAGCTAATATAATTGAATTACATCATTATGTGGAGCTTGAAGATATGGTACACATGGCCATGAAAGTGGAGAAGCAACTGAAACTCAAGGGAGCAGTAAAGGGATTTTCTAATTCCAGCTCTAGTTTCACTTCAAAATGGCCAAAGAAAGATGATAATCCTAAAGGGAAGGAGGCTGCCTGGAAAGGAAAGGAAAAACAAGTTCTAGAAGACCCTAAAGGTAACTCTAAAACATCTAACTCTAATCAAAAGCATAGTACCATTAAATGCTTTAGGTGTTTAGGAGTAGGGCATATAGCATCTCAATGTCCAAATAAGAAAATCATGTTGATACGAGATAATGGTGAAATTGATAGTGCTAGTGAACATGAAAGTGATGATGATAATGATAGTATGCCACCATTAGAAGAAATTGAACATATTATTGAATATCCAGCCCATGGTGAATCTTTGGTTATTAGAAGAGCTTTAAACATGCAAATTAAAGATGAAGAAAGTAATCAAAGAGAGAACATTTTCCATACTCGTTGCATTGTGAATGGAAAAGTGTGCAGCATGATCATTGATGGGGGTAGTTGTGCAAATGTTGCTAGTACTGATTTTGTGGATAAATTAGGGATAGCATGCACAAAACATCCTAGTCCTTACAAGCTGCAATGGTTGAATGATAGTGGAGAGGTGAGGGTAACAAAGCAGGTTCTGTTTTCTTTTGCAATTGGGAGATACAAAGATGAAGTTTGCTGTGATGTTGTGCCTATGCATGCTAGCCATATCCTTCTTGGTCGTCCATGGCAGTTTGATAGAAGAGCTTTGCATGATGGCTTTAAGAATCATTATTCTTTCAGCCTAAATGGTTTAAATTTCACTCTTGCTCCATTGTCACCTAAACAAGTGTATGAAGATCAAGTAAATATTTTGAGATCATTTGAAAAGAATTCTGGTGGTGAGGGTAAAACAAATAAAAAGGGAGTACAAGAGGCCAAGTGTGAGAAAAAGAATGATAAAAATGGCCCATTGGTGAGAGAAAAAGAGAAAGGGAGAGAAAATAAAAGAGAGTGTTTCTATGCAAAAGAAAAGGAGTTAAGGAGTGCTTTTTGTGAGAAAAGAAGTCTGATTGTACTTAGGTACAAAGAGACCTTGATTTCTACATCTAACCTTGATAACCCTTTGCCTAGTTGTGTTAGTTCTCTTTTACAGGAATTTGGAGATGTTTTTCCAGAAGATGTACCCAAAGGATTACCACCTTTAAGAGGGATTGAGCATCAAATTGACTTCATTCCGGGCTCAACAATTCCTAATCGACCAGCTTATAGAAGTAATCCGGAGGAAACCAAGGAACTTCAAAGGCAAGTGGAGGAGTTGCTAGCAAAGGGACATGTGCGTGAAAGTCTTAGCCCATGTGCTGTTCCGGTGTTATTAGTCCCAAAGAAAGATGGTTCATGGAGAATGTGTGTGGACTGCCGAGCAATCAATAAAATCACGGTGAAGTATAGACATCCAATTCCTAGACTTGATGATATGCTTGATGAGTTGAGTGGTTCTTGCATTTTTACTAAGATTGATTTGAAAAGTGGTTACCATCAAATTAGGATGAAAGAAGGAGATGAGTGGAAAACTGCATTCAAAACAAAATATGGTCTTTATGAGTGGTTAGTTATGCCATTTGGTTTATCTAATGCACCTAGTACATTCATGAGATTAATGAACCATGTTCTGCGTGCATATCTTGGTAAATTTGTTGTTGTATATTTTGATGACATACTCATTTATAGCAAATCAGTAGATGAGCATGTAGAACATATTAGGGTTATTCTTAATGTTTTGAGAAAGGAAGAATTATATGCCAACTTGAAAAAGTGCATGTTTTGTAGTGATAAAATCATATTCTTAGGTTTTATGGTTAGTGCACAAGGAATTGAGGTTGATGATGAAAAGGTAAAGGCAATAAGAGATTGGCCAGCACCTAAAACCGTGAGTGAGGTAAGAAGTTTTCATGGTTTGGCTAGTTTCTATAGAAGGTTTGTTAAAGATTTTAGTTCCATTGCTGCACCATTAAATGAATTGGTAAAAAAGGATGTAAAGTTTAATTGGACTAAAATTCATGAAATGGCATTCAATTTGTTGAAAGAAAGGTTAACTACTGCTCCAATTCTTGCTTTACCAGATTTTGATAAGACCTTCAAATTAGAGTGTGATGCTTCAGGTGTGGGCATAGGTGCTGTTTTGATGCAAGAAGGGAAACCAATTGCATATTTTAGTGAGAAGCTTCATGGTGCACAATTAAATTATTCCACTTATGACAAGGAGCTGTATACTTTGGTAAGAGCTTTACAAGTGTGGCAACATTACTTATTGCCTAAAGAGTTTGTTATTCATACAGATCATGAATCATTAAAGCATCTAAAGGGGCAAACCAAGCTGAACCGAAGGCATGGAAAGTGGATGGAGTTCATTGAGCCATTTCCATATGTGATAAAGTATAAGCGTGGCAAAGACAATGTAGTAGCAGATGCACTTTCAAGAAGGTATTCCTTAATCTCAACTCTTAGGTCTAAGTTATTAGGCTTTGAGCAAATTAAGGATATGTATGCCAATGATGTTGACTTTGCAAATGTTTATAAAGCATGTGAGCATTCTGCATTTCAGAAGTTTTATAGGCATGATGGGTACTTATTTAAGGATGGAAGATTATGCATGCCTAGTTGCTCATAAAGGGAATTGCTTGTGCGTGAGGCACATAGTGGAGGACTCATGGGACATTTTGGGATATTTAAGACTTTAGACATTCTGCATGAACATTTCTATTGGCCAAACATGAGAAAGGATGTTGAAAGAATTTGTGCCAAGTGTATTGCATGTAAACAAGCAAAATCTAAGTATTTACCTCATGGGCTGTATACTCCTTTACCTATTCCTAATGCACCTTGGATGGACATATCTATGGACTTTGTTTTGGGGCTGCCTAGGACTAGAAAAGGAAAAGATAGCATATTTGTTGTTGTTGATAGATTCAGCAAAATGGCTCATTTCATTGCATGTCACAAAACTGATGATGCAACAAATATTGCAAATTTGTTCTTTGGGGAAGTAGTTCGGTTGCATGGCATTCCTAAAACAATTGTAAGTGATAGAGATGTGAAGTTCTTAAGTCATTTTTGGCGTGTTTTATGGAATAAGTTAGGTACTAAATTGTTGTTCTCTACAACTTGTCATCCACAAACTGATGGACAAACAGAAGTGGTAAATAGGACTTTAGGATCTTTGTTACGTGCTGTTGTGGGTAAGAATTTGAAAACTTGGGAAGATTGTTTGCCATTAGTGGAGTTTGCATATAATAGAAGCATACATTCTTCTACTGGTTATTCATCATTTGAAATTGTTTATGGTTTTAATCCACTTACACCACTTGATTTGTTTCCTTTGCCATTAAATGAAATATTTAACTTAGATGGTGAAAAGAAAGCTGAGTTGGTTAAGCAGATACATGAAAAGGCACGAGCTCATCTTGAGAAGAAATATGAATCAGTTGCCCATAATGCAAATAGAAGAAGGAAACATGTGATTTTCCAACCTGGTGATTGGGTATGGGTTCATATGAGGAAGGAAAGATTTCCTAAACAAAGGAAATCCAAGTTGGATGCAAGGGGAGATGGCCCATTCCAAGTTTTAGAACGGATCAATGACAATGCCTACAAAATTGATCTACCGGGTGAGTATAATGTTTCTGCAACTTTCAATGTTAGTGATCTTTCTCCTTTTGATGTAGGCTCAGATTTGAGGACAAATCTTTTTGAGCAAGGAGGGAATGATGAGGAAACTATAAGCAAGCTTGATGAATGTAATGGCAGCAAATATGTTGATGATATCATTATGCCAAGTGGACCAATCACAAGATCACAATCAAAGAAATTCCAGCATGTGTTCCAGCACTTCATACAAAGGTGGATTAATGAAGAGGGAGACCAACTTGTAGTGAATATGATGGACCATGAAGAGGAAGTCAGAAACTCACCAACAAGCATGAAGAATCTGCCCATAAGTATGGTGATGGGCATTAGCACGAATTTGGAATATAATATTGATATGGTTTAGTGTTAGTGTGACTAGACACATGTGAACCAACACCAAAATGAATGTACAATCTGCCCATCAATGTTGTCAGAATTATGGGCAGTAATTTAGAGTATATTATTGAGGTGGATGAACAATTAATGCTATTGTGACTAGATACATGTAAACCTAGACTTTAAGCCATTAGTTCTTCTTTTCCAACTATATAAGGATGGGAAAAAGAACTTAATAGGGTTGACTACGAATTTCCAGAATTGTTGAATGTAATTTCTGTGTTTTCAAGTTTGAGAGGTTTTCTTCTTATTCTTGTTGCATGAAGAATTGGTTCTAACTTATCAAGTCTCACTTGTGGCATTTTAATCAATTAATTTCTTCATCCCAATCACCCAAGTTCTCAATTACAGGTTAGTTGTGGGTTTGGTAGGGAGGATTTGTTTTTGAGTTCTAAGATTCTATGCTAGATGTGTATGTGGAGTTCTAGATGTAATATTTGATCCATGGGCCCAAAACACTCTAATATGCCATTCAATTTTTCAGAGTAGATGTTTTGGTTTAATCATCACATTTATCATTATCATAAACCCAACTAGGCTTCAAGGATTAGGTTCAACCAAGCTTCAAGGGGGAACAAAGCATGCTAAGTATCAACCCAACTTGGCTTCAAGAACCAACCCAACCTAGCTTCAAGGGTTGTAACATCTCAATTAGGCTTCAAGGACTAGACCCAACCAAGCTTCAAGGGGAGTAAAACATGTTAAACTTCTACCCAACTTGGCTTCAAGGATCAAGCCCAACCTAACTTCAAGAGAGTGTTACTATCATTAGGCATGCCACCAACAACAAACTCTAAAATTTGAATAACACATTAGCCACACAATTCATTTATTATTTCATTCTCAATTCTCATCATCAATTAGGCAAACATGCCTTATATCTTTCAATTGAATCATCATAGCCAAACACAATGGCTTCATATCACATTTGAGTTATCATAACCAATCACAATGGCCTCATATCATAGCATATCTCAATACCCATCTTAGCAATTCCTCTTTCAAATGTACAATCATTTGTATCATCATATCATTCATATAATACATATATATATCATCATTGATATAAGCATAGCAAAGTACATTCTTCACAAGAATCAACAATGCAATAATGCAGGATGTGTACTTACCTCAAAAGCAATTTACACAACTCAAAACACTCCCTTTCCCAAGGTTCTTATGCTTCTTAAATCAATGACAAATCACCTTCTTCAAGACCTAATCCAACAAATATAACACACACTTACTTAAGGATACACAAGAAGTAATCAAGTTAAGAGTTAACTAGGGCAATCTTTACACGTGACATGCTCAACCACACGGGCGTATTCCTGACCGTGCCCTAACTCCACAACACAGAAGCTATTACACGCTCATGACCACGGACGTGTCACTGGGCGTGTAATACATACTGCCTCACACAAATACATCAACACGTCCAACAACCTGAACGTGCTCCTGGCCGTGCAAATTCTCCATTCTCACAGTAGCTATGACACGCTCAATAACACGGGCGTGTTACTGGCCGTGTCAAACCTACTGCCACACAGAACAATTGACACGCCTAAGAACCCTGGACGTGCTCATGGGCGTGTCAGGCCAAAAACCCAGATTCCAGCCAAAACAACACCACAACCAACAAATCACTCCTATCCATCAACATTCACTTCAAACAACTTCACTACACACACCCAAAAACCATCTCAAACTTACAACAACACCAAAACAAACCAAAACACACATCCAATACAAATCACAAACATCATCAAAAACTCTAAACACAACCACAACTTAATCAATACCAACCAACTTACTCTTTTCTTCAATCCAACCCCAAAATCCAAAATCAAATTAACCAAATACTCTTAAACCCAACACAATCAAACCAAACACATTCTCAAACACAACTTCAACTCACAAACCCACATAACTTCAAAAACAACACAAGAAATCAAGGGAGAACTTACCAAAGATGGAGAACTCTTAAACCTCCAACTTTATCTCTTGAAAACTCTCTTCAATCTTAAACTTGGAAGAACAAATCTCTATCTTTCTCTCTTTCTTCTTGATGGTCGGACAACACAGAAAAGCAAAGAGAAGAGAAGGAAAGAAAATGGTCCACAGCAAGGGAAGAAAGAAAGAAGAAAAGATAGAAAGCAAAAGTCAAATGATCTCCTCAAAATCCTCTCCTCCAAGCAAAATAATATTAAAATATTAAAATATCTTCTTCCACTTAATCTAACCCAAATACAAATAATTAAATAATCCTTTAAACACAATTAATCAATAATTAATCTCTTCCTTTGACTTTCCCATTGACTTGTGTATATGTTATATATATTTTCATATATACAACATATAAACTCTCTCTTCACTTATTTTCTCTTTTCCAATTAAACACAAATACACTTATTTCAATTACAACAATTATAATACCAAACTTCTAGGGTATATATTTGGGACATTACAATTCTCCCCCTCTAAAAAGAAATTTCGTCCTCGAAATTACCTGATATCAAATCTGAAACAGTTGAGGATATTGGTCTAGCATCGCTTGCTCATTCTCCCAAGTTGATTCTTCTCTACCATGATTCTTCCAAAGAATCTTCACAATTGGCACTTTCTTATGTCTTAACTCTTTCATTCCATAAGCCAAAATAGCAACTGGTTCTTCTTCAAAAGTCAGATCTGGACACACTTCAATAGATTCAACTGATAACACATGAGATGGATCTGATCTGTACCTCCTCAACATAGAAACATGGAATACATTATGGATCCTATCCAACTCAGGTGGCAAAGCAAGCCTATAAGCAACTGGCCCAACTCTTTCCAATACTTCATAAGGTCCAATGAAATGAGGACTCAATTTCCCTTTCCGACCAAACCTCAAGATCTTTTTCCAAGGAGACACCTTCAAAAATACTTTATCTCCCACATTATATTCAATGTCTCTCCTCCTCAAATCTGAATAAGATTTCTGTCGGTCCGAAGCTGTTTTCAACCTTTCTCGAATCATTTTCACTTTCTCTTCAGTTTCTTTAACCAAATCAGGACCAATTAACTTACTTTCACCAAGTTCATTCCAACATAGAGGTGTTCTGCACCGTCTACCATACAATGCTTCAAATGGGGCCATACCAATGCTGGATTGATGACTATTATTGTATGCAAATTCCACAAGTGGTAAGAATCCATCCCAACTTCTAGAGAAATCAATGACACAGCTTCTCAACATGTCCTTGATAATCTGTATCACCCTCTCAGACTGCCCATCTGTCTGCGGATGAAAAGCAGTGCTGAAATGCAATCGAGAACCCAATGCACCATGTAAACTCTTCCAAAACCTGGAAGTAAATCGGGGATCTCGATCAGACACTATAGAAGTTAGAACACCATGCAGCTTCACAATCTCATGGATATACAGCTCAGCTAACCTTTCCAAAGAGTAATCCATCCGAATCGGAAGAAAATGAGCTGTCTTCGTCAATCTGTCAACAATCACCCAAATAGCATCATGCTTTCTTTGTGTCAATGGTAAACCAGACACAAAATCCATTGTCACTCTTTCCCATTTCCATTCAGGCACTGACAAAGGTTGAAGTAACCCTGTTGGAACTTGATGCTCAGCTTTTACCCTCTGACATGTGAGACATTTGGATACAAACTCCGCTATGTCTCTCTTCATACCAGACCACCAGTAATACTGCTTCAAATCATGATACATCTTTGTATTGCCCGGATGCATAGCAAACACTGACTGATGTGCTTCTTCTAAAATGATCTTTCTCAAATTAGCATCATCAGGTACACACAATCTGTTCTTAAACCAAAGACTCCCATCACCTCTCACAATAAAATCTCGACTCTTTCCATTCTGGCAATCTGAAACAATCTTTTGAATCTTTGCATCAGCCAATTGAGCCTCTTTAATCTGATCCAACAGTACTGGTTTCAATTGTAATTGTGCCATCAATGCACCATCATCACAAGATACAAATCTAGCATGCAATGCTCTCAACTCAACAAGCAACGAGAGCGAATAAACAGTCAAACCTGCTAAAGACTTCCGACTCAAGGCATCAATAACAACATTTTCCTTACCAGGATGATAATCAATCAAACAGTCGTAGTCCTTAATCAACTCCAACCATCTCCTCTGTTGAAGATTAAGCTCTTTTTGGACACCCAAATATTTTAAACTTTTATGATCAGTATAGATAAAACACTTTTCCCCATACAGATAATGTCGCCAAATCTTCAATGCAAACACAATGGCTGCCAGCTCTAAATCATGGGTCGGATAATTGAGCTCATGCGGTTTCAACTGTCGAGAAGCATAAGCTATCACCTTACCTTCTTGCATTAGAACACAACCCAAACCACTATGTGAAGCATCACTGTAAATCACATATGGTTTATCTTCCACAGGTAAGGTAAGAACAGGTGCTTGAGTCAACATTTCTCTCAACTGATCAAAGCTAGCCTGACACTGATCTGTCCACACAAATCTAACACCCTTTCGAAGCAATCTGGTAAGTGGAGTAGCTATCAAAGAAAATCCTTTCACAAACCGTCGGTAATAGCCTGCCAAACCCAAAAAACTTCTAACTTCAGTCACAGATTTTGGTGGACTCCAATTCAAAATAGCTTCAACTTTACTCGGATCAACTCTAATGCCTTCTGCTGAAACTATATGACCGAGAAAAGTTACTTGATCAAGCCAAAACTCACACTTCGACAGTTTAGCAAACAATTGCTTCTTTCTCAAAATTTGCAACACAATCCGCAGATGCATGTCATGCTCCTCCTCATTACGCGAATACACCAAAATGTCATCAATAAAGACCACTACAAACTGATCCAGATAGGGCCTAAACACCCTATTCATTAAATCCATAAAAGCTGCAGGTGCATTCATCAAACCAAAAGGCATAACTAGAAACTCATAATGCCCATACCTTGAACGAAAGGCTGTCTTAGGAACATCTTCAGCTCTGACCCTCAACTGATGGTACCCTGATCTCAAATCAATTTTGGAAAACACTGCTGCACCCTTCAATTGATCAAAGAGATAATCAATTCTAGGCAAAGGATATTTATTTTTAATAGTCACCTTGTTCAATTGCCTATAATCGATACACAATCTCATAGTACCATCTTTCTTCTTCACAAACAAAACAGGAGCTCCCCATGGTGAAACACTAGGGCGAACAAACCCTTTATCCAGCAACTCCTGCAACTGCACCTTCAATTCTCTCAGTTCAGCAGGTGCCATTCCGTAAGGAGTAATAGAGATAGGAGTGGTACCAGGCAATAATTCAATACCGAACTCCACCTCTCTCTCAGGAGGCAACCCTGGCAATTTCTCTGGAAACACATCTGGAAACTCTGCAACTGTGGGTATATCATCAAGTTGAGAACCTTTTACTCTAGTATCCACAACATAAGCAAGGTAAGCATCACACCCTTTTCTAATCAATCTCCTAGCTGCAACAGTTGAAACAAACAAGGATGCTAGCTGTCCCTGCTCACTAGATACTAACACCTCTCTACCATCGCTGGTTCTCAAGGTAACAAATTTCTTTTTACAATCTACCACAGCTCCATGTCTAGATAACCAATCCATGCCTAGGATCACATCATATTCCTTAAAAGGCATCTCAATCAAATCTCCAAGAAACTCCTCACCTTGCACCATCACTGCACTATCTCGGTGCACTTTGCTAACAATCACACTATGCCCTAAAGGATTTGTCACTAATACATCAAATCCTAGGGATTCAGCATGCACATCAGACACAGGCAAAATAGATGCACTAATATATGAATGTGTGGATCCGGGATCAATCAAAGCAAGTACTGAAATACCAAATAAAGAAAAAGTACCAGTTATGACTGCCGAAGCATCTGGTTGCTTCTGCATCACATAAATCCTCTGAGAAGATCCAGCCTCCTCTGGTCTACTCTCCCTGCATGTAGAACCTCCTCTAGAACTGAACCCAGATCTGCCTCCTCTGCTGAAACCCCTGCCTCCTCGACCTCCCCTCACACTAGGTCGGGAAGCTGCAGTATCCACTGACATCCGTTCCTGTCTCTCGGGACAATCTCTCACAAAATGATCGGGAGATACACATCTGAAACATAACCCTGCTACACCAGTCTTCCAACAAGTACCACCATGTGGCCTACCACAATGAATGCATATGGGTAGAGTGGATCTCTAAGTCACTGGAATTGGAGCACTCGCCACTGAAACTGTAGGTCTAGATCTCTGCCTCTGAAACTGTACTGACCTACCAGCTGGCCTCTGACTCCTACTAACTCTAGGAACAAAACTTCATTTACCTCTTTTCACAGATGAAGACCCTGCCTCAAACTGGGGCCTTCTAACCCTGATCTCTTCCTCTGAAGCAGCTGCAATAACCTGAGCTCTTTCCACACTCCGAGCTGCTGCCACAAGCTGGGAAAAATCATGATATCTAGATCCAGCCACAAGACACAAGATAGAGGGCCTCAATCCCTCCTCAAATCTCCTGCATCTATCTATCTCATCAGATATAATACCCCCAGCATACTGGCTCAACCGGATAAACTCTAACTCATATTCCGTCACAGTCCGGTGATCTTGCTTCAAGCTTAGAAACTCCATTTTCTTCACATCTTTGTACTCCCTAGGAGTATACTTCAATTCAAACTCTCTTAGAAAATCAGCATAGGACAATGTTGGTGGATCATCCATAGCATGAGGCACTGTCTTCCACCAGTTATATGCATCCTTCTGCAACAAGGATCTCGCATAATCAAATTTTTCTTCTGGAGTGGCTTGTAACTGAACAAATATTCTCTGTACTTTATCTAGCCACTGCTCAGCTACAGCTGGATCAATAGTACCCAAGAAATCTTCTGCTCCATACTTCCTTAATTTGTCATAATGCCTTACTGATACCAAAGGCTATGCGGGTGGTGGCGGTGGTTGCACTGGCGCTTGCCTCAAAGCCTCAACCACATGCCTAAGCCAAACTGGTGGAACCTCCTCACCAGCTGGTCTCCCCGATACAGAAGCAGGTACCTCTTCAGCACTATCCACTCTAGCTCCCTCTCTAATCTCATCAGGAGCTATACTCTCAGCACTACCCTCAACTGACTGACGTGAGTGAGAATCCATCACAACCTATATCTGCAAACACAGCAGAATACCTCTCATTAAAGATCAGAGACTGCCAATGCCAAACATGTATGTTATTCAAAAATCCACATTTTAAAATCAAAACACTCTTTTTCTTACACTATACCTAGGTTGAGAATCTCAAACCTAGGCTCTGATACCAAAACAATTGTAACACCTCTATACCCTGTATACGTACCAAGCATGCTTAAACGATCGTAATATACGTATACGAAATATAGAAAATGC
This sequence comes from Garcia nutans, assembly GCA_947685225.1. NCBI lineage: Eukaryota > Viridiplantae > Streptophyta > Magnoliopsida > Malpighiales > Euphorbiaceae > Garcia > Garcia nutans. The sequence continues at coordinate 5,324,918 of CANTUV010000013.1, forward strand.
CACGGTTTAAAAAGACACAACAAATATCTTTGTAAACAAGTGAAACCAATCTCAAACAAATAAAAGAAATCCAAAAGACACTATATATAAAATGTTTAATAATTCACAGCGGAAGGTATTACAAATATGTTATAAATCAAAGTTTACAAAACATAGAATATATACAAGATTGGCAGCTCTTCTCTGATCTTTAAGTCCCAAAATGAACTCTTCAATGTCTACTCTTACTCGGTCTTGAAGAACTCTCAGGTTCAACTCTGTCACCTGCGCGATCAAACACTATCGCGCTAAGCCAACAGCTTAGTAGTACAAAGTATGCTAGCATTATGCTTTAGTGCAATGTAATGTCACACATTTTAATAATCAATCAACATCATAGATGGAAGGCTAACAACATACCTTTATATTTCATAAACCACACACATAGAAGCACATCACATTACCACATCATACTACATTCAATGTCATAACAATATTCATATTACATCTTCATAGTTCCATTGATTTTACCATTCAAGAATCACATTATATACAAAGACAAGCATGGGCCCAAAAAACTCTAATATGCCATTCAATTTTTCAGAGTAGATGTTTTGGTTTAATCATCACATTTATCATTATCATAAACCCAACTAGGCTTCAAGGATTAGGTTCAACCAAGCTTCAAGGGGAACAAAGCATGCTAAGTATCAACCCAACTTGGCTTCAAGAACCAACCCAACCTAGCTTCAAGGGTTGTAACATCTCAATTAGGCTTCAAGGACTAGACCCAACCAAGCTTCAAGGGGAGTAAAACATGTTAAACTTCTACCCAACTTGGCTTCAAGGATCAAGCCCAACCTAACTTCAAGAGAGTGTTACTATCATTAGGCATGCCACCAACAACAAACTCTGAAATTTGAATAACACATTAGCCACACAATTCATTTATTATTTCATTCTCAATTCTCATCATCAATTAGGCAAACATGCCTTATATCTTTCAATTGAATCATTATAGCCAAACACAATGGCTTCACATCACATTTGAGTTATCATAACCAATCACAATGGCCTCATATCATAGCATATCTCAATACCCATCTTAGCAATTCCTCTTTCAAATGTACAATCATTTTTATCATCATATCATTCATATAATACATATATATATATCATCATTGATATAAGCATAGCAAAGTACATTCTTCACAAGAATCAACAATGCAATAATGCAGGATGTGTACTTACCTCAAAAGCAATTTACACAACTCAAAACACTCCCTTTCCCAAGGTTCTTATGCTTCTTAAATCAATGACAAATCACCTTCTTCAAGACCTAATCCAACAAATATAACACACACTTACTTAAGGATACACAAGAAGTAATCAAGTTAAGAGTTAACTAGGGCAATCTCTACACGTGACACGCTCAACCACACGGGCGTGTTCCTGACCGTGCCCTAACTCCACAACACAGAAGCTATTACATGCTCATGACCACGGACGTGTCACTGGGCGTGTAATACATACTGCCTCACACAAATACATCAACACGTCCAACAACCTGAACGTGCTCCTGGCCGTACAAATTCTCCATTCTCACAGTAGCTATGACACGCTCAATAACACGGGCGTGTTACTGGCCGTGTCAAACCTACTGCCACACAGAACAATTGACACGCCTAAGAACCCTGGACGTGCTCATGGGCGTGTCAGGCCAAAAATCCAGATTCTAGCCAAAACAATACCACAACCAACAAATCACTCCTATCCATCAACATTCACTTCAAACAACTTCACTACACACACCCAAAGACCATCTCAAACTTACAACAACACCAAAACAAACCAAAACACACATCCAATACAAATCACAAACATCATCAAAAACTCTAAACACAACCACAACTTAATCAATACCAACCAACTTACTCTTTTCTTCAATCCAACCCCAAAATCCAAAATCAAATTAACCAAATACTCTTAAACCCAACACAATCAAACCAAACACATTCTCAAACACAACTTCAACTCACAAACCCACATAACTTCAAAAACAACACAAGAAATCAAGGGAGAACTTACCAAAGATGGAGAACTCTTAAACCTCCAACTTGATCTCTTGAAAACTCTCTTTAATCTTGAACTTGGAAGAACAAATCTCTATCTTGCTCTCTTTCTTCTTGATGGCCGGACAACACAGAAAAGCAAAGAGAAGAGAAGGAAAGAAAATGGTCCACGGCAAGGGAAGAAAGAAAGAAGAAAAGATAGAAAGCAAAAGTCAAATCATCTCCTCAAAATCCTCTCCTCCAAGCAAAATAATATTAAAATATTAAAATATCTTCTTCCACTTAATCTAACCCAAATACAAATAATTAAATAATCCTTTAAACACAATTAATCAATTATTAATCTCTTCCTTTGACTTTCCCATTGACTTGTGTATATGTTATATATATTTTCATATATACAACATATAAACTCTCTCTTCACTTATTTTCTCTTTTCCAATTAAACACAAATACACTTATTTCAATTACAACAATTATAATACCAAACTTCTAGGGTATATTTTGGGACATTACATACCTTTTCAAGTGATAAATCTATTTATAATAAATCTCTTAATTTAGTTTTAATCCAATATAGCATAAAAGCTACTTTAGTTGGTTAAATGGATTGAAACCTAATTAATGGGAATTATCATGAACTGATTTCCATTTTTGAAAATATAACTATTGGTTGAAACGTCCGAGGAAATTATTCAAAAAATAAGATACCCCATGTTGGTATTTTGTTAACCTTATTACCTAGAAAAAGAGACTCGTCATTCGTGTGTGGATGTTATAAGGTTGGAAGGAACGTCCTATTTACCCTTGTTTGTTTATTGTTTGTGCATACATACATGCATACATACATTTGCATCTCAATCATCGATCCTCTCTAGCTTACAGGCCTGGATTATGACAGTTCAAAAGCTTATGATAATCCGACCTACGCCGGAGACGAAGAATCTAGTAGCAACTTAATCACTTACTCACCAAAAGCAATGGAGCCCGAACAAATTCAAAGAATGGTGGATGATGCCCTCAATGCCAAGATGGAAGAAATAAAAGAGGCCTTGGCTGAGACCTTGAAGAACCAATTGGCTGTAATTTTAAAAAATAATGTCGAAGAATCTGCTAGCTCTAAAAAGCCAAAGGACAAGAAGAAGGCTAAAGTTGGTGAAGTGGTTTTTGATGATGATAAGGTGATCATTGATGATGATGATGGAGAAAATTGAAACATCTATTGTTGAGAAGATGATTACTGATTTAGAAAAGAAATTTGAGAAGAAGCTAAAAATCGAAGAGTTGTCCGAGATTGACAAACTGTTTGATTAGGATGAGGAGGTCCCTTACAAGTTCAAGATGCCTTCCTTCACTAGGTACAATGGTACTGAAAATCCTCACCTCCATATAAAGCAGTATATCACTGCTATGCAGTCTGCCCGAGCTACTAAGGCTCAAACTCTAAGGTACTTCATGCTCTCATTGGACCCTATTATCCAAAATTGATTTAATACCTTAGATGATGACACACAAAAGAGTTGGGATTTGCTATACAAGGCCTTCATCCAACAATATGGATACAATGTCGAGATGGAAGTTACCTTAATAGAAGTTGAGTCCATTAGACAAAGGCCAAATGAGAATTTTGTAGACTATGTGAAAAGATGGAGAAATAAGGCTGCTTTGCTTAAGAAGAGGCCCAATGAATCTTATCAAATAAGGACGATTGTGAGAGGGGTGTTGCCTAGTCTTCATGAAAGGACGTCTCATACACTCATCCATGATTTCAAAGATCCTCTCAAAGCTGGTCTGCAATTGAAGAATGGGAAAGGGAGAAGAATAGCTTTTCAATAAGAAGGAATGAGATAGGGAACTGCCAACCTAGCAATCAAAGCACACAAAAAGAAGTTGATGTTAATGCGACTGGTCAAGGAAATAAAAGATAATTTTCAGAATTGGAGAAACCTCTATCTTGGGTTTTCAGCAAGCTGCAAAAGAAGGGGTTGTTACAACCATTGTGTGAGCGGGGATTTTTGTCCCTACTCCCGGTGGAATGGTTCTTGCCACTTCGGTATTGTTTAGGCTCGGGACCTTAGAGAACACGAGCCTAAGCCCGGAGAAAAATGGAGTAGCCACCCGAACAGGCCGGGAAAAAGAAAGGGGCGGATGACTCGATTCTTAAGGAATCCCCAACCCCCTAATGGTTTCAGAAAGTTGGGTACTTGTGGGGAAGGTGAGAAATGGCTTAGCACACCCACAATGCCCGGTTCATTAGAACCGGCCTCCTTTGCAGGTCTTAATATTATAAAATTCTTAAGTATAACAATATTATCCATATTACATGCAACAATTAAAATAAAGCATCATTATATTAAAATCAAAGCAATGTCCAAACAAAGCAAATAAATGGACACCCATCCGAGGATGGAAACATGTCCTTACATCATCCATGTCTAAACTAAATAGGACACCCACCAAAAGGTGGAAACATGTCCTTTACATTGGTCCAAAATATGAAAGCAATTTAAATTACATAATACTTAATTAATGAGGTACCCACAATGTGAAAACATACCTCTTACAATTTTAATAATAAAATAAACAAATAATAATCATAATAATAAAGAAAATAATCATCCATGGTAAATTAAATAAATCAAGCATTGAAAATAAATCAACCATCAAAACATATAATAAACTACATAATCAAATCTAAAATTAAATAAAGCAAATAAAGATACAAATTTAGGTTTATGTCTCAATTTAGAGTTCTTTAATTAACATTTAGGGTTTTGGGATCTTAGAATTATTATTATTATTTAGGCTACTGTAAAGATTTTGAAAAATTGGAATGGATTAGAGTTTTATAAATTTAAGAAAGTAGTAAGGTTTTTTGGTTAATCAAATTAGGATTTAGGGGTAACATCATGAAATTAGGGTTTTGGAATCTTAATACATTAGAGTTTATAATTCATGGTTACTGGATTGTGATTTCAGGTTTACTGGATTTTGGCTTTAGGGTTTAGATTTACTAGATTGGGTTTTAAGTTCACTGGATTAGGGTTTAGGGAAACTAGGGTTTACTGTATTGGGTTTTGAGAAAGTTAGGGATTTTGATATTTTGGAAAACATATTTGATCTTAGGATTTAAGAAAATAGTTTAGAGTTTTATAAAAATAATTATGATTTTTAGAAACTATAAAGAAGATTAGGGTTTGGAGATTTAAGAAGACATTTGGAAAATTTGGACAAAAAGTTAGAGTTTAGATGAAAATAGTTCGGGGAAAACAATTTAGGGTTTTAAAGTTTTTGGAAACAAAAGAAACAATTTAAGGTTTTCAAAGTTTTTTGGAAGCAAAAGAGTAATTTAGGGTTTTTGAAGTTTTGGAAATGGGAGAGAAAAAATTTAGGATTTTTAAGGTTTCTAGAAAGAGAATAACAGTTTTAGGGTTTTGAAGTTTTGATCACTGACTAAGGCTACTGGATGAATGTATGATTTATTGTAAAACATATTATTAAGTTTAATAATTTAGGTTACTGACTTAATATCAAAAATAAATGATAGAAACATTGTAAATAATATCAAATCAAAGATTTATAATCAAACCTCCATTCGTTTGTTCCTTCACAAATTGCTTCTGGATGAACAAAGACAAAGGCAGTGTTACTGCCTTTGATGGGTTGATAATTGCTAATGTCTCTTGCTCCTTAGGGTTTCTGTCCTCTTTTCCTCCCAAGTCAGAAGTCCCAAGTTCAGCTCAGTAAAAATAAATTTTCGATCCCAACCAAAGTCCCCTAATTATGTGTTCTAATGTGGTATTTATAGGAAAAAAAATAAACCTACTTATAATTGTCTAAGGAAACTAAAACTATTTAGAAAAAGAAACCAAAACCAAATAGAATTTGGTTTTAGAAAAAAATGCGCTGAAAAATTACGCTGGTGAAAACTGCGATCGCTGGCTGGGAAAATTGCGGGCGAAAATTGCGAGCTGGTTGGGGCAGGCGCCAATTCACCGCAGGAACTTCCTGCGGCGAATTGGCCTATGGCCGATTCACCTTCCAATTTTTTCATCATCGATTTTTATTTATTTAACTTTATCATTTTTATTTTTATTAAAAATTATAAATAATAAATACTAAAATAAATATTATTTAATTAAAATACCACAAAAATTATTTTAGACTATATAAAAAATATAGGACCAGACTGGGTCAAAAATTAATGATCTACAGTTTGCCCCCTGCTTGAACGATCTGATACTACAGCAAAAGAGAGTGAAAAGCAATAAGACTTAATTTTTCTGAGATGGTTTAGATTTTGGGTTCTAGACTCGGTTCGAGTTCTGAACACGGAAAAGACTTGGGTTCTGGACCCGGTTCGAGTTCTCGACTCGGAAAGGACTTGGGTTTTGGACCTGATTCGAGTTCTGAACTCTGAAAAGACTTTGATTTTGGACTCGGTTCGAGCTCTGGACTCTGAAAGGACTTGGGTTCTGGACCCAGTTTGAGTTCTAGACTCGAAAAGGACTTGGATTCTAGACCTGGGATAGTTTGGGTTCTAGACCCGAGCTAAGTTCTAGACTTAAGAGTAAGACCCGAGCTAAGTTCTAGACTTGAGAGTAATTAGGGTTCTGGACCCTAGCTCAGTTTTGGGCTTAAGAGAGATTTTAGGTTCTGGACCTAAGCTAGGTTCTGAACTTAAGGGTAATTTGGGATCTGGACCCGAGCTAAGTTCTAAACTTAAGAGTAATTAGGGTTCTGGACCAGAGCTAAGTTCTGGACTTGAGAGTAATTAGGGTTCTGAGATTTAATTGTCTGCAAAAAATAATTGTAATCAGTAGTATACTAAAGGAATTTGTAAAAAATTTAGCTAATTTTTACCATGTACATATCTTCTCCTTGCCCCCTGCGTGTAAAAATATTTTAAAAGTACAAAAAAATTTATATACACACAAGTATCTGAATGATTAAATTGAATAATTGAGTTTCCTATTTATTTACTGTGTATTTACTGTTTATGCACTATTTACCACTATTTATTTACTATTTGTAAATAGTAACTTACTATTCATCAATAGTAAAATTTACTTTTTCTTTTTCTTCACGAGAATACTGTTTTTTTTTTGTCTTTTTCCTTTGCCATTTCTCTATATAAACGCAGCAGATTTCTTCATTTCATTCACAGCAAATTTCTTCATTTCACTCATTCACAGCTATACATCTTTTATATTAGAGAGTTTAGCATAGAGTTTTGGAAAAAATGCATGATTCAAGATCAGGAACTCGATCTAATGCTGAGTTATTGTGTAACACCATTATACCCTATATATGTACAATACATATTTTCAGCATATGTAAAATACGCATATACGGTATAAAAATGTCACAGACCGATTTAATAAAAAAATTTCACATTTCTGTTTTAAGATTTCAAATACTAATATATAAAATAGATAGTATATAAATATTCTTTGCTTGTTATAGGAATCCAAAATAAATATTTTATATGAAAATCTCTGAGAAAAATTCACCAGAGTTTCGTTTCTAATTTGGACATTCCCAAAATTCAGCAAAACACAACCTGCATAAAGCAAACACTCCCAATAAAAATCAATTCACCATGTCACCAATACTTCTCAATTTCTCCATATTTTCTCAAAATACTTATATATAGATATATAAATTAACAACATATATAAAATCCCATATGAACAAATTATTCAAAACATTATTTACAATTTACATTATATACTTCCAAAAACATATCATAACATATATAATATCAAAATACATTATAATACCAAATATCTACATGTTGGCAACTGGCTCTGATCTTGATGTACCCAAAAACAACTCTTCAAGCTCAATAAATACAAACCTAGATCCGACCAGGTATAGTAAAACTCTCCAGCTCTACCAAATAATCCATGACACCTGCGCGACGAATTATAATCGCGCTAAGCTGAAGCCTAGTGGTACAAACTTTGATAATAACAATAAAACTCAATGCAATGCCAACTCACAATGCATATAGATGTCACATTATTCTACTTTCTTATATTTTTTAAATATTTTATAATCACAACTCATAGCATTATATTGCTTAATTGTATCACAATTCATTATTCACATTAAAGCAAAGACGAGCATAGGCCAAAAAAAGATCTAATATGTTATTCAAATTTTAGAGTTACAGCTTTGGTCCATAATGACACCATGTGTCTAGCCCCGTAGGCAATATATCCATGGATAATGTAATAGCCCCAGTCTCTTGGACCTCAACCCGGCTAGACCCTTGGGCCCCAATATCTTGGTCCTCAACCCAGCTAGACTGCTACAGTTTTTGAGGCTTATGACCCAATCTTTTCACCCCCAAAAAAATTATATTTATCAGCTGGCCTGGCTTATGATCCAGTCTTTTCACCATTCTAGCATTTAGCCCGTAGGCAATCATAGGCATGCCGCCAAACCCAGAACTCTAAAAACTAAATAACCTATTAGACACACAATTTATTCATTTTTCTCATTATTAATCACTTTCTCTTTGTCACATATTCAATCTAGGCACATTGCCTTATTTTCACATTTTTTTCTCACTTTTCTCATTTTTCACATCTTTCTCATTTTTCTCACTTTTCTCGTTTTTATCAATATCAATTCATTTCATTATTCCACATATCTCATTTTTGCATTCACAACAAATTACCCAATTACTTTGGGATTTTCACATAATATGCATATTTCACATTTTACACAAATTAGCCATTATCAATGGCTTTTCACAATGCATTTAACACATATATGACATTACAAATGTCATAGCATATTATTCATACACAATCAATGAACCAAGTACCTTAACACATTTTCCATCCAATATTTGTTAGGTCCAAATGTTATGCAAATATAAACATTATATTCAAAGTTTGTAAATATCTCCACTAGCAACCCAAAGCAAGCTTAACACAACCTCCAATCCTATCCTTCCAACTTGCCTTTCACCACTTAGAACTTGTTAAATCCTTCAATTTGTGGAGTATGAAAGAATCAAAATCTTGGTCTAGCTCCCATGGAAAATTTGGCCAAAAGGAAGAAGAAGAAGAAGAAGATGAAGACTCTTTAATATTTCTTTTCCTTTTCATCTTTTTTTAAACCATATATATATATAATAAAATAATTTAATAATTATTTATTTATTTATTTATTTATTTAATAAATTAAAAGTCCTAATTTCCCTCTTCCATTCAAAAATAAATTTATTTTGAATTATTTTATTAATTTTGAATTTATAAGATTTAATTACCAAAATACCATTTTCTTTTAAAAAGTATTGACTTTTATATGTTATGTATATTTTTCATATATATCACATATATGTTCCACTTTTTCATTTAAAACCCCTTCATTTTTCATTTAAAATCATTAATTTAATTTATCCATTTAAATTATAATTTATTTTATCAAACTTTCAAAAATTAGAACTTTTCAAAAATTTGATATTTTACACATATGCACAAGTAATGTGTATCTTATATATACTTCAAATGTACCTTATATGTGTATTAAATATTAAGTATGTAATGTATTAATCCTACATATACAATTAATATACCATATGTATATGTTATATATACTCTATATATATATATATTGAGTATATACAATTTATATCTCCAAATACTTATTTAATTTCTCCAAAATCACGGATGTTACAATTTTCTCCCCCTTAAATAATTTTTTCATCGAAATTATCCAGTATGGTAATAAATCATCCAAATCATTATTTTACCAAATTGCATAATTTCTATTCTCCCCCTTAGGTTCATTCTTAATTTCCTTTTTACCATTCCCTAACACATCATTATACTGTCTATTTACTCAAACAGTCACAACAAATTATCATATCATCAATCGAATTGTCATTAGACAAAAATTAGTTCATCTCTTTAATATATATATATATATATACCCACACACCTATTGCACTCAAGATATTTGATCACTTCATTATCTTAAAATATATACTCTCATCACCTTAAATTCATATGTTGATAACTTTTATCTTAACACAATAATTTTACACATCTTCACTTTGATCCTACTCTTTATACAATTACCACATATTAATTTGACATCACCATTATACAACAGCAAAATCTTATTTTCTTAATAAGATTCATTCCCATTATACTATAACTAACATTTTTCTCTTATACTTATTTGAAACTAATATAACTTAGCCCCTTTCATATGTATATACATATCAGAATGTTGTATTAAGCACATTATCATATAGCTTGCATATTCTTAATACAACTACATGCATTGAATTTCAATAAATACTTGTAAACTTATTACATTTCGGATCAATTGATCTAACTATCACAATATGACCATCACAACCTTATTCTATTCTGACCAACCTTTAGTCTATTTTAAATTCATCAATCTATTTTCAATTCATGATCTAATTCTATTAGGTCAAATTTATTCTCAAATTTTAATTCTCTTCGAATTCATCATTACAGATAATATTTACTTCCCCTAGTCTCGTTTACTTTACACATCATTTTCATCAACTTATTCATTTTATACCACATTCAAACACATTCATTATAACTCTTACTCACATTTCATAATTCCTTTCATTTACCATTTTCTCACATTTCTTATAGTTACCCTATTTACACAAATCACTTTTCTTACACATTATTTAAAGCTCATCATATTTTCACAATTCTCTTCTGTTTCCACACTTTTTATAATTGTAAACAAATTTCTCGTATAAAATTATAAGATACAACTATGCAAGCCATAAGTCTTGACCATGTTTCTTGAAGCATAACTATCAATCTCACTAAAACTATCCAACGGTCATGCCATAATAATGGTAACGCCTGTGGCTTATAAATAAATACTGCTCCTCTATCATTCTTCTTCAAACATTTCTAATCACAATGTTAAGTTAGTATCGCAAAAATCACATATTCATTTTCTAATCTTTTGCTACACAAAAAGTTAACACGTTTCAGCTCTGTTTCAAAGCAATTTACTCTTGATCACTTGATCATCATTAGCCTAACTCATGTTTCAATAATATTATCATTAACATCTCTTACATATATACATTCGTTCATATGCTAATTTATACAATTTTCATTTATTACTCCATTTCTAATCTATCTCTTATAAAAATTTTCATTCATATATATATATATATATATATTCCATTTCCATACTTTCTTCATTATACTTTCCTTTTCCTTACAATCTCTTATTTATATGCATATACTTTAGGCCCAAAACACTATAAAATCATCAAGTTCAGTTGTTAAAATAACAATTTCACCGTCCAGCTCTGTTCGGGTCCATTCTCAATCTCAATTCATCACATGACCTAACTCTACGCAGGTCAAGACCTAATCTCTCTTAGGTCTATTAATACATGTAATATCATTCTCATTCTTTTGACATTACTTAGGTTATTCATCAATTCAACATATATATACACTCTAACCACAACATAATTAACATCTTTCTTATTTAATCACCCATCTCTTAAATAAGTTTCTTATTATATACATATATATATATATATATATTTTAACACCTCACATAAATCTTAGTCATATTTCCAATGTGACATCTCTCTTACATTTTTTTATGCATTTATCATACCCTTCATATCCCTTTTCATCATTTCCAATTCAATTACCTAAAGTAACTCATTTTTACTTGCTTAATCATTTCCCTTTTATTTCATAACAAATTTCTATATTATCAACCACATTACACATTACATGATATTTTCATAAATAATATTACTCATTTAAAATTACTCCCATGCTTATTAAACATTAAACTATCAAAATCTAAACAATCTTCATCAAAATTCTCTTACAATTCTAAATTTTCAACTTACTACTTTACTTAAACTTCATTATATTAATCTCATTTTCAAGAGATAACTTTATAAAATTTATTTTTATATTAATATAACATTAAAACACATCACTTTCACAATTATGGAAACCCATTTCAAAAATTCGAATTTCATATATTGCAACCAACAACATGAACCTCACCAAATCTAATCCATGCCGCATTTCCAATCTTAAAATCATAACATTTACATTTAAACAACACTAATTCATTTCATTACACTAATTAACATCATCCATTTAGATACTTTAATTTTACACACTCAACCCTAAATCATGCATCATTATTCCATAATAAATAATTCGCTATCATATATGATTTCACTCTTTGATTTTAATTATGAACTCTTTGTTGCAAATTATTAAAAACTCCATATTCCTTCTATAATTATACCCATATGCATATAAATTTTTATAATTTTCTTCATTCATTTGTCTCGTAAAATTAATTTATTACTTACTTACACAAAACTGCATGACTTCCTCAGTTTCATGTCAATCTCACTTTCAATTTTTATATTACTTACCAATTCTTTATAAAAGCTTGTAAAATTTTATCCATGTGCACTTGACACATATATGAACTTATGTTTAAAGTTTTAGATTTTTCCAAGCTGATTTAATATATTTAAAAATTAAATCTTCCAAAATCAGAGAATCTGTCTCTTTAATAATTTCTCTGGCAGCACCCGGTTGTCCATTTTTTTAGGTACAAACCTTAATAACAATTCATAAAATTTTAACCATGTGTTATAGGAATACATATGATATTGTGTGTAAATTTTCAGATTTTTCTGGGCTGGTTTACCATAGTTTCTAAATTTTTGTTTTCTCAATTTCTACAGATTCTGAGTTGCTGGAATTACTCCAACAATCTGTGTTATGCTATTTTTCTTAATTAGAGATCCATCTTTAAAATTTATAAAATTTTATACATTGGATTCTAACATATAGAAAAACTTTCTATTAAATGTTCAAACTCATCCAACATTTCTAGATTTGTCCAAAAATTCAATCAATATCACTTTGCAGTACACCTATAAAATTTTCTGTAACCATCATGTTCAATTCTCAAACTTTTTATTTTTATATCTTAAATCATTTCCTAGATTGTTTTTTTCTAATTTCACTTATTCATCAATTGAATCAGCTATGAATTTTAAATTTCAAATAAAAGTTCCAAAAATTCTTAATCCATAATCTCTAGAATGACGCTTCCACTGCGCCACTCTGATCAATGCAACCCAGACGCCATCTCAACTCATATCCATTATATCAAATAGACATTATCACATCAGGGATCAGATAAATTGCCAGTGCCAATGCATGCATCACAATTGAAAACCATTTTTTTAATTTCAATTTTCTCTCTCTAACAACCCACCTAGGTCGAGAACCTCAAACCTAGGCTCTGATACCAAAACAAATGTAACACCCTTATACCCTATATACATACAATACATATTTTCAGCATATATAAAATATGCATATATGGTATAAAAATGTCACAAACCGATTTAATAAAAATTTTCACATTTCTATTTTAAGATTTCAAATACTAAATATATAAAATAAATAGTATATAAATATTCTTTACTTGTTATAGGAATCCAAAATAAATATTTTATATGAAAATCTCTGGAAAAAATTCATCAGAGTTTTGTTTGTAATTTGGACATTCCAAAAATTCAGCAAAACACAACCTGCATAAAGCAAATACTTCCACTAAAAATCAATTCACCATTTTACCAATACTTCTCAATTTCTCCATATTTTCTCAAAATACTTATATATAGATATATAAATTAACAACACATATAAAATCCCATCTGAACAAATTATTCAAAACATTCTTTACAATTTACATTATATACTTCCAAAAATATATCATAACATATATAATATCAAAATACATTATAATACCAAATATCTACATGCTGACAACTGGCTCTGATCTTGATGTACCCAAAAACAACTCTTCAAGCTCAATAAATACAAACCTAGATCCGACAAGGTCTAGTAGAACTCTCCAGCTCTACCAAATAATCCATGACACCTACGCGACGAATTACAATCGAGCTAAGCCGAAGCCTAGTGGTACAAACTTTGATAATAACATAAAACTCAATGCAATGGCAATGCACAATGCATATAGATGTCACATCATTCTACTTTCTTATATTTTTCAAATATTTCATAATCACAACTCATAGCATTATATTGCTAAATTGTATCACAATTCAAAATTTACATTAAAGCAAAGACAAGCATGGGCCCAAAAAGGATCTAATATGCTATTCAAATTTTAGAGTTACTACTTTGGTCCATAATGACACCATGTGTCTAGCCCCATAGGCAATATATCCATGGATAAAGTAACAGCCCTAGTCTCTTTGACCTCAACCTGGCTAGACCCTTAGGCCCCAATATTTTGGTCCTCAACCTGGCTAGACTGCTACAGTTTTTGAGGCTTACGACCCAGTCTTTTCACCCCAAAAATATCATATTTATCAGCTGGCCTGGCTTACGACCCAGTCTTTTCACCATTTCAGCATTTAGCCTGTAGGCAATCATAGGCATACTGCCAAATCCAGAACTCTGAAAATTGAATAACCTACTAGACACACAATTTATTCATTTTTCTCATTATTAATCTCTTTGTCTTTGTCACATATTCAATCTAGGCACATTGCCTTATTTTCACATTTTTTCTCACTTTTCTTATTTTTCACATCTTTCTCATTTTTCTCACTTTTCTCATTTTTATCAATATCAATTCATTTCATTATTCCACAGATCTCAATTTTGCATTCACAACACATTACCCAATTACTTTGGGTATTTTCACATAATATGCATATTTCACATTTTACACAAATTAGCCTTTATCAATGGCTTTTCACAATGCATTTAACACATATATGACATTACAAATGTCATAGCATATTATTCATACACAATCAATGAACCAAGTAGCTTAACACATTTTCCATCCAAAATTTGTTAAGTCTAAATGTTATGCAAATATAAACATTATATTCAAAGTTTGTACATACCTCCACTAGCAACCCAAAGCAAGCTTAACACAACCTCCAATCCTATCCTTCAAACTTGCCTTTCACCACTTGGATGAAGCAAATCAACCTCCCTCAATGCCTATACCAAATGTGATCATACATAATCATTTAATATCACATTCTAAGGTATTCTCAACATCAAACCATAATTAAACATCACTCTAAACCAAATCCAAAAATTAAGCTTCACCTCACTTTAACTTTGAAAACCCATATCAAGCCATTTAAATTAGTGTTTTAAGTTTTTTAATATCATTAAAAACATATTTTAATACATTTAAATCATTTACATTATAAAAATATACTCTTATACACAAAATAAAAAAAAATGGCATAACCTCCCCCCATTGAAGGTTTTCCATTCCAACACAATCCATTACTCATTCCAAGCTTATATTCATCACTTTTAATACTAAACAACATGCTTAAACAAATAAAATCACACAATTCAACCACTTTGGAAAATCACTTTTCCAAAACCCTAAATCTCCACTTCCATTCTCAAACTCCAACCCAACATCACCAAATCCAATATTTGACTTTAAAATAATTGTTTATGAATCAAAACAACTCATTTGAAATCAATTTGCACAATTAAAGTTCATGTTTTCAAAACCCCAAAAATCCATAACCCTAAATTCTCTCTCTTCACCATTTTTATCCAAACTCCATCTCTTCAATGTAACCTTAGAATTATTGTTAACTACCCAAAATAACATCATACACACCAATTCCAACATTTATAACATACTACTTCAAAATTTCAAAACTCACACAATACAATCTTCCATGGAATTCAAAGAAAAGAGATGGAAACTTACTAATTTTGGTGGAAATCACCAAAAATTAACTTGAAACTTGTTAAATCCTTCAATTTGTGGAGTATGGAAGAATCAAAATCTTGGTCTAGCTCCCATGGAAAATTCGGCCAAGAGGAGGAAGAAGAAGAAGATGAAGACTTTTTAATATTTCTTTTCCTTTTCATCTTTTTTTTAACCATATATATATTAAAATAATTTAATAATTAATAATTTAATTATTTATTAAATAAATTAAAAGTTCTAATTTCTCTCTTCCATTCAAAAATAATTTATTTTTGAATTCTTTTAATAATTTTGAATTTATAAGATTTAATTACCAAAATACCCTTTTCTTTTAAAAAGTGTTGACTTCTATATGTTATGTATATTTTTCATATATATCACATATATGTTCCACTTTTTCATTTAAAACCCCTTCATTTTTCATTTAAAATCATTAATTTAATTTATCCATTTAAATTATAATTTTTTTTATCAAAATTTTAAGAACTTTTCAAAAATTTGGAATATTACACATATGCACAAGGAATGTGTATCTTATATACACATCAAATGTACCTTATATGTGTATTAAATATTATGTAATGTATTAATCCAACATATAATATTAATATACCATATGTATATATTATATATACTCTAGATATATATATATATATATTGAGTATAAACAATTTATATCTCCAAATACTTATTTAAATTCTCCAAAATCACGGAGTTTATTCGGCGGCATGAAAATGAAAATATAAGTCTACTAGCCGGGATGCCGCTTCATCGTAGTTCAAATCAAAAGAGTAAGGTAATTATTCAATTATTTATTTTAATAGCAAATTATTTATTTTTCATTTTTTCCCCTTTTTTATTTTTATTTTTTTGTGTTTTATATATTCGTTTTCCTTTTTTGTTTCTTTTTTATATATATTTTTTTGTTTCTTTTTTGTTTGTTTTCTTTTTATTTTTTGTTTATGTTTTTTTTAAGATTTAGGAAAAATAAATTAATTAGATGAATATATTTAAGAATTTAAGTAAATAGATAGACTAAAAATAGAATATAAATAAATTTAGCCTAAAAATCGGTGGTATTGATATAATGATATACTTACCTCGTGTTAACTTACCTGGCTCCGTATTAGCGTGATCGTTGCGTTATCCGAGGCGGAGGGTGTGTCTATAAAGCCTGACAATGGTATGATGTAGCGTCTTCTCAGGTAAGACGGATTATCTGAGATTGCGGTTTTGAAAGCTTTATCTTGCAATTACCATCCGAGGAGTATCCGATAGACAGGAGTGTGGTTCAAGCATTGTCAGTACAGTGGATGGACACGACCCATACTTTTCACCTACCTATAGGAGAAATGACCATTGGTCCGGTCGATTATACAGCCATAACTAGTATCCGGTACTATGGCCTTCCGGTTCCTCTTACCAATGATATTCTGATATTCGAAGAAATTCAATAGTTAATTGGTATGGAACCATCATTTAAAGGGCCTTTCAAGATAAAAATTGAGCCAATTCATAGTTATTGGATGAACTACGAAGGACAGGTTCATAGAGACATAGCCAAACAATAAGCTCGAGGATTTGTGCTTTATTTGCTCAGGTCGACCATTTTAGGCAGCACCGAATCCGCCATCCACTTGCCGGTGTTGAGGGCCCTTACTGATATGAATATGGTACAGCTTTACGGCTGGGGTGAAGCTGGTCTTGCCTATCTTTACCATGGACTTGACAAAATTTGCAGAAATAAGAAGTCTTTTGTTGGCTTTATGGCGATTGTCGAGGTATTCTTCTTCCACAAATGTCAATTCCATTCTTATTCTTGCATGAATTTGATTTTTATTATTGTTGCAGGCATGGGCATATTAGCACAATCTTATGAGGGTGCTTGGTATTTTCCGAGAGAGAGTCGGGTATTCGAGATTAAATTTTTGGTTGTCATATCATGTAGAAGTTCCCGGTTTTCACCATGTGCATACCCAACGCTTTGTCTTGAGTTGCTTAACCTGGGACCAGGTAAAATAGCATTAGTATACTTTAAAATTTATATAAAAGTTCACTTACCCTATGTCTTTTGTAGGTCAATTTGGCCTGGTGGAACATAGAAAAGTGGACAAACTGGACATCCTCCATGAATGTCGCACTGCCTTTTCAACATACCAGCCAAGTCATTTGTCGGCCCTGTGTCGAGTGGCTGGCTTCTCGAAGAGAGAGTATATGTGTGATTTCTTGGTCCCAAGCAGTGGAAGATCCTGATGCATTTTCCAGAATATACTTTAAATATCACATCAATGCCAGAGAATGCATGATGGTTGGCTCGGCATGGTTATGATATTGAAACCTTTCTCTATCCACCGGGTACATCTTATACCCAGTTTATTCAAATAGTGCTTTTGAACTTTGACGTATCTCCTATTGGTGTATGGGAAATTCTAGAAGAAAATGAGGATAGAGATGAAGAAGAATATCATGGAGAGGGAGGAGAGTTTGTTCCACATCTCGGGGCTAGCACTTCTCAGGTAAGCTTTTACCATTTTTCCATTGCAATCTCTTCTTTCTTAATTTATTTTGACTTTCTTTTAATGATTGTTGCAGGCTGCTGGCTCATTTGATCATGAGGCTGGACCTTCTTTTACTGCTCCTTCATTTGCTCATTCTAGTCCACCGGATATGTCATCTCATCCATAGGGCGTTGACATGAATTACCTAGTAGATTTTCTTATTCCATGATAATTTATGCTATATGTATGCATGATTATGTATGCTCTTACTCTTTTCCTTTCTGGCCCACAACGGATGCTTGAAGAAAAAAATAAGAAACTTCAAGAAGAGATGGCCGCTAGTCGTCAACAGGTTTCCCATTTTAAAAATTTGTACCATCAGTTAGAGCAAAATTTTTGATATTTCTGGTTTCAGGGGATGAGAGATCCTGGTGCTTCTTCATCTAGAGGCCCCCAAGCTAATGACCATGAGATCCTTTCTTTTACTTCTGATGAGGACCGTTACAGATCGAAACACTAAGGTAATAGAGATTCTGATGCTCCTGCTTCGGGGTGACTCGGGACGGGTGATTTGCCTCCTTCTTCAATAGGTGATGATTTTTTTAAAGCTTTGTTTGATCATGATCCACCACCCCATTCTCAGTGATGTATGAGCATTGTATCAATTGAGGAAATATTGTATAATAAGTACAATGATAAAAATAATGATGTGTAATTTGCATTTTCACTGCAACTCTCTTTTTTATTTAATTTTTTTCTTCTTCTTTTCATATCTTCTCCTTGCCCCCTGTGTAGGCTCAAACCCATAATTTTTTCTATGCGGCTTTGGTTGATGTTTGTATATTGTCTAGCCCATCGAACAAGCATGCATTTCTTCCTTTCTTTTGCAAAATGATTGGTGTTTCCTCAAGTAATGGGTCTTCTATGCTCCCCTGATTCAATATAGTGGCTTCATCGACTCACAGACCGAGGTGATCAACTGAAGTGTTTTCATTGACTCCTTCCAGATTCAGTTGTTGCTTTGGAATGACAGGATGCTTCACATTTATGGCTTTTATCTTCAGGATGTTGAAAACATGAATAATGGAGGACCCAAGCAGCAGAGATACATCCATTTCAAATTATGATTCAGTAGCTTCGTAATAACCTTGCCATTAATCATTTCCTTTGCCCAATATGTTCTTCGAGATTTGATAGTTCAATATACTCTCCTTAACTTGAAGGCTTTGTATGACAAAAGCATTTTTTATTTTTTATTTTTTGAATTTTGATTTTGAAATCAAATGTTGGCTTTGCCAAATCAATGCCAATGTACCTCAGGACTTGATTTTTTCAAATTAACATATCTATAACATGACAAACCTAGTTACCATACTAAACTCGGGAATTATTTCTATTTAAGCAAGAACTGTTGTACTTCAGATATGCACATACACATTACTTGGCCAAAGGTCTCGTTGAGTTTAAATATTGTCTATCTCATATGCATGCTTATTCAAACTATCTCCACTAATAGAATCTACCTACCAAGAGAGATCAACAAGTCTTTTATAGGCTTGAAATGGGGTCTATAAGGGACACAGGTTTAAGTGAAGGCCATTTTAAGATTGGAGCTAGTGTGACACGAAGGATAAATCCTCACACTACAAATTTCTTGTTGGAACTTTAGACAGTTGGAAACATAAAAAGATAGAGCTTTGAGAGTTCTCCCATCTTTTTGGCATTAATCTAGATCTTGATTGGGATAGTCTTTGCCATTGTAAAAAATTTTAGTACCCAAATTCATTTCTTTTCTTCTTCTCCCTTTTCTTTCTTTTTATTTTTCTTACTCTTCCCTTTCTTTGAGCATTTTATCATTTTGTCCTTCTTTCTTGTAAGACTGTCAAGTACGGAACTTTCAAGAACTGGATGGCCTTTCTTCTTTTTCTCTGATTTTGATCGAATCTATGGTTGGGTTGGACCAATTCAAGTCAAACTATCCTTATAAATCAAATGGAAGCCTTTTGCTTGTCTTAGGTAAAAGAGAACTGTAATATCCTCATGTATACCTTAAAAGTTTTGATTATGTTATTGTTATATATTGGATTGAATATATGTGTTAAATTACAAGAGAAAAGAAGTTGGGAAAAGAATGTATAGGTATTTGTGTTTTGAGAAGAAAAGAGGGTGTAGAGAGAAGTGTATATGTTGTTTATATGGTTGTATAACTAACATATACATTGGTCAAAAGGGTTGGTCAATACAAGATGATATTTATTTGTGGCATGTGAAATTATATATATGGGTATATATGAGACAAAAGATTAATTAAATGGATGAAGGGCATGGAGGTAATTTTCTTTGGTTAAGTTGCATGGTGGAGATTAAAAGAAGAAAAGTGGTTGACTTGTTGGTATTTTCTTCTTTCTTTCTTGAAGAGGCCGGCCATTGAAGAAGAGAAAGAGCTAGGGAGGTGTTTGAAGTTCTATAATCAAATTGAAGAAGGAATCAAGGGTTTTGGTTAGAGATTTGTGGAATTTCTTCATTTAAGGTAAGTTTTCTCTTGATTTCTCTTGTTCTATTTGGAATTTTGTTTGAGTTTGATGGAGTGTGTTTGTGTATGGTGTGTGTAAAAGTGTTGAAATGGAATTAAAGATAAGAAGCTAGGTTGGTGTTGGTGATGGAAGAGTAAGAGTTGTGTTTAGTGAATTTTCTTTCTGTTTTACAATTAGTAAAGGCTGTGACTTGTATGATTTTTAATTAATTATAGAAAAATGTTCTTGAAGTGAATTTTTGATATGTTGTGCCTCTATGAGTCTAGAATGACTGAAAAATATGTTGATTCGATTTTGGAATGGTTATGAGTTTAGAAAGATTATTTTTATTAGACCTGTTCCAACAGGTACCTTAACTGAGACAGCTATATTTCGGGATTTTTAATAAAATGTAGAAAAATCATATCCAATTGAATTTTGGATATGTTGTTGCTTAGTGAGTCTAGTATTTGATAAAAATAATTTGGAACCACGTTGATTGAATTTGATTTATGGAATTCACAAAGTTCAGAACTGCTGCCAGGATGCAGGGCAATTGGGGCAGTCTGGTTAGGTGAACTATTTGACCAAGATTTTGTGTTCAGTTTGATCTGAAATTTTAAAGGAATTATTTTAAGATACAAAACTAAATTCTTGAAAAATTTTAGAATTTTTAGTCAATTAGATTATTTTATACAATTTTTCAAAATAAGGATAAAATGGAGTCTTAAACCAGAATGTACTATTCATATGGTCATTTTGCTAATATTCCTTTTGGATTAGATTGTGAAGAGGTTGAATTGCCCTAACCGTGTCCCTCAAGTGGTGCTGCCCGTGTCCCTCAAAGGTTTTGAAGAGATTGGGTTGCATTAACCTAAATGTGGAGAATTCTTGGAAAGAAAAGAAATGTATAGATTGATGGGACTAG
Organism: Garcia nutans; assembly: GCA_947685225.1. NCBI lineage: Eukaryota > Viridiplantae > Streptophyta > Magnoliopsida > Malpighiales > Euphorbiaceae > Garcia > Garcia nutans. The sequence continues at coordinate 5,346,732 of CANTUV010000013.1, forward strand.
TTCTTGAGGTAAGTACCAATACATATGATTGTATTTAATTACATAATTTGAGGCTTAACACATTTGTTTGCAAATGTGTTAAGTGATCTATTATATTGTTAACATAATTGGACTAAGGTGATGATTGAATGATGTGAAGGATGTGAAGATCATTAACAAGGTAAGCATAAACCCTATTTGATTGTATATCCTTATATGTCTTTGAACATTAACACATTGGGATGAAAGTGTTAAATAAGCTATTATATTGTGAATGTAAATGAAGAATATATATAAAGGATGAAATATGAAATGGGAAAGGTAGGAAGAAATGAGGATCATTCTTAAGGTATGTGCAATTTGTTATGATAAATGCTCTAGTAATGAATGATGTTAATGTGTTTTGAGAAGTGAGAAAATGTTATGTTATATGCATTGTGAATCTTGTGTATGGCAATGTATTATATGAATAATATACTTTGAAATGTGATATCAATGATGCTATATGTATCATATGGATTGAGATATGATATGATATGAAGCCATTGTGATTGGCTATGATAATTCAATTGAAAGAGATAAGGCATGTTGGCCTAATTGATGATGAGATTGATAATGAAATAATAAATGAATTGTTTGTTTAATATGTTATTCAGTTTCAGAGTTCTGGATTTGGGTGGCATGCCTAAGAAATGATGAAAGGTAACAGTCTTGCCGGGTTGAGGATCTCCTCATATGTGTTGAGTTGATGGTCCAAGAGACTGGGTCTGTTACACTATGAGAATTGTGAATATGAGATATATGATTTGTAACAGTCTTGCCGGGTTGAGGATCTCCTCATATGTGTTGAGTTGATGGTCCAAGAGACTGGGTCTGTTACACTATCCATGGATAGAGATACATGTATATACATTGCCTACGGGCGTGATGATTGTGACTATGAACCAAAGCAGTAACTCTGAACTTTGAATAACATATTAGTGTTTTGGGCCCGAGTCTGTCTTTATTGTCAATGTGAAATGCAAGTATTGAAATACTGATTGTGAGTATTAATAATGAATTATGCTTGGTGAATTGTGAATAATATAATGTTATTAAGTGTAATATGTAAATGAATTGTGGTTGATGATAAAGGTTGTCTTTATTGGAAATATGATTTATGATTTATATGATATGTAAATTGTGTATTGCAATAATGAGTGATATGATGTGTAATGTGTGTATTGCAATAATGAGTGTATGATATGTAATGTGTGTATTGCAATAATAATTGGTATGATATGTAAAGTGTGTATTGCAATAATGGTTGGTGTGGTATATATATAATGTAGGGGTATTAATATATTGGTTTTGAGTATTGGTGATGCATTGGGGTTGGTGATAATATTATGTATATATATACATCATTTATGAAATTAGCTAGGATATATTAAAGATAAAATTAAAAAGAAAAGAAGATATGATAAGAACTAATTATATATTGAATCGATGTATCATTATATATCAATACTTCTATACTATATGTTTATATTTTATATTTGGACTACTAAGCTCTCGGGCTTAGCACGGGTGTTTATTCGCGCAGGTATATAGATGGAAGATATGAAGTCTTTGTTATGCCACAAGAAGAGTAAAGTTTGTCGAGACCAACTAGAGGGTAATGCATACATGTATAAATTTTAATTATGATGTATTTCTGACGAGAGAGTATTTATATGTATAAATGAAGTTTTAATAAAGATAATGATTTTGTAAATGTTATTTAAATTAATGTATTATGGTTTGAACTCTGTTACAGGTTTTTAAAAGGTAACGAAAAGTGACATCCTTATACTTTATATATTTACTGTATGTATACTAGGTATACGCATAGTACTTATATAGGGTATCGGGGTGTTACAAGAACTCAGTTGGATTTCTGAACCATTTTGGGTTTTCTTTTTCTTTTTTTTTTTGCCTTCTTTTTTTTGTCTTCTTTTTTTCTTTTTTTTTTCTTTTTTTTTCTCTCTTTTTTTGTTTTGTTTTTTTCTCTTTTTTTTGGGTTCTAGCTCTAAAAGAGTTGTCTTGTTTGTACCAACTTGGGTTTCTAATAATGGATGAGTGAAGTGGTATTAATATGCTTCAGTCCTGACTTTATTTGTGATATTTGGTCTAATTAAGGTGAACTTCAACTACCTTTATGGTTTTGAGAACTTCAACTACTCTTATGGTCTTGAGAACTTCAACTATCTTTATGGTCTTGACTATTCATTTCTTTCTTTGATCTTCTTGCCTCTTCATCTTAGTGATCATAAGACTTGTCAGAAGTATCAAAACAGCTCAGGGTAGGTTGTTGGGGTTTATAAGCCAATGAAAAGAAAGCTAAAATTTTATGAAGGCTTAAAGGGACAACTAGGGATTGATATTTAATTGGGTGGATATTAGTTGTTGGCTAGTCAAACAATGCCTCAATCATTTCTCTCTTAAATAAGCAGAGTTCAATTTCGCCTCGAAATTTTGTCAAAGCATGTTTTAAGACTGACTAGGACCTAGACAAAGGTAATTATGCAGAAGCCCTCTCTAAGTAAGCATACACAACTCAATGCTATAGAGCAATTCCCTTACCTAGTAAAGCCATTCAAATCATGATGCCTAGATATATTAATTCATGAATCATCAAGCTAGATTCCTCATTGGTTGAGCACCAAAATGAACAAAGACCAATAAAAATTTTGATGAAAGTAATTTATTCAAACAAAAATAGAAAAACATAATTGTTCCAATTAAAGATTAAAGAAAGCAAAATTAAAAAGCAACATTCAAGCTAAGGAAAGTTTGTTGAGTTGGAGTTGAAGAGACATGGAAAGTATTTTTTTCCATCATTAAGGATCATTGCTTCATCATCCACAGTTAATCCAAACTTTTTTAGTAGTACATCCTCTTAAGCAGCTCCTCTATCATGATGAGATGACAAGATAAAACTCTTCATGAAGGTTGCAAGCGGTGGCGCCCTTCCAATTTTAGGCAGAGGCTTATTCTTAGTGTTGGGCTTATCAGACTCAAGCAACTTTCCGTTATCGATTAAATTCTGGATCTCATGCCTCAACTTCATACACTTGTCCGTTTCATGTCCAAGCCTTTGATGGAATTGGCAAAATGCTTTAGTATCAAAGTTAGGCAGGAAAGGATTAGGCAAAGGACGAGGAGTCAAGGGTTGTAACAATCTCTTCTTCATTAGATTCTCCAACATCTTCGATAAAGGTTCCCCCAAGTCTGAAAATTTATGCTTCTTCGCTGGTTCAGTTGCTATATTTTTCTCAACACCTCTTCTTTTCCTTTGATTTTGCTCATTGGGGTGGTAGCCACTCTTATTGCTCTAATTAGACAGCATATGTTTCAGCTGATCTTGTAGAATAGGGATTGATCCCTCATTTTTCATTCAATCTCTATTAGTGAATATGTTCTCCATTGATGCCGACCTTCGCCCCTTTCTTATGTTAATGGGAGATGCCTCATTAGCATTGTTGATGATCTCCAGAATTTGAATCAACTGGGTCCTCATAATTTCAACCGATTGATCTCGTAGCTCAGCCATCCTAGCTTTAACAACTTCATCGACTATGTCCCTTAGCTGGTTTGCATCCATCCTTCTTGATTTGTGGTACTTCAGGTCTATGAGCCAGAAAGGATTAATGATATGTCATGTGATGTATGTATGTATGTATGTATGTATGTATGCACAAACAATAAATAAAGAAAGATAATTAGGATGTTCCTTTTGACCTTATAACATCCACACACGAATGGCGAGTCTCTTTTCCTAGGTAATATGGTTAACAAAATACCAACATGGAATATCTTATTTTTCGAATAATTTCCTCGGACGTTTCAACCAATAGTTATATTTTCAAAAATGAAAATCAGTTCATGATAATTCCCAATAATTAGGCTTTAATCCATTCAATCAACTAAAGTAGCTTTTATTCTATATTAGATTAAAACTAAATTAAGATGTTTATTATAAATAGATTTCTCACTTGAAAAAGTAACTAATGATTCATGCCAAAAACAAGCCCATGATTAATAACTCTTACTATAAACTAGGCTCACAATTGATTTTTGGTATTTCATAATTAACCTAAATAATTTGCAAGCTCTTTGTAAGAAAATGTTGGATGAAAATAGTTTTGTTTCTAAGCCCATTGTAAAAAGATTTTAGAAAAAATGGATTTTGGGCTTAGTATTTGGGTCATGAGCAAAATAATTTTAGATTTGTTTTTAGAAAATTTTTATGTCCAAAGACCATTTTGAGAAGTTTTGAAAATAGTTTTGATCTTTTGGACTTTAAAGAAAAATTTATTTTGAGCTTACAATGTACTTAGGTCATATTAGAAAAAGAATAAACCAAATAAGCCATGATTTAATGTAACGACCCCACCTGCACGGTCTTACGACAATTGGTCTATTGGGCCTTTTCTCCCGTAGGTGGACCGTAGTCCCAGCTCTCAACCCAGCAGGCCATCACAGTACTGGACCGCCCTCGCGGGCTCCCAGTAGGATTTGTTTATTTGGCATAAATGGTGTACAAACCATTCAAGTTGCCTCCTCGGATCGAACACCTGACCTCCCACTTAAGAGAGCCAGCGTGAGCCATCCAGTACCATTTCTACCAGAAACATCCGTGATTTTGGAGATATAAAATTGTATATACTCAATATATATCTAGAGTATATATAACATATATATATATGGTATATTAATTGTATATGTTGGATTAATACAATACATACTTAATATTTAATAAACATATAAGGTACATTTGATGTGTATATAAGATACACATTACTTGTGCATATGTGTAATATCCCAAATTTTTGAAAAGTTCTAATTTTTGAAATTTTGATAAAATAAATTATAATTTAAATGGATAAATTAAATTAATGGTTTTAAATGAAAAATGAAGGGGTTTTAAATGAAAAGGTGGAACGTATATGTGATATATATGTAAAATATACATAACATATAAAAGTCAACATTTTTTTAAAAGAAAAGTCAAAGTAAAAGGGTATTTTTGTATTTAAATCTTAGAAATTCAAAATTTATAAAATAATTTTAAAATAAATTATTTTTTAATGGAAGAGGGAATTTATGACTTTTAATTTATTAAATAATTAATTATTAAATTATTTTAATATATATATATATATGGTTAAAAATAAAAGATGAAAAGAAAAAGAAAATTTAAAAGTTTTTCATCTTCTTCTTCTTCTCCATCAAGGGCCGGCCACCATGGTTGTTTATCTCAAGAATTTTGATCTTCCATACTCCACAAATTGAAGGATTTAACAAGTTTAAAGTGGATTTTTGGTGATTTCCACCAAAATTAGTAAGTTCCAAACTTCTTTCTTTGGATTTCATGGGAATTGTGATTATGTTTGTTTTGGGTTTTTAAAGTCCTAAGATTTAATTGCCTATTTGGGTATAGATGAAGTTATTTTAAGTGATTAATAATGATTTTAAGGTTGGATTAAAGAAATGGTTGAGTTTGGGTAAGATTGGTGAAGAGAGAGAATTTAGGGTTATGTAATTTTTGGGGTTTTGAAATCATGGTTTTTAATTGTGTAAATTGATTCCAAATGAGTGTTTTTTATACATAAACAAGTATTTTAAAGTCAAATATTGGATTTGATTGTGTTTGGCTAGAGTTTGAGAATGGAAGTGGAGATTTAGGGTTTTTGAAAAGTGAATTTTCAAAGTGGTTGAATTGTGTGATTTTATTTGTTTAAGCATGTTGTTTAGTGTTAAAAGTGATGAATATAAGCTTGAAATGAGTAATGGACAGTGTTGGAATTGAAAACCTTCAATGGGGGAAGGTTATGCCATTTTTGAGATTTTGTGTATAAGAGTGTATTTTTATAATGTAAATTATTTAAATGTATTAAAATATGTTTTTAATAATATAAATAAACTTAAAACACTAATTTAATTATAGTAGAATGGAATTCTAATGTTAAAGTAAGGAAAGGCTAAATTTTTGAAAATTTGTAGGAGCCATGTTTAATTATGGTTAAATATTGGAAATGCCATTAAATGTGATACTAAATGATTATTTGCTATCACATTTGGTTTAGGCTTTGAGGGAGGTTGATTTGCTTCATCCAAGTGGTGAAGTGTAACACCCCGGTATCCCATATACGCACACTACATACAACCAAATCTGTAATATACGTATACCGGATACAGGAATGTCACGGTCTATTTTTAAACAAACCAATCTTTCAATTTAACAATATAAGAAAACTTAAAACATTTAAGATATATTATAGAACATAATAGATAAAACATTTGTTTATTAAGCAGCGGAATATACATATATATATACATCAAAATCCATAATTACAAAAATATAGAATTATACATGCTTGGCAGTTCGTCTCTGATCTTGAAGTCCAAAAATCAACTCTTCACAAGGGATCACAAGCCAAGACTCGACTCTGTCTAGCTGAAATATTCAGTTCAACCGGATCTACCCTGTCACCTGCGCGATGAATCACAATCGCGCTAAGCCTACGGCTTAGTGGTACAAACCACAATAACAATATGCTTCAAATGCAATACCAATGTCACACTTTCAAGCATTAGAAACAATATTCAAAAATGCCATATTTCATAACATTAAATCTCATTATATTATTCATTTGTTCCTTCATTCATAGTTCACATTAAAGCAAAGACAAACATTGGCCCAAAAGAAACTAATATGCCATTCAAATTCCAGAGTTAATGTTTTGGTCCAATAATCACATTTATCAAGCCCGTAGGCGAATCATTATCACAATGAGAAATATCTCATATGTAACATCCTAACTAGGCTTCAAGGACTATGCCCAACCAAGCTTCAAGGGGAGCTAAGCATCAACCTGGCTTCAAGGACCAAGCCCAACCCAGCTTCAAGGGATTGTTACTTTTAGGCATGCCACCAATAACAAAACTCTGAAAATTGAATAACACATTAGGCACACAATTTTTTTTATTATTTCATTATCAATTCCATTCTCATTTTCTCATAATCATCTAGGCAACCATGCCCCAATTATTTCATTTGCATCATTATAGCCAACAACAATGGCTTCACATCTCATCATTAGGGTATACATAACCAATTGCATTGTACATACATTTTGAATGATCATTATATCTTTCACATTATGCAAATCATAGCATTAATCAAATGTATCAACAATGTAATAGATTACTTAACACATTTACAATCAAATGTGTTAAGTCCCAAAGTCATGTAAATTTATGCAACCATGTAAGGTTTGTACTTACCTCAAGAGCAGCTCACACCAATCTAACCACTTCCTCTTCCAAGAATCCTTCAACACTTGGATTAGGACAACTCAAATCTCTTTAAAACCTAATCCAAAAGTAATTATACACACTCACTTAGAAATACACATAAGGAAAGAAGTATAAGAGCTAACTAGGGAAAACTCTACACATGACTTGCTCAACAACACGGGCATGTCCCTGATCATGCCCTAAACTCACAACACAGAAGCTTTGACATACTCCGTGACATGGCCGTGTCAATCTTCCCCCAACACAGTGGCTAAGACATGCTCAGTGACATAGGCGTATCACTGGACGTGTCAATCCACCAACATCACAATAGCTATGACACGCTCAGTGACATGGGCGTGTCACTGGACGTGTCAATACTACTCCAACACAGAAGCTGTGACACGCTTAGTGACATGGGTGTGTCACTAGTCATGTCACCCATCTAGAAAACAGAACCATTAACACGCCCAAAAAACTTGGCCGTGCTAATGGCGTGTTAGGCCAAAAATCCTAATTCCGACACCAACAACACCACATCCAACAAATATCATACTTTACCCTTTTCCACTCCAAAAAATCTTACCCAAAACCATCAATAAACTATACTAAACTTGCATAAACACCAAAACAAGCATCAAACACAATCACAACCACAATCACAACTCAACCCATACACAATCCACAACTCTTGTCTCTTTCACCAAACATAACATTTTCTCTCTTGAATCCAACCTCAAAATCAAAGTTAGTAAGATAACACAATCTCAAACACATTAAAATTAACCATACACATATCAACAACAACCATTCACCAAACTCAATTCACAAACTCAAAAGAAAACAAAAGAAACAAGTTGGAAACTTACCAAAAGTTATGAAAACCCTTAGAATTCCAACTTGATCACTTGAAACACCCTTCAAATCTTGAGTTAAAGAACAACAAAACTCCCTTTCCTTCTAGCTATGGTGATGGCCGGCCAAAGAGAAGAAAGAAGAAGATGAAAATGAAAGTCAACCCATCCACTTATCTCTTAACCACTAAAGTCCTCTTTTAATATCCACCAAGCAATTATAATAATAAAATAATCATAAATATCATCATCCACTTAACTAATTTCCATTTTAAATAATCAATAAATCTCATTTGACCATCTCAATAGTTGACTTGTATATGTTGTATATATCTCTATATATACAACATATACACACTTCTCTTTTCCTCTCTTACCACTTAATCATAAATGTATACTTTATATCATTTAATCCAATTTCAACAATAATCATTCCAAAAATTTTAGGGTATAGTTTGGGATATTACATGAAGGGCTAGTTGGAAAGATAGGATTGGAGGTTGTTTTAAGCTTGCTTTGGGTTGCTAGTGGAGGTATGTACAAACTTTAAATATATTGTTTATATTTGTATGACATTTGGGCTTAACACATTTTGGTTGGAAAATGTGTTAAGTTACTTGGTTCATTGATTGAGTATGAATAATATGCTATGACATTTGTAATATCATATATGTGTTAAAAGCATTGTGAAAAGTCATTGATAATGGCTAAATTGTGTAGAATGTGAAATATGTATATTATGTGAAAATACCCAAAGTAATTGAATAATGTGTTGTGAATGAAAAAATGAGATATGTGGAATAATGAAATGAATTGATATTGATAAAAATGAGAAAAGTGAGAAAAGTGAGAAAAATGAGAAAGATGTGAAAAATGAGAAAAATGAGAAAAAAAAAGTGAAAATAAGGCAATGTGCCTAGATTGAATATGTGACAATGAGAAAGAGATTAATAATGAGAAAAATGAATAAATGAAAAAAAAAATGAGAAAAAGATGATATAATAAGGCAATGTGCCTAGTTTGATCATGAGAAAATGAGAAAAGTTTTGATAAAGGAATTATGAAAGAATTTGATAATAAGAAATATGAATAAATTGTGTGCCTAGTATGTTATTCAATTTTTAGAGTTCTGGGTTTGGTGGCATGCCTATGATTACCTACGTGCTAAACGCTGGAATGGTGAAAAGACTGGGTCGTAAGCCAGGCCAGCTGATAAATATGATGTTTTTGGGGTGAAAAGACTGGGTCGTAAGCCTCAAAAACTATAGCAGTCTAACCGGGTTGAGGACCAAGATACTGGGGCCTAAGGGTCTAGTCGGGTTAAGGTCTAAGAGACTAAGGCTATTACATTATCCATGGATATACAACCTACGGGGCTAGACACATGGTATCATTATGGACCAAAGTAGTAACTCTGAAATTTGAATAGCATATTAGATCCTTTTTGGGCCCATGCTTGTCTTTGCTTTAATGTGAATTATGAATTGTGATACGATTGAGTAATATAATGCTCTGAGTTGTGATTATGAAATATTTAAAAAATATAAGAAAGTAGAATGATGTGACATCTATATGCATTGTGCGTTGGCATTGCATTGAGTTTTATTGTTATTATCAAAGTTTGTACCACTAGGCTTCGGCTTAGCGCGATTGTAATTTGTTGCGCAGGTGTCATGGATGATTTGGTAAAGCCGGATAGTTCTACTAGACCTGGTCAGGTCTAGGTTTGTATTTATTGAGCTTGAAGAGTTGTTTTTGGGTACATCAAGATCAGAGCCAGTTGCCAGCATGTAGATATTTGATATTACAATGTATTTTGATATTATATATGTTATGATATATTTTTGGAAGTATATAATATAAATTGTAAAGAATGTTTTGAATAATTTGTTTAGATGGGATTTTATATGTGTTGTTAATTTATATATCTATATATAAGTATTTTGAGAAAATATGGAGAAATTGAGAAGTATTGGTGAAATGGTGAATTGATTTTTATTGGGAGTGTTTGCTTTCTGCAGGTTGTGTTTTGCTTAATTTTGGGAACGTCCAAATTACAAACAAAACTCTGGCGAATTTTTTCCAGAGATTTTAATATAAAATATTTATTTTTGATTCCTATAACAAGCAAAGAATATTTATATACTATTTATTTAATATATTAGTATTTGAAATCTTAAAACGGAAATGTAAAATTTTTTATTAAATAAGTCTGTGACATTTTTATACCATATATGGGTATTTTACATATGCTGAAAATATGTATTGTACGTATATAGGGTATAAGGGTGTTACATTTAAACCAAGATAAATTAACCATAATCAAACAACAAGCATTTGGGGTAGAAACCTATGGAAAGTAACTAGGCCTATTACATGAGCTTTAGTCTTTGGGTTAAAAGGCTTAGGTTCCCATAGCAAGTATATACCAAATGGTACGAGGCTACGAGTGGTTATGCCATGCTCGATCTCCATACCTTGAGTGAAAAGTATGGTATTCCTTACATAACACAACATGGGTAACACGGGTATCCTAACTCACGCACACGATGCAATCTAAAATGATGTAATGGATAATATCATGATAAGAAAGAATAGAATAATATAAAGACCAATGGAATAAACTTCTCTTATTCCCCAGTGGAGTCGCCACTGTGAGCGGGGATTTTTGCCCCCAACTTCCGGTGGAATGGTTCTTGAGACTTCAGTATTATTTAGGATCAGGGCCTTAGAGAACACGAGCCTAAGCTCGGAGAAAAATAGAGTCACCACCCGGATAGGCCGGGAAAAAGAAAGGGGTGGATGACTCGATTCCTAAGGAATTCCTAACCCCCTAATAGGTTCGGAATGTTGGGTACATGTGGGGCAGGTGAGAAATGGCCCAGCACCCCAACAACGCTCGGTTCATTGGAACCGGCCTCCTTTGTAGGTCCTAATATTATAAAATTCTTAAGTATAACAATATTATCCATATTACATGCGACAATTAAAATAAAGCATCATTATATTAAAATCAAAGCAATGTCCAAAGAAAGCAAATAAATGGGCACCCATCCGAGGATGGAAACATGTCCTTACATCATCCATGTCTAAACTAAATAGGACACCCACCAAAAGGTGGAAACATGTCCTTTACATTGGTCCAAAATATAAAAGCAATTTAAATTACATAATACTTAAATAATGAGGTACTCACAAGGTGAAAACATACCTCTTACAATTTTAATACTAAAATAAATAAATAATAATCATAATAATAAAGAAAATAATCATCCATGGTAAATTAAATAAATCAAGCAATGAAAATAAATCAACCATCAAAACATATAATAAGCTATATAATCAAATCTAAAATTAAATAAAGCAAATAAAGATACAAATTTAGGTTTATGTCTCAATTCAGAGTTCTTTAATTAACATTTAGGGTTTTGGGATCTTAGAATTATTATTATTATTATTTAGGCTACTGTAAAGATTTTGAAAAATTGGAATGGATTAGGGTTTTATAAATTTAAGAAAGTAGTATAGAATTTTGGTTAATCAAATTAGGGTTTATTGGTAACATCATGAAATTAGGGTTTTGGAATCTTAAGACATTAGAGTTTATAATTCATGGTTACTGGATTGTGATTTCAGGTTTACTGGATTATGGCTTTAGGGTTTAGATTTACTAGATTGGATTTTAAGTTCACTGGATTAGGGTTTAGGGAAACTAGGGTTTACTATATTGGGTTTTGAGAAAGTTAGGGTTTTTGATATTATGGAAAACATATTTGATCTTAGGATTTAAGAAAATAGTTTAGAGTTTTATAAAAATAATTATGATTTTTAGAAACTGTAAAGAAGATTAGGGTTTGGAGATTTAAGAAGACATTTGGAAATTTTGGACAAAAAGTTAGAGTTTAGATGAAAATAGTTCGGGGAAAACAATTTAGGGTTTTAAAGTTTTTGTAAACAGAAAAAACAATTTAAGGTTTTTAAGACTTTTGGAAGCAGAAGAGTAATTTAGGGTTTTTGAAGTTTTGGAAATGGGAGAGAAACAATTTAGGATTTTTAAGGTTTCTAAAAAGAGAAGAACAGTTTTAGGGTTTTGAAGTTTTGATCACTGACTAAGGCTACTGGATGAATATACAATTTAATGTAAAACATATTACTAAGTTTAATAATTTAGGTTACTGACTTAATATCAAAAATAAATGATAGAAACATTGTAAATAACATCAAATCAAAGATTTATAATCAAACTTCTGTTCGTTGGTTCCTCCACAATTTGCTTCTGGATGAACAAAGACAAAGGCAGTGTTATGCCTTTGATGAGTTGATAATTGCTAATGTCTCTTGCTCCTTAGGGTTTCTGTCCTCTTTTCCTCCCAAGTCAGAAGTCCCAAGTTCAGCTCAGTAAAAATAAATTTTTGATCCCAACCAAAGTCCCCTAATTTGTTTTCTAATGTGGTATTTATAGGAAAAATAATAAACCTACTTCTAATTGTCTAAGGAAACTAAAACTAATTAGGAAAAGAACCAAAACCAAATAGAATTTGGTTTCAGAAAAAACTGCGCTGGAAAATTACGCTAGTAAAAAAACCGCTGGCAAAAATTGCGAGCTCTGGCTGGGAAAATTACGGGCGAAAATTACTAGCTGGCTGGGGCGGGAGCCAATTTGTAGTAGAAAATTCCTGCGGTGAATTGGCATGTGGCCGATTCACCTTCCGCGATGAATTTTTTCTCCGCCGATTTTTATTTATTTATTTTTATTTAACTTTACCATTTTTATTTTTATTCAAAATTATAAATAATAAATACTAAAATAAATATTATTTAATGAAAATACCACAAAAATTATTTTGGACTATATAAAAAATATCGGACCAGACTGGGTCAAAAATTAAGGCTCTACACATTGGCTCCTCGACTGTTACATAATCCTCTTCCACCAAACTTCAATGCTGAGGCCTTATGTCAATTTCATCAAATGCAAGGGCATGAGACGGATAAATGTGCTTGCTTAAGATATGAGATCCAAGATTTGATTGGCAGTGGTAAGCTATCTGAGCCGGATAAGCCCAATATCAAAAGCAATCCTCAGCCTAAGTTCAACAGAGTGCCACCACCAGCAATTTTTACGGTAGGAGGAGGATTGGATGAAGATCTTGTCTTATCCTCCTTTCAAGATGGGAATATTGAAGATGTGAAAGGACAAGAAGCTTAACTCAACAAACTTCCCTTGGCTTGTTTGTTTTCTTGTTTTATTTTCTTTATTTGGTGTTTTATGGAACAATTATATTTTTTAAAATTAAGATTGTTTGAATAAATTACTTTCATAAAAAATTTTGTAGGTCTTTGTTCATTTTGGTGCTCAACCAATGAAGAATCTAGATTGATGTTCATGAATTAATATATCTAGGCATCATGATTTGAATGACTTTACTAGGTTAGGGAATTGCTCTCTAGCATTGAGTTGTGTATACTTACTTAGAGAGGGCTCCTACATAATTACCTTTGTCTAGGTCCTAGTCAGTCTTAGAACATGCTTTGATAAACTTTTGAGGCGAAATTAAACTTTGCTTATTTAGGGGAGAGATGATCTAGGCATTGTTTGGTTAGCCAATAACTAGTATCCACCCAATTAAAAATCAATCCCTAGTTGTCCCTTTGAGCCTTCATGAAATTTTAGTTTTCTTTTCATTGACTTATAAGCCAATGGCCCTGAGCTGTCGTTACACTTTTGACAAGTCTTATGATCACTAAGGTGAAGAGGCAAGATGATCAAAGAAAGGAATGAATAGTTAAGATCATAAGGATAGTTGATGTGCTCAAGACCATAAGGGTAGTTGAAGTTCTCCTAATAGCTCCAATCTATCAAGATAACATCAGAGTAACAAATAATTTATCCCGATTAAAGGAGATTTATGTCACTTCACTTATCCATTATTAGAACCCCAAGTTGGTACAAATAAGACAACTCTTTAGAGCTAGAACCAAAAAAAAAAGAAAAGAAAAAAGGACAAAAGACAAAAAAAAAGAAAAGAAAAGAAAACTCAAAATGGTTTAGAAATCCAACTGAGTTCTCTTTTACCTAAGACAGTAAAAGACTTCCATTTAGTTTATAAGGACAGTTTAACTTGAATTGGTCCAACCCAATCAAAGATTCAATCAAAATCAGAGAAAAAGGAGAAAGACCATCCAATTCTTGAAAGTTTTGTACTTGATAGTCCTACAAGGAAGAAGGACAAAATGATAAAATGCTCAAGGAAAGGGAAGAGTGAAAAAAATAAAAGAAAAGGGAGAAGAAGAAAAGAAATGAATTTGGGTACCAAACTTTTTGCAAGGGCAAAGACTATCCTAATCAAGATCCAGATTAATGCCAAGAAGATAGAAGGAATTTGGAGTCTAGCAAGATTGCTTCCAACTGCCTAAAATTCAAACAAGAAATTTGTAGTGTGAGGGTTTGCCCATAGTGTCATAACGGTTCCAACTTACAAATGGCCTTCATTTAAACCATGTCCCTTATAGACCCCATTTCAAGCCCATCAAAGACCTGTTGATCTCTCTTGGTAGGTAGAGTCTATTAGTAGAGATAGTTTGAATAAGCATGCATATGAGATAGATAATATTCAAACTCAATGAGACCTTTGACTATGTAATGTGTATGTGCCTATTTGAAGTGTAATAGTTCTTGCTTAAATAGATATATTTCTTGAGTTTAGTATGGTAACTAGGGTTGTCATGTTATTAATATGTTTATTTGAAAAATCAAATCCTAAGGTACATTGACATTGATTTGGCAAAGCCAACATTTGATTTCAAAATAAAAATTCAAAATTGGAAATTCAAAATTCAATTTAACGGGAGTATGTTGAACCATTAAACCTTAAAGGACACATTGGGCAAAGTAATGATTATTGGCAAGGTTATGAAGAGGCTACCAATTGACATGCTGAAACATAGTTTGAAATGGATGTATCCTGGACTCTGCAGCATGGGGTCTCTACCACTCATGTTTTAACATCTTTAAGATAAGAGCCAAAAAAGCAAAGTCTTCTGTAAGACTTGAACAAGCATCTAGAAGGAGTCAATGAGAACACTTCAGCTGAGCATCTCAATCTATGAGTCAATAGAACCACTGTAAGTATTGTTCATGCATATCATGCATACATGAGCATATCATATTGCATTTTCTTATATTGTATTATTTATTCTTTGTCAAAGTGAATAGCAAACACTCTGTGAAATAAAGAATCAAAAGAAGATATTGAATCAGGGGGGGCATGGAAGACCCATTGCTTGAGGAAGCTCTAGTCATTTCACAAAAGAAAGAAGAGATGCATGCTTATGCAAAGAACAAGACAAAATACAAACATCAATCAGAGTCTGCATAAGAAAAATTATTGGTTTGAGCCCACACAGGGGGCAAAGTATCTCCATTTTAATTTTTTGAGTTTATGCGTATAAAAAATATTTTCAAACTCACTTTCAAATATTTTGGCTCAGAATCCAAATCCACTTTAGGACCGAGTATCCAAATCTAGTTAGGATCGAGTATCCAAATCTAGTTAGGATCGAGTATCCAAATCTATTTTAGGATCGAGTATGAAAATCTAGTTTAGGATCGAGTATCCGAATCTAGTTTAGGATCGAGTATCCAAATCCAGTTTAGTATCGAGTATCCAAATCCAGTTTAGGATTGAGTATCCAAATCCAGTTAGGATCGAGTATCCAAATTCAGTTTAGGATTGAGTATCCAAATTCAGTTTTAGGATTGAGTATCCAAATCTAGTTAGAATCGAGTATCCAAATCGAGTTTAGGATTGAGTATCCAAATCCAGTTAGAATCGAGTATCCAAATCCTATTTAGGATCGAGTATCCAAATCCAGTTTAGGATCGAATATCCAAATCCAGTTAGGATCGAGTATCCAAATCCAGTTTAGGATCGAGTATCCAAATCCAATTTAGGATCGAGTATCCAAATCCAGTTTAGGATCGAGTATCCAAATCCAGTTTAGGATCGAGTATCCAAATCCAGTTTATCCAAATCTAGTTTCATTTCGAGCACCCAAAATCTAGCTCGGGTCCAAACCCAAATTACCCTTAAGTTTAGAACTTACCTCGGGTCCAGAACCCAAACTACTCTTAAGTCCAAAACTTAGCTCGGATTCAGAACCCAAATCTGTCTTAAGTGCAGAACTTAGCTCGGGTCCAGAACCCAAATCTCCCTTAAGTCTAGAACTTAGCTCGGGTCCAGAACCCAAATTACCCTTAAGTCCAGAACTTAGCTCGGGTCCAGAACTCAAATTATTTTTTAGTCCAAAACTCAAACCAACCTTAGGTATGGAGTCCAATATGCCTCTAAATCCAGTCAAAAATCACATTGCTTTTCACTCTTCTTCGTCCTAGTCTCGGATCACTCAAACAGGGGGCAAACTGTAGACCCTTAATTTTTGACCCAGTTTGGTCTAATATTTTTCATAGTCCAAAATAATTTTTGTGGTATTTTAATTAAATAATATTTATTTTAATATTTATTATTTATAATTTTTAATAAAAATAAAAAGGTAATATTAGTAAAGTGAAAAAAAATATAAATAAATAAATAAAAATCGGCGACGGAAGAATCGGCGACAAAAATTTTCATCCCTAAAAGTGAATTGGCTTGGGCCAATTCGCCGCAGGAATTTCCTACGGCGAATTGGGCACAAGCCAATTCACATTCACCACAGGAAATTCCTGCAGCAAATTGGCTGGCCCGTGCCCCAGCTCTTGCAATTTTCTTGCTAGCCCGCCCGTAGCCCGCAGTAATTTTTGCCATAGCAATTTTTACCAGCCCAGTTTTTTCCAAAACTGAATTCTATTTTGGTTTTGATTTTTTTTCCTAAATAGTTAGTATTTCCTTATTAAAATAGGATTAGGTCTTTATTTTTTTTCTTATAAATACCACATTAAAACACAAAAGAAAAAGGGAAGAAAATAAAGAAAAAAAAAAACCCTGGAGACAGAACATGGAAAAACCCTAAAGAAAGAGAGCGGCAATTAACATTAAGAGAAAAAAATAGCAAAGCAGAGGTTGGCAATTGAGATTAAGAGAGATTAAAATAGCAAAGCAGAAAAGAGCAAAATAAATTAGCAACACTCATCATTCATCAATCCATCAAAGGCAACAACGCTGTCTTTATTCTTGTTCAGCCAGAGACAACTGTGGTGGAACCAACGGGACGCAGGTTTGATTATAAATCTTTGATTTGTTTATATTTACAGCATTCTTATATTTTGATTCATGAATTGTGTAAGCATACGATAGTATTGCCATATTTTCTTTTAAGTGTTTCTATTATTTGCTTTGATATTGAGTCTTTCAGTAACCTAAATTATTAATTATTAAACCCTAATCCTATGTTTTGATAAATAAGATTTTCCATTCATCCAGTAGCCTAAGTCATTGATTAAATTATCAAAACCCTAAACTGTTCTTTTGTTTCCAAAACTTTAAACCCTAAATTATTCCATTAAAGTCTCAAAACCCTAATTATTTCCAAAATCTTAATTTATTTCCAGAATCAGTATTTCTTCTAAAATGATAAATCAAAACCTTAATTTTTCAAACCCTCATCCAGTAAACCTACAAACTCTTAAGTCCAAATCCAAAATTATTTTTCAAAGGCAGTAAGTTAAAACCCTAAACCCTTAATAGCCTTAAAACATGTTTTTTTCAAATCTAAACCCCTAATTACACCTTTCTAAAAACCAAAACAACAATCTGTTTGCTTAAAACCCTAACAAAACCCATTTTTTAAGTCACGGTAACATTATTTTCTTAAAAACATTCGAAGCCCTAAATCTTTAAAACATCCAGTAGCATTAATCTTTTAAAAAATAATATTAGTTCCTCAAAATTCCAGAACCCTATTTTCAAAATTCTAAACCCTAAAATCTTAATTTTCAACACCAAAATCTACAACCCTAAAAGCCAATTTCTAAAATTTTCTAGGGCGCTGCCCCCTTGACCCCCACCCGCTAACAGGCTAGCAGGACCGCCATATGGGCTCATCGAAGGGGTCAATATTCATTTGTGTATTATGAGTCTATGCATTTAACTTTCCTTTTTCCAAAGCCCTAATTTAGTAATTAAAATTCTAAAACCCTATTTTAAGATGTGAACCCTAAATTTATATATTTATTGCTTTATTTAATTTTAGATTTGATTATGTAGTTTATTATATGTTTTGATATTTGATTTATTTAATGGATGGATATTTTCTTTATTATTATGTTATTATTTGTTTGTTTTGGTATTAAAATTGTAAGAGGTATGTTTCCACTTTGTGGGTACCTCATTAGTTAAATTTTATGTAATTTAAATTGCTTTTATATTTTGGGCCAATGTAAAGGACATGTTTCCACCTTTCGGTGGGTGTCCTATTTAGTTTTAGACATGGACGATGTAAGGACATGTTTCCATCCTCGAATGAGTGTCCATTTATTTGCTTTGTTTGGACATTGCTTTGATTTTAATATAATGATGATTTATTTTAATTGTTGCATGTAGTATGGATAATATCATTATATTTAAGAATTTTATAATATTAAGACCTGAAAAGGAGGCCAGTTCCAATGAACCGGGCGTTGTGGGAGTGTTGGGACATTTCTCACCTTTCCCACACATACCCAACTTTTCGAACCCATTAAGGGGTTAGGGATTCCTTAGGAATCGAGTCATCCATCCCTTTCTTTTTCCCGGCTCATCCGGGTGGCGACTCCATTTTCTCTGGGCTTAGGCCTGTTTCTAAGGCCCTGAGCATAAATAGTGCCGAAGTCGCAAGAACCATTCCACCGGGAGTGGGGGCAAAAATCTCCGCTCACACAATGAATAAAGATTCACATAACTTAGAAAATGTGATCAAGGAAAATGAAACTTTGAAGCATAAACTAAAGGAACTTAAGGAATCAATTTCAAAATTTCATAAAGGAAAATAAGCATTAGATACATTAATTGAAAATCAAAGGTCACCTTCCTTGAAACTTGGTTTAGGATTTAATGGATCATTCACTACTACATCTAGAACACCCATATTTGTAAAAGTATCTAGAACTCAGACCTCTAGTGTTGAAGTTGTAAAGAACAACAATGCATAAACTAAGCCTAAAAATCCTAAAAGGATTTCATTGGGTACACAAAACTCTAGAACTAAGGTTCTAAGAGCAAATCATGCATTCATGTAAGACATGAACACAAATAAAAAAATGCACAAAATCTATCTCATACGTGTAATTGTGTATAGTTCATTGAATTTCAATAGTAAAGTGCATAAGTATAGAACATTGTATCAATGCACATATTGTATGAAATTTGGTCATAAGAGCACATTTTTCTATATTAGGAAGGCTCGTCTCAAGTTAGAGGATTCGTCTACTACTAACCCCCAAGGACCCAACTTCATTTGGGTACCTAAAAGAAGATAAACATTATTGCTTTTGTAGGCATGTCTAAAATCTACTATCAATGAGAGTTCTTGGTTTATGGATAGTGGATGTTCAAGGCATATGACTGGAAACGCAAAGCTTTTTACAACTCTCACTTATAAGCATAGAGGTAATGTTACTTTTGGAAACAATGATAAATGTAAAATAATTGGCATTGGCTCCATTGGAATACTTGGTAAAATTTTGATTGAAAATGTTTAGCTTATTGATGGGTTGAAACACAATTTGCTTAGTGTAAGTTAATTGTGTGATAAAGGATATAATGCAAATTTTGATTCCAAAGGATGCAAAGTTACAAATTTAAATGGTGAAATTGCATTCAAAGGAGCTAGAATCAGTAACACATATAGAATTGACATAAATTCCAACAATTCATTTGAATGTTTGATTTCTATTTATAATGATGCTTGGTTGTGGCATAGAAGACTAGGACATGCTAATATGGATCATTTGCAATGCATTAGTAAAGAAGAGCTAGTTGATGGTCTTCCCAAAGTCAAATTAAACAAAGATAGAACATGTGAACCTTGTCAATTTGGTAAGCAACATAAAAGCTCATTTAAATCTAAAAATGTTGTGAATACATCTAGACCTTTGGAACTTATTCATTTAGATTTGTTTGGACCAAATAGAGTTATAGCCTATGTGGAAAATTATATGCATTTATACTTGTGGATGACTACTCAAGGTTTATATGGGTAAATTTCCTAGCTCAAAAGAATGAAGATTTTAACCATTTTAAAATATTTACAAAAAGAGTTCAAAATGAAAAAGGCTATGTGATCACATCTATTAGAAGTGATCATGGTATTGAATTTGAAAATGTAAATTTTGAAAACTTTTGCAATGAACATGGTATTTCACATAACTTTTCAGCTCGTAGAACAGCACAACAAAATGGTGTGATTGAAAGAAAAAATAGAACTTTAGTTGAAATGGCTAGAACAATGCCCAATGAGTATGAACTACCATCTTACTTTTGGGCGAAAGCTGTTAATATTGCTTGTTACATTTCAAATCGTGACTATAAAAGATCTTTGATAAACAAAACTTCTTATGTGCTATGGAATGGAAGAATACCCATAAATTCATACCTTAGAGTATTTGGATACAAATGCTTTATATTAAACACCAAGGATGATCTTGAAAAATTCTCATCCAAATCGGATGAAGGCATATTTTTAGGATATTCATCATTTAGCAAAGCATATAGAGTATTCAATAAAAGAACTCTAGTGGTTGAAGAATCATTGCATGTTGTTTTTGATGAATCTTCTAAACTTGATCAAAGGAAAGGTAGTGTTCTTGATGATTTTGTAGGTACACTTGAACAAATTGATGCTCCAAAGAATAATCATGATAAACAAGATGAGGAGACTCAAGGGCTACCTAAGGATTGTGAATACAAGAAAGATTATCCAAAAGAACTCATCATTGGTGAAACATCAAAGGGAGTAACTACTAGATCCAAACTTAAACACTCAGATGTTAATTTTGCTTTTGTTTCTCAAATTGAACCAAGGATAATTGATGAGGCTCTTAGTGATGAATGTTGGGTGATTGTTATGCAAGATGAACTCAACCTATTTGAGAGAAATAATATGTGGAAACTTGCTCCTAAACCTAAGGATCATCCAATTATTAGATGTAAATGGGTATATAGGAATAAGCTTGATGAAAATGGTGTCATCGCTAGAAATAAAGCTGGATTGGTAGCCAAAGGGTATAACCAAGAGGAAGGCATAGACTATGATGAGACATTCACCCCCATTGCTAGATTAGAAGCTATTAGGATACTACTTGCATTCGCATGTCACATGAACTTTCAACTTTTTCAAATGGATGTTAAAAGTGCATTTCTAAATGGATTTATCAATGAAGAAGTTTATGTTGAACAACCTTCTGGTTTTGAAGATTATAAATTTTCAAATCATATTTTTAAACTTACGAAAGCACTATATGGATTGAAATTAGCTCCAAGAGGTTGGTACGATAGACTTAGTGCATATTTGCTTGAAAATGATTTTTCAAAAGGCAAAGTAGACATAACTCTTTTTGTTAAAAAGAATAGGCATAATTTATTAATTGTGCAAATTTATATTGATGACATTATATTTGGTGCCACTAATGAATCCTTGTGCAAAGAATTTGCTTCTTGTATGACTAGGAAATTTGAAATGAGCGTGATGGGTGAACTCAAATTATTCCTTGGGCTACAAATCAAGTAATGCAAAGATGGGATCTTCATTAACCAATCCAAGTACACAAGGGAACTCCTTAAGAAATTTCGAATGGATGGTTGCAAGTCAAGTAAAACTCCCATGAGCACATCTCTAAAGCTTGATAAGGATGAAAGTGGTAAGGTAGTAGATGAGAAGAAATATCAAGGTATTATCGAATCTTTACTTTACTTAATCGTATCTAGACCCGATATAATGTATAGTGTTTGTCTTTGTGCTAGATTTCAATCATGCCCTAAGGAATCTCATTTGAATGCTACTAAACATATTTTGAAATACTTGAATGGCACATTACATTTAGGACTTTGGTATCCTAAGAATACATCATTTGACATATTAGGATTTTGGATGCCGATTATGCTTATAGTCTTTTGGATAGAAAGAGCACAACCGGGGGCATGTCATTTTTTTGGTTTAGCAAGAAATAAGTATCGCCAAATATGTTGCTGCATGTTTTTTATTGTACTTAAGTTCTTTGGATGAAATAACAATTATTTGGCTATGGAAAATCTTTTGAATACATTCCCATTAGGTGTGATAACACTAGTGCCATAAATTTATCCAAAAATCCAATTCAACATTCTAGGTCGAAACATATAGATATTAGGCATCATTTCTTAAGAGACAATGTCCAAAACCAAAATGTTGTCCTCGAGTTCATTTATACACAAAACCAACTTGCTAACATATTTACCAAACCAATAAATGAAGAAAGGTTGAACTTCATAAAATAACACTTAGGAATGTTAGATGGGAGCACAATTTCATAAGCTCAAAACTACTTAAAAAAATCTATTTTACTTAATCCAAAATTTCAAATCAATATCTATTTTTGATCATATATTTGTATCTTCACTTTAAAAATATCCTTTTTCCTTGAAAAATTTTAATTTTTGAGAGTTTTCCGATCGAAATATGCTTTAATTCGACCGCACTTATTAGAAAATTCTTGATTTCATTTTTTTTTTGCAAAAGTATGACCGTACATTCTATGATACGACCCGAATTTTTCAAAATTTTATAACTGTTATGCTTAAAAGTTAAATTCCATTAGGTCCTTACATAGTCCAATCAAACTTTTCAAAATTTTCAAATTTCATCACCGGACTTCTCAAAGTCTGACCGGACTTTACTTCTAAATTTAAAAATTTCTAGCCATTGAAACTTAATCAAAATGTGCATATTTTGTCTCCAACAGTTACAAACTGCTATTTTTCATTCTAAACACTATAAATACCCCCACAATATAAGTTTTTTTTCATTCTTTTATCAAACTCTAAATACATAAACACTAAAAACACTCAAACTTACTCAAATCAAACTCTCTTCTTCATCTATTTTTTTAAACTAAACAATGGCACCTAAAGAACACAAGAAGAAGGCTTCAAGAGTTGAAAAGGGAAAGGGAATTGTTGTCCCTTCTCAACAAGAAGAAGCTCCTAGAAGAAGCCAGAAGATAAGGTTCAAAGATGAAGAAGAAAGAGTGAGCGAGGATTTTTTCCCCCACTCTCAATGGAATGGTTCTTACGACTTCGGCACTGTTTAGGATCGGGGCCTTAGAGAACACGGACCTAAGCCCAGAGAAAATTGAGTAGCCACCTGAACTGGCTGAGAAAAAAAAAGGGGTGGATGACTCGATTCCTAAGGAATCTCCAATCCCCTAATGGGTTCGGAAAGTTGGGTACGTGTGGGGAAGGTGAGAAATGGCCCAGCACCCCCACAACGCCCGGTTCATTGGAACCGGCCTCCTTTGTAGGTCCTAATATTATAAAATTCTTAAGTATAACAATATTATCCATATTACATGTAACAAATTAAAATAAAGCATCATTATATTAAAATCAAAGCAATGTCCAAACAAAGCAAATAAATGGACACCCATATGAAGATGGAAACATGTCCTTACATCATCCCTATCTCAAGTAAATAGTACACCCACCAGAAGGTGGAAACATGTCCTTTACATTGGTCCAAAATATAAAAATAATTTAAATTACATAATACTTAACTAATGAGGTACCCACAAGGTGGAAACATACCTCTTACAATTTTAATACTAAAACAAACAAATAATAATCGTAACAATAAAGAAAATAATCCATCCATTATAAATTAAATAAATTAAGCTTTGAAATTAAATAAATTAACCATCAAAACATATAATAAACTACATAATCAAATCTAAAATTAAATAAAGCAAATAAAGATACAAATTTAGGTTTATGTCTCAATCTAGAGTTCTTTAATTAACATTTAGAGTTTTGGGATTTTAAAATTATTATTATCATTATTTAGGCTACTGTAAAGATTTTGAAAAATTGGAATGGATTTGGGTTTTATAAATTTAAGAAAGTAGTAAGGTTTTTTGGTTAATCAAATTAGGGTTTAGGGGTAACATCATGAAATTAGGGTTTTGGAATCTTAAAACATTAGAGTTTGTAATTCACGGTTACTGGATTGTGATTTTAGGTTAACTGGATTGTGGCTTTAGGGTTTAGATTTACTAGAATGGGTTTTAAGTTCACTGGATTAGGGTTTAGGGTGTTGATGAATTTGTCATAATGTTTTGATGCTTTAAGAAGTTAGGGTTTAGGAAAACTAGGGTTTACTGTATTGGGTTTTGAAAAAATTAGGGTTTTTGATATTTTGGAAAAACATATTTCATCTTAGGATTGAAGAAAACAATTTAGAGTTTTATAAAAATAATAATGAATTTTAAAAACTGTAAAGAAGATTAGGGTTTGGAGATTTAATAAAACATTTGGAAATTTTGGACAAAAAGTGAGGGTTTAGAAGAAAATAGTTTAGGGAAAACAATTTAGGGTTTTAAAGTTTTTGAAAACAGAAGAAACAATTTAAGGTTTTTAAAGTTTTTGGAAGTAGAAGAGAAATTTAGGATTTTTAACGTTTTAGAAACAAAAGGATGATTAAGGTTGTAGAAACAGAAGGATGATTTAGAGTTTTTAAACTTTTGACCAAAGACTTAAGCTACTAGATGAATGTACGATTTATTGTAAAACATATTACTAAGTTTAATAATTTAGGTTACTGACTTAATATCAAAAACTAATGATAGAAACATTGTAAATAGCATCAAATCAAAGATTTATAATCAAACCTCCGTTCGTTAGTTCCTGCACAATTTGCTTCTGGATGAATAATGACAAAGGCAGTGTTACTGCCTTTGATGGGTTGATAATTGCTAATGTCTCTTGCTCCTTAGGGTTTCTATCCTCTTTTCCTCCCAAGTCAGAAGTCCCAAGTTTAGCTCAGTAAAAGCAAATTTTTGATCCAATCAAAAGTCCCCTAATTCTATGTTTTAATATGGTACTTATAGGAAAAATAATAAACCTACTTCTAATTGTTTAAGGAAATTAAAACCAATTAGGAAAAGAAACCAAAACCAAATAGAATTTGATTTCGAAAAAAACTGCGTTGGAAAATTGCGCTGGCAAAAAATTTATTGCGGGCTGGAATTGCGAGAGCTACGAGTGTTGCTGCGGGCGGGCGCCAATTCGCCGCAGGAATTTCCTGCGGGGAATTGGCCCAGGCCGATTTTCCTCGATTTTTTCGTCGTCGATTTTTTATTCATTTTTTTATTTTTATTTATTTTTAACTTTACTCATATTACCATTTTTATTTTTATTAAAAATTATAAATATTAAATATTATTTAATTAAAATACCAAAAAATTTATTTTGGACTATAAAAAATATCGGACCAGACTGTGTCAAAAATTAAGGGTCTACAGCTTGCCCCCTACTTGAACGATCTAAGACTACAGCAAAAGAGAGTGAAAAGTAATAAGACTTTTGCACCCGCTTCGAGTTCTGGACTCGGAAAGGACTTGGGTTCTGGACCCGGGATAGTTTGGGTTCTGGATCCGAGCTAAGTTTTGGACTTAAGAGTAATTATCATTCTAGACCCGAGCTAAGTTTTGGACTTTAGAGTAATTAGGGACTCGAGCTAAGTTCTGGACTTGGGAATAATTAGGGTTCTGGGCCCAGGCTAAGTTCTGGACTTAAGAGAGATTTTAGGTTCTGAACATAAGCTAAGTTATGAACTTAAGGGTAATTTGGGTTCTGGACCCGAGCTAAGTTCTGGACTTAAGAGTAATTAGGGTTCTGGACCCGAGCTAAGTTTTGGACTTAAAAGGAAATTTAGGTTCTGGACCTAAGCTAAGAGAGATTTAATTTTCTGCAAAAAATAATTGTAGTCAGTAGTATACTAAAGGAATTTGCAAAAATTTTAACTAATTTTTACCATAAAAATATTTTCTTGCCCCTTGCGTGTAAAAATATTTTAAAAGTGCAAAAATATTTATATACACGCAAGTATTTGAATGATTGAATTGAATAATTGAGTTTTCTATTTATTTAATGTGTACTCAATGTTTATGCACTATTGACTACTATTTATTTACTATTTATAAATAGTAATTTACTATTTATCAATAGTAAAATTTACTTTTTCTTCTTTTTTTTCACGAGAATACTATTTTTTTTTATTTTTTCTTTTTCCTTTGCCATTTCTCTATATAAACATAGTAGATTTCTTCATTTCATTCACAGCAAATTTCTTCATTTCATTCATTCATAGCTATACATCTTTTATTTTAGAGAGTTTAGCATAAAGTTTTGGAAAATGCATACTTCAAGATCAAGAACTCGATCTAATGCTGAGTTATTGGAGTTTATTCAGCGGCATGAAAATGAAAATATAAGTCTACTAGCCGGGATGCCGCTTCATCGCAGTTCAAATCAAAAGAGCAAGGTAATTATTTTTTGTAGTTTGTGTTTTTGTTTTTTTTTATTTTTTTATATATTCGTTTTCCTTTTTTTTTCTTTTTTTATATATTCTTTTTTTCTTTTTCTTGATATATTTTTGTTTTCTTTTTCTTTTTATTGTTTTCTTTTTATTTTTTTTTATTTTTGTTGTTGTTTTTTGTTTATTTTTTTTAAGATTTAGGAAAAATAAATTAATTAGATGAATATATTTAAGAATTTAAGTAAATTGATAGACTAAAAATCGAATATAAATAAATTTAGCCTAAAAATCGGTGGTATTGATATAATGATATACTTACCTCGTGTTAACTTACCTAGTTCTGTGTTAGAGTGATCGTTGCGTTATTCGGGGCGGAGGGTGTGTCTACAAAGCCCGACAATGGTATGATGTAGCACCTTCTTGGGTAAGACGTATTATCCGAGATTGCGATTTTGAAAGCTTTATCTTGCAATTACCATCCGAGGAGTATCCAATAGACCGGAGTGTGGTTCAAACATTGTCAGTACAGTGGATGGACACAACCCATACTTTCCACCTGCCTATAGGAGAAATGACCATTTGCCCGGTCGATTATACAGCCATAACTGGTATCCGATACTATGGCCTTCCGGTCCCTCTTACCAATGATATTCTGACATTCGAAGAAATCCAACAGTTAATTGGTATGGAACCATCATTTAAAGGGCCTTTCAAGAGAAAAGTTGAGCCAATTCATAGTTATTGGATGAACTACAAAGGACGGGTTCACAGAGACACAGCCAAACAATATGCTCAAGGATTTTTGCTGTATTTGCTTGGGTCAACCATTTTAGGCAGTACCGAATCCGCCATCCATTTTTTAGTGTTGAGGGCCCTTACTGATATGAATATGGTACCGCTTTATAGCTGGGGTGAAGCTGGTCTTTCCTGTCTTTACCATGGACTTGACAAAATTTGCAGAAATAAGAAGTCTTTTGTTGGCTTTATAGCGATTGTCGAGGTACTCTTCTTCTACCAATGTAAATTTCATTCTTTTTCTTACATGAATTTGATTTTTTATTATTGTTGTAGGCATGGGCATATGAGCACAATCTTGTGAGGGTGCTTGGTATTTCCCAAGAGAGAGTCAGGTATCTGAGAATAAATTTTTGGTTGTCAGATCGTATAGAAGTTCCCGGCTCTCACCATGTGCATAGCCAACGCTTTGTCTTGAGCTGCTTAACCTGTGACCAGGTAAAATAGCATTAGTATACTTTAAATTTTATATAAAAGTTTACTTACCTTATGTCTTTTTGTTGGTCAATTTGGCCTGGTGGAACACAGAAGAGCGAACAAATTGGACTTCCTCCATGAATGTCGCACTGCCTTTTCAACATACCCGCCGAGTCATTGCCGGCATTGTGTCTAGTAGCTAGTTTCTTGGAGAGAGAGTATATGAGTGATTTCTTGGTCCCGAGCAGTGGAGGATCCGATGCATTGCCCAGAATATACTTTAAATATCAAATCAATGCCGGAGAATGCATGGTGGTTGGCTAGGCACAGTTATGATGTTGAAACCTTTCTCTATCCACCGGGTGCATCTTATACCCAGTTTATTCCAATAGGACTTTTGAACTTTGACGTATCTCCTGTTGGTGTATGGGAAATTCCAAAAGAAAATGAGGATAGAGATGAAGAGGAATATCATGGAGAGGGAGGAGAGTTTGTTCCACATCTCAGGGCTAGCACTTCTCAGATAAGCTTTTACCATTTTTCCATTGCAATATCTTCTTTCTTAATTTATTTTGACTTTTTTTAATGATTGTTGTAGACTGCTGGCTCATTTGATCATGAGGCTGGACCTTCTTTTACTACTCCTTCATTTGCTCATTCTAGTCCGCCGGATATGCCATCTCATCCACAGGGCGTTGACATGAATTACTTTGTAGATTTTCTTGTTCCATGATAATTTATGCTATATGTATGCATGATTATGTATGCTCTTACTCTTTTCCTTTGTGGCTCACAGTGGATGCTTGAAGAACAAAACAAAAAACTTCAAGAAGAGATGGCCGCTAGTCATCAACAGGTTTCCCATTTTGAAAATTTGTACCATCAGTCAGAGCAAAATTTTTGAGACTTTCGGTTTCAGGGGATGAGAGATCCTGGTGCTTCTTCATCTAGAGGCCCCCAAGTTGATGACCATGAGATCCTTTCATCTACTTCTGATGAGGACCTTTACAGATTGAAACTCCAAGGTAATAGAGAATCTGGTGCTCCTACTTCGGGCGGATTCGGGATGGGTGATTTGCCTCCTCCTCCAAAAAGCGATGATTTTTTCAGAGCTTTATTTGATGATCTACCACCTCCTTCTTAGTGATGTATGAATATTGTATCAATTGAGGAAATATTGTATAATAAGTATAAAAATACTAATGAAAATATATAATTTTTATCTTTACTGCAACTCTTTTTTTTCTTTTTTTTTCTTTTTTTATCATCATTATTGTGCTACAATTTTCTTTTTCACATTCACAGTCACACGAATTAACTAAAACCAAATGCAACACGACAATTAAAGAACTTTCATCACCAATTCCCTTTCCTCATGCATCTCAGTCTCACATTTTCCTTATCAATTTTGGAATAGCACAATCCTCCTATATAAATTACTTTTCATGCCATAATTTCATATAGAAGCCAAGAGATTTTCTACTTCAACGTAAAAACTCCTTTTAACAATTCTAATTTTCCTTCAGCCTTCCACAATGACCGAACTCCATTTGAAGAAAATAAAAGTTCTATTTAAGAATATGAATGCCATTCATTGGAAACAAATATCTTGGTCAAAAATTGATACTTTGAAGTGTTTTCAAAATGTTAAATTGGACCATTCTTTTTTACATACCATGGCTTCTTTTTGGAATGTGGATTCTAGGACTTTTAAAATTAATGGCTTTGAAATATGTCCCTTGATTGAAGAATTTGAGGCCATCCTTAGATATCCAAATAATCAACTAATGGCATTACCTATATTGATTTCTAAGACTCAACAAAAGATATAAATATTATTTCAACTTTCAAAGCCCGAAGTTCTACAGTTGATGAGAGGTGAGAAAATTTTGCTTGGTCCCTTAATTGACTTTTACCTTTCTCATTTGGCTCCTACTAAGGCATGGGGACGTATGCTTTGTCTATGCTTGCTTGGCCAATTCTTGTTTATTTCTTCTGATGGCAATATTGATCCACGAGTATTGGATATCAAGGACCAAATGGAAGGAGGCTTGTCGCCGATACCCGTGATCTTAGCTAAGACTTTAGTTGGATTAGACCAACTTAAATCGGGATTATCAAAGAAACTGATCGGGAGTCCATTGTTGCTTCAAAAAATTACCTAAACTGCCCTTTCAAGTTTTCAATTTAGGTTTTTCTTCTTCTTCTTCCTTTTTATTTTTTTATTGCTCTAATTTTTGCCTAGTCTGTCCATGCGGGTTTTCGAAACTAGCAAGCTGTCCTAATTTTTGCCTAAGCTACCCTTGCGGGATTTCAGCTTAGCAGACCCCCTTTTTTCTTTTTTTTTTATTTTATCTTATTGCTCTAATTTTTGCCTAGTCTGTCCATGTGAATTTTTGGAACTAGGGAGTTGTCCTAATTTTTGCTTAAGCAACCCTTGCTGGTTTTCAACTTAGCGGACCTTTTTTTTAAATTTCTAATTTTTCCTCACATATTTGGCTTTAAGAGCATCTCTGCTTGCTTGATACTCCTTCTATGGATTTTATCAGATATTTGTTGCTACATCATTCTACTAGAAAACTACTCCACCCTGCTTCTTCAAATGCTGACCGGGTTGACTGGATCCACTCACATGCTGAAGTCAACACCCGTTGGTTAGTACCTTGGTGGAAGATTTCTCGTATCACCATACGGACATACTTGATGTATGTTCCTCTTGCTACTCTTCGTTGAGGTACTTGCTATGATCCTCGCCGGCTTGACCATCAGTATGGAGCTGAGCCTCAAGGTTCTGAATTCACTCCCGATTTAAACATGCCTTGCCTAACTGAAACCTACTTGGATCGTCTGAAGCAAAGCTGGCCTGCATGTTACACTTATCGTCTGCCATAGATTTTACATTTGTCAATTTTTTAGAAAGTGTGTTTTTAGGATGAAAATAATAAAAGTAATAATAAGAGATGTTTCTTTTTCTTTTATAATTTGTCATCACCTTTTGCTATTGTGTTTATTCATTTCATCCATATCTGGTCAAATACTTATAACAGTGCACATAGAACAATTTTAATATTAATTCTGTTTTATTAAATTGGGGAAAACATAAAGCCAGTATACACAAGATCACTCCTGTTGCCAACCAGCCCTTTCGGGTTTTCTAATTGGCAATTTTCTCTCATTTAGCCCTAATTGTTGCCTAGCCCGCCCTTTTGGGTTTTTGGAACTAGCGGACTACTCTAACTTTTGCCTAGGCCGCCATTTTGGGTTTTTAACCTAGCAAGCTCTTTCTTCTTTTTCTCTCTCTTTTTTTTTATTATTTTTATACATAAAACCTCTTCAACCTATCAATGTTTACTAGCTCACTAAATTCATTCACGTCCATTTCTGATAACTTCATTGCGCCCTTATTCATGACTTGTCTCACAACATATGGCCCTTCCCAGCTAGGCCTAAATTTTCCTTTTAGATCAGATACATTAGGCTTACATTATTTCAACACAAAATCCCCGACTCTGAGTTTTCTGATCTTAACCCTTCTATTGTAGGCCCGAGCTATCTTCCTTTGATACAGTTGATGATGATACAGTGCTTTTAATCTTCTCTCCTCTAGTAAAGCTAACTGTGTGTATCGGCTCACTACCCATTAT
The DNA here is from genome assembly GCA_947685225.1 of Garcia nutans. NCBI lineage: Eukaryota > Viridiplantae > Streptophyta > Magnoliopsida > Malpighiales > Euphorbiaceae > Garcia > Garcia nutans. The sequence goes on from CANTUV010000013.1 coordinate 5,378,227, forward strand.
GTTTTAGGCAGTTCAGCTTCCAAGACCACTCTTAACGACTTGATCTCAATTTCAATTGGCAACACTGCTTCCATCACGTAAACCAAGGAGAACAGTGTCATTACAGTAGGTGTGTGCACACTTGTTCTATATCCCCACAAAGCAAAAGGAAGCATCTCTAACCAATCCCTGTATGTTTTGGTCATCTTGAACATAATCTACTTAATTGTCTTGTTTGTTGCTTCTACCGTACCATTAGCCTTTGGTCTATAAGGAGAGGATTGGTGATGATGAATTTGGTACTTTGAGAATAAGTCCTTAACTACTCCTTGAAACTGTACCCCATTGTCTGATATCACACTGTGCGGGACCCCATACCTGTAGATGAGGTTCTTATCAATAAATCTAGCCATTTGACTTGTCCCCAGTTTGTTGAATGGTGCGTGTGTGCCTAATGCTATAGCAATATCGCAAGTGCATGGGTCACCCAAGTAATAAAGTAGTGAGTGAGTTATCGTTCCACTGGGGACAAGGCCAAGTACTAGCGCAAATTTTAACTGTTGTTTAGTAAATCAATAATTTTGTGATGTTTTGTATTTAAAGACAATTAAATTAATAACTTAAGGTAAAGAGAGATTAAATGTTGTGCAAAAAGGATTAATGAAGACAATACTATCCAGATATTGAATCCCCCTAGCCACAATTATATTTATGAACATCAATTCAATTAAATCAAATAATAGAGTTGAGTTGGCATTCCTCTAAATAGACTAAAACCTCTCTCAAGTGAATTAATCCCTAATCACTAATTAGAATGCTGGAATCTCTTCTCAAACACAATTAAATAGATCTTGCATTAAGAACAAGGAATCATAAGCCATTGTATGTCTATCTCTAGCACTCCAATCAATCCTCAATCCTTATGAGTATTCAATTCATATCAAGCTTTCTCAAGTCAATAATATGAAATTGCAACCAATCACTAAGCATGCTATTATCAATTGGAAATAAATCATTAAGCATCATAAGAATAAAACAACTCAATCAAATGATTTAACTAAATATAATTATTCAATCCATACAAATAAGCTAGGGTTCATCAATATCTAGATAGAGAATAAATTAGTTCATATTCAAAACCAGAAAAAACAGAACAAGAGAAATGAGTAAAAGAAAACAAACAATCCATGGTGAATAATTTGTATTTCTTCACTTGAATCCTTGATTCTTGGTTTAGGTCTTGTATAGGATGTATCTTCTTCTTCAAACTCAGCTCCTCCTTCTGCTCCAATCGTGTCTCTCTTCTCCAAAAACATCCCTTCTTTCCAGCACTCCCTTTCTTCTCCATTTTCTTCTCCTTTTAATCCTCTTCAAAGCTCAAGCCATGCCTTCCAACTCACACCACCCTTCCTTGTCTCCCACATTCTCTTTGTTAAATATTTCTTTCCATAAAATTAAGCAAGCTTTTCTTTTGTTTAATATTACTTTTGGTGAAAGCTAGTCTTTGTTCCCTACTTGTCTCCCAATTTCTGCAAAAGAATTCATCACATTAAGAGTGACACGGCCAAGCTTGTGGCCGTGTCTCTCAATTTGTTGGGACACGACCAAGCTTGTTGGCCGTGTCTCTCAATTTGTTTGGGACACGGCCAAGCTTGTTGGCTGTGTCATTTACTGCCCATTTTCTTTCTTTTCTTTTCTTTGCTCTTAGGGAGTGACACGGCCACAAGCTTGGCCGTGTCACTTGGGTGTGTCACCTTCTGTTTCTCTAGCTTTGCTCCTACCTTGCTTGTCTTTTGTTCTTTGGCATGAGATAGGATACGGCCAAGCTCCTGGCCGTGTCATGTGACACGGCCAGTGGCTTGGCCATGTCACTTGGGTGTGTTAGCTTCTGCCTTTATTTCTTTCCTTTCTTGGTTTTGTTCCTTGGGTGAGACTGTCTCTTGGGTGTGTCACTCTCGGCCTTGATTTTCTTGAGGGGACACGCCCAAGCTTGATTTGGCTTGGCCATGTCTTGCTTGATTCATGCTCTTTCTTCATTGTTTTGATCATCCAAGGGAGTTTTTGCACTTTAACCTAAAACAAACACTTAAAATAAACTTTAAACAAAAATCAAATGAAATATTAACTAAAAGCACATCAAAATCATACTAAAAACAAGTATAAAATTGATCTCATCATTGAAGGATTCAGCTTTGACCTATTTCAAAAAATAATATACCGCTACTACAATGAAATGGTGACCGTTTGAGGCTGTCGGATGTATCTCTCCTATAATGTCGATACCCCAAGTGGCAAAGGGCATGAAGACATAGAATGCAATTCTTCAGGAGGCATGTGATTCAAGTTACCATACATCTGACATTGTTGGCACTTCTTTACGAACTCAATACAATCTCTCTCCATGGTCAACCAGTAGTAACCTTATCAAATTATCTTCTTAACTAGGGCCAAACCACTCATGTGTGGACCGCAACTTCCTGCATGTATTTCTGACATGATATGCTCCACTTCAGGCTTCCTCAAGCATCTCAAATGCACCCCCATCAGGCCATCTTCGATATAACTCTCCATGAAAGGTGATGTATTTGTAGACCCTTAATTTTTGACCCAGTCCGGTCCAATATATTTTAATAAGTTCATAATAATCCTTGTGTTATCTTAATTAAATAATATTTGCTTTAGTATTTAGTTTTTATAAAAAATAAAAAATAATAATAATAAATAAATAAATAAAAATTGACAACGAAAAATCGGCGACAAAAATTTTCATCACTGAAAAGGGGTAGGACAAAATGGCCCGCAGCCAGTTATGTAACACCCTGATACTCCATATAAGTACTATACATATACCTAGTATACATACAATACGTATATAAAGTATAAGAATGTTACTTTTAGATTCAATTTAAAAAAAAAAACCTTTATCCAAGTTCATCAAATTATACATTAATTTAAAACACATTTACAAAAGTCAGTATTCTTATTTATCAAAACTTCATTCATCCATATGAATATATATATATGAATTTATCAAAATTTCTCACTTGAAAAAGTAACTAATGATTCATGCCAAAAACGAGCCCATGATTAATTATTCTTAGTATAAACTAGGCTCACAATTGATTTTTATTATTTCGCAATTGACCTAAATAATTTGCAAGCTCTTTGTAGAAAAGGTTGGATGAAAATAATTTTGTTTCTAAGCCCATTGTAAATAGATTTTAGAAAAAATGGATTTTGGGCTTTGTATTTGGGTCATAAGAAAAGAACTTTTGAAAAGTTCTATAACCAAAGACAGTCTTGAAAAAAAAAATTTAATTGCTTTGGTCTTTTGGACTTTAAAGAAAAAATTTATTTTGAGCTTACAATGTACTTAGGTCATATTAGAAAAAGAACAAACCAAATAAGCCATGATTTAAACAAAGATAAATTGACCATAATCAAACAACATGCATTTGGGGTAAAAACCTAAGGAAAGTAACTAGGCCAATTCATGAGCTTTAGTCTTTGGGTTAAAAGGCTTATGTTCCCATAGCAAATATATACCAAATGGTACAAGGCTATGAATGGTTATGCCATGCTCAATCTCCATACCTTGAGTGAAAGTATGGTACCCCTTACATAACACAACACGGGTAACACGGGAGTCCTAACTCACACACACGATGCAATCTAATATGATGTAATGGATAATATCATGATAAGAAAGAATAGAATAATATAAAGACCAATGAAATCAACTTCTCTTATCCCCAATAGAGTCGCCACTGTGAGCGGGGATTTTTTTCCCCACTCCTGGTGGAATGGTTCTTGCAACTTCGGCACTATTTAGGCTCAGGGCCTTAGAGAACACGGACCTAAGCCCAAAGAAAATGTAGTTTCCACCCAGATGAGCCGGGAAAAAGAAAGGGCTGGATGACTCAATTCCTAAGGAATCCCCAACCCCCTAATGGGTTCGAAAAGTTGGGTACGTGTGGGGAAGGTGAGAAATGGCCCAGTATAACAATATTATCTATATTACATGCAAAAAATTAAAATAAAGCATCGTTATATTAAAATCAAAGAAATGTCCAAACAAAGCAAATAAATGGACACCCATCCGAAGATGGAAACATGTCCTTAAATCATCCATATCTAAACTAAATTGGACACCCATCAGAAGGTGGAAACATGTCCTTTACTTTGGTCCAAAATATAAAAAATAATTTAAATTACATAATACTTAACTAATGAGTTACACACAAGGTGAATACATACCTCTTACAATTTCAATACTAAAATAAACAAATAATAATCATAACAATAAAGAAAATAATCCGTCCATGATAAATTAAATAAATCAAGCATTAAAATTAAATAAATCAACCATCAAAACATATAATAAAGTACATAATCAAATCTAAAATTAAATAAAGCAAATAAAGATACAAATTTAGGTTTATGTCTCAATTTGGAGTTCTTTAATTAAAATTTAGGGTTTTGGGATTTTAAAATTATTATTATTATTATTTAGGCTACTGTAAAGATTTTGAAAAATTGGAATGCATTAGGGTTTTATAAATTTAAGAAAGTAGTAAGGTTTTTTGGTTAATCAAATTAGGGTTTATGGGTAACATCATGAATTAGGGTTTTGGAATCTTAAAACATTAGGGTTTGTAATTCACGGTTACTGGATTGTGATTTTAGGTTTACTAGATTATGGCTTTAGGGTTTAGATTTACTAGATTGGGTTTTAAGTTCACTGGATTAGGGTTTAGGGTGTTGATGAATTTGTCATAAAGTTTTGATGCTTTAAGAATTTAAGGTTTAGGAAAACTAGGGTTTATTGTATTGGGTTTTGAAAAAATTATGGTTTTTGATATTTTGCAAAAACATATCTGATCTTAGGATTTAAGAAAATAGTTTAGAGTTTTATAAAAATAATTATGAATTTTAGAAACTGTAAAGAAGATTAGGGTTTGGAGATTCAAGAAAACATTTGGAAATTTTGGACAAAAGTTAGGGTTTAGATGAAAATAGTTTGGGAAAAACAATTTAGGATTTTAAAGTTTTTGGAAATAGAAGAAATAATTTAGGGTTTTAAAAGTTTTTGGAAGCAGAAGAGAAATTTAGGGTTTTTATGGTTTTAGAAACAGAAGGATGATTTAGGATTTTTAAGGTTTTAGAAACAGAAGGATGATTTAGAGTTTTTAAGGTTTTAGAAACAAAATGATGATTTAGAGTTTTAAAGTTTTGACCAAAGATTTAAGCTACTGGATGAATTTACGATTTAATGTAAAACATATTACTAAGTTTAATAATTTAGGTTACTGACTTAATATCAAAAACAACCGATAGAAACATTGTAAATATCATCAAATCAAAGATTTATAATCAAACCTCCGTTCGTTGGTTCCTCCACAATTTACTTCTGGATGAACAATGACAAAGGCAGTGTTACTACCTTTGATGGGTTGATAATTGCTAATGTCTCTTACTCCTTAGGGTTTCTATCATCTTTTCCTCCCAAGTCATAAGTCCCAAGTTTAGCTCAGTAAAAATAAATTTTTGATCCAATCAAAAGTCCCCTAATTCTGTGTTTTAATGTGGTATTTATAGGAAAAATAATAAACATACTTCTAATTGTTTAAGGAAAATAAAACCAATTAGGAAAAGAAACCAAAACCAAATAAAATTTGGTTTCGGAAAAAACTGCGTTGGAAAATTGAGCTAGCAAAAAAATTGTTGCGGGCTAGAATTGCGAGAGCTGCGAGCGTTGCTGTGGGCTGGCGCCAATTCTCTGTGAGAATTTCCTATGGCAAATTGGCTTGGGACCAATTCACCATAGGAAATTCCTGCGGGGAATTGGCCTAGGTCGATTATCCTTCGGCGACAAAAAATTTCATCGCCGATTATTTATTTATTTATTTTTAACTTTACTCATATTACCATTTTTATTTTTATTAAAAATTATAAATAATAAATACTAAAATAAATATTATTTAATTAAAATACCACAAAAATTATTTTGGACTATAAAAAATATCAAATCAGATTGGGTCAAAAATTAAGGGTCTACAGAAAGATAAAGGAATGCTATCCTAAAAGATAAACCCATAGAACCAAACCGTCTCTTCTCCTTCCTCACTCTAGAATCATTAGGGATTGAGAATGACATTAGGGGTTGTCTTAGAACCTTGGGATGGGAAAAATTCATGTTCTTGGAGCGTGATGATCTTGGTTAGGAATCCTAGAAAAATGAATTCCTAACAACCTTGGTTGTTAGTAAAAAGAGCATAAATCCCTTAGGCTATTATGGTATTTCCTTTAGATTATTCAACCAAGAATATGGACTTACCCTAGAAGATTTATCATCCAATTGGGGCTTTCAAATTGAAGGCATCTCTCAAATTTCTACCTCTCCCTTACTCCTAAAGTTCAACTAGAATTTTGGAAAGGAATTTCCATTGAAACCTCTCTCCATAAATAATCCAATGCCAAGAATCTTAGAACTCTCACTTATTGGATGTTGCATAGGATTATCACCTATACCATTAGTGCTAGGGGTGAGAGCAATGAGAAAGTCATCCAAAAGGACTTACTCTTCCTCTTTTGCTTGATTAGAGGTCAATCCATCCAAATGGAAAATTTCCTCATTGGCACTTTCCTACACATTAGGAAAACCAAATCAGGGCTCATCCTTCTCTCTTTACAAATCACACAAATAGCAAAATATTTTGGTGCACTTATACCAATAAACAAAGCAACCCTCTCCAATCCTCTAGATCCCACCAAAAAATCCATAAACATAGGCTATCTTAAACATATCAAATGTTTTAGGGATGATGATGGAAACTATGTCTATATACTAGGAGCACTAGGCGCTAGGGCTCAACAAAGAAAAAGACCAAGGATTATAGAAGAAGGTGAAGAGACTTTCCAAATGGAATTCCTAAGAACCCCAACTCTAAGACCTCAATCCTCCATCCTTCAACTTCTTCAAGACAATCAAGGACAAATGAGCTCACAAAGCTCAAGGATAGACAAGATTACAAGTGACATATCTTATCTTCACCTTGACATTCAATCCATCCAAGAAGCATTAGAATTACCAAAATGCTTTAAAGATGAACCTAGTTTGTCACCCTCCATTCATGGCTCCTATCCTCAAGAAGAAGAAGGAGAAGTTATTGCCTCTCAGCCAAGGGAAGTTGAGGAAGGAGATCATGGAGAAGAGGAACATGGAGAAGAAGAGCGTGATGAAGAAGAAGAAGAGGATGAAGATAGTAAAATGATGATTAGACGTTAGATTTTTTTTTGCAATTATATATATTTCTCTAAATTAATGAAATTGTTATTGAATTTTACTTCATTAAATTGCTTTTGGTGTCTAATGATAAGTGCACAATTGATGATATTTTATTCCTATTTCTTAATATGATTATTATCCAATTGAGTTTAATTTGTTTGTTCAAGTATTTTTTAGGGTTAATTTCAGGAATTCTCTATATTTTAAGGCTTATGGTCATTTCAGAGGAATTACGGATGAAAGTAGAAGAAAAGAGCAAAATTCATCAATGGACACGCCCATGGTCATGGGAGTGTCAATGGACGTGCCCTTGATGCCGCATACAGAAGCATTGACATGCCCAGTGACATGGGCGTGTCACCGAGAGTGCCTTTTTCAATGACTCACAGTAGCTGTGACACATCCAGTGACATGGGCGTGTCACTGGATGTGCCTTATATTCAAAATTCCAGTGGCAATGACACGCCCAGTGACATGGACGTGTGTCACTGGGCGTGTCAGGAAAAATTATCTGCACTATAAAAGCTGTCCTAAAGCACAAATTAGGTATCCGAATTTCATATTTTATAACCTAGAGCTGACTTCTAAAGCAAAGAAGAGAGTTTTGGAGCTGAGAATGAGGGTGAAGACATATTCTAAACAAGATCTAAACCAAGATTCAAGGATTCAAGTGAAGATATACGAATTATTCACAATGGATTGTTTGGATTCTTTTTCTTATTTCTCTTGTTCTGGTTTTCTAATTTTGAACATGAACTAATTTATTCTCTATCTAGATATTGATGAACCCTAGCTTTATTGTATGGATTGAATAATTTTATTTAATTAAATCATTTGATTGAGTTGTTTTATTCTTATGATGCTTAATGATTTATTTCCAATTAATAATAGCATGCTTATTGATTGGTTGCAATTTTCATATTATTGACTTAAGAAAGCTTGATATGAATTGAATACTCATAAGGATTGAGGATTGATTGAGGTACTAGAGATAGACTTACAAGATCCTTTGGTATATAATTCCTTATTCTTAATGCAAGATCTATTTAATTATGTTTGAGAAGAGATTCCAGCATTATACTTAGTGATTAGGGATTAATTCGCTTGAGAAAGGTTTAAGTCTAATTTAGAGGAATACCAATTCAACTCTATTATTTAGTTTAATTGAATTGATTTTCATAAATATAATTGTGGCTAGGGGGATTCAATATCTGGATAGTATCATCATCATCAATCAATTTATTCAACTCTCAATTTTTCTCTATTTTCATTTATTAAGTTAATTATCTTTAATTGCAAAACTTCACAAAACTATTGATTCGCTAAACAACGGTTAAAATTTCCACTAGTACTTGGCCTTGTCCTCAGTGGAACGATAACTAACTCACTACTTTATTACTTGAGAGACTCGTGCACTTGCGGTATTACAATAGCATAGGTTCTTGCTGTCATCTAACTCAATGCATTATAATTACATATTTCCTTTAATTTTTGCCTTTGTCAAAGGGGGAGAACTTCTTAAAAAATTGAATTGAATAAAAAACTTGAATACACTAATTACATTTGAATTAGAAAATTAAATAAAGACATTGTAAAATAATTAATTCAAATAGAGCATTCATTAAGGGGGAGCATATTAAACATTTGTTACACTTTTAGAGTTTCAAATTCAATTTAATTGCCAAAGTAAAAAAGGGAGAGATTGTTAACCAAACCCTCATATTTTTTTATCTTAGGCAATCAAATTGAATTTACCTAACACTTGCACCAAGTTTCATTTTGTAGGAAGTTATTTCCTTTGAAGGAAATATGAAAAGTGTAATACTCCGATTTTTTATGTATTTTGGAATACTAGTTATAAGAGAGTATATTGGTGAAATAGGTAAAGAAAATACAATAAGAGATAGATGTGTATGAAGGATGTTATATATATATTATGTATTTGTAATATATGGGAAATATAAATGCAATATATAAGACATATACATATATCAACATATACACCACATATACATGATGTATACATTGGTGTAGGAAAAGTTAATTTTAAATAATTAATTATAATAATGATAATAATGACAAGAGAAAGGAGAAATGAAAGTCAAAAGAAGGAAAAATATTATTGGTGGAAAAATTTAGGTGGAAATAATTATATTATTATATAAATATAAGATAAGGATGAAAATTTAAAGAGGGTTTTCTTTCTTCTTCTTCTTCTTCTTCTTCCTCTTTGAACGTGAGAATTGAGAGAAAGAGAGAAGAGTTTGATTTTGTTCATTTACACACCAAATTCACAAGAGTTTTAAGAGATTTGAAGGTGGATATTGAAGATTTGACAAAGAATTCAAGTGCTCTTTTTCATGAGCTGATTTTTATAGATTTTGAGTATATATGTGATATGGTTAGTGAAAGAAAGTGATGATTAATTAAATAATATGATGATAATGAAATATTGAAGTATATATATAAGTTGAATTGGTGCTTAGATGATGAAAATATGATTATTTGGGAGATATGATGATAGATAGTGAAATTGGGGAAAAGGTGATAAGGAAAAGAATAAGGGTTTTGTATAAATGAGCTGAAAATTGAGTAAATTGATATATGGATGATTGTATGAATGAATTATATGATGATTATTGTTATGATTTTGTGTTTAGGCTAAGGGGGATCAAGAGAAGAAGAGTAAGCTTGGATTAACCAAGGTTTGTACATATAATTTATTTGGTTTGTACACATAATTTACTTGATTTCTACATATGATCTTGAGTAAGTATATACTTGGATCATGCTCTTGTTTTTGGTTTGCATCATTCTAAGTTGTTAGGTGTGTGTTTTTTTTGTTGAAAATGGTGTAAAAGAGTGATTCTAGAATGCCATGGACGTGGCCATGCAGGACCATGGTCTTGGGATTGGACGAGGGCTTGTTTCATGTGAAAATGGTGAAGAAATAGAAGCGAATTGATTGCCACGGGTGTGGCCTTTGGATGCCACGACCGTGGAGGTCTTAAATAGTGTTTTACAACTTCATTTCACATCCCACAGGCATGGCTATTGGATGCCACGGCCATGAAGTTGCTTTATTGATGTTTGTTACTATATTTTATAATATAAGGGCATAGTAAATGGCTTGCATAGCTATGTCTTTATATATATTGAATTGAAAATGTATATGTGATTATAAAGTGAATAATTATGATAAATTATGTTGATTATGCAAAATGTTGGTATGTTTATGAGTCATATGGTGAGTGTAGCTCATACTTAGAGGATGAAAATATGAAATGGGAAATGTGGTTTGTTATGTATACATTAAAGATATTATGTAAAGCCATTAGTGATGGCTAGATTGTATAAAATGTGATATTATGATTATATGATGATGTTGATATAAATGAGATAAATGAGGCAATGTGCCTAGCTTGATCATGAGAAAATGAGAAAGAGATTGATAATGGAAATATGAAATAATTGTATGCCTAATATGTTATTCAATTTTTAGAGTTCTGTTTTGGCGGCATGCCTATATTTGCCTATGGGGCTAGACGCTTGGCATCACTGTAAAAATATTTTTGAGGTGAAAAGACCGGGTCATAAGCCTCAGAAACAAGTCCTTGAAGCTTGGATGGGTGAAAAGACCAGGTCGTAAGCCCATGCCTAGTTAGACTGATATATTGATATTTTGCTTTCAGGCTAGACACATGGTGTCATTATGGACCAAAATGGTAACTCTGAGAATTGAATGATGTATTAGTTGTTTTGGGCCCATGCTTGTGTTTGTTTTTATGTGAATTATGAATTATGGAATAATTGAACAATATATATTAAGATATAATGTTATGAGATATATGATGGTTTCATGGAATGATATGATCACAATACATATACAAATTACTAAAAATGAATGTGGCTGAAGAAAATATGTTAAATGATGAGAAATGAATTGTTGAAAGACTTGAGCAGAGATAAGTCTTGATATTGAAAATGAGATTATGGAAATATAATGTGATGTGTAATATGTATATGGGTGTGGGATTTGTGTGTGTTGTTTCATGAATAATATGATAAGCCATCGAATTGTGGCTTATGTTAAAGATATATATAAATAATGAAATTAGTGAAAAGATATGAAAAGTTCATTGAAAATGAGAAACATGATAAGAATATGATGATAAATGATGTTAGTGATGTGAGTATAATTTTCTATAATGTATGTATCTGCTATTTATTAGTACCACTAAGCTTTCAAGCTTAGCGCAGATGTATAAATCGCGCAGGTGAGTAGATAGATGTTCTGGGAGTTAAATAGTTGTGCCACGAGAAGAATAAGAGTATTTCGAGGCCAACTAGAAGGTGGTGCATATATGTACAATTTTATTATGTTGTATTTTGATAAAAATGTATATGTACATAAGTGAATTTTTAAAAAGACAATGTAATTTATATATATGTAATATAATCAAAAGTATAATGGTTTTGTAAATGTTCTTTTATTAAAAATACATAATTGATATGGAACTAATGTAAGGGATTTAAACAATACTGAAACGTGACATCCTTATATTTTAAATATGAATTGTCTGTATACAGTTTATATGTACAGTACTTATATAGAGTATATGGGTGTTACAATTATTTCTAGAAGAAATGGTACTCGTTTCAGGGTAAAGACTCTTAAGGAGATTTTGGGATCGAAACTAGGGAGGCGACCCTTAATTGGGCCAAATACCTAGGGTGAAAAGACTGGGTCGTAAGCCTCAAGGACAATTCCTGTCGTGGAACCGTGAGGGAAATGGCATTGTAGCAGTCCCTTAAAGCGGGCAGGGTGAAAAGGCTAAGCCGTAAGCCCAGGGCCATTGGGATATCCTCGACTGGACTCAATGATATTCCGACTTAACTATACAAGCCAATTTTCTCCAAAATATCCAGTAGGTTTCCTGACTGAGAGTACGCCCAAAAATTGGATAGACCAAGGAAAGTTCGACCGGACCTAATGCAAGACCGATCGGACTATTTAAAAATTACTTAAGTCCGAAGCCATTGGATCTCCACTCGATAAGTGGAAGCCACGTGGACCAACCGTTGGAAGAGCATTTAGCAGAATTTAAATTACTCCGACCTAACCATGTATAATTCTTATCGGACCACACCATTTCTTACCGGACCTTTATAAGTTCGACCAAAATTTTGCTCTGGCAGAGAAATTAGTGGAAGACAAGAATAAAACATGTTGGACCTAACTTCAAATGGCTAATTCTTGACTTGAAGGCTATAAATACCTTATCTAACTTCATGTTTAAGAAGTTTTTGATTTGTAATAGCCTTCTTGAACATCTTTCTTTCTTTTGCATCAAAATCGCTTTTTTGTATTAATTAATTGTTGGGTGTGGGTATTACACACCATCTAAAGTTTGAGTTTGAGCTTGAAAACACTTAGGTTGTGAGAGTAAGCCTGGGAAAACTCTTGTAAGGGTTATGAGAAAGTAATCTCAAACCATTATAAGTAGTTTAGTGTGAGCTAGAGAAAACACCAAGTTAGAGTTAAGCTTGTATAAACTCAAAGCTAGTGGAACCTCAACAATTTGTTAAGGAAGTGAATGTAGGATTAAGGTAAATCCGAACCACTATAAATCTTTGTGTTCCATCTTCTACTTAATCTTCATCTACATCTTCTACACTTCTTTTTAATCTTTGAATTTTTTGAATTAACCATCTTTTCTTAAGCCAAACCAATTCAAACCCCCTCTTAGTTTCTATCTTGGGACAACACTGTTAATAATTCATGTCTCTTTTTCAATATTTTCTTTTTTGTACACAACGCACATGCACACAATAAAATTGATCTTTTTTGCGTGTCTAAAAAATATTTTTATACTTACAAATATTTTTTCCATGCAGGGCGTAAAAGTACATGGGTACAGCAAAAAATAGCCAAATTTTTTGCAAAACTGACTCTACTGAAATTATTTTTTTTGTAGATATCTCAGGTCCAAAGCCCAAACCTTCTTTCCGAGTCCAAAACCTAAACCATCTATGGTCCATAACCCAAATTATTTTTTGAGTCTAGAATCCAAACCAACTCGGGTCCAGAACCTAAATTATTTTTGGAGTCTAGAACTCAATCCGGGTCCAGAAACTAAACCAACTTGGGCCCATAACCCAAATTATTTTTCAATTCCAAAACTCAATTCAGATCCAGAACTTAAACCAACTCGAGTCCAGAATCTAAATTATTTTTCGAGTCCAGAACCCAATATAGGTCCAGAACCCAAACCAACTTGGGTCCATAACCCAAATTATTTTTTTAGTCTAGAACTCAATCTGGGTCAAAAATTTGAACCAACTCGATCTTTTAAATTAAATTGCTTATCAATCTTTGAATAAATTTAAGACATTCAAGTAGGGGGCAAGACTGTAGACCCTCAATTTTGGTACCGATCCAAAATTATAATTTTTATTTGAAGGCCATATCAAGTCTAAACCTAATAACAAGTCACAATATAAACCAATTATAATTATTTAATATTTATGTTGCCAATTATAATTATTTAATATTTGGTTTGTGTGGGTTCAGTGACTGTTGTGGTTAATATATTATTTGGTCAAACCAGTTGGCCAAGTCTTGCCAATTCGACATGAGCTTGTAGCTCATGTCCAATTGGCATGAGCCAATTCGATATGAGCCTCATATTAAATTGCCCATGCCAATTTGACATGAGCAATTGCTCGTGCCAAATTGGCAGGAGCTGGCTGGAACAAACCTACTTGTGCACGATTTTCACACTTGGATTCTCTGAGGCCATTTAGATTTTGTTTATCCAAAGTTTAAAAGGACTAGGAGGATGCCCTAGTGTTACATATATAAAGGAGATTAATTGACAAAAGAAATGATCGGCAATTAGCAGCAATAATCAAACATGCTGTAACAAAGATCAAAGCAGAAAGAAAAAAAAAAGAACCAGTAAGCACAATCAAGGCAGTGTCTAGACAATTGCCAAATTGCCAAAGCTCGACCAAAGAACTAGGTTAATTCAGGAAGTAGCAAACGTCAAGCTTGGTTCAACTCATTCAATTTGGTGGAGCCAACGAACGAAGGTTTGTTCCCTGTGTTTAATTCATTCAAATCATAATAGGTACATTATTGTTATCTCATACAGTAGTTTGCAAAATATTCAAACAATCTAGTAGTAATGCTTATTTTTTAAAATAATTTTGTTCATCATAGTAGCTAATATTAAACCTTGGTCCTTAGCTAAAACCCTAATTCTAAAACCTTAATTCACTAAAACCAAATTTCCTAAACCCTAGTTCCATAACCCTAAAACCTTAATTCACCAAAACCAAATTTCCTAACCCTAGTTCTAGAAACTCAAAACCCTAATCTGTAAAACCATAATCAAATTTCCAAAACCAAACTTCCTAAACCCTAGTTTCAGAAACCCAAGACCCTAATATGTAAAACCATAACCCAATTTCCAAATCCAAATTTCTTAAACCCTAATTTCCAAACCCTAATTCATAAAAACCCTAATCTTAAACATCTAACCCTAATTCATAAATATCCAGCACTCTAAAACCCTAAATTTTCTTAGAAACCCTAATTTATAAATCAAAACTCTAAATTTCCTTAAAAACCCTAATTTATAATTAAAAATTCTAAATTTCCTTAAAAACCCTAATTTCCCTCTAAAACCCTAAACTTCCACAAAAACCCTAATTTTCAAATCAAAACTCTAAATTTCCTTAAAAATTCTAATTTATAAATCAAAAAACTAAATTTTCTTTAAAAACCCAATTTCCCTCTAAAACCCTAAATTTTCATAAAAATCCTAATTTTCAAATCAAAACTCTAATTTTTAAATCAAAACCCTAAATTCCAAAATTAAAACTCTAAAACCTTAATTTTCCTTAAAAACCCTAATTTTCTTTAAAAACCATAGTTTTTATTCTAAAACCCTAATATTGTTTTCTAAAAGTCTAGTTTGTATATTTAGCCACCAATTGAAATTTTAATCCAATTTCACATATTATGTATCATTATATATTAATATTAATTATTTTATTTTGTAATGGATGTTTTATTTTTGATGATTTGCTTTTAATTACCGTGAATATTTGAATGGTTGATTTCTGTAGCTAAATGCTTTTATTTGTTTATTTTGGTTTCAAGATGTAATATGTATGTTTTCACTTCGTGGATACCTCATTAATTAAGACTAATATAATTTAATTTATTTTGAGTTTTGAATCAATATAAGGGACATGTTTCCACCTATGGTGGGTGTCCTATCTTTTTATTTTGTTTTCTTTTTGGACATCGGACATTATAAAGTCATGTTTCCATTTATGGATGGGTGCCTATTTTGTTTGTTTCATTTGAATAAAATGATGGATTTATATTTCTTTTAATTCGTGTGTAATGGATGATTCTATAATATTTAAGAATTTAATAATATTTAGACCTGAAAAGGATGTCGGTTCCAATGAACCGGGCGCTGTGGTGGTGCTAGGTCATTCTCCCCTTCCCAATGCATACCAAACTTTTTAAACCCAATAGGGGGTTAGGGATTCCTTAGGAATCAAGTCATCCACCCCTTTCTTTTTCCTAACCCATCCATGCGGCGACTCCATTTTCTCCAGGTTTAGGCTTGTGGTCTCTAAGGCCCTGAACCTAACAGCACCGAAGTTGCAAGAACCATTTCACATGGGAGTGGGGATGAAAATCTCTACTCATAAAAATATATATGTGCTTAAAAAATATAAATTTTAAATGTGAAAATATATTTAAAATGATTAAAATGACCATAAAATGAATATTTAAGGCTCAAATTGACTTTTTCATCAATCTAGACTTTTTTAAAATCAACTTTTTTTTTTCAAAACTCCTTCAAAACTCATTTAAAATAATTTCAAAACACTGTTTTGAGCATTCTAGGATATTCGAAATGCAAAAAAATATTAAGAGACCAACAATCTAAAAATCATACCCGAAAACCCAAAATTGGCTTTAAAGGTCAACTAGCAAACCCGCCAATCAAAACTGATAGATCAACCTATGCTCACTAGTGGATCTGCTAGTTTTGAGGATAGAGGAGCCCCAAACTTGAAGAGTGTGACCTTTTAGGCAATTTATTGGGAAAACTCTGTCGAATTTTCAATTTAACTATTCCAAAACTTCCAAAATTATTCCTAAACACTTCCAATCACATCAAAACATTACATTTGGGAAGAAATCTCACAAAAGCTCAAGTTTATAAACCAAAACTGAAGATTTTAGTGAATTTCAAGTTTTTTTTTGCATCAACTTGAAAATTTAAAGTCTTAGAGGAGCCTGCTTGATGGTTTGTGGCTTTAACCTTAATTTTATCTCATTTCTTACATATTTCTTCTCTTTTTCAATTCTTTAATTTTGATTTTCTTGAAATTATGATGATTCAAATTGATTAAAGGATTAAAAAGGGTTAATATGATCTTAAAATGAACTTAAACATCCTTTTGGTAATTCTATCACTTGTAATCAATTTGGATTAATGATTATATGTAAAAATTGACATTTGGACATGGGTTTCAACTCCTTTACCACTCCTGGACATCCTCCCTTGATTTTGGAACTTTGAATGAGTGAATTTGGAACTTTTGGGACATCATTGAACTGATTCTTGAACCTTTGCTAGATTGTATTTGTTATGGACATAAAATTTGGACTTCTTGGACAAAACTAAATCTGGACCTTTTGAGGATAGAAATAACATACTTTTGACATTCAAAATTGCTGGACATTTAACCTAAAATCAATCTAAACATTGGATTTTCACCAAAAGTTAAAGAAACCCCATTTTTGTGCCCCTTTTATTTATGCAAGTTTTGGTTTATTTTCAATCGTTTTTTAAGTTTTGAAATTATAAAATTATTTTTATGGGTTTTAAGGTGTTTTAGATAACTAAAATGATTTTTATAAAAAAATTCCTAATTTTTGAATTTTAGACAGACTTTTGTCTCTAATTTTGTGCTGAGTGAATTTTTTCTTTGGATTTGAAAATAAATTAATATAATCATATATTTAACATGTTTAAGATATCTAGATTGAAAATTTGGCATTTTGCATGAAAATTAAACTTTTTGCATAATTAGACTTGGTTTTACCTCAATAAGGCTGCCATACATGAGCTCACCTCTAATTTGATTCTAATGTATTTAATCAATTTTATTATGATGATTTGTGTTGAAATATGGTATTTTTGGATAGTTGTAGCATGATTTGTGTTTTTATAAGTCACAATGTTATTTGTCTCGATTTACATGCCTTATAAGATCTTATCTTTATTTTTATTTGAATATGCTTTAAATGTATTAATATGAAGGTTTGTGATTAGCTGTGATGATTTTAAGTGATTATGATGTGATTGGTAATGTTATATGAGTATTAATGTATATTTTGCCCTATTGTCAATTTTGTATTGATTTTGGTTATTTATCTTTAAAAATGATAAAGTAGTCTTTTTAATATACTTTTACTTCTAGATTGGCTTATAGGATTTATTATCGGATGTGAGGGTATGTTTTTGTCTCTAATGAGTGCTTATTTATTTTTATTTATTTTATCAGCTATGAATAATTTTATACCATGTACATATTTATTTGATGCAATGAAATGTCTATGTTTGCCCCTTGCATATTCTTATTGTTTGCTTAGAGGATAATACTATGATATTTGAAAATAATTATGAGCGGGGGTTTTTACCCCCACTCCCGGTGTAATGGTTGTTGTGACTTAGGCACTGTTAGGCTCTGAGCCTTAAAGAACAAAGGCCTAAGCCCAAAGAATTGGAGTCACCACCCGAATGGGCTAGGAAGATAGAAAGGGATGGATAACTCAATTTCTAAGGAATCCTTAACCCTTACTGGGTTCGAAAAGTTGAGTTCGCACGGGGAAGGTAAGAATGACCTAGCTCCCCCATAACGGTCTGTTTATTAGAACCGGCCTCCTTTTTAGGTCTAAATATTGTTAAATTTTTAACTTATTATGATATTATATATATTACATGTAATTATTGAAATAAACATCATATTATAAATCAAACATATCAAACAAAATGGTCACCCATATAAGATAGAAACATGCCCTTACAAATGTCCAAAATTTATAAAAAAAAACAATATAAATTACTACACTTACCAAAATGTGGAAACATATCCCTTATAATAGTTCCAAAGTCCATAAATAATTAAATTACATAAATCTAATAAATAAGACACCCACAAGTGGAAACATGCCTTTTACATCTTCCACAAATAAAAATTAAAATCATAAACATATAAATCATCATACAAAGAATTATAAAATTAGGGCTTAATTAAAAAATATAAGATTAATCACAAAAAATTGCAGTCCACAAGCAAAGCTTAATATTAACCTATTAACAAAATATAGTGTGCGATATACACAGCGGTCCCAAAATATAAATTAGGATTTTTCCCATAAATGATTTACCATATTCATCGAATGAGTTGCTGCCTCTAGAATATAAATTAGGGTTTTTATCCTAAACTAGGTTTAACGTGCAAAATAGGGTTTTATCATCAATTTATGAGTTTTAAAAATAAGGTTAGGATTTAGTATGCTATTAGTTTGGAATACCATATTAGTATTTCGGATTGCAATAATAAATTTATAAAGCTAATCACTGAGGATGATCAATTAAAATGAATGAATTGATCTCAGATTGCATTTTAAGATAAATTAAAATAATAAAACAAAACATAATAAAAGTAAAATAATGAGGATGGTCAATTGATTTAAATGAATGAAAACCATACCTACGTTATTGGCTCTACTAAGCAATTGCGTTGATCTAAGCTTGAACACAATCTTCTAGATTATGCCTTGCTTACGGTGCAATTCACTTGAGTAAAACAAGTCTCATTGATGTGTCTCAATTGCTTCTAATTGCTTCTGTGTTTTTTTTTTTTTAATTCTGGCCTGTGCTTCTTTTCACTTTTAATTGCTTAATTGCTACTGCCTAATTTTAAGGTTTCTTGCTCCCCCTTTGTTGATCATTCTTAACCCCTTTATTATGTTGAATTAAGGTTGCATTGGGGTTAAGACTCTAGATAGTATTAGGAAACACTGTTTTTATCTAAATTCATTCGAGTTTAAGTAGAATTAGGACACTTAAAACACAATTAGGCTGGTATTAAGGGCTCATGGAGAATTAGCATTGGCCAATTCGCCATGAGCATGGCTCATAGGAAATTCATCATTATTTTGGTTTTTAAAACTTGGTTCATGCTTTTAAAATCAGATCGGCCTTGGTTTGGATTTTCAGAGTTGGACCGAACTTAATTCAAGCTTTTAAAATTGGATTGGATTAATTTAAGATTTAAAATTGGATTGGATTTGA
Organism: Garcia nutans; assembly: GCA_947685225.1. Taxonomy (NCBI): domain Eukaryota; kingdom Viridiplantae; phylum Streptophyta; class Magnoliopsida; order Malpighiales; family Euphorbiaceae; genus Garcia; species Garcia nutans. The sequence goes on from CANTUV010000013.1 coordinate 5,397,895, forward strand.
TTTGGCCCTTTTAATTGGGACTGAACTCATTTTGGGCCAAAATTAAGGGTCTTTAATAATATAACTCTAGGACCTGAAAAGGAGACCGGTTCCAATAAATCGGACATATAGTGATAGTAGGATATACCCTGTTATAGCTAAGCATGCCCAATTTTCTGAGCCCAATTGGGGTTGGGGATTTCTTAGGAATCGAGTTACCACCCCCTTTCTTATTTTCTTAATCTATATGAGTGGCAACTTAGGCCTATGGTCTTTAAGGCTGCAAGCCTAAATAGTTCCAAAGATGCAATCACTGGGTGTTAGGGCAAAAATTCCTGGCTCATAACATGTATCGCATGTATCATTATTCAATGTAATGTATGATTTTATATTTAAAATGTATGATTTATTTATCTCTATCCAATCTAATAATATATGAGTCATAGAGGAGGCAGATTCTCATGAACTGTGCATATACGAGTAATGGAAAATTTTTCTATTATTTTCATACGTACCTAACTTCCCAAATCCAGGAGAGGGTTAGGGATTCCTCATGAAATCAAGAGTGTGCCACTCCCTTATCATCTCTAGGTCTTTATCGGGTGGTAACTTCATTCTCATGAGCCTTAGCCAGTTCGATCTCTAAGGTTAATAGCATATTAGATCTTTGAGGTCAAGAACCTAGCAGTGCCAAGTCATAAAACTATTTCACCAGGAGCATTTTGGACCAGGCGCTCATAGATGGTCCCAAAGTTTTTAAGCTATGTTGCTAGGATGGTTAGCTCATTTAAGCTAGGTTTGAGTGGCATATGTTCAATTTGGTTAAGAACTTGTGGCTCAGGTTCATGGTTTTATTAGTTCATGGTTCATGTCTTAAGGTAGGATGCCTTATAGTTTGATTTTCTAAGGGGCTTAAAGCTTTTGATGTATGATATGTATGTATATATACGTGTATGAAAATAGTTTCATGGTACAGTGTCATACTATTATGGTTTATGGAACCTAAGGCCCAGGTCTATAGTCATTGGTTGAGTGAGAGGATGGTTTAGTCTAAAAGGTCCTGTTACACTAGGACCATTATATATCTAGCCACATGTTAGATAAAGAATCTTATGTGAATCCAACAATACTACATGTTCATTACACCTTAAAAGGATTTAAGATTAATTGCAAGTTGGATGCTTTTACTATCCCCCAACACATCCAATGATCGTTGCCATGTAGATACTACTTACTATCCAAAAGGATCCTAAAACTAGAGGTAATGAACCCTTAAGAAAGACAATGGTTGAAAAGGAAATGTTTGATTAAAGGGAATCCATTAAAAATTTTCTTTTGAAAAATTCTTTCCTCAATAAAGTCACCAACTGTGAAACCTCGCTCGAGCACCAATCCAACCTACTAAAATGATCCAAAATCCTTATTTGTATATGATCTCACACAAATCACTATGTACAGTCTTTACTTAGTTTGATAAATATGTGTTTAAAAAATTTGGCCTTTATTTTAAAAAGGTTTGTTTATTTTATCTTAAGAGGAAAGATGGCCTCCATTTTAAAAAGTTTATTTACAATTTAGAGTCACCACTTCAATTTATTTTGTAATGTTTAAAATTTTAAATACTAAACACTTAATTTAATATTGATAATTGATAGTGAATTGTGTTATAAGTGACATGGATAAGTAATGTAAATAGTAGATCTTAAAAATTTACTGAAGAAATTATTTATTTTTGCAATTTTACAAGACTAAAAATTGAATTAGAATCAAAGGTTAAGAGTGAGGGTGCACCTAGTTAAAATGAAATTGGCCACATTAGATTAAACTATATATATGTGTGTGGACAGGTGTGTGTTTATGTAGAAGCTTCTTTCTTCTTCTCTCTTCTTCTTTCCACATTCATCATCACCAACACCACCAAAACGCCTCCTTTCTTCTTCTTTTCAAAACTTTAGCCAAAATTTAAGAGGAAATCATATCTAGTTAAAAGTTTTTAGAATAATAAGTTGGAAAAGTTGAGATAATCAACAAGTGATTAAAGAAGAAAAGGGATTGTGAAAGAGTATGTGTTTATATATTTTTAATTTGCAACTATCTGAATTTCTATGAATTTTATTGTTTAAAGTGATTGATTGAGTTATCTTTGATGAGTTTTTACTGAAAAGTATTTGATAAAGACTCATTCTATGTCAAAGAAACTAGTTTTGATTCATTTTTATCATGTATTTGGATATATGGTGTTTAAGTTGTTAAGTGTGTGAAATATAGAATTTTGCTTGACACAACCAGTGACACGCCCATGTCACTAGGCTTGTCAATGATGTTGTATTTCAATGTTGATGACATGACTAATAACATGCCCGTGTCATTAGGCATGTTATAGATACTATGATGTAAAATAAATGACACGGCTAGTGACACGCCCATGTCATTGGGCGTGTCGTAGCTACTGTAATACAAGTTAAATAACATGGCCAGTGAAATGCATGTGTCATTGGGCATGTCAAAGCTTCTGTAAAATGTGTAAATGACACGGTCATTGATACGCCCATGTCATTGGGTGTGTCACTTGAAGAAATTTTCCCAAAATAGCTCTTTTTCTTATCTTTCATCCTTGATTTTGGCCTAAATGACTATAAGGCCTTAAAGTGTAAAGGATTTTTGAAATAACCCTAACAAGTAGTTTAAAAAATTTATTTTGAATATATTATAAATATGTGTGATACTAATTGTTGATCAAAGGATTGCTCCATTGAAGTGCTATACATAAATTAATGTTAGTTAAAAACTAATGAATTGTCTAAAATATATTGATTTTAGATCTAGCTTGGGATTGAATGGCTGGCCAAAGGAAGGATATCAAAAGTGATAGTGGGCACTTTGTGCCATCAATAGACACTCTGTGTCACCGTACTCAGTGGTCATTCACGCCATAGTGGGCCATTGGCCAAATTTATACAGTGGGCATTAAATTGCCAACAGTGACCCATTATCCAAATCTACGATCTGAGTTCAGTATGTATGGGCATAATTAAAGAAGTTATCTACATTGAAAATAGTGTGTTATATGGTTATTGCTAAATTAATCAATTTTGAATTTAAATCGTGTTTAGTATTTCAAGTTTCAATGAATTTATTAATTTCTTTATTAAACGTTCTAATAATGATATTTTCCATTGTTTCTAAATTATGTAACATTTAGATCTCTTTCCTTTAAATTTTCTTGCATATTGTAAATACATAAGCAACACTAAGCTTTGCTTAGTGTGTTGGAATTATTTTCTGATGCGTAGATCAAACAAGAAGAGTTGAGAGTACAGAGTGAAAGATATACGTTCCTAGTCAACTGCATCACAAAGGTTCAAAGAACAATATTGTATATATTATTTTCTGTATAGTTTCAGAGGAAAATTATAGGAGTTGCTCCTCCTATAAAATCTCCACTGCCAGTGTCCTAAAGATCTCCATTGGAGAGAATTAGGAAATTGGGAGCAGAAGATCTTAAAGCTCATGATACTGATAAGTCTTCAGTAGCGGAGTATTGGATGGAGAGGATTGTGAGAGTTTTTGATATTCTGCATTGTACTAATGAGGAAAGATTAGAGTGTGTAGTTTCCTTGTTGCAGGAATAAGCTTATGCCTAGTGGGATACAAAGCAAAAAAGTGTACCCGCAAGTAGACTCACTTGGGTATTTTTCCAAGAAGAATTTAAAAGGAAAAATATTAGTGAGATTTATTTAGAGGAGAAGCATCGAGAGTTTTTATATCTTAAGCAAAGGCAATCATCTATGTTTGAATATGAGAGGCAGTTTGTTCACCTCAGCAAATATTTTCCATAGTTAGTTGCATCTGAGGAAGAGAAGTGTAAGCGGTTTGAACAGGGTTTGAACAGTAAGATCCGGGTGTATTTAGTAGCGATGAGGATTAAAGAGTTTTCCACTCTTGTTAATGCAGCAGTTGCCATAGAAAATGAAATTAAATAAGAGCAGGGAAGAAGACAATAATCAAAGAAGGGATTTTCTAGTGAACAACAGCAAGGTGACCAGAAAAGGCAGAGAAATATTCAAGCCCAAACTCAGGGGTCTAGTATAGGAAGTGGAGCTAGTTTTCAAAGGTCTAGAGGTGGTAGGTTTGGAGTGGCTATAGGCTTATCTTCAAGGGCTGTTACTACACCTTATCAATATTATGGTGAGGGCCATGCAAGTGAAGATTGCTGGTATCAAAAAGGAGCTTGTTTGAAATGTGGTTCTTTAGAGCATAAAATTAGAGATTGTCTAACTATAAAAGAACTAAAAGTTGCTGAAGGACATAGTTTTGTATAGAGGTCTTAGTCAGGCCATGGGTCAGGTAGAGGTGGTTGACCTAGTGTTTGTCAAAAGAGAAGATTTGAAACAATGGATAGACCTCAGACTCGAGGCAGCACTCTAGCTAGGGCTTATGCCATGAAAGTTGTGGAGGACCAAGATGCTCCTGATGTTGTAGTTGGTAAATTTTCTTTACTTGGTCTTGATGTGTATGCATTATTATATCCTGGTTCTACACATTCTTACATTTGTATAACTATAGCTTCGTGGAAGAGAATGTGTGTTGATAAACTTGATTATGAGATAGAAGTTACTAATCCCTTAGGCCATAGTGTGAAGGTAAATAAAGTATATCAAAATTGTCCACTTAGAGTTCATGATGTAGAACTTCCTACTGATTTGATTGAGCTTCCATTCCATAACTTTGATGTAATCTTGGGAATGGATTGGTTGTCCCAACATCAAGCAGTTATGGACTATTGTAGTAAAGTTATGTCTTTTAAGATTCTAGGTTGTGGTGAAATTATAGTTCGAGGAGAAAAACAATTTTACCCTTCTAGTTTGATTTCTGCAACTAAAGCTGGAAGGTTGATTAGGAAGAGGTTTGAAGCTTACCTTGCTTATGTTAATGATACAGGACATTCAAGTAAGGCTTTGGGGGACATACCTACCGTGAGTGAGTTTTCAGATATATTTTCAGAAGAATTACCTAGAATACCACCAAAGAGGGAGGTAGAATTTGTTATTGATGTAGTTCCAGGTATGACACCAATTTCTATTCCACCTTATAGAATGGAACCTTCAGAGTTAAAAGAGTTAAAGGTGCAAATTCAGGAATTACTTGATAAGGGCTTTATTAGACCTAGTGTATCACCCTGGGGTGCACCGGTTTTATTTGTAAAGAAGAAGGATGGTACCTTAAGATTGTGTATAGATTATCGACAGTTGAATAAAGTGACTATTAAGAATAAGTACATGTTACCTAGGATTGATGACTTGTTTGATCAATTAAGGGGAGCGGGTGTTTTCTCTAAGATTGATCTTAAATTGGGCTATTATCAGATGAAAGTTAAAGAAGTAGATATTCTAAAAATGGCTTTCAAAACTCGATATGGACATTATGAATTTTGGTTATGCCCTTTGGTTTAGCTAATGCTCCAGCTAATTTTATGGACTTGATGAATTGAGTTTTCAAAATCTATTTAGACCAGTTTGTAATTATTTTCATTGATGATATATTGGTTTATTCCAGAAATAAAGAGGAGCATAATAAGCATTTGAGAATTGCACTACAGATGCTAAGGGAGAAACAATTGTATGCTAAACTATCGAAATGTGATTTTTGGTTGACGAAAGTGGCATTTCTAGGTCATGTAATATTAGCTAATGGTATACATGTGGATCCTAGTAAAATTGAGACTATTTTGAATTGGCAGCCACCAAAGAATATAACAGATGTCCGAAGTTTTCTTGGGTTAGCTGGTTATAATAGAAGATTTGTGCAAGGGTTTTTGAAGATAGCATTTCCTTTAACTAAGCTCCTTAGAAAAAAAACTAAATTTGAGTGGAATGCCCAGTGTCAAGCTAGTTTTGAACAATTGAAGGCTATGTTAACTGAAGCACCGATATTGACACAACCGACCCTATATAAGGATTATGTGATTTATAGTGATGCTTCTCATCAGGGACTAAGTTGTATATTGATGCAAGAGGGTAAGGTAATTGCTTATGCTTCTAGGCAATTAAAATCTCATGAATTGAATTACCCTATACATGATTTGGAGTTAACTGCTATTGTATTTGCTCTTAAGATCTAGCGACATTACTTGTATGGTAACAGGTAATATATTTTTGCTGACCATAAAAGTTTGAAATACTTGCCAACACAAATAGAATTAAACTTAAGGCAGAGGAGGTGGAGGGAATTGATCAAAGATTATGATTGTATTATCGATTATCATCCTAGAAAAGCTAACGTGGTAGCCGATGCTTTAAGTCAAAAGACTTTAGCAGATATGTTATAAATAAATATTATAATACTATATGTATATATTAACTAAATAAACTAAATGATATAGTATGTTATGTTAGCAGAATTAAGGGTTGAACCAACCATAAAGCAAAAAGTGATAGAAGCTCAGAAATAGAATCAAAAGTTGTTAGAAATTTTAAAACAAATGTATAAAGGTGAAAAACCATATTATGTTGTGTTAGAAAATGGTGGATTGTATTATAGAGGTCGATTGTGTGTACCTGATGTGAAGGAACTAAAGGAGTGTATTCTTGGTAAAGCTCATACTACTACATATACTTTATAGCCCGAAAGTAATAAGATGTATCAGAATTTAAAGTCACATTATTGGTGGCCTAGTATGAAAAGAGATATTATTGAATATGTCACTCAGTGTTTAGTGTGTCAACAAGTCAAAGCAGAACATCAAATTCCATCGGATCTTTTGCAACCTATATCAATACCAGAATGGAAGTGGAATAGAATCACCATGGATTTTGTGACAGGACTTTCTAACACCCAAAAGAAGCATGATATAATTTGGGTAATTATTGATCGATTAACTAAATCAACTCATTTCCTTCCCATTCGAGTTGATTGTTCAATGGATAGAATTTTTGAATTGTATATTAATGAGATAGTTAGGCTTCATGGAGTACCAATGTCTATTATTTCATATCGAGACCCTCGCTTTACTTTAAAATTTTGGAAAAGTTTTTAGAAAGCATTGGGTACTCAACTTCATTTTAGTACTGCATTTCACCCACAGACTGATGGTCAATCAGAAAGGGTGATACAAATACTTGAAGATATGCTTAGAAGTTGTGTAATCGATTTTGAAGCTAGTTGGGATATATATTTGCCTTTAGTAGAATTTGCCTATAACAACAGTTATCAGACGAGTATTGGAATGGCGCCATATGAAGCACTATATGGAAGGAAGTGTAGAACTCCATTGTGTTGGGTGGAATTGAATGAGAGCAAACTTGTGAGACCTAATCTCATAAGACAAACTGAAGACAAAGTGAAGATTATAAAGGATCGATTACAAATTGCAATGGATAGATAGAAATCTTATGCAGATTTGAAATGGCATGATATTGAGTATAGTATGGGAGATAAGGTATTTTTAAAAGAATCACTGTGGAAGAAGGTTCTTCACTTTGGAAAGAAAGGTAAACTAAGTCCTAGGTTTATTGGACCATATGAAATACTTGAACATGTAGGTCCCGTAGCTTATCAACTAGCTTTGCCTCTAGAATTGGCTAAGATTCATAATGCATTCCATGTGTCGATGCTTAGACAATATATCAGATCCTTCACATGTGATTCAAACAAAGTCCATTGAAATTCAACCAGATTTGAATTATGAAGAATAACCAATAGCTATCTTAGCTCATGAAATAAAGGAATTGCGTAATAAGCGCATTCCTTTAGTAAAAGTGCTGTGGAGAAATCATTCAATGGAGGAAGCCACTTAGGAAAGCGAAGAGACAATGAGACAACAATACCCTCAATTATTTCAAGCGTCTATAGCAGGTAAATTTTGAGGATGAAATTTCTTTAGTTGGGGAGAATTGTAATGTTTAATATTTTAAATAGTAAACCCTTAATTTAATATTGATAATTGATAGTGAATTGTGATATAAGTGGCATGGATAAGTGTTGTAAATAGTAGATCTTAAAATTTTACTAGAGAAATTATTTATTTTTACAGTTTTATGAGACTAAAAATTGAATTAGAATCAAAGGTTAAGAGTGAGAGTGCACCGTAGTTAAAATGAGATTAGCCACATTAGATTAAAATATATATATATATGTGTGTGTGTGTGGACAGGTGTGTGTTTATGTAGAAACTTCTTTCTTCTTCTCTCTTCTTCTTTCCACGTTCATCATCACCAACATCACTAAAACTCCTCCTTTCTTCCTTCTTTTCAAAACTTTAGCTAGAATTTAAGAGGAAATCACATCTATTTATAAGTTTTTAGAATAATAAGTTGGAAAAGTTGAGATAATCAACAAGTGATTAAAGAAGAAAAGGGATTGTGAAAGAGGTATGTGCTTATGTATTTTTAATTTGCAACTATCTAAATTTCTATGAATTTTATTATTTAAAGTGGTTGATTGAGTTATCTTTGATGAGCGTTTACTGAAAAGTATTTGATATAGACTCTTTCTATGTCAAAGAAACTAGTTTTGTTTCATATTTATCATTCATTTGGATATATAGTGTTTAAGTTGTTAAGTATGCAAAATACAAAATTTTGCTTGACACAACCAGTGACACGGCCATGTCACTGGGTATGTCAACAGTGCTGTGTTTCAATGTTGATGATAGGACTAGTAACACGCCTGTGTCATTAGACGTGTCATAGATACTGTGATGTAAAATAAATGACACAGCCAGTGACACACCTGTGTCATAGGGCGTGTCATAGCTACTGTAATGCAAGTTAAATGACATGGCCAGTGACACGCCCATGTCATTTGGCATGTCAAAGCTTCTGTAAAATGGGCAAATGACATGGTCATTGACTGGGCATGTCACTTGAAGAAATTTGCCCAAAATAGCTCTTTTTCTTGTCTTCCATCCTTGATTTTGGCCTAAATGACAATAAGGCCTTAAAGTGTAAAGGATTTTTGAAATTAACCCTAACAAGTAGTGTAATAATTTATTTTGAATATATGATAAATATGTATGATACTAAGTGTTGATCAAAGGATTATTCCATTGAAGTGCTATACATAAATTAATGTTAGTTAAAAACTAATGAATTGCCCAAAATATACTAATTTTAGATCTAGCTTGGGATTGAATGGTTAACCAAAGGGAGGATATCCAAAGTGATAGTGGGCAGTCTATGCCATCAATAGACACTTTGTGTCACCATACTTAGTGGGCATTCGTGCCATAGTGGGCCATTGGCCAAATTTATACAATGGGCATTAAATTGCCAACAGTGACCCGTTATCAAAATCTAGGATTTGAGTTCAGTGTGTATGGGCATAATTAAAGAAGTTATCTACATTGAAAATAATTTGTTATATGGTTATTGCTAAATTAATCAATTTTGAATTTAATCTTGTTTAATATTTCAAGTTTCAATGAATTTATTAATTTCTTTATTAAACGTTCTAATAATGATATTTTTCATTGTTTCTAAATTATGTAACATTTAAATCTCTTTCCTTTAAATTTTCTTGCATATTATAAATACATAAGCACTACTAAGCTTTGCTTAGTGTGTTGGAATTGTTTTCTAATGCACAGATCAAACAAGAAGAGTTGAGACTGCAGAGTGAAAGATATACGTTCCTAGCCAACTGCATCACAAAGGTTTAAAAACAATATTGTATATATTGTTTTCTATATAGTTCACATGGCAATACTTTATAATTTTTGTAAGACAGTTGTATAAGATTCTGGGTAGCTTGAGAATTATAATAATGTAAGTTAACAATTGGAGTTCTTTGTAAATTATCAGATATATGTTTATAATATAGGCATGATTATATAGTTCTTTTGAAAGTCTAATAACTGCATTAATACATAGAAGTATTTTAATTTTAATTCTATAATACATATATGGACAAGTGTAAGTATTTAGGTGATATCACATATATAGTTAAGTGTTTATAGACTATGTAGGGGGTGTTACATATTTTACTTGAAAAGTTTAAGGACAAAACCTATTTAATTGATTCCATGAAAATGTTTAATTTTTCACAGTGCAATAAAGTACTAGTCTGAACTAATCACTATGGGTTTTAGACTAAATTTTCAAGTTTTAAGTAATAAATGATTTCCCTTCAAAAGAAAACTTTTAGAAAATAATATTTGACATCCATCCACTCAAATCATCAATAAGGCAAATATGAAAAGTAATTGCAACTTCAAAAGTCATAAAAATGGGAACTTTAACTTTAGCCCTTATGCATACTAGGTTAAGCATAAATCCCTAAAAATAATCCATAAAATAAAGCAAACATAATGACATAATAGCTTACAAAGAGAAAAAATAAGGATGAAATAAAGAACATAAGAGAAGAAGAAAATAATTAATTAAATCAATTTTGTGGCTATTAAGTGGGCCTGCCACTTTGAGTGAAATTCCAAGATGTGCCTACATATCCATTTGAATAAGAATCAAGGCTCTTAGTAGTTCATGTGATGCAACCATTGAAGGGATTTAGCTACTATTGAAGAATGCAAGGAGATTCCAACTACAAGCTTGGACTCCTGCAATCAAAACAAGGCCTGATTCATCTTTGTGAAGTTTCAGAATGTCTGGAGGTCCCGCCACTAGCATAGCAGTTGCCATATTGATTTCATGTTCAGTCTCATGGTCACAATCTTTGCTACAAACTCTTCTATGTTGATATCATTATCTCATATCCAGCCTCACTATCGTACGATGTCTTACGCCCAGCCTTATGGTCGCACGAACCACCGCAAACCCTTTTATGCTCCAACGGACCAATTTTTGTATTTTAAACTTATTTTGATATTTTTAATTCTTATTTAGGATATTATACTTGGAAATTCTTATTTAGGATTATTATTATTAGTTGTAATAATGGATTATATCCAGATTCATTAGATTTTCCTAGATTTATTAGGTTTCCTATTATAATAAGAAAGGTTAATCTAAACAACCTTGTTTACTACTAGGTTAAGGATTCTCTTATACCGATATAAAGGTACCAATCTCTACATTGTAATTCATTCAGTTTTGATCAATAAAAATTAAAGAACTTTGTTCTTGGGAGATTACATATCTCTTGTTACCTTGATTCTTATTTGAATCAACTTCCATACACAGAGTTAACGAATTGAGTGTTATTAATACATTCTCTCCTACATTATTAGGTTTGGATCAAGGTCTTAGAGAAAGGATCTAATTTAGCTTTCCAATGAGTTTCTTTTGAGTGTAAATGTGTTGGGTCTCTAGTCATTATACTTGTGGTTCACATCATTCTACCTTTGATTGTAAAAGACTTAAGTTTAATTTATCATGTTTTGATAGCGTTTGGTTTTGTTATTGAATTGAAAGAGATGAGTTTAAAAGATACATTTAAATATTTTCTCTTTCTTTGCTTGATGAAGGGTTGAAGCGCTTTACCCCTCCTTAGTTTCACCTTAGGACTTGACTTGATTCTTGACTTGAATTGAAAAGAGATACTGCTTTTGTGTTTATTAAATCCAAAAACTAATTAAATTAATCAAAAGAAAAGAAAAAAATAGAAGAAGAGAAAATTGCTCATAATAACTGATCCTAAGTATTCTGGTGTGTAATTGGAGGAGAAAAGAGTTGCTATTTATTGAAAAAGATGAAAAATGGAAAAAGATGAAATAATCAGCAGCCTGAGAGTAGTAACTACATAAGTTGCACACTAGAACCTGATTTTATGTCATCCATGATTTATGGAAGAACTCAATTCAATAGTCAATTGAAGTCCAATTTTAATCAGAGCAATCATCACATAGGTCACTCCTGGTCACCAACCGTTGAGGCTTCTAATAATTATAAGCTTAAAATAATTCTGGCATCATATAGGCCATGCCCAGCGGCTAGCCTTTAAGGATCCAAATCAGCATTAGCCTAAAACTAATTTAGCATTAAGATAGGTTTACATAGACATCATAGGTCAAAACCTAGGACGAGCCTCCCTTACCCTATTAGAGTGGGTTTACATAGACATTTAAGGTTAAAACTTAGAATGGGCCTCCCTTACTGATGCGAACAATATGGCAATGTGAACAAGGCTAGCAAAGCAAGCAGAGGACCAAGTGGGCCAATTACAAGGTCGCAGGCCAAGAAGCTCAAATCTACCTTCTAAGACTTTGTAAGGCGATTCATGGAAGAAAGGCTTCGTGGAAAGCCTTTGATGCCAAGGACATAGCAACCCATAAATTTAATCCAAGCATATGGGCCTATTATTTAATATGTATTAAGGCCTACTAGTTATACTTATTTAAAAAGTAAAAGCGTTGTTTGTTTTGTGTTAAATTTAGCTTTATTTACTTTATTAGTTCTTAAAACTTTGAATAGCCAACTAAATGCTACTTTGTAACCCTAATTAGAGTTTAGCTATTTATAGCTCTTTTAGGATTATAATACGACAGTTTTTATGATATTATTCAATTAACTTTGGCTTATCCAAAATTCACTTCAAGAGAGGGTTCTTCTTCTTGTTGTTGCATCAGGAATTGGAATCAACTTATCAAGGTAACACTTGTGGCTTTCTTTCTAGTTCTATCCAATTATCTATGTTTCTAATTGCATGTCAATTAGGGGTTTAGTAGGACAAGCAATTATCTAGGGTTCTTAGTATACTAAATTTGTGTGTTGGGGTTTCGGATTGTTTATAATCTTGGGATTCCACATCATTTGGTATCAGAGCCTTGGCTCTATCTATGTTTTTATGCTTTCTGTGATATTCTTTTCTTTACTTCAATCAATTTTGTGATTTTGTGTTTTTGTTTCAATCAATTCAAAATTTTCATTTTTTTTTTGGTCTATTAGTTCTTTAGCTTAAAAAAAAAGGAAAATAGCTTGGCGGCTGATAGAACAAAGCTAGGGTTGGAGGGGATCTTTTGGATTGAAATTAGGGTTGAAAAAAATAAAGGGTCAATTTTGGTTGTGGAAGGGTCAACTTTGAAAGGCCATAACTTTTTGTTGTGGAAGAGTTACGGAATGCACAATACAAATTTATAAATTGATTTTTGAGCCCTATATTTGTTATGAGATTTATTCATAATGGCTTGTCACGGCCCCCAATTCATTCAATTTTAGGGCGAACGGGCCATCTAAAAATTTTTGCTCAATTTTTTTGGGATTATTGATTTTGTTTCCAAAACTGTTTAGGGTTTCCTTATTTCAATTAATTTCCTTTCATATCTACACTCCATCTTACCTTCCTAATTGGCGTAATCACTAGGTCTAAGGTTTATTTTGGCTTCCACTTAGGGAAAATCAAAATTCTTTAATATAGCTTTATGTTTTATCAATTTTATTGTAATTCATAGTTTAATTTCTTTTGTTTTCTATTTCTTTTGCTTCTACCAAGCATATAAGGGTGACTTTTTGCATTCTGGTTACTCTTAGGACTTGCATTCACAAACATACAATTCTTCATCTATGTGTTTTTCTCTTTTTTTAAAAAAATTATTTCAAATGATTATCAAATTACATCTAGAAATTGGTGTTTTTCGATTCTTGTTAGGCTTTTCATTGTAATTTCTATAGATTTCTACTTGTGACTAACCTGATTAGTTGTTTTAAATTCTAAAGTGCAACTTCAAGAAGGAAACAAGAGAGGTAAAAGGCAAGAGAGTTTGAGCCAATAAGAGGGTAAAAGCCTAATTTAAGTGAAACACGAGTGGAGTGACATATTATTGAGTGTAAACACGTGAAGGAGAGTGTGAGGATTTTTTTTCTCTCTCTACCATTTTCTTATAGTTTTATATCATGTTTGAGAAGGCAGACAAGGGTTGCAAAATGAGCATGAAAGACGTAGTTTTCATGTTAAAAGTTATGCAAAACCAATTTGAGAAGTTTAGTTTAGATGTTATGAATTTGAGGGATGAAGTTGAGGTGGTTAAGCAATCCCAACAATCAGAAGCTACATCCACTAGGCGGAGGGACACTAGGCAACAGACTTATGATGAAGAAGATACAGAGTCCCATGATGAACTTGATGAAGATGAAGATAAAGATGACAACCAATCTTCAAGGCTTAGGCCTAGAAGAGATAGAAGACTAGGAGGAGGTAGGAGGCTAGGAAGGAGAGATAGCAACATCAATTCCATAAAGATGAAGATTCCAATATTTGTTGGAAGGAATGATGTTGAAACATACCCAGAGTGGGAAAGGAAGGTGGAGCTTATCTTTAACTATCATAACTATTCAAAGAGAAAGAATGTGAAGTTAGCAGCAGTTGAGTTAACAGATTATGCATCAATATGGTGGGGGCAACTGAAACTTACAAGAAGAAGGAATGGAGAAAGACCTATTGAGACGTGTGCAAAAATGAAGGTTGTCATGAGGAGGAGATTTATGCCATCCTTCTACTATTGTGTGCTATACCATAAATTGCAGAGACTCACACACGGGTCTATTTCAGTAGAAGATTATCACCAAGGGATGGAGATGGAAATGATTCAAGCAAATATTGAAGAGGATAGAGAATCTACCATAGCTAGATTCTTGGGAGGTCTATATAGAGATATTGCAAATGCGGTAGAGCTACATCACTATATAGAGATTTAGGAGATGGTGAACATGGCAATGAAGGTGGAGAGACAACTCAAGCAAAAGGGGGCAGCAAGGGGTTCCTCCAATTACAACCCAACATGGACCTTAAGGTGGCCAAAGAAAGATGAGAGGTCTAAGGATAGAGACTCAAGTTTCAAGGTAAAAAGGTGCAAGCTTTGAAATGCGCAAAGGAGACTCTTCCACAAATAAAGGTACCACTGATTTTCCTAATTCTTTTAATAGGCAAAGAAATATTAAGTGTTTTAAATGTTTGGGTAATGGACATATTACTTCACAATGTCCTAATAAAAAGACTATATTTATGAGGGGCAATGGAGAACTTGAATATGATTCAAAATCTGACTCTAATTCTATGCCTAGTTTGGAGGATTGTAGTGTTGTTGAGGTTGAGTATGCTATTTGTAGTGAATCTTTGATAGCTAGGCGTGCACTTAATGTTCAGGTTAAGAAGGAGAGTATAGAACAAAGGGAAAACATCTTTCACACTAGGTTTTTGGTAGGAGGAAAAGTTTGCAACATGATTATAGATGGAGGTAGCTATTCAAATGTGGCTAGTACAACCTTAGTTGATAAGTTAGGGTTGAAGTATGAAAAACACCCTAAACCATATAGGCTACAGTGGTTGAATGATTGTGGTGAAGTAAAGGTAACAAAACAAGTTGTGGTGCCATTTTCTATTGGAAAATATGTTGATGAAGTGTTGTGTGATGTAGTACCCATGCAAGCTAGGCATTTATTATTAGGTAGGCCTTGGCAGTTTGATAGGAAAGTCACACATGATGGGTACAAGAATAAGTACTCTTTTAGTTTGAAGGGGAAGATTTTCACTTTAGCACCTTTATCTCCAAAAGAAGTGTATCAAGAATAGATTAAGATGATGAAGACTTCAAATGGGGATTTAGGTAAGGTAGTGAGTTAAATAAAAGAATAAAGGAACAAGAGGGCAAGAGAGAAAAGAAACAATTATGTGGCCCAATGGGGAGTGACACAAGTGAGTTTAAGAAAGAGAGATGTGCAGGAAAGAACAGTAAGAGGAGAGAAAATAAGAGTGAAAATAAGCTGAGTTTCTTTGCAAAAGAGATTGATCTTAAGAGTTCTTATATAGGTAGAAGAACACTCATAGGAATAAGGTTTAAGGATAGTTTATTGATTATGACTGACCTTAACCCAGATTTGCCTAGTTGTTTTATTTCTTTGTTACAGGAATTTGATGAAGTCTTTCTTGAAGAGATGCCGAAGGGACTCCCTCTCTTGAGGGGTATTGAGCATCAGATTGATTTTATACCTGGAGTAGTAATTCCAAATAGGCCAGCCTATAAAATTAACCCAGAGAAGACAAAGGAACTTCAAAGGCAAGTAGATGAATTATTGGAGAAGGGGCATGTGAGAGAGATCCTTAGCCCATGTGTCGTACCGGTGTTGTTGGTATCCAAGAAAGATGGAACATGGAGGATGTATGTGGATTGTCGTGCAATCAACAAAATCACTGTAAAGTATCGCCATCCCATTCCTAGATTAGATGACATGTTAGATGAGTTATATGGTGCTTGTATTTTCTCTAAAATAGATTTGAAAAGTGGATATCATCAAATTAGGATGAAACCAGGTGATGAGTGGAAAAATGCATTTAAAACAAGATATGGTTTATATGAATGGATGGTTATGCCTTTTGGTTTGACTAATGCACCTAGCACATTTATGAGGCTAATGAACCATGTTTTGCATAATTTCCTTGGAAAATTTGTTGCTGTGTACTTTGATGACATTCTCATATACAAAAAGTCTCCAGGTGATCATATCATGCATGTTAGGTTAGTTCTAGAGGTTCTAAGGAAAGAGAAGATGTATGCTAATTTGAAGAAGTGTACTTTTTGTATTGATAAACTTGTTTTCTTGGGTTTTGTTGTGAGTCCTAAAAGGGTTGAGATAGATGCTAAAAAGATAAAAGCTATTCAAGAATGGCATACGCCTAAGAGTATAACTGAGGTAAGGAGTTTTCATGGGTTAGCTAGTTTTTATAGAAGATTTGTGAAAGATTTCTCATCCATTGCAGCTTCTTTGACTGAAATAAAAAGATGTTGGTTTTAAATGGGGAGATGAACAAAATAGGGCTTTTAATACTTCAAAAGATAGGTTGTGTTCTGCTCCTATTTTATGTTTACTTAACTTTGATAAAACTTTTGACCTTGAATGTGATGCTTCTAGGATTGGTATAGGTGTTGTATTGAAGCGGGAAAAATGTCCTATAGCATATTTTAGTGAGAAGTTGAATGGAGCTCAATTGAAGTACTCTACCTATGACAAGGAGTTGTATACCATAGTGAGAGCAGTAGACGTGTGGCAACGTTACTTGCTTCTAAAAGAATTTGTGATCCATATAGACCATGAGTCATTTAAGCACCTAAAAGGGCAAGGGAAGCTGAATAGGAGGCATGAAAAATGAGTTGAATTCATTGAGCCATTTTCTTATGTGATCCACTACAAGCAAGGTAAAGATAACTTTGTTGTTGATGCATTATCAAGGAGGTATGCTTTAATCACTACACTTAGTTCTAAGATGTTAGGATTTGAAGATATATATGCAACAGATTCTGATTTTGGTAATGTCTATGTTGCTTGTGAACATGCTGCTTTTCAAATATTTTATAGGCATGATAGATTTTTATTTCGTGGGAATCGATTATGTGTACCAGCATGTTCATTAAGGGAATTACTTATGCATGAATCATATAGTGGTGGATTGATGGGTCATTTTGGTGTGCATAAGACTTTGGACATACTTTTTGAGCATTTTTATTGGCCACAAATGCGTAAGGATGTTGAAAGAATTTGTTCTAAATGTATTGCATGTAGGCAAGCTAAGTCCAAATCTATGCCTCATGGATTGTATACACCTCTACTTGTTCCTAATGAACCCTGGGTTGACATTTCTATGGATTTTGTGATAGGTTTACCTAGGACAAAGAAAGATAGAGACAACATATTTGTTGTTGTGGATAGATTTAGCAAAATGGCACATTTCATAGCTTGTCATAAAACTGATGATTCAACAAATATGGCTAATTTATTCTTTAGAGATGTGTGTTTGCATGGTATGCCTAGGACAATAGTCTTTGATCGTGATGTTGAATTCTTGAGCCACTTTTGGAGAGTTTTATGGGGAAATTTGGGTACTAAGTTATTATTTTCTACTACTTGTTACCCACAAACTGATGGACAAACTGAAGTGGTGAGTAGAACTTTGGGGACTTTATTGTGTGCTGTGGTAGGTAAGAATTTGAGAACATGGGAAGAGTGTTTTCCATTAGTTGAATTTATTTATTAGTTTACATTCTTCCACTAGATTCTCACCTTTTGAAATTATGTATGGGTTTAATCATCTTACTTCTATGGATTTAATTCCTTTTCCATTACATGAGATTACTAACCTCGATGGACAGAGGAAGACTGAATTGGTCAAGACTATATATAAGAAGGCTAGGTAACACATTGAAAAGAAGAATGAGCATTATGCACGTCAAGCCAATTGAGGATGCAAAGTTGTTACTTTTCAACCTGGTGATTGGGTATGGGTGCATTTAAGGAATGAAAGGTTTCCCAATATGAGAAAATCAAAGTTGAATTCAAGAGGCGATGGTCCATTCCATGTGCTAGAAAAGATTAATGACAATGCTTTTAAAATTGGCCTGCCTGATGAGTATCAAGTTTCTGCAACCTTTAATGTATCTGATCTTTCTCCTTTTGATATGGATGCAGCTTCGAGGATGAATCCTTTTGAGGAGGGAGGGATTGACGTGAATAAAGATGGCAGTGTGAACAAGGCTAGTGAAGCAAGCAGAGGAGGCCAACATGGCATGGAGCTCATTTTTCCAAGTGGGCCAATTACAAGATCACAGGCCAAGTGTAGACCCTTAATTTTTGACCCTGTCCGGTCCAATATATTTTATTTAGTCCAAAATAATTTTTGTGCTGTCTAATATATTTTAATTAGTCCAAAATAATTTTTGTTATCTTAATTAAATAATATTTGGTTTAGTGTCTAATTTTTATTAATAAAAAATAAAAATAAACAAATCAAAAATCAAAAAATAAAAATAAAAATAAAAAGTTGGATTGCGGCGAAATGGCCCGCAGGCCTATCTCGCCCGCCAGCGCATTTTTTCCGCAGCCAATTTTTTTTGCCAGCGCATTTTTTCCGCTGCAGTTTTTTTTCGCCAGCAAAATTTTTCTGACGCAAATTTTTCAAAACCTAATGCAATTAGGTTTCGATTTCCTTTTCTTAATGAATAAAGATGTCGTGATTAATTAGGAATGAACCATATAAAACTTCTATAAATAAGTATAATTACAACACAAAAAGGGAGGCCGAAAGAGGAGAAATTGGGACAGAAGCTGGGACAAAAGTGGAAACCGAATCTGTGAAGGAAAGGCAGTAATTCAATTCAATTTTTTGAGGGAGCAGAAAAACAATTCAAGGCAATTCAAAAGCAGTAAAGCTTGTCTTTGGTTTGGTAGATCCAAGAAGCAATTTTGGTGCAACCCCACGAAAGAAGGTTTGAATTCTCAATTCCTTTTATTTTTTCATAGTAGCTAAACATCTCATTCTTTCTTTCAATTCAAAAACTTTAGAATCTCAATTCACTTTTTCTAAGGTTTGAAAATCTTAAATCATGGCTTTATTTTCTAAAAGTTTAAAGCTATTAGTTTTATTTCTTCAAAACCCCAAAACTAAGATTTGCTTTCCAAATTATCAAAACTTTAATTTGTGTTTTGTTTCCTTCCAAAAGCCTTAAAAATATCTTTTTTTGTTTTTATAAACTTTAAATTGTTTGTTTATTTTCATAAAACATCATAAAAGTATCAAATTGATTTTCAAATTCTAAAAATAACTCATTACCAGAAACCCTAATTCAAAAGTCTTAAAACCCTAATTCAATTCCAAAACTCAAAATAGTAAACCCTAACCCCTTTAAAACCTTAAACCCTAATTTTTTCTAAACCCTAATCCTTTAAAACCTTAAAAATCATATAAACACAAATATTTTAATTTCACACAGTAAGCTTAAAATCATAATTTAAAATCACAAATCAAAAGTATTTTAAAGTGTCCAAAACCCTAGTTTCATGATTTCACCATTCAAACCTTAATTTGGTTAATCAAAGTGTCTCACCAACCTTTTAAAACATAAACTCTTAATCTATTTTAATTTCTTAAAAACTCACAGTAGCTATAATTTAGATTTTTATTTTCTTTATTCAATTCTATATTTAACATGCTTTGATTTATTTTATATGCTTTAATTTATTTAAGTTCAATGCTTGGTTTATTTTATTTATCATGGATGGATGTTTACTTTCTATTGGTATTTAATGCCTTTGATGAATGATTTATTGTTTACTTTTATCAATTTATTTAGATTGCCAAATGTTGTAAGAGGTATGTTTCCACTTGGTGGGTACCTCATTAGTTAAACATCATGTAATTTAAATTGCTTTTCTATCTTAGAACCAATGTAAAGGACATGTTTCTACCTTTCAGTGGGTGTCCTATTTAGGCATGGGATGTAAGGATATGTTTCCATCCTTGGATGGGTGTTCATTTATTTGCTTTGTTTGGACATTATTTTGATTTTTAATATATCGATGCTTTATTTTAATTATTGTGTGTAATATGGATAATGTTGTTATATTTAAGAATTTTATAATATTAAGACCTGTAAAGGAGGCCGGTTCTAATGAACCGGGCGTTGTGGGGGTGCTGGGTCATTTCTCACCTTCCCCACACGTACCCAACTTTCCGAACCCATTAGGGGGTTGGGGATTCCTTAGGAATCGAGTCATCCACCCCTTTCTTTTTTTCCGGCCAGTCTGGGTGGCAATCCATTTTCTCAGGACTTAGGTCCGTGTTCTCTAAGGCCCCGAGCCTAAACAGTACTGAAGTCGCAAGAACCATTCGACCGGGAGTGGGGGCGAAAATCCCCGCTCACACCAAGAAGCTCAAATCTACCTTCCAAGGCTTTGTAAGGCGATTCATGGAAGAGAGGCTTGGTGGACAGGCCTTTGACGCCAAGAACATAGAGGAGAAGCAGCCTATAAATTTAATCCAAGCATATGGGCCTATTATTTAATATGTATTAAGCCCCACTTGTTATACTTATTTAAAAAGTAAAGGCCTTGTTTGTTTTATATTAAATTTAGCTTTGTTTACTTTATTAGTTCTTAAAACTTTGATTAGCCAACCAATCACTACTTAGTAACCCTAATTAGGGTTTAGCTATTTATAGCTCTTTTAGGGTTGTAAGACGGCAGTTTTTATGATATTATTCATTTAACTTTGGCTTAGCCGAAATTCACTTCAAGAGAGAGTTCTTCTTCTTGTTGTTGCATCAAGAATTGGAATCAACTTATCAAGGTAACACTTGTAGTGTTCTTTCTAGTTCTGTCCAATTATCTACATTTCTAATTGTATGTCAATTAGGGGTTTAGTAGGACAAACAATCATCTAGGATTCTTAGTATACTGAATTTATGTGTTGGGGTTTCAGATTGTTTATAATGTTGGGGTTCCACATCACGTACCTATTAGGGTAGGTTTCCATAGACATTTTAGGACTACCCTAGAATGGGCCTTCCTAGTTACCACTTTAGGCTAGGCATCTATAGACATCCTAGGACAACTCGAGAATGGGCCTTCCTAGTCACCCTAGTATAGGTGTTCATTTCATTGCATTTGCATTGCCGTCACTGAAGCTTGAGTTCACAACATCATGATCAATTTTCAAATAAAGTAACCATGATGGGCGGCAGCTATAAACTCTCAAATTTGCCCCTAATAGAAAACCCCCAATGTTGCTTCTAAATGAAAGCCCATATAATAACAAATTGAACACAACTAGAATTGTGCAAATCAAAAATCAAATGGACCCAAAACGGCTAATAATTTCGGCCCAGCACTAGCTGCACTATTGTTCGCACAGTGGCCGCACGCGCACTTTAGCTTGTGTGGCTACCACACTAGACTTTCAAATTCTACATCTAAAAATGCATTTTTTTTTTCATCCTCCTTGGCTTTCTCTATAAAAAGAAATCCTCTCCCTCCTTCCAAAACACACTATGAGAGGGGATTTTTGTCCTCACTTCCGGTAGAATGGTTCTTGCAACTTCAACACTATTAGGCTTTAGGCCTTAGAGAACGTAGGCCTAAACTTAGAGAATAGAAAACGCCACTCGGACTGGCTGGGAAAGAAATAGAAGGGGTGGATGACTCAATTTCTGTAATATCCCGGAATAGACCCTAAGAGTTTTGGAGTTAATGTTGTTGCATTTGGATTTAATGTATATGTATGTATGGGAAATATAAAGATAATATATATATATAAGACATATACATATACATCACATATACATGGGATATAAAATGGTGTAGGAAAGTGAGTTGTGTATATATATTTGTATAATTAGTTAATAATAATAATAATGATAATAAGGACAAAAAGAAAAGAGAAGAAGAAAGTCAAAAGTTGGAAAATTATGTGTGGTGGAGGTTATTTGAGAAATATTAAGTATTATTATTATTATTATTATTATTATTATTATTATTATTATTATATATATATATGAGAGAAACGAAAGAAAGAACGAGAACGTTCTTTCTTCCTCTGCTTCTTCTTTTCCTTTGTAAACGAGAGAGAGAGAGAGAGAGAAGCTAGAAAGAGAAAGATGATTTTGCTTCTAGTTACACCAAAGATTAAGGATATCAAGATGTTTGCAAGTGGATATTGAAGATTTAGCAAGCTATTCAAGTAAGTACTCCCTTTTGAGTTGATTTTATTGATTATATGTATATATCTAAATTCTTATCTTCTTGTTTTGAATTTTTGTGGATTGAGGTTATGTTTGGTATAATTAGTGTGTAAAGTGAAGATAATGAAAGAGTGAAGTATGTAAAGATGTTGAATTGATATTTAAGTGATGATAAGTTGAGAAAATTGTGAGGTAAATGATGAAATGTTGAGGTTGGGTTTGGGTTAGATGAATTTGGAAGTGTTTGGCCTTTAATTCATTGAAGAACACGGCCAAGTCATGAGAGACACGGCCAAGTTAGGGCAAACTCGGCCGTGTTGGATGATTTTTGGAGAGACACGGCCGTGTCCCTTGCCCGTGTCTGCTACTGGATTGTTGTGTTGAGAGACACGGCCACTGGCTTGGCCGTGTCCACTGCCCGTGTTTGCTACTGCTTGAATTGGATTGAGAGACGCGGCCACTGGCTTGGCCGTGTCCTTTGACCGTGTTTGCTACTGGATGTTTGGATTGAGAGACACGGCCACAAGCTTGGCCGTGTCCCTTGAGGGTGTTAGCTTGGGTGTTTGTTATTTGTTCTTCATACATTGTTGGATCTTCAGAGGTCTTTTATACCTAAACACACTTAAAACAATAATGATCCAACCAAATGTATATAGAAGATTCTATATTCATGTATAATGTAAATTGTTTTGTATATAACAATGATGATATAAGAAATGTGGAAGATATAATGATCATGGAAAAAGGTATGTGCAATGCCATTGATTATGTATTGTTGAGTGATGAATTGATCAATGTGATATGATGATAACAATGATGTTTAAGATACTATATGAACAATGTTATGTTTTATGTATTGTGAACTTTGTAAATTGTAATGTGTTATGTGAAAGATGTGATGTTGTGATGAAAGATGAAATGAGAATTGAAATCAAATGAAATGAGAAGCCATTGTCATTGGCTATGATGATTCAAATGAAATATGAAGCCATTGTCATTGGCTATTATAACACAAATGTGATGTAAAGCCATTGTGATTGGCTATGATGATTCAATTGTGATAAATGAGGCATGTTTGCCTAGATTATGATTCAATTGAGAATGAGATGGATAATGAAATAATAAATGAATTGTGTAACTAATGTGTTATTCAATTTCAGAGTTCTGGGTTTGGAGGCATGCCTATAAAATGAAAGGTAACAGTCTTGCCGGGTTGAGGATCTCTGTAATTTGAGATGAAATGAGGTCCAAGAGACTGGGTCTGTTACACTATGATAATTATGATTATGAGATATATAATTGGTAACAGTCTTGCCGGGTTGAGGATCTCCTCGAGGTTAGTCGAGTTGATGGTCCAAGAGACTGGGTCTGTTACAGGTAACAGTCTTGCCGGGTTGAGGATCTCCTCATGTGGAGTTGATGGTCCAAGAGACTGGGTCTGTTACACTATCCATGGATAGAGTTATTGATACATGATGCCTACGGGCTTGATTATTGTGATTATGAACCAAAGCAGTAACTCTGAACTTTGAATAACATATTAGTGTGTTGTTTGGGCCCGAGTCTGTCTTTGTTGTCAATGTGATATTCAAATGTTGAAATAAATGAGTAATGAGATCTATAACTGCCTTTATTGAAAGTATGATTCATGTCTGATGAATTGTGGATAAAATAATGTTATAAAGTATGATTTTGCAATATGTGCATTGATGTATTGAAGGTGAATATGTTTGAGGGACTTTGTTGATATATGATTTTATAAAAATATAGTATGATGTGTAGAATATATATATGAATAAGGAATGTGTGAGAATTGCTTTCATAAAGGTGTTGAATAGGTCGTTGAATGGTATTTTGGTTGAAATGATGTATGTTTATATGCATATGAGATAGAAAGGGAAAGTACTGTGTTGTAAAGGCTTTATATAATTATGTATAATAATTGTGAAATTAGTGGGAACATATGAAGAATGCATTGAGAAAGGAAAACGTGGTAAGAGAACCATAAAACATAATGCTAAAAATATAAGGTATGATTCTTATGGTAAAATGTGTTTTAGTATTTATTTGTACTACTAAGCTTTCGGGCTTAGCGCGGATGTTTAATCGCGCAGGTATGTATGCGGTTGATCGGGAAGTCTAGCTGTTATGCCACGAGAAGGGTAAGGGTGTCTCGAGACCAACTAGAAGGTGATGCATACATGTGTAATTTTAAATTATATTGTATTTTTGAGTTAATATATATATTCATATGGATGAATGAAGTTTTGATAAATAAGAATACTGACTTTTGTAAATGTGTTTTAAATTAATGTATAATTTGATGAACTTGGATAAAGGTTTTTTTTTATTTGAATCTAAAAGTAACATTCTTATACTTTATATACGTATTGTATGTATACTAGGTATATGTATAGTACTTATATGGAGTATCAGGGTGTTACAATTTCTAAGAAATCTCCAACCCCTACTAGATTCGAAAAGTTGAGTCCGCATGAGGAAGGTGAGAAGTAACCCAGCACCCCCATAACGCCCGATTCATTGGAACTGTGCCTCCCTTTCAGGTCTAAATATTGTGAAATTATTAAATTATTATAATATAATCCATGATACAAACAATTGAAGGTAAATAAATCATATCATAAAGTAAACAAATAAATAACAAAATGGGCACTCATTTAAAGATGGAAACATGCTCTTATAATGTCCAAATATCCATAATATAAGTATGATGGGACACCCACAAAAGATTATAAACGTGTCCCTTACATTAATCTCGAAATAAATTAAATAAATAAAGCAAATTAAATAAGGCACACACAAAATGGAAACATGTCATTTACAACTTTGAAGTCCAAATAATAAAAATTATAATCCACAAACATATAAATAATCATCATATAAAGAATTATAAAAATAAGGCTTAATTAAAAAAATTAAGATTAATCACAAAAATTGCAATCCACAAACATATCTTAATACTAACCCATTAACAAATATAAGGTTCAATGCACATGGCGGTCTCGCTAGCAGGTTAATAGCCGGGGGTCAAAGGGGCAGCACCCTTGCGGGGGATCAGGGGCAATACCCCCGAAAGGTAAATGAGTTAATCTGCTCATTGAACGAGTTGCTGCCTTCAAAATATAAAATAAGGTTTTAAATCATAATTTAGGGTTTAATCCTAAAATTAGGGTTTAACATGCAAAATTAGGGTTTAAATTACAAATTAGGGTGTTGATTAAAAAGCTAAGGTTTTTGTATTTAATCAAACAAGATCAAGATAATAAAACAATATAAAATGGATCTGTAATGTTATAAAATAAACAATAATTTATTAAATTAAATAAATATGAGTGTTGAAGATCATACATTTGTTTGTTAGTTACACAAAATATTAAACACTGAACCAAACCTTGCTAGTTGAACCACGCAATTCTTTTATCTTGGATGATTTGAGTGGGTATAAAGTTTTGGTCGAGCAATATTACTCAAAGGTTTCTGTGTATGCTTTTGCTCTCTATTTCTTTTTTTTTTTTGTTAATTGCTAATTGCCCGTTCATTGCTCTCCTTTTTCAATTACTAAAAACTGATTATTCATTGTTATTTAATTAGCCAAAACTAATTGTTGATTGCTTACTGCCTCCTCTGGTTCTCACCCCTCTTTGCTTCTTGATTCCTAATTGTAGCCATTTAATTTGTTAATTGTAGCAACCTTTGATGCTACATGATAATTGCTTTTTATAGGCCCAAATTAGGGCAACAATCTAGCTCCTTTTTGGTTTAAACAATCTCGATTTTATTTGAAAAGATTTTTCTTATCCCAATTTTTTCCTAGTTTAAGTAGAATTTGGACACTTAAAACAAACAAAAATTGAATTAGGCCTGGAATTAAGGCTCATGGCCAATTGGCTATGGCCAGTTTGTCATGATTTTGGCTTTTAAATTTGACCAAACTCGGTTTGGACTTTTAAAATCGGACCGAACTTAATTCAAGCTTTTAAAATTGGACCATAGTTAATTCAAGCTTTTAAAATTGGTCTAGATTTAATTCAAGCTTTTAAATTTGGGATCAGATTCAATTAGGACCAAAATTAAATGTCTACACAAACCAGAGAAAGTAAGCAACACATATTTGCTACCTTTGCTTACTCTCTTTAGGTAAGCAACAACTATTTACTGCCTTTGCTCACTCTCTTTCTCTTTAAATTATTTCTTTATTTTATTCTTCCAAATCATTTAGAGTTACATTAAGCCCAATTCCAAGCCAAAGTCAAGGCCTAAGCTTTCCATTAAGCCCAAAGTAAACCATTCTTCTAAGTCAAGCCTAAAGGTCCAATTCTTTAAGTCAAGCAAGAGATAATCTTCAAAGATAACCTACCTAAACTTAACCTTTTTCGAGTTCAGTAATATAACCAAACAATAATCAAAACATGAAGTCCTTTGCAATCAAAGGCATGAACTACTAAGGGCCCCGATTCTAATTAAAAGTGATATATAGGCACATATTGGAATTTCACTCTAAGTGGTGAACTCGCCGAAAAGCCATGAATTTGGTTCCTTTCTCTTCTTCTTCTCTTTTATTTTGCTTTTAGTTTATTTTATAAGTATTTTTCATTTAGGGAAGTGTTCCTAACCTAGTACCCATAAGGGCTAGAGTTAGGATCCCCTTTGTATGGAATTTTTTGAGTTATAATGTAATTGTCTTATTCATTTGATTTACTTACTCACTTTGAATGGATGTCATATATATTAAACTGCACATGCATAATTATAATTGTAATTCATAATTATAAATGTCGTTACTTGAAAATAAAATTTTCAAAAGTCAAAGTTTCATTAAAAGGAAATCATTTATTACTTAAAACTTGAAAATCTAATCCATGACCCATCGTAATTGGTTTCAGATTAATGCATTTTAGGCTTAAATATTAAAAATATTTTTAGAGTCAAATTAAATGGGTTTTTTCCTTAGCTTTTTACCAAAATAAAATAAATTAAGGTGGGAACACTAAAAAAATGATTTTCGAAATAAAGCCACCCTTTTCGAAATAAAAGGCATAACTTTTAAACATGTGCTTAGCAAAGTGAGTGGAGACTGAATGTAGTGGTTTTGTGTCAAAACAAATCCAAATGAACACTTTGGCTCCTTGAGGATGCCGGATCAATGCCCGAAGGAGACCTCACAAGGACATATAAAATAATATTTAAGACTTATAAATCAATAAATAAACAACATACATAACATATAATCAATATATAAAACTTATAATCAAAATAGATAAACTTTTATATGTCATTTTGTATATTATATATGTTGTATATAATTTGATAAATGTGAATTTCAACTTTTTATTATGTATTTTACATATAATTTGATAAATATGATAAATTTTATATTAAGAAATATACACACTTTTATTTTATATGTCATAATTTGATAAAAGGTAAACTCCAGGCTTTTATGTGTAATTATATGTTATATATAATGAGATATGCATAATGAATTCAAGATATGTATGTAATATATGTTACATATAATCTGTCAAATATGATGAAATCTATATATATATATATATATATATATATATGTTATATATGTTATATATAATTTGATAAAATGAGAACTCTAGACTTTCATATATTGTTTTATATATTATAAATATTATATATAAGATGTTAAATGTGATGTTATATGTTATATATATTATATATAATATTTTATATGTTATATATATTACATATAATTTGTTAAATATGATGAAATCTCTATATAATATTTTATATGTTATATATTACATATATTCTATTAAATATGATGAAATCTCTATGAATAAGCATATGCAAATATATGATGAAATCTCGATGAATAAGCATATGCAAACTTTATTTGTTGTTTTATATGTCATATATTACATATAATATATTATATGTGATGTTTATATATTATATGTGTTATAATAATTTGTTATATGCTATACACATTACATATATGTAAGTTATATGTAACATATAAAACATATAGAACAACATATAACACATATAAGACAACATCTAACACATATAAGACAACATATAAGACAACATAAAAGATATATAAATCAACAAATAAACAACATATAACCAACATATAGAACTAATAATCAACAAATTATATATCATTTTATATGTTGTATAAGTTACATATAATCTATTGAATTGATATTTAAATATTATATATGTAACATATGAACTATTATATATTTCATATAATCTATTAAATATGATTGATTTCTAAATTTCTAAGTAATACATACTGCATATAATTTAATAAAATAAGAAATGTAGACTTTTATATTTATTTATGTGTTATATATGTGTTTGCATCAAGAAAATTAAGCTTGGCCCAAATAATGAGGATTGAGGAAGTGATAGGCTCAGGAATGACTCCTCAAGGAATGGCAACTTGAGGAAGATAAACATTTAAGACATCGAATCCTTGAGGAACATGTAATAGGGGAAAGATTTGAGGAAGCACGAACCAAGAATCACGGGACATATGGGTGACTACCAAGAAACATGTTTAAACACTATCTGAGGATGAGCAGCCACTTAGCGATTAGTGAGGAAGAAGGAAAATTGAAAGATGTGAAGAACAAGGAATGGAAAAGGCAAGCCATCATCCAAAAAAGGAGGAACAAAATGAGAATAAAAGGGGAGCTGCAGAATAATGTTTCTTCATTCAATTGGTTTTTTTCTTCATTCAGTTGTTTCATCATCCAAAGCGAGAGTTTCTTCATTCAATTGGTTTTTGGTCAGTATAATTTCCTCAGATAATTGTGAGCCACTTTAATTTCTCTGTAAGCATATCCTATAAGTATTTTGATTTGTAGTGAAATCTAAATTTGTTATATGCAATTTAGTTTGTTTATACATTTTCACAACTGACTTTTGCCTATTCTTATCCTTGTAGCATACAATATATTTAAGTAATTTCCTCATGTCATACAGTACATTTGTTTGAGTGCTCCATAGACCTTTAATTAATGAAATTTGGTTGTCAATATTTTCATTTATATAGCAGATAGTTGATTTCATTCATCAAGTGCATTTTGTCTAATATTTGCCATAAGTAGTTAGTATTTTCCACAATAAATAGTATTTTCAACTTGTTTCTCAATATTTTTTAGTTTTCCTCAAATTTACTTTAGTTCCTTGGAATAGACATTAGCGTTTCCTTGAGGCAAAAATCCTTTAGCTCAGTTAACACTTCTAGTAGTATATTTTTAATTTTTATTTGTTCCTAGTTATTAAAAATTCATTTGGTTTCTAGTCTATAGGGCACAATTTATTCTTCAATTAATTTATTTCCTTTTATTACTAAACATGCATGTTCAAAAGATTCAAAGAAATTGCCAAGAAGAACTTAAGGAGCTTTGTTCTTTTTTAGGTCTTTCTAGAGTTTAACATAGTTGTTTGATTAGAAGTTAGTTTGCGCACCAAAGGATGAGGAACCTATAATCCTCTGGCATGTCAGCACCAAGCAAAGGCTAAGACTTGTTAATCCTCAGACAAACAATATGTTACATATAGTCTATTAAATGTGATGTCTATATATATGTTAGATATAAATTATTATACATTATATATAATATATTTTGCATATAATCGGTTAAATTTGATGGATTTCCATATTTATATGTTACGTTACATGTAATTGGTTAAATATAATGTTTATATATTATTTGTAACACTCTTATACCCTATATATATAATACATATAAGATACAGAAATATCACTTTATTTAACAGTAGAAATTATTTCCTTTGATATCAAAAATTATAATTTATATAAAGGTAATTTATATGGAAAATACATATGTAAGTTTACTACTTCAATAAATTTTGTAAGAAAATCTCTGGAAAAAATTCGTCAGAGTTTTGTCTGTAAATTTGATGAGAGTGATTTTATACTAGTTTTTAGTATGATTTTAATGTGTTTTTAGTTAATGTTTCATTTGATTTTTGTTTAAAGTTTGTTTTAAGTATTTGTTTTAGGTTAAAGTGGAAAAATTCCCTTGGATGATCAAAACAAGCAAGAAAGAGCATGAATCAAGAAAGACATGGCCAAGCCAAATCAAGCTTGGCCGTGTCCCTCAAGAAAATTGAATGGCAGTACCTGACACTGGCAGGTGACACGCCCAAGCCAGTGGCCGTGTCACATGACACAGCCACAAGCTTGGCCGTGTCCCATCCCTAGCCAAAGAACAAAGCAAGAAAGGAAAGAAAAGAGAAGCAGTAGCTGACACACCCAGGTGACACGCCCAAGCCAGTGGCCGTGTCACATGACACGGCCACAAGCTTGGCTGTGTCACCCATTAGAAGCAAAGAAGAGAATTGGCAAAAGGAAGGAACAGAAGGTGACACACCCAAGTGACACGGCCATGAAACAAAGAAAAAGAAAGAAAGGAAGAGGGGCAGAAGTTGACATGGCCAGCAAGCTTGGCCGTGTCCCAAAGAAAAACAAGAGACACGGCCAAGCCACTCTTGGCTTGGCCATGTCACCCATAAAAAGGTGGATTCTTCTGCATGAGTTTGAAGAACAAGTGGGGGACAACCAATTACTTTTGCCAAAAGAAATACTAAACAAAGAGAGAGTGGGAAACAAGAGAGAGTGGTGTGAGCTGGTGTGAGTTGGAAGGCATAGGCTTGAGCTTTGGAGGAAAAATAAGAAGAGAAGAAGAGGGAGTTTTGAGGAGGCTTCTGCAGAGAGCTGGAGGTTTGGTGCAGAAAATAGAGAACAGAGGCAGAGAAGAGAGGTTTGAGAGGAGGAGGCTGTGCATACACGTTTTGGGCAAGGAGGGAGTGACACTTTCCTTGACTCTTCATCTTCATCCTCCATTTCCATCCTCTCCAGCATCTCCATCTTCCATTGGCAGCTCCTGAAGATTCAAGAAGCTACATTGAAAGGGGTTTTTCTATTTTCTCCTTTTATTCATTTTAATGTTATTGTTGTTGTTGTTGTATTAAGTGTATGGAACATGAACTAAATCATTCTCTATCTAGATGTTAATGAACCCTAACTTATTTGTATGATTGGATACTTTTAATTGATTGAGTTATTTTATTCTTATGATGCTTAATGATTATTGCCAATTGATGATAGCATGCTTATTGATTGGTTGCCATTTTCATATTATTGACTTGAGAAAGCTTGATATGAATTGAATACTCATAAGGGTTCAGGATTGATTGGGGTGCTAGAGATAGACTTACAAGATCCTTTGGTTTATAGTCCTTGTTCTTAATGCATGACCTACTTAATTGTGTTTGAGAAGAGATTTTGGCACTCAACTTAGTGATTAGGGATTAATTCACTCGAGAGAGGTTTTAGTCTAAGTTAGAGGAATGCCAATTCAACTCTATCATGTGATGTAATTGAGGCTAGGGGGATTCAATATCTGGATAGTATCATTATCATCAATCCTTTTTACACAACACACAATTTATCTTTGCTTTCATTTATTTAAGTTAATTGTCTTTCATTACAAAACTTCACAAAAATATTAATTTTCTAAACAACAGTTAAGATTTGCACTAGTGCTTGGCCTTGTCCTTAGTGGAATGATAACTCACTCACTACTTTATTACTTGGGCGACCCGTGCACTTGCGGTATTGTTATAGCGCAGCGCGACGCGCACCAAAATTGAATGTTTCCCAAAAACCAACAAACTCAACCTACAAATAAAATGCACTCCCAATATACTCAAACATCCAAGTTTCCTCAATTCTCCCAAAAAAAATATACATTTTACCAAACTACAACAATTATCCCATCAACATCAAGTAGTTCGCGAAATTCAGCATTATATTCATGTATACTCAAATGCTTAACAAATGTAGTTAATATTAGTAAAATCTTTCAAAACATAACTTAGTACAAACTTTATACATAAAGTGTTCAAAGTATACAACAACCATAAGTAGACTATACATGTAATGCTACACTAATGGTTTGGTCTCGTGGCAAAAAGCTTCAATCTCCATATCAACTCTAAGGCTAGGCCTAGTCAGGTCTAGCAAGGCTCTCTGTCTCTACCCTGTCACCTGCACAATGAGATCAATCATGCTAAGCTACTATTGTAGCGATACATACTTTGATAACAAAAATAATTTTTAAAACAATGCATCATGTATTTCTTTATGACTTGGCACACTTTATGTTTCAATGCAACACGTTGCTCATAAAATTCAATAATGCTTCACAAACACATACATTGAGCCTAAAAGTCTTTATACAATACTCAAGTTTCATAAATATTGATTTGGCCTATCTCGACTGTGAGCGGGGATTTTCGCCCCCACTCCCGGTGGAATGGTTCTTGCGACTTCGGCACTGTTTAGGCTCGGGGCCTTAAAGAACACGGACCTCAGTCCGGAGAAAATGAAGTCGCCACCCAGACAGGCCGGGAAAAAAGAAAGGGGTGGATGACTCAATTCCTAACGAATCCCCAACCGCCTAATGGGTTCGGAAAGTTGAGTACGTGCAGGGAAGGTGAGAAATGGCCCAGCACTCCCAAAATGCCTGGTTCATTGGAACCGACCTCCTTTACAGGTCTTAATATTATAAAATTCTTAAATATAATGATATTATCCATATTACACACAATAATTAAAATAAAGCATCAATATATTGAAAATCAAAACAATGTCCAAACAAAATAAATAAATGGACACCCATCCGAGGATGTAAACATGTCCTTACATCCCATGCCTAAATAGGACACCCACCGAAAGGTAGAAACATGTCCTTTACATTGGTTCTAAAATAGAAAAGCAATTTAAAGTACATGATATTTAACTAATGAGGTACCCACCAAGTGGAAACATACCTCTTACTACATTTGGAAATCTAAATAAATCGATAAAAGTAAATAACCATTCATCATAAATAAATCATTCATCAAAGGTATTAAACATCAATAGAAAGTAAACATCCATCCATGATAAATTAAATAAACCAAGCATTGAACTTAAATAAATTAAAGCATATAAAATAAATCAAAGCATAATCAAATATAAAATTGAATAAGGCAAATAAAGATTCAAATTAGTGCTACTGTTTCTATTTAATATTCTTTATTTCATGTGTTTAGGGTTTTGGAATTTATGGGTTTAAGCTACTGTGAGTTTTAAAAGAATTAAAATGGAGCAAAGTTTTATAATTTAAGAGGTTGATAAAGTTCTTTAATTAACCAAATTAATGTATGAGAAGTGAAATCATGAAATTAGGGTTTGAACACTTTAAAATATTGGATTTATGATTTACGGTTACTTACTGTGTAGAATTATAACATTTAGATTTATATGGTTTTAAGGTTTTAAAAATTAGGGTTTAGAAAAATTAGGGTTTAAGGCTTTAAAGGAGTTAGGGTTTACTGTTTTGGGTTTTGGAGTTGAATTAGGGTTTTAGAATTTTAGAAATAGGGTTTCGGAGAATGCATTAGATTTTAGAATTTGGAAAAATAATTGATAATTTTATGAAACTTTATGAAAACAAACAAAACGATTTAAAGTTTATAGAAACAGAAAAGATGTTTTTTTAGGGTTTTTGGAAAGAATCAGATTTAATTTATGGTTTTGAAGAATTGGAAGGCAAATTAGGGTTTTAAGATTTTGAAGAAACAAAAACAACTATTTTAAGATTTTTGAAAAGCAGCAAGACGAATTAAGATTTTTAAACTTTAGAAAAGGTGAATTGAGGTTCTAGGGTTTTTTGATTTTGAAGAAACAGAAACAACAATTTTAAGATTTTTGAATGATGAAGCTACTGTGAGTTAATGAAACAAATAAAGAAATTCATACCTTCGTTTGTTGGTTCCACCAAAAATCACTTCTTGGATGAACAAGAAAAGAAGACAAGCTTTGCTGCCTTTGATGGATTGAATTGTTTGTTTGCTCTCTCAAAAAATCTGATTGATTCTAAGTTTTCCTCCTCAATTTCGGTCTCAATTTTTCCCCCAAAATCCGATCCCTTTTTATGTTGTTTTAGTCCTTATTTATAAAAGAATTTTATGATTAATTTTAGTTATTCATGGAATCTAACATTAATTAAAGAAACCGAAACCTAATTGTATTTGGTTTCGAAAAAATTTGCATCGAAAAAATTTCGCTGGCGAAAAAAAACTGCTGCGGAAAAAATGCGCTGGCAAAAAAAACTGCTACGGAAAAAATGCGCTGGCGAAAAAACTGCCTCAGTTGGCTGCAGGCTGCGGGCGAGAATTGGCCTGCAGGCCATTTCACCCACATAAATAATCTGCAAATAAAAAAATCGGCGACGGAAATATTATTTAATTAAGATAACAAAAATTATTTTGGACTAATTAAAATATATTGGACAATAAAAAAAATTTGGATTAATTAAAATATATTGGACCAGACTGGGTCAAAAATTAAGGGTCTACAGTTTGCCCCTTGCTTGAATGATCTGAGACTTTAGTGAAAGAAAGTGAAAAGCAATAAGACTTAATTTTTGAGATGGTTGAGATTTTGGGTTCTGGACCCGGTTCGAGTTCTGGACTCAAGGATAATTTTAGGTTTTAGACCTAAGGAAAATTTGGGTTCTGGACCCGAGCTAAGTTCTGGACTTAGAAAAGATTCTAGGTTCTGGACTTAGAAAAGATTCTAGGTTCTGAACCTAAGGATAATTTGGATTCTGGACCCGAGCTAAGTTTTGGACTTAAAAGAGATTCTAGGTTCTGGACCTAAGGAAAATTTGGGTTCTGGACCCGAGCTAAGTTCTGGACTTAAAAGAGATTTTAGGTTCTAGACCTAAGGAAAATTTGGGTTCTGGACCCGAGCTAATTTCTAGACTTAAAAGATTCTAGGTTCTGGACCTAAGGATAATTTGGGTTCTAGACCCAAGCTAAGTTCTGGACTTAAAAGATTCTAGGTTCTGGACCTAAGGAAAATTTGGCTTCTGGACCCGAGCTAAGTTTTGGACTTAAAAGAGATTCTAAGTTCTGGACCTAAGGAAAATTTGGATTCTGGACCCGAGCTAAGTTCTGGACTTAAAAGAGATTCTAGGTTCTGGACCTAAGGAAAATTTGGGTTCTGGACCCGAGCTAAGTTCTGGACTTAGAAAAGATTCTAGGTTTTGGACCTAAGGATAATTTGGATTCTGGACCCAAGCAAAGCTCTGGACTTAAAAGATTCTAGGATCTGGACCTAAGGAAAATTTGGCTTCTGGACCCGAGCTAAGTTCTGAACTTAAAAGATATTCTATGTTCTGGACCTAAGGAAAATTTGGGTTCTGGAGCCGAGCTAATAATTTTTTGATTTCAAAAAGTTTGGCTAATTTTTATGCACATGTCTTCTTTTTCCTTTGCCCCTTGTGTGTAAAAATATTTATACACACGCAAGCATTTGAATAATTAAAATGAATAATTGAATTTACTGTTTATTTACTGTGTAGTCACTGTTCATGCACTATTTACTATTTATAAATAGTAACTCACTATCGTAAATAATAGTAAATAGTAATTTACTATTGGAAATAGTAATTTACTATTCATCAATAGTAATTTACTATTTATAAACAATAAAATTTACTATTCATCAATAGTAAAGTTTACTAGTCATGAACAGTAAAACTTACTTTTGAATTTTATTTTTTTCCTTGTCGTTTCTCTATATAAACCCACGAGTTCCTTCATTTGATTCACAGCAAAACTTCTCAATTTCTATAATTCTCTTAAATTCTTTCAAATTTAGCACATAGTTTTCAAGAAAAATGCATGCTTCAAGGTCAATGACTCATTCTAATGCCGAGTTATTAGAGTTTATTCGGCATCAAGAAGATGAAAATATAGATCTACTAGCCGGGATGTCGCTTCATCGTAGTTCCAACCAAAAGAGCGCAGTAATTATTTTCCCTTTCTTTTTTCTTTTTTTTTCTTCGTCTTTCTGTTGTTGTTTTGTTTTTTTTATATTTTTTATTTTATTATTTTTCCTGTTATTATTTTTTCTATTTTTTTATTTATGCTCTTTTATTATTATTATTGTGTTTGCCTTTATTTTTTATTTATATTTTATATTATTATTCTTTAGAAAATTTAGGAAAAATAAATTAATTTAAGCAGATAGAATAATATGTACTTACCTGGTATTAACTTATCTGGCTCCGTGATAGCGTGATCGTTGCATTGTTCGGGCTGGAGGGTGTATCTACAAAGCCCGACAATGGTATGACGTAGTGCCTTCTCGGGTAAAGCAGATTATCCGAGATTGCTGCTTTGAGAGCTTCATCTTACAATTGCCATCGGAGGAGTATCAGATAGACCAGAGCGTAGTCCAGGCGCTTGCAGAACGATGGTTGGACACAACCCACACTTTTCACTTGCCCATTGGAGAGATGACAATTGGTTCGATCGATTTTACTACTATAACCGGCCTTCGATTTGATGGTGTTTCGGTTTCTCTGACCAATGATATTTTAACATTTGAAGAAATTCAGGAATTAATTGGTATGGAACCATCATATAAAGGGCATTTTAAGATAAAAATCAAGCCAATTCGTAGTTATTGGGTGAACTACGAAGGATGGGTTCACAGAGACACGGTCCAATAGTATGCTTGAGGATTTTTGTTATATTTGCTTGGGTCGACCTTCTTAGGCAGCACTGAATCCTCCATCCACTTGTCAGTATTGAATACCCTTTCTTACTTTAGGACAGTACCATCTTCTGGCTGGGGTGAAGCTGGTCTCGCGTGTCTTTACCATGGTCTTGATAAACTTTGCCGAAACAAGAAGTCTTTTGTCGGCTTGATGGCGGTTGTCGAGGTATTCTTCTTTTACCAATGTCAATTCCACTCTTTTCTTGCATGAATTTGATCTTTACTATTATTGTAGGTATGGGCATATGAACACAACCTCGTGAGGGTACCCGGTATTTTTTGAGAGAGAGTCGAGTATCCGAGATTAAATTTCTGGTTGTCAGATTGTGTGGACATTCTCAGCTCTCACCATGTGCATACTCACCACTTTGTGTTGAGCCGCTTAACTTGTGACCAGGTAAAATAACATTAGTATACTTTAAATTTTATGTGAAAGTTTACTTACCTTATATTATTTGGCAGGTGAATTTGGCCTGGTGGAACCCAAAAGAGCAGACAAACTGGTCTCCTTTCTTGAGGGCTGCACTATCTTTCCAACATTCTCACTGAGTCATCGCTGGCCTAGTGTCTAGTGGCTGGTTTCTCGGAGAGAGAGTTTATGAGTGGTTTCTCAATCCAGAGCAGCGGAGGACTCCAATGCCTTGCCCGAAATACACTTTAAATATTATGTTGATGTCGGAGGATGCCTGGTGGCCGGCTCGGTACGGTTATGGTATTGAAGGATTTCTCTATCCGCCGAGTGCATCTTATGCCCATTTTATTCAAAGAAGGCTCTTGAACTTTGATGTATCTCCTGTTGGTGTGCAGGAGATTCCCGAAGAAAATGAGGGTAGAGATGAGAGGAACATCACGGAGATGCAGGAGAGTTTGTTCCACATCTCGGGGCTAGTACTTCTCAGGTAAAACTTTTACCATTTTTCCCTTGTAACTGCTCCTTTCTTTTTTTTTTATTCTTTAATGATTGTTGCAGGCTGCTGGTTCATTTGATCATGAGGCTGGACCTTCTTTTATTGCCCCTTCATTTGCTCATTCTAGCCCGCCAGATATGCCATCTCATCCACAAGGTATTGATATGAATTACCTGGTGAGTTCTCTTATTTCATGGTAATTTATGCTATATGTATGTATGATTATGTATGCTCTTACCTTTTTCCTTCCTGGCTCACAGCGGATGCTTGAAGAACAAAATAGGAAACTTCAAGAAGAGTTGGCTGCAAGTCGTCAGCAGGCTTCTCATTTTGAAAATTAATATCATCAATCCGAACAAAATTTTTGAGACTTCCGATTTCAGGGGATGAGGGATCCTAGCACTTCTTCATCATGAGGCCCCCAGACTGATGACCATGAGATCCTTTTGTCTGCTTCTGATGAGGACCGTGACGGATCGAAACTTCAAGGTAATAGGAATTTTGGTGCTACTGCTTCAGGTGATCCCAGGACGAGTAATTTGCCTCCTCCTCCAACAGGCGACGAATTTTTCAGGGCTTTATTTGATGACCTACCACCACTCTCTTAGTGATGTATAAATATTGTATCAATTGTATAAAAAATACAATTTCCATCTTTACTGTAAATTTTTTTTCACTTTTTTTTTATTACTGCACCACAATTATTATACTTTTTTTATATCACATCATAAACAGTGCATCACAATTTCCTTTTCACAGCCGCACTATTTGCTAAAACCAAATGCAACACGGTAAAGGATTTTGTTGCTAATTCTTTTCCTCATGCCATACTGTCTCACTCTTTTCCATCATCTTTTCCTTGTCACTTTTGGAAAAGTTTATTTCCTCTATTTAAATCACCTTTTGTGCCATATTTCATACATAAGCCAAAATACTTTCCATTTTAACATAAAAACTCCTTTAACAATTTTAATTTTTCTTCATTCTTCCACCATGACTGAACTTTATTTAAAGAAGATAAAAATTTTGTTTAAGAATATGGATGCCATTCGCTGGAAGCAAATTTCATGGTCAAAACTTGATGTTTTAAAATGTTTTCAAAATGTTAAATTGGACCACTCCTTTTTACATGCCATGGCTTCCTTTTGGAATATGGATTCTAGGGCATTTAAAATTAATGGCTTTGAAATATGTCCCTTGATTGAAGAATTTGAGGCCATCCTTGGATATCCAAATAATCAACAAATGGCGTTACCCACATTGATTTCCAAAACTCAACAGAAGATGCAGACGTTATTTCAAATTCCAAAACCCAAAGCTCTTCAGTTGATGAGAAGTGAAAAAATTCTACTTGCTCCCTTAATTGATTTTTGTCTCTCTCATTTGGCTCCTACTAAGGAATGGGGACGCATGCTTTGTATTTTCTTGCTTGTCCAATTCTTGCTCCACGAGTATTGGATATTATGGATCAAATGAAGGAGGCTTGTCGCCGGTACCCGTGATCTTAGCTGAGACTTTAGTTGGGTTAGACCGACTTAAATCAGGATTGTCAAAGAGACTGACTGTGAGTCCGTTGCTGCTTTAGGTAATTACCTAAACTTCCCTTTCGGGTTTTCAATTTAGGTTTTTTTTTTTTCTCTTCTTTTTATTGCTCTAATTTTTGCCTAGTCTGCCCATGTAGATTTTCGGAACTAGCGAGCTGTCCTAATTTTTGCCTAAGCTGCCCTCGCGGGTTTTCAACTTAGCGGACATCTTTCTTTTTGTTATATATTTTTTATTGCTCTAATTTTTGCCTAGTCCGCCCATGTGGGTTTTCGGAACTAGCGAGCTATCCTAATTTTTGCCTAAGCTGCCCTTGCGGGTTTTCAACTTAGTGGACTCTTTTTTTTTATTCTTTCTTCACAGATTTGGCTTCAGGAGCGTCTTTGTTTGCTTGATACTCCATCCATGGATTTTGCCAGATATCTACCATGTCATCATTCTGCTAGGAAACTATGCCATCCTGCTTCTTCATATGCTGACTGGGTTGACTGGATCCACTCACGCGCTGAAGTCAACATCCGCTGGTTGGTACCTTGGTGAAAGATTTCTTGTATCACCATGTGGACATTGTAACACCCCGATACTCCATATAAGTACTATACATATACCTGGTATACATACAGTAAGTATATAAAGTATAAGGATGTCACTTTTCGTTACATTTTTAAAACCTTTAACAGAGTTCAAACCACAATACACAAATTTAAAGAACATTTACAAAATCATTATACTTTTAATGATCTTACAAATATATCATAATCTTATCTTTATCAAAACTTCATTTATACATGTAAATATACTCTTGTCAGAAATACATCATAGTTAAAAATTATACATGTATGCATCACCCTTTAGTTGGTCTCGACAAACTCTTATTCTTCTCGTGGCAACAAAAGACTTCATATCTTCCACCTAGTCACCTGCGCGATTACACATCCGCGCTAAGCCCGAGAGCTTAGTAGTACAAATATAAAATATAAACATACATTATAGAAATTCTAACATATAATGAAATATCACTTCCATGTTCCATTAAATTCTTATCATGTTTTTATTTGCCTTCTTAACTGCACCATTCATATATCTCGCCTAATTTCGTATGTTATCTACATATATACATATCATTATCACCAACCACAGATCCATCATTAATACTCACAATCAATATATCAATACACACATTCGTATCATATTTCATAACATTTCATGTCATTATTTTATTCACAATTCACCAATCATGAATCACATTACCAACAAAGGCCACCATAGATCTCATTACTCATTTATTTCAACATTTGTATATCACATTGAAAACAAAGACAGTATAATGATGTGTTAGGGAATGGTAAAAAGAAAATTAAGAATGAACCTAAGGCGGAGAATAGAAATTATGTAATTTGGTAAAATAATGATTTGGATAATTTATTACTATACTGGATAATTTCGAGGACGAAATTATTTAAGGGGGAGAATATTGTAACATCCGTGATTTTGGAAAAATTAAATAAGTATTTGGAGATATAAATTGTATATACTTAATATATAGATCTAAAGTATATATAACATATACATATGGTATATTAATTGTATATGTTGAATTAATACATTACATACTTAATATTTAATATACATATAAGGTACATTTGATGTGTATATAAGATATACATTACTTATGCATATGTGTAATATCCCAAATTTTTGAAAAGTTTTAATTTTTGGAAATTTGATAAAATAAATTATAATTTAAATGGATAAATTAAATTAATGGTTTTAAATGAAAAATGAAGGGGTTTTAAATGAAAAAGTGGAACATATATGTGATATATATGTAAAATATACATAACATATAAAAGTCAACACTTTTTAAAAGAAAAGTCAAAGTAAAAGGGTATTTTGGTAATTAAATCTTAGAAATTTAAAATTAATAAAATAATTCAAAAATAAATTATTTTTGAATGGAAGAGAGAATTTAGGATTTTTAATTTGTTAAATAAATAATTAAATAATTAATTATTAAATTATTTTAATATATATATATGGTTTAAAAAAAGGTGAAAAGGAAAAAGAAATATTAAAAAAAGTCTTCTTCTTCTTCTTCTTCCTTTAGGACGTTTTCCATGGGAGTTTGGAGCATAAATTTGATTCTTCCATACTCCATAAATTGAAGGATTTAACAAGTTTCAAGTGGATTTTTGGTGATTTCATCCAAAAATCACTTCTTGGATGAACAAGAACAAAGACAAGCTTTGCTACCTTTGATGGATTTAATTGTTTGTTTGCTCTCTCAAAAAACCCGATTGATTCAAAGTTTTCCTCCTCAATTTCGGTCTCAATTTTTCCCCCAAAATTTGATCCCTTTTTGTGTTGTTTTAGTCCTTATTTATAGAAGAATTTTATGATTAATTTTAGTTATTCACGGAATCTAACATTAATTAAGAAAAGGAAACCGAAACATAATTGTATTTGGTTTCGAAAAAATTTGCGTAGGAAAAATTTCGCTGGCAAAAAAAACTGCTGCAAAAAAATTGCGCTGGCAAAAAAAATTCTGCTGAAAAAATACTCTGGCAAAAAAACTGCCGCAGTTGGCTGCGGGCTGTGGGCGAGAATTGGCCTGTGGGCCATTTCTCCGCAACTCTTTTCGGCGATGAAATTTTTCATCGCCGATTTTCCGTCGCCGATTTTTTTTATTATTTTTATTTATTTGTTTATTATTATTATTTGTTTATTTTTTATTATTTATAAAAATTAAATACTAAAGCTAATATTATTTAATTAAGATAACAAAAATTATTTTGGACTAATTAAAATATATTGGACAACACAAAAATATTTTGGACTAATTAAAATATATTGGACCGGACTGGGTCAAAAATTAAGGGTCTACATCGACCCAAAGATTTGACACCGTGGACTAAGTGTCACACATCACCACCCGAAGATTGTCCCCTCTCGACCCTGAGGGCCAAGAGTCAAATATATCACCTGAAAGCCTCCCTCTCTCGATATCGAGGGCAAAGTATTAAATATCTTACTCAAAGGCCATCCTCTCCCAAAAGTACCAACCTCAATATTCTGGAATGAGTGTTTATGCAAGGCAACACATAACACACATCACATTATCTCACATTTTCCATATCCCATATTCACATTACTACTCCCCATTTCCACCACATTATACATTCTTTTCACAATTTCCATATTATCCACATATTTCAATCACATTTTATATATTTCTTAGTCACATTTACAATGTGACTCCTCTTTCACATTTCCAAAGCATTTTCCTCATTTTTCAACCACATTTATCATATTTTTCCCATTTTCCACAATTTGTATGAAACATATATATTTGCTATAATACAATGGCTTATCATTCTATATTTCATACATTACACACACTTTTATTTAATACAATACACTTAACATATGAAAACCAATAACAAAGTAGCATAACACATTCACTAAATCATATTGTGTTATGCCAAATCAAATGTAATTAAAACATAAATTATCAAAGTATGTACTAACCTTTAGAAATGTCAAATCCAAGGCCAATTCACACTCAAATCCCTAACTTCTTCAAATGCCCTTCCTTCCTTTAATTTGGCAATTCTACCTTACTCACTCATAAACCAAATTTTAAGTAAAAATATATCATTAATATCATAATTCTACCCATTTTATTCAAAACTAACATCAATTATCAAACCCTAACCTAACTTCCATAAAAACCCTAAATTCACCACTACTTCCTTTAAACTTCATCAAAACCCAATCAATTTCACCAACCAACCTTAAAATCATTACATATATATTAAATTAACTTCATAACAATCCATATTAAAAATTATTGAAACCTTCTTTAAAAATCTTAATTTCACATAACTAATCCTAAAACTCTAACTTCACCATACAAGTTCACCTTAATCAATTAACTACCAAATCATCTTTTGTTCATCATATTAGCTTTATTACTATCAACTTAACAATTAAAATCAACTTTTTCTCTCTACCCTTATCAATACATAACCTAAAAATATAAGAAAACAAAACTTAGGAAGAGATTACTTACTTGATTCCTTGATTTCTCTTTAAAACTAACTTGATTTTCTATGATTTCTTTGTGAAATTTGGTGTATAATTGAAGAAACACTCTCCCCTTTCCCACTCAAAAATTCGGCCACCAAGGAATGAAGAAGAAGCTGAAGACTTCTCTTTATTTCATCTTCTTTTCCCATCCATATATATTACTTAATTAATTATTTAATTAGATATTTAATTATTTTCCTCTTTAATTTTCATCCATATATTTTATTTCTTCATTTGACTTTTATTTATTTATTCATTAATTTATTATCTTTCCAACCATAAATATGTATACTTTATGTATATATTATATTTATATAACATGTATACTTTATGTATATGTTATATATATCTTTATGGATGTATATATATATCATGTATGTGTTAGGTTTATGATATATGACTAATGTTTTTAGTAAGTATATGTTAGGTATATATCTTATATATACTATGTATATCCAATATATATCTTGTGTATACCTTAGGTATATACTCTACATATCCTTCTTCCATCACTTCAATCATCTCTCATTAATTATTTAATTATATTTAAAATTACGGGTGTTACATTATTTATGTTGCATAC
Organism: Garcia nutans; assembly: GCA_947685225.1. NCBI lineage: Eukaryota > Viridiplantae > Streptophyta > Magnoliopsida > Malpighiales > Euphorbiaceae > Garcia > Garcia nutans. The sequence continues at coordinate 5,442,045 of CANTUV010000013.1, forward strand.
TATCTATTATATATTATATGTATTACATATAATATGTTAACTGTGATGACAAGCTAAAAAATTAAAATAAAAAAAATCTTCCTTTAGAGCATCTTATCAAACATATGAAGTGTATTACAGTTGAAGAACAAAAAAAATCTCCAATTATTACATTTAAAACGCAAAATTAATTTGAAAAAATCAAAAATTTACAAACACAAAATCAAATCAAAACCAAAGCCACAATTGATTCATGTTTCTTATTTACTTTGATGAAACAAAAAAAAAATTGAAAAACAAAAAGAAGCAGAAATACATATCAGAGCTTAACAAATCAAAGATGAAGGAGAAGAGACACTGGTGATGGAGAAGAGGTGCTGATAATGAAGAATGAGAAGGCCCTAGCGGAGAAAAAAAAACAAAAATAAATGAAACTAAAGAAAGATTAGAGAGAGAGAGAGAGAGAGAAAAAAAAGGAAGAGAAAAATAAAAAAGCAAAATGATAAGAGGAAGAGGGAGAAGAGAAAGATAAAGAATATAGAGAAAGATAAAGAATATAGTAGTAACTATGGAAAAATGAAAAATACAAAATAAAATAAAAAAGAACATTAAAAAATAAAAAAGAAACTCAAAAAATAATAAGTGGTGTAATTTCCTTTATAAAAAACCATAACAATTTAAGCTTAGCTAAAGTTTGCTTTTAGGTCAACCGAGTTAGTATCCACAACTTACTTGAATGACAGAGCTATAAAAGCATCTTACTAAACAAAGTTATTCATGGTATTATTTAGGACAGAAGTCCAATTTAAACCATGTATTATAACGTAAAATTAGGATTGGGCCTTTTTTTTACTAAACTGAATTTTTTTTTCAAATTTAAGCCAAATTGAAAATTTTTTTATGAAACTGCTGAATTAAATTAACAGTAAAGTCCAATTTAAACTTTGATTAAATATCAAAGTCCAATTTAGACTTCAGTTAAATATATGGGTCCGAATTGAACTTAATTTTTAATAAATAACTTTTTAATGATTAATAATTTATAATATTAATAAATAATTTTATAAAATTTTAATTTATAGTAATTTATAATTTTAGACATTATTATAATTTATTAATATATAAATTTTAACATTAAAAAATATTTTAATATAAGGGCCAACAAATTTTTTATATTAATAATTTATCATATTAATAAATAATTTTTATAATACTATTAACACTATAAATTAATATTAAAAATATAAAAATTAAAGAAAATTACAAAATACATAAATAAACAAAAATACAAAAAAATTAATATTATTAATGTTATAAATTAATATTAAAAATATAAAATATAAAAATTATGAAAAATTAATAAAATAATTACTCTAGCATATTACACTAACGATCCATCAAACATACGTTTAATGATGAGCGTGATCTGCTGAGTTCGTATATGATACATAGTTTAACTTCAATACATTGGTCCATTGAAGGGGCTAATAGCTGCTGATGGTTGATTGAGTGACGGTGAAATTTTAGGCCGATGATCATAGCAGTCATCATGGTTGGCAATGATGGTGATAGAGTTTTGAGTGTTGTGTGCACAAAGAAGGAGAAGATAAAAAAAAGTTCATTATTTTCATATTTTATTTATTTATTTTTATAATTTTTATATTTTTATTTATAAATTTTTATTTGTAATATTAATAATATTATAAAAATTATTTATTAATATTAAAAATTATTAATAATAATAAATTTGTAGGCCCTTATATTAAAATAAATTTTTAATATTATAATGTGTAACATTAATAATTTTTAATATTATAAATTATTAAATTATAAATTAAGTTTAATTTAGTCTCTGATATTTATTTGAAATCCAAATTCAATCATAATATTTCACTAAGTCCAAATTGGACTATGTTGTTAGCTCAATTTAAAAAAAAAATTGAATTTAGCTAAAATTTGAAAGAAAAAAATTTCAATTTGATCTCAATTTGAAAAAAGAAGTCCAATTTCATCCAAAAAATACGAAATTACATAAATTACTACTTTTTAACTTTTGTTTTCATAAATATTGTACATGATTTTTTTTTCACTTTTAACTTTTTTGTTTTTTATTTTTACTTTTTTCTTTAATTTTTATTTCAAATATATAGTATTCTCTTTCTTCTCCATTTCTCCATTTTTTTTTCTTCTTTTTCTTCATACAGAGTATCATAACATCTAATACTTCAATTTTTCCTAAAGAAAAAAAGGTACAAAAATGACTATGAACTATTTGGGGTATCTCATGTTGGATCTTAAAATATTTTTTTTATCCATTTGTGATCCTAAATTTTTTAAAACAGAACAAGTTGGACCTTGCCTTAAATGAAGTTGAAATGTCCGTTAATTTTAGATGATGTGGCATTTTTTGGGACCAATATTTAAAAAATTTTAAATAAAAAAATCAGATATGACTCTAAAATATTTTCAGAACTCAAATTGGACTTTAAAATTTTATATTGAATTATTATGAAAATATATGCTTGATATTATTATTAATATTTTTGAACTATTATAAATATTTAGATCACCAACTATAATATTTAATAATAAAAAATATAAAAAAAATTAAAAGAGAAAATAAGCAAAATGTATCAATTTAATTTTTCTAATTATTTATTTATTTTATAATGTTATTTTTTATTTAATTTATTCACACAAAGTCTTTAATATTGACATACCAATCTATTTATAGTTTCTATAAATTTTTAAAATTTTTATATATTAATGACTTTATGTGAATAAATTAAATGAAAAAATAAAATAATATTATAAAATAAATAAATAATTTATTATATAAATAATTTTTTATATATTTTACTTATTTTCTCATCATATTTTCTTATTATTAAATATTATTGTTGATGATTTAATTATTTATATTAATTTAAAAATATTAATAATAATATCAAATATATATTTTCATAATAATTTACTATAAAAATTTTAAGATCTAATTTGAAATATGAAAATCTTTAGGATCATATTTGGTTTTTTTGTTTAAAATTCTTTGAATGTGAATCTCACAAAATGCCACATCACCCAAAATTAATAGACGTTTCAACATCCATTAAGTTAAGGTCCAATTTGTTATGTTTTTAAAAGATCAAGATCCGAATGGATCAAAAAAAATTTTAGGGTTCAATGTAAGATACCCTAAATAATTCAAGGTTATTTTTATACATTTTCCCTTTCCCAAACATATTAGAAACACCTCAAACTCCATTAATTCAGGTGATATATATATGTTCTCTTCGTTTCAATTTAAATCTCATTTTAGAGTTTTAATTTTGTTTTAAAATATTTAACTTTCAATAAAATTAAGACAAATTTTTAATATTATTTACTAATTATCTATTTATATTTAAAGTTTTTATTAATGAATAAGAAAATTAATAGTATATAAATATTAAAGAGAGAAACTATTATTTAAGAGTAAATTAATAACTTTAGTTAATTTCTTAATATAGATAAAAATGTTCTTGAAACAAATATATCTATATATATATATATTGGCTCCATTAATTATTGGTGGCAGAAACATAGTTTTTTGTATAATTATTGGCTGCCTTTTCAAGACCACCCATTTATTTGAACAATTCATCCAAAATCAGAGGTAAAAGAACAAAGCTAGTAATATAAATATTATAAGTTGTTGCTGCATTTTCATTAACACAAGTAAATCATAAGAGAGAGCATACCCAATCTCGAGTTCCATGAATCCTCTCCATCCCTTCCCACATATGAAGGCCTTTTCTTGCTGCTTTTGAATGGCCAATATTAATTTATTATTCATGAATTTCACAACAGTTTAAATGCTATGCCTACTACTGAATAAAGTCATTGAAATATTTCAGATTTGTTTTTTAGATTTTAAATATATTGATTGAGATTTTTTTTTTAGTTTTATTATTCACTTGTTCAATCAAAAGTTTAAAAGAAATAGTTTTTCAGTTTTAGCTTTTTATCAATTTTAATATGATATCAATTTATATATGAACATATATTAAATATAAATAACTGAAAAAATAACAATACTTATGATACGTGGTTACATGTTAATAATTATTGATATATATTGCAAGATAATAACTGTGTATACATATTGAGTAGGGTAATCTTTCCAACACTTAACCAGATATCACTGTGCCCTATTTTTTTCTTCTTTCACAAATAACGGCGACTGCTTCCGCTATTCCGGCGGCGGCTCCTCCTGAGCCTGCCGGCCGGTCCTATGCTTCGGTGTTAACTGGTCAGACCTCCTGCAAAACATTGGATGATTCGCGTTCCTTCACTCCGGCTCTTTCTAATCCTGTGCTTTCGGATTCTGGTGTTGGACGATTTAAGGGTGTCCCCTCCATCACTTTCTCAGACGAAGACATTGCTATTTTATCTAAACCTTTTACCCATGCTCTTATTGGTACCTTTAATCAAGGACGGCCCTCCATGGCTTCTCTCAAGAAATCATTGGATGCTATTGGTTTTAAAGGCTCATTCACTCTCGGACTGATAGATTCTACCCATGTGCCCATTAATTTTGGCTTGGAGGTTGATTTTTTGCGATGTTGGCTTCGCAACATCTGGTATTTCAATGGTTTCTCAATGGTAGTTTCTAAATGGTCTCCTTTTTTCAGACCTAATGTTGACAGTCCTTTTATTCCTATTTGGGTTAATTTCGATGGATTGCCAATTCATTTTTTTAACAAAGAGGCTCTTTATAAGATTGCGTCTTTAATCGGATCCCCTCTAAAGCTTGATGCAGCTACTGCCCTACATTCTAGACCTTCAACAGCCCGAGTTTGTATTGAGATTGATGTATCTCAGGAATTGCCTTCTAAATTGTGGATCAATAATGGGGCTAAAGGTTTTTTCCAATCTGTGACGTATGAAGAGGTGCCTCTCTACTGTAATTGCCGTGAGCGATTGGGTCATTCTGAGAGCAGTTGTCGTAATAAGGATGATTCAGACCCAATAACAATTGAGAATTTACCAGCAGTACCTTCGAATGTTCCTAAATCACATGTTCGAAATGAATGGGTTGCTAAAAAGGCTGTCCCTACTTCGATTACAGCTGCCATTCCTCATATTCCTATAAATTCTAATTCACTTACCGATGCTGTGCTGTCAATTAATTCTGATCCTATTGTAGAATCTATGCCGCCAGTTAATTCTAATCCAATTGCTAATGCTGGATCTCTGGATGTTGAGGCTACTGTGATTCAGAATCCTACAACTTTAATTACAACTCCTGTTTTGGAAAATCATTATGAACCCATTAGTGTTCCTCAAGTTCCGATTATTGACCCTATTGCTAATTCATCTGAGACTCTACCATTGGGGAAAATTGTGGATTCTGCCATGACAGCTACTTTTCATTCTGATTCTGATTTGCCTGATCAGAATGAGATTCACTCTGCTGGCCATGTTTCTGATGGCGATGACCTTAATCTGGAACCTCCCTCTTCGGAGAGTCTACGAGCTGATGGCATTTCTATTAGCCGTCGTTTACAAGCGGCACATGGTGATGATGATTTTGTGCCTGCCTCCAGGAAAAAGCATGGGCGGAAGAAAAAGGTACTAGTTTCTGACTTAATGAATTTGCTATTAACTTTGCCAACAGCTCCTATGGTTACCAGGGGGGTTCGGAAGTCCATCAATTCTGCTTCAATTCTAAGTCAATGAAGTTATTATGCTGGAATGTTAGAGGTATTAATTCCTCTCTATCCCGCCTTCATAAACTTTGTTTTGATTTTTCTCTTGGTCTTATTATTGTGATTGAGCCTATGGTTAGTGGTGACAAGATCTCTAGTATATCTTCCAAGTTGGGTTTCACTAACTCCTTTGCCAGTTCTACGAATAAGATTTGGTTGCTTTGGAAGGATGCCTCCTTCGCCTTATCTGACTTTGTGGATGATGGGCAAGTGCTTTTTGCTACTGTGAAATATTTGCCCTTGAATTTTATTTTCACTCTTGCTTCTATTTATGGTTTACATTCTCGATATTCTCGAATATCTTTATGGAACAGCTTAGTTCGGTTTAATGACTTTTTTGTTGGTTCTATGCTCATTGGAGGAGACTTTAATTTGGTTAAATGCCCTTCAGAATATAAAGGTTCATCTGCTCCAAATTTGAGCTGTATGCAGGATTTTTGTGATTGTATTGATCAATGTGGCTTTATTGACATTCCTTTTGTGGGGAATACTTTTACATGGATCGGGATTCGTAATAATGGCCGAGTCTGGGAGCATTTGGACTGGTTCTTGGCTAATCTTTCTTTTATGAATGTTTTTGATGCTATTGGTGTTAAGCATTTGGGCAAGACCACATCCGATCATTCCCCTTTGCTGTTAGAATGTACGCAGGAATCATCTAATATTCCAAAGGCTTTCAAATTCCAACACATGTGGCTGTCTCATCAATCCTTTATGCCTCTGGTTAGGGATACTTGGACAAAATCCTTTTATGGGGGAGGTATGAAAGGTCTTCAGCGTAAATTACAGGATCTGAAATGTGCCATTCGGCAATGGAACAAAATTGTGTTTGGCAATATTTTTTCTTCGGTTCGGGAAGCTGAAAAAGAAGCTAAACTTGCTGAAATTAATTTTGCTCAATCCCCTTCAGATATGGCCCATCGGCTTTGGCAAGAAAAACAAGCTTCTTTATTATGCAAGCTTCGTTTTGAGGAGATGTTTTGGAAACAAAAAACACACATTAAATGGTTAGAAGATGGTGATGCCAATACCAAATTATATCATTCATATGTTAGAACTGTTCGAAAGTTGCAACGTATCACTTCTATTAAAAATTCTGAGGGTTCTTGGCTTTCTGAGCAGCAGGAAATTGGTGATGAAGTTGTTTCTTATTTCTCAAAGTTATTCCAGGCTGATCCCGATTGTTCTGATTTTTCTTCTATCATTAATCTTATTACTCCATGTGTTTCTAATGATCAAAACTTGATTATTGCGGCTATTTCTGACGATTCTGAGATTAAACTTGCAGTTTGGAAGCTTGACCCCACCAGTTCTTCTGGGCCTGATGGTTTTGATGGTCGTTTTTTCAGAGAATGTTGGGATATCATCAAGTGGGATGTTTGTAGTGCTGTCAAAGAGTTCTTTTTAGGACTCCCTATTCCACAGTCCTTCAATTGCTCTCATATTGTTTTAATCCCTAAGGTGGACAATCCCTCATCTTTCAGTCAATTCAGGCCTATTTGTCTTTCTAATTTTATAAGCAAAGTTTGTACTCGCATCTTGACGGATCGGTTAGCTCCTTTTTTAAGTGACTTAATATCTCCAGAGCAAGCTGGATTTCTCAAGGGCCGTTCGATTCATTCTCAAATCCTTCTTGCTAATGAGATGATTCATGAGATTGACAGGAAGGCTAGAGGGGGAAATATTGCCATTAAGCGGGACATGGCGAAAGCTTTTGACCGTGTTTCTTGGCCATTTTTAAAGGCAGTTTTGCTGCGTTTTGGGTTTTCTAATTCGGTGGTTCATTTGATTATGCAGCATTTGGCATCTACACGGCTTTCTATTAATATCAATGTAACACCCCTTCCCGGCCTACATGTGTAAGCCGAGTAGAGACGTCACACTATCCTAATGTTGCTACCAATTTTACTTAGTCAAATTTTAGTTCCAATTTTACAGAAATTTTGCCAGAGGTTCGCCTAGAAATTTGGGTCCCAAGTGTCGACAAAACTGATTTTTCTTATTTTTGAAAAATATTTTATTTCACAATTCAACTCAAGCACACTCCCAATAATCCACCCTTATAACCTCAACTACAATCCTGCAAGAAAAGTTCACACTTCTATATCATTTCTCAAGATTACATATCATTTGCTAAGTTTCATTACCATACCACTGTTTATTCTCTTGTTACATACACCATAATACTTAATATGTTAACAAACCTTTACAATAGATATAACGTACATGCCATACTACTATTTTATGTCAAAAGTCCTATCCTAATCACCGTCGAGCTGATGCGAGCCGCTGCAGAAATGCTGATCTTTTATACACTACCTGCGAGTTAGACATATAACTCGCTGAGCAACTTATTGCCCAGTGGGTACTTTAACCATTGCCATACAATGTCTACTCTATATCACATATAAAAGTAGAATACTGCATAATTAAACTATTTTCATACAATCATCATATTTATATTTTCTAATTAAGTTAAGATTCACATTCTGTATGTAAACAACATGTAATATAACTTCATTATAATTACGAGTTAATCTGCTCCACTAGGTAATTATGAATACACCGATCTCGAAATGAGGCCTCATATAGAGTTACGCGTGGTCTTGACCTCACACGAATAATTGTCATGGTCTTGGTCTCACACGATATAGAATAACTGCGTGGTCTTGGTCTCACACGACTAGTTGCCATGATCTTGACCTCACACGATATAACCGCGCGCGCGTAAGTAATATCCCGACCAAAGCCGTTAAGACAGTACTGCCGGTAGGATGGCATGTCAAACCCCCATTCTAGACCAGTTTTACCCATTTACCGAGTAGAGCATATATAACATTTCATATATACACATTCACTTCGTATATATACCACATATTCTCCATGTATATACAATATATATTTACACAAATATAATATATACTCACATATGTATCATATGTATTCACATATTTTCCATCTTAATTTATTCTTCATATCATAATTAAACTCAATACTAAAAATAAAATGATAAAACACCCACACCAAGTTTTTGACCCAGTTAATAATGAAAAATTTCCATATGAACAATAAACTCTGGTTCTTGACCCAACTTGATCCTTGTTTTAGAAAATTTGTATAAAATAATCCACTTGGCTAAAAACTCTAAAATTTTTACAGAATATAGTTTTGCATCTTAAAATCATTCCTTTAAAATTTCAGATCAAACTGGACACAAAATCTTGGTCAAGTAGTTCACCCAACCAGACTGCTCCAGTTGCCCTGCATCCTGGCAGCAGTTCTGAATTTTATAAATTTCGTAAATTAAATTCAATCAATGTGGTTCCAAATTATTTTTCTCAAATACTAGACTTATTAAACAACAACATATCCAAAATTCAACTCAAGATAATTTTTCTATATTTAATTAAAAATCATACAAGTCACATCATTTTACTAATTGTAAAACAGAAAAATTTCAAAAGGAGTTCAATGGTTAAAGTACCAAACCTTGCTCGTTAATTCCCTTTTGCTTTTCCTATTGTGGCCGAAATTTGTAAGTGGAAAAGAGAGATTTTTTTTCTTCATATCATGATATATATATATATATATAAGGGAAATGATGATCACCTTATGTGTTGGATAAATCCTTTAAGACCACTTGTCCACCTTTCTCTTTCTTCATTTAATACTCATGCTAAATGGTTACTTTTGATTGGCCAACAAGAGATTTTTATAGTTTTCTTTCCCATTACTTCTTCCCACTTGTCCCTCTTCTCATTGGATACCCTAAAGTTGTCCCGTGTTACCCATACAGTCTCGACACGAAACCGGGCCCACTTTACGTTCCGGCGGTTAATTGATCATATCTCTTAAACCGTACAGTTCCACGAGTCAAACTACATATAGTTTTGATCCTCTCGACCTCTACTTTCTATTTGTAAGGTCCATTTTAGGTTTTCAAGTCATTTTGAAAAATTATCAATAAGCCCTCAACTTTTTACAAAATTCCCTTTAGGTCCTTTCTTTGCTCGGGTTTTGCCCGGGTTCCGTTTCTATTGACGATCGTTTCATATTCAACCCCTCAACGTTCTCTACTTACTCTTATGTTTATGTTCTACTTTGGATTCATGTATAAATCTTAATAAAAATGACCAAAATGCCCCTAGTCTACATGTCTTCATTTCTCTTTAACGGGGCATTTTCTGAAAAAACCGTTACGCGTAGTTGTGACCCAATTTTTCTCTACTTTCCATTTTTAGAATATGTTATGTGCACTATTAAGAACATCCAGTACGACTTTTGGAAATTACTCTTAGGTCCTTAGCCTTTTGAAAAATTACCTTTAGGTCCCGTCGACTTCACGGGCCTCCTTTGCACACCGATTTTTATTTTTGACTATCTCGAGCCTCTATTTGACCACTTATTTATGTCATTCTGGCCTAATACTCGACTACCTAAACTTTGGGATGTGACAATCAATGGCAGAAGTTTTGGTTTTTTTCAACCTAGCCGAGGGGTTAAACAAGGTGATCCTCTGTCACCTTTTCTTTTTATTCTTGCATCTGAGGTTTTTTCCAGGGGCTTGACTCAGCTTGTCTCTGATGGGAAAATTCAAGCTTATAAAGTTGTGCGGGCCTGCCCTTTGGTCACTCATTTAGCCTTTGCAGATGATCTTTTAATCTTCATTAGAGGGGACTTGAAGAGTGTTCGATCTTTCAAGAATTTTCTCCTCAAATATCAAGCTGCTTCAGGGCTACTTATAAATTTTGACAAATGTTCTCTATACACGTCAAAGAAAGCCTTTATCTCTTCGGTTTCTAGGTTGGAATCTACACTTTCAATTAAAAGCAAACAACTTCCTTTTATCTATTTAGGAGCCCCGATCTATCAAGGTATTAATCGAACATATTATTGTGCTGATTTAATTAGTAAAGTTGATGCCAAACTTATGGGTTGGACTAAGAAATTTGTCTCAAGGAGGTCGCCTTCTTTTAATCAAACATGTTCTTAACTACAATCCTCTTCATATTATGGGAGCTATGAGAATCCCCTCTAAAGTCATGAAGATTTTAGAAGCTAAAATGGCTGGATTTCTTTGGGGCAGTGCTAATAATCATGATCGGCGTCATTGGATCAATTTCCAACGGATTTGCTATCCTCAAACTGAAGGGGGTCTCGGTATCCGACCTTTGCCTTCTATTCAGAAAGCCTTTGATGTTAAACTTTATTATTCCTATAGCTATGAGGATTCTTTATGGACTCGCTTTTTGAAACGAAAATATGGTAGGCGAGGAACTATGCACAGCCTACTCACTGACTCGAGTTCTTGGCGGTGTATATGCAGTTCATATCAGTTTGTGTGTGATGTTTTAGACACAGTTTCTCAATCCGCTGCTGGTCATGATAACAATTTTGTTTTTTCCGTTGTTTATGATCTTGTTCGTCCAAGAAAGAGCTCCACTTTATCCTTTTCTAGCATCTGGGACTCATCCTTCCCTCTTAAATTTTCTGTTCTGTCATGGAGACTACTACTCAATGCCTTGCCATTACAACAACGTTTGCATACTTTTGACATTGCTGGTCCTTCCTGGTGTCCTTTTTGTCACAATGCTGAGGGCAGTAGAGATCACATTTTTTATTTCTGTTCAGTTTCTCAATCGGTGTGGCGTTTCTTTGGGGACTATTTTTTGAGTAAAAATTGTCTTAGGAGCTCTCTTCGTCAAGAACTAATGGCTTGGTGGCTTGTTTCGAATCCCAGGTCATTAATTGGTGTTCTTAGGAGATTAATACCACAGGTAATCATATGGTATATTTGGCGTGTCTATTGCTCTTTTTCTTGGGGTGATGGTGATTTTTCTACTTCCAAAATTTTATTCCAAGCTAGACATTTTATCTATTGCTGGGGAGTCATTAACTCCCATAGGAAGATCGCAAGGAGATTAGTTAATGGGATCGAGGATCTTCTTCCCCCTGCTTTTGGCTCTTTGCAGAAAAAACTTACTCTTGTTTATTAGAGGCGTCCTATCTTGCAATATAAGGTGAATGTGGATGCGTCCTACACTAAGAATCGATCGGCGGGCGGAGCTGTTATTAGAGATAAAAATGGCCAATTCGTTGCCGCAGTTTATTTCCCGATCGTAGCGACTTCTCCCCTACAAGCGGAAACTATAGCTATCAAAACGGCTATTGATTGGAGCTCTTCCCAAATCCCTCCGCCTTTCCATCTCGAAACTGATTCCTTGCAGATTTTCCTTCAGTTGAAATATGCTCCAAGACTTACAGGCACGCTTGCTGCGATTTCTGGTTTCCTTCAAGCCACCGATTCTGTCATTTCTCATATACACAGGGAAGGTAACCAAATTTCTCATCATCTTGCCCAATTGGGTAGAAGTTCTAGCTCTCTTTTCTCTTTTGCCAGTTTCAGATCCTTGCCTCATCATGTTCAAGGCCTTCTCAACACAGATATCATGAAGCTCCCATATTTGCGCTTTCACTAGCTGCGTTGGTTCCTGTTTTTGGCTGTAGCTTTCTTCTCTTTCATTTCTGTTTCAATCTTTAGTGTTTTTTGGCTTGTGTAATCTTTTTCTATTTTCATATTGCCTCTTTTATTAAGGCTTTGTATTTGTCTTATATGGGTTTTTTTCCCAAATTTTGACATTTAATAAAATCTGCGGTAGTGCCGTCCACCTTTACTAAAAAAAACCGTATATATATATTATATATATAATATATTTTAACTAAATAATAACAATGTATATAGATTATATAACAGCATATTTAAGTATATATTATATATATAATAAGATTTTTCTAATTTATAGGTTTCATTTGTTAATGTCCATCTCCACCATATTTCTATTAAAAAAATTTCTAAATGTATTTTTATAGAAATTTTGTAGTATTTTTATTTTTAAAAACTAACTTTTTTTTAAATTACTTTCATGAATACCAAAAAAAAAGGTTCAAGAATCAATCATATATTTACAATATAGTACACACCTTTGTCCTATTATATATAACTGGGATATTGTCCAAAGCTAAATAAAAAATGAGCAAGCTAGAGAACTGATGGAAACAATCGCGAAGGTTGCGACTGGACAATCACACGACCGCTGAATGCAGTAAATCCATCAATCGGATCCAAATAAGGAAACTGCAATCGACGGTTGTGATAGCGAAGTAACCCCTTACAAGCAAAAGTCCATTTGCATAAAAAAGAAAAAAAAAACCCCACAAAAATCACATCTTCTGGCTTTCGTCAAAATATACATCAACAAACTACTTTTTTATGTGAAAAAAAAAATTTGTTGTTAATGATGTGCACATGTAGCTTATATTATAATCTTTGAATGGAAAGAATTGGCCTAAAATAATAACTTACAGCCACATATAGCATGTGGAGGGGGAAAAATTCAGTTTCTTACTGGTCCTTGTTTCATATTTGCATACACAGCTTCCTTTGGCAAGAAAACTAAAATAAGGAAAATAAGGAGTGCTTTTTTCTATTTTCTGTTTATTTCTAATATTGTCTTCTTCCTCTCCCTACTTTTTACATTACCTTCTAGTTAATATACCGTGAAACAATGAATGCCCATTCAAAGACTTGCTCATATTGAATTGCAGCATTTTCCCAAATGTAGACTCTTTATAGCATTTTTTGTAGTATTTTTATTTTTAAAAACAAACTTTTTTAAATGAATGCCCATTCAAAAAAAAGTTCAAGAATCAAACATATCTTCACACTATACTACGCACCTTTGTCCTATTATATATAACTGGGATATTGTCCAAACCTATATAAAAAATGTGCGAGCTGGAGAATTGATGGGAACAATGGCGAAGGTTGTGACTGCAAAATCACACGACCACTGATTGCAGTAAATCCGTCAATCGGATCCATACAAGGAAACTATAATCGACGGCTGTGATAGCAAAGTAACTCCTTACAAGCAAAAGGTTGTTTGCATAAAAAAAAAAGAAAAAAAACTACAAAAATCACTTGTTCCTTCTTTCATCAAAATATACATCAACAAACTACTTTGTTATGTTAAAAAAATTAAAAAAAAAAAAGATTGCTGTCAATGATGTGCAAATGTAGCCTATATTATAATCTTTGAATGAAAAGAATTGACCTAAAAAATCATGTGGAGGGGGGAAAAATTCAGATTCTTGCTTGTCCTTGTTTCATATTTCCGTACACAGCTTCCTATGGCAAGAAAACTGAAATAAGGAAAATTTGGCGTGCTTTTTTCTATTTCTTTTTTATTTCTGATAGTGTCTTCTTCCTCTCCCTACTTTTTACATTACCATCTAGTTATTATACGGTGAACCAATGAAGGCCCATTCAAAGACCTGCTCATATTGAATTGCAGCATTTTCCCAAATGTAGACTCTTTATAGCATTTTTGTAGTATTTTTATTTTTAAAAACTAACTTTTTTTAAATTACTTTCTTGAATACAAAAAAAAAGTTCAAGAATCAATCATATCTTCACACTATAGTACGCACCTTTATCTTATTATATATAACTGGGATATTGTCCAAAGCTAAATAAAAAATGAGCAAGCTGGAGAACTTATGGGAACAATCGCGAAGGTTGTGGCCGCACAATCACATGACCACTGAATGCACTAAATCTGTCAATCGGATCCATACAAGGAAACTACAATCAACGGCTGTGATAACAAAGTAACTCCTTACAAGCAAAAGGCCGTTTGCATAAAAAAAAAAAGAAAAGAAAAGAAACCCACAAAAATCACATGTTCCTTCTTTCATCAAAATATACATCAACAAACTACTTTGTCATGTGAAAAAAAAAATTAAAAAAAAAAAGATTATTGTCAATGATGTGCAGATGTAGCCTATGTTATAAACTTTGAATGAAAAGAGTTGACCTAAAATAATAACTTACAGCCACATAAACCATGTGGAGGCGGAAAAAATTCGGTTTCCTGCTGGTCCTTGTTTCATATTTGCGTACACAGCTTCCTTTGGCAAGAAAACTGAAATAAGAAAAATATGGAGTGCTTTTTTCTTTTTCTTTTTTTTTATTTCTCATAGTGTGTTCTTCCTCTCCCTACTTTTTGCATTACCTTCGAGTTAATATAGGGTGAATCAATGAAGGCCCATTCAAAGACCTGCTTATATTGAATTGCAGCATTTTCCCACGTGCAGACTCTTTATAGCATTTTTTGTAGTATTTTTATTTTTTAAAATTACTTTCATGAATACCAAAAAAAGGTTCAAGAATCAATCATATCTTCACACTATATTATGCACCTTTGTCCTATTATATATAACTGGGATATTGTCCAAAGCAAAATGAAAAATAAGCAAGCTAGAGAACTGATGGGAATAATCGCGAAGGTTGCGACTGCACAATCACACGACCACTAAATTCAGTAAATCCGTCAATCGGATCTATACAAGAAAACTGCAATCGACGGTTGTGATAGCGAAGTAACCCCTTACAAGCAAAAGGCCGTTTGCATACAAAAGAAAAAAAAAACCACAAAAATCACATGTTCCTGCTTTCATCAAAATATACATCAACAAAGTACTTTGTTATGTGAAAAAAAATTTAAAAAAAAAAAGATTATTGTCAATGACGTGCACATGTAGCCTATATTATAATCTTTGAATGGACATAATTGACCTAAAATAATAACTTACAGCCACATAGAGCATGTGGAGGGGAAAAAAATTCAATTTCTTGCTGGTTCTTGTTCTATTTTTGCGTACACAGCTTCCTTTGGCAAGAAAACTGAAATAAGAAAAATATGGAGTGTTTTTTTCTTCATTTTTTTTTTCTCATAGTGTGTTCTTCCTCTCCCTTACATTACCTTCTAGTTAATATACGGTGAATCAATGAAGGCCCATTCAAAAACCTGCTCATATTGAATTGCAGCTTTTTCCCAAGTGTAGACTCCTTCCATTCCTCTCTTCATTATTCCCTCCCAAGATGCTTTATGATCTCTATATGTCCTTATAGCAAGTCTTAGTGCCTATCAAGAATAACAAAGAATTTGAGCAAGTTGAAACCACCAGTAATATTATATATTGTTTCACTGCAAAAGAATGATCAAGGTGCTATTAACAATATTTGATCAGTGTTAAGAAGATTTCAACTATGCTAGCATGTGACTCAGCAGCTATTATGGCTTCTCCCTATTATGACGCTCATTTCATTTGTATCATGAAGCATGGGCCAATTGTTGGTTAAAGAGAATCATGCACCAAAAATGGGTTCTTATACTCGGAAAAAATACACATTTTCTTCAGAAATGGCTCAACAAAGCTTTTGTGAAGTTTGGCTAAACTATTATTCTATGGAAAGACACCTAAAATGTGAATGATAGTGATCACGTGGCATGTGCAGGAATTGACACAGCAGCTGCCCTTCATCATGGAAATACTCATAACATGAACACTAACATTTTCAGCAAACAATTTTTATAATGATATTTTTTTCTTATGAATTCATTAATGTCCGCAATAATCTAGTTCTAGCCATCAAAACCACAACAAATCAACTTGGCCATGTGTAAAGTCCGAAAAGAATCTCTCATAGATAACAAAATAAAAAGGGCATTTAAGATGGTTTCAGCAAGGAAAACTCAGAACAGAGATGGACTGCATGTGATCCACAAAATTAACTTACCGAGAGCATACTTTCTTTTGATAATGGAGAAAAAGCCCACCTGCCAAACACCATAATGTTACAATGATTTTATGCAAGTTATCCAATTAAACAAAGCCAAATGCAGAGTTAGGAAATAAAATTAGCAAATGTATAAAGACAACAATGTTGTTCCCACGTAGTTTGCCTGGTTTTTGCATAGCGACAACTACTGTTTTGTATTGCATTTGTACACAATCCTCGTATGATATTTCATGAGGGAATAGGGGAAAGAGACGCAAATAGAAGAGAAATGGTGAAAGCTACAGATACAAGGAATTCTTTTCCCATTTGGCAAGCAATGATACATGCAGTGGACAACCCAAATCCCTCCAATTCTAGTGCAAATTAAAGTTTGGATGGGAAAAGAACTGTGGCAAAAAGGAACTATTGCTAGGAAAAATTATTATTATTATTATTATTATTATTATTTTTGCAACCTCAAAATAATCACTTAAATTTAGTACCATTAAAAGAAGTATGAGTTCCTGACTGCAGATCTCCTGCATCCGAACTAGACAAAATTATGTTCCAAAATGATATTGATGCTACAAAAGTCAATATCAGATGCACAATTTTAAGTTCAAAATTTATTTGTTTTACCCAGGTGGAACAATGGCCTCGATTCTGGCTACTAAGTATTGCAAGTAATAAGGAACCCGCAAAAGAAAAAAATCATGTAGTGCAATGTAGTGCAAGATCTTAAAGAAAATCACATACCCAGTGCCTTCTCCAATACCTCCTTGAGCATATGGATCGAAAATCTGTACCGTATCCTGATATATATTGAGAAACCAAGTCCTTTAGTGCAAATGCCTTCACAAAAACAACTAATTTTGACTTTTAGAGCATTTCACTCACCCCAAGTCCTCCGGTGCGATGAACCACTGGTACAGTCCCATATCTCATAGCATACAATTGATTTAGCCCACATGGCTCAAATCTTGAGGGCATTAACAGTATGTCACAGCTGTTCATATCAAGACTTCAATGATCAGTATCAATGCATGAGGTTCAAACAATATCATTCATATTTTGACTGTAACTTTTGGTTTACCCTGCAGTTATCCTGTGAGAAATTGGGACATTAAATCCTACCCAACCTCGAAATTTATCTCTGTAAGTTGATTCTGATGCTCTCATCCAGTCCTCATACAGTCTATCCCCAGATCCCAGCATAACCTGATACAAAATGTATGTCATTAGTTGTCTAGAAAAATGCATCCAAAAATCCTAATAAAGGACAAAAAGGCCACAGATTCCAGCACTTCAATTTATGAAGGCTCATGGATACATGCAGTATGATATGAATCACACCCATCCCAGTAAGGCTCCATTAAAGTATACAAATCTCACTATTTCCTAACAAGGTGCTCTGATTTCAAACCTAAACGTGTCCACTAAGACTACTTGGTTTAGGTAGCTCACTCACAAAGACAAATATGTTTGGAATTTAAATTAATATAAAGAACAAATATTAGTTACCAAACAATCAATAAACAATTGCCCTTCAAATTCAGTGCTGAAAAGATGATACAAAATTGGAATGAACAGAAAACTCACAAATTGAATATCATCTTCCATCAGCTCAGGAACTGCCCAACGAATCAGGTCAATTCCCTTTTGATAGTCCAGTCTCCCAATGAATCCAATCTGCAAATTTCAAGCCCAAGAAACTAACAGAGAAGATATATTATTATTATTAATAGACAGAGGATAGGAAGAATCAATATCTTACCAATGGACAGTCTGACCTAATGGGAAGACCTAATTCTTTCTGCAAAGCAATCTTACACTGAGCCTGCAATTTGCAAAGAATTGGGTTAAGGGAACAATTTTTTAAAACTATTGGTCATAGAGGATAAAAAGGAAAAAGAAAAGAGAGAGAGAGAGATTTAACCACCTTGCCAGAGAGATCATCAGCAGTGTAATGGAAAGCAATATGCTCATCAGATGATGGATTCCATTCAGAAACATCAATGCCATTAGTGATCCCTAATGATAATTATATAAATTAATATATCAGCCACCAAAATGTATATCATTGGGTACAAAAACCAGCATCATCATCTGATAAGACTCTTGTATGCCAACAATGGTATGTAATCTGAAAACATACCATTCAAAACACTCCTTCGAGAGGATAACAACTCATGCAGACCATATCCACCTTCCACGGTTGTTATCTCCCAAGCATATCCCTGCAATTAATATTGAAATAGTCAAATATTAGTATGACGAAAAATTAAAAAATTACCAAACTAATATCAACAGGTAACCATCATCAACAGCACAGGTAATTTCAATATTGTTTCTCCAATTTTCATTAGAATTTAGATTATTTCAAAAGTACACCCTGCCAAATAGAGGATTCTAATTCTCAAATACTTGGGTGCTGGAAATTTCAAAGTATCAATCACCACAAGTTATCGGATATCATCTTTCACCAAATAAAACACCTCGAAGTAAAAACTTGATGTCTAACGTCAATGACCTTGCTAACTGTAAGTATTCGATCAGCTGTCACAATTCCACCCTTTAGTATATTTACAGCTTCACCTGTGTCAAGAGCATGTGTCCTTGCCCACGTGGGGAACACCCATTCCAGCGCCCCATACCACTCCGAAGGCAGACCAAAATTTTTATAAGTGACTGCAGGTTCCACTCCCTGGTACATGCAGACAAAATAGTTGAATTAGGAATTTGCAAACATGCATCTTAACTAAGAAGAAACTCATTTAACATGTTTAAAGATTGTAAGACCTACAAGGTATAATGTTCAGCTTAATATAAATTTAAACACCCAAGAAACATTTACCTGATGTGCGAGGTTATGTATAACAAGGACACTTCGGGCATCCTTATAAACTCCATATGGACGGTATTTGGCAGCCAAAAGTCTGAAACACAGGCTATATATAGATCAACACCTAACTAATACAGTAATACTTATGACTTCACAAAACGGTACGACCATACATTTCAATAAAATTTCATACGGTAATAGGGAGAATGGTAGAAATCATTCCTGAAATAGAACACAATATACAATGGGGAGAGAGGGGGGGGGGGGGGGGGGGGGGGGGGGGGGGGGGGGGGGGCAAAGGGGGGGAGACGATGGGGGTGGAAAGGTGGGACGAAAAGAGATGAGAAAAAAAATAGCAGGAGACCAATGACTGATGCATGTTTGAACAAGCATTGAAAAGCTCCAGGTAGGTTCCTGAAGGTAAAGGAATATAGAGTGATACAAGAGACTAACACTGGGACCAGGCCACCATGCCAGTCATTAGCAAGAAAAAGGCATTTTTCTCCATAGGTATAACCTCCAAGCGGAAGCACTAAAGGAGCTTCACAAGCAGCGTGGCATAGTACAGTGAACCGAAACTGTCAAACCAAATGAGAAAAGAACTGTCATTTTTGTAAACCAAAAAGCCTATAAACATAATCAATATCAGCGCTGCAACTAGAACAATAGATAAGCTACCTGATTATCACCAAAAGCACCACGGCTATCACCATATGGGTTTCCAGGACGATGGTATGAAGGATGATCTACAAACACCTAAAATGAAAGCATATAAGAACTCATTTTTATCACAAAGATTTTGCTACTCTGGCAATTTTACTTGGGAAGGAAAAAAAAAAGCAGAAGGAAAAATGAAATTTAGAGTTTCTTATATAATTTTCAAAGAAGCTATCAAATTTTACAGAAATTTCAAAAACGCTGTGAAAATTTATGGAGGACAATAATCCAGAAACCTTACCCAATCAACACCTTCTCTATACTCATGGAAGAAAGAGACCTCTTGTGCCCCTCCAAAGCAATATACCTTGATGTGGCATTCTAAATCTGAAGCATTGGCAAAATTCCGATCTTGAGAACTTCCATGAAGGTATTTGGGGGAAACTACCATCACTCGATGTCCACGGGCAGCCAAAGCAATAGGCAAGGAACCACAAACATCTCCTAATCCACCTGTCTTTGAATACGGAGCTGCTTCAGCAGTAACAAAAACAATATTGTGAGTTACTCTAGTTTGGGTTTTTTCTTTGCCTTTGGCATCTACGGTTTCTTCTGCTCTAACAGTAGCTACATCTTCATGGGATTCAATTTCTCCAGCACCTGTAGGTCAAGTTTATCAGTTCTACAATAAGTTTTTGTACAAGTCCTCATTATCCAACTAATCCAGAACACAACATTACAATGTTTAGCATAGCACGTCAGCCAAGGAAAGCCGAAGTATTGCATAGCATGATAGGTAACTTCATATCCATTTTTCCACTAACAAAAACCAATATTAAAAAATGTTAAAAATGTGTTTCAGTCTAGCATTTTCCATCTCAAGTGAGCTATGATTGTTGTCAATGTAAATCAATAGTAAATAACTATGATATTAACTAGCCTTCAAAAGAGCAGTACACTTAAAAATATGGACAAAATTATATACTCAAGACACTTTTCATGTACCAGGGATATCTTGGCATGGTTCTAACAAATTTATACCATTAACTGGAAAAACAGTTTACAATAGAATCCATCAAATTCTTTTAAGCAGTATGAGTTGCAACTCTATGGATTAAAGTACAAAATCATTTTCACCATCATGTTAGAGAACTACAGTAACAAAAGTCATGAATCCTATTTCAGCAGTGTTTTCGAACCGGCCTAGACCAGCCAATAAGGCTAGAAAACCATAAGCTAGCCTCCAGTTAATAAAATGTCGTATGTGCAGCCTCCATTTAATAACGTGTAGTACACACTCCTACCACCAACAAAATCTCTCGTACTAATGAAACAAAATTGACAAAATAAGTATTTTAATTTACATTCTTTATATTATACTTTTCTGTATTCGTAAACAATTAAATATGACTAGTACATTCATTCGTGCTCTATTACTATTGTACGTATGCACCAATTCTAAAATAATACTAACATCAAAAAGTAATAAAACATTGCATATAATAATAAAATTTTAACATGAAAATTTCGACCACGGTTGAGCCTTTACTCTTGGTCTGTCTGGTCCATGACTTCAATGACTGGGTTGACCTTCAGAACATTGCATCTCTTATTTCAAGTGGATACCACGAAAATTTACCTCAAGGAAATACTTGAATTCACAAAAACCTGCTCTGTAACTTTAAAATTTGATCAAAGTATTTGAATGACAACAAATAAATCTGCAGCCAGCGAATGTGATTTTTCAATATTTTTTTTGGGTTAAACTTAGGCGTGTACTGTAACCTAGAATTGTGTGTTAAGTTTTAGGCATATTTTAGAACCTCGAATTACATTTAATTTGTCTCTAAATCCTAGAAAGCCATCAACACCTGGCATCAAATGAGAGGCGGGCCCCAAAAAAGTTAACCTAAACATGTGATTTGTCGGTTAACTTCACATGAAATCTAACAATTGAAGTATGAAGGCATTTGCTCCTGTACTCAGCGTCATGCTTCAAGTGATACAAAAATGTTTATTCAATGCCATAAACTACTATTTCTGCAGGAATGCATATATATATTATCCTTTTTATCATCACAAAAAGAGGCATAGATGGATTGGTATACACAGGAAAAGTGGAAAAATCAAGGATTCTGGAAAATGGGTAAATTATATTAAGCAAAATATAGAAACGCCAATCCAAAAGGCATTCTATTTATTCAAAATTCAGAAAATGAAACAAAAATATTAGACAACATTTCAAAATTCTATTATAATTAAATTATACTGACCAAGCAAAGCGAGTAGAACAAACAATACTGATCAAAAACCATAAACAGATAAAAACTCCAAAAGAAGCAAAAATAATGAATATTACCAGACTGAGAAATCAATTGAAACCCAATAACAGAACCCGTCTCATCTCTTTCTACACCAGATAAAAGACCCTTTTCTTCCTTGTCCTTTTCCTTTTGTGATCTTTCAACCCCACCTCTATTAGATCTTACAATAGTCGAACAAATATTTTTAGAGTTTCCTCTATAAAATTGACCAAAATTCACATGCGTGATCGGACTAACACGGTGTCGGTTACTATTTTCTAATATTCGAAATGGATGAAATAAAGGTGTATAGCAAATATGCAAGGACTCCATGAAAGTTAAGAAAATTCAAAAGAGAAAGACCACCAAGTCTAACGAAGTACGAAAGGGATCATTGGGTAGTTGCCGAGAGGAAAGGAAAAATTTCCGATAAAAGAGACAGACAGAGGTGAGTCGCTTTGCGACGAAAAGAGAAAAACCAGCTGTTTGATTTGGAGAGAGAAGAGATCGTGTTTTTTGTTCTCTTTAGAGAGAGAAGAAACAAACCGAGAGTTGGATCCAGAAAAAGCGCGAAAGCCCAAAATGGATTGGGAAATCATTTAAAGTTTTGATATTTAATTTCCAATAATAACCTGCCACGTATTGGGCAAGTGTAATGAGGCTGAAAGTCCATGCAAATGTAACCAAATTCCATTTACTAAATTACTTCTCATAAAAAAATTTTGCATTTTCCTCCATAATAGAAGCCTTGGATTTGCAATTACATTTAGAATTTTAGAATAATGTAAATAAGTAGTGATTCATAAATTATTTCTTAAAATAGTGTGATGGGTTTCAACCTATACAAAAATTTTAAATTCGACTCTAAAATCGATTCCGGCCTAGAAGATTTAATGAAAATTAGGAAAAAAAAAATATAACCGAAAAAGAAAAATAGTTAGACTTTGAGATGTCTTTAGAATTATGCAGCGAATAGATGATTTAGTTTTTAAAAAAGTATTTCTTTGTTTAAAATGTTTTGTTGGACTGGCATTAGATTTTAAAATTTGGAATCGACCTATAATTTTATTTGATTAGCATATAATATTAATAAAATTTAATTTAATTATTAATATTGGAAGCTGTTAGAGTCTTCTAATCCATTGGAAGTTTTAACAACTCCAGAATTATTAGTGTAGTTTATGGCATTTATTCTGCATGCTAAATTATCAATCATTCTCATATTTATTAATAATAAAAAATTATGCAATTTTTTACAATTTTACTAAATCAAATTAGTAGAAATACGAAATAAAAGTAAAAATATAAATATAATTTATAGTGGTTCGGCATAATATTACTTACATCCATAAATTATTGCAAATCTTTTAATAATAAGAAAAATTTGTATCAAGAAATTTACCATACTCAAATTTACAACCAAAAACCTAAAAGATTTTTCACCAAACACTATAACAAATATGCACTTTGCCATTAACTTTTAACGATGGCAAAAGTATGTTACTAATTACAGGCAGATACCTCAAAAAAAAATGAGAATTTTAGAAATAGATTACCGATCAAAAAAATGGTGGTTGTTCGCAAATATGATGCTAAAAAATTGGCATTAGTGTATACTGACCAAAATTTCCAATGAAAAAATAAGTTAACGGTAAAGTTAATGCAAAAATTTTATTGCCACATGTTGTCGAGTAAATTTCGAAGAGATTAAGAAATCGATCGGTACCTATTTATGGACAATATATGAAATCTGTCGGGATTGTTGTAAAAATCATTAACAAATATACTTCAATAATGTCCACTATAAGAATGCAGTGGATTACGGAGATAAATTTATCGACAGAAATAATTTTGTTGATAATGCCGATAGAATACCGAAAAAAAATAAAATAATTTAGAAAATACACTGACATAATACTGACAGGAAAATTTACCAATATATATTTTGTCAATAATATTAGCGTAAGATGATGGCACAAAGAATTACAGTCAAAATTTGTCGACAGAAAAACTAAATAGTCAGTAATATTTATAGAGAATTATTAGAGAAAATAATTAGCGATAAATTATTAGCGCAAGTTTTCGACATAAATAAATCTGTCAGTATTAACGAGAGATTATAATGTATCTCTGTACATTTACCTACAAAAAACATCTATGTGTTGATAAATTTATCGACATAAATACATATCCATTGGCAATACCGAGAGAAAAATATTTTCTGTCAGTAATGTACAACGATTGGGCACACTATTCCCACGTTAATCTTTTAACAAGAGAAAAAATTATCTGTCGGTAATACAGAGAGAAAAACTTTCTATTGGTATTCCCGACGAAAATATATTTGCTGTCAATAATACTGATAAAAAATATATTTCTGTCACTAAATAGGTAATCTTCGGGTGAAAATTTTCCGTCCACGGTAAACGATTACTGACAAACAACTTCTTTTTGTTGATAATATCAAGAAAAACTATTTTTTCTCTGTAAACGAAGAGCATGTTGCTAACATTTAATGATGTTAGCATAATGACGTTAGTATAGGGCTTTTCGTTTACTTTTATCGGCATTACCGATGGAAAAGTGTTTTTTCAGTAATATCGAAAAAATATATATTTCTGTCGGTAAATGGTTAATCTTCAAGCAAAAATTGTTTTGCCCACTTTTATCTTTTACTGATAGAAAATATATTTCTGTCGGTGATACCAAGAGAAGTATTTTTTATCCATATTACCAACAAAAATGTATTTTCTATCGGTAAAAGATAAAAGTGGTGAAAACTGTGTTTCCATTACCAAGAAAAAAGCTTTTTCTCTTTGTATTACCGACAAATAAATATTTTCTATCAGTAAATTTATTGAGAAACACTAATATCTTTCAGTAAAATGGCCCTTTAAAATCGGATTATTTTCTCCCCTTTGCCATTTCTGCCGGCCCCATCCTCTGTCTCTTCTCCCTTTCCCCTTTCCTGTCGTGTTGTAGAAGAAGAAGAACAACAACAAGAAGAAGAAGATGAAGTTGTACAATTTTTTTTGTTGTTATTTTTTTTTATTTTATGATTTGTTGAGATTTTGAGTAATTTTAAAATTTTTGTTGTAGGTTTATGAATGCTATAGTTTAGGTTGACTATTTATCTGTTGCATGTTTGATATTTGATTTTAATTTATTTTTTTTATTTTTTTAGAAATTTTAAGTAAATATTATTTTTTAATTATAGAATAAAAAATATTAAAAAAATTAATTTTCTATATTTTATATTGTTAATCCAAATATTGTATATATAACTTTTATGGAAATTTAGAAATTTTTTGGTATATAGAATTTTTGCAAGTTATTTGATTTTTTTAGGGTATTTTTTAATTGTTTAAAAAATTTTAGGTTAATTTTATTAATTTTTTTAAATTACAGAATAAAAAAATAATTTTGTTTTTTATTTAATCCGAATATTATATATATATATATATATTTAGGGAATTTTAAAATTTTTATAATACATTTAGAAATTTTTTGGTATTTAGAAATTTTTTTTAGGTTGTTAGATTTTTCTTAGGGATTTTGTTGATTGGTAAAAAAATTTTAGGTAAATTTTATTAATTTTTTTTAATTTCAGAA
Source organism: Garcia nutans (assembly GCA_947685225.1). NCBI lineage: Eukaryota > Viridiplantae > Streptophyta > Magnoliopsida > Malpighiales > Euphorbiaceae > Garcia > Garcia nutans. The sequence continues at coordinate 5,467,812 of CANTUV010000013.1, forward strand.
TTTTAATTATAAAATTAAACTAATTTTTTATTTTTTTAAAATTTAATAGAATATGTTTTAGGGAATTTGTTGAATTATTTTGTTATATTTTTAGAAAGTTTTTGGAGGGTATTAGATTTTTTAGGATATTTTTTTATTTTTTAAAAAATTTTAGGTAAATTTGATAAATATTTATAAATTTCATAAATTTAAATAAAAAACTAATTTTTAATTTTTTTAATTAATTAGAATATGTTTTAGAAATATTTTGGTAAATAGTAAATTTTTAGGGTATTAGGATTTTGTAAGTTTTTTTTAAAAAAAAACTTTTAAAAAAATTTAGGTAAGTAAATTTGATAAATAATTATAAATTTCAGAATTTTAATTATCAAAAAGTTTCTATTTTTTTAATTAATTAGAATAATTTAGTGTTGAATTTATTAATTTTCATAACAATTAAAAAAAATTGGTATTTAGAAAATTATTAAGGTGTTAGATTTTATTTAGGTATTTTTATGATTATGATTTTAGTGATTTTTATATTTTTATTTAAAAATTATAGCTTAAGGATTTTTGTAAATTTAGATTTAGTGTAAAAAAATACAATTTATGGTATATAGATTTTTTAGTTAATTAGTTTTTAAATTTAACATTTTTTGTTATTTTATTCATATATCTGAAATAAGTGTTTAAAATTCTTTTTTAGTTATTTAATTTATGAATTTTTAGTTAATTAGTATTATTAAGAATTAAAATTTTATGGTTATTTTTTGGTTTTATAGGAAATTAGTGATTAAAAATAATTTTTCTTATTTTAGTGAGTGTTATGTTTAACTTAAATTAAAATTTTAATTCTTTGAAAATTTTAGTGTTTATTTTAAAATAAAAATTGTTAGTTTTGTAATTTTATAGTTTTTATCTTAATTATTGTTAAAAAAATTAAGCAATTAGAAAATATTTTATTAATTTATAGTAGATTAACGTTTAAAATAATTTTTTTTTGTGCTTTTAGTGATTGTTATGTTTATATTTAAAAAATTAATGATTGATTGTATGTATGCTAGAAAATTTAAGTTTAGAAATTTTTATGAATTTTGGGTTAATATTTTTATTATATTATTTAAGTTATTAAATATATATATATATGTTTTTTTATATGTTTTTTGGTTCATTATTAGGGATTTAAATATAATTTGACATCGATAATTAATAGAAATATAATGAAATTCATTTTGTCTTATTTTGAATTTAAAAGTAAATTAATTTTCACATATATTGGAGTAAATAAGAAATAAATTAAATACTCCGATAGTTAATTATAAATTCATATATATATATATTTATGAAATCTAAAGAGCAAATGATTAGGAATATAAAATTCAATAATATGCAATAAATAATAATTTAAAATATCCAAAGAGCATACATTTAGGCCTATAAAATTTTATAATATGTAATAAATAAAACTTTAAAATATTCAATGACCATATATTTAGGCCCGCAAAATTTCATAATATGTAATAAATAATAATTTTAAGTATCCAAAGAGCATATATTTTGGCCTATGAAATTTTATAATATGTAATAAATAATAATTAAAAATATCTAAAAAGCAAATATTTAGGAGTGTGAAATCTCATAATATGTAATAAATAATAATTAAAAATATCTAAAGACCATAATTAAGAATGCGCTATTTAAATATTGATTGATAAGGTATTTACTTTAAATTCATATAATATAAAATAAAACTTAGTGCATACTTAGTGAATTATAAGACATTTACTTTAAATTCACATAATATAAAAAAAATATTAGGACCCGTTTAGTGAGTTACTTATTTTTTTATAAAATGAGAACTCGCTGAATTGTCCCATTTGGACAGTTTAGAAACAACAATATATATATTAATTAACATTAATGCGAGACATGGTTATATGCAAATTTTGTAGAAATTTTACAGTATTTTTATCATTTTATTCTCTTAGTGCATACCAAACATAATAAATATTCAAAATTTAAAAATATTTTTGAATATTTATTATATTCGATGATGTATTTAGAGAACCTAGAAAAAATACTGCCAGATTTTCTTCATAATTTATATAAAGTCTTGTTTTATGTTAATTAAGATATATATTATGTTTCTGAATGGGTTAGAGCCCAACCCTTTAGGAAAGGGGAAATAAGAATATTTAATTTATAATATTTAATTATATTGTCATTTTGTATACATAGAAAAAATGAATACAATACGTATTTGGATATATGAACGACTCAATCTGAATTGCATTCTTAATATGACATTTGTCAATGGGGTAGAAGAGTTTATTGCTTTTGCATCTAGTCAAAAGGATTATATGCAATGTGATAAGATTCATTATCCTTGTATAAAATGTCATCATCATAGATTTCAGAAAGTAGATAAAGTTAAATATCATTTAGTCAAATGGGGTTGTGCACCGGATTATTTCATTTGAAATCGGCATGGTGAAGAAAATATAATCGACCAATTGACTCAACAATAATAGAGTACATTTGAATCTGTGTTTAAAAATTCATACCAGCAAATGGTATATGATACCGTTGGGCCTAATGTGTTTAATTGGGGCATGCCAAATATTGGTGTAGCTAGAACTAGTGAGGTCTAGCATGAACTAGTCGATGAGGCTCCTAACTCAGAAGCTCAATGGTTTTATAATTTGTTAAATTTATTGGATATAAAGATGTGGCATGAGTGTCAAAAACATACTGAGCTATCTGCCATGGCTTGCTATTTGAATATGAAGTCTGAGTAGCACATAACCGAAAAGTCTTTCGATCAATAGATCCAATTTATCAAAGAGATAATTCCTGAAGATTATGAAATGTTTGATAGTTTCTACCAAACAAAAAAAATTGTTCAAGTGCTTGGACTGTCAGTAGAAACTATTAACTACTACAAAAATGGGTGTATGTTATATTAGGTGATTATGAAGAAAAATATGTAGGTTTTGTGAAGTACCGAGATTCAAACAGAGTCGTGTTATAGGCAGATAAAAGTTTGTATCTTTTAAAAGAATGTATTATTTTCCACTCAAACCTAGACTTCAAAGATTATATACTATTGCAGAACACATGAGATGGCATTATGAGCATGAGGAAGAAGATGAAGTCATGTGTCATCTATTGGATTCTGAGGCATGGAAGCATTTCAACCGATTACATCCTGATTTTGTAGCTGAATGCCGTAACGTTAGGTTGGGTCTGTGTACAGATGGTTTTCAACCTTTTGGGTCATCAGGAAAATAATACTCTTGCTGGCCTGTAATACTCACTCCTTATAATTTGCCACCATAGATGTGTATGAAAGAGCAATATTTATTATTGTCTATACTCATACCTAGTCCAAAACTTCAAATTAATGTATTTCTTCAGCCATTTATAGTTGAGTTGAAATAGTTATAAAATAATGGCATCGTGACTTACGATTTGTTTGAAAAAATAAATTTTTTGTTTAAGAATGGTACTTATGTGGACTATAAGTGATTTTTCTGCATATACAATGTTATCTGGATGGAGTACTGTGGGAAAATTTGCATATCCTTACTACATGACTGATTCAGAAGCATTTACTCTTCCGAATAGGAAAAAAAATAAGTTGGTTTAATAATCACAGAAAGTTTTTAAAGGCAGATCATCCATTCAGAAGAATCAAAAATATTTCAGAAAAAAATTACAATAAGGAGATATGCTCCTCCTATATTGAATGATGATGATTTGTTGTTTCAAATTGAGCAACTACGGCTTCAAAAGGTAATTGAATATAATAAAAATTTTAATAGCAATGTATGTTAGAATTGTGAATGGAAAAAAAAAGTATCTTTTGGCATTTGCCTTATTGGAGTTCAAATCTTATAAGACATAATCTAAATATCATGCATATTGAAAAAAAACATTTTTGAGAATGTGTTTTATATGGTCATAGATGTTCAGGGTAAAACAAAAGATAATGCAAAGTCATGAGAAGACTTGAGGATATTTTGTAGAAGGCCAGAGTTAGAACAAGATGAAACTACTGAAAGGTATCCTAAAGCTAATTACATGTTGGATCATAATAAAAAAAATTAATATTATAATGGGTAAAAAATTTGAAGTTTCTAGACGGATATGTCTCAAATTTATCAAGGTATGTTGATATGAAAAAATATAAATTGTTCGAGATGAAGAGTCATGATTGTCATGTATTTATGCAGAGAATATTACCCATTGCATTTAGGGAGTTATTACCAAAAAAAGTCTGAAAAGCTATGGCAGAGTTAAACTTATTTTTTAAAGAACTTACTGTAATATCTCTAAAAGTTTTTCAAATCAAGCGTTTGCAAAAAGACATTCCAATTATTCTTTATAAATTGGAGCAAATATTTCCTCCAAACTTTTTTATTCAATGGAACATTTACCAGTCTATTTGCCATATGAAACAAAAACTGCAGGACTGGCACAGTATCGTTGGATGTACCATTTTGAAAGATATCTATGACACCTAAAGAAAAATGTTAAATGCAAAAGTATAAGCATCAATTTGTAATGCCTTTATAGTTGAAGAGGCATCAACTTTCTGTTCCTATTATTTCGAGACTCATATAGTAACAAAATTGTGTGAAATCCCTCGGAATGATGATGGAGGTATACAAGATCAATCTGAAAGTCTTCTATCTATATTCAAATATTCAGGTCGACCATAGGGCAAACCAACCAAGCGAATATTCAAACGAAGAAAATATTTTACAGCTCATACTTATATATTGTTGAATTATGATGAATTTACACCTTATCTTAAGTAAGTTAGCAAATCTAAAGTAAAAAAAAAAGTTTAAATTTACATATAAAAAAAATCTTTAAAATTTGAATGATAATGATATTTTTATAATCTATTTTAGCATATTCATTGAACACTTACGAGATTTAGATGAAAATATAATGAGTTCACAAGTTAATATTGAGGTCGAGAGTAATTTTCCCTTATGGTTTCAAAAACATGTAAGTACTAATTCATTGCCAGTAACATTTTCTAAATCTTTGTCATTTGCTCAATTTTCTACAATTTGAATTTATGCATATTTTTTCTTATTGATTTAGATAACTAAAAATGGGCATTTGATTCCTGACAAATGTTTGAAAGATCTAGCCTAAGGTCCATTACCAATTGTTAGATGTTATAAGGTGTATTTTGTTAATGGTTTGAAAGATCTAACATATCTCACTGTACTTCGAGAGCAACTGCAAATAGTGGTATTTGTATAAAAGGGCCAAACTATAGTGAAAAGTCATTTGATTTCTACAGTTGATTACAAGATATTGTAGAGGTTGAATATCTGGCATTACCAATTAAAAGGGTGATATTATTTAAATGTGATTGGTATGACCCCATAAAGGGAATAAGATTCCATCCACTATATAATTTAGTGGATGTGAACATAAGAATATATGTTAAATATGAACCATTCATTCTCGCAAGTCAAATTGCCCAAGTGTACTATGTTCCTTACCCTAGTACAAGACGAGATGCTTCTAATTGGTTAGCAGTTTGCAAAATAAAAGCTAGATCACGGATTGATCTACCCAAAGAATCTACCAATAATCAAAAGTATGATAGTGCATTTCAAGAATATAGTCCTTAAAATGTACAAGTTGTTAATAGGACAAATGATATTAATCCATGTCCTTTAAATGATCCAACTAGACAACTTATATATATTGATGCTATGGATGTAGAATCTAAATCGGATGAATCATTACTTGAATCTGAATCTGAGTCATCCCAATCAAATGAAAGCGATGAATAAAATAATAAGTATATATAATTAGGCTATAAATATTATTGGATTTATTTCTATATTTATTGTATTATTCAATGTGTTTATTCTTAAAGTTATTTTTTAGATATGTATTGCGGACTTGAAAGATGATTAGATCTATCGAGGTCTAGCAGGCGATCTAATGGAGGTAGAGGTTCTGGTGGTACAGGCCAGCCGCATCTGCAGCTGTACAATGTCCCAGATTATGTCCCACTTAATGATCCTCCTATTGATGCGCCTACAAACGATATGTCCATAGAGGTTCCTACTTCTTCTCACCCGCCTCCTGTAGAGGATCCTAGTCTTCTTCTCACCTAGCCCCTATAGATGCCTCCATGGGTGATACTAATACTGCAGCATCAGCTGCAGGTCCTGATGGCAGGATGCAGCGTCTGACTGTTCAGGAGTCGAAGTAAGTATTTTAATATTTTGCATTCCTTATATTGAATTATAAAAATTTAAGTGATGGATATTTTTTAATTAAGTACTAGTTGTTCATTTTACAGCTACATGATGGATCTAGTTGGGTCTTCCATCATATACATTTGGAAGATTATGACACAAAAGATGGACCCTTCAAGAGTTACCTGAAAGGCCATCTCACCGAAGGTAAAAAACTTTTGATTTAAGGAGTTTAAGGTAAAAATTTTATCTAAATTTTAATATTTAATATATATATTTAAAGTTAAAACTTTATAATTATCAGACACTAATTATTTCTCATCTTTTGTAGAAATATTTTCACTAGGACCAGGCTATTTAGTCTGGTTTGGATTGCCTTTATGAAGAAGTGTAATATCCCAAACTATATCCTAAAATTTTAGAAATGATTATTGTTGAAATTGGATTAAATGATTTTAAAGTGTGTATAAAGGATTAAGAGGAAAAGAGAAGTGTGTATATGTTGTATATATAGAGATATATACAACATATACAAGTCAACTAATGAGAGGGTCAAATGAGATTTATTGATTATTTAAAATGGGAATTAATTAAGTGGAAGATGATATTTATAATATTTTATTATTTAATTGCTTGGTGGAGATTTATTGGAGAATTGAGTGGTTATTAAATGTTGACTTTGTTCTTCTTTCTTCTTCTTCTTCTTCTTTCTTTTCTTTGGCCAACCACCACTATCAACTAAAGGAAAGGGATTTTTGTTGCTTCCTAACTCAAGATTTGAAGGTGTTTCAAGAGATCAAGTTGGAGTTTGAAGGGTTTTCATCACTTTTGGTAAGTTTCCAACTTGATTCTTTGGTTTTCTTTTGAGTTTGTGAATTGAGTTTGGTGAATGGTTGGTGTTGATATGTGTATGGTTAATTTTGATGTGTTTGAGATTGTGTTGTCTATTTGATTTCAATTTTGGGGTTGGTTTGGAGGAAAGGTTAAGTTTGGTGAAAAGAAAGCAAGAGTTGTGGATTGTGTATGGGTTGAGTTGTGATTGTGTTTGATGCTTGTTTTGAGTTGTTTTATTGTTATGCAAGTTTAGTATGGTTTATTGATGATTTTCGGTAAGATTGTTTAGAGTGGAAAAGGGTTTAAGAAGAGGTTTGTTGGATGTGGTGTTGTTGGTGTCGGAATCAGGATTTTTGGCTTGACATGCCCATGAGCACGGCCATGTCTTTGGGCGTATCAATGGTTCTATTTTCTGGATGGGTGACACGACCAATGACACGCCCATGTCACTTATTGTGTCACAGCTTCTATGTTGGAGTAGTATTGACACGTCCAGTGACACGCCCATGTCACTGAGTGTGTCATAGCTACTGTGATGTTGGTGGATTGACACGTCCAATGACACGCCCATGTCATTGCGCGTGTCATAGCCACTGTGTTGGGGGAGAATTGACATGTGTAGTGACATGCCCATGTCACTGAGCGTGTCAAAGCTTCTGTGATGTGGGTTTAGGGCACGACCAGGGACACGCCCGTGTTGTTGAGCGTGTCATGTGTAGAGTTTGCCCTAGTTAGTTCTTATTTTAACACCCCCATACTCTATATAAGTACTATACATATACCTTGTATACATACAGTACGTATATAAAGTATAAGAATGTCACTTTTCATTTCAGATTAAAAACCTTTACTCTAGTTCCAAACTATAATACATTTTATTTAAAGAACATTTACAAACTCATCATACTTTTGATGATATTACATACATATAATAATCTTGTTTTTACAAAAATTCACTGATACATGTGAATACATTTTTATTAAAATACAACATAATTAAATTATACATGTATGCACTACCTTCTAGTTGGTCTCGAAATACTCTTACCCTTCTCGTGGCATGATGACTTGACTTCAGATCAACCACCTACTCACCTGTGCGATTTACACAACCGCGCTAAGCTCGAAAGCTTAGTAGTACAAATAAATATTATAAACATACATTACAGAAAATCATACTCATATAGTAATTTCATGTATCATTATTTTCTTATCATGTTTTCCCCATTTCAATTACACTTTTTATATGTTTCTACTAATCTCATAATTATATACATATATACATATATCATTATCATAAACCACAATTCCATAACTTATTAGAACATTCATAAAATAATACTCACAATGTCCACATCCATATACATATTACATGTCATATTATACTTTTAGAATCTCATCTTTCAACATAGCTTCTCAGGCCATATTTCTTTTCAATAATTTACTTATGTATTGTAATCATAACATACTTCATAACATTACATTCCATTACTTTATTCAATTATTTCACCATTCATAAATCACATTGAAACAAAGACAAGCATGGGCCCAAAAGACACTAATACGCCATTCAACTTTCAGAGTTAATGTTTTGGTTCAATTATCACATTTATCATTATCATTATCATTATCCCAACTAGGCTTCAAGGATTAGATTCAACCAAGCTTCAAGGGGGAACAAAGCATGCTAAGTATCAACCCAACTTGGCTTCAAGAACCAAACCCAACCTAGCTTCAAGGGTTGTAACATCTCAACTAGGCTTCAAGGACTAGAACCAACCAAGCTTCAAAGGGAGTTAAGCATGCTAAACTTCAACCCAACTTGGCTTCAAGGATCAAGCCCAACCTAGCTTCAAGAGATTGTTACCATTAGGCATGCCACCAACAACAAAACTCTAAAAATGGAATAACACATTAGACGCACAATTCATTCATTATTTCATTATCAATTTCATTCTCATTTTCTTATCATCATTTAGGCAACCATGCCTCAATTATCTTATTTGCATCACTATAGCCAACAACAATGGCTTCACATCTCATCAATAGAGTATACATAACCAATTGCATTGGACATATATTTTGAATTCATCATCATCTAGGCAAACATGCCTCATTTATTTCATTTGAATCATTATAATCAATCACAATGGCATCACATCTCATCATATTTCAATTTACATTAAAGTAATTCATCAAAATCAATTGCATTGCACATACCTTTTGAATGATCATCATATCTTTCACATTTCCTATTTCATTTTTCATTACATCATCATATCTTTAGAATCTTCAACATACATTCCACAAAGTTCACATTATGCAAAACATAACATTATTAATATGCATCAACAATGCAATAGATTACTTAACACATTTACAATCAAATGTGTTAAGTCTCAAGGTCATATAAAGGTATGCAATAATGTAGGGTTTGTACTTACCTCAAGAGTAACTCACATCAATCTATACACTTCCTCTTCCAAGAATTCTTCACATCTAGGTTAAGGCAACTCAACCTCTTCACAACCTAATCCAAAAGGAAGAATACACACTTACTTACAAATACACATGAATTCCAATACACTTATTCACCTATTAGTCTCATACTAGACCCATATATCACAAATTACAAACCAAAACCATTATCTAAGTCCCCACGGTCGTGGCCTCACAACCCCGCGGCCGTGGGTTAGCAACCGAATCTGCCCACTTTTCTCTAAACCCCCACGGTCATGTCCCTCACTTGCCACGACCGTGGCACTCATTTGCCACGACCGTGGCATCCATTTTGCCTCTGTTTCGAACCAAACTCATGTATTCTGTGTTTTTAAACTTCAATAAACACAAATATATAGAAAAATCCAAGATAATAAGTGATCAAACTCTCAACATACATCAATTACCAACTAATTTAACACTTATATAACTTCAACATATCTATATACTTCAATCTTTCATTATCATCATTTTCACACACTTACCATATCAAATCTAAACTCAATCAATAGAAATCAATACAAGGAAATGAATACTTACTTGAATATTATGCCAAATCTTCAATATCCACCTTCAATTCTCTCCAAAACCCTTATGAATTTGATGTGTATATAAATAAAATCACATCTCTCTCTCTCTCTCTCGTACAAGAAGAAGAAGAAGAAGATCTTTTCTCTTCTTTTTCATACTTATCATATATATATAATAATAATATAATTAAATATTTCTAAAAATCCTCCACCACTACTTTGTCCATCCTTTGACTTTCTTTTCTTCTTTTTCTTTCATTATTATTATTATTAATAATTAATTATATACACTTACTTTTCCTACACCAATTTATACATTATGTATATGTGATGTATATGTTGGTATATGTATATGCCTTATATATTGTATTTATATTTCCCATATTTTTTCAAATACCATATATACATATTATCCTTCATATACATCTATCTCTTATAATATTTCCTTTTAATTAATTTAAAATAATAATTTATCTTCTTTTGACTTCCATCTCTTTGACTTGTATATGTTATATATATATATATCTATATATACAACATATACACTCTCTCTTTACTTCTTTTCTCTTTCCATCAAACATATACATTAAATCCAAATACAACAATAATTCCAAAACTTTTAGGGTATACTTTGGGATATTACACTTATCCTTATTATCTTATGTGTATCTCTAAGTGAGTGTGTATAATCACTTTTGGATTAGGTTTTGTAGAGATTGAGTTGCCCTAATCCAAGTGTTGAAGGATTCTTGGAAGAGAAAGTGGTTAGATTGGTGTGAGTTGCTCTTGAGGTAAGTACAAACCCTACATGATTACATAAATTTACATGATTTTAGGGCTTAGCACATTTGGTTGAAAAATGTGTTAGGTTACCTATTATATTGTTGATATATGAGAATGGTGCAATGATTTGTATTATGTGCATTATGTGAATTATATGTTGAGAATTCAAAATATATGAACAATGTAAATTGTGATGTGCACTCAAATGATGAAATGTGAAGCCATTATTGTTGGCTATAATGATGCAAATGAAATAATTAGGGCATGGTTGCCTAGATGATTATGAGAAAATGAGAATGGAATTGATAATGAAATAATGAAAGAATTGTGTGCCTAGTATGTTATTCAATTTTCAGAGTTTTGTTATTGGTGGCATGCCTAAAAGTAACAATCCCTTGAAGCTGGGTTGGGCTTGGTCCTTGAAGCCAAGTTGGGTCGATGCTTAGCTCCCCTTGAAGCTTGGTTGGGCCTAGTCCTTGAAGCTTAGTTGGGATGTTACATATGAGATGCTTCTCAGTGTGATAATGATTCGCCTATGGGCTTGATAAATGTGATTATTGGACCAAAACATTAACTCTGGAATTTGAATGGCATATTAGTTTTTTTTTTTGCCCATGCGTGTCTTTGCCTAAAATGTAAATCATGAATGTTGAAACAATTGAATAATATAATGAAATGTAATATTATGAAATATGATATCTTTGGGTATTGTTTATAATTCTTGAAAGTTCGACATTTGCATTACATTTGAATCATATTGTTATCGTGGTTTGTACCACTAAGCCTACGGCTTAGCGTGATTGTGATTTATCGCGCAGGTGACAGGATAGATCCGGTTGAACCGGAGAGTTCAGCTAGACCGAGTTGAGTCTAGGCTTGTGAAGTGTTGATTGTGGACTTCAAGATCAGAGACGAACTGCCAAGCATGTATAAACTCTATATATTTTGTAAATATTGATTTTGATGTATATATATGTATATACCGCTATATTTTTCCGCTGCTTAATAAGCAAATGTTTTATCTATTATGTACTATAATAAAACTTAAATGTTTTAAGTTTTCTTTTTATATTGTTAAATAGAAAGATTGGTTTGATTCAAATAGACTGTGACATTCTTATACCCGGTATACGTATATTATATATATTGAGAGTATATGTGGTGTATGTATATTGGGTATAGGGGTGTTACAAGAAGGTAGCTATTCGCTACAACAATATGCTCAGTGAGATGAAGGCTGCGGGGAAGCAACCTTCATTTATTGATGATCAGTTATGGGCCAACCCTGGTAGAGCTCTCGAGAGAGGCAGACATGTTCTGTTGTTACCTCTCAAAATAGAATGTCCAATGTTATGGATGGTGTAGGTCCATCCACACATACAGGAAGCAGTAGATCCCATTATGATCATACTCGTATACTTGTAAGTATAATTATGTTTTTTTAGATATTTTAATTTGTATTTATTATTGTTATCAAACTAACATTTTTTTTTTAATTAAATAGGAGTCTACCTTGGTTCGGCCACTGAGCAACTATGAGCTGTTTATGCATGTGCACACCAAAGGTCACGTTGGGTTTTTATTTATGGATCGTCGATCCCATGATGTCAATGTAAGTATTTTCATAATTTTATTTAATTTTTAAAATTTAAATTTAAAGTATACGGTTAATAATCTTATTATATTTTATAGGATCGTTTCATTACATCCCGAGAGGAGGGCTCTCTGTCCGACATGCATACTGATGATGATAGCTTATTTAGAGTTGTTGTGAGCGGAGAAAAAAAGAAGAAGCCGTATAGACTTGGCTCGCAATATGTCAGTATAACTTTTTCTTCTCCTTTGTCTTCTAGTTCATCTGCTTTATGGCAGGAGATCGAGTACTTGAATGAGTAGTCAAAGGAGCGTAATTGGACTATTCAGCAGTAGATCCAGGAGGACGTGCAGGTGCAAAAGCAAGTTCAGATGGGGATGCAGACCGAGGTCCAGAGGTTAGTCCAGCAGCAGCTTAATGAGTTTATAGCCAACTTTATGCGATGAACCTTCAATCCATCACAACAGTTTCTCTCTGTTTCTACTTGATTTCAGTTTTTTTATATGTATTTTATATTTAAATTTTATACTTTTTATATACATTTTATTTTTTTATGTATATTTATTTGATTTATGTACTTTTATTACTTTTCATTTAAATATAAATTTTATTTTTATGTTATTTATTTTTTAATATTCAATTTATCCATAAATTTTATATACAAATTATAAAAATTAAAAAGAATAATAAAAATATATATATATATATTAAAATTCAAAATAATTAAATTTTATAATAAATTTTAAAATTCAAAATAATAAATTTTTTATAAAAAATAAAAAAAAATAGATTTTTAGATTCAAAATAGTTAAAATTATATTTTTCTATCGGTAATACCATCGGAAAATTATTCCGTCGGTATTATCGACAAAAAATATGTCAGCTATCACAGAATATGATGAATGAGATTATCAATGAAAACTGTTTTTCATCAGTAATGACAATTCTATCAGTATTACCAATTAAAAATATTTTTAGTCATTATTAATGATAGAATAATCTATCGAAATTATCAATGAAAAATTTTTCTCCGGTACTACCGATAGAAGATTATGTTATGTCGATAAATATTTTCGATGAAACTTCCGTCGATAATACCGATAGAATTTTTGCTCTCGGTAATTTACAGAGAGGCAGCTTTTTTTGCCCGCATTTTCATTATAGACAAAGAATATAACTACAAAATTATTTTATCAGTAATTCGTCGGTAAATTTGATTACCGACAAAAAATAAGAATAACCGATGAATTTTTTCGTCGGTAATCCAATACATTCTTATAGTGATCTTTGGTCAAACTTAAAGTTTCAACAAATTATACTTACATATTAAAATTACCTGTCAGTAATTACCGAGAGATACTTTAGTTTATCGCTGAATTTTCATTCAGACAAGAATTTTAGGCACCACATTTACCGATAAATATATGGTTCATTGGTAATATTTAATTTAGGCAAGATTTTTAGGTGCCATATTTATCGATAACTAAGCTTTTTTGTCTGTAAATGTTTTCTAGAAGGAATATTGCTGACTACTTTTATTTTCCATCAGAAAATTTATCGACAGTTTTAAACGTCTATCAGTAAATTTTCATACTGAAAAGGCACGACCCTTCCCTTTTCTTCTTCTCTTCTTCCTCTAGCTTTCTTTTCTCTCGATTTCTAGCAGAGAAAACTATTTTTCTCCAATTCCCTAGCAATTTTTCCCTATAATTTTTTGAATTTAGAGAATTTTAAATGAGTTGGTTGAAGTTTGAAGTGTGTGTATTGTAGATTTTCTGCAAAAAAAAAGTAATATTTTACAATATATGTTATTTTAATTTGGTTTTGTATAGTTTATGTACTTTTATGAATTGTTTGATTAATATGCATATTTGGTGTGGTTGATATGTTGTTTAGGTTATTATGTTATTTTGCTCTATTTTTTATATAAATTGTTATTGGAAAATTTATTTATGAATTATATAATTATGTATTGAAAAAAAAATTATGTGTAGGAAAGTTAGAGAAATAATAATTTTTAAGATAAATTATTTAGAGAAACAATAAATTGTAGAAATAATAATTTAAATGTGTATTTTATCAATTTTTAGATAAAAAATTTTTTGCAGAAAATTAATAATAATTTAGAGAAATAATAATGTTTGTTGAGATAATAATTTTTCTAGGTAAATTATACTTTTTAGTAATATTAATTTTGAAAAATAATAATTTAAATGTGTATTTTATTAATTTTTAGAGTAATGTTTGTTTTATTGTTATAAGGAATGTTTGTTTTATTGTTATTAGTAATGTTTGTTTTATTGTTATAAATAATTGAAGTGTTTGATTTGTACTTGTATTTGATATATTGAAGTTTGGGTGATATAAAAATAGTATATTGAAAGCACTTTTCATTTGCAGGGACATTAAACTTTGAATGATTAGGTCTAGATATAGGTGAAACTTTGTTAAAATTTTTATTATATTTGATTTAAATGTTGATTTAATGAAATAAATTAATAAAAATTTTAAAAATTTAATGTAAATATTAGCCTTAGTACCCTTTTAGTTTACTTCTCAAAATTATTGAGAATGCACCGAATTGTCCAGGCTGGATAGTTTAAAAATATTTTTTTCTACAAATTAATTACCATATATATGTTAGTAGAAGATGTAACATATACCCCAAAATGTTATCTAGATACATGCTAAACATCATAAATAGATCAAATTTAATGACTTATTTATGATATTTGGTGTTTTGTACTCAGAGAACTAAGGAAAAATGTTGCCGGATTTTTTACTTATGTTGTCAATTTTTTTAAAGTAAAAATCAAGGTGATCTTTAAGTAAAAATGAGTTTAAATCATTTTTAGATATATGAACGTCTTAACAGTGATTACACTTTTAATATGAGTTTTATGCATGGTATAGAGAAATTTATTAGCTTTGTATCTAGTCAAACTACATATAGACAGGGTAATAAAATTAGAAGTCCTTATATAAGTGTCATCATCAAATATTTTGAACTCTTGATTATGTAAGATTTCATCTAGTGAAATATGGGTTGATACCCAACTACTAAATATAGAATCGACATGGGGAGAAATATAGAAATATATAATTCTGCAGCCAGTTAAATAAGTAATTCTAGAGCGAGTTGAACCAATTGTAAACATGTATTAGAAAATGATTTATAATACTACTGGTTTGAGTTTTTATAATTATGCAACTGGATTAGATAATTTTGAGGCCCTTAGTCCAAATTTTAGGCAAGCTTAAATACAAGAGGCTCCTAATCCAGATGCACAATAGTTTATAATATATTGGGATCTTTGGACTCTTATGACCTGGATGTGAAACTCATTCTCAACTGTCGATAATTTCTCATTGTGAACCCTCAATTTTTCATAAACATATTAAAATTCAGTTCGTTATTTGATAAAAGGGGTTTAAATAAAAAAACATATGTATTGGAAGATTTGGCAATAAAAAAATAATTAAAAAAATCAAATAAGTAAAATGAAAGAGAATTTAAATTCTTACCTTAACATAAAACTAGATAAAGATGTTGAAAGCATAAATATGAGCCTAAAGGAAAAATATAGAAAAGGGTCTCTAATTTTTTAAACAAATAAGAGGAGAAACAAAGAAAAGAAAGGAGGAAAAGGGACAGTAGTGACAGGCTGCAGAAATTAGAATGAAAGGTAGAGAATGAAAAATAGTAATATATATGGTAGGGTTACGTGATCTCCCTTCCTCTTAAATGGTGAGTTTTGTCTAAATAAATATTTTTTGTCCTTCTTTGTTTTTACAACACACAATGAGTTTTTTATTCCAAATTTAACCCCTTTTTTGCAACCATTTTTTTTAAACGATTCAAAATGATAACTTGCTACCTGGATACACTTCTCTTTTCATCATTATTCGTTTTTATCTTTTTGTGTTTTGGATAGATTATATTATAAACATATACCCACTAACATGCATGTGTATGCATATATATATATATATATATAAGGATAATGGAACATGATATAAAGTCCTAATTTTTTTTTTAAATTTATAAATTTTATTTTCTCTCAAATATAAAAGTCTATATAGTAAGTCTATTAGCATTAATATTTTAATCTTGTTGTTAAGTTTTCTCATCTAAATCCATCTTATGAATTGTTTAAATCACATATATTTTGTTAGTTAATTAACTATATGCGATAAAGTCATATTAAAGTAGAAAAACATTAAAGAAATATTGTCCAGGCCATGGACATGATACTTGCTAAAAAAAATTGAAATTTGAAGTTGTATCTAGAAGATTAGTATATGTAACACCAAATAAATAAAAATCAATAGTTGTATTCAGAAAATAGTTATACATAATAATAATAATAATGATGATGATGATGATGATGATGATGATGATGATGATGATGAGAATATTCAAACTACGGAGATTTTAATTCTGTCAAGCAGATATGTAGGCATTCGAAATCAAGTTTTGAATGTAAGTCCACTTTTAAAAAAAATACCCTTTTTAAAAAAATATTAGCAAATTACAAAAATAAAAGATATAAAAAATATTTAATAAAATACATAATTAGAATAGTTATGTTTTAAAAGTGGGTATAATTTAAAATAATAATAATAAATTTAATAAATATTAAGCCATAAAATTTTTATTTTCAGATAGTAAATGCAAGAATTAAATAATTAACTAATAAATAATATATATACCCACAAAGGTAATAAAATCATTAAAAATAATAAGGGTTGTTCTATGAAGAGGGTTGTTCTAAGTGCACAGGTCATATCAGGTAATAAAGTGATAAGTAGAGTATCGTTCCTATGAAGAGGGTTGTTCTAAATACCAAACAATTAAACTGATTATTATTTGGATAACAAAAACTGATTGATTAAATTAAATTTTTAACAAAATAAATTACTTGGAATTAAAACTAAATATATCAAACTCAGGGTTAAGTCAACTTTATGAATTTATTATGGATTTTTTAAATTATTGGTTTAATTTAGTTTCCCTTTCGATTAATCGTTGGATTCTCCTAAATCAAGCTTTAGTCTCTCTCAAGTACTAAAACTAATATCAATTTAATCCTTATGTCTACTCTCATAATCACAAGTCATTAAATCCATTCATTAGGATTTGTGAGAATCTTAATTCAACCTCTTAAGTGCTTAACCTTATCTCTAAGTGAAAAACTTCCTTAAGATTGTTATCTCTATGGACTAATGTTATGTTTCCACTCTCGCTCTCTCGCACAATACCTCAAATCAATTAATCATTGGCCAGATAATCAAAGCATTAAGATTAAAGATAATAAAGTAATCAAAGGTAACTTAATTAAATCAAATAAACATATATTATTCCATAATAAATTCAATATAAGGGACGAATCCTAAATAAGGTTTAGTTCCTCATATTTGTAATAAAAACATAACAAACATTAAGGATAATAAATGAAATCATAATTGAAATAACAAGAAAAGATCAAACTCTTATCTTTTGATTAAAGAGGAATTCCACGTGGATTCTTGAATCTCTCTTCTTTGAACCTTAATTCACTCTTCAAAAGAAAGACTAAAATTTTATTGATACAAGTTTAAATATCAAGATTCTAAACTCACTATAACTTTCCCTTGTATCTAAACTCTCTCTTCTTTTTTCTTTTCAAAAACTCATCCTCCTTTGAAATCTTGAAGGAAATGTGTTTATATAGAGTGATTGGAAGCTTCTTGGTGGAGGCAAGCTATCAAATGCATGAACCCAACTTTCTACAATTGTTTGGATCTTTAAAATTGTAATTTTTCAGCTTGAAGTCATAAAAATCAGCCCCACAGTCATGGCCCGGGTTGGAATGCACTGTTTCAAGCCATTTTTCAGCTGTAAATGGCGCCTGAGTGTGTTACGATCGTGGCTTTTGAATGGAGGCTGCAAACTTTAATTTTTCTTCCTTTTCATGGCTCGGGCAATAAAGAAATGAATCCTATAAGTGTGGCCATTTAATGCCACGGTCATGGCATCCATTTTGCTTATGGAACTTTTATTTTTCTTCATTTTTTGTTGTGACAGACTTGATTTAAATTCTAGGGTCGTGGCCTTGAAGGGCCATGGGCGCGGCACTTGCATTTTCTTCATTTTTTTCTTACTTTTCTTCAATTTTGCACCACTAATCATTAGATACTTTGAATCTTTCCTTTCCAAGCATAAATAATATAATTCTAACTCAAACAAATAAAATCCATTAAATTCAATTGCAAAATAATTAAAATCATGGTTAGAATTATATAAAATGTTTATTATAATTTCACTCTATCAAACTTCTCCAAAATTAAATTATTGCTTGTCTTCAAGTAATTGAAGTTTAGTACTATCTATTTCTTTATAAGTTGAGTTTATATGCAAAAATTTAATAATGAAAACTTCAAAATTTTAGGTCGCAATTTAGTTTCAAAACTTTACCTACTTCATTCTTGCCTCTTTTACTCAAGATTTTAATTAATTGCAATCAATAATCAAAATTTAGATAAGCAAATATTCTTTTTATGCAAACTTAACCTAGTCTCATAGGTATGCTTAATTGAGATTTCTCTACTAATACATACTAAATCAAGGGAAATAAAAAAGACTTTGATAGGCTTGTAATGGGATCTATAATGGTGAGGGCTAACATAAGGTTTAAATGAAATTGGTTAAGTATCTTTCAAAAATTTCTCTTCATGTAGCTTGTGTAGAAGATTCTTGAATTTTTGCTCTTTCCTTGACTCCTTTCTCTTCTCTAGGGGATTTTTTTTAATAAATGTATATATTTATTCCCCCAAACTTTAAACTTAGGAGTCTATTATTGTAAACTTTCTATATTTTATCCTCATAAATGAAAATTTTGATTTTTGAGAAAATTTTTAAAAGATAATTAACCTTTAAAAGGGTAGTTAATTGGGTTATTAAATAAAAAAAAAACTTAAGCTAAGATTTATTTTAGGTTTACAAGGGACAACTAAGGGCAATGTTTAAAATTGGTGGGTATAAGGATTTGGTTCTATAAATAATGCATAAATCATTTTTTTCTTTTACTTAGCAAGGTTCAATTTTACCTCAAAAGCTCTTTTAAACATGTTTTAGGCCTAGGTAAATAATAATGTGAAAGAATATACACTTATTCTAAAATTCAATAACTAATCACTTTTAATTAATTTAAGAGCTCGTTTGGCTAACAATCTATAAGGTATTATTATTCTATAAAATCTTGATCTTAAAATTTTAAATTTTTAACTAAAAAATTTTAACATATAAAATAACATATAAGAAATCTAAAGTAACTATATTAAACCATACTCAATATATAATAATAATCCAAATTTCAAACCATAAATAATTCATAATTTAAACAAAACATAATCCAAAATAAAACCATAATTATTCAAAAAAAAAGCATAAAAACAACATAAATTTAAAGTACCACAAGTTTCGCAAAACTAACAAATTGGGAAAAAATTCACCCAAACTTGAAACACCACTATCCTCAGTGGTCTCCAGCATTAGGATTGTAACACCCCTATATCCCGTATACGTACCAAGCATGCTTAAACGATCGAAAAATACGTATACCGAATATAGAAAATGCCACAGTTTAAAAAGACACAACAAATATCTTTGTAGATAAATAAAACCAATCTCAAACATTTAAAAGAAATCCAAAAGACACCATATATAAAACATTTATTAATCCACAGCGGAAGTTATTACAAATATGTTATAAATCAAAGTTTACAAAACATAGAATATATACATGATTGGTAGTTCTTCTCTGATCTTTAAGTCCCAAAAGAAAATCCTCAATGTCTAGTCTCACTTGGTCTCGAGGAGCTTTCAGGTTCAACTCTATCACCTGCGCGAACAAACACTATCGCGCTGAGCCACAGCTCAGTAGTACAAACCATAATGATAATATGTAATATTAATATCAATATCATACAGTCAATCAATAAGGATCATACTTATTAATATACATTTCATTATATCAATAATTATATCATCATCTATTATACTCATTCAAAGTTTATCAATATAACCTACAAACTATAGCTTCATATACGAACTTTCCCCCAACTAGGTCGGTTGCCCACTGAGCCTCAGGCCACTGCCAATCCCAGGGGTCCGCAGGAGGCAGATAAGCACGTATAAAACTATCAGTAACGAACCTTCCCCCAACCAGGTCGGTAGTCCAAGATAGGTTGCCCAATCCACAGGGTCCGCATGGTTCCGCAGGAGGCAGATAGGTACGTAATACTGACTGTACTGAACCTTCCCCCAACCAGGTCGGTAGTCCAAGATCGGTTGCCCAATCCACAGGGTCCGCATGGTTTCGCAGGAGGCAGATAGGTCCGTTCATCAATCTTTAAACATTACTTTCTCAATTCATTTCATTCTCATAATCAAATTAAACAACCATGCTTCAATCATTTCATATGTTCTCAAGTTACAATAAAGCAATTCTTCATAACATCATATCTCTCACAATTCATTTCATCATTACATCTTGCACATTTCACATTTCATCATCATAACATACAACATCAATTACATTAACTAAACACACATATCCTTATTCAATCATATCTTCTAGGCATGCTTCAATCATATCATTCCTATCTCTTTATGTCTCAATTTACATTTGTTTGGATCATTATTGTTTAAGTGTGTTTACAATGTTTATTTTTATGTTTAGGTGCAACAAGACCCTTGAAGAATCAAAACAATTCAAGAAAAACAATCACATTAGCCAACACACTCAAGGGACACGGCCAAGCTTGTGGTCGTGTCTCTCAACACCAAATCAACCGAGGCAGACACGGGCAAGGGACACGGCCGTGTCTCTCAACAAAAATCAGACAGTGGCAAACACAGTCAAGGGACACGGCCAAGCCAGTGGCCGTGTCTCTCCAACATTCATCCAACACGGCCAAATTTCCTTGAACTTGGCCGTGTCTCCCAAAACTCTTAAGTCTTGGCCGTGTTCCTTCTTTGATTTGGCCGTGTCTCATATGAACAAAACCCTAAATGTGGCCAAAACTCTTTTAATTGCATTTAAACTCATTGTGCACAACATAGCCTCATTCAAATGGATATAAACAATGTCATTAACACTTATTTTACATATTCATCACAATATTCTCATGAACCAATCATTAACAACACATTTAAACACATACCACTTCAAAACCCTAAACCAACATCATTCTTATTCTTTCAATTTCAATATCCACTCAACTTACCATTTTCAAACCAAAACCAACACCAATTTAACTTACAACCAATTTAAACACTTATAATCACATCTCAACCCCACCAAATCATAATCTCAACAAATCAAAACTCACTTCAAATAAAACTTCAAAAATAACAAAGGAAAACAAGAGAGTACTTACTTAATTTGAAGAAATTCCACAAATCTCCAACTTAATCCTTTGATTCTTCCTTCAATTTGAGCTTAGAATTTAGAAGACCTCTCTTACTCTCTCTTTCCCTTTGGTAGCCGGCCAAGAAATGCAAAGAAAAGAAAATGAATACAAATCAACCTTTTCTTCCTCTTTAAATCTCCATCAAGCAATTCTACAAGCACAATTACTAATATACCCTCTTCTCATATGGTCTAGTTTTCTTCTTAATCAAGTGTCCCTTATAGTAATTTCACACATCCCAAACTAAAATATCTTCTTCCCTTGACTCTAAATTTGACTAACATATATGTTATATATATTAACATATATACAACATATACATTCCATTAACACAATCATTTCCTTAACAAAAACATATATACATTTAATTCCAATCAAACCACAATTGTATTAAAACCTCTAGGCACACTTTGGGATATTACAAGGATCATCATCAGGTGGATGGGGCTACTGTGGTGGTGGGTAGGGGACTCCAAAGTGAGCAAATAAGGTGGTAAACTGCTCACCAAGTTTGGTCATTTGAGTGGAAATATTCCGCACCTCATGCTCAACTCCTCCAAATCGCTACTCCATGTTGTCAAATCGCTGCTTCCAAGCTACATTCCTACGGTTCATCTCATTTTCAAAAGAATTAAGCATGTTAGTAATATAATCAAATGTGTTTGGTGGTGGAGCAAATGGACTGGCCTTAGAAGGTTGAGGTGGAGGAGGTTGTGGTTTTTCTGTTGGTTCTTCAAAATCACATTCCTTTCCAATAATTCCTCCTCATCAATGTTAATATCGACATCTGGGGGTCCTAGAACTATATATTGGTTCCCTCTCTTTGTTGCTAGTCTCATAGCCAGAATGGTACCCATATCAATTGTAGTTTTACCTGGAATATGTACAAGGTGATCAAGACCTATATTAAGAAAGTGAGCAATTTTTGTAATCATCCCCCCAATAATAATCTTACCACTTTACTTAATGACCTCTTCATACCATTTAGCAAACCAATAACCAACACTAAAAGCTTTTTCTTCCATAAAATAATAAAAGAAATGCAATTCTTTAGAATTAATGGTGCCTTGGCTCTCCCCTCTCCTAAAAATTATATTTGCCAAAACAACATGTACCGGTAGAACAAGTTTGTAAAAATTAGAGGCTTTTGATATTTTACTATTAAATCATCTTATTCCCCCTAATCTAATCCATGTTTTATTTTCATTAAAACTTTTAGTTCTCCTAGAAGTTCCTTGCAAGTCAACTAGTCCAAAAGCATCCCCAAATTCAAGCATTAGCCAATTATAATTTTGATTGACCAACCTAAATTCTACTCTCCCATTATGGCCAGCATGTCTATCCAGTGTAATAAACTAAAAAATACTTAAAAATTCAAGGGTTAATTCGGCATAAGTACACATGCTAGCAAACAAGATCCATTGCAAATCATTAAACATTTTCATCAACAAATCATTCCATCTTAGTTTTTTAATGACATTTCTATCAATAAATCTAGAATTAATAATTTTTTGTGAACTTAAGCCATGGTACCTTTTTTATTGCTCCTCATCATGGAAGCAAATATTCGAATACATAATTGGTCAGTGAGGTATTGGAGATGAAGGTGGAGAAGGTGTTGATGAAGATAATGATGATACCTCTTGTCGCCTCCTTTTGGATCAGTTTTACTTCTAGGCATTTCTGTGTTTGATTTGATGAAAATTGAAGAAGATTTAAAGAAAATTAGGTGAAAATTGAAGTTTTGGTCATGGCTTAAAAGGTTTAGGCTGTGGGTTTCAAATTTGGGCAGCCAGGGTTTGCAAAAAGTGAGGAGAGAGAGAAAATGAGATGAATATATAAGGTTGGAGTGCCACATCCATGGCCTTAAATGCCATGGTCGTGGGGGTCATTTTAACTGGTCAAAGGCAGGTTTGCATAGGAAGCCACGATCGTGGCACTTGGAGGGCCACAGTCGTGGGCTTCGGTTTGCTTCTATTCTTCGTGCTCCCATCTTTGGCAGGTTCATTTTCAATCCCATAGCCGTGGGCCTTGGGGTGCCACAGTCATGGGTTTTGTTTTGCTTCTGCCTCTCTCATTTTCTCATGTTTCCTTGGTGGGCAGATTCATGAGCAATCCCACAGCCGTGGCTTTTGCAAAGCTATGATTGTGGGTTTTACTTCTTTGCTGGAACTTCATAATTTTTTTCCCGATTCCATTTTTTTACAACTTCAAATTGATTCCCACGACCCTAGAGAAGGTATACCATGGTCGTGGCAAATTTTTAATGTGATTTGATAGTTTAAATAGCCTACACAACAAAATTTAAACATTAATCAAAGATTTAACAAGAAAATCAATTAAAAAGAATAAAATAGAAAAGAAATTGGGTTGCCTCCCAACAAGCTCTAAGTTTATAGTCGATAGCTTGACATGCTCTGGTTGAACATTCATATGCTAAAGTGATAGATGCTCCCGACGTCTATTGGATCACCAATGAAATAAGGTTTCAATCGTTGGCCGTTTACTTTGAAGATTTCACCTCTTTGATTTTATATATCTACTGCACCGTAAGGATAGACCTTCACAACTTTAAAAGGTCCCGACCAACGAGACTTAAGCTTTTCAGGAAAGAGTTTCAATCTCGAATTGTACAATAAAACTTGTTGTCCTTCATGGAATTGCTTAAATTTGATAAACTTATCATGCCATGTTTTGGTTCTTTCTTTATAAATTTTGGCATTCTCATAAGCTTGATACCTAATTTCATCTGATTCACTCAATTACAAAAGACATTTTTGTACGACCTTATTTAAATCCATGTTCAGTTGTTTTATGGCCCAATATGCCTTATGTTCTAACTTAACCAGTAAATGACATGCTTTTTCAAAGATAAGTCTATGTGGTGACATACCAATCGAAGTCTTATATGCTATTCTATAAGCCCAAAGTACATCATCTAGTTGACCAATCTTTCCTTGAATTACTTACCATTTCCTCCAAAATCCATTTAAGTTCCCTATTAGAGATTTCCACTAGTCCACTAGCTTGAGGGTGATAAGGTGTTGCCATCTTATGATGTACTCTATATTTCCTAAGAATAGACTCAAAAATCTTATTACAAAAATGAGTACCTCCATCACTAATTATAGCCCTAAAAACTCCATATATAGTGAAAATGTTCTTCTTAACAAACTTAGTTACAGCCTTTGAATCATTTGTTGTACTTGCTAAAGCCTCCACCCATTTTGAAACATAATCTATAGCCACTAAAATGTATTAATTATTAAATGATGGTGGAAATGGTCCCATAAAATCAATTCCCCAAACATCAAACAATTCAACTTCAATACTTAAGTTAAGTGGCATATTTTGTCTTTTTGAAATATTTCCTACCCGTTGACATCTATCACATGACTAAACAAAAGTTTTGGCATCCTTATACATAGTTGGCCAGAAAAATCTCAATTGCCAAATTTTAGCAATTGTCTTAGATGTGCTAGAATGACCTCCACATTTTTTCGAATGACAAAATTCTAGATTACTTTTTATCTCCTCTTCTAGAACACATCTATGAATAATTTCATCCCCATAATGTTTAAATAATAAAGTTTCCTCCCACATGTAATGTTTAACATCAATAATAAATTTTTTTCGTTGAGCATAAGTCAGTTCTGATGGAAGGACACCACCTACCAAATAATTTACAAAGTCGGCATACTAGGGGATATAAGTTTTAACAAAAATAAAGTTTTTCATCAAGGAATAATTCATTAATAGGCATAATATCCTGGTCTATTTACTTTTCCAATCTTGAAAGATTATCCGCTACTAAATTTTCTGCTCCCTTTTTATCTTTAATTTCAAGATCAAATTCTTGATAAAGCAAAATCCACCTAATCAATCTTGGTTTAGCTTTCTTCTTGCTCATAAGATATTTAATTGTTTCATGGTTAGTATAAACAATAACTTTGTAGCCTAAAAGGTAAGATCTAAATTTGTCAAGAGCAAAAACTATAGCAAACATTTCTTTTTCTATTGTAGCATAATTAATTTGCGTATCATCAAGAGTTCGGCTTGCATAATAAATAACATGACTTTTCTTATCTTTCTTGTGACTCAATACAACTCCAATGGCAAAATCACTAATGTCACACATGAGCACAAATGGTAAAGACCAATCTGGTGGTGAAATAATGGGGGTTATCGTAAGTGTTGCTTTTAACCTATTAAAGGCAATTAAACATTCATTAGAAAAATCAAAAATAACATCCTTATTCAATAATTCACACAAGGGTTTAGTAATTTTTAAAAAATCTTTTATAAACCGTCTGTAAAACCTTACATGTCTTAAAAAACTACGAACTCCCTTAACATTGGTTGATGGTGGTAGTCATTCAATAACTTCGATCTTTGCTTTATCCACTTAAATCCCTCTTTTAGAAACTTTATGTCTAAGAATAATGCCTTCTTCTACAATGAAATGACATTTCTCCCAATTAAGAACAAGATTTGTTTCCTTGCATCGTTTAAGTACCTGTTCAAAATGTTATAAACACGTATCAAAAGTGGTACCATAAAAAGTAAAATAATCCATAAAAATTTCAACAATGAATTCCACAATATCTGAAAATATGGCCATCTTGCATCTTTGGAAGGTTGCTAGTGCATTGCATAGTCCGAAGGGCATTCTATAATAAGCGAAAGTGCTATATGGACATGTGAATGTTGTCTTCTCTTGATCTTCTGGTGCTATACAAATTTGAAAATAAGTTGAATATCCATCTAATAAATAAAATGAAGCATTATCTGCAAGTCTTTCAAGCATTTGATCAATGAATGGCAAAGGAAAGTGATCCTTGCGAGTAGCTTTGTTCAATTTCCTATAGTCTATGCAAATATGCCATCCAATGAATACTGTCCTTGAAGGAATTAATTCATTATTTTCATTTGTTATCATAGTCATGCCTCCCTTCTTTGAAACTACATATACAAGACTTACCCAAGAACTATCAGAAGTAGGGTAAATAATTCATGCATCTAAGAGCTTAGTCACTTCTACTTTCACTATCTCTTTTATATTTGGATTTAATCTTTTCTGTTGGTTTATCACAGGCTTAGAATTTTCTTCTAATAATATCCTATGCATACATATTAAAGGGCTAATTCCCTTAATATCATATATAGTCCAACATATTGCCTTTTTATATTTCCTGATCAAATCTAAGTTTTGACTTAATTGAATCTCGGACAAATTAGCATTAACAATAATAGGCAAAGTATTATTGGATTCAAGATACGCATACTTGAGATGATTCAAAAGAGGTTTCAATTCTAATTACGGTGAATTTTCAATAGAAAGAGCGGTAGGGTTTTACCTTTTTGAAGAGATTCAAATTTCTGAAAGTACATGAGTGGAGTTTGTTGTAACGCTGAAGCATAAGTAGCTACTTCCTTATTTTCGTCATTTGATGTAGAGCTTTGTATAATACATGTTTCCAAAGAATCTTCAACTGTTTGTTCACATGTTTGCTGCACACATTCATCTATAACATCAATTAGAAAATAATCATAAAAAAATGTTGGATGTCTAGCTGCTTTTGTCAAGTTAAATTCCACTTTCTCCTCTCCTACTTGAAAAGTAAGCTTTCCTCCTCGAACATCGATCATAGCTCTTACTGTAGCCAAGAATGGCCTTCATAAAATAAGTAGAATTTTGATGTCCTCGTCCATTTCAAGAATTACAAAATCTACTAGAATGCAGAGTTTATATACTTTTACAAGAACATCTTTAACTATTCTAGCATTTTATTTTATTGAATGGTCAGGTAACTGAAGAGACAATTTTGTTGGTTGTAGTTGTATGAAGCCAAGTTTTCTGCAAATAGAACTAGGCATTAGACTAACACTAGCTCCTAAATCACATAATGCTTTATGAAAATCAACTTTACCAATGGTACATGGTATAAAAAAACTTCCTAGATCTTTCAATTTTGATGGAAGTTTATTTTGAATCGCCGCACTACATTCTTCTGTTAGTGCAATTTTTGCATTGTCCTCCATTTTTCTTTTATTAGAAAGCAATTTTTTAAAAAACTTCATATATGTCATCATCTGTGCAAGAGCTTCTGCAAAAGGAATATTAATGTGAAGTTATTTAAAAAATTCTAAAAATTTTTCATATTACTTATCTAATTTTTGTTTATTTAATCATTGAGCAAAAGGAATTCGAGGCATATAAGGTTTAATAGTCTCTTTTAGTGCTTCCCGTTCTTCAATTTCTTCTTCTTTCTCCTCCTTCTTTTCCTTATCTAAGTCTAGAGTTTTGTGTGGTTGAGGATTTTTAAGTTGTAATCCACTTCTCAAATTAACAACTTTGCAATGTTCCTTTTGATTAACCTCTATTTGGCTAGGAGAGCTCCTTGATTGCGAGTATTGAGTGAACCCGTAATTTGACCTACTTGAGTTTTAAGATTTTTATTTTGTTTCAAGTGACATTCAATTTTCTCCTCAAGTTTGTCATATTACTTTTCAATTTTATTGAATCTCTCTGATGTCGCTCCAATGAATTTTTATAATGCTGATTCATAACCTGGTTTTTCTGCATAAGTGGATCCTTGATTTTGATTCTTCAGGTATGGAGGTTGATAGGGTGCTTTTTGATTATTTTGATTTTCCCATGACAAATTAGGATGGTTCCTCCATGTTGGATTGTATGTATTTTCTTGAAAATTTTGACCCCTATTCTGATTGCCCAAAAATTGGACTTGCTCCATAATTCTGCAATATACTATATCATGAATTCCTCGACATCCTTCACATGCTGGAGAAGATGATGATAGGTTGACATGCTCAAACTTCTTAGCAATTGTATCTACCTTAGCTGCAAGTAAAGAAAAATTATCAATTTCATGTAAACCTGCAGCTTTTTTATGCATACCTCGTTCTGAAGGCTAATGATAGTTTTTTGTTGCCATTTCTTTAATCAAATCATTAGCTTCTGAAGGAGCTTTGTTCATAATTGCACCACCCGCTATAGCGTCAATTGTGCCTTTGATATTTGGATGAAGACCATTATAAAAAGTTTGAATCAGAAGCCATTCAGGTACTCCATGGTGTGGACACTTTCTTTGTAAGTTTTTGAAACGTTCCCATGCTTCATATAAACTTTCTCCATCAAGTTGAATAAACCTTGCGATATCATTTCTCAATTTTGCCATTTTTGCTGGTGAAAAATATTTTGCAAGAAAAGCTGCAGCTAATTGATCCCATGTTATAGATGTGTCTAGTGGTTTGGAAGTGAGCCAATCGTTTGCTTGATCCTTAAAAGAAACTGAAAAAAGTCACAAACGAATAGCATCATTAGATACACCATTAATTTTAAAAGTATCACATATTTCTAAGAAATTAGATATATGAGCATAAACATCTTCATGTGGTAAGCCATGAAAAATTGATTGTTGAATTAAATTAATAAGTGTTGGCTTAAGGTCAAAAGTGTTGGCTTGCACAGGTGGTTTAGCTATGCTGGATCTTGGTTGAGCAGAGGGCATAGCATATTGCTTAAGAGTCATATTTTGTGGATCTCCCATGGTTGATTCTTCATCAGAAGAGTCAGTTGGATTATCTATTTTATGAGTTTCTGCTAAAGTTCCTTCCACCTTTTGCTTTTCTTTTCTTTCCTTACTCTTCTTCCTACAAAACCGTTCAATTTTTGGATTATATGGCTCAAATTTTGTATTATGTTTTCTTCACATATAAATGAAAAAATTCTTCAATTAAAAGTAAAGAAATTAAAACAGAAAATAAAAATCCAAAGCAATAATAATTTAATATTATTAATATTAAAACGGTCATCTCCTCAGCAACGGCACAAAAAACTTGTTATGTAATAAAGTGATAAGTAGAGTATCATTCAAGTGCACCGGTCATATTAAGTAATAAAGTGATAAGTAAAGTATCATTCCCACGAGGAGGGTTGTTCTAAGTACCAAATAATTAAACTGATTATTATTTAGATAACAAAAATTGATTAATTAAATTAAACTTTTAACAAAATAAATTACTTGGAATTAAAAATTAAATATATGAAAGTTAGGGTTAAGTCACCTTTATGAATTTATTATGGATTTTTTAAATTATTGATTTAATTCAGTTTCTCTTTCGATTAATGGTTGGATTCTCCTAAATCAAGTTTTAGTCTCTCTCAAGTACTAAAGCTAATATCAATTTAATCCTTATGTCTACTCTCATAATCATAAGTAATTAAATCAATTCATTAGGAATTGAGAATCTTAATTCAACTTCTTAAGTGTTTAACCTTATCTCTAAGTGAAAAACTTCCTTAAGATTATTATCTTTATGGACTAATGTGATTGGAAGCTTTTTGGTGGAGGCAAGCTGTCAAATGCACGAACCCAACTTTCTACAGCTATTTGGATCTTCAGCTTAAAGTCATAAAAATCGACCCCACAGTTGTGGGTTTGAGTGCCACAGTCGTGGCGTGGGTTAGAATGCACTATTTTGAGCCATTTTCCAGTTATAAATGGCGGCTGAGTGGGCTACGGTCGTGGCTCTTTGAATGCTACGGTCGTGGCTCTTTGAATAGAGGCTGTAAACTTTGACTTTTCTTCCTTTTCTTGGCTCAGGTAGAAAAGAAATGAATCTCATGGGCGTAGCCATTCAATGTCACTAGCGCAGTATCCATTTTGCTTTTGAAACTTTTATTTTTCTTCATTTTTTTTATTGTGGCAGACTTGATTTAAATGCCAGGGTCGTGGCCTTGAAGGGCCATGGGCATGGCTCTTGCATTTTCTTCATTGTTGCTTACTTTTCTTTAATTTTGTACCACTAATCATTAAAAACTTTGAATCTTGCCTTTCCAAACATAAATAATATAATTTTAACTGAAACAAATAAAATCCATTAAATTCAATTGCAAAACAATTAAAATCATGGTTAGAATTATATAAAATGTTGATCATAATTTCACTCTATCAATAAGGAAAGGGTGGAGGAAGTTCAGATGGATATGGGTGAGCTTTTTTAAATCTTGGTCAAAGCTGGAGTATTTCTTAAAAGGCAATTAGGAGATAAGTTTTTCCCTTAACAAGAACCCTTTTGTGACTATCTTGGTGAGGCATCAGCTTATACAATCAACAAATGCACACAGTTCAAAATGAAAGTTCAAGAATTGATGAATGCTAAAATTGTGAATTTTAGAACAGAAGGGAGGAGGATTCAAAAGGAGAAAAAGGAGTATCAATTGGCAAGATTGGCAAATCAAGTAGCTTCAATGGAGAAAATGACATTCCCAACCCTAAGGCAAACCTTTAGAAGTGCTGGTTTTTTCTATGAAGAAACAGAGATGATAGGAGATCCAGAAGCTTTAGAGACAATATCGGGAAATTCATTGGTAACTATGGTGAATGAAAATGAGCCTCATGATGATGTAGCTTTATGGGTTATACATTTACTACCAGGTCAAGATCTGAAAAATTGGAAAGCTTATGAATTGCCATCTGAATCAAAGTAATCCAAATAATTATTTTTCTATAATTCTGCCCAATATCTTATAAAAAGGTTAGCATGGGCTTCCTTTTTCAAATGTTTCCTGCCCAATATCTTATGAAAATATTTGCATGGACTTCCTTTTTCAAATGTTTCAAAATAATTTTTTAATAAAATAAAGTGCATGTTTCATCTCCATTCATAAACTCTCCTTGCTACTTTCATTCATTTACTTTCTGCTTAATTTCTATATCTTGGTAATTTTTTTTCTTTATACTCACTTTACCCAGGAATGCCAATGATGAATCAAATCTTAATAAATTAAGTTTGAGTATAATTTTGATAACCTTATCTTTGAAATCATATCTGATGAAGAAGACGAAGATGATTTCCCACCTAAAATAACTAGGATAATGGAACATGATGGAAAAATTATACAACCTTCAGAAGAGGCAGTAGAAACAGTAAACTTAGTAACCAAAGAAAATAAGAAGGAAACAAGAATTAGTACAGCCCTGTCTCTAGAACTCAAAAAACGATGATTAAATTGATAAGAGATTTTGTCGATATCTTTGTATGGTCATATCAGGATATGCCGGGACTGAGTACGGACATAGTTGTGTATCATTTACCATTGAAGCCATAATGTAAACCTGTAAAATAAAAGTTGAGAAAAATAAAATCGGATGTTTTGTTCAAAATAAAAGAAGAAATAAAAAAATAGTTTGAGGCAGGTTTCCTAGAAGTGTCCAAGTATCCAGAATGAGTAGCTAACATTATTCATATCCCTAAGAAAGATAGAAAGGTCAGGATGTGTATTGATTATCGGGACCTTAATTGAGCAAGTCCAAAAGATAATTTTTCTCTACCGTACATTGATGTGCTAGTAGATAATACAGCTTGATTTCATATATTCTTGTTAATGGATGGATTATCATGGTACAATCAAATTAAAATGAATCATGATGATAAGGAAAAAATAACTTGTATTATTCTTTGGAAAATATTTTATTATAAAGTAATGCCTTTTAGACTAAAGAATGTGGGGACTACTTACCAGAGAGCAATGGTTATCCTATTTTCATGATATAATGCATAAAGAAATAGAAGTATATGTCGATGACATGATAGCAAAATCTCAACATGGTGAAGACCATGTTACAGTTTTGGGAAGATTATTTAAGCAGCCAAGGAGATATCAGCTCCGATTAAATCCTGTAAAGTGTATATTTGGAATTTCATCTGGGAAATTATTAGGGTTTATAGTCAGCAGAGGGGAATTGAGATTGATCATGATAAGATTCAAGTTATAGTTAAAATGTCAGCCCCTAAAATAGAAAAAGATGTTCGAAACTTTTTGGGAAGGCTTAATCATATAGCTTAATTCATATCACAATTAACAACTATGTGTGAGCCTATCTTCAAAATTTTGAGGAAGAATAATGTAGAGAAATAGAATGATGAATGCCAAATAGCCTTTGATAAAATCAAACATTGTTTGCAGACTCTTTCAATCCTGTAACCGCCTATACCTAGTCATCCTCTACTCTTATACTTAACAGTTTTTGAGAGCTCAATGGGTGGTGCTCTCGAGCAGCATGATGACTCAGAAATGAAGGAGCAAGTCATATATTATATATGTAAAAAGTCCACTAATTATGAAATAAAATATTCTATGTTGGAAAGAATTTGTATCGTATTAGCATGGGCTGCTAATCGATTAAGGCACTATATACTATATTATACCACCTTTTTGATATCTCAAATGGATCCTATTAAGTACATTTTTTAAAAGCCAGCTTTAACTAGAAAAGTTGTTCGTTGGCAGTTTTTACTAACTGAGTATAAGATTATATAAATCACTCAAAAGCCAATAAAAAAGAGTATTATAGCTGACTATTTGGCAGATTGAGCCATTGAAGACTATCAACCAATAAGTTATGAGTTCCCCAATGAAGGAATCATGTTGGCGGAAGAAGAACAAGGATAAAAAAAAATTGGATTATGAAATTTGATGGAGCTTCAAATGTCTTAGGAAGTGGGATATGAGTGATTCTAATCTCCCTAGAGGAATAATATTTTCCTATGATAGTCAAATTGTGTTTTGAATGCAATAATAATATGGCTGAATATGAAGGCTATGCTTTAGGAATACAAGTTGCTATTGATATGAAGATCAAAAGGTTGAAAGTGTATGATGATTCAATATTGATAATTAACCAGTTCAGAGGAGAATGGGAAACTAGAGATCCACAATTGGTCCCTTATCAAGAATATATTCTTGATTCAGCTCAAAGCTTTGAATTCATAAGTTTCGATCATGTTTCCTGAATTGAAAACCAAATTGCAGGTGCATTAGCCATATTAGCTGCAATGTTTCGTCTGGACACTTGTTGAAAGGTGCCTCCCATCAAGATTGAAACCAAAAGGGTCAATACTTACTGTACAAACCTTGAAGAAGAATGTGATGATAAGCCATGGTTTTATGATATCAAGTATTATCTCAAAAATAAAACATGCCCTTTAGAAGCCTCAAACACTGATATAAGAATAATTTGGCGACTAGCAATGAATTTCTTTTTAAGTGGCGATATCCTATACAAAAGAAATTATGATACAATATTGATTAGATGTGTGGATGAAAGAGAAGCTCAAAGATTGATAGAAGAAGTTCACGAAGGATTCTGTGATACACATTTGAGTGGCATGTGTTGGCTCATAAAATTCTTAGAATGGGTTATTCTGGGCTGAAAATGAAATCAAAATGCCTTAACTATGTCTGAAAATGCCTTAAGTATCAAATATATGATGACGATATCAATGCTTCTCCAGCACCCTTTCATGTAATGGTTTCCCCTGTGGCCTTTTTCGATATGGGGATTAGATGTGATTAGCCCAATAGAACCTAAAGCTCTAATGGACATCGATTCATTTTAGTAGCAATTGTAGAGATAGCCTCTTATGCTAATGTGACAAAGAATGTGGTCTTGAAATTCATTAAGAAAAATATCATATGTCGGTACAGCCTACCCAAACATATAATCACTGACAATGCAAAGAATTTCAAGAATAAAGATATGGTAGAGATGTACTCAAAATTCAAAATTAAGCACCACAATTCCTCTATATACCATTCAAAGATGAATGGTGCAGTTGAAGTAGCTAATAAGAGTATTAAAAAGATAATTCAAAAAATGGCAATAACATACAAAGATTAGCATGAAATGCTTCCTCATGCTCTTCATGGATATAGTACCACGGTTAGGGCATCTACTGGGGCAACACCATTCGCTTTAGTATATGGCATGGAGGCAGTATTACCCATCAAAGTTGAGATTTCTTCTCTCAGTGTTATTACAGAAGCCATGCTCAATGATGTTGAATGGGTACAAAGTTATTATGATTAGCTAAATTTTATCGAAGAAAAGAGATTGACAGCTTTGTATCATGGTCAATTATATCAGAAATGACTTGTTAAAGCCCATGTAAAGAAGATGAAGGCAAGAGAGTTTTAAAAAGGAGATTTGGTGCTCAAAAATATTATTCTTAGGCATCAAGACCCTCAGGGAAAATGGACTCCTAAATATGAAGGTCCATACATCATAAAGAGAGCATTCTCTGGAGAAACTCTCATTTTAACCAATATGGATGGAGAAGATTTGCCGAATCTGGTGAACTCAGATGCTGTGAAAAATATTATGCCTAAAGTTACAAGGAGGAAAAGAAAAAAAGATGTGAGAAGCATAGTTAGGGATTATTCAAAGTCAATTCAGACTTATGATCATTAGGATTGTATGATTCATTGGCTTTCCTTAATAAATCTTTCTTTTTATTTGCACATATTTTCACCTTTTGAAAATAAATGACCATAAAAAATGATAAAATGACTATCGAGAGACTTGATAGACCAATATTCATGCACAACCCATATCTCAAAGTATATATTTTATTGAAAAATATTCTTGAAACATTTGAAAAAAGGAGCATAATGCTAAAAGATGGTAAAACTAAGCTTAGCAGATCTGTATGTGAGACATCGACATTATAAACTTGGAATGAAAAGGGCACACCTTGATAGGTAAAATAATTTCTAATAAGATACTTATAGAGGCCATGACAGACGATGTCGTTCTAAGATTTAGAGTTATTGCTTGATAGAACCCAAAAAGACATCTTGAGGATCATGTAACCAAAGTTAAGTATTAGATTTGCTCCAGATTCAGGGATTATTGCTGCTCCAATGTTATATTTCTCTTTCAAAAGAAAAAATTATTAATCACAAAAATATGATTTTAAAAGAAAATTAACACTTTTTCTAAACACTTAGATACAAGCATGCATTACCTAAGAGTTTTAAGCATTTTCAAGAATTTTGGATTCATATAAATATAAGTAAAAGAGTTTGCATACAAAAACTGTTTTTCAAAAAATCCTAGAGTCAAACTCTAAATTTCCCTTTGTTTTTTTCAAAAAAAAGAGAGTTCCGAATATCAAAATTGGATATACCTAGGGTTAAGCCTTGGGTCCTCTTTTCATTTTTCAAAAATTCCTACTCTAAGGTAGAGCCTCATATTTCTTTTTAATTTCTTTAAAAAAAAAAGAAAATTAAGCATTAGATACTCCTAAGGTCAAGCCTTAGGTTTTCGTTTTGTTTTCTAAAAAGTCCCTAATATTCAGCATTAAGCACTCTTTGGGTTAAGTTTTAGGTTGTCTATTTCTTTTTCTAGGAAAAGTGTCCCTAATATCGAGCGTTAGACACTCCTAGGGTTAAGTCTTAGATTTTTTTTTTCTAAAAAATGTCCTTAATGTCTAGGATTAGGCACTCCTAAGGTCAAATCTTAGGTTTCCTTTTTCTTTCTAAAAAATAATTCTTAAAGTCGAGCTTTAAGTATTTCTAGGATTGAACTATATATTCCCTTTTTACTTTCTAAAAAAAATTTCTAATGTGAGAGTTAGGTATTATTAAGATCAAACATTAGGTTCCCTATTCACAAATTCTTAAGTCTTATGCTTCCTCAATCTTTTTTTTTTTAAAAATCCCTAGAATCAAGTTTTAGGCATTTCTAAGGTTGAGCCTTTTTTTCATTTTCTTCATTTTCTGAAAAAATTCCTAAAATTAAGCTTTTGAAACTCATAAGATCAAGCCTTAAGTTTCTTTTTTTTTTTTCAAAATTTCTAAAATTAAGTTTTAAGTACTCCTAAGGTCGGATTTCATTTTCTCTTTAATTTACTGAAATTTCTGAAGTCAAATTTTAGATACTCTCAAGATCAAGCCTTGAAGGATCATTTATCCTTGTTCATTTTGTTTATCATAAGCGTTACTGAGATTATGTCTCAAGTTTTATTTTTTTTATAGGAATAAAATCTTAGAAAATAATCTATTAATAACCTTTTGCATAACTTTAACTAATTAAAGTATGCAAAAAGGGGTGGCAACTATAATAATTCCTTTTAAAAAAAGAAATAATAATTAAAAATAAATAAACAAAATTGTTAATATAATATTTATAATCTCATCCATTATTATTTATACAAATATACAACAAATATATTGACAAAAACATCTTAAAACAAGGAAAAATAATTCTTAATTCTCTGCATCAAATTCTTGCACCAATTCCTCTTTGTCTGCAAAAAAAATATTGACAAAATATTAAAACATGAAAATGGATGCTCTTCTAATATATAAAAAGGGGTTGGGAATGTAGAAGAGGGGGAAAATTGATATAAACAAATACAAAAAAAAATACAGAGAAAGGTGGAAAGTTAGGTAGAAAGAGAAAAAAACAAAGTGTTTTCCTGGCAGAAGAAACTGTGAACAATCTAAATTTTGTTAAGTATAAGAGTGTACGTAATAAATTCTAAAAGCCAACTAAATCAAGCAACAAATCAGAATCTAAAGCCTATAAAAATTCAAATGGGTGCTTGGCTTTAGATCTTTATTTTATTTTATTATTATTATTTTTATATAAAACTAAAGATAAAAATTAGATTCAAAAGAATAAATAGAAATTTATCAAGAAGATTCAATAAAAAAAAAAGCTCAAAACTCAGATAGGATGAACAAAGGAAAAAAGATTAGTAATTTAATACGAAAAAATTATATTTGATAAAAGGAAGGGGTTTAAATAAAAAAAAATATATGTATTGGAAGATTTGACAATAAAAAATAATAAAAAAATCAAATAAGAAAAGTGAAAGAAAATTTAAATTTTTACCTTAACATAAAACTAGATAAAAATGATGAGAGTAGAGATATGAGCCCGAAGGAAAAATATGGAAAAGGGTCTCTAATTTTTTAAACAAATCAGAGGATAAACAAAGAAAAGAAAGGAGGAAAAGGGACAGCAATGACAGACGTCATAAATTAGAATGAAAGGCTGAAAATGAAAAGTAGTAATATATATATATATATATATGTAGGGTTAAGTGATATCCCTTCCTCTTAAACGATGAGTTTTGTATAAATAAATATTTTTCTGCCATTCTTTATTTTTGTAACACGCAATGAGTTTTTATTTTAAATTTAACCCATTCTTTGCAAACTTTTTTTTGAACTATTCAAAATGATAACTTGTTACCTGATTTTTATTTTCATCATTATTCATTTTTGTCTTTTTGTGTTTTGGATAGAATATATCATAAACATATATTTACTAGGGGTGTACACGGGCCGGGTAGGGTCGGGTTTGACCCCGGCCCGAGTTTTTTTCGGGCTGCAGTTTGCAGCCTGTGGCCCGGCCGGGTTCGGGCCGGCCCGATTTTTTTAAAATTAAAAAAATAAATTTTTTTTTAAAATTTTAATAAAATTTACCTATAAATATTATTTTAAAAATTTATTATACTAAATTATATCTAATAATATATAAATTATTATATCATTTTTTATATATAATTTTTTAAAAAAATAAATAATCAAAATATAAATTTAAAAAATTTTTAAAAAATATAAAAAAATAATATCTCGGGTCGGCCTGAGATTTTTTATCCCAACCCGAGGCCCGACCCGAGGGTAGCTCGAGTTGAATTTTGAAGCTCGTAGCCGACCCTAGTATGGGTTCTAGCCGGCCCAACCCGGCTCGAAACCCTTCTGGCCGGGCCGGGTTGGTCGGGCCACGGGCTGCCTGAACAGCCCTAATATTTACTAACATGCTTGTATATGCACACGCGCGTATTCACACACGCACATATATAAGGATAACAAAATATAATATAAAATTATAATTAACTAATAAATAAAATATGTACCACAATAATAATAAAATTATTAAAAATAATAAAATTTAATAAAAAATATTTTCAGATAGTAGATATAATAAGAAAATATAATTAAATTTTTTATTCAGATGATGAATATAATTTCTCTTATAAATAAAAATATAATAAAATATCACAATAATTAAAATATCAATTTTGAAAATTGTAGGATATTTTTTCTTACTTACACCTAATCAACTTTCTAAATCTAAAAATACAGATCAATATTAGATATACAATTAAATTTAATAATTAATTTGTGGCGACTCCTAATATAAAAAAAAAACTAAGCATAAGCCAATAAAAAAATTAAATTAAATCTATATTTTTTGCCGGCTCTCCATCGTCCCGTATGCGACAATCACAATCATAAACTATATATTTAAAATTTTTAGGTTAAATTTATAATATTTAAAACTTAAAAGGGTAAAAATTTATTTACTTAAAAAATTAATACATATATAATAAATATATTATCAAAAAATTAAAATTTTGTTATACAATGAATTGGTTCATCCTTGTCCATTTCGATTTAATTTAATTTTTAAAATAATTTGATATAATTTAAAATTTTAAAAGATTAACAAATTACAATTTGCAATTTAATTTTTAAATTCATGTAAACTGCTACGAAGCACGATGGACCCATAACGCATGTACAGAGAGATAATGCAGCCACAACATGCAACTTCCAATTAATGTCAAGAACTATTTATGCAACGATGCCTCCAAAGCTATTTGACCAAATTCTATTTTCTAAACCTTAAACGTCAAAATCTGCGTGCTGGTTCTCATTTTAAAGATTCAAAGTACAATAGGTACATACACCTTTCTTTCCCAAAATAAGCAAATAAATAATACATAACTGAAAAAAAGGCGCTTTCTTTTTGCACTACAAAAATTTGATATTGTGATATACTATTATGATATGTGAATTTTTAATTTTCCAACTCTTTATATACTATTAATTTTAGGTGTTTCTTCAAAAATATTTTAAAAAATAAAAATATTTTTAAAAATATCAATTTTTCTTTTTTAATTTTAAAAATATTATTTTTTTTAATTTTTAATTTTAAAAATATCCCTTTTTAGAAGTATATTTTAGATATATATTTAGTATATTAAAGATATACTTAATTTTTAAAGGTATACATTGGAGATATATTTAGTATATCAAAAATATATAAAAAAATATAAAGTATTTTAAAAAAAATTAAAAAATATATTATACATTATAATTTTCTCTTAATTTTATCGACGATTCTGATAAAAAAAAATTGCCAATGATATTTTAATTTTTTTTATTTATATCAACAATATCGGTGAAATTTAATTTATTTTAATAAAATTTATATAAATATATAAAGTAAAATTTTTTTTTAAAGATTATCATGTCATCTATTTTAAGAATACTATAATATTATAATTTCTTAATTTTTCATTAATTTCTTAATTTCTTATTAACTTCTCAATTTCACTTTATCTCTTCTTGATAAAAAAACTTAAATCATTGGATTTGATATTGATTTAATATTTAATAATTTATTCTTTTAATTAATTTTAATAATTTATATAAAATATAAAATTTAATAATTAATTATATTTATGACTTTTAATTTTTTATTAAATAATTATATATTAATATAATTTTATAATTTAACTTAAATAAATTATATTTGTGACTTTTTATTTTTTATAAATTAATTATACATTAATATAATTAAATAATATTGATTGATTTATATATATTTTTTAGAAATTTGAAAAGTTTTAAACAATATATGACTATTGACCTTGATAATAAATTAATTATAAATTAAATAATTTATTTATAACAATAATTAATATATATATTTAGAAATTTAAAAATTATATAATAAAATATATAACTTTTAACATTCCTAATAAACTAATCATATATTGATAATTTATATAATAATAATATTTATATTAATAACAATTTCAATAAAAATCTAAAAATTATAAATTTTTCTACTCACATTTTCTCCTTATTTGAAAAATTTTATTTAAATTTTTTTTCTCATTTTTATAGCATTCATGATTTTTTATTGTAAAAAATATGTATATATTTTATTATTAATTAGAGAAAGTGTCAAGTTATGAAATAAAAATGATATATTTACTCACCAATATTATTTTAATAAAATTATCATAAAAATTAAGATAAATATTTTATTATAAATTTTTTATAATATAAATTGTTGTTAATTTACACATAAATTATTTATATTTATTTATATTTTACTATTCTCTTTATCTAATAATGGGCTAGTAGGAGATTAAAAAATATAATATTTATAACTGCTATGTAAGTGGATAAAATATATAAATTATAATTTTATAATTTATTATTATAAAAATTAAAATTCAAATGTTAAGAATTTAAAAATAGAATATAAAAATTTAAAAATTCATGAATGTAAAAAAGATAATAAATAATTAGATGATAACTATTGTTATTTAAAAATGCTATATAATATTATTATATTAATAAATTCGAATAAATCTAGTTAAATCATGAATCGATTATTTATTTGAATCGGTGTCTCCTCCGATTATAAAAATATTATTTCTTAGTAAAAAATTATTTTACTAAACAACGATAAGTTATTTTTTAAAAAATAAATACATAAATAAAAAATAAAATATTTAAAAAAATTATATGTACATCAGTCGTTAGTTTGAATTGAACGAAAATATTTATATATTTTTTATTTTTATGATAATAATAATTTATCCTATCTTTATTAAAGTAATATATGTAATTTTTTTAGTGATGCAAATGATAAGTGATAAAAATTAATTTACCGTAATTTATTAATATTATTAGAGTTTCTATGTATATTACGTGATAATAAATAATTATTTTTTTATAATTTAATTTATTATATTTAATATATAATAATTTTATAATTAAATATATAATTTTAATTTTATAATTATTTATCAATATATGTGTTTATTTAATATTTTTTAGTTTATTAATTTAATTTATTGACTATTGTAATAAAAAATATTAATATAAATTAATTATACTTATGATCAAATAAAAAATTATATCCACATATCACATAATTAACGACTAATTTTCTATTAAAACCAAATCATAGACTAATTTTCTATTAAAATTTATGACTTTATTATTTGATCAAGAGATTATTAATTGAATTTCACATGATGCCGTATGAAACTATATATTAAATATTTATCCACATTCAAATCAAATATTAAATATTTTTTCACATCAAAAGTATTTTCTCATATGAATATAGAAAAATGAGGTGAATGTTTTTATTTTATTTTTAGATATATTATATTCCATGATGACGCTTGAAGTTTTTGTAAAATAAAAAAAATTTTGAATAAAGAAATTAAAAAAATAATAAGGATACCAATAAAAAATAAAAAAATTTATAAAGATGATGGGT
The DNA here is from genome assembly GCA_947685225.1 of Garcia nutans. Lineage (NCBI taxonomy): Eukaryota > Viridiplantae > Streptophyta > Magnoliopsida > Malpighiales > Euphorbiaceae > Garcia > Garcia nutans. The sequence continues at coordinate 5,509,921 of CANTUV010000013.1, forward strand.
TTGGTGACGTTAATCCCAAATATCAGAAACACCTCTCTCTCTTTGCCATTTTCCAATCCCTATTTTTTTTTATAATATAATTTATATAATTGATTAACAAATTACATGTGGCCCACTGTACAACTAATGATTTTTCATCAGACGGCCAAAACTACGGCTTTTACCATAAATGCGTACAGTTCGAAGTCACGCTATCATTCTCTCTCGAACGCTTTTCAAATTTATGTATGGCGGATCAGCCTGCATTTTCAACGTTTCTTCATCTCTTTGCTTCTTCTCTTTTATTATTTTTTGGGGGGTTTTTAATTCATTCTGTTTTAGATCCTAAGATAATTTGTCCGCCACTGGATGATCTGAGTTTTTCTTTTTATTACTTTGATCATACAAAGGCTTTCGTCTTCATATCCAACTATGGGCCATTGTTGCAGCAAAGACGTTGCCGTAAAAAATGATGGAATCACACCAGTTAACCCTGCTCCCAGCAACCATTCCAAGCCTCCTCCATCGCCACCTCGGGCTGTACCTTCTGCATATACGCCGTCATCGGCTGATTTCAACAGCTTTGCAGCTAGCCCATTTCAAAGCCCTTTGCCGGCAGGAGTGCCGCCGTCTCCTTCTCCAGCAGGTACTCCAGGGAGAAAGTTCAGGTGGCCGTTGCCTCCTCCATCTCCAGCTAAGCCGATCATGGCAGTTATGAGGAAACGAGGTCAGACTAAGACGCCTAAAGAGGTGACTATTCCGGAGGATGGAGAGGGTGCTGAGGGCGAGAGGCAGCTGGATAAGAGTTTCGGCTACGCCAATAATTTTTCAGCTAAGTTTGAGTTAGGAAAGGAGGTTGGGCGGGGGCATTTTGGTCATACTTGCTGGGCGAAAGGCAAGAAAGGGGAGCTGAAGGGACAGCCCGTCGCTGTTAAGATCATTTCCAAAGCAAAGGTAGTATTTACTATTACCAGATTTTTTCCTTGGTTTGTGCTAGTCAGTGCAGCTTTATGTACTGCTAGTGAAATTCAATAATTTTGATGAAGTATTTAATTTAATTAGTTGATTGGTTTAGTTAAACTGTAATGCAATTGACACGGGGTCGCATTCTGAATTTTTTTTTTTTAAATATTGTGACAGACCTCAAATTGGCGATGAAAATTATGAGTCTACGGCGTTTAGAAAATTTATTATTTTACAGTTGGCAAAGCATTAAAGAAGTCTCATAGAGTACTGATAATGTGTGTGCTAAAGCTGTCAATAATTGAGGGGAAATGAAACTAAAATGTATTACTCAAAATAATATTATGCGTTACCCAAATGACAAGTATGAAGGGTTGCGAATATTATGTGTATTACTCATGTTAAGGGTTGCGAAAAGGAATGACAAGTATGAAATTGATTTTGACTATCAAAAATTAGCCCTGGATTAATTGCCATATAATTTACTCCTTAATAAACTAATGTTAGTTTTGAAACAAAACTTTATTCACCAATTAGGTCGACTTATATCTGAGTGACATAATTGTTAGTTTGTTACATTGATGCCAAGGTTTCATTTTGTAGAAAATATTTTTGGTAAAAGATGTTTTTGTGAAAATGAATTAAATTTGTTTTGATTGTAATGTTGAAAAATCAATTTAAAATTGTTTCTTTAATTGTGCTTTGAGAATAATAAGATCAATAAGCACCTCAATGAGAAATATAATATGAAAGTATTTGAACCTATAATAATTATATGTTTGTGAATACTGAATTTGGTCTTAGCCGCATATGGAGAAAGTTACATGAAAAGGATATTGAGTTTCCCACATTGATTAAATATAATAAAGGTGTGCTCTTTATAATGTCTTGGACAATTCTCGCCTTATGAGCTAGCTTTTGGGATTAAGTCAAACCTCAGTCCATTTTCTTAATATAGTATCAGAGCCACCGATCTAATCGCTCAATGTTGAGCCACCCGCAGATGTCCAGTCTTGCAAACTTTACGCTTCAGATTTCTCACATGTACTCGACCCTGGACGTGAAAGAGTGTATTGAGTATCTCACATTGATTAAATATAATAAAGGTGTGCTCCTACTTGGTAGACTAGTATCTGCTATTTATTCTTCTTATGCGTTCCTTTCCTGCTTTAAAACTAACTTTATTTTTATTTAACAGTTTTAAAGGAGGAAGTTATTTATTTATTTTTTTAAAATTAAACGGTTCCACAGATTAGGAACATACTTTTCTACCAAGCAATTTATTAAAACTTCAAAATCTGTCCACTGAACAAGTCAAGCATATATATATGTATTATCATAATAAGAATATAGGACTTTCCATCTCTTGTGTTATTTTTTCCAAAACATTATGAAGAAAAAGTGAAACTCTGCTTCTATTTCCTGCAGTTACTCTTGTAATGTGGAGCGAATGTTTTAATTATGTTGCTTTAACATTTCACTCTTATTAAAAGACAGACTTGTAGGTTGACTCCTAAGATATAAAGGGCAGTGAGAATGATACTATATCTGCTTTCCATGAACATGGATTGACAATTTCAACAGTTCAAAGAAAAAAAATTGATACAACAACAACAACAACTAAGCCTTAGTCCCAAACAAGTTGGGGTCGGCTGTATGGATCCTCAACAAAATAAGCTCAAAAGACACCAAAAAAGATACTCCAGCCTTAGGCCCCTTCCAAGACACGGATTTTACGTCTCCATTCAAGTCTGTCATTAATCAAATCCGCATCAAGATCTAAGGCACGTAAGTCTCTTGCTATCACCTCCTTCCACACAGTTCTAGGTCTTCCACGACCTCTAGCCCCCTCAATCAACAAATTCTCACACTTACGAACCGCAGCATTAGGAGGTCTTCTTAAAACATGTCCATACCATCTAAGTCTTCCTTCCCTCACTTTATCTCCGACATCCGCTACTTGGACTTTTTGTCGAATATGAACATTCTTAATTTTGTCCAGTCTGGTATGTCCACACATCCATCTTAGCATCCTCATTTCTGCCACACTCATCTTGTGCAAATGTTGTCCCTTTGGTAATTTTAGAAAAATTGATAATTTTAGAAAAATGCTTTTTGGTAATACAGATTGCATTATTGAAATTCAGATTATGCCTTAATAAAGCTTCCAAGTATTATTTCCTTTTTCTTTTATTGGAGAAATCTTTTTCCTTACTTCTTTATCTTATTTATAGCATGAAGGAATTGGAGTTGGGCACCCATAATACCCAACCCATATAACTTCCCAGAACTATTGGCTTATTGGGAAGTTATTATTAATGATAAATTCCCCTTGACAATTAGTTTAGTGAGAACTTCCTTTTATATATATAAGGTTTACAAGAAATATTTTATTTCAATTGTGAATTTTTAATGTAATTCATTATATATGTACAATGTGATTATATTTTTTTTATTATGCATGTTTTGTAACCTTGAACATAATTATTATGAACTTAAGTGATTATACATAATATTCTAACATAGCAGTAATCAGCTATCTCAATAAGTTGATAGATATGAATTTCAATCTTTGTTGTTTCAATAACAAATTATTAATTGCAGATGACGACAACAATATCCATTGAAGATGTTCGTCGGGAGGTAAAAATAATGAAAGCTTTATCCGGGCATAAAAATATGATCAAATTTCATGATGCTTTTGAGGATGCCAATAACGTCTATATAGTCATGGAGTATGTATTAATTTTTTATGATGTTTTTTCATTAGTGTCTTTGCCATATTCTTTTCCATCTTTAATATCTTACCAATGTAGTGTTAGCCATGAATTCTCTACGCGCACAAAGCATAGTCTAATGATAAATGTATATATGGCTTGGACAATAGATCTAGGTTCATTATCCCTTTACATGCTTAATAGAAAAATAATGAATTCTTTACTAGAGGCCAAAGTTTGCAAGAAATAATGAGCAAATGATGGACTGCCAAGAAACTTAAAGTGATCTTTTGAAGTATTTTGAATATTGTTGTTGAATCTCAAAAGAGAATACTTTTCTATATATTTTATGAACATTACACAGTATACATATATACAAGATTCTAGACTCAATTAAGGTAAGTCCTAAATCTAATCCTATAAATAATATATACATTTGACTTTCCATAACACTCCCCCTCAAGTTGGAGCATATATATCAATCATGCCCAACTTGTTACAAAGATAGTTAACTCGAGAACTCATCAAAGCTTAGGTGAAAATGTCACCAAGCTGCTCGCCTGTCTTGACGTACTCGGTAGATATAACACCACACTGAATCTTTTCTCGAATGAAATGACAATCTATCTCTATGTGTTTAGTACGTTAATGAAATACTGGATTTGAGGCGATATGGAGTGCAGCTCGATTGTCACACCACAACTTTGCTGGTGAGGATGACTTAAAACCAACTTCTTCTAATAACTGATGAACCCAAATAATTTCACAAGTTGATTGAGCCATAGCTCGATATTCAGCTTCTGCACTAGAACGAGACACTACACTCTGCTTCTTGCTTTTCCATGATATTAAGTTCCCTCCTACAAACACACAATACCCTGTAGTTGATCGTCTATCAATTTTCGAACCTGCCCAATCCGCATTAGAAAAACATTCAATGTTCACATGTCCATGATTACTATAAAGAATACCACGCCCTGGAGAGGCTTTCAAATAGCATAGGATCTGCCCTAACGCTTCCCAATGAGTGATAGTAGGAGAAGACAGAAATTGACTTAAAACACTCACTGAGTAAGCAATATTTGGTCGTGTCACTGTAATATAATTCAATTTTCCAATCAATTTTCTATACATCTCTGGATCATGAAACAATTCACCTTCAGTTATAAACTGTTGGTTAGGAATCATTGGAACATAGCATGGCTTGGCACCCATCTTGCCAGTATCTTTTAATAGATCAACTACATATTTCCTTTGTGACAGGAAAATCCCTTTCTTACATCTAGATACCTCAATACCTAGAAAATATTTCAAGAGACCCAAATCTTTTGTCTGAAACTGAGACTGAAGATATGATTTAAGTGATGATATACCAGCCGAGTCACTTCCTGTAATAACAATATCATCAACATAAACCACAAGTAAAATCACCCCAGCATTTGAACTTCTAAAAAACACAGAATGATAAAAAATACTCTTCTTCATGCCAAATTTCTGCACCACAGTAGAAAACCTTCCAAACCAGGCTCGAGGACTTTGCTTCAAGCCATAAAGAGATTTGCGAAGCTTGCAAACTTTACCCTTCTCCCCTGAGCAACGAAACCTGGTGGTTGCTCCATATAAACCTCTTCTTGGAGATTACCATGAAGAAAAGCATTTTTCACATCCAACTGATGCAAAGGCCAATCATAAGTAGTTGCAAGAGAAATAAACAATCTAATAGATGTCAATTTGGCCACAGGAGAGAAAGTATCAGAGTAATCAACTCCATAAACCTGAGCATATCCCTTTGCAACTAAACGGGCTTTAAGCCAAGCAAAAGAACCATTAGGATTAACCTTAACAGTGAATACCCATTTGCATCTAATAGCCTTTTTTCCTTCGGGAAGAGTCACAAGATCCCAAGTACCATTGTTATCCAAAGCTGCCATTTTGTCTGCCATTGCTGCTTGCCAACCAGAATGAGACAGAGCTTGGGAGACAGAGGTAGGAATAGAAACCGAATCTAGGTTGCTCACAAAACAACGCGATGAGGAAGACAAATGATCATAACACACAAAGGAGGAAAGAGAATAAGTACATGAGCGTTTACTTTTTCGAACAACAATAGGAAGATCAAGATCTTGGGGTGGAGCTTCTGTCGAAGCATCAGGCGGAGGATGTAAGTCAGCAGCGATCGATCTTCTAGAATAAACCTGGTCAAAACGAGGACGAGTAGGTGCTGGTGCAGAAATATCAAGAGAAGAATTGGAAACAGAAGGTTTAGGTGTAGGAGCAGAATCAACACGCTGATGCACAGTATAAACTAAAAGATCATTTTCCTCCCCCTGTCCTGCATAAGTAGAAGAGGAAGAAAAGAATGGTGTTTGTTAAAAAAAGGTAACATCTATAGAAACAAGATACCGATTCAAGTCAGGAGAAAAACATCGATACCCTTTCTGTTGACGAGAATATCCAAGAAAGACACAACGGAGGGATTTGGGATCTAATTTGGTAACCTGTGGACGATCACGCACAAAACAAGTGCATCCGAAGATACGAGGACTAATCGGAAACAAAACTTTAGAAGAAAATAACACATTGTATGGAATTGCACCATTTAGAACAACAGAAGGCATACGATTAATGAGAAAACAAGCAGTGGACACAGCATCAGCCCAAAAGTGCTTAGGTACTTTCATTTGAAAAAGGAGGGCTCTGGAAACTTCAAGAAGATGTCTGTTTTTCCTTTTTGCAACCCCATTTTGGGGTGGTGTATCAACACAAGAGGTATGATGAAGAATGCCATTCTGTGACATATAGGATTGAAAAGAACTAGACAAATATTCCTTGGCATTATCACTCTGTAATATACAAATAGATTTCTGAAATTGAGTTTTAATTTCAGCACAAAATGAACAAAATATAGAAAATATCTCAGAACGATGTTTCATTAAATAAAGCCAAGTAACACGAGAAAAATCATCCACAAAAGTAACAAAATACTTATAACCAGTTTGGGAAGTAACAGGACATGGACCCCAAACATCAGAATGGACTATCTCAAAAGGGGACGAAGCCCGTTTATTGACTCGAGACATTAAATGTGAACGATGATGTTTAGCAAACGGACACGACTCACAATCCAAAACAGACAAAAGACTGAAATTGCAGATATAACTTCTTTAGGGAAGATAAAGAGGGGTGACCAAGCCGACAATGAACTTCAAAAGGAGAGATAACACCAGCACATGCCAAAGAGGTTGATATTTGATCATCCAAAAGATACAGGCCATCCGACTCACGTCCTCTACCAATAATCTGCTTCGTCAAAAAATCCTGAAATACACAAAAGAAAGGAAAGAAGGTGACACAACAATTCAATGTTTGAGTAATTTTGCTGACCGACAATAGATTAAATGAGAATTTAGGCAAACACAAGACTTTGGACAAAGGAAGGGATGGAGTGGGATTGGCAGTACCAATACCAGTAACAGAAGTCTTAGATCCATCAGCTAAAGTAACATTCCTACGAAATTTATCAGGTTCCTTTAATGAAGATAAGAGACTAGGGGTACCTGTCATGTGATTTGTGCACCCAGAATCAATAACCCATTTTGATGAGGCAGACATAAGACATGTGTTAGGTGTACCTGAATTGGCAGCAGCAGCAACAGATGAATCAACAGTCTTAGATGAACGGAATTGAGATAATTCAGCGTATTCTGCAGCTGAAATGGTCACAGTATTATCTGAGGAAACATTCCTGGATTCCTGAGTAGTCATATTCGCTCTATGTTGTTTGTTCAGTAGCTTCTTGCAAAACCGTTTAGTATGACCCGGCTCATGGCAATAATAGCAAACAACAACTGAATCCCGATTACTACCACCACGATTATTGCCTCCTTTACCTTGGTTCCCATGTTGTCCTGAATCACGACTCACAAGAGCACTTTGAATAGGAGGTAAAGAAGCAATAGGATTAGAACTTTCGTTGCGTAGCACACGAGAAAAAGCTTCTTTCAGATTCGGAACTTCACTGCTAGAAAGGATTTGAGATTTGGCAGTCTCAAATGTAGGAGACAATCCTGCAAGAAAACTCATAACCACCATTTGCTCTCTTTGGGTTTGCTGAACCTTAATGTCAGAACTAAATGGCATAAGAACATTATGTTCTTCATAGATCCTCTTCACCTCAGCAAAATATACTTTAAGAGGCCTATCCTGCTGCTCTACTCGATATAATGCCTTACATGCATCATACACACGATTCAAGTTTCCTTTACCCGAGTACAAGAATTCAAGGTACTCCATCAACTCTTTAACATACTCACAATGACCAATTAAACCAACTACATCACTGCCAATGCAATTTTTAATTTGCAAAAACAATCTAGCATCTTCTCTTTCCCAAGCTTGTTTATCCTTACCATATGGTGGATCATTAGTCAGGTGATCATCTTTTTCAACACTCCTTAAATAAATTCTAATAGTTTTGCTCCAATCTAAAAAATTGTTTTCATTCAATTTATGATCTGTGATTCGATTAACTACTGAAATAACATCAGTGACAACAATTTTTGAATCTCCCATAATACAAGGCAAGGACCACACAACAAATCACAGAAAACAGTAACAATAGCAGAACCAAAAATAGAGAAAACAGCACCTGACCAAGGCTAGACTAGCAGAATACGAAAACACTACCAAAAACGACCCAGAACCAGAAAAAATGATCGCCGAAAAATTCCTCACGCGATGCCACGCGCCGGAGCGTGAATCTGCCTGAAAAATTCAAACGGCGTGTGAGCCTCACTCGCCGAACCTCCGACCACCAGATTTCAGAAACAGGCCGATCTGAGACCTGCGCTTCTGCCAGGAAAGGCTGTGATGAAAAGAAAACAGTCTAGATAGATGACCTAGACCGGACAGCACAGTCGCTTTGTGAACAATACCAAAACAGAGAAAGAACTCTCTCGAACGCTCTCCAAACAGAGCAACAAAATTCACACTAGCTCTCTGATACCATGTTGAATCTCAAAAGAGAATACTTTTCTATATATTTTATGAACATTACACAGTATACATATATACAGGATTCTAGACTCAATTAAGGTAAGTCCTAAATCTAATCCTATAAATAATATTTACATTTGACTTTCCATAACAATTGTCATTGGCAGATTGTGTGAAGGTGGAGAACTACTAGATAGAATTTTATCAAGGTAATACAACAATATTTCACATTTCCCCTTCGAGAATAAGAATACTTTCATTCTCTAATACTTGAGGTGATTTATAATTTTAACTTAAATAATATATTTTTGATTCTAGTCCTTGCAACTTCTATTTTGTAGAGGTGGGAGATACACCGAGGAAGATGCTAAAACCATTGTTGTGCAAATTTTAAGTGTAGTTGCCTTTTGTCATCTTCAAGGTGTCGTGCACAGGGATCTTAAGCCAGAGGTATATATGCAAATTTATCAATGTACACAATCCCAGTCACATATGCATATATGCATACTCCTACATTTGGAAATTATGTTCCTGAATGATGAAGCCAAATGTTTTTCATCCTGAAAGTTCGATGCCCTATGTTTTTAATTATGTTTCCAGATTTAAACAAGTAATCATGTCCACTTGCAGAATTTCCTTTTTAAGACAAGAGATGAGGATGCTGCAATGAAGATCATTGATTTTGGTTTATCAGATTTTGTTAGGCCAGGTAAAATGTGATTATGCATAATAGTGGTTATTAGGTGATAAGATAAATGAATGATATCAATCTGGTCCATATTTCATCTTCATGTGAGATTGACTTTGTTTTATTTCCATACATTATATTAGATTTTACTTTTTCATATCATTATGACATTGAAATGTCATTTGGTCATTGATTCTATGGTTTAATTTTGAATTGACTGTTATTCTCCTGCGATACTCTCTTGAGCTTCAGAAAAATCTGCTTTGGAGCTATGGTATTTTTACATAGACAACACAAACATGCTTGCATTGAAAGGCACATGTGCATGGGCACATAGATATGTTAGATATATTGACCTGAACCTCGAACAGGATGCAAGTATGAAAAAATAATTACCTAAGAAAGAACTAAAATATATGTATAAGGACAAAAAAACTTACACATATTATCTATAAAATAGATAAGAATCTAAACTATAGTGAAGATGCACAATTAATTGATGGTGAAATTGATTGGTAAGTCAGGAGTGAATGCCATAAGCACAATCTTAATAATTTCAAAACAGTTTATACAAAAACTTAAAAGAGAAGTTGCTTTCACAAAGAAAATTTTGTTCAATATCTCAATGATCAAAATGGGCCGTACTTACTGGATTTATATAGAGGTGGCCAAGATACTAGTTTACAATAAATAATTAAAAAGAAATTTAATTTGGATGAAAATTCCTCTGTAGATAAAATATATCTTCGTAGATAAAGATACATCTTCTTGAATAAAGTTACAATAGAATAAAAAAACTAATTAGGAAGGACATTCGGTCACAGTAGGAAGATGAAGTGGAAGTAGTAGCTCCCTTGTTTTTGAAGTGGAAGTGGAAGCTCCCCTGTTTTTCATGTATAATTCGACCCTACGGTTCTCCTTGAATCATGGGCTGGTCACTTGTTTGGGCTCAACTTGTCAATAGAATCCCAACTTTCTTAAATTAGCCCATTCAATGCTTCTTTCATATAGTCCTAGCCTTTGTTATTGAGTCCCTTTAATAAAAAAAATAGATCTTTTGATGGCCCATAAGGTAAGTAGGCCCGTTAGGGTGTAGGGTTGTTCACTCAATCTGGAGGCCTAGTTAAATTGGCCCAACCTGGACAACTCGGATAGGGTTGGGTTAGATTTTTTGAAAAAATCAGGCCGGGCTTTAGGTTTTCTTTAATTATTTTTTTTTATCTTTAGGTTGGGCCTTGAGTTGACTCAAAAATTATTGGGCCAACTCGGCCTAGCTTGAGTACGTATATAGCCTAAGAAACCTAACCCGTTGGCTATCTCCCTCTCCCATTTCACCCTCCATTTCATTTTCCCTCATCAAATCCTCACTATCAGACAACCTCCTCTTTTCATTTTCTTCATTCATCCTCAGTCTCCTCTCTTCGTGCTTTGGCTCTCCTTTAGCCTCCTTCATGTCCTTCGCTCTCCCTTTGTCTCCTCAGCATAAAATCTGAAAAGCCACACCGTAGGGATCAACATCAAGGCTCAGATCTCCCTTTCTCTCTCAAGTCTTAATCTTTTTAGGCCTCTCAGTGGTCACTTTCTCGATTCCTCTCAGCCAGATTTTTGGTTTCAGAATTGTTTGTTTTTGGATTTAGTTTTTCTATTTCATAGATCTGTTTTTGTATATATATATATATATTATTTTGGATTTAGTTCTTGGTTTTGATTTTAGATATGTTTTGATTTAGTTTTCGATTTCGTAGACCTGTTTTTGTAAATCTCTTATTTATTTTTTATTATCTTGGATTCAGTTTTTGGTTTTGATTTTAGATATGTTTTGATTTAGTTGTTCAATTTCTTAGACTTGTTTTTTGTATATCTGTTTTTTTATTTTGGATTTAATTTTTGTGTTTGATTCCAATTTAGATCTAACAAAAAAAAATCTAATGCTTTATGGTCCGAGGGGCCTGGCCCAACCCGGTCGGGTTGGCCCGAGGCTTGATTTCATATATGCCTATGGGCCTAGTGCCGAGCTTAGAGTCATATACTATAGCCCGACTTAAACTCGGGCTTGGCTCTGAGCAAAGATGAAATCCAGCCCGATTAGACCCCTATTAGAGTAAATGGGGCCCTCTAAAAGACTTCTAATGCTAATAGGATCCCTAGAACTTATAGAAATTGAAATTTTAGCTTTTTGCTTCCCTTCTTCCTTAGCTTTCCTAGCACTTGCATAATTTACCTTATTTTTAACACAATAACATTAAGAGAGCTGATATAACATTGCACCACTTCAACATGTGGGCTTATATAAGGTGCCATGTCAGCTTATATGTGTTGACATGGTGCCACATAAAATGCCACTTCAACTTGCAGTTAATGGCAATGATGGAAAATGGGGTGAGTTTTTTCTACTACAAAAGTGGGAATGTGAGGGACGTGTAAAAATGAAATTATAATGATGATAAAATGCATTAGTATATTTTTTAAGAACGGCGAGTGTATTACTCTTTGTAGGATTTTGATATCTTGAAGTGCTTGCATTCACATCATTCCTCCTCATTTCAAAAGTATTCGTCCTCTAATCTTCACTTTTAATCAAGAGGTAAATAATCAAATCCCAAAGAGTTAAATAATTGAGTCCATACACAATCTTAAAAAGAGATAAATTAGTAGCAGAATGAACATTTTTATCATAAGCAAACTCAACATATGGCAAACGTCCTTCCCAATTTTTCAAATTTTGTTGTATGCTTGCACACAATAATGTAAACAAAGTTCTATTTACTACCTTAGTTTAATCATTAATTTATGGATGACAAAGAGTTGAAAATAAAAATTTAGAATTAAATTTATCCCACAAAACATTCCAAACTGTTGTGATTTGGGAGAGAAATTCTCTCTATTTCTTATATTCAAAGAAGGGAAATTACACAAATATATAGATAAGATAGAGAAACCTAAGAAAAACAACAAAAAGACTATACTACCCTTTACATTATAGACTATTCACAACACTCCCCCTCAAGTTGGTATATAGATATCACACATTCCCAACTTGCACACTAACCTTTGGAAGAGTCTAGAGTTTAGCCCATTGGTAAGAATATCTGCAACTTGGTTATTTGAAGTCACATGAGTAAGCTTCAATAGGCCTTGAATAAGTTTCTCTTTGATAAAGTGCCGATCAATCTCAATATGTCATGTTGAACAGGATTTTGAGCAATACTAATAGCGGCCTTGTTATCACAGAACAAGGTAGAGGTTCCATATTTGGAGATTTTTAACTCCTCCATTAGCTTCCTTAGTCACAGTACTTCACACACACCTTGTGCCATAGCTCTAAATTCTGCTTCAGCACTTGAGCGAGCAACAACGCTCTGTTTTTTACTCCTCCAGGTGACCAAGTTGCCTCCAACAAAAGTACAGTAGCCTGAAGTTGATCTACGGTCATCAAGTGACCCTGCCCAATATGCATCCGTATATGCTTCTATCTCAAGGTGCTCATGTTTTGAGAAAAGCAAACCTATTCCAGGAGCAGATTTCAGATACCGTTGGATACGAAAAACAGCTTCCAAATGGCAGTCACGGGGATCATGCATATACTGGCTAACTTGACTAACTGCAAACGCAATGTCAGGCCTAGTATGTGATAGGTAGATTAATCTACCTACAAGTCTTTGATATTGACCAATGTCAATTGGGTCCCCTACACCTGCTTGGAGTTTGCAATTTGCTTCAACAGGAGAGTCAATAGGTTTACACCCCAACATACCAGTTTCTTCCAAGAGATCCAAGATATACTTTCTTTGGGATATGAATATTCCTCTTTCGGATCGAGCCACTTCTATTCCAAGAAAGTATCGCAGATTTCCAAGATCTTTAATCTCAAATTTTCTTGCTAGCAATTTCTTTAAGCGAAGAACTTCCTCAGCATCATCTCCTGTTACCACCATATCATCAACATAAACAACTAGCAGCGTGATCTTACCATTGTGATGTCTAATGAACAAGGTATGATCAGCATCACTTTGTAAGTAGCCAAAGGAAACCATGGCTTTACTAAGTTTGTCAAACCACGCTCTTGGAGATTGCTTTAAACCATATAGGGCCTTCTTTAACTTACAAACTTTTCCCATAGTCTTCTGACCCTCAAAACCAGGAGGTATATCCATATACACCTCTTCTTCTAAGTCTCCATGCAGAAATGCATTTTTTACATCAAATTGATGTAAATCCCAATTCAGGTTTACAGCACATGACAAGAGAATTCTTACTGTATTCATCTTCGCAACAGGAGCAAATGTTTCTTGGTAATCAACTCCATATGTTTGAGTATACCCTTTCGCCACAAGTCTTGCCTTGTACCTTTCCACTGTACCATCGGCCTTATGTTTCACAGTAAACACCCATTTGCATCCAACCGGTCTCTTGTCCCTCACTGTGTCAACAAGTTCCCATGTCTCTTTTTTCACCAAAGCCCTCATCTCTTCCACCATTGCTTCCTTCCACTTTGAGTCTTGAAATGCTTCCTGCCAATTCTGTGGAATAGAAACAGAAGAAACAGACAAGACAAAGGCTCATAGGATGGAGACAAATGATCATATGACACAAAATTTGAGATTGGATGTTGAGTACAAGACCTCACACCTTTTCTTAGAGCAATAGGAACATTTAAATCATCAACCGTAAGGTTAGGATCAATAACTAAGTCAGAATTAGAATCACTTACATTGAGTGGTGTTTCCGCTGACTCAGGAACTGATGGCAGGGGTAATAGTTGATCACCAGTATCATGCATAATAGCTTTGTCTTTCTCCTTTCTAGTGTACCTTTGTAAATTTGGCCTATCTAGTCTACCATTCCTCCTTTCCTCGAGATCAATCTTTTCGTGCTCACTATCAATAGTGACTAAGTTTCTAATAGACTCAGGTACAGAAATTAAGGGAGTTGGTAAGGTAGACTCCTCTTCTACTCTAATCTCCCCCTGAAGAGGAGTAAGAGGGAAAAAAGGTTCAACTTCCCGAAAGGTCACATCCATACTGACAAAATACCTTCGAGATGGAGGATGATAACACCTGTAGCCCTTTTGCGTTCCAGAATAACCCACAAACACACATTTTAAAGCTCTAGGATCAAGTTTATTCCCATACCTATGGTGAACAAAACACACACAACCAAACACCTTAGGTGGAACAGTATAGGATGTATGACCCTGTAAAACTTCTATCGGACTCTTAAAGTTAAGAGTTCTAAAGGGCATCCGGTTAATTAGGTATGCAACTGAAAACACGGCATCCCCCCAAAAATGTTTAGGAACATTCATTGTAAATAAAAGGGATCTAGCAACTTCTAATATATGTCTATTTTTCCTTTCAGCTACTCCATTTTGAGCACTAGTGTTCACACAACTAGTTTGATGGATAATTCCCTTAGCATCTAGATATGATTGAAACATACCATCCATATACTCAGTCCCATTATCAGATCTTAAGATTTTCACCTTAGCATCAAATTGTATACAAATCATGTTATGGAAAGACTGGAAACAAGAAAAAACTTCATTCTTTGATTTCAACAGATATACCCAAGTGAGTCTTGTGCAGTCATCAATAAAGGTAACAAACCAACGATAACCAGATAATGAAACAATAGAACTAGGTCCCCATACATCAGAATGAATAGTCATAAAAGGAACATAACTTTTATTATCATGAGAAACATAAGTATTCCTCGTATGTTTAGCTAGTTCACAAGCATCACAAAATAAAGTTTCAACAGAACACTGACTGAATAGGTTCGGATACAACCGTTTAAGAGCTACAAAAGATGGATGTCCTAACCGTCTATGCCACATAATCACTTCTTGACTCACATCACTATTCTTCCCTAACAAGGCTTGGGATTTCTTCTCAAGGAGGTACAAGCCATCATGCACTCTACCATGACCAATCGTTTCCCCTGACTTCAGATTCTGCAAAAAACAATGGGTTGGATAAAAAACAGCTCTACATTGAAGATTATTGGTAAGAGCAAGTACAGATAAAAGATTAACTGGGAAGCTAGGAATGTGAAGAACAGATTTCAAATCAAGATTGGGGGTACACTTTACAAAACCTGTACCAGAAATTGAAGCAGAAGAGCCATTTGCAATACGAACATATTCCATATTAGTGCATGGTGAGTAATCAATGAAGTTGTCTAAAGAGCCTGTCATATGTTTGTTTGCTCCTGAGTCTATAATCCAAGAATCATTAATAGAATTGACGAGAAGTGTCATACCTGACTTTGGAAAATGAGATGTAGCATTGGATGAGGATGGTGTACCCTGTCAAAGGAGGCTTCTCAAGGCTTGCAACTCTTCAACGGATAGGCAATCTGTAGAGAGAGCATCGGTAGTAGGTGTAGGAGTAGGGTCTGAAGATGTATTCACCTCAACTTGATTTGCTATATAGCGAGGTGGTCCTGATTTTCCTCCACCACGGCCACCACCACGCGGTCGCCCAATCAATTTCCAACATTTCTCCTTGGTATGACTAGGAGTGTTACAATGATCAAAAAACCGAGTATCCTCCTCATGAGTGATAGTGGTACGAGTAGCTTGTGATGCTACTAGTCCAGCTTTTTCAATTACTGGAGATTTCATCATAGTTCTTCTCCTACATTCTTCCTGTTGGATGTAAGCATGAGTTTCCTCTAAGGATAGCATCGGGGTCTTCCCCATTACCTGAACTCGAACATGATCATATTCTGGATTCAAACCTGCCATAAACTTGAATATACGCCCATTCTCAATTTTCTTGTGATATTGAACCGCATCATCTTGACATTTAGCATGAAATTCATCATAATAATTCAGCTGTCTCCACACCTCATTTAGAGCAGCATAGTAATCATCCACAGATAATTCTTCTTGTTTCAAGCCTTCCAATTTTAGACAAAGTTCAAACACCAAGGCTGCATTCCCTATGCCAGAATAAGATTTTCTACAAGATTCCCATATCATCTGGGCCGTGTCAAGCATCAAATAACCATTAGCAAGTCTAGGTTCCATTGAGATGTCTAAGTCAGAAAGTCATGATAATGCTAATCCATCGTTGCAAATCAGTCCTTTCAAGTTGGAAGGTGCTTTAAATTATCTAGCTTGGTGACCAGGGACGCTGCACGCGCACACACGCGCCGGCGCGTGGAGAAGGGAGTTGAGCTTCTGGCGGCGTGTGAGCTTCACGCGCTGGAGTTCCGGCGACCGGGTTTCTGGCGAAGGCTGGTCGGCGGCCTGGCAATCGGTTGAGGGAGGCTGTGTCGCTATTGGACACCTGCAACACCTCAAAACAGAAATGGCAGCCCCTAAAAACTAGGGTTCAGCTGCCGGAAAATGTACCTTCAACCGGAAAAAAAACACAGCCCTCTCACCTTTGCTCTGATACCATGTTGTGATTTGGGAGAGAAATTCTCTCTATTTCTTATATTCAAAGAAGGGGAATTGCACAAATATATAGACAAGATAGAGAAACCTAAGAAAAACAACAAAAAGACTATATTACCCTTTACATTATAGACTATTCACGACACAAACATAACTCAATAACTTAGTGTCTCTATCATAAGTAATGGACATGAGAACACCATGCAATTTTACAATTTCTTTTTAAAAACAAATCAACATGTGTTGCATCACTGATTTTATGACATGGAATGAGATGCACAAATTTAGGCAACAACATATATAGAATCTCACCTCTTCTTTGATCTAGGTCATTGAAATATCTACTCAATGTTTACTAGGTATAGTTAAAAGAGTATACAAGCCATAAGGTTTAACTATAGACTTGTCTTGTTTACATGTTATACATTTCTCTCAAACTCTTTCTACATCCCTTTTCCTATTAGGCCAAAAGAAATGTTCATGCAAATACTTCAAGCCTTATTAGTATCACATATTTCAGTAGATAAGTATACATTGATTTTGATGGTTTTGCTGTTTGTAGAACTCCTACCAACTAATTTCTTTTCCTTTTCTTCATCAATTGTCATTATTGTCGCTGCTTGCACCACCAAGGACTCGCCATATGCTAGATGAACATTAAGTTCTTCTATCTCCTCATTATAGTCATTAAAAACTAGTTCTAATTCTTCACCTTTTTCGACCTCATTATATTCATCAAAAATTGGTTCTAATTCTTCACCTTCCTCTACTCGTTGTTATATTCATTAAAACTGATTCTAGTTCTTCAAAATAATTCTCCAAAATAATCATTCTCATGCAAATTTCCATGAAAATCAGCTAGCACCATTCTGAATTTTCCACCATTCAAATCAAAAGTGTGTAATTATTGGCTTCCAATCCACCTTGTGCCACTCGATTAATGGTTCCAGCTTCATGAAAAAGGTTCACATTCTTGGGTTCCTCATTAACTTGTAGATCTCCTAGAGAATAAAGTCTTTGTGGTTGCCTTTCGGAGTCCCCGTTCGGGCTTCCTTAGGTTCCTGATGTAGCAAATTAATTTGATCCATGCATGGAACCGTAAACAAATGTAATTAATTTGATCCAAGCATGATAGAGGAATTATCTATGCTTTCATCAATACTTGCAATATTTCCATTTTCAATTATGTGCTGCGCAAGAGTTAATTATGCTTAATTCATGTTTGCAGATCAACGTCTAAATGATATTGTTGGCAGCGCATATTACGTTTCACCTGAAGTGCTCCATAGATCATACAGTGTTGAAGCTGATATGTGGAGCATTGGTGTCATAACATATATATTGTTATGTGGAAGTAGACCTTTCTGGGCTAGGACTGAATCGGGCATTTTTCGTTCTGTGTTAAGAGCTGATCCTAACTTTGATGACTCTCCTTGGCCAGCGGTATCACCAGAAGGAAAAGATTTTGTCAAAAGGCTTCTGAACAAGGACCATAGAAAGAGAATGACTGCTTCCCAAGCTCTATGTAAGTTCTCTGAATATTCGGCTACCTAAATTACTTCAACAATTAGCTATTACAAATGCTCCCTCTATTTTTCTCTCCCCTTGGAATTTACAGAAATCTATAGTTGTATTAATATGCAATTTTTCTGATGATAGCACCTTTGTGGTTCTTTGGTGGTAATTAATAAATATATATGTACAGCTCATCCATGGTTAAAAGATGAAAACCGACCTGTGCCTTTGGATATTTTGATCTACAAGTTAGTTAAGTCATATGTTCGTGCCACTCCCTTCAAGCGAGCTGCACTAAAGGTAGTTATGCATAAACTTGTATCAATAGGTGGGAAAGCCAAAAAAAAAAGGGAAATCTTCTTCATAATATACTTCATTATTGACATGATGAAACAAACATTAATGTTGGGTATAGGCTGGCATGCTTTTTTTTTTTTTTGGCATCTCCGGACAATATGTCGTGTATGGTCTACTCTTTAAAAAATTGATATTTGGTGTCAATTAAGTAGGAGAGCTGAGGTTAGTCTCCTCTGTAATATTACCAGTCTAATATTTTTATTATTGTTGCAGGCTCTTTCAAAAGCTATTCCAGAAGATGAGCTTTTCTATCTTAAAGCTCAGTTTAAGCTCTTGGAACCTAAAGATGGATTTCTTTCACTTAATAATTTTAAAACGGTTGGTGTCAATGTCTCAATGTTTTTAACTTTTTTTTTTTTCCCACAAATTTGAGATCCTCGAGCAAAGAACTTAAATTTATATCAGTTGAGATCATGCAATATGATTAATGAAGTCAATTTTAATTATATAATAATTTTTTTATCTGGCGTAATATTCTCACAACTTGTAAATTGTTTTGTGAAGACAGGCATTAATGAGACATGTTACCGATGCTATGGAGGAGTCAAGGGTTCTTGACATTTTTAATGTGGTGAGGTTTCTTATCCATCTGATGGACCTTTTCAGCTACATAATGATACTTGATTGGTTCATCTTTCTTTTCTTTATTTCTTTCTTTTATTTTATTTTTCACTTTTGTTGGTTTCTATAGCATGAAATGAGTGAGTTCATATGGGGATTCTGGTCTATGGGCCTGAGGGAGTGCCCATCTTATATTTATCAAAATTTCTATAATCAATTTAATTAATCGAAATTGGGCTTTTTTTTTTTTTTTTATTTATCAAAGTTTTGAGTTCACCTCCTTTAAAAGACTTGGCAATTTTGGCTACCCCTTGCTTTGCAGAGCCCTTTTATTTTCTCATGAATTCCAGTATGAGATTTCTATGCTAGTTCTTGAGGGGAGTATTTGGCTAACCTGTTTCCTTTGAAGGAAGCATAGTTGCTCTGACCATTTTTTTTAGCAAAAGATAAGGAAATAAGGTGTTAGACAAATCATAATCAATTAAAATTTATAAATTGACAAAACCGAAGTACATTTACATAAGGCAAGCCAAAGTAATCAAACACTCACCCAGATAAATCTCCTGGTTTCCAAAGCTTCAGTCTCAAATCCTTGATCACTAGACAAATGACTTTTTGTTATCTGCTAGGCTTTCCCCTTATCAAAACTTCCTGAATTTAGTCAAGTACTTTCTACGCTCTCTTCTTCTATGAGCTCAATAAATGATGAGATTTTCACAAGGCAATGTGATACTATAGCTTCTAACTTTTATTCCAACATATTCTGATTTCAGATGGAACCGCTCTCCTATAAAAAAATGGGGTTTGAGGACTTCTGCGCTGCTGCAATCAGTATATATCAACTTGAGGCCCTTGAAGATTGGGAAAACATTGCAAGGACTGCTTTTGAATTCTTTGAAGAAGAAGGAAATTGGGCCATTTCAGTGCAGGAATTGGCTTTGGTATGTGCATACACCGTTTGTAAATTATAGCATGGCTTATTTTCAGTTTCAAACTACATTACTATAGCATAATCTGCGCAGGAAATGAATTTGGGTCCTGCAGCCCATTCTCTAGTCAATAATTGGATTAGAAGTTCTGATGGGAAACTATCCTTCCTTGGGTATACAAAGTTTTTACACGGTGTGACAATTCGGAGTCCGAGTGCAAGAGTTCCATAGCATAGTGGTAAATATAGAATTGTCGACTATTTTTATCCTAAATATTTTGATTTTTTCCCCAAAATTTGATTAGCAGTGTAAAAATGGAATGTCTGACAATTGTGGAGTATGATGCTCAGCTCATATATATTTATATTTGTCAAAAATGTCCTTATGATCCAACCATAACTTGCCTTGTAAAGACGAATATACGTACTATGCATTTTCAAATCTTTATACAGATACAAGTTAGATTTCTTTTAGCCTCTCGCGTTTCAACATCATGTAAATTTAACCTAAAAGTTGTCTCAATTCACACTATTTCTAGGTTATATGGCCTAAAATTTATCTAGATTATTATTGGGTTTTACTAAAATATCACATAAGCATCTAATGAGACTCAAATAAAAGTGAGACTTGATTCTCTAAAGGTGATGATCAAGTTTCACTTTAATGAGTTTTATTTTTATATTTATTTTATTTATTATTTTATTTTAATAATTAAATTTTAAATATTAATTTATTTTATGATGGAATAATAAAATTATTTATGTGAAAATTTTGTTTGATTTAATTAAATAAATTATTTAATTAATTTATTAATTTTGATTAGGTTAATTTTTAATTATGTAAAAATATTAATTTTTTTTAATTATTTAAAAAAATTATTACTTAAAAAAATATTATTTTATTAAAAATTATTATTTTTATTTTAAAAAATTAAAATTATATATTTAAATTTATAAATTATATATATATTTTAATATTTAGCGGCTCTCTTATTGGAGTCCCTTCAAGGAGGAATCGTCTCTACTAATAGGGACGTTGATGGGATTGGGACCAATAAAACACCCGCATTGTGGGTGCTCTAATTATTTAGACAACGAGATTTGTCACCACAAACTCCATGCAGGGTATCATTTGATTATTTATTTATAATTTCGAGTGCTTTAAATTTTATTTATTTAGTAACTTTATTATATGGATTTTCAATATAATTATAAAATTATTTAAATTCTTATTTTTTAATTTATTAATATAAATTCGTTAATTCATATTTTTTAATTTATAAATATATATTTTTTTCTTTTTAAAACTCTTTTCTCCTAAAATTTAATATTTAAAATGTAATCATTAAAATTTATTTCTTTCGAATAACGGACATTGCAAAAAATAAATTAATTGCATTTCAAAAAGAGAAATTTAAGAACAAGGACATCACTAGAAAGCCTGTAAGAAGCAATACATAGATAAATCAATAACATGGATAGATCATAGATGCAGATTGATTTGGCTTGATCAAAGTTCTTAGTCCAACACTTTAAAACTTAGGTAACTTTCACTTTGAAGATATATGTTCTATCTCTTAATTCATATTAAGCCATCCATTACAGTTATATGAGTTTTAGATGAAGAGACACATTGATTAAATGGGGATAAAAATACAAAAAATGTGCTAAAAATGGAGAAAATATGGAAAATATGTTCTAAATACTTAGGGTGTATTTAGGTGAATGGTATGTTTAGTTTAGAATGTTGATATTAAAATTGTGAAAACCAGACATGTCCTGAGCTTGAAGATGAATATCGTCGGGCGCGATAATCTCATTAACGGGCCCGACAGTAATCATCATTAAACATTTGACCTAAAACAGTGCACTTAAAGTCTAATATTCTTTTATTTAATAAGTTCATACGAAATTAGCTTAATACGCTCAAACAATGTTACAATATGTTTAAAAGATGTTTCCACAATCAAGAGAAGTCTATTTGATATCAAAAACATAAATAACATAAACTGTAAAGACTAGGTATTAAGCAAACCATCTGCACAACATCCAAAAAATATTGAGCTCATCAATAAAAATAACGGGTTCGTTAGTTAAAGTACCGAGTAGGTAGTTAAGACAGTTCAAAATGCACCCTTCGATGCCCTAGGTATAAACCATCCAATCGGACATTCCAATTAATGGGCTCGATAGTTGGGATGGCAGATATTTTGAGAATTTTCCCTTTATATTCTTGTGTTTTTATTTTATTTTATTGAAAAAATAACACTCTCCACCATATTTTTAAAAATTTTTACTTTTTATAAGAGTATTTTAGTCATTTTATTATAAACTCATAATAAACTCATTATCAACTGTATGAGATTTATAAACTCATTATAAATTAATTATAAACTTATTGTAAACTCTATATAAACTAATAAAAATATGATATTTTAATAAATTATTTTATAAATTCTGGTATTTTAGTAAATATTTTATAAATATGATATATTTGAAATTATTTTTAAATTTTCTTGTATTTTTGTCAAAATCCCTATTTTATTTTATTTTATTTATTTGCTATGTTTATTGTTATTCACTAGAGCTAACCTTTAAATATTAAGTCCACTTATATATTGCCTCATTTTATATTTTGTTGTATTCATGCATACATGCTCTCGTAGCATTATCATTTCTTAGAGCCGATGTATATAGAATTTTCTGATATAATTTTTCTTTTCGAGATAAAATGTAGCAGGTAATATTAATTGTGTAATTTATTTGATTATTTCATTGTAATTTATTCTGGAGATTATATTGGCATGTTTCAATTACGGTAGGTGCCTATTAATTATTTTCGCTCACATGCATTGCACAAAGCATTAACATAACATATGTGCATATATATGTATGTACATGAATGTTTGCATCTTTTATTTAATCTTTTGAATATTGTCACACCCCGAATTCGCATGCGATGATCATAGAGTTTGAGTTGGTATAATACGTGGAAACGGTGTAGAAACCAATTACAAAACAGAATAAATAATGAAATACCACCAAGGTTTTATTATATATATATATATATATATATATATTTTACACTGACATTTTCTTTTGTTACATTCAATCCACTATTATCACTGGTTGTCTTCCTTTGTTATTCTTGGATACAATAGTGTCGTTTCAGACCGGAGTTACACTACTTGAAAAATAATACTGAAAAAAATAGAGGCCAGAAGTGAGTCGTGAACTTAATGAGTGCTGAGGCTTTTTATGTGTGCTTTCTTCCACTTTAAGTTTTAGTAGCTTATTAAAGTTTAAGCAGCTACTTATACTTTTGGATTTAATCACCATTTAGAATTCCTCAGAGTTAGGGGTGTTCAAGTGGCCTCCAACCCGGTTGGCCCGACCCAACTCGAGAGATTGGGCTGAGTTAGGCAGACCCAAACATGAAATAGGATTGAGGCAAGGGTTGGAAAGCCTAACTCGAGTTTTAATTGGGTTAGGCTTCGAATTTAAAGAAAAAACTCTCAGACTGGCCTTACCTGGCTCGAGTTTTCAATTATTTATTTATTATTTCTTAGAGTTTCAATTTTTTTTAATTTTCCCCTGAGCCCAATTTTAATTCTTCAAACACCATCACCGACTCATGGCCTCAGACCCATAGCAACCCACCCCTCCCCATCACTTCTTCTCTACTCACTCACACTATACAACATACATACAAACCCACCCTCTATTGACTTTTATTTTTCAAATTTATACGTTTTAGATTGAAAAGATTTTTTTGGTAAAATTACATTAATTTAAAAGATTTTACTTCTCAGGTTAAATTTTATTAATTTATATATTTTTACATTTTGTAATGGTATTAGATAAAGTTTCACCAACTTTTAGTGATATTAATGGTATTAATTATTTTTTGGTTAATTTAATTGATTTCAATGATTTATAACAAGTTAATATTATATAAAATTTATAATAAAATTAGAAAGATCAAGTTTAAAAATAAAAAAATTTATATATCTAACCCGTGGATTGACTGTAACACCCTTATACCCTATAAAAGTATAATACACACACTCCCAACATGTAAGATATGAATATACGGTATAAAAATGTCACAATCTGATTTAATAAAAATTTTCATATTCTCTTGTTACTCAAAATATTTGTATTTATACAGATATATATATATATATATATATATATCAGAAATACATGATACCTCACATTACTCCATTATTTAAAATATTTTTTTAATAATTTATAATATATACTTACATACTCTCAAAACATAATATTAAAATATACTTTAATATAAGATTTATACATGATTTATACATACTATTCTTGATGTAGCAATACACTTCAAGCTCAACCAATAAAAGTCTAGACCCGATCTGGTCTAGTAGAACTCTTCAGCTCTACTGGATCACTCATGTTACCTGTGCGATGAATTACAATCGCGCTAAGCCGAAGCCTAGTTATACAAACTTTGATAATAATAAAATTCAAAAATAATGCCAATGCAGAATGTTCATATGCTATGTCATCACATGATATTCAAGGCCACTTTTGGATATATGCTTTTATCACTTGATAATTCACATCAACACATACATAAGCATGGGCTCAAATAACTAATACATCATTCAATTCTCAGAGTTACCATTTTGACCCATAATAACACCATGTGTCTAGCTCCAAAGGCAAAATATCAATGTAACAATCCAACTAGGCCTGGGCTTACGAGCTGATCTTTTCACCCAGCCCAGCTTCAAGGACTTGTTTCTAAGGCTTACAACCCGATCTTTTCACCTCAAAAATATTTTCACAGTGACGTCAAGCGTCTAGCCCCATAGGAAAAAATAGGCATGCCGCCAAATACAAAACTCTGAAAATTAAATAACATATTAGGCACACAATTATTTTATATTTTCATTATCAATCTCTTTCTCATTTTCTTATGATCAAGCTAGGTATATTGCCTCATTTATTTCATTTATATCAACATCATCATATAATCATAATGCATCTCATTTTATACAATATAGCTATCACCAATGACTTTACATAATATCTTTTATGTATAAACCACATTACCCAAATATTTTAGGTCATTTTATATTTTGCACATAGTTCACATTTCATTCAATTTATCCATTAACAATGGCTTTTCACAATGCATAATAATGCATACATAGCAATTCAGATGTTTTAGCATCATGTTCAGTAGCTTAACACATTTTTCATCCAAAATATATTAGGCCAAATGTAATGCAATCACATTCCAGTTATCAAGAGTTTGTACATACCTTAGAAAACACTCCAAAACAAATTTTAAAACTTCCTCTAACCTTCTCTTCCAAGTTGCCCTTCAACACTAGGGTTGGGTAAACTACTCTCTATCAATGTCTATACCAAATGTGTCATAAAAAATCATTTAATATCACATTCTAAGGCATTCTCAACATCAAATCATTTAAATAGGAATTACAAATGAAAAATAAAGAAAAGAGTTATTCTCAAGTGACACGCCCAACAACGTGGACGTGTTAATGACTGTGCCATTAACTCACTCATACAAAAACATTGACATGCCCAATGACATGGGTGTGTCACTGCCCGTGTCATTCATTCTGGCTCACAGAAACTTTGACACGCCCAACAACACGGGTGTGGGTGTGTTCATGGCCGTGTCAATTATTTTATCTTACAGAAGCTACGACATGCTCAAGAACATGGTCGTGTTAATAGTCATGTCATCAATATTGAACTCAGCACCGTTGACATGCCCAACAACATGGTCGTGTTAGGTAAAAATCTTGCATTCCGAACTCTCAACCATATGAACACAAACATTCCAAACTCAACACTATAACACCCTTAATCATTATCTTAGTTTATATCCATAATTCACCCATAAATTCAACACTTATATAACTCCAACATATCATAACTATTATCTTATTCAATCAATCATCACTTTCTCTCATAACACATTCAAAGAAGAAGAAAGAAAAGAAATCTCTTCTCTTTCAATCCAACCTTAAAAACTATCATTAGCTACTCATAACATCTTCATACATATCCTAATAAACTATTAAAACATGCTAATACAATATCTCCAAAAATCCAAATATCATGTTCTTCCATAAAATTTCAAAGAAACTTGCAAAATGATAAAGAAACTTACCAATTGATGAAGAATCCTCAAAATCTTCACTTGAATCCTTGAGATCCCTTGTAAAATTGGTGTATGGAAGAAGAACTCTCCTCTAGATTCTCTCTCTCTCAAACTCACGCCAAAGAAGAAGGAAGAAAAGAAAAGACTCTTCTCTTTTCTTTCATTCTTATCTATATATAATAATAATAATAATAATAATTCACTATTTAATTCTTTATACTATATATATGTAATGTATATCTTAGGTATATGTATATGTCATATTTCCATCAAATATATTTCAAATATACATTTTACTTTTTCACTTAAAATCCTTTCATATTCCATTCAAATCATTTATTTAATTTATCCAACTTTATTTTATTTTATTTAATATTAAAAAATTAGGGGTATTACAATTCTCTTCCCCTTAGGAGAATTTCGTCTGCGAAATTATCTGCTATCAACTCTAGAACAACTGAGGATATTGACTACGCATCATCTATTCACTTTCCTATGTTGCCTCCTTAGTGGCATGATTCCTCCAAAGAACTTTCACAAGTGGCACATTCTTATTTCTCAACTTTTTTACTTCTCATGCCAAGATCGCTATTGGTTCTTCCTCATAAGTCAGATCTGAATTCACCTCAATAGATTCTACTGATAAAATATGAGATGGGTCTGACTTGTACCTCCCAAGCATAGAGACATGGAAGACATTATGAATTTGATCAAACTCAGGTGGCAAAGCTAGCATATATGCTACTGGACCAACTTTCTCCAGTACCTCATATGGTCTTATGAAATGAGGACTCAACTTCCCTTTGCTGCCAAATATCAAAATCTTCTTCCATGGAGACACTTTTAGAAATATTTTATCTCCCACATTGAACTCTATATCCTTCCTCTTCAAATCTGATTAGGATTTCTATCGGTCTGAGACTGCTTTCAGACGACCCCGAATCACCTTTACTTTCTCTTCTATTTCCTTAATCAAATTGGGACCGATTAATTTACCTTCTCTAACCTCATCCCAACAAAAATGTGTTCTACATCTTCTGCCATACAAGGCCTCATAAGGTGCCATCCCAATACTGGACTAATAACTGTTATTATATGCAAACTTAATCAGTGGCAAGAATTTATCCCAACTTCCACTGAAATCAATGATACAACTCCTTAACATATCCTCTAAAATATGTATCACTCTTTCTGACTACCTATATGCATGAGGATGGAAATCAGTACTAAAATGCAATTGAGAACTTAATGCATTATGCAAACTCCTCCAAAATCTCAATGTAAATCGGGGATCTCGGTCTGACACCAAAAAACTGTGACTCCATGCAACCTCACTATCTCATTGATATACAGCTCAGCCAATCTCTCAAGAGAATGATCCATCCAAACTGGAAGAAAATCAGCTGTCTTCATCATCCGATCAACTATCACCCAGATCGCATCATGCTTCTTTTGGGTCAAAGGTAGTCCAGTCATAAAATCCATCGTTACTCATTCCCATTTCCACTCCGATACTAACAAAGGCTGAAGCAACCTTGAAGGAACTTGGTGCTCAGCTTTCAGTCTTTGACAAGTGAGATATCTGGATACAAACTCTGCTATGTCCCTTTTCATACCTGACCACCAATAGTGCTGCTTCAAATCCTGATATATCTTGGTACTACTAGGGTGCGTAGCATAAACTAACTGATGTGATTCCTCCAAAATCACCCTCTTTAATCCAACATCATTAGGAATACATAATCTATCTCTGTACCACAGACTACCATCATTTCTCACATGAAAGTCTCAACTCTCCCCCTTTTGGCAATCCAATACAATATTTTGGATTTTCTCATCTACCAATTGAGCTTCCCTAATATGATCCAACAACACTGGCCTTAACTGCAACTGAGCCATCAAAGCACCATCATCACAAGACTCAAATCTAACATGCAATGCTCTTAACTCAACAAGCAACAAGAGCAAATAGGCAGTCAAACCTGCCAAAGACTTCTGACTCAAGGCATCAACAACAACATTTGCCTTGCAAGGATAATAATCAATCAAACAATCATAATCTTTAATTAACTCTAACCACCGTCTCTGTTGAAGATTCAACTCTTTCTGAACACCCAAATACTTCAAACTCTTATGGTCATTATAAATGAAACACTTTCCCCCATATAAGTAATGTCGTCAAATCTTCAAGGCAAAAACTTTGGTTGCTAACTCCAAATCACGAGTCGAATAATTCAACTCATGTGACTTCAACTATTGAGAGGCATAAGCAATGACTCTACCTTCCTGCATCCGAATACAACCTAAACCATTATGTGAAGCATCACTATAAATCACATAAGGTTTACCTTCTATAGGCAGAGTAAGAACAAAAGCCTGAGTCAACATCTCCCTCAGCTACTCAAAACTCATCTGACACTGATCTGTCCACACAAATCTAACTCCCTTTCAAAGTAATCTGGTGAGTGGAGTAGCTATCATAGAAAAATCCTTCACAAACCGATGATAATAGCCTACCAAACCTAGAAAACTTTTAACCTCTGTCATAGTCTTAGGTGGACTCCAATTCAAAATAGCCTCAACTTTACTCGGATCAACCCTAATACCCTCTGCTGAAACCACATGATTGAGAAAAGTCACCTGATCAAGCCAGAACTCACATTACAACTGCTTCTCTCTCAGAGTCTATAATATAATATGCAAATACATGTCATGATCCTCCTTATTACGCGAATATATCAGAATATCATTAATAAAGACCACCATAAACTAATCTAGATAGGGTCTGAATACCCTGTTCATCAAATTCATAAATGTTGTTGGTGCATTCTTCAATCCAAAGGGCATCACCAGAAACTCATAATGCCCATACCTCGTGCGGAAAGCTATCTTATGTACATCCACATCTCTAACTCTCAACTGATGGTACCCTGATCTCAAATCAATCTTAGAGAATACTGCTGCTCCCTTCAACTGATCAAATAAATCATCTATCCGAGGCAATGTATACTTGTTCTTGATGGTCACCTTATTCAACTGTCGATAATAAATACACAATCTCAAGGTGCCATCCTTATTCTTCACAAACAACACAGGCGCTCCCCACGGGGACACGCTAGGGTGAATGAACCCTTTATCCAGCAACTCCTGCAATTACACCTTCAACTCTCTCAACTTAGCAGGTGCCATACGATAAGGAGTTATAGAGATGGGAGTGGTACTAGGCAACAAATTAATACGAAACTCAACCTCTCTCTCAGAGGGTATCCCTGGCAACACCTCAGGAAAAATATTTGAAAAATCGGTAACTGTAGGTATACTATCAAGTTGGAATTCTGTTTTGATCATTTGTATATGTGTTTTTAGGATAATTTTATTTGTCTTTTAGTTAATTTTCTAATGTGTGTTCAAGTTTGCTTGAAGTTTGATGATTTAGATGAGCATGTGCAAAATAGAGCTAAATCCCCATGATGAAGTTATTTTGGAAGGAAACAACAAAGATGATTGAAGCTTGGCCATGTCTCCTCATCTTGGCCATGTCCTTGGGTGTGTCAACATGTCTTGGCCGTGTCCCAACATGTCCTGGCCTTGTCACATGTCACTTTGATAAGAAAAGAAAGAAAGAAAAGTAGAAGCAGACACATGCAGGTGTCTTGGCCGTGTCGCTGGGTGTGTCACTCAAACACACCTGCCATCTTGGCCATGCCACTGGGTGTGTCACTCAGACACACCCACCATCTTAGCCATGTCACTGGCCATGCCCTCATTAAAGAAAGGAGAAATTTGACAGCATGCGACATATCCACCTATCTTGGCCATGTCACTGGGTGTGTCACTCAAACACACCCACCGTCTTGGCCATGTCACTGGCCATGCCCACATCAAAGAAAGGAGAAATTTGACAACATGCAACACACCAACCTATCTTGGCCATGTCATTGGGTGTGTCACTCAGACACACCCACTGTCTTGGCTGTGTCACACCTGAAGAAAGCAAAATGACAAGAGAGGCAGAAGAGGACACATCCAAGTGACATGGCCGTGTCACCCCTTATAAGAAACATACATTCAAGGAAGTAAAGGACACATCCAAGTGACTTGGCCATGTCCAAGGAAAAATTGATAGACATGGCCAAGTCACACACCGTCTTGGCCAGGTCCTATGTGAATTCTTTGAATGGTTTGCACGAGTCAAGGGACAAGTGGGAGACAACATGCATTTTCTTTTGAAAAGAAATAATAAAAGATGTAATAGGTGACTTATTTTATGGAATGAAAGATTTAAAAAAGGAAAAAGGAAGGGACAAATGGGAATGAGGTGTGTTGGAAAAGCAATTAGGAATTAAAAAAATACATGATTTGAAGAGAAAGTGATGGACACATTGGAAACATTAAAAGACCATTCATTCTCCATTTGGGGGAGTTCTCTCTTGGTTCATCATCTTGTTCTTGGTCTTGAGAGAGACAAGGAACATCACCTTCATCTTCATCTTCCATTTCTTCCATAAACAAGATCTTTGACATTTTTGGGATAAAATTGGGTGAGCAAGCTCTTGTGAAGGTTAGGGTTTGAAGAAAGCTTGATTGAGGAGTTGGAGGCTTGAGAGAGCGACCATTCCATCTTTCAAGAGGAGAGCCATTGATTGAAGAAGGCTTGTTAGTTCTTTATCACATTCAAAGTGGAGCTAGGAGGAAGACTAGAAGTTCAACTCTTAGTATCTTCAAAGGGGTTTTTATATTCTCTCTTTTAATTTATTTCTAGATTGTTATTGTTTGTTAAGAACATTAATATTTCAATGGATAATTGTGATTTGATTTATATTGAGATGAATATTTATTTTAAATTGATGATGATGAGCTAAATTACTCATGCCTAGGGTTTGTAGTATATTTGATTAAATGACTTGATTTGATATTTTCATTAATACACCTTGTTACTAGTTGATTGTATTGGATTGAATGTTAGGTTGATAGATTAGCTACCTATTCATCTCTAGATATCGAATGAAGGACCAAGAGGTGAAATTCGATATTGAAACTATGCAATCAACTACTTTAAGAATTAATTAGAAATATAAGTTATAGGGTTTATTAATTTGCAAATTCAAAACAATTGGTTGTTGTTAATTTATGAATGTGAAAACTAATGAATTGGTAATAACTAATTAAACTCAAGGAACAAATTAAAATACAAGGTCATGTTAATGGATAATTTAAGAGTTAAACTTTGATTAAATTGATTTACAACCCTAGACACAATTCCTAGAATTGTATTAATCTTGTACAACCATTTCACACATTACTTTAATTTTAATTGCTTTTCACCACTACTTCAAACATCACACTCTTGCTTTTAAATTTTTTGCTAATCAAACTATTACAAAATAATTCCTTCCTTGTGAGACGACCTTAAGGCGATCGCCATTGCTACAATTACCTCGTATACTTGCAAGTGTCGCTTGTAGTAGTAATTAGTCGAGCGCAACAGATTCCACTACTCTGATATCTACAACATGAGCAAGATATGCTTCACATCCCTTTTGGATCATTCTCCTAGCTGAAACAGCTGAAATAAACATGGATGAAAGATGTCTATGCTCACTAGATACCATCACATCTCTACCATCACGTGTTCTTATAGTAACACGTTTCTGCTGACAGTATACCACAATCCCATGTCTGGATAACCAATCCATGCCTAAAATCAGATCATACTCCCTGAAAGGCATCTCAATCAGGTCACCGAGAAACTCCTCATCCTGAACCACAATCGGGCTATCTTGGTGCACCATGCTAACCATAACACTATGCCCTAAAGGATTTGTCACCAAAATATCAAATCCAAGGGACTATGAATGCAAATCATTCATAAGCAAGATGCATGCACTAATGTATGAATGAGTCGACCCAGGATCTACAATGAAAGAATTGAAGTATCGAATAAAGAAAAAGTACTAGCAATCACGGCTGAAGCATCCGGCTGCCTCTGCATCACATAGACCTGCCGATGGTCCTGCCTCATCTGGTCTACTTTCGACTGTAGAACCTCTTCTCTGACCAGACCCATATCTACCACCCCTACCAAAACCTCTGCTACCATGACTCCCTCTAATACTAGGTCAAGAAGCTGCAATATTTGTCTATCTATCATCTGGTGGCTCTGGATAATTTCTAATAAAGTGATCTGGTGATCCATATCTATAACATACTGGTGGTCCACCTATCCTCTAGCAAACACCTCTATGTACTTTACCATAATGAACGCAGGTAGGTGGAACAGACCTTTGAGTAACTGGGGTCAGAGCACTAGCTACTGAAATTGCAGGTCTCTGTCTATCTCTACTGCTATACTAACCTGCCAGACTACTCCCGGCTCCTACCGAATCTTTAAAAATATCCCCCTTGGCCTCTCTTCACTGATGAAGACCCTGCCTCACTCTGGAGTCCCCTAGCTCTGGTCTCCTTAATCCTAGCAGCTGTTACAAGACCCTGTGCTCTCTCAACACTCCTGGCAGCTGCAACCAATTGGGAAAAATTTTGGTACCGGGAGCCTGCTATAATGCACATGGTAGAGGGTCTCAGCCCCTCCTCAAACCTCCGACACCTGTCAATCTCATCAGAAATGATCCCACCAGCATACTGACTCAGCTGAGTAAACTCTATCTCATACACCGACACTGTCCTGGTATCCTGCCTCAAACTCAAGAACTCTATCTT
This sequence comes from Garcia nutans, assembly GCA_947685225.1. Classification (NCBI taxonomy): domain Eukaryota; kingdom Viridiplantae; phylum Streptophyta; class Magnoliopsida; order Malpighiales; family Euphorbiaceae; genus Garcia; species Garcia nutans. Next base: position 5,542,921 of record CANTUV010000013.1, read on the forward strand.
CTTCGCATCCTTATATTTCCTCGGAGTATACTTCTATTCAAATTTTCGCAGAAAATCATCATAGGTCAGGACTAGTGGATCATCCAGAGCATGTGAAACTGTCTTCCACTAATCATAAGAGATCTAGCATATCAAACTTCTCCTTTGGAGTAGCTTACAGCTGGATGAATACTCTCTGGACCCTGTCTAGCCACTGCTCTACTATAGCAAGGTCTGTAGTATCAACAAAGTCATCAGCTCCAAACTTCCTCAACTTATCATATTTTCTCGTTGACAACTGCGGCTGCGGTGGCTGTTGAACTGGAGCCTGCCTCAACAGCTCCACCATATATTGCACCCAGCCTGACGGAATCTCATCAACTGCTAGTCTCTCTGGCACAGGAGCAGGTGCCTCTCCAATAATCTCAGCTCTAGCTCCATCTTTACCCTCACCAGGAGCCACACTCTCTACACTACCCTCTGCAGACTGATGCGTTCGAGACGCCATAACTACCTATATCTGAAAACACAGTAGAAATTACCACATCAAAGATCAGAAACTGCTAGTGCCAATGCATGTATCATAATTAAAAACCATATTTAAAAATCCCTATTTCCTTTCTCTCAAAACCCACCTAGGTTGAGAACCTCAAACCTAAGCTCTGATACAAAAATAAATGTAACACCCTTATACCCTATAAACATATAATACACACACTCCCATCATGTAAGATATGAATATACGGTATAAAAAATGTCACAATTCGATTTAATAAAACTTCCATATTCCCTTATTAATAAAAATATTTGTATTTATACAGATATATATATATATATCAGAAATACATGATACCTCACATTACTCCATTGTTTAAAACACTCTTTATAATTTATAGTATATACTTACATACTCTCAAAACATAATATTAAAATATACTTTAATATAAGATTTATACATGATGGAAAAGTGACTCTGTTCTTGATGTAGCAATACGCTTCAAGCTCAACCAACAAAAGCCTAGACCTGATTTGGTCTAGTAGAACTTTCCAGCTCTACCGGATCACCCTTGTCACATGCGTGATGAATTACAATCGCTCTAAGCTGAACCTAGTAGTATAAACTTTGATAATAATAAAATTAAAAAATAATGCCAATGCATGTTCATATGCTATGTCATTACATGATATTCAAGACCACTTTTGGATATACGCTTTCATCATTTGATAATTCACATCAACGTATACACAAGCATGGGCCCAAACAACTAATACATCATTCAATTCTCAGAGTTACAATTTTGGTCCATAATGACACCATGTGTCTAGCTCCGAAGGCAAAATATCAATGTAATAGTCCAACTAGGCCTGGGCTTATGACTTGGTCTTTTCACCCAGCCCAGCTTCAAGGACTTGTTTCTGAGGCTTACGACCCGATCTTTTCACCTCAAAAATATTTTTACAGTGACGCCAAGCGTCTAGCCCCATAGACAAATATAGGCATGCTGCCAAACACAGAACTTTAAAAATAGAATAACATATTAGACACACAATTATTTCATATTTCTATTATCAATATCTTTCTCATTTTCTTATGATCAAGATAGGAACATTGCCTCATTTATTTCATTTATATCAACATCATCATATAATCACAATGTATCTCATTTTATACAATCTAGCCATCACCAATGGCTTTACATAATATCTTTAATGTATAAACCACATTACCCAAATATTTTCGGTTATTTTCATATTTTGCACATAGTTCACATTTCATTCAATTTAGCCATTAACAATGAGTTTTCACAATGCATAATAATACATACATAGCAATTCACATGTTTTAGCATCATGTTAAGTAGCTTAACACATTTTCCATCCAAAATGTGTTAGGCCAAATGTAATGCAATCACATTCCATTTATCAAGAGTTTGTACATACCTTAGGAAACACGCCCGAAGACATAGCCGTGTCATTTGCCGTGTTAGGTAAAAATTATGTATTTCAAACTCTCAACCATATGAACACAAACATTCCAAACTTAACACTACAACACCCTTAATCATCATTTTAGTTTATATCCATAATTCAACAGTTATAACTCCAACATATCATAATTATCATCTTATTCAATCAATCATCACTTTCTCTCATAACACATTTGTAGACACTTAATTTTTGACCCAGTCCGGTCCAATATATTTTAATTAGTCCAAATAATTCTGTGTTGTCCAATATATTTTAATTAGTCCAAAATAATTTTTGTGTTCTTAATTAAATAATATTTTCTTTAATATTTAATTTTTATAATTAATAAAAAATAAAAATAATAATAATAAACAAATAAATAAAAATAAAAATCGGCGATGAAAAATTTCGTCGCCGAAAAGGGGGGGGGGGGGGGGGGGGGGCGGCGAAATGGCCCGCAGGCAATTTCGCCGGCCCCAGCTGCGGCAGCTTTTTCGCCAGTGCAATTTTTCAGCAGCAGTTTTTTTTCGCCAGCGCAATTTTTTCGCAGCAGTTTTTTTTCGCCAGCTAAATTTTTCCGGCGCAAATTTTTTCGAAACCAAATTCAATTCGGTTTCGGTTTCCTTTTCTTAATTAATGTTAGATTTCGTGAACAACTAAGATTAATCATAAAAATCTTCTATAAATAAGGACTAAAAAACAACAAAAAGGAGGGACCGAAATTTGAAGAAAATTTGAGAGGAAAAATTTAAGAGAATCGATCGAACTAGGAGAAACTTTTAGGGCAGAGATTAACGATCGGACTTTCAAGAGTAGCAACCAAACAATCAATCCATCAAAGGCAGCCATCTTGCCTTTGTTCTTATTCGTCCAAGAAGTAATTTTTGGTGGAACCAACAAACGAAGGTATGGATTTCTTTATCTAATTTCTTCATAGTAGCTTGAGTAATCCAATTGTCTCTTTTGATTCAAAAAAAAAAAACTCTAGAACCTTAATTTACCTTTTCTAAAGCTTAAAAACCTTAATTCATTTCTTTGTTTTCCAAAAATCTTAAAATTGTTGTTTTTGTTTCTTCAAAATCTTAAAACCCTAATCTGCCTTCCAATTTTCCAAAACCCTAAATTGAATCATTTTCTTTCCACAAGCCCTAAAAAATATCTTTTCTGTTTCTATAAACCTTAAATCGTTTTGTTTATTTTCATAAAGCTTCATAAAATTATAAATTGTTTTTCCAAAATCTAAAATCAAATACATTCATCGAAACACTAAAAACCCTAATTCAACTTCAAAACAAAAACAGTAAACCCTAAACTAGCTAACATTAAACCCTAGTTTTCTTAAACCCTAATTCCCTTAAAACCATTAAACCCTAATTTTTCTAAACCCTAATCCTTTAAACCTTAAAATCTTATAAACCTAAATATTAAAATTCAAACACAGTAAGCCTAAAAATAACAATCCAGTAACCGTAAATCATAAACCTAATGTTTTAAAGTGTCCAAACCCTAGTTTCATGATTTCACTTCTCAATCACTAATTTGGTTAATCAAAGAACTTTATCAACCTCTTAAATTATAAAACTTTGCTCCATTTAATTTCTTTTAAAATTTACAGTAGCTTAAACCCATGAATTCCAAAACCTTAAACACATTAAATAAAGAATCTTAAATAGAAACAGTAGCCCTAATTTGAATCTTTACTTGCTTTATTTAATTTTATATTTGATTATGAAGTCTATTATATACTTTAATTTATTTTCAATGCTTTATTGGTTTATTTAAGTTCAATACTTGGTTTATTTAAATTATCATGGATGAATGTTTATATTTTGATTAATGTTTAATATCTTTGGTGAATGATTTATTTATGATGAATGGTTATTTACCTTTATCGATTTATTTGCGATTTCCAAATGTTGTAAGAGATATGTTTCCACTTTGTGGGTACCTCATTAGTTAACTACCATTTAATTTAAATTGCTTTTATATTTTAGATCAATGTAAAGGACATGTTTCTACCTTTCGGTGGGTGTCCTATTTAGGCATGGATTATGTAAGGGCATGTTTCCATCTTCGGATGGGTGTCCATTTATTTATCTTGCTTGGACATTGTTTTGATTTTAATATAATGATGCTTTCTTTCAATTGTTACGTGTAATATGGATAATATTGTTATACTTAAGAATTTTATAATATTAAGACCTGTAAAGGAGGCCGGTTCCAACGAACCGGGCATTGTGGGGGGTGCTGGGCCATTTCTCACCTTCCCCACACGTATCCAACTTTCCGAACCCATTAGGGGGTTGGGGATTCCTTAGGAATCGAGTCATCCACCCCTTTTTTTTCTCGACCCGTCCGGGTGGCGACTCCATTTTCTCCGGATCTAGGTCCGTGTTCTCTAAGGCCCCGAGCCTAAACAGTGCTGAAGTAGCAAGAACCATTCTACCGAAAGTGGGGGCGAAAATCCCCGCTCACAACATTCAAAGAAGAAGAAAGAAAAGAAATCTCTTCTCTTTCAATCCAAACTTAAAAATCATCATTATCTACTCGCAACATCTTCATAAATATCCAAATAAACCATTAAAACATGCTAATGCAAAATCCCCAAAATTTCTAATATCATGTTCTTCCATAAAATTCCAAAGAAAGTTGCAAAATAATAAAGGAACTTACCAATTGATGAAGAATCCTCAAAATCTTCACTTGAATCCTTGAGATCCCTTGTAAAATTGGTGTATGGAAGAAGAACTCTCATCTAGACTCTCTCTCTCTCAAACTCACGCCGAAGAAGAACGAAGAAAGGAAAAGACTCTTCTTATTTCTTTCATCGTTATCTATAAATATAATAATAATAATCCACTATTCAATTCTTTATACTACATATATATGTAATGTATATCTTAGGTATATGTATATGTCATATTTCCATCAAATATATTTCAAATATAAATTTTACTTTTTCACTTAAAATCCTTTAATTTTCCATTCAAATCATTTATTTTATTTATTTTATTTTATTTAATATTCAAAAATTAGGGGTATTACTCTGACCCAATGGTCGGGTCGGCTCGGTCAACCCTAATGGGCCTAGGCCAACTGAGTTTAGGGTCGGGCCATGTGTTCAATCTTGCAGCCCAGCCCAGCCCGAGAACACCCCTTCTAACAATACTAATCTCTAAACTAATATTGGTTTCCTTTATTAATTACCTTATTCCTTAAAAGTGTTAATGAATTCATTTTTTATCTAGAAGCACATAACTTTTTCGAACTTTGATTATAATTTTCAGACTTAATTCCTATTTACTCATTCTTCCTCTTTTAAACAATCATAAGGTACTTTGTTATGCCTTGCAGATTAATAATCTAACTATTCTTTGATACAAGTTGTTGATAGTAGTAATATTCAAATATTTAATTTATCTCTTCCCTCCTTGTGTCTTAATTTGCATATGCAGAATAATAGAGATTTTATAGTTTATGTAATTTCTTTTAGAGCTTTGGGTTTCTATTCCACAAATCATCTTTGATTTATTATCCTATAAATTACTTTAATAGGTCATTTCTTTGTCAAATTCCTTAATTTGCATACATAAATATTCCATGTACACACATATCTTCCTCTAAGGTAAATGCAGAATTGCCATACCATTTATAAATTTATTGGCCTATTAGCACACCAGATTTTGATTTAATATTATTACAACAATTATTCTTCCCCATTTATCAAGTTGTTATCTTTTTCTAATTATCACATGTTTATTTCCATTTCAAAGTATATATTTATTGTACCTATTTATAATTAAAAATTCAATTAGTAATAGATTCAACAAATTTCAAATACACTTTAGAGATTTAGAATCACTATAATGTAGAAAGTTAGATTTAATGTGTATCATGGGAATTTAGGAATAACATAACCAGATGTAGCAAAATATAAAGAAGTTCCAAAAAATCATAGGGTAGCGATGAGCATATTCAAAAAGTTAAATTCAATTCAATTAAGATAAATTACAATAATTAAATTCAGTAGAAGTTAGAAATTAAGATAAAATTCCATTCAAGAATAATATGCCATACTTTAAAACTTTAATTCAAAAAATGGGATCATATGATTGTTCAGAATAGATAGGCTATAGGCCACAACAGATAGGTTAGAGGCCACAATAGATAAGGTAGTAATTTTTTCCTTTTGTGTAATAACAATATCTATGTCATGTCCCAAACTAGAGGGCACGTGACCGGTACTAGGGAACAAAAAGTACGTGGCTTCTAAAACCCGTAGTAAGTCTAACAACTCATTTCTCAAGGAAAATAAATTGTGATAGTAATAATTGTCTCAAACTGGGCCCACAAGCTAACTAATTATGCACAATTAATACAACATCTCATTATCATCATCATCATTATCATCATTTATTAATTACAAGATATATCTAACCAAACATCGAAACTAAATAGAAAGATAGATAAGAAAAGAAATACCATTCAGAGTTTTAAAATACAAATATAACATAACTAAATTGTAAAATATTTAAATAACACTCATGCAGAGAAATGAAAGGTAGGATGACTTGATAAAATATTTCTCCTATGCTCAACTTGCAACCTAAAGAAAAAATGGTGAACAGGAATGAACATTCGACTCAATGAGCTATATAGCAATTAATATAATACAATAATCCGATTCACATAAAGTGTAAATGAAAATGTCAACCAAATAACAAATTACATAATCATAAAAGGATATGAGTCAGTCAATAAGGTCACACTAAACCCAAACTGGGGAATTAATCTCCTTATCTGGCTCTCTTAGTCTATACATTTCTCTTAGAATCCAATACATAAGAGTCCGCCATCACAACCTTACCCATACAACACTACCCAACTAACAAGCAGAGCTGAACATGAGAAAGTCTCACTGTCACACCAATCATAATCTCATCATCATATAATAACTCGTATCCCATATCACGTATTCTACATCATTCTAACCCTATCTAGTAAACATAGATAATATGCAACAACACATTCCATTCATGTACCAACATATTTTATGTTTCTATAATCTAATATCGATAATAATAATTGCATATGTGCCACACAAGCAATGAATGCATATATGCAAATGTAGCTAATAATGTAAATTAGAGGAGCGATGTATTATATTAATCTATATAACTCACAGATAGACAAAAATTTAATGACTATTCTCAAAGCATTTGATTGGAAATAGAAAAAAACATGGAAATTATTTTTAAACATCAAAAGAGAACTATTAGAATATGAACAAATAGATGACTCTAAAGATTCTGCCAAAATTCCAGCAAAATCTCTCTTATAACTGAGATATTTTCCCCTGAATCAAAACAACCAATAATACTTCTAAATAATTCATAATACCCACCATAATAGCCAACAATTATTAATGACCTCTCTAGGCCTCCAATATCAACAACAATCCAACATACTTTCATCAATACAATGAAATGATTAAATATTAAAATATTTCAATGCACTATTAAGTTAATTTAGATTTTTGATACCAATCATCTAATAAAAGTCTAATATCATTGAACTAGTTTTCGTTATAGATTTATTATTCTAATTTTTAAAATATATTCCAACTTAATTTTCATATCTTTAAGAAATAAATTTACTAAAATGCCCTTAAATTAAACAAAATGCTATATAATCTAATTACTTTAACTCTCAATAATAGTTTACATTAATACCAACACTAATAGAAATAATAAAATTATTCAATTAGCATTACATACTCAATTTTAACATAAAATAATTACTTGATATCTTAAAATTATATATTCTAAACTAATTTAAGTAACTTCAACAAATATTTTCTAAATAGCTTCCAATAACTTTATAATATGTAACTTGTTTACATTTATCCTCAATAATGATAATTTTGTAATAAGATTAAAAATTTATATTAATAATACTAATAACTCATTCAATTAATTACTAATAAATTTATTTCCATTAATTAACGGATTTCATAAATTTTAAATATAATTAATTATTTATTTATGTAACTCGATAAATGAATAAATATTTATAAGTTAATTTAAGGAGTAATAATTAGTTAATCTCAATGAATCAATTTTAAAGTCACTGTGTTCACCGGAGTATTGGCGGAAAGAATTTTTGATCATGGGATTTCGGCAGAAAATATAGACTAATATAAAATTTGCAAATAGGATACCAAATTGAAGCTCATGAGAAGAAAGTTTCAATTGTACTTGTCTCACTGAGAAAGGATGTCGGAGTTGGCTAGAAAATTACTCAGAAGCCAGCGAGGACATTAACTTTGGACGAGAGGTGCGGCCTCCTCCGGTGTCAATTGGTGGCTAGTCATCCCTCTCTAGATTCATTGTCTAGAGATGAATCCAATGGTGGGTGTATTAGAGGTCGGAGGATGAAAACATGGCCGGTAAAAGGTTCGGTCTCTTTTTTTCTTTGTCCTCTGTCCATTTCTTTCTCTCTCTTTCTCTCTCTCTCTCTCTCTCTCTCTCTCTCTCTCTCTCTCTCTCTCTTTCTTTTCTCTTTCCCCAATGCCTCCACCATCGCACACTCAACCCATTTAAATAATCTTTATTGTATTATTTTATTAATTAAGTATATTATTATTTTTATATTTTATTTAAAAATATTAACTTTTCCATCTTCCTTTCATCTTTCAAATCTCTCTTCTTTCAACTTTTTTTTAAATCCCTAAACCAATATTCTCTCTCAATTTTCTTCTTCGTCGTCATCATCTTCTTCTTATTATTATTTCATTCTTTTAAATATTAATGAATAAATAATATTAGTAACTATATATAAATATTTATTATTATATTATATTTTATTATTTATATTTTTCTTTGTATAATATTTTAAAATATTTTTAAAAATTAGGTTATTACAATACGTGTACACACAGTCTAGTGATTTTAACTCTCACTAGAATAGGGCTCTGCCAATATGAATATCAAGGTTTGGCTTGATAATCAAATTAATTTTAGAAGACATTACCCAGAAGCTTAGTCACAACCGAATAGGGCATCTTTATTTGAAGACAGAAAAAGAAATGCAATAAACACAATTGCACTTATTTGCAATATTTAACATAATTTTTATAATCTTATTTTGTTTTTATCTTCATCTATTATTTTTTTCCATATTTAAAACTAACAATCTTGTTAAACTAGTTTCTTTCTAGAAATTCATCTCTTCTCTTCTCTTCTCTTCTTCTTCCTTTTTTCTTTCAACTGGTTCCATTACCTTAGCTTTCCTTCTTCATAATAAGTCGACTCCTTAACTTACTAATTTTTTTAATAGATAGTAACTTGTTCTACTACTTTTTAATAGCAACATTACCTTTGGTCAACTTATATTTTACAGAAACTAATTTTCTTCTCTTAGAACTTAAGAATCTTTATTATACTTAAGATACTAATTCAACAATTCAATGATTCTAATTTTTCACATGTTATAATACATATACATATATGTTCTTCTTTTAAGAGGTTAATTTTATATTTTACATACTTTCCCTTTCTTTTTCTCTTCTAGTCAATAAACACCATTTACATTATATATATATATTTGGAAACTATTTATATATTATAACTCAATTAAATTTTTCTCTCTATTTTCTTTCTATCTCGAAACAAGGTATGCACTCCTTGGATTTTTTTCCTTTTACTAACTTGCCTAATCATGCTAATATTCTACTTACTACTTAATTCATTTATCCCAAAATTAAAGCCACTGACTTAGAATAATTTCATATGCATAAATTTTAAACCCCAAAAAAGTTTATATTCATTTAATTGAACTATAATTTAGGTTATCAAATTTACATATACATATACACATATTTCACAAACTTAGTAATTCAAGAAAATGTTTTCAAGAAACAACTTGTCACTTTCTCATAAGCTTCTACCAAGTGCATTATTCATAATTTATATAATAATTTCATTTCTATTGCAAGTAAAATTCCAAAGATTCATTAATGAAAATGTATTATCTTCTTTTGAAAACAATTTTCTTTTTCTAAGCTCTATTATTTATACACCTTTTTTTTTCTATTAATTCGGGATTTATTAACAAAATGGCAGAAATTTATATTGCAGATTTTCCTTTCTAAACATATTAATAATAATCTCCTCAAGGTTATTTATCAAAATGGACTCCAGGAACTTCTGTATTATGGATTACTTGTATTTTAGGCCCATTGGTTGATTGATTTGGTTTAGCAGTTTAAGGTTAGGGTTATTATTGTTACCAAACACCCTAGCTTAGGGTTTTAATGATTGTAGACACTTATTAAACTCTTGTTTTCCTCTAAAAAGGGATTGATCATTTTGATAATAGATTTTTAGAATTCGTGAGAGATCATTGTCTCTTGTTTCTTGATTGGATCAAGGTTGCTATTTGTAAAGTTAATTGCTTTGAGATAGGTTAATTCTAAGATTCCCTTTCACAGGTTGGATTTGGATTGTAGACTTGGCAAGGATCAAATTTCATCTTCTAACGGATTGATATCACGTACAAAGGTGAGTGGGTCTCCAATTTAGTATATCGGTGATTCGTGTCAGTTTGGTATCATAGCTTCGGCTTAAGATCAGGTTCTGCCGTACTATTTATTCTAATTAAAAACTATTCTTTGTTTGTTCTTCGTTTAACTTATATATAAAAAATTTCATTATTGTCTTCAATCCCTTATTCTTCGCTTTTGTTGTGTTGCAAGTTGAACTCCAAATTCCTAATTCTTAGTTCTTCTAATTTTAGTTCTTGAATTGAGTTTTTGTGTTTTAATTAAAAAAAGGATTATTTTGAATCAAATACTCCATTGAAAGTTATTCCAATTGAGTTGCAGCCACCCAAGAAAAAAAATTCTTGAACTCTAGAAGCTACAAGGTGTTGAAACAAATTAGGAAAACCTAGAAATTTTCATAACCTAGTTTTCCTTATGTATAGCAGTCGCACAACTATCCTAACAATTGCCCTACTCACTGTGTAACACCCCTTCCCGACCTACATGTGTAAGCTGAGTAGAGGCACCACACTAACCTAATGTTGCTACCAATTTTACTTAGTCAAATTTTAGTTTCGATTTTTTTTCAAAAATTTTGCCATAGTTTCGCCTAAAAATTGAGTCCCAAGTGTCGACAAAACCAGTTTTTTTCTTATTTTTAAAAACATTTTATACAAACCAATGCAAACAAAATCATTCTCAGTACACTCCCAATAAATCCCCCTTGTAACCTCAACTACAACCTGCAAAAAGAATTTACACTTCTAGTGCAACATAAAATAAAGGTTTTGTGACAACCCCTATATTTAAATATTACACAGCGGAAGTTATAAAATATTTACATATTTACATACTAAACATTTCTTTACAAAATATAAAGAAATATACATGATTGGCAAGTCTGCTCTGATCTTTAAGCTCCAAAAATGGATTCAACAAGGTCTACTCTCACTTGGTCTTGATGAACTCTCGGGTTCAACTCTATCCACTCTATTACCTGCGCGATTAAACACTATCGCGCTAAGCCAACGACTTAGTAAGATAAAACATGTTAATGGTATGCTTAAATGTAATGCAATGCCACATATGTTATTGATAAGATCAACATCATAAATATAAAGTTAACACATAATTATGCATTTCACAAATCATAGTCATATGAGTATACCACATTTCAACATCTTTCCACATTCAACATTACTCAATCATACTCAATAACCAACATCTCATTTCATTAACTCATAACATTATTTAGGACATTCATATAACCTTGACACCTATGGGCCCAACAAGTATTTAATATGATATTCAGAGTTCAGAGTTACTGATTTGGTTCATAGTCACAATAATCACGCCCGTAGGCAATGCATATACATGTATCTCTATCCATGGATAGTGTAACAGACCCAGTCTCTTGGACCATCACTCAACACATATGAGGAGATCCTCAACCCGGCAAGACTGTTACAAATCACATATCTTATATTCACAATTCTCATAGTGTAACAGACCCAGTCTCTTGGACCATCAACTCAACACATATGAGGAGATCCTCAACCCGGCAAGACTGTTACCTTTCATCATTTCTTAGGCATGCCACCCAAATCCAGAACTCTGAAACTGAATAACATATTAAACAAACAATTCATTTATTATATAGTTACCATTTCCATTCTCAAATTCTCATCACAGTTAGGCAAACATGCCTTCTTTCTTTCAATATCATCATCATAGCCAATCACAATGGCATTGTCTCATATCATGTCTTATTTGAATTATCATTTCAATTTCAATGTATATTATTCATGAAATACATAACCATTCACAATGCATAACATAACATTGTTCAATCTCAACAATGCAATTAGGGCAAAGAACAATTGATATGATTCATATGAATAATACATTCTGGTTTTAGACTCCATTTTATCCTTATTTTGAAAAATTGTATAAAATAATCTACTTGATTAAAAATTCTAAAATTTTTACAGAATTTAGTTTTGTATCTTAAAATCATTCCTTTAAAATTTCAGATCAAACTGAACACAAAATCTTGGTCAAATAGTTCACCTAACCAGACTGCCCCAATTGCCCTGCATCCTGGCAGCAGTTCTGAACTTTGTGAATTCCATAAATCAAATTCAATCAACGTGGTTCCAAATTATTTTTCTCAAATACTAGACTCACTAAGAAACAACATATCCAAAATTCAATTGGATATGACTTTTCTACATTTTATTAAAAATCCCGAAATATAGCTGTCTCAGTTAAGGTACCTGCTGGAACAGTTCTACTAAAAATAATCTTTCTAAACTCATAACCATTCCAAAATCGAATCAACATATTTTTCAGTCATTCTAGACTCATAGAGGCACAACATATCAAAAATTCACTTCAAGAACATTTTTCTATAATTAATTAAAAATCATACAAGTCACAGCCTTTACTAATTGTAAAACAGAAAAAGAATTTCACTAAACACAACTCATCTCATCATCAAACCAACAAACCCTAATTCCTTTCTCACACCACTTCAAAAGAATTGAAGAATTTAAAGAAAAGATCTTACCTTAGAAGAAGAAATCCACAAATCTTTAACCAAAACCCTTGCTTCCTTCTTCAAATTGCTTCAAACCTCAAGATCACCTCTCTTTCTCTCTTGGTTTTTGGAGAGCCGGCACCTCTTGAAAGAAAGAAGGAAAATGATGAAGACGCAAAGTCAAATTTGCTTTTAATCTCCACCAAGTGATCTTATCCAAGCAATTACCAAAATGCCCTCAATCATATAACTAACTTTTTGTCTCATATAAGCCCTTATATGTAATTGCACATTCCACAAAAATATCTTCTTGCATTGACTCTTCCTTTGACCCATTTATATGTTATATATATCATCATATACACAACATATACATTTGTCTCTAAACCCTAAATTTCTTCTCCAAAACACATACAAAAACATTCTCTTCCAATTTCTTATCAACTTATCATATATACATAATTCAAGTGCAACAACACTAACACCAAGACTACTAGAGCATAATTAGGGATATTACACACTGTGCAAGCTATCATGAATCTTATTATTAAAATTTTGAGTTTCACCTTCTAGGTGTATTGCGGTCACCCATTATTCATCGTAGTTGCACAATTAACTTAGCAGTTGCCCTTTTCACTGGATAGCCTATTGCAAATCCAACTGTCTAAAATTAAAGTTTAACCTAAGGAGTCTAGCGGTCACACCAGTTGCTTAACGGTTGCACCAAATCCCTAGAAGTTGCACCTTTGACCGCCAACAATACTGTGAGTTGGACTTAAATAAATAAAGAGAGAGAGAGAGAGATTATTGAAGAGACCTTATCATACTAGAGTTTACCTACTGCATTATGATTACAAATTGTTTGTAGGTTCTTTGATCCGAACAACTAACCTTGACAAGAGAATTAAGGGGTGGAAGACAAGAGAGTGAGCTCATCTAGAAAAAAACCAAACAACTTGAGTGCAAACATGAGTGAACTTGAGTGAAACACGTGAGGGAGTGAAGTGAGGACCAAATATATATATATATATATTTGCTTCTTATTTACTAACCTTTTATTGCAGCTTATAATCAAACTCAAGGATGAGTAGTGGTAGAAGTAGAAGAGGTCATGGACCGATTGATCGAATGGATGCCTCGGTTGAGACTTTATAAAATTTGAGCCATTAATTCAGTGAGATGAGATATCAAATGGATAGGGTAGAAGTTGCCATTACTAGAGGTCAACCTAACAACCCTAATGACCCTAGAAGAAGAGTGAAAAAAATAGGACAAGTAGAGGAGAATTCTGAGGGGGAAGAGTCATTTGGAGAAAATGAAGAAGAAGAGCAAGTGAGGCTAAGAGGGAGACAAAATAATCAAGGCAGAAGAGTGAAACTAAAGATACCTTCATTCTAGGGGAGAATGGATCCTGAAGCTTACTTGGATTGGGAAAAAAAATTGAGTTGGTATTCGATTGTCTTGAATACATTGTGTTCAAAAAGGTTAAACTAGCTATTGCTACATTTGAAGATTATGCCATCACTTGGTGGGATGACACTAATAAAAGGAGGAGGAGGAATTGGGAGAGGCCAATCATAGAATGGAGAGACCTCAAGTCCATTATGAGAAAAAGATTTTTACCGAGCCATTACTATAGAGAGTTGTACAACCATCTTCAAAGCCTAACTCAAGGTTCCAAGAGTGTAAAAGGAGTATTATAAGGAGATGTGCATGATTAGAGCTAATGTGAAGGAAGATGGAGAAGCTACCATGGCTGCCAATGTGGTGGAATTTCAACCATACATGGAGCTTCAAGAGTTACTACACCTAGCATTAAAAGTGTAAAGACAATTGAAGTGGAAGAGTAGTTCAAATCAGTTCTCATCTTCAACATCTTTTAAGCCTACGTGGAAGAAAGATGAAAAGGCTACTTCATCCAAGCCTAAAATCGAGCTCAAAGAAGTTGCTAAGGCTCCTAGCACTAGTAAAGACAAAGGTAAGACCGAATCCACTTCTAAAATTATATGCTTTAAATGTGGTAGTGTAGATCATTATAAATGAGAGTGCCCCAATTGGAGTATTTTTCAACTAGGGATAAGGAGAAAGGGGAGGAAAAGGAGGATTTTGAAGAAGAAGACAATGAAAATGAAGGAGAGGATCTTATTACTGCAGAGAATGGTAGAGTACTTGTAGCCAAAAGAGCTTTGAATTTACAGGCTCAACATGAGGAGTGTGATCAAAGAGAGAAATTATTCCATACATGGTGCTTAGTAGAGAATAGAGTTTGTGATATGATTATTGATGGAGGGAGTGTAACAAATGTTACAAGTACCACCTTATAAGTAGAGAAGCTTGGTCTACCAACTATCAAGTATCCACAACCTTAAAAATTGAAGTGGCTTAATGATTGTAGAGAAATTAGAATGACTAGGAAAGTGCTTGTGGCTTTCAAAATAGGCAATAATCAGGATGAGATATTATTTCATGTAATGCCTATACAAGTAGGACATTTATTATTGGAAAGGCCATGACAATATGATAGGAGGGTAATGCACAATGGTTTCACCAACCATTACACATTTGAGAGGGACAGAAGGAAAATTACATTGATGTTATTATCACCTAAAAAGGTATATGAGTGAGAGTTATAAAGGAAGTTGAAAGAAAAAGAAAGTCAAAATGAGAGAGAAGAAAGTAAGCAAGAGGGAGAAAATGTAAAAGAAAGGAGTGAAAAGAAAGAAGAGGATAACAAGGAGAGGAGTGAGAAAGGAGAAAGTGTCACATCCATCACCACATTTATGCATAGCAGTCACGTGCACAGTGAGAGAAGGGGAAAGGAGAAGATAATTCCTGACAACGGCCCCCATATAAGGCTATAGGATCAATGGGACCTAATTGAAGAAAAAAATGCAAAGTTTTAGGGAGGTGACTATAATTTCAAAAAGTCTTTGGGAGGTGACTGTAATTTCAAAAAGTTTTGGGGAGGTGACTGTAATTTTTAAAAGTTGTACTGGATGTTCTTAATAGTACACATAACAGATTCCAAAAATGGAGAGTAGAGAAAAATCGAGTTGCAACGACGCGTAACGGTTTTTCTAGAAAACGCACAGTTTGGAAGATATAGGGGATTTTGACTAGGGACATGTTGGTCATTATTAATTAAAATTTATACATAAATCTAAAGTAGGAAATAAATACACGAGTGTGTAAAGGATGTCGAGGGGTTGAATATGAAATAATCGTCAGTAGAAATGGAGCCCGGGCAAAACCCGAGCAAAGAAGGGACCTAAGGGGAATTTTATAAAAAGTCGAGGGCTTATTGGTAAATTTTTAAAACGACTTGGAAACCTAAAATAGACCTTAAAAATAGAAAGTAGAGGTTGAGAGGATCAAAACCATATGTAGTTTGCCTCGTGGAACTGTACGGTTTAAAAGTTAAGACCGATTAATCGCCGGAGGGTATTTTAGTCTTTTCACACCCTAGGCCATAAAAATTTCAGCACAACGAGGTTGAGGGGCCAAAATATAATTAAAAGAAAGTCTAAGGGCTTGGGTTTTAAACTAATAAAAGGAAGAGACATTTGGGCTAATGAAAATTAACCATTTAGGGTTTATAAAAAGAAGAAAAGAAAAAGGTGTGGACATTTGGCCTTAAACTATTCATTCACCCAAAAGTGGACATCATTTCCACTATATATATATCATCATAGCAAGAAGAACAAAACTCTCTCTTTCCCACTTCAAAAATTCGGCCACCATAGGAAGAACACCAAAAAGTTTCAAATTTTTGTCAAGTTTGATTTTCAAGGTAAGTTTTAAGGTTTTCAAGTATGTAGAATTCAGTTCTAGTATCAATTTTAAGTATTTATATATCTATTGGAAGGTTGGAAATTAGGGTTCTTATGGTGGATTTGGGGAAAATTTAAGTAGTGATGAGATTGATTAATTAAATGGAAGAATCAAGGTTTCTAAGGTTTAATAAGGTTAGATTAGGGTTTAGTTTGAAAAGAAATGGGAGGATAGCTTATTTTTCTAAATTGCTAAGGTTTATGTTTAAGGTTATGTTCTTGAATTTCTTGAAGGAAAAACAAAGATTAAGAAAGGAGAAGAAGGAAAAGCAAAGGGGAATTAAAAGAACAAGGTTTGGTACTTTACAATAAAAGAAATTTTATTTTTCTTACAAACTTTGGTTTATGGAATTTTTGATGTTGATGCTTAAATGTATTGATTGAGTTTAAATTAAATGTTTGAGTTATGTTCTTGGGTTCTTATGGCAATTGAGTTGTTTAAATTTAATTTAAACCAAAGGTTTTGAGAAAAATTTGGCAAGTTGATTTGATGAACTTTAATTAGTTTGATTTAAGTTAAACATGCAAAAGTTGTCAAAGGGAAGTGTTTGAATCTTCACTTTATCATTAAATAAGCATTCATATTGATTTGGAAAAGAAAAATAAACTATTTCATGTATTTCATATGTTTGGGCCGAAATGGTTTCAAATGGCAGATTTCTGGACTCTTTTTGTGGCAGCTGTTGGAGGTAGCAAATGAATGAATTTTTCAATGAAATTTTACGTGTAATTAGTCAACATAAGAAATAAGTTTCCTGTAAAATTTCAGCCAAAAATAAGATCATTTACCTAGTCAAATGCATGACTGAAACGGACTAAAATTTTGACAAAAATCCAGATTTTACTATTCATTTGGTCATGCCATTTTGTGTTGCCGATTTTACGTGCCGCGACACTATTCATTTGGTCAATTTGTGATCTTTTGAGGAATGCTTTGAAATGTTTGATATGTTTATTGTGGATGTTAAATATGTGAAAAAGGGTAATGGTTTGACTAAAGAATGTGGTGCGCGGCGTAAATGGCAAAGTGCAACGGAAATTAAAATAATTTCTCGAGTCATTCTAAAATGAAGTTTGAGACTTAAATTGAATCGTTTTAACATTTATGCTCTACTGGGTAGTTGGGAGTGGTAGATAAGGGTGTGGTGCACTATATTAACTTATGCAGTACTGCCACTTATTGTGTTTGATACACCCCGGTGGTTACCTTCGGGTATAGGCCGTGGAGTGTAGATGTTGTGAAATTGTGATTGAAATGCTCCGGCGGTTACCTACAGGTATAGGCCGTAGAGCGGAATTGGTTATAACCATGGTGGTGAGGGCCACCTATGTTATAGTGGTGAGGGCCACTGCCTTATCGCTATGGTTCCCTATATGCCAGTAGAGCCTGAGCCAAAGTCCTATTTTTCTAAAACTAAGTACTGCAATATGAGTTTGAATTATGGTTTTTACAATTGTTGAAAGTATATCTACATTGAATGGATAATAACTTCCATTGGTTTAATGTTGGTTGATTTTTGATTTAATTATTTCCTTTTAGTTCAAATGCTTTCATGTTTTAACTATATTTTCATCGGTAAAGCACCCACTGAGCGTCATTGCTCAGCGAGTTGAGTTTTCTTGACTCGTAGGTTCGGAGCAGAAGATTTCGATGATTAGCATCGAGCAGCACAACACAGCGCAACACCTCAGAGTAGCCTTTCATTTCCTATATTATGAGTTAGCTAGTTGTGGCATGTATATGTATATATATATAAGATTGGGAAGTACTATGTTATACTGTACGTTAGTAGTATGTAATAATAATAAACCTCTACTTTATTTTGTATTAGCAGTGTGAATTCTTCTTGCAGGTTGTAGTTGAGGGTATAAGGGGGATTCATTGGGAGTGTATTGAAACTGATTGTATTCGCATTGGGTTGTGTAAAAATATTTTCAAAAATCAGAAAAACCAGTTTTGTCAACACTTGGGACCCAAGTTCTAGGCAAACCTCTGGTAAAATTTTTGTAAAAATCGGAACTAAAACTTGACTAAGTAAATTGGTAACAACATTAGGCTAGTGTGGCGCCTCTACTCGGCTTACACAGGTAGGCCGGAAAGGGGTGTTACAATTTTGGTATTAGAGCTCTGGTTTAGCCGATTCTGGGTAATTCAACATAGGAGGATGTACGTTTTATGTCGGGAGTGGCCATTACCGACGTAAAAAGAGATATCCTATAGTAAATAGGAGATAAAAAGTAGGCATCATTCAGGAAGGAAATATAGGAAAATAAATAAGGGTATGTTTGCATATATTTGATTAAGTGTTTTGTCTTCATATACATGCCACATAGGGTTTAATAGTGCTGCTGAGCTGTGCTATTTTTGACTGTGAGTTATGTGTTAGAATATAGATGTCGCGAGAGTCCTCTCAAAGAGTCATAGAGGAGGAAGTTGAATCTTGAGCGTCACATATTGTAGAGATGCATGTATCTGAAACACCGGAGGCTGAGCAACCCTCAGCGGGAGCTCCTCTTCTGAATGAAATGTTACAACTGATGGCTGCAGTGCTGCGACAGATAGCGGGCGTTGCCCCGGCACCAGCGCTAGCGCCAGCACCCGCTCTTGCTGTAGGAGGGGAAAGGAAACCCCCGATCAAAAAAATAAGAAAGTACGGGGCGAAGGAGTTTAGGGCCCGAAGGGATGATGATTCTTCTATAGCCGAATATTGGCTGGAAGGAACGGTACGAGCCTTAGATCAGTTACAGTGTACTCTAGAGAAGCGAGTGGTATGTGCTACTTCCTTATTAGTGGAAGAAGCATATATATGGTGGGACACAGTTCAACAATGAGTTCCATCGGAACAGAGGACATGGGATTTCTTTGTGAATGAGTTCAAGAGGAAGTTTATATCGGAGGCATACCTAGATGCTAAGAAAAAGGAGTTTCTACACTTAAAGTAAGGTCGACTGACCGTTGCCGAATATGAGAGGGAATTTACTAGGCTGAGTAGGTATGCCAAGAAGACAATTGAAGACGAACATGATAGGTGTAAGCAATTCCAGGATGGTTTGAATAGTGAGATTAGGATGCAGTTAATTGCTGCTAATATCAAGGAATTTTTCGAGATGGTCACTAGGGCTCTGGAAGTAGAGCAATGTCAGAAGGATGAGCAAAATAGGAGACAGAGGGTAAGACCAAGAAGGGATACCCAGAGTTATTCAAAAAATTTCCAGCCATCAAGGAAACAGTTTAGAGAAGGTAGTTCCATGGGAGGAAATCAGAGCAGGATATCCAGTCAAGGGTCGATTCGGGGAGGCCC
The DNA here is from genome assembly GCA_947685225.1 of Garcia nutans. Taxonomy (NCBI): domain Eukaryota; kingdom Viridiplantae; phylum Streptophyta; class Magnoliopsida; order Malpighiales; family Euphorbiaceae; genus Garcia; species Garcia nutans. The sequence goes on from CANTUV010000013.1 coordinate 5,563,081, forward strand.
GAGTCAAGCTACCTTTGTAGCCAGTACTGGTGGGTCTGGGAGAGGACAAGGAAGAGGGTGTGGCCAAGGTGGAGGTAACTTTGCTCAGGCCAAAACTAGCGGAGGAAGTGAAAACACCCATCCACGCTGTGTTCAATGTGGGCGTAGGCATTCAGGAAAATGTTGGGGCAAGGCCTGGGTATGTTTTATTTGTGGAGTGAAGGACCACTTTAAACGAGAATGCCCCTTAAGACAGCAAAACACACTAGATAATACCGAAGGATCTCGAGCCGTAGCTGGAAGGGGAAAGGGGCAGAGGTAGAGGACAAAGCTCTTCGCAAGTTCAATCCGAAATGATGAACAGACCTAAAACTAGAGCTCCTACCAAGATGTATGCAATGAGGGAACGTGAAGAAGAGGAAGCCCCCAACGTCATAGCAGGTCAGCTAATTATGTTTGGAATGCCGATTTATGCTTTAATAAACCTAGGTTCTTCACATTCATATATATATGCATGAAAAATGAAAAATTAAAGGATTTAGAAGTAGAACTTGAAACAAATGGAGTGTTAGTTACAAATCCTTTGGGTAGTGAGATGGTTACCAGGAAGGTAATAAAGGATTGTCCGGTAGAAGTACACGGACACACTTTCCTAGGTGATCTATTTGAGTTGTCATTCCAGGAATTTGATGCAATACTTGGAATGGATGAGCTGACCAAACATAAGGCATTAGTGGACTGCGAAAAAAAAATAATAAGAAAGACGGATCCCTAAGACTATGTGTAGATTATCAGCAGTTAAATAAGCTGACGATTAAGAATAAATACCCGCTACTCTGGATAGATGATTTATTTGATCAATTGAAAGGTGTGGGAGTTTTCTTAAAGATTGATCTACGATCCGACTATCATCAACTGAGGATTAAAGATGAAGATATACCAAAGACTGCATTCAGAACACGATGTGGACATTATGAGTTTATCGTAATGCCTTTTAGGCTCACGAATGCACCTGCGGTATTCATGGATTGGATGAACCGGATTTTCCATCCTTATTTGGACCAGTTTGTCGTGGTATTCATCGATGACATACTGGTTTACTCAAAGAATGTAGAGAATCATGACCGGCACTTGAGAATCGTGTTACAAACATTGAGGGAGAAGCAGTTATACGCCAAATTCAGCAAGTGTGAATTTTGGTTAGAAGAAGTGGCCTTTTTAGGACATATTGTATCGGCGGAAGGAATAAGAGTTGATTCTAAGAAGGTAGAAGTAGTATTGGATTTGAAAGAATGCTATTGGTGGCCAGGGATCAAGAGAGATGTGGTAGATTACATGGCGAAATGTTTAACCTGCCAATAAGTAAAGGCAGAACATCAACTACCCTCGGGACTTCTACAACCTATTACGATTCCAACATGGAAATGGGATCGCATAACTATAGATTTTGTGACGGGACTACCAATGACAAGAGACAAACATGATGCAATATGGGTGATAGTAGACCAGCTAACTAAGTCAGCTCAATTCTTACCAGTAAGGATGGACTACTCCCTGGATAAGTTAGCAGACTTGTACATTAAAGAGATTGTACGACTTCATGGAGTTCCAACATTAATCATATCAGAAAAAGATCCACGCTTTACGTTGAACTTTTGGCAAAATTTCCAAATGGCTTTGGGAACTCAAACGGACTAGAATACGTCGTTTCATCCACAGATGGACGGACAGTCAGAGAGGGTAATCCAGATCTTGGAAGATATATTAAGAGCGTGCATATTAGAATTCAAAGGTAGCTGGGAGAAGTACTTAAGTTTAATGAAGTTCGCTTACAACAACAGCTACCAGTCCAGCATACAGATGGCTCCATATGAAGCACTATAAGGACGAAAATGCAGGACTCCAATTTGCTGGACGGAATTAAGCAAAGCAAAGATCTTGGGCACGAAGATAGTTAAGTAGACCGAGGAGAAAGTAGAAATTATCCGGGATCGGTTAAAAGTTGTGGCGGATAGACAAAAAAAAATCATACGCGGATCGGTTAGTGCATATCTTGACAACTTATATGTTAATTGTGTTTGAGTTTGGATAACACATTGTAACTTTTTGAATGTGTTATATCACTTTGAAATTGGTTTGTACATGTTAAGTGCATGGTTTTAAGTAAAAGTATGAGAAAAGCATGGAATATGAATGGTAAGCCATTATATTATGGCTAAAGTAATTGTTATATACATTTTGTATGTACATTATGTCAACTGTGGAAAATAAATATAAAAATATGATAAATAAAATAGAATGAGGAAATAGGCCACATTGTGATTGTGGCTAAATAATATGTTTAATTTGAATGGAAAACATGGAAGATAGTTAAGGAATATGAAAAATATGAGAAATAATAGAAAAAGAGTAAATATGATAAAAATTGATAAATTGAGATAATGTGTATGTTGTGAGAGGTAGTATACATATATATATCTAGATAAATATTGAGATAATGTATATAAAAAGATAAATAAATATGCTTTATGTAATGTGATGTGTAACTTGTATATGTATGAGGATATAAAGAATATGATAGGGTTATGAGTAATATGATAATGATCATGGGTTAAAGTGATCACTTGATAAATGTGGAAAAAATGAATGATATGAATGAAAAATATGGAAACTAAAAATAATGATGAGAAAGAGGAAAGAAAATGAAATGTGATTGATTATGATGAAATGATGAAATTATACATGATTATGGAAAAAGAAATGGAAACAGATAAAATGTGATGCATGTTGCCTTATTCAATATCTAATTTCAAAAAGTTATTTTTGGTGATGTTTGACAGGCCATACGCCTTCAGGCGAGACACGCTAGTGTCATAGATATGATTACACTAGGCGAGACACGCTGATATCACATATAAGATTATAACTTCAACGAGACATGCTGGTATCACTAATATACTGTACCTTCAGGTTAGACACGCTGGTGTTGCGATGAGCCAAATCAACTGTTTTGAAACTTGGATATTGTATATGAACTCGTTAGGTCCAACATGTGTTTGTGAGATACTGATATGTATATGTTGATTTAATACATTTTTTTTATTATTATGGCAATGATATTTGATTTTATCACATAATAATAAATGTGTAATTGTTGTTGCACTATAGTTAGTATAATGTTATGTGAATTATATTAGGAAATGAGAGTGGTGTGTGTTGATGTGTATGTATTGAGTGATTGGATGAGCAGTAAATATTATAAAAAATAAACAATGTTTAAATAAAAGGTATATTATGTAATGTGTGCCATGAAATAATGGCATAAAAACTTGTGTATCATGGTAATTATATATTGATTTTAAAATATTATATTTTATTAAAGTATGTGTCGTTAAGCTCTTGAGCTTAGCACAGTAGTGTGTATCGCACAAGTATAAGAAGTGTAGACCAAGGTGAGTCAGTGAATGATTGAAACTTGAAGTTGTGGGTGCCACGAGACCAACCTTGAAGTTGTTGCATTCATGTATTATTTATGTATTGTGTAATGTGGATTTTGTATAGTAAATAAACATTATTTATATATTAAACTTGTTTTGGGAAATATTACATATGTACATGATACTTGTGGATGTAAATTGAGGAATTGATGATATTTTTTAGAGAAGTGATTAATTTTATAAAAATATGTATTTGGGATTGTTGTTTAATGCATGATGTGTTGTTTGTGTTTTTGGAATTTGATAAATTACAGACAAAACTCTAGCAAATTTTTTTCAGAGATTTTCTTTATAAAATTTAAATTATTTTTAATATTGAATTGAGGGGCCAATATTGATTGTTAAAGTAGCACTCTTATTTTATATATGCATATTTTTCATATGCTGGATATATGTATTATATGTACTTAGGGTATATGGGTGTTACATCTAACCTTGATTCTATGCCTAGTGCTATGGTTTATTTGCTGCAGGAATTTGAGGATGTATTTCCTGAAGAAATGCTAATAGGACTTCAACCTTTGAGAGGCATAGAGCATAAAATTGACCTCATACTTGGAGCTCCAATTACAAATTGACCAGCTTAAAGGAGCAATCCATAGGAGACTAAGGTGATACAAAGACAAGTGGAGGAGTTATTGGAAAAGGGGCATGTTCGAGAGAGTTTGAGTCCATGTACTGTACCTGTATTGCTTATACCTAAGAAAGATAGGACTTGAAGGATGTATATAGACTGCAGAGCTATAAATAAAATAACTGTAAAGTAGAGACATCCTATCCCTAGACTTAATGATAAGCTTGATAAATTGGGTGATGCATGTATTTTTACTAAATTCGATCTTAAATGTGGATACCATCAAATTAGGATGCAACCTGGGGATGAATGGAAAATTGCATTTAAAAATAATTATGGGTTATATCAATGGCTGGTCATGCCATTTGGATTAACTAATGCACCAAATACCTTTATGAGACTTATAACCTGTGTTTTGCGTGATTTTCTTGGAAAATTTATTGTTATCTATTTTGACGACATACTAATTTATAGCAAAACTATGGATGAGCACATCGAGCACATTAGGGTTGTTTTAAGAGTTCTTAGGAAAGAGAAACTATATGGCAATGCTAAGAAGTACACTTTTTGTAGTGATCAACTTGTCTTCTTATGATTTATTGTTAGTTAAAATGGACTTTCTGTTGATGAGGAGAAGATTAAAGCTATTAAAGAATGGGTTAGACCTACTTCAATTAGTGAAGTTAGAAGTTTCCATGGACTAGCTAGTTTCTATAGGAGATTTGTTAAGGACTTTACCGCTATTGCTCCTCCTTTGACTAGCATAGTTAAAAAGGATATAAGTTTTAAGTGGACTGAAATTCAGGAGGATTCATTAAATTTGCCTAAAGATAAACTATGTTTTGCTCTAGCTTTATGTTTGCCTGACTTTAATGAGACTTTTGAGATTGAATGTGATGCCTCTAGATTAGGTATTGCAGAAAAAGCGACCAGCTGCATACTTCAGTGAGTAGTTAAATAAAGCATAACTCAATTACTCCACTTATGATAATGAGCTGTATGCTTTAGTAAGGGCATTGGATGTGGGGCAACACTATCTACTACCCAAGGAGTTTGTGATCCATACTGACCATGAGTCGCTCAAGCATCTAAAAGGGTAAGGAAAGTTGAACAAAATACATGCTTGATGGGTTAAGTTTTTTGAAACCTTCCCATATGTGATACAATACAAGCAAGGTAAGGAGAATGTAGTATCAGATGCTTTATCTAGAAGGTACACTCTAATCTCTACATTGTCTTTTTAAATTTATAGGTTTTTAACACATCAAAGAATTATATGCTAAAGATTCTGATTTTTCTAATGTCTATGATGCATGTGAAAAGGTTGCATTTCAAAAATATTATAAACATGAAGGATTTTTAATGAAAGAAAAGAAACTTTATGTACCTAAGTGTATACTTGTGAAAGAATCCCATAGTGAAGGATTGATGGGACACTTTGGGGTAACTAAGACCTTAGAAATTTTGTAAGAGCATTTTTATTGGCCAAATATGAGAAATGATGTTGAAAGATGTTGTGCTAGATGTCTTGCATGTAGACAAGCTAAGTCTAGGGTTCTACCCCATGGTTTGTACACGCCTTTACCTGTACTTATCACACCATAGGTTGATTTGTAAATGGACTTTGTGATGGGTTTGCCTAAGACTAAGAAAGGAAAAGATAACATCTTTGTAGTTATTGATAGGTTTAATAAGATGGCCCATTTTATTGCATGTCATAAACCTAATGATGCTAATCACATTGCTGAGTTATTCTTTAGGGATGTGGTGCATTTTCATGGTATACCTAAAATAATAGTCTCGGATAGGGATGTGAAATTTTTGAGTCATTTTTGGAGAGTTTTATGGGAAAAATTGGAGACTAAATTGTTATTTTCTACTACTTGTCTCCCGCAAACTGATAGGTAAACTGAGATAGTAAATAAAACCTTAAGAGCCTTGTTAAGAGCTGTTATAGGTAAGAATTTAAAAACTTGGAAAGATTATTTACCCTTAGTTGAGTTTGCATACAATAGAAGCATCCATTCTTCTACATGTTTTTCACCTTTTGAAATTATTTATGGTTTTAACCCGCTTACTCCACCAGACTTGTTGCCTTTACCTTTAAATGAGCGTGTAAGTATAGATGGACAAAAAAAGGCTGACCTGGTTAGAATCATACATGAGAAAGCTAGGCTACATATTAAAAACAGGAACCAACATTATGCATGCCAAACAAATAAAGGGAGGAAAGTTGTGACCTTTGAATCAAGAGATTGGGGGTGGGTGAATATGAGGAAGGAAAGGTTTCCTAACCATAAGAAATCTATGCTTGATCCAAGAGGCAATGGACCATTCCATGTTCTAAAGAAGATAAATGATAATGCCTACAAGATAGACCTTCATGGTGAGTATAATATATCTGCTACTTTTAATGTTTCTGACCTGTCTCCTTTTGATTTGGATTCAGATTAGAGGATGAATCTTTTTAAGGAAGGAGGAAATGATGTGAGCATGGCTATGGAGCCCATGGATGGAAGCCTTAGAACACAAAGCTTGAAGATTCCTAGTGGACCAATTACAAGACAAATAGCCAAGAGATAAATGAAGCTTTACAAGCTGATGTTCAGAGCTTCATGGATTCACATATCGAGCCATATGGACATAGCAGAGAACAAGGGTAGCTTATCAATTTGTTGGAAGCATCAAAAATGGAAAACTTGAAGGCACATAATGTCTACCTGTTGCCTAACACCTTATGTGGTTGTGACTCTTATTTAGCGGTCTGCCATGCCGTTGCGACAATGACTGCTAACTATACTACTTGATTTTTGTACTTCGAACACTCATCTCATTTTTGCATGTTTAATTTATTGTCTGGAGATTTATTATTATATTTGGACTCTAGGAACTTCTATATTACGGACTACATGTGTTTTAGGCCCATTGATTGATTGATTTGGCTTAGTAGTTTAAGGTTAGGCCAGATTGAGTTTTAATGATTGTAGACAATATTTAAACTCATGTTTCCCTCTTCAAAAGTGTTGGCCATTTTGATAATAGAATTTTAGAATTCTTGAGAGATTATTGTCTCTTGTTTCTTAGTTTTTGGTTAGATCAATGTTGCTACTTGTAAAGTTAATTGCTTTGAAGTAGGCAAATTCCAAAACTCTCTTCCACATGTTGGATTTGGGTTGCGGATTTGGCAAGAATCATATTTCATCTTCCAAGAGATTGATATCATGCACAAAAGTGAGTGGATCCCCAGTTTGGTATACCAATAGTTCGCGTCATTATATGTATACCAACTTATCATCCCTTTTTCCTTTTTTTTTTTTAAATTTTTTCTCTTCACTAGTCTCGGTGTATGGCAGGTCTAATACAACCAGATTTTTATTCTTCCCTTTTATGCCTTTTTAAGTTCACATTTCAACCAATCAAGACTACCTATATTACTATTCATCTTACACAATTATTATTTAATATACTTATAGATATGAACCTATATGCTGATTTTAAACATGTAACACCATACATCACATGGCTATGCATACATACATCTTATTATAATAACATAAAACTCAAGAATTAAAAGTTGCAAGTTCGGTTTTTCTTGAACCAAAAGCAAACTAATTTCTAACCCTTATATCTTTCATTATCATGTTAACTGTTTATTCCAATTTAATATTTAAGTCAAGCTTAATTTACTCTTCACATCCATATAAATTTCATGAATTATTTCTAAAGTTCATAAATATTGATATTGTGCATATTCTGTGTATAAAGTAGGTATATGTCCCCTATTTGAGTTTCGTCCTTTTTAATTTCCTTCTAACCTTATATTTTATTAATTTTTCCTTCTAAAGATTTTAAAATCATTTCCAGCTTATTAACTGATGATTTTTTTTTTTGTAAATCTAAGCCTCGGATCTCTTAATATCTCCCTAGTTAATCATGTTTCTTAAGAGTTCATAACATACATCCTTGTTTCAATCACTTTCTCACCTTGTCTCTTTAAGTTAGTTCATAACTAAGCTACTATCCAAGATTAAAAATTTATGCAAATTCAGTTTCCATAAATTTCCATTCATTTTACTACTTTAAATCATCGTATTTTAGCCTTATTTTCCCAAACATATATTTAAATAACCAAATAACTTAAGGGATCTCTGATTAAGGTTTGGAACATTACCTAACTTGGAGAACTTCCACAATTCGTGAAGCAACTCCAAGAACAAAGCTCCAACTCAAACCAAATCTCTCTCAATTCTTAACTTTTCCACTTGGGTTGCTTTAAGTTTGGTGTGTTTGTAATGGTTTGAATTAGTTAACACTTGGCTGCCTAAAGAAGCTTACTCCATGACAAGTGATATTTTTTATATTCAGCATTTGTCTCTTTGCATGGTTACAAGTGACACTTGTAACTTTGGTAAAAATCAATCTAATTTGCGAAGACTTTAAATATACATATGAATGTGGGCTTAAACGTAAGTTTAAGTGAATTATTTCCAGAGATTAATATTATATTATATTTTATTAGTTAATTTCATTCCAAAATAATTTACTAATTTCCCTTAATCAAGCACTTTTTTGTACAAGTATACTTTTAGCTAATTAAATTGAAAAATATGTTATTTAAAGTTTTCCTTAATTTATTCCTTATACCGAATATTTGATATATATATATATATATATATATATTTATTGTGAGGCTTCGCCCGAGTACCAGTCTAGCCTGCTATAAAAATTAGGAGCTAAAATATTTATTTGAGCTTAGTCTCACATAATACCATCGTGTACGATTTCCAATTGGTTCTATAAGCATGTGTTTAAAGAAAATACTATTTTCTATTTTGAGAAAATAATTTACTCTCCTTTTGTTATGAAAAAGAGGAAGTGACTTTTATTTTAAAAAGCACAAATTGGAGAGTTGCCATTTCATTTTATTTTATTTGGAAAAATTTAAGAAAAAACCTATTTAATTGACTCCATTAAATTTGATTAATTTTTATCCAAAAGGACACTAGTCCAAAACCAATCACGATGGGTCCCAAGCTAAGTTTTCAAACCATTTCCATAAAAATAGCTTTCTCTTTGATAGATTTTAACTTTTGTGATTAAAAAAAAAAGTGATTTTTATGGTTTATACTGAAATTAATCATGGATGACATAATAATACATGAACATATAATAACATGACATCTACAAAATACAGCACAAAAGATAATTATTACTTCTCTACCAAATAATAATAATTTTAGGGAAGCTTCGACACTACTCATTATGGGTTCTAGGTCGAGCATAAATCTCCAATTAACTAATTAATTGAAGAGACAAATAATAACAATAATTGCAAAACTCATTAAATTTACAATGTGATCTAAAATCTCAAGAAAAGAAAAATAATGAAATAATAACAAAAGATTTAAATGAAAGAACCTGTTGGGATTGTTTAAGTGAGGGCTCGCCATTCGGAGTAATATTATGAATGTACCTACTTATCTCGTTTGAATAGGAATTAAAGCTATAAGTAGTTCATGTCTTTGATTGCAAAGAGATTTAATTAACCAATTTTAGTTAATTTAGGTTACCAAATTGATAAGAGAAATGTGAGAAAATTTATACCTTGGGTAGTCACTTCCTCCGGGTGTATGGTTGAAGTGATTTACCACTCCATAGCTCCACTTAAGGAGTCTTGAGAAATAGATGCATAATAACTTTGAGTATAAATAATTATAAAAGAATTGATTTTAATTTGATTAAGTTGAGTAAAGATGAATTTTGTGGTATTTAGTGTCAGAAATAATTTCGGCAGAGTTTTAGTATGTAAAATCAAGATTCCCCCATTTTGAAGAAGAAGACCTCTATTTATAGTGAAAAAAGTAGGAAAAAATCAGTCAGAAATGCCTATAGGCATTCCTACCATGGCCTATCCATGCGCTCTGCAAATGGTCCGCATGTGATATGGACGGTCTGCCCGCACCCTGGCTCATTTTTACTAGTCTAGGCCTATTTAAACTTTGATTTATGTGATTCAAGTTGTATTGGATTTATTATCAAGTGAAACTTTATTTAGGGATAAAATTGAGGATTTTTCCTCATGTCCAAATTTGAGAATTTTTGGGCCCCGTTTTGGGTCAGTTTGAGGGCATTCGGGCCCGTTTGAATTTCAATTTGCACGATTCCAGCTTTATTTGAACTGTAGTCACATGCACTTTAATTTAGGTGAAAAATTGTGGATTCATATATGTATATATATATATATTTACTCCCAATAATTTATTTCTTTAATTAAATATTGCTACGTACTTTGTAGTGTGACCTACATTGGGTTGGGGTATTAGAAACATATACAAAAATCTTTTAAATGTTTCAACCTAAACAACTAAAGGCCAATATACATTAATAAGAAGCAACTAGTTTTATCTGTTGATTAAGTTATATATTGGATTTGTGCAACATAATGTCGGGCTCTACAATGTAATTGTCATGTCCGATAATATTCATCTTCAACTTTGAACCATAATTGCTTTAAGTATTTTTACATCAAAACTTCAAATAAACTCCACTATTAATGAAAACTCACTCATAAGTGATCATACAAATGTAATAATGAAAACTCACTCATAAGTGATCATGCAAATGTAATAATGAAAACTCACTCATAAGTGATCATGCAAATGTAATCTAACATATACAACATTAAATACATTCATAAGTCAAGTTTTATGTTATTCTCACACTTTTTATCCATTTTAACCCCTCTTTATGTTAAATCTGTATTAAAGCGATCTCTTAACAATCCAAAACTTTATAAAGTGTCTTAAGAATCACAATGGCAGAATTTAAATGAATTAAAGGATTCAAAGCACACCTCTATTGTTGGTTCCACCAAAATACTAAATATATTGGTTTCAAGGACTTATGATCAAGCAAAATAATTTGCTTCTTGAATGATATGTTCTTGGTTTGGTGTTTTCATTTTTTTGTTTTCATTATTGTTCTATGTTTCTCTTTGTTTTTCTCATTCACATCTTTAGAAATTTTTTTGGATGTCCAGGTTGCCCCCCTTTATGTGTTCATAGTTGAGTTTATATATAGCAGTTGCAAGTGGACTGGCGGATTTGACATTGGAAATGGCTGCTCGCTAGTCATAAATGTTGGGTTTGACAATCTTATGTCGGCTTGTCATTTATGACTTCTTAAAGCTCGTCAATCCATTTGGAATGGTAGGTAAACCAAGGTAATTGTCAAGCTCATCAATTTAATTGATGGACACAATAATTATTAGTGACCTTCATTTAATGCTTAAATCTAAACCAGAAATTAGCCTGAAAACAATTCTCACAAGGGGTGCCAACTCTAAGTGTCTACAAGTACACTAAGGGGTTTCTCAAGAAGTTTGAAATGAATGGCTGCAAGAGTAGCAAGACTCCTATGAGCACATTATGAGGCCCCGCTCGAGCACCATGTCTGGCCTGCCAAAGCATATGACCCGAAATGCTAAAATTAGGCTAAGTCTCATATGAAAGAACTGAGGTCACTCTAGCTGACTCCAATTCTATCTCATGGATAAAAATCACTAGCCTCAAATTGAAAGATGGATGCCGGGGCTAGGTTTTGGCTTATTTTAAGTAAAAAGGGTTTGACCATAAATTAAATAAGAACTAACAAAATTTAATTCATGATATGATAGTTATAATATGGTATGACAAGTAAAATGAGCAATATACACTCATCCATTCAAAGAGATAAAGTGAAAAAATTAAATGAAACATTACATTTCAAAAACCCAAAACAGGGGATCTGAACTCTAACCTCATGAAGGCTAAGCACGCCTTCCCCAAAGGAAAGCAATGCAAAGTAAAGCTAATGAATAAAGTAAACATGAATGAAGTTTTTAAAGAGAAAAGTAGACTTGATACTTGGAGTTCTCATTTGACTTCTAACTATTTCTTTAACTTTAATCTTATAATACTTACATTCTCATTTTAGGCTTGTTTACCTTCTTTATTTGGCCACATTTAGCTCATCAATGTTAGCTCCCTCTGTTTTATACCACCTAATTCATTATACCTTAATCTCATCATATATATTATTATATATATTATTATTTCTTCTTTTTTTTAAGAACCAAAATTTACCTTAAATATTTGTATATTTGGGCCATACTTATAGTATGCTACCATTTCTTTACTTAAGCTCTTATTCTTGGGCCCATTTACTCTTTCTGTCACTACTTGCACAACCAAATAACATTCTTATTAAATTTTACTTCTTAGTTTTTATGTTCTTTAGATTTTCCTTTTGAAGAGTCAAAATTTATCTTTAATTTATATGTACATATCCTAAATTATTCTTCTTATGAATTTATGAAATATATATATGTAAGTATTTATATTTGTATTTGTATTTTATATATTCATAATACATGTATTTATTATATAACAATATAATTCTTAATTTATAATCTTTAGAAATAACACCATATAAATCCTAATTTATTTATTTATTTGGCTATTTATACATCTATTCTATTCTATTTGTTTAGTTATATATATATAGCTGGTAACATGCTTAAGTTAAATTCTCATTCTATACTCTTTGCCTAATTTGATACACACACGCATATATATATATATATATATATATATACACTCAAATCTTCCCTTTATAGTTTATTCGATTAATTTAATCTAATAATAATTTTTTTTAGTTTAATACTTTTAGTACCTTTTAATTGCATTTTAATTTAAGGTGTTACATTGTCCTTCCCTTATTGAAATTCATCCTCGAATTTCTTGGTTATCTTACATTTACAAATGTTTTAATTCAATATTCCAATTCATGTGTACTTACTCCTTTTTTTTAACGCTAGCATTACTAATTACACACACACACACACACATATATATATATATTATTTCTTTAACACCCATTGATAATCCTATTAAGAAGTATCAAACGATGTCACACAATATCTAAGCACCTTTCATTCAATTTTAGATAAATACTAAAGTGAAGTCAACAAAAATTTTGGTAGGGTCTCTTTTAAAATTTGTCATTTCCAACGCATTCTCTAAAAAAAAAAATAACCTGTAAAAGAAAAACACTCCCAATATTTCATTTATCCAATCTTAACTCTAATCTCATTATCTCACCAATAATCATCCATAATTAATTCAAGTGCTTTACTTTTATCAATATATTTGCGTATTAAATATTTTCCATAATTATCATAATATACTATAAAATCATAACACAAAATAAATTCATAAAGTTCAACTCACAAATAAACACTATACAAAATCTCTAACTATCCATAAGTATACAACTATCATTTAAAATTCAAATACTGCTATATGAACTGAACAAAATATATTATACAAAATTCTTCAAACCACACCTTCTCTGATGTAGTTGATTTAGAACTTTAAAATTTTACTTTGCTGGATCTAATATGTCTGTCCGATCTATGCATCAGAAATAAGTCTAACATGCTAAGCAATTGCTTAGTGGTGCTTGTTTATTCATAATTTGCCAAAATTATAACATAAGAAATTAATTAAAATAATATATGTAAATAAAATTGCAACTTTAATATTATAGTAGGATATAAAATCAAATAAAAACAAGCTAACTTACTTTAATATTAATAAGTTTAAGATTCACATAATTAATAAAATGCAATCATTTTTACAATTCTCTTAACTTAATAGATTCTATTTGCTTTGCCCTCACACACTAAATTTTAAATCCTATGTTCGGATAAAGGGTCAGCAGTGACATATAAATGCCCAGTAATATCAGTCAGTATGGCCAATGGCTCAGTCATAACAAAATGTCCAAGAAAAGTAGTAATACAAAGTATATAGTAACAATAATGACACAAAGTGTCCTGTAACAGTATGGATGTCCACCCTTTGGCTAGCCTTTCAATCCATAAGCTAGGTTTAATATCAATATGGTTTGAGCAACTTGATTTTTCTTTATTTCCAATCAAACTTACATTTTAGTGTCACTTTGTTAAAATCAACAACAATTCTTTAAAAAGAATACACTTTCTTTCTTTATCATTCAAATGCCTTCACTTTAACCTTACATGTAAAGAAATATTTCTTAAATTTAGTTCAAACACATTGTATTTAAAACTTACTAACTAAACATATTGTAAACAATTATTTTAATTCCAAAACCATAAACTTACTTAAAACCCTAAACTTATATAACCCTAAATTCAAAACTTTGAAAATTCAAAAAAATTCCTTGCACTTTGTTTTTGCTTAAAAACTACATAAGAATATTTATTTTTAATCAATTGTGAGTTCAAAATCAATTATTTCAAGAATTAGTTTCAAATTTATCTCTAAATCCTAAATTCAATATAATCCTAAATTTAACACTTTATAAATTCAAAAATTATTTTAAGTTTACTTTTTGTTTAAAAACCACATAAACACACTTTTCTTAATCAATTTTGAGCTCACAATTAATTGTTTCATGTACTAGCTTCATTCTTCCTTCTAAACCATAAAATTGCCAAAACCTTGATTTAACTCTTTTATGAATCTAGAATTATTCTAACCATAAATTTAGGTTAACAACTACACAACTACACTTAATTTCATTCATTTATAAGTTTTTAATCAATTATTTCATTAACTAATTCTATATCCAATTCCAAACCCTAAATGTGCCATAACCCTAAATTGGATCATTTATGAATAAAAAGTTATTTTAAATATAATTTTAAGCTAAAAACTATACATACACACTTAGAATTATTCAAAAATGGATTCTAATTAATTTTTCCTTAACTTAGTTCCATATTCTAATTCTCTAAACAAATTCAATTAATAAATTTCATTACAAAAATTCAATTAAAGTAGTAAAATCAACTCACATAACTCAAGAAAATCAAAAGAAAACAAAGGAATGTCAACTTCTGAATAAACAAGCACAAACCTCTTTACAAAGTGATACTTTCTCTCTCTTCCGCAATTTTCCTTGAATATGTGGTGATGATTTTAGTGTTTCTAACCTATTCTAATGAATTCTACTAAAACTTTTGAGCTGTATGCAAGGTTTCTTTGATTTCTAGGTATGGTGATGGAAGAAGAAGAAAGAAGAAGAAATTTGGCTATGGTGTAGGGAGAAATTTGGTTTGGATGGAGGAAGAAGGTAGAAGATTATATACACACACACATATTATTTAGGGTTTTGATCCTATAAAATGTGCTCACTATAACTTTGATGCGCCCACTTTCTTAATTTTTTTTAAATCCGACTTTTAATTCTATAAAATTGTAAAAAATAATTTCTTTATTTAATTTAAAGCTCTAGTATCCATATCTCTCATTCTAATTTCAATAAAATTCAATTCTAGGGTCATAGAGGCATTTTTTAAAATTTTATCGCTTAAAGATTCTTTTTTAAAAAATACCAATTTTGTCCATTCTCGAATTTAACTTTTAACCTTTTGAGGCTTAACTAACCCCATTTTTCTATTTATTTCAAATATCCGAGTCACTCTCATTATTATACATAGTCCAGTATCTATAAATCTCAAAAAATCACTAAAAAGTTTCAAACATTACAACTCTCTCCCACTTAAGAAATTTCATCCTCAAAATTTACCTGTTCAAGATGTTTGAAATAGCTGAGGATATTGCTGTCTCATTGTCTCTTCACTTTCCTATGTGGCTTCCTTAGTTGAGTGGCTTCTCCATAACACTTTTACTCGAGGAATGCATTTATTCCACAAGCATTGATTTCTCGAGCTAAGATAGCCACTATTCTTTCTTCATAACTTACATATGGTTGTACTTCAATAGATTTTAGCTGTGTCATATGTGACAGGTCCAATTTATATATTTGAAGCATCGATACATGGAATACATTATGTATTTTGGCTAGTTCTAGAAGTAATGCTAGTCAATAGGCTACTAGACCCACTCGTTCAAGTATCTCGTATGGTCCAATAAACCTAGGATATAGTTTCCCTTTCTTGCCAAAGTAGAGAACTTTCTTTAATGTCGATACTTTAAAAATACTTTATCCCCACACTGAATTCAATGTCCATTCTCTTCAAATCTACGTAGGACTCTTTTTTATCTACTGTAACTTTTAGCTGATCCTTTATAAGCTTCACCTTATCTTCGATTTGTCAGATGAGATTAGGTCCTACAAGCTTACTCTCATCTTTTTTGTCCAATAGAGTGGAGTTCTATATTTGCTTTTATATAGTGCTTCGAAGTGTCCTAAAGCGGCTCGATAACGTATCTTTCCAGTGGTTAGCGAGGAGAAAGTTTGAATACCTCTTCTCTCACTATACTGACTTCTCGACAAAGCAAAGGATAAAGAGTGATTTGATCTCTCTATAGCTTGAGTTATAGTAAAATTGAGATTGTGCAACCTCAGAATCTAATTCGCATGTAGGCAGCGCTATCTGTTGTACCGTTGACTCTATCTATTCATTGAATAAACTTTATCATATGGTGCCATACCAATATTGTCTGGTAGCTATTACTATAAACAAATTCTACTAATGATAGATGTCTAATCCAACTACCTTCAAATTCAATAACACAACTTCTAAGCATATCTTCAAGTATTTATATCACCCTTTCTGATTGACAATCAGTTTATGGATCGAATGCAGTGTTGAAATGCAGTCGAGTACCTAATACTTTCTGAAAACTTTCTCAGAATCTTAAAATAAAGTGTGAGGCTTGATTAGATATGATAGACTCTAATACTCTATAAAGCCTAACTATCTCATTTATTTACAGTTCTGTAAGTCTTTCTAATGAATAGTTAGTCCTGATTGGAAGAAAACGAGCTGACGTGGTTAACTTGTCAATAATCACCCAAATCATATCATGCTTCTTCTGGGTGTTTAGAAGACCAGTCACAAAATCCATGGTGAACCATTCCCATTTCCACTTTGGTATTGAGATGGGTTGCAAAAGACCTAATGGTACTTGGCACTTTGCTTTGACTTGTTGACATATTAAGCATATGGTTACATACTCAGTAGTGTCTCTCTTCATACCATGCCACTAATAGAAAGTTTTCAAATCTTGATACATCCTGTTGCTTCCTAGATGCATAGTATCTTTGGTATCGCGAGCTTCTCTAAGAATGCTCTTCTTTAATTCCTTTACATCAGGAACATAAAAGTCGATTCTTGAAGTATAAACCACCATCATCCAAAATAACATAGTTTGATCTATCACATTTGTTTACTTCTTTTATCACTTCTAGCAACTTTTGGTTCTTTTGATAGGCCTCTATAACTTTTTGCTTAAAGGTTGGCTCAATTCTCAGTTCTACCAAAGTCTTTCAACTTAGAGCATCGACCATTATATTAGATTTTCTAGGATGGTAATCAATAATACAGTCATAATCTTTGATTAATTTCATCCATCTTCTCTGCTTTAAGTTAAGCTCTTTCTGGGTAAGCAGATATTTCAAGCTTTTATGATTGGTATAAATATAACATCTTTCACCATACAAGTGGTGCCGCTAGATTTTTAAAGCAAATACAATGGATGCAATCTCTAAATCATGTGTGGGATAATTCAAATCGTGAAGTTTTAATTGCCTAGAAGCATAAGCAATCACTTTGTCCTCCTGCATATGTACATAACCAAGTCCCTGATGAGAAGCGTCACTATAGATTGCATAATCTGTACCTAGAGCGATTATATCAAAATAGGTGCTTCTATTAACATAGCTTTTAACTATTCGAAGGTAGCTTGACATTGATCATCCCACTTGAATTTGGTCTCCTTTCTAAGCAGTTTGGTAAGAGGAAGTGCTATCTTGGAGAATCCCCATATAAATCTTTTGTAATAACATGCTAAGCCTAGAAAACTTCGAACTTCCTTCACATTCTTCAGTGGTTGCCACTTCAAAATAGTTTATATTTTACTAAGATCCATATGGATACCATAAGCTAATATCACATGTCCTAGAAATGTTACTTTTGTTCGACAGAATTTACATTTTGATAGCTTAGCATATAATTGATTCTCGCTCAATGTTTGTAGCATAATCCACAAATGTTTTTTGTGCTCCTCATTGTTCTTTGAATAGATAAGTATATCATTAATAAAAACAACCACAAATTGATCAAGATTTACCTTTAATGTAACATTTGTATTTTGTTAAAATATAATTAAATAAATAATTTGAAAGAGTTAATTAATGGGTTGGAAGGAGAAATGCCTAATGTATATGTTGGATATATGTTAAATAAACCTGAAGTATAAAAGTCACTAAAAGATAAAAAGTCAAAAAGTAAAAAAGTCAAAGTAAAAAATAAAAAGTTAAAAAATAATAAATAAAATAAATCAAAATTAAAATAAATTTTGATGGAAGATGATAAATATTTAATATTATTAATTAATTAATTAACTATTTAATATATATGTGTGTGTGTGTGTGTTTGGTTAAGAAAGAGAGAAGAATAAAAGTCAAAATTTTATTTTTCATCATCTTTTTCTTCTTCTTCTCAAGGGGCCAAACCTCCATGGAAGTCCAAGCGGATTTTTGAATTCTCAAATACTCCATATTTCACAAGTTTATACAAGGAATTAAGGAGATTTTGAAGAAAGCATAAGTAATAAGCAAGCTTTCTTTGAATTTAAGAAGCTTTCTTTGAAATTTTGGTTATGTGGAATTTGAGTTTTAAAAGGGGATATCAATAATTATTAAAATGGTTTGTAATGAAGTTATTTTAGTGTGGAAGTAATGATTTTAAGGTTGGTTGGTTAAATTGATTGGGTTTTGTTATAGTTTGGGAGAAGCAGTATTGAAAATTACTATTTTGGAGCAATTTTGGACAGTAAGAGTATAATTAATGTTTAATTGCTTAAAATGACTTAGAATGAGATGTTAATATCAATTTTGCACTTATAATTTGGTTTAGGAGTGGTTAGGGTGGAATTTCCCATTTAAAGTAGAGAAGGGCATTTGGTAAAGTTGAAGTTGGAAGAGTGAATTGGGTTTGGAGTTAGCATTTCCGAGGTTAGTATATACTTTAATTTTATGTATTTTATTTGCATTTGGTTTAGCCTAGAAAATTATGAAATTATGAATGTGCTATGATACTTTATCATGGGTTTTCATATTTTGGATGCATTATTTTGAGTAATAATGTAAGAAATGCATAAATTGCAAAATGTTAACTCAATATTGAATGGCTAATAACATTGTTATGTACCATTTATGAAAAGTGTGAAAAATGCATGGGTAATGTGAAAGATGAGTCACATTGTAAATGTGACTACGAATATATGGAATGTGACTGAGGTATGTTGATAATATGGAAATTACATATAATCATAAAAATGAAATGAAATGGATAAAATGTTATGCATGTTAGCCTTATATAATATTATATTCCAGATTATTGTGTTTGGCATTATTGGAATGGCATACCATGGATATGTGATAATATTTGATGTGCCTTTGGGCTAGACACATTGATGTCATTATTATTATGCCTACGGGCTAGACATGTTGGTGTTAATAGGGGACGTGCATATAGGCGGTATGTGACACATAGATCCCTGGTGTCACTATTGGTTGAAACAATATTATTGAAACATGAATATTATATAGGGCCTTATGGGCCCAATGTCTGTGACTCTGACATTTCTAGTGAGTAAAGTGTGCATTGAAGCATCATACCTTATTTGGTGTATCAAAAAGCATAATGCATTGTGTTGCTCTCTACTAAAAACTACTATAAAGTGACACTCGCAAGTATACAAGGTTATTGTAGCAACGGTGATTGCTTCAAGGTCATCTCACAAGGAAGGTATTGTTTGTAATAATTTGATTATAACAATTATTAAAGTTGAATGAATATTGTTGAAATGGTAAAATGTGATTAAAATTTAAAAGTAAAAAGGAGTAGTAATTGTGCAAGATAAATTCAAATTCTTGGAATAGTACCTAGGGTTTATAGATCAATTTAATTAAAGTTTAATTCTCAATTATCCATTAATACAACCTTGTAATTTAATTTGTTTCCTTTGATTGATTATCAATTCATTAGTTTTTACATTCATGAATTAACAATAACTAGTTGCTTTAAAATTGCAAATTAATTTAGCCCTAGAACATATACTTCTAATTCTTTCTTAGGGTGCTTCATTGCATAGTTCCAATATCAAATTTTACCTCTCGATCCATCATTTAATATTAAGAGATTAATAGGTGGCCAATCTATTAACCTAACATATAATCCAATGCAAACAACAAATAATAAGGTATATTAATGGAAATCTTAAATCAAGTCATTCAATCAAATCTACTACAACCCTAGGTATGGGTAATTTAGCTCATCATCATTTCAAAATAAAACATTCATCTCAATATAAATCAAATCCAAATTATCCATTGAAATATTAATGTTCATAACAAAACAACAATAATCTAGAAATGAATTAAAAGAAAGAATAAGAAAAACCCCTTTTGAGATGTCAAGAGTTGAACTTCTTGTTCTTCTTCCTAGCTCAACTTGATTATGATGAAGAACTCTAAAGCTCTCTTCAAACCGCCAACCAATTGTTTCACCCTTGAAAGAATAAGTGAAAACTCTCTCAAGACTCAAACTCTTCAATCAAAAACTTTCTCTAAACCCCTAACCCTCAAAACCAAGAGCTTGTTCACCCAAACACTATCCCAAAAAAAATATGAAAGTCACTTGCCTATGGAAGAAAATGAAGATGATCCCCAAAGAAGATGAAGATGTAGATGGTGATAAAGGTGGTGTCTTTTAAACAAGAACAAGAAGGTCTTCCTTTAAAAAAATGGTGAATCCCCCCTCCATATTCATCTCCCTCCAATTATATTAATTCTAAGACAAAAAGAATTCCTTTTTCCAACTCACCTCACTCCCTTTTGTCCCCTCTTTTTTCATTCTTAAATCTTTCATCCCATAAAAACACATCACTTTTTAATTATTTTAGAACAAAATTCCTCTTGCCTCCAACTTTGTCCCCCACTAATCGTGCTAATAATTCAAAGGAATCAGATGTGACACAGCCAAGACATGAATGACTTGGCCGTGTCTATTAATTTTGCCTTAGACATAGCCAAGTCACTTTCTTGTGTCCTTCACTGCCTTGCAATGTATATTTCATGTGGACCTTTCAAGCGACATGGGCAGAGACACGGCCAAGTCACTAGGTTATGTCCCTTGCTGCCTTCAATTCTTTCTTTAGGTGGAAAGTGACATGACCAATGACTTGGCCATGTCACTTGCATGTGTTCACTTTTGTCTCTTTTCTTTAGTTGCTCTTCAGATGGGACACGGCCAAGCTAGTTTTGTCTTGGCTGTGTCATGTGACACGGCCAATGGCTTGGTCGTGTCTTATGAAGGTGTTCTCTTTTGCCAAATTTTCTCAAGGATATGGCCAAGTTAGTTTTGTCTTGGCCGTGTTTTGTGACATGGCCAGTGGCTTGGCCGTGTCTCTTGGGTGTGTCATTGGCTACTTCTTTTCCTTCTCTTCTTCATTAGTTTCTCTCCTTTGATGAGGGACAAGGCCTAGCCAGTGAGTGTCTTGGCCGTGTCTCAATGTCTTTCTACTAACTTGGGATCCACAAGTGAATTTAAGCTCCATTTTTGCACTTCAACCTAAATCAGACACTTCAAGCAATCTTAAACACAAATTAAAGGAAAAAATTAACTGAAAGACAAAAAAATTACTCTAAAAATATATACATAAATGATCAAAATAATTACCCCACACTTAATCATTTGCTTGTCCCTAAGCGAAGTAAAAATCAAAACAAAACCAAACAAGAGAGATTTAGTCAAGTTTAAAGATTATAAGGATATATCAAGACTCTCTTATTCTAAAAGCTACAATCGTTGTCAAATCAATCAAAACCAATACTTATGTAATTTAGTGGCTTCCCATGCATAACTAATGTTGTCACTCCCTTACCAACTCTTTTAAGTGTTTTAATAAGGTGGTGTTTTCACTCTTAACATTCAATTAAAGATTATCACCATAGGCTTGCTTATTAATCAAATTTCCACCACTAAATTTCAATCTATCATTAATCATAAGGTCTTTCATTTGGTTGCAATGAGACTAAGGTAAAGGTATGACATTTAGGAGTGTGAGTTATTCATTAAGTTCAAGAGCACTTCAAGAATAAAGTAAGCAACGTACTATAACCAGACAATCCCAAAATACATTCCGCTCACTTAATTATCGTCATTAAAGTACTTTTTAAGAGACTTCAATTTTATTTGCAAAGATCATTCCCAAACATATTCCGACCCTACCCCCAAGGAATAACAATTTCTATTATATATATATATATATATTTTTCTTTATTATTATTATTATTATTATTATTATTTTAAACTCCTTTTTTGGGTAAATCATAATAAATAGGATTTGAATTGATTCCTATTTTAGATTTACTGAAGCAATAATATGAAGAGAAAAAAAAATTAATAAAAGACAAAATAGTTACAACTTGCTTATTTGCAACTTCTAACCTACTAAATTATACCCCACACTTTATTTTTTTCACAACACTTATCACTTAAGCTCTTAAAATGCTCTTGGCCTAATGAAGGGGTAATAGTTAAAACAAAATGGTTCAAGGCCAATGGTTTTGAGAAAAAGAAAGAAGAGGAAAAATGAAATAGGCTCAAAATTGGTGAACCAGGGTCGTATATAAGGTTGGACTTTTTAAGCTAAAATGAGTACTCTTAATTGCCTTAATCATATTGATGTCTAGTTAAAATTGTTATGTGGCCTCAAAGTGAATGTCAAAACAAGTTCTAGTAATTCATCGATCAAGGATGTTCACACACAAGGAATAATAAGTTAGTATCCGACTTAAGCTCAATTTCCTCACAAGTTAATAGGTAAGGCAAAGAATATCCATCCAAATCAACAATAAGCACCAATTTTATCTAATTCTCAATTCATGCTTTAGAAATTAAAAGGTCATCGATCAATATTCTTATAACAATTGAACTATTCATCATTCTAAAAAATAATAGAAAACAAGGTACTTCAATTAACAAAGTAGCTCACTTCAAAATAAAAGCAACAACTTGCACCCCACATTTAAAGATTGACATTGTCCTCAATGGAAATGAGCATAATTTAAAAGAAGAAGGTTAAGGTAAGACTTGTTTTCCATTGCTTTCCTGTGTGAGAAAAAGTGGTACCTCATCCTTTCCAAAAACATTAATTATTCCAAAATAAAATAACATTAAATAAAACAAACCAGAACATAATGTTTTAATAACTAAAAGCAGTAAATAGAAATATTAACAAAACATTAGAAATAGAAGAAACAAGTCCAATTTGTTGAAACTAATCAAAGCCATGTGGCTGAGGTTGTGATGGTGATGTGGCCAAAGGATGGAGGCTAAGAATCATGGCCAAGTTGCTATTGATTTATTCCAACTATCTGAGTACTTTGGTATGATTGCGATCGACCTTGTTTTCTAATGCTTTGATCCTACTAATCACTTCATTATTTTGCGGAGTTGGGGCATCTTCATCCAAACCAAGTGAATCGGAATCAGATTGTTCATTAACTTGTTGTCGCTATTGTCAATCTCACTGTGTGCTCGGCTCTTCAGAAACCATCGTATAAGTCCCTCCCCTCTTGGTAATCATGCATATTTTCTCAAGAATGGCAAGTTCAAATGAGTCACTGCTCGAAATTCTTGTCATGTTGCAATCATTTGGATCAAAATCATTATCAAGTGCCATGGCAAGGGTGGTCACCAATCCACCAATACAATTTGCTCCTTTTTCTTGTTAGCCACACTATAAAAAACATCGTCTAGCCAATATCCGGAGCTCATTGGTATAGCATTAGTAACATAATCCAAGAAAAATAGTTCGCTAAGTTCAACTACTCCTAGACTTTCCTTCCTAGCAAAGAATCCACAAGACATTAAATGGTGCAAATAACGCAAAGCATGATTTTCTAATTTTGTGGCCTTAGCCAATTTGGCTGCATACATCCCGCCCAATCCTAATGCTCCCCATGCAAATTGTTGCTTAAAACCCTTTGGCACAGATTTTTCCCCTCTTGATTAAAACCAAATATTTCATTTAGGCGTGAAATATCAATCACATATGATTTTCAAAGCAATTTAAACCCTAGCCTAGAACAAATCTTTGATTCATCCCTTTCAACCTTAAAAGAGGCTAGAAATTCAATTGTAAGTTCTTGAAATTGCAAAGGTTTGAGGGAAACAAATCTTTCCCATCCTAAGTTTTGCATATATCTAGTAAAATTTTCCCTAATTTGAAGAACATTAAGAGATTCTTCACTTACATACCTTATTGGAAAGAAACCCCTTGCCAGGAGAGCCATTCTCTTTGAAGAGGATGAAGTGGATGAGAGAGACTACTTCCTTTTATGGTGGGATACCATTTTGGTTCTTGGCATCTTAAATCTTGGTGAAAATTGAAGATTGGAGTGATTAATTTGAGTTTTTATGAAGAAAAATAGAGGATTTTGGTGAAAAATTTGAAGATTTTGGGGGTGGGTATGGTGGAGTTGAGAGAGAGAAGCGAGAGAGTGAGAGAGAAAATGGAAAGAATGTGATTTTGTAGGGTTCAAGTGAAGAAGAAAGTGGGAAAATCGGGTTTTAAGAGAACTGGAAGTTTGTGTGACACAACGAAGTCGAGATGGACTTGGTCGTGTCATACATTTTGGTGCTAGACATGGCCACAAATGCGGTTGTATCTCATGGTCGTGTTGGCCTCTATCAAATTTAGCTCAGGGTGCAGTGGGTGAGAGGTGACACGGTTGTGAGTGATTTGGCCGTGTTCTCATGACACAGCCACGGACAAAACCAAGTTGTGTGGCCCTGTCTGCATCTGTGTTTTTGGGCAGTTTTTACATGGCCAGTGACACGGCTATGTCACCAGGCCGTGTCTGCTACCACTGATAAGTGCACAATTGATGATATTTTATTCCTATTTCTTAATATGATTATTATCCAATTGAGTTCAATTTGTTTGTTCAAAGTGTATTTTAGGGTTAATTTCAGGAATTCTCTGTATTTTGAGGCTTATGGTCATTTCGGAGGAATTACGAGAGCAAAATTCATCAATGGACATGCCCATGGACATGGGCGTGTCAATGGACATGCCCTTGATGCTGCATACAGAAGCATTGACATGCCCAGTGACATGGGAATGTCACCAAGCGTGCCTTTTACAATGTTTCACAGTAGCTATGACATGCTCAGTGACATGGGTGTGTCACTGGATGTGCCTTATGTTCAAAATCTCAGTGGCAATGACACGCCCAGTGACATGGGCGTGTCAATGGGCATGTCAGGCGAAATTATCTGCACTATAAAAGTTGCGCTGAAGCATGAATTAAGGATTCGAATTTCATATTTTATAACCTATAGCCGACTTCTAAAGCAAAGAAGAGAGTTTTGGAGCTGAGATTGAGGGTGAAGACATACTCTAAACAAGATCTAAACTAAGAATCAAGGATTGAAGTGAAGAAATACAAATTATTCGTCATGGATTGTTTGGTTTCTTTTATTCATTTATCTTGTTCTATTTTTCTGGTTTTGAATATGAACTATTTCATTCTCTATCTAGATATTGATGAACCCTAGTTTTTTTTGTATGGATAGAATAATTATATTTAGTTGAATCATTTGATTGAGTTGTTTTATTCTTATGATGCTTAATGATCTATTTCCAATTGATAATAGCATGCTTATTGGTTGCAAGTTTCATATTATTGACTTGAGAAAGCTTGATATGAATTGAATACTCATAAGGGTTGAGGATTGATTGGAGTACTGGAGATAGACTTACAAGATCCTTTGGTTTATAGTTCCTTGTTCTTAATACAAGATCTAATAAATTGTGTTTGAGAAGAGATTCCGGCACTCTACTTAGTAATTAGGGATTAATTCACTCGAGAGAGGTTTTAGTCTAACTCAACTCTATTAAATGATTTAACTGAATTGATGTTCATAAATATCATTGAGGCTAGGTGTAACATCCCAAATCCCAGATTGGTAAGAAACAGACATAGAGGATATGATTTAGGCTTAGAAGAAAGGAGTTTAGAACATGACATATAACTTGAGCTCGAATTTCATCTAAGTTAATGACAGAATTAGAGAGTCTCAAAGAAGATTTAATTGTTTATTTGTGTCTTATCTAGATGTATAACTTTAAATTACTCAATTTGGAGTTGTATAGAATAAGATATGATGGGTTTAGTAGACAATGTGCAAGCTGCCTCAGGACAGCATAGTAGGCTTGACGTCGAAGGACCGAAAAAAATCAGATATAGCTCAGATCGACCTGAAATTTTGATACAATGTAGCCCCGGATGTCTAGTTTCAGTGGGAATAAGAATTACTTAATTTGGAGTTGTGAGTAAAAAGATATTAATAAAGAAAGACAGCAAGGTCAGGAAGGGATATCAAAAGGACCTAAGTAAAATTTCTCAAAAGTTAGGGGCAACTATGTGAACTTAAAAATTAAGTGTCAGAAGTTCTTAATAGTGCCCATATCCGACCCCGGAAGAATATTCTCAAGATTAATCGAGTCATAACCGTGGATTTCAATTTTTCCAAAAAACGCACGGTTTAAAAGTTACAATCGATTAATCGCTGGAGGATATTTTGATATTTTCACACCCTAGACTATAAAATTTCAGCACACGAAAGTTGGGGGGGTCAAAATATGAATAAAAGGAAGCCTAATGGCTTGCCAAATAAATAGATAAAAGAAGAAGGCAAGTGAACCAATTAAAAGTGGCCATTTTTGCTATAAGGTGTACCAATTGGAAGTCAACATCTATACCAACATATTTTTCACCACTTATGGCTGCCATTTGGATCAAAATAAGCTAAGGAAAGAAAATAAAAGCCCTCTCTTACATGGTGAACTTGTCCAAACCATAAGAGAAGGAAGAAGGAGGTGATTTTTCCAAAGTTTAAGGCTTTTGGTTGAAGATTTTGGTGACAAACAATATTATAAGGTAAGAGAAACCTATATCTAGTTTTAATTTCATGGATTAATGGTTAATTTAAGAGATTGAAATTAGGGTTCATGTAGCTAGATTTGGAGAAAATTCAAGAAATAATTATTTGAAGGATTTGATGAAAGAAATAATGGTTTTAAGGTTAGAGGAGATTAGATTGAGGAAAAATTGGCAAGAAATGAATTGGTAGCTTAGGTTTTCAAACCATAGGATGTATGTTTAAAGTGTGTATGCTGGAATTCTTGTAGGAAATCAAGAAAAGCATAAGGAAAAAGAAGAAAAAGATCAAAGATGAGCTAAGGAAAGCAAAGGGGAAACAGGTTTGGTACTTTAACCTTCTTGAATTAGTGATCTCTATTGCCTTTGCATTTGGATGTGTAATTGCTATAATTGTTCATGTGCTTGAGTTGTAGTGGTTATGTGGTTGAGATTGATGATGATATAGAAGTGTTTGTTGTGTATTGATTGGTTTTGGGGTTGAGGTTATAAGGGAGGTAAATATGGGAGTGCTATGTTGTGTTGTTTTGTTGCAGCCAGCCATGTGTCCTGCATTTTTCTGGAACTTCAATCGAAATTTAGACTAGAAAAATGATAGAACTAGAACTTGAAAAAGAAGACTTAATTTTTCTCCATTAAGTCAGTAAACCATAGGCTTTGGAACCAACTCATTTGTATGTGTGGAATGAAAGTTATGATCAAAATGATACCAGGCGTACAAACTGAAAAACTGAGATTCCTCAGTCAGTAACCTGTGACTTGGGACTACGTTTAGGTGACCTTAATGACACATTTAGAAGCTTTGAAAGAAAACTTAAATGTACCCTTATGTGTTAGGAAACCATATAATTTGGAATTTCCTAAATCCCACTTGTAGATAAAAAGATATGATCAAAAGAGTATAACTCATGCACACTGGAATTGTGAAACCGGACAGACTGAGATTTGTGCCTTGAGTCCAGGTGACCTTAATGACACATTTAGAAGCTGTGAAAGAAGACTTAAATGTACCCTTATGTTTTAGGAAACCATATAATTTTTAATTTCCTAAATCCCACTTGTAGATAAAAAGATATGATAAAAGAGTATAACTCATGCACACTGGAATTGTGAAACCGGACAGACTGAGATTTGTGCCTTGAGTCCAGGTTTTGGTCCATTTAACTCAGGAATTTGATGCTGTGATAGAAGATATAAATGAACCCTTGTATGTTGGTGAATCATAGGAGTTGGATTCATCTCGATTGGACTTAAAATGTAGAAGTTACACAAGAATGAGCGAACCATGCGCAGGCAGACCCTAGCAGACTGCAGGGCTGAATTAGAAATTGTGCCAAAAATCACGTGTTGCTTGTTTTAAGCTGAAATTGTTACTGAATATATCCTTATGTGTCTAGTTTAATTTAAGATAAGAATTGTATCAATCCGAGTTGCGTAGATAAAGTTATAAATGAAATAGTACGCATTGCGTAGACTTGAGTAACCAATTGGCCAGGGAAGAGTTCAAGGACTCATCAAGAATTATGTGTAACAAATTTAAATCTAGAAATTTAACCATAATGACTCATATGAGTCTATTTCGAGTGAAAACAAGAATTTTTATATTCAGATTAGTATAACAAAAGTTATTGGGGAAATAAGATAACAAGGTACATAAGAAACTAAATGCTAGAATTCACTATTTATTTGGTAAGAAATAAATGAGGTATAATTGAGATAAAATATTCGTTTGGAATGAAATAAATTATCAAAAATATGCTCTTGAAAGCTTGACCAATTAAGAACAAGATAGCATTTTTTGTTTTTTGAAAATCACATCCCAATTGTGTTTTATTTAGATTTTAAAGCCCACCAAGAGATTTTTGCAGTATTGTAAAACCCGGTGTAGCCGAAAAAGTGCAGTCTGGCCCAAAGGCCCGGAATAAAAACTTTGAACTACAAATTAGTTCTATTGAGCTGATTTAGGACAAAAATAGTCAGATTCTTAATCACTGGTGCCATATCTGTAACATTGTGTGGTTTGCATCTAATTTCTACTTAACTGTTAAAGTACCTACTAAGCTATATGCTTAGTGAGTTTAGTTTTCTAAACTCGTAGGTTATGGAGTCCAAGCTGACAAATGGGAAGCTACAAAGGAGCACTAGAGTGCGCAATAGGAGGCGAAGTGAGGAGCAAAGAAAAGTTTAGCTTGGCATGTATTGTTAAGGACTTTCAAAATGTAATTATAACAATTAAAGAAATGTGTAAATTATTATTATTAAAAATAAAAAGGAAAAAATTTTATTTAGTGCATGTTCTGTATACCATGTTGCATATACTGTAGCACACTTGGCTCGGCTGGAAATAGTCCGGTTAAGGGGTGTTACACTAGGGGGATTCAATATCTGGATAGTTTTA
Source organism: Garcia nutans (assembly GCA_947685225.1). NCBI lineage: Eukaryota > Viridiplantae > Streptophyta > Magnoliopsida > Malpighiales > Euphorbiaceae > Garcia > Garcia nutans. The sequence continues at coordinate 5,592,542 of CANTUV010000013.1, forward strand.
TTACCATCAATCCTTTATGCATAGCATTTAATTTCTCTTTACTTTTAGTCACTAAATTAATTATTTTTAATTACACCACATCACAAACCTATTGATTTGCTAAACAATAGTTAAGATTTGCACTAGTACTTAACTTTGTCCTCAGTGGAATGATAACTCACTCACTACTTTCTTACTTGGTCGATCCGTGTACTTGCGGTATTGCTATAGCATAGCTCGTGCCCACCAAGTTCCGTTGCCGGGGACAATGGTTTTAATATTAGTAATATAATTAAGACTGTTGATTTAGTTTTATTTTTATTTGTTTTTAACATTGGTTCTTGCTTATTCACTATCATTTTAGGTATTTCTTCCCGTTTATGACCAGAGGTAACTCATCCCAACTGTTTGAGTTAGACCCAGAGCTAGAAAGAACATTAAGGAGAAAGTACAGACCTTTGATTATCTAAACTCCGAGGTAGATTTTGTTGAGTATGAGGTTGCTCCTCCTAGGGTTTGGTGGACCCTTGCACCCACTGCTGATAAGTATCAACCCAAGGTTTCTAAGGCATCCAACTTTGAGTCTTTCCCCTGCCGAGTGGTGCACAACCTATTAGTTCACACTCTTACAGCTCGGCTGAGTAGCACAGGGGTGGTAAGCTTGCGAGATCTATTTTTCCTGCACTGCATGGTACAGAAGACTCGGTGCAATGTCGCACATGCCATCACACAATTTTTTTATGAGCAGTCTAAAAAAGAAGCATCAGGTACTTTACATGGTGGCATGTATGTCACAAGACTCGCTCATCGTCTGGGTGTGTTAGATGGCTGCCTACCTATGACTATGGATGGTATGCCCAAGTTGTTAGGTATGGACACATTAAAGAGATTGAACCGGGAGAAGGTAGCTGGGCTGCAGGCAACTCCTATGGATTCAGATATACCAGAGGCAGCTCCTTCTGCTCCTCCTTAGGATATACCACCACCTCCACCATTAGATTTTTCGGGTTATCCACCGCTGCTGGGCCTTCGACCACTGCACCTTCTTCTTCTGCTGGACCTTCTTTTCTCCAGACTCCTTCATTCTGGGATTGGCGTCAGTCAGTTAATGTTGAATGGGATGATGACAGGAAACCCACAGATTTAGAGCGTCAGATTTATAGGATTGAAGGGAAGATAGGGAATATTGAGCTGAATTAGAATAAGATCTTAACCCAGCAGGACCAGCTGCAGCAGTTTATACTTGACCAGACTATTTCTTTCCAAGCCCAACTGGATCATGAGATCTTGAGATGGCAATGGCTAGAGCAATCCATGTTGGAGTTCTGGCGGTATCAAGGGTTTCACCCTTCACAACCACCACCTCCACCATACCAGCCACCTGCCCCTGCACCAGCACCTGCACCTCAAGTTGATGTTTTCGATGATGAGACCGACAGTGACGATTCCAGAGATGCACCGATTTTTTACTAGCCCACATTTTTATTTTATTTTTTTTTCATTTCTTTGCTTATTTAATATTCTTTTTAGTTTTCTTTCTTTTTCATTGCTTTTGGACAATTGTTATTTTCTTTAAGAACTGTTTCTTTTGTTTGTTTATTTTATTTATTTATGTCTTAACCTTGTTTTTTTTTTTTTGCATTTTAGATTTTTGTTTTGACGTAAATCCTCCTTCACCATACTCTTGGCATCGTACTCATATTTATCCATTCATGGACATGAAAAGGGTAGTTTTTCTCTCTCTTCATTATTTCTTGTTTTGCACACACATTGGGGACAATGTGCGTCTTAAGTGTGGGGGAGAGGTATACTTTCTTGATTGAATTTTTACTATTTCATTCTTTCTATTTGATTCATTTATCTCAATTAATTTCTGCAAATTATTTTTCTTTTTGGATTTAAGTAAGCTAGATTGTTGTAATAAGTGTGAATTGATGTGGTTTCCCTTTATATGTTGAACTAATTTGAGATTTCCTAAATGACAATTTCTTGTTGAGGTTAACTTAGTGATCTTGATCAATTGCTGAGGATCGATTGTAATAACTATAGTTGGGTTGTGGATTGATGGAAATTGGACACATCTAAAGTTTAAAACCTTAGTTACATTTTTGAGCATGTTATAATTCCTTAGATTCTTAAGTCGGACTTAGTATGACCCTTAAGTTTCTGACCCTTGAGTTGTTTAAAATAATAATAAATAAATAAATAAATAATTCTAATTAAAGGAGCTTTGAAAATTTATCCCTGTTCCGCTGATTTTTACTCTTGAATTAAAATAAATGAGTTGGAATCATGAATAGTGCTAGTAGCCATTTGAACGGTGATTCTGGCTGAGTAACCGGTGGTCGGCATCACAAATGTTTACCTTCGCGTCAAAAGGTTAATATCAGTTCAAACAATTCGGGCTCCATAAAAAGTATATACATGTGTATATACATTTGAAAAAAAAAAATTTTGAGGGTTAGAGAACTTAAGAAAAAATTTACATTTTTCGTACTTTTGCTCATGGTTTTCTGATTTTCTGGAATTTTATGCTCAATCTTTTAACTCTGGATTTTTAGGTTTTAGGTCTGTGATATTTTTTTTTGTTTTGAAACTTCTTGATTCAGCTGTTATGATTGTGAATCAGTTTTTGGTTGAGAAAGTGAGGTTTTCTGATTCGAGTATTGTCAAAAATTTGCTTTTCTTTTTGAATATAGAGGGGTTCCGTCATTCATACTTATTACAGTTATTTAGTTTGCTTGAGGACAAGCAAAAACTCAAGTGTGGGGGAATTTGATAAGTGCACAATTGATGATATTTTATTCCTATTTCTTAATATGATTATTATCCAATTAAGTTTAATTTGTTTGTTCAAAGTGTATTTTAGGGTTAATTTTAGGAATTCTCTGTATTTTGAGGCTTATGGTCATTTCAAAGGAATTATGAATGAAAGTAGAAGAAAAGAGCAAAATTCATCAATGGACACGCCCATGGACATGGGCGTGTCAATGGACGTGCCCTTGATGCTGCATACAGAAGCATTAACATGCCCAGTGACATGGGCGTGTCACCAAGAATGCCTTTTGCAATGTTTCACAGTAGCTGTGACATGCCCAGTGACATGGGCATGTCACTGGACGTGCCTTATGTTCAAAATCTCAATGGCAATGACACGCCCAGTGACATGGGCATGTCAGTGTTACTGGGCGTGTTAGGCAAAATTATCTGCACTATAAAAGCTGCGCTGAAGCACGAATTAAGGATCCAAATTTCATATTTTATAACCTAAAGCCAACTTCTAAAGCAAAGAGGAGAGTTTTGGAGCTGAGATTGAGGGTGAAGACATACTCTAAACAAGATCTAAACCAAGAATCAAGGATTGAAGTGAAGAAATATAAATTATTCGCCATGGATTGTTTGGTTTCTTTTATTCATTTCTCTTGTTCTCTTTTTCTGGTTTTGAATATGAACTAATTCATTCTCTATCTATATATTGATGAACCCTATTTTTTTGGTATGGATTGAATAATTATATTTAGTTGAATCATTTGATTGAGTTGTTTTATTCTTATGATGCTTAATGATCTATTTCCAATTGATAATAGCATGCTTATTGATTGGTTGCAATTTTCATATTATTGACTTGAGAAAGCTTGATATGAATTGAATACTCATAAGAGTTGAGGATTGATTGGAGTACTAGAGATAGACTTACAAGATTCTTTAGTTTATAGTTCCTTGTTCTTAATGCAAGATCTAATTAATTGTGTTTGAGAAGAGATTCCGGCACTCTACTTAGTGATTAGGGATTAATTCACTCGAGAGAGGTTTTAGTCTAATTTAGAGGAATGCCAACTCAACTCTATTAAATGATTTAACTGAATTCATGTTCATAAATATCATTGAGGCTAGGGGATTTAATATTTGGATAGTTTTATTACCATCAATCCTTTTTGCACAACATTTAATTTCCCTTTACTTTTAGTCATTAAATTAATTGTTTTTAATTACACCACATCACAAAACTATTGATTTCCTAAACAACGGTTAAGATTTGCACTAGTACTTGACCTTGTCCTCAGTGAAACGATAACTCACTCACTATTTTATTACTTGGTCGATCCGTGCACTTGCGGTATTGCTATAGCATAGCTCGCGCCCACCAACTACCATCCTTTTTTTAAAATTCATGTTTTAGCCATGCCACCCAAGTCTAATTAATGCAATTCTTTCTTCATCTCTAGCGCTGAACTCAGTCAAAACAAAATACCGATCATAGCACCCATTCCATTTTCTTTATTACAAACCAAAAGAATGAAAATTAAGAAAGTTAAAAGATGAAAATTTGATTAAGGAAAGAAATCCGAACCTATGGGTTGCCTCCCATTGAGCGCTTCTTTAATGTCATGTAGCTGGACATCATTGCATCACTCGTCAATGAACACCATACTTTCTATAATTTTTACAACTTCAAGTTCTTCCAAATAGGGCTTCACCCTTTGTCCATTTTAAATGTTTCATTTGTTTTGAATTTAACAATTTAACAACTCCATATGGAAATGTTTGAATCACTTTAAAAAGGTCTACTTCAACGGGACTTTAATTTTTTGGAAATAACCGCATCCTTAAATTGAACAAAAGAACTTTCATTCTCAGTTCAAAGGTTCTTCTAAGGATCATTTTATCATGAATAGCTTTCATTTTCTCCTTGTAGATCCTTGCACTCTCATAAGCCTCATTTCTAAGTTCATCAAGCTTGAAAATTTGCAATATTCTTTGCCCTTTTGTTGCTTCCAACTCCATATTCATAGCCTTGATTGCCCAATAAGCTTTGTACTCTAATTCCACCGGTAGGTGGAAAGCCTAGCCAATGACCAATCTAAATGGACTCATTTCCAAAGGTGTCTTGAAAGTCGTCCGATAAGCCCACAGTGCTTCCGAAAGTCGGATTGACCAGTCTTTTCTCGTCGTGCTCACTGTCTTCTCTAAGATCTCCTTAATTTGCTTGTTGGATATCTTGGCTTGTCCATGTGTTTGGGGGTGATATGGGGTTGCCACCTTGTGTCGGCATCTTGGTCATTAACCTTTTGAACCATTTGTTGTAAAAATGGCTTCCTCCATCACTCACGATTGCCTTGGGGGTCTCAAACCTACTTAAAATATTTTCCTTCAAGAATTTCAACATAACATTAGCTTCATTAGTCCTAGTGGGGGTAGCCTCAACCCACTTGGACACATAATTCACTGCAAGAAGGATATATTCAAAGCTAAATGACTTGGAAAATGGCCCCATGAAGTCTATTCCCCATACATAAAAAATTTCTACCACAATAAAAAATTGAGAGGCATTTCATTTCTTTTGCTAATGTTCCCTACTCTTTGGCATTTATCACATCTTATACAAAAATTGTAAGCATCTTTGAAAATAGTAGGCTAATACAAACCACTTTGAAGAACCTTCTCGGTGGTCTTCTTTCCTCCAAAATGCCCTTAAAAATACATTTTGTGGCAAAATTGCAACACTTGTGATTGATCTTCTTCTGGCACACATCTTCTGATAATCTCACCCTTACAAGAATGAAGAAATCTTCTAAAGAAATATGGCTCATCCTAAAATTAATAGTTACAAGAATGAAGAAATCTTTTCCTTGCCTTAAAACTCTAATCTTTTCTCACACCACCACAAGAGAGATAGTTAGCAATATTGGCATACCAGGGTACTTAAGTTAAAGCAAATAAGTGTTCGTTTGGAAATTTTTCAAAAGCAAATTCTTTATCATGATCTTAAGAATACAATCTAGAAAGAAGATCGACTACTACATTCTCACTTCCCTTCCTATCTTTAATTTCAACATCAAATTCTTGCAACATCAAAACCCATCTAATGAGCCTAGGTTTAGATTGTGGTTTAGTCAATAGGTATTTCAAGGTGGTGTGGTCCGAAAATACTATAACTTTAGAACCTATCAAATAAGATCTAAACTTGTCGAGTGCAAAAACCACAACTAACATTTCTATTTCAGTGGTTGTGTAATTTACTTGTGCATCATTTAAAGATAAACTTCATAATAAATTACACATATCAATTTGTTCACCCATTGGCCCAAAACAACTCCAATGGCATAATTTGATGTATCACACATGATTTCAAATGGAAAATCCCAATTTGGGGCAACTATTATAGGGGCAAATCAAATTTTCCTTTAAAATTTTAAATTCTTCTAAGCACTTTTTATCAAAAATAAATGGGACATCTTTTCAAAGTAAATTGCACAAAGGACGTGAAATTTTAGAAAAATCTTTTATGACCCACCTATAAAAACTCGCATGTCCCAAAAAACTTCTAATCCCTCTAACCAATGTGGGGGGTGGTAGATTCATAATTAAATCAACCTTAACATTGTCCACTTTAATCCCCTTATGGGAAACTACATGTCTCAAAACAATGCCATAATCAACCATGTGACTTTTTTTCCCAACTCAAGGTAAGATTGTATTCAATGCATCTTTCAAGTACAAGACTCAGCTTATGCAAACAATCATCAAAAGAATTACCAAATACAGAGAAGTCATCCATAAATACTTCAATGCACTTATCCAACATATCAGAAAAAATAGATAGCATATATCTTTGAAACGTCCCTGGTGCATTGCAAAGTCAGAATGACATCCTTCGAAAGGCAAATGTCCCGAAGGGGCAAGTGAAAGTTGTCTTTGGTTGATCCTCTGGTGCTATTGGGACTTGGTAGTAACCTAAAATACCATCAAGAAAATAGTAAAAAGCATGTCCACATAATCTATCAAACATTTGGTCAATAAATGGTAAAGGAAAGTGGTCTTTATTGGTGACATTATTTAGTTTCCTATAATCTATACACATTTTCCACTCTATTTGAGTTTGTGTAGGTACCGACTCTCCTTTCTCATTCTAGACCATAGTTAAACCTACTTTTTTTGGCATAACATGAATGGGATTGACCCACTCGTTATCGGCAATGGGGTAATTACCCCTTCATCTAGCAATTTAAGAACCTCTTTTTTTACTACTTCACTCATATTAGGGTTAAGCCTCCTTTGAGCCTCTCTCACTGGTTTAGATCCCTCTTCTAAGACTATCTTATGCATACACATGGAGGGACTAATATCCTTGATATCACTCAACCCCAAACCAATGGCTCTCTTGAATATTTTTAATACTCTCTCAGGTTTATCTTCCTCATCAGTACGGAGAGTAGCTGAAATTATCACCAGTTGTGAGTTATTCTGCCCAAGAAAAACATACTTTAAATGCTTTGGGAGTTTCTTAAGTTCAACCACTTTTGGTTGAATCTCTTCTTCCTCAATCTCAAGTCCCTTCTCATTATTCCCATTATCCAAAATGGACTTGCATTCATTAGTTTCCGCATCGAAAATCTCAATCTCTTCACCCAGAGTTAGGGCCATCTCTACCTTGTCTTCACTACTTACCTGCAAGAAAACTTCTTCAATAACAAGATTAGAAAAATCAATAAAAGAAAAGTCTTCATAAACAACTGTTGTGGAAATAAGAGAAGTGTTAACAATTCAAAATTCAATAATTTGTCCTAAGGCAGTCATAGTTAAATTTTCATTTTTAACGTCAATCAAAGTATTAGTTGCAGCCATAAAAGGCCACCCTAACAAAATTGTATGTTCTAAATCCCTAGGTATTTCTTCCCCTATATCCAAGATAATGAAATTAACGGGTATAATCAAATCACTTGCTTGAACTAGAACATCCTCTATGATTCCCTTAGGGTATCTAAGAGTTTGATTTGCGAGTTGCAACACCATTTTGGTTGGTTTAAGTTTCCCTAGCTCTAATTTCAAATAAATAGAATATGACATCAAGTTTATGCTAGCTCCTAGATCACACATGCCAATGGTTTCTTTCCCATTCCCCATAGAGATATTAACCATAAAACTCCTAGGATCCTTTAGCTTTGGAGGTAACTTATATTGTAAAATGACACTTGTTACTTCTGAACCTATCACCTTTTCATTCAACTCATACCTTTTCTTTGTAGTGTTTAATTCCTTGAAGAATTTGGCATAAGCTAGCATATTTTTAATCACCTCTAGTAAGGGAAGATTAATACTTACCTTTGAGAGCATGTTATAAATTTTAGAAAATTGTTTATCTTGCTTCTCATTTTTTAACATGCTTGGGAAAGGAATTGTCTATCTCAAAGGATTTGGAGATTTGTACAATTTTGGTGAAGTGGATGTCTCCTCACTCTCTTCCTTCGATTCTCTTGGTGGAGCTTTGCTTTCTTGCATTTCCTCTCCATTTTCTTGAATTATACCTGTATCCAAAGAATCACCAATTTTATTATCAAATACCTTACTATTTCTTAGAACCGTGATTGCTTGGGCCTGCTCTAATTGACTCAGAAATTTTTCTTTTTGATGAGCTTGAAGTTGATTAGCTAATTGACCAATTTGAGTTTCCAACTTTTTAAGTGATGCTTCCAAAGAGTCAAACCGCTTGTTATTCACTTCTTGATTATGAGTGCTTATTTGAATGAAAGCATTCAAATTATCTTCAAGTGAAGGTTTCTTGACTTACTCATGACTTGAAGTTTGCCCTTGAAATTGGGGACCTCTTTGATAAGGTTGGAAGGTTTGTTGAGGTAGAACATGTTGTTGATTCTTCCATGAAAAATTTGGGAGATTCCTCCAATCGGGGTTGTAAGAATTTGAGTATGGCCCTTTGTTGGAAATCTGCAATGGCATATACTTACTCTTGCCCTTCTTGGAATTGATCAAAGCTTGAAGGGCACACATTTACATTATGGCCTAAAATCCCACATGTTGCACATATTTCTTGACTTGGCATGGGTGTGCTTCCTCTTGCATTTAGCATCTTAACTTGTGTTGTTAATTCTGCTAACTACCTTGCCATTTTATTATTTGAGTTCAACTCTTATGCTCCTCTACTTCTTTCTCCACTACTCTTTTGCTACGAATTTGCTCCAAACATTTCAAATAATGCAATCATTTCTGCAGCTGTCTTTTCACCCATTGCACCCCCTGCAGCATTATCCACTGTGTTTTGACATTGTTGAGTTAGCCCATCATAAAAGAATTAGTTGAGCAATTGTTATAGATAGTAATGATGAGGGCATTGAAACAATAAAGATTTAAAGTGATCCCACGCCTCATGAAATAGTTCTCCATCAAATTGGGTGAAAGTTGCAATACTCCCCTAAGCTCCTTTGTCTTTTGGTGTGAATAAAATTTTTTCGTGAATTTGTTATACACTTCAGTCCATGTGGTTAAAGAGTTTTCCTATAAATTCATCAACCATGCCTTTGCCCTATCCTTCAAATTGTATAAGAAACATCTCATTTTAAGTTCATCTTCTATTAAGGCTTGCAAAGGGAATGTATGCAAGGTTGTGTAAAAATCTCGTATCAAGTTAAGAGGATCTTCATTCATCAATCCATGGAAGGAAGGCAACATACTATAATGAGTATTTTTTAGTTCATAATTTCTTGTTGCGCTGCTCAACCGTATACATGATGTAGTTACCCGAATAATCAGTTAGACAAACTCCTTCATGGGTGATTCCTCTACTTCACCAATTTCTTCTTTCGTGTTCTCCCCGAATTGTTCTACAATGTTTTCTCCCTCTTATTCCAAAGGATCCACTTCCTTGGTTCTAAGACGTCTATGGACATTGTCTATAAAAGGAACAAGTTCGTTGCCTTGGATCTTCTTCCTTGCATAAATAACTTGGGCAATTTAAAAAGGAACATTTTAAACAATTAAACAATTAAAATAAAAGAATCAAACTATTACTAAAAACAGCCTTCCCCATCAAAAAATTTGTTGTGCTATACTGAACACTACTATAAAGTGGCACTCGCAAGTATACGAGGTTATTGTAGCAACGATAATTGCTCCAAGGTCGTCTCACAAGGAAGGTGTTGTTTGTAATAATTTTATTAGAACAATTATTAAGTTAAATCAATATTGTTGAAATGGTAAAATGTGATTAAAATTTAAAAGTAAAAAGGAGTAGTAATTGTGCAAGATAAATTCAAATTCTTGGAATGGTACCTAGGATTTATAGATCAATTTAATTGAAGTTTAATTCTCAATTATCCATTAATACAACCTTGTAATTTAATTTGTTTTCTTTGATTGATTAACAATTATCAATTCATTAGTTTTCACATTCATGAATTAACAACAACTAATTGCTTTAAAATTGCAAATTAATTTAGCCCTAGAACTTATACTTCTAATTCTTTCTTAGGGTGGTTGATTACAGAGTTCCAATATCAAATTTCACCTCTCGGTCCATCATTCAACACTAAAAGATCAATAGGTAGCCAATCTATCAACCTAACATATAATCAAATGCAAACAACCAATGACAAGGTATATTAATGCAAATATTAAATCAAGTCATTCAATCAAATCTACTACAACCCAAGGTATGGGCAATTTAGCTCGTCATCATTTCAAAATAAACATTCATCTCAATATAAATCAAATCCAAATTATCCATTGAAATATTAATGTTCATAACAAAACAACAATAATATAGAAATGAATTAAATGAAAGAACAAGAAAAACCCCTTTTGAAATGTCAAGAGTTGAAGTTCTTGTTCTTCTTCCTAGCTCAACTTGAATATGATGAAGAACTCCCAAGCTCTCTTCAAACCTTCAACCAATTGTTCCACCCTTGAAGGAATAAGTGAAAACTCTCTCAAGCCTCCAACTCTTCAATCAAAAACTTTCTCCAAACCCCTAACCCTCAAAACCAAGAGCTTGTTCACCCAAACACTATCCCAAAAAAAAATATGAAAGTCACTTGCCTATGGAAGAAAATGAAGATGATCCCCAAAGAAGATGAAGATGTGGAGGGTGATAAAGGTGGTGTCTTTTAAATAAGAACAAGAAGGTCATCCTTCAAAAAATGGTGAATCCCCCCTCCATATTCATCTCCCTCCAACTATATTAATTCTAAGGCAAAAAGAATTCCTTTTTCCAACTCACCTCACTCCCCTTTGTCCCCTCTTTTTTATTCTTAAATCTTTCATCCCATAAAAACACATCACTTTTCAATTATTCTAGAATAAAATTCCTCTTGCCTCCCAGCTTGTCCCCCACTAATCGTGCTAATAATTTAAAGGAATCACATGTGACATGGCCAAGACATGAATGACTTGATTTTGTCTATCATTTTTGCCTTGGACACAGCCAAGTCACTTGCATGTGTCCTTCACTGCCTTGCAATGTATATTTCATGTAGGGAGTAACATGGGCAGAGACACGGCCAAGTCACTAGGCTGTGTCCCTTGTTGCCTTCAATTCTTTCTTCAGGTGGGAAGTGACATGGCCAATGACTTGGTCGTGTCACTTGCATGTGTTCATTTCTGTCTCTTTTCTTTAGTTTCTCTTTAGGTGGGACAAAACAAATCTAGTTTTGTCCTAGTCGTGTGAAACTGGTTTTCTCCTGGCCGTGTCATGTGACAAGGCTAATGGCTTGGCCGTGACTTATGAAGGTGTTCTTTTCTGCCAGATTTTCTCAAGGACATGGCCAAGTTGGTTTTGTCCTGGCCATGTCTATTGGGTGTGTCATTGGTTGCTTCTTTTCCTTCTTTTCTTCATGAGTTTCTTTCCTTTGATGAGGGACACGGCCAAGCTAGTAAGTGTCCTGGTCATGTCTCAATGTCTTTCCTTTAACTTAGGATCCAGTAAGTGAATTTAAGCTCCATTTTTGCACTTCAACCTAAATCAGACACTTCAACCAATCTTAAACACAAATTAAAGGAAAAAGTTAACTAAAAGCCAATAAAATTACACTAAAAATACATACATAAAACACATTGTCTTAAAATTACTTTTATCATCAAAGTATGCATTGCTAGGCTTGTAGCTTAGCACTAGGCCAGTTAAGGCTGAGAGCCCTACTAGACCTAACTAGGTCTAGGTTTCTAGACTAATATTTGAATTTTTATAATTCACCACAAGACTAGAGCTTGCCATCATATCACGTAATTTCTTATTTTTATAATTTGTTTTGTTCATATAATATGTTAATATATGTCAATGATGTAAACTTATGGTTTGGTAAAGTATTGTAAGTATTTGAAATTCATATATATATATATATATATATATATGTAAATATGAGACTTTAAGTTGTTTGAATGATTTTAGAGAAGTGTTAGAGATTTGGAATTGGTACTATTATTGGGAGTGTGGTTTCTTGCAGGTTGAGTAATTTGATTTTAGGAAATGTTTAATTTATAGACAAAACTTTAGCAAATTGTTTTTAGAGATTTTATTTTAAATTTATATTTTAATATTTAATTAATACTATATATATTTTCCTTATAAATTACCTTTATATAAATTATATTTATTTTTGATTTCTTGAGGGAGAATTTTTCTACATACATCTATAGTGGCATTCTTGTATTATATATACGTATTTTATATAGGCAAGGTGTATGTATTATATGTATATAGGGTATAAAGGTATTATACTTAAAGACTCGATTCATCAAGTCCATGAAAGTTACTGGGGCATTTGTCAAACCAAATGGCATGATTAGAAGTTCGTAATGCCCGTATCGGGTTTTAAAAGTTATCTTTGGAGTATCGGCTTCTTCAACTTTCATATGATAATAACCCGATTTAAGATTAATTTTGGAGAAAATAACTGCTCCCCTCAATTGATCAAACAAGTCCTCAATTAGCGAAAGTGGATATGTATTTTTAATGGTCACTTTATTTAATTATCAATAGTTAATACATAACCGTAGTGTACCATCCTTCTTTTTCACGAATAAAAGAAAAATTAATTCGATAGAATAATTAATTAACAAAATCTCATCCACCATAGCATGCTATCAAATAGGTAAAATCACAAATAAATGAACACAAAATGGTAATATCTCTTCTTCATGGCATAATTTCAAGTATTTAATGTAAAATTGTTGTCAAATAAACACAAAAACATCACATTTTTTTTTCAACTCATATACATCATCACTAGTACATTATTGAAATAATCAATATCTTAAAACAAATATAGTTAACGTTTATTAATAACATTCTGCCTTCTTAATTCTTTTATTTTCTCATTTCAATCTTAACTAATTAAGTATACCATGACATCTTAATTAACTCATGCAAACTTATAAGTTTATAAATTATAGATATCATTGTAGGTTTATACCTCATACATATTTTTTATGTAAACACCCCCTATACCCTTTTTTTTTTCTCCTCATATATATATATATGTATATTCTATTCCTATGCTAACATATAGCGCCTATATATATATATTTTATACACGTATCTCATAAATCTATCATACTATTATATATGTCCGTATCACATATATAATTTACATATATAACTCATGCATGCTCTCTACACCATTCATCATAACAATAATAACACATAGATATATAATCACATATCTTATTAGTAGGTTATCATCTACTCATAGGATTTACATGCACATCACACATGTTTTCATACCATCCTACCACATTATTTACCATCATTTGTAGTAAATTTAACATCATTCATACTTAACTTATTGCTTAATATATAGTTCACTACCTCCTACTAATACTTCCTAACTTACCAAATTAACTGATCCATATTCAAAAATTATTTCCTAGTGGAATTCGCATGAGACGTGTTTGTGTGATGATTCCTGCTTCCATAAACATAGCATCCACTAGTGACCAAATACCCTAATGCCTCCAAGTGCATATACCACACAATGACACTGATCTTATTTCTGAAATTTGTCTTCTATGTCGATGCCTAGTAGCCTTTTTCCTCTTCCTTTCCATTATACACTCTAACACTAGTTGATATCGGTTTAATTTAGAGTACACATCATAAACTATAGGTCATAAATACCTATATATATGGTAGAACCATTAGGAATATTTTACCTCATCGAGGCAAGGTATAACCACTAACTCTTCTAAAGCCCTCATCTTTGCTTGACAAATTACCCCAGAAATGAATTGGTAGATTATCATGTCTATTATTTATTCCTATGTTATGGTTGCCCATCATTAATTGGTGCTCTCACATTAGTCTTCCACCATGTGCTAGATTACCTTACACCAATTGTGCCACATACTCTATAGTTTGAGCTAAGGGTATCCTAAGTAATTGGGACCTTATTTCTATTGCTTTTAGAAACATCAAAGGATCTTCTCCATCCATAAGTTGTGGAGGCCTTGTAGTTAAAAACTTATCAAAAGTTATGATAAGGTCAGTCAAACTCAAGCAAAGGTTGTTTTGTTCAACAATTGGTAGTGTAAGATATTATTTTGATAGGAATTCATTATCCATAATTTCAAACACTTCATGTGAACAACAAATCATATTAATACATGCATATATATGCAATTTACCTCTTCTCTGTGGTATCTTCTTCCATTCCAGTGCAAGAATTCATTATTGTTTTTGTATTATCTTTCCTACTCTCCCTTTTTAGTTGACTATTAATATTTTTATTTATTTGTTTGTTCATTTTCTTAACTCTTACTTTAATGCCACCTCTATCACACCCTAAATTTCAGAGGTGACAATCCTCAGGTTTAGATCAGCTTAAGGCTGCATAACACCATGAAGAACCCTATCTTTACCCTAATCTATTTATAAATATGTAGTACATAAATTTATTGCAACAATTACTTTACATTACGGAAATTCTTTACAGTTATTTTTATGGTTTGTCTTACACTTGTAGGGCTGATTCCACGGAGTTGCATAACATGAAGAAATCTTGTGGCCAAGCATAAGGAAAAAGACAAAACATAGCAAGGGGCGAGTTTTTAACCTCATTGAGTGCCCATGTTACTTAATGTCAATTTAGTTCCCCTTTACATGATGCAACCAAAGAGCCAACTCCACTCAAGTCCATGGATCCTTGCATTTATCTAATGGACCCATCACAAGAGGATGCTTAAAGAAGTTTAAGGAAGTTTTGTTGATTATGGTTCAAGGCCTATGGATAGATTTAGCTACCATTGAAGAGTACAAGGAAGATTCCAACTACAAGCTTGGACTTCAACATACAGGTCAAGGCTTGGTTTAACTTTGTAAAGTCATAGTGGATGTAGCTGTCACACCACACCTTGAGCGATTACACTTCTGATCTCTCGCCTGATATTGCGGTCACTTGACTCACTGTGAACCTTGATGTAACTTGATCCATTTTTATTTCTAGAAGAGTGTTCAAGTTGCACAGTCACCTAGCCAATTGCTTGGTCGCACAACTCCTCATGGTCACACAGCCTACAGCGAACTATTCTGTCTTTTGACAGACCAATTTCTATATTTTGTATTATTTTGATAATTTATATTTTATTTAGCATTTATTTAAAATGAGACATCTAATTTTGGGTTAATATCATATATAATATTAACTTAAGAGGGATTTTCCCTAATTACTTTAAGCTTCCTAGTTAGTTTACGAGAAGAGTAATTACTTCCTAAATATGATTTCTTTCCTTTTAGAGTAGTCACTTGAGTGTGTTAATATCAAGGTTCTCTGCCATATTGTTAGGTTTGGGTCAAGATCTTAGATAAAGAATATGATTTGGCTTTTTAAGGAGTTGCTTTATTCGGTGTTAGGTCTCAAGTCGCTACTTGGGGTTCACATCATTACGTTACTTAACATATTAAATTCATTAATAAAAATTATGGAATAATTCTAGTTCGAACTCAATGAACATGCTCGTGAAAAACATAATGAAAATTCATGTGGTCATAATACAATCGAGAAATTAAGTACATCATCAGCATAGACAAGGCACAACTCATGGAAGCAATTATATTCCATATTAACCAAAATTTGTATGATGTTATTTATTTATTTAAGATAACAATACCTATACACATATGCCATGCACACTTAATTGTTTCTTTTACTATCTATATATTGGCTAAGATCCACTTATAACAATAACTTAAGTAACTTAAATATTTGTATTTTCCCTATATACTTAAAATATACTATAAAATTTATTTGAATTTCAGCTAGTGTTTTCTTTTTCTTTTTATTTTTTATTTAAAAAGATAGACTACTCACTATATAACTCATTCTCTAACTTTATCTTAATTATTTTCACTTAGATTATTAATATGGCCTAAGACAGATTCATACTTTTTCTTTAACAGTACTTAATACGATATATTTTTTACCAGGTGATGGTACTTAATACTTTTTCTCACTATATATATATTTAACCTTTGGATTATAGTAAAAATATTTATAGTAGAGTGGCATGTTTACTCAACTTGAGTGTAGTGGGATATAATTTCTTTAAAGGAAAATTAGTTGACATTACAAAATAGAGGCAGTCCGGAGACCGTATTCAGAGGCAGCCAGAGGCTAATTTTTTAGGGTAGTTACATCTCCCTTATTCGTATTTTAGAACACCAGTATACACTACTTACTAGTTTAACCCCCACTAGGGTTAGACTCTGTCAACATGATTAGCAGAAAAATTAGCTTGGTCATCGGGTTAGTCTCAGAAGGCTTACCCGATAGGTCTTAATTTAGCATAATGGTTCATTATACATATATTTTTGCTAACAAAATAATTTCTTTGTACATTTAATTTTGTAAAAGAAAATTCTTTAAGTAAATCATTTCGCTTGAAATTTCAGCGTAGTAGTTGTTTATTTATTTTCTTTTCTAACTTACTTATTATTAATTTTCTTCTATTGTTATCACTTCTCAACATAAATTTAACAATTTCTAATTGAAGACCCCTTTTTCCTTTTGCATATAGCTTGTATATAAAATTTATATGTATTTCCTATCTCAAGAAAACATCATTATTCTAATCTCTACTTTTTTTTTTCATCCAACCATATACACATTCTTTACTTTTACAAGAAAAAAATTTATTAATTCAATCTAGTTTTTTGTTCTTTAAATGAAAGTCTATACCAAGGTCCTAGTCACCAAATTAACAATAAGAGATATTAATTTTCCCTTGAACTCAATACATATATATTTTCTTTCTGACTGATGGTGGGGCTATTCCTCAGGGGTGGTCCTAGCTCCTGTTGTAATATCCCAAAGTATACTCTAAAAGTTTTTGGAATTATTCTTGTATTTGGATTTAATGTATATGTTTAATGGAAAGAGAAAAGAAGTAAAGAGAGAGTGTATATGTTATATATATAGTGATATATACAACATATACAAGTCAAAATGTGGAAGTCAAAAGATGATTATTTAATGATTTTAAATTAATTAATTAAATGGGAAATTAAGTTAGTGGAAGAGGATTTTATGAATATTTTAATATTATTTTTGCTTGGTGGAGGTTTAAGTAGAGAAGAAGTGTTTGACTTGGCTTCTCATTTTTCTTTCTTCCTCTTTTTTTCTTTTCCTTCTTGGCCTGCTCATTCCAAAGCAAGAGAGAAAGAGAGTTTTTGTTTTCCAAGCTCAAAATTGAAGGAAGTTTCAAGTGATTAAGTTGGAAATTTAAGAAGTTTCATCATTTTTGGTAAGTTTCCACTTGATTCCCTTGTTTTATTTTAAGTTGTATTTGAGTTTGATGATTGATTGTGGATAGTATGAGCATGTTTGATTGTGGTGTGTTTGAGAGTGTTGGGTTTAATTGATTGTAATTTTGGAGTTGAATGGAAGAGTAAGAGTTGTGTTTATATTATGGTTTTGAATTGGTAATTGATGCAAATATTGAGTTTGATCAATTATTTTTGTAGATCTTTCAAGATGTTTGTGTTTAATGAAGTTGAAAGCATAGAATACATGAGTTTGGTTGGAAATAGAAGCATCTTGGATGCCACGCCCCTGGCCCTTGGATGCCACAACCGTGGGGGTGTTAGGAAAATTGGACAGGTTCGTTTGCTAACCCATGACCATGGGGGGTTGTGAGGCCACGACCGTGGGATTGTGAGGCCACAACCGTGGGACCTTGATAGTGGTTTTGGCTTGTATTTGTGATCTAAGGGCCTAGTATGAGATTAATAGGTGAATAAGTGTATTGGAATTCATGTGTATTTGTAATTAAGTGTGTATTATTCCTTTTGGATTAGGTTGTGAAGAGATTGATTTGCCCTAATCTAAGTATTGAGGATTCTTGGAAGAGGAAGTGTATAGATTGGTGTGAGTTGTTCTTGAGGTAAGTACAAACCCTACATTATTGCATACATTTACATGACATTGGGACTTAACACATTTGATTGTAAATGTGTTAAGTAATCTATTACATTGTTGATACATTTCATTAATGTTATGATTTACATAATGTGAAAGATATGATGATCATTTAAAATGTATGTGCAATGCAATTGGTTATGATGGATACTTTAATGATGAATTGCTTTAATGTGAATTGAGATATGATAAGATGTGAAGCCATTATTGTTGGCTATAATGATACAAATGAGATAATTTAGGCATGGTTGCTTAAGTGATGATGAGAAAATGAGAAAGAAATTGATAATGAAATAATGAATGAATTGTGTGTCTAATGTGTTATTCCTTGTTCAGAGTTTTGTTGTTGGTGGCATGCCTAATAGTAACAATCTCTTGAAGCTAGGTTGGGCTTGATCCTTGAAGCCAAGTTGGGTTGAAGTTTAGCATGCTTAACTCCCCTTGAAGCTTGGTTGGGTCTAGTCCTTGAAGCCTAGTTGAGATGTTACAAACCCTTGAAGCTAGGTTAGGTTTGGTTCTTGAAGCCAAGTTGGGTTGATACTTAGCATGCTTTGTTCCCCTTGAAGCTTGGTTGAGCCTAATCCTTGAAGCCTAGTTGGGATAATGATAATGATAAATATGATAATTAAACTAAAACATTAACTCTGAAAGTTGAATGGCATATTAGTGTCTTTTGGGCCCATGCTTGTCTTTGTTTCAATGTAAATCATAAATGGTGGAAACAATTGAATAAGATGATGAAATGTAGTGTAATGAAAAATATGAATATATCATTTATGAATATTGTCTTTATTGTTGAAATGTGTGACATTGGCATTGCATTGAAA
Source organism: Garcia nutans (assembly GCA_947685225.1). Lineage (NCBI taxonomy): Eukaryota > Viridiplantae > Streptophyta > Magnoliopsida > Malpighiales > Euphorbiaceae > Garcia > Garcia nutans. The sequence goes on from CANTUV010000013.1 coordinate 5,611,548, forward strand.
CATATTGTCATTGTGGTTTGTACCACTAAGTCGTTGGCTTAGCGCGATTGTGGTTCATCGCACAGGTGACAGGGTAGAACCGGAAAGTTCAGCTAGACAGAGTTGAGTCTAGTCTCTGCAGTGTTGATTGTGAGCTTAAAGATCAAAGACTGACTACCAAACATGTATAAACTTTATGTTTTGTAAAATTTGATTTTGATGTTTATGTATTTGTAAATACCTCTACATTTTCCGCTGCGTATTGAATGAACGTTTTATCTATTGTGTTTTATAATATAACTTAAATGTTTTAAGTTTACTCATATTATTGTAAAGGAATGATTTGTTTTTTTAGTAAACCGTGGCATTCCTATATTCAGTATACGTATATTACGATTGTGGTAGTATATAGTGTGCGTATACGAGGTATAGGGGTGTTACAATTGTTTTGGTATCAGAGCCTAGGTTTGAGATTCTCATCCTAGGTCAATTGTAAGAAAAAGAAAATTTTGATTTTTAAAATATGATTTTTAAATAAGATACATGTTTTGGTATTGGCAGTCTCTGATCTTTGATGAGGTAAATTCTGCTGTGTTTGCAGATATAGGTAGGTATGGCATCTCAGTCACGTCAGTCCATAGAAGGTAGTGATGAGAGTATAGCTCCTGAAGAGGGTAGAGATGGAGCTAGGGTTGAGAGAGTTAGTGAGGCACCTGTTCCTGTGCTAGAGAGATCAGCTACTGATGAGGTTCCGCCGGTTTGGTTAAGACATGGTAGAATTATTGAGGCAAGCTCCAGTGCAGTCGCCACCGCCACCACAGCCACAAGTGCCGGTGAGACATTATGATAAATTGAGGAAGTATGGGGCTGAGGATTTTCTTGGTACTTTAGATCCTGCAGTAGCTGAGCAGTGGTTGGATAGAGTGCAGAGGGTATTTATTCAGTTGCAAGCCACTTCTGAAGAGATGTTTGATTATGCTAGATCCCTTCTACAGAAAGATGCTTATAATTGGTGGAAGACGGTTCCTCATGCCGTGGATGATCCACCTACGTTGTTTTATAGTGATTTTCTGAGGGAGTTTGAGCAGAAATATACCCCGAGGGAGTATAAGGATGTTAAGAAGATGGAATTTCTGAATCTGAGACAAGATAACCGGACTGTGACAAAGTATGAGGTAGAGTTCATTCGATTGAGTCACTATGCCGGTGGGATTATTGCAGATGAAATTGACCAGTGTAGGAGATTTGAGGAGGGATTGAGGCCCTCTATTATGTGTATTGTTGCTGGTTCTCGGTATCAGGATTTTTCTCAATTGGTTGCAGCAGCTAGAAGTGTTGAGAGAGCACAGAGTATTGCAACAGCTGCTACTGAGGAGGAGACAAGAGTTAGGAGATCCCAGTTTGAGGCAGGGTCTTCATCTATGAAGAGAGGCCGAGGAAGTTTTGTTCCGAGAATTAGTAGGAGCCAGAGGCAGTCAGGTAGGTCAGTTCAGTATCAGAGGCAGAGACCGAGACCTACAGTTTCTGTAGCTAGTGCTCTGACTCCAATGGTTCAGAGATCCATTCCATTTATATGTGTTCATTGTGGTAGGACACATGGGGGTGTTTGTTGGAAAACGGGTGGATCAGGAGTATGCTTTAGATGTGGGTCACCAGCTCATTTTATTAAAGATTACCCTGAGCTACAGGAGGATAGACAGACTGATACTGCAGCTTCTTGACCTAGTTTTAGCAGAGGTGGTCGAGGGGGCAGAGGTTTCAGTAGAGGTGGTCGACCTGGGATCAGTCAGAGAGGAGGTTCTACATCCGGAGGCAGTAGGCCAGATGAGGCTGGATCTTCTCAGAGAGTGTATGTGATGCAGAGGCAGCCAGATGCTTCAGCAGTCATTGCGGGTACATTTTCTTTATTTGGCATTTCAGTTCTTGCTTTGATTGATCATGGATCTACTCATTTATACATAAGTGCATCTGTCTTGCCTGTGTCTGAATTGCATTCAGAGTCCTTAGGATTTAATGTTTTGGTGACAAATCCTTTAGGACATAGTGTTGTGGTGAGTAAGGTGCATCGTGATAGTTTTGATTGAAATGCCTTTTAAGGAGTATGATTTGATCTTAGGCATGGATTGGTTGTCTAAGCATGGAGCTATGGTAGACTGTCAAAAGAAGAGTGTTACCTTAAGAACCGGTAATGGTAGAAGTGTGATGGTATCTAATGAGCAGAGACAACTTGCATCCTTGTTTGTGTCAACTGTTGCAGCTAGAAAGTTGATTAGAAAAGGGTGTGATGCTTATCTTGCTCATGTTGTGGATACCAGAGTAGTGGGTTCTCAACTTGATAGTATACCCACAGTTGCGGAATTTCCATATGTTTTTTTCGGAGGAGTTGCCAAGGTTACCCCCTGAGAGAGAGGTTGAGTTTGGTATCGATTTGTTGCCTGGTACCACTCCCATCTCTATCACTCCTTATCGAATGGCACCTGCTGAGTTAAGAGAGTTGAAAATGCAGTTGCAGGAGTTATTGGATAAAGGGTTTGTTTGCCCTAGTGTTTCTCCGTGGGGAGCTCCTATTTTGTTTGTAAAGAAGAAGGATGGTACTTTGAGGTTGTGCATTGATTATAGGCAATTGAACAAAGTGACTATCAAGAATAAGTATCCTTTGCCTAGGATTGATGATCTCTTCAATCAGTTGAAAGGAGCAGTAGTGTTTTCCAAGATTGATTTGAGATCAGGGTACCATCAATTGAGAGTCATAGCTGAAGATATTCCTAAGACAGCTTTCCGCACAAGGTATGGGCATTATGAGTTATTAGTGATGCCTTTTGGGTTGACGAATGCACCTGCATCTTTCATGGATTTTATGAATAGGGTGTTTAGGCCCTATCTAGATCAGTTTGTGGTGGTTTTCATTGATGATATTTTGGTATATTCGCGTAATGAAGAGGATCATGACAAGCATTTGCGGATTGTATTGCAGACCTTGAGAGAAAAGCAATTGTATGCTAAGCTGTCGAAGTGTGAGTTTTGGCTTGATCAAGTGACTTTTCTCGGTCATATAGTGTCAGCAGATGGTATAAGAGTTAATCCGAGTAAAGTTGAGGCTATTTTGAATTGGAGTCCACCGAAGTCTATAACTGAAGTTAGAAGTTTTCTGGGTTTGGAAGGCTATTATCGACGGTTTGTGAAGGGTTTTTCTTTGATAGCTACTCCACTCACCAGATTACTTCAGAAAGGAGTTAGATTTGTGTGGACAAATCAGTGTCAAGCTAGTTTTGAGCAGTTGAAGGAAATGTTGACTCAAGCGCCTATTCTTACTTTGCCTGTGGAAGATAAACCATATGTGATTTACAGTGATGCTTCACATAATGGTTTAGGTTGTGTTTTGATGCAAGAGGGTAAAGTTATAGCTTATGCTTCTCGGCAGTTGAAGCCGTATGAGCTTAATTATCCGACGCATGATTTGGAGTTGGCGGCTATAGTGTTTGCTTTGAAGATTTGGCGACACTACTTGTATGGAGAGAAGTGTTTTATTTACACAGATCATAAAAGTTTGAAATATTTGGGGGTTCAGAGAGAGCTTAATCTTCGGCAAAGACGATGGTTGGAGTTGATCAAAGACTACGACTGTTTGATTGATTATCATCCTGGTAAGGCAAATGTTGCTACTGATGCCTTGAGTCAGAAGTCTTTAGCAGGTTTGACTGCTTATTCGCTCTCGTTGCTTGTTGAGTTGAGAGTGTTGCATGCTAGTTTTGAATCATGTGATGATGGAGCCTTGTTAGCTCAGTTGCATTTGAGACCGGTGTTGTTGGATCGGATTAAAGAGGCTCAATTGGTTGATGAGAAAATTCAGAAAGTTGTGTCAGAATGCCAAAAAGGAGAGAATCAAGATTTCTATATGAGAGACGATGGTAGCCTTTGGTTCAAGGATAGATTGTGTGTTCCTGCTGATGCTAGTTTGAGAAAGAGTATTTTAGAAGAAGCACATCAATCTGTTTTTGCTATGCACCCTAGGAATACTAAGATGTATCATGATTTGAAGCAGCATTATTGGTGGTCAGGTATGAAGAGGGATATAGCGGAATTTGTATCCAAGTGTCTCACTTGTCAGAGGGTGAAAGCTAAGCATCAAGTTCCAACTGGGTTGCTTCAACCTTTATCAGTGTCTGAATGGAAATGGGAACGTGTAACAATGGATTTTGTGTCTGGTTTGCCATTGACTCAGAAGAAGCATGATGCTATCTGGGTGATTGTTGATCAGTTGACAAAGACAGCTCATTTTATTCTAGTTTGGATGGACTATTCTCTTGAGAAGTTAGCTGAGTTGTATATTAGTGAGATAGTGAAGTTGCATGGAGTCCCAATTTCTTTAGTGTCTGATCGAGATCCTAGGTTTACTTTAAGGTTTTGGAAGAGTTTACATGGTGCTTTGGGTTCTCGATTACACTTTAGTACTGCTTTTCATCCGCAGACAGATGGGCAGTCAGAGAGAGTGATACAGATTTTAGAGGATATGTTGAGAAGTTGTATCATTGATTTCTCTGGAAGTTGGGACAGATTTTTGCCACTTGTGGAATTTGCTTATAACACCAGTCATCAATCTAGTATTGGAATGGCACTATTTGAGGCATTGTATGGTAGAAGATGCAGAATGCCTCTATGTTGGAATGAAGTTGGAGAAGGTAAGTTAATCGGTCCTGATTTGATTAAAGAAATGGAAGAGAAAGTGAAGATAATTCAGGATCGTTTGAAAGCAGCTTCAGATCGACAGAAGTCTTATTCAGATTTGAAAAGGAGGGACATAGAGTTCAATGTTGGAGATAAAGTATTTCTGAAAGTGTCTCCTTGGAAAAAGATTTTGAGATTTGGACGTAAAGGAAAGCTGAGTCCTCGTTTTATTGGACCTTATGAGGTATTGGAGAAAGTGGGACCAGTTGCTTATCGAATTGCTTTGCCACCTGATTTGGATAGAATCCATAATGTCTTCCATGTTTCTATGTTACGAAGATACAGGTCAGACCCATCTCATGTTTTACCAGTTGAATCTATTGAGGTGAGTTCGGATCTGACATTTGAAGAAGAACCAGTTTCTATTTTGGCACATGAAGTGAAAGAGTTAAGGAATAAGAAAGTACCACTTGTGAAAGTTCTTTGGAAGAATCATGCAAAGGAAGAGGCAACTTGGGAGAGTGAGCAAGCAATGCGAGATCAGTATCCTCAGTTGTTCCAGACTTGAAATCAGGTAATTTCGAGGACGAAATTTCTTTTTAGAAGGGGAGAATTGTAATATCCCAAAGTATACTCTAAAATTTTTAGAATTATTGTTGTATTTGGATTTAATGTATATGTTTAATGGAAAGAGAAAAGAAGTAAAGAGAGAGTGTATATGTTATATATATAGTGATATATACAACATATACAAGTCAAAATGTGGAAGTCAAAAGATGATTATTTAATGATTTTAAATTAATTAATTAAATGGGAAATTAAGTTAGTGGAAGAGGATTTTATGAATATTTTAATATTATTTTTGCTTGGTGGAGGTTTAAGTAGAGAAGAAGTGTTTGACTTGGCTTCTCATTTTTCTTTCTTCCTCTTCTTTTCTTTTCCTTCTTGGCCGGCTCATTCAAAAGCAAGAGAGAAAGAGAGTTTTTGTTTTCCAAGCTCAAAATTGAAGGAAGTTTCAAGTGATTAAGTTGGAAATTTAAGAAGTTTCATCATTTTTGGTAAGTTTCCACTTGATTCCCTTGTTTTATTTTAAGTTGTATTTGAGTTTGATGATTGATTGTGGATAGTATGAGCATGTTTGATTGTGGTGTGTTTGAGAGTGTTGGGTTTAATTGATTGTAATTTTGGAGTTGAATGGAAGAGTAAGAGTTGTGTTTATATTATGGTTTTGAATTGGTAATTAATGCAAATATTGAGTTTGATCAATTATTTTTGTAGCTCTTTCAAGATGTTTGTGTTTAATGAAGTTGAAAGCATAGAATACATGAGTTTGGTTGGAAATAGAAGCATCTTGGATGCCACGCCTGTGGCCCTTGGATGCCACGACCGTGGGGGTGTTAGGCAAATTAGACTGGTTCGATTGCTAACCCACGACCGTGGGGGGTTGTGAGGCCACGACCGTGGGATTGTGAGGCCACGACCGTGGGGACCTAGATAGTGGTTCTTATATTTCGATGCAGCCCCCTCATCCACTATTTTACCCAACTGTATCAAATCTTCTACCTTGGTTGCAGTCGCAATGAGTGATTTGAAAGTAGGTAGATATTGGGTTTGCAGTTGAGCCTGATATGTAGGTCTTAAATTCCTGATTATGATATCAATCTGCTCTTGTTCTGAAGGGCGATTGATCATCTGGGCGGCTTTTGCCCTCCACCTCATAAGGAACGAGGAGAAGGGTTCATTGTTGTTTTGTTTGGTGGTCTCAAGTTCCCTTCTAGTGACATCTACCTCAATATTGTAGTGGTATTGAGAGTTAAATGCATTGCAGATGTCTTCCCATGTCTTAATCTTGGAACGGTCTAGACTCACAAACCATTTAAGGGCAGCCCCAGTCAGGGATTGTTGGAATAGTTAAGCAAAGAGCTCATCATTTAAACCCCAAGGACTTAAGGCTCCCACATACATTTTCAGGTGAGTTTTAGGGCACGTGGTCCCATCAAATCTGTCCATCCCCGGCATCTTGAATTTTGGAGGTAATCTGGCTTGGGGAAACAAGGATAAGGAATCCATGTCTACCACCTCTTTGTGAGTTTTCATGGCAGTGATTGACCTCTCAAGCAATTCAAGTTTCCTTTTCAGTTCATCTGTTTCGTTCTTGGAGGGTGAATCCTCCAAATTGATAACAGGGGTATTAATCTGAGCAGTCACGGGGGTACTAGTTTGCCCCACAATGGGTTCCTTCCCCAAATCTCCAGGAATAGGGACTGTCTTTGGTGCTACTTCTAATTCAGCCAGGATGGCTACCCTTTGGGCGGCTAACGCTTCATCAATTTTTTCTTGCATTCTAGCTTCAATTTCCTTAACCTGACCATCCAGCAAAGCCTTAATCTATTCAATTGTGGCCATTTCAGTAATTGGAGTAGTTGGTGAAGCTGGGGTAGTAGAACTTGTAGGGGATAGCACAGTTGGTATTGGTGTGTCTGGTGTAGGTGAAGGCGCACGGACAGTGGGTACCTGAAAAGGTCAAGGGTAAAAAAAATCAGAGTGGTGTGTAGGGTAGGAAAACTCTTGGTCCACTTATGTACATCAAAATTTTCCCCAAAAACAATGTTGTTATGTTGCATGAATGCACCTCATCACATCACAATTCATTTTAATGGAATGCGGCACTATCATTGGGTACATACAACCTAAGGGAAGGTTCTATTGTTATGTAAAAATAGAGAATCGGCTTATCATAGGGACCCTTGAGTCTTGAGTAAGATATACCTAACCACATGTGAAACAAGGAGTTTCACGTGGGTCCAACAGTACGATTACTCATGGGCCACTCCAAAAGGATTGGAATGGTTTGCGACAACAGGAAGGACGCTTTGGCTGTCCGCCGGCATAATCAAGGAGACCTGCCGGTCAGCGCTACTTGCTATCCAGACTCAAAACTTTGAACAGAAAGAGAAGAAATTCATTTGAAAATAATTTTTTATGCAATGGAGGAAAAGGATTCCCCCATATATGCAAGAGAAAAAGATTCTCTGAATGACAAAACAAATGCACAAGTAGTCAAACAATAGATCCATCAAAGGAAAAAGATTCCTTTCTTCAATCTTCAGTCCAATATCCTTAAAGAAAGGATATATAATGCTAGGGTACCCTGTAAAATGAATAAAAATACCCTAAAGAAGGGCAGATTAGTCAAATAAGCAATAATAGCCTACTAGGATCCCATAAATTATTTTTATGGTCTCCCGTGGCAAGTTAATCAAATAATCAATAGTAGTCCACTAGGATCCCATAAATGGTTTTTATAGTCCCCAGTGGAGTCACCAAATTGTGAACCTCGGTTTTCCGCCCGAAAAGGATCCGGGCGAAAGTTCACTCGTTGTCGGGAGTCGCCACTCAGTTTATTTTGTTCTAAGGGAAAAACTAAGAAAACCCTTGTTTGACTCCAATAATGCATCCAATGTAAAGGCTTCTAGTCTGCGAACCCAAGGAGGATTCGGGGACTATATCATGCATTTGACTAACTTGCAAAAAGAACAAATTTAAAAGGAATGAAGAAAAGAAGAGACAGATTGTTAGTAAATTGTGGACTTGCTATTTGGGGTGAATCCCAAATATGCCTACATACTCCCGTTTGAATGGGAGATCAAAGCCCATGTAGTTCGGAAAAGCCTATTTAAAGGCGATGAAATTTATGCTTCATGCATGTGTGTGTGTATGCTTCGTGCATTTTTCAGGCATTTTGCCAGAGTCGTGAGTTTTAGCACTTAGTGCAAAAGTTGTATAATTTCGGGTACTTAGTACCAAAAGAGTTCAATTTAGGCTTCATGCCAAAAGTTCATTTTAATAGTGCCATTTAGGTACTTAGTACCAAAGAGGTGCAATTTAGGCTCCGTGCCAAAAAGAGTTAATTTTATTTACAGCTTAATGCCGAAAGGGTGATTGATTAGTCCGTTAGGCCCTCAGACCTAAAAAGATTAGGCCTTTGACCGAGAAGAAATTAAGAAGAAGATTAGAATGCTTATGATATGCTCGAATTGACCAAAGATGAATTATGATATTACCTTGATAAGAATTTTTCCACTTCTAAGTTCCAGATCTTGTTTCCTTGCACTTTTGAGTATGATTCTTGGTTTCTACAACACAATATTAGAAATTTTTAAGCATAAAAATTTCGTCAGCATCTGAGCATAGGAAGTCCAAAAGTCCTTCTCTTTTCGAAAATCTGAAGCCTATATATAGGCAAAATCGGGCTGCACGGCGGCCGGGCCGCCATGAACGGCGACCGGGCTGCCGTGAACGGCGGCTGGCCGCCGGAAGTACAGCGGCCGAGCTGCCGTGGGAGGCGGCCGGGCCGCCGGAAGGGCGGCGGCTGGGCCGCTGTCCTGGCCCACTGCGACTCGCGCTACTTCTGCTAAAACTGACTTTCCGGGAGCCACGGGCCTCCAAAAATTATTCCGAGACCATATCCATGATCCTTACGTCGCACCGGACATTTCAAGCACCATGAAGACATACTTTCGGTGGACTTTTACCGTTGCCCGCCGGTCCGGCCTGGTCTGAGGAAATTGGCTTTCCGAGCCTCAAAATTCGAGTGTTCACAGTTCTATTTTAGTCTATCTATTTACTTGTTTATTAAATTCTTAAATATAATCCTCTAATTAATTTAGTTTTTCTAAAAAAAAACAAGAAAAACACAAGAAAAAAATAAAAATATATAATAAGATAATAAATACATATTTGTGCTGTTAAAATATTAAATTGTATTGTTACCTTAATTTTTTTACTTGAACTGCGATGAAGTTGCATCCCAACTAGCAGACTTATAGTTTCATTTTCATGCCGTCAAATAAATTCCAATAATTCAGCATTGGATCGGGGTCCTAATCTCGAAGCATGCATTTTCTCCTTAATTTTTTGCTAAACTTTTTGCTTTAATTATGAGAATATGTAAGTGTGGATGAGTATTGAAGAAACAAAACCTTCGTGGTTTATAAAGACAAATTGCAAAGGAAAAGAAAAAGAAAAAGGAAATGAAGATGAAAGTTTTGGAAATGATGTGAGAATGAAAAGAAGGAATGAAACATTTTATATAGAAAATTGCAAAGGAAAAGACAAAAATAAATAAGTGAAAAACAGTATTCTTGTGAAAAAGAAAAAATAAATATTACTGTTGATAAATAGTAAATGAATAGTTAGTGAATAGTGCATAAATAGTGACTACACAGTAAATAATTAGTAAACTCAATTATTCAATTTAATTATTCAGATATTTGTATGTATACAAATATTTTTATACTTTTAAAATATTTTTATACTCATGTGGCAAAAAGATATAGGCATGGTAAAAAATAGCTAATTTTTTTGTAAATTTCTTTAGTATTTTACTGACTACAATTATTTTTTGCAGATAACCAAATTACTTTTAAATTCCAGAACATGGGTCCAGAACCCAAATTATTTTTAAGTCCAGAACTTACCTCGAGTCCAAAATCTAAATTATTTTTAAGTCCAGAACTTACCTCGGGTCTAGAATCCAAATTAAGTCTAGAACGTACCTCGAGTCCATAACTCAAATTATTTTTAAGTCCAGAACTTACCTCGTGTCCAAAACTCAAATTAAGTCCATAACTTACCTTGGGTCCAGAACTCAAATTATTTTTGAGTCCAGAGCTCAAACTAACCTTGAATACGGAATCCAATATGGCTCTAAATTCAGTCAAAAATCACATTGTTTTTCGCACTCTTTTATTGTAGTCTCAGATCACTTAAGTAGGGGGCAAACTGTGGACCCTTAATTTTTGACCCAGTCCAATCCGATATTTTTAAACAGTCCAAAATATTTTTTATGGTATTTTAATTAAATAATATTTATTTTAATAATTATTTAAAATTTTTATTTTTAATAAAAATAAAAAAAAGTAATATTAAAAAAAGATAAAAATAAATAAAAAAATCGGTGACGGAAGAATAGGCGACGAAAAATTTTCGTCGCGAGCAACGAATTGGCTGGCCCGCGCTTAGCGCTCGCAGCAATTTTTTTCTCCAGCGCACTTTCGTACTCCCAGCTTGCACGCGGTTTTGCTAAAATCCTATTCTACTTGGTTTTTAATTTTATTTCCTAAATGATTTTTATTCCCTTAGCCAATTAGTATTATGTTTTTATTTTTTTCTATAAATACCACATTAAAACACATAATGAAAGAGCTGAAATTTTTTTTTATCGAACTTTGGACTTTTAGATATTTTCGGCCAACAAAAAGAGAACCTTGAAGGAGCAAGAGACAGTGAGCAAGTAACAACAATCCATCAAAGGCAGCCTACACTGTCTTTATTATTGTTTAACCAGAATTCAAAGATTGTGGTGGAACCAACAACGAAGGTTCGAATCTCTATTTCTTTATTTATTTTATAGTAGCTTCATCATACAATTTGATCAATTATTCTACTAGCCATCCAAACTTTATTTGAAACCCTAAAATATTTCTTCAAAATCCTAATGCCTCAATACCCGTAATACATGTTTTTAAAATCTACAATCCTAAATTACATTTTTCTAAAACCACAATAATCTATTTTCTTAAAACCCTAACCAAATCTATTTTTCTAAAATCACAGTAGCTTATTTTTTCAAATACCTAATCTAAAAACCAATTTTCATGATTTTCAATCTTATTTATTTAAATCCTAAATTTTAATATTATTTTCATACAACTTCCGAAACCCTAAATCCAAAACATACATTCTTTATATTCAAACCCTAATTTATTTCAAATCTAATCTTTAAATTCAAACATCCAGTAGCCATATTATTTCTTTAAAATGTTTCTCAACTAATTAAACCAGTATATGCAAAACCCTGCTTGTTAAACATAAAACCCAAGAAACCCGAATTGATACATGAACCCTAAAGTTATATACTTAGTATTTTATTTAAATTGGATGAATATTTATTATATATTTTGATTGATGTTTGATTTCTTGGATGAATATTTATTATATATTTTGATTAATGTTTGATGTCTTTGATGAATGATTTATTTATGATGAATGGGTGTTTACTTTTATTGATTTGTTTTGATTTTAAAACTTTGTAAGAGGTATGTTTCCATATGTTGGGTACCTCATGTATTAAACATCATGTAATTTAAATTGCTTTTATATTTTGGACCAAAATAAAGGACACGTTTTCACTTTTCGGTGAGTGTCCTATTTAATTTTAGACATGGACGATGTAAGGACATATTTTTATCCTCGGATGGGTGTACATTTATTTATTTTGTTTGGACATTGCTTTGATTTTAATATAATGATGCTTTATTTTAATTGTTGCATGTAGTATGGATAATATTGTTATATTTAAATTTATAATATTAAGACTTGCAAATGAGGCCAATTTCAATGAACCGGGCGTTGTGGGGGTGCTGGGCCATTTCTCACCTTCCCCATACTTATCCAAATTTTCAAACCCATTAGGGGGTTAGAGATTCCTTAGGAATCGAGTCATCAACCCCTTTCTTTTTCTCGGCCCTTCCGAATGGCGATCCATTTTCTCAGGGCTTAGGCCCGTGTTCTCTAAGGCCCGAGCCTAAACAGTGCCAAAATAGCAAGAACTATTTCACCGGGAGTGGGGGCAAAAATCCCTGCTCACAAGGGTCTTCATCATCGAAGTGAGGCTGAGGGGGATATTCTTAGAGACTCAGTAGGAGCCAGAGGCAGCCTGACAGATCAACACAACAGCAGAGGTAGAGACAGAGACCTACAGCCTCAGTGGCTAGTGCCCCAACTCTAGTGACTCAGAGGCCTGTTCCACCTACCTATGTTCATTGTGGTAGAACACATGAGGGTGTTTGCTAGAGGACATGTGCACCAACAATGTGTTATAGATGTGGATCACCATACCAATTTCTTAGAGATTATCCAGAGCCACCAGATGACAGACAGATAGATATAGTGTAACACCCCCATATCCAATGCACACACACTACAACCACAACAAGGTAGCATAAGTGCACCAAACATAGGGATGCTACGGTTTTCTTAACATTCAAACCCTTTAAAACTTGATACAATACCCTTATCATTTTACATTATAGAAAATTAGATCATTTACTTATAAAACAAAACATATTAGTTATATATATATATATACATTTATATATTACACAGCGGAAGTTATAAAATATGTACATATTTACATATTAAACATTTCTTTACAAAATATAAAGAAGTATACATGATTGGCAAGTTTGCTCTGATCTTTAATCTCCCAAAATGGATTCTTCAAGGTCTACTCTCACTTGGTCTTGATGAACTCTCGGGTTCAACTCTATCAACTCTATTACCTGCGTGATTAAACACTATCGCGCTAAGCCAAGGGCTTAGTAAGATAAAACATGCAATGGATATGCTTTAATGCAATACAATGTCAATTCTAATTCATATCATATATGTAACAACATAGATGCAAAGCTAACAACATCCCTTTACATTTTATAATCAACATACATATATGCATATCACATTTCAACATCATTGCATATACTTCATTATTTAATCATTTAATCATCCATGAACAACAATAAACAAATCATGACTCACATTAAACAAAGACAAGCATTGGGCCCAAGACACACTAATATGCCATTCAATTTTCAGAGTTAATGCTTTGGTTTGTTATCACATTTATCAATATCATATGCCCAACTAGGCTTCAAGGATTAAGTTCAACCAAGCTTCAAGGGGAGCAAAGCATGCTAAGCTTCAACCCAACTTGGCTTCAAGAACTAACCCAACCTAGCTTCAAGGGTGGTAACATCTCAATTAGGCTTCAAGGATTCAATCCAACCTAACTTCAAGAGATTGTTACACTTATTAGGCATGCCACCAACAACAAACTCTGAAAATGGAATAACACATTAGCCACACAATTCATTTAGTTTTCATTCTCAATTCTCATTATCATTTAGGCAAACATGCCTCATTTATCCCCATTGAATTACCTTAGCCAAAAACAAAGGCTTCACATTTCATTTCACAATATAACACTTCATTATTCAAGTGTATATTTATCTCATCCATGATCACATTATATCTCACATAGCATCATTCATAAATATCAACATTTCATTCCACATTACTCATGAAACACATTACTATTCACAATGCATAACATAACATTGTTCAATCTCAACAATGCAAGAACAATTTATATTAGTCATAGCTTTAGGATCATCCACAAGTGTTTGATTAAGTCATTCCTTAGTTTAAGTATGTTTAAAATGTTTATGTTTAGGTTTAGAGACCAAACTACCTTTGAAGAACCCAAACCATGCAAAAAGAACAAAGAAATCAAACAATATCCAACTCATTTGAGGGACACGCCCAGCCCACTTGAGGAACACGGCCGTGTCTCTAAAAATAAAAGAGGCAGTAGCCAACACAAATAAATGACACGGGCGTGTCTCTTCATTGCTTCTGGCCGTGTCACCATAAACACAACCTTAACTAAAACCAACACTTTCTCAATTGCACTCAAACACAATATTCATCATATAACATGTTTCAAATGAACATAATCAATGTTCTAAACACATATTCACCACAAGAATTACTTCACAACACATTAATATAACAATTAAACACACATCATCTCAAAACACTAAAATCACCATCCTTCTCCACCTTTCAAAATCAACATTTACCACTTCCAACAACAACACCTATTTAAACTATTAACTTAAAACCAATTTAACACTTGAGAACAAATCATAAACACATCTCATCATCACATCATCAAACCCTAATTAACTTCCCATACCACTTCAAAAGAATGAAAGAAATCAAAGGGAAGATCTTACCTTAGTTAAAAACTTCTTGAATCAACACTTGAACACTTAATCTTCCTTCAATTTTGAACTCAACTCATCAAAAACCTCTCTTCACCTCTTGCTTCCCTTTGTCTACGGAGGAGCCGGCCACTTCATGAAAGAAAGAAGAAAATGATCAAGACACAAAGTCAAATTTTGCTTTTAATCTCCACCAAGTAATCTTATCCAAGCAATTACCAAATTGCCCTTAACCATATAACTAACTATTTGTCTCATATAAGCCCTTATATGTAATTACACACTTAACACAAAAATATCTCTCTTCCTTTGACTCTTCCTTTGACCCATTTATATGTTATATATATTATTATATACACAACATATACCATTCTCTCTAAACCCTATTTTCTTTCCAAAACACATATACACAAGCATTCTCCTCCCAAATTCTTTTCTTATCCCATCATATACATTCAATCCAATTTATAACAATAACAACAACAACAATATGCAAAACTTCTAGGGCATAAATGGGGATATTACATATAGTAACTTCTAGACCCAACGTCAGAGGGGGTCGTGGTGGCAGAGATTTTAGCAGAAGTAGTCGATTAGGGTCTAGTCAGAGAGGAGGTTCTAAAATAGGGAGTAGATCAAAGGATGCATGGCCATCTCAGCAGGTTTATGTGATGCAGAGACAGTCAGATGCTTCAGTTGTTATAGCCGGTACTTTTACTTTATTTGGTACTTCAGTTCTTGTATTGATAGACCATGGGTCAACTCATTCATACATTAGTACATCGGTACTGTCTGCGAGTGATTTGCATTCTGAGCCCCTAGAATTTGATATTTTGGTTACAAATTCTTTAGGACACAGTGTTATGGTTAGTATGGTGCATCGAGATAGTCTAGTTGTTAGTCAAGATGAGGAGTTTCTCGATGACCTAATTGAGTTGCCTTTCAAGGAGTATGATCTGAATTTGAGCACAGATTAGTTATCTAGGCATGGGACTATGGTAGACTGTCAGTAGAAATGTGTTACCCTAAGAACATGTGATAGTATTTGATGAGCAGAGATACCTTTCATCCATGTTTATTTCAGCTGTATCAGCTAGGAGAATGATCCGAAAGAAATGTGAGGCATATCTTGCTCATGTTGTAGATACCAAAGTAGTGGGGTCCTAGCTTGACAGTATACCTATAGTTGCCGAGTTTTCAGATATTTTTCCTGATGAGTTGCCAGGGATACCTCCTGAGAGAGAGGTGGAGTTTGGTATTAATTTGTTGCCTTGTACCACTCCCATCTCTATTACCCCTTATCGGATGGCACCTGCAGAGTTAACAGAATTGAAGGTACAATTGCAAAAGTTGCTTGATAAAGGATTTATTTGCCCTAGTATGTCTTCGTAGGGAGCACCTATTTTGTTTATGAAGAAGAATGATGGCACCTTAAGATTATGTATTGATTACATGCAGTTGAATAATGTGACCATCAAGAACAATTATCCATTACCTCAGATAGATGATCTCTTTGATCAGTTGAAGGGAGCAACAATATTCTCTAAGATTGATATGAAATCAGGATATTATCAGTTAAGAGTTAGAGATATAGATGTACCCAAGATAGCCTTCTGCACGAGGTATGAGCATTATGAGTTTTTGGTGATGCCTTTGGATTGAAGAATACACCAGCACTATTTATGGATTTGATGAACATGGTATTTAAATGATACTTAGATCAGTTTGTGGTGGTCTTCATTGATGATATTCTGGTGTATTCGCATAATAAGAAGGATCATGATATGCATCTACGTATTGTATTACAAACATTAAGAGAGAAGTAGTTGTATGCTAAGTTGCCTAAGTGTGAGTTCTGACTTGATCAGGTAACTTTTCTTGGTCATGTGGTATCATCAGAGGGTATTAGAGTTGATTCGAGTAAAGTCGAGACTATCTTCAATTGGAGTCCACCAAAGACTATGATAGAGATTAGAAGTTTTCTGAGTTTGACAGGCTATTATTGTCGGTTTGTGAAGGGTTTTTCAATGATAGCTACACCACTCACCGGATTACTTCGGAAGAGAGTTAGATTTGTATTGACAGATCGGTATCAGATGAGTTTTGAGCAATTGAGGGAAATGTTGACTCAAGCTCTTGTCCTTACCCTGCCTGTGGAAGGTAAACCATATGTGATACACAATGATGCTTCATATAGTGGTTTAGGTTGTTTTCTGATGTAGGAAGATAAAGTCATTGCTTATGCATCTCGATAGTTAAAACCAGATGAGTTGAATTACCCGACTCATGATTTAGAGTTAGCAGCCATAGTTTTTACATTGAAGATTTGGCGACATTACTTGTATGGGGAGAAGTGTTTCACTGATCATAAGAGTTTGAAGTATCTGGGTGTTCAGAGAGAGCTGAATGTTTAGCAGAGATGATGGTTAGAGTTGATTAAAGACTATGATTGTTTGATTGATTATCATCCTGGCAAGGAAAATATTATTGATGATGCCTTGAGTCAGAAGTATTTGACAGGTTTGACTGCTTTTTCTCTCTCGCTGCTTTCTGAGTTAAGAGCATTGCATGCCAGATTTGAGTTTTGTGATGATGGTATATTGATGGCTCAGTTGTAATTAAGGTCAGTGTTGTTGGATTAGGTTAGGGAAACCCAATTCCAAAAGATTGTGTTAGATTGCCAAAAGGGGGAGAGTCGAGACTCATGTGAGAAATGATGGCAATCTATGGTACAGAGATAGGTTGTGCATTTTTGATAATGCATGATTGAAGAGGATGATATTAGAGAAAGTATATCAGTCAGTTTATGCTATGCATCCTGGTAGTACCAAGATGTATCAAGATTTGAAGCAGCATTACTGGTGGTCAGGTATGAAGAGGGACATAGCAGAGTTTGTGTCCATATGTCTCACTTACTAGAGAGTGAAGGCTGAGCACTAAGTTCCTTCAGGGTTGCTTCAGCCATTGTCAGTACCAAAGTGAAAATGGGAGCGAGTGACAATGGATTTTATGACTGAACTGCCTTTAACCCAAAAAAAGCATGCTGCAATTTGGCTAATTGTTGATCTGATGATGAAGAAAACTCATTTTCTTCCAGTTCAGATGGATTACTCACTTGAGAGATTGGTTGAGCTGTATATCAGTAAGATAGTGAGGTTGCAAGGAGTCCAGTTTCTTTGGTGTCAGACAGAGATCCCCGGTTTACATTGAGATTTTTGAGGAGTTTGTAGGATGTATTAGGTTCTCGATTGTATTTTAGTACTGCTTTCCATCCTCGAACAGATGGGCAGTTAGAGAGAGTGATACAGATCCTAGAGGATATGTTGTGGAGTTATATCATTGATTTTACAGGGAGCTGGGACAGATTCTTGTCATTGATTGAGTTTGCATATAACAATAGTCATCAATTCAGTATTGGGATGCACCTTATGAGGCGTTCTATGGCAGGAGATACAGGACACCTTTGTGTTGGTATGAAGTTGGAGGAGGTAAATTGATTGGTCCTGATTTGATTAAGGAAACAGAAGAGAAAGTGAAATTGATAAGGAGTCATCTGAAAGTAGTTTCAGACCGATAGAAATCCTATACAAATTTAAAGAGGAAGGTTATTGAGTTCAGCGTGGGAGATAAAGTGTTTTAAAGGTGTCTTCATGGAAGAAGATAGTGAAATTCGATCACAAAGGGAAGTTGAGTCCTCATTTTATAGGACCATATGAGATTCTGATGAGAGTTGGTTCAGTGGCTTACAGGTTGGCCCTGCCTCCTGAGTTAGACCGAATACATAATATCTTTCATGTCTCTATGCTTCAGAGATATAGGTCAGACCCATCTCATATCTTGTCAGTAGAGTCTATTGAGGTGAATTTAGATCTGACTTATGAAGAAGAACTAGTAGCTATTTTGGCACGAGAAGTGAAAGATTTGAGGAATAAGAAAGTACCACTTGTGAAAGTCCTTTGAAAGAATCATGCAATTGAGGAGGCGACATGGGAGAGTGAGCAGATGATGCGGAGTCAGTATTTCCAGTTCCAGAGTTGATAGCAAATAATTTCAAGGATGAAATTTTTTAACGGGGAGAGAATTATAAAATTCCTAATTTTTTAGAAATTAAATTAAATTGGATAAATTAAATAAATGATTTAAATGAAAAATGAAAGGATTTTATGTGATAAAGTAAAATGTATATTTGAAATATATTTGATGTAAACAAGATATATACATATACCTAAGATATACATCATATATCTATTATATATAATTATTTGTAGGAAAAGTTGATTTTAATTAATTAATAATAATAAAAATAATGAAGAGAAGTAGAAGTCAAAAGAAGGAAGAAGATGATTGGTGGGTTGTTATTATTTAATTAATATATATTAAATATATATATATATATAGTTAAGGATGGATTAAAGGAAGAGTTATCTTCTTTTTTCCTTCTTCTTCTTCTTCTTCTTTGAACGTGAGTTAGAGAGAGAGGTGAGAAGAGAGTTAGTTTTTCATTTATTCACCAAATTTAAAAGGGATTTCAAGATATTTAAAGGTGAATATTGAAGGTTTAACAAGAATTCAAGTAAGTATTTTATCTCTAAGCTTATTTTTATGTGATCTTACATATATATATGTATAATATGGTTAATGAAAGAAAGTGATATTGATTAAATAAGATTATAGTTATAAGATGTTGGAGTTATATATGTGTTAAATTGATGGGTAAATCATGAATATAAACTAAAGTGATGAATAAGGGTGTTGTAGAGTTGAGTTTGGAATGGGTGTTTTAAGTGGTCGAGTGTACACAAAATGTAGAAATTTTGCCAGACATGGCCATGTCGTTGGGTGTGTCGATGGTGCTGTATTTCAAAGTTGATGACATAGCCAGTGATACAGCCATGTCTCTGAGAGTGTCATAACTACTGTAATACAGAATTAATGACACGACCGGTGACATGTCCTTGTTGTTGGGTGTGTTAAAGCTTCTGTAACGCAGGAGGAATGATACGGGCAGTGACACGCCCATATCGTTGGGCATGTCACAACTTCTATAAGAGTGGGTGAATAACATGGTCATTAACATGCCCATGTCGTTGAGCATGTCACTTGAGGATATTGTCCAAAATAACTCTTTTCTTTGTCTTTCATTTATAATTTCGGCTTAAATGATTATTTTATGATCACATTTGGTATAAACATTGGGAGGAAGTAGTTTGCCCAACCCTAGTGTTAAAGGGCAACTTGGAAGAGAAGGTTGGAGGAAGTTTTAAAGCTTATTTTGGAGTGCTTTCCAAGGTAAGTACAAACTTTTAATTTGATATGGTGACATTAAATTTGGCTTAACACATTTTGGATGAAAAAATGTATTAAGTTATTTAATACATTGAACATTCATGAACATTTGTGCTATGACATTCAAATTGTTATGTATGTATTGTATGCATTATGAAAAGCCATTATTAATGGCTAGATTGAATAAAATGTGAATTATGTGTAAAATGTGAAAATGACCCAAATTATTTAGGTAATGCGATTTTGTTATAAAATATGATAATTGAAATGAAATGACATTGATATGAATGAGGAAAAAATAGAAAAATGAGAAAGAAATTAATAATGGAAAATAGAAAATAATTGTGTGCTTAGTATGTTATTCAATTTTCAGAGTTCTGTATTTAGCGGCATGCCTATGAGATTATCCTCATTATTTGCCTTTAGGGCTAGATGCTTGGCGTCACTGTAATATTATTTGCCTTCGAAGCTAGCTTTTGAGCATTACTTGACTTGCCTTCGGGGCTAGACACTTAGTGTGACTATAGACCAAAACAGTAACTCTGTGATTTGAATAATGTATTAGTTTGTTTGGGCCTATATTTACGTATGTGTTTGTATGACTTATTAAATGATGAAAGAACATATTTAAAAGTGAGCTTGGATGCCACATTGTGACATAATATATAAGCATTTTTATTGACATTGTTTTAAAATTTTTTAAAGTTTTATGATTATCAAAGTTTGTACCGCTAGGCTTTTAGCTTAGCGCGATTGTAATTCACTGCACAGGTAACATGGGTGATCCGGTAGAGCCAGAGAAAAATACTAGACCTAGTCAGGTCTAGGCTTGTATTTGTAGAGCTTAAAGTATTGTTGCTACATCAAGATCAGAGCCATTTTGCCAACATGTATATATTTTATGTTTTAGTACTTTTTAATATTATGTTTTTGAAGTATAAATATAAATATATTGTAAATTATAAAGAATGTTTTGAATAATTAAGTAATGTGAGGTTTTATGCGTTTTGATATATATATATATGTGTATATGTATAAATATTTTGAGAAAATATAAAATTTTTTATTAAACCGGATTATGACATTTTTATACCGTATATGTGTATTTTACATATACAAAATATGTGTAGTATGCGTATATAGGATATAAAGATGTTACACTTTGGACCCCCTTTCATCCATCTACACACACACACACACACATATATATATATATATATGTATGTATGTGTATATATATGTATGTGTGTGTATATATATACACATATTTTTTTATATATAAAATATACATACACGTTCATTTATATATTTATAAATATTATCTTTATATATGAATTTATATGTTTAAATTTAAATAAATAAATATATATATATATATACATTTAAACACACACACACACATATATATATATATATACACCCACACATTTATTTATATATATAAATTTTATATGTATATATGAATTTATTTATATTCATTTATATATTTAAATTTAAATGAATTATATATATATAATTTAAATGAATGATATATATATAATATATATAATATATATATGAATTTAAATGAATTTTATTTTAATTCATAAAATTTTCGTCAAAATTTATATATACATAAATAATCGACTGTTTGTGTATTATACGGAGAAAAGTATTTTTTAAAAAATAAAAAATGAGGCTATTATGCAACGTTTTCAAAATATGCAAAGTTGTAGGATACAATTATCATCTCTTAAGCATAGTTAATCTAACAATATAAATTAATTATTGAACTACTGCAATATTAAATGTTCAATTTTATAATAAATTCGTTTGTAATTTTTTTTTAATGAAAATTTAGCTCTCCTCCATGAATTTCAGGTTTTGCTATTGCAGATACAAATGCGACGATGGGCGACAGGACAACAAGCAGCACCGGTGAGGAAGCTTTGATCTGCCACGGACCAACTACTGTAATTTTCTGTGGAAATTGAGCCCCCTTTTAGTAATTTTCTGTATCTGCCACTGTCTACTTATACATGGTATAAGGATATTATACACATATATTTACATATATTTGCAATGTATATGTTATTCTTTAGTTATTTATTTGTAACATATATATAAAAATATATATGTACATATATTATTATTCTTTTACAACTTATATATATATGTACTGTTATTTTTAGTTATTTATATATAATATATGTTCACATATAAATTGATACAACTTGTTAAATTTGACAGAAAGCAAGAAATTAAAAAATTATTTAGATGATTTTTTTATAATATTTTATTGAATATGTGATGTGCATTGTATTAGAGCAAAAAATCTAAATCATTACATTTGAAAAAAAATTAAAACGATTTATAAATAAAAAATTAAAAATTAAAAAATATGAAAACCCATAGAAAAATCAACTAATGGAATTCTTGATTAAGAAAGAGGTACTAGTTCTTGATAATTGTGAGTGAAAGTCTCTTGAATTTCATTTGGCCAAGCAAACAAACTGTCAAAACATTAGTGCTTGAATCTTCCACCAAAATTACATCAGACTATAACAAAAATATAGGATTTAATGTATTTGTTTGAAGTCATTTGATATTTACAGTTAAAAATTAAAAGTTAAAACTATTAATTACCAATATAAGTGCGCATGTAACAGCATGTTAGTGATGAGAAATACAACTAAGAGGGTGTTTCTCAAAACTGGAGCTTTTCAGCTTATTGTGAATAAGTGATTTTTAGATTATAATCAGATTAAAAATAAGCAGTTAAACGTTTCTGTAAACTAATTAATAATCAGCTGATAATCAGTTTATAATCAGTTAAGTGTTTCTGTAAAATCAGCTTATAATCAGTTTTTAATTGCAGAAACTGTCAAAATGACCAAACTGTCCCTGTGTTTATTTATTGTATAAAAATAATTTTTTAAATGTCAATTCAAAATTTATTTTGCAATAATAATAATAATAAAAATAATAAAATTTATTTAAGAAGAAACGTAAAAGAATTTTGATGGGAACTAAAGTGTATAGGGTAAGTAAATTTGAAATATTGAAGATTAGGTAGGGATAGTATGGTCTTTTACTTGGTCAAAACTGCTTAAAAAATAAGTGCTTAAAAAAAAGTAGCAAAACCCAACTTTTAAAAAACTGATTAAAATCTGATTATAATCTACTATTTAAGTTTTCAGAAACACTTAAATAAACAACTTATAATCTAAAAACTGCTTATAATCAGTTTTGACCAGCTTTTAAGTTTTGAGAAACACCCTTTAACTCTCATTTTTGGATTTCAAGCACAAAATAGACTCGCTCAAGATTCATGTAAAGACGATTTTATGGGATTCTCAGGAAAAAAAAATCAACAATGAAGATAAAATTGTGATTACCTGATAAACACTCTAGCAAATTTCCATTTGCCATGCAATCATAAATGAGTGTCATATTTTCTCGGTCATCATAGTAACTAAATGAGGGACACTATGTTTCTATGATGAACTATCATTAAAAGTCTGATATGCATTAAAATCGTATCTTAAATGAAGATGTAAGAGGCTGAGAAAGAAGGTACAACGAAAAAGATATAAAATAGTGAGAAAAACAAGATGTAATAAAAAAAATATATTTAAAAAAATAAAATATAAAAAAGTAAAATTAAAAAAATAAAGATAAAAAAATTAAGAATAATAAAAATAAAAATATAATAAATGATGTAATTTTTAAGAATAAGTACTGCAGTTTAACTACGCCCAAAATCAAACCCTTAACTGTAACTTGTTGGACTAAAATATATTTTTTTCGTCCGCATTAAACTTTTGCTAAAATTACATATTTAGTCTGATCTCATAATATATATATATATAATAATTAGATTTATATTTCTTTAGTTGCTGACATGGCAAAATATAATTCGTCAAAATGCCTCACAAGACGTGGCTTTCCTTAAAATGCCAAATTCTATTAAACTGCCGTTTTAACGAGCGGTGCGGTTGATTTAGGATGAAAGCCTAATGGCTTGAATACCAGAACAATAATAATCAACAAAAACGTGGACTTATATATATAATGAACCAATAACATAAGACCACGTGTTAAAGAATATTCATTGGGTAATTTTCTTCTGCAAGTCTTTCACACATTATTGGCAGTGACAATATTTGCGTGATTGGCATGTACGTGTGTCTGTAACTCCAGTATATCTTCTTCTCCTCCATTAAATTCCTCTTACAGGCGACCCGATCCTGTTTGGCCGTTTGGGTAAAACCCTATCTGTTTCTCTCTCTCTCTATCAAATTAGAATATCAAAATCTCAAATCTCAAATCTCACTTTTTCTCTCTAAACTCTCTCTCTCTCTTCGACGACCTCTGTCTCCGATCTGTATAGAGAGAGAAAGGTAACGCATCTCTGGCACATCTCTCTTTCTCTCTGTTTGACTCCTAATTCTTGTTTGGATGCTGAGAAAATTGAGGATTAGGAAAGGATTTTTTTAGTTTATTAATTTTTCATGTGAGAAATGAGAATTTTGAGTTCTGAATTTTTTGATTTGCAGTATGCATGTGGTCACAACTGTGAAAGACGAAGTGTAAATTGATTTATTTTAGAGAAATGAGATTTGATTTAGAATTGACTATTCGTTAGTGATCATGATTTGATTTTTTTTTATTTAATTATAGGTTGTCGATCGCATAAAGTGGATATCTTTGGCTATATTTGAGTTCATTATTCGATTATTTTATGGTGATTGAGCTGCTACATACATCTTGATTGGTTGAATTTTTCTTTAGAAAGTTGAGATTAAATTGGAGAACAATGAAGAACAATGAACGTATTGCCAATTTTGCTTTAGCAGGTTTGTTTGTTTCTCTTCATTTTCCTTTTTTTTTAAAAGACTTTTCCTTTTTATTGCTATTTTCGACTTGTTAGTAGTTGTTTTTGCTGCATAATTTTGAGTTTAACTATGTGCAGATTTTTGTTTGTAGTTTTTAAATATTCCCTGCAGTATCATTTGTTGCTCAATGTTACTAAATAATAATAGTAGGTTTTAATATGTGAATGTTTATGATGGATATTTTGTTGACAAATGAGTGTATTCTTGCATCTCAAAGATCCTTAGTGGAAGGTTATGTCACCTGTGGCGCACAAAACTCTACCCATTTGTGTTTCCCCTCTTCCTGCCTTTGTTTGTCTTCCCATATGTGATTGACTGATGTTTTCAGTTATTGTAGTAAAGCCTAAAATATACTACTTTTTTAGTTCTTTTTTCTTCCCTTTTTCTTAGAATGTCTCTTGAAGTCTAAAATGATAAATGCTATAAAGGAGATCCATGGTTTGGATAAATGGGATTAGATATCAATAAAAGTCTCCTCATCTATGGGTTTTGATGAGATTACCATCCTTTGTTGATGTTTCTAACTAATGTATGAAAAATAGAGAGAGAATTGGGTTTTCTATATGATAGCTTTTCGTTAAGAATGATTTTGTTGATACAGTAGGACTCCTGCTTCATAATTATGATATATGTGACAACCCCATTTGTTCGTCTTCTCTTGTTTTTGAGCTTTACATTTTTTTCACTTTTTTTTAGTTGCATTTATGCTCACATTTTTAAATGCAGGTTTAACATTGGCACCGCTACTTGTGAAGGTGGATCCGAACTTAAATGTCATCTTGACTGCATGTCTCACAGTCTATGTTGGGTGCTACCGATCAGTCAAGTCAACTCCACCTTCAGTATGTGTAGCAAGATCAATTTTATTTTTTCTCTTTTATTATTTCACTGGCTCTAAATGAAGCTTACTGGAAATTTTTATTGTCAATCTTGCAGGAGACAATGTCTAATGAACATGCAATGCGCTTTCCCTTTGTTGGGAGTGCAATGCTATTATCGCTATTCTTACTCTTCAAGTTTCTTTCGAAAGACTTGGTTAATGCTGTGTTGACATGCTATTTTTTTGTGCTTGGAATCATTGCCCTTTCGTATGTTCTTTCCGTATGGGATATTTTACTAATTACGCATTTGACACAGCCTGTTTGATTTTTTGCAAAATTTCAGATTACTGATTGTTATCACTTTTTTGCAGGGCAACATTGTTACCAGGTATTAAACGATATTTGCCAAAGCATTGGAATGATGACCTGATTACCTGGCATTTTCCATTTTTCCGCTGTATGTATTCTTAAAGATTGTTTTTTCTGTCGTGTGTTTTGCTTGCATTAGATTTTGGATTTCTTTTTATTTCCTTCATTATTGTGGTTTACCAGATGCAGAGCTGCAAATGTGTTTAACCTGCAATAGCGTAGAACTTTGACTGCAAAATAATCATTTTCTGAGTTGCTTCTTGATTGTATGTGTTGCTTCAATTTTATTTGTTTACTATTGCTTGCTTTATCTTTTGCATATTTTTTATTTTTAAATTAAAGAAATAGAATGCTTGCTGATTTTTTTGGGATGCTCTAGACTGGTGTATTCAGAGCTTCTTGTCATTTGACTTCTCTTCATTTTCAGTAATAAAGTTGAATTTATATGTTTCAAGGCACTGCTTTTGGTATCTGTAGCTTCTGATTTCTGAGAAAATTAAGAAAATAGATGCTATCGAACAAGAAACCAAGGAAGATAATTAAGATATTTTTAGTAAAATGAATAATTATTGGGTGACCTTACTTTTCCTACTCATTTTGTTTCAATATTGTTTTTGTAGATTGAATACAGTATCCTTATCTTTGAGTTAAGAGTTGAAAAGACACTGTAGAGGGGAGGGAGGGCGCGAGGGTGGAAAGGGGAAGGGGAGTGGGGGGGAGTGGGGAGAGAAGGGAGAGAGAATGATTGATGAATAAAATAAATAAATGAAGCAAATATGTGCAAGCACGCATATTGTTACATCACCAACTCTCAACCTTAATATCTTTCTCCTGTCCCATTTGCCAAATATCTTACGCTGATCGTGCTTCTCAATTTCAAATAATTATCCTCTTGAAGTTATGCTATGTATTTAAGTGCCTGATTTTCATTCCCAAAAAATGATACTGGCAACTCTTTCTTTGCCAATGATATAATATTGCTCATAGGAGTTATTTTCCATTGCTGTCCTTGTGAAACTTGGGGCTAACTAGGAAAAAAAACCCCTGGGCACATGCAACTCTTTCATCCAATTTTTCCTATTCAATGTTTCTAAAAATCAACATTTAGGGTGTGTTCACTTCTAGAAACTGTGCCTGTTTTCCAGAAAGTTTTTCTATGGAAAATAGAAAATGAAAGATGATGTCCGCACAGTCTAAATTTTCTAAAATTAAAAATAGAAAATAAGTTTTCAGTTTTGTAAAATTTAAGATGAGACAACAAAACATATTTGACATGTTTTCTAAATTTTCCCTTTATAATTAGAAATTGGTTTTCTAAAGTGAAAACACGGCACAAGCAAATCGGGGTCAAATTTTTTACTTTTTTATTATCAATTCCCCTATCGAATCCCGGATTAAACTTCA
Source organism: Garcia nutans (assembly GCA_947685225.1). Taxonomy (NCBI): domain Eukaryota; kingdom Viridiplantae; phylum Streptophyta; class Magnoliopsida; order Malpighiales; family Euphorbiaceae; genus Garcia; species Garcia nutans. The sequence goes on from CANTUV010000013.1 coordinate 5,638,797, forward strand.
AGTAGTTATTGTTTTTGCTTTTCTTTTAAACTTTAGATAGGTGGTTGTGTTATAAATGGGAAATCAAAGTCCCAACAAAATTTTATATTGAATTTTTCTGCTTTTGTTATTGTTTTTTTTCATTTTTTTTATTAATTCTCAATTTATTTTATTTTCATATTTATACATAGACATAATATTATATATATTATTTGAGAAATTTGAAAAATAATTTCTTATTTTTCACAAATTAATTTATGTTATAATTTTTATAAAAATTATTTAAATTTTCTTTAAATAAACATATTTTCTAATTTTTTAAAACAAAAATAATTTTCTTCTTTAACAAAAAAAAAACATATTTTCTTGTTTTTCTTAAAATAAAAAATACTTTTCCATTTTTATTAAATGACTGAGTTTTCTAAATTTTCTATAGAAAATAAATACTCTAATTTTCTTAGAAAACTGAAAATAGAAAATAGAAAATTATTTTCTATAAGTAAACACACCCTTAATGTTTTCCTTGTATTTGGAATATCTTGCCAAGTATCCATGTCCTGTTCAAGGTGTTTGAAAGTGTCTGATATGAGGGTTGTTCAAAGAGTTGGAGTAACTGAGCAGTGTATTTGCCACTCAACCACGCTGACTTTTGAATGGGCCTGACTAGTTTTTCCTTTGTTTCCTTTATCAGTATCATTTGTATGTTAGAACATTTGTATTGTCTACCACTCCAGAGAGTTCTTATTTGGTCCAGTTGATATCTTGCTTGCATTATGCAGAATGATATTTTTCCTTGTGCCTTTCTTACACAGCTTTGGAGATTGAGTTCACTAGATCTCAGATTGTAGCTGCAATTCCTGGAACATTTTTTTGCGCATGGTATGCTTCCCAGAAGCATTGGCTTGCTAACAATATTTTGGGCTTGGCTTTCTGTATTCAGGTACAACATTATTCATATGAGGCACCATTGTTGCTGTTGTTTATCTGTGAACAATTATTAGTTACTTCAAATTATCTATGTGTTTTCTAGATGAGAGGTTCTCTTGTTTCTTTCTTTTGTGTTGCTGGTTAGTTTCGTATGGACTGTATTAGAGCATTGTTCTGGCATGGTTTTAAATATTGACTATTATGTTGTGTATTGACATATTATCATGCCGAATCCCCACAACAATGTCATACTGACATGTCTACACCACAGCTCTATTTGTGATTTAAAACCTTGATGCTGCTGCATCATTGCTAATCTATTGTTTGTTGACCCCAGCAAATTCATTTTTTTTCATTGCCTTGTTAATGTTTCATGGTTGGATGTTAACCTCAACTAGTAATACATAGACTATAAGCTATTATTGCTTAATAAGTTTTTGAGGGTTTTTCTCATATATGACTTGTAAATGCAAAATGTCTTTGTTAATGCTATTGGTAATGTTCTTTTAGCATGGTATTCTGAATACCATTAAATGATTTTAGCGATTTCATTGTGTGCTAATTTGTCCTTTGTATCAGGTTACATTATAGTTGTCATATTTATACATTTTCAATCCAATTTTCATATATATGCATTTGTGGTTGATTGTTGAATATACAAAGGATTTTCTTTAGAACAGTTTTGCTTGTTACTAGTTTTGAGATAATTTTTTCCGTTGTTTTTTCTAAGGAGCAGATATGTTCATTATTTGTTTATTATGAGCGAAGGATTTTGTTTTTGTTTTTTTGGCAGGGAATTGAAATGCTTTCCCTTGGTTCCTTTAAGACTGGTGCCATCCTCCTGGTAAGAATTCACATTGACTGATTGATGTTGATCTACATACTTTATGGATAAATGTTGCTTGACAATCAGAGATATGCCAAATTTAGTTTGTGGAAGAATTTTGTTTGCAGTGAATGTTCTTACTGTTCCTTGCATCAGACAAATGTTTCTTGAATATCTTGGTCTTGGGGTTCTATTACCTGAGTCACTTTATTTTCTGAGATGCTTTAAGCACAGGGATCTCCATCAGGAGGTCTTAGGCTTCTATATGGTTGGATGCAGTTGTAGAATTTTAGGGGAAGGGAAGAGCTACCCACTCTTGTGCAGCTCATTTAATATTTTGATGTACCTGCCTATGGAATCATTAGATTCTTTCTGATGTAAGATCAGATAGTCAAATTTGACAAGGATATGATATACTTGTGCATATTTGCTTTGCATTTCTGTTTCAGACACTCATCAATTGCTTCTGACATTTTTCATTCATCCTACTTATTACAGGCTGGACTTTTTGTATATGATATTTTCTGGGTTTTCTTCACTCCCGTAATGGTTAGTGTTGCAAAATCTTTTGATGCTCCTATAAAGGTTAGTTTTCTTGCATTTGTTGTTTGTTTGTAAGATGTTGTAGATGTTTTATTGTAGCTTTCAATATGATTTATTGTAGTATACTAATTATATTACTGCTTGATTCTTCCATAGTTATTGTTCCCAACTACAGAAGCTACACGACCATTTTCAATGCTTGGACTTGGTGATATTGTAATCCCTGGTAAGGTCTTAAAGTATCAAGTTAGCATGTGTAGTTCAGTGCCTATGATTCAGTTTTCAACGAGTTTTTACCATGTGAAATTAGCTAACTTCATTTGTTTTATTTTTCTAGCCTATACACTATTTTATGATTTAGATGAGTTGACAGAGCATCTTATTGAGGCTTCTTTATGTGTAGAGATATGATCCCAAGTGAACATAATTTGATGCCGGGTTTAAGTTTTATGGACCTTTATTAATTTAAATCTGACTTTAACGGCCATTAAAAATATGGGAGTATGTATTTGTTGTCTAACCCTGCTTGATTTAGGTGGCTGATTAATTGATTTGGTCTTCTTGATTCTCTTAAACATGTTCGGTGACAAGTGAGACTGTTGGCAAGAATATTGTGTACTAGTTCTAATAGACTTTCTTGTGTCTGCATGTTACAGTAGGAGAAGTCACTGTACTTTTAGAGGAAAGTCTTGCATTTTGTTCTTAATCTCCATCATAGCTATATTTCAAATTTCTCTTCATCAGTAGTAAGAACTAAGAATTTGCCATGAAATTGGTTGTACACACTAAGTTAACACTATGATTTGCCCTCTGCTCCCCATTACAATGTGTTGTAGGGTGCCATATAGGATTCTTTTTCCTGTTATTGTAGTTTCTTCTCTCTTATTCATTAAAATTCTGAACTGCAAACAATTGTATCTGAATATGAAATTTATCTCTGAATATTAAGTGTCTTGTAATAGTTGTGGAGCAATTATTATTAAACAGGCTCTCTTGAATGAACATTTTTCTGTAGTTCTTAATTGCTTTTTTTATGCATTTTCCCTTCTCAGGAATTTTTGTAGCTCTGGCATTGCGATTTGATGTTTCTAGAGGAAAAGACAGCCAGTATTTCAAAAGTGCTTTTCTGGGATACACTTTTGGTTTGGTCCTTACAATTATTGTCATGAACTGGTTCCAAGCTGCACAGGTTACTGGACATGTTCTCTTTGTCTTCTTCCTTCCCATAATGCATGCCAGCTTCCAATATAATACCCTCTCTTTAATTTGTTTGAACATTTTAGCCTAATTGCTGTGCATTTTCTTCTTGTGTTTTCAGCCAGCACTTCTATATATAGTACCATCTGTAATAGGATTCTTGGCAGTTCATGTCATATGCAATGGCGATGTCAAACCGGTATGTTCAAACTCTTAATGATAAATTTTTTTATATTTGGTATTGATTATTGTGCGACTAATTTTTCTTATCCCCATTCTCGGTGCTTTAAGAGGGTCTTTTATTTTATGTGGAAAGAATGAAAAAGTACTGGGAGAGAAGATCAAGGTGTACAAGTTGAAGGAAAAAATATAGAAAGACCCTAATCTTATTTCCTGAAAAAACGAGCATTTTTCCAATTCATTCACTTGCCTATGTTGTTGGCAGAATGTAACTGGACTCTGTGGGCAGTAAAAATTTTGTAACACTACCCTAAACTTCTGGGTGGATTAAAATTGCAGTTTTGAAACATAGAAGATTGTGTTCCAATTGTTAACATGTTCTGCAAAGAAAAGAAAAAAGGTATTTGGTTGTCCTAGGAATGCTCGCAAATGTCTTTTAAAATTTAGTTTTGCGATGGAGGCTCCCCTTTATAGCTTTATAGCAGTGTTGAAAGAGGAATCTGCTCACGGAGGTGTATATCTTCTTCTTAAAGGGATTGCAATTTCAATATAGTTTTAGCATGGTTTCTGCATTTACATATACAGTACTTGGTATTGATTTTCATATACATCACTTTGTTTTGATTGTCATATACAGCACTTTGTTTTGATTTTTCAAAAATTCATTTTGACATTTCCTCTCTACTTGAATTACATTTACTTTTCCAAAAATTCTTTTGACACTTTCTCGTTGAATAACATTTTCTTTTTAAATGCTATTTTTGAATATTATGTGCAGTTGATGGAGTTTGATGAATCTAAGGTTGCTGCTTCATCGTCTCAAGATAACAGCGAGACCAACTCCAGCAAAAAGGTGGAGTAAAAAATTCGTGTAGCTTGGGATAGAAATATTGTTGTTTTCTTTGAGGACCTAAACGTTCTTAGATCAATCTTTTGCTAACTTGTGCAAGCTGCACACGGTGTAACAGATTTTGGAATTAAGCAAAAAATAATATAAATTTAGCTTCTTATAGCAGGACCTGTTCGAAGCTCAGTTTCATTTGATTCTTCGAGCCTTCATTATTTAAATAATGAAGTCATTTTTTGAAAAGTGAAATTTTTTTAATTTTTTTTATTTACAGTCTATCTGGCTTGGCTAAAGTGAAGTTATAGTAGCACTTGGTTAATGTGCTCAGTTCGATGAAATGAGATTCTGGCCAAAGTTTTGGTTGGCTCATTAATATCTTTTTATTTTACATAGCATGATAAAGAATTCTTTAGCTTGTTGACATTAGCCCACGAGAATATGACCAATGCAGTTGGTGATGTTGAAGTCTTTAACGTCAGCTCCATTCGTATTCAAGATATGCTCTGGTTTTGTAGGGAAGATACAGAAAATCTTGTAGCTTTCTCCCGTAACTTTGTCTTGCACCTCTCTTTTTTTTCAGTAGTTTACCGTGTGGTTTTTAGTTTGCTGTGGTTTCACATGTGGTTTATTTTTGCCTATGATATAGTTTAATTTGTTATTTATTTTAATTTTCATCTGTCAGTATAATTTTTTTATTATAATTTCATGATTTGAAAACTCTGAATTTTTAAGGCTATATTCAGGATGATTTTTATTTTAGTTTTTTTAGTAATTAAAATATGTTCAATAATATTATTAAGTTTTAAATTTTTTCCGGTTAAATAAAAATTGTTTTTAAGCTAAATATGAAATTTATAAAATATGATTATACATGTTTTGGCTTTGAGAAGATATTTTATATTAATATTTTTTTTTCGCTTTTATTGCAATTTTCTCTTTTCATAATAATTTATACAAATTTTTTTCTTTTTCTTTTTCTTTTCTACATGTTTTTTGCTCTTTTACTTTGTTGCAAATATAATCTTAAATATTGCGGAGATTAAAGCTGGAGAAGTACTTCAGAATTCAAGAAAGATTGGATATATGCGTTTTAGATTTAGTAATGAGAATGGGGAAAGAAAAAATTGTTTTACATGCAGTGATAGTGTTTCATAGCACTTGTTTTATAATGTCTGAAATTTTCAAGTGGTGATTTTTTGAATTATATAAATATTGGATTGAGAGTGACTCAGATATTCAAAATTGATGAAAAAATAGGAAGCCTCAAAAAGTTAAAAGTTAAATTGGGTTATGGATAAAATTGATATTTTTAAAAAAGAATTTTTAAGGGGTACAATTTTAAAGAAATGTCCTTTTAATACTAAAATTAGATTTTTACTAAAATTTGGATGAAAGATATGAAAATATAACTTTAAATTAATTTTTTTAAAAAATTATTTTTATAATTTTATAAAATTAAAAGTGAGTAGAAAAAAGAGAGAGAAAATGATATTTTGTAAAAATGTTTGTGCTTGTATATTTATAATTTGCTATTTTTTTTTATTTTTATGGATTATATAAGTTATTTTCACTACTTTAATTGAATTTTTGTGATAAAATTAGTTAATTGAATCTGTTAAGAAAGGAAAATTTGAATATGGAACTAAGTGAAGAGAAAATTGATTAGATGTATAGTTTTTAGCTTAAAACTATGTTTAAAATAACTTTTGATCCATAAAAAAATTAATTTAGAGTTTTGGCAAAATTAGGATTTAAAAGTATGTATGAAATTAATTCATAAAATAATTTGTTGTGAGTTCATATTTGATTAAGAATAAGTGCATTTATGTAGTTTTTAAACAAAAACTAGACTAAAAGAAATTTTTAAATTTACAACGTTATGAATTTGGGGTTATGTAAAATTTAGGGTTTAGTGAAAGTTTAAAGTTTTATGATTTAAGTGATGGTTTATAAAATGTTTGATAAATATGCTCTAAATAAAAAGAGTTTGATTTTGATTTAAGAAGTATTTCTTTATATATATATATATATAGTTAAAGTAAAGACAAATGAATGATAAAGAAGGAAAGTGCTTTTTTCTCAAAGAATTTTTATTATTTTTAACAAAGTGACATTATAATTGTATGTTTGATTGAAAATAAGAGAGAATTAAATTTTTCGAACCATACTGATAATAAAACTAACTTCTTGATTGAATGGCTAGGGAGAGAGAAGATGCCCATAGTATTAATGGATACTTTTTGTCATCAGTAGACACTTTGTATCACCAGTGATAGTGGGTACCCATGTCATTAGAGGTCCATTGGCCATATTCTTTACAATGTGTATTTATTTTTAATTAGTAACCCTGTATCAGAACCTAAGATTTTAAATTCAGGGTACGAGGGTAAAATAAATGAAATTTACAAAGATAAAAAAATTGCAAAGTGATTAATTTTTATTAATTATATTTAACATTGAATTTATTAATGCTATGATAAGTCAATTTGCATTTAAAATTGTTTACATATTTTATTAATATTTTAAAGTGGTGATTCTATTTCTTTTACATATGGTACTTTAGTAATTTTTTTATGTTATTATTTTTGATGAATTATAAATATGCAATAATTACTATGCATTAGCTTAACATGTTAGATTTATTTCTAATACGCAGATCAGACGGACATGATAGATTCAGCGGAGTGAGATCTAGAATTTCAAAATCAACTACAAATCAAAACATGTTTATGAAGGATTTTATATCATGTATCTATTTTGTTCATATAGCAATGTTGTAATATTAATGACAGTTGTATAATTATGATCATTCTAGAGTTTTGTATACTTATAATTATGGTTTAGGTTAAACTTTATAGTCAATTATATTAGTTATGGAGAATATTTAATGTGCAAACATATTGATAGAAGTAAAGGTATTGAACTAAATTATAGATGATGGATGGTGAAATGATAAGATTGGAGTTGAGATTGAATGTGAGATAATATAAGAAGTGTAACATTCATGTTTTTACTAAAAAAATAATAATGATAATAATTTAAAAAATAATTTAGAAAATTAATTAAGGTGTTGGAAGATGGAGAACATAAGTATGTATATGTGAAATATAAAGAAAATATACATATCATATAAAGTCAAAAGTGAATAGTTAAGGTCAAGGGTAAAATAGTAAAAATAATAAAAAGTAAAAGTTAAAATATAATAATAATAATAATAATAATAATAATAATAATAATAATAATAATAATAATAATAATAATAATAATAAAAGAGATAGAGGAAGATGATGGAAAAAATTTAGTTGATTATTAAATATTAATTAATTTATTAAATAATATATGTGTGTGGTTATAAATTAAAGAGAAAGAAATTAAAATACCATTTATGTTCATCTTCTTCCTGTTGTCCCAAGATGGCAACCAAGGGGGGGGGGGGGGGGGGGGGGGGGGTGAATTGGTTTCCTCAAGAAATAATGACAATTTTAAAAAAAAACTCAACAAACAAGAAATGCGGAATAGAGAGTTGGTTGAGTAATGGAAGAAAGAAAGAATACACAAGATTTATAGTGGTTCGGATTTACTTCAATCCTACATCCACTTCCTTAACAACTTGTTAAGGTTCCACTAGTCTTTGAAGTTTTCACAAGCTCACTTCCAACTTTACAAGTGTTTTTCTTAGGCTCACACTTACAACCCAAACAAGAGTTTTACAAGGCTCACTCTCACAACCTAACAAGAGTTTTACAAGGCTCACTCTCACAACCTAACAAGAGTTTTACAAGGCTTACTCCCACAACCCAAGTGTTTCCCAAGCTTACACTCAAACTTATACCACTACAAAAAAATACGCTATCTGCGACGGACAGAATCCGTCGCAGATCCGTCGCAAATCAAGTCTTGCGACCGATCTGCGACCGATTTGCGACGGATACGATCCGTTAATAAAAAAGGCGTCGCAATTTTCAATTTGCGACAGGCCGTCGCAGATTTCGTCGCAGATTTCCGTCGCAAATTCCGTCACAGATTTTCGTCGCAAATTCGTCACAGATTCCGTCGTAGATTGCCGTCGCAGATTCCGTCGCAGATTGTCGTCGCAGTATCTGTCGCAGATTCCGTCATAGATTTCAAATATCCGTCGCAAATTCGTAGCAAATTCGTAGTAATTTAATATTGATTTTTATTGGAACTATTTGTATTATCAATTAATTTTATGAGAACTTTATAAATACATTTGGAACATTTAAACACAATCTAAAAAAATACTAATTACATTGATAAAAATAATTCTTTTATTAATCTTCAATAGAATAAAATATTTTATAATTTAACTATACAAGTGTTAAGAACACTACTATAAATAATCTATCTTGAAAATAACAATATAGATCTTCAATTATCATTTTCCATTGAATCATGACTTGCATCATCATTATTAACCTGCAAATAATATTAAAAAGAGTAAATGAAAAGAATAATATGATACACGTATTCTCAACCATTGAAGTGTGTTTAGAGCTTGGATGTATTAGAGAGACAAATTATAGTTTCTGTGATTGATCTTTGTGTACATTTGGATGTTCCTTTAAGCTGTCAATGCCCATAATTTCTTCCGATAGATGGAGATTCTGATGCATTCAGATTATAGTAATGAATGAATCTCATTGCACATTCACAAAAAACAAGAGTTTAATGCCACTAGAAGATTCTTTGTTGTGCTATTATCCCTTTCTAAACAACTAACAATTGTAATATAACACCCACTGAACCTACCTTCTTTGTCAATGATATGCAACTAGAGAAATAAAACTTCATTTAAAATGTAACAATAACCTGAGATATTGTACTTAAAAAATGAATCATGGAGAACCTAAAAAAAAAATAGACCCATTGTGCTAATAGGATAACAGAAATGGAAGAAAAAATTGCCACATCATCTTAAAACAATTCAAGGAAACTGACAAACCTGATAGTCGATATCCATTTTTCCCATCTTTGGCTGCATACGTTCACGTTGCTTCTGTTTTAACTTTTTACTGTCCTCTTTTTCAATGTAAGCCTGCATAAGAAGATAATGCAGTAAATTATCAAGCCATAAGTAATAACAAGATCTTTTAGTTTGATCTCCAGTAGATCCAACTGAACAAATGCCACATAAAGAGTATGGCAAGTACACTGGCTATCAAAAAAACTTTTTTAATGGATGATTGTTCCAAAATCCTAAACTAGAAAGGCATGACAAAAAGTTACCAAGGGAAATCAAAGAATAATTATATTTGCTAAAGGATCTGCTCATTTCAACAAGAAAATTATATGCATGTGTGTGTTTGAGAAAGAAAAAGTGTCCAAGCAATGGTAAGATCTTTTTTTTTTATGGAGAAGCACAAACATGTAAAAGATTAATCGCATAATAACCACCTGTCTAATTTTCTCAATGCCAGTGGCTGCAATGAAATCAGGAAGCTGAAAAGGTTGCTTCTCAATACCACGCTTTCCCTACAAAATAAAATGAAGATCTGATGAGAGACACGTTCTCACAAGATAATAGAATATATAGTAGCTGTATGATTTAGCAATCAGCCCAGATACTTGGGATTCAAAACTATAATTAATACTAAATTTAGACGAATCTAGCCCGAGCATTTAGCACAATGTAAAGGCATCTGAAAATTCAAAGTAGATGAATTAGCACTTCAACAATGAAAAATCCCCAATATGTAACATGCAAATATAAGTCATAATTCAAATGGAGAAATAAAGTAAAATAAATCATTCAATATCTAGATCCCCAACCACTAGCAAATTATATTATATTAAAAGAGAAATCATTCAGAGAATTAGAACTTACTGGACTGCTGCAATTGTTTTGAAAAGAAATTAAACTAATAGAGTAAAATACTTTGTCATATAAGATTTGAGACTAAATGCTTTCATGTAATATAATCAGCACAGAATCTGTCTACTGTAGACAGCAACAAGAGTATGGACTGCCTAAGGAACTCAATCATACATTATTTTCTTTTAATCACCACTAGTTTTATCTGTCTTACATAGTATAACGGCATAAGTTTTCATTTCATACCTTGTCCCAAAGCAAAGGATGGATATAGTTTCTGCTGCATTTGAAGGACTTGGTGAGCAACGGCATAGTAATGCAGTCTTCGAGTTCCCTCCCTGTGAGATGAGAAACTTCAGCTTGTCAATACAAAATTTGATGTAAAGGTGAGATGGATTAATTGCGGAAGAACTAACAAGAGCATCTTGTAGAATCTGAGTAAGCTTAGAATTGCGATAAGGAATGTGGCTTGCTTTGGTTTATGGACCGCATGTCAAGGCACTTATTACATTTCCTAAAGCAGACAGAGATTTGTTGATAGTCTTGGCTTCTTCAAGAACTTTCCCTTCAGCTCCAGTCTTTTCTACCTTCTCTGACCCTGCTAAGTCCACAAGGACTACTTTTCCAGTTCTGACCCTGTCAACAGCACCAAATTTAAAGATCACTTCACTTGAAACCTTGAACACAGACATGAAAAATCAAAAAATGAATACCTCTTATCAGTCAGTTCTTGCTGAACAGTGAAAATGTAAATGCAGTGGCTTCTACTTCTGGCCATGTTCATTTCTATCCATGTTAAAAGCCAGCAAAAAATAAATTCTGGAGATCTATGGGAACTGTACTCACCAAGAAAAGTAATGGACACAGTGCTCCATTTACAGAATACTTTTCTTTTATGCAATTTATATTTAAAAGGGAAATCAAAAGTAGATATTTTATTGAAAGAAAAAGAGAAAGATACGAGTCTCTCCAGCTGCTCTGTTAACCATCCCACTCTGCAAAATCAAGCTCTAAGTTAGAAGGTGGGCTCTTTACTAGAAACTAAAGACAAAGTCCAGTGCCAATTTGAATCTTACAGATAAGCTTTGTAAAGCTTCTGCTGGGTTTTATAGAAATCTGGAAAAAGAAATTTAAAGCACTCGCAAATCAGTAAACATATATTGAGAAACATTTGACAAGTCACAAATTATAATTATATAATAGGCTGTCTCAGTTAGAACAGTCTAAGCCACTTCTTTGAGGTAATGAAGGAAACAACACTGCTCACATAAGCACTACATACAGACCACTGAAAAAAAGGAACATAAAATTCATAGAAATCCGGCCAAGCATCTATTCCTCGCTCATCTAGCCATGAATCAAGCAGGCATATTTGACATCATAAAATTCATTTGTGAACACAATAAGATAATCTTTTCCAATAAAGACAACAAGTGTCATTTCTGACAACATGCTTACCACGTGTCCAGCTGCTCTCAGCCCTTTCCTGTAAAACACAAAAATAAAAGGGATGATCCCACGCAATTCTTGTAAACAGGAAACAGAGATAATAATCTGATATCAGATCAGAGCTCAATACCAGCTAATGAAAACTAATACCTTAAATTTTCAAGAAGAATCCATCCAAGCAAAGTGCCATCTTGTGGTGAGATCCTTGCAATGCAATCAGTCTACATAATGAGAAAACAAAATTTAGAAAGATATCCAACTATGAGGAGTCAACTGCTGTATTAGAAAAATTCTTTTGCATTCTTAGCAAAGACTAGTGATTAAATCTTCTCTTCACAAAGTTGAAAGTCTAAGGGAGGCGGCCCTAGAGACTTGAGACAGAGAAAGATAGATATCAGCAATTTCAGAACTAGAATCATGTAAGGGGATCATTATAAAATTTGAGGATAAGTATAATCACATCGGTAAGAGTTATGGAAAGAATGTTGGAGACGTTAACTGCATAATGTGTTCACAATTACTTTTAACAGTCAAAATACAATCTTCAGATGGCTCCTCCAAGCATGTTTCTGCCCATGGTCTAGAGAAAGGATAGCCCTCAAAGTCATAAATTGCTTCTTTTCGTGATATGATAATCATAGCAACCACATGTACGTTGGAACATCATAGCAGATTTGGCAGATTAGTATCCAATCATGGATTTGACAATGAACAATAATCAATGAATCAAAGATGTTTAGAAAAATATTCGGCATTTGCGACGGAAATCTGCGACGGACATGTTTCCGTCGCAAATTTGCTACGGATCTGCGACGGATTTGCGACGTAACATTTTCCGCAAAAATTCTCGGCGGGAGTAATCCCGCCAACTTTTGCGACGATTATTTGCGACGCACTGATTTTTGTCGCAGATCTGCGACGGATTTGCAACGGATTTGCGACCAATTTCTCAAAATTCCTCTGACTCGTCCTTCCGTCGCAAATCCGTCGCAGATCCGTAGCAAATTTGCGATGGAAAACATGTCCGTAGCAGATCCGTATCAAATTTACGACGAAAAACATGTCCGTCGCAGATTTTCGTCGTAAAATTCCGAATATTTTTATAGTGAAATTTGCGACGGCAATAGATGGTAGCAGATCTCCATTGCAAATTGGTTTTTTTTAGTGTTTTCTCTCTCGCGCCAAGTTTCCGCGCCAACTTTTGCGACGATTATTTGCGACGGAATGATTTTCGTCGCAGATATTTCTCAAAATTCCTCTAACTCGTCCTTCCGTCGTAAATCCGTCGCAGATCCGTAGCAAATTTGCGATGGAAAACATGTCCGTCGCAGATCCGTAGCAAATTTGCGACGGAAAACATGTCCGTCGCAGATTTCCGTCGCAAAATTCCGAATATTTTTATAGTGAAATTTGCGACGGCAATAGATGGTAGCAGATCTCCGTTGCAAATTGGTTTTTTTAGTGTTTTCTCTCTCGCGCCAAGTTTTCGCGCCAACTTTTGCGACGATTATTTGCGACGGAATGATTTTCGTCGCAGATCTGGGACAGATTTGCAACGGATTTGCGACCAATTTCTCAAAATTCCTCTGACTTGTCCTTCCGTCGCAAATCTGTCGCAGATCCGTAGCAAATTTGCGATGGAAACATGTCCGTCGCAGATTTTCATCGCAAATGCCGAATATTTTTGTAGTGTACAATGGTGTTTTCAATGCTAACACCTAACATTCATAACAATTCAAATACAAGTTTAAGTAAAAGAAAATTTGTTGCTTGGCTATGAAAATCTTTTCTCAATGTTGTCTCTTTTTTGTTTTCTCATAGAAACTTTGTATTTATAGCCAATGTGGTCTTACTAGCCATTATTGATGTTGAGAATAAAGTCTTGGCAGATTAGACCTTCTTTACTTAAACTATCCGAAGCACTTCGCGGTCGCCCTTCATACAAGGATGGTCGCGCTCATGCTTCACGCGGTCATCCTTTTAACAAGGGACGGTCGCTACTTTTGAAAAACTTCAACGGTCGAATTTTAGTGCTCTGCAGCTGGAATCTTGCCCATGATGTGTTTGTCGGACCGTTTCTTGCCCATGCTGTGTTTGTCGGGACGGTCGCGCCAAGCAGAGGTGCGGTCGCCCTTTTTGAATATTGAAGTGGGTTTACAACGGTCATGTCACGTGTCACTTTCTGACAGAGCAAAAGAGATGTCTGCCATAATTTGAATCTTCGCGGTCGCCCTTGGTAGGTTTTCGCGGTCGAACTCACATTCTCGCGTCGAACTTCTGGATGCACCTGAGGACGCGAACACTACTGTCTCTTTGAGCAATTTCTTCTTGAATTGTTGGGCGGTCGCAACTCTGAATGGGGCGGTCGCTAAAGTGGTAAGCGAGGTCGAATCATTCACCGTTCTTGTCACCGCGAACCTTACTGTGATTGTAATGATTTAAGTTCCTTGAGTAGCGGTCGGGCAAGTATTTTGGACGGTCGCCATTCTGTAGGCGCGGTCGCGACTATGGTCGAACTTCTAACCGCGAAACCTACTGTGACAAGGTTTCATTCTGTAATTGCATGGAGCGGTCGTATTTAGGTGAGGTGCGACCGCTATACTTGTTCTGTTCACCTTTAATTGAAGCAACCTAATCCTGCAACAAGATTTCTCAAACACAAGTTAAATAGATCATCCATTTGAGTTGTCAAGGATCAAAATTGAGATCATTTGTCTAACAATCTCCCCCATTTTGACTTTGACAATTCAAATGGAATGATGAGAGAAATAATAAGTCTAAAATGCTCCCCCTTAACATATGCAACAATCATGGTTAAGAGCATTTGTGATTTAGTAGTTTATCTTGGTGCAAATGTTATTGTTTGATGCAAACATTTCTCCCCCATAAACATTTTTCCCTTATTTGCAAATGTTCAACAAATTTCAACAAATTTTCATTATTGTTCTTAACAAATGTTCAACAAATTGTTCTTGTTTTCCCATTATTGTATTTTCATTCCATTTTGGTATTTTCTCCCCCATTGTCATAGGCAAAATGAAACAAATGTTAAGCAAAATCATTTAACAAAACAATGAAAGGGAATATAAACATTATATATATTAAAGTGGAGGAAAGTACAAGACAGAAAGCAAAGCAGCAAACATATGAAAATGCAAAAAACAAACTAAAGCTAAGCTATTCTGAGTCATCATCTACATCTAACTCTTCTTCAACTAAAGGAGCTTTCCCTTTATCTTGAGGTGCAACAGAGGCAGAGCTAGTGCTAATGGACTCTTCTTCTTCAGCAATGCTTTGGGTGTAATTACTTATATCCCAATCTTCAAGGTTGCATTGAGGCAAGTCCAATTTGCCTTGCATGTCATAAAGATCATGGTGCATGTGGGATATAAGGTCTATTCTCTTGTTCAAGTGCTGGAATCTCTTGGAGACACTTTTCTTGAACTTAGAAAGGTTCCTGGAGAGAGTCTTGATAGCTTGGAGGATGAGTTGTGTGGAGGATGAAGCAGTTTCTTGAGCAGCTTTTGATGAAGTTGCTTTTGGGGGTAATTCCACAACAACTTCTACAGAATCTCCCTCTCCCTCAATTGTATACCTTGGCCTTTTCTTTTGTTTGTCCATAACACCTTTCTTGCCAAAGGAGTATACATAAGATCCTTCAATCTTCCTTACACATCCAGCATGCTCTAAGTAATCTATTGTTATAGCACTAGAGGCTAGAGTGAAAGGGTTTCTCAAAGTAGCTAAGTTTAAATCATTCAGAAGGTTTAGGTGCCTAGCTATTTGAGTAACTTGAGAGGATAGGAAGAAGGTACCAGTTCTTGTAACAGCATGATGATAAAAGGTATCAATCAAGAACTTGGTGGTGTTTATTTTGATGTTGTGGGTGAAAGCATACAGAAAGATGAGGTCTCTTTTGGTGACTTTCTCATTCCCATCAGCTCTTTGGTGGATGGTGTAGGTAATGATCCTATGGAGCATCCAGTGGGTGAGAGATTTGATATGTCTGGCTTTAGATTCCTTTTCAAAAGAAGTTTCAATGGAAATTTCTCGCCAGAAATCAGAAAGGGTTTGGTTTGAGAAGATTTGGTCATTGTAAGAGGTTATACCTTCAGAAGGGAAGTTCCAAATGCTGCCAAAATCTTCTAGGGTTAAGGATTGATAATGATCAAAAAGCTTAAACCTTACCCCGTACCAACCTAGAGCAGAGTTTGCACTCTTTTCTATTTGAAGAGACATCAGAAATTCTTTGCTAAGACTGGAGTAGCCTACCTCTTCTGGAAAGACAAAATTTTCCCATCCAAGGACATCCAATAATCTCTCAATTTCGTCCTTGATGCCCAGTGCAGAAAGCATCCCACCAAAAGGAGATTTGGTGCCTTCAACTTTCTTTTTCTTAAGCATGGCATACCTAATGTCTTCTTCAGAGGTTTGGTGATGAGGTTTGTGAATTTTCTCACCCCTTTTTGACTGTGGAGGAGATGGAGGTTCAACAATAGGTTCTCTAATGGTGATTCCTGGAACTCTCTTGGCTTGACCTTTAATTTTGGAGGTGGTTTTTCTTTTGGGAGCCATTGAAAACAGAAGGAGTAGGAGTAATCTGAAAAACAGAGAGTGATTGAGAAACAGATGAGATTGAGAGGTTTTTAGGGTTTCAGAGGGAGGTTTGTGTGCTTTGATAGTCAAAATATCAGATAAACTGTTGTAACACACTCTTAAATAGATGGAATTAAGAAAATAGCCATTTATGACTGTTGAAAATGAAGAGTTGCGACCTGTCACACAGCCAACGGTTATAAATTTTCGAGCAGAGTGTACAGGGTGCGGTCGCAGATTTAATAAGGTGCGATTGCGAAATGGGGTCTAGCGACCATTAGTAAGATAGGTACGCTCGCGAGGGAAGAAACTGTCTGTAACGGTCGAAACTATTCAAATTGGTGCGGTCGCGCACAAATTTTCTCGACCGCGCACAGAGATTTTTATTGAATGAAACTAGCAGACGAAGTAGCGATCGCGAAGGGATACTGGAGCGACCGCAACAGACTTAAAAATGAAAGATTCAAGGAAAGATGAAAGATATTCCAAGTATGTTAAGAAAAATTAATTTCATGCACATAGAAACTTTATTGTAAGGCAAAAATTTTAATTAGCTCAATGTGATTCCATCAATCATTCCTAAATTGAGTTTGATGAAGTTAAGTCTATCTTCATTCAAGGGTTTTGTAAAGACATCAGCAAGTTGATTTTCTGTATCTATAAATTCTAAGATTATATTCTGATTTTGTACATTTTCCCTCAAGAAATGATGTCTAATATCTATATGCTTGGATCTAGAATGTTGGATAGGATTTTTAGACAAATTGATAGCACTAGTGTTGTCACATTTAATGGAGATATTGTTAAACACTTTACCATAGTCAAGCAATTGTTGTTTCATCCATAATACTTGTGTGCAACAAAAACATGCTGCAACATATTTAGCTTCCGTTGTGGATAAAGAAACCGATGCTTGTTTCTTACTATGCCAAGAAACTAGACAATTACCAAGAAAGTGACATGCTCCTGTTGTGCTCTTCCTATCTAATATACTACCAGCATAATCTGCATCTGAAAATCCTATAATATGAAATGATGTGTTTTTAGGATACCAAAGTCCTAAATGTATTGTACCACTCAAATATTTCAAGATTCTCTTAGTGGCATTCAAGTGTGATTCTTTAGGACTAGTTTGAAATCTAGCACAAAGACATACACTATACATTATATCAGGCCTAGAAGCAGTTAAGTAAAGTAGTGATCCGATGATACCTCGATATTTCTTCTCATCTACTGCTTTACCATTATCATCTTTACCTAATTTCAATGATGTGCTCATAGGAGTTTTGCTAGTTTTGCAGCCATCCATTCCAAATTTCTTGATGAGTTCTTTTGTATATTTGGATTGGTTGATGAAGATCCCATCTTTACATTGCTTGACTTGCAGTCCAAGAAAAAACTTGAGTTCACCCATCATGCTCATTTCAAATTCCCTAGTCATACAAGAAGCAAATTCTTTGCACAAGGCTTCATTAGTAGCTCCAAATATTATGTCATCCACATAAATTTGTACAATCAAAATGTTGTGCTTATCCTTTTTAACAAAAAGAGTTGTGTCTACTTTTCCTTTTGAAAAACCATTTTCAAGCAAATATGCACTAAGTTTATCATACCAGGCTCTAGGTGCTTGTTTCAATCCATATAAAGCTTTGGTAAGTTTGAAAACATGATCAGGAAATTTGTAGTTTTCAAAACCAGGAGGTTGTTCAACATAAACTTCTTCATTTATGAGTCCGTTTAGAAATGCACTTTTAACATCCATTTGATAAAGCTTAAAATTCATATGACATGCAAAAGCAAGTAATATTCTAATAGCTTCTAATCTGGCTACGGGGGCAAAGGTTTCATCATAGTCAATACCTTCTTCTTGATTATAACCTTTGGCTACCAATCTTGCTTTATTTCTAATAATATGACCATTTTCATCAAGCTTATTCCTATAAACCCATTTGCATCCTATTATAGAATGATCTATAGGTCTAGGAGTAAGTTGTCAAACATTATTTCTTTCAAATTGATTAAGTTCATCTTGCATTGCAGTTATCCAATTTTCATCATTTAAAGCTTCCTCAATAGTTTTTGGTTCAATTTGAGAAACAAAAGCAACATTAACATCAACATGATTAATTTTAGATCTAGTAGTTACTCCCTTTGATGATTCTCCAATGATGAGTTCCTTTGGATGATCTTTCTTGTATTGCCAATCCTTAGGTAGATCTTGAGTCTTATCTTCAAGTTGATTGATCTTTGGAGCATCAATAGATTCAAGAGGTTCAAGAGTACCTGCAGGGTCATTGAAAGTAATACCTTTCTTTTGATCAAGTTTAGATGATTCATCAAATACAACATGCATTGATTCTTCTATAACTAGAGTTTTCATGTTAAATACTCTATATGCTTTGCTATATGATGAATATCCTAAGAATATGCCTTCATCTGATTTGGATGAGAATTTTCCAAGATTATCCTTGGTATTCAATATGAAGCATTTGCATCCAAATACTCTAAAATATCCAATTCTGGGTATTCTTCCATTCCATAGCTCATAAGAAGTTTTATTAGTTAAATGCCTTTTATAAACACGATTTGCAATGTAACAAGCTGTATTAACGGCTTCCGCCCAAAAATAAGATGGTAAATCATATTCATTGAGCATTGTTCTAGCCATTTCGATTAAAGTTCTATTTTTCCTTTCAACTACACCATTTTGCTGTGGAGTTCTAGGAGCAGAAAAATTGTGTGAAATGCCAAGTTCATTGCAAAAGTTTTCAAAGTTTTCATTTTCAAATTCTTTGCCATGATCACTTCTAATAGATGTGATCACATATCCTTTTTCATTTTGAACTCTTTTTGCAAAGGTTTTGAAGTAATTAAAGGCTTCATTCTTTTGAGCTAAGAAATTAACCCATGTGAATCTAGAGTAGTCATCAACAAGAACAAATGCATATGATTTGCCTCCTAATCTTGTAACTCTATTTGGTCCAAACAAGTCTAAATGAATGAGCTCTAAAGGTCTAGAGGTACTTATAACACTCTTTGATTTAAATGAGCTTTTATGTTGCTTACCATGTTGACAAGGTTCACAAATCCTATCTTTATCATATTTTATCTTAGGTAAGCCATCAACTAAGTTCTCATTACAAATATATTTCAATTGATCCATACCAGCATGTCCTAGTCTTCTATGCCATAACCATGCATCATTATTAGTGGACATTAAACATGTATGATTTGAATGTATGCTGACATTGTAAGTGTTGTTTGTTCTAGTGCCCTTAAATATGATAACATCATTTGAATTTGTGATTTTGCATTCCTTGGAATCAAACTTGACAAAGTATGCTTTATCACAAAGTTGACTAACACTTAGCAAGTTATGTTTCAAACCATCAACAAGCCATACATCTTCAATTAAATCCTTACCAATAGAACCAATGGAGCCAACACCAAGAATTTTACCTTTAGCATTGTTTCCAAAAGTTACGTTACCTCCATGTTTATAGGTAATACTTGTAAAGAGCTTTGCATTTCCAGTCATATGCCTTGAGCATCCACTATCCACAAGCCATGTGCTTTCATTGGTAGTAGATTTTAGGCATACCTGCAAGACAATTGTGATCATCTTCTTTTAGGTACCCACATATAGTTGGGTCCTTGATGGTTAGTAGAAAGAGTGCCTTCTAAATTGAGATGAGCTTTTCTTATATAACAATAGAAATTTTTGTGACCAAATTTCATGCAATATGTGCATTGCCATGGTATCCTATGCTTCTGCATTTTTCTTTTTGCATTATACATACAACTACAAGTATGTGATTTCTTTTGTACAAGTTTAGTGAACAACAATGCATAATTATTTTTGGCTTTATCTCCTAGTGAACCATAAGAAGTTCTTTTAGACTTGGTGCAAGCATCTTTGATATGAACATCAGAAATTTTAGTTGTAGATGCTTTCACAAATGTTGGTTTGCTAGGTGCAATGTTGGTTGAGCCATTGAATCCTAATCCATATTTCAAGGAAGGTGATCTTTGATTATTAATTAATGTGTTCAATGCTTCCTTTCCTTTATGAAATCTGGAAATTGATTCTTTTAGTTCATGCTTCAATGCCTCATTCTCTTTAATCACCTTTTCTAAGTCATGTGAGCTTTTATTTAATTCTCCTATTGTATTCATTAAGTGTTCATTTGAGGTTTTCAATTCTAAGGTAGAGTTCTTTAAGCATATAAAATCCTTTTCTAACTTAGAGTTTTTCTCTTTATAGAGCATCATTTTAGAGAAATATTTTTCTATTTTAGAATTCATGTGCTCAATCAAGTCACTATCATCTATATCATTTATATCATCATGTGCTACAAGATCAAAGGATTGAGTACTTACCTCATTGGAGTCATCTTCAATAGCCATGAGACAAAGATTTGCAATTCCTTCCTCTTCTTCTTCTTCACTTGAGGAAGAGTCATCCCATGTGGCTTTGAGAGACTTTTTCTTTTCTTTATCCCATTTCCTTTTGTTCTTCAATTTGTAGCAATCCGATTTGATGTGACCAGTTTTTCCACATTCATAGCACTTCACCTCATTTTTCTTTTCTTTATCTTTGAAGGAGAATTTAGGAGGTGTACCTTTGTTTGCTTGTAATCTTTTCTTCCTTTTCCATTCAATCATTCTTTTTGAGAACATAGCCATTTCATCTTCATCATCAGTATCTTCATTGCTTGAGCTCTCAGCTTCTTTGATTGCTTTTAGTGCAATTGGTTTTCTCTTTTCTTTCTCACCTTGATCTTCTTCTTTTTCACTGTGCAGCTCAAAAGTGAGTAATTTACCAACTAGCTCGTCGGTTCTCAATGTGCTGAGATCATGAGCTTCTTCTATGGATGATACTTTGGATTCAAAGTTCTTTCTAGCTCTTAGGGCTCTCAAGATTTTACTGTTTACATCACCTTGATCATATACCTTGCCATACTTCTTTAGTTCATTGACAATTGCAAGTAAGCGATTGGTCATGTCGGTGACATTTTCATTTGGTTTCATCTTGAATAGCTCATACTCATGAACATGCATTTGTTTCTTGGTAAATCTTACCTGAGTTGTACCTTCATGGTAGTTTTCAAGTGTTTTCCAAATGCAATGTGCACAAGTTAAATGTTGAACTCTTCCACCTTCTTCTCTTGAAATGGAGTTCATCAAGATGGAAGCAGCTCTATTGTTCTTGAATCGATCTCTGATATTGCTAGTTGACCATTGAGCTTTGGGAAGTGGAACTTGAATACCGTCAACTTCATGAGTGGGAGATTTCCACTCATTTTCCACGAAATCCCATAGTTCAATCCCTTCACTATCTAGAAACAAATACATTTTGTGTTTCCAGTATGAGTAATCCGTTCCATCAAAGTAGGGTCTAAGAATAGAGTTAAGATTTCCATGAGAGCTTGATGAAGAAGAAGTTGCCATTGTGGATTAGATTTCACAATTAAGTTCAAGAAATCTCAGGGCTCTGATACCAATTATTGTCCCAAGATGGCAACCAAGAGGGGGGGTGAATTGGTTTCCTCAAGAAATAATGACAATTTTAAAAAAAACTCAACAAACAAGAAATGCGGAATAGAGAGTTGGTTGAGTAATGGAAGAAAGAAAGAACACACAAGATTTATAGTGGTTCGGATTTACTTCAATCCTACATCCACTTCCTTAACAACTTGTTAAGGTTCCACTAGTCTTTGAAGTTTTCACAAGCTCACTTCCAACTTTACAAGTGTTTTTCTTAGGCTCACACTTACAACCCAAACAAGAGTTTTACAAGGCTCACTCTCACAACCTAACAAGAGTTTTACAAGGCTCACTCTCACAACCTAACAAGAGTTTTACAAGGCTTACTCTCACAACCCAAGTGTTTCCCAAGCTTACACTCAAACTTATACAATGGTGTTTTCA
The DNA here is from genome assembly GCA_947685225.1 of Garcia nutans. Classification (NCBI taxonomy): domain Eukaryota; kingdom Viridiplantae; phylum Streptophyta; class Magnoliopsida; order Malpighiales; family Euphorbiaceae; genus Garcia; species Garcia nutans. The sequence continues at coordinate 5,661,105 of CANTUV010000013.1, forward strand.
ATGCTAACACCTAACATTCATAACAATTCAAATACAAGTTTAAGTAAAAGAAAATTTGTTGCTTGGCTATGAAAATCTTTTCACAATGTTGTCTCTTTTTTGTTTTCTCATAGAAACTTTGTATTTATAGCCAATGTGGTCTTACTAGCCGTTATTGATGTTGAGAATAAAGTCTTGGCAGATTAGACCTTCTTTACTTAAACTATCCGAAGCACTTCGCGGTCGCCCTTCATACAAGGATGGTCGCGCTCATGCTTCACGCGGTCGTCCTTTTAACAAGGGACGGTCGCTACTTTTGAAAAACTTCAACGGTTGAATTTTAGTGCTCTGCAGCTGGAATCTTGCCCATGATGTGTTTGTCGGACCGTTTCTTGCCCATGCTGTGTTTGTCGGGACGGTCGCGCCAAGCAGAGGTGCGGTCGCCCTTTTTGAATATTGAAGTGGGTTTACAACGGTCATGTCACGTGTCACTTTCTGACAGAGCAAAAGAGATGTCCGCCATAATTTGAATCTTCGTGGTCGCCCTTGGTAGGTTTTCGAGGTCGAACTCACATTCTCGCGTCGAACTTCTGGACGCACCTGAGGACGCGAACACTACTGTCTCTTTGAGCAATTTCTTCTTGAATTGTTGGGCGGTCGCAACTCTGAATGGGGCGGTCGCTAAAGTGGTAAGCGAGGTCGAATCATTCACCGTTCTTGTCACCGCGAACCTTACTGTGATTGTAATAATTTAAGTTCCTTGAGTAGCGGTCGGGCAAGTATTTTGGACGGTCGCCATTCTGTAGGCGCGGTCGCGACTATGGTCGAACTTCTAACCGCGAAACCTACTGTGACAAGGTTTCATTCTGTAATTGCATGGAGCGGTCGTATTTAGGTGAGGTGCGACCGCTATACTTGTTCTGTTCACCTTTAATTGAAGCAACCTAATCCTGCAACAAGATTTCTCAAACACAAGTTAAATAGATCATCCATTTGAGTTGTCAAGGATCAAAATTGAGATCATTTGTCTAACACTTCCTTATTTCCTCATGTGTGCCATTTTTACAAGGTCCAAAGCAGAAAATTTTTTTGCTTCCATTTTACCTCAAATTGGGTTAGAATGAAGTTTTAAAATTAAAAAAGATTATGGCTAAAATTTGGAAGTTGGTGGGAATGATGTTTAATTCATATTTAATAGTTAAAATACTTTAAAATGTGATTCTAAATAACTTTATATACTGACATTTTAATTAGATAGTGAATGGGATCAAATTCACACAACTTATTGGTGAAGGGCAATAGAAGAATTTGGAGTGGAGTAGAAATTTGATTTCCATTATCGCATTTAAGAGGCTAGTATATACTTTAACACTTATTTTAATTGATTGCATTGATTTCAAGCATTATACATTGCATATTGTGAATGTGTTTTGTTACTTAAAATTTGATTAATGTATGTGTTAGGCATTATTGGATGTAACAATGCTTAATACTATTTGTTTATGGCATTGTTAAGCCATTAAAGAATGGCTAATTGTGTTGTTATGTGCAAATTGTGAAAAGAGAAAATTGTGCTCTAAAATGTGGAAGAGAGCCACATTTACAATATATGTGATAATGATGTAATGTTGATAATAAAGAGGTCATATATGAATGGAAAATTGAGAAAATAGTATGAAATATGGAAAAAGAAGAGAAAAATGGATTATGAGAAATGTGTTTGCATGTTTATCTCATATAGAGTCTAGTTCCGGAAAGTTATTTTGGACTAGTTTGGCATTACCATATGCCTTTGGACGAGACATGCCCGTATCACAGATATGATTACGTCTTCAGGCGTGCCACGCTGGTGTCACAGATATAAATATGCTGCTGGACGAGACACGCTGGTGTCATGATTATTGAGACGGACCAAAATAATAATTTTGGAGATAGACTAATATATAAAAACTTTTGGACCCAATGTGTGTGAATGATTAAAATGTGGATATAATTGTATGTATGTTGCTTAATGTTGGATCATATTGTATTTTATAGCATTATATATATAATGTCATTTTTTAAGTACCAAAGTATGTACTGCTAGACTTTTAGCTTAGCGCGATTGAATTTCATCTTGCATGTGTTAGAATAGATCCAGAAGAGTCCGAAGAGTTCTGGTAGACCTGGCTGGGTCTAGATTTTGGTTTTTGTATTGGAGGATTGCATCTGCCACGAATCCAAACGACCAACATATCGGGTATATACATCTCTATTTTGGTACTTAAACATGTGCATATAATATGATAATATATATTAAAGTTATAAATTTCAAAGTACGTTGGTATAAATTAAATATTTGGATAAATTGAATATATTTGTGTATATATTGTAATGCCGAAAGAGATGTGAGCCTTTGGCGATTTTGGAGTAATGGATGAGTAAACAAATTTTTGGGAGTGTGAATCTTTATTGCATGTTGGTTTGTGAATTTGGAGAATATCCAAAATACAGAAAAAACTCTAGCAAATTTTTTCTAGATATTTTTCTTTAAAATATATATTTCTAGTAATTTTACTACCAATGTAGATTTTTTTTATTTAACTATTAAGATATATTTAAAGAGCTAAAATATTTTTCTGATAAATATGGAAGTTTTAAAATTATTGGAATTGTGACACATTGGTATTCTGTTTATGTATTTTACATATACAAGGTATATGTATTGTACATATATAGGGTATAAAAGTGTTATAAGAAGTATTTTTCTGCAGGCTATGTTTTGATTGAAAAAAATGCTGGTAGTGTCAAATTTTAGAGGAGACTCCGCTGAATTTTTTTTTTATATTAACTTTAGTGTTTATTAAATTTTAATGAAAAGGATGTATTGTAATATCCCAAAATTTTTAAAATTTTAATTTTTGAAAATTAAATAAATGATTTTAAAAAATAAAAAAAAATAAGTGAAAAAGTAAAATGTATATTTGAAATATATTTGAAGTAAATATGACATTTACATATACCTAACATATACAATACATATAAAAGAGTAAAAGTTAAAAGATAAAATAATTAATAAATATATATAGATAAGGATGGAAAGAAAGAGAAGATGATTTTTGCTTCTTCTTCTCCTTTTTTGTTCCTTGGACGTGAGTTTGAGAGAGAGAGAGAGACTAGAGAAGAGTTTTCTTCTTCCATACATTAAAGATTGAAGGGATTACAAGGATTCAAGTGAAGATTTTGAGGATTTTTCATCAATTGGTAAGTTACTTTATCAATTTTGCAAGTTCTTTCGAATTCTATGGAAGAACATGATATTTAAATTTTGGGATTTATATATTAGCATGTTTTAATGGCTTATTTGGGTATGTATGAAGTTGTTGTGAGTAGTTAACAATAATTTTAAGGTTGGATTGAAGAAGTGATTGAATTTAAGTTGAGTTTGGAAGTGGTTGGGTTGAAATGGTTAAGTGTATAAAATGTAGATTTTTTCTAACACGGCCATGTCGTTGGATGTGTCAACAGTGCTGAGTTCAATGTTGATAGCACAACTATTAACACGGCCTTGTCTCTGAGTGTGTCGTAGCTTCTGCAAGGCAAAATAATTGGAAGTGACATTAACACGCCCATGTTGTGGGCATGTCAAACTTTCTTTGAGGCATAATGAATGACACGGGCAGTGACATGCCTATGTCATTGGACATGTCAATGCTTCTGTATGAGTGAGTTAATGACACGGTCATTAATATGCCCGTGTTGTTGGATGTGTCCCTTAAGGATAACTCTTTTCTTTGCCTTTCATATGTAACTCCTAATTTAAATGGTTTGATATTGAGAATGTCTTAGAATGTGATATTAAATGGTTGTTCATGATCATATTTGGCTTAGGCATTGAGAGAGAGTAGTTGGCCCAACCCTAGTGTTGAAGGACAACTTGGAAGAGAAAGTTGGAGGGAGTTTTGAAGCTTATTTTAGAATATTTTCTAAGGTATGTACAAACTCTTGATAAATGAAATGTGATTGCATTACATTTGGACTAACACATTTTGGATGAAAATTGTATTAAGCTACTTGATACATTAAGTATTCATGAGCATAGTGCTAAGACATGTGAATTGCTAAGTATGCATTTTTATACATTGTGAAAAGCCATTGTTAATGGCTAAATTGAATGAAATGTGAACTATGTGCAAAATATGAAAATGACCCAAAGTGTTTGTGTGATGTGGTTTTGTTATGAAATATCCTATAATGAGGATGAAATGTTGAAAAGAAATAACATTGATATGAATGAGAAAATGGGAAAATGAGAAGGGAATTGAAAATGGAAAATGTGAATTAATTGTGTGCTTAGTATGTTATTCAGTTTTTAGAATTATGTGTTTAATGGCATACCTATATTTGGCTATGAGGCTAGACGCTTGACATCACTGTAAAAATATTTTTGAAGTGAAAAGACTGGGTCGTAAGCCTCAAAAATTGGTCCTTAAAGCTAGGCTGGGTGAAAAGACTGGGTCATAAGCCCAGACCTAGTTGGACTGTTATTTAATACTTTGCCTTCGGAGCTAGACACATGGTGTCATTATGGACCAAAACGGTAACTCTGAGATTTGAATGATGTATTAGTTGTTTGGGCCCATGCTTGTGTATGTGTTCGTGTGAATTATCAAGTGATGAAAGCATATATCTAAAAGTGATCTTGATTTTCATATGATGACATAGCATATGAACATTTTGCATTGGCATTATTTTTTAGTTTTGTTATTGTTAACATTTGTACCACTAGGATTTTTGGCTTAGCACGATTGTAACTCATCACGCAGGTGACATGGGTGATTCGATAGAGCTGGAGAGTTCCACTAAACCATATCGGGTCTAGGCTTTTGTTGGTTGAGCTTGAAGCATTTTGCTACATCAAGATTAGAGCCACTTTGCCAGCATGTATATATTTTATATTAAAAATACATTTTGATATTATATTATGTTTTCAGTATATATATATATATTATAACTTATAAAGAATGTTCTGTATAATTGAGTAATGTGAGACTCTATACTTTTTGATATACCTTAATACATATATGTATAAATCTTTTGAGGAATGGGGAATAACTGTAAAAAATTTTATTTAATCGGATTGTGATATTCTTATACCATATATGGTATTGTACACATACTGAATTTGAGTATATTATACCTATATAGGGTGTAAAGGTGTTACATTTATTTTGATATCAGAGCCTAAGTTTGAGATTCTCAACCTAGGTGGGTTATGAGAGAAAGAAAATGGAAAATTTTAAATATGGTTTTCAATTATGATACATGTATTGACACTGGTAGTTTCTGATCTCTGATGTGGCAATTTCTGCTGTGTTTACAGATATAGGTAGTTATGGTATCTCGGACGTATTAGTCTGCAGAGGTGTGAGAGGGGATTTTTAGCCCCACTCCCGATGGAATGATTCTTGCGACTTCGGCATTATTTAGGCTGGGGCCTTAGAGAACACGAGCCTAAGCTCGGAGAAAATGAAGTTGCCACCCAGACAGGTTGGGAAAAAGAAAGGGGTAGATGGCTCAATTTCTAAGGAACCCCAACCCCTTAATGGGTTTAAAAAGTTGGGTACGAGTGGAGAAGGTGAGAAATGGCCTAGCACCCCCCACAATGCTCAGTTCATTGGAACCAGCCTCCTTTACAGATTTTAATATTATAAATTCTTAAATATAATAATATTATCCATACTACATGCAACAATTAAAATAAAAAATAATTATATTAAAATCAAAGCAATGTCCATACAAAATAAATAAATGGACACCCATCCAAAGATGGAAATATGTCCTTACATCGTCCATGTCTAAAACTAAATAGGACACCCACCAAAAGGTAGAAACATGTCCTTTACATTGGTCCAAAATATAAAAGCAATTTAAATTACATGATGCTTAATACATGAGGTACCCAACATACAGAAACATACCTACAAAGTTTTGAAATCAAAATAAATCAATAAAAGTAAACATATATTCATGATAAACAAATCAAATATCAAAATTAAATAAATCAATCATCAAAACATATAATAAACTACATAATCCAATTTAAAATTAAATAAAGTAATAAATATATAAATTTAGAGTTTACATCTTAAAATAAGATTTTAGAATTTTAATTACTAAATTAGGGCTTTGAAAAAAAGAAAGTTAAGTACACAGACTCATAATACACAAATAAATATTGACCCTTTCGACGAGCCCATACGGCGATCCCGCTAGCCAGTTAGCGGGCGGGGTCAAGGGGCAGCCCCTCAGAAAATTTTGGAAACTGGCTTTTAGGGTTGTAGGTTTTGGTGTTAAAAATTAAGATTTTAGGGTTTGAGATTTAGAAAATAGGGTTTCAGAATTGGAAGAAATAAGCTACTGTAAATCTTAGAAAAATAGAATTGATTATGGTTTTGAGAAAATAAATTATAGTTTTGTGGTTTTAGAAAAGTGTAATTAGGGTTTTAGATTTTAAAAATATGTTTTATGGGTATTAAGGTATTAGTGTTTTGAAAAATAGTTTTTAGGATTTCAAATAGAGTTTTGATGGTAAGTAGAACAATTGATCATCTATTGCACGTTTAAACAATTAATCCAATTTGAATGATGAAGCTACTGTAAAGATAAGTAAAGAAATAGAGATTCAAACCTCCGTTGTTGGTTCCACCACAATCTGAATTCTGGTTGAACAATAACAAAGACAGTGTAGGCTGCCTTTGATGGATTGTTGTTGCTTGCTCCCTCTTGATTCTTCAAGCTTGAGATTATGAATAGACTGCCAAAAATAATTCCAAGCTCTAAAGGTCCAGATCCTCTTTTAAGATCAAAAGTCCAAAGTCCGATAAAAAATTTTAGATAAAAAAAAATCTGTCTTTAATGTGGTATTTATAAGAAAAAAATAAAAATCTAATACTAATTGGCTAAGGAAATAAAATTAAAACCAAGCAGAATAAGATTTTGACAAAACCGCGCGTGGGCCGGGCATGCGAAAGTGCGCTGGCAAAAAAATTACTACGGGCGCTGGGCACGGGCCAGCCAATTCGCCGCAGGATTTTCCTAGGGCGAATTGGCTTGTGGCCAATTCGCCGCAGGTTTTTCCTACGGCGAATTGGCCCAAGCCAATTCATCGCCCAGGACGAAAAATTTTCATTGTCGATTCTTCCATCGCTGATTTTTATTTATTTATTATTTTTTATCCTTTTTATTATTAGTTTTTTTTATTAAAAATAAATATTAAAAATAATTATTAAAATAAATATTATTTAATTAAAACACCACAAAAATTATTTTAGACTATTTAAAAATATCGGATTGGACTGTATAAAAAATTAAGGATCTACAGTTTACCCCCTACTTGAGCGATCTGAGACTACAACAAAAGAGAGTGAAAAACAATGTGATTTTTGACTGGATTTAGAGCCATACTAGACTCCGTACACAAGGTTGGTTTGAGCTCTGGACCCAAGATGAATTTAGGATTTGGGTTCTGGACTCGAGATAAGTTCTGGACCTGAGGTGAATTTAGAATTAGAATTTGGATTCTGGACCCAAGGTGAATTTAGGATTTGGGTTTTGGACCCAAGGTGAACTTAGGATTTGGGTTCTAGACTCGAGGTAAGTTCTGGACTTAAAAATAATTTGGGTTTTGGGTTTTGGACCTGAGCTAGAGTAATTTGGGTTCTGACCTGAGGTAAGTTCTAGAATTAAAAGTAATTTGAGTTCTGAACCCAAGGTAAGTTCTAGACTTAATTTGGGTTCTGGACTCGAGCTAGAGTAATTTGGATTATGGATCTGAGGTAAGTTCTGGACTTAAAAGTAATTTAGGGTTTGGAATTAAGGTAAGTTCTGGACTTAATTTGGGTTTTGGACCCGAGCTAGAGTAATTTGGGTTCTGGACCTGAGGTAAGTTCTGCACTTAAAAGTAATTTGGGTTCTGGACCCCGGGTAAGTTTTGGATTTTGGGTTCTGGACCCGAGCTAGAGTAATTTAGATTCTAGACCCGAGATAAGTTCTGAACTAAAAAATAATTTGGGCTCTGGACCCGAGACTGACCTTTTATCAGTTGTGAATTGTGGTTATTCCATTCTTTAATGGATTGTGGGTCTTCACCCTTAAAATGGATCTTCATCCTTGGACCTTAGATCTTCATCCTTGGCATCAGGTCTTCACCCTTGAAAACAGATCTTCATCCTTGGTGATCGGGTCTTCACCCTTGAAAGTGGATCTTCATCCTTAAAAATGGATCTTCATCCTTGGCATTGGGTCTTCACCCTTGAAAGTGAATCTTCATCCTTGGTATCGGGTCTTCACCCTTGAAAATGGATCTTCATCCTTGGAAATCAATTCTTCACCCTTGAAATTGGATCTTCATCCTTTAAGCTGAATCTTCATCCTTTTGAACTTTTGTCCTATATTGGCTTCAACTCTTCTAGCTAGACTGATCTTTTGTCTTTTGCATCTTCATTCTTTTGATAGTTCTAATGTTCCATTCTTTTTTTTGGTTCTTCCATTTGTAAAAAAATTCAGCTACTTTTTAGCTGGCCAATTCATATCTTCTCCTTGCCCCCTGTGTGGCAAAATATTGGAAGTGAGTCTCAAAATGTTTTGTACATGCATAAACTCAAAAATTGAAAGGAGAAACTTTGCTCCCTGTGTAGGCTCAAACCTATGATTTTTTTATGCAGCTTTGGTTGATGTTTGTAGATTATCTAGTTCTTCGAACAAGCATGCGTTTCTTCTTTCTTTTGCAAAAATACTGGAGCTTTCTCACGCAATAGGCTTTCCATGCTCCTTGATTCCATATCTTCTTTGGATTTTATACTTCACAGGGCGTTTGCTGTTCACTTTGACAAAGGAATACAACACAAGAAAATGCAATGTGATATGCTCATGTATGCATGATATGCATGAATAACACTTACAGTGCTTTCATCGACTCACAGACTGAGGTGATTAGCTGAAGTGTTCTCACTGACTCCTTCTAGATGCTCGTTCAGGTCTCACATAAGGCTTTGCTTTTATGGCTTTTATCTTAAAGATATTGAAAACATGAATAATGGAGGCCCCAAGTAGCAGAGATACATCAATTTCAAATTATGATTCAGTATGTCAATTGTTAGCTTCTTCATAACCTTGCCAATAATCATTTACTTTGCTCAATGTGTCCTTCGAGGTTCGATGATTCTACATACTTCCCTTAACTTGAAGGCTTTGTATTTTTTTTTTAATTTTGATTTTGAAATCAAATGTTGGCTTTTCCAAATCAATGTCAATTTACCTTAGGACTCGATTTTTAGAATTAACATATCTATAACATGACAACCCTAGTTGCCGTACTAAACTCGAGAATCATTTCTATTTGAGCAAGAACTGTTGCACTTCAAATAGGCACATACACATTACTTGGTTAAAGGTCTCATTGAGTTTGAATATTGTCTATCTCACATGCATGCTTATTCAAACTATCTCCACTGATAGACTCTACCTACCAAGAGAGATCAACAGGTCTTTGATAGGCTTAAAATAGGGTCTATAAGGGATACGGGTTAAATGAAGGCCATTTTGAGATTGAAGCTGATGTGACACAATGGACAAACCTTCACACTATGATTTTCTGTTGGAACTTTAGACAGTTGGGAGCATGAAAAGATAGAGCTTTGAATGTTCTCCCATCTTTTTAGCGTTAAACTAGATCTTGATTAGGATAGTTTTTGCCTTTGCAAAAAGTTTGGTACCCATATTCATTTCTTTTTTTTTCTTTATCTTTCTTTTTCTTGCTCTTCCCTTTCTTTGAGCATTTTATCATTTTGTCCTTCTTCCCTGTAGGACTGTCAAGTACAGGACTTTCAAGAACTGGACGACCTTTCTTCTATTTCTCTAATTTTGATTGAATCTTTGGTTGGGTTGGACCAATTTAAGTCAAACTGTCCTTATAGAAGTCTTTTGCTGCTTTAGGTAAAAGAGAACTTGGTTGGCTTTCTGAACCATTTTGGATTTTCTTTTCTTTTTCTTTTTCTTTTTTTTCTTCTTTTTTTCTTTTCTTTATTTTTTCTTTTCTTCTTTTTTGGGTTCTAGCTCTAAAAGAGTTGTCTTATTTGTATCAACTTGGATTTCTAATAATGGATGAGTGAAATGACATAAATCTTCTTTAACAGGGATAAATAATTTGTTACTCTGATGTTGTCTTATAGATTGGAGATATTAGGTGAACTTCAACTACCCTTATGGTCTTGATAACATCAACTATCCTTACAGTTTTGGCTATGCATTCCTTTCTTTGATCTCTTGCCTCTTTGCCTTAGTGATCATAAGACTTGTCATAAGTATTACAATAACTCAGGGTAGGTTGTTGGGGTTTGTAAGCTAATGAAAAAAAAGCTAAAATTTTATGAAGGCTCAAAGGGACAACTAGGGATTGATATTTAATAGGGTGGATACTAGTTGTTGGCTCGTCAAACAATGCCTAGATCATCTCTCCCTTAAATAAGTAGAGTTCAATTTCACCTTGAAAGTTTGTAAAAGCATGTTCTAAGACTAACTAGGACCTAGACAAAGGTAATTATGTAGGAGCCCTCTCTAAGTAAGCATACACAACTCAATGCTATAGAGCAATTCCTCACCTAGTAAAGTTATTCGAATCATAATGCCTAGATACGTTAATTTATAAATATCAAGTTAAATTCATCATCGGTTGAGCACCAAAATGAATTAAGACCATGAAAAATTTGATGAAAATAATTTATTCAAACAAACATAATTTAAAAACATAATTGTTCCAATTAAATATTAAAGAAAACAAAATAAATAGAGCAACACTCCAAGCTAATGGAAGTTTGTTGAACAAAATTTCTCCTCATTCCATATCTTCAATATTCTCATCTTGAAAAGAAGATAAAACAAAATCTTCTTCCAATCATTTTCCTACCATGAAGGTTGCTGGTGGTGGCACTCTATTGAACTTTGGCAAAGGATTGTCTTTTGTGCTGGGCTTATCAGGCTCGGGCAGCTTACCACTGTCAATTAAATTTTGGATCTCATATTTTAGTTGCAATCATTTGTCTATCTCATGTCCTTGTGTCTGATGAAGTTCACAAAAGGCTTTAGTATCAAATTTTAGGGGTAAAGGATTCGGCAAAGGTCGAGGGGCCAATGGCTGTAATAGTCCCTTCTTTTATAGCTTGTTGAAGACCCAAGACAAAGGCTTCCCTAGATCTAAAAATTGCCTTCTATTTGCTTGACCAATCGCATTAACATCAACTTCTTTTTGTGTGCTTTGATTGCCCGACTGGTAGTTTTCTTTCTCATTCCTTTTTACTGAAAAGCGATTCTTCTCCCTTTCCCATTCTTCAATTTGCAGACCAGCTTAGAGAAGATCTTTGAAATCCCGGATGAGTGTGTGAGACATCTTTTCACAAAGACTAGGCAACACCCCTCTCACAATCATTCTTATTTGATCAGATTCATCGGGCCTCTTCTTGAGCAATGCAGCCTTATTCCTCCACCTTTTTATATAGTCCATAAAATTCTCATTTGGCCTTTGTCTAATGGACTCAATTTCTATTAAGGTAATTTTCAGCTCTATATTGTACCCATATTGCTGAATGAAAGCCTTGTACAACATGTCCCAATCTTTTTGAGTACTTTCCTCTAAGGTGTTGAGCCAATTTTGGACAACAGGGTGCAATGAGAGCATAAAATATCTTAGAGTTTGAGCCTTAGTGGCTCGAGTAGACTACATAGCAGTGATGTACTACTTCACATGGAGATGAGGGTTTTCAGTACCATTGTACCTAGCGAAAGAAGGCATTTTGAATTTATAAGGGACCTCCTTATCTTGTTCAAACAGTTCGTCAATCTCGGACATCTCTTCAGTTTTCAGCTTCTTTTCAAACTTCGTTTCTAGGTCAGCAATCATCTTCTCAACATCAGAAGTTTCAGTCTTTTCCACAATTGCTCTTTCCACAACCCTTGGCTCCTTCTTCTTGTCTTGAGGATCTTGGAAGTATTGATCCCGATCGTCATCATCAAAAGCCACTTCACCAACTTTAGCCTTCCCATTATCTTTCTTGGTGCTTGCAGATGCTTTGGCATTGTTCCCAAACATTGTAGTCATTTGATTCTTCATGATCTCAGCTAGGGCCTCCTTTAGTTCTTTCATTTTAGCATTAAGGGCGTCATCCACCATTCTTTGAATTTGTTCAGGCTCCATTGATTTTGGTGAAAAAGTGATTGAGTCGCTGCTAGATTCTTCATCTCTGGCGTAGGTCGGATTGTCGTAAGCTTTTAAACTATCGTAATCCAAGGCTGTGAGCCAGAAAGAATTAATGATATGTGATGTGATGCATGTATGCACGAATAACTAACAAACAAAGATAATTAGGACGTTCCTTCTAACCTTATAACTTTCACACATAGATGGCGAGTCTCTTTTCCTAGGTATATGGTTAACAAAGTACCAACATGGGGTATCTTGTTTTCAAAAAATGCTCTTAGTCATTTCAACCAATAGTTATATTTTAAAAATGGAAATCCGTTCATGATAATTTCCATTAATTAGGATTTAATCCATTCAACCAACTAAAGTAGCTTTTATGCTATATTGGATTAAAACTAAATTAAGAGGTTTATTATAAATAGATTTCTCACTTGAAAAAGTAACTAATGATTTATGCCAAAACAAGCCCATGATTAATAATTCTTAGTATAAACTAGGCTCACAACTAATTTTTGGTATTTCATAATTGACCTAAATAATTTGTAAGCTCTTTGTAAGAAAAGGTTGGATGAAATGCAAAAATAATTTTATTTGAAAAACCCATTGTAAAATTTTTTTTAGAAAAATTGATTTTTGACTTTGTATTTGAGTCATGAGAAAAGAATTTTTGATTTATTTTTAGAAAAATTTTATATCCAAAGACCATCTTGAAAAGTTTTGAAAATAGCTTTAGTCTTTTGGACTTAAAAAAAAAATTATTTTGAGCTTACAAATGTACTTAGGTCATATTAAAAAAAGAATAAACCAAATAAGCCATGATTTAAGGCAAGATAAATTAACCATAGTCAAACAATAAGCATTTGGGGTAAAAATGTAAGGAAACTAACTAGGCTAATTACATGAGCTTTTAGTCTTTGGGTTGAAAAGGCTTAGGTTCCCATAGCAAGTATATGCCATATGGTACAAGGCTATGAGTGGTTATGCCATGCTCGATCTCCATACTTTGAGTGAAAGTATGGTATCCCTTACATAACACAACATGGGTAACACGGGCGTCCTAACTCACGTACACGATGCAATGGATAATAGCATAATAAGAAAGAATAGAATAATATAAAGACCAATGGAATCAACTTCTCTTATTTCCAGTGGAGTTGCCACTGTGAGCGGGAATTTTTTCCGCCACTCCCGGTGGAATGGTTCTTATGACTTCGACACTGTTTAGGCTCCCGGCCTTAGAGAACATGAGCCTAAGCCCAGAGAAAATGGAGTCGCCACTCGGACGGGCCGAGAAAAAGAAAGGGGTGGATGACTTAATTCCTAAGGAATCCCCAACCCCCTAATGGGTTCGCAAAGTTGGGTACGTATGGGGAAGGTGAGAAATGGCCTAGCACCCCCATAATGCCCGGTTCATTAGAACCGATATCCTTTTTAGGTCTTAATATTATAAAATTTTTAAATATAATAATATTATCCATACTACATGTGATCATAAGAATAAATAAATACTTTATTAAAATCACAATAATGTCCAAACAAAATAAATAAATGGACACCCATCCGAGGATGGAAACATGTCCTTACATCGTCTATATCTAAAACTAAATAGGATACCCACCAAAAGGTGGAAATATGTCCTTAACATTAATTTCAAAATATAAAAATAAATTAAATTGCATAAAGATTAATTAATGAGGTACCCAATCATGGAAACATACCTCTTACAATTTTAACAAATAATAATAATAATAAAGAAATCATCCATCCAAGATAAACAAATCAAATATTGAAATTAAATAAATCAATCATCAAAATATTTAATAAACTACATAATCAAATTTAAAATTAAATAAAGTAATAAATGTATAAATTTAGGGTTTTAGAATTTTAATAACCAAATTAGGGTTTTTAAATAAAGGGAGTTAAACACAAAAGCTTATAATACACAAATAAATATTGACCCCTTCGACGAGCCTATACGGCGATCCCGCTAGAGCTGAGATTGCTGGAGAGGGTAAATATTGTAAATAATTATTAAAATAAATATTGCAAATAATTATTTTATCCTTTTTATTATTACTTTTTTTTATTTTTTATTAAAAATAAATATTGTAAATAATTATTAAAATAAATATTATTTAATTAAAATACTACAAAAATTATTTTAGACTATTTAAAAATATCGGATTGGACTAGGTAAAAAATTAAGGGTCTATAAGAGCGCAGTGCAGAGAGTGTGGCTCTTGGTGAGAATAGAAATGGAGCTAGAGTTGAGATTGCTGGAGAGGCACCTGCTCCATTGCCAGAGAGATCAGCAGCTGATGTGATTTCGCTAGACTAGGTACGACATATGGTAGAACTGTTGAAACAGGATCCAGTTTAGCAGCTGCTGCCACCACAACCACAGCCTAACCATAGTTGCCAACGAGAAAGTATGATAAGCTGAGAAAGTTTGGAGCTGAGGACTTTATTGGTACTACAGACCCTGTTGTAGCATAGCAGTGGCTAGGCAGGGTCCAGAGAGTGTTCATCCAGCTGCAGGCTACTCCAGAGGATAAGTTTGATTATGCCAGATCTCTTCTGCAGAGGAATGCATATGATTGGTGGAAGAAGGTTTCTCATACTCTGGATGATCCACCAGTACTGACCTATGATGATTTCCTGTGGGAATTTGAGCAGAAGTATACTTCGAGGTAGTATAAGGATGTGAAGAAGATAGAGTTCCTGAGTTTGAGACAGGATACTAGGACAATGTCGGAGTATGAGATAGAGTTTACCCGGCTGAGTTAGTATACTGGTGGGATCATTTATGATGAGATCTGACCGGAGGTTTGAGGAGGGGCTGAGACCCTCTATCATGTGCATTATAGCAGGCTCCTGGTACCAAGATTTTTCTAGTTGGTTGCAGCTGCTAGGAGTGTTGAGAGAGCATAAGGTCTTGCAATAGTTGCTAGGGTTGAGGAGACCAGAGCTAGGAGACCCCTGAGTGAGGCAGGGTCTTCATCAGTGAAGAGAGGCCGAGGGGGATATTTTCAAAGATTCAGTAGGATCCTGGGGCAGTATGGAAGATCAGTACAGCAGCAGAGACAGTGACAAAGGCCTACAATTTCAGTGGCTAGTGCTCCGACCCCAGTAGTTCAGTGGCCAGTTCCACGTACCTATGTCCGTTGTGGTAGGGGACATGAGGGTGTTTGCTAGAGGACAGGTGCACCAACAGTGTATTACAGATGTGGGTCACCATATCACTTTCTCAGAGATTGTCTAGAGCCACTAGAGGATAGACAGACAGATACTGTAACTTCTCGACCCAGTGTAAAAGGGGGTCGTGGTAGCAGAGGTTTTGGTAGGGGTGGTAGATCTGGGTCTGGTCAGAGAGGAGGTTATACAGCCGAAGGTAGGCCAGATTAGGTAAGGCCATAGCAGCGGGTCTATGTAATGCAGAGGCAGCCAGATGCTTCAGCTGTTATTGCTGGTACTTTTTCTTTATTCAATACTTCAGTTTTTGCATTGATAGACCCTGGATCGACTCATTCATATATTAGTGCATCCATCTTGTCTATGAGTGATTTGCATTTAGAGTCCCTAGGATTTGATGTTTTGGTGACAAATCTTTTAGGGCACAATGTTGTGGTTAGCAGGGTGAACCGAGATAGCCCAGTTGTGGTTCAGGATGAGGAGTTTCTCGGTGATCTGATTGAGATGCCTTTTAGGGAGTATGATCTAATTTTAGGCATGGATTAATTATCCAGGTATGGGGCTATGGTAGACTGTCAGCAAAAACATGTTACCTTGAGAACATGTAATGGTAAAAATGTGATGATATCTAGTGAGCAGAGACATCTTTCATCCATGTTTGTTTCAATTGTTTCAGCGAGGAGGATGATTCGGAAGGGATGTGAGGCTTATCTTGCTCATGTTGTAGATACCAGAGTAGTGGGGTTCCAGCTTGATAGTTACCCACGGTTGTCGAGTTTGAAGATATTTTTCCTGAGGAGTTGCCAGGGATACCCCATGAGAGAGAGGTTAAGTTTGGTATCAATTTGTTGCCTGGTACCACTCCCATCTCTATTACTCCTTATCATATGGCACCTGCTCAGTTGAGAGAGTTGAAGGTGCAGTTACAGGAGTTGCTGGATAAAGAATTTGTTCGCCCTAGTGTGTCCCCGTGGGAGCACCCGTGTTGTTTATGAAGAAGAAGGATGGCACCTTGAGATTGTGTATTAATTACTGGGAGTTGAATAAGATGACCATCAAGAACAAATATCCATTGCCTCAGATAAATAATCTCTTTGATCAGTTGAAAGGAGCAACAATATTCTCTAAGATTGATCTGAGATTAGGGTACCATCAGTTGAGAGTCAGAGATATGGATGTACCTAAGATAACTTTTTGCACGAGGTATAGGCATTATGAGTCTTTGGTGATGCCCTTTGGATTAATGAATACACCAGCAACATTTATGGATTTGATGAAAATGGTATTTAGACCCTATCTAAATCAGTTTACGGTGGTTTTCAGTGATGATATTCTGGTGCATTCACGTAATGAGGAGGATCATAACATGCATTTGCAGATTATATTGCAGACTCTGAGAGAGAAGCAATTATTTGCTAAGCTATCTAAATGTGAGTTTTGGCTTGATTAGGTGACTTTTCTTAGTCATTTGATTTCAGCAGAGGGTATTGAGTTGATCCGAGTAAAGTTGAGGCTATTTTAAATTGGAGTCCACTGAAAACTATGATAGAGGTTAGAAGTTTTCTAGGTTTGGCAGGCTATTATCATCAATTTGTGAAGGGTTTTTCTATGATAGCTACTCCACTCACCAGATTACTTCGAAAGGGAGTTAGATTTGTGTGAACAGATCGATGTCAAGCGAGTTTTGAGCAGCTGAGGGAGATGTTGACTCAGGCTCCTGTCCTTACCCTGTCTATGGAAGGTAAACCTTATATGATTTATAGTGATGCTTCACATAGTGGTTTAGGTTGTGTTCTGATGCAGGAGGATAGAGTCATTGCTTATGCCTCTCAATAGTTGAAGCCACATGAGCTGAATTACCCGACTCATGATTTAGAGTTGAAGCTAAAGTTTTTGCCTTGAAGATTTGGAGACATTACTTGTATAGGCAGAAATGTTTCATTTATATGGATAACAAGAGTTTGAAGTACTTCGGTATTCAGAGAGAGATGAATCTTCGATAGAGACAGTGGTTAGAGTTTATTAAAGACTATGATTGTTTAATTGATTATCATCCTGGCAAGGCAAATGTTGTTGCTGATGCCTTGAGTCAGAAGTCTTTGGCAAGTTTGGCTGCTTATTCGCTCTGGTTGCTTATTGAGTTGAGAGCATTGCATACCAAATTTGAGTCTTGTGATGATGGTGCTTTGATGACTTAGTTGCAGTTGAGGCCAGTGTTATTGGATCAAGTTAGGAAGGCTCAGTTGGTAGATGAGAAAATCCAAAAGATTGTATTGGATTGCCAAAAGGGGGAGAGTCGAGACTTTCATGTGAGAAATGATGGCAGTCTATGATATAGAGATAGGTTGTGTATTCCTGATGATGTAGGATTGAAGAGGATGATTTTGGAGGAAGCACATCAGTCATTCGATGCTATGCACCTGGGGAGTACTAAGATGTATAAGGATTTGAAGCAATATTATTGGTGGTCAGGTATGAAGAGGGACATAGCAGAGTTTGTATACAGATGCCTCACTTGCCATAGAGTGAACGCTGAGCACCAAGTTCCTTTAGGATTGCTTCAACCATTATCAGTGCCAGAGTGGAAATGGGAGCGAGTAACAATGGATTTGTGATTGGACTACCTTTAACCCAAAAAAAGCATGATGTAATCTGGGTGATAGTTGATCGAATGACGAAGATAGCTCATTTTCTTCTAGTTTGGATGGATTATTCTCTTGAGAGATTGATTGAGTTGTATATCAGTGAGATAGTAAGGTTGCATGGAGTCCTAATTTCTTTTGTATCTGACTGAGATCCTTGATTTACATCAAGATTGTGGATGAGTTTGTAGGATGCTTTAGGCTCTCGGTTACATTTTAGCACTGCTTTCCATCCTCAGACAGATGGGCAGTCAGAGAGAATGATACAGATTTTAGAGACTATGTTGAGGAGTTGTATCATTGATTTCACTGGGAGCTGGGATAGATTCTTGCCACTGATTGAGTATATTTATAATAACAGTCATCAGTCCAGTATTGGGATGGCACCTTATTAGGCATTGTGTGGCAGAAGTTGTAGGACACCTCTGTATTGGGATGAGGTTGGAGAAGGTAAATTGGTTAGTCTTGATTTGATTAAAAGTAAAGGTGATTCGGGGTCGTCTGAAAGTAGCCTCAAACCGACAGAAATTCTATTCAGATTTAAAAGGAAGAGACATAGAGTTCAGTGTGAGAGATAAAGAGTTTTTAAAGGTGTCTCATTGGAAGAAAATTTTAAGATTTGGCAGCAAAGGGAAGTTGAATCCTCATTTCATAGGACCATATGAGGTACTAGAGAGAGTTGTTCCGATGGCCTATAGACTGTCTTTGTCGCCTGAGTTGGATGGAATTCATAATATCTTTCATGTACTTCGGATGTACAGGTCAGACCCATCTCACATCTTATCAGTAGAGTCAATTGAGGTGAGTCCAGATCTGACTTATGAGAAAGAACCAGTGGCGATCTTGGCACAAAAAGTGAAAGAATTAAGGAATAGGAAGGTGGCACTTGTGAAAGTTCTTTGGAGGAATCATGCCACTGAGGAGGCAACATGGAAGAGTGAGTAGACGATGCAGAGTCAGTATCCTCAGTTGTTCCAGACTTGCGAGCAGGTAATTTCGAGGATGGAATTTATATTTAGGGGGAGAGAATTGTAATATCCCAAAATTTTGAAAATTTTAATTTTTGAAAATTAAATAAATGATTTAAAAAAATAAAAAAAAATTAAGTGAAAAAGTTAAATGTATAGTTGAAATATATTTGAAGTAAATATGACATATACATATACCTAACATATACAATACATATAAAAGAGTAAAAGTTAAAATATAAAATAATTAATAAATATATATAGATAAAGATGGAAAGAAAGAGAAGATGGTTTTTGCTTCTTCTTCTCCTTTTTTGTTCCTTGGACATGAGTTTGAGAGAGAGAGAGACTAGAGGAGAGTTTTCTTCTTCCATACATTAAAGATTGAAGGGATTAAAAGTATTCAAGTGAAGATTTTGAGGATTCTTCATCAATTGGTAAGTTACTTTATCAATTTTCCAAGTTCTTTGGGATTCTATGGAAGAACATGATATTTAGATTTTGGGATTTATATATTACCATGTTTTAATGGCTTATTTGGGTGTGTATGAATTTGTTATGAGTAGTTAATAATGATTTTAAGGTTGGATTAAAGAAGTGATTGAATTTAAGTTGAGTTTGGAAGTGGTTGGGTTTAAATAGTTAAGTGTACGAAATGCAAATTTTGCCTGACACGGCCAGTGACACGACCATATCATTAGGTGTGTCAACGGTGCTGAGTTCAATGTTGATGGCACAACCATTAATACGGCCATGTCTCTAAGTGTGTCATAGCTTTTGTAAGGCAAAATAATTGACAATGACATTAACACCCCCGTGTTGTGGGGCATGTCAAACTTTCTATGAGGCAGAATAAATGACATGGGCAGTGATACGGCTATGTCATTGGATGTGTCAATGCTTCTATATGAGTGAGTTAATGATACGGTCATTAATATGCCCGTGTTGTTGGACGTGTCCCTTAAGGATAACTCTTTTCTTTGGCTTTCATATGTAACTCCTAATTTAAATGGTTTGATGGTGAGAATGCCTTAGAATGTGATATTAAGTGGTTGTTTATGATCACATTTGGCTTAGGCATTGAGAGAGAGTAGTTGGCCTAACCCTAGTATTAAAGGGAAACTTGGAAGAGAAATGGAGGGAGTTTTGAAGCTTATTTTGGAATATTTCCTAAGGTATGTACAAACTCTTGATAAATGGAATGTGATTACATTACATTTGGCCTAACACATTTTGGATGAAATGTTAAGCTACTTGATACATTAAGTATTCATGAACATGGTGCTAAGACATGTGAATTGCTATGTATGCATTATTACGCATTGTGAAAAGCCATTGTTAATGGCTAAATTAAATGAAATGTGAACTATGTGCAAAATATGAAAATGACCCAAAGTGTTTGTGTGATGTGGTTTTGTCATGAAATATCCTATGATGAGAATGAAATATTGAAAAGAAATAACATTGATATGAATGACAAAATGGGAAAATGGGAAAGGAATTGAGAATGGAAAATGTGAATTAATTATGTGCCTAGTATCTTATTCAATTTTCAAAGTTCTATGTTTGGCGGCATGCCTATATTTGGCTATGGGGCTAGACACTTGGTGTCACTGTGAAAATATTTTTGAGGTGAAAAGATTGAGTCATAAGCCTCATAAACTGGTCCTTAAAGCTGGGCTGGGTGAAAAGACCGGGTTGTAAGCCCAGGCCTAGTTGGACTATTATATTAATACTTTGCCTTCGGGGCAAGACACATGGTGTCATTATGGACCAAAATAGTAACTTTGAGATTTGAATGATATATTAGTTGTTTGGGTCCATGCTTGTGTATGTGTTTGTGTGAGTGGGAATTTTTGCCCCCACTCCCGGTGGAATGGTTCTTGCAACTTCGACACTGTTTAGGCTTAGGGCCTTAGAGAACACGGGCCAAAGTCCGGAGAAAATATAGTTGCCACCTAGACGGACCGGGAAAAATAAAGGGGTGGATGGCTATTTCCTAAGGAATCCCCAATCCCCTAATGGGTTCAAAAAGTTGAGTACGTGTGGGGAAGGTGAGAAATGGCCCAGCACCCCCAGAATGCCCTGTTCATTGGAATCGGCCTCCTTTGCAGGTCTTAATATTAATAAAATTCTTAAATATAACAATATTATCCATACTGCATGCAACAATTAAAATAAATCAATATTATATTAAAATCAAAACAATATCCAAACAAAATAAATAAATGGACACCCATTCGAGGATGGAACATGTCCTTACATCGTCCATGTCTAAAACTAAATAGGACATCCACCGAAAAGTAGAAACGTGTCCTTTACATTGGTCCAAAATATAAAAGCAATTTAAATTACATGATGTTTAATACATGAGGTACCCAACATATAGAAACATACCTCTTACAATTTTGAAATCAAAACAAATCAATAAAAGTAAACATCCATTCATGATAAACAAATCAAATATCAAAATTAAATAAATCAATCATCAAAACATTTAATAAACATTCATCCAATTTAAATAAAATAGTAAGTATATAACTTTAGGGTTTATGTATCAATTAGGGCTTCTTGGATTTTATGTTTAACAATTAGGTTTAAGTAAATAAGATTGAAGCTTATGAAAATAAAATAAAATCTTTAGATATTTGAAAGGAACAAGCTACTGTGATGATTTGGAAAATAGAATTAATTAACATTTATGTTTTGAATAAATTTGGGTTTAGGTTTGTATTTTGAATAAAGCTACTGTATTTTGAATAATCATAATAAAGGAAGTTAAACATAAAGACTTACAATACACAAAAAAATATTGGCCTCTTCGACAAGCCCATACGGTAGTCCCGCTAGCCGGTTAGCAGGCGGGGGTCAAGGGGGCAGTGCCCATTGCGGGGTCGGGGGCTGCGCCCCGGAAGATTTTGAAAACTGGCTTTTAGGGTTGTAGGTTTTGGTGTTGAAAATTAAAATTTTAGGGCCTAAGATTTAGAAAATAAGATTTTGAGATTTTAAGGAATTATTGTTATTTTTAAAGAATAATGCTTACTGTGTGATTTTGAAAAGAAGAATTAATTAGGGTTAAAGCTTTTGACACTTAAAAAAAATAAAGGCTACTGTGAATCTCAGAAAAATAGATTTGGTTTGGGTTTAAGAAAATAGATTATTGTTTTGTGGTTTTAGAAAAGTGTAGTAAGGGTTTTAGTTTTCAAAAATATATTTTACGGGTATTAAGGTATTAGGGTTTTGGAAAAAAAAAATACTTTTTTAGGGTTTTCAAATAGAGTTTGGATGGTAATTAGAATAATTGATCATTTATTGCATGTTTAAACAATTAATCCGATTTGAATGATAAAGCTACTGTAAAGATAAGCAAAGAAATAGAGATTTAAACCTCCGTTGTTAGTTCCACCACAATCTTTGAATTCTGGTTGAACAATAATAAATACAGTGTAGGC
Source organism: Garcia nutans (assembly GCA_947685225.1). Lineage (NCBI taxonomy): Eukaryota > Viridiplantae > Streptophyta > Magnoliopsida > Malpighiales > Euphorbiaceae > Garcia > Garcia nutans. Next base: position 5,683,576 of record CANTUV010000013.1, read on the forward strand.
TACCTTTGATGGATTGTTGTTTCTTGCTCACTGCCTCTTGCTTCTTCAAGGTTTTTTTTGGTTGAAAAAATTCAAAAGTCCAAAGTCCAATAAAAAAATTTCAGATCCTTAATTCTGTGTCTTTAATGTGGTATTTATAAGAAAAAATCATAAACCTAATCCTAATTGGCTAAAAAAAAATTAAAAAACTTTTAGGAAATAAAAGTAAAAACCAAGTAGAATAGGGTTTTGGCAAAACCGCGTCTGGGCCGAGCGTGCAAAAGTATGTTGGAGAAAAAAATGCTGCGGGCGTTGGACGTGGGCCAGCCAATTAACTGCAGAAAAATTTGCGGCGAACTGGCCCAAGGTAATTCCACCGGTGACGAAAATTTTTTGTCGCTCATTCTTCCGTCACCAATTTTTATTTATTTATTATCCTTTTTATTATTACTCTTTTTTTTATTTTTATTAAAAATAAATATTATTTAATTAAAATACCAAAAAAAATTATTTTGGACTGTTTAAAAATATCGAATTAGACTGGGTCAAAAATTTTGGGTTTACAGTTTGCCCACTGCTTGAGCGATCTGACACTACAACAAAGGAGAGCGAAAAACATTGTGATTTTTGAATGGGTTTAGATGAGGATGGTTTAGTTCTGGACTCAATAATAATTTGGATTCTAGACCCAAGGCGAATTTAGGATTTGGGTTCTGGACCCGATGTAAGTTTTGGACTTAAAAATAATTTGGGTTCTGGACCCGAGGTAAGTTCTGGATTTAAAAATAATTTGAGTTCTAGACCCGAGGTAAGTTCTGGACTTAATTTGGGTTCTGCACCCGAGATAAGTTCTGGACTTAAAAGTAATTTAGGTTTTGGACCCAAGGTAGTTCTGGACTTAAAAGTAATTTAGGTTTTGGACCCAAGGTAAGTTCTGGACTTAAAAGAATAATTTGGGTTATGGACCCAAAATAATTTGAATTATGGATCCAAGGTGAGTTCTGAACTCGAAAATATTTTGGGTTCTGGACCTGGAATGAGTTCTAGACTTAATTTGAGTTTTGGACCCGAGATAAGTTCTGGACTTAAAAATAATTTGGTTATCTGCAAAAAATGATTGTAGTCAGTAGGATACTAAAGAAATTTACAAAAAGTTTAGCTATTTTTTACCATGCCTACATCTTCTTGCCCCCTGAGTGTAAAAATATTTTAAAAGTGCAAAAATATTTGTTTACATGCAAATATCTGAATAATTGAATTGAGTAATTGAGTTTACTATTTATGCACTGTGTAGTCACTATTTATGTACTATTCACTAACTATTCATTTACTATTTATCAATAGTAATATTTACTTTTTTTTTCTTTTTTCTTTTTCATAAAAATACTATTTTTTCCTTTTTTATTTTTGTCTTTTTCCTTTGCAATTTTTCTATATAAACCTATGCTCATTTCTACTATATTCATCCATACTCACATATTTTGATAGTTAAATCAGAGAGTTTAACATAGAGTTAAGGAGAAAAATGCATATTTCGAGATCAAGACCTCGATCCAATACTGAGTTATTGGAATTTATTCGACGGCATAAAAATGGAACTGTAAGTCTACTAGCTGGAATGCAGCTTCATCGCAGTTCAAGTCAAAAAACTAAGGCAACAATGTAATTTAATATTTTAACACCACAAATATGTATTTATAATTTTATTATATATTTTTTGTGTTTTTTTCTCTTTTTTTTAGATTTAGGAAAAATAAATTAATTAGATGACTATATTTAAGAATTTAATAGACAAATAGATAGATTAAAATAAAATATAATGAGTAAGTTTAGTCTATAAATTAGTAGTATTGATATGATGATATACTTACTTTGTGTTAACTTACCTGGCTCCATGTTAGTGTGATCATTATGTTATCCGGGGTAGAGGGTGTATCGATAAAGCCCGACAATGGTATGATGTAGCACCCTCTCGGGTAAAATGGATTGTCCGAGATTGTAGTTTTGAAAGCTTTTTCTTGCAATTACCATCTGAAGAGTGTCCGATAGACAGGAGAATAGTTCAAGCATTGTCAGAGCGGTGGATGGACATGACCCATACTTTTCACCTACCTTTAGGAGAGATGACCATTGGCCTAATCGATTATACAGCCATAACTGGTATCCGGTACTATGGCTTTCGGTCCCTCTTACCAATGATATTCTGACATAAAAAGAAGTCCAACAGTTAATCGGTATGGAACCATCATTAAAAGGGCCTTTCAAGATAAAAATTGAGCCGATTCAGAGTTATTGGAAGAACTACAAAGGACGAGTTCGTAGGGAAATAACCAAACAATATGCTCGAGTATTTTTACTGTATTGCTCGAGTCGATCATTTTATGCAGCACCAAATCTGCCATCCATTTGTCGGTGTTGAGGGCCCTTATTGATATGAGTATGGTACCGCTTTATAGCTGGGATGAAGCTAGCCTTGCCTGTCTCTATCATGGACTAGACAAGATTTGTAGAAATAAGAAGTCTTTTGTTGGTTTCATGGTGGTTATCGAGGTACTCTCCTTCCACCATTGTTAATTCCATTCTTATTCTTGCATGAATTTGATTTTCATTATTGTTGTAGGTATGGGCGTATGAGCATAATCTTGTGAGGGTGCCTAGAATTTCCTCAGAGAGAGTCAGGTATCCAAGATTGAACTTTTAGTTGTCGAATCGTGTAGCAGTTCCCGGCTCTCACCATGTGCACACCCAATGCTAGCTCTTGAGTTGCTTAACCTGGGGCAAGGTAAGATAGTATTAGTATACTTTAAAATTTATATAAAGTTCGCTTACCTTATGTCATTTTGTAGGTCCATTTGGCTTGGTGGAACACAGAAGAGTAGATGAACTAGACTTCTTCCATGAATGTCGCGTTGCCTATTCAGCATACCCGCCGAGTCATTATCGACCCTATGTCTAGTGGCTAGTTTCTCAGGAAGAGAGTGTATGAGTGGTTCCTTGGTCCCGAGCGGTGGAGGATCTCAATGAGTTGCCTGGAGTATACTTTAAATATCACATCAATGCTGGAGAATGTGTAGTGGTTAGCTCGGTACAGTTATGATGTTGAAATCTTTCTCTATCCACCGGGTGCAACATATATCCAGTTTATTTGAGTAGGACTCTTAAACTTTGATGTATCTCCTATTGCCATATGGGAGGTTCCTGAGGAAAAGGAGGATAAGCGATGAAAAAGAGTATCACGGAGAGGGAGGAGGGTCCATCCCGCATCTCGGGGCTAGCACCTCTCAGGTAAACTTTTACCATTTTTTCATTGCAATTGCTTCTTTCTTAACTTGTTTTGACTGTCCCAATGATTATCGCAGGCTGCTGCCTCATTTGGTCATGAGGTTGGACCTTCCTTTACCACTCCTCCATTTGTTCATTCTAATCAATCGGAGATGCCATCTTATGCACAGGGTGTTGATATGAATTACTTGGTAGGTTTTCTTATTCCATGATAATTTATGCTACATGTATGCATGATTATGTATGCTTTTACTCTTCCCCTTCTGACTCACAGTGGATGCTTGAGGAACAAAATAAGAAACTTTAAGAAGAGTTAGCTGCTAGTCGTCAACAGATTGCCCATTTTGAAAAATTGCATCACCAGTCAGGGCAAGATTTTTGAGACTTCTGGTTTCAGGGGGGTGAGAGAACCTGGTGCTTCATCATCTAGGGGACCCCAAACTGATGACCATGAGATCCTTTCATCTACTTCGGATGAGGACCATTACAAATCTGAATTCCAAGGTAATAGAGGTTCAGGTGCTCCTGCTTTGGGCGGACTCGAGATAGGGATATGCCTCTTCCTCCAATAGGCGATGACTTTTTCTGGGCTTTGTTTGATCATGATCCACCACCTCCTTTTCAGTGATCTATCATTATTATATTAATTGAGGAAATATTGTATAATAAAAATAATGATAAAAATAATAATGATGATATATAATTTACACTTTTACTGCAACTTTTGACTTTTAAAATTTTTTCTTCTTTTTTTTTACCATCATTATTATTTCTATGCTACAATCATTGGCCTTTCCTCTTCACATTCAAAATTTCTATAGTAGCACTAATTTACAAAACCAAAGGCAACGCGGCAACTCAAAACCGTTTCGTCGCCAATTTCCTATCCTTGCGTGTCTCGGTCTCAAGCTATTCCTTCAATTTTGGAATAGTAAATCATCCTATATAAATCTTTTTCCATGCCATGACCTCATACAGAAGCTAGGAAATTTTTCACGAATTTTCAATTTCAGCATCAAAATTCCTTTTAACAATTCCAAATTCCCTTCAATTGTTAAAAATGGCTGAACTCAATTTGAAGAAATAAAAGGTCTATTTAAAAATATGAATGCCATTCATTGGAAACAAATATCTTGGTCATAAATTAATACTTTGAAGTGTTTTCAAAATATTAAATTGGACCATTCTTTTTTACATGCCATGGCTTTTTTTTGGAATGTGAATTCTCGGACATTTGAGATTAATGGCTTTGAGATATGTCCCATGATTGAAGAATTTGAGGCCATTCTTGGATATCCAAGCAATCAACCAATGACATTACCTATATTGATTTCCAATACTCAACAAAAGATGCAAATGTTATTTCAATTTTCAAAGCCCGAAGTTCTACAGTTGACAAGAGGTGAGAAAATTCTGCTTGGTCCCTTAATTGACTTTTGCCTTTCTCACTTGGCTCCTACTAAGGCATGGGGATGTATGCTTTGTCTATGCTTGCTTGGCCAATTTTTGCTTGTATCTTCTGATGGCGATATTGATCCATGAGTATTGGATATCATGAACCAAATGAAAGGAGGCTTGTCACCGATACCCGTGATCTTAGCTGAGGCTTTAGTTGGACTAGACCAACTTAAATCAGGATTGTCAAGGAGATTGACCGAGAGTTCATTGCTTCTTCAAGTAATTACCTAAACTGCCCTTTTGGGTTTTCAATTTAGGTCTCTTTATTATTATTATTATTATTTTATTGCTCTAATTTTTACCTAGTCCGCCCTGCGGGTTTTTGAAACCAGCGAGCTATCCTAATTTTTTTTTACTTAGGCCGTCCTTACAGATTTTTGACCTAATGGATCTTTTTTTTCTTTTTGCTTACAGATTTGGCTTTAGGAGCATCTCTGCTTACTCTACACTCCATCTATGGATTTTCCCAGATATTTGCCACGACATCATTCTGCTAGAAAACTACTCCATCCTGCTTCTTCATATGCTGATTGGGTTGACTGGATCCACTCACGCGCTGAAATCAACATCCGTTGGTTAGTACCTTGGTGGAAAATTTCTCGTATCACTATTTGGACATACTTGATGTATGTTTCTCTTGCTACTCTTCGTCGAGGTACTTGTTATGATCCTCGCTAGCTTGACCGTTAGTATGGAGCTGAGCCTTGAGATTCTGATTTTACTCCTGATTTAGACATGCCTTGTTTGACTAAAGCCTACTTGGATCTACTGAAGCAAAGCTAGCCTGCACATTACACTTATTGTCTGTCATAGATTTTACATTTCTTAATTTCTTTAAAAAGAGTATTGTTAGGATGAAAATAATAAAAGTAATAATAAGTGATGTTTCTTTTCCTTTTATAATTTGTCATCACCTTTTGCTATTGTGTTTATTTATTTCATCCATATCTAGTCAAATACTTAAAACAGTGCACATAGAACAATTTTAATATTAATTTTGTTTTATTACATTAGGGAACAACCAAACATAAAGCTAGCACATACAAAATCACTCTTGTGGCCAACTAGCCCTTTCAAATTTTCTAATTGGCGATTTCTCTCACTTAGCCCTAATTGTTGCCTAGCCCATCCTTTTGGAATTTTGAAACTAACGGACTGCTCTAACTTTTGCCTAGGCCGCCCTTTTTGAATTTTCAACCTAGCGAGCTCCTTTTCTTTTTCTTTTTTTATACATAGAACCTCTTCAACCTATCAATGTTCACTAGCTCACTAAACTCGTTCCTGTCCATGTCAGATAACTTCACTGAACCCTTATTCATGACTTGTTTCATAACGTATGGCCCTTCCCAGTTAGGCCTAAATTTCCCTCTCGGATCAAATACATTAGGCTTACATTATTTCAACACTAAATCCCGACTCTGAGTTTTTTTATCTTAACCCTTCTATTGTAGGCCTGAGCTATCTTCCTTTGATACAGTTGATGATGATGCAATGATTTTAACCTTCTCTCCTCTAATAAAGCTAACTATGTGTATCTGCTCACCACCCACTCCATCTCAGGTAGTTCAGCTTCCAAGACTACTCTCAATGATTTCATCTCAATTTCAATTGGCAACACTGCTTCCATCCCGTAAACCAAAGAGAACGGTGTCATTCCAGTCGTGTTCGTACACTTGTTCTATATCCCCACAAAGCAAAAGGAAGCATCTATGACCAATCCCTATATGTCTTAGTCATCTTGGACATGATATGCTTAATTGTCTTATTGGTTGCTTCTACTATGCCATTGGCCTTTGGTCTATAAGGGGAGGATCGGTGATGATGGATTCGGTATTTTTAGAATAAGTCCTTAATTGCACCTTAAAACTGTACCCCATTGTCTGATATCACACTGTGTGGGACCCCATACCTACAGATGAGATTCTTTTCAATGAATCTAGCCATTTGACGTGCCCCCAATTTGTTAAAGGATTCAGCTTAGACCCATTTTGAAAAATAATCTACCGCTACTACAATGAAACGGTGACCATTTGAGGCTGTCTGATATATCTCTCCTATAATGTCAATGCCCCAAGTGGCGAAGGGCCAGGGTGAAGATATAGAATGTAATTCTTCAGGAGGCATGTGATTCAAATTACCATACATTTGACATCGCTGGCACTTCTTTACAAACTCAATACAATCTCTCTCCATGGTTAACCAGTAGTAACCTTGTCGAATTATCTTTTTAATTAGGGCTAAACCACTCATGTGTGGACCACAACTTTCTGCGTGTATTTCTGACATGATATGCTCTACTTCAAGCTTCCTCAAGCATCTCAAGTGCACCTCATTAGGCCATCTTTGATACAAATCTCCATGGAAGGTGATGTATTGTAAGGACCACCGCCTTATGGCTATTCTTTCTTTCTTTGTTGCCCCCAATGGGTATTCCTTCTCCTCCAAAAACCGTCTTATAAGGTCATACCACGCATCATGGTCTATATCAATTTCCACGATTGTCTCATATTTATAGCAAGGAGTTGATGAATTGATGAAAATCAAAGGCTTGAGGAATAAGTTGACAGGATTTTCCCATACCAAAGCCAATGTGGCTAGGGCATCAACCATCTGGTTTTCTTCTCTTGGTAGGTGTATAAACCTACACTCTTTAAAGTTCTTCTTCATCATGGTCAAGTAATGGTGGTATGGTTTTAATTTCTCTTCTTTCAACTCCCACTCTCCATTTACTTAGGATACTACTAGCAATGAATCGCCAAAGACTTCCACCTTATCCACCTTCATAATCATTAGGGTTTCCAAACCAAAGATACATGCTTCATATTCCACCATATTATTGGTTGCCCTAAATTTCAACTTCTTGGCTAAAGGGATAAGTTCCCCTTCAGGTGATTCTAGTATGACTCCCAAACCTGATCCTTTCCTATTTACTGCTCCATCAAAATACATTTTCCATCCTTGTACTTCAATGGCCCCTAAATGTTTATCTGGAAATTCCACGACTATGTCTTCACTATCTGGTAATGATTGTTGGGCCAGGAATTCTGCCACTACTCTTCCTTTGATTATTTTCCTAGTTACATACTCAATCTCAAATTCTTCCAATATTATCAACCATCTCCCATACTTGCCAATCAAAGAGGGTGTCTCCCTTAAGTACTTCATTAGATCCAACCTGGAAATTGCTTATACACTATAAGATTGGAAATAATGCTGCAACTTCTTAGAAGACCAAACCACAGCTATACAGGTCTTTTCAATGATACTATACTTAATTTCATAAGGTAGGAGCTTTCTACTCAAATAGTAAACTGTGAGCTCAATCCCTAACTCATCTGCTTGGGCTAGCATGGCTCCTATTGACTCTTCTTTTACTACCAAGTATAGTAACAAGGGTTTATCGGGTCTAGGTGGTTTTAAAATAGGTGGACTTAGCAAATACTTGTTTATTCGTTCAAAGGCCTTTTGACACTCTTCATTCTACAAGACCGGCTGGTTCTTTTTAAGTAATTTGAAGATAGGTTCACAGATTGTGGTGAGCTTTGCTATAAACCTGCTAATGTATTGTAATCTACCAATGAATCCCCAAACTTCTCTCTCTGTCTTAGGGGCTGGCATATCCTTAACTGCTTTAACTTTGTCAAGGGGTCAATCTCAATGCCATTTGGATCAATCACATGACCCATCAATTTGCCTGAGGTAATCCAAAACACACACTTCTTCAGGTTTAGCCTTAGCTTATACTTCAATGCTCTATCGAAGAATAATTCTAAGTTTTGGAAGTGTTGTTCCCTTTCATCTGATTTCACCATTATATCATCAGCATATACTTCCACTTCTTTGTGCATCATGTCATGAAACAATGTGGTGGCCATCCTTTGGTAGGTTGCTCCAGCATTCTTTAATTCGAACGGCATCACCCTATAACAAAATATACCCCATGTAGTAATGAAAGAAGTTTTGGCTTTTTCCTCTTGGGCCATTAACACTTGGTTGTATTCAAAAAATTCATCTACAAATGAGTGTAGCACGCTAGAGGTTATACTATCAATGAGGACATCTATATGGGGTAAAGGAAAATCATCTTTAGAGGAAGCCTTGTTTAAATCTCTATAGTCCACACAGACCCTAATTCTTCCATCTTTCTTTGGCATGGGTACTATGTTGGCTAGCCAATCTAGATAATTTATCACTTCAAGGAACTTTACTTGTATTTGTTTAGTGGCCTCTTCTTTAACCAATTCAGCCCATTCTGGCCTCAAATGCCTAAGCTTTTGTTTGACAGGTTTCATGTGAGTGTAACTAGGAATCAGATGTTCCGCTATGTCTCAATTTATTCCAGGCATATCCTCATAAGACCAAACAAATACTTCTTCATATTTTTTGAATATTTTTTTAAATCTCTCTCTCTCATCAGGAGTAAGGTCGGATGCTATGCTAATATTTTTAGGATTTTTGGTTGTTCCCAAATTTAATGATTGTGTTAATATTAAATATGCTCATGTAGCCACTATTTGAATGTATGCAATCATCAAGAGAAACATCACACAAGTAAGCAAAATCAGACTTTATTGCATTCATTTTGGAAAAGAAAACATCATCATCCTCATACAAAGCAGACAAATTAAAATCAAAATCAAAATCATTATTCTCAAAATTATAAAGTAGAACATCTTCAAACTTCTCTTCAACCAGGGTAGCAATCTCCTCTGGAGTCTTCTTAGCTTTCAGGATAACTTCCTTCTCCCCTTCCAGATTGGGCATCTTGTCGGCTGGTAGGGTGAGCTCTTTCTTTACTTGTTCCACTAACTCGACAATATCAACAAAAATTTCAAAACCCCGGGATCAACTTTCCCATGAACATGATTGGCTCGGGCTTTCCTTGGAGTGGTCCCATGTCTGGAGCTTTGACAAAGACTTTTTCAAGTGGTGGGAAGCTCATCTTCTCATTCTTCTTTGGATGAACATCTTTTCTAGCTTCTTCAGACCCCAACCCTTTCTTGGAAGTTTGAGTCTTAAAATCTGGAAGCTTTGTCAAACTAGCCTTGCCCTTTCCAAGACCAGCTCCGGGAAGGTAGCTCATGTTCTTCATCATGTTCAAGACCTTAGAGTCCACTACTTCATCATTAGAAATTATAGCTACTTGGAAACCATTAAGAGGCCTCTCTACCATTAGAGCATTAACAACCTCATTATCTTTGGCCTCGATGACCACCGTCTCATCTCCGTTAGGGAATTTGATCTTTTGATGAAGGGTGGAAGGAACTCCACCGAGAGGATGAAAACATGGTTGTCCCAAAAGTAGAGAAAAGGTAACAGGTATGTCCAAAACAACAAATTTAACAATAGATTTAGTTGGACCAACCTTCACAGCAGCTTTGAAAGTTCCTTCGGCATGCCTTTAGTGTTATCATAAGCCCGAATGGTTACCTCGGTTGGGCTTAGATCCCTCATTGACATAGCTAGCTTTGGCAATATTTTAAGTGGATAAATATTTATGGCAGACCCATCATCAACCATTAAACATGGAGTCCTTTTTCTTCTGATTTCCACTTTGATAAAGAGAGGGCGGATGTGATCTCTCCCCTCTTCCGGTAAATCTGTATATGAGAAAGATACCATTCCCATATTAACTTCGCTCTTCTTTTGAATATCTTCGCATTTCATTACTCCTTCAACTTTTATGAAGTTAATCAGTTCCTCTGGTGTTGTGGAGGTGGAAATTGGCATGCTAGCTAAGGCCTTGGCCATAGTTTCATGGTGCTTCTTAGAAGTGGCCAATAAGTCCCAAATGCTGACACTTGCTTGGGTTCTTTTTAACTGCTTAAGCACAGTATCATCTTCCTCTTCTTTATTTCCCACTTCGACTTCCTTTCCTTTATTAGCTTCTACCTCCTTAGGTGATGGCCTTGCATAAGGCTTACCAGATCTTGTGTTCATTACTTCATCTTCTTCAGACTCGGACCAAGTCCATTCCTCCTTCTTGGGCACAAGATCATCATCACTATCGCTTGAATCCCAAAAACTCATTTACAACACAGATTGCTACTTCTTTACCCACCATAGCTTGTTCAACTTTGCTAAATACCACTTCTTCTTTGGTTGCTTCTTCATCCACATCTTAGAAAGAAGACATGACAAAACTTTCATGCACACCTCCTCCAATCATGAAGGTTGCTGGTGGTGGTACTCTATTGAACTTTGGTAATGGATTATCTTTGGTGTTTGGCTTGTTGGGCTCGGGCAATTTCCCACTATCAATCAAATTTTGGATCTCTTGCCTCAACCTCACACATCTATCCATGTCGTGCCCTTGCATTTGATGAAATTGACAAAATGCCTTATTATCAAAATTAGGTGGGAGAGGGTTAGGCAAATGATGAGGATTTAAGGGTTGTAACAATCCCTTCTTTTGTAGCTTATTGAGGACCCAAGATAGCGGCTTCCCCAATTCTAAAAATTGCCTTCTTCCTCCTTGGCTAGTAGCATTAATACCAACTGCCTTTTGCATGCTTTGGTTACTAGACTGGTAGTTTCCTTTCTCATTCCTTCTTGTTGAAAAGTGGTTCTTCTCTCTTTCCCATTCTTCAATTTGTAGACCAGCTTGCAAAAGGTCTTTAAAATCCTGAAGGAGTGTATGAAACATCCTTTCGTGAAGGCTAGGTAACACTCCTCTCACAATCATTCTAATTTGATCGGAATCATTAGGCCTTCTCTTGAGCAAAGCAGCCTCATTCCTCCATCTTTTTACATTGTCCAGTAAAATTCTCATTTGGCCTTTGTCTAATGGACTAAACTTCCATTAAGGTAACTTCCATCTCAATGTTGTATCCATATTGTTGGATGAAGGCCCTGTATAGCAGGTCCCAACTCTTTTGTGTGCCATCATCTAAGGTATTGAACCAATTTTGGATGATAGGGGCTAATGAGAGCATGAAGTATCTTAAAGTTTGAGCCTTAGTAGCTTGGGCAGACTGCATAGCAGTGATATATTGCTTCACATGGAGGTGAGGATTTTTGGTTCCATCAAACTTCGCAAAGGATGGCATCTTAAATTTATAAGGGACCTCCTCATCTTGTTAAATAGTTTGTCAATCTCAGACATCTCTTCGGTTTTCAGTTTCTTCTCAAATTTCTTTTCCAAGTCCACAATCATCTTTTCAACATCTAAAGTTTCAGTTTTCTTATAGCTGATCTTTCAACAATCTTCGGCTCTTTCTTCTTGTCTTAAGGATCTTGGAAGTATTGAGCCCAATCATCATCATCATCAATGATCACCTTATCATCATCAAAAGCTACTTCACCAACTTTAGCCTTCCCCTTATCTTTCTTGGTGCTTGCGGATGCTTCAGCGGTGTTGCCAAACATTGTAGTCATTTGATTCTTCATGATCTCAGCTAGAGCCCCCTTTAGTTCTTCCATTTTAGCATTGAGGGCGTCATCCACCATTCTTTGAATTTGTTTGGGCTCCATTGCTTTTGGTGAGAAAGTGATTGAGTCATTGCTAGATACTTCATCTTTGGCGTAAGCTTTTGAACTCTCATAATCCAGGGTTGTGAGCCAGAAAGGATCAATGATATGAGATGCAAATGTATGTATGCATGTATGCACAAACAATAAATAAAGAAAGATAATTAGGACATTTCTTCCAACCTTATAACTTGCACACATGAATGGCGAGTCTCTTTTTCTAGGTATATGATTAACAAAATACCAACATGGGGTATCTTGTTTTTGAATATTTCCCTTGCACGTTTCAACCAATAGTTATATTTTCAAAAATGTAAATCAGTTCATAATAATTCCCATTAATTAGACTTTAATCCATCCAATCAACTAAAGCATCTTTTATGCTATATTAGATTAAAACTAAATTAAGAGGTTTATTATAAATAGATTTCTCACTTGAAAAAGTAACTAATGATTCATGCTAAAAATAAGCCCATGATTAATAACTCTTATTATAAACTAGGCTCACAATTGATTTTTGGTATTTTCATAATTGACCTAAATATTTGTAAGCTTTTTTTTTTTTTTTAAAGATTATGAAAATAATTTTTCCCTAAGCCCATTGTAAAAATATTTTAGAAAAAATGGATTTTGGGCTTTGTATTTGGGTCATGAGAAAAGAATTTTTGATTTGTTTTTTTAGAAAAGTTTTATGTCCAAATACCATCTTGAAAAGTTTTGAAAATAGCTTTGATCTTTTGGATTTTAAAGAAAAATTTATTTTGAGCTTACAATGTACTTAGGTCATATTAGAAAAAGAACAAATCAAATAAGCCATGATTTAAACTAAGATAAATTAACCATAGTCAAACAACAAGCATTTGGGGTAAAAACCTAAGGAAAGTAACTAGGCCAATTACATGAGCATTAGTCTTTGGGTTAAAAGGCTTATGTTCCCATAGTAAGTATATACCAAATGGTACAAGGCAATGAGTGGTTATGCTATGCTCGATCTCCATACCTTGAGTGAAAGTATGGTATCCCTTACATAATACAACATGGGTAACACGGGCATCCTAACTCATGCACACAATGCAATCTAAATGATGCAATGGATAATATCATGATAAGAAAGAATAGAATAATATAAAGACAAACGGAATCAACTTCTCTTATCCCCAGTGGAGTCTCCACTATGAGCGGGGATATTTGCCTCCACTCCCGGTGGAATGGTTCTTGCGACTTCAGCACTATTTAGTCTCAGGGCCTTAGAGAACACGGGCCTAAGCCCGGAGAAAATGGAGTAGCCACCCGGATAGACCGGGAAAAAGAAAGGGATGGATGACTCAATTCCTAAGGAATCCCTAGGCCCCTAATGGGTTCAGAAAGTTGGATACACACAGGGAAGGTGAGAAACGGCCCAGCACCCCTATAACGCTCGGTTCATTAGACCAGCCTCCTTTGCAGGTCTTAATATTATAAAATTCTTAAATATAACAATATTATCCATGCTACATGCAACAATTAAAATAAAGCATCATTATATTAAAATCAAAGCAATATCCAAACAAAACAAATAAATGGACACCCATCTAAAGATGGAAACATGTCCTTACATCGTCCATATCTAAAACTAAATAGGACACCCACCGAAAGGTGGAAACATATCCTTTACATTGGTTCAAAATATAAAAACAATTTAAATTACATGATGCTTAATACATGAGGTACCCAACATATGGAAACATACCTCTTACAATTTGAAATCAAAACAAATCAATAAAAGTAAACATCCATTCATGATAAACAAATCAAATATCAAAATTAAATAAATCAATCATCAAAACATATAATAAACATTCATCTAATTTAAATAAAATAGTAAGTATATAACTTTAGGGTTCATGTATCAATTAGGATTTCTTGGGTTTTATGTTTAACAATTAGGGTTTAAGTAAATAAGATTGAAGCTTGTGAAAATAAAATAAAATCTTTAGATATTTGAAAGGAACAAGCTACTGTGATGATTTGGAAAATAGAATTAATTAACATTTATGTTTTGAATAAATTTGGGTTTAGGTTTGTATTTTGAATAAAGCTACTGTATTTTGAATAATCATAATAAAGGAAGTTAAACATAAAGACTTACAATACACAAAAAAATATTGGCCTCTTCGACAAGCCCATACGGTAGTCCCGCTAGCCGGTTAGCAGGCGGGGGTCAAGGGGGCAGTGCCCATTGCGGGGTCGGGGGCTGCGCCCCGGAAGATTTTGAAAACTGGCTTTTAGGGTTATAGGTTTTGGTGTTGAAAATTAAGATTTTAGGGCCTAAGATTTAGAAAATAGGGTTTTGAGATTTTAAGGAATTAATGTTATTTTTAAAATAATAATGCTTACCGTGTGATTTTGGAAAGAAGAATTAATTAGGGTTAAAGCTTTGGACACTTAAAAAAAATAAGGCTACTGTGAATCTCAGAAAAATAGATTTGGTTTGGGTTTAAGAAAACATATTATTGTTTTGTGATTTTAGAAAAGTGTAATTAGGGTTTTAGTTTTAAAAAATATATTTTATAAGTATTAAAGCATTTGGGTTTTGGAAAAATACTTTTTTAGGGTTTTCAAATAGAGTTTGGATGGTAAGTAGAACAATTGATCATCTATTGCATGTTTAAACAATTAATCCGATTTGAATGATGAAGCTACTATAAAGATAAGCAAAGAAATAGAGATTCAAACCTCCGTTGTTGGTTCCACCACAATCTTTGAATTCTGGTTGAACAATAATAAAAACAGTGTAGGCTGCCTTTGATGGATTGTTGTTGCTTGCTCACTGCCTCTTGCTCCTTCAAGGTTCTTTTTTTTGGCCAAAAAAAATCCAAAAGTCCAAAGTCCAATAAAAAAATTTTAGATCCTTAATTCTATGTCTTTAATGTGGTATTTATAAGAAAAAATCATAAACCTAATCCTAATTGGCAAAAAAAATTTAAAAAATAAAAACCTTTTAGGAAATAAAATTAAAAAACCAAGTAGAATAGGATTTTGGCAAAACCGCGTGCGGCGGGGAGTGCGAAAGTGCGCTGGCAAAAAAAATTGCTACTGGTGCTAGGCGCAGGCCAGCCAATTCACCGCAGGATTTTCCTACGACGAATTGGTCTATGGCCATTTCAGTGCAGAAAAATCTGCGGCGAACTGGTCCAAGGCATTCGTCGCTCGCGATGAAAATTTTTCGTCGCCGATTTTTATTTATTTTTAATCCTTTTTATTATTACTCTTTTTATTTTTATTAAAAATAAATATTATTAAATTAAAACACCACAAAAATTATTTTGAACTGTTTAAAAATATCGGATTGGACTGGGTCAAAAATTAAGGGTCTACAGTTTGTGTGAATTAAGGGTCTACAATTTGATTGTCATATGATGACATAGCATATGAACATTTTGCATTGGCATTTTTTTTGAGTTTTTTTTATTATCAAAGTTTGTATCACTGGGCTTTTTGGCTTAGTGTGATTGTAACTCATCGCCAGGTGACAGGGGTGATCTTATAGAGCCTGAGAGTTTCACTAGACCATATCGGGTCTAGGCTTTTATTGGTTGAGCTTGAAGCATTTTGCTACATCAAGATCACAACCACTTTGCCAGCATGTATATATTTTATATTAAAATACATTTTGATATTATGTTATGTTTCCAGTATATATATATTATAACTTATAAAGAATGTTCTGTATAATTGAGTAATGTGAGACTCTATACTTTTTGATATACCTCAATACATATATGTATAAATGTTTTGAGGAATGGGGAATAACTGTAAAAAATTTTATTAAATCAGATTGTGAAATTCTTATACCATATATGCATATTGTATACATACCAAGTTTGAGTGTATTATATGTATATAGGGTGTAAGGGTGTTACATGTATAGGCAATGTGTGACATCTCTTGATAGTTTTTAACAAGATTGTCATGGGGTGCTACACATTTTAAGTACTTTAGCATAATTCTTCAAGAGGTTGAGATTATGAAGAAGATATTAGTCATAGGATTAAAGCTAGAGGAACAAGGTTGTTCTTCTCAAAAAGAGGCTAGATGAGTTTGATCAGATTAGAATGATAGTGAGAAGTGTTCTACCTAATCTTCATGAATGAATGTCTGATACTCTTATAAGATATTTCAAAGACCTTATCTAAGCCAGCCTGTAAATATAAGAATGGAATGAGAGAAGAACCATTTTTCTAGAGGAAGGAATGAAAGAGAAAATTAACAATTTGACAACCAGTGTACACAGAAAGCAGTGAAGGTTAATGTAACTTTTGGTCAAGTGAAAAGGAGACAATTTTTCAGATATGGGAAAACCTCTGTACTAGATTTTTAATAAGCTACAAAAGAAAGTGATATGTCCGAGGGTCTGGAGGGTTGGATCATGTTTGACAAAAGGTGGCGGTAAGCCCATGTTTGATCCAAATAAAGGAAATGGGTGAGCCTCTGCTGACAGCTTAAGCTTTTGGTAGAAATGGTTAGCGTTCTTTCCGATTAAGCGTGCTGGTGCAGGGTCAGTACCAGGAGGGGTGACCTTCTGGGAAGTGCTTAGCCCAGCCTTGCTGGTGCAGGGTCAGCCCCAGAATGGGTGTCCACCTGGAAAGTGCTTGGCCCGGCCGCATCATTTGATATCAGAGCCTATTTATCGGGTCTGGTCCCACTGCTCCAGGTTTGAGGATGAACCTCCTTAAAGAGGGAGGGAATGATATGTCTGAGGCTCTGGAGGGTTGTGGATCAGGTTCGACAAAAGGTGGCTGTGAGCCCATGTTTGATCCAAATAAAGAAAATGGGTGCGCCTCTGCTGACAGCTTAAGCTTTTGGTAGAAATGGTTAGTGTTCTTTCCGGTTAAGCGTGCTGGTGCAGGGTCAGTACTAGGATGGGTGACCTTCTGGGAAGTGCTTGGCCTAGCCGTGTTGGTGTAGGGTCAGTACCAGGAGGGGTGACCTTCAGGGAAGTGCTTGGCCCAGCCGTGCTGGTGCAGGGTCAGTACCAGAATGGGTGTCCACCTGGGAAGTGCTTGGCCCGGCCGCATCAGAAAGGGCTATTATAACCATTAGCTCCTGGACCTTTGCCAAATCCTCTACCACCAAACTTTGATACCAAGGCCTTCCATCAATTCCATTAGATATAGTAGCAGGAAACAGATAAGTCGATTAAGGCATGAGGTCCAAGATCTAATTGATATCAGTAAGCTACCCGAGCCCAACAAACCTAGTACAAAGAGCAATCCTTTGCCTAATTGATAGGGGGCATATTGAGAGAAAAATTTGTCTTGTCATCTTTTCAAGATGTAGATGGAGAAGCTATGACAAAGGAAGAGGTTCTATTCAACAAATCTGAGCTAGTTGCAAGCAAGAAAATGTTGACCATTTGTGTTGTGAATGAATTTTAGGATTCAAATGATAGTGATGATGAATTGGGGACTGAGAAAAAGGAATGGCATGGTCTGAACTTAAGGAAGAAGAAGTACAAAATATCCACTTTGGCAAGCCTTATAGAAGGGCTCTTGCAACAAAGTAGAAGTTAACAATGAGAGAGAGGATGAGAAAGAAGGAAAAGAAGAGGAAGACAATGTCGTCCTTAAACAATTGAAAATGACCAAGCCAGTATTAGCTTAAGGGACTTGCTAGCCACATCAAAAAGGCATCAATAGGCTATGGCTAGCATGTAGATTTCCACTTCTACAACACCAGAGGAGCTAGTTAACTTTATAGGAGTAAAGAAGGCAGAAGAAGGGAAGAAAAATGGAGGTAATCAAAAGGAGAACAAAATTAAAGTTAGAGCAATATCTTTTTTTTCGATGCTAACCTACCAGAAGAAGGAAGAGATCACATCCATCCACTTTTCATTAAGGTAGAGGTTACAGGAAAAAGAACCCCTTGTGTTATGGTTGATGATGGATCCATCATAAATGTTTGCCTACTTAAAATTTTACCAAAATTAGCCATGTCTACATGTGACCTATATCCAACTGAGGTGACAATCTGAGCTTATGACAATACTAAGAGGCATATAGAAAGAACTTTCAAAGCCATGGTAAAGGTGGGTCCTATTGAATCTATGGTAGAGTTTATGGTCTTAGATATACCAATTGCCTTCACATTATTGTTAGGTCACCCATGGTTTTCCCCTCTTGGTGGAGCTCCTTCAACGCTCTATCAAAAGATTAAATTTCCAAATGGGGATGAGATGGTAGTGAATGAGGCAGAGGACAATGAAGTGGCTAATGCTTTTATGATAGAAAGGCCTCTCAATGGTTTTCAAGTGGTTGGTATTTTTGAAGATATGATAGGAGGTTCTAACCTTTTGACCATGATGAAGCAAATGAATTACCTACCAAGAACTAGTCTTAGGAAAGGAAAGACAGGTGTGACAGAGCTTCCAAATTTTAAAACTTAAGTATCAAGAAAGGGGCTAGGCTATGAAGGAATGAATGAAGACATTATGGTAAAGGGAGATAAGAAGATAGAATTTCCTCCACTAGAGAAGATATTTATTAAAGCTCCAGAATTAGGACCTCTACAATGAAAGCAAGAGCCTATCATGTTCATGGGAAAGATGGTTCTAGGTTTTGAGATCTTTGCTGATGGTGCTGAGCTTACAGAACGAGTGAAAAAGAAGCTCATCTCTCCAACTAACTAGAAAGTTAGCCAAGAGGAGAAGAAGAAAGCTATTCCGAGAACCCAAAAGACTCTAGAGGAGATTGTTGCTCTCATTGAAGACCATTTGAAAATCTTATAATCTGTTATCATAAGAACATTAATTTTGATTTTTCTTGCCTTGATAAGAATGATGATGTTTTATTTTCTATAATGAATGCAATAAAGTCTAATTTTGCTTAGTTGTGTGATGTTTTTCCTAATGATTGCATTCATTCATTTAGTGATTACATTAGTGTAAACCCTTAATTCAGGTCATAAACTTGGATGATCTAATTCTAAAATTTTAAATCAGATCCAACCCTTTTTAAAAAAGAGCTTAAACCTAGTTTGATTCCATTTTGAAGGCCCAAATCAAATCCAATCTAATTTTAAAAGCTTAAATTAAATTCGATCCAAACTTTAAAAGTTTGACCAAGCTCGTTTTAACCCCGATTCGCCATGGCCACTGGCTCATGGTGAATTGGGATGCCTAATTTGCCATGAACCATGGCTCATGGTGAATTGGAGTGCTTCCAATTCACCATGAGCCCACTCATGGTGAATTAGAAGCATTCTAATTTTCCATGCACCTTTGGTCCATGGCGAATTGGCATGTTTCTAATTAGCCATGGTCATTTAATTTTGGCTTTAATTGGTTTTGGGTTAGATTAAAAGCTTTCTAATTAATATTGGACTTTAGATAACCCTCTGATTAGCAAATTAGGGTTTGAGATTAAACTATCATTGGCCTATAAATAGATAAGTAAAAGCAGAGAGACCGGGGGGGGGGGGGGGGGAGGGGGTGAATAATAGCAATAATTAAAAACAAAATAGGCAATAACAACTACCAAAAATAAAGCCAAAGATACAAAAATAAAAGAAAATAGGTAGCATATTGACTCTTGGATTATAGGCATCGGCCAATAAACTTATTGATCCAGACTTTAGCAACTTAAATCTTGGTTCAACATATTAAATTGGTGGAGTCTATGACAACACACGCTTTATTTCTCTAAACATAATCTAATTAGATTTTTATTAGTTATTTTCATCCTTTAAAAGCACTTAACAATTTGAAGTAATTTCATCCAGTAGCAATAAGCTTATCCAGTAGCATGAAGTTATTAATTTAATTCCAGTAACTGTATATTGAAGTTGTTTAGTCTAGTAGCAAATAAAGTTTGATTATTATTTAGTACAAAACCTTAATAACGTGATTTAATTCAATCTCTTTGGATCCAAACCCTAAGCTTATGTCAGAAACCCTAATTCAATATTTTAAACCCTAATTCATATGTAAACCCTAATTGTTATCCGAAAACCCTAAAATCATATTTTAACTTTAAAAACCCTAGCTTTTTCCAAAAATCTAATTTTTATTTATAAAACCTAATCATGTTTACCAAAACCCTAAAACTCTAATTTAGCACTCTAAACTTTAAGAAACCCTAATTCATACATTAAAACCCTAGTTTTACACATTTATTGTTGAATGTAAGTTTAAAACCTAGGTTTGATTGTTTAATTTATCATTATATACTTATGATGGATGATTTATTTTATTTGGTTTATAATGGATGATTTGCTTTTATATATTGTGAATGTTTGAATGGTTTAATTGTATTTGGTTAATTGTCTTAATTTGATTATTCTTATTCCAAAGATGTAAAAGACATGTTTCCACACTATGTGGGTGTCTTATTTGTTTAGATTATAATTTATTTAAAGACTTTAGGACAATTGTAAGGGACACATTTCCACCTTTTGGTGGGTGTCCTATTTTATTTATTTTCTTTGTGAATATTTAAGGATTGTAAGGGTATGCTTCCATCTAAGGATAGGTACCCATGTTATTTTGTGATGTACTATTTTATCTTATTTTAATAACTAAATCCATTTTATTAATAATTTCATGTAGTATGGATAATATTATAATACTTAAGAATTCAATAATATTTAGACCTGAAAAGGAGGCCGGTTCCATCGAACCGGATGTTATAGGGGTGCTGCGTCATTTCTCAATTTCCCCGTGCGTACCCAACTTTTTGAATCCAATAGGGGGTTGGGGATTCCTTAGGAATTGAATCATACACCTCTTTCTATTTTCTTGACTCATTCGGGTGGCGACTCCATTTTTTTAGGTGTAGGCCCATGTTCTCTAAGGTCCTGAGCCTAACAGTACCAAAGTAGCAAGAACCATTCCACAGAGAGTGGGGACGAAAATTCCTTCTCACAGTGGCGACTCCATTGGGATAAGAGAAGTTGATTTTGTTAATCTTTATATTATTTTATTCTTTCTTATTATGATATTGTCCATTGCATCATTTAGATTACATTGTGTGCTTGAGTTAGGACGCTTGTGTAACCCGTGTTGTGTTATGTAAGGGATATCATACTTCCACTCAAGGTATGGAGATTGAGCATGGCATAACCACTCATAGCCTTGTATATACTTGCTATGGGAACCTAAACTTTTCAACCCAAAGACTAAAGCTCATATAATTGGTCTAGTTACTTTCCTTATATTTTTACCCAAATGATTGTTGTTTGACTATGATCGATATATCTTGGTTTGAATCATGGCCTATTTGGTTTGTTCTTTTTCTAATATGACCTAATTATATTGTAAGCACAAAATAATTTTTATTCCTTTAAGCCCGAAAGACCAAAACTATTTTAAAAATTTTCAAGACGGTCTTTGGACATAAAACTTTTCTAAAATGGGTCAAAAATTCTTTTCTACCTCATGGCCCAAATACAAAGCCCAAAATTCATTTTTAAACAAATCTTTTTGTAAAGGGCTCCTAAAAATTTTCAAAAGACAATCTCAAGACTATTTTTCATTCAAACTTTTATTACAACCTTTTCTTAAATGGGCTTACAACTAGTTAAGTCAATTATGGAATACTAAAAAATTAATTGAGGCCTAATTTATACCAAGAATTGTTAATCATGAACTTGTTTGTGGCATGAATCATTAGTTGCTTTTTCAATTGGGAAATCTATTTATGATAAACTCTTTAATTTGGTTTTAATCCAAGCTATAGCATAAAAGCTATCCCTTTGTTGGCCCAATGGATTAAGACTTAATTAATGGGAATTATCATGGACCAACTTCTAAGTTTGAAAATACAACTATTAATTAAATTGTCCGAGTGATTTTTTTTTAAAAAATAAGATATCCCATGTTGATGTTATATTGACCATATACCTAGGAAAAGAAACTCGCCATTCGTGTGTTAATGATATAAGGTTGGAAGGGATGTCCTGACTTTACTTGTTTGTTTGTTTACTCCATATGCATACATGCACATTACATTCACATTTGTTGTCCCAAGATAACAACCAAGGGGGGGGGTGAATTGGTTTGGTTTAAGAATTGATGGTTAATTCAAAATTTCAAATATTAAAAAGAAGTATATAAGATGTAGAAGAAGATCAAGTAGAAGATGAAACATAAAGGTTTATAGTGGTTTGGATTTACCTTGATCCTACATCCACTTCCTTAATAACTTGTTATGGTTTCACTAGCTTTGAGTTTTTACAAGCTTAACTCTAACTTGGTATTTTCTCTAGCTCACATCAAACTACTTACAGTGGTTTGAGATCACTTCCTCGCAGCCCTTACAAGAGTTTTCCCTGGCTCACTCTCACAACCTAAGTGTTTCCAAGCTCACACTTAAACTTAAGGTGGTGTTTAATGCTCATACCCAACACTCAATTAATACAAAAAGTAATTTTGATGCAAAAGAAAGAAATATGTTCAAGAAGGCTATTACAATCACAAACTTACATAAAAATGAAGTTACTTAAGGTATTTATAGCCTTCAGGTCAAGAATTAGTTGTTTGAGATTGGGGCCAACATGTTTGATTATTGTCTTTCACTAATTTCTCCGCCAAAGCAATTTCCTGATTGGACTCCTAAGGGTCTAGTCAGAAGTAGTGTGGTTCGGTCAAAATTATGCATGGTCTGGTTGGAGTAATTGAAATTTTGCTCAATGCTCTTCCAACGGTTGATTCATGTGGCTTTCACTTATTGAGTGGAGATGCAACGCCTTTTGACTTGAGTAATTTTTAAATAGTCTGATCAGGCTTGCATCATGTCTGGTTGGACTTGCCTTGGTCCATCAAATTTTTGGGCATACCCTCGACCAAAAAACCTACTGGATATTTTAGAGAAAATTGACTTCTATGGTTGGGTCGAAATATCATGGAGTCTGGTCAGACTTATGTGGTACTCTGGGAAAATGGGAGCACTTCTGACCATGAATCATTCTGTGTTTTGCCTCTTTTATCATTCAAGAGTCTAGCCGGTAGACTATGTGGTCTGGTCGGACTTCATGTGGTACGGTGAGATTTTGGGAGTACTCTCCACCATGAGACCTTCTGTGTCTTTTTGCTCATTTGGTCATTAATGGTCCGATCGGTCTTCTAGGTGGTCCGATCAGACTTTTCATATTTCCTTCAAAAGAAATAACTTCCTGCAAAATGAAACTTGGCGCAAGTGTTAGGTAAATTCAATTTGATTGCCTAAGATAAAAAATAATAGGAGGGTTTGGTCAACAACATTAATCCTTTCTGGCTCATAGACCTAGAGTACGACAGTTCAAGAGTCTATGACAATCTGATCTACTCTAGTGACATAGAATCCAGTAATGACTCAGTCAGCTTCTCACTAAAAGCAATGGAACCTGAATAGATTTATAAGATGGTGGATGATGCACTCAACTCCAAGATGGAAGAATTGAAGGAGGCCCAAGCTGAGACCCTAAAAAGCCAGCTGGCTGCATTAATGAGAAACACTGTTGAAGTATCTGCTACTACTAAGAAGTAAAAGATAAGAGAAAGGCTAAGGCTGGTGAAGCAGCATTTGATGATGACAAAGGAATGATTGATGATGATGATTAGGCTTAGTATTTTTAAGATTCTCAAGATAAGAAGAAAGAGCCAAAGGTTATGGAAAAATCAACTGTTGAAAAGACTGAAACTTCAGATGTGGAGAAGATGATTGCTGATTTAGAGAAGAAGTTTAAAAAGAAGCTGAAGGCTGAAGAGGTGTCAGAAGTGCATAAACTATTTGAACAAGATGAAGAAGTCCCTTACAAGTTCAAGATGCCTTCCTTTGCTAAGTACAATGGTACAGAAAATCCTCACTTATATGTTAAGTAGTACATTAATGCCATGCAGTCTGCTAGAGCCACTAAAGCTCAAACTCTAAGGTATTTCATGCTCTCATTGTATTATGTTATGCAAAATTGGTTCTATACCTTAGAGAAAAGTACTCAAAATAACTCAAATTTGCAATACAAAGCCTTTATCTGACAATATGGGTATAATGTGGAATTGGAAGTTACCCTAATGGAGGTAGAGTCAATAAGGCAGAAGTAGAATGAGAATTTTGTTGACTATGTAAAGAGGTAAAGGAATAAGGTTGCACTACTTAAGAAGAAGCCAGGTGAGTCTAACAAGATTAGGATGATAATGAGAGGTGTCCTACCTAATCTGCATGAACAGATGTCTCATACTCTTATTAGGGATTTCAATGATCCCCTTCAAGCTGGCTTGCAAATAGAAGAATGGGAAAGAGAGAAAAATCATTTTTCTAAAAGAAGATGTGATAAGGGAAGTTATCAGTCTGGTAGTCAGGGTACATAGAAGTCAGTGGATATTAATGCAACAACCGGTCAAGCAAGTAGAAGACAATTTTCAGAGTTGGGGAAATTTTTATCTTGGGTTTTCAATAAGTTGCAGAAAAATGGGCTATTATAGCCATTGGCTTTTTGACCTTTGCCGAATCCTCTGCCACTAAGCTTTGATGCCAAGGCCTTGTCAATTCCATCAAGTGTAAGGGCATGAGACAGATAGATGTGTTTGCTTAAGGAATGAAATCCAAGATTTGATTGATAGTAGAAAGTTGCTTAAGCCTGATAAGCCCAATATGAAGAGTAATCCTTTGCCTAACTTTGACAGAGTACCTCTAGTAGCAACCTTTATAGTAGGGGGAGGATTGGAGGAAGATTTTATCTTATTTTCCTTTCAAGATGAGAGAGTAGAAGATGTGAAGAGAGAAAAGGCTTGACTCAACAGACCTCCCTTGGCTTGAATGTTGCTCATTTTATTTTGCTTTCTTTGGTATTTAATTGGAATAATTATGTTTTCAAATTAAAATTATTTGAATAAATTACTTTAATTGAATTTATAATTTTGTTGACTTTTGACATTATAGTTTTCAACCAATAATGAATCTAGCTTGTTGTTCGTTAATTAATATATTTATGAATCATGATTTGAATGACTTTACTAGGTGAGGGAGTTGTTATGTTGCTTAATGTATGTGCTTACTTAGAGAGGGCTCCTGCATAAATATGAGCGTCTAGGTCCTAGTCGACCCTAGAACATGCTTTGATGAACTTTCGAGACAAAATTAAACTTTGCTTATTAAGGGAGAGATGATCTAGACATTATTTGGTTAGCCAACAACTATTATTCGTCCTATTAATATCAATCCCTAGTTTGTCCCTTTGATCCTTCATAAAATTTTAGCTTACTTTTCATTGGCTTGCAAACCAAATAACCTATCCTAAGCTGTTGTTAAAATTTTGACAAGTTCAATGATCATTGAATTACCAAGGGGAAAGAAGATTAAGAAAAAGTTTGTATTATCAAGACCATAAGGATAGTTGAAGTTTATTTGAATTGGACATAATATCTCAAATCTATAACATTAGGGTAACAAAAGGTTCATCCTCACTGAAGCAAACTCATCCTACTCTATTCAACTATAGTCTGAAGCATAAAATGGTACAACTCTCTTAGAACTAAGACCCAAAAGTAAAAAAAAAAGAGAGAATGAAGAAAAAAAGAAAAAAAAGAGAAAAAAAGGAAAAAGGAAAAAGAAAAAAGAAAAAGAAAAGGAGAAAAGAAAAAAAAAGAAAAAGAAAAAGAAGAAAAGGGAAGAACATCAAAACTCATCCAAATTTCTGCAAAGGAGACCAAAATCTAAAGTCCTAACTTTTTACGAAGCATAATTTCAAGCTCTGTCTTGTCATGAAGCATGACTTCAAGCTCTATCTTTTTATGAAGCAAAGATTTTACAATATGTCTTTTCATGAAGCAAGGTAACAAGATGCCCAGAAGGTGGAAATGGAACCTCTAACTGTATACAATTCCAACAAGAAGATTGTAGTGTGAAGGTTTGTTAGTAGTGTCACATCAACTCTAGCTCAGAAATAGCATCCGCTTAACCCATGTCCCTTTTAGACCTCATTTCAAGCCTATTAAAGACTTGTTTATCTCTCTTGGTTGATGAAGTCTATTAGTAGAGATAGTTTAAATAAGCATGCATATGAGATAGAAAATGTTTAAACTCAATAAGACCTTTGGCCAAGTAATGTGTATGTACCTATCTGAAGTGCAACAGTTCTTGTTCAAATGGAAATGATTTCCAAGTTTAGTACAATTGCTAAAGTTATCATGTTATAGATATGTTAATTTGAAAAATTGAGTCCTAAGGTACAACGACACTGATTTGACTAATCCAAAATATGATTTTAAGTTCAAAAAATGCTTTTATCATACAAAGTCTTCAATTTTAGGAAAGTATATTATATTGTTGAACTTCAATGGACATTTCAGGTGAAAATGGGCTAATGAAAGGATCAATTGTAAGGTCATATCATGAAGAAGTTGCTAACCAAATGTGTTGAAATGGATATCTCTCATGTCTTTGGTTACCATGCTTGGGCCTCCACTACTCATGTTTCCAACATTCTAGAAATAAAGCCATAGATGTGAAGACTTTTATTATTCAAATGCAAGACCTGAATGAGCATTTGGAAAGAACCAATGAGAGTGCTTTGGCTTACCATCTTAGTCTATGAGTCAATGGAACCACTGTAAGTATAATCATACATATCATGCATACATGAGCATATCACATAGTATTTTGTTGTCTTTTTCT
Organism: Garcia nutans; assembly: GCA_947685225.1. Lineage (NCBI taxonomy): Eukaryota > Viridiplantae > Streptophyta > Magnoliopsida > Malpighiales > Euphorbiaceae > Garcia > Garcia nutans. The sequence goes on from CANTUV010000013.1 coordinate 5,710,392, forward strand.
ACCTATTCTTTTTCAAAGTGAACAACAAACACCATGTGAAGTAAACAATCAAAAGTAGATATAGAATTAGGGGGCATGAAAGGGTCATTACAAAAGAAAGAAGAGATGCATGCTTGTGCAAGGAACTAGACAAAACAAAACATCAATCAGAGCCTGCATGAATAAAATTATTGGTTTGAGCCTACACAAGGGGTAAAACTTCCTCTTTTCAATTTTTGAGTTTATGCATGTATAAAACATTTTCAAACTTTCAATATTTTGCCACGCAGGGGGCAAAGAGAGGATATGAGGGCTAGCTAAAAAATAGCTAAATTTTTTGCTGAAGAACTAAAAGAATGGAACAAGAAAAAAATCAAAACTCTAAAATAAATATACAAAAGACAAAAGATTAGGACAAAGGTACAAGAAGATCAGATTAGTCCAGCTAGAAGAGTTGAAGTTGAGGCAAGACAAAAGCCTATCCCTAAGAATAGAGAATCAAGATGAAGATTCATTTCTGTCAAGGCAGACATTTTCAAGAGGATTTGTTGAAGCATCCACTACCCAGCCTATATTGGACTTGTTGAAGTATCCTGATGGCACAATCTCTAGCCTATATTAGATTTGTTAAAGTATCCTAACATCATAACTTTCCTTGATATGTTGAAATATCCAAGTTTGTTTCTAGTGAGATATTAGAGTCGCTCACTATCCTACTAAGATATTAGAGTTTCTAGGTGGTTTTCATCTGGATATTAGAGTTGTTAGATGACTGTTTTGATTTACCAAGATATTAGAGTCACTTGGTGAATTTCATCGGGATACTAGAATCGCTTGATAGCTATTTCCACTAACCAAGATATTAGAATCGCTTGGTGATTCTACTGAGGTATTAGATTCGCTCGATAGACCCATTAGGATATTAGAGTTGTCCAATGACCTGTTGAGATATGAGAGTCGCTCAACAATTTTGTTACTTGGTCATCAGGATATTAGAGTTGCCTGATGAACCCATTGGGATATTAGAATTACCTAATGAACTATTGAAGATATTCGAGTCGATCATGTTATTTTTGTCACTTCGTGGATTTTATCGGGATATTAGAGTCACCCAAGAATCCATTAAAGTATCAAATTTAGTCTTGGGTCGAGAACCTAAGTCCAAACTCGGGTTGAGAATCCAAATTCAGCATCTGGTTGAGAACTCAAATCTAGTCTCGGGTCGAGAATCCAAACCAATTTGGGTCAAGAACCCAAACCAGTTTAAGTTCATTAGAACTAAGATATTAGAGTCAATTGGTAGTTTTCATTGGGATATTAGAATTGCCCAATATCCCATTGAGATATTATAATTGTTCAACGATTGGATGTTGACACTCAATGGTTCTTCACCATAGAGCATCCATCCTTTGGATTTTTGTGTGCTTGTCTCTGTGTTGTATTTTGCAGATGATTGGTGAAGTTGTATCAATGCTTTTCACTCTCTTCTACTAAAATCTTAGATCATTCAAGTAGGGGGAAAAACTGTAGACCTTTAATTCTGGTCCTAAACTAGGATGATTTAATTCCAGAATTTTAAATTAGATCCAACCCAATTTTAAAAAAGAAAACCTTAAACCTAGTTTGATTCCATTTTAAAGGCCCAAATTAAATCCAATCCAATTTTGAAAGCTTAAATTAAATATGGTCCAAACTTTAAAAGTCTGACCAAGCCTAGTTTAACCCTAATTCACCATGGCCATTGGCTTATAGTGAATTGGGATGTCCAATTCGCCATGAACCATGGCTCATGGCGAATTAGAAGCATTCTAATTCACCATGAACCTTTTATCCATGGTGAATTGGCATGTTTCTAATTTCCATGGTCATTTAATTTTGGATTTAATTGGTTGCGGGATAGATTAAAAGCTTCCTAATTAATATTGGAATTCAGATAACCCTCAGATTAGCATATTAGGGTTTTAGATTAAACTGTCATTGGCCTATAAATAGACAATTAAAAGCAGAGAGATAGTGGAGGATGATTAATAGCAACAATTAAAAAGAAAACAGGCAACAACAATAATAAAAACAGAGCAAAAGATACAGAAGCAAAAGAAAACAGGCAGTAGCTCAACTCTTGGATTATAAAGGGCACTAGCCAATAAACTGATTGATCCAGACTTTAGCGACTTAAAGCTTGGTTCAACATATTAAATTGATGAAGTCTATGAAAACACAGGTTTTGTTTCTCTAAACATAATCTAATTAGATTTTTATTAGTTGTTTCCATCCTTTAAAAGCACTTAACAATTTAAAGTAATGTCATCAAGTAGCAATGAGCTTATCCAGTAGCATGAAATGCTTTTAATTATTGTGAATGTTTGAATGGTTTAATTGTATTTGGTTAATTACCTTAATTTGATTATTCTTATTCCAAAGATGTAAAAGAGATGTTTTCATACTATGTGGGTGTCTTATTTTTTTATATTGTAATTTATTTAAAGACTTTGGGACAATTGTGACGGACATATTTTCACCTTTTGGTGGTTGTCCTATTTTATTTATTTTCTTTGTGAACATTTAAGGATTGTAAGGGTATGTTTCCATCTAAGGATGGGTACCCATGTTATTTTATGATGCACTATTTTATCTTAGTTTAATGTATGAATCCATTTTTTTTAATAATTGCATGGAGTAAGGATAATATTATTATACTTAAGAATTCAATAATATTTTGACTTGAAAAGGAGGTCGGTTCCAATGAACCGGGTATTATGGGGGTGATGGGTCATTTCTCACCTTCCCCATGCATACCCAATTTTCTGAATCCAATAGGGCATTGGAGATTCCTTAGGAATTGAGTCATCCATCCCTTTCCATCTTCCTAGTCCATCATGGTGGCAACTCCATTTTCTTCGAGTTTTGGTCCGTATTCTTTAAGGCCCTCATCCTAATAGTGCCAAAGTTGTAAGAACCATTCCACCGAGCGTGGAGACAAAAATAGGGGGTTAAGGATTCCTTAGAAATTGAGTCATTCACCCATTTCTATTTTTAGCCCGTCGGGGGTGGCGACTCCATTTTCCCGGGTTTAGGCCTATGTTCTCTAAGGCCCTAAGCCTACAGTGCTGAAGTCATAAGAATCATTCCACTGGGAGTGGGGGCAAATATTTTCGCTCACAATGAGCATTTTTATTATTAAATCTGTTGATACTCAATCATTAAATTTTGGATCACTTAAAAATCCTAAAAAAAATAAGCATAGCATCCAACCTTACTCCTGAAGAGAGAAAGACAGAGAGAGAGAGATTTGAGGTAATATTCAAAAAATATGAAGAGGTTTTTGCCTGGTTTTATGAAGATAAGCTGGGTATTGATCGGGATATAGTTGAACACAAGATTCCTACCTACACTCACATGAAGCCTGTTAAACAAAAGTTGAGGCATCTAAGACCGGAATGGCCAAAGTTGATCAAGGAAGAGGTCACCAAGCAGATACAAGTAAAGTTCCTAAAAGTAATTGAAAATCTTGACTGGTTCTCCAATATCATCCCTATATCTAAGAAGAATGGGAGGATTAGGGTTTATGTGGATTGCAGAGATTTGAATAAGGCTTCCCCTAAAGGTTATTTTCTTTACCTCATATAGATGTCTTAATTGACAGCACAACCTCTAGCGTGCTACACTCGTTTGTAGATGGATTTTTTGGATACAATCAACTGTTAATAGCTCGAGAGAATAAAGCTAAAATTGCCTTCATAACTATATGGGGTATATTCTGCTATGGGTTAATTCCATTTGGGTTGAAGAATGCTGGAGAGACCAATCAAAGGATGGCAACTAGCTTGTTTCATGATATGATGCAAAAAGAAGTTGAAGTATATGTTGATGGATATAATGGTCAAATTAGAAACAAGAGACCAAGATTTCCAAAATTTAGAGTATATCTTTGAAAGAGAAGTAAAGTATAATCTCCGACTAAATCCTCAAAAGCATGTGTTTGGGGCTACTTTAGGCAAAATGTTGGGACATATCATTAGCCCAAATGACATTGAGATTGACCATGACAAGGTTAAGGAATTAAGGGATATGCTAGTCCCTAGGATGGAGAACGAAGTTAAGGGGTTTATTGGACGGTTACAATATGTGAGCAAGTTCATTACAAAGCTTACAACAATCTATGAACCTATCTTCAAGTTGCTCAAAAAGAACCAGTCAATCAAATGGAGCAGTGAATGTTAGAATGCTCTCGAACGCATCAAAGAATACTTGTTGAATCCACTTGTGCTAAAGCCACCCAAGCCTGGCAGACCATTGATACTATATCTAGTAATGGAAGAAGGATCAATATGGGCAATGATGGGCCAAGCAGATGAATCATGGGTCGAGCATGCAATTTACTACTTGAGTAGAAAACTTCTGCCCTATGAAACTAAGTATAGTATCATTGAAAAGACTTTTATTGTAGTTGTTTGGTCATCAAAGAAGTTACAACATTACTTTCAGTCTTATAGTATGCAAGTAATTTCTAAGTTGGATCCAGTTAAATACTTGAGAGAGATGCCTTTATCAATAAGGAAGTATGGTCGGTGGTTGATAATCCTAGAAGAATTTCAGATCAAATACATAACTAGGAAGACTATTAAAGGTAGGGTAGTAGTAGAATTTCTAGCTCAATAACTTATACCTAAAAGTGAGGAGATGACTTTTGAATTCCCGGATGAACACCTAAGAGCTATAGAAGTGCGGGAATGGAAGATGTACTTTGATGGAGTAGTGAATAGAAAAGGAGCTGGTTTAGGAATTATATTAGAATCACCTGAATGGGAACTCATCCTTTTAGCTAAGAAATTGAAATTCAAGGTAACCAACAACATGGTAGAATATGAAGCATGCATTTGTGGTTTGGAAACCTTAAGGATAATAGGGGTGGCTATAGTAAAGTTTTTTGGTTACTCACTGCTAGTCATCTCCCAAGCAAATGGAGAATGGGAGTTAAAAAAGGAGAAGCTAAAGCCATACCATGATTATTGAACCACGATGAGAAAGAATTTCAAAGACTGTAGATTCCTACACCTACCTATAGAAGAAAATCAGTTGGCTGATGCCTTAGCCATATTGGCTTCAGTATGGGAGGATTTTGTCAAATTATTCCTTAAACCCCTAGTTCTGACAAACTCATCAATCGATTGCTATGAATATGAAATGGTCATGGAGACTATTATAGATCATGATGCATGATATGACACTATTAAGAAGTTCTTGGAAAATAGAATCTATCCACGGGAGGGCAACGAAAGAAGAGAAAAGAGCAATAAGGTGATGGTCTTTGCAATACATCACCTTCTAAGGAGTGTTATATCGAAGATGGCCAAATGGAGTACATTTGAGATGTTTGAGGAAGTCTAAAGTTGAATAGATCATGCCAAAAGTACATGCAGGAACTTGTGGACTTCACATAAATGGGCTAGCCCTAATTAAAAAGATAATCTGTCAAGGTTATCACTAGTTGACTGTAAGCGGGAATGTTTGCCCTACTTTCGATGGAATAGATCTTACGACTTTGACACTATTAGGCTCTAGGCCTTAAAGGATATGGGCCTAAATTCAGAGAATAGGAGTCACTATTGGGATGGGTCGGGAAGAAGATATAAGGGGTGGATGACTTAATTCCTAAGGAATTTTTAACCCTTACTGGGTTTGAAAAGTTGGGTATGAAAGGGTGATAAGTGTATAATTGATGATATTTTTGTCTCTATTTCTTAATATATTTATTGTCAAATTAAGTTTAATTTGTTTTGTTCAAGTGTTTATTATGATTCTAGGAACTTTTAACACATTGGCACCTTAAGGTTATTTAGGTCAAAATCACGAATGAAAGACAAGGAAAGAAGCTATTTTGGGCATATTCTTCAAGTGACACACCCAGTGACATGGGCGTGTCCGTGGCCGTGTCATTCAACTACTTTATATAAGCTTTGACACACCTAGAGACATGGGCGTGTCACTGAATGTGGCATTACTCCTGACTTACAGAAGTTGTGACACGCCCAATGACATGGGCGTGTCCATGACCGGGTCCCTAACTCAACATTGCAGTAGCAACAATATGCCCAAGGACATGGGCGTGTCACTGCACCGTTGACACACCCACAAACATGGACATGTCAGGCAAAAATATCTGGGCTATAAAATATGAGCTAAAGAGTGAATTAGGGATAGAGTTTGTTTTTTGGAGCTGACCTCACAAGAAAAAGAGAGTTTTTGGCAGCCAAGAGTGAAGGTGAAGACCCAATTCCTGTGAGACTTAATCCAAGATCCGAGGATTGAAGCGAAGAAACACAAATCATTCATTATGGATTGTTTGAATTCTTTTACTTATTTTCTCTATATTGGTTTTCTGGTTATGAACACGAGCTAAACATTTTATCTATCTAGATATTGATGAACCCTAGCTTTATTGTATGGATTGAATAGTTCTTATTAAATAAAATCATTTAATTGAGTTGTTTTATCCTTTTGATTCTTCATTTCTTATTTCCAATTGATAATAGCATGCTTATTGATTGGTTGCAATTTTCATATTATTGACTTGAGAAAGCTTTTTATGAACAAAATACCCATTAGGATTGAGGGTTGATTGGAGTTCTAGAGATAGACTTACAAGATCCTTTAGTTTAAAGTTTCTTGTTCTTATTGCAAGATCTATTTAATTATGCTTGAGAAGAGATTCCTAGCACTCCACTTAGTGAGTAGGGATTAATTCACTTGAGAGAGGTTTTAATCTAATTTAGGGGAATGCCAATTCAACTCTATTATTTGATTTAATTGAATTGATATTCATAAATACTTCTTATGGCTAGGGGATTCAATATCTGGATAGTATTTTCATCACTAACTTTTGTTGCACAATATTTAATTTTTTTTCACTTTAGTTTATTGAGTAATTTTTCTTTTATTTTAATAATCATACAAACTATTGATTCGTTAAATAACAGCTTTGTACTAATGTTTGACCTTGTCCCCAGTGGAACGATATCTTACTCACTGTTTTATTACTTGAGCGATCCGTGCACTTACGGTAACACTGTGATAACATAGATCCGTCATCAATGGGGAAGGTGAGAAATGGCCCAGCACTCCCATAATGCCCAGTTTATTAGAACTGGTCTTCTTTTTAAGTCTAAATATTATTAAAAAAATTTTATTATTACAATACTATTTGTTAGCCAAATCATTGGCCACTCAATCTCTATTTTAATTATTGATAATCAAATTGATAAATACTAATGAGTTTAACAAGTTTTCACTAGTAGGTAAGCTTTTCCAGCACTTGAGTGATTGCATAACATTACTGTGCGGCTGCTCAATAACAGAGAAGAGAAACCACTCGAAGCACATAAGAGATCATTGTCTTTAGCATGGAGACAAATGACCACTATGATTTTTGTGACCGCCCCGCATGTCAGTGCAACCACACATGTATGGTGAAAAATTACAAAAATCACATAAGCGATAGTGGATAGAGTGTGCAGTGTAACAATTTTTGATCAAAGATCTATGTGTTCGCTCAAATCATTGTGCAACTGCACATGGCTTGAAGTAGAATGACACAAAGACAAAGAATATATAGCGATTGAATTGTGCGGTGAGAAATCAAAATTGTGTGACCGTACAATATAAAAAATTGAATTTTAGGGCCAAATATCATGGATGGATTATGTACCAACACATGGAACAAAAGTTGTCATTCAAATGACCATTTACCATTTGTGTGATCACGCAACACATTTGTACGACCGCTAGACATGATAGGCTAGCAAGATATAGGAACCAGCGCTCTTGTTAGGCAACTTGAGTCAACCGTTGGAGATAGCCGTTGAAGAATATTTAAATTGTGTGACCGCTCATAGTTCAAAGAGCTTGCATAAAATGTATGGTGAATGTACTGTATATATGGCGACAGCTATACCTGATACATTAATGATTTAGTGGGAGATAAGAATCAAACATGTTGGCACCCACTTCAAAATGGCCATATCAAGTCTTGAAGGCTATAAAAACTCCAAGAATCATCATTTTTCGAGATGATAGTGATTGTAATAGCCAAGGTTAACAATTTTTCATATCTTTGCATCAAAATTACTACTTGTATTTTTTGAGTGTTGGGTGTAAGCATTAAATACCATTGTAAGTTTGAGTGTGAGCTTTGAAACACTTAAGTTTTAGAGTGAGTCTGGAAAAACTCTTGTTGGATTGTGAGGAAGTTACTCAAACCTTGTAAAAGTTTAATGTGAACTTGTGAAAACACCAAGTTAGAGTTGAGCTTGTAAAAACTCAAGATTAGAGGAACCTTAACAAGTTGTTAAGGAAGTGGACGTAGGATTAAGGCAATTCGAACCACTATAAACTATTTGTGTTTGTTCTTCTCTACTCTATTCCTCTCTTGCTTTGTTTGATTTTAGTTTACCTTTACTTCTTCATAACAACCAATTCACCCCCCTCTTGGTTGTTATCTTGGGATAACAATTGGTATTAGAGCCTCAAAATTTCAATAAGCTTAATTGTGAAATTTGATCCACAATGGTAGGCACTCCTCCATCTACCTCCACTGCTCAATCTTATAAAAATCTCAATTCTTATCTAAGACTCTACTTCGATGGAATGGATTACTCTTGTTGAAAATACAAGATGTATTTGTTTCTTGATAGTGAGAGAATTGAGCTTTGAAAATGTGTACAAAATGAATGGAAACCTCCTACTCATGAGGTTGATGGTGTTCAAGTGCCTCTTTCTAGAGAAAAATGGACCGATGCTTAAGAGGGCTCACTACAAGAACATTAGAGTAGCCTCCATCTTTATGAATTCCTTATCTAGAGAAGAAGTTGGAAGAATATAACATCTTACTTGTACATACAATATTTGAAAAACTCTTGAGAATTATCATGAGGGAACTACCCAAGTGATGTTCACCAAGACTTAAATACTTGTGCATGAGTATAAACTTTTCAAAATGAAGACAAATGAAAATGTTACCAAGATGACAAATCGGTTGCTTACTATTATCAATGTTTTGAAGAAATATGAAAAAGTATATAATCAAGGTGATGCCAATATAAAAATATTGAGAGCACTTGAGCCAAGAAGAGCTTTGAATCAAAGGTTTCTTCAATTGAAGAAGCTCATAATCTTAACACACTAAGGACCAAGGAACTAGTTGGAAAACTACTACAGAGAAAGAACTTCTAGCTGTGGTTTTTTCTTTTGACAAGTTTAGATCATATCTGATCTTGTCCGAAGTGATTGTGTATACGGATCACTCAGCTTTGAGGTATTTTTTTTACCAAAATAGATGCAAAGCCTAGGCTAATTCATTGGGTTTTGTTATTGCAGGAGTTTGATTTGAAGATTCAAGACAAAAAGGGAGCTAAAAATCTGGCAGTAGATCACCTTTTGCGCTTAGAGAACCCAACGTTGGAGAAGTTCAAAGAAGGAAACATTAATGATTATTTCCCTGATGTGCAGCTTTACGCCATGGTAAGTGTTTCAAATTTTGATGTGCCTTGGTTTTTAGATTTTGCTAATTACTTGACTGCTAGGGAACTCCCTAAAGATATGGCGTATCAAGAGAAGAAGAAATTCTTTTCTGACTTGAAATATTACTTCTGGAGGATCCTTTCTTATTTAGCTTATGTAAGGAACACATGATTCGGCGTTGCATGGCATGGCCCAAAATGTTGAATATTCTTTGTCATGGTCATGCTGGACCAGCTGGTGGTCTTATAGGAGCCAATAGGATTACTCAAAAAAAATACTAGAATCAGGATTTTATTGGCCCACACTATTTAGGGATAGCTATGATTTTGTGAAATGTTGTGATCATTGTCAGAGAACTGAAAACATCTCCTCTTGTGATGAGATGCCCCAAAATGAAATTCTAGTGTGTGAAGTCTTTGATGTATGGGGGGTCAATTTTATGGGACCATTTCCTAGTTTTTTTTTGTAACAAATATATTCTTATAGCTATAGACTATGTTTCCAAATGGCCTGAAGCCCAAGCTTTAGCAACAAATGATGCCAGGGTAGTGATGAGGTTTTTGAAAAAGTTGTTTTCAAGATTTGGTACACCAAAAGAGATCATAAGTGATAGGGGTACTCACTTTTGCAACACTCAACTTGAGAAAGTTTTAAAAAGGCTAGGTGTTACACATAGGTTCTCTACTCCTTACCATCCCTAAACTAGTGGCCAAGTTGAGAACATAAATAGAGAAATAAAAAGGATCCTTGAAAAAACTGTAGAGCGATCCTGAAAGGATTTGTCTGAGAAATTAGACAATGATATATGGGCCTTTAGGACTGCATTCAAAACTCCATTTGGTACTTTGCCATTTAGGCTAGTATATTGAAAGGCTTGTCACTTACCTATGGAGATTGAACATAATGCTTATTGGGCTATAAAACAGATTAACCTTGATCTAGCTAGTGCAGGTGACATGAGGAAATTATAGATTAATGAGCTGGATAAATGGAGATTACAAGCTTATGACAATGCAAGGATGTATAAGATGTGGTCTAAGAGATGGCATGATGCTCACATTAAGGAATGGAAAGAGTTTTAAGTTGGCTATCAGGTATTATTGTACAATTCTAGGATTTGACTTTTTTCAGGTAAGTTAAAATCATGATGGTCTGGTCCATTTACAGTCAAAGAGGTTTTTCCCTATGGGACAATTGAAATTACTCACCCAGAGAAAGGGACTTTTAAGGTTAATGGGCAAAGGCTTAAACTGTATTTATGGGAGCTTGAGTGTGTTGAAGGAGGTTTTATACCTCTAAGATTAAAGATGAACCAATCCCAAACATCCAACTAATACGACGTTAAAGAAGTGCTGTGTGGGAGGCAACCCACTATTTTATTTGTTTTGATATTTGTTTCTTTATTTTTCAAGTTTTTAGTTTATTTTTTAGTTTATTTATTTATTTTTATTCTTCTATCATTGGTTGGTGGTGTGTTTGCCTTGAATTCATTTGAATTTGTAGAGAAAATTTTCTTTTGACGGGTAACTTGAGTTTATTTGGGGACACGCTAGTGTGAGTGGGCGTGTCATTAATTTTAAGAGACAGTAGCTAGGACACGACCAGTGACATGCCCGTGTCACTGGACATGTCATTTAGATGGCACCACAGTAGCTACAACAAACCCACTGACACGCCCGTGTCACTGGTTGTGTCGATTTGGTTAAATTTGAGATTCACATTAGCTACAAAACACCCAGCAACACGCCTGTGTCACTGGCCGAGTTGATTTAAATGAGTCACAGTAGCTACAACATGCCCGTGTTAGTGAGTGTGTCGTTTTATTTAGAAACAGTAGTTATGACACACCCACAGACACGGCCGCGTTAATGGGCGTGTTCATGAGTTTTTAAGTCGTGCCGATTTTGAATCAAACATAATTTCCTCTCTCCTCTTCCTCTCTTTTTCAATTTTCTCTCAAATTTTTCACACTCTCACACTCGAAATCACATACCCATTCATCCTGAAGGAGATTTTGACTCCCATTTCATGATTTGGAGAGGATTTCATCTATTTTTCCTCTCTGTTATAGCATTTTTTTTTCACGCTATTGAGGTACACACTCTTAACTTTTGAAATGTTATTTTGTTGTTTGCGATTTCTTGCGATTTGTTTGGAGATTCTTGCTCGTTGTTTGGAGAGTCTTTGAGATCTGTTGATTGTTGGCTTTGTTTTTATTTAGTTTGATTCTACAAACTTCAAAACTTTATTGTTGATTTGTTTATTTTCCATAACTAGTTTCTAGGGATTTTGAATTTTTTTTACTATGGGCTTTTGAGTTTTATTTGAGTTTTATGGATATTTTGTGATTTACTCATTATGTTTTTGACTCTATGGTTAGAATCGAGTTGCGTATATTGACACACTATTTTTGATTGTTTATGCATAATGAGTTGACATCCTATGTTTTGTTGCGTTGGACTATGGCAATATTGAATTAGGTGATGCTTGGTAATTGATTATTGCATGAATAGGGGGTTGCCCTTGTTGAAAAAAAGTTCATTGTTCTCTCATTGGTTTAGTGCCATTGCTGTTATTGTTTGATAATGCCTTACTATTATTGGGTTGGTATATTATGTCGCTCTTTTTAGATTGTTTGGTGTACTTTGTTTTGAGCCTATTCTTGTTTGTTTTGCAAATCATAGGTCCTCGCAAACAAATACCATCTAAATTACCAACTAAACGGGCTAGAGGTGAAGGTAGCTCAAGCTGACCTGCTAACAATCCCATCTCAAAATTCATGGCCGGCCATAAATGCCTTCGATTCTCAGCTACAGAGGAGCGAAGATAGTTTGAACTGTTAGGGAACAAGGACTGGTCGCCACCTAGGATTTTGGATTGGGGTACCACGAAGTGAGCCAACATAATGACCGAGGTCTGAGAATTGATCAACCAGCCGGGATGGGGACAACTCTTCTCCATCAGTGAGCCTTCCTATAAAGACTTAACCCTGGATTTCTTCTGCACTTTTCAATTTGATAAAAATAAGATCTCCATCATCGAGCCGACGATGAAATTTCAGTTGGGTGGTCAGCGATTTCACATGAGCTTCAATGGACTTGCATACATTTGGGTTTATTTACTGCGGAGGAGGTACGGACCGTAGAGTATCTTTAACTTTGAGGTGGACTTTGCGGAGTATGATGTCATTCCTCCTAGGGTTTGGAGCACGTTTGCACAGAATGCCACCAAGTATCAGCCAAAGGTATCCAAGGCATCAAATTTTGAGTCCTTCCCCTGTCAAGTAGTGCATAATCTATTGTTTCACACCATTGTGGCTTGGCTTAGCAGTGTGGGAGTTGTTGGCTTGAGGGAGCTGTTCTTCTTGAACTGCATGGTCCATATGATTCAGTGTAACATAGCTCATGCTATCACGTATTTTTTCTATGAGCAGTCCAAGAAATGGGCACCGGGTAACTTGCACGGTGGCATGTATGTTATGAGACTCGCTCACAGTTTGGGGGTGTTGGATGGATGCCTCCCGATGACTTTGGATGGGCTTCCCAAACTATATTGGGCATGGATACTTTGAAACAGTTGAACTGGGAGAAGGTGGTGGAACTGCAGGCGCCACCCATGGATTCCAAGCCAGTTCTTCCTACAACCACTTTTGACATACCTCTACCTCTACCGACAGACATCCCTGGCTCGTCCACCACTGCTGGACCTTCTTCCTAAGCTGGCCCGTCTTTTACTCCAGCCCCTACTTTTAGAGACTAGCATCATTCTGTGGATATTGAGTGGGATGATGACTGAAAACCAATGGAGTTTGATCTCCAGATATGCAGGATAGAAGGAAAGATCAAAAACATCAAGTTGAACCAGAATAAAACAGGATCAGATCCAACATTCTGTAGAGTAGCACTACTCATCCTTCCAAGTGCAACTGGATCATGAGATACTGAGGAGGCAATGGCTTGAGCAATCTATGCTTGAGTTATAGAGGCATCAGGGATTTAGCCCTTCGCAGTAACCGCCATCACCATACCAGCCTTTAGTGCCCCATGTTGACATCTCCGACGATGATGATAGCGATGATGCTAGTGCCAATGGTTATAATACCGACGCTAGTAATGATTCCAGTGCCGAGCCCATGATCGACTAGTTCATTTTATTTATTTCTTTTCTTTTCTTTTATTTTCATTTTTATTTTCCTATGAATTCCTGTACGTTTCATTTTTAATATTTTAATATTTTTGTTTTTTTATTATTCTTATTTTTATATATGTCTTTGAACCTTCACCATTCTCTATGTCAAATTTTTTGTCCTGTAGCTCCTTCGACATCGCAACACTTTTGGAACCCTATTCATATATGTTGATTCAGGACATGTCAGTGCAGTTTTCTCTCTTTTGTTCTTTTTATTATTTTACACACATTGGAGACAATATGTGTCTTAAGTGTGGGGGAGGGGCATATTTTATAAATTGAGCTTTTATTTTCATTTTTTGCCATTGGTTGCATTTGTCTCAATTAGTTTCTTTGATTTTATTTTTTGGATTCAAGTAAACTAGATTGCTATTATAATATGAAGTGAAATGGTTCCTCTTTTCATTAAAATAATTATTGATTTAATGATTGACAATCTCTTATTGAGGTTGACTTGGTTTTCTTAATTGATTGCTAAAGACTAAATGTGATAGTTTGAATTAGGTAATTAATTGATGAGAGTTGTACATCTGAAGTTTAAAACCTTAGTTACATTTTTTAGCATAGCCCAATCCTTTAGATACTTGAGTCGAACTTAGTATGACATCTTTATTATCTTAAGTTCTTGACCACTTTGCTATAAAAAATATATTAATTAATTAAACCAATTTTTCAGGAGCTTTGAAAATTTATCCCTGTTCCGCTGATTTTAACTCTTGAATTAAAACAAATGAGTTGGAATCATGAATAGTGATATTAGCCACTTGAATGATGATTCTAATTGAGTAACCAGGAGTTGGCATCATAAATGTTTACTTTCACGTCAAAAAGTTAGTATCAGTTCAAACAAGTCGGGCTCCTTTTGAAAAAAAAATTAATGTTTCACGCGATGCATTTTATGAAGGGGTCAAAGAACTTAAGAGAAAACTTACTTCCTTTCTTCGTTCATGACTTTTGAGTTCTTGGAATTTTATGCTCAATCTTTTAACTTTGAACTTTTAAATTTTAGATCTATTAGATTTTTGTTTTGAAACTTCTTAATTCAGCTACCATGTTTGAGATTTAGTTTTTGGTTGAGAATGTTGGGTTTTCTAATTCAAGTATTGTAAAAACTTTGTTTTCTTTGGATATAGAGGGGTCTTTCATTTCTACCTATTATAGTGATTTGGTTTACTTGAGGATAAGCAAAAACTCAAGTATGGAGGAATTTGATAAGTGTATAATTGATGATATTTTTGTCCCTATTTCTTAATATATTTATTGTCAAATTGAGTTTACTTTGTTTGTTCAAGTGTTTATTAGGGTTGATTCTAGGAACTTTTGACATTTTGAGACCATAAGGTTATTTAGGTCAGAATCACGAATGAAAGACAAGGGAAGAAGCTATTTTGGGCATATTCTTCAAGTAACACGCCCAGTGACATGGGCGTATCAGTGGCCGTGTCATTCAACTACTTTACAGAAGCTTTCGACATGCCCAGAGACATGGGCATGTCACTGAATGTGCCATTACTCCTGACTTACAGAAGTTGTGACATGCCCTGACGTGTCCATGACTGTGTTCCTAACTCAACATTACAGTAGCAACAACATGCCCAAGGACGTGGGCATGTCACTACTCATGTCATTAGAGTTTGAAATAACACTGTTGACACGCCCACAGACACGAGCATGTCCATGGGCGTGTCAGGAAAAAATATTTGGGCTATAAAATCTGAGCTAAAGAGCAAATAACTGATAGAGTTTATTTTTTAGAGCTGACCTCCCAAGAAAAAGAGAGTTTTTGGCAGCCAAGAGTGAAGGTGAAGACCCAATTCCTACTAGATTTAATCCAAGATCCAAGGATTGAAGTGAAGAAACACAAATCATTCAATATGGATTGTTTGAATTCTTGTACACATTTCCTCTATTTTAGTTTTCTGGTTATGAACATGAGCTAAATATTTTATCTATCTAGATATTGATGAACCCTAGCTTTATTGTATGGATTGAATAGTTCTTATTAAATAAAATCATTTGATTGAGTTATTTTATCCTTTTGATTCTTAATTTCTTATTTCCAATTTATAATAGTATGCTTATTGATTGGTTGCAATTTTCATATTATTGACTTGAGAAAGCTTGATATGAATAGAATGCTTATTAGGATTGAGGGTTGATTGGAGTGCTAGAGATAGGCTTACAAGACCCTTTGGTTTAAAGTCCCTTGTTCTTATTGCAAGATCTATTTAATTATGCTTGAGAAGAGATTCCTAGCATTCTACTTAGTGAGTAGGGATTAATTCACTTGAGAGAGGTTTTAATCTAATTTAGGAAAATGCCAATTCAGCTCTATTATTTGATTTAATTGAATTGATATTCATAAATACTTATTATGGCTAGGGGGATTCAATATCTGGATAGTATTTCATCACCAACTTTTGTTGCACAATATTTAATTTTTCTTCACTTTAGTTTATTGAGTAATTTATCTTTTATTTTAATCATCACACAAACTATTGATTCGTTAAATAACAGTTAAAATTTTCACTAATTCCCCACTAGAACGATATCTTACTCATTGTTTTATTACTTGAGCGACCCATGCACTTGCGGTAACACTGCGATAGCATAGATCCATCATCAATGGGGAAGGAGAGAAATGGCCCAGCACTCCCATAATGCCTGGTTCATTAGAATTGGCCTTCTTTTTATTTCTAAAATTATTAAAAAAATTTATTATTACAATACTATTTGTTAGCCAAATCATTGGCCACTCAAACTCTATTTTAATCATTGGCAATCAAATTGATAAATACTAATGAGTTTAATAAGATTTCACTTATAGGTATGCTTTTCTAGTACTTGAGTGACCGCAAAACATTACTGTGCGACTGCTCAATAACAGAGATGAGAAACCACTCGAAGCACATAAGATATCATTGTCTTTAGCAGGGTGACAAGATGGCAGCTATGATTTTTGTGACCGCTCCACATGTCAGTGTAACCACACATGTATGGTGGAAAATTACAAAAATCATATAAGCGATAGTGGCTAAAGTGTACGGTGCAACATTTTTTGGTCAAAGATCTAGGCGTTCGCTCAAATCATTGTGCAACTGCACATGGCTTGAAGCAAATTGACACAAAGACAAAGAATATATAGCGGTTGAGTTGTGCGGTGAGAAATCAAAATTGTGTGACCGTACAATATAAAAAATTAAATTTTAGCGCCAAATATCATGGATGGATTATGTACCAGCACATGGAACAAAAGCTATGTTTCAAATGACCATTTACCATTTGTGTGATCACGCAACATATTTGTATGACCTCTAGACATGACAGGCTGGCAAGATATGGGAACCAACGCTCCTGTTAGGCAACTTGAGTCAACCGTTGGAGATAGCCATTGAAGAATGTTTAAATTGTGCGACCACTCTTAGTTCAGAGAGCTCGCACAAAATGTATGGTGAATGTATTGTATATATGGCGACCGCTATATCTGATACATTATTGATTTAGTGGGAGACAAGAATCAAACATGTTGGCACCCACTTCAAAATGGCCATATCAAGTATTGAAGGCTATAAAAACTCCAAGAAACATCATTTTTCGAGATGATAGTGATTGTAATAGCCAAGGTTAATAATTTTTCATATCTTTACATCAAAATTACTACTGGTATTCTTTGAGTGTTGGGTGTGAGCATTAAATACTATTGTAAGTTTGAGTGTGAGCTTTGAAACACTTAAGTTTTAGAGTGAGTCTAGAAAAACTCTTGTTGGATTGTGAGGAAGTTACTCAGACCATGTAAAAGTTTAATGTGAGCTTGTGAAAACACCAAGTTAGAGTTGAGCTTGTAAAAACTCAAGATTAGAGGAACCTTAACAAGTTGTTAAGGAAGTGGACGTAGGATTAAGGCAATCCGAACCACTATAAACTCTTTATGTTTGTTCTTCTCTACTCTATTCCTCTCTTGCTTTGTTTGGTTTTAGTTTACCATTACTTTTTCATAACAACCAATTCACCCCCTCTTGGTTGTCATCTTGGGACAACAATTGGTAATAGAGCCTCAAAATTTCAATAAGCTTAATTGTGAAATTTGATCCACAATGGTAGGCACTCCTCCATCTACCTCCACTGCTCAATCTTATAAAAATCTCAATTCTTATCTAAGACCCTACTTCAATGGAATGGATTACTCTTGTTGAAAATACAAGATGTATTTGTTTCTTGATAGTGAGAGAATTGAGCTTTGGAAATGTGTACAAAATGAATGGAAACCTCCAACTCATGAGGTTGATGGTGTTCAAGTGCCTCTTTCTTGAGACAAATGGACCGATGCTCAAGAGGGCTCACTACAAGAACGTTAGAGCAACCTCCATCTTGGTGAATTCCTTATCTAGAGAAGAAGTTGGAAGAATCTAACATCTTATTTGTACATACAATATTTGAAAAACTCTTGAGAATTATCATGAGGAAACTACCAAAGTGATGTTCAACAAGACTCAAATGCTTGTGCATGAGTATAAACTTTTCAAAATGAAGACAAATGAAAATGTTACCGAGTGTGAGCAAGGATTTTTGCCCCCACTCATGGTGGAATGGTTCTTGTGACTTCGACACTGTTTAGGCTAGGGGCCTTAGAGAACACGGACTTAAGTTTTGAGAAAATGGAGTCGCCACCCAGACGTGCTGGGAAAAAGAAAGGGGTGGATGACTCGATTCCTAAGGAATCCCCAACCCCTTAATGGGTTCGAAAAGTTGGGTACGTGTGGGGAAGGTGAGAAATGGCCCAGCACCCCCACAACGCCCGGTTCATTGGAATCGGCCTCCTTTACAGGTCTTAATATTATAAAATTCTTAAATATAACAACATTATCCAGATTACACACAAAAATTAAAATAAAGCATCGATATATTAAAAATCAAAACAATGTCCAAACAAAGCGAATAAATGGACACCCATCCAAGGTTGGAAACATGTCCTTACATCCCATGCCTAAATAGGACACCCACCGAAAGGTAGAAACATGTCCTTTACATTGATTCTAAAATAGAAAAGCAATTTAAATTACATGATGTTTAACTAATGAGGTACCCACCAAGTGGAAACATACCTCTTACAACATTTGGCAATCTAAATAAATTGATAAAAGTAAACAATAAATCATTCATCAAAGGTATTAAATACCAATAAAAAGTAAACATCCATCCATGATAAATAAAATAAACCAAGCATTGAACTTAAATAAATTAAAGCATATAAAATAAATCAAAGCATAATCAAATATAGAATTGAATAAAGCAAATAAAAGTCTAAATTATGGCTACCGTGAGTTTTTTTAAGGAATTAAAATAGATTAAAATTTTATGTTTTAAAAGGTTGGTAAAGTTCTTTGATTAACCAAATTAGGGTTTGTGATGTAAAATCATGAAATTAAGGTTTGAACACTTTAGAATACTTTTGATTTGTGGGTTATGGTTACTCATCAAATTATGGTTTCAAGCTTACTGTGTAAAATTAAATATTTGTATTTATATGGTTTTTAAAATTTTAAAGGATTAGGGTTTAGAAAAAATTAAGGTTTAAGGTTTTAAGGAGGTTAGGGTTCACTATTTTAGGTTTTAGAGTTGACTTAGGGTTTTAGGATTTTTGAATTTAGGGTTTCGGGTAATGAATTTTATTTTAGGATTTAGAAAGACAATTAACAATTTCATGAAGTGTTATGAATTTAAACAAAAGATTTAAAGTTTATAAGAGCAAAAAAGATATTTTTAAGTCTTTTGGAAGGAAACAGAACACAATTTTGGGTTTTGATAATTTGGGATGCAAATCTTGGTTTTGGGGTTTTGAAGAAATAAAACTAATATCTTTAAACTTTTGGAAAAATAAAGCAACGATTTAAGATTTTCATACTTTTGAAAAGGTGAATTAAGGTGATGAGGCTTTTAATTTAAAAGAAACAATTATGTGATCTAGTTACTATGACAAAATAAAAAAAATTAAGAATTTAAACCTTATTTTGTAAGTTTCACCAAAAATTGCTTCTTGGATGAATAAGGTCAAAGACAAGCCTTTTTGCCTTTGAATTGCTTGAATTGTTCCCTCCAAAGTCTGATTCAATTTACTGCCAGAAGGAATTTTTAGAGTTTCAGAGTTTTACTTCTCACTCTCGGTCACAAATTTCAGTCCCATTTTCCTTCCCTCCTTTCTCTCTTTTCTTCCTCCTTATTTATAGAAGAATTCTATTATTAATTCTAGTTACTCACGGAATACAATATTGAATAAGAAAAGGAAACCGAAACCTAATTATATTAGGTTTCAAAAAATTTGAGTTGGAAAATTTTGCTGGAGAAAAAAAACTGCTGCGAAAAAATTACGCTGGCAAAAAAAATTGCCGCAGGAAAAATTGCGCTGGCAAAAAAATTTGCCGCAGTTGGCTGCAGTAGGGGACAAGTGTTTAGATCAATTTGGTATATATTTTCTATGATGTTTTTGTTGATTTTAAGTTAATTTTCATGTTAATTTGTACTTAAGTTTGTTTGAAGTTGTTGATTTAGGTTGAAGAACATTTGATGGAGCTATTTAATCAAAATTTGGTGGACTTATTGGAGAAAATATGTAACACGGCCAAGCTTGTCATGGCTTGGCCTTGTCCCTCATCAAAAGAAGAAGAATCAAAGACAAGCATGAGACACAGCCAGGATTAACATGGCTTGGCCGTGTCCCTCAAGCAAGCAAGTCCAGAAGCGAACACGGCCATGAGACACGGCCAAGCCACTGGCCGTGTCTCACCAAAGGAACAAAAGGGCAAAGAAAGAAAAGAAAGAAGCAGAGAATGACACCATCAAGGGACACGGCCAAGACACTGGCCGTGTCCGTGTCTCACCTTGGATTAAACAGACAGCAAGGGACACGGCCAGAAGCTTGGCCGTGTCCCAAGAAAGAAAAAATATGAGACACGGCCAAGCTCCATATGGCTTGGCCGTGTCACCCTGGATCTTTAGCTGGCTTGCATGAGGTGTAAGTTGTTGTGTTTTAGTGGGTGACAAAAAGAACAAAAAGGAGTGAAAAGTGGAAGAATTGATGGAAGAAACATATAAAGAAATTGGAAAGTGGGAGACAAGGAGTGATGGTTGTCTTAAAAATTCAAAGTGGAAGAGCATGGAGGGAATAGAAAATAGATTGAATATATTTAGTGGAAATTCTCTACACCATTATCATCTTCTTCCTTGGTTCTTGCTTGAGAGAGCAAGAGACCATCCTCATCTTCATTCACCATTTCTTTTCACACACCAAGAGCAAAGACAATCATTGGATTTGAAGTGAGTAGCTAGTTCTTGAGAATTAGGGTTTTAAGAAGCTTGATTGGAGAGTTGAGAACTTGAGAGAGCTATCATTCATCCTTCAAGAAGAGAGCCATTTGTTCAAGAGAGCTTGGAAGTTCATCATCACACATCAAAGAGGGAGCTACGAAAGAGACAAGGAGTCCGATTTTTAGCATCTTCAAAAGGGGTTTTTCCAACTCTTTCTGTAACACCCCTTCCCGACCTACGTGTGTAAGCTGAGTAGAGGCGCCACCCTATCCTAATGTTGCTACCACTTTTACTTAGTCAAATTTTTGTTCCGATTTTTATAGAAATTTTGCCATAGTTTTGCCTAAAAATTCAATCCCAAGTGTCGACAAAACTGGTTTTTTTTTTTCTAATTTTTGAAAACATTTTTACACAAACCAATGCAAACAAAATCATTCTCAGTACACTTCCAATAAATCCCCCTTATAACCTCAACTACAACCTGCAAAAGGATTTACACTTCTAGTACAAAATAAAGTAAAGGTTTATTATGAAATACAGCAGATAAAATCTTTGTTCACTATGCAACGGAAAGTAACAATATTTACAAATTCATATACATCAAAACTCAAGTTTTACAACACATAAAATTTATACATGTTTGGCAGTCAGTCTTCGATCTTAAAGCCCACTATTCAATCTTCAAAATCTAGGCTCGACTCGGCCTAGAGGAACTCTCTGGTTCTTCCTTGTCACCTGCGCGAAGAATCACATTCGCGCTAAGCCAACGGCTTAGTAAGATAAAACATGCTAATGGTATGCTTTAATGTAATGCAATGCCACATATGTTATTGATAAGATCAATATCATAAATATAAAGTTAACCACATAATTATGCATTTCACAAATCATAGTCATATGAGCATACCACATTTCAACATCTTTCCACATTCAACATTAATCAATCATACTCAATAACCAACATCTCATTTCATTAACTCATAACATTATTTAGGACATTCATATAACCCTGACACCTATGGGCCCAACAAGTATTTAATACGATATTCAGAGTTCAGAGTTACTGCTTTGGTTCATAGTCACAATAATCACGCCCGTAGGCAAGTGTAACAGACCCAGTCTCTTGGATCATCAACTCAACACATATGAGGAGATCCTCAACCCGGCAAGACTGTTACAAATCATATATCTCATAGTGTAACAGACCCAGTCTCTTGGACCATCAACTCAACACCTATGAGGAGGTCCTCAACCCGGCAAGACTGTTACCTGTCATCATTTCTTAGGCATGCCACCCAAATCCAGAACTCTGAAACTGAATAACATATTAAACAAACAATTCATTTCCATTCTCAATTCTCATCACATTTAGGCAAACATGCCTTCTTTCTTTCAATTACATCATCTTAGCCAATAACAATGGCTTCACATTTCATTTCACAATATAACATCTCATTATTCAAGTATATATATATATATATCTCATCCATGATCACATTATATCTCACATAGCATCATTCATAAATATCAACATTTCATACCACATTACTCATGAAACACATTACCATTCACAATGCACAACATAACATTGTTCAATCTCAACAATGCAATTAGGGCAAAGAACAATTGATTATAACATTCATTGATTCAAGTGTGTTTAAAGTGTTTAGGGTTAGGTTTAAGGACCAACCTACCTTTGGAAAACCAAAGCAATGCAAAAAGAACAAAGAATTAAAACCCTAACCATAAATAGTACATTCTGGTTTTAAACTCCATTTTATCCTTATTTTGAAAAATTGTATAAAATAATCTACTTGACTAAAAATTCTAAAATTTTTACAAAATTTAGTTTTGTATCTTAAAATCATCCCTTTAAAATTTCAGATCAAACTGAACACAAAATCTTGGTCAAATAGTTCACCTAACCAGACTGCCCCAATTGCCCTGCATCCTGGCAGCAGTTCTGAACTTTGTGAATTCCATAAATCAAATTCAATCAACGTGGTTCCAAATTATTTTTCTCAAATACTAGACTCACTAAGCAACAACATATCCAAAATTCGATTGGATATGATTTTTCTACATTTTATTAAAAATCACGAAATATAGCTGTCCCAGTTAAGGTACCTGCTGGAACAGGTCTAATGAAAATAATCTTTCTAAACTCATAACCATTCCAAAATCGAATCAACATATTTTTCAGTCATTCTACACTCATAGAGGCACAACATATCAAAAATTCACTTCAAGAACATTTTTCTATAATTAATTAAAAATCATACAAATCACAGCCTTTACTAATTGTAAAACAGAAACAATTTCACTAAACACAACTCTTACTCAACACAATCACTTCCAACACCTTCACCAACTCAACTTCTCATCATCAAACCAACAAACCCTAATTCCTTTCTCACACCACTTCAAAAGAATTGAAGAAATTAAAGAAAAGATCTTACCTCAAATGAAGAAATCTACAAATCTTTAACCAAAACCCTTGTTTCTTTCTTCAAAATGCTTCAAACCTCAAGATCACCTCTCTTTCTCTCTTTGTCTATGGAGAATCCGGCCACTTCAAGAAAGAAAGAAGAAAATGCACAAGTCAAACACCTTTTCTTCTTTTAATCTCCACCATGCATCTTACAAGGAAAATTACCAAAACACCCTATTCCATATAACTAACTCTTTGTCTCATATAAGCCCTTTATAGTAATTTCATTAACAACCAAAAATATCTTCTTCCACTTAACCATCACCTTGACTCTTCATTTGACCAATGTATATGTTAATTATATCATCATATAAACAACATATACATTTGTCTCTAAACCCTAAATTTCTTCTCCAAAACACATATACATATACATTCTCTTCCCATTTCTTTTCTCTTACAATTTAACACATATATGCACAAACATTCACTTCCCAATATATATATCAACAACCACAATAACAACAACATACTCAAAACTTCTAGGGCATAAATGAGGATATTACACTTTCTTTTAATCCATTTCTTATTTGTTGTTGTTGTATCAAGAACATTAATATTGCAATGAATAACTTTGATTTGGTTTATATTGAAATGAGTATTTGTTTAAAGAATATGATGAGCTAATTTACTCATGCTTTGGGTTGTAGTATATTTGATTAAATGATTTGATTTGATGATTCCATTGATATACCTTGTTATATGTTGATTGCATTGAAATTAAAGGTAAATTAATAGATTGGCCACCTATTGATTACTTAATATTGAATGACGGACCGAGAGGAGAAGTTTAATATCGGAACTATGCAATTGACTACCCTAAGAATGAATTAGAAATATAAGTTCTAGGGTTTATTAATTTGCTAATGTGATATAATTAGTTGTTATTAATTCATAAATGTGAAAACTAGTGAATTGATAATTGATTAATTAATCTTAAGGAACAAATTAAGGTACAAGGTTATATTAATGGATAATTGGATAATTAAACATTTGATTAAATGGACCTACAACCCTAGGCATCATTTCCATAATTGAATTTCTCTTGCATAAAATCACTCATTTTCATTTCTAAGGTTAATTACAATTCACCAATCCAATCACACAATCGAGTTTATTATTTCATGTTAATCGAACTATTACATGCAAGTCCTTCCTTGGAAAATGACCTTGGGGTGATCACAGTCACTACAATAGCCTCGTATACTTGCGAGTGCCGCTTTGTGATAGTGTTAATTTAAGCGCAACAAGTTTTTAGTGCCGCTACCGGGGAAGACAATTTTTGTTAATAGTTTGATTCTTTTAAATTATTTGTTAAATCGTTTAAAGTGTTCTTTTTGAATTGCTTAGGTACTTTATGCATGGACGAAGGTCTCAAGGAAACGAACTTGTTCCATTTATAGACAACATCCATAGACTTCCAAGACCCGAGGGACCGAATCCTATTGAGCAAGAAAGGGAAAATACTGACGAGCAGTTTAAGGAGAATATAGAAATAGAAATGGGTGATGCACAAGAACCACCTATGAAGGAGTTTGCCCGACCGATCATCGGAGTGACCACATCTTGTATCTGGTTGAGCAATACAGCGAGAAATTATGAACTCAGAAATACTCACTATAGTATGCTGCCATCCTTCCATGGACTGCCGAATGAAGATCCTCTCAACTTCATTCGGGATTTTTACTCAACATTGCATACATTCCCTTTGCAAACACTAACAGAATATGAACTCAAGTTGAGATGTTTCCCATATAGTTTGAAAGACAGAGCAAAAGCGTGGTTGATGACTCTACCGGAGAATTCTTTAACCACATGGACAGAGGTTTACAACAAATTTATGGGAAAGTTTTATTCACACCAAAAGACCAAGGAGCTTAGGGGAAGTATTACAACTTTCACCCAATTTGATGGAGAACCATTTCATGAGGCGTGGGATTGCTTCAAATCATTATTATTTCAGTGCCCTCACCATTACTATCCACAATAGTTGCTCAATCAATTCTTCTATGATGGGCTAACTCAACAATGTCAAAACACAGTGGATAATGTAGCAAGGGGAGCAATGGGTGAAAGAATAGCTGCAGAAACAGTTGCATTATTCGAGATGTTGGGGGCAAATTCCCAACAAAAGAGTACTGGAGAAAGAAGAAGAGGAGCACACGAGATAAGTGTAAACTCAGAAATGGCTAGGCAAATTGCAGAACTGACAAAACAAGTAAAATTGTTGAATGCCAAAGGGAACTTGTTGGGACCAAGCCAAGAGTCATGCGCATCGTGTGGTCTTGTAGGCCATCAAGCAAATGTGTGCCCCCTCAAATTTTGATACATTTCAAGAGGAGCAAGAACAAGCTTTTTCATGGAAAAATCAACAACATGCTTATAAACCCATATTCAAATTCTTATAACCCCGGTTGGAGGAATCACCCCAATTTTTCATGGAAAAATCAACAACATGCTCCACCTCAACAGCCTTTCCAACCATATCAAAGAGGTCCCCAATTTCAAGGGCAAACCTCAAATCAAGAGCAGGCCAAGAAACCTTCGTTTGAAGACAATTTGAATGCTTTCATTCAAGTAAGCACTCAAAATCAAGAATTGAACAATAAGCGGTTTGACTCTTTAGAAGCATCCCTTAAGAAGGTTGAAACTCAAGTGGGTCAATTGGCTAATCAACTTCAAGCTAATCAAAAAGGGAAATTTCCAAGCCAACCAGAGCAGGCCAAAGCAATCACCATTTTGAGAAGTGGTAAGGTACTTGATAATAAAATCGGTGATAATAACATTGATAATTCCTTTGATGCAGGTACAATGCAAGATAATGGCAAGGAAATGCAAGAAGAAGAAGCTGAACCAAATGAGCTTAAGGAGGACAAAGAGGAAGCATTCATTGCACCAAAGCTGCACAAATCTCCAAATCCATACATACCACCAATTTCGTTTCCCAGCAGGTTAAAAGATGAAAAGCATGATAAGCAATTTTCTGAAATTTATAACATGCTTTCGAAGGTAAGTATCAATCTACCCTTACTAGAGGTAATAAAGAATATGCCATCTTATGCCAAATTCTTAAAAGAGCTAAACACTAAGTGATAGTTTCAGAAGTAACAAGTGCTGTTTTACAACATAAGTTACCTCATAAACTAAAAGATCCTGGGAGATTTATAGTGAGAATCTCTATGGGGAATGGGAAAGAAACCATTGGCATGTGTGATCTCGGAGCTAGTATTAATTTGATGCCATATTCAATTTATTTGAAACTAGATCTCGGGGAACTCAAACCAACCAAAATGGTTTTGCAACTAGCGGATAGAACTCTTAGATACCCTAAGGGAATCATAGAAGATGTTCTAGTGAAGGTAGGAGGTTTGATTGTACCCATCGATTTCATTGTCTTAGACATGGGGGGGGGGTGGGAATCCCACGGGATGCCGAGCATGCAATTTTGTTAGGGAGGCCTTTTATGGCCACAACTAACACTTTAATTGATGTTAAAAATGGAAAACTGACTATGACCATTTTGGGACAAACTATAGAATTTTCAATTTTTAATACTTCCCCCATCCCCACTAGTGCTTTATATGAAGATTGCTCTTTCATTGATTTTACTAATAGTGCTGTTAAAGAAGTTTTCTTGCAGGAAAGTGGCGAACACAAGCTAGAAAGTGCTCTAAAATTGCAAGAAGAAGCAGAGATTTCCAATGAGGAGATTAAAGAAGACAAATCCATTTTGGACGATGAGAGTGTTGAGGAGGAAATTGAAGTTAAAGAAGAGCAAGTTCAACTACAAGGGGTTGAACTTAAAGAACTTCCCAAACATTTAAAATATATTTTTCTTGGGGAGAATAATTCTCAACCAGTGATAATTTCTGCTACCCTTACCAGTGAGGAAGAAAATAAGCTTGTAACAATGTTGAAAAAATTCAAGAAAGCTATAGGTTGGGGATTGAGTGACATTAAGGGTATTAGTCCCTCTATGTGTATGCATAAGATTATCTTAGTAGAAGGGGCTAAACCGGTGAGAGAGTCTCAAAGGAGGCTAAACCCTAACATGAGCGAGGTTTTTAAGAAGGAGGTCCTTAAATTACTGGATGAAGGGGGTAATTTACCCTATTGCTGATAGTGAATGGGTTAGTCCTGTTCATGTTGTGCCTAAGAAAACAGGGTTGACAGTGGTCCAGAATGATAAAGGAGAGTTGGTACCAATACGAACACAAACTGGGTGGCGAATGTGCATAGATTATAGGAAATTAAACAATGTCACCAAGAAAGATCACTTTCCTTTGCCATTTATTGATCAAATGCTTGATAGATTATCTGGACATGCTTTTTACTGTTTTCTTGATGGTCTTTCATGTAACACCCCCACATCCAATACACGTACACTACAAACACCACTTTGTAATATACGTGCACTAAACATAGAGATGCTACAGATTTTATTAACATTCAAAACACATTTTAAAAGATACTATAATCTTTCTCATTATACATTATAGAAAATAAGTCATTAACTTGTAATATAAAACAAATAGATATATATATATATTCATTTACTTAATACGCAGCGGAATATAGAAAATATTTACAAATATACATATATTTACATTATAAACAAAACTTTACAAAATATAAAAGAGTTATACATGATTGGCAGCTTTCTCTGATCTTTAAGTCCCAAAATCAACTCTTCAATGTCTACTCTCACTCGGTCTCGAAGAGCTCTCGGGTTCTACTCTATCACCTGCGCGATCAACACTATCGCGCTAAGCCAACCGCTTAGTAAGACAAATCATGCTAATATTATGCTTTAGTGCAATGCAATGCCACACACCTTATTAAAAAGAACAACATCATAGATGTAAAGTTAACAACATACTTTTACATTCCATAAACCACAATATATGAACATATCACATTTCTCAATATCATATACCTCATTTATCAATTATGTTACCATTTATGAGTCACATTAAACAAAGACAAGCATGGGCCCAAAACATACTAATATGCCATTCAATTTTTAGAGTTAATGTTTTGGTTTTGTTATCACATTTATCAATATCATATACCCAACTAGGCTTCAAGGATTAGGTTCAACCAAGCTTCAAGGGGAACAAAGCATGCTAAGTATCAACCCAACTTGGCTTCAAGAACCAACCCAACCTAGCTTCAAGGGTGGTAACATCTCAATTAGGCTTCAAGGATTCAATCCAACCTAACTTCAAGAGATTGTTACACTTATTAGGCATGCCACCAACAACAAACTCTGAAAATGGAATAACACATTAGCCACACAATTCATTTATTATTTAATTATCATTTCCATTCTCAATTCTCATCATCATAGCCAATCACAATGGCTTCATATCACAATTATATCTTAACTCATTTTATACATATAGCATCATTGCTATAACATTTCAAGGTACATTATTAATGAATCACATTACCATTCACAATGTATATAACATAACATTGTTCATAGATTTATAATCTTCCATATGCCTTTGATTGAATCATTATTGTTTTAAGGGTATTTAGAATGTTCACTTTCATGTATAGGTGCAAAGAGACCCTTAAAGAATCACAACATTGCATGAAGAGCAAAGAACAAAAACATTAACTAACACATTTGAGGAACACGGGCAGCACACTTGAGGGACACGGCCAAGCTTGTGGCCGTGTCTCTCAACTTAATTTTGGCAGTGACAGACACTAGCATGGGACATGGCCGTGTCTCTCAAAAATCAACCCAACACGTCCAAAATTTCCATGACTTGGCCGTGTCTCTCCTTGCTTTTGGCCGTGTCACTCATGAACAAAATCCTAACCAAAGCCAACACTCTTTCAATTGTTTTTACACACTTTTTGCACAACATTAATCTCATTCAAATGGATACAATCAATAACATAAACACATATCTTACACAATCATCACAATAATCACTTTAACAACACATTAACATTACATTTAAACACAACTACTTCAAAACCCTAAATCCAACATCATTCATAATCTTTCAAAATCAACATCCACCACTTCCAACAACAACACCTATTTAACCTCTTAACTTAAAACCAAATTTAACACTTGAAAACACATCACAAACACCTCTCATCATCAAATCAACAAACCCTAATTCACTTCAAATACCACTTCAAAAGAATAAAAGAAATCAAAGAAAAGAACTTACCAAAGTTGTTGAATTCCACAAATCTCCAACTTGATTCCTTGATTCTCTCTTCAATCTTGATTTTGGAACAACAAAAATCAACTCTTGTTCTTTGGTTTTGGAGAGCCGGCCACCACTAAAGAAAAGAGAAGAAAAGAAAAATAATTAAAGTCAACTTCCTCTTCTTCTTTAAATCTCCACCAAGAGATTTCCAAAAGAAAATTACCTCAATGCCCTTAACCATTTGTTCTAACTCTCTTTAAACTTATAAGCCCATTTAGGTAATTTCATACTCAACAAGATAAATATCTCTTCCCCCTTGACTCTTCATTTGACCAACTTATATGTTATATATATTACAATATAATCAACATATACACTTTCCTTTAATTTCTTTTCTCTTGCAAATTGACACCTACATTCAATCCAATTTTAAAACAACAACAACAACAACAACATTCAAAACTTCTAGGCAAATATGGGGATATTACAATTCTCCCCCTCTAAAAAGAAATTTCATCCTCGAAATTACCTGATATCAAGTCCGAAATAACTGAGGGTACTGATCTCGCATGGTATGCTCACTTTCCCAAGTTGCTTCTTCTTTTGCATGATTCTTCCATAGAACTTTCACCAATGGCACACTCTTGTTTCTCAACTTTTTCACATCATGTGCCAAGATAGCAACTGGTTCCTCTTCAAACGTCAAATCGGGACTCACTTCGATTGATTCAATTGGAAAAACATGAGATGGATCCGATCTGTACCTTCTCAACATAGAAACATGGAATACATTATAGATCCGATCTAACTCAGGTGGTAAAGCAAGCCGATAAGCAACTGGCCCAACTCTTTCCAAAACTTCATACGGTCCAATGAAACGAGGACTCAATTTCCCTTTCGGACCAAACCTCAAGATCTTCTTCTAAGGAGACACTTTCAAAAATGCTTTATCTCCCACATCAAACTCTATGTCTCTCCTTTTCAGATCTGCATAAGACTTCTGTCGGTCTGAAGCTGCTTTTAACCTACGTTGAATGACTTTTACTTTCTCTTCAGTTTCTTGAATTAAATCAGGCCCAATCAACTTACCAT
Source organism: Garcia nutans (assembly GCA_947685225.1). NCBI lineage: Eukaryota > Viridiplantae > Streptophyta > Magnoliopsida > Malpighiales > Euphorbiaceae > Garcia > Garcia nutans. The sequence goes on from CANTUV010000013.1 coordinate 5,741,139, forward strand.
CTCCAAGTTCACTCCAACAAAGAGGTGTCCGACACCGTCTACCATACAGTGCTTCGAATGGTGCCATACCAATGCTGGATTGATGACTGTTGTTGTAAGCAAACTCCATAAGTGGTAGAAATCTGTCCCAACTTCCAGAGAAATCAATAACACAGCTTCTCAACATGTCCTCAATAATTTGTATCACTCTCTCTGATTGCCCATCTGTCTGCGGATGGAAAGCCGTACTGGAATGTAATCGAGAACCCAAAGCACCATGCAAACTCTTCCAAAATCTTGAAGTAAACCGGGGATCTCGATCAGACACTAAAGAAATTGGGACACCATGCAACTTTACAATCTCATGGATATACAGCTCAGCTAATCTCTCCAAAGAGTAATCCATCCGAACCGGAAGAAAATGAGCTGTCTTAGTCAATCTATCAACAATCACCCATATAGCATCATACTTCCTTTGTGTCAATGGCAAACCAGACACAAAATCCATTGTCACTCTTTCCCACTTCCATTCAGGCACTGATAATGGTTGAAGCAACCCAGTTGGAACTTGATGCTCTGCTTTTACCTTCTGACATGTGAGACATCTGGAAACAAACTCCGCTATGTCTCTCTTCAAACCAAACCACCAGTAATGCTGTCTCAAATCATGATACATCTTTGTATTGCCCGGATGCATAGCAAACACTGACTGATGTGCTTCTTCCAAAATGATCCTTTTCAAATTAACATCATCGGGTACACACAATCTGTTCTTAAACCAGAGACTCCCATCATCTCTCACAATAAAATCTTGACTCTTTCCACTCTGGCAATCTGAAACAATCTTTTGAACCTTCTTATCAGCCAACTGAGCCTCTTTAATCTGATCCAACAAAACTGGTTTCAATTGCAACTTGTCAACAATGCACCATCATCACAAGATACAAAACTGGCATGCAATGCTCTCAACTCAACAAGCAACGAGAGCGAATAAACAGTCAAACCTGCCAAAGACTTCTGACTCAAGGCATCAACATCAACATTTACTTTACCTGGATGATAATCAATCAAACAGTCGTAGTCTTTAATCAACTCCAACCATCTCCTCTGCCAAAGATTAAGCTCTTTTTGGACACCCAAATATCTCAAACTTTTATGATCAGTGTATATGAAACACTTCTCCCCAAACAAATAATGTCGCCAAATCTTCAATGCAAACACAATGGCTGCTAGCTCCAAATCATGGGTCGGATAATTAAGCTCATGCGGTTTCAACTGTCTAGAAGCATAAGCTATAACTTTACCTTCTTGCATCAGAACACAACCCAAACACTATGTGAAGCATCACTGTAGATCACATATGGTTTGCCTTCTACAGGTAAAGTAAGAACAGGCGCTTGAGTCAACATTTCTCTCAACTGTTCAAAACTAGCCTGACACTGATCTGTCCACACAAATCTAACTCCCTTTCGAAGCAATCTGGTGAGTGGAGTAGCTATCAAAGAAAAATCTTTGACAAACCGTCGGTAATAGCCTGCCAAACCCAGAAAACTTCTAACTTCAGTCACTGACTTTGGTGGACTCCAATTCAGAATAGCTTCAACTTTACTCGGATCAACTCTAATACCTTCTGCTGAAACTATATGACCGAGAAAAGTTACTTGGTCAAGCCAAAACTCACACTTCGACAGTTTAGCAAACAATTGCTTCTCTCTCAGAATTTGCAACACAATCCGTAGATGCTTATCATGTTCCTCCTCATTACGCGAATACACCAGAATGTCATCGATAAACACTACCACAAACTGATCCAGATAGGGCCTAAACACCCTATTCATCAAGTCCATAAAAGCTGCAGGTGCATTCGTCAAACCAAAAGGCATAACTAGAAATTCATAATGCCCATACCTGGTCCGAAAAGCTGTCTTAGGAACATCATCAGCTCTGACCCTCAACTGATGGTACCCTGATCTCAAATCAATTTTTGAAAACACAGCTGCACCCTTTAATTGATCAAAGAGATCATCAATTCTAGGCAAAGGATATTTATTTTTAATGGTCACCTTGTTCAATTGCCTATAATCGATACACAACCTCATAGTACCATCTTTCTTCTTCACAAATAAAACAGGAGCTCCCCAAGGTGAGACACTAGGGCGAATAAATCCTTTATCCAACAACTCCTGTAATTGCACTTTCAATTCTCTCAGTTCAGTAGGTGCCATTCTGTAAGGAGTAATAGAGATAGGAGTGGTACCCGGCAATAATTCAATACCAAACTCCACCTCTCTCTCAGGAGGCAACCCTGGCAACTCCTCTGGAAACACATCTGGGAACTCTGCAACTGTGGCAATGCTATCAATTTGAGAACCTGTTACTCTAGTATCTACCACATGAGCAAGATAGGCATCACACCCCTTTCTAATCAACCTCCTGGCTGCAACAGCTGAAACAAACAAAGATGCTAGCTGTCCTTGCTCATTAGATACGATCACCTCTCTACCCTCACCAGTTCTCAAAGAAACAATTTTCTTTTTACAGTCTACCACAACTCCATGTCTAGATAGCCAGTCCATGCCTAGTATCACATCATATTCTTTAAAAGGCATTTCAATTAAATCCCCAAGGAACTCCTCACCTTGCACCATTATTGCACTATTTCGGTGCACCCTGCTAACAATCACACTATGCCCTAGAGGATTTGTCACCAATACATCAAATCCTAGGGATTCAGCATGCATATCAGACACATGTAAAACAGATGCACTAATATATGAATGTGTGGATCTGGGATCAATCAGAGCAAGTACTGAAGTATCAAATAAGAAGAAAGTACCAGCTATGACTGCCGAAGCATCTGGCTGCCTCTGCATAACATATATCCTCTGGGAAGATCCAACCTCCTCTGGTCTACTCTCCCTGGATGTAGAACCTCCTCTAGAACTGAACCCAGATCTACCTCCTCTGCTAACACCCCTGCCTCCTCGACCTCCCCTCACACTAGGTCGAGATGCTGCAGAATCAACTGACATCTGCCCTTGCCTCTCAGGACAATCCCTCACAAAGTGATCTGGTGATCCACATCTAAAGCATACCCCTGCTACACCAGTCTTCCAACAAGGACCACCATGTGGCCTACCACAATGAATGCAGATGGGTAAAGTGGATCTCTGAGTCACTGGGCTCGCCACTGACACTGTAGGTCTAAATCTCTGCCTCTGAAACTGCACTGACCTACCCGCTGGTCTCTGACTCCTACTAACCCGAGGAACAAAACTTCCTTTACCTCTTTTAGCAGTTGAAGACCCTGCCTCGAACTGGGGTCTCCTAACCCTGACCTCTTCCTCTGAAGCAACTGCAATAACTTGAGCTCTCTCCACACTCCGAGCTGCTGCCACAAGCTGGGAAAAATCATGATATCTAGATCCAGCCACCAAACACATGATAGAGGGCCTCAATCCCTCCTCAAATCTCCTGCATCTATCTATCTCATCAGATATAATGCCCCCAGCATACTGGCTCAACCGGATAAATTCAACTTCATATTCTGTTACGGTCCGGCTGTCTTGCTTTAAGCTCAAAAACTCCATCTTCTTCATGTCCTTATACTCCCTCGGAGTATACTTCAATTCAAACTCTCTCAAGAAATCAGTATAGGACAAGGTTGGTGGATCATCCATAGCATGTGGCACTGTCTTCCACCAATCATATGCGTCCTTCTGTAGCAATGATCTGGCATAATCAAATTTTTCCTCTGGGGTGGCTTGCAGCTGAATGAAGATTCTCTGTATTTTATCAAGCCACTGCTCTGCTACAGCTGGATCAACAGTGCCTAAGAAATCCTCTGCCCCATACTTCCTTAGTTTATCATAGTACCTCACTGATACTAAAGGCTGAGGGGATGGTGGCTGTGGTTGCACTGGTGCTTGCCTCAAAGCCTCTATCACATGCCTAAGCCAAGCTGGCGGAACCTCCTCACCACTGGTCTCCACGACACCGAAGCAGGTGCCTCCTCAGCACTATCAACTCTAGCTCTATCCTCCGGAGCTACACTCTCCTCACTACCCTCAACTGACTGATGCAAATGAGGATCCATCACAACCTATTTCTGCAAACACAGCAGAATACATCTTATTAAAGATCAGAGACTGCCAATCCCACACATGTATGTTATTCAAAAATTCACTTTTTAAATAAAAATATTCTTTTTCTTAGATTTTACCAAGGTTGAGAATCACAAACCTAGGCTCTGATACCAAAACAATTGTAACACCCCCACATCCAATACACGTACACTACAAACACCACTTTGTAATATACGTGCACTAAACATAGAGATGCTACGGATTTTATTAACATTCAAAACACATTTTAAAAGATACTATAATCTTTCTCATTATACATTATAGAAAATAAGTCATTAACTTGTAATATAAAACAAATAGATATATATATATATATATTCATTTACTTAATACGCAGCGGAATATAGAAAATATTTACAAATATACATATATTTACATTATAAACAAAACTTTACAAAATATAAAAGAGTTATACATGATTGGCAGCTTTCTCTGATCTTTAAGTCCCAAAATCAACTCTTCAATGTCTACTCTCACTCGGTCTCGAAGAGCTCTCGGGTTCTACTCTATCACCTGCGCGATCAACACTATCACGCTAAGCCAACCGCTTAGTAAGACAAATCATGCTAATATTATGCTTTAGTGCAATGCAATGCCACACACCTTATTAAAAAGAACAACATCATAGATGTAAAGTTAACAACATACTTTTACATTCCATAAACCACAATATATGAACATATCACATTTCTCAATATCATATACCTCATTTATCAATTATGTTACCATTTATGAGTCACATTAAACAAAGACAAGCATTGGCCCAAAACATACTAATATGCCATTCAATTTTTAGAGTTAATGTTTTGGTTTTGTTATCACATTTATCAATATCATATACCCAACTAGGCTTCAAGGATTAGGTTCAACCAAGCTTTAAGGGGAACAAAGCATGCTAAGTATCAACCCAACTTGGCTTCAAGAACCAACCCAACCTAGCTTCAAGGGTGGTAACATCTCAATTAGGCTTCAAGGATTCAATCCAACCTAACTTCAAGAGATTGTTACACTTATTAGGCATGCCACCAACAACAAACTCTGAAAATGGAATAACACATTAGCCACACAATTCATTTATTATTTAATTATCATTTCCATTCTCAATTCTCATCATCATAGCCAATCACAATGGCTTCATATCACAATTATATCTCAACTCATTTTATACATATAGCATCATTGCTATAACATTTCAAGGTACATTATTAATGAATCACATTACCATTCACAATGTATATAACATAACATTGTTCATAGATTTATAATCTTCCACATGCCTTTGATTGAATCATTATTGTTTTAAGGGTATTTAGAATGTTCACTTTCATGTATAGGTGCAAAGAGACCCTTAAAGAATCACAACATTGCATGAAGAGCAAAGAACAAAAACATTAACTAACACATTTGAGGAACACGGGCAGCACACTTGAGGGACACGGCCAAGCTTGTGGCCGTGTCTCTCAACTTAATTTTGGCAGTGACAGACACTAGCATGGGACACGGCCGTGTCTCTCAAAAATCAACCCAACACGTCCAAAATTTCCATGACTTGGCCGTGTCTCTCCTTGCTTTTGGCCGTGTCACTCATGAACAAAATCCTAACCAAAGCCAACACTCTTTCAATTGTTTTTACACACTTTTTGCACAACATTAATCTCATTCAAATGGATACAATCAATAACATAAACACATATCTTACACAATAATCACAATAATCACTTTAACAACACATTAACATTACATTTAAACACAACTACTTCAAAACCCTAAATCCAACATCATTCATAATCTTTCAAAATCAACATCCACCACTTCCAACAACAACACCTATTTAACCTCTTAACTTAAAACCAAATTTAACACTTGAAAACACATCACAAACACCTCTCATCATCAAATCAACAAACCCTAATTCACTTCAAATACCACTTCAAAAGAATAAAAGAAATCAAAGAAAAGAACTTACCAAAGTTGTTGAATTCCACAAATCTCCAACTTGATTCCTTGATTCTCTCTTCAATCTTGATTTTGGAACAACAAAAATCAACTCTTGTTCTTTGGTTTTGGAGAGCCGGCCACCACTAAAGAAAAGAGAAGAAAAGAAAAATAATTAAAGTCAACTTCCTCTTCTTCTTTAAATCTCCACCAAGAGATTTCCAAAAGAAAATTACCTCAATGCCCTTAACCATTTGTTCTAACTCTCTTTAAACTTATAAGCCCATTTAGGTAATTTCATACTCAACAAGATAAATATCTCTTCCCCCTTGACTCTTCATTTGACCAACTTATATGTTATATATATTACAATATAATCAACATATACACTTTCCTTTAATTTCTTTTCTCTTGCAAATTGACACCTACATTCAATCCAATTTTAAAACAACAACAACAACAACAACATTCAAAACTTCTAGGCAAATATGGGGATATTACATTTCAGGTTACTACCAAGTCCCGATAGCACCTGAAGATCAACTAAAGACTACAGTTACTTGTCCCTTTGGGACATTTGCATTTCGAAGGATGCCATTCGGACTTTGTAATGCACCGGGAACATTTCAAAGGTGTATGCTTTCCATATTTTCTAATATGTTAGATAAGTGCATTGAGGTATTCATGGATGACTTTTCTATTTTTGGTAATTCCTTTGATGATTGTTTGGAAAAGTTGACTCTAGTACTTGAAAGGTGTATTGAATGTAATCTTACATTGAGTTGGGAAAAGAGTCACTTTATGGTTGATCATGGAATTGTTTTAGGGCATGTTATTTCCCATGAAGGGATTGAGGTAGACAAGGCTAAGGTTGAATTAATTGTGATCCTACCTCCATCCACATCAGTTAAGGGAATTAGAAGTTTTTTGGGACATGCAGGATTTTATAGGAGATTTATAAAAGATTTTTCCAAAATTTCACGCCCTTTGTGTCATTTGTTAGGAAAAGATGTCCCATTTGTTTTTGATAAAAAGTGCTTAGAAGCTTTTAAAATTTTGAAAGAGAAACTAACTTCTGCCCCTATAATTGTTGCCCCAAATTGGGATTTGCCATTTGAAATTATGTGTGATGCATCGAATTTTGCCATTGGAGTTGTGTTGGGCCAAAGAGTGAACAAGTTGATGTGTTTAATTTATTATGCAAGTTTATCTTTAAACGATGCACAAGTAAATTACATGACCACTGAGAGAGAAATGTTAGTTGTGGTGTTTGCGCTAGACAAATTTAGATCTTACTTGATAGGTTCAAGGTCATAGTATTTTCTGATCATACAGCTTTGAAATACCTATTGACCAAACCACAAGCTAAACCTAGGCTCATTAGATGGGTGTTGATGTTACAAGAATTCGATGTTGAAATCAAAGATAGGAAAGGATGCGAGAATGTAGTGGCCGATCATCTTTCTAGGCTTAACTCTTGTGACAATGATGCTGAAATTGCTTGTGAAAATGCTTTCGAAAAATTTTCGGATGAACACTTGTTTTCTTTAACTCAAGCACCATGGTATGCTGATATTGCTTATTATCTTTCTTATGGTGTAGTGAGAAAGGATTTGATCTTCCAGGCAAAGAAAAGATTCCTGCATATATGTAAGTATTATTTTTGGGATGAGCCTTACTTGTTTAGAATTTGCAGGGATGAAGTGATAAGAAGATGTGTGCCGGAAGAGGAACAAAAGCAAATGTTACAATTTTGCCACAATATGTATTGCGTGGGACATTTTGGAGGAAAAAAGACCGTCGAGAAAATTCTTCAAAGCAGTTTGTATTGGCCTACACTTTTTAAGGATGCTTATCATTTTTGTTTAAGATGTGATAAATGCCAAAAAGTAGGAAACATTAGCAAACGGAATGAAATGTCCCTTAATATTTTTGTTGTGGTTGATATTTTTGATGTATGGGGAATTGATTTCATGGGGCCATTTCCTAAATCCTTTGGTTTTGAATATATCCTTCTAGCAGTGGATTATGTGTCCAAGTGGGTTGAGGCTATCCCCACTAGGACTAATGATGCTAACATTATGTTAAAATTCATGAAGGAGAATATTTTGAGCAGGTTTGGAACCCCCAAGGCAATAGTGAGTGATGGAGGAAGCCATTTTTGCAACAAATGGTTTGAAAAGTTGATGACCAAGATGGGCATCCGACACAAAGTGGAAACTCCATACCATCCCCAAACGTCCGGGCAAGCTGAGATTTCAAACAAGCAAATCAAGGGGATTTTAGAAAAGTCAGTGAGCACAACTTGGAAGGATTGGTCAATCCGACTCTCGGAAGCATTGTGGGCTTATAGGACTGCATTTAAAACCCCATTGGGAATGAGTCCTAATAGGTTGGTCTTTGGCAAGGCATGCCACCTTTCAGTGGAATTGGAGCACAAGGCTTATTGGGCAATAAAGACCACGAATATGGACTTAGATGAAGCAAGGGAGCAAAGAATGCTTCAAATTTCCGAGCTTGATGAGCTTCGGAATGAAGCCTATGAGAGTTCGAGGATCTTCAAGGAAAAGACAAAAGCTATTCATGACAAGATGATTCTTCGAAGGACTTTTGAACTGGGAATGAAAGTCCTTCTCTTCAATTCAAGAATGCGGTTGTTTCCCGAAAAATTGAAGTCATGTTGGAGTGGACCCTTTCAAGTTACTCAAACATTCCCATATGGGGTTGCTGAGTTGCTTAATTTAAAAACCAACGAGACGTTCAAGGTCAATGGATAAAGGGTGAAACCCTTCTTTGAAGAAATCGAAGTTGCAAAAATAGTGGAAAGCATGGTGTTCATTGACGAATGATGCAACAATGTCCAGCTATACGACATTAAAGAAACACTAAATGGGAGGCAACCCATTAGTTTGCAATTCTTTTCACAATTACAATTTTATATTTTGCAATTTTAATTTCATGTTGAGTTAAATAAAATGGAATGGGTACTTTGATCAGTTTTCATTTTTCTTGAATGTGTTTCAGGGTTAAATAAAGAAGAAGATTTCATTTTTGTGATTTGGTGACACAAATAAACGGTTTAAAAAAATTTTCAAAACCAAAATGGCAGTGTGAGACGCGGCCACTTGACACGGCCAAGCCACTGGCCATGTCAAGCAAAACCCAAATAACATAGAGGTAGACATGGCCAAAGGACTTGGCCGTGTCCTTGGCCGTGTCACACAGACACGGCCAAGCCTCTCCCAGTGTCCCTTCAATTGTCTTGCAATTTTCTTTTGTCCAGTAACAAACACGTTCAAGGGACACGGCCAAGCCACTGGCCTTGTCCCTCAAACCATCAAACACATTCAAGGGACATGGCCAAGCCACTGGCCATGTCCCTCAAACCATCAAACACATTCAAGGGACATGGCCAAGCCCCTGGCCGTGTCCCTCAAAAAACCATCAAACACGGCCAAGCTTCACCAAGCTTGGCCTTGTCACACCAATTTTCAGTTTAAAAAACACAAATTCAGCCCATTTCCTCATTTTAAATCCCTAAATCACTTTCTCTCCTCTCTCTCTCTCTCTCGATCCCTCTCTCTCAAAACCTCCATAGCCACTTTCTTAAAGCTCCAAAATCATATTAAATCTTTCATTTTTCTTAACCAAAACTAATTTAAACTCATCCAATCTTCTTCTTTTCTCATTAAAAGGTAATTAAAACTGTGAAAGCTTCATTTTCACCAAATCATCAACATGCCAAGAACAAAGATGGTGTCTCACCACAAGAGGAAGCGACCTCCACCTTCAGCTCCATCTTCATCATCGTCATCTTCAAGGAGAGCGACTCTTCTCGCTAGGGGTTTCTTTCCGACGAGGTATGTTAGCGAAGAATCACTTAATGCTCTTCATATTAGGGATGTTTTTTATAGATTTGTTCAAAACCTTGGGTGGGAGAGATTTTTTTCCCTTAGACCTTTGCAATTTCAAGAGCTTACATTGGAATTTTTAACCTCCATTAAGGTTGAAAGAAATGACAACAAAATTTGCATTAGGTTACATTTTAAACTGCTTGGGAGACCATTTGTTATTAATATTGAGCAATTAAGCGATATATTTGGTTTCCATCAACAAGGGGAACAATGTGTGCCTAAGAGTTTTAGACAACAATTTGCATGGGGAGCATTAGGTTCGGGAACCTATGTGGCCAAATCGGCCAAGGCTACGAAATTGGCATATCCCGCCCTAAGGTACATACACCGGTTTATGTCATGTGGATTCTTTGCACGAAAAGAGAGCACAGGGGTTGTAGAACTAAGAGAACTATATTTTTTAGACTGTGCTAGCAATGCCATACCCGTGTGTACCGCCTATTGGTTAGCCGATGTGTTTGACAGTGTGGCAAATAAAAAGAGGGGTGCCATTTGCATCGGAGGATTAGTTACAATTTTAGCAATGGCACTCCTTGATGATTTTGACCCGAGCCATTGCCGGATGACTAAGATCTCGGGTAGTGATTCATTAGATCTTGCCATACTCGAGAAGATGCATATGGTTTCAAGAAAAGGAGGAGCCTATGTTATGGCTTCAGCTGAGCCAGAGGTACCAAAAGGTCGTCAAAAGAGAACACGAGTCGAGGAGAAGTCTGACTCAGATTCTCTAGATTTAGATGAAGATGCTCCAATCCCGGACACTCAGGAGATCCTTAATAGGATTGAAGCATTGGAAAGCAAGGTTGACCGTAACCATGCTGCAGTCATGGAACAAATGGACCTAATCAACAGCATCCTTGCTAAAATTCTAAGCCTCCACTCTTCAGCTGCATCATCGTCCCACCCTCCATCACCATAGATCCAATCAGCTTCAACCTTTTGAAAACACTTGTTACTTTCTTCTTTGTAGTTATTACATATTTTTATTGTTATTGTTTTTAATGTTAACTCTTTATATTCTGTTTATTTTATATATTGTATTTTGTTCTTGAACAATTGTTGTTTGTGGATGAAAAGGTAGCACTTGCGTCACAAGGGATCGATGGAAAAACAGGTTGTACCTTAATTTCTTTTTCTTTATTATCCTTATTTCCATTGAGGACAATGTAAAACTTAAAGTGTGGGGTGTGTGCTAAGCCTTTTGTTCATGAATATAAATTGTCTATTTTCGTAAGTGTTTTTGTTCTGTTAAGTTTTGTGTTTTGTTTTATATTTGATTTTGATGGATGTTGATAAGTTCAATTGTTATAAGATTGTTGATAGATGACTTTGGAATTTTTGAAGCATGAATTTGAGAATTGATTAGAATTAGTACTTATTATCAATTTTGATGGTTATTCTTTGCATTGCCATTAAACTAGTGAGGAATTGAGCCATCAATTTATCATTATTTTTATGTGTGAACATCTTTGATTGATAAATTACTAGAACTTGCTTTGACATGCATTTTGAGACTACATAAAGATTTCAATTAGGCATCAATATGATTAAGGCAATTTAGGGTAACCCATTTTGGCTTAAAAAGACCAACCTTACATCCGACCTTAGTTTGCCAACTTTGAGCTTATTTCATTTTTCCCTTCTTTCTTTTTCACAACACCATCAGCTTGAACCATCGCATTTCAACTTTACCCATTCGTTAGATCAAGAGCATTTCAAGAGCATTAATGGAGTGTTGTGCTGAATAAAGTGTGGGGTTGAATTCAATGGGCTTTAAATTACAAATTGTTGTATTCTTTAGTTGGATACCCTATTATATATATATATAAATTTTGAAATGAATAATGAAAATCAAAATAATAGTTGTTGTTCTTGTCGGAAGGGTTGTAATGAGTTTGGAAATCATCTTTGCTAATTAAACAAATGGAGTTCCTTAAAAGCACATAAATGCTTAGTGCTAAGTGATTGAGATGAATTGTGGGATTGTTGATCATGCTACATTGCATGCTTCACTCTTGAAGTACTCTTGACCTAAATGAACTAACTCACTCTCCCAAATGTCATACCTTTTCCTTAGCCCCGTTACAACCAAATAAAAAACCTTATGATTGATGCTTGATTGTGATTAGGTGGTAGAGATTTGATTGATAAGCAAGCCTATAGTCCTAATCTTTCATTGAATGTTGAGAGCTTAAACACTACCCAATTAAACACTTAAGAGGTTTTGTGAGGGAGTGACAATTTTTGGCATGCATAGATTGACCATTAAGTTGCTTGAGTACCGATTATTCTTGATTCGATTATGATTGCGAATTTAATAAGATGGGAGTCTAAATGCATCCTTATAACTCTTGAACTTGACAATATTTATCTTTTTTTATTTGTTTTCATTTTAACTTTGCTTGGGGACAAGCAAAGGATTAAGTGTGGGGTAATTGTTTAAATCAATTTGGTATATATTTTCTATGATGTTTTTGTTGATTTTAAGTTAATTTTCATGTTAATTTGTACTTCAGTTTGTTTGAAGTTGTTGATTTAGGTTGAAGAACATTTGATGGAGCTATTTAATCAAAATTTGGTGGACTTGTTGGAGAAAAATATGTAACACGGCCAAGCTTGTCATGGCTTGGCCGTGTCCCTCATCAAAAGAAGAAGAATCAAAGACAAGCATGAGACACGACCAGGATTAACATGGCTTGGCCGTGTCCCTCAAGCAAGCAAGTCCAGAAGTGAACACGGCCATGAGACACAGCCAAGCCACTGGCCATGTCTCACCAAAGGAACAAAAGGGTAAAGAAAGAAAAGAAAGAAGCAGAGACTGACACCATCAAGGGACACTGCCAAGACACTGGCCGTGTCACATGACACAGCCGTGTCCTTGGCCGTGTCTCACCTTGGATTAAACAGAAAGCAAGGGACACTACCAGAAGCTTGGCCGTGTCCCAAGAAAGAAAAAATATGAGACACGGCCAAGCTCCATATGGCTTGGCCGTGTCACCCTGGATCCTTAGCTGGCTTGCACGAGGTGTAAGTTGTTGTGTTTTAGTGGGTGACAAAAAGAACAAAAGGAGTGAAAAGTGGAAGAATTGATGGAAGAAACATATAAAGAAATTGGAAAGTGGGAGACAAGGAGTGATGGTTGTCTTAAAAATTCAAAGTGGAAGAGCATGGAGGGAATAGAAAATAGATTGAATATATTTAGTGGACATTCTCTACACCATTATCATCTTCTTCCTTGGTTCTTGCTTGAGAGAGCAAGACACCATCCTCATCTTCATTCTCCATTTCTTTTCACACACCAAGAGCAAAGACAATCATTGGATTTGAAGTGAGTAGCTAGTTCTTGAGAATTAGGGTTTTAAGAAGCTTGATTAGAGAGTTGAGAACTTGGGAGAGCTATCATTCATCCTTCAAGAAGAGAGCCATTTGTTCAAGAGAGCTTGGAAGTTCATCATCACACATCAAAGAGGGAGCTACGAAAGAGACAAGGAGTCCGATTTTTAGCATCTTCAAAAGGAGTTTTTCCAACTCTTTCTTTTAATCCATTTCTTATTTGTTGTTGTTGTATCAAGAACATTAATATTGCAATGAATAACTTTGATTTGGTTTATATTGAAATGAGTATTTGTTTAAAGAATATGATGAGCTAATTTACTCATGCTTTGGGTTGTAGTATATTTGATTAAATGATTTGATTTGATGATTCCATTGATATACCTTGTTAAATGTTGATTGCATTGAAATTAAAGGTAAATTAATAGATTGGCCACCTATTGATTACTTAATATTGAATGACGGACCGAGAGGAGAAGTTTAATATCGAAACTATGCAATTGACTACCCTAAGAATGAATTAGAAATATAAGTTCTAGGGTTTATTAATTTGCTAATGTGAAATAATTGGTTGTTGTTAATTCATAAATGTGAAAACTAGTGAATTGATAATTGATTAATTAATCTTAAGGAACAAATTAAGGTACAAGGTTATATTAATGGATAATTGGATAATTAAACATTTGATTAAATGGACCTACAACCCTAGGCATCATTTCCATAATTGAATTTCTCTTGCATAAAATCACTCATTTTCATTTCTAAGGTTAATTACAATTCACCAATCCAATCACACAATCGAGTTTATTATTTCATGTTAATCGAACTATTACATGCAAGTCCTTCCTTGGGAAACGACCTTGGGGCGATCACCGTCACTACAATAGCCTCGTATACTTGCGAGTGCCGCTTTGTGATAGTGTTAATTTAAGCGCAACAATAAGGAAAAATTCTGCGGGCGAAATGGCCCACGGCCAAGCCCGCGCTGGTTTTCGGCTGTGATTTTTTCGTTGCCGATTTTTATTTTTATTTTTATTTTTTGATTTTTATTTGTTTATTTTTATTAATAAAAATTAGATAATAAAGCAAAAATTATTTAATTAAGATAACAAAAATTATTTTGGACCAATTAAAATATATTAGACAACACAAAAATTATTTTGGAGCAAACAAAATATATTGGACCAGAATGGGTAAAAAATTAAGGGTCTACAGTTTGCCCCCTGCTTGAATGATCTGAAACTTTAGTGAAAGAGAGTGAAAAGCAATAAGACTTAATTTTTGAGATGGTTGAGGTTTTGGGTTCTGGGCCCGATTCGAGTTCTGGACTCAAGGATAATTCTAAGTTCTGGACCTAAGGAAAATTTGGGTTCTGGACCCGATATAAGTTCTAGGACTTAGAAATAAATTCTAGGTTTTGGACCTAAGGGTAATTTGGGTTCTAGACCCGAGCTAAGTTCTGGACTTAGAGGAGATTCTAGGTTCTAGACCTAAGAAAAATTTGGGTTCTGGACCCGAGCTAAGTTCTTGACTTAGAAGAGATTCTAGGTTTTAGTCCTAAGAAAAATTTGGGTTCTGGACCCGAGATAAGTTCTTGGACTTAGCAATAGATTCTAGGTTTTGGACCTAAGGAAAATTTGTGTTCTGGATCCGAGCTAAGTGCTTGGACTTAGAAATAAATTCTAGGTTCTGGACCTAAGAAAAGTTTGGGTTCTGGACCCGAGCTAAGTTCTGGACTTAGAAATAAATTCTAGGTTCTGGACCTAAGGAAAATTTGGGTTCTGGACTTAGAAACAAATTCTAGGTTTTGGACCTAAGAAAAATTTGGGTTTTAGACCCTAGCTAAGTTCTGGGTTTAGAAAAGATTCTAGGTTCTAGACCTAAGGAAAATTTGGGTTCTGGACCCGAGCTAAGTTCTTGGACTTAGCAATAGATTCTAGGTTCTGGACCTAAGGAAAATTTAGGTTCTGGACCCGAGCTAATAATTTTTTATTTCAAAAAGTTTGGCTAATTTTTATGTATACGTCTTCTTATTGCCCCCTGGGTGTAAAAATATTTATATACCTGCAATTATTTGAATGATTAAAGTAAATAATTGAATTTTCTGTTTATTTATTGTGTAGTTACTGTTCATACACTATTTACTATTCATAAATAGTAAATTTACTATTCAAAAATATAATCAAATAGTATTTACTATTGGAAATAGTAATTATACTATTCATCAATAGTAATACTATTCATAAATAGTAAAATTCAAAAATGTTCATGAATAGTAAAGTTTACTATTCATAAATAGTAAAATTTACTATTCATGAACATTTTTGAATTTTATTTTTTTGCTTGCCGTTTCTCTATAAAAAGCCACCATTCTTTTATTTCATTTCACAGCACGATTTCAATTTCATAATTCTCTCAAATTTCTTTCAATTTTAGCACATATTTTTCAAAAACAATGCATGCTTCGAGGTTAGGGACTCATTCTAATGCCGAGTTATCAGAGTTTATTCGGCATCATGAAGATGGAAATTTAGATATACTGGCTGGGATGCCGCTCCATCGCAGTTCCAATCAAAAGAGCGAGGTAATTTTTATTTCTCTTGACATTTTTTATTTTTTATTTTTTTTTCGTTTTTCTCTTTTTTTTGTTTGTTTTTTGTTATATATATACATTTTATTATTATTTATTATTTATTTATTGTTTACTTTTATTTTTTATGTTTTGTTTATTTTTTATTAATATTTTATATTATTATTCTTTTTTAGGAAAAATAAATTAATTTAAGTAGATAGGATAATATGTACTTACCTGGTATTAACTTACCTGGGTCTGTGTTAGCATAATCGTTGCGTTGTTCAGGCTGGGGGGGTGTGTTTACAAAGCCCGACAATGGTACGATGTAGGGCCTTCTCGGGTAAGGCGGATTATCCGAGATTGTAGCTTTGAACAGTTCATCTTACAATTGTTGTCTGAGGAATATCAGATAGACCGGAGCGTAGTCTAAGCGCTTGCAGAGCGATGGTTGAACACAACCCACACTTTTTACTTGCCCATTGGAGAGATGACAATTGGTCCGGTCAATTTTACTGCCATAACCGGCCTTCGATATGATGGTGTTCCGATCCCTCTGACCAACGATATTTTTACATTTGAAGAAATTCAGGAATTAATTGGTATGGAACCATCATATAAAAGGCCTTTTAAGATAAAAATCGAGCCAATTCATAGTTATTGGATGAACTACGAAGGACGGGTTGGTAGAGACAAGGCCGAACAATATGCTCGAGGATTTTTGTTATATCTGCTTGGGTCGACAATCTTAGGCAGTACTGAATCCTCCATTCAGTTGTCAGTGTTGAGTGCCCTTTCTTATCTCAGAATGGTACCATCTTCTGGCTGGGGTGAAGCTGGTCTCACGTGTCTTTACCGTGGTCTTGATAAGCTTTGCTGAAACAAGAAGTCTTTTGTCGGCTTGATGGCAGTTGTCGAGGTATTCTTTTCCTTCACCAATGTTATTTCCACTCTTTTCTTGCATGAATTTGATCTTTACTATTATTGTTGGAGGTATGGGCATATGAACATAACATCATGAGGGTACCTGGTATTTCCCGAGAGAGAGTCGGCTATCTGAGATTAAATTTCTAGTTGTCTGAATGTGTGGACGTTCTCGGCTCTTATCATGTGTATACTCACCGCTATGTGTTGAGCCGCTTAACCCGGGACTAGGTAAAATAACATTAATATGCTTTAAATTTTATGTGAAAGTTTACTTACCTTATGTTATTTTGCAGGTGAATTTGGCCTGGTGGAGCCCAGAAGAGCGAGCAAACTGATCTTCTTTGATGAGGGCTGCACTGTCTTTCCAACATTCTCGCCGAGTTATTGCTGGCCCAGTATCTAATGGCTGGTTTCTCAGGGAGAGAGTTTATGAATGGTTTCTCGGTCCAGAGCAGCGGAGGGTTCCTATGCAAATCCTAGAATATACTTTAAATATTATGTCAATGCCGGAGGATGCATGGTGGCCGGCTCGGCATGGTTATGGTGCCAAGTCATTTCTCCATTTACCGGGTTCATTCTACTCCTATTTTATTCAAGGAAGGCTCTTGAACTTTGATGTATCTCCTATTGGTGTGCGGGAGATTTTCGACAAAAATGAGGGTAGAGATGAAGAAGAACATCACGGAGCTGTAGGAGAGTCCGTTCCACATCTCGGGACTAGTACTTCTCAGGTAAATGGCCATGTCACCTGAGTGTGTCATCTTATATTTCTCCTTTGGTCATCTTTGTTCTTTAAAGATGAGAGTGACACGGCCAAGTTCCTGGCCGTGTCATGTGACACGGCCAGTGGCTTGGCTGTGTCTCCTAGGTGTGTCAGCTTCTGTGTCTTTTCTTTGGCTCTTGGCTTAGGATGGGATACGGCCAAGCTTGTGGTTGTGTCATGTGACACGGCCAGTGGCTTGGCCGTGTCGCCTGCCAGTGTTACCTATTGTTTCTTTTTTTCTTTGCTTGGTCCTTGAATTTGCCCTTTAGGTGAGACACGGCCAGTGGCTTGGCCATGTCTTCTGCCTGTGTCATGTTCTTCCAAGATTTCCTTTGAGGTGACACGGCCAAGCTTGATTTGGCTTGGCCATGTCTTGCTTGATTCATGCTCTTCTTTCCTTGTTTTGATCTTCCAAGGGAGTTTTTGCACTTTAACCACTTTTCCCTTGCACCCGCTTTTTTCTTTCCTTGATTCTTTAATGATTGTTGCAGACTGTTGGCTTATTTGATCATGAGGCTGGACCTTCTTTTACTACCCCTTCATTTGCTCATTCTAGCCCGCCAGATATGCCATCTCATCCTCACGGCATTGATATGAACTACCTGGTAGGTTTCTTATTTCATAGTAGTTTATGCTATATGTATGCATGATTATGTATGCTCTTACCTTTTCCTCTTTGGCTCACAGCGGATGCTTGAAGAACAAAACAGGAAACTTCAAGAAGAGTTGGCTGCAAGTTGTCAGCAGGCTTCTCATTTTGAAAGTTTATATCATCAATCCGAACATCATTTTCGAGACTTTCGATTTCAGGGGATGAGGGATCCCGGTGCTTCTTCATCAAGAGACCCCTAGACTGATGACCATGAGATCCTTTCGTCTGCTTCTGATGAGGACCATGATGGATCAAAATAAAGATTTTGGTGCTCCCACTTCGGATGATCCCGGGATGAGTAATTTGCTGAGTTTTAGTGCTCCCGCTTTGGACGAACTCGGGATGAGTGATTTGCCCCCTCCTCCAACAGGCGATGACTATTTCAAGGCTTTATTTGATGACTTACCACCACCCTTTTAGTGATATGTAAATATTGTAGCAATTGTAAAATATTGTACAATAATGAAAAAAACACAATTCCCATCTTTACTGTAACTTTTTATTATTATTACAGTACATCATAATTTTATAATACACACCATTTGCTAAACCCAATCCAACGTGGTAAAGGAAATTGCCACTAATTCCTTTCCTTATGGCATATGGTCTTATTCTTTCCCATCACCTTTTCCTTTTCACTTTTGGAAAAGGTTTGTTTCTTCTATATAAATCACCCTTCATGCCATATTTCATACAGAAACCAAAAAACTTTTTCCTTTCAACGTGAAGACCCCTTTAACATTTTTTATTTTCCTTTTTTAATCCACCATGACCGAACATCATTTAAAGAAGATAAAAATTCTATTTAAGAATATGGATGCCATTCATTGGTAGCAAATTTCATGGTCAAAACTGCTACGAACCAGCCACGAGGTAAGGATCCATTGGTGCTTCCAAATGGGCCATTGACTAGGTGCAGAGCTAAAAAGTTTGGAGCAGTTATGGGATTGCATATTCAAGATCAAATTTCAATGGAAGTGACTGAAATGGCAATGGAAAAGTGCACAATAGAGCTTGAAGAAGGCACACCAAAGCTGATTATGATGCTTAGTGTGAATATGGAAGCTAAAGGATAGCTAAAGAGGTCCAACGTGCAAGAAAGGTCCAAGGGGGGTTCATATACAACCTTGGGAAGTAATTTAAGGCCCATGGACAACTCAAATAGTGTGGGGCATGTTCTTATTTAAAGGGTTTTAGTTTGGCCCTTTTTTTATACTTTATATTTTCCTTAGTGGGTTAGGATGTGTGGTTTCCTATTTAGTTATTTCAGAATATTAATTTGATTCCATACTTTATATTTTCCTTCATGGGTTAGGATTTTGACTTTGTAGCTTTCCTTTTCCCATTAGAATTATGGTTTCAGATTTATGTGTGCCTTTTAGTATAAATAGGACCTTATTTTTCTTGTAAGGACACTTTATGACAAATTATATTCTCAATTTTCTTATTGAAAATTTTGGCCATCATAGAACAGGAGTGGATTCTCTTTTTCTTTTTATTGCATCAAGAATTAGATTTACTTATCAATTTCGATTGTGGCGTTCTTCTAATTCAAGCTTCCTAAATCCTTCCGTTATAAGTGTTCGTGCTTTGCTAAGCAATTGGGTGCTTTAGAAGGTGGTTTTTCCTTCATTCTTGGTTTTTCTTCTATCCATCGTGCGTTGGGGTTTGAGGCCTTCATTGCCATAGGGTTCCTCGTCATTTGGTATCAGAGCCAATTACAGGTAAATCTTTATCTATCTGTCTTTCTAGGGTTGTTTTAGTTATTCCGTTAGGGTTCTAATTGGATTTTTGAATTAGGGTTATAGAATTCTTTGTTCAATTTCAAAATTGTGTTCTTGCCTTTTGATTCGAAATACATTTTTTCTTATTCCGAATTGGGTATAAATTAGACTGGAGGCTTTATGTTTCGTTGGTGATCCAAGGATAGTGACCATATCCTAAAAAAAAAGAGTACAAAATCACTTCAACAAAAATTCTTTGCTTTTCTAGTAATTTAAGGTATTATAATCGTTTTGAATCAGGTTGAAAGTAATCAAAATTTTGGCCACCAATTTCGGTCAATTGAGGGGCTGTTTTATTACGTTTTTCTTGCTGATTTGGAAGTTTCCTTTTTTGAAATTGAATTCTTGGGGAGTCTTGATACTAGCTTTCTTGGGTAGAATTATTAGGTCCATAAACTAACTTGCTAAGGTGAGTTGGTTTTGATACATTTTGACCAGATTCGTCATAATTTTTGACCTCTTTGTTTCTATTTCTTGTTTGAGCTACCGTTTTGATTCCATGATATTGCTAGAGTATTATTTGTTTAATTCTATACTCTAGTTAATATAATTGTGCGACACAAAATTTTCTTGTGTTGCCTCCAAATTTGTCAAGTTTCTTTCTAGGTGTCATTCTAGGATTTAGGTTCTAGTTCCCTTGAACGTGCTTGGTGATTGATTTGTGAGCCTTTGTTCTGAAGTGCAATCGAAGAATTAGCGAAGGTGAGTTCTTTGTTTTGTGAGATAATGAGTAGCAATTCTAGTAGAGATAAAGGCATAGCTGTTGAGAAAGAAGAGATGAGTATCCGGGATATTACAGATGATCTTGAGACGTACAAGCAAGCAAATGAAGACAATATGGAAAGAATAGCAAATACGTTGGCTAGCTTGCAGCAGTCCATGGAACGCTTAATGCAAGCACAACAACCTGCTCCAATAATGCTACCACAGAGAATTCTACAACCAGCAAGAGCTGAAGAGAGAGAAGAGCCAATTAGGAGGAGGGCACCAAGAGGTGCATATGAGAGAGGCCGTGTGGCTGATTATGGATTTGAAGAAGGAGAAGCTGGAATTTATCAAGCACCTATCAATGATAATGATTTGACTTCCATCAAAATGAAGGTTCCTGAATTTAGAGGGAACAACAATGCTGAAGAATACATTGAATGGGAGCACAAAGTAGAGCAAATTTTTGAGTGCCATAATTATTCTGAAGAAAAGAAGTCACACATTGCAGCTTTGGAGTTCAAGGGTTATGCAACATTCTGGTGGGATCAACTAAAATCCACTAGAAGAGGCAAGGGGTTGAGAGTCATACCCGCATGGGAGGAGTTGAGAGACCTGATGAGGAAGCATTTTATCCCTTCTCATTATTATAGGGATCTTTATAATCGCTTAGCACGACTGGTGCAAGGTGGCAAGAGTGTAGAAGAATACCACAAGGAGATGGAGATGATCATGGCTAGAGCCAATATTAAGGAAGATGAACAACGGATGATGTCTAGATTTCTTGGAGGACTTAATCAGAATATTGCAAGTGAGTTGGACATGTATGATTACAATACCATTGAGGAGATGGTTGATAAAGCTATGAAGATAGAGAGGAGGTTAAAGAGCAAGAGTTCCACCAAACTTGGCTATGGGAGACCACAAAATGTATTTGGGAGTAATTCGGCCTATAGAGGACCCCAATATAGTGGTGGGTCAAATTCAGCCAATAGGGGTGGAGAGAAAGGGGAGTTCAAGAATTCATTCCAGAAAAGCAATGCTGCAACCTCTAGTGAAAAAGGGCCATCTAGTGGTCCAAACAAGCAAACAGGTATGCCTAACACTACCACTCCTAGTAGGGAGATTAAATGTTTTAAGTGTTTAGGGAATGGGCATATTGCATCCCAATGTCCAAATAAAAGAGTTATGATTGCTACAACTGATGGTGATGTTGTGTCTTATTCTGAACCTAGTGATAATGATAATGATGATGTTGGGAACTTTGATTCTCCTATATATGATGATGAGCATGTTGATTGTACTTTGTTAGCTGAGCGTGGTGAATTGTTAGTTGCTAGGCGTGCATTGAATATGCAAGTGAAAGAGGAAAGTCTAGTACAGCGTGATAATATTTTTCATACTAGATGCTTAGTGAATAATAAGGTTTGTACACTTATTATTGATAGTGGGAGCTGTACTAATGCTACAAGTACTACTATGGTTGAAAAATTGGGGTTAGAATGTATGAAGCATCCCAATCCTTATAAGTTGCAGTGGTTTAATGATAGTGGTGAGGTGAAAGTAACTAAGCGAGTGAGGGTACCATTTTCAATAGGCTGGTACAAAGATGAAGTTGATTGTGATGTAGTTCCTATGCAAGCTGGACATATGTTGTTGGGCAAACCGTGGTAATATGATTGGAGAGCGCAACATGATGGGTTTTCTAATAGGTACACATTTACCTATGAAGGAAAATAGGTCACTCTTGTTCCATTATCACCCCTAGAAGTGTATGAAGATCAAAGAAAGATGATTGAGGCAGAGAGGCAAGTTGGGGCTACCAATTCAAAAATTAAAGGGAGTTTGAGAGAACATGATAAGGTGAGTGAGAATGAAAAAAAATGGGAAAAGAGGCCAGAAAAGAAACAAAACAAATAAATGGCCAAGTGGTAAGAGAAAATAAGAAAGAAGGGAGAGCAAAACAAACTTTTTATGCAAGAGCGAGAGAGGTTAATTTTACAATGTCTATTGGGCAGCCATTATTGCTCATTAGATACAAAGAAACTTTGTTTGCTGACACTAATGTTTCGCTTGATAGTTTGCCTTCTAGTTTTGTGTCTTTGTTGCAGGATTTTCAGGATGTGTTTCCAGATGAATTACCTAGTGGATTGCCACCGCTAAGAGGAATTGAGCATCAAATAGACTTCGTGCCTGGTTCTACCATCCCAAATAGACCAGCTTACTGGAGTAATCCCATGGAAACAAAAGAGATGCAAAAGCAAGTAGATGAGTTACTGGAGAAAGGGCTGATTAGAGAGAGTTTGAGTCTGTGTGTTGTTCCTGTGTTGTTGGTTCCAAAGAAGGATGGCATGTGGAGAATGTGTGTTGATTGTAGGGCTGTAAATAAGATCACAGTGAAGTATCGACATCCTATACCACGACTTGACAACATGTTGGATGAGCTGCATGGTGCCAGGTATTTTTCTAAAATTGATCTTATGAGTGGATATCATCAAAATCGTATGAAACCTGGTGATGAATGGAAAACAACATTTAAAACTAAATATGGTCTATATGAGTGGTTAGTAATGCCTTTTGGGTTGTCTAATGCACCTAGTACTTTTATGAGACTAATGAACCATGTTTTGAGAGTTTATTTGGGCAAATTTGTTGTAGTCTATTTTGATGATATTCTAATTTATAGTAAGACTTTGGATGACCATGTTGAGCATGCTAGGCTAGTTTTGGAAGTATTGAGAAATGAAAACTTATATGCCAAGCTTAAGAAATGCACATTTTGCATAGATAGGCTTGTGTTTCTTGGTTTTGTTGTGAGTGAACAGGGCGTTGAAGTAAATGAAGAGAAAGTGAAAGCTATAAAGGAGTGGCCTACTCCAAAGAGTGTGACAGACGTGAGGAGCTTTCATGGATTGGCTAGTTTCTATAGGAGGTTCGTGAAGGACTTTTCTACTATTGCAGCACTGTTAACTAGCATAATCAAAAAGGAAGTTGGGTTCCAATGGGGAGAGGAGCAACAAAAAGCCTTCGACTGCCTGAAAGGGAAGTTGACATCCGCTCCTATTTTATCATTACCTAATTTTGAGAGTACATTTGAGATTGAGTGTGATGCTTCTGGTGTAGGTATTGGAGCTGTATTGATGCAAGAGAAAAAGCCCATAGCCTATTTTAGTGAGAAACTCAATGGTGCACAATTGAACTATTCCACTTATGATAAGGAGTTGTATGCCTTGGTGAGAGCATTGGAGTGTGGTAGCACTACCTCCTTCCAAAGGAGTTCGTGATACATACAGATCATGAGTCCCTCAAACACTTGAAGGGACAAGGTAAGTTGAACAAGAGGCATGGTAAGTGGATAGAATTTATAGAACAATTCCATTATGTTGTTAAATACAAGCAAGGAAAGGATAATATAGCGGCTGATGCGTTGTCTAGAAGATATATATTACTATCTGTGTTGAGTTCTAAATTGCTTGGTTTTGAGTACGTTAAGGACTTATATGTAGGTGATGTTGATTTTGGCAATGTGTATGTTGCATGTGAACATGGAGCTTTTAATTCATTTTATAGGCATGATGGATACTTGTTTAAGGGAAATAAATTATGTGTGCCTAAATGTTCCATGCGTGATTTGCTTGTGTTAGAATCTCATTGTGGGGGATTGATGGGACATTTTGGGGTAGCTAAGACTTATGATATCTTGTTTGAGCATTTTTATTGGCCGTCTATGTGTAAGGATGTTGAGAGATTGTGTTCTGCTTGTATTGCTTGTAGACAGGCGAAATCTAAGTCTATGCCTCATGGTCTATCTATGCCTTTACCTGTACCTAGTTCACCTTGGATTGATATTAGCATGGATTTTGTGCTTGGATTACCTAGAACTAGAAAAGGTAGGGATAGCATTTTTGTAGTTGTTGACAGGTTTAGTATGATGGCACATTTTATTCCTTGTCATAAAGATGATGATGCGATTGTTGTAGCTGATTTGTTCTTTAGAGAAGTAGTTCGACTACATGGGGTGCCTAGGATTATTGTGTCTGGTAGAGATGCTAAGTTTTTATCCCATTTTTAGAGAGTTTTATGGGGTAGATTAGGAACTAAGCTTTTGTTTTCTACTACTTGTCGTCCACAAACAGATGGGAAAACAAAGGTATTTAATCGTACACTTGATACATTATTGAGAGCTATAGTGGGAAAGAATTTGGCTGCTTGGAAAGATTGTTTACCTTTTATTGAGTTTGCTTTTAATCGTTCTATTCATTCTTCTACAGGTTATTCGCCATTTGAGCTTGTTTATGGTTTTAACCCATTAACTGTACTTGATCTTATTCCTTTACCTTCACATGAGCTTGTTAGTTTAGATGGAGACAGGAAAGCAGAATTGGTGAAGGCTATGCATGAGAAAGCTCGAGTTAATATGGAGAAAAAGAACAAGTCATATGCTGATCGAGCGAATAGAGGAAGCAAGAAGATAGTGTTTGCTCCTAGGGATTGGGTTTGGGTACACTTCCGAAAGGAGAGGTTTCCAAATCAAAGGAAGAATAAGCTTGATGCACGTGGTGATGGTCCATTTCAAGTGTTGGCAAAGATCAATGACAATGCATACAAGATAGACTTGGCTGGTGAATATGGTGTTAGTACTACTTTTAATGTGTCTGATTTATCTCCTTATGATGATGCAGATTTGAGGACAAATCTTTTTGAAGAGGGGGAGAATGATACGAACTAGCCACGAGGTAAGGATCCATTGGTGCTTCCAAATGGGCCATTGACTAGAAGCAGAGCTAAGAAGTTTGGAGCAGCTATGGGATTGCATATTCAAGATCAAATTTCAAAGGAAGTGACTAAAATGGCAATGGAAAAGTGCACAATAGAGCTTGAAGAAGGCACACCAAAGCTGATTATGATGCTTAGTGTGAATATGGAAGCTAAAGGCTAGCTAAAGAGGTCCAACGTGCAAGAAAGGTCCATGGGTGTTCATATATAGCCTTGGGAAGTAATTTAAGGCCCATGGACAGCCCAAATAGTGTGGGGCATGTTCTTATTTTAAAGGGTTTTAGTTTGGCCATTTTTTTATACTTTATATTTTCCTTAGTGGGTTAGGATGTGTGGTTTCCTATTTAGTTATTTCAGAATATTAATTTGATTCCATACTTTATATTTTCCTCAAAGGGTTAGGATTTTGACTTTGTAGCTTTCCTTTTCCCATTAGAAATAGGGTTTCGGATTTATGTGTGCCTTTTAGTATAAATAGGGCCTTATTTTTCTTGTAAGGACACTTTATGACAAATTATATTCTCAATTTTCTTATTGAAAATTTCAGCCATCATAGAACAGGAGTGGATTCTCTTTTTCTTTTAATTGCATCAAGAATTAGATTTACTTATCAATTTCGATTGTGGCGTTCTTCTAATTCGAGCTTCCTAAATCCTTTCGTTATAATTGTTCGTGCTTTGCTAAGTAATTGGGTGCTTTAGAAGGTGGTTTTCCTTCATTCTTGGTTTTTCTTCAATCCATCATGCGTTGGGGTTTGAGGCCTTCATTGCCATAGGGTTCCGCGTCAAAAACATGATATTTTAAAGTGTTTTCAAAATATTAAATTGGACCACTCTTTCTTACATGCCGTGGCTTCCTTTTGGAATACGGATTCTAGGGCATTTAAAATTCATGGCTTTGAAATATGTCCCTTGATTGAAGAATTTGAGGCCATCCTTGGATATCCAAATAATCAATAAATGGCATTACCCACATTGATTTCCAAGACTCAACAGAAGATGCAGATATTATTTCAAATTCCAAAACCTGAAGTTCTTCGGTTGATGAGAGGTGAAAAAATTCTTCTTGCTCCTTTGATTGACTTTTGTCTCTCTCATTTGGCCCCTACTAAGGCATGGGGATGCATGCTCTATCTTTGCTTGCTCGGCCAATTCTTGCTTGTTTCTTTCGACGGTGATATTGATCCACGGGTATTGGATATTATGGACCAAATGGAAGGAGGCTTGTCGCCGGTACCTGTGATCTTAGCCAAGACCTTAGTTGGATTAGACCGACTTAAATCAGGATTGTCAAAGAGACTGACTGGGAGTCCGTTGCTGCTTTAGGTAATTACCTAAACTGCCCTTTCGGGTTTTCAATTTAGGTTTTCTTTATTCTTCTTTCCTTTATTGCTCTAATTTTTGCCTAGTCCACCCATGTGGGTTTTCAGAACTAGCAAGCTGTCCTAATTTTTGCCTAAGTTGCCCTCGCGGGTTTTCAACTTAGCGGACCTTTAGGAGCGTCTTTGTTTGCTTGATACTCCATCCATGGACTTTGCCAAATACCTGCGACATCATCATTCTGCTAGGAAGCTACTCCATCCTGCCTCTTCATATGCTGACTGGGTTGACTGGATCCACTCACGATCCGAAGTCAATATCTGTTGGTTGATACCTTGGTGGAAGATTTCTCATATCACCATGCGGACATACATGATGTATGTTCCCCTTGCTGCTCTTCATCAAGGTACATGCTATGATCCTCGTCGACTTGGCCGTCAGTATGGAGCTGAGCCTCGTGATTCTAACTTTGTTCCCGACTTAGACATGCCTTGCTTGACTGAAGCCTACTTGGATCGGCTGAGGCAAAGTTGGCCTACACGTTACACTTATCGACTGCCATAGATTTTACATTTGTTAATTCAGAAAGTGTATTGTTAGGATGAAAAAATAATTAAAGTAATAAAAGATGCTTCTTTTCCATTTATAATTTGTCATCACCTTTTGCTATTGTGTTTATTTATTTCATCCATATCTGGTCAAATACTTATAACAGTGCACATAGAACATTTTTAACATTAATTCTGTTTTATTAAATTTGGGAACAACCAAACATAAAGCCAGCATACACAAGATCACTCCTGTTGCCAACTAGCCCTTGCGGGTTTTCTAATTGACGATTTTCTCTCATTTAGCCCTAATTGTTGCCTAGCCCGCCCTTTCGGGTTTTCGGAACTAGCAGACTGCTCTAACTTTTGCCTAGGCTGCCCTTTTTGGGTTTTCAACCTAGTGAGCTCTCTCTTTTTTTTTTTTATCTATTTCATACATAAAACTTCTTCAACCTGTCAATGTTTACTGGCTCACTAAACTCATTCCCGTCCATGTCTGACAACTTCACTGCACCTTTGTTCATGACTTGTTTCATGACATATGGCCCTTCCCAGCTAGGTCTGAACTTACCTCTTGGATTAGATACATTAGGCTTACACTGTTTTAACACCAGATCCCCGACCCTGAATTTTCTGATTTTAACCCTTCTATTGTAGGCCCGAGCTATCTTCTTTTGATACAGTTGATGATGATACAGTGCCTTTAACCTTCTCTCTTCTAGTAGAACTAACTGTCTGTATTTGCTTGCTACCCATTTCGTTTCAGGCAGTTTAGCTTCCAAAACTACTCTTAACGACTTGATCTCATTTTCAATTGGCAATACTGCTTCCATCCCATAAACCAAAGAGAACAGTGTCATTCCAGTAGGTGTTCGCACACTTGTCATATATCCCCACAAAGCAAAGGGAAGCATCTCTGACCAATCCCTGTAAGTCTTGGTCATCTTGGATAGAATTTGCTTAATTGTCTTGTTTGTTGCTTCTACAGCACCATTAGCCTTTGGTCTATAAGGAGATGATCTATGATGATGGATTTGGTACTTCGAGAATAAATCCTTAACTGCTCCTTGAAACTGTACCCCATTGTCTGATATCACACTGTGTGGGACCCTATATCTGCAGATGAGGTTCTTTTCAATAAACCTAGCCATTTGGCTTGCACACAGTTTATTGAAGGATTCGGCTTTGACTCATTTTGAAAAATAATCTATTGCTACCACAATGAATCGGTGACCATTTGAACCTGTCAGATGTATCTCTCCTATAATGTCGATACCCCAGGTGGCAAATGGCCAGGGTGAAGACATTGAATGCAATTCTTCAGGAGGCATGTGATTCAAGTTACCATACATCTGACATTGTTGGCACTTCTTGACAAACTCAATACAATCTTTCTCCATGGTCAACCAGTAGTAACCTTGTCGAATAATCTTCTTAACTAGGGCCAAACTATTCATGTGCGGGCCGCAACTTCCCGCATGTATTTCTGACATGATGCGCTCCACTTCAGGCTTTCTTAAACATCTCAAATGCACTCCATCAGGCCATCTTCGATATAACTCTCCATGGAATGTGATGTATTGTGAAGACCACCGCCTTATGGCTCTTCTCTCTTTCTTTGTTGCCCTCAGCGGGTATTCTCTTTCCTCCAAAAATCATCTTATAGTATCATACCATGCATCATGGTCTGTATCAATTTCCATGATCGTTTCATATTCATAGCAAGGAGTTGATGAACTGGTCAAGATCAGAGGCTTAAGGAATAGGCTAACAGGGTTATCCCATACTGAGGCCAATGTGGCTAGGGCATCAGCCATCTGATTTTCTTCTCTTGATAGGTGTATAAACCTACACTCCTTAAAGTTCTTCTTCATCATGGTCAAGTAATGGTGGTATGGTTTTAATTTTTCTTCTTTCAACTCCCATTCTCTATTTACTTGGGATACTACTAGTAATGAATCGCCATAATCTTCCACCTTATCTACCTTCATAATCATTAGGGTTTCCAAACCAAAAATACAAGCTTCGTACTCCACCATATTATTTGTTGACCTAAATTTCAATTTTTTTGGCTAAAGGGATGAGTTCCCCTTCGGGCGATTCTAGTATAACTCCCAAACCTGCTCCTTTCCTGTTTACTGCTCCATCAAAATACATTTTCCACCCTTGTACTTCAATTGCTTCCAAATGTTCATCTGGAAATTCCAAGATTACCTCTTCACTATCTGATAATGGTTGTTGGGCCAGCAATTCTGCCACCGCTTTACCTTTGATTGTTTTCCTGGTTACATACTCAATATCAAACTCTTCTAATATTATCAACCATCGACCATATTTCCCAATTAAAGAGGGTACCTCCCTTAAGTACTTCATTGGATCCAACCTGGAAATTGCTTGCACACTATATGATTGAAAGTAATGCCGCAACTTCTTAGAAGACCAAACCACGGCTATACATGTCTTTTCAATGATACTATACTTAATTTCATAAGGTAGGAGCTTTCTACTCAAATAGTAAATGGCATGCTCAATCCCTGACTCATCTGCTTGGGCTAGTATGGCTCCGATTGACTCTTTTTCCACTGCTAAGTATAGTAATAGAGATTTACTAGGTTTAGGTGGTTTTAAAACAGGGGGATTCAGCAAATACTCTTTTATTCGCTCAAAGGCCTTTTGGCACTCTTCATTCCATATGACCAGCTGATTCTTTCTAAGCAATTTGAAGATAGGCTCACAGATTGTTGTGACCTTTGCTATAAATCTGCTAATGTACTATAGTTTACCAATATATCCCTAAACTTCTCTCTTCATCTTTGGGGCTAGCATATCCCTGATTGCTTTGACTTTGTCAGGATCAATCTCAATGCCATTCGGACCAATTACATGTCCCAATAATTTACCTGAAGTAACACCGAATACACACTTCTTCGGGTTTAGTCTTAGCTTATATTTCAAAGCTCTATCGAAGAATAATTCTAAGTTTTGGAAGTGTTACTCCCTTGTGTCTGATTTAACCATCATATCATCAACATATACTTCAACTTCTTTGTGCATCATGTTATGAAATAGTGTGGTGGCCATCCTTTGGTAGGTTGCTCCAGCATTCTTTAAGCCGAACGGCATCACCCTATAACAAAATATACCCCATTTAGTAATGAAAATAGTTTTGGCTTTATCGTCTTGGGCCATTAACACTTGATTGTATCTGAAAAATCCATCTACAAATGAGTGTAGCACACTAGAGGCTGCACTATCAATGAGGACATCTATATGAGGTAAAGGAAAATCATCCTTAGGGGAAGCCTTGTTCAAATCTCTAAAGTCCACACAAACCCTTATTCTTCCATCTTTCTTTGGTACAGGTACTATGTTGGCTAACCAATCTGGATATTCTCTCACTTCAAGGAAATTTGCTTAGTGACCTCTTCTTTAACCAATTTAGCCCACTCAGGTCTTAATCACCTAAGCTTTTGTTTGACAGGTTTCATGTGAGTGTGAGTTGGAATATGATGCTCGGCTATGTCTCGATCTATTCCAGGTATATCCTCATAAGACCAAGCAAACACTTCTTCATATTTTTTGAATATTTTTTCAAATCTCTCTCTCTCATCAGGAGTAAGGTCGGATGCTATGCTAATGTTTTTAGGGTTTTCAGTTGTTCCCAAATTTAATGATTGTGTGTTAACAGAATTAATATTAAAGATGCTCATGTAAATGCTATTTGAATGTATGCAACCATCAGGAGAAACATCACACAAGTAAGCAAAATCATACTTTATTGCATTCATTTTGGAAAAGAAAACATCATCATCCTCATACAAAGCAGACAAATTAAAATCAAAATCAAAATCATTGTTCTCAAAATCATAAGGCAGGATGTCTTCAAACTTTTCTTCGACCAGGGCAACAATCTCTTTCGGAGTCTTCTCGGCTTTCAGGATAGCTTCATTCTTCTCTTTTGGATTGGATTCTTTGCTGGTTGGCAGGGTGAGTTCTTTTTTCACTTGCTCCACTAGCTCAGCAACATCTACAAAAATTTCAAAACCAAGGATTAACTTACCGATGAACATGATCGGCTCAGGCTTTCCTTGGAGTGGTCCCATATCTGGAGCCTTGACAAAGATATCTTCAAGTGGTGGGAAGCTCATCTTCTCACTCTTCTTTGGCTGGACATCATTGGCTTCATCATATCCCAACCCTTTCTTGGAAGTTTGAGTTCTAAAATCTGGCAACTTTGTCAAACCGGCCTTACCATTTCCAAGACCAGCTTCGGGGAGGTAGTTCATGTTCTTCATCATATTCAAGACTTTGGAGTCCACTACTTCATCATCAGAAATTGCAGATACTTGAAAACCATTGAGAGGCCTCTCAATCATTAGAGCGTTAACAATCTCATTATCTTCAGCTTCAATTACCACTGTTTCATTTCCATTAGGGAACTTGATCTTTTGATGAAGGGTGGAAGGAACTCCACCAAGAGGATGAAACCATGGTCATCCCAAGAGCAAGGCGAAGGTGACTGGTATGTCTAAAACAACAAACTCAATAGTAGATTCAATTGGACCAACCTTGATAGCCGCTTTGAAAGTCCCTTCGACATGCCTCTTAGTGTTGTCATAAGCACGAATCGTTACCTCGGTTGGGTTTAGATCTCTTATTGACATGGCTAGCTTTGGCAATATCTTAAGTGGGCAAACATTTATGGTGAACCTATCATCAACCATTACACATGGAGTCCTCTTCCCTTTGACTTCTACTTTGATAAAGAGAAGGCGGATGTGGTCTCTCCCCTCCTCCGGTAAATCAGCATCTAAAAAAGAAACTGCTCTCATATTAACTTCGCTCTTCTCTTGAACCTCTTCACATTTCATTACCCCTCCAATTTTTATGAAGTTGGTTAGCTCCTCCGGTGTCATGGAGGTAGAGGTTGGCATGCTAGCCAAGGCTTTGGCCATGGTTTCTCGGTGCTTTTTAGAAGTAGCTAATAAGTCCCAAATGCTAACACTTGCTTTGGTTCTTTTCAATTGCTTGAGCACAGCACATCTTCTTCTACTTCAACTTCCTTTCCCTTATTAGTTTCTACCTCTTTAAGTGGTGGCCTTGCATAAGGCTTACCAGATCTAGTGTTCATTACTTCATCTTCTCCAGCCTCGGACCAAGTCCACTCCTCCTTCTTGGATACTATATCATCATCACTATCACTTGAATCCCAAAA
This sequence comes from Garcia nutans, assembly GCA_947685225.1. NCBI lineage: Eukaryota > Viridiplantae > Streptophyta > Magnoliopsida > Malpighiales > Euphorbiaceae > Garcia > Garcia nutans. The sequence goes on from CANTUV010000013.1 coordinate 5,773,706, forward strand.
CCCATTGACAACACAAATTGTTACCTCTCCACCCATCATAGCTTGTTTAATTTCACCAAATATCTCTTCTTCTTTGGTTGCTTCTCCACCCACATCTTGAAAAGAAGACATAACAAAGACCTCATGCAAACCTCCTCCAATCATGAAGGTCGCTGGTGGTGGTACTCTATTGAACTTTGGTAATGGGTTATCTTTAGTGTTTGGCTTATTGGGCTCGGGTAGCTTCCCAATATCAATTAGATTTTTGATCTCATGTCTCAACCTCACACATCTATCCGTGTCATGCCCTTGCATTTGGTGAAATTGACAAAATGCTTTAGTGTCAAAATTAGGAGGGAGAGGGTTAGGCAAAGGATGAGGATTTAAGGGTTGTAGCAATCCCTTTCTTTGAAGTTTATTAAGAACCCAAGACATCGGCTTCCCCAATTCTGAAAATAGTCTCCTTGTTCCTTGGTTAGTAGCATTAACACCGATGGCCTTTTGCATGCTTTGGCTACCAGGTTGATAGTTCCCTTTCTCGTTCCTTTTTGTAGAAAAAAGATTCTTCTCCCTTTCCCATTCTTCAATTTGCAAACCAGCTTGGAGAAGGTCTTTGAAATCGTGGATGAGTGTATGAGACATCCTCTCACGAAGACTAGGCAACACCCCTCTCACAATCATCCTTATTTGATCGGATTCATCTGGCCTCTTCTTGAGTAAAGCAGCCTTGTTTCTCCATCTCTTGACATAATCTACAAAATTCTCATTCGGCCTTTGCCTAATGGACTCCTCTTCCATTAAGGTAACTTCTAACTCAACATTATATCCATATTATTGGATGAAGGCTTTGTAAAGTAGATCCCAACTCTTTTGTGTTCCATCATCTAAGGTATTGAACCAATTTTGGACAACAGGGTCCAATGAGAGCATAAAGTACCTTAGGGTTTGAGCCTTAGTAGCTCGGGCAGACTGCATGGCATTGATATACTGCTTCACATTGAGATGAGGATTTTCGGTGCCATTGTACTTTGCAAAGGATGGCATCTTGAACTTGTACGGGACTTCTTCATCTTGTTCAAATAGTTTATTGATCTCGGACATCTCTTCGGTTTTCATCTTCTTCTCAAATTTCTTTTCTAAATCAGCAACCATCTTTTCAACATCGGAGGTCTCGGTCTTTTCAATAGTTGCTTCTCAACAACCTTCGGTTCTTTCTTCTTCTCTTGAACATCTTGGTAGTATTGAGCCCAATCATCATTGTCATCAATGATCACCTTTTCATCATCAAAGACCACTTCACCAACTTTAGTATTCCCTTTGTCCCTTGGCTTCTTAGTGCTAGCAAATGCCTCGGCATGATTTTCTAAAATTGCAGTTAATTGGTTCTTCATGGTCTCAGCTAGGGCCTCTTTTATTTCTTCCATCTTGGCATTAAGGGCCTCATCCACCATCCTTTGAATTTGTTTGAGCTCCATTATTTTTGGTGAGCAAGTGATTGAGTCATTGCTAGATACTTCATCTCTGGTGCAGGTCGGATTGTTGTAAGCTTTTGAACTCTCGTAATCTAGGGCTGTAAGCCAGAGAGGATCAATGATATGAGATGCAAATGTATGCATGTATGCATGTATGCACGAACAATCAACAAACAAGGACAAATAGGATGTTCCTTCCAACCTTATAACATCCACACATGAATGGCGAGTCTCTTTCCCTAGGTATATAGTTAACAAAATACCAACATGGGGTACCTTGCTTTCGAATAATTCCCTCAGACGTTTCAACCAATAGTTATATTTTTGAAAATGGAAATCAATTTATAATAATTCCCATTAATTAGGTTTTAATCCATTCAACCAACTATAGTAGCTTTTATGCTACATTGGATTAAAACTAAATTAAGAGGTTTATTATAGATAGATTTCTCACTTGAAAAAGGTAACTAATGATTCATGCCAAAAACAAGCCCATGATTAATTTATTCTTAGTATAAACTAGGCCAACAATTGATTTTTGGTATTTCTTAATTGACCTAAATAATTTGCAAGCTCTTTGGATGGAAATAATTTTGTTTCTAAGCCCATTGTAAAAAGATCTTAGAGAAAATGGATTTTGGGCTTAGTATTTGGGCCATGAGCCAAAGAATTTTTGATATGTTTTTAGAAAAGTTTTATGTCCAAAGACAATCTTGAAAAATTTTGAAAATAGCTTTGGTCTTTTGGATTTTTTAAAGAAAAATTTATTTTGAGCTTACAACGTACTTAGGTCATATTCGAAAAAGAACAAACCAAATAAGCCATGATTTAAGCCAAGATAAATGAACCATAGTCAAACAACATGCATTTGGGGTAAAACGTAAGGAATGTAACTAGGCCAATTACATGAGCTTTAGTCTTTGGGTAAAAAGGCTTAGGTTTCCATAGCAAATATATACCAAATGGTATGAGGCTATGAGTGGTTTTTCCATGCTCAATCTCCATACCTTGAGTTAAAGTATGTTATCCCTCACATAACACAACACGGGTAACACAGGTGTCCTAACTCACGTACACGATGCAATCTAATATGATGCAATGGATAATATAATTATAAGAAAGAATAAAATAATATAAAGACCAACAGAATCAACTTCTCTTATCCCCAGTGGAGTCGCCACTGTGAGAGGGGATTTTTTCCCCCACTGCCGGTGGAATGGTTCTTGTGACTTCGGCACTGTTTAGGCTCAGGACCTTAGAGAACACGGACCTAAGTCCGGAGAAAATGGAGTCTCCACCTAGACGGGCTGGGAAAAAGAAAGGGGTGGATGACTCAATTCCTAAGGAATCCCCAACCCCCTAATGGGTTCGAAAGTTTGGTATGTGTGGGGAAGGTGAGAAATGGCCCAGAACCCCCACAACGCCTGGTTCATTGGAACCGGTCTCCTTTACAATTCTTAATATTATAAAATTCTTAAATATAACAACATTATCCATATTACACACAATAATTAAAATAAAGCATTGATATATTAAAAATCAAAACAATGTCCAAACAAAGCGAATAAATGGACACCCATCCAAGGATGGAAACATGTCCTTACATCCCATGCCTAAATAGGACACCCACCGAAAGGTAGAAATATGTCCTTTACATTGGTTCTAAAATAGAAAATCAATTTAAATTACATGATGTTTAACTAATGAGGTACCCACCAAGTGGAAACATACCTCTTACAACATTTGGCAATCTAAATAAATTGATAAAAGTAAACAATAAATCATTCATCAAAGGCATTAAATACCAATAGAAAGTAAACATCCATACATGATAAATAAAATAAACTAAGCATTGAACTTAAATAAATTAAAGCATATAAAATAAATCAAAGCATAATCAAATATATAATTGAATAAAGCAAATAAAAGTCTAAATTATGGCTACTGTGAGTTTTTTTAAGGAATTAAAATAGATTAAAATTTTATGTTTTAAAAGGTTGGTAAAGTTCTTTGATTCACCAAATTAGGGTTTGTGATGTAAAATCATGAAATTAAGGTTTGAACACTTTAGAATACTTTTGATTTGTGGGTTACGGTTACTCATCAAATTATGGTTTCAAGCTTACTGTGTAAAATTAAATATTTGTGTTTATATGGTTTTTAAAATTTTAAAGGATTAGGGTTTAGAAAAAATTAAGGTTTAAGGTTTTAAGGAGGTTAGGGTTCACTATTTTAGGTTTTGTTGAATTAGGGTTTTAGGATTTTTGAATTTAGGGTTTCGGGTAATGAATTTTATTTTAGGATTTGGAAAGACAATTAACAATTTCATGAAGTTTTATGAATTTAAACAAAAGATTTAAAGTTTATAAGAGCAAAAAAGATATTTTTAAGTCTTTTGGAAGGAAACAGAACACAATTTTGGGTTTTGATAATTTGGGATGCAAATCTTGGTTTTGGGGTTTTGAAGAAATAAAACTAATATCTTTAAACTTTTGGAAAAATAAAGCAACGATTTAAGATTTTTATACTTTTGAAAAAGGTGAATTGAGGTGATGAGGCTTTTAATTTAAAAGAAACAATTATGTGATCTAGCTACTGTGAAAAAATAAAATAAATTAAGAATTCAAACCTTATTTTGTAAGTTTCACCAAAAAATGCTTATTAGATGAACAAGGTCAAAGACAAGCCTTTTTGCCTTTGAATTGCTTGAATTGTTCCCTCCAAAGTCCGATTCAATTTACTTCCATAAGGAATTTTTAGAGTTTCAGAGTTTTACTTCTCACTCTCGGTCACAAATTTCAGTCCCATTTTCCTCCCCTCCTTTCTCTCTTTTCTTCCTCCTTATTTATAGAAGAATTCTATTATTAATCCTAGTTACTCACGGCATGCAATATTGAATAAGAAAAGGAAATCGAAACCTAATTGTATTAGGTTTCGAAAAATTTGCGTCGAAAAATTTCGCTGGCAAAAAAAAACTGCTGCGGAAAAATTGCGCCGGCGAAAAAAATTACAGCAGGAAAAATTGCGCTAGGGAAAAAATTTGCCGCAGTTGGCTACTGCAGGGGGCGGGGAATGGCCTGTGGGCCAAGCCAAGCCCGCGCTGGTTTTCGGCGATGATTTTTTCGTCGCCGATTTTTCAGTTGCCGATTTTTATTTTTATTTGTTTATTTTCATTTTTTATTAATAAAAATTAGATAATAAAGCAAAACTTATTTAATTAAGATAACAAAAATTATTTTGGACCAATTAAAATATATTAGACAACACAAAAATTATTTTGGACTAAACAAAATATATTAGACCAGAATGGGTAAAAAAATTAAGGGTCTACACCGAGATGACAAATCGGTTGCTTACTATTATCAATGTTTTGAAGAAATATGAAAAAGTATATAATCAAGGTGATGCCAATAGAAAAATATTGAGAGCACTTGAGCTAAGAAGAACTTTGAATCAAAGGTTTCTTTAATTGAAGAAGCTCATGATCTTAACACACTAAGGACCAAGGAACTAGTTTGAAAACTCCTTACCTTTAAGTTACTTACCAAAAAAGAGGATGATGTTGGTGAGAAGGACATGAAGAAAGCAATAACTCTCAAAGCCACTAAAAAGTTGAGAGCTCAAGTGAAGAAGATAGTCATGATGATGAAGAAATAACCATGCTATCGAGAAGAGTAAGTGAATGGAAATGAAAGAAGAGATTGCAAGCACACAAAGGTAATCCTTCCAAATCCTCTTTCAAAGAAAAAGAGAAGAAGAATGAAATAAAATGCTATGAATGTGGCAAGATGGGTCACATCAAAATGGATTGTTTCAAATAAAAGAATAAAATGAAATGGGTCAAGGAAAAGATGAAATCTCTTAAAGTCACATGGGATGATGACTCTTCAAGTGAAGAAGAAGAGGAAGAGCAAGGAATTGCAAATCTATGTCTCATGACTATTGGAGATGATGATGATCACACCAATGAGGTAGGTCCCTAAACTTTAATGCATATAGTGATAATGTTGATGATGTTTTAGATGATAGTGATTTAGTTGAACATATGAACCTAAGAGTCCAAAAATATTTTTTGAAGATGAAGTTCTATAAAGAAAAATACTTAAAACTAGGAAAGGATTTTGTCTCTTTAAAAAAATTCTACTTTAGAATTAAAGACCTCAAATGAACAATTAATGATATCCACTGATGAAATGTCTATAAACTCACATAGCTTAAAAAGGTAATCAAGGAAAATAACACCTTGAAAGAAGAAATAAATGAACTAAAGAATTATATTCTAAAGTTTCACCAAGGTAAGGAATCCTAGGATATATTGATTAGTGTCCAAAGGCCACCTTCCTCCAAGTATGGCTTAAGGTTTGATGTCTCTTCTACTACTTCATCCAATGTACCAACATTTGTTAAAGCATCTACAACTCACACCTCTGGTGTTGAAGTTGTAAAGAATATCAATGCACACACTAAACCAAAACATCTTAAAAAGACTACTCAAGGCTCACTAGGCCCTAGAACTAAGATTCCAAGAGAAAATTATACATACATGTACGCAAAGTATGAACACAATCACAAGTATGAACATAAACAATTTTATCCCATACACACTTGTAATTGTCAATTTAATTCTTCAAAATTGAGTAGAAAAATGATGCAAAAGCATAAAATCCTATTTTAATGCCAATATTGCATGAAATTTGGCCATAAAGCAGATTTTGTTACATTAGAAAGGCTCACCTCAAATTAGAGGACCTTTCTACAACCAACTACCAAGGACCCAAGTTCATTTGGGTACCTAAAAGAAGATAAACCTTATTGTCTTGTAGGTATGCCTAAAGTCTACTATCAATGAAAGTGTTTGGCTAGTAAATAGTGGATGTTCAAGGCACATGATCTGTAATGCAAAACTTCTTACAACTCTTACTTACAAGCAAGGAGGTAGTGTGACATTTGGAAACAATGCTAAAGAAACAATTATAGGCATTGGTTGTATTGGTATGCTTAGTAAGATTTTAATTGATGATGTGTGGTCGGTTGATGGTTTGAAACATAATTTGCGTAGTGCTAATCAATTGTGTGACAAAGGATATAATTTTAATTTTAAATCTAAGGGAAGCAAAATCACCTTTTCAAATGGTGAGCCTACATTTAAAGGAGGTAGAATTGGTAACACTTAGATTTTAAATGTTTGATCACTATTAGTAATGATGCTTGGATTTGGCATAGAAGATTAGGACATGCAAATATGGGCTAATTGCAATGTCTAAGCAAAGAAGAACTTGTAGATGGACTCCCTAAAATAAAATTTAACAAAAATAAAATTTGTGAACCTTGTCAATTTGGAAAACAACATAAGTGCTCTTTCGAAACAAAGATTATTGTAAGTACATCTAGACCCTTAGAATTAATTCATTTAGATTTGTTTAGTCTTAATAGAGTTGCTAGTCTAGGAGGCAAGTTGTATGCATTTATACTTGTTGATGATTACTCAAGGTTTACAAGGGTTAATTTCTTAACTCAAAAGAATGAAGCCTCTAACCATTTCAAAATTTTTGAAAAAATATTTCAAAATGAAAAAAGATATGTGATCATATCCATTAGAAGTGATCATGGCAAAGAATTTAAAAATGAGAACTTTGAAAATTTTTATAATGAATTTGGAATTTCACATAATTTTTCAGCTCCTAAAACACCATAACAAAATGGTGGTTGAGAAAAAAAAATAGAAAATTGGTAGAAATGGCTACAATAATGCTCACTGAGTATAATTTACCCTTTTACTTTTGGGCAGAAGCTGTCAATACCGCATGTGATATTTCAAATCGAGTTTTTAAAAGACCTTTAATAATTAAAACTTCCAATGAGCTATGGAATGGAAGAAAGCCCAAAATTTCATACCTTAGAGTATTCGGATGCAAATGATTAATATTAAATACAGAGGACAACCTTGGCAAATTATCATCCAAATTAGATGAAGGTGTATTTAAGTAAAGTGTATAGAGTATTTAATAGGAGAACTCTAATTGTTGATGAATCAATGCATGTTATCTTTGATCAATCTTCTAAGCTTGATCAAGGGAAATATGGTGCTCTTGATGATTTTATAGGTACATTTGAAGAACTCGATAACAAGTGTGAGCGGGGATTTTCGCCCCCACTCCCGGTGGAATGGTTCTTGCGACTTCGGCACTGTTTAGGCTCAGGGACTTAGAGAACACAAACCTAAGTCCGAAAAAAATAGAGTCGCCACCCGGACGGACCAGGAAAAAGAAAGGGGTGGATGACTCGATTCCTAAGGAATCCATAACCCTCTAATGGGTTTGAAAAGTTGGGTACGTGTGGGGAAGGTGAGAAATGGCCCAGCACCCCCACAACGCCCGGTTCATTGGAACCGGCCTCCTTTACAGATCTTAATATTATAAAATTCTTAAATATAACAACATTATCCATATTACACATAATAATTAAAACAAAGCATCGATATATTGAAAATCAAAATAATGTCCAAGCAAAACAAATAAATGGACACCCATCCGAAGATGGAAACATGCCCTTACATCCATGCCTAAATAGGACACCCACCGAAAGGTAGAAACATGTCCTTTACATTGGTTCTAAAATATAAAAGAAAATTAAATTACATGATATTTAACTAATGAGATACCCACCAAGTGGAAAATACCTCTTACAACATTTGGAAATCTAAATAAATCGATAAAAGTAAATAACCATTCATCAAAGGTATTAAATATCAATAAAAAGTAAACATCCATCCATAATAAATTAAATAAACCAAGCATTGAAATTAAATAAATTAAAGCATATAAAATAAATCAAAGCATAATCAAATATAGAATTGAATAAGGCAAATAAAAATATAAATTATGGCTACTGTTTCCATTTAGGGTTCTTTATTTTATGTGTTTAGGGTTTTAGAATTTATGGAATTAGGCTACTGTGAGTTTTTAAAGGAATTATAATAGATTAAGATTTTATGTTTTAAAAGGTTGATAAAGTTCTTTGATTAACCAAATTAGTGTTTGAATGGTGAAATCATGAAACTAGGGTTTGGACACTTCAAAAAATTTAGATTATGACTATTAGTTACTAAATTATATTTTTAAGCTTACTGTGTAAAATTATAACATTTATGTTTATATGGTTTTTAAAGTTTTAAAGGATTATGGTTTAGAAAAAAATTAGGGTTTAAGGTTTTAAGGGGGTTAGGGTTTACTATTTTGAGTTTTGGAATTGAATTAGGGTTTTAGAATTTTTGAATTAGGGTTTCGGGTAATGAGTTAATTTTTAGGATTTAGAAAAAACAATTGATAACTTTATGAAGTTTTATGAAAATAAATAAACGATTTAAAGTTTATAAAAGCAAAAAAGAAGTTTTTAGGGCTTTTGGAAGGAAACAGAACACAATTTAGAGTTTTGAAAATTTAGAAAGCAAATTAGGGTTTTGGGGTTTTGAAGAAACAAAACTAACAACTTTAAACTTTTTGGAAAACAAAGCAACGAATTAAGGTTTTTAAACCTTAGAAAAAGTGAATTGAGGTTCTAAAGTTTTTGAATTAAAAGAAAGAATGAGATGATTTAGCTACTGTGAAAAAATAAAAGAAATTAAGAATTCAAACCTTCTTTCATAGGTTACACCAAAAATTGATTCTTGGATGAACAAAAACAAAGACAAGCTTTGCTGCCTTTGAATTGCTTGAATTGTTTTTCTGCTCTATCAAAAAATCAGATTGATTCACCTCTTTCTTACTTAGTTTCGGATCCAATTTTTCCTCCAAGTTTCTATCCGATTTCCTTCTCTATTTCTCCTTTTTTTCTTCTTCCTTTTTGGTCTTATTTATAGAGGAATTTTATAGTGCATTCCTAATTATTCACGGCATCTATTATTCATTAAGAAAAGAAAACCGAAACCTAATTGCATTAGATTTCGAAAAATTTGCGTCGGAAAAATTTCGCTGGCCCATAACCATGCCCGTGCGCTGGTTTTTGGCGACGAAAAAATCGTCACCGATTTTTTATTTTTATTTTTATTTTTTGATTTTTATTTGTTTATTTTTATTTTTATTAATAAAAATTAGATACTAAAGCAAAAATTATTTAATTAAGATAACAAAAATTATTTTGGACTATTTAAAATATATTGGACAACACAAAAATTATTTTGGACTAAATAAAATATATTGGACTGGACTGGGTCAAAATTAAGGGTCTACAGTTTTGCCCCCTGCTGGAATGATCTAAAACTTTTAGTGAAAGAGAGTGAAAAGCAATAAGACTTAATTTTTGAGATGGTTGAGGTTTTGGGTTCTGGACCCAGTTCGAGTTATGGACTCAAGGATAATTCTAGGTTCTGGACCTAAGAAAAATTTGGGTTCTGGACCCGAGCTAAGTTTTGGACTTAGAAGAGATTCTAGGATCTAGACCTAAGGGTAATTTGGGTTCCGGACCCGAGCTAAGTTCTGGACTTAGAAGAGATTCTAGGTTCTGGACCTAAGGGTAATTTGGGTTCTGGACCCGAGCTAAGTTCTGGACTTAGAAGAGATTCTAGGTTCTGGACCTAAGGAAAATTTGGGTTCTGGACTCGAGCTAAGTTCTTGGACTTAGAAATAAATTCTATGTTCTGGACCTAAGGGTAATTTGGGTTCTGGACCTAAGCTAAGTTCTTGGACTTAGAAATAAATTCTAGGTTTTGGACCTAAGGAAAATTTGGGTTCTGGACCCAAGCTAAGTTCTGAGACTTAGAAATAAATTCTAGGTTCTAGACCTAAGGAAAATTTGGATTCTGGACCCAAGCTAAGTTCTGGACTTAGAAATAAATTATAGGTTCTGGAAATAAGAAAAATTTAGGTTCTGGACCTGAGCTAATAAAGATTTAATTATCTGCAAAAAATAATTTTTTGATTTCAAAAAGATTGACTAATTTTTATGCATATGTCTTCTTATTACCCATGCGTGTAAACATATTTATATACATGCAATTATTTGAATGATTAAATTGAATAATTGAATTTACTGTTTATTTACTGTGTAGTCACTGTTCATGCAATATTTACTATTTATAAATAGTAAATTTACTATTTAAAAATAGTAGCAAATAGCATTTACTATTAAAAATAGTAATTGTACTATTCATCAATAGTAATATTATTCATAAATAGTAAAATTTACTTTTCATGAACAATTTTAAATTTTATTTTTTGCTTGCCGTTTCTCTATATAAAGGATCTGATTCTTCATTTCATTTCACAACAAGATTTCTTAAGTTATATAATTCTCTCAAATTTTTTCAATTTTAGCACATTTTTTTCAAAAACAATGCATGCTTCGAGGTTAGGGACTCATTCTAATGCCGAGTTATTAGAGTTTATTTGGCATCATGAAGATGGAAATATAGATATAATAGCCGGGATGTCGCTTCACCGTAGTTCCAAAGAAAAGAGCGCGGTAATTATTTTTTCTTTTTCTTTTCTCTTGATTTTTCATCTCTGTGTGTTTTTTTATTTTTATTTTTTTAATTATTGTGTTTGCCTTTATTATTATTTTGTTTGTTTATTTTGTATTATTATTATTTTTTTAGAAAATTTAGGAAAAATATATTAATTTAAGCAGATAGAATAATATGTACTTACCTGGTATTAACTTACCTGGCTCTGTGTTAGTATGATCGTTGCGTTGTTCGAGCTGGAGGGTGTATTTACAAAGCCCGACAATGGTACAATGTAGTGCCTTCTCGGGTAAGACAGATTATTCGAGATTGCGGCTTTGAGCTGTTCATCTTACAATTGCCATTCGAGGAATATTAGATAGACCGGAGCGTAGTCTAGGCGCTTGCAGAGTGATGGTTGGACACAACCCACACTTTTCACTTGCCCATTGGAGAGATAACAATTAGTCCGGTCGATTTTACTGCTATAATCGGCCTTCGATATGATGGTGTTCCGGTTCCTCTGACCAATGATATTTTAACATTTGAAGAAATTCAGGAACTAATTGGTATGGAACCATCATATAAAGGGCCTTTTAAGATAAAAATCGAGCCAATTCGTAGTTATTGGATGAACTACGAAGGACGGGTTGGCAAAGACACGGCCGAACAGTATGCTCGAGGATTTTTATTATATCTGCTCGGATTGACCATCTTAGGCAGCACTGAATCCTCCATCCACTTGTCAGTGTTGAGTGCCCTTTCTTATTTCAGAATGGTACCATCTTCTAGCTGGGGTGAAGCTAGTCTTGCATGTCTTTACCATGGTCTTGATAAACTTTGCCAAAACAAGAAGTCTTTTGTCGGCTTGATGGCAGTTTTCGAGGTATTCTTTCTTCCACCAATGTCATTTCCACTCTTTTCTTGCATGAATGTGATCTTTATTATTATTGTAGGTATGGGCATATGAACACAACCTCATGAAGGTACCCAGTATTTCCCGAGAGAGAATCGGGTATCCAAGATTAAATTACTAGTTGTCCGATCGTGTGGACGTTCCCGGCTCTCATCATGTGCATACTCATCGATTTGTGTTGAGCCGCTTAACCTAGGATTAGGTAAAATAACATTAGTATTCTTTAAATTTTATGTGAAAGTTTACTTACCTTATGTTATTTTACAGGTGAACTTGGCCTGGTGAAGCCCAGAAGAGCGAGCAAACCGGTCTCCCTTGATGAGGCTGCGCTATCTTTCCAACATTCTCGCCGAGTTATCGCTGGCCTAGTGTCCAGTGGCTTGTTTCTCGGGGAGAGAGTTTATGAATGGTTTCTAGGTCCAGAGCAGCGACGGGTCCCGATGCATATCTCGAAATATACTTTAAATATTATATAGATGCCAGAGGATGCATGGTGGCCGACTCAGTACGGCTATGGTTCTGAGTCATTTCTTCATCCACCCGATGGATTTTATGCCCATTTTATTCAAAGGTTGCTCTTGAACTTTGATGTATCTCCTGTTGGTGTGTGGGGGATTTTTGACGAAAATGAGGGTAGAGATGAAGAGGAATGTCATGGAGATACAGGAGAGTCTATTCCACATCTCGGGGCCAGTACTTCTCAGGTAAAATATTTACCACTTTTCCCTTGCAACTGCTTTTTCTTTCTTTGATTCTTTAATGATTGTTGCTGGTTGTTGGCTCATTTGATCATGAGGCTGGACCTTCTTTTACTACCCCTTCATTTGCTCATTCTGTCATCTCATCTGCAGGGCATTGATATGAACTACCTGGTACATTTCCTTATTTCATAGTAACTTATGCTATATGTATGCATGATTATGTATGCTCTTACCTTTTTTCCTTTTTGGCTCACAGCGGATGCTCGAAGAACAAAATAGGAAACTTCAAGAAGAGTTGGCTACAAGTCGTCAGCAGGCTTCTCATTTTAAAAATTTATATCATCAATCCGAACAACACTTCCGAGACTTTCGATTTCAGGGGATGAGGGATCCCAACGCTTCTTCATCAAGAGGCCCCTAGACTGATGACCATGAGATCCTTTCGTCTGCTTCTGATGAGGACCATGATGGATCGGAACCTCAAGGTAATAGGGATTTTGGTGTTCCCGCTTCGGGTGATCCCAGGGTGAGTAATTTGTCTGGTTTTGGTGCTTTCGCTTCAAGCAAACTAGGGACAAGTGATTTGCCCCCTCCTCCAACAGGCGACGACTTTCAAGGCTTTATTTGATGATCTACCACCACCCTCTTAGTGATATGTAAATATTATAGCAATTGTAAAATATTGTACAATAATGAAAAAAAATATACAATTTTCCTCTTTACTGTAACTTTTTTTTTCATTACTGCAGCACTTTTGTTTTATCACAGTACATCATAATTCACATCCACAATATTTTGCTAAACCAACTTCAATTTAGTAAAGGAAATTGTCACCAATTCCTTTCCTTATGCCATATGGTCTTATTCTTTCCCATCACCTTTTCCTTTTCACTTTAGGAAAGGCTTATTTTCTTCTATATAAATCACCTTTCATGCCTATTTTAACACAGAAGCCAAAATACTTTTCCCTTTCAACGTGAAGACTCCCTTTAACAATTCTGATTTTCCTTCATTCATGAACCATGACCGAACATCATTTAAAGAAGGTAAAAATTCAATTTAAGAAAATGGATGCTATTCACTGGAAGCAAATTTCATGGTCAAAACTTGATGTTTTAAAATGTTTTCAAAATGTTAAATTGGACCACTCCTTCTCACATGCCACGGCTTCCTTTTGGGATACGGATTCTAGGGTATTTAAAATTAATGGCTTTGAAATATGTCCCTTGATTGAAGAATTTGAGGCCATCCTTGGATATCCAAATAATCAACAAATGGCGTTACCCATATTGATTTCCAAAACCCAACAGAAGATGCAGACATTATTTCAAATTCCAAAACCCGAAGTTCTTCGGTTGATGAAAGGTGAAAAAATTCTACTTGCCCCCTTGATTGATTTTTGTCTCTCTCATTTGGCTCCTACTAAGACATGGGGACGCATGCTTTGTCTTTACTTGCTCGGCCAATTCTTGCGTGTTTCTTCCAATGGCGATATTGATCCATGGGTATTGGACATCATGGACCAAATGGAAGGAGGCTTGTTGTCGGTATCTGTGATCTTTGTCGAGACCTTAGTCGAATTAGACTTACTTAAATCGGGATTGTCAAAGAGACTGACTGGGAGTCCATTACTACTTCAGGTAATTACCTAAACTGCCCTTTCAGGTTTTCAATTTAGGTTTTCTTTTTTCTTCTTTTCTTTATTGCTTTAATTTTTTTCTAGTCCGCCCATGTGGGTTTTCGGAACTAGCGAGCTGTCCTAATTTTTGCCTAAGCTGCCCTTGTGGGTTTTCAACTTAGCGGACTTTTTCTTTTTTTTTATTGCTCTAATTTTTTCCTAGTCCGCCCATGTGGGTTTTCGGAACTAGAGAGCTGTCCTAATTTTTGCCTAAGCTGCCCTTGCGGGTTTTCAACTTAGCGGACTCTTTTTTTAATTCTTTCTTCACAGATTTGGCTTCAGGAGCATCTTTGTTTACTTGATACTCCATCCATGGATTTTGCCAGATACCTGCCACGTCATCATTCTGCTAGGAAGCTACTCCATCCTGCTTCTTCATATACTGACTGGGTTGACTGGATCCACTCATGCTCTGAAGTCAATATTCGTTGGTTGGTACCTTGGTGGAAAATTTCTCGTATCACCATGCGGACATACTTGATGTATGTTCCCCTTGCCACTCTTTGTCAAGGTACATGCTATGATCCTCGCTGACTTGGCTGTCAGTACAGAGCTGAGCCTCGCGATTCTGACTTTACTCCCGACTTAGACATGTCTTGTTTGACTGAAGCCTACTTGGATCGGCTGAAACAAAGCTGGCCTGCACGTTACATTTATCGACTACCATAGATTTTACATTTTTCAATTCAGAAAGTGTACTGTTAGGATGAAAAATAATTAAAGTAATAAAAGATGCTTCTTTTCCATTTAAAATTTGTCATCACCTTTTGCTATTGTGTTTATTTAACATTAATTCTGTTTTATTAAATTGGGGAACAACCAAACATAAAGCCAGCATTCATAAGATCACTCCTGTTGCCAACTAGCCCTTTCGGGTTTTCTAATTAACAATTTTCTCTCTTTTAGCCCTAATTGTTGCCTAGCTCACCCTTTCGGGTTTTCAGAACTAGCGGACTGCTCTAACTTTTGCCTAGGACGCCCTTTTCGGGTTTTCAACCTAGCGAGCTCTCTCTCTCTTTTTTTATTTCATACATAAAACTTCTTCAACCTGTCAATGTTTACTGGTTCACTAAATTCGTTCCCGTCCATGTCTGATAACTTTACCGCACCTTTGTTCATGACTTGTTTCACGACATATGGCCCTTCCCAGCTAGGCCTGAACTTCCCTCTTGGATTAGATACATTAGGCTTACATTGCTTTAACACTAAATCCCCAACTCTGAATTTTCTGATTTTAACCCTTCTATTGTAGGCCCGAGCTATCTTCTTTTGATACAGTTGGTGATGATACAGTGCTTTTCACCTTCTCTCTTCTAGTAAAGCTAACTGTGTGTATCTGCTCGCTACCCATTTCGTTTCAGGCAGTTCGGCTTCCAAGACTACTCTTAATGACTTGATTTCTATTTCAATTAGCAACACTGCTTCCATCCCGTAAACCAAAGAGAACGGTGTCATTCCAGTAGGTGTTCGCACAGTTGTCCTATATATAAAGCAAAGGGAAACATCTCTGACCAATCCCTATAAGTCTTGGTCATTTTGGACAGAATTTGCTTAATTGTCTTGTTTGTTACTTCTACTGCACCATTAGCCTTTGGTCTATAAGGAGAGAATCTATGATGATGGATTTGGTACTTCGAGAATAAATCCTTAACTGCTCCTTGAAACTGTACCCCATTGTCTGATATCACACTGTGTGGGACCCCGTATCTGCAGATGAGGTTCTTTTCAATAAACCTAGCCATTTGGCTTGCACCCAGTTTATTGAAGGATTCGGCTTTGACCCATTTTGAAAAATAATCTACTGCTACCACAACGAATCAGTTACCATTTGAAGCTGTCGGATGTATGTCTCCTATAATGTCGATACCCCATGTGGCAAATGGCCAGGGTGAAGACATTGAATGCAATTCTTCAGGAGGCATGTGATTCAAGTTACCATACATCTGACATTGTTGGCACTTCTTGACAAACTCAATACAATCTTTCTCCATGGTCAACCAGTAGTAACCTTGTCGAATAATCTTCTTAACTAGGGCCAAACCATTCATCTGCGGGCCGCAACTTCCCGCATGTATTTCTGACATGATGCGCTCCACTTCAAGCTTTCTTAAACATCTCAAATGCACTCCATCAGGCCATCTTGGATATAACTCTCCATGAAATGTGATGTATTGCGAAGACCACCGCCTTATGGCTCTTCTATCTTTCTTTGTTGCCCCCGGCGGGTATTCTCTTTCCTCCAAAAATCTTCTTATAGTATCATACCACGCATCATGGTCTGTATCAATTTCCATGATTATTTCATATTCATAGCAAGGAGTTGATGAACTGGTCAAGATCAGATGCTTAAGGAATAGGATATAACCAAAGCCAATGTGGCTAGGGCATCAGCCATCTGATTTTCTTCTCTTGATAGGTGTATAAACCTGCACTCCTTAAAGTTCTTCTTCATCATGGTCAAGTAATGGTGGTATGGTTTTAATTTTTCTTCTTTCAACACCCATTCTCCATTTACTTGGGATACTACTAGCAATGAATTGCCATAAACTTCCACCTTATCCACCTTCATAATCATTAGGGTTTCCAAACCAAAAATACAAGCTTCGTACTCCACCATATTATTGGTTGCCCTAAATTTCAATTTTTTGGCTAAAGGGATGAGTTCCTCTTCGGGCAATTGTAGTATAACTCCCAAACCTGCTCCTTTCCTGTTTACTGCTCCATCAAAATACATTTTCCACCCTTGTACTTCAACTGCTTCCAAATGTTCATCTGGAAATTCCAAGATTACCTCTTCACTATCTGATAATGGTTGTTGGGCCAGGAATTCTGCCATCGCTCTACCTTTGATTATTTTCCTGGTTACATACTCAATCTCAAACTCTTCTAATATTATCAACCATCGACCATATTTTCCAATCAAAGAGGGTGTCTCCCTTAAGTACTTCATGGGATCCAACCTGGAAATTGCTTGCACACTATACGATTGAAAGTAATGCTGCAACTTCTTAGAAGACCAAACCACAGCTTTACATGTCTTTTCAATGATACTATACTTAATTTCATAAGGTAGGAGCTTTCTACTCAAATAGTAAACTGCATGCTCATTCCCTGACTCATCTGCTTGGGCTAGCATGGCTCCTATCGACTCTTCTTCTACTGCTAAGTACAATAATAGAGGTTTGCCGGGTTTAGGTGGTCTTAAAACTGGTGGATTCAACAAATACTCTTTTATTCGCTCAAAGGCCTTTTGACATTCTTCATTTCATATGACCGGCTGATTCTTTCTAAGCAATTTGAAGATATGCTCACAAATTGTTGTGAGTTTTGCTATGAATCAGCTAATGTATTGTAATTTACCAATGAATTCCCAAACTTCTCTCTCCGTCTTAGGGGCTGGCATATCCTTGATTGCTTTAACTTTGTCAGGATCAATCTCAATTCCATTTGGACCAATCACATGTCCTAATAATTTGCCTGAAGTGACCCCGAACACACACTTCTTTGGGTTCAATCTTAGCTTATATTTCAAAGCTCTATCGAAGAATAATTCTAAGTTTTGGAAGTGTTGTTCCCTTGTATATGATTTAACCATCATATCATCAACATATACTTCAACCTCTTTGTGCATCATGTCATGAAATAATGTGGTGGCCATCCTTTGGTAGGTTGCTCCAGCATTCTTTAAGCCGAACGACATCACCCTATAACAAAATATACTCCATGTAGTAATGAAAGCAGTTTGGCTTTTATCCTCTTGGGCCATTAACACTTGGTTGTAGCCGGAAAATCCATCTACAAATGAGTGTAGCATGCTAGAGGCTGCACTATCAATAAGAACATCTATATTAGGTAAAGGAAAATCATCCTCAGGGGAAGCCAATCTGGATATTCTATGACTTCAAGGAACTTCACTTGTATTTGCTTAGTGACCTCTTCTTTAACCAATTTAGCCCACTCAGGTCTTAATCGCCTAAGCTTTTGTTTGACAGGTTTCATGTAAGTGTGAGTTGGAATATGATGTTCGGGTATGTCTCGATCTATTCCAGGCATATCCTTATAAGACCAAGCAAACACTTCTTCATATTTTTTTGAATATTTTTTCAAATCTCTCTCTCTCATCTGGAGTAAGGTCAGATACTATACTAATGTTTTTAGGATTTTCGGTTGTTCCCAAATTTAATGATTGTGTGTTAATAGAATTAATATTAAAGATGCTCATGTAAATGCTATTTGAATGTATGCAACCATCAGGAGAAACATCACACAAGTAACCAAAATCAGACTTTATTGCATTCATTTTGGAAAAGAAAACATCATAATCCTCATACAAAGCAGACAAATTAAAATTAAAATCAAAATCATTGATCTTAGAATCATAAAGCAGGATGTCTTCAAACTTTTCTTCAACCATGGCAGCAATCTCTTTCGGAGTCTTCTCGGCTTTCAGGACAACTTCATTCTTCTCTTTTGGATTGGATTCTTAGCTGGTTGGCAAGGTGAGTTCTTTCTTCACTTGCTCCACTAGCTCGACAACTTCTACAAAAATTTCAAAACCTGGGATTAACTTACCCATGAATATGATCGGCTCGGGCTTTCCTTGGAGTGGTCCTATATCTGGAGCCTTGACAAAGATCTCTTCTAGTGGTGGGAAGCTCATCTTCTCACTCTTCTTTGGCTGGACACCATTGGCTTCATCATATCCCAACCCTTTCTTGGAAGTTTGAGTTCTAAAATCTGGCAACTTTGTCAAACCGGCCTTACTCTTTCCAAGACCAGCTTCGGGAAGGTAGTTCATGTTCTTCATCATATTCAAGACTTTGGAGTCCACTACTTCATCATTAGAAATTGCAGCTACTTAGAAACCATTGAGAGGCCTCTTAATCATTAGAGTGTTAACAATCTCATTATCTTCAGCTTCAATGACCACTGTCTCATCTCCGTTGGGGAACTTGATCTTTTTATGAAGGGTGGAAGGAACTCCACCAAGAGGATGAAACCATGGTCGCCCCAAGAGCAAGGCGAAGGTAACCGATATGTCTAAAATAACAAACTCAACAATAGATTCAATTGTACCAACCTTGACAGTCGCTTTGAAAGCCCCTTCGGCATGCCTCTTAGTGTTGTCATAAGCACGAATTATTACCTAGATCGGGTTTAGATCTCTTATTGACATAGCTAGCTTTGTCAATATCTTAAGTGGACAAACATTTATGGCAGACCCATCATCAACCATTACACAAGGAGTCCTCTTCCCCTTGACTTCTACTTTGATAAAGAGAGGGTGGATGTGGTCTCTCCCCTCCTCTGGTAAGTCCACATCTAAAAAAGAAACTACTCTCAAATTAACTTCGCTCTTCTCTTAGACCTCTTCACATTTCATTACCCCTCCAATTTTTATGAAGTTGATAAGCTCCTTCGGTGTTGTGGAGGTAGAAATTGGCATGCTAGCCAAGGCTTTGGCCATAGTTTCTCGATGTTTTTTAGAAGTAGCTAATAAGTCCCAAATGCTAACACTTGCTTATGTTCTTTTCAATTGCTTGAGCACAACATCATTTTCTTCTTCTTTATTTCCTACTTCAAATTCCTTACCCTTATTAGTTTCTACCTCCTTAGGTGGTGGCCTTGCATAAGGCTTACCAGATCTAATATTCATTACTTCATCTTCTTCGGGTTCGGACCAAGTCCACTCCTCCTTCTTGGATACAATATCATCATCACTATCGCTTGAATCCCAAAACCCATTGAAAACATAAATTGTTACTTCTCCACCCATCATAGCTTATTTAATTTCACCAAATACCTCTTCTTCTTTGGTTGCTTCTCCACCCACATCTTGAAAAGAAGACATGACAAAATCCTCATGCAAACCTCCTCCAATCATGAAGGTTGCTGGTGGTGGTACCCTATTGATGTTTGGCTTATTGGGCTCGGGTCTTCCCATTATCAATTAGATTTTGGATCTCATGTCTCAACCTCACACATCTATCCGTGTCATGCCCTTGCATTTGGTGAAATTGACAAAATGCTTTAGTGTCAAAATTAGGTGGGAGAGGGTTAGGCAAAGGATGAGGATTTAAGGGTTGTAGCAATCCCTTTCTTTGAAGCTTATTAAGAACCCAAGACATCGGTTTCCCCAATTCTGAAAACTGTCTCCTCGTTCCTAGGTTAGTAGAATTAACACCGACGGCCTTTTGTATGCTTTGGCTACCAGATTGAAAGCTCCCTTTCTCGTTCCTTTTTGTTGCAAAACGGCTCTTCTCTCTCTCCCATTATTCAATATGCAAACCAGCTTGAAGAAGGTCTTTGAAATTACGGATGAGTGTATGAGACATCCTCTCACGAAGACTAGGCAACACCCCTCTCACAATCATCCTTATTTGATCGGATTCATCGGGCCTCTTCTTGAGCAAAGCAACCTTGTTTCTCCATCTCTTCACATAATCTACAAAATTCTCATTCGACCTTTGCCTAATGGACTCCACTTCCATTAAGGTAACTTCCAACTTGACATTATACCCATATTGCTGGATGAAGGCCTTATATAGAAAATCCCAATTCTTTTATGTTCCATCATCCAAGGTATTGAACCAATTTTGGACAACGTAAAGTACCTTAGGGTTTGAGCCTTAGTAGCTCAGGTAGACTGCATGGCAGTGATATACTGCTTCACATGGAGATGAGGATTTTCGGTTCCATTTTATCTTAGCAAAGGATGGCATCTTGAACTTATAAGGGACCTCCTCATCTTGTTCAAATAGTTTATCGATCTCGAACATCTCTTCGGTTTTCATCTTCTTCTCAAATTTCTTTCCTAAATCAGCAATCATCTTTCCAACATCGGATGTCTCGGTCTTTTCAATAGTTGTCTTCTCAAAAACTTCGATTCTTTCTTCTTCTCTTGAGCATCTTGGTAGTATTGAGCCCAATCATCATCATCATCAATGATCACTTTTTCATCATCAAAAAATACTTCACCAACTTTGGCCTTCCCTTTGTCCTTTGGCTTCTTGGTGCTAGTAGATGCCTCGGCATAATTTTCTAAGATTGCAGTCAATTGGTTCTTCATGGTCTCAGCTAGGGCCTCTTTTATTTCTTCCATCTTGGCGTTGAGGGCCTTATCCACCATTCTTTGAATTTGTTCAGGCTCCATTATTTTTGATGAGCAAGTGATTGAGTCGTTGCTAGATACTTCATCTCCGGTGTAGGTCGGATTATTGTAAGCTTTTGAACTATCATAATCCAGGGCTGTGAGCCAGAAAGGATCAATGATACGAGATGCAAATGTATGCATGTATGCATGTATGCACAAACAATCGACAAACCAAGATAATTAGGATGTTCCTTCCAACCTTATAACATCCACACACGAATGGCAAGTCTCTTTTCCTCGGTATATGGTTAACAAAATACCAACATGGGGTATGTCAGTTTCGAATATTTCTCTCGGATGTTTCAACCAATAGTTAGATTTTCAAAAATGGAAATCAACTTATGATAATTCCCTTTAATTAGGTTTTAATCCATTTAACCAACTAATGTAGCTTTTATGCTATATTGGATTAAAACTAAATTAAAAGGTTTATTATAGATAGATTTCTTACTTGAAAAAGTAACTAATGATTCATGCCAAAAACAAGCCCATGGTTAATTTATTCTTAGTATAAACTAGGCTCACAATTGATTTTTGGTATTTCATAATTGACCTGAATATTTTGCAAGCTCTTTGTAAGAAAAAGTTGGGTGAAAATAATTTTATTTCTAAGCCCATTGTAAAAAGATTTTAGAAAAAACGTATTTTGGGCTTATTATTTGGGCCATGAGCAAAAGAATTTTTTATTTGTTTTTAGAAAAGTTTTATGTCCAAAGACCATCTAGAAAAGTTTTGAAAATAGCTTTGGTTTTTTGGACTTTAAAGAAAAATTTATTTTGAGCTTACAATATACTTAGGTCATATTAGAAAAAGAACAAACCAAATAAGCCATGATTTAAGCCAAGATAAATTAACCATAGTCGGAAAGTAACTAGGCCAATTACATGAGCTTTAGTCTTTGGGTAACAAGGCTTAGGTTCCCATAGCAAGTATATACCAAATGGTACGAGGCTATGAGTGGTTATGCCATGCTCGATCTCCATACCTTGAGTGAAAGCATGGTATCCCTTACATAACACAACACGGGTAACATGTGCATCCTAACTCACACACACGATGCAATCTAATATGATGCAATGGATAATATCATTATAAGAAAGAATAGAATAATAAAAAGACCAACGGAATCAACTTCTCTTGTCCCTAGTGGAGTCGCCACTGTGAGTGGGGATTTTTGCCCCCACTCCCGGTGGAATGGTTCTTGCGACTTTGGCACTGTTTAGGCTCGGGGCCTTAGAGAACACGAACCTAAGTTCGGAGAAAATGGAGTCACCACTCAGACGGACCGAGAAAAAGAAAGGGGTGGATGACTTGATTTCCAAGGAATCCCCAACCCCCTAATGGGTTTGAAAAGTTGGGTACGTGTGGGGAAGGTGAGAAATGGCCCAGCACCCCCACAACGCCCGGTTCATTGGAACCGGCCTCCTTTACAGATCTTAATATTATAAAATTCTTAAATATAACAGCATTATCCATATTACACATAATAATTAAAACAAAGCATCGATATATTGAAAATCAAAATAATGTCCAAGCAAAATAAATAAATGGACACCCATTCGAAGATGGAAACATGCCCTTACATCCATGCCTAAATAGGACACCCACCGAAAGGTAGAAACATATCCTTTACATTGGTTCTAAAATAGAAAAGCAAATTAAATTACATGATATTTAACTAATGAGGTACCCATCAAGTGGAAACATACCTCTTACAACATTTGGAAATCTAAATAAATCAATAAAAGTAAATAACCATTCATCGTAAATGAATCATTCATCAAAGGTATTAAATATCAATAAAAAGTAAACATCCATCCATGATAAATTAAATAAACCAAGCATTGAACTTAAATAAATTAAAGCATATAAAATAAATCAAAGCATAATCAAATATAGAATTGAATAAGGTAAATAAAAATATAAATTATGGCTACTGTTTCCATTTAGGGTTCTTTATTTTATGTGTTTAGGGTTTTGGAATTTATGGAATTAGGCTACTGTGAGTTTTTAAAGGAATTATAATAGATTAAGATTTTATGTTTTAAAAGGTTGATAAAGTTCTTTGATTAACCAAATTAGTGTTTGAATGGTGAAATCATGAAACTAGGGTTTGGACACTTCAAAACATTTAGATTATGACTATTAGTTACTGAATTATATTTTTAAGCTTACTGTGTAAAATTATAACATTTATGTTTATATGGTTTTTAAAGTTTTAAAGGATTATGGTTTAGAAAAAAATTAGGGTTTAAGGTTTTAAGGGGGTTAGGGTTTACTATTTTGAGTTTTGGAATTGAATTAGGGTTTTAGAATTTTTGAATTAGGGTTTCGGGTAATGAGTTAATTTTTAGGATTTAGAAAAAACAATTGATAACTTTATGAAGTTTTATGAAAATAAATAAACGATTTAAAGTTTATAAAAGCAAAAAAGAAGTTTTTAGGGCTTTTGGAAGGAAACAGAACACAATTTAGAGTTTTGAAAATTTAGAAAGCAAATTAGGGTTTTGGGGTTTTGAAGAAACAAAACTAACAACTTTAAACTTTTTGGAAAACAAAGCAACGAATTAAGGTTTTTAAACCTTAGAAAAAGTGAATTGAGGTTCTAAAGTTTTTGAATTAAAAGAAAGAATGAGATGATTTAGCTAATGTGAAAAAATAAAAGAAATTAAGAATTCAAACCTTCTTTCGTAGGTTATACCAAAAATTGCTTCTTGGATGAACAAAAACAAAGACAAGCTTTGCTGCCTTTGAATTGCTTGAATTTTTTTTCTGCTCTCTCAAAAAATCAGATTGATTCACCTCTTTCCTACTTAGTTTCGGATCCAATTTTTCCTCCAAGTTTCTATCTGATTTCTTTCTCTATTTCTCCTTTTTTTTCTTCTTCCTTTTTGGTCTTATTTATAGAGGAATTTTATATTTCATTCCTAATTATTCACGGAATCTATTATTCATTAAGAAAAGGAAACTGAAACCTAATTGCATTAGGTTTCAAAAAATTTGCATCGAAAAAATTTAGCTGGCGAAAAAAAACTGCTGCGGAAAAAAATGAGCTGGCAATAAAGCTGCGGCAGCGGGAGCGCGAACTGGCTTGCAGGAAACTCCTGCAGGAGAAATGGCCCATGACCATGACTCGCGCGCTGGTTTTTGGAGACGATTTTTTCATCGCCGATTTTTATTTTTATTTTTTGATTTTTATTTGTTTGTTTTTATTTTTTATTAATAAAAATTAGATCCTAAAGAAAAAATTATTTAATTAAGATAACAAAAATTATTTTGGACTATTTAAAATATATTGGACAACACAAAAATTATTTTGAAATAAATAAAATATATTGGATCGGACTGGGTCAGAATTAAGAGTCTACAACAAGATGCTCCAAAGCAAAACAATGATGAGTTGGAATAATTGTAGAACAAGAAGAATATAAGATAGATGATTCTCGAGAGCTATACAAAGATTGGCACTATTGAAAGGATGATCCTAAAGAACTCATTATTGGTGATACTTCAATAGGAGTAACTACTAGATCAAAATCTAAATACTCAAATTCCAATGTTGGTTTTGTTTCTCAAATAGAGCCATGGACTATTGAGGAGGCTCTTAGGGATGAATGTTGGGTGATTGCAATGCAAGATATTAACTCAACCAATTTGAAAGAAAAAAAGTGTAGGAACTTTTTCTTAGACCAATGGATCATCCAATCATTGCTTGCAAATGGGTGTATAGGAATAAACTTGATGAAGATGGTCTCATCACTAGAAACAAAGCTAATTTGATAGCCAAAGGCTATAACTAAGAGGAAGGAATTGATTATGATGACACATTTGCCCTCATAACAAGATTAGAAGCAATTAGAATTTTGCTTGTATTTGTATGTCACATGAATTTCAAACTCTTTCAAATTGATGTCAAAAGTGCATTAATAAATGGTTTCATTAATGACATGTTGAACAACCTCCTGGTTTTAAAGATTATAAATATCCAAACCATGTTTTTAAATTAACTAATTCATATCTAAACCATGTTTTTAAATTACCTAAGGCACTATAAAAATTGAAACAGGCTCTAAGAGCTTGGTATGATAGGCTTAGTGCTTATTTGTTGGAAAATGATTTTACAAAGGGCAAAGTTGATACTACACTTTTTGTTAAAAAGAAATTGCGTAACATCTTATTTGTACAAATTTATGTTGATGACATTATATTTGGTGCTACTAATGAATCTTGGTACCAAGAGTTTGCTTCTTGTATGACAAGGGAATTTGAAACTAACATAATGGGTGAACTCAAATTCTTTCTTGGTTTACAAATTAAGCAATGCAAGGATAAAATCTTCATCAACCAATCCAAATATACAAAGGAACTTCTTAAAACATTTGGCATGGATGGTTGCAAGGCAAGTAAAACTCCAATGAGCACATCCTTAAAGTTGGACAAAGATGAAGTTGGTAAGAAAGTAGATGAGAAGAAATATTGAGGTATTATCATATATAACTTCTTTATTTTACTACCTCTAGACCCAATATAATGTATAGTATTGTTTATATGCTAGATTTCAATCATGCCCTAAAGAATCATATTTGAATGCCACTAAAAGGATTTTAAAATATTTGAGTGGAAATTGCATTTAGGACTTTGTATCCTAGAAATAAATCACTTAACATTTTAGGATTTTCAGATGTGGATTCTGGTAGCTTATTGGATAGGAAAATCATGACCGGTGCATGCCATTTTCTTGGTGATTTTCTAGTTTCTTGGTTTAGCAAGAAATAAGTGTTGATTGCTCTATCTACTACGGAAGTTGAATATATTACGGCTTGTTTTTGTTGTACACAAGTCTTATGGATGAAGCAACAATTGCTAGATTATGGTAAAATATTTTATCACATTCCCATTAAGTGTGATAACATAAGTACCATTAATCTATCCAAAAAATCCAATTCAATATTCTAGGTCAAAGTATATAGATATTAGGCATCATTTCTTGAGAGATAATGTTCAAAATCGAAATGTCATTTCAAAAATTTATAGATACTCAAAATTAACTTGTCGATATTTTTACAAAACCCCTAAATGAAGAAAGACTAAACTTTATAAAACAACACATAGGAATGATAGATGGGAATTCTCTTGAACAATCACTCATTATGTTCCCCAAATCCATTTTGATCATTGTAAGATTGAAACCACATCAAATTTTCTTTTAAACCAATATGTAGTCACTCAAAGACCTAGAGCAGTTGCACCAAACAATTACTTGTCTCGTGCGCCAAAAGCTCATTCATGCATTTGCACCACATACTTGAGCGGTCACTCAATTTAAAAATTTTTTCAAATCTCTCCATCATTATTCATTTGAATGGCTTATGCAAGTATCTTCTGCACTTGACGATAATAATACATCAAGAGCAGTCACAAAATGTCTTGCGCAAACACACTCGAGGGACAATTGTAAACTTTTTCTAAACGTTAGAACTTGCATAGTTTTGCCTATTTTGTCCCTAATGTTCATAAAACTGCTAGTTTTCAAAATTTTTCTATAAATACCTCATTTTTGTAGTAGAATACACTTTTGCAAATACTTAAACACCTCTATAAAGAAATTCTCAAGGTTTTGGCTCTTAAGAAGACATTTGTGAAGACTTCAAGCTTCTCCAACATTCTCTCTTATACCTTTATGTTTTCTTTGTAGTTTTTTTTGAAATGGCACCTAAAACCAAGTCCTCTAAGAAGAAAGCCTCAGCCATAGAAAAATAGAAAGGGGTAGTGATTAGTGAACCTCAACCTAAAACCAAGTCCTCTAAGAAGAAAGCCTCAGCCATAGAAAAATGGAAATGGCACCTAGAACTTGCATGCTGATAGTTTGTCTCTAATCATGATGTCCAACAATCAACTCTACACTCAAGATCTCAAGCCTAGACCCGGCTCGGTCTAGATGAACTCCCTGGCTCAACTGGATCTACCCTGTCACATACGCGATGAATCACAATCGCGGTAAGCCAAAAGCCTAGTAATATAAACTTTGATAATAATAAAGTTCAAATGCTATGCCAATGCACAATGCATAAGGATATTATATCTCATAACAATATATCTTATTATATTGCTCAATTGTTCCACAATTCATAATTCACATAAAAATAAACACAATCATGGGCCCAACGAATCTAATATGCTATTCAAATCCCAGAGTTACTGATTTGGTCCAAATTGACAGCATGTGTCTAGCCTCGAAGGCAAATCATATCACAATGAGGATAACCTCGTATGTAACATCCCAATTAGGCTTCAAGGGCTACATCATGTAACATCCTAACTAGGCTTCAAGGGCTAAGCCCAACCCAGCTTTAAGGGATTGCTACGTCTTAGGCATGCCGCCAAACACAAAACTCTGAAAATTGAATAACATACTAGGCACACAATTCTTTCATAATTCCATTATCAATATTTTTCTCATTTTCTCATAATCAATCTAGGTACAATGCCTCAATTATCTCATTTATATCAATATAGCCATCACTAATGGCTTTACATAACATCTTTAATGTATACATAACAAACTGCATTACCCAAACATTTTGGGTTATTATCATATCTTGCACATAGTTCACATTACATATAATGTATTTATGACATTATACAAATCATAGCATGTTACTCATGCCCAAACAATGTAGTAGATAACTTAACACATTATCCAACCAAAATGTGTTAAGTCCAAATGTCATGCAAATATAATCAATTATTCAAAGTTTGTACTTACCTCTAAAAGCAACAAAACAAGCTCAAACACCACTTTCAACCTCCTCTTCCAAGATATCCCACAACACTTGGATTGGGTAACTCATGTCTCCTTAAAGCCTAAACCAAATGTGATTATAAATAATCACTTAGTAACACACTTATATGCATATACAAAATATCTCAACATAAAGATAAGAAACACAAAAGAAAAATAAAGAAAAGAACTATCTGGGGCAAAATTTGCATATGACATGCTCAACAACACGAGCGTGTCAATGACCATGCCCTAAACCCACAACACAGAAGCTTTGACACGCTCAGTGACATGGGCATGTCAATGACCATGTCCTAAGCTCTGTATTACAGCAGATAAGACACGTCCAAAGACATGGGCGTATCCCTGTCCATGCTAAAACTCCTAAAACACAGTAGCTATGACACTTAGTGACATGGGTGTGTCACTTCACATGTCAGTACTATAATATTACAAAAGCTGTGACACGCTCAGTGACATGAGCATGTGACTTCACATGTCACCAACACTGAAAGCATAACTATCGACACGCCCAAAGATATGGTCGTGTCACCAGGCGTGTCAGGCCAAAATCCTGATATCAATACACAATTGTCACATCCAAAATTATCTTTCTTTACCCTTTCCAACTCTATCCAAACTCAACCAAATCCATCATTTTAACATAAATTCCTTGTATATACATCACAACAACTCAATTAAAAGCAAAATACACAATTTAAAACCATAACTTTACAACTCAAAAGTTACACAACCCAAAACTCTTATTATCTTCACCAAACTTAACCTTTTCTTCAATCCAACCTAATTTCATAGTTAACTACTCAAAAGAACTTCATACATACCAATACCAACCATTAACACATACTACACCAAACATCCAATTCACACATATACAAACTTTCATAGAAAATCAAGGGAACAAGTTGGAAACTTACCAAATATGGAGAAAATTCTCAAAACTCCAACTTGAACACTTGAAATCCTTCAACTATTTGAGCTTGCAAGAAGCAAATTCCTCCTTTCCTTTAATGGAGATAGTTGGCCTTCAATGGAGAAAGAAGAAGAAGAAGATCCCACTCATATCTCTATCTAACTAGTACCCTTTTTAACCACACAAATTTTCCATTTTAAATTTCCACCGATTAATGTATATATTACTTAATTAATATATAAAAAAAATCATCTTCCACTAACTACACAAATAATTTTTCAATAATTTAGAATAACATTTGACCCATTTAAAATATTGACTCATATATGTTATGTATATCTAAATATATATATCATATACACATCTTACTTTTTCACTTAAATATATATATTTTTAAATCATTTATTTAATTTTCAAAAATTAAAATTTTCAAAATTTTGGGATATTACACCAACGCTCTTGTTGGGAAACTTGAGTCGACCGTTGGTGATAGTCATTCAAGAAGATTTAAATTAAGTGACCGCTCATAGTTCAGAGAGCCTGTGCAAAATGTATGACGACTTCACTGCATATATGGCGACCGCTATACCTGAAACAACAATGATTTAGTGGGATACCAGAATCAAACATGTTGGTTGTAACACCATTATACTATATACGTATCGTACATATGTCACATATATGTAAAATACACATACAAAATATAAGTGTGCCACGATAAACTTCGTACTAAAAATTTTCATTTTAATTAATATAAATAATTATTAATAAATAAATGCATACTTGAGTAGTAAAGTATTCAAAATATAAATTTATAAAAAAAAAAGCTGTGGGAAAAATTTGCCAGAGTTTCGTTTGTTATTTTAATAAATCCCAAAACAACTAACTCGCAACCTGCATAAAATTTAACACTCCCAATAATCCACATTTACTCAAATCTTCTCAATCTCAAAACACATTCAAAACATGTTTAAATTGTTTATCTTAATTAAATACTTATTTATATACGTGCACCATAAACCCAAGTTCTCTTTACATATACAAGTATTGAAAATTTATGTAGATTAGCCAAAATGCATAATACACATCACAATTATACATGAATGCAGTAGGCCCAATTGGTCTCATGGAACCCCCGATCTTCAAAAATCACTCACAACCAGGATCTATTTAATATGTAAATCTCTCACCTGCGTGATTCATACAACCACGCTAAGCAACATAGCTTAGTAGTACAAATAAAATAACCACATGCATATATACATTTAAAACTCTTTCTCATTTGTAAATTACAATATTACTATAATTGTCATTTATTTATCACTCATTCATTATAATTATACATCCATATATATATATGTATATATATCCAAATTCACATCTTATACTGCAATTTGTAATTATTATACAACACACACATTCATACATACACACATTGGGCCCAAAACCCCTATACAATTATCAAGTCCAGTTTTACAACATCAGTCTCTCAACCAAGCTCTGCTTGGGTCCATTTTCAGTCTCAATTTCAAGACCTAGCTCTACTCAGGTCTATCAGTGCATGCATAATTAATCTCAACAGTATTGGACAGGTAATTATATAGGTAGAAGCACACAATAACATACTTTTTGTTCACATTTTCATCTCAATAACACATTTCTCAAGTAATCAACCTTATCATGATCACTTCCAATTGCACTATACATATCTTATCAGTGTTCATCATTTTCACCCTTTTTCACCAATTTTCATTTTCTCACATTCTATAATTATTGCCTATATTTTCCAAGTGACCACCATTTTTCATGATCACTTTACATTTGACCATGTTTTAGTTATTTTTCCCATATTCATCACCATTTCACCATCACATTACACAAACATGAGTCACATTCACAATGTGACTCTTCCCACACACATTTGTCACATCTTTCAATATTCTCAACTTAAGCATTTAACAACATAATGGTTTCTTTCATATTTTTTACATCTTCTTTATCATTTCTTATCACATTATTTATCTCTCATTTTTTAAACTATTTTTAGCATAATTCACATTTACTATAATAACCATTACCATAGCCATTCTACAATGGCACAACTTACAAATCCTATATATTTTACATAACAAGTAACTTTACATGCATAATAAACTCACATTTGATGAAAATCACAAGTTTTTAGGATATGTACTAACCTTATTTCTATCTCCAAGCCAAACCCTAAACTTCACCACCTTTATCACTTTGCCCTACACACATATATTCCAACAATAAGCAATATTATTCATTTATAGTCACTTACATACTCTTCTACATCCAACTACCATTATTTATACAATTTCCACCAAAGTCCTATTAAAACCCTAAATTTCCAACTTACTACTTTACTTACACTTCATCCAAACTAACTCATTTTCAACATTTAACATTAAAATAATCACTTACATCCCAAAATCACAATAAAACAACTCAGTTCCAAAATTACCAAAACCTCTTTCAAAAACCCTAATTTCACATTATATATCTATAAACCCTAACTTACTAAAACTTACTCATAATAAAGTTCTAACCATATAATTATCATATATACATTAAAACAACATCAAATCCCTTCATTACAATAATTAAATCCATCCACCCCAAACCCAATTTAGGCATAATCTACCCATAACCCTAAATTCTTCAACTTTGTTCATTCTAACCAACCAACCATCAATTCAACAATATACGCATCATTTTAATTCCATTACTACTTATTTTAGCAATTTAACACTACTTTCTCTCTCTAACCATTTCAAACATGATCATAAAATCAAAAAAATATAGTTTAATGAAGAACTACTTACTTGAATCTTGATTTTTCTTCAACAACTCGTTGAAACCTTAGGAAATCTTGTAAAATTTGGTATCTTTAGGAAGAATTCTCTCTCTCTCTCTATCTCTCTCTCTCTAACCTTACAATTTTAGCCATGGCCATCAAAGGAAGAAGAAGATGGTGTTTTATTTCATTTTTTCTCCATTCCCATCCATAAATATTAATTTATTTAATTATTTTAATTTCTTTTAATCTCCACCATTCATTTTCTTTCTTTTTTTTCACTTTTCTTTTTCTTTTTATCTATATTTTTTTATTTATCATCCACTACCCATAATTATGTATATGTATATTTCATTCATATTTAATATATATGTGTATGTCATTTATATTTTAAATATATACTATTTATATCTTTATGTTTATATATATAGTGTGTATTTTATGTATACATCATGTATACAATGTGTGTATATCTTGTATATATCAAGTGTGTAATATGTATCCAACCATCAAAATAAATATATGTTAGGCATATACTATATATATACTATGTAAACATTAGGTATACACAACACATATCTCTCTCTCATTATTTTAATTAACCTCTATATAGTTATTTAATTTATATAAAATCACAGATATTACATTGGCACCCACTTCAAAACGGCCATACCAAGCCTTGAAGGCTATAAATACTCAAAGAAACATCATTTTTTGAGATGATAGTGAATGTAATATACAAGGTTAACAATTTTCTATATCTTTGCATCAACATTACTACATGTTTTGTTTGAGTGTTGGGTAAGAGTATTAAACACCATTGTATGTTTGAGGGTGAGCATTGAAACACTTAAGATTTAGAGTGAGCCTGAGAAAACTCTAGTTGGGTTGTGAGGAAGTCACTCAAACCTTTTAAAAGTTTAGTGTGTTGAAAACACCAAGTTAGAGTTGAGCTTGTAAAAAATTAAGATTTGTGGAACCTTAAAAAGTTGTCAATGAAGTGGATGTATGATTAAGGCAATCAAAACCACTATAAACTCTTTGTGTTTGTTCTTCTCTACTCTATGTGAGCAAGGATTTTTGCCCCCACTCCCAGTGGAATGGTTCTTGTGACTTCGGCACTGTTAAGGCTCGGGGCCTTAGAGAACATGAACCTAAGTCTGGAGAAAATGGAGTCGCCACCCAAAAGGGCAGGGAAAAAGAAAGGGGTGGATGACTCAATTCCTAAGGAATCCCTAACCCCCTAATGGGTTCTAAAAGTTGGGTACGTGTGGGGAAGGTGAGAAATGGCCCAGCACCCGAACAACGCCCGGTTCATTGGAACCGGCCTCCTTTACAGGTCTTAATATTATAAAATTCTTAAATATAACAATATTATCCATATTACACACAACAATTGAAATAAAACATCATTATATTAAATCAAAGCAATGTCCAAACAAAGCAAATAAATGGATACCCATCCGAAGATGGAAACATGTCCTTACATCATCCATGTCTAAACTAATAGGACACCCCCCAAAAGATAGAAACATGTCCTTTACATTGGTCTAAAATATAAAAACTATTTAAATTACATGATATTTAACTAATGAGGTACCCACAAAGTGGAAACATACCTCTTACAATATTTGAAAATCAAAATAAATCGATAAAAGTAAATAATCACTCATCATAAATAAATCATTCATCAAAGATATTAAACATCAATCAAAATATATAATAAACATTCATCTATGATAAATTAAATAAATCAAGCATTAAAATTAAATAAATCAACCATCAAAGCATATAATAAACTACATAATCAAATCTAAAAATAAAGCAAGTAAAGATACAAATTAGGGTTTATTGTTTCAATTTAAAGTTCTTTAATTAATATTTAGGGTTTTGGGATTTTAGTATTATTATTGTTATTTATTTAGCCTACTGTAAAGGCTTTGGAAAATTGAAATTGATTAGGGTTTCATGAATCAAATTAGGGTTTAGGGGTAACATCATAAAATTAGGGTTTTGGAATCTTAAGATATTAGGTTTATAATTCATGTTTACTGGATTGTTATTTTAGTTTTATTAGATTATGGCCTTAGGGTTTAGATTAACTAGTTTGAGATTTTAAATTCAATGAATTAGGGTTTAGGAAAACTTAGGCTTTACTATTTTGGTTTTTAGAAAAAGTTAGGGTTTTTAGTATTTTAGAAAACATATTTTGTTTTAGGATTTAAAAAAATAGTTTAGAGTTTTATAAAAGTAATTATGATTTTTAGAAACTGTAAAGTAGATTAGGGTTTGGAGATTTAAGAAAACATTTGGAAATTTTGGAAGAAAGTTTGGAGGAAAACAATTTAGGGTTTTTTAAAGTTTTTGAAAATAGGAGAAACAATTTAAGATTTTTAAGGTTTTTGAAAACAGAAGAAATGAATTAGAGTTTTTTTCGTGACAGAAGAAATAAATTAGGGTTCTTGAGGTTTTTTTTAGGTTTTTTAGGAAACGGAAGAAACAATTAGGTGTCTTAAGGTTTTTGGAAATAGAAGAGTACTTTTTAGGGTTATTGAAACAAAGATCAAATTACTACATATTTAAGGATCAAAGTACAGTGTGCATGTTCTTATGAATCAAAGAAACAAAGCTACAGTAAATATATAATCTACGGTAATTTGGGTTCTGGACCCGAGTTAAGTTTTGGACTTAAAAGAGATTTTAGGTTCTGGAGCTAAGGGTAATTTGGGTTCTAGACCCGAGCTAAGTTCTAGACTTAAGAGAGATTTTAGGGTCTGGACCTAAGTGTAATTTGGGTTCTGGACCCGAGCTAAGTTCCGAACTTAAAAGAGATTTTAGGTTCTGGACCTAATGGTAATTTGGGTTCTGGACCCGAGCTAAGTTCTGGACTTAAGAGATATTTTAGGTTATGGACCTAAGGGTAATTTGGGTTCTGGACCCGAGCTAAGTTTCGGACTTAAAAGAGATTTTAGGTTCTGGACCTAATGGTAATTTGGGTTCTGGACCCGAGCTAAGTTCTAGACTTAAGAGAGATTTTAGGTTCTGGACCTAAGGGTAATTTGGATTCTGGACCCGAGCTAAGTTTTGGACTTAAAAGAGATTTTAGGTTTTGGACCTAAGGGTAATTTTGGATTCTGGACCCGAGCTAAGTTCTGGACTTAAAAGAGATTTTAGTTGTTTGCAAAAAATATAGTCATTAGTATATAAATTTTGTTTGCAAAAAATTTACCTGATTTTTTATGCACATATTTTCTCCTTGACCCCTACGTGTAAAAATATTTTTAAAGTGAAAAAATATTTATATACACGCAAGTATTTGAATGATTAAATTGAATAATTGAGTTTCCTATTTATTTACTGTGTAGTCACTGTTCATGTACTATTTACTATTCATAAATAGTAACCTACTATTTATAAATAGTATCCTACTATTTATAAATAGTAACCTATTATTTGTAGATAGTAATCTACTATTCATCAATAGTGAAATGTCGTTCCTCTATATAAACCACCGATTTCTTCATTTCATTTACAGGCAGCAATCTTTTCATTCTATAAGCATTTCAAGTTTAGTATATAGTTTTGAAAAAATGCATGCTTCAAGATCAGGAACTCATTCTAATGCTGAGTTATTGGAGTTTATTCGGTATCATGAAGATGGAAATATAGGTCTACTAGCCGGGATACCGCTTCATCATAGTTCAAATCCAAAGAGCAAGGTAATTATTTTTTCATTTCTTTTCTTTATTTCTTTCATTTTTTCTATTTTTTTAATATATTTATTTTATTTGTTTTCTTTGTTTGTTTTTGTTTTTATATATTTTTATTTTTATTTGTTTGTTTTTCATATTTTCTGTTTTTTAAAAAAATTTAGGAAAAATATATTAATTTAAGAATTTAAGTAGATAGAATAATGATATACTTGCCAGGTGTTAACTTACCTGGCTCCTTGTTAGCGTGATCATTGCATTATTTGAGGCAGAGGGAGTATCTACAAAGCCCAACAATGGTATGATGTAGCGCCTTCTCGGGTAAGGCAGATTATCCGAGATTGCAGCTTTGAGAGCTTCATCTTACAATTACCATCCGAGAAGTATCTGATAGACCGGATCGTAGTCCAGGCGCTTGCAGAATGATGGTTGAACAGAACTCATACTTTTCACTTGCCCATTGGAGAGATGACAATTGGTCCGGTCGACTTTGCTGCTATAATCGGCATTCGGTATGATGGTCTTCCAGTTCCTCTTACCAATAATGTTCTAACATTTGAGGAAATTCAACAATTAATTGGTATGGAACCATCATATAAAGGGCCTTTTAAGATAAAAATCGAGCCAATTCATAGTTATTGGATGAACTACAAAGGACGGGTTCACAGAGACTCAGCCCAACAGTATGCTCGAGGATTTTTGCTATATTTGCTCGGGTCGACCATTTTAGGTAGCACTAAATTCGCCATCCATTTGTCAGTGTTGAGGGCCCTTACTTATATGAGGACGGTACCACTTTACTGCTGGGGTGAAGCTGGTCTTGCCTGTCTTTACCATGGTTTTGACAAAATTTGCCGAAATAAGAAGTCTTTTGTTGGCTTTATGGCAGTTGTCGAGGTATTCTTCTTCCACCAATATCAATTCCATTCTTATTCTTGTATGAATAGGCATGGGCATATAAACACAACCTTGTGAGGGTGCCTGGTATTTTCCGAGAGAGAGTCGGGCATCCGAGATTAAATTTCTGGTTGTTAGAGCATATAAAAGTTTCCGGCTCTCACCATGTGCATACCCAACGTTTTGTCTTGAGTTGCCTATCCTAGGACTAGGTAAAATAGCATTACTATACTTTAAAATTTATGTGAAAGTTTACTTACATTATGTCATTTTGTAGGTGAATTTGGCCTGGTGGAACCTAGAAGAGCAGACAAACTGGACTTCCTCCATGAATGCTGCACTGTCTTTTCAACATACTCGCTGAGTCATCGCCAGCCCTGCGTCTAGTGGCTGGTTTCTCAGAGAGAGAGTATATGAGTGGTTTCTTGGTCTCTAGTAGCGGAGGATCCCGATGCATTGCCCAGAATATACTTTAGATATTACATCAATGCCAGAGAATGCATGGTGGCTGGCCCGGCACTGTTATGATGTTGAAACATTTCTCTATCCACCGGGTGCATCTTATAACCATTTTATTCAAATAGGGCTCTTGAACTTTGATGTATCTCCTATTGGTGTACGGGAAATTTCCAAAGAAAATGAGGATAGAAATGAAGAGGAACATCATGGAGAGGGAGGAGAATTCGTTCCACATCTCGGGGCTAGCACTTCTTAGGTAAAACTTTTACTATTTTTCCATTGCAATCGCTTCTTTCTTAACTTGCTTTGACTTTTTTAATGATTGTTGTAGGTTGTTGGCTCATTTGATCATGAGGCTGAACCTTCTTTTACTGCTCCTTCATTTGCTCATTCTAGTCCGCCAGATATGCCATCTCATCCACATGGTATTGATATGAATTACCTGGTAAGTTTTCTTGTTCCATGATAACTTATGCTATATGTATGATTATGTATGCTCTTACTCTTTTCCTTTCTGGCTCACAGCAGATGCTTGAAGAACAAAACAAGAAACTTCAAGAAGAGTTGGCCGTTAGTCGTCAGCAGGTTTCCCATTTTGAAAATTTGTATCATCAATCAGAACAAAATTTCTTAGACTTTTGATTTCTAGGGATGAGGGATTCTGATGCTTCTTCATCTAAAGGCCCCCAAACTAATGACCATGAGATCCTTTCGTCTACTTCTGTTGAGGACCGTGACAGATCGAAACTCCAAGGTAATAGGAATTTTGGTGCTCTTGTTTCGAGCGGACTCAGGACAATGTTTACTCAATTTTTCAGAGCTTTATTTGATGATCTACCAACTCATTCTTAGTGATGTATGAATATTGTATCAATTGAGTAAACATTGTACAATAAGCATAAAAATAATAATGATAATATATAATGTTTATTTTACTGCAACTTTTTTCCTTTTTTTTCCTTTTTTTTCTTTTTTTTTCTTTTTTTACTTTTTACTTTTTTTTAATATATGCATATATATCATAATTATTCCGCCACAATTTCCCTTTTTACATTCACAGCCGCATCAATTATCTAAAACGAAATGCAACACGACAATTAAAAGAAATTGTTGCTAATTCTTTTCCTCATGCATCACGGTCTCACTCTTTTTCCTTATCAATTTTGGAATAGCATGGGTTCTTCTATATAAATTACTTTTCACACCATAATTTCATACAGAAACCAAGAGATTTTCCACTTCAACATAAAAACTCCTTTTATCAATTCTAATTTTTCTTCATCCTTCCACGATGACCGAACTTCATTTGAAGAAAATAAAAATTCTATTTAAGAAAATGGATGCCATTCACTTGAAGCAAATATCTTGGTCAAAGATTGATACTTTAAAGTGTTTTCAAAATGTTAAATTGGACCATTCCTTTTGACGCATACCCTTAGCAACGATGGCAGCAAACCCAACGTATAACAATGGTAGAGAACTCCTTGAAACTTGATAATCACCTCCTAAGGGACCCAACGCCTATAAAGAGATGCGAACTCACTATGATTGAAGGATTTAGTTGGTAAGAAGAAGGAAAATGCCACAACTCTTGTTGATAAGTAAACCTAATTCTTGATGCAAAGAAAGAATTAAAGAATCCACTCTAATCTATCTCATGAAAATTCACAAGAAGAACTTGTAGAAGAATTAGAAATTTTTTATTAATTGTTGTTGTCTCAAATTCGGCCTAATAGTGCCCTAAAATAAGGGTTACAAAATTCCTAATTGCATATGGAAAATTAAGACTAAAACATTCCTAATTGCATAAGGAAAACATTCCTAATTGCATAAGGAAAACATTCCTAAATGCATAAGGAAAATATAAAGTATGGAAACAAAATCCTAATCCACTAAGGAAAATATAAAGTATGGAAACAACAAAACTAATCCAATAAGGAAAATATAAAGTATGGAAACAACCAAACTAATCCCTTCAACAAAAGAAACGCCCCACACTATTTGGGCCGTCCATGGGCCTTAAATTACTTCCCAAGGCTTTATATGAACCCCCATGGACCTTTCTTGCACGTTGGACCTTTCTTTAGCTAGCCTTTAGCTTCCACACTAAGCATCATAATCAGCTTTGGTGTGCCTTCTTCAAGCTCTATCTCCATCTTCTTGAATGATAATTCTTGAAGGTCTTTGGAAATCTCTTCTTGAATATGCAAAGCCATTCTAGCTTGATATCTCTTTGCCTTGCTCCTAGTGATTGGTCCACTTGCTAGCTTCAAGGGATCCTTTCTTGCATCATTCTCCCCCTCTTCAAAAAGATTTGTCCTCAAATCTGCATCATCAAAAGGAGAAAGATCACTTACATTGAAAGTAGCACTAACATTATACGTACCTGGTAAGTCGATCTTGTAGGCATTATCATTAATCTTCTCCAGCACTTGGAATGGGCCATCTCCCCTTGCTTGCAACTTGTTCTTCCTTTAGTTAGGAAACCTCTCTTTTCGAAAATGCACACAAACCCAATCTCCTACTTGAAACTTAATCTCACGTCTCCCTCTATTTGCAGAATCAGCATATCTCTTGTTCATTTTCTCAATATTCGCCCTTGCTTTCTCATGCATCTCTTTCACCAATTTAGCTTTCTTCTCACCATCTAAACTAACAAGCTCATGAGAAGGTAAAGAAACAAGATCCAAAACTGTTAGTGGGTTAAAACCATAAACAAGCTCAAAAGGTGAATATCCTGTAGAAGAATGAATAGCACGATTATAAGCAAACTCAATAAATGGCAAACAATCTTCCCAAGAACTCAAATTCTTACCCACTAAAGCTCTCAACATGGTACCTAAAGTTTTGTTTACTACTTCTGTTTGTCCATCCGTTTGAGGATGACAAGTGGTGGAAAATAACAACTTCGTACCTAACTTTCCCCAAAGCACACGCCAAAAGTGAGACAAAAACTTGGTGTCTCTATCAGAAACTATGGATTTTGGTATCCCATGAATTTGAACCACCTCCCTAAAGAAGAGTTCGACCACTAAACTAGCATCATCACTCTTATGACATGGGATAAAGTGTGCCATCTTACTAAACCTATCAACAACGACAAATATGCTATCTCTCCCCCTCTTAGTCCTTGGTAATCCTAAAACAAAGTCCATACTAATGTCCATCCAAGGAGAACTAGGAACGGGTAATGGCATATACAAACCATGAGGCATAGACTTAGACTTAGCTTGCCTACAAGCCAAACAAGCCTTACAAGCCTTACAAATATGAATTACATCCCTTTTCATATTCGGCCAATAAAAGTGTTCATTCAGCATGTCTAAAGTCTTATTAACTATAAAATGCCCCATCAAACCCCCACAATGTGATTCTAATACTAGCAAATCTCTCATAGAACATCTAGGCATGCATAATTTTGAACCCTTAAACAAAAACCCATCATGTCTATAGAAAGAATTAAAAGCACCATGCTCACAAGCATCATAAACATTGCCGAAATCAAAATCACCAACATATAAGTCCTTTATACATTCAAATCCAAGCAATTTAGTACTCAAAACATTAAGTAAAGCGTACCTCCTTGAAAGTGCATCTGCCACTACATTGTCTTTACCTTGCTTGTATTTGATCATATAAGGAAACTTCTTAATCTTCACAACCCATTTTGCATGTCTTTTATTCAACTTGCCTTGCCCTCTCAAATGCTTCAATGATTCATGGTCTGAATGGATCACGAATTCCTTGGGCAGCAAATAATGCTCCCATACTTCCAATGCTCTCACCAAAGCATATAGCTCCTTGTCATAAGTTGAATAATTCAGCTTTGCTCCATTAAGCTTTTCACTAAAGTATGCAATGGGCTCCTTCTCTTGCATCAAAACAGCTCCAATACCTACACCAGAAGCATCACATTCAATTTCAAAAGTAGAATCAAAGTTAGGTAAAGCTAAAATGGGTGTATTAGAAAGCTTCTCTTTCAAAGCATCAAATGCTTCTTGTTGCTCCTTGCCCCAAACAAACCCCACTTCTTTCTTGATTATGCTAGTCAAGGGGGCTGCCAATGTAGAGAAATTAGGGACAAATCTCCTATAGAAGCTTGCCAATCCATGAAAACTCCTCACTTCTGTCACACTTGAAGGATTCGGCCACTCTTGGATAGCTTTCACCTTCTATTGATCAACTTCAATTCCCTGCATACTTACAACAAAACCAAGAAAAACAACCCTATCTAGAGAAAAAGAACACTTCTTAAGCTTAGCATAAAGGTTTTGCTCCCTAAGGATTTCAAGCACTTTCCTAACATGTTCAACATGTTCTTCCTCAGTTTTGCTATAAATCAGAATATCATCAAAGTAAACTACCACAAACTTACCTAAATAAGCTCTCAAAACATGGTTCATTAATCTCATGAAAGTACTAGGTGCATTAGATAAACCAAAAGGCATAACTAACCATTCATACAAACCATATTTCATTTTGAAGGCAGTCTTCCATTCATCTCCAGGCTTCATGCGAATTTGATGATAACCACTCATAAGATCAATCTTTGTGAAACATTTCGCCCCATGCAATTCGTCCAACATGTCATCAAGTCTAGGAATGGGATGTCTATACTTCACAGTAATCTTGTTCACAGCCCCACAATCAACACACATCCTCCAAGAACCATCTTTCTTGGGTACTAATAAGACTGGAACGGCACAAGGACTAAGGCTCTCGCAAACCAAGCCTTTCTCCAAAAGCTCTTCAACTTGTCTTTGCATCTCTTTTGTCTCCATAGGATTGCTCCTATATGCTGGCCGGTTTGGAATTGTAGAATAGGGTATGAAATCAATTTTATGTTCAATCCCTCTTAATGGCAGCAAACCACTAGGAAGGTCTTTAGGAAACACATCCTTAAAATCCTGCAACAAAGACACAAAACTAGAAGGTAAAGAATCAAGAGATTCTTCACTGTCAGCTAGTAACAATTCTTTATACATAATAATGAGTACAGGCTGCCCTACAACTATCTCTCTTGCTCTTGCATAAAAAGTATGTTTTGCTTTTTTTCCTTGCTTATTTTCT
The DNA here is from genome assembly GCA_947685225.1 of Garcia nutans. NCBI lineage: Eukaryota > Viridiplantae > Streptophyta > Magnoliopsida > Malpighiales > Euphorbiaceae > Garcia > Garcia nutans. The sequence continues at coordinate 5,815,716 of CANTUV010000013.1, forward strand.
CTCACCAATGGGCCATTTATTTGTTTGCTTACTTTCTTTTGACTCTCGGCCTCTTTTCCCTTTCTGCACTCACTCACTTTATTATTTTCTCTCTCCGTACCCTTAGAATTACCCTTCGGTGTTGAAGAAACATCATTGGCCGAATTTGAACCCCCTTGGTTCATGTTGGCCGAAACTTCTTTCTCCCTCTCTAGCATCCTCTTCTGATCTTCATACACCTCTTGAGGTGATAATGGTGCTAGAATAACCTTCTTTCCTTCATAAGTAAAGGTATACTTATTAGAAAAGCCATCATGTTGTGCCCTTCTATCATGCTGCCATGGTCTTCCTAATAGCAAATGTCCAGCTTGCATTGGCACTACATCACACAAAACCTCATCTTTATACCACCCAATGGAGAATGGTACCTTGACTTGCTTCAACACTTTTACTTCCCCAGTGTCATTGAACCATTGCAACTTGTAAGGATTGGGATGTTTAAGACAAGCTAACCCCAATTTATCCACCATTGTAGTACTAGCAGCATTGGTACAACTTCCACCATCAATGATAAGTGTACAAACCTTACCATTCACCAAACACCTAGAGTGGAAAAGATTCTCCCTTTGATCCAAGCCTTCTTCCTTGACTTGAATATTCAAGGCTCTTCTAGTAACAAGCATCTCTCCATGTTCAGCATTCAAGACTTGATTCTCCCAAGCCTCTTCATCATATTCGGCCCTATCACCACATTCGGCCTCCTCTTCTTCTTCATGTTCAGATTCTGATTAAATTTCCCCTTCATGGGTTGCAATCATCACCCTCTTTTTCGGACATTGAGAAGCAATGTGTCCACTTCCCAAACACTTGTAGCATTTAATTTCCCTACTTGGAGTAGGTCTAGAAGGTGTTTCCTTGGCTGTTTTTGCATCCCCATCATTCAGCTTCTTAAAATTAGGATTGTATGAAGAATTCTTTTGGAAAGAACCCTTGTAATCCCCTTTGTAGGAACCTCCACTCGAACTTGAACCCTTGAAGTTTGAAAAATTTCCACTAGCTTTAGAGTAGCTAGTTTTCGAAATAGCTTTATTCTTCAATCTTCTCTCTCACTTCATGGCCTTTTGAACTAACTCTTCCATTGTGTTGAATTCATACATCTCCAATTCATTGGCTATATTCAAATTCAATCCCCTAAGAAATCATGACATCTTCTTGTCTTCATCTTCATCAATATTTGCCCTAGCCATGATCATCTCCATCTCTTTATGGTACTCTTCCACACTTCTTCCACCTTGAACTAGTCTTGCTAGTCGATTGTACAAATCCTGAATGTAGTGAGATGGTGCAAATCGGCTTCTCATTAGTTCTTTCAAGGTTGACCATTCAGGAATAGGCCTCATACCTTTCCCTCTTCTATTAGCTTTCAATTGATCCCACCAAAATGTAGCATACCCTTTGAACTCTACGGCTGCCAAAACTGATTTCTTCTCTTTGGTATAGTTGTGGCATTCGAAAATCTGCTCAACTTTCCTCTCCCATTCTATGAACTCTTCTACATTGTTCTTCCCTTCAAAGGAAGGAATCTTCATCTTGATGGAAGTAAGGTCACCATCAGTGGTAGGTTGATTTCCACCTTCATCTTCATCTTCTTCCCTTTCGGCTGCTTCTAGGGCTTCAAGATTTCCTTGCCCTTCTCTCCTAAGCACTCTTCTAGCTCGTATTATGGGATTTGGATGTGCTGCTGGCTGCCCTTGTTGCACTTGCTAAATTTGTTGTGCTTGTCGTGCTGCATTCTCTTGCAATCTAGTATCCATCATCTCCATTCGACCAAGCATTGTTGCCAAAGTCTCATTAAGCCTAGCCAAGCTTTCGGCCATAGCTCCTTCTTTGCTAGTCTCTTCTCCTTTTCCAGCCATGTTAACAAACAAACAAACTCAAAGAAACAAGATTAGTAATAATCAAAATTCACTCAAGTGTTTAGAATTACCTCACTTTTCTTGTCTCCTTGATTGCACTTCAGAACCAAGCTCACCAACCAAAAATTGTCAAGTCGTTCAAGAAACTAGAACCTAAATCCTAGAACTAGATAGAAAATAAGACAAGTATCCGGAGGCAATGCAAGGTAATTTGCACTACACGATATAAAACCAAGTATCGACACAACCAAATGATACTTAGCAATGTAATGGAATTAAAAGCTAGATAAAGAAATCAGAAACAATGACGACAATAAACAAGACAAATTTGGATATAATGAATCAAAAACAACCTACACATGGCAAGCTGCTTTATGGACCTAATCAATTCTACCTAAAACGCTAGCTTCTAGACTCTAATTCCCACCTATAACACTCAAATAACATGAATATTAAGGTCTGATTTTTGAATTCCAAAAGCCCCTTAAAAGGTGAAATTTTTCGCCCAAAAATTTTATTACTTCTCACCCATCTAGATCTGATCCTTAGCACCCAAATAGGAAGAATATCAAACAATTTTTGTTGAGGTGGTTTTGTACTCTTTTTTTTTTTGCTTCCTCTCACTATCCCCTTGATTCGGGACTTAATTTACTCCCAAGGACTTTTCGAAATCTGGACTTAATTCGCAACCCTAGATTCACTCAAGATCAAATTGAAATCAAACTTGAACACAAACTCTAGCTTTTGCTTTCTTTCAAGAACCCTAATTCTTGGTTTTGAAATTCTCCAAGAATCCTTTCCTAGGTTCGTTTTCACCCTAAGAATACCCTCCTTCAATTCGGCCTTGATCAGAATTGATATATGACTCTTTTTCGAAAATTAAAGACTAGACTCTTTAAGAACCCTAAAATGCAGAAAATTAAAAGACCTAAATTAACAAACCCTAGAAAGACAAAGTAGATAAAAATTACCTTGTAGCAAGGCTCTGATACCAAATGACGCGGACCCTTAGCAACGATGGCAGCAAACCCAACGTATAACAATGGTAGAGAACTCCTTGAAACTTGATAATCACCTCCTAAGGAACCCAACGCCTATAAAGAGATGCGAACTCACTATGATTGAAGGATTTAGTTGGTAAGAAGAAGGAAAATGCCACAACTCTTGTTGATAAGTAAACCTAATTCTTGATGCAAAGAAAGAATTAAAGAATCCACTCTAATCTCTCTCACACGAAAATTCACAAGAAGAACTTGTAGAAGAATTAGAAAATTTTTATTAATTGTTGTTATCTCAAATTCTGCCTAATAGTGCCCTTAAATAAGGGTTACAAAATTGCATAAGGAAAACATTCCTAATTGCATAAGGAAAACATTCCTGATTGCATAAGGAAAACATTCCTGATTGCATAAGGAAAAGATTCCTAAATGCATAAGGAAAACATTAAGTATGGAAACAAAATCCTAATCCACTAAGGAAAATATAAAGTATGGAAACAAAATCCTAATCCACTAAGGAAAATATAAAGTATGGAAACAACCAAACTAATCCAATAAGGAAAATATAAAGTATGGAAACAACCAAACTAATCCCTTCAACATAAGAAACGCCCCACACTATTTGGGCTGTCCATGGGCCTTAAATTACTTCCCAAGGCTTTATATGAACCCCCATAGACCTTTCTTGCACGTTGGACCTTTCTTTAGCTAGCCTTTAGCTTCCACACTAAGCATCATAATCAGCTTTGGTGTGCCTTCTTCAAGCTCTATCTCCATCTTCTTGAATGATAATTCTTGAAGGTCTTTGGAAATCTCTTCTTGAATATGCAAAGCCATGCTAGATTGATATCTCTTTGCCTTGCTCCTATTGATTGGTCCACTTGCTAGCTTCAAGGAATCCTTTCTTGCATCACCTTTTTACATGCCATGGCTTCTTTTTGGAATGTGGATTCTAGGACATTTAAAATTAATGGCTTTGAAATATGTCCCTTGATTGAAGAATTTGAGGCCATCCTTGGATATCCAAATAATCAACAAATGGCATTACCCATGTTGATTTCCAAGACTCAACAGAAGATGCAGATGTTATTTCAAATTTCAAAGCCCGAAGTTCTTTAGTTGATGAGAGGTGAGAAAATTCTACTTGCTCCCTTGATTGATTTTTGTCTCTCTCATTTGGCTCCTACTAAGGCTTGGGGACGTATTCTTTGTCTTTGCTTCTGATGGGCGATATTGATCCACGAGTATTGGATATCATGGACCAAATGGAAGGAGGCTTGCTGCCGATATCCATGATCTTAGCCAAGACTTTAGTTGGATTAGACCAACTTAAATCAGGATTGTCAAAGAGACTGACCGGGAGTCCATTACTGCTTTAGGTAATTACCTAAACTGCCCTTTCGGGTTTTCAATTTAGGTTATCTCTTTCTTCTTTTTTATTGCTCTAATTTTTGCCTAGTCCGCCCATGCGAGTTTTCGGAACTAGCGAGCTTCCTAATTTTTTCCTAAGCTGCCCTTGCGAGTTTTCAACTTAGCGGACCTCTTTTATTATATTTTTATATCGCTCTAATTTTTGCCTAGTCCACCCATATGGGTTTTCGAAACTAGCGAGCTGTCCTAATTTTGCCTAAGCTGCCCTTGCGGGTTTTCAACTTAACGGACTCTTTTATTATATTTTTATATCGCTCTAATTTTTGCCTAGTCCGCCCATGTGGGTTTTCAGAACTAATGAGCTGTCCTAATTTTTGCCTATGCTGCCCTTGTGGGTTTTCAACTTAACGGACTCTTTTTTTTTTCCTCACAGATTTGGCTTCAGGAGCATCTTTGCTTGCTTGATACTCCATCCATGGATTTTGCCAGATATTTACCACGGCATCATTCTACTAGAAAGCTACTCCATCCTGCTTCTTCATATGCTGACTAGGTTGAATGGATCCACTCACGCGCTGAAGTCAACATCCATTGGTTGGTACCTTGGTGGAATATTTCTCGTATCACCATGCGGACATACTTGATATATGTTCCTTTTGCTGCTCTTCTTAGAGGTACTTGCTATGATCCTCACCGGCTTAGCTGTCAGTACGAAGCTGAGCCTCACGATTCTAAATTCACTTCTGATTTAGACATGCCTTGCTTGACTGAAGCCTACTTGGATCGGCTGAAGTAAAGCTGGCCTGCACATTACACGTATCGTCTGCCATAGATTTTACATTTGTCAATTCAGAAAGTGTATTGTTAGGATGAAAAAACAATTAAAGTAATAAAAGATGCTTCTTTTTCTTTTATAATTTGTCATCACCATTTGATACTATGTTCATTTATTTCATCCATATCTGGTCAAATACTTATAACAGTGCACATAAAATAATTTTAATAATAATTATGTTTTATTAAATTGGGGAACAACAGAACATAAAGCCAGGATACACAAGATCACTTCCGTTGCCAACTAGCCCTTTAGGGTTTTCTAATTGATGATTTTCTCTCATTTAGCCCTAATTGTTTCCTAGCCTGCCCTTTTGGGTTTTCGGAGCTAGCAGATTGCACTAACTTTTGCCTAGGCCGCCCTTTTTGGGTTTTCAACCTAGCAATCTCCTTTCCTTTTCTCTTCTTTTTTTATATATAAAACCTCTTCAACCTGTCGATGTTCACTGGCTCACTAAACTCATTCCCATCCATGTCTGATAGCTTCACTGCACCCTTGTTCATGAATTGTTTCACGACATTTGGCCCTTCTCAACTAGGCCTAAACTTCCCTCTTGGACCCGATACATTAGGCTTACATTGTTTCAACACCAAATCCCCAACTTTGAGTTTTCTTATCTTAACTCTTCTATTATAAGCCCGAGCTATCTTCCTTTGATATAATTGATGATGATACAGTGCCTTTAACCTTCGCTCATCTAGTAAAGCTAACTGTGTGTTTCTGCTTCCTGCCCATTCTGTTTCAGGCAGTTCAGCTTCCAAGACTACTGTTAATGACTTGATCTCAATTTCAATTGGCAATACTGCTTCCATTCCATAAACCAAGGAGAACGGTGTCATTCCAGTCGGTGTTCACACTCTTATTCTATATCCCCACAAAGCAAAAGGAAGCATCTCTGACCAATCCTTGTATGTCTTGGTCATTTTGGACAGAATTTGCTTAATTGTCTTGTTTGTTGCTTCTACTGCACCATTAGCCTTTGGTCTATAATGAGATGATTGGTGATGATGGATTCAGTACTTCGACATTAAATTCTTAACTGCTCCTTGAAACTGTACCCCATTGTCTGATATCACATTATGTGGGACCCCGTATCTATAGATAAGGTTCTTTTCAATGAATCTAACCATTTGACTTGCCCCCAATTTGTTGAAGGATTCAGCTTCGACCCATTTTGAAAAATAATCTATCGCTACTACAATGAAACGGTGACCGTTTGAGGCCGCCGGATGTATCTCTCCTATAATGTTGATACCCCAAGTGGCAAAGGGCCAGGGTGAAGACATAGAATGCAATTCTTCAGGAGGCATGTGATTCAAGTTACCATACATCTGACATTGTTGGAACTTCTTTACAAACTCAATACAATCTCTCTCCATGGTCAACCAGTAGTAACCTTATCGAATAATCTTCTTAACTAGGGCCAAACCACTCATGTGTAGACCACAACTTCCCACATGTATTTCTGACATGATATGCTCCACTTCAGGCTTCCTTAAACATCTCAAATGCACCCCATCAGGACATCTTCGATATAACTCTCCATGGAATGTGATGTATTGCAAAGACCACCACCTTATGGCTCTTCTTTCTTTCTTTGCTGCCCCCGACGAGTATTCCCTTTCCTCTAAAAATCATCTTATAGTATCATACCACGCATCACAGTCTGTATCAGTTTCCATGATTGTCTCATATTCATAGCAAGGAGTTGATGATCTGATCAAAATCAAAGGCTTAATGCATAAACTGACAGGATTTTCCCATACCGAAGCCAATGTGGCTAGGGCATCAGCCATCTGATTTTCTTCTCTTGATAGGTGTATAAACCTAAACTCCTTAAAATTCTTCTTCATCATGGTCAGGTAATGGTGGTATGGTTTTAATTTTTCCTCTTTCAACTCCCACTCTCTATTTACTTGGGATACTACTAGCAATGAATCGCCAAAAACTTCCACCTTATCCACCTTCATAATCATTAGGGTTTCCAAACCAAAGATACAAGCTTCGTATTCCACCATATTATTGGTTGCCCTGAATTTCAACTTCTTGGCTAAAGGGATAAGTTACCCTTCGGGCGATTCTAGTATGACTCCCAAACCTGCTCCTTTCCTGTTTGCTGCTCCGTCAAAATACATTTTCCACCGTTGTACTTCAATTGCCTTTAAATGTTCATCCGAAAATTCCAAGATTACCTCTTTGCTATCTGGTAATGGTTGTTGGGCCAAGAATTCTGCCAATGCTCTACCTTTGATTGTTTTCCTGGTTACATACTCGATCTCAAATTCTTCTAATATTATCAACCAGCGACCATATTTCCCAATCAAAGAGGGTGTCTCCCTTAAGTACTTCATTGGGTCCAACCTGGAAATTGCTTACACACTATACGATTGAAAGTAATCCTACAACTTCTTAGAAGACCAAACCACGGCTATATAGGTCTTTTCAATGATACTATATTTAATTTCATAAGGTAGGATCTTTTTACTCAAATATTAAACTACATGCTCAATCCCTGACTCATCTGCTTGGGCTAGCATGGCTCCTATTGACTCTTCTTCTACTGCTAAGTATAGTAATAGAGGTTTCCTGGGTTTAGGTGGTTTTAAAATAGGTGGATTCAGCAAATACTCTTTTATTCGTTCAGAGGCCCTTTGACATTCTTCATTCCATAGGACAGGCTGATTCTTTTTAAGCAATTTGAAGATAGGCTCACAGATTGCTGTGAGCTTTGCTATGAATCTGCTAATGTATTGTAATTTACCAATAAATCCCTGAACTTCTCTCTCCATCTTAAGGGCTGGCATATCCTTGATTGCTTTAACTTTGTCAGGATCAATCTCAATGCCATTTGGGCCAATCACTTGTCCCAATAATTTGCCTGAGGTAACCCCAAACACACACTTCTTCGGGTTTAATCTTAGCTTATATTTCAATGCTCTATCGAAGAATAATTCTAAGTTTTGGAAGTGTTGTTCCCTTGTATCCGATTTCACCATCATATCATCAACATATACTTCAACTTCTTCATGCATCATGTCATGAAATAGTATGGTGGCCATCCTTTGGTAGGTTGCTCCAGCATTCTTTAAACCGAACGGCATCACCCTATAACAAAATATACCCCACGTAGTAATGAAAGCAGTTTTGGCTTTATCCTCTTGGGCCATTAACACTTGGTTGTATCCAAAAAATCCATCTACAAATGAGTGTAGCATTCTAGAGGCTGCACTGTCAATGAGAACATCTATATGGGGTAAAGGAAAATCATCTTTAATGGAAGCCTTGTTTAAATCTCTATAGTCCATACAGATCCTTATTCTTCCATCTTTCTTTGGCACGGGTACTATGTTGGCTAGCCAATTTGGATACTCTATCACTTCAAGGAACTTTACTTGTATTTGTTTAGTGACCTCTTCTTTAACCAATTCAGCCCGCTCAGGTCTTAATCACCTAAGCTTTTGTTTCATAGGTTTCATGTGAGTGTAAGTAGGAATAAAATGTTCGGCTATGTCTCGATCTATTCCAGGCATATCCTCATAAGACCAAGTAAATACTTCTTCATATTTTTTGAATATTTTCAAATCTCTCTCTCATCAGGAGTAAGGTCGAATGTTATGCTAATGTTTTAGGATTTTCAATTATTCCCAAATTTAATGATTGTGTGTCAACAGAATTAATATTAAAGATGCTCATGTAACTGCTATTTGAATGTATGCAACCATTAGGAGAAACATCACACAAGTAAGCAAAATCAGACTTTATTACATTCATTTTGGAAAAGAAAACATCAACATCCTCATACAAAGCAGACAAATTAAAATCAAAATCAAAATCATTGTTCTCAAAATCATAAGGCAGAATGTCTTCAAACTTTTCTTCAACCAGGGTAGCAATCTCCTCCGGAGTCTTCTCGGCTTTCAGGATAGCTTCTTTCTTCTCTTTTGGATTGGATTCTTTATTGGCTGGCAGGGTGAGCTCTTTCTTCACTTGCTCTACTAGCTCAGCATCATCTGTAAAAATTTCAAAACCCGAGATCAACTTTCCCATGAACATGATTGGCTCGAGCTTTCCTTGAAGTGGTCCCATGTCCGGAGCTTTGACAAAGATCTCTTCAAGTGGTGAAAAGCTCATCTTCTCATTCTTCTTTGGATGGGCATTGTTGGCTTCATCATATCCCAACCCCTTTTTGGAAATTTGAGTTCTATAATATGGTAGCTTTGTCAAACCAGCCTTACCCTTTCCAAGACCAGCTTCAGGAAGGTAGTTCATGCACTTCATCATATTCAAGACTTTGGAGTCCATTACTTCATCATCAGAAATTGCAACTACTTGGAAATCATTGAGAGGCCTCTCAATCATTAGAGCGTTAACAATCTCATTATCTTCGGCCTCGATGACCACTGTCTCATCTTCATTAGGGAACTTGATCTTTTGATGAAGGGTGGAAGGAACTCCACCGAGAGGATGAAACCATGGACATCCCAAGAGTAAGGCAAAGGTCACAGGTATGTCCAAAATAACAAATTCAATAATAGATTCAATTGGACCAATCTTGACAGCAGCTTTGAAAGTTCCTTCGGCATGTCTCTTAATGTTGTCATAAGCCCGAATGGTCACCTCGATCAGGTTTAGATCCCTTATTGACATGGCTAGATTTGGCAATATTTTAAGTGGACAAACATTTATGGCGGACCCATCATCGACCATTACACATAGAGTCCTTTTCCCTTTGATTTCTATTTTGATAAAGAGAGGGCAAATGTGACTCTCCCCTCTTTCGGCAAATCAGCATCTGAGAAAGAATCCGCTCCCATATTAACTTCGCTCTTCTCTTGAATATCTTCACATTTCATTAACCCTCCAATTTTTATGAAGTTGGTCAGCTCCTCCGGTGTTGTGGAGGTAGAAATTGGCATGCTAGCTAAGGCCTTGGCCATAGTTTCTCGGTGCTTTTTAGAAGTAGCCAATAAGTCCCAAATACTAACACTTTCTTGGGTTCTTTTCAATTGCTTGAGCACAGTATCATCTTCCTCTTCTTTATTCCCTACTTCAACTTCCTTTCCCTTATTAATTTCTACCTCCTTAGGCAGTGGCCTTGCATAAGGCTTACCGGATCTAGTGTTCATTACTTCATCTTCTTCAGGCTCGGACCAAGTTCATTCCTCCTTCTTGGATACAAGATCATCCTCACTATCGCTTGAATCCCAAAACCCATTGACAATACAAATTGCTACTTCTTTACCCACCAAAGCTTGTTTAATTTTGCCAAATACCTTTTCTTCTTTGGTTGCTTATCCACCCACATTTTGAAAAGAAGACATGACAAAACTTTCATGCAAACCTCCTCCAATCATGAAGGTTGCCGGTGGTGGTACTCTATTGAACTTCGATAATGGGTTGTCTTTGGTGTTTGGCTTGTTGGGCTCGGGCAACTTCCCACTATCAATTAAATTTTGGATCTCATGTCACAACCTCACACATCTATCCTTGTCATGCCATTGCATTTGATGAAACTGACAAAATGCTTTAGTGTCGAAATTAGGTGGGAGAGCGTTAGGCAAAGGACGAGGATTTAAGGGTTGTAACAATCCCTTTATTTGAAGCTTATTGAGAACCCAAGACATCAGTTTCCCCAATTTTGAAAACTGCCTCCTTGTTCCTTGGTTAGTAGCATTGACGCCGACTGCCTTTTCCATGCTTTGGCTACCTGATTGATAGTTTTCTTTCTCGTTCCTTCTTGTTGAAAAATGGTTCTTCTCTCTTTCCCATTCTTCAATTTGCAAACCAACTTGGAGAAGATCTTTGAAATCATGGATGAGTGTATGAGACATCCTTTCACGAAGACTAGGTAACACCCCTCTCATAATCATCCTTATTTGATCAGATTCATCGGGCCTCTTCTTGAGCAAAGCGGCCTTGTTTCTCCATCTTTTCACATAGTCCACAAAATTCTCATTTGGCCTTTGTCTATTGGACTCCACTTCCATTAAGATAACTTTCATCTCAACATTGTATCCATGTTGTTGGATGAAGGCCTTATATAGCAAATCCCAACTCTTTTGTGTTCCATCATCTAAGGTATTGAACCAATTTTGGATAACAAGATCCAATGAGAGCATAAAGTACCTTAGAATTTTAGCCTTAGTAGCTCGGGCAGACTGCATAGCAATGATATACTGCTTCACATGGAGGTGAGGATTTTCGGTTCCATCAAACTTCACAAAAGATGGCATCTTGAACTTGTATGGAACTTCTTCATCTAGCTCAAATAATTTGTCAACTTTGGACATTTCTTCGGTTTTCAGCTTCTTCTCAAATTTCTTTTCTAAATTCGCGATCATCTTTTCAACATCAGAAGTCTCGATTTTCTCCATAGCTGATCTTTCAACAATCTTTGGTTCTTTCTTCTTGTCTTGAGGATCTTGGTAGTATTGAGCCCAATCATCATCATCATCAATGATCACCTTTTCATCATCAAAAACCACTTCACCAACTTTAGTCTTCCCTTTGTCCTTTGGCTTCTTAGTGCTAGCAGATGCTTTGACATGATTTCCTAAAATTGCAGTCAATTGGTTCTTCATGGTCTCAGCTAGGGCCTCTTTTATTTCTTCCATCTTGGCATTGAGGGCATCATCCACCATTCTTTGAATTTGTTCTGGCTCCATTGCTTTTGGTGAAAAAGAGATTGAGTCATTGCTATATTCTTAATCTTCGGCGTAGGTCAGATTGTCGTAAGCTTTTGGACTGTCATAATCCAGGGCTGTGAGACAGAGAGGATTAATGATATGAGATACAAATGTATGTATGTATGCATGTATGCACGAACAATTAACAAACAAGGACAAATAGGACGTTCCTTCCAACCTTATAACATCCACACACGAATGGCGAGTCTCATTTTCTAGGTCTATGGTTAACAAAATACGAACATGGAGTATCTTGTTTTCTAATATTTCCCTCGGACGTTTCAACCAATAGTTATATTTTCGAAAATGGAAATCAGGTCATAATAATTCCCATTAATTATGTTTTAATCCATTCAACCAACTAAAGTAGCTTTTATGCTATATTGGATTAAAACTAAATTAAGAGGTTTATTATAAATAGATTTCTCACTTGAAAAATTAACTAGTGGTTCATGATAAAAACAAGCCCATGATTAATTATTCTTAGTATAAACTAGGCTCACAATTGATTTTTGGTATTTCGTAATTGACCTAAATAATTTGCAAGCTCTTTGTAAGAGAAGGTTGGATGGATGAAAATAATTTTGTTTCTAAGCCCATTGTAAAAAACTTTAGAAAAAATGGATTTTGGGCTTAGTATTTGTATCATGAGAAAAGAATTGTTGATTTGTTTATGGAAAAGTTTTATATCCAAAGACCATTTTGAAAAGTTTTGAAAATAGCTTTGGTCTTTTGGATTCTAAAGAAAAAATTTATTTTGAGCTTACAATGTACTTAGGTCATATTAGAAAAAAGAACAAACCAAATAAATCATGATTTAAACTAAGATAAATTAACCATAGTCAAACAACATGCATTTCGGGTAAAAACCTAAGGAAAGTAACTAGGCCAATTACATGAGCTTTAGTCTTTGGGTAAAAAGGCTTAGGTTACCATAGCAAGTATATACCAAATGGTATGAGGCTATGAGTAGTTATGCCATGCTCGATCTCCATACCTTGAGTGAAAGTATGGTATTTCTTACATAACACAATACGGGTAACACGGCCATTCTAACTCATGCACACGATGTAATCTAATATGATGCAATGGATAATATCATTATAAGAAAAAATAGAATAATAAAAAGACCAACGAAATCAACTTCTCTTATCCCCAGTGGAGTCGCCACTATGAGCGGGGATTTTTGCCCCCACTCCCGGTGGAATGGTTCTTGTGACTTCGACACTGTTTAGGCTCGGGGCCTTAGAGAACACGGACCTAAGTCAGAATAAAATGGAGTCGCCACCTGGACGGGTAGGAAAAAAAGAAAGGGTTGGATGACTCGATTCCTAAGGAATCCCCAACCCCTTAATGGGTTCAGAAAGTTGGGTACGTATGGGGAAGGTGAGAAATGGCCTAGCACCCCCACAACGCCCGGTTCATTAGAACCGGCCTCCTTTACAGGTCTTAATATTATAAAATTCTTAAATATAACAATATTATCCATATTACACATAACAATTGAAATAAAACATCATTATATTAAAATCAAAGCAATGTCCAAATAAAGCAAATAAATGGACACCCATCCGAAGATGGAAACATGTCCTTACATCATCCATGTCTAAACTAATAGGACACCCACCAAAAGGTAGAAACATGTCCTTTACATTGGTCTAAAATATAAAAACTATTTAAATTACATGATTTTTTACTAATGAGGTACCCACAAAGTGGAAACATACCTCTTACAATATTTGGAAATCAAAATAAATCGATAAAAGTAAATAACCACTCATCATAAATAAATCATTCATCAAAGATATTAAACATCAATCAAAATATATAATAAACATTCATCCATGATAAATTAAATAAATCAAGCATTGAAATTAAATAAATCAACCATCAAAGCATATAATAAACTACTTAATCAAATCTAAAAATAAAGCAAGTAAAGATACAAATTAGGGTTTATTGTTTCTATTTAAAGTTATTTAATTAATATTTAGGGTTTTGGGATTTTAGTATTATTATTGTTATTTGTTTAGCCTACTGTAAAGGCTTTGGAAAATTGAAATGGATTAGGATTTCATGAATCAAATTAGGGTTTAGGGGTAACATCATAAAATTAGGGTTTTGGAATCTTAAGATATTAGGTTTATAATTCATGTTTACTGGATTGTTTTTTTATATTAGATTATGGCCTTAGGGTTTAGATTAACTAGTTTGGGAACTTTAATTTAATGACTTAGGGTTTAGGAAAACTTAGGGTTTAATGTTTTGGTTTTTTTAAAAAGTTAGGGTTTTTAGTATTTTAGAAAACATATTTGGTTTTAGGATTTAAGAAAATGGTTTAGAGTTTTATAAAAATAATTATGATTTTTAGAAACTGTAAAGTAGATTAGGGTTTGGAAATTTAAGAAAATATTTGGAAATTTTGGAAGAAAGTTAGAGGAAAACAGTTTAGGGTTTTTTAATGTTTTTGGAAATAGGAGAAATAATTTAAGGTTTTTAAGGTTTTTGAAAACAGAAGAAATGAATTAGGGTTTTTTTGGTGACAAAATAAATAAATTAGGATTCTTGAGTTTTTTTAGGTTTTTTGGGAAACGGAAGAAACAATTAGGGTTCTTAAGGTTTTTGGAAACAGAAGAGTACTTTTTAGGGTTATCAAAACAAAGATCAAATTACTACATATTTAAAGATCAAAGTACTGTGTGCATGTTCTTATTAATCAAAGAAACAAAGCTACCTTAAATATATAATCTATGATTAAAGATCAAACCTGCATAGTCGATTCCACCAAAAAGTTACTTTCTGGATAAACAAAGACAAAGGCAAAGTTGCTGCCTTTGATGAATTGTTGCTTGCTTGCTTGTTGCTAATATTCTCTGGCTAGGGTTTTTTTGTAATCCAAGTTTCAAAGTCCAATTTTCGATCCCCTAATCAAAGTCCTCATCCCAAAGTTCCAGTCCTTTAATTCAGAGTTTTAAAGTGTTATTTATAGAAAAAATTATAAGCTTAGTTCTAATTGTTTAAGGAAACTAAAATTAATTAAGAAAAGAAATCGAAACCAAATGGAATTTGGTTTCAGAAAAAATTGAGTTGAAAAATTTTGCTGGCAAAAACTGCGAGCACTGGCGAGGACTGTGAGAGTTGGCAAAATTGGCTGGGCGGCCAGCCAATTCGCCGCAGGAAATTCCTGCAAGCCAATTTTGCCGTAGGATATTCCTGTGGCGAAATTGGATAAGGCCATTTCGCCCGCAGGAAATTCCTGCGGGCGAATTGGCCTCGGCCAATTCCATTTTTGCCAATGAAAAATTAGTCGCCGATTTTTTCGTCAACGATTTTTATTTTTTTATTATTATCTTTTATTTTTGTTTATTTATTTTTTATTATATTTTTTATTAACTTCACCATTTTTATTTTTATTAACAATTATAAATAATAAATACTAAAATAAATATTATTTAATTAAAATACCACAAAAATTATTTTGGACTATAAAAAAAATAAGGGACCGGACTAGGTCAAAAATTAAGGGTATACACTCTACTCTTCTCTTACTGTGTTTGATTTTAATTTACCATCACTTTTTCATAACAACCAATTCACAACCCCCACCCCCTACGCCCGCGCGCGCTCTTTGTGGCTGATAAGAGCATTTTTATACTTGTTTTTAGTATGATTTCTATGTGTTTTTAGTTAATGTTTCAGTTGATTTTGGTTTAAAGTTTGTTTTAAGTGTTTGTTTTAGGTCAAAGTGTAAAAAACTCCCTTGGATGATCAAAACAATGAAGAAAAAGTATGGAGCAAGCAAGACATGTCCAAGCCAAAGCAAGCTTGGCCATGTCCCTCAAAGAAACTTCAAGGCAGTAGCTGACACGCCCAGGTGACACGCCCAAGTCACTGGCCGTGTCTCACCCAAGGAACAGAAGCAAGAAAGCAAAGAAATGAAGGTAGTAGCTAACACACCCAGGTGACAAGCCCAAGCCAGTGACCGTGTCACCCTTGGAAACAAAGACAAGCAAGGAAGAAGCAAAATGAAGAAGCAGAAGGTGCACACCCAAGTGACACGCCCAAGCCAGTGGCCGTGTCACATGACACGGCCACAAGCTTGGCCATGTCACTCCTTGAGAACAAAAGAAAAGAAAGAAAGAAAGAAGAGGTAGTGATGGACACGGCCAAGTGGCTTGGCCGTGTCCCAAAGAAAAATGAGAGACACGGCCAAGCCACTCATGGCTTGGCCGTGTCACCTAAAAAAATTGTTGAATTCTTTTGCACAGGTTGAGGAAAACTGGGGGAAAAACAAATTGCTTTTGCCAAAAGAAAGATTAAAGAAAGGAAAAGCTTGCCTAAATGATGGAAAGAAAGATTAAACAAAAGGAATGTGGGAGACAAGGAGGTGTGGTGTGAGTTGGAAGGCATGGATGAGTTTTGAAGAGAGTTAAAAGGAGAAGTTCTTGGAGGTTTTTGGAGGCTGGAGCGTGAAGGCTAGAACAAGGGAGAAGGAGCCAACTGCTGGAGCAAAGAGGAGAGTCTAGAGCTGAGTTTGAAGAAGGAGATACATCCTATACAAGACCTAAACCAAGAATTAAGGATTGAAGTGAAGAATTACAGATTATTCGCCATGGATTGTTTGGTTTCTTTCACTCATTTCTCTTGTTCTGTTTTTCTGGTTTTGAACATGAACTAATTCCTTCTTTATCTAGATATTGATGAACCCTAGCTTATATGTATGGATTGAATAATTATATTTAGTTGAATCATTTGATTGAGTTGTTTTATTCTTTTCATGCTTAATGATTTATTTCCAATTGATAATAGCATGCTTATTGATTGGTTGCCATTTTCATATTATTGACTTGAGAAAGCTTGATATGAATTGAATACTCATAAGGGTTGAGGGTTGATTGGAGTTCTAGAGATAGACTTACAAGACCCTTTGGTTTATAGTTCCTTATTCTTAATGCATGATCCATTTAATTGTGTTTGAGAAGAGATTCCGGCACTCTACTTAGTGATTAGGGATTAATTCACTTGAGAGAGGTTTTAGTCTAATTTAGAGGAATGCCAACTCAACTCCTTTGAATGATTTAACTGAATTAATTGTTCATAAATATCATTGAGGCTAGGGGGATTCAATATCTGGATAGTATTATTATTATCAATCCTTTTTGCACAACATTTAATTTTCCTTTACTTTCAGTCATTAAATTAGTTGTTTTTAATTACAAAGCATCACACAACTATTAATTTGCTAAACAATGGTCAAGGTTTGCACTAGTACTTGGCCTTGTCCCCAGTGGAATGATATCTTACTCACTACTATATTACTTGGGCAACCCGTGCACTTGCGGTATTGCTATAGCACTAGGCGCGACGCACCAAGTTTTTGGCGCCGTTGCCGGGGACAACGGTTTCAATATTAGTAATATAATCAACACTGTTGATTTAGTTTTATTTTCATTTGTTTTTGACATTTGTTCTTGCTTGTTAATTATCATTTTAGGTATTCCTTCCCGTTTATGACCAGAAGTAGCTCATCCCAACTGTTTGAATTAGATCCAGAGCTAGAGAGAACATTGAGGAGGAAGCAAAAGGAAGAAGGGGAAGCAGTTCTGGAAGACGCAGAAACAGAAATAAATCTGGAAATAGAACAAAAAGAAGTATTTGAAGTGATGGAAGGAGCCGGACCAAGAACAATGCAGGATTTTGCTAAGCCCAATCTAAATGGGGCTGAATCTAGTATCTGGAGGCAGATACTTGCTGCAAATAACTTCGAAATAAAGGCAAATGTAATTCAAATGGTAAAGTAGACTTGTCAATTCGATGGATTTCCTGACGAAGATCCTAATGCACATATTGAGAATTTTCTGGAGATATGTGATACATTCAAGATAAATAATGTCTCGGATGATGCAATTAGGATGAGGTTGTTCCCATTTTCCCTTAGAGATAGACCAAAGAAGTGGCTGAAATCTTTTCCTCCAGGAACCTTCACCACATGGGGTCAGTTGGTAGAGAAATTCCTAGAAAAATACTTCCCACCATCCAAAACTGCTAAGTTGAGGAATGATATCTCATCTTTTCTGGAGCAAGACGGTGAGACCCTTTATGATGCCTGGGAAAGATTTAAAGATTTGTTAAGAAGGTGTCCTCATCATGGACTTCCATTATGGCTTCAAATTCAAACATTTTACAATGGGTTGAATTATGTAAGTAAGCAATCCATTAATGCAGCAGCTGGTGGTACCATAAACAACAAGACACCTGAACAAGCAAGGGATTTAATTGAAGACATGGCTATCACCAATTATTAGTGGCAAGCCCCAAGGGAGCAAGGAAAGCTGAAAGTCATGGGTTCACACCAATTAGATCCTGTGGTGGCTTTGACAGCCCAATTGGAAGCATTGAATAAAAAATTTGATTATTTGGCCACTTCTTCTGGGAAAGTAATGCAAGTGATGTCTTGTGAATGGTGTAGGGGTGGACATCAAAGTCAAGATTGCCAAAGTGGCAACATGTTTGCTAGGCAAGAGCAAGTAGATTATGTGGGAAATATGCCAAGGCAACATAATAACCCCTACAGCAACACATACAATCCGGGGTGGAGAAATCATCCAAATTTCTCATGGAATGATCAAAATAATCCAAGACCTTCCCCTGGATTCCAGCAGCCCCAACATCAACAAGCTGCCCCTCCAAGGAAGAGTAATTTGGAGGATATGATGGAGAAATTTATAGCAGCTTCTGAACTAGGCTCCAATCAACTGAAACCACCCTAAGAAATCAGCAAGCCTCCATTCATAATTTGGTGAATCAGGTGAGGCAAATTGCCAAGTTGCTCAGTGAGAGACCACAAGGAAGTTTGCCTAGCAACACTGAGGCAAATCCTAAAGAGCAGCTTAAGGCAATTACACTAAGGAGTGGAAAAGTGATCAAGGGCAATGTGGTTGAAAAAAGAGAAGAAGTGGTAGAGAAAGGGGCTGAAGTACAAGAAAAAGAAGACGATCCTCCTATCACTTCGGGAGAGAAAGTTGTACTGGAAAGTGAGAAAGAGAAGCAGCCATAAGAAAACAGCCCCATACTGAAGGAATACCGACCTAGAGTACCCTATCCAGCAAGATTGAACAAGGACAAGATTGATGCTCAGTTCGGTAAGTTTCTTGAACTTTTTAAACAATTGCACATTAATATTCCATTTGCTGAAGCTTTGTCACAGATGCCTAAATATGCTAAATTTTTGAAAGATATCCTTTCTAACAAAAGGAAACTTGAGGAAGTGTCTTTAGTGCAATTATCTGAAAAGAGTTCAGCAATTTTGCTAAGGAGGTTACCTAAGAAGTTAAAAGATCCAGGTAGTTTTACCATTCCATGTTTAATAGGTAACCTTGAGGTCAAGAGTGCATTAGCTGATTTGGGGGCTAGCATAAGTGTTATGCCCTACAAAATTTTCAAAGAGTTAGGCATTGGTAAACCTAAACCAACACTTATGACCATCCAACTTGCTGATAAGTCAGTAGTCCACCCTCTTGGCATTATAGAAGATGTGTTGGTAAAAGTCAGGGATTTCATTTTCCCCAATGATTTTGTCGTCATTGATATTGATGAGGATGCAGATGTTTCACTTATTCTTGGTAGGCCAATTTTGAATACAGACCGTGCCCTTAAATACAGATGTTCATGTTGTTATTTTTAGGATACATGATGCCATGGAACATTCACTTTCACTTGATGAAGCGGAATCATACAATGATGTTGTTGATGTAAAACCCCTTAACCTGACTATTTCCAGCCGAGCCAAGTGTGCTACAGTATATGCAACATGGTATACAAAACATGCACTAAATAATTTTTTTTTCCATTTTATTACAAATAATAATAATTTACACATTTCTTTAATTGTTATAATTACATTTTGAAAGTCCTTAACAGTACATGCCAAGCTAAACTTTGCTTTGCTCCTCACTTCACCTCCTGTTACGCACTCCAGTGCTCCTTTGTAGCTTCCCATTTGTCAGCTTGGACTCCATAACCTACGATTTTAGAAAACTAAACTCGCTAAGCATATAGCTTAGTGGGTATTTTAACCGTTAAGTAGAAATTAGATGCAAACCACACAATGTTACAGATATGGCACTAGTGATTAAGAATCTGACTATTTTTATCCTAAAACAGCTCAATAGAACTAATTTGTAGTTCAAAGTTTTCATTCCAGGCCTTTGGGCCAGACTGCACTTTTTAGGCCACACAATACTGCAAAAACCCCTCGTTGGGCTTTAAAATCTAAATAAAACACAATTGGGATGTGATTTTCAAAAAAACGAAAAATGCTATCTTGTTCTTAATTGGTCAAGCTTTCAAGAGCATATTTTTGATAATTTATTTCATTCCAAATGAATATTTTATCTCAATTATACCTCATTTATTTCTTACCAAATGAACAGTGAATTTTAGCATTTAGTTTCTTATGTACCTTGTTATCTTATTTCCTCAATAACTTTTGTTCTACTAATCCGAATGTAAAAATTCTTGTTTTCACTCGAACTATACTCATATGAGTCTTTATGGTTAAATTTCTAGATTTAAATTTCTTACACATAATTCTTGATGACTCCTTGAACTCTTCCCTGGCCAATTGGTTACTGAAGTCTGTGCAATGCATACTATTTCATTTATAACTTTACCTAAGAAACTCGGATTGAGACGATTCTTATCTTAAATTAAACTAGACACATAAGGATATATTCAGTAAAAATTTCAGCTTAAAACAGGCAACACGTGATGTTTGGCACAATTTCTAATTTAGCCCTGCAGTCTGCTAGAGTCTGCCTGCGCATGGTTCGCTCATTCGTGTGTAACTTGTACATTTTAAGTCCACTCGAGATGAATCCAACTCATATAATTCACCAACATACAAGGGTTAATTTATATCTTCTATAACAACATCTAATTCCTGAGGTAAATGGACTAAAACCTGGACTCAAGTCACAAATCTCAGTCTGTCCGGTTTCACAATTCCAGTGTGCATGAGTTATACTCTTTTGATCATATCTTTTTATCTACAAGTGGGATTTAGGAAATTCCAAATTCTATAGTTTCCTAACACACAAGTATTCTTTCAAAGCTTCTAAATGTGTCATTAAGGTCACCTGAACGTAGTCCCAAGTCACAGGTTACTGACTTAGGAATCTCAGTTTTTCAGTTTGTACGCCTGGTATCATTTTGATCATAACTTTCATTCAACACATGCAAATGAGTTGGTTCCAAAGCCTATGGTTTACTGACTTAATGGAGAACAATTAATTCTCCTTTATCAAGTTCTAGTTCTATCATTTTTCTAGTTTAAATTTCGGTTGAAGTTCCAGAAAAATGCCGGACACATGGCTGGCTGCAACAAAACAACACAACATAGCACTCCCATATTTACCTCCCTTATAACCTCAACCCCAAAATCAATCAATACACAACAAACACTTCTATATCATCATCAATCTCAACCACATAACCACCACAACTCAAGCACATGAACAATTATAGCAATTACACATCCAAATGCAAAGGCAAAAGAGATCACTAATTCAAGAAGGTTAAAGTACCAAACCTTTTTCCCCTTTGCTTTCCTTAGCTCATCTTTGATCTTTTTCTTCTTTTTCCTTTAGCTTTTCTTGATTTCCTACAAGAATTCCAGCATACACACTTTAAACATACATCCTATGGTTTGAAAACATAAGCTACCAATTCATTTCTTGCCAATTTTTCCTCAATCTAATCTCCTCTAACCTTTAAATTATTATTTCTTTCATCAAATCCTTCAAATAATTATTTCTTGAATTTTCTCCAAATCTAGCTACATGAACCCTAATTTCAATCTCTTAAATTAACCATTAGTCCATGAAATTAAAACTAGAGATAGGTTTCTCTTACCTTATAATCTTGTTTGTCACCAAAATCTTCAACCAAAAGCCTTAAACTTTGGAAAAATCACCTCCTTCTTCCTTCTCTTATGGTTTGGACGAGTTCACCATGTAAGAGAGGGCTTTTATTTTCTTTCCTTAGCTTATTTTGATCCAAATGGCAGCCATAAGTGGTGAAAATATGTTGGTATAGATGTTGACTTCCAATTGGTACACCTTATAGCAAAAATGGCCACTTTTAATTGGTCCACTTGCCTTCTTCTTTTATCTATTTATTTGGCAAGCCATTAGGCTTCCTTTTATTCATATTTTGACCCCTCAACTTTCTTGTGCTGTAATTTTATAGTATAGGGTGTGAAAATATCAAAATACCCTCCAGCGATTAATCGATTGTAACTTTTAAACCGTGCATTTTCGGGAAAAATTGAAACCCATGGTTATGACCCGATTAATCTCGAGAATATTCTTCCAGGGTCGGATATGGACACTATTAAGAACTTCCGACTCTTAATTTTTAAGTTTACATAGTTGCCCCTAACTTTTGAGAAATTTTCACTTAGGTCCTTTTGATATCCCTTCCTGACCTTGCTGTCTTTCTTTATTAATATCTTTTTACTCATAACTCCAAATTAAGTAATTCTTATGCCCATTGAAACTAGACATCCGGTGGCTACATTGTGTTAAAATTGCAGGTCGATCTGAGCTATATCTGATTTTTGACGATACTTCGAATTCAAGCCTACTATGCTGTCCTGAAGCAGCTTGCACATTGTCTACTAAATCCATCATATCTTATTCTGTACAACTCCAAATTGAGTAATTTTAAGTTAAACATCTAGCTAAGACACAAATAAACAATTAAGTCTTCTTTGAGACTCTCTAATTTTGTAAATTGGATGAAATTCGAGCTCAAGTTATAGGTCATGTTCTAAATTTCTGTGTTCTAAGCCTAAATCATATCCTCTACGTCTGTTTCTTACCAATCTAGGATTCGGGATGTTACAGTTGAGCATGAGACCATAAATTGTGTTACTAACATTGTTTCCAAGGATCTCCTTGAGTTGTGTTTATTGCAGGAAAAGGTTGAGGGTCAAGAAGCAATGGAGCAGCTTTCTTTTCTTGAAGCAAGCAAATCTTTCAAATGCAGGGCATATGAGACTATTGAGATGCCAAAGGAAGAAAAGCCAAAACCATCAGTGATTGATCCACCCAACTTGGAACTGAAACCTCTTCCAAATCACCTTGAGTATGGATTTTTGGCAGAGAAAAAGAAACTGCCAATAATTCTAAGTTCCCACCTATCTTTTGAACAGAAGGAGAAGCTTATCCAGTTGTTGCAGAAACATAAGAAAGTGATAGCTTGGAAGATAGCAGACATCAAGGGTATCAGTCCATCCTATTGCACTCACAAGATACTGATGGAAGATGAATTCAAACCAGTAGTGCAACCACAATGGAGACTGTAACATCCCGAATTCCAGATTGGTAAGAAACAGACATAGAGGATATGATTTAGGCTTAGAACAAAGGAACTTAGAACATGACCTATAACTTGAGCTCGAATTTCATCCAATTTAATGACAGAATTAGAGAGTCTCAAAGAAGACTTAATTGTTTATTTGTGTCTTAGCTAGATTTATAACTTGAAATTACTCAATTTGAAGTTGTACAGAATAAGATAGGATGGATTTAGTAGACAATGTGCAAGCTGCCTCAGGACAGCATAGTAGGCTTGACTTCAAAGGACCGTCAAAAATCAGATATAGCTCGGATCGACCTGAAATTTTGACAAAATGTAGCCCCGGATGTCTAGTTTCAGTGGGAATAATAATTACTTAATTTGGAGTCGTGAGTAAAAAGATATTAATAAAGAAAGACAGCAAGGTCAGGTAGGGATATCAAAAGGACCTAAGTGAGAATTTCTCAAAAGTCAGGGACAATTATGTAAACTTAAAAATTAAGTGTCGGAAGTTCTTAGTAGTACCCATATCCGACCCCAGAAGAATATTCTCGAGATTAATCGGGTCATAACCGTGCGTTTCAATTTTTCCCGAAAATGCACACGATCGATTAATCGCCGGAACGTAAAGTGGGCCCGGTTTCGTGTGGGGATCGTATGGGTAACACGGGACAACTTTAGGATATCCAATGAGAAGAGGGACAAGTGGGAAGAAGTAATGGGAAAGAAAACTATAAAAATCTCTTGTTGGCCAATCAAAAGTAACCATTTAGCATGAGTATTAAATGAAGAAAGAGAAAGGTGGACAAGTGGTCTTAAAGGATTTATCCAACACATAAGGTGATCATCATTTCCCTTATGTATATATATATCATGATATGAAGAGCAAACTCTCTCTTTTCCACTTAAAAATTTCGGCCACAATAAGAAAAGCAAAAGGGAATTAAAGAGCAAGGTTTGGTACTTTAACCATTGAACTCCTTTTGAAATTTTTCTGTTTTACAATTAATAAAATGCTGTGACTTGTATGATTTTTAATTAAATATAGAAAAATTATCTTGAGTTGAATTTTGGATATGTTGTTTTTTAATAAGTCTAGTATTTGAGAAAAAATAATTTGGAACCACATTGATTGAATTTAATTTACGGAATTTATAAAATTCAGAACTGCTGCCAGGATGCAGGGCAACTGGAGCAGTCTGGTTGGGTGAACTACTTGACCAAGATTTTGTATCCAGTTTGATCTGAAATTTTAAAGGAATGATTTTAAGATGCAAAAATAAATTCTGTAAAAATTTTAGAGTTTTTAGCCAAGTGGATTATTTTATACAAATTTCTAAAACAAGGATCAAGTTGGGTCAAGAACCAGAGTTTATTGTTCATATGGAAATTTTTCATTATTAACTTGGTCAAAAAACTTGGTGTGGGTGTTTTATCATTTTATTTTTGGTATTGAGTTTAATTATGATATGAAGAATAAATTAAGATGGAAAATATGTGAATACATATGGTACATATGTGAGTATATGTGATATTTATGTAAATATATATTGTATATACATGGAGAATATATGGTATATATACGAAGTGAATGGGTATTTATGAAATGTTATATATGCTCTACTTGATAAATGGGTAAAATCGGTCTGGAATGGGGGTTATATCGTGTGAGGTCAAGATCATGGCAACTAGTCGTGTGAGACCAAGACCACGAGGTTATATCGTGTGAGGTCAAGATCATGGCAACTAGTCGTGTGAGACCAAGACCACGCAGTTATTCTATATCGTGTGAGACCAAGACCATGACAATTATTCATGTGAGGTCAAGACCATGCGTAACTCTATATGAGGCCTCATTTCGAGATCGGTGTATTCATAATTATCGAGTGGAGCAGATTAACTCGTAATTATAATGAAGTTATATTACATGTTGTTTACATACATAATGTGAATCTTAACTTAATTAGAAAATATAAATATGATGATTGTATGAAAATAGTTTAATTATGCAGTATTCCACTTTTATATGTGATATCGAGTCGACATTGTATGGCAATGGTTAAAGAACCCACTGGGCAATAAGTTGCTCAGCAAGTTATATGTCTAACTCGCAGGTAGTGTATAGAAGATTAGCATTTCTGCAGCGGCTCGTATCAGCTCGACGGTGATTAGGATAGGACTTTTGACATAAAATAGTAGTATGGCATGTACGTTATATCTATTGTAAAGGTTTGTTAACATATTAAGTATTATGGTGTATGTAACAAGAGAATAAATAGTGGTATGGTAATGAAACTTAGCAAATGATATGTAATCTTGAGAAATGATGTAGAAGTGTGAACTTTTCTTGCAGGATTGTAGTTGAGGTTATAATGGTGGATTATTGGGAGTGTGCTTGAGTTGAAATGTGAAATAAAATATTTTTCAAAAATAAGAAAAATCAGTTTTGTCGACACTTGGGACCCAAATTTCTAGGCGAACCTCTGGCAAAATTTCTGTAAAATCGGAACTAAAATTTGACTAAGTAAAATTGGTAGCAACATTAGGATAGTGTGGCGCCTCTACTCGGCTTACACATGTAGGCCGGGAAGGGGTGTTACAGAGACTAAACCCAAAGATGAAAGATGTAGTGAAGACTGAAGTGATAAAACTACTTGATGCAGGAATTATCTATCCGATCTCGGATAGCTCTTGGGTGAGCCCAGTTCAGGTAGTACCAAAGAAAGGAGGGATGACAGTGGTCCCTAATGAAAATGATGAGCTAATTCCAACAAGAACAGTTACCGGTTGGAGGGTTTGCATTGACTACAGAAAATTGAATGATGCAACTAGAAAGGATCATTTTCCTTTACCCTTCATTGATCAGATGTTGGAAAGGCTATCCGGCCATGAGTACTACTGCTTTTTGGATGGTCTTTTAGGCTATTTCTAAATTCCTATTACCCCAGAAGACCAAGAGAAAATTACATTCACCTGCCCATATGGGACATTCGCATATCGAAGAATGCCATTCAGGTTGTGCTATGCACCTGCAACTTTCCAAAGGTGCATGGTAGCAATCTTTGATGAGCTTATAGAGGATATTATGGAGGTGTTTATGGATGATTTCTCTGTCTATGGCAGCTCATTTGAAAGATGTTTGGAAAACCTTGAAAGAGTCTTGATGAAATGTGAGGAAACCAATCTAGTGCTTAATTGGGAAAAGTGTCATTTCATGGTTCAAGAGGGAATCATGTTGGGACACAAAATTTCAAACAAGGGCATTGAGGTGGATCGGGCTAAGGTAGACACCATTGAGAAACTACTACCACCCACATCTGTGAAGGCCATCAAAAGTTTTCTAGGACATGTGGTTTTTATCGGAGGTTCATTCGAGATTTCTCTAAGATAGCCTGTCCATTGACAAGTCTCCTTGAGAAGGATGTGGATTTTGTTTTTGGTGAGGAATGTCTGAGAGCATTCACAACCCTTAAGGAGAAATTGACCCATGCTCCAATCATGGTAGCTCCTAATTGGAATCTACCATTTGAACTAATGTGCGATGCAAGTGACTTTGCAGTGGGAGCAGTCTTGGGTCAACGCAAGGAGAAATACTTCCAGCCTATCTACTATGCAAGCAAGACCTTGAACACGGCTCAAACTAATTACACAACTATAGAGAAATAGCTGCTAGTTGTGGTTTTGCTTTTAACAAGTTTAGATCATATCTAATCTTATCAAAAGTGATTGTTTATACAGACCATTCAGCTTTGAGGTACTTATTTGCGAAAATTGATGCAAAGCCTAGGCTAATTCGTTGGGTCTTATTATTGCAGGAATTCAACTTGATGATTCAAGACAAGAAGGGAGCTGAAAATTTGGCAGCAGATCATCTTTCTCGCTTGGAGAGTCCAACCTTGGAGAGGTTTGAAGAAGGAGACATTGATGATCACTTCCCCGATGAGCAGCTGTACGCCATGGTAAGTGAGGTAAGTAACTTAAATTTTGAAACAGCTTGGTTTGCAGATTTTGCTAACTATTTAGCTGTTAGGGAACTTCCTAAAGACTTAACTTATCAAGCAAAGAAGAAATTCTTTTCTGATTTAAAATATTATTTTTGGGAGTATCCCTTTTTGTTTAGATTATGTAAGGATCACATGATCCGACGATGTGTGGCATGCTCAAAACAATGAACATTCTTAGTCAATGCCATGCTGGACCAGCTGGTGGTCATATGGGAGCCAATAGGACTGCTCAAAAGGTATTAGAATCAAGATTTTATTAGCCCACTTTGTTTAGGGATAGCTACGAATTTGTAAATCGTTGTGATCGTTGTCAAAGAACTGGAAATATTTCATTTCATGATGAAATGCCCCAAAATGGGATTTTAGTGTGTGAAATCTTTGATGTATGGGGAATCGATTTTATGGGACCCTTTCCCAATTCCTTTGGTAACAAATATATTCTTGTAGCTATAGATTATGTATCTAAATGGCCCAAAGCCCAAGCCTTGGCAACCAATGATGCTAGGGTTGTGGTGAAATTTTTGAAGAAGGTTTTTTCTCGATTTGGTACACCAAAAGAAATCATAAGTGATAGGGGTACTCACTTTTGCAACTTTCAACTTGCGAAAGTTTTCAAAAGATTAGGAGTTACACATAGGTTTGCTACTCCTTATCATCCCCAAACTAGTGGCCAATTCGAAAACACAAATAGGGAGATTAAAAGGATTCTGGAAAAAACTGTAGAGCGATCCCGAAAGGATTGGTCAGAGAAATTGGACAATGCTCTATGAGCTTTTAGGACTGCATTCAAAACTCCCTTGGGCACTACACCATTTAGGTTGGTATATGGAAAAGCTTGTCACTTACCTGTTGAAATTGAGCATAATGCATACTGGGCTATAAAGCAAATTAACCTTGATCTAGCTTGTGCAAGTGAAAGGCAAAAATTACAAGTAAACGAGTTAGACGAGTGGAGATTGCAAGCTTATGACAATGCAAAAATGTATAAGGAACGTACCAAGAGATGGCATGATGCTCACATTAAGGAACAGAAAGAGTTTCAAGTGGGAGATCAGGTATTACTGTATAATTCAAGGCTTCGACTCTTTCCAGGTAAGTTGAAATCTCGATGGTCTGGTCCTTTTACTGTCAAGGAAGTTTTCCCCTACAGAGTGGTTCAAATAACTCACCCGGAAAAAGGAGATTTTAAAGTCAATGGGCATAGGCTCAAATTTTATTTTGGAGGGGAAATACAGGACCTAAAGGAGGTTTTACACCTCCAAGACTAGGGACATCTGCCCTGAATGTCCAACTAATACGACGTTAAAGAAGTGCTGGGTGGGAGGCAACCCACCATTTTATTCGTTCTTTAAATTTATGTCTTTAATTCTTGTATTTTTGGTTTGAAAAAAAAAGTGGGGTTTCATCTAAACTCTCCTTTAGTTTATGCATGGTCACATTGAGGACAATGTGAAATTTTAAGTGTGGGGTGCATTTCGTGTTTTGTGTTTTCATTTTTAATTGCATTTTGTGTTTTGTGTTTTTAATTTTAATTTATTTTTATGTTAGTTTAGTTAATGTTTTTCATGTTTTCTTTGAATAAATGAATTTTGGAAAGTTCAATTGTTATAAATTGTTGACTGATGACTTTTGAATTTTTGAAGCATGAATTTGAGAATTGAGTAGAATTGGTGCTTATTGTCAACTTTGTTGGTTTTTCCCTACACTACCTTTAACCTAGTGAGAAATTGAGCCATCAACTTATTATTCTTTTTGTGTGTGGACATCTTTGATTAATAACTTGCTAGAACTTGCTTTGACATACATTTTAAGATTACATAAAAATTTCAATTAGGCATCAAGATGATTAAGGCAATTAGGTGAACCCACTTTGGTTTAAAAAGACCAACCCTAATTTTAACCTTAGTTAGCCAAATTTGAGCCTATTTCGTTTTTCCTTTTCTTTCTTTTTCACAACATCATTAGCTTGAACCTTGCTATTTTAACTCTTACCCTTTCATTAGGTCAAGAGCATTTTAAGAGTGTTTATGACCAAGTGTTGTGTTGAATTAAGTGTGGGGTTAAATTTAGTAGAGTTGAGATTGCAAAATAAAAAAAAAGAGAGAAATCAAAGAAAAAGAAGAATAATAATAAGAATAATTGTTGTTCTTATTAAAAGGGTTTGAATATGTTACAAGATACAATAAGTGAGTTCCCTTGAAAAGTTCTTTAAATGTCAAGGTGTAGATAAGAGAAAGGTGTTTTGGGATAGTTGGGTTATATTTATGTCACGTCCGCTTACTGCAATTATGCAGAGTAGTCACGTGCATAGCGAGAGTAGGGGAAAGGAGAAGATAATTCTTGATAACAGCCCTAGATAAGGTTGTATGACCAAAGGGACCTAATTGTAATTTTCAAAAGTTTGGGGACATAGATGTAATTTCAAAAAAAAGTTGCACCGGATGTTCTTAATAGTTCATATAACAGATTCCAAAAATGGAATGTAGAGAAAAATCGGATCGCAACGACGTGTAACGGTTTTTCCAGGAAATGTCCCGTTAAAGAAAAATGAAGAAATGTTGACTAAGGGCATTTTGGTCATTATCAATTAAAGTTATACATGAATTTAGGGTAGGAAATAAGGACGTGAGTACGTAGAGAATGGCGAGAGGTTAAATATGAAACGATCGCCAGTAGAAACGAAGCCGGAGAAAACCCGAGCAAAAATAGGATCTAAAGGGAATTTTGTAAAAAGATGAGGGCTTATCGGAAATTTTTCAAAATGACTTGGAAACCTAAAATAGACCTTATAAATAGAATGTAGAGGTCGAGAGGATCAAAACTATATATAGTTTGACTCGTGGAACTATACGGTTTAAAAGATATGATCGATTAATCGCCGGAATGAAAAGTGGGCCCGGTTTCGTGTCGGGACCGGATGAGTAACCCGGGACAACTTTATGAGATCCAATGGGAAGAGGGACAAGTGGAAAGAAGTAAAGGAAAACAAAACTAATAAAAATCTAATGTTGGCCAATCAAAAGAAAGCATTTAGCATGTGTAATAAATGTGTAATAAATGAAGAAAGAGAAAAAGTGGACAAGTGGTCTTAAGAGGTTAACCAACACCTAAGGTGATCATCATTTCCTTTGTATATAAATATATATGAAATGAAGAGCAAATTCTCTCTTTTTCCACTTACAAAATTCGGCCAACAAAGGGAAACACCAAAGGACTTCCAAGTTTCTTCAAAATTTGATTTTTAAGGTAAGTTTTAAAGGTTTTCTAGTAAGTAGACTTTAATTTTAGTATTAATTTTAGGTAGTTATATATTTATTGGAAGATTGGGAATTAGAGTCTTTATATGGAATTGGGAAAAAAATAAATATTAAGTAAGTGATGAGATTAATTGATTAAATGGAAGAATCAAGAGGTAGAAAGATTAATAAGATTGGATTAGGGGTTTCGGTTGGAAAAGAAATGGAGGATAATTTATTATTTTGAAATTCTAAGGTTTATGTTGTATTTTGAATTGATTGAAGGAGAAATAAAGAATTAAAGAAGGAGAAGAAGGAAAAGCTAAGAGAAGTTAAAGAAATAAGGTTTGGTACTTTACCTTTGAATAATTACTTTTGATTTGGTGCTTTACCATAAAAGAAATTCTATTTGCTTACAAATTTTGGTTTATGGAAGTTTTGAAATTGATGTTTAAATATATTGATTGAGTTTAAATTAAATATTTGAGTTATGTTCTTGTTTTCTTATGGCAATTGGGTTGTTAAATTTAATTGAAACCAAATGTTTTGAGAAAATTTGGCAAGTTGATTTAGTAAGTTGTTTGGACTTTAATTAGTTAGATTTGAGTTAAACTTGCAAAAATTGCTAAAAGGAAGTGTTTGAATCTTCACTTTACTATTAAAGAAGCCTTAATATTGATTTGCAAAAGAAAAATAAACTATCCTATGCATTTCAAATGTTTGGGCCGAAATGGTCCCAAAGTGACAGCTTCTGGACTATTTTTGTGGAAATTGTTTGGGGCAGCAAACGAATGAATTTTTCAACGAAATTTTACATGCAATTAGTCAACATATGAAATAAGTTTTCTGTAAAATTTCAGCCAAACATAAGATCATTTACTTGGTCAAATGCATAACTGAAGTGGACTGAAATTTTGACAAAAACCCAGATTTTACTATTCATTTGGTCATGCCATTTTGCGTTGCCGATTTTTCTCGCCGCAACACTATTCATTTGGTCAATTTGTGATTTTTTGAGGAATACTTTGAAATGTTTGATGTGTTTATTGTGGATGTTAAATATGTGAAAAAGAGTAACGGTTTGACCAAAGAAAGTGGTGCGCGGCATAAATGGCAAAGCGCAATGAGAATTTAAATTGATTTCTTGAATCATTCTAAAATGAAGTTGAGACTTAAACTGTATCATTTTAATCTTTTTGCTCTACTGGATAGTGGGAGTGGTAGATAAGGGTATGGTACACTATACTAACGCATGCAGTACTGCTCATTATTGTGATATGATATTTTATTCAGTGGTGAGGCCACTGAAGCCAATGGGGAGGCCCATTGGTTAACCAGGATGGGGAGGCCCATTCCTGTGATCTGATATCGGTGGTGAGGGCCACCTATGTTACAGTGGGGAGGCCCACTGCCTTATCACTATGGTTCCCTATATACCAGTAGAGCCTGAATCAAAGACATATTATTTTTCGTTAAACTACGTAATGCAAAATGAGTTTGAATTATGGTTTTTACATTTGTTGAAAGCATATTTACACTGAATGTACAGTAACTTCCATTGGTTTAAGGTGGGTTGATTTATGATTTAATTATTTCCTTTTATTTCAAATGCTTTAATGTTTCACTTATATTTTCATCGGTAAAGTACCCACTGAGCGTCATTGCTCAGCGAGTTGAGTTTTCTTGACTCGTAGGTTTGGAGCAGTAGATTTTGGTGATTAGCATCGAGCAGCACAACACAGCGTAGCACCTCAGAGTAGCCTTTAGTTTCCATTATGAGTTAGCTAGTTGTGGCATGTATATGTATATATAAGATTGAGAGTCAGTATGTGATACTGTACATTATTGGTATGTAAGAATAATAAATCTCTAATTTAGTCTGGATTAGAAGTGTGAATTTTTCTTGCAGGTTGTAGTTGAGGGTATAAGGTGGATTCATTGGGAGTGTATTAGAAACTGATTGTATTCACATTGGTCTGTGTAAAATGTTTTCAAAAATTAGAAAAACAAGTTTTGTCGACACTTGGGATCCAAATTTCTAGGCGAACCTCTGGCAAAATTTCTGTAAAATCGGAACAAAAATTTGACTAAGTAAAATTGGCAGCAACATTTGGATAGTGTGGCGCCTCTACTCGGCTTACATATGTAGGTCAGGAAGGGGTGTTACAATTTATATGATTGGTTACTTCATTCTTGAAGTGCTCTTGAACTTAATGAGTAAGCTCACATTTCCTAAATGCCATGCCTCTACCTTAGCCCCATTACAATCCAATAAAAGACCTTTTGATTGATGCTTGATTGTGATTAAGTGGTAGAGATTTGATAGATAAGCAAGCCTATGGCAATAATCTTTCATTGATTGTTATGAGTGTAAACACCACCTTAATCAAACACTTTCTAAGAGTTGGTGAGGGAGTGACAACATAGGTTATGTATGGAAAGCCACTTAATTGCAGTGGTATCAATTTTGTTCGATTTGATATTGATTGCGGATTTAGGGATAGGGAAGTCTTGATGCAATTTTTATAACTCTTGAACTTGACAAATTTTTCGTATTTAGTTTGTTTTGATTTTAGCCTTGCTTGGGGACAAGCAAGGAATTAAGTGTGGGGTATTTGATAAGAGCATTTTTATACTTGTTTTTAGTATGATTTCTATGTGTTTTTAGTTAATGTTTCATTTGATTTTGGTTTAAAGTTTGTTTTAAGTGTTTGTTTTAGGTCAAAGTGCAAAAAACTCCCTTGGATGATCAAAATAATGAAGAAAAAGCATGAAGCAAGCAAGACACGGCCAAGCCAAAGCAAGCTTGGTCGTGTCCCTCAAAGAAACTTCAAGGCAGTAACTGACACGGCTAGGTGACACTCCCAAGTCACTGGCCGTGTCTCACCCAAGGAACAGAAGCAAGAAAGTAAAGAAATGAAGGCAGTAGCTGACACACCCAGGTGACACGCCCAAGCCAGTGGCTGTGTCACATGACACGGCCACAAGCTTGGCCGTGTCACCCTTGGAAACAAAGACAAGCAAGGAAGAAGCAAAATGAAGAAGTAGAAGGTGACACACCCAAGTGACACGCCCAAGCCAGTGGTCGTGTCACTCCTTGAGAACAAAAGAAAAGAAAGAAAGAAAGAAGAGACAATGATGGAAATGTCCAAGTGGCTTGGCCATGTCCCAAAGAAAAATGAGAGACACGGCCAAGCCACTCATGGCTTGGCCGTGTCACCTAAAAAAATTATTGAATTCTTTTGCACAGGTTGAGGAACAAGTGGGGGACAAACAAATTGCTTTTGCCAAAAGAAAGATTAAAGAAAGGAAAAGCTTGCCTAAATGATGGAAAGAAAGATTAAACAAAAGGAATGTGGGAGACAAGGAGGTGTGGTGTGAGTTGGAAGGCATGAATGAGTTTTGAAGAGAGTTAAAAGTAGAAGTTCTTGGAGGTTTTTGGAGGCTAGAACGTGAAGGCTAGAACAAGGGAGAAGGAGCCAACTGCTGGATCAAAGAAGAGAGTCTAGAGTTGAGTTTGAAGAAGGAGATACATCCTATACAAGACCTAAACCAAGAATTAAGGATTGAAGTGAAGAATAATAGATTATTCAGCATGGATTGTTTGGTTTCTTTTACTCATTTCTCTTGTTCTATTTTTCTGGTTTTGAACATGAACTAATTCCTTCTCTATCTAGATATTGATGAACCCTAGCTTATTTGTATGGATTGAATAATTATATTTAGTTGAATCATTTGATTGAGTTGTTTTATTCTTATGATGCTTAATGATTTATTTCCAATTGATAATAGCATGCTTATCGATTGTTTGCCATTTTCATATTATTAACTTGAGAAAGCTTGATATGAATTGAATACTCATAAGGGTTGAGGGTTGATTGGAGTGCTAGAGATAGACTTAAAAGACCCTTTGGTTTATAGTTCCTTGTTCTTAATGCATGATCCATTTAATTGTGTTTGAGAAAAGATTCCGGCACTCTACTTAGTGATTAGGGATTAATTCACTTGAGAGAGGTTTTAGTCTAATTTAGAGGAATGCCAACTCAACTCCTTTAAATGATTTAACTGAATTAATTGTTCATAAATATCATTGAGGCTAGGGGGATTCAATATCTGGATAGTATTATTATTATCAATCCTTTTTGCACAACATTTAATTTCCCTTTACTTTCAGTTATTAAATTAGTTGTTTTTAATTACAAAGCATCACACAACTATTAATTTGCTAAACAACGGTTAAGGTTTGCACTAGTACTTGGCCTTGTCCCCAGTGGAATGATATCTCACTCACTACTATATTACTTGGGCGATCCGTGCACTTGCGGTATTGCTATAGCACTAGGCGTGACGCACCAGTTGCCATCTTGGGATAATACTATTCATATTGCAAACAATTTAAATAAACATCCAATATATTATAAATAAACAATCCAAAGTATAAATAATAAATGGGCACCATTCAAGATGGAAATATGCCCTTATAAGTATCCTAAAATCCTTAATTTAAATAATAAAGTAAAATAAATAAAATATGTAAGGCACCCACAAGTGAAAACATGCCTTTTACATTAATTCCCCATAAAACATAATAAACAGCTTAAGATTACCCTACTATCAAACATTCATGGATATTAGATAAAGATAAAGCAAACACACTAATATACAGAGAATATTTAAATTATAGCAAATATATAACACAGTGCCCAATAAAATTAAAAGTTTCTTTTTAAAGAAACAATAGCTAAAATACCCTTTAAGCAAACAATTAATTAAATGATAGTTTTCATTTGTTTTCATATAACCATAGTAACAATTATATCGATAAAATTATAGTTTTAACCTTACTAAACTCTTTTAACTACAAATTAGGTGTGAGATGAGTTTATGAAATTCACATTATGATTGAAGTTTTCTTTTACTAAATATAGAAAAGATAACATTGCTTTAACCATGAATCAATTTTAATATATAAAATAATTTGCAAATTAATTTACAAGAGAATTGAGTTAATAAATTTATATCGTCATCTTCGGTTCCACCAAATATTTAATGTTGAACTAGGCTTGATCAATTAAACTTACCTTGGATAGTTCTTACAAGTCTAGACCAACTGCCTTTTTAGTTGAACAGTATTGTCCAAGGGTTTACTTCTCAGTGTCTTTTAATTTTTCTCCTATGTTTGCTTTCTATCTCTTTTTCATTTATGTTTCTTTGCTCTCTATGTTTTTACTATCTTTTAAAATTACTTTCTACCTCTCTTTTTTGCTAATGGTTTTCATCCTGTTACTGTGCTTTATAGATGAAGATTAAGGTTAATTAGGTGTTAAGAATCATGATTTGGCTAGGAAATAAGTGCTTATCTCAATAAACCCTGAGCTTTATTAGGGTTAGGAGAAATTAGAGTGATAGACTGGTAGAGGAATTGGCCATGGTCTTATGGTGAATTGGCCATAATTGGCCATGAGCCATGGCCAATTGGCCAATTCACAATGAGTCATGGCAAATTCATGGCCAATTGGCCATGGCTCATGGCGAATTGGCCAAGAGTCATGGCCAATTAGCTATGGGCCTAGCCATTAATTTTAGACTTCTCGGGCCTTTTTTAAATTGGAACCAGATTTATTTGGGAACCAAAATTAAGGGTCTACAGTTTTACCCTCTACCTAAATGATCATGAATTTGTTCAAAGAGAGTAAAAAGTAATTTGATTTTCTAGATTCTTTAATAAATTTAGAATGGAATTGGTGTCTTCCAAAGAATGCTTTAATAAATCCAAGTTAATTTGAGCATTCCAATGAACTCGGGATCTTTCGATGGATACTTTAATAAATCCAAGTTAGTGTGGGTGCTTCAATAAACCTAAGGTCTTCTAATAGATGCTTTAATAAATCTGAGTTGATCTAGGTGCTTTTATAAACCTAGGGTCTTTTAACGGATGATTCAAAAAATTCGAGCTGGTATGGGTACTTCAGTAAACCCAAGGTCTTCTAAGGATACTTCAATATATTCAAGCTGATCTAGGTGCTTTAGTAAATTGATGGTCTTTTAATGGATGCTTCAGTAAATCAGACTATAGTTTTACCCCCTACTTGAATGATCTTGAATTTTTTCAAAGAGAGTGAAAATAATTTGACTTGCTAGATTCATCAATAAATTTAGAATGGTCTTGGTGTCTTCCAAAGAATGCTTCAATAAATTTGCATTAATTTGAGCATTTTAATGAACTCAGGATCTTCCAATGGATACTTTAATAAATCCATGCTAGTGTGGGTGCCTCACTAAACCTAAGGTCTTCTAACGGACACTTTAATAAATTCAAGCTGGTATGGGCGCTTCTGTAAACCTAAGGTCTTTCAACGAATGCTTCAATAAATTTGAGTTGGTCTGGTTACTTCAGTAAATCCAGGGTCTTTTAATGGATGCTTCAATAAATTTGAGTTAGTATCGATACTTTAGTAAACCTAAGGTCTTTTAAGGATACTTCAATATATTCACACTTATCTGGGTGCTTTAGTAAACCCAGGGTGTTTTAATGGATGCTTCAGTAA
Organism: Garcia nutans; assembly: GCA_947685225.1. Lineage (NCBI taxonomy): Eukaryota > Viridiplantae > Streptophyta > Magnoliopsida > Malpighiales > Euphorbiaceae > Garcia > Garcia nutans. Next base: position 5,852,650 of record CANTUV010000013.1, read on the forward strand.
ATTTGAGCTGGTTTGGGTGCTTTAGTAAAACCCCAGGTCTTTTAATGAATGATTCAATAAATCTGAGCTAGTAGGGGTACTTTAATAAACCCAAGGTCTTCTAATAGATGCTTCAATAAATTCGAGTTGATCTGATTGCTTCAAATAAACTTGAGAACTTCAAGTCAATGCTCCAATAAATCCAAGCTAATTTGGTGCTTCAAATAAACCCAGGACCTTCAAGTGGATGCTTTAATAAATCCAAGCTTCTCTAAGTACTTCAAATAAAACCCAAGTCATCTTAGGATGCTTCAAAAAAATCTTTCCAATCTAGGTACTTCAATAAACCTGAGTTCAAAATACAAGTACTTCAACAAACTCATCTTTGTCTGAGGATGCTTCAGTAAATCCTGTTAGACTCTCATTTGTACACTTTGACAAATTCGACTTCTGCTCTAGAAACTTGAACAAATCTAGATTTCACTTAAAGATGCTTTCAATAAATCCTCAAAGTAGCAAATCAAAATTGTTCCAGTATAGGTTAGAGATTTAGATGCTTCAACAAATTTGAATAGTTTATTAAAATATGAGTAGACTTAGTTATGGATGCTTCAGCAAATCCACTGAGTTTTCAAATGGATAAAAACTTGAGTATGGGTACTTTAACAAATGCAGAAAAATGTCTGCCTTTGCATAAATAGATCTTCATCTTGATTCTTTATTCTTAGGAATGGGCCTTTGTCCCACATCAACTTCAGCTTTTCTAGCATGATTGGTCTTTTGTTGTTTGTATCTTTATTCATTTAAGAGTTTTGGATTTCTTCTAGCCACTTGTTCCATCCCTTAATGGATTATGCTTTCCAGAATTTGGGTATGCTTTCTACTAGATACTTTATCTTTGCCTCTATGTAGGCTCAAATTGGTAATTCTGCCTCCAGTATAGGCTTCAGTCAATGTTTTTACAAGCATACATCCCTTCTATCTTTTGTAATGGGCCTTTCAAACCCCTTGATTCGATATATGTTTCTCATTATTTATTTAATAGAGTATTGATTGCTAACTTTGACAAAGGGATAGGCAACACAAGATAAAAAATAGAGCAGATGTGCTTATGTATGTATATGATATGCATGAGTGATACATACAGTAGTTATATTGACTCACAGACTGAGGTGATAGACCAAAGTAATCTCATTGGTACCTTCAAGATGTTCATTTAGGCCTTGCATTAGGATAACAGAAGATGCCGCATCCATGGTTTTATTCTCAAGATGTAGAAAAAATGAGCAGTAGGAGAGGCCTAAGAAAAGTAGTCAGAGACAAGGGAAACACTGGCTTCAACCCATATTTTATCACATGACCTTGCAAATGATCCTTTCATTAGCACACCTTTACTCGATGTGTCCTTTAAGATTTGACAATACAATGTACTTCCCTAAGCTTGAGGGCTCGTGTGACAAAAAACACTTGTTAATTTTAAAATCACATGTTAGTTTTGTCAAATTAGTGTCAATATTCCTCATGGCTTGATCTTTCAAATTAATACATCTATAACATAATAACCTCAGTTACCATACTAAACTTGGGAATCATTTATATTTAAGAAAGAACTATTGCACTTCAAATAGGTACAAACGCATTACTTGGCCAAAGGTCTCATTGAGCTTTAAATATTGTCTATCTCATATTCATGCTTTTTCAAATAATATCCACTAATAGAGTCCACCTACTAAGAGAGATCAACAAGTCTTTAATAGACTTGAAATGGGGTCTATAAGGGATATTGGCTAAGTGAAGGCCATTTTTTTTTAAGTTGGAGCTGATGTGACACGAATGACTAACCTTTACAATACAAACTTTCTATTGGAACCATATACTATTAGAAAGATTCTTAAACTCTAGGCATCATTTCCACCATCAAAAACTTGAATTTTCTTCCATCTCCTTAGCATAAATTTGGATATGATTAGGTCGATCTTTCATTTTGCTTTTACAAAAAATTTGTGACCACCTTATTTTCTTTTCTTCTTCTTTTCTTTTTTCTTTTTCTTATACTCTCTTTCTTTTTATTTTTCTTTCCTTTTTTGGGTTCTAGGTCTAGGAGAGTCAACTTGTTTGTAATGTTCTATGCTTCTAACTATGGAGTAGCACTATTTTACTTCAATAAGGATGAATCTTTTGTTACCCTGATACCATCCTAAGGAAAAGTAGTTATGAGATATCTAGTTATGGTAAACTCCATCAGTCTTCATAGGCTAGATTAAGCATCCCTTTCTTCAATCTTCTTGCTTCTTGGTAGCTTAATGATAATCATACTTGTCACAAATGTCACAGAAGCTTAAGGTAGGTTATCAGGTTTATAACCCAATAAAGAGCAAGCTAAAATCTCACGACGGCTCAAAGAGATAAACTAGGGATTGATATTAACAGAGTGGATACTAGTTGTTGGCTTAGCAAACAATGCCTAGATCATCTCTCCCTTAAATAAGTAGAGTTCAATTTTGCCTTTAAGGTTTGTCAAAGCATATTCTAAGATCGACTAGACATAGGTAATTATGGAGGAGCCCTCTCTAAGTAAGCATACACAGCTCAATGCTATAGAGTAATTTCCTCACCTAGTAAAGTCATTTGCGTCATGATGTATAGATATGCTAATTTATGAATATCAAGCTAGATTCGTTATTGATTGAGCACTAGAATGAATGAAAACCAATAAAATTATAAATGTAACAAAAGTAATTTATTCAAACAATTCTAATTTGAAAAACATAATTATTCCAATAAAATACCAACGAATGAAAAATTAGATAAGCAACACTTAAGCCTAGGGAAGTTTGTTAAGCTGGAGTAAAAAATGCTTCATCTACTTGGACATGTCAGGGGTGAGGATCTTTCCATCATTGATGAGGTTGTGTATTTTATGCCTTAATCATGTACATTGATATGTTTTATGAAAAGGCACCTAATGGAACTGGCAGAAAGCCTTTGTATCAAAATTGAAGGGCAGAGGATCCGACAAAGGTCGAGGGGTTAAAGGCTATAATAATCCCTTCTTCTATAACTTGTTGAAAACCCAAGAATATGGCTTCCTTGGTTTGAGAATTGATGTTTCTTAGCTGGCTCAGTTTTCGCACTTACCTCAACGTCTTTCTATCTCTCTTGAATTTGTCCATCGAAATGGTAGCCACTCTTACAACTCCCTTTTTCATTTTATCAATTATTTTATTTCTCCCATTCTTCTAACTAAAGACATGCCATAAAAGATAATGCCTTATAAGGGTTTATGCAATTCATTCTTGGAGGTAGGTCAAAGTGCCCTTGACTATCATCCATGTCTAGTCAGAATTATCTGGTCTTTTCTTAAGAAGGGCCACCTTATTTCTCCATCACTTTATGTAGTCAATAAAACCCTCATTCTATCTCTGCCTGATAGGCTCATCCTCCATCAAGGTTAAATCTAATTCAATGTTGTACTCATACTGTTGGATGAAAGCTTTGTACAATAAATCCTAGTCTTTCTGAGTGCTCTCCTCTAAAGTGTTATGCTAGTTTTGCACTACGGGATAAAAAAAGAACATAAAGTACCTTAATGTTTGAGTCTTAGTGGCTCTAGTAGACTACATGGCAGTAATATACTACTTAATATACAAGTGAGGATTTCCTATACCACTGTACGTGGAAAAAGTAGGAATTTTGAACTTGTATGGGAGATTATAATCTTCTTCAAACAACTTGTCCACTTCTGAGACCTTTTCAAATTTCAATCTCTTTTCAAACTTCTTTTCTAATTTAGCAATTTGTTTTTCAAAATCAATAGATTCAGTCTTCTCTACAACCTTCTTCTCTTCTTTCTGTTGATCTTGGAAATACATGTCTCAGTCATCATCATCAATCACCACCTTTTCTTCATTAAAGGCTACCTCAACTACTTTAGGGTTTTGCTTTTTAAAACTGGCGGATGTCTCAGCAGTGTTATTTTCCAGTAGCACAACTAACTGACTTCTTAAGACCTCAGCCAGTGTCCCCTTCAATTCTTTCTTCTTGGATGTGAGGGCTTCATTTATCAGATTTTGAACTTGCTCATGATCCATTACTTTTGGTGCAAAGTTGATTGAATCCTTACTGAACTCTGAGTCACTGACATAAGTTGGGTTGTCATATGCTCTTAAACTATTATACTCTAGGTCTATAAGCTAGAAAGGATCAATGTTATGTAATGCAATGTATGTATGCATGTGTAGCAACAAACAAATAGAGTCAGAACATTCCTTCCAACCTTATTTCTTCCTAGACACTAGTGTCGAGTCTCTTTCCTAGGTGTTATGGTTAACAAGAAAACAAAAATATCAACAAGGGATATTTTTATTTTTGAAAGAATCTCTCAAACGAAATAACCAATAATTGTGTTTTCAAATACAGAAATCAATCTATGGTAATTTCCACTAATTAAGCATTAATCTTTTGGATTCACTGAAAAATTTAGCAACATTTCTACTATATTTTGGATTAAAACTAAAATTAAAACAAGTCTTAGAATAAATAAGGCCTACAATTGTTTTTAGTATTCTATAATTGACCCAATTAATTGTAAGCCAATTTCTAAAAATTTGACCCATTGTAGAAAACTTTATTTTCAAAGCCTAATGAAAGCTTAACTTGGCCATAAAATGAAAAACAATTTTTAGGCTCACCTCTGTAAAATAAAGCCCATTGTAAAATAGTTTATTAATTTTAAGCTTCGTGTTTAGGTCGTAATGTAGAATATAATTTTTGACCCATGTTTGTTGAAAAAGTTTTAAAGATGATTTGGGCTTTAGGCTTAAAAGAATTTTTGAACCATAAAATAATTTTAGGCTTACACTATAATTAGATCATATTAGGAAAAAAAATAAACTAAATGGGCATGATATGTCAATCATAGTGAAAAGGCAAACATTTTCCTAAGGAAATTACTATGCCAACTACATGAGCTTTAGTCTTTAGGGTAAAAGGTACAGGTTCCCACAATAAGAATATACCAAAAGGTAAAAGATTATGAGTGGTTATGCAGTGCTCAGTCATCGTACCTTGAATGAAAGTATGGTATCACTGACATACACATAACACGGTTTCATAGGGCATCTTAACCCATATATACAATGCAATTTTAAGTGATTCAATGAATAATATTATAATAATAAAAAATAACATAATATAAAGATCAACAAAATTAACTTCTCTTGTCCCAGTGGAGTCGCCACTGTGACAGAGGATTTTCGTCCCTCTCCCAATGGAATAGTTCTTGCGACTTTGACACTTTTAGGCTCTGGGCCTTAGAGAACACATGCTTTAAAGAACACTAGGAGTCGTGATTGGCACGGGCCGAGAAGAAGAAATAAGGGGTGGATAACTCGATTCTTAAGGAATCTCACTCCCTACTGGGTTGAAAAAGTTAGGTACTCATGGGAAAGGTGAGAAGTGACCCGGCACTTCCACAATGCCTGGTTTATTAGAACCAGCCTCCTTTTCAGGTCAAAATATTATTAAAATTTTACATTATTACAATAATATTCATATTACAATCAATTTAAAATAAACATCCATCATATCTTAAATAAACAATCCAAAGTACAAATGATAAAATGGACACAAATTCAAGATGGAAATAAGCCATTACAACTGTCCCATAATCTTTAATTAAAATAACAAAGTCAAATAAATAAAATAACTAAGGCACTCACAAGTGGAAACATGCTTTTAACATTAATTCCTCATAAAACATAATAAACAACTTAATATTACCTTATTATCAAGCATTAATGGTTATTACATAAAGATAAAGCAAACACACTAATATACAGAGAATATTTAAATTATGGCAAATATATAACACAATACCTAATACCCAATAAAATTAAAATTCTCTTTTTAAAGAAACAGTAGCTAAAATACCCTTTAAACAAACAACTAATTAAATGCTATTTTTCCTTTGTTTTCCTAGAACCACAATAACAATTATATTGATAAAATTATAGTTTAACCTTATTGGACCCTTTTTTAACAAAAAATTAGGTATGAGATGAGTTTATGAAATTTATTTTATGATTGAAGTTTTATTTTACTAAATATAGAAAAGATAACATTGCTTCAAACATGTATCAATCTTAGTATATAAAATAATGCGCAAATTAATTTACAAGAGAATTGAGTTAAGAATTTTACACTACCAATATTAGTTCCGCCAAATATTTAATGTTGAACTAGGGTTGATCAATTGAACTTGCCATGTATAGTTCTTACAAGTCAAGGCCAACTGCATTTTTGGTTAAAAAATATTGTTCAAGAGTTTGCTTCTCTGTGTCTTTTATTTTTGCTACTTTGTTTGCTTTCTATATCTTTTCCATTTCTATTTCTATTTCTTTGCTCTCTGCATTTTTATTGTCTTTCAAAATTACTTTTTGCCTCTCTTTTTTGCTACTATTATCGTCTCATTGCTGTGCTTTAAAACCTTTTATAGATGAAGCTTAGGGTTGATTAGCAGTTAAGAATCCTGATTTGAATAGGAAATCAGTGCTTATCTCAATAAACCCCAAGTTTTATTAGGGTTAGAAGAAATTAGAGTGATGGGTTGTGTAGACAAATTGACCATGAGTCATGGCCAATTTTCTATGGGCCTACCCAATAATTTTGGACTTCTCGACCTTTTTTAAATTGGGACCAAATTTATTTGGGGGCTAAAATTTAAGGGTCTACATTGACCATGGAAAAAGGTTGTGTTGATTTTATATGAAAGTGTAAATAGTGTCAGATATATGGAAATTTGAATCATTTACTTCCTAAGAAATTGCATTTTATGTCTTCACCCTGGACTTTTGCAACTTGGGGAATTGACATCTTTTGGGAGATACATCCAATAGCCTCAAATGGTCACCATTACATAGTGGTGGTAGTTGACTATTTTTTTAAAAATGGGTTGACACTGAATCTTTCAATAAGCTGGGAGCAAAGCAAATGACTCGTCTTATTAAGAGAAGTCTAATTTGTAGATATGGAGTTGCATATAGTATATTATCAGATAATGGGGTGCAGCTTCATGGAGTTGTTAAGCATTGTATCATCACCAGCTATACCAAAGAAAGATAGCTCAAGTTTATAATAAAAGAGTCCATACCAGAAGATTTAAGGCATGTGATCAAATGTTAAAACAATGCAAAACAAATGTTCGTGATCCAAGGGGGAAGTTTAGACCAAGTTGAGAAGGGCATTATATTATGAAAGAATTAATGAAGAAATGCACGGTCAAGCTGTCAGATATGGATGAAAATAAGTTCAATGAACCAATGAATATTGACAAGCTAAGGAAGTTCTATGTCTAAAAATGAAGATTTCTAGGTTGAAAACCCAAAAGTGCAGCCTAGGCAAAAATTAGAGCAACCCACTATTTTTGAAAACCAAAAAAGTGTGGGCTAGGCGACAATTAAGGTTAAAAATGAGAAAAAATTGATAATTAGAAAACCTAAAAGGACTAGTTAGCGATAGGATTAAAAATTATTCTATATGCTGGCTATATGTTTATAGTTGCTCCCAATTTAATGAGACAGGATTAAAAATTATTCTATGTGCACCATTTTGAATATTGACCAAAGGCTAAAATAATTGCAAAAAGTGATGACAAATCAAAGTAGAGGAAAATATCTTGCATTCTTCATCCTAACATCATTTTATCTACAGACTAACAATTGCAGAACTCATGGAAGTCGGTAAGTGTGACATGTAGTCCAACTCTAGCACAAATAATCTTAGAAAGCTTTAGACAACAGAGGCATGTCAAAGTTAGCTATAAAATTAGAATCCCAAGGTTGAGCTCCATACTGGTGACCAAGGCAGTTAGGATCATAGCAAGTACCTCGATGAAGAGCAGCAAGTGGAATGTGTATCAAATATGTTTGAGTGTCCGATGTGAATTACAGCTCTTGAATAGATCCACTCGACCCAATCAACATATGAAGAAGTAGGTTAAAGAAGTCTCATCACATAATGATGTCATGGTAAATATCTTGCATGATCCACAGTTAGGGTATCAAGCAAGCAAAGGTTTTCCTATAGCCATATCTAAAGGAAAGCAAAAGTGTAAAAAAAAAAAAAAGGTCTGCTAGGTTGAAAACCAGCAAGGGCTACCTAGGCAAAAATTAGGAAAGTTTGCTAGTTCTGAAACTCCGCAAGGCCAGACTAGGCAAAAATTAGGGCCAAAATAAAAATAAAAGAGGCTCGCTAGCTCTAAAAATCCCAAAGGGTGGGCTAGACAAAAATTAAAGCAATAAATGATAGCTAGAATTGAAAACCCAAAAGGGCAGTACAAATGATTGCCTAAAGTAGTAAATGACTTCCTATAAACCTTTGTGAAGAGTTAGTTTTGAATTGATACAACCCAACCAGAGTCTTAGCTAAAATCAAAGGAATATGAGAATATCCACCTTCCATTTAGTCCATGACATCTAGCACCATCAGAAGAGACAAGTAGGAATTAACCAAGTAAACATAAGCAGAACATACGCCCCTATGCTTTTGTGGAGCCTAACTAGATGTGCAAAATCAATCAAAGGACCAAGTAAAATTTTCACCTCTAGTTAATTGAAGAACTTCAAATTTAAAATTTGAAATAGCATTTGCATCTTTTGTTGAGATTTTAAGGATAATATAGGCAATGCTATTTGATGTCACTTGGATATCCAAGGATGGCTTCAAATTCTCCAATCATAGGACACATCTCAAAATTGTCAATATTAAAAGTCCTAAACTCCACATTCCAAAAGGAAGACATAGCATGCAAGAAGGGTTGGTTTAATTTAACATTCTGGAAGTATTTCAAGGCAATAATCCTAACCCAGGATATTTGTTCCCAATGCATAACTTGAAGATTCTTAAATAGGCCTTTAATTTTCCTTGAAGTTGTCTCGGTCATATTTTTACTAATATTTAATAAATGAATTATTTTGACTTCTTGAAAGAGAGATGGGGATTAGATCTTGGTGTACCAAAATCAAAGAAAATATTAGGGAGATCAATTATTTTATGATTTAGGAAGTGCAATAAGGGGTTTAAATAGGTGCATTCTAAGTACCGTTTTAAAAAAGGACTACAATATGCATTAATATTGGAGTCTGAGATAGGGCATGAAAAGGAAAAGTAGGACCATGGTGATTTCACCATAGGTCCCTATGGTAAATTTTCCATATGTATTTTTGAACATATAAAAAAAAGAAGAAGGAAAAGAAAAATAAGAAAAATAAGTGGAAATTGGATCCATAAAATTAATGATATAGATAAATTGATCCAGATTTAATGATACAAGGCAAACAAGGTACAAAATCATTGAGGAGATGGAGGTGATCCATAGTTAAATAATGACCTAAAGAAGTCATCGCCTGAAGTGGGAGGAGGAACATCATGGTCATTAGCCCAGGGTCCCCTTGACTAAGAAGAAGCACCAAGATCCTGAAGCCTTGGAACCAAAAATCCTGAAAGTTTTGCTCTGATTGATGATACAAATTCTCAAAATGGCCAGCATTTTGATGACTGGTATCTAGTTCCTCTTACAGTATTTTATTTTATTCCTTAAGCATCCTCTATGAGCCAAAAAGAGAAAATGTAAGAATATACAATTCCATGCATACATGTAGCATAAAATGCACCAGAAATAGAGACCATGTAATTTGAATTGAAACCATAAGGATTAAATGATGAGTTGGCATATTGAGGTGGAGACATAAAAGGAGCATAGTAAGATGTTTAAAAATGAACCGAAGCCACATGAGATGAACTAGCTTGAAAGTGACCGGACGAACCAACAGTCAAAGAGAATGGATGGTGAGAAAGGCCAATTAATAGGAATGGTGAATTGCTTGATTGTCCAATAGCCTATAAAGAGCACATAAAGTTAGAAATAGCTTAAACCATGTTCGAAGAATATATGAAGATGTAAAGCTAACTTGAAATGAGCATGCCCCTGTGTTGCTGTGAGGGTGGGAAGATGACTCTTTCTCTTCTTTTACATCATTATCTTCTTCCATTCCACCATCTTCTTCTCTATCACTCTCTTCTCCTCCGTCACTTACATAGTCGTCCTCCTCTTCTCCATCACCACCTTCATAGTCAGCTTCCTCTTCATCATCAACTTCATTGATGCCTTCCTCTTCTTCATCCTCGTCATCATCAGGCACTCTCTAAACACCAACATAAGACACCGAGAAACTCAACAGATAGTCTCAGATGAAGTTAGAATATGAGGGTCCATCTGATGAAAGTAGAAAAGACTCCACATCATACCCATCTCAAGCGTGCCACCAGGCATCCTCCAGCGTGGCTAAAATATTTAGCATATATATTTAGGATGTTTATAGGTACTATACATTGACTCAGACCAAGGAACCAACTATAAATATGTTCCCCAAGGAACCAACTGCTGGAGTCCAGACTGGCTAAAATCCAATGCGTGTTCTGTATATGCAAAGCTTTATTCATGGCTTCAGTCTAATTAGCTCAGTCATCAGCATGCCACCATGCAATTCTTACCTACAAAAAAATTTTAAAGTGGTAAGTTGATTTCTATAATATTTTATTCAAAAATAATATCAATTTTCTTTTATCTTGTCCCAGGTTAGATTATTCAAGCAGTATTGGTGAGAATGGACATGATGTGAATTGGGATTTTCCTCCTAAACAAACAGCTAGAATTTCAACCTTGGATACCCAATTCACAATTTGGAAATTCTAGAAGCCCTTACAAGCCAATGCTCATATGCCCAAAGTTTAAAAACAAATTAGGGTCAGAATGATGCAAATCTACCATTTAAATTAAAAGGTATAAAAATCATTATTCCTTAACAACCATGAAGCCGGTGTAAGAACTCTTGTTCTGACATAATTTGTCAAACCCATGATATATAAGAGAAAGGTTGGCTTCCCCCAGTTGAAAATAGGTATAAGACAAAGGTTTGCTAAAAGCCTAAAGTACAATCGATGAACAATTAATTTAGTAGTTCCCAAAATATTGGATCTAAGTAAATACAATAGTAGCCCACAGGTATATTGTTCAACTTTTTCTCCAAATACTGGTCTTGTACAACCCATCCAGTGATCCAAAATCGATTCATATTTAATTTTGGATGGTTCCTTTAATAACAGTTTAAAGCTTAGCAAATAACGGATGTCGGCATAGCTTAGAGGTTTGTCTATAAAAGGGACAGAGATACCGTGAAAGGGAATTCATTTAATCATTTTAAAGTCAACTGGGCCAATAGTCATCTCCCCGACCGGCAAGTGAAAGGTATGGGTGGTATCCATCCATTGTTTTACTAATGCTTGGATGACACACTTGTCAATTTGATATCTTGATTCAGGGAGTTGAAAAAACAAAATCCTTAAATATGCATTCTTTGATCATCCATTTGACCGGAGGAATTGCTCTTTCATACCAATCACGAGCTTTATAAACACATCTGCCACCACTAACATCACAATTACCATCTTGTAATAAAGCAGTTCTATTATCTTCACATATAAAAGGTAAGTAAAATAAGTTCTTTAAGCATTTTTAGCTCTTCTTCATCAAATTCTTTTCAAAATTTCCTTAATATTTTCTTGTGAGCATTTTTAGTTTTAAATATTTTTCCTTGGTTAGATTATTTTTCTTTAAGCATTTTTTTAACAAAAATAAATTAATTTTGTTCCCTCCATGTAAGATAAATTTCCCTTAGATTATTTTTTCTTAAGCATTTTTAACAAAAATAAATTAATTTTGTGTATTTAAATATTAGTTTATGGTAAAATGGTAAAATGACAAAACTCACTTGAGATTTTTTACCCTGGCTACAGTGTATTGGCATCCCAACTAAAATTGAGACCCTACCATGCTCATGGTTCTGGATTGTTCTAGAAATGTGACAAATTCACTCTATGATGAAAAAATGCAACACAAAGAGTGGTTGAAGATATGTTTAAAAGAAGAAGGCTTATGACAAAGAGAAAACAAAGTTCAATAAACTCTTTAGATGAAAAATGAAATTGATATTTTGATCTATAAATGAAAGTTGGCTTTATAAAAGAATGACTTATGATGATAGTTGAAAAGAAGAAGGAAAAGTTTTTTATAAATAAAAAAATCTAGATAAAAATTTTCTTTTGATGCATATTATAATAAAGCTTGTCTTTATAAAAGATGAAGGGCTTATGACGAAGTAGAAATAAATAAAGGAGAGAGAAATTATTTTGGAATTTTGTGAACATTATTGGTTTGGTCAATGGCAGATGACAGTGATGGGTAAAAAGTAGAATTAAATAATGGTCTTTGGAATTAAATGGACAAAATAATTCACATGATCAGTAAAACTAAATGATGGAGAGGAAATGAAAAAGACTTTTCATCTATATGAATTATTGTGTCAAAGTGAAAATGGATGAAATAATTGATCTAAAATGTTGTAGGTGATAATTTAATTTGTAAGAGTCACGGACACACAGTGAGTAGATATTTATCATTGGTATAAATTTATGCGTGTATAAAAATATTTTTTACCAGTAAAGATATTTTTCCCACGCAAGGGGCAATGGTATATAAGAAGGTTCCCAACATAGTTAACAGTTAAAAAATAGCTAACATTTTTGCTAACATTTTGAATTATTTTTTTTTTTGCAGATATGGCGAGTTTACTAAAACATCCAGACTCTTTTTTCAAAAACAATCAAGAATTTAATCTAGATTTTTTTGAAGCATCTAGATGTGAGCAGGAATTTTTGCTCCCACTCCCGGTGGAATGGTTCTTGCGCCTTCGGCACTGTTTAGGCTCGGGGCCTTAGAGAACATGGGCCTAAGCCAGGAGAAAATGGACTCGCCACCCGGACAGGCCGAGAAAAAGAAAAGGATGGATGACTTGATTCCTAAGGAATCCCTGACACCCTAATGGGTTCGAAAAGTTGGGTACGTATGGGAAAGGTGAGAAATGGCCCAGCACCCCCACAACGCCCGGTTCATTGGAATCGGCCTCCTTTGCAGGCCTTAATATTATAAATTCTTAAATATAATAATATTATCCATACTACATGTAATAATTAAAATAAAGCATCATTATATTAAAATCAAAGCAATGTCCAAACAAAGCAAATAAATGGACACCCATCCGAGGATGGAAAAATGTCCTTACATCGTCCATGTCTAAAACTAAATAGGACACCCACCGAAAGGTTAAAATGTGTCCTTTACATTGGTCCAAAATATAAAGCAATTTAAATTACACGTGCTTAATACATGAGGTACCCTAAATATTGAAACATATCTCTTACAATGTTTTAAAACCAAATCAAATTAATAAAAACAACCAACCAACCATTCATCATAAAATAAATCATTCATTGAAGACATAAATTGAATATATAAATAAATCATTAATCAAACTATATAATAAATACTCACTTAATAACGAAAACAAATAAAAATGCAAATTTAAGTGTATCAACTTAAGGTTTCTTAGATAACATTTTGGGTTTTGGAATTTTAAAGAACTAGTATTATTGTTAGGTTTATTATTTTAGAAAGATTATGCTACTGTGTGATTAAAATTATAATTTGGGATTTAAGTGAATAAGGTACAAACCTATGAAAATAAAATTAACACTTAAATATTTAAAAAGAAATAGCTACTGTGATAATTAAATAAACAAATTTGATTAAGGTTTTAACAAAATAAGTTAGGGTTTAATTTAAATTAGGGTTTGGAATTCTTATGGAAAAGTATTAGGGTTTTAAACATGCAATATGGTTTTTTAGGGTTTTAAATGGGAAATTAGGGTTTCTAGGGTTTTAAACATGAAATATGGTTTTTTAGGGTTTTAGATGGGAAATTAGGGTTTCTAGGTTTCTTGATCTTTAGAAACACAGATTAGGATTTTATAAAAATATGATCATTGTAAAAACTCTAAGACCACTTTAACATGGAATTTTGATAAATACTTATATGTAATATGGATATTGGATGTTTAAAACAATATTTGAATAATCTAATGTTATGGTGATTTAATGGAATAAGCTACTGGCCATGCAAATAATAAGAAGAAACTACTATGCTCACTGTATATTTGTATATAAATCAAAAGTTAAAAAATGAACTTTAAACGAAGAAAGTTTGATAGATGAAATAATAATAAGTTATCTCAATATAAATTTAAATGAATTAAGTTAGATGAGACACACCTCCATTTGTTGTCTCCACCAAAATTGTTTGAACGAAATTCTGGATGAGCTTTGCCAAAGACTATTATTACACTGCCTTTGTATAGTCTTGTGTTGTTAATCTTCCTCGTCTAGCTTTTCTATTTCTTTTTGTTCCTTTCCAAAAGTTTGTTTAAGTTAGAATTCCGTGAAGACTACCCTTTGCTAATTTCTTTTCTATGTTGCTGGTTTAGGGTTTCTTCGTGCTTACTAGGGTATGTTGAAAACCCAAGAGTCTCCCAACTCTCCTAAAAAAAAATAAAGGTCCAAAGTTTCTTCCAATAATTGCCCTCCCTAATTCGTGTGTTTAATGCTAGTATTAATAGGAAAATAAAAAGACCTAATCCTATTTTAATAATAAAATACCAACTTTTTAGGAAAATTACAAAATCGGGTAAAACAAGATTTGGTCAAAAAATCTGCAGTGCGCGGGCTGCACTGGCAAAAATTGTTGCGAGGATCGGGCTGGGTGAAATGGGCAAGCCAGTTCTCTATAGGCAGTGCCTGCGGTGAATTGGGAAAGCCCAACTGATTCGAATTGGGCACTGTCCAATTTGCCGTAGATATTTGCTGTGAATGCCCAATTCGCCGTAGACAATTGAGCTTGGGTACTTGACCCGAAACTAGGTACTTGGACCTGAGACTAAATTAGATTTGGGTACTTAGACCCAAAACTGGGTTCTTAAACTCGAGACTGAATTAGGTTTGGATACTTAGACCCTAGACTGGGTACTTGGACCCAAGACTGAATTGAATTTGGGTACTTAGACCCGAGACTGAATTGGATTTGGGTACTTGGACCCGTGACTGAATTGGATTTGGGTACTTGGACCAGAGATACCTATATACTCTTGCCCCCTGTGTAGGCTTAAACCCATGTGTTTTTCTATGCGGCTTTTGTTGATGTTTGTCTTGTCTGGCTCTTCACACAAGCATGTATTTCTTCTTTCTCAAAATGACTGGAGCTTCCTCAAGGAACGGGGCCTTCCATGCCCCCTGATTCCAATCCCGCTTCATGTTTGCTTCATGGAGTATTGTTGTTTACTTTTGACAAAGAAAAATACAGTGTGATATGCTCATGTATGCATGATATGTATGAGTAATACTTACAGTGGTTTCATTGACTCACAGACCAAGGTGATCAACTAAAGTGTTCTCATTGGTTCTTTCAGAGGCTCGCTCAGATCGTGCATTGGAATGACAGAAAGCATTGCATTTATGGCTTTTATCTTCAAGATGTTGAGGGCATGAGTGGTTGAGACTCCGAGCAGCAGAGACAGAGATACATCCATTTCAAACTATGATTCAGCACGTCAATTGGCAGCTTCTTCACAAGCTTGCAAATAATTCTTTACTTTGCCTAGTGTGTCTTTTGAGGTTCGACTATTCAACATATTTCCCTTAACTTGAAGGCTTTGTAAAAAAAATTCTTTTTTTTATTTTTGAATTTTGAAATCAAATGTTGGCTTTGCCAAATCAATGTCAATTTACCTCAGGACTTGATTTTCCAAATTAACATATTTACAACATGACAACCCTTATTACCATACTAAACTCAAGAATCATTTCCATTTAAACGAGAATTGTTGCACTTCAAATAGGCACATACACATTACTTGGTCAAAGGTCTTATTGAGTTTGAATATTGTCTATCTCATATGAATGCTTATTCAAACTATCTCCACTAATAGACTCTACCTACTAAGAGAGATCAATAAGTCTTTGATAGGCTTGAAATGGGGTCTATAAGGGACATGGTTTAAATAAAGGTCATTTTGAGATTAGAGATAATGTGACACAATGGACAAACCTTCATACTACAAACTGCTTGTTGGAACTTTTGACAGTTGGGTGCATGAGAAGATAGAGCTTTAAGTATTCTCCCATCTTCTTGGCATTAATCTAAATCTTGATTGGGATAGTCTTTACCCTTGTAAAAAGTTCAGTACCCAAATTCATTTCTTTTCTTCATTTTCCTTTTCTTTCCCTTTATTTTTCTTACTATTCCCTTTCTTTGAGCATTTTATCATTTTGTTCTTCTCTATAGGATTGTTAAGTACAGGACTTTCAAAAACTAGATGGTCTTTCCCCTTTTTCTCTGATTTTGATTAAATCTTTAGTTGGGTTGGACCAATTCATGTCAAACTATCCTTTTAAACCAAATGGAAGCCTTTTACTACTTTAGGTAAAAGAGAACTCGGTTGGCTTTTTGAACCGTTTTGGGTTATATTTTCTTTTCTTCTTTCTTCTTTTTTTTGTTTATCTTTTTTTTTTGTTCTAGCTCTAATAGAGTTGTCTTGTTTATACCAACTTGTATTTCTAATAATGGATGAGTGGAGTGGTATTAAACTGCTTCAGTCCTAACTTTATTTGTGATATTTGGTCTAATTTAGGTGAACTTCAACTACCTTTATCGTCTTGAAAACATCAACTACCCTTATGGTCTTGAGAATTCATTTCTTTCTTTGATCTTCTTGCCTCTTCATCTTATGATCATAAGAGTTGTCAAAAGTGTAACAACAGCTCAGGCTAGGTTGTTGGGGTTTGTAAGCCAATGAAAAGAAAGCTAAAATTTTATGAAGGCTCAAAGGGAAAACTAGGGATTGATATTTAATAAGGTGGATACTAGTTGTTGGCTAACCGAACAATGCCTAGATCATTTCTCTCTTAAATAAGCAAAGTTCAATTTCGCCTCGAAAGTTTGTCAAAACATGTTCTAAGACTGACTAGGACCTAGACAAAGGTTAATATGCAAGAGCCCTCTCTAAGTAAGCATACACAACTCAATGCTATAAAGCAATTTCCTCACCTAGTAAAGTCATTCGAATCATAATGCATAGATATGCTAATTTATAAATATCAAGTTAAATTCATCATCAATTGAGCACCATAATGAATAGAGACTAGGAAAATTTTGATGAAAATAATTTATTCAAATAAAATAATTTAAAAAAATAATTGTTCCAATTAAATATTAAAAAAATAAATAGAGCAACACTCCAAGCTAAAGGAAGTTTGTTGAATAAAATTTCTCCTTATTCCACATCTTCAATATTCCCATCTTGAAAGGAGGATAAGACAAGATTTTCCTCCAATCCTCCTCCTAGCATGAAAGCTGTTGGTGGCGGTACTCTGTTGAACCTAGGCAGAGGATTATTTTTGGTATTGGGCTTATCCGGCTCAGGCAACTTTCCATTATCAATTAAATTTTGGATCTCATGCCTCAACTTCATACAGTTGTCCATTTTGTGTCCAGGCCTTTGATGGAATTGGCAAAATGCCTTAGTATCAAAGTTAGGTGGAAGAGGATTAGGCAAAGGATGAGGAGTCAAGGGTTGTAACAATCCCTTCGTTTGTAGCTTATTGAGAACCCAAGATAGCGGCTTCCTTAATTCTGAAAACTGCCTCATTCCTCCTAGACTAGTGACATTAAAATCAGCTTCCTTTTTGTGTACTTTGATTGCTAGGCTGATAATTCCCTTTCTCATTCCTTCTTGCCGAAAAGTGGTTCTTCTCCCTTTTCCACTCTTTGATTTGCAAGCCAGCTTGCAAAAGGTCTTTGAAGTCCCTTATAAGGGTGTGAGACAGCCTTTCATGGAGGTTAGGCAGGATGCCTCTAACTATCATCCTGATTTGGTCTGACTCATCAGGCCTCCTTTTGAGAAGTGCAGCCTTATTTCTCCATCTTTTCATATAGTCCACAAAATTCTCATTTGGTCTTTGCCTAATGATTTCCACTTCCATCAAGGTTACTTGTAGCTCGACATTGTACCCATATTAATGAATGAAAGCCTTATACAACATGTCCCAATCTTTTTGAGTACTTTTCTCTAAGGTGTTGAACCAATTCTGGACAATAGGGTCCAATGAGAGCATGAAATATCTTAGAGTTTGAGCCTTAGTGGCTTAGGCAAACTGCATAGCAGTGATGTACTGCTTCACATGGAGATGAGGGTTTCCAGTACCATTGTACCTAGCGAAGGAAGGCATCTTGAACTTATAAGGGACCTCCTCATCTTATTCAAATAGTTTGTCGATCTCAGACATCTCTTCGGTTTTCAGCTTCTTTTCTAAGTCAGCAATCATCTTCTCAACATCAGATATCTCAGTCTTTTTAATAATTGTCTTTTCAACAGCCTTTGGCTCCTTCTTTTTATCTTGAGGATCTTAGAAGTATTGAGCCTAGTCATCATCATCATCAACGACCGCCTTATCATCATCAAAAGCTACTTTGCCAACTTTAGCTTCCCCTTATCTTTCTTGGTGCTTACGGATGTTTCAGTGGTGTTCCCAAACATTGTAGTCATTTGATTCTTCATGATCTCAGCTAGGGCCCCCTTTAGTTCTTCCATTTTAGCATTGAGGGCATCGTCCACCATTCTTTGAATTTGTTCGGGCTCCATTGCTTTTGGTGAAAAAGTGATTGAGTCGCTGTTAAATTCTTCATCTCCGGCATAGGTCGAATTGTCGTAAGCTTTTGAACTGTCGTAATTCAGGGCTATGAGCCAGAAAGGATTAATGATATGTGATGTGATATATGTATGCATGTATGCAAAAACAATAAACAAACAAGGATAAATAGGACGTTCCTTTCCAACTTATAACTTCCACACATGGATGACGAGTTTCTTTTCCTAGGTATATGGTTAACAAAATACCAACATGGGGTATCTTGTTTTCGAATATTTCCCTTGGACGTTTTAACCAATAGTTATATTTTTAAAAATGGAAATCAGTTCATGATAATTCCCATTAATTAGGCTTTAATCCATCAAATCAACTAGAGTAGCTTTTATGCTATATTGGATTAAAACTGAATTAAGAGGTTTATTATAAATAGATTTCTCACTTGAAAAAGTAACTAATGATTCATGCCAAAAACAAGCCCATGGTTAATAATTCTTAGTATAATCTAGGCTGACAATTGATTTTTAGTATTTCCATAATTGACCTAAATATTCATAAGCTCTTTTAAAAGATTATGAAAATAATTTTGTTTCTAAGCCCATTGTAAAAAGATTTTAGAAAAAATGGATTTTGGGCTTTGTATTTGGGTCATGAGAAAAGAATTTTTGATTTATTTTTTACAAAAGTTTTATGTCCAAAGACCATCTTAAAAAGTCTTGAAAATAACTTTGGTCTTTTGGACGTTAAAGAAAAAATTATTTTGAGCTTACAATGTACTTAGGTCATATTAGAAAAGGAAAAAACCAAATAAGCCATAATTTCAGCCAAGATAAATTAATCATAGTCAAACAACAAGCATTTGGGGTAAAAACCTAAGGAAAGTAACTACGCCAATTACATGAGCTTTAGTCTTTGGGTGAAAGGTTTAGGTTCCCATAGCAAGTATATACCAAATGGTACAAGGCTATTAGTGGTTATGCCATGCTCGATCTCCATACCTTGAGTGAAAGTATGGTATCCCTTACATAACACAACAAGGGTAACACGGGCATCCTAACTCACGCACACGATGCAATCTAAATGATGCAATGGATAATATCATAATAAGAAAGAATAGAATAATATAAAAATCAACAGAATCAACTTCTCTTATCCCCCACTAGAGTCGCCACTGTGAGCGAGAATTTTTGCCCCCACTCCCGATGAAATTGTTCTTGCGAATTCGATACTATTTAGGTTGGGGGCCTTAGAGAACACGGGCTTAAGCCCGAAGAAAATGGTGTCACCACCCGAACAGGCCTGGAAAAATAAAGGGGTAGATGACTCGATTCCTAAGGAATTCCCAACCCCCTAATGGGTTCGAAAAGTTGGGTACATGTGGGGAAAGTGAGAAATGGCCCAGCACCCCCACAATGCCCGATTCATTGTAACCATCCTCCTTTGCAGGTCTTAATATTATAAAATTCTTAAATATAACAATATTATCCATACTACATGCAATAATTAAAATAAAACATCATTATATTAAAATCAAAGCAATGTCCAAACAAAGCAAATAAATGGACACCCATCCGAGGATGGAAACATGTCCTTATATCATCCATGTCTAAAACTAAATAGGACACCCACCGAAAGGTGAAAACGTGTCCTTTACATTGGTCTAAAATATAAAACAATTTAAATTACACGATGCTTAATACATGAGGTACCCAAAATATTGAAACATACCTCTTACAATGTTTTAAAACCAAAACAAATTAATAAAAACAACCAACCAACCATTCATCATAAATAAATCATTCATTGAAGACATAAATTGAATATATAAATAAACATTAATCAAACTATATAATAAATACTCACTTAATAAAGAAACAAATAAAGATGCAAATTTAAGTGTATCAACTTAGGGTTTCTTAGATAACATTTAGGGTTCTGGAATTTATATCTAAAAGTTAGGGTTTTGGAATTTTGAAGAACTAGTATTATTATTAGGTTTATTATTTTAGAAAGATTATGCTACTGTGTGATTAAAATTATAATTTGGGATTTAAGAGAATAAGGTACAAACCTATGAAAATAAGATTAAAACTTAAATATTTAAAAAGAAATAGCTACTGTGATAATAAAATAAACAAATTTGATTAAGGTTTTAACAAAATAAGTTAGGGTTTAATTTAAATTAGGGTTTGGAATTCTTATGGAAAAGAATTAGGCTTTTAAACATGCAATATGGTTTTTTAGGGTTTTAAATGGGAAAATAGGGTTTCTAGGATTTTAAACATGAAATATGATTTTTTTTAAGGTTTTAGATGGGAAATTAGGGTTTCTAGGGTTCTTGATCTTTAGAAACACAAATTAGGGTTTTATAAAAATATGATCATTATAAAAACTCTAAGACCACTTTAACATGGAATTTTGATAAATACTTATATGTAATATGGCTACTGGCCATTTAAAATATTATTTGAATAATATAATATTATGGTGATTTAATGGAACAAGCTATTGGCCATGCAAACAATAAAAAGAAACTACTATGCTCACTGTATATTTGTATATAAATCAAAAGTTAAAAGAATGAACTTTAAACGAAGAAAATTTGATAAATGAAATAATAATAAGTTATCTCAATATAAATTTAAATGAATTAAGTTAGAAAGACACACCTTCGTTTGTTGGCTCCACTAAAATTGTTTGAACTAAATTCTGGATGAGCTTTGGCAAAGACAATGATTACACTACCTTTGTAGAGTTTTGTGTTGTTAATCTTCCTCGTCTAGCTTTTCCGTTTCTTTTTGTTCCTCTCCAAAAGTTTGTTCAAGTTAGAATTCTATGAAGACTGCCCTTTGCTAAATTCTTTTCTGGGTTGTTGGTTTAGGGTTTCTTCGTGCTTACTAGGGTTTGTTGAAAACCTAAGAGTCTCCCAACTCTCCTAAAAAAAAATAAAGGTCCAAAGTTTCTTCCAATAATCGCCCTCCCCAATCTATGTGTTGAATGCTAGTATTTATAGGAAAATAAAAAGACTTAATACTATTTTAATAAGGAAATACCAACTGTTTAGGAAAAATTACAAAATCGGGTAAAACAAGGTTTGGTTAAAAAATCTGTAGCGCGGGCTGCGCTGACGAAAATTGCTGCGAGGATCGGGCTGGGTGAACTGGGCAAGCCAGTTCACTGCAGGCAGTGCCTGTGGTGAACTATGCAAGCCTAGCTGCGGTGAGTTGGGCAATGCCCAAATCGCAACAGATATTTGTTGTGATACGGAACCTCCAAGAATAAGCCTGAGAACTCCTTGATGTCGAACCCCCAAAACATTAACTTGAAAACCCCTAGTCGAATTCGGTACAACCTCCAAAGAATAAAGGTTATATTTCAGATTTCTTTGAATTGATGAGAGATCCAAGATGTCAAAACAAACTAGTTCCCAAAATCCCATATTCGAAACACTCCACAAGAAAGTTGATCAAACTACTTGAATGTTTCTTAAGCATGTATTCAAGCAAGAACACAAAGATAAAAGCAAAACGGCTTTAGGTTATTCATTTGTCCAAAAACCAAAACTGATGTCTTACAACCCTAAATGAGATATAAATAGATAAACCCTAATTAGGGTTATTAAGTAGCATTTGGTTTTCTAATCAAATTTTAAGAAATAATAAAGTAAATAAAGTTCTAATTTAATACAAAACAAATAGGGCCCTTACTTTTTAAATAAGCATAACTAGTGGGCCTTAATACATATTAACTACAAGCCTCATTCGTGAATTTCAACTTGTAGCAAGTTGTAATCGACTTCCTTTGGTCTTGTCTCCAAGCTTGTAATTCCTTGCAAACCATAGTTAGCCAAATTCACCAAATCTTGCAAATGGAAAATTAGTGCTTGCTGAATCTTTTTGGCTTGTGATCTAGTTATAGGACCTTGTGGCAGAATAATTGGATTGATGATCTCCTCAACTTGTTCCTCACGTCTGTTCATCCTTGCGGTGTGCTAGTTGTTCCACAACATTTCCCCTCTCCTCAAAAGGATTCGTCCTCGAATCAAAAGCATCACCTACATCAAAAGGACTTAAATTAGCAACATTAAACGAAGCACTTACATTATACTCACCTGGAAAATCCACTTTATATGCATTGTCATTAATCCTTTCAAGTATCTGAAAAGGACCATATCCTCGTGGGTTTAACTTGGACTTTCTTTGGTGTGGAAACCGTTCTTTGCGAAAATGAACCCAAACCCAATCACCAGGCTGAAAAATCATTGGCTTCCTTCCTTCATTCACTCGAGAAGCTACTTTAGCATTTTGCCTTTCAATCCTTTCATTAACCTGTTTATGTAACTTCTTCACAAAATCTGCCTTTGAGCTTCGCGACAATGCATCAGCCACTACATTCTCTTTACCTCGCTTGTATTTAATCACATATGGAAATGTTTCTATGAATTCCACCCATTTGGCATGTATACGATTCAGTTTATCTTGACCTTTCAAATGCTTTAAACTTTCATGATTAGTATGAATCACAAACTCTTTTTTCCACAAATAATGCTACCATGTATGCAAAGCTCGAAATAATGCATATAACTCCTTATCATATGTCAGATACTTCAAAGCCGCTCCACTTAGTTTTTCGCTAAAGTACATCAATGGCCTTTGATCCTGTATCAAAACAGCTCCAATTCCTATGCCACTTGCATCACATTCAATCTCAAAAGTCTTATCAAAATTAGGCAAAGCAAGCAAGGGTGCATTACACAATTTATCCTTAAGTTCATTAAATGCATATTCTTGTGCATCTCCCCAAACAAAACCGACATTTTTCTTAACTTACTCATTCAAAGGTGCAACTATAGTACTGAAATTTCTAATGAATCTCCTATAGAAACCAGCAAGTCCATGAAAACTCCTCACCTCACTAGCATTCTTAGGTTTCGGCCAGTCCCTAATAGCCTTTACCTTTTCCTCATCAACCTCAATACCTTGACTAGACACCACAAAACCAAGAAAATGAACCTTATCCATGCAAAAACTACACTTCTTAAGGTTAGCATACAACTTCTCACGCCTAAGAATGTCTAACAGAAGACGCACATGTATGACATGATCATCCAAACACTTAGAGTAAACAAGAATATCATCAAAGTAAACAATAATAAATTTACCCTAGTGCTCACGCAACACATGATTCATCAAACACATGAATGTGCTAGGTGCATTAGATTTGCTCTGATAGCAAATGATGAGGCCGGCCCAAGCACTTCCCAGGTGGACACTCATTCTGGTACTTACCCTGCACCAGCACGGCTGGGCCAAGCACTTCCCAGAAGGTCACCCCTCCTGGTACTAACCCTGCACCAACACGGCTAGGCCAAGCACTTCCCAGAAGGTCACCCATCCTAGTACTGACCCTGCACCAGCATGCTTAACCGGAAAGAACACTAACCATTTCTACCAAAAGCTTAAGCTGTCAGCAGAGGTGCACCCATTTCCTTTATTTAGATCAAACATGGGCTCACCAGTCTCTTTCGACTTTGTGTGCCACCTTTATTGAACCTGATCCATAACCCTCCAAACCCTCAGACATATCATGTTGCGAGTGCCCAATTCATCGCAGACAATTGCTGTGGCGAAACCCATTTCACTTAACATTGGCGCACGTTGCTGGCCGATCCGTCCAATTTTTTATTTTTTCATTATTATTTTTTATTTTTTATCATTAAAAATAACTATTAAATATCATAAAGATAAATATTATACCACAAAAATTATTTTGGACTATCGGATTGGACTGGGTCAAAAATTAAGGGTCTACATTAAACTTCCTGTGGTTATAATTAGAAAATAATGAGACTTAATTATAGCATCTCAATTTGAAATTCAGATAACAGCATTTATGGAGGCCAAATTTATTAAGTATCCATTTGAAGATCCCAGGTTTTATTTAAAGCACCCAGATCGACTTGGATTTGTTGAAACATTCACTTGAAGATCCTGTGTTTATTTGAAGCACCCATATTAACTTGGATTTATTGAAGCATCCACTTGAAAATCTTGGATTTATTTAAATCAACCGAATCAGCTTTGATTTATTGAAGCATCCACTTGAAGATCTCAGGTTTATTTGAATCACCCAAATCAGCTTGGATTTATTAAGTCATCTACATGAAGATTTCAGGTTTCTATGAAGCACTTAGACCAACTTTGATTTATTGAAGTATTTGTCAGAAGACTTAAAGATTAGTCAAGATTTATTAAAGCATCTAGCAAATCAAATTGCTTTTCACTCTTTTTAAACATATTCAAGATCATTTAAGTAGGGGGCAAAGCTGTAGATCCCTAAATTTGGTCCAACTCTATTAAAAAGCCCTAAAAACCCAAAAATTATTAAGCTAGCTGATTAACCGGGACGTTGAAGATTTGGCCATAGCCTATAGCCAATTGGCCATAAGCAAATAACGAATGGACCATAAGTCCAATGTCTCAATTTTGTCCTAATACGTGTTAAACTCTAACTTTTTCTAATAAAATTGAGGTTTTTTTGCCAAATCAGATTTCTTAACACTTGATTAACCCTAATTTTCTCTATAAAAAGGGGATCAAAAACAAAGAAAATGAGAGAGCTATAAATAATCAAAACAAGAGCACGGAGAGGCAGAGAGCTAAAATACACAAGAAAAATAGTACAAGAAACGCAAACTAAGGAACAATCCAAGGCAGACTCGAGGACCAACTTAGTAAAGGGAGTGTGCTGGTTCTTGTGATTTGAGCTTGGGTTTCACTAACATCAAGAATTGAAAGCAATCAATGAGTAGGTAAATTTTCTGGACTTAAGTAATTTTTTTATTTTCTCAAGTATGATTTAATCATTGTGCCATTGTTAAATATCTTTTTTACTTTTTTTAAAAGAAATTATATTGTTATGACTGCTAAGTTTTTATCCATATTATTTTGGTTGATGGCATGGATTACATTATGATTTTAATCATTCTGTTGCATTAAATATTTTGTGTTTAATTGGTTTGTGATTCTAACATTAATTAGTGTTAAAAACTATGTCAAACAAGGTTACCCTAGGATTATAAAGTATTGTTTGACAAATTAATTGGAATTTTGCAAAATATAAAGTGGTTGCAATGTTATATCTTCTTTATGTTCAAACTCTATTTTGATGGTGCAATTGGTGATTGTATATTGATATTTGTCTTATCTTTTATCATTGCCATTTATTTTATTTGTTATATTATGACCTTAGCATTATATTTGTTTATCTTATGGTTATAATTATTAATGGCTATTTTATTGTTATTTAGTTTTATTTGTTTGTCTATTTACTGGGGAATTAATGCAAAAAGCATGCTTCCGCTTATGGGTGTCTTATTTATTTTATTTGTTTATTTTATTTTATTTTAAGAAATTTATAAGGGTATGTTTCTACTTTATGTGAGTGCCCATTTTTTTATGGATTGTTGAACATTGTAAGGGCATTTTTCATCTAGTATGGGTGCCCCTTTTATTGTTTAAATATTTAATTTATGATATGGTTTGTTTACTTTAATCGGTTGTAGCATAAATAATGTCATAATAATTTAAAATTTTAATTATATATACACCTGAAAAAAGTGGTCAGTTCTAATGAACCAGGGGTTATAGGAGCACTAGGTCATTTCTCACCTTCCCCATGCGTACCCAACTTTTGGAACCCAATAAGAGTTGGGGATTTCTTAAGAATCGAGTCATCCACCTCTCCTACTTTCTTTCCTGGCCAGTCCAGGAGGAGACTCCTATTCTCTGTGTTTAGGCTCATATTCTCTAAGGTCCAAAGCTTAATAGTGTCAAAGTTGTAAGAGCCATTCTATCAGGAGTTAGGGCAAAAATTCCCACTTACACTCATGTGTTCTTAACTTCCTGAACGCAAAAGTGAGGTTCCTATAAAGAATCAAGATTATGCTACCCCTCTATCATTTTCCCCATCCTACTGGGTCGAGACTCCATTTCTCACAGGTCTTTTCTCATTAGATCCCTGAGATCAATAACCTAACAATGATAAGATCTCATAATCACTGAGTGTGGATGAACTAGGCACTTACAGTGGCTACTCCACTAGGGACTTCCTTATGAGAAGTTAATTTTTTTTATTCATCAGTTAGTAAAATTATTTAGAATATCAAAAATAGTTGCATTGCAATAGTTGCATTTGTGTGCATGTGTTAGGACATCCTAAATTACCTGTGTTATGAAGTGAAAGGGATACCATTACTTCATTCAAGATATGGAGAACAGACCCTACATAACCACTTGCATGCCTCAAACCTTTAGGTATATTATGCTGCAAAAGCCTCAACCTTTTCACCCTGGACTAAAGTGCATATAGGCAACATAGTAACATCCCCTTAGGAATACTCGAATGCTTATAATTAATGAATTTTTAGCTTATTTTGATAAAATCTATTCTCTTAACAAAAAAAATTTGGATTTATCACTAAAATCTTAAAACTTGCCAATTATAAAGTTTTCTTTGTTATAAATGGTGAACTTCCTTTTGGTATAACCATGAGTATTATCAAAGCATTTTTAAGAGAATCTTCTTTTAAAAATGAATTGTATAATCTTGGTGGTACAAAAGGATGAAAGTTCTAAAGAGAGTTCTAGGACTTTGAGTCACAAAAATACCTCCTAATAGTAATCTTTGTAAACAAAAAAAACCTAGGAAAGAGACTTGTCATTAAATACACATATGGGAGTAGTGAAAGGATTTGCTAGAAAATAGGAAAAGAAGCTTCCCCAAACAAACCAAGTACGCACCTCTAACCCTTTCTTAGCATTTTCATGCATTTTTCATCAAAAAGCATTTTTCATTCATTTTCTAGTTTTCACACTTAAATTGTACCAGTGTTGAAGCAACTAATGATAACATTTTTTGAGACAACATGAACACAGAAGATTCAGTCATGTATAAAGTTTTGCTATTTGTGTTTTATATATCATATATTTGTAAGTATATGTAGCATAGATGACATATAAGTGGAGATATAAATGTTGTTTATGGTTATTTATCTGATGTTCATCATATGTCTGAACTTATATGGTATATATATGACATATAAGTGGTTATATAAAGATTTTTTTATGGTTTTTATGTTTTATATGTCACATATTTATAAGTATATGCAACATATATGACATATAAGTGTTAATATAAATGTTCTATATGGTTTTTTATGTTTTGTTTATCTTTGTAAGTGGCATTGAATGGCTCAACAATATTTAATGTTATAGTCCAATACCTATTGCTGATTGAATGCAGTCTCGCCCATCTATAATTGCCAATGTTGTTTAAGTATGGTATAATTCTTTCATCTAATTTATCCAACTCTTCTATTTATTATGTGAATTCTTCAATTGTATATGTTATTGCTACCCTAAAGAATAAGTCTCTCTTATTTTCTTTTGATTTTTTCTAAAGTTTGTTTTAAGTTATTCCGATAAGTGGAATATGTAGAAACCATGCATAACTTTAGGTTATATATTTTGATGGTTGATATTATAATATCACGTGTATCAAAGATAATGCACATTCCATTTTTGTAACCAAATGATCTTTTTATATTTTTCAAGAACCATTCCCAAGATTGATTGCTTTCAGAATCAACAACTAAGATTGCTAAAGGGAATATTTTACCAAATGCTTCTTGTGTGACGTTAATAGTAGTGTTCCTTCGTAAGTACCATTCAGAAATGTTCCATCAACCACTATTGCATATCTGCAATAGCTCTTTCCTTTTATTAATGCATCTAATGCAATGAAGACATAACAAAATGAACCATTTTATTTTTATTCCAAGTCTATAATTGATCTTGGATTTATAGCATTTAACATATATAAGAAGTTTGGAATAAGTTTATAAGATTCATCTAATTTTCCTTTAAATTTCTCCAAAAAAAAAAATTAACCTTCATATATTTTAAGTTTACTCCATAATCATCTTTTATGATTTTAATGATATTTGGTGGTATATAAGCTCTCTTGATGTTCATATATTTGGATTTTATGCAATTAGCAATCATAAATGTGATTGCTTATCTATGATCACTCATTCTAACTTATAGTAAACAAGTATGAACATTCTTGTATTTTTTAACTATAAATAGCTTCATTTTATCCTATTTTTGTTGCTCTCATGAACCCTTTGCATTATTCATCATAGTAAATTGCAACATATTCATTAATGCTTGACTTTCTTATCTTGTACTAGAAATGATTTCTTATTGCAAATAGACTCAGTATAGTTTTAAAAGTATCTTTGTCTCTATAGATCCTACCCTTTTTCAATTGTTGAACGTTTTGTATTGGTGATTATTGATGATGCAACACTATCAAGTTCATCTGCATTATCTTGTTCTTCATCAATTATGTTTTACTCATTGTATTTGCATACTACACAATATTTGTTACAACATGATTCTCATATATTTTTATTGAGCTCTATCTTGGTTTTAAGGTGTAATGAACTATAGACATGATTCATATATTCTCATTTGAGTACTTTGTTCTTCAATTGTTATACATAAAAGGTACTTCATTATGTCTCTTTTTTTTTCAACAGCATGTAAAACAACAAACTATTATCATCTTATATTTTTACTATTGGATATCCAATAAGAATCTAATACTGCACTTGTATTTTTAACTCTTTTGTATTTATTATTTTTTTTTGCAATGAAATCAGTTGCAATATTTTCTCATATTTGCATTCTTCTAGAATGATGATTCCATTTTTTTCAAAATCTATGTAATCCATATTGTCCATTTACAATTATATTAAATTAAAGCTAGAATTATTCCCATCTTTTCCTATTTCAAAAAATATAGAAGCTTTATAACATGTAGTATATATAAAGAAATATAAAGATATGATATTTTATGAAACATATATGTAATATGTATGGCAAAAAACTAAATAAATAACAGTTATATATTATTATTCATTTGTAATCTAACACATATATCTACTTATATATAACATATATGTTATATAATTAAACAGATAATAGTTATGTATTGTTTTTTTTTTTTTGCATTCCTACATATATTTTCACTTATATGTAACATATATTCCATATAACTAAACATATAACAGTCATGTACATGTTATATAACTAAACATATAACATTTATGTACTATTATTCTACTTTAATTCAACATATATATTTACTTGTATGTAACATATGACATATAAAATTTATGTATTGTTATGCTTATATAATCCAACACATAATTCTACTTATATGTAACATATATGATATATAACTAAACATGTAACTGTTATATACTATTATTTTTTATGCAATTCAATATATATATCTACTTATATAACATGTATATCATCTAACTAAACATATAACGTTTATGTACTATTATTCCTCTCCAATCCAATACATATATCTATTTATATATAACATATATGTCATATAACTAAATATATAATAGTTACACCATTATTCAATAGCAATACAATACATATATCTACTTATATATAATATAAATGTCATAACTAAATATATAACGATTATGTACTACAATTCTTGTGTAATCACTGCAATTCTTGTGTAATCCAACTGTAGACCCTTAATTTTTGACACAGTTCAGTCCGATATTTTTAAACAGTCTAAAATAATTTTTGTGGTATTTTAAAATTTATTATTTATTTTAATAAAATAATATTTATTTTAATAATATTTATTACTTATAATATTTATTTTTAATAATGAAAATAAAAAATAAAAAATAAAAAATATATAAAAAATAAAAAAATCTGCGATGGCAAAATCGGTGACGGAAGAATCGGCGACGAATTGGCTTGGGCCAATTTGCTACAGGAACACCTGCGATGAATTGGGCACAGGCCAATTCACTGCAAGTTTTACCTGCGGCGAATTAGCCACGGGCCAATTTGCCACTGCCACAAAATTGCGCCCCTCGCACAATTTTGCCCACGCCTAGCCCGCAACTCGCCCGCGCGCAGTTTTTACCGAAATCTTATTTTACTTGGTTTTTTATTTTATTTCCAAAACAATTTTTTATTTCCTTAATATACTAGGTTTTTTTTATTTTAGTTTCATATAAATATCACATTAAAACACACAGAAAAGGTCTTGGATCTTTTAAAGGGGATTCGGCCAGAAGGGGACTTTGGACTTTTTTTGAGACGAAACTTGGAGAGGCAATGACTATTATGTGAAGCAGTTTACCATCTAAAAAAATCAACAACAAGAGAGGATTCATAATCAAGGCAACAAATTAGTGTTGTCTTGATGATTGTTCTGCCATAATTTTACTCAATAAATTATAGAGGAACCAACAACGAAGGTATGTTATGAACTAAACGAATATAACATGCTTTGATTATTTTAAGTATTAAATATGGTCTTTCTTCACCTAAATTAATTCACAAAAGGTTATGTATTAAAGTTTTGATACATCAGAATAGCTTCAGTGGCTTCGTTTAAGTTTTTGAAAAATTATCACAGTAGCCTAAGTACTTAAAAATAATAATGATGTCAATATTCTTAATCCAAACCCTAAACTATTTTCAAACCATTAATCCCTAATTGTTTAACATTCTAAAACCCTAACTTATAAAACCTAAATCCCAAAACCATGACCTAAACCCTAATTTCTAAACTAAAAAACCTTAGCTTTGTTTTCCAAAACCCTAATCATATTTTCCTCAAACCCTAAAACTAGTTTTCAAAATTTTCAACACCAAAACCTACTCCCTAAAAATTATTTTTCAAAAATTTTTGGGGTGCTACCCCCTTGACCCTCGCCTGCTAGCCGACTAGCGAGACCGCCGTATGGGCTCGTCGAAGGGGTCAATATTAATTTGTATATTATGAGTCTATGTATTTAACTTTCTTTTTTTCCAAATCCCTAATTTAGTAATTAAAATTCTAAAATCCTATTTTAAGATGCGTACCCTAAATTTATACATTTATTGCTTTATTTAATTTTATATTTGATTATGTAGTTTATTGTATGTCTTGATGATTGATTTATTTAATTTTGATGTTTGGTTTATTTAATTTATCATGGATGAATATTTTTTCAATTATTATTTGTTTATTAAAATTTTAAGAGGTATGTTTCCATGATTAGGTACCTCATTAATTAATTTTTATATAATTTAAATTATTTTTATATTTTGAGATTAGTGAAAATGACATGTTTCACCTTTTGGTGGGTGTTCTATTTAGTTTTAGACATTGAACGATGTAAGAACACGTTTCATCCTCGGATGGGTGTCCATTTATTTATTTTATTCGAATATTACTTTGATTTTAATATAATGATGCTTTATTTTAATGATTGCATGTAGTATGGTTAATATCATTATATTTAAGAATTTTATAATATTCAAATCTGAAAAGGAGGCCGGTTTTAATGAACCGGGCGTTATGGGGATGTTGGGCTATTTCTCACCTTCCCCAGACGTACCCAACTTTTCAAACCCATTAGGGGATTAGAGATTCCTTAGAAATCGAGCTGTAATATCCTCATTTATGCCCTAGAAGTTTTGCATATTGTTGTTGTTGTTATTGTTATATATTGGATTGAATATATGTGTTAAATTGTAAGAGAAAAGAAATTGAGAAGAGAAAGTATATGTATATGTATTTTGGGAAGAAATAGGGTTTAGAGACAAATTTATATGTTGTGTATATGTTAATATATATGACATATAAAGTGGTCAAAAGGCTTGGTCAATGCAAGAGAAGATATTTATTTGAGATTGGTAAATTACTTAATTGGGCACATATAAGACAAAAAGATAATTATGTGAATAAGGGCACTTTGGTAATTGCTTGGATAAAATCACATGGTGGATATTTAAAGAAGGTTTGACTTGTGTTTTCTTTATCATTTCTTCTTCTTCTTCTTGTTGATGGCCGGCCCTCCATAGCCAAAGAGAAAGAAAGAGACAAGTGATGGTTTTGATGATTTCAAGCTTAAATTGAAGAAAGATTAAGTGTTCAAGTGTTGATTTAAGAAGTTTTTAACTAAGGTAAGATCTTTTCTCTAATTTCTTCAATTCTTTTGAAGTGGTATGATTAAGTTGCTTATGGTATGATTGTAAGTATTGATTTTGCTTGATAGATGAGAAGTTGGGTTGGTGTTGGTGATGGAAGAGTAAGATTGGTGTTTAGTGAAATTGTTTCTGTTTTAGGATTAGTAAAGGCTGTGACTTGTATGATTTTTAATTAATTTTAGAAACATTTTCTTGAAGTGAATTTTTGATATGTTGTGCCTCTATGAGTCTAGAATGACTGAAAAATATGTTGATTCGATTTTGGAATGGTTATGAGTTTAGAAAAATTATTTTTATTAGACCTGTTCCAGCAGGTACCTTAACTGGGACAGCTATACTTCGGGATTTTTAATAAAATGTAGAAAAATCATATCCAATTGAATTTTGGATATGTTGTTTCTTAGTGAGTCTAGTATTTTAGAAAAATAATTTAGAACCACGTTGATTGAATTTGATTTATGGAATTCACAAAGTTCAGAACTGCTTCCAGGATGCAGGGCATTTGGGGCAGTCTGGTTAGGTGAACTATTTGACCAAGATTTTGTGTTCAGTTTGATCTGAAATTTTAAAGGGATGATTTTAAGATACAAAACTAAATTCTGTAAAAATTTTAGAATTTTTAGTCAAGTAGATTATTTTATACAATTTTTCAAAATAAGGATAAAATGGAGTTTAAAACCAGAATGTACTATTTATGGTTAGGGTTTTAATTCTTTGTTCTTCTTGCATTGCTTTGGTTCTCCAAAGGTAGGTTGGTCCTTAAACCTAACCCTAAACACTTTAAACACACTTGAATCAATGAATGTTATAATCAATTGTTCTTTGCCCTAATTGCATTGTTGAGATTGAACAATGTTATGTTGTGCATTGTGAATGGTAATGTGTTTCATGAGTAATGTGGAATGAAATGTTGATATTTATGAATGATGCTATGTGAGATATAATGTGATCATGGATGAGATATATATATATATATATATATTTGAATAATGAGATGATATATTGTGAAATGAAATGTGAATCCATTGTTATTGGCTAAGATGATGTAATTGAAAGAAAGAAGGCATGTTTGCCTAAATGTGATGAGAATTGAGAATGGAAATGAATTGTTTGTTTAATATGTTATTCAGTTTCAGAGTTCTGGATTTGGGTGGCATGCCTAAGAAATGATGAAAGGTAACAGTCTTGCCGGGTTGAGGACCTCCTCATAGGTGTTGAGTTGATGGTCCAAGAGACTGGGTCTGTTACACTATGAGATATATGATTTGTAACAGTCTTGCCGGGTTGAGGATCTCCTCATATGTGTTGAGTTGATGATCCAAGAGACTGGGTCTGTTACACTATCCATGGATAGAGATACATGTATATACATTGCCTACGGGCGTGATTATTGTGACTATGAACCAAAGCTGTAACACCCCTTCCCGACCTATAATAAGCCGAGGAGGAATGCTACATCAAGATACGAGCTCTGGTTATGTCAGCTTACTTAATGTTCCTTATAAAAATTTTTCAAAAAAATTTTGACGGAGTCTCCCTTAAAATTCTAGGTCCCAAGTGTCGACAAAATTGATTTTTCTTATATTTGAAAAATATTTTGTTTCACAATTCAACTCAAGTACACTCCCAATAATCCACCCTTATAACCTCAACTACAATCCTGCAAGAAGAATTCACACTTCTATATTCACAATCCAACTCAATTTAAAACCATACAGTTATTATACATTACTAGATTTATACATATAAATACTCTCTCGTCAGAAATACATCATAATTAAAATTTATACATGTATGCATAACCCTCTAGTTGGTCTCGACAAACTTTAATCTTCTTGTGGCATAACAAAAGACTTCATATCTTCCATCTAAAAACCTGCGCGAATAAACACCCGCGCTAAGCCCGAGAGCTTAGTAGTCCAAATATAAAATATAAACATATAGTATAGAAGTATTGATATGTAATGATACATCGATTCAATATATAATTAGTTCTTATCATATCTTCTTTTCTTTTTAACTTTATCTTTAATATATCCTAGCTAATTTCATAATAGATGTATATATATATAATATTATCACCAACCCCAATGCATCACCAATACTCAAAACCAATATATTAATACCCCTACATTATATATATACCATACCAACCATTATTGCAATACACACATTACACATCATATCACTCATTATTGCAATACACAATCTACATATCATATAAATCATAAATCATATTTCCAATAAAGACAACCTTTATCATCAACCACAATTCATTTTCCTATTACACTTAATAACATTATATTATTCACAATCCACCAAGCATAATTCATTATTAATACTCACAATCAATATTTCAATACTTGCATTTCACATTGACAATAAAGACAGACTCGGGCCCAAAACACTAATATGTTATTCAAAGTTCAGAGTTACTGCTTTGATCCATAATCACAATAATCAAGCCCGTAGGCAACATATATCATATCTCTATCCATGGAGAGTGTAACAGACCCAGTCTCTTGGACCATCCACCCGACTAATCGAGAAGATCCTCAACCCGGCAAGACTGTTACTTTTCATATATTTCACATTTATAATTCATATAGTGTAACAGACCCAGTCTCTTGGACCATCAACTCAACAACTTGAGGAGATCCTCAACCCGGCTAGACTGTTACATTTCATATGTTATAGGCATGCCGTCAAATCCAGAACTCTGAAAGTTGAATTAACATATTAGACACAACTATTTTCATTTATATCTTTGTACATTTCTTTCTCAATTCATTTCATTTTCAAAACAGGCAACCATGCCTCAATTATAATTCATTTACATTCTCGTAGCCAACACAATGGCTTCACATCTCATTTGATTCATCATAGCCAATCTCAATGGCTTCACCTCTTATCATATTTCAATTCACGTTATAGCACTTCATCATTCAAGTATACATAAACAATTATATTGAGCATATATCTTAAATTCATCATCATATAATCAACATGTCTATTTATTTCATTTCAATCATTATTACCAACCACAATTACAATACATTTCATCATTTCTCAAAACACATTAGCACAATTCATCATTACAATATTTATCATAACAAATTGCATTGTACTTACCTATTTGAATGATCTTCATATCTTTCACATCATCCAATCATAACCTTAATCAAATTATATTGACAAAATAGTAATTCACTTAACACATTTACAAACAAATGTGTTAAGTCTTAATTCATGTAAATAAGTGCAATCATATAAACTTTGTACTTACCTTAAAACCAACTTACACCACTCTATACACCTACTCTTCCAAGAATCCTCAACACTTAGATTAGGGCAATTCAACCTCTTCACAACCTAATCCAAAAGGAATATTAGCAAAATGACCATATGAATAGTAAATTCTGGTTTTAGACTAAATTTTATCCTTATTTTGAAAATTTGTATAAAATAATATACTTGACTAAAAACTCTAAAATTTTTACAGAACTTAATTTTACATCTTAAAATCATTCCTTTAAAATTTCAGATCAAACTGAACACAAAATCTTGGTCAAATAGTTCACCCAAACAGACTGCCCCAATTGCCCTGCATCCTGGCAGCAGTTCTAAACTTTGTGAATTCCATAAATTAAATTCAATCAACTTGGTTCCAAATTATTTTTCTCAAATACTAGACTCATTAAGTAACAACATATCCAAAATTCAATTGAATATAATTTTTCTACATTTTATTAAAAATCCCGAAATATAGCTGTCTCAGTTAAGGTACCTGCTGGAACAGATCTAATAAAAATAATCTTTCTAAACTCATAACCTATCCAAAATCGAATCAAAATATTTTTCAGTCATTCTAGACTCATAGAGGCACAACATATCAAAAATTCACTTCAAGAACATTTTTCTATAATTAATTAAAAATCATACAAATCACAGCCTTTACTAATTGTAAAACAGAAACAATTTCACTAAACACAAACATACATCAATTATTCCATTTTCCAACTCATATATATATCAAACCCTTACTAACCAATTTAATAATCCATCATCATCCTCACAAATAACCATTTAAATCTACACATATCTTTCAATCTTTCACTATTATCATCTTAACATACTAACTACATCCCATATCAATACAATCAATGGAAATCAATTCAAAGAAATGAATACTTACTTGAGTAGTCTTTGCCAAATCTTCAATCTTCACTTCAATTCTCTTTAAGCCCTTAAAAATTTTGATGTGCATAATTAAAATCTCCTTTCTCTCTTTCTCTCTCTCTCTCTCTCGTAAGAAGAAGAAGAAGAAGGAGACAAGAAGATTTTTCTTCTTTTCTTCATACTTATCCTATATATATATATAATAATAATAATAATATTAATTATTTCTAAAAATTCTCCACCACAACCTTCATTCAACCCTTTGACTTTCTTTTCTTCTTTCTCTTTTATAAATATTATTATCATTATTATTAATTAATTAATATTATATATATATATTCACTTTTCCTACACCACTTTATACATTATGTATATGTGGTGTATATGTGGGTATATGTATATTCCTTTTATATTTCCCATATATTTTCCAAATACCAAATATACATCTCATCCCTCAAATACATCTACCTCTTCATTTCTTTTCTCTTTTCATCAAACATATACATTTAATCCAAATACAACAATAACTCTAAAACTTTTAGGGTATATTTTGGGATATTACAATTCTCTCCCCCTTAAATAATTTCGTTCTCGAAATTATCCAGCACAATAACAATTCATTTATAATAAAACACCATCTTAATTCATATGAAGGTAATCGTATTCTTATATTATGATTTCATCAAATTACATAACTTTTACTCTTCCACCTTTAGTCAATCATCTTTTCCCAATTCACAACTCATCATTATATAGCTATATTTATCTTATTACTTTTTCAACAAAACACCCAAAATAACTCATTACATTTCAAAGAAATTTCCTTTTATACAATAATCAAATCATCTTATAATCTATAAATATACCATTCATCTATTACATTCAAGATATTTATCACTTCATCTTTTTATAGGCAATCTTTTAACTTTAATCTTGGAAATTATTGAATTAAATCTTACTATAGATTATCCTGTTATTACAATCACTTTTGAAAATAACCACTTATCAAACCTTGATTGATAACAATATTTTCATTTCTTATACTTAAATCCCTCTTTACCATGTTTTTCACTTAATATTAATATCGATACAATCTTTATAAATTTACTTTACAGATAATCAACCTTTTTCCTTTCATTATCTTTAATAACTGATATATCATAATTCATTCATGTATCAGCATATCACTTCATATATACATTATCATATATATCTTATACTCTTAGCATAACTATACATATTAAATCTCGATAATAATTCACAATCTTAATGAATTCTAGATCAATTGATCTAGCTGTCATAAAATAACAACATTTCAATCTTATTCCATTCAAACCAACCATTAACTTATTTAAGTTTATCATCACATATCAATATACATAACACAATTCTATTAGGTCAAACTCATTCTCAACTTCTAATCCCTTAGGATCCATCTGTTCGACTCCTTACTAACAAATTACTTCAAATTATCTTTCAATATTCATATATATCTTCTGCTTTTAATAATAGCAGTGCAATCTCCCATAATTCTCATAATTTTTCTCATACTGTAATTATTACCCATAGTTCATTCACTTAACATTGTTTCCATCAATTAATTCATCTTATAACAAAAATATATTCAGTATCATTTTCAATCACATTTCATAAATTTCTCCCATTTATCATATTCTCACATTATCATACCATTACTATGATTACATAATCACTTTTTATTCATTCTTCACAATTCAAGACATTTACACGGTTCTCTTCTCTATTCATATTTTTCATAATTATAAACAAATTTCTAACATAGAATTGATAAGATACCACTTTACCAATCACAACTCCTAACCATATTTCTTGAAACAAAATTATCAATCTCACCCACATAATACTACAATCATATCACCTTAGGCCCAAATCTGCTGATAACAAACTTAACCAGCCAATTACACTAAACAAATTATATAGCCAAAGTATATTAATAGTCACATATGTAGTTTATAAATCAATATTGTTCCTCTATTATTCTTCTTCAAACATTTCCAACTATCTCAAAAGTTGATATACTTCAACTTTGTCTCCAAAACAATTTGTTCTTGATCATATGATTATCATTAGCCTAACTCACATCAACAATATTACTTATAACACTTATGTGTACAATATTCAATCATATACAAACTTTATACAACTTCCATTTCTAACCTATCTCTTATAAAACTTTTCATACATTATACTTTCCATCTTTATTAAACACATATACATATAATATATTTCCACAAGCATAATCCTTCAACCAGAAAGCATTATATGATAGTCTAGCTCAGTTATTATCATAACAATTTCATCGTCCATTGTTACTCGAGTCCTTTTTCACTTTCCATTACAATCCATAGTCTAACTCTTCATAAATCAAAACTTAATTTCTCATAGATCCACTAATACATGCCATATCATTCTTCATACCACTATATAAATAATTATACCACATTCACATACATAGGTCACGTTCACAATGTGACTTGCTTTCATATTTCTTACACTTTACAATTATATTTAATTCCTCTTTTTCATACCATCAATACACATTTAACATTTATTATTTTTCATTGAACAACACCATTTTCATCTTCTTTTTTTTTTTTTTTTTTTTTACATGACTTAAATTATTTATATATATCTCACATATTTATACATATGTCCCTTACATCCAATCATATACACATCGCCCATTAATCCCTATAAAATTTCCAAATTTCGTTATCACAAATCTCAATTTCTTGAACTAACATTGCTCAATCCAATTCTCACTATTAATATTATCACATGACCTAACTTTGCACAAGTTTATCAATGCAAGAGTACTCATTCTCAACACTAATAGATATGTAGTTGTATAGGTTACAAACACGCAATACTATGCGTACATTACACTTTCAAGTGATCAATTCAATCCTTGATCACTAGCATCTTACATCCCATTATCACCTTCCAAGTAGTCAACCTTATCATGATTACTTCATCACTTGCCAACTTTTAGTTCATCAAATTACATATCTGTAAGTCATTCTTAATATGCAAAAATTTTCATTCCACTTAACTCATATACGTACTATACATTAAATTTTCGATATTTAAATAATCTTTATCCAAATTCCGTTAACATTATAAAATCTCCTCTTACTACTTTGCTTAAACTTCAATTTACTCATCTCGTTTTATTAATATAAACTTAAGTAAACATCTTATATATACATACTACAAAGCAACATCAAAATATATCCTTTTTACAATCATTAAAGCTCATTTCAAAAATCCAAATATTACACATTATCACCATTAACATGAGCTTTAACAATACTCAAGCATATTATATTCCTACCATTCAAACCACAATGTTTACATTAAATTAACAATACTAACAACACCATTTTATCTCCTTGCTTAACCCCTATCATTTTTTTTTTAATCTTAACTTTACATATTCAAACCTTAAGTTATCACACTTTGTCTATATCAATCAACTCATTCAATATTCCACCATATTCTCTTCATTATAATTACATATCCATCCATATTATCCATCAACAATATTTCTTCTCCCTTGCAATCCAAACATAAGCTTTATTAGAAAGAGATTCAAATAGTAGAGGAAAGATTACATACTTTGATTTTGATTTTGTTTTTAATTCATTTTTTTTTAACTTTATTTTCCTGATCATTTCTTTATATTATAATCATATTTCACATTTTCTTTCCTCAAGGAAACTACCATTCTTTAATTTATCACTTAAACTTACATAAATTTTTCCATCTCATTGCTTTCTTTAAATTTCCATTCATATAGAACTTCATCCACACATTATTATCCATTTCATACAATTCAATACATTTCAATTCATATAATACCACATTCGAGACCAACCTAGATGTTAATGCATATGCATGTATCAAAAATTTCATTCTTTTCATTTTCATTCATCATCATTTTTCTTTTTAAAACATTTCCTTTTTAAATTTACTTAGGCCGAGAATCTCGAACCTAAGCTCTGATACCAAAACAATTGTAACACCCCTTCCCGACCTATAATAAGCCGAGGAGGAATGCTACATCAAGATACGAGCTCTGGTTATGTCAGCTTACTTAATGTTCCTTATAAAAATTTTTCAAAAAAATTTTGACGGAGTCTCCCTTAAAATTCTAGGTCCCAAGTGTCGACAAAATTGATTTTTCTTATATTTGAAAAATATTTTGTTTCACAATTCAACTCAAGTACACTCCCAATAATCCACCCTTATAACCTCAACTACAATCCTGCAAGAAGAATTCACACTTCTATATTCACAATCCAACTCAATTTAAAACCATACAGTTATTATACATTACTAGATTTATACATATAAATACTCTCTCGTCAGAAATACATCATAATTAAAATTTATACATGTATGCATAACCCTCTAGTTGGTCTCGACAAACTTTAATCTTCTTGTGGCATAACAAAAGACTTCATATCTTCCATCTAAAAACCTGCGCGAATAAACACCCGCGCTAAGCCCGAGAGCTTAGTAGTCCAAATATAAAATATAAACATATAGTATAGAAGTATTGATATGTAATGATACATCGATTCAATATATAATTAGTTCTTATCATATCTTCTTTTCTTTTTAACTTTATCTTTAATATATCCTAGCTAATTTCATAATAGATGTATATATATATATAATATTATCACCAACCCCAATGCATCACCAATACTCAAAACCAATATATTAATACCCCTACATTATATATATACCATACCAACCATTATTGCAATACACACATTACACATCATATCACTCATTATTGCAATACACAATCTACATATCATATAAATCATAAATCATATTTCCAATAAAGACAACCTTTATCATCAACCACAATTCATTTTCCTATTACACTTAATAACATTATATTATTCACAATCCACCAAGCATAATTCATTATTAATACTCACAATCAATATTTCAATACTTGCATTTCACATTGACAATAAAGACAGACTCGGGCCCAAAACACTAATATGTTATTCAAAGTTCAGAGTTACTGCTTTGATCCATAATCACAATAATCAAGCCCGTAGGCAACATATATCATATCTCTATCCATGGAGAGTGTAACAGACCCAGTCTCTTGGACCATCCACCCGACTAATCGAGAAGATCCTCAACCCGGCAAGACTGTTACTTTTCATATATTTCACATTTATAATTCATATAGTGTAACAGACCCAGTCTCTTGGACCATCAACTCAACAACTTGAGGAGATCCTCAACCCGGCTAGACTGTTACATTTCATATGTTATAGGCATGCCGTCAAATCCAGAACTCTGAAAGTTGAATTAACATATTAGACACAACTATTTTCATTTATATCTTTGTACATTTCTTTCTCAATTCATTTCATTTTCAAAACAGGCAACCATGCCTCAATTATAATTCATTTACATTCTCGTAGCCAACACAATGGCTTCACATCTCATTTGATTCATCATAGCCAATCTCAATGGCTTCACCTCTTATCATATTTCAATTCACGTTATAGCACTTCATCATTCAAGTATACATAAACAATTATATTGAGCATATATCTTAAATTCATCATCATATAATCAACATGTCTATTTATTTCATTTCAATCATTATTACCAACCACAATTACAATACATTTCATCATTTCTCAAAACACATTAGCACAATTCATCATTACAATATTTATCATAACAAATTGCATTGTACTTACCTATTTGAATGATCTTCATATCTTTCACATCATCCAATCATAACCTTAATCAAATTATATTGACAAAATAGTAATTCACTTAACACATTTACAAACAAATGTGTTAAGTCTTAATTCATGTAAATAAGTGCAATCATATAAACTTTGTACTTACCTTAAAACCAACTTACACCACTCTATACACCTACTCTTCCAAGAATCCTCAACACTTAGATTAGGGCAATTCAACCTCTTCACAACCTAATCCAAAAGGAATATTAGCAAAATGACCATATGAATAGTAAATTCTGGTTTTAGACTAAATTTTATCCTTATTTTGAAAATTTGTATAAAATAATATACTTGACTAAAAACTCTAAAATTTTTACAGAACTTAATTTTACATCTTAAAATCATTCCTTTAAAATTTCAGATCAAACTGAACACAAAATCTTGGTCAAATAGTTCACCCAAACAGAC
The DNA here is from genome assembly GCA_947685225.1 of Garcia nutans. Lineage (NCBI taxonomy): Eukaryota > Viridiplantae > Streptophyta > Magnoliopsida > Malpighiales > Euphorbiaceae > Garcia > Garcia nutans. The sequence goes on from CANTUV010000013.1 coordinate 5,895,783, forward strand.
TGCCCCAATTGCCCTGCATCCTGGCAGCAGTTCTAAACTTTGTGAATTCCATAAATTAAATTCAATCAACTTGGTTCCAAATTATTTTTCTCAAATACTAGACTCATTAAGTAACAACATATCCAAAATTCAATTGAATATAATTTTTCTACATTTTATTAAAAATCCCGAAATATAGCTGTCTCAGTTAAGGTACCTGCTGGAACAGATCTAATAAAAATAATCTTTCTAAACTCATAACCTATCCAAAATCGAATCAAAATATTTTTCAGTCATTCTAGACTCATAGAGGCACAACATATCAAAAATTCACTTCAAGAACATTTTTCTATAATTAATTAAAAATCATACAAATCACAGCCTTTACTAATTGTAAAACAGAAACAATTTCACTAAACACAAACATACATCAATTATTCCATTTTCCAACTCATATATATATCAAACCCTTACTAACCAATTTAATAATCCATCATCATCCTCACAAATAACCATTTAAATCTACACATATCTTTCAATCTTTCACTATTATCATCTTAACATACTAACTACATCCCATATCAATACAATCAATGGAAATCAATTCAAAGAAATGAATACTTACTTGAGTAGTCTTTGCCAAATCTTCAATCTTCACTTCAATTCTCTTTAAGCCCTTAAAAATTTTGATGTGCATAATTAAAATCTCCTTTCTCTCTTTCTCTCTCTCTCTCTCTCGTAAGAAGAAGAAGAAGAAGGAGACAAGAAGATTTTTCTTCTTTTCTTCATACTTATCCTATATATATATATAATAATAATAATAATATTAATTATTTCTAAAAATTCTCCACCACAACCTTCATTCAACCCTTTGACTTTCTTTTCTTCTTTCTCTTTTATAAATATTATTATCATTATTATTAATTAATTAATATTATATATATATATTCACTTTTCCTACACCACTTTATACATTATGTATATGTGGTGTATATGTGGGTATATGTATATTCCTTTTATATTTCCCATATATTTTCCAAATACCAAATATACATCTCATCCCTCAAATACATCTACCTCTTCATTTCTTTTCTCTTTTCATCAAACATATACATTTAATCCAAATACAACAATAACTCTAAAACTTTTAGGGTATATTTTGGGATATTACAAAAGCAGTAACTCTGAATATCGTATTAAATACTTGTTGGGCCCATAGGTGTCAAGGTTATATGAATGTCCTAAATAATGTTATGAGTTTAATGAAATGAGATGTTGGTTATGGAGTATGATTGATTAATGTTGAAATGTGGTATGCTCATATGACTATGATTTGTGAAATGCATAATTGTGTGGTTAACTTTATATTTATGATGTTGATCTTATCAATAACATATGTGGCATTGCATTTCATTAAAGCATACCGTTAGCATGTTTTATCTTACTAAGCCGTTGGCTTAGCGCGATAGTGTTTAATCGCGCAGGTAGTAGAGTGGATAGAGTTGAACCCGAGAGTTCATCAAGACCTAGTGAGAGTAGACCTTGAAGAATCCATTTTGGGAGCTTAAAGATCAGAGCAGACTTGCCAATCATGTATAAATTTTATGTGTTGTAAAACTTGAGTTTTGATGTATATGAATTTGTAAATATGTAAATATTTTATAACTTCCGCTGTGTAATATTTAAATATGGGGGTTGTCCCAAAACCTTTATTTTATGTTGTACTAGAAGTGTAAATCCTTTTTGCAGGTTGTAGTTGAGGTTACAAGGGGGATTTATTGGGAGTGTACTGAGAATGATTTTGTTTACATTGGTTTGTGTAAAATGTTTTTAAAAATAAGAAAAAAACCGGTTTTGTCGACACTTGGGACTCAATTTTTAGGCGAAACTATGGCAAAAATTTTGTAAAAATCGGAACTAAAATTTGACTAAGTAAAATTGGTAGCAACATTAGGTTAGTGTGGCGCCTCTACTCAGCTTACATATGTAGGTTGGGAAGGGGTGTTACAATTGTTTTGGTATCAGAGCCTAGGTTTGAGATTCTCAACCTAGGTAAAATGTAAGAAAAAGACTATTTTTACTTAAAAAGTGAGTTTTTGAACAAAAATACATGTTTGGGATTGGCAGTCTCTGATCTTTAATAAGAGGTATTCTGTTGTGTTTGCAGACTTAGGTTGTGATGGATTCTCACTCTCGTCAGCCGATTGAGGGTAGTGCCGAGAGTATTGCTCCTGCTGAGGGAGCTAGAGTTGATAGTGTTGAGGAGGCACCTTCTTCGGTGTCGGGTAGACCAGCTGGGGAGGAGGTTCCGCCAGCCTGGTTTAGGCCTATGATGGAAGCTATGAGACAAGCACCTGTGCAACCACAACACCGCCACCACCCCCTCAGCCTTCAGTACCAGTAAGGCACTATGATAAGTTAAGGAAATATGGAGCAGAGGATTTCTTTGGTACAGTTGATCCGGCTGTAGCAGAACAGTGGCTTGATAGAGTTCAGAGGGTATTTGTGCAGTTGCAAGCCACTTCAGAGGAGAAGTTTGACTATGCAAGATCTTTGCTACAGAAGGATGCCTACGACTGGTGGAAGACAGTGCCCCATTCTATGGATGATCCTCCAACACTGTCTTACACTGATTTTCTGAGGGAATTTGAGTTGAAGTATACTCCTAGGGAGTATAAAGATGGGAAGAAAAGAGAGTTTCTAGATTTGAAGCAAGATCATCGGACCGTAACTGAATATGAAGTTGAGTTTATTCGACTGAGTCAGTATGCTGGGGGTATCATTGCTGATGAGATTGATAGATGTCGGCGATTTGAGGAGGGATTGAGACCCTCGATCATGTGCTTAGTGGCTGGATCCAGATATCAGGATTTCTCACAACTTGTGGCAGCAGCTCGAAGTGTAGAGCGAGCTCAAGTTATTGCAGCTGTTTCAGAGGAGGAGGTTAGGGTTAGAAGGCCCCAGTTAGAGGCAGGGTCTTCTTCTGCGAAGAGGGGTAGAGGAAGTTTTGTTCCTCGGAGTAGTAGGAGCCAAAGACCAGCGGGTAGGTCAGTGCAGTTCCAGAGGCAGAGATTTAGACCTGCAGCTTCAGTAGCGAGTGCTCCTACTCCTGGAGTTCAGAGATCCACCTTACCTTTGTGTAACCAGTGTGGTGGAAGACATGGGGGCGTTTGTTGGAGGCATAGTAGATCAGGGGTATGCTTCAGGTGTGGATCACCTGACCACTTTGTGAGAGACTGTCCTGAGAGGCAGGAGCAGATGTCAGTTGATTCTGCTGCTTCTCGAGCTAGTGTGAGGGGAGGCAGAGGAGGCAGAGGTGCCAGCCGAGGAGGTAGACCAGGATTTAGTTCTAGAGGAGGTGCTACATCCAGGGAGGGTAGACCAGAGGAGGTTGGATCTTCCCAGAGGATGTATGTTATGCAGAGGCAGCCAGATTCATCGGCAGTCATAGCTGGTACTTTTTCTTTATTTAATACTCCAGTACTTGCTTTGATTGATCCGGGTTCCACGCATTCATATATTAGTGCATCTGTTTTGCCTGTATTTGATGTGCATGCTGAGTCCCTAGGATTTGATGTGTTGGTGACAAATCCGTTAGGGCATAGGGTGGTTGTGAGTAAGGTGCATAGAGATAGTGCAGTAGTGGTGCAGGGTGAGGAGTTCCTTGGAGATTTGATTGAGATGCCATTTAAGGAATATGATGTGATCCTAGGCATGGATTGGTTAGCTAGACATGGAGCTGTAGTTGATTGTAAAAAGAAAATTGTTTCTTTGAGAACGGGTGATGGTAGAGAGGTGATAGTATCTAACGAGCAGGAACAGCTAGCCTCCTTATTTGTTTCAGCTGTTGCAGCTAGAAGATTGATTAGGAAGGGGTGTGAAGCCTATCTTGCTCATGTGGTGGATACTATAGTGAAGGGTTCTCCTATTGATAGTATTGCCACAGTTGCAGAGTTCCCTGATGTTTTTCCAGAGGAGTTGCCAGGATTGCCTCCTGAGAGAGAGGTGGAGTTCGGTATCGAATTGTTGCCTGGTACCACTCCTATCTCGATTACTCCTTACAGAATGGCACCAGCAGAATTAAGGGAGTTGAAAGTGCAATTACAGGAGTTATTGGACAAAGGATTTATTCGCCCCAGTGTTTCTCCTTGGGGAGCTCCTGTGCTATTTGTGAAAAAGAAAGATGGTACTATGAAGTTGTGTATCGATTATAGGCAATTGAACAAGGTGACTATTAAAAATAAATATCCTTTGCCTAGAATTGATGACCTTTTTGATCAATTGAAGGGTGCAGCTGTATTTTCTAAAATTGATTTGAGATCTGGGTACCATCAGCTGAGAGTCAGAGCTGAGGATGTTCCGAAGACCGCCTTTTGGACCAGGTATGGGCATTATGAATTTCTAGTTATGCCTTTTGGTCTAACGAATGCACCTGCAGCTTTTATGGATTTGATGAATAGGGTGTTTAGGCCCTATTTGGATCAGTTTGTAGTGGTCTTCATTGATGATATACTGGTGTATTCGCGGAATGAGGAGGAACATGATATGCATCTGCGGATTGTGTTGCAGATTTTGAGAGAGAGGCAGTTGTTTGCTAAATTGTCGAAGTGTGAGTTCTGGTTGGATCAAGTAGCTTTTCTCGGACATGTTGTTTCAGCAGAAGGCATTAAAGTTGATCCGAGCAAAGTTGAAGCTATATTGAATTGGAGTCCACCCAAGTCTGTGACTGAGATTAGAAGTTTTCTGGGTTTGGCAGGCTATTACAGGCGGTTTGTGAAAGGGTTTTCTTTGATAGCTACTCCACTCACCAGATTGCTTCGTAAGGGAGTGAGATTTGTGTGGACGGATCAGTGTCAGGCGAGTTTTGAGCAGTTGAGAGAATTGTTAACTCAAGCGCCTGTTCTTACTTTACCTGTTGAAGGTAAACCTTATGTGATCTACAGTGATGCTTCACATAGAGGTTTGGGGTGTGTATTGATGCAAGAAGGTAAAGTTATAGCTTATGCATCTCGACAGTTGAAACCGCATGAGCTTAACTATCCAACCCATGATTTGGAATTGGCTGCCATTGTGTTTGCATTAAAGATTTGGCGCCACTATCTGTTTGGGGAGAAATGTTTCATCTACACTGATCACAAGAGTTTGAAGTATTTGGGTGTCCAGAAAGAACTCAATCTTCGTCAGAGGAGATGGTTGGAGTTGATTAAAGACTACGACTGTTTGATTGACTATCATCCAGGTAAAGCAAATGTTGTTGCTGATGCCTTAAGTCGGAAGTCTTTAGCTGGTTTAACAATTTATTCGCTCTCGTTGCTTGTTGAATTGAGAGCTCTGCGTGCCAACTTTGTATCTTGTGATGATGGTGCATTGTTGGCACAATTGCATTTGAAACCAGTTTTATTGGATCAGATCAGAGAGGCTCAGTTGACTGATATGAAGATTCAGAAGATTGTTTCAGATTGTCAGAGTGAAAAGGGTAGAGATTTTATTGTGAAGAGCGATGGGAGTCTCTGGTTTAAGAACCGATTGTGTGTACCCGATGATGCTGATTTGAAAAGGGTCATTTTGGAAGAAGCTCATCAGTCTATGTTTGCTATGCATCCGGGTAATACGAAGATGTATCATGATTTGAGACAGCATTATTGGTGGATTGGGTTGAAGAGAGACATTGCTGAGTTTGTATCTAAATGTCTCACTTGTCAGAAGGTTAAAGCAGAGCATCAAGTTCCAACCGGGTTGCTTCAACCATTGTCAGTGCCAGAATGGAAATGGGAAAGAGTGACAATGGATTTTGTGTCTAGTTTGCCATTGACACAAAAGAAGCATGATGCTATATGGGTGATTGTGGATAGATTGACGAAGACAGCTCATTTCCTTCCGGTGCGGATGGATTACTCTTTGGAGAGATTGGCTGAGCTGTATATTCAGGAGATTGTGAAATTGCATGGTGTTCCAACTTCTTTAGTGTCTGATCGAGATCCCCGGTTTACTTCAAGATTTTGGAAGAGTTTGCATAGTCATTTAGGTTCTCGACTACACTTCAGTACTGCTTTTCATCCATAGACGGATGGACAGTTAGAGAGGGTGATACAGATTATTGAGGACATGTTGAGAAGCTGTGTCATCGATTTCTCTGGAAGTTGGGATAGGTTTTTACCTCTTGTGGAGTTTGCTTACAACAACAGTCACCAATCCAGCATTGGTATGGCACCGTTTGAAGCATTGTATGGCAGACGGTGTAGGACACCTCTTTGTTGGAGTGAACTTGGTGAAGGTAAAATAATTGGATCTGATTTGATTCAAGAAACTGAGGAAAAAGTGAAGTTGATCCGAGGTAGGTTAAAAGCAGCTTCAGACCGACAAAAGTCTTATGCAGATCTGAAGAGGAGAGACATTCAGTTTGATGTTGGAGATAAGGTGTTTTTGAAAGTATCTCCTTGGAAGAAGATTTTGAGGTTCGGTCGGAAAGGAAAATTGAGTCCTCGCTTCATTGGGCCGTATGAAGTGTTAGAAAGAGTTGGGCCAGTTGCATATCGACTTGCTTTGCCACCTGAGTTGGATCGTATTCATAATGTATTCCATGTTTCTATGTTGAGGAGGTACAGGTCAGATCCATCTCATGTGTTGCCATTTGAGTCTATCGAAGTGAGCCCAGATTTGACATTTGAAGAAGAACCAGTTGCTATCTTGGCACGTGATGTGAAAGAATTGAGGAACAAGAAAGTGCCATTGGTGAAGATTCTTTGGAAGAATCATGCAAAAGAAGAAGCAACTTGGGAAAGTGAGCAAACTATGTGAGAGCAATATCCTCAACTATTTCAGAGTTGATATCAGGTAATTTCGAGGACGAAATTTCTTTTTAGAGGGGGAGAATTGTAATATCCTCATTTATGCCCTAGAAGTTTTGCATATTGTTGTTGTTGTTATTGTTATATATTGGATTGAATATATGTGTTAAATTGTAAGAGAAAAGAAATTGAGAAGAGAAAGTATATGTATATGTATTTTGGGAAGAAATAGGGTTTAGAGACAAATTTATATGTTGTGTATATGTTAATATATATGACATATAAAGTGGTCAAAAGGCTTGGTCAATGCAAGAGAAGATATTTATTTGAGATTGGTAAATTACTTAATTGGGCACATATAAGACAAAAAGATAATTATGTGAATAAGGGCACTTTGGTAATTGCTTGGATAAAATCACATGGTGGATATTTAAAGAAGGTTTGACTTGTGTTTTCTTTATCATTTCTTCTTCTTCTTCTTGTTGATGGCCGGCCCTCCATAGCCAAAGAGAAAGAAAGAGACAAGTGATGGTTTTGATGATTTCAAGCTTAAATTGAAGAAAGATTAAGTGTTCAAGTGTTGATTTAAGAAGTTTTTAACTAAGGTAAGATCTTTTCTCTAATTTCTTCAATTCTTTTGAAGTGGTATGATTAAGTTGCTTATGGTATGATTGTAAGTATTGATTTTGCTTGATAGATGAGAAGTTGGGTTGGTGTTGGTGATGGAAGAGTAAGATTGGTGTTTAGTGAAATTGTTTCTGTTTTAGGATTAGTAAAGGCTGTGACTTGTATGATTTTTAATTAATTTTAGATAAATTTTCTTGAAGTGAATTTTTGATATGTTGTGCCTCTATGAGTCTAGAATGACTGAAAAATATGTTGATTCGATTTTGGAATGGTTATGAGTTTAGAAAAATTATTTTCATTAGACCTGTTCCAGCAGGTACCTTAACTGGGACAGCTATACTTCGGGATTTTTAATAAAATGTAGAAAAATCATATCCAATTGAATTTTGGATATGTTGTTGCTTAGTGAGTCTAGTATTTGATAAAAATAATTTAGAACCACGTTGATTGAATTTGTTTTATGGAATTCACAAAGTTCAGAACTGCTGCCAGGATGCAGGGCATTTGGGGCAGTCTGGTTAGGTGAACTATTTGACCAAGATTTTGTGTTCAGTTTGATCTGAAATTTTAAAGGGATGATTTTAAGATACAAAACTAAATTCTGTAAAAATTTTAGAATTTTTAGTCAAGTAGATTATTTTATACAATTTTTCAAAATAAGGATAAAATGGAGTTTAAAACCAGAATGTACTATTTATGGTTAGGGTTTTAATTCTTTGTTCTTCTTGCATTGCTTTGGTTCTCCAAAGGTAGGTTGGTCCTTAAACCTAACCCTAAACACTTTAAACACACTTGAATCAATGAATGTTATAATCAATTGTTCTTTGCCCTAATTGCATTGTTGAGATTGAACAATGTTATGTTGTGCATTGTGAATGGTAATGTGTTTCATGAGTAATGTGGAATGAAATGTTGATATTTATGAATGATGCTATGTGAGATATAATGTGATCATGGATGAGATATATATATATATATATATATATTTGAATAATGAGATGATATATTGTGAAATGAAATGTGAATCCATTGTTATTGGCTAAGATGATGTAATTGAAAGAAAGAAGGCATGTTTGCCTAAATGTGATGAGAATTGAGAATGGAAATGAATTGTTTGTTTAATATGTTATTCAGTTTCAGAGTTCTGGATTTGGGTGGCATGCCTAAGAAATGATGAAAGGTAACAGTCTTGCCGGGTTGAGGACCTCCTCATAGGTGTTGAGTTGATGGTCCAAGAGACTGGGTCTGTTACACTATGAGATATATGATTTGTAACAGTCTTGCCGGGTTGAGGATCTCCTCATATGTGTTGAGTTGATGATCCAAGAGACTGGGTCTGTTACACTATCCATGGATAGAGATACATGTATATACATTGCCTACGGGCGTGATTATTGTGACTATGAACCAAAGCAGTAACTCTGAATATCGTATTAAATACTTGTTGGGCCCATAGGTGTCAAGGTTATATGAATGTCCTAAATAATGTTATGAGTTTAATGAAATGAGATGTTGGTTATGGAGTATGATTGATTAATGTTGAAATGTGGTATGCTCACATGACTATGATTTGTGAAATGCATAATTGTGTGGTTAACTTTATATTTATGATGTTGATCTTATCAATAACATATGTGGCATTGCATTTCATTAAAGCATACCGTTAGCATGTTTTATCTTACTAAGCCGTTGGCTTAGCGCGATAGTGTTTAATCGCGCAGGTAGTAGAGTGGATAGAGTTGAACCCGAGAGTTCATCAAGACCTAGTGAGAGTAGACCTTGAAGAATCCATTTTGGGAGCTTAAAGATCAGAGCAGACTTGCCAATCATGTATAAATTTTATGTGTTGTAAAACTTGAGTTTTGATGTATATGAATTTGTAAATATGTAAATATTTTATAACTTCCGCTGTGTAATATTTAAATATGGGGGTTGTCCCAAAACCTTTATTTTATGTTGTACTAGAAGTGTAAATCCTTTTTGCAGGTTGTAGTTGAGGTTACAAGGGGGATTTATTGGGAGTGTACTGAGAATGATTTTGTTTGCATTGGTTTGTGTAAAATGTTTTTAAAAATAAGAAAAAAACTGGTTTTGTCGACACTTGGGACTCAATTTTTAGGCGAAACTATGGCAAAAATTTTGTAAAAATCGAAACTAAAATTTGACTAAGTAAAATTGGTAGCAACATTAGGTTAGTGTGGCGCCTCTACTCAGCTTACATATGTAGGTTGGGAAGGGGTGTTACACGAGCCATCCACCCCTTTCTTTTTCTCGGCCTGTCCGAGTGGTGACTCCATTTTCTCCTGGCTTAGGCCTGTGTTCTCAAAGGTCCTGAGCCTAAATAGTGCCGGAGTCGCAAGAACCATTCCACCGGGAGTGGGGACAAAAATCCCCACTCACATCAACACACATTTATACTTATATACAACTTATATGACATATAACTAGGTATATAATAGTTATATAATGTTATTCTTGTGCAACCTATGCATATATCTACTTATGTGTAACATATATTTCATGTAACTAAATAATTAATACTTATATACTATTATTCCTCTTCAATCCAATACATATTTCTACTTATACATAACATACATAAAATTAAATATTTAACAATTATGTAATATTATTCTTGTGCATTCCAATATATATCTATTGATGTATAACATAAATGTCATATAACTAAACATATATATGTGTTTTAACAAGTATTGTTTCATCTATTATATGTATGATATCAATTAAATGTTTTAAGTTTATTCAGATTTTATAAGTGAAGATTTGTTTTGTTAAAATGGTTATGACATTCTTGTATTCTCTATACATATATTACATATATATTGGGTATATTTAGTGTGCGTATATTGGGTATAAGGTTATTACATTTGTTTTGGTATTAGAGCTTAGGTTTGAGGTTCTCAACCTAGGTGGGTTGTAAGAAAAAAAACTGAGATTTTTAAATATGTTTTTTTAAAAATGATACGTGCATTGGCACTGGCAGTTTCTGATCTCTGATGTGGTGAATTCTATTTTGTTTGCAGATATAGATAGTTATGACATCTCAGACACGTCAGTCTACTGAGGGTAGTGCAGAGAGTGTAGCTCCTGTTGAGGGTAGAGATGGAGCTAGAGTAGAGATAGCTGGAGGGGCATCTACTCCTGTGCCAGAGAGACAAGTAGTTGATGAGATTCCGCCGGCCTGGGTACGACATATGGTGGATTTGTTGAGGCAAGCTCCAGTTCAGCAGCCGCCGCCACCGTAGCCGCAGCCGCAAGTACAGATGAGGCAATATGATAAATTAAGAAAGTATGGAGCTGAGAACTTTATTGGTACTACAGACCCTGCTGTAGCTGAACAGTGGCCAGATAGAGTCCATAGAGTGTTCATCCAGTTGCAGGCTACTCCAGAAGAAAAGTTTGATTATGCTAGATCTCTTTTACTGAGGGATGCATATGATTGGTGGAAGACAGTTCCACATGCCCTACCAATCTTGACTTATGATGATTTTCTGCAAGAGTTTGAGCAAAAGTATACTCCGATGGAATATAAAGATACAAAGAAGATAGAGTTTTTGAGTATGAAGCGGGATACCAGGACTGTGTCAGAGTATGAGATAGAGTTTACCCAGTTAAGTCAGTATCCTAGCGGGTTTATTTCTGATGAGATTGACTGGTATCAGAGATTTGAGGAGGGGTTGAAACCCTCTATCATGTGGATTATCAGGATTTTTCCCAGTTGATTATAGCTGCCAGGAGTGTTGAGAGAGTACAAGGTCTTACAGCAACTGCTAGAGATAAGGAGACTAGAGTTAGGAGACCTCAAAGTGAGGCAGGATCTTCATCTATGAAGAGAGGCTGGGAGGATATTTTTGAGGTTTAGTAGGAGCCAGAGGCAGTCTGATAGGTCAGTACAGCAGCAAAGGTAGAGATCAAGACCTACAGTTTCTGTGGCTAGTGCTCCAACTCCAGTAGTTTAGACGTCAGCTCCACCTATTTGTGTCCATTGTGGTAGAGAACACGGAGGTGTCTGTTGGTGGAGAGGTGCTTTGGGAGTGTGTTTTAGATGTGGGTAACCAGATCATTTTATCAGAGATTGCCCAGAGCCACCAGAGGATAGACAGACCGATACTGTAGCTTCTCGACCCAGTGTTAAAACGGGTCATGGTGGCAAAGATTCTAGCAGAGAGAGGTCGGACATGGTCTGGTCAGAGAGGAGGTTCTACCGTAAGTAGTAGACCAGATGAGGTAGGACCATCTTAGTGGGTATATGTGATGTAGAGGCAGCCGGATGCTTCAGCTGTTATTGGTCGTACTATCTCTTTATTTGGTACTTTAGTTCTTACTTTGATAGACCCTGGATCGACTCATTCATACATTAGTTCATCCATCTGGCCAGTGACTAAATTGCATTCAGAGTCCTTGGGATTTGATGTTCTGGTGACAAATCCTTTAGGGCATAGTATTGTAGTTAGCAAGGTGCACTGAAATAGTCCGATTGTGGTTCAGGATGAGGAGTTCCTTAGTGATTTGATTGAGATACGTTTCAAGGAGTATGATTTAATTTTAGGCATGGATTGGTTATCCAAGCATGGGGCTTTAGTAGATTGTCAGCAAAAGTGTGATACCCTGAGAACCTGTGATGGTAGGAATGTGATGGTGTCTAGTGAGCAAAGACATCTTTCATCCATATTTGTTTCAGTTGTTTCAGCTAGGAGGATGATTCAAAAAGGATGTGAAGCTTATCTTGCTCATATTGTAGATAGCAGAGTAGCGAGTTCCCAGCTTGACAATATACCCACAGTTACTGAGTTCCCAGATGTTTTTCCTGAGGAGTTACTAGGGTTATCCCCTGAGAGAGAGGTTGAGTTTGGTATCGATTTGTTGCCTGGTACCACTCCCATCTCTATTACTCCTTATCATATGGCACCCGCTGAGTTGAGAGAGCTGAAGGTGCAGTTGCAGGAGTTATTGGATAAAGGGTTCGTTTGCCCTAGTGTGTCTCCGTGGGGAGCACCCATTTTGTTTGTGAAGAAGAATGATGGTACCTTAAGATTGTGCATTGATTACCGGCAGTTGAATAAAGTGACCATCAAAAACAAGTATCCATTGCCTAGGATAGATGATCTCTTTGATCAGTTAAAAGGAGCAGCAATATTCTCTAAGATTGATTTGAGATCAGGTTACCATCAGTTGAGAGTCAGAGATGAAGATGTACCTAAGACGGCTTTTCATACAAGGTATGGGCATTATGAGTTCTTGGTGATGCCATTTGGGTTGGCGAATGCACTAGAAGCATTTATGGATTTGATGAACAAGGTGTTCAGACCTTATTCAGATCAATTTATGGTAGTTTTTATTGATGATATTTTGGTGTACTCTCATAATGAGGAGAATCATGACAAGCATTTGCAGATTGTATTACAGACTTTGAGAGAGAAGCAATTGTATGCTAAGCTGTCTAAATGTGAGTTTTGGCTTGATCAAGTGAATTTTCTTGGTCATGTGGTTTCAGCACAAGGTATTAGAGTTTATCCAAGTAAAGTTGAGACTATATTGAATTGGAGTCCACCGAAGACTGTGACAGAGGTTAGAAGTTTTCTAGGTTTGGCAGGCTTTTATCGACGGTTTGTGAAAGGCTTTTCTATGATAGCTACTCCATTCACTAGATTGCTTTGGAAGGGAGTTAGATTTGTGTGGATAGATCGGTGTCAGGCGAGCTTTAAGCAGCTGAGGAAGATGTTGACTCAAGCTCCTGTCCTTACTTTGCCTATGGAAGGTAAACCTTATGTGATTTACAGTGATGTTTCACATATTGGTTTAGGTTGTGTTCTGATGTAGGAGGGTAGAGTCACTGCTTATGCCTTTCGACAGTTGAAGCCGCATAAGCTAAATTACCCGACGCATGATTTGAAATTAGCAGCCATAGTTTTTGCTTTGAAGATTTGGTGACATTACTTGTATGGGGAGAAGTGTTACATTTATACGGATCATAAGAGTATGAAATACCTGGGTGTTTAGAGAGAGTTGAATCTTCGACAGAGACGATGGTTAGAATTGATTAAAGACTATGACTATTTAATTGATTATCATCCTTGGTAAGGCAAATGTTGCTACTGATGCCTTAGCAAGTTTTACTGCTTATTCGCTCTCGTTGCTTGTTGAGTTGAGAGCATTGCATGCTAGATTTGAATCTTTTGATGCTGGAGCATTGATGGCTCAGTTACAGTTGAGGCCGATGTTATTGGATCATATTAGGGAGACTCAATTGGCAGATGAGAAAATTCATAAAGCTATATTAGATTGCCAAAAGGGGGAGAGTCAAGACTTTTATATGAGAAGTGATGGCAGTTTGTGGTACAGAGATAGATTGTGTGTTCCTGATGATGCAAGATTGAAAGGTAATTTTGGAGGAAGCACATCAGTCAGCTTATGCTATGCACCCTGGGAGTACCAAGATGTATCAGGATTTAAAACAATATTATTGGTGGTCAGGTATGAAGAGAGACATAGTAAAGTTTATATCCAGATGTCTCACTTGTTAGAGAGTGAAGGTTGAACACCAAGTTCCCTCGAGAATACTTCAGCCATTATCATTGCCAGAGTGAAAATGGGATCGAGTGACGATGGATTTTGTGACTGGAATGCCTTTGACTCAGAAGAAGCATGGTGCAATCTGGGTGATTGTTGATCGAATGACGAAGACAGCTCATTTTCTTCCAGTTTGGATGGATTATTCTCTTGAGAGGTTGGCTGAGCTGTATATCAATGAGATAGTGAGATTGCATGGAGTCCCAATTTCTTTGGTATCTGATCGAGATCCCCGATTTAGTTCAAGGTTTTAGAAGAGTTCATGAAGCTTTGGGTTCCCGATTACATTTTAGCACTGCTTTCCATCCTCAGATAGATGGTCAGTTAGAGAGAGTGATATAGATTTTAGAGGACATGTTGAGGAGTTGTATCATCGGTTTCTCTGGGAGTTGGGACAGATTCTTACCATTAATTGAGTTTGCTTATAACAATAGTCATCAGTCCAGTATTAGAATGGCAACTTATGAGGCACTGTATGGTAGAAGATGCAGGACACCTCTATGTTGGGATGATGTTGGAGAAGGTAAGTTGATAGGTCCTAATGTGATTAGGGAAACAAAAGAGAAAGTACAAGTGATTAGGAATTGTCTGAAAGCAACCTCAAACCAACAAAAATCATATTCAGATTTAAAAAGAAGAGACATAGAGTTCAATGTGGGAGATAAAGTATTTTTGAAAGTATCTCCTTGGATTTGGTCCTAAAGGGAAGTTGAGTCCACGTTTCATAGGACCTTATGAGGTACTGGAAAGAGTTGAACCAGTGGCCTATAGATTAGCTTTGCCGCCTGAATTGGATTGAATTCACAATGTCTTCCATGTCTCTATGCTTTGGAGGTACAGGTCAGACCCATCGCATATTTTGTCAGTGGAGTTTATCAAGGTGAGTCCAGATCTAACTTATGAGGAATAACCAGTGCCTATTTTAGCACGTGAAGTGAAGGATTTGAGAAATAAGAAGGTGCCACTTGTGAAAGTTCTTTGGAAGAATCACACTACTAAAGAGGCAACGTAGGAGAGTGAATAGATGATGCAGAACCAGTATCCCCAGTTGTTACAGACTTGAGAATATGTAATTTCGAGGACGAGATTTATTTGTAGAAGGGGAGAATTATAATATCCCAAAATTTTGAAAATACTAATTTTTGAAAATTAATTAAATGATTTAAAAGTGTATATATATATATATGCAATTAAGTGAAAAGAAAAGAGAAAGGAAGGATGTGTATAAGATGTATATATGTAGATATATACAATATATACAAGTCAATATTTTAATAAGGTCAAAAAATATTTTAGTTATTAAGATATTAATTAATGGATAGTGGAAGATGATATTTGATGTTAATTACATTATAATAATAAATATGCTTGGTGGAGAATTAAAGAGGAAATTTGTGTGGTTTATGAGAGTGTTAGTTGGTAGTGGAGTTAATGATCACTATTTTCATCTTCTTCTTCCTCCATGGTAGCCAGCCATTATCATCAAAGGAAAGATAAATTTTGCTTCTTGCTAACTTAAGTAATTGAAGGATTTCAAGTGTTCAAGTTGGAATCTTAAGGATTTTCTTCATATTTGGTAAGTTTCCAACTAGTTTCTTTGATTTCCTTTGGAAATTTGTGTTTATGTAAATTGGATGTTTGGTGTAGTATGTTTTAAAGGTTGATTTTGGTATGTTGAAGTTCTTTTGTTTAGTTAACTATGAAATTTGGGGTTGGATTGAAGAAAAGGGTTAAGTTTGGTGAAGAAAATAAGAGTTGGGTTGTGTAACTTTTGAGTTGTGAAGTATGGTTGTGATTGTGTATTTTTGCTTCTAATTGGACTGTTTTGATGTTTATACAAGTATTATGTCGTTTAATGATGGATTTGGTTGAGTTTGTATGAGTTGAAAAGGTTAATGCAAGATAATTTTTGGATGTGATAATTTTTGTGTTGATATTAGGTTTTTGGCCTGACACTCCCAGAGACACGGCCATGCCTTTGGGCATGTCGATGGTTCTGTTTTCAATGTTGGTGACATGAGTAATGACATGCCCATGTCACTGAGCATGTCATAGCTGCTTTGTTGTTGGAGAATTGACTCGTGCAATGACATACCCATGTCACCAAGCGTGTTATAGCTACTGTGTTGTTGAAGAATTGACACGTCATAGCTACTGTATTGTTGTAGTATTTACACGTGCAGTGACACACCCATGTCACTGAGTGTGTCAAAGCTTCTGTGTTGTGGGTTTAGGGTACGGTCATGGACACGCCCATGTTATTGAGCGTGTCATGTGTAGAGTTTGCCCTAGATAGTTCTTTTCCTTATTTTTCTAAGTGTATCACTTAGTGATTATTTATAATCACATTTGGTTTAGGCTTTGAAGAGACTTGAGCTACCCTAATCCAAGTATTGAGGGATATCTTGGAAGAGGAGGTTGAAGTGGTGTTTGTTGCTTTTAGAGGTAAGTACAAACTTTGAATAATTGTTTATATTTACATGACATTGGGACTCAACATATTTGGTTGGAAAATGTGTTAAGTTCCCTACCACATGATTGGTATATGAATAATATGCTATGATTTGTATATTGTCCCAAATGCATTATGTATAATGTAGGCTTGGTGCAAAATATGATAATGATCCAAAATGTATGGATAATGCAAATTGTTTTGTATACATTAAATACGGTATGTAAAGTCATTGGTAATGACTATATTGATGTAAGTGAGATATTTGAGGCGTTGTGCCTAATGTGATCATGAGAAAATGAGAAAGGATTTGATAATGAAATGATATATATGGAAACATAATACAATGAATTGATATCGGTATAAATGAGAATTAAGAATAACTTGTGTGCCTAGTATGTTATTCAATTTTTAGAGTTCTGGGTTTGGCGGCATGCTTATGAACTGCCTACGGGCTAGACGCTGGGCGTCACTGTGAAAATGTTTTTGAGGTGAAATGACTGGGTCGTAAGCCTCAAAAACAAATCCTTGAAGCTAGGCTGGGTGAAATGACTAGTCATAAACTCAGACCTAGTTGGATTAATCTTTGGATATATTGCCTACGGGGCTAGACACAAGGTGTCATTATAGATCAAAGCAGTAACTCTTGAATTTGAATAGCATATTAGATCTTTTGGGGCCCATGCTTATCTTTCCTTTAATGTGAATTATGAATTGTGGAACAATTGAGCAATATAATGAGATATAATATTATGAGATATAATATCCTTATGAATTGTGGAACAATTGAGCAATATAATGAGATATAATGTTATGAGATATGATATCCTTATATATTATGTATTGGCATGGCATTTGAACTATATTGTTATCAAAGTTTGTACCACTAAGCTTTTGGCTTAGCACGATTGTGGTTCATCGCGCAGGTATTAGGGTAGATCCAGTTGAGCCGGAGAGTTCAGCCAGACCGAGTCGAGTCTAGGCTTGAGTTGTGAGTGCAGAGTTGGTTGTTGGACATCAAGATCAGAGACAAATTGCCAGCATGTATATATTTCATATTTTTATACATATTGATTTTGATGTATATAAATATGTATTCCGCAAACTATCAAAAATATTTTGGATAAACCTTTGGTAATGAAGTATATATATATGTGTTTTAACAAGTATTGTTTCATCTATTATTTATATGATATCAATTGAATGTTTTAAGTTTATTCAGATTTTATAAGTGAAGATTTATTTTGTTAAAATTGTTGTAACATTCTTGTATTCTCTATACGTATATTACATTTATATTTTGTATATGTGGTGTACGTATATTGGGTATAAGGGTGTTACATTAGTAGAATCTCTTATAATTCAATATATGGTTTATTTAGGGGTGTTATAGTGTCAATATGTGTTTTTGTTTTTTGCGATATTTTATTATTAATACATTTATTATATATGGAAAAATCAATAATTTTGTAGTTTATGCATAATAAACCCAATATAAACTAAGAATAAACCTAATATATACCAAGCATAATCTCAATATATATTCTTTGTTATTTGATGTTTATTTGTTTAAAAAAAAATCTAGTATTTTTATAAAGTTTTCTGAGACTATTTTTTTTAGCATCAAAATGTTATCTAGCAAATTTGTAAAAACTCTTTTTTTGAGTTTTTACAAAAGTACCCATAAAAATAAATTTTTTTAAAATACAGTAAAAAAATTATATTTTTAGAAAAAGTTAGGTCAAATTTTCAAAAATATCTCATTCCTCACTAAAACAAAATTTTATTTTTTAAATACATTCTCTCTCACTATAAACAATATTCTTCTCTCTCACTACAAATAATATTTTACTTTAATTTTTATTTTTTTAAACTTTACTATTAAATAAATATATTTCAATAAAATAATAGTTTAAATTATATTTTCAACATACAAATTGTATTACTTTTTGTAAAGGAAAATTTTTAATTTTGATTACAAATAAGAAATGATACTCACAAAAATAATATAAAAAGTAAAACATATAAAAATATATTAATAAAAATAATTAAATTCCTTTTTAAATAAATTTTACACACTATACATATAAAAATAAAGTTAAAATTTTAATTTTGTTATGTCGATGTGTCATGGACCATGATGCAAGGCTAGGCCAAGAATTTTGATTGAGTATGTTAGCAAGTTTCATCTGTAGGGGTGAAATGGAGAATTTAGAGTTAGTTATATGGGAGAGAATTATAAATGGTTGTTAGTAGCCCGCTGGAAGTGTGAGTAACTGAGTAGCATGAGTGATATATGCCATGGCATTATATGCAATGATTATATAATTATGTTTGTAATCATTACAGATTTAATGAGAATAATAACAAACAATTTTTTTCTCTTTTATTCTCTTTCTCTCTCCTTATTTCTTCTTCTCTAATTTCTTCTTCTCTCTTCTCTCCTTCTTTATTCTGTTCAATGGCTTCTTTGAAACTTTTCCACGTTGGATCAGGCTCTTCATAATCCAGGAACCTGACATCATGGTTATGAGCGAGGATTTTCACCCCCACTCCCATTTGCAATGGTTCTTATGACTTCAGCATTATTAGACTCAGGGTCTTAGAGAGCACGAGCTTAAACCAAAAAAAATGGAGTCGCCACCCGGACAAGCCAAAAAAAGAAAGGGTGGATGACTCGATTTCTAAGGAATCCCGAACCCCTATTTGATTCGAAAAGTAGGGTATGTGTGGGGAAGGTGAGAATGACCCAACACCTCCACAGCGACCGGTTTATTGGAACCGGCCTTTTTTTTAGGTCTAAATATTATTAAATTCTTAACTTATTATAGCATCATCCATATTACATACAAATTAAAAGAAATAAATATCTATAACCTTTATTTAAAATAAATAATCAAAATAGGTACCCATCTAAGGATGGAATGTTCAAAACTAAATAAAATAGGACAACCACCAAAAGGTGAAAACGTATCCCTTATAATTGTCCCAGAGTCTTTAGATAAATTAAACTACATAAAATAAATAAATTAAATAAATAAGGCATCCATGAGTGAAAACATGCCTTTTACAAGTCTATTTGAAAATACATATAAATCTAAGGAAAAAATAAAGCAAGGGAAACATAATATAACATATATAAAAATAATTGAATAATTAAAAAGAAAATAAACAAAAACATCTTAATTTTAACCCATCAAGGAAATATAGTGTGCGATGACACAAGTCACCCCTACGGTGGTCTCGCTAGCCGGTTAGCGAGCAGGGTCAAAGGGGCAGTGCCCCCGAAAGGTAAGCAGTTTATAGGATATAGTTTTATTAGGGAATTAGGGTTTCTATGTAAGCTATGGTTTATAATAATGGTTCAAGAATTAACATGAATTATACATTAAAATTTACTACTGCCTGTAAATATATGAGGTTTAATGTTTAGAACATGCAATTTATGACAAGCTTATATATTTAAGATTTATACAAGTTTACAACCTAGGTTACTCAGCTATCGGACTAAATAATGCTTTTAGTGCTTAAGGAGAAATATAACTACTGGACTAAATAATGCTTTAAGTGAATGAAATTTAGAAAATAAAACTTGTGTTGGAGGCTCCACCAAATATTGATACACTGGAACAAGCTTCTTGTTGCCTGCCTTGGGTAAATTCCGGTTGAACCAAGATTAAAGGCAGCAGTTATTGCCTTTGGTGTGTTGATTGTTGATGAACATTGCATATTGTTGATTACCTCACGCTGATTGTTGATGCTTGTTAATTTATTAATGTTAATGATCGCTCTCTGCCAGTTAATTGCTAATCACTACCTTTAGTCTTTTGTACTCTTAATTACTTAATTGATGATTTCGGTCCCCCTAATCACTGAATATAACCCTGTATTTATAGGGCACAACTAGGGCAACCTTAGCTTGGTAATTTACATCCCACTCAAACTCTCCCTTGCTTATCTGAAGTTTATTCAAATTTTAAACCTATTCAAAACTCAGATTAAAGGCCGACTTAAGATTCATGTCGATTTTGAGAGTCCAAATAGACATGAGTGAAGCTCATGTCTATTTAGAGTGGTCAAATCCACATGAGCTAGGCTTATATTGATTTGGACACCCTAAATCAATATGAGCCTTAGCTCATGTCGATTTGGAAGGTCCAAATCAACATGGGATTTGTGTCTAGTCCAACCAAATCTACTTTTATAATTTTCGAACCAAAAATGTTTTATAAATTTAGTTTTGGCCTCTATAAATTAGACCAACTTGATTAAACTAGGTTTAAGTTCTTCAAAATTGTAACGGATCATGTTCAAGATTCTTAATTTTAATCTGTGCCAAAGTTAAGGGTTTACAATGGTATTAGAGCCGAACTTAGATCCGGTGGATGAACTCATGCTTGCAACTCTATTATACACGGCTCGGAAGAACAAGTCAGTCATGGCATATGCTCATCATATTCAGCATGTGGAAGAATAAGTTCAATTGATGGATCAATGAACCAGGAATTTATGAAAGAGGTATATGATGAATTTTATGAGCAAGACAACATTTCAAGGGATAGCAAATGTCCCAAATTTCACTCAAACGCCAAATGGATCAAATGATGGATATGGTGAGGAATATATCAACCCATTTACAACCCAACCCTCCACCTCCACAATAACAACATTCCTAATCCCCACTAGATCAATCCTTTCCTAACCATCACAACCAAACTCCAAACACCAATCATTCCAGCCCACCTATACGTAACCACACTAATTCAACACCCAAACCGAATGGAGCTGGAATCCTTCCAACTCCTACCTTCATCCATTCCAACACCAGTTCAAAAACTATTACCAATAATGACACCAACCAAACACAAACCAACATTCCCCAACCTAGATTCAATTCCCAAGTTCTAAAAATTGAGTTGATCATTTTGATAGCACCAATCCATGGCTCTTGATCTGTAGCAGTAAATGTGGTGGAAGAATTTAACAAGCTGAAGCAGAAGATGACTGTAGAGGAGTACTTTGAGGAACTCTGCTCACTAATTCTTAAATATCATCTGTGGTTAGATGAAAATTACTTTGGTTCCATCATAGTAAGTGGCCTTAGTAAAGAATTAAAACCCCTTGTCAAATTGCTTAAAACCACTTTCTGATCTCAAGCCTACAAACAAGCCAAATTGCATGAGCAATCCATTCAGGCTCTACTTCACAAGAAACACTTGCAACACCAACCCTTTTTTCTGCTTCTAGTTACTCTAAACCTTCTTTTCCTAACTCAACAACTAAGTCCACCCATAAAAACCAAACTTGGACCCCCAAGCTGGAACTAGGGGTTAAAAAAGACAAAAATAGATACTAATCAGGGGTCAGATGACCCAAAACCTTCCTTCTCCATAACACAAACCAAACGCTCTTCTGGGAAATGTTTCAAATGTGGGGACAAATATTTTTTAGGCCATATTTGCAAACCTAAGTAGCTTTGATTGATTACTAGAATAGAGGAAGATGATCATTCCACTAAGGATAACCTGGATGAGCTGGGTAGCGAGGGAGTAGTAGAAATCTCCATTCACACCATTAAAGGGAGAGGCTTAGCTAACTATCTCAAAATCCAAGGTGAGGTCAATGGTCACCTAATAGTAGTTCTAATAGATAGTGGCAGTACCTATAGCTTCATGGATACTACTATGGTTAAGGATATAGACATCGTAACATCCAAAGTAAAAACACTTATGGTGACAATGGCAAATGGACAGAGCATGCTCAGTCAGAGTGAGTCTCGCAATTTCAAGTGGTTGATGCATGGGCAGGAATTCAATTTTACTTTTTGAGTTCTCACTTTAGGAGGCCATGATATGGTGCTTGGTGTCAATTAAATGAAGCAACATAGCCCAATACTTTTTTTTAGCACATGTTTATCAAGTTCACTAGAGTGGGCAAGGAAATTAGGCTCAAAGGGTTATAGGAGACTGGGAAATTGAGACTGATGACAAGTTGAGGGATTCTCAAATCGATCGATGGTGATTTAGGGGAATATGTGGCTGAGCTATTTACTATACGCTGCGTTCCACTTTAGAGGAATGACAATGTTTTGCTATCATAAAAAATACCTTCTCTATGTAATACATCCAGCACCATTTTAAACAATCAAAATGATAAAATGCACAGTGACTCTAAACCTATCCACCTGAGTTCTTCTTAGAGAACTAACCAGGTACTCCTCCAGTTCTTTGACCTCTTTGAAGAATCCAATTCCCTACATCCACCAAGAAGTCATGATCACTCCATGCCTCTACAACCTGGATCGGTGCTAGTTAAAGTCACACCTTGTCGTTACTCCCATTTCCAATAGAGAAGCAGATTCAATTGATGTTAAACAAGGCTTCATTTAGCCTAGCACTAGTTCTTTCACTTTACCAATGCTTATAGTTAAAAAGAAAGACGGGTCCTGGTGTTTTTGTATCGATCATCATGAGCTCAACCAATTGATGGTAAAAGACAAATTTTTTATTCCACTCATTGATAATCTATTAGATGAGCTCTGATCTACCAATTATTTCTTTAAGCTTGACTTACAATCTGGGTACCACCAGATTTGAGTGTTGCCATCGAATGCATACAAGACTGCATTTCAAACACATAGTGGGCCTTATGAGTTTCTTGTGATGCCATTTGGTCTGATGAATGCCCCAGCGACATTCTAATCTCTCATGAATCAAAATTTTTAAACCCTACATAAGAAAATTTATTCTTGTGTTCTTCGACGATATTCTCATCTTTAGTCCTTCATTGTTTGAGCATTAGAAACATTTGGAGATTGTTTTAAAAATCTTATAAAAACATAGACTCTTTATTAAGCTCTCTAAATGCAGATTTACTATGGAACAAGTCAAGTATCTGGGCCATGTCATCTCCAAAGGTGTTGTAAGTACTAACCACGATAAGATTGAGGCGATGGTTAAATGGCCTAGACCCAAGAATCTAAAAGCACTTCATGGATTTCTAGGATTAACTGGCTATTACATAAAGTTTGTGAAAGGCTATGGGTTAATCAGTAAGCCTCTAACTGATATGCTTAAGAAGGATGCATTCCACTGGAATGAGGATGTTGATAGCATTTAATCACCTTAAGGAGTTCATGAGCAAGGCTTCTATGCTTGCCCTACCTGACTTCACTCAACCATTCATCCTAAAAATTAATGCAAGCAACAAATTGAGTTTGGAGCTGTATTAATGTAACAAAATAGGATAATAGCCTACATCAGTAAAGCATTGGAACCCAAGAGTCAGAGACTATTCATTTATGAGAAGGAAATGCTGGAATTCTTTTTACAATGGAAAAATGGTGGCACTATTTGGAGAACACTCATTCATCATTAGAATTGACCACCAAAGCTTCAAATACCTTCTCCAACAATGAGTGCATACTTTGGTTCAACAAAAAGGTTTAACCAAATTACTTTGTTTAGACTATAGTATAGTGTTTAAGAAGGGTACTGATAATAGTGTGGCTGATGCATTGTCCATACGTGATTGGTCTAAGGATTAGAAATCCCACTATTATAAGCAGGATGCTGAGTGTCAGAATTTAATTACAGCTCTTATGGTGGATGTTAGAGCAAAGCTATATTGCACCTATAATCAAGGAATACTCAGATGTAAGGGAAAGATTGAGATGGGCCATGACTTATAGCTTAAGCAAAATTATGGAGGTTACACGTAGTTCCACATCGGGGAGCATACTGAGATCAGAGGGTCATATGCTAGGCTTAAGACTCATTTCTTTTAGCATGGTATAAAGGTAGACATTTAACATGGAGTGTGTCCTGCGAAACCTACCAGCATTGTAAGTTAGAATAATTGGTCTATCCAGGTTTACTGCAACCATTGCTTGTGCCTTCTAGAGTGTGGGAATCCATCTCCATGAATTTTATAGAACATTTGCCAAAGTCAAAAGGGAAGGATACAATTCTAGTTATAGTGGATAGACTTTCAGACTATGCTCATTTTATCCCTCTCACGCATCCATTTTCAGCTTCCAAGATTGTAAGGCTATTTCTGGATAATGTGTTCAAGCTACATGGCCTACATAAGACCATAATTTTAGACAGAGATAAAGTATTTAATAGCAGTTTTTGGCAGGAACTTTTTAAGTTGTTGGGGGTGAAACTGAATTTAAGTACTTCCTATCACCCAAGACCTCCTCACACTATTGGAAGAAATGGTACTCATTTAGTAAAAAAGACTCTCTTAAGGAGGTCTTGGGATCGAAACGAGGGAGGCGGCCCTTGACTTGGGCCAAATAAATAAATCTTGTTGTGGAACCATGAGGGGAAGAAGTATTGTAGCAGTCCCTTGAAGTGGATTGGGTGAAAAGACCGAGTCATAAGCCCAGGGCCGTTGGGATATTACATGGGTGATTAATTAAAGTGTTAGTAGTGGTATATGTGAGCATGTGCTTAATATATACAGAAGAGATATATAATAGATACAAAGTATACACCTAACATATACTTATTATATATGTTAAATACATATTATATACCTAATATATATAAGATATAGACTTGTTGTACACATAGTATATACATAAAGTATACATTGTCTATGTATTAGTTATTTAAAGTATATGTCAAATATAAATAACATATAAATGAGGTATAAAATGGTGTTGGAAAAGTTGATGATGATGATGATGATAATAATAATAATAATAATAATAATAATAATAATAATAATAATAATAATAAGAGAAGACGAAAAGTCAAAGAATGAAGAAAAGAGATTGGTGGAATTAATTAATTAATTAATTGTATAAGAGATAGGGATGAGAATTAAAAGGGACATTGTTCTTCTTCTTCTTCCTCTTTTGAATGTGAGTTTTGAAAAAGAGTAAAAGGAGTGCAAGATTCTTCTATACATTAAATACTACAAGAAAATCAAGAGTATTTAAAGAGGTTTTGAAGATTTATTGATGAAATCAAGTAAGTACATATCTTAAAGCTTTTAATTTTGAGTTTTTTAGTTTATGTATGAAATGTTTAGTGAGAGAAAGTGTTTTTAAATTGTTAAATTTATAGAAACTAATGTTCAAATGATGAATTATTGGTTGGTTGATTAAAAAGGACAAAGTTGGTAAATTTAGGGTTATGGAGAGGTGATGTGTAAGTTAGGGTTTTGGTATGGATGATAATAACTATTGAAATGGATTAATTAAATGTTTTTTAATGTATATGTTATAAATCTATGATTAGAATTTTGATATGGATGAGTTTGGATGAACTTAATGTTACGGGATGTAATATTAGGGTTTTCAATATGGGTGTTTGTTAATTAATGAAATGAGATGAATTAAAGGTCGTTTATTGTAAATGTTATGATTTTGTGGTGGGTAATGTGATATGAATGGATTTTAGGGAAATTAGTGTTTATGGTTAAAGTACGTGAATTTGGAATTATTTTTAAGAGGTTTTCATAATTGTGAAAATGAGTTATTTTATGATTATTTTAGTAAGGAAGTAATAATTTTATGGTTAAAAATTAAATATGGGGTTGAGTGGATAAAGTTTAAACAAAGTAGAAAATGGTAAAAATAAGGTTTGTTGAGAATGTTATAAGAAACAATGATGTGTTGTGTAACATAGGTGATGAGCATTACTTTGGGCTATAAAAAGATGATTGTACTTAAGATGCAAGAAGAGTATTAGTGTTATGTATTATGATGAAGTATAAAAACATGTTGGTGAACATGGGATTTATAGTGAATATAATTTAAAATGTATGCAATGTGAGTTAAATTATATGCAATGTGAGGAAGAATTGTGAATAATATGTGAAATTGACATAAAGGATAAGCATATGGAAATGAATGTGGGAATTTGGCAACATGGTGATAAATTGTTGTTATGTATAAAAAAGTGTGGGTGTTGTTATGATCATGATATAATGATTAACATAATAAATAATTATGTTATATGTGTATATGGTGTGTAAAAAATATAAAAATTGGGTATATATGTGTGCAATTGAGAAGAGATGGGATAAAGTGAATTATGTAAAAATATGAGAAAATGTATAAAGTGAGTGATAATGTTTGTTGCAATGTGTTTGTGATTAGATAAAATATGTGGAATGAGTCACAGTGTAAATGTGGCTCATGATTATTATGAAGTGAATGTTAAATGGTAAAGAGAATATGAAGTATATTTGAACGTGTGGAATGGAAATGGTTATAAAAGGTTGTTGGAGCCTGTCTCAACAACTCTACCATATGTCATACCCAGCCAGGCGAAATCCCATCAGCTGCTGGTCTCACAGGCATAGAAACAGATGCCTCACCAGCAGATACAACTCTAGCTCCATCTCTACCCTCATTTGAAGCCACACTCTCTGCACTACCCTCAGTAGCCTGATGCGGCCAAGATGCCATAACTATCTATATCTGCAAACAAAGCAGAAAATACTATATCAGAGATCAGAAACTGCCAGTGCCAATGCATGTATTACAATTAAAAACTATTTTCAAATTCCCCATTTTCTCTCTCTATCATCCCACCTAGGTCGAGAACCTCAAACCTAGGCTCTGATACCAAAACAAATGTAACACCCTTATACCCTATATACGTACAATACATATTTTCAGCATATGTAAAATACACATATACGGTACAAAAATGTCACAGACCAATTCACTACAAGAAAAATGCAGTTTAGCTACGGCCAATTCCGTAGCAAGTCCGTAGCTATTACCGGCTTAGCTACGGAATTGTTACGGAAAATGATCCGTAGCTAAAAACCCGTAGCAAAGCTTTTTTAGCTACGGAAACTGTTTCCGTAGCAACTATAGCTACGGATTAGCTACTGACATTCCGTAGCAATAACCCTTCAAACTTTTCTTCAAAAATTCCATAGCTAAACAAGTCCGTAGCTAAGTTTCCGTAGTAATTCCGTAGCTAAGTTTCCGTAGCAATTCCGTAGTTGCACTTCCGTAGTAATTCCGTAGCTAAGTTTGTTAGCTACGGAAACATAATACGTAGCAGTTCCGTAGGTGAACGTCCGTAGTAATTCCGTAGCTAAGGTTGTTAGCTACGGAAATATAATCCGTAGCAGTTCCGTAGGTGAACGTCCGTAGCTAAGGTCGTTTGCCTGTAGCAATTATGTAGCTAATTTCCAAAGCAATTCCGTAGCCAATAATACCACATTCTATAGCAAATTCCATAGCATTTGCAAAATAATATTTTTATTAAACCTGCTAAAATTAAACTCCAAAGAACAATTATAATTAAAAAAAATCCATACTCATTTTATAACATAAAAGTTCATATAATCCACATTAATGCAAAGTACTACAGGGGATAAGTGTTTAATCTCAAATGTAAATCCTAAAAATTCATATAATATTATACCTAAAGATATAGAAATAACAACGTAACTTAATATTTAATCATCAAAATAATTGTCATTTGGTGAACCTATATCAGCAGAGTCATCTGTAAGAGGTGGTGCAAATGATGCCCGCCATCGCCTTGATTCCTCTCGGTCTTCTTTTATTTCTTTGATAAGATTAACCATCATTTCTTCAAGCTTTGACTGTCGTTCATTCAAGTTATTAAGCGTTTCTTGTTGAGCAGTTGTAGTTGGTGCATTTGATGAGGAACTTGAAGCATATGACCCTCCCTTTGCTGATCCAAGGCCATAAATGCGATTCTTTTTTTTTATGAGGAACTGAACCGAAACAATATTTCAAAGTATTTTAACATGCTATTCAGCTTGGTATCATAAGAACTACACACAACATATATTTCAAAGTAAACACAAGAATATATCTAAATTAATTCACAGCTCAATGTGGTGTGTTTGTATGTCAGCAGCATATCAACATGGAATCACGCCACACGGCGATCCAAAAATAAGGATAAAACAAAACAAAATAAAAGGGAAATAGTCACACACTAGCCAACAATTAGGATTAGTAGTGCACAACAGCAGAGGCAAGTTATATGGAAGAGGAATACAAACTAAAATGCATGAGCAGAAAGAAATAAGGAATCAAATATGTAATATATCAGATTCAGCATATGTATATATATATATATACAATGGCAGCAACACAAACAACAACAACCATTTTAAATGGCAGCAACATAACAGGCTTACCATGCGTCTTGCATGCTCCGTGAACGAAATTGATCCACCAGTGTGCCTAGAAAGACCAGTCCCTTGCCCTGCTACCTCATATTTTCGATTTATAGATGCTTGGGTGGCTAATTTCACATACTCTGGAGTCTTCCATACTTCATGCCAAACATTCCAAACATCTTCCTCAATGAATTCTGCTCGAGGTTGCCTTTTCCACTTGCATATCATGTCTCTATAGCGCGCCGCCGCTTTTTTAAGCCATGCACCTCTAACTAAACCTTCAATTTCAGCTTCCCATCGAAATTGTTTCTAAAAAAAAAAAAGAAGTTAGCCAATTACTATTAAGTATAAAAAAATATCATTTATATATGACAGTAAAAACACTTAGCCAGCAATTTATTAAGCTACATTGCAATTTATTAAATTTATGATATCACAGTTATTAGCCAATTACTACTTGAGTAGGAATAAGCCGAGAACCAAATGAAGAAGCAAATTATCATGAAGATATGAATATCACAGTTATTACCAAATATCATGGAGTCAATCAGCAAGATACAAATTCACACCAATATGTTATTTTTCAAGCAGCTCAAAAACTAAAATTAGAAAAAAAAAAAGATGTGAGCAGCAGCTTATCAAACAGAATCGGCAAAATATTGGCAGCATCTCCCCTTATTTATTGATAAATAGAAGATGAAGGAGAAGAACTTAAGAAGAAGAAGAAGGGGGAAAAAACAAAAAGTAAACAGTAAAAACACCAAATCAGAGATATGCAGATTTGAAGAAGAAGGAAAAAAAAAGAGTAAACAGAGACATACAATGCGAGAAAGGAACATGATAGCAAAATACTTATTTAATTTATATAATTTTGTTTGATATTTTATTATTTTATTATATTTTGTGTTATTTAATTTATATAATTTTGTTTGATATTTTATTATTTTATTATATTTTGTGTTATGTTTGAGTATTATTTATAGATAGTTAATATTTGAAGTAGAAATAAATAAAGAAAGGGCAAAAGTTGAAGTGCAAAACGCGTTCAGCTTGCAAGCAAGCGCGGGCGCGTTCCTGTATAAGAGAAATAAGCGCGGGCGCGTAGGGAAACAAGCGCGGGCGCGCTTCCAGTAAAAGAGAAGCAAGCGCGGGCGCGCAAGAAGCAAGCGCGGGCGCGCTACAACATGACGCAGGCGCGGTACAACATGACTCGGGCGCAAGAAGCAAGCGCGGGCGCGCATGACTCGGGCGCTACAACATGACGCGGGCGCGCAAGAAGCAAGCGCGGGCGCGTTCCAGTATTAGAGAAACAAGCGCGGGCGCGCTTCCAAGAGAAGCAAGCGCGGGCGCGCTACAACATTTGCTAAGATAATTTTTCTTAGAAATAGTAAATAATCTGCAAAGCAACCAAAATTGGGTGAAGGGAAGTAGATTGAATGTATCATCAGAAATAGCAAATGCATTGAATTGTGAATGTAGGACATGGTTTTTGAATGACATTGAAGATTATTTAGATCGGATTTGTACCAGAACTAGCAGCAGTTCTATAGTTTAACTTGAGAGTTCAAACATCAAAAACCCCAAATCCTAAGATACTGAAGCATAACAACAATAAAATGAAAGTTAGAGGGAGAAAGATATCAGAACCTTTGAGCTTTCTCTTGTCTCATCTATGTTGTCTTCTTCTGCCAAATTGAAAGTGGTTGAAGATTGAGACACCAGCGATGGAAGCGGCGAATGGAGGTTGTGGTTGGTTATGGCTTGGGTTCGCAAGTCATGAGAGAGAGAGATTGATTGAGGAGAGCAGGCTGCAACGTGAAGGGGAAGATGGAAAGCAAACTGAGAAGGAACAAAGCAAAGGCAGATCAAAGCACGATTCTGAATTTTTTTCCCCTTTTTTTAGAGGAAAGCGGGATTCTGAAATTTGCAAAGGAGGGAAGTAGAAATTTTTTTTTTTTTGAGAAGAAAGTAGAAATTAGGGTTGTATAAGAACTTAAAAACTAAATATTTTTCGCTACGGAAATTCAGTAGCAAAGGATAAATCCGTAGTTAAACGGGAATGAGTAATATGTTTGCTACAGAATGGCTACAGAATCCTGCGTAGCTAAAAGGCGCACCACTGTGGAGCGAAAATAATTGCTACAGAAATCTATTCTGTAGCTAACGTCGCTACGGAATAGCTATGGACTTGCTACGGCAATATATAATTTAATAAAAAAGGCAATTCCGTAGCTATGCCATAGCAATTTCGTCGCTATGTTGCTACGGAATCTGTCCGTAGCAATTTTCCGTAGCTATTTCACAGTTTTCTTGTAGTGATTTAATAAAAAAATTTCATATTTCCAATTTCAAATTTCAAATTCTAAATATATAAAAATTAAATAGAATATAAATATTCTTTAGTTGTTATAAGAACCCAAAATAAATAATATATATATAAATCTCTGGGAAAAATTCGCCAGAGTTTTGTCTGTAATTTGGATATCCTAAAATTTAGCAATTACTCAACCTGCAAAAAGAAAACACTCCCAAATAATTTCAAATCACCATCTCAACCATACTTCTCAATTTCACCAAGTTTCTCAAACATTTAAATATATAGATATATATAATTTAAAACACACTTACTCTTCCATTTCAAATACATTGACCCAAACATTCTTTATAATATACAATACGTAAAATTCAAAACATAATATATTATGCATAAAACTCAAAATGTACAATAACATAAAAATATATACATGCTGCTGGCAGTGTTTCTGATCTCGATAACAACCTAACAAGCTCAACTACAAGTCTAGACCCAACCTGGTCTAGAAGAACTCTCTGGCTCAGCTGGGTCTACCCTGTCACCTATGAGATGGAAACAATCGCGCTAAACCGAAACCTAGTGGTACAAACTTTGATAATAACAATAAAACTCAATGCAATACCAATGCACAATGCATTTAGATGTCACATCATTCCACTTTCTTATATTTTTTAAATATTTCATAATTCACATTAAAACAAAGGCAAGCATGGGCCCAAAAAAGATCTAATATGCTATTCAAATTTCAGAGTTACTGCTTTAGTCCATAATGACACCATGTGTCTAGCCCCATAGGCAATATATCCATGGATATGTAACAGCCCTAGTCTCTTGGACCTTAACCCAGCTAGACCCTTAGGCCCTAGTATCTTGGTCCTCAACCCGGCTAGACTGCTACAGTTTTTGAGGCTTACGACCCAGTCTTTTCACCCCAAAAACATCATATTTATCTGCAGGCCTAGCTTACGACCCAGTCTTTTCACCATTCCAGTATTTAGCCCGTAGGCAATCATAGGCATGCCGCCAAACCTAGAACTCTGAAAATTGAATAACATACTAGGCACACAATTTATTAATATTTCTCATTATTAATCTCTTTCTCATTTTCACATATTCAATCTAGACACATTGCCTTATTTTGACATTTTTTTTCTCACTTTTCTCATTTTTCACATCTTTCTCATTTTTCTCACTTTTCTCACTTTTCTCATTTTTATCAATATCAATTCATTTCATTATTACACATATCTCATTAACACATTACCCAATTACTTTGTCTATTTTCACATAATATGCACATTTCACATGTTACACAAATTAGCCATTATCAATGGCTTTTCACAATGCATTTAACACATATATGACATTACAAATGTCATAGCATATTATTCATACACAATCAATGAACCAAGTAGCTTAACACATTTTTCAACCAAAATGTGTTAAGTCCAAATGTTATGCAAATATAGACATTATATTCAAAGTTTGTACATACCTCCACTAGCAACCCAAAGCAAGCTAAAAACAACCTTAAATCCAATCTTTCCAACTTGCCCTTCACCACTTGGATGAAGAAAATCAACCTCCCTCAATTCCTAAACCAAATGTGATAGAAAATAATCATTTAGTATCACATTTAATGGCATTTCCAACATTAAACCATAATTACACATCACTCCAACAAATTTCCAAAAATTTAGCCTTTCCTTACTTCAACATTAGAATTCCATTCTACTACAATTAAATTAGTATTTTAAGTTTATTTATATTATTAAACACATATTTTAATATATTTAAATCATTAACATTATAAAAATACCACTATTATACATAAAATCTCAAAAATGGCATAACCTTCCCCCATTGAAGGTTTTCCATTCCAACACAATCCATTACTCATTCCAAGCTTATATTCATCACTTTTAACACTAAACAACATGCTTGAACAAATAAAATCACACAATTCATCCACTTTGGAAAATCACTTTTCCAACACCCTAAATCTCCACTTCCATTCTCAAACTCTAACCCAACACCACCAAATCCAATATTTGACTTTAAAATACTTGTTTGTGAATCAAAACAACTATTTAGATCCAATTTTCACAATTAAAGTTCATGTTTTCAAAACCCCAAAAATCCATAACCCTAAATTCTCTCTCTTCACCATTCTTTAACCAAACTCCATCATCTCTTCAATCTAACCTTAGAATCATTGTTAACTACCCAAAATAACATCATACACACCAATTCCAACAATTATAACATACTACATCAAAATCTCAAAACTCACATAATCCAAATTTCCAAGGAATTCAAAGAAATGAGATGGAAACTTACTAATTTTGGTGGAGATCACCAAAAATCCACTTGAAACTTGTTAATTTCTTCAATTTATGGAGTATGGAAGAAGTAGAATCCTTGGTCTAGCTCCCATGGAATTTCGGCCAAAGGAAAGAGAAGAAGAAGACTTTAATATTTCTTTTCCTTTCATCTTTTTTTTAAACCACATATATATATATATATATATTAAAATAATTTAATATTTAATTATTTAATTATTTTTTTAATAAATTAAAAGTCCTAATTTTCCTCTTCTATTCAAAAATAATTTATTTTTGAATTATTTTATTAATTTTGAATTTATAAGATTTAATTACCAAAATACCCTTTTCTTTTAAAAAGTGTTGACTTTTATATATGTTATGTATATTTTGTATATATATCACATATATATTCCACTTTTCATTTAAAATCCCTTCATTTTTCATTTAAAACCATTAATTTAATTTATCCTTTTAAATTGTAATTTATTTTATCAAATTTTTCAAAAATTAAAAATTTTTAAAAATTTTAGGATGTTACAGATTCTTTGGTACTGTAGACCTAGTAGAGGCAGAGCAGTTGCTAGATAGGATGGAGAGGGTGTTTGTCTAGTTATAGGCTACTGTAGAAGAGAAATTCTATTATGCTCTTTTCCTTCTGCAGGGAGATGCATGTGATTAATGGAAGACAGTTCCTCAGGGGTTGGCTGATCCAGCAGTGCTCTCATATGATGATTTTCTTAGGGAATTTAGAGAAAGTACACACCTAGGGATTATAAGGATAAGAAGAAGAGAGAATTTCTTAATTTAAAATAGGGAGAGAAGAGTGTAACAGAATATGAGAAGGAATTTCTGAGACTCCATAAATATGCAGGAGGGATTATAACTGATGAGGTGGATAGATGTACGAGATTTGAAGAGGGGTTAAGTCCATATATTATGTGTAAGGTGGTTACAGTGCAGTATGAGGATATCTATAAGTTAGTGTCAGCTGCACATAATGTGGAGAAGGCCTAGGGGCTTGCAGCTATAGTTAGGGTAGAGGAGAATAGAGCCAAGAGATCTCAGGTTGAGGTAGAGACATCATCTCACAAGAGAGGATGAGAGGATTCTTTGCATAGTATAGGAGAGCGTCATGAGCATATGGGTAGATGGAGGCAAGGGCCTAAGTCTGCAGCATCAGTAGTTAGTACCCCTACATCTTCATTTTAGAGATCTATTCCACCCACTTGCACTTAGTGTGGTAGGATGCACAGGGGTATCTATTGGGGACCTAGCTTAGGAGGCTGTTTTAGGTATGGATCTAGGGATCATTATGTGAGGGATTTCCCAGAGCCACCTGGAAATATGCAGTCGGGGATAAGTGTATCCAGACAGAGTGTTGGAGGAGGTAGAGGTAGCAGAGGGGGTAGAGTAGGATCTAGTCAAAGTGGAGGGTCTGCATCAATGGACAGACAAGAAAGTCTAGGACTACACAAAGGGTATGTGGATTATAGAGGAGGCGAGATACCTTAGATGCAGATAAAGGTAAAATTTTTCTACTTGATATTATTAATGCATTAAATAGTCATGATATTTGATATTGATAAAATTGAGAGTTCTTTGTGTGAATTAAAGAATTGAAGAAAATGATTAAGAGTATTCATAAGGGGGAGAGTAAAGAATAGGAGTATTGAGGTGGTAATTAGTTTTATCAAAAATTTGGAGTTGAGTTCCTTCTGAATGATTTGGGTTTCTAATAAATAATTTTGAGGATGAAATTATTTAAGGGGAAGAGAATTGTAATATCTTTGGTTTTAGTCAGATTAAATAAGTATTGGGTGATTAATTAAAGTGTTAGTAGTAGTATATGTGAGCATGTGCTTAATGTATACATAAGAGATATGTATAATATATACAAAGTATACACCTAACATATACTTATTATATATGTTAAATACACATTATACACCTAATATATATAAGATATACACTTGTTGTACACATAGTATACACATAAAGTATACATTGTCTATGTATTAGTTATTTAAAGTATATGTCAAATATAAATAACATATAAATGAGGTATAAAATGGTGTTAGAAAAGTTGATGATGATGATGATGATGACGATGATGATGACGATAATAATAATAATAATAATAATAATAATAATAATAATAATAATAATAATAATAATAATAATAATAATAATAATAATAATAATGATAATAATAATAATAATAAGAGAAGACGAAAAGTCAAAGAATGAAGAAAAGAGATTGGAGGAATTAATTAATTAATTAATTGTATAAGAGATAGGGATGAGAATTTAAAGGGACATTTTTCTTCTTCTTCTTCCTTTTTTGGACGTGAGTTTTGAAAAAGAGTAAAAGGAGTGCAAGATTCTTCTGTACATTAAATACTACAAGAAATTCAAGAGTATTTAAAGAGGTTTTAAAGATTTATTGATGAAATCAAGTAAGTACATTTCTTAAAGCTTTTAATTTTGAGATTTTGAGCTTATGTATGAAATGTTTAGTGAGAGAAAGTGTTTCTAAATTGTTAAATTTATAGAAACTAATGTTCGTATGATGAATATGAGATGAATTGTTGGTTGGTTGATTAAAATGGGCAAAGTTGGTAAATTTAGGGTTATGAAGAGGTGATGTGTAAGTTAGGGTTTTGGTATGGATGATAATAACTATTAAAATGGATTAATTAAATATTTTTTTAATGTATATGTTATGAATCTATGATTTGAATTTTGATATGGATGAGTTTGGATGAACTTAATGTTAGGGGAAGAATATGTAATATTAAGGTTTTCAATATGGGTGTTTGTTAATTAATGAAATGAGATGAATTAAGGGTGTTTTATTGTAAATGTTATGATTTTGTGGTGGGTAATGTGATATGAATGGATTTTAGGGAAATTTGTGTTTATGGTTAAAGTACGTGAATTTGGAATTATTTTAAAGAGGTTTTCATAATTGTGAAAATGAGTTATTTTGTGATTATTTTAGTAAGGAAGTAATAATTTATGGTTAAAAATTGAATATGGGGTTGAGTGGATAAAGTTTGAACAAAGTATGAAATTGTAAAAATAAGATTTGTTGAGAGTCTTATAGAAAACAATGATGTCTTATGTAAAATAGGTGATAGGTGTTACTTTGGGCTATAAAAAGATGGTTGTACTTGAGATGCAAGAAGAGTATTAGTGTTATGTAATATGATCAAGTGTAAAAACATGTTGGTGAACATGGGATTTATAGTGAATATAATTTAAAATGTAAGCAATGTGAGTTAAATTATATGCAATGTGAGGAAGAATTGTGAATAATATGAGAAATTGACATAAGGGATAAGGATATGGAAATGGATGTGTGAATTTGGTAACATGGTGATAAAATGTTGTTATGGATAAAAAAGTATATGTGTTGTTATGATCATGATATAATGATTAACGTAATAAATAATTATTTTATACACATATATGGTCTGGAAAAAAATATAAAAAATTAGGCATATATGTGTGCAATTGAGAAGAGATGGGATATGGTGAATTATGTAAAAATATGAGAAATTGGATAAAGTGAGTGATAATGTTTTTTGCAATGTGTTTGTGATTAGATAATATATGTGGAATGAGTCATATTTTAAATGTGACTCCTGATTATTGTGAAGTGAATGTTAAATGGTAAAGAGAATATGAAGTCTGCTTGAATGTGTGGAATGAAAATGGTTATGAAAGGTTGTTGTTGGCACTGTAAAGTCAGTTGCCAATAGTATGCCATGATGTTTGTTGTGCCTATGGGCGAGACACACTTGTGCCAAATATCTTTGTACTAATGAGATGGCCTTCGGGTGATGATAGATACTTTGTCTGCAGTGTCGAGAGAAGGCGATCTACTGGTGATTTAATTGACACTTGCCCTCAGTGCTGTAGAGACGGCCTACGGATGATGATATGACACTAGCCTCTGTGTCTATAAGGGTGACCTTTGGGTGATTGATGTAACACTTGCACTGGTGTTGAGATGAATTAAATTGGTATTAAGCAAAAATTGGTTAGGCCCAACGTGTGTGTGCGTGTGTGTATGAGTATATGTGTATGAGTGGTTTATGAAATCATGGGCATCTTTGAGAGTATATGTAATGTATTGTGTGGTGGCCTTTATGTGTTGATAAGTAACTTTTATTTAATTATTTATGGTTTTTAATATATATATACCACTAAGCAAATTGCTTAACGCAATTAGATGTATCGCGTAGGTGGCAGGACTGCAGAGCAGAGTGGTCTAGTGTGAGCTGAGCTTGTAGTGTTTGTTTTTCTAGAGGACAAGCAGTGTGAGGAGTGCATTCATGTATAGTTCTACTGTAAAGAACCTTAGTTTTGTATATCTTAAACATATTATGTGTATACTAAACAAATTTTGGGAAAGATTTTATATGTTATACATTATGGGTTGTTTCTTTTAAACATTTAGGTATTTTATTGAATAATGAGGAAAAGTGAGGAATACTTGTTTTGGAAATAAATTCTTGTTGTAGGTTGTGTGTTCATTGAATTTGGGAATAACAAAATTTTAAACAAAACTCTAGCGAAATTTTTTCTAGAGAATTTCTCTTATAAATTTATAATCTATTTTTAATATTTAAATGAAGGTTTTATATATAATTGGTGTAGTATTTTTGTATCTTAAATAGGCATTATATGTATACAGGAGTGTATATATGGTATGTATTTAGGATATGAGGGTGTTACAGCATAACTCGAGTTATCATTCCACCTTGAAGATTACTCCATTTCAAGCCTTATATGGAGTGCCTCCATATCATATTCTAGTAGTGCCATCTATTAGTTCACTTGCAGCCTCAGTTGAACAATGTCTCCTTGAAAGGCAACAGATGGGGTGAAATTATTTAGGGAGCATCTCCTTACTAGCCAAAATCATTATAAGCAGTTTGTTGATAACAAGAGAACTAACCGACAATTTCAAGTAGGGAACTTAGTCTTCCTTAAGCTTTAGCCTTAAAAACAAAGCATAGTGGCTATTGAAAAGTGCTTGAAGTTTGTTGCTCGATATTTTAGTCCTTATAAGGTGTTGGAGAGGATTGGATCGGTTGCCAATAAGTTGTACCTACCTGTTGGCTTCGGCATGCATCCAGTATTTTCATATGTCATTGTTGAAGAAATGTGTGGGAAAAGATATCAAAAGCACTAGCACCTTGCCTACAGTAACAAAGGAAAGGGAATTTAAAGTTAAGCAATCAGCTATTCTTGATTCCAAAACTATTTTTCATAAGAAGCTTCCAATTAAATAGATTCTCATCCAATGGCTTAACATGACCCTAAAGGAAGTAACGTGGGAGGATGAACACTTTTTGTGTAGCCTATTTCCTTCCTTCTTCCTTAGGAACAAGGAAGTTATTGAAGGGGAGGGTATTTTCCTGGCCCATGATGCAGGGCTAGGCCAAGAATTTTGACTGAGTATGTTAGCAAGTTTCATCTATAGGGGTGAAATGGAGAATTTAGAGTTAGTTATATGACAGAAAATTGTAAATGGTTGTTAGTAGCTAGTTGGAAGTGTGAGTACCATGAGTAATATAGGCCATGGAATTATGTGCAATGATTATATAATCATGCATGTAATCATTACATATTCAATGAGAATAATAACAAATAATTCTGTTCTCTTTTATTCTCTTTCTCTCTCCCTCTTTTTTCTTCTCTAATTTCTTCTTATCTCTTCTCTCCTTAATTTTGTTCAGTAGCTTTTTTGAAGCTTTCCTACAAAATTAAGAAGTTTCTGGCCTAATCCAGTGTAGGAAAGCTTCAAAAAAGCTACTGAACAAAATCAAGAAGGAGAGAAGAGATAAGAAGAAATTAGAGAAGAAGAAAGAGGGAGAGGGAAAGAGAATTTTATTTTTTTTGGGTCCTCCAGAAACTTTTTTGAAGCTTTCATCACAGTGTAATTTTATTTTTTTTAGTGATCCAGGAACCTGACATGATGTTATGTAGATATTGCATATATATTGTGTCTATGTTATATAAACATCTATAGAAGTTATATAGATGTTGTGTGTATGTTATGTATTTGTTGTATATGTTGTGTAAGAGTTGTGTGCATATAAAATTAAAAATATAAAATTAAAAAAGTATTAAATAGGTTGTATAAATGTTACATTTATGTTTGGCATATGTTGTTTGTATGTCTATATTTGTTATGTGTATTTTGTGTGTATATATATATATATTTACTTGTGTATTTTGTATGTATATTGTGAATATAAGAACAATACAAATGTTTATAAAAAATATATACATATAAATTGCATAAAAATGAAAAAAAAACATAAAAAAACACCATTATTTTACGTAAAAAAGGAAAACACAAGCTAAAAATTTAAAAAAAAATAACTTGATGGCCATAGATTTGAAAAAGAGACACTAAATGCTGTAATCGGTGAAAATTTCCCTTTTTTTAGGGAAAATTACAAAAATAACTTTCAAAAATTAGTTTTTAAAAATATTGCAATAAAAATTTCAAAAATCATGCATAAAAAAATTAAAAAATACGATGAAAGTGGACGCACAAAAAATAAGAGACCCTAAAATTACAAAATTGCCATTCTTTAGTTACTTAAATGATATATATATTTACTTATATGACATACATATTACATAGAAGTATATATATATAACATCTCCAATTTTAGTGTACACTAAAGTAATAAACATGGAGGATTAAGTAGGTGTGATTGGAAGAGAGAAATATGAGAGGTACATCAAATAGATGCAATATATACACATATATATATATATATAGTATACTTGATATATACATGAAATATATATTACATATACAATACATATATATACACAAAATATATAATGCATATAAGTAAAGTATATATTTGTGTTGGAAGATAGTAATTATGATAATAATAAATTAATAAATAGTAACGAATAAAATAAATCAAAATTAAAAATAAATTTGATAATGAAAGATGATGAAACTTTGGATATTTATTAAATATTAATTAATAATTAAAGAGAAAGGAAAGTCAAAGGAAGAGATAAATATCATAATATTTTATTATATTTTAATTAATTAATTAATTAATTATTAATTATGTATATGGCTAGGAAGAAAGGGAAAGAAAAAGAGCTATTTTCTTCTTCTTCTTCTTCTTGAACATGAGCCATTGGAGAGGGTGAGAATTTGGTTTTAGTTTATATTATACACCAAATTCTATAAGAATTCCAAGAAAATTTAAGGAGATTTTGAAAGTTTATTGAGAATCTAAGTACTCTTTCTTAAGCTTATTTTTAATTGATTTTAAAAATATGCTTGAATTAGTTAGAGACAGAAAATTATGGTTAATTGAGAAAAAAATAATAGTTATGATATGGTTGGGATGTATATGTGTTAGTTTGATGAACAAGTCATGGAAATGAACTTAAATAATAAATTATGGGATGATTATGTGTGAATAAGGGTTTTGAAATAGATGAATACAATTCTTATAGTACATTGATTTAATATTGTTTTAATATATATATATATATTGATTTTATGGTTAAAAATTGATTATGGAGAAGTTTGCACAAAGTTGATATTTTTAGGGTTATGTAAAAATTAGAGTTTTGGTATGGATGCATATAATTGTTGAAATGGAATAATATAATGTTATTATAGTATATATATATATATGGTGATTTTATGGTTGGAAATTTAATATGGTTAAGTTTGGATGAAGTTAGGGCTTATAGCAGAAATATGTGAAAATAGGGTTTGCAAAGGAGATGTTTATACTTATTTAATTGAATTGTTTTAGTGTTTATTTTGATGTGTCAATAATGACTTTATGGTTAAATGTTAGAAATGAGTGGGTTTGGTTGAAGTTTGAAAGAGTTAGTAAGGGTAATTAATGTTTTGATAAATTTTTTGTTAGAATAGACATATTGGGAACTTAATTGATTAAATTATGTTGAAATGGAACTCCAATGCTATATTTAAACTTAAAACAAGTTTTAGGATTGGATGGAGCAGATTTCCAAAATTAAAGAATTAAAGGGCAATGAGAAATGAAGGTTGGAGTTTGAGATTGATTTGGAATTGATCAAATTTGAGGTTAGTACATACTTTGGCGCTTACTTAAATTGATTGCATTGTTTAAAGCATAGCACATTACAAATGATGAGTGTGTTATGTTACTTAAGTTTTGATGAATGAGTGTGTTAGGCATTGTTTGAAGTAAGAATGCTAAATATGATTTGAATATGGCATGATAAGCCATTTAAGAATGGCTAAAAAATGATGACATGTGTAAATTATGGAAAGTGCAAATTATGGATAAAATGTGGAAGTTAGCCACATTTGTGATGTATGTAATAATGATGTTGATTATGAGTATAAAACTGGGAAAAGAATATGTAGTGTGGAAAAACAAGAGAAAAAGGGAATATGAGAAATGTGATTGCATGTTTACCTTATATAGAGTCTAGTTCCAGGGAGTTGTTAATTATTATTATGCCTATGGGTGAGACACACTAGTGTCAAAGATGTTATTATGCCTTCAGGTGAGACATACTGGTGTCATAGATATTATTACACATGAGGGTGACACACTGTGAGCGAAAATTTTTGCCCTCACTCCCATGTGGAATGGTTCTTGCGACTTCGGCACTGTTAGGCTCAAGGCCTTAGAGAATATAGGCCTAAACCCAGAGAAAATAGAGTCGCCACCCAGATGAGTTGAAAAAAGAAAGGGGTGAATCACTCGATTCCTAAGGAATTCCCAACCCCCTAGTGGGTTCGGAAAGTTAGGTACGCATGGAGAAGGTGAAAAATGGCCCAGCACCCCCACAACGCCTTGTTCATTAGAACCGACCTCCTTTTCAGGTCTTAATATTATAAAATTTTTAAATATAATGATATTATCCATACTACATGCGATCAAT
The DNA here is from genome assembly GCA_947685225.1 of Garcia nutans. Classification (NCBI taxonomy): domain Eukaryota; kingdom Viridiplantae; phylum Streptophyta; class Magnoliopsida; order Malpighiales; family Euphorbiaceae; genus Garcia; species Garcia nutans. Next base: position 5,937,942 of record CANTUV010000013.1, read on the forward strand.
AGAATAAATAAATACTTTATTAAAAATCATGGCAAGGTCCAAATAAAACAAACAAATAGGCACCCATCCAAGGATGGAAACATGCCTTTACAATTGTTCAATGTTCAAAAGAAAATAAAGAAAATAGGATACCCACCAATTGGTGGAAACATATCCTTTACATAGGTCCAAAGCTTAAAAATAAATCGAATTACATGATATTTAACAATTTGAGGTACCCAATTATGGAAACATACCTCTTACAATTTCTTGAAACTAAAAATAAATCAAATCATTCCAATATTCATCATAAAATCAAGTAAGAATAAATCATCATTGAGACATGCAATAAATCATCCATCAACATATATCATAAACATATATCTAAGCAATAAACATAGAAAATAGGGTTTTAGATTTTAACTAGGGTTTCTTGGGGGTAATTTAAGGTTTACAGAGTTCTTATTTTAAAACTTAAGACTTTAGGATTTTGGAAGTTTTATGAAAATAATATTAAGGTTTAGGGTTTAAGTAAATAAAATTGAAGCTTATGAAAATAGGATTAAAAGTTAGGTATTTGGAAAGAATAGGCTACTGTGATAATTTGGAAAAATATAATTATTACTACTATTTAATGAAAGCTAAGCTATTGTAACAATTAAGTAAAAAAATAACTAATTAGGGCTTTTGGTTTTAAGGGAATGGAATTTAAGCTTTAAGAAAGTAAAACTTGAGATTTAGGTTTTAAAGAGTGATTAGAGTTTGAATTAAATAGATTAAAGCTTATGAAAACAAGGCTAAAAACTTAGATGTTTGAAGAGATTGAGCTACTATGATGGTAATTAATTTTTACAAATAAAATTAAAGAGACATACCTACGATTGAAGGATGCACCAAAAATTGATGATGAAATTCTTAGCCGAGTTAACACCAAGACAGAAGATTGCTTGCTGCCTTGATTACTTATTATTGCTTGGTTGTTGTTTTATTATTGCTTTAGAATTTCCAAAACCTAGTCCCTGAATCAATTACAAAGAAAAGATTCGAATAATTCTTCCCTTCTCTCCTTGTTTTTACGTTTCACATTGTTATTTATAGGCAATTCAAAAAAATAAAACCTACTTGATTAAGGAAATAAAATCTAATTAGGAAATAAATTGAATCATCAAAGAAAAATAAGGTTTGGGCAGAAATCGGCAGTGCACGCGGGTGCTGGGCGAGACTGGTGTGTGAGGATCAATGTGCTGCTATGGACTGGCGAGGGCATGTTGGGCTGATTTTGCGGGCTGGGGCACAACCTGTGGCGAATTGGCCCAAGCTAATTCATCACCGCAGCTTTCATCGTTGAATCATCCATTTTTATTTTTTTATCCTTTTTTTATTTTTTATTTAAAATAAATAGTATTTGTAGACCCTTAATTTTCGATCCAGTCTAGTCCAATATTTTTTATATAGTTCAAAATAATTTTTATGGTATTTTAATTAAATAATATTTATTTTAGTATTTATTATTTATAATTTTTAATAAAAATAAAAAAGGTAATATTAGTAAAGTAAATAAATAAATAAATAATAATAAATAAATAAATAAATAAAGATCGGCAACAGAAAAATCGGAGATGAAATTTTTTGTCGCCGAAAGTGAATTGGCTTGGGCCAATTCGTCGCAAGATGGCCCGCCCCAGCTCTCGCAATTTTCGTAGCCTGCGTCAATTTTTTTCCAGTGCAATTTTTTCCAGCGCAGTTTTTTTTCGAAACCGAATTCTATTTGGTTTTGATTTTTTTTCCTAAATGATTTTAATTTCCTTAGACAATTAGAATTAGGTTTGGATTTTTTTCCTATAAATAGCACATTAAAACACTTCAATAAGGGATATAGATCGGGACTTTGGATTTCTGACTTTGGAGGATGAAACTTAGAACCAAACTTGGGACCTTAAAATTCTTTCGGCCAAAAGAAAACCCTAGCAAGCAAGGAAAAATTCAAGAGACAGCAACCAAAGGAAGCAATCATCTCTAGATTGCTTTGCTCAACCAAAATCAAATTTGAAGTAGGCAATAGCTTGGCTCAATCTCTTCAAATTTGGTGGAGCCTTCAAATGTAGGTAAATTGTTCTAAGTTTAGTTTATTTAATCATTAATCATCTTCATCCTTTAATTCTCATCACACTGCCTTAGTTATTTAATTCTTCCTTCAATTTAGTTTAGGCAGTAGCATGAATTAATTCATACAATACTTAAGATCTTAATTAAAGTAAATAATATAATCATTCGACACAAATCTAATTTCATAAACCCTAAAGTTATTCAAACCCTAAATCTTAATTAATTTCGTTTCCAAATTTCCACAGTAGCTATTTTGTTATAATTTCATTCAATGAGCTATGTTAATCTTTCAACAATAAATTTGGCTTTCTATATTTGTTTTCACCCAAAAATACATAAGTAGTTGATATAGTCAATATTTAAAGCACACTAAACTTTGATTACAGAAAAGCATAAAATTCTAAATTCAAAATCATCATCCACAGAATTGGGATTTCAAACTATAAAACCCTAATATCTTAACCGTAAAACCCTAAAACTTTAATAGCCTTAAAACATGTTTTTCAAATCTAAAATCCTAATTACACCCTTCTAAAAACCCTAAACTATCTTATTAATTCTCAAAACCCTAACCCTAGTGTCTTAATTCCCTAGTTTTCCTAAACCCTAATTCTTAAAACATCAAAACTTTATGACAAGTTCATCAACACCCTAAAGCCCTAATCCAGTGAACTTAAAACCATTCTAGTAAATCAAAATCCTAATTCTTAACTCAGTAACCACAATCCAGTAACTATGAATCCTAAACCCTAAATGTCTTAAGGTTCCAAAACCCTAATTTCATGATGTTAGCCCTAAACCCTAATTTGATTAACTAAAAAACCTTACTACTTTCTTAAAATTATAAAACCCTAATCAATTTCATTTTTTCCAAAAATCCTCACAGTAGCCTAAATAATAAATATAATAATTTCAAAATCCCAAAACCTTAAATGTTGATTAAAGAACCCTAAATTGAGACATAAACCTAAATTTGTATCTTTATTTGTTTATTTAATTTTAGATTTGATTATGTAGTTTATTATATATTTTGATGGTTGATTTATTTAATTTCAATACTTGATTTATTTAATTTATCATGGATGGATATTTTCTTTATTATTATGATTGTTATTTGTTTGTTTTGGTATTAAAATTGTAAGAGGTATGTTTCCACTTTGTGGGTACCTCATTAATTAATTTTCATGTAAATTAAATTGCTTTTATATTTTGGACCAGTGCAAAGGACATATTTTCACCTTTTAGTGGGTGTCCTATTTAGTTTTAGACGATGTAAGGATTGTTTCTATCCTCAGATGGGTGTCCATTTATTTGCTTTGTTTGGACATTGCTTTGTTGTTGCATGTAATATGGATAATATTATTATATTTAAGAATTTTATAATATTAAGACCTGCAAAGGAGGCCGGTTCCAATGAACCGGGCGTTATGGAGGTGCTGGGTCTTTTCTCGCCTTTCCCATACATATCCAACTTTTTGAACCCATTAGGGGTTGGGGATTCATTAGGAATCGGGTCACCCACCTCTTTCTTTTTCCCAGCCCATCTGGGTGGCGACTCCATTTTCTCTGGGCTTAGGCTCATGTTCTCTAAGGTCCCGAGCCTAAACAGTGCCGAAGTCGTAAGAACCATTCCATCGGGAGTGGGGGCAAAAATCCCCTCTCACAGTGGCGACTCCATTGGGGATAAGAGAAGTTGATTCCGTTGGTCTTTTTATTATTCTATTCTTTCTTATCATGATATTATCCATTGCATCATATTAGATTGTATCGTGTGCGTGAGTTAGGATGCCCGTGTTACCCATGTTATGTTATGTAAGGGATACCATACTTTCACTCAAGGTATGGAGATCTAGCATGGCATAACCACTCATAGCGTTGTACCATTTGGTATATACTTGCTATGGGATCCTAAGCCTTTTAACCTAAAGACTAAAACTCAAGTAATTGGCCTAGTTACTTTCCTTAGGTTTTACCCCAAATGCTTGTTGTTTGACTATGGTTAATTTGTCTTGGCTTAAATCATGGCTTATTTGGTTTGTCCTTTTTCTAATATGACCTAATTACATTGTGAGCTCAAATAAATTTTTCTTTAAAGTCCAAAAGACCAAAGCTATTTTTAAAACTTTTCAAGATGGTCTTTGGAAATAAAACTTTTTCTAAAAATAAATCAAAAAATTATTTTCTTAAGACTCAAATACAAAGCCCAAAATCCATTTTTTTCTAAAATCATTTTACAATGGGCTTAGAAACAAAATTGTTTTTATCCAACCTTTTCTTACAAAGAGCTTGCAAATTATTTAGGTCAATTACAAAATACCAAAAATCAATTGTGAGCCTAGTTTATACTAAGAATAATTAATCATGGGCTTGTTTTTCGCATGAATCATAGTTACTTTTTCAAGTGAGAAATATATTTATAATAAACCTCTTAATTTAGTTTTAATCCAATATAGCATAAAAGCTACTTTAGTTGGTTAAATGGATTAAAACCTAATTAATAGGAATTATCATGAACTGATTTCCATTTTTAAAAATATAAATATTGGTTGAAACTTGCTAGGGAATTATTTGAAAATTAAGATACCCCATACTGGTATTTTGTTAACCATATTACCTAGGAAAAGAGACTCGCCATTCGTGTGCGGATGTTATAAGGTCAGAAGGAACGTCCTAATTATCTTTCTTTGTTGATTGTTTGTGCATACATGCATACATTTGCATCTCATATCATTGATCCTCTCTGGCTCACAGCCCTGGATTATGACAGTTCAAAAGCTTACAACAATCTGACCTATGCCGAAAATGAAGAATCTAGTATCAACTCAATCACTTGCTCACTAAAAGCAATGGAGCCCGAACAAATTCAAAGAATGGTGGACGATGCCCTAAATGCCAAGATAGAAGAAATAAAAGAGGCCCTGGCTGAGACCATGAAGAACCAATTGCCTACAATTTTAGGAAACAATGCCGAAGCATTTGCTAGCTCTAAGAAGCCAAAGGACAAGGGGAAGGCTAAAGTTGGTGAAGTGGTTTTTGATGATAATAAAGTGATCATCGATGATGATGATGATTGGGCTCAATACTTCCAAGATCCTCAAGATAAGAAGAAAGAACCGAAGATTGTTGAAATATCAATTACGGAGAAAATCGAAACGTCTGATGTTGAAAAGAAGATTGCAGATTTGGAAAAGAAATTTGAGAAGAAGCTGAAAACTGAAGAAATGTCCAAAGTTGACAAATTATTTGAGCTAAACGAAGAAGTTTTGTATAAATTCAAGATGCCATCTTTTGTAATGTTTGATGGAACCAAAAATCCTCACCTCCATGTGAAGCAGTATATCACTGCTATGCAGTCTGCCTGAGCTACTAAGGCTCAAACTCTAAGGTACTTTATGCTCTCATTGGATCCTGTTATCCAAAACTGATTCAATACCTTAGATGACGACACACAAAAGAGTTGGGATCTGCTATACAAGGCCTTCATCCAATAATATGGATACAATGTTGAGATGGAAGTTGAGTCCATTAGACAAAGGCCAAATGAGAATTGTGTGGACTATGTGAAAAGATGGAGAAATAAGGCTGCTTTGCTCAAGAAGAGGCCTGATGAATCTGATCAAATAAGGATGATTGTGAGAGGGGTGTTGCCTAGTCTTCGTGAAAGGATGTCTCATACACTCATCCGTGATTTCAAAGATCTTCTCCAAGTCAGTCTGCAAATTGAAGAATGGAAAAGGGAGAAGAACCATTTTTCAACAAGAAGGAATGAGAAAGGAAACTATCAGTCTGGTAACCAAGGCATGCAAAAGGCATTTGTTGTTAATGCTACTAGCCAAGGAACAAGAAGGCAGATTTCAGAATTGGGAAAACTGCTTTCTTGGATTCTCAATAAGCTACAAAAGAAGGGATTGTTACAACCCTTAAATCCTCGTCCTTTGCCTAACCCTCTCCCACCTAATTTTGACACTAAGGCATTTTGTCAATTTCATCAAATGCAAGGATACATGTGTGAGGTTGAGGCATGAGATCCAAAATTTGATTGATAGTGGAAAGCTGCTCGAGCCCAACAAGCCGAACACCAAAGACAATCCATTACCAAGGTTCAATAGAGTACCACCACCGGCAACCTTCATGATTGAAGGAGGTGTGCATGAAAATTTTGTCATGTCTTCTTTTCAAAATGTGGGTGGAGAAGCAACCAAAGAAGAAGAGGTATTTAGTGAAATTGAACAAGCTATGGTGGGTAAAGAAGTAGCAATTTGTGTTGTGAATGGGTTTTGGGATTCAAGCGATAGTGATGACGATCTTGTACCCAAGAAGGAGGAATGGACCTGGTCCAAGCCCGAGGAAGATGAAGGAATGAGCACTAGATCCGGTAAGCCTTATGCAAGGCCACCGCCTAAGGAGGTAGAAGTTAACAAAGGAAAGGAAACTGAAGTAGGGAACAAAGAAGAGGAAGATGATATCGTGCTCAAGCAATTGAAAAGAACCCAAGCAAGTGTTAGTATTTGGGACTTATTGGCTACTTCTAAAAAGCACCGAGAAACTATGGCCAAGGCCTTGGCTAGCATGCCAATTTCCACCTCTATAACACCAGAGGAACTAATCAACTTCATAAAAATTGAAGGAGTAATGAAATGTGAAGATATTCAAGAGAAGAGCAAAGTTAATATGGGAAAGGTATCTTTCTCAGATGCGAATTTATCGAAAGAAGGGAGAGATCACATCCGCCCTCTCTTTATCAAAGTGGAAATCAAAAGGAAAAGGGCTCCATGTGTAATGGTTGATGATAGGTCTGCCATAAATGTTTGTCCACTTAAAATATTGCCAAAGCTAGCCATTTCAACAAGGGATCTAAACCCAACTAAGGTTACCATTCGGGCTTATGAAAACACCAAGAGACATGCCGAAGGAACTTTCAAAGCTGCTGTCAAGGTTGGTCCAATTGAATCTATGGTTGAATTTGTTGTTTTGGACATACCTGTTACCTTTGCCTTACTCTTGGGATGACCATGGTTTCATCCTCTTGGTGGAGTTCCTTCCACCCTTCATCAAAAGATCAATTTCCCTAACCGAGATGAGACAGTGGTCATCGAGGCCGAAGTTAATGAGGTTGTTAATGCTCTAATGGTTGAGAGGCCTCTCAATAGTTTCTAAGTAGCTGCAATTTCTGATGATGAAGTAGTGGACTCTAAGGTCTTGAACATGATGAAGAACATGAACTACCTTCCCAGAGCTTATCTTGGAAAGGACAAGGCCGGTTTGACAAAGCTTTCAAATTTTAAAACTCAAACTTCCAAGAAAGGGTTAGGGTATGAAGAAGCCAACAAAGATGTCTAGCCAAAGAAGAATGAGAACATAAGCTTCCCGCCACTTGAAAAAATCTTTATCAAAGCTCTAGACATGAGACCACTCCAAGAAAAGCCCGAGCCAATCAAGTTCATGGGAAAGTTGATCCCAAATTTTAAAATTTTTGCTGATGTTGCTGAGCTAGTGGAGCAAGTGAAGAAAGAGCTCACTAGCCAACAAGGAGCCCAATCCAGAAGAAAAGAAGAAACCTGTCCTGAAAGCCGAGAAGACTCCGGAGGAGATTGCTGCCCTGGTTGAAGAGAAGTTTGAAGATATTCTGCTTTATGATTTTGAAAACAATGATTTTGATTTTGATTTTAATTTTTCTGCTTTGTATGAGGATGATGATGTTTTCTTTTCGAAGATGAATGCAATAAAGTCTGATTTTGCTTACTTGTGTGATGTTTCTCCTGATGGTTGCATACATTCAAATAGTAGTTACATGAGCATCTTTAATATTAATTCTGTTGATACACAGTCATTAAATTTGGGAACAATCGAAAATCCTAAAAACATTAGCATAACATCCAACCTTACTCCTGATGAGAGAGAGAGATTTGAAAAAATATTCAAAAAATATGAAGAAGTATTTGCTTGGTCTTATGAGGATATGCTTGGAATAGATCGAGACATAGCCGAACATCTTATTCCTACTTACACTCACATGAAACTTGTTAGGCAAAAGCTTAGGCGTTTGAGGCCGGAATGGGCTGAATTGGTTAAAGAAGAGGTCACTAAACAAATACAAGTAAAGTTCCTTGAAGTGATAGAATATCCAGATTGGCTAGCCAACATAGTACCCGTGCCAAAGAAAGATGGAAGAATAAGGGTATGTGTGGACTATAGAGATTTAAACAAGGCTTCCCCTAAAGATGATTTTCCTTTACCCTATATAGATGTTCTCATTGATAGTGCAGCCTCTAGCATGCTACATTCATTTGTAGATGGATTTTTCGGATACAACCAAGTGTTAATGGCCCAAGAGGATAAAGCCAAAACTGCTTTCATTACTACATGGGGTATATTTTGTTACAGTGTGATGTCATTCATATTAAAGAATGTTGTAGCAACCTACCAAAGGATGGCCACCACACTATTTCATGACATGATGCACAAAGAAGTCGAAGTATATATTGATGATATGATGGTGAAATCAGATATGAGGGAACAACACTTCTAAAACATAGAATTATTCTTCAATAGAGCATTGAAATATAAGCTAAGATTAAACCCGAAGAAGTATGTGTTTGGGGTTACCTCAGGCAAATTATTGGGACATGTGATTGGTCCAAATGGCATTGAGATTGATCCTGACAAAGTTAAAGGAATTAGGGATATGCCATCCCCTAAGACGGAGAGAGAAGTTTGGGGATTCATTGGTAAATTACAATACATTAGCAGGTTTATAGCAAAGCTCACAACAATCTGTGAGCCTATCTTCAAGTTGCTTAAGAACAATCAGTCGGTCCTGTGGAATGAAGAGTGTCAAAAAGCCTTTGAGTGAATAAAAGAATATTTGTTGAATCCACCTATTTTGAAACCACCTAAACCCGGTAAACCCCTATTACTATACTTAGCAGTAGAAGAAGAGTCAGTAGGAGCTATGTTAGCCCAAGTAGATGAGTCAGGGATTGAGCACGTAGTCTACTATTTGAGTAGAAAGCTCCTACCTTATGAAATTAAGTATAGTATCATTGAAAAGACCTGTATAGCTGTGGTTTGGTCTTCTAAGAAGTTGCGGCATTACTTTCAATCTTATATTGTGCAAGCAATTTCCAGGTTGGATCCAATGAAGTACTTAAGGGAGACACCCTCTTTGATTGGGAAGTATGGGCGATGGTTGATAATATTAGAAGAATTTGAGGTTGAGTATGTAACCAGAAAAACAATCAAAGGTAGAGCAGTGGCAGAATTCCTGGCCTAGCAACCATTACCGAATAATGAAGAGGTAGTCTTAGAATTTTTGGATGAACATTTAGAGGCCATTGAAGTATAAGGATGGAAAATGTATTTTGACGGAGCAGTGAATAGGAAAGGAACAGGTTTGGGAGTCATACTAGAATCGCCTGAAGGGGAACTTATCCCTTTAGCCAAAAAATTGAAATTCAAGGCAACCAATAATATGGTGGAGTACGAAGCATGTATTTTTTATTTGGAGACCCTAATGATTATGAAGGTGGATAAGGTGGAAGTTTTTGGTGATTCATTGCTAGTAGTATCCCAAGTAAATGGAGAGTAGGAGTTGAAAGAAGAGAAATTAAAATCATACCACCATTACTTGACCGTGATGAAGAAGAACTTTAAGGAGTACAGGTTTATACACCTACCAAGGGAAAAAAAACCAGATGGCTGCTGCCCTAGCCACATTGGCTTTGGTATGGGAAAATCCTGTCAACTTATTCCTCAACCCTCTGATTTTGACCAGTTCATCAACTCCTTGCTTTGAATATGAGACAATCATGGAAACTGATACAGACCATGATGCATGGTATGATACTATAAGATGGTTTTTGGAGGAAAGGGAATACCTGTTGGGGGCAACAAAGAAAGAAAGAAGAGCCATAATGTGGTAGTCCTTACAATACATCACCTTCCTTGGAGAGTTATATTGAAGATGGCCCGATGGGGTGCATTTGAGGTGCTTGAGGAAGCCTGAAGTGGAGCATATCATGTCAGAAATACATGCAGGAAGTTACGGTCCACACATGAGTGGTTTGGCCCTATTTAAGAAGATAATTCAACAAGGTTACTATTGGTTGACCATGGAGAGATATTGTATTGAGTTTGTAAAGAAGTTCCAACAATGTCAGATGTATGGTAATTTGAATCACAAGCCTCCTTAAGAATTGCATTCTATGTCTTCACCCTGGCCCTTTGCCACTTGGGGTATTGATATTATAGGAGAGATACATCCGTCAGCCTCAAATGGTCACCATTTCATTGTAGTAGTGATAGATTATTTTTCAAAATGGGTCAAAGCCAAATTCTTCAACAAACTGGGGACAAGTCAAATGGCTAGATTTATTGAAAAGAACCTCATCTGTAGGTATGGGTTCCCACACTGTGTGATATCAGATAATGGGGTACAGTTTCAAGGAGCAGTTAAGGACTTATTCTCGAAGTACCAAATCCATCATCACTGATCCTCTCCTTATAGACTAAAGGCTAATGGTGCAGTAGAAGCAACAAACAAGAGAATTAAGCAGATCTTGTCCAATATGACCAAGAAATACAGGGATTGGTCGGAGATGCTTCCTTTTGCTTTGTGGGGATATAGAACAAGTGTACGAACACCGACTAGAATGACACCGTTCTCTTTGGTTTACGGGATGGAAGCAGTGTTGCCAATTGAAATTGAGATCAAGTCGTTGAGAGTGGTCCTGGAAGCTGAACTGCCTGAAACGGAATGGGTAGTGAGCAGATATACACAGTTGGCTTTACTAGAGGAGAGAAGGTTAAAAGCACTGTATCATCATCAATTGTATAAATGGAGGATAGCTTGGGCTTATAATAGAAGGGTTAAGATCAGAAAACTCAAAGTCAGGGATTTGGTGTTGAAACAATGTAAGCCTAATGTATCTGATCCAAGAGGGAAATTTAGACTTAACTGGGAAGGGCCATACATTGTGAAACAAGTCATGAACAAGAGAGCAGTGAAGTTATCAGACATGGATGGGAATGATTTTAGTGAGCCAGTGAACATTGACAGGTTGAAGAGGTTTTATGTATAAAAAAAAGAGAAAAAGAAAAAAAAGAGAGCTCGCTAGGTTGAAAACCCAAAAAGGGCTCCCTAGGCAAAAGTTAGAGCAATCCGCTAGTTTAAAAAACCCGAAAGGGCAGGCTAGGCAACAATTAGGGCTAAATGAGAGAAAATCGTCAATTAGAAAACTCGAAAGGGCTAGTTGGCAACATGAGTGATCTTATATATGCTAGCTTTATGTTTGGTTGTTCCCCAATTTAATAAAACAGAGTTAATATTAAAATTGTTCTATGTGCACTGTTATAAGTATTTGACCAGATATGGATGAAAAAAATAAACACAATAGCAAAAGGTGATGACAAATTATAAAAGAAAAAGAAGCATCTCTTATTATTGCTTTTATTATTTTTTTCATCCTAATAATACACTTTCTAAAGAAATTGGCAAATGTAAAATCTATGGCAGATGATAAGTATAACGTGCAGGCCAGCTTTGCTTCAGCCGATCCAAGTAGGCTTCAGTCATACAAGGTATGTCTAAATCGGGAGTGAATTTAGAACCTCGAGGCTCAGCTCCATATTGATGGTCAAGCCGACGAGGATCATAGCAAGTACCTCAACGAAGAGTAGCAAGAGGAACATGCATCAAGTATGTCTGCATGGTGATACGAGAAATCTTCCACCAAGATACTAACCAACAGAAGTTGACTTCAGCGCATGAGTGGATCCAGTCAACCCAATCAGAATGATGTCGTGGCAAATTTTTTACAAAATCCATAGATGGAGTATCAAGCAAGCAGAGACACTCCTGAAGCCAAATCTGTGAGGAAAAATTAAAAAATTTTTAAAAAAAAAGTTGAAAACCCACAAGGGCGGCTTAGGCAAAAATTAGGACAGCTCGCTAGTTTTGAAAACCCCACATGGATGGACTAAGCAAAAATTAGGGCAATATAAAATATAATAAAAAAAGGGGTTCCACTAAGTTGAAAACCCGCAAGGGCAGCTTAGGCAAAAATTAGGACAGCTCGCTAGTTTCGAAAACCCACATGGGCGGACTAGGCAAAAATTAGAGCTATAAAAAATAATAAAATAATAAAAAAAGAAGAAAAACCTAAATTGAAAACCCAAAAGTGCAGTTTAGGTAATTACCTGAAGCAACAATGGACTCTCGGTCAGTTTCTTTGACAATCCTGATTTAAGTTGGTCTAATCCAACTAAAGTCTCAGCTAAGATCATGGGTATCGGCGACAAGCCTCCTTCCATTTGGTCCATGATATCCAATACTCGTGGATCAATATTGCCATCAGAAGAAACAAGTAAGAATTGGCCAAGCAAGCATAGACAAAGCATACGTCCCCATGCCTTAGTAGGTGCCAAATGAGAAAGGAAAAAGTCAATTAAGGGACCAAGCAAAATTTTCTCATCTCTCATCAACTGTAGAACCTCGGGCTTTGAAAGTTGAAATAGCATCTGCATCTTTTGTTGAGTCTAGGAAATCAATATAGGTAACACCATTTGTTGATTGCTTGGATATCCAAGGATGGCCTCAAATTCTTCAATCAATGGAAATATTTCGAAGCCATTAATTTTAAATGTCCTAGAATTCACATTCCAAAAAGAAGCCATGGCATGTAAAAAAGAATGGTCCAATTTAACATTTTGAAAACACTTCAAAGTATCAATTTTTGACCAAGATATTTATTTTTAATGAATGGCATTCATATTTTTAAATAGAACTTTTATTTTCTTTAAATTGAGTTCGGTCATTGTTGACGACTGAAGGAAAATTAGAATTGTTAAAAGAAATTTTTGCGTTGAAGTAGAAAATCTCCTGGCTTCTAATTGAAATCGTGGCATGAAAAGAGATGTATATGGGATGATTGTGCTAATCCAAAATTGATAAGGAAAAGTGCGAGACCGAGATGTGCGAGGATAAGGAATTGGCGATGAAAGGATCTTGAGTTGTTGTGTTGCCTTTGATTTTGTAAATTAGTGATACTGTGGAAATATTAAATGTGAAGAGAAAAGGCCAATAATTGTAGCGTATCAATAATAATGATGATAAAAAAAGAAGAAAAAAAAAGAAGAAAAAAAAGAGTTGCAATAAAAATAAAAATTATATATCATCATTATTATTTTTATACTTATTATACAATATTTCCTCAATTGATACAATGCTCATACATCACTAAGAATGAGGTGGTGGATCATGATCAAACAAAGCCTTAAAAAAGTCATCACCTATTGAAGAAGGAGGCATGTCACCCATCCCGAGTCCGCCCGAAGTACGAGCACTCGAATCTCTATTACCTTGAAATTTAGATCTGTAACGGTCCTCATCTGAAGTAGATGAAAGTATCTCATGGTCATCAGCTTGGGGGCCTCTAGATGAAGAAGCAGCAGGATCTCTCATCCCCTGAAACCAGAAGTCTCAAAAATCTTGCTCTGACTGGTGATACATTTTTTCAAAATGGGAAACCTATTGACGACTAGCAGCCAACTCTTCTTAAAGTTTCTTGTTTTGTTCCTCAAGCATCCGCTATGAGCCAAAAAGGAAAAGAGTAAGAGCATACATAATCATGCATACATATAGCATAAATTATCATGGAACAAGAAAACCTACCAGGTAATTAATATCAATGCCCTGTTGATGAGATGGCATCTCCGGTTGATTAGAATGAGCAAACGAAGAAGCAGTAAAAGAAGGTCCAGCCTCATGACCAAATGAGCTAGCAGCCTACAACAATCATTAAAAAGTCAAAATAAGTTAAGAAAGAAGCAATTGCAATGGAAAAATGGTAAAAGTTTACCTGAGAAGTGCTAGGCCCGAGATGTGAGACAGACTCTCTTCCCTCTCCATGATACTCCTCTTCATCTCTATCCTCATTTTGCTCGAGAATCTCCCGTACACCAACAGGAGATACATCAAAGTTCAAGAGCCCTATTTGAATAAACTGGATATAAGATGCACTCGGTGGATAGAGAAAGGTTTCAATATCATAACTGTGCCGAGCCAACCACCATGCATTTTTCGGCATTGATGTGATATTTAAATTATTCTCCAGGCAATGCATTGGGATCCTCCGCTACTCGGGACCAAGAAACCACTCATATACTCTCTTTCTGAGAAACCAGCCACTAGACACAGGGCCAACAATGACTCGACGGGTATGTTGAAAAGGTACTGCGGCATTCATGGAGGAAGTCCAGTTCGTCTGCTCTTCTGTGTTCCACCTGGCCAAATTGACCTACAAGGTCACATAAGGCAAGTGAACTTTTATATAAATTTTAAAGTATACTAATGCTGTTTTACCTGGCCCCAGGTTAAGCAACTCAAGAGATAGCATTGGGTGTGCACATAGTGAGAGCTAAGAACTTCTACACAATCGGTGTAACACCCCTATACCCCGTATACGTACACAGCATGCTAATACGATCGTAATATACTTATACTGAATATAGAAATGCCACACTTTACAAATCACTCATGTTATCACTCTTATATAATGTAAACAAATTAAAAACTTTTGAAAGAGTTTATAAAACCAAATAAATAGAAAGTTCATTTAAAACGCAGTGGAAAATAGAACAAATGTTTACAAATACTTATACATCAAAATCAGAATATACAAATATAAAATATATACATGACTGGCAGCTCTTCTCTGATCTTTAAGTCCAAAAGTCAACTCTTCAATGTCTAGACTCACTCGGTCTCGAAGAACTCTCGGGTTCAACTCTGTTACCTGCGCGATGAACCACAATCGCGCTGAGCTAACAGCTCAGTAATGCAAATTGTACAACCATGATGCTTTAATGCGATGCACATGTCACCATAATACATTTCATAAACCATACATAATCATATCACATTTTATAATTATATATTAGATCTTATTATTCAATTGTTTCTTCATTCATAATTCACATATTACCACTAAGACAGACACGGGCCCAAAACACACTAATATGTTATTCAAAGTTCAGAGTTATTGCTTTGGTCCATATTGACACCTTGTGTCTAGCCCCGTAGGCAATATATATATATATCCATGGATAATCAACTAGATTTGAGTTTACGACCCAGTCATTTCACTCAATCTAGTTCCAATAATATGTTTTTGAGGTTTACGACCCGGCCATTTCACCCCAAAAACATCACATTTCACATTTATCAACTGGATTCGGCTTACGACCCGGTCATTTCACCTATCTAGTTATTCATAGGCATGCCGCCAAACTCAGAACTCTGGAAATTGAATAGACATATTAGGTACACAATGATTTCGTTTATCTCTTTATCAATTTCTTTCTCAATTCATTTCTCATTTCTTGATCCATAATCAACTAGGCAACCATGCCTTAATTATCTCATTTTCATTATCATAGCCAACAATCATGGCTTCATATCTTTCACATTATATTTCATCATTACATTAATCAATTCATTATTCACATGGATATAATTAATGGCATCAACACATATTTTACATGCTCATCACAACATTCACATATAATCAATTATGTCTCAATTCTCAATATCATATGAGTGTATGCAATAATGTATTTTGAACTATTTCCAAAATGACCCACACAACTCTAAACACTTACCTTTCAAAAATCTATCACCACTTGAGTTAAGGTAAATCACCTTCTTCACAACCTATTCCAAAAGAATGAGGAAACTCTCATGAGATCATAAGGTTAAGAATCAATTAGGGCAAACTCTAGACTTGACACGCTCACACACACGGGCGTGTCCCTGACCGTGCCCTAACTCCACAACACAGAAACATTTACACGCTCAGAACCACGGGCGTGTCACTGGGCGTGTAATACATTCTGTCTCTCAGAAATAACGACACGTCCAACATCATGAGCATGCTCATGGCCGTGTAAATTCTCAAAACTCACAGTAGCTATGACACGCTCAACAACACAGGCGTGTTAATGGCCGTGTTACACCTACTGCCACTCAGAACAATTGACACGCCTAAGGACCTGGACGTGCTCCTGGGCGTGTCAGGCCAAAAACCCAGATTCCGGCCAAGACAACACCACTACCAACAAAACACTTCTATCCATCAACATCCACTTCAAACAAACTTCACAAAACATACCCAAAAACCATCTCAAACTTACAACAACACCACAACAAGCTAAAACACACATCAAACACAAATCACAACATCATCAAAACTCTAAACACAACCTCAACTCA
This sequence comes from Garcia nutans, assembly GCA_947685225.1. Lineage (NCBI taxonomy): Eukaryota > Viridiplantae > Streptophyta > Magnoliopsida > Malpighiales > Euphorbiaceae > Garcia > Garcia nutans. Next base: position 5,954,296 of record CANTUV010000013.1, read on the forward strand.
ATCTATCCCAACCAACTTACTCTTTTCTTCAATCCAACCCCAAAATCCAAAACCACTTAAACCAAATACTCTTAAACACAACATAATCAACCCAAACACATTCTCAAACACAACTTCAACTCACAAACCCACATAACTTCAAAAACAACACAAGAAATCAAGAGAGAACTTACCAAGGATGAAGAACTCTTAGATTCCAACTAAATCTCTTGTAAACTTCTTTAATCTTGATCTTGTAAAGTCAAATCCCTCCCTCTCTCTTGTTCTCTTGCTGCTGCCATCCAAGACAAAGAAAAGAGAAGAAAATGGAATGAAAGCCACGAAGGAAGGAGAAGGAAAGAAGAAAAGGAAAAGAAGTACAAAAGCAAAGTCAACTTCTTTTTCCTCAAAACAATCTCCTCCACACAATAAACAATATAATATTCAAAATATCTCCATCCACTCATCTTATTCCACTAACTCAATTTCAAATTAATTTCCTTTATACCCTTCACCCTTAGAATGGTATATGTTGTGTATATCACAATATAAATAACATATGCACTCTACTCTTACAACATATCTCTTTCCAATTAAACACAAATACACTTAATCCAAATAAAACAACAATTATATACCAAACTTCTAGGGTATATTTTGGGATATTACAATCGGACAACCAAAAATTTAATCTCAGATACTTGACTCTCTCTCGGGAAATGCCAGACAACCTCACAAGATTGTGCTCATATGCCCATATCTACAAAATTAATAAAAATCAAATTCATGCAAGAATAAGAATGGAATTGACATTGGTGGAAGAAGAGTACCTCGACAACCGCCATAAAGCCAATAAAAGACTTCTTATTTCTGCAAATTTTGTCAAGTCCATGGTAAAGACAGGCAAGGCTAGCTTTACCCCAACCGTAAAGTGGTACCATACTCATATCAATAAGGGCCCTCAATATCGACATATGGATGGCAGATTCGGTGCTGCCTAAAATGGTCGACCCAAGAAAATATAGTATGTAATATCCCAAAGTATACCCTAAAAGTTTCAGAAATTTTGTTGTATTTGGATTTAATGTATATGTTTTATAGAAAGAGAAAAGAAGTAAAGAGAGAGTGTATATGTTGTATATATAGATATATATATATATATAACATATACAAGTCAAAGAAATGGAAGTCAAAAGAAGATAATTTAATTAAAAGGAAATATTATAAGAGATAATGTATATGAAGGATGATATGTATATATGGTATTTGAAAAATATGGGAAATATAAAAGCAATATATAAGAAATATACATATATCAACATACACATCACACATACATGATGCATATATTGGTGTAGGAAAAGTAAGTGTATATAATTAATTAATTAATTAATTAATAATAATAATAATAATAATAATAATAATAATAATAATAATAATAATAATAATAATGATGATGATGATAAGAGAAAAAGAAGAAAAGAAAGTCAAAGGGAAGGATAAATTGTGGTGGAGGATTTTTGTGATATTTTATTATTATTATTATTATTATTATTATTATTATTATTATATATATATATATAAAAGCTAAGCTTGAATAAAGAAAGAAGATTTTCTTTCTTTCTTCTTCTTCTTCTTCTTGTTCTTAAACGTGGAAAGAGAGAGAGAGAGAGAGAGAGAGAGAGAGAGAGGGAGATGTGATTTTATTTACATACACATCAAATTCATAAGGGCTTTAAGAGAATTGAAGGTGAATATTGAAGATTTGGCAAAGAATTCAAGTATTCATTTCCTTGTATTGATTTCTATTGATTGAGCTTATATTTGATATGGTTAGTGTGTGAAGATGATGATAATGAAAGATTGAAGTATATAGATATGTTGAATTAGTATTTGGATGATGATAATATGGTTATTTGTGAGGATGATGATGGATTGTAGAAATTGTTTAGTAAGGGTTTAATATAAATGAGTTGAGAAATTGAATAATTGATATATGGATGATATATATAACGATTATTATTATGATATGTTGAAGTTATATAAGTGTTAGATTAATTGGTAATTGATGTATGTTATGAGTTTGATCAATTATTATCTTGGATTTTCTATATGTTTGTGTTTATTGAAGTTAAAAACACAGAATACATGAGTTTGGTCCGAAACAGAGGCAAAATGGATGCCACGGTCGTGGCAAATGAGAGCCACGGTCGTGGCAAGTGAGGGACACGACCGTGGGGGTTTAGAGAAAAATGAACAGATTCGTTTGCTAACCCACGGCCGTGGGGTTGTGAGGCCACGACCGTGGGGACTTAGATAAGGGTTTTGGTTTGTAATTTGTGATCTATGAGTCTAGTATGAGACTAATAGGTGAATAATTGTATTGGAATTCATGTGTATTTGTAAATAAGCGTGTATTATTCCTTTTGAATTAGGTTGTGAAGACGTTGAGTTGCCCTAATCCATATAGTGAAGAATTCTTGGAAGAGGAAGTGTATAGATTGGTGTGAGTTGTTCTTGAGGTAAGTACAAACTTACATGGTTGCATTCATTTACATGATTTTGAGACTTAACACATTTGGTTTTAAATGTGTTAAGTAATTTACTATATTGTTAATACAATGTGATTAATGTTATGATTTGTATAGTGTGAAAGATATGATGGTCATTCAAAAGGTATGTGCAATGCAATTGATTATGATGAATACTTTAATGATGAATTGCTTTAATGTGAATTGAAATATGATGAGATGTGATGCCATTGTGATTGGCTATAATGATTCAAATGAAATAAATGGGGCATGTTTGCCTAGATGATGATGAATGTCCAATGCAATTGGTTGTGTATACTCTATTGATGAGATGTGAAGCCATTGTTGTTGGCTATAGTGATGCAAATGAGATAATTGAGGCATGGTTGCCTAAATGATGATGAGAAAATGAGAATGAAATTGATAATGAAATAATGAATGAATTGTGTGTCTAATATGTTATTCCATTTTCAGAGTTTTGTTGTTGGTGGCATGCCTAATGGTAACAATCTTTTGAAGCTAGGTTGGATTTGATCCTTGAAGCCAAGTTGGGTTGAAGTTTAGCATGCTTAACTCCCCTTGAAGCTTGGCTGGGTCTAATCCTTAAAGCCTAGTTGAGATGTAACAACCCTTGAAGCTAGGTTGGGTTTGATTCTTGAAGCCAAGTTGGGTTGATACTTAGCATGCTTTGTTCCCCTTGAAGCTTGGTTGAGCCTAATCCTTGAAGCCTAGTTGGGATAATGATAATGATAAATGTGATAATTGAACCAAAACATTAACTCTGGAAGTGGAATGACTTATTAGTGTCTTTTGGGCCCATGCTTGTCTTTGTTTCAATGTGAATTATAAATGATGAATCAATTGAATTATATAATGACATGTAATGTTATGAAGTATGATATGATTACAATACATAAGTAAATTATTGAAAAGAAATATGGTCTGAGAAGCTATGTTGAAAGATGAGATTCTCAAAGTACAATATGACATGTAATATATATATGGATGTGGACATTCTGAGTATTATTTTATGAACATTAACTCTGGAAGTGGAATGACTTATTAGTGTCTTTTGGGCCCATGCTTGTCTTTGTTTCAATGTGAATTATAAATGATGAATCAATTGAATTATATAATGACATGTAATGTTATGAAGTATGATATGATTACAATACATAAGTAAATTATTGAAAAGAAATATGGTCTGAGAAGCTATGTTGAAAGATGAGATTCTCAAAGTACAATATGACATGTAATATATATATGGATGTGGACATTCTGAGTATTATTTTATGAGTGTTCTAATAAATTATGGAATTGTGGTTTGTGTTAATAATATATGTGCATATGTATATAATTATGAGATTAGTAGAAATATATGAAAAGTGTAATTGAAATGGGAAAAACATGATAAGAAATTAATGATACATGAAGTTAATATATGAGTATGATTTTCTGTATGGTATGTTTATAATATTTATTTGTACTACTAAGCTTTCGAGCTTAGCGCGGTTGTGTAAATGGCGCAGGTGAGTAGGTGGTTGATCTGAAGTCAAATCGTTATGCCACGAGAAGAGTAAGAGTATTTCGAGACCAACTAGAAGGTGGTGCATACATGTACAATTTAATTATATTGTATTTTGATAAAAATGTATTCATATGTATAAATGAATTTTTGGTAAAGAGAAGATCCTTATATATATATGTAAGATCATCGAAAGTACAAAGATTTTGTAAATGTTCTTCAAATAAAATGTATTAATGTTTGGAACTAGAGTAAAGGTTTTTAATCTGAAATGAAAAGTGACATTCTTATACTTTATATACGTACTGCATGTATACAAGGTATATGTATAGTACTTATATAAAGTATGGGGGTGTTACAAATATTTTGGTATCAGAGCTTAGGTTCGAGATTCTCGGCCAACATAGATTTAAAATGAAAAGAAGAAAATTTGAAAAAAAAATGAAAATGAAATTTGTGATACATGCATATGCATTAACACCTAGGTTGGTCTCGGATGTGGCATTATGTGATTTGTAGTATATCTGAATTATATGAGATGGATGATAGTGTGTGAATGAGGTTTTACATGAAAGTAAAGCTAGAGAAAGAAATGATATGGAAAAATTTATATAAGTTTAATTGATAAATTAAGGAATTGAAGTTTACTTAAGTAAAGTAAATTTTGAAAATTTTAATTATGGAAGTGTGCTTGTGAAAAAGGACATAAAGAAATGAATAGGAGAATAATGTTGGAAATGAGTTAAAAAAATTTCAAGATTAAAGTAATTACTCTTTTCTCTAAAGTTTGGATATCTTTCTAATAAAGCTTATGTTTGGATTGCTAGAAAAAGGAAATATTGTTTGAATGTTAAAATGGATAGATATGTTATTAAATTGAAGCAAGTATGGTGGAATATTGAGTGATTTGATTGGTATAGACAAAGTGTGACAATTTAAGGTTTTGGGTACGTAAAGTTCAGGTTTTTAAAAAGGGATGGAGTTGGTTAAAGTAAGGAGATATAATGGTGTTGTTTGCCTTGTTGTTTTGATACAAACATTGTGATTTTAATATTAGAAATGTAAAATGTTTAAGTGTTAATAATGCTCATATTGATGGTGGTAATATGTGACATTTGGATTTTTTTTTTTTGAAATGAGCTTTAATAATTGTGAAAATGAGATGTTTTGATATTATATGATGATATATATATATTGTTTTAAAGTTGATATTAAGAAAACGAGATTTATAAATTGAAGTTTAGGTAAAGTAGTAAGTTGAGAGTTAGAGTTCTAATGGAATTCTAATGAGGATTATTCAGATATCGATAGTTTAATGTATATTAAGCATATGAGCTAATTTGAATGAATATTATTGCATAAGAAAGTGCTATGAATTGGGTAATGTGATTAATAATATGAAAATTTGTTTTGTAATAAAGGGAAAACGAATAAGCAAGTGAAAATGAGTTACTTTAAGTAATTTGACTGTAAATGATGAAAATGGATATGAAGGGTATACTAAATGCTTTAAAAAAACAAATGTGAGAGAGATGTCACATTAGAAATGTGACTAGGATGTATGTGAAGTGTTATTATGGTTAAAATGTATATATTTGTTGTGTTGACGAATAATTTAATTTATATTAAAAGAATGAGAATGATAATGTTCAAAGAAAAGTAATAAACATTAAATTTGTATAGATTATATGCAAAAGAGAAATTAAATAAAATTGCATGATTATGTGTATACATGTATAGGATGTGTGAGATGAGTTTTTCGATATGAATGTAATTGTATTATGTAAGAAATGTGGAAAGTAAGTCACATTATGAATGTGACCTATGAATGTGTATGTGGTATAACTACTGGTCTAGTGGTATTGAGAATAATATTGCATGTGTTAGTGAACCTAAGAGAGATTAGGTCATGACCTGCGCAGAGCTAGACTATATGATGAAATTGAGAGTGGGAATGGACTCGAGTAATACTGGACAGTGAAATTGTTATGGTAATCACTGAACTTGATGATCATATACTATTTTAAGTCCCAAAGTATTTACATGTGGAAAGGTTCTATGTATATGTGTATAATAAGAGATTGTAAGGAAAAGGGAAAATATAATGTATAAAATTTTTTAGAAGAGATAGATTAGAAATGGAGTAACAAATGGAAATTTTGTAAGATTTGCATATGATCGAATGTGTATACGTAAGAAATGTTAATAGTAATATTGTTGAAACATGAACTAGGCTAATGATGATTATATAATCGAGTGCAAATTGGGTTGAAACGAAGTTGAAATGTGTTAACTCTTGGTGTAGCAAAAGTTTAGAGAATGAATATGTAATCCTTGCGATACAAACTTAGCATTGTAATTGGAAGGGTTGGAAGCAGATTAATAAAGGGACGGTATTGATTTATAAGCCACAGGCATGACCATTAATCTCATATGGCAATATGATTTGTTTAGTATATTTGGCCGGTTAGTTTTGTTATCCACAGATTTGAGCCTGAGATAACATGACTGTAGTATAGTTTTGATGAGATTGATAATTATGTTTCTAGAAACATAGTCAAGAGTTATGATGGGTAAAGATGTACTTTATCATTTTATGTTAGAAATTTGTTTATAATTATAGAAAGTATGGAAGGAAAGAGAACTGTAAAAATATTTTGAGTTATGGATAATGTGATAAAAAGGTAATTATTGTAAAAATAGTAATGGTATGAAATGTGAGGAGATGTTAAATGGGAGAAATTACAAAATGTGATTGAAAGTTATACTGAATATGTTTATGGTATAAAGTGAATAAGTGGATGGACTTAAGGTTTAAGTGAGTGAACTATGGGTAATAAATATGGTATGAGATAATCATGAGAATTTTGTGGAAATTGTACTAAGATAATAGAAAATAAACTATGTGTATATTGAAAGATAATTTGAAGTGATTTGTTATTAATAATCATAATTTCAAAAAGCTGAAAAATGGATCCGAAGAGATTAGAATTTGAATATAAGTTTGACTTAATGGATTTAGGTCATATATATTGTGAAATCTAATGATAAGTTTAAATAAGCTAATTGTTGGTTTGAATCGAACAAGATTGAAACGTGGGTATATTGTGACAGATAGATCAATTGATCTAAATTTCGCTAAGATTGTGAATTATTGTTGAGATTTAATATGTATAATTGTATTAAGAGTATAAGATATAAGTGATAATGTATATGATGTACTATTCTGATACATGAATGGACATGAATGAATTGAGCTATATCAGTTGTAAATGATGATAAAAAGGGAAAAGGTTGATTACCTGTAAAGTAAGTTTAAGGGCATTGTATTAATATTTATGTTAAGTGAGAAGCATGCTAAAGAAGAAATTAAGTATGAAGAATAAGGATATGGTTATCAATTAAGGTTTGATAAATATCTATTCTGAAAGTGATTGTAATGACGGGATAATCAATATAAGATATAAACCAATGACTTTTAAGGTTAAAGTTAAGAGAGTATTTATAAAGAGATGAAGTGATAAAATATCTTGAATGTAATAGATGGACGAAGTATATGGATATTATAAGATGATTTGATTCTTGTATAAAGATAAATTAATTGGGAATGTAATCAGTTATTTTGAATGTTTGGTTAAGAAGTAATAAGATATATATATATATATATATAATGATGAGTTATGAAGTTTAGAGAAGATGATTGGCTCTAAGGGGGAGAGTAGAAGTTATATGATTTGATGACATAATAACTTAATAATATGATTAACTTCATATGAAAGTTAAGATGGTATTTTGTTAAGAATGGGTTGTTACTGTACTGGATAATTTCGAGGACGAAATTATTTAAGGGGGAGAGAATTATAATATCCCAAAGTATACCCTAAAAGTTTCAGAATTTTTGTTGTATTTGGATTTAATGTATATGTTTTATAGAAAGAGAAAAGAAGTAAAGAGAGAGTGTATATGTTGTATATATATATATATATAACATATACATGTCAAAGAAATGGAAGTCAAAAGAAGATAAGTTAATTAAAAGGAAATATTATAAGAGATAAATGTATATGAAGGATGATATGTATATATGGTATTTGAAAAATATGGGAAATATAAAAGCAATATATAAGAAATATACATATATCAACATACACATCACACATACATGATGTATATATTGGTGTAGGAAAAGTAAGTGTATATAATTAATTAATTAATTAATTAATTAATTAATAATAATAATAATAATAATAATAATAATAATAATAATAATAATAATAATAATGATAATGATAATGATAATGATAATGATAATGATAATGATAATGATAATGATAATGATAATGATAATGATAATGATAATGATAATGATAAGAGAAAAAGAAGAAAAGAAAGTCAAAGGGAAGGATAAATTGTGGTGGAGGATTTTTGTGATATTTTTTTATTATTATTATTATATATATATATATAAGATAAGCTTGAATAAAGAAAGAAGATTTTCTTTCTTTCTTCTTCTTCTTCTTCTTGTTCTTGAACGTGGAAAGAGAGAGTGAGAGAGAGATAGAGAGAGAGAGAGAGGGAGATGTGATTTTATTTACATACACATCAAATTCTTAAGGGCTTTAAGAGAATTGAAGGTGAATATTGAAGATTTGGCAAAGAATTCAAGTAAGTATTCATTTCCTTGTATTGATTTCTATTGATTGAGCTTATATTTGATATGGTTAGTGTGTGAAGATGATGATAATGAAAGATTGAAGTATATAGATATGTTGAAATAGTATTTGGATGATGATAATATGATTATTTGTGAGGATGATGATGGATTGTAGAAATTGTTTAGTAAGGGTTTAATATAAATGAGTTGAGAAATTGAATAATTGATATATGGATGATGTATATAATGATTATTATTATGATATGTTGAAGTTATATAAGTGTTAGATTAATTGGTAATTGATGTATGTTATGAGTTTGATCAATTATTATCTTGGATTTTCTATATGTTTGTGTTTATTGAAGTTAAAAACACAGAATACTTGAGTTTGGTCCGAAACAGAGGCAAAATGGATGCCACGATAGTGGCAAATGAGTGCCACGGTCATGGGGCAAGTGAGGGACACGACCGTGGGGGTTTAGAGAAAAGTGGGCAGATTCGTTTGCTAACCCACGGCCGTGGGGTTGTGATGCCACCACCGTGGGGACTTAGATAAGGGTTTTGGTTTGTAATTTGTGATCTATAAGTCTAGTATGAGACTAATAGGTGAATAATTGTATTGGAATTCATGTTTATTTGTAAATAAGTGTGTATTATTCCTTTTGGATTAGGTTGTGAAGAGGTTGAGTTGCCCTAATCTATATAGTGAAGAATTCTTGGAAGAGGAAGTGTATAGATTGGTGTGAGTTGTTCTTGAGGTAAGTACAAACTTACATGGTTGCATTCATTTACATGATTTTAAGGCTTAACACATTTGGTTATAAATGTGTTAAGTAATTTACTATATTGTTAATACAATGTGATTAATGTTATGATTTGTATAGTGTGAAAGATATGATGGTCATTCAAAAGGTATGTACAATGCAATTGATTATGATGAATACTTTAATGATGAATTGCTTTAATGTGAATTGAAATATGATGAGATGTGATGCCATTGTGATTGGCTATAATGATTCAAATGAAATAAATGGGGCATGTTTGCCTAGATGATGATGAATGTCCAATGCAATTGGTTGTGTATACTCTATTGATGAGATGTGAAGCCATTGTTATTGGCTATAGTGATGCAAATGAGATAATTGAGGCATGGTTGCCTAAATGATGATGAGAAAATGAGAATGAAATTGATAATGAAATAATGAATGAATTGTGTGTCTAATATGTTATTCCATTTTCAGAGTTTTGTTGTTGGTGGCATGCCTAATGGTAACAATCTCTTGAAGCTAGGTTTGATTTGATCCTTGAAGCCAAGTTGGGTTGAAGTTTAGCATTCTTAACTCCCCTTGAAGCTTGGCTGGGTCTAATCCTTAAAGCCTAGTTGAGATGTTACAACCCTTGAAGCTAGGTTGGGTTTGATTCTTGAAGCCAAGTTGGGTTGATACTTAGCATGCTTTGTTCCCCTTGAAGCCTGGTTGAGCCTAATCCTTGAAGCCTAGTTGGGATAATGATAATGATAAATGTGATAATTGAACCAAAACATTAACTCTGGAAGTGGAATGACCTATTAGTGTCTTTTGGGCCCATGCTTGTCTTTGTTTCAATGTGAATTATAAATGATGAATCAATTGAATTATATAATGACATTTAATGTTATGAAGTATGATATGATTACAATACATAAGTAAATTATTGAAAAGAAATATGGTCTGAGAAGCTATGTTGAAAGATGAGATTCTGAAAGTACAATATGACATGTAATATATATATATGGATGTGGACATTCTGAGTATTATTTTATGAGTGTTCTAATAAATTGTGGAATTGTGGTTTGTGTTAATAATATATGTGCGTATATAATTATGAGATTAGTACAAATATATGAAAAGTGTAATTGAAATGGGAAAAACATGATAAGAAATTAATGATACATGAAGTTAATATATGAGTATGATTTTCTGTATGGTATGTTTATAATATTTATTTGTACTACTAAGCTTTCGAGCTTAGCGCGGTTGTGTAAATCGTGCAGGTGAGTAGGTGGTTGATCTGAAGTCAAATCGTTATGCCACGAGAAGAGTAAGAGTATTTCGAGACCAACTAGAAGGTGGTGCTTACATGTACAATTTAATTATATTGTATTTTGATAAAAATGTATTCATATGTATAAATGAATTTTTGGTAAAGAGAAGATCCTTATATATATATGTAAGATCATCGAAAGTACAAAGATTTTGTAAATGTTCTTTAAATAAAATGTATTAATGTTTGGAACTAGAGTAAAGGTTTTTAATCTGAAATGAAAAGTGATATTCTTATACTTTATATACGTACTGTATGTATACAAGGTATATGTATAGTACTTATATAAAGTATGGGGGTGTTACATAGTAAAAATCCTCGAGCATATTGTTTGGTTGTTTCTCTACAAACCTATCCTTCTTAGTTCATCCAATAACTCTGAATTGGTTTAATTTTTATCTTGAAAGGCCCTTTAAATGATTGTTCCATATTGATTAACTGTTGGACTTCTTCGAATGTTAGAATATCATTGGTAAGAGGGACCAGAAGGCCATAATACTGTATACCAGTTATGGTTGTATAATCGACTGGGCCAATGGTCATTTCTCCTATAGGTAGGTGAAAAGTATGGGTCGTGTCCATCCATCGCTCTGACAATGCTTGAACTACACTCCTGTCTATCGGACACTTCTCGAATGGTAATTGCAAGATAAAGCTTTCAAAACCGCAATCTCGGATAATTCATCTTTCCCAAGAAGGCGCTACATCATACCATTGTAGGCTTTATAGACACACCCTCTACCCCGGATAACGCAATGATCACGATAATACGGAGCCAGGTAAGTTAACACAAGGTAAGTATATCATCATACCAATACCAATAATTTTTAATCTATCTATTTACTTATTTGTTAAATTCTTAAATATATTCATCTAATTAATTTATTTTTTCTAAATCTTAAAAAAAAGAAAAAAAAAGAAAAAAAGAAAAAGAAAAACACACAAAAACACAAAAAAAAATGAAAAATAATTTGCTGTTAAAATAAATAATTGAATTATTACCTTGGTCTTTTGATTTGAACTGCGATGAAGCTGCATCCCGGTTAGTAGACTTATATTTCCATTTTCATCCTACCGAATAAACTCCAATAACTCATCATTAGATCGAGTTCCTGATCTTGAAGCATGCATTTTCTCCTCAACTCTATGCTAAACTCTCTAAACCCTCTGAATTCAAAATTTATATGAGTATGGATGAAATGAAGAAATGAGCCGAGGTTTATATAGAAAAATTACAAGGGAAAAAGACAAATAAAAAGAGGAAAAAGAAAAAGAAAAAGCAAATGTTACTATTAATAAATAGTAAATGACTATTTACAAATAGTAAATGAATAGTTGGTGAATAGTGTATAAATAGTAACTACACAGTGAACAATAGAAAACTCAATTATTCAATTCAATCATTCAGATATTTGCGTGTATATAAATATTTTTGCACTTTTAAAATATTTTTACATGCAGGGGGTAAGAAGATATGGGCATAGTAAAAATTAGCTAAATTAGCTAAATTTTTTGCAAATTTCTTTAGTATCCTACTTACTACAATTTTTTTTGCAGACAATTAAATCTCTCTTAGCTTAGGTCCAGAACCTAAATTCTTTCTTAAGTTCAAAACGTAGCTCGGGTCCAGAACCCAAATCTCTCTTAAGTCCAAAACTTAGCTCGGGTCCAGAATCCAAATCTCTCTTAAGTCCAGAACTTAGCTCGGGTCCATAACCTAAATTTCTTCTTAAGTCCAGAACCTAGCTCGGGTCCAGAACCCAAATCTATCTTAAGTTTAGAACTTAGCTCGGGTCTAGAACCCAAATTATCCTTAAGTCCAGAACTTAGCTCGGGTCCATAATTGAAATCTCTCTTAAGTCCAAAACTTAGCTCGGGTCCAAAATCCAAATTACCCTTAAGTCTAGAACTTAGCTCGGGTCCAGAACCCAAATTATCCTTAAGTCCAAAACTTAGCTCTAGTCCAGAATTCAAATCTCTCTTAAGTCCAGAACATAGCTCAGGTCCAGAACCCAAATTACCCTTAAGTCCAGAACCCAAATCCTAAATCTAGCTCGGGTCCAGAACCCAAATTATTTTTTAGTCCAGAGCTCAAACCAACCTTGGAAGTCCAGCATGGCTCCAAATCCACTCAAAAATCATATTTCTTTTCACTCTCTTTTGCCATACTCTCAGATTGCTCAAGCAGGGGCAAACTGTAGACCCTTAATTTGAGCCAATCTGGTCCAATATTTTTTATATAGTCCAAAATAATTTTTATGGTATTTTAATTAAATAATATTTATTTTACTATTTATTATTTATAATTTTTAATAAAAATAAAAAAGGTAATATTAGTAAAGTAAAAAATAATAAATAAATAAATATCGGAGACGGAAAAATCAGCGATGAAAAATTTCGTAGCCAAAAGAGAATTGGCTTGGGCCAATTCGCCGTAGGAATTTTCTACGACAAATTGGGCACAAGCCAATTCACCGTAGGAAGGCGAATTGGCCACAAGCCATTTTGCCGCAAGAAGGCAAATTGGCTGGCCCGCCCCAGCTCTCGCAATTTTCATAGCCCACAGTAATTTTTCGCCAGTGTAATTTTTTTCAGCGCAGTTTTTTCCGAAACCGAATTCTATTTGGTTTTGATTTCTTTTCCTAAATGATTTTAATTTTCTTAGACAATTAGAATTAGGTTTGAATTTTTTTTCCTATAAATACCACATTAAAACACTTCAATAAGGGATCTGGATCGGGACTTTGGGTTTCTGACTTTGGAGGACAAAACTTAGAATCAAACTTGGGACCTTAAAATTCTTTCGGCCAAAAGAAAACCATAGCAAGCAAGGAAAAATCAAGAGACAGCAACCAAAGGAAGCAATCATCTCCATATTGCTTTACTCAACCAAAATCAAATCTGAATTAATTCATACAATACTTAAGATCTTAATTAAAGTAAATAATATAATCATTCAACACAAATCTAATTTCATAAGCCCTAAAGGTATTCAAACCCTAAATCTTAATTAATTTCGTTTCCAAATTTCCATAGTAGCTATTTTGTTATAATTTCATTCAGTGAGCTTTGTTAATCTTTCAACAATAAATTTGGCTTTCTATATTTGTTTTCACCCAAAAATACATAAGTAGTTGATATAGTCAATATTTAAAGCACACTCAACTTTGATTACAGAAAAGCATCAAATTCTAAATTCAAAATCATCATCCACAGAATTGAGATTTCAAACTATAAAACCCTAATATCTTAACCGTAAAACCCTAAAACTTTAATAGCCTTAAAACATGTTTTTCAAATCTAAAATCCTGATTACACCCTTCTAAAAACCCTAAACTATCTTATTAATTCTCAAAACCCTAATCCCAGTGTCTTAATTACTTAGTTTTCCTAAACCCTAATTCTTAAACATCAAAACTTTATGAAAAGTTCATCAACACCCTAAAGCCCTAATCCAGTGAACTTAAAACCCATTCTAGTAAATCAAAATCCTAATTCTTAACTCAGTAACCACAATCCAGTAAGCGTGAGTCCTAAACCCTAAATTTCTTAATGTTCCAAAACCCTAATTTCATAATGCTAGCCCTAAATCCTAATTTGATTAACTAAAAAACCTTACTACTTTATTAAAATTATAAAACCCTAATCAATTCTATTTTTTCAAAAATCCTCACAGTAGCCTAAATAATAAATATAATCATTTCAAAATCCCAAAACCCTAAATGTTAATTAAGGAACCTTAAATTGAGACATAAACTTAAATTTGTATCTTTATTTGCTTTATTTAATTTTAGATTTGATTATGTAGTTTATTATATATTTTGATGGTTGATTTATTTAATTTCAATGCTTGATTTATTTAATTTATCATGGATGGATTTTTTATTATTATTATGATTATTATTTATTTGTTTTGGTATTAAAATTGTAAGAGGTATGTTTCCACTTTGTGGGTGCCTCATTAATTAATTTTCATGTAATTTAAATTACTTTTATATTTTAGACCAATGTAAAGGACATATTTTCACCTTTTGATGGGTGTCCTATTTAGTTTTAGACATGAACAATGTAAGGACATGTTTCCATCCTCGGATGGGTATCCATTTATTTGCTTTGTTTGGACATTGCTTTGATTTTAATATAATGATGCTTTTATTGTTGCGTGTAATATGGATAATATTGTTATATTTAAGAATTTTATAATATTAAAACCTTCAAAGGAGGCCGATTCTAATGAATCGGGAATTGTGGGGGTGTTGGGCCATTTCTCACCTTCCCCACGCATACCCAACTTTCCGAACCCATTAGGAGGTTCAAGATTCCTTAGAAATTGAGTCAACCACTCCTTTCTTTTTTTCAGCCCGTCCGAGTGGCGACTCCATTTTCTCCAGGCTTAGGCCCGTGTTCTCTAAGTCCCCGAGCCTAAATAGTGCCGAAGTCGCAAGAACCATTCCACTGGGAGTGGGGGCAAAAATCCCCACTCACAGTATTGTATTATTAAAAATAAATAAATAAAATAAAATAAATATTATAAATAATAAATAAAATAAATACCATAAAAATTATTTCGGACGATTTTAAAATATCGGACTGAACCTGGTAAAAAATTAAGGGTCTATAGTTTGCCCCCTGCTTGAATGATCTGAGACTTTCAGTAGAAGAGAGTGAAAAGCAACATGACTTTGAGTAGATTTTGGGTTAGGATGGGTTCTCAACCCGAGGATGGAGTTAGTTTGTGTTTGTGATCCGATGTTGGATTCTGGACTTAAAAATGATTTGGATTCTCTACCCGAGATTGGATTTTGATTGGGTTCTCAACCCGAGACTAGATTTTAGTTGGGTTCTCGACCTAAAACTGAATTTTGAGTTTGGGTTCTCGACCTAAAACTGGATTCTCGATCCTAAACTGGATTTGGGTGCTCGACCTAAAACTAGATTTGATTTGGGTACTTAGACCCCAGAGTGAATTTTGGATACTCGATCCAAAACTGGATTTGAGTGCTCAACCCAAAACTAGATTTGGATTCTCGATCCAAAATTGGATTCTCAATCCTAGAATGTATTTGGGTGCTCAACCCAAAACTAGATTTGGGTGCTCGACCTAAAATTAGATTTTGGGTGTTCGATCCAAAATTAGATTCTCGATCCTAGAATAGATTTGGGTGCTCGGCCCGAAACTGGATTTGGGTGCTCGATCTGAAACTGGATTTTGGGTGCTCGACCCAAAACTAGATTAGGTACTTAGACCCGAGATAGGAGTTGGGTGCTCGACCTGAAACTGGATTTTGACTGACCTTTTATCAATTGAGAATTCTGGTTGAGCCGGCTATTCCATTTTTTATTCTTCCTTTTGCAAAAATTTAACTATTTTTTAGCTGGCCCTCATATATTCTCCTTGCCCCCTTCGTGGCAAAATATTTGAAAGTGAGTTTGAAAATATTTTGTACACGCATAAACTCAAATATTAAAAAGGAGAAACTTTGCCCCTGTGGAGGCTCAAACCAATGATTTTTCTCATGCAGGCTCTGATTGATGTTTGTATTTTATCTGGTTCCTTGCATAAGCATGCATCTCTTCTTTCTTTTGCAAAATGACTAGAGCTTCCTCAAGCAATGGGCCATCCATGCCCCCCTGATTCTATACCCGCTTCATCTTTGCTTCATAGAGTATATTTTGTTCACTTTGAAAAAGGCAAGAAAATGCAATGTGATATGCTCATGTATGCATGATATGCATGAATAACACTTACAGTGGTTATATCGACTCAAAGACCGAGATGACCAACTGAAGTGTTCTCATTGACTTCTTCCAGTTGCCCGTTCAGGTTTTGCTTTGGAATGACAGAATGCTTCACATTTATGGTTTTTATCTTCAAGATGTTGAGAACATGAGTGGTGAGGCCCAAGTAGCATAGTCAGGGATACATCAATTTCAAACTATGTTTCAGCATGTCAGTTGGTAGCTTCTTCATGACCTTGCCAATAATCATTTTCTTTGCCCAATGTGTCCTTTAAGGTTCGATGGTTCAATAAACTTCTCTTAACTTGAAGGCTTTGTATGACAAAAACATTTTTTTAAAAACCTTAAAATCATATTTTGGCTTTGTCAAATCAGTGTCATTATACTTCAAGACTCGATTTTCAAAATTAACATATCTATAACATGACAACCCTAGTTACCGTACTAAACTTGGGAATCATTTCTATTTGAGCAAGAACTATTGCACTTCAGATAGGCACATACACATTACTTGGTCAAAGATCTCATTTGAGTTTAAATATTAGCTATCTCATATGCATGCTTATCCAAACTATCTCCACTAATAGACTCTACCTGCCAAGAGAGATCAACATGTCTTTGATAGGCTTGAAATGGGGTCTATAAGGGACATGGTTTAAATGAAGGTCATTTTGAAATTGGAGCTAATGTGATACTATGGACAAGCCTTCACACTACAAACTTCTTGTTAGAACTTTAGGTAGTTGGAAATATGAAAAGATAGAGCTTTGAATGTTCTCCCATCTTCTTGGTGTTAAGCTAGATCTTAATTGGGATTGTCTTTTCCCTTATAAAAGGTTTGATATCCACATTCCTTTCTTTCTTCTTTTCCATTCTCTTTCTCTTTCTTTTTCTTACTCCTTCTTTTCTTTGAGCATTTTATTAATTTTTTTTTTCTTTAGGACTGTCAAGTACAGGACTTTCAAGAACTGAATGACCTTTCTTCTTTCTTTCTAATTTTGGTTAAATTTCTGGTTAGGTTGGATAAATTTAAGTTAAACTGTCTTTGACTTTTACTATTCTAGGTAAAGGGAAAACTCAGTTGGATTTTTTGAACTGCCTTTTGTGTTTTATCTTCTTTTTCTCTCTTTTTTTTCTTCTTTCCTTCTTCTTCTTCTTCTTTTTTCTTCTTTTTTTCTTGTCTTTTATCTTTTCTCCTTTTTATTTTCTTCTTCCTTTTTTCCGTGGTGTTGGGTCCTAGCTCCAAAAGAATTGTCTCGCTTGCACCATTCTATACTTCTGTTTATGGATGAGTGGAGTAAAGTGTCATCATTTTAATGAGTCGAAGATATCAGGTCTAACATTAGGTGAACTTCAACTACCCTTGAGAACATCAACTATCCATATGGTCTTGACTATGCATTCCTTTCTTTTATCATCTTGTAACATTCCCAGACAATTCTCATTAGAACTATTAGAGAATGTTACTCAATATAATGTCAGTGCTCCAATCAATTCATTTACAAAATTCTCTTCCATCTAACAAAAATTTTCAAATAATAATACAATCTGTATAATACAACACTTATAAATCAACCATTTAAACCAATCTCCAATATCTCCAATAATCCAATTACTAATTATAAATTAGATAACCATCATAAGTTTGTCAAATCAAATAAATATATAATACATTCCTTTATTTGATAATCATTCACTAGAATCTCAAACTTCATCCTCTAAATACATATATTCCTTTCATGTTTATAAATTTGTACAATCTCTCAAATAGCCACACTAAATTGTATATATACATTTCATAATTTATGAGTACAATATATAAAAGATCTCTATATGTACTATAGATAATTTCCTGAGATTATTAATTCCACTTCTTAACTTGCTCCGATGACCTAATACCTACGTGCCAGAAAATAATTCTAACACACTAAGAAAAACTTAGTGGTGCTTGTATAAACATATTTTGTCACTTAATATTAAAGGAAAATACTTATGGAAATATAGTAATAACACTTAGTTTTAAGAAATATTTCAATATATTAACTATTTTCAAAAACAAACCAACATAATATTTTAATTACACAAAATAATAACTTTAACTTTATAAAAGTCATTATGTTATACTATACTTTCGGTATTGCAACTTTTCTCTTTATGAATCATTTTATTATAGACTTGCTTTCTTATTTGATGACATTGCTCACAATACACTTATTTTATTGCTCACAATACGCTTATTTTATTTTTCAACAAGTCTTACTTTTCAATTTCACATATATGATAATTTCATTCAATCTATAATTTTTAGCACTTAAAATTAGTACTATACTTTGGAGCAGTTTGTATCTTATATCATTATATACACTTTCAATCATTACAACACTTATAAAGTTATTAATTAATTCAATAACTTGAGCATAAAATTTTCATTCCGTGCATTAGAACTTTCACTTGTAAACATTAATATATATATTAACAATCACTTTCACATTGTAACACAGTAAGTTAATTTTAAGTAACTGACTTATATTATTATTTTGCATTTCTTCCATTATTCACAACTATCATATTCACATATATTTTCAATTTAGATATCTTCATTAAATATGCCCATACATACTAAACTCAGATCATAGGTTTGGATAACATGTTAGTGTAGCAATTTTAATGCCAAATCTCAAGAATGTACAATGGCAATTATGCCCACTATCACTGAAAACACAATGTGTCCATTAATGGCACAAGGTGCTCACTATCACTATGGCTATCCTTCCTATGGTTAGCTATTCAATCCAAAGCTAGATCTAAAATCAGTATGATTTGGGCAATTCATTAGTTTTGATTAACACTGAATTGTTTGTATCATTTCACTAGTACAATACTTTTATCAACATTTAGTATGATATATATTTGTCATGTATCTAAATTTTATCACTCTTTTCCATACTTTTAACACATACACATGAATTCTCAACACAAAAGTAAGAAAACATAAACATATTAGCCTCATACTAGGCCCGTATATCACAAAATCAAGCCAAAAAAATTAAGAACACACTCAGGGGATACGGCCAAGCTTGTGGCTGTGTCCCTCCAAGCACCTCAAACACGGCCAAGTTCACTTGAGCTTGGCCGTGTCACTCATGGATTAAACAAAGAAAGAAAAAGCGGAGTTTTAAGCGAGGTTTCGTATAAATTATACGATTAGGGTTTTTAAGAGTGGTCTTCAGAGGGTTGATCAGCCGTCAAAGAGATTAGCTTTAGGGTTTTCAACTGTTTTCTTTAGATTATTGATTACACTTTGATGCAAAACATTCTAGATTAAATTGTTTATGCCATTGATACATTCTTCTAGCAAGATCTGATCAAGAGATTCTTCAGAAGCTTAAAGGGAGTTTGTAATTTGGTTTTGTTCTCAAACTTTATCTCTTAAATTTCTTGGGAATTGTATTCATGAATTCTATTATGTCTAAACTGATTTCTTTGAGTTTTAATGAGATGAATATGTTTGATATCATTATGAACTAATTTGATCTAGTCTGGGGTTTGTATGGATCTGCTATGATTGTATGAATTGGTTATTGCTCTTAACTGAATTATTTCTTTAGCCTTGATTAAATGGATTAATGTTAATATATAATTGATTGGCCACCAATTATGTGTTTTAAGGTATTAGATGAATGATTGAGAGATGAAGTCTAATGCTGGAACAATTCAATTAGGGACTTAGGTGAATTAGAGATATAACCTAAGAAAAAGATTATTTCAATTGTAACAAGATTATTTGAAAGAGGTTTGAATGCGAGAGCTTATTTCCTTGACTCAATTAATTAAGTTGCTTGAGATTTAATCTTTGAAATTAAATTGGTTGAGAGGAATAGCCATTCATACATATAGGTAGTAGAGAAGTGCAAACCCTAGACCTTTCTATTAAGTGAATCAATTTATCAGCTCAATTTACTTTTATTATTTTAAATTCCAATCGATCTGTTTTCCTTAGTTGTTAGCATTTAAATTTATTCTAATTTGTCATTTGCAACCTAATAATCAATTAGCTTATCTAGCTTCCTTGAGAGATGACCTTGGGGCAATCACCTTTGCTACAGCTACCTCGTATACTTGCGAGTGACGCTCTGTAGTAGAGTTAATTCGAGCGTAACAAGTTTTTGGCGCCACTGCCGGGGAAGCTAATTGGCGAAATTGTTTATTATTAGCATAGATATTTTAATTATTTTCATTGTTTACTTTTGATTTTATTTGTCTTTTGCTTTTAATAATTCTTTCTTTCCAGAAATTTTGTTTATGCAAGGCAGGAGATCACTTGGAGGAGAGCTATACCCAGTCATTCCAGAAATTCAGAGAGTGAAAAGGAGCAGGGAAGAGTTTGAACTGTACACCGGATTTGATACTACAGAGGAGGACACTTCTGATTTTGAGTCGGAATCTGCACAATCTACCAACTTGGGAGAAGAAAGGCAAAGAACTATGAGGGACTTTGCTAGACCTGTCATTGGAACTTCCACCTCTTGCATAAGATTGACAGATGCAGCAAGAAATTATGAGTTGAAGAACATTCATTACAATATGCTGCCATCATTCTATGGAGTTCCAAATGAAGATCCTTTGAACTTTATTCGGGATTTTTATTCTACCCTCAACACTTTTCCATTGGGAGGACTAACAGAGGACCAGTTGAGGATGAGATGTTTCCCGTATACATTGAAGGATAGGGCAAAGAGCTGGCTTATGATGTTGCCCAAAAATTCTTTGACAACCTGGGAGCAAGTTTATAATATTTATGGGCAAGTTTTACTCACATCAGAAGACAGCGGAATTGAGAGGGAAGATTGCTACATTCTCTCAATTTGAAGGAGAGCCATTTCATGAGGCTTGGGATAGATTTAAGATGTTATTGATCCAGTGTCCACACCATCACTACCCACTTCAACTTCTTAATCAGTTTTTCTATGATGGTCTAACCCAGCAATTTCAGAACACTGTTGATAACGCAGTTGGGGGAGCTATGGGAGAAAAGACAGCTGATGAAACTTATGAGATCTTTGAGATGTTGGGAGCTAATTCTCAACAGAAAAGTGTAAGAGGAAGAAGTAAAGGGGTAAATCAATTGGAAGCCAATAGTGAGATGGTCAATCAAATAGCTGAATTGACAAGGCAAGTGCAGATGCTGAATATTGAAAACAACACTTCTTCATCCACTCAAGAAGTGTGTGGAATTTGTGGAACTTTCGGGCATGGAGCCAATATTTGCCCCTCCGCATATGAGTCTTATGGTATTGAAGCTGAGCAAGTCAATGCTATGGGGGGATATCAACCAAGGGCCCAGAATGATCCTTACTCCAATACTTACAATCCTGGTTGGCGGAGTCATCCAAATTTTTCCTGGACAACAAATATTTCTCAACAGCCTTTCCATTTGCTCCAGAGGTAGAACCAACCACAAGGTCAATCCTCAAATCAAGGGCAGCTTAAGATAGAGAGTTTGGAGGAAAGTTTACAGGCTTTTATCCAAGTCAGTGCTAAAAATCAAGAGATGACCAACAAGAGGCTTGATTCATTAGAAGCATCTTTTAAGAAAGTGGAGAATCAAGTAGGGCAACTTGCACAACAGATGCAGATTCAACAAAAGGGGAAATTTCCAAGTCAACCTGAGCAGGCACAATCAGTGACTGTTCTTAGAAGTGGTAAGGTAATTAACAATAATGTTGAAAATAATTCTGTGAATGCAGGTGACCAAGAGAACAAGAAGGAAGGAGAACCAGAGAACAAAGGTGCTGGAGAAAGATCAATGGAGAAGTCCCCTTCAGCAGATTTACACAAGGCAAGCAATCCATACCGGCCACCTATACCATTCCCCAGCAGGTTGAAGAATGATAAACAAGATAAGCAATTTTCTAACATCTTCAACATGCTGTCTAAGGTAAGTATTAACTTACCCTTACTTGAAGCAATAAAGAACATGCCAGCTTATGCCAAATTCTTCAAAGAACTGATCACCAAGAAAAAGAGGTATGAGCCAAATGAAAAGGTGATAGTTTTAGAGGTAGCTAGTGCTGTTCTGCAGCATAAACTACCTCCCAAGCTAAAGGATCCTAGGAGCTTTATAATTCAACTTACTATGGGGAATGGAAAGGGGACTGATGGCATGTGTGATCTAGGAGCCAGTGTAAATTTGATGCCTTATTCTGTGTATCAAGATTTAGAACTAGGGGAACATAAACCAACCAAAATGGTGTTGCAATTAGCTGATAGATCTCTTAGATTCCCGAAAGGGGTTATAGAAGATGTGTTAGTTAAGGTTGGAGGGTTGATAGTACCTGTGGACTTTATAGTTCTTGACATGGAAGGATGTAACCCTACACCATCAGCACACACTATTTTGCTGGGTAGGCCTTTTATGGCTACTACCAACACCTTAATAGATGTTAAAAATGGTAAATTATCAATGACTGTCTTGGGACAAACGGTTGAATTTTCTATTTTTAACACTTCTCCCATTCCTACAACTGCTTTATATGAGGATTGTTCTTTAATTGATTGTGTTGACGCAGTTGTTTCAGATGTTTTCTTGCAGACAGGTTCCTCGGATAAATTGGAGGTGGTACTGACTTTAGATCGTGGTTTGGATATTTTTTATTCAGAAATAGTCAGTTGCCTTGTGACATTAGAGAGTGCTAAAATAGAGGAACTTAAGGAGGACCTAGTATCTGAACTTCCCTCCATCCAAAAGGAAGAGAAGAATCCTTCACTAGAGTTAGAGCCGAAAGAGTTACATAAAAATTTGAAATATGTGTTTTTAGGAGATCACAATACCTTACCTGTGATAATATCCAGTGAACTTAGTGAAGGAGAGGAGATGAGATTGTTGAATGAGCTTAAAAGATTGAAAAAAGCAACAGGATGGGGATTGAGTGACACAAAAGGTATTAGCCCTTCAATGTGCATGCATAGAATCACCTTAGAAGAGGGGGCTAAACCAGTGAGGGAGACCCAAAGGTGCTTTAACCCAAAGGCATATGAGAGCTCGAGGATTTACAAGGATCGACTAAAGCACTTCATGACAGAATTATAGTGCGAAAGACATTGAGTCCAGGTATGAAAGTTTTACTTTTTAACTCTCGTCTCCGTCTGTTTCCAGGTAAACTCAAGTCTCGATGGAGTGGTCCTTTCGAGATAACTCAGGTATATCCTTCCGGTGCCATTGAATAGCTTAACTCTCGAACAAATGAGACTTTTAAAGTAAATGGACGGAGAGTCAAGCCATACAATGAAGGATTCCAAGAAGCGAGGATCATTGACAGCACTTTGATCCACTATCCCTAAGGTCTTGCAGTGATGTCCAGCTATATGACATTAAAGAAGCACTAAATGGGAGGCAACCCATCGGTTTGCATTTCTTTTTCATAGTTATAATTTTATATTCAGCAATTTTGATTTTATGTTTGGTTTAAATAAATGGAATGGGTGCTCTGATCGGTTTTTATTTTTCTAATGTGTTTTAGGGTGGATCGAAGAAGAGGTTTGCAATTTCTTTAAGATTTGGTGATATAAAATAATAAAAAAAAGTAAAAAGGGCAGTAGGTGACAAGGCCAAGGAGCTTGGCCGTGTCACATGGGACACGGCATGTGACACGGCCAAGCTTCACCAAAATTTCCTTCTTTTTTATTTTTTGCAACCTTTCTACACAGAAGGTGACACGGCTGTGTCCTTGGCCGTGTCACATGGGACACGGCCAAGCTTCACCAAAAAGTCTTTGTCTTTATTTTTGCAAACTTTTCCTCACAGTATCAAACACACCCTTGGGACACGGCCAAGTCACTGGCCGTGTCCCTCAAAACACACTAGACACGGCCAAGCTCACCCAAGCTTGGCCGTGTCCCTTCACTTTTACTCTTTAAAAATACGATTTTTGCACTGTTTGCTCATTCCAATCCCTAGATCTGTTTTGCTTTCTCTCTCTCTCTCTCAACTTCTCTCTCCCAAAACTCCATTGTTTGTGTTTCAAAGCTTCAAAACCTCCATTAAATCTCAATTTTCTTCACCAAAACTAAAATTAATCCATAAAATCTTCTTCTTATCTTACAAAAGATCAATTTAATCGGTTTAAGTTTCAAATTTTTTCAGATCTTTCAAGATGCCAAGAACGAAGATGGTTTCCCACCGCAAGAAGAAGAGACCGACAACTGAAGGTGCATCTTCATCTTCATCATTTTCATCTTTGAAGAGAGCGAATCTTTTGGCTTGGGGTTTCTTCCCGACGAGGTATGTCAATGATGAATCCCTTAATGCTCTTAATATTAGGGATAATTTTTATCATTATGTTCAAATCCTTGGGTGGGAGAACCTAGTCTCCTTGCGACCTTTGCAATTTCGAGAGCTTACTTTGGAGTTCTTAATATCTCTTAATGTTGAAAGAGATGCGCAGAAAATTTGCTCTAGGTTGAGTTTTAAGTTGTTTGAAAAATCATTTGTGATTAGTATTGAACAATTAAATGGTATATTTGGTTTCCATCAACATGGTGAAAGGTCGGTACCTAAGGAATTTAAACAACAATTTGCTTGGGGAGCATTGGGCTCGGGGACTTATGTGGCCAAATTGGCCAAAGCAACTAAATTGAGCAATCTCGCTTTGAGGTATTTGCATCGGTTTATGTCCTACGGATTCTTTGCTAGGAAGGAGAGCCCGGGTGTAGTGGAACTGAGTGAACTATTTTTCTTAGATTGTGTGGTTAATGCAGTGCCTATTAGTTTCGGCTATTGGTTAGCCGATGTTTTTAATAGTGTGGAAAACAAGAAGAAGGGGGCTATTTGTATTGGAGGATTGGTTACCACATTGGCCATAGCCCTTTTTGATGATTTTGACCCGAGTACATGTCGCATAACTAGAATTACGGGTAATGATTCATTGGATTTGGCTACACTAGAGAAGATGCATATGGTGGTGCATAGGAGAGGGGCTTATATGATGGCTTCAGCTGAGCCAGAAGTACCGGGGGATAGACAGAAGAGAACTCGAGTTCAAGAGGAGTCTGATTCGGATTCTCTTAATTTAGATGAAGATGCTCCGGCCTCGGATAATCAAGAGATGCTTAATAGGATTGAGGCACTGGAGGGCAAGGTAGATCGTAACCATGCTGCGGTCTTGCAACAGTTGGATAAAATTAATAGCAACCTTGCTAAGATTTTGAGTCTTCATCCCTCGGCTGCATCATCTTCACATCCTCCTTCACCGTAGATCGCATTGGCTCTAATCTTTGGAGAGATTTTCCTTACTTTCTTATGTTTAGTTATTGCATATTTTTGTTATTCTTTTGTTTTTGTTTTTGATGTTAACATGTTATATTTTGGATATTTTATTTTTTATATATTGTATTTTGTTTTTGAACATTTGTGTTTGTGATGAAAAGTTAGGGTTTTGCCTCACCAAGGTACGTTGGAAAACAGGTTGTACCTTCACTCTTTATCTTTATTATCCTTGTTTCCATTGAGGACAATGTCATTTATAAGTGTGGGGTAATCTTTTAGCTTTTCTTTAATTTTTGTTTTGTCTGTCTTGGTGTGTTTTATTGTGCGTTGTGCATGGTATAATTGTTGAAAACTTATTGACTTTTCTGTGATTTTGGTATTATATTTGAGACTTTAGTATCAGCATGGAGATTAGCATTTGAATTCATTCAGGATCAATTTTCACATTCTGCAATTCTTGACATATAAATCTTTGAGAACCCACCTTTGTGAGTTTTGAGCCTCATAGATTGAATGTTATTGTCAATTGATTTTCTTTTCTTAAGTGTGTACCTTCATGATTTTGCATCTCTAGAGTTTGCTTTTGCATACTAATTGAACTCGCATTATGATTTCATCTCAATTTTTAAAATGATGAAGGCAAATTAGGTTAGCCCTTTAGCTTAAAAAGACCTCCCTTAATTATGAATTCCTTAGTGAGCCAAGTTGAGCCATTGACCTTTTCTTGATTGATCAACACAATTCACAACTCAACCTTTTCTTATTATCATCATACCTGCATTAAGGAATGGAGTTTCTTATGATATGACAATAGGGTGGTTTAATTCATAAGTATGGGGTAAGCAATTTAAAAAAAATAGTATTGCTTTAGTAAGATGTAGGGCTGAAATGCATACTTTGCATATTGTATTTGCTAAGAGTCGATTATTCTTTTCCTCTACATTGTAAGCTAGATGTTTCATGCAATTTTATATTTTGTATATATATATATATATATTAAAAAAAGAGTAAAATAAAAAGGAAAATAAAAGTGAAGATATATATATATACAGAATTCATATATTTTCTAGCATTAGAGAAATGTCAACTCATGTACTTTTCTTTTAGTGTGCAAGTATGCAAGATTATCAAGGGATGGTGAATATGCCATTTGAGGAGTTATGAGTTTCTAAGCAAGAGTATTGTCTTATTTAGATACTCTATTTCTTGATACTCCAGCTTAAATGTCTTTTCCCACACCTGCACCTTAGCCCCATTACATCCAAATAAAAGACCTTCATATTATTTCTTGAGAAAATCAGTGAGAGAGATTGGATAATTAAGCAAGTTTATGGTAGTATGCAGTCATGAGTGGTTTGAGTGAATTAACCTATGAAATCGAGTGAAACACTTAGATGAGAGATTAGATTTGTATGTCTGGATTAATGAATGAGTTAAGAAGATCTTGATTGAAGGAAATTGCAATTATTTATGGCTGAGTCTTAAAGGATTTCATCTTATATACTGGAATTATAGTTAAGGTTGTTTGAGTTTTTAATTTATGCCATATGAATTTGCTTGAGGACAAGCAAAGTTTTAAGTGTGGGGTAGTTGTTTTATTAGTTTTTGTCATAGAATTGTGTCTTATTTATTATGATGATTATTGTTTTCTTTAGGTATTTTGGTAGTTTTAATATGTTTATTTAGTGTTTTCGTTAATTTTGATAGTTTTAATTTATTTGAGTGTTTATGTCATTTTGTCTTAGTTTTTAGTGTGTGTTTATATGTTGTTAATGTTTATTTGATTCTTGTTTAAAGTGTTTTTCAAGTGTTTCTGTTAGGTTAATATGCAAGGAACTATATTAAGGGCAAAACCAAGGATCAAGAGAGGAAGGAAAGACCAAGGTACCAAGAGGAAGAAAACAATGGACAGTAGCTGACACATGCAGAGGACACGGCCAAGCTTGTGGCCGTGTCCCATACCAAGCTAAGGAAGAAGACCAAGACACAGAAGGTGACACACTCAAGGGACACGGCCAAGCTTGTGGCCGTGTCCCTCCAAACTTGTCAAACACAGCCAAGCTTCCTCCAAAATGGCCGTGTCACTCACCACTCCAAAGAAGAAAAGAAGAAAATCACACATAAGCGAACACACTCAGGGGACACGGCCAAGCTTGTGGCCGTGTCCCTCCAAGCACCTCAAACACGGCCAAGTTCACTTGAGCTTGGCCGTGTCACTCATGGATTAAACAAAGAAAGAAAAAGCGGAGTTTTAAGCGAGGTTTCGTATAAATTATACGATTAGGGTTTTTGAGAGTGGTCTTCAGAGGGTTGATCAGCCGTCAAAGAGATTAGCTTTAGGGTTTTCAACTGTTTTCTTTAGATTATTGATTACGCTTTGATGCAAAACATTCTAGATTAAATTGTTTATGCCATTGATACATTCTTCTAGCAAGATCTGATCAAGAGATTCTTCAAAAGCTTAAAGGGAGTTTGTAATTTGGTTTTGTTCTCAAAATTTATCTCTTAAATTTCTTGGGAATTGTATTCATGAATTCTATTATGTCTAAACTGATTTCTTTGAGTTTTAATGAGATGAATATGTTTGATATCATTATGAACTAATTTGATCTAGTCTAGGGTTTGTATGGATCTGCTATGATTGTATGAATTGGTTATTACTCTTAACTGAATTATTTCTTTAGCCTTGATTAAATGGATTATTGTTAATATATAATTGATTGGCCACCAATTATGTGTTTTAAGGTATTAGATGAAGGATTGAGAGATGAAGCCTAATGCTGGAACAATTCAATTAGGGACTTAGGTGAATTAGAGATATAACCTAAGAAAAAGATTATTTCAATTGTAACAAGATTATTTGAAAGAGGTTTGAATGCGAGAGCTTATTTCCTTGACTCGATTAATTAAGTTGCTTGAGATTTAATCTTTGAAATTAAATTGGTTGAGAGGAATAACCGTTCATACATATAAGTAGTAGAGAAGTGCAAACCCTAGACCTTTCTATTAAGTGAATCAATTTATCAGCTCAATTTATTTTTATTGTTTTAAATTCCAATCGATCTGTTTTCCTTAGTTGTTAGCATTTAAATTTATTCTAATTTGTCATTTGCAACCTAATAATCAATTAGCTTATCTAGCTTCCTTGAGAGACGACCTTGGGGCGATCACCTTTGCTACAGCTACCTCGTATACTTGCGAGTGATGCTCTGTAGTAGAGTTAATTTGAGCGCAACATCGATCAATACATTTATTTCATTGTTGCAATTATTGTCAATTATAATATCTTTTGGAATATAACACTTCCGCTTTGAAGTGTTTGTTTATTACTGTGAATTTATAAGATATGAGCAATTATTTCAAACACATTTATCATATAAACATATATACAAATTATATTTATTTTTGATTAATTTGACTAATTTTATTTATTCATCAATCTTTATCTTTTCAAATTATTTCCATGTTTTCACTGTAATAATGAAATCTAAATAGTTTTTCACTCTTAATTATTTAATTCTTTTCTTAACATATTAAGAATTCATAACTATTCTTTCACTTTAAGAGTATATGTATATATATAATGTATTCACTATGTTTAATACACACACTCACATACATATATATATTTCTAACTTGATCCACAATACATCATTTCACTGGAAGGTTTAAACTACCTACAAATCTCACTACATTCTTTCCTTTTCACATTATCAATTCCTTTCTTTCTATTGTCATCAATTAGTATCAATTATTTAACGCTTTTATATATAATTTATAACTTGTCTTTAATTACCAAATAATGTTACTATCATGTATTCCATAAGTACACAATATATAAATCTCACATTCTTACTTTCATTACTCAATCAATTCGTATATACACTTCTTTATTTTTTTTTTATCTTGTTCTTCAAACTATTTAAAATCATCAATGATTCATCAATATATCATTTTCTCACCTTGCTTCATAAATTATCTTATTTCTTAATGAATAATGTGAAATTCACTAATCACTTGTAATCATCTTTTATCTTTTCTCTAACCTTACATTTATTTCAAATATCCAATTATATTTATCCATACTTTCCTCAAGTTTTCTTCACATCTAAGCTTCATCATTTAATGGATTGATTTCATTTCAATCTTATAAGCAATTTTCATCAATTATAACTATGTCCAAGATGTATTCAATAATTCACTACTAATTCCACCTATAAATTCTACTCTGTGAAAGTATAAGAAGGTAGAAATATGCATGTCCATAGGAATGACCATGTGTCTCACTGTTGGGATTTCTTCTCAAAGTTTGAAGAATAGAAAATTGTGTAAGCATACACATGACTTATACAAATGATCATGCATATTTCTGCTAGAATTTCTTTTCATGACTTAATCAATAAGTTATCAATAATTCAACTCAAAACAAATTGAGAAATCAGGATCCAACTCTTCAAAACACAATCAAATTCAAATCCAAACTTCCATAACCCTAAAATCTTTTAAAACCTTATTTTCTTCCACAACCTTATATCAACTCATAAATGATTCAATGATAGATTTAATCATTATTCCAATTAATAATCTATAAATACACATTTACATTTTGCAAGACCAACTTTACTATCATAGAAGTAATGTTTTATACTCATATTTTTTCACAATTATTTAACACACCATATCTTTCACAAGTAATGGTATTTTATCAATTCACAAATCTCTTTACATAGTAAAAATCAAGATCATTTCAATAAATAGCAAAATAAATAGTATACAAGCACTAACCTCTTTAAAAATACTCTTCCATCACTTTTCATTTCAATCTTTTGTTTTGATGATGTTTTAGAAGGCAATAAAAGACACTAGAAATCTTTAAATAGATTTTAGGACTTTTATCGAATACATTCACTTATACAATAGTTTTGATACATTCACTTTCTTTAATTAACTTTCACTTCAATTTTTAACGTCAAAACATTACAAAAACAATTACTTTTAACACTTTAAAACCCCATTATCCATATTTCATATCTAAATTTTAGCTCGAATTCATTTCGAGCTATAAAGGTATTTTCATAATTTCTTACCTCTTCAAAATCTTTTCCAAACATACAGATATTATCCATACTCGGATTTAATGTTACTCTTATTAAGGCCTATTTAACCTTATCACTATTAGTTCCAAATGCTCAAGCTACAAATAATATCATAATCAATCCAATTTACACTCATATATTCACTTAATGCAGAAAATCAATACTTAAAATTTTAAAGCATGACAATTCTCATTCTCGTAAGAAATTTCATTCTTAAAATTTATCTATCTATCATAATCCATTCCTTAGATTCCAATAAATTATTACACTTCCACTATATCACTTTGATATATCTCTTTAACTACTTATATCTTATTTTCTTTTAACATCCTTCTTTTTCGCAAATGAGTCTAGTGCAATCCAAACAATACACTTAAATTCTTAATCAATTCTTAGAAAACATTATACTACCATAAACATATGAAATATCAATTGTATCAAACATATACCCACTTATTCGATTCACATAACTTAGACAATTGCATTTCACTTCTCCCATAACTCCACATGCTAGAAATGCCTCTGATACCACTAAATGTAACATCCCTTGATAATTCTCACATAAAATTATCATAGAATGTTACTCAATATACTATCAATACTCTAACCAATTCATTGACAAAGTTCTCTATTAGAATGTTACTAACAAAAATCTTCAAAAAATAATACAATCTGTATAATACAACACTTATAAATCCAACATTTAAACATATCTCTAATATCTCCATAATCCAATTACTAATTATAAATTAGATAACCATCATAAGTTTGTCAAATCAAATAAATATATAATACATTACTTTATTTGATAATCATTCACTAGAATCTCAAACTTCATCCTCTAAATACATATATTCCTTTCATGTTTACAAATTTGTACAATCTCTCAAATAGCCACACTAAATTGTATATATGCATTTCATAATTTATGAGTAAAATATATAAAAGATCTCTATATGTACTATAGATAATTTCCAGAGATCCTTAATTCCACTTCTTAACTTGCTCTGATAACCCGATACCTGCGTGTCGGCAAACAATTCTAACATGCTAAGCAAAGCTTAGTGGTGCTTGTATAAACATATTTTGTCACTTAATATTAAAGGAAAATACTTATGGAAATATAGTAATAACACTTATTTTTAAGAAATATTTCAATATATTAACTATTTTTAATAACAAACCAACATAATATTTTAATTACACAAAATAATTACTTTAACTTTATAAAAGTCATCATGCTATACTATACTTTCGGTATTGCAACTTTCTCTTTATGAATCATTTTATTATAGACTTGTTTTCTCATTTGATAACATTGCTCACAATACGCTTATTTTATTTTTCAATAAGTCTTCCTTTTCAATTTCACATATAGGATAATTTCATTCAATATATAATTTTCAGCACTTAAATTTAGTATATACTTTGGAGCACTTTGTATCTTATATCATTATATATACTTTCAATCATTACAACACTTATAAAGTTATTGATTAATTCAATAACTTGAGCATAACATTTCCATTCCATGCATTAGAACTTTCACTTGTAAACATTAATATATATTAACAATCACTTTCACATTGTAACACAGTAAGTCAATTTCAAGTAATTGACTTATATTATTATTTTACATTTCTTCCATTATTCACAATTATTATATTCACATATATTTTTAATTTAGATATCTTCATTAAATATGCCCATACATATTGAACTAAGATCATAGGTTTGGATAACAATTTAGTGTAGCAATTTTAATGCCAAATCTCAAGAATGTATAATGGCAATTATGCCCACTATCACTGATAACACAATGTGTCCATTAATGGCATGAGGTGCCCACTATCACTATGGCTATCCTTCCTCTAGTTAGCCATTCAATCCAAAGCTAGATCTAAAATCAGTATGATTGGGCAATTCATTAGTTTTGATTAGCACTGAATTATTTGTATCATTTCACTGGTATAATACTTTTATCAACATTTAGTATGATATATATTTGTCACGTATTTAAAGTTTATCACTTTTTTCCATACTTTAAAAACATACACATGAATTCTCAACACAAAATTAAGAAACATAAACATATTAGCCTCATATTAGGCCCGTATATCACAAAATCAAGCCAAAAACATTATCCAGATACCCCACGGTCGTGGCATCTCAACCCCACACCCGTGGGATACAAAATGAAACTGTCAAATGCCTTTGGAGACCCCCACGATCGTGGCATTCAAGGGCCACGACCATGTCATTCAGAACAGCTATGTTTTATCAAAATTTTTAAAGAAACAGCCTCACTCTTAAACCCATGGTTGTGGCGTGGCACTCAATTGCCAGGCCCATGGCATTGGTTTTGGGTCTGTTTTTGGAGTAATTCTTCCTCCAACAGTCCCAACTTTTATGCCACACCCTTTACACCTTTAAGCCACGCCCGTGGCATCCCAAAATCATGTATTTTGCACTTTTAACTTCATTAAACACAAATATATTGAAGATCTAAGTCAAAAATGTATCAAAACCAAATTTTTGACATAAAAAGAGTTCATATCAAATAATTTACTAAAACTTCACTTAATCAAACTTTCAACCATCTCGTATGGATAAAAACAACATCAAACCACCCAATTCTCATAAGGGTTGAATTAAGAATCAAACTCATCACATAAAAGTTATTTTTCACCCATCAATCAAGTTAATCAATACTTTCAAGAAATATTTTATTATAAATAACTCAATCAATCAATTCAAACATTAAAACTTATAAAAATTCATATATTTGCAAATTATAATACATAAGCACATACCTCCTTCATAATCCCTCTTCTTCTCTCTTTTCCCTCTTTTTCTTTGATCACTTGCTGATAATTTCACCTTTTCTAGCTTTTTCTTTTAAAAATTTATAATCATATGTAATCTACTCTAAATTTTATTTGATTTGAAGAAAGGAAGTTGAAGAAAATAAGAAAAATAGTGGAGGTGATGGTGTTTGGCGTGGAAGATGGGAGAAAGGAAAAGAAGACTCTACACACACACGTCTACACACATATATATATAATATATTTAATCAAGTGAGGGAATGCTTATAATAACTATGGTGCACCCTCATTCTTAACCATTGATTCTAAATCAAGTTTTAGTCCCGTAAAATAGTAAAAATAATTTCTTCAGTAAATTTTGAGATATACTATTCTCTATTCTCTACTTATAGCATTTATGCACATTACTTTTATCACTATACATTATCAATTATCAATATTAGTTAAAAAGTTCCATGTTTAAAATCTTGACTATTACACTTCTTGCCTCTTCACCTTAGTGATCATTAGATTTGTCAAAAGTGTAATAATAGCTTAGGGTAGGTCATTGGGTTTATAAGTCAATAAAGAGAAAGCTAAAATCTCATAAAAGCTCAAAGGGACAACTAGGGATTGATATCAATAGGGTTGATACTAGTTGTTAGCTAACCAAATAATGACTAGATCATTTCTCTTCTAACTAAGCAGAGTTCAATTTCGCCTTGAAAGTTGGTTAAAGCATGTTCTAAGACTGACTAGGACCTAGACAAAGGTAATTATATAGAAGCCCTCTCTAAGTAAGCTTACACAACTTAATGCTATAGAATAATTCCCTTACCTAGTAAAGTCATTTGAATAATGATGCATAGATGCAATAATTTATAAATATCAAGTTAAATTCATCATCGGTTGAGCACCAAAATGAAAAAAGACCAACAAAAATTTTGATGAAAATAATTTATTTCAAGCAACTTTAAATTTGAAAAATACGATTTTTCCATAAAACACAAAATAAAGAATAAAACAAAAAAACAAACAAGCCAAGGGAAGTTTGTTGAGTTAAGCTTCTTCTCCCTTCACATACCATCTTGAAAAGAGGATAAGACAAGATCTTCCTCAAATCCTCCTCCTACCATGAAAGTTGCTGGTGGTGGCACTCTGTTAAACCTAGGCAGAGGATTGCTTTTGGTATTAGGCTTATCCGGCTCGGGTAGCTTACCACTATCAATCAAATCTTAGATCTCATGCCTTAGATGAGCACATTTATCCATCTCATGCCCTTGCATTTGATGAAATTAACAGAAGGCCTCAGCATTGAAGTTTAGTGGCAGAGGATTATGTAATGGTCGAGGAGCCAATGGTTGTAACAAGCCTTCTTTTGTAGCTTGTTGAAAACCCAAGATAGAGGTTTCCCCAATTCTGAGAACTGCCTTCTATTTTCTTGACTAGTTGTATTAACATCAACTTCCTTTTGTGTGCTTTGATTACCCGACTGGTAGTTCCCTTTCTCATTCCTTCTTGCCAAAAAGTGGTTCTTCTCCTTTTCCCATTCTTCAATTTGCAAGCTAGCTTGCAAAAGGTCTTTGAAGTCCCTTATAAGGGTGTGAGATAGCCTCTCACAGAAATTAGGCAGGATGCCTTTGACTATCATTCTTATCTGATCCGACTCATCACGCCTCTTCTTGAGCAAAGCAGCCTTATTCCTCCATATCTTCACATAGTCCACAAAATTCTCATTTGGCCTTTGCCTAATGGTCTCCACCTCCATTAAGGTAACTTTCAGTTCGACATTGTACCCATATTCTTGAACAAAAGCCTTATATAACAAATCCTAGTTCTTTTGAGTACTATCCTCTAAGGTGTTAAACCAGTTTTGGACAACAGGGTACAATGAGAGCATGAAGTACCTTAGAGTTTGAGCCTTAGTAGCTCAAGCAGATTGCATGGCAGTGATGTATTGTTTGACATGCAAGTGAGGATTTTTTGTACCATTGTACCTAGTGAAGGAAGGCATCTTGAAATTATAAGGGACCTCCTCATCTTGTTCGAACTTGTCGACCTCCGACATTTCTTCAATTTTCAACTTCTTCTCAAATTTCTTCTCCAAATCAGCAATCAGTTTATCAACATTAGAAGTTTTAGTCTTTTCCACAGTTGCCCTTTCCACAACCCTCGGTTCTTTCTTCTTATCTTAAGGATCTTGGAAGTATTGAGCCTAGTCATCATCATCATCAATGACCACTTTGCCATCCTCAAAAGCCACTTCACCAACCTTAGCCTTCCCTTTGTCCTTCGACTTCTTGGTGCTAGTAGATGCCTTGGCATTGTTCCCCAAAATTGCAACAAATTGGTTCTTCATGGTCTCAGCCAGGGCCTCTTTTAGTTCTTTCATCTTGACATTGAGGGCATCGTCCACCATTCTTTGAATTTGTTCGGGCTCCATTATTCTTGGTGAGAAGGTAATTGAGTCGCTACTGGATTTTATGTCACTAGCATAGGTGGGGTTTTCGTACACTCTTGAGCTACTGTACTCCAGGTCTATGAGCCATAAAGGATTAATGATATGTTATACAATACGTGTATGCATTTATGCATGTATGCACAAATAATAAATAAACAAAGATAATTAGAACGTTCCTTCCAAACTTGTAACTTCCACACATGAATGGTAAGTCTCTTTTCCTAGGTTTATGGTCAACAAAATACTAACATGGGATATTTATTTTTTGAAAAGTTCCCTTGGACGATTCAATCAATAGTTACATTTTCTAATATAGAAGTTGGTCCATGATAATTCCCATTAATTAGGTTGTAATCCATTGAATCTCAACTAAAATAGCTTTTATGCTATATTGGATTAAAACTAAATTAAGTGGTTTATCATAATCATAAATAGATTTCTTATTTGAAAAAATAACTAATGATTCATGCCAAAAATAAGCCCATGATTAATAATTCTTAGTACAAACTAGGCTCAAAATTGATTTTTGTTATTCCATAATTGACCTAAATATTCATAAGCTCTTTTGAAAAGGTTGTGAAAATAATTTTATTTCTAAGCCCATTGTAAAATGATTTTAGAAAAAATGGATTTTGGGCTTTGGGCCATTAGAAAAGAATTTTTGACTTATTTTTAGAAAAGTTTTATGTCCAAAGACCATTTCAAAAATTTTAAAAATTATTTTGGTCTTTTGGATTTAGAGGAAAAAATTATTTGAGCTCACAATGTAATTGGGTCATATTAGAAAAAGAACAAACCAAATAAGCCATGATTTAAATCAAGATAAATTAACCATAGTCAAACAACAAGCATTTGATGTAAAAACCTAAGGAAAGTAACTAAGCCAATTACATGAGCTTTAGTATTTGGGTTAAAAGGCTTAGGTTCCCATAGCAAGTATATATGAAAAGGTATAAGGCTATGAGTGGTTATGTCATGCTCGATCTTCATACCTTGAGTGAAAGTATGGTATCCTTTACATAGCACAACACGGGTAACACGGGCGTTCTAACTTACGTACACGATGTAATCTAAATGATGCAATGGATAAAATCATGATAAGAAAGAATAGAATAATATAAAGACCAACGAAATCAACTTCTCTTATCCCCAGTGGAGTTGCCACAGTGAGAGGGAATTTTTGCCCCCACTCCCACGTGGAATGATTATTGTGACTTCGGCACTGCTAGGTTCAAGGCCTTAGACAAATAAAATTAAAGAGACATACCTACATTTGAAGGATCTACTAAAAATTGATGATGAAATTCTTAGCCAAGCTTAACACCAAGATAGAAGATTGCTTGCTGCCTTTATTACTTATTGTTGCTTGGTTGTTGC
Organism: Garcia nutans; assembly: GCA_947685225.1. Taxonomy (NCBI): domain Eukaryota; kingdom Viridiplantae; phylum Streptophyta; class Magnoliopsida; order Malpighiales; family Euphorbiaceae; genus Garcia; species Garcia nutans. The sequence continues at coordinate 5,991,809 of CANTUV010000013.1, forward strand.
TTTATTATTGCTTTTGAATTTCCAAAACCTAGTCCCTAAATCAATTGCTAAGAAAAAGTCTGAATAGTTTTTCCCTCCAAAATCCTATCCTTGTTTCTATGTTTCACACTGTTATTTATAGGCAATTCAAAAAAATAAAACCTACTTGATTAAGGAAATAAAATCTAATTAGGAAATAAATTGAATCATCTGAGTAAAATAAGTTTTGGGCAGAAATTGGCAGCGCGCGCGGGCTGCTGGGTGAGACTGGCGTGCGAGGATCGGCGTGCTACTGTGGTCTGGCGAGGGCATGCTGGGGCTCAATTCTGTCACAGGCTTTGCCTGCAGCGAATTGGCCCAAGCCAATTCGTCGCCGCAACTTTCGTCGCTGATTCTGCCTTCGCCGATTCATCCATTTTTATTTTTTATCCTTTTTATTTTTTATTAAAAATAAATATTATTATATTATTAAAAATAAATAATAAAAATAAAATAAATATTATAAATAATAAATAAAATAAATACCACAAAAATTATTTCGGACCGAACTTGGTTAAAAATTAAGGGTCTACACACACGCTGGTTTCAAGATAATTTAGATGGACCAAAATAATATTTTTGGATCTAGACCAACATATAAAGCCTTTTGGGCCCAATGTGGGTATGTTTGTCTTTATAATATGTGTATGAAAAGTGAGCATTGATGGTGATGTAGAATATGGTAACTATGATGATTTGAGTTCTGTTGATGGTGTATGCCTCTGTGAGATGTAGAATGTGTGAATGATTGAGTATTTATGCATAATATGTTAAAATTGTTATGTATACAAGTATGTGCCACTAACCTTTGGATCTTAGAGTGGTTGTATGTGCCGCACAGGTGATAGCACTGCAGATCAGAGAGGTTAAGACTATAACAGATAGTTGGAGATTGAGTCACCACAAGACCAATCTGGTTGTAATGCATAATGTTGTCCCATTATGGCTACCAAGAGGGGGTGAATTAGTTGATTTGAAGAAGTGATGGTAAATTGAAATTTTAAAATGGAACAAAGCAAGAAAGGAGTAAAGTATAGAAGAATGAACATAAGGAGTTTATAGTGGTTCGGATTACCTCAATCTTACATCCACTTCCTTAGAAACTTGTTAAGGTTCCACTGATCTTGAGTTTTTACAAACTCAACTATAACTTGGTATTTTCACAAGCTCACACCGAACTTTTACAAGGTTTGAGAATTTCCCTCATAACCCAACAAGAGTTTTCTCAGGCTTACTTTATTACCTAAGTATTTCAATGTTCACACTCAAACTTATAATGGTGTTTTAATGCTCACATCCAACACTTAAAGAATACAAGTATAAATTTTGATGCAAAGAAATTAAAGATGTTAAACTTGGCTATTACAATCTCAATCTTACTTAAAAATGTGATTTTTTGTGGTATTTATAGCCTTTAAGTCTCAAACTAGCTATTTGGAGTGGGAGCCAACATGTTTAACTCTTGTCTCCCACTTTTTTTTTACTTTTTCGAGCACGTTAATGGTTAGACTGCCTTTAGTCCAGTTGGCTCAAGCTCGGCATGGTCAGCCTTTAGTCCAGTTAGATCAGGCTCTGCATGGTTGGACTGAGCTTAGTCTAGTTATGCTCTTCATATTTTCTAACAAAAGTTCTTCAACAGCTAGTACACACGGTGTCTACTTATTGAGTGGATAAACAACGACTATATTTTTTAAACTTCATACCAGTAGTATGCTCAGGAATAGTTTAGTCTTGTCAGTCGCCATCTATTATGATGAGATTTTGAGAGTATTAAAGACTGTGAGCACTACTGGAACTTCTTGGATTTTTAGCTCTAGCTCAGTGAGGTCGAACTACATCAAGTTCGGTCATACCTGCCATGGCATGCTGAAGTTTTTGAAGTATTCAGTGACTATGAGTTCTACTAGATTTCTTTGAGGATTTAGCTCGGGATCTGGTATGGGTGGACTACTTGATGGTCTAATTGGAAAAGGTAGTCCGTTCACAAGGTAGGAGTGACATTGAGCATGAGCTCTTCTGGATACTTTGGCTTGAGTTTGGGTTGATTTGCATCATCTTCGGTTCTATCAGCTAAGGCTCAATTCATACTCTGTCTATTCATCTCATCCTCGGTTCTATAATTATAGCACATGATCTGTTCAGTTCATGCTTTGTTTGTTCAGCTTGTCCTTGGCTATGGTCGTAACACTCTCTAGTTCAGTAAGTTCAATTTTGGAATATTCATGCTTCACTTTGTTGCTCAACATTTCAATATTAGTGCACAGACTTTCAGTAGGCTTCGGTCAGGAACAACAAGCTTTATTCAATTTTGTCATTCCTTAGCTTGGTATGGCAAGCTGTTCTCTGAGTTCGGTCAGTCTGGTTATTGGTCCAGTCGGCCTCTGGAGATTACTTCAACAAATTTATGTCATGCAAAATGTAGCTTAGTACAAATATTAGTCCTATTCAATTTGATTGCCTAAGATCAAAATAGAGACCAATTGTTTAGCTAACAATCTCCCCCTTTTTGACTTTGGCAATTAAATTGAATTGATTTTTGTCTAAAGAGTGTTCTTACTCCCCTTTAGTATGTGCTTCTGCTCCCCTTTAACATATGCAATTCTATTCCAACAATTCAAATAATCTCTCCCCCTTTTACAAAGACAAAAAGAACGTAAAATCAAATGCAAACATTAAATAAAGCTAATTTTTATTAAAATGATACAAATAACACATAAATATTTATGAATGATCATTTGCATGTAATGTCCAACAAAAGAGAGAGAGATCATACAAGAGAATAAAAAATAGAAATACAAATGTTAAGGTAATTGTGTATAAGGAGGATAATAATCATCACTATTTTTATTTCCCTCTTCCTCTTCTTCCTTTCCTAAACCTTCATCAAAGATTCTGGTTGTTATTCCTTCATCTCCTTCTTCATCTGATTGGCGACATTTAGGAATGCCTATGAACTCTTGCATATCCCTAAAGTCCATATGAAGGTGAGAGACTCTCTTGGTAAGATCATCAATGTGAGAGGTTTGGGAGGAAATTTAATCTTGAATTTGATGGAGGATGTCAAGGATTGATCCTTGGGTTCTAGAGGTTTGAGGTCTTAGAAGTTCTACTTGAAAAGACTTTTGACTCTCATCAATAATTCTTAGCCTTTTTCTTTGTTGAATTTTATTACCTTGAGCACCAAAAGCATAATGGTATGTGCCATCAATTTCCACTATGCATTTAGAGTTTTTCAAGTATTTGATGTTGATGGGAGATTTCACAGGATCAAGGGGGTTTTAAAGAGTGGCTAAATTGGTAGAGCATTCACATATTTGGCAAGATGGGTGATAAAAGATGTGATCAAAAGTATTCTAATGGATTTGTTTCAGAGATTGAGAAATTGGTCAATTAGAAACTTACCGGTTTAAATTTTCACCTTTTTCTCCAAGCAATAGAGAAACAAAAGATTTTTGTGAGTTACTTTCTCATTGCTTTCACCTCTAGCATTGATGGTATAGGTGATAATTCTATGAAGGATCCAAAGAGGTAAGGTTCTAAGGTGTTTGGCATTGGATAGTTTGTGGAAATTGATTTCTAAGGAAATTTCTCTCCAAAAATCAAGTAAGATAGGATCAGAAATAGAGGGATCAGATAGATAAAAGATACCTTTTGTGTTGAATCCCCAAATGGAGAAAAATTCTTGAAAAGAAAATTTGTAGGAGACGTTGAAATGTTTAAATGTGATAGAATAGGGTCCTCGAGATTCCAAGTCTCTCTTCTCAACTACTAAAGTAGTGAGAAATTCTTTGGTTATAGATTCCCATCCAAGATAATCGTTCTCTAAGAAAACAAATTGTTCCCACCCAAGATATGACAAGGCTTTTATGAACATATGATTTAATGCCTAGGGATTCTGAAATGAAAGAAGAAGAAATTTTGTTTGGTTCACATTTTTTATTTTGGATGATAGCATACCTTTTCTTCTCTACCTCACTCAAGTGTCTTAGAATGTGAGTCCTTGGCCTAGATTTTTCCATAGGAGTGGAAGAAGTGGCAATTCCCTTGCCCTTCTCAAGTCTTGAAGCTTTATTCTTGGAGGTTTTAGGAGCCATGAAGATGATGATGATGATGAAATTGAATGAGAAATAGATATTTTAAGTTTTTATAAGTGAAATCAAGTATAAAATATCATAAACGTTGAGTGTAAGGGGGTTTATATAGAGTTTGGAGGTCAAACTAGCCATTTATTACTGTTAGAGAAGTTTTATGCACGTTTTGGAAGGTTTCCAACTGCTAGAAATTTTGAAAATTTTGAGTTTGCCCGAGCGGATCACTTATAGTATGGTCGGGTGTTCATAAAATTTTGAAGGAGTTCAGTCAAACTAGGTCTTAGTATGCACGGTTGAGCGAGACAAGTTGTGGTATAGTCGGCCCAATGCTAGTTTGGTCATACTAAGACATAGTCCTGGCGGGCTCAGAAAATTTTTCAAAGAAAAAGAAGATTTGTAGATATCAATTTGTGGTCTTTTAATGCATGATCAAAATAGATGTAAATGAGGAACTAGGTCATGTTAAAAATATACTTTTGCAAGCAATTCTAATTCCATCATTGATATGCATATGAAATTAATTAAATTAAATGTACTACCATCTATCATGCCAATATATTGTTTTATGAAATTCAGTCTTTCTTCATTTAAGGATTTTGTAAAAATATTAGCAAATTGATTTTGAGTGTTTATAAATTCTGGAACAACATTTTGATTTTAAAAATTGTCTCTCAAGAAATTATGCATAATATCCATATGTTTTGACCTAGAATGTTGAATTGAATTTTTTGATAGATTAATGGTACTTGTATTGTCACATTTAATGGGAATGTGATAAAAAATTTTACCATAATCTAGCAATTGTTGTTTCATCCATAAAACTTGTGTACAGCAAAAATATGCAGCAACATATTCAGCTTCTGTGGTAGAAAGAGCAACCGATACTTGTTTCTAGCTAAACCAAGAAAGTAGGCAATCACAAAGAAAATAGCATGCACTGATCATGCTTTTTCTATCCAATAGGTTATCAGCAAAATTAGCATCTGAAAACGTAAAATGTTAAATGATGTATTTCTAGGATACCAAAGTCCTAAATTCATTATTCCACTCAAATATTTTAAAATCCTTTTAGTGGCATTCAAATGGGATTCCTTATGGCATGATTGAAATCTAGCATACAAACAAACACTATACATTATATCAGGTCTAGAAGCAGTTAAATAAAGTAGTGATCCAATAATACCTCGACATTTCTTCTCCTCAACTTTCTTACCACTTTTATCTTTATCCAATTTCAAGGATGTGCTCATTCGAGTCTTGATTACTCTATAAACATCCATGCCAAATTTCTTAAGAAGTTCCTTTATATATTTGGATTGTTGATAAAGATTCCATCCTTGCATTACTTTACCTGTCGACCAAAGAAGAACTTAAGTTTACCCATCATGCTCATTTCAAATTCCCTAGTCATGCAAGAAGCAAACTCTTGGCATAAAGATTCATTAGTAGCACAAAATATAATGTCATTAATATAGACTTGCACAATTAAAATATTATGCAATTTCTTTTTAACAAAAAGTTTAGTGTCAACTTTGCCTTTTGTAAAATCATTTTCGATAAATAAGCACTAAGTCTATCATACCAAGCTCTTGGAGCTTGTTTCAAATCATACAATGCCTTGGTTAATTTAAAAACATGATTTGGATTTTGATAATCTTCAAAACTAGGGGGTTGTTCAACATATACTTCTTCATTTATAAAACCATTTAAAAAAGCACCTTTGACATCCATTTAAAAAAATTTAAAATTCATATGACATGTAAATGCAAGTAAAATTATAATTGGTTCTAATCTTGCTACAAGGGCAAACGTCTCATCACAATCAATGTCTTCCTCTTGGTTATAGCCTTTGGCTACCAATCTAGCTTTGTTTCTAGTAATAAGACCATCTTCATCAAGCTTATTCCTATATACCCATTTGACCAATAGTTGGATGATCCTTGGGTCTAGGAACAAGTTCTCACACTTTGTTTCTCTAAAATTGATTGAGTTCAACTTGCATAGTAATCACCTAATGTTCATCACTAAGAGCCTTCTCAATGGTCCTTGGCTCAATTTGAGAAACAAAATCAATATTAGAATCTAAGTATTTAAATTTTGATCTTGTAGTTACTTCTTTTGAAATGTCACCAATGATGAGTTTCCTTGGATGATCCTTTTGATAATGCCAATCTTTGGGTAGCTCTTGAGTCTCCTCTTGTTCCAAACAAAATTAGTTCATCATTCTCTTCTTTTGGAACATTGCTTATTTCAAGCTCTTCAAATCTGCCTTCAAAATCATTAAGAAGACTATCTTTCCCATGAACAAGCTTGGATGATTTATCAAAAATAACATGCATTTTTTCTTTATCTACTAGAGTTCTCCTATTAAATACTATATATACTTTGCTAAAAGATGATTATCCTAAAAAGACTCCTTCATCATATTTGGATGAGAATTTTTCAAGGTTGTCCTTGGTATTTAATATAAAGCATTTGCATCTAAATACTCTAAAGAAGTTTTTAAATTTTAGGTTTTCTTCCATTTCATAGCTCATAAGAAGTTTTTTTCATTAAGGTTCTTTTGAAAACTCTGTTTGAAAAATAACATGCGGTATTAATGGCTTTCGTCCAAAAGTATGAGGGTAATTTATACTCATTAAGCATTGTTTTAGCCATTTCTACCAATGTTCTATTTTTTCTTTCAACCACACCATTTTGTTGTGGTATTCTAGGAGCTAAAAAATTATGTGAAATGCCAAGTTCATTGCAAAAATTTTCAAAGTTCTCATTTTCAAATTCTTTGCCATGATCACTTCTTATAGATGTGATCACATAGCCTTTTTCATTTTGAACTCTTGTTGCAAAAATTTTGAAATGATAAAAAGCTTCATTCTTTTGAGCTAAGAAATTAACACATGTAAACCTTGAGTAATCATAACAAGTACAAATTCATCTAACTTGCCTCCTAGACTAGCAACTATATTAGGACCAAACAAATCAAAATGTATTAGTTCTAGAGGTCTAAATGTACTTACAATATTTTTAGTTTTAAAAAAACTATTATGTTGTTTCCCAAGTTGACATGGTTCACAAATTTTATCTTTATTGAATCTTATTTTAGGAAGACCAGCTACAAGTTCTTCTATGCATAGACATTGTAATTGATCCGTATTAGCATGTCTTAATCTTCTATGCCAAAGCCAAGCATCATTACTAATAGTGACTAAACATTCAAAAGCATTATTAGAGTGTAGGTCAATTTTATATTTGTTACCAATTCTACTTCCATTGAATGCAAGTTCGCCACTAGAATAGGTAATTTTGCATCCTTTAGAATCAAAATTGACATTATATTCTTTGTCACATAATTGACTAACACTAAGCAAGTTATATTTCAATCCATCAACTAACCACACATCATCAATCATATTTTTGCCAAGCATACCAATAAAGCCAATGCCTATAATTTTTCCTTTTGCATCAGTTCCAAAAGTTACATTATCTCTTTGCTTGTATGTGAGTGTTCTGAAAATTTTTCATCACTGGTCATGTGCCTTGAGCATCCACTATCCACAAGCCAAAACACTTTCATTGATACTAGACTTTAGGCATACCTATAAAATGATAAAATTTTACCTTCTTTTAGGTACCTAAATAAACTTGGGTCCTTGGGGGTTAGTTATAGAAGGATCTTCTAATTTGAGGTGAGACTTTCTAATATAGCAAATTGTACTTTATGTCTAAATTTCATTCAATATTGGCATTGATACAAGGTTTTATATTTTTGCATCCTTTTTCTATTGAACCTTGAAGAATTAAATTGACAATCACATGTGTGAGTGTGATATGATTGTTTACATGCATATTTGTGGTTGTGTTCATGCCTTTTGTACATGTATGCATAATTTCTCTTGGAACCTTAGTTCTAGAGATAAGAGTAGTCTTTTTAGTAATTTTTGGCTTAGTGTATGCTTGTGTATTCTTTACAACTTCAACACTAGAAGTTTGAGTTGTAGATGCTTTAACAAATGTTGGTGCTTTAGATGAAGTAGTAGAAGAGCCATAGAACCCTAAGCCTTACTTAGAGGAAGGTGGCCTTTGGGCACTAATTACTGTATCCAAGGCTTCCTTACCCTTATGAAACTTTGAAATAGAATTTTTTAGCTCATTTATTTATTCTTTCAAATTGTGATTTTCCTTAGAAATTTTCTCTAAGCTAGATGAATTTTTTGACACTTCATCTAAAGATTTCTTTAATTGTTCATTTGACATTTTTAATTCTAAAGTAAAATTATTCAAAGAAATAAAGTCTTTCTCTAGCTTAGAACACTTTTCCTTATAAAATTTCATCTTAGAAAAATATTTTTGGACTCTTAGGTTCATAAGCTCAACTATATCATCATCTAAAGTATCACCAACATTATCACTATATGCATTAGAGTTTAGGGATTGAGTACTTATTTCATTGGTGTGATCATCATCATCTCCAATAGCCAAGAGACATAGATTTGCAATTCCTTGCTCTTCCTCCTCTTCTTCTTCACTTGAAGAGTCATCTTCCCATGTAACTTTAAGAGATTTCTTCTTCTCCTTATCCCATTTCTTTTTGTTCTTGATTTTGAAGCAATCCATTTTGATGTGACCCAATTTGCCACACTCATAACATTTTACTTCATTTTTCTTCTCCTTATCATTGAAAGAGGATTTAAAGGAATTACCTTTATTTGCTTGTCATCTTCTCTTTCTTTTCCATTCACTGAATCTCCTAAATAGCATGGCCATTTCTTCATCATCACTATCACTATCTTCTTCACTTGAGCTTTCAACTTCTTTGGTTGCTTTGAGAACTATGGCTTTCTTCTTGTCCTTCTTAGGCTTATCATCTTCTTTTTCGGTATGCAATTCAAAAGTGAGGAGTTCACCAACTAGCTCGTCGGTTCTTAATGTGCTAAGATTATGAGCTTCTTCAATTGAAGAGACTTTTGATTCAAAGTTCTTCTTTGCTCTAAGTGCTCTCAATATTTTGCCATTGACATTACCTTGATCATAGATTTTTCCATATTTCTTTAAGTTATTGACAATAGCAAGTAGTCGATTTGTCATTTCGGTGACATTTTTGTTGGGCTTCATCTTTAAGAGTTCATACTCATGTACAAGCATTTAGGTTTTGGTGAACCTCACTTGAGTAGTAACCTCATGATAATTCTCAAAAGTTTTCCAAATGTTATGTGCACAAGTAAGATGTTAGATTCTTCCAACTTCTTCTCTAGAAATAGAATTCACCAAGATGGAAGATGCTCTATTATTCTTGTAGTAGGCTCTTTCTTGAGCATCCATCCACTTTTCTCTAGGAAGAGGCACTTGAATACCATCAATCTCATGAGTGGGAGGTTTCCACTCATTTTGTATGCATTTCCAAAGCTCAATTCCCTCACTATCAAGAAATAAATTCATCTAGTATTTCTAATAAAAGATATCCATTCCATCAAAGTAGGGTCTAAGAAAAGAATTGATTGAGATTTCCATGAGAGGTTGAGGTAGATGAAGAGGTGGATGCCATTATGGATAAAATTTCACAATTAAGCTTTTCAAAATTTTGAGACTCTGATACCAATTGTTGTCCCAAGATGGCAACCAAGAGGGGGTGAATTGGTTGATTTAAAGAAGTGATGGTAAATTGAAATTTTAAAATGGAACAAAGCAAGAAAGGAGTAGAATATAGAAGAATGAACACAAAAAGTTTATAGTGTTTCAGATTATCTCAATCCAACATCCACTTCCTTAACAACTTGTTAAGGTTTCAGCAATCTTGAGTTTTTTTCAAGCTCAACTCTAACTTGGTGTTTTCACAAGCTCACACCAAACTTTTACAAGGTTTGAGAATTTTTCTCACAACCCAACAAGAGCTTGTCCAGGCTTACTCTATAATCTAAGTGTTTCAAACTTATAATGGTGTTTTAATGCTCACACCCAACACTTAAAGAATACAAGTATAAATTTTGATGCAATGAAATGAAAGTTGTTAAACTTAGCTATTACAATCTCAATCTTACTCAAAAATGTGATTTCTTATGGTATTTATAGCTTTCAAGTCTTCAACTAGCCGTTTGGAGTTGGAGCCAACATGTTTGATTCTTGTCTCTTACTTTGTTTTACTTTTTTGAGAAAGTTCATGATCGGACTACCTTTAGTCCAATCGGCTTAGGCTTGGCATGATAAGACTGCCTGTAGTTCAGTCATATCAAGCTCTGCATGGTTGGACTAAGCTCGATCCGGTCGTGCTCTTCATATTTTCTGATAAAAGTTAATCAATGGCTAGCACACGTGGCATCAACATAATGAGTGGATAAATGACTATATTTTTTAAACTTCGTACCAGTGGTATGCTCAGGACTAGTTCAGTCCAGTCAATCATCATCTGGTATATTGAGATTTTAAAAGTATTGATGACTGTGAGCATTACTAGAACTTCTTAGATTTTTAGCTCTAGCTCGGTACGGTCAGTCATACCTACTGTGGTATGCTAAAGTTTTCAGAGTATTCAGTGATCGTGATCTCTACTGGATTTCTTTGAGGATTTAGCTGAGGCTCTGGCATAGGAGGACTTCTTGATGGTTCGATCGGAATAGGTAGTCCATTCACAAGGTGGGAATAACATTAAACATGAGCTCTTTTGGATACTTTGGCATGAGATTTGTCCGATCTTCTTCATCCTCGGTACTATCAGCTAAGGCTCAGTTTGTACTCTGTCAATTCATCTCATCCTTGATTCTATTATTGTAGCACGCAATCTATTCAGTTCGTGCTTTGTCTATTCTGCTCATCCTCGATGATGGCCATAGCACTCTCTAGTTCGGTAAGTTCGATTTTGGAACATTCGTGCTTCGCTTCATTGCTCGGCATTTAGTATTGGTGCATAGACTTTCAATAGGCTTTGGTCAGAAACAACAAGCTTTGCTCGGTATTATCATTCCTCAGCTCGATATGGCGAGATGCTCTCTGAGTCCAGTCGGTCTAGTTGTTGGTCTGGTCGGGCACTAGAGAATACTTCAACAAATTTAAGTCCTACAAAATATAGCTTGGTACAAATATTATTCATATTCAATTTGATTGCCTAAGATCAAAATAGAGACCAATTGTTTGGCTAACACATAACATGTAAATTATTTGTTTACTTGATAGTTTTAGTAAAGAATTGAAAATGTAATGAAATTACATTATTTATATGTGAAAAATACTTGAACTTGATATGGAGAAATGAGGAAATTTTGGGAAATTATTTATTGGAAGTGTTTTTTTTAATGTGCAGGCTGTATTTTTATTGAATTATGGGATATATTGAAAACACAGATAAAACTCAAGTGAATTTTTCTCAGAGATTTTATTTATTTATAAATAATTATTTATACTAATTAAAATGGAAATTTTTATGATGGAACTTATCATGGCACTCTTTTATGCGTATTTTACATATGCGAAATATATGTATTGTACTTATATAGGATATAAGGATGTTACATTTATTTTGGTATCAAAGTCTAGGTTTGAGATTTTTGACCTAGGTGGGTTTTGAAAATGAGGAAGGAGAATTTTAAAATGTGATTTTAGCACATGCTTAAGCTTGGCACTTAAGTTAGTCTCTGATGTGGCAATGTATGTTTGATATATGAGATATAAGTTGAGATGATGTCTGGGATGTATGGATTAGAGTGCCATAGTGGAAGTGTCTTTTTAGAGATTTTAGATTAAGGATTTTTGGAACAATCATTTGAAAATTAAGATTTATGTTTGATTCAATTGCGAAATAAGTGAAATTAAGGAAATGATTTAAGATATGAAATAAAAACCTTGAGAGATTAGTATGATGGTTGCTGGAAATTCTGCATATGTGCTGCGAAGTGATCTAAAGACATTAAATGAGCTTAAAATTTTAAGTGAAAGTTTTTCTATGTGTTAGTATGATGTATGAAATTTCATAATTTTTAAATATGATTTACTATTTAATAAAAATAGAAGAAACACAAACTATTGGAGCTATTTCAGTAATTCAAAATCTATAAAATTTAGAAACATATTTAAAAACTATAGAAAATGACTATAGAAAAATATGAAAAATTATAAAAAAGATCATATGTATTACTAGGACATATGTTTAAAATTTCATAAATTTTTATTAAGGTTTAGTACCTAAAAAAATTGGTTAAATAGGTACTTCCAGAGAAATTATTGAAGAAACAGAATCTATGGTTTTGGAAGACTTAATTTTTAAATATAGTAAAACAACTTAGAAAAATCTAAAATTTTAAATATAAGTCCATATATATGTCTAGTGAACATGGTTAAAAGTTTGTAATATCTAGTGAAGATTTAATGATGAATGGGAAGTTGAAAATTGAAAATTGGTATGGAAATCAGAAAGTCAGGTAGATTTGTGGAATTAGGAAACAAACAAAATTTTATGTAGCAAATAAATGAAGGAAATTATGAAAATTTACATATGGAGTTTTTAATAAATTAGAACTAAGGGTTTGTAAATAAAAAAAATGGAAGTGCCAATGTATGATATTGTAGCATGAATCGATTGTGTTCTTTGAGAGTTTATTATTATTTATTTATTTGATTTAGATGAATGGAATTAATAATGACATATTGAGTAAATTTTAAGATTGCAATGTAACCAATTCAATTGAAATTGAATGTTAAAAATAGATGTATACCTAGAGAAGGAATAAGCGTTCATTATATGTGAGTAGCAAATTGATATGACATTTTTGAGAAAATAAGTAGGTTTTTAAAAATATGTGGATAGGAAAGTTGATAACATAATTGACAATTTATGACTTGAAATAGTTTAAAAATATATATAAGATATTTTTGATGTAGATGAAAATATAACCTTTTTACTTGAAGGTATTATTTATGCAATGGTGGTGTATGTATGCTTTCATCTTGATAAATTAAGGGGTCTTTCTAGTAGCTCAAACATTTATGAGAGGGAGATCCTAATGAGAAAGTTGCAAATTAATCTATTGTAGTTTAAGTAATTTGTAAAATTATAAAGAAAGAGAATTTGACATTGCAGAAAATTATTATGGATATCCTTAAGAAGAGTAATATGTGTATGTGCGATGAAAAAGGAGCATGATGTCTCAGAGATAGATAAAAATAAATTTTTATTATCTAGTAGCACTATTTATACATTGATGAATAATTTATAATTTAGTGGTATTGTTAGAATTGGAAATTTTTTTTGGATTGATTATGGATTGGTATAAATATTTAAGGTTATACATAAGACTGAGAGTTGAAATCAATGGGTGTGTAAAGAGTTATTCTACTGTGATAGATAATTTCAAGAACAAAACTATTTAAGGGGGGAAGACAAAATGTAACATCCCCAATTTTAGTGTACATTGGAGTAATCAACATGGAGGATTAAGTAGGTGTGATTGGAAGAGAAAAATATGCGAGGTACATCAAATAGATACAAGATATATATAGTATATTTGATATATACATAAAATATATATTACATATACAAGACATATAAATATACATAAAATATATAATACATATAAGTGAAGTATGTATTTGTGTTGGAATATAGTAATTATGATAATAATAAAATAATAAACAGTAATGAATAAAATAAATCAAAATTAAAAATAAATTTGATAATGGAAGATGATGGAACTTTGAATGTTTATTAAATATTCATTAATTAATTACTTAATTAATAATAATAATTAAAGAGAAAGGAAAGTTAAAGGAAGAGATAAATATTATAATATTTTATTATATTTTAATTAATTAGTAAATTATTAATTATATATGCGGCTAGGAAGAAGGGAAAGAAAAAGGGCTATTTTCTTCTTCTTCTTCTTCTTGAACGTGAGCCATTGAAGAGGGTGAGAGTTTGATTTTAGTTTATGTTATACACCAAATTCCATAAGAATTTCAAGAAAAATTAAGGAGATTTTGAAGGTTTATTGAGAATCTGAGTAAGTACTCTTTCTTAAGCTTATTTTTAACTGATTTTAAGAATATGCTTGAATTAGTTAGAGAGAGAAATTTGTGGTTAATTGAGAAAAATGATAGTTATGATATAGTTGGGATGTATATGTGCTAGTTTCATGAACAAATCATGGAAATGAACTTAAATAATGAATTTAGGGGTATGGAATGATTATGTGTGAATAAGGGTTTTGATATATATGAATATAATTCTTATAGTAGATTAATTCAATGTTATTTTAATATATATATATATATAATGATTTTATGGTTAAAAATTGATTATGGGGAAGTTTGCACAAAGTTGATCAATTTAGGGTTATGTAAAAATTAGAGTTTTGGTATGGATGCATAGAAGTGTTGAAATGGAATAATCAAATGTTATTATAGTATATATATATATGGTGATTTTATGGTTGAAAATTTAATATAGTTAAGTTTGGGTGAAGTTAGGGCTTACAGTAGGAATATGTTAAAATAAGGTTTGTAAAGGAGATGTTTATACTTATTGAATTGAATTATTCTAGTGTTATTTTGGTGTGTAGATAATGATTTTATGGTTCAATGTTAAAAATGAGTGGGTTTGATTGAGTTTTGAATAAGTTAGTAAGGGTAATTAATGTTTTGGTAAAATTTTGGTTAGAATAGATATAACGAGAACTTAATTGATTAAATTATGTTTAAATGGAACACCAATGCTATATTTAAACCTAAAATATGGATTATGATTGGATGAAGCAGATTTCCAAAATTAAAAAATTGAAGGGCAATTTGAGAAATGAAAGTTGGAGATTGAGATTGATTTGGAATTGGTCAAATTTGAAGTTAGTACATACTTTGGCACTTACTTAAATTGATGCATTGTCCAAAGCATAACACATTACAAATGATGAGTGTGTTATGTTACTTGAGTTTTGATGAATGAGTGTGTTAGGCATTGTTTGAAGTAACAATGCTAAATATGATTTGAATGTGGCATAATAAGCCATTTAAGAATGGCTAAAAAATGATGACATGTGTAAATTATGGAAAGTGCAAACAAATTATGCACTAAAGTGTGAAAGTTAGCCACATTTGTTATGTATGTAATAATGATGTTGATTATGAGTAGAAAGCTGGGAAAAGAATATGTAGTGTGGAAAAATAAGAGAAAAAGAGAATATGAGAAATGCAATTGCATGTTTGCTTTATATAGAGTCTAGTTTCGGGGAATTATTGTTGGTTATTATTATGCCAATGGGTGAGACACACCAGTATCACAAATATTATTACGACTTCGAGTGAGACACACTAGTTTCACAGATATTGTTACGCCTTCGGGTGAGACACACTGGTATTACAGATATTATAACACCTACGGGTGAGACACGTTGGTGTTATAATGATTGAGATGAACCAAAATGATATTTTTAGAATTAGACTAATATATAAAGACTTTTGGGCTCAATGTGTATGTGTTTGTCTTTATAATATGTGTATGAAAAGTGAGTATTAATGGTGACGTGGAATATGGTAATTATGATGATTTGAGTTTTGTTGATGGTGTATGCCTTTGTGAGATGCAGAATGTGTGAATAATTGAGTATTTACGCATAATATGTTAAAATTGTTATGTATCTTTATGTGCCATTAAGCTTTTGAGCTTAGTGTGGTTGTATATATCAAGCAAGTGATAGGGCTACAAATCAGAGAGGCCAAGACTGTGACTGATAATTAGAGATTAAGTCGTCACGAGACCAAACTGGTTGTAATGCATAACATGTAAATTATTTATTTACTTGCAAAGTTTTAGTAAAGTATTGAATAATGAAAGTACGTTATTTATATGTGAAAAATACTTGTAACACCCCTATACCCTATATACATACAATACATGCACCCCTTATATGTAAAATATGTATACATAATACAAGAATGTCACTGTTAAATCCATTAGAAAAGTCTTTATTAATTCAAATAGAATAATTTATTCATTTAAAAGGTAATACAATAAATAAATAAGTATAAGCAATTTAAATATTATTACAACATTTATTCATTAAAAATCTCTAGAAAAATTTCGCCGGAGTTTTATCTATAATTTTAGTAATCCCAAAAACAAACATACTCAACCTGCATAAAAATTTACACTTCCAAAATATATATATACATACATATTCTTATTCATTAATCAATTTCTCCAATATCATTCCCACAACCCAAATTTAATTAAAAGCTTCATGATCTTTTATATATATAATGTGTTTAAATATTTACATGCATATCAAGTTTCAACCTCTTTACATATA
Source organism: Garcia nutans (assembly GCA_947685225.1). Classification (NCBI taxonomy): domain Eukaryota; kingdom Viridiplantae; phylum Streptophyta; class Magnoliopsida; order Malpighiales; family Euphorbiaceae; genus Garcia; species Garcia nutans. Next base: position 6,008,202 of record CANTUV010000013.1, read on the forward strand.
ATATAGTTTGTACAAACATTGTATAATTAAATAAAATACATATTTACATGTTATGTAATGGCACTGGTATGGTGGCGAACTGATAAACTTCTAGGTTATCCATCTCTCACCTGCTACCTGCACGATAGACAAATGTGCTAAGCATTTTACCTAGCGGTATATACTTTGATAATAACAAACAATGACATAACATCATATTCTGAATATGCATCATATTTGAATATCACACAAAGCATCTTTACTTTGAGGAATAAAGCATTTTTTTTAGCCCCTGGACTTGGCAATTTTTTGATATTGAACCCCTAAACTTCACTTTAGTGACATTGAGCCATTAAAGATTGTGATTCATGAAAATTAGAGCATTTTCTAATGGAATTAGCTAGCAGTATCAATAAAAATTAGTCCTTTTTTCTTTAGAAAATGGCCTAATTTTCATGAATCAAAAACTTTGAGGGTTCAATGTCACCAAAGTGAAGTTCAAGGGCTCAATGTCAAAAAGTTGCCAAGTTTAGGGGCTCAAAATGTATTTTTCCTTACTTTAATAACAAAACATCAACATCGACACATGCACTGGGCCCAAATATCCTTATACAATAGCCTAGTTCCAGAAAATATTACTTTGGCCTATGTTAACAATAGTGACACCAACGTGTCTCACTAATGGGCGTAAATATATCTGTGACATCCAGTGTCTCACCCACAGCGTAATTATATCTTTGACACCAATGTGTCTCTCTCAAGGGTGTAACTATATATGTGACACCCAGTGTCTCACCCCATAGCGTATGGCATGCCAAACTACCAAATACAATCTTCTGAAACTAGTTAAGGTATAAGGCACACACAATACTCATTTAATATTTATATCCTTCCTCATTTCACATTCTCGTCAGGCTTTTCATATCTCATCATCATTTATGTCATGTTTCCATATACAATTTGCATACTTTCCACTTTTCTATCACATTAACACTTTTTCCTAATCTTTCACATTCCATGCTCACTTTCCAAAATTTTCAAACATAAAAACATAGTTTCTTGCACATTCATAATGTTGCCAAATTTTACTCTTTAATTTGCATAATGCACATATTCTTATAATCTCACACAATGATATCATTAGCCATTCTACAATGGCTTAACAATTCATATTTTATGCATTTCACACATTTTAACCCAAAATCATGCACTTTACATGTGAACATTTACATTAAAGTAGCATGGGACAATCACCATTGTACAATGTACATGCCAATTCAAATGCAATATAACACATAATTATCAAAGTATGTACTAACCTTTATTTACATAACCTCCAAGCTAGAATGCTCACCTTTCTCACCACTTTCTCGATGTGTCCTTCACTACTTAACCATGTAACTTGGTTCCACTCACCATCTAATCAAAATGTGAGTGTATTTAACACATTAGAATCACATTTTCTAGATGTTTTAACCATTAAATATCAATTTAACACATATCCTTTAAACTTCCAAATTTTGTCCTAACTCTCTTTAATTTTAGAAACCATTCTAACCCAATCCAAATTTCATTTTGAGTTCATTTCTACTATTAAAATCATATTATAATATAATTTAAACAATTTAATCTAATTAACATCAATTCCTTAACAAATTTCTTTCAAAACCTTAACTACCTCACTAACCCATTCAAACCTCCACTCAATCTAAACAAATCAATTATTTAACTATAAAATCTTTGTCTTCTCATCAAATTAATATCGTCTAACACCATTTTAACAATTATCCTAGTCTCCTTCAAAAACTCAATTTACACGTAATCCAAATTTCAAGAAAAGTTCTTAAAATTCCAAGAGAACAGACCTTTTCCTTAAGCGTTCCTCAAAATCATTTTAATTCCTTTGAAAAAAAACTTGATGAACTTGATGAATTGAGGAATAAATTTTCCACCTTTGCTCATTGAGAAATCATTTTTTGAAGAAGAAGATGATAAATAATAATTTTTGACTTTCTTTTCTCTTTTTAGTTCTAACCACATATATATACATTAATTAATATCCATATTTTTCATCTTCCACTATTCAATAATTAAATTAATTTTGATTAATTTTATTCATTATTATTTATTATTTTATTATTATATATATTTTTAACTTTTGTACTATTCACCTTTTGACTTTTATCTTTTACTAATTGACTTTGTATGTTATATATATTTTCTATATATTTCACATATAACATTTCCTCGCTTTCAACACCTTATTTATTCTCCAAATTATTTATTTAACTTAACTAAATTTTATTTTAGTAAATTTACGGATATTACAATATTTGAACTTGATATGGAGAAATGAGGAAATTTTGAAAATTTATTTATTGGAAGTATTTTTTTTTAAATGCGCAGGTTGTGTTTTTTATTGAATTTTGAGATTTATTAAAAATATAGATAAAACTCTGATAAATTCTTCCTGCAGATTTTCATTATTTATTAATAATTATTTATACTAATTAAAATGGAAATTTTTATTATGAAATTTATCGTGGCACTCTTATATTCTGTATGTGTATTTTAATATATGGGATATATACTATACTTATATAGGATATAAGAGTATTATAAATAATATTTATATGCTTAGTTATATGACATATAAGTTATATATAAGTGAATATATATGATGGATTGGCGAGAAATAATAGTCATATGTTTAGTTACATGACAAATATGTTACATATAAATAAATATGTATTAAATTGGAGAGGAATAATATGTATATGTTTAGTTATATGACAAATATGTTATATATAAGTAGATATATATATATAATGGATTAGCGAAAAATAACAGTTATATGTTTAGTTATATGACATGTATGTTATATATAAGTAAATATATGTGTTGGATTAGAGAGAAATAATAGTTATATATTTAGTTTTATAACATAAATGTTATATATAAGTAGATATATATGTTGGATTTGAGAAATACATATAAATAGATATATATGTTGAATTGAAGATTAAAAATTATATAGATCTATCATATATATATATATATATTATATGTTATATATATTGTATATAATATGTTAATGTGATGGAAAAATAAAAACTTGCAAAAACGTTTTCTTTGAAGCATTTTTATCAAACATGTAGTATGCATTTAGGTTGAAAACAAAAATCATCAATCATTATAGTTCAACCCAAAAACAACCAAAAGCAACAAAAATAAAAAGATTTATAAACAAAAAATAATCACATTGGCCTTAATTTAATAAATGTTAATATGGTTTTAAACAAAATAACTTTGTGCATGGTTTGCTTTTTTTTGTCATATGTATAAAAAGTTTAGCTTTTTAATCTTTTTTGTAATTTTTAACTGAGAATTGTTTATATTTTTCCTTCATAATTGTTTGTTAACATAATTATTAGTTCCATTGTAGTTAGATTAAAAAGGAAGAAAAAAATGAAAGATAATTGATATTTTTCTAAGTACATAGTGCATTAATAAGAACAAGTTTGGAGATACGAAGTTTATAAGAGACAAAACTCACCACTCCTTAAGCCATATACTCTCTACGGTGGAAGAAAGCAAGAATTTTTATAGAGAAAGGAAAAATCATATTTTTGAAAAAAAAATGTAAAATTGAAAAAACAAAAGATTAAAATTAAAAAAAATAAACAACAATAAAATTAAAAGGAGAAGTTAAAAAAGTAGTAAATGGGGCAAATTCTTTTTTTTGGAACAATTAAAAAACTAACTAAAAAAGTAAAATCACTTTAAAAAATATGGAAGGGATATGTTTACTTTACAAAAATACGGACAACACATATATGGTTGTAGTATGCTTTGGAGGGGACCAAAGATGATTGTTGTAGTATTCTTTAGAAGGGACTATTGATTATGGTTATAGTATGCTTTGGAAGGAACAACTGATAACAAGAGAAAATTATTAAAAAGACAGACTCTTAGTATTTTTTAATACATATTTGATTTTAATTTGAGATTCAAATTTCACAATTATTTAAAAAATTGAGTAATTTTTAAAATATTTTACTTTTTAAGATAATTTTATAATAATTTTATAATTAACTCAATAATAATAATAAATTAAATAGGGCTAAATATAATTAGTATTTTAAATTACTTTTTCAACATATAAAATATATCATTTTTTTACAAGGCTCAAATTTTAATTTTGACTGCATAACTATTATATGTTTAGTTATATGTAATTATTGGTTAGAGTAGTGATAGTATATCGAGTAACATTCTCTGATAATTTTATGTGAGAATTGTCAGGGGATGTTACAAGTTGGATTTGGACTTGAAATGAGTTTTGAACCTGAAAATGTTTTGGGTTCTGAACCTGGATAGGTTTGATTGGGTTCTCGACCAAAGATTAGATTTTTGGGCTCTTGACCCAAAACTGGATTTTTGGGTTCTTGACCAAAGACTGGCTTTAGAGTTCTTGATCTGAAATTGAATTTTGGATACTTGACCCAAAACTGAATTTTGGGTGCTTGACCCGAAGCTGGAGTTGGATACTCGATCCTAAACTAGATGTGGATGCTCGATCCTAAATTGAATTTGGATCATCGATCCTAAACTAGATGTGGATGCTCGATCCTAAATTGGATTTGGATTCTCGATCCTAAATTGGATTTGGATGCTTGATCCTAAATTTGGATTTGGATACTCTATCCGAAATTGAATTTTGGGTGCTCGACCCGAAACTGAATTTTGGGTGCTCGATCTAAAACTGGATTGGGTATTTGGACCCAAGATAGGAGTTGAGTGCTCGACCCAAAATTGAATTTGGGTGCTCGACCTGAAATTAAATTTTGAGTGTTCGACCCAAAATTGGATTGGGTACTTGGACCTGAGATAGGAGTTGGGTGCTCGACCTAAAACTAGATTTGGGTGCTCGACTCGAAATTGGATTTTGGGTGCTCAACCCAAAATTGGAGTTGGATTCTTGATCTTAAACTCGATTTGGATGCTTGATCCTAAACTGAATTTGGATACTCGATCCGAAACTGAATTTTGGGTGCTCGATTCTAAACTGAATGGGCACTTAGACCAAAGATAGAAGTTGGGTGCTCAACCCGAAACTAGATTTGGATACTTGGACCCAAGACAGGAGTTGGGTACTCGACCTAAAACTGAATTGGGTACTCAACCAGAAACTAGATTTGGATACTCGATCCTAAACTGTATGTGGATGCTCAATCCTAAATTGAATTCTCATCCTTTTGAGAGTTCTAATATTCTATTCTTTTTTCTTTTGCAAAAACATTCAGATATTTTTTAGTTGACCCTTATATCTTCTCCTTGCTTCCTGAGTGGCAAAATATTGAAAGTGAGCTTGAAAATATTTTATACATGCATAAAACTCAAAAATTGAAAAGGAGAAACTGTGCCCCCTGTATAGGCTCAAACCAATAATTTTTCTCATGCAGGTTCATATTGATGTTTGTGTTGTCTGGTTCTTCGCACAAGCATGCATTTCTTCTTTTGCAAAATGACTGGAGCTTCCTCCATTAATGGGCTTTCTATGCTCCCTGATTCAATATCTTCTTTTGATTCTTTACTTCATAGGGTAGTTGTTGTTCACTTTGACAAATAATAGGTAACACAAAATAATAAAATGCAATGTGATATGCTCATGTATACATGACATGTATGAATAATACTTACAATGGTTTTGTTGACTCACAGACCGAGGTGATCAGCTGAAGTGTTCTCATTGATTCCTTCCAGATGCCTGTTCAGGTCTTGCACTGAAATGACAAAAAGCTTTGTATTTATGGCTTTTATCTTCAAGATGTTGAAAACATGAGTCGTGAGGCCTATGCAGTAGAGATACATCCATTTCAAATTAGGAATCAGCACGCCAGTTGGCAACTTTTTCACAACCATGCCAATAATTATTTACTTTTCCCAATGTATCCTTTGAGGTTCAATTTTTCTTAACTTGAAGGCTTTGTATGAAAAAAATATTTTTTTATTTTAAATCAAATGTTGACTTTATCATATCAGTGTCATTGTACCTTAGGACTTGATTTTGCAAATTAACATATCTATAACATGACAACCCTAGTTACCGTACTAAACTCAAGAATCACTTCTATTTGAGCAAGAACTTTTACACTTCAGATAGGCACATACACATTACTTAGCCAAAGGTCTCAGTGAGTTTAAATATTGTCTACCTCATATGCATACCTATTCAAACTATCTCCACTAATAAACTCTACCTACCAAGAGAGATCAACAAGTCTTTGATAGGCTTGAAACGGAGTCTATAAGGGACATGGGTTAAGCGGAGGCCAATTGTAAATCGGAGTTGATGTGATAATATGGACAAACCCTCACACTATAATTTTCTTGTTTAGACAGTTGGAAACATAAAAAGTTAGAGCTTTGAACATTCTTTTTTCTTTTTGATGTTAATCTAGATCTCGATTGGAACAGTCTTTACCTTTGCAAAAAGTTTGGTACCCATATTCATTTCTTTTCTTCTTTTCCCTTTTTTTTCTCTTTCTTTTTCTTACTCTTCCCTTTCTTTGAGCATTTTATCATTTTGTCCTTCTTCTTTGTAGGATTGTTAAGTACAGGACTTTCAAAAACTAAATGGTCTTTTTTCTTTTTCTCTGATCATGATCGAATCTTTAGTTGGGTTGAACCAATTCTAGTCAAACTATCCTTATAAACCAAATGGAAATCTTTTGTTGCTTTAGGTAAAAGAGAACTCGGTTGGCTTTCTGAACCATTTTTGGGTTTTCTTTTCTTTTTCTTCTTTTTTTTTGTTTTTTTTTATTTTTTTCTTTCTTTTATTTTTTCCTTTTTTTTAATCCTTTATGGTCTTGACTAGGCATTCCTTTCTTTTTTATCTTTTTGCCTCTTCCCCTTAGTGATCATCAGATTTGTCATAAGTATCACAACAGCTCAAGGTAGGTTATCGGGATTTACAGGCCAATGAAAAGCTAGCTAAAATCTTATGAAGGCTCAAAGGAACAACTGAGGATTGATGTCAATAGGGTTGATACTAGTCGTTGGCTTACCAAATAATGCCTAGATCATCTCTCCCTTAAATAAGCAGAGTTCAATTTTGCCTTGAAAGACGTTCAAAGCATGTTCTAAGATTGACTAGGACCTAGACAAAGCTCATTATGCAGGAGCCCTCTCTAAGTAAGCATACACAACTCAATGCTATAGAATAATTCCCTTATCTAGTAAAGTCATTCAAATCATGATGCATAGATATATTAATTTGTCATTATCAAGCTAGATTCGTCATCGGTTGAGCACCAAAATGAACAAAGATCAACAAAAATTTTGATGAAAGTAATTTATTCAAATAATCATAATTTAAAAAAATATAATTATTCCAATTAAATATTTAAAGAAAGAAAAATAGAAGAGCAATATTCAAGTTAAGAAGTTTATTAAGTTAAAATTTTTCCTTATTCCACGTCTTCGATACTCTCATCTTGAAAGGAGGATAAGACAAAATCTTCCTCCAATCCTCTTCCTACCACAAAAGCTGCCGGTAGAGGCACTCTTCCAAATTTAGGCAAATGATTACTTTTGATATTGGGCTTACTTGGCTCGGGTAGCTTACCACTGTCAATCAAACCTTGGATCTCGTGCCTTAGACAAGCACATTTATCCATTTCATGCCCTTGCATTTAATAAAATTGACAAAAGGCCTCGGCATCGAAGTTTGGTGGTAGAGGATTATATAGCGATCGAAGAGTCAACGGTTGTAACAACTCTTTCTTTTGTAGCTTATTGAAAATCCAAGATAGAGATTTCCCTAACTCTGAGAACTGTTTTCTATTTCCTTGAGTAGTCGCATTAACATTAACTTCCTTTTGCGTGCTTTGATTTCTCGACTGATAGTTTCCTTTCTCATTTTTTCTTGTTGAAAAGCGGTTCTTCTCCTTTTCTTACTCTTTAATTTGCAAGCCATCTTGCAAAAGGTCTTTGAAGTCCCTTATAAGGGTGTGAGACAGCCTTTCTCGGAGATTAGGCAGGACACCTCTCACAATCATTCTTATTTGATCATATTCATCGAGCCTCTTCTTGAGCAAAACAGTCTTATTCCTCCATCTCTTCATATAGTTTACAAAGTTCTAGTTCGGCCTTTGTCTAATGGACTCCATCTCCATTAGAGTAACCTCCAATTCAACATTGTATCCATATTGTTGGATGAAGGCCTTGTATAGCAGATCCCAACTTTTTTTAGTGTCATCATCTAAGGTATTGAACCAATTTTGAATAATAGGATCCAATGAGAGCATAAAGTACCTTAGGATTTGAACCTTAGTAGCTCATGCGGACTGCATAGCAGTGATATACTGCTTCACATGGAGGTAAGGATTTCCAGTTCCATCAAACTTTACAAAGGATGACATCTTGAACTTGTACGAAACCTCTTCATCTAGCTCAAACAACTTGTCGACTTTCGACATCTCCTCGGTTTTCAACTTCTTTTCAAACTTCTTTTCCAGGTCAGTAATCAACTTCTCAACATCTGAAGTTTCAGTTTTCTCCACACCTAATCTTTCAACAATTTTTGACTCCTTCTTGTCTTGAGGATCTTGGAAGTATTGAGCCAAGTCGTCATCATTATTGATGAATACCTTGTCATCATCAAAAGCCACTTCACCAACCTTGGCCTTCCCTTTGTCCTTTGGCCTCTTGGTGCTAGTAGATGCTTCGGCATTGTTTCCTAAAATTACAGCCAATTGGTTCTTCATAGTCTCAACCAGGGCCTCTTTTAGCTCTTCCATTTTGGCATTGATGGCATCGTCCACCATTCTTTGAATTTGTTAGGGCTCCATTGCTCTTGGTGAGAAGGTAATTGAGTCGCTGCTGAATTCTACGTCACTGGCGTAGGTAGGATTGTTGTACGTTCTTGAACTTCTGTACTCCAAGTCTATGAGCTAGAAAGGATCAATGATATATGATGCAAATATATGTATGCATGTATGCACGTATACACAAACAATAAACAAAGATAGCTAGGAATCCCTTCCAACCTTATAACTTTCACACACGAATGACGAGTCTCTTTTCCTAGGTATATGGTTAACAAAATACCAATATAGGATATTTTATTTTCGAATAATTCTCTCAGACGTTTCAACTAATAGTTATATTTTCAAACATGAAAATCAGTTCATGATAATTTTCATTAATTAGGCTTTAATCTATCCAACAACTAAAGCATCTTTTATGCTATCTTGGATTAAAACTAAATTAAGAGGTTTATTATAAATAAATTTCTCGCTTGAAAAAATAACTAATGATTCATGCCAAAAATAAGTCCATGATTAATAATTCTTAGTATAAACTAGGCTCACAATTGATTTTTGGTATTTTCATAATTGACCTAAATATTCGTAAGCTCTTTTGAAAAGGTGGTTGAAATAATTTTGTTTCTAAGCCCATTATAAATGGATATTGGGCTTTGTATTTGGGTCATGAGAAAAGAATTTTTGACTTGTTTTGGAAAAGTTTCATGTCTAAAGACCAATTTGAAAATTTTAAAATAGCTTTGGTCTTTTGGATTTAGAGAAAAAAATTATTTGAGCTCACAATGTAATTAGGTCATATTAGAAAAAGAACAAACTAAATAAGACGTGATTTAAACCAAGATAAATTAACTAGTCAAACAACAAGCATTTAGGATAGAAATTTAAGAAAAGTAACTAGGTCAATTACATGGGCTTAAGTCTTGGGTTGAAAGATTTTAGGTTCCCAGAGCAAGTATATACCAAAAGGTATAAGGCTATGAGTGGTTATGTCATGCTCGATCTCCATACCTTGAGTGAAAGTATGGTATCCCTTATATGTCACAACACGGATATCACGAGCATCCTAACTCATGTACACAATGCAAACTAAATGATGCAATGGACAATATCATAATAAGAAAGAATAGAATAATAAAAAGATCAATGGAATCAACTTCTTGTATCCCTAGTGGAGTAGCCACTGTGAGCGGAGATTTTTGTCCTCACTCCTAGTGGAATGGTTCTTGCGACTTCAGCAATGTCAGCTCAGGGCCTTAGAGAACACGGGCCTAAACTTAGAGAAAATAGAGTCATCATCCAGACGGGCGGAAAAAAAGAAAGGGGGTGGATGACTCGATTCCTAAGGAATCCCCAACTCCTTATTGGATTCGGAAAGTTGGGTAAGTGTGGGAAATGTGAGAAATAGCCCAGCACTCCCACAACACCTGGTTCATTGAAACCGACCTTCTTTTAAGGTCTTAATATTATAAAATTCTTAAATATAATGATATTATCCATATTATATGCAATAATTAAAATAAAACATCATTATATTAAAATCAAAGTAATATTCAAACAAAATAAATAAATGGACACCTATCCGAGGATGAAAACGTGTCCTTACATCGTCCAATATTTAAACTAAATAGAATACCCATCAAAAGGTAAAAACATGTCCTTTACATTAATCCCAAAACTAGAACATAAATTAAATTATATGATGCTTAATACATGATGTACCCAAAATATGAAAACATACCTCTTACAATGTTTTGAAATCAAAGCAAATCAATAAAAATAAATAACCAACCATTCATCATAAATAAATCATTCATTAAAGACATAAATCAAAAATATAAATAAATTATTAATCAAAATATATAATAAATACTCACTTAATAATGAAACAAATAAAGATGTAAATTTAGGTTTATGTATCAACTTAGAGTTTTTTAAATAACATTTAAAATTTTGGAGTTTATATTTAAAAGCTAGGGTTTTAAAATCTTAAAGAACTAATATTAATATTTATTTATTTATTTTTTTAGAAGAATTATGCTACTGTGTAATTAAAATTAGACTTTAGGATTTAAGTAAATAAGGTAAAAACCTATGAAAATAAGATCAAAACTTAAATATTTGAAAAGAATAAGCTATTGTGATGATTAAATAAAAAATAATTGATTAGGGTTTTAACAAAATAAATTGGAGTTTAAATTAAATAAAAGTTTGGATTTCTAAGAAAACTAACACTATCATATTTATTTTTGAAAAGAGAATGGCTACAGTGAAAGTTTTAAAAAATTGATTTAATTAGGTTTTACAATTTTAAGCGAATTATGGTTTTGATTTATAAAAAATTAAGCTACTGTAATAATTAAAATAACAAAATAGCTACTGTATAAATTTTTTTAATAAAAGCTAATTGATGGCTACTGTGTCTTCAAAAAAAATTAAAAATATTGTTCGTTGATTTTCATAATTATTGGGTTATTGCATGAGTTTTGAGAGTTGTAATTTATTAATTTTAATGGATCAATAACTAATAGATGAAGATGATTTTTGATTAAAAAAAGTTAGATAAACATACCTATGTTTGAAGGCTCTACCAAAATTATTAGATAAAAATTTTAGAGTAGCTAATCACTAAGACAATCACCATGTAACACCCTTATACTCAATATAAATACTATACATGTACCTTGTATACATACGATACGAATATAAAGTATACGATATATATATAAAGTATAAGGATGTCACTTTTCATTACAGTTTAAAACCTTTACCTTAATTCCCAACAATAATACATTTGATTTAAAGAACATTTACAAAATCATTATACTTTTGATGATATTACATATATATAAATTAACTTGTCTTTTCCAAAATTCATTTAGGTATATATATACATATTTATCAAAATACAACATAATTAAATTGCACATGTATGCACCACCTTCTAGTTGGTCTCAAAATACTCTTACCCTTCTCGTGGCATAACGGTTTGACTCCCAGATCAACCATCTACTCACCTGCGTGATTCACGCAACCGCGCTAAGCTCGAAAGCTTAGTAGTACAAATTAATATTATAAACATATATTACAGAAAATCATACTCATATATTAACTTCATGTATCATTATTTTCTTATCATGTTTTCCATTTTCAATTACACTTTTCATATATTTCCACTAATCTCATAATTATATACATATACACCTATATCATTAAAACAAACCACAATTCAATGACTTATTAGAACATTCATAAAATAATACTCACAATGTCCACATCCATATACATATTACACGTCATATTGTACTTTCATAATCTCATCATTCAGCATAGCTTCTCAGGCCACATTCCTTTTCAATAATTTACTTATGTTTTGTAATCATATCATACTTCATAACATTACATTTCATTATATTATTCAATTGATTCATCATTCATAATTCACCTTTAAGCAAAGACAAGCATGGGCCCAAAAGAATTTAATATGCTATTCAAAGTTCAGAGTTACTGCTTTGGTCCTCAACCCAGTCTCTTGGACCTCAACCCGGCTAGACCCTAGGGCCCCAGTCTCTTGGTCCTCAACCCGGCTAGACTGTTACAGTTTTTGAGGCTTACGACCCGGTCTTTTCACCCCAAAAACATCATATTTCACATTTTTCAGCTGGGCTCGGCTTACAACCCAGTCTTTTCACCTGCCCAGCGATTCATAGGCATGCCGCCAAACCCAGAACTCTGAAAATTGAATAATATATTAGACACACAATTAATTCATTTATCTCATTATCAATCTCTTTCACAATTCATTTCTTATTTTATTTCTCATAATCAAACTAGGCAACCATGCCTCAATTATTTCATTTGCATCATTATAACCAACAACAATGGTTGCACATCTCATCATTAAAGTATACATAGCCAATTGCATTGGACATACATTTTGAATGATCATCATATCTTTCACATTATGCAAATCATAACATTAATCAAATGTATTAACAATGTAATAAATTACTTAACACATTTACAACCAAATGCGTTAAGTCTCAAAGTCATGTAAATGTATGCAACCATGTAAGTTTGTACTTACCTTTAAAAGGAACTCACACCAATTCCAAACTCCTCTTCCACGAATCCTTTAACATTTGGATTAGGGCAACTCAATCTCTTCAAAACCTAATCCAAAGGTGATTATACACACTCACTTAGAGATACACATAAGATAATAAGAACAAGAACCAACTAGGGCAAACTCTACACATGACACGCTCAACAACACGAGCGTGTCCTTGATCGTGCCCTAAACCAACAACACAGAAGCTTTGACACGCTCAGTAACACGGGCGTGTCACTAGACGTGTCATTCATTCTGCCTTTCAGAAACATTGACACTCCCAACAACACGGGCGTGTTGATGGCCGTGTCAATTACTTTATCTCACAGTAGCTATGACACGCCCAATGACATGGCCGTGTTAATGGTCGTGTCATAAACGTTAAGCTCATCACCGTTGACACGCCCAACGACATGGCCGTGTCACTGGTCATGTCAGGCAAAGATTATACATTTCAAATTCTCATCCATGTAAACACAATCACTCCAAAATCCATACTACAACACCCTTACTAAACAATTTCAACAATTCATCATCATCCTTACAAATAACCATATTATCATCATCTAAACACCAATTTAAAATATATATATATACACACTTCAATCTTTCATTATCATAACCTTCACATACTAACCATATCAAATATAAACTCAATCAATAAAAATCAACATAAGGAAATGAACACTTGAATTCTTTGCCAAATCTTCAATATCCACCTTCAATTCTCTTAAAGTCCTTATGAATTTGATGTGTATGTGAACAAAATCATACTCTTCTCTCTCTCTCTCTCTCTCTCTCTCTCTCTCTCTCTCTCTCCCTCCCATGTTCAAGAAGAAGAAGAAGAAAGAAAGAAAGAAAGAAAGAAAGAAAGAAAGAAAGAAAGTGAAAGCTCTCTTGTCCTCATCCTTATCTTATATATAATAATATAATTAAATACACCTAAAAATTCTCCACCACAAAATTGATCCATCCTTTGACTTTCTTTTCTTTTTTTTTCTCTTGTCAATATTATCATTATTATTATTATTATTATTAATTAATTAATTAATTAATTACAACTTACTTTTCCTACACCAATATATACATCATGTATATGTTGCTATATGTATATGTCTTCTATATATTGTATTTATATTTCCCATATTTTTCAATTACAATATATACATATCATCCTTCATATATATATCTATCTTTTATAATATTTTCTTTACATATTTCACCAACATACCCTCTCACAACTACTATTCCAAAGTACATAAAAAAAATCGGGGTATTACACACCACTTATTGGTTGTCTTGATTATTGTCTTTTGCTAAAAATCTCCTTGTTAAAAAATTATCAAAGTTTTAGAATTCTCCTCTGTCTCTTCAAAAATTCTCCATCCAAAAAATTCAAACGTCCCAAAATTCTCAAAAGTCCAAAGGTCCCTCTGTAATTTTTTTAATTTGGTATTTATAAGAAAAAATAAAAAATCTAATACTAATTGGTTAAGGAAATAAACTTATTTAAGAAAATAAAATTATTTAGGAAATAAAATTTTAAAACTAAGTAAAATAAGGTTTGGCCAAAAAACTGTGTGAGCTGGCGAGGGGCGCAGCTGGGCCTGCGAGGAACGGGCTGCGAGCGAGCAGTTGGCGTGTTGCATCGTGTGAGAATCGGCCTGCCGCTATGCGAGAATCAGCTGCAAAACAGGCGGGCATGGCGAGGTGAGCTTGCCAATTGACTGCCGCGCGTGGCGCCTACCGATTCGATCGTCCAATTATTTTATTTTATATTCTTTATCATTTTTATATGTATATATTTTTATTTTTACTATTAAAAATATTATATTTAAAATATTTATAATTAATTGTAAAAATAATAAAATAAATAATAAATATTATTTTATTATAATAAATAATTATAAATAATAAATATTATAAAAATAAATATTATAAAAATAAATATTATATTATTAAAATAAATAGTAAATGATAAATAATAAATATTATATATATATATATTAAGAAAATAAGTAATAAATATTATTAAAATAAATATTATATAATTAAAATAAATAATAAATAATAAAATTTAAATAATAAATAATATAAAAATTATTTGGGACTGTTTTAAAATTTTTGAACTGAATTTAATAAAAAATTAAGGATCAACGGCTGCACTTCAAAATTTTTTTATTAATCAAACAATAATTTTTTTTGCTATATATTTAAGGATATTTAGTTTTTTAAAATTAATATCGACAATTAAATAAAAAGTTATAATGTTATCTATCATTTTTTTTGCTATTATTTAAGATTATGTAATTTTTTTAAAAATTAATATTAATAATTAATTAAAAATATACTATTTAAAAACTGTAGACTATATTAAATTGTGATAATTCTTCACGTTAGGTAATGAAATATAAAGAATTAAATTGAAATAGAAATTTTTATTTGGTGTAGAGGCAAATTATGAAAATAAAAAAAATGAATATTGCAAATGAAATTAATTTAATTCGAATATAAGGAAAAGAGTTCAAGACAAAAATATAGTTCATACTACATATATTTTTATTGAGATTACTAAATAATTTGATTGATAAATATAATACTTATAATATTCATAATAATAAATATATATTTAAATTTATTTAAATATTAACATATTATATAATAAATGTACCAAAATATTTTAGAACATTAATAGATGTAAAAAAAAAAGGCGGTGGATAAAAATATATCAGTTATTAGATGCATTTATATTATAGACCTACAGTATAAATGCATCTAACTTTTATCTATACATATATACACAATAAATAAATAATTTTAATTTTTGAATTAAATTATAATAATTAAGACATTTATTTAGATTATTAATAATAACTGCATATATTTATTGATTTAAATTGTAATAACAGTATAATAATTTTTTTGCTCCAGTTAAATATTTATTAAATTAAAATAAAAATAATCAATGAAATAAATTTTCATACAAAAGTTGTTCAATGATATGTTGTCAAATATTTAGTTAAATTATAATAATTAGCATGATTAAAATTAAAATTTTAGCTTATTTAGATTATATATAAGTTTTCTTTTAATATTGTATTATAATGATTATAAAACATTTTAATTATTTATGTTATAAATTTTTTGAAGTTATAATAATAAAAAAATAAAAAATAATACCAAATTATATCATTTTTATATATTTATTTAAAATTTAAATATTATATTATTTTAGTGAAGAAACAATAGAATAGTTTACAATATATTCATTCACATATTATATATTATATATATTAAGCTTTCTCTCTCTTTAATTTTTTATTATTAAATTATTTTCTCTGTCCCTCTCTCTCTACATTCAAAGAAAACTCTCTTTTTAGTTTTTTTTTAAATTTTTTATTATTAAATTATTTTTATAAAAATATTATTAAATTATTAGATACAATTTCACTTTAGATCTACAATAAAATTACATCAACTTTTATACTATACTAGAATAATATCATCGCATTATTTTGGATGATATACATATTTTTTTCTTTTTATAAATAATATAAAATGTGATTACTAATTTTTTAAAGGAGTAGAAAAAATGAATCATTAATTAATAATAAGATATTATTAATTATCTATAAATAAGTAAAATATTAGTATAATTATTATAAAATATTACCAATTGAGTACAAATAAATAAATTGTATAATTATTTTGTAATTTTTTAAATATCATTTTTGCAAACTTTTAGGGAAATTCTTTCACATAATATATTATTAATTTTGTTTAGCATGTTCTAATTTGAGCAGTCTATCAATTTTTTTACTATTTTTATGTTTATTAATGTTAGTTCATTTTTCTATATGATTAAAGATAAAAAAAAATATAAATTTTGTTAAAGTAAATAAAGTTTAAAACTTATAAGTTGATGTAAAAATTAATATAAAATATCACACATTCTCTAATTTATAAAATTGAAAAATTTTAAAGACAAAACAAGTAAAATTTGAGATTTAATAACAATACATAATTAAATTATACAAAATAATATAAATTCTAAAAAAATAATAACAAAGTGCAAATACATAAAAAATAAAATAAGATAATAATTAATAAAATAGTAAAAGACAAAATAGTAAAAAAAAAGTAGACAAAATAAAAGGAAAAATATTAAAAAAAAGTAAAATCAATATTTATCGACAGTAATTTTACTTTTCTTTTAAATTATTATAGAGTAATTTTACTTCTCTTTTAAATTATATAATAAATAATATATTAACACAATGTTTGAAATGAATGAATTTTACAAATTTTATAAAATTTATTTAAATTTCAAGAATTATTTGTTTAGAATAAATTTTTTTATTCACTCTAATCCTATGAATTCAAATTTTAGAGTTCAACTAGTGTAAACTAAATTTTATTAAAATAGGTAAAATTTACAAATAAATTTTATAAATTAATGAACTCGTTTTTTTAACAAAATTATTCTTAATAGACATATATATTTTTCTCTCACCATGCTTTTTCAATTTTTTTTCTTTTTCGCTGTGTCAATCCTACAAAATTTATTATTTTTCATATTTGTAAATTTTTTAAATTAATTTTTAATAAAATTATGTCAATAATTTTTAATTTTTTAAAGCCAAATATCTAATTTGGATGTTTACTCTTTCAACTTCATCAATAATCATATTTTTATTTTAATATTTTATTGAATTTTTATTTTAATAATTATTTAAAATTAAAAAAAAGTGTTCATTATATATATAAATCCTTTTATGAAATTCATTATCAAAATAAAATTTATTTTTATAAATGTAAATAATAGTCCAGTAAATAAAAATTTTTAAATATAAATATTTTTATCTAAAATTATATTAAATAATTTATTATTTTAAATAAAAAATTATTAAAAATAAAATTGTAATACTTTTAATTAATTGAATTCATATAAACTAAAAAAATATTTTTTTTAATATAAAAAACAAAATATTCATATACAATAATTATTTAATCGTTAAATATATTATTGATAAATTATAATAATAAATATAAAAAAAATTTATTTTGATATTTTTTAAGCATATGTTTTAAATATAATATTATCATAATAAAAATATATTAAAAAAAATTAAAATTTTAATTTAGAATTTATTTTAAATAAAATTATATAAAATTTAATTAAATTATATATTTTAAGTTATATTATATCAAACATAAAAAATATTTTTAAAAAAATTATATAAAATTTATTTATAAATAAATTTTATAATCTAAATACATCTATATATTATATAGGAGAAGAAAAAGTGTAAATTTCTGGGAAAAAAAAATCAACTTAAGGGGCCAATTCAATTTCGGCCTGCGTATACGATCACTCACCTAAATAAAGAGCTAACATTTCCTTTTCTTTTTCCATTTTTTTTCGGGTCTTACCTTGTATAAAACTGTTTGATTTTCTGGAAAATTAACATTAAATGAAATTTAAATAAATAATTAAAGTAAAGAAAACCGAAGTTTTCTTGAAAAAAAATTTAATTAAACAATACAAACAAAACCCGAACTGTAAAAGTTAATCGAAACCAAGAAGCAAATGCAACCCAACAAAAGAAAGAAAAGAAAATTGAATACTTTTTTTTTTGGCCTTTTAAGTTTCCATCCCTTGCCAAAATTATCTCCCTTTGCGGAGTTGAGAATTGATTAGATGTGAATTTATATATAATCAATCATACGAAATCCCAGATTGCATTCTCTCTCATTTCATCTATGGCTTAATAGGATGCTCTTTTTGAACCAATCAAACGTCAAAATTTGACTCAGAGAGAGAGACAGAGAGAGAGAGAGAGAGAGAGAGAGCAGAAGAGAAAATCCCCAGAAATTACCAACCATGGAAGGTAATATTGGATTCCTTTTTTCAATCTCACCTTTAAGACTTGGGTTTGTTTGTTTTTGGCTATTTTTGTTTATATGTTACATTGAAATGCGTGCTTGTTGATCTTTCTATGTTTGTGGGTTTTTAGAATGTGTAATTGTAAAATTGGGGTATTGGGTTCGTTTGTATGAATCAGATGGTTATGTTAAATTAGGAAAGTAACTGTAAGAATGAGTTTAGGATGTTCGGCTGCTGAGAAAGCTGAGGAATTGTGTGAGAAATTGGAATTAGATTGCTAGTTTTTCTGTTGAAACAGTGGGAATCTTTTTACCACTATTTCCCCTTCTTACATTGTCTCTTGAACAAAATTGATGGGCGAGTCAACGCCTTTTCTCAATGATAATTAATACACTGGAATTCTCATTCATTTGTTTCTGTCAGCGTGTGATACTGCTTATGTTTTTGGGAATGATAAGGTTTTTCCTCTTATGATAGTACATGCGGTGTTCCCTTTTAAATGTTCTTGAAATTTGGATGGAATGTATCGTCTATCTACATAATAACTGTTGCAAGGGGAGTTTGGATGTGAAACCATGCAAAGCATTGTCCGACACAAGTGCATTTCGGAATACAGTGAACTGAAGATTTGGGATAATAAATTTGATAACATGTTCTGATACTTCAGAATCTGACCTTTGACCATTCTCTGGATTTCCTTGTCCTTTCATGAGATGGGATTAGTGTGACATAAGAAGGTAAGCAATGGTGAATTGCATATTGAGAGGTTTTCTTCTGTTTATGCCTCCCGGAGAAGAATATTTCCTTGTAAAGAGACTGTAGTGTTTAATGCTTTTTAATTGAATGGATGATGTTTTGTGTTGAATGCTCTTGACCAACAGAATTGCAGCATCAGACACTTGATGGACATTTTGTGATGCATATTGACTGAAGGTGATTGTATTAGGTGGATAGGCTTGATACATAACAAAAGTTAATTGTATATATGCTTGATACATGACAAAGGTTAGTTGTATTAGCTGGATATGCTTGATACTTGTCCTAAGATGAGGGGTTGGGGACGATATGATGATGTGTGTTAATTCTGATATTAAATATGTAAAACCTGATTTGAAAAATATGGAAACTGCAGCTTTATCCAAGTAATTACTTTGGTTTTCCTCAAATGATAGCTTAATTTTATACTTTATACTCCAACGTGGGCTGGTAATTTTCTTATCACCTGCCATATTTCTATTACTATGTGTGTTTGTGTGCTTTCTGTTTAATGGCTTTGATTTTTTAAATACTTATATACATCACTGATACATGTGTTATTTTTTAAATGATTTGACGTCATCACTCATATTTTTGTGTTCCGGAATCGATCCTTAGATTCAAGTGATGTACACTCTGAAGAGAATAGAGTTTCTCCAGAGAAGAATACCAAAAGGATACTCAAGACGCCAGCCCAGATTATGGCTTTGGAGAAATTTTATAATGGTACTTTTGCTTCTCTTGACATACTTTATATAGTGCATCCACTGAGTTAATCAATATTCTTGAAAGGAATTTTCTTTTGGTTTTTCTCAGAGCACAATTATCCGACAGAGGAAATGAAATCAGAACTTGCAGAGCAGATAGGTTTGACAGAAAAACAAATATCTAGTTGGTTTTGCCACAGAAGATTGAAAGACAGAAGGTTGTCAAAGGATGATACATGTGTGAGCGGTCGTCAAGATCAGTCTAGTGGTGTTGTTCAAGATCGTGGAAGTGGTTTATGGCAAGATTCTTGTGGCAGCACTAAACAAGGTGATTATAGAAAAGTTGATCCTAAGGAAGTTGAAAGTCATAGACTTTATGGCCACAATTTTTCTATTGCTGATGTCACCTATGCTCGCACAAGTCGATACACAGGGAATGCTAATAGCATGGATTATACATCTTCAGAGAGTAGCTCTTCCTTGCAAGAAAAGCTATTTTCCCAAAGTGAAGATCCTCATGATATGAAATCTTCTGGGTATATAAGACAGAATGGAGCTGGCAGGCCATTAATTCCCAAGGGTGCCAATAACATGGGATATAAACCATCAGGCTATTTGAAAGTGAAGGGTGAAATTGAAAATGCTGCCATTACTGCTGTCAAAAAGCAACTGGGCAAGCAGTATAGGGAGGATGGCCCGCCACTGGGTGTTGAATTTCAGCCACTTCCTCCCCGTGCATTTTCATCCTCAAGCAGGGATCCAATCAATGGTATGTCATCATTTTGGGAACCTCTTTCTACTAATGCCCTGCAATCGATGTAGCCTAAAGGGAATGCATAAGAATTGTAAACTAAATTTTGTTTCTGGTGTTAGCTTTTTTTCCTCGAACCTTAGTTTTGTACACAGAAAAAGGAGTCACGTTGCAGGTATAGGCATACAAATTTACCTTTTTTAGGCATCTAATAGTTGAGTGACTATATATCATGAGTATTTTAAAGAAACATTTCTTAAAGAATGTTCCTCTTTTTTTTGACAAATGTGAAACTGAAAATCTCTCTAGTATCACCCTAGTGCCAAATCCAAATTTCGATCTTAAAAGCTTCAGATTTTTTTTCCTTTTAACAATATGGAGCACTTGAATGTGAAGAAGATATAAGATAAATGTCTAGTTTGTGGCTGAAATTTCAGGCTGGAGGGGTCTAATAGAGATAAAGGCAAGAATAGAAGCTGTATTTATAATGCCATCCAAGTTGTTCTCCAAAAGTGGTTTAGGGTATGTTTGTCATTGCTGTCTGACTGCGTTTAGAAAAGCACTTAATTGAAAAGATTAATTGAATATCATTAAAATTTGTTTTTAAGATGAATTTCACAGTGTTATATCATAAAACTTTCAAAACTGCAAAACAAAACTCCAAAATTGCTTTTCTCAATATCAGTTAAAATGGTGTTTTATTGAAAAATCAAATTTCGCTGCAAAAATTTTCTGACCGTTGAAATTTTAATTACTTCAGTAACTAAATCCAGAAATATTATCTTTAGCCGAAAGTGTCTGTATGCCTAGTAAATAAGTGGTCTGTCCGGTTGTTTCACATCCAGTTGAAGCTGTAAAATTTCAATGTTATTTTCTGGATCCTCAAGATGAATTTCATGTAATTTGGAGGCATTCTTGATACTTTTCCTCTTTGAAGATGTGTTATCATCTTTGAATTCTAAATTGATGACTTTTTAGATTTGACACTGCATACCAGATTTTAATTTGCGCTTTTCCTTATTGACTATTTTCTACTATTTCATGTGGTGGAAGTATTGAGCTGTTGCTATGTTTCTTTTTCTGACCTATAATTTGTTATAAGGTTATAATCATGAAATATGGTCTTCAATTAAGTCTATTTTTTTTTTGTCTTACCTACCTCAGCTGGAGCATTCTATGTTGGAGATCTTGCTAGAATTCAATCTCCTGAGGTTTCTGGAGTTCGTAAACATTCCAATATCAGCAGTGTAAGTTGATTCGTTCTATTAATGTTTCCAGAGATCTAGTGGAATTTAAAGTATGCAAGCTTATGACATATTAGAAGGTGCAGGAAATAGAGAAAGTAGTACTAAGCAAAATATCTATTATATCTGATAATCATGACAATTCTTTTGAATCAGCATATACTCCTTCTGAGACTTTAAATTATACTTCGAATAATTATTTCTCTAATGTGAACTGAAAATTGTTGCATTTAATTGTCATCACAGGATATTATATTGGCCAGTATTTTAAAAATACATTAATTGAATGTTTCGCGTGTTTGTGCTTGTATTGATAAGCAGACAATTATGGGCTCAAATTTTTATACCATTTGCATGGTGCAAATATTATCATTTCAACATCCCTTGGGAGATACTTTTAAGCTTGAGGCTGCTATTGGGTTCTATATTGAAATTACAAATTGAGGTTATTTTTGTGATAAAATGCCAAACAACACCTGGAATTGGCAAGTTATGAGAACATTAACATGATGGAAGGTATTCAAATTTAGTTTCCAACTTAGGTGCTATAGATCCATAACAGAAACTCATGTTTCCACTGCCTATTGCTGTCATGACTTCTACTGCTCATTGCCATACCTTGCAGCCAAATGTTGCCAGCAATGGTATCTTTCCTTTTTTTTTGGTCAATAATCGAATTCTTATTGCCAAAAGAATGAAAAGAATTACAACTCTCTCAAGCACAAGGGAACTAATTCCCTGAACTGTATGGATATACCAAAACCAATACAAACACTCGCACTATCCAATAAGCAACAGACTCCTAATACAAACCAATCTCTGCTAGTGTATACCTATACAATCTCTTTTGACACAGCATCTATTTAAACATCAAAACGCAACCTGTACACTATTTAAACATCAAAACGCAACCTGTACACAATCACCATAACAAGAATACAAACTCTGTACATGATCTTACCTCCTGCTTACACAACAAGCTTACCAATCTTTCCATTATCTTCCAATTCGCCAGTCATAGCATCCATCGATTAACTTCTCCATTTATCAACAATTACTTGATTATTAGCAAAGTTAAGCCTTATTGTATTTACCACATTTCTGTAAACTCTAGCACTATTTGCATTTACTTGCTGAAATATAACTTCATTTCTCTCCCTCCATAGCTCATAAATTGTGGCTGATAGAACAGCTCTTCTCATTCTTGTCATTACGCTTTTCGCTTCAGCTTTCCTCGTAAACTAGTTAATTCCTCTCTTCCAGTCCAAAATTCTTCTATTTATTCCACACTTTTCTAACATCTGTTTCTTTATTCTACTACTGAAATCACATTCAAAAAACAGAAGCTTGGCTGTTTTAGGGCACCTGCAACACAAAACACACATATCATCATTTACAACTCCCCCTTTCATGTCTGCATTTTGGAACTCTAAACTCAAAGAATTCAATTAGGTCTTAAAACTTTTTAGAGAACTTTTTTTCTTCACCAATGAATTACAGGGATCCTGTTCCAACCAATGTGTATTCATGCCTAGGCAACTGTTGAGGTAGCGCCTTAAAATAGGCCTTAGGTGTACGTGTGGGCCAAAATGCACACCTCATTAATTGAAGTCTATAGGTTATCAAAATGCACACCTCATTAATTGAAGTCTATAGGTTATTTACCTACTTGATTAAAATCATTTCTAATTTATCAGCTTGAGGAATAAATGTTGTAAAGCATGAAACAATTTTAGTAAGTAAAAAACCAGCATTCTCCTTTTAGTTCTCCTTTTAGCTTCTGTCTTAGAGAGAAAAGGAGGCAAATCAAATATAATGCTTCAATGAGATGGGTCAAAAGAGGAGAATTAGAGTTGATTTTTCATCTTTTGATTTATTTCTCACTTTGATGAGTTTGGGTTTGAAGATAATGTTAATAAAGAAGAGCGAGCCCTACAACTTCACGTCCTAGGATAGTAATTGTCAAGGAATAATTGGCAAGGAAACTTGGAGAAGATTGAGAGATTAAAAATAGTTGTCTGTAACGGAACGGCTTGTAGTTTATTCCAGGTTAACTGTACCCCATGAGGAATGATGGTAGTGTTCAACTAAAAAATGAATAGACAAAAATCCAAGTAATCTGCATTCAACTGCAGTTGAACCTCATGGTTTTTAATCAAACTGTATGGTTCAACCGTCATATTGTAAAATTTAATTTAGTTTTTATATTGTTAAATATATGTAATATTTATTAACTGATTTTTTTAAGTTTATATATCATTAATCATATATTTGTATGTGTAAAAGCATTTAATTATATTATATATAATCCAACACTAAAAATATATATCATTGAAGGAAACTTTAGTTGAACCATTGTACCAATGGTTGAACATTAATTTTTAATTTTTGTTGTTCAATGCTTGGTTTAGTTATGATATGCTGGTTTGAGATCTGTTGGTGGGAGTGTAGTGCATGTTGATGGAATTTTGGAAATATTATTTTTCATGCTAGAAACTTGAATATATTAAACTATCAATTTAGTGTGATTCATTACTTGACATTATCATAATGGTTTTTTGCCAATTGCGATGTGTTTATATGTATGGTAATGGAAATTATTGTTTGAGTGAGCTTTGATTTAATCATTATGTTAAATGATTTAAGCCTTGATTACTTACTTTGATTTACATAATTATTTATAAAACTAGTACCCAACTTTACTTGGACAAATGACTTAAACATCAGGCAATAATGGAAATGGTTCTTCTCTTTTTTTTTTTATTTTTTTTTATTTTTATTTCAAAGGCACTACTGCATCCTCATTTGGATGTTGCAGTTGATGTGAATTATAACAATAAATAACAGAATAGGTAGGTGAAGTTATAATTGACTTCTGCTCCTGTTTGGTGCTTCATGGAGTCATATCCATGTCATTGGTGCAAGTCCCATTCAAATTGTTTTTCATGTTCATGCTTATTTATTCAAAACATTACTTAAATCATGTGAACTTTGCGGTAATTCTTTTTCAATGTTCATTTTGATAACCTTTCAGAGATATGATTTACATAGTTCGAAGATGAGTTCTCAGGACTTGTATATGGAAGGTCCAAACTGTAACCTCAAGAATGCATCTGATTCTCTTGACAAGAAATCTCACCCCCAATTAAAACAGAAATATACTTACAGTTATTCTAATTCTAACCCTGGTGGGAAGTCTGCTATGGATAAGTATGACGATGTTGCTGCTGAAACTTCTATTCCTAAGAGCAAAAGAAATTATAAGATGAACTTCAAGCATGTTGAAGGCATAAGAGCAGATGCTGTTTCTAACCATCATCACCCTGATGGTGTTAAAGTTGTTTGTGAACAGACAGACCCTTGGTTGTCTGACTATGGCAATGGTAGTCCTAAGATTAACCAAAGGAATAATTATATGTCTAAGCCTTCAAATTTGATCCCTGGGTCCAGTAAATCTCTTGATATGGAGGAAAGGTCACTATCTTCAGGGACGCCAAAGGTCTTTTATTGTTTTATTCCTTTCTGTTTTTTATTAAAAAAAGGTGTAATATTGCTTTACACTTTTTCTATTATATTATTTTGCAATTGGCAATTCTCATACTATATTTTAGTGGCTTAATATTAACTTGTGCATTCATGTGTAGGAGAAGCTTTATGGAGAAATGAAGGAAACAAAAGAATATAGAGATCCAGTTAGAGTAAGGATGCATCCTACGAGTGAAATGACAGTGAGTTCTTGATCTGGTCAACTTGTGTCAATATCATGCATATTATATGTGTTACATTTTTTTTTTGAGGTTATTATATATGTGTGACATAATAATATCTGTACATGCCTATATACTTATAGCATATTACAACAATACTGTACGATTGTACACTTTGATTTTGACACCTATCCACTTTTTTTGGCTTAATGTTGATGGTCTCAAAGCGATTCAGAGCTGAATTTTCTCAGCAAGATTATGTGACAAAAGCATCATTTCCTAATATTCCCCGAAAGACAAATTCAACTAAAGGGTTGGTACAAATTTCTGCACTGGAATGTAATTTATGTTAATGAGTTCTTTTTTTTGTTATCTCTGTGCATGTTCTTATATTGTGCTTTTGTATAGACTTTCATTGCTTGTTAGTAAAGCCTGATCATATATTCTCCTTTCAAGAATAATTTGGTACCTCTATTAGTTCTCTGGATGTAAGTAACCAGCAATTGTAGTTTCCAAAATATTTCAGTTTATTTTGGTGGAAAGCTATGATTGTTTTGACCGTCATGTAATTTAGTTCTATTTTCTCTTTCTCAGTTGCAATGCTTGACATTGTTAAACTTAGGTTCTGTTTTACTGAATTAGTAGGAAAAATCAATTAGTTCTTTTGTTATGTCTGCTTGCTACAGTTGTGAGCTTCATGTCCTGAAGGGTAACACAATAGAATTGCCATTAGTATTGGGTATGAATAGTCATTGGTTTATACTATCCTCCAAACCCTCCTTTAAGCCGTCTTGTCTGGAGAGGTTGGTGAAGTGAGAAATGGGATTAAGCTGCAATTCTTTCCTCATCACATTTACACTAGTATAGACTGTGAGGAATGGGCAATTCCAATTATCTAGAGAATGCAACGGTTGGCTCTTCTTTCACTGAAGCTGCAAGAATTTAGATTGTTCAACAGGCAACGAGAGGGTTAATTTCCCTGGAATTGAGCTCTACCCATTCGTAAATATCTTTGCTTAATTATGGTTTGGCATTGAATTTATCAGCTTTATTTCCATGTCGAAACTGGAATTGTATTGTAGTTTAGATATTGTAGCCTTACATAAACTATTCATGAAAAGGACTATGTTTATATGTTTGAAAATGACTTCTGGAAATGATAAGTGTCAGTTTTTAGAGTAGGATGCATCATTTAGGTCAACATGCTGGCATGCCTTTCAATAACTCTTTTGAGTAATTGCTCTTAGCGATGAGTTGTTTTTTATTCTTTCATCTCTTAGTTTGCAAAATGACAAAATAGTCTTATTGTCTCTGCTGTCTTTGATTTTTTTTTTCATATGCCCAGAAATTTTGAAGTAATCTTTTTACATCTGATAAACATTCTTCTTGCTTTGTGTATTTCATAGATCTGCCATGGAGAGGCCATCCAGTTTCAGCGAGGATGAAACCGCGGAAACTAGTTCTTCTGTGGATTGAGGAGCTGACAGTCAATAGATGGTAGTAAGGTATAATGGGTCGGAGAAATCAATGGGTCGGAGAAATCACACATCCTAGGTAGTATACAATTACCCATTTTTACCAGAAAAGTTGCAATGAGGTTGTACAGTTAAAAGAGGAGTTGTTTTACATGCTAACATGGAAACCTCTTATGAAAATTGCCATCTGGAGTGAAGGTTTTAATTAGAGTATTTAGCTCATTGAAGCAACTAATTTCTGTCGCCCTTGAAGTGGTCAGCTGTGTATATTTTGTACATATTCTTTGTTATCATGCTCTCTGAAGGAAAATGAACTAGGCTGAATTCTGATTGTAAATCTGATTATTTAAACCTGGATCTAGAAGATGTGAATGATGACAGAACAATTATGAGTGCTTTCTCAGCATGATGGCATGTCTTTTTCTTTTTTGTTTCTTCACCTTTTCTTTTCTCTCTTAGCCAGACATTTTGTACGATAAGGAAAGTATGTCAATTATTTCTTGTAAAAGTTAGCCCGTGTGTTTACCAGATACGTGTTGGAACAGCCCGATGTTTCAACACCCTCAAACATGGATCCATGTCTGCTGTTATTACAGGTACCTTTGGGTTATTATTTCTTTTTGTTCCTCAATCTGGTCATTGTATTGTTCCTAGAATTGTGAATTGGAGGCTGAGCTTGATTTTGTCTAGAAAAGTGCTAACAGTCACAGATTAAGGCAAAATATCACTTTTTATATTTTTTCCAACGATTGCTTTTGAAATGTGAAAAGTCTACTCTAATTTTCAATGCCCTTGGGTTATAATACGTTTGAATTCGGTGAAATTATTCCTGCAGGATCTGTACTAAATAATGCTATGGAGTATTTTGTCGCTGCAGCCTGTACCATTTTCATTTGTATATTAATTAACAAAAAAATCAATTCAATGTATTATACTGTGCTCCATCTCTAGTAAATCAAAATTCACAAAAATCAAATTAATGTTTTATACTGTGCTCCATCACAAAGTTGGGTAAGCTTGTTCTGTTAATGAAGAAAAACTTGTTTCGTTTATTTAAGTTATGTTCCGTAAACTTTTTTTTCTCAACAAATTCTATATTTTTTTTCCAAATTAATTGTAAGCCTACCTAAAATTCAATATTGTTTCTACAAAGATTACGAATACTACTACTAAATTTGCAATTGATATCTACACAAAGGACAAGTCCTCTTCCTCCTGAGCCATTGAACAATGCAAAAGCCATGAAACCTATGCATGCACTCCATAGCTTTGCCGCCTTCACCAATATCCATCTCCTCTTGGCAAACACCACAAATCTCATCTTCTTTTTCGACTAAAAAACTCTTTAATCCGTTAAGTAATGGTTCAAAAACACTATTGCTCTTCGCCAAGATTCTTCCAAGTTGAACCAAAACTTCAAATTGCACTTCTTTTAACACTGTCTCAAATTCTCTGCTCATTTCCTTTGCCCGCCTGCTTGCCAGTTCTTGCTTCTTTCCTTCTAGCTTTGTGAGTTGAAGCTCGTCAGGGTCTAGTTTTCTGTTGAACGTTCTGGGATCAAAAGAACCGTCGAAAGTTGAGTAAAGAGCCCAGTTGCTCATTCTGTGAAGAATCTCTGCTTCTTGTATAGCTATTTGAAGCTCTTCATCCATGGCCGCCATTAATGATTCTTGATAGTAAGAACGAAAAAAAAAAACCAAGAAGTTTAAATTCCTGAAGTCGGTTTTTAAAAGAAACCAAGAATATCGCAAGAAAAAGATTGAGATTAAGAGAACCAATTTGTTGAAACGGGTTTCTATAAGAATTGGGTTGCCTTAGTGTTTTAGGACAAGGATGAATTTGTTGTCTGTCTTATCGTTGTTTTTGCGTCTGTTCTGTTATAACCGACTTGGATCTTTTTTGTTTAAGTGAAGGGTCTGTCAGTGTCGTTTTGACAACTGATCTTAGACGAAGCCAAACACGTGTTCAATGTGGTCCCACAGGAAAGTAGAGGATTTGACTTCATCTGATCGGACGGCTGAAATTGAGAGATTCAAATAACACGCGTTTTGAAGCAAGATGGAAACCATGTTTTTTTTTTTCGCTGTCATTCTTTTTAATCAATGGTTCATCATATGCGATCCTCACGTCTTTTACATGGGTGTTCTACTTTATTTTTTATCTTTGCTGTTAAATAAATAAAGTCGAGTAAAAGTAATAAAAATTAGTATTTACAATTATTTTTTCAACATATAAAATGTGTTAATATTTTATAAAGGTAAAAAAAAAAATCTAACTTTGATGTCAAATAGAAAATAAGATTAATAAAATTCATACAAAAATTGATAATATTACTAATTAAAAAAATTTTAAGCTTAAATAGAGTGGCAGGTTTCGCAGCCAATATTCACATCATTACGAAATTAGAGTTTGTCTTGCTTGATTTAAATTGAGTAGCTCATATAGGATTATACATTAAATTAATCCTTCAAAAAAATTTTAGATTAAACAAACAAATAATTTTATTGGTATCCTATAGGATGTAAGTATATATAAGTAACTGCTCAAATAAGTTACTACACAAAAATGAGAAAACTCTTTTTTAAAAGATAATGTAAACTGAACAAAATAAATAGAAAACTCTCTCTAAAAACTTAACTCTCTCTGCTTGGAATAATTCTTAGGTTGTAAAAATTTAAGTATTTTCTTCCTATGATTTACCTTTATAGTAATACAAGCATAATTTATGAGTATATTATTAGAATTGAATTATTTGTTTAATTAGTAAAAATTCTTTATCGTTTAAAATTATTTATTTACTATCTAAACCAGTTTAATTATCTATTTAAATATAAAAATATTATAAAATTTAAATTATAAAATTATACTTATCTCAATTAAATAATTATAAATAAATATTTAATATTAACGCAACTTTATTAAAATATTTTTACACTACACAATTTCATAATTAAAATAAGATATAATAAATATATAATTAAAATATATAACTGAATTTAGATAAACCCAAAGATAAATTTTGGATGATATAAACCTATTACAAATAATAAAAATACTACTCATATCTCGTCCAAATTTATTTATAAATTATCAATATCTATATAAATATATCAGTTACCCAAAAAATACACTATCAATTGCTATCCCTAGTTCCCATTATATTTAGACATATTTTTACTTCTTGAATCTTTTCTATTTTGGACTTATCTTAAGATATCTTGAATCTTAAGTTATCTTAATTTCGCCTTAGGCTTATCTTAAGGTGGACCCTATTTGGATTATGGGCCTAGTTATTATGTGCCCATTAGGCCCATTATGGAAACCTTGATTTGGAATATTACGGTGAGATCTTTGTTAAAGGCTTGAAGTACCTTGAATCCATGATTGATTAGCTCTGGAATGATCTTCCTTCATCCTAGGATTTGCAATGGAAAGTTTGAAGCACAATCATCTTTCCATTTTAGTAAGCTTTCATTTTGATTCTTTGTAAAAGCTTGAATCCAATTTCAAATGATGCATTTCTTCTAGTCATGAATTTAAAATGAGTATTGAAGATTTAATTAGGGGAGCTTGGACTTGAATTTGGAATGCTTGAACTTGGACATGGAAAGCTAGAAAAAATTATCTTGAACTCACAATTAATGGAAAACTTGGATTCTCACATGAACTTGGAATTGATTCTATCATTCAATGGTCTTGGAAGGTTTGATTTTTTTTTTTAGCTTTGACTTAGTCATTTAGTTTGCCTTTGACTTTCCATCACTTAGAATCACTTAGACTTTGCTAAGGAACATTATCCATTTATAAATTAAATCTTCAGTTTCAATTCAAAAATATGTTTGCTATGAAAGTAATGTTTAATAACTCCTACATTATTTTCAATCACTAAAAATGTTCTTAGGTTTTTCTTGAAAACAACAGGTGATGTTCATTATTTATTAATAAGTTTATTACTTTGCTATTATAAAATTGGTTACTTTCATAAAATAACTTGGGTTTCTTTTTGTTAGAAGTAACATTTTAATCTTGATGGGTAGCAAATTTCTTTTTTTTTTTGAATTGATAATAAATGTTCCTTTTACTTGATTATTAGCATTGGTGACCTCCTTGAAAATTGTTAATAACGAGCGATATTTTACTTTCTACTCCAAATTTATGAAATTCAATTGAAAATAAAGTTCGTTATGTTTCAGAAACGGATATTATCGCCCGCGTATTAGCAAAAGCACTTAACGACCATTGTTTATTTAACAAAATTCAGTCTATGAAAATTTAAAATTTTAGTAGCACTTTAGAAGACAACAAAAATAATAAACATTACTATAAGAAAAATCTAAAAAGTAGAAATAATTTAAACTAAATATAAAATCCAATAAACGTAAAATTAAATATAAAATTTTAGTTAAACTTTTTCAAATATAGATATATTTTAATATATAAAACTAATAAAATTTTTCAAAAGATTTGGTGATTAATTTAAATGCTAAATATTGAAAGGCTGTGAATTCATTCTCACATTTAGTTAACACAATTAACTAAAGATTAAAATATAAAATTCAATAAAAATATTTAAAACATAAATATATTATATCATATAAGATTTGCAAATAATTTAGTAAGAGTTTCATTCAAATATTATAACAGAATTAACTTGAAATTAAAAATAAAATTTAGTAAAAATATTCTAATAATCTAAAATACAAATATACTTTTAACATAAATTTAACAAAATTACTTAAGTGTTCCTGTAGTTGATCAACATCGGCAATATTACAGTCTGTCTTGAATTCTATCATTACATTTATTGTTATTGTGTTTTTTAATATATATTCAAATGTCCGAAAATAAAATCAGGTGAATTTAAATACCGACTCGTGTACTAAGTAGTTTTGATAATAACAAAATTTACTGTTTAAGAAAATTTACTATTTTTATTAATTTATAACAAGTGGTTAAGTTAAATTATTGCATTGAAATATAGGTCGAATAATCATATGAGACGAATTGACTCAAATTTAAATTGTTTAAATAAAATTATTTTCCAATATATATTAATTTGAAAGAATAACGGGTCGAATTTAGAACGTAACGTTCCGGGGGAGTTTGAAATTTACATCCAACTTTGGTCACAGAGGATCGAGGAGGGTCCGTCTTCCAACAGGGCATATTACTTACGACTTTATTTTTTTTTGGCTTCTCACTTTATTTTTTTAAAAAATTATAATCTCTATTATATTATATATATATTTTTTATTTTTATTAGACATCATTTTAAAATAAATTTAAAATAAATTCATAGTAAACTATAAAAATTTATAATAATAAATATATAATAAATTCAAAATAAACTATCTAGATTTGATATTTTTATAAAAAAAAATTATAAATTTTGTTAAATCTGAAAATATTTTTAAAAATATAATAAATTTAATTTTTTTTTATTTTTTCTGATATTTTTTTTGAAGATCACTTTTTTAAATCACAAGCAAATATTTATTAAAGTCTACACAAATAAAAATAAAAAAAATAAAATAAAATAAACCATAAATTATGAATAATTATTTTATTATTTGACTATATATCGGTATTTAAATGTTAAAGATAAGCTCTAATATATATATATATATATATATACACATATATATATACACACACACACACACACACACAAAATTAAATCACCACTCCACCAAGTATTCAAATTTAAAATTACACAGTTAAAATCAACTAATATTTGCTTTGTATAAATCAAAACTTCAAATAATTGATAAGTTTACTCATTAAACTTTAGTCTGTTCTCTAAATTTCATCCTACACAAGTTAATTAAAACAATCCATATTAACTCAATTCAGCTAAAAATGATAATTAAAAAATTTTGATTTCACAACTTACGTATATGCGGTTTAATATTTTTCAAAATTTGAAATTACGAACTATTTTCAGTCTAAAAATTAATAACTAAAAGGTTATTATTCAGTTTAAATATTTACATACTTAATTTCGTTGATTATATTTTAAATTTTTTATCAAATTAATTATTTTTTAATGAATTATCTAATCTTAACATAAGTAATATATTTTAATAAAATCTATAAATAAATATGAAATATGAAAATTTATAATAACACCACTATATTATTATATTATGAAAAGAAATTTTAAAATCAAGAAATAAATTAAGATAACAAAATATAATATAGCAGTAAGTATATCCAAATTTAAAAAAAAAATAAAGCATATGATATTTTTGTATTGGACTAAAAATGGGAAAAGATTTTCAAAGTGGAGAAACATGTGATTTATTTTTTAAATTTTTACCAAACCTCAATAGAATTTTCAAATTTTCAATGAGTGATTTCCCCCTCCTCCAACAGGCGATGATTTTTTCAAGTCTTTATTTGATGACCTACCACCACCCTCTTAGTGATATGTAAATATTGTAGCAATTGTAAAATATTATACAATAATGAAAAAAAATACAATTTTCATCTTTAACGTAACCTTTTTTTTTTCGTTACTGCACAACTTTTTTTTTATTACAGTACATCATAATTTTATAATACACATCATTTGCTAAACCCAATCCAACGTGGTAAAGGAAATTGCCACTAATTCCTTTCCTTATGGTATATGGTCTTATTCTTTCCCATCACCTTTTCCTTTTCACTTTTGGAAAAGGTTTGTTTCTTCTATATAAATCACCCTTCATGCCATATTTCATACAGAAACCAAAAAAACAATTTTTCCATTTCAGCGTGAAGACTCATTTAACAATTTTGATTTTCCTTCATTTGCACACCATGACCGAACATCATTTAAAGAAGATAAAAATTCTATTTAAGAATATGGATGCCATTCATTGGAAGCAAATTTCATGGTCAAAACTTGATGTTTTAAAATGTTTTCAAAGTGTTAAATTGGACTACTCCTTCTTACATGCCGTGACTTTCTTTTGGGATACGGATTCTAGGGTATTTAGAATTAATGGCTTTGAAATATGTCTCTTGATTGAAGAATTTGAGGCCATCCTTGGATATCCAAATAATCAACAAATGACATTATCTACATTGATTTCCAAGACTCAACAGAAGATGCAGATGTTATTTCAAATTCCAAAACCCGAAGTTCTTTGGTTGATGAGAGGTAAAAAAATTATACTTGCTCCTTTGATTGACTTTTATTTTTCTCATTTGGCCCCTACTAAGGCATGGGGACGCATGCTTTGTCTTTGCTTGCTTGGTCAATTCTTGCATGTTTCTTCTGACGGTGATATTGATCCACGAGTATTAGATATTATGGACTAAATGGAAGGAGGCTTGTCGCCGGTACCTGTGATCTTAGCCGAGACCTTAGTTGGATTAGACCGATTTAAATCAGGATTGTCAAAGAGACTGACTGGGAGTCCGTTGCTACTTCAGGTAATTACCTAAACTACCCTTTCGGGTTTTCAATTTAGGTTTTCTTTTTTCTTTCTCTTTTTTTTTTCTTTATTGCTCTAATTTTTGCCTAGTCCTTCGTGTGGGTTTTCAGAACTAGCGAGCTGGCCTAATTTTTGCCTAAGTTGCCCTTGCGGGTTTTCAACTTAGCGGACCTTTTTTTTAATTCTTTCCTCACAGATTTGGCTTCAGGAGCGTCTTTGTTTGCTTGATACTCCATCCATGGACTTTGCCAGATACCTGCCACATCATCATTCTGCTAGGAAGCTACTCCATCCTGCTTCTTCATATGCTGATTGGGTTGATTGGATCCACTCATGATCTGAACTCAATATCCGTTGGTTGGTACCTTGGTGGAAGATTTCTCATATCACCATGCGGACATACTTGATGTACGTTCCCCTTGCTGCTCTTAGTCAAGGTACATGATATGATCCTCGCCGACTTGGCCGTCAGTATGGAGCTGAGCCTTGTTCAGCTCATGGTTTCCTCTTAAGGGAGGAGGTCGCGGGTTCGAATGAGGGAGGCGACCTCATTGAGGCCAAATAATCAAATCACTGCTTGGGAATCGTGAGGTGAACGGGTACTGTGGCGGACCCCCAACAGACTGGGACGGTGAAAAGGACGGGCTGTAAGCCGGGCCCAGCTGAGATAACAGGGGGACGCTACAGTTCGGCTTCCAAGACTACTCTTAATGACTTGATTTC
Organism: Garcia nutans; assembly: GCA_947685225.1. Classification (NCBI taxonomy): domain Eukaryota; kingdom Viridiplantae; phylum Streptophyta; class Magnoliopsida; order Malpighiales; family Euphorbiaceae; genus Garcia; species Garcia nutans. Next base: position 6,043,791 of record CANTUV010000013.1, read on the forward strand.
TATTTCAATTGGCAACACTACTTCCATCCAGTAAACCAAAGAGAACGGTGTCATTCCAGTAGGTGTTCGCACACTTGTCCTATATCCCCATAAAGCAAAGGGAAGCATCTCTAACCAATCCCTGTGAGTCTTGGTCATCTTAGACAGAATTTGCTTAATTGTCTTGTTTGTTGCTTCCACGGCACCATTAGCCTTTGGTCTATAAGGAGAGGATCTATGATGATGGATTTGGTACTTTGAGAATAAATCCTTAACTGCTCCTTAAAACTATACCCCATTGTCTGATATCACACTGTGTGGGACCCCGTATCTGCAGATGAGGTTCTTTTCAATAAACCTAGCCATTTGGCTTGCACCCAGTTTATTGAAGGATTCAGATTCGACCCATTTTGAAAAATAATCTACTGCTACCACAATGAATCGGTGACCGTTTGAAGCCATCGGATGTATCTCTCCTATAATGTCGATACCCCAGGTGGCAAATGGCCAAGGTGAAGGCATAGAATGCAATTCTTCAGGGGGCATGTGATTCAAGTTACCATACATTTGACATTGTTGGCACTTCTTTATGAACTCAATACAATCTCTCTCCATGGTCAACCAGTAGTAACCTTGTTGAATAATCTTCTTAACTAGGGCCAAACCATTCATGTGCGGACCGCAACTTCCCGCATGTATTTCTGACATGATGCGCTCCACTTCAAGCTTTCTTAAACATCTCAAATGCACCCCCATCAGGCCATCTTTGATATAACTCCCCATGGAAGGTGATGTATTGCAAAGACCACTGCCTTATGGCTCTTCTTTCTTTCTTTGTTGCCCCTGGTGGGTATTCTCTTTCCTCCAAAAATCATCTTATAGTATCATACCACACATCATGGTCTGTATCAATTTCCATGATTGTTTCATATTCATAGCAAGGAGTTGATGAACTGGTCAAGATCAGAGGCATAAGGAATAGGCTAATAGGGTTTTCCCATACCGAAGCCAATGTGGCTAGGGCATCAGCCATCTGATTTTCTTCTCTTGATAGGTGTATAAACCTACACTCCTTAAAGTTCTTCTTCATCAAGGTCAGGCAATGGTGGCATGGTTTTAATTTTTCTTCTTTCAACTCCCATTCTCCATTTACTTGGGATACAACTAGCAATGAATCGCCATAAACTTCAACCTTATCCACCTTCATAATCATTAGGGTTTCCAAACCGAAAATACAAGCTTCATACTCCACCATATCATTGGTTGCCCTAAATTTTAATTTTTTGGCTAAAGGGATGAGTTCCCTTTCGGGCGATTCTAGTATAAATCCCAAACCTGCTCCTTTCCTATTCACTGCTCCATCAAAATACATTTTCCACCCTTGTACTTCAATTGCTTCTAAATGTTCATCCGAAAATTTCAAGATTACCTCTTCACTATCTGATAATGGTTGTTGGGCTAGGAATTCTGCCACCGCTCTACCTTTGATCATTTTTCTAGTTACATATTCATTCTCAAATTCTTATAATATTATCAACCATCGACCATATTTTCCAATCAAAGAAGGTGTCTCCCTTAAGTACTTCATTGGATCCAACCTGGAAATTGCTTGCACACTATACGATTGAAAGTAATGCTGCAACTTCTTAGAAGACCAAACCATGGCTATACAGGTCTTTTCAATGGTACTATACTTAATTTCATAAGGTAGGAGCTTTCTACTCAAATAGTAAATGGCATGCTCAATCCCTGACTCATCTGCTTGGGCTAGCATGGCTCCTATTGACTCTTCTTCTGCTGCTAAGTATAGTAATAGAGGTTTACCGAGTTTAGGTGGTTTTAAAATAGGTGGATTCGACAAATACTCTTTTATTCACTCAAAGGCCTTTTGACACTCTTCATTCCATATGACTGTCTGATTCTTTCTAAGCAATTTGAAGATAGGTTCACAGATTGTTGTGAGCTTTGCTATAAATCTGCTAATGTACTGCAGTTTACCAATGAATCCCCAAACTTCTCTCTCCGTCTTTGGGGCTGGCATATCCCTGATTGCTTTGACTTTGTCAGGATCAATCTCAATGCCATTCGGACCAATTACATGTCCCAATAATTTACCTGAGGTAACACCGAATACACACTTCTTCGGGTTTAATCTTAGCTTATATTTCAAAGCTCTATCGAAGAATAATTCTAAGTTTTGGAAGTGTTGCTCCCTTATATCCGATTTAACAACCATATCATCAACATATACTTCAACTTCTTTGTGCATCATGTCATGAAATAGTGTGGTGGCCATCCTTTGGTAGGTTGCTCCAGCATTCTTTAAGCCGAACGGCATCACCCGCGACCTCTCAATCATTAGAGCATTAACAATCTTATTATCTTCAGCTTCAATGACCACTGTCTCATCTCCGTTGGGAAACTTGATCTTTTGATGAAGGGTGGAAGGAACTCCACCAAGAGGATGAAACCATGGTCACCCCAAGAGTAAGGTGAAGGTAACCGGTATGTCTTAAACAACAAACTCAACAATAGATTCAATTGGACCAACCTTGACAGCGGCTTTGAAAGTTCCTTCGGCAAGCCTCTTAGTGTTGTCATAAGCATGAATTGTTACATCGGTTGGGTTTAGATCTCTTATTGACATGGCTAGCTTTGGCAATATCTTAGGTGGACAAACATTTATGGCAGACCCATCATCGACCATTACACATGGAGTCCTCTTCCCCTTGACTTATATTTTGATAAAGAGAGGGCGGATGTGGTCTCTCCCCTCCTCTGGTAAATCCGCATCTGAAAAAGAAACTGTTCCCATATTAACTGTAATATCCCAAAGTGTGCCTAGAAGTTTTGATACAATTGTTGTTTTGATTTGAATTAAATGTCTATATGTTTTTGCAAATGAAATGAGTGTGTTAAGAGAATGTATATGCTGTGTATATTGTAATATATATAACATATAAGTTGGTCAATTGGGGAGTCAAGGTAAGAAGATATTTTAACTTGTGATATGTGAAATTACTTCAATGGGCATATAAGTGACAAAGGTTAAGCTAAATGGTTGAGGGCATTTAGGTAATTGCTTGGCTAGAATTGCTTGGTGGAGATTTAAAGAAGAAAAGAAGTTGACTTGTGTTTATTTTCTTTTCTTCTCATTTTGTGTGACGGCTATCCAAGAAAAGAGAGAGCAAGAGAGGTGTTCTAAATGCTAGAATCAAATTGAAGGAAGAATCAAAGGATTAAGTTAGAGATTTGTGAAATTTCTTCATTTAAGGTAAGTACTCTCTTATTTTCCTTTGTTATTTTGAGGTGGTGTTTGAGGTGATTTATGAATTGTTGATTGTATGAATAGGTGTGTTTGAGATGTGTTTATAAGTATTAAAATTGATTGTAAGTAAAAAGGTTGAATTGGTGTTGGTTTTGGTTTGAAGATGGTAAGTTAAGGGTGATGTTTGGTTTTAGGGTTTTGAAGTGGTAAGTGATTGATTGTATGGTTAATATAGTGTTAATGTGAATATTGTGATGAATATGTAAAATATGTGTTAATAACATTGATTATATCCATTTGAATGAGGTTAAGTTGTGTATAATGTGTTCTTGATTCAATTAGAAGAGTTTTGGCTATGTTTAGGGTTTATTCATGAGAGACACGGCCAAACCTAAGAAGAGACACGGCCAAAACTAAATATTTTTGGGAGACACGGCCAAGTCTATGGAAATTTGGCGGTGTTGGATGATTTTTGGAGAAGACACAGCCGTGTCCCTTGCCCATGTTTGCTTCTGTTGCTTTTGGTTGAGAGACACGGCCACAAGCTTGGCCGTGTCCCTTGAGTGTGTTTGCTACTGTGATTTGTTCCTTGCCTTTCTCACATTGTTGAATCCTTCCAAGGTCTTTTTGTATTTACACTTTGAATATACTTAAAACAAAGATGACCTAAACAAATGTATATTGAGGATTCTAAATCTAAGAATAAGGTAAATTATATATGCGTATATCAATGATGATCATTCTTAATGGATGTTTAATGTGTTTGATTATGTATACTTGAGTGATGAAGTATTATAATGTGACTAGTATTATGACTTGTATAGTGTGGAAGAGATGAGGATCATTCAAAAAGGTATGTGCAATGCAATTTATTATTGTAAATACTTTTATGATGAATTACCATAATGTAAATTGAGATATAAAGAGTTGTGTAACTAATGTTTTGAGTTATAATGAGGTGAATGATATGATTGAAGCATGCCTAGATGATTGAATAATGATATGTTGGTTTAGTTAATGTAATTGATGTTGTATATTAATATGATGATTCAAATGATATATGAAGCCATTGTGATTGGCTATGATGATTCAAATGATATATGAAGCCATTATGATTGGCTATGATGATTCAACTGAGAATGAAATTGATAAATGAATTGTGTGGCTAATGTGTTATTCCATTTTCAGAGTTTGTTGTTGGTGGCATGCCTAATATTAGTAACAATCTCTTGAAGTTAGGTTGGAATTGATCCTTGAAGCCAAGTTGGGTTGAAGTTTAACATGTTTTACTCCCCTTGAAGCTTGGTTGGGTTAAATCCTTGAAGCCTAATTGAGATGTTACAACCCTTGAAGCTAGGTTGGATTGGTTCTTGAAGCCAAGTTGGGTTGATACTTAGCATGCTTTGTTCCCCTTGAAGCTTGGTTGAACCTAAATCCTTGTAGCCTAGTTGGGATAATGATAAATGTGAGAATTAAACCAAAACATTAACTCTGAAAGTTGAATGGCATATTAGTGTTTTTGGGCTCGAGTCTGTCTTTGTTTTTGATGTGATATACAAATGTTGAAAGACATGAGTAATGAGATTGCGCAGGTGACTAGGTGGAAGATATGTACTACTAAGCTCTCGGGCTTAGCGCGGATGTGTAATCGCGCAGGTGACTAGGTGGAAGATATGAAGTCTTTTGTTGCCACGAGAAGAATAAGAGTTTGTCGAGACCAACTAGAGGGTGATGCATACATGTATAATTTTTAACTATGATGTATTTCTGACAAGAGTATATTTACATGTATAAATGAAGTTTTGATAAAGATAGGATTATGATATATTTGTAAGATCATTAAAAGTATAATGATTTTGTAAATGTTCTTTAAATTTATGTATTGTGGTTTGAACTCTGTTAAAGGTTTTAAAAATGTAACGAAAAGTGATATCCTTATACTTTATATATTTACTGTATGTATACTAGGTATATGTATAGTACTTATATGGAGTATCGGGGTGTTACAATTATTTTGGTATCAGAGCTTAGGTTCGAGATTCTCGGCCTAAGTGAAATTAAAAAGAAAAAAATTTTGAAACGCTTAAAATGAATTAAAAAGAAGAGTTTTGAAATGCAATTGGTAATACATGTATATGCATTAACACCTAGGTTGGTCTCGGATGTGGCATTATGTGAATGGAAATGTATTTGAATTATATGAGATGGATGATAGTGTGTGGATGAAGTTCTACATGAATGAAAATTTGAGAAAGAAATAATATGAGAAAATTTATATAAGTTAAATTGCTACATTAAAGAATGGGAATTTATTCAAGTAAAGTAAATTGTTAAATGTGTTGAAGTATAAAGAAATGAAAAGGAGAATAAAGTTGAAAATGAGTTGAAAATAAAATCTAGATTAAAGTATGTACTCTTTTCTCTACAATTTGAATTCCTTACTAATAAATCTTATGTTGGATTATTAGAAAGAGGAAATATTGTTGAAAGGGTAATATGGATGGACATGTTATTATAATGAAGAGAGTATGGTGGAATATTGAATGAGTTGATTGATATAGACAAAGCGTGACAATTTAAGGTTTGGATATGTAAAGTTAAGATTTTAAAAAGAAAAATAGATAATATTGATTAAGTAAGAAGATAAATTGGTATTGTTTGTATTATTAATTGTAATTTCAATGCTAGAAATGTGATATGTTTGGATATTGCAAAAACTCATGTTAATGGTGGTAATATGTGACCATTAGATTGTTGAAATGAATTTAATAATTGTGGAAATTATATGTCTGGATGTTGTTTTGTGATATGTATACATATATAGCATATTTGTTTTTAAGTTGATATTAAGAAAAGATGAGATTTATAAATTAAAGTTTAGGTGAGATAGTGATTTGAGAATTTAGAGTTCAATGGAATGTTGATAAAGATTATGTAAATATCGATAGTTTAATGTATGTTAAACATATGAGTTATTTGAAGGAATATTATTTTATATGAGAATACTACGAATTTGGTAATGAGATTGATAGTATGAAAATTTGTTGTGAAATAAAAAGGGAAGTGGATAAGCAAGTGAGAATAAGAATGATAATGTTCAAAGGAAAGTAATAAATATTAAATTTGTAAGATGATATGTCAACGAGAAATTTAATAAGATTACATAATTATGTGTATACATGTATAGAATAAGGAAGATGAGTTCTTCGATATGAATGAAATGGTATTATGTTAAGAATGTGAAAAGTGAGAGACATTATTAATGTGTATGTGATATGTTTATTATCTTATGTAATTGCATTTTTAATAGTATTGAAAATGGTATTGCATGTGGTAGTAGATTTAAGAAAGATTAAGTCTTGACTAGTGCAGATCTAGATTATGTGATGAAATAGATAAGGAAATAAGGAAGTATAGTATAGGAAAATGGTTATAAAAGATAGATTGGAAATGGAGTAATGAATGAAACTTGTGTAAAATTTGCATATGATCAAATGTTATCTGTAGAAGATGTTAAAGATAATATTGTTGGGCATGAGTTAGACTAATGATGATCTGATAATCAAGAGTAAAATATTTTGAGATGGAGTTAAAATGTACTAACTCTTAGTGTAGTAAAAATTTAGAGAATGAATATGTAATTTTTGTGATATGATTTAGTTTTGTAATTGGAAAGGTGGGAAACAGAATAATAGAGGAACCATATGGATTAATAAGTTTCAAACATGACCCTTCATCTTTTATAATCCTATGATTTGTTTAGTATGTTTTGGTCGATTAATTTTGTTATCTTCCGATTGGGACTGAGATAACATGACGGTAGTACAGTTTTGGTGAGATTAATAATTATGTTTTAAGAAACAGGGTCAGGAGTTATGATTGGTAAAGTTGTACTATCTAACTTTTATGTTAGAAATTTGTTATAATTGTGGAAAGTATGGAAAGAGAAGTGAATTGTGAAAATGGTTTAAGCAATGAACCATGTGATAGAAAAATAATTATGCCAATATAGTAATGATATGAGATGTGAGAAGATGATATATGAGAGAAATTATAAAATGTGGTTGGAAGTTACACTAAATATGTTTATGGTATAAAGTGAATGAACTATGAATAAAATATGTATGAAATAATCGTGAGAATTTGGTGAGAATTGTACTAAGATAATTTGAAGTGATTTGGTATTAATGATCATAGTTTCAAATAGTTGAATATAGATATAAAGAGATTAGAACTTGAAAATAAGTTGATTGTTGGTTTGAATCAAGCAAGATTGAGACGTTAGTATATTGTGGCAGATAGATCAATTGATCTGGATTTTGTTAAAATTATGAATTATTATTGAGATTTAATATGTACAACTGTACAAGGAGTATAAGACATACATGATAATGTAATATTCTAATATGTGAATGAACATATATAAATTGAGTTAGTTATTTAAATGAGGATCATGCTAAAGAAGGAAATAAATGTGTGAAAAATAAAAATATAATTATCAATTAAGGAGTGATAAATGTCTTTTCTGAAAGTGATGATAAGGAGGGGATAATTAATATTAAGATTTATGATCTTTGACAGGGTGAGATGTCTGTAACTGAGTTCTTACAAAATTAAAAAAAAAAAATTCTTTGGGATGAATATATTAATTTGAGACCGATTGTGAGTTGTGTTTGTAATTCTGCTTGTTTTTGTAATGCTGTTAACAAGATTAGGGATTATCAATATTCTGATTATGTTCTGCATTTTTTTTAGAGGATTGAACGAAAGTTATAACACAGTTAGGTCTCAGATTTTTTTTTTAATGGAGCCATTGCTTTCTCTTAATAAGGTTTTTACCTTAGTTGCTCAACATGAACGTCAATTTGTGCATCCTGAGAATCTTTTTTCTGATGATCTAAGTTCTGTTGTTCAATTTTTGCCTATTGTAAATGCTGCCAATGCTAGGAATTCTCAGTCTGGTAGATATAGGCAGAATATCAATGTTTCTAAACGGCCTGGATGTACACATTGTAATCTTCCTGGACATAATGTTCAACAGTGTTATAAGATTATAGGTTATCCACCTGGATTGAAGTCAAGGACTAAGCAGAGGTCTTATGTCTCGAAGGCTAATCAAGTTTCTTCTTATGAGGATTAAGATGATGTTTTGTTAAGAATGAATTGTTACTGTACTGGATAATTTCGAGGACGAAATTATTTAAGGGGGAGAGAATTATAATATCCCAAAGTGTGCCTAGAAGTTTTGATACAATTGTTGTTTTGATTTGAATTAAATGTATATATGTTTTTGCAAATGAAATAAGTGTGTTAAGAGAATGTATATGTTGTGTATATTGTAATATATATAACATATAAGTTGGTCAATTGGGGAGTCAAGGTAAGAAGATATTTTAACTTGTGATATGTGAAATTACTTCAATGGGCATATAAGTGACAAAGGTTAAGCTAAATGGTTGAGGGCATTTAGGTAATTGCTTGGCTAGAATTGCTTGGTGGAGATTTAAAGAAGAAAAGAAGTTGACTTGTGTTTATTTTCTTTTCTTCTCATTTTGTGTGACGGCTATCCAAGAAAAGAGAGAGCAAGAGAGGTGTTCTAAATGCTAGAATCAAATTGAAGGAAGAATCAAAGGATTAAGTTGGAGATTTGTGAAATTTCTTCATTTAAGGTAAGTACTCTCTTATTTTCCTTTGTTATTTTGAGGTGGTGTTTGAGGTGATTTATGAATTGTTGATTGTATGAATAGGTGTGTTTGAGATGTGTTTATAAGTATTAAAATTGATTGTAAGTAAAAAGGTTGAATTGGTGTTGGTTTTGGTTTGAAGATGGTAAGTTAAGGGTGATGTTTGGTTTTAGGGTTTTGAAGTGGTAAGTGATTGATTGTATGGTTAATATAGTGTTAATGTGAATATTGTGATGAATATGTAAAATATGTGTTAATAACATTGATTATATCCATTTGAATGAGGTTAAGTTGTGTATAATGTGTTCTTGATTCAATTAGAAGAGTTTTGGCTATGTTTAGGGTTTATTCATGAGAGACACGGCCAAACCTAAGAAGAGACACGGCCAAAACTAAATATTTTTGGGAGACACGGCCAAGTCTATGGAAATTTGGCGGTGTTGGATGATTTTTGGAGAAGACACAGCCGTGTCCCTTGCCCATGTTTGCTTCTGTTGCTTTTGGTTGAGAGACACGGCCACAAGCTTGGCCGTGTCCCTTGAGTGTGTTTGCTACTGTGATTTGTTCCTTGCCTTTCTCACATTGTTGAATCCTTCCAAGGTCTTTTTGTATTTACACTTTGAATATACTTAAAACAAAGATGACCTAAACAAATGTATATTGAGGATTCTAAATCTAAGAATAAGGTAAATTATATATGCGTATATCAATGATGATCATTCTTAATGGATGTTTAATGTGTTTGATTATGTATACTTGAGTGATGAAGTATTATAATGTGACTAGTATTATGACTTGTATAGTGTGGAAGTGATGATGATCATTCAAAAAGGTATGTGCAATGCAATTTATTATTGTAAATACTTTTATGATGAATTACCTTAATGTAAATTAAGATATAAAGAGTTGTGTAACTAATGTTTTGAGTTATAATGAGGTGAATGATATGATTGAAGCATGCCTAGATGATTGAATAATGATATGTTGGTTTAGTTAATGTAATTGATGTTGTATATTAATATGATGATTCAAATGATATATGAAGCCATTGTGATTGGCTATGATGATTCAACTGAGAATGAAATTGATAAATGAATTGTGTAGCTAATGTGTTATTCCATTTTCAGAGTTTGTTGTTGGTGGCATGCCTAATATTAGTAACAATCTCTTGAAGTTAGGTTGGAATTGATCCTTGAAGCCAAGTTGGGTTGAAGTTTAACATGTTTTACTCCCCTTGAAGCTTGGTTGGGTTAAATCCTTGAAGCCTAATTGAGATGTTACAACCCTTGAAGCTAGGTTGGATTGGTTCTTGAAGCCAAGTTGGGTTGATACTTAGCATGCTTTGTTCCCCTTGAAGCTTGGTTGAACCTAAATCCTTGAAGCCTAGTTGGGATAATGATAAATGTGAGAATTAAACCAAAACATTAACTCTGAAAGTTGAATGGCATATTAGTGTTTTTGGGCCCGAGTCTGTCTTTGTTTTCGATGTGATATACAAATGTTGAAAGAAATGAGTAATGAGATCTATGGTGGCCTTTGTTGGTAATGTGATTCATGATTGGTGAATGGTGAATAAAATAATGACATGAAATGTTATGAAATATGATACAAAATGTGTGTATTGATATATTGATTGTGAGTATTAGTGATGGATCTGTGGTTGGTGATAATGATATGTATATATGTAGATAACATACGAAATTAGACGAGATATATGAATGGTGCAGTTAAGAAGGCAAATAAAAACGTGATAAGAATTTAATGGTACATGGAAGTGATATTTCATTATATGTTAGAATTTCTATAATGTATGTTTATATTTTATATATGTACTACTAAGCTCTCGGGCTTAGCGCGGATGTGTAATCGCGCAGGTGACTAGGTGGAAGATATGAAGTCTTTTGTTGCCACGAGAAGAATAAGAGTTTGTCGAGACCAACTAGAGGGTGATGCATACATGTATAATTTTTAACTATGATGTATTTCTGACAAGAGTATATTTACATGTATAAATGAAGTTTTGATAAAGATAGGATTATGATATATTTGTAAGATCATTAAAAGTATAATGATTTTGTAAATGTTCTTTAAATTTATGTATTGTGGTTTGAACTCTGTTAAAGGTTTTAAAAATGTAACGAAAAGTGATATCCTTATACTTTATATATTTACTGTATGTATACTAGGTATATATATAGTACTTATATGGAGTATCGGGGTGTTACATTAACTTCGCTCTTCTCTTGAACCTCTTCACATTTCATTACTCCTCTAATTTTTATGAAGTTGATCAGCTCCTCCAGTGTCGTGGAGGTAGAGATTGGCATGCTAGCCAAGGCTTTGGCCATAGTTTCTTGGTGCTTTTTAGAAGTAGCCAATAAGTCCCAAATGCTAACACTTGCTTGGATTCTTTTCAATTGCTTGAGCACAACGTCATCTTCTTCTACTTCAACTTCCTTACCCTTATTAGTTTCTACTTCTTTAGGTGATGGCCTTGTATAAGGCTTACCGGATCTAGTGTTCATCACCTCATCTTCTTTGGGCTCGAACCAAGTCCACTCCTCCTTCTTGGATACAATATCATAATCACTATCACTTGAATCCCAAAATCCGTTGACAACACAAATCGTTACTTCTCCACCCATCATAGCTTGTTTAATTTCACCAAATACCTTTTCTTCTTTGGTTGCTTGTCCGCCCACATCTTGAAAAGAAGAAATTACAAAGTCTTCATGCAAACCTCTTCTAATCATGAAGGTTGCTGGTGGTGGTACCCTATTGAATTTTGGTAATGGGTTATCTTTGGTGTTTGGCTTGTTGGGCTCGGGTAGCTTCCCATTATCAATTAGATTTTGGTGAAATTGACAAAATGCTTTAGTATCAAAATTAGGTGGGAGAGGGTTAGGCAAGGGACGAGGATTTAAGGGTTGTAGCAATCCCTTTCTTTGAAGCTTATTGAGAACCCAAGACATCGGTTTTCCCAATTTTGAAAATTGTCTCCTCGTTCCTTGGTTAGTTGCATTAACACCGACGGCCTTTTGCATGCTTTGGCTACCAGATTGATAGCTCCCTTTCTCATTCCTTTTTGTTGCAAAATGACTCTTTTCCCTTTCCCATTCTTTAATTTGCAAACCAGCTTAGAGAAGGTCTTTGAAATCACGAATGAGTGTATGAGACATCCTCTCATGAAGATTAGGCAACACCCCTCTCACAATCATCCTTATTTGATTGGATTCATCAGGCCTCTTCTTGAGTAAAGCAACCTTGTTTCTCCATCTCTTCACATAATCCACAAGGTTCTCATTCGACCTTTGCTTAATGGACTCCACTTCCATTAAGGTAACTTCCAACTCGACATTATACCCATATTGCTGGATGAAGGCTTTGTAAAGCAGATCCCAATTCTTTTGTGTTCTATCATCTAAGGTATTGAACCAATTTTGGACAACGGGGTCTAATAAGAGCATGAAGTACCTTAGAGTTTGAGCCTTAGTAGCTCTAGCAGACTGCATAGCAGTGATATACTGCTTCACATGGAGATGAGGATTTCCAGTACCATTGTATCTAGCAAAGAAAGGCATCTTGAACTTATAAGGGACCTCCTCATCTTGTTCAAATAGTTTATCGATCTCAGACATCTCTTCGGTTTTCATCTTCTTCTCAAATTTCTTTTCTAAATCAGCAATCATCTTTTCAATATCAGAAGTTTTGGTCTTCTCCATAGTCGATCTTTCAACAATCTTTGATTCCTTTTTCTTCTCATGAGCATCTTGGTAGTATTGAGCCCAATCATCATCATCATCAATGATCACTTTTTCATCATCAAAAACTACTTCACCAACTTTGGTCTTCCCTTTGTCCTTTGGCTTCTTAGTGCTAGCAGATGCCTCGACATGATTCTCTAAGATTGCAGTCAATTGGTTCTTCATGGTCTCAGCTAGGGCCTCTTTTATTTCTACCATCTTGGCATTGAGGGCTTCATCTACCATTCTTTGAATTTGTTCGGGCTCCATTATTTTTGGTGAGCAAGTGATTGAGTCATTGCTAGATATTTCATCTCCGGTGTAGGTCGGATTGTCGTAAGCTTTTGAACTATCGTAATCCAGGGCTGTAAGCCAGAGAGGATCAATGATATGAGATGCAAATGTATGCATGTATGCATGTATGCACAAACAATCAACAAACAAGGATAATTAGGATGTTCCTTCCAACCTTATATCATCCACACACGAATGGCGAGCCTCTTTTCCTAGGTATATGGTTAACACAATACCAACATGGGGTATCTTGTTTTCGTATAATTCCCTTGGACGTTTCAACCAATAGTTATATTTTCAAAAATGGAAATCCATCCAAGATAATTCCCATTAATTAGGTTTTAATCCAACCGACTAAAGTAGCTTTTATGCTATATTGGATTAAAACTAAATTAAGAGGTTTATCATAGATAGATTTCTCACTTGAAAAAGGTAACTAATGATTCATGCCAAAAACAAGCCCATGGTTAATTTATTCTTAGTGTAAATTCGGCCCACAATTGATTTTTGGTATTTCATAATTGACCTAAATATATTTGCAGCTCTTTGTAAGAAAAGGTTGGGTGAAAATAGTTTTGTTTCTAAGCCCATTGTAAAAGATTTTTAGAAAAATGGATTTTGGGCTTAGTATTTGGGCCATGGGCCAAAGAATTTTTGATTTGTTTTTTAGAAAAGTCTTATGTTCAAAGACCATCTTGAAAAATTTTGAAAATAGCTTTGGTCTTTTGGATTTTCTAAATGAAAATTTATTTTGAGCTTACAATGTACTTATGTCATATTAGAAAAAGAACAAACTAAATAAGCCATGATTTAAGCCAAGATAAATGAACCATAGTCAAACAACATGCATTTGGGGTAAAAACCTAAGGAAAGTAACTAGGCCAATTACATGAGCTTTATTCTTCGGGTTAAAAGGCTTAGGTTCCCATAGCAAGTATATACCAAATGGTACGAGGCTATGAGTGGTTATGCCATGCTCGATCTCCATACCTTGAGTGAAAGTATGGTATCCCTTACATAACACAACACGGGTAACATGGGCGTCCTAACTCACGCACGCACACGATACAATCTAATATGATGCAATGGATAATATCATTATAAGAAAGAATAGAATAATATAAAGACCAATGGAATCAACTTCTCTTATCCCCAGTGGAGTTGTCACTGTGAGCGGGGATTTTTGCCCCCACTCCCGGTGGAATGGTTCTTGCGACTTCGGCACTGTTTAGGCTCGGGGCCTTAGAGAATACGGACCTAGGTCCGGAGAAAATAGAGTCGCCACTCGGCCGGGCTGGAAAAAAAAGAGTGGGGTGGATGATTCGATTCTTAAGGAATCCCTAACCCCTTAATGGGTTCGGAAAGTTGGGTACGTGTGGGGAAGGTGAGAAATGGCCCAGCACCCCCACAATGCCCAGTTCATTAGAACCAGCCTCCTTTATAGGTCTTAATATTATAAAATTCTTAAATATAACAACATTATCCATATTACACACAATAATTAAAAGAAAACATTAATATATTAAAATCAAAGCAAGGACCAAGCAAAATGAATAAATGGACACCCATCCGAAGATAGAAACATATCCTTACATCACATGCCTAAATAGGATACCCACCGAAAGGTAGAAACAAATTCTTTACATAGGTTCTAAAATAGAAAAGCAAATTAAATTACATGATATTTAACTAATGAGGTACCCACCAAGTGGAAACATACCCCTTACAACATTTGGAAATAAAAGTAAATAACCATTTATCATAAATAAATCATTCATCAAAAGTATTAAAAATCAATGGAAAATAAACATCCATCCATGATAAATTAAATAAACCAAGTATTGAACTTAAATAAATCAAAGCATATAAAATAAATCAAAGCATAATCAAATATAGAATTAAATAAGGCAAATAAAAATCTAAATTATAGCTACTATTTTAGGATCTTTATTTCATGTGTTTAGGGTTTTGGAATTTGTAGAATTAGGCTACTGTGTGTTTTTAAGGAATTAAAATAGATTAAGGATTTTATGTTTTAAAAGGTTGGTAAGACTCTTTGATTAACCAAACTAGGGTTTGTTATGTAAAATCATGAAACTAGGATTTGGACTCTTTAAAATATTTTTGATTTATGGTTTCAAGTTTACTGTGTGAAATTAAAATATATGTGTTTTTATGGTTTTTAAAATTTTAAAGGATTAGGGTTTAGAAAAATTAGGGTTTAAGGTTTTAAAGGGGTTAGGGTTTTACTATTTTAGGTTTGGAAGTTACATTTGTGTTTAGTGTTTTAGAATTAGGGTTTCGGTGGATGTTTAGGTTTTTTAGAATTCGAAAAAAGCAATTTGATAATTTTATGAAAGTAGACAAACGATTTAAGGTTTATATAAATAGAAAAGATGTTTTTAGGGTTTGTTAAAAGAAACAGAGTCAAATTTTGGTTTTGAAGAAAAACATGTTCAATTAGGGTTTTAAGATTTTGAAGAAGTAAAAATAACAATTTTAAGCCCTTTTGGAAAATAAAGCAACGAATTAGTGTTTTTAACTTTAGAAAAACTAAATTAAGGTTCTAGGGTTTTTGATTTTGAAAGACACAATTTCATAATCTTACCTACTGTGAAAAAAAATAACAATTAATACATACCTCCTTTTGATGGTTTCTCCAAAAATAATTCTTCTTGGATGAACAAAAACAAAGACAGTTGCTGCCTTTAATCAATTGTTAATGGCTTTGCTTCTTCGTCTCTCAAAATGTCAGATTTGATTTCACTGCTTTCCCACTCAATTTCGGTTTCAAACTCTCCCAATTTTCGTCCCAATTTTTGATTAATTTTCTCCTCTTTCTGCCTCCTTATTTATAGAAGAATTCTATTATTAATCATAATTACTCACATCATACAATATTGAATAAGAAAAAGAAACCGAAACCTAATTGTATTAGGTTTCGGAAAATTTGTGTCGGAAAATTTTGCTGGTGAAAAAAAAACTACTGCGAAAAAATTGTGCTGGCGAAAAGAATTGCCGTAGGAAAAATTGCACTGGCGAAAAAATTTGCTGCAGTTGGCTGCGGTAGGGGGTGAGGAACGGCCTGCGGGCCATTTCGCCAGCAGGAAATTCCTGTGGGCGAAATGGCCCACGGCCAAGCCCGCGCTGGTTTTCGGCGATGATTTTTTCTTCGCCGATTTTTATTTTTATTTTTATTTTTTATTAATAAAAATTAGATAATAAAGTAAAAATTATTTAATTAAGATAACAAAAATTATTTTGGACCAATTAAGATATATTAGACAACACAAAAATTATTTTGGACTAAATCAAATATATTGGACCGGACTGGGTCAAAAATTAAGGGTCTACAGATGGGTGCCTATTTTATTTGTTTTATTTTAATAATATTATGGATGTTTATTTATGTTGATTGTATGTAATATGAATAATACTATAATGATTTAAGAATTTCATAATATTTAGACCTGAAAAAGAGGCCGATTCTAATGAACTGGGCATCTGGGGGTGCTAGGTCATTCTTACCTTCCCCATGCGTATCCAACTTTCTGAATCCAAGTAGGGGGTTGAGGATTCCTTAGAAATCAAGTCATCACCTATTTCTATTTCTTTCCCGACTCATCCGGGTGGCAACTTTATTTTTTCCGGGCTTAGGCCCGTGTTCTCTAAGGCCCTGAGCCTAATAGTACCAAAATCACAAGAACCATTCCACCGGGAGTGGGGATAAAAATTCCTGCTCACAACAACCCTTTCCTCTATAGACTATAGAAGAACCCAGGTTACAAGGTCAACCAGAGCACATCATCCATCTACCAAGTATCCCAATTATGAGTATGTAACAGTTACTAAAGAATGGGAGCTAGAAAGCTTCAAGGAAGTTAAGAATTAGAAAGAGAAGACTTAGTGGATGAAAGTAATGAAGGAGGAGATGAGTTCTTTAAAGAAGAACAATACTTATGAGCTTGTTGAACTTCTAGAAGGTAGAAAAGTTTTGAAGAAAAAATGGGTGTACAAGCTTCAGATGGATGGAGAGCAGTTAGAAAAGTACAAAGCTTGATTGGTAGTAAAAGGCTTCAATAAGAGGAAAGGGGTTGATTTTGATGAGATTTTTTCTCTTATAGTGAAGATGGGCTCCATTCGAGTGATTCTTGGTTTGACTGCCAGGTTGAATCTTGAGCTTGAGCAGTTAGATGTGAAAAATACATTCCTTCATGGCAATTTGGAGGAAGAAATCTACATGGAGTAACTTGAGGGATTTGAAGTAAAAGTGAGATAACAAATGGTTTGCCGGTTGAAGAAGAGTTTATACGGGTTGAAATAGGCTCTAAGATAGTGGCACAAAAAATTTGACTCTTTCATGGTGAGTTATGGCTATATCATAATAGATGCAGATCATTGTGTTTACTTAAAGACATTTCTAGATACTAAACTTGTGATTCTTTTGCTTTATGTGGATGATGTATTGATAGTAGGGCAAGATGCTACAATAATTAATGGATTGAAAAAGGAGTTGTTTAGCTCCTCTGATATGAAAGATTTGGGACCAATACGATAGATTTTAGGCATGCAGATTACTCGTGATAGAAACACTAAATGTTGTGGCTGTCACAAAAAAAGAATGTTGAGCAGGTTCTAAGCAGATTTAATATGAAGAATGCTAAGCTAGTTAGCACTCCTCTTGCTAATTACTTTATACTTAGCAAGAAGTCTTGTCCTTCTACTCAAAAGGAAAAGGAAGAAATGATAACTATTCCTTACTCCTCTACAGTTGGGAGTTTAATATATGGTATGGTTTGCACCTGACTAGATATTACTTATGGTGTTGGTTTTGTTAGCAGGTTTCTTTTGAATCTTGGTAAAGACCACTGTGCGACGTTGTAATGTTTGAAATTTTTAAGCAGTGATTTTCTAAGATATATGGATAGTGGACTGTGTAAAATGTTGACAAAGTCCCAAGTATTTGAATTATATGGAAAAATAGGGTTGGTTAAGCCTTAAACAGTTGAAGTTAAATCTGGATATAAATTTAATTGGTATTTTTGAAAAAGAATCTTTAAGTAATAAAACTTTTCAAAAATGCCCTTATAACCCTAGAATTGGATTTTAATGAAATTGGGATGAGAGATATGGGTAATAGAGCTTTAAATTAATTAAAACAATTATTTTTACTGTTTTACAGAATTAAAAGTTAGATTTAGAAATAATTAAAGAAAGTATGTGTACCAAAATTTCAGTGTGAGCATCACTTAGTATGAAACCCTAAACAATATATACATGAAGTTGATTTTTTTTTCTTCTGCTTCCACCAAAACCACCTGTGAGTGGAAATTTTTGTCTCCACTCTCGGTGAAATTGTTCTTGCAACTTCGGTACTGTTAGGCTCAGGGCCTTAGAGAACACGGGCCTAAACTCAGAGAAAATAGAGTCACCACCCGGACGGGCCGGGCAAAAGAAAGGCATGGATGACTCGATTCCTAAGGAATCCCAAACTCCTTAATGAGTTTGGAAAGTTGGATACATATGAAGAATGTGAGAATGACCCAGCACCCCCATAATGCCCGATTCATTGAAATCAGCCTTCTTTTCAGGTCTAAATATTATTAAATTCTTAAAATTATGACATCATCCATATTATACATAATTTAAAAGAAATAAAAATCTATCATTTTATTAAAATAAAATAAACAAAACAGGCACCCATCCATGGATGGAAATATACCTTTTACAATGTCTAATGTCTCAAAAAGAAAAAAAATAAAATGGGACACCCACCATAGGTGAAAACGTGTCCTTTACATTGATCCCCAAATACAAACAAAATTAAAAGAAATAAAATAAATAAATAAGGCACCCATAATGTGAAAACATGCCTTTTATAACTTTAGCACCCAAATAAAAAAAATATAGTTCAATTAAATAAAATAAGTAATAAAACAACCAAAAGGCATCATTCGTCATAAAAGCATATAATAAATAAATTAAATAACCAAATATAGAGTTTAATCTCAAATTAGGCTTTAAATATGCAAAATTAGGATTTTATGATACCATTAGGGTTTTGATTTGGAAAGTATGATTTTAGGTTGGAAATTAGGGTTTTGGGGTTTTAGGATTATGGTTAGGCATTTGAGGTTAGGTTTAGGCGGATTAAGGTTTTTTTAGTTCTTACTGACTTAGGAAATTAAGGTTTTAGATTAAGCAAATAAGGACTTAGGGGTTTCTGGAATGGAAATTAAAGTTTAGGTTTTATAGATTAGATTTCTGTCTTAATAATACACATTAAACATGCAATCTAATGTTAACCAATAGACTAGGGCTTAAGATGTATAAAATTATGTTTTAAACAAATTAAATCATGCAACAAAGATTCAAACTATATTGAATTAAAATTGTTATCTACTGGATTAACCGAAACTATGGATGGTCAATTTTAATTTACTTTTGCTGGATTGAATTACAATATGAAGACATCATGTAATTATTAAAATATATTGTATTTAAGAATTCAAACTTGCGTTCATTGGTTCCACCCAATGTGATGTGTTGAACCAAGCTCGTGTCCATGAAAGCCTGGATCAATGAAAGTATTGGCTAGTGCCTTTTGCTATTGTTTTGCCTCTGTTGCTAATATGTGCTAATTATTGTTATCTCAATTCTTGCTAATTGCTGATTCCTCCCCCCTTCTGAATAAGAAATAACTTATATTTATAAGCTTTTCCTAGGGCAACTTCGCTCGTCCCCACTTATCCGAAACTTCTTCAAATTTTTCCCTAATTAGTAAAGCATTTCATATGATTTTAGGCTACACCGAGGTAATAGAGCCTACCCATATTGAATTGGCCAAGGCCAATTAGATATGGGCCAATTTGATATGGGGCTTTCCATATCGAATTGGCCATGGCCAATTCGATATGGAAAGCCCCAGATCAAAATTTAAAGGCCCGATTTAGATTGAACCGACCTAATTCAAATTAAACCTGGTTTAACCTAGATTTTGCAATTAGAACAAAACTTGGTCTGATTTTTCAAATTGAATTTAAATTGGGCCAAAATTAAGGGTCTACACCGCCATAAACTCTTCACCATTTCCAAATTTCTTTTTCTTCCTTTTTTTCCCATCAACATATAAACCAAAGAATCTTTACATACAACTCAAAATTTTTAGGAGAATTCATTAGATTATGTGAGAATCACTAAAATTATCACTAAATAATTAAAAGAAAATTTAGAAAGAGAGAGGAAGAGTTACTTTGAAAAGAGGTTTATGCCTTTCATCGATAATGTGCTATTTCTTTATTTTCTTTTGATTTTTATTAATTATGGAAGTTACTTAACTTACTTTAATTGAATTATTACGATGAAATCAATCAATTGAGCTTTTTGAGAAGAAAAATTGAATATGCAACTAAGAAAAATTGAATATGCAAGTGAAAGAGAAATTGATTAAAGGTTTCATTTTAATGGGTTTTAAGTGTGTTTGTATAGTTTTAAGCTTAAAATTAAGTTTAAAATAATTTTTGATCCATAAAAGAATTAATTTAAGGTTTTAGCAAAATTAGGGTTTATAAGTATGTATGGAACTAATTCATGAAATAAATGATTGTGAGTTCATAATTGATTAAGAATAAGTGTATTTATGTAGTTTTAAAACAAAAACTAGGCTTAAAGAAACTTTTGAATTTACAAAGTGATGAATTTAGAGTTATGTAAAATTTAGGATTTAGAGAAAGTTTAAAGTTTAGGAATTTAAGTGATGGTTTATAAAATGTTTGATAAATATGTGTGAGCGGAGATTTTCACCCCCACTTCCATGTGGAATGGTTTTTACTACTTCGGCACTGTTAGGCTAAGGGCCTTAGAGAACATGGGCCTGAACCTGGAGAAAATGGAGTTGCCACCCGGACGGGCTGGGAAAAAAAAAGGGGTGGATGACTCAATTTCTAAGGAATCCCCAACTCCCTGTTGGGTTCGAAAAGTTGGGTATGCGCAGGGAAGGTGAGAATGATCCAGCATGTAACATTCCAACCAGGCCTGGGCTTACGACTCGGTCTTTTCACCCAGCCCAACTTTAAGGCTACATTCCACTTTCTCTCACGGTTCCATGGCAGTAATTTATTTATTTGGCCTAAATCAAGGGTCACCTCCCTCGTTTCAATCCCAAGACCTCCTTAAAAAATCTTTTTCACTAAATGAGTACCATTTCTTCTAGTAATAAATGTAACACTCTTATATCCTATATACGTATAATACATACACCCAACATATGTAATATACGAATATACGATATAAGAATGCCACATTTTAATAAAAATTATACTTTTCGAATCTGTATACTCTTAAATCATTTAACTGATATAATTTAAATAATAAATAAAATATTACTTGTTAAAACACATACATACCTTCACTACAAAATTTTTATCCAAAACATTCTTGATAGTTTGCGATATATATATACATCAAAATATAATATAACATACATGAAGTCAAAATGTACAAAAATATAAAATATGGAAGTTTGTCTCTGATCTTGATGTCCAATAATCAACTCTACACTTAAGATCTCAAGCCTAGACCCGGCTTGGTCTAGATGAACTCTCTGGCTCAATCGGATCTATTCTGTCACCTGTCTGATTAATCATAATTGTGCTAAGCTAAAAGCCTAGCAATATAAACTTTGATAACAATAAAATTCAAATGCAATGCCAATGCACAATACATATGGATATTATATCTCACATCACTTTATCTTAACATATTTCTCAATTGTTCCATAATTCATAATTTACATAAACACAAACACAAGCATGGGCCCAAAGGATCTAATATGCTATTCAAATCCCAGAGTTACTATTTTGGTCCAAGTTGACACCATGTGTCTAGCCCCAAAGGCAAATTAAATAATTACTTAAAAGCTAGGGTCGAAGGTAGACCATATCACAATAAGGATAACCTCCTATGTAACATCTCAACAAGGCTTCAAGGGCCAAGCCCAACCTAGCTTCAAGGGACTGCTACATCATAGGCATGCTGCCAAATATAGGACTCTGAAAATTGAATAACATACTAGATGCACAATTATTTCATATTTCCATTATCAACCTCTTTTTCATTTTCTCATGATCAAGCTAGGCACATTGCCTCATTTATCTCATTTATATCAACATCATCATATAATCATAATGTATCTCATTTTATACAATATAGCCATCACCAATGGCTTTACATAATATCTTCAATGTATACAGAACAAACCACATTACCCAAACATTTTGGGTCATTTTTATATTTTACACATAGTACACATTTCATTCAATTTAGCCATTAACAATGGCTTTTCACATTACATATAATGCATTTATGACAGTACACAAGTCATAACATATTACTCATGCATAAAAAATGTAGTAAGTAACTTAACTAAAATGTGTTAAGTCCAAATGTCATGCAAATATAATCAATTATTCAAAGTTTGTATTTACCTCTAAAAATAATAAAACAAGCTCAAACACCACTTTCAACCTTCTTTTCCAAGATATCCCTCAACACTTGGATTGGACAACTCAAGTCTCCTCAAAGCCTAAACCAAATGTGATTAAAAATAATCACTTAGTAACACACTTAAAGGCATATACATAACCTCTCAACACAAGGATAAAAAACACAAAGGAAAATAAGGAAAAGAACTATCTAGGGCAAAATCTACAAATGACACGCTCAACAACACGGGTTTATCAGTGACCGTGCCCTAAACCCACAACACAAAAGCTTTGACACGCTCAATGACATGGATGTGTCAATGACTGTGTCCTTAGCTCTACATTAAAATAGATAAAACATGTTCAGAGAAATGGGCGTGTCCCTGCCCATGCCAAAACTCCTATAACACAATAGCTGTGACACGCTCAGTGATATGGGCGTGTCACTGCATATGTCAATACTATAATATTACATAAGCTGTGACATGCTCAGTGACATGGGTGTGTCACTTCATGTGTCACCAAAACTGAAAATAGAACCATGGACATGCCCAAAGACATGGCTGTGTCACCGGGCGTGTCAGGCCAACTTCTTGATATCAATACATAATGGTCACATCCAAAGTTATTCTTTTCCTTTTCCAACTCTATTCAACTCAACCAAATCTATCATTTTATTATAAAATACTTGTATATACATCAAAAAAACACAATTAAAAGCAAAATACACAATTCAAAATTATGACTTCAGAACTCCAAATTTACATAACTCAAAATTCTTACTCTCTTCACCAAACTTAACCATTTCTTCAATCCAATCCTAAAATCATAGTTAACTACTCAAAACAACTTCATACATACCAATACCAACCATTAAAACATACTACACCAAACATCCAATTCACATATATACAAACTTTCATAGAAAATAAAGGAAACAAGTTGGAAACTTACCAAATATTGAGAAAATCCCAAAAACTCCAACTTGAACACTTGAAATCCTTCAATTACTTGAGCTTGGAAGAAACAAATCCTTCCTTCCCTCTAATGGAGAAAACCGGCCTTCAATGGAGAAAGAAGAAGAAGAAGAAGATCCATACTCATCTCTATCCAACCACTACACTTTTAACCACATAATTTTCCACTTTAATTATCCACCAAGTAAAATATATTATTACTTAATTAACATCAAAAATCATCTTCCACTAACTATACAATTCACTTTTCAATAATTTAAAATAACCTTTGACTAATTTAAAATATTGACTTATATATGTTATATATATCTACATATATATATATATATATATCATATACACATTTTACTTTTTCACTTAATTTTTTTTAAAAATCATTTATTTAATTTTCAAAAATTAAAATTTTTAAAATTTTAGGATATTACATAGCACCCCCGCAGCGCCGATTCATTGGACCCGGCCTCCTTTTCAGGTCTAAATATTATTAAATTCTTAACTTATTATAGCATTATCCATATTACATGCAAATTAAAAAAAAATAAAAATCCATTGCCTTTATTTAAATAAACAATCAAAATAGGCACCCATCCAAGAATAAAAATATGCATTTGCAACAATTGTTTAATGTCCAATGTTTAAAATAAAATAAAATAAATAAATAAAATGGGACACTCACCATAGGTGGAAACGTGTCCCTTACAATAGTCCTAAAACCAAAACTAAATTACATAATAAAACTCGATGTACCCACATAGTGAAAACCTATCTTTTACAATTATAGAATCCAAAATAAACCAATAATAATAATAAAGAAAACATTCATCCATTCATCATATATCAAATAAATCATTCATCAAGACACATAATAAATTATATAATTAAATCTAAGGATTTGAAGCATTAAACATACAAAATTGGCATTTACATATTAAATTTTGGGTTTGTAAAGTTAACATGTTTTTAGGGTTTTGGATATGAGAATTAGGGCCTGAGGGCTTTGGGGTATAAAAATTAAGCCACTGGAATTATGGTTTTGGGTTTTAGAGTCTTGGTTTTATGTTTTAAGTTTTGGGAAATTGGGTTTTTTGATTAATGTTTTAATATTTTGGGATTAGGGTTTTAGTATATTGGAATTAAAGTTTAGGCTTACAGGATGTTTAGTATATTGGAATTATTTTAAAAAGTTTAGGGTTTAGAATAAGGTTTAGAAATTAGGATATTGGATTACGATTTGAAGGTTTTAGGTTTAGGAAATTTAAGGTTTTTGTGAAACTAGGGTTTAGGGATTTTGGGGTTTAGGAAATTTAAGGTTTCTGTGAAACTAGGGTTTAGGGATTTTGGGTTTAGGAAGTAAACTTTTACATATTAAGATGGTTTCATAGCATACATACAAGATTTTAACATTTAAACTATTGGACAAAATAATTTTAACTAACAACTTCTGTGATGGTAACTTAAAAGATAATTTGCAAACATTGAATAAACATATGTTATTAGAAATTTAAACCTGTGTTTGATGGCTCCATAAGGGTTGAAAGTATTGATCCAAGCTTTGGAATTACCTGCACCAACTTTGTTTTTGGCTGAGACTGCCTTGCTTGTTGAATTCTTGTGTGTGTTGTTGTTGGATCGTCAATTGTTAAACCGTGATGTTTTGTCAATTTCTTCTTACTTCTCCAAAAATATCCTCCCTTTCATTTAGTATTAAAATTCGTTATTTATAGGCAAGTTGGGTTTAAAACCAAAACCCTAAGATGGTTAAAAATAGAGTCCATCTAAATTAAGGAAATAATAAACCGAATCAAAGTTGGTTTAGTGGATGGCGAATTGGCAAGGCCAATTCGCCGCAAGTCGTGGCATGCCCAATTCATCGGTCAAATTATTTTTTTTATTTTTATTATAATATTTTATTAAAATAAATATTATATTTTTATAAAATATTATTAAAATAAAGTATACATTATATTTTTTTCTTTTTTATTATTTTTTATTTTTGATATTAATAAAATAAAATAAATATTATATTATTTATATGTTGAGATTTTAATATTATACCAGATCAATTTTAAGTTTGTAAAATTATTTTGGACTATTTTAAACTTTTAGACTTGACCTAATCCTCTTTTAATTAGTGCCAAACTAGATTTAGTCTAAAATTAAGGATCTACAGTTTGCCCCATGCTTGAGCGATTTGGGACTATAACAAAAGAGAGTAAAAAGCAACATGATTTTTGACTGGATTTAGATCCAGAAAGGATTTTGGACCCAAGGTTGAATTGCATTCTGAACTCAAAATGATTTGGATTTTGGACCCAAGCTAGTTTTGAGTTCTGGACTCAAAAAATAATTTATATTCTTGACTCGAGATGAGTTCTGGACTCAAAAAATAATTTAAGTTCTGGACCCAGGGTGAATTCTGGACTTAAAAAAAAATTTAGGTTCTTGACCCAAGGTGAGTTCTGAACTCAAAAAATAATTTAGGTCAGTAAGATATTTATAAAATTTGCAAAAAATTTAGCTAATTTTTTTCATGCCTATATCCTCTTGCTCCCTACTTGAAAAAATATTTTAGAAGTACAAAAAATATTTTTAGACACACAAATATTTACTGTATGCATGTGAGAAGGTATTATGTTTATTGCTTTTTCAAAATTCAAAAGTAATAATAATTGGATTTACTATTTATTAAAGTGAAAGCTTTTTTGCTTTTCTTTTTTGTTTCATCTATTTAAATGATCATCAACACTTTATGCAATTCATTTCATTGAAACTTACACACACATAGTTGCAGCAAATGGAGAGGATACATGCATCAAGATTAGGGCCTCGATCCAACACTGAATTGCTAGAATTCATCCGAGAGCCTGAACATGGAAATGTTGATCTTCTAGCTGGGATGCAGCTTCATTGCAGTTCGAGTCAAAAAACTAGGTAAACACTATACTGAAATTTAATATTTTATTAGCACAAGTTTTTCTATACATATGAGCAAAAATTATTAAGAAAAGAAAGAAAAGAGAAATTATTATTTAGAAGATTAATTTTTTTAGCTATTTTTAAGCTATGATTTAGTTATTAAAAGTATATTAATGAATGAATTGTGACAAAGGTTAAGAAGTATCCTAGTGCTAAAAATAGATTAACTAATGGACTGTAGCAAAAATTTAATAAGTAACTTAGTATTAATAAATTTGAACAGAAAGTAATGAGTAACTTATGACAATATTAGACTTTGAAATAGTAGCATTTGTGAGATGATATACTTACCTCTTATTGGCTTACCTGGTTTGATGTTAACGTAATCGGTGCATTGTCTGGGGTGGAGGGTGTGTTTATAAAGCCCGACAATGGTATGATGTTGTGCCTTTTCGGGTAAAATAGAACATCCGAGAGTGTGGTTTCAAAAACTTTATTCTGCAACTACCATACAAAGAATGTTGGATAGATAGGAGTATGGCTCAAGCATTATCGAAATGGTGGATGGACATGACTCATACTTTCCATATCCTTGTAGGAGAGGTGACCATTAGTCCAGTTCATTTACAGCCATAATTGGTCTTCAGTATTATGGCATTCCGGTCCCACTTACTAATGATATCTTGACATATGATGAAATTCAACAGTTAATAGGTATGGAACCTTCATTAAAAGAGCCGTTCAAGATAAAAATTGAACTGATTCAGAATTATTTGATGAATTATGCTGGACGGGTTCATGGAGAAATGACTGAGCAATAAGCTCAAGGATTTTTGCTATTCTTGCTCGGATCAACCATTTATGTAGTATCGAATCTGCCATCCATTTATTAGTGTCGAGGGCCATTGCTGATATGGATCTCTTACAACTTTACAATTGGGATGAAGCTGGCCTTTCTTGTCTCTATTATGGTATTGAAAAGA
This sequence comes from Garcia nutans, assembly GCA_947685225.1. Lineage (NCBI taxonomy): Eukaryota > Viridiplantae > Streptophyta > Magnoliopsida > Malpighiales > Euphorbiaceae > Garcia > Garcia nutans. The sequence goes on from CANTUV010000013.1 coordinate 6,071,117, forward strand.
TTTGTAGGAATAAAAAGTCTTTCGTTGGCTTTATGGTTATTGTTTGAGGTATTGTCTTCCACCATTGTCAATTCAATTCATATACTTTTATGAATTTGATTTCAATTGTTATTGTAGGCATGGACTTATGAGCACAATCTCATGAGTGTGCCTAGTATTTTCTAAGAGAGCTTCAGGTATCTAAGGCTGGATTTTTGGTTGTCCGATCATACAGCAGTTTTCGGCTCTCATCATGTGCACTTCCAATGCTACTATCATTTGAGTCGCTTAACCTAGGGCCAGGTAAAATAATATTAGTATGCCTTGAAATTTGTGTAAAAGTCTGCTTATCTTTTGTAATCTTGTAGGTCGACTTGGCTTGATGGAAAGCTAAGGAGCGAGCGAATTGGACTCCTTTCATGAATGATGCACTACCTTACCAGCACTCTCACCAAGTCATTGCTGGTCCTGTGTCTAGTGGTTGGTTTCTTGGGAAGAGGGTGTATGACTGGTTCCTTAGTCCCGAGTAGCTGAGGGTTTTGATAAAATGTCTTGTGTATACTTTGAATATTACATAAATGCCAGAGAATTCATGGCGGCTAGCTCAGAATGGCTACGATGTTAAAACTTACCTTTGTCCACTGGGCGCGTCATATGCCCAATTTATTTGAGTGCGGCTTTTGAACTTTAATGTATCTCCTATTGGCATCTGGGAAGTTTTTGAGGAAGAAGAAAGAAGGGATGAAGAAAATAGTGATGAAGAGGAATATGAAGGAGAGGGAAGAGAGTCTATCCCTCATCCTAGGGCTAGCACCTCTCGGGTGAACATTTACCATTTTGTTATTGTAACTGTTTCTTCTTAACTTGTTTTGACTATTTTCATGATTATCGTAGGCAACTAGTTTATTTAGTCATGAGGCTGGACCTTCCTCCATTGTTCAAGTTCAGTAACAATTTTCACCAGTTCAATGGTAATTTTCTCCATTTGCTCCTTCTTTTCAACCAGAAGTGTCATCTTATCCGCAAGGCTTTGATCTGAGTTATCTGGTCTATCATCTTGTTCCATGATAATTTATGCTATATGTATGCATGATTATGTATGTTCTTACCCTTTCCTTTTTTGACTCACAGCAAATGTTTAAGGAGCAAAATAAGAAACTATAAGAAGAATTAGCTGCCAGTCATTGGCGCGCTGCTTATTTTGAGCAAAACTTTTAGGACTTTCAATTTTAGAGCTACATGGATCCTAGTGCCTCATTGTTAAGTGGGCCTCGAACTGATGACCATGAGATCACTTCTCCTATTTTAGATGATGACTGTTACAGATCTGACTTTCAAGAAAATAGGGACTTAGTTATTTTTTTTCCGAGCGAATTTCAAATGGGTGATATACCTCCTCCTCCATTAGGCGATGACTTTTTTAGGGCTTTATTTGATCATCATCATCCTCCTCCTTCTCAGTAATCAGCTTGTATCAAATTTTAATGGATAATATAATAGTTTTTTGACTTTTTACAACTCTGATAAATAATAATAATAATTATTATTTGACTTTTTTTTTTCTTTTGACCTTTTCTGACCTTCTCCTTTTTTTAAAACTTTGAATGATACTTTGACTTTTTTCTTTTCTTTTTACAAATATACCTATATACAAAAGCATACCATGTCAAATTCATTTAGAATGAATTCTACATGGACTAATTAGTGAAGCTAATACCCATACGGATTAGGTTTTAACAATTTCCCACTTCGTAGCTAACTCAGGACGCCCAAATCTATTTCAACATGGATTAAAATTTTCACCGAATCTGACATGGACTTTCTTTGCCTTAAGCAGTCTGGACTTCGAATGTATAAATCATTTTCTTTTCTTCTATATCCAAAGTAGTAAGGCTCCAATAAAACCAAGATAATTTCATCCTGCATAAGCTCAAATATTTAATTCAGCGTCTGCCATCTTCAATTCTTCTTTATAAAGTTAATAGCAATTGTCACACTCTTACGATGACCGAGTCGAATTTGAAAAAGATCAAGAATTTATTTAAAAGTATTAAGACAACACACTAGGAACAAGTATCATGGTCTCAACTTAATCTCTTAAAGTACTTTCAAAATGTCAAAATAGACCAACCATTCTTACATGCCATGGCTTCTTTTTGGGTTGAGAAAACCAGGACTTTTAAGATAAACAATTTTGAGACATGTCTTATGATGGAAGAATTTGAAGCTATTCTTGGATATCCAAGCAATCAACCAATGGCATTACCCATATTGACTTCCAAAACTCAACAAAAGATATAGATGTTGTTTCAACTTTCAAAACCCGAAGTCCCGCGGTTGATGAGATGTAAGAAAATTTTGCTTAGTCCCTTGATTGACTTTTGCACTTCTCATTTGGCTCCTAACAAAACCTGGGGTGCATGTTATGTATTTGCTTGCTTGGTCAATTCTTACTTGTTTCTCTTGACAACAACATTGATCCATGAATACTGGATATCGTGGACCAAATGGAAGGAGGATTGTCATTGGTGCCCGTGATCTTGACTGAAACCCTAATCAGATTGGATCAATTCAAGACAGAATCTTCAAGGAGATTGGTTGGAAGTCCTCTGCTGCTATAGGTACTTACCTAAATCTCCCCTTTCGGATTTTCAATTTAGGCCTTTTGTTTTTATTTCTCTAATTTTTGCCTAGTTTGCCCTTGCAGGTTTTTGAAACTAGCAAGCTGTCCTAATTTTTGCCTAAGCCGCCCTTGTGGGTTTTCAACTTAGCGAATCTTTTTTTTCTTTTAATTTATTGGTTCTAATTTTTTCCTAGACCACCTTTGTAAGTTTTTGAAACTAGTGAACTACCCTAATTTTTTGTTATGCCGCCCTTATGGGTTTTTAACCTAATGGGCCTTTTTCTTTTTCTTTTTAATTCTTGCTTGTGTTTACAGATCTGGTTATAGGAGTATTTCTACTTACTTGACACTCCATCTATAAATTTTTCCAGATATTTGCTATGACATCATTCTGCCAGGAAACTACTCCATCTTGCTTCTTCATATGCAGACTAGATTGACTGGATCCACTCATGAGCTTTGATTAACATCCGTTGGTTGGTACCTTAGTGGAAGATCACTCATGTCACCATTTAGATGTATCTAATGTATGTCCTCTTGCTGCTCTTTGTCAAGATACTTGCTATGATCCTTATCTTCTTGACCATTAGTATGGAGCCGAGCCTCGAGGTTCTGAGTTTACTCCTGATTTGGACATACCTCGTTTGATTGAAGCTTTCCTGGATCGACTGAAGCAAAGTTGGCCTGCATGCTACACTTATCATCTACCATAGATTTTACATTTGTCAATTCCTTAGAAAAAAATAATGTTAGGATGAACAATAATAATAATAAAAGATGTTTTCTTTCCTTTTATAATTTGTCATCACCTTTCGCTATTATGTTATTTATTTTATCTAATGGTCAAATTATTTCAAAATAGTACATATAAAATAATTTTAATATTAATTCAATTTTATTAAATTGGGGAATAACCAAACATAAAGCCAGCATACATAAGATCACTCTTATCGCCAACTAGCCCTTTCGGGTTTTCTAATTGACCATTTTCTCTCATTTAGCCCTAATTGTTGCCTAGCCCACCCTTTTGGGTTTTCGAAACTAGCAGACTACTCTAACTTTTGCCTAGGCTGCCCTCTTTGAGTTTTCAACCTAATGAGATTCTTCTTCTTTTTTTTTTATATATAAAACCTCTTCAATCTGTCAATGTTTACTAGCTCACTAAACTCATTTTCATCCATGTTTGATAGCTTGACTATACCCTTATTCATGACTTGCTTTACGACATATGGCCCTTCCTAACTAGGTCTAAACTTTCCTATTGGGTCAGGGACATTAGGCTTACACTACTTCAATACTAAGTCGCCGACTTTAAACTTCCTAATCTTAACCCTCCTATTTTAGGCCCGAGCTATCTTTCTTTGATACAACTTATGATGATACAAAGCTTTCAACCTTTTCTCTTTTAACAAAGTTAATTCTGTGTATCTGCTTGCTACCCATTTCATCTGAGGCAATTCAGCTTCTAGGAACACCCTCAATGATTTGATCTTAATCTCAATTGGTAACAATGCTTTCATCCCATAAACCAAGGAAAACGGTGTCATTCCAGTCGAGGTTTGCAATCTTGTTTTGTATCCCCATAAAGCAAAAGGAAGCATCTCCGACCAATCCCTATACGTCTTGGTCATCTTAGATAGAATATACTTAATTGTCTTATTTGTTGCTTCCACTGCACCATTAGCCTTCAGTCTATAATGGGAGGATTGGTGGTGATGGATTTGGTACTTCGAGAATAAGTCCATAACTGCCCTTTGAAACTGTACCCCATTGTACGATATCACACTGTGTGGGACTCCATATCTGTAAATGAGATTCTTTTTAATAAACCTAGCCATTTGCCTTGCCCTCAGCTTGTTGAAAGATTCAACTTTGACCCATTTTGAAAAATAATCCACTGCTACTATAATGAAATGGTGACAGTTTAAAGCCGTAGGCTATATCTCTCCTATAATGTCAATCTCCCAAGTTGCAAAAGGCCAGGGTGAAGACATAGAATGCAATTCTTTAGGAGGCATGTGATTCAAATTACCATAGATCTGACATTGCTGGCACTACTTCATGAACTTAATACAATCTCTCTCCATGGTCAACCGGTAGTAACCTTGTCGAATTATGTTCTTAACCAAAGCTAACCCATTCATGTATGGACCATAACTTTTTGTATGCATTTTGACATGATTTTCTCAACTTTAAACTTCCTTAAGCATCTCAAGTACACCCCATCAGGCCATCTTTGATGCAACTCTCCATGAAAGGTGATGTATTGTAAGGACCACCGCTTTTGGCTCTTCTCTCCTCCCCTGTTACCCCCATTGAGTATTCCTTATTCTCTAAGAACCATCTTATGGTATCATACCACGCATCATGGTCTGTATCAGTTTCCATGATTGTTTCATACTCATAACAAGAAGTTGATGAACTAGTCAAAAATAGAGGCTTAAGAAATAAGTTGACAGGATTTTTCCACACCGCAGCCAATGTGGGTAGGGCATCAGCCATATGATTTTCTTCTCTTGGTAAGTGTATAAATTTACAATACTTGAAATTCTTCTTCATCATGTTCAAATAATCATGGTATGGTTTTAAGTTTTCTTCCTTTAATTCCCATTCTCTATTCACTTGGGATACCATTAACAATGAATCACTAAAGATTTGCACCTTATCTACCTACATAATCAACATGATTTCCAAACCAAAAATATACGCTTCATACTTTCAACATATTATTGGTTGCCATGAACTTCAACTTCTTAGTTAGAGGAATGAGCTCCCCTTCAGGTGATTCTAGTATTACTTCCAAACCTGCTCCCTTTCTATTTACTGCTCCATCAAAGTACATCTTCCATCCTTGTACTTCTATGGCCTTTAAATATTCATCGGGAAATTCCAAGACTACTTCCTCACTGTTTGACAATAGTTGCTAGGCCAGGAATTCTGCTATTGCTCTACCTTTGATCATTTTCCTAGTTACATATTCAATCTTAAATTCCTCTAAAATTATCAACCTTCGACTATACTTTCCAATCAAAGAGGGTGTCTCCCTTAAATATTTCACTGGATCCAGCCTGGAAATTGCTTGCACACTCTAAGACTGAAAGTAATGCTACAACTTCTTAGAAGACCAAACCACAGCTATACAAGTCTTTTCAATGATACTAAAGGTAGGAGCTTTCTACTCAAATAATAGATTGCATGCTCAAGCCTTGATTCATCTGCTTGGGCTAGCATAACTCCTATTGACTCTTCCTCTACTTCCAAGTATATTAATAAAGGTTTACCGGGTTTAGGTGGTTTCAAAATAGGTGGATTTAGTAGATACTCTTTTATATGCTCAAAGGCCTTTTGACACTCTTCATTTCACATGACTGACTGGTTCTTTAGAAATTTGATGATAGGTTCACAGATCATGGTAAGCTTTGCTATGAACATGCTAATGTATTACAATCGTCTGATGAACCCCCGAACTTCCTTCTTTGACTTAGGGGTTGGCATATCCCTGATTGTCTTAAACTTGTTAGGGTCAATCTCAATACAATTTGGGCCAATCATGTGCCCCAACATTTTACCTAAAGTAACTCCAAACACACACTTCTTTGGATTCAACCTGAGATTATACTTCACTGCTCTCTCAAAGAATATCTTTAGGTTTTGGTAATGCTATTCTCTTGTATCGGACTTCAACATTATATCATCAACATAGACCTCAACTTCCTTATGCATCACATCATGAAACAAGGTGGTGGCCATCCTTTGGTAGGTTGCACTAGCATTCTTTAATCCAAAAGGCATCACCCTATAACAAAATATACCCCATGTAGTAATGAAGGCAGTTTTAGCTTTATCCTCTTGGGCTGTTAACACTTGATTGTATCCAAAAAATCCATCTATGAATGAGTGTAGCATGCTAAAGGCTGCACTATCAATAAGGACATCTATATGGGGTAATGGAAAGTCATCCTCAGAGGAAGCCTTGTTCAAGTCTCTATAGTCCACACAGACCCTAATTCTTCCATCTTTCTTTGGCATGGGAACTATATTGGCTAGCCTATCTGGATAATCTATCACTCAAGGAACTTTACTTGTATTTGTTTAGTGACTTTTTCTTTGATCAATTTTGCCCATTATGGCCTTAACCGTCTAAGCTTTTGTTTGATAGGTTTCATGTGAGTGTAGGTAGGAATCAAGTGCTTGGCTATATCTCGATCAATTCCAGACATATCCTCATAAGACCAAGCAAAGACCTCTTTATATTTTTTAAATATTTTTTTCTAATCTCTCTCTCTCATCAGGAGTAAGGTCGGATGCTATGCTAATATTTTTAGGATTATCGATTGTTTCCAAATTTAATGTTTGTGTATCAACAAAGTTAATATTAAAAATGCTCATGTAACCACTATTTGAATGTATGCAACCATTAGGAAAAATATCACACAAGTAAGCAAAATCAGACTTTATTGCATTTATTTTGGAAAAGAAAACATCATCATCCTCATTCAGAGCAGACAAATTAAAATCAAAATCAGAATCAATGTTCTAATTATCATAAGCTAAAAGGTCTTCAAACTGCTCTTCGATGAGAGCAGCAATTTCCTCTGGAGTCTTCTAGATCTTTAAGGCAACTTCTTTCTTCTCTTCTAGGCTAGGCTCTTTATCAGTTGGTTGGTCAAGCTTTTTCTCTTTATGTTCCATTAATTCAGTGACATCAGCAAAGATCTCAAATCTAGGGATCATCTTTCCCATAAACATGATTGGTTTTGGCTTTCCTTGGAGTGGTCCCAATTCTGGTGCTTTGACAAATATTTCTTCAAGTGGAGGAAAATTTATCTTCTCATTCTTTTCGGCAGAACACCTCCATTTACTTCATCATATTCCAACCCTTTCTTGGAAGTTTGAGTCTTAAAATTTGGAAGCTCTATTACACCTGCCTTCCCCTTTCTAAGGCTAGTACCAGGTAGATAGGTCATTTTCTTCATCATATCTAGAATTCTAGAACCCATCATCTCATTATTAGAAACAACATCCACTGGTAAATCATTGAGAGGCCTCTCAATCATCAAAGCATTCACCACTTCATTATCCTCGGCCTCAATGACCATTGTCTCATCCCTATTTGGGAACTTGATCTTTTGATGGAGCATAGAAGGAACTCCACCAAGAGAATGAAACCAGGGTCATCCCAATAGTAGTGCGAAAGTGACAGGGATATCCAAAACCACAAACTCTACCATAGATTCAATAAGACCAGCTTTCATAATAGCTTTGAAGGTTCCCTCAACATGCCTCTTAGTATTATCATATGCCCTAATGATCACTTCGGTTGGGCTCAAATCCCTTATTGACATAGTAATCTTTGGCAAGATCTTAAGTGGGTAGATATTTATGCGAACCAATCATCAACCATCACACATGGAGTCCTCTTCCCTTTGACCTCTACCTTGATGAAGAGAGGGCGGATGTGTTCTCTCCCCTCTTCCCATAAATCTGCTTCCAAAAAAGATACCATCCCCACATCAACATTGTTCTTCTTTTGAATATCTTCGCACTTCATTACTCTTCATCCTTCATAAAATTAACCAGCTCATCTGGCATTATAGAAGTGGAAATTGGCATGCTAGCCAAAGCTTTGGCCATAGTTTCACGGTGCTTCTTGGATGTAGCCAATGGATCCCAGATACTAACACTTGCTTGGGTCCTTTTCAATTGCTTAAGGAATGTGTCATCTTCATCTTCTTTTTCTTCTTTTTCAACATCTTTTCCCTTGTCAGCTTCTACTTCCTTCGGTGGCTTACCAGAACGTGTGTTCATTACCTCATCCTCTTTAGGCTCAGACCAGGTTCACTCCTCCTTCTTTGACTCAGAATCATCATCACTATCAGTTGAATCTCAAAATTCGCTCACCACACAAATTGCTACTTCCTTTTCAAATTTGACTAGCTCCATTGTTTAGCACCATTTATTCTTTAGTAGCCTCTCCATCTATGTCTTAGAAAGAAGACATGGAAAAAATTTCATGCAAACCTCCTCCAATCATGAAAGTTGCCGGCGGTGGTACTCTGTTGAACCTTGGCAATGGATTGTCCTTGGTGCTAGGTTTGTTGGGTTCGGGCAGCTTCCCATTATTAATCAAATTCTGGATCTCATGCCTCAACCTCAAACATTTATCCATCTCGTGCCCTTGCATTTTATGGAATTAGAAGAATGCTTTAGCATTAAAGTTAGGTGGAAGAGGATTTGACAAAGGGCGAGGAGTCGAGGGTTGTAACAATCCCTTCTTTTGTAGCTTATTGTGAACCCAAGATATTGGCTTTCCCAATTCTGAAAATTGCTTCCTTCCTCCTTGACCAGTTGTGTTAACATTGACTACTTTTTGTATGCTCTGATTGCCGGACTGGTAGTTTCCTTTCTCATTTCTTCTTACAAAAAAATGGTTCTTCTCTCTTTTCCATTCTTCTATTTACAAACCAGCTTGAAGGAGATCTTTAAAATCTCTAATAAAAGTATGGGACATCATTTCATGAAGATAAGGTAGCACCCCTCTCACAATCATCCTAATATGATCCGATTCATCGGGCCTTTTCTTGAGCAATGCAACTTTGTTTCTCCACCGTTTCACATAGTCAACAATGTTTTCATTTGATTTCTACCTTATCAACTCAACTTCCATCAAAGTGACCTCCAACTCTGCATTGTACCCATATTATTGGATGAAAACCTTGTATAACAAGTCCCAAATTTTTTGGGTACTATCCTCTAAGGCGTTGAACCAAATTCTATATAACTGAATCCAATGGAAGCATAAAATACCTTAGAGTTTGAGCCTTAGTAGCTCGAGCAGATTGCATAGCAGTGATGCATTGTTTAACATGGAGATGAGGATTCCCAGTTCCATTGAACTTGGCAAAGGGGGGCATCTTGAACTTGTACTGGACCTCTTCATCTTGTTCAAACAAGTTGTCGACCTCTGACATTTCTTCAGTTTTTAGCTTCTTTTCAAACTTCTTTTCCAAATCAGCAATCAACTTCTCAATATATGAAGTTTTAGTCTTTTCCACCATTGATCTTTCAACACCCTTCGGCTCCTTCTTCTTATCTTGAGGATCTTGAAAATATTGAGCCCAATCATCATCATCATCAATAACTACTTTGTCATCATCAAAGGCTACTTCGTCGACCTTAGCTTTCCCTTTGTCCTTCGGCTTCTTAGTGCTGGCAAATGCCTCGATAGTGTTCCCCAAAAGTACAACTAGTTGGATCTTCATAGTCTCAACTAAGGCCTCCTTCAATTCTTCCAACTTGGTATTGAGGGCATCGTCCACCATCCTTTGAATCTGTTCGGGCACTATTGCTTTCGGTGAGAAGCTAACTGAGTTACTACTGGATTCTACATCATTGGCATAGGTGGGGTTGTCATATGCTCTTGAACTGTTGTACTCTAGGTTTGTGAACTAGAAAGGATCAATGACATGTTATGCAATGCGTGTATGCATGTATACACAAACAACAAGCAAACAAAGATAATTAGGACGTTCCTTCCAACCTTATAACTTCCACACACGAATGACGAGTCTCTTTTTCTAGGTATATGGTCAACAAAATATCAACATGGGATATTCTATTTTTGAAAAATTCCCTCGGCGATTTTAATCAATAGTTATATTTTCAAACATAGAAGTCAGTCCATGATAATTCTCATTAATTAGGCTTTAATCCATTGAATCTCAACTAAAATAGCTTTTATGATATATTGGATTAAAACTAAATAAAGAGGTTTATCATAAATATATTTATCATTTGAAAAAAGTAACTAATGATTCATGCCAAAAATAAGCCCATGATTAATGATTCTTGGTATAAATTAGGCCCACAATTGATTTTTGGTTTTTTATAATTGACCTAAATATTTATAAGCTCTTTTTGTAATCTTTAGATGAAGTGAAAAATAATTTTATTTTAAAGCCCTTGGGCTTTGAAAGTTTTGGGCCATAAGGTGGAAGAAGATTTTTGACCCATCTTGAAAGGTTTTATGTCGAGAGCCCATCTTAAAAATTTTGAAGATTTGAAATTTGGTCTTTTAAATTTAAAGGAAAAATTATTTTTGAGCTCACAATATAGATAGGTCATATTAGAAAAAGAACAAACCAAATAAGCCATGGTTTAAACCAAGATAAATTAATCATAGTCAAGCAATAAGCATTTGGGGTAAAAATCTAAGGAAAATAATTAAGCCAATTACATGAGCTTTAGTCTTTGGGTTGAAAAGTTTAGGCTCCCATAGCAAGTATATACCAAAAGGTACAAGGTTATGAGTAGTTATGCCATGCTCGATCTCCATTCCTTGAGTGAAAGTATGGTATCCCTTACATAATATAATATGGGTTATACGGGCGTCCTAACTCACGCACACAATGCAATCTAAATAATGCAACGAACAATATTATAATAAGAAAGAATAAAATAATATAAAGACCAACATAATTAACTTCTCTTATCCCCAGTGGAGTCGCCACTGTGAGCGGGGATTTTTGCTCCCACTCCAATGTGGAATGGTTCTTACGACATTGGCACTGTTAGGTTTAAGGCCTTAGAGAATATGGGCCTAAACTCAGAGAAAATGGAGTCGCCACCCGGATGGGTCAGAAAAAAAAAGAGGTGGATGACTCAATTCCTAAGGAATCCCCAACCCCTTATTGGGTTCAAAAAGTTGGGTATGTGTGGGGAAGGTGAGAATGACCCAGCACCCCACAACGCTTGGTTCATTGGAACCGGCCTCCTTTTCAGGTCTAAATATTATTAAATTCTTAACTTATTATAACATCATCCATATCACATACAAATTAAAAGAAATAAACATCCATCACCTTTATTTAAAATAAACAATCAAAATAGGCACCCATCCAAGGATGGAAATATGCCTTTTCAACAATTGTTTAATGTCCAATGTTTAAAAGAAAATAAGATAAATAAATAAAATGGGATTCCCAGCATAGGTGAAAACGTATCCCTTACAACAGTCCCAAAACTAAAAATAAATTACATAATAAAAATCGAGATACCCATATAGTGGAAACATACCTTTTACAATTATAGAATCCAAAATAAATCAATAATAATAATAAATAAAACATTCATCCATTCATCATAGGTCAAATAAATCATTCATCAAGACACATAATAAATTATATAATACAATCTAAGGATTTAAAGCATTAAACGTACAAAATAGGCATTTACATATTAAATTTTGGGTTTGTAAAGTTAACATATTTTTAGGGTTTTGGATATGAGAATTAGGGCCTTAGGGCTTTAGGGTATAAAAATTAAGCCACTGGAATTATGGTTTTGGGTTTTGGAGTCTTGGTTTTAGGTTTTGGAAAATTGGGTTTCTAGATTAAGGTTTTAATATTTTGGGATTAGGGTTTTAGTATATTGGAATTAAAGTTTAGGCTTACAGGATGTTTAGGGTTATTGAGTTTTAAAAAAGTTTAGGGTTTGGATTAAGGTTTAGAAATTAGGATATTGGATTACGATTTTGAGGTTTTAGGTTTAGGAAATTTAAGGTTTTTGTGAAACTAGGGTTTAGGGATTTTGGGTTTTAGAAAATTTAAGGTTTATATGAAACTAGGGTTTAGGGATTTTGGGTTTAGGAAATAAACTTTTACATATTAAGATGTTGGTTTTATAGGATACATACAGGATCTTAACATTTAAACTATTGGACAAAATAATTTTAACAAACAACTTCTATGGTGGTAACTTAAAAGATAATTTGCAAACACTGAATAAATATATGTTATTAGAAAGATAATTTGCAAAAACTGAATAAATATATGTTATTAGAAATTTAAACCTGCGTTTGAAGGCTCCACCAAGGTTGAAAGTGTTGATCCAAGCTTTTGAATTGCCTGCACCAACTTTGTTTTTGGCTGAGACTGCCTTGCTTATTGAATTCTTGTGTGTGTTGTTGCTTATTGAATTCTTTGGTTTTAATATATATATAGTTAAGGTAAAGACAATTGACTAATAAAGAAAGAAAGTGCTTTCTTTTCAAAAAAATTGTTATTATTTTTTAAAAAATGACATTATAATTGTATGTTTGATTGAAAATGAGAGAGAATTGAATTGCCCAAATCATACTGATATTAAACCTATCTTCTAGATTGAATGGCTAGCCAGAGGGTGGACATCTCTACTATTGCTAGATACTTTGTAGACCCTTAAATTTGGCCCTAAAGCTTGTTTGATCTCGATTAATAGAGGCCTAGTCAAGTTCAGTCCATTATTAATAGCTTGAACCTATTTTAAAGCTTTTATTTAGATTGGTCCTGTTTTATAAGGCCTAAAATAAGTAGGTTCAACCTTTAAAGCTAAAAATTGATCCGATCCAATCTTAAAATCCCAAACTAAGCCGGTCCAAGCCTAAACCATGAATCTTGACAAATTGGCTATGCCAATTTGCCATAGGGCCAGCCAATGGACAATCTGATTTTCCATGGTGTTGTTCCATGGCAAATTGGCCAAGCCAATTCTCCATGGTGTTGCTCCATGGCAAATTGGCTTAGCTAATTTGCCATAGAGAAAGGCCCATGGCGAATTGGCTAGCCTAATTTGCCATAGGTCTTAAATCTAGCTTTTAATTATGAATTTTTGGCTTGATTGTGTCCGAATTCAGTTTGAATTAGCTTAAAATTATAATTGTAATCAGATTAGCAGAAAAGGGTTTTTAAAAATTAAGAATTGTCAAGCCGACTTTAACCCTAATACTGGCTTATAAATAGACAGATTAAATAAGCCACAAAAAAGGGACGATGATTAGCAACATTAGTCATTGACAATAGCAATTAAAAGAGACGGATTAAGAGAAAAACAACTAGAATTTTCAGCCATAACACATAGCACAAAGGATGCAATAAGCAATTGTCTCCAGATTGATTTGCTCAACCAAAACTAAAGTGGACTCAGGCAGTAAGACATGGAGCTTGATTCAACACATTCAACTTGGTGGAGACAACAAACATAGGTTTGATTTTAATGTTTAATTCATTTAAACTTACAACATTTATTTTTTGTTTATCATTCTTTACGCAATATCATCACAGTGGTTTGTCCAAACAATATTAAGCACTTGTTTTTTCTAAACTCCCAGTAGCATAATATTTATTTCATCCAGTAGGGAATAATTATGATTCACATTCAATTCAGGCTTTATCTGTTTCTAAAAAATTGATCTTATTTTCAAAACCTCAAAACCCTAATCTTGATTCTAAAAGCCCTAATTTTATAAAACCCTAATCTTTCAATTTATTTTCAAAACCCTAAATTCCAAAACCCTAAAACTTAATTCCAACCAAACCCTAATTCCATAACAAAACCCTACCTTGTAAACTATTTACCTGCAAGGGTCGTTGCCTCCAATCCCCTGCAAGGGGCTCTGCCCCCTTGACCCCCGCTAGTTAACTAGCTAGCGAGATAGCTATGTGCGTTGTGCACTATAATTTTTTAAGGGGTTAATATTAAGATTTGCTCATGGATTCCACTTTTTTGCGATTTTATTTTGTTTAAGCCCTGATTTATTATTATTTAATGACTATGTATATGATCATTCTTTATGTATTGCAATTTCTTATTATATGGATTTTGAAGACAATGTAAAAGGCATGTTTCCACTTTGTGGGTGCCTTGTTCATTTAATTATGTAATTTAATTTATCTTTTAAAGATTTTGGAATAATGTAAGGGACATGTTTCCACCAATCGGTTGGTGTCCTATTTATTTATTTATTTTTTTGGACTTTAAACATTGGAAGGGTGTGTTTCCATCCTTGGATGGGTGCCTATTTTGCTTGTTTTATTTCAATGATATAATGAATAATTACATGTAGTATGAATGATGTCATAATATTTAAGAATTCTAAAATATTTAGACCTGAAAAAGGAGGCTGGCTCCAATGAACAGGGTGTTACTGGGTGTTGGGTCATTCTCACCTTCCCCATGTATACCCAACTTTTTGAACCCAAAAGGGGGTTAGAAATTTCTTAGGAATCGAGTCATCCATCCCTTTCTTTTCTTTCTTAGTTCATCCAGGTGGCGACTCCATTTTCTTCAAGTTTAGCCCATGTTCTCGAAGGCCCTGAGCCTAACAGTGCTGTAGTTGTAAGAACTATTCCACTGAGAGATAGGGCCGAAAATCCCCGCTCACACACTCGATGTCACTAATGTTATTGAACACTTCGTGTCACAATTGTTATAGGGAAATTTTCCATTACTAGGCCATTGGTCATACTGACTGATATATAACTGAGCATTTACTTGCCACTACTGTACCCACTATCCAAATCGAAAATTTAAAATTCAGTGTGTGAGGGAAAACTAAATGAAATTTACCAAAATAAGAAAATTGTATAAAGCAATTAATCATCATAAATTATATTGAACTTGAATTTATTAATGCTATGATAAGTTAATTTTCATTTAAAATTATTTTCGTGTCTTATTAATATTTTAAAGTGGTGATTTTATTTCTTTATATTTATGGTAGTTCAATAATTATTTTTCCTATGTTATAATTTTTTGTAAATTATGAATATACAAGCACCATTAAGCAATAACTTAGTGTTTTAGATTTATTTCTGATGCACAGATCATATGGGCAAAGTAGATCCAGCAGAATGAGATTTTGAAGCTTTAAGATCAATTGCATCTCGGAAGGTGTTGAATGAAGAATTTAGTATTATGTATTTTGTTCAGCTCACATAGTAATGTTTTAAATTTTAAATGAGAGTTTTATAATGATGAGTAACCTAGGGATTTTTGTATACTTAGTAGTTGTGGGTTATATTATGTAAATTTGGTGTAAATAATAATAAAATTGGTGATTTGCTTAATATACAAATAGGTTGATAAAAGTTTAGATATTTGAACTAATTTGCAAGTGATGGTTGGTGTGTTGATGAGACTGGAGTCGAGATTGAATGTGAGAATATTAGAAGTACTTTCATTTGTAGGTTGTGTATTGATTGGAGAAGATGTTGGCAGTGTCGAATTTTAGGGGAGACTCTATTAAAATTTTTATTGACATTATCTTTAGTGTTTATTAAATATTGAATGAAAAGTGTACAAGTATTGTGTGACATCTCTTGATAATCCTTTAATAAGATTGTCAGGAGATGTTACAAGTAGTCAAATGGATTCTTAGATATTTGAGAGGTACTTCAAAGATGTGCTTATATTTTGAAGCCTTAAAACCAATTCTAGAGGGACATACAGATGCTGATATTACAGGTGACCTGAATGGCAAAAAGTTGACTTTAGGGTATGTGTTTACTTTTGCTTGGGGAGCTATATCATGGTAGTCTAAATTGCAAAAGTTTGTTGCTCTATTCATAACTAAGGCAGAGTATATAGCTATGACTGAAGTACGTAAAGAGATGCTTTAGTTGAAAAGATTTCTAGAAGAGTTGGGTTTGAAGCAAGATGAGTATGTGATGAATTGTGATAGTTAAAACGCTTTAGATTTGGGCAAGAATGCCACATACCATTATCAGACTGAGCATATTGATGCGAGATACCATTTGTAACACTCTTATACCATATATAAGTATAATACACATAAAATGGTATATGTAAAATACACATATACAGTATGAGAATGTCACATTTCCATTTTTATCAGATAATAATATTTTAAAATTATAACATATTTAAAAGGCAAATAAAAAGAATATTAAAAATCTCTGAGAAAAATTTGCTAGATTTTTGTCTGTATTTTGGACAATCCTAAAATTTTAATTTACACAACCTACAATGCAATACACTCCCAAATATCCTTTTTATACATCCATTTCTCCAAAATGGCCTAACAGCCCAACTCAACCAATATTTCAGAATAACATTCAAACATTTTTAGATATTAACACATACATATATCCCATTTTCAACTTCCAACATTTAATCTAAAAGAAGAATTTTTATAATTACATCATGTTTATATTTATAGACATAATGTACATACTTTACAAGTTGTCAAAAATAAAGTTTAAAATATTTACATGAGATGCAATGGCTCTGGTCCGTGACAACGCAACAATCTCTAAAATAACCAGTACAACCTAAACCTAGTGTGAACTAGCAGCACTATCTGGGATCTCTGGATCAACTATGTCACCTGCGTGATGAATTACGACCGTGCTAAGCATACTGCTTAGTAGTACATAATTTGGTATAAATGAACATAAAATGATACTATATATGTGATATAACAACATACATTACGTCTCAATGTCAAGCAATGTATACATACTATTTATTAGCATACTATTCATCCATACACATGCAATGGGCCCATATAACTCTACATATGGTTCTAATTCTAGAACTATTATCTTGGGCTATCTCATTCTTTCATGACACGAATGTGTCTCGCCCAAAGGCATTATGCTATCAGTGACACCAGTGTGTCTCGCTTGAAGGTGTCATACTATCCAATAAAAATATTCTGGAATCAAACAGTACATAAGGCAACATACAATTATATTTTATTATTTACTATTTATAATCAACCTCATTTCCTCATACATTACCAATGTAGCTTATTTTACATCCTAGTGCAATATTTGCACTTTTATCATTTTTCTCATATCATCATTTTTATTCATTTTTAAAAGTCATATCATACAACATTAACTCAACACAAGCATTGTTACTTCAAACAATGCCACACATACATACACATTATCAATCAAGTATTATAACACATTTTCCATATTCAATATGTTATGACTAAAAATAATGCAATCAATGTTATTAAATGCCAAATTATGTACATACCTCTTTAATGAACAAAAGTGAACCAAAGCTCTACTTCACTATAAAATTCCTTACCACCCTTCACCACTAAGTTGGTGCAATCACTATCTACTCAATACCTAATTAAAATGTGAATGTATACCATACATTAAAATCACACTTTAAGGTGTTTCAGTATAAAATGTAAATTAAAACACATTCCACCATTTTCCCATTTTCTTAGGCCTAAGGCACTTTAACAATAGTATTATAATTCAATCAATTCCAAATTGAGTTTCAAGCTCAAATATGTCTATAACATTATATTTTTTTTGACACTTTAAGCAATTAAACTCAATTTAAAAACATTCCTCCCAAAACCCTAAAATGTGCCTCAACTCACTTCCATTCTTGTTCTTCATTACAACCACTTCAAAATAACAATTTGAGTCCCTTTCCATCATTTAAATCACTTAATAACATGATTTAAATGATGAAACCAATTGAAAATAATTCTTTAACAAAACCCTTTTCCATAACCCTAAACCTAACTAACCAACTCAAACTTCAACTTAACCCAAGCTAATCAACTATCCAACCATAAAATCATTGTTTACTCATCAAATAAACATCATTCTTACTCATTCAAACAATTAAAACACAATTACAAAATCCCAAATCACACATAACCCTAGATTACCTTCTTTACCTAAACTCAAACTAAACTTAATCATTTCTTCCATCTAACTTAGAAATCATTACCTACTAATCAAAATAACATCATACACAACAATTCCAACAATTATAACATTCTACATCAAAATCTCAAATCAAACATATTCATAGTGTGATGAAAAATCAAAAATTAAGAAGGGAAACTTACTAACTTATTGGAAATCCACAAAAACTTCAATTAATTCTTGAAAATTCTTGTCAAAGTGAGTAATTGGATGAAGAAAAATTTATTCCCATATAGCCATGGAGATTTCGGCCAAACAAGAAGAAGAGAGGAAAAAGATGACTTAGTCTTTATTTTTGATTTTTCTCTTTCTTCATTTAAGACCATATATATATATAATATTTTATTATTTTGATTAATTATTTATTTTAAAATGATAATTTATATTTTCCATTCATAATTAGTTTATTTTTAAATTATTTAATTAACCATAATTTTATAAGGTTTCTTTACCATTGTGCCACTTGACCATTTAACTTTATTATTCAATGTTGACTTTTGTATATGTTATATATATTCAATAAATACCTCATATATACACTTATATTTTCACTTCTAACCCTTTAATTATCCCTCAAATAATTTATTTAGTTCATTTAATTTAATTTTTTTAAATTAACGGATGTTACACCATTAGATTCGTGAAGTGGTGAATAATCAAGAGATGTTATTGAAGATGATTCACACCGACAAGAATCCAGCTGACATGTTGACCAAGGTGGTGACTCGTGATAAGCATTAGTACTGCATCAAGATGGTAGGACTGAGTGGTAACTCAGCAATGAATATGTGAATATCTCCCTATGGGTTGGAGGGGGAGATTGTTGGGCTATTAAAATTAATATCCAACCCAGAACATATTAGGTTAAAAAAGAGTATGAAATTAGGTTGTTTTTGGAGTTATGTCGCCATTTCAGATAATAGAGATAAAAGAAAATAAATTTCTTGCTTTGTTCCCCTCTGTCACACACACGAATAATAAAGAAGAAGAAAATTAAAGCCAAGTTCTCTCATCATTTATTTTTGCTTTAATTTAAATTATTTTCATCAATGATTTCAAGTGAGTCTTGGATCAATTTTGGAGAACTATTCTCTAGTTTATTGGTATGATCATTCAACATGGATTGGGGTTTGCTAGAGAGGTATTTATGTTTTTTCTCCATTATTGGTAATCTTAAGTGTGGATTACTTGAGAATATTTTTTGTAATTGATTTTTTTTAATAATGGATTTTATTTCGGAGCTTATCCCATGACTTTTCCACATTAAATCTTGTGTCTCTTGCATTTATTGGTTGTTCTTTGCTTGCTATTATTTTTATTAGGTTGTGCATTGATATTGCTTGGCTTGATATTATTTTTTATTTGCATATTTAATTATTATTATTTGAGAACCTAACAAAAAGGTCATGCGAAGCCTACAATCTAGCATGGGCTATCTAATGTTTAAGTTAGTGTGAATATATGCACAAAGCTAATGACCCAGTAAAAGTGTAGGTGTGTGAGTGAGAGGATTAATGAGACTCTCATTATGGCATCTTCTAGTGGAAAAGAAGGCCTTCTGGCATTGGACTGCTTGTAGATGATTTGAGAGACTACTCTTTTAGCGAAACCTCCATTGGTATTAAGAGTGCCAAGAGTCTTTGCTTACCTAGAAAAGCCTTTCTTTGAGTACGAGACAATTAGGATCTCCTATTGAATTGCATGGCTACAAGCGATTGATGAGTCAAGGTTACATTAAAATTAATATCTACAGTTTTATAGTTTGACAAGATAATGATGCATTTATTTTAGAGGTTGAGGAGCCTTAAGTTGAGGTGACAAAATCCCATTTTCCAAATGTGGCAATGATTACTGTTAGGAAAGCTTGTATGGAGTTGTCAAAATGACTTTTCTTATAAACTACATATGATCATCACTTAGAAAGGCAAGGCTCTGGTAGAGCAAAGTGTATTGTGCTTGGATGATTATGTATATAAGGTACAAGGCTACTTATCTTATGAAATCTTAGGATTGGTTGTTGGTGATTGTTGGAGCTTAAATGTTTAGATTATAACACCCGTAATTTTAAATACAATTAAAATAATTAATATAAAGGGTAGTTAGAGTGTTGAAGGAGGAATGTGTATAGTGTATACTTAATGTATATGCAAGATATACATAAAGTATACATTCCATAAAATGACACAAATCAAAAGTAAAAAATAAAAAATATATAATAATAAATTAAAAAAATAAAATATTATTAATTATAAATTAAATTAATTTTGGATAGGAAGAAGCAAAAATATCTAATATTTTAATAATTAAATATTTTGTAATTATATAAAAGTGAGAGGGGAAAAATGGGAAAGTGGAGTTTATAAAAGAAGTCATCTTCTTCCTTCTCCATGGTGGCTAATTTTGAAAGAGTGAGCAAGGGAAAGGATTTTTGCTTCAATTATATCAAATTTTACAAGATTTCCAAGAGATTTAGGGGATTTTACACCTAATTTCTATAGTACTCTTGTGTCTTATTTATGTACCGTATATATAGGGTATAAGTGTGTTATATAGATATTTAAAATTTGATGTCTTGAGCATTTGTACATGCCATGGGCTTGTCTAATGTGTGCCCATATATTTGGAGCCATTTTTCAGTCCTTATTAGATGGCCTCCTTACTTTGCTTTAGCAAGGAACTAACTGAGTAGTAATAGGAGTAGAGTTCTTTTGTGCGAACTAGTTTGCTATACAGGTATTGAGTCTTCTGCCTTGGATCTCATGCAGGCTAACCTATATGAAATTATATGCAACATGTATTAAAATCCTTGAGTTTTATAATAGACTTTTCAAAAAATTGTAGAAGTTTTTTCTTTAGTCTTCGATGACATAGTTATAAGAGTCACAAAAAGGTATAATGTATGTGGATAATTTTGCAAATCAAAAGGATAGACTTATAGTTTTAATATGGAATTGATTATAGCTTATATATATCTAGAATGGATCATAGTTATTTGTGCATTTCATCTTCAAACTCTAAACTTAACTTTCTTTCTCTCTCCAATTGTTTGTTATTCCCCACCACATGATCACAACATCTAAGTTTTTCCAATATAAAAAATCCTTTATTATTTTCCAAAGCCCTAATCCTTTATTTTCTAAACCCCAGTCTTCAAATATTTAAAACCCTAATTTTATCATTTTCCAAAACCCTAATGGTATCATAAAACCCTAATTTCTATAAATATAAAGCCCTAGCCTACATAGAAACCCTAATTTCCAAATAAAATTATATCCTATAAATTGTTTACCTTTTGGGACTATCCCCTCGATCCCCTGTAAGGGTTGCTACCCCCTTGACCCCCGCTCGCTAACTGTAGGCTCGACTTTTGTCGTCGCGCACTATATTTTCTTAATGGGTTAATATTAAGATGTGTTTGTTTATTTTCTTTTTAATTATTGAATTATTTTCATATATTGTAGACCCTTAATTTTTGACCCAATCCGGTCCAATATGTTTTATTTAGTCCAAAATGATTTTTATTGTCTAATTGGTCCAAAATAATTTTGGTTAAATAATTTTTTGCTTTAGTATCTAATTTTTATTAATAAAAATAAAAATCGGAGCCAAAAAAATTCGGCGACGAAAAAATTATCACGCGGGCCCGTGGGCATTTCGCCCGTAGGAAATTCCTGCGGGAGAAATGGCCCAAGCTATTTCACCCGCAGAAAAAAATCTACGGGCGAAATAACATTTCTATTTTGTTCGCAGGATTTTCCTGCGAGCAAAATAGCCAAAGCTATTTCGCCCGTAGGAAAATCCTGCGGACGAAATGGTCGCTCGCAGCCCGCCCTCTGCCGCAATTTCCTGCGGCAGATTTTTTTCGCCAGCGCATTTTTTCCTGCGGCAGTTTTTTCGGCAGCGTAATTTTTCTGACGCAAATTTTTTGAAACCTAATTCAATTAGGTTTTGGTTTCTTTTTTTTATTAATATTACTTGCCGTGACTAATTAGGAATAAACTATATCAAACCACTATAAATAAGGACCAAAGGCAATTAAATTTGAGGAGGTGGAAAATCCAACAGTAGCTTGGAAAATTTAAAACCAAATCAAGGAAGGAAAAGGAGCAATTCAATTTCTTTTTTTCTGGAATAGCAGGGACACGATTTAAGCAATTCAAAGGCAGCAATTGTCTTTATTCTTGTTCATCCAAGAAGATTTATTTTTGGAGAATCAACAAAAGGAGGTATGTTAAATTCTTTTTGTTTTATTTTTTCACAGTAGCATAATCTATGAAATTTTATTTTTTAAATAAAAAATCTTAGAACTTTAATTTAGTTTTCCAAATTTAAAAACACTAATACGTTACTTTATTTTCCAAAAAGACTTAAAATTGTCATTTTTACCTCTTCAAAATCTTAAAACCTTAATTAAACATATTTTTTAACAAAATCAATATTTGATTCTATTTCTTTCAAAACTTTAAATTAGGTTCTGTTTCATTCAAAAGGCTTTAAAAAAACATTTTTCTACTTATCAAAACTTTAGTCCGTTTGTTTAAATTTATAAAACTCCATAAAATTATCAAATTGATTTCCAAATTCCAAAAGCCAATTCATCACCCGAAATTCCAATTCAAAGCTCCTAAAACCCTAATTCAACTTCCAAACTTTAAATAATAAGCTCTAACTCCTTTAAAACTTTAAACCCTAATTTTTTAAACCCTAATCCTTTAAAACATTAAAAACCATAAAACCATAAAAACTTTAAATTTTACACAGTAGCTTGAAATCACCATTTAAAACCATGAATCAAAAGTATTTTAAAGTGTCTAAAACCCTAGTTTCATGATTTCACCATTCAAATATTAATTTAGTTAATTAAAGAGTCTTACCAACCTTTTAAAACATAAAACCCTAATCTATTTTAATTCCATAAAAAGTCACAGTAGCTATAATTGGACTTTTATTTGCTTTATTCAATTTCATATTTGATTATGTTTTGATTTATTTAATTTATCATGGATGGATGTTTATTTTATATTTTAATTAATAGCTTTGATGAATGATTTATTTATGGTGAATGGTTATTTATTTTATCAATTTGTTTAGACTTCCAAATGTTGTAAGAGGTATGTTTCCACTTGGTGGGTACCTCATTAGTTAAATATCATGTAATTTAGTTTGATTTTTTATTTTAGAACCAATGTAAAGGACATGTTTCTACCTTTTGGTGGGTGTCCTATTTAGGCATGTGATGTAAGGACATGTTTTCATCCTTGGATGGGTGTCCATTTATTTGTTTTGTTTGGACATTACTTTGATTTTAATATAATGATGTTTCTTTTGATTATTGTGTGTAATATGGATAATGTTGTTATACTTAAGAATTTTATAATATTAAGACCTGTAAAGGAGGCCGGTTCCAATGAACCAGGCGTTGTGGGGGTGCTGGTCCATTTCTCACCTTCCCCACATGTACCTAGCTTTCTGAACCCTTTAGGGGGTTGGGGATTCCTTAGGAATCGAGTCATCCACCCCTTTCTTTTTTCCCTGCCCGTCCGGGTGGCGACTCCATTTTCTCCAGACTTAGGTCCGTGTTCTCTAAGGCCCCGAGCCTAAACAGTGCCGAAGTCTCAAGAACCATTCCACCGGGAGTGGGGGCAAAAATTCCCGCTCACAGTGGCGACTCCATTGGGGATAAGAGAAGTTGATTTCGTTGGTCTTTATATTATTCTATTCTTTCTTATAATGATATTATCCATTGCATTATCTTAGATTGCATCGTGTGCGTGAGTTAGGACATCCGTGTTACCCGTGTTGTGTTTTGTGAGAGATACCATACTTTCACTCAAGGTATGGAGATTGAGCATGGCATAACCACTCATAGCCTCGTACCTTTTGGTATACACTTGCTATGGGAACCTAAGCCTTTTTAACCCAAAGACTAAAGCTCATGTAATTGGCCTAGTTACTTTCCTTAGGTTTTACCCCAAATGCATGTTGTTTGACTATGGTTAATTTATTTTAGCTTAAATCATGGCTTATTTGGTTTGTTCTTTTTCTAATATGACCTAAGTATATTGTAAGCTCAAAAGAAAATTTTCTTTCCAAAAAACCAAAGCTATTTTCAAAATTTTTTCAAGTTGGTCTTTGGACATAAGACTTTTCTAAAAACAAATCAAAAATTCTTTGGCCCATGGCCCAAATACTAAGCCCAAAATCCAATTTTCTAAAATCTTTTACAATGGGCTTAGAAAAAAAACTATTTTCACTCAACCTTTTCTTACAAAGAGCTTGCAAAAATATTTAGGTCAATTATGAGATACAAAAAATCAATTGTGGGCCTAGTTTACACTAAGAATAAATTAACCATGGGCTCGTTTTTGGCATGAACCATTAGTTACCTTTTTCAAGTGAGAAATCTATTTATAATAAACCTCTTAATTTCGTTTTAATCCCAAATAGCATAAAAGCTACTTTAGTTGGTTGAATGGATTAAAACCTAATTAATAGGAATTATCATGGATTGTTTTTCATTTTTGAAAATATAACTATCAGTTGAAACGTTCGAGGGAATTATTCGAAAGCAAGATACCCCATGTTGGTATTTTGTTAACCATATACCTAGGAAAAGGGACTCGCCATTCATGTGTGGATGTTATAAGGTTAGAAGGAACGTCCTATTTATCCTTATTTGTTGATTGTTTATGCATACATGCATACATGCATACATTTGCATCTCATATCATTGATCCTCGCTGGCTCACATCCCTGGATTATGATAGTTTTACAGCTTACAACAATCCAACCTACGCTGGAGATGAAGTTTCTAGCAACGACTCAATCACTTGCTCACCTAAAACAATGGAGCCCAAACAAATTTAAAGGATGGTGGATGAGGTCCTCAATGCCAAGATGGAAGAAATCAAAGAGGCCCTAGCTGAGACCATGAAGAACCAGTTGACTGCAATCTTAGAGAACCATGCCGAGGCGTCTACTAGCATTAAGAAACCAATGGACAAAGGGAAGACCAAAGTTAGTGAAGTGGTTTTTGATGGTGAAAAGGTGATCATTGATGATGATGATGATTGGGCTCAATACTACCAAGATGTTCAAGAGAAGAAGAAAGAACTGAAGGTTGCTGAGAAAGCAACTATTAAAAAGATCGAGACATCGGATGTTGAAAAGATGATTGCTGATTTAGAAAAGAAATTTGAGAAGAAGCTGAAAACCGAAGAGATGTCTGAGATCGATAAACTATTTGAACAAGATGAAGAGGTCCCTTATAAATTCAAGATGCCTTTCTTTGCTAAGTACAATGGCACCGAAAATCCTCATCTTCACGTGAAGCAATGCATCACTGCCATGCAGTCTGCCCGAGCTACTAAGGCTCAAACCCTAAGGTACTTTATGCTCTCATTGGACCCTGTTGTCCAAAATTGGTTCAATACCTTAGATGATGGAACACAGAAGAGTTGGGATTTGCTTTACAAAGCCTTCATCCAATAATATGGATATAATGTCGAGATGGAAGTTACCTTAATGGAAGTGGAGTCCATTAGGCAAAGGTCGAATGAAAATTTTGTGGACTATGTGAAGAGATGGAGAAATAAGGCTGCTTTGCTCAAGAAAAGGCCCGATGAATCCGATCAAATAAGGATGATTGTGAGAGGGGTGTTGCCTAATCTCCGTGAAAGGATGTCTCACACCCTTATAAGGGATTTCAAAGATATTCTCCAAGCTGGTCTGCAAATTGAAGAGTGAGAAAGAGAGAAGAATTGCTTTTCAATAAGAAGGAATGAGAAAGGGAATTACCAACCTAGTAATCAAAGCACACAAAAAGAAGTTGATATTAATGTAACCGGTCAAGGAAATAAAAGACAATTTTCAGATCTGGGGAAGCCTCTATCTTGGGTTTTTAGCAAGCTGCAAAAGAAAGGGTTGTTACACCCGTTAGCTCCTCGACCTTTACATAATCCATTGCCATCAAACTTCAATGCTGAGTCCTTCTATCAATTTCATCAAATGCGAGGACATGAAACAGATAAATGTGCTCGTCTAAGGCATGAGATCCAAGACCTAATCGATAGTGGCAAGCTACCCGAGCTAGATAAGCCCAATACCAAGAACAACCCTTTGCCTAAATTTGGAAGAGTGCCACCACCGGCAACCTTTATGGTGGGGAAAGGATTGGAAGAAGATTTTGTTTTATCATCTTTTTAAGATGGGGATATTGAAGATGTGAAAGGAAAAGAAGCCTAACTCAATGAACTTTCCTTAGCTTGAATGTTGCTTTTCAATTTTATTTTCTTTAATTGGAACTATCGTGTTTTTCAAATTTAAAGCTGCTTGAATAAATTACTTTCATCAAAATTTTTGTTGGTCTTTATTCATTTTGGTGCTCAACCAATGAGGAATCTAGCTTGATAATTCATGAATTAATATATTTATGCATCATGACTCGAATGCCTTTACTAGGTGAGGGAATTGCTCTATGACATTGAGTTGTGTATGCTTACTTAGAGAGGGCTCATGCATAATTACCTTTGTCTAGGTCCTAGTCAGTCTTAGAATATGCTTTGACAAACTTTCGAGGCAAAATTGAACTCTGCTTATTTAAGAGAGAAATGATCTAGGCATTGTTTGCTTAGCCAACAACTAGTATCCACCTATTAAATATCAATCCCTAGTTGTCCCTTTGAGTTTTCATAAAATTTTAGCTTTCTTTTATTGGCTTACAAACCCCAATAACCTACCCTGAGCTGTTGTGATACTTTTGACAAGTCTTATAATCACTAAGATGAATAGGCAAGAAGATCAAAGAAAGCAATGATTAATCAAGATCATGAGGATAGTTGAAGTTTCAAGACCATGAAGATAGTTGAAGTTCTCAAGACCATAAGGGTAGTTGATGTTCTCAATACCATAAGGGTAGTTGATGTTTTCAAGATCATAAGGGTAGTTGAATTTTTTCAAGACCATAAGGGTAGTTGAAGTTCACTTAATATCTCTAATATATCAAGACAACATTAGAGTAACAAATGGTTTATCCCTGTTAATAAAGATTTATGTTACTCCCCTCATTCATTATTAGAAGCCCAGTTGGTACAAACAAGACAACTCAATTTGACCTAAAAAAAATGAA
Organism: Garcia nutans; assembly: GCA_947685225.1. NCBI lineage: Eukaryota > Viridiplantae > Streptophyta > Magnoliopsida > Malpighiales > Euphorbiaceae > Garcia > Garcia nutans. Next base: position 6,098,370 of record CANTUV010000013.1, read on the forward strand.
TCAAACAAAAAAAAGAGAAGAAAAGAAAATAAAAAAGACAAGAAAAGAAAAAGAAAAGGAAAAAAGAGAAGAGAAGAGAAGAAAAGAAAAGAAAATAAAACCTAACAAGGCGGTTCAAAAAGCCAACTGAGTTCTCTTTTACCTAAGTTAACAAAAGGCTTCCATTTGGTTTATAAGGACGGTTTGACTTGAATTGGTCCAACCCAACCAAAGATTCGATCAAAACCAAAGGAAAAGGAGAAAGACCATTCAGTTCGTGAAAGTTCTACACTTGATAGTCCTATAAGAAAGAAGGAAAAAATGATAAAAGAAAGGGAAGAGTAAGGAAAGAGAAAGAAAAGGGAAGAGTAAGAAAAATAAGAGGAAAGAAATGGAAAAGAAGAAAAGAAACGAATTTGGGTCTTAAACATTTTGCAAGGGCATAAACTATCCTAATCAAGATCCAGATTAATGCCAAGAATTTGGAATTTAGCAAGATTACTCCAAGCTGCCGAAAATTCAAACAAGAAATTTGTAGTGTGAGGGTTTGTCCATTGTGTCACACCAGCTCCAATCTCAAAATGGCCTTCATTTAAACCCATGTCCCTCATAGACCCCATTTTAAGCCTATCAAAGACCTGTTGATCTCTCTTAGTAGGTAGAGTCTATTAGTGGAGATAGTTTGGATAAGCATGCATATGAGATAGACAACATTTAAACCAAATAAGACCTTTGGCCAAGTAATATGTATGTGCCTATCTGAAGTGCAACAATTCTTGGTTAAATAGAAATAATTCCCGAGTTTAGTACGGTAACTAGTGTTGTCATGTTATAGATATGTTGATTTGGAAAATCAAGTCCTGAGGTACATTGACATTAATTTGGCAAAGCCAACATTTGATTTCAAAATCAAAATTAAAAAAAAAAGAGTATTTTGTCATACAAAGGCTTCAAGTTAAGGAAAGTATGTTGAACCTCCAAAGGACACATTGGGCAAAGGAAATGAATATTGGCAAGATCATGAAGAAGCTACCAACCGACATGCTGAAATATAGTTTGAAATGGATGCATCCCTGACTCTACTATTAGGGGTCTCCACCACTCATGTTCTCAACATCTAGAAGATAAAAGCCACAAATGCAAAACGTTCGATCATTCCAATGCAAGACTTGAACAAGCGTCAAAACAGAACCAATGAGAACACTTCTGCTGATTGCCTCAGTCTGTGAGTCACTGCAAGTATTATTCATGCATACATGAGCATATCACATCGCACTTTCTTGTCTTGTATTGTTTATTCTCTATCAAAGTGAATAGCAAACACTCTATGAAGTGAAGAATCAAAAGAAGATGTCAAATCAGGGGGGCATGGAAAGCCCATTGCTTGAGAAAGCTCCAGTAATTTTGTAAAGAGAAGAAATACGTGCTTGTGCGAAGAACTAGATGGAAAAAACATCAATCAAAGCTTGCATGGATAAAATCTTTGGTTTGAGCCTACATAGGGGGCAAAGTTTCTCCTTTTCAATTTTTTGAGTTTATATACCAAATATTTTTAAACTCACTTACAAATATTTTGCCACACAGGGGGGCAAGGAGAGGATCTAAGGTCCAATTACAAATAGCTGCATTTTTGCAAAAAGGAAGAATAAAAGAATGGAACATTAGAATTATCAAAAGAATGAAGAGGCAAAAGATGAAAGATCAGTTCAGCTAAAAGAGTTGAAGCCAGGGTAAAGACCCGACCTCCAATGGATAAAAATCCATGTTCCAAGGGTGAAGACCTGAAGTCTAAAGGATGAGGATCCACTTTCAAGGGTGAAGACCCAATCTCAAGTGATGAAGATCCATTTGTAAGGGTGAAGACCCAATCTCAAAGTATGAAGATCCACTTTTAAGGGAAGATCCACTTTCAAGGGTGAAGACCCAATCTTAAAGGATGAAGATTCATTTGTTAGGGTAAAGACCCGATCTCAAAGGATGAAGATCCACTTTCAAGGGTGAAGACCCAATCTCAAAGGATGAAGATCCATTTGTAAGGGTGAAGACCCGATCTCAAAGGATGAAGATCCACTTTCAAGGGTGAAGACCCAATCTCAAAGGATGAAGATCCATTTGCAAGGGTGAAGACCCAATCTCAAAGGATGAAGATCCATTTGCAAGGATGAAGACCCGATCTCAAAGAAGGAAGATCCATTTCCCAAGGTGAAGATCCGTTTTGAGGGTGAAGAACCACAATGCATAGAACGGCTAGAGCAGTCAGACTTCTCAACTAATAAAAGATTAGTCAAACTCATTCTCGGGTCCAAGTACCCAAAATCAATTCAAGCTGGGGTCCAAGTACCCAATCTCGGGTCCAAGTCCCAATTTAGGGTCTAGTATCCCAATCCAGTTTAGGATCGAGTATCCAAATCCAGTTAGGATCGAGTATCCCAATCCAGTTTAGGATCGAGTATCCAAGTTAGGATCGAGTATCCTAATCCAATTTAGGATCGAGTATCCAAATCCAGTTAGGATCGAGTATCCCAATTCAGTTTAGGATCGAGTATCCAAGTCCAGTTTAGGATCGAGTATCCAAATCCAGTTAGGATCGAATATCCCAATCCAGTTTAGGATCGAGTATCCAAAACTAATTTAGGATTAAGTATCCGAGTCTAGTTTAGGATCGAGTATCCAAATCTCTCGGGTCCAGAATCCAAATTTTTCTTAGGTTCAAAACCTAGAATCTTCTCGAAGTCCAGAACTCGAACCGGGTCCAAAACCCAAATTTTTCTTTAGGTCCAGAACCTAGAATTATCCTTAAGTCCAGAACTTGAACCGGGTCCAGAACCCAAATTTTCTTAGGTCTAGAACCTAGAATTTATCCTTGAGTCCCGAACTCAAACCGGGTTCAGAACCCAAAACCTCAACCATCTTAAAAATTAAGTCTTATTGCTATTCACTCTCTTTCACTAAAGTTTCAGATTTTTCAAGCAGGGGGCAAACTGTAGACCCTTAATTTTTGACCCAATCCGGTCCAATATGTTTTATTTAGTCCAAAATGATTTTTGTTGTCTAATTGCTCCAAAATAATTTTTGTTAAATAATTTTTTACTTTAGTATCTAATTTTTATTAATAAAAAATAAAAATAAACAAATAAAAGTAAAAAAATAAAAATAAAAATAAAAATCGGAGTAAAAAAAATCTGCGACGAAAAAAAATCGTCACGCGGGCCCGTGGGCATTTGCCTGCAGAAAAAAATCTGCAGGCAAAATAGCTTTTCTATTTCTCTCGCAGGATTTTCCAGCGAGTGAAATAGCTCACGCTATTTCGCCAGCAGGAAAATCCTGCGGGCGAAATGGTTGCCCGCAGCCCGCCCTCTGCCGCAATTTCTTGCGACAGATTTTTTTCTCCAGCACATTTTTTCCTGCGGCAGTTTTTTCGGCAGAGCAATTTTTTCGACATAAATTTTTTGAAACCTAATTCAATTAGGTTTTGGTTTCTTTTTTTTTTAATTAATATTACTTGCCGTGACTAATTAGGAATAAACTATATCAAATCACTATAAATAAGGACCAAAGGCAATTAAATTTGAGGAGGTGGAAAATCCAACAGTAGCTTGGAAAATTTAAAACCAAATCAAGGAAGGAAAAGGAGCAATTCAATTTCTTTTTTTTAGGAATAGCAGGGACACGATTTAAGCAATTCAAAGGCAGCAATTGTCTTTATTCTTGTTCATCCAAGAAGAATTATTTTTGGAGAATCAACAAAAGGAGGTATGTTAAATTCTTTTTGTTTTATTTTTTCACAGTAGCATAATCTATGAAATTTTATTTTTTAAATAAAAAATCTTAGAACTTTAATTTAGTTTTTCAAATTTAAAAATACTAATACGTTACTTTATTTTCCAAAAAGACTTAAAATTATCATTTTTACCTCTTCAAAATCTTAAAACCTTAATTAAACATATTTTACAGCAAAACCAATATTTGATTCTATTTCTTTCAAAACTTTAAATTAGGTTCTGTTTCATTCAAAAGGCTTTAAAAAAACATTTTTCTACTTATCAAAACTTTAGTCCGTTTGTTTAAATTTATAAAACTCCATAAAATTATCAAATTGATTTCCAAATTTCAAAAGCCAATTCATCACCCGAAATTCCAATTCAAAGCTCCTAAAACCCTAATTCAACTTCCAAACTTAAAATAATAAGCTCTAACTCCTTTAAAACTTTAAACCCTAATTTTTTAAACCCTAATCCTTTAAAACATTAAAAACCATAAAAACATAAATACTTTAAATTTTACACAGTAGCTTGAAATCACCATTTAAAACCATGAATCAAAAGTATTTTAAAGTGTCTAAAACACTAGTTTCATGATTTCACCATTCAAATATTAATTTAGTTAATCAAAAAGTCTTACCAACCTTTTAAAACATAAAACCCTAATCTATTTTAATTCCATAAAAAGTCACAGTAGCTATAATTGGACTTTTATTTGCTTTATTCAATTCCATATTTGATTATGTTTTGATTTATTTAATTTATCATGGATGGATGTTTATTTTACATTTTAATTAATAGCTTTGATGAATGATTTATTTATGGTGAATGGTTATTTATTTTATCAATTTGTTTAGATTTTCAAATGTTGTAAGATGTATGTTTCTACTTGGTGGGTACCTCATTAGTTAAATATCATGTAATTTAATTTGCTTTTCTATTTTAGAACCAATGTAAAGGGCGGGCATGTTTCTACCTTTTGGTGGCTGTCCTATTTAGGCATGTGATGTAAGGACATGTTTCCATCCTTGGATGTGTGTCCATTTATTTGTTTTGTTTGGACATTAGTTTGATTTTATTATAATGATGCTTTCTTTTGATTATTGTGTGTAATATGGATAATGTTGTTATACTTAATAATTTTATAATATTAAGACCTGTAAAGGAGGCTGGTTCCAATGAACCGGGCATTGTGGGGGTGCTAGGCCATTTCTCACCTTCCCCACACGTACCCAACTTTCTGAACCCATTAGGGGGTTGGGGATTCCTTAGGAATCGAGTCATCCAAACCATTCTTTTTTTCCGGCCCATCCGGGTGGCGACTCCATTTTCTCCGGACTTAGGTCCGTGTTCTCTAAGGCCCCTAGCCTAAACAGTGCCAAAGTCTCAAGAACCATTCCACCGGGAGTGGGGGCAAAAATCCCCACTCACATATATGTTGTATTATTTTTCCTTACTTTATTCTTTTTCTTAGATTTATATGTATTTTTAAAGGGATTTGTAAAAGGCATGTTTCCATCTTGTATGGATGCCTTGCTTATTTAGTTTATGTAATTGTAATTTATTTAAAGACTTTGGGATAATTGTAAGGGACATGCTTCTACTAATTGGCGGGTGTCCTATTTTTATTTACTTGTACTTTGGACATTATTGCAAGGGCATGTTTCCGTTTTATACGGGTGCCAATTTTGTTGGTTTGGACTTTCTTGATTTTAGTGAATATTTCTTTATTTCCATTGCATGAAGTATATAATATTTTAATAAGTTAAGAATTTAATAGTATTAAGACCTAAAAAGGAGGTCGGTTTCGATGAACCGGGCATTTTATGGGTGCTGGGTCATTCTCACCTTCTCCATATGTACCCAACATTTTGGGATTCCTTAGGAATTGAGTCATCCACCCCTTTTTATTTTTTCGGCCCATTCGGGTGACGACTCCATTTTATCTAGATTTAGGCCCGTGTTCTCTAAGGCCCTGAACCTAACAGTGCTAAAATTGCAAGAACTATTCCACATGGGAGTGGGGGTAAAAATCTCCACTCATACAATCATAGTCAAACAATAAGCATTTGGGTTAAAACCTAAAAAAAGTAATTAGGCTTATTACATGAGCTTTACTCTTTGGGTTGAAAAGTTTAGGCTCCCATAGCAAGTATATACCAAAAGGTACGAGGCTATGAGTGGTTATGCCATGCTAGATCTCTATACCTTGAGTGAAACTATGGTATCTCTTACATAACACAACACGGGTTACACGACATCCTAACTCACACACATAATGCAATCAAAATGATGTAATGGACAATATCATAATAAGAAAGAATAAAATAATATAGAGACTAATGAAATCAACTTCTCTTATCCCCAGTGGAGTTGCCACTATAAGTGGGGAGTTTTGCCCCCACTCCCATGTGGAATGGTTCTTGTGATTTCTGCACTGTTAGGCTCAAGGCCTTAGAGAACACAAGCCTAAACCTAGAGAAAATAGAGTCACCACCCGGACAGACCGAAAAAATAGAAAGGGGGTGGTTGACTCAATTCCTAAGGAATCCCTAACCCCCTAATGGGTTTAAAAAGTTGGTTACGTATGGGGAAGGTGAGAATGACCCAACATTCTCAAAATGTCTGGTTCATTGGAACCAACCTCCTTTTTAGATATAAATACTATTAAATTCTTAAGCATTGTAAATCATCCATACTACATGCAATTCAAAATAAACAAACATTCATTGTATTAAAGTAAAGAAGATCCAAAAAAATAAAAATGGGCACCCATACAAGATGGAAACATGCCCATACAACAATTGTCCAATGCCCAAAACTAAATAAAATAGGACACCCACCATTTGGTGAAAGCATGTGCCGCTAACCTGTTAGTGGGCGGGGATCAAGGGGGCAGCGTCCCCAAAAGGTAAATAGTTTATATGATATGGTTTTGTTGGGAAATTAGGGTTCATATGTAAGCTAAGGAGTTATATTTATAGAAATTAGGGTTTTTCTAAACTAGGATTTTAAGATAAAAATTTGTGTTTTATGGTTTTTAAAACTAGGGTTTTGTGCTTTTAAAAAAAAGATTAGGGTTTTGGTGCTTAGGGTTTAGGTAAATTAGGGTTTTAAGGAAAACAATATTAGGGTTTTAGAAATTGATTTTATAAATTAGGATTTAGAGAATAATTTTAGGGTTTTAAATAAAGACTAGATTTTGGTTAATTAAATTTAGATTCTGGTTATTGGAACACAGATTAGGGTTTTGATAAAACTTGGTTATCGTAAGAAAACTTTAAGACCACTGTCATATTGATTTATGATAAAGGATTGTATTGTACATGCTCTTGTGAAATGCTTTTGGATATTTAATTTGAGCTAATTTTGCATGAGGTAAATTAAAACTACTAGTGTGACATTAAAATAAATAGTTTGTTGTATGTAAAGTAATTATTGGATTCTTAAGCAAAGCTACTGGATGTTTATAAAAATATAAGAATTAACTAAGAATAGTTCAATGAATTAAACAATAATGCATGGACTATTGTAAATTTAAAACAGACCAAATAAGGGATTCCAAACCTTTGTTTGTTGGTTCCATTGATATTTCACGTTGATCCAAGCTTTATATTTTCACCAGTTGTAGAATCTTGGTTGATCAAAGTGAATGCAATCATCTAATGCCTTCTAGTTTCTTATGGTTTTGTGTATTATTTTTGCTAATGGTTTTTGTTAGGTTTTTTAATTGTTGCTTGTTGATTGATTATTGCTACTTCCTCTCTTTGTTTTAGCTTCTATATTTATAATCACAATTAGGGCGAATGATTCCAAGATTTCCTCTCCTTATCCGTACCTTATTCTAATTCTAAATGCAAAACTGCCTAATTAAGTACTCGCAGCAAAGTTGGGCCTTGTTCCATACCCCCTTTATGGAAAATTGGGCTTGCCAATTCATCCTAGGCAAGACATGGAATGAATTGGTGAGGCCAATTTGTCCCATGCCTTGCCTGGGACAAATTGGCCATGCCAATTCACCCTAGGCATGGCCTATGGTGAATTAGCAAGGCCAATTCGCCATGGCTAGCCTGGTAGTGAATTGGCTAAGCCAATTTTGGGTTGGACTGGATTGCTTTGGGATTTGAAGACTGTACTAGACCCATTTTAGGATTTTAAAATTAAACCAACCTTTAATTGGGCTTTTAAAATTGGACCGAACTTGATTCAAGCTATTAAAAATTTAACAAGGCTAGATTTAAGCTTCTAAAATTGTACCATAGTAGGTTTAATCTTCTTGAATCTATTTTAGCCTTTTAATTAGATCTAAATTTAATTTGGGCTAAAATTAAGGGTTTACAAATGTCTAATTCACCATGGACCAAGGTTCCATGGTGAATTGAGGGTTCTCAATTTCCCATGAACCACTTATGGCAAATTGGAAGCCCTCAATTCGCCATGAGCCTTGGTTCTTAGCGAATTGGGGGGCTCCAATTGGCCAAGAGCCAAGGGCCATGGCGAATTGGCAAGCCGTTTCACCATGTGTTGGCTTTTAAGGTTGAACCGAGCTCATTCCGTACTTTTAAAGTCAGACCAAATTTAATTCAAGCTTTTAAAATTGGGTTGGAGTTGATTTGGTCCTTTAAAAATTAAATCGGACTAGGTTAGGGTTTTAAAAATTGAACCAACTTAATTTAGGCCTTTTAAAACTGGTCTGACCTAATTCAAAGCTATAAATTGGGTTTAAACTTTTAAAATCAGACTAAATTTTGCTTAGCCTTTTTTAATTAGGATCATACAAGCTTAGGGCCAAAATTAGGGGTCTACAATATCTATATGTTTTGACCTAGAATGTTGGATAGGATTTTTGGATAGATTAATGGCACTTGTATTTCCACATTTACCATAATCTAGCAATTGTTGCTTTAACCATAAAACTTGTGTATAATAAAAACATGCAGCAATATATTCCCCTTTCGCAGTGATAGGGCAACTGACACTTGTTTCTTGCTAAAATAAAAAACTAGGCAATCACCAAGAAAATGACATACACCAGTCGTGATTTTCCTATCCAATAGGTTATAGGCAAAATTCGTATATGAAAAACCTAAAATGTTAAATCATGTATTTATAGGATACCAAAGTTGTAAATGCAATGTTCCACTCAAATATTTTAAAATCCTTTTGGTGGCATTCAAATGTGATTGAAATCTAGCACGCAAACTAGTACTATACATTATATCGGGTCTAGAAGCGGTTAAGTAAAGGGGTGATCCGATAATATCTCAATATTTCTTCTTATCAACTTTCTTACCAACTTCATATTTGTCCAATTTCAAGTATGTACTCATTGGAGTCTTTCTTGCATTGCAGTCATTCATTCCAAACTTCTTGAGAATTTCCTTTGTATATTTGGGTTGATTGATGAAGATAGCATCCTTGCATTGCCTAATTTGTATACAAAGAAAGAATTTATGTTCACTCATCATGCTCATTTCAAATTTCCTATTCATACAAGAATCAAACTCTTGGCACAAAGACTCATTAGTAGCTCCAAATATAATTTCATCCACATAGATTTGGACAATTAAAATGTTGTGAAATTTCTTTTAAAAAAAGTGTAGTATCAACTTTGCCTTTTATAAAACCGCTTTCCAATAAAACTAAGTCTATCATGCCAAGCTCTTGAAGCTTGTTTCAATCCATATAGTACCTTAGTTAATTTAAAGTCATGATTTAAAAATTTATAATCATAAAAAATAGGGGAATGTTCAACATAAACTTCTTCATCAATAAAACCATTCAAAAAAGCACTTGTAACATTCATTTAAAAAAGTTTAAAATTCATATGGCATGCAAATGCAAGTAAAATTCTGATTGCTTCTAATCTTGCTATGACAACAAATGTCTCATCATAATCAATATCTTCCTCTTGTTTATAGCCTTTGACTACCAATCTAGTTTTATTTCTAGTAATGATACCATATTCATCAAGTTTATTCCTATATGCCCATTTGCAACCTATAATTGGATCATCCTTAGGTCTAGGAGCAACCTCCCATACTTTGTTTCTTTCAAATTGGTTGAGTTCATCTTGCATGGCAATCACCAAACATTCATCACTAAGAGCCTCCTTAATAGTCCTTGGCTCAATTTGAGAAACAAAATCAATATTAGAATCTAAATATTTAAATTTTGATCTAATGTTTACTCCCTTTGAAGTATGACCAATGATGAGTTCTTTAGGATAATCCTTTCGATAGTGCCAATCTTTGGTTATTTCTTAAGTTTCATCTATATTAGATTCTTCTTATTCTACAATTTGTTCTAGCTCATTAATGTTTTGCTTTGGAGAATCTTTTGTCTCAAGTTCTTCAAATGTACCTACAAAATCATCAAGAGTATTACCTTTCCCATGATCATGCTTGGACGATTCATCAAAGATAACAAGCATTGATTCTTCATCTACTAGAGTTCTTCTATTAAATACTCTATATACTTTACTAGAAGATGAGTACCTTAAGAAAACACCTTTATCTGATTTGGATGAGAATTTTCCAAAGTTGTCCTTAGTATTTAATATGAAGCATTTGCATCTAAATATTCGAAGGTAAGATATTTTGGGTTTTCTTCCATTCCATGCTCGTAAGAAGTTTTATTTATTAAAGGACTTTTGAACACACGATTTGAAATATAACATGTGGTATTAACAACTTTTGCCAAAAAGAAAAAGGTAAATTATACTCATTGAGCATTGTTCTAGCCATTTTCACTAATATTCTATTTTTCCTTTCAACCACAACATTTTATTGTGGTGTTCTAAAAGCTGAAAAATATGTGAAATTCTAAGTTGTTGCAAATTTAAGGTTAAGATTTTCAAATTCTTTGCCATGATCACATTTAATAGATGTGATCACATAGTCTTTTTCATTTTGAAGTCTTTTTATAAAAATTTTGAAATAATTAAAAGCTTCACTCTTTTGAGCTAAGAAATTAACCCATGTAAACCTTGAGTAATCATCAACAAGTACAAATGCAAACAACTTTCCTCCTAGACTAGCAATTCTATTAGGACCAAGCAAATCTAAATGAATTAATTCTACGGGTCTAGATGTACTTACAACATTCCTTGTTTTGAAGAACTCTTATGTTGTTTTCCAAATTGACAAGGTTCATAAGTTTTATCTTTATTAAATTTCATTTTAGGGAGACCATCTATAAGTTCTTCTTTGATTAGACATTGCAATTGGTCCATATTACCATTACATAATCTTCTATGCCAAAGCCAAGAATTATTGCTAATAGTGACTAAGCATTCACTAAGCATTCAAAAGTATTATTAGAGTGTAAGTCAATTTTATTTGTGTTACCAATTCTACTTTCATTGAACGTATGTTTACCACTAGAAGAAGTAATTTTGCATGCTTTAGAATTAAAATTGACATTATATCCTTTGTCACACAATTAACTAACATTAAGCAAATTATGTTTGAATCCATCAACTAGCTGTTATGATCAATTTTTATATACTTTTTGAGGTTAATTTTGTTACTTTTTAGTTATTTTCTATATGTTTGTTTAAAATTGTTGCAAGGTTTTGATATTTCAAGTTGAAGCAAGGAATTCATGATAAAAGAGGCAAAGTCCACTATTGACAACAAAATTTTAAGAAAAGAATACAACATGGCCAAGGTGTGTTGAAGCCTGGCCATGTCCCTCATGAGAAAAACTAGAAATTTTGGAAGAATGGGACACACCCATACATCCTGGCTGTGTAACAGGAGACATGGCCAGAATAAGTTCCATCTTAGCCGTGTTACCTAACATGGCCAGAACCCAATTGAAGCTTGGCCATGTCCCTTACATGAAGACTTGAAGTCCATATAAAATCAGACATGGTCACATGGTCTTTGCCATGTGTTGCAGAAGAGAAACAAGTACAAACTGGTAGAACTAAACATAGGGAGAAGTCTTGGCCGTGTCTATGGCCATGTCATACCACGCTGCCAAGACAAGAGCTAACATAGCCATGTCCCATTCCAAGAAAATAAAAAATGAGAATGAGGCATTGTTGAACACACTCAGAGGTCTTGGCCATGTCTAAGGAAAAACATAAGAGACACAGCCAATACAAACCAAGATGTAGCCGTGTCTAGAAAGGAATCAAAATGAGAGAATATTATTTTCGGTGGATAAATGAGTTGGGGAGGAGGCACGGAGGGATGGCTAGCTTAAAAATGGGCTAGATAAGAGGAAATGATAAATTTTTAAAGAAAAAAGGGGGCTTGAGTGTTGGAGGAGACTGGACAAAGGTGATGGCACAAGAAAAAGAAGGATTATTTTTAGAGAAATGTATAAATTTCTAAAGGAGGTTGGATGATTAAAAGGGGGAGTAGGAGACACATTCAAAAGTTTTTTTTGGTGGCTAGGTTTTGGAAGGCTCTTTGGGGGGTTTTGAGCTTCAGAAAATCAATTTTGAAGAGAGGGATTTTTTAAGAGTTGAGGAAACTAGCTTTAGGATTTTCATTCTTCCATTTTTCTGCATAAGAAGAGGTTTTTCAAAGCTTTTGGATGAGGTTTAAGGATTCTTCATCAAACTCAAGCAATGTTGGAGGAAGAACAAGAGAAGATCAACTCTAGTCTTCTTCAAAACTAGGTTTTCTATTCTTTGAATTAGTTCAATTAATTCATTTCTAGATATTTGTTGATTTGTTATGGATATTAATATTCTAATGGATATTTGTAATTTGATTTTTATTGAGATGAGTATGTGTTTTGATTTGATGATAATGAGCTAAACAATCCGTGCCTAGGATTTGCAATAGATTTTATTAAATGACTTAATTCAAGTATTTCCATTAATAAACGTTGTTATGAGAGTTGATTTCATTGGATTGAATGTTAGTTTGATAGATTGGCCACCTATTGATCTATAGATATTGAATGAAGAGCCGAGAGGTGAAATTTAATATTTGAACTATGTATCCAACTACCCTAAGAATGAATTAGTAATATAAGTTTTAGGGTTCTCTTAATTTGCTAATTCAAAATAATTGGTTGTTGTTAATTCATGAATGTGAAAACTAATGAATTGAAAATTGCTAATTAATCATAAGAACAAATTAAGTTACAATGTTATGTTAATGCTAATTTGAGGATTAAACATTTGATTAAATTGAATTATAAATCCTAGGTATCCTTTTGAAAGTTTCAACTAAACTTGTGCAATATTATTTAGTTTACTTTTAATCTTAGATTTCTTTTACCTATCCATCGACATACACTCAAGCTTTAATATTTTTGTTTTAATCAAATTATTACAAAAAATAACTTCCTTGTGAGATGATCTTAGGGCAATCACCATTACTATAAACAACCTCGTATACTTTCGAGAGTCACTTTTGCGTGGGAAGGCTGTTTAAGTGATAATTGATTCTTTTATTTTAATTGTTTAAGTGTATCTTTTTGAATTTCTTTGGTGATTTAGACAAGGATGAAGGTTGCAAGGAAACAAACTTATTCCATTTATAGATAACATTCATAGACTTCCTAGAACCAAAGAAGTGGATCCTTTGGGACAAGAAGGGGAAGACATTGAGGAGCAATTTATAGTGGACACAGAAGTAGAGATGGGTGAAGTGGAAGAACCACCCATGAAAGAGTTTGCAAACTAGTTATTCGGGTGACTACATCTTGCATACTGCTGAGCAATGCAACAAGAAACTATAAATTGAAAAATACTCATTGTAGCATGTTGCCCTCTTTTCGTGGAATGCAAAATGAAGATCCTCTCAACTTCATTAGAGATTTTTATTCAACTTTGCACACATTCCCTTTGCATACATTATTGGAGGATGAGCTTAAGATGAGATGTTTCCCTTACAACTTGAAAGATAGGGCAAAGGTATGGTTGATGACCTTACTAAAAAATTTATTGACCACATGGACCGAGGTTTACAACAAGTTTATGACCAAATTCTATTCACATCAGAAGACAAAGGAACTTCAGGGAAATATTGCAACATTCACTCAGTTTGATGGTGAACCATTTTCATGAGGCATGGGATCACTTCAAGTCTTCGTTGTTCCAATGCCCTTATCATCATTATCCATAGTAGTTGCTTAACCAATTCTTTTATGATGGGCTCACTCAACAAAGCCAAAATTCAGTTGATAATGCAGCTGGAGGTGTAATGGGAGAGAAAATTGCTATAGAAACTGTGAGATTATTTGAAATGCTAGGAGCAATTTCACAACAAAAGAGCATAGGGGAGAGATGCAAAGGAGTTTATGAAATGAACTCCAATTCTAAAATGGAAAGGCAGTTAGTAGAATTAATAAGATAAGTTAAGATGCTAAACGTAAGAGGAAGTGCACCCATGCTAAGTCAAGAAGTATGTGCAACATGTGGCATTACAACACATAGTGCAAACATGTGCTCATTTGGTTTTTAACAGTACCAAGAGGGGTAAGAGCAAGTCAATCCATTAGAAAGTTTCCAACAAAGATGGAGAAGTGATCCATTTTCTAATTCTTATAATCCCAGTTAGAGAAATCATCCAAACTTATCTTGGAAAAATTAGCAACAAATGCCACCTCAACAGTCGTTCTAGCTCTATTAAAGAGGACCTCACTTCTAAGGACAAACTTTAAATAAAGAGCAAATAAAGAAACCTACACTTGAGGATAATTTGAATACTTTCATTCAAATAAGCACCCAAAATCAAGAGGTGAATAACAAGAGATTTGATTCTTTAGAGGCATCATTGAAATAGGTTGAAACTCAAGCTAGTTAATTGGCAAACCAACTTCAAGCACACCAAAAAGGAAATTTCCAAGCCGATCGGAGCAAGACAAAGCAATCACAATTTTGAGGAGTGGACAGGTAATAAATACCAAAATTTGTAATTCTTTAGATGTAGGTACAAATCAAGAAAATGGTGAGAAAATATAAACCAACCAAGATCAAATAAGTCAATCAAATGAAATGGAAATGGTGGAGGCACCGACTTCACCAAAGTTGCACAAGTCTCCAAATCCTTACAGACCTCCAATTCCTTTCCCAAGTAGGTTGAAAATGAGAGGCAAGCTAAGCAATTTTTTGAAATTTATAACATGCTCACCAAGGCAAGCATAAATTTTCCCTTTGAGGTAATTAAGAACATGCCAGTTTATGCCAAATTTTTCAAAGAATTAAACATTAAAAAGAAAATGTATGAGCTAAATGAAAAGGTGATAGTTTCAGAGATAGCTAGTGCTGTTTTACAACATAAGTTACCTCTAAAACTAAAGAACCCTAGAAGTTTTGTGATTAATATCTCTATGGGGAATGGGAAAGAGACAAATAGCATATGTTACTTAGGGGCTAGTATAAATTTGATGCCATATTCAATTTATTTACAATTAGAACTTTGGGAACTTAAACTTGCCAAAATGGTCTTGAAATTGGCAGATAGAACTCTTAGGTTCCCTAAGGAAATTATAGAGGATGTATTAGTTCAAGTTGGGGTTTAATTGGTCTTGTTGATTTTATAGTCTTAGACTCAGGGGAAGAGATCCCTAGGGATGCTGAACACATAATTTTGTTGGGAAGACCATTTATAACTGCAACCAACACTCCAATAGATGCTAAAAAATGGAAAATTAACCATGAATGTTCTAGGACAAACTGTGGTAATTTTAAACACTTTTCCTATTCCCACTACTGCTATTAATAAAAACTGGTCTTTTATTGATTACGTTGATTTTTCTATTGAAGAAAATTTCTTGCAGGAAATCAGTGAAGACAAGCTTGAAATGGACTTAACCTTAAAAGAGGAAGTTGAAAATTTTAATGTGGAAATTGAGGAGTGCAAGTTGATGTTAGATGGTGAGATTGATGAGAGAGGACTTGCTAATGTTAAAGTAGATGAAGAGGAGGTTCAACCAAAATTAGTTGAACTTAAGAAACTCCTAAAACATTTGAAGTATGTTTTTCGTTGGGAGAACAATATGCAACCCATGATTCTACAACTCTCAATGGTGATGAAGAGTAGGAACTTGTAAGGGTACTAAAGAGACTTAAGAAAGCCATTGGTTGGAGATAGAGTGATATCAAGGGTATTAGTCCTTCCATGTGTATGCATAGAATAGTTTTAGAGGAAGGAGTTAAACCAGTAAGAGATGCCCAAAGGAGACTCAATCCAAACATAAGCGAGGTAGTCAAGAAGGAGGTTCTTAAGCTCCTTGATGGGTGATTTACCCTATAGCTGAGAGTGAATGGGTTAGTCCCATTCATGTTGTACCAAAGAAAGTGGGCCTAACTATGGTTTAAAATGAGAAGGGAGAGTTGGTGCCAACATGCACACAAACCAGGTGGAAAACGTACATAGACTATAGAAAGCTAAATCGGGTTACAAAGAAAGATCATTTTCCATTGCCATTGATTGATCAAATGCTGGATAGATTATTTGGGCATGCTTTTTACTGTTTTCTTTATGGTCTTTCTGGTTATTATCAAGTTTCTATAGCACTAGAGGATCAACTCAAGACAACCTTCACTTGTTCCTTCGGGACATTTTCTTTTCGAAGGATGTCATTTAGACCTTGCAATGCACCAGGCACCTTTCAAAGATGCATGCTGTCTATCTTTTTATGATATGGTGAATAAAATCATTGAGCTATTTATGGATGATTTTTCTATTTTTGGCACTTCCTTTGATGATTGCTTGGATAAATTAACTCTCGAACTTAAAAGGTGTATTGAATGCAATTTAACATTGAGCTAGAAAAAGAGTCATTTTATGGTAGATCATGGAATGGTTTTGGGGCATATTGTATCTAGTAAGGGCATTGAGGGGGATAAAGCCAAAATTGACTTGATCATTAATTTTCCATCTCCCACATCTATTAAAGGGATTAGAAGTTTTTTGGGATTTGCAGGATTTTATAGAAGATTTATAAAGGAATGTTAAAAAATTTCACGTCCTTTGTGTCATTTGCTTGGAAAAGATGTTCCATTTGTCTTTAATAATAAGTGCTTAGAAGTTTTTAGCATTCTGAAAGAAAAATTAACTTCTACCCCTGTAATTGTTGCTGCCAATTGGGATTTACCATTTGAGATTAGGTGTGATCCCTCAAATTATGCTATTGGAGTTGTATCCGGCCAAACAGTAAACAAATTGATGCACAAGTAAATTACACAACTACTGAGAGAGAAATGTTGGTTGTGGTATTTGCACTTGACAAGTTTAGATCTTATTTGATAGGGTCTAAAGTCATTATATTTTTAGACCATACTACCTTAAAATATTTGCTGTAAAAACTACAAGCTAAACTTAGGCTCATTAGGTGGGTGCTTATGTTGTAAGGGTTTGATGTGGAAATCATGAATAGGAAGGGAAGTGAAAATGTAGTGGCTAACCATCTTTCTAGGCTACCCTTTAATGATGATGATGCATATATTACTCTTGAGAATGCTTTTGAAAAATTTCTTGATGTACACTTGTTTGCCATAACACATTCACCATGGTATGCAGATATTACTATCTTTCTTGTGGTGTTGCGAGAAAAGACTTGAATTTTCAGGCAAAGAAGAGGTTTCTACATTCTTGTAAGTATTATTTTTGGGATGAGCCATATTTGTTTAGAATCTACAGAGATGAGATCATTAGACGATGTGTGCCAGATGAGGAACAATTGCAGGTGATACAATTTTGCAACATGTATTGTGGAGGACACTTTGGAGGTAAGAAAACCATCAAGAAAATTCTTCAAAGTGGTTTGTATTGTCCTACTATTTTTAAAGATGCTTATAATTTTTGTATAAGATGTGATAGGTGCCAAAGTGTAGGAAATAATAGTAAAAGGAATGAAATGCATTTCTC
The DNA here is from genome assembly GCA_947685225.1 of Garcia nutans. Lineage (NCBI taxonomy): Eukaryota > Viridiplantae > Streptophyta > Magnoliopsida > Malpighiales > Euphorbiaceae > Garcia > Garcia nutans. The sequence goes on from CANTUV010000013.1 coordinate 6,115,954, forward strand.
TACCTTTGTAGTTATTGAAATTTTTGATGTTTGAGGGATTGATTTCATAGGGCCATTTTCAAAATCTCTTGGATTCGAGTACATCCTTCTTGAGATTGATTATGTGTCCAAATGGGTAGAAGCTATCCCCACTAGGACCAATGATGCTAATATTATTTTGAAATTTTTAAAGGAGTGCATTTTAAGTAGGTTTGGAATCCCTAAAGCGATAGTCAGTGATAGAGGAAGCCACTTTTACAAAAAGTGGTTTGAAAAGCTAATGACCAAGATGAGTATTCAGCACAAAGTGTAAACTCTCTACCATCCGTAGCCATCTGGCCAAGCAAAAATCTCCAATAAGTAAATCAAGGGAATTTTGGAGAAAATAGTGAGTGTAACAAGGAAGGATTAGGCAATCCATCTTTTGGAAGCACTTTGGGCTTAAAGAAAAGCTTTCAAAATACCATTGGCAATGAGTCCATTTCGCTTGATCTTCGGTATTGGTAGAATTAGAGCACAAGGCCTATTGGGCAATTAAGGCAACAAACATGGACCTGGAGGAAGCAAAAGGGAAGATAATGTTGCAAATTTCTGAGCTAGATAAACTTAGAAATGAAGCTTATGAGAGCTCTAGAATTTACAAGGAAAAGGCTAATGCATTGCATGACAAAATGAACTTCAAAAGAACCTTTGAACTAGGATTGAAAGACCTTTTATTCAATTCAAGGATGAGGTTATTCCCTGAAAAGTTGAAGTCTCATTGGAGTGGTCCGTTCCAAGTTGTTAAAACCTTTCCATATGGAGTTGTTGAATTTGAAGACTAATGAAACTTTCAATGTAAATGGCAAAAGAGCGAAACCCTACTTGGAGGAGTTGAAGGGTGCAACAACCATTGAGAATGTTGTGTTTATGGTTACATGAAGCAACCACATCCAACTAGTACGATGTTAAAGAAGCAGTTGATGGGAGGCAACAAATTGATTTGTATTTCTTTTATTTGAGTACTTTAGGGATTTTAAATTCTAAAGGTTTGTGTTAAAGTTTGAATAATTTGTGTATAACAGGTGCTATGATTTGTCATTTTTATTGTGGATGAGTTTTAGTAAAAGGAAATGAGGAATAAGCTTAAGTAAAATTAGGGCAGTGCCAGACATGGTCACACAACACAGCCAAGATAGAAAGAGACTTCCAAAGAGAAAATTTTTATAAGTTGGCAGTAGTGGACAAGGCCAAATGTCTTGGTCATGTCCAAGGTCATGTCTTATTCTGCTTAAATTTCAACCAATTTGTTAAAAATTGGACTGTCTGCATAGACCCGGACAAGGCCAGACATCTTGGCTGTGTCCATGACCATATCCCAATCTAAGTATTTTTCCCTTCAAACACTCCCAAACACGCCTAAGAGTCTTGGTCGTGTCCAATAATGTGCTAAACTTAAAATTCAGGACCGACACAAACATAACTAACAATCTTGGCCATGTCCCTACCATTTTTTAGAAAATCTCTCAAACACGGCCAATGTCTTGGTCGTGTCCCTAAGGACTAGCCCGACATAGCCATGATGATCCAAGGAAAGTCGTGTCCCTGCAACTGAAAGAGTTGGCTTGCAGTTTTCAGCATGATACGACCAAGGCACTTGGTTGTGTTACCCATTTCAATTTATTTAAAGCCGCTCTTCTCCCCTGATATCCCATTTAAACCCTAAAACATCACTTTCCCTCTCTCCCTCCCCCCATCTCACATGGCCAAGATGCCATTAACATGCCTAAACATTTACTATTTCATAAATTTTCTTCCAATTTCTTCACTGAACACCATATAATCACCTTCAAAAACTCCAATTTCATCAATTTCATAACATGCCAAGGACAAAGGAAGTATTTGTTTCCTCCCTTAAGGTAGAAAAAGATGAATATAAGCTTTGCACTAGGCTAGCTTTCAAATTGAATGGGAAACAACACATTATCTCCATTGAACAATTGAATGAGATTTTTCATTTCTCTCCTGAGAGGCATAAGACTATGTGTGAATGGAGATTTTTGCCTCCACTCCCATGTGAAGTGGTTCTTGGAACTTTGATACTATTAGGCTTAGGGCCTTAGACAACACAGGCCTAAACCTTGAGAAAATGGAGTCACCACCCGGATAGGCTGGGAAAAAGAAAGGGGTGGGTAACTAGATTTATAAGGAATCCCCACCCCCTAATGGGTTCGGAAAGTTGGGTACGCATAGGGAAGGTGAGAAATGGCCCAGCACCCCTATATGCCCGGTTCATTAGAACCGACCTCCTTTTCCGGTCATAATATTATTAAATTCTCAGTTTATTAAAATATCATCCATAATACATGTAATTATTAATAAAATGGATTCATTCATAAAATAAGATAAAATAGTACATCACAAAATAACATGGTTACCCATCCTTAGATGGAAACATACCCTTGCAATCTTTAAATGTTCACAAAGAAATTAAATAAAATAGGAAATCCACAAAAAGGTGGAAACATGTCCCTTACAAGTATCCCAAAGTCTTTAAATAAATTACAATTACATAAACTAAATAAAACAAGGCACCCATACTAGATGGAAATATGCCTTTTACAATTCCCTTTAGAAATGCATATAAATTTGAGGAAAAGAATAAAGTAAGAGAAAAATAATAACATTTATGAATATAATTAAAGAATTAAAAAGAAAATAAATAAACACATATTAATATTATCCCATTAATGAAATATAGTGTGCGACGACACAAGTCGTGCCCACAGTGGTACCCACTACAAAAATTATCCATACAACAATTATCCAATGCCTAAAACTAAATAAAATAGGACACCCACCATTTGCTGAAAACATGTCCTGCTATTTGGTTAGTGAGCAGGGGCCAAGGGGGAAGCGCCCCCAAAAGGTAAACAATTTATAGGATATGGTTTTGTTGGAGAATTAGGTTTCTATGTAAGCTAGGGTTTATATTTATAGAAATTAGGGTTATTTAAACTATGATTTTAAGATAAAAATTAGGGTTTTATGGTTTTGAAAACTAGGGTTTTGTGCTTTTAAAAATAAGATTAGGCTTTTAGTGTTTAGGTAAAGTAGGGTTTTAAGGAAAACAATATTAGGGTTTTAGAAATTGATTTTATAGATTAGGATTTAGAGAATAATTTTAGGGTTTTAAATAAAGACTAGGGTTTTGGTTAATTAAATTTGGATTCTGGTTATTGGAACACGGATTAGGGTTTTGATAAAACTTGGTTATTGTAAGAAAACTTTAAGGTCACTATCTTATTGATTGATGATAAAGGATTGTATTGTACATGTTCTTGTGAATGGCTTTTGGATATATAATTTGAGCTAATTTTGCATGAGGTAAATTAAAACTACTACTGTGACATTAAATTAAATAGTTTGATAATTGTAAACTAATTATTAGATTCTCAAGCAAAGCTACTGGACGTTTATAAAAAATATAAGAATTAACTATGAACTGTTCAACGAATTAAACAATAATGCATGGACTACTGTAAATTTAAAACAAACTAAATAAGGGTTTCTTATGGTTCTTTATATTATTTTTGCTAATGGTTGCTGTTAAGTTTTTTAATTATTGCTTGTTGATTGATTGTTGCCCTTTTATGCGTAATAAGTTGTTGTATTTACAAGCATCAACTAGGGCATCCTAGCTGAGCCATCCGACTCTGAGATAAACACTCCTGCCACTTATCCTATCCTTCTTTGGATTTTAGATAAATTCCCAGTAAAACTAGGTAGAGGGGCCCGCCCATATGCTCCTGTGGTGAATTAACTATGCCAATTCCCCCAGACATGGGCCTATGGTGAATTATCTTGGAATTCAAACCATTTTTGGCTTTTAAAATAGTTCCAAACTGGTTTAAACTTATAGACTTGATCTAGCTTTCTTTTAATTAGGGCTAGTGTGAGCGGGGATTTTTGCCCCCACTCCCATGTGGAATGGTTCTTGCGACTTTGACACTGTTAGGCTCAAGGCCTTAGAGAACACAAGTCTAAACCCGGAGAAAAATGGAGTCTCCACCCAGACGGGCCAGAAAAAAGAAAGGGGTGGATGACTCAATTCCTAAGGATTCCCCCAACCCCCCTAATGGGTTACAAAAAGTTAGGTACTTATAGGGAAGGTGAGAATGACCCAGCACCCCCGCAATGCCCTGTTCTTTGAAACCGACCTCCTTTTCAGGTCTAAATATGACTTAATTCTTAAGTATTATAATATTGTCCATAATACATGCGATTATCAAAATAAATAACCATTCATAATATTAAAATCAAACAAGTTCAAAAAATAATAAATGGGCACCCATCCAAGGATGAAAACATACCCGCATAATATCCAATGTCCAAAACTAAATAAAACAGGGCATACACCATAAGGGGAAATATGCCCCTTTCATTGATCCAAAACTCAAAATAAATTAAATTACATAAATCTTAATTAATGAGGTACCCACAAAGTGGAAACATACCTCTTACATCATTAAAACCAAAATAAACCAATAGAAAACATTCAATCATTAATCATAAATAAACGTAAACCATTCATTACAAACTAAATAAAATAAATCATCCATTAAAAGTATATAATGAATTAAATATTCAAATCTAAGTTTACATTGAACAATAGATATGTAAAACTAGGGTTTTCAATAAATGAATTAGGGCTTCTAAATAAAAAAAACTAGGGTTTTGGAAATAAAGCTAGAGTTTTTTAGGGTTAAAACATGGATTTTAGGGTTTATAAATTTAAATTAGGGTTTTGGTGATCAAGCTAGAGTTTTTAGGGTAAAAATATGATTTCAGGGTTTATAAATGAAAATTAGGGTTTTAGAGTTTTAGAAAACATAGCTACTGCGATTATATTTATAAACTTTGGACAACTAGAATATTGACTTATAATAAATAATTGCACATTACATGCTCTTTGTGGATGGCTACTAGACGAAGCAAATTCAAATACACGACCTAATATGAATTATAAAGCTAACGTGCATTGATCATGCTTTAAATAAATTGATATGAATCAAAACTAATGGATATAACCTAGTGGAACTAATTTAGCCAAAGAATAAACATATTCAACATTTAAAACCATCATCAAATCATCTTATGTTGAATTAAAATGGATTAAATTTAGAATGTACCTTCGTTTGTTGTCTCCACCAAAATTAAATGTTTATCAAGCATCTTCTTACAATGATTTGAAGCTCTAGCTGAGCAGAAACAAGACAGTAGCTACTGCCTTATTTTTATGAATTTGATAGTATTCTGCATTTGATGATTGCTCTTTCTATTTTGATGATCCTTGCTGATTGCTTGGTTGCTCTGTGGTAATTGATGTGTTGTTCCTCTGCCTATTCTTTTCCTTTTGTATTTATAATAAATATGTTAGGTTGTAACTGAGTCTTAGCTTCTTATTTAAAAATGGCTTTAGAGGCATATCGAATTAGACTATTTTTAATTCGAGACAAATCGTGAGCATGTTGGATTAAAGGCAATTTAATTTGTGGCAAACCAAGACCATGTTGAACTAAAACAATCCTAATCTGACATGGAATCAAAGTCCATATCGAATCGGCAATCCTAATTTGACATGGACAAGCTCCATATCGAATTAGGATTGCCCTAATTCGATATGGAATCCCTCTGATTGGTCCTATATCAAATTTTGGTACCAATTTGATATGGGAAAGCCTCATATCAAATTAGGGAAGTCCTAATTCGATATGGGGTGTCCCATGTCGAATTGAGATGTCCCAATTCGACATGGGTACACCCATACCGAATTTAAAGTCCAATAAAAGTCCCATATTGAATTAAATCCAACCAAACCTTTAAATCAGACCTATTTAGGGTTTTAAAGGTTTAACTAGCTTATTTTAGGCCTTATATAATTTTACCAATCTAATCAAAGGCTTTAAAACACGTTTAAGCCATTAAGAATGGACCAAACTTGACTAGGCCTTCTTTAATTAGGATTGGACTAGCTAGGGCCAAAATCAAGTGTCTATAGTTTGCCCCCTGCTTAAAGGATCTAGAATTTATTCAGAGAGTGAAAAATAATATAACTTTGAGCTGATTTTGGATAAGAATTGAATTTAGGACTCGTGAATTGAAATTGGGATTCTCAACTCAAGACTGGATCAAGGTTCTCGACCTAAGCTAGGACTTGGGTTCTTGACTTGAGACTTAATTTGGATTCTCAACCCGAGACTGGATTTGAGTTCTCGACCCTAAACTAGATTTGGGTTCTTGACCCTATATTGGATTTTTTGGTTCTCGACCCAAGACTGAATTTGATTTGGGTACTAGACCTGATACTAGATTGGTTGGGTTATGGACCCAAGGTTGGTTGGGTTATGGACCCAAGGTTTGTTGGGTTATGAACCCAAAGTTTGATTGGTTGGGTTCTAGACCCGATGGTTGCTGGATTCTGGGCCTGAAGTTGGTTAGTTTCTAGACCCAAAATTGGATTGGTTGGGTTCTATACTCGAGGTTGGTTGGATTCTGGACCCAAAATTGGTTGGGTTCTAAACCCAAAACTAGATTGGTTAGGTTCTGGACCTGAGGTTAGTTTTGATTTGGGCACTCAACCTGATACTGGATTTTAGGTTCTCGACCCAAGATTGGATTTGATTTGGGTACTCAACCCGAGACTTAAGCTCTTCTAGTCTGATCATCCCTTTGTTGTTTAAGAATTATGGCTTTTCTTTAAGCCATTTGTTTCATTCTTCAATGGATTTGTGTGTCTTTACCCTTCAAAATAGATCTTCATCCTTGGACTTTGGGTCTTCACCATTCAAATTGGATCTTCATCCTTTGGACATCGGGTCTTCACCCTTCAAAATAGATCTTCATACTTGGATTTCGGGTCTTCACCCTTCAAATTGAATCTTCATCCTTTGGACATCGACTCTTCACCCTTTAAAATGGATCTTCATACTTGGACATTTGTCCTATATTGGCTTTAACTCTTTTAGCTAGACTGATCTTTTGTCTTTTATATCTTCATTCTTTTAGGGTTCTTACTTTCTTCTTATCTTATTCTTTTTGTTCCATTCTTAAATGGACTCTTTGCTTTTGCAAAAAAATTCAGTTTTTTTAGCTAGCCCTTATATCCTCTCTTTGCCCCCTACATTATAAAATATTGAAAGTGAGCTTGAAAATATTTTGTATATGCATAAACTCAAGAAATTAAAAGGAGAAACTTTGTCCCTATGTAGGCTCAAACCACTCATCTATTTTTTGATGTAAGCTTTGATTGACGTTCACATTTTGTCTAGTTATTTGCACAAGCACACAACTCCAATTTTGTAAAGTGTTTGGATCTTCCTCAAGCAATGGGCCTTCCATGTCCCCTGATTCCATATCTACTTCATGTTTAATTCATAGAGTATCTATTGTTTAATTTGACAAAGAATAGACAACACAAGATAAAAAAAATGCAGTGTGATATGCTTATGTATGCCTGATATGCATGAATAATACTTATAGTGGTTCCATTGACTAACAGACTAAGGTGATCAACTGAAGTGCTCCCATTGATTTATTCTAGATGTTAATTTAGATCTTGTATTAGAACATTAGAAGACTTTTACATCTATGGCTCTTATCTTCCAAGATGAAATCATGAGTAGTTGAGGCCCTAGCAGTGTAGAGACACGAGAGACATTCATTTGGGTGGTAACTTCTCTATGACATGACCTTACAAGTGATCTTTTCATTAGCCCTCTTTTGCCCATTCTGTCCTTTGAGTTTTGTCAATGATGTTTTCTTTCCTTGACTTAAAGGCTTTGCATGACAAAAATATATATTTTTTATTTTAAAATCATATTTTGGCTTTGTCCAATCAGTTCCACTATCCCCAGGACTCGATTTTCCAAATTAACATATCTATAACATGACAACCCTAGTTACCATACTAAACTCTAGAATCATTTCCATTTAAGCAAGAAATGTTGCACTTCAGATAGGCAAATACACATTACTTGGTTGAGTTTAAATATTGTCTATCTCATATACATGCTTATTCAAACAATCTCCACTAATAGACTCTACCTACCAAGAGAGATAACATGTCTTTAATAGGCTTGAAACAGGGCCTATAAGGGATACGAGTTAAATGAAGGCCATTTTTAGATTGGAGCTAATGTGACACTGCTAATAAACCTGCACACTATAATCTTCCCGTTGGAAACATTTTCACCTTATGGACATCACTTTTATCTTCTGACTTCATGAAAATATGAAGCTTGAATGTCCTTCCTTTCTCTTTGTAGAAATCTAGATCTAATCAGTACTATCTTGATCTTTAGACCACCCTTTTTCTTCCTCTTTCTTTTTCATCCTTTTCCCTTTTGGAAGATCAAGTCTAAGACTTTTAAGATTATGGACTTGGAGCTATGTTGGATAAAGAGAAAGATGGTCTTTCCCCTATGTATTTGAGTCTATGGCTAGACTGGACCAATTCAAGTCAATCGTCCTCGTAAACTAGCTAGAAGTTTTCTGCTTGCTTTAAGTAAAAAAAAAAAAACTTGGTTGGTTTTTGAAATAGCCTTTTTGGGTATTTTTCCTTTCCTTTTCTTTTCTTTTTTTTTTCTTTTTTCCTTTTCTCTTTTTTTCTTCTTCTTTCTTTTTTACTTAACTTCTTTTTTTCTTTTTTTAGGTATTAGCTCTAAACGAGTTGTCTTGTTTATACCAACTTGTATTTCTGATAATGGATGAGTGGAGTGGCATAAGTCTGCTTCAGTCCTGACTTTATCTTAATAAGTCTATGATATTAGGTCTAATTCAGGGCTCAATGGGACAAACTAAAGATTGATATTTAATAGGGTGGATTCTAGTTCTTGGCTAACTAAATAATACCCAGATCATCTATCTCTGAGTTCAATTTCGCCTTGAAAGTTTATCAAAATATGTTCTAAGATGGACTAGGACCTAGACAAAGGTCATTATGTAGGAGCCCTCTCTAAATAAGCATACACAGCTCAATGCTATAGAACAATTCCCTCATCTAGTAAAGTCATTCAAATTGCAATGCATATATACACTAAATTAATGAATATCAAACTAGACACGTCATTGGTTGAACACTATAATATCAAAAGTCAACAAAATTATAAGTTCAATAAAAGTAATTTATTCAAAGAATTTTAATTTGAAAAACATAATTGCTCCAATTAAATACTAAAGAAAGCAAAATAAGATGAGTAACATTCAAGCCTAGGGAAGTTCGTTGAGTTAGGCCTCTCCTCTCTTCACATCTTTAATACTCTCATCTTTAAAGGAGGATAAGACAAGATCTTCCTCTAATCATCCTCCTACCATGAAGGTTGTTGGTGGAGGTACTCTTCCAAAGTTAGGTAAAGGAGTGCTCTTGGTATTGGGCTTATCCGGCTTAGGTAGCTTACCACTGTCAATAAGATCTTGAAGTTCATGTCTTAATCAAGCGCATTTATTTGTATCATGCCCTTGCATTTGATGGAATTGACAGAAGGCCTTGGCATCAAAGTTTGATGGCAAAGAATCATGTAGCGGTTGAGGAGCCAATGATTGTAATAACCCTTTTTTCTGTAATTTGTTGAAAACCTAAGACAGAGGTTTTTCCAACTTTGAAAACTGTCTTATATTTGCTTAACTAGTTACATTGACATCTGCTATATTTTGTTCACTCTGACTGCCAGATTGGTAGTTTCCTATTTCATTCTTCCTTCCATAAAAGTGATTCTTCTCCTATTTCTACTCTTCTATTTGTAAGCTAGCTTAGAGAAGATCTTTGAAATCTCTAATAAGGGTGTGAGACAGTCTCTCACGAAGGTTGGGAAGTACCACTCTCACAATCATCCTGAACTGATATGATTCATCAGGCCTTTTCTTGAGCAATGCAACTTTGTTCTCCACTTTTTCACATAGTCAACAAAGTTCTCATTTTTTCTTTGCCTGATTAACTCAACTTCCATCAAAGTAACTTCCAACTCAGCATTATACCCATACTATTCGATGGAGGCTTTGTATAGTAAATCTCAGTTCTTTTAAGTACCATCCGCTAAGGTGTTGAACCAATTATGGACAATATGATCCAATGAAAGCATGAAGTACCTTATTGTTTCAGCCTTAGTAGCTCAGGAAGACTATATAGCAGTGATGTATTGTTTCACATGGAGATGAGGATTCCCAGTTCCATTGAACTTGGAAAAGGAAGGAATCTTGAATATGTATGGGACTTCCTTATCTTGTTCAAACAACTTGTCCACCTCTGACATCTCTTCAGTTTTCAGCTTCTTTTCAAACTTCTTTTCTAAATCGGCAATCATCTTCTCTACATATGATGTTTTGGTCTTTTTCACAGTTAATCTTTCCATAACCTTTGGCTCTTTCTTTTTATCTTATGGATCTTAGAAATACTGAGCCCAATCATCATCATCCATTACTAATTTGTCATCATCAAAGCTACTTCACTAACCTTAGCTTTTCCTTTGTCTTTCTACTTTTAATACTAGCAAATGCCTCAACAGTGTCCCCTAAAAGTGTAGCCAGTTGGCTCTTTATAGTCTCAGCCAGGGCCTCCTTTAGTTCTTCCATCTTGGCACTGAGGGCGTCATCCACCATCCTTTGAATCTGTTCAGGTTCCATTGTTCTGGGTGAGAAGTTGACTAAATCATCACTGGATTCTATATCATTGGCATAGGTTAGATTGTCATACGCTCTTGAACTGTTGTACTCCATGGCTATGAGCCAAAAAAGATCAATGATATTTGATGCAATGCATGTATGCATGTATGCATGGATGTAAAAGTAATAAAAAAACAAACCAAAAAAATAGGAGCAAACCTTCTAACCTTATATCTTCTACACACGAATGGCTATTCTCTTTTCCTAGGTATATAGTCAATAAAATACCAACATGGGATATCTTTTTTGAGAAATAATTGACTCAGACGATTTAACCAATAGTTGAATTTTCAAACATAGAAGTCAATCCATGATAATTCTTATTAATTAAGCTTTAATCCATTGGATCAACTAAAAATAGTTTTTATTTTATATTATGAATTAAAACTAAATTAAAAGGTTTATCATAAATATATTTCCCATTTAGAAAAGCAACTAATGGTTCATGCTACAAACAACCCTATAATTAATAAGCCTTGGTATAAATTAGGCCCATAATTGATTTTTGGTATTCCATAATTGACCTAACTAGTTGTAAGCCCATTAAAAAAAAGGTTTTAAATTGGATGACGTGCAAAAGTAGTTTTGTTTCAAAGACCATTGTAAAAAGAGGTTTGTTTAAAAATAAATTTTGGGCTTTGTATTTGGGCTATGAGGTAGAAAAGAATTTTTGACCCATTTTAGAAAAGTTTTATGTCCAAAGGCCATCTTGAAAATTTTGAAAATAGTTTTGGTCTTTTGGATTTAGAGAAAAAAATTATTTTGAGCTTACAATATAATTAGGTCATATTAGAAAAAGAACAAACCAAATAAGCCGTGGTTCAAACCAAGATACATCAATCATAGTCAAACAATGAGCATTTGGGTAAAATCCTAAGGAAATTAGCTAGGCCAATTACATGAGCTTTAGTCTTTGGGTTGAAAAGCTTTGGGCTCCCATAGCAAGTATATACCATAAGGTATAAGGCTATGAGTGGTTATGCCTTGCTCAATCTCCATATCTTGAGTGAAAGTATGGTATCCCTTACATAACATAATACGGGTAACACGGACGTCCTAACTCATGCACACAATGCAATCTAAATGATACAATGGATAATATCATAATAAGAAAGAATAAAATAATATAAAGACCAATGGAATCAACTTATCTTATCCCCAGTGGAGTCACCATGTAAATGGAGAGTTTCGCCCCCACTTCCATGTGGAATGGTTCTTGCAACTTCGGCACTATTAGGCTTAATGTCTTAGAGAAGACGGGTCTAAACTCAGATAAAAATGGAGTCACCACTCAGATGGGCTGGGAAAAAGAGAGGGGTAGATGACTCAATTTCTAACGAATCCCTAACCCCCTAATGGGTTCGAAAAGTTGGGTACATATGGATAATGTGAGAATGACTCAGCACCCCTATAATGCCCTGTTCACTAAAATCGACCTCCTTTCTGGTCTAAATATTATTGAATTCTTAAGTACTATAATATTGTCCATAATACATGTGATTATTAAAATAAATAACCATTCATGTATTAAGATCAAAACAAGTTCAAACAAAATAATAAATGGGCACCCATCCGAGGATGGAAACATGCCCTTACAATATCCAATGTCCAAAACTAAATAAAATGGGGCACCCACCATTAGTGGAAATATGCCCCTTCCATTGATCAAAAACTCAAAAAAAAAAATTACATGAATCTAAATTAATGAGGTACACAAAAAGTTAAAACATACCTCTTAAATCATTGAAACCAAAATAAAACAATAGAAAACATTCAATCATTCATCATAAATAAAAGTAAACCATCCATTACAAACCAAATAAAATAAATCATCCATCATAAGCATATAATGAATTAAGTAATCAAATCAAAGTTTATATGGAACAATAGATATGCAAAACTAGGGTTTTCAACATATGAATTAGGGCTTCTAAATAAAAACTAGGGTTTTTGAAATAAAGCTAGAGTTTTTAGGGTTAAAACATGGTTTTTAGGGGTTTATAAATGAAAATTAGGGTTTTGGTGATCAAACTAGGGTTTTAGGGTAAAAATATGATTTCAGGATTTATAAATGAAAATTAGGATTTTAGAGTTTTAGAAAACAAAGCTACTGTGATTATATTTATAAGCTTTGAACTACTTGAATATTGACTTATAATAAATAGTTGCATAATGCATGCTCTTTGTGGATGGCTACTAGACAAAGCAAATTCAAATACATGTCCTACTATGAATTATAAAGCTAACATCCACTGATCATGCTTCAAATAAACTAATATTAATCAAAACTAATGGATATAACATACTGGAATTAATTTAGACAAAGAATAAACATATTCAATATTTACAACCGTCATCAAATCATCTTATGTTGAATTAAAATGGATTAATTTTGGAATGTACCTTCATTTGTTGGCCCCGCCAAAATTATATGTTGATCAAACTTCTTCTTGCAATGATTTGAAACTCTTGTTGAGCAAAAATAAGATAGTAGCTACTGCCTTATTTTTATGAATTTGATAGTATCCTGGGTTTGATGATTGCTCTTTTTGTTTTGATGATCCTTGTTAATTGCTTGGTTTCTCCATGTTAATTGATGTGTTGCTCCTCTGTCTATTCTATTCCTCCTATATTTATAGTAAATACATTGGGTTAAACCCTTGTAACCGAGTCTTACCTTCCTGTTTAAAAATGGTTTCCTAAGGCATATCAAATTAGACTGTTTTTAATTTGAGACAAACTATGAGATTGTCATATTAAAGCCAATTTAATTCTAGGCAAACCAAGACCATGTCAAACTAAAACAATCCTAATTCAACATAGAATCAAAGTCCATATCGAATTGGCAATCCCAATTTGACATGGACAAGCTCCATATTGAATTAGGATTTTACTAATTCGATATGGAGTCCCCCTATTTGGTCCCATATCGAATTGGGGTCCCAATTCGATATTGGAAAGCCCCATATCAAATTGGGAAAGCCTCAATTCGTTATGGGGCTTTTCCATGTCAAATTGGGGGACACCCCATATCGAATTGGAGGCATCCCAAATCGATATGGGGTGTCCCATGTCGAATTGAGATGTCCCAATTCAACATGGGTACAGCCATACTGAATTTGAAGTCCAATACAAGGCCCATATTGAAATAAATCGAACTAAACCTTCAAATCAAACCTATTTAGGGTTTTAACGATTTAACTAGCTTATTTTAGGCCTCATAGAATTGTACTAATCTAATAAAAGGCTTTAAAATAGGTTTAAGCCATTAAGAATGGACCAAACTTGACTAGGCCTTCTTTAATTAGGATCAAACTAGCTAGGGCCAAAATCAAGGGTCTACAGCCGAACTAGATTAGGTCCAAAATTTAAGGGTCTACAATTTACCCACTACTTGAGCGATCTTGGACTTTAGCAAAAGAGAGCGACAAGCAATATGATTTTGCATTGATTTTGGATGAGGATGGGTTCTAGACCTGGAAAATGGATTTGGATTCCCAACTCGAGATTGGATTGGTTTGATTCTGGACTTGAGACTGGATTAATTTGGGCTCTGAACCAGAGATTGATTTGGGTTCTGGACCTGAGACATGATTGGTTTGGGTTCTGAACCCAATATTGATTTGGGTTCTGGACTCGAGATACAATTTAGTTGGGTTTTGAACCCGATATTTATTTAGGTACTTGGACTAGGGATTGGATTGGGATTGGGTACTTGAACCCGAGACTGGATTGTATTTGGATACTTAGACCCGAGACTTAAGCTCTTCTAGCTTGATCATCCCTTTATTGTTTAAGAATTTTGGCTTTTCTTCTAGTCATCATTTTTAGCTCTTTTAGCTGACTGACCTTCTGTTAGTTGAGAGTCCTGTCTTTCTTCTAGCCACTTGTTCTATTTTTCTATGGATTGACTTCAGCTCTTCTAGCTGGACTGACCTTCTGTCATTTGAGAGTGTGGGCTTTCTTCTAGCCACTTATTCCATTCTTCTATGGAATGACTTTAGCTCTTCTAACTGGACTGACCTTCTATCATTTGAGAGTGAGAGGTTTCTTCTAGCCGATTATTCAAAATTGATCTTCATCCTTGGATATTGGGTCTTCACCCTTTAAAATGGATCTTCATCCTTGGACATTGGGTCTTCACCCTTCAAAACGGATCTTCATCTTTGGACATTTGTCCTATATTGGCCTCAGCTCTTCTAGCTGGAATGATCTTTTATCTTTTGCATCTTTATTCTTTTGGGGTTCTTACTTTCTTTTTGTTTTGTTCTTTTTGTTCTTCCTTTTGCAAAAAAAAAAAAATAGTTTTGTTCTTTTTGTTCTTCCTTTTGCAAAAAATTCAGGTTTTTTTAAGCAAGTCCTCATATCCTCATCCTTTGGACATTGGGTCTTCACCCTTAAAAAAGGATCTTCATCCTTGGACATCGGGTCTTTACCCTTCAAAATGGAACTTCATCCTTGGACATTAGGTCTTCATTCTTCAACATTGATCTTCATCCTTTGGACATCGGGTCTTGACCCTTTAAAATGAATCTTCATCCTTTGGATATTGGGTCTTCACCCTTCAAAATGGATCTTCATCCTTGGGCATTGGGTCTTCACCCTTCTAAATGGATCTTCATCCTTTGGATATCTAGTCTTCATCCTTCAAAATGGATCTTCATTCTTGGACATCGGGCCTTCACCCTTCAACATGGATCTTCATCATTTGGACATCAAGTCTTCACCTTTCTAAATGGATTTTTATCCTTGGACATTTGTCCTATATTGGCCTCAACTCTTCTAGCTGGACTGATCTTTTACCTTTTGAATCTTCATTCTTTTAGGGTTCTTACTCTCTTCTTGTTTTGTTCTTTTTGTTCTTCCTTTTGCAAAAAATTCAGTTTTGTTCTTTTTGCTCTTCCTTTTGAAAAAAATTCAATTTTGTTCTTTTTGCTCTTCCTTTTACAAAAAAATTAACTATTTTTTAGCTAGTCCTCATATCCTCTTTTTGCATTCTACGTGGCAAAATATTAAAAGTGAGCTTGAAAATGTTTTGTACACACATAAAATCAAAAATTGAAAAGAGAAGCTTTGCCCCCTGTGCAGGCTCAAACCCATGATTTTCTTCATGCAGGTTCTTACTTATGTTTGTGTATTCTAGTTCTTTGCACAAGCATGCTTCTCTTCTTTCTTTCCCCTGATTCAATATCAGCTTTTGATTGTTTACTTCACAGGGTATTTGCTGTTCACTTTGACAAATATTAGGTAACACAAGATAACAAAATGCGATGTGATATACTCATGTATGCATGATATGCATGGATTATACTTACAGTGGTTCCATTGACTCACAGACTGAGATAGTATGCCATAGCACTTTCATTTGTTCTTTCCAGATGCTCATTCAGATCTTGCTTTTATCTTCCATGATGAAATCATGAGTAGTGGGGGCCCTAGCAGGGTAGCCAAAGACATGGGAGATATCTGTTAGGTTGGTAACTTCTTCATGACATGATCTTGTAAGTGATCCTTTCATTACCCTCTTTTGTCCATTGTTTCCTTTGAGGTTTAACAATGCTACATACTTCCTTTAACCTGAAGTCTTTGTATGACAATTTTTTTAAAAAATCTTAAAATCATATTTTGGCTTTGTCAAATTAGTGTTATTATACCTCAAGACTCATTTTTCCAAATTAATGTATCTATAACATGACAACCCTAGTCATCGTTCTAAACTCAGGAATCATTTCTATTTAAGCAAAAACTATTACACTTCAGATAGTCACATACACATTACTTGGTCAAAGGTCTCATTGAGTTTAAATATTCCCTATCTCATATACATACTTATTCAAACTATCTCCACTAATAGACTCTACCTACCAAGAGAGATTAATAGTTCTTTAATAGGCTTGAAATGGGGTCTATAAGGGACACGGATTAAATGAAGACCATTTGTAAATTGGAGTCGATGTGACACTATGGATAAACCTTTACATTACAAAATTCTTGTTGGAACCTTAGAAAGTTGGGAGCATCAAAATATGGAGCTTTGAATGTTCTTCCATCTTCTTGGCACTAATTTGGATCTTGATTGGAACAGTCTTTGCCTTTGCAAAAAGTTTGATACCCACATTCCTTTTTCTTCTTTTCCCTTTTTCTTTTTCTTTATTTTTTTCTTTATTTTCTTTTAGCATTTTATGATTTTGTCCTCCTTCCATATAGAACCATCAAGTACAGGACTTTCAAGAACTAGATGGCCTTTCTCCTGTCTCTCTAATTTTGGCTGAGTCTCTGGTTGGGTTGGAAAAATTCAAGTCAAACTGTCCTCATAAACTAAGTGAAATTCTTTTACTTCTTTAGGTAAAAGAAAACTCAATTGCCTTTCCAAACTGCCTTTTTAGGTTTTTTTTTCTTTTTTACTCTGACTTCTCTTCTTTTTTCTTTTCTTTTTTTAGGTCTTAGCTCTAAAAGAGTTGTCTTGTTTGTATCAACTTGTGTTTCTGATAATTGATGAGTGAAGTGGCATAAGTCTGCTTTAGTCTTTACTTTTATCTCAATAAGTTTGTGATATTAGGTCTAATTCAAGTGTCCTTCAACTATCTCTATAGTCTTGACTATATATCCTTCTCTTTGATTTTCTTTCCCCTTGGTAATTCAGTGATCATCCGACTTGCCATAAGTATCACAATAGTTCAGGGTAGGTCATTGGGGTTTATAAGCCATAGAAAAGTAAGCTAAAAACTTATGATGGCTCAAGGGGACAAACTAGATATTGATGTTAATTGGGCGAATACTATTTCTTGGCATACCAAATAATGCCTAAATCATCTCTTCCTTAAATAAGCAGAGTTCAATTTCACCTCAAAAGTTCATCAAAGCATGTTCTAAGATGGACTAGGACCTAGACAAAGGTCATTATGCAGGAGCCCTCTCTAAGTAAGTATACACAACTCAATGCAACATAATAATTCCCTCACCTAGTAAAGTCATTCAAATCATAATGCATAGATATACTAATTTATAATTATCAAGCTAGACTCATCATTGGTTGAGTACAAAAATGAACAAATACCAACATAAATAAAAATTTGATGAAAATAATTTATTCAAACAATCTTAATTTGAAAGACATAATTATTTCAGAAAACATCAAAGATAGAAAATAAAACAAATAACCAAATAAGCCAATAGAAGTTTATGGAATTGGAGTCAAAAAATGCTTCATTTACTTGGACATGTCAGGGGCAAGAGCCAAAACTAGCAACCCCTTCCTCAGCAGTTTCTTCATCTATATCTTGAAAAGATGATAAGATAAAACTTTCCATCAATCCTCCTTCTATCACGAAGGTCACTAATGGTGGCACTCTTCTAAACTTACGCAATGGATTGCTTTTAGTGTTGGGCTTATTAAGTTCAAATAGCTTACCACTAGTAATTCGGCATTTAATCTAATGTCTCAACCTAAAACACTTGTCTATTTCATGCCTCTGTATTTGATGGGATTGATAAAATGCATTGGTATCAAAATTAAGTGGCAGAGGATTGGGCAATGGTCTGGGAGTTAGTGGTTGTAATATCCCTTGCTTTTGTAACTTATTGAAAACCCAAGACAGAGGTTTCTCCACCTCTAAAAATTGCCTCTTATTCCCTTGGCTAGTAGTTGTATTGATATTCGCTGACTTCTATGTACCCTGACCGCCAGACTGATAACTTCCCCTATCACTTCTTCTTTCAAAAAAATGATTCTTCTTTCTTTCCCATTCTTCTATTTGCAAGCCAGCTTGAACAAGATCTTTAAAATCTCTAATAAGTGTGTGAGACATCCTTTCATGAAGATTAGGTAGCATGCCTCTCACAATCATCCTTATCTAATCTGACTCATTTGACATTTTCTTAAGCAGTGCAACCTTATTCCTCTACCTCTTCACATAATTAATAAAATTTTTATTTTGCTTTTGTCTGATTTATTCTACCTCCATCAGAGTCACTTCTAATTCTGCATTATACCCATACTGTTGGATGAAGGCTTTGTACAATAAATCCCAATCTTTTTGAATATTCTCCTCTAACGTATTGAACCAGTTTTGCACAACAGGGCCTATTGAGAGCATAAAGTACCTTAGAGTTTGATCCTTAGTAGCTGGAGCTGACAACATAGCAATAATGTGTTGCATGACGTGAAGATGAGGGTTACTAGTTCCATCCAATTTAGCAAAAGAAGGCATCTTGAACTTGTAAGGAACTTCTTCATCTTGCTAAAATAGCTTGTCCAGCTCTGACATGTTCTCAGCTTTCAGCTTCTTTTTAAACTTCTTCTCTAAATTAGCAATCATCTTTTCCATATTCGCAGTTTCACTTTTTTATATAGTTGATTTTTCCACAGCCTTTGGCTCTTTCTTCTTATCTTGAGAATCTTGGAAATATTGAGCCCAATCATCATCATTATCAATTATCATCTTGTCATCATCAAAGGCTACCTCACCTACCTTAGCCTTTCCCATATCCTTCTACTTCTTATTAGTAGCAGATGCTTAAACTATGTTTCTTCCCAACAATGTGGCTAGTTGATTTCTCATGGCCTCAGCTAGGGTCCCCTTTAACTCTTCCATCTTAGATGCAAGAGCTTCATTTATCAGGTTTTAAACTTGGTCGAGATTCATGGTTGTCGGGTTATTGTATGTCCTTGAACTGCTGTACTCCAAGTCTGTGAGCCAAAAAGGTTCAATGCTATGTAATGCAATAGATGTATACATGTGTGCACAAGTAACAAACAAGCAAAGATAATTAGGATGTTCCTTCCAACCCTACATCACCACACATGAATGACGAGTCTCTTTTCCTATGTATATGGTCAACAAAATATCAGCATGGGATATCTTATTTTTGATAAATTTGCTCGGGCGGTTTTAACCACTAGTTGTATTTTCAAATAAAGAAGTCGGTCCATGATAATTCTCATTAATTAAGCTTTAATCCATTGGATCAACTAAAATAGCTTTTTTGGAATATAATAGATTAAAACTAAATTAAAGGGTTATCATAAATAGATTTCCTATTTGGAAAAAAGAACGAATGATTCATACTACAAACAAGCCCATGATTAATAAATCTTAGTATAAATTAGGTCCACAATTGATTTTTGATAATCCATAATTGACCTAAATAGTTGTAAGCTCATTTCAGAAAAAAAAAAAGTTTAAGAAAATTTGTAATTTGGATGAAGTAAAAAATAATTTTATTTTGAAGCCCTTTGTAAACTGGTTTATTTAAAAATGAATTTTTGGGCTTTGTATTTGGGCCATGAGATAGAAAAGAATCTTTTACCCATCTTAAAAGATTTTCATGTCCAAAGACCATCTTTAAAAAGAGTTTAAAAATATTTTTGCTTTTTTGGCTTTAAAGGAATAAAACTATTTTAAGCTTACAATATAATTAGGTTATATTAGAAAAAGAACAAACCAAATAAGTCATGGTTCAAACCAGATATATAAATTATAGTTAAACAACAAGCATTTAGGGTGAAAACCTAAGGAAAATAACAAGGCCAATTATATGAGGTTTAGTCTTTGGGTTAAAAAGCTTAGGTTCCCATAGAAAGTATATACCAAAAAGGTATAAGGCTATGATTTTTCAAGCCATGCTCGATCTCCATACCTTGAGTGAATGTATGGTATCCCTTACATAACACAACATGGGTTACATAGACATCCTAACTCATGCACACAATGCAATCTAAATGATGCAATGGATAATACCATAATAAGAAAGAATAAAATAATATAAAAACCAACAGAATCAACTTCCCTTATGCCAGTGGAGTTGCCTCTGTGAGCAAAGACTTTTGCCTCCACTCCCATGTGGAATGGTTATTGCGACTTCGGCATTGTTAGTCTTAGGGCCTTAGTGAATACAAACCTAAACTCGGAGAAAAAGGAGTCGCCACTCAGACGGGCCAGGAAAAAGAAATGGGTGGATGACTTGATTCCTAAGGAATTTCCAACTCCCTAATGGGTTCGAAAGGTTGGCTACACATGGAAAAGATGAGAAATGGTCCAACACCCATATAACACCAGTTTTATTGAAACCGGCCTCCTTTTTAGGTCTTAATATTACTAAATTCTTAACTTATTAAAATATCATCCATAATACATACAATTATTAATAAAATGGATTCATTCATTAAATAAGATAAAATGGTACATCACAAAATAACATGGGTACCCATCTTTAGAATAAAACATACCCTTACAATCTTTAAATGTTCATAAAGAAAATAAATAAAATAGGACATCAACCAAAAGGTGAAAATGTGTCCCTTACAACTCTCTCAAAGTCTTGAAATAAATTACCATTACATAAAGTAAATAACCCACACTAGATGAAAACATTCCTTTTACAATTCCCTTTTAAAAATGCATATAAATCTAAGGAAAAGAATAAAAGAAGAGAAAAATAATACAACATATATGAAAATAATTGAAGAATTAAAAAGAAAATAAACAAACACATCTTAATATTACCCCCATTAAGAAAATATAGTTTGCGATGACAAAAGTCACGCCTAAGGTAGTCCTGCTACAATAATTGTCCATACAATAATTGTCCAATATCTAAAACAAAATAAAATTGGACATCCACCATTTGGTGGAAACATGTCCCGTTAGCCGGTTAGCGGCCGAGAGTCAAGGGGAAAATGCCCCCGAAGGGTAAACAATTTATAGGATATGGTTTTGTTGGGGAATTAGGGTTTTATATTTATAGAAATTAGGGTTTTTCTAAACTAGAATTTTAAGATAAAAATTAGGATTTTATGGTTTTGAAAACTAGGGTTTTGTGCTTTTAAAAATAAGATTAGGATTTTGGTGTTTATGGTTTAGGTAAATTAGGGTTTTAAGGAAAATAGTATTAGGGTTTTGGAAATTGATTTTATAGATTAGGATTTAGAGAATAATTTTAGAGTTTTAAATAAAGACCAGGGTTTTGGTTAATTAAATTTGGATTCTAGTTATTGGAACATGGATTACGGTTTTGATAAACTTGGTTATTGTAAGAACTTTAAGGCCACTATCATATTGATTCATGATAAAGGATTATATGATACATGTTCTTGTAAATGGCTTTTGGATATTTAATTTGAGCTAATTTTGCATGAGGTAAATTAAAACTACTACTGTGACATTAAATTAAATAATTTGCTAGATGTAAACTAATTATTGGATTCTCAAGCAAAGCTACTAGATGTTCATAAAAAATATAAGAATTAAATAAGAACAATTCAACTAATTAAATGATAATGCATGTACTATAATAAATTTAAAATAGAATAAATTAGGGATTCCAAACCTCAATTTGTTGGTTCCACTGATATTTTACATTGATCCAAGCTTTATATTTGCACCAGTTGTAGAATCTTGATTGAACAAAGTGAAGGCAATCATCCACTACCTTCTGGTTTTTTATGGTTCTGTATATTGTTTTTGTTAATGGTTGCTGTTAGGTTTTTTAATTTTTGCTTATTGATTATTGTTGCCCTTTTTTACGTGATACATTTTTGTATTTATAAGCATCAACTAGGGCAACCTAGCTAAGGCATCCGAGTATGAGACAAACACTCCTGCCACTTATCCAATCCTTCTTCAAATTTTAGATAAATTCTCGGTTAAATTAGGCAGAGGTGCCTGGCCATATGCTCCTATGGTGAATTGGCATGGCCAATTGGCCACAGGCAAGCCTTGTGGCAAATTGGCCTTGCCAATTTTCTATAGACATGGGCCTATAGCAAATTGGCATGTCCAATTTGCCATAGGCATGGCCTGTGGTGATATTGGCATGCCAATTCACCACACACCATGGCTTGTGGCAAATCGGGCATGTTAATTCAACAAAATTTGGGTAGGGCTGACTTGTCTTGGGATTCAGACAATTTTTGGCTTCAAAAAAATTTTTCAAATTGATTTAGACCTTTAGACTTGATCTAACTACCTTTTAATTAGGGTTGGACTGGATTAGGTCCAAAATTTAAGGGTCCACAGTTTGCCCCCTGCTTGAGCGATTTGAGACTTTAGTAAAAGCGAGCGAAAAACAATGTGATTTTGACCTTGTTTTTTATGAGGATGGGTTTTGGACCTGGAAAATTGATTTGGATTCTTAACCTGAGATTGGATTGGTTGGGTTTTGGACCTGCAATTGAATTAATTTCAGCTCTGGACTCGAGATTGAATTGGGTTCTTGACCTAAGACATGATATGTTTGGGTTCTGGACCCAATATTTATTTGGGTACTTAGATATGAGATTGGATTAGGTTTAGGTACTTAGACCCATGACTAGATTTATTTTGGATACTTGGACCTGAGACTGGGTACTTGGACCTGAGACTTAAGCTCTTCTAGCTTGATCGTCCCTTTGTTGTTTAAGAATTCTAGCTTTTCTTCTAGCCATCAATATTAGCTCTTTTAGCTGACTGTCCTTGTGTCAGTTGAGAGTTCTGGCTTTTTTCTAGCCACTTTTGTTCTTCCTTATGCAAAAAGTTTAGTTTTGTTCTTTTTGTTCCTCCTTTTGCAAAAAATTTAGCTATTTTTAGCTAGTCCTCATATCTTCATCCTTCGGATGTCGGGTCTTCTCCCTTCAAAATGGATTTTCATCCTTGGACATTGGGTCTTCACCCTTCAACATGGATCTTCATCCTTTGGACATATAGTCTTCACCCTTCAAAATGGATCTTTATCCTTTGGACATTGGGTCTTCGCCCTTCAAAATGGATCTTCATCCTTGCACATCGGGTCTTCACCCTTCTAAATGGATCTTCATCTTTTGGACATCGGGGCTTCACCCTTCTAAATGGATCTTTATCCTTGGACATTTGTCCTATATTGGCCTCAGCTTTTCTACCAGGATTGATCTTTTGTCTTTTGCATCTTCATTCTTTTGGGGTTCTTACTTTCTTCTTATTTTGTTCTTTTTATTCTTCCTTTTGAAAAAAAATTAGTTTTGTTTTTTTTATTCCTTTTGTAAAAAATTCAACTATTTTTAGCTAGTCCTCATATCCTCTTTTTGCTCCATGCGTGGCAAAATATTGATAGTGAGTTTGAAAATGTTTGGCACACGCAAAAAATCAAAAATTGAAAAGAGAAGCTTTGCCCCCTTTGTAGGCTCAAACCCATGATTTTTTTCATGCAGGTTCTGGCTTATGTTTGTGTTATCTAATTCTTTGTACAAGCATGCATCTCTTATTTCTTTTGCAATACCCTTTTCATGCCCCCTGATTCAATACCTGCTTTTGATTGTTTGCTTCATAAGGTGTTTGTTGTTCACTTTGACAAATAATAGGTAACACAAGATAACAAAATGGAATGTGATATGCTCATATATACATGATATGCATGGATTATACTTACAGTGGTTCCATTGACTCATACACAGAGATGTTAAGCCAAAGCACTTTCATTGGTTTTTTCTAGTTGCTCATTCAGATCTTGCATTAAAATGGTAGAATCCTTTAAATCTATGGATTTTATCTTCCATGATAAAATCATGAGTAGTGGCGGCCCCAGCAGGGTAGCTAAAGACATGGGAGATATTTGTTATGTTAATAACTTCTTCATGACATGAACTTGCAAGTGATCCTTTCATTTGCCCTCTTTTTCCTATTGTTTCTTTCGAGGTTTGACAATGCAACATACTTCCCTTATCTTGAAGGCTTTGTATGACAGAAACATTTTTTTTTAAATCTTAAAATCATATTTTGGCTTTGTCAAATCAGTGTCATTGTACCTCAGGACTCAATTTTCCAAATTAACATATCTATAACATGACAAACCTAGTCACCATACTAAACTCGGGAATCATTTCTATTTAGGCAAAAACTATTGCACTTTGATAGGCACATACACATTACTTGGTCAAAGGTCTCATTGAGTTTAAATATTGTCTATCTCAAATGTATACTTATTCAAACTATCTCCACTAATAGACTCTACCTACCAAAAGAGATCAATAGGTCTTTAATAGGCTTGAAATGGGGTCTATAAGGGACACAGGTTAAATGAAGGTCAATTGTAAATTTGAGCCAATGTAACAACATGGACAAATCTTCACACTAAAAACTTCTTGTTTGAACCTTAGATAGTTGGAAGCATGAAAAGATTGAGCTTTGAACATTCTTCCATCTTCTTGGCATTAACTGGATCTTAATTAGAACAGTCTTTCCCTTTGTAAAAAGTTTGTTACCCACATTCCTTTCCTTTTCTTCTTTTCCATTTTTCTTTTTCTTTTTCTTTTTCTTTTCTTTTTTTCTTTTTTTTTTTCTTTTTTCATCTTATCATTTTATCCATCTTCCATGTAGGACTATCAAGTATAAAACTTTTAAGAACTAGATGGCCTTTCTCCTATCTCTTTGATTTTGGTTAAGCCTCTGGTTGGGTTGGACCAATTCAAGTCAAACTGTCCTTGTAAACTAAGTGGAAGTTGTCTGCTGCTTTAGATAAAAGATAACTCGGTTGGCTTTATGAACCATCTTTTTGGGTTTTATTTTTATTTTTTTCCTTTTTTTTTACTTTGACTTCTCTTCTTTTTTCTTTTCTTTTTTAAGTATCTCTAAAAGAGTTGTCTTATTTATACCAACTTGTATTTCAAATAATGGATGAGTGGAGTGGCATAAGTCTACTTTAGTCTTAACTGTATCTCAATAAGTTTGTGATATTAGATCTAATTCAAGTGTCCTTCAACTATCTCTATAGTATTGACTATATATCCTTCTCTTTGATCTTCTTTCCCCTTAGTAATTCAATGATCATCCAATTTTCCATAAGTATCAGAATAGCTCAAGGTATGTCATTGCGATTTATAAGTCAAAGAAAAGCAAGCTAAAATTTTATGAAGGCTCAAAGGGATAAACTAGAGATTGATGTTAATAGGGCAAATACTAGTTCTTGGCTTACCAAATAATGCCTAAATCATCTATCCCTTAAATAAGCAGAGTTCAATTTCACCTCAAAAGTTTGTCAAAACATGTTCTAAGATGGACTAGGACCTAGACAAAAGTCATTATGCAGGAGCTCTCTAAGTAAGCATACACAACTCAATGCAATAAAACAATTCCCTCACCTAGTAAAGTCATTCAAATCATAATGCATAGATATACTAATTTATAATTATCAAGCTAGACTCGTCATTTTTTGAATGCCAAAATGAACAAATACCAACATAAACAAAAATTTAATGAAAGTAATTTATTCAAACAATTTGAATTTGAAAGACACAATTATTTCAGAAAATATCAAAGATAGAAAATAAAATAAATAACCAAATAAGCCAAGGAAAGTTTATTGAATTGGACTAAAAAAATGCTTCATTTACTTGGACATGTCAGGGGCAAGAGCCAAAACTAGCAACCCCTTCCTCATTAGTTTCTCCATCTATATCTTGAAAAGATGACAAGACAACACTTTCCATCAATCCTCCTTCTATCATGAAGGTCGCTGGTGGTGGCACTCTTCCAAACTTAGGTAATAGATTTCTTTTGGTGTTGGGCTTATCGAGTTCAGTTAGCTTACCACTGTCAAACAGGTCTTGAATCTCGTGTCTCAACCTAAAACGCTTGTCTGTTTCATGCCCCTTTGTATGATGGAATTGACAGAATGCATTGGTATTAAAGTTTAGTGGCAGAGGATTAGGCAACTGTTTGGGAGTTAGTTGTTTTAATAGCCCTTACTTTTGCAACTTATTAAAATGTAAGACAGAGGTTTCCCCAACTTTGAAAATTTCCTCTTATTCCCTTGGCCATTAGTTGCATTGATATCCATTGACTTCTAGGCAACCTGACCGCCAAACTGATAACTTCCCCTATCACTTCTTCTTCTGCAAAAATGATTCTTCTCTCTTTTCCATTCTTTTATTTGAAAGCCAGCTTGAAGAAGATCTTTAAATCTTTAATAAGTGTGTGAGACATCCTTTCACAAAGATTAGGTAGCACCCCTCTCACAATCATCCTAATCTGATCTGACTCATCTGACATTTTCTAGAGCAGTGAAGCCTTATTCCTCCACCTCTTGACATAATCAACAAAATTTTTATTTTGCTTTTGTCTGATTTATTCTACCTCCATCAGAGTCACTTCTAATTCTACATTATACCCATACAATTTCCCAATGCCCAAAAGTAAAAAAAAAAATAGGATACCCACCATTTGGTGGAAACATATCCCACTAGCCGGTTAGCAGCAGGGGGTCAAGGGGGCAGCACCCCCAAAAGGTAAATGGTTTATAGGATATGGTTTTGTTGGGGAATTACAGTTTCTATGCAAGCTAGGGTTTTATATTTATAAAAATTAGGGTTTTTCTAAACTAGGAATTTAAGATAAAAATTAGGGTTTTGTGCTTTTAAAAATAAGATTAGCGTTTTGGTGTTTAGGGTTTACGTAAATCAGGGTTTTAAGTAAAACAGTATTAAGGTTTTGGAAATTGATTTTATAGATTAGGATTTAAAGAAAAATTTTAAAGTTTTAAATAAAGACCAGGGTTTGGTTAATTAAATTTGGATTCTAGTTATTGGAACATGGATTAAGGTTTTGATAAAACTTAGTTATTATAAAAAAACTTTAAGCCCGCTGTCATATTGATTTATGATAAAGGATTGTATTGTACATGTTCTTATGAATGGTTTTTGGATATTTAATTTGAGCTAATTTTGCATGAGGTAAATTAAAACTACTACTGTGACATTAAATTAAATAGTTTGCTGGATGTAAACTATATATTGGATTATCAAGCAAAACTACTTAATGTTTATGAAAATATAAGAATTAGCTAAGAACAGTTCAATGAATTAAACAATAATGCATGGACTACTGTAAATTTAAAATAGACTAAATAAGGGATTCTAAACCTCCATTTATTGGTTCAACCAATATGCCACATTTATCCAAGCTTTATATTTGCACCTGTTGTAGAATCTCGGTTGAAAAAAGTGAAGGCAATCGTCCACTACCTTATGGTTTCTTATGGTTCTTTGTATCATTTTTGTTAATGGTTGATGTTAAGTTTTTTAATTGTTGCTTGTTGATTGATTGTTGCCCTTTTATGCGTAATAAGTTTTTATATTTATAAGCATCAACTAGGGAAACCTAGCTGAGCCATCCGAGTTTGAGACAAACACTTCTGCCACTTATCCTATCCTTCTTTGAATTTTAGATAAATTCTCAATTAAACTAGGTAGGGGGGCCTGCCCATATGCTCTTGTGGCAAATCAGGCATGCTGATTCGATAAATTTGGGTCGGGCCAACTTGTCTTGGGATTCAGACCATTTTTGGCTTTTAAAATTATTCCAAACTTGTTTAAACCTTTAGACTTGATCTAACTTTCTTTTAATTAGGGCCAAACTAGATTAGGTCCAAAATATAAGGGTCGACACTATACCTAAAGATTTAAACAACAATTTGCATGGAGTGAGTTTGGGGGGGACGTGTAACACCCCTTCCCGACCTATAATAAGCCGAGGAGGAATGCTACATCAAGATACGAGCTCTGGTTATGTCAGCTTACTTAATGTTCCTTATAAAAATTTTTCAAAAAAATTTTGACGGAGTCTCCCTTAAAATTCTAGGTCCCAAGTGTCGACAAAATTGATTTTTCTTATATTTGAAAAATATTTTGTTTCACAATTCAACTCAAGTACACTCCCAATAATCCACCCTTATAACCTCAACTACAATCCTGCAAGAAGAATTCACACTTCTATATTCACAATCCAACTCAATTTAAAACCATACAGTTATTATACATTACTAGATTTATACATATAAATACTCTCTCGTCAGAAATACATCATAATTAAAATTTATACATGTATGCATAACCCTCTAGTTGGTCTCGACAAACTTTAATCTTCTTGTGGCATAACAAAAGACTTCATATCTTCCATCTAAAAACCTGCGCGAATAAACACCCGCGCTAAGCCCGAGAGCTTAGTAGTCCAAATATAAAATATAAACATATAGTATAGAAGTATTGATATGTAATGATACATCGATTCAATATATAATTAGTTCTTATCATATCTTCTTTTCTTTTTAACTTTATCTTTAATATATCCTAGCTAATTTCATAATAGATGTATATATATATATAATATTATCACCAACCCCAATGCATCACCAATACTCAAAACCAATATATTAATACCCCTACATTATATATATACCATACCAACCATTATTGCAATACACACATTACACATCATATCACTCATTATTGCAATACACAATCTACATATCATATAAATCATAAATCATATTTCCAATAAAGACAACCTTTATCATCAACCACAATTCATTTTCCTATTACACTTAATAACATTATATTATTCACAATCCACCAAGCATAATTCATTATTAATACTCACAATCAATATTTCAATACTTGCATTTCACATTGACAATAAAGACAGACTCGGGCCCAAAACACTAATATGTTATTCAAAGTTCAGAGTTACTGCTTTGATCCATAATCACAATAATCAAGCCCGTAGGCAACATATATCATATCTCTATCCATGGAGAGTGTAACAGACCCAGTCTCTTGGACCATCCACCCGACTAATCGAGAAGATCCTCAACCCGGCAAGACTGTTACTTTTCATATATTTCACATTTATAATTCATATAGTGTAACAGACCCAGTCTCTTGGACCATCAACTCAACAACTTGAGGAGATCCTCAACCCGGCTAGACTGTTACATTTCATATGTTATAGGCATGCCGTCAAATCCAGAACTCTGAAAGTTGAATTAACATATTAGACACAACTATTTTCATTTATATCTTTGTACATTTCTTTCTCAATTCATTTCATTTTCAAAACAGGCAACCATGCCTCAATTATAATTCATTTACATTCTCGTAGCCAACACAATGGCTTCACATCTCATTTGATTCATCATAGCCAATCTCAATGGCTTCACCTCTTATCATATTTCAATTCACGTTATAGCACTTCATCATTCAAGTATACATAAACAATTATATTGAGCATATATCTTAAATTCATCATCATATAATCAACATGTCTATTTATTTCATTTCAATCATTATTACCAACCACAATTACAATACATTTCATCATTTCTCAAAACACATTAGCACAATTCATCATTACAATATTTATCATAACAAATTGCATTGTACTTACCTATTTGAATGATCTTCATATCTTTCACATCATCCAATCATAACCTTAATCAAATTATATTGACAAAATAGTAATTCACTTAACACATTTACAAACAAATGTGTTAAGTCTTAATTCATGTAAATAAGTGCAATCATATAAACTTTGTACTTACCTTAAAACCAACTTACACCACTCTATACACCTACTCTTCCAAGAATCCTCAACACTTAGATTAGGGCAATTCAACCTCTTCACAACCTAATCCAAAAGGAATATTAGCAAAATGACCATATGAATAGTAAATTCTGGTTTTAGACTAAATTTTATCCTTATTTTGAAAATTTGTATAAAATAATATACTTGACTAAAAACTCTAAAATTTTTACAGAACTTAATTTTACATCTTAAAATCATTCCTTTAAAATTTCAGATCAAACTGAACACAAAATCTTGGTCAAATAGTTCACCCAAACAGACTGCCCCAATTGCCCTGCATCCTGGCAGCAGTTCTAAACTTTGTGAATTCCATAAATTAAATTCAATCAACTTGGTTCCAAATTATTTTTCTCAAATACTAGACTCATTAAGCAACAACATATCCAAAATTCAATTGAATATAATTTTTCTACATTTTATTAAAAATCCCGAAATATAGCTGTCTCAGTTAAGGTACCTGCTGGAACAGATCTAATAAAAATAATCTTTCTAAACTCATAACCTATCCAAAATCGAATCAAAATATTTTTCAGTCATTCTAGACTCATAGAGGCACAACATATCAAAAATTCACTTCAAGAACATTTTTCTATAATTAATTAAAAATCATACAAATCACAGCCTTTACTAATTGTAAAACAGAAACAATTTCACTAAACACAAACATACATCAATTATTCCATTTTCCAACTCATATATATATCAAACCCTTACTAACCAATTTAATAATCCATCATCATCCTCACAAATAACCATTTAAATCTACACATATCTTTCAATCTTTCACTATTATCATCTTAACATACTAACTACATCCCATATCAATACAATCAATGGAAATCAATTCAAAGAAATGAATACTTACTTGAGTAGTCTTTGCCAAATCTTCAATCTTCACTTCAATTCTCTTTAAGCCCTTAAAAATTTTGATGTGCATAATTAAAATCTCCTTTCTCTCTTTCTCTCTCTCTCTCTCTCGTAAGAAGAAGAAGAAGAAGGAGACAAGAAGATTTTTCTTCTTTTCTTCATACTTATCCTATATATATATATAATAATAATAATAATATTAATTATTTCTAAAAATTCTCCACCACAACCTTCATTCAACCCTTTGACTTTCTTTTCTTCTTTCTCTTTTATAAATATTATTATCATTATTATTAATTAATTAATATTATATATATATATTCACTTTTCCTACACCACTTTATACATTATGTATATGTGGTGTATATGTGGGTATATGTATATTCCTTTTATATTTCCCATATATTTTCCAAATACCAAATATACATCTCATCCCTCAAATACATCTACCTCTTCATTTCTTTTCTCTTTTCATCAAACATATACATTTAATCCAAATACAACAATAACTCTAAAACTTTTAGGGTATATTTTGGGATATTACAATTCTCTCCCCCTTAAATAATTTCGTCCTCGAAATTATCCAGCACAATAACAATTCATTTATAATAAAACACCATCTTAATTCATATGAAGGTAATCGTATTCTTATATTATGATTTCATCAAATTACATAACTTTTACTCTTCCACCTTTAGTCAATCATCTTTTCCCAATTCACAACTCATCATTATATAGCTATATTTATCTTATTACTTTTTCAACAAAACACCCAAAATAACTCATTACATTTCAAAGAAATTTCCTTTTATACAATAATCAAATCATCTTATAATCTATAAATATACCATTCATCTATTACATTCAAGATATTTATCACTTCATCTTTTTATAGGCAATCTTTTAACTTTAATCTTGGAAATTATTGAATTAAATCTTACTATAGATTATCCTGTTATTACAATCACTTTTGAAAATAACCACTTATCAAACCTTGATTGATAACAATATTTTCATTTCTTATACTTAAATCCCTCTTTACCATGTTTTTCACTTAATATTAATATCGATACAATCTTTATAAATTTACTTTACAGATAATCAACCTTTTTCCTTTCATTATCTTTAATAACTGATATATCATAATTCATTCATGTATCAGCATATCACTTCATATATACATTATCATATATATCTTATACTCTTAGCATAACTATACATATTAAATCTCGATAATAATTCACAATCTTAATGAATTCTAGATCAATTGATCTAGCTGTCATAAAATAACAACATTTCAATCTTATTCCATTCAAACCAACCATTAACTTATTTAAGTTTATCATCACATATCAATATACATAACACAATTCTATTAGGTCAAACTCATTCTCAACTTCTAATCCCTTAGGATCCATCTGTTCGACTCCTTACTAACAAATTACTTCAAATTATCTTTCAATATTCATATATATCTTCTGCTTTTAATAATAGCAGTGCAATCTCCCATAATTCTCATAATTTTTCTCATACTGTAATTATTACCCATAGTTCATTCACTTAACATTGTTTCCATCAATTAATTCATCTTATAACAAAAATATATTCAGTATCATTTTCAATCACATTTCATAAATTTCTCCCATTTATCATATTCTCACATTATCATACCATTACTATGATTACATAATCACTTTTTATTCATTCTTCACAATTCAAGACATTTACACGGTTCTCTTCTCTATTCATATTTTTCATAATTATAAACAAATTTCTAACATAGAATTGATAAGATACCACTTTACCAATCACAACTCCTAACCATATTTCTTGAAACAAAATTATCAATCTCACCCACATAATACTACAATCATATCACCTTAGGCCCAAATCTGCTGATAACAAACTTAACCAGCCAATTACACTAAACAAATTATATAGCCAAAGTATATTAATAGTCACATATGTAGTTTATAAATCAATATTGTTCCTCTATTATTCTTCTTCAAACATTTCCAACTATCTCAAAAGTTGATATACTTCAACTTTGTCTCCAAAACAATTTGTTCTTGATCATATGATTATCATTAGCCTAACTCACATCAACAATATTACTTATAACACTTATGTGTACAATATTCAATCATATACAAACTTTATACAACTTCCATTTCTAACCTATCTCTTATAAAACTTTTCATACATTATACTTTCCATCTTTATTAAACACATATACATATAATATATTTCCACAAGCATAATCCTTCAACCAGAAAGCATTATATGATAGTCTAGCTCAGTTATTATCATAACAATTTCATCGTCCATTGTTACTCGAGTCCTTTTTCACTTTCCATTACAATCCATAGTCTAACTCTTCATAAATCAAAACTTAATTTCTCATAGATCCACTAATACATGCCATATCATTCTTCATACCACTATATAAATAATTATACCACATTCACATACATAGGTCACGTTCACAATGTGACTTGCTTTCATATTTCTTACACTTTACAATTATATTTAATTCCTCTTTTTCATACCATCAATACACATTTAACATTTATTATTTTTCATTGAACAACACCATTTTCATCTTCTTTTTTTTTTTTTTTTTTTTTACATGACTTAAATTATTTATATATATCTCACATATTTATACATATGTCCCTTACATCCAATCATATACACATCGCCCATTAATCCCTATAAAATTTCCAAATTTCGTTATCACAAATCTCAATTTCTTGAACTAACATTGCTCAATCCAATTCTCACTATTAATATTATCACATGACCTAACTTTGCACAAGTTTATCAATGCAAGAGTACTCATTCTCAACACTAATAGATATGTAGTTGTATAGGTTACAAACACGCAATACTATGCGTACATTACACTTTCAAGTGATCAATTCAATCCTTGATCACTAGCATCTTACATCCCATTATCACCTTCCAAGTAGTCAACCTTATCATGATTACTTCATCACTTGCCAACTTTTAGTTCATCAAATTACATATCTGTAAGTCATTCTTAATATGCAAAAATTTTCATTCCACTTAACTCATATACGTACTATACATTAAATTTTCGATATTTAAATAATCTTTATCCAAATTCCGTTAACATTATAAAATCTCCTCTTACTACTTTGCTTAAACTTCAATTTACTCATCTCGTTTTATTAATATAAACTTAAGTAAACATCTTATATATACATACTACAAAGCAACATCAAAATATATCCTTTTTACAATCATTAAAGCTCATTTCAAAAATCCAAATATTACACATTATCACCATTAACATGAGCTTTAACAATACTCAAGCATATTATATTCCTACCATTCAAACCACAATGTTTACATTAAATTAACAATACTAACAACACCATTTTATCTCCTTGCTTAACCCCTATCATTTTTTTTTTAATCTTAACTTTACATATTCAAACCTTAAGTTATCACACTTTGTCTATATCAATCAACTCATTCAATATTCCACCATATTCTCTTCATTATAATTACATATCCATCCATATTATCCATCAACAATATTTCTTCTCCCTTGCAATCCAAACATAAGCTTTATTAGAAAGAGATTCAAATAGTAGAGGAAAGATTACATACTTTGATTTTGATTTTGTTTTTAATTCATTTTTTTTTTAACTTTATTTTCCTGATCATTTCTTTATATTATAATCATATTTCACATTTTCTTTCCTCAAGGAAACTACCATTCTTTAATTTATCACTTAAACTTACATAAATTTTTCCATCTCATTGCTTTCTTTAAATTTCCATTCATATAGAACTTCATCCACACATTATTATCCATTTCATACAATTCAATACATTTCAATTCATATAATACCACATTCGAGACCAACCTAGATGTTAATGCATATGCATGTATCAAAAATTTCATTCTTTTCATTTTCATTCATCATCATTTTTCTTTTTAAAACATTTCCTTTTTAAATTTACTTAGGCCGAGAATCTCGAACCTAAGCTCTGATACCAAAACAATTGTAACACCCCTTCCCGACCTATAATAAGCCGAGGAGGAATGCTACATCAAGATACGAGCTCTGGTTATGTCAGCTTACTTAATGTTCCTTATAAAAATTTTTCAAAAAAATTTTGACGGAGTCTCCCTTAAAATTCTAGGTCCCAAGTGTCGACAAAATTGATTTTTCTTATATTTGAAAAATATTTTGTTTCACAATTCAACTCAAGTACACTCCCAATAATCCACCCTTATAACCTCAACTACAATCCTGCAAGAAGAATTCACACTTCTATATTCACAATCCAACTCAATTTAAAACCATACAGTTATTATACATTACTAGATTTATACATATAAATACTCTCTCGTCAGAAATACATCATAATTAAAATTTATACATGTATGCATAACCCTCTAGTTGGTCTCGACAAACTTTAATCTTCTTGTGGCATAACAAAAGACTTCATATCTTCCATCTAAAAACCTGCGCGAATAAACACCCGCGCTAAGCCCGAGAGCTTAGTAGTCCAAATATAAAATATAAACATATAGTATAGAAGTATTGATATGTAATGATACATCGATTCAATATATAATTAGTTCTTATCATATCTTCTTTTCTTTTTAACTTTATCTTTAATATATCCTAGCTAATTTCATAATAGATGTATATATATATATAATATTATCACCAACCCCAATGCATCACCAATACTCAAAACCAATATATTAATACCCCTACATTATATATATACCATACCAACCATTATTGCAATACACACATTACACATCATATCACTCATTATTGCAATACACAATCTACATATCATATAAATCATAAATCATATTTCCAATAAAGACAACCTTTATCATCAACCACAATTCATTTTCCTATTACACTTAATAACATTATATTATTCACAATCCACCAAGCATAATTCATTATTAATACTCACAATCAATATTTCAATACTTGCATTTCACATTGACAATAAAGACAGACTCGGGCCCAAAACACTAATATGTTATTCAAAGTTCAGAGTTACTGCTTTGATCCATAATCACAATAATCAAGCCCGTAGGCAACATATATCATATCTCTATCCATGGAGAGTGTAACAGACCCAGTCTCTTGGACCATCCACCCGACTAATCGAGAAGATCCTCAACCCGGCAAGACTGTTACTTTTCATATATTTCACATTTATAATTCATATAGTGTAACAGACCCAGTCTCTTGGACCATCAACTCAACAACTTGAGGAGATCCTCAACCCGGCTAGACTGTTACATTTCATATGTTATAGGCATGCCGTCAAATCCAGAACTCTGAAAGTTGAATTAACATATTAGACACAACTATTTTCATTTATATCTTTGTACATTTCTTTCTCAATTCATTTCATTTTCAAAACAGGCAACCATGCCTCAATTATAATTCATTTACATTCTCGTAGCCAACACAATGGCTTCACATCTCATTTGATTCATCATAGCCAATCTCAATGGCTTCACCTCTTATCATATTTCAATTCACGTTATAGCACTTCATCATTCAAGTATACATAAACAATTATATTGAGCATATATCTTAAATTCATCATCATATAATCAACATGTCTATTTATTTCATTTCAATCATTATTACCAACCACAATTACAATACATTTCATCATTTCTCAAAACACATTAGCACAATTCATCATTACAATATTTATCATAACAAATTGCATTGTACTTACCTATTTGAATGATCTTCATATCTTTCACATCATCCAATCATAACCTTAATCAAATTATATTGACAAAATAGTAATTCACTTAACACATTTACAAACAAATGTGTTAAGTCTTAATTCATGTAAATAAGTGCAATCATATAAACTTTGTACTTACCTTAAAACCAACTTACACCACTCTATACACCTACTCTTCCAAGAATCCTCAACACTTAGATTAGGGCAATTCAACCTCTTCACAACCTAATCCAAAAGGAATATTAGCAAAATGACCATATGAATAGTAAATTCTGGTTTTAGACTAAATTTTATCCTTATTTTGAAAATTTGTATAAAATAATATACTTGACTAAAAACTCTAAAATTTTTACAGAACTTAATTTTACATCTTAAAATCATTCCTTTAAAATTTCAGATCAAACTGAACACAAAATCTTGGTCAAATAGTTCACCCAAACAGACTGCCCCAATTGCCCTGCATCCTGGCAGCAGTTCTAAACTTTGTGAATTCCATAAATTAAATTCAATCAACTTGGTTCCAAATTATTTTTCTCAAATACTAGACTCATTAAGCAACAACATATCCAAAATTCAATTGAATATAATTTTTCTACATTTTATTAAAAATCCCGAAATATAGCTGTCTCAGTTAAGGTACCTGCTGGAACAGATCTAATAAAAATAATCTTTCTAAACTCATAACCTATCCAAAATCGAATCAAAATATTTTTCAGTCATTCTAGACTCATAGAGGCACAACATATCAAAAATTCACTTCAAGAACATTTTTCTATAATTAATTAAAAATCATACAAATCACAGCCTTTACTAATTGTAAAACAGAAACAATTTCACTAAACACAAACATACATCAATTATTCCATTTTCCAACTCATATATATATCAAACCCTTACTAACCAATTTAATAATCCATCATCATCCTCACAAATAACCATTTAAATCTACACATATCTTTCAATCTTTCACTATTATCATCTTAACATACTAACTACATCCCATATCAATACAATCAATGGAAATCAATTCAAAGAAATGAATACTTACTTGAGTAGTCTTTGCCAAATCTTCAATCTTCACTTCAATTCTCTTTAAGCCCTTAAAAATTTTGATGTGCATAATTAAAATCTCCTTTCTCTCTTTCTCTCTCTCTCTCTCTCGTAAGAAGAAGAAGAAGAAGGAGACAAGAAGATTTTTCTTCTTTTCTTCATACTTATCCTATATATATATATAATAATAATAATAATATTAATTATTTCTAAAAATTCTCCACCACAACCTTCATTCAACCCTTTGACTTTCTTTTCTTCTTTCTCTTTTATAAATATTATTATCATTATTATTAATTAATTAATATTATATATATATATATATTCACTTTTCCTACACCACTTTATACATTATGTATATGTGGTGTATATGTGGGTATATGTATATTCCTTTTATATTTCCCATATATTTTCCAAATACCAAATATACATCTCATCCCTCAAATACATCTACCTCTTCATTTCTTTTCTCTTTTCATCAAACATATACATTTAATCCAAATACAACAATAACTCTAAAACTTTTAGGGTATATTTTGGGATATTACAGGACGTATGTGGCAAATCATCCAAAGCAACACAATTGATAAATCTCGCATTGAGGTATTTACATCGATTTATGGCATGTAGTTTCTTTGCACGAAAGGAAAGTCCTGGGGTAGTTGAAGCTAATGCACTATTTTTATTGTGGTGTGCTTATGATGCCACCCTTATAAGCATTGTTTATTGAATGGCTAGGATTTTAGATAACGTTGCTAATAAGAGGAAAGGGGCAATTTGCTTTGGTGGAATAGTGACTACTTTGACACTTGCTCTAGATGGAAATTTCAACCCTAAAACTTGTAGAATGAACAAAAAATTTGGTAGTGATATGCTAGATGTAGCCACCTTGGAGAAAATACACATGATAACAAAGAGTGGTGAGAGAATTAAGATGTCTTCTAGCAAGCCTAGTGGACCAGAGGAAAGGAATAAATGACCCTAAGTTGAAGGTGAGTTTGAGTTGGATTCTTTAAGATTTGATGAAAATGCCCCAGTTACAGATAACGCCGAGGTGATTAGTAAGATAGAAGCGCTAGAGGACAAAGTTTTTAGGAATCATGCCCAAGTGCTTAGCTAGTTGGAACTCAACAACAACAATTTGGCTAGGATCCTCAACATTCATCCTTATGCAGCATCTTCTTTACAACCTCCACCACAGTAGCTTTAACGAGTTTTATGAAAGCTTTATTTACTTTTTGTTTTCAGATATTGCTTATTGTTTCATTTCAATTCATGGATTATATTCATTTTTCAGTACTTGGATGTTTTAGTTTCGATTTTTAGTTATTGATACTTCATGTTTTTATCTTGTTAACATTGTGTTTATTTTTAATTATTTATGGAACAACTACCTTTGTGTCTTTGATAAGGATGAAAGTAGCTTTTTATCTCACACTATGGATCAATGGAGGACATGTTTTACCTAAACTCATTTTCTTTTAATTTATGAATACTCACATTGGGGATAATGTGAATCTTTAAGTTTGGGGGTGCAAGTTTTTACTTTTTTTAAGATTGATGATGGATGACCTTTGAATTTTTGAAGTATTAATTTGAGAATTGAATATAATTAATTTTTATTGTCAATTTTGATGGACTTTCTTTGTATTACTCTTAGCTTGTGAAAAATTGAGCCTTTTAACTTGTTATTCTTTGACTGAGCATCCTTGATTGATATATTGCTAGAACTTGCTTATATATGCATTTCGAGATCACATGAAAAATTTCAGTCAGGCATTGACTTGATTAAGGCACCTAGGTGTACCCATTTAGCTTAAAAGGCCAACTACTATATATCTTTACTAAGCCAACTTTGAGTTGATTTCATCTTTCCCAAATCTTGTTTTTACACAATAACTTTAGCCATGAATCATTTCATTCCATCTCTTGCTCTGTCATTAGGAACAAGAGCATTTTAAGAATTCCATAATTGAAGTTGTTGTGTCAATTTAAGTGTGGGATTAAATTTAGTGGTTGAAAGTTGCTAATAAACAAGAATATTATCTGTGCAAAAGAATAAGAGGATCATATACCTCCACGAAGTGTATTTGAGAGGCAAGTACTAAGTGTGTTGAGGTTGTTTTAGAGATTTTTGGGTCACAATTATGTTTAGTTGCATCATTCTTGAAGTGCTCTTAAACTTAATGAATAAGCTCAAATTCCCCAAATGTCATACATTTACCTTAGGCCTATTACAACCAAATGAAAGACCTTATGATTGATGCTTGATTGTAATTAAGTGGTAGAGAATTGATTGATAAGAAAGCTTATGGAGATATTCTTTCATAGAATGCAAGAGTGCAAACACTACCTTGATCAAACACTCGAGTGATTGTTGTGAGGGAGTGATAACCTTAGGTATGCACGGAGAGCCATTGGATTGCATGAATACTAATTTTATGAGATTTTATAATGATTGTGGACATTATGAAAAGAAATTCTTGATATTATCTTATAATTTATGGACATGTTAGAAATTTTCTTTTTTTGTTTAGTTTAACTTAACTTTTCTTGGGACAAGAAAAGAATTAAGTGTGGATTAATTGTTATGATCAATTTTTATATATGCCTTTGAGGTTAATTTTGTGATTTTTTAGTTATTTTCTAAATGTTTGTTTAAGATTATTGCAAAGTTTTGATATTTCAAGTTGAAGCAAGAAATTCATGAGAAAAGAGGCAAAGTGTAATATCCCAAAATTTTGAAAATTTTAATTTATGAAAATTAAATAAATAATTTAAAAGTATATATATATATATATATATATTTAAGTGACAAAGTAAAATGTGTATATGATATATATATATGTAGATATACATAATATATACAAGTCAACATTTTAATATGGTCAAATGTTATTTTAAATTATTGGAAAATTTATTTTGTAGTTAGTAGAAGATGATATTCTTTTATATTAATTAAGTAATATATATTTTATTTGGTGGAGAGTGAAAGTGGGAATTTGTGTGGTTTATAAGAGTGTTAGTTGGATAAAGATGAGTGGGTGATCATCATCTTCTTCTTTTTTCTCCATTGAAGGCCGGTGTAGACCCTTAATTTTTGACCCAGTCCAGTCCAATATATTTTAATTAGTCCAAAATATTTTTGTGTTGTCCAATATGTTTTAATTAGTCCAAAACAATTTTTGTTATCTTAATTAAATAATATTTGCTTTAGTATTTAATTTTTATAATTAATAAAAAATAAAAAATAATAATAAACAAAGAAATAAAAAACATCGGCGACGAAAAATCGGCGATGAAAAATTTCGGATGGGTTTCCATTTATTTGTTTTGCTTGGACATTGTTTTGATTTTCAATATATCAATGCTTTATTTTAATTATTGTGTGTAATATGGATAATGTTGTTATATTTAAGAATTCTATAATATCAAGACCTATAAAGGAGGTCATTTCCAATGAACCGGGCGTTGTGGGGGTGCTAGGCCATTTCTCACCTTCCCCACACGTACCCAACTTTTCAAACCCATTAGGGGGTTGGGGATTCCTTAGGAATCGAGTCATCCACACCTTTCTTTTTTCCCGGCCCGTCCGGGTGACGACTCCATTTTCTCCGGACTTAGGTCCGTGTTCTCTAAGCCCCTGAGCCTAAACAGTGCCGAAGTCGCAAGAGCCATTCTACCGGGAGTGGAGGCAAAAATCCCTGCTCACAGTGGCGACTACACTGAGGATAAGAGAAGTTGATTCCGTTGGTCTTTATATTATTATATTCTTTCTTATAATGACATTATCCATTGCATCATATTAGATCGCATCGTGTGCGTGAGTTAGGATGCCCTTGTTACCCTTGTTATGTTACGTAAGTGATACCATACTTTCACTCAAGGTATGGAGATCGAGCATAGTACAACCACTCATAGCCTCGTACCATTTGGTATATATTTGCTATGGGAACCTAAGCCGTTTTACCCAAAGACTAAAGCTTATGTAATTGGCTAGTTACTTTCCTTAGGTTTTACCCCAAATGCATGTTGTTTGACTATGATTAATTTATCTTGGCTTAAATCATGGCTTATTTGGTTTGTTCTTTTTCTAATATGACCTAAGTATATTGTAAGCTCAAAATAAATTTTTCTTTAAAGTCTAAAAGACCAAAGCTATTTTCAAAACCTTTCAAGATGGTCTTTGGACATAAGAATTTTCTAAAAATAAATCAAAAATTCTTTAGCTCATGGCCCAAATATTATGCCCAAAATCCATTTTTTCTAAAATCTTTGTTCAATGGGCTTAGAAACAAAATTGTTTTTATCCAGCCTTTTCTTACAAAGAGCTTGCAAATTATTTGGGTCAATTACGAAATACCAAAAATAAATTGTGAGCCTAGTTTATACTAAGAATAATTAATCAGGGGCTTGTTTTTGGCATGAATCACTGGTTACTTTTTCAAGTGAGAAATTTATTTATAATAAACCTCTTAATTTAGTTTTAATCCAAGGTAGCATAAAAGCTACTATAGTTGGTTAAATGGATTAAAACCTAATTAATGGGAATTATCATAAGTTGATTTCCATTTTTGAAAATATAACTATTGGTTGAAACGTCCGAGGGAATTATGCGAAAACAAGATGTTTCATGTTGGTATTTTGTTAACCATATACCTAGGAAAAGAGACTCGCCATTCGTGTGTGGATGTTATAAGGTTGGAAGGAACGTCCTATTTGTCCTTGTTTGTCTATTGTTTGTGCATACATGCATACATGCATACATTTGCATCTCATATCATTGATCCTTTCTGGCTTACAGCCCTGGATTACGATTGTTCAAAAGCTTACGATAATCCGACCTACGTCGGTAGCAAAGAATCTAGCAACGACTCAATCACTTGCTCACCAAAAACAATGGATCCCAAATAAATTCAAAGAATGGTGGATGATGCACTCAATGCCAAGATGGAAGAAATAAAAGAGGCCCTAGCTGAGACCATGAAGAACCAATTGACTGCAATTTTAGAAAATCATGCCGAAGCATCTGCTAGCACTAAGAAGCCAAAGGACAAAGGGAAGACCAAAGTTGGTGAAGTGGTTTTTGAAGATGAAAAGGTGATCATTGATGATGATGATGATTGGGCTCAATACTACCAAGATGCTCAAGACAAGAAGAAAGAACCGAAGATTGTTGAAAAATCAGCTATGGAGAAAACCGAAACTTCTAATGTTGAAAAGATGATTGCGGATTTAGAAAAGAAATTTGAGAAGAAACTAAAAATCGAGGAAATGTCCGAAGTTGACAAATTATTTGAGCTAGATGAAGAAGTTTTGTACAAGTTCAAGATGTCATCTTTCGCAAAGTTTGATGGAACCGAAAATCCTCATCTCCATGTGAAGCAGTATATCACTGCTATGCAGTCTGCTCGAGCTACTAAGGCTCAAACTCTAAGGTACTTTATGATCTCATTGGACCCTATTGTCCAAAATTGGTTCAATACCTTAGATGATGGAACACAAAAGAGTTGGGATATGCTTTACAAAGCCTTCATCCAACAATATGGATATAATGTCGAGATGGAAGTTACCTTAATGGAAGTAGAGTCCATTAGGCAAAGGTCGAATGAGAATTTTGTTGATTATGTGAAGAGATGGAGAAACAAGGCCGCTTTGCTCAAGAAGAGGCCCGATGAATCCGATCAAATAAGAATGATTGTGAGAGGGCTGTTGCCTAGTCTTCGTGAGAGGATGTCTCATACACTCATCCATGATTTCAAAGACCTTCTCTAAGTGGGTTTGCAAATTGAAGAATGGGAAAGAGAGAAGAACCATTTTTCAACAAGAAGGAATGAGAAAGGGAACAACCATTCTGGAAATCAAAGCATGCAAAAAGAAGTCAGTGTTAATACTACTAACCAAAGAACAAGAAGGCAGTTTTCAGAATTAGGTAAACCGATGTCTTGGGTTATCAATAAGCTTCAAAGAAAGGGATTGATACAACCCTTAAATCCTCACCCTTTGCCTAGCCCTCTCCCACCTAATTTCGACACTAAAGCATTTTGTCAATTTCACCAAATGCAAGGGCATGACATAGATAGATGTGTAAGGTTGAGACATGAG
Organism: Garcia nutans; assembly: GCA_947685225.1. NCBI lineage: Eukaryota > Viridiplantae > Streptophyta > Magnoliopsida > Malpighiales > Euphorbiaceae > Garcia > Garcia nutans. Next base: position 6,159,798 of record CANTUV010000013.1, read on the forward strand.
ATCCAAAATATAATTGATAGTGGGAAACTACCCGAGCCCAACAAGCCAATCACCAAAGACAATCCATTACCCAAGTTCAATAGAGTACCTCCACCGGCAACCTTCATGGTGGGAAAAGTATTGGAAGAAGATTTTGTCTTATCCTCTTTTCAAGATGAAAATATTGAAGATGTGAAGGGAAAAGAAGCTTAACTCAACAAACTTTCCTTAGCTTGAATGCTGCTTTTCAATTTTACTTTCTTTAATATTTAATTGGAACTATTGTGTTTTTCAAATTTAAAGTTGTTTGAATAAATTACTTTCATCAAAATTTTTGTTGGTCTTTGTTCATTTTGGTGCTCAACCAATGAGGAATCTAGCTTGATAATTCATGAATTAATATATTTATGCATCATGACTCAAATGACTTTACTAGGTGAGGGAATTGCTCTATAGCATTGAGTTGTGTATGCTTACTTAGAGAGGGCTCCTGCATAATTATCTTTGTCTTGGTCCTAGTCAGTCTTAGAACTGTTTTGACAAACTTTCGAGGTAAAATTGAACTCTGCTTATTTAAGGGAGAAATGATCTAGGCATTGTTTGTTTAGCCAACAACTACTATCCACCCTATTAAATATCAATCCCTAGTTGTCCCTTTGAGCCTTCATAAAATTTTAGCTTTCTTTTCATTGGCTTACAAACACCAATAACCTACCTTGAGCTGTTGTGATGCTTTTGACAAGTCTTATGATTACTAAGATGAATAGGCAAGATTATCAAAGAAAGCAATGATTAGTCAAGATCATGAGGATAGTTGAAGTTTCAAGACCATGAAGATATTTGAAGCTCTTAAGACCATAAGGGTAGTTGATGTTTTCAAGACGATAAGGGTAGTTGACATTTCAAGACCATAAGGGTAGTTGAAGTTCACTTAATATCTCTAATATATCAAGACAACATAAGAGTAACAAATGGTTTATCTCTGTTAAAGAAGATTTATGTTACTCCACTCATCCATTATTGGAAACCCAAGTTGGTACAAACAAGACAACTCTGTTTGAGCTAAAGCAAAAAAAGAGAACCAAAAAAAAAAGAAGAAAGAAAAAGAAAACAAAAAAAAGAGAAAGAAAAAAAAAGAAAAAAAAAGGCGGTTCAAAAAGCCAACTGAGTTCTCTTTTACCTAAAGCAGCAAAAGGCTTCCAAGGATGGTTTGACTTGAATTGATCCAACCCAACCAAAGATTCAATCAAAATTGGAGAAAAAAGGAGGAAGACCATTCAGTTATTGAACATTCTGTATTTGACAGTCCTACAAGGAAGAAGGACAAAATGCTCAAAGAAAGGGAAAAGGAAGAAAAATAAAGAGGAAAGAAAAGGGAAAAGAAGAAAAGAAATGAATTTGGGTCTTAAACTTTTTACAAGGGCAAAGACTGTCCTAATCGAGGTCTAGATTAATGCCAAGAAGATAGAAGGAATTTGGAGTCTAGCAAGATTACTTCCAAGCTACCTAAAGTTCAAATAAGAAGTTTGTAGTGTGAAGGTTTGTCCATTGTGTCACACCAGCTCCAATCTCAAAATGGCCTTCACTTAAACCTGTGTCCCTTATAGACCTTATTTTAAGCCTATCAAAGACCTATTGATCTCTCTTTGTAGGTAGAGTCTATTAGTGGAGATAGTTTGGATAAGCATGCATATGAGATAGACAGTATTTAAACTCAATGAGACCTTTGGCCAAGTAATGTGAATGTGCCTATCTGAAGTGCAACAATTATTTCTTAAATAGAAATAATTCCTGAGTTTAGTATGGTAACTAAGGTTGTCAAGTTATAGATATGTTAATTTAGAAAAATCAAGTCCTGAGGTACATTGCCATTGATTTGACAAAAACAACATTTGATTTCAAAATTAAAATTCAAAATAAAAAATATTTTTGTCATACAAATCCTTCAAGTTAAGAGAAGTTTCTTGAGCACATTGGGCAAAGGAAATGATTGCTGGCAAGGTTATGAAGAAGCTACCAACTGACATGCTGAATGGATGTATCTCTGCTATTTGGGGACTCCATTATTCATGTTCTCAATATCTCGAAGCATCCTATCATTCCAAAGCAAAACTTGAATGGGTATCTGAAAGGAGTCAATGAAAATATTTCCAATGATCACCTTGGTCTATGAGTCGACGAAACCATTCAAACGTCCTGTGAAGCAAAGAATCAAAAGAAGATATTGAATCAGGGGAGCATAGAAGGTCCATTGCTTGAGAAAGGAAGAAATGCATGCTTGTTCGATGGGCTAGACAATATACAATCATCAACCAAAGCCACATAGAAAAAATCATGGGTTATAGGGGGGCAAGGCTAGATAAAAAAAAATAAGAGTTACAGTGAAGATGGAAATTATATATTGTCATTATTATTATACTCATTGTACAATATTTATACAATATTTATACATCACTAAGGAGGTGGTGGTAGGTCATCAAATAAAGCCCTGAAAAAGTCATCGCCTGTTGGAGGAGGGGGCAAATTACTCATCCCGAGATCACCCAAAGCAGAAGCACCAAAAATCTCTATTACCTTGAAGTTCCAATATGTCACTGTCCTCATCAGAAGAAGACGAAAAGATCTCATGGTCATCATTCTGGGGGCCTCTTGATGAAGAAGCACTAGGATCCCTCATCCCCTGAAATCGAAAGTCTCGAAAATTCTGTTCTGATTGATGATACAAATTTTTGAAATGAGAAGCCTGCTGATGACTTGCAGCCAACTCTTCTTGAAGTTTCCTATTTTGTTCTTCAAGCGTCCACTGTGAGCCAGATAGAAAAAAAGGTAAGAGCATACATAATCAAGCATACATATAGCATAAATGACCATGAAATAAGAGAACTCACCAGGTAATTCATATCAATGCCCTGCGGATGAGATGGCATATCTGGCGGGCTAGAATGAGCAAACGAAGGGGCAATAAAAGAAGATCCAGCCTCATGATCAAATGAACCAGCAGCCTACAACAATCATTAAAGAATCAAAAAAAAAAGAAAGAAGCAGTGGTAAAGGAAGAATGGTAAAAGTTTTACCTGAGAAGTACTAGTCCCGAGATGTGGAACAAACTCTCCTGCATCTCCGTGATGTTCCTCTTCATCTCTACCCTTATTTTCTTCAGGAATCTCCCACACACCAACAGGAGATACATCAAAGTTCAAGAGCCTTCTTTGAATAAAATGGGCATAAGATGCACTCAACGGATAGAGAAATCCTTCAATACCATAACAGTACCGAGCCGGCCACCATGCATCCTCCGGCATCTACATAATATTTAAAGTGTATTTCGGGCAAGGCATGGGAATCCTCCGCTGCTCTTAACTGAGAAACCACTCATAAACTCTCTCCGAGAAACCAACAACTAGACACTGGGCCAGTGATGACTCGGCGAGAATGTTGGATAGTTAACGCAGCCCTCATGAAAGGAGACCAGATTGTCCACTCTTCTGGGTTCCACCAGGCCAAATTCACCTGTAAAATAACATAAGGTAAGTAAACTTTCACCTAAAATTTAAAGCATACTAATGTTATTTTACCTGGTCCCAGGTTAAGCGGCTTAACACAAAGTGGTGAGTATGCACATGGTGAGAGCCGGGAATGTCCACGCAATCTGACAACCAGAAATTTAATCTCGGATACCCTATTGTCTCTCGAGAAATACCAGGTACCCTCACGAGATTTTGTTCATATGCCCATACCTACAATAATAGTAAAGATCAAATTTATGCAAGAAAAGAGTGGAATTGACATTGGTGGAAGAAGAATACCTCGACAACCGCCATCAAGCCGACAAAAGACGTCTTATTTCAGCAAAGTTTATCAAGACCATGGTAAAGACAGGTGTAGACCCTTAATTTTTTACCCAATCCGGTCCAATATGTTTTATTTAGTCCAAAATAATTTTTGTTGTCTAATTGGTCTAAATTAATTTTTGCTTTAGTATCTAATTTTTATTAATAAAAAATAAAAATAAACAAATAAAAGTCAAAAAATAAAAATAAAAATAAAAATCAGAGTCGAAAAAATCGGCAACGAAAAAATCGTCGGGTGGGCCCGTGGGCATTTCACCCGCAGGCAAAATAGCTTTTCTATTTCTCTCGCATGATTTTCCTGCGAGCGAAATAGCGTGAGCTATTTCTCTTGCAGGATTTTTCTACGTGCGATGCGCCCGCAGGCCCACTGCCTCGCCCACTGCCGCAGTTTCCTACGGCAGATTTTTTTCACCAGCGCATTTTTTCCTGCGGCAATTTTTTTCTGCAGCGCAATTTTTCCGACGTAAAATTTTTCGAAACCTAATTCAATTAGGTTTTGGTTTCCTTTTCTTATTAATATTACTTGCCGTGATTAATTAGGATTATACATAAAAAAAACGTCTTAAATAAGGACCAAAGGCAATGAAAATAGGGGTGGCCAGAAATAAAAGAAAATTGGACAGTGGCTTGGAAAATTGGAAACCAAATCAGTGAAGGAAAAATAATAATTCAATTCAATTGATTTTTAAAGGAGCAGAAACATGATTTAAAGAATTCAAGGGCAAAAAAGGCTTGTCTTTAGAGCTAGTTCATCCAAGAAGAATCATTTTTAGAGGAATCATCAAAAGAAGGTATGTATTAAATTATTTTTGTTATGTTTTTACAGTAGCATGAAACTATTTTCTTTTAATTTAAAAATCCTAGAACCTAATCCCTTTTGTTCAAAGTTAAAAACATTAATCCGTTACTTTATTTCCCAAAGAATTTAAAGTTATTAATTTTATTTCTTCAAAACCCCAAAATTCCAATTTACTTTCCAAATTATGTAAACTCTTAAAACATATTCTGTTTCTTATAAAAAAAACCCTAAAATACTTTTTCCAATTATATAAATCTTTTCTACTTACAAAAACTTTAATTTGTTTGGTTTAAACTTATAAAATCTCATAAAAATATCAAATTGATTTTCAATCCCAAAAGCTTCATGCATCACCCGAAACTCCAATCCAAAACTCCTAAAAGCCAAATTCAATTCCTAAACCTAAAATAGTAAACCAAAACCCTTTAAAACCATAAACCCTAACTTTTTTCTAAGCTCTAATCATTTAAAATATTAAAAACCATAAAAACACAAATACTTTAAATTTACACAGTAGCTTGAAATCACCATTTAAAACCATGAATCAAAAGTCTTTTAAAGTATCTAAAAACCTAGTTTCATGATTTCACCATTCAAATATTAATTTAGTTAATCAAAGAGTCTTACCAACTTTTTAAAACATAAAATCCTCAATCTATTTTAATTCCATAAAAAGTCACAGTAGTTATAATTGGACTTTTATTTGCTTTATTCAATTACATATTTGATTATGCTTTGTTTTATTTCTTATGCTTTAATTTATTTAAATTCAATGCTTGGTTTATTTTATTTATCATGGATGGATGTTTACTTTTTATTGATATTTAATACCTTTGATGAATGATTTATTTATGATGAATGATTATTTACTTTTATCAATTAATTTAGATTTCCAAAAGTTGTAAGAGGTATGTTTCCACTTGGTGGGTACCTCATTAGTTAAACATCATGTAATTTAATTTGCTTTTCTATTTTAGAACCAATGTAAAGGGCATGTTTCTACCTTTTGGTGGGTGTCCTATTTAGGCATGTGATGTAAGGACATGTTTCCATCCTTGGATGGGTGTCCATTTATTTGTTTTTTTTGGACATTGCTTTAATTTTAATATAATGATGCTTTCTTTTGATTATTGTGTGTAACATGGATAATGTTGTTATATTTAAGAATTTTATAATATTAAGACCTATAAAGGAGGTCGGTTCCAATGAACCGGGCGTTGTGGGGGTGCTGGGCCATTTCTCACCTTCCCCACACGTACCCAACTTTCCGAACCCATTAGGGGGTTGGGGATTCCTTAGGAATCGAGTTATCCACCCCTTTCTTTTTTTCCCGGCCCGTCCAGGTGGCGACTCCATTTTCTCCAAACTTAGGTCTGTGTTCTCTAAGGCCCTGAGCCTAAACAGTGTCGAAGTCGCAAGAACCATTCCATTGGGAGTGGGGACGAAAATCCCCACTCATAGTGGTGACTCCACTGGGGATAAGAGAAGTTGATTTCATTCTTTCTTATAATGACATTATCCATGGCATCATCTTAGATTGCATTGTGTACGTGAGTTAGGACACCCGTGTTACCCGTGTTATGTTATGTAAGGGATGACATACTTTCACTCAAGGTATGGAGATCGAGCATGGCATAACCACTCATAGCCTCGTACCATTTTGTATATACTTGCTATGGGAACCTAAGCCTTTCCAACCCAAAGACTAGCCTAGTTACTTTCCTTAGGTTTTACCCCAAATGCATGTTGTTTGACTATGGTTAATTTATCTTGGCTTAAATCATGGCTTATTTGGTTTGTTCTTTTCTAATATGACCTAAGTATATTGTAAGCTCAAAATAAACTTTTCTTTAAAGTCCAAAAGACTAAAGCTATTTTCAAAATTTTTTCAAGTTGGTCTTTGGACATAAGACTCTTCTAAAAAGATATCAAAAATTCTTTGGTCCATGGCCCAAATGCTAAGCCCAAAATCCATTTTTCTAAAATCTTTTACAATGGGCTTAGAAACAAAACTATTTTCACCAAACCTTTTCTTACAAAGATCTTGCGAAAATATTTAGGTCAATTATGAAATACCAAAAATCAATTGTGGGCCTAGTTTACACTAAGAATAAATTAACCATGGGCTTGTTTTTGGCATGAACCATTAGCTACCTTTTTCAAGTGAGAAATCTATTTATAATAAACCTCTTAATTTTGTTTTAATCCAACATAGCATAAAAGCTACTTTAGTTGGTTGAATGGATTAAAACCTAATTAATGAGAATTATCATGGATTGATTTCCATTTTCGAAAATATAGCTATTGGTTGAAACGTCTGAGGGAATTATTCGAAAGTAAGATACCTCATGTTGGTATTTTGTTAACCATATACCTAGGAATAGAGACTCGCCATTCGTGTGTGGATGTTATAAGGTTGGAAGGAACGTCCTATTTGTCCTTATTTGTTGATTGTTTGTGCATACATGCATACATTTGCATCTCATGTCATTGATCCTCTCTGGCTCACAGCCCTGGATTACGATAGTTCTAAAGCTTACAACAATCTGACCTACGCCGGAGATGAAGTATCTAGCAACGACTCAATCACTTGCTCACCTAAAACAATGGAGCCCGAACAAATTCAAAGGATGGTGGATGAGGCCCTCAATGCCAAGATGGAAGAAATCAAAGAGGCCCTAGCTGAGACCATGAAGAACCAGTTGACTGCAATCTTAGAAAACCATGCCGAGGCATCTGCTAGCACTAAGAAACCAAAGGACAAAGGGAAGACCAAAGTTAGTAAAGTGGTTTTTGATGATGAAAAGGTGATCATTGATGATGATGATGATTGGGCTCAATACTACCAAGATGTTCAAGAGAAGAAGAAAGAACCAAAGGTTTGTGAGAAAACAACTATCGAAAAGAGCGAGACATCCGATGTTGAAAAGATGATTGCTGATTTAGAAAGGAAATTTGAGAAGAAGCTAAAAATCGAAGAGATGTCTGAAATCGACAAACTATTTGAACAAGATGAAGAAGTTCCATACAAGTTCAAGATGCCATCCTTTGCAAAGTACATTGGCACCGGAAATCCTCATCTTCACGTGAAGCAATACATCACTGCCATGCAATCTGCCTGAGCTATTAAGGCTCAAACCCTAAGGTACTTTATGCTCTCATTGGACCCTGTTGTCCAAAACTGGTTCAATATCTTAGATGATGGAACACAAAAGAGTTGGGATCTACTTTACAAAGCCTTCATTCAATAATATGGATATAATGTTGAGTTAGAAGTTACCTTAATGGAAGTGGAGTCCATTAGGCAAAGGCCAAATGAGAATTTCGTAGATTATGTCAAGAGAGGGAGGAATAAGGCTGCTTTGCTCAAGAAAAGGCCCGATGAATCTGATCAAAAAAGGATGATCGTGAGAGGCGTCCTACCAAGTCTTCGTGAAAGGATGTCTCATACACTCATCTGTGACTTCAAAGATCTCCTCCAAGCTGGTCTACAAAGTGAAGAGTGGGAAAGGGAGAAAAATTGCTTTTCAATAAGAAGGAATGAGAAAGGAAATTATCAACCGGGCAATCAAAGCACACAAAAAGAAGTTGATGTTAATGCCACTAGTCAAGGAGGAATAAGGCAATTTTCAGAATTATGGAAGCCACTGTCTTGGGTTCTCAATAAGCTACAAAATAGGGGATTATTACAACCCTTGACTCCTCGTCCTTTGCCTAATCCTCTTCCACCTAACTTTGATACTAATGCATTTCGCCAATTCCATCAAAGGCCTGGACATGAAACTGACAATTGTATGAAGTTGAGGCATGAGATCCAAAATTTAATTGATAATGGCAAGTTGGCTGAGCCGGACAAGCCCAATACCAAAGGTAATCCATTTCCAAGGTTCAACAGATTACCTCCACCGGCAACCTTCATGGTGGGAAAAGGATTAGAAGAAGATTTTGTTTTATCATCCTTTTAAGATGGGGATATTGAAGATGTGAAAGGAAAAGAAGCTTAAACTCAACAAACTTTCCTTAGCTTGAATGTTGCTTTTCAATTTTACTTTCTTTAATATTTAATTGGAACTTTTCTTGTTTTTCAAATTTAAAGTTGCTTGAAATAAATTACTTTCATCAAAATTTTTATTGGCCTTTGTTCATTTTGGTGTTCAACCAATGAGGAATCTAGCTTGATAACTCATGAATTAATGTATTTATGCATCATGACTTGAATGACTTTACTAGATGAGGGAATTGCTCTATAGCATCGAGTTGTGCATGCTAACTTAGAGAGGGCTCCTGCATAATTACCTTTGTCTAGGTCCTAGTCAGTATTAGAACATGCTTTGACAAGCTTTCGAGGTGAAATTGAACTCTGCTTATTTAAGAGAGAAATGATCTAGGCATTGTTTGGTTAGCCAACAACTAGTATCCACCCAATTAAATATCAATCCCTAGTTGTCCCTTTGAGCCTTCATAAAATTTTAGCTTTCTTTTCATTGGTTTACAAACCCCAATAACCTTCCTTGAGTTGTTGTGACACTTTTGAAAAGTCTTATAATCACTAAGATAAAGAGGCAAGAAGATCAGAGAAAGCAATGATTAGTCAAGACCATAAGGGTAGTTGATGTTCTCAAGACCATAAAGATAGTTGAAGTTCTCAAGATCATAAGGGTAGTTGAATTTTTCAAAGACCATAAGGGTAGTTGAATTTCACTTAATATCTCTAATATATCAAGACAACATTAGAGTAACAAATGGTTTATCCCTGTTAATGAAGATTTATATTACTCCCGTCATCCATTATTGGAAGCCCAAGTTGGTACAAACAAGACAACTCAGTTTGAACTAAAAAAAAAAAGAAAAACAAAAAAGACAAAAAGAAAAGAAAAAGAAAAGAAAAAAAAGAGAGAAAAAAGAAAAAGAAAACCCAAAATGGTTCAAAAAGCCAAGTGAGTTCTCTTTTACCTAAGACAACAAAAGACTTCCATTTGGTTTATAAGGACGTCTTGACTTGAATTGGTCCAACCCAACTAAATATTTGATCAAAATCAAAGAAAAAGGGAGAAAGACTATTCAGTTCTTAAAAATTCTATACTTGACAGTCCTACAAGAAAGAGGGACAAAATGATAGAATGCTCAAAGAAAGGGAAGAATAAGAAAAATAAAAAAAGGAAAGGGAGAAGAGGAAAAGAAACAAATTTGAGTACCAAACTTTTTGCAAGGGAAAAGACTGTCCTAATCAAGATCCAGATTAATGCCGAGAAGATAGAAGGAATTTGGAGTCTAGAAAGATTATTCCCAACTGTCTAAAGTTTCAACAAGAAATTTGTAGTGTGAGGGTTTGTCCATTGTGTCACACCAGCTCCAATATCAAAATGGCCTTCACTTAAACATGTGTCCCTTATAGACCCCATTTCAAGCCTATCAAAGTCCTGTTGACCTCTCTTGGTAGGTAGAGTCTATTAGTGGAGATAGTTTGGATAAGCATGCATATGAGATAGACAATATTTAAACTTAAATGAGACATTTGGCCAAGTAATGTGTATGTGCCTATCTGAAGTGCAACAATTCTTGCTTAAATAGAATTGATTCCTGAGTTTAGTACGGTAACGAGGGTTGACATGTTATAGATATGTCAATTTGGAAAAATCAAGTCCTGAGGTACATTGACATTAATTTGGCAAAGCCAACATTTGTTTTCAAAATCAAAATTCAAAAAAAAAAGTGTTTTGTCATACAAAGCCTTCGAGCTAAGGGAAGTCTGTTGACATGATTATTGGCAAGGTCATGAAGAAGCTATCAGACGACATTCTGAAAAATAGTTTGAAAAGGATGTATCCCTAACTCTGCTACTTAGGGTCTCCACCACTCGTGTTTTCATCATCTTGAAGATAAAAGCCACAAATGCAAAGCTTTCGATCATTCCAATGCAAGACTTGAACGAGCGTCAAAAAGGAACCAATGAGAACACTTTTGCTAATCACCTCGATCTGTGAGTTGATGGAATGACTGTAAGTATTATTCATGCATATCATGCATACATGAGCATATCACATCACAATATCTTGTCTTGTATTGTCTATCCTTTATCAAAGTGAACAGCAAACACTCTGTGAAGTAAAGAATCAAAAGAAGATGTCAAATCAAGGGGGCATGGAAAGCCCATTGCTTGCAAAAGCCCCAGTCACTTTGCAAAGAGAAGAAATGCGTGCTTATGCAAAGAAATAGACAAGAAAAACATCAATCAAAGCTTGCATGGATAAAATCTTTGGTTTGAGCCTACACAGGGGGCAAAGTTTCTCCTTTTCAATTTTTTGAGTTTATATACCAGATATTTTTAAACTCACTTACAAATATTTTGCCACACAGGGGGGCAAGGAGAGGATATGAAGGCTAGCTAAAAGGGGCTGAATTTTTTGTAAAAGTGCAAAGGAAGAACAAAAAAGAATGGAATAAATAAAGAAAATTAGAATTCTCAAAAGAATGAAGATGCAAAAGACAAAAGATCAACCCAGCTAAAAGAGTTGAAGCCAGGGTAAAGACCCGACCTCCAATGGATAAAGATCCATTTTTCAAGGGTAAAGATCCGATCTCCAAGGATGAAGATCCATTTGCAAGGGTGAAGACCCGATCTCAAAGGATGAAGATCCATTTTTAAAGGGTAAAGACCCGATGTCAAAAGATGAAGATTCATTTTGAAGGATGAAGACCTGATCTCAAAGGATGAAGATTCATTCATTTTGAGGGTGAAAAACCACAATGCATAAAACAGCAGGAGCAGTCAGACTCCTTAAATGATAAAAGGTCAGTCAAACTCAATCTCGGGTCCAAGCACCCATTCTCGGGTCCAAGTACCCAAGCTCGGGTCAAAGTACCCAAATTCAGGTCCAAGTACTCATTCTCAGGTCCAAGCATCCATTCTCGGGTCCAAGCACCCATTCTCGGGTCCAAGTACCCAAATCAAATCTATCTCGGGTCCAAGTACCCAATCTCGGGTCCAAGTATCCAAATTCAATCCAATCCTGGGTCCAAGTACCCAAATCAATTTAATCCTGGGTCCAAGTACCCATTCTCGGGTCCAAGTACCCAAGCTCGGGTCAAATACCCAAACCAAGTTTAGGATAGAGTATCCAAACCCTATTTAGGATCGAGTGTCCAAATCCAGTTAGGATCGAGTTTCCGAACACAATTTAGGTTCGAGTATCCCAATCTAAATCCAGTTAGGATCAAGTATCCGAATCTAGTTAGGATCGAGTATCCGAGTCCAGTTAGGATCGAGTATCCAAATCAAGTTTAGGATCGAGTATCCGAACTCAATTTAGGATCGAGTGTCCAAATCCAATTTAGGATTGAGTGTCCCAATCAAGTTTAGGATCGAGTATCCGAACCCAATTTAGGATCGAGTATCCCAATCTAGTTTAGGATCGAGTATCCAAAGCCAATTTAGGATCGAGTATCCAAATCCAGTTTAGGATCGAGTATCCAAAGCCAATTTAGGATCGAGTATCCAAATCCAGTTAGGATCGAGTGTCCGAATCCAGTTAGGATCGAGTATCCCAATCCAGTTTAGGATCGAGTATCCAAAGCCAATTTAGGATCGAGTATCCAAATCTAGTTAGGATCGAGTTTCCGAATCCAGTTAGGATCGAGTATCCCAATCCAGTTTAGGACCGAGTATCCAAAGCTAATTTAGGATCGAGTATCTGAGTCTAGTTTAGGATCAATTATCTGAATCTCTCGGGTCCAGAACCCAAATTTTCCTTAGGTCCAGAACCTAAAATCATCCATTGAGTCCAAAACTCGAACCAGGTCCAGAACCCAAATTTTTCTTAGGTCGAGAACCTAGAATTATCCTTAAGTCCAGAACTCAAACCGGGTCCATAACATAAAATTTTCCTTAGGTCCAAAACCTAGAATCATCCTTGAGTCCAGAACTCGAACCAGGTCCAAAACCCAAATTTTTCTTTAGGTCCAGAACCTAGAATTATCCTTGAGTCCAGAACTCGAACCGGGTCCAAAACCCAAATTTTCCTTTGGTCTAGAACCTAGAATCATTTTTTAGTCCAAAACTCAAACTAGGTCCAGAACCCAAAACCTCAACCATCTCAAAAATTAAGTCTTATTACTTTCCACTCTCTTTCACTAAAGTTTCAGATCATTCAAGCAGGGGGCAAATTGCAGATCCTTAACTTTTGACCCAATCCGGTCCAATATGTTTTATTTAGTCCAAAATAATTTTTGTTTTCTAATTGGTCCAAAATAATTTTTGTTAAATAATTTTTGCTTTAGTATCCAATTTTTATTAATAAAAAATAAAAATAAACAAATAAAAGTCAAAAAATAAAAATAAAAATAAAAATCAGAGTCGAAAAAATCGGCGACAAAAAAATCATCGCGCGGGCCCGTGGGCATTTCGCCCGCAGGATTTTTCTGCGGGCAACACGCCCGCAAGCCCACTGCCTCTCCCACTGCCGCAGTTTCCTGCGGCAGATTTTTTTCGCCAGCGCATTTTTTCCTGCGGCAATTTTTTTCGGCAGCGCAACTTTTTCAACGCAAATTTTTTTGAAACCTAATTCAATTAGGTTTTGATTTCCTTTTCTTATTAATATTACTTGCCCTGATTAATTAGGATTATACATAAAAAAAACTCTATAAATAAGGACCAAAGAATTGGACAGTGGCTTGGAAAATTTGAAACCAAATCAATGAAGGAAAAGTAATAATTCAATTCAATTCATTTTTTAAAGGAGCATAAACACGATTTAAAGAATTCAAGGGCAAAAAAGGCTTGTCTTTGGAACTAGTTCATCCAAGAAGAATTATTTTTGGAGGAATCATCAAAAGAAGGTGTGTATTAAATTATTTTTGTTATGTTTTTACAGTAGCATGAAACTATTTTCTTTTAATTCAAAAATCCTAGAACCTAATCCCTTTTGTTCAAAGTTAAAAACATTAATCCGTTACTTTATTTCCCAAAGAATTTAAAGTTATTAATTTTATTTCTTCAAAACCCCAAAATTCTAATTTACTTTCCAAATTATGTAAACTCTTAAAACATATTCTGTTTCTTATAAAAAAACCCTAAAATACTTTTTCCAATTATATAAATCTTTTCTATTTATAAAAACTTTAATTTGTTTGGTTTAAACTTATAAAATCTCATAAAAGTATCAAATTGATTTTCAATCCCAAAAGCTTCATGCATCACCTGAAACTCCAATCCAAAGCTCCTAAAAACCAAATTCAATTCCTAAACCTAAAATAGTAAACCCAAACCCTTTAAAACCTTAAACCCTAACTTTTTCTAAGCCCTAATCCTTTAAAACATTAAAAACCATAAAAACACAAATACTTCAAATTTACACAGTAGCTTGAAATCTCCATTTAAAACCATGAATCAAAAGTCTTTTAAAGTATCTAAAACCCTAGTTTCATGATTTCACCATTCAAATATTAATTTAGTTAATCAAAGAGTCTTACCAACTTTTTAAAACATAAAATCCTCAATCTATTTTAATTCCATAAAAAGTCACAGTAGTTATAATTGGACTTTTATTTGCTTTATTCAATTACATATTTGATTATGCTTTGTTTTATTTGTTATGCTTTAATTTATTTAAATTCAATGCTTGGTTTATTTTATTTATCATGGATGGATGTTTACTTTCTATTGATATTTAATACCTTTGATGAATGATTTATTTATGATGAATGATTATTTACTTTTATCAATTAATTTAGATTTCCAAAAGTTGTAAGAGGTATGTTTCCACTTGGTGGGTACCTCATTAGTTAAACATCATGTAATTTAAGGGCATGTTTCTACCTTTTGGTGGGTGTCCTATTTAGGCATGTGATGTAAGGACTTGTTTCCATCTTTGGATGGGTGTCCATTTATTTGTTTTGTTTGGACATTGCTTTGATTTTAATATAATGATGCTTTCTTTTGATTATTGTGTGTAACATGGATATTGTTGTTATATTTAAGAATTTTATAATATTAAGACCTATAAAGGAGGCCGGTTCCAATGAACCGGGCGTTGTGATGGTGCTGGCCATTTCTCACCTTCCCCACACGTACCCAACTTTCCGAACCCATTAGGGGGTTGGGGATTCCTTAGGAATCTAGTCATCCACCCCTTTTTTTTTCCAGCCCGTCCGGGTGGGGACTCCATTTTCTCCGGACTTAGGTCCATGTTCTCTAAGGCCCTGAGCCTAAACAGTGCCGAAGTCGCAAGAATCATTCCACCGGGAGTGGGGGCGAAAATCCCCGCTCACAACAGGCGAGACCAGCTTCACCCCAACCAAAAGATGGTACCATCCTAAAATAAGAAAGGGCCTTCAACACTGACAAGTGGATGGAGGATTCAGTGCTGCCTAAGATTGTAGACCCAAGCAAATATAACAAAAATCCGTCCAGAAAACTGTTTGGCCGTGTCTCTGTGAACCCGTCCTTCGTAGTTCATCCAATAACTATAAATCAGTTCAATTTTTATCTTAAAAGGCCCTTTATATGATGGTTCCATACCAATTAATTCCTGAATTTCTTCAAATGTTAAAATATTATTGGTCAGAGGAACCGAAACACCATCATATCGAAGGCCGGATTATAGTAGTAAAATCGACCGAACCAATTGTCATCTCTCCAATGGGCAAGTGAAAAGTGTGGGTTGTGTCCAACCATCATTCTGCAAGTGCCTAGACTACGCTCCGGTCTATCTGATACTCCTCCGATGGCAATTGTAAGATGAAGCTCTCAAATCCGCAATCTCGGATAATCTCCTTACCCGAGAAGGCACTACATCATACCATTGTTGGGCTTTGTAGATACACCCTCCGGCCCAAACAACGCAATGATCATGCTAACACGGAGCTAGGTAAGTTAATACCAGGTAAGTACATATTATTCTATCAGCTTAAATTAATTTATTTTTCCTAAATTTTTTAAAAAATAATAATATAAAATAAAAAATAAAGACAAACACAATAATAATAAAAGAGCATAATATAAAAACATAAATAAAAAATAATAAAATAATAAAATAATAAAAAATAATAACAGAAATAGAAGAAAAATAATTACCGCACTCTTTTGGTTGGAACTACGATGAAGCGGCATCCCGGCTAGTAGATCTATATTTCCATCTTCATGATGCCGAATAAACTCTAATAACTCGGCATTAGAATGAGTCCCTAACCTTGAAGTATGCATTTTTTTGAAAACTATGTGCTAATTTTAAAAGAATTTGAGAATTATAGAAATTAAGAATTTAGCTGTGAATGAAATGAATGAATTCGTTTGTGTATATAGAGAAACAGCAAGGAAAAAAACAAAATTCAAAAGTAAATTTTACTGTTGATGAATAGTAAATTACTATTGATGAATAGTAAATTACTATTTCCAATTGTAAATACTATTTACTACTATTTTTGAATAGTAAGTTACTATTTATGAATAGTAAATAGTGCATGAACAGTGACTATACAGTAAACAAACAGTAAATTCAATTATTCAATTTAATCATTCAAATACTTGCGTGTGTATAAATATTTTTACATGCAAGGGGCAAAAAAGAAGACGTGCATAAAAATTAGTAAAACTTTTTGAAATAAAAAAATTATTAGCTCGGGTCCAGAACCCAAATTACCCTTAGGTCTAGAATCTAGAATATTTTCTAAGCCCAGAACTTAGCTCTGGTCTAGAACCCAAATTTTTCTTAAGTCCAGAACCTAGAATCTTTTCTAAGTCCAGAACCTAGCTCGGGTCCAGAACCCAAATTATTCTTAGGTCCAGAACCTAGAATCTCTTTTAAGTCCAGAACTTAGCTCGGGTCCAGAATCCAAATTACCCTTAGGCCCAGAACCTAGAATCTCTTCTAAGTCCAGAACTTAGCTCGGGTCCAGAACCCAAATTACCCTTAGGTCTAGAACCTAGAATTTCTTTTAAGTCCAGAACTTAGCTCGGGTCCAGAACCCAAATTTTACTTAGGTCGAGAACCTAGAATCTCTTTTAAGTCCAGAACTTAGCTCGGGACCAGAACCCAAATTTTCCTTAGGTCCAGAACCTAGAATCTTTTCTAAGTTCAGAACTTAGCTCGAGTCCAGAACTCAAATTATCCTTAGGTCCAGAACCCAAAATTTACTTAGGTCCAGAACCTAAAATTATCCTTGAGTCCAGAACTAGAACCGGGTCCAGAACCCAAAACCTCAACCATCTCAAAAATTAAGTCTTATTGCTTTTCACTCTCTTTCACTAAAGTCTCAGATCATTCAAGTAGGGGGCAAACTGTAGACCCTTAATTTTTGACCCAGTCCGGTCCAATATATTTTAATTAGTCCAAAATATTTTTGTGTTGTCCAAAATGTTTTAATTGTCCAAAATAATTTTTGTTATCTTAATTAAATAATATTTGCTTTAGTATTTAATTTTTATAATTAATAATAAATAATAATAATAATAATAAACAAATAAATAAAAATAATAAAAATAAAAAAATCGGCGACGAAAATTTCGTCTCCGAAATGGGTTGCGGCAAAATGGCCTTGGGCCATTTCGCCCGCAGATTATTTCTGTGGGCAAAATGGCCTGCAGGCCAATTTTTACTCGCAGCCCGCAGCCAGCTGCTGCAGCTTTTTTGTCAGCGTAATTTTTTCGTAGCAGTTTTTTTTTCCAGCGCAATTTTTCCGCAGCAGTTTTTTTTTTTGCCAGCGAAATTTTTTCGACGCAAATTTTTTCGAAACCAAATATAATTAGGTTTTAGTTTTCTTTTCTTAATTAATGTTAGATTCCGTGAATAACTAAAATTAATCATAAAAATCTTATATAAATAAGGACTAAAATAACACAGAATAGGGGGAAAATTGTGACGAAATTGAGGAGGAAAACCTTGAAAGGAAATCGGATTTTAAAAGTTCCTTCTGGCAGTGAAATCAAGGGGACTTTTGAGAGAGCAAACAAGCAATTCAATCCATCAAAGGCAGCAAAGCTTGTCTTTGTTCTTGTTCATCCAAGAAGAAATTTTTGGTGGAACAAACAAACGGAGGTATAAATGTCATATTTCTTCACAGTAGCTTAAATCATCCAATTATCTCTTTTGATTCAAAAAACCATAGAACTTTAATTTACCTTTCCTAAAGCTTAAAAACCTTAATTCGTTTATTTGTTTTCCAAAAATCTTAAAATTGTTGTTTTTGTTTCTTCAAAATCTCAAAACCCTAATTTGCTTTCTTAAACCCTAATTCCCTTAAAACCTTAAACCCTAATTTTTCTATATCCTAATCTTTAAAATCTTAAAACCTTATAAATTTAAATATTAAAATTCAATATGGTAAATACAAAATAATGATCCAGTAACCGTAAATCATAAATCTAAATGTTTTAAAGTGTCCAAACCCTAATTTCATGATTTTACTCCTCAAACACTAATTTGGTTAATTAAAGAACCTTATCAATCCTTAAAATCATAAAACTTTGCTCCATTTCAATTCTTTTAAAAATTTACACTAGCTTAAACCCATGAATTCCAAAACCCTAAACACATTAAATAAATAATCTTAAATAGAAACAGTAGCCCTAATTTGAATCTTTACTTGCTTTATTTAATTTTATTATGAAGTCTATTATATGCTTTAATTTATTTTCAATGCTTTGTTGGTTTATTTAATTTCAATGGTTAAGTTATTTAATTTATCATGGATGTTTATATTATATTTTAATTGATATCTTTGATGAAAGATTTATTTATGATGAATGGTTATTTACTTTTATCGATTTATTTTGATTTTCAAATGTTGTAAGAGGTATGTTTCCACTTGGTGGGTACCTCATTAGTTAAATATCGTGTAATTTAAATTGCTTTTCTATTTTAGAACCAATGTAAAGGACATGTTTCTACCTTTCGGTGGGTATCCTATTTAGGCATGGAGTATGTAAGTGCATGTTTTCATCTTCTGATGGGTGTCCATTTATTTGTTTTGCTTGGACATTATTTTGATTTTCAATATATCGATGCTTTATTTTAATTATTGTGTGTAATATGGATAATGTTGTTATATTTAAGAATTCTATAATATTAAGACCTGTAAAGGAGGTCGGTTCCAATGAATCGGGCGTTGTGGGGGGTGCTGGGCCATTTCTCACCTTCCCCATATGTACCCAACTTTTCAAACCCATTAGGGGGTTGGGGATTCCTCAGGAATCGAGTCACCAACACCATTCTTTTTTCCCAGCCCGTCCGGGTGGTGACTCCATTTTCTCCGGACTTAGGTCCATGTTCTCTAAGCCCCCGAGCCTAAACAGTGCCGAAGTCGCAAGAGCCATTCCACCGGGAGTGGGGGCAAAAATCCCCGCTCACAGCCGGCTATCTCCATCAAAGGAAAGGAGAAATTTGCTTCTTTTAAGCTCAAGTAATTGAAGGATTTCAAGTGTTCAAGTTGGAGTTTTGAGGATTTTCTCCACATTTGGTAAGTTTCAAACTTGTTTCCTTGATTTTCTGTGGAAGTTTGTATATGTGTGAATTGGATGTTTTGTGTAGTATGTGTTAATGGTTGGTATTGGTATGTATGAAGTTCTTTTGAGTAGTTAACTATGAATTAGGGTTGGATTGAAGAAAAGGTTAAGTTTGGTAAAGAGAATAAGAGTTTTGTGTTGTGTAACTTTTGAGTTATGAAGTCATGTTTGTAATTGTGTATTTTTACTTTTAATGGAGTTGTTTTGATATTTATACAAGTATTTTGTGGTATAATCATGGATCTGATTGAGATTGAATAGAGTTGAGAAGGATAAAGAAAGATAATTTTGGATCTGACAAATTATGTATTGATATCAGGATTTTGGCCTAACACGCCCAGTAACATGGCTATGTCTTTAGGCATGTCGATGGCTCTATTTTAGTGTTGGTGGCACATGTAATGGCACGCCCATGTCACAGCTTCTGTAATGTTATAGTATTGATACGCGCAGTGACACGCCCATGTCACTAAGCGTGTCACAGCTACTGTGTTGTAGGAGTTTTGACACGGGCAGAGACACGCCCATGTCTCAAGACGTATCTTATCTGCTGTAATATAGAGCTTAGGATATGGTCATTGACACACCCATGTCACTTAGCATGTCAAAGCTTCTGCATTGTGGGTTTAGGGCACGGTCATTGACACACCCATGTTGTTGAGCATGTCATGTTTAGATTTTGCCCTAGATAATTCTTTTTCTTATTTTCCTTTGTGTTTCTTATCCTTGTGTTGAGAGGTTTTGTATATGCCTATAAGTGTGTTACTAAGTGATTATTTATAATCACATTTTTTTAGGCTTAGAAGAGACTTGAGTTACCCAATCCAAGTGTTGAGGGATATCTTGCAAGAGGAGGTTGAAAGTGGTGTTTGAGCTTGTTTTGTTGCTTTTAGAGGTAAGAACAAACTTTGAATAATTGCTTATATTTGCATGACATTTGGACTTAACACATTTGGTTGAAAAATGTGTTAAGTTACTTACTACATTGTTGGTATATGAGTAATATACTATGATTTGTATAATGTCACAAATGCATTATATATAATGTGAACTATGTGCAAAATATGATAATGACCCAAAATGTATGGGTAATGCAAATTGTTATTTATACATTAATGATGGTATGTAAAGCCATTGGTGATAGCTATATTGATATAAATGAGAAAATTTAGGCATTGTGCCTAGCTTGATCATGAGAAAATGAGAAAGATATTGATAATGGCATTATGAAAGAATTGTGTGCCTAGTATGTAATTCAATTTTTAGAGTCTTGTGTTTGGCAGCATACCTAAGACGTAACAGTCCCTTAAAACTGAGTTGGGCTTGGTCCTTGAAGCCTAGTTGGGATGTTAAATGATGTAGCAGTCTCTTGAAGCTAGGTTGTGATACGAACCAGCCACGAGGCAAGGATCCATTGGTGCTTCCAAATAGGCCATTGACTAGGAGCAGAGCTAAGAAGTTTGGAGCAGCTATGGGATTGCATATTCAAGATCAAATTTCAAGGAAGTGACTGAAATGGCAATCGAAAAGTACACAATAGAGGTTGAAGAAGGCACACACCAAAGCTGATTATGATGCTTAGTGTGAATATGGAAGCTAAAGGCTAGCTAAAGAGGTCCAACGTGCAAGAAAGGTCCATGGGGGGTTCATATACAGCCTTGGGAAGTAATTTAAGGCCCATGGATAGCCCAAATAGTGTGGGGCGTGTTCTAATTTTGAAGGGATTTAGTTTGGCCAAATTTTTGCATCTTTTGGCACATGGGATGTGTGGTCCCCTATTTAGTTATTTCAGAATATTAGTTTGTTTCCGTAATTTCTATTTTCCTTAGTGGGTTAGGATTTTGACTTTGTAGCTTTCCTTTTCCCATTAGAATTAGGGATTCGGATTTTATTAGCCTTTTAGTATAAATAGGGCCTTATTTTCTTCTAAGCACACTTTTTTTTTGACAAATTATATTCTCAATTTTCTTATTGAAAATTTCGGCCATCATAGAACAAGAGTGGATTCTCTTTTTCTTTTGATTGCATCAAGAATTAGATTTACTTATTAATTTCGATTGTGGCGTTCTTCTAATTCGAGCTTCCTAAATCCTTCCGTTATAAGTGTTCGTGCTTTGCTAAGCAATTGGGTGCTTCAGAAGGTGGTTTTTCCTTCGTTCTTGGTTTTCTTCTATCAATTGTGCATTGGGGTTTGAGGCCTTCATTGCCATAGGGTTCTGCGTTATTTGGTATCAGAGCCAATTACGGGTAAATCTTTATCTATCTGTCTTTCTAGGGTTGTTTTAATTATTCTGTTAGGGTTCTAATTTTGGATTTTAAATTGGGTCAGAGTCTTTATTATTCTGAATTGGGTTTGTTTTATTTATTCCGAATTGGATTTGTTTTATTTGTTCCGAATTGGGTTATTCTATTTGTTCTATTTTGAATTTTCGAATTAGGTTATAGAATTCTTTGTTCAATTTTGAAATTATGTTCTTGCCTTTTGATTCGAAATACGTTTTTCTTATTCCGAATTGGGTATAAAGTGGACTGAAGGCTTTGTGTTTGGTTAGTGATCAAAGGATAGTGACCATATCCTAAAAAAAATAGTACAAAATTACTTCAACAAAAATTCTTTGCTTTTCTAGTAATTTAAGGTATTAGAATCGTTTTAAATCAGGTTGAAAGTAATCAAAATTTTGGCCACCAATTTTGGCCAATTGAGGGGCTGTTTTATTACGTTTTTCTTACTGATTTGAAAGTTTTCTTTTCGAAATTGAATTCTTGGGGAGTCTTAATACTAGCTTTCTTGGGTAGAATTATTAGGTCCATAAACTAACTTGCTAAGGTGAGTTGTTTTGATACATTTTGACCAGATTCGTCATAATTTTTGACCTCTTTGTTTCTTTTTCTTATTTGAGCTACCGTTTTGATTCCGTGACATTGCTAGAGTATTATTTGTTTTATTCTATACTCTGGTTGATATAATCGTGTGACCCAAAATTTTCTTGTGTTGCCTCCAAAATTGTCAAGTTTCTTTCTAGGTGTCATTCTAGGATTTAGGTTCTAGTTCCCTTGAATGTGATTGGTGATTGATTTGTGAACCTTTGTTCTAAAGTGCAATCGAAGAATTAGCGAAGGTGAGGTAATGAGTAGCAATTCTAGTAGAGATAAAAGCATAGCTGTTGAGAAAGAAGAGATGAGTATCCAGGATATTGCAGATGATCTTGAGATGTACAACCAAGCAAATGAGGGCAATATGGAAAGAATAGCAAATACGTTGGCTAGCTTGCAGCAGTCCATGGAATGCTTAATGCAAGCACAACAACCTGCTCCAATAAGGCTACCACAGAGAATTCTACAACCAGCAAGATCTAAAGAGAGCAGTTAGGAGGAGAGCACCAAGAGGTGCGTATGAGAGAGGCTGTGTGGCTAATTATGGATTTGAAGAAGGAGAGGCTGAAATTTATCAAGCACATATCAATGATAATGATTTGACTTCCATCAAAATGAAGGTTCCTCAATTTAGAGGGAACAATAATGCTGAAGAATACATTGAATGGGAGCGCAAAGTAGAGCAAATTTTTGAGTGCCATAATTATTCTGAAGAAAAGAAGTCACACATAGTAGCTGTGGAGTTCAAGGGTTATGCAACATTCTGGTGGGATCAACTAAAATCCACTAGAAGAGGCAAGGGGTTGAGAGCCACACCCGCATGGGAGGAGTTGAGAGACCTGATGAGGCAGCGATTTATCCCTTCTCATTATTATAGGGATCCTTATAATCACTTGGCATGACTGGTGCAAGGTGGCAAGAGTGTAGAAGAATACCACAAGGAGATGGAGATGACCATGGCTAGAGCTAATATTGAGGAAGATGAACAATGGATGATGTCTAGATTTCTTGGAGGACTTAATCAGAATATTGCAAGTGAGTTGGACATGTATGATTACAATGCCATAGAGGAGATGGTTGATAAAGCTATGAAGATAGAGAGGAGGTTAAAGAGCAAGAGTTCCACCAAACTTGGCTATGGGAGACCACAAAATGTGTTTGGGAGTAATTCGGCCTATAGAGGACCCCAATATAGTGGTGGGGCAAATTCAGCCAATAGGGGGTGAAGAGAAAGGGGAGTTCAAGAATTCATTCCAGAAAAGCAATGTTGCAACCTCCAGTGGAAAAGGGCCATCTAGTGGTCCAAACAAGCAAATAGGTACGCCTAACACTACCACTCCTAGTAGGGAGATTAAATTTTTTAAGTGTTTAGGGAATGGGCATATTGCATCCCAATGTCCAAATATAAGAGTTATGATTGCTACTGCTGATGGTGATGTTGTGTCTGATTTTGAACCTAGTGATAATGATAATGATGATGTTGGGAACTTTGATTCTCCTATATATGATGATGTTGGTAGTGATGAGCATGTTGATTGTACTTTGTTAGCTGAGCGTGGTGAATTGTTAGTTGCTAGGCATGCATTGAATATGCAGGTGAAAGAGGAAAGTCTAGTACAGCGTGATAATATTTTTCATACTAGATGCTTAGTGAATAATAAGGTTTGTACACTTATTATTGATAGTGGAAGCTGTACTAATGCTGCAAGTACTACTATGGTTGAAAAATTGGGGTTAGAATGTATGAAGCATCCCAATCCTTATAAGTTGCAGTGGTTTAATGATATTGGTGAGGTGAAAGTAACTAAGCGAGTGAAGGTACCATTTTCAATAGGCTGGTACAAAGATGAAGTTGATTGTGATGTAGTTCTTATGCAAGTTGGACATATGTTGTTGGGCAGACCGTGGCAACATGATCGGAGAGCGCAACATGATGGGTTTTCTAATAGGTACACATTTACCTATGAAGGAAAATAGGTCACTCTTGTTCCATTATCACCCCTAGAAGTGTATGAAGATCAAAGAGAGATGATTGAGAAAGAGAGGCAAGTTGGGGCTACCAATTCAAAAATTAAGGGGAGTTTGAGAGAACATGATAAGGTGAGTGAGAGTGAAAAGCAAATGGGAAAAGAAGCCAGAAAAGAAACAAAACAAATAAATGGCCCATTTGTGAGAGAAAATAAGAAAGAAGGGAGAGCAAAACAAACTTTTTATGCAAGAGTGAGAGAGGTTAATTTTGCAATGTCTATTGGGCAGCCATTATTACTCATTAGATACAAAGAAACTTTGTTTGCTGACACTAATGTTTCGCTTGATAGTTTGCCTTCTAGTTTTGTGTCTTTGTTGCAGGATTTTCAGGATGTGTTTCCAGATGAATTACCTAGTGGATTGCCACAACTAAGAGGAATTGAGCATCAAATAGACTTCATGCCTGGTTCTACCATCCCAAATAGACCAGCTTACCAGAGGAATCCCATGGAAACGAAAGAGATGCAAAAACAAGTAGATGAGTTACTGGAGAAAGGGCTGATTAGAGAGAGTTTGAGTCCGTGTGTTGTTCCTGTGTTGTTGGTTCCAAAGAAGGATGGCACGTGGAGAATGTGTGTTGATTGTAGGGCTGTAAATAAGATCACAGTGAAGTATCGACATCCTATACCATGACTTGATGACATGTTGGATGAGCTGCATGGTGCCAGGTATTTTTCTAAAATTGATCTTATGAGTGGATATCATCAAATTCGTATGAAACCTGGTGATGAATGGAAAACAGCATTTAAAACTAAATATGGTCGATATGAGTGGTTAGTAATGCCTTTTGGGTTGTCTAATGCACCTAGTACTTTTATGAGACTAATGAACCATGTTTTGAGAGCTTATTTGGGCAAATTTGTTGTAGTCTATTTTGATGATATTCTGATTTATAGTAAGACTTTGGATGATCATGTTGAGCATGCTAGGCTAGTTTTGGAAGTATTGAGAAATGAAAACTTATATGCCAAGCTTAAGAAATGCACATTTTGCATAGACAGGCTTGTGTTTCTTGGTTTTGTTGTGAGTGCGCAGGGCGTTGGAGTAGATGAAGAGAAAGTGAAAGCTATAAAGGAGTGGCCTACTCCAAAAAGTGTGACGGACATGAGGAGCTTTCATGGATTGGCTAGTTTCTATAGGAGGTTCGTGAAGGACTTTTCTACTATTGCAGCACCATTAACTAGCATAATCAAAAAGGAAGTTGGGTTCCAATGGGGAGAGGAGCAACAAAAGCCTTCGACTGCCTGAAAGGGAAGTTGACATCCTCTCCTATTTTATCATTACCTAATTTTGAGAGTACATTTGAGATTGAGTGTGATGCTTCTGATGTAGGTATTGGAGCTGTGTTGATGCAAGAGAAGAAGCCCATAGTCTATTTTAGTGAGAAACTCAATGGTGCACAATTGAACTATTCCACTTATGATAAGGAGTTGTATGCCTTGGTGAGAGCATTGTACGTGTGGCAGCACTACCTCCTTCCAAAGGAGTTCGTGATACATACGGATCATGAGTCCCTCAAACACTTGAAGGGACAAGGTAAGTTGAACAAGAGGCATGGTAAGTGGATAGAATTTATAGAACAATTCCCTTATGTTGTTAAATACAAGTAAAGAAAGGATAATATAGTGGCTGATACGTTGTCTAGAAGATATACATTGCTATCTGTGTTGAGTTCTAAATTGCTTGGTTTTGAGTATGTTAAGGACTTATATGTAGGTGATGTTGATTTTGGCAATGTGTATGTTGCATATGAACATGGAGCTTTTAATTCATTTTATAGGCATGATGGATACTTGTTTAAGGGAAATAAATTATGTGTGCCTAAATGTTCCTGCGTGATTTGCTTGTGTTAGAATCTCATTGTGGGGGATTGATGGGACATTTTAGGGTAGCTAAGACTTATGATATCTTGTTTGAGCATTTTTATTGGCCGTCTATGCGTAAGGATGTTGAGAGATTGTGTTCTGCTTGTATTGCTTGTAGACAAGCAAAATCTAAGTCTATGCCTCATGGTCTATATATGCCTTCACCTGTACCTAGTTCACCTTGGATTGATATTAGCATGGATTTTGTGCTTGGATTGCCTAGAACTAGAAAAGGTAGGGATAGCATTTTTGTAGTTGTTGACAGGTTTAGTAAGATGGCACATTTTATTCCTTGTCATAAAGCTGATGATGTGATTGTTGTAGCTAATTTGTTCTTTAGAGAAGTGGTTCGACTACATGGGGTGCCTAGGACTATTGTGTCTGATAGACATGCTAAGTTTTTGTCCCATTTTTGGAGAGTTTTGTGGGGTAGATTAGGAACTAAGCTTTTGTTTTCTACTACTTGTCATCCACAATCAGATGGGCAAACAGAGGTAGTTAATCGTACACTTGGTACATTGTTGAGAGCTATAGTGGGAAAGAATTTGGCTGCTTGGGAAGATTGTTTACCTTTTATTGAATTTGCTTATAATCATTTTATTCATTCTTCTACAGGTTATTCACCATTTAAGCTTGTTTATGGTTTTAACCCATTAACTGTACTTGATCTTATTCCTTTACCTTCACATAAGCTTGTTAGTTTAGATGGAGATAGCAAAGCAGAATTGGTGAAGGCTATGCATGAGAAAGCTCGAGTTAATATGGTGAAAAAGAATAAGTCATATGCTGATCGAGTGAATAGAGGACGCAAGAAGATAGTGTTTGCTCATGGGGATTGGGTTTGGGTACACTTCCGAAAGGAGAGGTTTCCAAATCAAAGGAAGAATAAGCTTGATGCACGTGGTGATGGTCCATTTCAAGTGTTGGCAAAGATCAATGATAATGCATACAAGATAGACTTGCCTGGTGAGTATGGTGTTAGTGCTACTTTTAATGTGTCTGATTTATCTCCTTATGATGATGCAGATTTGAGGACAAATCTTTTTGAAGAGGGGGAGAATGATATGAACCAGCCACGAGGCAAGGATCCATTGGTGCTTCCAAATGGGCCATTGACTAGGAGCAGAGCTAAGAATTTTGGAGCAGCTATGGGATTGCATATTCAAGATCAAATTTCAAAGGAAGTGATTGAAATAACAATGGAAAAGTGCACAATAGAGCTTGAAGAAGGCACACCAAAGCTGATTATGATGCTTAGTGAGAATATGGAAGCTAAAGGCTAGCTGAAGAGGTCCAACATGCAAGAAAGGTCCATGGGGGTTCATATACAGCCTTGGAAAGTAATTTAAGGCCCATGGATAGCCCAAATAGTATGGGGCGTGTTTTTATTTTGAAAGGATTTAGTTTGGCCGAATTTTTGCATCTTTTGGCACATGGGATGTGTGGTCCCCTATTTAGTTATTTCAGAATATTAGTTTGTTTCCATACTTTCTATTTTCCTTAGTGGGTTAGGATTTTGACTTTGCAGCTTTCCTTTTCCCATTAGAATTAGGGATTCGGATTTTATTGGCCTTTTAGTATAAATAGGGCCTTATTTTCTTGTAAGCACACTTTTTTTTTTTGACAAATTATATTCTCAATTTTCTTATTGAAAATTTCGGCCATCATAGAACAAGTGTGGATTCTCTTTTTCTTCTGATTGTATCAAGAATTAGATTTACTTATGAATTTTGATTGTGGCGTTCTTCTAATTCGAGCTTCCTAAATCCTTCTGTTATAAGTTTTCGTGCTTTGCAAAGCAATTGGGTGCTTTAGAAGGTGGTTTTTCCTTCGTTCTTGGTTTTCTTCTATCAATCGTGCGTTGGGGTTTGAGGCCTTCATTGCCATAGGGTTCCGCGTTAGGTTGGACCTAATCTTTGAAGCCTAGTTGAGATGTTGCATATGAGGTTATCCTCATTGTGATTATGATTTGCCTTTGAGGCTAGACACATGGTGTCATCTTAGACCAAAGTAGTAACTCTGGGATTTGAATAGCATATTAGATCCTTTTGGGCCCATGCTTGTGTTTGTTTTTATGTGAATTATGAATTGTAGAACAATTGATCAATATATTAAGATATAATGTTATAAGATATAATATCCTTATGCATTGTGCATTGGCATTGCATTTGAACTTTATTGTTATCAAAGTTTGTATTACTAGTGTAACATCCTAAAATTTTTGAAAATTTTTAATTTTTGAAAAATTTGATAAAATAAATTATAATTTAAAAGGATAAATTAAATTAATGGTTTTAAATGAAAAATGAAGGGATTTTAAATGAAAAAGTGGAATATATATGTGATATATATGCAAAATATACATAACATATTTAAAAGTCAACACTTTTTAAAAGAAAAGGGTATTTTGGTAATTAAAACTTATAAATTCAAAATTAATAAAATAAATCAAAAATAAATTATTTTTGAATGGAAGAGAGAAATTAGGACTTTTAATTTATTAAAAAAATAATTAAATAATTAAATATTAAATTATTTTAATATATATATATATATGTGGTTTACAAAAAAGATGAAAACGAAAAGAAATATTAAAAGTCTTCTTCTTCTTCTTCTTCTCTTTCCTTTGGCCAAATTTTCCATGGGAGCTAGACCAAGAATTTGATTCTACCATACTCTATAAATTAAATAATTTAACAAGTTTCAAGTGGATTTTTGGTGATTTCCACCAAAATTAGTAAGTTTCCATCTCTTTTCTTTAAATTCCTTGGAAATTTGGATTATGTGAGTTTTGGAATTTTGATGTAGTATGTTATAATTGTTGGAATGGGTGTGTATGATGTTATTTTGGGTATTAAACAATGGTTTTAAGGTTAGATTGAAGAGATGATGGAGTTTGGATAAAGAATGGTGAAGAGAGAGAATTTAGGGTTATGGATTTTTGGGGTTTTGAAAATAGGAACTTTAATTGTGAAAATTGGTTCTAAATGAGTTGTTTTGATTCATAAACAAGTATTTTAAAGTCAAATATTGGATTTAGTGGTGTTGGGTTGGAGTTTGAGAATGGAAGCGGAGATTTAGGGTTTTGGAAAAGTGATTTTCCAAAGTGGTTGAATTATGTGATTTTATTTGTTTAAGCATGTTGTTTAGTGTTAAAAGTGATGAATATAAGCTTGGAATGAGTAATGGATTGTGTTGGAATGGAAAACCTTCAATGGGGGAAGGTTATGCCATTTTTGAGATTTTGTGTATAAGAGTGTATTTTTATAATGTAAATGATTTAAATGTATAAAAACATGCTTTTAATAATATAAATAAACTTAAAACACTAATTTAATTGTAGTAGAATGGAATTCTAATGTTGAAGTAAGGAAAGGCTAAATTTTTGAAAATTTGTAGGAGTGATGTGTAATTATGGTTTAATGTTGGAAATGCCATTAAATGTGATACTAAATGATTATTTGCTATCACATTTGGTTTAGGCATTGAGGGAGGTTGATTTGCTTCATCCAAGTGGTGAAGGGCAAGTTGGAAAGATTGGATTGGAGGTTGTTTTAAGCTTGCTTTGGGTTGCTAGTAGAGGTATGTACAAACTTTAAATATAATGCTTATATTTGCATAACATTTGGACTGAACACATTTTGGTTGAAAAATGTGTTAAGCTACTTGGTTCATTGATTGTGTATGAATAATGTGCTATGACATTTGTAATGTCATATATGTGTTAAATGCATTGTGAAAAGCCATTGATAATGGCTAAATTGTGTAAAATGTGAAATATGCATATTATGTGAAAATACCCAAAGTAATTGGGTAATGTGTTGTGAATACAAAAAATGAGATATGTGAAATAATGAAATGAATTGTTATTGATAAAAATGAGAAAAGTGAGAAAAGTGAGAAAAATGAGAAAAATGAGAAAGATGTGAAAAATGAGAAAAGTGAGAAAAAAATGTTAAAATAAGGCAATGTGCCTAGATTGAATATGTGACAAAGAGAAAGAGATTAATAATGAGAAAAATGAATAAATTGTGTGTCTAGTATGTTATTCAATTTTTAAAGTTCTAGGTTTGGCGGCATGCCTATGATTGCCTATGGGCTAAATGCTGGAATGGTGAAAAGACTGGGTCGTAAGCCAGGCCATAAATATGATGTTTTTAGGGTGAAAAGACTGGGTCGTAAGCCTCAAAACTGTAGTAGTCTAGCCGGGTTGAGGACCAAGATACTGAGGCCTAAGGGTCTAGCCAAGTTGAGGTTCAAGAGACTGGGGCTGTTACATTATCCATGGATATATTGCCTACGGGGCTAGACACATGGTGTCATTATGGACCAAAGCAGTAACTCTAAAATTTGAATAGCATATTAGATCCTTTTTGGGCCTATGATTGTCTTTGTTTTAATGTGAATTATGAATTATGATACAATTGAGCAATATAATGTTATGAGTTGTGATTATGAAATATTTGAAAAAAATATAAGAAAGTGGAATGATGTGACATCTATATGCATTGTGCATTGACACTGCATTGAGTTTTATTGTTATTATCAAAGTTTGTACCACTAGGTTTCGGCTTAGCATGATTGTTTCCATCGTGCAGGTGACAGGGTAGACTCAGCTGAGCTAGAAAGTTCTTCTAGACCAGGTCAGGTCTAGACTTGTAGTTGAGCTTGTTGAGTTACTATCGAGATCAGGAACACTACCAGCAGCATGTATATATTTTCATGTTGTTGTACATTTTGAGTTTTATGCATAATATATTATGTTTTGGATTTTACGTATTGTATATTATAAAGAATGTTTGGGTCAATGTATTTGAAATGGGAGAGTAAGTGTGTTTTAAATTATATATATCTATATATATAAATGTTTGAGAAACTTGGTGAAATTGAGAAGTATGGTTGAGATGGTGATTTGAAATTATTTGGGAGTGTTTTCTTTTTACAGGTTGAGTAATTGCTAAATTTTAGGATGTCCAAATTATAGACAAAACTTTGACGAAGTTTTTCCTGAGATTTTTATATATATTATTTATTTTGGGTTCTTATAACAAGTAAAAAATATTTATATTCTATTTAATTTTTATATATTTAGAATTTGAAATTTTAAATTGGAAATGAGAAATTTTTTTATTAAACCGGTCTGTGACATTTTGTACCATATATGCTTATTTTAAATGCTCAAAATATGTATTGTACATATATAGGGCATAAGGGTGTTACAACTAGGCTTTTGGATTAGCGCGATTGTGATTCATCGCGCAGGTGACAGAGTAGATCCGATTGAGCCGGAGAGTTCGTCTAGATCGAGTCGAGTCTAAGCTTGAGATCTTGAGTGCAGAGTTGATTGCTGGACATCAAGATCAGAGACAAACTGCCAGCATATACATATTTTATATTTTTGTACATTTTGACTTCATATATATTATGTTATATTTTGATGTTTATATGTATATATATCACAAACTATCAAGTATGTTTTGGATTAACATTTGGTAATGAAGTTATGTATGTGTTTTTAGCAAGAAATATTTTATCTATTATTTATATGACATCACTTAAATGATTTAAGTTTATACATATTTCAAAAGGTAAGGGTTTGTTTTATTAAAATGGATTATGGCATTCTTGTATCATATATTTGTATATTACATATATTGGGTGTATATAGTGTACGTATATAGGGTATAAGGGTGTTACACAAAGTCCACTGTTGAAAGCAAAAATTTATGAAAAAAAAATACAACACAACCAAGGTGTGTTAAGGCTTGGTCGTGTCCCTTATGAGAAAAAAAAAGAGGAAATTTTAGCATAATGGGCCACACCCATACATCATGACCATGTCACAAGAGACATGGCTAGGACATGTTCCATCTTGGTCGTGTTACCTAACACGGTCAGGACCTAATTGAAGCTTTGCCATGTCCCTTACATGAAGACTTGAAGTCCATACAGAATCAGACATGGTCACATGGTCTTGGCTATGTCTCACATAAGATAAACAAGTACAAACTAGCAGAACTAAACACAAGGAGAAGTCTTGGTCATGTCCATGGCTTCTCACACCACACAGCTAAGACAAGAGCTAACTTGGCCATGTCCCATTCCATGAAAACAAAAATGAGAATGAGACAGTGTTGAACACACTTAAAGGTTTTGGCCATGTCTAAGGAAAAACATAAGAGACACGGGCAAGACAAACCAAAATGTAGCCATGCTTGGAAAAGAAGCAAAATGAGAGAATATTTTTTTAGTGGATAAATAAGCTGAAGAGGATACACGGAGGGATGGCTTGCTCAAAAATGGGTTGGATAATAGGAAAGGATAAATTTTTAAAGCAAAAGGGGGCTGCAATGTTGGAGGAGACTCAACAAAAGGTGATGGCACAAGAAAAAGAAGGATTATTTTTAGAGAAAGGTATCAATTTTTAGTGGAGGTTGACTGATTAAAAGGGGGAGTAGGAGACACATTCAATAGTTTTTTTTTTTGGGCTAGTTTTGGAAGGCTCTTGGTAGTTTTAAGATTAAGAAAATCTGTTTTGAGGGGAGGGATTCTTGAATAGTTGAGGAAACTAGATTTAGGATTTTCATTCATCCATTTTTCTGCACAAGAAGATATTTTGTAAAACTTTTGGAGGAGGTTTAAGGATTCTTCATCAAACTCAAACAAGGGTGGAGGAAGAACAAGAGAAGATCAACTCTAGTCTTCTTCAAAACTAGGTTTTTCTATTCTTTGAATTAGTTTAATTAATTCATTTCTAGATTTTTGTTGATTTATTATGGACATTAATATTTCAATGGATATTTGTGATTTGATTTTTATTGAGATGAGTATGTGTTTTGATTAAAAGATGATGAGCTAAATTATCCATGTCTAGGATTTGCAATACATTTGATTAAATAATTTAATTCAAGTATTTTCATTAACTATTTCAGTTGATTGCATTGGATTGGATTGAATGTTTGGTTGATATATTGACCACTTATTGATCTCTAGATATTGAATGAAGAACCGAGAGATGAAATTTGATATTTGAACAATGTATTCAACTATCCTAAGAATAAATTAGAAATATAAGTTCCAGGTTTCTCATAATTTGCTAATTCAAAAAAATTGGTTGTTGTTAATTCATGAATGTAAAAACTAATGAATTGAAAATTGCTAATTAATCATAAGAAAAAATTAAGTTACAAGGTTATGTTAATGGTAATTTGAGGATTAAACATTTGATTAAATCGAATTGTAAATCATCTTTTTGAAATCTTCAACAAAACATGTACAATATTATTTAGTTTACTTTTAATCTTATATTTCTTTTACCTATTCATCAACATACACTCAAGCTTTAATATTTTTGTTTTAGAGGGTGTTTTTCAAAACTTAAAAGCTGGTCAAAATTGATTATAAGCAATTTTTAGATTATAAGTTGTTTATTTAAGTGTTTCTGAAAACTTAAATAGTAGATTATAATATGATTTTAATCAGTTTTTTAAAAGTTGGGTTTTGTTACTTTTTTTTAAGCACTTATTTTTTAAGCAGTTTTGACCAAATAAAAGACCATACTATCCCTATCTAATCTTCAATATTCCAAATAAATTTTATTAAATAAATTATTATTATTATTAAATAAATTTTATTATTATTATTATTATCAAATAAATTTTATTAAATAAATTATTATTATTATTAAATAAATTTTATTATTATTATTATTGCAAAATTATTATTATTATTGCAAAATAAATTTTGAAAAATAAATTATTATTATTATCAAATAAATTTTATTAAATAAATTATTATTATTATTAAATAAATTTTATTATTATTATTATTGCAAAATAAATTTTAAATTGACATTTAAAAAATCATTTTTATACAATAAATAAACTCAGGGACAGTTTGGTCATTTTGACAGTTTCTGTAATTAAAAACTGATTATAAGCTGATTTTACAAAAACACTTAACTGATTATAAATTGATTATCAGCTGATTATTAACTAGTTTGCAGAAACGCTTAACTGCTTATTTTTAATCTGATTATAATCTAAAAATCACTTATTCACAATAAGCTGAAAAGCTTTAGTTTTGAGAAACACCCTCTTAATCAAATTATTACGAATAAATAAAATCCTTGTGACACGACCTTGGGGGCGATCATCATTACTATAACAACCTCGTATACTTGCAAGAGTCGCTTTTTAGTAGTGTTAAGTAAAGTGCAATATGGCACCGTTGCTAGGGAAGATTGTTTAAGTGATAATTGATTCTTTTATTTTAATTGTTTAAGTGTATATTTTTGAATTGCCTTTTGTGATTTATGTAAGGACGAAGGTTGCAAGGCAATGAACTTGTTCCATTTATAGACAATAGTCATAGACTTCCTAGAACCGAAGAAGTGGATCCTTTGGAACAAGAAGGGGAAGACATTGAAGAGAAATTTGTAGGGACACATAAGTAGAGATGTGTGAAGTGGAAGAATCACCCATGAAAGAGTTTGCTCGACCAGTTATTAGGGTGACTATATCTTGCATACAGTTGAGCAATGCATCAAGAAACTATGAACTAAAAAATATTCATTATAGCATGTTGCCCTCTTTTCATGGAATGCCAAATGAAGATCCTCTCAACTTCATTAGAGATTTTTATTCAACTTTGCGCACATTCCCTTTGCAAACATTATCGGAGGATGAACTTAAGATGAGATGTTTCCCTTACACCTTGAAGGATAGGGAAAAGACATGGTTTATGACCTAACCAGAAAATTCATTGACCATATGGACTGAGATTTACAATAAGTTCATGATCAAATTATATTCACATCAGAAGACAAAGGAACTTTAGGGAAATATTATGATTAATGGCAATTGTAAAACCAGTATGATAGCTAATGGATAAAAAATTTTGGATACGGTGTATCAGGTGCGACTACCCTCTAATCTCAAGACCACCGTGATAATACATAAATAGGCCATTTGTCATGGTAGGATTCTCGCTACCTGGCAAGAAACCTCTAACGATTGAGATCATTCAAATTCTCGCAATCGTCTAAGTGATTTGTACGACTGATTGTAGACAATGTATAAGGAATACAACAGGTTAAGTGACTCGTGACTATTTTAAGGTTCAGGATGATAGCCCAAGACAAAATTATGAAGAAAATGAGTAATTTCATACATGAAAAAGTATTATTATGAGTTCATACATAAACATTAATTTTTGACACAATATATTGAATGCATTTATTCAATAAAGGAGCTTCCATTGATCATACCTATATTGTTCTTAATGAAGTTTAATCTATCTTCATTCAATTGTTTTTTAAAGATATCAACAAGTTGATTTTTAGTATCTATAAATTCTAGGACAACATTTTAATTTTGAATACTGTCTCTTAAAAAATGATGTTTGATGTCTATATGTCTTGACCTAGAATGTTAGATTGGATTTTTTAATAGATTAATGGAACTTGCATTGTCACATTTAATTGGAATGTGATCAAAATATTTACTATAATCTAGCAATTGTTGCTTCATCCATAAAACTTGCGTACAACAAAAATATGCAGCAACATATTTAACTTCTGCAGTGGATAGGGCAACCGACACTTGTTTCTTGCTAAACCAAGAAACTAAGCAATCACTAAGGAAATGGCATGCACCGGTTATGTTTTCCTATCCAATAGGCTACCTGTAAAATCAGCATCTGAAAAATCTAAAATGTCAAATGATGTATTTCTAGGATGCCAAAGTCCTAAATGTAATATTCCACTCAAATATTTTAAAATCCTTTAGGTGGCATTTAAATTTGATGACTAAAATTTACCACTCAAACAAATAATATACATTATATAAGGTCTAGGAGTGGTTAAGTAAATAAGTGATCCAATAATACCTCGATATTTCTTCTCATCAACTTTCTTACCAACTTCATCTTTGTCCAATTTCAAGGATGTGCTCATTGGAGTCTTGCTTGCTTTGCAACCATCCATGCCAAACTTCTTGAGAAGTTCCTTTGTATATTTTGATTGATTGATGAAGATACCATCCTTACATTGTTTAACTTGTAGACTAAGAAAGAACTTAAGTTCACCCATCATACTCATTTCAAATTCCCTAGCCATACAAGAATCAAACTCTTGGCACAAATATTCATTAGTAGTATCAAATATAATATCATCAACATAGATTTGT
The DNA here is from genome assembly GCA_947685225.1 of Garcia nutans. Classification (NCBI taxonomy): domain Eukaryota; kingdom Viridiplantae; phylum Streptophyta; class Magnoliopsida; order Malpighiales; family Euphorbiaceae; genus Garcia; species Garcia nutans. The sequence continues at coordinate 6,195,878 of CANTUV010000013.1, forward strand.
ACAATTAAAATATTATGCAATTTCTTTTTAACAAAAAGTGTAGTATCAACTTTGCCTTTTATAGATTCTTTTACCAATAAATAAGCACTAAGTCTATCATACTAAGCTCTTGGAGCTTGTTTCAATCCATATAGTTGGTTAAATTAAAGACACGATTTGAAAATTTATAATCTTCAAAACTAGGGGGTAGTTCAACATATACTTCTTCAGTAATAAAGCTATATAAAAAAGCAATTTTGACATCCATTTGAAAGAGTGTAAAATTCATATGACATGCAAATGTAAGCAAAATTCTAATTGCTTCTAATCTTGCTACGGGGGGAAAATATCTCATCATAATCAATGCCTTCCTCTTGGTTATAGTTTTTGGCTACCAATCTATCATTATTTCTAGTAATGAGACCATCTTCATCAAGCTTATTCCTATATACCCATTTGCAACCAATAATTGGATGATCCTTAGGTTTAGGAACAAGCACCCATAATTTGTTTCTTTCAAATTGGTTGAGTTCATCTTGCATGGCAATCACTCAACATTCATCACTAAGAGCCTTCTTAATAGTCCTTGGCTCAATTTGAGAAACAAAAGCAACATTAGAGTCTAAATATTTAAATTTTGATATAGTAGTTACCCCCTTTGAGGTATCACCAATGATGAGTTCCCTTGGTTTGATAATTCCAATCTTTGGGTAGTTCTTGAGTCTCTTCCATCTTAGGTTCTTCTTGTTCCACTAAGTGTTTTAGTTCATCATTGTTTTCCCTTGGAGTTTCCTTTGTCTCAAGCTCTTCAAATGTACCTACAAGATCATTAAGAGTACTACCTTTCCTATGATCAAGCTTGGATGATTCATGAAAGATAACATGCATTGGTTCTTTAACTACTAGAGTTCTCCTATTAAATACTCTATATGCTTTAATAGAATATGAGTATCCTAAGAATATGCCTTCATGCAATTTGGATGAGAATTTTTCAAGGTTGTCATTGGTATTTAATATGAAACATTTCCATCCAAATACTTTAAGGTATAATATTTTGGATTTTCTTCCATTTCTTAGCTCATGAGAAGTTTTAGCTTTCACCTTCTCTTGATCAACTTCAATGCCTTGCATACTTACAACAAAACCAAGAAAAATAACCCTATATAGACAAAAAGAACACTTCTTAAGCTTAGCATAAAGGTTTTGCTCCCTAAGGATTTCAAGCACTTTCCTAACATGTTCAACATGTTCTTCCTCAGTTTTGCTATAAATCAGAATATTATCAAAGTAAACTACCACAAACTTACCTAAATAATCTCTCAAAATATGGTTCATTAATCTCATGAAAGTACTAGGTGCATTAGATAAACCAAAAGGCATAACTAACCATTCATACAAACCATATTTTGTTTTGAAGGCAGTCTTGCATTCATCTCCAGGCTTCATGCGAATTTGATGATAACCACTCATAAGATCAATCTTTGTGAAATATTTCACCCCATGCAATTCGTCCAACATGTCATCAAGTCTAGGAATGGGATGTCTATACTTCACAGTAATCTTGTTCACAGCCCTACAATTAACACACATCCTCCAAGAACCATCTTTCTTGGGTACTAATAAGACTGGAACGACACAAGGACTAAGGCTCTCGTGAACCAAGCCTTTCTCCAAAAGCTCTTCAACTTGTCTTTGCATCTCTTTTGTCTCCATAGGATTGCTCCTATATGCTGGCCGGTTTGGAATTGTAGAACCGGGTATGAAATCAATTTGATGTTCAATCCCTCTTAATGGCGGCAAACCACTAGGAAGGTCTTCAGGAAACACATCCTTAAAATCCTGCAACAAAGACACAAAACTAGAAGGTAAAGAATCAAGAGATTCTTCACTGTCAGCAAGTAACAATTCTTTATACATAATAATGAGTACAGGCTACCCTACATCTATCTCTCTTGCTCTTGCATAAAAAGTATGTTTTGCTTTTTCTCCTTGCTTATTTTCTCTCACCAATGGGCCATTTATTTGTTTGCTTACTTTCTTTTGACTCTCGGCCTCTTTTCCCTTTCTGCACTCACTCACTTTATTATTTTCTCTCTCCCTACCCTTAGAATTACCCTTGGGTGTTGAAGAAACATCATTGGCCGAATTTGAACCCCCTTGGTTCATGTTGGCTGAAACTTCTTTCTCCCTCTCTAGCATCCTCTTTTGATCTTCATACACCTCTAGAGGTGATAATGGTGCTAGAACAACCTTCTTTCCTTCATAAGTAAAGGTATACTTATTAGAAAAGCCATCATGTTGTGCCCTTCTATCATGCTGCCATGGTCTTCCTAATAGCAAATGTCCAGCTTGCATTGGCACTACATCACACAAAACCTCATCTTTATACCACCCAATGGAGAATGGTACCTTGACTTGCTTCAACACTTTTACTTCCCCAGCGTCATTGAACCATGGCAACTTGTAAGGATTGGGATGTTTAAAACAAGCTAACCCCAATTTATCTACCATTGTAGTACTAGCAGCATTGGTACAACTTCCACCATCAATGATAAGTGTACAAACCTTACCATTCACCAAACACCTAGAGTGGAAAAGATTCTCCCTTTGATCCAAGCCTTCTTCCTTGACTTGAATATTCAAGGCTCTTCTAGTAACAAGCATCTCTCCATGTTCAGCATTCAAGACTTGATTCTCCCAAGCCTCTTCATCATATTCGGCCCTATCACCACATTCGGCCTCCTCTTCTTCTTCATGTTCAGATTCTGATTCAATTTCCCCTTCATAGGTAGCAATCATCACCCTCTTATTCGAACATTGAGAAGCAATGTGTCCACTTCCCAAGCACTTGTAGCATTTAATTTCCCTACTTGGAGTAGGTCTAAAAGGTGTTTCCTTGGCTGTTTTTGCATCCCCATCATTCGGCTTCTTGAAATTAGGATTGTAGGAATTCTTTTAGAAAGAACCCTTGTAATCCCCTTTGTAGGAACCTCCACTCAAACTTGAACCCTTGAAGTTTGAAAAATTTCCACTAGCTTTAGAGTAGCCAGTTTTCAAAATAGCTTTATTCTTCAATCTTCTCTCTATCTTCATGGCCTTTTGAACTAACTCTTCCATTGTGTTGAATTCATACATCTCCAATTCATTGGCTATGTTCAAATTCATTGGCTATGTTAATATTTGCCCTAGCCATGATCATCTCCATCTCTTTGTGGTACTCTTCCACACTTCTTCCACCTTGAACTAGTCTTGCTAGTCGATTGTACAAATTTCGAATGTAGTGAGATGGTACAAATTGGCTCCTCATTAGTGCTTTCAAGGTTGACCATTCAGGAATAGGCCTCATACCTTTCCCTCTTCTATTAGCTTTCAATTGATCCCACCAAAAGGTAGCATACCCCTTGAACTCTACGGCTGCCAAAACTGATTTCTTCTCTTCGGTGTAGTTATGGCATTCAAAAATCTGCTCAACTTTCCTCTCCCATTCTATGAACTCTTCTGCATTGTTCTCCCCTTCAAAGGAAGGAATCTTCATCTTGATGGAAGTAAGGTCACCATCAGTGGTAGGTTGATTTCCACCTTCATCTTCATCTTCTACCCTTTCGGCTGCTTCTAGGACTTCAAGATTTCCTTGCCCTTCTCTCCTAAGCACTCTTCTAGCTCGCATTATGGGATTTGGATGTGCGGCTGGCTGCCCTTGTTGCACTTGCTGAATTTGTAGTGCTTGTCATGCTGCATTCTCTTGCAATCTAGTATCCATCATCTCCATTCGACCAAGCATTGCTGCCAAAGTCTCATTAAGCCTAGCCAAGCTTTTGGCCATAGCTCCTTCTTTTCTAGTCTCTTCTCCTTTTCCAGCCATGTTAACAAACAAACAAACTCAAAGAAACAAGATTAGTAATAATTGAAATTCACTCAAGTGTTTAGAATTACCTCACTTTTCTTGTCTTCCTTGATTGCACTTCAGAACCAAGCTCACCAACCAACAATTGTCAAGTTGTTCAAGAAACTAGAACCTAAATCCTAGAACTAGATAGAAAACAAGACAAGTATCCGGAGGCAATGCAAGGTAATTTGCACTACACGATATAAAACCAAGTATCGACACAAGCAAATGATACTTAGTAATGTAATCGAATTGAAAGCTAGATAAAGAAATCAGAAACAATGAAGACAATAAGCAAGACAAATTTGGATATAATGAATCAAAAACAACCCACACTTGGCAAGCTGCTTTATGGACCTAATCAATTCTACCCAAAATGCTAGCTTCTAGACTCTAATTCCCACCTATAACACTCAAATAACATGAATATTAAGGTCTGATTTTCGAATTCCAAAAGCCCCCCAAAAGGTGAAATTTTTCGCCCAAAAATTTTATTACTTCTCACCCACCTAGATCTGATCCTTAGCACCCAAATAGCAAGAATATCAAACAATTTTTTTTGCGTCCTCTCACTATCCCCTTGATTCGGGACTTAATTTACTGCCAAGGACTTTTCGAAATCTGGACTTAATTCGCAACCCCAGATTCACTCAAGACCAAATCGAAATCAAACTTGAACACAAACTCTAGCTTTTGCTTTCTTTCAAGAACCCTAATTCTTGGTTTCAAAATTCTCCAAGAATCCTTTCCTAGGTTTCGTTTTCACCTTAAGAATACCCTCCTTCAATTCGGCCTTGATCAGAATTTATATATGACTCTTTTTCAAAAATTAAAGACTAGACTCTCTAAGAACCCTAAAAAGCAGAAATTTAAAAGACCTAAATTAACAAACCCTAGAAAGACAAAGTAGATAAAAATTACCTTGTAGCAAGACTCTGATACCAAATGATGCGGACCCTTAGCAACGATGGCAGCAAACCCAACGTATAACAATGGTAGAGAACTCCTTAAAACTTGATAATCACCTCCTAAGGAACCCAATGCCTATAAAGAGACGCGAACTCACTATGATTGAAGGATTTAGTTGGTAAGAAGAAGGATTTAGTTGGTACAAGGGCAGCCAGCCGCACATCCAAATCCCATAATGCGAGCTAGAAGAGTGCTTAAGAGAGAAGGGCAAGGAAATCTTGAAGCCCTAGAAGTAGCCGAAAGGGTAAAAGATGAAGATGAAGGTGGAAATCAACCTACCATTGATGGTGACCTTACTTCCATCAAGATGAAGATTCCTTCCTTTGAAGGGAAGAACAATGCAGAAGAGTTCATAGAATGGGAGAGGAAAGTTGAGCAGATTTTCGAATGCCATAACTACACCGAAGAGAAGAAATCATTTTTGGCAGCCGTAGAGTTCAAAGGGTATGCTACATTTTGGTGGGATGAATTGAAAGCTAATAGAAGAGGGAAAGGTATGAGGCCTATTCCTGAATGGTCAACCTTGAAAGAACTAATGAGAAGCCGATTTGTACCATCTCACTACATTCGGGATTTGTACAATCGACTAGCAAGACTAGTTCAAGGTGGAAGAAGTGTGGAAGAGTACCACAAAGAGATGGAGATGATCATGGCTAGGGCAAATATTGATGAAGATGAAGACAAGAAGATGTCATGATTTCTTGGGGGATTGAATTTGAACATAGCCAATGAATTAGAGATGTATGAATTCAACACAATGGAAGAGTTAGTTCAAAAGGCCATGAAGATAGAGAGAAGATTGAAGAATAAAGCTATTTCGAAAACTAGCTACTCTAAAGCTAGTGGAAAATTTTCAAACTTTAAGGGCTCAAGTTCGAGTGGAGGTTCCTACAAAGGGGATTACAAGGGTTCTTTCCAAAAGAATTCTTCCTACAATCCTAATTTCAAGAAGCCGAATGACGGGGATGCAAAAACAGCCAAGGAAACACCTTCTAGACCTACTCCAAGTAGGGAAATTAAATGCTACAAGTGTTTAGGAAATGGACACATTGCTTCTCAATGTCTGAATAAGAGGGTGATGATTGCAACCCATGAAGGGGAAATTGAATCAGAATCTGAACATGAAGAAGAAGAGGAGGCCGAATGTGGTGATAGGGCAAAATATGATGAAGAGGCTTGGGAGAATCAAGTCTTGAATGCTGAACATGGAGAGATGCTTGTTACTAGAAGAGCCTTGAATATTCAAGTCAAGGAAGAAGGCTTGGATCAAAGGGAGAATCTTTTCCACTCTAGGTGTTTATTGAATGGTAAGGTTTGTACACTTATCATTGATGGTGGAAGTTGTACCAATGCTGCTAGTACCACAATGGTGGATAAATTGGGGTTAGCTTGTTTTAAACATCCCAATCCTTACAAGTTGCAATGGTTCAATGACGCTGGGGTAGTAAAAGTGTTGAAGCAAGTCAAGGTACCATTCTCCATTAGGTGGTATAAAGATGAGGTTTTGTGTGATGTAGTACAAATGCAAGCTGGACATTTGCTATTAGGAAGACCATGGCAGCATGATAGAAGGCCACAACATGATGGCTTTTCTAATAAGTATACCTTTACTTATGAAGGAAAGAAGGTTGTTCTAGCACCATTATCACCTCAAGAGGTGTATGAAGATCAAAAGAGGATGCTAGAGAGGGAGAAAGAAGTTTCGGCCAACATGAACCAAGGGGGTTCAAATTCGGCCAATGATGTTTCTTCAACACCCAAGGGTAATTCTAAGGGTAGGGAGTGAGAAAATAATAAAGTGAGTGAGTGCAGAAAGGAAAAAGAGGCCGAGAGTCAAAAGAAAGTAAGCAAACAAATAAATGGCCCATTGGTGAGAGAAAAATGCAAGGAGAAAAAGCAAAATATACTTTTTATGCAAGAGCAAGAGAGATAGATGTAGGGCAACCTGTACTCATTATTATGTATAAAGAATCGTTACTTGCTGACAGTGAAGAATCTCTTGATTCTTTACCTTCTAGTTTTGTGTCTTTGTTGCAGGATTTTAAGGATGTGTTTCCTAAAGACCTTCCTAATGTTTTGCCGCCATTAAGAGGGATTGAACATCAAATTGACTTCATACCCGGTTCTACAATTCCAAACCGGCCAGCATATAGGAGCAATCCTATGGAGACAAAAGAGATGCAAAGACAAGTTGAAGAGCTTTTGGAGAAAAGCTTGGTTCGTGAGAGCCTTAGTCCTTGTGCTGTTCCAGTCTTATTAGTACCCAAGAAAGATGGTTCTTGGAGGATGTGTGTTGATTGTAGGGCTGTGAACAAGATTACTGTGAAGTATAGACATCCCATTCCTAGACTTGATGACATGTTGGACGAATTGCATGGGGCGAAATATTTCACAAAGATTGATCTTATGAGTGGTTATCATCAAATTCGCAAGAAGCCTGGAGATGAATGGAAGACTGCCTTCAAAATGAAATATGGTTTGTATGAATGGTTAGTTATGCCTTTTGGTTTATCTAATGCACCTATTACTTTCATGAGATTAATGAACCATGTTTTGAGAGCTTATTTAGGTAAGTTTGTAGTAGTTTACTTTGATGATATTCTGATTTATAGCAAAACTAAGGAAGAACATGTTAAACATGTTAGGAAAGTGCTTGAAATACTTAGGGAGCAAAAACTTTATGCTAAGCTTAAGAAGTGTTCTTTTTGTCTAGATAGGGTTGTTTTTCTTGGTTTTGTTGTAAGTATGCAGGGAATTGAAGTTGATCAAGAGAAGGTGAAAGCTATCCAAGAGTGGCCGAATCCTTCAAGTGTGACAGAAGTGAGGAGTTTTCACGGATTGGCAAGCTTCTATAGGAGATTTCTCCCTAATTTCTCTACATTGGCAGCCCCCTTGACTAGCATAATCAAGAAAGAAGTGGGGTTCATTTGGGGAAAGGAGCAACAAGAAGCATTTGATGCTTTGAAAGAGAAGCTTTCTACTACACCCATTTTAGCTTTACCTAACTTTGATTCTACTTTTGAAATTGAATGTCATGCTTCTGGTGTAGGTATTGGAGCTGTTTTGATGCAAGAGAAGAAGCCCATTGCATACTTAAGTGAAAAGCTTAATGGAGCAAAGCTGAATTATTCAACTTATGACAAGGAGCTATATGCTTTGGTGAGAGCATTGGAAGTATGGGAGCATTATTTGCTGCCCAAGGAATTCATGATCCATTCGGACGATGAATCATTGAAGCATTTGAGAGGGCAAGGCAAGTTGAATAAAAGACATGCAAAATGGGTTGTGAAGATTGAGAAGTTTCCTTATGTGATCAAATACAAGCAAGGTAAAAACAATGTAGTGGCAGATGCACTTTCAAGGAGGTACGCTTTACTTAATGTTTTGAGTACTAAATTGCTTGGATTTGAATGTATAAAGGACTTATATGTTGGTGATTCTGATTTCGGCAATGTTTATGATGCTTGTGAGCATGTTGCTTTTAATTCTTTCTATAGACATGATGGGTTTTTATTTAAGGGTTCGAAATTATGCATGCCTAGATGTTCTATGAGAGATTTGTCAGTATTAGAATCACATTGTGGGGGTTTGATGGGGCATTTTGGAGTTGATAAGACTTTAGACATGTTGAATGAACACTTTTATTGGCCGAATATGAAAAGGGATGTAATTCGGATTTGTAAGGCTTGTTTGGCTTATAGGCAAGCTAAGTCTAAGTCTATGCCTCATGGTTTGTATATGCCATTACCCGTTCCTAGTTCTCCTTGGATGGACATTAGTATGGACTTTGTTTTAGGATTACCAAGGACTAAGAGGGGGAGAGATAGCATATTTGTGGTTGTTGATAGGTTTAGTAAGATGGCACACTTTATCCCATGTCATAAGAGTGATGATGCTAGTTTAGTGGCCGAACTCTTCTTTAGGGAGGTGGTTCGAATTCATGGGATACCAAAATCCATAGTTTTTGATAGAGACACCAAGTTTTTGTCTCACTTTTAGCGTGTGCTTTGGGGAAAGTTAAGTACCAAGTTGTTATTTTCCACCACTTGTCATCCTCAAACGGATGGAAAACAGAAGTAGTAAACAGAACTTTAGGTACCATGTTGAGAGCTTTAGTAGGTAAGAATTTGAGTTCTTGGGAAGATTGTTTGCCATTTATTGAGTTTGCTTATAATCGTGCTTTCATTCTTCTACAGGATATTCACCTTTTGAGCTTGTTTATGGTTTTAACCCACTAATAGTTTTGGATCTTGTTTCTTTACCTTCTCATGAGCTTGTTAGTTTAGATGGTGAGAAGAAAGCTAAATTGGTGAAAGAGATGCATGAGAAAGCAAGGGCGAATATTGAGAAAAGGAATAAGAGATATGCTGGTTCTGCAAATAGAGGGAGACGTGAGATGAAGTTTCAAGTAGGAGATTGGGTTTGGGTACACTTCCGAAAGGAGAGGTTTCCAAATCAAAGGAAGAATAAGCTTGGTGCACGTGGTGATGGTCCATTTCAAGTGTTGGCAAAGATCAATGATAATGCATATAAGATAGACTTGCCTGGTGATTATGGTGTTAGTACTACTTTTAATGTGTCTGATTTATCTCCTTATGATGATGTAGATTTGAGGACAATTCTTTTTGAAGAGGGAGAGAATGATACAAATCAGCCAAGAGGTAAGGATCCATTAGTGCTTCCAAATGGGCCATTGACTAGGAGCAGAGCTAAGAAGTTTGGATCAGCTATGGGATTGCATATTCAAGATCAAATTTCAAAGGAAGTGACTGAAATGGCAATGGAAAAGTGCACAATAGAGCTTGAAGAAGGCACACTGAAGCTGATTATGATGCTTAGTGTGGAAGCTAAAGGCTAGCTAAAGAGGTCCAACGTGCAAGAAAGGTCCAACGTGCAAGAAAGATCCATGGGGGTTCATATAAAGCCTTGGGAAGTAATTTAAGGCCCATGGACAGCCCAAATAGTGTGGGGCGTATTCTTATGTTGAAGGGATTTAGTTTGGTTTGGGAAGTAATTTAAGGCCCATGGACAGCCCAAATAGTGTGGGCCGTGTTCTTATGTTGAAGGGATTTAGTTTGGTTGTTTCCATACTTTATATTTTCCTTAGTGCATTAGGATTTTGTTTCCATACTTTATATTTTCCTTAGTGGATTAAGATTTTGTTTCCATACTTTATATTTTCCTTAATGGGTTAGGATTTTGACTTTGTAGCTTTCCTTTTCCCATTAGAATTAGGGTTTCGGATTTATGTGTTCCTTTTAGTATAAATAGGGCCTTATTTTTCTTGTAAGGGGACTTTTTTTGACATATTATTATTAAAGATTTTCAAATTATTCTACAAGTTCTTCTTGTGAATTTTTGTGTGAGAGAGATTAGAGTGGATTCTTTAATTCTTTCTTTGTATCAAGAGTTAGGTTTACTTATCAATGAGAGTTGTGGCATTTTCCTTCTTCTTACCAGCTAAATCCTTCAATCATAGTGAGTTTGCATCTCGTTATAGGCGTTGGGTTCCTTAGGAGGTTATTATCAAGTTTCAAGGAGTTCTTTACCATTGTTATACGTTGGGTTTGCTGCCATCGTTGCTAAGGGTCCACGTCACCACCACTATATTGGGGTCCTCTATAGGCCGAATTACTCCCAAACACATTTTGTGGTCTCCCATAGCCAAGTTTGGTGGAACTCTTCCTCTTTAACCTCCTCTCTATCTTCATAGCTTTATCAACCATCTCCTCCATGGTATTGTAATCATACATGTCCAACTCACTTGCAATATTCTGATTAAGTCCTCCAAGAAATCTAGACATCATCCATTGTTCATCTTCCTCAATATTGGCTCTAGCCATGATCATCTCCATCTCCTTGTGGTATTCTTCTACACTCTTGCCACCTTGCACCAGTCGTGCAAAGCGATTATAAAGATCCCTATAATAATGAGAAGGGATAAAACGCTGCCTCATCAGGTCTCTCAACTCCTCCCATACGGGTACAGCTCTCAATCCCTTGCCTCTTCTAGTGGATTTTAATTGATCCCACTAGAATGTTGCATAACCCTTGAACTCCACAGCTGCAATGTGTGACTTCTTTTCTTCAGAATAATTATGGCACTCAAAAATTTGCTCTACTTTGCGCTCCCATTCAATGTATTCTTCAGCATTGTTGTTCCCTCTAAATTCAGGAACCTTCATTTTGATGGAAGTCAAATCATTATCATTGATAGGTGCTTGATAAATTCCAGCTTCTCCTTCTTCAAATCCATAATCAGCCACACAGCCTCTCTCATATGCACCTCTTGGTGCCCTCCTCCTAATTGGCTCTTCTCTCTCTTCAGCTCTTACTGGTTGTAGAATTCTCTGTGGTAGCCTTATTGGAGCAGGTTGTTGTGCTTGCATTCAGCATTCCATGGACTGCTACAAGCTAGCCAACGTATTTGCTATTCTTTCCATATTGTCCTCATTTGCTTGCTTGTACGTCTCAAGATCATCTGCAATATCCCGGATACTCATCTCTTCTTTCTCAACAGCTATGCCTTTATCTCTACTAGAATTGCTACTCATTATCTCACAAAACAAAGAACTCACCTTCACTAATTCTTCGATTGCACTTCAGAACAAAGGCTCACAAATCAATCACCAAGCACGTTCAAGGGAACTAGAACCTAAATCCTAGAATGACACCTAGAAAGAAACTTGACAAATTTGGAGGCAACACAAGAAAATTTTGTGTCACACGATTATATCAACCAGAGTATAGAATCAAACAAATAATACTCTAGCAATGTCACAGAATCAAAACGGTAGCTCAAACAAGAAATAGAAACAAAGAGGTAAAAAATTATGACAAATCTGGTCAAAATGTATCAAAAACCAACTCACCTTAGCAAGTTAGTTTATGGACCTAATAATTCTTCCCAAGAAAGCTAGTATCAAGAATCCCTAAGAATTCAATTTCGAAAAAGGAAACTTCCAAGTCAGCAAGAAAAATGTAATAAAACAGCCCCTCAATTGACCGAAATTGGTGGCCAAAATTTTGATTACTTTCAACCTGATTCAAAACGATTCTAATACCTTAAATTACTAGAAAAGCAAAGAATTTTTGTTGAAGTGATTTTGTTTTTTTTGTTTTTTTTAGGATATGGTCACTATCCTTGGATCACCAACGAAACACAAGGCCTCCAGTCCAATTTATACCCAATTCGGAATAAGAAAAATGTATTTTGAATCAAAAGGCAAGAACACAATTTCGAAATCGAACAAAGAATTCTATAACTCTAATTCGAAAATCCAATTAGAACCCTAACGGAACAACTAAAACGACCCTAGAAAGACAGATAGATAAAGATTTGCCTGTAATTGTCTCTGATACCAAATGACGCGGAACCCTATGGTAATGAAGCCCTCAAACCCCAATGCACGATTGATAGGAGAAAAACCAAGTACAAAAGAAAAAACCACCTTCTAAAGCACGCAATTGCTTAGCAAAGCACGAACACTTATAACGGAAGGATTTAGGAAGCTCGAATTAGAAGAACGCCACAATCAAAATTGATAAGTAAATCTAATTCTTGATGCAATCAAAAGAAAAAGAGAATCCACTCCTGTTCTATGATGGCCGAAATTTTCAATAAGAAAATTGAGAATATAATTTGTCATAAAGTGTCCTTACTAGAAAAATAAGGCCCTATTTATACTAAAAGGCACACATAAATCCGAAACCCTAATTCTAATGGGAAAAGGAATGCTACAAAGTTAAAATCCTAACCCATTAAGGAAAATATAAAGTATGGAAACAAATTAATATTCTGAAATAACTAAATAGGAAACCACACATCCTAACCCACTAAGGAAAATATAAAGTATAAAAAAAATGGCCAAACTAAAACCCTTTAAAATAAGAACACGCCCCACACTATTTGGGCTATCCATGGGCCTTAAATTACTTCCCAAGGCTGTATATGAACCCCCATGGACCTTTCTGCACTTTGGACCTCTTTAGCTAGCCTTTAGCTTCCATATTCACACTAAGCATCATAATCAGCTTTGGTGTGCCTTCCTCAAGCTCTATTGTGCACTTTTCCATTGCCATTTCAGTCACTTCCTTTGAAATTTGATCTTGAATATGCAATCCCATAGCTGCTCCAAACTTCTTAGCTCTGCTCCTAGTCAATGGCTCATTTGGAAGCACCAATGGATCCTTACCTCGTGGCTGGTTTGTATCAACTTGAATGACTTTACTAGGTGAGGGAATTGCTCTATATCATTGAGTTGTGTATGCTTACTTAGAGAGGGCTCCTGCATAATTATCTTTGTCTAGGTCCTAGTCAGTCTTAGAACATGCTTTGACAAATTTTTGAGGCGAAATTGAACTCTACTTATTTAAGGGAGAGATGATCTAGGCATTGTTTGTTGAGCCAACAACTAGTATCCACCCTATTAAATATTAATCCCTAGTTGTCCCTTTGAGCCTTCATAAAATTTTAGCTTTCTTTTCATTGGCTTGAAAAACCCCAATAATCTACCCTGAGCTGTTGTGATGCTTTTGACAAGTCTTATGATCACTAAGATAAAGAGGCAAGAAGATCAAAGAAAGCAATGATTGGTCAAGATCATGAAGATAGTTGAAGTTCTCAAGACCATGAAGATAGTTGATGTTTTCAAGACCATAAGGGTAGTCGAAGTTCCCTTAATATCTCCAATATATCAAAACAACATCATCATTAGTGTAACAAATGATTTATCCCTATTAAAGAAGATTTATGTTACTCCACTTATCCATTATTGGAAGCCCAAGTTGGTACAAACAAGACAACTCTTTTAGAGCTAAACCAAAAAAAACAAAAAAGAAGAAAAGAAAACAAAAAAGACAAAAAAAAAAGAAAAAGAAAAGAAAAAAAGAAGAGAAAAAAAGAAAAGAAAAAAGAAAAGAAAACCCAAAAAGGTTCAAAAATCCAACTGAGTTCTCTTTTACCTAAGACAACAAAAGGCTTCCATTTAGTTTATAAGGACGGTTTGACTTGAATTGGTCCAACCCAACCAAAGATTCTATCAAAATCAAAGAAAAAGTAGAAAGACTATTCAGTTCGTGAAAGTTTTGTACTTGATAGTCCTACAAGAAAGAAGGACAAAATGATAAAATGCTTAAAGAAAAGGGAAGAGTAAGGAAAGAGAAAGAAAAGGGAAGAGTAAGAAAAATAAAGAGGAAAGAAAAGGGAAAAGAAGCGAATTTGGGTCTTAAACTTTTTGCAAGGGCAAAGACTGTCCTAATCAAGATCCAAATTAATGCCAAGAAGATAGAAGGAACTTAGAGTCTAGAAAGATTGCTCCCAATTGCCTAAAGTTCCAACAAGAAATTTGTAGTGTGAGGGTTTGTCCACTATGTTACATCAGCTCCTATCTCAAAATGGCCTTCATTTAAACCCATGTCCCTTATAGACCCCATTTCAAGCCTATCAAAGACCTGTTGATCTCTCTTAGTAGGTGGAGTCTATTAGTGGAGATAGTTTGGATAAGCATGCATATGAGATAGACAATATTTAAACTCAAATGAGACCTTTGACCAAGTAATGTGTATGTGCCTATCTGAAGTGCAACAGTTCTTGCTTAAATAGAAATAATTTCCGAGTTTAGTACGGTAACTAGGGTTGCCATATTATAGATATGTTAATTTGAAAAATCAAGTCCTGAGGTACATTGACATTAATTTGGCAAAGCCAACATTTGATTTCAAAACTAAAATTCAAAAATTTAAAAAAAAAGGAAAAGAAAAAAAGTGTTTTGTCATACAAAGCCTTCAAGTTAAGGGAAGTATGTTGAACCTCCAAAGGACACATTGGGCAAAGGAAATGATTATTGGCAAGGTCATGAAGAAGCTATCAACTGACATGCTAAGACATAGTTTGAAATAGATGAATCCCTGACTCTGCTGCTTGGGGTCTCCATTATTCATATTTTCAACATCTTGAAGATAAAAGCCATAAATTTAAAGCTTTCTATTATTCTAATGCAAGACTTGAATGAGCATTGAAAAGAAGTCAATGAGAATACTTCTGCTGATCACCTCGGTCTGTGAGTCAATGAAACCACTGTGAGTACTATCATACATATCATGCATACATGAGCATATCACATCGCACTTTCTTGTCTTGTGTTGTCTATTCCTTGTCAAAATGAACAGCAAACACCTTGCGAAGTAAAGAATCAAAAGAAGATATTGAATCAAGAGGGCACATAAAGCCTATTTGCTTGTGGAAGCTCCAATCATTTTGCAAAAGAAGAAATACGTGCTTGTGCGATGAACTAGATGGCAAAAACATCAATCAGAGCCCGCATAGAAAAATCATGGGTTTGAGCCTACACAGGGGGAAAAGTTTCTCCTTTTCAATTTTTTATACTGAATATTTTCAAACTCATTTGTATTTCGCCACGTAGGGGGCAAGGAGAGGATACAAGGTCCAATTAAAAATAGCTAAATTTTTGGAAAAAGGAAGAACAAAAGAATGGAACATTAGAACTCTCTAAAGAATGAAGATGCAAAAGACAAAAGATCATTCTAGCTAAAAGAGCTGAAGTTAGGGAGAAGAGCCAATTTAAAGGATGAAGATCCAATTTCAAGGGTGAAGACCCAATCCCGAAGAAGGAAGGTCCAACGATGAAGATTCATTTTGATGGTGAAAAAAAAACCACAATGCATAAAACAGCCTGAGCAGTCAAACTTCTCAAATGATAAAAGGTCAGTCATACTCAGTCTCGGGTCCAAGTACCCAAATTCAAATTCAATCCAATTACCCAATCTTGGGTCCAAGTACCCAAATCAAATCCAATCTTGGGTCCAAATGCCCAATCTAGGGTCCAAGTACCCAAATCAAATCAATTTTGGGTCCAAGTACCCAATCCTAGGTCCAAGTACCCAAATTCAATCAATCTCGGGTCCAAATACCCAAATCTAATCAATCTCGGGTTCAAGTACCCAAATAAAATCAATCTCGGGTCCATGTACCCAATCTCGGGTCCAAGTACCCAAATCAAACCCAATCCCGGGTCCAAGTACCCAAATCAAATCAATCTTGGGTCCAAGTATCCAAATTAAACTAAAATCAATTCAATCTCAGGTTCGAGTACCCAATCTCGGGTCCAAGTACCCAAATCAAATTCAAATCTCAAGTCAAAGTACCCAGTTTAGGATCGAGTATCCAAATCCAACTTAGGATCGAGTATCCCAATCAAGCTTAGGATCGAGTATCTGAATCCAAGTTAGGATCGAGTATCCAAATTCAGTTTAGGATTGAGTATCCAAATCAAGTTAGGATCGAGTATCCCAATCCAGTTTAGGATCGAGTATCCAAATCAAGTTTAGGATCGAGTATCCAGATCCAATTTAGGATCGAGTATCCAGATCCAATTTAGGATCGAGTATCCAAATCCAGTTAGGATCGAGTTTCCAAGTCCAGTTAGGATCGAGTAACCCAATCCAATTTAGGATCGAACATCCCAATCTAATTTAGGATCGAGTATCCAAATCCAGTTTAGGATTGAGTATCCAAGTCCAGTTAGGATCGAGTATCCCAATCCAATTTAGGATCGAGTATCCAAATCCAATTTAGGATCGAGTATCCAAATCCAGTTTAGGATTGAGTATCCAAGTCTAGTTAGGATCGAGTATCCCAATCCAGTTTAGGATCGAGTATCCAAATCCAGTTTAGGATCGAGTATCCAAGTCCATTTAGGATCGAGTATCCCAATCCAATTTAGGATCGAGTATCCAAATCCAATTTAGGATCGAGTATCCGAATCCAGTTTAGGATCGAGTATCCAAATCCAGATAGGATCGAGTATCCAAATCCAGATAGGATCGAGTATCCAAGACTAGTTTAGGATCGAGTGTCCAAATCTCTCGGGTCCAGAACCCAAAACCATAACCTACTCAAAAATTAAGTCTTATTGCTTTTCACTCTCTTTTACTAAAGTTTCAGATCATTCAAGCAGGGGGCAAACTGTAGACCCTTAATTTTTGACCCGGTCCAGTCCAATGTATTTTAATTAGTCCAAAATAATTTTTATGGTATCTTAATTAATTTTAATATTTATTTTATTAAAAAATGGTGAAATGAATAAAAATTTAAAAATAATAAAAATAACAAAAAAATCTGCAACAGAAAAATCGATGACGGAAAAATAGGCGACAGAAAAATCGGCGATGAAAAAATCATCGCCGAAAGTCAGTGCAGGCCCGTGGGCATTTCGCCTGCAGGAAACTCCTGCGGGCGAAATGGCCCGTGGGCCCATTTTTCCCTCGCTGCCGCAGACAGCTGAAGCAGCTTTTTTGCCAGCGCAGTTTTTCCGCACCAGTTTTTTTTTGCCAGCAAAATTTTTCCGACGCAAATTTTCCGAAACCTAATGCAATTAGGTTTCGGTTTCCTTTTCTTAATGAATAATGTATGCCGTGAGCAACTAGAATTAATCAAGAATTCTTCTATAAATAAGATTAAAAAAAAACAACACAAAAAGGGGAGGCAGAAATTAAGGACAGAAACTGGAACAAAAGTGGAAATCGAATCTGTGAAGGAAAACTTTAATCAAGCTGATTTTTTGAGAGAGCAGAAAAGCCATTAACAAACGATCAAAGGTAGCAACAGCCTTTGTTTTTGTTAATCCAAGAAGATTTTTTTTGGAGAAACCATCAAAAGGAGGTATGTATTAATTATTATATTTTTTCACAGTAGCATAAACTATGAAATTGTGTTTTTTAATTCAAAAACCCTAGAACTTTAATTTAGTTTTTGTAAAGTTAAAAACACTAATTCGTTGCTTTATTTTCCAAAAGGGCTTAAAATTGTTATTTTTACTTCTTCAAAATTTTAAAACCCTAATTGAACATGTTTTTCAACAAAATCAAAACTTGATTCTGTTTCTTACAACAAACCCTAAAAACACCTTTTCTATTTATATAAACCTTAAATCGTTTGTCTACTTTCATGAAATTATCAATTACTTTTTCCAAATTCTAAAAAACCTAAGAATCCACCGAAACCCTAAATTCTAAAACACTAAACCCAAATGCAACTTCCAAATCTAATACAATAAACCCCAACCCCTTTAAAACCTTAAACCCTAATTTTTTCTAAACCCTAATCCTTTAAGACTTTAAAAACCATAAAAACACAAATATTTTAATTTCACATAGTAAACTTAAAACCATAAATTAAAAGTGTTTTAAAGAGTCCAAATTCTAGTTTCATGATTTTACATCACAAACCCTAGTTTGGTTAATTAAAGAGTCTTACCAACCTTTTAAAACATAAATCTTTAATCTATTTTAATCCTCTTAAAGTCACAGTAGCCTAATTCCACAAAATCCAAAACCCTAAACACATGAAATAAAGAGCCCTAAATGGAAACAGTAGCTATAATTGGATTTTTATTTGCCTTATTCAATTTCATATTTGATTTTACTTTGATTTATTTTATATGTTTTAATTTATTTAAGTTCAATGCTTGGTTTATTTAATTTATCATGGATGGATGTTTACTTTCTATTGATATTTAATATCTTTGATGAATGATTTATTTATGATGAATGATTATTTACTTTTATCAATTTAGATTTCCAAATGTTGTAAGGGGTATGTTTCCACTTGGTGGGTACCTCATTAGTTAAATATCATGTAATTTAATTTGTTTTTCTATTTTAGAACCTATTTAAAGGACATGTTTCTACCTTTCGGTGGGTGTCCTATTTAGGCATGTGATGTAAGGACATGTTTCCATCTTCGGATGGGTGTCCATTTATTTGTTTTTCTTGGACCTTGCTTTGATTTTAATATATTGATGCTTTCTTTTTAATTATTGTGTGTAATATGGATAATGTTGTTATATTTAAGAATTTTATAATATTAAGACCTGTAAAGGAGGCCGGTTCCAATGAACCGGGCGTTGTGGGGGTGTTGGGCCATTTCTCACCTTCCCCACACTTTCTAAACCCTTTAGGGGGTTGGGGATTCCTTAGGAATCGAGTCATTCACCCCTTTCTTTTTTCCCGGCCCGTCTGGGTGGCGACTCCATTTTCTCCGGACTTAGGTCCGTGTTCTCTAAGGCCCCGAGCCTAAACAGTGCCGAAGTAGTAAGAACCATTCCACCAGGAGTGGGGGTAAAAATCCCCGCTCACACTATTAGAGATGATGATGATCACACCAATGAGGTAGGTAATCAATCCTTGAACTTGAATGCATATAGTGATGATGTTGATAATGCTTTAGATGATAGTGATTTAGTAGAGCATATGAACCTAAGAGCTCAAAAATATTTTTCTAAGATGAAATTCTATAAAAAAAAAAATTTTGCTCTAAGCTAGAAAAGGATTTTGGTTCTTTAAAAATTTTACTTTAGATTTTGTAGAAACTTAATTTTGGTACCAATCCAAATATACATTTTTCATTTAAAGCTAGATCAAGTCTAAATCTAATAACAAATAACTAAATAAACCAATTATAAATATTTGGATTATAAATTATAATTATTTAATATTTGTGTAACACCCCCATACTCTATATAAGTACTATACATATACCTTGTATACATACAGTACGTATAAAAAGTATAAGAATGTCACTTTTCATTTCAGATTAAAAAACATTTACTCTAGTTCCAAACATTAATACATTTTATTTAAAGAACATTTACAAAATCTTTGTACTTTCGATGATCTTACATATATATAATGATCTTGTCTTTACCAAAAATTCATTTATACATATGAATACATTTTTACCAAATTACAACATAATTAAATTATACATGTATGCACCACCTTCTAGTTAGTCTCGAAATACTCTTACCCTTCTCGTGGCATAACGATTTGACTTTAGATCAACACCTACTCACCTGAGCGATTTACACAACCGCGCTAAGCTCGAAAGCTTAGTAGTACAAATAAATATTATAAACATACATTACAGAAAATCATACTCATATATTAAATTCATGTATCATTATTTTCTTATCATGTTTTCCCCATTTCAATTACACTTTTTATATGTTTCTACTAATCTCATAATTATTTACATATATACATATATCATTAACATAAACCACAATTCCATAACTTATTAGAACATTCATAAAATAATAATCACAATATCCACATCCATATACATATTACATGCCATATTATACTTTCAGAATCTCATCTTTCAACATAGCTTCTCAGGTCATATTTCTTTTCAATAATTTACTTATGTATTGTAATCATAACATACTTCATAACATTACATTTCATTACTTTATTCAATTGTTTCACCATTCATAAATCACATTGAAACAAAGACAAGCATGGGCCCAAAAGACACTAATAGGTCATTCCACTTCCAGAGTTAATGTTTTGGTTCAATTATCACATTTATCATTATCATTATCCCAACTAGGCTTCAAGGATTAGGGTTAACCAAGCTTCAAGGGGAACAAAGCGTGCTAAGTATCAACCCAACTTAGCTTCAAGAACCAAACCCAACCTAGCTTCAAGGGGTTGTAACATCTCAACTAGGCTTCAAGGACTAGACCCAACCAAGCTTCAAGGGGAGTTAAGCATGCTAAACTTCAACCCAACTTGGCTTCAAGGATCAAGCCCAACCTAGCTTTAAGAGATTGTTACCATTAGGCATGCCACCAACAACAAAACTCTGAAAATGGAATAACATATTAGACACACAATTCATTCATTATTTCATTATCAATTTCATTATCATTTTCTTATCATCATTTAGGCATCCATGCCTCAATAATCTCATTTGCATCATTATAGCCAACAACAATGGCTTCACATCTCATCAATAGAGTATACATAACCAATTGCATTGGATATATATTTTGAATTCATCATCATCTAGGAAAACATGCCCCATTTATTTCATTTGAATCATTATAGCCAACCAAAATGGCATCACATCTCATCATTTCTCAATTCACATTAAAGCAATTCATCATTAAAGTATTTAACATAACCAATTGCATTGCACATACCTTTTGAATAATCATCATATCTTTCACATTATACAAATCATAACATTAATCAAATAGTAATAACAATATAGTAGATTACTTATCACATTTATAACCAAATGTGTTAAGTCTAAAAATCATGTAAAAGAATGCATCCATGTAAGTTTGTACTTACCTCAAGAATAACTCACACCAATCTATACACTTTCTCTTCCAAGAATTCTTCACTATATGGATTAGGGCAACTCAACCTCTTCACAACCTAATCCAAAAGGAATAATACACACTTATTTACAAATACACATGAATTCCAATACAATTATTCACCTATTAATCTCATACTAGACTCATAGATCACAAATTACAAACCAAAACCCTTATCTAAGTCCCCACGATCGTGGCCTCACAACCCCACGGCCGTGGGTTAGCAAACGAATCTGCCCACTTTTCTCTAAACCTCCATGGTCATGTCCCTCACTTGCCACGACCGTGGCACTCATTTGCCACGACCGTGGCATCCATTTTGCCTCTGTTTCGGACCAAACTCATGTATTCTATGTTTTTAACTTCAATAAACACAAACATATAGAAAATCCAAGATAATAATTGATCAAACTCATTACATACATCAATTACCAATTAATCTAACACCTATATAACTTCAACATATCATAATAATAATCATTATATACATCATCCATATATCAATTATTCAATTTCTCAACTCATTTATATTAAACCCTTACTAAACAATTTCTACAATCCATCATCATCCTCACAAATAACCATATTATCATCATCCAAATACCAATTCAACATATCTATATACTTCAATCTTTCATTATCATCATCTTCACACACTAACCATATCAAATATAAGCTCAATCAATAGAAATCAATACAAGGAAATGAATACTTACTTGAATTCTTTGCCAAATCTTCAATATTCACCTTCAATTCTCTTAAAGCCCTTAAGAATTTGATGTGTCTGTAAATAAAATCACATCTCTCTCTCTCTCTCTCTCTCTCTCTCTCTCTTTCCACGTTCAAGAACAAGAAGAAGAAGAAGAAGAAAGAAAGAAAATCTTCTTTCTTTATTCAAGCTTATCTTATATATATATAATAATAATAAAAAAATATCACAAAAATCCTCCACCACAATTTATCCTTCCCTTTGACTTTCTTTTCTTCTTTTTCTCTTGTCATTATTATTATTATTATTATTATTATTATTATTATTATTATTATTATTATTATTATTATTATTAATTAATTAATTAATTAATTACATACACTTACTTTTCCTACACCAATATATACATCATGTATATGTGATGTATATGTTGATATATGTATATTTCTTATATATTGCTTTTATATTTCCCATATTTTTCAAATACCATATTTACATATCATCTTGCATATACATTTATCTCTTATAATATTTCCTTTTAATTAACTTATCTTCTTTTGACTTGTATATGTTATATATATATCTATATATACAACATATACACTCTCTCTTTACTTCTTTTCTCTTTCCATTAAACATATACATTAAATCCAAATACAACAATAATTCTGAAACTTTTAGGGTATACTTTGGGATATTACAATTTGCATTGCTAATTATTTAATATTGGAATTGAAAAATTACAATTATTTAATGTTTGGATTTTGGATGGCCAATTACTTAATATTTAGATCGTGTTCGATTCAATTAATTTGATTAAAAGGCAACTTGGTCAGATGGTTGGCCCAAACTGAGCCAATTCGATATGAGTGTTACACAAAGGGTGGCATCAATTATCCTGTGGCAGAGGCCCAAGTGTGGGGCCAAGTCACAGTTGAATGCCATGGGCGCTCGTGTGTGCTGAATGCACTATAAGGCTAGGGTTCCTGACATGTAATATCCCAAGATATGCCCTATAAGTTTTAATACAATTGTTGTGTGATTTGAATTAAAGGTATATATGTTTTTGCAAAAGAAATGATTGTGTAAATGGAATGTATATGTTGTATATATGTTAATATATAATACATATAAGTTGGTCAAAAGAAAAGTCAAGAGAAGAAAGGGTGTGGTGGAGGATTTTTGGAAATAAGTAATTATTATTATTATTATTATTATTATTATATATATATATATATGGCTATCGTGAGAAGAGGAGAAAGATATTTTCTTTCTTATTCTTCTTCTCCTTTTGGTTCTTGCACGAGAGAGAGAGAGTGAGATAGGGAGATGTGATGATTTTCATCAAATTTCTTAAGGATTTGAAGAGTATTGAAGATGGAAATGAAGATCTGGCAACATATTCAAGTAAGTACTCTCTCTTGAGTTGATTTTATTGATTATATATATATATGTAAGTTTTTATATTCTTGTTTTGATTTCTTTTGATTGAGGTGATGGTTGGTGTGTAAGATGATTATAAGGAAAGATTGAAGTGTGTAAATGTGTTGAATTAGTATTTAAGTGATGATAAGTTGGGAAATTGTGAGGATGATGATGAATTGTTGAGTTAGGGTTTAGTATGAATGAATTGGTACTTTGAGTAATTTGAGTAATTGGTTATAGTGATGTATATATGTATTGATTATTATGATGATATAATGAAGTTATATAAATGCTAAAATGATAGGAAATTGATAAGCATAAACAAAGATAATAATTTAGAGGGTGGTGATGTGAATTTGGAAGGGTTTGGATGGATTTTGAAGTATTTGGTCTTTGAATCTTTGAAGAACACGGCCAAGTTATGAGAGACACGGCCAAGTTAGGGCAAACTTGGCCGTGTTGGATGAGTTTTGGAGAGACACGGCCATTGGCTTGGCCGTGTCCCTTGTCTGTGTTCGTTACTGTTGGATTTTTGTTGAGAGACACGGCCGTGTTCCTTGCCCGTGTCTGCCACTGGATTTTTGGATTGAGAGACACGGCCACAAGCTTGGCCGTGTCCTGTGCCCGTGTTTGCTACTGAAATGTTGAATTGGGAGACACGGCCACAAGCTTGGCCGTGTCTTTTGAGGGTATTTGCTATTTGTGTTTGTTATTTGTTTTTCTTACATTGTTGAATCTTCAAAGGGTCTTTTGTACCTAAACACATTTAAAACAATAATGATTCAACCAAATGGATATGGAAGATTCTAAATCTAGGAATAATGGGAATGTTTATGTATATATTAATGATGATATAGGAAATGTGGGAAATATAATAATCATTGAAAAAGTATGTGCAATGCCATTGATTATATATATTTGAGTAATGAATTGATTAACATGATTTGTTGATAATGATGATGCATATGAACAATGTATTGTTTATGCATTGTGAATCTTGTGAATTGCAATGATGCTATAGATATATTGTGAAGAATATGATAAAGTAATTGCTTATATACAATTGAATAATGAAATATTATGATATGATTTGAGATATAATATGATGTGAGGTCATTGTTAATGACTATGATGATTCAAATGAGATATGAAGCCATTGCGATTGGCTATAGTGATTCAAATGAGATGTTAAGCCATTGTTATTGGCTATGATAATTCAATTGAGAATGAAATGAAAATGAAAAGATTTTGTGTCTAATATGTTGATTCAATTTTCAGAGTTCTGGATTTGGCGGCATGCCTAGAAAATGTGAAAAAGGTAACAGTCTTGCCGGGTTGAGGATCTCTTCAATTTGAGTGAATTGAGGTCCAAGAGACTGGGTCTGTTACACTATGATAATTATGATTATGAGATATATAATTGGTAACAGTCTTGCCGGGTTGAGGATCTCCTCGAGGTAAGTCGAGTTGATGGTCCAAGAGACTGGGTCTGTTACAGGTAACAGTCTTGCCGGGTTGAGGATCTCCTCATGTCGAGTTGATGGTCCAAGAGACTGGGTCTGTTACACTATCCATGGATAGAGTTATTGATATATGATGCCTACGGGCTTGATTATTGTGATTATGAACCAAAGCAGTAACTCTGAACTTTGAATAACATATTAGTGTCTGTTGGGCCCGAGTCTGTCTTAGTTGTCAATGTGATATCCAAATGTTGAAATAAATGAATAATGAGATCTATGAATGCTTTTGATGAAAATATGATTTATGTTTAATGAATTGTGAATAATACAATGTTAAGAAGTATGATTTTGTAATGTGTGTATTGATATATTGAAAGTGAATATGGCTTGAGGAGCTTTGTTGAGATATGAGTTTATGAAAATATAGTATGTTGTGTACAATGTATATGAATGTGAAATTTGTAAGAATTGTTTTCATGAAGGTTTGGATAGGCCATGGAAAGGTGATTTGTTGAAATGATGTATATGTATATGTATATGAGATAGAAATGGTAAGTATTGTATTGTGAATGTTCTATGTAAATATGTGTATAATTTTATGAGATTAGGGGAAATATATGAAGAATGCATTGAGAAAGGAAAAACGGGGTAAGCGAACAATAGAACATAATGCTAAAAACATGAGGTATGATTATTTTGTAAAGTATATTTTAATATTTATTTATACTACTAAGCTTTCGGGCTTAGCGCGGATAATTAATCGCGCAGGTATTTATGCGGATGATCTGGAAGTGTAGCTGTTATGCCACGAAAAGGGTAAGTGTATCTCGAGACCAACTAGAAGGTGATGCATACATGTGTGATTCTAAATTATATCGTATTTTTGAGTTAATATATATTCATATGGATGAATGAAGTTTTGATATATAAGAATACTGACTTTTGTAAATGTGTTTTAAATTAATGTTCAATTTTATGAATCTAGATAAAGGTTTTTAAATTGAAACTAAAATCAACATTCTTATACTTTATATACGTATTGTATGTATACTAGGTATATGTATAGTACTTATATGGAGTATCAGGGTGTCACAATTATTTTGGTATCAGAGCTTAAGTTCGAGATTCTCGGCCTAAGTGAAATTTAAAAAAAAATTTTGAAGAATTTAAGTAAGAATTAAAAAGAAGATTTTGGAAATGCAATTGGTAAGACATGCATATGCATTCACATCTAGGTTGGTCTCGAACGTGGCATTATGTGAATTGTGAATTATGATGTATTTGAATTACATGAGATAAATGATAGTGTGTAAATGAGGTTTCATATGAAAGCAAATTTTGAAATGTTATAATTGAGAGGTGATTGTGATATAAAGAAATGAAATGGAATTTATAAGTACAAAGTTTGATTATTGATATGTGTTTGATATATAAAGAAATGGCTAAAAGAATAAAGTTGGGAATGAGTTAAAAATAAAATTAAGATTAAAGTATGTAATCTTTCTTCTATTATTTGAATCTCTTTCCAATAAACTCTATGTTTGGATTTCTAGAAAGAGGAAATATTGTTGGATGGGTAATATGGAAAGATATATCATTTAAATGAAAAGAGTAAAGTGAATTATTGAACAAGTTGATTGGTATAGATTAAGTGTGATAAATTAAGGCGTAGATATGTAAAGTTGAGGTTTTGTTTAAAAGAAAAAGAAATGATTTTGGTTAAGTACGAAATGATATGGGTGTTGTTTGTATTGATGTTTAAATGCAAACATGGTGATTTCAATGTTAGAAATGTGATATGATTGAATATTATGAAAGCTCATGTAAATGGAGGTAATATGTGATAATTAGATTTTTTTTGGAATGAGCTTAGTAATTGTGAAACATATATGTTTTGATGTTGCTTTGTGGTATATACATATAAGATGTATTAAAGTGATATTAAGGGAATGAGATGAATAAATTGAAGTTTAAGTAAATTAGTAAGTTGAGAATATATAGTTTTAATGGAATGTGGATAAAGATCAATTAAATATTGATAGTTTAATGTATTTAATACATGAGATATATGAAATGTATATTAGTACACATGAAAGTATTAGGAATTGGAGAATGTGATTAATAGTAGGAAAATTTGGTTTGATATAAAAGGAAAGGAATTGAGCAAAAGAAAATGAGTTACTTTAAGTAAGTTGTTTGGAAAGGATGAAAATGAATATGAAAGATGTGTTAAAGGTATTTAAATATATATATATATATATATGAAAGAGATATCACATTGGAAATGTGATTAAGCTCCTTGTGAAATAATATTATAAGTAGAGTGTATATATTGATTGAAGTTAGTGAATAACTTAGGTTATGATAAACAAATGAGAATGATGATAGTCAAAGGAAAGTGGTAAATATTAAATTTGTATAAACTATATGCAAAAGAGAAATTTAATAAATTGAATAATTATGTGTATATATATAAAGAGGATATATGAAATGAACTTTTTGACATGAATGTAATGGTTGTATGTGAGAAAGGTGGGAAGTGAATCACATTATAAATGTGATCTATGAATGTGTATATAATATGTTTATTATTTTATACCATTATATGTTTAATGGTATTAGAAATGAGATTGCATATAGTAGTGAAATTAATAAGGATTAAATCTTAATTTATGCAGAATAGAGTATGTGATGAAATAAAAGATGAAAATGGATTTGGGTAATATTGAATAGTGAGATTGTGATGGTAAAACTAAATGAGGTTATTATAAGAAGTTTTGGAATTCAAAGTATTTATGTGTGGCAATGTTTTATGTATAAGTGTATAATAAGAAATTGTAAGGAAAGAATTATGTGTTTGAAATTTCTAGAAGAGATGGGTTATAAATGGAGTAATGAACCAAACTTGTGTAAGATTTGTATTTGATTGAAGGTTGGGCGTAGAAAATGTTATAGATAATATTCTTAAACATGAGTTAGGTTAATGATGATCAAATAACCAAAAGCAAACTGTTTTGAGATGGAATTAAAATGTGTTGACTCTTGGTGTAATAAAAGTTTAGAGGATATATATATATAACTTTTGTGATACAATCTAGCATTATAGTCGTAAAGACTGGAATTCGAATGATAGAAGAATGATATTGATTTACAAATTTCAAGTGTGATTGTTAATATATCATGGTCATATGTTTTGGTTAGTGTGATTATTTGGTTAGTTTTATTTTCTTCGGAGTTAGAGCTGTAATGATATAACTGTAGTACAATTTTGATGAAATTGATAACTATGCTTCTAGGAACATGGTTGAAAGTTATGATTGAAGCATGTTTAGATGATATGATTGAATAATGAGATGTTCAATATAGTTAATGATATATGTGTATACTATTTTGATGTGATGAGAAACTATGATTATTGGCAATGATGTTGGAAATGAATATTAATTGAGATATAGTGTTTAATTGATTATGATGAATAAATGGTGAAAAGATAAATGAACGAACTTATCTGCCTCCTGCAGAACCATACAGACCCATTGTGTTGGGCAACCGAACTTGGACTATCGACCTGGTTGGGGAAAAATTCGTGTATGAAGCTATAGTTGTTAGTTATATTGATAAACTTTGAATAAGTATGAGAAATGATGATATAATTATTGAAGTAATGAAATGTATATTTATAAGCATGGTTCTTATTGATTGAATATATGAATTTGATAAGATTAGAATTTGAATATAAGTTTGACCTAATGGAATTAGGTTATATATGTACATATATATTGTGAAATTCAATGATATATTTCGATAAGATAATTATTGGTTGAAATCTAATAAGGTTGAAATGTTAGTATATTGTGGTAAATAGATCGATTGATCTAGACTTCGCTGAAGTTGCAAATCAATATGGAGATTTAATATGTACAGTTGTACTGGGAATATAAATTTAAATGGTTATGTATATGATGTAATATTCTGGCTTACGAATGAACATAAATAAATTGAATTACATCAATTGTATTTGGAAAGAAAAAGGGAAATGTTGCTGACCTGTGAAGTAAGTTTAAAAATATGATATTAATATTTATTTTGAAAGTGATTGTGAGAACAGAAAAATCAATGCTAGGATATTAATTAATGACTTTTGAGGTTAAAGTTAAGAGAATATCTACAAAGAGATAAAGTAATAATCTGACTTTAATACAAAGATAAAAAAAATTCATTGGATATGTATGAGTTATCTGAATTGTTTTGTTGAGAAAGTAATAAGATATATATATATATACCTATACAATGATGAGTTATGAATTTCAGAGAAAATGATTGTTTCTAAGGGGGAGAGTAGAAGTTATATGACTTGATAAAATCATAAT
Organism: Garcia nutans; assembly: GCA_947685225.1. Classification (NCBI taxonomy): domain Eukaryota; kingdom Viridiplantae; phylum Streptophyta; class Magnoliopsida; order Malpighiales; family Euphorbiaceae; genus Garcia; species Garcia nutans. Next base: position 6,224,869 of record CANTUV010000013.1, read on the forward strand.
GTAAGAATACGATGATTTTCATATAATAGTGATTTGTTCTAAATGGATTGTTACTATGTTGGATAATTTCAAGGACGAAATTACTTAAGGGGGAGAGAATTGTAATATCCCAAGATATGCCCTAGAAGTTTTAATACAATTGTTGTGTGATTTGAATTAAAGGTATATATGTTTTTGCAAAAGAAATGATTGTGTAAATGGAATGTATATGTTGTATATATGTTAATATATAATACATATAAGTTGGTCAAAAGAAAAGTCAAGAGAAGAAAGGGTGTGGTGGAGGATTTTTGGAAATAAGTAATTATTATTATTATTATTATTATTATTATATATATATATGGCTATCGTGAGAAGAGGAGAAAGATATTTTCTTTCTTCTTCTTCTTTTCCTTTTGGTTCTTGCACGAGAGAGAGAGAGTGAGATAGGGAGATGTGATGATTTTCATCAAATTTCTTAAGGATTTGAAGAGTATTGAAGATGGAAATGAAGATCTGGCAACATATTCAAGTAAGTACTCTCTCTTGAGTTGATTTTATTGATTATATAGATGTAAGTTTTTATATTCTTGTTTTGATTTCTTTTGATTGAGGTGATGGTTGGTGTGTAAGATGATTATAAGGAAAGATTGAAGTGTGTAAATGTGTTGAATTAGTATTTAAGTGATGATAAGTTGGGAAATTGTGAGGATGATGATGAATTGTTGAGTTAGGGTTTAGTATGAATGAATTGGTACTTTGAGTAATTGGTTATAGTGATGTATATATGTATTGATTATTATGATGATATAATGAAGTTATATAAATGCTAAAATGATAGGAAATTGATAAGCATAAACAAAGATAATAATTTAGAGGGTGGTGATGTGAATTTGGAAGGGTTTGGATGGATTTTGAAGTATTTGGTCTTTGAATCTTTGAAGAACACGGCCAAGTTATGAGAGACACGGCCAAGTTAGGGCAAACTTGGCCGTGTTGGATGAGTTTTGGAGAGACACGGCCATTGGCTTGGCCGTGTCCCTTGCCTGTGTTCGTTACTGTTGGATTTTTGTTGAGAGACACGGCCGTGTTCCTTGCCCGTGTCTGCCACTGGATTTTTGGATTGAGAGACACGGCCACAAGCTTGGCCGTGTCCTGTACCCGTGTTTGCTACTGAAATGTTGAATTGGGAGACACGGCCACAAGCTTGGCCGTGTCTTTTGAGGGTATTTGCTATTTGTGTTTGTTATTTGTTTTTCTTACATTGTTGAATCTTCAAAGGGTCTTTTGTACCTAAACACATTTAAAACAATAATGATTCAACCAAATGGATATGGAAGATTCTAAATCTAGGAATAATGGGAATGTTTATGTATATATTAATGATGATATAGGAAATGTGGGAAATATAATAATCATTGAAAAAGTATGTGCAATGCCATTGATTATATATATTTGAGTAATGAATTGATTAACATGATTTGTTGATAATGATGATGCATATGAACAATGTATTGTTTATGCATTGTGAATCTTGTGAATTGCAATGATGCTATAGATATATTGTGAAGAATATGATAAAGTAATTGCTTATATACAATTGAATAATGAAATATTATGATATGATTTGAGATATAATATGATGTGAGGTCATTGTTAATGACTATGATGATTCAAATGAGATATGAAGCCATTGCGATTGGCTATAGTGATTCAAATGAGATGTTAAGCCATTGTTATTGGCTATGATAATTCAATTGAGAATGAAATGAAAATGAAAAGATTTTGTGTCTAATATGTTGATTCAATTTTCAGAGTTCTGGATTTGGCGGCATGCCTAGAAAATGTGAAAAAGGTAACAGTCTTGCCGGGTTGAGGATCTCTTCAATTTGAGTGAATTGAGGTCCAAGAGACTGGGTCTGTTACACTATGATAATTATGATTATGAGATATATAATTGGTAACAGTCTTGCCGGGTTGAGGATCTCCTCGAGGTAAGTCGAGTTGATGGTCCAAGAGACTGGGTCTGTTACAGGTAACAGTCTTGCCGGGTTGAGGATCTCCTCATGTCGAGTTGATGGTCCAAGAGACTGGGTCTGTTACACTATCCATGGATAGAGTTATTGATATATGATGCTTACGGGCTTGATTATTGTGATTATGAACCAAAGCAGTAACTCTGAACTTTGAATAACATATTAGTGTCTGTTGGGCCCGAGTCTGTCTTAGTTGTCAATGTGATATCCAAATGTTGAAATAAATGAATAATGAGATCTATGAATGCTTTTGATGAAAATATGATTTATGTTTAATGAATTGTGAATAATACAATGTTAAGAAGTATGATTTTGTAATGTGTGTATTGATATATTGAAAGTGAATATGGCTTGAGGAGCTTTGTTGAGATATGAGTTTATGAAAATATAGTATGTTGTGTACAATGTATATGAATGTGAAATTTGTAAGAATTGTTTTCATGAAGGTTTGGATAGGCCATGGAAAGGTGATTTGTTGAAATGATGTATATGTATATGTATATGAGATAGAAATGGTAAGTATTGTATTGTGAATGTTCTATGTAAATATGTGTATAATTTTATGAGATTAGGGGAAATATATGAAGAATGCATTGAGAAAGGAAAAACGGGGTAAGCGAACAATAGAACATAATGCTAAAAACATGAGGTATGATTATTTTGTAAAGTATATTTTAATATTTATTTATACTACTAAGCTTTCGGGCTTAGCGCGGATAATTAATCGCGCAGGTATTTATGCGGATGATCTGGAAGTGTAGCTGTTATGCCACGAAAAGGGTAAGTGTATCTCGAGACCAACTAGAAGGTGATGCATACATGTGTGATTCTAAATTATATCGTATTTTTGAGTTAATATATATTCATATGGATGAATGAAGTTTTGATAAATAAGAATACTGACTTTTGTAAATGTGTTTTAAATTAATGTTCAATTTTATGAATCTAGATAAAGGTTTTTAAATTGAAACTAAAAGCAACATTCTTATACTTTATATATGTATTGTATGTATACTAGGTATATGTATAGTACTTATATGGAGTATCAGGGTGTCACATGACACCAATTGGTTTTCGGAGAAGTAGTAGCGCCTAAGGTCCCACAAGTGGTATCAGAGCCAAGGTCCAATGGGAGAAATTGCTGAGGGGGAGATTGTTACACAAGGGGTGACATCAATTGTCCCATGGCAGAGGTCCAAGTGTGGGGCCAAGTCATAGTCAAATATTGTGGGCTCTCGTGTGTGCTGAATGCACTATAAGGCTAGGGTATGTCCCTTTCCTAACACTAATTGGTTTTAGGAGAAGTGGTAGCACCTGAGGTCCTATAATGAGCATTTATCTCATAACAAATAGGCATATGCTAATTCGATATGAGTGATTGCTTATGCTAAAATGGGCAAAAGTGTGGACATTGGCAGGACGATGCATGATTTTCATAGATTCTCCAAAGCCGTGTAGGTTTAATGTATCAAAATTTAAAAAGGATTCTAAGATGCCCTGATGTTTCCTATAAAAAGGCAATTAATTGTCAAAGTGGAAGGACTTGGTCTTTTGGAAGGAAGCAGTAGCAATACAAAAGAGAATTTGCAAAAAATTTCAAGGAATCAACATACTTGGCTCTACCAAAACCCTAGATTAGTGCAGGCAGTAGCTCGGAATCAAACATTAATTTGGTGGACCCTTTAACATAGGTTTTGTTTCCTAAACTTAATTTGCTTAAACATACAATACCATATCTTTTTTTTCTTTCAAACGTTTTGATTGCTTGTTTTGATTATAATTCAGTAGTTTACATTACTAAACCCTAATTATATATTTTACAAAACCAAAACTAGATCTATTTGTTCATCTAGTAGCTTAAAATTTGATTTAAATCATTGACTTAATTATCAAAACCCTAATTTGTTTCCCAAACCCTGAGCTGCCTTCGTTGATTGTCAAAACCTAATTTGTTTCCTAATTTCAAAAATTTTAACCTATTTTCCTAAAATATTTGACTAAAAAACCCTAATCTCCTTTAAAACCTCTATCCAATAACCCTGCTTTCCAAATTTCCTAACCTAAAATACCAAACCCTAGCACCAGTTCATTAATCTCCCAAATTTCCTAACCTATAATTTAGGGTGGAGGAGCCATCCAAATTTCTCTTGGAAAAATTAGCAATTTCTACCTCGACAATCTTTTCAATCATATCAAAGAGGTCCTTAATTTCAAGGAAAATCTTCAACCTCTGATCAATGAAAGAAACCATCATTGGAGGATAATTTGAATGCTTTTATTCAAATTAGCAGTCAAAATCAAGAGGTGAATAACAATCGGTTTGACTCTTTAGAAGCATCACTTAAGAAGGTGGAAACTCAAGTGTGGCAATTAGCAAGTCAACTTTAAGCACAACAAAAAGGGAAATTTCAAAGCCAACCGGAACAAGCCAAAGTAGTTACAATTTTGAGAAGTGGAAAGCTAATTAATAACAAAGTTGGTACCTATTTGGATGCAAAAAATAGTGAAGACGAAAAGGGCATGGAAGCAAGCAAATCAAATGATGAGAGCATGGAGACATCACCAAAATTGAACAAATCTTCTAACCCTTAAAGGCCACCAATCCCTTTTCCAAGTAGATTGAAGGGTGAGGAGCAAGATAAGCAATTTGCCAAAATCTATGACATGCTCTCAAAGGTAAGTATTAATCTTCCTTTACTTGAGGTAATTAAGTATATGCCAGCTTATGCCAAAATTTTCAAAGAATTCAACACTAAAAAGAAAAGATATGAGCCAAATAAAAAGATGATAGTGTTGGAAGTGGCAAGTGATGTTTTACAACACAAGCTACCACCTAAGCTAAATGATCTTGGAAGTTTCGTAATCAACATTTCTATGGGAAATGGGAAGGAAACAACTGGCATGTGCGATTTAGGGGTTAGCATAAACTTAATGCCTTATTCAATTTACTTGCAATTAGAGCTTGGGGAACTTAAACCAACTAACATGGTCTTGTAATTGGCGGATAGAACTCTTAGATTTTCTAAGGGAATCATTGAGGATGTTCTAGTGCAAGTTGGTGGTTTAATAGGTCTAGTGGATTTTATAGTTCTTGATATGGGGGAAAAGATCCCTAGTGATGTTGAGCATACTATTTTATTGGGAAGGCCTTTCATGATCACAACTAATACCCTAATAGATGTTAAAATGGAAAATTATCCATGAATGTTTTTGGACAGATGGTAGTATTTTCAATTTTTAACACTTCCCCATTCCAACTACTGATATTTATGATAATTATTCTTTCATTGATTATATTGATCTTGCTCTTAAAGATGTTTTCTTGCAGGAAAGTAGTGAAGACAAGTTTGAATTGGCCTTGACTTTAGGAGAAGAGGTTGAGATTACAGATAGGGGAATTAAGGAATTCAAATTGATATTATATGAGGAGATTTATGAGGCTGGTTTGATGAAAATAGGATAGAGAAAGAGGAGATTCAACCAAGAGTAGTTGAGCTTAAAGAACTCCCAAAACACTAGGAAGTTAAACAGTGTAACCAAGAAAAATCATTTTCCTTTGCCATTTATTGATCAAATTTTAGATAGATTATCTGGACATGTTTTTTATTATTTTATTGATAGTCTTTCATGTTATTATCAAGTCCCTATAGCACTAGAGGATCAATCCAAGGCTACTTTCACCTATCCTTTTGGGACATTTTCTTTTCAAAGGATGTCATTTGGGCTTTGCAATGAACTAGGAATATTTTAAAGATGTATGCTTTCCATTTTTTTTGATATGTTGGTTAAGTGCATTGAGGTATTTATGGACGAATTCTCTATTTTTGGTAATTCTTTTGATGATTGATTGCATAAGTTGACTCTAGTACATGAAAGATGTATTGAATGTAATCTAACTTTAAGTTGGGAAAATAGTTATTTTATGGTTGATCATGGCATTGTTTTGGGGCATGTTATTTCCCATAAGGGTATTGAAGTGGACAAAGCTAAAGTTGAATTGATTATGAATCTACCACCTCTCAACATTTGTTAAAGGAATTAAAAGTTTTTTGGGACATGCTGGATTCTATAAACGGTTCATAAAGGACTTTTTAAAAATTTCACGTCTTTTGTGTCATTTTCTTGGAAAAGATGTTCCGTTTGTCTTTGATGATAAGTGTTTAGAAGCTTTTAACATCTTGAAAGAAAAATTAACTTCTGATCCTATGATTGTTGCTCCTAATTGGAAATTGCTTTTCAAAATCATGTGTGATGCATCAAATTATGATATCAGAGCCATTTTGTGCCAAAGGGTTAATAAATTATTGTGTGTAATTTATTATGCAAGTTTGTCTTTAAACAATGCACAAGTAAATTACACAACCATTGAAAGAGAAAATTTAGCTGTGGTATGTGTACTTGACAAATTTATATCTTTTATGCTAGGTTCTAAAGTCATAGTATTTTCAAACCATACAGCCTTGAAATACATATTGACTAAACCACAAGCTAAGCCTAGGCTCATTCGATGGGTTTTGATGTTGCAAGAATTTGATTTTGAAATTAAGGGTATGAAGGGAAGTGAAAATGTAGTGGCTGACACTCTTTCTACATTGAATTCTCATGATGATGATAGACAAATTGCTTGTGAAAATGCCTTTGAGAAATTTCCTGATGAACACTTGTTTGCTTTAACTCAAGCACCATGGTATGCCGACATTGCTAACTATCTTCCTTGTGATGTTTTGATGAAAGACTTGAATTTCAAGGAAAGAAAGAGATTTCTACATTCCTATAAGTATTACTTTTGGGACGACCTATATTTGTTTAGAATTTACAGGGATGAAATTATCAGAAGATGCACGCCAAAAGAAGAGCAATTACAACTATTGAAATTTTGCCACAACATGTATTGTAGAGGGCATTTTGGAGGAAAGAAAACCATTGAGAAGGTTCTTTAAAGTGGTTTGTATTGGCCTTCTCTTTTTAAAGATGCTTATAACTTTTGTATCATATGTGATAGGTGCCAAAGAGTAGGAAATATAAGCAAAAGAAATGAAATGCCTATTTTTATATTTGTTGTGGTTGAAATCTTTGACGTATGGGGAATAGACTTCATGGGACCATTTCCCAAATCTTTTGGTTTTGAATATATCTTCCTGCTATAGATTATGTATCCAAGTAGGTAAAGGCTATACTCACAAGGACCAATGATGCCAATGTTGTTTTGAAATTCTTGAAGAAAAATATTTTGAGTAGATTTGGGACCCATAAAGCAATAATGAGTGATATAGGAAGCCATTTTTGCAACAAATGGTTTGAAAGGTTAGTGACCAAGATGGGCATTCGATATAAAGTGGCAACTTCATATCATCCCTAAACATCTAGCCAAACCATGATATCCAATATGCAAATTAAAGAAATCTTGGAGAAGACAATGAGTCCAACGAGGAAGGATTGGGCAGTTCGTCTTCCAGAAGCACAGTGGGCATATCAGACAGCTTTCAAAACACCTTTGGAAATGAGTCTGTATAGATTGATCTATGGCAAGGCTTGCCAGTTACTAGTTAAGCTGGTGCACAAGGCTTATTGGGTGATTAAAGCTACAAACATTGACTTGGATGGGGTGAAAAAGCATAGGATGTTACAAATTTCTAAGCTAGATAAGCTTAGAAATGAAGCATATGAGAGTTCAAGGATCTACAAGGAGAAAACAAAGGCCATGCATGACAAAATGATTTTTAGAAGAACCTTTGAAAAGTGAATGAAAGTCCTTTTATTCAATTCAAGGATGTGATTGTTCCCCAGAAAATTGAAGTCCCACTGGAGTGGACCATTTCAAGTAGTTGAAACATTTGCACATGGAGTTATTGAATTGATGAATTTGAAAACCAATGAGACTTTTAGAGTGAATGGGAAAAGTGTGAAACCTTATTTGGAATAGCTCCAAGTTCTAAAAACCATAGAAAGCGTGGTATTCATTGATGAATGATGCAACGACGTCCAACTACTATTGCATTAAAGAAGCGCTTGATGGGAGGCAACCCATTGGTTTGCAATTCTTTGTTTTTGATTAATTTTTATGGATTTTGATTTCTTAATTTTTCATGATCAATTGTTAAGCTTGAATAAATTTTGTTGAAATAGGTCTTGCATTGTTAAGCTTGAATAAATTTAGTTGGAATAGGTATTGTGATATGTTGTTTGTTGAATTGAGTTTTAGGGAAAAAGAAAGAAAATTTGCAGTGGATGACACACCCAACAAACACTACCATGATAGCACCAACAAAGAAAATTCTAGAAGCTGACACCACCAAGTGTCTTGGCTGTGTTCAAGACCATGTAAAGATTCCCTCAAAACCTATTATTACATAGATCTAGACATGGCCATACATCTTAGCCGTGTCACCAAGCCATGTTAACCCTCATCCAAATGTTGAAAATTGTATAGACCCGGATACAGCCGGACATCTTGGCCGTGTCACCAAGCTATGTTAACCCTCATCCTTTAAAAACAAATTTTTCAGTAGTAGACACAGCCATCCATTTTGTCCGTGTCATCATCCAAGCCCCAAAAAAACATTTTTTTCTAGAAAATAGACAAGACCATCCATCTTGGTTGTGTCACTCACACACGACCAAGACAACTCAATCTTAGTCGTGTCACCCATTTTTAAAACCCTTAAAAACCCAATCTTCTCCCTCATTTCTCCATTTTTCAAACCCTAAGCGATTTCCCTCTCCCTCTATAGCCATAGCCAGACGGCCAAGATCTCCTAAAACCACAAATCTTTAGTTTTTTTTCCACCAAAATTCATTGTTTTCTTCACCAAATCAAAAGATGGTATCTCAAAACACTTCCATCTCATTACAGTCAAGATCAACATGCCTAGGAAAAAGATGGTATCTCACAAAAAGAGAAGAGCTCCACCACCATCAACCACTTCATGTTCTTCAAGAAAAATGGCAATCCAAGCAATAGGTTTCTTTCCCTCAAGGTATGTGAGTGATGATGCTTTAAATGCTTTGCAAATTAGGGAGAATTTTGTTACTTATGTGAAAAACCTTAGTTGGGATAAATTCATAACTCTTAGACCCAAACAATTTCAAGAGTTAACTCTTGAATTTATTGCCTCCCTTATGGTTGAAAAAGATGAATCAAAGCTTTGCTCTAGGCTAGCTTTCAAATTGAATGGGAGACATCACATTCTTTCAATTGAACATTTGAATGACATTTTTGGATTCTCACTTGAGGGGTATAAGACTATACCCAAGGATTTTAACCAACAATTTGCATGGGTTGATTTGGGTTCAGAGGGAATGCATGTGGACAAATCAACTTAGGAAACCCCGTATTGAAGTATTTAAATCTATTCATGGCATGTAGTTTCTTTACTGAGAAGGAGAGTCCCAGGGTTGTTGAAATCAATGAATTATTCTTATTGTGGTGTGCTTACCATGCTACCCCTGTTAGCATTGTATTTTAGTTAGTAGATATCTTGGATAATGTTGCTAATAGGAGAAAAGGAGCAATTTACATTGGTGGAATAGTGTCAATATTGGCACTTGCTCTAGATGAAAAGTTCAATCTTGAAACTTGTAGAATGCAACGAATTTTGGATAGTGATATGCTTGATGTAGTGACATTGGAGAAAATATGCATGACAATAAAAAAGGCGTGAGGGGATCGAGATGGCTTCGGCGAGCCTAGTGCATCGAAGGAAAGGAAAAAATGACCCTGAGTTGATGATGACTCAAATTCTGATTCCTTAAGCCTAAATGACGATGCTCCAATTTTAGATAATCAGGAGATAATAAGCAGGATTGAAGCACTTGAAGATGAGGTAGACCTTAATCATGCGCAAGTGCTTAATCAATTGGAGCTTATCAATAATAATTTGGCTAGAATTTTTATTCTCCATCCTTACGCAGCATCATCTTTGTAACCTCCACCCCAATATCTTTAGCTTGATACTTGAAAAATCTTAATTTTCAGTTTTAGTTGCCCTTTGATTCATGTTTTAATTAGAACATTACGTCATAGTACTTATTTTTGTCATTTATATTACTATGTGCTTTTAATCCATGAAGTTTCTCACTTTAAATTTTTATCTTTTTATGAACAATTTACATGTGCTTCAAGCAAGGTTGAAAGTATCAATTTGTGCCATGTGATGGAATGATAAAAACAGGTACTATCTAAACTTGTATTCTTTGTTATTATTGATTGTTCATATTAGGGACAATGTGAATCTTTAAGTGTGGGGTGCAAATTGTTACTTTTAACTTCTTTCATTTTAATTTTCATTTTAAATGTTGTGATGTTTAAATTTTCAAATCAATGTTAGTCTTATGTTTTTCTTTGAATAATGAATTTTGAAAAGTTAGTAGTTATAAAATTGTGGATAGATGAAATTTGAAATTTTTGAAGCATGAAATTGAGAATTGAATAGAATTGATATTTATTGACAATTTTGATAGATTTTCCTTGCAAATACCTTTAACTTGAAAAGAATTGAGCCTTCATAAGTTGGATGCCAACTTATTATCTTCTTTTTGAGAGAGAGCCCTTGATCGAATCATTACTAGAACTTGCTTTAAAATGCATTTCAAAGCCACAAAAAAATAAAAATTTAGTCATCAACATGATTAAGGCATTTAGGTATATCTACTTAGCTTTAAAAGCAACCCTTATACATCCTTACTAAGCCAACATTGAGCCTACATCATTTTCCCACTTCTTTCTTTTACACAATAATGTTAGTCTTAAACCATTTTCTACTAAGTCTTGTCCTTTCATTAGGAATAAGAGCATTTGAGGAATTAGTGATCAAAGTTAAAGTGTCAATTAAGTGTGGGATTAAATCGAGTGGGTTGGAAGTTGTAAATAAAACTTTTTGATAATACACATTTCTTCATATACCATTGAATCAGGAATCAATTCATATTCCTACTAAAAAAATAATGATGCTCTTATAGCCAGGGTCAAACAAGCTAGGCTAAAGAATAAGAGCATACTACTCCTCCATATGGGGCGATCAAGCATTAAAAGTAGTGATTACTTTGGAAATTGTTGTGTCACATATGATGCTTCATTCTTTAAGTGCTCTTGAACCTAATGAGTGAGCCCATATTCCCAAAATGTCACACCTCAACCTTAAGCCCCATTACATATAATAAAAGACCTTATGATTGATACTTAATTGTAATTAAGTAGCGGAGATTTGATTCTTAAAGCAAGACTATGGGAAGGAGTGCCATTAAGGTATGCATGAAAAGCCATTGAATTGTATAATTATTGATTTTATATGATTCAAAAATGAGTGTGGACATTATGAAAAGGAAAGTCTTGAATTCTTCTTATAACTGTTGTTCTTCCTTATTTTGTTTTGTTTGTTTGACTTTGTTTAGGAACAAGCAAAGACTTAAGTGTGGGGTAATTGATGTGAATATTTATGATAATTATTTTTTAGGTTAATTTTGTTTGTTTTCTAATCAAATTGTTCAAGATTATTGTTAGGATTCAAGCTAAAGCAAAACAATTAACAAAAAGAAGTAGAAAGTGCTAAGTCTATCATTTCAAAGAATTAAGAGAGGAAGATTAAGCATAAAAGGTCCCACACATAATAAGACACGTTCAGTGTCTTGGCTGTGTCCATCATGAAGATGAAACTTAGGCAGACTTGGACATACTCATCCATCTTGGTCGTGTAACATTCTAGGTGAGAAGACTTACAGGCAAAAGGAGACACAAGAATCCATCTTGGCCATGTCACATCACACGGCCAAGACTAGGATTCAATTTGTTTGTGTCTCTCATAAGTAATAAGAGAAATAAGTGCAAGCTTAGCAGAACTGAACACAAGCAAGAGTCTTGGCCATGTCACCCATCCTTGTCACATCACACGGCCAAGGCAACTTGTTCTTGGCCGTGTTCCACTAAAGAAAGTAAGAAGACAGTAATAGGCACATGCAATTATCTTGGCCATGCCCAGGAAAAAGAACCAAACAAATGACCAAGCCATGCTATCTTGGTCGTGTCTCTCAAATAAAGAAGCCAAATTAATGAGCTGGAAAGTGAGACAATGAGAGATGGCTCGGCAGGATACTAGGAGTAGGCACATTTTTATAATGAAAAAGGAGATGGAATATGGGAGTTTGTGGAGACAAAGGGTAATGGAAGAAATTTTTAATTGTGAAAAGAGGAAAAGCTTTTGAGAGTAAAAAAAGCTGAATCGGGGGACAGAAAAAATAATCATCAATTCTCTAAAACTCACCATCAATCTTGGCCCTGTCTTTTGGAAGTTCCATTGTTTTTAAAAGATTCAGAGTACAAGATAGGAAAAAAAAAAGAAGACACACAACCAAGTTCCCTTCGATTTATTCACTTTTCAGAATTTGATTATGAAATAAATTAATATTTCAATGAGGTTTTGTAATTTGAATTCTATTGAAATGTATGTTTATGTCGATTTCATGATGAGCTAAACTATTTATACCTAGGATTTGTAGTAAATTTTATTAAATGATTTAATTCAATAAATTCCATTAATATGCCTTGTCTTATATTGATTGCATTGGAATGAATGTTAGGTTGATAGATTGATCACATATTTATCTCTAGATATTGAATGAAGGACCGAGAGGTGAAATTTAATATTGAAACTATGCATTCCACATTTCTAAGAATGAATTAGAAATATAAGTTCTAGGGTTTACTTAATTTGCAAGATCAAAATAATTGGTTGTTATTAATTCATGAACGTGTAAACTATTGAATTGATAATTGCTAATTAATCACAAGAAACAAATTAAGTTACAAGGTTATGTTAATGGTAATTTGAGAATTAAACATTTGATTAAATCGAATTGTAAATCATAGGCATCCTTTTGAAAGTTTGAATTCAATTGTGCAAGCATTATTAATTTTAATTTTAATCTTGATTTCTTTTACCAATCAAACAACATACATTCAAACTTTAATATTTTTGTTTAAATCAAATTATTAGGAACAAGAAACTTCCTTATGAGACGATCTTGGGGTGACCACCGTTACTATAATAACCTCATATACTTTCGAGAATTGCTTTGTAGTTGTCTTAAGTAGAGCGCAATAGTTGGCTTTACCCATAGGACACAAACCTACCCAAGCTACATCGGCTTGGCCCATAGAATACAAACCTGAACCACATGGGTTCACCACATAAACATAAGCCACATTGGCTTAACCATCAAAAATGAAACCAAGCTCCGTAGGACCAACCTATCAAACTCAAATTCAAGTCATATTAGCTTGACCATCACGTAGAAATTAGGCCCACATCAGTCTAACCCATCCAAACAAAATCGATGCCACATTGGCTCGATCATCATTAGCTCAATCACCAAAACCAAGCCGCGTTGACTAAACCACTTTGACCTAGCACAAGCTCGAGCCACATTGGCTCAATCTATTAGAAATCAAACCTAAGCCACATTGGCTTATCTCATTAGTACAAATATAACCATTGGTCATGAACTTAAGTCGCAATGGCTTGACCTTTAGACATGAACAGGACCCTCAATCTCCATAACTAAGCTGGACCTGCTTAACCATCTAATCTAAACCATATTAGCTCAATCCACATCATAGGTTTAACCCACCAAATTGAGCCTCATTAGCTTGACCATCACATCTAAACTAAGCCCATATTAACCTAACCCATCCAAATGAAATTAAAGCCACATTGGCTCAATCATCATCAACTCCACTGAGCCATATGGCTTAAACCGTTAGGGATAGTACTTTATCTTGCCATATGGCCCAACCATTAAGAACCATATCCTACTCCACTGAGCAACAAGGCTTAAACCATGATTGTACCCTATCTAGCCACATGACTTGAACAATTAGGGACCATACCCTATCTAGCCACACGACCCAACTATTAAGGACCATACCTTACTCTACCGAGCCAACTAGGTAAAACCATTAGGGACCATACCTTATCTAGCCCCATGGCCCAACCATTAGGGACTACACCCAAAGGGACCATACCTTATCTTGCCACATGACTTAAACCATTAGGGACCATACCCTACTCCACTGAGCCACATGGCTTAAACCATTAAGGACCATGCCTAATTTAGCCACATAGCCTAACCATTAGGGACCATACCCTACTCTACCGAGCCAAGTAGCTTTAACCATTAGGGACCCTACCCTATTTAGCCCCATGGCCCAATCATTAGGAACCATACCCTATTTCTTTCAAGCCACATGCCTTAATCCATCAGGGACCATACCCTACTTACTGAGCCATATGGTTTAAACCCTTAGGGACCATGCCCTATCTTCACTTAAGCCACATGTATCCTATTTCATCGAGCCTCTATGACTTACACCATTAAGAACCATACCCTATCCCGCCAAGCCACATGGCTTGAACCATTAAGAACTGTACCTAGTTTTCTCTCAAGCACATTATTTAAACTGATAGATATCGTAGCCAGCTTCCCCAAGCCATAATTGCTCAAACCATGACAGACCACACTGGATCTCACTAATAGTATAGCTTTAACCATTTGCCACATGGTTCACCTTTTAGGAACACACCTATCCACCATTCAACCGAGCTATATGGCTCACCTTTTGGGAACACACCCATCCATCATTCAACTTAACCATATGGCTCACCTTTTGAAAACACACCCATCCACCATTCAACCCAGTCACATGGCTCATCTTTTGGGAACACATCATCCACCATTCAACTTAGCCATATGATAGTTCACCTTTTGGGATACCTATCCACCATTCAACCCAGCCACATGGCTTACCTTTTGGGAACACACCCATCCACTATTCAACTTAGCCATACGGCTTACCTTTTGGGAACATACCCATCCACCATACCTAGCCACATGGCTCACCTTTTGGAGACACACCTATGCATCATTCAACCTAGCCACAATGGCTCCCCTTACACCAGGCCAACTGATCACATGAATCATACCCATGTGCACCACCTTAAACCATGATTTATAATGCACCTAACCACTTGACCATATGAACCATAACCATGTGAACCATCATAAGTCATAAACTAAGCCCCAAAATTCATACTCCTAGCTATTTCACTTCACAAGGTGGACTTCATATGAACCATGCCCCATGTGCCCAACCATCTTGATACATGAACCATGACCCATTGACTAATAGTTTCACCTTGCCCAAATTAAAAAAATCATCTACCCTGGCCTACATGTAGACCATTACTGTCACAACCCAAACTTAATGGCACGTGATCGGCACTAGAGAACGGGAAAGCACATGGCTTCCAAAACCCATAGTCAGCCTGACAGCTCATTTGTCAAGAAAATCTAGATAATAATAGCTATCACTATCTCAAATCGGGCCCACAAGCCTACTAATATTATACTATTAATATAATATCTCATAATCAAACAATGATTAATAAATTTATTTGACCAAATGACATACTTAAATAGAAAGATAGATAATGAAAGAAGTACCATGCAGAGATCTAAAATACAACAAGGTGAAATAGGTACATAATAAAATAAATAATTGAATAATTCCTATCAAGAGATTAAAAAGGCAGGATGACCTAAATAAGCAGTATTCTTAGGCTCAACCTGCAACCTGGGAAAAATGGTAAACATAAATGAGCTTTCGAATCAATGAGCTATATAGCAATTAAAATAATACATCATTCCCATGCCAATAATGCTCATGCAATGACAACCAAGCAAACAAATCACATAATAATACAAGGATAGGAGTAAGTCAATAGGGCCATATTAAACCTCAAATTGGGGAGATGATTCTCTTATCTTTCTCTCTTGGTCCACAGTTTCTCTTAGATTCTAATACATAGGGTCCACCGTCACGGCCTTAGCTAAGCAGCGCTACTGGATTGACAAGCAGCGTTGAGCATGAGAATACCCTCGTCGTCATGCCGGTCCAAATTTTATCATTATTATAAAATATCATTGAGTCATAACCCATATCCCATATCACATGTGGCCGCGTATCATCCTAACCCTATCCAGCAAATATGAGAAATATGCACCAAGCACAATCAACTCATGTTCAACTCACATTAAGCTTATAATAATAAATGTACATATATTGCACTAGCAGTCGATGCATTTATGCAAATACAACTATGAAAGTAAGTTAGGGAAACGGGGTATTATATTAATCTATATAACTCACAGTAGACAAAACCTGATAACTCTTCTCGAAGTATGGATTGACGATGGAAAAGCACCTGAAAATTATTTTCATATGATAACAAAAACTATTAGATTATGGATGGATGGATAACTCTAAAGATTCAACCAAAATTTCAGTAGAGTTCCCCCTATAACTATAATATTCCCCTTGAAACAAAATAATGAATAACACTTCTAAATATCTCAAGACAATAATCATTAACTCAATTGTCCCATCGGGCCACCATCACAATCCTCAATAACTCAATATGCTTCTCACTAATACAAGAATAATAATAATTAATTAATTAAATCAATATTAATAATAATATATAATTTGTTTACTTTAACAATGTTTTTTTTAGTACTTCTAATAATCATTTATAATATTGTTTACTTAGAGATTAACATTGTTCAATTATAAAATAATTACTTATTTACCTCTAATTCAATTATAATAACCTATTTTAAATTTAAAATTAAGTAATAACAATAACAATAATAATAATTTGATTATTATAATAAAAAAAGTATTAGTTTATAAGCTTTAATACAATACCTCAACTATTTTATTTAAGCATTTAAAATCACATAATCAATTTACACATTTAATATTTAACAATTAAATTTATTTATTTATAATTAATAATTTCAATTTAATTAACTAATTTCATACATTTATATCTATACATAATTGATAAATTTTAGGAAGTGATAAACAACAATTATAACTAATCAATTTATTTTAATAAATTTCTCATTTAATTTTTAACTAATTACTAAATTTTCATTTAATTATAACTAATTAAAAATATATATTATAAATTTATTTAACTTAAAAATTTTTAATTAACTACCTCTTTGATTAATCTATCATTAATCATATTTATTTATTGTTTATTATGTATTTATTATATTTTAATAATTTTTTTTTCAGCCGGAATAGTGTCGACATCGCAGAACAAAGTCATCATTTTTGAAAAACATTGCCGTCACCAGAAAATGATTACTGGATTACAGCCAAACACAAAAATGGTCTAAAATTTGCAAATAATATACCAAAATAAAACTTATGAAGAGAGGGTTGCCTGGAAAGGATGTCAGAATCAGCCGAAATCTTCATCGAAAGCTCTTACAATGAGTCAACTTCATTCGACGAGTGCAGGCTGCTTCGGCTTCGGATGGCGGCAATCTTAGTGGCTTTGGACTCATCGGACGATGGACTTTCTAATAGTGCCGAAGGTGCCAAAAAATAATCACCGGATGGTGGTAGATCTAAGAAAAACCAATCAACTATCTCTCTCTCTCTCTTCCTTTGACTTTCTATCTCCTCAAAATCCCCTCTCCTTTCCATTAATTTCCCCCTCCCCCTTTTCCTTTTTTAAATACATATACATATATATATTTCTTTTTTTAAATAATAATATTTTTTTTCAAAAAAATTTAATAGTAGATAACTAAATAATATAACTTTAACTATTTATATTATTTAAATACCATTTTAAAATAATTTAAAATTTGGGTTATTACAATTAACCATGAACCATTCATCATCAATGCGCAACCAACTGGGCCCATCTTTGCAAGTCTTTAAACATCCTATTATCATGTTGAGCAATTCAACCTTTCTCAAAGCCACTCTTGACCTAGCCTTTTCATGTGAAGGTACCTATGGCCCAACAAGAAGATGACACTAAGATGCCCCCTTACCTGAAAGCTTTCCTCAGAAAACAAGAAGGCAACTTTCAAATGGCTCTAAATGCCTAATAAGATTACTTTACCAACCTTCAAAAGAAGTAAGAGGAGAATTTTTAGAGAATTCTTACAACCGATCAAGCTCATTCCACCAGTCTCCTTAAAGAACAATAGGAGAATTTTCAAGCGATGCTCATTGCACAACAAGCTTATGTTGCTAAACTCATCAAGAAGTTAGTAGAACAAGTTGAAGCCACCACTACCTTGAGCATTCAACAGGACAATTTTTGGAAAATCCTACTTAATTATTTGGGGTCCCAATATTAGTCCTCAAATAAGTCAGATCTAACTAACTCAACAACTTATGAGGAAGTCACCTAAAAGACTTTCCAAGCAAGCATCAACCTTTCATCTTCCTTAGATCATTTCCAAAGTAGAGAAAACAACTCCAACCATCAAGAACTCATGGAGCATGACACAACATGATACAAACCAGCCTCGAGGTAAGGATCCATTGGTGCTTCCAAATGGGCCATTGACTAGGAGCAGAGCTAAGAAGTTTGAAGCAGCTATGGGATTGCATATTCAAGAGAAAATTTCAAAGGAAGTGACTGAAATGGCAATGGAAAAGTGCACAATAGAGCTTGAAGAAGGCACACCAAAGCTGATTATGATGCTTAGTGTGAATATGGAAGCTAAAGGGTAGCTAAAGAGGTCCAACGTGCAAGAAAGGTCCATGGGGGTTCATATACAGCCTTGGGAAGTAACTTAAGGCCCATGGACAGCCCAAATAGTGTGGGGCGAGTTCTTATTTTAAAGGGTTTTAGTTTGGCCCTTTTTATACTTTATATTTTCCTTAGTGGGTTAGGATGTGTGGTTTCCTATTTAGTTATTTCAGAATATTAATTTTGTTTCCATACTTTATATTTTCCTTAATGGGTTAGGATTTTGACTTTGTAGCTTTCATTTTCCCATTAGAATTAGGGTTTTGGATTTATGTGTGCCTTTTAGTATAAATAGGGCCTTAGTTTTTCTTGTAAGGACACTTTTTGACAAATTATATTCTAAATTTTCTTATTGAAAATTTCGGCCGTCATAGAACAAGAGTGGATTCTCTTTTTCTTTTGATTGCATCAAGAATTAGATTTACTTATCAATTTCGATTGTGGCGTTCTTCTAATTCGAGAATCCTAAATCCTTCCGTTATAAGTGTTCGTGCTTTGCTAAGCAATTGGGTGCTTTAGAAGGTGGTTTTTCCTTCGTTCTTGGTTTTTCTTCTATCAATCGTGCGTTGGGGTTTGAGGCCTTCATTGCCATATGGTTCCACGTCATTTTGGTA
This sequence comes from Garcia nutans, assembly GCA_947685225.1. Lineage (NCBI taxonomy): Eukaryota > Viridiplantae > Streptophyta > Magnoliopsida > Malpighiales > Euphorbiaceae > Garcia > Garcia nutans. Next base: position 6,244,117 of record CANTUV010000013.1, read on the forward strand.
TCAGAGCCAATTACAGGTAAATCTTTATCTATCTGTCTTTCTAGGGTTGTTTTAGTTGTTCCGTTAGGGTTCTAATTGGATTTTCGAATTAGGGTTATAGAATTCTTTGTTCAATTTCGAAATTGTGTTCTTGCCTTTTGAATCGAAATACATTTTTCTTATTCTGAATTGGGTATAAATTGGACTGAAGGTTTTGTGTTTCATTGGTGATCCAAGGATAGTGACCATATCCTAAAAAAAAATTTGAGGGGCTATTTTATTACGTTTTTCTTGCTTCAACAAAAATTCTTTGCTTTTCTAGTAATTTAAGGTATTAGAATCGTTTTGAATCAGGTTGAAAGTAATCAAAATTTTGGCCACCAATTTCGGTCAATTGAGGGGCTGTTTTATTACGTTTTTTTCTTGTTGATTTGGAAGTTTCCTTTTTCGAAATTGAATTCTTGGGGAGTCTTGATACTAGCTTTATTGGGTAGAATTATTAGGTCCATAAACTAACTTGCTAAGTTGAGTTGGTTTTGATACATTTTGACCGGATTCGTCATAATTTTTGACCTCTTTGTTTCTATTTCTTGTTTGAGCTACTGTTTTTATTCCGTGACATTGCTAGAGTATTATTTGTCTGATTCTATACTCTGGTTGATATAATCGTGTGACACAAAATTTTCTTGTGTTGCCTCCAAATTTGTCAAGTTTCTTTCTAGGTGTCATTCTAGGATTTAGGTTCTAGTTCCCTTGAACGTGCTTGGTGATTGATTTGTGAGCCTTTGTTCTGAAGTGCAATCAAAGAATTAGCGAAGGTGAGTTCTTTGTTTTGTGAGATAATGAGTAGCAATTCTAGTAGAGATAAAGGCATAGCTGTTGAGAAAGAAGAGATGAGTATCCGGGATATTGCAGATGATCTTGAGATGTACAAGCATGCAAATGAGGACAATATGGAAAGAATAGCAAATACGTTGGCTAGCTTGCAGCAGTCCATGGAACGCTTAATGCAAGCACAACAACCTGCTCCAATAAGGCTACCACAGAGAATTCTACAACCAGCAAGAGCTGAAGAGAGAGAAGAGCCAATTAGGAGGAGGGCAACAAGAGGTGCATATGAGAGAGGCCGTGTGGCTGATTATGGATTTGAAGAAGGAGAAGCTGGAATTTATCAAGCACCTATCAATGATAATGATTTGACTTCCATCAAAATGAAGGTTCCTAAATTTAGAGGGAACAACAATGCTGAAGAATACATTGAATGGGAGCGCAAAGTAGAGAAAATTTTTGAGTGCCATAATTATTCTGAAGAAAAGAAGTCACACATTGCAGCTGTGGAGTTCAAGGGTTATGCAACATTCTGGTGGGATCAACTAAAATCCACTAGAAGATGTAAGGGGTTGAGAGTCGCACCCGCATGGGAGGGGTTGAGAGTCGCACCCGCATGGGAGGCATTGAGAGACCTATATGAAAAGCTTAATGGAGCAAAGCTGAATTATTCAACTTATGACAATGAGCTATATGCTTTGGTGAGAGCATTGGAAGTATGGGAGCATTATTTGCTGCCCAAGGAATTCGTGATCCATTCAGACCATGAATCATTGAAGCATTTGAGAGGGCAAGGCAAGTTGAATAAAAGACATGAAAAATGGGTTGTGAAGATTGAGAAGTTTCCTTATGTGATCAAACACAAGCAAGGTAAAGACAATGTAGTGGCAGATGCACTTTCAAGGAGGTACGCTTTACTTAATGTTTTTAGTACTAAATTTTTTGGATTTGAATGTATAAAGGACTTATATGTTGGTGATTCTGATTTTGGCAATGTTTATGATGCTTGTGAGCATGGTGCTTTTAATTCTTTCTATAGACATGATGGGTTTTTGTTTAAGGGTTCGAAATTATGCATGCCTAGATGTTCTATGAGAGATTTGCTAGTATTAGAATCACATTGTGGGGGTTTGATGGGGCATTTTGGAGTTGATAAGACTTTAGACATGCTGAATGAACACTTTTATTGGCCGAATATGAAAAGGGATGTAATTTCGATTTATAAGGCTTGTTTGGCTTGTAGGCAAGCTAAGTCTAAGTTTATGCCTCATGGTTTGTATATGCCATTACCCGTTCCTAGTTCTCCTTGGATGGACATTAGTATGGACTTTATTTTAGGATTACCAAGGACTAAGAGGGGAGAGATAGCATATTTGTGGTTGTTGATAGGTTTAGTAAGATGGCACACTTTATCCCATGTCATAAGAGTGATGATGCTAGTTTAGTGGCCGAACTCTCCTTTAGGGAGGTGGTTCAAATTCATGGGATACCAAAATCCATAGTTTCTGATAGAGACACCGAGTTTTTGTCTCACTTTTGGCGTGTACTTTGGGGAAAGTTAGGTACCAAGTTGTTATTTTCCACCACTTGTCATCCTCAAACGGATGGACAAACAGAAGTAGTAAACAGAACTTTAGGTACCATGTTGAGAGCTTTAGTGGGTAAGAATTTGAGTTCTTGGGAAGATTGTTTGCCATTTATTGAGTTTGATTATAATTGTGTTATTCATTCTTCTACAGGATATTCACCTTTTGAGCTTGTTTATGGTTTTAACCCACTAACAGTTTTGGATCTTGTTTCTTTACCTTCTCGTGAGCTTGTTAGTTTAGATGGTGAGAAGAAAGCTAAATTGGTGAAAGAGATGCATGAGAAAGCAAGGGCGAATATTGAGAAAAGGAATAAGAGATATGCTGATTCTGCAAATAGAGGGAGACGTGAGATGAAATTTCAAGTAGGAGATTGGGTTTGGGTGCGTTTTCGAAAAGAGAGGTTTCCTAACCAAAGGAAGAACAAGTTGCAAGCTAGAGGAGATGGCCCATTCCAAGTGCTGGAGAAGATTAATGACAATGCCTACAAGATCGACTTACTAGGTACGTATAATGTTAGTGCTACTTTCAATGTAAGTGATCTTTCTCCTTTTGATGATGCAGATTTGAGGACAAATCTTTTTGAAGAGGGGGAGAATGATGCAAGAAAGGACCCCTTGAAGCTAGCAAGTGGACCTATCACTAGGAGCAAGGCAAAGAGATATCAAGCTAGCATGGCTTTGCATATTATCATTCAAGAAGATGGAGATGGAGCTGCAAGGAAGGCCTAAATCCTTCCATCATAGTGAGTTCGCATCTCTTTATAGGCGTTGGGGGTTCCTTAGGAGGTGATTATCAAGTTTCAAGGAGTTCTCTACCATTGTTATACGTTGGGTTTGCTGCCATCATTGCTAAGGGTCTGCGTCATGGGGCAAATTCAGCCAATAGGGGTGGAGAGAAAAGGGAGTTCAAGAATTCATTCCAGAAAAGCAATGCTGCAACCTCCAGTGGAAAAGGACCATCTAGTGGTCCAAACAAGCAAACAGGTACGCCTAACACTACCACTCCTAGTAGGGAGATTAAATATTTTAAGTGTTTAGGGAATGGGCATATTGCATCCCAATGTCCAAATAAAAGAGTTATGATTGCTACAGCTGATGGTGATGTTGTGTCTGATTCTGAACCTAGTGATAATGATAATGATGATGTTGGGAACTTTGATTCTCCTATATATGATGATGTTGGTAGTGATGAGCATGTTGATTGTACTTTGTTAGCTAAGTGTGGTGAATTGTTAGTTGCTAGGCGTGCATTGAATATGCAGGTGAAAGAGGAAAGTCTAGTACAGCTTGATAATATTTCTCATACTAGATGCTTAGTGAATAATAAGGTTTGTACACTTATTATTGATAGTGGGAGTTGTGCTAATGCTGCAAGTACTACTATGGTTGAAAAATTGGGGTTAGAATGTATGAAGCATCCCAATCCTTATAAGTTGCAGTGGTTTAATGATAGTGGTGAGGTGAAAGTAACTAAGCGAGTGAGGGTACCATTTTCAATAGGCTGGTACAAAGATGAAGTTGATTGTGATGTAGTTCCTATGCAAGCTGGACATATGTTGTTAGGCAGACCGTGGCAATATGATCGGAGAGCGCAACATGATGGGTTTTCTAATAGGTACACATTTACCTATGAAGGAAAACAGGTCACTCTTATTCCATTATCACCCCTAGAAGTGTATGAAGATCAAAGAAAGATGATTGAGGCAGAGAGGCAAGTTGAGGCTACCAATTCAAAAATTAAAGGGAGTTTGAGAGAACATGATAAGGTGAGTGAGAGTGAAAAGAAAATGGGAAAAGAGGCCAAAAAAGAAACAAAACAAATAAATGGCCCATTGGTGAGAGAAAATAAGAAAGAAGGGAGAGCAAAACAAAATTTTTATGCAAGAGTGAGAGAGGTTAATTTTGCAATGTCTATTGGGCAGCCATTATTGCTCATTAGATACAAAGAAACTTTGTTTGCTGACACTAATGTTTCGCTTGATAGTTTGCCCTCTAGTTTTGTGTCTTTATTGTAGGATTTTCAGGATGTGTTTCCAGATGAATTACCTAGTGGATTGCCACTACTAAGAGGAATTGAGCATCAAATAGACTTTGTGCCTAGTTCTACCATCCCAAATAGACCAGCTTACCGGAGTAATCCCGTGGAAACGAAAGAGATGCAAAAGCAAGTAGATGAGTTACTGGAGAAAGGGTTGATTAGAGAGAGTTTGAGTCTGTGAACTGTTCCTATGTCATTGGTTCCAAAGAAGGATGGCACGTGGAGAATGTGTGTTGATTGTAGGGCTGTAAATAAGATCACAGTGAAGTATCGGCATCCTATACCACGACTTGATGACATGTTGGATGAGCTGCATGGTGCCAGGTATTTTTCTAAAATTGATCTTATGAGTGGATATCATCAAATTCGTATGAAACCTGGTGATGAAAGGAAAACAGCATTTAAAACTAAATATGGTCTATATGAGTGGTTAGTAATGCCTTTTGGGTTGTCTAATGCACCTAGTACTTTTATGAGACTAATGGACCATGTTTTGAGAGCTTATTTGGGAAAATTTGTTGTAGTCTATTTTGATGATATTCTGATTTATAGTAAGACTTTGGATGACCATGTTGAGCATGCTAGGCTAGTTTTGGAAGTATTGAGAAATGAAAACTTATATTCCAAGCTTAAGAAATGCACATTTTGCATAGATAGGCTTGTGTTTCTTGGTTTTGCTGTGAGTGCGCAGGGCGTTGAAGTAGATGGAGAGAAAGTGAAAGCTATAAAGGAGTGGCCTACTCCAAAGAGTGTAATGGACGTGAGGAGCTTTCATGGATTGGCTAGTTTCTATAGGAGGTTCGTGAAGAACTTTTCTACTATTGCAGCACCGTTAACTAGCATAATCAAAAAGGAAGTTGGGTTCCAATGGGGAGAGGAGCAACAAAAAGCCTTCGACTGCCTGAAAGGGAAGTTGACATCCGCTCCTATTTTATCATTACCTAATTTTGAGAGTACATGTGAGATTGAGTGTGATGCTTCTGGTGTTGGTATTGGAGCTGTATTGATGCAAGAGAAAAAGCCCATAGCCTATTTTAGTGAGAAACTCAATGGTGCACAATTGAACTATTCCACTTATGATAAGGAGTTGTATGCCTTGGTGAGAGCATTGGACTTGTGGCAGCACTACCTCCTTCCAAAGGAGTTCGTGATACATACGGATCATGAGTCCCTCAAACACTTGAAGGGACAAGGTAAGTTGAACAAGAGGCATGGTAAGTGGATATAATTTATAGAACAATTCCCTTATGTTTTTAAATACAAGTAAGGAAAGGATAATATAGTGGCTGATGCGTTGTCTAGAAGATATACATTACTATCTGTGTTGAGTTCTAAATTGCTTGGTTTTGAGTACGTTAAGGACTTATATGTAGGTGATGTTGATTTTGCCAATGTGTATGTTGCATGTGAACATGGAGCTTTTAATTCATTTTATAGGCATGATGGATACTTGTTTAAGGGAAATAAATTATGTGTGCCTAAATGTTCCATGCGTGATTTGCTTATGTTAGAATCTCATTGTGGGGGATTGATGGGACATTTTGGGGTAGCTAAGACTTATGATATCTTGTTTGAGCATTTTTATTGGTTGTCTATGCGTAAGGATGTTGAGAGATTGTGTTCTGCTTGTATTGCTTGTAGACAGGCGAAATCTAAGTCTATGCCTCATGGTCTAATAATGCCTTTACCTGTACCTAGTTCACCTTGGATTGATATTAGCATGGATTTTGTGCTTGGATTGCCTAGAACTAGAAAAGGTAGGGATAGCATTTTTGTAGTTGTTAACAGGTTTAGTAAGATGGCACATTTTATTCCTTGTCATAAAGCTAATGATGCGATTGTTGTAGCTGATTTGTTCTTTAGAGAAGTAGTTCGACTACATGGGATGCCTAGGACTATTGTGTCTGATAGAGATGCTAAGTTTTTGTCCCATTTTTGGAGAGTTTTAAGGGGTAGATTAGGAACTAAGCTTTTGTTTTCTACTACTTGTCATCCACAAACAGATGGACAAATAGAGGTAGTTAATCGTACACTTGGTACATTGTTGAGAGGTATAGTGGGAAAGCATTTGGCTGCTTGGGAAGATTGTTTACCTTTTATTGAGTTTGCTTATAATCGTTCTATTCATTCTTCTACAGGTTATTCGCCATTTGAGCTTGTTTATGGTTTTAACCCATTAACTGTACTTGATCTTATTCCTTTACCTTCACATGAGCTTGTTAGTTTAGATGGAGACAGGAAAGCAGAATTGGTGAAGGCTATGCATGAGAAAGCTCAAGTTAATATGGAGAAAAAGAACAAGTCCTATGCTGATCGAGGGAAAAGAGGATGTAAGAAGATAGTGTTTGCTCCTGGGGATTGGGTTTGGGTACACTTTCGAAAGGAGAGGTTTCCAAATCAAAGGAAGAATAAGCTTGATGCACGTGGTGATGGTCCATTTCAAGTGTTGGCAAAGATCAATGATAATGCATACAAGATAGACTTGCCTAGTGAGTATGGTGTTAGTACTACTTTTAATGTATCTGATTTATCTCCTTATGATGATGCAGATTTGAGGACAAATCTTTTTGAAGAGGGGGAGAATGATACGAACCAGCCACGAGGTAAGGATCCATTGGTGCTTCCAAATGGGCCATTGACTAGGAGTAGAGCTAAGAAGTTTGGAGCAGCTATGGGATTGCATATTCAAGATCAAATTTCAAAGGAAGTGACTGAAATGGCAATGGAAAAGTGCACAATAGAGCTTGAAGAAGGCACACCAAAGCTGATTATGATGCTTAGTTTGAATATGGAAGCTAAAGGGTAGCTAAAGAGGTCCAACGTGCAAGAAAGGTCCATGGAGGGTTCATATACAGCCTTGGGAAGTAATTTAAGGCCCATGGACAGCCCAAATAGTGTGGGGCGTGTTCTTATTTTAAAGGGTTTTAGTTTGGCCATTTTTTTATACTTTATCTTTTCCTTAGTGGGTTAGGATGTGTTGTTTCCTATTTAGTTATTTCATAATATTAATTTTTTTCCATACTTTATATTTTCCTTAATGGGTTAGGATTTTGAATTTGTAGTTTTTCTTTTCCCATTAGAATTAGGGTTTCGGATTTATGTGTGCCTTTTAGTATAAATAGGGCCTTATTTTTTCTTGTAATGAAACTTTTTGACAAATTATATTCTCAATTTTCTTATTGAAAATTTCAGCCATCATAGAACAGGAGTGAATTCTCTTTTTCTTTTGATTGCATCAAGAATTAGATTTACTTATCAATTTCGATTGTGGCGTTCTTCTAATTCGAGCTTCCTAAATTCTTCTGTTATAAGTGTTCGTGCTTTGCTAAGTAATTGGGTGCTTTAAAAGGTGGTTTTTCCTTCGTTCTTGGTTTTTCTTCTATCAATCGTGCATTGGGGTTTGAGGCCTTCATTGCCATAGGGTTCCGCATCACAACAGCAATGAGTTCCCCTAAAATAGGCAAAGAGCAATACCAAAAGGGAATTTACATACTTGGGGATGACTCTTGGCTTAGTATATGTGAAAGCTTTGGAAGCTCATTTGGTGATACCTCTAGAACCAAGCAAGCCTCCATTCCCCTAATCTAAGAGCTACAAGGTCAATGAATACTACCAAAGGGGTGAACATAGAACTAATGAACGCAAAAGCTTGAGGCACAGAATTCAAGACCTCATTAATAATGGGATGATAATTTTACCCAAAAGCAATCAGCATTGGTAACTCTTCCCAATCACCATTGTAGGACCTCAAGTGCTACTACTTCTCCTAAAACTAATTAGTGTTAGGAAAGGCACATACCCCAGCCACATAGTGCATTCAGCACACTCAAGTGCCCAACACATTTGACTGTGACTTGGCCCCACACTTGGGTCTTTGCCACGAGATAATTGCTACCACACCTTGTGTAACAATCTCCCCCTCAGCAATTGCTCCCACTAGGAATCGAACATGTGACCTCGACTCTATTACCACTTGTAGGACCTCATGCACTACACTTCTCCTAAAACCAATTGGTGTGGGGAAAGGCACATACCTAGCCTTATAGTGCATTCAGCACACACAAGTGTCCATGACATTCGACTGTGACTTAGCCCCACATCTAGGCCTCTGCCACGAGACAATTGTAACCATACCTTGTGTAACAACCATTAAGGCTTTGATCAAGCGAACCTCCCCATATCCACCAAGATGGAAATTATAATTCCTAACAAAACATGGAAAATAACTCCTTTCATGCCAACCAACCAGAGACCTTTTAGCAACTATGAGAAAGATAAGTCTTAGTCCAATGTCCAACACCCGTGTTAGATACCGAGTCAAAGCCAAATCTAAGCCGTGTCAGATATTGAGTCAAAGCCAAATCCAAGTCTATGTCAGATACAAAGCAAAAGTCAAGTCCTAAGAAACTAAGTCGGGACTCGAGTTGATCAAAATTAAAATCTGAGTCTAGTTGGAATCCTAAAGAGTCGGAGTCAACCAATAGCAAGTCAAAGCTAGAGTCAATCCAAGTCAAAGTCAGAGCCTATCCCGAGTCAAAGCCTATGTCAAACATTGAGGCTGCAGAGTCAATATCTTCTGTAGTAGTCTATTTATTAATAAAATACAAAATTTTCATTATCTATCATGCATTGCTCAAAAAAAAAAAGAGAAGAGATGAGAAAAAAGAAGAATATATATATATATAAATGATTACCTTGGCATTACATCATGATAGCAAATGAGGATCAATCCTCTGAAAAGACTTACAAGAGCAAAGATCATGAACCCTGTCAAATAGAAGTCCCACATGGGATCCTAAAAAAGAAAGAAAAAAAAAAGAGTAGAGGGAGAGAGATAGAGAGAAGAAGAAGAAGGAGAAGGAAAAAGTCACTTCAAAGATCTAGTAAGATGGCCTAGTAGAAAATGGTTGACAGTGATTCAAATCAGCTCAAGTACCCAACCTTCACATCACAGAGCTACAGAATTTCAACATCTATTCCTACAAGAACACAAGAGCAATATCTTGTTTCATAAATAATAAGCATCTCACAAATCCAGACAAGAATATGAGAAAGTGATGCATGAAAGGCTACAAACAAAAATTAGTCTGACACTTCAACAAGAGAGGACATTCAAAGTAAGTACATTGCCTATAGAGCTCTCATCTTAGCAAACTTAGATAGGGTCAAGATAAGAACGACGCCGACTTGATTCTTTTGCAAATGCAATTGATACTTAGGTAGCCCCCATTGGGCTTGGTCCAACTTGTTCCAATCCAGTCCAAGTTAGTCCAAGTAATGCCAAATCTTTTCATGCCAAGGTCATGTATAATAAAAAAAAAGGAAAGAAAAAGAAAAAAAGCTCACTAAGTTGAAAACTTGAAAGGGCGGCATAGGAAAAATTAAAGTAAGCTTGTCAAGTTGAAAACCCGTAAGGGCAGCTCAGGTAAAAATTAGAGCTAAAAAAAAGTTTTACTTAAATCAAGGCTTTGCCAAAGTTAAGCCTCCAATAAAAGAGTCAAAATCTCAAAGTCATATCTCTTAGGGGGCATACCCCAAAGTTATCGTTCAAACCTTAGTTATAGGTATAACTTCCTTCCTAATGTATCCTCCTAATCCAGTCACCAAGGTTTAGTTGTTACGCCTTCTCATAAGACCATGAACCAAACACATATAACCACACAAGTTGTTACACCTCCAAACCTTGTCCCCGAATGAATTTACCAATTATTTCCACTTGAGCCATAGTCTCAGAAAGCTCATCTCATGAATAACTAAATATCATTCCCCCCAGTAGAAGAGGCATTTAATAAAAGATGTCTGGGTGTACTAATCTCATGTTCTTATGCAAAGGGCTAGATATAATGGTTTACCAAAGGTTAGCTATGAGCTCATTACTCTAGAAAATATTCATTAAAAAATATCAGAAGCCAGCTTCCTATGCAAGTGCAAACCAATTTGCCTTGAACCATACTTACACATGCCTAAGTAGCCACTCCACCTTACTACCCATCATCCAGGCCATCCTCATACATAAGAATGAAAACTAGTCTGTGAGCCATGGTTGGATAGCCCAAGTGGTATTCCAACCTCATTATCCAAATTCTTTGAGGGTAAAGCCTATGACCAAGACAAACACACAAGACCATACTTGAGCTACCCTTGGAAAGCCCATGGTCACAAAATTTCAATCTCCTAAAAAGTCCTTCCTTGCGCCAACCAAATAAGCCTTCATTCAAATCCAAGAATTTCTTGAGTTATGAATAAACCTTCACTCAAAACCCAAAAATCCATTTTGGCATAGCCTTCCAAATCAAACCAAGACCAAAGTGTTGAAACAAAAACCAAACAAAGACCAAAGCCTTAGAAATCAAGCTAGCCAAATTAAGCCAAGATGAATCCAAATAAGATATTTGCCTTAACCACTCATGCAAGGGTCAAACCCAAATCTCATCATCCATGCTTTAAATAGTGGCCTAAGCCTTCAAATCCAAGCATCCCCAACCAAAGTTTGATGGAAGCCCATCTAAGGAAATTGCATTTTGAGATCAATTGACCACAGTTTGTCAAAGCAAAATAAACCACAACTTCCAGGCCAAAGTTTGATATCTTGATGAACCAACTCATCCAAAAATCAAGCCAAGGCCAAGCCTTAAGCTAAGCTAATTCAAGGAGAAGCCCTCCAAAAGCAATTCAGACTTGAGATCAAATCTTCCAAAGTTGGTCTAGCCTCCTAAGACAAGCTAATTTGAGGACAAGCCATCTAAGGCAATTCAAACCTAGCTTGAGGCCAAGCCCTCTCAAATAAGCCATCCTTCAGCTAAGCCCTCCAAAGTATTTCAAACCTAGCTTGAGGCCAAGCCCTTTCAAACAAGCCATCCTTGAGCCAAGCCCTCCAAGATAATTCAAAAGACACACCCAAGGCTAAGCCTTTCTATCAAAGTCAATATCTGAGTCATGAGCCAAGCCCCTCTAAAGAAAACTTGAGGCCAAAGGCCCACCAAGACAATTCCAACTTACTAGAGGACAAGCCCTCTAGAAGCAATTCAAACCCAGATCTATCCAACCATGGTCAAATCTCTCATTGAAAGATTAAAACTAGCCATAGTTGCTAAAGCTTCACCAAAGCACCTCTAGTCTTGCCAAAATTGAATATTCCATCAACCATGCATACTCAGCAAGCCAAATGTCCATACCTTGAATTCAGGGGGCATCTTCTAGATCTTTGTTGTCCCAATCTAGCAACTAAGAGGAGGGGTGAATTGGTTTATTAGAGTAGTAATGACAAATTAAAAATTCAAAAGCAAGATGAAGAAGATATAGAAGAAGATTAAGTAGTGTAAAGAAGAAAGAACACAAAGAATTATAGCGGTTTAGATTTACCTCAATCCTACGTCCACTTCGTTAATAACTTGTTAAGGTTCCACTAGTCTTGAGTTTTTACAAGCTTAACTCTAACTTGGTGTTTCACTAGCTCACACCGAACTATTATAATGGTTTGAGATTAATCCTCACAACCCTTACAGGAGTTTTTCCATACTCACTCTAACAACCTAAGTATTTCCAAGCTCACACTAAAACTTTTAATGGTGATTAATGCTCACACCCAACACTCAAGGATTATAAGTTTTTAGATTTTGATACAAGAAAAATGAAAGATATTGTTCAATATAATTACAATCACTTTCTAACCACAACAATGAAATTTATTGTAGTATTTATAGCCTTTTGGCTTGAGCTAGTCGTTTTAGGTGGTTCCCACATAATTTGGTGGCTAAAGCTCAGTGTGTGATCTCTCAGCTCGGTGTGCAGTCGCCCACTTTAAAATTCTCTATAACGGCTAATTCCAACTATTAAATTTTATTGTCTGACATAATCTAGCTTGCCCATACCTTTGTGTCGTGTGGTCGCACAGCTCGGTGTGCTATCGCTCTGCATTAGGTTACCGTTAAATTTAAATTTCTTCATCCACGTGTTCAATCATCATTGGTCTAAGGTATTTTGTGGTACAATTCAAATCTGCCGGACTTGTGCGGTCGCTCGGTTAAGTTGGACGGTCATATGAGACTTTAAGCATTGAGGAAGTACTACAAGAACTGATTGCCATTTCTTCTGCCACTTTTAGGTTTTTGGTCATTACTTTGTGTAGTCGCTCATGTCCTACCTCAAACTCAAAAACTCTATCTTCTTGGCATCCTTATACTCATCAGAAGTATAATTCTTCTCAAATTCTTACAGGAAATTGACATAAGTCAAAACTAGTGGATCAGTTGTACCATGAGGAATCGTCTTCCACCACTCATATGCATCCCCCTAAAGAAGAGATCTAGCATAATCAAACTTCTCCTCTGGACTAGCCTGTAATTGAATAAACACTCTTTGGACCCTATCCAGCCACTACTCTACTACAGCGGGGTTTGTAGTGCCGACAAAATCAATGGCTCCAAACTTCCTCAGCTTATCATACTTTCATGTCAGCAACTGATGCTGTGGCTGCGGCTGCTGAACTGGAGTCTGCCTCAACAGCTTTACCATATGTCGTACCCAGCCCGACGGAACCTCCTCAGCTACTGGTCTAACTGGCACAAAAGCAGATGCCTCTCCAGCAGTCTCAACTCTAGCTCCAACTCTACCCTCATCTAGAGCTACACTCTCTACACTACTCTCTGCAGATTGGTTTCTACCCTCATCTAGAGCTACACTCTCTACACTACTCTCTGCAGATTGGTGCGTCCTAGATGCCATAACTACCTATATCTGCAAATACAACATAAATTGCCACATCAAAGATCATATATAATGTGAGTGTCAATGCGTATATCACAATTTAAAACAACATTTAAAATACTCATTTTCTCTCTTTAACAACCCACCCAGGTCGAGCACCTTAACCTAGGCTGTAACATCCCCTGACAATTCTCACATAAAACTATCAGAGAATATTACTCAATATACTATCAGTAATCTAATCAATTCATCTACAAAGTTTCCTTTCAAATTATTACTAACAAAAATTTTTAAATAATAATACAATCTGTATAATACAACACTTATAAATCCAACATTTAAACCAATCTCCAATATCTCCAATAAACCAAACACTAATTATAAATGAGATAACCAACATAAGTTTGTCAATTCAAAATAAATATATAATACATTACTAGATTTGATAATCATTCACTAAAATTTAAAACTTCATTCTCTAAATATATATATTCCTTTCACGTTTACAAATTTATACAATCTCTCAAATAGCCAAAATAAATTGCATATATATATTTCATAACTTACAAGTACAATATGCAAACGATCTTTATATGCACTGTAGATAATTTCTGAGATCTTTATTTCTACTTCTTAACTTACTCTGATGACATGATACCTGCGTGTCAGAAAAATTCTGATACGCTAAGCTTATAGATTAGTGGTGCTTGTATAAACATATTTTGTCACTTAATATTAAAAAAAATACTTACGAAAATATAGTAATAACATTTAGTTTTAATAAACATTTCAAGATATTAAATATTCTCAATAACAAACCAACACAATATTTTGATTACACAAAATAATAATTTTAACTTTATAAAAATCATCATGTTATACTAACTTTCGGTATTACAACTTTTCTCTTTTTGAATTATTTCATTTAAGACTTACTTTCTCATTTGTTAACATTACTCATATTACACTTATTTTATTTTTCAGTAAGTCTTACTTTTCAGTTTCACATATAGGATAATTTCACTCAATTTATAATTTTGGCACTTTGATTTAGTACTTACTTTGGAGCACTTTGTATCTTATATCATTATATACACTTTCAATGATTATAACACTTAGAAAGTTATTGATTAATTCAATATTTTGAACATAACATTTCTATTTTGTGCATTAGAACTTTCACTTGAAATATTATTATATACATTATCAATCACTTTAACATTGTAACACAGTAAGTCGATTTTAAATAATTGACTTATATTATTTTTTTGTATTTCTTCCATTATTCGTAACATCATATTCACGTATATTTTCTTTCCCTCATATACTAAATTGTAAATCCGACATCTAGATAGCCATTTAATCCCAAGCTAGATCTAAATCAATATGATTTGGGCAATTCATTAGTTTTTAATTAATATTGAATTATGTATATCACTTCAATGGAATAATTCTTTGATCAACAATTAGTATTACACATATTTATCATATATTCAAAATTTAATACACTTTGAGGCCTTATGGCCATTTAGGCTAGAATCAAGGATGAAAAACAAGAAAAAGAATTATTTTGGGCAAATTCTTCAAGTGACATGCCCAACGACACAGGCGTGTCAATAACTATGTCATTCGCCCACCTTACAAAAGCTTTGACACGCCCAACGATATAGGCATGTCACTGCCCATATCATTAATCCTACATTACAGTAGCTATGACATGCCCAGAGGCATGGCTATATCACTGGCCGTGTCATCAACGTGAAAAAACAGCATCGTCAACATGCCCAGTGACATGGCCTGATGCGGAACCCCAAGATTATAAAGAATCCAAAACCCCAACACACAAATTCAGTATACCAAGAACTTTAGTTGGTTGTTTGTCCTACTAAACCCCTAATTGACATGCAACTAGAAACATAGATAATTGGATAGAATTAAAGAGGAACTAGAAAGAATGCCACAAGTGTTACCTTGATAAGTTGATTCCAATTCTTGTTGCAACAAGAAGAAGAGAACCCTCTCTTGATGAAATTCGGCCAAGCCAAAATAATTGAATAATATGATCACCAAAACTGATGTCTTACAACCCTAAATGAGATATAAATAGCTAAACCCTAATTAGGGTTATTAAGTAGCATTTGGTTGGCTAATCAAATTTTAAGAAATAAAGTAAACAAAGTTATAATTTGATACAAAACAAACAGGGCCCTTACTTTTTAAATAAGCATAACTAGTGGGCCTTAATACATATTAAATAATAGGCCTATATACTTGGATTAAATTTATGGGCTGCTTCTCCTCTATATCTGTACCGTCAAAGGCCTGTGCACCAAGTCTTTCTTCCATGAATCGCCTTACAAAGCCTTGGAAGGTAGATTTGAGCTTCTTAGCCTGCAACCTTGTAATTGGCCCATTTGGTAAAATGAGCTCCATGCCATGTTGGCCTCCTATACTTGCTCCGCTAGCCTTGCTCGTACTGCCATTTTTGTTCGTATCAATCCCTCCCTCCTCAAAAAGATTTGTCCTCGAATCTGAGTTCATATCAAAAGGAGAAAGATCAGAAACATTAAAGGTTGCAGAAACTTGATACTCACCATGCAAGTCAATTTTATAAGTATTGTCATTAATCTTTTCTAGCACCTGGAAAGGATCATCGCCTCTTGGATCCAACTTTGATTTTCTCATATTGGGAAAACTTTCCTTCCTTAAATGCACCCATACCCAATCACCAGGTTCAAAAGTAACAACTTTGCGCCCCAGATTGGCTTGACGTGCATAATGCTCATTCTTCTTCTCAATGTGTTGTCTAGCCTTCTCATGTATAGTCTTGACCAACTCAGCCTTCCTCTGTCCATCTAGGTTAGTAATCTCATGTAATGGCAAAGGCATTAAATCCATAGGAGTAAGAGGATTAAACCCATGCACAATTTCAAAAGGTGAGAATCCAGTGGAAGAATGCAAACTACAATTATAAGTAAATTCAACTAATGGAAAACACTCTTCCCATGTTCTCAAATTCTTACCTACCACAGCATGTAATAAAGTCCCTAAATTTCTATTCACCACTTCAGTTTTTCCATCAGTTTGTGGATGACTACAAGTGGTAGAAAATAATAACTTAGTACCCAATTTTCCCCCACAAAACTCTCCAAAAGTGGCTCAAGAATTTAACATCACGATCAGAGACTATTGTCCTAGGTATACCATGCAAACGCACATCTCTAAAGAATAAATTACCTATATTTGTTGCATCATCTGTTTTATGACAAGCTATGAAATGTGTCATTTTGCTAAATCTATCCACAACAACAAATATGTTGTCTCTACCTTTCTTTGTCCTAGGTAAACCTAACACAAAATCCATAGAAATGTCAACCCAAGGCTCATTAGGAACAGGTAGAGGTGTATACAATCCATGAGGCATAGATTTGGACTTAGCTTGCCTACATGCAATACATTTAGAACAAATTCTTTCAATATCCCTACGCATGTGTGGCCAATAAAAATGCTCAAAAAGTATATCCAAAGTCTTATGCACACCAAAATGACCCATCAATCCACCACTATGTGATTCATGCACAAGTAATTCCCTTAATGAACATGCAGGTACACATAATCGATTCCCACAAAATAAAAATCCATCATGCCTATAAAATCATTGAAAAACAGCATGTTCACAAGCAACATAGACATTACCAAAATCAGAATCTGTTGCATACATATCTTTAAGTTGCTCAAATCCTAACATCTTAGAACTAAGTGTAGTGATTAAAGCATACCTCCTTGATAATGCATCAGCAACAACATTATCTTTACCTTGCTTGTAGTGGATCACATAAGGAAATGTCTCAATGAATTCAACCCATTTTGCATGCCTCTTATTCAGCTTCCCTTGCCCTTTCAGGTGCTTAAGTGACTCGTGGCCTGTATGGATCACAAATTCTTTTGGAAGCAAGTAATGTTGCCACACGTCTAGTGCTCTCACTGGGGCTTATAACTCCTTGTCATAGGTAGAGTACTTTAATTGAGCTCCATTCAACTTCTCACTAAAATATGCTATGGGACATTTTTCCTGCATCAACATAGCACCTATACCAATCCCAGAAGCATCACATTCATGTTCAAAAGTTTTATCAAAGTTTAGTAAACATAAAATAGGAGCAGAACACAACCTATCTTTTAAAGTATTAAAAGCGCTATTTTGTTCATCTCCCCACTTAAAACCAACATCTTTTTTAATTATTTCAATCAAAGGAGCTGCAATGGATGAGAAATCTTTCCCAATTCATCTATAAAAACTAGCTAACCCATGAAAACTCCTTACCTTAGACATACTCTTAGGCGTAGACCATTCTTGAATAGCTTTTACCTTTTCAGCATCTACCTCAACCCCTTTAGCACTCACAACAAAACCCAAGAAAATAAGTTTATCAATACAAAAAGTACACTTCTTCAAATTAGCATACAACTTCTCTTTCCTTAGAACCTTTAGAACTAACCTAACATGCATGATATGCTCATCTAGAGACTTGTTGTATATAAGAATGTCATCAAAATACACAACAACAAATTTTCCAAGGAAATTACGCAAAACATGGTTCATTAGCCTCATAAATGTGCTAGGTGCATTAGTCAAACCAAAAGGCATAACCATCCATTCATATAAACCATATTTTGTTTTAAATGTAGTTTTTCACTCATCACCTGGTTTCATCCTAATTTGATGATATCCACTTTTCAAATCTATTTTAGTGAAAATACATGCACCATATAACTCATCTAACATGTCATCTAATCTAGGAATGGGATGGCGATACTTTACAGTGATTTTGTTGACTGCATGACAATCCACACACATCCTCCATGTTCCATCTTTCTTGGGTACCAACTACACTGGTATAGCACATGGGCTAAGGCTCTCTCCCACATGCCCCTTCTCTAACAATTCATCAACTTGCCTTTGAAGTTTCTTTGTCTCCTCTAGGTTACTTCTATAGGCTGGCCTATTTGGAATTACATGCTTTAGGAATAAAATCAATCTGATGCTCAATACCCCTTAAGGGAGGGAGTCCCTTTGGCATCTCTTCAGGAAAGACTTCATCAAATTCCTGTAACAAAAAAACAAAACCACTAGGCAAATTTGGGTTAAGGTCAGTCATAATCAATAAACTCTCTTTAAACCTTATTGCTATAAGTGATCTTCTGCCTATGTAAGCACTCTTAAGATCTCTCTCTTTTGCAAAGAAACTCTTCTTCTTTTCACTCTTATTTTCTCTCCTCTTACTGTTCTCTCCTGCACATCTCTCTTTCTTTACCTCACTTGTATAGTCAGTCCCCATTGGGCCATATAACTGTTTATTTTCTCTCTTGACCTCTTGTTCCTCCATTTTTTAGTTAAGTCACTACCTGAATCCCTATTTGATGTATTCATCATCTTAATGTGTTCTTAATACACTTCCTTTGGAGATAAAGGTGCTAAAGTGAAAATCTTCCCCTTCAAACTAAAAGAATACATATTCTTGTACCCATCATGTGTGACTTTCCTATCAAACTGCCAAGGCCTACCCAATAATAAATGTCCAGCTTGCATGGGTATTACATCATATAACACTTCATCAACATATTTCACAATAGAAAATGGCACCACAACTTGTTTTGTTACCTTCACTTCACCACTATCATTTAGCCACTGTAGCCTATATGGTTTAGGGTGTTTTGCACACTTCAACCCTAACTTATCAACTAAGGTTATACTAGCCATATTTGCACAACTGCCTTCATCTATAATTATGCTGCAAACTTTCCCTCCTACCAAACACCTAGTGTGAAAGATGTTTTCCCTTTGTTCTATGCTCTCTTCCTTAACCTGAACATTAAGTGCACGCCTAACTACCAAAGATTCACCACAAACAGCATACTCAACCTCAACATCACTACAATCCTCCAAAATAGGCATATAATCACAATCAGATTCAGATTCAATTTCTCCATCGTCCCTCATAAGCATAGTCTTTTTATTGGGACATTATGAAGCAATATGTCCATTACCCAAACATTTAAAACACTTAATATTTCTTTGCCTATTAGAAGAATTAGAAAAATCAGTGGTACCATTATTTGTAGAAGAGACTCCTTTACTCTTTTCAAAGCTTGCACCTTTCACCTTAGAACTTAAGTCTTTATCCTTAGACCTCTCATCTTTATTCTTCTCATCTTTCTTTGGCCACCTTGAGGTCCATGTTGGGTTGTAATTGGAGGAACTCCTTGCTGCCCCCTTTTGCTTGAGTTGTCTCTCCACCTTCATGGCCATGTTCACCATTGCCTCAAGCTCTATATAGTGATGTAGCTCTACCATATTTGCAATATCTCTGTTTAGACCTCCCAAGAATGGAGCCATGGTATCTTCTCTATCCTCTTCAATATTTGCTCGAATCATTGCCATCTCCATCTCTTTGTGATAATCTTCTACTGACATAGACCCTTGAGTGAGTCTCTGCAATTTTTGATATAGCTCACGATAGTAGTAGGATGGCACAAATCTCCTCCTCATGACAACCTTCATTTATGCCCACATCTCAATAGGCTTCTCTCCATTTCTTATTCTTGTAAGTTTCAATTGTCCCCACCATATCGATGCTTAATCTATAAACTCAACTGCTGCTAACTTCACCTTCTTTCCCTTTGAGTAGTTATGACAATCAAATATAAGCTCCACCTTCCTTTCCCACTCTAGGTATGTTTCAGCATCATTCCTTCCTACAAATGTTGGAATCTTCATCTTTATGGAATTGATGTTGCTATCTCTCCTTCCTGGCCTCCTATCTCCTCCTGGCCTTCTATCTCTTCTAGGCTTAACCCTTGAAGA
The DNA here is from genome assembly GCA_947685225.1 of Garcia nutans. Classification (NCBI taxonomy): domain Eukaryota; kingdom Viridiplantae; phylum Streptophyta; class Magnoliopsida; order Malpighiales; family Euphorbiaceae; genus Garcia; species Garcia nutans. The sequence goes on from CANTUV010000013.1 coordinate 6,264,121, forward strand.
TTGGTTGTCATCTTCATCTTTATCTTCATCAGGTTCATCATGGGACTCTATATCTTCTTCATCATAAGTTTGTTGCCTAGTGTCCCTCCACTTTGTTGAAGTAGCTCCTGATTGTTGGGATTGCTTAACAACCTCAACTTCATCCCTCAAATTCATAACATCTAAACTAAACTTCTCAAATTGGTTTTGCATAGCCTTCATCACGAAAACTTCATCTTTCATGCTCATGTCACCACCCTTGCTTGCCTCCTCAGACATGATGTAAAACTGCAAGAAAATTTTAGAGAAGAGAGAAAAAAAATCCTCACACCCTCCCTCACGTGTTTACACTCAATAATATATCACTCCACTCGTGTTTCACTCAAATTAGGCTTTTACCCTCTTATTTGCTCACACTCTCTTGCCTTTTTCCCTCTCTTGTTCCCTTCTTGAAGTTGCACTTCAAAATTTAAAACAACTAATCAGGTTAATCACAAGTGCCAATCTATAAAAATTACAATGAAAAGCCTAACAAGAAATAAAAAAAAAACCCAAGTTCTAGATGCAATTTAATAATCGTTGTAATAAAAAAAAAAGAGAAAACACACAGATGAAGAATTGTATGTTTGTAAATGCAAGTCCTAAGAGTAACCAAGATGTAAAAGTCACCCTTATATGTGTGGCAGAAACAAGAGAAATTGAAAACAAAGAAATTAAACTATGAATGCAATAAAATTGACAAAAAATAGGAAGCTAAATTAAAGAATTTTGATTTTCCCTAAGTGGGAACCGAAATAAACCCTGGACCTAGTTATTCAACTAACTTACACTAATTAGGAAGGTAAGAAGTGGTATAGGTATGAAAGGAAATTAATTGAAACAAGAAAACCCTAAACAATTTTGGAAATAGAATTAATAATCCCAAAAATTGCGTAAGAATTTTCAGATGGTCGTTCGCCCTAAAATAGAATGATTTGGGGGCCATGACAAGCCATTACAAGTAAACTCTGTCATAAATATAGGGCTCGAAAATCAGTTTCTAAATTGGTATTGTGCGTCCCGTAACTCTTCCGTAGCAAAAAGTTATGGCCTTTCAAAGTTGACCCTTCCACCACCAAAATTGACCCTATATTTTTTCAACCCAAAAAGATCTCCTTCAACCCTAGCTTTGTTCTAGCAGCCACCAAGCTATTTTTTTTCATTTTTTTTTCGTTTTCTTATTTCCTCTTTTTTTTTTTAAGCTAACGAACAAATAGGCCAAAATCGAAATTTCGAATGGATTGAAATAAAAAAATAAACAAAATTACAGAATTGATTAAAGTAAAGAAAAGAATATCATAGAAAGCATAAGAACATAGATAGAGCCAAAGCTCTAATACCAAATGATGTGGAACCCCAAGATTATAAAGAATCCGAAACACCAACACACAAATTTAGTATACCAAGAACCCTAGCTGGTTGTTTGTCCTACTAAACCCCTAATTGACATGCAACTAGAAATGTAGATAATTGGATAGAATTAAAAAAGAACTAGAAAGAACGCCACAAGTGTTACCTTGATAAGTTGATTCCAAATCTTGATGCAACAAGAAGAAGAGAACCCTCTCTTGATGAAATTCGGCCAAGCCAAATAATTGAATAATATGATCACCAAAACTGATTTTTTACAACCCTAAATGAGATATAAATAGCTAAACCCTAATTAGGATTATTAAGTAGCGTTTGGTTGGCTAATCAAATTTTAAGAAATAATAAAGTAAACAAAGTTCTAATTTAATACAAAACAAACATGGCCCTTACTTTTTAAATAAGCATAACTAGTGGGCCTTAATACATATTAAATAATAGGCTTATATACTTGGATTAAATTTATGGGCTGCTTCTCCTCTATATCCATACCATCAAAGGCCTGTCCACCAAGTCTTTCTTCCATGAACTGCCTTACAAAGCCTTAAAAGGTAGATTTGAGCTTCTTGGCTTGCAACCTTGTAATTGGCCCATTTGGTAAAACAAGCTCCATGCCATGTTGGCCTCCTATGCTTGCTCCACTAGCCTTGCTCATACTGCCATCTTTGTTTGCATCATGGTCATGTCAGGCAAAAATTATGTATTTCGTACACTCAACCACTTAAACACAATATATTCAAGATCTATGATAAAAATAAATCAAAAACTAATTTTTTGATATAAAAAGAGTCTATATCAAATACTTTACTCAAACATTAATTAATCAATCTTTAACCATCACCCATGGCTAAAAACAACATCAAATCACTCATTTCCTATAATGATTGAATTAAGAATCATACTCATCACTTTTATGTTCCTTTAACTCATTTTTTACTCATCAATCCATTTAACCAATACTTTTCAATAATAATTCATTATAGATAACTCAATCAACCAATTCAAACATTAAAATTCATAGAAATTCAAATATTTGCAAATTAAAATATATAAGCACACATCTCTTTCAAAATCCCTCTTCTTCTCTCTTTTTCCTCTTTTTCTTTGATTACTAGTTGATAATCTCACCTACTCTAACTAATTCTCTTAAAAAAATTATTACAAAAGATGGATTTCCCTTGATTCTTTAATGAAAGGAAGAAGAAAGTACAAAAGATGGTGATGGTGGTGGTAGATGGCGTGGATGATGGAGAAAGAAAAGAAATTTCTACACACACATGTATATATATAATAAGTTCAATCTAGTGTGTCCAATCTCATTTTAACTATGGTGCACTCTCTTTCTTATCTTTTTATTCTAATTCGATTTTTAATCCTGTAAAATTATAAAAATAATTTCTTCAGTAAATTTTGAGATATACTATTCACTATTCTCAACTTATAGTATTTATCCACGTTACTTTTATCACTATACACAATCAATTATCAATATTAGTTAAAAAGTTTCCTGTTTAAAATTTTGAACATTACATAGGTTCTGATACCACAATAAATGTAAAACCCTTGTGCATTATATACGTATAATATATACGCCCAGTATTTATAAAATACATATATAAAGTATAAGAATGTCACAACACGATTTAATAAAAAATTTTATTTTTCTAATTTAAAATCTCAAATACTTTAAAATATAATTTTAAATAGTAAATAAGATATTTTTTTTTATAAATTATAGGTTCCAAAATAAGTATTTTATATGAAAATCTTTAAAAAAGAATTCGTCAGAGTTTTATATGTAATTTGAATATACCAAAAATTCAACAGTTACACAACCTACCTAAAAACACTCCCAATAAAACAAATCACACATTTCCATCTCAACTTCTCAAATCCTCCATATTTTCTCAAAATATTTATATCTATATACATATATATAGATATCAAAACACATATACACAACCCATATCATACAATTTGTCCAAAATATTCTTTATAATTTACAAGGTACTCAAAAACATAAACTTAATATACAAAAAAATAAAATGTACTATAATATAAAATATATACAAGATGGCAACTGGCTCAATCTTATAGTAGCAAAAACACTTCAAGCTCAACAAACACAAGCCTAGACCCAACAAGGTCTAGTAGAACTCTCTGGCTCTACCGGATCACCCCTGTCACTTGCCCGATGAATTACAATCGCGCTAAGTTAAAAGCCTAGAGATACAAACTTGATAACAATAAAATTTTAATACAATGCCAATGCATAATGCATTTTTATGTTTTGTCACAATGTGGCATTCAATTCCACTTTAAAACATAATCTTTAATCTTTTTATAATTCATATAAACACATACACAAGCATGGGCCCAAACAAACTAATATATTATTCAAATCTCAGAGTTACGTTTTTATTCCATATTGGCACCAAGTGTCTAGCCTCGAAGGTAAATCATATATCAGTGACATCTAGCATCTAGCCCCGAAGGCAAATCATGTATCTGCAACGTCATGCATCTAGCCTCGAAGGCAAATCATGTATCTGTGGTGCCTAGCGTCTAGCCCCAAAGGCAAATAATGAGAATAACCTCATAGGCATACCGTCAAACACAGAACTCTAGAAAATGTATAACATGCTAGGCACACAAATAATTCATATTTTCCATAATCAACTTTTTTCTCATTTTTCCATAATCAACTAGGCACATTGCCTCATTTTCTCATTTTTCTCATTCATATCAATGTCAATTCACTTTAATTCATCATATTTCATCATTTCATCATAATGTATGACATTTCACATCAAAATCACATTACCCAAATATTTTGTGTTATTTTCACATAATGCACATAATTCACATTTTATTCAATTTAGCCATTAATAATGGCTTTTCATAATGCATAAAATGCATACATAACAATTTATATATCATAGCACAATGTTCATGAATGTTCAATGTATCAAGTAGCTTAACACATTTTTCATCCAAAATGTGTTAAGGCCAATTTAATGCCAACATATCTAATTTATCAAAAGTTTGCACTTACCTCAATAAGCACTCAAATGCAAGCTCAAAATCTCCCGCAAACCTTCGCTTTCAACTTTCTCTTTAACACTAGGGTTGGGCAATCTACTACTTCTTAATGTCTATACACAATGCTATCAAATACAATAATTTAATATCACATTTTAAGGTATTTTCAACATTACATCCTAATTAAATATCACTCCTACAAATTTTCAAAATTTAGCCTTTCCTTACTTTAACTGTGAAAATCCATTTTAATCTATTTAAATTAGTGTTTTAAGTTTATTTATGTTATTAAAAACTTATTATAACATGTTTTAATTATTCACCTTAATTAAATACACACTCTTAAATAAAACTCTAAAATGGCATAGCCTTCATCAATAAAGGTTCTTCATTCCAACTCATTCCAATTGTTAATCCAAGTTTATTTCCATCACTTATGTCATTAAATAACATGATTTAAACATTAAAATCAAACAATTGACCATTCTTTGAAAATTCCCTTTCGAAAATCCTAAATTCAACACTACCTCATCCAATCTCTAATCAAACTTAACCAAATCCATCATTTGACTTTAAAATCATTTTTTATGCATCAAAACAACACATTTGGAATCAATTTGCACAATTAAAACATAGGATTTCAAAAGTACAAATGTTCCATAACCCTAATTTCTCTCTTTTCATCAAACTCCACTCAAACTTAACCATTTCTTCAATCCAACTTAAAAATCATTAATAACTAATCAAAATAACTTCATACAAACTCATTCAATCCATTAAATCATGCTAAGTCAAAATTCCAAATTCAACATATTCAAATCTTTATGGAAATCCGAAGAAATAAGTTGGAAACTTACTATTTCAAGAGGAAATCACCAAAATTCCACTTGAATCCTTGAAATCCTTTCAATTATGGAAGCTTGGAAGAAGAAAAAACCTTATCTTGGATGTCTATAGAGGTTTGGCTAGCTTAAGGAAGAAGAAGAAGATGAAGACTTTTTAAAATTTCTCTTTCTTTCCACTTTAAATTTGACCTTATATATAATATATTTTATTATATTTTTAATTAATTAATTAATTAAAAAACTATAAATTGCATTTTCCATTCAAAAATAATTTATTTTTGATTTATTTGAATAATTTTAATTTTTCAAAGCATATTTACAATTTTGCCACTTGACCTTTGACGTTTCTTTTTAAAGTATTGACTTTTTATATATATTATGTATATTTTATATATATTTCACATATACTCTTTACTTTTTCACTTAAAATCCTTCAATTTTTAATTTAAATTATTTATTTAATTTATAAAATTATGGATGTTACATTCTTGGATAAATTAATTGTACTTGTGTTATCACATTTAATAAGAATATGATCAAATATTTTTTCATAATCAAACAATTTTTGTTTTATCCAAAGAACTCATGTACTATAAAAATATGCAGCAAAATATTTGGCTTTAGCTGTAGATAAGGCAACCGACGCTTGTTTCTTGCTAAACCAAGAAACTAGGCATTCACCTAGAAAGTGACAAGCTCTGGTCGTGCTTTTCCTACCTAGTAGGCTACCGGCAAAATCTGCATCTGAAAAACCTATGTCAAATGATGTGTTTCTAGGATACCATAGACCTAAATGCAATGTACCATTTAAGTATTTTAAAATTATATTTGTATTCAAATGTGATTCCCTAGGACAAGATTGAAATCTAGTACATAAACACACACTATACATTATATCCAGTCTAGAAGCAGTTCAGTAAAGCAGTGATCCAATAATACCTCGATACTTCTTCTCATCTACTACCTTACCACTCTCATCTTTGTCAAGTTTCAAGGATGTACCCATTGGAGTCTTGCTAACTTTGGAACCATCCATTTCAAACTTCTTGAGGTGTTCCTTTGTGTACTTGGATTGATTAATGAAGATGACATCCTTCCATTGCTTGATTTGTAGTCCAAGGAAAAATTTGAGTTTGCTTATCATACTCATTACAAATTCCCTAGTCATGCAAGAAGCAAATTCCTTGCACAAGGATTCATCAGTAGCATCAAATATAATGTCATCAACATAAATTTGCACAATCAAAATGTTATGCATTTTCTTTTTAACAAAAAGAGTTGTGTCAACTTTTCCTATTGAAAAACCATTTTCTAGTAAGTAGGCACTAAGTCTATCATACTGGAGCTTGTTTCAATCCATATAGTGCTTTGGTAAGTTAAAAAACATGATTTGAAAATTTATAATCTTCAAAACCGGGAGCTTGTTCAACATAAACTTTCTCATTTATAAATCCATTTAGAAATGCACTTTTAACATCCATTTGAAAAAAGTTTAAAATTCTTGTGACATGCAAATGGAAGCAATATTCTAATGGCTTCTAATCTAGCAACGGGAGCATATGTCTCATCATAATCAATGGCTTCCTCTTAGTTATAGCCTTCGGCTATCAATCTGGCCTTATTTCTAGTGATGAGTCCATTTTCATCAAGCTTATTCTTATATACCCATTTACATCCTATAATTGGATGATCTTTAGGTTTAGGAACAAGTTACCATACTTTGTTTCTCTCAAATTGGTTGAGTTCATCTTACATAGCAATCGTCCAACACTCATTACTAAGAGCCTCCTCAATGGTCTTTGGCTCAATTTGAGAAACAAAAGTAATATTGAAATCTAAGTATTTAAATTTTGATTTAGTAGTTACTCCCTTTGAGGTGTCACCAATGATTAGTTCTTTGGGATGATCCTTCTTATATTACCAATCTTTGGATAGCGCTTGAGACTCTCCTTCTTGCTCATCATGATTATTATTTGGAACATTAATTGTTTCTTGTTGTTCAAATGTACCAACAAATTCATCAAGAACACTACCTTTCCTTTGATCAAGTTTAGAGGATTCATAAAAAATAACATGCATTGATTCTTCAACTACTGTTGTTCTCTTATTAAATACTCTATATGCATTGCTAGATGATGAATACCCTAAAATATGCCTTCATTCGATTTGGATAAGAATTTTCCAAGATTGTCTTTGGTATTCTTCCATTCCATAGCTCATAAGAAGTTTTGTTTATCAAAGGCCTTTTGTAACCATGATTTGAAATATAACATGTGGTATTAACAGCTTCAACCCAAAAGTAAGATGGTAAATCATACTCATTGAGCATTTTCCTAGCCATTTCAACCAATGTTCTATTTTTCCTTTCAACCACACCATTTTATTATGGTGTTCTAGAAGTTAAAAAGTTGTGTGAAATACCAGACTCATTGTAAAAATTTTCAAAATTCTCATTTTCAAATTCTTTGTCATGATCACTTCTAATAGATGTGATTACATAGCCTTTTTTTTATTTTTGAACTCTTCTTGCAAAAATTTAAAAATGATTGAAAGCTTTATTCTTTTGAACTAAGAAATTAACCCATGTAAACCTTGAGTAATCATTAACAAGTAAAAATGCAAATAACTTGCCACCTAAGCTAGCAACTCTATTTGGACCAAACAAATCTAAATGAATTAGTTCTAATAGTCTAGAGGAGCTCACAATTTTCTTGGATTTAAATGAACTCCTATGTTGTTTACCATATTGATAAAGATCACAAATTTTATCCTTGTTGAATTTTATTTGTGGGAGACCATCTACAAGTTCTTCTTTACTTATGTATTGTAAATGATCCATGCTAGCATGTCCTAATCTCTTATGCCAAATCCATGCATCATTCCTAATGGTAATCAAACATTCAAACACATTATTGGAATGTAAGTCAATTTTATATGTATTGCCAATTCTAACTCTTTGAATGCAAGTTCACCATAGGATGAAGCAACTTTGCCTCCTTTAGAGTCAAAATTTACATTATACCTTTTATCACACAAGTGACTCGCACTAAGCAAATTATGTTTCAATTCATCAACAAGCCATACATTTTTAGTCATTTTCTTACCAAGCATGCCAATGGAACCAATGCCAATGATTTTACCTTTAGCATTATTTCCCAAAGTAACATTACCTCCTTGCTTGTAGGTGAGGGTTGTAAAAAGTTTTGCATTGCCCATCATGTGCCTTGAACATCCACTATCCATAAACCAAACATTTTCATTAATAGTGGATTTTAGGCATACCTACAAAATAACAATGTTCATCTTCTCTTAGGTACCCAAATGTATTTGGGTTCCAGGGGGCCAGTAGTAGAAGGAACCTCAAACTTGAGATGAGCCTTCCTAATATAGCAAAATATGCTCTTATGTCCAAATTTCATATAATAAGTGCATTGATATAAGGTTCTATACTTATGCACTTTTTATTTAAATTCAATAAACCTGCACACAATTGCGAGTGTGTGTTGAATGAGATTGTTTTAGTGCATTTTTGTGTTTATGTACATGCCTTGTATACATAAATGCATGGTTTGCTCTTGAAATTTTAGTTCTAGAGCCTTGTGAACCCAATGTAATCCTTTTAGGATTTTTAGGTTTGGATTGTGCATTAGTGTTTTTATAACTTCAAAACTAGAGGTTTGAGTTGTAGATGCTTTTACAAATATTGGTGCATTAGATGTAGTGATTGATAAGCCATTGAATCTTAAACCATATTTCAAAGAGGGTGACCTTTGATTGTTGATCAATGTATCTAATGTCTCTTTTTCCTTGTGAAATTTTGAAATAGATTCTTTTAACTTATTTATTTCATCCTTTAGTATTTTATTTTCCTTGATCACATTTTCTAAGTTATGTGGATTTTTAGTCATTTCATCAATTGATTTCAACAAGTTTTCATTTGAGGTCTTCAATTCTAATGTAGAGTTTTTCAAAGACACAAAATCTTTTTCTAACTTGGTACATTTATCTTTATAAAATTTCATCTTAGAGAAATACTTTTCTATTCTAAGGTTCATATGTTCAATCAAATCATTATCATCTAAAGCATCATCAACATCATCATCATATGCAATCAAGTTCAAAGATTGAGTACTTACCTCATTGAAGTCATTATCATCTTTAATAGCCATGAGACATAGATTAGCAATTCTTCCTCTTCTTCATCACTTGAGGAATCATCATCCCATATAGCTTTGAGTGATTTCTTCTTTTCCTTAACCCACTTCTTTTTGTTCTTCAACTTGAAGCAATCCAATTTGATGTGATAAAATTTGCCACATTTATAACATTTTACTTAATTCTTTTTATCTTTATCTTTGAAGGCGGATTTAAGAAATGTACCCTTGTTAGCTTGCAATCTTCTCTTTCTCTTCCAATCACTTATTTTTTTTGAAAGCATTGCCATTTCTTCTTCATCGTCACTATCTTCATTATTTAAGCTCTCAACTTCTTTGATTGCATTGAGAGTTATGACTTTCCTTTTCTCTTACTCACTTTGTTCTTCTTCCTTTTCGGTGTGTAGTTCAAAAATGAGTAGCTTTCCCAAAAACTCATTGGCTCTCAAGGTGCTAAGGTCATGAGCCTCTTCAATAGAAGAAACTTTTGACTAAAAGTTCTTTTTTGCTCTAAGTGCTCTCAAGATTTTGCTATTGACATCACCTTGATCATATATCTTGCAATGTTTATTTAATTTGTTGACAATGGCAAGCAAGTGGTTTGTCATGTTGGTGACATTTTTGTTGGACTTCATCTTGAATAGCTCATACTCATGTACATGCATTTGCTTCTTGGTAAACCTCACTTGGGTAGTACCCTTATGATAGTTCTCAAGAGTTTTCCAAATGCAATGTGCACAAATGAGATGTTGGACTCTCCCACCTTCTTCTCTTAATATTGAATTCATCAAGATGGAGGCTGCCCTATTGTTCTTGAATCGATCTCTCACATTAGCACTTGACCATTTTGGTATAGGGAGAGGAACTTGGACACCTTCAACTTTATGAGTAGGAAATTTCCACTCATTTTCAAAAAATTCTCAAAGCTCAATTCTTTCACTATCTAGGAATAAATACATCTTATGTTTCTAATAAGAATAATCCATTCCATTGAAATAGGGTCTAAGGAATGAATTTAGGTTTTCATCTATAAAGGTGTTTGTTGGTGGAATGGTTGCCATTTTGGATCAAATTTCACAATTAAGTTTAAAAAAATTTACTAGCTCTGATACTAATTGTTGTCCCAAAGTAGCAACCAAGAGGGGGTGAATTGGTTGATTTGATTAGTAATGATAAATTGAAAATTCAAAAGCAAGATGAAGAAGATGTAGAAGAAGATTGAGTAGAGTAAAGAAGAAAGAACACAAAAAATTATAGTAGTTTGGATTTACCCGAATCCTGTGTCCACTTCCTTAACAACTTGTTAAGGTTCCATTAGTCTTGATTTTTTACAAACTTAACTCTAACTTGGTGTTTCACTCGATCACATCGAACTATTACAATGGTTTGAGATCAATCCTCACAACCCTTACAAGAGTTTTTCCAGGCTCACTCTAACAACCTAAGTGTTTCTAAGCTCACACTCAAACTTTTAATGGTGTTTAATGCTCACACCCAACACTCAAGGATTATAAGTTTTTAGATTTTTAAATAAGAAAAATGAAAGATATTGTTCAATACAATTACAATCACTGTCTAACCAAAACAATGAAGTTTATTGTGGTATTTATAGCCTTTTGGCTTGAAGTCTTTCATTAATTTGGTGGCTCAAGTTTGGTTTGTTGTCGCTTGGCTCAGTGTGCGGTCGCACAATTTAAAATTCTTTATAACAGCTAATCCCAATGGTTAAATTTTGTTATCTGACAAAATCTAGCTCACTCATACCTTTGTATCATGCAGTAGCATAGCTCGGTGTGCGATCGCTAGATATAAGGTTACCGTTAAATTTAAATTTCTTCATCCACGTGTTCGGTCATCATTGGTCCAAGGTATTTGGCACTAAAATTCAAATCTTCCAAACTTGAGCGGTCGCTCAGTTAAGTTGGGCAGTCGCATGAGGCTTTGAGCATTGAGGAAGTACCGTGAGCTGACTGCCATTTCTGCTGCCACTTTTAGGTTTTTGGTCATTACTTTGTGCAGTTGCTTGGGCTTCTTATATTGTCACATAAAGTTCGGGCATCTTGACTTCACCGCATGCTGAAACCACAATACTTTCTGCGAGTTTATGAATTTTTAGCTCATTTTTGGCGTTGTCGCTCGGTGCTTGAGTATAGTCGCACGCCTACCGAGCGTCCTAACTTCACCACCAGCTTAGCTTGGCATTTGCTCTTTTTGCTTGTGTGTAGTTGCTCACTAGCTCAGGTGGTGGCACAAAGGCTCAATTTTTATCCCTGTAATACAGACTTGTTTGAAATTATTAGTACTTTATCAATTTGATTGCCAATGATCAAAATAGAGTTTGATTGTCCAATAATCTCAACAAGAATACTGTCAACCAAAAGTTTAGGTGTCAAGGTATCTAAAATCCTTATTTATTCTTAAGCCAAATATAGGATTATCCCTTACCGTCATTCTTGTTAAGAGCCCTAAAATCCAATTTTCAACCTATTCTAAGTCAGCACCCTAGAGCACAACCAAGGTCAACACCTTAGAATGCAACTTTCAAAAGTCATCCTAGGCAAGAGCCCTAAAATTATCATTCTAGGTTAAAATCCTTAGAATCCAATTTAAAATACATTCTAGATAAGTGCTTAGAACTCAAACCTTGATTCAATAACCAATACGGTGACATCATCATAGAATAATTAACATAAGACTAGGAACCAACTAGCAGTTTAAGCATCTTAGGGATAGGTTTACATAGACATTTTAGGTCAAATCTAGAATGGGTATTCTCTTATCCCTTTAGGGTAGGTTTACATAGACATTTTAGGTCAAACCTAGAATGGGTCTTCCTTTGCCCCCTTTTAAGGTAGGTTTACATAGACATTTTAGGTCAAACCTAGAATGAGCATTTGTAATACCTTGTAATTTTGATAATAATAATATAGTAAAAGTTAAAATTTATTTGTTAAAGTAATAATAATAATAATAATAATAATAAGTGGAACAATTAGGTAAAATAGTAATAATATATATATAGTGGTAATACTAATATAAAAAAATATATAATAATAAATAAAAATATATAAATAAAAAATGTATATATATGTAATAAAATATATTAAAAATTTAGGTAAATAATTACTTTAATTATGAATCATTAAATTTGGTTTAGTGACCAAATTAGTGGTCAGGCCACTTAATTTAATATTTACATTTTAAGTTTTTAAATTTAAATTATTGAAATTAAAGAAAGAAAAGAAAGAGAAATAAAGGAAATAGGAAAGAAAAGAAAAAGAAAAGAAGAGAGAAAGAGCCAAAGAGGGAGTCTGTGAAGATAAAACACAAATTGATTTTTTTTAGACTGAAAAGTAATCAGAAATAGTAAGGGAGAGGGAGAGAAACTTGCAGCAATAATTATTTTTAGCTCATTTCATCGACTTCTGGTGAGATTTTAGTGTCATGCGTCAGTCACCAGTGAAGCCAACTCGCCGAACTTTCCAACGCCATCAAAATCGTCGTAATCTGCCGCCGCACACGCCATCCGACTGTCTCACTGGAGCTCACACCGATGTCATCTTCAGAGAGTTTTTTTGACTATTTTTTGGTGACTTTTTATGGCAAATCAGGTATTCTTAGAATTCTTTCATCCTAAGCTTTGATTTAGTATATCATATGCGAATTATATATGAGTATTAAAAAATACTATATATGTGTGTATTATGATAAATTAGACAAAATTTAAAAAATAAAATAAAATAATTTTTAATTAATTCAGTTATAATTTAATAAAGAAATTAGGATTTTAATTTATATGTAGAATTTATGATAAATTAGAAATAAATAAAGAAAATTAAATTTTGAATTATTATAAGTAAAATTTATATAGTGATAAAAAGGAATTAGTAAAAAAAATTAGTGAAATTAGTAAATTAGGAATTATAATGTTAATTGATTAATTACTTATAGTTAATTATAGTTATTAAGTTATAGGACAAATTAATATAAATAATGAATTGACAGAATTATGAATTAGTAGAATATTTTTAGTTAGTAAATCTAAATATATTATCAATTATATTTAAGAATCATACATATATAGTTGTTTAATGATTGATTAATATGCTTAGATTAAATATATTGATAGTTAAATTAAGTTCAATTCTTGAATTATAAATTTGTTAGTAAATTATAAAATAAATTTATAGTAATTAAGGTATAAAGATATAAAATAAGTATATTTGTAAGATAAGTAAATTAATTAAAAGATAATAAGTAAATAGTTTAGTAAATTAAATTATATTAAATATTATTATTGAATTATTAATTATATAAAAATTTTATTTATAAAATTAAAATAAGTTAATCATATTAATATAAAGAAATTAATCAATTATTAAATAATAAAATTGAGTATTAAATAAAATATGATTTAAAAATTTATAGTATTTCATGAAATTAATTACTTAATTAAGATTTATATTATTATAGAAATAATAATTAGGTTATTATTTTTAAGCATGAGCTATGATAATTTTTAAAATATAAATTATATGAAGTAATAATTTATTAGTAATATTGTTAGTATTGTAGTAATAAAATATTATAATTAAAATATTATAAATATTAATAATTTTCAAATTTAGTATAATAATTAATATTATTAGTATTACTACTGTTATTATTAATATTAAGTATACATATATAAATTTAAAAAAGTGTATAACTAAAAGTTTATAACAATTATTATAATTAAATGTTTACTATTATAATAATATTTAGAAATATAATTACAGCTATCAAATATTTACTTACAATTTATTATTATTATAAATAGTCTACTAAATGTATATTTAAATAGTTATATTTTTATCATTAATATAATTGAATAATAAATTTAATATAAGTTGTTAATTTAAGACGATAATTAAATAATTATTTAAATAATATTATTATTTTTAGTAACTTTATTATAAGTAATTGTTAGAAAATAAAAATAAAGTACTATTAAGTAAATAATATTATTACTATTTTTTATTCTAGTATTGATATTATTAGAACGAAATTATTTATTAAAAACTAAGAATATATAAATATATTATAGATTAAAATTGATAATATATAATAAGTAAATGAATAAATTAGTTAATAAATAAATATCATTAATAGTAATAAACCATTAAAGTGAATAAACTAAAATAATAGAATATAATTGTGTATTAAATTATTATAAATACTTATTAAATTCTTACACTTAAAATTTTATTTTTGACAATATTTATTAGAAAATTTGATAAATAATTATACTTTAGAAATTAAATAAATACTTATTATAATGTTACTTTAAAAAATTTGAAAGTCGCAAAATTTTCAAAACATCATTAGAGTTTAAGAACCTGAAATTTCATATCATATTCATAACGTACATTTATAGTGACTAGGATATAAATTAAATTAAATAATATTCTTATATTATTATAGGGACGAGTCCAGTTGTAGATATAAAATATCAAGAGAACCCTATTGAATAAACAAATATAGTATTTGGACCAGGTGAGTGGGTAAATATGTAACATTGTATTTTTCTTAAAAGTATTATATTTATATATGATTTTGAGAAAAGTATTTATTTAGTGAATTTATTTACAGTAATGATTTATTTCTGAATATTAATTATTTTCTTATTAAGTGAGAACAAATAATAGTAGTTTAAATTATTATATGTGTAAATGATTGATTTTATTATGTTGGTAAATTAGTTTATATACACTCTTTTATAAACCTATCTGATCGCATCTTGATATTATAAAATTACCCTTGGTCGGGGTGATTACTCTATGTAATATCCCAAAATTTTGAAAATTTTAATTTTTAAAAATTAAATAAATGATTAAAAAATAATATTTAAATAAAAAGTAAGATGTGTATATGATATATATATATGTAGATATACATAACATATACAAGTCAATATTTTAATTGGTCAAAAGTTTTTTTTAATTATTAAAAATTATTTGGATAGTTAGTGGAAAATAATTTTTTTATATTAATTAAGTAATATATATCTTACTTGGTGGAAATTTAAAGTGGAGAATTATGTGGCTATAAGGGTAGTGGTTAGATAGAGATGAGTTTGAAATCATCTTCTTCTTCTTCTTTCCCCATTGAAGGCCGGTTATCTCCATTAGAGGAAAGGAGGGATTTGCTTCTTCCAAGCTCAAGTAATTGAAGGATTTCAAGTGTTCAAGTTGGAGTTTTGGGAATTTTCTTCATATTTGGTAAGTTTTCAACTTATTTCTTGATTTCTTCCATGAAAGTTTGTATATTTGTGAATTGGATGTTTGGTGTAGTATGTTTTAATGGTTGGTATTGGTATGTATGAAGTTATTTTGGAGAAGTTAACTATGATTTTACGGTTGGATTGAAGAAATGGTTAAGTTTGGTGAAGAGAATAAAAGTTTTGGGTTATGTAATTTTTGAGCTGTGAAGTCATGCTTTTAAATTGTGTATTTTGCTTTTAATTGAGTTGTTGTAATGTATATACAAGTATTTTATGGTAAAATGATGGATTTGATTGAGTTTGAATAGAGTTGGAAAAGGAAAAGAAAGATAACTTTAGATGTGACAATTATGTGTGATATTAGGATTTTGACCTGACACGCCCGGTGATACGCCCATATCTTTGGGCGTGTCGATGGTTCTATTTCAGTATTGGTGACACGTGAAGTGACACACCCATGTCACTAAGTGTATCACAGCTTCTATAATGTTATAGTATTGACAGGTGCAGTGACAAGCCCATGTCACTGAGCGTGTCACAGCTACTGAATTGTAGAAGTTTTGGCACAAGCAGGGACATGCTTATGTCTCTGGACATGTTTTATCTGCTGTAATACAGAGCTTAGGACACAGTAATTGACACGCCCATATCACTGAGCATGTCAAAGCTTCTGTGTTATGGATTTAGGGCACGGTCATTGACACACCCATATTGTTTAGCGTGTCATTTGTAGATTTTGCCCTAGATAGTTCTTTTTCTTATTTTCCTTTATGTTTCTTATCCTTGTGTTGAGAAGTTTTGTATATGCCTGTAAGTGTGTTACTAAGTGATTATTTATAATTACATTTGGTTTAGGCTTTGAGGAGACTTGAGTTACCCAATCCAATTGTTGAGGGGATATCTTGGAAGAGAAGGTTAAAAGTGGTGTTTGAGCTTGTTTTGTTGCTTTTAGAGGTAAGTACAAACTTTAAATAATTGATTATATTTTCATGACATTGGACTTAACACACTTTGGTTGGAAGATGTGTTAAGTTACTTACTATATTATTTGTGAATGAGTAATATGCTATGATTTGTATAATGTCATAAATGCATTATATGTAATGTGAACTATCTGCAAGATATGATAATGACTCAAAATGTTTGGGTAATGCAATTTGTTATGTATACATTAAAGATATTATGTAAAGCCATTGGTAATGGCTATATTGATATAAATGAGATAAATGAGGCTATATGCCTAGTTTGATCATGAGAAAATAAGAACGAAATTGATAATGAAAATAAAAAATAATTGTGTGCCTAGTATGTTATTCAATTTTTAGAGTTCTGTATTCGGCGGCATGCCTATGACGTAGCAGTACCTTGAAGTTGGGTTGGGCCTAGCCCTTGAAGCCTAGTTGGGATGTTACATAGGAGGTTATCCTCATTGTGATATGATTTGCCTTAGGGGCTAGTTTTTAAGCAATTACTTAATTTACCTTTAGGGCTAGACACATGGTGCCAACTTAGACTAAAATAGTAACTCTAGGATTTGAATAGCATATTAGATCCTTTGGGCCCATGCTTGCGTTTGTTTTTATATGAATTATGAATTGTGGAACAATTGAGCAATATATTAAGATAAAGTGTTATGAGATATAATATCCTTATGCATTGTGCATTGGCATTGCATTTGAACTTTATTGTTATCAAAGTTTATATTGCTAGGCTTTTGGCTTAGCGCGATTGTGATTTATCGCGCTGGAGACAGGATAGATCTAGTTGAGTCGGAGAGTTCATCTAGACCAAGCCAAGTCTGGGCTTGAGATCTGAGTGCAGAGTTGATTATTGGACATCAAGATCAGAGACAAACTGCCAGCATATACATATTTTATATTTTTGTACATATTGACTTCATGTATATTATATTATATTTTGATGTATATATATATGTCTATATTGCAAACTATCAAAAATATTTTAGATAAACATTTAGTAATGAAGTTATGTATGTATTTTAGCAAGTAATATTTTATCTATTATTTACATTATATCAGTTAAATGATTTAAGTTTATACAGATTCAAAAGGTAAGGGTTTTTATTAAAATGGGTTGTGGCATTCTTGTATCGTATATTCGTATATTTCATATGTTGGGTGCATGTATTATACGTATATAGGGTATAAGGGTGTTATACTCTACATATGTGTATTGAAGTTATTTCTCCTTGGACTTGCGAGGTAAGTCATCATGCACCCTTGGATTGAAGTTAGAATAGTAAGGATTTATATTTGAGTGTATATAAAAGATAACAGAGAATACAATTATATTTATCAAGTTGAGCTATAATATTTATATTACATGGATTATCAAACTTTATTTGTTCTCCCTTGTTACATATTTATCTATTCACTAAGTAGTTGGACTCACCCCTTATATATATATATAACATTTCAGATATTGAAGAATAAAGCAGAAGAACATCTCTATCATTTCCTCCTTCGGCATGTAATTAAGGTCAAGCAAATAAGATTATCTTTTAGAATTATTAAATAATTATCTATATTATTGTAGTAAACAATAATAAGTTATATTTAAGAATATTAATATCTATGAGATTGTGCAAGTGAAGAATATTTAGTAATTAATTTATGAGTTATGTTTAATTAGTAGACTACTATTATGATAGATTGTAAGATATGTACACCTTTAGAATTGAGAGAATGGAGTATGACAGCCTTCCCTTACCCCTTTAGGGAAGGTTTACATAGATGTTGCGCTCGAATTAAGTACTACTACAAAGCGGCACTCGCAAGTATACGAGGCTATTGCAGTAACGGTGATCGCCCCAAAGTTGTTTCCCCAAGAAGATGTGGTTCGTAATAGCTTGATTGACAAATTATTTAAATGCGAGAGTTTGTTGTTTAGAATGGTGCGAGAATAATTTAAACCTAAAATTAACGTGCGTAGGGTTGTGTGTGATGGTTGTACAAGATCAAATCGATTCTTGGGAAGGTGCCTAGGGTTATAGGTCCATTCAATTAAAGCTCAATTCTCAATTATCCATTAACATAACCTTGTAAATTAATTTGTTTCTTAAAGTTAATTAGTCAATTACCAATCCATTAGTTCTCACATTCATGAATTAGCAATAACCAATTATTTCACATTATCAAATTAATGAAACCATAGAACTTATATTTCTAATTCATTCATAGGGTGGTCGATTATATAGTTTCAATATTGGATTTCACCTCTCGGTTCGTCATCTAATATTCAAAGATCAATAGGTAGCTAATCTATCAACCTAGCATTTAATACAATACAACCAACCAATCAACAAGGAACATCAATGGAAATATCAAATCAAAGCATTCAACCAAATATACTACAAACCCTAAGCATGGGTATTTAGCTCAACATCATCAATTTAAAACAACCATTCAACTCAATATAAATTAAAAACAAATTGTTCATTGCAATATCAATCTCTTCATACAACAACAACAATAGAAATGAATTAAAAGAGAGAATAGAAAAACCCCTTGTGAAGATGCCAAGAGTAGGATTGCTAGTCTTCCTCTTAGCTCCACTTGATATATGATGAAGAACTCAAGCCCTCTTCAATGGTTGATTCCCCTTTGCAATGTGGAATGGAGCTTTCTCAAGTCACCAAACCTTTGGATGGAGCTTTCTCAAGTCACCAATCCTTTCAATGGAGCTTCTTCAACCTTTAAGAGCTTGTTAACCCAATTCATCCCAAAGAACCTCAAAGATCTTATCAATGGAAGATGGAGAAGGTGGAGAGAATGGAAATGGAGATGAAGATGAAGGGACAAGGGAGAGTGTCACTCTCTCCCTCTCCCACGTTTTTTTGCAGAAATTGTTGAAGAACAACCAAGAACTCCCTCTAATTTTCTCCTCCTCTCCTTTTAATTCATTCAAAAATACACACCCATGCCTTCCAACTCACACCATTTCACTTTGTTCCCCACTATTTCTTTTTTTAATATTTCTTTTGGCAAGCACAAGGCCTTGTTCCCCACTTTGTTCCCCACTTCGTGCAAAAGAAATTAGATTTTTCAGTTTGGACACGGCCAAGCCAAGAGTGGCTAGGCCGTGTCTCTTGTGCTTTTTCTTGCTTTCCATGAGGTGACACGGCCAAGCCAAGAGTGGCTTGGCCGTGTCTCTTGATTTTCCTTGGGACACGGCCAAGCTTGCTGGCCGTGTCCTCATTGGCTCTTTCTTTCTTTCTTTCTTTTCTTTCTTTTCTTTGGTGGTGAGGGGTGACACGGCCAAGCCATGTGGAGCTTGGCCGTGTCTCTTGATTTTCTTTCTTGGGACATGGCCAAGCTTCTGGCCGTGTCCCTTGCTGTTTGTTTTGTCCAAGGGGTGACACGGCCAAGGACATGGCCGTGTCATGTGACACGGCCAGTGGCTTGGCCGTGTCCTTTGATGGTGTCAGTCTCTGCTTCTTTTCTTTCCTTCTTTGCTTGCTCAAGTGTCTTAGGCATGAAATGGGACACGGCCAAGGTTGCTGGCCGTGTCATGTGACACAGCCAGTGGCTTGGCCGTGTCACTGGGTGTGTCCACTTCTGTTGCTCATTTTCCTTCTTTTCCTTCTCTTTTTTGGCTTGTTCTTTGATTTGCTCTTTGAATGAGACACGGCCAGTGGCTTGGCCATGTCTCTTGGCCGTGTCAAGCTCTGCCAACTTCAATCTTTGAGGGACACGGCCAAGCTTGATTTGGCTTGGCCATGTCTTGCTTGGTTCATGCTTTTCTTGCACTGTTTTGATCTTCCAAGGGTGTTTTTGCACCTAAACCTAAAACAAACACTTTAAACACACTTAAAACAAAAATTAATCAAAACATTAACTAAAACACACATAAAATCATACTAAAAACTAGTACAAAAATGAACTAAACAAATACCCCACACTTAACTCCTTGCTTGTCCTCAAGCAAGGCTAAAATCAAAACACACTAACAAGATAAATTTTGTTAAGTTCAAGAGTTATAAAGATGCATCAAGACTTCCATATCCCTAAATCTGTAATCAATATCGAATCAAACAAAATCGATACCCATGCAATTAAGTGGCTTTCCATGCATAACCAATGTTGTCACTCCCTCACCAACTCTTATAAGTGTTTGATCATGGTGGTGTTTACACTCATAACAATTAATGAAAGATTATTGCCATAGGCTTGCTTATCAATCAAATCTCCACCACAAAATAACAAGCAAGCATCAATCAAAAGGTCTTTATTGGGTTGTAATGGGGCTAAGGTAAAGGCATGGCATTTAGGAAATGTGAGCTTAATCATTAAGTTCAAGAGAACTTTAAGAATGAAGTATCCGATCATATGTATATACTAACAATCCCAAAACACTTTCCTCTCATCTACCCCTTGACGTTAAAGAGCTTTTCAAGGGAACTCACTTATTAAATCTTGTAATGATACATTCCAACCCTTTCAACAAGAATAACAATTATTTTTATTATTATATATATATATATATATTTTTTATTTTTCTCTTTTTTTTATTTCATTATTTTGCTTTGCAATCTTAAACTTACTAAATTTAACCCCACACTTAATTCAACACAACATTCGGTCATAAATGCTCTTAAAATGCTCTTGATCTAATGAAAGGATAAGAGTTAAACAACAAGGTTCAAGCTAATGGTGTTGTGAAAAGGAAAGAAAAGGAAAAATAAAATAGGCTCAAAATTGGCTAACTAAGGTTAAAGATAGGGTTGGTCTTTTTAAGCCAAAGTAGGTTCACCTAATTGCCTTAATCATCTTGATGCCTAATTGAAAATTTTTATGTAATCTTAAAATGTATGTCAAAGCAAGTTCTAGCAAATCATCAATCAAAGATGTTCACCCACAACAATAATGATAAGTTGATGGCTCAATTTCTCACTAGGTTAAAGGCAATGCAAAGAAAAACCAACAAAATTGACAATAAGCACCAATTCTACTCAATTCTCCAATTTCATGCTTCAAAAATTCAAAGGTCATCTATCAACAATTTTTATAACAATTGAACTTTCTAAAACTCATTTATTCAATGAAAAACATTAAAAACATTAACTAAACTTAAATAAAAATAACTTAAAAGTAAAAACACAACAACACATAATGCAATTAAAAATAAAAACACAAAATGCACCTAAAAGTAAAAACACAAAACACAAAATGCACCCCACACTTAAAGATTCACATTGTCCTCAATGTGAGCATGCATACTACAGAGAGGGTTTAGATAAAACTTGATTTCCATCGTTCCCATATGCGATGTGTTGGGCTCCTTCCACCCATGATGCAATTGGAGTCCATGACTGAGAGGATGAACAACATGTAACTTTGAAATGTACCCGATGTATGGCAACCCCTAGATAGTATTCCTTGAAGAGAACATGTCTCAAAGGGACATGTGAAGGTCGCCTCTGGGTGATCCTCCAGTGCTATAGGAACGTGGTAATAATCTTTTTCTTTATGCAACAAGGGCATATTAGATTTCTGTTCTTCCTTACCACCAAGAGTAGAGGAGATGATTTTTTGGAACTCTTTAAGTTCAACCAAGTTTGGTTGAATCACTTCTTCATCCACTTTAACAATGTCAAGTTCCCTCTCAACAACCTCAGCATCTAAAACTAGCTTACACTCCTCAATTTCTAAATTGGGCATTTCATGCTCTTCTTCTAAAGGCATACCCATCTCAAGCTTATTTCCACTTTCTCCTTGGGAGTGCATATCATAGATGTTAGAAAGTTGCTTACCTTGCTCCTCTTCTTTCAGCCTACTTGGGAATGGAATTGGTTGTAAAGGATTCAGAGGTTCATACAAATGTGATGAAGTTGATGAGTCCAAATTCTCCTCCTCCTTTGATTGAATTAACTCCTCTATGTTTGGTTGTATCTCCTCGCCATCTTCTGCTTGATTAGTTCCTGCATTAAAGGAATCACAAAAATGGTTATATATCACCTGTTCACTCGTCAAATTTGTGATTACCTTGACTTGCTCCAATTGGCTAGGAAATTCCTCTTTTTGCTATGCTTGGAGTTGATGTGCCAGTTGCCCAACTTGCATTTCCACCCTCTTCAATGATTCCTCCAAAGAATCAAACCTCTCATTGCTTCCTTCCTGATTTTGTGTGCTAATTTGAAGGTAAGCATTCAAATCATCTTCCACTGTGGATTTCTCGAATTGATCATGGTTTTGTGAGCTAGTTTGAATGAAGGCATTCAAACTATCTTCCAAAGTGGGTTCCTTAAGGTGATTTTGATTTTGCGCGCTAGTTTGAATGAAGGCATTCAAACTATCTTCTAAGGTGGGTTCCTTAAGGTCATCTTGGTTTCATGTGCTAGTTTGAATGAAGGCATTCAAACTATCTTCTAATGTTGGTGGCTTAAGGTACTCTTGATTTGAATATTGTTCTTGAGAGTAAGGATCTCTTGGTAAAGTTGAAAAAAAATTTGGAGGTGGAATGTGCTGCTGATTTTCCCAAGGTAAATTTGGTTGGCTTCTCCAGCTGGGATTATAAGGATTGGAATATGTGTCATTTCTACCCATTTGCTGGAAACCTTGGTAGTCATATTCTTCTTCTTGCCATTCTTGGTATCGTCCAAAACCCATTGAACACGTGTTTGCACTATGGCCTACACTACCACATGCTGCACATATCTCTTGGCGTGGCATAGGTGCTCTTCCTCTTGCATTTAGCACCTTAAGCTGATTCGTCAATTCTGCTAATTGCCATGCCATTTCAGAATCATCATTCCTATCATAAACTCCTCCGTGCCTTGAAAACTGCATCTTTACACAAGACACTCAGTAACTTAAAGAAAATAACAAATAATTAAATTGAAAGAAAATCAAACAAAACAATCAAACAATTCAAAGGAAACAAATAAACAATTAAAAATAAAAAAAAATCAAACTATTACTACTACGACAACCCTCCCCGGCAGCGGCGCCAAAAACTTGTTGCACTCGAATTAAGTACTACTATAAAGCGGCACTCGCAAGTATACGAGACTATTGCAGTAACGGTGATTGCCCCAAGGTCGTTTCCCCAAGAAGGTGTGGTTCGTAATAGCTTGATTGACAAATTATTTAAATGCGAGAGTTTGTTGTTTAGAATGGTGCGAGAATAATTTAAACCTAAAATTAACATGCGTAGGGTTGTGTGTGATGGTTGTACAAGATCAAATCGATTCTTGGGAAGGTGCCTAGGGTTATAGGTCCATTCAATTAAAGCTCAATTCTCAATTATCCATTAACATAACCTTGTAAATTAATTTATTTCTTAAGGTTAATTAGTCAATTACCAATCCATTAGTTCTCACATTCATGAATTAGCAATAACCAATTATTTCACATTATCAAATTAATGAAACCATAGAACTTATATTTCTAATTCATTCATAGGGTGGTCGATTATATAGTTCCGATATCGGATTTCACCTCTCGGTTCGTCATCCAATATTCAAAGATCAATAGGTAGCTAATCTATCAACCTAGCATTTAATACAATACAACCAACCAATCAACAAGGAACATCAATGGAAATATCAAATCAAAGCATTCAACCAAATATACTACAAAACCTAAGCATGGGTATTTAGCTCAACATCATCAATTTAAAACAACCATTCAACTCAATATAAATCAAATACAAATTGTTCATTGTAATATCAATCTCTTAATACAACAACAACAATAGAAATGAATTAAAAGAGAGAATAGAAAAACCCCTTGTGAAGATGCCATGAGTAGGATTGCTAGTCTTCCTCTTAGCTCCACTTGATATATGATGAAGAACTCAAGCCCTCTTCAATAGTTGATTCCCCTTTGCAATGTGGAATGGAGCTTTCTCAAGTCAACAAACCTTTGGATGGAGCTTTCTCAAGTCACCAACCCTTCAATGGATTATGTCTTTGGAAGATGGAATGGAGCTATCTCAAGTCACCAATCCTTTCAATGGAGCTTCTTCAACCTTCAAGAGCTTGTTAACCCAATTCATCTCAAAGAACCTCAAAGATCTTATCAATTGAAGATGGAGAAGGTGGAGAGAATGGAAATGGAGATGAAGATGAAGGGACAAGGGAGAGTGTCACTCTCTCCCTCTCCCACATTTTTTTGCAGAAATTGTTGAAGAACAACCAAGAAATCCCTCTAATTTTCTCCTCCTCTCCTTTTAATTCATTCAAAAATACACGCCCATGCCTTCCAACTCACACCATTTCACTTTGTTCCCCACTATTTCTTTTTTTAATATTTCTTTTGGCAAGCACAAGGCCTTGTTCCCCACTTTGTTCCCCATTTCGTGCAAAAGAAATCAGATTTTTCAGGTTGGACACGGCCAAGCCAAGAGTTGCTTGGCCGTGTCTCTTATGCTTTTTGTTGCTTTCCATGAGGTGACACGGCCAAGCCAAGTGTGGCTTGGCCGTGTCTCTTGATTTTCCTTGGGACACGGCCAAGCTTGCTAGCCGTGTGCCTCACTGGCTCTTTCTTTCTTTCTTTCTTTTCTTTCTTTTCTTTGGTGGTGAGGGGTGACACGGCCAAGCCATGTGGAGCTTGGCCGTGTCTCTTGATTTTCTTTCTTGGGACACGGCCAAGCTTCTGGCCATGTCCCTTGCTGTTTGTTTTGTCCAAGGGGTGACACGGCCAAGGACACGGACGTGTCATGTGACACGGCCAATGGCTTGGCCGTGTCCTTTGATGGTGTCAGTCTCTGCTTCTTTTCTTTCCTTCTTTGCTTGCTCAAGTGTCTTAGGCATGAAATGGGACAGGGCCAAGTTTGTTGGTGTGTCATGTGACACGGCCAGTGGCTTGGCCGTGTCACTGGGTGTGTCCACTTCTGTTGCTCATTTTCCTTCTTTTCCTTCTCTTCTTTGGCTTGTTCATTGATTTGCTCTTTGAATGAGACACGGCCAGTGGCTTGGCCGTGTCTCTTAGCCGTGTCAAGCTCTGCCAACTTCAATCTTTGAGGGACATGGCCAAGCTTGATTTGGCTTGGCCATGTCTTGCTTGGTTCATGCTTTTCTTGCACTGTTTTGATCTTCAAAGGGTGTTTTTGCACATAAATCTAAAACAAACACTTTAAACACACTTAAAACAAAAATTAATCAAAACATTAACTAAAACACACATAAAATCATACTAAAAACTAGTACAAAAATGAACTAAACAATAGACATTTTATGTGAGACCTAGAATTGGCCATCCCTTACCCCATTAGGGTGGGTTTGCATTGACATCTTAGGTCAGACCTAAAATGGGTCTTCCCTTATCCCTTTTAAGATAGGTTTGCATAGACAATTTAGGTCAAATCTAAAATGGGCCTTCCTTTACCCCTTTAGGGTAGGTTTAAATAGACATTTTACGTTAGACCTAGAGTGAGCCTTCCCTTATGTAACACCCCTATACCCTGTATACGTACACATTTTACGTTAGACCTAGAGTGAGCCTTCCCTAGGTTTAAGGTAGGTTTGCATTGACATCTTAGATCAGACTTAGAATGGGCCTTCCCTTATGTAACACCCCTATACCCCGTATACGTACACAGCATGCTATTACGATCGTAATATACATATACTGAATATAGGAATGCCATTGTTTATTAAACAAACGACTCACTTATTTTGAAATAATATAAGCAAACTCAAAACATTTAAGTTATATCATAAAATACAGTAGATAAAACATTTATTTAAAACGCAGAGGAAAATATAACAAATATTTACAAATACATATACTTCAAAACTCAAGTTTTACAGAACATAAAATAATGTTTGGCAGTATGTCTTTGATCTTTAAGCTCCACTATCAACACCTCAAAATCTAGACTCGACTCGGCCTAGAGGAATCTTCCGGTTCTTCTCTGTCACCTGCGCGATGAACCACAATTGCGCTAAGCTAACGGCTTAGTGGTACAAACTACAATAATATTATACTATAATGAAATGCAAATGTCATACTTTCAAACATTTAAACAATTCTCAAGAATCTCATTATTTATTTATTTCATCATTCATAAATCACATTGAAAACAAAGATAGACATGGGCCCAAAAAGAAACTAATATGTTATTCAAAGTTCAGAGTTACTGCTTTGGTCCATAATCATAATCATCAAGCTCGTAGGCGATACATATATATCTCTATCCATGGATAGTGTAACAGACCCAGTCTCTTGGACCTCAACCCGGCAAAACCCGAGGAAATCCTCAACCCGGCAAGACTGTTACCTGTAACAGACCCAGTCTCTTGGACCTCAACCCGGATAAACCCGAGGAAATCCTCAACCCGGCAAGACTGTTACTATAATTCACATTTATCAACTGGAATCGGCTTACGACCCGGTCTTTTCACCTATCCAGTACTTTATAGGCATGCCGCCAAACCCAGAACTCTGAAGGTTGAATAACACATTAGATACACAATCTTTTCATTTATATCTTTATACATTTCTTTCTCAGTTCATTTCTCATTTCATTTTCATAATCAAAATAGGCAGCCATGCCTCAATCATCTCATTTACAACATTATAGCCAACAACCATGGCTTCATATCTCATCAAGATAATATACAATATCAATTGCATTAACACCATCATCATAGCCAATCACATTGGTTTTATATCTCATTATTCAAGTGTACACAACCAATTGCATTAACATACATTTCATATTTCATCATATCATCAAATGCTTTAACCATATAGTCAATTACTTAACATATGTATAATCAAATGTGTTAAGTATCAAATCATGTAAGAGTATGCAACAATGTAGTTTGTACTAACCTCAAGAGTAACTCACACCAATCTATACACTTCCTCTTCCAAGAATCCTCAACACTAGGATTAGAGCAACTCAACTCTCTTCAAAACCTAAACCAAAGGTGATTATACATATGAGATACTATGGATAAAAACCAACTAGGGCAAACTCCACACATGACATGCTCAACAACATGAGTGTGTACCTGACCGTGCCCTAAAGCCACAACACAGAAGCTTTGACATGCTCAGAACCACGGGCGTGTCACTGAACGTGTAATACATTCTGTCTCATAAAAACATTTACACGTCCAACAACACGGGCGTGCTCATGGCCGTGTCAATCCTCCCTCAACACAGTAGCTATGACACGCTCAGTGACATGGGCGTGTCACTGCTCGTGTCACCCATCCAAGAAACAGATTCATTGACACGCCTAAAGACCTGACCGTGCTAATGGGCGTGTCAGGCCAAAAATGCAGATTCCGACCACAATAACAACATATCCAACAAACCACTTACTTCCACCATTTTCCACTTGAAACAAACTTAATTAAATACACCCATAAACCAATATAACTTGCATAAACACTAAAACAACTCAAAACATACATCAACCACAAATCATAATCATCATCACAGCCCAAAACACAACTACAACACTTTCTTTTCCAACAAACTCACTCTTTCCTTCAATCAAACCCCAAAATCCAAAATCAATTGAACCAAACACTCTTAAACACACTACAATCAAACAAAATCTCACTATCTTAAATCAACAATCAACCTCAATTTCAACTCAAAATAAAACAAGGAGATCAAGAGGAAACTTACCAAAGTTGATGAAACTTCTCAAATTTCCAACTTAATCACTTGAGTCTTCCTTCAATTTGATCTTGGGAACAAAACTCTCTCTTTCTCTCTTGCTTGAAGAGTGCCGGCCAAACCACAAAGAAAGAAGAAGAAAATGAAAAAGAAGAAGAAGCAAAGTTAAATATCTAGTCTCCACTCAAATCTCCACCAAGCAATATCATTAAAATAATCAAATAATTCTCTTCCATTCATTTTATTTTTCCCATTTTCCATTAATTTAATTAAATTAAAATAACTAAATATCTTCTTCCACTTCCACTAACTCAATTTCCAAATATTTAATTCCATTTCCAATTAATTCACAATAATTAAATAGCTTCCTTTGACTTTCATCTCTTTGACTTGTATATGTTGTATATATCTCAATATATACAACATATACACTCTCCTCATTACCTCTTTTCTCTTCCCACAAAAACATATACACTTAATCCAAATACAACAATAATTAATCCAAAACTTTTAGGGTATACTTTGGGATATTACACCTTACCCCTTTTAAGGTAGGTTTGCATAGATATTTTAGGTCAAACCTATAATGGGTCTTCCCTTACCCCCCCCCCCCCCCCCCTCTCTCTTTGGGGCAGGTTGACATTGACATTTTACATCAGACCTAAAATGGGCCTTCCCTTACCAATTTAGGATAAGTTTGCATTAACATCTTAAGTTAGGCCTAGAATAGGCATTCCCTTAGGTTTTCATTGACATCTTAGTTCAAACCTAGATGGGCCTCCCCTTACCCCAATACGATCAGTTTATATAGACATTGTAAGACAACCTTAGAATGAACTATCCTAAATATCCTAAAGCGAATAATCATCTCATTACATAACATGACATGGCATCTTACAATCAAAGTCATAGTGTTCACAACATCATGGTTACTTTTCATACAAAGAAACCATGATAGGGGACAACTATAAACCCTTAATTTTGCACCTAGATTAGGGTGAATATGAGTGCAGTTCCAAAAAATTTAGAATCGCATGAGTCAAAATTTGGATGGACATGAGCAGTCCCCAAAAACCCTCAATTTTGGGCATGAGGAAAAATAATCAATTCTGGCCTCAAATGAAACCATTTGCAATAATAAATCCAATGCAACTGGAATTGCGTAAATCGGAGGTCAAACGGGTCCAAAATGGCATAAAGCTCATATCAAATTAGTTGTGGTCTAGTTCGATATGACCAAGTCTAATTTGACATTAGTTTGGTTTCAGCCAAAATTAAAAGTCCAAATCATGTTTAACTTGTGAAAATCTTGGATAGCAATCTAGTGTTGGAACCATATTATCATTAATGATCAGAGTTAACACTATTTTAAACATTATAAATATGAATCAAAAAGACCTCAAAAGGAGAGAGGACCTTAAACAGAAGAACGTGATTAGTAAATTAAAGTAAGAGACAGAGAGCACATTGAGATAGAAAGAGAAGGCAATCAATGCAACAAGGAGAGGCAATAGCTAAAAGTAGCAACTATCTTCATATTGCATTTGTTCAACCAATATTGCAATTGATCTAGGCAGTGGCATAAGGGGGTTTGGTTCAACAAATTATGATTGGTGGGCCCTACAATGCAGGTATAATTCTTATTAACCAATTTAAACAAATTTAATGATCAACTTCAATACTTGATTACTGTGTTAATAAATTACAAATATGGTTTTGTAAGTTCTTACAATGATTTATGATTTAAAACATCCAAAACCCTAATTTCACAACTAAACCTTAATTCCACAATAAAATTCGATATTGTAAATTGTTTACCTTTTGGGGGCACTGTCCACTTGACCCCTATCGCTAACCAGTTAACGGGACTGTCGTGTGTGTTGCGCACTATAATTCATTAAGAGGTTAATATTAATATTTACTTGTGGATTGCAATTTTGTGGTTGATTTTAATTTCATTAGTTTAGCCCTTATTTTATAATTCTTTATATGTTTATGGATTGCAATTTCTTATTATTTGGAATTTTGAGTTTGTAAAAGGCATGTTTCTACTAATGGTAGGTGCCTTAGTTTATTGAAATTGTTTCTTTTGTTATATTGCTTATTTTAATTTATTTTTGGAATAATTGTAAGGGACACATTTTTACTTTTTGATGGGTGTCCTATTTTATTTGTATTTTGTACTTGGATGTTGTAAGGGCATGTTTCCATCTAGTATGGGTGCCATTTTATTTGTTTTATTAATGGTATGATATTATTTACTTTAATTGCTTGTAATGTGAATAATATCATAATAATTTATGAATTTTATAATATTTAGACCTGAAAAAGAGATCGGTTTTAATGAACTAGGTGTTATAAGGGTGATGGGTCATTCTTACCTTTCCCAAACTTACCCAACTTTCTGAACCTAAGTAGGGATTATGGATTCCTTAAGAATCAAGTCATCCACATCTTTCTATCTTCTTGGCCCGTCCGGGTGGCAACTCTAAATTCTCCGAGTTTAGACTTGTATTCTCTAAAGCCTAGTGCCTAACAGTACATAAATCACAAGAACCATTCCACTAAGAGTGAGGATAAAAATCTCCCCTCACACACAAGCATATCAAAACCTTGCTAGAAACAAAAATTATAGAGGCTGAAAAATTCACACGGCCATGTGGATTGCTCCACATGCCCATGTGTTTGTCCTAGATTCTTCCAAATTCTAAAATTCATCTTTTAATAAACCAAAAGCTACTCTGAACATCAATTTAAGCTAAAATTCAACATCAACACACCCAATACATAGTGAAATAAACTAAAAAGGAAACTTTTCTCATAAAATGTTCCATACCCAACCTTTTGCACAAAATCACAATCAATCAATTCTTTAACAATTGACTCAATCAAAATAATTCCACTAACTTGTATGAGCATAAAAATTCAAAGAAAACCATAAAATTACAAATTATCAATACACAAGCACTTTCCTTTTCAAAGAACTCATCCCTTTCTCTGTTTTCACTTCCCCTTTTTGATGATAAGCTTGCCTATTATAGTGAATTCTCTTACAAATTTACAACTAGATATAAATTCCTCTTGATTCTTACTCTAATTGATGAAAGAAAGAAGAAGAAAAATGGAAAGATTATTTTAGTAAGGTGAATAGCATGAAAGATGATGATAGATGATGATGGAAGAAAGGAGAAGATTTTAGGCCCCCTATTTATAATATCTAAAGTTTTGATTGGATAAAGGTGTGCTTATTATCACTATGGTGCACCCACTTTCTTAATTTTTTTACTCTAATTCGATTTTTAATTTCTTAAGACCGTAAAAATAATTTCTTTGATTAATTTAAAGCCCTACTACCCATATTTCATATTCTAATCTCAATAAAATTCAATTCTATAATCACAAGGGCATTTTTTATAAATTTCTATCACTTTAAGATTATTTTTTGGAAATATTGTTTTCTTCCAAGCATGGATCAAATTGTTAACTCTTTAAACTTAATTCATCCTACTTTCTCACTTATTTCAAATTTCTAAATCACTTTTATCACTATACACAGTCCAATATCAATATTTATCAGAAAATTACTATTTAAAATTTCAAACATTAGAATAATAGAGTGTTGGCCAACCTTTGGTCAACAACTAAATAGGAAAATATCAAGGATATAAATCAATCTATTGAAGCTATGATGATTTAAGAATTCACGTAAACCTCATCTCAATTACTTATTCAATTAGCAATTTGATTTAATTATTAATATAAGAGGTGAACAACCTTCACTACAAGAATATACCGGATTCTCAACAAACAATTTTGTTGGTAATCCTTTTTTTGTGGGAAAAATAATTTATCGAGTGATTACTAGCAAAAAAAAAATTCTCTTGTCAATAACTTTACTAATAATTGAAATACCGAAAGAAACTATCTTCTCTCGAAAAATATTGTGAACTTCCTGATAGAAAGACATTGCTGGTATTTACTAATAATAACTCAGTCAGTAATTACAGAGATAAATTTATAGGCAAATATAGAGGGAAATTTTTGGTATAGCCTTGATAGATATGTACATCTGTCGATATTGCTGACCGATGCTATATCTGTCAGTAATACTGTTGGTTTCTTCAGTTATTGAATCTGAGAAAAAATATTTAGCATTTATCAACAAAACATCTATATGTTAGAAATACTGACATAAAATTCAGTATAGTTTATCAGGCACTTGTTGACTGTCAAGATTTTGATACGGAAGTGAGTTTTTTTTTTCACAGCTGGAGATAATAGAAAGGAGGCTCTTGTTTTGTGATGGACCCATATCGAACTGGTTGGCCTTGAAATAAATCTTAAAGCCTACTTCAAACTGGCTTCTTCCTAAAGGCGAGTTGATTTGATGGCCATAACATAGTAGTAATCCTCCAAATATGTTGCTCTTATAGTGCGTGACTCGCCATTAAGGGTGTACAAAATTTTCAAACCTGACAGAATTCGACCGAACCAAATAAACTTTGATCGGGTAGTTGGGTTAAGATTTATTTTTCCTTTCGAATCTAAACCCAACCAACAAATATATATTATATATATACATTTATAATATATATTATATAACTCAACCCAACCCAACCAAATCTAAAATTATATATAATATTATATATATTGAATATATTTATAATATATATTATATATTGTACAATCTAATTTAACCCGAACAAATCCAAAAATATATGAGTTAGTCAAAAATATGTATAATTTTAGCCAGTTCAAATTTTTTAGTATATAATCAGGTTTGGTCAAGTTAAAATGTATCCTAAACCTATGAAGCACAGACATAGACACATGACATGGACAAGATACAATATGGACACATCGACGTGGTAATTTTTAAAAACAGGGATACTAAACGGATGGGATATGTTTATACATGTATATATATATGTATATATATATATATTATATTGATATATAAATGAACTAATATATATTTGTTTTGAACATATGTTCATTTCTCATTGTATTTTTATAATTTAAAAACATATATATGTTTTAAGTTTTAAAAATGTAATTAGAGATAAACATATGACCAAAATAAATATATATTAGTTCATTTATATATAAATATAATTATAATAAAAAATTGTGACAAAAAATAAGCTTTGTAATTAAAATTGATTATAATTATCTAATTAATAACTTACTGATATCATGTAAATAAAATTTTATGTTAAAATATATCCTAAAATATCTTAAAGTGTCATAAAATATGTCTCCACCGTGCCTTGTGCATGTCCACACTATGTTCTTCCCATATCCAAAAAAATAATAAAATAATAAGACACATATGGACGTGTGTCCGACACATGCTTGCATATGTTGGGTGCATGTCTATGTTTCCATCGTGTCAGACATTGACACTTCACTCTATTTAAAGTGTCAATGCTTTATAGTCCTAAATTCGATCAAATCTGATCAATGTTTACCCCTGCTCGACATGCGAGGATCCACAGTGATGCAAAAGGCCAAACTATTCTAACAGGAAAGTTTTTTCAACCTCTTTTTGCTAGTTTGGAAATGGAGCATCATTTTTTGTTGCTAATTTTGATCAATATTAAGTGTGGGTGTGTCTAGTAGCTGACAAATATGGTTTCGATTTTACTAAGTTTATTTTTGTCTTTTTTTTAAAAAAAAATCTACCTTAATTATGAGTTTTGATTATTTATGTTTTTAGGTAATAGACTTTATGTAATTCTTTAGAGTATATAATATAATATAATAACATGCATATTTTTTAGATTTTTTTATTTAACTATATTTTATTTCCAATATATATACAACATATATTCAATATATACACAACATACGCAATATATACATAATATTCATACAACATCTGCGTATACATTGAAAAATATTGTGTAAATATAGTGTACATGTTATACATGTTTTGTAGATTTTTATTTTTTATACATATTCTATTTTAACTGCTGAATCACTTTTTTAGTTTTAGTTTAAATAGTAAAATTATGAATTTAAATTATAAGATAATGATTTAGATAGCATAATATATATATATATATATTAATTCTTTCAATCAATATCTACGCAATATTTGTGCAAAATATACTTGAAGGTGAAGAAAAAAGTATTTTTAAAAATTTGACACAATTCTGAAATTGTAAATGTTTTAGTTTTTTTTGCTATATTTTTGAAAAAAAAATATTATTTTTATGGATAGTTTTGTAAAGATCTCTTAAAATAATAATTAAAATTGAGCCGAACACATGGCTAGAGGCCTAATCTTGCAATTTAAAAGCTTATTTAAAGCTTTTAACTCTTGAACTTGTCAAGGGATTTCTATGGATCATCTTTAGACCCATTTGAACTTTTTAGGTTGGGCTTGAGACTTCTTAAATCTATTTTAAACTTGTCTTGATATTGGTCTTCCTCCTCTCTAGGATTCGACCTAATCTTTGAGCGAATTGGAGTGTTTGTAAGGTTTGAGCTTGAATTTTCAATGATTTCACTCGGTCTTGAGGAGTTTGAAGGCTTATCTCCATTATTCAATTTCCTTGGAAGACTTGGTCCTTCAAGATTTGACTTGGGCATTCAGATTGTCATATCCGTGATTTTAGAAAAAATTAAATAAGTATTTGGGGGTATAAAAGTTATATATAGCCAATGTATACCTAGTATATACATAATATATACATATTGTATATTAATTTTATATATTGGATGTATATATTACATACTTGATATATACACATATAAGGTATATTTGATATGTATATAGGATACACATTATTTGTGCATATGGGTATTTATATAGAATAAATATACATTACATAAAAATAGTATATACATTACATAAATATGTACATAATGGTATATGTAAATATAAGTAACATATATATAACATATACATATACAAAAAATATACCACATATATATAAAGTATACATTTGTGGTGGAAAAGGTGATGGTGATAATAATAATAATAATAATAATAATAACAACAACAACAACAACAACAACAACAACAACAACAACAACAACAATAATAATAATAATAATAATAATAATAATAATAATAATAATGAGAAGAAAGAAAAGTCAAAGGAAGAAGGAAATTTGTGGTGGGTATTTAAAGTAACTTAAATAAATAATTAATTAATTAATTAGTAAAATAATTAATATATATATATTTATGGATGGTAAGAAGACAGAAAATAGTAAAAAGGACCTCATCTTCTTCTTTGGTTTTCCATGGCCGAAAGAGAGAGAGAGAGAGAGAAAATTGTTCCTAAATACATCAAATTTCACCAAAATTCTTAAGATTTCAAGTTGGTTTTGAAGAAAGATTAGAGTATCAAGTAAGTTCCCTTTCTTTAAAGCTTAAATTTCTTAGTTGTATGATTATGTTTGAGATGGTTAGAGAGAGAAAGAAGTTGTTTAATGCTAAAATTAATAAAAATGAAGTTAAATTGATGAATAATCGATGAGTAGATGATGATTTGTTAGTTGGTTGGTTGAAATGAACAAAAGTGATGAGTTTAGGGTTATGGAAAATTATGGGCAAATAGGGTTTCATTTAAGGGTGGTTCTAATTGTTGAAATAAAATGAGTTAATATTGTTTTAATGTAAATACCATGAATTTATGGTTGAAAATGTGGCATGAGTAAGTTTTGGGAAGGTTAGTATTTATAGCCATATTATGTGAAATTAGGGTTTCTGGAAATGGTGTTTGGAATTGTTGTAATGAGTTGTTTTAATGTTACTTTGATATGTAAATTATGATTTTTGGGTTAAGTGTTGGATATGAGTTGAGTTAGTTAAAGTTTGGATAAATTATTAAGTGGTGAATTTATGCTTTTAATGGAATTTTAATGAGAATAGGTTAGATAATGGTGACTTGATATACAATGGGTTGTAATGTGAATTTAAATAAGTAATGCAATTAATGTTGGATTATATATGTGTAGGCTATATTGAAAGAAGTGGAGGAGTATAGAGTTTTATCAAATTAAGGCTTGAAAAGGGGAAACAAGGTTAGTACTTGCTATTTTAATCATTA
Source organism: Garcia nutans (assembly GCA_947685225.1). NCBI lineage: Eukaryota > Viridiplantae > Streptophyta > Magnoliopsida > Malpighiales > Euphorbiaceae > Garcia > Garcia nutans. The sequence goes on from CANTUV010000013.1 coordinate 6,300,478, forward strand.
TTATGAGAGCAATAATGTAGTTTGCATAACACATTGTGAATTGGAGAATGTGTTATGATACTTACATTATTGGAGTTGATAAAGGACACCTGAGTATTTAATGCATGTGATACCAATAATGGGCCATTATTGAATGGCTATTAAGGTGTTATGTGCAAAATTGTATGAAATGCTTGATTTATATTGATTATGGCATGATAAGTCATTAAATGTGATGTTGTGTAAAATGTGAGAAGTGCAAGTTATGCACTAAAATGTGAAAGTGAGCCACATTTGAATTATATATGATGATGGTTTGTAGAAACCATGATATGAGTTGAGATGTGAAAATATGTTAAAAGATAATTGTTTATTATGTGTACCTTATATATTATCTAGTTGCCAGAAAATTTGCGCTTGGATGTTGGCAATGTCTTACACTGTGGATGAGACACTGAGTGTCAAAGATGATAGCTACATCTACTAGCAAGATGAAATAGGCCAAGGCAACGAGACTCGGACTAGATAATTGTATAAAAAGGTTGAACCCAATGTATATGGTTGTTTATGTTTTAAAGAAAAAATAAAATTAATTGTGTTTTACTTAAATATGGTGCATGTTGTAATTATAAAGCTATGTATTATATATGTATCACTAAGACGTATGGCTTAGCTCGGTTGTGTAAATTTCAAGTGTAATAGAAGTGCAGATCAGGGAGAACCTGCATGTGATTGAGACTTAAAATTGTAGGTGCCACGAGACCAACTTAGAGGATAATGCATTCATGTATAATTATATGTATGCTATAATGTGGATTTTGTGTAGTAAAGAAATCATATGTATATGTGAACAATTCGATAAGTATTGTTACTTAAAACATAAATTTGATATGTACATTGGTTAAGTTTATTATTTTTCTAAAATATTTATAAAATGATAAATAATTGGAAAGTTTTGAAAAGTTTGGGGAAAATTCTAGAGATTATATATTTATATTTTGGGAGGGTGATTTTCTTATGCAGATTGTGATAAAATAAATTGAAATTTACTGAAATAACAGACAAAACTCTAATGAAATTTTTTCAGAAATTCTCTTTGTAAATTTGTATTTTTAACAATTTAGAACCTAAGTATTTATTATTTATTAATTATTATTTGTACTAATTTAAATGATAATTTTTATTATGGATTTACTGTAGCACTTTTACATTCTATATATGTATTTTACATATATGGAATATATGTACTATATGTAAATAAGATATAAGGGTGTTGCACAGATTCTCTTTGATTTTCCATCATAGAATATAAAAAAAAATGAAAGAAAAATTTGAGTAAAGAAGCAGTTGGTTGTAGATGGATTAAGAGGTTAGTCCTATGTGGTGGACATTTGACACTCAAAAGTGATAGACATTTGTGATGAACTGAATAAATTGGTTCAGAAAATAAAGGAATTAGGTTACATCCTAAGTATAGATTTTGCTCTTCACGACGTTGAGGAGCAAAATGAGCAATATTTGTAATTTTAACGCCTTAGGAAACTTGCTATTGCATTTGGGTTTTATAAACACGTCTACATCCAAACGAAAATAGGATTTTTTTTTTCTAATAGACTCCATCATTTCATGGATGGGAAATGCTCTACTAATGATTACAGATAATGTTGAAGATTAATGTAAACTGAAATATTTGTTTCCTGTTTGTTGACTCTTAGGATTTTGTAAACTGATCTTTAATTATGTCGTTACTGATTAATATTAAGTAATAACAATTCCATGACATCAGTTCATTATTTTTATTTATGTTTTAATTAACTTATAATGTTCAATAGAAGAAAAAAAATTAAAATTAAAATTTTTATTGGTTGTCAAGGGCGACGCAAGATCACAGACTTGGAGGCCAAAACTATATTTTGAAATCACAAAAATTCTAAAAAATTTTCACAATAAAAGTTCTTTTAAATTTCATTAAAAATTCCGATCAACAAAATGAAATATTTTATACTTTTCATAAAACAAAATTTTAATCTCATCCCATTCTGATGATTAAATAATTGTAATCTCTAAATATATATAATTCAAAGAAAATTCAACTGAAATGAAGAAATTATTCAAAAACTTAATATTAAAATTGTAGGATTTTTAATGAGAATTTTAATAATCTAAAGAAAATTTTCAATTTTTTTTTTACTTTATACTACTAATTTACCCTTTTACTATAACTCAATTCTACAAATAAAATGAATTCAGATTTAAATCAAATAGAAAAATAAGATTTATAAAAGGAAATGGGAATAAATCAAAGTTACCTTAATTATTATCAATTTTTATTAATACATAAAAATATTTTTTAAAAAAAAATTTGTCTTTAAATTTGATGAAAACAAATCCAAGGAAAATGAAAGAAAGTAGACAACATAAGGAAATGAACAAAATAATTTTTTTTTCATTAAATTTAATTAACAATGTGTAATCGCTGTGATTATAGTGGTTTAGTGGGTTCTCCACCATAAAATAACTATTTTTTGTTTAATCTTTTTTATTTCAACTTATATATTTTTTATTACATTAAAATTTTAATTTTTAAAATTAGGGAGGCCAAAATCTATTTATTTTAAAAGTTAATACAAATTAAATTGATAATACAATGAAATTAAATATTTTGTCTATGGAAAAGTTATTATGAAAATTTGATATGTAAATTTTTCTTCCTTACAATTCTAATAGGCAAATTGATTAGTTAAGATATTAAATTTTCATGTATCTAATTTACTCTTAAATTTAATTTTTTTAATTCTGTTTGACTTTTTATTTTTTTTTTAATTAATTTTGTAAATAAGCTTGTTTGTTCAGTTACTTCAGTGTGAAGTTATCTTCAGTAGCGTAAGATCTCCTACGAAAAATCAATTATAACATCCGCTATTACACTATGGTACCCAACTGAGATATCAAAATTATTATAATTAATCAACGTAATTAAGCAACTCGGCAACAAATAAAAAGAAATAATATTGTACTTACTGTTTTAGTGGCTCTATTGTTTGGGCAAAGTCATAAAAAACACCGACAACGTAATGAAACAAATGTACGAAACAGATATAAGCAGTCATCTTTATCGTTTATCAATCCCTTTGAAGCAAATTTTAGATTGAGTTTCTGTCAGTGAGAAGAAAAACCTAAATTCGAACCAAAAGAAAACTATTAATGTTAAGCTCTTGGAACCTTGTGGGTATACTTCTAAGGTGAAACTAAGGCAATGGAATTTGCAAAATACAAGTAGTTATGCATTGACTTCAAGTTGGAGATCAGTTTTGGGAAGAAATCTTGATGTGGAATTCAAGCATAAGGACATAATACAGCTATGGTCATTCAGGGTTAATGGAGAATTGTGGATGGCTGTCATTACGGTTTGGGATGCTCCAAAGGAAGATGATAGCAGCAGAGGGAATGGAGATCATCATGATGCTAGCACTAGTCTTAGAAGCGCTATAGTGGACCAACAATCAAATAATTAGATTTCTAAATTTTGCACATAGAGGCTATTAGGGTTTTACAGTAACAAGATTTTTTTAGTTAATTAGGCTATTAGGGTATATCAAGCTAACTTAATTTTTGTAGTTGTCACTTCAGCATATATAATTAACAAGATTTCTTCTTCTTCTTCTTTATAAATTTTTTTTTGGATTATGGCCATTTGTTCTTGATCAATCATGTCCATGTACATGATAATGGTATATTTTCTAGCAGGCTAATATCTGATAAGTCCTTTATTTGTTTATGGATTTTGATCTCGAACTATAAATAATAAAATTTGTCTATCAAAATTAAGGTTTTTTTTTTTAAATTTAATTAGTTTGACAAGCATATATACTGTCTAAAGTCCAAAAAAGTGTTTATTAACACAAAAGGAAATATTAAATCCCAAAACTTAAGGCCAAAATTACAAATTCATTATTGGTCTCTGTTTTTTTTCTTCCATGTTTTTATTGAAAAAATTACGCAGATTTTTCTATAAATCATATTAGTGAGAGTGCAAAAAATAGCAAAAATAATATACCCACAAGTTTGATAACGGAGTTTGGTCAATTGTGTCTACATCTCCGGACCCCCTACATATTGTTTTATTAAAGAGAGAAAGTATACAAAGTGTTAACAACACTTACAACCCACACCCAATTATATCAAAGAATTTTTTTTCACAAAAATTCTTTTACAAGCTTTTTCTCTTAAGTTTTTTTTCTCAAACTCTCTTTAATTCTCTATTTTTGAGATATTTTCCAAATGAGAGTTAAAGGGTTTATATAGGTTTCAAAAATTGAGTTGGTAAAATTTTATCAACAGTTAGATACCTCCATTTTTGACCTTCATTATCTAAGTTAGACACCTCCATTTTGGACCAAAAATTACACATCCATTTTTTACATCTATTACTTAAGTTAGGCACCTATATTTTTTATAAAAAATGCACCTCCATTTTTTACCTAAAAATTGGTTAGTTAAATTTCTCAACAATCTCCCACTTTAAGACTAATTTCAATCTGTCTTTGCACCTTGATTTGTGTAGCAGATCTTTCCCGTCTTGTTATTCCTGCAGGTCAACTGAAGTTGAACACAACTTCAATTTGTCTATAGCCACTATTTTTGTCAACATATCTACTGGATTCTTACTTCCTTGGATCTTCTCCTGCTTGAATCCCAACTCAGTTAACAAATCTTGAAACCATATCATCTCTTTACTGGCTTCAATCACTACTACATACTCAGCCTCTGTAGTGGATAGAGTGACAATCTTCTATAATTTTGACATCCAACTAACAATTGTATTTTCAACAGTAAATATATAACCAGTGGTGCTTCTTCTTATCTACTTCACCTTCAAAGTCTGCATCTATGCAGCCTTGTACTTTTAACTCTCCATTACCAAAGTACAAATACTTTTCTGTGGTGCCCTGTAGATATCTTAAAATTCATTTTACATCTTACCAATGGACTTTCCCTAGATTTGATATAAACCTGCTAACAACTCCCACTGCATAGCTAATGTTTGGTCTTGTACAGACCATTGCGTACATCAAGCTTCCAATGGCTGAGGCGTAAGGAACCTTTGTCACATCCGTGATTTTGGAAATATAAAAGTTGTATATACCAAATATATATCAAGTGTATATATAACATATACATATGGTATATTAATTATATATGTTGGATTAATATATTACATACTTAATATATTTAATACATATATAAGGTACATTTGATGTGTATATAAGATACACATTACTTGTGCATATGTGTAATATCCCAAAATTTTGAAAAATTCTAAATTTTAAAAATTTAATAAAAAAAATTATAATTTAAATGGATAAATTAAATTAATGATTTTAAATGAAAAATGAAGGGATTTTAAGTGAAAAAGTGAAATATATATGTGATATATATGTAAAATATATACAACATATAAAAGTCAATACTTTACAAAAAAAAAAGTCAAAGAAAAGGGTATTTTGGTAATTAAATCTTAAAATTTTAAAATTAATAAAATAATTCAAAAATAAATTATGTTTGAATGGAAAAGGGATTTTGGACTTTTAATTTATTAAATAAATAATTAATTATTAAATTATTTTAATATATATATATATATGGTTTAAAATAAAATGAAAAGAAAAAGAAAATTAAAAGTTTTTCCATCTTCTTCTTCTTTTTTCTCAAAGGATGAAACTCCATTGATGGTGGCCAAGGATTTTTCCTTCTTCCATACTCAATTTATTGAAGAGATTTCAAGGATTTAAGAGGAGTCTTGGTAATTTCTTCCATAATTAGTAAGTTTTTCATCTTAATCTTTGAAATTTTATAAATTTATGAATATGTTGAGTTTGGAATTTTGATGTAGTATGTTATAATTATTGGAATGGGTGTGTATGATGTTATTTTGGGCAGTTAACAATGATTTTAAGGTTGGATTAAAGAAATGGTTGAGTTTGGGTAAGATTGGTGAAGAGAGAGAATTTAGGGTTATGGAACATTTGAGTTTTTGAAATCATGAGTTTTAATTGTGCAAATTGGTTCCAAATGTGTTCTTTTGATGCATAAACAAGAATTTTAAAATGAAATGATGGATTTAGTTAAGTTTGGATAGAGTTTGAAGATGGTAGTATTGATTTAGGGTTTTGGAAAAATGAATTTTCAAAGAATGATTAATTGTTTGATTTTAATGCTTAAATCATGTTATTTAATGATATAAGTGGTGGAAATAAGATTTAAATAATAATTGGATTGAGTTGGAATGGAGATCCTTCAATGGTGAAGGTTATGCCATTTTAGGGTTTTGAACATAAGCATGTGGTTAATTAATGTAATTGGTTAAAACATGTTAAAATATTTTTGTAATGATATAAATAAACTCAAAATAATAATTTAATGGGTTAATATGGATTTGCAAGTTAAAGTAAGGAAATACTTAATTTTTAAAATTTTATAGGAGTGTTGTTAAATTAAGGTTTGATATTGAGAATGCATTAGAATGTAATATTAAATGATTATTTATGATCACATTTGATATAGGCATTGAGAGGAAGTAGTTTGGCCGATCCAAGTGTTGAAGGGCAACTTAGAAGAGAAGTTTAGTGAGAGTTTTAAGATTATTTTTGTTACTATTTGAGGTATGTACAAACTTTGAATATACTGTTTATATTTGCATGACATTTAAGCTTAACACATTTTAGTTGGAAAATGTGTTAAGCTACTTGGTACACTGATTGTGTATGAATAATGTGTTATGACATTTGTAATGTCATATATGTGTTAAATGAATTGTGAAAAGCCATTGATAATGGCTAAATTGTGTAAAATGTGAAATATGCATATTATGTGGAAATACCCAAAGTAATTGGATAATGTGTTGTGAATGCAAAAATGAGATATGTGGTATAATGAAATGAATTGATATTGATAAAAATGAGAAAAGTGAGAAAAATGAGAAAGATGTGAAAAATGAGAAAAGTGAGAAAAAAATGTGAAAATAAGGCAATGTGCCTAGATTGAATATGTGAAAATGAGAAAGAGATTAATAATGAGAAATATGAATAAATTGTGCGTCTAGTATGTTATTCAATTTTTAGAGTTCTGTATTTGGCAACATGTTTGTGATTGCCTACGGGCTAAATGTTGTGCGTCATTGTGAAAATATTTTTGAGGTGAAAAGTCCGAGTGGCAAGCCTCAAAAATAAATATTTAAAGCTAGGATGAGTGAAAAGACCGGGTCATAAGCTCATGCCTAGTTGGAATATTCCATTGATATATTGCCTACGGGGCTAAACACATGGTGTCATTATAGACCAAAACAGTAACTCTGGAATTTGAATAGCATAGTAGTTGTTTTTGGGCCCATGTTTGTGTTTGTTTATATGTGAATTGTGGATTGTGAAATAATTGAAGTGTATAAGAAAATGGAATGATGTGATGTTCATAAGCATTTTGCATTGGCATTACTTTACATTTTTATTATTATTAAAGTTTGTACCACTAGGCTTCGGCTTAGCGCGATTGTAATTCGTCGTGCAGGTGACATGGATGTTTTGGTAGAGCCGGAGAGTTCTAATAAACCTGATCGGGTCTAGGTTTGTAGTTTTTGAGCTTAAAGAGTTTTTTAGTACATCAAGATCAGAGCTTGTTGCCAGTATGTAGATATTTAATATTACAGTATATTTTGATATTATATATGTTATGATATGTTTTGAAGTATATAATGTCAATTGTAAAGAATGTTTTGAATAATTTAGTTAGGATGGGATCTTATGTGTTGTTAATATATATACCCATATATAAGTATTTTGAGAAAATATGGAGAAATTGAGAATTATTGGTGAAATGGTGAATTGATTTTATTAGGAGTGTTTATTTTATGCAGGTTGTGTTTTGCTGAATTTTGAGAACGTCCAAATTACAGACAAAACTCTGGTAAAAAAAATTTCAGAGATTTTTATATAAAATATTTATTTTTGGTTCCTATAACAAGCAAAGAATATTTATATACTATTTAATTTTATATATTTAGTATTTGAAATTCTAAATTTGAAATGTGAAAAAAAATTTATTAAACTGGTCGGTGATATTTTTGTATCGTATATGCATATTTTACATATGCTAAAAATATGTATTATACGTATATAGGGTATAAGGGTGTTACATTTATTTTGATATCAGAGCCTAGGTTTGAGGTTCTCGACCTAGGTGAGTTGTTGGAGAGATAAAATTGGAATATAAAAAAAATAATTTTCAATTGTGATGCATGTATTGGCACTGATAATTTATTTGATCCATGATGTGGCAATGTCCATTTAATATAATGGACATGAGTTGAGATGGCGTCTGGGTTATATAGATCAAAATGGTGCAATAGAAATGTCATTGTGGAGCGTATGGATTAAGAATTTTTGAAACTTTTATTTGAAATTAAAATTCATAGCAGATTCAATTAATGAATAAGTGAAATTAAGAAAAATAATTTATGAAATGATTTAAGATATGAAATAAAAAGTTTGAGAAAGGAGCATGATATTGACAGAAAATTTTATAGGTGTGCTGTAAAATGATATTGTCAAATTTTTGAATAAATATAGGAATGTTGGATGAATTTGAAAATTTAATGAAAAGTTTTTCTATATGTTATAATCTAATGTATAAAATTTCATAATTTTTAAAGATGAATTACTAATTAAGAAAGGTAGAAGAACACAAATTGTTAGAGGAGTTCTAGAAACTCAGAATCTATAGAAATTGAGAAACATATTTAAAAACTATGGTAAATCAACCCAGAAAAATATGAAAATTTACACCCAATATCATATGTATTCTTATAACATATGGTTAAAATTTTATGAATTTTTATTAAGGTATGATACTTGAAAAAAATAGACAACCGGATGCAGCCAGATAAATTATTAAAGAAATGGATTCTCTGCTTTTGGAAGATTTAATTTTTAAATATATTAAATCAACTTGGAAAAATCTAAAACTTTAAATATAAGTCCATATATGTGTCAAGTGCACAAGGATAAAAGTTTACAAGCTTTTATAAAGAATTGGTAAGGAATATAAAAATTAAAATTGAGAGTGACATGAAACTAAGGAAGTCATACAATTTTTTGTACATGAGTAATAAATTAATTTCTTGAGACAAATGATTAAGAATAATTATGAAAATTTATATACATACGAGTAGAAGTATGAAGAAGAAATATGGAGTTTTAATAATTTAGAACAAAGAGTTCATAAAAAAAATGAATGATACATGATTTAGGGTTTGAGTATGCAAAAGTAGGATATCTAATTGATGATGCTAATTAGTGTAAGGAAATGAATTAGTGTTGTTTAAAAGTAAATGTTATGATCTTAAGATTGAGAATGTGATATGGATAAAATTTGGTGAGGTTCATGTTGTTGGTTGCATTATATGAAATTTAAATTTTTGAAATGAGTTTCCATAATTGTGAAAGTGATGTGTTTTGATGTTATATGAATGCAAAAATAATGTTTGTAAAGTTAGCTCTTGAAAGTGAGATTAATAAAATAAAGTTTAAGTAAAGTAGTAAGTTGAAAATTTAGAGTTGTAAGGGAATTTCGATGAAGATTGTTTAGATATTGATAGTTTAATGTTTAATAAGCATGGGAGTAATTTTGAATGAGTAATATTATTTATGAAAGTACTAACTAAGGTGTAATGTGGTTGATAATATAGAAATTTGTTATGAAATAAAGGGAAATGATTAAGCAAGTAAAAATGAGTTACTTTAGTTAATTGAATTGGAAATTATGAAAATGGATATGAAAGGTATGATAAATGCATAAAAAAAAAACAAATGTGAGAGAGATGTCACATTAGAAATGTGACTAAGATTTATGTGAAGTGTTAAAAAAATATATAATAAGAAACTTATTTAAAAGATGGGCGATTAAATAAGAAAGATGTTAATTATGTTGTGGTCAAAGTGTATATATATATATATATGTTGAATTGATGAATAACCTAAGTTATGTCAAAAGAATGAGAAATGATAATGTTCTCCGAAAGGTGATAAATGTTAACTTTATATAGGTTGTACGTAAAAGAGGAATTGTGTATAATTGTATGATATGTGTGATGAGATTTTTCAATATGAACACAATTGTGATATATAAGAAAATGTGGAAAGTAAGCCACAATATGAATATGACTTACGAATGTGTATGTAGATGATTAAAAAAATATTATCGAGTGTTTGTTACCTTATACAATTACTTGTCTGGTGATATTGAGAATGATATTGCAAGTATTAATATAACTAAGAGAGATTAAATCTTGACCTACGTAGAGTTGGGCCATGTGATAAAATTGAGATTGATAATGGACTCGAGCAACGCTAGACGGTGAATTGTTATTGTAACGACTGAACTTGATGATTGTATAGTGTTGGGCCCAAAGCATATGTGTATAAATAAGAGATTGTAAGGAAAATGAAAGTATAATGAAGAAAGTATGGAAGTGAAAAAAAAAATTGAATGAAAATTTTTATAAGGGATAGATTAGAAATGGAGTAATAAATGGAAATTGTGTAAAATTAGCATATGAACGAATATGCATATGTAAGAGATGTTAATGATAATATTGTTGAAACTTGAGTTAGGCTAATGATGATCAAGTGATTAAGAATAAATTGTTTTGAAACAGAAGTGATCAAAAGTAAATTGCTTTGAAATAGAGCTGAAATGTGTTAACTCTTTGTATAGCAAAAGATTAAAAAATGAATATGTGATTTTTGCGATACGAACTTAATGTTGTGATGGAAATGTTTGAAGAAGAATGAAAGAGGGGCAGTATTTATTTATAAGCCACATGTATGACTATTATTATGCCATGGTCATATGATTTATTTAGTATATTGACCGATTAGTTTTATTATCCATGGGCATGGGCCTGGATGACATGACTGTTAGATAGATTTGGTGAGATTGATAGTTATGCTTCAAGAAACATGGTCAAGACTTATGGTTTGCATAGTTGTATCTTACACTACAAAAAAAATGTTATCTGCAATGGACAGAATCCGTTGCAGATCCGTCGCAGATCAAGATTTGAGACCGATCTGCGACGGATACGATCCGTTAATAAAAAGGGCGTCGCAATTTTCAATTTTGCGACAGGCCGTTGCAGATTGTGACCGATTTGCTACCACTAGGCGGTTGCAAATTTGCCACTCAAATTTTCACAGGCAAAGGGCAGCCGTCGCAGATTCCGTCGCAGATTTTCGTCGCAGATTTCGTCACAGATTTCCGTCGCAGATTTCGTCACAGATTGCCGTCACAGATTTCGTCACAGATTGTCGTCGCAGTATCTGTCGCAGATTCCGTCGTAGATTTCAAATATCCGTCGCAGATTCGTAGCAAATTCGTAGTAATTTAATATTGATTTTTATTGGAACTATTTGTATTATCAATTAATTTTATGAGAACTTTATAAATACATTTGGAACATTTAAACACAATCTAAAAAAACACTAATTACATTGATAAAAATAATTCTTTTATTAATCTTCAATAGAATAAAATATTTTACAATTTAACTATACAAGTGTTAAGAACACTACTATAAATAATCTATCTTGAAAATAACAATATAGATCTTCAATTATCATTTTCCATTAAATCATGACTTGCATCATCATTATTAACCTGCAAATAATATTAAAAAGAGTAAATGAAAAGAATAATATGATACACGTTAACAAAGTAAATATTAAATACAGTTCAATGTGTATATCATTAACAAATGAACTTTATGTCCCCTCTATCTTGAAATGCTACTAGCAACTATAAAAGATCATGATAAAGAGAGTAGGAAGAGAAGTAAACAGAGCAGGGAGAGATGGAATAAAATGGAAAAGATCCTAGAGCATTGAAATTCCAAATGTTATCGTTTTAATATATTGCAAAGCAATTAATGGTGGGTTTTGCTGACTACGGTGTATGAGTAAAATAACCTACAAAGGTGCTATTAAATTCTATGATTAATGAAAGGCCTCTTGGGTAGTAAACTTCACAAAGAGAACTGAGCATGCAACCGGATTAAGAAACTAAAATTGGCAACTCAAATCACCACTAAATTCCCAAACATAGGAAAAAAAATCAAACATTATGTAACCACCATTTTGGTAGAATTAAAATGCTTCAACACATAAATTATAGCAAACATATTCCTTAAAGTAATGCCATGAAATATCAGTATCTACAGTGTGAGAATACAACATCAAGTGATAATCAATCAGACCATTCTCAACCGAAAGAAAAATTTTGTCTGTTCAAAAATAAAGCATTAATAAGTCTACCAAAAAAACTTCAACAGCCTCCAGCTCCACCAAATTCCACAAACTCTAATTCCAAAAAGTCCCAAATTCCAGAAAGGAAGAAAATCCTTAAAACATAATCAATTGCTAGAACAAGAATCTGATCCCCAGTTAGACAGCTCCTTAACTGAATAAAAAGCTTTGGACAATAACACCATACCTCAGCCTCCAATGGTTTACTTGGATGTGAGTTTAAGGGAGCTTCAGTATTTGGCACCTGCAATAAGAACAAAAATTTTCATTTTTCCACAAGATCACAACAAAAAATAGACCACCAAATATAACTAAATGAAAGAGATATTTAAATACCTTTGAAACCAAAGACTGGCGTTTTCTTTTCAATGCACTAGTATTATTATTATTAATGGACTGAGTCGCGTGCTTTGCTTCAGAGACTGCTTTAGCGTAAGTTGCTGCATGTCTTCCCAGCTTGGATTTCCTCGAGGTACCCTCAAGTTCACATGTTTCACGAAGCACTTTTCCTTTCCTCCCAAAGAGTTTAACTTTATCCTTACAATGGCTGGTAGATGTAGCTTCAGGTATGCTAGATTTGTCATCCACATTACGAGCAGTTCTTTCTTCATTCAACTGGGCAGATGCTTCTAGAACAAACATTTAAAGGAACAGAAACTATCAGAGCAGGTGAAAAGGAATAGCAAAAGCTACACCATGACCGTAACTATAACAAACTTTGCCCCCATTAAAATGTAATGCCAAATTCGACTTTGGCCTTCTATAGAGGACAAGAAAAAATTCAGTTCTCCAATTTTTCCTGCCATCCTCAGAAAACACGTAATCATAAGACAAACAAGGGTAGAAAAAAGACATCGAAAATTGCCAAAAAAAATGCCAGAAAATAATCAATGTTGACCAAACATGCAATGACACTATTTCAACTCTATTCTGTTCAAAAAGAACATTTTAACCAGATATGGTAGATATGAGTGCTTCTTCTGAATATGATCAGGTCTTTTTATCTATTTTTTTACAAAAATGTTTCATGCGCACATGAAGAGAGCCCTGAAGGTTCCTGCAATCATGGAAATGAACTAAAATGATAGGGATAATAAGCTATAGAAACAGGAGATAGACAAGTTGCAAGGAAAGCATGAGTTTTACTTAGTTTTGTGATGGAAGAAGGGCACCATCTAACTGCTTCGCTCAAACTGAAGAATGCAAACGTTAATGTCAATGTATCTTATCTTACAGATTAACACCTCCAAATGATGAATCAATATGAATTATGCATTTGTGAATAACTAGATACTATATGAATGGTAATTTGATGCCAAATCATTTACTGTAATTAACCCAATATTGTTTCATCTCCCTGCAGAAATACACAAATGATAAGGACATAAGTATTTGACACTCACCAGATTCCAATACAGAAAGGTTAGCCAATTCCTGTAGAGCATCCAAGGCAGAGACTTCATCTGCGAAGCACAGAAAAAGGAAATTCAAATTCTAATAACTGGACTACACAGATTTGCTAATGTAAGGTTATTTGTAACACCCCGATACCCTATATAAGTACTATGCGTATACCTAGTATACATACAGTAAATATATAAAGTATAAGGATGTCACTTTTCGTTACCTTTTAAAAACCTGTAACAGAGTTCAAACCATAATACATTAATTTAAATAACATTTACAAAATCATTATCTTTATCAAAAACTTTATTTATACATATAAATACTCTCTCGTCAGAAATACATCATAATTAAAGTTTATACATGTATGCATTACCCTCTAGTTGGTCTCGACAAACTTTACTCTTCTTGTGGCATAACAAAAGACTTCATATCTTCCATCTATATACCTGCGCGAATAAACACCCGCGCTAAGCCCGAGAACTTAGTAGTCCAACTATAAAATATAAACATATAGTATAGAAGTATTGATATATAATGATACATCGATTCAATATATAATTAGTTCTTATCATATCTTCTTTTCTTTTTAATTTTATCTTTAATATATCCTAGCTAATTTCATATATGATGTATATATTACATAATATTATCACCAACCCCAATGCATCACCAATACTCAAAACCAATATATTAATACCCCTACATTATATATATATACCACACCAACCATTATTGCAATACACACTTTACATATCATACCAATTATTATTGCAATACACACATTACATATCATACACTCATTATTGCAATACACACATTACACATCATATCACTCATTATTGCAATACACAATTTACATATCATACAAATCATAAATCATATTTCCAATAAAGACAACCTTTATCATCAACCACAATTCATTTACATATTACACTTAATAACATTATATTATTCACAATTCACCAAGCATAATTCATTATTAATACTCACAATCAATATTTCAATACTTGCATTTCACATTGACAATAAAGACAGACTCGGGCCCAAAACACTAATATGTTATTCAAAGTTCAGAGTTACTGCTTTGGTTCATAGTCACAATCATCACGCCCGTAGGCAATGTATATACATGTATCTCTATCCATGGATAGTGTAACAGACCCAGTCTCTTGGACCATCAACTCAACACATATGAGGAGATCCTCAACCCGGCAAGACTGTTACAAATCATATATCTCATATTCACAATTCTCATAGTGTAACAGACCCAGTCTCTTGGACCATCAACTCAACACATATGAGGAGATCCTCAACCCGGCAAGACTGTTACCTTTCATCATTTCTTAGGCATGCCACCCAAATCCAGAACTCTGAAACTGAATAACATATTAAACAAACAATTCATTTATTATTTCATTATCAATCTCATCATCAATTAGGCCAACATGCCTTATCTCTTTCAATTGAATTATCATAGCCAATCACAATGGCTTCATATCATATCATATCTCAATCCATATGATACATATAGCATCATTGATATCACATTTCAAAGTATATTATTCATATAATACATTGCCATACACAAGATTCACAATGCATATAACATAACATTTTCTCACTTCTCAAAACACATTAACATCATTCATTACTAGAGCATTTATCATAACAAATTGCACATACCTTAAGAATGATCCTCATTTCTTCCTACCTTTCCCATTTCATATTTCATCCTTTATATATATTCTTCATTTACATTCACAATATAATAGCTTATTTAACACTTTCATCCCAATGTGTTAATGTTCAAAGACATATAAGGATATACAATCAAATAGGGTTTATGCTTACCTGGTTAATGATCTTCACATCCTTCACATCATTCAATCATCACCTTAGTCCAATTATGTTAACAATATAATAGATCACTTAACACATTTGCAAACAAATGTGTTAAGCCTCAAATTATGTAATTAAATACAATCATATGTATTGGTACTTACCTCAAGAACTAGTCCCATCAATCTATACATTTCTTTTCTTTCCAAGAATTCTCCACATTTAGGTTAATGCAACCCAATCTCTTCAAAACCTAATCCAAAGGAATATTAGCAAAATGACCATATGAATAGTACATTCTGGTTTAAGACTCCATTTTATCCTTATTTTGAAAAATTGTATAAAATAATCTACTTGACTAAAAATTCTAAAATTTTTACAGAATTTAGTTTTGTATCTTAAAATCATTCCTTTAAAATTTCAGATCAAACTGAACACAAAATCTTAGTCAAATAGTTCACCTAACCAGACTGCCCCAATTGCCCTGCATCCTGGCAGCAGTTCTGAACTTTGTGAATTCCATAAATCAAATTCAATCAACGTGGTTCCAAATTATTTTTCTCAAATACTAGACTCACTAAGCAACAACATATCCAAAATTCAATTGGATATGATTTTTCTACATTTTATTAAAAATCCCGAAATATAGCTGTCTCAGTTAAGGTACCTGCTGGAACAGGTCTAATAAAAATAATCATTCTGAACTCATAACCATTCCAAAATCGAATCAACATATTTTTCAGTCATTCTAGACTCATAGAGGCACAACATATCAAAAATTCACTTCAAGAACATTTTTCTATAATTAATTAAAAATCATACAAGTCACAGCCTTTACTAATTGTAAAACAGAAAAAAATTCACTAAACACAACTCTTACTCTTCCATCACCAACACCAACCTAGCTTCTTATCTTTAATTCCATTTCAACACTTTTACACACACCATACACAAACACACTCCATCAACCATCCATATCAACTCACCAATCCCAAACACAATTTCAAAAGAACAAAGGAAAATCAAGAGAAAGAACTTACCTAAGTTGTTGAATTCCACAAATCTTCAATTAAATCCTTTGATTCTCCCTTCAATTTGATGTTAGAATTAAAAAAATCTCACTTTGCTCTCTCTTGTCTAAGGAGGAGCCAACCAACGTGGAGAAGAGAAGAAGAAGAAGAAGGAAATGAAGAAAAGACAAAATATCACCTCTTTAAATCTCCACCAAGTGATTCAACAAGAGTAATTACCTAAACACCCTTATACCATTTGTCTTGATTACCATTCATTACATGCCCTTTATAGTAACTTCACACTTAACAAAAATGAATATCTTCTTTCCTTGACTCTTCATTTTGACCAACTTATATGTTATATATATCATCATATACACAACATATACCATTCTCTCTAAACCCTAAATTCTTTCCCAAATCACATATACATAAACATTCTTTTCTCTATTTCTTTTCTCTTGTAATTTAACACATATATTCAATCCAATTATAATCTTTGGAGTCTGTTATGTGCACTATTAAGAACTTCCAGTACAACTTTTGAAAATTACAGTTACCTCCCCAAAACTTTTTAAAATTACAGTCACATTCCCAAAACTTTACACTTTTGCAGTTAGGTCCCTTTGGTCCTACGACCTTCTCTAGGAACCGCCATCAGAGATGACCTCTCCAGATCCTTTCTCTTGCTAACCATATGACTGCTAGACATAAATATAGTGGGCAAATGTGACAACTTTGGAGACCCTCATGGTCGTGGCCTTCTAGGGCCACGGCCGTGGCATTTAGAACTGCTCTGTTTTATTGAAATTTTTGAAGAAACAGCATCACTTTCAATCCCACAGTCGTGGCACTCAATTGCCACGGCCACGGCATTGACTTTGGGACTGTTTCGGAGTAATTCTTCCTCCAACAGTTCCAACTTTGATGCCACGCCCATGGCACCTTTAAGCCACGCCCGTAGCATCCCAAAATCATATATTTTGCACTTTTAACTTCATTAAACACAAACATATTGAAGATCTAAGATAATAATGTATCAAACTCAAAGTTTTGACATAAAAAGAATTCATATCAAATATTTTACTACAACTTCACTTAATCAAACTTTCAACCATTTCATATGAATAAAAACAAAATCAAGCCACTCAATTCTCATAAAGGTTGAGTTAAGAATCAAACCCATCATATGAAAGTTATTTTTCACTCATTAATCCATTTAATCAATATTTTCAAGAAATATATCATTATAAATAATAAATCATTAAAACTCATAAAAATTTATATATTTGCAAATTATAAATCAAAAGCACATGCCTCTTCAAACTCTTCTTTTTCTCTAATTACTTGTTAATAATCTCAAATTTCCATCTTAATCTTCTCAAAACTTATAACTAAACATTATTTTCTCTTAGGTTTTAATCAAAATCTTGGAATAAAGGAAAAAAGGAGTTTTAAAGGTGAATGGTGATGAACGTGAGAAGAATTAGAGGAAAGAAAGATAAGCCTCTATAGCATTACACCTGTCCACACACATACACACACACATATATATATTAATATGGTATGGCCAATCTCATCTTAGTTATGGTGCACCATCTTTCTTATTCTTTGATTCTAATTCGATTTTAAATCTCATAAAACCGTAAAAATGAATAATTTCTTCGGTAAATTTTTGAGATATACAATTTACTATTCTCTACTTATAACATTTATCCACAATACTTTTGTCACTATACACTATCAATTTTTCAATATTAGTTAAAAAGTTTCCTGTTTAAAATTTTGACCATTACATATCCACATTACTTTTATCACTATACACTATTAATTATCAATGTTAGTTAAAAGTTTCATGTTTAAAATTTTGGAACATTACACTTTTAGCATTATGTTCTCTCTTATTCTTACTCTTTTTTTAAACTTCTTTTTTTTTTTTTGTATAAATATAAATGCCAAGAGTCACTTATCCAACTATTACTATGGTTACATTTTTTCTATGGTTTCAACTCTTTTAATAATTGTAACTCTTTCAATTATTGTAACTCTTTTAATAAATCCGAGTAAATTTTTTGTAGGGGATATGGTGTTAAGTATGGGGTTAGAATTGCACTTGATGATAAAGTGAAGGGGACAGGGTCAAACACAAAATTAGATATTGGGGTAGAAAGGGGGCCGAATTTGTTATAAAATAATCACAAAATGCACTTAAACAATTAGTTTTAATACATAAAAAAAAAACACATCATTCTTTTAAATTATAAAATCTTTTACTAATTAAACTATTTATAAATTATCGCAAATGCTAAAAAAATACTGCAATTGAGTTTACAATGCCCTAAAAATAACAAATGTTGCAATTGAATTTAAATATTTCTTTTAGAGTTGTAATTTAAAAAAAAAATTATGTACTAAAGACTAAAAAATTGAAATAATAAAAAAAATACTAGAGTTAGATATTGCTGTATTGTAAATAGTAGAGCAAAAAAAAAATTCTCATTGAGAGAATCTTTTATTATTATTTTAAAGTTAAATGGTTGAATAATTAAAAAAATTACACTATATATTACTTTTTATTTTTTTTATAAAATACTCAATTATTTTAGTATACTAAAATATATCAAATGTATGCTAGATATGTATATTTGAAAGTGAAATATATTTTTAATATACTAAAAATATATTAGATAAATACATGTAAAAGATGATATTTTTGAAATTAAAAGTTGAAAAATAATTATTTTTGAAAGAAAAGAGAAAAATTATTATTTTGAAAATAATTTTTAAGATATTTTTAAAGAAATCTCAATAATTAATATTGTTGGGATTTTTTTAATAATCATATGACTAAATATATAATATTATTAAACTTTTTATAATCACAATTTTATAACTAGATAGTTAAAATTATTGAATAAAAAATTTATAATATTTAATATTTTACAATAAAAAAATTAAAATTTAGTTGAGGGGTAATATTGCATTATTTATATTTTTATTTCCCTAATCTTATTGGTGTTTCAATTATTCAAACCATAATCCACGTCGATTGTATAATTCATTGAACGAAAAATTGGTTTTGCTTTTGCATGGAAGTTTCTACCTTTCTTTTTTTTTTTTCCCCTATTTGACAGGTATTTATTATTTTTAACATTTAGTATTTAAGTAAAATAGGATATATATTTTTTTAGTCCATGCGCTTGTTGGTTACTCTTTCAAGCCAATTATGTCTCTATCAAGCATCAAACCCACTTTTTTTTCTTTTTTTTTTTTTCTATTTTTTTTATAATTGTTTTATGATTATCTAATATAAATCTTACATGGAATCTTCACTTAATCTTGTAATTTACTTTGGTCTAATCTTGCACGCTAATGCTCTTTTTTTTTTTCTTTTTTTTTTTAAATTATTTTTCTAGGCAGACTTTTGGGTCATCATTGAATTCATTGTGGGCAAAGAAACTCATGTCGTCTTTCTTCTCTTATTCATGTTCTGATCATATACACTTCAACTCCTGCTTTCCGTTTTCTACTTCTGTGAGTGATCGATCTTTGCTTTAATTGTATTGGGTTTTTGTTAAATTCAACTGAGGTTGGTTTTTTTGTTTGTGATTTTAATCTTTTTTTTCTTTTTTTTCCTTTTCTGAGTTTTTCTCGGTGTTTTTATTAGAACTGAAATTTGTTGATTAATGGCGGATTTGGTGGGTCCAAGATTGTACAGCTGTTGTAATTGTCGAAACCATGTTTCTCTTCATGATGATATAATTTCTAAAGCTTTTCAGGTGAAGCACTTGAAACCCTAAAATCATTTTTAAAGATATAGTGTTTTTTTATCTTTGTTGTTATGTTAAATCAAAGTTATTTTTTTCTTATCTATTGGCTTGGTCTTGATAATCAATCAACCTTTAAATTGCTATATGTGATACGGATTTTTGTGTTTTGTGAAGATCATTTGATTGAAATGATTTATCTTTGATGATAATTGGCCCATTTATTGCTAATTCTTCTACCAGTTTTTTTTTTTTTAAATGGAGGTTTCTTTTCTTGATATTTTCTATTTATTTTACCTTTTTTGGTTCTTGAGATGGAAGGTTTTCAGTGTTGAATCAACCCCAATTGAGCTAAGCCCCTTTTGGGGTGTATTATTATGTTCACCTGGAGTTTCCTTCAGGTGTTCCGATTGAGCTGACCTTATGGGTTTTTAATAAAGAGAAGAACAGAATTTTTCATTTAAGGCTTGCATTTGCAGGTTTGATATGGTTATTTTTTTTTCCCTAAGACATCCAGAGGTTATTTTTATGATAGGAAGTTACGAGAAGAGTGTTATTCAACAATCACTTCCATAATTTTTTTTTAATAGGGAAGAAATGGCCGAGCATTTCTCTTCTCCCATGCGATGAACATTGTTGTCGGACCTAAAGAAGATAGGCATCTCATTACTGGTCTACACACCGTTGCTGATATCTATTGTGCCGATTGCCGCCAGGTTTTAGGTTGGAAGTATGAGCGAGCTTATGAAGCTTCTCAGAAGTACAAAGAAGGGAAGTTTATTTTTGAAAAGTCGAAGATTGTTAAAGAGAACTGGTAGCAACTTGCTATAACTGTCATTCCATTTACCACTGTTGATTGTTGAACATATAATGCTTGGTAATGTTCATCTTGTACATAAATTCATTTTGCAATTGCATCATTTGCGGTGCCCCATATCTGAAAGATGTATGAATTGTTAATTTCTCTGTTAATAAAATTAATTTTCCAAAAGGCTGCTGCAGCTATTTCGTTGACTGATGATTAATGATTTAATTGAGTGCCTGACTTGTGGTATCTTCTTAAACAAAAGCACCAGAAGAAGCAATCATGTCAGCTGCCTCTGTTTTCCTCTTTCAATTGCCTTTAGCACATGCATCAATTCTCTAGTCTATCAATCATTTTATTTTTATTTTAAACACAATTGTATGGAAAAACAGCCATTAGCATTTCAAAGCAACTTCATATAGCCCCGCATTCAGATATCAGTGATCAGCCGTTCCATTTATCTGGTTTTTTATATGTAATTTGCAGGCATCGCCTTTCCTAGCGATTAACAAGTAAATGATACTTTATTTCCTCATGCTTAGAACATCCATAAGCAACTGTAATTCAAAACATCTGGAATTACTTTATGTCAGAGGAATACTAGAGATATAATTCTACGATTCTCAAAGTTTTATATATCTTCTCCAGCATCAATCACTACTAAGTTATTGCATCAAATATCAATATCTGTAGTTTCCACGGGGAGAACAAAATGACAGTTCTTGCACTTCTATGGATAAATCAAGATTCAGGATGCTGTTAGTTGAGCTCTACTCTCTTCCATAGCAGCTCTAACAGCCTCTCGCCAACTGAGAATATCCTTAAGCATGATCTGAGCTTCTTCTGCCTGAAGCTCGATAGCTTGTATCTTGACATCTGCTCTACTGCAGCTATAGGCTCCTTCTCAACTTGTGTTTTCCTTTCTCCAAGTTCTAACTCAAAACTTCTCTAGCAATTCTCTTGTATCTTGAACACGGGCTTCAAGAGGAGCAAAATCATTCGGTTTTGCGTGGTTAGGAAGGAAATAAATGCATTATTAACTGTAACAATTGTCATTGTATAGCCTTGAGGTTTTTTCATTGTGATCCCAGTCAAGTCAGGAACCTCAGGAAGACTAGAATGAGTGAAAAGCAGATCACCACATATTCCATTTTCCTAGGAAGATGAAGGGATGTCAGCGACATTATCAGCAAATGTGATGGAGTTGTGCTACCAGTAGTTCTAGAGAACTTTTTTTTGTTGAATTCCATGGTTGGTACAATAGAAGCAGTTCACGCATTCCTTTTCGCATCAACTTAGGTGGTTCAGTTTTCATCCTCTGCGACATTGCATGATTCAGAGGGGAAATTTTTAAGAGCAGTCCCATACAGAAAAGATATCTAGATTACTGACCTACTATAACAATTAGCTTCAATTTCTCTCTTTTGAATTAGTGATCAGATAAAACTGAATCATAATTTTCGTCTATGATCTCAAGGTAACTTTAAGCTCCGTTAAAAAATTGCATTCAACCTGCATGAGCCTTGGTCTATTAAATACTATAGTCATTTACAGGGCTAACAGAAATTACCCAAAAAAAAATTTTTTTGCATTCAACGTATTCCCCAATTTCTAACTGATATATGCCTCTCAACAAAAATTAAAATTAATAAATATCGGTATTGAGGGTAATTGAAAGCTATAACAGGCTAATTGACCAAACTAATCACGTAGAAAGCGCCAAATTTAATCGCACGGCAAGAAAAAGATTATAATATCAGTCTTTTATTCGTCAAGTAGCCATTTTTAAGTTTGATCTGTTTGATTCTTGGGAAAAAGGCAGGAACTTTGTAGAGAAACTAACATTTTGAAGCTGATATGTTCCATCTTTTGAAACTCAAATTGAAAATGGAAAAAGAAAAAAAAAAGGAGAAATCTTCAATCACCTGAAATAATGTGCAACCTTTATTTTCCTGTCTTCTTGGCCCATTTAGTATTAAGTTTTGAATTTTATAACGAAGCATGTTGTGCAGGCTCGGTCCAAGCACATGTAGTGGAGAGTGCTGGGTCTTTCTCATGATGGACTAAAATTTGATGGGTCCAATTGCATGGTGATACGGGCTTGAGTGGTGTGGCTAGCCTTCTTCCAAAGAGACGTTTGCAAAAGGAGATATTATACTGTATACTGTATTTTGACTTATCTTTCATTTTTACGAATGATAATTTTTTTTTCAGTTTTGGCTTTTTCTTTTACATTTATACTATTCATCAAAATTTTATTTTTTAAAAATATCGACATTTTCTTTCTCCTTTACTTCTTCCTCTGCCTTCACCGTTGCCTTCTTATCTTTCTCTGCCACTGCCTCTTCTACATTACCAGCTTCTCTTCTCTTCCATCTCTGATCTTGTTGGCTGTTTCTTTTTTTTTTTCAGCTCTTAAAAAATCTTGAAACACAGAGGCATTGGCTCGTTTTGTTGCAGCAAATTGGAATTAGAATGAGTTCAGTAATTTCAAAGATGATCTACAGTAAGGGCTTGACCTTTTCATGTCAGTCAAA
This sequence comes from Garcia nutans, assembly GCA_947685225.1. NCBI lineage: Eukaryota > Viridiplantae > Streptophyta > Magnoliopsida > Malpighiales > Euphorbiaceae > Garcia > Garcia nutans. The sequence goes on from CANTUV010000013.1 coordinate 6,324,178, forward strand.
ACAGGACCATACTGGCGTGAAATCATCAATTTTATGACTGTTGATGCATATAGAAATGATGACTTTAGTTGGTACCTACATGATTCGTGGCTAGTCATCAGTCAAGTTGGATTGGCCTTGTTCATATCAGATTTCTGTCTTGGGATTGCAGCACTTGCAGCTTTCATATCAACTGTTATTATGATGTTACAAACTATCTATTGAGAAGAATAGAGAACTTTTAAGATAAGTTAGATGAAGTTAACATATGGTAGACGGCCCAAATATTTCTTTTTAAAATAACATGTATGTTAATTTTGAAAAGGTTTTTGTACATGTTAATTTGATTTTGTAAATATTTTTGTTATTTGATTACTTTTGGGTTTCAAATATAATGATTTAGAGATTTTTTTTTGGTTCTTTAAATGATGCAATGTACACCACATGTTTGATGAAATTTAAAGAAATAGTTTTATTTCAAAGAAATAATTTTATTTTTTTATTTCCAGTTTAATGTTTGAACATTTGTCTTGGCAAATTAGAGTGTTTAAATAATTAATGCCACTGGCCATTAAAAAACGTTGAATATATATTGTCATTTTAATCCATCAATTTAGATATTATTAAGTACAATCTTTGGATATGCTCTTTTAGCTCTCTCAAACTTCCCCAAGGCTGAAAAAAAGAAATAACAATATTTTATGTTTGCAATGTTCATTTATTTTGCTTTTGATTTGTCTTTGGAATAATTGGCAGCAATTGTATTCATAATTTAAAGTCTAAATGCATATATAGATGGTTTTGTTTGCCGAAGATTAGTGAGGATATTCTCTTCCATGTTTTGTCTGTCTACATATCTTCATTGTTGTCGAAATTCGTTAAGTCTTCTTTATCTATTTGCTATAATCATTTGCTTCTAGTTTGTTAGATTCATGATATCACACTACTTTATTTTGTCATATTAATATAATTAATAGTATATATCAAATGATAATTTGTACATGTACAGTGTAAAATTCAAATTGGATTTTACTTGTTTAATATTTTAATAAAAGTAATAATAAGAATAAGGAAACATTAATTACCATTTTCCCTTGATTAAAATGAGAGCAAGAGAGAAAATAATTAAGTCATCGAGAAATTGATCTCACCAAGTGAAAAGTTGTTTTCCTCATTTCTACAATTTTTTTAACAAGTTTTTATCGTAAATACAGTATAATATGATTGTTTTGGTATCTGTCGATATATATAGGTATATGTTACATATACTTTAACTAAAGAAAAACAATATATGTTGGTATATGTGGGTAGATATCGGTGTATATTATATATACTTTAATAATAATAATAATAATATATATGAGTATATTTGGATATATTTCGGTATATAAATATTATATATATATATTTATATGTGGATGTTTGTTATATATAATTAGATATACCTAAAAGAATAACAATATATATGTGCGTATGTATTGTAAATAATAACAATATATGTTATATATATGTAGGTATATGTTACATATACTTTAACAAAATAATAACAATATATGTGGATTTATGTGGATGTAAATTGGCATATAAGTATTTTATATATTTATTTATATGTGGACATATATTACTTATTACTATATATACCGAAAAGAATAACAATATATATTGATATATATTACATATGTCTAGATATATGTATGTATATGTGGATATATGTTAGTATCTGTTACATATAATTAGATGTATGTGAGTATATGTGGATATATGTTGATATATGTTACATATAACTAGATATACATATAGCTCAACCGACCACTTGATGTTACTCTCAATAGGAGAGATCAGGGGTTCGAACCTTAAAAACGTATTTCCAAAGTTCGAACTTTTTTTTTTTAAAAAAATACATATATGTTACATATATGCAGGTATACATGGATATATATTGGTATATATTGATATATCTTATATATAACTAGATATATATATATAGGTATATGTCTATATATGTTACATATATTTTAACTAAAGAATAACAATATATGTTGGTATATAATTATTTTATATATTTATTTATATATAGATATATATTACATATAACTAGATACACCGAAAAAAATAACAATATATATTGATATTTGTTACATATAACTGGATATACCAAAAAAAAAATAAGAATATATGTTGGTATTTATTATATATAATTAGATATATGTGGGTAAGTTATAAAAGAAAAATAATATATGTTATATATATGGGTATATATGGGTATATGTTATATATATTTCAACTAAAGAATAACAATATATTTCGGTATATGTCGGTATATATGAATATATGTTATATATAACTAAGATATATATGTTGAATTTAAAAATAATAATAGTATATGTGGATATATGTTATACATATCTAAATATATATGGGTATATATTTATTATATGTAGATGACTTGATACATATGTTGAATTTAAAAAAATAATAATAGATGCATGTATATGTTGTATATACGTATATATATCTACTTATATGTAACATATATATATATATACACTTATATGTAACATATAATAATATATAACTAATTTTATATTAAATTAATACTTATTCAACTATTATATTTATTTAATTAATATATTTAAAAATGTAATAATTAGTTTATATAAAAAATTTTGATATATTTATATAGACATAAAAAAGAATATTCATATAACTTATTTCATATAATGAATTTATATAAAAATGTATTAATTAATTAAGCACATTTATTAATCAAATAAAAAAATTCTAACGAAAATTATAAAACTCATTTTAGTTTAAATATTTTATAATTTTAAAATTAAAATTTTGTTAATATTAATCAATCGGTTTATAATATTAAAATTAAATCTTATAAAACAATTTAAAAAGTTTATTGAATAGATTATTTTGTGAAAATTTTATGTTTATATGTGGATAATTAAAGAGGCCCTGATATGCGTGTGGTTAAGTTAGGAGGACTTAACAAGTTGTTGCCATCTTGAACAAATTGCCACCGTACTTTTGTAATTATAAAACCTATATGCCGTAAAATTGAAAAAAAAAAAAACAATTTGTTACCGTATATTTGAAAATGAAACTTTGTTTTAATTTAGTTTTTGTAATTATCCTTTTATAAAACTATCTAAAAATAATTTTTATTTTAAAAATACTATAAAATTAAAATTATTTATATTTTTATAAAAAAATTGAAGCAAAATTTTAAAAATATCTCACCCTTCACTAAAATATTTTTTTTAAAAAATACCTCTTTCCTCACTATAATCAATAATTTACTTCAAATTTCATATTTATTTTTTCAAACTTCACTATTAAATAAAAATATTCTAATAAAATAATAAAAATTAATATTATAAATTATTTTTCATCATATAAAAATTATAATTTTTTATAAAAGATATAATTTTAGTTTTAATTTTAAAAAATAAATAACTTTCATAAAAAATAAAAAAGTAAAATATATAAAAATATATTAATAAAAATAATTAAATTTATTTTTAAAAAAGTTTTACATATTATACACATAAAAAATAAAAATAAATATACAAAATTTCATTATGTAGATGTCTAGCAGATGTGTTGTAGATGTATTGTAGATGTGTTGTAGATATTTATGTGTATGTTATGTTTTTGTTATTTAAGTTATATATATTTTATGTAAAAGTTGTAAAATATTGTGTTAACATTGTGTGAATATTGTGAAAAAAAAAATTAAACAAATAGAATTAAACAAATATTAAAAATATTATGTAGATATGTTGTAAATGCGTTAGATGTGTTGTAAATGTAGTTTGTATTGTTGAGTATGTATTTTGTATATGTTGAATATATATTATGTATATGTTTATTGTAATATCCTCATTTATGCCCTAGAAGTTTTGCATATTGTTGTTGTTGTTATTGTTATAAATTGGATTGAATGTATATGATGGGATAAGAAAAGAAATTGGGAGGAGAATGCTTGTGTATATGTGTATTGGGAAAGAATTAGGGTTTAGAGAGAATGATATATATTGTGTATATGAGGATATATATAAAATATAAATGGGTCAAAGGAAGAGTCAAAGGAAGAGAGATATTTTTATGTGATATGTGTAATTACTATCATGGGCATACATGAGACAAAAGTTAAATTAAATGATTAAGGGTAATTAAGTAATTGCTTGAATTGGAACTCTTGGTGGAGATTTAAAAGAAGAGTTGACTTTGGTTTATTCATAATTTCTTCTTCTTCTTCATGTGTGTGGCCGGCTCCTCCATAGAGAAAGGAAAGCAAGTGGTGAAGAGAGGATCTTGATGTGCTGAGCTCAAATTGAAGGAAGATTAAGTGTTTAAGTGTTGATTCAAGAAGTTTTAACTAAGGTAAGATCTTTCCTTTGATTTCTTTCCTACTTTTGAAGTGGTATGGGAAGTTAATTAGGGTTTGATGATTTGATGATGAGATGTGTTTATGATTTAGAGGGTGTTTCTCAAAACTTAAAAGCTGGTCAAAACTGCTTATAAGCTGTTTTTAGATTATAAGTTGTTTATTTAAGTGTTTCTGAAAACTTAAATAGTAGATTATAATCTGATTTTAATCAGTTTTTTAAAAGTTGGGTTTTGCTACTTTTTTTTAAGCACTTATTTTTTAAGCAGTTTTGACCAAGTAAAAGACCATACTATCCCTACCTAATCTTCAATATTCCAAATTTGCATACCTTATACACTTTAGTTCCCATCAAAGAAATTTTATTATTATTATTATTATTATTAAATTTTATTATTATTATTATTATTATTATTGCAAAATAAATTTTGAATTGACATTTAAAAAATTATTTTTATACAATAAATAAACTCATGGACAGTTTGGTCATTTTGACAGTTTCTACAATTAAAAACTGATTATAAGCTGATTTTACAGAAACACTTAACTGATTATAAACTGATTATCAGCTGATTATTAGCTAGTTTACAGAAACGCTTAACTGCTTATTTTTAATCTGATTATAATCTAAAAATCACTTATTCACAATAAGCTGAAAAGCTCCAGTTTTGAGAAACACCCTCTTATTCTCAAGTGTTGAAATGGAATTAAAGATAAGAAGCTAGGTTGGTGTTGGTGATGGAAGAGTAAGAGTGTGTTTAGTGAATTCTTTTTCTGTTTTACAATTAGTAAAAGCTGTAACTTGTATGATTTTTAATTAATTATAGAAAAATGTTCTTGAAGTGAATTTTTGATATGTTGTGCCTCTATGAGTCTAGAATGACTGAAAAATATGTTGATTCGATTTTGGAATGGTTATGAGTTTAGAAAGATTATTTTTAGTAGAACTGTTCCAGCAGGTACCTTAACTGAGACAGCTATATTTCGGGATTTTTAATAAAATGTAGAAAAATCATATCCAATTGAATTTTGGATATGTTGTTGCTTAGTGAGTCTAGTATTTGAGAAAAATAATTTAGAACCACGTTGATTGAATTTGATTTATGGAATTCACAAAGTTCAGAACTGCTTCCAGGATGCAGGGCAATTGAGGCAGTCTGGTTAGGTGAACTATTTGACCAAGATTTTGTGTTCAGTTTGATCTGAAATTTTAAAGGAATGATTTTAAGATACAAAACTAAATTCTGTAAAAATTTTAGAATTTTAATCAAGTAGATTATTTTATACAATTTTTCAAAATAAGGATAAAATGGAGTCTAAAACCAGAATGTATTATTCATATGAATCATATCAATTGTTCTTTGCCCTAATTGCATTGTTGAGATTGAACAATGTTATGTTATGCATTGTGAATGGTTATGTGTTTCATGAATAATATACATTGAAATTGAAATAATAATTCAAATAAGACATGATATGAGACAATGCCATTGTGATTGGCTATGATGATGATATTGAAAGAAAGAAGGCATGTTTGCCTAAATGTGATGAGAATTTGAGAATGGAAATGGTAACTATATAATAAATGAATTGTTTGTTTAATATGTTATTCAGTTTCAGAGTTCTGGATTTGGGTGGCATGCCTAAGAAATGATGAAAGGTAACAGTCTTGCCGGGTTGAGGATCTCCTCATATGTGTTGAGTTGATGGTCCAAGAGACTGGGTCTGTTACACTATGAGAATTGTGAATATAAGATATATGATTTGTAACAGTCTTGCCGGGTTGAGGATCTCCTCATATGTGTTGAGTGATGGTCCAAGAGACTGGGTCTGTTACACTATCCATGGATAGAGATACATGTATATACATTGCCTACGGGCGTGATTATTGTGACTATGAACCAAATCAGTAACTCTGAACTCTGAATATCGTATTAAATACTTGTTGGGCCCATAGGTGTCAAGGTTATATGAATGTCCTAAATAATGTTATGAGTAATGTTGAATGTGGAAAGATGTTGAAATGGGGTATACTCATATGACTATGATTTGTGAAATGCATAATTATGTGATTAACTTTATATTTATGATGTTGATCTTATCAATAACATATGTGGCATTGCATTACATTAAAGCATACCATTAGCATGTTTTATCTTACTAAGCCCTTGGCTTAGCGCGATAGTGTTTAATCGCGCAGGTAATAGAGTTGATAGAGTTGAACCCGAGAGTTCATCAAGACCAAGTGAGAGTAGACCTTGAAGAATCCATTTTGGGAGCTTAAAGATCAGAGTAGACTTGCCAATCATGTATATTTCTTTATATTTTGTAAAGAAATGTTTAGTATGTAAATATGTAAATATTTTATAACTTCCGCTGTGTAATATTTAAATATAGGGATTGTCACAAAACCTTTATGTTATGTTGCACTAGAAGTGTAAATTCTTTTTGCAGGTTGTAGTTGAGGTTACAAGGGGGATTTATTGGTTTGTGTAAAATGTTTTTAAAAATAAGAAAAAAACCGGTTTTGTCGACACTTGGGACTCAATTTTTAGGCGAAACTATGGCAAAATTTTTGAAAAAAAAATCGGAACTAAAATTTGACTAAGTAAAATTGGTAGCAACATTAGGTTAGTGTGGCGCCTCTACTCAGCTTACACATGTAGGTCGGGAAGGGGTGTTACAATTGTTTTGGTATCAGAGCCTAGGTTTGAGATTCTCAACCTAGGTAAAATGTGATAAAAAGACTATTTTGATTTTAAAAAAAAATGGTTTTTGAATAACATATATGTTTGGGATTGGCAACCTCTGATCTTTAATAAGATGTAGTATGTTGTGTTTGCAGACTTAGGTTGTGATGGATTCTCACTCATGACAGTCGGTTGAGGGTAGTGCCGAGAGTATTGCCCCTGATGATGGAGCTAGGGTTGTTAGTGTTGAGGAGGCACCTGCTTCGGTGTCAGGGAGATCAGCTGGGGAGGAGGTTCCGCCAGCTTGGGTTAGGCATGTGATAGAGGCTTTGAGGCCAGCATCAGTGCAACCACAGCCACCACCACCACCCCTACAGCCTTTGGTACCAGTGAGGCAATATGATAAACTAAGGAAGTTTGGAGCAGAGGATTTTATAGGTACTACTGATCCAGTTGTGGCTGAGCAATGGTTAGACAAAGTTCAGAGAATATTTGTTCAGTTGCAAGCCACCCCTGAGGAAAAGTTTGACTATGCAAGATCTTTGCTGCAGAAGGATGCCTACGATTGGTGGAGGACAGTGCCCCATTCTATGGATGATCCACCAACTTTGTCATATGCTGATTTTCTGAGGGAATTTGAGTTGAAGTATACTCCTAGGGAGTATAAAGACATGAAGAAGATGGAGTTCTTGAGCTTGAAGCAAGACAGCAAGACTGTTACTGAGTATGAAGTTGAGTTTATTCGACTGAGTCAGTATGCTGGGGGTATCATTGCTGATGAGATAGATAGATGCAGGAGATTTGAAGAGGGGTTAAGGCCTTCTCTTATATGTCATGTGGCTGGTTCAAGATATAATGATTTTTCTCAGCTTGTGGCAGCAGCTCGCAGTGTGGAGAGAGCTCAAGTTATTGCAGCTGCTTCAGAGGAAGAGACTAGAGTTAGGAGGCCCCAGTTTGAGGCAGGGTCTTCTTCTGCAAAGAGAGGAAAAGGGAGTTTTGTTCCTCGGGGTGGTAGGAGCCAGAGACCAGTGGGTAGGTCAGTGCAGTTACAGAGACAGAGATTTAGACCTGCAGCTTCAGTAGCGAGTGCTCCTACTCCTGGAGTTCAGAGATCCACCTTACCTGTGTGTAACCAGTGTGGTGGAAGACATGGGGGCGTTTGTTGGAGGTATAGTAGATCAGGGGTATGCTTCAGGTGTGGATCACCTGATCACTTTGTGAGAGACTGTCCTGAGAGACAGGAACAGATGTCAGTTGATACAGCAGCTTCTCGACCTAGTGCGAGGGGAGGCCGAGGAGGCAGAGGTGCCAGCCGAGGAGGTAGACCAGGGTTCAGTTCTAGAGGAGGTGCTACATCCAGGGAGGGTAGACCAGAGGAGGTTGGATCTTCCCAGAGGATGTATGTTATGCAGAGGCAGCCAGATGCATCGGCAGTCATAGCTGGTACTTTTTCTTTATTTGATATTTCAGTACTTGCTTTGATTGATCCGGGTTCCACACATTCATATATTAGTGCATCTGTTTTGCCTGTGTTTGATGTGCATGCTGAGTCCCTAGGATTTGATGTGTTGGTGACAAATCCGTTAGGGCATAGTGTGATGGTTAGTAAAGTGCACCGGGATTGTGCAGTGAGGGTGCAGGGTGAGGAGTTCCTTGGAGATTTGATTGAGATGCCATTTAAGGAATATGATGTGATCCTAGGCATGGATTGGTTAGCTAGACATGGAGCTGTAGTTGATTGTAAAAAGAAAATTGTTTTTTTTTGAGAACTGTTGATGGTAGAGATGTGATAGTGTCTAATGAGCAGGAACAGCTAGCCTCCTTATTTGTTTCAGCTGTTGCAGCTAGAAGATTGATTAGGAAGGGGTGTGAAGCCTATCTTGCTCATGTGGTGGATACTAGAGTGAAGGGTTCTCCTATTGATAGTATTGCCACAGTTGCAGAGTTCCTTGATGTTTTTCCAGAGGAGTTGCCAGGATTGCCTCCTGAGAGAGAGGTGGAGTTCGATATCGAATTGTTGCATGGTACCACTCCTATCTCGATTACTCCTTACAGAATGGCACCAGCAGAATTAAGGGAGTTGAAAGTGCAATTACAGGAGTTATTGGACAAAGGATTTATTTGCCCCAGTGTTTCTCCTTGGGGAGCTCCTGTGCTATTTGTGAAAAAGAAAGATGGTACTATGAGGTTGTGTATCGATTATAGGCAATTAAACAAGGTGACTATTAAAAATAAATATCCTTTGCCTAGAATTGATGACCTTTTTGATCAATTGAAGGGTGCAGCTGTATTTTCTAAAATTGATTTGAGATCTGGGTACCATCAGCTGAGAGTCAGAGCTGAGGATGTTCCGAAGACTGCCTTTCGGACCAGGTATGGGCATTATGAATTTCTAGTTATGCCTTTTGGTCTAACGAATGCACCTGCAACTTTTATGGATTTGATGAATAGGGTGTTTAGGCCCTATTTGGATCAGTTTGTAGTGGTCTTCATTGATGACATTCTGGTGTATTCGCGGAATGAAGAGGAACATGATATGCATATGCGGATTGTGTTGCAGATTTTGAGAGAGAAGCAGTTGTTTGCTAAATTGTCGAAGTGTGAGTTCTGGTTGGATCAAGTAGCTTTTCTCGGACATATTGTTTCAGCAGAAGGCATTAGAGTTGATCCAAGTAAAGTTGAAGCTATTCTGAATTGGAGTCCACCTAAGTCTGTGACAGAGATTAGAAGTTTTCTAGGTTTGGCAGGCTATTACCGGCGGTTTGTGAAAGGGTTTTCTTTAATAGCTACTCCACTCACCAGATTGCTTCGTAAGGGAGTGAGGTTTTTGTGGACGGATCAGTGTCAGGCTAGCTTTGAGCAGTTGAGAGATATGTTGACTCAAGCGCCTGTTCTTACTTTACCTGTGGAAGGCAAACCATATGTGATCTACAGTGATGCTTCACATAGAGGTTTGGGGTGTGTATTGATGCAGGAAGGTAAAGTTATAGCTTATGCATCTAGGCAGTTGAAACCGCATGAGCTTAACTATCCGACCCATGATTTGGAATTGGCTGCCATTGTGTTTGCATTAAAGATTTGGCGCCACTATCTGTTTGGGGAGAAATGTTTCATCTAGACTGATCACAAGAGTTTGAAGTATTTGGGTGTCCAGAAAGAACTCAATCTTCGTCAGAGGAGATGGTTAGAATTGATTAAAGACTACGACTGCTTGATTGACTATCATCCAGGTAAAGCAAATGTTGTTGCTGATGCCTTGAGTCGGAAGTCTTTAGCTGGTTTAACATTTTACTCGCTCTCGTTGCTTGTTGAGTTGAGAGCATTGCATGCCAGTTTTGTACCTTGTGATGATGGTGCATTGTTGGCACAGTTGCAATTGAAGCCAGTTTTGTTAGATCAGATTAAAGAGGCTCAGATGACTGATATGAAGATTCAGAAGATTATTTCAGATTGTCAGAGTGGAAAGAGTAGAGATTTTGTTGTGAAGAGTGATGGGAGCCTATGGTTTAAAAACAGATTATGTGTACCCGATGATGCTGATTTGAAGAAGATTATTTTGGAAGAAGCTCATCAGTCGATGTTTGCTATGCATCCAGGCAATACCAAGATGTATCATGATTTGAGACAGCATTATTGGTGGATTGGGTTAAAGAGAGACATTGCTGAGTTTGTATCAAAATGTCTCACTTGTCAGAAGGTTAAAGCAGAGCATCAAGTTCCCACCGGGTTGCTTCAACCGTTGTCAGTGCCAGAATGGAAGTGGGAAAGAGTGACAATGGACTTTGTGTCTGGGTTGCCATTGACACAAAGGAAACATGATGCCATATGGGTGATTGTGGATAGATTGACTAAGACAGCTCATTTCCTTCCGGTGCGGATGGATTACTCTTTGGAGAAGTTGGCTGAGCTGTATATCCATGAGATTGTGAAGTTGCATGGTGTTCCAACTTCTTTAGTATCTGATCGAGATCCCAGGTTTACTTCAAGATTTTGGAAGAGTTTGCATAGTGCTTTGGGTTCTCGACTGCATTTCAGCACTGCTTTTCATCCACAGACGGATGGACAGTCAGAGAGGGTGATACAGATTATTGAGGACATGTTGAGAAGCTGTGTCATTGATTTCACTGGAAGTTGGGATAGATTTTTACCTCTGGTGGAGTTTGCATACAACAACAGTCACCAATCCAGCATTGGTATGGCACCGTTTGAAGCATTGTATGGCAGACGGTGTAGGACACCTCTTTGTTGGAATGAGCTTGGAGATAATAAGTTGATTGGTCCTGATTTGATTCAAGAAACTGAAGAAAAAGTAAAGTTGATTCGAGACAGGTTAAAAGCAGCTTCAGACCGACAGAAATCTTATGCAGATCTGAAAAGGAGAGATATAGAGTTTGATGTTGGAGATAAGGTATTTCTGAAAGTGTCTCCTTGGAAGAAGATTTTGAGGTTCGGTCGGAAAGGAAAATTGAGTCCTCGTTTCATTGGGCCGTATGAAGTGTTAGAAAGAGTTGGGCCAGTGGCGTATCGACTTGCTCTGCCACTTGAGTTGGATCGTATTCATAACGTATTTCATGTTTCTATGTTGAGGAGGTATAGGTCGGATCCATCTCATGTGTTGCCGATTGAGTCAATTGAAGTAAATCCTGATTTGACATTTGAAGAGGAACCAGTTGCTATTTTGGCACGTGATGTGAAAGAGTTGAGAAACAAGAAAGTGCCACTTGTGAAGATTTTGTGGAAGAATCATGGAAAAGAAGAAGCAACTTGGGAAAGTGAACAATCCATGCAAGAGCAATATCCGCAATTGTTTCAGCTTTAATATCAGGTAATTTCGAGGACGAAATTTTCTTTTTAGAGGGGGAGAATTGTAATATCCTCATTTATGCCCTAGAAGTTTTGCATATTGTTGTTGTTGTTATTGTTATAAATTGGATTGAATGTATATGATGGGATAAGAAAAGAAATTGGGAGGAGAATGCTTGTGTATATGTGTATTGGGAAAGAATTAGGGTTTAGAGAGAATGGTATATATTGTGTATATGAGGATATATATAACATATAAATGGGTCAAAGGAAGAGTCAAAGGAAGAGAGATATTTTTATGTGATATGTGTAATTACTATCATGGGCATACATGAGACAAAAGTTAAATTAAATGATTAAGGGTAATTAAGTAATTGCTTGAATTGGAACTCTGGGTGGAGATTTAAAAGAAGAGTTGACTTTGGTTTATTCATAATTTCTTCTTCTTCTTCATGTGTGTGGCCGGCTCCTCCATAGAGAAAGGAAAGCAAGTGGTGAAGAGAGGATCTTGATGTGTTGAGCTCAAATTGAAGGAAGATTAAGTGTTTAAGTGTTGATTCAAGAAGTTTTAACGAAGGTAAGATCTTTCCTTTGATTTCTTTCCTACTTTTGAAGTGGTATGGGAAGTTAATTAGGGTTTGATGATTTGATGATGAGATGTGTTTATGATTTATTCTCAAGTGTTGAAATGGAATTAAAGATAAGAAGCTAGGTTGGTGTTGGTGATGGAAGAGTAAGAGTGTGTTTAGTGAATTCTTTTTCTGTTTTACAATTAGTAAAGGCTGTAACTTGTATGATTTTTAATTAATTATAGAAAAATGTTCTTGAAGTGAATTTTTGATATGTTGTGCCTCTATGAGTCTAGAATGACTGAAAAATATGTTGATTCGATTTTGGAATGGTTATGAGTTTAGAAAGATTATTTTTAGTAGAACTGTTCCAGCAGGTACCTTAACTGAGACAGCTATATTTCGGGATTTTTAATAAAATGTAGAAAAATCATATCCAATTGAATTTTGGATATGTTGTTGCTTAGTGAGTCTAGTATTTGAGAAAAATAATTTAGAACCACGTTGATTGAATTTGATTTATGGAATTCACAAAGTTCAGAACTGCTTCCAGGATGCAGGGCAATTGAGGCAGTCTGGTTAGGTGAACTATTTGACCAAGATTTTGTGTTCAGTTTGATCTGAAATTTTAAAGGAATGATTTTAAGATACAAAACTAAATTCTTTAAAAATTGTAGAATTTTTAATCAAGTAGATTATTTTATACAATTTTTCAAAATAAGGATAAAATGGAGTCTAAAACCAGAATGTATTATTCATATGAATCATATCAATTGTTCTTTGCCCTAATTGCATTGTTGAGATTGAACAATGTTATGTTATGCATTGTGAATGGTTATGTGTTTCATGAATAATATACATTGAAATTGAAATAATAATTCAAATAAGACATGATATGAGACAATGCCATTGTGATTGGCTATGATGATGATATTGAAAGAAAGAAGGCATGTTTGCCTAAATGTGATGAGAATTTGAGAATGGAAATGGTAACTATATAATAAATGAATTGTTTGTTTAATATGTTATTCAGTTTCAGAGTTCTGGATTTGGGTGGCATGCCTAAGAAATGATGAAAGGTAACAGTCTTGCCGGGTTGAGGATCTCCTCATATGTGTTGAGTTGATGGTCCAAGAGACTGGGTCTGTTACACTATGAGAATTGTGAATATAAGATATATGATTTGTAACAGTCTTGCCGGGTTGAGGATCTCCTCATATGTGTTGAGTGATGGTCCAAGAGACTGGGTCTGTTACACTATCCATGGATAGAGATACATGTATATACATTGCCTACGGGCGTGATTATTGTGACTATGAACCAAATCAGTAACTCTGAACTCTGAATATCGTATTAAATACTTGTTGGGCCCATAGGTGTCAAGGTTATATGAATGTCCTAAATAATGTTATGAGTAATGTTGAATGTGGAAAGATGTTGAAATGGGGTATACTCATATGACTATGATTTGTGAAATGCATAATTATGTGATTAACTTTATATTTATGATGTTGATCTTATCAATAACATATGTGGCATTGCATTACATTAAAGCATACCATTAGCATGTTTTATCTTACTAAGCCCTTGGCTTAGCGCGATAGTGTTTAATCGCGCAGGTAATAGAGTTGATAGAGTTGAACCCGAGAGTTCATCAAGACCAAGTGAGAGTAGACCTTGAAGAATCCATTTTGGGAGCTTAAAGATCAGAGTAGACTTGCCAATCATGTATATTTCTTTATATTTTGTAAAGAAATGTTTAGTATGTAAATATGTAAATATTTTATAACTTCCGCTGTGTAATATTTAAATATAGGGATTGTCACAAAACCTTTATGTTATGTTGCACTAGAAGTGTAAATTCTTTTTGCAGGTTGTAGTTGAGGTTACAAGGGGGATTTATTGGTTTGTGTAAAATGTTTTTAAAAATAAGAAAAAAACCGGTTTTGTCGACACTTGGGACTCAATTTTTAGGCGAAACTATGGCAAAATTTTTGAAAAAAAAATCGGAACTAAAATTTGACTAAGTAAAATTGGTAGCAACATTAGGTTAGTGTGGCGCCTCTACTCAGCTTACACATGTAGGTCGGGAAGGGGTGTTACATTTATTTTTTTGTGTATATTAAAAATATGATATTAAGAAAATTTTTAAATAAAAAAACATAAATAAAATAAATTACAAAAAAATTAAAATAAAAAATTACAAAAATATAAAAAAACAACATTTTTTACGTAAAATTGTAACAAAACGCATGTTTTAACAAAAGTGAAAGAATTTGATAGCTTCCATATTCTTGAAAAACAAAGAGTGAATGGTGGCATACAATGTAAAAATCTCTTCTCCAAAATACCCTAAGGCATTTTGATTGGCTGCTATCCACTCTTTTAAGGGCCTTGTTATGGTTTATCTCCCATCGATGTGAGATTTTTTTTATATTCTCTAATACTCCTCCTCAAGTCTAACTGGCCTAGCCTAGCTGTGATTTGCCTTTATTCATCCTAAGTTTGTATTCCTTGAGTCTTAGAGGCCTCAAGTCTAGTTTTTATTTTTCTACTCAGGCTTGTACTCCTTTAAGTAGAATCTCACTAAGCCTTCCTTTCTTTTGGACTTTAGGTCTTGACTTTTATGGGTCTTAACTTATTATTGCCGGTCTGAATTCACCAGGTAAGCTCCATTATTTTTTTAATGGGCCTCCATCATCTTGACCCTTAGATCATTGCCTTGCGAGTTTGTATTAGCTCTTATACCATGTTGAATTTTATAGGTAAGCATGTTGTGCAAGCTCGGTCCAAGTGCATGTAGTTGAGTGTGCTAGGTCTTCTTCAAGATGAGCTATCGTTTGAACTGACCAAATATTATAATTTTCTCCATCAAATTTCGGTGGAGCCATTGATGCAAAGTAGTTTGATTGTCCCTCCATTTGCATTTATAGTTATAGTTATAGCTATGGATATGAATATGATTATGGATATGGATATGGTTACAGTTATGATTTTAATTGTGGTTTATGGTTATTGTAATGTTTAAAATTTTAAATACTAAACTTTTAATTTAATATTGATAATTGATAGTGAATAGTGATAAAAGTGGCATGGATAAATGATGTAAATAGTGAATCATAAAATTTACTGAAGAAATTATTTATTTTTACGATTTTACGAGATTAAAAATCAAATTAGAATTAAAGGTTAAGAGTGAGGGTGCACCGTAGTTAAAATGAGATTGACCATACTAGATTAAACTATATATATGTGTGGACAGGTGTGTGTGTGTGTGTAGAAGTTTCTTTCTTCTTCTCTCTTCTTCTTTCCACGTCTATCATCACCTTCGCCACCAAAACTCCTCCTTTCTTCCTTCTTTTAAAAAGTTTAGCTAAAATTTAAGAGGAAATCACATCTAATTATAGGTTTTTAGAAGAATAAGCTAAAAAAGTTGAGATTGTCAACAACTAATTGAAGAAGAAAAGGGATTTTGAAAGAGGTATGTGCTTATGTATTTTAATTTGCAACCATTTGAATTTCTATGAATTTTATTATTTGAATTGGTTCATTGAGTTATCTTTAATGAGTTATTATTGAAAACTATTTGATATAGACTCTTTCTATATCAAAGAAGCTAGTTTTTGATTCATTTTTTTTATCATATATTTGGATATATCGTGTTTAAGTTATTGAATGTGCGCAATACACAATTTTGCTTGACACAACCAGTGACACGGCCATATCACTAGGCATGTCAATGATGCTGTACTTCAATGTTGATGACACGACCAGTAATATGTCCATGTCATTGGGCGTGTCATTGCTACTGTAATGAAAGATAAATGACACGGCCAGTGACACGATCGTGTCATTGGGCATGTCATAGCTATTATAATACAAGTTAAATGATACGGCCAGACACACGCTTGTATCATTGAGCGTGTCAAAGCTTCTGCATGAATGGGCAAACGACACGGTCATTGACACGCCCATGTCATTGGGCGTGTCACTTGAAGAAATTGCCCAAAATAACTTTTTCTTTGTCGTTCATCTGTAATTCCCACCTAAAAGATTATAAGGTCTCAAAATATAAAGAATTTTTGAAATCAAGCCTAACAAGTAGTGTAACAAATTTATTTTCAATATATCGTAAATATGTGTGATACCAAGTGTTGATCAAAGAATTATTTCATTGAAGTGCTGTATATAATTTAATGTTAATTAGAAACTAATGAATTTCCCAAATCATACTGATTTTAGATCTTGCTTGGGATTGAATGGCTAGCTAAAGGGAGGATATCCAAAGTGATAGTGGGCACTCTGTGCCATCAATGGATACTCTGTGTCACCATATTCAATGGGCATTTTTGCCATAGTGGGCTACTGGCCAAATTTTATACAGTGGGCATTAAATTGCCAACAGTGACCCCATTATCCAAACTTAGGATTTGAGTTCAGTGTGTATGGGCATAATTAAAGAAGTTACCTATATTGAAAACAATGTGTTATATGGTTATTATTAAATAAACCAATTTTGAATTTAATCGTGTTTAGTATTTCAAGTTTAAATGAATTTATTAATTTCTTTATTTAACGTTCTAAAAGGAATACTTTCCATTGTTTCTAAATTATTTAATGTATAGTTCTCTTTCCTTTAAATTTTCTTGCATATTGTAAATATATAAGCACCACTAAGATTTGCTTAGAGTGTTAGAATTATTTTCTGATGCGCAGATCAAACAAGAAGAGTTGAGACTTCAGAGTGAGAGATATTTGTTCCTAGTCAACTGCATCTCAATGGTTCAAAGAACAATATTGTAAATATTGTATTCTATATAGTTCACATAGCAATACTTTACAATTTTGTATGACAGTTGTACAAGTTTGAGAGTAGTTTGAGAATTATAGCAATATAAGTTAACAATATGAGTTCTTTATAATTTAACAGATATATGTTTATAATATAGGCATGATTATAATTGTTCTTTTGAAAGTTTAATAATTGCATTAATACATAGAAATATTTTAGTTTTATTTTTATAATACATATATAGACAAGTGTGAGTATTTAGGTGACATCACCTATGTAGTTAAGTGTATAGACTATGTAGGGGTGTTACAGTTATAGTTGTGGGTATAAATGGTAATAGTTATAGGTTATGGTTGTGGTTGTAGTTATGATTATGAATATATGATTGTAGAGACTTCACAAGTCCCTTAGGATTCTAATTGCTCTGATATCTAATGTTGGATTTTTGAGAGGTATAAAGAACTTATACAATTCTATTATTCTAGCCAACCAAATTTATACACAATCAAATGCTACTGAAATCCCATAAAACCATCAAATGTAAATCTCCTAAAATCATGACACTTACCTACTCACAAAAGACTAGGAAAATTAATGGACTTATTCAAACAATTTGAACTATGAAAATATGTGACTAATAAAGACAAACATACAAATTTGTAATTTATGCATTAACTTTAATAGGTCATGTTGCACGAGTGTGCAAGTTTAAAGATAATTAAAATAATCTATAAGCACAAATTGCATAAACAATAGAACTACAAATTGAGGAGGAGCTATTTTAATATGCAGCAACAGAAGCAAAGGAGGAATGTTGGAAGTTGCATTAGTTGCTATTTCAAATATGCAGTATGATTTTTTAGTTTAGCTAATTAGGGAGTTATTTTAAATTTTAAAAAAAATTATCCAATTCTTTTAGATTAGATTTTTAGGATTTTAATAATCTGAATTTTTTAATTTTGATTTCATGTTAGTTATTATGCACTTGTGCAGAATTTTACTCTTTCAAATATTTATTTAAAGCCTTATGGTCAATAAAATTGGTGAGAGATAATAAACACTTTCAACCATTTATAACCTTGCTGATGCATTCTTTTAATTTTTCCAACAGTGGTATCAGAGCAATTATCTTCCTAAGGGAATTATGAAGTCTTTACAATCATATATCCATAACCATAACTACAATCAAAACCATAACCCATAACCATAACCATTTAGACCTAAAACTATAACCATAACCACAATTAAAATCATAAATATAACCATATCCATATCCAAAACCATAATCATATTCATATCCATAGCCATAACCATAACCATAAGTGCAAATCGAGGGACAATCAAGCTACTTTGCATCAATGGCTCCACCAAAATATGATGGAGAAAATTATAAAGTTTGGTCATGTAACACCCTTGACAGTTCTATTAGACAAGTATCAAAAGAGGCTATATAGTACTTATCAATCATATATCTAATTTTAAATAAACATTAAAAACAAATCAACTAAAACATTTTCGAAGAGTTTTCTCTATAATATTCACTGCCAAATTTCTCTTTCAACCAACACCATTTGCAGAAAACTCTTTCATATTCTTTACAATCAATTTCAAACAACAACTACACCATTTCATCCATAATCAACCACAATCCCAACCTATATCACAAACTTGTATCAACCTATGCAAATATATATATATATATATGTACCACTTTTATACTCTATATACGTATGATACATATATCTATATATGTAGAGCATATACATAGAGTACAAGAATGTCACAACAAATCATTGTAGAAACCATTATAATTCCTCTCAAAATATTTATATTGTTTAAAGAAAAAATTTAACTGATAAATCCAAACATTTTGTAAATTTTAAAATAGTATATTTAATAGAAAATCTCTAAAATTTTTTTGTCAGAGTTTTATCTGTAATTTCTATATTCCCCAAAACATCAACTCACAACCTTCATAAAAATTTAACACTCTCAATAATTCCATTTCATTCATAAATCCTTCCAATTCTCCAAAACATAATCAAAACATATTCAAATTATTTATCTTAATCAAATAAATACTTATATATAAACCATAATCCCAATTCCTTGTTTAATACCCAAGTGTTGAGAATCAATATACATAAACCGAAATACTTATAAACAATAATTTTACATGTATACAATCATCACTGTTGGTCTTGTGGAAATAAAGATCTCCAAAGATCATCCATAACTTGAATCCCTTTGATCAACAATTCTCTCACCTGCATGATTCAAACAACTTCGCTAAGTATACAGCTTAGCGGTACATATTTCCACAACAATATATATACATTTTAAAACTTATCCTCGTAATGTAATTTGCAGCATCAAGATAATTATCATTTGTTCTATAATTCATTCATTATAAATACATTAAATCTCACTAACACACACATTCACATATACACATATTGAGCCCAATAACCCCTATATAATTTTCAAGTCCAGTTATCACAATATTATTTTCATGACCTAGTTCTGCTCGGGTCCATTTCCAAGTTTAATCTCATGATCTAACTATGCTTAGGTCATGAACTAGCTCTGCTTAGGTATGTCAATGCATGCATAATCAATCTCAATAGTATTGGACAAGTAATTGTATAGGTTATAAATACACAATAGCATATTTTCCTTTCACATTATCATCTCATTATCACATTTTTCACTGTCATCACATTTACTCTTTCTTTCAGAATTATCTTCTTTCTCATTTCTTGTCACATTTTTCATTTCTCATATTTTTCAATCAATTTTAGAATATTTTATATTTTATGCATCATGCACATAAACATTGCAATAGCCATTCTACAATGACTTATCTTACAAACCTCATACATTTTAAGTATAAATATTAATTTTACATTGAGCAAATGCCCAATGGGACACTCGTCACATAACTATGCCACAATGCATAGGTTATGTGAATATCCACATTTTAAAGAAACTATATACTTTATGCAAAATTACATTTAACAAAATCTCAAATAATTAAAATATGTACTAACCTTAATTCGCTTGCATAACAACTCAACACCTATTTTCAAGCCAAACCCTAAGCTTTACCACTTTCACCAATTTGATCTACACACACATAAATTCAACAGCAAGAAACATTACTTAATTTAAATCCATTTCCATGGTCAATCTATATCAAACCATTATTAAACATTCAATTTCCATCAAAATCCCAATAAAACTCTAATTTCACCATTTTCTACTTTGTTTAAACTTCATCCAACCCAACTCATTTCCAACATTTAACCATAAAATCATTACTTACATACCAAAATAATACCAAAATAACTCATTTCAATAATTATAATTACTTCCATCCAAAACCCTAATTCTACATAACCTTCCATAAACCCTAACTTCATCCAAACTTAGTCATATTCAATTTCTAACCATAACATCATCAAATATATATAAAAGCAACATTAAATCATCTCATTACAATAATTAAAACCACCCTTATTGAAAACCCTAATGCTCACATAATCTGCCCATAACCCTAAATTCACAATTTACACTCATCTCAACAAATCAATTAACAAATCAACACATATCCATTATTTTAACTCAATTACTATCAATTTAAAAATCAACTTTCTCTCTCTACCTAATAATCACATAATCTTAAAATAAAGCTAAAAATGAAAGATACTTGGTTCTTGCTAAATCTTTAAAATCACCATAAAATCCTTGAATTCTTTGTGAAATTTGGTGTACAAAAAATCAAGAAATCTCTCCCTCACCCTCTCTAAATTTTGACCATAACCAAGGAAAAAGAAGAAGAAGATGGTTTTATTTATATTCACTTTCCAACTTTGCCTCTCACTAAACTATATATTTACAATTTAAGCTATTGTTAAAATAATGTGATATTTTCTATATTTTCATCCATATCTATCCACTTTAATTCAATTAAATTATATTTACTTTTTTGAAAATAATTATATATTTAACTTTTTACTTTTTGACTTTTACTATTTACTTTTTGTCTTTTATGAAAATGTATATATTATGTATATGTTAGGTATATACCATGTATATATTATATATCCCATGTATATTTTATATATATCTTGTATATATATTAGGTATATACTCTACATATCCCTCAACCATCACTCTAAATACCCTCCAAACACACTAATCTTATGTCTATTAAACGTATGGATGTTACAATATATATATATACACACATCTATACATTCTCCAAAATAAATTCTTATAACTCAAACACAAGTAGAACATATATCCCATCCAACATTTACAGCACATACAATCCTCAATTATTTGTTCAATTTAGGTCTTAACAACAATCATAATAGTAACCAAAACTATACAACCATCATAAAACCAATATTCTTGTAAGTGAATTATGATTAAATGTATAATACAAAAAACTCTTTTAAAAGACATCATTCGATGCTGCAGTTGATCTTGAAACTCTACACTTTGATTGTTGGATCTGTTTTGTTCATCTGATTTGTACGTCAAAAAAATCTAACACGCTAAGCAAATTGCTTAGTGGTGCTTATATATATAGAATTTGCCACTTTATATCATAAGAAAATAATTAAAATATTAAATGTAGCAAAATTTATTATTTTAAAGCTAACTTATTTTAATATTATTAAGTTCAAATTCAGCTTTAATAAATAAGGATTACACACATTGCAGTTATTTACCAAAATGTTATTATTTATGGTAAAAATCATATTTCTACTTATAAATTTTGATACAACTCATTATAACATTCACAATGTATTTCTCACATTTTCAATAAATTCCACTTAATAATACATTTCATTACAAGGAGAAACAATGTAATGTATTTTTCATATACCAGTAAGTATCGCTTATTTTGCCCTTATATACTAGGTTTTAAACCCTAGACTCAGATAATGGGTCAGCAATGACAAGTAAATATCCAGTAACATAGTTTAATATAAGAAGAGAAAACTCAGCATAAGCACTATAGTACTTATGCCTACATCAGTCAATGTGACCAGTGGCCAATAATGGCTCATGGTGCCCAGTAACAGTGTAGATGTCTATCTTCTAGTTAGCCATTTTATTCAATAACTAGGTTTTTCACAAGTATAATTCGGACAATTTATTTATTTTCTCAATAAAATCATTAATAAATGCGTACTTTATACACAATTAGGATCACACTTTCATAAGTTTTATTTATTTATCATTTCTCTTTCTTTTATATTTCATACGTATATGTACTTATACATACATCTGTTAGTGTACACATAATCCAAACTCTACAAGCAGTAGTTTTAGTAGAAATTTCCAAATCCAGATATATATATATATATATTTTAATTTCATACTATTTGTCCTTGCTTTTATGGTACACATCATATTTCTTATTAACTTATTGTGATTGTTTAATTTTTTTAATGTTTTTAATCAATCCTTGCATCCATCCATTTAAGCCATAATTTTGTATACTGTAAATGAGCCAACTTAATATATATTGAAATCTAAACTTCTTTGCTTCTTATTCCTAAGATCCAATGTCACGAAATTTTTTTCTAATTACACATTCTATTTAAACTCTTAATATTCTTTCAACTATACCCATGTTCACATAATCATATACATGACATTTATTATGTATAAACTCTTATTACCTATTTTAGAAAGGATTCTTACAAAATCTTAAGATATGCGCAAAACTTTCATTATGTTTGGTGTATACAGAGTGTATATATTATGTATATTTCTTCCTTAAAACTATTTTCATCTTAAATTCATGGTTACATTGCTTCTTTTCTTCAACCAACTTATCAATCAATATTAATTTAACTTACCAAACACACTCGCATTTTACAAATTATTTTGAATTACTAAGGGGGTGTTACTATCAGCTATATAGTAGGTGTATATTCTGTATATCTGAACATTATTATGAAATTAGTTACTGTAATTCATTTGATTCTTCATTGTTTTTTCTTGTTTTTCATTCTCTTTCTTTCCAGACTATTTTGATTAACTGGTGATTCATTATCCTAACAATTTCCTTACCTTAACTTTCAAGTTTTCTTGATTCTTCAAGAATATCACAATATTTTGCTAGTCATATATAGCTATCACTTACTCATTCTATAATTGTATACCCATTTTGAAAATTTAGATACATTTATCTATGATTTCCTCAAGTTTTCCTTATTTCTTAAGTTATTACCATCTAATAAATTGATTCTCCAATAATTTTCTTAAGAACAAACTTCCATTAAATGTACTTTTCATGATTTAATCAATAATTCATTACTAATTCAACTCAATTAAACTAAGAAAATAGTATCTAACCCTCCATGAACACAATTGGATTGAAGCATAAACCTCCATAAACCAATCAAATTAAGAAAAATTGAATTAATGGTAAATTATATATTATACAAGCACTAACCTCAATTAAGCTTAATGCTAATTTATTTTTCCCCAAAATTGATTTTTTCCACTTCAATTCTCCTTCAATTGCCCTTTCCTTCCTCTTTTCTTCACAAAATCTTAGACATTCACACTTAGGGGTGGGCAAAATTCGGTTAACCGACCGAAAATTTGGTTCGATTAACCAAATTTAGAATAATTCGGTTGATTCGATCAAAGAATTTATATAAATTTGGTTTTCTATTCGGTTAATAGTTAATTGGTTTGGTTTGGTTGGTTAACCATTAACCGAATCTCTTTTTTTTTTAAAAAAAAATTATTTAGGTATTATTTTTTATTTAATTCTTTAATTATATTAATTTTTTTACTATAAATATAAACTTTTATTGCAAAATAAAAATATTTTTTTAGTTTTTAATAATTTTTATTTAGTTATTTAATTATATTAATTTTTTGTTCTAAATAAAATTTTTATTATAAAATTTTTAATAAAATTGGTGGGTTCAGTTAATTAATCAAATCGATCAATTTCATTCGATTAATTAACTGAATTGACTGAAATAGAAATTCGGCTGGTTCGATTAAAAAAATTTAAGGGTAAACCGATCGATTCGGTCAATTAATTAATCGAACCGATCAACGTCTGCCCCTATTCACACTTTAACAATATAATTAAGTAAAGTCTATTTGAATTTATTATAAACATATTTCATTTAAACCGTATTATGAAGTAAAATATAAATAATCATTTAATTCCATAGTCATTTTTCCTTCCATAATCATTTAATTCAAACTTTATTAACTTAAACTTTCATATAAACCATATTTACTAAGGAAAGAATTTTTCCTTCTTAACTATCTAATTCTTTCATAATGAAAGATTCCAACACTTGAATAATTCAATATTTCATTTAAACATGATTTAAGTTAAAGCCAACAAATGTGCTCTTTACATATTACTGCAGACCCTTAAATTTGGTGCTGAATAAGTTGAATCCAATCCAAAATTTTAAGCTTGAATTAAGTCTAGTCCAATTTTGAAAGCTTGAATTAAAATTTGGATCCAATTAAAAGCCTAAACCCACTATGGTTTGATTTAAATATGGGTAAAGTGATTGTGGGCCACCCCAATTCGACATGAGCCATGTTTTTGTGTCATAATGATATTTAAACTCAAATACATTCGAATAAACAATAGATTTCTAGTGGGATTAGGAATTTTAATCAGGTTTAGCCTTTATAAAACCCTAATTAAAAAATATTATAAAAGAAGGCAGCAAGAAGCAATTTAAAAGACAACCACAATTATCAATTAGCAAGGTAAAAAGAGAAAAGGCAAGAAACAAAGAGCAAAACACAACAGCCAAAAGAGAGACAGTAGCTAAAACAAGAACTAATCTTCGGATAATTTGACTCAGCCAAAACTTGATTTGATCCAAGTAGGCAGTAGCATCATTAAGCTCCAGGTTCTGTGGATTGTGGTGTTCAAACAAATTTTGGCTCAACAGAATTAATTTGGTAGAGCCAACAAATGAAGGTATGATTTTCATGTTTATTAATTCAATTGGTTATCTTCACGGTTTAATCTTGTATAATTTGTTGTTATTTGGTTTATTGAGTTTGGAAAGAAAGGTGGATGACTCAATTCCTAAGAAATCCCAAACCCCCTATTGGGTTCAGAAAGTTATATATGCATAAAAAATGTGAGAATGACTCAACACCCCTATAGCACTCGGTT
Organism: Garcia nutans; assembly: GCA_947685225.1. Lineage (NCBI taxonomy): Eukaryota > Viridiplantae > Streptophyta > Magnoliopsida > Malpighiales > Euphorbiaceae > Garcia > Garcia nutans. The sequence goes on from CANTUV010000013.1 coordinate 6,349,607, forward strand.
CATTGGAACCGGCCTCCTTTTTAGTTCTAAATATTATTAAATTCTTAGGTTATTATGATATCATTCATACTACATGCAATAAAAAATAACCATATATCATTTTATTAAAATAAACCAATCAAAATGGGCACCCATCCAAGGATATAAACATGCCCTTACAACCATCCAAATCATAAAAACAATTGAAAGTGGACAGCCACAAAAAGGTGAAAACATGTCCATTACAAAGTCTTAAAGTTCATAAAAATAAATTACATAATAAAAAATAACTAAGGCACCCACAAAATGGAAACATACCTTTTTACAAATACTTAAAATCTTGAATAGTAAGTTCAATCATCATAAAATAAATCAATCATCAACAAGTAATTCTAAGCATATCATTCATTAACAATTATCCATTATAAACAAATAATAAATAGATAAATAATTAAAATTGGAGTTCCAATATTATGCTAGGGTTAAATTACAAAATTAGAGTTTTAATTTACACATTAGAGTTTTAAGAATAAAATTAGATGTAATTAGGGTTTTATGGTGTAAATTTGGGTTTTTCATCAAAACTAGGGTTTTAAGCATAAAATTGGGGTTTTTTTTTGGTTAAAATTAGGGCTTTAAGTGTAAAACTTGGATTCATGGATTAAGGTTTTGTAGATTTTGAAGAATAAGATTTGGATTTTGAAAACAAAGTTTGAATTTTAATAATCATATAAACACCATGCTATAAGAATAAACAATTGCTTAATATTGTTAACATGAGCTACTATAATATTAATATTAATTGAACAAACAAATGAATAAAATAATATTATTTAAAGCATAAGAATAACTATTATAAATTTAGATGGATTAAAAATAAAAACAAACCTTCATTTGTTGGTTCTACCAAATTAAATGCGTTGAACCAAGCTTTCTTGCCTTACTACTACTGCCTGAGTCCCGCTGACTTTGGTTGGAAGCTTGATGTAATCCGTGGATTGCTTTGTTTAGCTATTGTCTCCTCGAATCACTTGCTTTTGGTTTCTGTCTATTGATTGTGGCTGACATTCCCTCAAGCTTTTTCTTTTTGTCTATTTTTATTTCTTAATTGCAGTTCTGAATGACTCATGTTACAGTTCTAGTTTCCAGCTCCTATATTTATAAGCTCAGGTTAGGGTTAAAACTGAATTAATTTTCTCAAACCCTCTTTGCTTGTCTGTGGATAATTAGGGTTTAAGCCAAACTCAAATTGAATTTGGCTCAGATTAGGTACCAAAGCCAAGACTCATATTGAATTGAATCTCTGTCAGCTCAATATGAATTGAAGCTTATATCGAATTGAATTTGGTCAATTCGATATGGCTTTATGCTCATATCGAATTGAACATTTTTCAATTTGATATGAATTGAAGCTCATATCGAATTGGATAATGTTCAATTTGAAATGAGCAAGGCTCATATCCAATTGGATGTCCAATTCGATATGAGAATGTGCTCATACCAAATTGGTATGCCCAATTTGATATGGCACAACCCATATTGAACCGAATGGTCCATTTAGGGTTTTAGGAGTTTAACCGGCTTACTGTGCATCTTTTTAAATTGGCCTAACCTAATTTATGGCTTCAAATTAGGTTTAAGCTTTTAAAGTTTGACCTAATTTAACTTGGCCACTATTAATTGAAATCAGTCTTGCTTATACATCTTGCTCATCTTGAACAGAATCTGCTTAATTGTCTTGTTTGTTGCTTTCACTGCACCATTAACCTTTGGTCTATAAGGGGAGGATCGATGATGATGAATCTAGTACTTTGAGAATAAGTCCTTAACTCCTCCTTGAAACTATACCCCATTGTCTAATATTATACTGTGTGGGACCCCATATCTGCAGATGAGATTCTTTTCAATAAATATAGCTATTTTTGTAACGTCCATTATTTTATAAAAATTAAATTAAATTAAATTAATAAGTTGGAAGTTAAATGAGGTGTTGGAAGTGAGAAAATATCATATATATATATGTTAAATATAATAAAAATATAGATTACATTTAAAGTTAAGCATGAGTTAGAAAACGTCAACGTTGAATAGTAAAAGAAGGGTAAAATAGTAATTTAAAAAATAAAAATAAAAATAAAAAATAAAATAAATTTATTTTTGGATAGATGATGAAAATTAAAGATTTAAAAATGACTAAATAATTAACTAAATAATTAATTAAATATTAGTATTTTATTAATTAATAATTTTATAATTATGTAAATTGGTAAAGGGTAAAATTGAAATTTTAGTAATATAAAACTATCCATCTTCTTCTTCTTCTTCTTCTTCTTCTTCTTCTCTACTCTCTCAAGTACGAAATTTCCACCATGGATAAGGATTATTCTTGCTCCAAATACTAAATTTTAGAGAGATTTTCAAGATTGAAGTTATTTTTGAAGGTTTTCCATTAAGTAAGCTTTTCTTACTTATTTTCAAGTTTTATGGTTAAATATGAATATGTATAAATTGGGTTTTTGAAAGAGGATATTATAATTGTTGAAATGGATATGTAAGATGTTATTTTAATGAGTAAGTAAAGATTTTATGGTTAAATATTGGATTTGATTAGGTTTAGATAGAGTTTGGAAGTTTTGGTAAGGGTTTTAGTAACAAGTGATGGTGCATTTGGTTTTATGATTTGAATTGTATTATTTTGTGTTGTTAATGATATAAATGATCTCAAATTACCATTTTAAATTGGTTAGAATGAAAAACCAAAATCAAAGAGGCTTAGGGCAGCATTTTGGAATTTTAGTGGCAAAGCGATACATTATATTTTAATGCTTGGAATGTGTTAAAATATGATGTTTATGATTTATTTAAAATTTAGAATCAAATTGGGATGGATTAGAGTGAAGTTTGGAAGTTAGAGTGTGTTGGGACACATTTTAGTGTTTTTGAAGGAATGTGCCTAAATTTATGTTTTATGTTTTAAACACCTAGAAATTTGATATTAATTGACTATTTGCATTCACATTTTCAATAGGTGTTGAGTAGGTTATAATTTCATCAACCTAGTAGTGAAGGGCATTAGAAGATTTTGAAAGTGGAATGGAGTTTTAACTCCATTTGTTGCTTAATAGAGGTTAGTACATACTTTGGTTTATAATGTATTTGATTTTATTGATTTTTAGCATAATACATTGGTTATGTTGAATGTGTTATGTTACTTGATTTTTATGAATGTGTGTGTGTGACATTGTTTAAAGTAACAATGCTTGTTTTGTGATGGTTATTGCATGATAAGCCATTTGAAAATGGTTAAATGGGATGTGTGTGCAAAATGTAAAAAATGCAAATTGTCTACTAACAAGTGGAAATGAGAAACATTTGCATTGTATATGATGATAATGTTAAAGATACATTGAAAGCATGAAAAAGAATGTGAAAAGTGGAAATTGTAAAAATATAATTGCATGCCACCTTATATAGGGCCTAGTTTAAGAATATTTTTGTTGGATAATATTATGCCTATGGGTCAGGCACGTTGGTGTCACAGATGTTGTTATTGTAACACCCCTATACCCCATATACGCACACTATATACAACCATATCTGTAATATACATATACCGGATACAGGAATGTCACGGTCTATTTTAAAGCAAACTATTCTTTCATTTTAACAATATAATAAAGACTTAAAACATTTAAATTATATTCTAAAACATTATAGATAAAACATTTGTTTATTAAGCAGCGGAAAATGTAGCGGCATATACATATATATATATATACACATCAAAATCCATAATTACAAAAATATAGAATTATACATGCTTGGCAGTTCATCTATGATCTTGAAGTCCAAAATCAACACTTCACAAGCCTAGACTCGACTCGGTCTCCAGTTCAACCGGATCTACCCTGTCACCTGCGCGATGAACCACAATCCCGCTAAGCCTACGGCTTAGTGGTACAAACCACAATAACAATATGATTCAATGTAATGCCAATGTCATACTTTTAAGAATTAGAAACAATATACAAGAATATCATATTTCATAACATTACATTTCATTATATTATTCAATTGTTTCATCATTCATGATTCACATTTAAGCAAAGACAAGCATGGGACCAAAAGAAACTAATATGTCATTCAAATTTCAGAGTTAATGTTTTGGTCCAATAATCACATTTATCAAGCCCGTAGGCGATTCATTATCACAATGAGAAACATCTCATATGTAACATCCCAACTAGGCTTTAAGGACTAGGCCCAACCAAGCTTCAAGGGGAGCTAAGCATCAACCCAACTTGGCTTCAAGGACCAAGCCCAACCCAGCTTCAAGGGATTGTTACTTTTAGGCATGCCACCAATAACAAAACTCTGAAAATTGAATAACATATTAGGCACACAATTCTTTTATTATTTCATTACCAATTCCATTCTCATTTTCTTATAATCATCTAGGCAACCATGCCTCAATTATTTCCTTTGCATCATTATAGCCAACAACAATGGCTTCACATCTCATCATTCGGATATACATAACCAATTGCATTGTACATACATTTTGAATGAACATTATATCTTTCACATTATGCAAATCATAGCATTAATCAAATGTATCAACAAAGTAATAGATTACTTAACACATTTACAACCAAATGTGTTAAGTCCCAAAGTCATGTAAATGTATGCAACCATGTAAGGTTTGTACTTACCTCAAGAGCAACTCACACCAATCTAACCACTTCCTCTTCCAAGAATCCTTCAACACTTGGATTAGGACAACTCAAATCTCTTCAAAACCTACTCCAAAAGTGATTATACACACTCACTTAGAGATACACATAAGATAATAAGGATAAGAACCAACAAGGAAAACTTCTACACATGACACGCTCAACAACACGGGCGTGTCCTTGACCATGCCCTAAACCCACAACACAGAAGCTTTGACATGCTCAGTGACATGGGCGTGTCACTGGCGGTGTCAATCCTCCCTCAACACAGTGGCTATGATATACTCAGTGACATGGGTGTGTCACTGGACGTGTCAATCCACCAACACCACAGTAGCTATGACACGCTTAGTGACATTGGCGTGTCACTGGATATGTCAATACTACTCCAACATAGAAGCTGTGACATGCTCAGTGACATGGGCGTGTCACTGGTCATGTCACCCATCCAGAAAACCATTGACACACCCAAAGACTTGGCCGTGCTCATGGGGTGTCAAGCCAAAAATCCTTATTTCGACACCAACAACACCACATCCAACAAACATCATACTAAACCCTTTTCCACTCCAAACAATCTTACCCAAAACCATCAATAAACCATACTAAACTTGCATAACATCAAAACAACTCAAAACATACATCAAAACACAATCACAACCATCATCACAACTCAACTCAACACATACACAATACACAACACTTGCTTTCCATCACCAAACTTAACCTTTCCTTCAAACCAACCCCAAAATCAAAGTCAATAAGACTAAACACTCTCAAACACACCACAATCAAACATACACATATCAACAACAATCATACACCAAGCTCAAAACATAAACTCAAAAGAAAACCAAAGAATCAAGTGGAAAACTTACCAAAAGTAATGAAAAACCTTGGAATTCCAACTTGATCACTTGAAACACCCTTCAATCTTGAGTTAGGAAGAACAAAATCTCTCCTTCCCTCTTGCTATGGTGATGGCCGATCAAAGAGAAGAAAGAAGAAGGTGAAAAATGAAAGTCAACCACTCACTTGTCTCTTAACCACAAGATCTCCACCTTTAATTTTCCACCAAGCAATTATAATAATATAATAATATAAACAACCAAAATATCATCTTTCACTTATTTCATTTCCATTTTAAAATAATCAATAAATCTCATTTGACCAACTAATGAGTTGACTTGTATATGTTGTATATATCTCTATATATACAACATATACACTCTTCTCTTTTCCTCTCATACCACTTAATCTTAAATATATACTTTATATCATTTAATCAAATTTCAACAATAATCATTCCAAAAATTTTAGGGTATAGTTTAGGATATTACAGTATGCCCTGGAGTGAGACACACTAGTGTCATAGATATTATTACGCCTTTGGGTGAGACACGCTAGTGTCACTGATGATTGAGTTAGCCCAAGATAATATATTTGGAACTAGACTAATATATAAAGATTTTTGGGACCCAATGTATGTGGATGATTGATGTGTTACTAAAATGTGCAAAAAGAAATAAATTGTCTAACATTTTTATCATAATACATTTACGACATTGTATGTGTTATAACATTTATTTATTATACCAAAGTTTGTACCACTAAGCATTATGCTTAGAGTGATTGAATTGCATTGCACAGGTGATAGAGCTGATTCGAAGAGTGCTGCTAGACCACACTAGGTCTAGATTATAGTTGTTTACTATTGGAGTTTATCGAGCTGCCATGAACCAGAGCCATCTACATCTCATGTATATATTTTAAACTTTGTGAAATTTACTTAAATATGAATACTATGTTTATTACATGTATATGATGTAAATAATAAAAGGATGTTTAGTTTTTAATGTTGAAAATATGAGAGATAGATTATATGTATTGATATATATATAAACACTTGTGCATTATAGGGTTATGTTGGAGATTTTGGAGAAATGGATGTGTTGAGAGAATATTTAGGAGTTTATTTTAAATGCTGGTCGAGTAAATTAGAATTTGGAAATATTTGAATTACAGACAAAACTCTGGCGAATTTTTTCCATAGATTTTTCTTTAAAATGTATTTTTTATATTTAAATTACTAAGAAATATTTTTCTCTATTTAGTAAAAAATATATAAAGTGTTCTAAATAACTATTTTAGACTGATGGAAGTTTTTAAATGAAGAAAAAAAATATGCGTGACTTTCTTATATTTTGCATACGTATTTTATACATATAAGATGCGTGTATTATACATATATGGGATATCAGGGTGTTACGATTTATTTTGGTATCGGACCCTAAGTTTGAGGTTCTCGACTTACGTGGATTTTTACAGAGAGAACATGGAATTTTAAATGTGATTTATCATAACATACATGTATTTGCACTGGTATTTTATCTGGTCCTTGATGTGGCTACTCCTTCTATAATTATAGATATTAGTTATTATGGCATTTCAGGAGCATATTTCTGGTGAGGGGAGTGCCGAGAGTGCTACTCCTAGTGAGGGAGATGTAAGGTTTGCAAAGGTTGCTGGGGAGGTATTAGTGTCAGCTGGATTAGCAGGACTAAGAATTCTAGTAGTTTGGGTGCAACTGTCTATCAGGCCTTAGTGCAGCAGTGGTCACAACGGTAGCCGCCAAAGACTAGAAAGTATGACAAGTTATGAAAGTATGGGGCTATAGATTTTGTTGGTACCATTGATCCAGCTAAGGCAGAGCAGTGGCTAGATTGAGTGCAAAGAGATTTTATCCAGCTACAGGCCATTATGGAGGAGAAGTTTAATTATGCCTTTTCTCTTCTACAGAGGGATGCCTATGACTGGTTGACTTATGTTGATTTCCTATGGGAATTTGAGAAGAAGCACACCTCCAGAGAGTATAAAGATGCCAAGAAGAAGGAATTTATGAGTCTGAAGCAAGGAGGGAAGACAGTTACAAAATATGAGAAGGAATTCATCCGATTGAGTAAGTATGCAGGGGATTTATTATCAGATGAGATAGACAAATGCATGAGATTTGATTAGGGTATGAGGCCATATATCATGTGTCTTGTGGCAACCTCTCATTATGAGGATTTTTCCAAGATGGTTTCAACTGCCAGAAATGTAGAGAAGGTACATGGACTTACAGCAGCTGCCAGAGTAGAGGAGAGCAGAGGCATGAGACCCCAGGCTGAGGTAGGGTCTTTATTTGGAAAGAGAGGCAGAGGGAGTTTTCCTCAGAGGTTTAGTGGGAATCAGGGGCAGTCTAGTAGATCATTTCAACATCAGAGGTAGAGACCTGTAGCCTCAGTAGCTAGTGACCGACCCGGTTCCACAGAGATCTCCTCCACTTGTTTGTGCTCAGTGTGGATAGACACATAGGGGTGTCTGTTAGGGGAACCCGTACACTGGCTTGTTTTAGGTGTGGCTCCATAGATCATTTTCTCAGAGATTGTCCAATGCCGCCCATAGATAGACAGACTGAGATAGCAATTTCTAGACCTAGTGATAGAGGGGGTCGTGGCGGCGGCGGTGGCAGACCTGGATTTAGTAAGAGAGGGGGATCCATGATAGGGACTAGTGGACCAGATTAGGCAGGATCATTATAGAGAGTACATGTGATGCAGAGACAAACATATGCTTTAGATGTTATGGCTGGTACATTTCTTTTATTTGATATTTCTGTGCATGCATTGATTGATCTTGGATCAACACATTCATACATCAGTGCATCCATTCTGCCTGTGGGTGATATGCATTTTGAGTCATTAGGGTTTGATGTGCTGGTGACCAACCCTCTAGGGCATAGTGTGGTAGTTAGCAGGGTATACCGAGATAGTCATGTTGTTGCTGACTATGATAAATTTCTCGGTGACCTAATTGAGATGCCCTTTAGGGAGTATGACTTGATTCTGGGTATGAATTGGTTATACAGACACGGGGCTGTAGTAGATTGTCTACATAAATGTGTTACTTTGAAAACACATGATGGGAGAGAAGTAGTGGTATCTAGTGAGCGGAGGCATCTCGTATCCATGTTTTTTTCAGCTATATTAGCTATGAAGATGATTTGAAAGGGGTATGAGGCTTATTTGGCTCATGTGGTAGATACCAAAGTAGTAGGATCCTAGTTGAATAATATACTGACAATAACAGAGTTTCCAGATGTGTTTCTCGAGGAGTTACTAGGGTTAGCCCTAGAGAGAGAGGTGGAGTTTGGTATCAATGTGGTGTCCAGTGCCACTCCCATCTCTATTACCCCTTATCGAATGGCACCTGCAAAATTAAGGAAGTTGAAGGTGCAATTGTAGGAGTTACTTGATAAAGGGTTTTTTTGCCCTAGTATATCACCATGGGGAGCACCAGTATTGTCTGTGAAAAAGAAGAATGGCATGACACGGTTGTGCATTGATTACCGAGAATTGAATAAAGTGACCATTAAGAACAAATACCCATTGCCTCGCATTGATGATTTGTTTGATCAGTTGAAGGGAGCACCAGTGTTTTCTAAGATTGATTTGAGATCTGGATACCATCAATTGAGAGTTAAAGATGTAGATGTACTCAAGACTGCCTTCTGGATGAGGTATGGGTATTATGAGTTCTTAGTGATGCCTTTTGGACTGACAAATGCACCAGCTACATTTATAGATTTGATGAATTGGGTGTTTAGACTGTACTTTGATCAGTTTGTAGTGGTGTTTCTTGATGATATTTTGACATACTCCCGCAATAAAGAAGAGCATGATAGACATCTGTGAATTGTATTGTAGACATTAAGAGAGAAGCAGTTGTATGCTAAATTATCCAAGTGTGAGTTCTGGTTGGATCAGGTAACTTTTCTCAGGCTTGTGGTTTCAGTAGAGGGGATTAGAGTTGATCTTAGAAAAGTCAAGGAAATCTTGAATTGGAGTCCACCAAAGAATGTGACAGAGATCAGAAGTTTTTTGGAATTGGCTGGTTATTATTGTCGCTTTGTGAAAGGATTTTCCATGATAGCTTTGCCACTTACTAGATGCTTCGGAAAAAATATGAAGTTTGCATGGATGGACCGATGTTAGGCGAGCTTTGAGAAATTAAGAGATATGTTGACTCAAGCTCCAGTTCTTAACCTTCCTATGGAAGGTAAACCATATGTGACATATAGTGATACATCACATCATGGTCTGGGTTATGTTCTAATGCAGGAGGGTAGAGTTATTGCTTATGCATATGGACAGTTGAAGCCTCATGAGTTAAATTATCTGACTCATGATTTGGAATTGGCAGCCATTGTCTTCGCATTAAAGATTTGGCGATATCATTTATATGGAGAGAAGAGTTTCATCTCTACGGATCATAAGAGTTTGAAGTATTTAGGTATCCAAAAAGAATTGAATCTTTGATAGAGGTGGTGGTTAGAGTTGATAAAGGATTATGATTGTCTGATCAATTATCATCCCAGTAAGGCTAATGTAGTTGCAGATGCCTTGAGTAAAAAATCCATGGCAGGATTAACTGCCTATGCTCTCACGTTGTTTGTTGAGTTGAAAGCTTTACATGCTAGTTTTGAGATTGTTGAGGATGGTGCACTAATGGCCTAGTTACAAATGAGGCCATTACTACTTGATTAGATTAAAGCAGCACAAAAGTCAGATATGAAACTCCAAAAAATTGTAAAGGACAGCAAAAAGGGGGAGAGAAAAGATTTTCAAGTGAAGGATGATGATAGCTTATGGTATAGAGATAGATTGTGTATTCTTGATGATGTGAAATTGAAAAAGAGGATTTTGGAGGAAGCAAATCAATCTTCATATACTATGCACCCTGGAATTACCAAGATATATCAGGACCTGAAGCAACATTATTGGTGGTCTGGTATGAAGAGGAACATAGCAAAATTTGTGTCAAGAAGGATGAACACTAGGTTCCTTCAGGGTTGTTGCAGCCTATAGCAGTGCCTGAATGGAAGTGGGAGCGAGTAACCATGGACTTTGTATCGGGACTTCCTTTGACCAAGAAGAAGCATGATTCAATCTGGGTGATTGTGGATAGGATGATGAAATCAACACATTTTCTTCCAGTCAGGGTAGACTACTCTCTTGATAGGTTGGCTGAGCTATATATCAGTGAGATTGTGAGGTTGCATGGAGTTCTTGTTTCAATGGTATCAAACCGAGATCCTAGATTCACATCTAGGTTTTGGAGGAGTTTGTAGGATGCATTGGGTATTGGGTTGCACTTCAATACTGCTTTTCATCCGCAGACAAAATGGGTAGTCTGCGAGGGTGATATAAATATTAGAGGTTATGTTGAGGAGGTGATCATTGAGTTTACAGGGAGTTGGGACAGACATTTGCCACTGATAGTGTTTTCCTACAACAACAGTTTCCAATCCAGTATTGGAATGGCACCGTTTGAGGCCTTTTATGCCAGAAGATGTAGAACACCTTTATGTTGGGATGAGGTTGGAGAAAGAAAGTTAATGGGTCCCGATTTAATCAAGGAAATAGAGAAAAAGTTTAAAATAATTCTGGCTCATTTAAAAGCAGTTTCAGACTGACAAAAGTCTTATTTAGACATGAAGAGGAAAGACATTGAGTTTAATGTAGGTGACAAGGTGTTCCTAAGGGTGTCTTCTTAGAAGAGGATTCTAAGATTTTGTCAGAAAGGGAAATTGAGTCCTCGATTTATTGGACTGTATGAGATTCTAGATAGAGTGGGACCCGTGGCCTATAGATTGGCTCTGCCGCTGGAGTTAGATTGGATACATAATATCTTCCATGTCTCGATGCTTCAGAGATATAGATCATATCCATCTCATGTGTTATCTGTTTAATCTGTCGAGGTGAATCCAGATCTGACCTATGAAGAAGAACCAGTGACAATCTTAGCACGTGAAGTAAAAGAATTAAGAAACAAAAAGGTGCCATTAGTTAAAGTTCTTTGGTGGAACCATTCCACTGAGGAGGCAACATGGAAGAGTGAGCAGATGATATAGAGCCAGTATCCTCAACTATTTCAGAGCCGATGTCAGGTAATTTCGAGGATGAAATTACTCAAGGGGGAGAGCTATAACATCTGGTATTTAAAATTAAATTAAATTAAATTAATAAGTTGGGAGTTAAATGAGGTGTTGGAAGTGAGAAAATATCAAATATATATATGTTAAATATAATAAAAATATAGATTGCATATAAAGTCAAGCATGAGTTAGAAAAAGTCAACAGTTAAATAGTAAAAAGGGTAAAATGGTAATTTATAAAAATAAAAATAAAAATAAAAATAAAAATAAAAATAAAAATAAAAATAAAAATAAAAATAAAAATAAAAATAAAAATAAAAATAAAAATAAAAATAAAAATAAAAATAAAAATAAAAATAAAAATAAAAATAAAAATAAAAATATTTTTGGATAGATGATGAAAATTAAAGACTTAAAAATGACTAAATAATTAATTAAATATTAATATTTTATTAATTAATAATTTTTATAATTATGTAAATTGGTAAAGGGTAAAATTAAATTATTTTTGAGATTTTCAAGATTGAAGTGATTTTGAAGATTTTCCATCAAGTAAGAAAGCTTTTCTTACTTATTTTCAAGTTTTATAGTTAAATATGAATATGTATAAATTAGGTTTTTGAAAGAGCATGTTATAATTGTTGAAATGAATATGCAAGATGTTATTTTGATGAGTAAGTAAAGATTTTATGGTTAAATATTGGATTTAATTAGGTTTAGTTAGAGTTTGGAAGAGGTAGTATGGAAGTTAGGGGTTTTGTAATGGTTTTAGTAAAAAGTGATGGTACATTTGGTTTTATGATTTGAATTGTGTTATTTTGTGTTGTTAATGATATAAATGAGCTCAAATTACAATTTGGAATTAGTTAGAATGAAAAACCAAAATCAAAGAGGCTTCAGGCAAAATTTTAGAATTTTGGTAGAAAAGTGATACATTATATTTTAATGCTTGGAATGTGTTAAAATATGATATTTATGATTTATTTAAACTTCAGAATCAAATTGGGATGGATTAGAGTGAAGTTTGAAAGTTGGAGTGTGTTGGGAGACATTTTAGTGTTTTTGAAGTAATGTGCCTAAATTTATGTTTTATGTTTTAAACAACTAGAAATGTGATACTAATTGACTATTTGCATTCACATTTTCAATAGGTGTTGAGTAGGTTGTAATTTCATCAACCTAGTAATGAAGGACATTAGAAGATTTTTGAAGTGTAGTGGAGTTTTAACTCCATTTGTTGCTTAATAGAGGTTGGTACATACTTTGGTTTATAATGTGTTTGATTGCATTGATTTTTAGTATAATACATTTGTTATGTTGAATGTGTTATGTTACTTGATATTTATGAATGTGTATGTATGGCTTTATTTGGAGTAACAATGCTTATTTTGTGATGATTATTGCATGATAAGCCATTTGAGAATGGTTAAATGGGATTTGTGTGCAAAACTTGAAAAATACAAATTGTGCACTAACATGTAGAAATGAGGAACATTTGCATTGTATATGTTGATAATGTTAAAGATGCATTGAAAGTATGAAAAAGAATGTGAAAAGTGGAAATTGTAAAAATATAATTGCATGTCACCTTATATATGACCTATTTCAAGAATATTATTTTTGGATATTATTATGCCCCTGGGTAAGATACGCTTGTGTCACAGATATTCTTATGCCCTAGGGTGAGACACACTGGTGTCATTGACATTATTATGCCTTCGGGTGAGACACACCAGTGTCGTAGAATTTATACGCCTTCGGGTGAGATACGCTCATGTCACAGATAATTGAGTTAGCCCAAGATAATATTTTTGGAACTAGACTAATATATAAGGATTTTTTGGGCCCAATGCATGTGGATGATTGATGTGTTACTAAAATGTGCAAAAAGAAATAAATTGTTTGAGTGTGAGCGGGGATTTTTGCCCCCACTCTCGGTGGAATGGTTCTTGCTACTTCGGCATTATTTAGGCTTAGGGTCTTAGAGAACACTGGCCTAAGCCCGGAGAAAATAGAGTCACCACTCAGACGGGCCAGAAAAATAGAAAGGGGTGGATGACTCAATTCCTAAGAAATCTCCAATCCCCTAATGGGTTCGAAAAATTGGGTACGTGTGGGGAAGGTGAGAAATGGCCCAGCACCCCCCACAACGCCTGGTTCATTGGAACTAGCCTCTTTTTCAGGTCTTAATATTATAAAATTCTTAAATATAATTATAATATCCATACTACATGCGATTATGAGAATAAATAAATACTTTATTAAAATTACAACAATGTCCAAACAAAATAAATAAATGGACACCCATCCGAGGATGGAAACATGTTCTTACATTGTCCATATCTAAAACTAAATAGGATACCCACTAAAGGTGAAAATGTGTCCTTTACATTAATTTCAAAATATGAAAATAATTGAAACTACATAAAGATTAATTAATGAGGTATCGAATCATGGAAACATACCTCTTACAATTTTTAAAACCAAAACAAATCAATAAAAGTAACAATCACTCATCATAAATAAATTTTTCATTAAACATATAAATTAAAGATATAAATAAACCATTAATCAAAACATATAATAAACATGTTCCTAACTTAAATAAAGCAAATAAAGATACAAGTTTAGGTTTATGTCTCAATTTTTTATTTTTAATTAACATTTAGGGTTTTAGGATTTTGGAATTAATACAATTATTATTATTATTTTGGCTACTTTGAGGGTTTTTAGAAAAATAGAATTGATTAGGATTTTATAATTTTAAGAAAGTAGTAGGGTTTTTGGTTAATCAAATTATGGTATAGTGCTAACATCATGAAATTAGGGTTTTTAGACAGAATAAATTAGAGTTTGGTATTTTTAAAAAATAATATTTGTAGCTTAAGGTTTTAAATGAATTAGGGTTTAGTGTTTCTGAAAAACCAATCAAAGTGTATAGATTATGTGATCTATGAATATGTTTGAAGAGATTAGATGCTATTATGAAGTTTTATATGAAAAATCTTAATGTGATTCTGAGTAATATATTGATTAAATAGGAATAAGATAAAAAACAAATAAACAATCTGTGTCAAACAAGTCTACTGGTTATAATTGTTATGACTTATGAAAATAATATTGTGCACTTCACATAAACTAACATATGAATTGATTTAAGAAGAAGTTGTATACTGTAACTTCAATTAAATGAAGAACAAGCTCATTCAATATTCAAAACAATCAAAACATATAGTATTTATTTAACTTAATGCATACCACCGTTTGTTGGCTCCACCAAAATTGTTTGAATGAAATTCTGGATGAGCTTTGGCAAAGACAATGAGTACACTACCTTTGTAGAGTTTTGTGATGTTGATCTTCCTCATCTATCTTTGCTGTTTCTTTTTTGTTTATCAAGCTTACTAGGGTTCATTGGTTGATCACTGAATTTTTAAGAGTTTCAGCAGCCAACCAAAAGCCAAAGGTTCCAAAGAGCCTTCCTCATCCCCCTCAGGTTTTTTTAAAACCTGTATTTATAATCAATCTCTTAGGTTAAACCTGAAAATTTTCTTGTTTAAGAACGATTTATTCTGATAAATGTTCGAATTCACAGGTTCGACACAAACCGATTCCATATCGAATTACAATTACTTAAATTCGATATAGACTGAGTCTGCAATGAATTAAAATGACTTTGTTTCGACATAAATTGAACCCATTTCGAAGTAAGTATCCGAATTTGACATGGAATTGAAAAATAATTGTCCATATCTAACTAGGAGAGCCCCATTTCGATATGGGACTATCCCATATCAAAATGGGACTCCATTTCGATAAGGGATAACCCCATATCGAATTGGGGTAGTCCTAATTTAATATGCGGCTACCCCATATCGAATTAGGGCTTCCAAGTTGATATGGGGAGCCCCATATTGAATTGGGAGGCCCCCAATTTGATATGGGGCTTTCCCATGTTAGATTGGATGCGTAATTCGATATGAGACACCCCTACTACCCAAAAACCATCCGGATTAAGCGAAAAAGCAACCAAATCGTAGAATCAAACCTGTTTTAGGGTTTAGTGCACTAGTATCATGTAAAAACCAACCAAATCTTCTAAAATTGACCTTATTAGGGTTTTAAAAGTTTAATTAGCTTATTTTAGGTTCTATTGCAACATATTAGTCCAATCAAAGATTTGGAATTAGCACTAGACTAGTCCGGGCCAAAATCAAGGGTCTACAGTTTGCCCCCTGCTTGAATGATCTTGAATTTATTTAAAGTGTAAAAAGCAACATGGTTTGAATTGATTTTGGACAAGGATGATTTTGGAATCGGAATGATTCATGTTATGGATCTAAGGTGAGTTTTGAACTAAAAAATGATTTGGATTCTGTACCCGAAGTGAGTTCTAGACTCAAAACATAATTTGGGTTCTAGACCCGGAGTGAGTTCTGGACTCAAAAATGATTTGAATTTTGGACCCAAGCGAGTTCTAAACTCAAAAATGATTTGGGTTTTGGACCCGAGCTAGTTCTGGACTCAAAAATGATTTTGGGTTCTGGACCTGAGACTAACCTTTTATCAATTGAGAATTCTGGCTTAATTGGTTGTTCCATTCTTTAATGGATTGTGGGTCTTTACCCACCAAAATGGATCTTTATCCATTGGAGATCGGGTCTTTACCCTTGAAACATGGATTGTTATCCATTGGAGATCAGGTCTTTACTCTTGAAACATGTATCTTTATCCATTGGAGATCGGGTCTTTACCCTTGAAACATTGATCTTTATCCATTGGAGATCAGACCTTTACCCTTGAAACATGGATCTTTATCCATTGGAGATCAGGTCATTACCCTTGAAATAATTAATCTTTATCCATTGGAGATTGGGTCTTTACCCTTGAAACATAGATCTTTATCCATTGGAGAATTGGGTTTTTACCCTTGATACATGGATCTTTATCCATTGGAGATTGGGTCTTTACCCTTGAAACATGGATCTTTATCCATTGGAGATTGGGTCTTTACCCTTGAAACATGGATCATTATCCATTGGAGATAGGATCTTTACCCTTGAAATATGGATCTTTATCCAATGGAGATCGGGTCTTTACCCTGGCTTCAGCTCTTTTAGCTGGACTGATCTTTTATTTTTGCATCTTCATTCTTTTGAGAGTTTTAATTTTCTTCTTTTTCAATTCTCTTTGTTCTTCCTTTGCAAAAAATTTAGCCATTTTTAGTTGGCCTCATATCTTCTCCTTGTTTCCTGCATGACAAAATATTGAAAGTGAGTCTCAAAATATTTTGTACATGCATAAACTCGAAAAATTGAAAGGAGAAACTTTGCCCCCTGTGTAGGCTCAAACCCATAATTTTTTCTATGCGGCTTTGGTTGATGTTTGTAAATTATCTAGCTCATCGAACAAGTATGCATTTCTTCTTTCTTTTGCAAAATTATTGGAGCTTCCTCACGCAATGGGCTTTCCATGTCCCCTGATTCCATATCCACTTTATGGTTGCTTCATAGAATATTACTGTTTATTTTTTACAAAGAAAAATGGAGTGTGATATGCTCATGTATGCATGATATGCATGAGTAATACTTATAGTAGTTTCGTCAACTCACAGACCAAGGTGATCAACTGAAGTGTTCTCATTAACTCCTTCTAGATGCCCATTCAGGTCTTGCACTGGAATGGTAGAAGGCTTCGCTTTTATGGTGTTATCTTAAAGATGTTGAAAAATAAAAATAATGGATACCCCAAGTGGCAGAGTCAGAGATACATTCATTTCAAACTATGATCGAGCATGTCAATTGGTAGCTTCTTCATAACCTTGCCAGTAATCATTTCCTTTGACAATGTGTCCTTCAAGGTTCGATAGCTCAACATACTCCCCTTAACTTGAAGGCTTTGTAAATTTTTTTTTAAACTTTCTATTTTGAATTTTGATTTAGAAATCAAATGTTGGCTTTGCCAAATTAATGTCAATTTACCTCATGACTTGATTTTCCAAATTAACATATCTATAACATGACAACCCTAGTTACCGTACTAAACTCAAAAATCATTTCTATTTAAGCAAGAACTGTTGCAGTTCAGATAGGCGCATGCACATTACTTGGTCAAAGGTCTAATTGAGTTTGAATATTGTCTATCTCATATACATGCTTATTCAAACTATCTCCACTAATAGACTCTACCTACCAAGAGAGATCAATAAGTCTTTGATAGGCTTGAATGGGGTCTACAAGGGACATGAGTTAAATGAAATCCATTTTGAGATTGGAGCTGATGTGACACAATGGATGAACCTTCACACTACAAACCGCTTGTTGGAACTTTAGACATTTGGTAGCATGAAAAGATAGAGCTTTAGGTGTTCTCCCATGTTCTTGGCATTAATCTAGATATTGATTGGGACAGTCTTTGCCCTTGCAAAAAGTTTGATACTCACATTCCTTTCCTTCCTTTTTTTTTCTTTTGACTTTTCTTTCTCTTTCTTTTTCTTACTCTTCCCTTTCTTTGAGCATTTTATTCTTATTCCCTGTAGGACTGTCAAGTATAAGACTTTCAAGAACTGGATGATCTTTCTTCTTTCTCTCTAATTTTGATTGAATCTTTGGTTGGGTTGGACCAATTCCAATCAAACTGTCCTTATAAACCAAATGGAAGTCTTTTGCCGCTTTAGGTAAAAGAGAACTCGGTTGGATTTCTGAACCATTTTGGGTCTTATTTTATTTTCTTTTTCTTTTTCTCTTTTCTTCTTTTTCTTTTTTTATTAGGTCTTAATTCTAGAAGAATTGTCTTGACTAAAGATGAGTGGAGTAGAGTGAGTCTACTTCAGTGTGGATAAATTGTTTGTTGTTCTGATGTCATCTTAGTGAATTGGAGATATTACGTCTAATATCAGATGAACTTCAACTACCCTTATGGTCTTGAGAACTTCAACTATCCTTATAGTTTTGACTATGCATTTCTATCTTTGATCTTCTTGCCTTTTCACCTTAGTGATCCTCAGATTTGTCATAAGTATCACAACAGCTCAGGGTAAATCATCGGGCTTATAAGTCAATAAAGATAAAGTTGAAATCTTATGAAGGCTCAAAGGGACAACTAGGGATTGATATTTAATTGGATGGATACTAGTTGTTGGCTAACCAAACAATGCCTATATCATCTCTCCCTTAAATAAACAAAGTTCAATTTTGCCTCGAAAGTTTATTAAAGCATGTTCTAAGACTGACTAGGACCTAGACAAAGGTCATTATGCAGGAGCCCTCTCTAAGTAAGCATACACAACTCAATGCTATAGAAAAATTTCCTCACCTAGTAAAGTCATTCAAGTCATGATGCATAAATATATTAATTCATGAATTATCAAGCTAGATTCCTCATTGGTTGAGCACCAAAATGAACAAAAACCGTGAAAAATTTGATGAAAATAATTTATTCAAACAATCTTAATTTAAAAAAACATAATTGTTCCAATTAAATATTAAAGAAAGCAAAATAAATAGAGCAACACTCCAAGCTAAGGGAAGTTCGTTGAGTTGGAGTTGAAGATACTCCATTTATTTAGACATATTAAGGGCAATGATTTTTTTCATCATCAAGGATCATTACTTCATCATCCATAGTTAGTCCAAGCACATCATCTTTAGCAACTTCTCTATCCATATCATCACAAGATGACAAGATAAAAATCTTCATGAAGGTTGTAAGCAGTGGTGCCCTTCCAAATTTAGGCAGAGGATTAATCTTAGTGTTGGGCTTATCAGGATCAGGCAGCTTTCCACTATCAATTAAATTCTGGATCTCATGCCTCAACTTCATACAGTTGTCCATTTCGTGTCCAATCTTTTGATGGAATTAGCAAAATGCCTTAATATCAAAGTGAGGTGAAAGAGGATTAGGCAAAGGACTAGGAGTCAAGGGTTGTAACAATCCCTTCTTTTGTAGCTTATTGAGAACCCAAGATAGTGGCTTCCCCAATTTTGAAAACTGCCTCATTCCTCCTTGACTAGTAGCATTAACATCAACTTCCTTTTGCATTCTTTGGTTACCAAACTAATAGTTTCCTTTCTCATTCCTTCTTGTTGAAAAGTGGTTCTTCTCTCTTTCCCACTCTTCAATTTGTAGACCAGCTTGCAAAAGGTCCTTGAAATCCTGAATGAGTGTATGAGACATCCTTTCATGAAGGCTAGGTAACACTCCTCTCATAATCATTCTAATTTGATTGGATTCATCAAGCCTTTTCTTGAGCAATGTAGCCTTATTCCTCCACCTCTTTATATAATCCACAAAGTTCTCGTTCGGCCTTTGTATAATAGTAACTTTCAATTCAACATTGTATCTATATTATTGGATGAAGGCCTTGTATAGCAGATCCCAACTCTTTTATATGCCATCATCTAAGGTATTGAACCAATTTTGGATAATGGGATCAAATGAGAGCATGAAGTACCTTAGGGTTTGAGCCTTAGTAGCTCAGGCAGACTGTATAGCAGTGATATACTACTTCATATGGAGGTGAAGATTTCTGGTTCCATCAAACTTTGCAAAGGGTGACATCTTGAACTTGCATGGAACTTCTTCATCTAGCTCAAACAATTTGTCAATCTCGGACATTTCTTCGGTTTTCAACTTCTTTTCAAACTTCTTTTCCAGGTCAATAATAATCTTCTCAACATCCAAAGTTTTAGTTTTCTCCACAACTGATCTTTCAACAACCTTTGACTCCTTCTTCTTATCTTGAGGCTCTTGAAAGTATTGAGCCCAGTCATCATCATCATCAATGACTACCTTATCATCATCAAAGGCCACTTCACCAACCTTAGCCTTCCCTTTGTCCCTTGGCTTCTTGGTACTAGCAGATGCTTCGGCATTATTCTCTAAAATTGTAGCCAATTGGTTCTTCATGGTCTCAGCTGGGGTCTCCTTTAGTTTTTCCATTTTAGCATTGAGGGTCGTCAACCATTCTTTGAATTTGTTCGGGCTCCATTACTTTTAGTGAGAAAGTAATTGAGTTGCTGCTAGATTGTTGTAAGCTTTTGAACTATTATAATCCAGGGCTATGAGCCAGAAAGGATTAATGATATGTGATCCAAATGTATGTATGCATGCATGCGTGTAAGCACAAACAATAGACAAAGATAAGTAGAATGTCCCTTCCAACCTTATAACTTCCACACACGGAATGGCGAGTCTCTTTTCCTAGGTATATGGTTAACAAAATACCAACATGGGGTATCTTATTTTTGAATAATTTCCATAGGACATTTCAACCAATAGTTATATTTTTAAAAATGAAAATTAGTCCATGATAATTCCCATTAATTAGGTTTTAATCCATTCAACCAACTAAAGTAGCTTTTATGCTATATTAGATTAAAACTAAATTAAGAGGTTTATTATAAATAGATTTCTCACTTCAAAAGTAACTAATGATTCATGCCAAAGCCAAACCCATGATTAATAACTTTTAGTATAAACTAGGCTCACAATTGATTTTTAGTATTTCCATAATTGACCTAAATATTCGTAAGCTCTTTCAAAAGGTTATGAAAATAGTTTTGTTTCTAAGCCCATTGTAAAAGATTTTAGAAAAAGCGAATTTTGGGCTTTATATTTGGGTCATGAGAAAAGAATTTTTAATTTTTTTTAGAAAAGTTTTATGTCCAAAGACCATCTTGAAAAGTTTTAAAAATAGTTTTGGTCTTTTGGACTTTAAAGAAAAATTTATTTTGAGCTTACAATGTACTTAGGTCATATTAGAAAAAGAACAAACCAAATAAGCCATGATTTAAACTAAGATAAATTAACCATAGTCAAACAACAAGCATTTGGGGTAAAAACCTAAGGAAAGTAACTAGGATAATTACATGAGCTTTAGTCTTTGGGTTAAAAGGCTTAGGTTCCCATGGCAAGTATTTACCAAATGGTACAAGGCTATGAGTGGTTATGCCATGCTCTATCTCCATACCTTGAGGGAAAGTATGGTATCCCTCACATAACACAACACGGGTAACACGGGCATCCTAACTCACGCACACAATGCAATATAATATGATGCAATGGATAATATCATGATAAGAAAGAATAGAATAATATAAAGACCAATAGAATCAACTTCTCTTATCCCCAGTGGAGTCGCCAGGGGATTTTCGCCCCCACTCCCAGTGGAATGGTTCTTGCGACTTTGGCACTGTTTAGGCTCAGGGATTAGAGAACACGGGCCTAAGCCCAGAGAAAATGGAGTCACCACTGGGACGGGCTGGAAAAATAGAAAAGGGTGGGTGACTTGATTCCTAAGGAATCCCTTGTAACACCCCTACACCCAATATACGTACACCACATACACCCCCATATGTAATATATGTATACCGGATATAAGGTCGTCACATCCATTTTAAACAAACCAACCCATCCTTAAATATAAAACCAAAGTCATCATTACTAAAATTTGAATAAACTAAAAACATTTAACTTATATTGTAAATAGTAATAGATGAAACAACCCTTGTTAAAATACATATACATATCTCTTCATTACCCCAAAAGGTTATCCAAAACATTTGTTTAATAAGCAGCGGAAAATGCATATGTATATATCATAATCAATGTTTATAAAATTATAGAGTTTATACATGCTGGCAGTTCATCTCTGATCTTGATGTCCACAACTCAACATTTCTCTGACAAACTCAAGCCTAGACTCGACTCGGTTTAGACGAGCTCTCCGGCACAACGAAATCTACCCTGTCACCTGCGCGATGAACCACAATCGCTCTAAGCAGAAAACTTAGTGACACAAACTTTGATACAATATAGATCAATGCGATGCTAATGTACAACACATTTGAATATAACAACTCATTACATTATATCTCAATATATATATATCATTTGCATCACATTTCATAATTCACATTAAAGCAAAGACAAACATGGGCCCAAAAAGGATCTAATATGCTATTCAAAGTTCAGAGTTACTGCTTTGGTCTATATTGACACCTTGTGTCTAGCCCTGTAGGCAATATATGTATATATCCATGGATAATGTAACAGCCCTAGTCTCTTGGACCTCAACCCGACTAGACCCTTAGGCCCCAGTATCTTGGTCCTCAACCCAGCTAGACTATTACAGTTTTTGAGGCTTACGACCCAGTCTTTTCACTCTAAAAACATCACATTTATCAGCTGGGCTCGGCTTATGACCCGGTCTTTTCACCTGCCCAGCAATTCATAGGCATGTTGCCAAATCCAGAACTCTGAAAATTGAATAACA
This sequence comes from Garcia nutans, assembly GCA_947685225.1. Taxonomy (NCBI): domain Eukaryota; kingdom Viridiplantae; phylum Streptophyta; class Magnoliopsida; order Malpighiales; family Euphorbiaceae; genus Garcia; species Garcia nutans. The sequence continues at coordinate 6,372,573 of CANTUV010000013.1, forward strand.
TACTAGGCACACAACTTATTCATTTATCTCATTATTGAATACTTTCATAATTCATTTCTCATAGTCAAACTAGGCTCATTACTTTATTATATCATCATTTTTTTTCTCACCTTTCTCATTTTTCTTTTTTGTATCAATATAATTTGTTAAGTTATGATTTCACATGTCTTACCACATTATTCCATATTTCTTTTCATATACACCACATTACTCATTTGCATTGATACATCAACATAATTCATATTGTGCATATCATAACATATAACTCATTCATCAACAATGTATCAAATAACTTAACACATTTCTCAACTAAATGTGTTAAGTCCCAAATGTCATGTAAATGTATACAATCATTCAACGTTTGTACTTACCTCTAAAAGCAGCAACACCACTCTTTCAACTTCCTCTTCCAAGATGTCCCTCAAATCTTGGCTAGGGTTACTCAATTCTCTTCAAAACCTAATCCAAATGTGATTATACACACTCACTTAGTGTTACACATAAGAAAACAAGAATAAGATCTATCTAGGGAAAACTATACACTTGACACGCTCAACAACACGGGCGTGCTCATGGACGTGCCCTAAACCCACAACACAGAAGCTTTGACATGCTCAGTGACATGGGAGTGTCACTACACGTGTCAATCCTCCTCCAACACAGAAGCTGTGACACGCTCAGTGACATGGGCATGTCACTGGACGTGTCAATATTCCAACAACACAGTAGCTATGACACGCTCAGTGACATGGGCGTGTCACAGGACATGTCAATCATCCAACAGCACAACAACTATGGCACACTCAGTGACATGACACGCTCTTGACATGGGTGTGTCACTGGACGTGTCACCAACCTAGAAAACAGAACCAACAACATGCCCAAAGACATGGCCGTGCTCCTGGGTGTGTCAGGCCAAAAACCCTGAAATCGACACCAAAGTGCCACATCCAATTATCATCTTTCAATAGCCTTATTAACACCACACAACTCAACCACATCCATCAACATACCATAATAAACTTGAGTAACCATTAAAACAACTCAATTACAAACATCAAAACACAATCACTACCAAAAATCACAATTCAAAATCACAACTCCCACAACTTTTGTCTCTTTTGTTGCGCTCGAATTAACTCTACCACAAAGCGTCACTCGCAAGTATACGAGGTAGCTGTAGCAAAGGTGATCGCCCCAAGGTCATCTATCAAGGAAGCTAAAGTGACTAATTGATTATCAGATTATAAATAAAAAGTAATGAAGAAATTGAAATTGCTAACAACTAATGAAAAAGATTGATTGAAGTTTAAAACGAATAAAAGTAAATTAAGCTGATGTTTTGATTCACTTGATAGGAAGGTCTAGGGTTTGCACTTCTCTACTACTTATATGTATGAACAGTTATTCCTCTTAACTAATTTAATTTCAAAGATTAAATCTCAAACAACTCAATTAATCGAGTGAAGGAAATAAGCTCTTGCATTCAAACCTCATTCAACTAATCTTGTTACAATTGAAATAATCTTTTTAATAGGTTATATCTCTAATTCACCTAAGTCCTTAATTGAATTGTTCCAGCATTAGACTTCATCTCTCAATCCATCATCTAATACCTAAAACACATAATTGGTGGCCAATCAATTATATACTAACAATATTCCATTCAATCAAGGCTAAAGAAATTATTAGCTAAGAGAATAACCAATTCATACAATCATAGCAGATCCATACAAACCCTAGACTAGATCAAATTAGTTCATCATGCTATCAAACATACTCATCTCATTAATGTTCAAAGAAATCAAATTAGACATGATAATATCCATTAATACAATTTCAATGAAAATAAAGAGAATAAGTTCGAGAACAAAACCAAGTTACAAACTCCTTGAAGCTTCTGAAGAATCTCTTGTTCAAATCTTGCAAGAAGGATGTATCAATGGCTAGAACAATCTAATCTAAGCTAGATTAATCCTAAAGTGTAATCAAAATCAAGAAAACAAAGTTAAAACCCTAACTTCACTCTCTGACGGCTCAATTCAATCTCCAATTCGTCAACAACCACAAACCCTAGCTTTTCTTTTCCTTTTATATGAAACGTCCACTTTAAAAAATTTGCTACGGCTTTGATTCATGAGAGACACAACCAAGTTGGATGTGACTTGGCCATGTGGGTGCTCTTTGGAGGGACACGGCCAGTGACTTGGCCGTGTCCCTTGCATGTGTCACCTACTGTGAGAATTTCTTCTTCTTTGGTTGAGTGACACGGCCGGTTGGAGGTTGACTTGCCGTGTTGGACCCTTTTGGAGGGACACGGCCACTGACTCGGCCATGTCCCTTGCCTGTGTTTGCTTCTGTGAGATTTTAGTCTTCTTTTCCTTGGATGTAAGTGAGACACGGCCAAGTCAGAGCAACTTGGCTGTGTCTGGGCTTCTTTGGAGGGACACGGCCACTGACTTGGCCGTGTCCCTTGCCTGTGTTCTCTTCTGTGCCTTGAACTTCCTTTTAACTTGGTATGGGCCACGGCCAGTGACTTGGCCGTGTCCTCTGCCTGTGTCAGCTACTGTCCCTTTTTTCCTTCAATTTGCTTCCTTGCCTTTTTTTAACCTAAAACAAAACTCAAACAAACTTTAAACAAGAAGTAAATAAACAATAACCAACAAAACATAAACACCATACTAAAAAAACTAGATAAAAAATATCATAAACACTAAAATAAACTAAAACTACCAAAATTAATAAAAACACTAAATAAACCGATTTAAACTAACAAAATACCTAAATAAAATAATAATTATCATAATAAACAGGACACAAATCTATAACAAAAACTAATAAACAACTACCCCACACTTAAAACTTTGCTTGTCCTCAAGCAAATTCACATGGCATAAATTAAAAACTCAAACAACCTTAACTATAATTCTAGCATATAAGATGAAATCCTTTAAGACACAACATAAATAATTACACTTTACTTCAATCCAGGATTTTCTTAACTCATTCATTAATCTAGACATACAAATCTCATCTCTCATCTAAGTGTTTCACTCAATTTCAAAGGTTAATCACTCAAACCACTCATGACTGCATACTACCATAAACTTGCTTAATTATCCAATCTCTCTCACTGATTTTCTCAAAAATAATCCGAAGGTCTTTCATTTGGATGTAATGGGGCTAAGGTAAAGGTGTGAGAAAAGACATTTAGGCTGGAGCATCAAGAAATGGAGTATCTAAATTAGACACTACTCTTGCTAAGAAACTCATAACTCCTTCAAATAGCATACTCACCAACCCTTGATACCTCACATACTTGCATACTGAAAGAAAAATACATGAGTTGACATTCCTCTTTTGATAACCAATGCTAGAACATATTTGACTTTTGTATATATATATATATATATATCTCTTTTTTTTCTCTCTTTCTTTTTCTTTTATTATATATAATATATATTTTTTAATACATATATATACAAAATATAACATTGCATAGTTCATCTAGCTTAACATGTAGAGGAAAAGAATAGTCAACTCTTAATCAAATACAAAGTGCAAAGTATGCATTTCACCCCAAATAGCAATACCATATATTTTTTTTTACTTGCTTACCCCACACTTTGAAATAAACCACCCTATTGTCATATAATAAGAACTCCATTCCTTAATGCAGGTATGATGATAATAAGAGAAAGTTGAGCTGTGAATTGTGTTGATCAAACAAGAAAAGGTCAAAGGCTCAACTTGGCTCACTAAGGAATTTAATATTAAGGGAGGTCTTTTTAAGCTAATGGGCTAACCTAATTTGCCTTCATCATTTTAAAACTTGAGATTAAATCATAATGTGAGTTCAATTAGTATGCAAAAGCAAACTCTAGAGATGCAAAATCATGAAGGTGCACACTTAAGAAAAGAAAATCAACTGATAATAATATCAAATTATGAGGCTCAAAACTCACACAGGTGGATTCACAAAGATTTATATGTCATAAATTGCAGAATGTGAAAATTGATCCTTAATGAATTCAAATGCTCATTTCTATGCTGATACTAAAGTCTCAACTATAATGCTAAAATCACAGAAAAGATCAATAAGATTTCAACAATTATGCCATGCACAACAAACACAATAAACAAAACAAAACAAAAATTAACGAAAAATTTAAAGAGTACCCCACACTTTAGAATTTACATTGTCCTCAATGGAAAACAAGAATAATAAAGAAAAAGAGTTAAAGGACAACCTGTCTTCCATCGTACCCTGGTGAGGCAAAACCCTAACTTTCCACCACAAACACAAAAGTTCAAAAACAAAAGTACAATATATAAAAATAAAATATCCAAATATAAAATGTTAACATGAAAACAAAAATGAAAAATAAAAACAAAATACACTAAACAAAATAAAGCAAGGAACTCAAAATCTATGGAAAAGGCTGGCGTGAAGATGATGCAGCCGAGGGATGGAGACTCAAGATCTTCGCAAGGTTGTTATTAATCTGTTCCAACTGCTGCAAGACCTCAGCATGGTTATGGTCCACCTTGCCCTCCAGGGCCTCAATCCTAATAAGTACCTCTTGAGTTTCCGAGACCGGAGCATCCTCATCTAGATCTAGAGAATCCAAGTCGGAATCCTCTTCGACCCGTGCTCTCTTCTGCCTGTCCCCCGGTGCTTCAGGCTCATCTGAAGGCATCACATAAGTCCCTCTCCTATGCACCACCATGTGCATCTTCTCAAGTGTAGCTAAATCCAAAGTGTCATTACTCGAAATTCTAGTCATGCTACTAGTACTCGGGTCAAAATCCTCAACAAGGGCTACTGCTAATGTGGTAATCAACCCTCCAACACAAATTGCCCCCTTCCTTTTATTAGCCACAGTATCAAAAATATCGGCTAACCAATAGCCGGCACTAACATGCATAGCATTACAAGCACAATCCAGGAAAAATAGTTCACTCAATTCAACCACACCCAGGCTCTCTTTTCGAGCAAAGAAACCGCAAGACATGAAACGATGTAAATACCTCAAAGCTGAATTTCTTAATTTAGATGCTTTGGCCGATTTGGCCACATAAGTACCCGAGCCTAAAGCTTCCCAAGCAAATTGTTGTTTAAATTCCTTGGGTACCGACCTTTCCCATGCTGATGGAAACCATATATAGCATTTAACTATTTAATACTCAGCACAAATGATTTACCCAGCAATTTAAAACTCATTCTAGTGCAGATTTTCTTATCATCTCTTTCAACCTTAAGAGATGTCAGAAATTCCAAAGTCAGCTCCTCAAACTGCAAAGGTCTCATAGAGACTAGAGTCTCCCACCCAAGAAATTGCACATATCTATAAAAATTAGTCCTAATTTGCAGAGCATCAAGTGATTTGTCATTAACATACCTCGTCGGAAAAAAACCCCGAGCCAAAAGACTTGCTTTCTTCAAAGATAAAGTTGATGATGAGAAAGAAGCTCCTTCAGTTGTAGGCCTCTTCTTCTTGCGGTGTGAAACAATCTTTATTCTTGGCATCTTGAGATATCTGAAAAAATTCAAACCAAAACTTGATCAAATCAAACTTTTATGAGAAAAGAAGAAATTTTAATGGATTATTGTTAGTTTTGGTGAAGAAATTTGAGGTTTAATGGAGGATTTTGAGCTTGGAAACACAAGTTATGGAGTTTGCGATACAGAGAGTGAGAGAGCGAGAGAGATGAAGAAACAGGAATTTAGGGATTTAATGGAACATCTATGCAAAAATCGTGGCTTTTTAAAGTGAAAAGATGGGAGACACGGCCAAGTTGTGGGCAACACGGCCGTGTCATGTGCTTTTTGAGGGACACGGCCATTGACTTGGCTGTGTCCCTTGGGCGTGTTCGTCTCTGTGAAGAAAAGGCTACAAAAATAAAATCGAAGAAAAATTGGTGAAGCTTGGCCGTGTCACTCAATGTGACAAATGCAGGAATTGAAAAATTGATGAGGCTTGGCCATGGACACGGCCAAGTCCTTTGGTCGTGTCTCCTTCTGCCACTTTCAACTATTTTTTTTTAATTCTTAAAGATTTTGCAAACCTTCTTCTTTACACCACCTTGAAACACAAAATAAAAACCGATCAAAGCACTCGTTCCATTTATTTAAACCAAACATAAAATCAAAATTTGCTAAATTTAAAATTACAACTATGAAGAATAAATGCAAACCGATGGGTTGCCTCCCATTTAGCGCTTCTTTAATGTCATATAGCTGGACATCCTGCAAGGCTTAGGGATCATGAATCAAAGTGCTGTCAATGATCCTCACTTCCTGAAATCCTTCATTGTATGGCTTAACTCTCTGTCCATTTACTTTAAAAGTCTCATTTGTTCGAGAGTTAAGCAATTCAATGGCACCAGAAGGATACATCTGAGTTATCTCGAAAGGACCACTCCATCGAGACTTGAGTTTACCTAGAAAAAGACGGAGTCGAGAGTTAAAAAGTAAAACTTTCATACCTGGACTCAATGTCTTTTGCACTATAATTCTGTCATGAAGTGCTTTAGTGCGATCCTTGTAAATTCTCGAGCTCTCATACTCCTCATTCCTCAGCGCATCTAACTCTGAAATTTGCAGAAATCGTTCTCTCTTTGCTTTGTCCAAGTTCAAATTTAGAGTCTTGATTGCCCAATACGCTTTGTGCTCCAACTCCACTAGTAAATGACAAGCTTTTCCAAACACCAATTGGTATGGACTCATACCTAAAGGAGTCTTGAAAGCAGTCCGATATGCCCATAGTGCATCATGCAATCTACTTGCCCAATCCTTTCTTGATAAGTTGACTGTTTTCTCCAGAATTCCTTTAATCTGCTTGTTGGATGTTTCCACTTGTCCAGAAGTCTGTGGATGATATGGGGTCGCCACCTTGTGCTTCACACAAGATTTGTGCATTAACTTTTCAAAAATCTTGTTGCAAAAATGACTTCCCCCATCACTGACTATCACTCTTGGTGTGCCAAATCTGCTAAGAATGTTCTCCTTCACAAATTTAACAACCACATTAGCATCATTAGTACGGGTGGGGATTGCCTCCACCCATTTGGAAACATAATCAACAACAACTAAAATATATTCATAACCAAAGGACTTGGGGAAAGGACCCATGAAGTCTATTCCCCACACATCAAACAGTTCAACAACAATATATGACTGAAGGGGCATTTCATTCCTCCTCCCAATATTACCTACTCTTTGACAACGGTCATAGTGCTTACAATACTCTTGAGCATCTTTAAATAAGGTAGGCCAGTAAAAACCACTTTGTAGCACTTTTTCTGCAGTCTTTCTTCCTCCAAAATGACCCCCACAGTGAAGGTCATGATAAAATTGAAGAACACTCAGTTGTTCTTCCTCAGATACACACCTGCGAACTATCTCATCTTTGCATATCCGAAATAGATAAGGTTCATCCCAAAAATAAAACTTACTCAAGTGTAAAAACCTTTTCTTTTCCCGAAATTACATGTTAGTACGCAATATACCACAAGCAAGATAGTTAGCAATATCTGCAAACCAAGGTGCATCAAATGCCACAAACAGCTGCTCATCAGGAAATGCTTCTAAATTTTTATGAATGCTATCAGATGCAAGATTTTCACTAAAGAAGGGTAATCTGGATAAATGATCAGCAACAACATTCTCACTACCCTTAGTATCCTTGATTTGGAAATCAAATTCTTGCAATAACAACACCCATCTAATTAAGTGCAGTTTAGCATGTTGTTTTGTTAACAGATATTTAAGAGCTGCATGATCAGAATGCACAATAATTTTTGACCCAATTAAATATGCTCTAAATTTGTCTAAAGCAAAAACAACAACTAACATTTCCTTTTCAGTTGTGGTGTAGTTCATTTGTGCATTATTTAGGGTTAAACTGGCATAATATATTACTCTCAAGTATTTATCAACCCTTTGCCCAAGAATAGCTCCTACTGCATGATTAGAGGCATCACACATGATTTCAAAAGGTAAAGACCAAACAGGAGCTACAATCACTGGTGCACTAGTCAATTTTTCCTTAAGGGAATTAAAAGCTTGCATGCATTGTGCTGTAAATTCAAATGGAACATCTTTCCCTAGCAAATGGCACAATGGTTGGCTTATTTTGGAAAAATCCTTAATAAACCTCCGGTAAAAACCTGCATGCCCTAAAAAACTTCTTATTCCCTTAACAGAGGTAGGTGGGGGTAACTTAGCAATCAATTCAACTTTATCCTTATCCACCTCAATCCCTTTACTTGACACCACATGACCTAAAACAATGCCCTGGGTAACCATAAAATGACTCTTTTCCCAACTTAAAGTAAGGTTACATTCAATGCATCTCTCAAGCACAAGAACAAGTTTATTGAGGCAATTATCAAAAGAATTACCAAAAACAGAAAAGTCATCCATAAATACCTCAATAAAATCATCTATCATGTCTGAGAAGACAGACATCATGCATCTTTGAAAAGTTGCAGGTGCATTGCACAAGCCAAAGGGCATACGCCGAAATGCATAAGTCCCAAAAGGGCAAGTAAAGGTAGTCTTGGACTGATCCTCTGGTGCAATCGGCACCTGGTAGTAACCTGAAAGGCCATCCAAAAAACAATAATGTGAGTGTCCAGAAAGTTTATCTAACATCTGATCAATAAAAGGAAGAGGGAAATGATCTTTCTTTGTAGCATTGTTCAACTTCCTATAATCGATGCACATTCTCCACCCAGTAGTAGTCCTAGTAGGAACCAATTCATTATTCTCATTTTTCACCACAGTGATTCCAGATTTCTTAGGAACTACATGTACTGGGCTCACCCACTCACTATTAGCAATTGGATATATTACTCCTTCATCCAGCAATTTGAGCACTTCCTTCTTAACCACTTCACTCATATTTGGGTTAAGGCGCCTTTGAATCTCCCTCACAGGTTTAGCTCCCTCTTCTAAAGTGATTCTATGCATGCACATGGAAGGGCTAATACCCTTGATGTCACTCAATCCCCATCCTATTGCTCTCTTCAATCTTTTAAGCTCACTCACCAACCTCATCTCCTACCCCTCACTAAGTTCACTAGATATTATCACAGGTAAAGTGTTGTGATCTCCTAAAAACACATATTTCAGATTCTTAGGTAACTCTTTCAGCTCTAACTCTAGTGAAGGGTTCTTCTCTTCTTTTTGAATGGGAGGAAGCTCACAAGCTAGGTCCTCCTTAAGTTCCTCTATTTCAGCACTTTCTAAGGTCTCAAGACAACTGGCTATTTCTGCATCAAAAATTTCCAAATCACTATCTAAGATCAATGCCAGCTCCAATTTATCAGAGGAACCTGTCTGCAAGAAAACATTTGAAACAACTACATCAACACAATCAATGAAAGAACAATCCTCATATAAAGCAGTTGTAGGAATAGGAGAAGTGTTAAAAATAGAAAATTCAACAGTTTGTCCTAAGACAGTCATTGATAATTTACTATTTTTAACATCTATCAAAGTGTTGGTAGTCGCCATAAAAGGCCTACCTAGCAGAATGGTGTGTGCAGATGGTGAAGAGTTACTTACTTCCATGTCAAGAACAATGAAATCCACAGGTACTATCAAACCACCAACTTTAACTAACACATCTTCTATAACCCCTTTCGGGAATCTAAGAGATCTATCAGCTAATTGCAACACCATTTTTGTTGGTTTAAGTTCCCCTAATTCTAAATCAAGGTACACAGAATAAGGCATTAAATTCACACTGGCTCCTAAATCACACATGCCATCAGTACCCTTTCCATTCCCTATAGTAATTTGAATGATAAAACTTCCAGGATCCTTTAGCTTAGGAGGTAGTTTATGCTGCAAAACAGCACTAGCTACCTCTGAAACTATCACCTTTTCATTCGGCTCATACCTCTTTTTCTTGGTATTCAGTTCTTTGAAGAATTTAGCATAAGCCGGCATGTTCTTAATTGCTTCAAGTAAGGGTAAGTTGATACTTACCTTAGACAGCATGTTGAAGATATCTAAAAATTGCTTATCTTTTTTATCATCCTTCAACCTGCTGGGGAATGGTATAGGTGGCCGGTATGGATTGCTTGCCTTGTGCAAATCTGCTGTAGGGGACTTCTCCATTGATCTTTCTTCAGCACCTTTGTTCTCTAGTTCTCCTTCCTTTTTATTCTCTTGCTCATCTGCATTCACAGAATTATTTTCAACATTATTGTTAATTACCTTGCCACTTCTAAGAATAGTCACTGATTGTGCCTGCTCAGGTTGACTTGGGAACTTCCCCTTTTGTTGAATCTGCATCTGTTGAGCAAGTTGCCCCACTTGAGTCTCCACCTTCTTAAAAGATGCTTTTAGCGAATCCAGCCTCTTGTTGTTCATCTCTTGATTTTTAGCACTGACTTGGATAAAAGCCTGTAAACTTTCCTCCAAACTCTCTCTCTTAGGCTGACCTTGATTTGAGGATTGGCCCTGCTGTTAGTTCTGTCTCTGGAGCAAATGGAAAGGCTGTTGAGCATTATTTGTTGTCCAGGAAAAATTGGGGTGACTCCTCCAACCAGGATTGTAAGTGTTGGAGTAAGGATCATTCCTGGCTCTTGGTTGAAATCCCCCCATAGCATTAACTTGCTCAGCTTCATTCCCAAAAGACTCATATGCAGAGGGGCATATATTTGCTCCATGCCCAAATGTCCCACAGATTCCACACACTTCTTGAGTAGATGAAGAAATATTGTTCTTCATGTTTAGCATCTGCACCTGTCTTGTCAATTCAGCTATTTGACTAACCATTTCACTATTGGTTTCCAATTGATTCACCCCTTTACTTCTTCCCCTTACACTCTTTTGTTGAGAATTAGCTCCCAACATCTCAAAGATCTCATAAGTCTCATCAGCTGTCTTTTCTCCCATGGCTCCCCCAGCTGCATTGTCAACAGTGTTCTAAAATTGCTGGGTTAGACCATCATAGAAAAACTGATTCAGAAGTTGAAGTGGGTAGTGATGATGTGGACACTGGATCAATAGCATCTTGAATCTGTCCCAAGCCTCATGAAATGGCTCTCCTTCAAATTGAGAGAATGTAGCAATCTTCCCTCTCAATTCAGCCGTCTTTTGATGTGAGTAGAACTTGCCCATGAATTTATTATAAACTTGCTCCCAAGTTGTCAATGAGTTTTCGGGCAACATCATAAGCCAACTCTTTGCCCTATCCTTCAAAGTATATGGAAAATACCTCATCCTCAACTGATCCTCTATTAATCCTCCCAATGGAAAAGTGTTGAGGGTGGAGTAGAAATCCCGAATAAAGTTCAAAGGATCTTCATTTGGAACTCCATAAAATGATGGCAGCATATTGTAGTGAATGTTCTTCAACTCATAATTCCTTGCTGCATCTGTTAGTCTTATGCAAGAAGTGGAAGTTCCAATGACAGGTCTAGCAAAGTCTCTCATTGTTCTTTGCCTTTTTTCAGCCATTTTAACAGATTGTGCAGATTCCGACTCAAAATCAGAAGTGTCCTCCTCTGTAGTATCAAATCCTGTGTACAATTCAAACTCTTCCCTGCTCCTTTTCACTCTCTGAATTTCTGGAATGAATGGATATAACTCTCCTTCGAGTGATCTCCTGCCTTGCATAAACAAAACTTTCTAGGAAAAAGAAATTATTAAAAGCAAAAGACAAAATAAAATAAAAAATAAACAATGAAAAATAATTTAAAATATTTTTGCCTAATAAACAATTTCGCCAATTAGCCTCCCCGGCAGCGGCGCCAAAAACTTGTTGCGCTCGAATTAACTCTACCACAAAGCGTCACTCGCAAGTATACGAGGTAGCTGTAGCAAAGGTGATCGCCCCAAGGTCGTCTCTCAAGGAAGCTAAAGTGACTAATTGATTATCAGATTATAAATAAAAAGTAATTAAGAAATTGAAATTGCTAACAACTAATGAAAAAGATTGATTGAAGTTTAAAACGAATAAAAGTAAATTAAGCTGATGTTTTGATTCACTTGATAGGAAGGTCTAGGGTTTGCACTTCTCTACTACTTATATGTATGAACGGTTATTCCTCTTAACTAATTTAATTTCAAAGATTAAATCTCAAACAACTCAATTAATCGAGTCAAGGAAATAAGCTCTCGTATTCAAACCTCATTCAACTAATCTTGTTACAATTGAAATAATCTTTTTAATAGGTTATATCTCTAATTCACCTAAGTCCTTAATTGAATTGTTCCAGCATTAGACTTCATCTCTCAATCCATCATCTAATACCTAAAACACATAATTGGTGGCCAATCAATTATATACTAACAATATTCCATTCAATCAAGGCTAAAGAAATTATTAGCTAAGAGAATAACCAATTCATACAATCATAGCATATCCATACAAACCCTAGACTAGATCAAATTAGTTCATCATGCTATCAAACATACTCATCTCATTAATGTTCAAAGAAATCAAATTAGACATGATAATATCCATTAATACAATTTCAATGAAAATAAAGAGAATAAGTTTGAGAACAAAACCAAGTTACAAACTCCTTGAAGCTTCTGAAGAATCTCTTGTTCAAATCTTGCAAGAAGGATGTATCAATGGCTAGAACAATCTAATCTAAGCTAGATTAATCCTAAAGTGTAATCAAAATCAAGAAAACAAAGTTAAAACCCTAACTTCACTCTCTGACGGCTCAATTCAATCTCCAATTCGTCAACAACCACAAACCCTAGCTTTTCTTTTCCTTTTATATGAAACTTCCCCTTTAAAAAATTCGCTACAGCTTTGATTCATGAGAGACCCGGCCATGTTGGATGTGACTTGGCCATGTGGGTGCTCTTTGGAGGGACACGGCCAGTGACTTGGCCGTGTCCCTTGCATGTGTCACCTACTGTGAGAATTTCTTCTTCTTTGGTTGAGTGACACGGCCAGTTGGAGGTTGACTTGGCCGTGTTGGACCCTTTTGGAGGGACACGGCCACTGACTTGGCCGTGTCCCTTGCCTGTGTTTGCTTCTGTGAGATTTTAGTCTTCTTTTCCTCGGATGTAAGTGAGACACGGCCAAGTCAGAGCAACTTGGCCGTGTCTGGGCTTCTTTGGAGGGACACGGCCACTGACTTGGCCGTGTCCCTTGCCTGTGTCCTCTTCTGTGCCTTGAACTTCCTTTTAACTTGGTATGGGACACCACTACAAAAAAAAAATGCTATCTGCAACGGACAGAATCCGTCGCAGATCCGTCGCAAATCCGTCGCAAATCAAGATTTGCTACCGATCTGCGACGGATACAATCCGTTAATAAAAAAGGCGTCGCAATTTTCAATTTTGCAACAGGCCATCGCAGATTGCGACCGATTTGCTACCACTAGGCGGTCGCAGATTCCGTCGCAGATTTTCGTCGCAAATTCCGCCACAGATTTCGTCAAAGATTTTCGTCTCAAATTCGTTGCAGATTTCATCGCAGATTGCCGTCACAGATTCCGTCGCAGATTGTCGTCGCAGTATCTGTCGCAGATTCCGTCATAGATTTCAAATATCCATCGCAGATTCATAGCAAATACGTAGTAATTTAATATTGATTTTTATTGGAACTATTTGTATTATCAATTAATTTTATGAGAACTTTATAAATACATTTGGAACATTTAAACACAATCTAAAAAAACACTAATTACATTGATAAAAATAATTCTTTTATTAATCTTCAATAGAATAAAATATTTTACAATTTAACTATACAAGTGTTAAGAACACTACTATAAATAATCTATCTTGAAAATAACAATATAGATCTTCAATTATCATTTTCTGTTGAATCATGACTTGCATCATCATTATTAACCTGTAAATAATATTAAAAAGGGTAAATGAAAAGAATAATATGATACACGTTAACAAAGTAATACTGTGTAGGCTTTTTCATTCAACTCGCGTAGCTGCTCAGGAATTTTGTATATACACAAGATGTTTGTCGTCGGGCGCAGGTTTTCCAGCTCTCTTTGCATTGACTTTGCTAATTTATTCAAATCAACTATTATCTGAACCGCTGGCGCCCGACCAACATTTACCTAATTTTTCGAGATGGCTTAGATGTCACTGTAACATGCTCAGCCTCCAGCTCTTTTTTCTTCAAACAAAATGCCAGTTAATTAGTTACAGCAGAGGCAGCAGGAAATGTTACAAACATAACAAGTCATTCACCATACCATCGTATCCCTCATCTTCTCAAACAATATCGATTTCACTGGGTCTTTCCCAATCCATCGACAAAGCTCTAAAGTTAATCCTTTGGAGTAGGCACGGACATTTTGATCCTGATGGTCAAACAATTCTGGAAGCATCTTTAGAATCCTCTTAGGGGGGACAACTTTGGCTCCAAATTCACTAATCCCAAGCAAAATGACAACTGACAATTAGATAAACATATAAAAGAGACAACAGTATTTGTAAAATTGTATGTAATGCACAAACCTTAATGCTTGAAACATGACATCAATTGCAGGCACAACAGCTTTTGCAACTTTGTTTTTAATTGCTTTCTCCATTGCATCCTACAATCATCATGCGCTTGTATTGATCTCACAGAAATAAATAAGACAAAATGAAATATAACAAGCTTGACCAGCGATAATACAACTAGAAATTCTCATGAATGGCCATTAAGAAAATCAACCATATGCAACCTACATAGAAAAGTAATAACAAGATAAGAAGAGGGTGGCAAAAAAAAAGCATGATAACTAACTATCCCCATGAAGAAACTGGTAAGCAAACAAGATAAATAGTGAACCATCTACCTTGGTCGTGAGAAGTCATATATGATAATCTGAAGGTTATTATATTTTGCTTCTCTTGCACAAGTTCTCAGAAGATGAGAATCTTTATGATTTGTCATGATAAAAGCATTGAGCAACTTTCCAATGGCATGTTCAACAGCAGGATTCCATCTATCACCATTGACTCTCTGCAGTGCATAATCATCAACCAAGATGCATTAGTAAATGATAGCAAGAATACCATAGTACTTAATAACTGAAACTGAAACATAGTTATTATCAGTGGCCAATAACAGATCTTCAACCCAGAATATAAGCTGCATCTTATCCAAAGAGCAAATAAAAAATTCAGTTGCCATGAAAAGGGTATCAATTAAAGTAAACAGCTGGAGTCAACTCAACTAAATCCAAACTAGTTTGGACCAGTGACATTGATCCTTTTCCTACTCCTAACTATGAGCTTGAAACCATTCCTAAACTAGCATATTAATACATTTGTTGATATTGATCACCAGATGGACACCAATTGGACCTATAGGCGGTCTGTTAAAACTGTTTGTGATATCTTTCAATAATACGTAGAAGATTAATTAACTTCTCTCCTCCAAAGGCCGTAACCTATCAAAGAACCTTTTATAAAGCTAACCAATAATGTCATAATCAACTTCATTTTATAAACAGAATTTGCATTAGCATATAAATCTAGACACTTAACAAGAAACAAGCATTAATTTTTTTAATTTAGATCCATTGATTATGTTTATAGTAGTCCAGGAAGTGAAACTATTTTAACTTTTAACAGATAAATAGAATATGTACACATTAGAAGCCACACAAAGTCTCCCATTAGAAAAATAAACTGTCACAGCATGAGCATTAGCCTCACACTGAACCCTCACAACAACCAAGTCAAACATAAGTCTGAAACCACCACCATATAAGTCTTCAATTCAGATCTCCTGCAATATTTGTTTACACAAATCACAAACAGGAGTAAATCAAATTTTCATGACATCCTGCGGTGGCAAAAAGTTTCATTGCACAATGCATCAACAATTATTATACAGACAACCATAAAAAATAACAAAGATGACAACTAAATGGAAAGCTTCTAAAGGGAAATCTAATACAGAAGGAGTAATTTTTTTCCACAACCACTCCTGATATTTGAGTCACTTTTACCTAGAATTAGAGCCATATTAAAGAACATATCTAATGCATGTGACTGTCAACCACGCATTGTAGTTCCTTCATCCTTTCCTGTACTTCAGATTCTTCAGCCTGTGGGAAACCAAAAATTAGTGGCATAAAACTATTACAGTCATTGCATACCATCACAAGGCACTGAGCCTCTTCTGGGTACGTTGTTTAAGACAATCATCTCCAACTAATTGGGGTTGAACAGGACAGATAATTTCGCTGCCCAAGAGATTAATTGCTGATTAGCTGGTAGATCCATTACCAATTGCAAATAATGGATGTTGTAGGGAATTTTACCTTTGGATTTGGCAAGGTTCGCTAACATGCACCTAATTTACTTCTCTGCATGGGTTTTTAAATGAGAATTGTGCATTCTTAATGTTTACCATCATTATATATACAGTTAGCATCACAATATCGAACAGATGTGTTCCCTTTCCTCCTACATAGTTATATACCACATCAACTCCCACTAAACTCCTAACAGATCTCATCACGCCTAAGCTAAAAATAAACCAAAAAATAAAAATAAAAATGAAACAAAACAAAAATGAACTCACCGAATTCGCGAAGGCGTGAATCCTTAGGATCGGTAATGGAATCACAAACGGAAGCCAAGTCGATGTTAGCCTCGTTCCTCACCTTCCAGTTCTTGTGTAATAGTCGACCTTCCCATGGCAACTTCTTTGCCTCTTTTAACAATTTCTCTTCCTCCGACATTGCTTTTCTTCACAATCTATAGCTATTCTTTATCGATCTCCGTAATGCCGGCTAACTTTCTGTGATTTCTTTTACTTTCCGTTGTGTTTTCCTCCGCCGATTGCCGGCAAGAGAAGGAAGGGGAGAGAGAGATGGCAGGGGGAGGAGGGAGAGGAAATGAAAAAATGAGGATACAGAGGAGTGCGTACGATATGTTCTATTCTATCACTCAAAAACTCAAAAAAAAAAAAAAAATACTAAAAACAGCAGAGAGAAAAAGAGGGGTATTTTGGATTGTACATTTCAAAAATTTTTGTAGTGAAATATATATTTTTTAAAATTAAAAAAAACTATAAATAAATATTTAGACAAGAAATATTTTTAATAATATTTCCACTTTTTAAACTAAAATATTTTATTTGGAACCACATTCAATTTTAAACTTTTATCATAGGACAATGGTTGTTTATAAATTAGTGATTTTTTATAAGAAGTAGAAATAACTGAAGCTTTTTAAACTTAATTTGAATGATTTCTATAATTATAATAATTAATTATCTTCTAATTACTCAAAACTTTGAAATTAGATAATCATTCACATTAAATTTATTATGTTCTTAATTTAATAATATTGACAACTCGTCTAAATATAAATATTTTTTAATATATATTTTTTAATCAAGATATAAATATTTTGCGACGAAAATTTGCATCGACTAGACAACCGTCACAGATTTACTATGAATTTGCAACCGATTTGCGACGGCTTCCTCAAAATTCCTTCAGTGTGTTTATCTGTCGCAAAACCGTTGCAGATTCGTCGCAAATTTGTGACGGAAATTTTTCGTCGCAGATTTTCGTCGCAAATTTGTGATGGAAAAAATTTTCACGAAAAAATATACCCGCCAAGTATCCGCGCCAACTTTTGTGACGATTATTTGCGACGGAATGATTTTCATCGCAGATCTGCGACTGATTTGCAACGGATTTGCGACCAATTTCTCAAAATTCCTCTGACTTGTCCTTCTGTCGCAAATCCGTCGCAGTTTCTTAGCAAATTTGCGACGAAAACATGTCCGTCGCAGATTTCCATCGCAAATGCCGAATATTTTTGTAGTGCACGGCCAGTGACTTGGCCGTGTCCTCTGCCTGTGTCAGCTACTGTCCCTTTTTTCCTTCAATTTTCTTCCTTGCCTTTTTTTAACCTAAAACAAAACTCAAACAAACTTTAAACAAGAAGCAAATAAACAATAACCAACAAAACATAAACACCATACTAAAAAAACTAGATCAAAAATATCATAAACACTGAAATAAACTAAAACTACCAAAATTAATAAAAACACTAAATAAACCGATTTAAACTAACAAAATACCTAAATAAAATAATAATTATCATAATAAACAGGACACAAATCTATAACAAAAACTAATAAAACATCTTTCACCAAACTTAACCCTTTCTCTTCAATCTAACCCCAAAAATCAAAGTTAACAAAACAAAACACAACTTCAATCATACCAAATCAACCATAAACACATCTACAACAACCATTCACCAAACTCATTAACACAAACTCAAAAGAAATCAAAGAAACAAGTTGGAAACTTACCAAAAGTGAAGAAAATCCTTAGAACTCCAACTTGATCTCTTGAAATCCTTTAATTCCTTGGTTTTGGAAGCAACAAAATCTCTCCCTCTTGAAGATGGTGGTGATGGCCGGCCAAAGAAGAAAGAAGAAGAAGAAGAAAGTGCAAAGTCAACCACACTCTTCTCTTTTAACCAAACACTTTCCCTAAATCACTCTCCACCAAGCAATTTAACAATATAATATAAACCCACTTACATCATCTTCCACTATCTCTAATATAATAATATAAAAAACCAAATATCCACTACCACTAACTTATATAATTAAAATATCTTTAGTCCATAATAAGACAGACTTGCATATAATGTATATATCTCCATATACATAACATATACACACCTTCCTATTATCTTCTCACTTAATCATAAATACACTTAAAATCATATAATTAATTCTCAACAAATAATATTTTCCAAAAATTTTTAGGGTATAGTTTGGGATATTACATTCCTAACCCCCTAATGGGTTCAGAAAGTTGGGCATGTATGGGGAAGGTGAGAAATGCCCAGCACCCCACAATGCCCGGTTCATTAGAACCAGCCTCCTTTTCAGGTCTTAATATTATAAAATTCTTAAATATAACAATATTATCCAACTACGTGCGATCATAAGAATAAATAAATACTTTATCAAAATCACAACAATGTCCAAACAAAATAAATAAATGAACACCTATCCAAGGATGGAAACATGTCCTTACATCGTCCATATCTAAAACTAAATAGGACACCCACCAAAAGGTGGAAACATATCCTTCACATTAATTCCAAAATATGAAAATAATTAAAATTACATAAAGATTAATTAATGAGGTACCCAATCATGGAAACATACCTCTTACAATTTTTGAAACCAAAACAAATCAATAAAAGTAACAATCACTCATCATAAATAAAATTTTCATTAAACATATAAATTAAAGATATAAATAAACCATTAATCAAAACATATAATAAACATGCTCCTAACTTAAATAAAGCAAATAAAGATACAAGTTTAGATTTATGTCTCAATTTTAGGTTTTTTAATTAACATTTAGGGTTTTAGGATTTTGGAATTAATACAATTATTATTATTATTATTTTGGCTACTGTGAGGGTTTTTAGAAAAATGAAATTGATTAGGGTTTTATAATTTTAAGAAGTAGTAGGGTTTTTGGTTAATCAAATTAGGATTTAGGGTTAACATCATGAAATTAGGGTTTTCAGAAAGAATAAATTAGAGTTTGCTATTTTTAAAAAATAATATTTGTAACTTAAGATTTTAAATGAATTAGGGTTTCGTGTTTTTGAAAAACCAATC
This sequence comes from Garcia nutans, assembly GCA_947685225.1. NCBI lineage: Eukaryota > Viridiplantae > Streptophyta > Magnoliopsida > Malpighiales > Euphorbiaceae > Garcia > Garcia nutans. The sequence goes on from CANTUV010000013.1 coordinate 6,392,201, forward strand.
AAAGTGTATAGATTATATGATATATGAATATGTTTGAAGAGATTAGATGCTACTGTAAAGAAGGCAAGATCTTCAAGATCTTCAAGACAAAAAGGAGCTGAAGGTTGTTAAGAAGGCAATTATTGAAAAGACCGAGACTTCTGATGTTTAAAAGATGATTGCTGATTTAGAAAAGAAATTTGAGAAAAAATTGAAAACCGAAGAGGTGTCCGAGATCGATAAATTGTTTGAGCTAGATGAAGAAGTTTCGTACAAGTTCAAGATGCCATCTTTTGCAAAGTACAATGGGACCGAAAATCCTCATCTCCATGTGAAGCAGTATATCACTGCCATGCAATCTGCCCGAGCTACTAAGGCTCAAACCCTAAGGTACTTCATGCTCTCATTGGAACCTGTTGTCCAAAATTGGTTCAATACATTAGATGAAGGAACACAAAAGAGTTGGGATCTACTTTACAAAGCGTTCATCCAACAATATGGATATAATGTTGAGTTGGAAGTTACCTTAATGGAAGTGGTGTCCATTAGACAAAGGCAAAATGAGAATTTTGTGGACTATGTGAAGAGATGGAGAAACAAGGCCGCTTTGCTCAAGAAAAGGCCCAATGAATCCGATCAAATAAGGATGATTATGAGAGGCGTCCTACCCAATCTCCATGAAAGGATGTCTTACACCCTTATAAGGGATTTCAAAGATCTTCTCCAAGCTGGTCTACAAATTGAAGAGTGGGAAAGGGAGAAGAATCACTTTTCAATAAAAAGGAATGAGAAAGGGAACTACCCGTCTGGCAATCAAAGCACACAAAAAGAAGTCGATGTCAATACTACTGGTCAAGCAAATAGAAGGCAGTTTTTAGATCTGGGGAAGCCTTTGTCTTGGGTGTTCGACAAGCTACATAAGAAAGGGTTGTTACAACCATTGGCTCCTCAACCTTTGCCTAGTCAATTACCCCTAAAATTTGATACTAAGGCTTTTTGTCAATTTCATCAGACTCAAGGACATGAGACTGATAGATGTACCCAATTAAGGCATGAGATCCAAGATTTGATTGATAGTGGCAAGCTACCCAAGCTGGATAAGCCCAACACCAAAGACAATCCATTACCAAGGTTCAATAGAGTACCTCCACCGGCAACCTTCATGGTGGGAAAAGGATTGGAAGAAGATTTTGTTTTATCATCCTTTCAAGATGGAAATATTGAAGATGTGAAGGGAAAAGAAGCTTAAACTCAATGAACTTTCCTTAGCTTGAATGATGCCTTTCAATTTTGCTTTCTTTAATATTTAATTGGAACAATCTTATTTTTCAAATTGTGTTTGTTTGAATACATTACTTTCATCAAAATATTTTTTTTGTTCTTTGTTCATTTTGGTGTTCAACTGATGAAGAATCTAGCTTGATGTTCATAAATTATTGTGTCTAGGCATCATGACTTGAATGACTTTACTAGGTGAGGGAATTGTTCTGTAGCATTGAGTTGTGTATGCTTACTTAGAGAGGGCTCCTGCATAATTACCTTTGTCTAGGTCCTAGTCAGTCTTAGAACATGCTTTGACAAACTTTCGAGGCAAAATTAAACTCTGCTTATTTAAGGAAGAGATGATCTAGGCATTATTTGACGAGCCAACAACTAGTATCCACCCTATTAAATATTAATCCCTAGTTGTCCTTTTGAGCCTTCATAAAATTCTAGCTTTCTTTTTATTGGCTTACAAACCTCAAAAACCTACCCTGAGCTGTTGTGATACTCTTAACGAGTCTTATGATCACTAAGATGAAGAGGCAAGAAGATCAAAGAAAGCAATGATTAGTCAAGATCATAAAGCTAGTTGAAGTTCTCAAGACTATGAAGATAGTTGAAGTTCTCAAGACCATAAGGGTAGTTGATGTTTTTCTCAAGACCATAAGGGTAGTTGAAGTTCCCTTAATATATCCAATATATCAAGACAACATCGGAGTAACAAATGATTTATCCTTGTTAAAGAAGATTTATGTTACTCCACTCATCCATTATTGGGAGCTCAAGTTGATACAAAAAAGACAACTCTTTTAGAGCTTGAGTAAAAAAAACAAAACAAAACAAAACAAAACAAAACAAAACAAAACAAAACAAAACAAAACAAAACAAAACAAAAAAAAGAAGAAAAAGGAAAAAAAGAAAAGAAAGAAAAAAGAGAAGAAAAAGGGAAAAAAGAAAAAGAGAAAGAAAAGAAAAAAGAGAAAACCCAAAATGGTTCAAAAAGCCAACTGAGTTCTCTTTTACCTAAGACAACAAAAGGCTTCCATTTGGTTTATAAGGACATTTTGACTTGAATTGGTCCAACCCAATTAAAGATTTGATCAAAATCAGAGGAAAAGGAGAAAGACCATCTAGTGCTTAAAAGTTCTATACTTGACAGCCCTACAAGGAAGAAGGACAAAATGATAAAATGCTCAAAGAAAGGGAAGAGTAAGAAAAATAAAGAGGAAAGAAAAGGGAGAAGAAGAAAAGAAACAAATTTAGATCTTAAACTTTATGCAAGGATAAAAACTGTCCTAATCAAGATCCAGATTAATGCCAAGAAGATAGAAAGAATTTGGAGTCTAGCAAGATTGCCTCCAAGCTGCCTAAAATTCAAATAAGAAATTTATAGTGTGAGGGTTTGTCCATTGTGTCACATCAGCTCTTATCACAAAATGGCCTTCATTTAAACCATGTCCCTTATAGACCCCATTTCAAGCCTATAGAAGGCCTGTTGATCTCTCTTGGTAGGTAGAGTCTATTAGTGGAGATAGTTTGGATAAGCATGCATATGAGATAGACAATATTTAAACTCAAATGAGACCTTTGGCCAAGTAATGTGTATGTGCCTATTTGAAGTGCAACAATTCTTGCTTAAATGGAAATAATTCCTGAGTTTAGTACGGTAACTAGGGTTGTCATGTTATAGATGTGCTAATTTGGAAAAATCAAGTCTTGAGGTATATTGACATTGATTTGGCAAAGCCAACATTTGATTTCAAAATTAAAATTAAAAAAAAAAGTGTTTTGTCATACAAAGCCTTCAAGCTAAGGGGAGTATGTTGAACTGTCGAGTCTCCAAAGGACACATTAGGCAAAGGAAATTATTATTGACAAAATTATGAAGAAACTACCAACCAACATGCTGAAATACAGTTTGAAATGAATGCATCCCTGACTCTGCTGCTTAGGGTCTCCACCACTCATGTTTTCAACATCTTGAAGATAAAAGCCACAAATGCAAAGCTTTAGATCATTCCAATGCAAGATTTGAGCAAGCGTCAAAATGAAACCAATGAATCAAGGGGGCATGGAAAACCTATTCGCTTGTGGAAGCTCCAGTCATTTTGCAAAGAGAAGAAATACGTGCTTGTGCAAAGACCTAGACAACAACAACATCAATTAGAGTCCGTATAGAAAAATCATGGGCTTGAGCCTACACTGGGGACAAAGTGTCTCCTTTTCAATTTTTTTGAGTCTATATACCAAATATTTACAAACTCACTTGCAAATATTTCGTCACGCAGGGGGCAGGAGAAGATATGAGGGCCAACTAAAAATAGTTGAATTTTTGCAAAGGAAGAACAAAAAAGAATGGAATAAAGAAAAGAGAAAATTAGAATTCCCAAAAGAATGAAGATGCAAAAGACAAAAGATCAATCCAGCTAAAAGAGCTGAAGCCAGAGTGAAGACCCGATCTCAAAGGATGAAGATCCATTTTCAAGGGTGAAGACCTGATTTCCATGGATGAAGATCCATTTGCAAGGGTGAAGATCCAATCTCCAAGGATGAAGATCCATTTGCAAGGGTGAAGATCCAATTTTCAAGGATGAAGATCCATTTTTAAAGATGAAGACCTAATTCCAAGGATGAAGATCCATTTTCAAGGGTGAAGACCCAATCTCAAAGGATGAAGATCCAATTTCAAGGGTGAAGACTCGATCTCAAAGGATGAAGATCCATTTGCCAAGGTGAAGACCCGATCCCAAAGGATGAAGATCCATTTGCAAGGGTGAAGACCCGATCTCAAAGGATGAAGATCCATTTTCAAGGGTGAAGACCCAATCTCAAAGGATGAAGATCCATTTTCAAGGGTGAAGACTCGATCTCAAAGGATGAAGATCCATGATACCAAAGGATGAAGATCCATTTGCAAGGGTGAAGACCCGATCTCAAAGGATGAAAATCCATTTGCAAGGGTGAAGACCCGATCTCAAAGAATGAAGATCCATTTGCAAGGGTTAAGACCCAATCTCAAAGGATGAAGATCCATTTTGAGGGTTAAGAACCACCATGCATAGAACAGCCGGAGCAGTCAGACTTCTCAACTAAAAGGTTAGTCAAATTCATTCTCAACTAGAGGTTCTGAGTTTACTTCAAATTTGGACATGCCTCATTTGACTAAAGCTTTCCTGGATTGACTAAAACAAAGTTGTCCTGCATGCTACACTTATCGTGTACCATAGATTTTACATTTGTTAATTCCTTAGAAAAAGTAATGTTAGGATGAATAATAATAATAACAATAATAAAAGATGTTTTCTTTCCTTTTATAATTTGTCGTCATCTTTTGTTATTGTATTATTTATTTTATCTAATAGTTAGATTACTTTTAAATAGTGCACATAGGACAATTTTAATATTAATTCTATTTTATTAAATTGGGAAACAACAAAATATAAAGCCAACATACACAAGATCACTCTTGTAGCCAACTAGCCCTTTCAGATTTTCTAATCGATAATTTTCTCTCATTTAGCCCTATTATTACCTAGCTCGCTGTTTCAGGCTTTTGGAACTAGCAGAATGCTCTAACTTCTGCCTAAGCCACCCTTTTCATATTTTCAACCTAGCAAGCTCTTTATATATATATATAAAACCTCTTCAACCTGTCAATGTTCACTGGCTCACTAAACTCATTCCCATCCATGTCTGATATCTTGACTGCACCTTTGTTCATGACTTGCTTTACAACATATGGTCCTTCCAAACTAGTTCTAAACTTTCCTCTTGGATTAGGGACATTAGGCTTACACTGCTTCAATACTAAGTCACCGACTTTAAACTTCTTAATCTTTACTCTTCTATTATAGGCCCAAGTTTTCTTCCTTTGATACAGTTGATGATAATATAGTGCTTTTAACCTTCTCTCTTTTAATAAAGCTAACTGTGTGTATCTGCTCACTACCCATTCCATCTCAGGCAATTCAGCTTCTAGGACCATGCTTAACGATTTGATCTCAATCTCAATTGGCAACACTGCTTCCACCCCATAAACCAAGGAAAACAGCATCATTCTAGTCGGGGTTCACACACTTGTTCTGTATCCGTGTATGTCTTGGTACTTAATCAATCTGTGTATGTCTTGGTCATCTTGGATAGAATCTACTTAATTGTCTTTTTTGTTTCTTCCACTGCACCATTAGCCTTCGGTCTATAAGGGGAAGATCGGTGATGATGGATTTGGTACTTCGAGAATAAGTCCCTAACTGCTCCTTAAAACTATACCCCATTATTTGATATCATTTTGTGTGGGACCCCATCTACAGATGAGATTCTTCTCAATAAACCTAGCAATTTGTCTTGCTCACAGCTTGTTGAAAGATTCAGCTTTGACCCTTTTCAAAAAATAATCCACTGCTACTACAATGAAGCGGTGACCGTTTAAAGTCGTCAGATGTATATCTCCTATAATGTCAGCCCCCCAAGTTGCAAAAGGCTAGGGTGGAGACATAGAATGCAATTCATCAGGAGGCATGTGATTGAAATTACCATACATCTGACATTGCTAGCACTTCCTCACAAACTCAATACAATCTCTCTCCATGGTCAACCAGTAGTAACCTTGTCGAATTATCTTCTTAACCAAAGCTAACCCATTCATGTGTGGACCACAACTTCCCGTATGTATTTCTGACATGATTTGCTTAACTTCAGACTTTCTTAAGCATCTCAAGTGCACTCTGTCAGGCCATCTTCGATATAAGTCTCCATGAAAGGTGATGTATTGTAAGGACCATTGCCTTATGGCTCTTTTCTCTTCCCTTATTTCCTCCAATGGGTATTCCTTATCCTCCAAGAATTGTCTTATGGTGTCATACCACACATCATGGTGTGTATCAGTTTCCATGATTGTTTCATATTCACAATAAGAAGTTGATGAACTGGTCAAAACCAGAGGTTTAAGAAATAATTGATAGGATTTTCCCACAGCGAAGCCAATGTGGCTAGGGCATTGACCATCTGGTTTTCTTCTTTTAATAAGTGTATGAATCTGTACTCCTTAAAATTTTTCTTCATCATGGTCATATAATCATGGTATGGTTTTAACTTCTCTTCTTTTAACTCCAACTCTCCATTCACTTGGGATACCACTAACAATGAATCACCAAAGACTTGCACCTTACCCACCTTCATAATCATCAGGGTTTTCAAACCAAAGATTCATGCTTCATACTCCACCATATTATTGTTTCCTTTCAGGTGATTATAGTATTACTCCTAAACCTGCTCCCTTTTTATTTACTGCTCCATCAAAGTACATCTTTCATGCCTTTACTTCTATAGCCTCTAAATGTTCATCTTGAAATTCCAAGACTTCCTCATTGTCTGGTAATGGTTGCTGGGCCAGGAATTTTACTACTCCTCTACCTTTGATTATTTTCCTAGTTATATATTCAATCTCAAATTCCTCTAAAATTATCAACCATCAACCATACTTCCCAATCAAAGAGGGTGTCTTCCTTAAATATTTCGCTGGATCCAACCTGGAAATTACTTGCACACTATAAGACTAAAAGTAATGCCATAACTTCTTGAAAGACCAAACTACAGCTATACAGGTTTTTTCAATGATACTATACTTAATCTCATAAGGAAGGAGCTTTCTACTCAAATAGTAAACTACATGCTCAACCCCTGACTCATCTACTTGGGCTAGCATAGCTCCTATTGACTCTTCCTCTACTGCCATGTATAGTAATAAAGGTTTATCGGGTTTAGGTTATTTCAAAATAGGTGGATTCAGCAAATACTCTTTTATACACTCAAAAGCCTTTTGACAGTCTTCATTCCACTTGAATGGCTGGTTCTTTTTAAGCAATTTGAAGATAGGCTCACAGATCGTGGCAAGCTTTGCTATGAACATGCTAATGCATTGCAATCTTCTGATGAACCTCCAAACTTCCTTCTCCGTCTTAGGGGCTCGCATATCCCTGATTGTCTTAACCTTGTTAGGGTCAGTCTCAACGCCATTTGGGCCAATCACATGCCCTAGCATTTTACCTGAAGTAACTCCAAACACACACTTATTTGGATTCAACCGGAGATTATATTTATTGCTCTCTCGAAGAATATCTCTAGGTTGTGAAAATGTTGTTCCCTTGTATCTGAATTTACCATCATGTTATTAACATAGACCTCAACTTCCTTATGCATCATGTCATGAAACAAGGTGGTGGCCATCCTTTGGTAGGTTGCTCCAGCATTCTTTAGCCCAAATGGCATCACCCTATAACAAAATATACCCCATGTAGTACTAAAAGTAGTTTTGGCTTTATCTTCTTTGTCCATTAACACTTGGTTGTATCCGAAAAATTCATCTATGAATAGTATAGCACGCTAGAGGCTGCACTATCAATAAGGACATCTATATGGGGTAAAGGAAAGTCATCCTTAGGGGAAGCCCTATTCAAGTCACTATAGTCCACACAGACCCTGATTCTTCCATCTTACTTTGGCACGGGAACTATGTTGGCTATCCAATCTGAATAATCTATCACTTTAAGAAACTTGTATTTGTTTAGCGACTTCTCCTTTAATCAATTCTACCCATTATGGGCTCAATCGTCTAAGCTTTTGTTTATCAAGTTTCATGTGAGTGTAAATAGTATTCAAGTGCTCGACTATGTCTCGATTTATTCCAGGCATGTCCTCATAAGACTAAACAAAAACCTCTTCTTATTTTTTAAATATTTTTTCTAATCTCTCTCTCATTAGGAGTAAGGTCGAATGCTATGCTAATGTTTTTAGGATTATCAGTTGTTCCCAAATTTAATGATTGCGTATCAACAGAGTTAATATTAAAAATGCTCATGTAACAACTATTTGAATGTATGCAACCATCCTGAAAAACATCATGCAAGTAAGCTAAATCAAACTTTATTGCATTCATCTTAGAAAAGAAAACATCATCATCCTCATACAAAGTAGAAAAATTAAAATCAAAATCAAAATCATTGTTCTCAAAATCATAAACTGAAACATCTCTTCAAACTTTTCTTCAACTAAGGCAATAATTTCCCCTGGAGCCTTCTGGGATTCCAGGATAGCATTCCTTCTTTCCTTCTGGATTACGCTCCTTGTCAGATGGTAGGATGAGCTCTTTCTTCATTTGTTCAACTAGTTCAGCAACATCAACAAAAATCTCAAAACCCAAGATCAATTTTCCCATGAACATGACTGGAGCTTTGACAAAAATCTCTTCAAGTGGTGGGAAGCTCATCTTCTCATTCTTCTTTGGCTGAACATTTTTGTTAGCTTCTTCATATCCCAACCCTTTCTTGGAAGTCTGAGTCTTAAAATCTAGAAGTTTTGTCACACTGGTCTTACCCTTTCTAAGACCAACACCAGGCAAGTAGTTCATATTTTTCATCATAGCTAGGATCTTGGGTCTACCATTTCATCATTAGAAAATAAGCTACTTGGAAACTATTAGGAAGCCTCTCAATCATCAAAGCATTTACAACTTCATTATCTTCGGCCTTGATGACCACTGTCTCATCCCCATTTGGGAGCATGATCTTTTGATGGAGCATAGAAGGAACTCGACCAAGAGGATGAAACTAGGGTCATCCCAATAGTAGTGCAAAAGTGACAGGGATATCCAAAACCACTAACTCTGCCATAGATTGAATAGGGCCAGCTTTCACAATAGTTTTGATAGTTCTCTCGTCATGCCTCTTAGTATTATCATAAGCCCTAATTGTCACCTCTGTTGGGCTTAAATCCCTTGTTGACATAGCAAGCTTCGATAAGATTTTAAGTGGGCACACATTGATGGCAAATTGACCATCAACCATTACACACAGAGTTCTCTTTCCATTGACTTCAACTTTGATAAAAAGCTTCAACTTTGATAAAAAGCGGGAGGATGTGGTTTCTTCCCTCTTCTAGCAAATTTGCATCTAAAAAAGACACCATTCCCACATCAATCTTCTTCTGATCTCCCTCACATTTCATCACCCCCTCAATCTTCACAAAATTAACCAGCTCTTCTGGTGTTAATGAAGTGGAAATTGGCATGCTAGCCATAGCCTTGGCCATTATTTCTTGATGCTTCTTTGATGTAGCTAGTAAATCCCATATGCCGATACTAGCTTGTTTTCTCTTTAATTACTTAAGAACAACATCATCTTCATCTTCTTTATTTCCAGCTTCAACTTCCTTTCTCTTATTACCTTCTACTTCCTTTGGTGATGACCTTGCATAAGGCTTACTAGATCGAGTGTTCATAACTTCATCTTCATCGGGCTCGGATGAGGTCCACTCTTTCTTCTTGGGCTCAGAATCATAATCACTATCAATTGAGTCCCAAAACTCACTTACAGCACAAATGGCCAATTCCTTTTCAACCATAACTCGCTTCACCTTACTTTGCACCACTTCTTCTTTAGCTGCCTCTCCATCTACGTTTTGGAAAGAACACATGATAAAACTTTCACGCAAACCTCCTCCAATCATGAAAGTTGCTGGTGGTGGTACTCTGTTGAACCTTGGCAATGGATTGTCCTTGGTGCTAGGCTTGTTGGGTTCGGGTAGCTTCCCATTATCGATAAAATTCTGGATCTCATTCCTCAACCTTAAACATTTGTCCATGTCGTGTCCTTGCATTTTATGGAATTGGCAGAATGCCTTAGCATCAAAGTTAGGTGGGAGAGGATTAGGCAAAGGACGAGGAGTCAAGCATTGTAACAATCCCTTATTTTATAGTTTATTGAGAACCCAAGACAGTGGCTTCCCCAATTCTGAAAACTGCCTCCTTCTTCCTTGACCAGTTGCATTAACATCAATCGCCTTTTGCATGCTTTGATTACTAGACTGGTAGTTCCTTTTCTCATTCCTCCTTATAGAAAATTAGTTCTTCTCCCTTTCCCACTCTTTAATTTGTAGACCAACTTACAAAAGATCTTTGAAATCTCAGATGAGTGTATGAGACATCCTTTCAGAAGACTAGGCAACACCCCTCTTAAAATCATTCTAATATGATCTGATTCATCGGACATCTTCTTGAGCAATGCAGTCTTGTTCCTCCACCTCTTCACATAGTCAATGAAGTTGTCATTTGATTTCTGCCTAATGGACTTAACTTCCATCAAAGTAACCTCCAACTCAGAATTATACCCATATTGTTGGATGAAGGATTTGTAAAGTAAATCCCAGCTCTTTTGAGTACCATCCTCTAAGGTGTTGAAATGAGAGCATGAAGTACCATAGAGTTTGAGCCTTAGTAGCTAGGGCAAACTATATAGCAGTGATGTATTGCTTCACATGGAGGTGAGGATTCCTAGTTCCATCAAACTTGGCAAAGGTGGGCATGTTGAACTTGTACGGGACCTCTTCATCTTATTCAAACAACTAGTCGATCTTCGACATATCTTCAGTTCTCAGCTTCTTTTCAAATTTCTTTTCCAAATCAGCAATCAATTTCTCAACATTGAAAGTTTCAGTCTTTTCCATGGCTGATCTTTCAACAACCTTCAGCTCCTTCTTCTTGTCTTGAGGATCTTGAAAGTATTGAGCCCAGTCATCATCATCATCAATGACTACTTTATCATCATCAAAGGCTACTTCACCGACCTTAACCTTCCCTTTGCCCTTCGGCTTCTTAGGGCTAGTAGATGCCTCAACAGTGTTCCCCAAAAGTGCAGCCAATTGGATCTTCATGGTCTCAACCAAGGCCTCCTTCAGTTCTTCCATCTTGGCGTTGTCAACCATTCTTTGAATTTGTTTGGGATCCATTGCACTTGGTGAGAAGGTAATTGAGTTGCTGCTAGATTCTATATCATTGACATGTTATGCAATACATTTATGCATGTATGCATGTATGCACAGACAACAAGCAAACAAAGATAATTAGGACATTCCTTCCAACCTTATAACTTCCACACACGAATGGTGAGTCTCTTTTCCTAGGTATATGGTCAACAAAATACCAACATGAGATATTTTATTCGCAAAAAATTCCCTAGGATGATTTTAACCAATAGTTGTATTTTTAAACTTAGAAGTCAGTCCATGATAATTCCATTAATTTAGGCTATAATCCATTAATCTCAAATAAACAAGCTTTTATGCTATATTGAATTAAAGAAAAAATTAAGAGATTTATCATAAATAGATTTCCCATTTGAAAAAAAAAAAACAACTAATGATTCAGGCAAAAAATAAGCCCATGATTAATAATTCTTAGTATAAACTAGGGTCACAATAAATTTTTGGTATTTCATAATTGACCTAAATATTTGTAAGCTTTAGATGAAGCAAAAAATAATTTTATTTCAAAGTCCATTGGGCTTTGGAAGTTTTGGGTCATAAGGTGAATAAAGATTTTTGACCCATCTTGAAAAGGTTTCATGTCCAAAGACCTTCTTGAAAATTATTGAAAATAATTTTGGTCTTTTGGATTTAAAAGAAAAATTATTTTGAGCCTACAACATAGGTAGCTCATATTATAAAAAGAACAAACAAAATAAGTCATGGTTTAAACCAAGATAAATTAATCATGGTCAAACAACAAGCGTTTAGGGCAAAAACCTAAGGAAAATAACTAGGCCAATAACATGAGCTTCAGTCTTTAGGTTGAAAGCTTAGGTTTCCATAGCAAGTATATACCAAAAGGTACAAGGCTATGAGTGGTTATTCCATGCTCAATCTCCATACCTTGAGTGAAAGTGTGGTATCCCTTACACAACACAACACGGGTAGCACAGACATCTTAACTCATGCACACAATGCAACCTAAATGGTGCAATCAATAATATCATTATAAGAAAGAATAAAATAATATAAAGACCAATGGAATCAACTTCTCTTATCCCCAGTGGAGTAACCACTGTGAGCGGGGATTTTCGACCCCACTCCCATGTGGAATAGTTCTTGCGACTTTGACACTGTTAGGCTCAGGGCCTTAAAGAACACGAGCCTAAACTCAGAGAAAATGGAGTCACCACCCGGACGCTATGGGAAAAAGAAAGGGTGGATGACTCATTTCCTAAGGAATCCCCAATCCCCTAGTGGGTTCGGAAAGGTGGGTATGCATGGGGAAGGTGAGAATGACCCAGCACCCCACAACACCTGGTTCATTGAAACCGACCTCCTTTTTAGGTCATAATATTACAAAATTCTTATTTAATATGAAATTATCCATACTACATGCAATCATAACAAATAAATAATCATTTTATTAAAATCACAATACGTTCAAGAAAAATAAGTAGATAGGCACCCATCTGTGAGTGGAGATTTTTACCCCCACTCCTATGTGGAATGGTTCTTGCAGCTTCGACACTGTTAGGCCCAGGGCCTTAGAGAACACGGGCCTAAACCCAAAGAAAATGGAGTTCCCACCTGGACAGGCTGGCAAAAAAAGGGGTGGATGACTCGATTCATAAGGAATCCCCAGCCCCCTATTAGATTCAAAAAGTTGGGTACGTGTGGGGAAGGTGAGAATGACCCAACCCCCCCACAGTGCCCGGCTCATTGGAACTGGCCTCCTTTTCAGGTCTTAATATTATAAAATTCTTAAATGTAATGACATTATCCATATTACATACAATCATAAGAATAAATAAATACTTTATTAAAAATCACAGCAATGTCCAAACAAAACAAATAAGTGGACACCCATCCAAGGATGGAAACATGCCCTTACACCATCCAATGTCTACAACTAAATAGGACACCCACCAAAAGTGGAAACGTATCCTTTACATTAATCCCAAAATATGAAAATAATTTAAATTACATGTAGTCTAATTAATGAGGTATCAACAAGGTGGAAACATGCCTCTTACATAATGAAAAATAAAATAAACCAATAAAAGATATTCAACCATTCATCATGAAAGTAAGCCATTCATTATAAATCAAACAAAGATAACTAAGAATACAGTATGTAAAGCAGGATTCAAATAGTAATTAAAGACTAAATATACAAGCTAAGTTTTTATGAATTATGGTTTAGGAAAATACAATTAGGGTTTATGGTTTCTGTTTTCTTAAAAACAGGATTAGGGTTCTAAAGTTTTAGGGTTTATATTAAAAAAACTATGCTTTTAGGGTTTAGAGAATGTAACATCCCAGCGGCCCTGGGCTTACGACTCGGTCTTTTCACCCAGCCCGCTTCAAGGGACTGCTATAGTACTGCTTCCCCTCACGGTTCCACAGCAGGATTTGTTTATTTGGCCCAAGTCAAGGGTCACCTCCCTCGTTTCAATCCCAAGACCTCCTTAAGAGAGTCTGTTTCACTAAACGAGTACCAATTCTTCTAGGTCTTGGGATCAAAATGAGGGAGGCAACCCTTGACTTGGGCCAAATAAACAAATCCTGCTGTGGAACCGTGAGGGGAGGCAGTACTGTAGCAGTCCCTTGAAGCAGGCTGGATGAAAAGACAGAGTCGTAAGCCTAGGACCATTGGGATGTTACAGTTAAAAAGGCACCTTTTTAATGTAACACCCCAACCTTTAGGCTTCAAGGGCCCTAGGCCCAACCCAGCACTGGGCATGTCACAGTCTGGTTTCCCTCACGGGTCCACGACAAGATTTGTTTATTTGGCTCAATTAAGAGATGTCTCCCTCATTTTGATCCCAAGACCTCCTTAAGAGAGTCTTTATCCTGAAATGAGTACCATTTCTTCTACTCTGTGGACCCGTGAGGGGAAGCAGACTGTGACATGCCTAGTGTTTAGTTGGGCCTAGGGCCCTTGAAGCCTAAAGTCTGGGGTGTTACATTAAAAAGGCACCTTTTAACTGTAACATCCCAATGGCCCTGGGCTTACTACTCGGTCTTTTCACCCAGCCCACTTTAAGGGACTGCTATAGTACTGCTTCCCCTCATGGTTCCATAGTAAGATTTGTTTATTTAGCCCAAGTCAAGGGTTGTCTCCCTCATTTCAATCCCAAGACCTCCCCCATAAGAGAGTCTTTTTCACTCAACTCATTTCTTCTACTAGAAGAAATGGTACTCATTTAGGGAAAAAGACTCTCTTAAGGAGGTCTTAGAAATGAAAGGAGGGAGGAAACCCTTACCGTGGGCCAAATAAACAAATCCTGCTATGAAACCATAAGGGGAAGCAATACTGTAGCAGTCCCTTGATGCGGGCTTGGTGAAAAGATCGAGTCGTAAGCTCAGGGCCGTTGGGATGTTACAGAGAAACTAATATTATTATAATTATTTTTTAGTATTAGGCTACAATAAAGATTTTGAAAAATAGAATTAATTAGGGGTCAGGGCTAATACCATGCAATTAAGGTTTAGGATGAAATAAATTAGGGTTTTGGAATTTTTAAGAATAATGATCATAGCTTTGAAGTTGGAATAAATAAGCTATTGCTAAAAAATATTTGAGCAAAAATTAAGCGACATCAAAAAAAGTTTAAACAAAGATATTAGCATGCTGACTAATTAATCATGTATTTGGAAGAAGTTATGCTAATAGGCTACTGGATTCAATTTTAAATAAAGATCATGCATGTCCCACGTTAAAACTATCAAAAGCATGTTATAATGAATTGATTAAGAAAATACCATCGTTTGTTGGCTCCACCATAATTGTACCATTGGAATTCTAGGAGAGCTTGATCAAGACAACACAGCCTTGTTGCCTTGTGAATTGGAGTGTTCTTTTTTTTTTTTTGGTTGCTTAGGGTTGCTTTAAAGTTCAAAAGTCTGATGATAATTCTTGAGTAATTTTTTTTTGCCGTCCTTGTTTTTGTGTTTAAAACTACTATTTATAGGAATTTAAAACAAAACCTAATATGTTAAGGAAATTAAAATTGTTTAGGAAATTATTTGAAGTTTCCAAGTAAAATAGAGTTTTGGCAAAAATCGACCAACGGGCTGGCACGGGCGAGCGAGCAACGGGGCTGGGTAGCTATGACACAAGCAATGAACAAGCGCCTATGAGGTTAGGTGAGGTGCTACCCAATTCACCGCAGGCTTGACGGCCAAGCCTGCGGTGAATTGAGGCAGGCCAATTTGCCGCAGGTTACGCCTGCGGTGAAATGGCTTTTCGCGTGTCGGTCTGTCTGATTTTTTATTTTTTTATTATATATATATTAAAAATAAATAAAATAAATAGTAAATAATAAATTATATTGAAATAAGTATTAAAATAAATAATAAATGCTAAAATAAATAATAAATACCATAAAAATTATTTCAAACTTATTTTAAATTATTGGACTAGACTTTGTCAAAAATTAAGGGTCTACACCATCCATGGATGGGAACATGCCTTTACAATTGTCCAATGTCCAAAAGAAAACAAATAAAATAGGTTACCCACTAATTGGTGGAAACGTATCCTTTACATTGTTCCAAAACTTAAAATAAATTAAATTACATGAAGCTCAACAAATGGGGTACCTGCAATGTAAAAACATACCTCTTACAATTCCTTTGAGTAATTAATCAAACAAATCAATAAGCAAATATTTGAGCATTCATTATAAAATCAAATAAAAATAAATCATCCATCAAGACATATAATAAGCACGCATCCAAACTTAACTAAAGTAATAGATATATAAATGTAAGGATTACATCTCAATTAGGGTTTCTTGAATAAAATTAAGATTTTGAGGGTTTAGATTTAAAAACTAAGGTTTTAGGGTTTAGATTTAGAAAATAGGATTTTGGTTTAGAAAACTAACATTTTATATATGTTTTTTGAAAAGGATTGGGTTACTGTACAAATTAAAGGAGGAGATGATGAGGAAACCAGTGATGAAGAGGAGGAGAGAGAATCTATCTCTTATTCTAAGGCTGGAACCTCTCAGGTAAATACGTGTCATTCTACCATTGGAATTGCTTCTTTTTCAACCTATTTTGACTATTCTCATGATTATTATAGGCTGTCAGCTCATTTGATCTTGAGGCTAGACCTTCCTCTGTGTTCCTCCATTTGCTTCTTCTCACTAACTGGACGTGTCATCTCATCCACAATGCTCTGATACGAGTAACCTGGTGGGTCACCCTGTTCCATGATGATTTATGCTATATATGTATGCATGACTATGCATGCTCTTACCCTTTCATTTTTTGACTTACAGTGGATGCTTGAGGAGCAAAATAAGAAACTTCAAGAGGAGTTAGCTGCTAGCCACCAACAGATTGCCCATCTCGAAAGATTGAATCATCAATCGGAGTAAAACTTCTGAGACATTCGATTCTAGGAAATGAGGGATGTTGGTGCTTCATCTTCTAGGGGACCCCAAACTGATGACCATGAGATTCCTTCATGTACTCCAGATGATTACTACTATAGGCCTGAATTCTAGGGTAATAGAGGTTCAGGTGCTTCTTCTTCAGGTGGACTTGGGACAGATGATATGCCTGCTCCTCCAACAGGCGATGACTTTCTCAAAGCTTTGTTTGATTATGGACCACCTCCTCCTTCTAAGTGATAATTGTATTAATTGAGAAAATATTGTAATAATAATAATAATAATAACAACAACAACAACAACAACGATGATAATAATAATAAAAACAAAAATTTTTACTTTTTACTGCAATTTTTGACTTTTCTTCTTCTTTTTCTTTTTTTTTTATCATTTTGTATTATCATTATTATTATTACAGTATACACAGAAGTCCCTCTCACAATTAAAAATCCTAAAACACCCCTGATTTGCAAATCCAAACGTAAAGCGGCAACTCAAAATCTTTTAAATTTCCTTTCCTTGCGTGTCTCGGCCTGAATTATTACTCTTCCTTGTCAACCTCGATGGACAAACTAATCCCTTATATAAAGCTTCTTTCAATACTATAATTCCCAACAAAAACCAAGAAATTCTTCGCAAAATTTTGTTTGAATATCAAAAATCCTTTTCAATAATTTTAAATTTTTTTCTTTAATTTCAACAATGAAAGAACTCAATTTGAAGAAAATTAAATGTTTATTTAAAAAATGAAAGCTATTCATTGGAAGCAAGTATCTTGGTCTTAAATTAATACTTTGAAGTGCTTTCAAAATGTTAAATTAAACTATTCATTTCTTCATGCCATGGTTTCCTTTTGGGATGTGAATTATAGGACATTCAAGGTAAATGACTTTGAGATATGTCCCGTGATTGAAAAATTTGAGGCCATCCTTGGATATCCAAGCAATCACTCAATGGCATTGCCCATATTGACTTCCAAAACTCAACAAAAGATGCAAATGTTGTTTCAAATTTCAAAGCCTAAAGTTTCGCATTGACTGGAGGTGAGAAAATTTTACTTGGTTCCTTGATTGACTTTTGCATTTCTCATTTGACTACTACCAAGGCATGGGAATGCATGCTTTGTCTATGCTTGCTTGGACAATTCTTGGTTGTTTCTTCCAATAGGGACATTGATCCACAAATATTGGATATCGTGGACCAAATGGAAGGAGGCTTGTCGCCGATACCTGTGATCTCTGCTGAGACCCTAGTTGGATTGGATCAATTCAAAATAAAATCATCGAGGAGATTGGCCAGAAGTCCCTCGCTGCTACAGATAATTACCTAAATTGCTCTTTCAAGTTTTCAATTTAGGCCTTTTTCTTTTTATTTTTATTGCTCTAATTTTTACCTAGTCCTCCCTTACAGGTTTTTGAAACTAGCGAGCTGTCCTAACTTTTGCCTAAGTCGCCCTTGCAAGTTTTCAACTTAGTGGACCCTTTTTCTTATTATTTTCTTATTGGTTCTAATTTTTTCCTAGACCGTCCTTGTGGGTTTTCTGAACTAGGGAATTGCCCTAACTTTTTCTTAGGCCTCCCTTGTGGGTTTTCAACCTAACGGGCATCATCATTTTTTCTTTTTTAATTTATTTTATTTGTCTTAACATATTTGGCTTCAAGAGCGCATCTGCTTGCTTGACATTCCATCCATGGATTTTGCCAGATATCTACCGTGACATCACTTTTCTAGGAAACTATTCCATCCTGCTTCTTCATATGCTGAATGGGCTGACTGGATCCACTCATGTGCTGCAGTCGACATTCGTTGGTTAGTACCTTGGTGGAAGAATTCTTGTATCACCATTCGAACATATTTGATGTATGTTCCTCTTGCTACTCTTCATCTAGGTACTTGCTATGATCCTCACCAGCTTGATCGTCAGTATGGAGCCGAGCCTCGAGGTTCTGAGTTTACTCCTGACTTGGACATGCCTTGTTTGACTGAAGCCTTCTTGGATCAGTTGAAGCAAAGCTGGCCTATATGTCACAGTTATCGCCTACCATAGATTTTACATTTTGTTAATTCTTTAGAAAGAACAATGTTAGGATGAAAAATAATGAACATAATAAAAGATGTTTCTTTTCCTTTTTATAATTTGTCATCACCTTTTGCTATTGTGTTATTTATTTTACCATATTTGGTTAAATACTTGAAACAATGCACATAGAACAATTTTAATATTAACTCTATTTTATTAAATTGGGGAACAACCAAACATAAAGCCAGCATACATAAGATCACTCTTGTTGCCAAAAACCCTTTCGGGTTTTTAATTGACAATTTTCTCTCGTTTAGCCCTAATTGTTGCCTAATCCACCCTTTTGGGTTTTTGGAACTAGTGGACTGCTTTAACTTTTGCCTAGGCCGCTCTTTTTGGGTTTTCAAACTAGTGAGCTCTTTTTTTATTTACACATAAAACCTCTTCAACCTATCCATGTTCATCGGCTCACTAAACTTGTTCTCGTCCATGTCTAATATTTTGACTGTACCCTTTCTCATGACTTGTTTCACAATATATGTGTAGACCCTTAATTTTTGACCCAGTCCGGTCCAATATATTTTATTTAGTCCAAAATAATTTTTGTGTTATCTTAATTAAATAATATTTGTTTTAGTTTTTATTTTTATAATTTTTAAAAAATTATTATAATAATAATAAATAATAATAATAATAAATAAATAAAAATAAAATCCGCGATGGAAAAATTAGAGACAAAAAAATTCGTCGTCGAAAGCGTTGGATGAAATGGCCTTAGGTCATTTTGACGGCAGGAAAATCCTGTGGGAGAAATGGCCCATAGCCAATTTCACTGGCACGCCCGACGCTAGCACCTCGCCTCGCAGTTCTCGCAGCCCGACGCAGTTTTTGCCAGCGAAATTTTTTCGAGCAATTTTTTCTGAAACCAAATTCAATTTGGTTTCAGTTTTCTTTTCCTAATTAATGATAGTTTGCGTAAACAATTTGAATTCATCATATAAATTTCCTATAAATAAGACCAAGAAAACACAGAAAAAGGGGGACTGGAACTTTAGAACGATCGGACTTTAAAAATTTTTGGGCAGTGAAACAATCAAAATTTTTAGAGAGGGAAGGAAGCAAGCAAATCAATCCATCAAAGGTAACCATCTTGCCTTTGTCTTTGTTCATCCGAGAAGCAATTTTTGGTGGAACTAACAAACAAAGGTTTGAATATCTAATATGTTTTTTCCTTACATTAGCTTCAATCATTAAATTGTTTCTTTTGATTCTAAAAACTTTAGAACTCTAATTTATTTCTTCTAAACCTTAAAACCTTAAATCTTAAATCGTATCCTCTATTTTCAAAAACCCTAAAGTTATTTTTTTGTTTCTTCTAAAACCTAAGAACCCTAATCTACTTTCCAACTTTCCAAAACCTTAAATCGTTTTATTAAATTCTCAAAACCCTAATCCGCTTTCCAATTTTCCAAAACCTTAAAACCCTAAATTAATCCTTTTATTTCCAAAAACCCTAAAAAATACTTTCTGTTTTCAAAAACTTTAAATCGTCTTGCCTATTTCCAAAAACTTAATAAAACTCTAAAGTTTTTTCTCAAATCCTAAAACCAAAACATGCTTTCCAGAACACCAAAAACCCTAATTCTCTCAAAACCAAAATCATAAACCCTAATTTTCCTAAACCCTAAACCTTAAAATCTTAAAACCTTATAAATCTAAATATTAAAATTCAACACAGTAAGCCTAAAAACAACAATCCAGTAGTTAATAATCATAAACCTAATGTTTTAATATCCAAACCTTCATTTCATGATTTTACCTCTCAAACCCTAATTTGGTTAACCAAAGAACCTTATTAATTTCTTAAATTATAAAACCTTAATCCATTTCAAATCCTTTAAAACCTACATTAGCCTAAACCAATAAATTCCAAAACTCTAAATATTAATTAAAGAACTTTAAATGAGGAATAGTAAACTTCAATTTTTATCTTTACTTACCTTATTTGATTATGTAGTTTATTATATGCTTTGATTTATTTAAGTTCAATGCTTGATTTATTTAATTTATCATGGATGGATGTTTACTTTCTATTGATGTTTAATATCTTTGATGAATGATTTATTTATTATGAATGGTTGTTTATTTTTATCAATTTATTTTGATTTCCAAATGTTGCAAGAGGTATGTTTCCACATTGTGGGTACCTCATTAATTAAGTTCTATGTAATTTAAATTGCTTTTATATTTTTTGGACCAATGTAAAGGACATGTTTCTACCTTTTGGTGGGTGTCCTATAAGTTTAGACATGGATGATGTAAGGGCATGTTTCCATCCTCGGATGGGTGTCCATTTATTTGCTTTGTTTGGACATTGCTTTTATTTTAATATAACGATGCTTTATTTCAATTGTTGCATGTAATATGGATAATATTATTATATTTAAGAATTTTATAATATTAAGACCTGCAAAGGAGGCCGGTTCCAATGAACCGGGTTTTGTGGGGGTGCTGGGCCATTTCTCACCTTTCCCACACGTACCCAACTTTTCGAACCCATTAGGGGGTTGGGGATTCCTTAGGAATCGAGTCATCCACCTCTTTCTTTTTCCCAGCCCATCCGGGTGGTGACTCCATTTTTCTCCGGACTTAGGTCCGTGTTCTCTAAGGCCCCGAGCCTAAACAGTGTCGAAGTCGTAAGAACCATTCCACCGGGAGTGGGGGCGAAAATCGCCGCTCACAGTGGCAACTCCACTAGGGATAAGAGAAGTTGATTCCGTTGGTGTTTTTATTATTCTATTCTTTCTTATAATGATATTATCCATTGCATCATATTAGATTGCATTGTGTGCGTGAGTTAGGACGCCCTTGTTACCCATGTTGTGTTATGTAAGGGATACCATACTTTCACTCAAGGTTTGGAGATCGAGCATGACATAACCACTTATAGCCTCGTACCATTTGGTACATACTTGTTATGGGAACCTAAGCCTTTTTACCCAAAGACTAAAGCTCATGTAATTGGCCTAGTTACTTTCCTAAGGTTTCCCCAAATGCATGTTGTTTGACTATGGTTAATTTATCTTGGTTTAAATCATGGCTTATTTGGTTTGATCTTTTTCTAATATGATCTAAGTACATTGTAAGCTCAAAATAAATTTTTCTCTAAATCCAAAAGACCAAAGCAATTTTCAAAATTTATCAAAATGGTCTTTGGACATAAAACATTTCTAAAAAAGAAATAAAAAATTCTTTTCTCATGACCCAAATACTAAGCCCAAAATCCATTTTTTCTAAAATCTTTTTACAATGGGCTTAAAAATAAAATTATTTTTATCTAACCTTTTCTTATAAAGAGCTTGCAAATTATTTATGTCAATTATGAAATACCAAAAATCAATTGCGAGCCTAGTTTATACTAAGAATAATTAACCAAGGGCTTGTTTTTGGCATGAATCATTAGTTACTTTTTCAAGTGAGAAATCTATCTATAATAAACCTCTTAATTTCATTTTAATCCAATATAGCATAAAAGCTACTTTAGTTGATTGAATGGATTAAAACCTAATTAATGGGAATTATCATGGATTGATTTCCATTTTTGAAAATATAACTATTGGTTGAAACGTCCGAAGGAATTATTCAAAAACAAGATACCCCATGTTGATATTTTGTTAACCATATACCTAGGAAAAGAGGCTCACCATTCGTGTGTGGAGGTTATAAGGTTGGAAGGAATGTCCTATTTGTCCATGTTTGTTAATGGTTTGTGCATACATGCATACATCTGCATCTCATATAATTAATCCTTTCTGGCTCACAGCCCGGGATTACGATAGTCCAAAAGCTTACGACAATCAGACCTATGCTGGAAGCGAAGAATCTAGCAATAACTCAATCACTTTCTCACCAAAAACAATTGATCCCGAACAAATTCAAAGAATGGTGGATGAAGCCCTCAATGCCAAAATGGAAGAAATAAAAGAGGTCCTAGCTGAGACCATGAAGAACCAATTGACTGCAATTTTAGAAAATCACACCGAAGCATCTGCTAGCACCAAGAAGCCAAGGTACAAGGGGAAGACTAAAGTTGGTGAAGTAGTTTTTGATGATGAAAAGGTCATCATTGATGATGATGATGATTGGGCTCAATACTACCAAGATGCTCAAGATAAGAAGAAAGAACCGAAGATTGTTGAAAGATCAGCTATAGAGAAAACCGAAACTTCTGATGTTGAAAAGATGATTGCGGACTTAGAAAAGAAATTTGAGAAGGAACTAAAAACTTAAAAACTGAAGAAATGTTCGAAGTTGAAAAATTATTCGAGCTAGATGAAGAAGTCCCATACAAGTTCAAGATGCCATCTTTCGCGAAGTTTGATTGAACCGGAAATCCTCATATCCATATGAAGTAGTATATAACTGCCATGCAGTCTGCCCGAGCTACTAAGGCTCAAACTATAAGGTACTTCTTGCTCTCATTGGACCCTGTTGTCAAAAATTGGTTCAATAACTTAGATGATGGAACACAAAAGAGATGGGATTTTCTATACAAGGCCTTCATCCAGCAATATGGATATAATGTCAAGATGGAAGTTTCCTTACTGGAAGTGGAGTCCATTAGGCAAAGGTCGAATGAGAATTTTTTTTAATACATGAAGAGATGGAGAAACAAGGCCGCTTTGCTCAATAAGAGGCCCGATGAATCCGATCAAATAAGGATGATTGTGAGAGGGGTGTTGCCTAGTCTCCGTGAAAAGATGTCTCACACCCTTATAAGGGATTTCCAAGATCTTCTCCAAGCTGGTCTACAAATTGAAGAGTGTAAAAGAGAGAAGAATCGCTTTTCGGCAAGAAGAAATGATAAAGGGAATTATCAACCTAGCAATCAGAGCACGCAAAAAGAAGTTGATGTTAATGTGACTGGTCAAGGAAATAAAAGATAATTCTTAGAATTGGGGAAACCTCTATCTTGGGTTTTTAGCAAACTGCAAAAGAAAGGGTTGTTACAACCGTTAGCTACTCGACTGCTACATAATCCACTACCACCAAACTTCAATGCCGAGGCCTTCTGTCAATTTCATCAAATGCAAGGGCATGAAATAGATAAATGTGATTGTCTAAGGCATGAGATCCAAGATTTGATTGATAGTGGTAAGCTACTCGAGCTGGATAAGCCCAACACCAAAGACAATCCATTACCAAGGTTCAATAGAGTACCTTCACCGGCAACCTTCATGGTGGGAAAAGGATTGGAAGAAGATTTTGTTTTATCATCCTTTCAAGATGGAAACATTGAAGATGTGAAAGGAAAAGAAGCTTAAACTTAATGAACCTTCCTTAACTTGAATGATGCTTTTCAATTTTACTTTCTTTAATATTTTAGAATTATTGTGTTTTTCAAATTTAAAGTTGCTTGAAATAAATTACTTTCATCAAAATTTTTGTTGGTCTTTTTTCATTTTGATGCTCAACCGATGAGGAATCTAGCTTGAAGTTCATAAATTAATGTATCTAGGCATCATGATTTGAATGACTTTACTAGATAAGAGAATTGCTCTATAGCATTGAGTTGTGTATGCTTACTTAGAGAGGGCTCTTACATAATTACCTTTGTTTAGGTCCTAGTCAGTCTTAGAACATGCTTTGACAAACTTTCGAGGCAAAATTGAACTCTGCTTATTAAAGGGAGAGATGATCTAGGCATTGTTTGGTTAGCCAACAACTAGTATCCACCCTATTAAATATCAATCCCTAGTTGTCCCTTTGAGCCTTCATTTCTTTTCATTGGCATATAACCCCAACAACCTACCATGAGTTGTTGTGATACTTTTGACAAGTCTTATGATCACTAAGATGAAGAGGCAAGAAGATCAAAGAATGGAATGCATAGCCAAAGCCATGAGGGTAGTTGATGCTTTCAAGACCATAAAGGTTGTTGAAGTTTTCCTAATATCTCCAATATATCAAGACAACATCAGAGTAACAAATGATTTATCCCTATTAAAGAAGATTTATGTCACTCCACTCATCCATTATTAGAAATACAAGTTGGTACAAATAAGACAACTCTGTTTGAGCTAGAACCCAAAAAAAAAAGAAGAAAAGAAAAAAGAAGAAAAAAAAAGGAAAAAAGAACAAAAGAACAAAAGAAAAAGGAAAAAAAAAGAAAAGAAAAAAAAGAAGAAAGATAAAACCTAAAAAGGCGGCTCAGAAAGCCAACTGGGTTCTCTTTTACCTAAAGCAGCAAAAGGCTTCCATTTGGTTTATAAGGACATTTTGACCTGAATTGGTCCAACCCAATTAAAGATTCGATCAAAATCAGAGGAAAAGGAGAAAGACCATTCGGTTCTTGAAATTTCTGTACTTGACAGTCCTATAAGGAAGAAGGACAAAATGATAAAACGCTCAAAGAAAGGAAAGAGTGAGAAAAATAAAAAGAAAGAAAAGGGAGAAGAAGAAAAGAAACAAAATTTGGGTATCAAACTTTTTGCAAGGGCAAAGACTACCCTAATCAAGATCAAGATTAATGCCAAGAAGATAGAAGGAATTTGGAGCCTAGCAAGATTGCCTCCAAGCTACCTAAAGTTCAAATAAGAAGTTTGTAGTGTGGGGGTTTGTCCATTGTGTCACATCAGCTCCTATCTCAAAATGGCCTTCACTTAAACCCGTGTCCCTTATAGACCTCATTTCAAGCCTATCAAAGACCTGTTGATCTCTCTTGGTAGGTAGAGCCTATTAGTGGAGATAGTTTGAATAAGCATGCATATGAGATAGACAATATTTAAACTCAATCAGACCTTTGGCCAAGTAATGTGTATGTGCCTATCTGAAGTGCAACAATTCTTGCTTAAATAGAAATGATTCCTGAGTTTAGTATGGTAACTAGGGTTGTCATGTTATAGATATGTTAATTTGGAAAATCAAGCCCTGAGGTACATTGACATTAATTTAGAAAAGCTAACATTTGATTTCAAAATGAAAATTCAAAAAATAAAAAAATAAAAAAATGTTTTGTCATACAAAGCCTTCAAGTTAAAGGAAGTATGTTGAACCTCTAAAGGACACATTAGACAAAGGAAATTATTATTGGCAAGGTGATGAAGAAGCTGTCAACTGACATGCTGAAACATAGTTCGAAATAGATGAATCCTTGACTCTGCTGCTTGGGGTCTCCATTATTCATGTTTTCAATATCTCAAAGATAAAAGTCATAAATGGGAAGCATTCTTTTATTCCAGTGCAAGAAATGAATGGGCATTTCAAAGGAGTCAATGAGAATACTACTGTTGAACACCTCGGTCTATGGGTCAATGGAACGATTGTAAGTATCATTCATGCATATCATGCATACATGAGCATGTCACATTGCATTTTCTTGTATTGTATTGTCTATTCTTTATCAAAGTGAACAGCAAACACCTTGTGAAGTAAACAATCAAAAGAAAATATCAAATCAAGGGGGCATGGAAAGCCCGTTGCTTGAGAGAAAGTTCCAGTAATCTTGCATAGAGAAGAAATACGTGCTTGTGCAAAGAACTAGACAACAAAAACATCAATCAAAGCTTGCATGGAAAAAATCTTTGGTTTGAGCCTACACAGGGGGCAAAGTTTCTCCTTTTCAATTTTTAAGTTTATGCATGAACAAAACATTTTGACTCACTTCTAATGTTTTACCATGCAGGGGGGCAAGGAGAAGATATGAGAGCCAACTAAAAATAGCTGAATTTTTACGAAAGGAAGAACAAAAGAATGGAATAACAAGTTAAACCAGAATCTTCAACTGATAAAAGGTCAATCAAATCAAATTCAATCTCGAGTCAAAGTATCCCAATCCAATTTAGGATGGAGTATCCAAATCCAGTTAGGATCGAGTATCCCAATCCATTTAGGATCGAGTATCCCAATCTAATTTAGGATCGAGTATCCAAATCCATTTAGGATTGAGTATCCAAATCTAGTTTAGGATTGAGTATCCCAATCTAGTTTAGGATCAAGTATCCAAATCCATTTAGGATCGAGTATCCCAATCCATTTAGTATCGAGTATCCAAAACCAATTTAGGATCGAGTATCCAAATCCATTTAGGATCGAGTATCCAAATCCAGTTTAGGATCGAGTATCCAAATCCAATTTAAGATCGAGTATCCCAATCCAGTTAGGATAGAGTATCCCAATCCAATTTAGGATCGAGTATCCCAATCCAATTTAGGATCGAGTATCCAAATCCAGTTAAGATCGAGTATCCAGATCCAGTTAGGATCGAGTATCCAGATCCAGTTAGGATGGAGTATCCAAATCCAGTTAGGATCGAGTATCCAAATTCAGTTTAGGATCAAGGATCCAAATCCAGTTATGATCGAGTATCCAAATCCAGTTTAGGATCAAGTATTCAAGTCTAGTTTAGGATCAAGTATCCAAATCTCTCGGGTCCAGAATCCAAATTATCCTTAGGCCCAAAACCTAAAATCTCTTCTAAGTCCAAAACTTAGCTCGGGTCCAAAACCTAAATTATCCTTAGGTCCAGAACCTAGATTCTTTTCTAAGTCCAGAACTTAGCCCGGTTCTAGAATCCAAATTATCCTTAGGTCCAGAACCTAGAATCTCTTCTAAGTCTAGAACTTAGCTCGGCTCCGGAACCCAAATTATCCTTAGGTCCAGAACCTAGAATCTCTTCTAAGTCCAGAACTTAGCTCGGGTCCAGAACCCAAATTTTTCTTAGGTCCAGAACCTAGAATATCTTCTAAGTCCAGAACTTAGCTCGGGTCCAGAACCTAAATTATCCTTAGGTCCAGAACCTAGAATCTCTTCTAAGTCCAGAACCTAGCTCGGGTCCAGAACCCAAATTATCCTTAGGTCTAGAACCTAGAATCTCTTCTAAGTCCAAAACTTAGCTCTGGTTCAGAACCCAAATTATCCTTAGGTCCAGAACTTAGAATCTCTTCTAAGTCCAGAACTTAGCTCGGGGCCAGAACCCAAATTGTCCTTAGGTCCAGAATCTAGAATCTCTTCTAAGTCCAGAACTTAACTCGGGTCCAGACAAAAATTACCCTTAGGTCCAGAACCTAAAGCTATTCTTTGAGTCTAGAACTCAAACTGGGTCCAGAACCCAAAACCTCAACTATCTTAGAAAAATTAAGTCTTATTGCTTTTCATTCTCTTTTACTAAAGTCTTAGATCGTTCAAGTAGGGGCAAATTGTAGACCCTTAATTTTTGACCCAGTCCGGTCCAATATATTTTATTTAGTCCAAAATAATTTTTGTGTTATCTTAATTAAATAATATTTGTTTTAGTTTTTATTTTTTTATAATTTTTTAAAAATTATTATAATAATAAAAAATAATAATAATAAACAAATAAATAAAAATAAAAATAAAAATTCACAACGAAAAAATCGGCGATGAAAAAATTCGTCGCCGAAAGCGTTGGACGAAATGGCCCGCAACCAATTTAGCTAGCACGCCTGATGCTTGCACCTCGCCTCGCAGCTCTCGCAGCCAGACGCAGTTTTGGCCAGCAAAAATTTTTTTGACGTAATTTTTTCCGAAACCAAATTCAATTTGGTTTCAGTTTCCTTTTCCTAATTAATGATAGTTTGCGTAAACAATTTGAATTAATCATATAAATTTCCTATAAATAAGACTAAGAAAACATAGAAAAAGGGGGGACTTGAACTTTGGAATGATCGGACTTTAAAAATTTTTGGGCAGTGAAACAATCAGATTTTTCAGAGAGGGAAGGAAGCAAGTAAATTAATCCATCAAAGGCAGCCATCTTGCCTTTTTCCTTGTTCATCCAAGAAGCAAGTTTTTGTGGAACCAACAAATGAAGGTTTGACCATCTAATCTCTTTTTTCCTTACAGCTGCTTCAATCATTAAATTGTTTCTTTTGATTCTAAAATCTTTAGAACTCTAATTTATTTCTTCTAAACCTTAGAACCTTAAATCTTAAATCGTATCCTCTATTTTCAAAAACCCTAAAGTTATTTTTCTGTTTCTTCTAAAACCTAAGAACCCTAATCTACTTTCTAACTTTCTAAAAACTTAAATCATTTTATTAAATTCCCAAAATGCTAATCTGCTTTCCAATTTTCCAAAACCTTAAAACCCTAAATTAATCCTTTTATTTCCAAAAACCATAAAAAATACTTTATGTTTCCAAAAACTTTAAATCGTCTTGCATATTTCTAAAAACTTTATAAAACTCTAAACTTTTTTCTCAAATCCTAAAACCAAAACATGCTTTCCAAAACACCAAAATTCCTAACTCTATCAAAACCAAAACCATAAACCCTAATTTTCCTAAACCCTAAACCTTAAAATCTTAAAACCTTATAAATCTAAATATTAAAATTCAACATAGTAAACCTAAAAACAATAATCCAGTAGTTAATAATCATAAACCTAATGTTTTAATATCCAAACCCAAATTTCATGATTTTTTAAGCTTCAATTTTTATCTTTACTTACCTTATTTGATTATGTAGTTTATTATATGCTTTGATTTATTTAAGTTCAATGCTTGATTTATTTAATTTATCATGGATGGATGTTTACTTTCTATTGATGTTTAATATCTTTGATGAATTATTTATTTATTATGAATGGTTGTTTATTTTTATCAATTTATTTTTATTTCCAAATGTTGTAGGTATGTTTCCACATTGTGGGTACCTCATTAATTAAGTTCCATGTAATTTAAATTGCTTTTATATTTTTTGGACCAATGTAAAGGACATGTTTCTACCTTTTGGTGGGTGTCCTATTAGTTTAGACATGGATGATGTAAGGGCATGTTTCCATCCTTGGATGGGTGTCCATTTATTTGCTTTCTTTTGACATTGCTTTGATTTTAATGTAACGATGCTTTATTTCAATTGTTGCATGTAATATGGATAATATTGTTATATTTAAGAATTTTATAATATTAAGACCTGCAAAGGAGGCCGATTCCAATGAACCAGGCATTGTAGGGGTGCTGGGCCATTTCTCGCCTTCCCCACACTTACCCAACTTTTCGAACCCATTAGGGGGTTGGGGATTCCTTAGGAATCGACTCATCCACCCCTTTCTTTTTCCCGGCCGGTTCGGGTGGTGACTCCATTTTTCTCTGGACTTAGGTCCATGTTCTCCAAGGCCCTGAGCCTAAACAGTGTGGAAGTCGCAAGAACCATTCCACCGAGAGTGGGGGCAAAAATCCCCGCTCACAATATGGTCCTTCCCAACTAGGCCTAATTTTTTCCCATGGATTAGAGATATTAGGCTTACACTACTTCAACAATAAGTCGTCGATTCTAAATTTTTTGACCCTAACCCTTCTATTGTAGGCTCGAGCTATCTTCCTTTGATATAGTTGATGATGATACAATGCTTTCAACCTCCTCTCTTCTAATAAGGTTTACTGTGTGTATCTGCTTACTATCCACTCCATCTCAGGTAATTCAATTTCCAGGACCACTCTTAACGACTTGATCTCTATTTCAATTGGCAACACTGCTTTCATCCCATAAACAAAGGAAAATGGTGTCATTCCAGTAGGCATTCGCACACTTATTCTGATCCCCATAAAGCAAAAGGAAGCATTTTCGACCAATCCCTGTATATCTTGGTCATCTTGGACAGGATCTGCTTAATTGTCTTGTTTGTCTCTTCTGCTATACCATTAGCCTTCTGTCTATAAGGAGAGGATCGGTGATGATGAATTTGGTACTTTGAGAATAAGTCCTTAACTACTCCTTGAAACTATAACCCATTGTCTGATATCACACTGTGCGGGAACCCGTATCCACAGATGAGATTCTTTTCAATAAATTTAGCCATTTGCCTTACCCCCAGCTTGTTGAAAGATTCAACTTCAACCCATTTTGAAAAATAATCCACTGCTACTACGATAAAGCGGTGACCATTTGAAGCCATCAGATGTATCTCTCCTATAATGTCAATTCCCCAAGATACAAAGGGCCAGGGTGAAGACATAGAATGCAATTCTTTAGGAGGCATGTGATTCAAATTACCATGCATCTGACATTGCTGGCATTTCTTCACAAACTCAATGCAATCTCTCTCCATGGTTAACCAGTAGTAACCTTGTCGAATTATCTTCATAACTAGGGCTAAACCACTAATGTGTGGACCACAATTTCCCATATGTATTTCTGACATGATACGCTCAGCTTCAGGCTTTCTCAAGCATCTCAAGTGCACAACATCAGGCCATCTTCAATACAACTCTCCAAGAAAGGTGATGTATTGTAAATACGATCGCCTTATCTCTCTTCTCTCTTTCCTTGTTACCCCCCAACGGGTATACCTTATTCTCCAAAAATAGTCTTATGGTGTCATACCACTCATCATGGTCTATATTAGTTTCCATGATTGTCTCATATTCATAGCAAGGAGTTGATAAACTAGTTAAAATGAAAGGCTTAAGAAATAAATTTATAGGGTTCTCCCATACCGAAGCCAATGTGGCTAGGGCATCGGCCATTTGTTTTTCTTCTCTTGGTAGGTGTGTAAACCTGCACTCCTTAAAGTTCTTCTTCATCATGGTTAAGTAATGGTGGTATGGTTTTAGCTTTTCTTCTTTCATCTCCCACTCTCCATTCACTTGAGATACTACTAGTAATGAATCCAAAAAGACTTGCACTCTATCTATCTTCATAATCATTAGGGTTTCCAAACCAAAAATACATGCTTCATACTCCACCATATTATTGGTTGCCCTGAATTTCAACTTCTTAGCTAAAGGGATTAGATCCCCTTCGGGTGATTCTAATATAACTCCTAAACCTGCTCTTTTCCTATTTACTGCTCCATCAAAATACATCTTCTATCCTTGTACTTCTATGGCCTCTAAATGTTCATCAGGAAATTACAAGACTACCTCTTCACTATCCGGCAATGGTTACTGAGCCAGGAATTCTTCCACTGCTCTACCTTTGATTGTTTTCCTAGTTACATACTCAATCTCAAATTCTTTCAAAATTATCAACTATCGATCATATTTCCCGATCAAAGAGGGTGTCTCTCTTAAGTACTTCACTTTATCCAACTTGGAAATTGCTTACACACTATAAGATTGAAAGTAATGTCGCAACTTCTTAGAAGACCAAACCACAACTATACATGTAACACCCCTATACTCTATATAAGTACTATACTTATACCTTGTATACATACAGTACGTATATAAAATATAAGGATGTCACTTTTCAGTACTGTTTAAAACTTTTACCTTAGTTCCAAACAAAAATACATTTTATTTTAAGAACTATTACAAAACCATTATACTTTTGATGATATTACATATATATAAATTACCTTGTCTTTTCCAAAATTCACTTATGTATATTTACATTTTTATCAAAATACAACATAATCAAATTGTACATGTATTCACCACCTTCTAGTTGGTCTCGAAATACTCTTACCTTTCTCGTGGCATAACGTTTTGACTCCCGGATCAACCATCTACTCACTTGCGTGATTTACACAACTGTACTATGCTTGAAAGCTTAGTAGTACAAATAAATATTATACACATACATTACAGAAAAATCATACTTCATATATTAACATCATGTATCATCATTTTCTTATCATGTTTTCCATTTTCAATGTACTTTTCATATATTTCCACTAATCTCATAGTTTATATACATATACACATATATCATTACAGCAAACCACAATTCAATGGCTTATCAGAACATTCACGAAATAATACTCACAATTTCCACATCCATATACATAGTACACATCATATTGTATTTTCATAATCTCATTTCTCATCATTCATCATAGTTTCTCAAGCCACATTCATTTTTAGTAATTTGCTTATGTATTGTGATCATATCATTCCATAATTATAATCATATATCTCAAAACATTATATCTTAACAATACACAAGAATATCATATTTCATAACATTACATTTCATTATATTATTCAATTGTTTCATCATTCATGATTCACATTTAAACAAAGACAAGCATGGGCCCAAAAGAAACTAATATGCCAGTCAACTTCCAGAGTTAATGTTTTGGTTCAATAATCACATTTATCAAGCCCGTAGGCGATTCATTATCACAATGAGAAACATCTCATATGTAACATCCCAACTAGGCTTCAAGGACCAAGCCCAACCAAGCTTCAAGGGGAGTTAAGCATGCTAAACTTCAACCCAACTTGGCTTCAAGGACCAAGCCCAACCTTGCTTCAAGGGATTATTACTCTTAGGCATGCCACCAATAACAAAACTCTAAAAATTGAATAACACATTAGGCACACAATTCTTTCATTATTTCATTATCAATTTCATTCTCATTTTCTCATAATCATCTAGGCAACCATGCCTTAATTATTTCATTTGTATCATTATAGCCAACAACAATGGCTTCACATATCATCATTTGAGTGCACATCACAACTTCCATTGTTCATATATTTTGAATCTTCAACATATAATTCACATAGTTCATATTATGCAAAACATAGCATTATTCATATGCATCAACAATGTAGTGGGTTACTTAACACATTTCAATCCAAATGTGTTAAGTTCCAAAGTCATGTAAATGTATGCAATCATGTAAGGTTTGTACTTACCTCTAGAGCAATTCATACCAATTCCAAACTCCTCATCCAAGAATCCTTTAACATTTGGATTAGGGCAACTCAAATCTCTTCAAAACCTAATCCAAAGGTGATTATACACACTCACTTAGTGATACACATAAGAAAATAAGAATAAGAACTAACTAGGGCAAACTCTACACATGACACGCTCACCAACACGGGTGTGTCCCTGATCGTGACCTAAACCAACAACACAGAAGTTTTGACACGCTCAGCAACATGGGCGTGTCACTGGACGTGTCATTCATTCTGCCTCACAAAAACATTAACACGCCCAACAACACGGGCGTGTTCATGGCCATGACAATTACTTTATCTCTCAGTAGCTATGACACGTCCAATGACATGGCCGTGTTAATGGTCGTGTCACAAACGTTAAACTCAGTATCGTTGACATGCCCAACTACATGGCCGTGTCACTTGCCGTGTCAGGCAAAAATTATGCATTTTGAACTCTCATCCATGTAAACACAATCACTCCAAAATCCATACTACAACATCCTTAATCAACATTTTAGTTTATATTCATAAATCATCTATCAATTCAACACTTATATAACTTCAACATATCATAATAATAATCATTATATACATCATCCATGTATCAATTACTCAATTTTCCCCACTCATATATACTAAACCCTTGCTAAACAATTTCAACAATTCATCATCATCCTCACAAATAACCATATTATCATCATCTAAATACCAATTCAACATATATATATATATACTTCAATCCTTCATTATCATCACCTTCACACACTAACCATATCAAATATAAACTCAATCTATAGAAATCAACACAAGGAAAAGAACACTTACTTGAATTCTTTGCCAAATCTTCAATATCCACCTTCAACCCTCTTAAAGCCCTTATGAATTTGATGTGTATGTGAACAAAATCATACTCTTCTCTCTCTCTCTCTCTCTCTCTCTCTCTCTCTCTCTCTCTCTCTCCCACATTCAAGAAGAAGAAGAAGAAGAAAGAAAGAAAGAAAGAGAAAGCTTTCTTGTCAAACTCTCATCCTTATCTTATATATATATATATAATAATATAATTAATTACACCTAAAAATTCTCCACCACAAATATTGATCCATCCTTTGACTTCTTTTTCTCTTGTCATTATTATCATTATTATTATTAATTAATTATTTACAATTTACTTTTCCTACACCAATATATACATCATGTATATGTGGTGTATATGTTGATATATGTATATGTCTTATATATTGTATTTATATTTACCATATTTTTTTCAAATACAATATATACATATCATCCTTCATAAACATCTATCTCTTATAATATTTTCTTTACATATTTCACCAATATACTCTCTCACAACTACTATTCCAAAGTACATAAAAAATTGGGGTATTATAATACAAGTCTTTTCAATGATACTATACTTAATCTCGTAAGGTAGGAGCTTTCTACTCAGATAGTAGACTGCATGCTCAACCCCTGACTCATCTGCTTGGGCTAGCATAGCTCCTATCAACACTTCCTCTACTGCTAAGTATGGTAATAAAGGTTTACCGGGTTTAGGTGGTTTCAAAATAAGTGGATTTAGCAGATACTACTTTATATGTTCAAAGGCCTTTTGACATTCTTCATTCCACTCGACTGGATAATTCTTTTTAAGCAATTTGAAGATAGGCTCACAGATCATGGAGAGCTTTGCTATGAACCTGCTAATGTATTGTAACCTGCAATAAATCCCTAAACTTCTCTCAATTCCATTTAGACCAATCACGTGTCCCAACAACTTGCCTAAAGTAACCCCAAATACACACTTCTTCGGGTTTAACCTTAGCTTATACTTTACTGCTCTCTCGAAG
Organism: Garcia nutans; assembly: GCA_947685225.1. Lineage (NCBI taxonomy): Eukaryota > Viridiplantae > Streptophyta > Magnoliopsida > Malpighiales > Euphorbiaceae > Garcia > Garcia nutans. Next base: position 6,427,158 of record CANTUV010000013.1, read on the forward strand.
AATAACTCTATGTTTTGGAAGTGTTGTTCCCTTGTATCTAACTTTACCATCACATCATCGATGTAGACCTAGACTTCTTTGTGCATCATATAATGAAACAAAGTGATAGCCATCCTTTTGTCGGTTGCTCCAGCATTCTTTAACCCAAACAACATCACCTTATAACAAAATATGCCCCACGTAGTAATGAAGGCAGTTTTGGCTTTATCCTCTTGGGCCATTAATACTTGGTTGTATCAGAAAAATCCATCTACAAATGAGTGTAGCATTCTAGAGGCTGCACTATCAATAAGGGCATCTATATGTGGTAAACAAAAATTGTATTTAGGGGAAGCTTTGTTCAACTCTTTATTGTCTACACAGACCCTAATTCTTCCATCTTTCTTTGGCATGGGTACTCTATTGGCTAGCCAATCTGGATAATCTATCACTTCAAGGAACTTTACTTATATTTGTTTAGTGACCTCTTCTTTAACAAATTCAGCCCATTCATGTCTTAACCATCTAAGTTTTTGTTTGATAGGTTTTATGTGAGTGTAGGTAGGAATCAGATGCTTGGCTATGTCTTGACCTATTCCAGGCATATCTCGTGAGACCAAGCAAAAACCTCTTCATATTTTAAAAAAAAAATTTCAAATCTCTCTCTCTCATCAAAAGTAAGGTCGAATGCTATGCTAATTGTAACACTCCCACACCCAATACATACACACTACATACACCACAATGTAGTATACATGTATCGAATATAGAAATGCTACGGATTTTATTAACATTCAAAACATTTTAAATAATACCATCATCTTTCTCATATACATTATAGATAGTAAATACTCAATTTGTAATATAAAACAAAATACATATATAAATACATTTAGTTAATACGCAGCGGAATATAGAAAACATTTACATATATGAAAGCATTTGAATACGTATTTACAATTATACATATATTTACATTATAAACCATATTTACAAAATATAAAAGAGCTATACATGATTGGCAATTCTTCTCTGATCTTTAAGTTCCCAAAATCAACTGTTCAACGTCTACTCTCACTCGGTCTAGAAGAGCTCTCGGGTTCAACTCTATCAGTTCTATCACCTGCGCGATTAAACACTATCGCGCTAAGCCAACGGCTTAGTAAGATAATCATGCTAATGCCATGCTTTAGTGCAATGAAATGTCAATTCTCAATCCATATCATACATATAACATTATATATGCAAAGCTAACAACATACTATTGCATATCACAAAGCAATATCATATAAGCACACCACATTTTAACATCTTTCCACCTTCTTTATTAATTAATCAAATTATCATTCATGATATTTATGCAACATAGACACCTATGGGCCCAACAAGTATTTAATATGATATTCAGAATTCAGAGTTACTGCTTTGGTTCATAATTACGATAATCAAGCCCGTAGGCAATATATCTCATATCTCTATTCATATAGAGCGTAACAGACCCAGTCTCTTGGACCATCAACTCGGCTAACCTTGAGGAGATCCTCAACCCGGCTAGACTGTTACCAATTATATATATCATAATCACAATTCTCATAGTGTAACAGACCCAGTCTCTTGGACCTCTATTTACTTACATGAAGAGATCCTCAACCCGGCAAGACTGTTACCTTTCATTTTATAGGCATGCCTCCAAATTCAGAACTCTGAAACTGAATAACATATTAAACATACCCTATTTCATTTATCTCTTTATCATTCTCATTCTCAATTTGCATATCATAACAAATAGGCAACCATGCCTCAACACTCTCATTTGTACATTCATAGCCACAAACAATGGCTTCTCAACATATTTGAATAACCATGTCTCAATTCACAATATAACACATCACCTTTTACATATCCATAATCAATTACATGGAACATAATCATATATATGTACTTACATATCTCATTTCACAATACCCACAATGCATAACATAACAATGTTCATGGTTTTAGGATCTTCCACATGCATGTGATTAGAGCATTCATTGTTTGAAGTATGTTTCAAGTGTTTAGGTTTAAGTTTAAGCACCAACTTACCTTTGAAGAACCAAAACAAAGCAATTAGAACAAAGAACAAAAACCCTAACAACACAATTGAGGGACACGGGCAGTCCACTTGAGGGACACGGCCAAGCTTGTGGCTGTGTCTCTCAATCCAATCTTGGCAGTAGTAAACATGGGCAAGGGACACGGCCAAGCTTGTGGCCGTGTCTCTCAACCTAAAACTCACAGTAGCTAACACGGCTTGGGAACACTGCCGTGTCACCCAAAAACTCATCCAACACGCCCAAAATCTCTTGGCTTGGCCGTGTCTCACATTGCTTTTGGCCGTGTCACTCAAAACACAAACCCTAATTATGGCCAAACACTTTCAAATACACTTACACACACTTTTGTACAACAATCACCTCATTCAAATGAATATAATTCATGTCATAATCACATATCTTATATAATTATCACAATAACCACTTAAACAACATATTTAAACACAAACAATCTCAAAACCCTAAAACCAAATCAACTCTTGATTCTTCACTAACCACCTTCACTTAACTTACCATCTTCACAACCAAACTAACACCAAATCAAATCTTTTATCTTACAAGCAATTTTTAACACTTACAAACCCATCTCAAATATATCAAATCACAAAATCAACAAACCCTAATTCATTTCAAACATCACTTCAACATAACTAAAGAAAATAAGAGATTACCTACCTTAAAAGAAGAAATTCCACAAATCTCTAATCACAACCCTTGATTGCTTCTTCAATTTGAGCTTCACTCTTCAAAATCTTCTCTTTGTCACTTGCTCCCTTTTTCTATGGAGAGTGCCGGCCACAACAATGGAGAAAGAAGAAAAATGATGAAGAAGCAAAGTCAAATTTCCCTTCTTATATCCACCAAGTGTTCAAACCAAGCAATTACCAAAACACCCTTAACCATATAACTAACCTCTTGTCTCATATATGCCCATCTATGTAATTTCACATGCCATACAAAAATATCCTCTTGCATTGACTCTCATTTGACCTATTTATATGTTATATATATTATCATATAAACAACATATACCATTTTCTCTAAACCCTCTTTCCTTTCCCAAAACACTTATACACAAGCATTCACTTCCAATTTCTTTTTCTTATCACAATATATATATACTACTCAATCCCATTTAAACCAACAACAACAATATACTCAAAAATTCTAGGGCATACATGAGGATATTACACTAATGCTTTTAGGATTATCGGTTGTTCCCAAATTTAATGATTGTGTATTAGCATAGTTAATATTAAAATTGCTCATGCAACCACTATTTGAATGTATGCAACCATCAGGCAAAACATCACACAAGTAAGTAAAATCAGACTTTATTTTATTAATTTTGGAAAAGAAAACATCATCATCCTCATAAAAAGTAGACCAATTAAAATCAAAATCAAAATCATTGTTCTGAAAATCATAAAGCATAACTTCTTCGAACTTTTCTTCAACTAGAGCAGCAATCTCCTCGGGAGTCTTCTCGGCTTTCAGGACAAATTCCTTCTTTCCTTTTGTAAAACCCCCGTACCCCAGATATGTACACCACAAACACCCACACAACATGGGATATACGTATAGAGGATATAAGGGTGTCACATTCCATTTTAAAAAACCAATCTTTAAATTCAAATCATCATAAAAACCAATCTAGGTAAACTTAAAACATTTAACTTAAATAATAGAAGATAATACATAAAAAATTTGTTTAATAAGCAGCGAAAAATGCAGCAGAATATACATATGTTTACATCAAAATCAATAAGTGCAAAAATATGAAATTTATACATGCTGGCAGTTCATCTCTGATCTTAATGTCCAAAAGCAACACTGATCTCAAAGTCTTAAGCCTAGACTCGACACGGTCTAGACGAGCTCTCAGCACAACCGGATCTACCCTGTCACGTGTGCGATGAACCACAATCACGTTAAACCAAAAGCTTAGTGGTACAAACTTTGATTCAATATAGATCATTGCGATGCTAATGTACAACACATTTAAATATATAACTTATTACATTATATCTCAATATATTAATCATTTGCATCACATTTTCTTAATTACATTAAAACAAAGACAAGCATGGGCCCAAAAAGTATCTAATATGCTATTCAAAGTTCAGAGTTACTGCTTTGGTCCATATTGACATCTTGTGTCTAGCCCCGTAGGCAATATATCCATGGATAATGTAACAGCCCCAATCTCTTGGACCTCAACCCGGCTAGACCCTTAGGCCCCTGGATCTTGGTCCTCAACCCAGCTAGACTGCTACAGTTTTTGAGGCTTACTACCTAGTCTTTTCACCCTCAAAACATCATATTTATCAGCTGGCCTGGCTTACGACCATGTCTTTTCACCATTCCAGCGTTTAGCCCATAAGCAATCATAAGTATGCCGCCAAACGCAGAACTCTAAAAATTGAATAACATACTAGGCACACAATTTATTCATTTATCTCATTATCAAATACTTTCATAATTCCACTCACATCTTCTCATGATCAAATTAGGCACATTGCCTTAATATATCATCATTTTCTCACCTTTCTCATTCTTCCCTTTTGTATCAATATCAATTTGTTACATTATGATTTCACATATCTTATCACATTATTCCACATTTCATTTCATATACAACACATTACTCAATTGCTTTGATACATCATTATAATTCACTTTATGCATATCATAACATATAACTCATTCATCAACAATATATCAAGTAACTTAACACATTTCTCAACTAAATGTGTTAAGTCCCAATATCATGTAAACGTATGCAATCATTCAAAGTTTGTACTTACCTCTAAAAGCAACAACACCACTCTATAAACCTCCTCTTCCAAGATGTCTCTCAAACTTTTGCTAGGGATAACTCAATTCTCTTCAAAATCTAATCCAAAGGTTATTACACATACTCACTTTGTGATACATATAAGAAAATAAAGATAAGAACTATCTAGGGTGTGTCAACACGGGCATGACATGGGTGTATCACTGGACGTGTCAATCCTCCAACAACACAGTAGCTGTGACACGCTAAGTGATATGGGCGTGTCACTAGACGTGTCAAACTATAACAACACAGAAGCTGTGACACACTCAGTGACATGGACGTGTCACTGGACGTGTCACCAACCCTGAAAACAGAACCAACGACACAAAAATGCCTCATCCAACTATCATCTTTCAATAACCTTATCAACACCACACAAACTCAACCAAATCAATCAACATACCATATAATCCTTGAGTAATCATTAAAACAACTCAATTACAAACATCAAAACACAATCACAACCATAAGTCACAACTCAAAATCACAACACCCACAACTCTTGCTTTCTTCACCAAACTTAACCCTTTTTCTTCAATCCAACCCCAAACAACAAAGTTAACAAAACAAAACACAAACTTAAACAAATTAAAATCAACCATAAACACATCTACAACAACCATTCACCATACTAAAAAACACAACTAAAAAGAAATAAAAGAAACAAGTTGAAAACTTACCAAAAGTGAAGAAAATCCTTAAAACTCCAACTTGATCTCTTGAAATCCTTCAAATCATTGAGTTTGGAAGCAACAAAATCTCTCCCTCTTGAAGATGGTGGTGATGGCCGGCCAAAGAAGAAAGAAGAAGAAGAAGAAGCAAAGTCAAACCACACTCACCTCTTTTAACCAAACACTTTCCCCAAATCACTCTCCACCAAGCAATTTAACAATATAATATTAACCCCACTTATGTCATCTTCCACTATCTTTAATTAAATCTATTTAATTAATCAAAATATCTCTTGACCAAATAAGCTATAGACTTGTATATATATTGTATATATCTCCATATATAAAGCATATACACATCTTCCTATTATCTTTTCTTTTCACTTAATTACATATACACTTAAATCATATAATTCAATTTCAACAATTAATATTTCCAAAACTTTTAGGGTAACATATGGGATATTACAATTCTCCCCCTTTATAAATAAATTTCATCCTCAAAATTACCTACTCTCAAGTCTGAAATAACTAGGGATACTGATCTCGCATCATTTGCTCACTCTCCTAAGTTGCCTCTTCCTTAGCATGATTTTTCCAAAGAACCTTCACAAGTGGCACTTTCTTATTTCTCAACTCTTTCACTTCATGTGCCAAAATAGCCACCGGCTCTTCCTCATATGTCAAATTCGGACTCACCTCAATAGATTCTACTGATAAAATATGAGATGGGTCTGACATGTACCTCTGAAGCATAGAGACATGGAAGACATTGTGAATTCTATCCAACTCAGGCGGCAAAGCAAGATGATAGGCCACTGGTCCAACTCTCTCCAGTACCTCATAAGGTCCAATGAAATGAGGACTCAGCTTCCCTTTGCGGTCAAGTCTCAAAATTCTCTTCCAAGGAGACACTTTAAAAAAATACTTTATCTCCTACACTAAACTCTATGTCTCTCCTTTTCAAATTTGAATAGGATTTTTGTTGGTCTAAGGCTGCTTTCAACCGATCCCGAATTATCTTCATTTTCTCCTCTGTTTCTTTAATCAAATCGGGACCAACCAATTTGCCTTCTCCAACTTCATCCCAACATAGAGGCATCCTGCATCTTCTACCATACAATACCTCATAAGGAGTCATCCCAATACTTGACTGATGACTGTTGTTATAAGAAAATTCAATCAATGGCAAAAATCTATGCCAACTCGCAGAGAAATCAATGACACAACTCCTCAACATATCCTCTACAATATGTATCACTCTCTCTGACTGCCCATCTGTCTGAGGATGAAAAGCAGTGCTAAAATGCAATCGAGAACCCAAAGCATCATGGAAACTCTTCCAAAACCTTAAAGTAAACTGAGGATCTCGATCTGACACCAAAGAAATTAGGACTCCATGCAATTTCACTATCTCAATAATATACAGCTCAGCCAATTTCTCAAGAGAATAGTCCATCCAAACTGGAAGAAAATGAGCTGTCTTCATCAACCGATCAATAATCACCCAGATTGTATCATGTTTCTTCTGAGTCATCAAAAAACTAGTCACAAAATCCATCGTTACACGCTCCCATTTCCACTCTGGCACAGATAAAGGCTGGAGCAACCTCGAAGGAACTTGGTGCTCAGCCTTCACTCTCTGACAAGTGAGACATTTGGATACAAACTCCGCTATGTCCATCTTCATAATTGACCACCAATAATATTGCTTCAAATCATGATACATCTTAGTACTCCCAGGGTTCATAGCAAAATCCGACTGATGTGCTTCTTCCAAAATAATCTTTTTCAATCTTGCATAATTAGGAACACATAATATATTTTTGTACCACAAACTGCCATCACCTCTCACATGAAAATCTCGGCTCTCTCCCTTTTGGCAATCCGAAACAAAATTTTGAATTCTTTCATGTGCCAACTGAGCCTTTCTAATCTGATCCAACAAGACTGGCCTCAACTGCAATTGAGCCAACAAAGCACCATCATCACATGATTCAAATCTAGCATACAACGCTCTCAACTCAACAAGCAATGAGAGCGAATAAGCAGTCAAACCTGCTAAATACTTCCGACTCAATGCATCAACAACAACATTTACCTTACCAGGATGATAATCAATCAAACAGTCATAGTCTTTAATCAACTCCAACCACCGTCTTTGCCAAAGATTCAACTCTCTTTGAACACCAAAATATTTCAAACTCTTTTGATCTGTATAAATGAAACACTTCTCCCCATAAAGATAATGTCGCTAGATCTTCAAAGTAAAAACTATGGCTGCCAATTCCAAATCATATGTCGGGTAATTCAGCTCATGTGGCTTTAACTACCGAGAATCATAAGCTATGACTCTACACTTCTACATCAAAACACAACCTAAACCATTATGTGAAGCATCACTGCAAATCACAAATGGTTTATCTTCCACAGACAAAGTAAGAACAAGAGCTTGAGTCAACAACCCCTTCAACTGCTCAAAGCTTGCTTGACACTGATCTGTCCACACAAATCTAACTTCCTTTCGAAGCAATCTGGTTAGTGGAGTAGCTATCAAAGAAAAACCTTTCACAAACTGTTGATAATTGCCTGCCAAACCCAGAAAACTTCTAACTTCAGTCACAGTCCCAATTCAAAATGGCTTCAACTTTACTCGGATCAACTCTAATAACATCTGCTAAAACTACATGACCGAGAAAAGTCACTTGATCAAACCAAAACTCACATTTAGATAGCTTAGCATACAACTGCTTCTCTCTTAAAGTCTGCAATACAATCTGCAAGTGCTTATCATGGTCCTCCTCATTATGTGAATACACCAAAATATCATCAATAAAGACCACCACAAACTGATCTAGATAGGGTCTAAACACCCTGTTCATCAAATCCAGAAAAGCTGCTGGTGCATTTGTCAATCCAAAATGCATCACCAAAAACTCATAATGCCCATACCTTGTGCGGAAAGCTGTCTTGGGAACATCTTCCTCTCTGATTCTCAACTGATGGTACCCTAATCTCAAATCAATCTTAGAGAATACTGCTGCTCCTTTCAACTGATCAAAGATATCATTTATCCTAGGCAAAGGATACTTATTCTTTATGGTCACCTTATTCAACTGCCTATAATCATTACATAGTCTCAAAGTACCATCCTTCTTCTTCAGAAAAAAAACAGGTGCTCCCCACGGTGACACGCTAGGGCGAATGAACCCTTTATCCAACAACTTCTGCAACTGCACCTTCAACTCTCTCAACTTAGCAGGTGCCATCCGATAAGGAGTAATAGAGATGGGAGTGGTACTAAGCAAGAAATTGATACCAAACTCCACCTCTCTCTTAGGGGGTATCCCTGGCAACTTCTTAGGAAAAACGTCTAAAAATTCAGCAACTGTGGGTATACTATCATGTTGAGAATCAACTACTCTTGTATCTACAACATAAGCAAGATAAGCATCACATCCCTTCCGAATCAACCTCCTAGCTGAAACAACTGAAACAAAATGGATGCAAGTTGTCTCTGCTCACTAGATACCATTATACTTCTACCATCATCAGTTCTCAAGGTAACACACTTATTCTGACAATCTACTATAGCTCCATGCTTAGACAACCAATCCATGCCTAAGATCAGATCATACTCCTTAAAAAGCATTTCAATCAAATCACCCAAGAACTCCTCATCCTGTACAACAACTGGATTATCTCGGTGCACCTTACTCACCACAACACTATGCCCTAAAAGATTTGTCACCAAAACATCAAATCCTAGGGACTCAAAATGCAATTCAGACACAAGCAAAATGGATGCACTTATGTAACTCTAAATATTGAATAACATGCTAGGCACACAATTTATTCATTTATCTCATTATCAAATACTTTCATAATTCCATTCTCATCTTCTCATGATCAAATTAGGCACAATGCCTTAATATATCATCATTTTCTCACCTTTCTCATTCATTCCTTTTGTATCAATATCAATTTGTTACATTATGATTTCACATATCTTATCACATTATTCCACATTTCATTTCATATACAACACATTACTCAATTGCTTTGATACATAATTATAATTCACATTATGCAAATCATAACATATAACTCATTCATCAACAATATATCAAGTAACTTAACACATTTCTCAACTAAATGTGTTAAGTCCCAATGTCATGTAAATGTATGCAATCATTCAAAGTTTGTACTTACCTCTAAAAGAAACAACACCACTCTATCAACCTCCTCTTCCATGATGTCTCTCAAACTTTTGCTAGGGGTAACTAAATTCTCTTCAAAACCTAATCCAAAAGTAATTACACATACTCACTTTGTGATACACATAAGAAAATAAAGATAAGAACTATCTAGGGAAAACTCTACACTTAACACACTCAACAACACGGGCGTGTTCATGGACATGCCCTAAACCCACAACACAGAAGCTTTGACACTCTCAGTGACATGGGCGCGTCACTGCATGTGACAATTCTCCTCCAACAAAGAAGCTATGACACTCTCAGTGTCATGGGCATGTCAGTGGACGTGTCAATCCTCCAACAACAAAGTAGCTGTGACATACTGAGTGTCATGGGCGTATAACTGGGCGTGTCACTGGACATGTCACCAACCCAGAAAACAGAACTAATAACACAAAAATGCCTCATCCAACTATCATCTTTCAATAACCTTATAACACCACACAAACTCAACCAAATCCATCAACATACCATATAATACTTGAGTAATTATTAAAACAACTCAATTACAAATATCAAAACACAATAACTACCATAAGTCACAACTCAAAATCACAACACCCACAACTCTTGCTTTTTTCACCAAACTTAACCCTTTTTCTTCAATCCAACCCCAAACAACAAAGTTAACAAAACAAAACACAACCTCAAACAAACCAAAATCAACCATAAACACATCTACAACAACCATTCACCATACTCAAAAACACAACTAAAAAGAAATCAAAGAAACAAGTTGGAAACTTACCAAAAGTGAAGAAAATCCTTAAAACTCCAACTTGATCTCTTGAAATTCTTCAAATCCTTGAGTTTGGAAGCAACAAAATCTCTCCCTCTTGAAGATGGTGGTGATGGTGGGCCAAAGAAGAAAGAAGAAGAAGAAGAAGCAAAGTCAAACCACACTCACCTCTTTTAACCAAACACTTTACCCAAATCACTCTCCACCAAGCAATTTAACAATATAATATTAAACCCACTTATGTCATCTTCCACTATCTTTAATTAAATCTATTTAATTAATCAAAATATCTCTTGACCAAATAAGCTATAGACTTGTATATATATTGTATATATCTTTATATACAAAGCATATACACATCTTCCTATTATCTTTTCTTTTCACTTAATTACATATACACTTAAATCATATAATTCAATTTCAACAATTAATATTTTCAAAACTTTTAGGGTAACATATGGGATATTACACCTTTCAAATTGAGCTCCTTGTCAGTTGGTAGGATGAGCTCTTTCTTTACTTGTTCCACCAATTCGACAACATTAGCAAAAATCTCAAAACCCGGGATCAACTTTCGCATGAACATGACTGGCTCGGGCTTCCCTTGGAGTGGTCCCATGTCAGGAGCTTTGACAAAAATCTCTTCAAGTGGTGGGAAGCTCATCTTCTCATTCTTCTTTAGCTGAACATCTTTGCTAGCTTCTTCATACCACAACCCTTTCTTGGAAGCTTGAGTCTTGAAGTCTGGAAGCTTTGTCACACCAACCTTACCCTTTCTAAGACCAACACCAGGAAGATAGCTCATATTCTTCATCATGTTTAGGACCTTGGAGTCCACTATTCTATCATCAGAAATTGTGGCTACTTGGAAACCATTGAGAGGTCTCCCAATCATTAAAGCACTGACCACTTCATTATCCTCGGCCTAGATGACCTCCGTCTCATCTCCGTTTGGGAACTTAATCTTTTGATGGAGTGTTGAAGGGACTCCACCAAGAGGATGAAACCAAGGTCATCCTAATAGCAGTGCAAAAGTAACAGGTATGTCCAAAACCATAAATTCTATCATAGAATCAATTGGACCAACCTTTACAACAGCTTTGAAAGTTCCTTTGGCATGCATTTTAGTAGTGTCATAAGCCCTAATGGTTACTTCGGTTGGGCTTAGATCTCTTGTTGACATAGCTAGCTTTGGTAAGATTTTAAGTGGGCAAATATTTATGGCAGACTCATCATAAACCACCACACATGGAGTCCTTTTTCCTTTGACTTCTACTTTGATAAAGAGAGGGTAGATGTGATCTCTCCCCTCTTCCAAAAAATTTGCTTTTGAGAGCGATACCATTCCCATATCAACTTCGCTCTTCTTTTGAATATCTTCACACTTCATGACTCTTTCAACTTTCATGAAGTTAACCAGCTCATCTAGTGTTATGAAAGTGGAAATTGGCATGCTAGCCAGAGCCTTGGCCATAGTTTCATGGTGCTTCTTGGAAGTGGCCAATAGGTCCCAAATACTAACACTTGCTTGGGTCTTCTTCAATTGCTTAAGAATACTGTCATCATCTTCTTCTTTGTTCCCAAATTCTACTTCCTTTCCTTTATTAGCTTCTACTTCTTTGGGCGGTGGCCTTGCATAAGGCTTACCAGATCTAATGTTCATCACCTCATCTTCTTTAGGCTCAGACCAATTCCATTCCTCCTTTTTAGGTTTAAGGCCATCATCACTATCGCTTGAGTCCCAAAATTCATTCACAAAATAGATTGCTACTTCTTTACCAACCATAGCTTATTCAATTTTGCTAAACACCACTTCTTCTTTGGTTGCTTCTCCATCTACATCTTGGAAAGAAGACATGACAAAACATTCATGCAAACCTCCTCCAATCATGAAGGTCACCGGTGGTGGTACTCTATTGAATCTCGGCAATGGATTGTCATTGGTGTTTGGCTTGTTGGGCTCGGGAAATTTTCCATTATCAATCAAATTTTGGATTTCATGCCTCAACCTCAAACATTTATCCATGTCGTGTCCTTGCATTTGATGAAATTGGAAAAATGCCTTAGTGTCACATTTAGGTGGAAGAGGGTTAGGCAAAGAAGTAGGATTCAAGGGCTGTAACAATCCCTTCTTTTATAGCTTATTGAGAACATAAGATAGCAGCCTTCCCAATTTTGAAAACTGCCTTCTTCCTCCTTGGCCAGTGGCATTAACATCAATTGCCTTTTGTGTGCTTTGGTTACCAGACTGGTAGTTTCCTTTCTCATTCCTTCTTGCTGAAAAGTGGTTCTTCTCCCTTTCCCACTCTTCAATTTACAAACCAACTTGTAAAAGGTCCTTAAAATCCTAGATAAGTGTATGAGACATCCTTTTATGAAGGCTAGGCAACACCCCCTCTTACAATCACTCTAATTTGATATGATTCATCGGCCTCCTTTTGAGCAATGCAGCCCTATTCCTCCACCTCTTCACATAGTCCATGAAGTTCTCATTTAGCCTTTGTCTAATAGACTCCACCTCCATTAATGTAACTGTAAATTTATGGATGAAGGCCTTATATAGTAAATCCTAGCTCTTTTGAGTGCTATCATCTAAGGTATTGAATCAATTTTGGATAATAGGATCCAATGAGAGCATAAAGTATCTTAGAGTTCAAGCCTTAGTAGCTCAGGCAAGTTGCATAGCAGTGATATATTGCTTCACATGGAGGTGAGGATTTTCAGTTCCATTAAACTTTGCAAAAGATGGCATTTTAAACTTTTACGGAACCTCTTCATGTAGCTGAAATAACTTGTTGACCTCAGACATTTCTTCGGTTTTCAGCTTCTTTTCAAACTAATTTTGCAGGTCAGCTATCAACTTCTCAACATCTTAAGTTTCATTCTTTTCCATGCCTAATCTTTCAACAACCTTTGGCTTCTTCTTCTTATCTTGAGGATCTTAAAAGTATTGAGCCCAGTTGTCATCATCATCAACGACTACCTTGTTATCATCAAAAGCTACTTCACCAACTTTAGCCTTTCCCTTGTCTTTCTTGGTGCTTGCGGATGCTTCAGCAGTGTTCCCAATCATTGCAGCCATTTGACTCTTCATGATCTCAGCAAAGGCCCCCTTTAGTTCTTCCATCTTAACTTCATGGGCATCATCCAACATCTTTTGAATCTTCTCAGGTTCCATTACTTTTGGTGAGAAGCTAACTGAGTTGCTGATGGATTCTTCATCACAGGCGTAAGTTGGATTGTTGTAGGCTTTTGAACTGTTGTAATCTAGGGCTGTGAGCCAGAGAGGATCAATGATATGAGATGCAAATGTATGTATGCATTTATGCATGTATGCTTAAACAACAAGCAAACAAAGATAATTAGGACGTTCCTTCGAACCTTATAACTTTCACACAAGAATGGTGAGTCTCTTTTCCTAGGTATATGCTTAACAAAATACCAATATGGGTTATCTTGTTTTTGAATAATTCCCTCGGATGTTTCAACTAATAGTTATATTTTCAAAAATGGAAATCAGTTTATGATAATTTCCATCAATTAGGCTTTAGTCCATCCAATCAACTAAAGCAACTTTTATGCTACATTGGATTAAAACTAAATTAAGAGGTTTATTATAAATAAATTTCTCACTTGAAAAAGTAACTAATGATTCATTTAAAAAATAAGCCCATGATTAATAATTATTAGTATAAACTAGGCTTACATTTGATTTTTAGTATTTCCATAATTGACCTAAATTTTCGTAAGCTCCTTAAAAAGATTGTGAAAATAATTTTTTTTCTAAGCCCATTGTAAAAAGATTATAGAAAAAATAGATTTTGGGCTTTTGTATTTAGGTCATGAGAAAAGAATTTTTCACTTGTTTTCAGAAAAGTTTTATGTCCAAAGACCATTTCAAAAATTTTGAAAATAACATTGGTCTTTTGGATTTAGAGGAAAAAATTATTTGAGCTCACAATGTAATTAGGTCATATTAGAAAAAGAACAAACCAAATAAGCCATGATTTAAACCAAGATAAATTAACTATAGTCAAACAACAAGCATTTGGGGTAAAAACCTAAGGAAAGTAACTAGGCCAATTACATGAGCTTTAGTCTTCGGGTTAAAAGGTTTAGGCTTCCATAGCAACTATATACCAAAAGGTACAAGGCTATGAGTGGTTATGCCATGCTCGATCTCTATACTTGGAGTGAAAGTATGGCATCCCTTACATAACACAACACGGGTTACACGGGCATCCTAACTCACGCACACGATGCAATATACTATGATGCAATGGATAATATCATGACAAGAAAGAATAGAATAATATAAAGACTGATGAAATCAACTTCTCTTATCCCAGTGGAGTCGCCACTGTGAGTGGGGATTTTTACCCCCACTCCCACGTAGAATGGTTCTTACGACTTCGGTACTGTTAGGCTCCAGACCTTAGAGAACACGAGCCTAAACTCAAAGATGGAGTCACCACCCGGACGAGTAGGGAAAAAGAAAGGGGTGGATGACATAATTCCTAAGGAATCCCCAAACCCCTATTGGGTTCGAAAAGTTGGGTATATGTGGGGAAGGTGAGAATGACCCAGCGCCCCCATAATGCCAGGTTCATTGGAACCAGCCTCCTTTTCAGGTCTTAATATTATAAAATTCTTAAATATAATGACATTATCCATATAACATGTGGTCATAAGAATAAATAAATACTTTATTAAAAATCATAGCAATGCCCAAACAAAACAAATAAGTGGACACCCATCCAAGGATGGAAACATGCCCTTACATTGTCCAATGTCTAAAACTAAATAGGACACCCACCAAAAGATGAAATTGTATCCTTTACATTAATCTCAAAATATGAAAATAATTTAAATTACATGAAGCTTAAATAATGAGGTATCCACAAGGTGGAAACATACCTCTTATATAATGAAAAATAAAATAAACCAATAAAAGATATTCAACCATTCATCATGAAAGTAAGCCATTCATTATAAATCGAATAAATATCAAGATATGAAGATGTAAACTAAGAATATAGTATGTAAAACAAGATTCAAATAGCAATTAAAGACCAAATATACAAGCTAAGGTTTTATGAATTATGGTTTAGGAAAATACAAATAGGGTTTAGTGTTTTTTTTTTAAAAAAATAGGATTAGGGTTCTAAAGTTTTATGATTTATATTCAAAAACTATGGTTTTAGGGTTTGGAGAAACTAATATTAATTTAATTATTTTTAAGTATTAGGCTATCGTAAAGATTTTGGAAAATAGAATTAATTAGGAGTTAGGGCTCATACCATGCAATTAAGGTTTAGGAAGAAATAAATTAGGGTTTTGGAATTTATAAGAATAATGATCAAAGCTTTGAAGTTGGAATAAATAAACTACTGCTAGAAAATATTTGAGAAAAAATTATGTTACATCGCAAAAACTTTAAACAAAGCTATTAGCATGCTCACTAAATAATCATGTATTTAGAAGAAGTTATGCAAGTAGGTTACTGGATTTAATTTTAAATAAAGATCATGCATATTCCATGTTAAAACTACCAAAAGCATGTTATAATGAATTGATTAAGAAAGTACCTTCATTTATTGGCTCCACCACAATTACACCGTTGGAATTCTGGGAGAGCTTGATCAAGACAACACAACCTTGTTGCCTTGTGAATTGGAGTGTTCTTTTTGTTTTTGGTTGCTTTAAAGTTCAAAAGTCCGATGATAATTCTTGAGTAATTTTTTTTATCATCCTTGTTTCTGTGTTTAAAACTACTATTTATAAAAATTTAAAACAAAACCTAATATGTTAAGGAAATTAAAAATATTTAGGAAATTAATTGAAGTTTCTGAGTAAAATAGAGTTTTGGAAAAATCGGCCAATGCGCTGGCACGGGCTGTTGGGATGCGAGCAACGGGCGAGTGAGCAATGAGGATGGGCTGCTGGGATGCGAGCAACTAGTGAGCACCAGCGAGGTCAGGCGAGGTGTTGCCCAATTCGCTGCAAGTTACGCCTGCGGCGAACTGGCTTGTGGCGTGCCAATCTGTCTGATTTTTTATTATTTTTATTTATTTATATATATTTTTAAAAATAAAAATAAATAATAAAATAAATATTAAAATAAGTATTAAAATAAGTATTAAAATGAATAATAAATACCACAAAAATTATTTTGAACTTATTTTAAAATATAGGATTAGACTTTGTAAAAAATTAAGGGTCTACACCATCCATGGATGGAAACATGCCTTTACAATTGTCTAATGTCCAAAAGAAAGCAAATAAAATAGGATACCCACTATTTAGTGGAAACATATACTTTACATTGATCCAAAACTTAAAATAAATTAAATTACATGAAGCTTAACAAATGAGGTACCCACAATGTGGAAACATACCTCTTACAATTCCTTTGAGTAATTAATCAAATAAATCAATAAGCAAATATTTGAGCATTCATTATAAAATCAAATAAAAATAAATCATCCATCAAGAAATATAACAAGCATGCATCCAAACTTAACTAAAGCAATAGATATATAAATGTAAGGATTACATCTCAATTAGGGTTTCTTGAATAAAATTAGAGTTTTAAGGGTATAGATTTAAAAACTAAGGTTTTAGGGTTTAGATTTAGAAAAAAGAGTTTTAGTTTAGAAAACTAACATTATATACATATATTTTTGAAAAGGATTGGGCTACTGTACAAATTAAAATAAGATTTATCTATTGGAGAAAATTAAACAAAGGATAAATTAGGATTTAGGGTTTGGATATTAAGGTTATGGATGCTAGGGTTTTATAGTTTTTTAAGGTTAAAGTAATTTAGGGTTTGGAATTTTTATGAAAATAGTACTAGGGTTTAGTGTTTTTCAGAAAAAAGGATTAAGGTTTATGAAAATAGAATTAGAGTTTTTGATGTTGGAACTGTGATTGTATTTATAAACTTTGGGCTACTGGAATATTGACTTATAACAAATAATTGCATAATACATTTTCTTATATGGATGGTTACTGGACAAAGCAAATTCAAATACATGACCTAGCATGAATTATAAAACCAACATCCACTGATCATGCTTCAAATAAAATGATATGAATCAAAACTAATGGATATAACCTACTAAAACTAATTTATACAACGAATAAATATATTCAATATTTAAAACCATCAAAGCATCTTACATTGAATTAATTTAAAGTGTACCGTCATTTGTTGGGTCCACCACAATTGAATGTTGATAAACCTCTGCTTGCAACAATCTAAAATTCTGGCTGAGCAAGACCAAGACAGTATGTCACTGATTTTGTATGGTTCTGTGTCTTTGATGCTTCTGTGTTTATTATTTTCCTTTTCCCAATAAATGTTGCAAGTTTTTTTTTTGTTTTCTGTAGCTAATGCTTGCTCAAGTTCAAAAGTCCCCGAAAGTCCCAGTGTCCAAAGTCCCCTCTTTAATCTTTAAGTCCGTTATTTATAGGTAATTAATAAAAAACCTAGTCCTTCTTGGTTAAGGGGAAATTAAAACAGTCCGAATTCAATTAGGTTTTGGCAAAATTGGCAAGTCCAATTGCCCATAGGCGCGGGATGCGGGCACTAGCCTGCAAGGGCTGCGAGTGCTGGCTATGAGGGCTGCGTGCATAGGCTTGAGAGGGCCGCGGGCATACACCTGCAAGGACGATGGAGCATAAACCAATTTGTCGTAGTGTGGCCTGTAGCGCATTGCCTCCAGCACATCACTTCACCAATTCGTCAATCATCATTTTTATTATTTCACTATTTTTTGTTTTTATTTTTATTATTATTACTAAACACAAATATTATATTTTTATAAAATAAATTTTTATTTTTTCTTTTTCCTTTTTTCTTCTTTTCTTTTTTTTCTTTTTTTATTTATTATATTACTAAAATAAAAATTATATTATTATGTTTTAAGATTTTAATATTTTTCCAGACAATATTTAGTTTGTAAAATTATTTTGGATTGTTTTAAAGCTTTAGACTTGACTTAATCGCCTTTTAATTAGTGTCAAACTAGACTTTGTCAAAAATTAAGGGTCTACAACTCCTCTCACAGCCATCCTAATCTGGTCAGACTCATTTGGCCTCTTTTAGAGAAGTGCAGCTCCATCTTTTGACATAATCGATAAAACTTGCATTTTGTTTTTGCTTAATAGTCTCCACCTCCATCAAAGTCACTTCCAATTTAGCATTGTACCCATACTGATGGATGAAGGCCCTATACAACATATCCAAACCTTTTTGGGTACTTTCCCCTAAGGTGTTGAACCATTTTTGTACAACAAGATCCAATGAGAGCATGAAATACCTTAGAGTTTGAGCCTAGGTAGCTCTAGCATATTGCATAGTAGTGATGTACTGCTTAACATGAAAGTGATGGTTTCCTATACCATTGTACCTGGTGAAGGAAGGCATCTTGAACTTATAAGGGACCTCCTCATCTTGTTCGAACAACTTGTTTATTTCTAACATCTCATCAGCTTTCAACTTCTTTTCAAATTTCTTCTCTAAATTAGCAATCATCTTCTCCACATCATATGTTTCGGTCTTTTCCACAGTTGCTCTTTCCATAATCGCTCTTTCCAAAACCTTTAACTTTTTCTTCCTATCTTAAGGATCTTGAAAGTATTGAGCCTAGTTGTCATCATCATCAATGACTACTTTGTCACCATCAACGGCTACTTTGCCAACTTTAGCCTTTCCCTTTTCCTTTGGCTTCTTAGTGCTAGCAAATGCCTCAGCAGTGTTTCCTAAAAGTGCAGCCAATTGGGATATTTTGCTCTCAAAAAAATCTCTTAAAGAGTTCTTCCATCTCAGACACACGAATGGCGAGCCTCTTTTCCTAGGTGTATGGTCAACAAAATATCAATATGGGATATTCTATTTTTGAGAAATTTCCTCGGATGATTTTAACCAATAGTTATATTTTCAAATGTGGAAGTTCGTTCATGATAATTCCCATTAATTAGGCTTTAATACATCTAATAAATTTTAAAAAAACTTTTATGCTATATTGGACTAAAACTAAATTAAGAGGATTCTCATTAATAGATCTCTCATTTGAAAAAGTAACTAATGATTCATGCTAAAAAATAAGCCTATGATTAATAATCCTTAGTATAAGCTAGGCTCATAATTGATTTTTGGTATTCCATAATTGACCTAAATATTTATAAGCTCTTTTTGTAATCTTTAGATGAAGTGAAAAACAATCTTGTTTCAAAGCCCTTAGGCTTTTATGTTTGGGCCATAACGTTAAAGAGGATTTTTTACCCATCTTGAAAACTTTTCATGTCCAAAGACCGTGAAAATAGTTTTGGTCTTTTGGATTAAAAGGAAAAATTATTTTTATCTTATAACATAGGTAGGTCATATTAGAAAAAGAACAAAAAAAAAGCCATGGTTTAAACCAAGATAAATTAATCATAGTCAAACAACAAGCATTTGGTGTAAAAACCTAAGGAAAATAACTAGACTAATTACATGAGCTTTAGTCTTTAGGTTGAAAAATTTAGGCTCCCACATCAAATATATACCAAAAGGTAAAAGGCTATGAGTGGTTATGCCATGCTCGATCTCCATACCTTGACTGAAAGTATGGTATCGCTTACATAACACAACACGAGTTATATAGGCATTCTAACTTATGCACACAATGCAATCTAAATGTTACAATGGAAAATATTATAATAAGAAAGAATAAAATAATATAAAGACCAAAGGAATTAACTTCTCTTATCCCTAGTGGAGTCGCCACTATGAGTGGGGATTTTTGCCCCCCACTCCCATGCAGAATAGTTCTTACGACTTCAGTACTGTTAGGCTCAGAGCCTTAGAGAACACGGGCCTAAACACAGAGAAAATGGAGTCACCACCTGGATGGGCCTGAAAAAAGAAAGTGGTGGATGACTTGACTCCTAAGTAATTCCCATCGAAAAGTTGGGTACGAGTGGGGAAGGTGAGAATGACCCAGCACCCCCACAACCACTAGTTCATTGGAACCGGCCTCCATTTCAGGTCTAAATATTTTTAAATTCTTAACTTATTATAGCATCATCCATACGACATGTAGTTATCAAAATAGATCAAAATTGTATTAAAACTAAAGAATGTCCAAACAAAATAAATGGGTACCCATACGAGATGGAAACATGCCCTTATATTATCCAATGTCCAAAATAAAATAAAATAGGTCACCCACCACTTGGTGGAAATGTTCCCTTTACATTAATCCAAAATCTAAAATAAATTAAATTATATTGAACCTAATTAATGAGGTACCCACAAAGTGGAAACATACCTCTTACATTCTTGAATATTAAAATAGACTAATAAAAACATTCAACCAAATAAATTGAACCATTCAAACATTCACAATAATTACAAGCAAATCACCCATTGTAAAATAAAATAAATCATCCATCACAAACTACATTAACAAATAAATTAGTGAAACCTAAGTTTTAATATTACCTTGAACAATAGATATAAAAATTAGGGTTTTATCTTACATTAGGAATTTACATATGGGGTTAGGGTTTGCTAATGCAAATTAGGATTTTAGTAATCGAATTAGGGTTTTAAGGTTTTAAATATGTAAATTAGGGTTTCAAGGTATGAATTAGGGTTATAGGAAAACAAAATTAGAGGTTTAGGGTTTTAGAAAATAATGTTAGGGCTTTTTGTTAAAAACTAGAGTTTATATGTGAAGTTAGGATTTTTAGGTTTTGCAAACATATAAATAATGGTTTTGAATGATATAATTAGAATTTCTTGTAATTAAATTAGAGGTCAAAATTAAGCCCTAAGCTATTGTGAAATTGAAACAAGTTAACATAAAGTAAGCGAGCTACTAGATGAATAAATTTTGAATAACTAAGTTGATATGATGCAACTATTGGATAAAATAATGAAATTAGAAGACTAGGCTAGCATTTGAAGACTTCACTAATATTTTACTTTGATTCAAGTATTCTGCTTGCACCAATGTTAATTATTGGTTGAGTAGAATGAAGATAGTAGCTACTGCCTTCCTTTTGTTTGTGTTCTCTCGTCGTTTGTTTTTCCTCTTTTATGTTTGCTATTCTTGCCTCTCTCCTTCTATGTGTTGCTAGGGTTTTTGATTTTCAATTTCTTTTTACTGCCAGTCCATTCATCAAAGTTTCTGTCTTACTGTTTGATACCAGTCCCCCTTTTTAACTTATTAATCGCCTATTTATAGGAAACCAACTAGGTTAAAACAGATTCAAACTTAGCTAAATCTGGATCAATCTCATAAAATCGTATCCATGCCGAATTAAAATCACATTAATTCGATATGGACCATAATTAAGAGTCCAAATTCAATATGAAAGGGTCCATATCGAATTGGTAGCAAACCAATTTGATATAGACCTAAATCCATATTGATTTGGTGCAACCAATTCGATATGGAATCCATTCCATATTGAATTGGAATACCAATTCGATATGGAATGGTCCATATTTAATTGGTAGCTAACCAATTCGATATGGACCATGTCCATATCAAATTGGATACTCCAATATGATATGGACATGTGCCATATTCACTTGGATCAACAACCCTTCTAACTTTGAATCAAACCATTTTTAGGGCATTCAAAAGTGAACCGGCTTATTTTAGGCCTAATAAAATATAACCAATCTAATTAAAGGCTTTAAAATAGGTTTAAGCCACAATAATGGATCGGACTTGACTAGGCCTTCTTTAATTAGGATCGGACTAGCTTAGGGCTAAAATCAAGGGTCTAGACCCACGTAGTAATGAAGGTAGTTTTAGCTTTATCATCTTAGGACATTAACACTTGATTGTATTCGAAAAATTCATCTATGAATTAGTGTAGCACGCTAGATGCTTCACTATCAATAAGGACATCTATATTGGGTAAAGGAAAGTCATCCTTAGGGGAAACCTTGTTTAAATCTCTATAGTCCACACAAATCCTAATTATCCCATCTTTCTTTGGCATGGGAACTATGTTTGCTAAACAGTCTGGATATGACGCGGACCCTTAGCAACGATGGCAGCAAACCCAACGTATAACAATGGTAGAGAACTCCTTGAAACTTGATAATCACCTCCTAAGGAACCCAACGCCTATAAAGAGACGCGAACTCACTATGATTGAAGGATTTAGTTGGTAAGAAGAAGGAAAATGCCACACCTCTTGTTGATAAGTAAACCTAATTCTTGATGCAAAAAAAGAATTAAAGAATCCACTCTAATCTCTCTCACACGAAAATTCACAAGAATAACTTGTAGAAGAATTCAAAAATTTTTATTAATTGTTGTATATCAAATTTGGCCTAATAGTGCCCTTAAATAAGGGTTACAAAATTCCTAATTGCATAAGGAAAACATTCCTAATTGCATAAGGAAAATGGAAAAATTCCTAATTGCATAAGGAAAAATATAAAGTAATCCTAATTCACTAAGGAAAATATAAAGTAATCCTAATCCACTAAGGAAAACATAAAGTAAATCTGAATCTAAATCAGATAAGTAATCTAAATCCTATCCAAATATAATAAAACAAATCCAAAATAGATTTGGAAAGACTAAATAATATCAAATCCTAAAAGATATGGAAAATAAAATAATATCCTAACTAACTAAGGAATGAGGGGACCACATCCCATGTGACAAAAAGATGCCTTCCACTTGCTGAAATTCGTAACTTCCTTGGGCCCATATTAAACATGCCTTAATTAAGTCCAAAAAAAGGCCTAATGTATTGGAAAAACAAGCCCAACATGTGCAGCCATGTTCATCCTTAAAAACTTGCTAAACATGCCAAAAAACTTGCTGAACAAGCCCAAGAAAGCATGCCCATGTGTTTGGACGTGATTTCCATACTTTGATCTTCACTTTAGGCTTCCCTTTGTGTAGCTTTGGCCTATAAGCTGTATCAAGCTCCACAAAGCCCATATTGCTTGAATTGCACCAAATCTGCTCCATATGAAGTGTAGCACGCCCCAAGTGTATTTCAGCCTCATAAAAGAGCTTTTGAACTCCTTTTAAATCTATTTGGATGATGTAAGATTGCTTTTCTTCAATGGCACAAAGCTGCCATATCTGGTTTTTATCAGGATAATCCATCACTTTAAGGAACTTTACTTGTGTCTGCTTAGTGACTTCTTCTTTGACCAACTCTGTCCATTCTGGCCTTAATCGTCTAAGCTTTTGTTTAATAGGTTTCATGTGAGTGTAAGTGGGAATCATGTGCTCGACTATATCTCAATCAATTCTAGGCATATCCTCATAAGACCAAGCAAAGACTTCTTCATATTTTTTAAACATTTTTTCTAATATCTCTCTCTCTTTAGGAGTAAGGTCGGATGCTATGCTAATGTTTTTAAGATTATCGATTGTTCCCAAATTTAATGATTGTGAATCAATTGAGTTAATATTAAAAATTTTGATTTAACAAATATTTGAATGTATGTAACCATCAGGAAAAACATCACACAAGTAAGCAAAATTAGAGTTTATTGCATTCATTTTGAAAAGAAAACATCAACATCCCCATACAAAGCAGACAAATTAAAATAAAAATCAAAGTCATTATTTTCGAATTAGAAACTAAAAGATCTTTAAATTGATGTTCAATTAAAGCAACAATTTCTTTTGGAGTCTTCTGGATCTTGAGGACAACTTCCTTCTTCTCTTCTAGGCTAGGCTCTTTATTAGCTAGCAGGAAAAGCTTTTCCTTCATATGTTCCACCAATTTAGCAACATCAGTAAAGATCTCAAAACCTAGAATCATCTTACCCATGAACATGATTGGCTCTAGCTTCCCTTACAGTTGTCCCAGCTCTGGTGCTTTGTCAAATATTTCTTCAAGTGGAGGAAAACTCATCTTCTCATTAATTTTCAGTAGAACACTTCCATTTGCTTCATCATATCTGAACCCTTTCTTGGAAGTTTAAGTCTTGAAATCTGGGAGTTTTCTTACACCTGCCTTCCCCTTCCCGAGGCCAACACCAGGTAGATTGTTCATTTTCTTCATCATAGCCAAAATTCTAGAGCCCATTATCTCGTTATTAGAAATAATAGCCACTTGAAATCCATTGAGAGTCCTTTCAAACATTAAGGCATTTACCACTTCATTATCTTTAGCATTGATAACCACTGTCTTATCTCCATTTGGGAACTTGATCTTTTGATGGAGTGTAGAAGGAACTTTGCCATGAGGATGGAACCAAGGTCATCCCAATAGTAGTGCAAAGGAGACGACTATATTGATAAGTGCATAATTGATGATATTTTGCTCCTATTTCTTAATATGATTATTATCTAATTGAGTTTAATTTGTTTGTTCAAGTGCTTTTTAGGGTTAATTTTAGGAATTTTTATATTTTGAGGCTTATGGTCATTTCAAAGGGAATTACAGATGAAAGTTGAGGAAAAGAGCAAAATTCTTCAAGTGACATGCCCAGGGACATGGGCGTGTCAATGGACGGGCCTTTGATAATGCCATACAGAAGCATTGACATGCCCAGTGACCTGGGCATGTCACTGAACATGCCTATTACAATGCCTCACAGAAGCTGGGACACGCCCAGTGACATGGGCGTGTCACTTGGTGTGCCTTTTATCCAGAATCCCAGTAACAACAACACGCCTAGCAATATGGACGTGTCACTGGGCATGTCAGGCTAGCATATTTGCACTATAAAAGCTGAGCTGAAGTGCGAATTAGGGATCCAATTTTAATTCTTTACAACCTAGAGCCGACTTCTAGAGAGAAAAAGAGAGTTTTGAAGCTGAGATTAAAGGTGAAGACCCATTCTACACAAGATCTAAAACAAGATTCAAGGATTTAAGTGAAGAAATACAAATCATTCGCAATGGATTGTTTGGATGCTTTTACTTATTTCTCTAGCTCTGGTTTTCTGGTTTTGAACTTGAACTAATTCATTCTCTATCTAGATATTGATGAACCCTAGCTTTATTGTATGGATTGAATAATTTTATTTCATTAAATCATTTGATTGAGTTGTTTTATTCTTATGATGCTTAATGATTTATTTCCAATTGATAATAGCATGCTTATTGATTGGTTGCAATTTTCATATTATTGACTTGAAAAAGCTAGATATGAATAGAATACTCATAATGATTGAGGATTGATTGGAGTGCTAGTGATAGACTTATAAGATCCTTGGTTTATGATTCCTTGTTCTTAATGCAAGATCTATTTAATTATATTTGAGAAGAGATTCCAACATTCTACTTAGCGAATAGGGATTAATTCACTTGAGAAAGGTTTTAGTCTAATCTAGAGGAATGCCAATTCAGCTCTATTATTTGATTTAATTGAATTGATTTTCATAAATATTTTTATGGCTAGGGGGATTCAATATCTGGATAGTATTTACATCATCAATCCTTTTTGCACAACACTTAATCTCTCCTTACTTTAAGTTATTAAGTTAATTGTCTTTAATTACAAAACTTTGCAAAATTATTAATTTGCTAAACAACAGTTAAAATTTGCACTAGTACTCAGTCTTGTCCCTAGTGGAATGACAACTCACTCACTACATTATTACTTGAGTGACCCATGTACTTGTGGTATTACAATAGCATAAGTTCGCACTATCAAATTTTTGGCATCGTTGCCGGGGACAACGGTTTTCAATATTAGTAATATAATCAAGACTGCTGATTTTGTTTTTATTTTATTTATTTTAACATTAGTTCTTGCTTATTGATTGTCATTCTAGGTGCTTCTTCCCATTTATGAGCTGAGCTAGCTCTTCCCAACTCCTTGAATTAGATCAAGAGTTAAAGAGAACGTTGAGGAGAAAGCAAAAGGAAGAAGAGGAAGCAGTTCTGGCAGAAACATAACCAAACTTTGAAGATCTCAGCTCACAAGAAGAACTAGAAATAATGGTAGGAAATGAGCCAAAGACAATGCAAGAATTTTCTAGGCCTAATCTTAATGGGGCCGATTCAAGCATACAGAGATCGGTGGTTGCTACAAATAAATCAAGATAAAGACAAATGTAATTCAAATGGTGCAGCAGACTTGTCAGTTTGATGGATTCCTAGATGAAGATCCTAATGCATATATTGAGACTTTCCTGGAAATATGTGACACGGTCAAGATACAAAATGTCTCCGAAGATGCAATCAGACTGAGGTTGTTCCCATTCATGCTTCGAGATTGACCAAAGAAATGGCTGAAATCTTTCCCCCCAAACACTTTCACCACATGGGGCCAATTAGCAGAAAAATTCCTAGAGAAATATTTTCCACCGTCCAAGACTGCAAAGTTGAGGAATGATATTTCATCTTTTCTCTAGCTAGATGGTGAAACTCTTTATGATGCTTGGAAAAGATTCAGACATTTATTGAGAAGATGTCCTCACTATGGGCTTCCACAATGGCTTCAAATTCAAACTTTCTATAATGGAATGAATTATGCAAGTAAGCAGTCCATCAATACAGC
This sequence comes from Garcia nutans, assembly GCA_947685225.1. Lineage (NCBI taxonomy): Eukaryota > Viridiplantae > Streptophyta > Magnoliopsida > Malpighiales > Euphorbiaceae > Garcia > Garcia nutans. The sequence goes on from CANTUV010000013.1 coordinate 6,454,238, forward strand.
TGGCGGAGGTACCATAAATAATAAAACACCTGAACAAGCAAGGGATTTTATTAAAGATATGGCCCTTACCAATTATCGGTGGCAAACCCCAAGGGAATAAGGGAAATTAAGGGTTGCTGGTTCACATCAATTGGATCCCATAGTTGCTTTGACAGCACAGTTGGAAGCAATGAACAAAAAGATTGATTCTTTAGCTTCTTCTTCGGGGAAAGTAATGTAGGTGATATCTTGTGAATGGTGTGGGGGTAGACATCAAAGTCAAGATTGCCAAAGTGGCAATATGTTTGCTAGGCAAAAGCAAGTAGATTATGTTGGAAATATGCCAAGGCAACAGCAGAATAACCCCTACAGCAACACATACAATCCGGGGTGGAGAAATCATCCTAATTTCTCATGGAATAATTAGAATAATCCAAGAACTCCCCCTGGATTCCAGCAGCCTCAACATCAACAAGCTGCCCCTCCAAGAAAGAACAATTTGGAGGAAATGATGGAGAAGTTTATTACAGCTTCAGAAACCAGGTTTCAATCAACTGAAACCACCCTTAGAAATCAGCAAGCCTCTATTCATAATTTGGAGAATCAGGTGGGGCAAATTGCAAAGCTACTCAGTGAGAGACCACAAGGGAGTTTACCTAGCAACACTAAGGCAAATCCTAAAGAGCAACTTAAAGCAATTACAGTAAGGAGTGAAAAAGAAATCAAGGGTAATGTGGTTGAGAAAAGAGAAGAAGTGGCAGAGAAAGAGGCTAAAGCACATGAAAAAGAAAAAGAAGATGATCCTATTGTCACTTCGGAAGAGAAAGCTGCAGTAGAAAGTGAGAAAGAGAACCAACCACAAGAACCCAGCCCAATAGTGAAGGAATACTGACCTCAAGTACCATATCCAGCAAGGTTGAATAAGGACAAGATGGATGCTCAATTTGGTAAGTTCCTTGAACTTTTTAAACAATTACACATTAATATTCCATTTGCTGAAGCTTTGTCGCAGATGCCTAAATATGGTAAATTTTTTAAAGTTATCCTTTCTAACAAAAGAAAACTTGAGGAAGTATCTTTGGTGCATTTGTTAGAAAAGAGTTCGGCAATTTCGCAAAAGAGGTTACCTAAGAAGTTAAAAGATCCTGGTAGTTTTTCTATTCCATGATTGATAGGTAACCTTGTGGTTAAAAGTGAATTGGCTAATTTGGGGGCTAGCATAAGTGTTATGCCCTACATGATGTTTAAAGAGTTAGGCATTAGAGAACCTAAACCAACACTCATGACCATCCAACTTGCTGATAAGTTAGTAGTCCACCCTCATGGCATTATAGAGTATGTGTTGTTAAAAGTCGGGAATTTCATTTTCCCCAATGATTTTTTTGTCATCGATATTGATGAGGATGCAGATGTTTCCCTTATTCTTGGTAGGCCATTTTTAAATACAGCCTATGCCCTTATCGATGTTCATGATGGCACATTAACTTTGAAAGTGGGTAGTGAAAAAGTTCTTTTTAAAATACATGATGCTATGAAACACTCACTTACACTTGATGAGGCGGATTCGTGCAATGATATTATTGAGCATAAAACTATAAATTGTGTTACTAACATTTTTTCCAAGGATTCCCTTGAGTTGTGTTTATTGTAGGAAAATGTTGAGGATCAAGAAGCAATGGAGCAGCTTGCTTTTCTTGAAGCAAGCAAATCATTCAAATTTTAGGCATATGAAACTATTGAGATGCCAACGGAAAAAAAGCCAAAACCATCGGTGATTGATCCACCCAACTTGAAACTTAAGACCCTTCCAGATCACCTTGAGTATGGATTTCTAACAGAGAAAAAGAAATTGCCAATAAATATGAGTTCCCACCTATCTTCTGAGCAGAAGGTAAAGCTCATCCAGTTGTTGCAGAAACATAAGAAAGTGATAGCTTGGAAGATAGTAGACATCAGGGGTATCAGTCCACCCTATTACACTCACAAGATACTGATGGAGGATGAATTCAAGCTAGTAGTGCAACCACAATGAAGACTAAACCCAAAGATGAAAGATGTAGTGAAGGCTGAAGTGATAAAACTACTTGATGCAGGGATTATATATCCGATTTTGGATAACTCTTGGGTGAGCCCAGTTCAGGTAGTACCAAAGAAAGAAGGGATGACGGTGGTCCCTAATGAAAATGATGAGCTGATTCCAACAAGAACAGTTGCTGGTTGGAGGGTTTGTATCGACTAACGAAAGTTGAATGATGCAACTAGGAAGGACCATTTTCCTTTGCCCTTCATTGATCAGGTGTTGGAGTGGTTATCCGGGCATGAGTATTACTGCTTTTTGGATGGTCTTTTAGGCTACTTCCAAATTCCTATTGCCCCAGAAGACAAAGAGAAAACTACATTCACCTGCCTATATGGGACATTCCATATCAAAGAATGTCGTTCAGATTATGCAATGCACCTGAAATTTTTCAACTGTGCATAGTGTTAATCTTTGATGAGCTTATTGAGGATATTTATGGAGGTGTTTATGGATGATTTCTCAGTTTATGGCAGCTCATTTGAAAGATGTTTGGAAACCTTGAATGAGTCCTGATTAGAAGTGAGGAAACAAACCTAGTGCTTAATTGGGAAAAGTGTCATTTCATGGTTTAGGAGGGAATCGTGTTGGGACATAAAATTTCAAGCAAGGGTATTGAGGTGGATCAGGCTAAGGTAGACACCATCGAGAAGCTACCACTATCGACATCTGTAAAAGCCATCAGAAGCTTTTTAGGACATGCGAGATTTTATCGAAGATTCATACTAGATTTTTCTAAGATAGCCTACCCACTAACAAGACTCCTTGAGAAGGATGTGGATTTTGTTTTTGACGAGGAATGTTTAAGAGCTTTCACAACTCTTAAGGAGAAATTGACCCATGCTCCAATCATGGTAGCTCCCGATTGGAATTTACCATTTGAACTAATGTGCGATGCGAGTGATTTTGCAGTGGGAGTAGTCTTGGGTCAAAGCAAAGAGAAGTATTTCCAGCCTATCTACTATGCAAGCAAGACTTTGAACACAGCTTGAGCTAATTACACAACTACAGAGAAAGAGCTTCTATCTATGGTTTTTGGTTATGACAAGTTTAGATCATATATGATCTTGTCAAAAGTGATTCTTTATACAGACCACTCGACTTTCAGGTATTTATTTGCAAAAATTGATGCAATGCCTAGGCTAATTCATTGGGTCTTGTTATTGTAGGAATTTGACTTGACGATTCAAGACAAGAAAGGAGTTGAAAATCTGGCAGCATGGAGAGGTTTGAAGATGGGGGCATTGATGATCATTTTCCCGATGAGCAGCTGTACACCATGGTAATGAGGTAAGTAGTTTAAATTTTGAAACACCTTGGTTTACAGATTTTGCTAATTACTTAACTAATAGGGAACTCCCTAAGGACTTAACTTATCAAGAAAAGAAGAAATTTTTTTTAATGTTAAATATTACTTTTGGGAGGATTCCCTTTTGTTTAGATTATGTAAGGATCACATGATCCGACGGTGTGTGGCTGTGAGCGGGGATTTTTTTCCCTCACTCCCGGTGGAATGGTTCTTGCGACTTCGGCACTGTTTAGGTTCGGGGCCTTAGAGAACACGGACCTAAGTCCAGAGAAAATGGAGTCGCCATCCGGACGGGCCAGGAAAAAGAAAGGGGTGGATGACTCAATTCCTAAGGAATCCCCAACCCCCCTAATGGGTTTAGAAAGTTGGGTACATGTGGGGAAGGTGAGAAAAGGCCCAGCACCAGCACCCCCACAACGCTCGGTTCATTGGAACCGGCCTCCTTTACAGGTCTTAATATTATAAAATTCTTAAATATAATAATATTATCCATATTACATGCAACAATTGAAATAAAGCATCGTTATATTAAAATCAAAGCAATGTCCAAACAAAGCAAATAAATGGACACCCATCCGAGAATGGAAACATGTCCTTACATCATCCATATCTAAACTAATAGGACACCCATCAAATGGTAGAAACATGTCCTTTACATTGGTCCAAAATATAAAAGCAATTTAAATTACATGATATTTAACTAATGAGGTACCCACAAAGTGGAAATATACATCTTACAACATTTGGAAATAAAAAATAAATTGATAAAAGTAAATAACCGTTCATAATAAATAAATAATTATCAGAGATATTAAACATCAATCAAAATATATAATAAGCATTCATCCATGATAAATTAAATAAATCAAGCATTGAAATTAAATAAATCAAAGCATATAATAAACTACATAATCAAATCTAAAATTAAATAAAGCAGTAAATATATAATTTAGAGTTCGCATCTTAAAATATGATTTTAGAATTTTAGTTACTAAATTAGGGCTTTGGAAAAAGGAAAGTTAAATACGCGGACTCATAATACAAAAATGAATATTGACCCCTTCGATGAGCCCATACGGCGGTCCTGCTAGCCGATTAGTGGACGGGGTCAATGGGGACAGCGCCCTAGAAAATTTTGGAAATTGGGTTTTAGGGTTGTAGGTTTTGGTGTTGAAAATTAAGATTTTAGGGTCTAAATTAACTAGTTTTGGGTTTTAAATTCAATGAATTAGGGTTTAGGAAAATTTAGGGTTTACTGTTTTGATTTTGAGAGAATTAGGGTTTTTGGTGTTTCGAAAATTATGTTTGATTTTAGGAATTGAGAAAATAGTTTAGAGTTTTTGTAAAGTTTTTGGAAATAGGAAAAATGTTTTAAGGTTTTTGGAAACAAAAGAATATTTTTTAGGGTTCTTAAGGTTTAGAAAAGACAGAACTAGGGTTCTTAAATTTTAGAAGAAATAGAATTAGGGCTCTTGAGTTTTTTAAAAAAATAGAAGGAATGCTTTAAGATTTTTGGAAAACAAAGAAATGAATTAAGGTTTTTAAGGTATTTAGAAATAGAGGAAATCATTTAAGGTTTTTGGAAACAAAGATCAAGTTATTACATCTTCAAAGATCAAAGTTTTGTGTATATAACCTTATGAATAAAAAAATGAAACTACTATAAGAAAATAAAAAGAAATTAGAGATTCAAACCTTTGTACGTTGGTTCCACCAAAAAGTTATTTTCTGGATGAACAAAGATAAAGGCAAGATGGCTGCCTTTGATGGATTGATTGCTTGCTTATTCTCCCCTAAAAAGTTTGATAGTTTTACTACCAAGTCCCTTCAATTTTTAAAGTTCGATCTCCAGATCTTTTTCCTTTTTTTTCTGTCTTTTTAGTCTTATTTATAGGAAATTTAGATGATTAATTTTAATTGCTTAAGGAAACTGTATTTAATTAGGAAAAAAAAATTTGAAACCAAATAGAATTTTGTTTCGGAAAAAATTGCGTCAAAAAAATTTTGCTGGCGAAAAAACTGCTGCGGGCCGCTGCGAGAAACTGCGTGGAAACTTGCGAAGGCGTGCGAGGGGCTACGAGCGAAATTGGTTGCTGGCCATTTCGTCCACTGTTTTCGACGATGAATTTTTTCGTTGTCAATTTTTATTTATTTATTTATTTATTGTTATTATTATCTTTTATTATTATTATTATTTTTAAAAAAATTATAAAAAATAAATACTAAAACAAATATTATTTAATTAAGATAACACAAAAATTATTTTGGACTAAATAATATATATTGGACCGGACTGGGTCAAAAATTAAAGGTCTACAGTTTGCCCCCTGCTTGAACGATCTGAGACTTTAGTAAAAGAGAGTGAAAAGCAATAAGACTTAATTTTCTGAGATAGTTGAGGTTTTAGGTTCTAGACCCGATTTGAGTTCTGGACTCAAAGAATAGTTTTAGGTTCTGGACCTAAGTGTAATTTTGGATTCTGGACCCGGGCTAAGTTCTGGACTTAGAAGAGATTTTAGGTTCTGGACCTAAGGATAATTTGGGTTTTGGACTCGAGCTAAGTTCTGGACTTAGAAGAGATTTTAGGTTCTGGACGTAAGGAAAATTTGGGTTTTGGACCTGAGCTAAGTTCTGGATTTAGAAGAGATTCTATGTTTTGGACCCGAGCTAAGTTCTGGACTTAGAAGAGATTTTAGGTTCTGGACCTAAGGAAAATTTGGGTTCTGAACCCGAGCTAAGTTCTAGACTTAGAAGAGATTTTAGGTTTTGGACCTAAGAAAAATTTGGGTTCTGGACCTGAGCTAAGTTCTGGACTTAGAAGAGATTCTATGTTCTGGACCCAAGGATAATTTGGGTTCTGGACCAGACCTAATTTCTAGACTTTGAGGAGATTTTAGGTTATGGACCTAAGGAAAATTTGGGTTCTGGACCCGAGCTATGTTTTGAACTTAGAAGAGATTTTAGGTTCCGGACCTAAGGATAATTTGGGTTCTAGACCCGAGCTAAGTTATGGACTTAGAGGAGATTTTAGGTTCTGGAACTAAGGATAATTTGGGTTCTGGACCCTTGCTAAGTTCTGGACTTAGAAGAGATTCTAGGTTTTGGATCTAAGGATATTTTGGGTTCTAGACCCGAGCTAAGTTTTGGACTTAGAAGAGATTCTAGGTTCTGGACTTACGGATAATTTGGGTTCTGGACCCGAGCTAAGTTCTGGACTTTTAAGAGATTCTAGGTTCTGGACCTAAAGATAATTTGGGTTCTAGACCTGAGCTAGATTGAATTTGGGTACTTGGACCCGTGATTGGGTACTAGGACCTGGGATTGGGTACTTGGACTGGGGATTGGGTACTTGGACCCGAGATTGATTTGATTTGGGTACTTGGACCTGAGATTGGGTACTTGGACTCGAGACTGAATTTCATTTGGGTACTTAGATCCGAGATTGAATTTGATTTGAGTACTTTGACCCGAGATTGGATTGAATTTGGGTACTTAGACCCGGGATTGGGTACTTAGACCCGAGATTGATTTTATTTGGGTACTTGGACCCGTGAATGGATACTTGGACTCAAGATTGAACTGAATTTGGGTGCTTAGACCTGAGACTAGATTAAATTTGGGTACTTGGACCCGGGATTGGGTACTTTGACCCGAGATTGATTTGATTTGGGCACTTGGACCCGAGATTGGGTACTTGGACCCGAGACTGATTTAATTTGGGTACTTGGACCCGAGATTGAACTTGATTTTTGATACTTGGACCCGTGAATGGGTACTTGGACCCGAGATTGAACTTGATTTTGGGTACTTGGATCCGAGATTGAATTGGATTTGATTTGGGTACTTGGACCCATGAATGGGTACTTGGACTTGAGATTGAACTTAATTTTGGGTACTTGGACCCGAGATTGAATTGGATTTAGGTACTTGGACCCGAGAATGGGTACTTGGACCCGAGGTTGAATTTGATTTAGGTACTTGGACCTGAGATTGGATACTTGGACCCGAGATTAAATTTGATTTGGGTACTTGGACCCGAGAATAGGTACTTGGAACCGAGACTGAATTGAATAACCTTTTATTAGTTGAGAAGTTTGGCTGCTCCGGCTGTTCTATGCATTGTGGTTCTTCACCCTCAAAATGGATCTTCATCCTTTGAGATCGAGCCTTCACCCTTGAAAATAGATCTTCATCTTTTGAGATCGGGTCTTTACCCTTGAAAATGGATCTTCATCTTTTGAGATCGGGTCTTCACCCTTATAAATGAATCTTCATCCTTGTAGATCAAGTCTTCACCCTTTAAAATGGATCTTCATCCTTAGAGATTTGTCCTATATTGGCTTCAGCTCTTCTAGCTGGACTAATCTTTTGTCTTTTGCGTCTTCATTCTTTTGATAGTTCTAATGTTCCATTCTTCTTTTCTTCCTTTTTTCAAAAATTCAGCTATTTTTAGTTGGTCCTCATATCTTCTCCTGCCCTTTGCGTGGCAAAATATTTGCAAGTGAGTTTGAAAATATTTTGTATATAAACTAAAAAAATTGAAAAGGAGAAACTTTGCCCCCTGTGTAGGCTTAAACCAAAGATTTTTTTTTCATGCAAGCTTTGATTGATGTTTTTGTTGTCTAGTTCTTCGCACAAGCACACATTTCTTCTCTTTGCAAAATTACTGGAGCTTTCTCAAGCAATGGGCTTTCCATGCCCCCCTAATTTGATATCTTCTTTTGATTGTTTACTTCACAGGGTGTTTGTTGTTCACTTTAATAAAGAATAGACAATACAATACAAGAAAATGCAATGTGATATGCTCATGTATGCATGATATGCATGAATAACACTTACAGTGGTTCCATGACTCACAGACTGAGGTGATCAGCAGAAGTATTCTCATTGGTTCCTTTCAGATGCTCTTTCAGGTCTTGTATTGGAATAAAAGAATGATTCCCATTTATGACTTTTATCTTTGAGATATTGAAAACATGAATAATTGTAACATCCTCTGAAAATTCTTACATAAAAACTATCAGAGAATGTTATTCGATATATTGTACGTGTCCCAATCAATTCATAGAAAATTCTCTTCCAACTAATAAAATTTTTAAATAATAATACAATTGATAAAATACAACACTTATAGGTTCAACATTTAGACCAATTTCCAATATCTCCAATAATACAAATAGTAGTTACAAACCATTTCAACATTTCAACATGCTCCCCTTAACTTGAAGGTTTTGTATGGCAAAAACATTTTTGAATTTTGATTTTGAAATCAATGCCAAATCAGTGTCAATGTACGTTAGGACTTGATTTTTCCAAATTAACATATCTATAACATGACAACCCTAGTTACCGTACTAAACTCAGGAATCATGTCTATTTAAGCAAGAACTGTTGCACTTCAGATAGGCACATACACATTACTTGGCTAAAGGTCTCATTGAGTTTAAATATTGTCTATCTCATACGCATGCTTATTCAAACTATCTCCACTAATAGACTCTACCTACCAAGAGAGATCAACAGGTCTTTGATAGGCTTGAAATGGGGTCTATAAGGGACACAGGTTTAAGTGAAGGCCATTTTGAGATTGGAGCTGGTGTGACACAATGGACAAACCTTCACACTACAAATTTCTTGTTTGAACTTTAGGCAGCTGGGAGCAATCTTGCTAGACTCCAAATTCCTTCTATATCTTCTTGGCTTTAATCTGGATCTTAATTAGGATAGTCTTTGCCCTTACAAAAAGTTTGAGACCCAAATTTGTTTCTTTTCTTCTTTTCCCTTTTCTTTCTCTTTATTTTTCTTACTCTTCCCTTTTCTTTCTCTTTATTTTCCTTACTCTTCCCTTTCTTTGAGCATTTTATTATTTTGTCCTTCTTCCTTATAGGACTGTCAAGTACAGAACTTTCAAGAACTGGATAGTCTTTTTCCCTTTTCTTTGATTTTGATTGAATCTTTGGTTTGGTTGGACCAATTCAAGTCAAACTGTCCTTATAAACCAAATGGAAGTCTTTTGCTGCTTTAGGTAAAAGAGAACTCAGTTGGCTTTCTGAATCGCCTTTTTAGGTTTTATCTTTCTTTTTTTTTCTTCTTCCACTTTTTTCCTTTTTCTTTTTTCCCCTTCTTTTTTCTCTTTTTTTTTTCCTTTTTCTTCCTTTTGTTTTTTTTTTGGTTTCTAGCTCTAATAGAGTTGTCTTGTTTGAGTTGTCTTAGATTAATCTGCTTCAGTCTTGACTTGATTTGTGATATTTGGTCTAATTCAGTTGAACTTCAACTACTCTTATGATCTTGAGAACTTCAACTACCCTCATGGTCTTGAGAATTTCAACTATCTTTATGGTCTTGACTATTCATTCATTTCTTTGATCTTCTTGCCTCTTCATCTTAGCGATCATAAGATTTGTCAAAAGTATCACAACAGCTCAGGGTAGGTTATTGGGGTTTGTAAGCCAATGAAAAGAAAGCTAAAATTTTATGAAGGCTCAAAGGGACAACTAGGGATTGATATTTAATAGGGTGGATACAAGTTGTTGGCTAACCAAATAATGCCTAGATCATTTCTCTCTTAAATAAGCAGAGTTCAATTTCACCTTGAAAGTTTGTCAAAGCATGTTCTAAGACTGACTAGGACCTAGACAAAGGTAATTATGCAGGAACCCTCTCTAAGTAAGCATACACAATTCAATGCAATAGAGAAATTCCCTTACCTAGTAAAGTCATTCAAGTCATGATGCCTAGATATATTAATTCATGAATTATCAAGCTAGATTCCTAATTGGTTGAGCACCAAAATGAACAAAGACCAACAAAATTTTTTGATGAAAGTAATTTATTCAAACAAATTTAAATTTGAAAAACACGATAGTTCCAATTAAATATTAAAGAAAGTAAAATCAAAAAGCAACATTCAAGCAAAGAAAAGTTCGTTGAGTTTAAGCTTCTTTTCCTTTCACATCTTTAATATTTCCATCTTGAAAGGATGACAAAATAAAATCTTCTTCCAATCCTTTTCCCACCATGAAGGTTGCCGGTGGAGGTACTCTTCCAAACTTAGGCAAAAGATTATCTTTTGTGCTGGTCTTATCAGGCTCAGGCAGCTTACCACTATCAATTAAATTTTGGATCTCATGCCTCAACTTCATGTAATTGTCTGTTTCGTGTCCAGGCCTTTGATGGAATTGGAAAAAGCATTAGTATCAAAGTTAGGTGGAAGAGGATTAGGCAAAGGACGAGAAGTCAAGGGTTGTAACAATCCCTTTTTTTGCAGCTTATTGAGAACCCAAGACAGTGGCTTCCCTAATTTTGAAAACTGCCTCATTCCTCCTTGACTAGTGACATTAACATCAGCTTCCTTTTGTGTACTTTGATTGCTAGGCTAATAATTCCTTTCTCATTCCTTCTTATTAAAAAGCGATTTTTCTCCCTTTCCCATTCTTCAATTTGTAGACCAGCTTGGAGAAGATCTTTGAAATCCCTTATAAGGGTGTGAGACATCCTTTCATGGAGATTGGGCAGGACTCCTCTCACGATCATCCTTATTTGATCAGATTCATCGGGTCTTTTCTTGAGCAAATCAGCCTTATTTCTCTATCTTTTCACATAGTCCACAAAATTCTCATTTGGCCTTTGTCTAATGGACTCAACTTCCATTAATGAAAGCCTTGTATAACATGTCCCAATCTTTTTGAGTACTTTCCTCCAAGGTGTTGAATCAATTTTGAACAATAAGATCCAATGAGAGTATGAAATATCTCAGAGTTTGAGCTTTAGTAGCTCGGGCAGACTACATGGCAGTGATATACTGCTTCACATGGAGATGGGAGTTTCCAGTTCCATTGAACTTTGCAAAGGATGGCATCTTGAATGTGTACAAAACTTCTTCATCTAGCTCAAATAATTTGTCAACTTTGGACATTTCTTAGGTTTTTAGTTTCTTCTCAAATTTCTTTTCTAAGTCCGCAATCATCTTTTCAACATTAGAAGTTTCGATTTTCTCCATAGCTAATCTTTCAACAATCTTCAGTTCTTTCTTCTTGTCTTGAGGATCTTGGTAGTATTGAGCCCAATCATCATCATCATCAATGATCACCTTTTCATCATCAAAAACCACTTCACCAACTTTAGTCTTCCCTTTGTCCCTTGGCTTCTTAGTGCTAGCAGATGCTTCGGCGTGATTTTCTAAAATTGCAGTCAATTTGTTCTTCATGGTCTCAGCTAGGGCCTCTGTTATTTCTTCCATTTTGGCATTTAGGGCTTCATCCACCATTCTTTGAATTTTTTCGGGCTCCATTGCTTTTGGTGAGCAAGTGATTGAGTCGTTGCTAGCTTCTTCACTTTCGGAGTAGGTCATATTGTTCGTAAGCTTTTGAACTATCGTAATCCAGGGCTGTGAGCTAGAAGGGATCAATGATATGAGATGCAAATGTATGTATGCATGTATGCAAAAACAATCAACAAAGATAAAGTAGAATGTCCCTTCCAACCTTATAACATCCACACATGAATGGCGAGTCTCTTTTCCTAGGTATATGGTTAATAAAATACCAACATGGGGTATCTTATTTTCGAATGTTTCCCTCGAATGTTTCAATCATTAGTTGTATTTTCAAAAATGGAAATCAATTTAGGATAATTCCCATTAATTTGGTTTTAATCCATTCAACCAACTAATGTAGCTTTTATGCTATATTGGATTAAAACTAAATTAAGAGGTTTATTATAAATAGATTTCTTACTTGAAAAAAGTAACTAATGATTCTTGCCAAAAACAAGCCCATGATTAATTATTCTTAGTATAAACGAGGCTCACAATTGATTTTTGGTATTTGGTAATTGACCTAAATAATTTGCAAGCTCTTTGTAAGAAAAGGTTATTTCTAAGCCCATCGTAAAATGATTTTAGAAAAAAATGGATTTTGGACTTAGTATTTGGGCCATGAGAAAAAGAATTTTTGATTTGTTTTATATCCAAAGACCATCTTGAAATGTTTTGAAGATAGCTTTGGTCTTTTGGATTTTAAAGAAAAATTTATTTGGAGCTTCCAATATATGTAGGTCATATTAGAAAAAGAACAAATCAAATAAGCCATGATTTAAGCCAAGATAAATTAACCATAGTCAAACAACAAGCATTTAGGGTAAAACCTAAGGAAAGTGACTAGGCCAATTACATGAGCTTTAGTCTTTGGGTTAAAAGGCTTAGGTTCCCGTAGCAAGTATATACCAAATAGTATGAGGCTATGAGTGGTTATGCCATGCTCGATCTCCATACCTTGAGTGAAAGTATGGTATCCCTTACGTAACAAAACACGGCTAACACGGGCATCTTAACTCATGCACACGATGTAATCTAATATGATGCAATGGATAATATCATTATAAGAAAGAATAGAATAATATAAAGACCAACGGAATCAACTTCTCTTGTCCCCAGTGGAGTCGCCATTGTGAGCAGGGATTTTTGCCCCTACTCCTGGTGGAATGGTTCTTGCGACTTTGGCACTTTAGGCTTGGGGCCTTAGAGAACACGGACCTAAGTCCGGAGAAAATGGAGTCACCACCCGGATGGGCCGGGAAAAAGAAAGGGGTGGATGACTCGATTCCTAAAGAATTCCTAACCCCCTAATGGGTTTGGAAAGTTAGGTACGTGTGGGGAAGGTGAGAAAAGGCCCAGAACCCCCACAACGTTTGGTTCATTGGAACCGGCCTCCTTTATAGGTCTTAATATTATAAAATTCTCAAATATAACAATATTATCCATATTACATGCAAAAATTGAAATAAAGCATCGTTATATTAAAATCAAAGTAATGTCCAAACAAAGCAAATAAATGGACACCCATTCGAGGATGGAAACATGTCCTTACATCATCCTTATCTAAACTAATAGGACAACCACTGAAAGGTAGAAACATGTCCTTTACATTGGTCCAAAATATAAAAGCAATTTAAATTACATGATATTTAACTAATGAGGTACCCATAAAGTGGAAACATACCTCTTACAACATTTGGAAATAAAAAATAAATCGATAAAAGTAAATAACCATTCATAATAAATAAATCATTATCAAAGATATTAAACATCAATCAAAATATATAATAAGCATTCATCCATGATAAATTAAATAAATCAAGCATTGAAATTAAATAAATCAAAGCATATAATAAACTACATAATTAAATCTAAAATTAAATAAAGCAGTAAATATATAATTTAGAGTTCGCATCTTAAAATATGATTTTAAAATAGGATTTTAGAATTTTATTTAATTATATAATAAAATAAAGCAGTAAAATCCTATTCTAAAATAGGATTTTAGAATTTTAGTTACTAAATTGACCCCTTCGACGAGCCCATACGGCAGTCCCACAATGGAGCAACGCCCCAAAAAATTTTGGAAATTGGTTTTTAGGGTTGTAGATTTTGTTGTTGAAAATTAAGACTTTAGGGTTTAAATTAACTAGTTTGGGGTTTTAAATTCAATGAATTGGGGTTTAGGAAAATTTAGGGTTTACCGTTTTGATTTTGAGATAATTAGGGTTTTTGGTGTTTTGAAAATTATGTTTGATTTTAGGAATTGAGAAAACAGTTTAGAGTTTTTGTAATCATTTTGGAAATAGGAAAAATGTTTTATGGTTTTTGGAAATAAAAAAGTATTTTTAGGGTTCTTAAGGTTAGGAAAGACAGAACGAGGGTTCTTAAATTTTAGAAGAAATAGAATTAGGGTTCTTGAGGTTTTTAAAGAAACAGAAGGAATGTTTTAAGATTTTTGGAAAACAAAGAAATGAATTAAGGTTTTTAAGGTATTTAGAAATAGAGGAAATCATTTAAGGTTTTTGGAAACGAAGATCAAGTTATTACATCTTCAAAGATCAAAGTTTTGTGTATATAATCTTATGAATAAAAAAAATGAAACTACTATAAGAAAATAAAAAGAAATTTGAGATCCAAACCTTCGTACGTTGGTTACACCAAAAAGTTATTTTATGGATGAACAAAGACAAAGGCAAGATGGCTGCCTTGGATGGATTGATTGCTTGCTTATTCTCCTCTAAAAAGTCCGATCGTTTTACTGCCAAGTCCCTTCAATTTTTAGTCTTATTTATAGGAAATTTAGATGATTAATTTTAATTATTTAAGGAAACTGTATTTAATTAGGAAAAGAAAGCCAAAACCAAATAGAATTTGGTTTCGAAAAAAATTGCATCGAAAAAATTTTGCTGGCGAAAAAACTGCTGCGGGCCGCTGTGAGAAACTGTGTGGAAACTTGCGAGGGCACGATAGGGCCATGAGTGAAATTGGCTGAGGGCCATTTCTCCCACAGGAAGTTCCTGATTTTTCCGTCGCCGATTTTTATTTATTTGTTTATTATTATTATCATTTATTATTATAATAATTTTTAAAAATTATAAAAAATAAATACTAAAACAAATATTATTTAATTATGATAACACAAAAATTATTTGGGACTAAATGAAATATATTGGACCGGAGTGGTTTAAAAATTAAGGGTCTACAGTGGCATGGCCCGAAAGCATTAGCATTCTTCGTCAATGTCATGCTGGACTAGCTGGTGGTCATATGGGAGCCAATAGGACTACTCAAAAGGTACTAAAATCAGGATTTTATTGGCCCACTTTGTTTAGGGATAGCTATAAATTTGTGAACTATTGTGATCATTGCCAAAGGACTAGAAACATTTCATCTCGTGATGAGATGCCCCAAAATGGAATTCTAGTGTGTGAAGTCTTTGATGTATGGGGGATCGATTTTATGGGACCATTTCCAAATTACTTTGGTAACAAATATATTCTTGTAGCTATAGACTATGTCTCTAAATGGCCTGAAGCCCAAACCTTGGCAACCAATGATGCGAGGGTAGTGATGAAGTTTTTGAAAAAGTTATTTTCTCGATTTGGTTCATCGAAAGCAATCATAAGTGATAGGGGTACTCACTTTTGTAATGTTTAGCTAGAGAAAGCTTTCAAAAGATTAGGTGTTACACATAAGTTTGCTACTCCTTACCATCCCTATATTAGTGGCCAAGTTGAGAACACGAACAAGGAGATAAAAATAATTCTAGAAAAAATTGTAGAGTGATCCCGAAAGGATTGGTTTGAGAAATTGGCAATACACTATGGGCTTTTAGGACTGCATTCAAGACTCCTTTGGGCACTATGCCATTTAGGCTAGTATATGGAAAAGCTTGTCATTTAGCTGTAGAAATTGAACATAATGCATTTTGGGCTATAAAATAGATTAACCTTGATCTAGTTAGTGCAGGTGAAAAGAGAAAATTGCATGTAAATGAGCTGGATGAGTGGAGATTGCAAGCCTATGACAATGCAAGAATGTATAAGGAGCGTACTAAGAGATGGCATGATGCTCGCATTAAGGACCAAAAAGGGTTTCAAGTGGGAGATCAGGTATTATTGTACAATTCAAGGCCTTGACTCTTTCCAGGTAAGTTAAGATCTCGATGGTTTGGTCCTTTTACAGTTAAGGAAGTTTTCCCCTATGTAGTGGTTGAAATAACTCATCCGGAAAAGGGAGATTTTAAGGTGAATGGACACAGGCTCAAATTATACTTGGGGGGAGAAATACATGACTTGAAGGAGGTTTTACACCTCCAAGACTTGGCAAAATTTCCCCTGAACGTCCAACTAATACGATGTTAAAGAAGTGCTGGGTGGGAGACAACCCACCATTTCATTCGTTCTTTAATTTTTGTTTCTTTAATTTCTATGTTTTTAGTTTGTGTTTTCAATTTTTATTTTTATTCTTCTATCATTGGTTGGTGGTGTGTTTGCCTTGAATTCATTTGAATTTGTAGAGGAAATTTTCTTTTGAGGGGGTAACTTGAGCCTATTTGGGGACACGCCCGTGTGAGTGGGCGTGTCATTAATTTTAAGAGGCAGTAGCTAAGACACGACCAGTAACATGACCATTTCACTGGACATGTCATTTAGATGGCACCATAGTAGCTACAACATGGCCAATGACAAGCCCGTGTCATTGGTCATGTTGATTTGGCTAAATTTGAGATTTCTAGTAGCTACAACACGCCCAGTAACACACCCGTGTCATCGAGCGTGTCTTTTTAATTTATACACAGTAGCTATGGCACGTCCAGTGAGGGCCATGTGTCACTGGTCATGCCCCAAAAATATAAAAGAGAGAGAGAGAGAGGGCCAGAATGCCAAAGGACATGCCCATACCATTGGGCGTGTCGTTTCATTGGTGTCACAGTACCCGTGACACGCCACAGACACGTGCATGTCATTGGCCTTGTCATTTACTTATTCATCCAGTACCTGTGACATGCCCATTGACACTTGCGTGTCATTGGGCGTGTTGAATACACTATATCCTAGCACATATGGCATGCCCAGAAACACAGGCGTGTCACTGGGTGAGCCAACTGGTTTAATAACCGCCCGAGCATTATTTTAAAACCAAAAGAACCCTTCCTTGCTCCCACATCTCTCATTTTCTCTCAAATTCTTTACACTCCCACCACCGCACTCACACACCCATTCACTCTAGAAAGGATTTTAACTCCCGTTTTGCCTTTTTTTTTTTTTGCATGGATCCACTCACTTTGCGTTTGATTCCACATGTTTTTCGCATTTTTCAGGTATGAACTCTCACTTTTGTGATTTTGTTGGATTTCTTTCGCTATTTCTTATGGATTCCTTGTATTATCTCTTGTTTTCCTTAGCATTTTGAGATTTATTATGACTTTTGACAGATTTATTTTGATTTTATTTAGTTTTTGATTTATTTCATATTTATTTTTATTCAGCATTTGATTTAGTTTGTGTTTGTATTACCAACTGTTTGCTTTATTTTATTGGGCTATGGATACAAGTTTTCATTTGTGAATCTACATAATTGCCTTTGTTCGAATCGGTTCATCCCTCTTAGTAGCTTAGATCAATTTTTGTTGGTATATGTTGGTTAAGTTTTTTTTGATATATGTTGGTTAAACTTATTTTAAATTGGCCGTTGACGTTCATTTTGTTGGAATATATGTTGTGCTTTATCGTTATAATGCCGGTATTTCGGTAACCCTATGCCGGTCTTTTGTCGGTGTTTCGTATAGTGCTATCTTTGTTGTTATTGAGGAATTCTTGTTTGTTTTATAGACAATAGGCCCTCGCAAACAACCATCCTCCATGCTCCCTACAAAACGAGCAGGAGGGAAAGGCAGTTCAAGCCAACCCGATACACGACCAACCTCAAAGTTCATGGCAAACCACAAATACTTTTGATTCTCAAATTTTGAGGAAAGAAAGCAGTTTGAGCTTTTTGGCAACAAGGATTGGTCCCCACCTCGTGTTTTGGATTGGGAAGCTATGGAGCTGGCCAACATTGCAACCAACATTCGGGAACTAATCAACCATCCAGGATGGGAACAACTGCTCTCCATCAATGAGCCTACTTAGAGAGAGTTGACACTGGAATTCTAATGCACCTTTTAGTTCAACAAAACCAAGATTTCAATTATTGAGCCAACCATACAATTCAGATTGGGGGGGGGGGGGCAGAGATTCCATATGAGCATTAATGACCTTAGTGTGCATCTAGGGTTATAAACTGCAGAGGAGGTACAAACTTTGGACTATCTTAATTCTAAGGTGGATTTTGTCGAGTATGAAGTTACTCCCCCTTGGGTTTGGAGGACCTTTACACCCACTACAGATAAATACCAGCCCAAGGTATCAAAGGCATCCAACTTTGAGACATTCCCTTGCCGAGTGGTGCACAATCTGTTAGCTCACACTCTTACAGCTTGGCTAAGTACCATAGGGGTGGTGAGCCTGAGGGATCTATTTTTCATAAACTGCATGGTGCAGAAGACCCGGTGCAATGTCACACATGCCATCACACACTTCTTTTACGAGCAGTCCAAAAAGGAAGCACCAGGTATTTTTGTATGGTGGCATGCATGTCACATGACTGGCTCGTCGATTGGGTGTATTAGATGGATGCCTACCTATGACGGAGGATGGTTTGCCCAAACTATTGGGTATGGACACATTGAAGAGATTAAACCGGGAGAAGGTAGTAGGGCTACAGGCACCTCCTATGGATTATGAGCCAGCCCCTTCTGCTCCTCCTTCAGACATACCACCACCCCCACCGACAGATTTTCTAAGGTCATCTGCTGGGCCCTCATCCACTGCTGCTGGGCCCTCATCCACTGTCGCTGGGCCTTCTTCCACTGCTGCACCTTCTTCTTCTGCTGGACCATCTTTTGCCCAGACCCTTAAATTTTGAGATTAGCGCTAATCAGTTAATGTTGAGTGGGATGATGACAGGAAGTCCACTAATTTTGACTGATAGATTTGTAGGATCGAAGGTAAGTTAGGGAATATTGAGCTGAATCAGAATAAAATCTTAACTCAGCAGAACCAAATGCAGCAGTTCATGCATCAATAAACTTCTTCCTTCCAAGCCCAGTTGGATCACGAGATCTTGAGAAGGCAATGGCTGGAACAATCCATGCTAGAGTTCTGGAGGTATCATTGGTTTAACCCTTTGCAGCCACAACCTCCACCATACCAGCAACCTGTGCCTCTAGTCAGTGTGTCCGATGATGATGCCAGCAATGATGCTAATGGTGGGGAGACCAGCGGTGATAATTCTAGTGATGCACCACTATCTGACTAGTCCACCTTTCATGTCATTTAATGACTTATTTGTTGTTCTTTTTCTTTTCTTTTAATTCCTTTTGGACTATTGCATTTTTTTGAGAACTATTTCCTGTGTTTGGTTATTTCATTTACTTATGTTTTAACTTTGTTTATGCATCTTAGTTTTTGTTTTTGTAGCTAATTCACCTTCACTATACTCTTGGAATCCTAATCATATATGTCT
Source organism: Garcia nutans (assembly GCA_947685225.1). NCBI lineage: Eukaryota > Viridiplantae > Streptophyta > Magnoliopsida > Malpighiales > Euphorbiaceae > Garcia > Garcia nutans. The sequence goes on from CANTUV010000013.1 coordinate 6,473,489, forward strand.
AATCATGGACATGGCAGGGCAGTTTCTCTCTCTCTTCGTTATTTCTTGTTTTACACACACAATGGGGACAATGTGCGTCTTTAGTGTGGGGGAGAGGTATACTTTCTTGATTGAGCTACTATTATTTCATTCTTGCCATGTGATTCATTTGTCTCAATTAATTCTGCAACTTGTTTTTAGATTCGAGTAATCTAGATTGCTATAATAGTGTGAATTGAAATGGTTCCTCTTTATACATTAAATTAATTTTTGATTTTCTAAATGATAATTTCTTATTGAGTTTGACTTGGCTATCTTGATCAATTGCTGAGGATCGACTGTAATAGCTATAATTAGGTAGTGGATTAAAGGGAATTGGACACATCTGAAGTTTAAAACCTTAGTTACATTTTTTAGCATGTTGTAATTACTTAGATACTTGAGTCAGACTTAGTATGATATCTTTAATATCTTAAGTTCCTGGCCCTTGAGTTAAAAAAAAAACTAATAATACTAATAAAAGGAGCTTTGAAAATTTATCCTTGTTCCACTGATTTTCACTCTTGAATTGAAACAAATGAGTTGGATTCATGAATAGTGCTAGTAGCCATTTGAACGGTGATTCTGACTATGTAACCGGGGGTCGGCATCACAAATATTTACCTTCACGTCAAAAGGTTAGTATCAGTTCAATCAAGTCGGGCTCCTAAAATAATAAAAATGTATATATATATATATATATATAGTGGGTTAAAGAACTTAAGAGAAAATTTACATTTTCGTACTTTGTTCATGACTTTTGAGTTTTTGGAATTTTATGCTCAATCTTTTAACTCTGGATCTTTAAGTTTTAGGTCTGTGAAATTTTTGTTTTGAAACTTCTTGATTCAGCTGTCATGATTGAGAATTAGTTTTTGGTTGAGAATGTCGGGTTTTCTAATTTGAGTATTGTCAAACTTTTCTTTTCTTTTTGGATATAGAGGGGTCTGGCTTTTTTGCTTATTATAGTGATTTAGTTTGCTTGAGGACAAGCAAAAACTCAAGTGTGGGGGAATTTGATAAGTGCATAATTGATGATATTTTACCCCTATTTCTTAATATTATTATTATCCAATTGAGTTTAATTTGTTTGTTCAAGTGCTTTTAAGGATTAATTTTAGGAATTTTTTGTATTTTGAGGCTTATGGTCATTTCAGAGGGAATTATGGATGAAAGTCGAGGAAATGAGCAAAATTCTTCAAGTGACATGCCCAGGGACATGGGAGTTCAATGGACGGGCCTTTGATACTGCCATACAGAAGCCTTGACATGCCCAGTGACCTGGGCATGTCACCGAGCATGCCTATTACAATGCCTCACAGAAGCTGTGACATGCCCAGTGACATGGGCGTGTCAGTGGGTGTGCCTTTTATCTAGAATCCCAGTAGCAACGACACGCCCAGCAACATGGGCGTGTCACTGAGCGTGTCAGGCTAGCACATTTGCACTATAAAATCTGAGCTGAAGCATGAATTAGGGATCCAATTTTAATTTTTTACAACCTAGAGCCGACTTCTAGAGAGAAAAAGAGAGTTTTAAAGCTGAGATTAAAGGTGAAGATCCATTCTACACAAGATCTAAACCAAGATTCAAGGATTCAAGTGAAGAAATACAAATCATTCGCCATGGATTGTTTGGATGCTTTTACTTATTTCTCTTGCTCTGGTTTTTTGGTTTTGAACATGAACTAATTCATTCTCTATCTAGATATTGATGAACCCTAACTTTATTATATGGATTGAATAATTTTATTTAATTAAATAATTTGATTGAGTTGTATTATTCTTATGATGCTTAATGATTTATTTCTAATTGATAATAGCATGCTTATTGATTGGTTGCAATTTTCATATTATTGACTTGAGAAAGCTTGATATGAATAGAATACTCATAAGGATTGAGGATTGATTGGAGTGCTAGAGATAGACTTACAAGATCCTTTGGTTTATGATTCCTTGTTCTTAATGCAAGATCTATTTAATTATGTTTGAGAAGAGATTCCAACATTCTACTTTGTGATTAGGGATTAATTCACTTGAGAAAAGTTTTAGTCTAATTTAGAGGAATGCCAATTCAACTCTATTATTTGATTTAATTAAATTGATTTTCATAAATATTTTTATGGCTAGGGGGATTCAATATTTGGATAGTATTTACATCATCAATCCTTTTTGCACAACACTTAATCTCTCTTTACTTTAAGCTATTAAGTTAATTGTCTTTAATTACAAAACTTCGCAAAACTATTAATTTGCTAAATAACAGTTAAAATTTGCACTAGTACTTGGCCTTGTCCCAGTGGAATGACAACTCACTCACTACTTTATTACTTGAGCGACCCGTGCACTTGCGGTATCCAGAACTAAAAACTCCACCATTGATTCAATTGGGCCAGCCTTCACAATAACTTTGAAAGTTCCTTCAACATGCCTTTTAGTATTATCATAAGCCCTAATCGTGGCCTCAGTTGGGCTTAGATCCCTCATTGGCATAACTAGCTTCGGCAAGATCTTAAGTGGGCAGACATTTATGGCAGATCCATCATCAACCATCACACATGGAGTCCTTTTCCCTTTGACCACTAACTTGATAAAGAGAGGGCAAATGTGATCTCTTCCCTCTTCAGGAAGGTCAGCATCCAAAAATGAACCCATTCCCTCAACAACTTTGTTCTTTCTTTGAGCATCCTCACATTTCATCACACCTTCAACTTTTGACAAAATTAACCAGCTCTTCTAGTGTTATAGAAGTGGAAATCGGCTTGTTGGCCATAGCTTATGCCATAGTTTCTCGATGCTTTTTTGGATGTAGCTAGTAAATCGTAGATACTAATACTAGGTTGAGTTCTTTTTAAATGCTTAAGAATAGCATCAACTTTTTTCCTCTTTACCCCCTTTCTTTTCCTGTAGACCCTTAATTTTTTACCCAGTCTGGTCCGATATTTTTTAAATAGTCCAAAATAATTTTTGTGGTATTTTAATTAAATAATATTTACTTTAGTATCTATTGCTTATAATTTTTAATAAAAATAAATAAATAAATAAAAATCGACGACGAAAAAATCGGCAACAAATAAAATTTGTTGCCGAAGGCGAATTGGCGCCTGCCCCAGCAATTCTCTCAATTCTCGCAGTTTTCGCCAGCAGTTTTTTCTCCAGCACAATTTTCCAATGCAGTTTTTTTCGAAAACAAATTCTATTTGGTTTTGGTTTCTTTTCCTAATTGGTTTTAATTTCCTTAAACAATTAGAAGTAGGTTTATTATTTTTCCTATAAATACCACATTAAAACACAGAATTAGGAGACTTTTGGTCAAATCGAAAATTTTGTTTTTACTGAGCTAAACTTGGGACTTCTGACTTAGGAGGAAAAGAGGACAGAAACCATAAGGAACAAGAGACATTAGCAATTATCAACCCATCAAAGGCAGTAAAACTGCCTTTGTCATTGTTCATCCAGAAGCAAATTATGGAGGAACCAACAAATGGAGGTTTGATTATAAATCTTTGATTTGATGTTATTTACAATGTTTCTATCATTTGTTTTTGATATTAAGTCAGTAGCCTAAATTATTAAACTTAGTAATATGTTTTACATTAAATCGTACATTCATCTAGTCGCCTTAGTCAGTGATCAAAACTTTAAAACCCTAAATGTAACACCCCTATACCCCATATATGCACACTACATACAACCATATCTGTAATATACGTATACCGGATACAGGAATGTTACGGTCTATATTAACCAAACCAATCTTTCCTTGTAACAATAATATGAGAAAGCTTAAAAAATTTAAGATATATTAAAAAAATAATATATAAAACATTTATTTATTATGCGGTGGAAAATATAGCGGTATATACATATATATACATACATATCAATATGTACAAAATATAAAGTTTATACATGTTTGGCAGTTCATCTCTGATCTTTAAGTCCACAATCAACACTTCAAAGTCTAGACTCAACTCAATCTAGCTAAACTCTCCAGTTCTACCCTGTCACCTGCGCGATGAACCACAATCGCGCTAAGCCATAGGCTTAGTGGTACAAACTATAATGACAATATGCTTCAATGTAATGCCAATGTCATACTTTCAAGTAATAGAAACAATATACAAGAATATCATATTTCACAACATTACATTTCATTATATTATTTAATTGTTCCAACATTTATGATTCACATTCAAGCAAAGACAAGCATGGGCCTAAAAAGGATCTAATATGCTATTCAAAATTTAGAGTTACTGCTTTGGTCTATAATCACATTCATCAAGCCCGTAAACTATATATATATATATATCCATGGATAATGTAACAGACCCAGTCTCTTGGACCTCAACCCGGCTAGACCCTAGGGCTCCCGTATCTTGGTCCTCAACCCAGCTAGACTATTACTGTTTTTGAGGCTTACGACCCGGTCTTTTCACCTGCCCAGCAATTCATAGGAATGTCCTCAAACCCAGAACTCTGAAAATTGAATAACATACTAGGCACACAATTAATTCATTTATCTCATTATCATTCTCTTTCATAATTCATTTCTCATTTCATTTCTCATAATCAAATTCAGCTCATTGCCTTAGTGTATCATCTTTTCTCATTTTTCTCATTATTCTATTTTATCTCAATATCGATTGGTTACATTATGTTTTCACATCCCATATCACATATTCCCACATTTCTTTTCATATACAATACTTTACTCGATTGCATTGATACAACAACTTAATTCACATTATGCATACCATAACATATAATTTATTCATCAACAATATATCAAGTAACTTAACATATTTCTCAACGAAATGTGTTAAGTCCCAATGTCATATAAATGTATACAATCATTCAAAATTTGTACTTACCTCTTAAAGCAACAACACCACTCTATCTACTTCCTCTTCTAAGATATCCCTCAAACCTTGGCTAGGGTAACTCAATTCTCTTCAAAACCTAATCCAAAGGTGATCAACAACACTCACTTAGTGGTACTCAGAAGAGAATAAGGAAGAGAACTATCTAGGGCAAACTCTACACTTAACACGCTCAACAACATGAGCGTGTCCCTGACTGTGCCCTAAACCCACATCACAGAAGCTTTGACACGCTCAGTGACATGGGTGTGTCACTGCACTTGTCAATTCTCCTCCAATACAGAAGCTATGACATGCTTGGTGACATGGGCGTGTCACCAGACGTGTTAATCAACCAATAACACAATAGCTATGACACACTCAGTGACATGGGCATGTCACTGATCGTGTCACCCATCTAGAAAATAGAACCATTGACATGCCTAAAGACTTGGCCGTGTTCATAGGCATGTTAGGCCAAAAATCTTGATTCCGGCAACAACACCACCACATCCAACAAACCTCTTTCTTTTACCATCTTCCACTCCAAACAAACTTAACCAAACAAACCAATAAACCATAATAACTTACAAAAACACTATAACAACTCAAACATACATCAAAACACAAATTACAATCATCATCACAACTCATCACATACCTAAAACACAACACTTGCTTCCTAACACTAAACTTAACCTTTCTTTCAAACCAACTCCAAAAATCAAAATCAATTAGACCAAACACTCTCAAACACACCACAATCAAACATACACATATCATCAACAACCTCACTTCACAAACTCAAAAGAAAACCAAAGAATCAAGTGGAAAACTTACCAAAAGTGAAGAAAATCTTTAAAATTCCAACTTGATCACTTGAAATACCTTCAAATCTCGAGTTAGAAAATCATAAAACCCTCTCTTCCTTGGTTGATAATGGTGGCCGGCTCTTGAAGAAAGAAAGAAGAAGATAATGGAAAAGTAAAACAACTCATATCTCTTAAACTACACAATTCTCCAATTAACCTCCACCAAGCAATTATAATAATATAATATTCATAAATATCATCTTCCACTCACTTTAATTTCCATTTCAAAATAACCAAAATATCCCCTTTGACCCTAATTAAATGTTGACTTGTGTATGTTGTATATATCTCTATATATACAGCATATACACACTCCTCTAACCTTTCTTATCTTCCCACTTAAACATATATGCAATTATAACATTTAATACAAAAACAACAATAAGTATACTATTTAGATCAATTTTGTATATATTTTCTATGATGTTTTTGTTGATTTTAAGTTAATTTTCATGTTAATTTGTACTTAAGTTTGTTTGAAGTTGTTGAGTTAGGTTGAAGTACATTTGATGGAGCTTTTATCTAAAATTTGGTGGACTTGTTGAAGAAAAGGCATGTGACATGGCCAAGCCACTGGCCGTGTCTCACTAAAGGAACAAAAGGCAAAGAAAGAAAAGAAAGAAGCAGAGAGTGACACCATTAGAGACACAGCCAATCCACTGGCCATGTCACATGACACAGCCAAGAGCTTGGCCGTGTCACTCCTTAGACATAAAGAAAAGAACAAGCAGCAAGGGACACGGCCAGAAGCTTGGCCGTGCTCCAAGAAAGAAAAGAAAAACTAAGAGACATGGCCAACAAGCTTGGCTGCGTCACCCTGGATCACTTGGTATGCTTGCACGAGGTATGGATTAGTGTGGATTAGTGGGGAACAAAAAGGATAAAAAGGAGTGAAAGGTGGAAGGATTTATGGAAGAAATATAAAACAAATTGGAAAGTGGGAGACAAAGAGTGATGAGGTGTCTTAAAAGTTTAAAAAAAGAGAGAGGGAAAATGGAAGAGCATGGAGGGAACATATTGAATATATTGAGTGGACATTCTCTACACACCATATCATCTTCTTCCTTGGTTCTTGCTTGAGATCGCAAGACACCATTCTCCCCATCTTCATTCACCATTTCCTTTCACACATCAAGAGCAAAGACAATCGTTGGATTTGAAGTGAGTAGCTAGTTCTTGAGGATTAGGGTTTTAAGAGGCTTGATTGGAGAGTTGAGAACTTGAGAGAGCTATCATTCATCCTTCAAGAAGAGAGCCATTGGTTCAAGAGAGCTTGGAAGTTCATCATCACACATCAAAGAGGGAGCTACGAAAGAGATAAGGAGTCCGATTCTTAGCATCTCCAAAAGGGGTTTTTCCAACTCTTTCTTTTAATCCATTTCTTATTTGTTGTTGTTGTATTAAGAACATTAATATTGCAATGAATAACTTTGATTTGGTTTATATTGAAATGAGCATTTGTTTAAAGAATATGATGAGCTAATTTACTCATGCTTTGGGTTGTAGTATATTTGATTAAATGACTTGATTTGATGATTCCATTGATATACCTTGTTATTGGTTGATTGCATTGAAATTAAAGGTAAATTGATAGATTGGCCACCTATTGATTATTTAATATTGAATGACGGACCGAGAGGAGAAGTTTAATATCGGAATTATGCAATTGAATACCCTAAGAATGAATTAGAAATATAAGTTCTAGGGTTTATTAATTTGCTAATGTAAAATAATTGGTTGTTGTTAATTCATAAATGTGAAAACTAGTGGATTGATAATTGACTAATAATCTTAAGGAACAAATTAAGGTACAAGGTTATATTAATAGATAATTTGATAATTAAACATTTGATTAAATGGACCTACAACCCTAGGCATCATTTCCATAATTAAATTTATCTTACACAAAATCATTCATTTTCATTTCTAAGGTTAATTACAATTCACCAATCCAATCACACACTCAAGTTTATTATTTCATGTTAATTGAACTATTACAAGCAATTCCTTCTTTGTGAGACGACCTTGGGGCGATCACCGTTACTGCAATAGCCTCGTATACTTGTGAGTGTCGCTTTGTGATAGTGTTAATTTAAGCGCAACAAGTTTTTGGTGCCGCTGCCGGGGAAGGCAATTTTTGTTAATAGTTTGATTCTTTTAATTTATTTGTTAAATTGTTTAAAGTGTTATTTTTGAATTGCTTAGGTACTTTATGCACGGACGAAGGTCTCAAGGAAACGAACTTGTTCCATTTATAGACAACATCCATAGACTTCCAAGACCCAAGGGACCGAATCCTATTGAGCAAGAAAGGGAAAAGTTTGATGAGCAGTTTAAGGAGAACATAGAAGTAGAGATGGGTGATGCACAAGAACCACCTATGAAGGAGTTTGCCCGACCGATCATTGGAGTGACCACATCTTGTATCCGGTTGAGCAACGCAGCGAGAAATTATGAACTCAGAAATACTCACTATAGTATGCTGCCATCCTTCCATGGACTACCGAATGAAGATCCTCTCAACTTCATTCGGGATTTTTACTCAACATTGCATACATTCCCTTTGCAAACACTAACAGAAGATGAACTCAAGTTGAGATGTTTCCCATATAGTTTGAAAGACAGAGCAAAAGCATGGTTGATGACCTTACCGGAGAATTCTTTAACCACATGGACAGAGGTTTACAACAAATTTATAGGAAAGTTTTATTCACACCAAAAGACCAAGGAGCTTAGGGGGAGTATTGCAACTTTCACCCAATTTGATGGAGAACCGTTTCATGAGGCGTGGGATCGCTTCAAATCCTTATTATTTCAGTGCCCTTACCATTACTATCCACAATAGTTGCTCAATCAGTTCTTCTATGATGGGCTAACTCAACAATGTCAAAACACAGTGGATAATGCAGCAGGGCGAGCAATGGGTGAAAGAACACCTGCAGAAATAGTTGCATTGTAATATCCCAATTTATGCCCTAGAAGTTTTGAATATTATGGTTGTTTTAATTGTATTGAATGTATGTGTCAAATTGAAAGAGAAAAGAATTTTTAAAGGAAGTGTATATGTTGCATATATGGTAGTATAAATAACATATACATAAGTCAAAAGGGATGGTCAATGGAAGAGGATATTTATTTGTGATATGTGAAATTACTTAAATGGGCATATGAGTGACAAGAGTTAAGTTTAAATGGATGAGGGCATTTAAGTAATTGTTGTGTTAAAATTGCATGGTGGAGATTTAAAGAAGAAGAGAAGGTTGACTTGTCTTCATTTTCTCTTCTTTGCATTGTGCGGCTGGCTACCAAAGGAGAGAAGGAGGAAGCGAGGTGTTCTAAGTTCTAAACATCAATTTGAAGGGAGAATCAAAGGATTAAATTGGAGATTTGTGAAATTTCTTCAATTTAGGTAAGTACTTTCTTGTTTTCCTTTGTTATTTTTGAAGTTGTGTTTGAGATGAGTGGTGATTTGTTGATATTATGATTTGGTGTGTTTGAGATGTGTTTATAAGTGTTGAAATGGATTGTAAGTTAAAAAGGTTAAATTGGTGTTGGTTTTGTTTGAAGATGGTAAGTTAAGTGGATGTTGATATTGAAAGAAGAAGATTGATGTTGGTTTTAGGGTTTGATGTGGTAAGTGATTGAATGTATGGTTGATATAGTGCTAATGTGAATATTGTGATGAATATGTAAAATATGTGTTAATAACATTGATTACATCCATTTGAATGAGGTTATATTGAGCATAATGTGTTTTAGTTCAATCAAAAGAGAGTTGGCCATATTTAGGGTTTGTATACATGAGAGACACGGCCAAACCAAGGAAGAGACACGGCCAAACTAAAGAAATTTTTGAGAGACACGGCCAAGTCCATGGAAATTTGGCCGTGTTGGATATATTTTGAAGAGACACGGCCGTGTCCCTTGCCCATGTTCACCACTGCCTGATTTTTGTTGAGAGACACGGCCATGTCCTTTGCCCGTGTTTGCCTCGGTTTGATTTGGTGTTGAGAGACACGGTCATAAGCTTGGCCGTGTCCCTTGAGTTTGTTGGCTACTGTGAGTGTCCTTTGCTCTTCTTGCTTTGTTGAGATTGAACATACATATGATGATGCATATGACACTATATGAACAATGTTATGTGTTATGCATTGGGAATCTTGTGAATTGTAATGTGTTGTATGAATAATGTGCTTTGTAATGTTACATCAATGATGCTATATGTAAAATGTGAAGGATATGATGAGGTAATTGATTATGTATAGCTTGATGGGAGTAGTTCTTGAGGTAAGGGCAAACTTACTTAGATGCATTCTTTTATATGATTTTGAAACTTAAAACAATGTTAAGTAAATTACTAAATTGTTAATACAATGTGACTAATGTTGTTATTTGTATAGTGTGAAAGCTATAAGGATCATCCAAAAAGGTATGTGCAATGCCATTTGTTATGATAAATGTTTTAATAATGATTGAAATGAAATAAATGGATATGTTGTTTATATGACGATGAATTTGAGATTCATGTGCAATGAAATTGATTATGTATGCTTGAATTATGAAGTGTGTAATGTGAATTGAGACATCAAGAGATGTGGAACTAATGTTCTGAGATATAATGTGATGTGAAGCCATTGTGATTGGCTATGATAACTCAAATGTGATGTGAAGCCATTGTGATTGGCTATGATGATTCAATTGAGAATGGAAATGATAATGAAATAATAAATGAATTGTGTAGCTAATGTGTTATTCCATTTTCAGAGTTTGTTGTTGGTGGCATGCCTAATATTAGTAACAATCTCTTGAAGTTAGGTTGGGCTTGATCCTTGAAGCCAAGTTGGGTAGAAGTTTAACATGTTTTACTCCCCTTGAAGCTTGGTTGGGTCTAGTCCTTGAAGCCTAATTGAGATGTTACAACCCTTGAAGCTAGGTTGGGTTGGTTCTTGAAGCCAAGTTGGGTTAATACTTAGCATGCTTTGTTCCCCTTGAAGCTTGGTTGAACCTAAATCCTTAAAGCCTAGTTGGGTCTATGATAATGATAAATGTGATAACAAAACCAAAGCATTAACTCTGAAAATTGAATGGCATATTAGTGTCTTTTGGGCCCGAGTCTGTCTTTGTTGTCAATGTGATATACAAATGTTGAAATAAATGAGTAACGAGATCTATGGTTGCCTTTGTTGGAAATGTGATTCATGAATGGGGATAATGATTGCCTTCATTGGAAATGTGATTCAAGATTGGTGAATTGTGAATAAAATAATGATATGAAGTATGTTATGTAATATGTATATTGATATAATGATTGTGAATATTAGTGATGGATTGTGGTTGGTGTTAATGATATGTTTATATGTTATATTTGTACTACTAAGCTCTCGGGCTTAGCGCGGATGTGTAATCGCGTAGGTGATTAGGTGGAAGATATGAAGTCTTTCGTTATGCCACGAGACGAGTAAGAGTTTGTCGAGACCAACTAGAGGATGATGCATACATGTATAATTTTTAATTATGATGTATTTCTGACAAAAGTATATTTATATGTATCAATGAAGTTTTGATAAAGATAAGATTATGATATATATATGTAAGATCATTAAAAGTATAATGATTTCGTAAATGTTCTTTAAATTTATGTATTGTGGTTTGAACTCTGTTAAAGGTTTTAAAAATGTAACGAAAAGTGACATCCTTATACTTTATATACTTACTGTATGTATACCGGGTGTATGTATAGTACTTATATGGAGTATCGGGGTGTTACATGCATTATTCAAAATGTTGGCCAACAAAAGAGTATTGGGGAAAGGAGAAGAGGAGCACACGAGATAAGTGCAAACTCAGAAATGGCTAGGCAAATTGCAGAACTAACAAAACAAGTAAAATTGTTGAATGCCAAAGGAAACTTGTCGGGACCAAGCTAAGAGTCATGCGCATCGTGCGATCTTGTAGGCCATCAAGCAAATGTGTGCCCCTCAAATTTTGATCCATACCAAGAAGAACAAGAACAAGCTTGTGCTTTTGAAGGGTTCAACAAAGGGGTAGAAATGACCCATATTCAAATTCTTATAACCCTGGTTGGAGGAATCACCCCAATTTTTCATGGAAAAATCAACAACATGCTCCACCTCAACAACCTTTCCAACCATATCAAAGAGGTCCCCAATTTCAAGGGCAAACCTCAAATCAAGAGCAGGTCAAGAAACCTTCATTTGAAGACAATTTGAATGCTTTCATTCAAGTAAGCACTCAAAATCAAGAAATGAACAATAAGCGGTTTGACTCTTTAGAAGCATCGCTTAAGAAGGTTGAAACTCAAGTGGGTCAATTAGCTAATCAACTTCAAGCCTATCAAAAAGGAAAATTTCCAAGCCAACCGGAGCAGGCCAAAGCAATCACCGTTTTAAGAAGTGGTAAGGTACTTGATAATAAAATCGGTGATAATAACATTGATAATTCATTTGATGCAGGTACAATGCAAAATAATGGCAAGGAAATGCAAGAAGAAAAAGCTGAACCAAATGAGCTTAAAGAGCATAGAGAGGAGGCATCTGTTGCACCAAAGCTGCACAAATCTCCAAATCCATACAGACCACCAATTCCATTTCCCAGCAGGTTAAAAAATGATAAGCATGATAAGCAATTTTCTAAAATTTATAACATGTTTTCAAAGGTAAGTATCAACCTACCCTTACTAGAGGTAATAAAGAATATGTCATCTTATGCCAAATTCTTAAAAGAGCTAAATACTAAGAAGATAAGGTATGAGTTGGATGAGAAGGTGATAGTTTTGGAAGTAATAAGTGTTGTTTTACAACATAAGTTACATCCTAAGCTAAAAGATCCTGGGAGCTTTATAGTTAAAATCTCTATGGGGAATGGGAAAGAAACCATTGGCATGTGTGATCTTGGAGCTAGTATTAATTTGATGCCATACTCAATTTATTTGAAACTAGAGGTTGGGGAACTCAAACCCGACTAAAATGGTTTTACAACTAGCGGATAGAACTATTAGATACCCTAAGGGAATCATTGAAGATGTTCTAGTTAAGGTAGGAGGTTTGATTGTACCCGTCGATTTCATTATCGTAGATATGGGGGGAGAAATCCCACGGGATGCCGAGCATGCAATTTTGTTAGGGAGGCCTTTTATGGCTACAACTAACACTTTAATTGGTGTTAAAAATGGAAAATTGACTATGATCGTTTTGGGACAAACTATAGAATTTTTAATTTTTAACACTTCCCCTATTCCCACTAGTGCTTTATATGAAGACTGCTCTTTCATTGATTTTACTTATAATGTTATTCAAGAAGTTTTCTTGCAAGATAATGGTGAACACAAGCTAGAAAGGGCTCTAAAATTGCAAGAAGAAGCAGAGATTTCCAATGATGAGAATAAAGAAGACAATTCCATGTTGGACGATGAGAGTGTTGAGGAGGAATTTGAAGTTGAAGAAGAGCAAATTCAACTACAAGGGGTTGAACTTAAAGAACTCCCCAAGCATTTAAAATATATTTTTCTTGGGGAGAATAACTCTCAACCAGTGATAATTTCTGCTACCCTTACCAGTGAGGAAGAAGATAAGCTTGTAACAATGTTGAGAAAATTCAAGAAAGCTATAGGTTGGGGATTGAGTGCCATTAAGGGTATTAGTCCCTCTATGTGCATGCATAAGATCATCTTAGAGGAAGGGGCTAAACCGGTGAGAGAGTCTCAAAGGAGGCTAAACCCTAACATGAGCGAGGTTGTTAAGAAGGAGGTCCTTAAACTACTGGATGAAGGGGTAATTTACCCTATTGCTGATACTGAATGGGTTAGTCCTGTTCATGTTGTGCTTAAGAAAACAGGGTTGACAGTGGTCCAGAATGATAAAGGAGAGTTGGTACCCACACGAACACAAACTGGGTGGCGAATGTGCATAGATTATAGGAAATTAAATAATGTCACCAAGAAAGATCACTTTCCTTTTCCATTTATTGATTAAATGCTTGATAGGTTATCTGGACATGCTTTTTACTGTTTTCTTGATGGTCTTTCAGGTTACTACCAAGTCCCGATAGTACCGGAAGATCAACCAAAGACTACATTTACTTATCCCTTTGGGACATTTGCATTTAGGAGGATGCCATTCGGACTTTGCAATGCACCGGGAACATTTCAAAGGTGTATGCTTTCCATATTTTCTGATATGTTAGACAAGTGCATTGAGGTATTTATGGATGACTTTTCTATTTTTGGTAATTCCTTTGATGATTGTTTGGCAAAGTTGACTCTAGTACTTGAAAGGTGTATTGAATGTAATCTTACCTTGACTTGGGAAAAGAGTCACTTTATGGTTGATCATGGAATTGTTTTAGGGCATGTTATTTCCCATGAAGGGATTGAGGTAGACAAGGCTAAGGTTGAATTAATTGTGAACCTACCTCCACCCACATCAGTTAAGGGAATTAGAAGTTTTTTGGGACATGCAGGATTTTATAGGAGGTTTATAAAAGATTTTTCCAAAATTTCATGCCCTTTGTGTCATTTGTTAGGAAAAGATGTCCCATTTGTGTTTTTATGAAAAGTGCTTAGAAGCTTTTAAAATTTTAAAAGAGAAACTAACTTCTTCCCTATAATTGTTGCCCCAAATTGGGATTTGCCATTTGAAATTATGTGCGATGCATCGAATTTTGCCATTGGAGCTGTGTTGGGCCAAAGTGTGAATAAGTTGATGTGTGCAATTTATTATGCAAGTTTATCCTTAAACGATGCACAAGTAAATTACACGACCACTGAGAGAGAAATGTTAGTTGTGGTGTTTGCACTAGACAAATTTAGATCTTACTTGATAGGTTCTAAGGTCATAGTATTTTCTAATCATACGGCCTTGAAATACCTGTTGACCAAACCACAAGCTAAACCTAGGCTCATTAGGTGGGTGTTGATGTTACAAGAATTCAATGTTGAAACCAAAGATAGGAAAGGAAGCAAGAATGTAGTTGATGACCATCTTTCTAGACTTAACTCTTATGACAATGATGCTGAAATTGCTTGTGAAATTGCTTTCGAAAAATTTCTGGATGAACACTTTTTTTCTTTAACTCAAGCACCATGGTATACGGATATTGCTAATTATCTTTCTTGTGGTGTAGTGAGAAAGGATTTGAGTTTCTAGGCAAAGAAGAGATTCCTGCATACATGTAAGTATTATTTTTGGGATGAGCCTTACTTGTTTAGAATTTGCAGGGATGAAGTGATAAGAAGATGTGTGCCTGAAGAAGAACAAAAGCAAGTGCTACAATTTTGCCACAATATGTATTGCGGGGGACATTTTGGAGGAAACAAGACCGCTGAGAAAGTTCTTCAAAGCAGTTTGTATTGGCCTACTCTTTTTAAGGATGCTTATCATTTTTGTATAAGATGTGATAAATGCCAAAAAGTAGGAAACATTAGCAAACGGAATGAAATGCCCCTTAATATTTTTATTGTGGTTGACATTTTTTATGTCTGGGGAATTGATTTCATGGGGCCATTTCCCAAATCCTTTAGTTTTGAATATATCCTTCTAGCAGTGGATTATGTGTCCAAGTGGGTTGAGGCTATCCCCACTAGGACTAATGATGCTAACATTGTGTTGAAATTCTTGAAGGATAATATTTTGAGCAGGTTTGGAACCCCCAAGGCAATAGTGAGTGATGGAGGAAGCCATTTTTACACCAAATGGTTTGAAAAGTTGATGACCAAGATGGGCATCCGACATAAAGTGACAACTCCATACCATCCCCAAACGTCCGAGCAAGCTGAGATCTCAAACAAGCAAATCAAGGGGATTTTGGAAAAGACAGTGATCACAACTCGGAAGGACTGGTCAATCCGACTCTCGGAAGCATTGTGGGCTTATAGGACTGCTTTTAAAACCCCATTGGGAATGAGTCGCTATAGGTTGGTCTTTGGCAAAGCTTGCCACCTCCCGGTGGAATTGGAGCACAAGGCTTATTGGGCAATAAAGACTATGAATATGGACTTAGATGAAGCAAGGGAGCAAAGAATGCTTCAGATTTCTGAGCTTGATGAGCTTCGGAATGAAGCCTATGAGAGTTCGAGGATCTTTAAGGAAAAGACAAAAGCTATTCATGATAGGATGATTCTTCGAAGGACTTTTGAACCAGGAATGAAAGTCCTTCTCTTCAATTCAAGAATGCGATTGTTTCCCGGAAAATTGAAGTCACGTTGGAGTGGACCCTTTCAAGTTACTCAAACATTCCCATATGGGGTTGTTGAGTTGTTTAATTTAAAAACCAACGAGACATTCAAGGTCAATGGACAAAAGGTGAAGCCCTACTTTGAAGAAATCAAAGTTGGAAAAACGGTGGAAAGAATGGTGTTCGTTGACGAATAATGCAACAATGTCCAGCTATACGACATTAAAGAAGCGCTAAATGGGAGGCAACCCATCGGTTTGCATTTCTTTTCATAGTTACAATTTCATTTTTTGCAATTTTAATTTCATGTTGAGTTAAATAAAATGGAATGGGTACTTTGATCGGTTTTCATTTTTCTTGAATGTGTTTCAGGGTTAAGCAAGGAAGAAGATTGCATTTTTTTTTATTTGGTGACACAAAAAAAACAATTTAAAAAAATTTAAAAACCAAAATGGCAGTGAAGGACACTGCCACTTGACACGACCAAGCCACTGGCCGTGTCAAGCAAACCAAAAATTCACAGAAGCAGACACGGCCAAATGGCTTGGCCTTGTCCTTGGCCTTGTCACATAGACACGACCAAGCTTCCCCCAGTGTCCCTTTCATTTGTCTTGCACTCTTTTGTTCCAATATCAAACACGCTCAAGGGACACAGCCAAGCCACTGGCCGTGTCCCTCCAATCCCATCAAACACGTTCAAGGGACATGGCCAAGCCACTGGCCGTGTCCCTCCAAATCAATCAAACATGGCCAAGCTACACCAAGCATGGCTGTGTCACACCAATTTTCAAGTTTAAAACCATGATCTCAGCCCATTTCCTTCATTTTAAATCCCTAACTCCCCTTTCTCTTTTCTCTCTCTCTCGACTCCCTCTCTCCAAAACCCCCATAATCACTCTCTCAATGCTAAAAAAATCCTACTTAATCCTCCATTTTTCTTAACCAAAACTAATTTAAACTCATTCAATCTTCTTCTTTTCTCATTAAAAAGCAATTAAAACCGTTAAAGCTTTATTTTCACCAAATCATCAAAATTACTAGAACAAAGATGGTGTCTCACCACAAGAGGAGGCAACCTCCACCTTCAGCTCCATCTTCATCATCATCATCTTCTAGGAGGGCAACTCTTCTCGCTAGGGGTTTCTTTTTGACGAGGTATGTAAGCGAAGAATCCCTTAAAGCTTTTTGTAACACCCCCACATTCAATACATGCACACTACAACCACCACAATGTAGTATACATGCACTAAACATAGGGATGCTATGGATATTATTAACATTCAAATGGTTTTAAATAATACTATCTTCTTTCTCATATACATTATAGAAAATAAGTCATTAACTTATTATATAAAACAAATAGATATATATATATATATATGTATACATTTACTTAATACGCAGCGGAATATAGAAAATATTTACATATATGAAAACATTTAAATTCATGTTTACAAATATACATATATTCACACTATAAACAATATTTACAAAATATAAAAGAGTTATACATGATTGGCAAGTCTGCTCTGATCTTTAAGTTCCCAAAATCAACTCTTCAACGTCTACTCTCACTCGGTCTCGAAGAGCTCTCGGGTTCAACTCTATCAACTCTATCACCTGCGCGATTAAATACTATCGCGCTAAGCCAAAGGCTTAGTAAGATAATTCATGCTAATGTTATGCTTTAGTGCAATGCAATGTAAATTGTCAATCCATATTATACATGTAACATCATATATGCAAAGCTCACAACATACCTTACATTTCATAATTCAATATAAGTAGACATATCACATTTCAACATCTTTTCATATACCTCATTAGTTACTCATTAAACCATTCATAAACAACACTAAACAAAGACAAGCATTGGGCCCAAGACACACTAATATGCCATTCAATTTTCAGAGTTAATGTTTTGGTTTTGTTATCACATTTATCAATATCATATACCCAACTAGGCTTCAAGGATTAAGTTCAACCAAGCTTCAAGGGGAGCAAAGCATGCTAAGCTTCAACCCAACTTGGCTTCAAGAACCAACCCAACCTAGCTTCAAGGGTTGTAACATCTCAATTAGGCTTCAAGGATTCAATCCAACCTATTCAAGAGATTGTTACTATCATTAGGCATGCCACCAATAACAAACTCTGAAAATGGAATAACACATTAGCCACACAATTCATTCACATTTCATTCTCAATTCTCATCAATTAGGCAAACATGCCATGTATCTTTCAATTGAATCATCATAGCCAATCACAATGGCCTCAAATCAAACAATATCTCAATTCATATTAATCATATAACATCATTGATACAACATTTCAAAGTACATACCACATTACCATTCACAATGCATATAGTCTAACATTGTTCATATGTATCATCAATATCAACAAAGGTGTGCTACAATCTCAACATCAATGAATGTATGTTCCCCATATGTTTGATTAAGTCCTTCTTATCTTTGAAGTATATTTAAAGTGTTTATGTTTAGGTTTAAGTATCAATAATATCTTTGAAGAAACAAAACCATACAAAAAGAACAAAAATAAAAACAGTAGCCAACACATTTGAGGGACACGGCCAAGCTTGTGGCCGTGTCTCTCAACTGAATTTTGGCAGTGACAGACACTGGCATGGGACACGGCCGTGTCTCTCAAAAACCAATCCAACACGTCCAAAATTTCATGACTTGGCCGTGTTTCTCAATGCCTTTGGCCGTGTCACCCAAGAACAACACCCTAACCAAAACCAATTCTCTTCTAATATCACTCAACACAATATACACCATATAACATGTTTCAAATGAATATAATCAATGTTCTAAACACATATTCATCACAAAAACCACTTCACAATACATTAATATTACATTAAACAAATACCATTTCAAAACCCTAAAATCCAACATCATTCATAATCTTTTAAAATCAACATCTACCACTTTCCACAACAACACCTATGTAACCTTTTAACTTAAAATCACTTTAACACTTGAAAACACATCATAAACACATCTCATCATCAAATCCTACAAACCCTAATTCACTTCAAACACCCCTTCAAAAGAAAAGAAGAAATCAAGGAAAAGATCTTACCTCAAATGAAGAAATTTCACAAATCTTTAACCAAATCCTTTGATTGCTTCTTCAATTGTCTTCAAGCATCAAGAACACCTCTCTTGCTCTTTCTCTTCTTGGATGGCCGGCACACACATGAGAAGAAATGAAATCCAACACAAATCAATTAGCTTTTCTTCTTTAAATCTCCACCAAGAGATTTTATCCAATCAATTACCAAAATGCCCTCAACCATATAACTAACCTTTTGTCTCTTATATGCCCATATATGTAATTACACACTCAACACAAATAAATATCTCTTCCATTGACTCTCCCTTTGACATATTTATATGTTAGTTATATCATCATATAAACAACATATACATTTCTCTCTAAACCCTATTTTCTTTCCCAAAACACATATACACAAACATTCTCTTCTCAATTTCTTATCACATAACATATACATTCAATCCCATTTAAAACAACAACATAACCAAGACTTCTAGGGTATACATGAGGATATTACACTCTTCATATTAGGGATAATTTTTATAGATTTGTTCAAAACCTTGGATGGGAGAGATTAGTTTCCCTTAAACCTTTGCAATTTCAAGAGCTTACATTGGAATTTTTAACCTCTCTTAAGGTTGAAAGAGATGACAAAAAGATTTGCATTAGGTTACATTTTAAACTGCTTGGGAAACCATTTGTCATTAGTATTGAGCAATTCAACGATATATTTGGTTTCCATCAACAAGGGGAATAATGTGTACCTAAGGGTTTTAGACAATAATTTACATGGGAAGCACTGGGGTCGGGAACCTATGTGGCGGCCAAGGCAACGAAATTGGCAAATCCCGCCCTAAGATATCTACATCGTTTTATGTCATGTGGGTTCTTTGCACGAAAGGAAAGCACAGGTGTTGTGGAAATTAGCGAACTATTTTTCTTAGACTGTGCTAGCAATGCCATACCCGTTTGTACCAACTATTGGTTAGCTGATGTGTTTGACAGTGTGGCAAATAAAAAGAGGGGTGCCATTTGCATTGGAGGATTAGTTACAACTTTAGCAATGACCCTTCTTGATAATTTTGACCCGAGAAACTGCCGTATGACTAAAATCTTGGGTAATGATTCATTAGATCTTGCCATACTCGAGAAGATGCATATGGTTTTAAGGAAAGGAAGGGCCTATGTTATGGCTTCAGCTGAGCCAGAGGTACCGGAGGGCCGTCAAAAGAGAACATGAGTCCAGGAGGAGTCCGACTCGGATTCTCTTGATTTGGATAAAGATGCTCCAATCCCGGACAATCAGGAGATCCTTAATAGGATTGAAGCACTGGAAAGCAAGGTCGATTGTAACCATGCTGCAGTCATGGAACAATTGGACCAAATCAATAGCAACCTTGCTAAGATTCTAAGCCTCCATCCTTCAGCTGCATCATCGTCCCATCCTCCATCACCATAGATCCAATCAGCTCCAACCTTTTGAGAACACTTTTTACTTTCTTATTTTTATTTATTGCATATTTTCGATGTTCTTGTTTTAAATGTTAACACTTTATAGTGTGGTTATTTTATATATATTTTGTTCTTGAACAATTGTTGTTTGTGGATGAAAAGGTAGCACTTGCGTCACAAGGGAATGATGGAAAACAGGTTGTACCTTAATTTTTTCTTTATTATCCTTGTTTTCATTGAGGACAATGTAAAACTTAAAGTGTAAGGTGTGTGCTAAGCCTTTGGTTCATAAATGTAAATTGTCTATTTTCGTAAGTGTTTTGTTATAGTTGTTTTGTTAAGTTTTGTGTTTTGTTTTATATTTGATTTTGATGGATATTGATAAGTTCAATTGTTATAAGATTGTTGATAGATGACTTTTGAATTTTTGAAGCATGAATTTGAGAATTGATTAGAATTAGTACTTATTGTCAATTTTGATGGTTATTCTTTGCATGGCCATTAAACTAGTGAGGAATTGATGTAATATCCCAAAGTGTGCCCTAGAAGTTTTGATATAATTGTTGTTTTATTTGAATTAAATGTATATGTGTAATTGGAAAGAAAAAGAATTAAGAGAGAGTTTATATGTTGTATATATGGAAATATATATAACATATATACAAGTCAAAATGGATGGTCAAAGGAAGAAGATGTTTAATTTGTTATTTGTGAAATTACTAAAAAAGGAAAGTAAGGGAAAGGGAGCAAAAATAAATAGAAGAGGGTATTTAAGTAATTTCTTATTTGGAATACTTGGTGGAGTTTAAAGAGATGAGAAATTTGACTTTGTCTCTTACACTTTGTCATTTTCTTTTCTTTTCTCTTTGTGTTGGCCGGTCATCAAGGAAGCAAGAGAGCAAGTGAGGGTTTTTGAATTTTAAGAGCTAATTGAATGAAGAATTAAGTAATTGAGTTGGAAAATTTTGAAGTTTCATCAACTTTGGTAAGTTCTCTCTTGATTTCCCTTGATTTATTTGAGTTGTGATTATGTTTGAAAGTGTTGAAATTGAATTAAAGATAAGAAGTTAGGTTGGTGTTGGTGATGGAAGAGTAAGAGTTGTGTTTAGTGAAGTTGAAAGCATAGAATACATGAGTTTGGTACTTTAACCATTGAACTCCTTTTGAAAATTTTCTGTTTTACAATTAGTAAATGCTGGGACTTGTATGATTTTTAATTAAATATAGAAAATCGTTCTTGAAGTGATTTTTTGATATGTTGTGCCTCTATGAGTCTAGAATGACTGAAAAATATGTTGATTTGATTTTGGAATGGTTATGATTTTGGAAAGATTATTTTTATTAGACCTGTTCCAGCAGGTACCTTGACTGAGACAGCTATCTTTTGGGATTTTTAATAAAATGTAAAAAACTAATATCCAATTGAATTTTGGATATGTTGTTGCTTAGTGAGTCTAGTACTTGAGAAAAATAATTTGGAACCACGTTGATTGAATTTAATTTACAGAATTCACAAAGTTCAGAACTGCTGCCAGGATGCAGGGCAATTGGAGCAGTCTGGTTGGGTGAACTATTTGACCAAGATTTTGTGTTTAGTTTGATCTGAAATTTCAAAGGAATTATTTTAAGATGTAAAACTAAATTCTATAAAAATTTTAGAGTTTTTAGTCAAGTAGATTATTTTATACAATTTTTCAAAATAAGGATTAAGTTGAGTCCAAAACCAGAATTTACTATTCATATGGTCATTTTGCTAATATTCCTTTTGGATTAGGTTGTGAAGAGGTTGAATTGCCCTAACTTAAGTGTTGAGGATTCTTGGAAGAGTAAGTGTATAGATTGGTGTGAGTTGGTTTTAAGGTAAGTACAAACTACATTATCGCATACATTCATATGATGTTGAGACTTAACATACATTTGATTGTAAATGTGTTAAGAAATCTAATGCATTGTTAATGCATATTAATAATGTATGTTTGGTATAATGTGAATGTTGTGATGAGCATGTAAAATGTGTGTTAATGCCATTGGTTATATACACTTGAGTGATGAATTGATTAATGTGATTTGAGATATAATGAGATGTAAAACCAATGTGTTTGGTTATAATGATGTAAATAAGATGGTTGAAGCATATTTGCCTATATGATGATGAAATGAAATATGGAATATGAAATGTGAAAGATATGATGATATGATGAATTGCCTTAATGTGAGTTGAGATGATATGAGATATGAGGCCATAGTTGTTGGCTATGATAATGCAAATGAAATATAATTGGGGCATGGTTGCCTATCTAATTATGAGAAATGAAATGAAAAGAGATTGATAAAGAGATAAATGAAATGATTGTGTGCCTAATATGTTAATTCAATTTTCAGAGTTCTGGGTTTTGCGGCATGCCTATGAATCACTGGATAGGTGAAAAGACCGGGTCGTAAGCCGATTCCAGTTGAAAAATGTGAAATGATAAATGTGAAATATGATGTTTTTGGGGTGAAAAGACTGGGTCGTAAGCCTCAAAAACAGTAACAGTCTAGCCGGGTTGAGGATTTCCTCGGTTCTAACCGGGTTGAGGTCTAAGAGACTGGATCTGTTACGCTATCCATGGATAGAGATATATATATATTGCCTACGGGCTTGATGAATGTGATTATGGATCAAAGCAGTAACTCTGAACTTTGAATAACATATTAGTGTATTTTGGGCCCATGCTTGTCTTTGTTTTCAATGTGAATCATGAATGTTTTGATTAATTATTAAATAATGTAAGATTGTGAAATATAATATTCTTTTGAATGGTTTATGAAACTTGATTGTGTGACATTGGCATTGCATTGAGGCATAATATTAGGGTTGTTTGTACCACTAAGCCGTTGGCTTAGCACGATTGTGGTTTGTCGCGCAGGTGACAGGGTGGAACCGGAGAGTTCCTCTAGGCCGAGTAGAGTTTAGATTCTGAAGTGTGAATAGTGGGCTTAAAGATCAAAGATTGACTGCCAAACATGTATAAACTTTTTGTTTTGTAAAACTTGAGTTTTGATGTATATGAATTTGTAAATATTGTTACTTTCCGCTGCATAGTGAACAAATATTTTATCTACTGTGTTTCATAATAAACCTTTACTTTATTTTGTACTAAAAGTGTAAATCCTTTTTGCAGGTTGTAGTTGAGGTTATAAGGGGGATTTATTGGGAGTGTACTGAGAATGATTTTGTTTGCATTGGTTTGTGTAAAAATGTTTTCAAAAATCAGAAAAAACCCAGTTTTGTCGACACTTGGGACTCAATTTCTAGGAAAAACTATGGCAAAATTTTTGTAAAAAACGAAACTAAAATTTAACTAAGTAAAATTGGTAGCAACATTAGGATAGTGTGGCGCCTCTACTCAGCTTACACACGTAGTTCGGGAAGGGGTGTTACAATTGAGCCATCAACTTATCATTCTTTTTGTGTGTGAACATCTTTGATTGATGAATTGCTAGAACTTGCTTTGACATGCATTTTGAGACTATATAAAGATTTCAATTAGGCATCAATATGATTAAGGCAATTTAGGGGAACCCATTTTGGCTTAAAAGGACCAACCTTACATCCGACCTTAGTTCGCCAACTTTGAGCTTATTTCATTTTTCCCTTTCTTGCTTTTTCACAACACCATCAGCTTGAACCATTTCATTTTAACTATTACCCGTTCATTAAATCAAGAGCATTTCAAGAGCATTAATGATGGAGTGTTGTGCTGAATAAAGTGTGGGTGTTGAATTCAATGGGCTTTAAATTACAAATTATTGTATTCTTTAGTTGGATACCCTAATAAAAAAATGAATAATGAAAATCAAAATAATAGAAGTTGTTGTTCTTGTCGGAAGGGTTGTAAGGAGTTTGGAAATTATCTTTGCTAATTAAAAAAATGGAGTTCCTTAAAAGCACTTAAATGCTTAGTGCTAAGTGATTGAGAGGAATTGTGGGATTGTTGATCATGCTACATTGCTTGCTTCACTCTTGAAGTACTCTTGACCTAAATGAACTAACTCACTCTCCCAAATGTCATGCCTTTCCCTTAACCCCGTTACAACCAAATAAAAGACCTTATGATTAATGCTTGATTGTGATTAGGTGGTGGAGATTTGATTGATAAGCAAGCCTGTAGTCCTAATCTTTCATTGAATGTTGAGAGCTTAAACACTACCCAATTAAACACTTAAGAGGTTTTGTGAGGGAGTGACAATTTTTGGTATGCATAGATTGACCATTAAGTTGCTTGAGTACCGATTATTCTTGATTTGATTATGATTGTGGATTTAATAAGATGGGAGTCTTAATGCATCCTTATAACTCTTGAACTTGACAATATTTATCTTGTTTTATTTGTTTTCATTTTAACTTTGCTTAGGGACAAGCAAAGGATTAAGTGTGGGGTAATTGTTTAGATCAAATTTGTATATATTTTCTATGATGTTTTTGTTGATTTTAAGTTAATTTTCATGTTAATTTATACTTAAGTTTGTTTGAAGTTGTTGATTTAGGTTGAAGTACATTTGATGGAGCTTTTATCTAAAATTTGGTGGACTTATTGAAGAAAAGGCATGTGACACGGCCAAGCCACTGGCCGTGTCTCACCAAAGGAACAAAAGGCAAAGAAAGAAAAGAAAGAAGCAGAGAGTGACACCATCAAGAGACAAGGCCAAGCCACTGCCAGGAGCTTGGCCGTGTCATGGCCGTGTCACCCCATGGACATAAAGAAAAGAACAAGCAGCAAGGGACACGGTCAAAAGCTTGGCCGTGTCCCAAGAAAGAAAAGAAAAACCAAGAGACACAGCCAACAAGCTTGGCCGTGTCACCCTGGATCACTTGGTATGCTTGCACGAGGTATGGATTAGTGTGGATTAGTGGGGAACAAAAAGGATAAAAAGGAGTGAAAGGTGGAAGGATTTATGGAAGAAATATAAAACAAATTGGAAAGTGGGAAACGAAGAGTGATGGGGTGTCTTAAAAGTTTAAAAAAAGAGAGAGGGAAAATGGAAGAGCATGGAGGGAACATATTGAATATATTGAGTGGACATTCTCTACACACCATATGAAGCCTTTTGCTGCTTTAGGTAAAAGAGAACTCAGTTGGCTTTCTGAATCGCCTTTTTAGGTTTTATTTTTCTTCTTTTTTTTCTCTTCTTCTTTTTTTTTCTTTTCTTTTCTTTTCTTTTGTCCTTTTTTCTTTTCTTTTTCTTCTTTTTTCTCTTCTCTTTTTTTTTTGTTTGGTTCTAGCTCTAAAAGAGTTGTCTAATTTGTACTAACTTGGGCTTCCAATAATGGATGAGTGGAGTAACATAAATCTTCTTTAACATGGATAAATCATTTGTTACTTTGATGTTGTCTTGATATATTGGAGATATTAAGTGAACTTCAACTACCCTTATGGTCTTGAAAACTTTAACTACCCTTATGGTCTTGAAAACATCAATTACCCTTATTGTAACACCCTTATTGTAACATCCCTACATTCAATACATGCACACTACAAACACCACAATGTAGTATACATTAACTAAACATAGAGATGCTACAGATTTTTTTAACATTCAAAACATTTTAAATGATACCATAATTTTTCAATTGTATACATTATAGAAAGATAAGTAGTTAACTTGTAATACAAAACTAAATAGATATATATATAGAAACATTTAGTTGTTACGCAGCGGAATTTATCAAATATTTACATATATGAAAACATTTAATTTCATATTTACAAATATACACATATGTACATTAAAATCATTACTTTACAAAATATAAAAGAGTTATACATGATTGGCAAGTCTCCTCTGATTTTTAAGTTCCCAAAATCAACTCTTCATTGTCTACTCTCACTCGGTCTCGAAGAGCTCTCGGGTTCAACCCTAATACCTGCGCGATCAAACACTATCGCGCTAAGCCAACGGCTTAGTAAGATAATTCATGCTGATGTTATGCTTTAATGCAATGCAATGCCAATTCTCAATCCATATTATACATGTAACATCATATATGCAAAGCTAACAACATACCTTTACATTTCATAACTCAACATAAATAGACATATCATATTTCAACATCTTATTATATACCTCATTAGTATTCATTTAATCATTCATAATCAACACTAAACAAAGACAAGCATGGGCCCAAAACACACTAATATGCCATTCAATTTTCAGAGTTAATGTTTTGGTTTTATCATCACATTTATCAATATCATAAACCCAACTAGGCTTCAAGGATTAGGTTCAACCAAGCTTCAAGGGGAGCAAAGCATGCTAAGCATCAACCCAACTTGGCTTCAAGAACCAACCCAACCTAGCTTCAAGGGTGGTAACATCTCAATTAGGCTTCAAGGATTCAATCCAACCTAACTTCAAGAGATTGTTACACTTATTAGGCATGCCACCAACAACAAACTCTGAAAATGGAATAACACATTAGCCACACAAATCATTTATTATTTAATTATCATTTCCATTCTCAACTCTCATCATAGCCAATAACAATGGCCTCATATCACATATAAGTTACCATAGCCAATCACAATGGCATTTTATTCCATCACATTATACATATAGCATTATTGATATAAACATAACCAAACACATTACTCATCACATGAGTCACAATACATGAAATATCACATTGTTCACATAGTATCATATACATTGCCATTATCATCATATGCAACAATGCAATAATACAAGATTTGTACTTATTTTACTAACAATTCATACAACTCCTAACATTTCCTTGTCCAAGATTCTTTAACCTCTTAGATCAATGATCAATCACTATCTTCAAGACTTAAATCAAAAGTAATAGCATATACTTGTTTAAGGATACACAAGAGATAATCCAATTAGGAATTAATTAGGGCAAACCTCAACCCTGACACGTTCACCCACACGGGCGTGTTCATGGCCGTGCCCTAACTCCACAACACAGAAACATTTACACGCTCAACAACATGGGCGTGTTCCTGGGCGTGTAAATTCTCAAATCTTACAGTAGCTATGACACTCTCAATAACACGGGCGTGCTACTGGTCGTGTCAAACCTACTGCCTCCAACACAATTGACACGCCTAAAAACCCTGGACGTGCTCATGGGCGTGTCCGGCCACAAATCAAGACTCCGATCAAAAACAACCATACACTCAACAACACACTTCTATACATTAACATCCTCTTCAAATAATCTTAACAAAACATACACAAAACTCATCTCAAACTTGCAACACACCCAAAACAAACCAAAACACACATCAAACACCAAACACAAAATCATCTCAAAACCCCTACCACATATACAACATCATCTCTTCCAACCACTTACTCTTTTCTTCCATCCATACTCAAAATCAATCATCAACTCACTCAAACACTTCTCACATCTCAAAATCAACCAACACACTCTTAAAAATCTATCAAACTCAAATATCATTTCAAATAAGCACAAAAATCACAAGAGAACTTACCAAAGTTACAAAACTTCTTGAATCACCAACTTGATCACTTAATCTTTCTTCAATTTGAGCTTCACTCAACAAGATCTTCTCTTTGCCTCTTGCTTCCTTTGTCTAAGGAGGAGCCAGCCACCATGGAAAAGAAGAAGAAAATATCAAGAAGCAAAGTCAAATTTTGCTTTTAATCTCCACCAAGTGATCTTATCCAAGCAATTACCAAAGTGCCCTCAATCATATAACTAACTTTTTGTCTCATATAAGCCCTTATATGTAATTACACACTCAACACAAATAAATATCTCTTCCATTGACTCTTCATTTGACCAATTTATATGTTATATATATCATCATATACACAACATATACCATTCTCTCTAAACCCTAATTCTTTTCCCCAAAACACATATACACAAGCATTCACTTTCCAAAATCTTTTCTCTTGCAATTTAACACATATATTCAATCCAATATATCACTACACCAACAATAACAACAACATCAACAACATAATCAAAACTTCTAGACCATATATGAGGATATTACAATTCTCCCCCTCTAAAAAGAAAATTTCGTCCTCGAAATTACCTGATATCAAAGCTGAAACAACTGAGGATATTGCTCTCGCATTGTTTGCTCATTTTCCCAAGTTGCTTCTTCCTTTCCATGATTTTTCCATAGAACCTTCACCAATGGCACTCTCTTGTTTCTCAATTCTTTCATATCACATGCCAAGATAGCAACTGGTTCCTCTTCAAATGTCAAATCTGGGCTCACTTCGATAGATTCAATTGGCAACACATGAGATGGATCCGATCTGTACCTCCTCAACATAGAAACATGAAATACATTATGAATACGATCCAACTCAGGTGGCAAAGCAAGCCGATAAGCCACTGGCCCAACTCTTTCCAAAACTTCATACGGTCCAATGAAACGAGGACTCAATTTCCCTTTCCGACCGAACCTCAAAATCTTCTTCCAAGGAGACACTTTCAGAAATACCTTATCTCCAACATCAAACTCTATATCTCTCCTTTTCAGATCTGCATAAGACTTCTGTCGGTCTGAAGCTGCTTTTAACCTGCCTCGAATCAACTTTACTTTTTCTTCAGTTTCTTGAATCAAATCAGGACCAATCAACTTATTATCTCCAAGTTCATTCCATCAAAGAGGTGTCCTACACCGTCTGCCATACAATGCTTCAAACGGTGCCATACCAATGCTGGATTGGTGACTGTTGTTGTAAGCAAACTCCACAAGAGGTAAGAATTTATCCCAACTTCCAAAGAAATCGATGACACAGCTTCTCAACATGTCCTCAATAATCTGTATCACCCTCTCTGACTGTCCATCCGTCTGTGGATGAAAAGCAGTACTGAAGTGTAATCGAGAACCCAAAGCACTATGCAAACTCTTCCAAAATCTTGAAGTAAACCTAGGATCTCGATCAGACACTAAAGAAGTTGGAACACCATGCAACTTCACAATCTCATGGATATACAGCTCAGCCAATCTCTCCAAAGAGTAATCCATCCGAACCGGAAGGAAATGAGCTGTCTTAGTCAATCTATCCACAATCACCCATATAGCATCATGCTTCTTTTGTGTCAATGGCAAACCAGACACAAAATCCATCGTCACTCTATCCAACTTCCATTCTGGTACTGATAATGGTTGAAGCAATCCAGTTGGAACTTGATGCTCTGCTTTAACCTTCTGACAGGTGAGACATTTCAACACAAAATCTGCAATATCTCTCTTCAAACCAATCCACCAGTAATGCTGTCTCAAATCATGATACATCTTTGTATTACCCGGATGCATAGCAAACACTGACTGATGTGCTTCTTCTAAAATGACTCTTTTCAAATCAGCATCATCGGGTACACACAATCGGTTCTTAAACCAGAGACTCCCATCACCTTTCACAACAAAATCTCTATTCTTCCCATTCTTGCAATCTGAAATAATCTTCTGAATCTTCATATCAATCAACTGAGCCTCTTTGATCTGATCTAACAAAACTGGTTTCAAAAGCAACTGTGCCAACAATGCACCATCGTCACAAGCTACAAAACTGGCATGCAAAGCTCTCAACTCAACAAGCAACGAGAGCGAGTAAATAGTTAAACCAGCTAAAGACTAGGCATCAGCAACAACATTTTCTTTACCTGGATGATAATCAATCAAACAGTCGTAGTCTTTAATCAATTCCAACCATCTTCTCTGCCGAAGATTGAGCTTTTTTGAACACCCAAATATTTCAAACTTTTGTGATCAGTGTAGATAAAACATTTCTCTCCAAACAGATAGTGTCACCAAATCTTCAATGCAAACACAATGGCTGCTGGCTCCAAATCATGGGTCGGATAGTTAAGCTCATGCGGTTTCAACTGTCGAGATGCATAAGCTATAACTTTACCTTCCTGCATCAGCACACACCCCAAACCACTATGTGAAGCATCACTGTAGATCACATATGGTTTGCCTTCTACAGGTAAAGTAAGAACAGGCGCTTGAGTCAACATCTCTCTTAACTGATCAAAACTAGCCTGACACTGATCTGTCCACACAAATCTCACTCCCTTACGAAGCAATCTGGTGAGTGGAGTAGCTATCAAAGAAAACCCTTTCACAAACCGCCGGTAATAACCTGCCAAACCCAGAAAACTTCTAACCTCAGTCACCGACTTTGGTGGACTCCAATTCAATATAGCTTCAACTTTGCTCGGATCAACTCTAATGCCTTCCGCTGAAACTATATGACCGAGAAAAGTGACTTGATCCAACCAAAACTCACACTTCGACAATTTGGCAAACAACTGCTTCTCTCTCAAAATCTGCAACACAATCCGCAAATGCTTGTCATGTTCCTCTTCATTCCGCGAATACACCAGAATGTCATCGATGAAGACCACTACAAACTGATCCAGATAAGGCCTGAACACCCTATTCATCAAATCCATAAAAGCTGCAAGTGCATTCGTTAGACCAAAAGGCATAACTAAAAACTCATAATGCCCAAACCTAGTCCGAAATGCGGTCTTCGGAACATCTTCAACCTTGACTCTCAGCTGATGGTACCCAGATCTCAAATCAATTTTAGAAAACACAGCTGCACCCTTCAATTGATCAAAGAGATCATCGATTCTAGGCAAAGGATATTTATTTTTAATAGTCACCTTGTTCAATTGCCTATAATCGATACACAACCTCATAGTACCATCTTTCTTCTTCACAAATAGCACAGGAGCTCCCCAAGGAGAAACACTGGGGCGAATAAATCCTTTATCCAACAACTCCTGTAATTGCACTTTCAATTCCCTCAATTCTGCTGGTGCCATTCTATAAGGAGTAATAGAGATAGGAGTGGTACCAGGCAACAATTCAATACCGAACTCCACCTCTCTCTCAGGAGGTAACCCTGGCAACTCCTCTGGAAATACATCTGGGAACTCTGCAACTGTGGCAATACTATCAATGGGAGAACCCTTCACTCTAGTATCTATCACATGAGCAAGATAAGCTTCACACCCCTTTCTAATCAACCTCCTGGCTGCAACAGCTGAAACAAATAAGGAGGCTAGCTGTTCCTGCTCATTAGATACTATCACCTCTCTACCATCAATAGTTCTCAAAGAAACAATTTTCCTTTTACAGTCTACCACAGCTCCATCTCTAGATAGCCAGTCCATACCTAGAATCACATCATATTCCTTAAATGGCATCTCAATCAAATCTCCAAGGAACTCCTCACCTTGCACCCTCACTGCACTATCTCGGTGCACCTTACTCACAATCACACTATGCCCTAACGGATTTGTCACCAACACATCAAATCCTAGGGACTCAGCATGCATATCAGACACAGGCAAAACAGATGCACTAATATAAGAATGTGTGGAACCCGGATCAATCAAAGCAAGTACTGAAGTATCAAATAAAGAAAAAGTACCAGCTATGACTGCCGATGCATCTGGCTGCCTCTGCATAACATACATCCTCTGGGAAGATCCAACCTCCTCTGGTCTACTCTCCCTGGATGTAGCACCTCCTCTAGCACCGAACCCAGATCTGCCTCCCCTGCTGCTACCTCTGCCTGCTCGACCTCCCCTCACACTAGATCGAGAAGCTGCAGTATCAACTGACATCTGTTCTTGCCTCTAAGGACAATCTCTCACAAAGTGATTAGGTGATCCACATCTGAAACAAACCCTTGCTACACCAGTCTTCCAGCAAGGACCACCATGTGGCCTACCACAATGAATGCAGATGGGTAGGGTAGATCTCTGAATCATAGGGGTCGGAGCACTTGCCACTGAAACTGCAGGTCTAAATCTCTGCCTCTGTAACTGCACTGACCTACCAGCTGACCTCTGACTCCTACTAACTCTAGGAACAAAGCTTCCTTTACCTCTCTTAACAGAAGAAGACCCTGCCTCAAACTGGGGCCTTCTCACTCTGACCTCTTCCTCTGAAGCAGCTGCAATAACTTGAGCTCGCTCTACACTTCGAGCTGCTGCCACTAGCTGGGAGAAATCGTGATATCTAGATCCAACCACTAGACACATGATAGAGGGTCTCAATCCCTCCTGAAACCTCCGGCATCTATCTATCTCATCAGCTATAATGCCACCAGCATAATGGCTCAATCTAATAAACTCAACCTCATATTCAGTTACAGTCTTGCTATCTTGTTTCAAGCTTAAGAACTCCATCTTCTTCATGTCTTTGTACTCCCTAGGAGTATACTTCAACTCAAACTCTCTCAGAAAATCCGCATATGACAAGGTTGGTGGATCATCCATAGAATGGGGCACTGTCCTCCACCAGTCATATGCATCCTTCTGTAGCAAAGATCTTGCATAATCAAACTTTTCCTCCGAGGTGGCTTGCAACTGAATAAAGATCCTCTGTACTTTGTCAAGCCACTGTTCTGCTACAGCTGGATCAGTAGTACCAAGGAAATCCTCCGCTCTATACTTCCTTAGTTTATCATAGTGCCTCACTGGTACCATAGGCTGAGGGGGTGGTGGCACTGGTTGCACTGGTGCTTGCCTCAAAGCTTCTACCACATGCCTAACCCAAGCTGGTGGAACCTCCTCACCAACTGGTCTACCCGACACCGAAGCAGGTGCCTCCTCAGCACTAACAACCCTAACTCCATCATCAGGGACAATACTCTCAGCACTACCCTCAACTGACTGGCGTGAGTGGGAATCCATCACAACCTAACACTGCAAACACAGTAGAATACTTCTTATTAAAGATCAGAGATTGCCAATCCCAAACATATATGTTATTCAAAAACCACTTTTTAAAATCAAAATAGTCTTTTTCTTACATTTTACCTAGGTTGAGAATCTTAAACCTAGGCTCTGATACCAAAACAATTGTAACATCCCTACATTCAATACATGCACACTACAAACACCACAATGTAGTATACATGCACTAAACATAGAGATGCTACATATTTTTTTAACATTCAAAACATTTTAAATGATACCATAATTTTTCAATTGTATACATTATAGAAAGATAAGTAGTTAACTTGTAATACAAAACTAAATAGATATATATATAGATACATTTAGTTGTTACGCAGCGGAATTTATCAAATATTTACATATATGAAAACATTTAATTTCATATTTACAAATATACACATATGTACATTAAAATCATTACTTTACAAAATATAAAAGAGTTATAAATGATTGGCAAGTCTCCTCTGATCTTTAAGTTCCCAAAATCAACTCTTCACTGTCTACTCTCACTCGGTCTCGAAGAGCTCTCGGGTTCAACCCTAATACCTGCGCGATCAAACACTATCGCGCTAAGCCAACGGCTTAGTAAGATAATTCATGCTGATGTTATGCTTTAATGCAATGCAATGCCAATTCTCAATCCATATTATACATGTAACATCATATATGCAAAGCTAACAACATACCTTTACATTTCATAACTCAGCATAAATAGACATATCATATTTCAACATCTTATTATATACCTCATTAGTATTCATTTAATCATTCATAATCAACACTAAACAAAGACAAGCATGGGCCCAAAACACACTAATATGCCATTCAATTTTCAGAGTTAATGTTTTGGTTTTATCATCACATTTATCAATATCATAAACCCAACTAGGCTTCAAGGATTAGGTTCAACCAAGCTTCAAGGGGAGCAAAGAATGCTAAGCATCAACCAAACTTGGCTTCAAGAACCAACCCAACCTAGCTTCAAGGGTGGTAACATCTCAATTAGGCTTCAAGGATTCAATCCAACCTAACTTCAAGAGATTATTACACTTATTAGGCATGCCACCAACAACAAACTCTGAAAATGGAATAACACATTAGCCACACAAATCATTTATTATTTAATTATCATTTCCA
Organism: Garcia nutans; assembly: GCA_947685225.1. NCBI lineage: Eukaryota > Viridiplantae > Streptophyta > Magnoliopsida > Malpighiales > Euphorbiaceae > Garcia > Garcia nutans. Next base: position 6,507,861 of record CANTUV010000013.1, read on the forward strand.
TTCTCAACTCTCATCATAGCCAATAACAATGGCCTCATATCACATATAAGTTACCATAGCCAATCACAATGGCATTTTATTCCATCACATTATACATATAGCATTATTGATATAAACATAACCAAACACATTACTCATCACATGAGTCATAATACATGAAATATCACATTGTTCACATAGTATCATATACATTGCCATTATCATCATATGCAACAAAGCAATAATACAAGATTTGTACTTATTTTACTAACAATTCATACAACTCCTAACATTTCCTTGTCCAAGATTCTTTAACCTCTTAGATCAATGATCAATCACTATCTTCAAGACTTAAATCAAAAGTAATAGCATATACTTGTTTAAGGATACACAAGAGATAATCCAATTAGGAATTAATTAGGGCAAACCTCAACCCTGACACGTTCACCCACACGGGCGTGTTCATGGCCGTGCCCTAACTCCACAACACAGAAACATTTACACGCTCAACAACATGGGCGTGTTCCTGGGCGTGTAAATTCTCAAATCTTACAGTAGCTATGACACGCTCAATAACACGGGCGTGCTACTGGTCATGTCAAACCTACTGCCTCCAACACAATTGACAAGCCTAAAAACCCTGGACGTGCTCATGGGCGTGTCCGGCCACAAATCAAGACTCCGATCAAAAACAACCATACACTCAACAACACACTTCTATACATTAACATCCTCTTCAAATAATCTTAACAAAACATACTCAAAACTCATCTCAAACTTGCAACACACCCAAAACAAACCAAAACACACATCAAACACCAAACACAAAATCATCTCAAAACCCCTACCACATATACAACATCATCTCTTCCAACCACTTACTCTTTTCTTCCATCCATACTCAAAATCAATCATCAACTCACTCAAACACTTCTCACATCTCAAAATCAACCAACACACTCTTAAAAATCTATCAAACTCAAATATCATTTCAAATAAGCACAAAAATCACAAGAGAACTTACCAAAGTTACAAAACTTCTTGAATCACCAACTTGATCACTTAATCTTTCTTCAATTTGAGCTTCACTCAACAAGATCTTCTCTTTGCCTCTTGCTTCCTTTGTCTAAGGAGGAGCCGGCCACCATGGAAAAGAAGAAGAAAATATCAAGAAGCAAAGTCAAATTTTGCTTTTAATCTCCACCAAGTGATCTTATCCAAGCAATTACCAAAGTGCCCTCAGTCATATAACTAACTTTTTGTCTCATATAAGCCCTTATATGTAATTACACACTCAACACAAATAAATATCTCTTCCATTGACTCTTCATTTGACCAATTTATATTATATATATATCATCATATACACAACATATACCATTCTCTCTAAACCCTAATTCTTTTCCCCAAAACACATATACACAAGCATTCACTTTCCAAAATCTTTTATCTTGCAATTTAACACATATATTCAATCCAATATATCACTACAACAACAATAACAACAACATCAACAACATAATCAAAACTTCTAGACCATATATGAGGATATTACACTTATACCCTATATACATATAATACATATTTTCAGCATATGTAAAATATGCATATACAGTATAAAAATGTCATAGACCGATTTAATAAAAAATTTCACATTTCTGTTTTAAGATTTAAAATACTAATATATAAAATAAATAGTATATAAATATTTTTTGCTTGTTATAGGAATCCAAAATAAATATTTTATCTGAAAATCTCTGGGAAAAATTCGCCAGAGTTTTGTTTGAAATTTGAACATTTCCAAAATTTAACAAAACACAACTTGCATAAAACAAATACTCCAAATAAAATCAATTCACCAATACTTCTCAATTTCTCCATATTTCTCAAAATACTTATATATAGGTGTATATATATATCAACATTACATATAAAATCCCATCTTAAACAAAATTATTCAAATCATTCTTTACAATTTATAATATCTGCTTCAAAAGCATATCATGACATACATAATATCAAAAATGTACATGCTAGCAACTGGCTCTGATCTTAATGTACCCAAAACAACTCTTCAAGCTCAAAAAATACAAACCTATACCCGACCAGGTCTAGTAAAACTCTCCGGCTCTACCAAAACGTCCATGACACCTGCGTGATGAATTACAATCGCGTTAAGCCGAAGCCTAGTGGTACAAACTTTGATAACAATATAGTCCAAATGAAATGTCAATGCACAACACATATACATATCACAACTCATAACATTATATCTCATTATATTGTTCAATTTTATCACAATTCATAATTCACATTAAAACAAAGACAAGCATGGGCCCAAAAAGGATATAATATGCTATTCAAATTTCAGAGTTACTACTTTGGTCCATAATGACACCATGTGTCTAGCCCCGTAGGCAATATATCCATGGATAATGTAACATCCCTAGTCTCTTGGACCTCAACCTTGCTAGACCCTGAGGCCCTAATATTTTGATCCTCAACCCGGCTAGACTGCTACAGTTTTTGAGGCTTACGACCCAGTCTTTTCACCCCAAAAACATCATATTTATCAGCTGGCCTGGCTTACGACCCAGTCTTTTCACCATTCCAGCGTATAGCCCGTAGGCAATCATAGGCATGCCGCCAAACCCAGAACTTTGAAAATTGAATAACATACTAGGCACACAATTTATTCATATTTCTCATTAACAAATTCTTTCATAATTCCTTTATCAAAACTTTTCTCATGATCAAACTAGGCACATTGCCTTATTTTCATTTTTTTTCTCATTTTTCTCATTTTTCACATCTTTCTCATTTTTCTCACTTTTCTCATTTTTATCAATATTAATTCATTTCATTATTCCACATATCTCATTTTTGCATTCACAACACATTACCCAATTACTTTGGTTATTTTCACATAATATACATATTTCAAATTCTACACAATTTAGCCATTATCAATGGCTTTTCACAATGCATTTAACACATATATGACATTAGAAATATATTTTAGCATGTTTAAACCAATTACATTAATTAACCAATAACACCCCTTCCCGACCTACGTGTGTAAGCTGAGTAGAGGCGCCACACTATCCTAATGTTGCTACCAATTTTACTTAGTCAAATTTTAGTTTCGATTTTTACAGAAATTTTGCCATAGTTTCGCCTAGAAATTGAGTCCCAAGTGTCGACAAAACTGATTTTTATCTGATTTTTGAAAACATTTTTACACAAACCAATGCAAACAAAATCATTCTCAGTACACTCCCAATAAATCCCCCTCATAACCTCAACTACAACCTGCAAAAAGGATTTACACTTCTAGTACAAAATAAAGTAAAGGTTTATTATGAAACACAGTAGATAAAATATTTTTTCACTATGCAGCGAAAATAACAGTATTTACAAATTCATATACATCAAAACTCAAGTTTTACAAAACATAAAGTTTATACATGTTTGGCAGTCAGTCTTTGATTTTTAAGCCCACTATTCACACTTCAGAATCTAAACTCTACTCGGCCTAGAGGAACTTTCCGGTTCCACCCTGTCACCTGTGCGATAAACCACAATCGCGCTAAGCCAACGGCTTAGTGGTACAAACAACCATAATATTATGCCTCAATGCAATGTTAATGTCACACAATCAAGTTTCATAAACAATTCAAAAGAATATTATATTACAAATCATGTTTCTCAATATTCATGTGTTTTACCTTTCAAAAATCACAATTAAACAAACACAAGCATGGGCCCAAAAAGAAATCTAATATGTTATTCAAAGTTCAAAGTTACTGCTTTGGTCCATAATCATAATCATCAAGCCCGTAGGCAATATATATATATATATATATCTCTATCCATGGATAGCATAATAGACCCAGTCTCTTGGACCTCAACCTGGTTAGAACCGAGGAAATCCTCAACCCGGCTAGACTGTTACTGTTTTTGAGGCTTACAACCCAGTCTTTTCACCCCAAAAACATCATATTTCACATTTATTATTTCACATTTTTCAACTGGAATCGGCTTACGACCCGGTCTTTTCACCTATCCAGTGATTCATAGGCATGCCACCAAACCCAGAACTCTGAAAATTGAATTAACATATTAGGCACACAATCATTTCATTTCTCATAATTAATTAGGCAACCATGTCCCAATTATATTTCATTTGCATTATCATAGCCAACAACCATGGCCTCATATCTCATATCATCTCAACTCACATTAAAGCAATTCATCATATCATCATATCTTTCACATTTCATATTCCATATTTCATTTCATCATCATATAAGCAAATATGCTTCAATCATCTTATTTACATAATTATCACCAATCACATTGATTTTACATCTCATCATATCTCAAATCACATTAATCAATTCATCATTCAAGTGTATAAAACCCATGGCATTAACACACATTTTACATGCTCATCACAACATTCACATTATACCAAACATAACATTATTAATATGCATCAACAATGCATTAGAGTTCTTAACACATTTACAATCAAATGTGTGTTAAGTCTCAACATCATATGAATGTATGCAATAATGTAATTTGTACTCACCTTAAAACCAACTCACACCAATCTATACACTTACTCTTCCAAGAATCCTCAACACTTAGGTTAGGGCAATTCAACCTCTTCACAACCTAATCCAAAAGGAATATTAGCAAAATGACCATATGAATAGTAAATTCTGGTTTTGGACTCAACTTAATCCTTATTTTGAAAAATTGTATAAAATAATCTACTTGACTAAAAACTACAAAATTTTTACAGAATTTAGTTCTACATCTTAAAATCATTCCTTTAAAATTTCAGATCAAACTGAACACAAAATCTTTGTCAAATAGTTCACCCAACCAGACTGCTCCAGTTGCCCTGCATCCTGGCAGCAGTTCTGAACTTTGTGAATTCTGTAAATTAAATTCAATCAACGTGGTTCCAAATTATTTTTCTCAAATACTAGACTCACTAAGAAACAACATATCCAAAATTCAATTGGATATTATTTTTCTACATTTTATTAAAAATCCCAAAAGATAGCTGTCTCAGTCAAGCTACCTGCTGGAACAGGTCTAATAAAAATAATCTTTCCAAAATCATAACCATTCCAACTTCAACTCAACATATTTTTCAGTCATTCTAGACTCATTGAGGCACAACATATCAAATATTCACTTCAAGAACGTTTTTCTATATTTAATTAAAAATCATACAAGTCACAGTATTTACTAATTGTAAAACAGAAAACCAAACTCATGTATTCTATGCTTTCAACTTCACTAAACACAACTCTTACTCTTCCATCACCAACACCAACCTAACTTCTTATCTTCAATTCAATTTCAACACTTATAAACACACCACAACAAACCTAATCATACTATCAACAACAATTCATCAACCTCAACCACAACTTCAAAAAGAACAAAGGAAATCAAGAGAGAACTTACCAAAGTTGATGAAATTTCACAAATTTCCAACTTAATCACTTGAATCTTCCTTCAATTTGATCTTATAAAATCAAAACTCTTCCTTGCTCTTTTGTCTTTGGAGTACCCTACCAAGAAAAGAAAAAGAAGAAAATGAAAAGGAAATTAGAGACAAAGTCACATATATGGTCTTCAAACATTATCCACCAAGTCTTTTAATAATAAAATAATCAATTATTTCCTCTTCCACTCATTTATTTCTTCTAATTAATTCATTAATTCAATAATAAACAAATATCTTCTTTAGTTGACCATCCATTTTGACTTGTATATATGTTGTATATATTTCCATATATACAACATATAAACTTTCTCTTCAATTCTTTTTCTTTCCAATTACACATATACATTTAATTCAAATAAAACAACAATTATATCAAAACTTCTAGGGCACACTTTGGGATATTACATAACCACATGCTTATGTCCAAAACCATAAAATGACATAACCTTCACTATTGAAGGATCTCCGTTCCAACTCAATCCAATTATCATTTCAATCTTATTTCCACCACTTATATCCTTAAATAACATGATTTAAGTATTAAAATCAAACAATTAATCATTCTTTGAAAATTCACTTTTCCAAAACTCTAAATCAATACTACCCTCTTCAAACTCTAACCAAAGACAACCAAATCCAATATTTGACTTTAAAATACTTGTTTATGCATCAAAACAACTCATTTGGAATCAATTTGCAAAATTAAAAATCATGATTTCAAAAACTCAAATATTCCATAACCCTAAATTCTCTCTTCACCAATCTTACCCAAACTCAACTATTTCTTTAATCCAACCTTAAAATCATTATTTATTCATCAAAAGAACATCTTTCATACCCATTCCAACAATTATAACATGCTCTTTCAAAAACTCAATTCATACATATTCATAAGCTTTAAAGAACTTCATAATTTTGAAAATAAAACTTGTTAGAAAATCACTAAAACTACTCTTATTCCCTTGAAACCTTGAAGAATTTGATGATGGAAGAAGCTAAAAATCTCCCTCTTTGGCCATGAAATTCGTCCTTGAAGGAAAGAAGAAGAAGAAGACTTTATTTTTTTATTTCTCTTTCCTTTCACCCTTTAATTTTAAACCATATATATATATATTAAAATAATTTAATAATTATTTATTTAATTATTTATTTAATAAATTAAAAGTCCTAAATTCCCTCTTCCTTTTAAAAATAATTTATTTTTGAATTATTTTATTAATTTTATATTTCTAAGATTTAATTACCAAAATACCCTTTTACTTTGACTTTTCTTTTAAAAAGTGTTGACTTTTATATGTTATGTATATTTTACATATATATCACATATATGTTCTACTTTTTCATTTAAAACCCCTTCATTTATCATTTAAAACCATTAATTGAATTTATCCATTTAAATTATAATTTATTTTATCAAATTTCTATAAATTAGAACTTTTCAAAATTTTGGGATATTACACATTTGCACAAGTAATGTGTATCTTATGTACACATCAAATGTACCTTATATGTGCATTAAATATTAAGTATGTAATGTATTAATCTAACATATACAATTAATATACCATATGTATATTTATATATACTCTAGATATATATATTAAGTATATACAATTTATATCTCCAAATATTTTTTTAATTTCTCCAAAATCACAGATGTTACAATTTTCTCCCCCTTAAATAATTTCGTCCTCGAAATTATCCAGTATAGTAATAAATCATCCAAATCATTATTTTACCAAATTACATAATTTTTATTCTCCCCCTTAGATTCATTCTTAATTTCCTTTTTACCATTCCTTAACATATCATTATACTGTCTATTTACTCAAACAGTCACAACAAATTATTATATCATCAATCGAATTATCATTAGACAAAAATTAGTTCATCTCTTTAATATATATACCCACACACCTATTGCACTCAAGATATTTGATCACTTCATTAACTTAAAAATATACTCTCATCACCTTAAATTTAAATGTTGATAACTTTTATCTTAACATAATAATTTTATACATCTTCACTTTGATCCTACTCTTTATACAATTACCCCATATTAATTTGACATCACCATTATACAACAGCAAAATCTTATTTCCTTAATAAGATTCATTCCCATTATACTATAACTAACATTTTTCTTCTATAATTATTTGAAAATAAGATAACTTAGCTCCTTTTATATGCATATACATATCAGAATGTTGTATTAAGCACATTATCATATAGCTTGTATATTCTTAATACAACTACACACATTGAATTTCAATAAATACTTGTAAACTTATTACATTTCGGATCAATTGATGTAACTATCACAATATGACCATGACAACCTTATTCTATTATGACCAACCTTTAGTCTATTTTAAATTCATCAATCTATTTTCAATTCATGACCTAATTCTATTAGGTCAAATTTATTCTCAAATTTTAATTCTCTTTGAATTCATCATTACAAATAATATTCATTTCCCCTAGTCTCGTTTACTTTACACATCATTTTCATCAACTTATTCATTTTATACCACTTTCAAACACATTCATTATAACTCTTACTCACATTTCATAATTCCTTTCATTTACCATTTTCTCACATTTCTTATAGTTACCTTATTTACACAAATCACTTTTCTTACACATCATTTAAAGCTCATCATATTTTCAAAATTCTCTTATGTTCCACACTTTCTATAATTATAAACAAATTTCTAACATAAAATTATAAGATACAACTATGCAAACCATAAATCTTGACCATGTTTCCTGTAGCATAACTATCAATCTCACCAAATCTATCCAACGGTCATGTCATCTCTATTTAGATCATATTTGTACCAGTTTTCAGTATGATTTTTATGTGTTTTTAGTTAATGTTTTGATTGATTTTTGTTTTAAGTTTGTTTAAAGTGTTTGTTTTAGGTTTAAGTGCAAAAACTCCCTTGGATGATCAAAACAATCAAGAAAAATGAAGAAAGAGCATGAATCAAACAAGACATGGCCAAGCCAAAGCAAGCTTGGCCATGTCCCTCAAAAGAATTCCAAGACAGTAGTTGACACACCCAAGAGACACGGCCAAGCCACTGGCCGTGTCTCACCCAAGGAAAAGAAACCAAGAAAGAAAAAAAAAATAGAGGCAGTACTTGACACACTCACAGACATTGCCATGTCTGTGAGTGTGTCTGATCGACATGGCCATGTCACTTGAAGCTTGGCCATGTCTCATTGTCTTGGCCGTGTTTCATCTTAAAATAAAGGAAGTACTTGACACACTCACACACATGGCCATGTCTCTGATTGACATAGCCATGTCACTTGAAGCTTGGCCATGTCTCATTGTCTTGGCCGTGTTTCATCTTAAAATAGAGGAAGTACTTGACACACTCACAAACATGGCTATGTCTGTGAGTGTGTCTGATCGACATGGCCATGTCACTTGAAGCTCGGCCATGTCTCATTGTCTTGACCATGTTTCATCCTAAAATAAAAGCAGTGACTGACACTGGCAAGAGACACGGCCAAGCCACTGGCCGTGTCTCACCTAAGGAGCAAAAAATCCAAAGAACAAAGAAAGAAGAAGGCAGTGAAGGACACGGCCAGCAAGCTTGGCCGTGTCCCAAAGAAAAATGAGAGACATGGCCAAGCCTAATCAGGCTTGGCCGTGTCACCCTTAATTTATATAAATTCTTTTGCACGAAAGAAAAGGAAGAAGGGGAGATAACTAGGGTTTGAGAGAGAGAGAAAAGAAAAGAGAAGGAGGGGGCAAACACGATTTGGTATGAGGAGAGAGTGACACTCTCCTTGTCCCTTCATCATCATCCTCCATCTTCATCTTCTCCATCTTCCATTAACAAGATCTTTGAGATTCTTTGCGATAAATTGGGTTAACAAGATCTTGAAGGTTGAAGAAGCTTCATTGAAAGGTTTGGTGACTTGAGAAAGCTCCATTCTATCTTCCAAAGGCAAAATCAATTGAAGAGTTGGTGACTTGAGAAAGCTCCATCCCATATTACAAAGGGGAATCAACGATTGAAGAGGGCTTGAGTTCTTCATCAAACATCAAAGTGGAGTTAGGAGGAAGACTAGTAATCCTACTCTTGGCATCTTCACAAGGGGTTTTTCTATTCTCTATTTTAATTCATTTCAATATTGTTTTTGTTGTATTAAGAGAATTGATATTGCAATGAACAATTTGTATTTGATTTATATTGAGTTGAATGAATGTTTTAAATTGATGATGTTGAGCTAAATACCCATGCCTAGGGTTTGTAGTATATTTGATTGAATGCTTTGATTTGATATTTCCATTGATGTACCTTATGTTGGTTGATTGCATTGGATTGGATTCTAGGTTGATAGATTAGCTGCCTATTGATCTTTAGATATTGAATGAAGGGTCGAGAGGTGAAATTTGATATCGGAATTATGCAATCGACTACCCTATGAATGAATTAGAAATATAAGTTCTAGGGTTTCATTAATTTGATAATGTGAAACAATTGGTTATTACTATTTCATGAATGTGAGAACTAATGAATTGGTAATTGACTAATTAATCTTAAGGAACAAATTAATTTACAAAGTTATGTTAATGGATAATTGAGAATTGAGCTTTGATTGAACGGACCTATACCCCTAGGCACCTTCCCAAGAATCGATTTGATCTTGTACACCCATCACACATCAACCCTACTCGTTACTTTTAGGTTTAAATTGTCCTTCACAATTTCGAACAACAAACTCTCATTCATTTAAATTACTTGCTAATCAAACTATTACGAACTACACCTTCTTGGGAAAATGACCTTGGGGCGTTCACCTTTGCTACAACTACCTCGTATACTTGCGAGTAACGCTTATATTAGTACTTAATTAGAGCGCAACAATCTCAGGGCCATGACTGTAGATAACAAAACTAATCGGTCAATATACTAAACAAATCATACAACCATGGTATAATAATGGTCATGCCTATGGCTTATAAATAAATACTGCCTCTCTATCATTCTTCTTCAAATATTTCCAATCACAACGTTAAGTTCGTATCTCAAAAATCACATATTCATTTTTTTAATCTTTTGCTACACAAAGAGTTAACACATTTCAGCTCTGCTTCAAAGCAATTTACTTTTGATTACTTCTGTCTCTAAACAATTACTCTTAATCATTTGATCATCATTAGCCTAACTCAAGTTTCAACAATATTATCATTAACATCTCTTACATATACACATTCGTTCATATGCTAATTTTACACAATTTCCATTTATTACTCCATTTCTAATCTATCTCTTATAAAAATTTTCATTCATTTTTTTTTCACTTCCATACTTTCTTCATCATACTTTCCATTTCCTTACAATCTCTTATTAATACACATATACTTTAGGCCCAAAACACTATGCAATCATCAAGTTTAGTTGTTAAAATAACAATTTCACCATCCAACGCGGCTTGGGTCCATTCTCAATCTCAATTTCATCACATGTCCTAACTCTACGCAGGTCAAGACCTAATCTCACTTAGGTATATTAATACTTACAATATCATTCTCAATATCAATAAATAAGTAATTGTATAAGGTAACAAACACTCGATAACATTTTTTTTATCATCCATATACACCTTCGTAAGTCATATTCACAATGTGACTTACTTTCCACATTTTCTTACATATCATATTTGTGTTCATATTGAAAAAAATCTCATCACACAAATCATACAATTATACTCAATTTCTCTTTTACATACAATCTATACAAAGTTAACATTTATCACCTTTCAGAGAACATTATCATTTCTCATTCTTTTGATATTACTTAGGTTATTCATCAATTCAACATATATATACACTCTGACCACAACATAATTAACATCTTCCTTATTTAATCGCTCATCTCTTAAATAAGTTTCTTATTATATATATAAATATATATATATTAACACCTCACATAAATCTTAGTCACATTTCCAATGTGACATCTCTCTCACATTTTTTTATGCATTTATCATACCCTTCATAACCCTTTTCATCATTTCCAATTCAATTACCTAAAGTAACTCATTTTTACTTACTTAATCATTTCCCTTTATTTCATAACAAATTTCTATATTATCAACCACATTACACCTTAGTTAGTACTTTTATAAATAATATTACTCATTCAAAATTACTCCCATGCTTATTAAACATTAAACTATCAACATCTAAACAATCTTCATCAAAATTCTCTTACAACTCTAAATTTCCAACTTACTACTTTACTTAAACTTCATTCTATTAATCTCATTTTCAAGAGCTAACTTTATAAACTTTATTTTTTAAATTAATATAATATCAAAACACATCACTTTCACAATTATGAAAACCCATTTCAAAAATTCAAATTTCATATAATGCAACCAACAACATGAACCTCACCAAATCTCATCCATATCACATTCTTAATCTTAAGATCATAACATTTACTTTTAAACAATAATAATTCATTTTATTTACACTAATTAACATCATCCATTTAGATACTTTAATTTTACACACTCAACCCTAAATCATGCATCATTATTCCATAATAAATAATTTGCTATCATATATGATTTTACTCGTTGATTTTAATTATGAACTCTTTGTTGCAAATTATTAAAAACTCCATATTCCTTCTTCATACTTCTACCCATACGTATATAAATTTTCATAATTTTCTTCATTCATTTGTCTCATGAAATTAATTTATTACTCATGTATACAAAATTGTATGACTTCCTTAGTTTCATGTCACTCTCACTTTCAATTTTTATATTCCTTATCAATTCTTTATTAAAGCTTGTAAAATTTTTAGCCATGTGCACTTGACACATATATGGACCTATATTTAAAATTTTATATTTTTTCAAATTTATTTAATATATTTAAAAATTAAATCTTCCAAAATCAGAGAATCTGTCTCTTTAATAATTTCTCTGGCAATACCCGGTTGTCCATTTTTTCAGGTATCAAACCTTAATAAAACTTCATGAAATTTTAAACATATGTTATAAGAATACATATGATATTGTGTGTAAATACTTAGATTTTTCTGGCTTGGTTTCCCATAGTTTCTAAAATTATTTTTGTTTTCAATTTCTACAGATTCTGAGTTGCTGAAATTTCTCCAACAATCTATATTCTTCTATTCTTCTTAATTAGAGATCCATCTTTAAAATTTATAAAATTTTATACATTGGATTCTAACATATAGAAAAACTTTCTATTAAATGTTCAATCTCATCCAACATTTCTAGATTTGTCCAAAAATTCAGACAATATCACTTTACAGTACACCTAAAAATTTTCTGTAACTATCATGCTCATTTCTCAAACTTTTTATTTTTATATCTTAAATAATTTCCTAGATTATTTTTCTAATTTCACTTATTCATCAATTGAATCAGCTATATATTTTAAATTTCAAATAAAAGTCCCAAAAATTCTTAATCCATAATCTCTAGAATGACGCTTCTATTGCGCCACTGTAATCTATATAACCCAAACGTTATCTCAATTCATATCCATTATATCAAATGGACATTGCCATATCAGGGATCAGATAAATTGCCAGTGCCAATGCATACATCACAATTGAAAATTATTTTTTTATTCCAATTTTCTCTCTCTATCATCCCACCTAGGTCGAGAATCTCAAACCTAAGCTCTGATACCAAAATAAATGTAACACCCTTATACTCTATATACATATAATACATATTTTCAGCATATGTAAAATATGCATATACGGTATAAAAATGTCACAGACTGATTTAATAAAAAATTTTACATTTCTGTTTTAAGATTTCAAATACTAATATATAAAATAAATAGTATATAAATATTCTTTGCTTGTTATAGGAATCCAAAATAAATATTTTATATGAAAATCTCTGGGAAAATTTCGCTAGAGTTTTGTTTGTAATTTGAACATTTCCAAAATTCAATAAAACACAACCTGCATAAAACAAACACTCCAAATAAAATCAATTCACCAATACTTCTCAATTTCTCCATATTTCTCAAAATACTTATATATATGTATATATATATCAGCATTACATATAAAATCCCATCTTAAACAAAATTATTCAAATCATTCTTTACAATTTACAATATCTGCTTCAAAAGCATATCATAACATACATAATATTAAAAATGTATATGCTGGCAACTGGCTCTGATCTTGATGTACCCAAAACAACTCTTCAAGCTCAAAAAATACAAACCTAGACCCGACCAAGTCTAGTAAAACTCTCCGGCTCTAGCAAAATGTCCATGACACCTGCGCGACGAATTACAATCGCGCTAAGTTGAAGCCTAGTGGTACAAAATTTGATAACAATATAGTCCAAATGAAATGTCAATGCACAACACATATACATATCACAACTCATAACATTATATCTCATTATATTGCTCAAATTTATCACAATTCATAATTCACATTAAAACAAAGACAAGCATGGGCCCAAAAAGGATCTAATATGCTATTCAAATTTCAGAGTTACTGCTTTGGTCCATAATGACACCATGTGTCTAGCCCGTAGGCAATATATCCATGGATAATGTAACAGCCTCAGTCTCTTAGACCTCAACCCGACTAGACCCTTAGGCCCCAGTATCTTGGTCCCCAACCCGGCTAGACTACTACAGTTTTTGAGGCTTACAACCCAGTCTTTTCACCCCAAAAATATTATATTTATCAGCTGGCCTGGCTTACGACCAGTCTTTTCACCATTCCAGCGTATAGCCCGTAGGCAATCATAGGCATGCCGCCAAACCCAAAACTCTGAAAATTAAATAACATACTAGGCACACAATTTATTCATTTTCTCATTATCAAATTCTTTCATAATTCCTTTATCAAAACTTTTCTCATTTTCTCATGATCAAACTAGGCACATTGCCTTATTTTCTCATTTTTCTCATTTTTCTCACTTTTCTCATTTTTATCAATATTAATTCATTTCATTATTCCACATATCTCATTTTTGCATTCACAACACATTACCCAATTACTTTGGGTATTTTCACATAATATACATATTTCACATTCTACACAATTTGGCCATTATCAATAGCTTTTAACAATGCATTTAACACATATATGACATTACAAATGTCATAGCACATTATTAATACACAATCAATGAACCAAGTAGCTTAACACATTTTCCAACCAAAATGTGTTAAGCCCAAATGTCATGCAAATATACACATTATATTCAAGGTTTGTACATACCTCTACTTGCAACCCAAAGCAAGCTTAACACAACCTCCAATCCATCCTTCCAACTTGCCCTTCACCACTTGGATGAAGCAAATCAACCTCCCTCAATGCCTATACCAAATGTGATCATACATAATCATTTAATATCACATTCTAAGGTATTCTCAATATCAAACCATAATTAAACATCACTCTAAACCAAATTCCAAAATTAAACTTCACCTCACTTTAACTTTGAAAAACCATATCAAGCCATTTAAAGTAGTGTTTTAAGTTTATTAATATCATTAGAAATATATTTTAGCATGTTTAAACTAATTACATTAATTAACCACATGCTTATGCCCAAAACCATAAAATGACATAACCTTCACCATTGAAGGATCTCCATTCCAACTCAATCCAATTATCATTTCAATCTTATTTCCACCACTTATATCCTTGAATAACATGATTTAAGCATTAAAATCAAACAATTAATCATTCTTTGAAAATTCACTTTTCCAAAACTCTAAATCAATACTACCCTCTTCAAACTCTAACCAAACACAACCAAATCCAATATTTGACTTTAAAATACTTGTTTATGCATCAAAACAACTCATTTGGAATTAATTTGAATAAATAAAAATCATGATTTCAAAAACTCGAATGTTCCATAACCCTAAATTCTCTCTCTGCACCAATCTTATCCAAACTCAACCATTTCTTTAATCCAATCTTAAAATCATTATTTATTCATCAAAAGAACATCTTCCATACCCATTCCAACAATTATAACATGCTCTTTCAAAAACTCAATTCAAACATATTCATAAGCTTTAAAGAACTTCATAATTTTGAAAATAAAACTTACTTACTTGTTGGAAAATCACCAAAACTACTCTTATTCCCTTGAAACCTTGAAGAATTTGATGATGGAAGAAGCTAAAAATCTCCCTCTTTGGCCATGAAATTCATCCTTGAAGGAAAGAAGAAGAAGAAGACTTTATTTTTTTTTATTTCTCTTTCCTTTCACCCTTTAATTTTAAACTATATATATATATTAAAATAATTTAATAATTATTTATTTAATTATTTATTTAATAAATTAAAAGTCCTAAATTCCCTCTTCCATTCAAAAATAATTTATTTTTGAATTATTTTATTAATTTTAAATTTCTAAGATTTAATTACCAAAATACCCTTTTACTTTTACTTTTCTTTTAAAAAATGTTGACTTTTATATGTTATGTATATTTATATATCACATATATGTTCTACTTTTTCATTTAAAACCCCTTAATTTATCATTTAAAACCATTAATTTAATTTATCCATTTAAATTATAATTTATTTTATCAAATTTCCAAAAATTGGAACTTTTCAAAAAATTGGGATATTACACATATGTACAAGTAATGTGTATCATTTATACACAACAAATGTACCTTATATGTGCATTAAATATTAAGTATGTAATGTATTAATCCAACATATACAATTAATATACCATATGTATATGTTATATATACTCTAGATATTTATTGAGTATATACAATTTATATCTCCAAATACTTATTTAATTTCTTCAAAATCACGGATGTTACACTTATGGTCTTGAGAACTTCAACTATCTTCATGGCCTTGAGAACTTCAACTATCCTCATGATCTGACTAATCATTGCTTTCTTTGATCTTACTGTTTCTTCCTCTTAGTGATCATAAGACTTGTCAAAAGTATCACAACAGCTCAGGGTAGGTTATTGGAGTTTGTAAGCCAATGAAAAGAAAGCTAAAATTTTATGAAGGCTCAAAGGGACAACTAGGGATTGATGTTTAATAGGGTGGATATAAGTTGGTTGCTAACCAAACAATGCCTAGATGATTTCACTCTTAAATAAGTAGAGTTTAATTTCGCCTCGAAAGTTTGCCTAAGTATGTTCTAAGATAGACTAGGACCTAGACAAAGGTAATTATGCAGAAGCCCTCTCTAAGTAAGCATACACAACTCAATGCTATGGAGCAATTCCCTCACCTAGTAAAGTCATTCAAGTCATAATGCATAAATATATTAATCCATGAACATCAAGCTAGATTCCTCATTGGTTGAGCACCAAAATTAACAAAAACCAATAAAAATTTTGATGAAAGGAATTTATTCAAACAAATATAATTTAAATTTAAAAAACACGATTGTTCCATAAAACACCAAATAATGAAAATAAGAAAAACAAACAAGCCAAGGGAAGTTTGTTGAGTTAAGCTTCTTCTCCTTTCACATCTTCAATTTTCCCATCGTGAAAGGATGATAAAACAAAATCTTCTTCCAATCCTTTTCCCACCATGAAGGTTGCCGGTGGAGGCACTCTTCCAAACTTAGGCAAAGGATTGCTCTTGGTATCCGGCTCAGGTAGCTTACCACTATTAGTCAAATCTTGGATCTCATGCCTTAGACGAGCACATTTATCTCTTTCATGCCCTTGCATTTGATGAAATTGACAGAAGGCCTCGGCATTGAAATTTGGTGGCAGTGGATTATGTAGTGGTCGAGGAGCTAATGGTTGCAACAACCCTTTCTTTTGCAGTTTGCTAAAAACCCAAGATAGAGGTTTCCCCAATTCAGAGAATTGTCTTTTATTTCCTTGACCAGTCACATTAACATCAACTTCTTTTTGCGTGCTTTGATTGCTAGGCTGATAATTCACTTTCTCATTCCTTCTTGCCGAAAAGCGATTCTTCTCTCTTTCCCACTCTTCAATTTGTAGACTAGCTTGGAGTAGATCTTTGAAATCACTAATGAGTGTATGAAACATCCTTTCACGAAGACTAGGTAACACCCCCTCTCACAATCATCCTTATTTGATCGGATTCATCGAGCCTCTTTTTGAGCAAAGCAGCCTTGTTTCTCCATCTTTTCACATAGTTCACAAAATTCTCATTTGGCCTTTGTCTAATGGACTCCACTTCCATTAAGGTAACTTCCATCTTGACATTGTATCCATATTTCTGGATGAAGGCCTTGTATAGCAGATCCCAACTCTTTTGTTTTCAATCATCTAAGGTATTGAACCAATTTTGGACAACAGGGTCCAACGAGAGCATGAAGTACCTTAGAGTTTGAGCCTTAGTAGCTCGGACAGACTGCATGGCGGTAATATACTACTTCACATGGAGTTGAGGATTTTTTATTCCATCAAACTTCGCAAAAGATGGCATCTTGAACTTATACGGAACTTCTTCATCTAGCTCAAATAATTTGTCAACTTCGGACATTTCTTCGGTTTTAGTTTCTTCTCAAATTTCTTTTTTAAATCAACAATCATCTTTTCAACATCAGAAGTTTCGGTTTTGGATGAAAATAATTTTGTTTCTAAGCCCTTGTAAAAAGATTTTAGAAAAAATGGATTTTGGGCTTAGTATTAGGGTTTTTTAAAAGCTTTTGGAAATAGGAAAAATGTTTTAAGGTTTTTGGAAATAAAAGAGTATTTTTTTAGGGTTCTTAAGGTTTAGAAAAGACAGAATTAGGGTTCTTAAATTTTAGAAGAAACAGAATTAGGGTCATTGAGTTTTTAAAAGAAACAAAAGGAACGTTTAAGGATTTTTTGGAAAACAAAGAAACAAATTAGGGTTTTTAAGGTATTTAGAAACGGAGAAAATCATTTAAGGTTTTTGGAAACGAAGATCAAGTTATTACATCTTCAAAGATCAATGTTTTATGTGTGTAATCTTTTGAATCAAAAAAATAAAACTACTGTAAGAAAATAAAAAGAAATTAGAGATTCAAACCTTTGTAAGTTGGTTCCACCAAAAAGTTATTTTCTGGATGAACAAAAACAAAGGCAAGATGGCTGCCTTTGATGGATTGATTGCTTACTTGCTTATTCTCCTCTAAAAAGTCCGATCGTTTTACTGCCAAGTCCCACTTTTTATGTGTCTTTTTAGTGTTATTTATAGGAAATTTAGAAGATTAATTTCAATTGTTTAAGGAAACTATGTTTAATTAGGAAAAGAAAACCGAAACCAAATAGAATTTGGTTTCGAAAAAAATTACGTCGAAAAAATTTTGCTGGCGAAAAAACTGATGCTGGCTGTTGTAAGAAACCACATTAAAAATTGTGAGGGCGCACGGCCAGGCCATTTCGACCATCGACGATGAAATTTTTCATCGCCGACCGTCGTCAAATTTTATTTTTATGTTTATTTATATTTATTTATTATTATTATTATTTATTATTATTATAATAATTTAAAATTATCAAAAATAAATACTAAAATAAATATTATTTAATTAAGATAACACAAATTATTTTGGACTAAATAAAATATATTGGACTGGACTGGGTCAAAAATTAAGGGTCTACAGGTACTTAGACCTGAGATTGGGTACTTGGACCCGAGATTAGGTACTTGGACTCAAGATTGGATACTTAGACCCGAGATTGGGTACTTGGACTCGAGATTGGATACTTAGACCCGAGATTGGGTACTTGGACCCTAGACTGAATTTGATTTGAGTGCTTGGACCCGAGATTGGGTACTTGGCCCTGAGATTGAATTTAATTTGGGTTTTTAGACCCGAGATTGGGTACTTAGACCCGAGTTTGGGTACTTGGCCTCGAGATTAAATTTGATTTGGGTACTTGGACCCGAGACTAAATTTTACTTGGGTACTTGGACCCGAGATTGAATTTGATTTGACCGACCTTTTATCAGTTGAGAATTCTGGCATAATTGGTTGTTTCATTTTTATTGATTGTGGGTCTTTGTCCACTAAAAATAGATATTTATCTATTGGAAATTGGTTCTTTACCCTGGGAACATGGATCTTTATCCATTGGAGATTGGGTCTTTACCCTTGAAACTATGGATCTTTATCCATTGGAAATTGGGTATTTACCCTTGAAATATGGATCTTTATCCATTAGAGGTTGGGTCTTTACCCTTAAAACATGGATCTTTATCCATTGGAGATCGGGTCTTTACCCTTGAAACATGGATCTTTATCCATTGGAGGTCGGGTCTTTACCCTTGAAACATGGATCATTATCCATAGGAGATTGGGTCTTTACCCTTAAACTATGGATCTTTATCCATTGGAGATCGGGTCTTTACCCTTGAAACATGGATCTTTATCCATTAGAGATTGGGCCTTTACCCTTGAAACATGGATCTTTATCCATTGGAGGTCGAGTCTTTATCCTTGAAACATGGATCTTTATCCATTTGAGATCAGGTTTTTACCCTTGAAACATGGATCTTTATCCATTTGAGATCGGGTCTTTACCCTGGCTTCAAATCTTTTAGCTGGACTGATCTTTTGTCTTTTGCATCTTCATTCTTTTGAGAGTTCTGATGTTCCATTCTTTTGTTCTTCCTTCTTGCAAAAATTCAGCTATTTTTAGTTGGCCCTCATATCTTCTCCTGCCCCCTGCGTGGTGAAATATTTGCAAGTGAGTTTGAAAATGTTTTGTATATAAACTCAAAAAATTGAAAATGAGAAACTTTGCCCCTTGTGTAGGCTCAAACCAAAAATTTTTTTTTATGCAAACTTTGATTGAAGGTTTTGTTTTCTAGTTCTTTGCACCAGCACACACTTCTTCTCTTTGCAAAATTACTGGAGCCTTCTCAAGCAATGGGCTTTTCATGCCCCCCTTATTTGATATATTCTTTTGATTCTTTACTTCACAAGGTGTTTGCTGTTCACTTTGACAATACAAGACAAGAAAGTGCGATGTGATATGCTCATGTATGTATGATATGCATGAATAATACTTACTATGGTTCCATCGATGAGCAGATCGAGGTGATCGGCAGAAGTGTTCTCATTGACTCCTTCTAGATGCCCATTCAGGTTTTGCATTGAAATGACAGAAAGCTTTACATTTATGGCTTTTATCTTCAAGATGTTGAAAATATGAATAATGGAGGGCTCAAACAGCAGAGATACATCCATTTCAAATTATGATTTAGTATGTCAATTGGTAGCTTCTTCATAACCTTGCCAGTAATCATGTCCTTCGAGGTTAAACCGTTCAAGAAACTTCTCTTAACTTGAAGGCTTTGTATGACAAAAATATTTTTTGAATTTTGATTTTGAAATCAAATGTTGGCTTTGCCAAATCAATGTCAATATACTTCAGGACTTGATTTTTCCAAATTAACATATCTATAACATGACAACCCTAGTTACCGTATTAAACTCGAGAATTATTTCTATTTAAGCAAGAATTGTTGCACTTCAAATAGGCACATACACATTACTTGGCAAAATATCTCTTTTGAGCTTAAATATTGTCCATCTCATATGCATGCTTATCCAAACTATCTTCACTAATAGACTCTTCCTACTAAGAGAGATCGATAGGTCTTTGATAGGCTTGAAATGGGGTCTATAAGGGACATGTGTTAAATGAAGCCCACTTGTAGGTTGGAGTCGATGTGACACATTGGACAAACCTTCACACTATAAATTTCTTATTTAAGCTTTAGGCAGCTGGGAGCAATCTTGCTAGACTCTAAATTCTTTCTATCTTCTTGGCATTAATCTGGATCTTGATTAGGACAGTCTTTGCCCTTGCAAAAAGTTTGTTTACCCAAATTCATTTCTTTTCTTCTTCTCCCTTTTCTTTCTTTTTATTTTTCTTACTCTTCCCTTTCTTTGAGCATTTTATCATTTTGTCCTTTTTCCTTGTAGGACTATCAAGTACAAAACTTTCAAAAATATGGTGACCTTTCTCCTTTTTCTTTGATTTTGATCGAATCTTTGGTTGGGTTGAACCAATTCAAGTCAAACTGTCCTTATAAACCAAATGGAAGCCTCTTGCTGTCTTAGGTAAAAGAGAGCTCAGCTGGATTTCTGAACAATTTTGGGTTTTCTTTTTTTTCTTTTCTTTTGTCTTTTTTTGTCCTTTTTTTTCTCTTTTTTCTCTTTGTTTTCTTTTTCTTCTTTTCTTTCTTCTTCTGTTCTTTTCTTTTTTTTTGTTCTAGCTATAAAAGAGTTGTCTTGTTTGTACCAACTTGGGTTTCTAATAATGGATGAGTGGAGTGACATAAATCTTCTTTAACAAATAATAAATCATTTGTTACTCTGATGTCATCTTGATAGATTGGAGATATTAAGTGAACTTCAACTACCGTTATTGTCTTGAGAACATCAACTATACTTATAGTTTTAACTATGCATTCCATTCTTTGATCTTCTTGCCTCTTCTTCTTAGTGATCATAAGACTTGTCAAAAGTATCACAATAGCTCAAGGTAGGTTGTTGGAGTTTGTAAGCCAATGAAAAGAAAGCTAAAATTTTATGAAGGCTTAAAGGGACAAATAGGGATTTATATCTGATTGGGTGGATACTAGTTATTGGCTCGTCAAACAATGCCTAGATCATTTCTCCCTTAAATAAGTATAGTTCAATTTCACCTCGAAAGTTTATCTAAGCATGTTCTAAGACTGACTAGGACCTAGACAAAGGTAATTATGCATGAGCCCTCTCTAAGTAAGCATATACAACTCAATGCTATAGAGCAATTCCCTTACCTAGTAAAGTCATTCAAGTCATGATGCTTAGATACATTAATTTATAAATATCAAGCTAGATTCCTCATCGGTTGAGCACCAAAATGAACAAAGAACAACAAAAATTTTGATGAAAGTAATTTATTCAAACAAATTTAAATTTGAAAAACATGATTGTTCCAATTAAATATTAATGAAAGTAAATTTGAAAAGCAACATTCAAGCTAAGGAAAGTTTGTTGAGTTAAGCTTCTTTTCCTTTCACATCTTCAATATCTTCATCTTGAAAGGATGATAAAACAAAATCTTCTTCCAATCCTTTTCCTACCATGAAGGTTGCCGATTGAGGTACTCTTCCAAACATAGGCAAAGGGTTGTTCTTTGTATTGGGCTTGTCTTGCTCAGTTAGCTTACCACTATTGATTAAATTTTGGATCTCATGCCTCAACTTCATACAATTGTCCATTTCATGTCCAGGCATTTGATGGAATTGGCAAAATGCATTAGTATCAAAGTTAGGTGGAAGAGGATTAGGCAAAGGATGAGGAGTCAAGGATTGTAACAATCCCTTCTTTTGTAGCTTATTAAGAACCTAAGACAGCGGCTTTCCTAATTTTGAAAACTGCCTCATTCCTTCTTTACTAGTGGCATTAACATCAACTTTTTTTTGCGTACTTTGATTGCCCGACTAGTAGTTCCCTTTCTCATTCCTTTTCATTGAAAAGCGATTCTTCTCCCTTTCCCATTCTTCAATTTGCAGACCAGCTTGGAGAAGATCTTTGAAATCACGAATGAGTGTATGAGACATCCTTTCACGTAGACTAGGCAACACCCCTCTCACAATCATCCTTATTTGATCGGATTCATCGGGCCTCTTCTTGAGCAAAGCAACCTTATTTCTCCATCTTTTCACACAGTCCACAAAATTCTCATTTGGCCTTTGTCTAATGGACTCAACTTCCATTAATGTAACTTCCAGCTTGACATTGTACCCATATTACTGAATGAAAGCCTTGTACAACATGTCCCAATCTTTTTGAGTACTTTCCTCTAAGGTGTTGAACCAATTTTGGACAATAGGATCCAATGAGAGCAAAAATTACCTCAGAGTTTGAGCTTTAGTAGCTTGGGCAGACTGCAAAGCAGTGATGTACTGCTTCACATGGAGATGGGGGTTTCCAGCACCATTGTACCGAGCAAAGGAGGGCATCTTGAACTTATAAGGGACCTCCTCATCTTGTTCAAACAGTTTGTCGATCTCAGACATCTCTTCAGTTTTTAGCTTCTTCTTAAATTTCTTTTCTAAATCAGCAATCATCTTCTCAACATCAAATATCTCGGTCTTTTCAATAGTTATCTTCTCAACAACCTTTGGCTCCTTTTTGTCTTGAGGATCTTGGAAGTATTGGTCCCAATCATCATCATCATCAATGATCACCTTATCATCATCAAAAACCACTTCACCAACTTTAGCCTTCCCTTTGTCCTTTGGCTTCTTGGAGCTAGCAAACACTTAGGCATTATTTCCTAAAATTGTAGCCAATTGATTCTTCACGATCTCAGCTAAGGCCTCTTTTTTCTCTTCCATCTTGGCATTGACGGTGTCATCCACCATTCTTTGAATTTGTTCGGGCTTCATTGCTTTTGGTAAGCAAGTGATTGAGTTGTTGCTAGATTCTTTATCTTCGGAGTAGGTCAGATTATCGTAAGCTTTTGAACTATCGCAATCCAGGGCTTTGAGCCAGAGAGGATAAATGATATGAGATGCAAATGTATGTATGCATGTATGCACAAACAATAAACAAACAAGGACAAATAGGACGTTCCTTCCAACCTTATAACTTCCACACATGGATGGTGAGTCTCTTTTCCTAAGTAATATGGTTAACAAAATACCAACATGGGGTATCTTGTTTTTAGAATAATTCCCCTAGACGTTTCAACCAATAGTTATATTTTCAAAAATGGAAATCAGTTCATGATAATTCCTATTAATTAGGTTTTAATCCATTTAACCAACTAAAGTAGCTTTTATGCTATATTGGATTAAAACTAAATTAAGAGGTTTATTATAAATAGATTTTTCACTTGAAAAAGTAACTAATGATTCATGCCAAAAACAAGCCCATGATTAATTATTCTTGGTATAAACTAGGCTCACAATTGATTTTTGGTATTCTATAATTGACCTAAATATTCATAAGCTCTTTCAAAAGGTCATGAAAATAGTTTTGTTTCGAAACCCATTGTAAAATTATTTTAGAAAAAATGGATTTTGGGCTTTGTATTTGGGTCATGATAAAAAGAATTTTTAACTTGTTTTGGAAAAGTTTTATGTCCAAAAACCATTTTGAAAAATTTTAAAAATTGCTTTGGTCTTTTGGACTTTAAAGAAAAAATTTAATTTGAGCTTACAATGTACTTAGGTCATGTTAGAAAAAGAAACAAACCAAATAAGCCATGATTTAATCCAAGATAAATTAACCATAGTCAATCAATATGCATTTGGGGTAAAAACCCAAGGAAAGTAACTAGGCCAATTACATGAGCTTTATCTTTGGGTAAAAAGGCTTAAGTTCCCATAGCAAGTATATACCAAATGGTACAAGGCTATGAGTGGTTATGTCATGCTCGATCTCCATACCTTGAGTGAAAGTATGGTATCCCTTACATAACACAACATGGGTAACACGGGCGTTCTAACTCACGCACACGATGTAATCTAATATGATGCAATGGATAATATTATTATAAGAAAGAATAGAATAATATAAAGACCAAAGGAATCAACTTCTCTTGTCCCAAGTGGAGTCGCCAATGTGAGCGGGGATTTTCGCCCCCACTCCTGGTGGAATGGTTCTTGCAACTTCGGCACTGTTTAGGCTCGGGGCCTTAGAGAACACAGACCTAGGTCTGGAGAAAATGGAGTCGCCACTCGGATGGGCTGAGAAAAAAAAGGGTGGATGACTCGATTCCTAAGGAATCCCCAACCCCCTAATGGCTTCGGAAAGTTGGGTACGTGTGGGGAAGGTGAGAAATAGCCCAGCACCCCTATAATGCCCATTTCATTGGAACCGGCCTCCTTTTCAGGTCTTAATATTATAAAATTCTTAAATATAATAATAATATCCATATTACATGCAACAATTAAAATAAAGCATCATTATATTAAAATCAAAGCAATGTCTAAACAAAGCAAATAAATGGACACCCATCCGAGGATTGAAACATGTCCTTACATCGTCCATGTCTAAAACAAAATAGGACACCCAAGCTTGAGGTTTTAGGGTTGTAGATTTTGGTGTTGAAAATTAAGATTTTAAGGTTTAAGATTTAGAAAATAGGGTTTCAAAATTGGAAGAAGCTAATGTTACTTTTTAAAAGAATAATGCTTACTATGTGATTTTGGAAAGAAGAATTAATTAGGGTTAAAGATTTTGATATTGGAAAAACAAGGTTACTGGATGTTTGAATTAGAGATTAGGTTAAGGTTTTAAGAAAACAATTTATTATTTTATGGTTTTAGAAAAGTGTAATTAGGGTTTCAGATTTCAAAAATATGTTTTCAGGTATTAAGGAATTAGTGTTTTGAAAAATAGTTTTTAGGGTTTCAAATAAAGTTTGGATGGTTTGTAGTATAATTGATCAAATTGTATGATGAAATAATTAATCCAATTTGATGAAGCTACTGTAAATATAAACAAAGAAAATAAAGATTCAAACCTGCGTAGTTAGTTCCACCAAAAACTAATTTTTTGTTGAACAATAACAAAGGCAATGTTACTGCCTTTGATGGATTGATGAATGCTTCTTGTTCTTTCAATCTTGAAGTTGGCCAAAGAAATCCAAAGTCCAAGGTCAAGTCCACAATTTCTTCCCCATCAAAAGTCCAAATTTCCCTCCCGATTAAAGTCCCAAGTTTTGCTTAGTAAAATAAATTTTTCGACCCTCTTAATTATGTGTTTTAATGTGGTATTTATAGGAACAATAATGGGCCTACTTCTAATTGTTTAAGGAAATTAAAAACAATTAGGAAAAGAAACCAAAACCAAATAGAATTTGGTTTCAGAAAAAACTGCATTGGAAAATTGTGATGCCGAAAAATCTACTGCGAAACTGCGAGGATTGCTAGCGCTGGGCTGGGCGGCTAGCCAATTCACAGTAGGAATTTTCTGTGGTAAAAGCCAATTTTCGGCGACGAATTTTTTTCGTCGCCGATTTTTATTTTTATTATTTTTATTTTATTAACTTTACCATTTTTATTTTTATTAAAAATTATAAATAATAAACTCTAAAATAAATATTATTTAATTAAAATACTATAAAAATTATTTTGGACTATATAAAAAATATCGGACCAGACTGGGTCAAAAATTAAGGGTCTACAATAGGATACCCACTCATTGGTGGAAACGTATCCTTTACATTGATCCAAAACTTGAAATAAATTAAATTACATGATGCTTAATACATGAGGTACCTAAAATATGGAGACATACCTCTTACAATATTTTGAAACCAAAGCAAATCAATAAAAATAACCAACCAACCATTCATCATAAATAAATCATTCATTGAAGCTATATATCAAATATATAAATAAATCACTAATAAAAATATGTAATAAATATTCATTTAACAATGAAGTAAATAAAGATTCAAGTTTAGGTTTATGCATCAATTTAGGATTTCTTAAATAACATTTAGGGTTTTAGAGTTTATATTTAAAAGATAGGGTTTTGAAATTTTAAGGAACTAATATTATTGTTATTTTTTTAATAGAATTATGCTACTATGTGATTAAGTAAAGAAAAAGAACTGATTAGGGTTTTAACAAAATAGATTAGGGTTTGAATTAAACTAGGATTTTTGGATTTCTAAGAAAACTAACACTATTATATTTGTTTTTGAAAGGATAATAGCTACTGTGATATATTTTTGAAAATAAACTTAATTAGGGTTTTATGATTTTAAGTGAATTATGGCTTGGATTTTTATGAAAATAGAATTTAAAGTTTTGGAATAAAAAAAACACCTATTGTGTTATATTAAAAAGAAAATAAATAAGGTTACTGTGATATATTAAAAAGAAAATAAATAAAGCTATTGTGTCTCCAAAATTTAAAAAACATGTCCGTTGGTTTTTTTTATTGGATTACTACATAAGTTTTGAGAGTTGTAATTTATTAATTTTAATGGATCAATAACTAATGGATGAAGATGATTTTTTATGAACAAAGTTAGATAAACATACCTATATTTGAAGGCTCCACAAAAATTGTTAGATAAAAATTTGGAGTAGTTAATCACCAAGACAATTACCACTTGTTTGTTGCCTTGTCTTTTGTTAAAAATCTTTTTGTTCAAAATTAACCAAGTTTTAGAGTCTTCCTCTACCAAGAAAGAAAAGACTCTCTGCCTCTTTTTTTTTTTTTTAAATTTCTCCCGTCCAAGAAATTCTCCAAAGTCCCCTCTGTAATTATTTTAATGTGCTATTTATAAGAAAAAAAAACCTAATACCAATTGGTTAAGAAAATAAATTGTTTAGGAAACAAAATTTTAAAATCAGGTAAAATAAGGTTTGGTCAAAAAACTGTGCAGACTAACGAGGCTGCTGGGCGTTGCTGTGTGTTGGGCATGCTGGGATACTGGGCGCTGGGCGCTGGACGACAAAAATTTGCTATGTCGCGGGTTAGGGTGCTAGGTATAAAGGCTTGCTGTGCTGGGGAGGGTAAAAATTAGTCGTAGGCCCAGGCTACAGCAAAACTGGATTTGGATACTCAATCCTAAACTGGATGTGGATGCTCAATCCTAAAATAGATTTGGATTCTCGACCTGAAACTAAAATTGAATTCTCGATCCTAAACTGGATTTGGATGCTCAATCCTAAGTTGGATTTGGATACTTAATCCTAAACTAGATTTGCATACTCAATTCGAAACTGGATTGGGTACTTAGATCCAAGACAGGAGTTGGGTGCTTGACCCAAAACTGGATTTGGGTGCTCAACTTGAAATTGGATTTTGAGTGCTCGACCCGAAAATGGATTTGGATTCTCGATCCTAAACTAGATTTGGATGCTCGATCCTAAACTGGATTTAAATACTTGATCCGAAACTGGATTTGGTACTTGGACCCAAGAAAGGAGTTGGGTGCTTTATCCGAAATTGGATTTGGGTGCTTAACCTAAAACTGAATTTTGGGTGCTCGACTCAAAGCAGGAATGGGTACTTGGTCCCGAGATATGAGTTGGGTGCTCGACCCAAAACTGGATTTGGGTACATGACCCAAAACTGGATTTTAGGTGCTCAACCTGAACTGGATTGGGTAATTGGACCCGAGATAGGAGTTGGGTGCTCGACCCAAAACTGAATTTGGGTGCTTGATCCAAAATTGGATTTTGGGTGCTCTAATCAAAACTGGATTGGGTACTTGGACCCGAGATAGGATTTGGGTGCTTGACCCAAAACTAGATTTGGGTGCTCGTCCCAAAACTGGACGTGGATGCTCAATCCTAAATTGGATTCTCATTCTATTGAGAGTTCTAATGTTCCATTCTTTTCATTCTTCCTTTTGCAAAAAAATTCAACTATTTTTTAGCTGACCTTTATATCTTCTCCTTGCCCCCTGCATGGCAAAATATTGAAAGTGAGTCTGAAAATATTTTGTACGCGCATAAACTCAAAAATTGAAAAGGAGAAACTTTGCCCCTGTGTAGGCTCAAACTAATGATTTTTCTCACGCAGGTTTATATTGATGTTTGTGTTGTCTAGTTCTTTGCATAAGCATGCATTTCTTCTTTTGCAAAATGACTGGAGCTTCCTCCATCAATGGGCTTTCTATGCCCTTGATTCAATATCTTCTTTTGATTTTTTACTTCACAGGGTATTTACTGTTCACTTTGACAAATAATAGGTAACATAAGATAATAAAATGCAATGTGATATGCTCATGTATGCATAATATGCATGAATAATACTTACAGTGGTTCTATAGACTCACAGACCGAGGTGATCAGCTGAAGTGTTCTCATTGACTCCTTCCAGATGCATGTTCATGTCTTGCATTGGAATGATAGAAAGCTTTGCATTTATGGCTTTTATCTTCAAGATATTGAAAATATGAGTGGTAAGGCCTAAACAGCAGAGATACATCCATTTCAAATTAGGAATCAGCATGCCAGTTGGCAAATTTTTCACGACCATGCCAATAATTATTTACTTTGCCCAATGTGTCCTTCAAGGTTCGATGGCTCAACAAACTTCCCTTAACTTGAAGGCTTTGTATGACAAAAATATTTTTTTTATTTTAAATCAAATGTTGACTTTGTCACATCAGTGTCATTGTACCTCAGGACTCAATTTCGCAAATTAACATATCTACAACATGACAACCCTAGTTACCGTACTAAACTCGGGAATCACTTTTATTTGAGCAAGAACCGTTGCACTTCAGATAGGCACATACACATTACTTAGCCAAAGGTCTCATTGAGTTTAAATATTGTCTACCTCATATGCATGCTTATTCAAACTATCCCCACTAAAAGACTCTACATACTAAGAGAGATCAACAAGTCTTTAATAGGCTTGAAATGGTTTCTATAAGGGACATAGGTTAAGCGAAGGCCAATTGTAAATTAGAGTCGATGTGACAATATGGACAAACCCGCACACTACTATTTTCCTATTTAGACAGTTGGAAACATTAAAAGATAGAGCTTTGAACATTCTTCTTTCTTTTTGACGTTAATTTGGATCTCAATTGGAACAGCCTTTGCCTTTGTAAAAAGTTTGATACCCATATTCATTTATTTTCTTCTTTTCCCTTTTCTTTCTCTTTCTTTTTCTTACTCTTCCCTTTCTTTGAGCATTTTATCATTTTGCCCTTCTCTGTAGGATTGTTAAATACAGGACTTTAAAAAACTAGATGGTCTTTCTCCTTTTTCTATGATTTTGATCGAATCTTTGGTTGGGTTGGAAAAATTCCAATCAAACTGTACTATCCCAAACTATACCCTAAAATTGTTGGAATGCTTATTGTTGTATTTGGATTAAATGTTATAAGTGTATATATGTTTAAGTGGTATAAGAGGAAAAGAGGAGTGTATATATGTTGTATATGTGAAGATATATACAACATATACAAGTTAATGGGTTGATTTGGTCAAATGAGATATTTAATTATATTTGGATTAATCAAAAGGGAAATTAAATTAAGTGGAAGAGGATATTTATATATTTTATTATTAAAATTGCTTGGTTGAGATTTAAAGAGAGCTTGAGTGGTTATTAAAGGTTGACTTTGCTCTTCTTTCTTCATCTTCTTCTTTCTTCTTTTGGGTTAGCCGGCCACCACTATTTATAAGAGGGAAAGAGAGATTTTGTTCTTCCAAACTCAAGATTGAAGGGTGTTTCAAGAGATCAAGTTGGAGTTTGAAGGATTTTCATCATTTTTGGTAAGTTTCCAACTTGTTTCCTTGGTTTTCTTTTGAGTTTGTGTATTGAGCTTGGTGTATGGTTGTTGTTGAGATATGTATGTATAATTGTGGTGTGTTTGAGAGTGTTTGGTCATATTGGCTTTGATTTTGGGGTTGGTTTGAAGGAAAGGTTAAGTTTGGTGATGGTAAGTAAGTGTTGTGGATTTTGTGTGTGTTGAATGGTGAAAATGGTTGTGATTGTGTTTTGATGTATGTATTGAGTTTGTTTTGGTGTTCATGCAAGTTCAGTATGGTTTATTGATGGTTTTGGGTAAGATTGTTTGGAGTGGAAAAGGGTAAAGTACGTTGTTTGTTGGATATGGTGCTGTTGGTTTTGGAATCAGGATTTTTGGCCTGACACGCCCATGAGCACGACCAAGTCTTTGGGCGTGTCAATGGTTCTGTTTTCTGGATGGGTGACACGACCAGTGACACGCCCATGTCAATGAGCATGTCACAGCTTATGTGTCGGAGTAGTATTGACACGTCCAGAGACACGCCCATGTCACTGAGCGTGTAATAGCTACTGTGTTGTTGGTGAATTGACACAACCAGTGACACGCCCATGTCACTGAGCATGTCATAGCCACTGTGTTGGGGGAGGATTGACACGGCCAGTGACATGCCCATTGATGTTGGCTATAATAATGTAAATGAAGTATTGAGGCATTATGCCTAGATGTTTATGAGAAAATGAGAATGGAATTGATAATGAAATAATAAAAGAATTGTGTGCCTAATTTGTTATTCAATTTTTAGAGTTTTATTATTGGTGGCATGCCTAAAAGTAACAATCCCTTGAAGATGGGTTGGGCTTGGTCATTGGAGCCAAGTTGGGTTGATGCTGAGCTCCCCTTGAAGCTTGGTTGGGCCTAGTCCTTGAAGCCTAGTTGGGATGTTACATATGAGATGTTTCTCATTGTCATAATGATTCACCTACGGGCTTGATAAATGTGATTATTGGACCAAAACATTAACTCTGAGATTTGCATGGCATATTAGTTTCTGTTGGGCCCATGCTTGTCTTTGCTTAAATGTGAATCATGAATGATGAAACAATTGAATAATATAATGAAATGTAATGTTATGAAATATGATATTCTTGTGTATTGTTTCTAATTCTTAAAAGTATGACATTGGCATTACATTGAATCATATTGTTATTGTGGTTTGTACCACTAAGCCTATGGCTTAGCGCGATTGTGGTTCATCGTGCAGGTGACAGGGTAGATCCAGTTGAACCGGAGAGTTCAACAAGACCAAGTCGAGTCTAGGCTTGTGAAGTGTGGATTGTGGACTTCAAGATCAGAGATGAACTGCCAAACATGTATAAACTTTATATTTTGTAAATATTGATATATATATATATATGTATATACCGCTACATTTTCCGCTGCTTAACAAGCAAATATTTTATCCATTACATTTTTTAATATAACTTAAATGTTTTAGTTTTTCTTATATTGTTAAATATAAAGATTGGTTTGTTTCAAATAGACCGTAACATTCCTGTATCTGGTGTACGGATATTACAGATGTGGGTATATGTGGTGTACGTATATGGGGTATAGGGGTGTTACACAAACTGTCCTTATAAACCAAATGGAAATCTTTTGCTACTTTAGGTAAAAGAGAACTCAGTTGGATTTCTAAACCGTTTTGGGTTTTATTTTCTTTTCCTTTTCTTCTTTTTTTGCTCTTTTTTTTTCTTTCTTTTTCCTTTCTTTTCTTTTTCCTTTTTTTTCTTTTTTTTATCCTTTATGGTCTTAACTAGGCATTCCTTTCTTTTTGATCTTCTTGCCTCTTCCCCTTAGTGATCATCAAATTTGTCATAAGTATCACAACAGCTTAGGGTAGTTTATCGGGGCTTACAGGCCAATGAAAAGCCAGCAAAAATCTTATGAAGGCTCAAAGGGACAACTAAGGATTGATGTCAATAGGGTCGATACTAGTTGTTGGCTTACCAAACAATGCCTAGATCATCTCTCCTTTAAATAAGCAGAGTTCAATTTTGCCTCAAAAGTCCTTCAAAGCATGTTCTAAGATTGTCTAGGACCTAGACAAAGGTCATTATGCAGGAGCCCTCTCTAAGTAAGCATACGCAACTCAATGCTTTAGAATGATTCCCTCATCTAATAAAGTCATTCAAATCATGATGCTTAGATATATTAATTTATGATTATCAAGCTAGATTCATCATCGGCTGAGCATCAAAATGAACAAAGACCAACAAAATTTTTGATGAAAGTAATTTATTCAAATAATCTTAATTTAAAAAAAACATAATTGTTCCAATTAAATATTTAAAGAAAGCAAAGTAGAAGAGCAACATTCAAGTTAACGAAAGTTTATTGAGTTAAAATTTTCCTTATTCCACATCTTCGATACTCTCATCTTGAAAGGAGGATAAGACAAAATCTTTCTCCAATCCTTTTCCTACCATGAAAGTTGCCAGTAGAGGCACTCTTCCAAATTTAAACAAAGGATTGCTTTTGGTATTGGGCTTATCTGGCTTAGGTAGCTTACCACTGTCAATCAAATCTTGGATCTCGTACCTTAGATGAGCACATTTATCTATTTCATGCCCTTTCATTTGATGAAATTGATAGAAGGCCTCGGCATCGAAGTTTGGTGGCAAAGAATTATGTAGCGGTTGAGAAGCCAATGGTTGTAACAACCCTTGCTTTTGTAGCTTGTTGAAAAATTAAGATAGAGGTTTCCCCAACTCCGAGAACTATCTTCTATTTCTTTAACTAATCGTATTAACATCAACTTCCTTTTGAGTGTTTTGATTACTTGACTGGTAGTTCCCTTTCTCATTCCTTCTTATTGAAAAATGGTTCTTCTCCCTTTCCCATTATTCAATTTGTAGACCATCTTGGAAAAGATCTTTGAAATCCCAGATGAGTGTATGAGACATCCTTTCATGAAGACTAGGTAATACCCTTCTCATAATCATTCTTATTTAATCAGATTCATCGGCCCTTTTCTTGAGCAAAGCAGCCTTATTCCTCCATCTCTTCATGTAGTCCACGAAGTTCTCATTCGACCTTTGTCTAATGGACTAAACTTCCATTAAGGTAACTTTCAACTCGACATTGTACCTATATTGTTGAATAAAAGCGTTGTATAACAAATCCCGGCTCTTTTGAGTACTATCTTTTAAGGTGTTGAACCAATTCTGGACAATAAGGTCTAATGAAAGCATGAAGTACCTTAGAGTTTGAGCCAGACTGCATGGCAGTGATATACTGCTTAACATGCAAATGAGAATTTCCTATAACACTATACCTAGCGAAGGAAGGCATCTTGAACTTATAAGGGACGTCTTCATCTTGTTCAAACAACTTGTCAACCTCCAACATTTCTTCAATTTTTAGCTTCTTTTCAAACTTCTTTTCCAAATCGGCAATCAACTTCTCAACATCTGAAGTTTCAGTTTTTTCCATAGCTGATCTTTCAACAACCTTCGGCTCCTTCTTCTTGATTTAAGGTTCTTGAAAGTATTGAGCTCAGTCATCATCGTCAATGACTACCTTGTCATCATCAAAAGCCTCTTCACCAACCTTAGCCTTTCCTTTTTCTTTGGGCTTCTTAGTGCTAGCAAATGCCTTGGCATTGTTCCCCAAAATTATAGCCAATTGGTTCTTTATGGTCTCAGCCAGGGCCTCATTTATTTCTTCCATCTTGGCATTGAGGGCGTCGTCCATCATTCTTTGATTTTATTTGGGCTCCATTACTTTTGGTGAGAAAGTAATTGAGTCATTACTGGATTCTATGTCACTAGCATAAGTGGGGTTGTCGTATGCCCTCGAGCTACTCTACTCCAGGTCTGTGAGCCAAAAAGGGTCAATGATATGTTATGCAATACGTGTATGCATGTATGCATGTATGCACAAACAACAAGCAAAGAAAGATAATTAGAATGTCCCTTCCAACCTTATAACTTCCACACACGAATGACAAGTCTCTTTTCCTAGGTTTATCGTCAACAAAATACCAACATGGGATATTTTCTTTTCGAAAAGTTCCCTCAGACTGTTTAATCAATAGTTGCATTTTCTAATATAGAAGTCGATCAATAATAATTCCCATTAATTAGGTTTTAATCCATTGAATCTTAATCAAAATAGCTTTTATGCTATATTGGATTAAAATAAAATGAAGAGGTTCATCATAAATAGATTTCTTATTTAGAAAAAGTAACCAATGATTTATGCCAAAAATAATCCCATGATTAATAATTATTGGTATAAACTAGGCTCACAAATGATTTTTGGTATTTTGTAATTGACCTAAATATTTGTAAGCATTTTAGATGCAGTGGAGAATAATTTTGTTTGTTTGGGCCATAAGGTGTAAAAAGATTTTTGACCCATCTTGAAAGGTTTCATCGTCCAAATACCTTTTTGAAAATTTTGAAAATGGTTTTGGTCTTTTGGATCTTAAAGGAAAAGAATTATTTTTGAGCTTACTGTTGTCAAGAATAATTGAAGAATAAGAAGATTTGAAGAGAAGAATTTATGTATATTTTTAGTATATCAAAAACAGTGTACAATCTATATATATATTGTTTCTCAAAGCTTAAAAAAGGACATTATACGAAATAAAGTCTTTTGATCCTATAACCATCTCTAATATATATTTCCTTAATAAGAAGATTGACTTTCCTCAATACTCCCCGTCAAGTTGGATTGTGGGATCACACACATTCAACTTGCACAGTATAGCTTGAAACATTCGTCCATTAATAGCTTTAGTAAGCATATCAGCTAGCTGATCCTCGGATCGAACATGTGGAAGAGTAATAATTCCACTATCCAGCATCTCTTTGATGAAATGTCTGTCAATCTCAACATGCTTGGTCCTGTCATGTTGTACAGGATTTTCTGAAATGCAGATAGCAGCTTTATTGTCACACATTAACTTGCATACCTCATGAACAGGAAAACCAATTTCAGTAAGAAGCTTCCTCAGCCATAATATTTTTGTAAGACCATGTGCTATTCCTCGAAATTCTGCCTCTGCACTGGAGAGAGCTACTACTTTCTGCTTCTTGCTTTTCCAAGTAACAAGATTACCACCACAAAGGTAAGATATCCAGATGTGGATCTTCTATCAACTGGATTTCCTGCCCAATTAGCATCAGTATAAGCTTGAATCTCCAAGTGTCCATGTTTCTTGGACCACACTCCTCTTCCTGGAGATCCCTTTAAGTATCGGATGACCCTTAAGGCAGCTTCCATGTGATCAGACTGAGGGCAGTGCATAAACTGACTCAATATACCAACAGCATAGGCAATATCAGGTCTTGTATGGGATAAACATATGAGTTTCCCAACAAGATGCTGATACTGTCTTTGATCAGCAGACTCCGCTTCTTCACTAATCTTCAAACCATGATTCACAATCATAGGAGTGTCAGCAGGCTTGCAGTCCAACATCCCTATCTC
This sequence comes from Garcia nutans, assembly GCA_947685225.1. Classification (NCBI taxonomy): domain Eukaryota; kingdom Viridiplantae; phylum Streptophyta; class Magnoliopsida; order Malpighiales; family Euphorbiaceae; genus Garcia; species Garcia nutans. Next base: position 6,544,061 of record CANTUV010000013.1, read on the forward strand.
AGCCAACAAATCCAGGACATACTTCCTTTGAGAGATAAAAATCCCCTTATTTGATCTCAGTACTTCAATGCCTAGGAAGTATTTAAGTTGGCCCAAGTTTTTCATTTCAAATTCTTGAAAAAGATTCTCCCTAAGCTCCTTCATTTCTTCTATATTGTTTCATATGATTATCATATCATCAACGTAGATAATCAAACAAGTAACTTTATTGCTTCTATCTTTGATGAACAAGGTATGATCGGAGTTACTCTGTTGATATCCATATTTCTTTATTACCACAGTAAACTTCCCAAACCATGCTCTCAGGGACTGTTTAAGACCATACAAAGCCTTCTTGAGTTTACAAACTTCTCCAGGTTGAAAGCCATCAGAAAAACCTAGTGGTGGTATCATATACACCTCCTCCTGTAAGTCTCCATGGAGAAAGGCATTCTTCACATCAAACTGATAAAGTGGCCAGTCTTGATTAGCAGCAACAGAGAACAATACCCGTATAGTATCAATTTTAGCCACTGGGGAGAAAGTCTCAGAATAATCAACCCCATAAGTTTGAGTATACCCTTTTGCTACTAATCTTGTTTTATATCTTTCTATAGAACCATCTGCCTTGCGCTTGATTGCAAAAACCCACCGACATCCAACTGGTTTCTTATTCGGAGGTATCTTACATTTTTCCCATGTCTCGCTTTTTTCTAAGGCTTCCATTTCAATCTTCATAGCTTCACGCCATTCATCTTGACTAATGGCCTCTTGTACATTCCTTGGAAGAATCTCAGAATATATTGTAGCTGCAAAAGCTTGAGCTATAGTGGATAGGCTCCCCCTGACAATATTAGTAACTGGATACTTTGACTGTTTAGGCTCATATTCTAGTTCATATCTCTTTGGAGGAATTCCCCTTGTACTCCTAGGAGGAAGTACATATTTCTCAAGTTCTGGTTCTGCTTCATTTCTGGACTCATGTTCTTCAGTCTCTATATCAACATCAATTATATTGTGACTAATATTATTGTCAGTATTTACCTCACAGTCATTCAGTGGGGAGACGTGTTCTGGTGATGGATTCTGTCTCATGAGACAAGGTTGTTCGGTGAGATCACATACTAGCTCTTTTGGACCTGTTGTAGACACAGTAGCAATCGGAATAGACACAGAAGAAGAACTAGACAACCAACTCAATGGATTAATTTTACTCTCCCCTTGACCAGTGGGTTGGGTGGAATAAAAGAACTCAGTTTATAGGAAATCACAATCCATAGACACATATATCCTACGAGTGGAAGGATGATAGCATCTGTACCCTTTTTGGTGACTCCCATACCCAACAAAAACACACTTGAAGGAACAAGCTTCGAACTTAGTTCTTTCTGTTTTTGGAACATGAACGAACATAGAACATCCAAAAACATGAGGTTGAAGAGTCAAAATAGAAGGAATACTCACATGTTTTGACAGTTCTTTTAGTGGTGTTTGGAGTTGAAGAATTTTTGTAGGCAATCGATTTATGAGATAAACCGAGGTTGCTATAGCTTCAGGCCATAGGAAGGTAGGAGCATGAGATTCCAGGAGCATAGCTCTCATCATTTCGAGAATCAACCGATTCTTTCTCTCTGCAACACCATTTTGTTGTGGTGTATGAGGGCAAGATGTTTGATGAATAATTCCTTTTTCCTGAAAGAACTGGCGAAGAGTGGAGTTAACATATTCCCCCCCATTATCAGATCTGAGGATTTGAATATTTTTCTGAAACTGGGTACTGATCATATTGTAAAATTCAATAAATTTGGAAGCCACCTCAGATTTAGTTTTTAGAAAATAGACCCAAGTCATATGAGAACAGTCATCAATGAATAACACAAAAAATCGAAATCCATTATGTGAAACATGAGTTCCTATTTGGGGGGCAGGCCCCCATACATCAGAGTGAATAAGAGAAAAAACATTCTGAGTACGAGTATGAGAAGGTTTATAAGACTGTTTATGACTTTTTGATAATAAACATGTTTCACAAGACAAACTAGTATTATGCGGAAATAAACTTGGAAATAAAGTTCTAAGGTACCTTATGGATGGATGTCCTAAACGCCTGTGCCATAACCACTGTTGTCTTTCAACTGATCCGTGAGTCAGCCCAGCAATCCCATGTTGAACTACCTCATCCACATAGTAGAGTCCTCCACGTTCAGTGCCACGCCCAATCACTTTCCCCGACTGAATATCCTGTAAGAGACAAAAATCAGGAAACATTAGCACAATACAATGAAGTTCCTTAGTGACATGGCTAACAGATAATAATTTGCAAGATAGGCTTGGCACATAAAGACAGTTTCTGAGTTTTAAATTTTGAGAAATCTCAATTGTTCCAGCTCCTTGAACTTCAGATAAACCTCCATTCGCACTTTGAATCGAATTTTTTTGTGGAGCAGAAGAAGTAATCAAATCCTGTTTATCAAAAGTTAAAGTATTAGTAGCACCAGAGTCAATTAACCATCCAGAGTCTTTCTGATCATGACCCCATTCCTGTTTAACTAAAAAATTCGTTCCTGGATGCAATTGACAACTTTCTGAAGTTCTGGGACCCATTTGTAATTTTTCAAGACAAGATTCTGAATTAATCTCCAATTTGTTGCCTTCCTGTAATTCTTTAAAACCTTCCTGCTCAACCTGTAAATTTTTGTTTGTTGAGGGACTTAAACATAAAATATCAAGGTAACTAGGTTTACCTTTAAATCCCTCATTTGAGGGTTCCTCTCTTACCACAGCCGCATACCCTCTACTTGCCCCTGTGTTTCTGCCTTCTTCTCTAGTGTTACTGCCGGCGGTAGTTGCAGCGGTCCCCTTCTCTTTTTGCCAGCGGTCCTTCCACCAATCTGGGTATCCAATAATTTCGAAGCATTCTTCCCTTGTATGCTTCTTTTGGCCACAGTTACTGCACTTGAGCTTGGTTCTGTCCCTTTTTTCACGATCGCCACCGTCCCGCCGTGATGGTTGCTGGCCATTTTTGGTCGATTCTGAGCCGGTCCTGGAGGCGAGTCCTTGGCCGATGATGACTTCATTCTGAGGCCCAATCTTCAAACCAGATCCCACCCCTATTCCCATGGTTTCTGGTTTTGATCCCATCAGTCCCCGACGAACGCCTTCTCGCCAGATTGTAGCGAAGGCTTTTTTGATCGTCAGTAAAGGACTCTCCTTTAGCAAATCTCTCCGTTCAGCATCATAGATATCATCAACACCGCTCAAAAATTGAAAGAGCTGTGCTTCAGTACGTAGTCTGTTGAAGATGTTAATGTCTTCTTCGTCTCGCATCGGGTTAGGTTGTCTCAACTCTATTTCGCGCCAGATTCTTTTACAATCGCTATAAAATTATTCGATTGTGTTACTACCTTGTTTCATACTGTGAGCCTTTACAGTTAATTCATATATTTGCATCCCATCATCTTTGTGACCGAATGTTGTTGCTAACCCATCCCATAAAGCTTTTGCAGATGGATATTCAGCATAGTTGGGAACCATATCAGGTTCCATATTATCTAAGATCCAAGTGCAAATAGTAAGATCTATTTGTTCCCATTGGTAGAAGTTCGAATCTGTCATCTTTGGTGGTGTAGGAACACCTGTTAGGTGGTGGAGCAATCCTCTGTCTCCGATTGCCAACCTCATTAATCTAGCCCATAGAGTATAATTAAACTGATTTAATTTTGTGCTGATATTCACAGCTTGATTTGTCTGATTTGTCTGTGTTGGTTTCTGTAGGAGTTTTGCCAATTGTTCTAGCAAAGTTTCCCCATTTGGTGATTCTGTCGTCTGGACAGAATTCCTACTGGTAACATCATCATCAGCCATGGCTGAGAAAAGTTTAGTAGATGATGAGCACAACAGATCGACTATCTGGTCGAAACCATATGCTCTGATACCATGTTGTCAAGAATAATTGAAGAATAAGAAGATTTGAAGAGAAGAATTTCTGTATATTTTCAGTATATCAAAAACAGTGTACAATCTATATAGATATTGTTTCTCAAAGCTTAAAAAAGGACATTATACGAAATAAAGTCTTTTGATCCTATAACCATCTGTAATATATATTTCCTTAATAAGAAGATTGACTTTCCTCAATACTTACAATATAAGTAGGTCATATTAGACAAAGAACAAACCAAATAAGCCATGGTTTAAACCAAGATATACCAATTATAGTAAACAACAAGCATTTGGGGTAAAAACCTAAGGAAAGTAACTAGGTCAATTATATGAGTTTAAGTCTTGGGTTGAAAGTTTTAGGTTTCCATATCAAGTATATACCAAATGGTACAAGGTTATGAATGGTTATGCCATGCTCGATCTTCATACCTTGATGAAAGTATAGTATCCCTTACATAGCGCAACATGGATATTACGGGCATCTTAGCTCATGCACATAATGCACACTAAATGATGCAATGGACAATATCATAATAAGAAAGAATAGAATAATATAAAAATCAATGGAATCAACTTCTCTTTTCCCCAGTGGAGTTGCCACTGTGAGCAGGGATTTTCGGCCCCACTCCCATATGGAATGATTCTTGCAACTTAGGCACTATTAGGCTCAGGGCCTTGGAGAACGCGGGCCTAAATCTGGAGAAAAATGGAGTCACCACCTGGACAGGCCGAGAAAAGAAAGGGGTCGATGACTCAATTCCTAAGGAATCCCTAACCCCCTAATGGGTTCGAAAAATTGGGTACGTGTGGGGAAGGTGAGAAATGGCCCAACACCCCCCACAATCCCGGTTCATTGGAACTGACCTCCTTTTCAGGTCTTAATATTATAAAATTCTTAAATATAATGATATTATCCATACTACATGCGATAAAAAGAATAATAATAACTTTATTAAAATCACAATGATGTCCAAACAAAACAAATGAATGGACACCCATCCGAGGATGGAAACATATCCTTACATCGTCCAATGTCCAAAATAAAATAAATAAAATAGGATACCCACTAATTAATGGAAATGTATCCTTTACATTGATCCAAAACTTGAAATAAATTAAATTACATGATGCTCAATACATGGGGTACCCAAAACATGGAGACATACCTCTTACAATGTTTTGAAACCAAAGCAAATCAATAAAAATAACCAACCATTCATCATAAATAAATCATTCATTGAAGATATAAACCAAAGATATAAATAAATCACTAATAAAATATATAATAAATATTCATTTAATAATGAAGCAAATAAAGATGCAAGTTTAGATTTTTGTATCAATTTAGGGTTTCTTAAATAATATTTAGGGTTTTGGAGTTTATTTTTAAAAGCTAGGGTTTTGAAATTTTAAGGAACTAATATTATTGCTATTTTTTAAAAAAGAATTATGCTACTATGTGATTAAGTAAAGAAAAAGAATTGATTAGGGTTTTAACAAAATAGATTAGGGTTTGAATTAAACTAGGGTTTTTGGATTTCTAAGAAAACTAACACTATTATATTTGTTTTTAAAAGGATAATAGCTACTGTGATATATTTTTGAAAATAGACTTAATTAGGGTTTTATGATTTTAAGTGAATAATGGCTTGGATTTTTATGAAAATAGAATTTAAAGTTTTGGAATAAAAAAAATACCTACTGTGTTATATTAAAAGAAAATAAATAAGGTTACTGTTATATATTAAATAGGAAATAAATAAAGCTACTGTGTCTCCAAAAATTACAAAACATATCCGTTGATTTTTTTTTATTTGATTATTACATAAGTTTTGAGATTTGTAATTTATTAATTTTAATGGATCAATAACAAAGTTAGATAAACATACCTATGTTTGAAGGCTCCACCAAAATTGTTAGATGAAAATTTTGGAGTAGCTAATCACCAAGACAATTACCACTTGTTTGCCGCCTTGATTATTGCCTTTTGCTAAAAGTCTTTTTGTTGAAAATTGTCCAAGTTTTTGAGTCTTTCTCTGCCAAGAAAGAAAAGACTCTTTGCCTCTCTCTTTTTTTTTAAATTTCTCCCATCCAAGAAATTCTCCAAAGTCCCCTCTGTAATTATTTTAATGTAGTATTTATAAGAAAAAATAAAAACCTAATACTAATTGGTTAAGAAAATAAAATTGTTTAGGAAATAAAATTTTAAAATCGAGTAAAATAAGGTTTAGTCAAAAAATTATGCAGACTGGCGAGGTTGCTGGGCATGCTGGGACGCTAGGCGCTAGACGCTGGACGACGAGGATTTGCTGCATCGCTGGCTGCGGTGCTGGGTGGAAAGGCTTGCTGCGCTGGGGTGGGCAGCAATTCGCCGCAGGCCTACGCTATGGCGAATTGGCTGCCAGCAGCCAATTGCTGCTTGCCAGGTGGCAGTGAGGCAGCGCTGCCGCGTGTCGCTCGCTGATCCGTTCGATTTTTTATTTTTTTACTTTTTATTTTATTTTTTATTTAAAACAAACATTATTATATTATTAAAAATAAATAATGAATAATATAAATAATAAATAAAATAAATATTATATTATTAAAAATAAACAATAAATATTAAAATAAATAATAAATACCATAAAAATTATTTTGGACCATTTTAAAATCTTTGGACTGGACTTGGTAAAAAATTAAGGGTCTACAAATGGGTTTTTCTTTTATGAGTTAACCATTCTTTTCGCTGAATACTTTATCTTTGCCCCCTGTGCATGCTCAAATTGATAATTCTGCCTCATGTGTAGGCTCTTATCAACACTTTTGCTAGCATGCAACTCTTCTTTCTTTCACGCCCTTGGCGTTATATCTGCTTCTTATTGTTTTCTTCATAAAGTATCAATTGCTCACTGTGACAAAGAATAGGCAAAACAAGACAATAAGAATGCAATACGATATGCTCAAGTATACATGAATGCTACTTACAGTGATTATACTGACTCACAGACTGAGGTGATAGGCCATAGGATTCCCCTTGGCACCTTCGAGATGTTCATTCAGTCCTTGCAATGGATCATGAGGAGATGTCACATCTATAGTTTCATCTACAAGATATAAAAAACATGAGTAGTTTGGGCCCAAATTGGATAGTCAGAGATACATGAGACATCCATTTCAAACCATAATTCAGCACATTAGTTGATAGTTTCTTCATAACCTTGTGAATAATTCTTTCATCAGCCTACCTTTTCCCAATGTATCCCTTAAGGTTTGGCAGTGCAATGTACTTCCTTATGCTTCAAGGCTCATGTGTAAGAACATTAATTTTAATTTTGAAAACAAGTGTTGACTTTGTCAAATCAGTGTCAATATACCTTAGGACTTGTCTTTCAAATTAACACAGCTATAACATCATAATCCTAGTTACCGTATTAAATTTGGGAATAATTTCCATTTGAACAAGAGTTATTGCACTTCAAATAGGTACATAAACATTACTTTGCAAAAAGTATCATTGAGTTTAAATATTGTCTATCTCATATGCATGCTTATTCAAACAATCTCCACTAATAGACTTTACCAACCAAGAGAGATCAATAGATCTTTAACATGCTTGAAATGAAGGCTATAAGGGACATGGGTTAAGCGAAGGCCATTTTTAAATTTGAGCTGACATGACACTGCTAGTAAATCTTCATAGTAAACTTTCTGCTGGAGCCATAGGCAGCTAGGAAAATTCTTAAACTTTGGGCATCATTTCCACCTTCTAAGCATCCTATTATATTGTATCAAAAGACAGAGCTTGAATTTTCTTCCATCTCCTTAGTAGAAATCTAAATTTGATTAGGACAACTTCTATCTTAGTTTTTTGCAAAAAAGTTTGAGATCCCCTTTATTCTTCTTTTCTTTTTCTTTTTCTTTTTCTTTCTTCACTCTTTTTTTTGACATGGCATTTCATCATTCTGCCCCTTTCCCCTTTTGGAACATCAAGTCTAGGACTTTCAAAATTGCTAACTTGGAACTATGTTAGATATCATGAACCAAACGAAAGATGGTCTTTCTCCTATTTCTCTAATTTTAGTTGAGTCTCTGATTGGGCTAGACAAATTAAAGTCAAACTCTCTTCTTATAGGATGAGTGGAAACCTTATACTACTTTAGGTAAAAAGAACTTTGTTAGTTTTATTAACTGCCATTTTGGGTTTATAATTCAAACTTTTACAATTTTCTCTTCTTTATTTTAAGCTCTAATTTTTACCCAAGCCACCCTTTTAGGTTTTCAAAGCTAGCGGGCTGCCCTACTTTTTTTTAATCTCTAATTTTTTACCCAAGCCACCCTTTTGGGTTTTCAAAGCTAGCAAGCTGCTTTAATTTTTGCCTAGGTCGCCCTTTCGGGTTTTCAACCTATGGAGCTTTTCCTTTTCTTTCTTTTTTTGGGTCCTATCTCTAGGAAAGTCATCTTATTTGTATTTTTTCTATTATTTTGACTATGGAGTAGCATGAGTCTATTTCAATGAGGATGGATCCTTTTATTGTTACTTTGATGCAATCTTAAAGTGACGTTGTTTTGAGATATCATATCTAATTATGGTAAACTTCAACAGTCTTCATGGTCTTGATTAAGCATCCCTTTCTCCAATCTTCTTCCTCCCTTTGATAACTCAGTAATCTTCAGACTTGTCATAAGTGTCATGACAACATAAGGTAGGTTATTGGGTTTACAAACCAATAAAAGACAAGTTAAAATCTCATGAAGGCTCAAAGGGACAAACTAGGGATTGATATTAACATGGTAGATACTAATTGTTGGCTCACCAAATAATGTCTTGATTATTTCTCTCTTAAATAGGCAGAGTTCAATTTTTCCTTGAAAGTTTATCAAAGCATGTTCTAAGATTGACTAGACACAAGTAATTATTTCGGAGCCCTCTCTAAGTAATCATGCACAACTCAATGCTTTAGAATAATTTACTCACCTAGTAAAGTCATTCGGATCATGATGCATAGATATACTCATTTATAAATATCAAGCTAGATTCATCATTGGTTGAGCATTAGAATGTCAAAAACCAATAAAATTATAAATGCAACAAAAGTAATTTATTCAAACAATTTTAATTTGAAAAACATAAATATTCCAATGAAATACCAAAGAAAGAAAATAAGACGAACACGAATTAAGCAAAGAGAAGTTTGTTGAATGGAGTTTCTTCTCTCTTCATATCTTCTACACTCACATCTTAAAAAAAGGATAAAACAAAATCTTCGTTCAGTCCTCCTCCAATTGTGAAGGTTGCTGGTGGAGGTGCTCTGCCGAACATAGGCAAAGGATTGTTCTTTGTGCTAGGTTTATTAGGCTCTAACAGCTTACCACTATTAATAAGATCTTGAATCTCACATCTTAACCTAACACACTTGTCTATTTCATGCCCCTATGTTTGATGGAATTAACAGCAGGTCTCAGCATCAAAGTTCGGTGGCAGAGGATTTAGTAATGGTTGAGGAGTCGTGGCTCCAATAGTCCTTTCTTATGTAACTTATTGAAAACCCAAGATAGATGTCTCCCCAACTCTGAAAATTGTCTCCTATTCCCTTGACCAATAGTTGCATTGACATCCACCATTTTTTGTATACACTGACCACCATATTGGTAATTTTTTTTCTCATTCCTTATTCTAGAAAAATGATTCTTCTATTTTTTCCACTCTTCTATTTGCAAGCCAGCTTGGAGAAGGTCTTTGAAATATCTGATAGGGCATGAGATAGCCTTTCATGGAGGTTGGGTAGGACACCTCTCACTATCATTCTAATATGGTCAGATTCATCTGGCCTCTTTTTGAAAAGAGCAATTTTGTTTCTCCACCTCTTTACATAATTAATGAAATTCTCAATCTGCTTTTTTTTTTCATTGTCTCAACCTCCATCTGAGTCACTTCCAACTCAGTATTGTATTAATACTACTAGATGAAGGCCTTGTACAACAAATCCTAGTTTTTTGGGTGTTTTCCTCTAAGGTATTGAACCAGTTCTGCACAACTGAATCTAAAGAAAGCATGAAATACCTCAGAGTTTGAGCCTTACTAGCTCCAACATACTGCATGGCCATGATATACTGCTTTACATGTAAGTAAGGATTTCCTATCCCATCAAACTTAGCAAAAGGAGGTATCTTGAATTTGTAAGGGATTCCTTCATCATCTTCAAACAGCTTGTCCACCTTCGACACTTCTTCTGTTTTTAGCTTCTTTTCAAACTTCTTTTCTAAGTCAGTAATTAGTTTTTCAACATCAATAGGTTCAGTCTTCTCCATAGCCTTCTCTTCTTCTCTATAGCTAGGGTCCCCTTTAATTCTTTTAATTTTTGAGGCTAGGGTCTCATTCACCATGTTATGAATTTACTCATGATCTATTGGTTTTGGTGCGAAGTTAATGGATCCTCTACTGAATTCTGAGTCACTATCATAGGTCGGGTTGTTGTATGCCCTTGAACTGCTGAACTCCAGGTCTGTGAGCTAGAAAGGATCAATGAAGTGTGATGTAATGCATGTATACATGTATGTATGTGTAGCAAACAAACAAACAAACAAGTAAATTTAGGTCATATATATTTCACACACGATTTGTGAGTCTCTTTTCTTAGGTTTTATAGTCAATAAAGATATCGACATGGGATACTTTATTTTTGAAAATCTCTTAGACAAATTGATCATTAATTTTTTTTTCAAATATAGAAGTCAGTCTATTATAATTCCCATTAATTAAGCCTTAATCCTTTGGGTCCACTAAAAAATCCAAGCGGCATTTCTGTTGTATTTTGGATTAAAACTAAATTAATAGGTTTATTATAAATAGACTTCTTATTTGGAAAAGCCACTAATAATTCATGCCATAAACAAGCCCATGACTAGCATGTCTTGGTATAAATTAGGCCCACAAATGATTTTAGTATTCCATAATTGATCAAACTAATTAGAAGCCTATTTCAAAGATTTTGACCCATTGTAGAATTTTAATTTTGAAGTTTAATTTGGGCCATAAAGTGAAAATATTTTTGGGCCCTTCCTTGAAAATATTTTAAAGTCCATTTCAAAAAGTTCATTTCAAAAAATTAATTTTTGGGCTTCATACTTAGGCCATAAGGTAGAAAATTTTTTTAACCCATCTATGTTGGAACGCCTATTTTGAAAAACCTTTGAAAACGACTTTAGATTTGGGTTCAAAAGAATTTTGGGCCATACAATAATTTTGGGCTTACACCATAATTAGGTAATATTAGGAAAAGACAAACCAAATGGGCCTTGATTTGGGCCAAAACATTTTAATCATAGTCAAACAACAAGCAATTAGGTAAACCCAAGAAAAGTTACTAGGCCAATTACATGGGCTTTAGTCTTTAAGGTAAAAAGGATTAGGTTCCCATAGCAAGTATTTACCAAAAGGTACAAAGCTATGAGTTTTTATGCAGTGCTCGATCTCCATACCTTGAATGAAAGTATAGTATCACTTACACACACATAACATGGGTTCCATAGGACATCTTAACTCACATGCATAATGCAATTCTAAATCATGCAATGAATAATATCATAATAAGAAAAAATAAAATAATATAAAGACCAGTGGAATCAACTTCTCTTATCCTCAGTGGAGTCATCACTATGAGCGGTGATTTGTTTCCCCACTCTTGGTGTTAGTGTATGTGCCCTAGGCCATTTATTTGGATCTTTATGTTATACATTCATTATTAATAAATGAGGTTTTATTATCATTATTGTTTGTTTGCATGTTACACAATTTTGATATTTGTCCCTGGTTTATTATTGTTATAGAGATAAAAAATAATAATTCTTAACCAGTATGAACATTGATTTGATAATCATCAGATGGTTGTGTATAGTGATACAAATCAATTTCATAGATACTTGTTAGAGAACAATGTATTGGATAGACCCATCATGAGATTACTACATGGGTTAGTGTCATAAGTAAATCTCATGATAGTTATGTATTAATTCTTTGACTTGAGATTGTCATAGTTTCCAATATAAGGACTATTATATTTTGACATGATCAAACATTATCCGTAACTGGATAGTAATAAAGGTTATGATCATATATGATAGAAATTATGTAGAGGATAATGAACAATCAAGATAGAATTTTTCCCTCTCTTTGAGAGATATATCTTTTGGGCCCCTCGATAAGTGAGACTGTGAAATGCATGGTCGTGCTCAAATGAATTGATAGTGTGATCAATTTCATTTGTTTTTATCAGTCTACTTGGAGATCGAGTAATCATAAGTTTGGACAATATAAGTATGACGTTGACCATGACTTATGTTCAAGCTAGATATCGTGTGACAAAGGGATTAATGCATGTACTATTATTAGGAAAATTGGACATTCCTTATATTAATTGGGTAGTTATAACGTCTTGCTAGAGGCCAATTACGACTTGTTGGTTTAATAGAGATTAAATTGACTGCCAATTAATATGGGCCTATCGGGTCACACACAAGAATGCGCTTTGGGCTGGATATAATATTAATATTAGATATTAATATTTATTATTATTATTACTATTATTATTTTCATTTATATATATATATATATATATATTATTAGATAATATATTCAAAATCCTTATTAGATTTGGATTCTGAATTTGACTTACCTTATCTAATTTCGAATTGGATTCTGGAGTGATTATATTCACTCCAGACGTTAAGTCTTCTCAGAGGTAACATTAGAAAATGAAAGAGAACGAAAACAAAGGAACCCTAATACGTTTTAGAGAAAACATTTTTCCAACCTTCACCGTTGCAGAGAGCTAGCACTCCAGACGGTAGCATTCGTGTGGATACGCGATAGAGGGTGTTTCGTGATCGAGGCATCTCTTCCAAACTGTGATTTCGAATCATAAACAGGTTAGTTCTTTGAACACTTTCATCGAATTAAACGAACAGCATGGTTCCTAGTGGGAAATCAGAGATCAAAAAAAAATTTTCCGCTGCGTGTTTTTGGTTTGCAGTGATCTCCTTGATTTCCTAACACTCTGTGGAATAGTTCTTGCAACTTTGGCACTATTAGGCTCAGGCTTTAAAGAGCATAGGCCTAAACTTGAAAAATTTAGAGTCACCACCCAGATAGGCTGACAAGATTTAAAGGGGTGGATGACTCGATTCCTAAGGAATTCCCAACCCCTACTGGGTTCGAAAAGTTGGGTAGAACTGGCCTCCTTTTCAATTCTAAATATTATTGAATTCTTATATTATTACAACATTATTCATATTACATGTAATTAAAATAAATGAATATTTGTAATATTATAAATTAAACAACCAAACAAAATGGGCATCCATACAAGATGGAAACATGCTCTTACAACCATCCAAATATCAAGAAAAATAAATAAAATAGCACACCCATGAAAGGCGGAAACGTGTCCCTTACAACAATCCAAAAGTCCTTTAAATTAAACAATTAAGATAAATAAGGTACCCACGAAGTGGAAACATGCCTTTTACATCCTCAAAGTCTAAATGATAAATCCATAAACATAATTCAATCATCCATAAATAAACAATAATGAAAAATCAAAACACATAATCAATCATCAAGAACATAACAATAAATTAGCATTAAATTAAAGAAATTAGAGTTCCATAATTTATAAAAGACAACTAATCAAATAAATAGTTAATCATCACACGATTAATTGTAAATCGGGGCTAAACCACTGTAATTAAGGTTTTTTTCTATAAAATTATGATTTTCTTTATCAATTAGGGTTTAGGATTAAGGAATTAGGGTTTAGACCTAAATCTAGGGTTTGGTGTGCAAAAGTAAGGTTGTACTTACAGATTAGGGTTTTATTAGCAAAATTAGGTTTTAAATTTGCAAAATAGAGTTTAACAAGCATTCAAGTTTTTAATATATGATTTAGACAAGATTAGAACCATAAATTAATGTGAAATAAATAAAGATGATAACTTCATAAAACTGAAAAAGTATTATGTAACATAGCTACATTGTCAGCTCCACCAAAAGAATATCATTGAACAAAGTCTCACCCAAGCACTACAATTTATTCATAGAAGCTAATATATGATGAAACCCTAGTTTGTTTGGGTCAAAGTAGATCTTCGCTGAGCTAAATAATCCAAAGGATTATCTATTGTGTTCAAGTTTTAGCTACTGCCTCTCTTAGTTTTGATTGCTCTCTAGCTCTCTGTGTTATTAATTGTTTCTGCCTAATTTCTTAATTGCTAGTGCCACTCCATAGGTATGGCTTTGTGAGTTCTTGCTATTTAATTGATAATCATGGCTACTTTCTTGCTAATTGTGGTTTTGTATTTATAAGCAACAATTAGGGCAACCTCGGCTCATTAATCCTTATGCTAATAAAAAAAACTCTCTGCTTATCCAAACTTATTTAAATTTAAACACAATTAAAACTGAATCAAGCCCAATTTAAGGACTCTTGGTGAATTGGCCTTGGCCAATTCACTAAAGATAGGCTTCATGGTGAATTGGCCAAGGTCAATTCCCCATGAGCTAGCCTCGTTGCGAATTACGGAGGCCAATTCATCATGATCTTGCCTTTTGGAATTGGACCTGCTCATTTTGGGCTTTTAAGATCAAACCGGACCTAATTCAAGATTTTAAAATTGGACCAACTTAATTCAAGCTTTTAAAATTTGACCAGAGTAGGTATAAGCTTTTAAAATTGGATTGGACTAGGTGTATGCTCTTAAAATTGGATCAAATTTGACTTAGCCTCTTTTAATTGGGACTGAAGTCATTTAGGGCCAAAATTAGGGGGTCTACAACATGTCAGTAGGTAACTTCTATGCAAAATTTCCATTAAGAAACCACTACCATACCAATCTGATATGGCATATGGCCACTGAAATCACCCAAAATGGACATCAAATGAGCTCGAACGGCCATAGAAGTTGTATGTGCACGGCAGGCTAATTTGAGTGGTCTTTTGTGTTCAAAAGTTAAGTTCATCACCATAGTGTGAGCGGGAATTTTTCTCCCCACTCCCATGTGGAATGGTTCTTGCAACTCTGGCACTGTTAGGCTCAAGGCCTTAGAGAATACGATCCTAAACTTGGAGAAAATGGAGTCGCCACCCAAACGAGCCGAAAAAAAGAAAGGGGTAGATGACTTGATTCCTAAGGAATCCCCTACCACCTAATGGGTTTGAAAAGTTGGATACGCGTGGGGTTTTGTTTTTCAATTTCTTTTTACTGTTAGATCGTTCATCAAAGTTCCCATCCATGTTTAACTTATTAATCACCTATTTATAGAAACAAACTAGGTTAAAACCATTTAAACCAAGCGTCATCAGGATTTTTAATTTAAACACGGCTTAAATTCAGTCTAAAAATAGGAACCATGTGGAATTAAATTCATCCATATTGAATTAAACCTTGTTTAATTCGATATGGACCAATTAGATACCCATTGGATGTCCAATTTGACATGGATATTTGTCCATGTGGAATTGGATGTCCAATTTGACATGGACATTGTCCATATTGAAATGTAATGTCTAATTCAACATGGACAATGTCCATATTGATTTGGACTTGATCCAATTCGATATGGCCAACATCAATGTCAAATTGGATGTCCAATTCGACATGGAAATTGTCCATATCAACTTGGACTTGATCCAATTCAATATGGATGAATTGGACATGCCCAATTTGGCCTAGCATGATCTACACCCAATCAAACTCATTCTTATTTCAAATCAAATCTATCCTAGCTTTAAAAAAATAAAAAATTAAATCTACTTGTCTTTGGGCCTAATAAAATTGAACCAATCTAATTAAAGGCTTTAAAACAGGTTTAAGCCATTAAGAATGGACTGAACTTAACTAGGCCTTTCTTAATTAGGATCGGACTAGCTTAAGGCCAAAATCAAGGGTCTACAGTTTGCCCTCTGCTTGAACGATCTGAGATTTCAATAGAAGAGAGTGAAAAGCACAAGATTTTGAGCTAATTTTAAATGAGGATGGGTTCTCGACCTGAGGTTGATTGGATTATGTTCCTAAGACTAGATTGGGTCCTTGACCCAAAATTGGATTTGGGTTCTTGATCCGATACTGGATTTGGGTTCTCGAGCCGAGACTGGATTGGGTTCTGGATCTAAAATTAAATTTTGGGTTCTTGACCCGACATTGAATTTTGGGTTCTCGATTCGAAACTGGATTTAGGTTCTCGACCCAAGACTGGATTTGGGTTCTCGACCCAAGACTAGATTTGAATTCTGGACCCAAAAATGAATTGGGTTCTCGATCCAAAATTGGATTTGGGTTCTCGACGAAAAAATGGATTTTGGATTCTCAACCATAAATTAGATTTAGGTTCTCGACCCAAGACTGGATTTTGGTTCTCGACCCGAGACTGGATTATGGGTTCTTAACCCAAAACTGGATTTTGAATTCTCGACCCAAAACTGGATTTGGGTCGTTGACCCAAGACTGGATTTGGGTTCTCGACCCTAGACTGGATTGAGTTCTAGACCCAAAAATGAATTTTGGGTTCTTGACCCAAAACTGAATTTTGGGTTCTCTACCAGAAACTGGATTTGGGTTCTGGATACGAAAATGAATTATAGGTTCTTGACTCAAAATTGGATTTGATTTGGATACTTAGACTAGGACTGGGTACTTGGACCCAAGACTGAATTTGATTTAGGTACTTGGACCCGAGACTGAATTCAACTGACCTTCTATCAGTTGAGAGTTCTAGCTTTCCTCTAGCCAAACAATTTTAGCTCTTCTAGCTAGTTAATCTTTTATCGTGGCTTTCTTCTAGCCACTTGCTCCATTCTTCAATGGATCGACTCCAACTCTTCTAGCTGGACTAGCCTTCTGTCATCTGGGAATTTTGGCTTTCTTCTATCCTATTGTTCCATTCTTCAATGGATTATATTTGTAACACCCCTATACCCCATATACGCACACTACATTCAACCACATCTGTAATATACGTATATCGGATACAGGAATGTCACAGTCTATTTTAAAACAACCCAATCTTTCAATTTAGCAATATAAGAAAGAGATAAAACATTTAAGTTATATTATAAAACATAATAGATAAAATATTTGTTTATTAAGCAGCGGAAAATTTAGCAGCCTATACATACATATATATACATCAAAATCCACAATTACAAAAATATAGAATTATACATGCTTGGCAGTTCGTCTCAAATCTTGAAGTCCAATAATCAACTCTTCATAAGGGATCACAAGCCTAGACTAGACTAGGTCTGGCTGAACTCTTCGGCTCAAACGGATCTACACTGTCACATGCGCGATGAACCACAATCGAGCTAAGCCTACGGCTTAGTGGTACAAACTATGATGACAATATGCTTCAATGTAATGCCAATGTCATACTTTCAACCATTATAAACAATACACAAGAATATCATATTTCATAACATTACATTAAATTATATTATTCAATTGTTTCATCATTCATGATTCACATTTAAACAAAGACAAGCATGGGCCCAAAAGAAACTAATATGTCATTCAAATTTTAGAGTTACTGTTTTGGTTCAACAATCACTTTTATCAAGCCCGTAGGCGAATCATTATCACAATGAGAAACATCTCATATGTAACATCCCAACTAGGCTTCAAGAACTAGGCCCAACCAAGCTTCAAGGGGAGCTAAGCATCAACCCAACTTGGCTTCAAAGACCAAGCCCAACCCAGCTTCAAGGGAGTGTTACTTTTAGGCGTGCCACCAATAGCAAAACTCTGAATATTGAATAACACATTAGGTACACAATTCTTTTATTATTTCATTATTAATTCTATTCTCATTTTCTCATATTCATCTAGGCAACCATGCCTCAATTATTTCATTTGCATCATTATAGCCAACATCAATGGCTTCACATTTCATCATTAGGGTATACATAACCAATTGCATTGTACATACATTTTGAATGACCATTATATCTTTCACATTATGCAAATCATAGCATTAATCAAATGTATTAACAAAGTAATAGATTACTTAACACATTCACAACCAAATGTGTTAAGTCCCAAAGTCATGTAAATGTATGCAACCATGTAAGGTTTGTACTTACCTCAAGAGCAACTCACACCAATCTAACCACTTCCTTTTCCAAGAATCCTTCAACACTTAGATTAGGGCAACTCAATCTCTTCAAAACCTAATCCAAAGGTGATCATACACACTCACTTAGAGATACACATAAGAAAATAAGAACAAAAACCAACTAGGACAAACTCTACACATGACACGGTCAACAACACGGGCGTGTCCTTGATCGTGCCCTAAACTCACAATACAGAAGCTTTGACACTCTCAGTGACATGGGCATGTCACTGGCCATGTCAATCCTCCCTCAACACAGTGGCCATGACACGCTCAGTGACATGGGCGTGTCACTGGACTTGTCAATCCACCAACAACACAGTAGCTATGACACGCTCAGTGACATGGGCGTGTCACTGGACTTGTCAATCCACCAACAACACAGTAGCTATGACACGCTCAGTGACATGGGCGTGTCACTGGACGTGTCAATACTACTCCAACACAGAAGCTGTGACACGCTCAGTGACATGGGCATGTCACTGGTCGTGTCACCCATCTAGAAAATAGAACCATTGACACTCCCAAAGACTTGGCCGTGCTCATGGGCGTGTCAGGCCAAAAATCCTAATTCCGACACCAACAACACCACATCCAATAAACATCATACTTAACTCTTTTCCACTCCAAACAATCTTACCTAAAACCATCAATAAACCATACTAGACTTGCATAACATCAAAACAACTCAATACATACATCAAACACCAATCAAAACCATCATCACAACTCAACACATACACAATCCATAAATCTTGCTTTCTATCACCAAACTTAACTTTTCCTCCACACCAACCCCAAAAACAAAGTCAAATAGACAACAAAATCTCAAACACATCAAAATCAACCATACACACATCATCAACAACCATACACCAAGATCAATACACAAACTCAAAAGAAAACCAAAGAAACAAGTGGGAAACTTACTAAAAGTGATGAAAACCCTTATATTTCCAACTTGATCACTTGAAATACCCTTCAATCTTGAGTTAGGAAGAACAAAATCTCTCTCCTTCAAGTTATGGTGATGGCAGGCCAAATAGAAGAAAGAAGAAGATGAAAAATAAAAGTCGACCCACACACTTGTCTCTTAACCACTAATGTCCTCTTTTAATATCCACCAAGCAATTATAATAATAAAATAATCATAAATATCATCATCCACTTAATTATTCAATTTCAATTAATCCAAATATAATTTAATATCTCTTTTGACCAACTAATTAGTTGACTTGTATAGTTGTATATATCTCTATATATACAACATATACACACTTCTCTTTTCCTCTCTTACCATTTAATCATAAATATATACTTTATATCATTTAATCCAATTTCAATAATAATCATTCCAAAAATTTTAGGGTATAGTTTGGGATATTACACTGTTGACCTTCTATTATTTGAGAATTTTTGCTTTCTTCTAGCCAGTTATTCCATTCTTCAATGGATTATGGGTCTTCACCCTCAAAATTGATCTTCATGCTTGGACCTTAGATCTTCATCCTTGGTCATTGGGTCTTCACCCATCAAAATGGATCTTCATCCTTGGAGATCGAGTCTTTACCCTTTAAAATGGATCTTCATTCTTGGAGATCAGGTCTTCACCTTTCAAAATGGATCTTCATCCTTTGGACATCGGGTCTTCACCCTTCAAAATGGATCTTCATCCTTTGGACATCAAGTCTTCACCCTTCAAAATGGATCTTCATCCTTTGGACATCAGGTCTTTACCCTTCAAAATGGATCTTCACCCTTCAAAATGGACTGATCTTTTGTCTTTTGCATCTTCATTGTTTTGAGAGTTCTAATTTTTTTCTTGTTCCATTCTTTTTGTTCTTACTTTTGAAAAAAAATCAGCTATTTTTTAGCTAATCCTCATATCCTCTCTTTGCCCCCCCTGAGTGGTAAAATATTTGAAAGTGAGTCTGAAAATATTTTGTACACATATAAACTTAATAAATTGAAAGGAGAAACTTCGCCTCCTGTATAGGCTCAAACCAATGATTTCTTTTTCCATGTAAGCTCTGATTGATGTTTGCCCCATGCTTGAATGATCTGTGATTTCAGTAGAAGAGAGTGAAAAGCAACAATATTGTATACCCTTGATTTTGGCCCTACGCTAGTCTGATCCTAATTAAGAATGGCCTAGTCAAGTTCAGTCCATTCTTAATGGCTTAAACCTATTTTAATTTAATTAGATTGGTTCAATTTTATTAGGCCCAAAGACAAGCCAGTTTAATTTTTTTAAGCCAAAATTAAATTTGATTTGAAATAAGAATGAGTTTAGTTGGGTATGGATCATGCCAGGCCAAATTAGGCCTATCCAATTCATCCATATCGAATTGGATCAAGTCCAAGTCAATATAGACAATGTCCATATTGAATTGGACGACCAGTTCAACATGGATGCTGTCCATATCGAATTGGATCAAGTCCAAATTGATATGAACAATGTCCATGTCGAATTGGACATTCCAATTCTATATGGACAATGTCCATGTCAAATTGGACATCCAATTCGACAAGGAAAAATATCCATGTCGAATTGGACATCCAATTTGACATGGATGATATCCAATGGGCATTTAATTGGTCCATATCAAATTAAACAAGGCTTAATTCAATTTGGACAAGTTTAATTCCACATGGATCCTATTTTTATACTGAATCTAAGCTGTGTTTAAATTTAAAATCCTGATGAAGCTTGGTTTAAATGGTTTTAACATAGTTTGTTTTTATAAATAGGTGATTAATAAGTTAAACAGGGGTGGGAACTTTTATGAATGAACTGGCAGTAAAAAGAAATTGAAAAACAAAAAACCTAGCAACATACAGAGGGAGAGAGACGAGAACAACAAATACAAAAGAGGAAAAGCAAACAATGAGAATGCACAAACAAAAGGAAGGCAATAGCTATTGTCTTCATTCCACTCAACCAAGAATTAACATTGGTGCAAGCAGAATACTTGAATCAATATAAAATATTGGTGGAGTCTTCAAACGCAGGTCCAGTCTTATAATTCCATTATTTTATCCAGCAGTTTCATCACATCAACTTATTTACTTAAAATTTATTCGTCCAGCATCTCACTCACTTTATGTTAAGTTGTTTCAATTTCACAATATCCTAGGGTTTAATTTTGACCTCTAATTTAATTACTAAAACTCTAATTATATCATTTAAAACCATTCTTTACATGTTTGCAAAACCTAAAAACCCTAACTTCACATCTAAACTCTAGTTTTTAACTAGAAGCCCTAACATTATTTTCTAAAACCCTAAAGGTTTAGTATTATTTTCTAAATCCTAATTCTATTTTCCTCAAAACCTTAACTTTTTTTTTTCTAAAAAATATTAAAGCCCTAACTTTATGTTCTAAAACCCTAGTTTGTATATCTATTATTTAATATAATATTCAAGTTTAGGTTTAATTATTTGACTTGTTAAATATATACTTATAATGAGTGATTTATTATGGATGATTTGTTTTTATTATCATAAATATTTGAATGGTTTAATACATTTCATTAACTATTTTAATATTGATTATTTTAGTTTTCATTATGTAAGAGGTATGTTTTCACATTGTGGGTACCTCATTAAATAAGTTCCAATGTAATTTAATTTACCTTAGATTTTGGATTAATGTAAAGGGCACGTTTCCACCGAATTGTGGGTGTTCTATTTTATTTTATTTTAGACATTGGACATTGTAAGGGCATGTTTCCATCTAGTATGGGTGCCCATTTATTTTGTTTGGACTTTTTTGGTTTTAATACAATGTTCATCTATTTTTTTTATCATTGCATGTAGTATGGATGATGCTATAATAAATTAAGAGTTTAATAATATTTAGACCTGAAAAGTAGGTCGGTTCTAATAAACCGGGTGCTGTGGAGTGCTGGGTCATTCTCACATTCCCCACACCCTACCCAACTTTTTGAACCCATTAGGGGGTTGGGGATTCCTTAGGAATTGAGTCATCCACCTCTTTCTTTTTCCCAGCCCGTCTGGGTGGTGACTCCATTTTCTCTAGGTTTAGGCCCATGTTCTCTAAGGCCCAGAGCATAACAGTGCCGAAGTCACAAGAACCATTCCATATGGGAGTGGGGGTGAAAATCCCTGCTCACAGTGGCGACTCCACTATGGACCCATTGCTTTAAAAAAAATTAAATTAGCTTGCCTTTGGGCCTAATAAAATTGAACCAATCTAATTAAAGGCTTTAAAATAGGTTTAAGCCATTAAGAATGGACCAAACTTGACTAGGCCTTTCTTAATTAGGATCGGACTAGCGTAGGGCCAAAATCAAGGGTCTACACATAGGTCGACTTTCACTCTAGTAAATCCATTATTTTAATTCCAAAAGCTTATCCAAAAGAAATTATCCTAAATTTGAAGGTAAACTTGGTTTTGATCATTGGGTTTAAGTTGTGAAAATTACTTAGTCAAAACCAAGTGCTAACAAAAGGTTGACTTTGTTTCCTTAACAACCTTTATTTCCTTCCAGTATTGGGATTCTCTTATAGCTAATATAAAGGCAACTCTTCTACATTGTAACTTAAATAGTTTGATTAATAAAATTTTAGAACTTTGTTCTTATGAGAGATTCATTATCTCTTATTCCTTGATTCCTGTTTTAATCATCTACCACACAGAGAGTTAACTACTTGAGTGTTGATAATACTAAGGTTCACTCCTACATTGTTAATTTTGGGTCAAGGACTTAGATAAAAGGATATGATTTTTCTTTATAAGGAGTTGCTTTCAAGCATAAACGTATTGGGTCTCAAGTTGCTACTTGTGGTTCATATTAGCTTGGTATCAGAGCTTAGGCTCTAAATCAAGTTTCATAATATCTATCCTATCTTATTTCTAATTCTTGTTCTTGTTTATCTCTATTAAAAAAAGAGTAGTATAAAAAATAAGGAGAGAATAGTGTAAAAAAGGAATAGTATAAAAAATATTATTAAAAAAGAGAACAAAGAAAAATATAATAAAAATAAAAAAAAAGATTATTATTTGATCAATATTCTTCATAAGTTATTCCCAATTGAAGTTTGGGACCATGAAAATAAGTAGCCAAACCCTTAGAGGATGCAAAGTATTAAGAGGACTTAGAAAACACTAGATTGTTTGTTATACAATTAGCAGTCGCAACACCACCCATATGGCCGCCTTTCATTCTCATGGTCACTGCCTTAAAGTTTTTTGTACTTTTTCATAGTCGGTCTTCCTCTGTATCACAGTGGCTACATCCATTGTGCTCACTACACTAAACATTAGCCTCACTGCAAACCTTACAATCTGAATTTGGGCTTCATCCCGAGCACCTCAAGATTATAATAGATTTAATTGTGTTGAAATTGACCCTATACAACAATCTTGGTAAGAGAATTTGAATGGTAAAAGGCAAAAGTGTGAGCTCATTTAGAGAAAAGCCAAAATTTTAATGCAAACATGAGAGAACTAAAGTGATCATCTTGCTTGAGTGAAACATGTAATTAATTGAAATGAGGTTATATACACCTATATATTTTGTTAGCCAAATGGATGGCATAAAAACTCTATTTTGATCTTTAGCACTCAAATTGAAAGGTATTTAACTTAAGCTTTAAGTGTTTATGTTGCAAGAATATTTGTCATATTTGTTGCCAGAACAAGACACTTTTTGTGCCATATATCGAGAAAAAAAGAAAGAAAGAAGCACAGTAGAGTCTGTGATGAGAAGCCCGACCTCAAAGATGATTAATAATCAGGTGTGTGCGACCTTTAGAGGGCGCAATCACACCTAATGATGGAGAATTCAACGATATCATAGTAGTGTACATGGTCATTGATATGGTGACAAGATTAGGCATTGTTGCGCTCGACTAACACTACTACAAGCGACACTTGCAAGTGTACGAGGTAGTTGTAACAACGGTGATCGCCCCAAGATCGTTTCATAGGGAAGGCATTATTTTGCAATAGTTTGATTGACAAGTAAATTTAAAAGCAAGAGTGTGATGTGTTAGAATTGTGAAAAATAATTTAAATCTAAAAGTAATATGTGTAATGGTTGTAAAAAGATCAATACAATTCTAGGAACGGTGCCTAGGGTTGTAGAACAATTTAATCAAAGCTTAATTCTTAAATTATCCATTAACATGACCTTGTATTTTAATTTGTTCCTTGAGTTTAATTAGTAATTACCAATTTATTAGTTTTCACATTCATGAATTAACAATAACAAATTGTTTTGAAATTGCAAATTAATAAAACCATAGAACTTATATTTCTAATTCATTCTTAGGGTAGTTGATTGCATAATTCCAATATCAAATTTCACCTCTCGGTCCTTCATTCAATATCTAGAGATCAATAGGTAGCTAATTTGTCAACCTAACATTCAATCCAATGCAATCAACCAACAACAAGGTATATTAATGGAAATATCAAATCAAGTCATTGAATCAAATCTACTACAAACCCTAAGCATGAGTAATTTAGCTCATCATCATCAATTTAAAATAAATATTCATCTCAATATAAATCAAATCACAATTGTACATTGAAATATTAATGTTCTTAACAAACAATAACAATTTAGAAATGAATTAAAAGAGAGAATATAAAAACCCCTTTGAAGATACTAAGAGTTGAACTTCTAGTCTTCCTCCTAGCTCCACTTTGAGTATGATAAAGAACTAACAAGCCCCCAACTCCTCAATCAAGCTTTCTTTAACCTTCACAAGAGCTTGTTCACCCAATTTTATCCCAAAAATGTCAAAGATCTTGTTTATGGAAGAAATGGAAGATGAAGATGAAGGTGATGTTCTTGGTCTCTCTCAAGACCAAGAACAAGATGATGAACCAAGAGAGAACTCCCTCCTTGAAGATCCAAAACATGTATATGTATACCCCTCTTCCTTCCATTCTTTTTAATTTCTTAAGACACAAAGCATGCTTTCCAACTCACACACTCCATTTTGTCTCCCACTTTCTCATTATTTAAGTCTTCATTCCATGAATTAGGCAACCTTTTTCTTCTTTTAATATTTCTTTTTAAAAGATGGCACTTGTTGTCTCCCACTTTGTCCCCCATTTCATGTAAATAATTGAAAGAATTCTCACAAGACACGGCCAAGTTATGAGTGACTTGGCCGTGTGACTCAATTTCTTGTGGACACGGCCAAGTCATGTAACCGTGTCCATGGCTGCCCAAATATTTTCTTTCCTTTCCAAGTAGAGCACGGCCAAGGCCTTGGCCATGTCATGTGACATGGTCAGTGGCTTGGCTATGTCTCTTGAGTGTGTTCTCCATGGTTTTCTATCTTTGCATTGGTCTTTAGATGGGACACGGCCAAGACCTTGGCCGTGTCATGTGACATTGCTAATGGCTTGGCTGTGTCTCCTGGGTGTGTCCACTTCTACCTTGGCTTATTCCTATTTTGTTCATTGGCTTCATTTGGTGAGACACGGCCAAGGCCTTGGCCGTATCATATGACATGGCCAGTGGCTTGGCCATGTCTCTTGATTGTGTTCATCTCTGCCAAAATTTCTTGCCTCTTTCCTTGGATGAGGGACACGACCAAGCCATGAAGTGTCTTGGTCGTGTCTCATGTTTCCCACCTTAAAAATTCATCAAAATGAATTAAAGCTCTATTATTTTGTTCTTCATCCTAAATCAAATACTTCAAACAAACTTTAAACACAAATTAAAAGAAAAATCAATCAAAATCCAATAAAATTACACTAAAAATTAATACACAAATGATCAAAACAACTACCCCACACTTAATTCTTTGCTTGTCCCCAAGCAAAGTCAAAATCAAAATAAACTAAATAAGATAAATTTAGTTATGTTCAAGAGTTATAAGGATGTATCAAGACTCCCATTTTATTAAAACCACAATCATTATCAAATCAAGAACAATCAATACTCAAGCAATTTAATGGTCATTCCATGCATACCAAAAATTGTCACTCCCTCACAAAACCTCTTAAGTGTTTAATCAGGTAGTGTTTAAGCTCTCAACATTCAATGAAAGATTATCTCTATAGGCTTGCTTATTAATCAAATCTCCACCACCTAATTACAATCAAGCATCTATCATAAGGTCTTTCTTTGGGTTGTAATGGAGCTAAGGTAAAGGCATGACATTTAGGAAATGTGAGCATATTCATTAAGTTTAAGAACACTTCAAGAATGAAGTAACCGATCATATGTATAATCCAACAATCCCAAAACACCTTCCTCTCACCTACCACTTGACATTAAAGAACTTTTCAAGGAAACTCACTTATTAAATTTTGCAATGATCATTCCCAAACTTATTCCAACCCTATGAAAAAGAACTTCTTCTATTATTTTGATTTTTTTTTCCTTTTTTTCATTTCTTTATTTTTTTATTTTTTTAATAGGGTTTGCAACTAAAGAAGATAATAATTTGAAATTTTGAACCCACTAAATTTAACCCCACATTTTATTTAACACAACACTCAATCATAAACACTCTTAAAATGCTCTTGACCTAATGCAAAGATAATAGTTAAAACAACAAGGTTCAAGCTAATGGTGTTGTGAAAAAGAAAGAAAAGGAAAAATGAAATAAGCTCAAAATTGGCTAACTAATTTTTTTTCTTTTTTTTCATTTCTTTATTTTTTTTATTATTTTTTAATAGGGTTTGCAGCTAAATAAGATAATAATTTGTAATTTTGAACCCACTAAATTTAACCCCACACTTTATTTAATACAACACTCAATCATAAACGCTCTTAAAATGCTCTTGACCTAATGCAAGGGTAATAGTTAAAACAATAATGTTCAAGCTAATGGTGTTGTGAAAACGAATGAAAAGAAAAAATGAAATAAGCTCAAAATTGGCTAACTAAAGTCGGATATAAGGTTGGTCTTTCTAAGCCAAAATGGGTTCACCTAATTGCCTTAATCATATTGACACCTAATTGAAATTTTTATGTAATCTCAAAATGCATGTCAAAGAAAGTTCTAGCAATTCATCAATCAAAGATGTTTACACGTAATAAAGAATAATAAATTGATATCCAACTTAATAGGCTTAATTCCTCATTAGTTAAAGGTGATGCAAAGAATAACCATAAAAATTGATAATAAGCACCAATTCTAATCAATTCTCAAATTCATGCTTCAAAAATTCAAAGGTCATCTATCAACAATCTTATAACAATTGAACTTTTCAAAATTCATTTATTCAAAGAAAAATATTAACTAAACTTAAACAAAGATAAATTAAAAGTAAAAACTGCAACCCACACTTAAAGATTCACATTGTCCCCAATGTGAGTATGCATAAATTAAAAGAGAGAGTTCAAATAAAACCTAATTTCCATCATTCCCATATGTGATATGAAGTACTCCTTCCATCCTTAATGAATTTGTCATCCATGTTTGAAAAGATGAATAGCATGCAACTTCGAAAGGTACCTAGTGTATTACAAAGCCAAAATAGCATCCTTGGAAGAGCAAGTGCCCAAGGAAACGTGTGAAGGTTGTCTTAGGGTGATCCTCCAATGCTATAGAAACTTGATAAAAAACTTTTTCAGTCTGCAGCATGGTTATATACATTTTTTGCTCTTTCTCACCACCGAGAGTGGAAGAGATGATCATTGGTTGCATATTGTTCTCCCCAATCAAAGAATATTTCAAAAGTTTTGGGGTCTTTGTAAGTTCAACCAAGTTTAGTTGAATCTCGTTCTCATCCACTTTAGCAATCTAAAGTCCCCTCTCAACAACCTCATCATTTAAGATTAACTTGCACTCCTCAATTTCTGAATTGGAAATTTTAGGCTCTACTTCCAAGGTCATGGACATCTCAAGCTTATTTTCACTATCCTCTTTATAGGGCATGTCATAGATTTTAGAAAGTTGCTTACCTTATTTCTCTTCCTTCAGTCTACTTGGGACTATAATTTGTGGCATATAAGGATTTGGAGGTTCATGCAATTTTGTTGAAGTTGATGCTTCCAAATTCTCCTCCTCCTTTGATTGACTTGGCTTCTCTATGTTGGGTTGTATCTCCTTGCCATTTTCTTCTTGTTTAATACCTGCATCAAAGGAATCACAAAATTTGTTATATATCACCTGTTCACTCCTCAATTTTGTGATTGCATTGACTTGCTCTAATTGGTTAGAAAATTCCACTTTTTGGTATGTTGAGAGTTGATTTGCCAATTGCCCAACTTGAGTTTCCACCTTCTTCAATGATACCTCCAAAGAATAAAACCTCTTATTGCTCCTTTCCTAATTTTGCGTGTTAATTTGAAGGAAAGCATTCAAATTATCTTCCACTATGGGTATCTTGAATTGATCTTGATTTTGTGTGCAAATTTGAATAAAGGCATTCAAATTATCTTCCAAAGTGGGTTTCTTGAATTGATCATGATTTGAAAATTCTCCTTGAAAGTAAGAACTTCTTTGATAAGGTTGAAAATTTTGTTAAGGTGGAATTTGTTGCTGATTTTTCCATGAAAATTTGGTTAGTTTCTCCAACTTAGATTATAAGGATTGGAATATGGGCCCCTTGGATAAAAACTTTCAAAGGCATATTCTTCCTCTTGCCTCTCTTGGTATTGTTCAAAACCAAATGAACACATGTTTGCACTATGTCCTGCAATGCCACATGTTAGACATACTTCACAAGTAGGCATAGGTATTCTTCCTCTTGCATTTAGCATCTTAAGTTGACTTGTTAATTCTGCTAATTGCCATGCCATTTTAGAATTAGCATTCTCATCATAAACTCCCTCGTGCCTTGAAAACTGCATCCTTACAATAAACACGTAGTAATTCAAAAATGAAACACTTAAAACAATTAAACAATTTAAATAAACAAAAAAAAAATTAAACCGCAAACAACAATTGCCTTCCCTGATAGCGGTGCCAAAAACTTATTGCGCTCGACTAATACTACTACAAGCAATACTCGCAACTATACAAGGTAGTTGTAGTAACGGTAATTGCCGCAAGATCATCTCATAAGGAAGGAATTGTTTTGTAATAGTTTGATTGACAACTAAATTTAAAAGCAAGAGTGTGAAGTACTAAAATGGTGAAAAACAATTTAAATCTAAAAGTGATATGTGTAATGGTTGTACAAGATTAATACAATTCTAGGAATAGTGCCTAGGGTTGTAGATCAATTTAATCAAAGCTTAATTCTTAAATTATCCATTAACATGACCTTGTATTTTAATTTGTTCCTTGAGTTTAATTAGTAATTACCAATTCATTAGTTTTCACATTCATGAATTAACAACAATCAATTGTTTTGAAATTGCAAATTAATAAAACCCTAGAACTTATATTTATAATTCATCCTTAGGGTAGTTGATTACATAATTTCAATATCAAATTTCACCTCTCGATCCTTCATTCAATATCTAGAGATCAATAGGTAGCTAATCTAACAACCTAACATTCAATCCAATGCAATCAACCAACAACAAGGTATATTAATGGAAATATCAAATCAAGTCATTCAATCAAATCTACTACAAACCCTAGGCATGAGTAATTTAGCTCATCATCATCAATTTAAAAAAAATATTTATCTCAATATAAATCAAATCACAATTTTACATTGAAATATTAATGTTCTTAACAAACAATAACAATCTATAAATGAATTAAAAGAGAGGATATAAAAAACCCCTTTAAAGATACTAAGAGTTGAACTTCTAGTCTTCCTCCTAGCTCCACTTTGAATATGATAAAGAACTAACAAGCCTTCTTTAATTAATGGCTCTCCTTTTCAAAGATGGAATGGTCACTCTCTCAAGCCCCCAACTCCTCTATCAAGCTTTCTTCAAACCCTAAACTTCACAAGAGCTTGTTCACCCAGTTTTATCCCAAAAATGTCAAAGATTTTGTTTATGGAAGAAATGGAAGATGAAGGTGATGTTCTTGGTCTCTCTCAAGACCAAGAACAAGATGATTAACCAAGAGAGAACTCCCTCCTTGAAGATCCAAAACATGTATATGTATACCCCTCTTCCTTCCATTCTTTTTAATTTCTTAAGACACAAAGCATGCTTTCCAACTCTCACTCTCCATTTTGTCTCCCACTTTCTCATTATTTAAGTCTTCATTCCATGAATTAGGCAACCTTTTTCTTCTTTTAATATTTCTTTTTAAAAGATGGCACTTGTTGTCTCCCATTTTGTCCCCCATTTCATGTAAATAATTGAAAGAATTCTTATAAGACACGGCCAAGTTATGAGTGACTTGGCCATGTCACTCAATTTCTTATGGACATGGCCAAGTCATGTTACCATATCCATGGCTGCCCAAATATTTTTTTTCTTTTCCAAAGTGGGATGCGGCCAAGGCCTTGGCCATGTCATATGACACGACTAGTGGCTTGGCCATGTCTCTTGAGTGTGTTCTCCACGGTTTATTATCTTTGCTTTGGTCTTTAGAAGGGACACGGCCAAGGCCTTGGTCTTGCCATGTGACATGGCCAATGGCTTGGCCGTGTCTCTTGGGTGTTTCCACTTCTGCCTTGGCTTCTTCCAATTTTGTTCATTGGCTTCATAAGGCCTTGACACGGCCATTGGCTTGGCCATGTCTCTTGAGTGTGTTCGTCTCTGCCAAAATTTCCTACCTCTTTCCTTGGATGAGGGACACAGCCAAGCCATGAAGTGTCTTGGTCGTGTCTCATATTTTTCCACCTTTAAAATCCATCAAAATTAATTAAGGCTCCATTCTTTTGTTCTTCATCCTGAATCAAATACTTAAAACAAACTTTATACACAAATTAAAAGAAAAATCAATCAAAAGCCAACAAAATCACACTAAAAATAAATACATAAATGATCAAAATAGGCACTATGCAATTGTGCGCAACCACCCAGCTTTAATGCACAATCACATCTCATTCTAAAGGCAAAAGTAAGAAAATTGGTAGTAGTGTTCACAATCTCAAGTGTGACCTAAAGCTTAACGTGAGAAACTTTGTCCGACCGTGAATCAGACAAAGGGCGACCACACTTTTTAATATTTGGCAGTTTTC
The DNA here is from genome assembly GCA_947685225.1 of Garcia nutans. Lineage (NCBI taxonomy): Eukaryota > Viridiplantae > Streptophyta > Magnoliopsida > Malpighiales > Euphorbiaceae > Garcia > Garcia nutans. Next base: position 6,575,168 of record CANTUV010000013.1, read on the forward strand.
TCTCTCTACACATTGACAAGTGGAATTAGCATTTAGAGGGAAAATTCAAATCAAAGCCACATGTACTAACCATTAAAACTATCTAGTACACACAAATTCAATATTCAAGACTGTACAAACAAGGAAGGCGACTGCGCATCCTCTTAAACAGTATTAAATGTAAGAGATTTGGTTGGTAAAAAGCTTGATCTTCTTCTACTCAACTCCAAAGGTATTTTTTGATGAAGATTGTTATAAATACACCACCAACCACCATTTTAAGGATCTTTAAACATTTATTAACCAACTTGTTGCAAATTTATTTCTCAATTGTGCCTTGTATTAATTTTCACTTTTATTTATTGAATGTTGGGTGTGAGCATTAAACACTAAGTGTTATGATTGGTTTTAGAGTGAGCCAAAGGGAAAACTCTTATTTTGGTTGTAAGGATACACACATCTTGTATAAGTTTGGTGTGATCTTGTAAAAACACCAAGTTAGGGTTTAACTTGTAAAAACACTAGTTTAATGGAATACTCAACTTGTTGTTGAGGAGTAGATGTAGGATTAAATTCAACTGAACCACTATAAGTCTTGTGTGTTTAATCTTTTAACTCTATCCTCCTTCTTGTTAATTAACATTTTAATTTTCCCTAAACCTTTAAATCAACTAATTCACCCCTTTTTTGGTTGTCAAGTGGACCAACATATTATTATTTTATTAACCCTTTTATGCATCTTAAATACTCTTACAAAGAAAAGTGAGCAACCTAGGAATGTCGAAGGAGAAATTGATAGGTTGCAAGCTATTTCTAACACCTTACAAGCTATGGATTTGAGGTATGGTGAGATAATAGATTGAATGGAAAGACTAGAAGCTTTAGTAGCAAGGGGAAAACCTAATAATGCCCCCTAATACCTAAAGAAAGAGAGCTAATAGAAGAGAGCAAACTGAGGAAGATTCTAAGGGAGATGAGTCATATGGAGATAATGGAGAAGAAGAGGAAGTCAGACCTAGAGGTAGACATAATAAGTATACTATTAAGTATACTATACATTCCGGAAGCAATAAGATGTATCAAAATTTGAAGTCTCATTATTGGTGGTGTGGTATAAAGAGAGATATTACTAAATATGTGGCTCGGTGTTTAGTGTGTCAACAAGTCAAAGCAGATCATTAAGTTCCATCGAGTCTTTTGCAATCTATATCAATAATAGAATGGAAGTGGGATAGAATCACCATGGATTTTATGACTGGTCTTCCGAACACTCAAAAGAAGCATGATACAATTTGGGTAATTGTTGATCAATTAACCAAATTAGCTCATTTCCTACCCATTAGAGTTGATTATTTAATGGATAGACTTGCTGAATTGTATATTAATGAGATAGTGTAGACCCTTAATTTTTGACCCAGTCCGATCCAATATATTTTATTTAGTCTAAAATAATTTTTGTGTTATCTTAATTAAAAAATATTTGTTTTAGTATTTATTTTTTATAATTTTTAAAAATTATTATAGTAATAAAAAATAAAAATAATAAATAAAAATAAAAATCAGCGACGAAAAAAATTCATCGCCGAAAGTGCTGGACGAAATGGCCCACAGCCAATTTCGCTCGTAGCCCCTCGTGCGCTCTGGCAAGTTTCCACGCAGTTTCTCGCAGTGGCCCGCAGCAGTTTTTTAGCCAGCAAATTTTTTTCGACGTAATTTTTTTCGAAACCAAATTCTATTTGATTTCGAACTTCTTTTCCTAATTAAATACAGTTTCCTTAAACAATTAAAATTAATCATCTAAATTTCCTATGAATAAGACTAAAAAGACACAGAAAAGGGGAGGAATTTTTGAAAGGAGATTGGAATTTAAAAAAAAAATTTGGCAGTGAAAATGATAGGAATTTTTAGAGGAGAATAAGCAAGCAAGCAATCAATTCATCAAAGGCAGCCATCTTGCCTCTGTCCTTATTCATCCAAGAAGCAATTTTTGGTGGAACCAACAAACGAAGGTTTGAATATCTAATCTCTTTTTTCCTTACAGTAGCTTCAATCATTAAATTGTTTCTTTTGATTCTAAAAACCTTAGACCCCTAATTTACTTCTTCTAAACCTTAGAACCTTAAATCATCTCCTCTATTTTCAAAAACCCTAAAATTACTTTTCTGTTTCTTCTAAAACCTAAGAACCCTAATCTATTTCTTTAAAATCTTAAAACCCTAATCCACTTTCCCAACTTTCTAAAACCTTAAATCATTTTATTAATTCCCAAAACCCTAATCTGCTTTCCAATTTTTCAAAACCTTAAAACCCTAAATTGATCCTTTTATTTCTAAAAACTCTAAAAAATTACTTTCTATTTCCAAAAAACCTTAAATCATCTTGCCTATTTCAAAAAAATTTTATAAACTCTAAACTATTTTCTTCAATTCCAAAACCAAGACAGTAACTCCAAACTAGCTAATCTAAACCCTAAGTTTTCTTAAACCCTAATTCCCTTAAAACCTTAAATCCTAGTTTTCCTAAAGCCTAATCCTTAAAACCTTAAAACCTTGTAAACCTAAACATTCAAACCCAATATAGTAAATCCAAAATAATAATCCAGTAACCGTGAGTCCTAAACTCAAATGTTTTAAAGTATTTAAACCCTAATTTCATGATTTTACCCCCTTAAACCCTAATTTGGTTAACCAAAGAACCTTATCAATCTCTTAAATTATAAAACCTTAATCCATTTAAATTCCCTTAAAACTTGCAGCAGCCTAAACTAATAAATTTCAAAACCCTAAATATTAATTAAAGAACTTTAAATGAGAAACAGTAACCCTAATTTGTATCTTGACTTACTTTATTTTTAGATTTAATTATGTAGTTTATTATATGCTTTGATTTATTTAAGTTCAATGCTTGATTTATTTAAATTATCATGGATGAATGTTTATATTTTGATTGATGTTTAATATCTTTGATGAATGATTTATTTATGATGAGTGGTTATTTACTTTTATCAATTTATTTTAACTTTCAAATGTTGTAAGAGGTATGTTTCCACTTTGTGGGTACCTCATTAGTTAAATATCATGTAATCTAAATCACTTTTATATTTTAGACCAATGTAAAGGACATGTTTCCACCTTTTGGTAGGTGTCCTATTTAGTTTAGACATGGATGATGTAAGGACATGTTTTCATCTTCGGATGGGTGTCCATTTATTTGCTTTGTTTGGACATTGCTTTGATATAATGATGCTTCATTTCAATTATTGTGTGTAATATGGATAATATTGTTATATTTAAGAATTTTATAATATTAAGACCTGCAAGGGAAGCCAGTTCTAATGAACTGGGCGTTGTGGGGGTGCTGGGCCATTTTTCACCTTCCCCACACATACCCAACTTTCTGAACCCATTAGGGGGTTGGGGATTCCTTAGGAATCGAGTCATCCACCCCTTTCTTTTTCTTGGCCCGTCCGGGTGGCGACTCCATTTTCTCCGGACTTAGGTCCGTGTTCTCTAAGGCCCCGAGCCTAAACAGTGCTGAAGTGGCAAGAACCATTCCACCTGTAGTGGGGGCAAAAATCCCCGCTCACAGATAGTTAGGCTTCATGGAGTGCCAATGTCTATTATTTCATATCGAGACCCTCATTTTACTTTAAGATTTTGGAAAAGTTTTCAGAAAGCATTGGGTACTCGACTTCATTTTAGTACTACATTTCATCCACAAACTAATGGTCAATCAGAAAGGGTGATACAAGTACTTGAAGATATGCTTAGAAGTTGTGTAATTGATTTTTAAGGTAGTTAGGATAGATATCTTCCTTTAGTAGAATTTACCTATAACAACAATTAGCAAATAAGTATTAGGATGGCACCATATGAAGCACTCTATGGAAGGAAGTGTAGAACTCCATTGTGTTGGGTGGAATTGAATGAAAGCAAACTTGTGGGACCTAATCTCATAAGGCAAACTAAAGACAAAGTGAAGCTTATAAAGGATCGATTACAAATTGTAATGGATAGACAAAAATCATATGCAGATTTGAAACAATGTGACATTGAATATAGTGTGGGAGATAAAGTATTTTTGAAAGTATCACCATGAAAGAATATTCTTCGCTTTGAAAAGAAAGGTAAGCTAAGTCCTAGGTTTATTGGACCATATGAAATACTTGAACATGTAGGTCCAGTAGCTTATTGACTAGCTTTGTCTCCGGAACTGGCTAAGATTCATAATGTATTCCATGTATCGATGCTTAGAGGATATAGATTAGACCCTTCACATGTGATTCAAAAAGAGTCCATTGAAATTTAGCCATATTTGAATTATGAAAAAGAACCAGTGGTTATCTTAGCTCATGAAGTAAAGGAGTTGTGTAATAAGCACATTCCTTTAGTGAAAGTGTAGTGGACAAATCATTCGATAAAGGAAGCCACTTGGGAAAGCGAAGAAACAATGAGATAGCAATACCCTCAATTATTTCAAGCGTCCATAATAGGCAAATTTTGAGGACAAAATTTCTTTAGTGGGAGAGAATTCTAATGTTTAAAATCTTAAATGGTGAACTTTTTAATTAATATTGATAATTGATAATGAATAGTGATAAAAGTTACATGGATAAATTATGTAAGTAGTGGATCTTAAAATTTATTGAAGAAATTAATTTTATATTTTGCGAGACTAAAAATCAAATTAGAATCAAAGGTTAAGAGTAAGGGTGCACCGTAGTTAAAATGAGATTGTCTCACCTGATTAAACTATATATATATGGACATGTGTGTGTGTGCAGAATTTTCTCCTCTCTTCTCCCATCTTCCATGCCTATCATCACTATCACCACCAAAACTTCTCTTTTCTTCTTCTTTTCAAAAATTTAGCCAAAATTTAAAAGGAAATCACATCAAGTTATAAGTTTTTAAAAGAATAAGCTAGAAAATGTGAGATTATCAACAAGTGATAAAAAAAAGAGAGATTTTGAAGAGGTATGTGCTTATCTATTTTAATTTGTAAATATTTGAATTTCTATGAATTTTAATATTTGAATGAGTTGACTAAGTCATCTATAATGAAATACTACTGAAAAGTATTGGTTAAATGAATTGATGAAAGAAAAATGAGTTAAAGGAACTTATAAGTGATGAGTATGATTCTTAATTCAATCTTTATAAGAAATGAGTAGTTGATGTTGTTTTTAGCTATGAGTGATGGTTAAAGATTGATTAATTGATGTTTGAGCAAAATATCTAATATAGACTCTTTATATGTCAAAAAAATAGATATGATTCATTTTTATCATAGATCTTGAATATATTGTGTTTAAGTGGTTGAGTGTATGAACAAAATTTTTGCCTGACACAACCATATTTGAGTGTGCAAAATACATAATTTTTACCTGACACGGCCATGTTACTGGGCGTGCTGTAGCTACTATAATACAGGATTAATGACACGGGCAATGACACGCCCATGTTGTTGGGCATGTTAAAGCTTCTGTAAGATAGGCAAATGACACGGTCATTGACATGCCCATGTTGTTGGGCTTGTCACTTGAAGAATTTGCCCAAATAGCTATTTTCCTTATCTTTCATCTGTGATTCCAGCCTAAATGAATATAAGGCCTCAAAGTGTAAAAGATTTTTGAAATCAACCCTAATAAGTAGTGTAATAAATTTTGAATATATGATAAATATGTGTAATGCCTAGTGTTGATCAAAGAATTGTTCCATTGAAGTGAAATACATAATTAAATGTTAATTAAAACTAATGAATTGCTCAAAACATACTGATTGTAGATCTAGCTTGGGATTGAATGGCTAACCAGAGGGAGGATATCCATAGTGATAGTGGGCACATCGTGCCATTAATGGATATATTGTGTCATCAGTGATAGTGGGCATATTTGCTATTATACATTCTTGAGATTTGGCATTAAAATTGCTATAGTGATCCAGTATCCAAAAGAGTAAGGGTTGTGATACTTTCCATTGTTTCTAAATTATTTTATGTAAAGTTCTCTTTCCTTTAAATTTTCTTGCATATTGTAAATGCAAAAGCACCACTAAGTTTTGCTTAGCTTGTTAGAATTATTTTCTGATGCTCAGATCAATCAAGAAGAGTTGAGACTGTAGAAGAAATATACGTTCCTAATCAACTGCATCATAAAGGTTCAAAGAGCAATATCATAAATATTGTATTCTGTATAGTTCACATGGAAATACTTTATAATCTTGTATGACAGTTGTATAAGTTTAAGAGTAGTAAAAGAATTATAATAATGTTTACAATGTAAGATAACAATAGGAGTTCTTTGTAAATTAAACAGATATATGTTTGTAATATAGGCATGATCCCGATATTTCATTTAAAAGTTTAATAACTTCATTAATGTATAGAAGCATTTTGGTTTTATTTACTATTTTACATATATAGGTAAGTGTGAATATTTATGTGACATCACTTATGTAATTAAGTGTATAGTGTAGGGGGTTACATACTTTTTCTGCACTGCATTTATGGATGTCATAATATTAAAATGTCCATATATCATAATGATGTCATTCATAATTAACTGCGGCATAAACCATTAAAATCACATAGTTCTCAATCCAAAAGGTGAAAATCAATCAAAGAGAGATAAAAAAAATCACTTTTTATCAATTTGGTATGAAAACTTAGCCTGAGACCCATCATGATTGGTTTTGGACTAGTGTCCTTTTGAGTTAGTATTAATTTAATTTAATGGAGTCAGTTTAATGGGTTTTCTCTTAATTTTCTAAAAACAAAAATAAACTAAGGTGGTGACTCTCTAATTTTTGCTCTTCAAAATAAGAATCATCATCCCTTTCAAAATAAAAAGAGTGTTTCTTTTAAAATAAAAGAGACAAGTCTTTCCAAAATAAAAGATAATAATAAATTAGTGCTTACTGAACCGACTGAAAACCATACATGGCAGTGTCATGTGAGACTTAGTCCTAATAAGTGGGCTAAATCGATGGTCGGGCAAGGGCTCAGAGTAATTTGAAAAGAGGGTTGTGCACAATGGCTATACAAATCGTTGTGTGTTTGAGAAAGATAGAAGAAAGATCACCCTTGTACCTCTCTCACCAATAGAAGTTTATGAGAGTGAAATGAAAAGAATACAAAATGAGAGAAAGAATAAAAATAAGGGTAAAAAAATGAGTGGAGGAAAAAAAAGATAGTGAGTCCTTAAAAGAAAAAGGAAACGAGTGGCAAAAAAAAGATGAGGATCAAAATAAAATAAGCAAAAAAGGAGTGAGTTCAACAAAAAAAAGAGTGAAAATAAAGAGCTAGTTGAAAACAAAAAGAAAAAAGTGAGCATTTAGGCAAAAAAGGGTGATAATAGAGAGGCTTTTTATTCTCAAAAAATATACTTATACTCATGTACATGGAAATATATTTTAAAAAGGTTGATGTTGACACTTTCTCTGAGCAGAGATTTTTGCCTCCACTCCCGGTGGAATTGTTCTTATGTTTTCAACACTATTAGGCTCGGAGAACACGGGCCTAAATCCAGAGAAATGGCGTCGCCACCCAGACGGGCCAAGTAATAAATAAAAAGGGATGGATGACTCGATTTTTAAGAAATTCCCAACCCCTACTTGGGTTCGAAAAGTTGGGTATGCATAGGAAAAGTATGAATGACCTAGCACATCCATATCGCTCGATTTATTGGAATCGGCCTCCTTTTCAGATATAAATATTATAAGATTCTTAAATTATTATAGTATTATTATTATTACGTGCAATTGGAAAAAATAAATAATCATATTATAAATCAAAGAGCAACAAACATATAAAATGGGCACCCATCTAGAGATGAAAAATATGCCCTTATAATATCCCAATGTTCATACAAGTAAATAGAATAAGACACCCACCGATTGATGAAAATGTGATCTTTACATTATTCCAAAATCCTTAAGATAAATTAAATTACATAATTAAATGAATAAGGCACCCAAAAAATTGAAAACATGCCTTTTACATTATCTTCAAAATCAAGATAATAAGAAATTGCAATCCATATAATACATAAAGAATAATCATATACATAGTCATTAAACAATAATAAATTAGGGATTAAATAAAATTCAATCACAAAAAGGTGCAATCCATGAACAAATCTTAATATTAACCCCTTAATGAACTATAGTGCATAACGCACACGGCAGTCCCGCTTGATCTTGCAGCGCCCTTTGTGGGGGATTGGGGCAGCTCCCCCAAAAGGTAAATGATTTATAAGATAGAGTTTTGTTGTGAAATTAGGGTTTAATTGGAGAATTAGGTTTAAGGAATTAGGATTTTATGAGTTATGGTTTAAGGAATTATGGTTTAGGGAGTTAGGGTTTAATGGATTAGAGTTTCAAAATTACGGTTTTGAAAACTAGGGGTTTGAAGTCTAGGATGAAAGTTAAGGTTTTGGATGCTAACAATAAATTTATAAAACTAAACGCAAGGGACAGTGAGTTCAATGAATCAATCCGATGTTTCAATTTAAAAAGAATGAAAGAACCAAATAAAATTAAACTAAGCAATGAAGACAATTAACTTTAAATTATGGAATCAAACCTGCATTGTTGGCTCCTCCAAGGTAGGTTTATTAGACCATGTTTAAGTGCACAATTGTTAGCTGGGTAGCCTGGATCAAGTGAAGTCTTGGCTGGTGCCTTTGGTAATCCGAGAGCCAAGCTACTGCCTCTCCTTCCCCTCTTGCTTCTGTATGCTTTGCTTTATTTTAATGGTTGTTGTTTTTCTTCAAGGTTCTGCTTGATCTTGTGTTTTCTATTCTGAACTGCTAGGTTAATTAAGGTTTTTTCTTTATTAATTGTTACCCCCCTTTTCTAAATTAAATCATGTATTTATAGGTTGCAATTAGGGCAAACATGACTTGCTAATCCTCCATCCACTCAAATTGTCCCTGCTTATCCAAAGCTTCATTGAATTTTACTACAATTGGACTGATTTTAGGTTAAACGAGGCATGGTGCATGTCCATATCAAATTGGCCAAGGCCAATTCGATATGGAGGCATTCTATATCAAATTGGCTTGGACAATTTGATATGAAAGGTGTCCCTATTGAATTGGCTTGGACTGAATCTTAATTTAACCACGTTGGCCCGATTTAAACTGAACTGACCCAATTAAAATATTAAATAATTAGACTTGATTTAATTTGGGCCTTGTTATTAGACTCAAACTTGATCCAGCCTTTAAATGAAAACCATATTTGAACTGATACCAAATTTAAGGGTCTACACTTTCTTTGCCTAGTGTTTTGTACCTCTCTTATAGGAGTTTGAAGATATCTTCCATGAATAGGTTCCCAATGGCTTGCCACCCATTAGAGAAATTGAACATCAAAAAAATTTCATCCCAGGAGCTACAATTCCTAACAAGCCAACATATAGAAGTAACTCAGAGGAGACAAAAGAGCGTCAATGTCAAGTAGAGGAGTTGATGGCTAAAGGCTACATAAGGGAGAGTCTGAGTCCTTGTACCATTCTGGTCTTACTTGTATTAATGAAGGATGGGTCATTGAGAATGTGTGTGGATTACCAATCAATTAAAAACTTAATGGTAAAGTATTGGCATCCCATTCCTAGGCTTAATGACAAGCTAGATAAATTGCATGGTAGTACTATTTTTAGTAAAATTGATCTTAAAAGTGACTACCATTAAATTAGGGTGAAGGAGTGGGATGAATGGAAAATAGCTTTTAAAACAAAATATGGTCTTTATGAGTGGTTAGTTATGCCTTTGGTTTAACAAATGCCCATAATACTTTCATGAGATTAATGAACCATGTTTTGAAAGATCTAATTGGTAAATATGTAGTTGTGTGCTTTGATGACATTATCACTTATTCCAAAGTTTTAGATGATCATATGATGCATGTGCATAATGCCTTGGATATTTTGAGAAAATAAAATTTATTTTCCAATTTGAAAAGGTGTTGTTTTTGTTTAGACAAAGTAATTTTCCTAGGATTTGTTGTGAGTAAAGATATTGTTGAAGTTAATAAGGAAAAGGTAAGAGCTATTAAAATTTAACCAACCTCTAAATCTATTAGTGATGTTAGAAGTTTTCATGGTTTAGTTAGTTTTTATAGAGGATTTATGCAAGACTTTAGCACCATAGCAGCACCTTTAACTATTATAATTAAGAAGAATAATGTGTTTGTTTGAGGTGTCGAACATGATAATGTCTTTACTCTCTTAAAATAAAAATTATGTAGTACACATGTTTTATCTTTATCTGATTTTACTGAAACTTTGAGATTGAGTGTGATTCTTCATATATAGGTATAGGAGCTATTCAAATGCAAGAAAAGAAACTCATAGCTTACTTAGTGAAAAGTTTAATGATGCAACTTTGAACTATCTAACTTATGACAAGGAGTTACACGCATTAGTGAGAGCACTAGAGCATTGGCAACACTATCTTTGGCCCAAAAAATTTGTTATTCACAAGGATCATCGGTATTTAAAGTTTTTCAAAGGGCCAAGTAAGTTAAAACAAAAGACATACTAAATGGGTAAATTTTATAGAATCCTTTCCATATATGATTAAGTATAAGGATGAAAAAGAGAATGTGGTGGTTGATGCCCTTTCTAGGAGCTATACTCTTTTGACTACCTTAGATGCCAGGATACTTGGTTTTGAGTTTCTTAAGACCTTATATGAAAAGGATAATGACTTTTCTATTATTTTTTAAACTTGTGAAAAAGGGGCTTATAGTAAGTTATATAAATTGAATGGATTTTTGTTTAAAGAAAATAAACTGTATATGCCTTATTGTTCCCCAAGACCTTTGCATGTGAGTCACATTGTGGAGAATTGATAGGTTATTTTTGAGTTACTAAAACTTTGGATCTTTTAAATGAGCACTTTGGCCCAAAATGAGGATTGATGTACAAAATTTTTGTGAAAAATGTATTAAATGCAAGCAAGCTAAGTCTAGACTATGAATTATGGTTTATATCATCTGTTATCGATTCCTAATGAACATTGGACTGATATTTCTATGGATTTTGTATTGGGTTTGCCTAGATTTAGGAAAGGTAGAGATTCTATATATGTTGTGATTGATCATTTTTTCTAAAATGACACATTTTGTACCTTGTTACAAAATGGATGATGCCACATACACAGCATAGTGATTCTTTCAAAAAGTAGTTGGCCATTAAAACCATGCTTCTTCACATAAAAAGGAAACATTGCAAGAGTTGAAACAACTGAACTAAAGGATACAACATGGAAAAAATATCCTCTTTTAGACTGAACAACAGTCTTGAGAACCTTGATCTGGACTTTCTTTTATTTCTTTGAAAAACTCTATTTTTGTAGCATTTTATCAAACATTGGTTGTGTGGTACATTTGAAAAAAAATTCCCCATTCTTAACATTGATATAGATGTTCAAACACAATGCCAAAAATAAAAAATCATATAGATGGAACAAAAGCATGCAGCCAGTTAGATATGGCAAAATGAAACATATATTAAAAATTGATAATTTTCTTGAAGTTGTTGAATCAATTCAAAAGGGATTAAATCAAAACATATTGGATCATGCAGAGCTCAATAGACATCATAAGTGAATTTCTCAAATTCCTTTTGGAAAACACAATTTGCCAATACATCTAAAAATTAATTACTTAGAGTTATTGCAGAAAATTTGATTAAGGTGCTTCATAAGGAGAGAAAATAAGTCTCTTGCAATTTTTTGCTTCACCTTCTCAAGTTGGGGATAGTGGTGAAAATTAATTTTGAATTATCCAACAAGCTTAAACAAAAAAAATAACTGTGAGCTGGATTTTCGCCCCCACTCCCGATGGAATGGTTCTTGCGACTTCGGCACTGTTTAGGCTAGGGACCTTAGAGAACATGGACCTAAGTCTAGAGAAAATGGAGTCACCATCCGGATGGGCTAGAAAAAAGAAAGGGGTGGATGACTCGATTCCTAAGAAATCCCCAACCCCCTAATGGGTTCAAAAAGTTAGGTACGTGTGGGGAAGGTGAGAAATGGCCCAGCAGCCCCACACGTACCCAACTTTCCGAACCCATTAGGGGGTGAAGCAAAAAATTGCAAGAGATTTCTCACCTTCTCCACGCGTACCCAACTTTCTGAACCCATTAGGGGGTTGGGGATTCCTTAGGAATTGAGTCATCCACCTCTTTCTTTTTTCCTGGCCCGTCCGGGTGGCGACTCCATTTTCTCCGGACTTAGGTCTGTGTTCTCTAAGGCCCCGAGCCTAAACAGTGCCAAAGTTGCAAGAACCATTCCACCAGGAGTGAGGGAAAAAATCTCCGCTCACAGTGGCTACTCCAGTGGGGATAAGAGAAGTTGATTCCGTGGGTCTTTATATTATTCTATTCTTTCTTATAATGATATTATCCATTGCATCATATTAGTTTGCATCGTGTGCGTGAGTTAGGACGCCCATGTTACCCGTGTTGTGTTATGTAAGGGATACCATACTTTCACTCAAGGTATGGAGATCGAGCATGGCATAACCACTCATAGCCTCATACCATTTGGTATATACTTGCTATGGGAACCTAAGCCTTTCTACCCAAAGACTAAAGCTCATGTAATTGGCCTAGTTACTTTCCTTAGGTTTTACCCTAAATGCATGTTGTTTGACTATGGTTAGTTTATCTTAGTTTAAATCATGGCTTATTTGGTTTGTTCTTTTTCTAATATGACCTAAGTATATTGTAAGCTCAAAATAAATTTTTCTTTAAAGCCCAAAAGACTAAAACTATTTTCAAAATTTATTAAGATGGTCTTTGGACATAAGACTTTTCTAAAAAGTAAATAAATTCTTTGGCCCATTGCCCAAATACTAAGCCCGAAATCCACTTCTCTAAAAATCTTTTTATAATGGGCTTAGAAACAAAATTCTTACAAAGAGCTTGCAAAAATATTTAGGTCAATTATGAAATACCAAAAATCAATTGTGGGCCTAGTTTACACTAAGAATAAATGAACCATGGGCTTGTTTTTGGCATGAACCATTAGTTACTCTTTTCAAGTGAGAAATCTATTTATAATAAACCTCTTAATTTTGTTTTAATCCAATATAGCATAAAAGCTACTATGGTTGGTTGAATGGATTAAAACCTAATTAATGGGAATTATCATTGATTGATTTCCATTTTTAGGATATAACTATTGGTTGAAACGTCCGAGGGAATTATTCGAAAGCAAGGTACCCCATGTTGGTATTTTAGTTAACCATATACCTAGGAAAAGAGACTCGCCATTCGTGTGTGGATGTTATAAGGTTGGAAGGAACGTCCTAATTTGTCCTTGTTTGTCTATTGTTTGTGCATACATGCATACATGCATACATTTACATCTCATATCATTGATCCTCTCTGGCTAACAGCCCTGGATTATGAAAGTTCAAAAGCTTATGATAATCCGACCTACGCCAGAGATGAAGTATCTAGCAACGACTCAATCACTTGCTCACCTAAAACAATGGAGCCCAAACAAATTCAAAGGATGGTGGATGAAGCCCTCAATGCCAAGATGGAAGAAATCAAAGAGGCCCTAGCTGAGACCATGAAGAACCAATTGACTGTAATCTTAGAAAATCATGCCGAAGCATCTGCTAGCACTAAGAAACCAAAGGACAAAGGGAAGACTAAAATTAATGAAGTAGTTTTTGATGATGAAAAGGTGGTCATTGATGATGATGATGATTGGGCTCAATACTACCAAGAGGTTCAAGAAAAGAAGAAAGAACCGAAGGCTGTCGAGAAGGCAACTATTGAAAAGACCGAGACATCTGATGTTGAAAAGATGATTGCTGATTTAGAAAAGAAATTTGAGAAGAAGCTGAAAACCGAAGAGATGTCCGAAGTTGACAAGTTATTTGAACAAGATGAAGAGGTCCCTTATAAATTCAAGATGCCTTCTTTTGCTAAGTACAATGGCACCGAAAATCCTCATCTCCATGTGAAATAAAATATCACTGCCATGCAATCTGCCCGAGCTACTAAGGCTCAAACCCTAAGGTACTTTATGCTCTCATTGGACCATGTTGTCCAAAATTGGTTCAATACCTTAGATGATGGAACACAAAAAAGCTGGGATCTACTTTACAAAGCCTTTATCCAACAATATGGATATAATGTTGAATTGGAAGTTACCTTGATGGAAGTGGAATCCATTAGGCAAAGGCCGAATGAGAATTTTGTAGACTATGTCAAGAGATGGAGAAACAAGGCTGCTTTACTCAAGAAGAGGCCCGATGAATTCGATCAAATAAGGATGATTATGAGAGGGGTGTTACCTAGTCTTCGTGAGAGGATGTCTCATACACTCATCCGTGATTTCAAAGACCTTCTTCAAGCTGGTTTGCAAATTGAAGAATGGGACAGGGAGAAGAGCCGATTTGCAATGAAAAGGAATGAGAAAGGGAGCTATCAACTTAGTAGCCAAAGCATGCAAAAGGCCGTCGGTGTTAATGCTACTAACCAAGGAACAAGGAGACAATTTTTGGAATTGGGAAAACCGATGTCCTGGGTTCTCAACAAGCTTCAAAGAAAGGGATTGCTACAACCCTTAAATCCTCGTCCTTTGCCTAATCATCTCCTGCCTAATTTTGACACCAAAGCATTTTGTCAATTTCACCAAATGCAAGGACATGACACGGATAGATGTGTAAGATTGAGACATGAGATCCAAAACTTAATTGATAATGGGAAGCTACCCGAGCCCAACAAGCCAAATACCAAAGACAACCCATTGCCAAAGTTCAATAGAGTACCACCACCAGCAACCTTCATGATTGGAGGAGGTTTGCATGAGGATTTTGTCATGTCTTCTTTTCAAGATGTGGGAGGAGAAGCAATCAAAGAAGAAGAGGAATTTAATGAAGTTAAACAAGCTATGATTGGTAGAGAAGTAACAATTTGTGTGGTCAACAGGTTTTGGGATTCAAGTGACAGTGATGATGATATTATACCCAAGAAGGAGGAGTGGACTTGGTCCGAGCCCGAAGAAGATAAGGTGATGAATACTAGATCCGGTAAGCCTTATGCAAGGCCACCACCTAAGGAGGTAGAAACTAATAAGGGGAAGGAAGTTGAAGTGGAAGAAGTTGATGCTATACTCAAGCAATTAAAAAGAACTCAAGCAAGTGTTAGCATTTGGGACCTGTTAGCTACTTCTAAAAAGCATCGAGAGACTATGGCCAAAGCCTTGGCTAGCATGCCGATTTCTACCTCCACAACACCGAAGGAGTTGATCAACTTCATAAAAATTGGGGAAGTAATGAAATGTGAAGAGGTTCAAGAGAAGAGCAAAGTTAGTATGGGAGCAGTTTCTTTTTCCGATGCGGACTTACCAGAGGAAGGGAGAGACCACATTCGCCCTCTCTTTATCAAAATAGAAGTCAAGGGGAAGAGGACTCCTTGTGTAATGATCGATGATGGGTCCACCATAAATGTTTGTCCACTTAAGATATTACCAAAGCTAGCCATGTCAACAAGAGATTTAAACCCAATCGAGGTGACAATTCATGCTTATGACAACACTAAGAGGCATGCCGAAGGGACTTTCAAAGCTGCCGTCATGGTTGGTCCAATTGAATCTATTGTTGAGTTAGTTGTTTTAGACATACCAGTTACCTTTGCCTTACTCTTGGGGCGACCATGGTTTCATCCTCTTGGTGGAGTTCCTTCCACCCTTCATCAAAAGATCAAATTTCCTAACGGAAATGAGACAGTGGTCATTGAAGCTGAAGATAATGAGATTGTTAACGCACTAATGGTTGAAAGGCCTCTCAATGGTTTTCAAGTGGTTGCAATTTCTGATGATGAAGTAGTGGACTCCAAAGTCTTGAATATGATGAAGAACATGAACTACCTTCCCGGAGCTGGTCTTGGAAAGGGTAAGGTCGGTTTGACAAAGTTGCCAGATTTTAGAACTCAAACATCCAAGAAGGGGTTAGGATATGATGAAGACGACAATGTTCAGCTAAAGAAGAGTGAGAAGATGAGCTTCCCACCACTTGAAGAGATCTTTGTCAAAGCTCCAGATATGGGACCACTCCAAGGAAAGCCTGAGTCAATCATGTTCATGAGTAAGTTAATCCCTGGTTTTGAAATTTTTGCAGATGTTGCTGAGCTAGTAGAGCAAGCGAAGAAAGAGCTCACCCTATCAACTAACAAAGAATCCACTCCAAAAGAGAAGAATGAAGCTACCTTTAAAGCAGAGAAAACTCCGGAAGAGATTGCTGCCCTGGTTGAAGAAAAGTTTGAAGACATCCTACTTTATGATTCTGAGAACAATGATTTTGATTTTGATTTTAATTTGTCTGCTTTGTATGAGGAGGTTGATATTTTCTTTTCCAAAATGAATGCAATAAAGTCTGATTTTGCTTACTTGTGTGATGTTTCTCCTAATGGTTGCATACATTCAAATAGCAGTTACATGAGCATCTTTAATATTAATTCTATTAACACACAACCATTAAATTTGGGAACAATTGAAAATCCTAAAAACATTAGCATAGCATCTGGCCTTACTCCTGATGAGAGAGAGAGATTTGAAAAATATTTAAAAAATATGAAGAAGTGTTTGCTTGGTCTTATGAGGATATGCCTGGGATAGATCGAGGCATAGCTGAGCATCATATTCCTACTTACACTCACATTAAACCTGTCAAACAAAAGCTTAGGTGACTAAGACCTGAGTGGGCTAAATTGGTTAAAGAAGAGGTCACTAAGCAAATACAAGTGAAGTTCCTTGAAGTGATAGAATACCCAGATTGGCTAGCCAACATAGTACCTGTTCCAAAGAAAGATGGGAGGATAAGGGTCTGTGTGGACTATAGAGATTTAAACAAGGCTTCCCCTAAGGATGATTTTCCTTTACCTCATATAGATGTACTCATTGATAGTGCAGCCTCTAGCGTGCTACACTCATTTGTGGATGGATTTTCCAGATACAATCAAGGGTTAATGGCCCAAGAGGATAAAGCCAAAACTGCCTTCACTGCTACATGGGGTATATTTTGTTATAGGGTGATGCCTTTCGGCTTAAAGAATGCTGGAGCAACTTACCAAAGGATGGCCACCACATTATTTCATGACATGATGCACAAAGAAGTTGAAGTATATGTTGATGATATGATGGTTAAGTCGGATACAAGGGAGCAACACTTCCAGAATTTAGAATTATTCTTTGATAGAGCTTTGAAGTATAAGCTAAGATTAAACCCGAAGAAGTGTGTATTCGGTGTTACCTCAGGTAAATTGTTGGGACATGTAATTGGTCCGAATGGCAACGAGATAGATCCTGAAAAAGTCAAAGCAATCAGGGATATGCCGGCCCCTATGACGGAGAGAGAAGTTCGGGGATTCATTGGTAAACTACAGTACATTAGTAGATTTATAGCAAAGCTCACAACAATTTGTGAGCCTATCTTCAAGTTGCTTAGGAAGAATCAACCGGTCGTATGGAACGAAGAATGTCAAAAGGGCTTTGATCGAATAAAAGAGTATTTGTTGAATCCACCTGTTTTGAAACCACCTAAACCCGGCAAACCTCTATTATTATACTTAGCAGTAGAAGAAGAGTCGATAGGAGCCATGCTAGCCCAAGCAGATGAGTCGGGGATTGAGCATGCCGTTTACTACTTAAGTAGAAAGCTCCTACCTTATGAAATTAAGTATAGTATTATTGAAAAGACATGCATAGCCGTGGTTTGGTCTTCTAAGAAGTTGCGGCATTACTTTCAATCATATAGTGTGCAAGTAATTTCCAGGTTGGATCCAATGAAATACATAAGGGAGACACCCTCTTTAATTGGGAAATATGGTCGATGATTGATAATATTAGAAGAATTTGAGATCGAGTATGTAACCAGAAAAACAATCAAAGGTAGAGTGGTGGCAGAATTTCTAGCTCAACAACCATTACCAGAAAGTGAAGAGGTAATCTTGGAATTTCCAGATGAACATTTAGAAGCAATTGAAGTACAAGGGTGGAAAATGTATTTTCATGGAGCGGCAAACAGGAAAGGAGCAGGTTTGGGAGTTATACTAGAATCGCCCGAAGGGGAACTCATCCCTTTAGCCAAAAAGTTGAAATTTAGGGCGACCAATAATATGGTGGAGTACGAAGCTTGTATTTTCGCTTTGGAAACCCTAATGATTATGAAGGTAGATAAGGTGGAAGTTTATGGTGATTCGTTGTTAGTAGTATACCAAGTAAATGGAGAGTGGGAGTTGAAAGAAGAAAAATTGAAACCATACCATCATTACCTGACCATGATAAAGAAGAATTTTAAGGAGTGTAGGTTTATACACTTGTCAAGAGAAGAAAATCAGATGGCTGATGCCCTAGCCACATTGGCTTCGGTATGGGAAAATCCTGTTAGCTTATTCCTTAAGCCTCTGGTCTTGACTAGTTCATCAACTCCTTGCTATGAATATGAAACAATCGTGGAAATTGATACAGACCATGATGCATGGTATGATACCATAAGGAGATTTTTGGAGGAAAGAGAATACCCACTGGGGGCAACAAAGAAAGAGAGAAGGGCCGTAAGGCTGTGGTCATTGCAATACACCACATTCCATGGGGAGTTATATCGAAGATGGCCCGATGGGGTGCATTTGAGATGTTTAAGAAAGCCCAAAGTGGAGCGCATCATGTCAGAAATACATGCGGGAAGCTGCGGTCCACACATGAGTGGTTTGGCCCTAGTTAAGAAGATTGTTCGACAAGGCTACTATTGGTTGACCATGGAGAGAGACTGTATTGAGTTTGTCAAGAAGTGCCAACAATGTCAGATGTATGGTAACTTGAATCATATGCCTCCTGAAGAACTACATTCAATGTCTTCACCCTGGCCCTTTGCCACCTGGGGTATCGACATTATAGGAGAGATACATCCGAAAGCTTCAAACGGACACCGTTTTATTGTGGTAGCAGTTGATTATTTTTCGAAATGGGTCGAAGCCGAATCCTTCAACAAGCTGGGTGCAAGTCAAATGGCTAGGTTTATCGAAAAGAATCTCATCTGCAGATATGGGGTCCCGCACAGTGTGATATCAGACAATGGGGTACAGTTTCAAGGAGCAGTTAAGGATTTATTCTCCAAGTACCAAATCCATCATCACTGATCCTCTCGTTATAGACCAAAGGTTAATGGTGCAGTGGAAGCAACAAACAAGACAATTAAGCAAATTCTGTCCAAGATGACCAAGACTTACAGGGACTGGTCATAAATGCTTCCCTTTGCTTTATGGGGATATAGGACGAGTGTGAGAACACCTACTGGAATGACACCGTTCTCTTTGGTTTATGGGATGGAAGCAGTATTGCCAAATGAGATTGAGATCAAGTCATTGAGAGTAGTTTTGGAAGTGGAGCTGCCTGAAATAGAATGGGTAGCAAGCAGATACACTCAGTTAGCTCTATTAGAAGAGAGAAGGCTAAAAGCACTGTATCATCACCAACTGTATCAAAAGAAGATAGCTCGGGCCTACAATAGAAGGGTCAAAATTTGAAGATTCAGGGTTGGGGATTTGGTATTAAAGCAATGTAAGCCTAATGTATCTGATCCAAGAGGGAAGTTCAGACCTAGCTGGGAAGGACCATATGTCGTGAAACAAGTCATGAGCAAAGGTGCGGTGAAGTTATCAGACATGGATGGAAACGAATTTAATGAACCAGTAAACATTGACAGGTTGAAGAGGTTTTATGTATGAAAAATGAAAAAGAAAGAGCACGCTAGGTTGAAAACCCAAAAAGGGCGGCCTAGGCAAAAGTTAGAGCAGTCCACTAGTTCCGAAAACCCGAAAGGGCGGGCTAGGCAACAATTAGGGCTAATGAGAAAAAATTGTCAATTAGAAAACCCGAAAGGGCTGATTGGCAACAGGAGTAATCTTGTGTATGCAGGCTTTATGTTTGGTTGTTCCCCAATTTAATAAAATAGAATTAATGATTAAATTGCTCTTTGTGCACTGTTATGAGTATATGACCAGACATGGATGAAATAAGTAATCATAATTGCAAAAGGTGATGACAAATTATAAATGGAAAAGAAGCATATGTTATTACTTTAGTTATTTTTTTTCATCTTAACAAAACACTTTCTAAATTGACAAATCTAAAATCTATGGCAGTCAATAAGTGTAACGTGCAGGCCAGCTTTGCCTCAGCCAGTCCAAGTAGGCTTCAGTCAAGCAAGGCATGTTTAGGTCGAGAGCAAAGTCAGAATCATGAGGCTCAACCCCATACTGACGCCCAAGTCGGTGAGGATCATAGCATGTACCTTGACGAAGTGCAGCAAGAGGAACGTACATCAAGTATGTCCGCATGGTAATATGAGAAATCTTCCACCAAGGTACTAACCAACGGATATTGACTTCGGAGCGTGAGTGGATCCAATCAACCCAGTCAGCATATGAAGAAACAGGATGGAGCAGCTTCCTAGCAGAATGTTGACGTGGCAGATATCTGGAAAAATCCATGGAGGGAGTATCAAGCAAACAAAGACGCTCCTGAAGCCAAATCTGTGAAGAAAGAATTAAAAAAAAGGTCCGCTAAGTTGAAAACTCGCATGGGCAGACTAGGCAAAATTTAGAGCGATAAAAAAAAACCTAAAAACTCGGAAGGGCAATTTAGGTAATTACCTGAAGCAACAACGGGCTCCCAGTCAGTCTCTTTGACAATCCTGATTTAAATCAGTCTAATCCAACTAAGGTCTTGGCTAAGATCACAGGTACCGGTGACAAGCCTCCTTCCATTTGATCCATGATATCCAATACTCGTGGGTCAATCTCGCCGTCAGAAGAAACAAGTAAGAATTGGCCGAGCAGGCAAAGACAAAGCATGCGTCCCCAGGCCTTAGTAGGAGCCAAATGAGAAAGACAAAAGTCAATCAAAGGAGCAAGTAGAATTTTTTCACCTCTCATCAACCGAAGAATCTCGGGTTTCTGAATTTGAAATTACCAATCTCATCTTTCCTTAATATCAACTTTAAAAAAACAATAATAATATGCTATATATGTATACATATCACAAAACAACATCAAGACATATAATTTCCACAATTATCAAGCTCATTTCAACAATCTAATGGTCACATATTACCACCATTAACATGAGCTTTTACAATATCCAAACATATCACATTTCTAGCATTGAAATTACAATTAATAATACAAACAATACCAATTTACCTTCTTACTTAATCAATATCATCTATTTAAATCAACTCATTCAATATTCCACCATACTCTCTTCATTATAATAACATATCCATCCATATTACCCTTTCAACAATATTTCCTCTTTCTAATAATCCAACATAAGATTTATTAATAAGGAATTTAAATTGTAGAGAAAAGAGTACATACTTTAATCTAGATTTTACTTTCAACTCATTTTTACCTTTATTCTCCTTTTCATTTCTTTATACTTCAACACATTTAACAATTTACTTTACTTGAATAAATTCCCATTCTTTAATGTAACAATTTAACTTATATAAATTTTCTCATATCATTTCTTTCTCCAATTTTCATTCATGTAGAACTTCATCCACACACTATCATCCATCTCATATAAATTCAAATACATTTCAATTCACATAATGCCACGTCTGAGACCAACCTAGGTGTTAATGCATATGCATGTATTACAAATTCCATTTCCAAACTTTTTCCTTTTTACTTCTATTTAAACTTTTCAAAACTTTTCTTTTTAATTCTACTTAGGCCGAGAATCTCGAACCTTAGCTCTGATACCAAAATAATTGTAACACCCCGATACTCCATATAAGTACTATACATATACTTGGTATACATACAGTAACTATATAAAGTATAAGGATGTCACTTTTCATTACAATTTAAAAACCTTTAACCGAGTTTAAACCACCATACATTAATTTAAAGAATATTTACCAAATCATTATAGTTTTAATGATCTTGCAAATATATAATAATCTTATCTTTATCATAACTTCATTTATACATATAAATACATTTGTGTCGGAAATACATCATAATTAAAAATTATACATGTATGCATTACCCTCTATTTGGTCTCGATAAACTCTTACTCTTCTCGTGGCATAACGAAAGACTTCATATCTTCCACCTAGACACCTGCGCGATTACACATCCGCGCTAAGCCCGAAAGCTTAGTAGTACAAATATAAAATATAAACATACCTTATAGAAATTCTAACATTTCATGTCATTATTTTATTCACAATTCACCAATCATGAATCATATTTCCAACAAAGGCAACCATAGATCTCATTACTCATTTATTTCAACATTAGCATATCACATTGAAAACAAAGACAGACTCGAGCCCAAAAACACTAATATGCCATTCAACTTTCAGAGTTAATGCTTTGGTTCAATCATCACATTTATCATTATCCCAACTAGGCTTCAAGGATTAGGTTCAACCAAGCTTCAAGGGGAACAAAGCATGCTAAGTATCAACCCAACTTGGCTTCAAGAACCAATCCAACCTAGCTTCAAGGGTTATAACATCTCAATTAGGCTTCAAGGATTAGACCCAACCAAGCTTCAAGGGGAGTAAAACATGTTAAACTTCAACCCAACTTGCCTTCAAGGATCAAGTCCAACCTAACTTCAAGAGATTGTTACTAATATTAGGCATGCCACCAACAACAAACTCTGAAAATGGAATAACACATTAGCCACACAATTCATTTATTATTTCATTAGCACTTTCATTCTCAATTCTCATCATCATCTAGGCAACATGCCTCATTTATCTTAATTGAATCATCATAGCCAATCACAATGGCTTTACATCACATTTGAATCATCATAGCCAAACACAATGGCTTCATATCACATTTGAATCATCATAGCCAAACACAATGGCTTCACATCACATTTTATCTCAATTCACATTATACACTTTATCATTCAAGCATACATAGTCAATTACATTGCACATGTATCTTAAATTCATTGTCATATAAACCATATGTCCATTTATTTCATTTTGATCATTATTAGCAACCATAATAACATCACATTTCATCATTTCTCAAGACACATTTACACCATTCATTATTAAAACATTTAACATAACAAATTGCATTGCACATACCTTTTTGAATGATCCTCATCTCTTCCACACTATACAAGTCACAATATTAGTCACATTATAATACTTCATCACTCAAGTATGCATAATCAAACACATTAAACATCCATTAAGAATGATCATCATTGATATACACATATATAATTTACCTTAGTCTTAGATTTAGAATCCTCAATATACATTTGTTTGGGTCATCTTTGTTTTAAGTATATTCAAAGTGTAGATACAAAAAAACCTTGGAAGGATTCAACAATGTGAGAAAAGCAAGGAACAAGTCACAGTAGCAAACACCCTCAAGGGACACGGCCAAGCTTGTGGCCGTGTCTCTCAACACAAAAATCAGGCAGTGGCAGACACACTCAAGGGACACGGCCAAGCCAGTGGCCGTGTCTCTCCAAAATCCATCCAACACGGCCAAACTTCTCTCAACTTGGTCGTGTCTTCCAAAAATATTAAGTCTTGGCCGTGTCTCTTCTTTGGTTTGGCCGTGTCTCTTATGAACAAAACCCTAAAAATGGCCAATTCTCTTTTCATTGAAATTAAACACATTATACACAACATAAACTCATTCAAATGGATGTAATCAAAGTCATTAACACTTATTTTGCATGTTTAACACAATATTCACATTAACAACACATTTAATCATTTACCACTTCAAAACCCTAAAACCATCATCACTCTTGATCTTTCATTATCAACATCCACTTAACTTACCATCTTCACAACAAAACCAACACCAATTCAATCTTTTAGCTTACAATCAATTTCAACACTTATAAACACATCTATAACATACCAAATCATAATATTAACAAATCATAACTCATCTTAATACACAACTTCAAAATTTACAAAGGAAAACAAGAGAGTACTTACCTTAAATGAAGAAATTTCACAAATCTCCAACTTAATCCTTTGATTCTTCCTTCAATTTGAGCTTAGAACATCACAAGCCTCTCTTGCTCTCTTGCTTCCTCTTCTCTTTGGGTGAGCCGGCCAACACAAGAAAGAAAGAAGAAAATCCCTTTAAAAATCAAAGTCAATATCTCTTTAAATCTCCACCAAGAATTTCACATTAAGCAATTACCTAAACACCCTTCTTTACTTTGTTTTAACTTCCTTTAAAAACAATTACCCTTTTTGTAATTTCACATATCACAAGTTAAAATATCTTCTTACCTTGACTCCCCATTTGACCAACTTATATGTTATATATATTACAATATACACAACATATACATTCTCTTAACACACTCATTTCCTTTGCAAAACCATATATACATTTAATTCAAATCAAAACAACAATTGTATCAAAACTTCTAGGCACACTTTGGGATATTACAGAAAGGATAAGACCATATGGCATAAGGAAAGGAAGTGGTAATGGATTTCCTTTACCATATTATATTTGGTTTAACAAAATAAGTGGATATTAATTATGATGTATTATATATATAAAAAAAATAAAAATAATTTTGGCAGTAACTAAAAAAAATGGCAGTAGCAGAAAGAAAAAAAATGGCAGTAGCGGAAAGAAAAAAAATGGCAGTAGCGAAAAAAAAAAGAGAGAGAGAAAGAGAGCATATTTTTCATTATTGTATAATTGCTATAATGTTTACATGTCACTAAGATGGTGGTGGTAGGTCATCAAATAAAGACTTGAAAAAGTCATCGCCTGTTGGAGTAAGGGGCAAATTACTTGTCCCGGGATCATCCGAAGCAGAAGCACTAAAATCCCTATTGCCTTGGAGTTCTGATTTGTCATGGTCCTCATCAGAAGCAGAGGAAAGGATCTCATGGTCATCAGCCTGGGGGCCTCTCGATGAAGAAGCACCGGGATCCCTCATTCCTTGAAATCGAAAGTCACGAAAATTTTGTTCGGATTGATGATATAAATTTTCAAAATGAGAAGCCTGCTGACGACTTGCAGCTAACTCTTCTTGAAGCTTCTTGTTTTGTTCTTCGAGCATCCACTGTGAGCCAAGAAGGAAAAGGTAAGAGCATACATAATCATGCATACATATAGCATAAACTATTATGAAATAAGGAACTTACCAGGTAATTCATTCCCTGCGGATGAGATGGTATATTTGGCAAGCTAGAATGAGCAAACGAAGGAGGAGTAAAAGAAGGTCCAGCCTCATAACCAAACGAGCCAATAAACTGCAACAATCATTAAAGAATCAAAGAAAGAAAAGCAGTTGCAATAGAAAAGTGGTAAAAGTTTTACCTGAGAAGTACTGGTTCCAAGAATAGGAACAGACTCTCCTGCATCTCCGTGATGTTCGTCCTCATCTCTACCCTCATTTCCATCAGAAATCTCCCGCACACCGACAGGAGATACATCAAAGTGCAAGAGTCTCATTTGAATAAAACGAGCATAAAATGGACCCGGTAAATCGAGAAATAACTCAGCATTAAAACCATATCGGGCCAACCACCAAGCATCCTCCTGCATCGACATAATATTTAAAGTGTATTCTGGGATTTGCATCGGGAACCTCCGCTGCTCTGGGCCGAGAAACCATTCGTAAACTCTCTCCCCGAGAAACCAGCTGCTAGACACTGGGCCAGCAATAATTCGCCGAGAATGTTGAAAAGACAGTGTAGCCCTCATCAAAGGAGACCAATTTGCTCGCTTTTCTGGATTCTACCAGGCCAAATTCACCTACAGGATAACATAAGGTAAGTAAAACTTTTGCAAAACATTTAAAGCATACTAATGTTATTTTACCTGATCCCAGGTTAAGCGGCTCAACACAAAGCGATGAGTATGCACATGATGAGAGCCGGGAATGTTCACATGATCGGACAACTAGAAATTTAATCTCGGATACCCGATTCTCTCTCGGGAAATGCCGGGTACTCTCACGAGGTTGTGTTCATATGCCCATATCTACAATAACAACAAAGATCACAAGAGAAAAAGGGAAAAGACATTGGTGGAAGAAAGAATACCTCGACAACCGCCATCAAGCCGACAAAAGAATTCTTGTTTCGACAGAGCTTATCAAGGCCATGATAAAGACATGCGAGACCAGCTTCACCCCAGCCAGAAGATGGTACCATCTTGAGATAAGAAAGGGCACTCAACACTAATAAGTGAATGGATGATTCAGTGCTGCCAAAGATGGTTGATCCGAGCAGATATAACAAAAATCCTCGAGCATACTGTTCAGCCCTGTTTCTGCCAATCCGACCTTCGTAGTTAATCCAATAACTGCTAATCGGCTCAATTTTTATCTTGAAAGGTCCTTTATATGACGGTTCCATACCAATTAATTCCTGAATTTCTTCAAAGGTTAAAATTTCATTGGTCAGAGGAACCGGAACACCATCATATCGAAGGCCGGTTATGGCAGTAAAATCGACCGGACCAATTGTCATCTCCTCAATGGGCAAGTGAAAAGTGTGAGTTGTATCCAGCCATCGCTCTGCCAGCGCCTGGACCACGCTTCGGTCTATTTGATATTCTTCGGACGGCAATTGTAAGACAAACTGCTCAAAGCCGCAATCTCAGATAATCCGCCTTACCCGAGAAGGCACTACATCATACCATTGTCGAGCTTTGTAAATACACCCTCCGGCCCAAACGACACAACGATCATGCTAACACAGACCCAGGTAAGTTAATACCAGGTAAGTACGCGTTATTCAATCTATTTAAATTAATTTATTTTTCATAATAATAATAATAATAAGTAATAATAATAATAAGTAAAAAAAATCATTACCTCGCTCTTTTGATTGGAACTGCAATGAAGCGGCATCCCGGCCAGTATATCTAGATTTTCGTCTTCATGATGCCGAATAAACTCCAATAATTCGGCATTAGAATGAGTCTGCGACCTTGAAGCATGCATTGTTTTTGAAAAATATGTGCTGAAATTAAAAAGAAATTTGAAAGGATTACAAAATTGAAATTGAAATTTTGAAATTTTATGGAGAATTGATGGCCTTTTATAGAGGAACGGCAAGCAGATGAATACAAACTCAAAATTGTGCATGAATAGTGATTTTTTACTATTTATGAATAGTATTACTATTCATGAATAGTAAATGTCACTATTTATGAATAGTATTACTATTGATGAATAGCAAATGTTACTATTTATACAAATAGTAAATTTACTATTTATGAATAGTGAATAGTGTATGAACAGTAAATAAACAGAAAATTCAATTATTCACTTTAATCATTCAAATAATTGCGAGTATACAAATATTTTTACACCCAGGGGGCAATAGGAAGACATATGCCTAAAAATTAGCTAAACTTTTTAGCTCGGGTCTAGAACCCAAATTTTTCTTAGGTCCAGAATCTAGAATTTTCTAAGTCCAGAACATAGGTCGGGTCCAGAACCCAAATTTTCCTTAGGTTCAGAACCTAGAATCTTTTCTAAGTCCAGAACTTAGCTCGGGTCTAGAACCCAAATTTTCCTTAGGACCAAAACCTAGAATTTTCTAAGTCCAGAACTTAGCTCGGGTCCAGAACCCAAATTTTTCTTATGTCCAGAACCTAGAATTTTTTAAGTCCAGAACTTAGCTCGGGTCCAGAACCCAAATTTTCTTTAGGTCCAGAACCTAGAATTTTCTAAGTCCAAAACTTATCTCGGGTCCAGAATCCAAATTTTACTTAGGTCCAGAACCCAAAACAAGTCACCATATCAAAAATTAAGTCTTATTGCTTTTCACTCTCTTTCACTAAGGTTTCAGATCATTCAAGCAGGGAGCAAATAGTAGACCCTTAATTTTTGACCCAATCCGATCCAATATGCTTTATTTAGTCCAAAATGATTTTTGTTGTCTAATTGGTCCAAAATAATTTTAATTAAATAGTTTTTGCTTTATTATCTAATTTTTATTAATAAAAATTAAAAATAAACAAATCAAAATCAAAAATAAAAATAAAAATAAAAATCAGAGTCGAAAAAATCGGCAGCAAAAAATAGTCACACGGTCTCGAGGGAGTTTTGCCCCGCAGGAAACTCCTGCAGGCAAAACCTTCGCCAGCAGGAATTTCCTGCGGGAGACGCACCCGCAGGCCCAATCGTTCACCCGCAGGAATTTCCTGCGGGCGAAATAACTTCCCGCAGGAAATTCCTGCGGGCTGGCATGCCTACTGGCCCCAACCACGGGCCCGCTGCCATAGTTTTCGCTAACGCAAATTTTTTTGACCCAAATTTTTAAAACCTAATCCAATTAGTTTTAATTTATTTTTTTTATTAATATTAATTGCCGTATGTAATTAGGAAAAAATAACCTAAAAACCATTATAAATAAGGACCAATAGAACCAAATTAGGGGAGGAAAAATTTTCACAGTGAGCTTGGGATTGAAAACCAAATCAAGGAAGGAAAAGCAATAATTCAATTCAATTGATTTTTAAGGGAGTAGCAGCATGAATTAAGCAATTCAAAGGCAACAAAGTCTTGTCTTTGGAGCTAGTTCATCCAAGAAGAATTATTTTTGGAAGAATCAACAAAAGATGGTAAGTGATTTTCCTTAATTGATTTATGTTACACAGTAGCTAAATTATGGAATTAGGGTTTCTTTAAATCAAAAACTTTAGAACTTTAATTTAATTCTTCCAAAGTTAAAACACTAAAATGTGACCTTCTTTTCTAAAAAAACTTAAAATTGTTATTTTTTCTTCTCAAAAATCTTAAAACTTTAATTGAACATATTTTTCTACAAAACCAAAATCAAATTCTGTTTCTTTCAAATTTTTAAAGTAGGTTCTATTTCATTCAAAAAACCTTTAAAAACATCTTTTCTACTTATAGAAACTTCAATCCATTTGTTTAAATTCACAAAATTTCATAGAATATCAAATTGATTTCTAAAACCCTAAAAATTATCTTTTACCTGAGAACCCTAATTTTAAAGCCTAAAATCCAAAATTCAAATTTTAAACCTAAAATAATAAACCCTAATCCTTTTAAAATCTTAAACCCTAATTTTTATGAACCCTAATCCTTTTAAAATATTAAAAACATAAAAACATGAAAACTCAAAAATTGCACAGTAGCTTAAAATTCAATAACCAAAAATCACAAATTAAAGTATTTTAAGGTATTTTAAACCCTAGTTTCATGATTTCATCATTCAAACCTTAATTTGTTTAATCAAAGAGTCTTATCAATCTTTTAAAACATAAAACCCTAATTTATTTTAATTCCATAAAAAGTCACAGTAGCCATAATTGGACTTTTATTTGCTTTATTCAATTTCATACTTGATATGCTTTGATTTATTTCTTATGCTTTAATTTCAATACTTGATTTATTTAATTTGTCATGGATGGATGTTTGTTTAATTTTTATTTAAATACCTATGATGAATAATTTATTTATTATGAATGATTATTTACTTTTATCAATTAATTTAGACTCCCAAAAGTTGTAAGAGGTATGTTCCACTTGGTGGGTACCTCATTAGTTAAACATCATGAAATTTAATTTTCCTTTCTATTTTAGAACCTTTGTAAAGGGCATGTTTCTACCTTTTGGTGGGTGTCCTATCTAGGCATGTGATGTAAGGACATGTTTCCATCCTTGGATGGGTGTCCATTTATTTATTTTGTTTTGTTTGGACATTGTTTTGATTTTAATATAATGATGCTTTCTTTTTATTGTGTGTAGTATGGATAATGTTATTATACTTAAGAATTTTATAATATTAAGACCTGTAAATGAGGCCGGTTCCAATGAACCGGGCATTGTGGGGATGCTGGGCCATTTCTCACCTTCCCCACGCATACCCAACTTTCTGAACCCATTAGGGGGTTGGGGATTCCTTAGGAATCGAGTCATCCACCCCTTTCTTTTTTCCGGCCCGTTCGGGTGGCGACTCCATTTTCTCCGGACTTAGGTCCGTGTTCTCTAAGGCCCCGAGCCTAAACAGTGCAGAAGTCGCAAGAAGCATTCCACCGGGAGTGGGGGCAAAAATCCCCGCTCACAATAGGACACCCACCAAAAGGTAGAAACATGTCCTTTACATTGGTCTAAAATATAAAAGCAATTTAAATTACATGATATTTACCTAATGAGGTACCCACAAAGTGGAAACATACCTCTTACAATTTTAATACTAAAATAAACAAATAATAATAATAAAGAAAACATCCATCGATGATAAATTAAATAAATCAAGCATCGAAATTAAATAAATCAACCATCAAAGCATATAATAAACTACATAATCAAAACTTAAAATAAAGAAAGTAAAGATATAAATTAGGGTTTACTATTTCTATTTAAAGTTCTTTAATTACCATTTAGGTTTTTGGGATTTTAGTATTATTAGGGTTTGTAATTCTTAGATACTGTAAAGGTTTTAAGAGAATTGAAATGGATTAGGGTTTTATAACTTTAAGAAATTAATAAGGTTCTTTGATTGATCAAATTAGGGTTTGAGGGGTAAAGTTATGAAATTAGGGCTTTAGAATCTTAAGATATTAGGATTTATAATTCATGGCTACTCGATTGTTGTTTTAGGCTTACTGTATTCAGTTTTAAGGTTTGGATTTATAAGATTTTAAGGTTTTAAGAATTAGGGTTGAGGAAAATTAGGGGTTTTGATATTTTAGAAGACATATTTGAATTTATGATTTAAGAAAATTGTTTAAAGTTTTATAAAAGTAATTGTGATTTTTAGAAACTGTAAAGTAAGTTAGAGTTTGGAGATTTAACAAAACATTTGGAAATTTTGGAAAAAAGTTAGAGGAAAATAATTTAGGGTTTTTTTTTAAGTTTTTGGAAATAGACAAAACGATTTAAGGTTTTTGGAAACAAAAGAAACGAATTAGGGTTTTTAAGGTATTTGAAATTAGGCAAAACGATTTAAGGTTTTTGGAAATAAAAGAAATGAATTAGGGTTTTTAAGGTATTTGGAAACAGAAGAAATCATTTAGGTTATTGAAACGAAGATCAAGGTTACTACATATTTATTGATCAAAGTTTTGTATGTATATTCTTATGAATCAAAGAAACAAAGCTGCTCCAATCATGAGTAATGTATAATTAAGGATCAAACCTGCGTAGTTGGTTCCACCAAAAAGTTGCCTTCTGGATGAACAAAGATAAAGGCAAGGTTGATGCCTTTGATGCATTGATTGCTTCTTCTTGCTCCTCTCAAATCTGAAGTCCTACTCTCCGACCAAATCCCAAGTTCTCGTCCCATTTTTCTGTGTTTTAAAGTGTTATTTATAGTAAAATTTATAAGATTAATTCTAATTGCTTAAGGAAACTAAGATTAATTAGGAAAAGAAACCAAAACCAAATAGAGTTTGGTATCAAAAAAAATTGCGTTGGAAAATTTTGCTGGCGAAATTGCGAGCGTTGGTGAGAAACTGCGAGGCAAGGTGCGAAATTACGAGAGCTGGGCGCGAGAATTGGCACGGCCAACCAATTTTGCCTCAGAAAATTCCTGCGGCAAAATGGAAATTCCTGCTGGCAAAATTGGCCTTGGCCAATTACTTTCGGCAACGAATTTTTCATCGCCGAACACTCCGTCGTCGATTTTTATTTTTTTTTTCATTTATTTATTTATTATTATTTTTATTAGAAATTATAAAAAATAAATACTAAAATAAATATTATTTAATTAAAATACTACAAAAATTATTTTGGACTATATAAAAAATAACAGACCGGACCGGGTAAAAAATTAAGGGTCTACAGTTTGCCCCCTGCTTGAACGATCTGAGACTTTAGTAAAAAAGAGTGAAAAGCAATAAGAATTAATTTTTCTGAGATAGTTGAGGTTTTAGGTTCTGGACTTGGTTCGAGTTCTAGACTCAAGGATAATTTTAGGTTTTGGACTTAAGGGTAATTTTAGGTTCTTGACCCGTGATAAGTTCTGGACTTAAAAGAGATTTTAGGTTCTAATCCTAAGGATAATTTGGGTTTTGGACCCGAGCTAAGTTCTAGATGTTGCGCTCTAATTAACTCTACCACAAAGCGTCACTCGCAAGTATACGAGGTAGCTGTAGCAAAGGTGATCGCCCCAAGGTCGTCTCACAAGGAAGCTAAAGTAGCAATTGATTATCAGATTATAAATAACAAGTAAAGAATAAATTTAAATTGCTAACAATTAATAAAGACAGATTGATCAAAGTTTAGAACAATAAAAGTAAATTGAGCTGATGTTTTGATTCACTTAATAGAAGGGTCTAGGGTTTGCACTTCTCTACTATTTATATGCATGAACGGTTATTCCTCTTAACCAAATTAATTTCAAAGATTAAATCTCAAGCAACTTAATTAATTGAATAAAGGAAATAAGCTCTCGCATTCAAACCTCTCTCAAATAATCTTGTTACGATTGAAATAATCTTTTCCTAGGTTATATTTCTAATTCACCTAAGTCCTTAATTGAATTGTTCCAGCATTAGACTTCATCTCTCAATCCATCATCTAATACCTAAAACACATAATTGGTGGCCAGTCAATTATATATTAACAATATTCCATTCAATAAAGGCTTAAAGAAATAATTAAGTTAAGAGTAATAACCAATTCATACAATCATAGCAGATCCATACAAACCCTAGACTAGATCAAATTAGTTCATAATGCTATCAAACATACTCATCTCATTAATATTCAAAGAAATCAATTTAGACATGATAATATCCATAAATGCAATTCCAATGAAAATAAAGAGATAAAGTTCAAGAACAAAACCAAATTACAAACTCCTTGAAGCTTCTGAAGAATCTCTTGTTCAAATCTTGCAAGAAGGATGTATCAATGGCTAGAAGAATCTAATCTAAGCTAGATTAATCAAAGTGTAATCAAAATCAAAGAAAACAAATGTGAAACCCTAAGTTCTTCTCTTTGACGGCTGATCCAATCTCAAACTCTCAACCCCCTCCTCAAAACCCTAACTTTATTATTTATATGAAACCTCCGCGCGTCTTCATTAATCCATGAGTGACACGGCCAAGCTGAAAGAGACTTGGCCGTGTCTGAGGTCTGTGGAGGGACACGGCCACAAGCCTGGCCATGTCCCTTGCTTGTGTTTTCTACTGCTTGATTTTCTTTCTTTGATTTGGACTTGAGTGAGACACGGCCAAGTTGGATGAGACACGGCCATGTTGGATGTCTTTGGAGGGACACGGCCACAAGCTTGGCCGTGTCCCTTGAGTGTGTTCACTTTTGTGAGAATTTCCTCTTTTCTTTTTTGGAGTGATTGAGTGACACGGCCAATTTGGAGTTCCCTTGGCCGTGTTGGACAATTTTGGAGGGACATGGCCACAAGCTTGGCCGTGTCCCTTGCATGTGTCACCTTCTGTGTCTTGTGGCTTCTCTTTAGCTTGATATGGGACACGGCCAGTGGCTTGGCCGTGTCCTCTACATGTGTCAGCTACTGTCCAATTTTTCCTTCTTCTTGGTTCCTTGGCTTTTTAACCTAAAACAAAACTTGAAACAAACTTTAAACAGGAATTAAATGAACATTAACCAACAAAACATAAACACACACTAAAAACTAGAACAAAAATGACATAAACACTGAAATAAACTAAAACTACCAAAATTAATGAAAACACTAAATAAACTGATTAAAACTACCAAAATACCTAAATAAAACAATAATTATCATAATAAATAAGACACAAATCTATAACAAAAACTAATAAAACACTAGACTTAAAAGAAATTTTAGGTTCTGGACCTAAGGATAATTTGGGTTCTGGACCCGAGCTAAGTTCTGGACTTAAAAGAAATTTTAGGTTCTGGACCTAAGGATAATTTGGGTTCTAGACCCGAGCTAAGTTCTGGACTTAAAAAGAAATTTTAGGTTCTGGGTTCTGGACTTAAGGATAATTTGGGTTCTGGACCCGAGCTAAGTTCTGGACTTAAAAAGAAATTTTAGGTTCTGGACCTAAGGATAATTTGGGTTCTGGACCCGAGCTAAGTTCTGGACTTAGAAGAAATTTTAGGTTCTGGACCTAATGGTAATTTGGGTTCTGGACCCGAGCTAAGTTCTGGACTTAAAAGAGATTTTAAGTTCTGGACCTAATGGTAATTTGGGTTCTGGACCCGAGCTAATTTCTGGACTTAAAAGAAATTTTAGGTTCTGGACCTAAGGATAATTTGGGTTCTGGACCCGAGCTAAGTTTTGGACTTAAAAAGAAATTTTAGGTTCTGGACCTAAGGATAATTTTGGTTCTGGACCCGAGCAAAGTTCTAGACTTAAGGGTAATTTGGATTCTCGATTCTAAACTAGATTTGGATACTCGATCCAAAACTGGATTTAGATACTCGATCCTAAAGTGGACTTGGATACTCGATCCTAAACTAAATTTGGATACTTGATCCTAAACTGGGTTTGGATACTCGATCCTGAATTAGATTTGGATACTCGATCCTAACTGGATTTGGATACTCGATCATAAACTGAATTTGGATACTCGATCCTAAACTAAATTCGGATACTCAATCCTAACTGGATTTGGATACTCGATCCTAAACTGGATTTGGATGCTCGATCCTAAACTAGATTTGGATATTCGATCCTAAATTGATTTGGATACTCGATCCTAAATTGAACTTGGATACTCGATCCTAAACTGGATTTGGATACTCGATCCTAACCAGATTTGGATACTCGATCCTAAACTAAACTTGGATACTCAATCCTAAACTGGATTTAGATACTCGATCCTAACTGGATTTGAATACTCAATCCTAAATCGGATTTGGATACTCAATCCTAAATTGGATTTGGATGCTCGATCCTAAACTGGGTTTGGATGCTCGATCCTAAATTGATTTTGGATACTCGATCCTAAACTATATTTGAAAGTGAGTTTGGAAAAATTTTGTATACGCATAATACTCAAAAATTAAAATGGAAAAACTCTGCCCCCTGTATAGGCACAAACCAATAATTTTTTTCATGCAGGCTCTAACTGATATTTATATTTTGTCTTGTTTTTTACATAAGCATGCATCTCTTCTTTCTTTTGCAAGATTACTGGAACTTTCTCAAGTAATGGGCTTTCCATGCCCCCCTGATTTGATATCTTCTTTTGATTGTTTACTTCACAGGGTGTTTGCTGTTCACTTTGACAAGGAATAGACAATACAAGACAAGAAAGTACGATGTGATATGCTCATATATGCATGATATGCATGAATAATACTTACAATGGTTCCATTGACTCACAGACCGAGATTATCAGCTGAAATGCTCTCACGGATTTCTTTCAGAAGCCCATTCAATTCTTGCACTGGAGTTACAGAATGCTTCACATTTATGCCTTTTATCTTCGAGATGTTGAAAATATGAGTGGTGGAGACCCCAAGTTGCAAAGTCAGGGATACATCCATTTCAAACTATGTTTCAGCATGTCAGTTGGTAGCTTCTTCATAACCTTGGCAGTAATCATTTCCTTTGCCCAATGTGTCCTTTGAGTTTTAATGATGCAATAAACTTCTCTTAACTTGAAGGCTTTGTGTGACAAAGACATTTTTTATTTTTTGAATTTTGATTTTGAAATCAAATGTTGGCTTTGCCAAATCAATGGCAATGTACCTCAGGACTCGATCTTCAAAATTAATATATCTATAACGTGATAACCCTAGTTACCGTACTAAACTTGGGAATCATTTCTA
Source organism: Garcia nutans (assembly GCA_947685225.1). Lineage (NCBI taxonomy): Eukaryota > Viridiplantae > Streptophyta > Magnoliopsida > Malpighiales > Euphorbiaceae > Garcia > Garcia nutans. Next base: position 6,610,923 of record CANTUV010000013.1, read on the forward strand.
TTTAACCAAGAATTGTTGCACTTCAGATAGGCACATACACATTACTTGGCCAAAGATCTTATTGAGTTTAAATATTGTCTATCTCATATGCATACTTATTCAAACTATCTCCACTAATAGACTCTACCTACCAATAGAGATCAACAGGTCTTTGATAGGCTTGAAATGTGGTCTATAAGGGACATGGGTTTAAATGAAGGCCATTTTGAGATTAGAGCTGATGTGACACAAAGGATAAACCTTTACACTACAAACTGCTTGTTGGAACTTTAGAGGGTTGGGAGTAATCTTGCTAGACTCCAAATTCCTTCTATCTTCTTGGCATTAATTTGGATCTTGATTGGGACAATCTTTGTTTCTTGGCATAAAGTTTGGTACCCAAATCTATTTCTTTTCTTCTTTTCCCTTTTCAAGAATCGGATGATCTTTTTTCCCTTTTCTTTGATTTTGATCAAATCTTTGGTTGGATTGGACCAATTTAAGTCAAATTGTCTTTATAAATCAAATGGAAGCCTTTTTCTTCTTTAGGTAAAAGAGAATTCAGTTGGCTTTCTGAACCGCCTTTTTAGGTTTTTTCTTTCTTTCTTTCTTTTCTTTTTTCCTTTTTTCTTTTGTCATTTTTTTCTTCTTTTTTCTTCTTTTTTCTTCTTCTTTTCTTTTCTTCTTTCTCTTTTTTTTTTGGTTCTAGCTCTAAAAGAGTTATCTTGTTTGTACCAACTCGGGTTTCTAATAATGAATGAGTGGAGGGGTATTAATCTGCTTCAGTCTTGACTTGATTTGTGATATTTGGTCTAATTCAGTTGAACTTCAACTACCCTTATAGTCTTGAGAACTTCAACTACCCTTATGGTCTTGAGAACTTCGACTATCTTCATGGTCTTAACTATTCATTTCTTTCTTTGATCTTCTTGCCTCTTCATCTTAGTGATCATAAGACTTGTCAAAAGTATCACAACAGCTCAGGGTAAGTTGTTGAGGTTATATGCCAATGAAAAGAAAGCTAAAACTTTATGAAGGCTCAAAGGGACAACTAGGGATTGATATTTAATAGGGTGGATATAAGTTGTTGGCTAACAAAACAATGCCTAGAACATCTCTCCCTTAAATAATTATAGTTCAATTTCACCTCGAAAGTTTGTCAAAGCATGTTCTAAGACTGACTAGGACCTAGACAAAGGTCATTATGCAAGAGCCCTCTCTAAGTAAGCATACACAACTCAATGCTATAGAGCAATTCCCTCACCTAGTAAAGTCATTCAAGTCATGATGCCTAGACACATTAATTTATTAATATCAAGCCAGATTCCTCATTGGTTGAGCACCAAAATGAACAAAGACCAACAAAAATTTATATGAAAGTAATTTATTCAAACAAATTTAAATTTGAAAAACACAATAGTTCCAAAATATTAAAGAAAGTAAAATTGAAAAGTAACATTCAAGCTAAGGAAAGTTTGTTGAGTTTAAGCTTCTTTTCCTTTCACATCTTCAATATTTCCATCTTGAAAGAATAATAAAAAAAAATCTTCTTCCAATCATTTTCCCACCATGAAGGTTGCCGGTGGAGGTACTCTTCCAAACTTAGGCAAATGATTGTTCTTGTTATTGGGCTTGTCCGGCTCCGGTAGATTCCCACTATCGATTAGATCTTGGACCTCATGCTTCAATCGGGTAAATCTATTAGTCTCATGTCATTGAGTCTGATGAAATTGATAAAAAGTCTTAGTATCAAATTTTGGGGGTAAAGGATTTGGCAAAGGTCGAGGGGCTAATGGATATAATAGTCCCTTCTTTTATAGCTTGTTAAATACCCAAGACAAAAGGCTTCCCCAGATCTGAAAACTGCCTTCTATTTGCTTGACCAGTTGTATTAACATCAACTTCTTTTTGCGTGCTTTGATTTCCAGACTGATAGTTTCCTTTCTCATTCCTTCTTGCCGAAAAGCGATTCTTCTCCCTTTTCCATTCTTCAATTTGCAGACCGGCATGGAGAAGACCTTTGAAATCACAGATGAGTGTATGAGACATCCTTTCATGAAGACTAGGCAGCACCCCTCTCACAATCATCCTTATTTGATCAGATTCATCAGGCCTCTTCTTGAGCAAAGCAGCCTTGTTCCTCCATCTTTTCACATAGTCCATAAAATTTTCATTTGGCCTTTGTCTAATGGACTCAACTTCCATTAAGGTAACTTCCATCTCAACGTTGTATCAATATTGTTGGATGAAGGCCTTGTATAGCAAATCCCAACTCTTTTGTGTTCCTTCTTCTGAGGTATTGAACCAATTTTGGATAACAGGATCCAATGAGAGCATAAAGTACCTTAGAGTTTGAGCCTTAGTAGCTCGGGCAAACTGCATAGCAGTGATATACTGCTTCACATGGAGGTGAGAATTTTCGGTTCCATCAAACTTTGCAAAAGATGGTATCTTGAACTTGTACGGAACTTCTTCATCTAGCTCAAATAATTTGTCAACTTCGGACATTTCTTTGATTTTCAACTTCTTCTCAAATTTCTTTTCTAAGTCTGCAATCATCTTTTCAACAGCAGAAGTTTCGGTTTTCTCCATAGCTGATCTTTCAACAATCTTCGGTTCTTTCTTCTTGTCTTAAGGATATTGGTAGTATTGAGCCCAATCATCATCATCATCAATGATCACCTTTTCATCATCAAAAACCACTTCACCAACTTTAGTCTTCCCTTTGTTCTTTGGCTTCTTAGTGCTAGCAGATGCTTCGGCATGATTTGCTAAAATCGCAGCCAATTGGTTCTTCATGGTCTCAACTAGGGCCTCTTTTATTTCTTCCATCTTGGCATTGAGGGCATCATCCACCATTCTTTGGATTTGTTAGGGCTCCATTGTTTTTGGTGAAAAAGAGATTGAGTCATTGCTAGATTCTTCGTCTCCGGCGTAGGTCAGATTGTCGTAAGCTTTTGAACTGTCGTATTCCAAGGCTGTGAGCTAGAAAGGATCAATGATATGAGATGCAAATGTATGCATGTATGCATAAACAATCAACAAACAAGGACAAATAGGATGTTCCTTCCAATCTTATAACATCCACACACGAATGGCGAGTCTCTTTTTCTAGGTATATGGTTAACAAAATACCAACATGGGGTACCTTGTTTTTGAATATTTCCCTCTGATGTTTCAACCAATAGTTATATTTTTGAAAATGGAAATCAGTTCATAATAATTCGCATTAATTAGGTTTTAATCCATTCAACCAACTATAGTAGCTTTATGCTATATTGGATTAAAACTAAATTAAGAGGTTTATTATAGATAGATTTCTCACTTGAAAAAGTAACTAATGATTCATGCCAAAAACAATCACATGGTTAATTATTCTTAGTATAAATTAGGCTCACAATTGATTTTTGGTATTTGGTAATTGACCTAAATAATTTGCAAGCTCTTTGTAAGAAGAGGTTGGATGAAAATAATTTTGTTTCTAAGCCCATTGTATAAAGATTTTTGAAAAAATAGATTTTGGGCTTAATATTTGTGTCATGAGCAAAAGAATTTTTGAAAAGTTTTGAGAAAAGTTTTATATCCAATGACCATCTTAAAAATTTTTAAAAATTATTTTGGTCTTTTGGACTTCAAAGAAAAATTTATTTGAGTTCACAATGTACTTAGATTATATTAGAAAAAGAGCAAACCAAATAGGCCATGATTTAAGCCAAGACAAATTAACCATAGTCAAACAACATGTATTTGGGGTAAAAACCTAAGGAAAGTAACTAGGCCAATTACATGAGCTGTATATACCAAATGGTACGAGGCTATGAGTGGTTATGCCATGCTCGATCTCTATACCTGAGTGAAAATATGGTATCCCTTACATAACATAACACGGGTAACACGAGCGTCCTAACTCACGCACACGATGTAATCTAATATGATGCAATGGATAATATAAAGAATAGAATAATATAAAGACCAACAGAATCAACTTCTCTTATCCCCAGTGGAGTCGCCACTGTGAGCGGGGATTTTCGCCCCCACTCCCAGTGGAATGGTTCTTGTGACTTCGGCACTGTTTCGGCTCGGGGCCTTAGAGAACACGGACCTAAGTCTGGAGAAAATGGAGTCACCACCCGGATGGGCTGGGAAAAAGAAAGGGGTGGATGACTCGATTCTTAAGGAATCCCCAACCCCCTAATGGGTTCGAAAAGTTGGGTACGCGTGGGAAAGGTCAGAAATGGCCCAGCACCTCCACAACGCCCGGTTCATTGGAACCGGCCTCCTTTATAGGTCTTAATATTATAAAATTCTTAAATATAACAATATTATCCATATTACACACAACAATTGAAATAAAGTATCATTATATTAAAATCAAAGCAATGTCCAAGCAAAATAAATAAATGGACACCCATCCGAGGATGGAAACATGTCCTTACATCATCCATGTCTAAACTAATAGGATACCCACCAAAACGTAGAAACATGTCCTTTACATTGGTCTAAAATATAAAAGCAATTTAAATTACGTGATATTTACCTAATGAGGTACCCACAGTGGAAACATACCTCTTACAATTTTAATACTAAAACAAACAAATAATAACAATAAAGAAAACATCCATTCATGATAAATTAAATAAATCAAGCATCAAAATTAAATAAATCAACCATCAAAGCATATAATAAACTACATAATCAAATCTAAAAATAAAGCAAGTAAAGATATAAATTAGGGTTTACTGTTTCTATTTAAAGTTCATTAATTAACATTTAGGGTTTTGGAATTTTAGTATTATTAGGGTTTGTAATTCTTAGCTACTATAAAGGTTTTAAGAGAATTGAATTGGATTAGGGTTTTATAACTTTAAGAAATTGATAAGGTTCTTTGATTGATCAAATTAGGGTTTGAGGGGTAAAGTTATGAAATTAGGGCTTTAGAATATTAAGATATTAGGATTTATAATTCATGGCTACTGGATTGTTGTTTTAGGCTTACTGTATTGAGTTTTAATGTTTGGATTTATAAGATTTTAAGGTTTTAAGAATTAGGGTTGAGGAAAATTAGGGGTTTTGATATTTTAGAAGACATATTTGACTTTATGATTTAAGAAAATAGTTTAAAGTTTTATAAAAGTAATTGTGATTTTTAGAAACTGTAAAGTAAGTTAGAGTTTGGAGATTTAACAAAACATTTGGAAATTTTGGAAAAAAGTTAGAGGAAAATAATTTAGGGTTTTTTTTTAAGTTTTTGGAAATAGACAAAACGATTTAAGGTTTTTGGAAACAAAAGAAACGAATTAGGGTTTTTAAGGTATTTGAAATTAGGCAAAACGATTTAAGGTTTTTGGAAACAAAAGAAATGAATTAGGGTTTTTAAGGTATTTGGAAACAGAAGAAATCATTTAGGTTATTGAAACGAAGATCAAGGTTACTACATATTTATTGATCAAAGTTTTGTATGTATATTCTTATGAATCAAAGAAACAAAGCTGCTGCAATCATGAGTAATGTATAATTAAGGATTAAACCTACGTAGTTGGTTTCACCAAAAAGATGCCTTCTGGATGAACAAAGACAAAGGCAAGGTTGCTGCCTTTGATGGATTGATTGCTTCTTCTTGCTCCTCTCAAATCTAAAGTCCTACTCTCCGATCCAAGTCCCAAGTTCTCGTCCTGTTTTTCTGTGTTTTAAAATATTATTTATAGGAAAATTTATAAGATTAATTCTAATTGTTTAAGGAAACTAAGATTAATTAGGAAAAGAAACTAAAACCAAATAGAGTTTAGTTTCGGAAAAAAAAAATTATGTTGAAAAATTTTGCTGGCGAAATTGCGAGCGTTGGCAAGAAACTGCAAGGCGAGGTGCGAAATTGCAAGAGCTGGGCTCGAGAATTGGCGCGGCCAGCCAATTTCGCAGCAGGAATTTCCTGCGGCGAAATTGGCCTTGGCCAATTACTTTCGGCGGCGAAATTGGCCTTGGCCAATTACTTACGGCGACGAAAAATTCGTCGTCGATTTCTCCGTTGCCATTTTTTATTTTTATTTTTATTTTTATTTATTATTATTTATTTATTTTATTAAAAATTATAAAAAATAAATACTAAAATAAATATTATTTAATTAAAATACCACAAAAATTATTTTGGACTATATAAAAAAAATAACAAACCGGACTAGGTCAAAAATTAAATGTCTATAATAACTCTAATAAATTAATTAAATTAGGACAGATGTAAAAGAAACATAAAGGAGGAGATGAGTGTATTTTTTAAAGAAAGAGGAAGAAGAAGATGAAGATGAGCATATTTTTTAAAGAAAGGGGATTAGAAAGATGCAATAAAGAAGAAGATGCAAAATAGGAAAGAAAAAAGAACGTAATAAAATATCATATCTTTTAAAAAATAAAATATAAGAAAAAGGTAAAAATTAAAAAATTAAAAATAACAGCAATAAAATTAAAAATCAAAATCAAAATGTAATATATGGTACAATTTCTTCAAAATTTAAACCATGCTAAAAATTGAAATTATTAATATACATAAGCTTTCATGCATATATTCCCTTAATAGGTATGAAATTTATATCAAATAAAATCTTAGAAAGATCGCTTCAATACAAATTGATTCGTGAAAAATACGCATTGAGAACTGGAAAAACAATTACAATAATGAATTATAAAATTCAATATCTAAGATCACAGAAAAATAAAAGATACAAATAAAATATTGCGTTGTAAAAGTAGAATACACATGCAAATAGTGCAACTGTCAGCTACTAATAAAGAAAAATGTAAAAAACCAAATTGAAATTTCACTTTCCTTTTGGTACAGAGACAGCTCAGAAAAGAATAACAAGAACTAATCTGTTGAGTGTATTTCTTACAAAATAGATAAAATTATCGTAGCTCAGGCCCTTTCCCCATCTCTTCTTGCTTTGCAAGGAAGACCATATTTTTAAAATATTTTATAATATTGCTAGACTGAATCTAAACTCATACAGAATTGGGAAGATGTATAGAATGAAAGTGATTGTTTCCAAAAATCCCTGCTTCATAATCAGTTCATACAGATCAAATGTTCAGCGGTTCTGCCTCTGTATCCTTTTCCTTCAATGCTGCCCAATCTTCTGTTTCTGCAATAGATGCCACAGATAAATGTTAGGAAACTTTAAGCAACCAGTTCCATAAAATGCTGAATAATGCACGTATTGGAGATCAACACAATAAGGCGAGAGTATTAATGAATGCAAGGATCATACTTGGCTTCTCTGCAATGAGCATGAGCTGCCCCTGCAAGATAGATGCCACAAAGAGGAAAATCGAGCACATGCCAAACATGACAGTGATAGGGAATGCATTAACCTTCAAAAAAGATAAAAACAAGGGATCAGTAATTGACACATTAGGAGAATCAGTGAAAACACATCTTCCATCATGTTGTAAGTGTGTGGGTGGGACAGATGATAGTTGGCTTTAGAAAGATATGCTTGCAGCATGGAGCAAAGACGAGCATTTTCACATCACGTGTTGATCATGCATGATATAAAATGCCAGTTTCATTAAACTTAGCCAACCAAAATGAACCAAAAGACTCGATTTGATATGGTATGATTAAAGTTAAACCTCAGAAATACTAGTATTAGAGTAAATGCAGCAAAAAATGGTGTGATTTTTTAACCAGGGTTTTTCCAGCCCTGTAAACAACTTTAAAGACCCTAGTCCTCATGGGGGTAGGTATATGAAGTAAAGCCTAAAACATACATTGTACAAAATGATGCAGACGAAGATATTGAGGGGGATGCGGAAGAAGTTCATAATAGTGCTTCTGGCCTCCTCGGGAATGTACTGGGATCTCATCTTCATAATTGATGGCCAGAATATCCCAACACAAGCCTCAAAGGTACAGAAACCAAGAAGCTGGATACAACCTGAATATGAGATGCCTCCACCTTTCACTTCAGAAGGTGCCACTAAGAACTGTTTCATACAAGAGAGGTTAGACATCAATAGAAAACTTGAAAAGAAGGAAAAGAAAGGTGTAAACCAATAGATGGAATCCACACATACGTTGGTTGCAACAGGAAGCATAAGAGAGATAGAGGAGACAACAAAAATAATCTGCATGTAGCTTTCTACCCTTGGTGACGAGCGAGCCATTAATCGAGATGCAAGGGAGCTTCCTAACATTGATGCCAACATGAATGTTGCAAAAATAAAACCATGAGGAATGTCCTCTTCATTGGGGCTCAAAGCAGGCGTCCAGAGGAACACAAAGGTATACATAGAACCTTCAAACAGCGACTGAATGGCACCCAGAAAAGCAATTTTCTTATCTGAAGAAAATGTAATACAACTTTAAGGGAAAAAAATAATAAGAGAGAAACATGGAAAACAAATGCTAAAAATTATAATTTTGTAGAGCGGTTGACCATGATTATCATATATGCAATAGCAATAAGGCAGAATGGAAAGGGAAATAAAATTAGCTTGCCAAGTGCCACATTGAAAACACAAGTATAGTACAAAACAAGTATTGGACTTTACCAGAAGCAATGGCAACGGCAGCATTCCTAAATTGGGTAAACAAATCCTTGCTCTCTGAAGGGTCTCCATAATTCTCTGTCCATGATGACAAAATGATGGCCATTCCAATTGCAAGAAAGCATGCAGCAGCATCAAAGGGAGCCACAGGCCCAAAAGAAAATGTATCTACAAGAAGGTTTCCAAACAGTCCAGACAAAATAGCAACAAGACCATTGCCCAGAAATATTGCCTTTGAGAAAGTTAGAGATAGCCATTGTTGATCAAAGCCCCTCTACACAGATCAAGTGAGAAAATGGAATAATTAAGATCAGAAAGCATTCAAAAATGAATATGATTTGACCGACCTGATTTTAACAAAGAACATGTAACTATAGATTCAAGCCTATCTCAACAATTCAGACGGTAGAAATATGAAGATTCAGAGGATGGAATTCAAATTGCATAAGATAAGTGAGACTGAGAAAGAGTTCTGAAATTAATGGAAAAACTTAACAGTACAAATAGGTAAAATCCAGAGAGAGGAAATAAAAACGCATGACAAATATGACCAGCAAAAGCAGTTTTGAAATGGTCGGAAAAACATAAAGTACAACCACTTAAAACAGGCTTTTCAAATGAAAAGAAAAATTGCAGGAAGCAAATACACAGTCAAGCACTGCTGGTTCTGCTTTGAGACTACACTGAGAACACAATTGTAAATTTCTTCACCCAGAAACTGCACTAAATATTAATGCAAAAGAAGTGTGATCTGTTACCTTATTATGCTCCGCAACTAGCCATGACTCAAATGCGGAAAATAGGAGAGAAGTAGCAATACCTCCCAAAACACGGCCTATCATCAAAACTTTGTACTGAGGGGAATGCTTGGTAATATAGCTCAGTATATATGTTATACAATAAGTAATACATGCCCTCTTTCGACCCCTGAATTCAAGGCATCCAGAATTCATCTCAAGAAAAAGAAAATAACAAAAGCATTAAAAAAAAAAGTGAAAGAACTCAAGAGCAAATAAACTCACTGTTTGTCAGCTAAAGATCCAACAATTGTCCCAAACAACATAGAGGACCCAAAACCAGCAATAAAAAGTTGTCCAATCTCTCCTTTCCCAAAACCATACTGGCTGTAAAGGAAGTACACATATGGACCCTGCAACCAGTCCCCAGCTGTTGCCACAAAGACAGTGATTTGTTAGGTAATGAATTGCAAAAATACCAACTATTACGGACAAAAGTTGAATCAACAGCTTCTACAATAAACATTAAATTTTTGTACAAGATTTCAAGAACATATTGAAACTACATGAGATTTTAATAGTTCAGTGGCAACTAATTGAAGCATAAGTTAATCTGAAAGCCACTTAAAATAAAGGAAAGATCTACATATAACCTCCATTAATTTGAAAACTATAAAAGGCCACTTTATCATTTCACAATCAAGAAGACAATTCTCAAACTAGACAGGATGACGTTGAAAAACAAGCAAAATAAACAATAAAACAAGAAGATTGATAAAATTATCAAAAACAGAAAAGTTAAATCATCTAAATAAGTATAATGCCCTGATTTTTATTAAATCTATTGTACATTGGTGGTGAGAGAATGATGATGGTTTTGATAGAAGAGATGGAAATATAAATAACATATATATCATATATAAAAGATTAAATATAAATGGTAAGATGGTTAAAGAGTGAAAAGTAAAATGTTAAAATATAAAATAATATTATTTTAAATAAAATCTTAATTAAATAATATATATTTAGTTAGTGGAAATGTATGGAAAAGCCAAAATTTTTTTAGAATTTTCATTTCTTCTCCTTCCTTCTCCTTTCTTCTTGTCTTGGCCAATTTTCATGGAGCTTGAGAGAGGGAGATTTTCATCCTTCAAATTAACAAGAAAATTTAGTTAATTTTACATAAGGATTGAAGGAAAGCTTGAGTTTTAATTCAAGTAACAAGTAATTTTCTTAACTTTTAATGATTCTTTTTAGTATGATTGATATGAGAATTGGGATTTAATGAAACATACAGAAAATTATGATATAAAATTTATGTAGTAATGGTTATTCTAAACTTGATAATGATTTGGAATGATGTTGGCTATAATTAGAGCTAGTAATTGAATATTATGAATTTGTAAGGGGATTTAGCTAATCCTAAGTTAAAGAAAGTTAATAGGGGTTTATAGATGCTTATAAGAGTTATTAATATCATCTTTGAAATTATAAATTAATTAAGAGTTGATTGAATTGAGTGAAGGAACCAATAGAGGGAAGTGAAAGATTGGGAGAAATTATTGTGCAAAGGAGTTGTTTCTCCAATTTGAGCTTCAAAAAGGTAAGTATATACTTAGATAATGTTCTTGTCTTTGGTTTGTATCATCCTAAGTTGGTATGTGTATGTTTATGTTGATGAAACTGAGGTGAAAAAGTGATTCTGGATTGCCATGGGCGTGGCCATGCAGTGCCATGGTCGTGGACTTTGAGGTGGAGCTGTTTCGTGTGAAAATAGTAACGAAACAGAAGCAAAATGAATGCTACGGGCGTGGCCCTTGAATGCCACGAACGTGGGGGTACTCAAAGGTGTTTTGTAGCTTCATTTCATATCCCACAGGCATGGCTATTGGATGCCACGGCCGTGGGGTTAGTTTGTTGACATTTATTATCGTATTTCGCACTATATGGGTGTAGTAAATGGCTTGCATAGCTAAGTCTTTATATATATTGTATTAAAAATGCATTTGTAGTTATAAAGTGGAGAATTATGATAAAATATGTTGATTATGTTAATTGTTAATGAATTGATGAGTTCCATGGTGAAAAACGCATATATGCATAGTGTGGAATGTTGTTTATTGTCTTATGCTTTATCTAGTTGCCAAAAGATAGCATTTTTTTATTGGCATACCATACGTGATGGGATGAGGCACTAGGTGTCACAGAGATGTTACCATATTCCTGAGCAAGACACATGAGGTGTCATATTGATGATTATACTGTGGATGAAACACTGGGTGTCACCGATGCATTTACGTCCACTAGCGAAATACAAAGGTGTCATTGATGATTATATTGTGGATGAGATACTGGGTGTCACAGATGTATTTATGTCCACTAGCGAGGCACAAAGGTCTTATTATTGATGAGATAGGCCAAAGCAGTGGTTCTGGAACTAGGTTAGTGTATAAGATTGTTAGGCCTAATGCATGATTGTTTATGTATATAATAAAGATGAGAATGTATATAACATTAAAACTTATGCATGTTCATATACATTTGTCATAGTAATTTTACATTATCAAGCATATACCGTTGAGCTCTAAGTCTAGTGATTTATTTATCGCGCAAGTGACAGGATAAATGCTGGAAGTTCTTCTAGACCAGGATAAGTCTAGTTAGAGGTTGGATACTAGAAGCCTCTGGTTGCCACAGATTAAGTCTAAGTATAACATGTAAATATCCTTTTGAGTTAATGTATATGTAATATCTATTTTGTAAAATATAAAGAAATGAAACATGATTTAAAGATGTTTTTTAAATAAGTAATATCATGTTCTCATATTTATGAATGTATGTATGAAAATATGATATTTTGGGATGTGAGTGTATGGAAATATTTTGAGAACTATTGGATATTCACAGGTTGAATTGATTGGATTTAAGAATACTCATATTTTTATCGAAACTCGGGCAAAATTTCTGTAAACTTATTTATTTTTCTTATACCTATTTATTTATCTATATAATACTAATAACTAGTAACTAAATGACTAAGGGTGATAAAGTAACATTTTGGCAATGCTCTTATACCCTATCTGTACATACTACATATTTAAAGGTGTATATACTAAGTATGGGTAGGTTATGAGGGCGTTACATTTATTTTGGTATCAGAGAATGGTTTGAGATTCTCAACCTATGTGAGTTTTAAGTAAGAGAAAAATCGAATTTTAAAATTGATTTTAAAAGTGTTGTACATGCATATGCATAGGCATTTTAATTGATCTTTAATGTGGTAACCTTTGATCAAGTATCAGATATAGCTAGTAGAGATGTCTCGATCTCATAGATTAGATGAGAGTAGTGCAGAGAGTTTTGCTCCAGATTGGTATTGCCATCAGAGTTGGACAGAATTCACAATGTATTTCATGTTTATAAGCTACGAAGATATAGGTCGGATCCATCTCATGTATTGTCAATTGAATCTATTGAGGTGAATCCAAACTGGCACGAGAAGTGAAAGAGCTAAGAAATAAGAAAGTACCTTTGGTGAAGGATTTGTGGAGGAATCACACAACGAAAGAGGCTACTTGGGAGAGTGAACAATTCCTACGAAGCCAATATCCATAATTGTTTCAGAGCTAATTGCAGGTAATTTCGGGGATGAAATTATTTAAGGGGAGCGAATTATAATGCATGATTTTTATTGAATCTATTATACAATGGTGGTGAGAGAATGATAATGGTTTTGATAGAAGAGATGGAAATATAAATAACATATATATCATATATAAAAGATTAAATATAAATGGTAAGATGGTGAAAGAGTAACAAGTAAAATGTTAAAATATAAAATAATTTTATTTTAAATAAAATCTTAATTAAATAATATATATTTAGTTAGCAGAAAAGTATGGAAAAACAAAAAAAATTTCAGAATTTTCATTTCTTCTCCTTCCTTCTCCTTTCTTCTTGTCTTCAATTTTCATAGAGCTTGAGAGAGGGAGATTCCTATCTTTCAAATTAACAAGAAAATTTAGTTAGTTTTACACAAGAATTGAAGGAAGCTTGAGTTTTAATTCAAGTAACAAGTAAGTTTCTTAACTTTTGATGATTCTTTTTAGTAAGATTGATATGAGAATTGAGGTTTAATGAAACATATAAAAAGTTATGATATAAAATTTATGTAGTAATGGTTATTCTAGACTTGATAATGAATTGGAATGATGTTGGCTGTAGTTAGAGCTAGTAATTGAATATTAGGAAATTTGCAAGAAGATTTAGCTAATCCTAAGTTAAAGAAAGTTAATAGGGGTTTATGGATGCTTATAAGAGTTATTAATATCATCTTTGAAATTATAAATTGATTAAGGGTTGATTGAATTGAGTGAAGGAACCAATAGAGGAAAGCGAAAGATTGGGAGAAATTATTGTGCAAAGGAGTTGTTTCTCCAATTTGAGCTTTAAAAAGGTAAGTATATACTTAGATAATGCTCTTGTCTTTGATTTGTATCATCCTAAGATGGTATGTGTGTGTTATGTTGATGAAAATGAGGTGAAAGAGTGATTCTGGATTGCCATGGGCGTGGCCATGCAATGTCACGGTCGTGGGCTTTGACGTGGAGCTGTTTCAAGTGAAAATGGTGACGAAACATAAGCAAAATAAATGCCACAGGCGTGGCCCTGTATGTCACGACCGTGGGGGTACTAAAAAATGTTTTATAGTTTCATTTCACATCCCACGGCATGGCTATTGGATGCCACGACTATGGGGTTAGTTTATTGACGTTTATTGTCGTATTTCACACTATATGGGTATAGTAAATGGCTTGCATAGCTAAGTCTTTATATATATTGTATTGAAAAGGTATTTTTGATTATAAAGTGGAGAATTATGATAAAATATGTTGATTATGTTAATTGTTGATGAATTGATGAGCTTTATAGTAAAAAAACTCATATATGCATAGTGTAGAATGTTGTTTGTTGTCTTATGCTTTATCTAGTTACCAGAAGATTATGTTTGGTGATTGGCATGCCATACGCAATGGGGTGAGATACTGGGTGTCATAGAAATATTATCATGCCCCTAAGCGAGACACATGAGGTGCCATATTGATGATTACGCTGTGGATGAGACATTGGGTGTCACAGATATATTCACGTCCACTAGCGAGACATAGAGGTGTCATATTGATGATTACATTGTGGATGAAATATTGGGTGTCACAAATATATTTACGTCCACTAGCGAGACACATATGTGTCATTATTGATGAGATAGGCCATAACAGTGGCTCTGAAACTACGTTATTGTATAAGATTATTAGGCCCAATGCATGATGATTGTTTATGTATATGATAAAGATGAGAATGTATTTAACATTAAAACCTTATGCATGTTCATATACATTTGTTATAGTAATGTTGCATTATCAAAATATATACCGATGAGCTCTAGACTTAGCGCGATTTATTTATTGCGCAGGTGACAGAATAGACGCTGGAAGTCCTTCTAGACCGGGATAAGTCTAGTTAGAGGTTGAATAATAGAAGCCTCCGGTTGCCACAGATTAAGTCTAAGCATAACATGTAAATATACTTTTGAGTTGATGTACCTGTAATATCTATTTTATAAAATATAAAAAATTGAAAAATGATTTAAAGATGTTTTGTAAATAAATAATATTATGTTCTCATATTTATGAATATATCTATGAAAATATGAGATTTTGCGATGTGAGTGTATAAAAATATTTTGAGAATTATTAGATATTCACATGTTGAATTAATTGGATTTAACAATACTTATATTTTAATCGAAACTCCAGCAAAATTTTTGTAAACTTATTTTTTTATACATATTTATTTATCTATATAATATTAATAAACAGTAACTAAATGACGAAGAGTGATAAAATAATATTTTGATAATGCTCTTATATCCTGTCTGTACATACTGTATATTGAAGGTCTGTATACTATATATGGATAAGTTATTAGGGTGTTACAATAACTATTATATCAAGCTCATTGTTCTACAAAACCTGCACGATTGAAAAGAGGGGAGAAAAAAATCAGTACAAAACACTTGGAACTCTTAAGTAAGTTGGGAAGAAAATGAAGTCATCTCTAAGACAGCAAAAAAACATTACAGACCCACTTGTGAATCCCAGATCCCACATGAAAAATCTAACCCAACTGACAAATTGCAGAAATTTAGCACTAGAAGACATTTTCTAGCTCTGACAATCTAAAATAGAACTACCCTAAAGTTGCATTTCAGAGAAAACTTAAGTGAATCTCCGAAAGAAGAAATGGAAAAAAAGATAGATACAAATGGCAATGAGCAAGCAATGAAGTAGGAAATAGAACGATACCCATCATGAGAGAGTAAGCAATAAGGTAATTGTTCTTGAAGGAATTGAAAGCAGAAGAGGTGTTGATTCCATCTTTGGCCGTCTTGCTAAGCTCGAGCAGTGCCACCACTGCTCCTAAACCTCCAAAAACCAAATAGTAAAGCACCTCCATTTCTTTATAGAATTTCAGAGATGACTTTGTTTTTGTTATTGCTATGGTTATCTACCCTCTCTTTCTGCACTAAGATTCTATCGTTCATTTACATTAAACGACTTGTATATATTTATATAGCTTCTATTCAGGGCCGTCTTAAATATTTAAAGGGTTCTGTTCTTAGAGAAAAACAGAATAAATTAGACCATATTCCTAACTTGAACCAAATTATTTTCAAAAATTAAAAAAAAAGAAAAAAATTATAATTTGAGACTGGAGGGAGAGAAAAAAAAATTTTTGTCAATGGAGGGAGAGAAAAAATATATATATTTAAATAAATATATTTACTAATTTTTGTTTCATCTTGGGCCCTGTGCAAACTGGGAGCCCTGTGCAGTAGCCCAGTTTACACAGGGCCTTCACCGGCCTTGCTTCTATTCCAATTATTATTATTATTATTATTATTATTATTATTAATAAGTATTTATTTTCAATATGTTAAACACTTGAGCCAACTCAGGACTTGCTACTGCATTGAATTTCAAATATTTTTTTTTAAAGTTAATATTTTATAAATTTAAATTTAATATATCACTAGTCCATGTTGACTTTAAAATTATCAAGTTAATTAATTAATGTAAAATCTTAATAAATTAAATTTATATTTTTTAAAATTAATAGTGCTATTTATATGTGTGCGTGTGTGTGTGAAAACTTAGTTGTTTGTCCTACAGATTAATGACATTTTGAATTGATTAATTATTTAGTACGATTTGAGTTAAATTTGTAGATCATGATTTTTCATTTTTTTTTATTTGGAATTACCAGATAAATGTTTTTCACCGATACTGTTTTGGAATAATAATGAGATAATAGATCAATATTTGAGGGAAGGTGCAGGCACTGGAAGCAGAAAATTAAAGATAATTGGAACGTGCAGGATCTAGTCCACAAGGACGCGTTTTCATATTTGGTGTTTTAGTAGGGAAGGATGACACGTGGCGAGATCTAAATTATTTTTATTGTATTTTACTCTTATTCTTTAGCGTCGGACCTGTCGGTGGTTCAGCGGGCCTGGGGCTTAGTGCTGTAGTGCGCGTGTTCAATATGGCACGTCTTGGATACCCTACAGCTAAGCATTTCTTCACCAAGTGGGCCCCATTTGTATGGTCCGACCGGATATATAATGTGGGCAATAGAACAAAGAATTTTAGGATAATTTACAAAAATAATTTAAAAATTAAAAAAAAAAGTGCAACCAAAAAATTTATAAAAACATTACGGATATATCAAAAATTTATAAAAATATGTTTTTTTTAGGTATGTTGGGTATATTTTTAATATATAATGAATATATTTTTAATATATATCATAAAAATATAAAAAATATATATTTTTATAAACTGTACAAAAACATAATAAAAATAAAATTTTAGACAAAAAAATAGTATGTTATGTAATTTTCTCAATAATTTAATAATCTTTTAAGCAATAAAAATTTCATAAAGTAAGTTACACAATATATCTCTTCTTAACTTTCAATTTTTTTAATTTTACAACACTTAATTTTTTTTTTCATTTCTATGTTTTTTACAATTATAATTATAATATAGTTATTTTTTTAAAATATAGCTCTTTTTCTTTTCCTTTTTATGCCTCTACATTTTTTTTGTTCCTCCATCTTTTTCTTTTTTTATCTCCTATCTATAAACTCAAAATTTTTCACAATTAAATTAAAATTTAGTCTGCTATAGTCACAAAGCAACTTGAATCCCTCAAAACGGACATCGGACGAAGACGAACGGGCTTCAAAAATTTTGTTGTACAGCAATGGGCCTGATGTGGTAGCACAATAAGCCTGTAGCACTCGTGAATTTTAAATACTATTAAATAATTAATTTGGAGGGTAGTAATATATTGAAAGAGAGAAATATAATATATATACATAATATATACTTGATGTATATATAAAATATACATTACATATGCATATACGTAAAATATATATAGCATATAAATGAGGTATAAATGAGATAAAAATATATAAATATATATTTAATATCGGAAAGATGATAATTAAAATAAAAGAAAAATAAAAGTCAAACTAAGAAGAAAATATATGGTTAGGATTTAAGGTGGAAAATAATAAATTAAATAATTAAATAAATTAATATTTATTGATGGAATTTAAGAAAGAAATAAAAAAGAGTCTTCTCAAAAGAGTCTTCTTCTTCCTTCCTCCCATGCCATGGCCGAATTTTATACTTAGAGAGAGAATTGCTTCCAAACACTCTAAATTCTATAAAGATTCCATATGATTCAAAGTGATTTTGAAAATTTAACAAGGTTTCAAGTAAGCAATTCTTCTTTTAAGCTTGTTTTCATTGATTCTAAGATTGTGTTTGAGATGGCTGGAGAGAGAAAGTCTATGTAAATTAGTAAAATTGGTAGTAAATAAGTTAATAATGGATATGTGATGATTTGTTGAGATAAATATAATTGATGAATTTAGAGTTATGAAAAAATTATATAAAAATTAGGGTTTTAATATGGGTAATTTTAATTATTGTAATGAGATGTTTTAATATTGTTTTAATATGTGTGTGTGTGTGTATATATATATATATATTTTTATAGTTAGAAATTGAATATAGGTAAGTTTGGAAGAAGTTAGGGTTTATGGCAAAAATATGTGAAATTAGAATTTTTGAAGGAGATGTTTATAATTATTAAATTGAATTGTATTGATGTTGTTTTGATATATAAGTAATTATTTTATGATTGGATATTGAAAATAAGTTAGGAAGATTAAAGTTTGAGAAAAGTAGTAAAGGGTGAAAATGGGATTTTGTTGAGATTTTGATAGAAATTGTGTAATTAATGGAAGTTTTATAGTAATTAAGTATGAAAATGATTTTAAATGAATAATATTATTTATAGTTTAATTTATGTGTTTAGGTTAAGATAGCCCTAAAGGTGATATTTAGAGTTTGGTGGTGAAGAGTGGAACTGGGTGGTTTTTGGAACCAAGAAAGGTATGTACATACTTTACTAACTTTTAAAATAAATCTACATGTATTGCATTATTCATTTTGGTATGCTTTGAGGAATTTTGTGTTCCTTTAAAGTGACTTTGTGTATGAAAGTATGTGGTGTACACATGAATTATGAAATGACAAGCCAATGTAGATTGGCTAATGTCAATATTATGAATTAATAGTGATGAATGTGATGAAAAAGAGGAAAGGAAAATGGGAATATCAAAGCATGGAATAATATGAAGTGTGTGTGTTAAGTTGATATTATGTATATGTTTACTTTAAAATGTAAATATTTACATAACCTATGCAATGTGGCATAGTTATGCGATGGGTGTCACATTGGGCATTTGTTCAATATAAAATTAATGTTCAAACATGAAATGTATAAAGTATATAAGTGATACGTAGTATGACGTACTATATGGATATGCATTGTGAAATATGTGGAGTGAGTCATATTGTGAATGTGACTCACAAATATTTAAAGTGTTGTTGGTACATTGGTGCTAAGGCGATTGCCTTCGGGTGATGATAGACATGTTATTTTCAGTGTCATTTTGCTCTCAGTGTTGAAAGGAGGCGGCCTTTAAGTGATATTTGACATTTGCCTCTGGTGTCAATAGGCGAAGGCCTACGAGTGATATGTGACACTATGTTCCCCGTGTTGGACATTTAGGTCACTTGAAATGTAATGTTGAGCTCAGTACGTGTGTGTATGTGTGTAATTATGACTTATTGGTGAATTGTATAAGTTAATGAGGGTTTGGTTAAAATAAAATAATGCATGTTATATTATGTAATTGAGTATTTGATTTGAATATTATTGTTATTAAGTATGTACCACTAGACTTTCAAGCTTAGCGCAGTTGGTTATATCGCGCAGGTGTGAGGACTGTGGAGCAGTGTGGTTAGGAGTAAGAATGAGATTTTAAAGTTGTGTGGACCATGAGGCCATTATAAAGGTGTTGCATTCATGTTCAATACTTACTAATATGTACTTTGATAGTTGTATACTTAATAAGACATGTATATTAAATGAATTTTTTTGGATATGTTATGTGTAAATATGAATTTAGAATATTTGAGATTTCTAATTGTGAAAAACGTACATGTAAATTAATGAAATGATGACAATGGAGTATTTTGGATCTTTGATGTATTTTAAATGATAATGGATTTTGGGAGTACTATTTATATGCAGGTTGTGTATTTTGATGAATTTTGAAAAATATTAAAATTTCAGACAAAACTCTAGCAAAATTTTTTCATAAATTTTCTTATAAAGTCTTACTGAATTACTAAATATAAATGTATTTATTTATTAAAATTGTCTTTTAAAAGAGTATTTATTTTTTGTATTAAGAATATGAGATTTCTATAATTAATTATTGTAATATTCTTATATTTTATATGTGTATTTTACATATACAGAATATATGTATTATACATATATAGGGTATAAGGATATTATAAAGCACATTGCTTGCAGTACTGCAAGGCTGCCTCGCGGCAGCTGCAGATGTCTAGGTGTCGCAAGGAAGCCAAAAAATGCGGTGTAACACTATTTTTGGTGCCATGAAGCCCTAGTTTGAGATTTTACCATTTTGGCCCTAAAAATCTCAATAAATAGGCCTCTTCCACCTCATTTCTCTTTACCCTATTTAACTTAGCAACATCTATTTGCAAGCCGTCTTATTCTCTTCTTCATCCTTTCTTTATTTTAGAAAAAAGATTCATTCTTCCATAGTTTGAATCGCCTAAATTTGCTTTCTTAACAAATTTTGGTATAGGTTTGTTTGATTTAGCTTTCCTTAAGCCAAATTGAATCCAGTTGCTTCCTTAGTGACCTTAAAGCCCTAAGAAAAGTGAAACTATAGTTCGGTCACACTCTTAAATTGCCACCAATGAAAGCATCAAAGAATAAGGTATGAAACCATAATTTCTCTTGTGTTTATTTTATTCTTTGTTTTATTAATTTTGACCCCTTCTGCCCTAATTTCAAATACCATCCTTTAGCCTTTGAAAGTAAACTTAATTGATCTTTTGTCCTAATTTTAAGGATCACCATTTGGTCTTTAAAATCAAATTAAAATTAGACCTTTTTCCCTAATCACATTAGGATTGGAATTGAAATTAATTTTAATCAATTTTGTTTCAAAATTAAATTGAAATATGAACTTAGTTTTAATCAATCTTTTTCCCAAAATTAAGTTAGAATATGTACATAATTTCAATTAATCTTTTTCCCAAAATTAAGTTGGAATATGAATTTAATTTCAGTCATTTTTCTCAAAATAAGTTAGAATATAAACTTAATTTAAATCAATCATTTTTCTCAAAATAAGGTGGAATACAAAATTAATTTAACTCAATCATTTTTCTCAAATTAAGTCGGAATATGAACTTAATTTAAATCAATCAATTTTCTCAAATTAAGTTGGAATATGAACCTAATTTCAATCAATCATATTTCTGAAATCAAGTTGGAATATGAACTTAATTTAAATCAATCATTTTTCTCAAATTAAGTTGAAATATAAACTTAATTTTTCAAAATCAACTTTTCTTTAAATTAGGACTTAAAACTTGGGTTTAGTATAATGTTTTAAATTTAATATTGATAATTGATAGTAAATAGTGATAAAGTGGCATGGATAAATGATATAAATAGTGAATCTTAAAATTTACTGAAGAAATTATTTATTTTTACAGTTTTACGAGACTAAAAATCGAATTGGAATCAAAGGTTAAGAGTGAGGGTGCACCATAGATAAGATGAAAGTGGTCACACTAGATTAAACCATATATATATGTGTGTGTGTGTGTGTGGACAGGTGTGTGTATGTGTGGAAACTTCTTTTTCTTTCTTCTTTCATCTTCATCCACGCATATCAATACCAACACCACCAAAACTCCTCCTTTCTTCCTTCTTTTCAAAAATTTAGCCAAAATTTAAGAGGAAATCACATCTAGTTATAGGTTTTTAGAAGAATAAGCTGAAAAAGGTGAGATTATCAATAAATGATTAAAGAAGAAAC
Source organism: Garcia nutans (assembly GCA_947685225.1). Classification (NCBI taxonomy): domain Eukaryota; kingdom Viridiplantae; phylum Streptophyta; class Magnoliopsida; order Malpighiales; family Euphorbiaceae; genus Garcia; species Garcia nutans. Next base: position 6,632,754 of record CANTUV010000013.1, read on the forward strand.
GAGATTTTGAAAGAGGTATGTGCTTATATATTTTAATTTGTAACTATTTGAATTTCTATGAATTTTATTGTTTGAAGTGGTTGATTAAGTTATCTTTGATGAGTTATTACTGAAAAGTATTTGATATAGACTCTTTCTATATTAAAGAAACTAGTTTTTAATTCATTTTTATTATATATTTGGATATATTATGTTTAAGTTATTGAGTGTGCGAAATATAAAATTTTGCTTAACACAGCCAGTGACACGGCCATATCACTTGGCGTGTCAACGATGCTGTGTTTCAATATTGATGGCACGACCAGTAATACGCCCGTGTCATTGGGCATATCATAGCTACCGTGATGAAAGATAAATGACACTACCAGTGATATGCTCATGTCATTGGGCGTATCGTAGTGTCATTGGACGTATCGTAGCTACTATAATAAAAGTTAAATGACACGGCCAGTGACATACCCGTGTCGTTGGGCTTGTCAAAGCTTCTGTAAGAATGGGCAAATGACACGGTCATTGACATGCCCATGTCATTGGGCGTGTAACTTGAAGAAATTGCCTAAAATATCTCTTTTCTTTGTCTTTTATCTGTAATTCCAGCTTAAAAGATTATAAGGCTTCAAAGTGGAAAGGATTTTTGAAATCAACCCTAACAAAGTAGTGTAACAAATTTATTTTGAATATATAATAAATATGTGTGATACCAAGTGTTGATCAAAGAATTATTCCATTGAAGTGCTATACATAATTTAATGTCAATCAAAAACTACTAAATTGCTCAAATCATACTGATTTTAGATCTAGCTTAGGATTGAATGGCTGGCCAAAGGGAGGATATCCAAAGTGATAGTGGGTACTCTGTGCCATCAATGGATACTATGTGTCACCATATTCAGTGGGCATTCGTGCCATAGTGGGCCATTGGCCAAATTTTATACAGTGAGCATTAAATTGCCAACAGTGACCCATTATCCAAACTTATGATCTGAGTTCAGTGTGTATGGGCATGATTAAAGAAGTTATCTACATTGAAAATAATATGTTATATAGTTATGGTTAAATTAATCGATTATGAATTTAATCGTGTTTAGTATTTCAAGTTTCAATGAATTTATTAATTTCTTTATTAAACTTTCTAAAAGTGATACTTTCCATTATTTATAAATTATTTAATATTTAGATTTCTTTCCTTTGATTTTTCTTGCATATTGTAAATATATAAGCACCACTAAACTTTGCTTAGCGTGTTAGAATTATTTTCTAATGCGCAAATCAAACCAAAAGATTTGAAACTGCAAAGTGAGAGATATACATTCCTAGTCAACTGTATCACAAAGATTCAAAGAACAATATTGTAAATATTATATTTTGTATGGTTCACATGGCAATACTTTATAATTTTATACGACAGTTTTATAAGTTTGGGAGTAGTAAGAGAATAATGACAATGTTTACAATGTAAATTAATAATAGAAGTTCTTGTAAATTAAACAGATCTATGCATGTAATATAGGCTTGGTCACAATATTTCTTTTGAAAGTTTAATAACTACATTAATACATAGAAGTATTTTAGTTTTATTTCTATAATACATATATAGACAAGTGTGAGTATTTAGGTGACATCACCTATGTAGTTAAGTGTATAATCTATGTAGGGGGTGTAACATTTAGACTTAGGTTTAACATTAAACCTAAAATGAACCTAGACTTAGGCTCACATAGCTTACTTGGGATATCAATCCAAGTACCAAGTCCACTTTCTAAAATAAACTTTCCCTTCCAAATTTTAGTTGTTTGTTTCTTTAATTTATGATCTTCCCTTCCTTTATATATGAACTTTACTCATTTTCTTTTGGAGAATGTGTACTAATCCTAGAATCGATAAGGATAGAATTAGGATCCCTTATTTTGGGTTTTGAAATGTAAGATTTAATCTAACTTTTGTACTTTATTGCTATAGATAAATGTACGAAATATAACTTGTCATATCATGTTATAATTTTCATTGCATCAAATTTATTTTGTAAGTTCTAATTTAGTTTAAAGTTAAACTTTTTTTACTTGAAATAAGCCTAAACTTAGTCCCTGAATCTATCCTTTAGTTTGAGGCTAGTGATTTTTATCCTTGGATATAACTGGAGAACTATTAGGTTTTCTTTAAATTTTTCCTTTTTTCTTAAAAAATATATTTAAGTGGCGGCTCTTCAAAATCAATTTTTACTTGAATTGAATATTACCGATAAAGGCAGAGTGACCTCAACAATTTTTGTAAGACTTAGTCCAATTTTTAGTATTTCGTCTTGCATCCTTTGCGGGCTGGGCTAGGACTCGGGTTGGGGCCTCACACTATCTCTCTCTTTATTCTTCATTTATTTTATATTTTTCTATTTATAGAAAATTGATTTAATCTTACATATCATTTAATATTTATGATCATATTTGTTTTTTTGTTGTTCTTTATGTATAACAATAGAGATTTTGTTGTTCTTTGTAAATTAATAAAAAGGCCAAAATAAAAAAAACCTTAAACTTTACTTGTTTTTTCAATTTTATCATGAACTTTTAATTTTGACAAAATAGGTAATGAACTTATTTTTTCTTTTCAAATTTATTATATTAACGATTGAGGGTTGTGTATCTTGACAAAATGCTTACGTGTTAGTTATTTAAATAATGGGCGTTGCTTGTGCAAGGCTAAAAAATAATGCCCATTCATTATCATTCACCCAGAGAAAAATATATAGAGATTCAACAATCCATGGTCCTTTTTCTCTAGTCTTTATTCAACAATCCATGATCCTTTTTCTCTAGTTTTTCTCTTTCCTTTTTCACTTTCATTTCCACACTTAAATTCATAGTCTTTACATTACCCAAATCAAAGCCCATTTCTCAAATTATCCAAAAAAAGGATAGTGATTCATTAGATGAAGACAATGATTAGCAGATGTTAATAGAGAAAAATGAGAGGAAACAAAATCTCCTCTGTCACATTCGCCCACCGCATTTATGCATAGCAGTCACGTGTAGACTAGGGCCATTTTGGTCATTATTAATTAAAATTTATACATGAATCTAAAGTAGGAAATAAACATACGAGTGTGTAGAGGATGTCGAGGGGTTGAATATGAAACGATCGTCAGTAGAAACGGAGCCCGGGCAAAACCCGAGCAAAGAAAGAACCTAAAGGGAATTTTATAAAAAGTTAAGGGCTTATTGATAATTTTTCAAAATGACTTGGAAACCTAAAATAGACCTTAAAAATAGGAAGTAGAGGTCGAGAGGATCAAAACCATATGTGGTTTGCCTCGTGGAACTGTACGGTTTAAAAGTTATGATCGATTAATCGCTGGAGGGTATTTTGGTCTTTTCACACCCTAGACCATAAAATTACAGCACAAGGAGGTTGGGGGGCCAAAATATAATTTAAAAAAAGTCCAAGGGCTTGGGTTTTAAATAAATAAAAGAAAGAGACAAATGGACTAATGGAAATTAGCCATTTAGAATTATTAAAAGAAGAAAAGAAAGAGGGATGGACAAATGGCCCTAAGGCATTCATCCAACCCGAAAGTGAACATCATTTCCACTATATATATCATAGCAAGAAGAACAAAAATTCTCTCCCACAAACCCTCCCAAACCGTCGGCCTCCATAGGAAGAACAACAAAGAAATTCTAAATTTTGTCAAGTTTGATTCAAGTTCAAGGTGAGTTTTAAGGTTTTAAAGCATGTAGATTTCAATTCTAGTATCAATTTTAAGTATTTATATATCTATTGGAAGATTGGAAATTAGGGTTCTTATGGTGGAATTGAAAAAAAATTTGAAAAAAAATTTAAGTAGTGATGATATTGATTAATTAAATGGAAGAATCAAGGTTTCTAAGGTTTAATAAGGTTAGATTAGGATTTAGTTTGAAAAGAAATGGAAGGGTAGTGCATGTTTTAAATTTCTAAGGTTTATGTTTAAGGTTGTGTTCTTGAAATTCTTGAAGGAAAAACAAAGATTAAGGAAGAAGAAGAAGGAAAAGAAAAGGGGAATTAAAAGAACAAGGTTTGGTACTTTACCTTGGAAGAATTAATTTTCCTTTCATTTTCTTACCAAAACTTTATCTATGGAACTTTTGCTATGGATGCATAAATGTGTTGTTTGAGTTTGAATTCAATTGTTGAGTGGTATTTTTTTAAATCCATGTGATGATTGGGCTGTTTAAATTCAAATGAAATCTAATGTTTCCAATGATTTTGGTAAAAGAGTTTATGAACTCCATTTAGTCCAAATTGATTTAAACAATCAAGTTATATTAAAAGGGAAGTGTCTAAGTCTTCATTACATTATTAGGGAAGCTTTGAAATGGGTTTAAAACATAAAAATAAATAATTTTGCACCAAGTACAAGTGTGGGCCGAATTGGTGCCCTTTGGGATCCAATTCTGGACCTAACTTTGGGCAGCCAGTCGACGAAATTTTACATACAATTAATCAACATATAAAATAAGTTTCCTGTAAAATTTCAGCTAAAAATAAGATCATTTACCTGGTCAAATGTAAGACTGAAGGGGACTGAAATTTTGACAAAAACCCAGATTTTACTATTCAGTTGGCGCTTTCGTTGCCGATTTTACGCGCCGCGGCACTATTCATTTGGTCAATTTGTGACCTTTTGAGGAATGTTTTGAAATGTTTGATATGTTTATTGTGGATGTTAAAAATGTGAAAAAGGGTAATGGTTTGACTAAAGAATGTGGTGCGCGGTGTAAATAGCAAAGCGCGACGGGAATTAAAATGATTTCTCGAGTCATTCTAAAATGAAGTTTGAGACTTAAATTGAATCATTTTAACCTTTATGCTCTACTGGTAGTTGGGGGTGGTAGATAAGGTTATGGTGCACTATACTAACTTATGCAGTACTGCTTGATATTGTGATTGAATTGTTATGATCTGAACTCAATGGTGAGGGCCATTGAAGCCAGTGGTGAGGGCCATTGGTTATAACCAGGATGGTGAGGGCCATTCCTGTGATATGATAATGGTGGTGAGGGCCACCTATGTTACAGTGGTGAGGGCCACTACCTTATCACTATGGTTCCCTATATACAAGTAGAGCCAAAGTCCTGTTTTTTTTTTAAACTACGTAATGCAAAATGAGTTTGAATTATGATTTTTACATTTGTTGAAAGCATATCTACACTGAATGTACAATAACTTCCATTGGTTTAATGTTGGTTGATTTTTTATTTAATTAGTTCCTTTTATTTCAAATGCTTTCATGTTTTACTTTTATTTCCATTGGTAAAGTACCCACTGAGCGACATTGCTCAGTGAGTTAAGTTTTCCTTGACTTGTAGGTTCGGAACAGTAGCTAACTCTTAGGAAGTGACGACCAGACCCACAGCATCTCAGGGTAGATCTCCTAGTTTCCATTATGAGTTAACTAGTTGTGGCATGTATATGTATATATAACTATGTTATACTGTATGTTAGTAGTATGTAATAATAAGAAACCTCTACTTTATTTTGTACTAGAAGTGTGAATTCTTCTTGCAGGTTTGTAGTTGAGGTTATAAGGGGGATTCATTGGGAGTGTATAGATACTGATTGTGTTCGCATTTGTTTGTGTAAAAATGTTTTCAAAAATCAGAAAAACTAGTTTTGTCGACACTTGGGACCAAATTTCTAGGCGAACCTCTAGCAAAATTTCTATAAAACCGGAACTAAAATTTGACTAAGTAAAATTGGTAGCAACATTAGGTTAATGTGGCGCCTCTACTTGGCTTATACACGTAGGCCGGGAAGGGGTGTTACAATTTGTGGTATCAGAGCTCCGGTTTAGTCAGTTCTGGGTAGTTAGTTGAACTAAACCTTAAATGTATGACACATAGGGTTAGGTTAGGGGTTCTAATTATGTAACTATGCATGTGTGTAGTATTGTTAGTTATGTTATTCTAATTATAACAGGAGTAATTATGGGTGATCGAAACGATGAGATGAGGGAGCTGAGGATGGAAGTAGAGAGGCTAAAACAGATAGTGCAGGAGCAAGATGATACCCTAGAAATTTTGGCAGATCAAAGTATACAGGATCGTGAGGACTTGAGATTAAAAGATGAGATGATTACCTCCTTGATAAGAGACGTGCAGATGTTAAAGGAGGACAGGCTCAGTCATAGAGTGGAGTTTGATAGTGCCTGTAGGAGCCTCGGGGTAGCACATAGAGAGATCTGTGATTTGCAGGAGAGGGTCCAGGAGCTAGGCCAGCACTTACCTGGTGAAGCATCGCATGACCCAGAGTTTGATCCTGAGATAGAAAAGTATTTGTCTGATAATGCCACCTCACCTAGGGCACCTACTCACTGAGCTTCGAGATGTGTTGTTTTTTTAGAGGTTCTTTTGGTTATGTACATATGTGACATCGGGGTATCATGTAAATATTGTATGGTAGTATGACATGATGATATAGTAGTAAGGAGTCCTAAATTTTGGAATGTACCTAAGGGCTTCCTAGTAATGTAAATACTTTTGCTTGAAAATAAATAAAAGCTGTGTTGTATATGTGTTATTTAAGAGTTTTATCTTTATATACATGCCACCTAGGGTAATATAATGTTGTTGGGTTGGGTCGTTACTGATGATGGGATTGTATACGTTTTGCTTTGTTCTTTAGATGTCGCGAGTAGCGCAGCGTGATATCGAGGAGGAGGTCGAGTCTCAGGCCTCCCGAACTGTAGAAACGCATGCATCATAGATACCTGCATCTGAGCAACCACCAGCTGATGCTCCTATTCCCAACAAAATATTGCAATAAATGGCTCCCATATTACGGCAGATAGCCGGTGCCACCCCGGCACCACCACCAGTGCCAGCACCCATACTAGTACCTGCTATAGGAGGGGAAAGGAAACCCCCGAAGGAACAATGATTCTTCTACAGCTGAGTATTGGCTGAAAGGAACGGTACGAGCCTTAGATCAGTTACAGTGTACTCCAGAGGAGCGAGTTGTGTGCGCTACTTCCTTGTTAGTGGAAGAAGCGTATGTTTGGTGGGACACAGTTCAATAACGAGTTCCATCAGAGCAGAGGACATGGGACTTCTTTGTGAGAGAATTTAAGCAAAAGTTTATTTCTGAAGCATATCTCGACGCCAAGAGGAACGAGTTTTTACACTTGAAGCAGGGGCGAATGACAGTGACAGAGTACGAAAGGGAATTCACCAGATTAAGCAGGTATGCTAAGAAAGCGATAGAAGACGAGGAAGATCGATGTAAACAATTCTTAGACGGATTGAATAATGAGATTAAGGTGCAACTGATTGCTGCTCATATTAAGGAATTTTCTGTGTTAGTCATCTGAGCTATTGAAGTGGAGCAGTGTCAGTCTGATGAGCAGAATAGAAGACATAAGATGAAACAGAAGAGAGGTACCCAAAACTATTCGGGAAACTACCAATCATCAAGGAAGCGATTCCAAGGCAGTGGTTCCACGGGAGGCGGTCAACGCCGGGGTTACAGTCAGGGATCGAATCGCAATGGCCTAAGTCAAGCCACCTCAATCGCTAGTATCGGACGATCCGGAAGAGGGCAAGGAAGAGGATTTAACCGAAGCGGAGTAACTTTTCTACCGGTTCGAGAGGTAATGAAGGCGAAAATACTAATCTACGCTGTGATCAATGTGGACGCCGCCACACGGGAGAATGTTGGGGTCAGACATTTGCATGCTACATATGTGGATCTTTAGACCACCTTATGCGAGAGTGTCCCCAGCGAATGCAGAATCTACCTAGGGAGACTGAGGGATCACAAGCGGCAGAATCTACCTAGGGAGACTGAGACGGTGGATTGATCAGAAGCGAGGGCTCCTGCTAGAATGTATGCCATGAGGGGGCGAGAAGATGAAGAAGCGCTAGACGTGATTGCAGGTCAGTTGTCTATGTTTGGAGTTTCGCTTTACGTTTTAATAGATCCGGGTTCTTTACACTCATATATATGCACAAAAAATGAAAAACTTGGGAACCTAAAAGTAAAACTAGAGGAAGAGGGAATATTAGTTACTAGCCTATTAGGGAGTGAGGTGATTACGAGGAAGGTAGTGAAAGATTTCCCCGTGGAGATACACGGACGTATCTTTTGGGGAGACTTATTTGAACTACCATTTCAAGAATTCGACGCTATCCTTGGGATGGATTGGTTGGCCAAACACGATGCACTGGTTGACTGTAAACGAAAGAGAGTTACTCTGCATATGTCAGACGGCGACGAAGTGACCTTAGTGGGAAAGAGGAAGGGCTATCTAACTAACATCATTTCCGCTATGGCGGCTAAGAGGTTAGTGCAAAAAGGCTGCGAGGCATACCTGTTATGAGCGTTAAAAGCGAAAGAAGAGACACCGAAGCTACAAGATATACCTACTATTTGCGATTTCCCCGACGTATTTCCTGACGATTTACCCGGATTACCACCTAAACGAGAGGTGGAATTCACCATAGACGTGTACCCGGGAGCTGCACCAGTATCCATCGCACCTTACCGAATGGCGCCAGCGGAGCTAAAAGAACTAAAGGTACAACTACAGGAACTTTTAGACAAGGGGTTCATTAGGCCAAGTGTGTCATCATGGGGAGCGCCAGTATTGTTCGTGAAAAAGAAAGACGGATCCCTAAGGTTGTGTGTGGATTACCGTTAACTCAATAAGCTAACCATCAAGAACAAGTATCCACTACCTCGCATAGATGATTTGTTTGATCAACTCAAAGGTGCTGGAGTCTTTTCAAAAATTGATCTACGATCGGGTTATCATCAATTGGGGATCAAAGATGAAGATATACCAAAAACCGCATTCAGAACTCACTATGGACATTATGAATTCATTGTTATGCCTTTTGGATTAACGAACGTCCCTGCAGTATTCATGGATCTGATGAATAGAATCTTCCACCCGTATTTGGATCAGTTCGTAGTTGTATTCATTGACGACATATTGGTGTATTCAAAGAATCGAGAGGACCATGATCGCCACCTTAGAATCATTTTGCAAGCCCTGCGAGAGAAGCAGTTATACGCTAAATTTAGCAAATGCGAATTTTGGTTGGAAGAAGTAACCTTCTTGGGACATATTGTATCGGCAGAAGGAATAAGGGTCGATCCCAAGAAAATAGAAGCAGAAGCCACCTAAGACAGTAACAGAAGTCCGTAGTTTCTTGGGGTTAGCAGGATATTATCTGAGATTCGTCAAAGGGTTTTCCATGATCGCCGCACCTATGACCAAGCTACTTCAGAAGAATGCCAAATTCCAGTGGACCGATGCTTGCCAACAGAGCTTTGAAAGGCTGAAGCAAAAACTCACTGAAGTGCCCATTCTTATACAACCCGAATCAGGAAAAGATTTTGTGATCTATAGCGATGCATCCCACATCGGGTTAGGTTACGTATTGATGCAGGAGGGCAAAGTCATTGTGTATGTCTCTCGACAGCTCAAGCCACACGAAAAGAATTATCCCACGCATGACTTAGAACTAGCATCGATTTTTTTGGCTTTCAAGACGTGGAGGCACTACTTATACAGGGAAAAGTGTTACATTTATACGGACCATCAAAGCCTGAAGTACCTGCCCATGCAGAAAGATTTAAACCTGAGACAGCGAAAATGGATGCAATTGTTAGCCAACTACGACTATACGATTAACTATCACCCGGGCAAAGCGAATGTCATAGCAGATGCACTTAGTAGGAAGTCAATGCAAGCGCTACGTGCTATGAGGGTAGAATTAGAGCCCACAGAAGATGGAGCTATCTTTGCAAAAATGCACGTGCGACCTACCTTACATCAACAAATACGTGAGGCTCAGAAGGAAGATGAACAAGTGAAGAAGTGGAGTCAACATGCGCAGGAAAATTCATCAGGAGATTATCAAATTTGCCCAGATGGTATCTTATACTACAAGAAGAGAATGGTGGTACCTAAGTCCGAGGAACTGAAGAAACAGATTTTGCAAGAAGCTCATAATAGTCCTTACACAATGCATCAGGGAGCAACAAAAATGTACCGGGACTTGAAGGAGTATTACTGGTGGCCAGGAATGAAAAGAGACATCGTGGATCACGTGACGAAGTGTCTAACCTGTCAGCAAGTGAAAGTGGAACATCAACTACCCTCAGGACTACTACAACCTATTACGATTCCAACCTGGAAATGGGACCGTATTACTATGGATTTTGTCACAGGATTGCCTATGACTAGTGACAAACATGACGCGATCTGGGTAATCGTGGATCGGCTTACTAAGTCCGCTCATTTCTTACCAATACGTGTGGATTACTCGCTAGACAAGTTGGCAGACTTGTACATCAAAGAGATCGTACATCTCCACGGAGTTCCAACTTCAATCATATCAGATCGAGATCCACGCTTTAAGTCAAATTTTTGGCAGAAGTTCCAAATAGCTAGGACAGATAGTCAGCAGAAAGACAGACAGTCGGAAAGAGTACAACATTCCATCCCCAGAATTCCATCCCCAGAAAGACAGACAGTCGGAAAGAGTGATTCAAGTTTTGGAAGATATGCTGAGGGCGTGCGTTTTAGAATTTAAAGGTAGCTAGGACAAACACCTGAGCTTAATGGAATCCGTGTACAACAACAGCTATCAATCCAGCATACAAATGGCTCCTTACGAAGCACTGTATAGTCGAAAATGCAGAACTCCAGTTTGCTGGACAGAATTGAGCGAGGAAAAGATGTTGGGGCCAGACATAGTTAAGGAAACTGAGGAAAAGATAGAAATCATTCGAGACTGATTAAAAGCAGCGGCGGACAGGCAAAAATAATACGCGGATCTAAAAAGGAAAGACATACAATTTGAGGTCGACGACAGAGTATTCCTCAAAGTCTCTCCTTGGAAGAAGGTGTTACGATTTAAATAGAAAGGCAAGCTAAGCCCTAGATTCATCGGACCATATGAGATCATCAAACGGGTAGGTCCAGTAGCTTACCAGTTGGCGTTACCACCCTAATTAAGTAAAATACATGATGTTTTCCACATTTCAATGCTAAGGAGGCATCGTTCAGATCCAACCCACGTCATACAAGCTCAAGACATCGAGATTCAGCCCGACCTGACATACAAGAAAGAGCCGGTAGAAATCCTAGTACGGGAAATCAAAGAGTTGCTGAATAAGAAGATCCCATTGGTCAAAGTGCTTTGGAGGAATCACAAAGTAGAAGAAGCTACATGGGAACGCGAAGAAACTATGAGGAAGCAGTACCCATATTTATTTCCACCTGATGGGCTTCGGGACGAAGCCTAAATTAACGAGGGAGGAACTGTCATATCCGCCCACCGCATTTATGCATAGCAGTCACGTGCACAGTGAGAGAAGGGGAAAGGAGAAGTCAATTCCTGACAACAGCCCCAGATAAGGCTATAGGACCAATGGGACCTAATTGAAGAAATGCAAAGTTTTGGATAGGTGATTGTAATTTCTAAAAAGTTTTGGGGAGGTGACGATAATTTTCAAAAGTTGTACTGGAGGTTCTTAATAGTGCACATAACAGACTCAAAAAATGGAGAGTAGAGAAAAATCGGGTCACAACGACGCGTAACAGTTTTTCCAAAAAATGCCCCGTTAGAGAGAAATGATCACGTGTAGACTAGGGCCATTTTGGTCATTATTAATTAAAATTTATACATGAATCCAAAGCAGGAAATAAACATACGAGTGCATAGAGGACGTCGAGGGGTTGAATATGAAATGATCATCAGTAGAAACGGAGCCCGGGCAAAACCCGAGCAAAGAAAGAACCTAAAGGGAATTTTGTAAAAAGTCAAGGGCTTATTGGTAATTTTTTAAAATGACTTGGAAACCTAAAATAGACCTTAAAAATAGGAAGTCGAGGTTGAGAGGATCAAAACCATATGTGGTTTGCCTCGTGTAACTGTACGGTTTAAAAGTTATGATCGATTAATCGCTGGAGGGTATTTTGGTCTTTTCACACCCTAGACCATAAAATTACAGCACAAGGAGGTTGGGGGGCCAAAATATAATTAAAAAAAAGTCCAAGGGCTTGGGTTTTAAATAAATAAAAGAAAGAGACAAATGGACTAATGGAAATTAGCCATTTAGAATTATTAAAAGAAGAAAAGAAAGAGGGATGGACAAATGGCCCTAAGGCATTCATCCAACCCAAAAGTGGACATCATTTCCACTATATATATCATAGCAAGAAGAACAAAAATTCTCTCCCACAAACCCTCCCAAACCGTCGGCCTCCATAGGAAGAACAACAAAGAAATTCTAAATTTTGTCAAGTTTGATTCAAGTTCAAGGTGAGTTTTAAGGTTTTAAAGCATGTAGATTTCAATTCTAGTATCAATTTTAAGTATTTATATATCTATTGGAAGATTGGAAATTAGGGTTCTTATGGTGGAATTGAAAAAAAAATTTAAGTAGTGATGATATTGATTAATTAAATGGAAGAATCAAGGTTTCTAAGGTTTAATAAGGTTAGATTAGGATTTAGTTTGAAAAGAAATGGAAGGGTAGTGCATGTTTTAAATTTCTAAGGTTTATGTTTAAGGTTGTGTTCTTGAAATTCTTGAAGGAAAAACAAAGATTAAGGAAGGAGAAGAAGGAAAAGAAAAGGGGAATTAAAAGAACAAGGTTTGGTACTTTACCTTGGAAGAATTAATTTTCTTTTCATTTTCTTACCAAAACTTTATCTATGGAACTTTTGCTATGGATGCATAAATGTGTTGTTTGCGTTTGAATTCAATTGTTGAGTGGTATTTTTTTAAATCCATGTGATGATTGGGTTGTTTAAATTAAAATGAAATCTAATGTTTCCAATGATTTTGGTAAAAGAGTTTATGAACTCCATTTAGTCCAAATTTATTTAAACAATCAAGTTATATTAAAAGGAAAGTGTCTAAGTCTTCATTACATTATTAGGGAAGCTTTGAAATGGGTTTAAAACAGAAAAATAAACAATTTTGAACCAAGTGCAAGTGTGGGCCGAATTGGTGCCCTTTGGGATCCAATTCTGGACCTAACTTTGGGCCACCAGTTGAGGCAGCAAACGATGAAATTTTTTGATGAAATTTTCCATGCAATTAGTCAACATATAAAATAAGTTTCCTGTAAAATTTCAGCCAAAAATAAGATCATTTACCTGGTCAAATGTAAGACTGAAGGTGACTGAAATTTTGACGAAAACCCAGATTTTACTATTCATTTGGCGCTTTCGTTGCCGATTTTACGCGCCGCGGCACTATTTATTTGGTCAATTTGTGACCTTTTGAGGAATGTTTTGAAATGTTTGATATGTTTATTGTGGATGTTAAAAATGTGAAAAAGGGTAATTGTTTGACTAAAGAATGTGGTGCGCGGTGTAAATGGCAAAGCGCGACGGGAATTAAAATGATTTCTTGAGTCATTCTAAAATGAAGTTTGAGACTTAAATTGAATCATTTTAACCTTTATGCTCTACTAGGTAGTTGGGGGTGGTAGATAAGGGTATGGTGCACTATACTAACTTATGCAGTACTGCTTGATATTGTGATTGAATTGTTATGATCTGAACTCAATGGTGAGAGCCATTGAAGCCAGTGGTGAGGGCCATTGGTTATAACCAGGATGGTGAGGACCATTCCTGTGATATGATAATAGTGGTGAGGGCCACCTATGTTACAGTGGTGAGGGCCACTGCCTTATCGCTATGGTTCCCTATATACCAGTAGAGCCAAAGTCCTGTTTTTTTTTAAACTACGTAATGCAAAATGAGTTTGAATTATGGTTTTTACATTTGTTGAAAGCATATCTACACTGAATGTACAATAACTTCCATTGGTTTAATGTTGGTTGATTTTTGATTTAATTATTTCCTTTTATTTCAAATGCTTTCGTGTTTTACTTTTATTTCCATTGGTAAAGTACCCACTGAGCGACATTGCTCAGTGAGTTATGTTTTCCTTGACTCGTAGGTTCGGAGCAGTAGCTAACTCTTGGAAAGCGACGACCAGACCCACAGCATCTCAGGGTAGATCTCCTAGTTTCCATTATGAGTTAACTAGTTGTGGCATGTATATGTATATATAAGTTTGAGAATTACTATGTTATACTGTACGTTAGTAGTATGTAATAATAATAAACCTCTACTTTATTTTGTACTAGAAGTGTGAATTCTTCTTGCAGGATTGTAGTTGAGGTTATAAGAGGGATTCATTGGGAGTGTATTGATACTGATTGTGTTCGCATTTGTTTGTGTAAAAATGTTTTCAAAAATCAGAAAAACCTGTTTTGTCGACACTTGGGACCAAATTTCTAGGCGAACCTCTGGCAAAATTTCTGTAAAACCGGAACTAAAAATTGACTAAGTAAAATTGGTTGCAATGTTAGGTTAATGTGGCGCCTCTACTTGGCTTATACACGTAGGCCGGGAAGGGGTGTTACATCCTCAATAATCACAATCACAATCAAACCATTACCCACTTCTTCTTCTCAATGTTTATCTTCTTCTTCGACCTTTCACATTGAGAAGCTTCACTCTATTGTTACACTAATGTCCATTCAATTTTTTAGAGGGTTCTCTTGTCTGTGTCCCTCATAAGTCACAAACTCTGCTTTTTTCTATCTTACAAAAGTCAAATGACTGCCATTACTATCTATCTAACCAACTATTCTCGACCTTGTATATTGATTCTTGCCTTTCTTTGATAACTTTGTTGCAAGTCCTAATTTTCATGTTACCCAAAAATAATAGGAAAATGGTTACCCAGTTGATAGGTTTGGTATAAGTTCGTTAATTTTCTCAATAGCTAAACAAAGAATTTTTCTAATATTTGAAGAAATGGCCTCTTCTTGTGCATATACTTTCTTAACTAAAATTTCTCCATCATTTTTAATTCATAGAGGATATGATTGCAAATTCATCAATTCTCTTGGGCTTCTAGCATAATCTGCAACCACGAAAGCACTAAAATTGCTAATTTTATGGCTGTAAATCAAAGTAAAAGTAAAACTCTTGGATTTAGGCTATTCAAATAAGTAGAAGTGGACTAGTATGCTACAAATGATGATGAATGTAACACTTGTAATTTTAAATACAACTAAAATAATTAATAAGGAGAGGTAATTGGAGTGTTGGAGGAGGGATATATATGGTATATACCTAATGTATACACAAGATATATATAAAATATATATTGGATACCTAATTTATACATAGTATATACCTAATATATACCTAGTATATACACTTTCACTAAAAAGCAAGGAATGATAAAAAGTCAAGAAGTAAAAAGATTAAAGTTAAATATATGTGTATTTAATATTTTAAAAAAAAGAAATTAAAATTGAATATTAGATAGGAAGAAGAGGGAAAATATCTTATTTTGTAATTATATATAAAGGTGAGGGATAAAATTGAAAACTTAGTATATAAAAAGCCATCTTCTTCCTCATTTGATTATGGTGGCCAAAATTTTCATGGAAGAAGGAGAGGGAGGAGTCTCTTCATCAAACACTTCAAATCTTATAAGAAATTCAAGGGTTTTAAGGTGATTTTGAAGATTAATTAAGATTTAGATAAGTGATTTATGCTTTAAGCTTGATTTTTATAAGTTTCAAGAATATGTGATTTTTGAGATTTTGATGGAGGTGTTCTTAATTGTTAAAGTGGATGATTACGAAGTTATTAGGATGAGTATATGTTGATTTAGAGGTTATTTGTTGGAAGTGAGTTGGTTATGGTGGAACTAGGGTTTATGGCATGAGTATGTGAAATTTGAGTTTTTGATGTTGATGCTTATAATTATTATAATGGATTGTTTTGATGTTTTTTTTATGTATAAATGATGATTTTATGATTGGATGATAGGAATGAGCTGGCTGTGTTGAAGTTTAAAGAAGTTAGTAAGGGGGGTAAATTAGGGTTTTTGGTAGAATTTGGGTAGAAATGGTATAATTATTGTTTGATTGCATAAAATGGGTAGGAATATGATACTAACGATATACATTTTACTTATAATTTGTGATTGAATAAGGAGAAATTGCTAATTTAAAGAAAGGAAGGGCATTTAGGGTTTAGAGTGAGAGTTGGCCGTGGATTTTGGCATTTTAAAGGTTAGTACATACTTCGTTACTTTGATTAAATTGTTTATGCGTGGCATTATACATATAGCCATTCTTTAAAGAATGAAGACATTATTTAAAGTGACTTCGTGTATAATTGAGTATCTGATTGTAATTGGTATGTGTTGGTTGAAATCGATGTGACAAATGATAATGTTATGTGTATTATATAAATATTATGGAAAATGATAAAATATGATTAAAAAAAGGAAAATGAGCTACATTGTGTAATGTAATTGGAAATGGATATGAGAAGTGGAAATTGTGGAAATTGTGATAAAGTAACGTTAAATGTGATAAAATGTGAGGTGATCATGAAAAGTGTTGATAACTTGGAAAATATGAAAATGTAAAGAGGTCTTATGTGTTTGTTTGCTCTACATAATCAGCTTGTTCCAGAAAGTTGATGTTGGTGTTGCATGTGTTGATAGTTCTAGGCAGAGCTAAGTCTTGATTTTGAGCTTAAAGATAGACCTAAGCAGAGTTGGGCTGTGAAACTGATGTTGTGATAAACCAAATCAATTATTCTGAAACCTAGATATTGTGTAGAGACTTGTTGAGCCCAACGTGTATGTTGTAAGATGTGTTATATATAACTGATGAGATAATGGATAAATAATGAATATAATATGGTAATGGTTTTAGATAATGTTATGAAGTAATGAGTGTGGAAATGAGTGTTGCATTGTGATGATAACATGATGTGCTATGCATCTTGGAAAATGTGTATTTATTTTAATGGATTTTGTTATCAAAGTAGACTTTTAGGCTTAGCATGGTTAAAATGCATTGCGCAGGTAATTGAAGTGTAGAACAGGGAAGTGTAGATAGTGACTGGCATCAAAGGTAGTGTTTTTCCATGTGACTTGCATATTCAGTATTTCATAATGTATGACATGTTTAAAGAATTTTGTACAAGTACATTGTAAGAGTTTGTAATATGTAAATAAGTTTTTGGGATTGTAAATGTAATCAAAGTTCTTTATATATGAGAGATAAATACTTGAATGTAGTATGGAGAAATGTTGGATTTTATAAAAGTGTGAATCTTGAGTCAAATTTTTATGCAGGTTGTATTTTTTTGATAATTTGGAATTTATTGAAATTATAGACAAAACTCTAGCAAATTTTTTTCAGAGATTTTCTAATATAAATTAATCTAATTATATTTTAACTATAAATATGTTTAAAGAGGATCATTCTACAGTAAATTATTGTATCACTCTTATATTCTATATATGTATTTTACATATACGAGATATATGTACATATGTATATAGGGTATAAGGGGATTACAATAAAAATGAAATAAGCGAAGGGTTTTTTTTAAGGTAATTGAGGGAATTAGAGAGAATGACAAGATTGAGGTAAAGTTGAAATCTAAAGAAATGGACAATAAATCTAAAGAAATTAGAGGATGAAAGAGAGAGACAACTAAAAATTGTAAAGAAATTAGTGAGTTTCAATTAAAGCCACACATAAATCAACAAGTTTCAATTAGAAAAATGAAAAAAATAATGGGCGTTATCATCGTAGCTTGAGAAAGTAATGCTCATTCATTATTTTTTTAGAATAAAATATTAGAAAATAACTAACATGCTAGCATTTTATTAGGTTGTTGTAGACCCTTAATTTTGGCCTTAGCTAGTTCGGTATTAATTCCAAATCTTTGATTGGATTAATATATTTTAATAAAACCTAAAATAAGCTTTTTAAACTTTTAAAACCCTAATTGGGTCTGATTTAAAAGGTTTGGTTGGTTTTTATTTGATACAGGTACACTAAACCCTAAATGGGTCAAATTTGAAGGTTAATTAGTTTTTCACTAGATTTGGGTAAACTTTAAGTGGTATAGGTGTCCCATGTCGAATTAGGAAACCCAATTCAACATGGGGAAGCCCCCATATCGAATTGGAGCCTCCCAATTCAATATGGAGGCTCCCCATATTGAAATTGGGTTGCCCCAATTCGATATGGGGCAGTTTTTTAGCAGTCCATATTGAATTTGGATTGTCAATTCGATATGGACTTGAATTCTGTTGAATTAAGGTCACTTGAATTCGAGATGGTGTCAGTTTTCCTCAAATGAAAGTGGTTCTAATTCGATATGGTCTCAGTTTGTGTCAAATAAAAATCCGTGAATTCCATATGCATCAGAGGATCCATTTTTAAAATTGAAAGCTTCCATCGTTTAACCTAATACACCACCCTTATAAATTCAGGTTTTAAAACTATTGAGAAGGACTTTTGGCTGAATTTTGGAACTCCAGCAACCTTCAGCAAGGAGCAATGATTGAAAAATCATCAAACAAGGATTAGCAAGCAAGAAACACAGAAAATAAAAAGAACAATGAAATTCAAGGATCAAACACAAAACGTATTAATAAGGCAATACCTTACTGTTTTGTTTTCAATTCGACCAACAAGTGCAAGGTTGATGCAAACAAAAGTTTAGATCAAAGTTTGATTATTTGTGGAATCAACAAATAAAGGTATGTCTTCCAAATTAAATCCATTTAAATTCAGCATATTAAGCTTTGATGTTGTTGTTTATCCTTCATTCAAACTAATCCTAGTAACTTTTAGTTCCAGTAACCTAAATGTGATTAACTATTTTTAGGTGCATGATCATTTAGTTTATAAATATCACAGTAACTTTATTTTTCCAATGTCAATAATATTAATCCTATTTTCATAAACTTTATTTTTTTTACAGAGAAACCCTAAACCCTAATATTATTTTCATAAAAATCCCAACCATAATTTACTCAAACTTTAAATCCTAATTCATCTTTGTTTATTTTTCTAGTAACTTAATCTTTTTTAAAAAATATTTATAAAATATCAGTTTTTCAAATCAAGCCCTAATTTTATAAAAATCCTAGATTTTATTATAGTTTGTATTAATGTATATATCTGGATAGTGGTATTAATATATATATATATATATATATATATATTCTGTCATTATTCTTATAAATTCAAGAATCTTCATTTTCACATCGAAACCCTAAAATTCTATTTCTGTAAAAGTAAAAACCCTAATTATATTTTTCTAAAATCTTAAAACATTAATCATATTTTCTTAAACCCTAATTCACAAATTAAAAAACCTAGCTTGTTAATCTATTGTTTAAATATGATACTTAAATATAGGATTGATTGCTAATGCATGTGTGTTTATGATATGTCTTGATGGATGGTTAATTTGGTCTATGATGAATGATTTTTGATGGATGATTGATTGTTTTTTATTGATTTATTTTAGTTTCATGAATTGTAAGAGGTATGTTTCCATATTATGGGTACCTCATTTGTTGAGTATCATGTAATTTAATTTATTTTAAGTTTTAGATCAATATAAAGGATACATTTCCACCAATTGGTGCGTATCCTATTTTTCTTATTTTCTTTTGGACATTGGACAAATATAAAGGCATGTTTCCATTCGTGGATGGGTGCCTATTCATTTATTTTGTTTAAACTTGTTGTGATTTTAATAAAATGATTATTTATTCTTATGATTGTATGTAGTATAGATAATATCATTATAATTAAGAATTCTATAATATTAAGACCTGAAAAGGAGGCCAATTCTAATGAACTGGGCACTGTAGGAGTGCTGGTTCATTCCCACATTCCCCACGCGTATCCAACTTTCCAAACCCAATAGGGGGTTGGGGATTCCTTAGGAATCGAGTCAGCCACCCCTTTTTTTTTCCCTGCCTATCCAAGTGGCGACTCCATTTTTTCCGGATTTAAGCATGTGTTCTTTAAGGCCCTGAGCCTAACAGTGCCGAAGTCACAAGAACC
Source organism: Garcia nutans (assembly GCA_947685225.1). NCBI lineage: Eukaryota > Viridiplantae > Streptophyta > Magnoliopsida > Malpighiales > Euphorbiaceae > Garcia > Garcia nutans. The sequence goes on from CANTUV010000013.1 coordinate 6,652,677, forward strand.
ATTCTACATGGGAGTGGGGGCAAAAATTCCCGCTCACATTGGCTAATCCACTGGGGATAAGAGAAGTTGATTTCGTTGATCTTTATATTATTTTATTCTTTTTTTATTATGATATTGTCTATTGTATCATTTAGATTGCATTGTCTACATGAGTTAGGACGCTCGTGTTACTCGTATTGTGTTATGTAAGGGATACCATACTTTTACTCAAGGTATGGAGATCGAGCATGGCATAACCACTCATAGCCTTGTACCTTTTGGTATATACTCGCTATGGGAGCCTAAAACCTTTCACCCCAAAGACTTAAGCTCAAGTAATTGACCTAGTTATTTTTCTTAGGTTTTTACAACAAATGCGTATTGTTTGACTATGGTTAATTTATCTTGGTTTAAATCATAGCTTATTTGGTTTGTTCTTTTTCTAATATGGCCTACCTATATTGTAAGCTCAAAAATAATTTTTTCCTTTAAAAGACCAAAATCTCAAATTTTCAAATCTTTCAAGATGGGTCAAAAATCTTTTTCTACCTTATGGCCCAAGGATTTTGCAGCAAAATTAATTTTTTTTTATCAAAGATTACAAAGAGAGCTTACAAACTATTTAGGTCAATTATGAAATGTCAAAAATCAATTGCGAGCCTAATTTATATCAAAGAATTATTAATCATGGCTTTGTTTTTGATATGAATCATTAGTTACTTTTTCAAATAAGAAATCTATTTATGATAAACCTCTTAATTTAGTTTTAATCCAATATAGCATAAGAGCTGTTTTAATTGAGATTCAACGGATTTAAACCCAATTAATGGGAATATCATGGCCCGATTTCTATATTAGAAAATGCAACTATTGGTTAAACTGTCCAAGAAAATTTTTCGAGAATAAAATATCCCATGTTGGTATTTTGTTGACCATGTACCTAGGAAAAGAGACTCGTCATTCATGTGTAGAAGTTATAAGATTGGAAGAAATGTCCTAATTATCTTTGTTTGATTGTTGTTTGTGCATAAATGTATACATGCATACACACATTGCATAACATATCATTGATCCTTTCTAGCTCACAGACCTGGAGTATAGCAGTTCAAAAGAATACGACAACCCAACCTGAGCAAATTCAAAGGATGGTGGGCGATGCCCTCAATACCAAGATGGAAGAGTTGAAGAAGGCCCTGGCTGAGACTATGAGGAGCCAACTGGCTGCACTTTTAGGGAGCACTGCTGAGGCATCTGCTAGCACAAAGAAACTAAAAGATAAGAGAAAGGCTAAGATAGTCGAAGTAGCCTTTGATGAAGACAAAGAAGCTATGGACGATGATAACTGGGAACAATACTACTAAGATCAACAAGAGGACAAGAAAGAAAAAAAGACTATAGAAAAGAAAGCTGAATCCACCGATGTCGGAAAGATGATTGCTGATCTGGAAAATAAATTTGAAAAGAAGCTAACAATTGAAGAATTGTCGGAGGTCGACAAGTTGTTTGAGCTAGATGAAGAGGTCCCGTACAAGTTCAAGATGCCTTCCTTTGCCAAGTTTGATGGAATTGGGAACCCTCATCTTTATGTGAAATAATACATCACTACTATACAGTATGCCCGAGCTACTAAGGCTTAAACTCTAAGGTACTTCATGCTCTCATTAGACCCTGTTGTCCAGAATTGGTTCAAAACCTTAGAGGATAGTATTCAAAAGAGTCGGGATCTACTATACAAGGCCTTTATCCAACAATATGAGTATAATGCTTAATTGGAGGTTACTTTAATGGAATTTAAGTCCATTAGACAAAGGCCAAATGAAAATTTTATGGACTATGTGAAGAGATGGAGGAATAAGGCTGCATTGTTCAAGAAGAGGCCCGACGAATCGGATCAGAATAGGATGATTGTGAGAGGGGTGTTGCCTAGTCTTCATAAAAGGATGTCTCATACACTCATCTGGGATTTAAAAGACCTTCAGCAAGCTGGTTTGCAAATTAAAGAGTGGAAAGGGAGAAGAATCACTTTTCAGTAAGAAGGAATGAGAGAGGAAACTATCAGTCCGGTAATCAGAGCACACAAAAGGCAGTTGATGTTAATGTAACGGGTCAAGAAGGAAGGAGGCAGTTTTTAGACTTGGAAAAGTCACTGTCTTAGGCACTCATTAAGCTATAAAAGAAGGGATTGTTACAACACTTGACACCTCATCCCTTGCCTAATCCTCTTCCACCTAACTTTGATACTAAGGTATTCTGCCAATTCCATCAAATGCAAGGGCATGAGATGGACAAGTGTTTGAGGTTGAGGCATGAGATCTAGAATTTGATTGATAGCAAAAAGCTGCTCGAACCCAACAAGCCTAGCACCATGGACAATCCATTGCCAAGGTTCAACAGAGTACCACCAGCGACTACTTTCATGATCGGGGCAGGTTTAAATGAATGATTTGTGTTATCTTCTTTTCAAAATGTAGATGAAAAGGCAACAAAAAAAAAGAAGTGGTGTTTGGCAGGATTGAACAAGCTGTTGCTGGGACTCAATCGATAATGATGATGATTCTGAGCCCAAGAAGGAAGAGTGGACCTGGTCCAAGCCCGAAGAAGATGAAGTCATGAACACCCGATCAGGCAAGCCTTATGCAAGGCCACCACCAAAAGAAGTAGAAGTCAATAAGGAAAAGGAAGCCGAAGCTGGAAATAAAGAAAAAGAAGAAGATGACACAATCCTTAAGCAATTGAAAAGGACCCAAGCAAGTGTTAGTATTTAGGATTTATTGGCCACATCCAAGAAGCACCGTGAAACTATGGCCAAGGCTTTGGCTAGCATGCCAATTTCCACTTCTATAACACCGAATGTGCTGGTTAATTTTGTGAAAGTTGAAGGGATGATGAAGTGCGAAGATATTCAAAAGAAGAATGAAGTTAATGTGGGAATGGTATCATTTTCGGATGCAAATTTTCTAGAAGAGGGAAGAGATCACATCCGCCCTCTCTTTATCAAGGTAGAGGTCAAAGGGAAAAGGACTCCATGTGTGATGGTTGATGATGAGTCCACCATAAATGTCTTCCCACTTAAGATCTTTCTAAAGCTTGCTATGTCAAAAAGGGATTTGAACCCAACCTAAGTGACCATTAGGGCTTATGACATTACTAAGAGGCACACCGAAGGGACTTTTAAAGCTATTGTGAAGGCTGGTCCTATTGAATTCATGGTCGAATTTGTGGTTTTAGACATCCCTGTCACTTTTACACTACTATTAGGATGGCTCTGGTTTCATCCTCTTGGTTGAGTTCCTTCTACACTCCATCAAAAGATCAAGTTCCCTAACGATCATGAGACAGCGATCAATGAGGTCGAAGATAATGAAGTGGTAAATGCTTTGATGATTAAGAGGCCTCTCAATGGTTTCCAAGTAGCTACAATATTTGATAATGAAGTAGTAGACTCCAAGGTCTTGAATATAATGAAGAATATGAACTACCTGCCTGGTGTTGGTTTTGGAAAGGGTAAGACATGTATGACAAAACTTCCAAATTTTAAGACTCAAACTTCCATGAAAGGGTGTATGAAGAAGCTAACAAAAATGCTCAGTCAAAGAAGAATGAGAAGATGAGCTTCCCTCCGCTTGAAGAGGTTTTTGTTAAAGCTCCATACATGGACCACTCCAAGGAAAGCTTGAGCTAATCATGTTCATGGGAAAATTGATATCGGGTTTTGAGATTTTTGTTGATGTTGCTGAATTGGTGGAACAAGTGAAGAAAGAGCTCACCTTGCCAGCTAACAAGGAGCCCCATCCAGAAGGAAAGAAGGAAGCTATCATGGAAGCCCAAAAGACTGCAGAGGAAATTGCTGCTTTAGTTGAAGAGAAGTTTGAAGATGTCTTGCTTTATGATTTTGAGAACAATGATTTTGATTTTGATTTTAATTTATTTACTTTGTATGAGGATGATGATGTTTTCTTTTCTAAGATGAATGCAATAAAGTCTGTTTTTGCTTACTTGTGTGATGTTTCTCCTAATGGTTGTATACATTCAAATAGCGATTACATGAGCATCTTTAATATTAACTCTAGTGATATACAATCATTAAATTTGGGAGCAACCGATAATTCTAAAAATATTAGCATAACATTTGACCTCACTCCTGATGAGAGAGAGAGATTAGAAAAAATATTTAAAAAATATATAGAGGTTTTTGCTTGGTCTTATAAGGACATGCCTGGTATAGATCAAGACATAGCCGAGCACTTGATTCCTACTTACACTCACATGAAACCTATCAAACAAAAGCTTAGATGGTTAAGACCGAAATGGGCAGAATTGATTAAAGAAGAAGTCACTAAACATATACAAGTTAAATTCCTTGAAGTGATAGATTATCCAGATTGGCTAGCCAACATAGTGCCTGTGCCAAAGAAAGACGAAAGAATTAGGGTCTGTGTAGACTATAGAGACTTGAACAAGGCTTCCCCTAAAGATGAATTTTCTTTACCCCATATAGATGTCCTTATTAATAGTGCAGCCTCTAGCATGCTACACTCATTCGTAGATGGATTTTCTAGATACAACCAAGTGCTAATGGCCTAAGAGGATAAAGCCAAAACTACCTTCATTATTAAGTGGGGTATATTTTGTTATAGGGTGATGCCGTTTGGGTTAAAAAATGCCGGAGCAACCTACCAAAGGATGGCCACCACCTTGTTTCATGATATGATGCACAAAGAAGTCAAAGTTTATGTAGATGATATGATGGTGAAGTCGGATACAAGGAAGCAGCACTTCAAAAACTTAGAGTTATTCTTTGAGAGAGCAGTAAAGTATAAGTTAAGGCTAAACCTGAAGAAGTGTGTATTTGGGTTACTTCAAGCAAGTTGTTGGGACACGTGATTGGTCCAAATGGCATTGAGATTGACCTGACAAGGTTAAGGCGATCAGGGATATACCAGCCCCTAAGATGGAGAGAGAATTTCAGGGGTTTATTGGCAAGTTACAGTATGTTAGTAGGTTCATAGCAAAGCTCACCACAATTTGGGAACCTATCTTCAAGTTGCTTAAAAAGAACCAGCCAGTCAAGTGGAATGAAGAATGTCAAAAGGCCTTTGAGCGTATAAAAGAGTATTTGCTGAATCCACCTATTTTGAAACCACCTATGCTCGGTAAACCCTTATTACTATACTTAGCAGTAGAGGAAGAGTCAATAGGAGCTATGCTAGCCCAAGTAGATGAATCAGGGGTTGAGCACGTAGTTTACTATTTAAGTAGAAAGCTCCTACCTTATGAAATTAAGTATAGTATCATTGAAAAGACCTGTATAGTTGTGGTTTGTTCTTCTAAGAAGTTGCGGCATTACTTTCAGTCTTATAGTGTGCAAGCAGTTTCTAGGTTAGATCTAGTAAAGTGCTTAAGGGAGACACCCTCTTTGATCAGGAAATATGGTCGATGGTTGATAATTTTGGAAGAATTTGAGATTGAGTATGTAAGCAAGAAATCCATCAAAGGTAGAGTAGTAGCAGAATTCTTGGCTTAACAACCATTTTCGGATAGTGAAGAGGTAGTTTTAGAATTTCTTGATGAGCATTTAGAGGCCATAGAAGTACAAGGATGGAAGATGCAATTTGATGGAGCAGTAAATAGAAAAGGAGCAAGTTTGGGAGTCATACTAGAATCACCCGAAGGGGAGCTTATCCCTTTAGCTAAGAAGTTGAAGTTTAGGGCAACCAATAATATGGTGGAGTATGAAGCATGTATTTTTTTTTGGCTTGGAAGCCCTAATGATTATGAAGGTGGATAAAGTGCAAGTCTTTGATGATTCATTGGTAGTGGTATCCCAAGTAAATGGAGAGTGGGAGTTAAAAGAAGAGAAGTTAAAACCATACCACCATTATTTGACCATGATGAAGAAGAAATTTAAGGAGTGTAGATTTATACACCTACCAAGAGAAGAAAACTAGATGGTCGATGCCCTAGCCACATTGGATTTGATATGGGACAATCCTGTCAATTTATTTCTTAAGCCTTTGGTTTTGATCACTTCATCAACTCCTTGCTACGAATATGAAACAATCATGGAAACTAATATAGACCATGATGTGTGGTATGACACCATAAGATGATTTTTGGAGAATAAGGCATACCCATTGGGGGCAATAAGGGAAAAGAGAATAGCTACAAGGTGATGGTCCTTAAAATACATTACCTTTCATGGAGAGTTGTATCAAAGATGGCCTGATGGGGTGCATTTGAGATGTTTGAGGAAGCCTGAAGTTGAGCACATCATGTCAAAAATACATGCAGGAAGTTGTGGTCCACACATGAATGGTTTAGCCCAGGTTAAGAAGATAATTCAACAAGGTTACTACTGGTTGACCATGGAGAGAGATTGTATTGAGTTTGTGAAGAAGTTCCAACAATTTCAGATGTATGGTAATTTGAATCACATGTGTAATATCCCAAAATGTGCCCTAGAAGTTTTGATATAATTGTTGTTTTAATTGAACTAAATGTATATGTGTAATTGGAAAAAAAAAAGAATTGAAGAGAGAGTTTATTTGTTGTATATATGAAAATATATACAACATATATACAAGTCAAAATGAATGGTCAAAGGAAGAAGATATTTAATTTGTTATTTGTGAAATTACTAAAGGGCAAGTAAATGAAAGGGAGTTAATATTTATAGTAGAGGGTATTTAAGTAATTTTCTTTTTAAATTGCTTGGTGAAGGTTTAAAGAGATGAGAAGTTGACTTTGTCTCTGTTATTTTTCCATTTTCTCTTCTTTTCTCTTTGTGTGGCCGGACATCAAGGAAGCAAGAGAGCAAGAGAGGATTTTTGAAATTCTAAGAGCTAATTGAAGGAAGATTTCAAGAAAATAAGTTAGAAATTCAAGAAGTTCATCATTTTTGGTAAGTTTTCTCTTGATTTCTCTTATTCTATTTGGACTTTTGTTTGAGTTTGATGGAGTGTTGTTGATGGTTGGAGTGTGTTTGTGTATGGTGTGTGTAAAAGTGTTGAAATGGAATTAAAGATGAGAAGTTAGGTTGGTGTTGGTGATGGAAGAGTAAGAGTTGTGTTTAGTGAAGTTGAAATTTTTCTGTTTTACAATTAGTAAAGGCTGTGACTTGTATGATTTTTAATTAAATATAGAAAAACTTTGTTGAAGTGAATTTTTGATATGTTGTGCCTATATGAGTCTATAATGACTGAAAAATATGTTGATTTGATTTTGGAATGGTTATGATTTTGGAAATATTATTTTTATTAAACCTGTTCCAGCAGGTACCTTAATTGAGAAAGCTATCTTTCGAGATTTTAAATATAATGTAGAAAAATAATATCCAATTGAATTTTGGATATGTTGTTCTTAGTGAGTCTAGTATTTGAGAAAAATAATTTGGAACCACGTTGATTGAATTTAATTTATGGAATTCACAAAGTTCAGAACTGCTGCCAGAATGCAGGGCAATTGGAGCAGTCTGGTTGGGTGAACTATTGGACCAAGATTTTGTGTTCAGTTTGATCTGAAATTTTAAAGGAATGATTCTAAGATGTAAAACTAAATTCTGTAAAAATTTTAGAGTTCTTAGTCAAGTATATTATTTTATACAATTTTTCAAAATAAGGATTAAGTTGAGTCCAAAACCAGAATTTACTATTCATATGGTCATTTTGCTAATATTCCTTTTGGATTAGGTTGTGAAGAGGTTGAATTGCCCTAGCCTAGGTGTTGAGGATTCTTGGAAGAGTAAGTGTATAGATTGGTGTGAGTTGGTTTTAAGGTAAGTACAAACTACACTATTGCATACATTCATGTGATGTTGAGACTTGACACACATTTGATTGTAAATGTGATAAGGAATCTAATGCATTGTTGATGGATATTAAAAATCACATTATGTTTGGTATTATGTGAATGTTGTGATGAGCATGTAAAATATGTGTTACTGCCATTGATTATATCCATTTGAATAATGAACTGATTAATGTGATTTGAAATATAATATGAGATGGTTGAAACATATTTGCTTATATGATGATGAAATGAAATATGGAAATGAAATGTGAAAGATATGATGTTATGAAGAATTGTTTAATTGTGATTTGAGATCATATGAGATATGATGCCATGGTTGTTGGCTATGATGATGCGAATGAGATATAATGGAGGGATGGTTGCCTAATTAATTATGAGAAATGAAATGAAAAGAGATAAAAAAAAAAGATAAATGAAATGATTGTGTGCCTAATATGTTAATTCAATTTTCAGAGTTTTGGATTTGGTGGCATGCCTATAAATCACTGGATAGGTGAAATGACCGGGTCGTAAGCCGATTCCAGTTGAAAAATGTGAAATGTGATGTTTTTGGGGTGAAATGACCGGGTCATAAACCTTAAAAACAAATTATTGAAACTAGATTGAGTGAAATGACCGGGTCGTAAGCTCAAATCTAGTTAATTATCCATGGATAAATGTATTGATGATTATGATTATGGACCAAAGCAGTAACTCTGAACTTTGAATAACATATTAGTGTATTTTGGGCCCATGCTTGTCTTTGTTTTCAATGTGAATCATGAATGTTTTGATTAATTATTAATTAATGTAAGATTGTGAAATATCATATTCTTTTGAATTGTTTATGAAACTTGATTGTGTGACATTGGCATTGCATTGAGGCATAATATTATGGTTGTTTGTACCACTAAGCCGTTGGCTTAGCCCGATTGTGGTTTATCGCGCAGGTGACAGGGTAGAACCGGAGAGTTCCTCTAGGCCGAGTAGAGTCTAGATTTTGAGGTGTTGATAGTGGAGCTTAAAGATAGAAAGACTGACTGCCAAGCATGTATAAATTTTATGTTTTGTAAAACCTGAGTTTTGATGTATATGAATTTGTAAATATTGTTACTTTCCGCTGCATAGTGAACAAATATTTTATTTACTGTATTTTATAATAAACATTTACTTTATTTTGTACTAGAAGTGTAAATCCTTTTTGCAGGCTGTAGTTGAGGTTATAAGGGGGATTTATTGGGAGTGTACTGAGAATGATTTTGTGTGCATTGGTTTGTGTAAAAATGTTTTAAAAAATCAGAAAAAAAACACAGTTTTGTCGACACTTGGGATTCAATTTTTAGGCGAAACTATGGCAAAATTTTTGTAAAAATTAGAACTAAAATTTGGCTAAGTAAAATTGATAGCAATATTAGGTGAATGTGGCGCCTCTACTCAGCTTACACATGTAGGTCGGGAAGGGGTGTTACAATATCAGAGCCTAGGTTTGAGATTCTCAACCTAGGTGAATTGTAAGAAAAAGAGTATTTTGATTTTAAAAGTTGGTTTTTGAATAAAATACATGTCTTGGCAGTCTTTGATCTTTAATGAGGAATATTCTGCTGTGTTTGTAGATATAGGTAGTAATGGAGTCCCATTCACGTCAGACTGTAGAAGGAAGTGCTGAGAGTGTAGCTCCCGGAGAGAGTAGAGATGGAACTAGAGTTGAGAGGGTTAGTGAGGCACCTGTTTTTGTGCCAGAGAGATCAGCTGCGGAGGAGGTTCAGCCGGGTTGGCTAAGGCATGTGATAAAACTATTGAGGCCAGCTCCAGTGCAGCCCCCACCACCACAGCCTCAGGTGCCGGTAAGACATTATGATAAGTTGAGGAAATATGGGGCTGAAGATTTCTTGGGCACTATTGATCCTGCAGTGGCCGAGCAGTGGTTAGATAAAGTGCAGAGGATATTCATCCAGTTGCAAGCTACTCCAGATGAGAAATTTGACTATGCTAGGTCCCTCTTACAGAAAGATGCCTATGACTGGTGGAAGATGGTTCCTCATGCCATGGATGATCCACCTACATTATCTTATGGTGATTTTCTGAGGGAGTTCGAGCAGAAATATACTCCGAGGGAGTATAAAGATATTAAGAAGATGGAATTCTTGAATTTGAGGCAATACAACCGGACGGTAACAGAGTATGAAATTGAGTACATCCGGTTGAGTCGCTATGCTGGGGGAATTATCTCTGATGATATAGACCGGTGGAGAAGATTTGAGGAGGGATTGAGGCCCTCTATTATGTGCATTGTGGCTGGTTCTCGGTACTAGGATTTTTCTCAGCTTGTTGCAGCAGCTAGAAGTGTTGAGAGAGCACAGGGCATTGCAGCAGCTGCTACTGAGGAAGACACCAGGGTAAGGAGACCCCAGTTTGAGGCAGGGTCTTCACCTATGAAGAGGGGTCGAGGAGGTTTTGTTCCGAGAATCAGTAGAAGCCAGAGACAATCGGGCAGATTAGTTCAGTATCAGAGGCAGAGGCTGAGACCGACAGTTTCTGTAGCTAGTGCCCCGACTCCAGTGATTCAGAGGTCTACTCCACCTGTATGTGAGCATTATGGTAAGACTCATGGGGGAGTTTGTTGGAAGATTGGTGGATCAGCTGGGTGTTTTAGATGTGGGTCACCAGCTCATTTTGTTAGAGATTGTCCTGAGATGCAGGAGTATAGGCAGGCTGATACTGCAGCTTCTCGACCTAGTGTCAGCAGAGGTGGTCGAGGGGGCAGAGGTTTCAGTAGAGATGGTAGACCTGGGTTTACTTAGAGAGGAGGATCTTCATCCAGGGGCAGCAGGCCAGATGAGGCCAGATCTTCTCAGAGGGTATATGTGATGCAGAGGCAGCCGGATGCTTCAACAGTTATAGCAGGTACATTTTCTTTATTTGTCATTTCAGTACTTGCTTTGATTGATCCAGGATCTACTCATTCATACATAAGTGCATCTATCTTGCCTGTGTCTGAATTGCATTCAGAGTCCTTAGGATTTGATGTCTTAGTGACCAATCCTTTAGGACATAATGTTGTGGTGAGTAGGGTGAATCGTGATAGTGTTGTTGTGGTGCAAGGTGAGGAGTTTCTTGGTGATTTAATTGAAATGCCTTTTAAAGAATATGATTTGATCTTAGGCATGGATTGGTTGTCTAAGCATGGAGCTGTGGTGGATTGTCAAGAGAAATGTGTTACTTTGAGAACTGGTGATGGTAGAAGTATATTAGTATCTAGTGAGCATAGACAACTTGCATCCTTGTTGGTTTCAGCTGTTTCAGCCAGAAAGTTGATTAGAAAAGGGTGTGATGCTTATCTTGCTCATGTTTTGGATACTAGAGTAATGGATTCTCAACTTGATAGTATACCCACAGTTGCTAAGTTTTTAGATGTATTTCCAGAGGAGTTGCCAGGGTTACCCCCTGAGAGAGAGGTTGAGTTTGGCATCGATTTGTTGCCTGGTACCACTCCCATCTCTATCACTCCATATCGAATGGCACCTGCTGAATTAAGAGAGTTGAAGGTGCAGTTGCAGGAGTTGTTGGATAAAGGGTTTATTCTCCCTAGTGTTTCTCCGTGGGGAGCTCCTGTGTTGTTTGTGAAGAAAAAGGATGGTACTTTGAGATTGTGCATCGATTATAGGCAATTGAACAAAGTAACTATCAAGAATAAGTATCCTTTGCCCCGAATTGATGATCTCTTTGATCAGTTGAAGGGAGCAGCGGTGTTTTCCAAAATTGATTTGAGATCAGGGTACCATCAATTAAGGGTTAGAGCTGAAGATGTTTCTAAGACAGCTTTCCGCACAAGATATGGGCATTATGAGTTCTTGGTAATGCATTTTGGGTTGACGAATGCACCTGCAGCTTTCATGGATTTGATGAATAGGGTTTTTAGGCCCTATCTTGATCAGTTTGTGGTAGTTTTCATCGATGATATTTTGGTATATTCACGTAATGAGGAGGAGCATAACAAGCATCTGCGAATTGTGTTACAGATATTGAGAGAGAAGCAGTTGTATGCTAAGCTGTCAAAGTGTGAGTTTTGGCTTGACCAAGTAACTTTTCTCGGTCATATAGTTTCAGCAAATGGTATAAGAGTTGATCCGAGTAAAGTTGAGGCCATTTTGAATTGGAGTCCACCAAAGTCAGTGACTGAAGTTAGAAGTTTTCTGGGTTTGGCAGGCTATTATCGAAGGTTTGTGAAAGATTTCTCTTTGATAGCTACTCCACTCACCATATTGCTTTGAAAGGGAGTTAGATTTGTGTGGATAGATCAGTGTCAAGCTAGTTTTGATCAGTTGAAAGAAATGTTGACTCAAGCACCTGTTCTTACTTTACCCATGGAGGATAAACCTTATGTAATTTACAGTGATGCTTCACATAATGGTTTAGGATGTGTCTTGATGCAAGAGGGTAAAGTTGTAGCTTATGCTTCTTGGCAGTTGAAGTCGCATGAGCTCAATTATCCAACACATGATCTGGAATTGGCAGCTATAGTATTTGCTTTGAAGTTTTGGCGACACTACTTGTATGGAGAGAAATGTTTTATCTATACGGATCATAAAAGTTTGAAATATTTGGATGTCCAGAGGGAGCTGAATCTTCGGCAAAGGCGATGGTTAGAGCTGATCAAAGACTATGACTGTTTGATTGATTATCATCCTGGTAAGGCAAATGTAGTTGCTGATGCCTTGAGTCGAAAGTCTCTGGCAGGTTTGGCTGTTTATTCGCTCTCGTTGCTTGTTGAGTTGAGAGCGTTACATGCTAGTTTTGAAGCATGTGATGACGGTGCATTGTTGGCTCAGTTGCAATTGAGACCAGTATTGTTGGATCAGATTAAGGAGGCTCAATTGACAGATGAGAAAATTCAGAAGATTGTTTCAGATTGCCAAAACGGGGAGAGCCGAGATTTCTTTGTGAGAAGTGATGGTAGCCTTTGGTTTAAGGATAGATTGTATGTTCCTGATAATGATAGTTTGAAAAAGGTTATTTTGGAGGAAGCACACCAATCGGTTTTTACTATGCATCCGGGAAATACAAAGATGTACCACGATTTGAAACAGCATTATTGGTGGTCAGGTATGAAAAGAGACATAGCGGAGTTTGTATCCAAGTGTCTCACTTGTCAGAGGGTGAAAGCTGAACATCAAGTTCCAACAGGGTTGCTTCAATCTTTATCAGTGCCTGAATGGAAATGGGAGAGAATCACAATGGATTTTGTGTCTGGTTTGCCTATGACACAGAGGAAGCATGATGCCATTTGGGTGATTGTTGATAGGTTGACAAAGACAACTCTTTTTCTTCCGGTTCAGATGGACTTTTCACTTGAGAAGTTAGCTGAGTTGTACATCAATGAGATAGTAAAGTTGCATGGAGTCCCAATTTCTTTAGTGTCTGATCAAGATCCTAGATTTACTTCAAGATTTTTGGAAGAGTTTACATGGTGCTTTGGGTTCTCGATTGCATTTTAGCACTGCTTTTCATTCGCAGACAGATGGGCAGTCAGAGAGAGTGATACAGATTATTGAGGATATGTTGAGAAGCTGTGTCATTGATTTCTCTGGAAGTTGGGACAGATTTTTGCCACTTGTAGAATTTGCTTACAACAACAGTCATCAATCCAGTATTGGAATGGCACCATTTGAGGCATTGTATGGAAGAAGATGTAGAATGCCTCTATGTTGGAATGAAGTTGGGGAAGGCAAATTGGTTGGTCCTGATCTGATTAAAGAGACTGAAGAAAAAGTGAAGATGATTCGGGATAGGTTGAAAGCAGCTTCAGACCGACAAAAGTCTTATTCAGATTTGAAGAGGAGAGACATAGAGTTTGATGTTGGAGATAAAGTATTTTTGAAAGTGTCTCCTTGGAAAAAGATATTGAGATTTGGTCGAAAAGGGAAGCTGAGTCCTCGTTTCATTGGACCATATGAGATATTAGAAAGAGTTGGACCATTTGCTTATCGTCTTGCTTTGCTGCCTGAGTTGGATAGAATCCATAATGTCTTCCATGTTTCTATTGCGAAGGTATAGATTTGACCCATCTCATGTTTTACTAGTTGAATCTATTGAAGTGAGTCCAGATCTGACTTTTGAAGAAGAACCAATTGCTATTTTGGCACATGAAGTGAAAGAGTTGAGAAATAAGGAAGTGCCACTTGTAAAGGTTCTTTGGAAGAATCATGGTAGAAAAGAGGCAACTTGGGAGAGTGAGCAAGCGATGCGAGATCAGTATCCTCAACTGTTTCAAACATAATATCAGGTAATTTCGAGGACGAAATTTCTTTTTAGAGGGGGAGAATTGTAATATCCCAAAATGTGCCCTAGAAGTTTTGATATAATTGTTGTTTTAATTGAACTAAATGTATATGTGTAATTGGAAAAAAAAAGAATTGAAGAGAGAGTTTATATGTTGTATATATGAAAATATATACAACATATATACAAGTCAAAATGAATGGTCAAAGGAAGAAGATATTTAATTTGTTATTTGTGAAATTACTAAAGGGAAAGTAAATGAAAGGGAGTTAATATTTATAGTAGAGGGTATTTAAGTAATTTTCTTTTTAAATTGCTTGGTGAAGGTTTAAAGAGATGAGAAGTTGACTTTGTCTCTTTTATTTTTCCATTTTCTCTTCTTTTCTCTTTGTGTGGCCAGACATCAAGGAAGCAAGAGAGAAAGAGATGATTTTTGAAATTCTAAGAGCTAATTGAAGGAAGATTTCAAGAAAATAAGTTAGAAATTCAAGAAGTTCATCATTTTTGGTAAGTTTTCTCTTGATTTCTCTTGTTCTATTTGGACTTTTGTTTGAGTTTGATGGAGTGTTGTTGATGGTTGGAGTGTGTTTGTGTATGGTGTGTGTAAAAGTGTTGAAATGGAATTAAAGAGTTGATGAGAAGTTAGGTTGGTGTTGGAAGAGTAAGAGTTGTGTTTAGTGATGTGGAAATTTTTCTGTTTTACAATTAGTAAAGGCTGTGACTTGTATGATTTTTAATTAAATATAGAAAAACGTTCTTGAAGTGAATTTTTGATATGTTGTGCCTCTATGAGTCTAGAATGACTGAAAAATATGTTGATTTGATTTTGGAATGGTTATGATTTTGGAAAGATTATTTTTATTAAACCTGTTCCAGCAGGTACCTTAATTGAGACAGCTATCTTTCGAGATTTTTAATAAAATGTAGAAAAATAATATCCAATTGAATTTTGGATATGTTGTTTCTTAGTGAGTCTAGTATTTGAGAAAAATAATTTGGAACCACTTTGATTGAATTTAATTTATGGAATTCACAAAGTTCAGAACTGCTGCCAGAATGCAGGGCAATTGGAGCAGTCTGGTTGGGTGAACTATTTGACCAAGATTTTGTGTTCAGTTTGATCTGAAATTTTAAAGGAATGATTTTAAGATGTAAAACTAAATTCTGTAAAAATTTTATAGTTCTTAGTCAAGTAGATTATTTTATACAATTTTTCAAAATAAGGATTAAGTTGAGTCCAAAACCAGAATTTACTATTCATATGGTCATTTTGCTAATATTCCTTTTGGATTAGGTTGTGAAGAGGTTGAATTGCCCTAGCCTAGGTGTTGAGGATTCTTGGAAGAGTAAGTGTATAGATTGGTGTGAGTTGGTTTTAAGGTAAGTACAAACTACACTATTGCATACATTCATGTGATGTTGAGATTTGACACACATTTGATTGTAAATGTGATAAGGAATCTAATGCATTGTTGATGGATATTAAAAATCACATTATGTTTGGTATTATGTGAATGTTGTGATGAGCATGTAAAATATGTGTTAATGCCATTGATTATATCCATTTGAATAATGAACTGATTAATGTGATTTGAAATATAATATGAGATGGTTGAAACATATTTGCTTATATGATGATGAAATGAAATGTGGAAATGAAATGTGAAAGATATGATGTTATGAAGAATTGTTTTATTGTGATTTGAGATCATATGAGATATGATGCCATGGTTGTTGGCTATGATGATGCAAATGAGATATAATGGAGGCATGGTTGCCTAATTAATTATGAGAAATGAAATGAAAAGAGATTAAAAAAAAAGATAAATGAAATGATTATGTGCCTAATATGTTAATTCAATTTTCAGAGTTCTGGATTTGGTGGCATGCCTATAAATCATTGGATAGGTGAAATGATAGGGTCGTAAGCCGATTCCAGTTGAAAAATGTGAAATGTGATGTTTTTGGGGTGAAATGATCGGGTCGTAAACATCAAAAACAAATTATTGAAACTAGATTGAATGAAATGACTGGGTCGTAAGCTCAAATCTAGTTAATTATCCATGGATAAATGTATTGATGATTATGATTATGGACCAAAGCAGTAACTCTGAACTTTGAATAACATATTAGTATATTTTGGGCCCATGCTTGTCTTTGTTTTCAATGTGAATCATGAATGTTTTGATTAATTTTTAATTAATGTAAGATTGTGAAATATCTTATTCTTTTGAATTGTTTATGAAACTTGATTGTGTGACATTAGCATTGCATTGAGTTATAATATTATGGTTGTTTGTACCACTAAGCCGTTGGCTTAGCGCGATTGTGGTTTATCTCGCAGGTGACAGGGTAGAACCGGAGAGTTCCTCTAGGCCGAGTAGAGTCTAGATTTTGAGGTGTTGATAGTGGAGCTTAAAGATAGAAAGACTGACTACCAAGCATGTATAAATTTTATGTTTTGTAAAACCTGAGTTTTGATGTATATGAATTTATAAATATTGTTACTTTCCGCTGCATAGTGAACAAATATTTTATTTACTGTATTTTATAATAAACTTTTACTTTATTTTGTAGTAGAAGTGTAAATCCTTTTTGTAGACTGTAGTTGAGGTTATAAGGGGGATTTATTGGGAGTGTACTGAGAATGATTTTGTTTGCATTGGTTTGTGTAAAAATGTTTTCAAAAATCAGAAAAAAAACAAAGTTTTGTCGACACTTGGGACTCAATTTTTAGGCGAAACTATGGCAAAATTTTTGTAAAAATCGGAACTAAAATTTGTCTAAGTAAAATTGATAGCAATATTAGGTGAATGTGGCACCTCTACTCAGCTTACACACGTAGGTCGGGAAGAGATATTAGAACATGCCTCCTGAAGAATTGCACTCTATGTGTTCACCCTGGCCCTTTGCGACTTGGGAGATTAACATTATAGGAGAGATAGATCTGACGGCTTCAAACGATCACTGCTTCATCAAAGTAGCAGTGGATTATTTTTCAAAATGGGTTGAAACTGAATCTTTCAACAAGCTGGGGGCAAAGAAAATGGCTAGGTTTATTGAAAAGAATCTTGAAGTACCAAATCCTTCATCATCTATCATCCCCTTATAGACCGAAGGCTAATGGTGCAGCAGAAGCAACAAATAAGACAATTAAGCATATTCTATCCAGGATGACCAAGACGTACATGGATTGGTAAGAGATACTTCCATTTGCTTTGTGGGGATACAAAACAAGTGTGCGAACCCTGACTAGAATGACACCGTTTTTCTTGGTTTATGGGATGGAAGCAATGTTGCCAATTAAGATAGATATTAAGTCGTTAAGGGTGGTCCTGGAAGCTGAATTACCTGAGACGGAATGGGTAGTGAGCATATACACACAGTTAGCTTTATTAGAATGGAGGAGGTTAAAAGCACTGTATCATCATCAACTTTACCAAAGATAGAGAGCTCGGGCCTACAGTAGAAGGGTTAAGATCAGGAAGTTCAAGGTCGATGACTTAGTGTTGAAGTAGTGTAAGCCTAATGTCCCTGTTCCTAAAGGGAAATTTAGACCTAGTTGGCAAGGACCGTATGTCGTAAAGCAAGTCATGAACAAGGGTGCAATCAAGATATTATAAATGAAAAGGAACGAGTTTAGTGAGCCAGTAAACATTGACAGGTTAAAGAGATTTTATGTATAAAAAAAGAGCGCTCGCTAGGTTGAAAACCCCAAAAGGGCAGCCTAGGCAAAAGTTAGAGGAGTCTGCTAGTTCTGAAAAGCCGAAAGGGCGACCTAGGCAACAATTAGGGCTAAACGAGAGAAAATTATCAATTAGAAAATTCGAAAGGGCTGGTTAGCGACAATAGTGATCTTGTGTATGCTGGATTTATGTTTGGTTGTTCCCAAATTTAATAAAATGGACTTAAATTTAAAATTGTTCTATGTGCACTGTTTTAAGTATTTGACCAAATATGGTAAAATAAATAACACAACAATGAAAGGTGATGAAAAATTATAAAAGGAAAAGAAACATCTTTTATTATTTTCATTATTTGTTCATCCTAACTTTATTTCTTCTAAGGAATTGACAAATATAAAATCTATGGAAGACGATAGGTGTAGCATGCAGGCCAACTTCGCTTCAGTCAATCCAAGAAAGCTTCAATTAGACGAGGCATGTCTAAATTCGGACTAAACTCAGAAATTTGAGGCTCGACTCCATACTGGCAGTCAAGACAATGAGGATCATAGCAAGTCCCCTGATGAAGAGCAGCAAGAGGAACATACATTAGATATGTCTGAATGGTTACATGAGTGATCTTCTACCAAGGTACTAACTAACGGATGTTGATCGCAGCTCGTGAGTGGATCCAGTCAATCCAGTCGGCATATGAAGCAGCATGATGGAGGAGTTTCCTAGCAAAATGATATCACGGCAAATATCTTGTAACACCCCTTCTCAACCTACATATGTAAGCCGAGTAGAGGCGCCACACTATCCTAATGTTGCTACCAATTTTACTTAGTCAAATTTTTAGTTCCGATTTTTACAGAAATTTTGCCATAGTATTGCCTAAAAATTGAGTCCCAAGTGTCGACAAAACTGGTTTTTTTTCTTCTGATTTTTAAAACATTTTACACAAACCAATGCAAATAAAATCATTCTCAGTACACTCCCAATAAATACCCCTTATAACCTCAACTACAACCTGCAAAAAGGATTTACACTTCTAGTACAATATAAAGTAAAGGTTTATTATGAAATACAGTAGATAAAATATTTGTTCACTATGCAGCGGAAAATAACAATATTTACAAATTCATATATATATCCAAACTCAAGTTTTACAACCCATAAAATTTATACATTTCTTTAGCAGTCAGTCTTTGATCTTTAAGCCCACTATCAACACCTCAAAATCTAGACTTGACTAGGCCTAGAGGAACTCTCTGGTTCTTCCCTGTCACTTGCGTGAAGAATCACATTCGCGCTAAGCCAACGGCTTAGTTGTACAAATTACAGTGCTATGATGCTTTAATGCCATGCTAATGTCACACAATAAAGATTCAAGATCAATTCAAGAGAATATTATATTTCAAATCTTACCGGTTTCAATAATGTATGTATAGTAGTCATCTCATTATTCATTTGTTTCACCATTCAATAGTCACATTTAAACAAACACAAGCATGGGCCCAAAAATAATCTAATATGCCATTCAAAGTTCAGAGTTACTGTTTTGGTCTATAATCATAATCATCAATACATTTATCCATGGATATTCAACTAGATTTGAGTTTACGATCCAGTCATTTCACCCAATCTAGTTTCAATAATTTGTTTTTGAGGCTTACGACCCAGTCATTTCACCCCAAAAACATCACATTTCACATTTTTCAACTGGAATCGGCTTACGACCCGGTCATTTCACCTATCCAGTGATTTATAGGCATGCCGCCAAAACCAGAACTCTGAAAATTGAATAAACATATTAGGCACACAACCATTTCATTCATTTGTTTATCAATATATTTTCATTTTATTTCTCATTTCATATTCCACAATTAATTAGGCAACCATGCCTCCATTATATATTTCATTTGCATATCATAGCCAATAACCATGGCATCATATCTCAAATGATCTCAAATCACAATAAAACAATTCTTCATAATATCATATCTTTCACATTTCATTTCATCATCACATCTTTTACATTTCATATTCCATATTTCATTTCATCATTCAAATGGATATAATCAATGGCATTAACTCATATTTTACATACTCATCACATCATTCACATCATACCAAACATACATTATTAATATGCATTAACAATGTATTAGATTTCTGAACACATTTACAATCAAATGTATGTTAAATCTCAACATCATATGAATGTATGAAATAATGTAATTTGTACTTACCTTAAAACCAACTCACACCAATCTATACACTTACTCTTCCAAGAATCCTCAACACTTAGGCTAGGGCAAATCAACCTCTTCACAACCTAATCCAAAAGGAGTATTAGCAAAATGACCATATGAATAGTACATTCTGGTTTTAGACTCTACTCTATCCTTATTTTGAAAATTTGTATAAAATAATCTACTTGACTAAAAATTCTAAAATTTTTACAGAACTAAATTTTACATCTTAAAATCATTCTTTTAAAATTTCAGATCAAACTAAATACAAAATCTTGGTCAAATAGTTCACTCAACCAGACTGCCCCAATTGCCCTGCATCCTGGCAGCAGTTCTGAACTTTGTGAATTCCATAAATTAAATTCACTCCACGTGGTTCCAAATTATTTTTCTAAAATACTAGACTCACTAAGCAACAACATATCCAAAATTCAATTGAATATGATTTTTCTAAATTTTATTAAAAATCCCGAAATATAGCTGTCTCAGTTAAGGTACCTGCTGGAACAGGTTTAGTAAAAATAATCTTTCCAAAATCATAACCATTCAAAAATCGAATCAACATATTTTTCAGTCATTCTAGACTCATAGAGGCACAACATATCAAAAATTCACTTCAAGAACATTTTTCTATATTTAATTAAAAATCATATAAGTCACAGCCTTTACTAATTGTAAAACAGAAAAATTTTCACTAAACACAACTCTTCCTATTCCATCACCAACACCAACCTAACTTCTTATCTTTAATTCCATTTCAACACTTACAAACACACCACAAGCAATCCTAACCATATTATCAACAACACTTCATCAAACTCAAAAATAACTTCAAAAACAACAAGAGCAATCAAGAGAGAACTTACCAAAATAATGAAATTTCTTGAAATTCCAACTTGTTTATTTGAAATCTCCTTCAATTTTGGTCTTGGAAAATCAAATCCCTCTTTTGCTCTCTTGCTTGAGTGATGGCCGGCCAAACACAAAGGAAGAAGAAGAAAAATAATTATGAATGGCAAAGTCAACTTTACTCTCTTCTTTAAACCTCCACCAAGTAATTTAAAAAGAAAATTACTTAAATACCCTCACCTATTTATTTTACTTCTCTTTCACTTATTACCCTATTTAGTAATTTCACAAAGAACAAAATAAATATCCTCATCCCTTGACCAACACATTTGACTTGTATATATGTTGTATATATTTCCATATACACAACATATACACTTTCCTTTAAATTTCTTTTCTCTCCCAAATTAACATATACATTTTAAATCAAATAAAATAACAATTATACTAAAACTTCTAAGCACATTTTTGGGATATTACATATCTAGCAAAATCTATCGATGGAGTGTCGAGTAAGCAGAGGCACTCCTAAAGCCAAATTTGTAAGCACAAGAAATCAAATTTAAAAAAAGTTGCTCGTTAGGATGAAAACCAGCAAGGGCGACCTAAGCAAAAATTAGGGCGGTTCGCTAGTTTCAAAAACCTGCAAGGGTGGTCTGGGAAAAAATTAAAACCAATATAAAAAAATGGTCCGCTAAGTTGAAAACCCGCAAGGGTGGCTTAGGCAAAAATTAGGACAGCTCACTAGTTCTGAAAACTCACAAGGACAGACTAGACAAAAATTAGAGCAATAAAAATAAAAGGCCTATATTGAAAACCCAAAAGGGTGATTTAGGTAATTACCTAAAGAAACAGCGGACTCTTGGCCAATCTCCTTAAAGATTTTGATTTGAATTAGTCCAATCTAACTAAAGTCTCGGCCAAGATCACGGGTATTGGTGACATGTCTCCTTCCATTTGGTCCATGATATCTAGAACTCGTGGATCGATGTCGCCATCAGGAGAAACAAGCAAGAATTGACCAAGCAAACATAGACAAACCATGCATCCCCATGCCTTGGTTGGAGCCAAATGGGAGGTGCAAAAATCAATCAAGGGACCAAGCAGAATTTTCTCACCTATAGTCAATTATAGGACTTCGACTTTCAAAAGTTGAAACAACATCTGCATTTTTTATTTAGTTTTGGAAGTCAGTACAACGCCAGAGGTTGATTGCTTGGATATCTAAGAATAGCTTCAATTTCTTCAATTATAGGACATATCTCAAAATTATTTATTTTGAAGGTCCTAGTTTTCATATCCTAAAAAGAAGCCATGGCATGTAAGAAGGAATGGTATAACTTAACATTTTGGAAGCACTTTAAGTTATTGAGTTGAGACCATGATATTTGTTCCTAATGTGTAGGCTTAATGGATTTGAATAAGTTCTTTATCTTCTTTAAATTGGCTTTAATCATTCTAGAGTTCTTGAAGAATTGAAATTATTGTGAACTTGTAAGAAGAAATATTAAAGTTAAAAATCCGTGTTTTGATTTGGGGATTGTAGACCCTTAATTTTTGACCCAATCCGATCCAATATGCTTTATTTAGTCCAAAATGATTTTTGTTGTTTAATTAGTCCAAAATAATTTTAATTAAATAATTTTTACCTTAGTATCTAATTTTATTAATAAAAAATAAAAATAAAAATAAACAAATAAAAATAAAAATAAAAATCGGAGTTGGAAAAAAAATCGGCAGCGAAAAGTGGTCGCGCGGGCCCATCGGGCTGCGGGCGAGTTATTTCGCCCGCAGGAAATTCCTGTGGGCGAAATAACTTCCCGCAGGAATTTCGCCCGCAGGAATTTCCTGCGGGCTGGCACGTCCACGGGCCCGGCAGCACAGTTTTCGCCAGCGCAAAATTTTTCAATGCAATTTTTTGAATCCTAATCCAATTAGGTTTTAATTTTTTTTATTAATATTACTTACCTTAATTAATTAGGAATAAACAACCTAAAAACCACTATAAATAAGGACCAATTAAACCAAATCAGAGGAAAAAAAAATACATAGTGACTTTAGGATTTGAAACCAAATCAAGGAAGGAAAAGGAAAAACTCAATTCAATTGATATTAATAGCAGTAGTAGCACGGCAGAAATAGGGAGGAGGCAATCAAAGCTTGTCTTTGGAGCTAGTTCATCCAAGAAGAGTTATTTTTTGGAGAATCAACAAAAGAAGGTATGTTTTAATTCTTTTGATTTATGTTTTACAATAGCCAAATCTGCAAAATTTAAGTTTTTTTAAATCAAAATTTTAGAGCTTTAACTTAATTTTTCCAAGATTAGAACATTAAAAACGTGACTTTCTTTTCTAAAAGGACTCAAAATTGTTATTTTTTCTTCTTAAAAATCTTTAAACTTTAATTGAACATATTTTTCAACAAAACCAAAATAAAATTCTGTTTCTATTAAAATTTTAAATTAGGTTCTTTTCACTCAAAAAACCTTAAAAAAATCTTTTCTACTTATAAAAACTTCAATCCATGTGTTTAAATTCATAAAATCTCATAAAATATCAAATTGCTATTTAAAACTCAAATTTAAATACTTTGGCCGAGAACCCTAAATTGAAAGCCTAAAATCCAAAAATCAACTTTTAAACCTAAAATAATGAACCCTAACCCTTTAAAACCTTAAACCCTAACTTTTTCTAAACTTTAAACCCTTTAAAACATAAAAAACATAAAAAAAACTCAAAAAAGCTACAGTAGCTCAATTTACTATTTTAAAAACATGAATTAAAAATATTTCAAAAGTGTCTAAAACTCAAGTTTTATTATTTCATCATTCAAATCTTAATTTGTTTAATCAAAGTGTCTTGCTAACCTTTAAAAAACATAAAATCCAATCTATTTTAATTACCTAAAAAGTCATAGTAGCTTAAACTTTAGAATTTCCAAATCCTTAATACATGAGATAAATAACCCTAAATAGAAATAGTAGCTATACTTGAACTTTTATTTGTTTTATTCAATTCCATATTTATTTATACCTTGATTTATTTCTTATGCTTTAATTTATTTAATTTTAATACTTGATTTATTTAATTTATCATGGATGGATGTTTGTTTTATATTTTGGTTAATACTTTTAATGAATGATTTATTTATTATGGATGATTATTTACTTTTATCAATCAATTTAGACTTCCAAAAGTTGTAAGAGGTATGTTTCCACTTGGTAGGTACCTCATTAGTTAAACATCATGTAATTTAATTTTCTTTTCTATTTTAGAACTTATGTAAAGGGCATGTTTCTACCTTTTAGTGGGTGTCCTATCTAGGCATGTTATGTAAGGACATGTTTCCATCCTTGGATAGGTGTCCATTTATTTATTTTATTTTGTTTGGACATTGCTTTGATTTTAATATAATGATGCTTTCTTTTATTGTGTGTAGTATGGATAATGTTATTATACTTAAGAATTTTATAATATTAAGACCTGTAAAGGAGGCCGGTTCCAATGAACCGGGCGTTGTGGGGGTGCTGGGCCATTTCTCACCTTCCCCACACGTACCCAACTTTCCGAACCCATTAGGGGGTTGGGGATTCCTTAGGAATGGAGTCATCCACCCCTTTCTTTTTTCCCGGCCCGTCCGGGTGGCGACTCCATTTTTTCTGGACTTAGGTCCGTGTTCTCTAAGGCCCCGAGCCTAAACAGTGCCGAAGTTGCAAGAACTATTCCACCGGGAGTGGGGGCGAAAATCCCCGCTCACAGTGGCGACTCCACTGGGGATAAGAGAAGTTGATTCCATTGGTCTTTATATTATTCTATTCTTTCTTATAATGATATTATCCATTGCATCATATTAGATTGCATTGTGTGCGTGAGTTAGGACGCCCGTGTTACCCGTGTTGTGTTATGTAAGGGATACCATACTTTCACTCAAGGTATGGAGATCGAGCATGGGATAACCACTCATAGCCTTGTACCGTTTGGTATATACTTGCTATGGGAACCTAAGCCTTTTAACCCAAAGACTAAAGCTCATGTAATTGGCCTAGTTACTTTCCTTAGGTTTTACCCCAAATGCATGTTGTTTGACTATGGTTAATTTATCTTAGTTTAAATCATGGCTTATTTGGTTTGTTCTTTTTCTAATATGACCCAAGTACATTTGCAAGCTCAAAATAAATTTTTTCTTTAAAATCCAAAAAACCAAAACTATTTTCAAAACTTTTTAAGATGGTCTTTGGACATAAGATTTTTCTAAAAATAAATCAAAAATTCTTTTGGCTCATGGCCCAAATACTAATCCCAAAATCCATTTTTCTAAAATTTTTTGCAATGGGCTTAGAAACAAAACTATTTTTCACCCAATGTTTTCTTACAAAGAGCTGGCAAAAATATTTAGGTCAATTATGAAATACCATAAATCAATTGTGGGCCTAGTTTACACCAAGAATAAATTAACCATGGGCTTGTTTTTTGGCATGAACCATTAGTTACTCTTTCCAAGTGAGAAATCTATTTATAATAAACCTCTTAATTTTGTTTTAATCCAACATAGCATAAAAGCTACTTTAGTTGGTTGAATGGATTAAAACCTAATTAATGGGAATTATCATGTATTGATTTCCATTTTCAAGGATATAACTATTGGTTAAAATGTCCGAGGGAATTATTCGAAAGCAAGGTACCCCATGTTGGTATTTTGGTTAACCATATACCTAGGAAAAGAGACTCGCCATTCGTGTGTGGATGTTATAAGGTTGGAAGGAACGTCCTAATTTGTCCTTGTTTGTCTATTGTTTATGCATACATGCATACATGCATACATTTGTATCTCATATCATTGGTCCTCTCTGGCTCACAGCCCTGGATTACGAAAGTTCAAAAGCTTACAACAATCCGACTTACGCCGGAGACGAAGTATCTAGCAACGACTCAATCACTTGCTCACCAAAAATAATGGAGCCCGAACAAATTCAAAGAATGGTGGATGAAGCCCTCAATGCCAAGATGGAAGAAATCAAAGAGGCCCTAGCTGAGACCATGAAGAACCAATTGACTGCAATCTTAGAGAATCATGCCGAGGCATCTGCTAGTACTAAGAAACCAAAGGACAAAGGGAAGACTAAAGTTAATGAAGTGGCTTTTGATGATGAAAAGGTGATCATTGATGATGATGATTGGGCTCAATACTACTAAGATCTTCAAGATAAAAAGGAGCCAAAGGTTGTTGAGAAGGCAACTATTGAAAAGACCGAAACATCCGATGTTGAAAACATGATAGCTGATTTAGAAAAGAAATTTGAGAAGAAATTGAAAACTGAAGAGGTGTCTGAGATCGACAAATTGTTTGAGCTAGATGAAGAAGTCCCGTACAAGTTCAAGATTCCATCTTTTGCAAGGTACAATGGCACTGGAAATCCTCATCTCCATGTGAAGCAATATATCACTGCCATGCAGTCTGCCCGAGCTACTAAGGCTCAAACCCTAAGGTACTTTATGCTCTCATTGGATCCTGCTGTCCAAAATTGGTTCAATACCTTAGATGATGGAACACAAAAGAGCTGGGATCTACTTTACAAAGCCTTCATCCAACAATATGGATATAATGTTGAGTTGGAAGTTACCTTGATGGAAGTGGAGTCCATTAGGCAAAGATCGAATGAGAATTTTTTTAGATTATGTCAAGAGATGGAGAAACAAGGCTGCTTTGCTCAAGAAAAGGCCCGATGAATATGATCAAATAAGGATGATCGTGAGAGGTGTCCTGCCCAATCTCCACGAAAGGATGTCTCACACCCTTATAAGGGACTTCAAAGATCTTCTCCAAGCTGGTCTACAAATTGAAGAATGGGAAAGGGAGAAGAATCGTTTTTCAATGAGAAAGAATGAGAAAGGGAACTACCAGTCGGGCAATCAAAGCACACAAAAAGAAGTTGATGTTAATGTAATTGGTCAAGCAAATAGAAGGCAGTTTCAGATATGGGGAAACCTTTGTCTTGGGTCTTCGATAAGCTACAAAAGAAAGGGTTGTTACAACCATTGGCTCCTCGACCTTTACCTAGTCCATTACCCCCAAAATTTAACACTAAGGATTTTTGTCAATTTCATCAGACTCAAGGACATGAGACTGATAGGTGTACCCGATTAAGGCATGAAATCCAAGATTTGATTGACAGTGGTAAGCTACCCGAGCCGGATAAGCCCAATACCAAGAACAACCCTTTGCCTAAGTTTGGAAGAGTACCTCCATCGGCAACCTTCATGGTGGGAAAAGGATTGGAAGAAGATTTTGTTTTATCATCCTTTCAAGATGGGGATATTGAAGATATGAAAGAAAAAGAAGCTTAAACTCAACAAACTTTCCTTAGCTTGAATGTTGCTTTTCAATTTTACTTTCTTTAATATTTTGAACTATTGTGCTTTTCAAACTTAAAGTTGCTTTAAATAAATTACTTTCATCAAAATTTTGTTGGTCTTTGTTCATTTTGGTGCTCAACCAATGAGGAATTTAGCTTGATGTTTATAAATTAATGTGTCTAGGCATCATGACTCGAATTACTTTACTAGATGAGGGAATTACTCTATAACATTGAGTTGTGTATGCTTACTTAGAGAGGGCTCCTGCATAATTACCTTTGTCTAGGTCCTAGTCAATCTTAGAACATGCTTTGACAAATTTTTGAGGCAAAATTGAACTCTGCTTATTCAAGGGAGAAATGATCTAGGCATTGTTTGATTAGCCAACAACTAGTATCCACCAAATTAAATATTAATCCCTAGTTGTCCCTTTGAGCCTTCATAAAATTTTAGCTTTCTTTTCATTGGCATATAACCTCAACAACCTACCTTGAGCTGTTGTGATACTTTTGGCAAGTCTTATGATCACTAAGATAAAGAGGCAATAAGATCAAAAAAGGCAATGATTAGTCAAGATCATGAAGATAATTGAAGTTCTCAAGACTATGAAGATAGTTGAAGTTCTTAAGACCATAAAGATAGTGGACATTTTCAAGACCCTAAGGGTAGTTGAAGTTCCCTTAATATCTCCAAGACAACATCAACATTGGAGTAATAAATGATTTATCCCTATTAAAGAAGATTTATGTTACTCCACTCATCCATTATTAGAAGTCCAAGTTGGTACAAACAAGACAACTATGTTTGAGCTAGAACCAAAAAAAAAAAGAGAGAGAGAAAAAAAAAGAGAGAATAGAAAAAGAAAAGAAAGAAAAAAGAATAGAAAAGAAAAAAGGAAGAAGAAGAAAAAAAAACCCCAAAATGGTTCAAAAAGCCAACTGAGTTCTCTTTTACCTAAAGCAACAAAAGGCTTCTATTTGGTTCATAAAGACTTTTTTTGAGTTGGTCCAACCCAACCAAAGATTCAATTAAAATTGGAGAAAAGGGGGAAGACCACCTAGTTCTTGAAAGTTCTGCAGTCCTACAAGGAAGAAGGACAAAATGATAAAATGATCAAAGAAAGGGAGGAGTAAGAAAAATGAAATGAAAGAAAAGGGAAAAGAAGAAAAGAAATGAATTTGGGTCTTAAACTTTTTGTAAGAGCAAAGACTGTCCTGATCAAGATCCAGATTAATTCCAAGAGGAATTTGGAGTCTAGCAAGATTGCCTCCAAACCGCCTAAAATTCAAAAAAAAAAATTTATAGTGTGAGGGTTTGTCCATTGTGTCACACCAGCTCCTATCTCAAAATGGCCTTCATTTAACCCATGTCCCTTATAGACCTCATTTCAAGCCTATCAAAGACCTGTTGATCTCTCTTGGTAGGTAGAGTCTATTAGTGGAGATAGTTTGAATAAGCACGCATATGAGATAGACAGTATTTAAACTCAAATGAGACCTTTGGCCAAGTAATGTGTATGTGCCTATCTGAAGTGCAACAATTCTTGCTTAAATAAAAATGATTCCCGAGTTTAGTACGGTAACTAGGGTTGTCATGTTATAGATATGTTAATTTGGAAAATCAAGTCCTAAGGTACATTGACATTAATTTGGCAAAGCCAACATTTGATTTCAAAAAAAAAAAAAAATTTTGTCATACAAAGCCTTCAAGTTAAGGGAAGTATGTTGAACCTCCAAAGGACATATTGGATAAAGGAAATGATTATTGGCAAGCTGCCAATTGACATGCTGAAACATAATTCGAAATGAATGCATCCCTGACTCTACCATTAGGGGTCTCTACCATTATTCATGTTTTCAACATCTTGAAGATAAAAGCCACAAAGGCAAAGCTTTCGATCATTCCAATGCAAGACTTGAACAAACATCAAAACGGAACCAATGAGAACACTTCTGCTGATCACCTCGGTTTGTGAGTCGATGGAATGACTGTAAGTATTATTCATGCATATCATGCATACATGAGCATGTCACATCACACTTTCTTGTCTTGTGTTGTCTATTCCTTGTCAAAATGAACAGCAAGCAATCAAAAGAAGATATCAAATCAGGGGGGCATAGAAAGCCCATTGCTTGAGAAACCTCCAGTAATCTTGCAAAGAGAAGAAATGCATGCTTATGTGACAATGAGAAAGAGATTAATAATGAGAAAAATGAATAAATGAAAAAAAAAAGTGAGAAAAAGATGATATAATAAGGCAATGTGCCTAGTTTGATCATGAGAAAATGAGAAAAGTTTTTATAAAGGAATTATGAAAGAATTTGATAATTAGAAATATGAATAAATTGTGTGCCTAGTATGTTATTCAATTTTCAGAGTTCTGGGTTTGGCGGCATGCCTATGATTGCCTATGGGCTAAATGCTAGAATGGTGAAAAGACTGGGTCGTAAGCCAAGCCAGCTGATAAATATGATGTTTTTGGGGTGAAATGTAATATCCTCATGTATGCCCTAGAAGTTTTGCATGTTGTTGTTGTTGTTGTTGTTGTTGTTGTATTGTTGGTTTAAATTGAGAAAAGAAAAGTATAAGTGTTTTGGGAAAGAATTTAGGGTTTAGAGACAAGTTTATATGTTGTGTATATTGTGATATATATAACATATACATTGGTCAAAAGAGTTGGTCAAGGCAAGAGGAGAGATTTTTTTTAGGGCATGTGAAATTACCAAAATGGGCAAGAGATAACAAAGAGAATTAAGATATGTATGAGGGCATTATAGTAATTTTCCTTTGGATGGGTATTTAATGAAGTTTGACTTTGTGATTCTTCATCATCTTTCCTTCTTTCTTTCAAGAGGTGGCCGGCTCTCCATTAGCAAAAGGGAAGGAGAAGTGTTCTTGATACTAAGATCAAATTGAAGAAGGAATTGAGAGCTTTGGTGAAAGATTTATGGAATTTCTTCATATAAGGTAAGATCTTCTCTTTAATTTCTTCAATTCTTTTGAAGTGGTGTGAGAAAGGAATTAGGTTTTGTTGGTGTGATGATGAGATGAGTTTGTGTTATGTTTTAAAGTGTTAAAATTGATTGTAAGTTAAAAGATGGAATTAGTGTTGGGTTGATTGTGAAGATTGTATGTTTAAAAGGATGTTGTTTTTGAAAGATGAAAAAGGATGGTGATTAATTAGGGTTTTGAGATGGTGTTTGTTTAATTGTGATATTAATGTGTTTTAAAGTGATTATTGTAATGAATATGTGTTTAGAACATTGATTATGTTCATTTGAAGCATGTGGTATGATGTATATTGAGTTTAAATGCAATTTGGAAAGTGTTGGCTTTGGTTAGGGTTTTGATTATGGGTGACACGGCCAAAAGCTATGGGAAACACGGCCAAGACATGAAATTTTGAAGGTGTTGGATTGATTTTTGGGAGACACGGCCGTGTCCCCAAGCCGTGTTTGCTACTGCCAAAGTTTGGTTGAGAGACACGGCCACAAGCTTGGCCGTGTCCCTTGCCCGTGTTGCTTACTGTCCAATTGGGTTGAGTGACACGGCCACAAGCTTGGCCGTGTCCCTCATGTGTGCTGCCCGTGTCTCTCATATGGGTTAGATAAGTTTTGTTTTCCTTGACCTAGTTGTAATGTTTTGGTTCTTCAAAGGTAGGTTGGTTCCTAAACCTAAACTTAAACATTCTAAACATACTTTAAACTATGAATGAGCTAATCAAATGCATATGAAAGATCCTAAAGCTATGAATCATATAAATTGTTCTTTGCCCTAATTGCATTGTTGAGATTTAAACAAGGTTATGTTAAGCATTGTGAAAGGTAATGTGTTTTATGAGTAATGTACCTTGAAATGTTATATCAAAGATGTGATATCAATGATGCTTTGTGCATAATATGAATTGAAATGTGAAATGTGATACAAAGCCATTGTTATTGGCTATGATGATGATATTGAGAAAAAGAAGGCATGTTTGCCTAGATGTTGATGATAATTGGAAATGGAAATGATAATTGAATAATAAATGAATTGTGTGGCTAATGTGTTATTCTATTTTCAGAGTTTGTTGTTGGTGGCATGCCTAGTAAGTGTAACAATCTCTTGAAGTTAGGTTGGATTGAATCCTTGAAGCCTAATTGAGATGTTACCACCCTTGAAGCTAGGTTGGGTTGGTTCTTGAAGCCAAGTTGGGTTGAAGCTTAGCATGCTTTGCTCCCCTTGAAGCTTGGTTGAACCTAATTCTTGAAGCCTAGTTGGGTATATGATATTGATAAATGTGATGATAGAACCAAAACATTAACTCTGAAAATTGAATGGCATATTAGTGTGTCTTGGGCCCATGCTTGTCTATGGTTAATGTGAGTCATGAATGATGCTTGCCTTAGCCTATTGTTGATGATGAATGATTAAATGAATATAAATGAGGTCTACGATAAGATGTGAAGTATGATATGCCTATAGATATATATATGTTGAGTTATAAAAAGGAAAGCTATGTTATCAACTTGGCATATATGATGTTACATGCATAATATGGATTGAGAATTGGTACTGCATTGCATTAAAGCATAACATTAGCATGATTATCTTACTAAGCCGTTGGCTTAGCGCGATAGTGTTTAATCGCGCAGGTAATAGAGTTGATAGAGTTGATCCCGAAAGCTCTTCGAAACCGACCGAGGGTAGACAGTGAAGAGTTGATTTTGGAGACTTAAAGATCAAAGAAAACTTGCCAATCATGTATAACTCTTTTATATTTTGTAAAGTATTGATTAAATGTACATATATGTATATTTGTAAATATGGAATTAAGTGTTTTTCAAATATGTAAATATTTTATGACTTCCGCTGTGTAATAACTATATGTATGTATATATATATATCTAATGTGTTTTATTTTAAAAGTAAATGATCTACTTTCCTATAATATATAATGATAATAGTATTGTATCTATTTAAATGTTTTGAATGTTGAAGAAAATCGTAGCATCCCTATGTTTGGTGCACTTATGCTACATTATTGTGGTTGTAGTGTGTGTGCATTGGATGTGGGGGTGTTACAAATGTTTTGGTATCAGAGCCTAGGTTTGAGATTCTCAACCTAGGTAAAATGTTATAAAAAGAATATTTTGAATTAAAAAGTGAGTTTTTGAAATAAAATACATGTTTGGGATTGGCAATCTTTGATCTTTAATAAGGTGTGTCCTGTTGTGTTTGCAGTGTTAGGTGTTGATGGATTCTCATTTGAGACAGTCAGTTGAGGGTAGTGAGGAGAGTGTTGCTCCTGATGAGGGAGTTAGAGTTGAGAGCGCTGGGGAGGCACCTGCTTCTGGGTCGGGGAGACCAACTGGTGAGGAGGTTCCACCAGCTTGGTTTGTGAATATGATGGAGACTTTTAGGCAAGCGCCAGTACAACCAGTGCCACCACCCCCTCAGCCTTTGGTGCCCGTGAGGCACTATGACAAGTTAAGGAAGTATGGAGCTGAGGATTTTATTGGTACCACTGATCCAGCTGTAGCAGAGCAGTGGCTTGACAAAGTTCAGAGGATCTTTATTCAGTTGCAAGCCACCCCTGAGGAAAAGTTTGATTATGCAAGATCCTTGTTGCAGAAGGATGCATATAGTTGGTGGAAGACAGTGCCCCATTCTATGGAAGATCCACCAACCTTGTCATATGCAGATTTCTTGAGGGAATTTGAGTTGAAGTATACTCCAAGGGAGTATAAAGATGGGAAGAAAAGAGAATTTTTAGATTTGAAGCAAGATCACCGGACCGTAACTGAATATGAAGTTGAGTTTATTCGACTGAGTCAGTATGCTGGGGGTATCATTGCTGATGAGATTGATAGATGCCGGAGGTTTCAGGAGGGATTGAGGCCCTCGATCATGTGCTTAGTGGCTGGATCCAGATATCAGGATTTCTCACAGCTTGTGACAGCAGCTCGAAGTGTAGAGCGAGCTCAAGTTATTGCAGCTGCTTCAGAGGATGAGGTTAGGGTGAGAAGGCCCCAGTTTGAGGCAGGGTCTTCTTCAGTGAAGAGGGGTAGAGGAAGCTTTGTTCCTCGGAGTATTAGGAGTCAGAGACCAGCAAGTAGGTCAGTGCAGTTCCAGAGACAAAGATTCAGACCTGCAGCTTCAGTGGCAAGTGCTCCAACCCCTATGGTTCAGAGATCCACCTTACCTATCTGCATCCATTGTGGGAGGCCCCATGGTGGTCCTTGTTGGAAAGCTGGTGTTGCAGGGGTTTGTTTTAGGTGTGGGTCACCTGATCATTTTGTGAGAGATTGCCCTGAGAGGCAAGAGCTGATGCCAGTTGATTCTGCCGCTTCTCGAGCCAGTGTGAGGGGAGGCAGAGGTGTCAGCAGAGGAGGTAGACTGGGGTTCATTTCTAGAGGTGGTGCTACATCCAGGGAGACTAGACCAGAGGAGGTTGGTTCTTCCCAGAGGATGTATGTTATGCAGAGGCAGCCGGATGCATCGGCGGTCATAGCTGGTTTAACTTTTTACTCGCTCTCGTTGCTTGTTGAGTTGAGAGCATTGTGTGCTAGTTTTGTACCTTGTGATGATGGTGCATTGTTAGCACAGTTGCATGTGAAACCAGTTTTGTTGGATCAGATTAAAGAGGCTCAGTTGGCTGATAAGAAGATTCAGAAGATTATTTTAGATTGCAAGAATGGAAAGACTAGAGATTTTATTGTGAGGAGTGATGGAAGCCTCTGGTTTAAAAACAGATTGTGTGTACCCGATGATGCTGATTTGAAGAAGGTCATTTTGGAAGAAGCTCATCAGTCTAGGTTTGCTATGCATCCGGGTAATACAAAGATGTATCATGACTTGAGACAGCATTACTGGTGGATTGGGTTGAAGAGAGACATTGCTGAATTTGTATCTAAATGTCTCACTTGTCAGAAGGTTAAAGCAGAGCATCAAGTTCCCACTGGGTTGCTTCAACCGTTGTCAGTGCCAGAATGGAAGTGGGATAGAGTGACAATGGACTTTGTGTCTGGGTTGCCTTTGACCCAAAAGAAACATGATGCCATATGGGTGATTGTGGATAGATTGTCTAAGACAGCTCATTTCCTTCCAGTTCGGATGGATTACTCTTTGGAGAGGTTGGCTGAGCTGTACATCCATGAGATTGTGAGATTGCATGGTGTTCCAACTTCTTTAGTGTCTGATCGAGATCCCAGGTTTACTTCAAGATTTTGGAAGAGTTTGCATAGTGTTTTGGGTTCTCGACTGCATTTCAGCACTGCTTTTCATCCACAGACGGATGGACAGTCTGAGAGGGTGATACAGATCATTGAGGATATGTTGAGAAGCTGTGTCATCGATTTCACTGGAAGTTGGGATAGATTCTTACCTCTTGTAGAGTTTGCTTATAACAACGGTCACCAATCCAGCATTGGTATGGCACCATTCGAAGCACTGTATGGTAGACGGTGTAGGACACCGCTGTGTTGGAATGAACTTGGGGAAAGTAAGTTAATTGGGCCTGATTTGATTAAAGAAACTGAAGAGAAAGTGAAGTTGATTCGGGGCAGGTTAAAAGCAGCTTTAGACCGACAGAAGTCCTATGCAGATCTGAAGAGAAGAGACATTCAGTTTGATGTTGGGGATAAGGTATTTTTGAAGGTATCTCCTTGGAAGAAGATTTTGAGGTTCGGTCGGAAAGGGAAATTAAGTCCTCGTTTCATCGGACCGTATGAAGTGTTGGAAAGAGTTGGGCCAGTGGCGTATAGACTTGCTTTGCCACTTGAGTTGGATCGTATTCATAATGTGTTCCATGTATCTATGTTGAGGAGGTACAGGTCGGATCCATCTCATGTGTTGCCATTTGAATCTATTGAAGTGAGCCCAGACTTGACATTTGAAGAGGAACCAGTTGCTATCTTGGCACGGGAAGTGAAAGAATTGAGGAACAAGAGAGTGCCATTGGTGAAGATTCTTTGGAAGAATCATGCAAAAGAAGAAGCAACTTGGGAAAGTGAGCAGGCTATGCGAGCACAATATCCTCAGTTGTTTCAGAATTGATTTCAGGTAATTTCGAGGACGAAATTTCTTTTTAGAGGGGGAGAATTGTAATATCCTCATGTATGCCCTAGAAGTTTTGCATGTTGTTGTTGTTGTTGTTGTTGTTGTTGTTGTTGTATTGTTGGTTTAAATTGAGAAAAGAAAAGTATAAGTGTTTTGGGAAAGAATTTAGGGTTTAGAGACAAGTTTATATGTTGTGTATATTGTGATATATATAACATATACATTGGTCAAAAGAGTTGGTCAAGGCAAGAGGAGAGATTTTTTTTAGGGCATGTGAAATTACCAAAATGGGCAAGAGATAACAAAGAGAATTAAGATATGTATGAGGGCATTATAGTAATTTTCCTTTGGATGGGTATTTAATGAAGTTTGACTTTGTGATTCTTCATCATCTTTCCTTCTTTCTTTCAAGAGGTGGCCGGCTCTCCATTAGCAAAAGGGAAGGAGAAGTGTTCTTGATACTAAGATCAAATTGAAGAAGGAATTGAGAGCTTTGGTGAAAGATTTATGGAATTTCTTCATATAAGGTAAGATCTTCTCTTTAATTTCTTCAATTCTTTTGAAGTGGTGTGAGAAAGGAATTAGGTTTTGTTGGTGTGATGATGAGATGAGTTTGTGTTATGTTTTAAAGTGTTAAAATTGATTGTAAGTTAAAAGATGGAATTAGTGTTGGGTTGATTGTGAAGATTGTATGTTTAAATGGATGTTGTTTTTGAAAGATGAAAAAGGATGGTGATTAATTAGGGTTTTGAGATGGTGTTTGTTTAATTGTGATATTAATGTGTTTTAAAGTGATTATTGTAATGAATATGTGTTTAGAACATTGATTATGTTCATTTGAAGCATGTGGTATGATGTATATTGAGTTTAAATGCAATTTGGAAAGTGTTGGCTTTGGTTAGGGTTTTGATTATGGGTGACACGGCCAAAAGCTATGGGAAACACGGCCAAGACATGAAATTTTGAAGGTGTTGGATTGATTTTTGGGAGACACGGCCGTGTCCCCAAGCCGTGTTTGCTACTGCCAAAGTTTGGTTGAGAGACACGGCCATAAGCTTGGCCGTGTCCCTTGCCCGTGTTGCTTACTGTCCAATTGGGTTGAGTGACACGGCCACAAGCTTGGCCGTGTCCCTCATGTGTGCTGCCCGTGTCTCTCATATGGGTTAGATAAGTTTTGTTTTCCTTGACCTAGTTGTAATGTTTTGGTTCTTCAAAGGTAGGTTGGTTCCTAAACCTAAACTTAAACATTCTAAACATACTTTAAACTATGAATGAGCTAATCAAATGCATATGAAAGATCCTAAAGCTATGAATCATATAAATTGTTCTTTGCCCTAATTGCATTGTTGAGATTTAAACAAGGTTATGTTAAGCATTGTGAAAGGTAATGTGTTTTATGAGTAATGTACCTTGAAATGTTATATCAAAGATGTGATATCAATGATGCTTTGTGCATAATATGAATTGAAATGTGAAATGTGATACAAAGCCATTGTTATTGGCTATGATGATGATATTGAGAAAAAGAAGGCATGTTTGCCTAGATGTTGATGATAATTGGAAATGGAAATGATAATTGAATAATAAATGAATTGTGTGGCTAATGTGTTATTCTATTTTCAGAGTTTGTTGTTGGTGGCATGCCTAGTAAGTGTAACAATCTCTTGAAGTTAGGTTGGATTGAATCCTTGAAGCCTAATTGAGATGTTACCACCCTTGAAGCTAGGTTGGGTTGGTTCTTGAAGCCAAGTTGGGTTGA
This sequence comes from Garcia nutans, assembly GCA_947685225.1. Classification (NCBI taxonomy): domain Eukaryota; kingdom Viridiplantae; phylum Streptophyta; class Magnoliopsida; order Malpighiales; family Euphorbiaceae; genus Garcia; species Garcia nutans. The sequence goes on from CANTUV010000013.1 coordinate 6,689,644, forward strand.
AGCTTAGCATGCTTTGCTCCCCTTGAAGCTTGGTTGAACCTAATCCTTGAAGCCTAGTTGGGTATATGATATTGATAAATGTGATGATAGAACCAAAACATTAACTCTGAAAATTGAATGGCATATTAGTGTGTCTTGGGCCCATGCTTGTCTATGGTTAATGTGAGTCATGAATGATGCTTGCCTTAGCCTATTGTTGATGATGAATGATTAAATGAATATAAATGAGGTCTACGATAAGATGTGAAGTATGATATGCCTATAGATATATATATGTTGAGTTATAAAAAGGAAAGCTATGTTATCAACTTGGCATATATGATGTTACATGCATAATATGGATTGAGAATTGGTACTGCATTGCATTAAAGCATAACATTAGCATGATTATCTTACTAAGCCGTTGGCTTAGCGCGATAGTGTTTAATCGCGCAGGTAATAGAGTTGATAGAGTTGATCCCGAAAGCTCTTCGAAACCGACCGAGGGTAGACAGTGAAGAGTTGATTTTGGAGACTTAAAGATCAAAGAAAACTTGCCAATCATGTATAACTCTTTTATATTTTGTAAAGTATTGATTAAATGTACATATATGTATATTTGTAAATATGGAATTAAGTGTTTTTCAAATATGTAAATATTTTATGACTTCCGCTGTGTAATAACTATATGTATGTATATATATATATCTAATGTGTTTTATTTTAAAAGTAAATGATCTACTTTCCTATAATATATAATGATAATAGTATTGTATCTATTTAAATGTTTTGAATGTTGAAGAAAATCGTAGCATCCCTATGTTTGGTGCACTTATGCTACATTATTGTGGTTGTAGTGTGTGTGCATTGGATGTGGGGGTGTTACATGAAAAGACTGGGTCATAAGCCTCAAAAAACTGTAGCAGTCTAGTTGGGTTAACGACCAAGATACTCGGGCCTAAGGGTCTAGCTGGGTTGAGGTCCAAGAGACTGGGGCTGTTACATTATCCATGGATATATTGCCTACGGCGCTAGACACATGGTGATATTATGGACCAAAGCAGTAACTCTAAAATTTGAATATCATATTAGATCCTTTTTAGGCCCATGCTTGTCTTTGCTTTAATGTGACTTATGAATTGTGATACAATTGAGTAATATAATGCTATGAGTTGTGATTATGAAATATTTGAAAAATATAAGAAAGTAGAATGATGTGACATCTATATGCATTGTGCATTGGCATTGCGTTGAGTTTTATTGTTATTATCAAAGTTTATACCACTAGGCTTCGGCTTAGAGCGATTGTAATTTATCACGCAGGTGTCATGGATTATTTGGTAAAGCCGAAGAGTTCTACTAGACCTGGTCGGATCTAGGTTTGTATTTATTGAGCTTGAAGAGTTATTTTTGGGTACATCAAGATCAAAGCCAGTTGCCAGCATGTAGATATTTGGTATTACGATGTATTTTGATATTATATATCTTATGATATGTTTTTGGAAGTATATAATGTAAATTGTAAAGAATATTTTGAATAATTTGTTCAAATGGGATTTTATATGTGTTGTTAATTTATATATCTTTATATAAGTATTTTGAGAAAATATGGAGAAATTGACAAGTATTGGTGAAATGGTGAATTGATTTTTATTGGGAGTGATTGCTTTATGCAGGTTGTGTTTTGCTGAATTTTGGGAACATCCAAATTACAAATAAAACTCTGGCAAATTTTTTTTCTAGAGATTTTCATATAAAATATTTATTTTGGATTCATATAACAAGCAAAGAATATTTATATACTATTTATTTTATATATTAGTATTTGAAATCTTAAAACAGAAATGTGAAAATTTTTATTAAATTGGTCTGTGACATTTTTATACCGTATATGCATATTTTACATATGCTGAAAATATGTATTGTACGTATATAGAGTATAAGGGTGTTACATCACGCTTCTGTCGATTTGGAACCCTTTAGTCGGTAGTTGCAATACAAATTCTTTGATGCCACATTCACGGATCATTCTCCAAATAGCCGGTGGCACTCGCTCATACCATTGGCGTGCCTTATGGACATTTCCACCTCCACATAACTATCATACTACAACAATGAAGGTAAGTCAAGCTAGGTAAGTATGTTCGCCCTACTAATAATTTTAAATAATAGGTGTAATAGGAAATATATAGAAATATAAAATATATAATTATTTTCAACACACTACTAATTTTGGTATTTTTCTTTTTATAAAAACAATAATTAATTTAATTAACTACTTTCACAAATACATAATAAAAAGAGAAAAATAACTACTTTCATAAATTAATTATGGGACCTTATTTTATTTTATATTTGTAAATTAACTACTTTCATTTCTTTTCTTTTCTTTTTTTTCTAATTTCATTAAATATTCGTAAAGGATTAGATAAATGTTATTTCCATTTTTATAGTTTGCATACTTTCATGTTACTACTTGTAATAAATTTATTTTTACAATAATTTACTTATTTTTTTTACTACTATAATAAAATTACATAATAATATATAATAAATTTTCTACAGGAAAATAGAAAAATAAAATACATAAATTGATAAAAAATAAAAAATACCTGTGTTTTTTCTTGAGAACTTCGGTGGAGGTTCATTTTTGCTAAAATAGGAACTCGATCCAACCCACTATTCTGAGGTAAGCTCGTAATTCTGGATCCATATGAGGTTCAGTCCTCGATGCATGTTGATTTACTGTCATAATTTCTATATGTTGATAACTAAAAATCTTCGACTGCTAAGAAGTTTAATTTGTTGGAGCTTGGAAATCTACTTGGAGCTTCAAATTTCAATGTAAAATTACTTGCAATGTGAAGTGCTCTGATGATGAAATGCTAACAATTTATAGCGAGGGAAAGGGAAAGTATAATTGATAAGTTTCAATAATTCATTCACTTTGCTAAAGTCAGAAAAAGTAAATGTAAATTTGAAAATACATAATAAAACAAAAAGGGAGCTGCATCATTGATCAGTATTGATATGTTATATTCTATTTACAATAATTTATTTTAGTTGCACATAGTAGATAGATATTTATTATTGATATATAATTTTTGTGTGTCTAAAAAATATTTTTTATACTCAATAAATATTTTTTTTCACGCAGGGGACAAAAGTATATAGGTACCCATATATAGAAAAAATAGCTAATTTTTTTGCAAATTATTTTACAAACTACAATTAATTTTTTGCAAGTGTTTTGGGTCTAGAACCCAAATTATTTTTGAGTCCATAACTCACCCGGATCCAGAATTCAAATTATATTTGAGTTCAGAACTTACCTCAGGTCCAGAATTCAAATTATTTTTGAGTCCAGAACTCACCCTGAGTCTAGAACCCAAATCATTTTTGAGTTTAGTACTTATTTTGAGTCCAAAATCCAAATTATTTTTGAGTCTAAAACTCATTTCAGGTCTAGAAACCAAATCATTTTTTAGTCCAAAACTCACCTGGGTCTAGAACCTAAATTATTTTTGAGTTTAGAACTCACCCCGAGTTCAGAACCCAACTTATTTTTTAGTCCAGAACTCAACTCAAATCCAGAACCCAAATCATTTTCGAGTCTAGAACTAACCTCAGGTCCAAACCCAAATCAATCTGGGTTCAGAACCCAAACCAACTCCAATCCTGAGTCCAGAATCTTCTTTATCCAAAATCAATTCAAAGTCATATTGTTTTTCACTCTTTGAATAAATTTAAGATCATTCAAGCAGAGGGCAAATTATAGACCCTTGATTTTGGCCTAGCTAGTTCGGTGTTAATTCCAAATATTTGATTGGATTAATATATTTTAATAGGGCCTAAAATCGGCTATTTAAACTTTTAAAACCCTAATTGGGTCTAATTTTTAAACTTTTAAAAGGTTTAGTTGATTTTTATTTGATACAGGTATACTAAACCCTAAATGGGTCTGATTTGAAGGTTTGGTTAGTTTTTCACTTGTTTTGGGTAAACTTTAAGTGGTATGGGTGTCCCATGTTCAATTCAACATGGGGAAGCCCCCATATCGAATTGGAGCCTCCCAATTTGATATGGAGGCTCCCCATATCAAATTGGGAGTCCCAATTCGATATGGCAGCCCCGTATCAAATTGGGGCTGCCCCCTCTCCATATCGAAATGGGGCTCTCCTATTTCAATATGGGGTAGTTTTTTAGCAGTACATATCGAATTTGGATTGTCAATTCGATATGGACTTTAATTCTGTCGAATTAAGGTCATTTGAATTTGATATGGTATCGGTTTTCCTCGAATGAAAGTTGTTCTAATTTGATATGTTCTTGGTTTATGTCGAATAAAAATCCATGAATTCAATATGCATTAGAGGATCCATTTTTAAAACAGAAAGCTTCCACCGTTTAATCTAATACACCCTTATAAATATAGGTTTTAAAATCATGGAGAAGGACTTTTGACTGACTTTTGGAACTCCAACAACCTTCAGCAGGGAGCAATGATTGAACAACCTTCAAACAAGGATTAGCAAGCAAGAAACACAAAAAAGAAAAAGAACAACAAAACTCAAGGATCAAACACAAAACGTATTAACAAGGTAGTACTTTACTGTCTTGTTTTCAATTCAACCGACAAGTGTAAGGCAAACTAAAGTCTGAATCAAAGTTTGATTATTGGTGGAATCAACAAATGAAGGTACGTCTTCCAAATTAAATCCATTTAAATTCAGCATATTAAGCTTTGATGATGTTGTTTATCCTTCATGCAAAGTAATCCTAGTAACCTAAACGTGATTAACTGTTTTTTTAGTGCATAATCATTTAGTTTATAAATATCACTATAACTTTGAATTTTTCCAACATCAATAACATTAATCTTATTTTCATAAACTTTAATTTTTACAGAAAAACCCTAAACCCTAATATTGTTTTCATAAAAATCCCAAACCATAATTTACTCAAACTTTAAATCCTAATTCATCTTTGTTTATTTTTCCAGTAACTTAATCTTTTTTAAAAAATATTTATCAAATGTTAGTTTTTCAAATCAAACCCTAATTTTATAAAAACCCTAGAGTTGATTATAGTTTGTATCAATGTATATATCTAGACAGTGGTATTAATATATATATATATATATTGTCGTTATTCTTATAAATTCAAGAATCTTAATTTTACGATCGAAACCCTAAAATTCTATTTCTCTAAAAATAAAAACCCTAATTGTATTTTTCTATAATCTTAAAACATTAATCATATTTTCTTAAACCCTAATTCACAAATTAAAAACCCTAGTTTGTTAATCTATTATTTAAATATGATACTTAAATGTAGGATTGATTACTAATGAATGTGTGTTTATGATATGTCTTGATGGATGGTTTTATTTGGTCTATGATTAATGATTTATGATGGATGATTGATTGTTTTTTATTGGTTTATTTTGGTTTCAAGATTTGTAAGAGGTATGTTTCCATATTATGGGTACCTCATTTATTGAGTATCATGTAATTTAATTTATTTGAAGTTTTGGATCAATGTAAAGGATATGTTTTCACCAATTGGTGGGTATCCTATTTTTCTTATTTTCTTTTGGACATTAGACAATTGTAAAGGCATGTTTTTATCCGTGGATGGGTGCCTATTCATTTATTTTGTTTGAACTTGCTATGATTTAAATAAAATGATTATTTATTCTTATGATTGGATGTAGTATGGATAATATCATTATAATTAAGAATTCTATAATATTAAGACCTGAAAAGAAGGTCGGTTCCAATGAACCGGGTACTGTGGGGGTGCTGGGTCATTCTCACCTTCCCCACGTGTACCCAACTTTCCAAACCCAATAGGAGGTTAGAGATTCCTTAGGAATCGAGTCTTACACCCCTTTCTTTTTCCCAGGAATTTTGGGTGGCGACTCTATTTTCTCCGGGTTTAGGCCCGTGTTCTCTAAGGCCCTAAGCCTAACAGTGCCGAAGTCGTAAGAACCATTCCACATGGGAGTGAGGGCAAAAATTTTCACTCACAGTTGCACAATGCTCAATCAATAATATGATATAATTAAAAAAAAAAAGTAAGTTCATCACTTGATTTGTCGATATTAAAAGTTCATGATAAAAGTGAAAAATGTTTCAAAGAGAATTTTATTTTCTTTTTGTGATTTTTTTCATTTATTACTTTTCAATTTGTATTTTCTTATTGTTATATTTTTTTGTTGTCTTTGTTTTATTTTAATATTTGTTTGAGTTAATTATTTATTTCAATATGTGTATTTGATGTTTTTGGCATATACATACTATACAAAGATATATTCACAATATATACTCAATATATATATGACACACAACATTCACATAACGTATGCACCGCTTCTACAGAACATACACAATTATATATATATATATAATGTGTATATGTTGTGTAGATGTTTTGTTTTTCTTTATGATATATTTTAATTCTAAATCATACAATGTTTTTAATATGATGTATGTATTATGTATTTATATTGATATATATTAAATTATAATTAGTAAGAAGCATAATTCTTTTTTATTATTTTATAGATGTTATGTAAATGCTTTGTTTTGTTTTTGTTTTATGTTATGTATGACATAATTTTAGTTTTGAATCATATATTATTTTTTAATATGATGAATATGTTATGTATTTTTGTACTGATTATGTTGAGTTTTAAATGATAAGAAGTGTCCTTCTCTTTATGTTGAGTTTTAAATGATAAGAAGTGTCCTTCTCTTTTAATATTTTGTAGATGTTGTGTAAATATTTTATTTTTATTTTTATTTTTTTATGTTTTATTTTAACTTTTAAACCATATAATATTTTTAATGTGATGTATATATTAAATTTATACTAATATATGTTGAATTGTAATTAGTAAGAACTATAATCCTCTTTTACTATTTTGTAGATATTGTGTATATATTTTATTTTTTTACATGTATTATGTATTTTAACTGTCGAATCATATAATTTTTTAAATTTAAATAGTAAATTAAGAATTTAAATTATAAAAGAATGATTAGATAACCCAATGTGTATATATTAATTCTCTTAATCAATATCTATATAACATACACAAATAGTATAAAGGTGGATCCAAATTTGGTAGAAAAACATTGAGACAAGGCCAAGACACTTACTGGCCGTGTCCCTCAACAAAGAATGTGGGAATTTTGGCAAAATGAGACACAGGCACAAGTCTTGGCTGTGTCCCATCCTATGGAAATAAGAGGACAAGGCAGTGTTGAACACAAGCAGCCATCTTGGCCATGTAACATTCTAGGTGAGAAGACTTGCAGGCAGAAGAAAACATGGGCAGCCATCTTAGCCATGTCTCTCACAAGCAAGAAGAGAAACAAATGCAATTTTGGTAGATCTGAACACATGCAAGAGTCTTGGCCGTTTCACCCATCTGTGTCACATCACATGACCAAGATAACTTGTTCTTGGCCATGTCCCACTCAAGAAGGCAAAACTTTTGAACTTGGCAGCAAGGGACATGACCTCATGACTTAGCTGTGTCCAATAGAAAGTTGAGTTACATGGCCAAGTCACTCATGACTTGACCATGTCTTGTGTGGTTTCTTTAAATTATTACATGATTTGATGGGGACAAGGTGGGAGACAAAAGAAATTTTGTTTTAAAATAATTCAAAAGTGAGATATTTTATGGGATGAAAGATTTAAGAATGAAGAAATAGGGGACAAATGGGAGTGAGGTGAGTTAGAAAAGAGAAGTCTTTTTGTCTTAGAATTAAAAAATAATTAGAGGGAGATTAATATAGAGGGGGAGACCATCTTCATCACCATTTTTATTGTAGTAGATTTGATTGAACGACTTGATTTAATATTTCTATTAATATACCTTATTATTAATCCCTTAATATTGAATGATAGACCGAGAGGTAAAATTTAATATTGGAACTATATAATCAACCACCCTAAGAATGAATTAGAAATATAAGTTCTAGGGTTAAATTAATTTGCAATTTCAAAGCAATTGTTATTGTTAATTCATGAATGTGAGAACTAATGAATTGATAATCACTAATTAATCAAAGGAAAGAAATTAAATTACAAGGTTGTATTAATGGATAATTGAGAATTAACCTTCAATTAAATTGATCTATAAACCCTAGGTACCATTCCAAGAATTTGAATTTATCTTGCACAAATACTACTACTTTTACTTTTAAATTTTAATCACATTTTACCATTTCAACAACATATATTCAACTTTAATAATTATTTTAATCAAACTACTATGAACACCACCTTCCTTGTGAGATGACCTTGGTGCAATGACCATTGCTACAATAACCTTGTATACTTGCGATTGTCACTTTATAATAGTGTTTAGTAGAGCGCAATAAGTTTTTGATACCATTGCCGGGGAAGGCTGTTTTTAGTAATAGTTCAATTCTTTTATTTTAATTGCTTAATTATTTAAAGTGTTCCTTTTTAAATTGCCCAGGTGATTTATCTAGGAAAGAAGATCGCAAGACAACGAACTTATTTCCTTTGTAGACAACATCCATAGACGTCCTAAAACTAAGGAAGTGGATCCTTTGGAACAAGAGGGAGAAAACACCATAGAGTAATTCGGGGAGAACACGGAAGTAGAAATGGGTGAAGTAGAGGAATCACCCATGAAGGAGTTTGCCTGATCAATTATTAGGGTAACTACATCATGTATATGGTTGAGCAACACAACAAGAAATTATGAACTAAAAAATACCCATTATAGTATGCTACCCTCCTTCCATGGATTCCCGAACGAAGATCCTCTCAACTCCATTCGAGATATTTACACAACCTTGCATACATTCCCTTTGCATGCCTTAACAGAAGATGAACTTAAAATGAAATGTTTCCCATATAGTTTGAAGGGTATGGTGAAAGCGTGGTTGATGAATTTATCGGAAAATTCTTTAACAACATGGACTGAAGTGTATAACAAATTTATGGGAAAATTTTATTCACACCAAGAAACAAAGGAGCTTAGGGGGAGTATTGCAACTTTTACCCAATTTGATGGAGAACCATTTCATGAGGCGTGGGATTGCTTCAAATCTTTATTGTTTCAATGCCCTCATTATTACTATCCATAACAATTGCTCAAACAATTCTTTTATGATGGGCTAACTCAACAATATCAAAATAGTGGATAATGCTGCAGGGGGCGTATTGGGTGAAAAGACAGCTGCAGAAAGTGGTTGCATTGTTTGAAATGTTAGGAGCAAATTCACATCAAAAGAGTATTGGGGAAAGGCGTAGAGGTGCATATGAGTTGAACTCAAATTCTGAAATAGCAAGATAGTTAGTAGAATTAACAAGACAAGTTAAGATGCTAAATACAAGAGGAAGCACACCCATGCCAAGTCAAGAAACATGTGAATCATATGGGATTTTAGGCCATATTGCGATTGTGTGCCCTTCAAGCTTTGATCAATTCCAAGAAGGTCAAGAGCAAGTATATGCCTTTGAAGGTTTCCAACAAAGGGGTAGAAATGACCCATACTTAAATTCTTACAACCCCGGTTGGAGGAATCACCCAAATTTTTTATGGAAGAATCAACAACATGCTCCACCTCGACAAACCTTCCAACCTTATCAAAGAGGTCCCCAATTTCAAGGGCAAACTTCAAATCATGAGCAAGTCAGGAAACCTTCACTTGAAGACAATTTGAATGCTTTCATTTAAATAAGCACTCAAAATCAAGAAGTAAATAACAAGTAGTTTGACTCTTTGGAAGCATCACTTAAACAGGTGGAAACTCAAGTTAGTCAACTAGCTAATCAACTTCAAGCTCTTCAAAAAGGAAAATTTTTGAGTCAACCAGAGCAAGCCCAAGTAATCACGATTCTAAGAAATGGTAAGGTAATTGATAATAAAATTGGTGATTCTTTGGATACAGGTATAATTCGAGAAAATGGTGAGGAAATGCAAGAAAGGAAAGCTCCACCAGGAGAAATGAAGGAGGAGAGTGAGGAGGCATCCACTTCACCAAAATTGCATAAATCTCCAAATCCTTACAGACCGCCAATTCATTTTCCAAACAAGTTAAAAAATGAGAAGCAAGATAAATAGTTTTCTAAAAATTATAACATGCTGTCAAAGGTAAGTATTAATCTTCCCTTACTTGAGGTGATTAAAAATATGCCAGCTTATGCCAAATTCTTCAAGAAATTAAACACTAAAAAGAAAAGGTATGAGTTGAGTGAAAAGGTGATAGTTTCAGAAGTAACAAGTGCCATTTTAAAACACAAGTTACCTCCAAAGCTAAAGGATCCTGGGAGTTTTATGGTTAATATCTCTCTGGGGAATGGGAAAGAAACTGTTGGCATGTATGATCTAGGAGCTAGCATAAACTTGATTCAATATTCTATTTATTTGAAATTAGAGCTAAAGGAACTTAAACTAACCAAAATGGATTTATAACATGCAGATCAAACTCTTAGATACCCTAAGGGAATCCTAGAGGATGTTCTAGTTAAAGTAGGTGGTTTAATTATACCCATTGATTTCATTATCTTGGATATGGGGGAAGAAATCCATAGGGATTCAGAGCATACAATTATGTTAGGGAGGCCTTTTATGGCCACAACTAATACTTTAATTGACGTTAAAAATGGAAAATTAGCTATGACTGTTTTAGGACAAACTGTGAAATTTTTAATTTTTAACACTACTCCTATTCCAACTATTGTTGTTTATGAATATTGTTCTTTTATTGATTTTACTGATCTTGTTGTTGAAAAAGTTTTCTTGTAGGAAAGTAGTGAAACAAGGTAGAGATGGCCCTAACTCTAGGTGAAGAGATTGAGATTTTTTATGCAAAAATTAAAGAATGCAAGTCCATTTTGGATAATGAGAATAATGAGGACGGACTTGAGATTGAGGAAGAAGAGATTCAACCAAAAGTGGTTGAACTTATGGAACAAAGCATTTAAAGTATGTTTTTCTTAGGGAGAACAACTCACAACCGGTGATAATTTTAGCTACTCTTCGTGCTGATGAGGAAGATAAACTTATGACAGTGTTAAAAAAATTCAACAGAGCCATTGGTTAGGGGTTGAGTGATATTAAGGGTATTAGTCCCTCTAAGTATATTCATAAGATAGTCTTAGAAGAGGGATCTAAATCAGTGAGAGAGGCTCAAAGGAGGCTTAACCCTAATATGAGTGAAGTAGTCAAAAAAGAGGTTCTTAAATTGTTGGATGAAGGGGTAATTTACCCCATTGCCGAAAGTGAGTGGGTTAGTTCCGTTCACGTTGTACCAAAAAAATAGGTTTAACTGTGGTCTAGAATGAGAAAGGAGAGTCGGTACCTACATGAACACAAACAGGGTGGCGAATGAGCATAGATTATAGGAAATTAAATAATGTCACCAAGAAAGATCACTTTCCTTTATATTTATTGACCAAATGCTTGATAGATTATCTGGACATGCTTTTTACTATTTTCTTGATGGTATTTCAGGTTACTACTAAGTTCCAATAGCACTGGAGGATTAACCAAAGAAGACTTTCACTTGCCCCTTCTGGACATTTGCCTTTCGGAGGATGCCATTCCGACTTTGCAATGCACCAGGGATATTTTAAAGATGTATGCTGTCTATTTTTTTTTTGTTATGTTGGATAAGTGCAGTGAGTTATTTATGGATGACTTCTCTGTATTTGGCAATTCTTTTGATGATTGTTTGCATATGTTGAGTCTTGTACTTGAAAGATACATTGAATGCAATCTTACCTTTAGTTGAGAAAAAAGCCACTTTATGGTGGATCATGGCATTGTTTTGGGACATGTAGTTTCTCATAAGGGGATTGAAGTGGACAAAGTTAAGGTTGATTTGATTATGAGTCTACCACCCCCCACATCGGTTAGAGTGATTAGAAGTTTTTTGGGACATGCTGGTTTTTATAGGCGGTTCATAATAAATTTTTCTAAAATTTCATGTCCTTTGTGCAATTTACTTGGAAAAGCTGTCCCATTTATTTTTGACGAAAGGTGCTTAGAAGCATTTAAAATTTTGAAGGAAAAATTGACTTCTACCCCTATAATAGTTGCCTTAAATTGGGATTTGCCATTTGAAATCATGTGGGATGCATCAAATTATGCCATTGAAGCCATTTTGGGCCAAAGGGTGAACAAATTGATGTGTGTAATTTATTATGCAAGTTTATCTTTAAATGATGCACTGTGAATTACACAACCACTGAAAGAGAAATCTTAGCTATGGTTTTTGGACTCAAAAAGTTTAGATCTTGTTTGATAGGTTCTAAAGTCATAGTATTTTTGGACCGCATGGCCTTGAAATACCTATTGACTAAACCACAAGCTAAACCTAGGCTCATTAGATGGGTTTTAATGTTGCAAGAATTTGATGCTGAAATTAAAGATAGGAAGGAAAGTGAGAATGTAGTAGCTGATCATCTTTCTAGATTGAATTCCCATGATCAAGATAAAGAAATTGCTTTCGAAAAATTTTCAGATGAACACTTATTTGCTTTAACTCAAGCACCCTGGTATGCCGATATTTCTAACTATCTCTCTTGTGGTGTTGTGAGAAAAGATTCAAATTTTCAGGCAAGGAAAAGATTTCTTCATTCCTGTAAGTATTAGTTTTGGGACAGGCCATACTTGTTTAGAATACGCATGGATGAAATTATCAGAAGATGCATGCCAAAGAAGAGCAATGACAAGTGTTGCAATTTTACCACAACATGTATTGTGGAGGGCAGTTTGGAGGAAACAAGACCACCGAGAAGGTTCTTCAAAGCAGTTTATATTGGCCTACTCTTTTCAAAGATGCTTACAATTTTTGTATAAGGTGTGATAAATGCCAAAGAGTAGGGAACATTAGCAAAAGAAATGAAATGCCTCTCAATATTTTTATTGTGGTAGAAATTTTTGATGTATAGGGAATAGACTTCATGGGGCCATTTCCCAAGTTATTTAGCTTTGAATATATCCTTCTTGCAGTGGATTATGTGTCCAAGTGGGTTGAGGCAATCCCCACTAAGACTAATGATGCTAATGTTGTGTTGAAATTCTTGAAGGAAAATATTTGAAGCAGGTTTGGGACCCCCAAGGCAATCGTGAATGATGGAGGAAGCCATTTTTGCAACAAATGGTTCGAAAGGTTGATGACCAAGATGGGCATCCGACACAAGGTGGCAACCCCATATCACCCACCCAAACATCCGGACAAGCTGAGATATCCTACAAGCAAATTAAGGGGATCTTAGAGAAGACGGTGAGCACGATGAGAAAAGACTGGTTGATCCAACTTTCAGAAGCACTATGGGCTTATCGGACGACTTTCAAGACACCTTTGGGAATGAGTCCATATAGATTGGTCTTTAGTAAGGCTTGCCACCTACCGATGGAATTAGAGCACAAAGCTTATTAGGCAATCAAAGCTACGAATATGGACTTGGATAGAGCAAAAGAGGAAAGGATGTTCCAAAATTTTGAGCTTGATGAGCTTAAGAATGAGGCGTATGAGAGTGCAAGGATCTACAAGGAGAAAACAAAAGCTATGCATGACAAAATGATCCTTAGAAGAACCTTTAAACCTTGAATGAAAGTCCTTTTATTCAATTTAAGGATATGGTTGTTTTCTAAAAAATTAAAGTCCCGTTGGAGTGGGCCCTTTCAAGTAATTCAAACATTTCCATACGGAGTATTTGAACTGCTAAATTTAAAAACCAATGAGATGTTTAAAGTTAATGGACAAAGGGTGAAACCCTATTTGGAAGTGCTCAAAGTTTCCAAAACCATAGAAAGTATGGTATTCATTAATGAGTGATGCAATGTTGTCCAACAACATGACATTAAAGAAGTGCTCAAGGGAGGCAACCCATCGGTTTGTATTTCTTTTTATAATTAAATTTTCATATTTTAAAATTTCAATTTTCACTTTTGGTGTGTAATAAGTGAATGGAATGGGTGCTCTGATAGGTATTTTGTTCTGATTGAGTTTCAGGGCAAGAAACAAAGGAGGTACATGAAATAAAAAAAATTAATAAAACCCAGAAGTTGACTTGGCCAAGAGTCTTGGCTGTGTTCAACCCATGATAATTTTCTATAAGAAACCCACTTTTGCACAGAATCTAACACGGCAAGTCATCTTGACCTTTGTCCCAAACCCATGTCAACCTTCTCAAAATGACCCAACTCTACTCAAGTATATACGACCAGTCGTCTTGGCTGTGTCACCAAGCCATGTCAAACAACATTTTTCTTTTAAGAAAACAAAAATTCTCTAGTAGCAGACATGACCAAGAGTCTTGGCCGTGTCCTCTAACTGTGTCTCTCACTTTTTAAAACTCTTAAAACAAGGGCTTCTCTCCTAGTTTTTCATTTTTCAAACCCTAAAAAATTTTCCCTCTCTCTCTATCGTCATAGCCACACAACCAAGATCACCCAAAATCTCAAATCCCAAGTTTTTTCCACCAAGATTCATTGCTTTCTTCACCAAATCAAGAATATAACACTCCAATCTCCATTTCAATCAAGATTAACATGACAAGGACCAATAAGGTTTCTCACCATAGGAGAAAAGCTCCACCACCAACCTCTTCATCTTCTTCAAGAAAAATGGCAATCCAAGCAAGAGGTTTCTTTCCCTCAATGTATGTTAGTGATGATGCTTTGAATACCTTGCAAATTAGGGATAGTTTTGTTACTTATGTGAAGAACCTTAGTTCGGAGAAATTCATCACTTTGAGATCCAAACAATATGAAGGATTAACTCTTGAATTTGTTGCCTCACTTAAGGTAGAAAAAAGATGAATCAAAACTTTGCTTTAGGCTAGTTTTCAAATTAAAGGGAGGCAGCATAATCTTTCAATAGAATAGTTGAATGACATTTTTGGGTTTTCTCTTGAGGGGTACAAGACAATACCCAAAGACTTCAACCAACAATTGGCATGGGCTTACATGGGTTCGGGGGGGATGTATGTAGCCAAATCAACTAAGGCAACATAATTAGGAAACCCCATATTGAGGTATTTACATTGGTTCATGGCTTGTAGTTTTTTCGCTCGGAAGGAAAGTCTCGGAGTTGTTGAGGTTAATGAATTGTTCTTGTTGTCATGTGCTTATCATGCTACCCCCATTAGCACTGTATTTTGGTTAGCAGAGATCTTGGATAATGTTGCTCATAGGAGGAAAGGAGCAATTTGTATTGGAGGGATAGTGTCAACATTGGCACTTGCTTTAGATGAAAATTTTGATTCTAAAACTCGTAGGATGCAAAGAATTTTAGGTAGTGATATGCTTCATATAGCGACATTGGAGAAAATGTGCATAATAACAAAGAGGGTCGAGGGGATTGAGATGCCTTTTGGCTAGCCTAGTGCTAGAGATGAAAGACAAAAGCAAGCCTGAGTCGATGATGATGCCGATTCTAATTCATTGAGCTTAAATGAGGATGGTCCAGTTCTATAAAATTAGGAGATAATAGGAAAGATTAAAGCACTTAAAGATAAGGTAGACCACAATCATGCTCAAGTGCTTAATCAACTGGAGCTTATCAATAACAACTTGGCTAGGATTCTTAGTCTCCATCCTTATGTCGCATGTCTTCACAACCTCCACCATATAGATTTAACTTGATTCTTGAACAAACCTTTATTATCAGATTTAGTTGTTATTTGCTTAAAGTTTTAATTAGTACATTATGTCTTGATGTTGTTATGTTACTATTATTACTATGCGCTTTTAATCTATGAAGTTGTTACTTTCAATGTTATCTTTTTACGAGCAATTTGCATGTGTTTCAAGTAAGGTTGAAAGTATCAATTTGTACCACACGAAGGGATGATAAAAACAGGTACTATCTAAATTTACATTTGTTTTATTATTGTTACTGCACATTGGGGACAATGTCAATCTTTAAGTGTAGGGTGCAAAGTTTTTATTTTAAATTGAGCTACTTTGTTAACTGAAGTAAATTATTTTATATTATTTTTGAGAATGATGAATAACTCAATGGTTATAAGATTTTTGATAGGTGGCCTTTAAAATTTTTGAAGCATAAATTTGAGAATTGAATAAAATTGATACTTATTGTCAACTTTGATGGTCACTCTTGGCATTGCCTTTAAATTGTGAGAATTTGAGCCATTTAAGTTGAATGCCAACTTATTATTTTTGTGTGTGAGAATTCTTGATTGATATATTACTAGAACTTGCTTAGATATGAAAATTTCAATTAGGCATCAACATGATTCAGGCATTTAGGAATACACATTTAGCTTAAAAGGCCAACCTTGAATATTTCTTTAGTAAGCCAATTTTTAGCCTATTTCATTTTCCATTTCTTTCTTTTACACAATAACATTAGCCATGAACCATTTTGTTCCATTTCTTGTCCTTTCATTAGGAGCAAGAGCATTTAAAGAATTTAGTAATTGAAGTTGTTGTATCAATTAAAGTGTGGGGGTTAAATTTAGTAGGTTGAAAAGTTGCAAATAAACACTTTGTAATTTTTTTTATTTCTTTATTAGATCTTCTTATTCCTTATATTATTGTTATATTAAATATAAAAATAGGAATTAATTCAAAATCCTATTTTATTAAAAAAAGAGAAAAAAATAAAAGAGAGAAAAAAAGAAAAAAAGAAGGGAAAAATTAGAAATTATTATTCTTATGGCTAAGGTTGGAATAAGCTTGGGTATGATCTTTCCAATAAAATAAGAGGATTCCAATAAAGGGTATTTTAGAGTCAAGTGCTAAGTAAGTAGAGGTTGTTTTGAGATTGTTGGGTTTTATATATGATCGGTTACTTCATTCTTGAAGTGCTCTTCAACTTAATGAATACGCTCACATTCCTAATGTCATGCCTTCACCTTAGTCCCATTACAACCAAATGAAAGACCTTATGATCGATTCTTGATTGTAATTAGGTGGTGGAGATTTGATTGATAAGCAACTCTATAGAGATATTTTTTCACCGAATATTGAGAGTGCAAACACTACCCTGATCAAACACTTGAGAGACTTTGTGAGGAAGTGACATTTTGGGACGTATTGGAAGGCCATCGAATTACTTGAGTATTGATTTTATTTGGTTTTACAATGAGTGTGAACATTATAAAAAGGAAATTCTTGATGATATCTTATAATTCTTGAGTTTGATAAATTCGTTCTTGTTTGGTTTTGTTCAATTTAACTTTACTTGGGGACAAGCAAAGAATTAAATGCGGAGTAATTGTTTTGATCATTTATATACGTGTTTTTAGGGTAATTATATTGGCTTTTAGTTAGTTTTTTCCTTAATTTTTGTTTAAGATTGCTTGAAGTGTTTGATTTAGATTGAAGTGCAAAAATGGAGCTTAAATTCTCTTGTTGGATCCAAATTTGGTGGAAAGACATTGAGACACGCCCAAGACACTTACTGGCCTGGCCGTGTCCCTCATCAAAGAATGTGAAAATTTTGACAAAATGAGACACAGGCACAAGTCTTGGCCGTGTCTCATCCCATGGAAACAAGGGCACAAGGCAGTGTTGAACACATGCAATCATCTTGGCTATGTAACATTCTAGGTGAGAAGACTTGCAGGCAGAAGGAGACACAGGTAGCCATCTTGGCCGTGTCTCTCACAAGCAAGAAGAGAAACAAATGCAATTTTGGCAGAATTGAACATGGGCAAGAGTCTTGGTCGTGTCACCCATCCGTGTCACATCACACAGCCAAAACAACTTGTTCTTGGCCATGTCCCACTCAAGAAGTAAAACTTTTGAACTTGGCAGCAAGGGACACGGCCTCATGACTTGGCCGTGTCCAATGGAAAGTTGAGTGACATGGCCAAGCCACTCATGACTTGGCCGTGTCTTATGGGGTCTCTTCAAATTATTTGCACGATTTGATGGGGGAAAAGGTGGGAGACAAGAGGAATTTTGTTTTAAAATAATTGAAAAGTGAGATGCTTTTATGGGATGAAAGATTTAAGAATGAAGAAAGAGGGGACAAATAGGAGTGAGGTGAGTTGGAAAAGGGAATTCTATTTGTCTTAGAATTAAAAAATAATTAGAGGGAGATGAATACAGGGGGGGGGACCATCTTTATCACCATGGACAATTTCATTTTTTTCCTTGCATCTTCATATTCTTTCATATGCAAGTGACTTTCATATTTTTAGATAGTGCTTGGGTGAACAAGCTCTTGAATAGGGTTAGGGTTTGGAGAAAGCTTTGATTGAAGAGTTGGAGACTTTAGAGAGTTTTCATTTTATCTTCCAAGGGTGGAACAATTGATTTAAGGTTTGAAGAGAGCTTGGGAGTTCTTCATCATATTCAAAGTTGAGCTAGGAGGAAGAACAAGAAGTTCAACTCTTGACATCTCAAGGGGTTT
Source organism: Garcia nutans (assembly GCA_947685225.1). Classification (NCBI taxonomy): domain Eukaryota; kingdom Viridiplantae; phylum Streptophyta; class Magnoliopsida; order Malpighiales; family Euphorbiaceae; genus Garcia; species Garcia nutans. The sequence continues at coordinate 6,708,015 of CANTUV010000013.1, forward strand.
TTCATATTCTCTCATTTAATTAATTTATAGATTATTGTTGTTTTGTGATGAACATTAATATTTCAATGGATAAATTGTATTTAATTTATATTGAGATGAATGTTTACTTTGAAATGATGATGTGCTAAATTACTCATACCTAGGGTTGTAGTAGATTTGATTGAATGACTTGATTTGATATTTCTATTAATATACCTTGTTATTGGTTGTTTGCATTGTATTATATGTTTGGTTGATAGATTGGCCACCTATTGATCCCTTAATAGTGAATGATGGACCGAGAGGTGAAATTTGATATTAGAACTATGTATCCAACCACCCTAAGAATGAATTAGAAATATAAGTTCTAGGGTTAAATTAATTTATAATTTCGAAGCAATTGGTTATTGTTAATTCATGAATGTGAAAACTAATGAATTGATAATCACTAATTAATCAAAAGAAACAAATTAAATTACAACGTTGTATTAATGGATAATTGAGAATTAAGCTTCAATTAAATTGATCTATAGATCCTAGGAACCATTCCAAGAATTTGAATTTATCTTGCACAAATATTACTCCTTTTACTTTTAAATTTTAATCACATTTTACCATTTCAACAACATTCATTCAACTTTAATAATTGTTTTAATCAAACTATTATGAACACCACCTTCATTGTGAGACGACCTTGGTGCAATTTTCATTGCTACAGTAACCTCGTATACTTGCGAGTATCGCTCTATAGTAGTGTTTAGCAGAGTGCAACAATTATTATACACAATCTATGTAATTATTATTTTTTTTCATGTATTTTAGATATATACTACTAATAACACATTACAAAAACAAAAACAAAAATGCATACTGATGTGTTATACAAATTTCTAGAGTTTACACTTAGTACATATAGTATTTAACTTAGTTTAAAGAGTTTATTGAATAAAGATTCTTATATAACAATTTATATCATCATTACAAAAGGTACAAGTAATTTATATATCAAAATTCATTAATACAATAATATAGTTTTCAAAAAAAATAAAAATACATACCGATGTGTTGTGCAAATATAAAGTTTACACTTAATATATATAGAGTTTACACTTAATATATAAAGTTTGTACTTAGTATATAAAGAGTTTATTAAATAAAAATCCTTATCTAAACAATTTATATCAACATTATAAATGATATAAACAATTCATATATCATAATTTAAATAACATCAAGTACAAAAAAGTTACAATGAGCTTATGCTTAGTATGTATTGAGTTTATTATACACAAACTACAAAATATACTAAGCATTGCACATTTGATGAAAATTATAAAATTTCATCATTGAAATAATTGTATTTGATGTATATTATCATTATCTAGCCAATAAAAAAATTAGAGAAATCTAATTTCAATAAATTATTTATATTCATGAAAAATTGATTAATCAAATCATAACATTTGCAATAAATTAGAAATACTCAATTATAATATCTTACTTAAAATAAAAATGCTTTTTTCATTATAAATGGCTCTCAAGTCTTTGTCGAGCTCCTTCTAATCCTCAACTCTGAAAAGGTATTTTTCTCTTTCTAATTCTTTGATATCATTTTGTGTATTGCTTTGATGATAAGGCAACAACCGTAATAGCTCCAATAATCCATGAATTTTAGCATTTTTTTTTCTTGTAACTTATAATAATGTAGAATATTGATAAAAGGAATCTTGAAAATCACCCACTAATGCTATAGAATAGTTTGCATTTTAAGATATTGATTTTGAAAAGACAAACTGCAATCATATTTTTGTCCTAGAGCTTTTTCTCTTGTCTATTAGGTTTCAAGAAAATTGATTTGAAAATTGTGAAAAAAAAAATATTGAAATCCAAATGTTTGTAATGTCTTCTGAATGGAAAAGCAGAATCTTTTGCTAATCTTTGTAGCCTATTTTTTTTTCTTTTCCTAGGAGAAAGTGACGTTTAAAAAAGACTATAATTACAAGATGCTCATTTGAGGCTATTACTAACTTTATTGTTGGTGCTCTTTCTGGCTGCTATTTTGGTTTGGTAGGTATGAGTTCTCTTTCTATTCTTGTCTAGCAGAGGTAACATAGTTATGCTTCTAAAGATGTGCAAGGCAGCGAGCCCATGTAGCATATGAAGACTAAAAATAAAAATATGGTAATTTTGAAAAAAGAATAAAATCTAGATTTTTTTTAAAAAAAGTAATTTTGAAAATGACAAAAATTGCTAGTAAAAAAGTAAAAAATTTAGAAAAATATGTTGAGTGTAATTTCCCCATTGTTAATTATTTTGTTGGCATTGGAGCCCACTTGCTTGCATATGTTCTTATTAGGCTACCCCCTTGATAAACCCACTAACAATTTTTGAAATGGGCTAATGATTAGATGGTCTAATCAAACAAAAATTTTCAGGGTTATATACATAACTGAAAAATAAAAGTCATATTCAATAATACAGTGGGTTTAAAAATTTTTAGATTCACAGAAGTGACACAAATTAATTGCAAAAATACGGAAGCAATAATTACAAAACAACATATATATAACTTACTATAATTCCTTATTAATAAGTTTTATATGTTCTATGTGTTTTATATAGAACTTATAAAACAACATGTATAATCTATAAAACAACATATATAATATATAAAACATACAAAACAACACATAAAACATGTAGAACAATACAAAATAACATGTAGAACAATATAAAACAACATATATAATATATAAAACAATATAATACAAATATATATGCAGTCTTCTAAATTTATAGCTTTTAGTCACTTTATCCTTTAAACATTCAATTTAACCATATAACCTCCCCCAGCTCATATTTTTTTTAACTTATAAATATAAATTTACTAAGTCATACCAAGTTACTAGTGCATCTATTTAATATAAAATATACAATTATAATAGATAAAATAATCAATATTCGTTAATATAATTTTTTTAGCAAAAAATAGACAAGTACATATAGTAAAGTAATTAAAATGAAAACTTAGGAGCAAAATGACTAAACACTATAAATTTAATGAGCTACATATATATTTGGCCTACCTTTTTATGAAGAGATGCGAGAAAAATTCAAGTTTAAAAACACTAATTTTTTTTAACAAATAACAAAACGTATATTTACATGATTAGAACATAACTGAAATACAAATAAAATTCAATAGTAGTCGCAACACTGAAATACAACATTAATTTATGTATGTTATAATAAGTCTAATCACTCATATGAATTTGTCATCTATGTCTATGTGTGTGTATTATAAAAAGTCTATTCACTTGTATGAATATATCATCTATCTCTTTTAATTACATGGGACCATAAGATGAGACCAAAGTACTAAAGAATCATAACTTAGATTTAAATGTAATGATATTCTATATTTTGTGCCCATGCCGTTAATTTGAAGTATTAATTTCATAATTTACAAGAATGTATTAGTATATTCTTGGGAGACGATGAGTCTAGTTTATTTTAAAATTTTTTAAATTTTTTTTATAAAATTACAAAAAAACATAATATTATAAATTGATCAACTCACAAAATATTATTAAATTTATCATTTTTTTTTATTAATTTGTAAAATTTTCAATTCTATATATTATATATAAAGTTTATTACATACCAAATGAATTCAAGATAACTTTTATAAATATATTTTTAAGAAGTAAAAAAATTTTGTTAAGAGACGTAATTTTTCGAAATTTCTTTTCATGTTGAAAATATGAGGAAATTATACCAATTACTATTTTTTAATTTTCTTTTTAATTTTTACTACTCTTATCTTTTTATTTTTAATTTTTCATATATATTATTTAGGTTTTGTTTTCAAAAATACATCTCTCTCTCTCTCTCTCTCTCTCTCTCTCTCTTCATGCTGTGTCTGCCTCCTACTCTTCTTCTTCCTTTTTCTTTTCCATTCTCTTCTCTATCTTTTTTTTTTTTTAATTCCATATATTTTTAATTTTTTGCTTCACCAATGCCTTCTCGTCCTCCACCATCTCTAGCTCTTCTTTACAATTGGTGCCTCTTCTCGTCCATCATTAATCTCTCTTTTCCGCTACTTTTCATTTTTTTGATGTGTTTTTTTTTCAAAATCAAATAGTTTTCTTTTGTACCACAAGATGAAGAAGAAATATGAATTAAATCGGTAAGATACTGAGACATTTTATGTTTTTAAATTTTTGATTTATTTTTGGTCTTCAACCATAATGATTGAGAATTTTTTGTGTTTCAATTGTAATGTGCACTATATGTTCAGTAAAATGTATTAAAAAAAGAGTTTTTTCAATTTTTTAGCTTTCCTACATTCACTGGAATTTCTTTTTTCATCTAATCATATTTATTAAATTATATGCAATATATAGAAAATTTAAAACTATAACATTAAAATCTAGAATTTATGAACTCCTGATTTTGCACCTAATTTAAAAATTAGAAAATTAAATTTGAAAGAAAGAAAAATTAATTAATTTGACATAAAAATAAGCATTAATTAATTTAAAAAAAATTAAATTTTATGGCTTACCACTCTATGTGTGACCGGGTTGCACCATGCACGTCTTGGTCACGACATGCTAACCTGGCTGATGCGCGTGCAGCCCAGACACTTGTCTGACCTAATTTTGTCCACTCCCTATAAATAAAGGTCCTCTTTTTCAGTCAAAGGATTTGAATTTTAGGCAAAGAAACTCTAATAAAATAATTTCTAACTCACAAAAGCTCAATTAATTTCATCATTTCTTCAATTACTGAAATTTCATCGTGCAAGACTCTTCAACCATACATCAAGAGGAAACAATTGCCAAAGATATTTATTTCCTGATTATCACTCTTTTATATTTGATAATTAAATTAACTAAAATTGGTTAATTAAAATTCTTTGCAAACAAAGGTATGAACTATTTATAACTCTTATTCCCGTCCAAACGAGATAAATAGTGTAATATCCCAAAGTATACCCTAAAAGTTTTGACATTATTGTTGTATTTGGATTTAAAGTATATGTTTAATGGAAAGAGAAAAGAAGTAAAGAGAGAGTGTATATGTTATATATATAGTGATATATACAACATATACAAGTCAAAATGTGGAAGTCAAAAGATGATTAATTATAGTGGAAAATGGAAATTAAGTGAGTGGAAGAGGATATTTTGAATTATTTTAATATTATTTTTGCTTGGTGGAGGTTTAAAGAGGTGAAGTATTTGACTTTGTCTCTTGTTCTTCTTTTTCTTCTTCTTTTCTTTTCCTTCATGGTCGGCCCTCCTAAGCAAGAGAGAAGAGAGTTTTAATTATATTTTCCAAGCTCAAAATTGAGGAAGTTTTCAAGTGATCAAGTTAAAAATCTAAGAAATTTCATAAACTTTGGTAAGTTTCTTTTTGGTTCTCTTATTTTATTTTTAAGTTGTGTTTGAGTTTGGTGTTGGATTATCAAGAGCATGAATATGTTTGATTGTGGTGTGTTTGAGAGTGTTGGGTTTAATTGATTGTGATTTTGGAGTTCAATGGAAGAGTAAGGGTTGTGTTTATGTTATGGTTTTGAGTTGGTAATTGATGTATGTTGTGAGTTTGAGCAATTATTATCTTAGATTTTCCATATGTTTGTGTTTATTGAAGTTGAAAGCATAAAATACATGAGTTTGGTCCGAAACAGAAGCATTTTGGATGCCACGACCGTGGGGGTGTTGGGCAAATTAGACAGATTCATTTTCTAACCCACGACCGTGGGGTTGTGAGGCCACGACCGTGGGGTCCTAGATAGTGTGTTGGCTTGTAATTTGTGATCTATGGGTCTAGTATGAGACTAATAGGTGAATATTTGTTTTGGAATTCATGTGAATTTGTATATAAGTGTGTGTTATTCCTTTTGAATTAGGTTGTGAATAGGTTGAGTTGCCCTAACCTAAGTGTTGAGAATTCCTGGAAGAAGTGTATAGATTGGGGTGAGTTGCTCTTGAGGTAAGCACAAACTTACATGGTTGCATACATTTACATGAATTTGAGACTTAACACATTTGGTTGTAAATGTGTTAAGTAATCTACTATATTGTTAATACAATTTGATTAATGTTATGATTGGTATAATGTGAAAGATATGATGATCATTCAAAATATATGTGCAAGGCAATTGGTTATGATGAATACTTTAATGATGAATTATTTTAAAGTGAATTGAGGTATGATGAGATGAAATGCCATTGTGGTTGGCTATAATGATTCAAATGAAATATGAGGGGCATGTTTGCCTAGATGATGATGAATTTAAAATATATGTCCAATGCAATTGGTTATGTATACTCTATTGATAAGATGTGAAGCCATTGTTGTTGGCTATAATGATGCAAATGAGATAATTGAGGCATGGTTGCCTAAATGATTATGAGCAAATGAGAATGGAATTGATAATGAAATAATGAATGAATTGTGTGTCTAATATGTTATTCCATTTTCAGAGTTTTGTTGTTGGTGGCATGCCTAATGGTAACAATCTCTTGAAGCTAGGTTGGATTTGATCCTTGAAGCCAAGTTGGGTTGAAGTTTAGCATGCTTAACTCCCCTTGAAGCTTGGTTGGGTCTAGTCCTTGAAGCCTATTTGAGATGTTATAACCCTTGAAGCTAGGTTGGGATTGGTTCTTGAAGCCAAGTTGGGTTGATACTTAGTATGCTTTGTTCCCCTTGAAGCTTGGTTGAGCCTAATCCTTGAAGCCTAGTTGGGATAATGATAATGATAAATGTGATAATTGAACCAAAACATTAACTCTGAAAGTTGAATGGCATATTAGTGTCTTTTGGGCCCATGCTTGTCTTTGTTTAAATGTGATTTATGAATGGTGAAACAAATGAATAATGATATTTAATGTAAGACTTTGAATTATGATGTTCTTATGTATTGTTTATAATATTTGAATGTGTGACATTGGCATTGCATTGAAACATATTGTTATTGTGGGTTGTACCACTATGCCGTTGGCTTAGCGCGATTGTGGTTCATCGCGCAGGTGACAGGGTAGAGCCAGAGATTTCATCTAGACCAAGTCGAGTCTAGATTTTGAAGTATTGATAGTGGGCTTAAAGATCAAAGACTGACTGCCAAACATGTATAAACTTTATGTTTTGTAAAATTTGATTTTGATGTTTATGTATTTGTAAATACCTTTACATTTTCCGCTGCGTATTGAACGAACATTTTATTTATTGTGTTTATGATATAACTTAAATGTTTTAAGTTGCTCATATTATTGTATAAAGGAGTGAGTTGTTTGTTTTGTAAACCATAGCATTCTTATATTCAGTATACGTATATTACAGATATGGTGGTATGTAGTGTGTGTATACAGGATATAGGGGTGTTACAATTGTTTTGGTATCAGAGCCTAGGTTTGAGATTCTCAACCTAGGTCAATTGTAAGAAAAAGAATATTTTGATTTTAAAAGTTGGTTTTTGAATAAAATACATGTTTTGGTATTGGCAGTCTCTGATCTTTGATGAGGTATATTCTGCTGTGTTTGCAGACATAGGTAGTGATGGCGTCTCAGTCACGTCAGTCCGTAGAAGGTAGTGCTGAGAGTGTAGCTCCTGAAGAGGGTAGAGATGGAGCTAGGGTTGATAGAGCTAGAGAGGCCCCTGCTCCTGTGCCAGGGAGATCAGCTGCTGATGAGGTTTCGCCGGGTTGGTTACGGCATGTGGTAGAATTATTGAGGCGAGCTCTAGTGCAGCAGCAGCCACCGCCACCACAGCCTCAAGTACCAATGAGACATTATGATAAATTGAGGAAGTATGGGGCTGAGGATTTTCTTGGTACTACAGATCCTGCTGTAGCTGAGCAGTGGTTGGATAGAGTGCAGAGGGTATTTATTCAGTTGCAAGCTACTCCTGAGGAGAAATTTGATTATGCTAGATCCCTTCTGCAGAAAGATGCTTATGATTGGTGGAAGACGGTTCCTCATGTCATGGATGATCCACCAACATTGTCTTATGGTGATTTTCTAAGGGAGTTTGAGCAGAAATATACTCCGAGGGAGTATAAGGATGTCAAGAAGATGGAATTTCTGAATTTGAGACAAGATAACTGGACTGTGACAGAGTATGAGGTTGAGTTCATCCGGTTGAGTCACTATGCCGGTGGGATTATTGCAGATGAGATTGACCGGTGTAAGAGATTTGAGGAGGGGTTGAGGCCCTCTATTATGTGCATTGTTGCTGGCTCTCGGTACCAGGATTTTTCTCAGTTGGTTGCAGCAGCTAGAAGTGTTGAGAGAGCATAAACTATTGCAATAGCTGCTACTGAGGAGGAGACCAAAATTAGGAGATCCCAGTTTGAGGCAGGGTCTTCATCTATGAAGAGAGGCCGAGGAAGTTTTATTCCGAGAGTCAGTAGGAGCTTGAGGCAGTCAGGTAGGTCAATTCAGTGTCAGAGGCAGAGACCGAGACCTACAGTTTCTGTAGCGAGTGCTCCGACTCCAGTGGTTCAGAGATCCATTCCACCTACATGTGTTCATTGTGGTAAGACCCATGGGGGTGCTTGTTGGAAGACAGGTGGATCAGGAGTATGCTTTAGATGAGGGTCACCAGCCCATTTTATCAAAGATTGCCCTGAGCAACAGGAGGATAGACAGACTGATACTGCAGCTTCTCGACCTAGTGTCAGCAGAGGTGGTCAAGGGGGCAGAGGTTTCAGTAGAGGCGGTCGACCTGGATTTAGTCAGAGAGGAGGCTCTACATCCGGAGGCAGTAGGCCAGATGAGGCTGGGTCTTCTCAGAGAGTGTATGTGATGCAGAGGCAGCCAGATGCTTCAGCAGTTATTGCGGGTACATTTTCTTTATTTGGTATTTCAGTTCTTGCTTTGATTGATCCAGGATCTACTCATTCATACATAAGTGCATCTATCTTGCCTGTGTCTGAATTGCATTCAGAGTCCTTAGGATTTGATGTCTTGGTGACAAATCCTTTAGGACATAGTGTTATGGTGAGTAAGGTGCATCGTGAGAGTTCAGTTGTGGTGCAAGGTGAGGAGTTCCTTGGTGATTTAATTGAAATGCCTTTTAAGGAGTATGATTTGATCTTAGCCATGAATTGGTTGTCTAAGCATGGAGCTGTAGTAGATTGTCAAAAGAAATGTGTTACCCTTAGAACCAGTGATGGTAGAAGTGTGATGGTATCTAGTGAGCAGAGACAACTTGCATCCTTGTTTATTTCAGCTGTTACAGCTAGGAAGTTGATTAGAAAAGGGTGTGATGCTTATCTTGCTCATATTTTGGATACCAGAGTAGTAGGTTCTCCACTTGATAGTATACCCACAGTTGCTGAATTTCCAGATGTGTTTCCTAAGGAGTTGCCAGGGTTACCCCCTGAGAGAGAAGTTGAGTTTGGTATTGAATTGTTACCTAGTACCACTCCCATCTCTATTACTCCCTATCGAATGGCACCTGCTAAGTTGAGAGAGTTAAAGGTGCAGTTGCAGGAGTTGTTGGATAAAGGGTTTATTCACCCTAGTGTTTCTCAGTGGGGAGCTCCTGTTTTGTTTGTGAAAAAGAAGGATGGTACTTTGAGGTTGTGCATTGATTATAGGCAATTGAACAAGGTGACTATCGAGAATAAGTATCCTTTGCCTCGAATTGATGATCTCTTTGATCAATTGAAGGGAGCAGCAATGTTTTCCAAGATTGATTTGAGATCAGGGTACCATCAGTTGAGAGTCAAAGCTGAAGATGTTCCTAAGACAGCTTTCCACACAAGATATGGGCATTATGAGTTCTTGGTGATGCCTTTTGGGTTGATGAATGCACCCGCAGCTTTTATGGATTTGATGAATAGGGTGTTTAGACCCTATCTGGATTAGTTTGTGGTGGTCTTTATTGATGATATTTTGGTGTGTTCGTGTAATGAAGAAGATCATGACAAGCATCTGTGGATTGTACTGCAGACTTTGAGAGAGAAGCAATTGTATACTAAGCTATCGAAGTGTGAGTTTTGGCTTGATCAAGTGACTTTTCTTGGTCATATAGTTTCAGCAGATGGTATAAGAGTTGATCCAAGTAAAGTTGAGGCCATTTTGAATTGGAGTCCACCGAAGTCTGTGACTGAAGTTAGAAGTTTTCTGGGTTTGGCAGGCTATTATCGACAGTTTGTGAAAGGTTTTTCTTTGATAGCTTTTCCACTCACCAGATTACTTCGAAAGGGAGTTAGTTTTGTGTGGATAGATCAGTGTCAAGCTAGTTTTGAGCAGTTGAAGGAGATGTTGACTCAAGCTCCTGTTCTTACTTTACTTGTGGAAGATAAACCATATGTGATTTACAGTGATGCTTCACATAATGCTTTAGGTTGTGTTTTGATGCAAGAGGGTCAAGTTATAGCTTATGCTTCTCGGCAGTTGAAGCCGCATGAGCTTAATTATCCGACGCATGATTTGGAGTTAGCAGCCATAGTTTTTGCTTTGAAGATTTGGCGACATTATTTGTATGGAGAGAAGTGTTTCATTTATACAGATCATAAGAGTTTGAAATATTTGGGGGTTCAGAGAGAGCTGAATCTTCGGCAAAGACGATGGTTGGAGCTGATCAAAGACTACGACTGTTTAATTGATTATCATCCTGGTAAGGTGAATGTTGTTGCAGATGCCTTGAGTCAGAAGTCTTTGGCAGGTTTGTTTGTTTATTCGCTCTCGTTGCTTGTTGAGTTGAGAGCGTTGCATGCTAGTTTTGAATCATGTGATGATGGTGCGTTGTTAGCTCAGTTGCATTTGAGACTGTTGTTGTTGGATCAGATTAAAGAGGCTCAATTGGCTGATGAGAAAATTCAGAAGATTGTGTCAGATTGCCAAAAAGGAGAGAGCCGAGATTTTCTTATGAGAGATGATGGTAGCCTTTGGTTCAAGGATAGATTGTGTGTTCCTAATGATGCAAGATTGAGAAAGATTATTTTGGAGGAAGCACATCAATCGGGTTTTGATATGCACCCTGGGAGTACTAAAATGTATCATGATTTGAAGCAACATTACTGGTGGTCATGTATGAAGAAGGATATAGCGGAGTTTGTATCCAAGTGTCTCACTTGTCAGAGGGTGAAAGCTGAGCATCAAGTTCCAACAGGATTGCTTGAACCTTTAACAGTGCCTGAATGGAAATGGGAACGTGTGACAATGGATTTTGTGTCTGGTTTGCCTTTGACTCAGAAGAAGCATGATGCTATTTGGGTGATTGTTGATCGGATGACTAAGACAGCTCATTTTCTTCCAGTTCAGATGGACTATTCTCTTGAGAAGTTAGTTGAGCTGTATATAAGTGAGATAGTAAAGTTACATGGAGTCCAAATTTTTTTAGTGTCTGATCGAGATCCCCGGTTTACTTCAAGGTTTTGGAAAAGTTTACATGGTGCTTTAGGTTATTGATTGCACTTTAGCACTGCTTTTCATCCGCAGACAGATGGGCAGTCAGAGAGAGTGATACAGATTATAGAGGATATGTTGAGAAGCTGTGTCATTGATTTCTCTGGAAGTTGGGATAGATTTTTGCCACTTGTGAAATTTGCTTACAACAACAGTCATCAATCTAGTATTGGAATGGCACCATATGAGGCATTGTATGGTATAAGATGTAGAACGCCTCTATGTTGGAATGATATTGGAGAAGGTATATTGGTTGGTCCTGATTTAATTAAAGAAACGGAAGAGAAAGTGAAGATAATTCGGAATCGGTTGAAAGCAGCTTCAGATCGGTAGAAATTGTTAGTGTATATGCCCTAGGCCATTGATTTGGACCTTAATGTTATTCATTTTGTTATTAATAAAGAAGTTTTTATTATCATTGTTATGTTTGCATGTTATATATAATAATGATTATATCCCTGGTTTATTATTGTTATGGAGATAATAATAAATATAACTAGTGTAATATTGATTTGATAATCATAAGATGATTATAGGTATGAAGATACAAATCAATATTATGGATACATGTTAGAGAACAGTGTATTGGATAGACCCACATAGATATCACTTCATGGTTTAATGTCATAAGTGTAAATCATAATAGTTTTCATTTAATCCTTTGACTTGAGATTGCCATAGTTTCCAACATAAGGAATATTATGTTTTGACATGATCAAACGTTATCTGTAACTAGATAATTATAAAGGTTATGCTTGAACATGGTATAAATTATGTAGAGGAAAATGAACAATCAAGATGGAATTTGTCCCTCTCTATGAGAGAGATATCTTCTGGGCCCCTCGATAAGTGTAACTGAGAAATGCATGGCCGTGCTCAAATAAGTTGATATAAGATCAATCTTATTTGTTTATCAGTTAACTTGGAGATCGAGTAATCATAAGTTTGGACAATATAAGTATGACATTTACTATGACTTATGTTCAAACTAGATATCGTGTGATAAAGGGATTAATGCATGTACTATTTCAGGTTTTCATTTATGATGATTCTCATGATTAATTGGGTAGTCGTAATGTCTTGCTAGAGGCCAATTATGATTTGTGCATTTCAATAGAGATTGAAATACACTACCAATTAATATGAGCCTATCGGGTCACACACATAGAACGTAGGCTGTACTTAAAATAATAATAATTAAATTTTTTATTCTTGTTGTTGGTATTATTATTATTATTAGATATTAATAATAATATTGTTATAATAATAATTATTAGATAATAATAATTAAAGACGTGGGTCCATATGGGATATGGACAGTTAGGGTTTTAAAAGGACTGGAGGCCTTGATGATATTATGATTATTCGTTTTGAAAGAAAACAGAAGAAGAGGAAAAACCTAAAACCCTAGTTTCGTTTTTGCAAAAAAAAAAAGTTCAGCCACTGCCGTTGGTGAGCTAGCACTCAGACCGGCGTACGTTTGTGTGGACTTCGTTAGAGGGTGTTCGTCTTCTGAAGGTAGCATCTGTTAATCATTTTGAAGCTACACAAAAGGGTTAGTTTCGAATCTCTTTTATCGAACTGAATGGATCACATGGATCCTGGGAGTAAATCGAAAGAAATTTTTTTTCCGCTGCAGCAAGGGTTGCAGATTCTTCTCGATTTACTAACAGTGGTATCAGAGCCCCTTGTTGATTCCATTTAATTCGAAATATGCCATGTTGATGTGTTGATGTGATCTATTGTTTTTCGAATGGCATGATTGGATTCGTTTTATCATTTGATGATGATTCGAATCTGTTATATGAGATATAACCTAAATCGTTGTTGATATATGATGTCAAAGATGACCAATTGTATAAGATACAATTCTGTGAAGTCGAATTAGGGTTGGTATACAATCTGTTATGGTTTCGAATTAGGGTTAATATGATTAATTCAATTCGTTTATTCATATTGAATGTATACATAGATTTCGATTTTGATTAATATGATTATTGAGTAAATCGTTTTCTAAGGTTTCTTGTAATAGTTCTCTGTTAATATGATTAATAGATTGCTATTATATTCTGTTTAATATGATTGACAGAATAAGGGTTTTGACAGAAAATAATTAATTGGATTAATGATTCTGTTTAGCTTCGAGGGGCGCTGCCCCTTCGGAACCCCGCCCGCTGACCGGCCAGCGGGAGCCCCGCCCGCTAACCGGCTAGCGGGACCGCCGTATGTTCGCGCCCTATAGTTCATTACCGTAACATTAAGAATGTCAATATATTTGTTTCTATTTAACATGTTGGTGATGCATATGCTATGATTATTTGATGTCTTGGCATGGTGCATAGTATGGCTTTATAACCTATGTGTTTGTTTATTCATATCTTTGGATTGTATATACGGCCTGCGTGTCGTTTATTTTTGTAACTTTATTATTACTAGTTTAGTAGTTAGTTTTATTATTAATGTAATAATGAAGACTCAAGCTTGGAGAAGAAGATGAAAATTCCATGGAGATGAAGTTGCCTTTCAAGATATGAAGAAATGTACTATTGCAAATGTTGTAATAGATAGGTTTTCTTTTCACCTAGGGTTGCCTATATGATCTTCATTTGGTCTCATGAAGATCATATCTAGTTTGGCCATACTATGTCACGTTTATTTTTATCGAATATGTATGAGATGCCATGTTTGATAGTTTATGTATGCATATGGGATATGATATATAAATGTTAATTTTAACATGTTTTCAAAATTAAATGGAATGAACCCTCACTATTAATCTAAGTTTTAATGCCATCCATATCTTAAACACTTATCAAGGCTAAGATCACCTAAATGTAGATTTTTCCAAAGCAAAGTACTTTAGGTTATCCTAGTAAGATATGATGAGTAATGGTGCTGCTCATGCGTTTAAAATTGGTTAGACTTAATTAGGCTATCAAAATGGTTTTGGGCCTAAGGCATTAGATGGGGTATAACATGCTATGACATATGATGTCATGATCCCATATTATCTAAGAGTTACATGTGATGTAATTGGTAAGGGGTTACCTACCATAATAACTTGATTTTAAGTGTCATGCCAAAGCTGACTTAATATTAAGTAAAAAATTGGATCTTAGCCCACTAAAATGTCATTGTGATGATTGAGGGTTATATTTTAGTGGGATTTTAATTACTTATCACCTTTTATTAATTAAAATTTGCATATTTTGTAGATTGAAATGGTTACCAACAATAACTCCACTTTATCACTGCGATCCATCCTTGAGAAGGAAAAACTGAAAGAGAATGGGACTAATTTTGTTGATTGGTTTAGGAACCTGAGAATTGTTCTCAAACAAGAAAAGAAGTCCTATGTGCTTGATGAAGCTGTCCCTGAGCCACCTTCTGCTAATGCTTCTAATGCTGATAAGAACAAGCATAAGAAGCATATGGATGATTCCAATGACATTGGATGTCTTATGCTTGCTACTATGTGTCCAGAACTTCAGAAGGATCTGGAACACTTGGAGGCTTATGAGATGAGTGTCCATCTCAAACAAGCTTTCCAACAGCAAGCTAGGCAGGATAGATTCGACACTGCTGTTGCATTATTTGACTGCAAGATGTCAGAGGGCGAATCGGTTAGCGCTCATGTTTTGAAAATGAAGGGCTACATAGATCACCTTGCCCGACTTGGATATCCCTTGAGTTTAGAACTCTCCACGGATTTGATCCTTCATTCTTTGCCCAGCAGTTTTTCACATTTTGTTATGAACTATAATATGAACAACATGGAAAAGTCCATTCCTGAGCTACATGGTATGCTCAAAACTGCTGAAGGGAATATCAAAAAGCCCACTAAGGCTACCCATGTATTGAATGTCAATAAGGGTAAGCCTATGAAGAAGAAAGGCAAGGCAAAGGGTAAAGCAACAGTTGCTACAAAGCCTAAGGGACAGCCCAAGCCAAAAGAACCCAAGGCACCTGTTCCTAAGGAAGGAACTTGTTTCCATTGCAAGGAGCCTGGGCATTGGAAAAGAAATTGCCCACTTTATTTGGCTGAATTGAAGAAATCGAAGGGTAGTGCGACTACATCTTCAGGTATATATGTTATAGAAATTAACTTATCTGCTTCTACTTCATGGGTATTGGATACTGCATGTGGTTCTCACATTTGTACAAATGTGCAGGGACTCAAAAGGAGTAGATCACTGAAAAGGGGCGAAGTTGACCTACGAGTTGGGAATAAAGCAAGAGTTGCTGCACTAGCTGTAGGATCTTATGAACTTCATATGACTAATGGTTTTTTGTTAAATTTGAACAATTGCTATTATGTTCCTACTCTGAGTTGGAATCTTATTTCAGTTTCAGTTTTGGATGATGAAGGTTTTTCATTTTTAATTAAAAATAAGACCTGTTCTATTTTTGATAAAGATGATTTGCTTTATGGTATTGCAAGATCTTTTAATGGCCTTTATGTCCTTGATTTAGATGATTCTAGGGAGAATCATATTTATAACATAAACTCTAAAAGAATTAAGCCAAATGACCTAAACCCTACATTTTTATGGCATTGTCGTCTTAGCCATATAAATGAGAAACGCATTTCTAAACTCCATCAAGATGGATTATTAGATTCATTTGATTTTGAATCATTTAATAAATGTGAATCTTGTTTACTTGGCAAAATGACAAAGAATCCTTTCATCGGACAAGGTGAAAGGGCTAATGACTTGCTTGGACTAGTACATACAGATGTATGTGGCCCGTTAAGCATTAGTGCCAGAGGAGGATATAATTACTTCATTACTTTTACTGATGATTTCAGTAGGTATGGCTATGTCTACCTAATGAAACATAAGCATGAGGCTTTTGAAATGTTCAAAACTTTTCAAAATGAAGTACAAAATCAACTTGGTAAAACTATTAAGGCACTTCAATCTGATCGAGGTGGTGAATTTTTGAGCCAAGAGTTTGACGAACATCTAAGAAATTATGGAATTGTTTCACAATTAACTCCTCCAGGAACTCCACAGTGGAATGGTGTTTCTGAAAGAAGAAATCGAACTTTATTAGATATGGTTCGGTCTATGATGAGTCAAGCAGATCTTCCATTATCGTTTTGGGGTTATGCCTTGGAGACAGCTGCTTTTGTTTTAAACCGTGTACCATCTAAAGCGGTTGAAAAGACGCCATATGAGATATGGACTGGCAAAACACCTAGTTTGTCTTTTCTTAAGATTTGGGGTTGTGAAGCTTATGTGAAAAGACCAGTTTCAGATAAGTTAGCTCCAAAATCTGCTAAATGTATCTTTGTGGGATATCCTAAGGAAACTAAAGGATATTATTTCTATATTCCATCTGAGAACAAAGTGTTTGTTGCTCGAAATGGAACCTTTTTGGAAAAGGAATTCATTTCTAAAAGAACTAGTGGGAGTACAGTTCAATTAGATGAATTTATAGAACCACAAGAAGATATTGAACCGCCTGTAGAAACAGTTTCAGAACCACAAGCCATTGTGGAAACTAAAAATGTTACACAAGTTCTGCGCAGATCTGATAGACCACGTCATCAGCCTGAGAGATATGGATTTCTCATGACTGAAAGTCATGAAGTTTTGCTCATAGATCAAGATGAGCCAACTACCTATCTTGAAGCTGTGTCAGGTCCAGATTCAGAGAAATGGCTTGGAGCCATGAACTCTGAGATGCAGTCCATGTTTGACAACCAAGTTTGGGCCTTAATTGATCCTCCCGAAGGTATTAAGACTATTGGTTGCAAATGGGTTTTCAAGAAGAAAATTGACATGGATGGAAATGTACAAACCTATAAAGCAAGGTTGGTTGCTAAAGGTTTCAAACAAACTCATGGTATAGACTATGATGAAACCTTTTCTCCAGTTGCTATGATTAAATCTATTAGGATTCTCCTTGCCATTGCTGCATACTATGATTATGTGATATGGCAAATGGATGTCAAAACTGCTTTCCTTAATGGAAATTTACTCGAGGATGTGTACATGACACAACCTGAGGGTTTTGTAAATCCTGAGAATTCTGGGAAGGTTTGCAAGCTTCAAAGGTCCATTTATGGATTGAAGCAAGCATCTCGAAGCTGGAATCTTTGTTTTGATGAAACAATTAAGAACTTTGGTTTCATTCAAAATGAAGATGAACCATGTGTTTACAAGATGGTTAGTGGGAGTGCTATCGTGTTATTAGTCCTATATGTAGATGACATATTGATCATTGGAAATGATGTCCCCACTTTACAAAAGGTTAAAGATTGGTTAGGGAATACTTTTTCAATGAAGGACTTGGGTGAGGCTGCATATATCCTTGGTATAAGGATCTATAGAGATAGATCTAGAAGGATAATTGGCTTAAGTCAAAGTACATACATTGACAAAGTGTTGAAGAGGTTCAGCATGCAAGATTCCAAGAAGGGATTTTTTCCTATGTCACATGGTATTCATCTTAGAAAGAATCAATGTCCTAAGACATCTGATGAGCGAGATAGAATGAATGAGATCCCTTATGCTTCTGCTATTGGATCTATTATGTATGCCATGCTATGTACTAGACCTGATGTCTTATATTCTTTGAGCACAACAAGTAGATATCAAGCTGATCCTGGTGAGGGTCACTGGACAGCTGTTAAGAACATTCTTAAGTATCTAAGAAGAACTAAGGATGCTTTCTTGGTTTATGGAGATTTGGAAGATGAGCTAGTTGTAAATGGTTACACAGATGCTAGTTTCCAAACTGATATAGATGATTACAAATCGCAGTCAGGTTTTGTATTCACATTGAATGGTGGAGCCATTACTTGGAAAAGTTCCAAGCAGAGCACAGTAGCAGATTCTACAACAGAAGCTGAGTATATAGCAGCATCAGATGCAGCTAAGGAAGCAGTTTGGCTGAAGAAATTCATCACTGAGCTTGGAGTGGTGCCTAGCATTGCTAATCCTATGGCTATCTATTGTGACAACAATGGTGCCATAGCGCAAGCAAAAGAGCCAAGGTCCCATCAGAAATCCAAGCATATACTCAGGCGATTTCACCTCATTCGAGACATCATTGATAGAGGTGATATCAAGATATGCAAAGTTGACACAAATGACAACATAGCAGATCCATTGACAAAGCCTCTCTTGCGGGTCAAGCATGATCAGCACACTAGGTCTATGGGTATGAGATATTTGTTAGACTAGGCCTAGTGCAAGTGGGAGACTGTTAGTGTATATGCCCTAGGCCATTGATTTGGACCTTAATGTTATTCATTTTGTTATTAATAAAGAAGTTTTTATTATCATTGTTATGTTTGCATGTTATATATAATAATGATTATATCCCTGGTTTATTATTGTTATGGAGATAATAATAAATATAACTAGTGTAATATTGATTTGATAATCATAAGATGATTATAGGTATGAAGATACAAATCAATATTATGGATACATGTTAGAGAACAGTGTATTGGATAGACCCACATAGATATCACTTCATGGTTTAATGTCATAAGTGTATATCATAATAGTTTTCATTTAATCCTTTGACTTGAGATTGCCATAGTTTCCAACATAAGGAATATTATGTTTTGACATGATCAAACGTTATCTGTAACTAGATAATTATAAAGGTTATGCTTGAACATGGTATAAATTATGTAGAGGAAAATGAACAATCAAGATGGAATTTGTCCCTCTCTATGAGAGAGATATCTTCTGGGCCCCTCGATAAGTGTAACTGAGAAATGCATGGCCGTGCTCAAATAAGTTGATATAAGATCAATCTTATTTGTTTATCAGTTAACTTGGAGATCGAGTAATCATAAGTTTGGACAATATAAGTATGACATTTACTATGACTTATGTTCAAACTAGATATCGTGTGATAAAGGGATTAATGCATGTACTATTTCAGGTTTTCATTTATGATGATTCTCATGATTAATTGGGTAGTCGTAATGTCTTGCTAGAGGCCAATTATGATTTGTGCATTTCAATAGAGATTGAAATACACTACCAATTAATATGAGCCTATCGGGTCACACACATAGAACGTAGGCTGTACTTAAAATAATAATAATTAAATTTTTTTATTATTGTTGTTGGTATTATTATTATTATTAGATATTAATAATAATATTGTTATAATAATTATTATTAGATAATAATAATTAAAGACGTGGGTCCATATGGGATATGGACAGTTAGGGTTTTAAAAGGACTGGAGGCCTTGATGATATTATGATTATTCGTTTTGAAAGAAAACGGAAGAAGAGGAAAAACCTAAAACCCTAGTTTCGTTTTTGCAAAAAAAAAGTTCAGCCACTGCCGTTGGTGAGCTAGCACTCATACCGGCGTACGTTTGTGTGGACTTCGTTAGAGGGTGTTCGTCTTCCGAAGGCAGCATCTGTTAATCATTTTGAAGCTACACAAAAGGGTTAGTTTCGAATCTCTTTTATCGAACTGAATGGATCACATGGATCCTGGGAGTAAATCGAAAGAAATTTTTTTTTCCGCTGCAGCAAGGGTTGCAGATTCTTCTCGATTTACTAACAGAAATCTTATTCAGATTTAAAGAGGAGAGACATAGAGTTTAATGTTGGAGATAAGGTATTTTTAAAAGTGTCCCCTTGGAAAAAGATTTTGAGATTTGGTAGAAAAGGGAAGCTAAGTCCTCGTTTTATTGGACCTTATGAAGTATTAGAAAGAGTGGGACCAGTTGCTTATCGACTTGCTTTGCTGCCTGAGTTGGATAGAATCCATAATGTCTTCCATGTTTCTATGTTGAGGAGGTACATATCAGATCCATTTCATGTTTTACCAGTTGAATATATTGAGGTGAGTTTGGATATGACATTTGAAGAAGAACCAATTGCTATTTTGACACATGGAGTGAAAGAGTTAAGAAATAAGAAAGTGCCACTTGTGAAAGTTCTTTGGAAGAATCATGTAAAAGAAGAGGCAACTTGGGAGAGTGAGCAAGCAATGCGAGATCAGTATCCTCAGTTATTTCAGACTTGATAACAGGTAATTTCGAGGACGAAATTTCTTTTTAGAGGGGGAGAATTGTAATATCCCAAAGTATACCCTAAAAGTTTTGGCATTATTGTTATATTTGGATTTAAAGTATATGTTTAATGGAAAGAGAAAAGAAGTAAAGAGAGAGTGTATATGTTGTATATATAGTGATATATACAACATATACAAGTCAAAATGTGGAAGTCAAAAGATGATTATTTAATGAATTAATTAATTAGTGGAAAATGGAAATTAAGTGAGTGGAAGAGGATATTTTGAATTATTTTAATATTATTTTTTCTTGGTGGAGGTTTAAAGAGGTGAAGTATTTGACTTTGTCTCTTGTTCTTCTTTTTCTTCTTCTTTTCTTTTCCTTCATGGCCGGCCCTCCTAAGCAAGAGAGAAGAGAGTTTTAATTATATTTTCCAAGCTCAAAATTGAGGAAGTTTTCAAGTGATCAAGTTGAAAATCTAAGAAATTTCATCAACTTTGGTAAGTTTCTTCTTGATTCTCTTATTTTATTTTTAAGTTGTGTTTGAGTTTGGTGTTGGATTATCAAGAGCATGAATATGTTTGATTGTGGTGTGTTTGAGAGTGTTGGGTTTAATTGATTGTAATTTTGGAGTTGAATGGAAGAATAAGGGTTGTGTTTATGTTATGGTTTTGAGTTGGTAATTGATGTATGTTGTGAGTTTGAGCAATTATCATCTTAGATTTTCCATATGTTTGTGTTTATTGAAGTTGAAAGCATAGAATACATGAGTTTGGTCCGAAATAGAAGCATTTTGGATGCCATGACCGTGGCCCTTGGATGCCACGACCGTGGGGGTGTTGGGCAAATTAGACAGATTCGTTTTCTAACCCATGACCGTGGGGAGTTGTGAGGCCATGACCGTGGGGTTGTGAGGCCACGACCGTGGGGTCCTAGATAGTGTGTTGGCTTGTAATTTGTGATCTATGGGTCTAGTATGAGACTAATAGGTGAATATTTGTTTTGGAATTCATGTGAATTTATATATAAGTGTGTGCTATTCCTTTTGAATTTGGTTGTGAAGAGGTTGAGTTGCCCTAACCTAAGTGTTGAGAATTCTTGGAAGAAGAAGTGTATAGATTGGGGTGAGTTGCTCTTGAGGTAAGTACAAACTTACATGGTTGCATACATTTACGTGAATTTGAGACTTAACACATTTGGTTGTAAATGTGTTAAGTAATCTACTATATTGTTAATACAATTTGATTAATGTTATGATTGGTATAATGTGAAAGATATGATGATCATTCAAAATATATGTGCAATGCAATTGGTTATGATGAATACTTTAATGATGAATTATTTTAATGTGAATTGAGGTATGATGAGATGAAATGCCATTGTGGTTGGCTATAATGATTCAAATGAAATATGAGGGGCATGTTTTCCTAGATGATGATGAATTTAAAATATATGTCCAATGCAATTAGTTATGTATACTCTATTGATGAGATGTGAAACCATTGTTGTTGGCTATAATGATGCAAATGAGATAATTGAGGCATGGTTGCCTAAATGATTATGAGCAAATGAGAATGGAATTGATAATGAAATAATGAATGAATTGTGTGTCTAATATGTTATTCCATTTTCAGAGTTTTGTTGTTGGTGGCATGCCTAATGGTAACAATCTCTTGAAGCTAGGTTGGATTTGATCCTTGAAGCCAAGTTGGGCTGAAGTTTAGCATGCTTAACTCCCCTTGAAGCTTGGTTGGGTCTAGTCCTTGAAGCCTAGTTGAGATGTTACAACCCTTGAAGCTAGGTTGGGATTGGTTCTTGAAGCCAAGTTGGGTTGATACTTAGAATGCTTTGTTCCCCTTGAAGCTTGGTTGAGCCTAATCCTTGAAGCCTAGTTGGGATAATGATAATGATAAATGTGATAATTGAACCAAAACATTAACTCTAAAAGTTGAATGGCATATTAGTGTCTTTTGGGCCCATGCTTGTCTTTGTTTAAATGTGATTTATGAATGGTGAAACAAATGAATAATGATATTTAATGTAAGACTTTGAAATATGATATTCTTATGTATTGTTTATAATATTTGAATGTGTGACATCGGCATTGCATTGAAACATATTGTTATTGTGGGTTGTACCACTAAGCCATTGGCTTAGCGCGATTGTAGTTCATCGCGCAGGTGACAGGGTAGAGCCAGAGAGTTCATCTAGACCGAGTCGAGTCTAGATTTTGAAGTGTTGATAGTGGGCTTAAAGATTAAAGACTGACTTCCAAACATGTATAAACTTTATGTTTTGTAAAATTTGATTTTGATGTTTATGTATTTGTAAATACCTCTACATTTTCCGCTGCGTATTGAACGAACGTTTTATTTATGGTGTTTATTATATAACTTAAATGTTTTAAGTTGCTCATATTATTGTATAAAGGAGTGAGTTTTTTGTTTTGTAAACCGTAGCATTCCTATATTCAGTATACGTATATTACAGATATGGTGGTATGTAGTGTGCGTATACAGGATATAGGGGTGTTACAAGTAGGCGCACTTAGAATATCACTCTAAGTAGCGAGCCTCACCTAAAAATCCAAAATTGGTTCTTTTTGAATTTATTTGGATTTATTTTTTCTTTAATCTTGCGATTTCATTATATTGCAATTCAATTTGAATGATTGTCATATTTATTTGATATTATTAACTTTTAATAATTTTAGTGGGAGATTTGTGTTTAACCTAGTACCCATAAGGGCTATAGTCAAAGCTCTCATGTGTATGAAATTTCCAAAGGTTGTAATAACATGTTTTTTTTTTTTTTTTTTTGTAATTATGGATGTCATATTAATTATTTGCTCATGTATATTTAATTGCCATTCATTATTAATTCTGTCATTAATATAAAAATTGTTTTCAACCACAAAGTTAAATCAAATAAAGAGAATCACTTTTAATTAAATTTTATTTGAAAACCTATTTTCGAACCCATTGTAATTGATTTCAAACTAGTGCCTTTTTGGATAAAAATTAATCAAATTTAATGAAGTCAACCAAATGGGTTTTTTTTCCTTGAATTTTTTCAAAATAAAATAATTTAAGATGAGGATTCTCCAATCAATGCTTTTCAAAGTAAAAGCGTAACACCCTTATATCCTATATACGTACAATGCATACACACCGAATATGAAAAATATATAAACAGAATACAAGTATGTCACAATATTTCTCATTAGAAAATTTTTCCTTAATTCTATGAAAAATATCTTAACTTTTAAAATATAATTTAGTAAATAAAACTACATATTTATAATAGTAAATAATTGTTAAAAATATAAATTTAAAGAGAAGTCTCTGAAATTTTTTTCCAGAGTTTTATATATATTTCGGACATTTTCCAAAAATCAAATGTTCTTAACTTGCATAAAATACACTCCCAATAAATATATCATCATCCATTTCTCCAACATTCTCCATGCATACTGAAATATATATGTATTCAAATATTTCACAACTTTATAACATTTGACCAAAAACTTTAAATTTACGAGATTTCATATGATAGTATGAGGCATCTAAACATAACATATTTAGTCAAAATAAATGTTTATATTTTAAGCAGCTGGCTTTGGTCTTGTGCCAGTCTATCAAAACTTCTGGTAAAATATAGAAACCCTAGATAGAGTTAGGTCTACCCGGGCTCTCGGTGCCTACTCTGTCACCTACGTGATAAGGAAATCACATTAAGCTAATAACCTAGTGGTACATACTTTAATAATAAAAGGAATTTGTAAAAAAATGCAATATGCCCTTACTTTGGAACTTACAATGTAGCATGCAAAAGTATTTTTAACTTATGCAATATTTTTATGACTTCACCATATAATACAATCACATGCATTGAACCCAAATGATCCTATATAATATTCAGGTTCTAGAGATATTATTTTGGTTTATCTTGACAACTTGTGTCTAGCCCAAAAGCAAATAAAAGCATAAGTGATGCCTAATGTTTAGCCCGAAGGCAAATGCCATCATAATTGATGTCCGACGTGTAGCCCTTAAGGCAAATCACATTGTAGGCATGCCATACATAAATCACCAAATACATAACTCTTAAACAAAATATTATATAAGGATACACACATTATTTCACATTATCACTTAACTTAGTCAATTTCATCATTCCTTCATTTTCTAACACCATTTTCATCATAAACAACACATACCTTGCCATTTTCATAATGTGACCATACTATACACATTTAATGGAATGAAGCCCTTTTTTTTCACAATTAAATTAAATAATGCCAATAGACATTTTAAAATGCCCTAACATTGCATACATTATGCATATCACACATTTTAAGATATAACTAGACACTTTACATGTGAATACTCACATTAAAGTTGCATAGCTCAAACATCCAAATACAATGTAGCATGCCAAATCAATGCAATTTAATAAATAAATACAAAAGTAGGTACTAACTTTCACTCAAGACAACTTCAAGCCAAGTTTTCACCCCTTTCCTTCACTATACCACAATGTCCTTCACTATTTGTGTAACACTCCTAAAAAGTTCATACACTTGACTATAAAGATATGTTGTCAAAACAATCAATTAGATAGAACTTGAAAAGTATTTTCTTATTTAATACAGGGATACACTAGTATGGATTAAGGCTGACACGCCTGTGTGTTTAAAATCAACACAGCCTCTTTAAACAAAAATAAGCAATATGGCCATGTCTGAAAGAATGACACGCCCGTGCATTTTATTTTAAATCTACATTCATAAGAAAATTTTCTTTTCTTAAGTTTTTCATACACTCATTCTTCAAACCATCCATTTCTATAACACCATATAAATCCAAGCAAAACCTCAACATAATTAACATGAACATACATAAGATGTGTATACACAAACATACATAAGCAACATGGCCATGTGGATCAAAGCCACATGCCCGTGTAGATTTTCCAACATCTGCCAAACTTAAAAATTTATGTTTATGTGAGCCAAAGTTGTTCCTACTTACATTTTAAGCCAAAATAACCCAAGTACATTTAATAACTATGATAAAAATGAACCACAAATAAAACTTTCAAATAAAAAGAATCCAAATCAAGTACTTTGCTTAATCCTTATTAATCAAATTGTTAACAATAAACTAAGTTATCAACACTTCATAACCATCACTCTTAACCAAAAACAATATCATCACACTTATTTCTTACAAAATCGAAATAAAGTTCATATAAATATTCTTTAATCTTTCCTTGCACAACATATTTTTTAATTCAATTCTTTAGTAAATAACTTAAGTAAAATGATCCAATTAACTTATTCAAGCATTAAAATTCAAAGAAAACCAACTATTTGCAAATTACTCATACACAAGCACATACCTCTTTCAAGAACTCCTCTCTTTCTCTTTTCTCTCTACCCCTTTTGATTTTGACGATAATCTTATTGATTCTTCTCATAAACTAGAGGATTCTTATAAAAATTTGGAATTATAATTAAAGATCCTGATATTTTGATGTATGTTAATGGAAGAAGATAGAAGAAAAGAGAGAGATGGTGATGGTGAAGAGATGTTTGGTGTGAAGATGATGGTAGAAGAGTGGAGAAATTTCTAGGCTCCTCTTTATATAGTATCTAGGATTTTAGTTAGATAAGGTGTGCTTATTATAGCTTTGGTGCACTCACTTCTTTAAATTTAATTCTAATCCTATTTTGAGTTCCTCAAAACTGTAAAACATAATTTCTTTAGTTAATTTAAAGTCCTACGATTTATATTTCATAGTCTAACTCGTTAAAATTCACTTATAGAGTTAAGGATATTTTCGTAAATTTCTATCACTTTAAGATCCTTTTTCAGAAATACTAATTTTGTCGATACCGGATCAAACTTTCTACTTTTGTAAAGCTTAATTCATCCTACTTTCTCACTTATTTTAAATACCCAAGTCAGTTTCATCACTATGCACAACCCATTATCAATGGTTTTCAGAGAATCATTGTTTAAAATTTCAAATATTTCAATTCTCCCCCTCTTAAGAAATTTCATCCTTGAAATTTACTTGTCTTGGATGTTTGAAATAATTGAGGATATTGTTGTTTCATCATTTCCTCACTTTCCCATGTGGCTTCCTCAGTAGCCGCCATAATACTTTTACTAAAGGAATATGTTTATTTCGTAACTCCTTTATCTCATGAGCCAAAATAGCAACTGGTTCTTCTTCATAACTCAAATATGGCTAAATTTCAATAGACTCTGCTTGTATCACATGCGAAGGATCCGATATAAATTTTTAAGCATCGACATATGGAATACATTATGAATCTTTGCTAGTTCTAGAGGTAGAGCTAGTCGATAGGCTAGTGGATCCACACGTTCAAGTACTTCATATGGTCCAATAAACCTAGGACTTTGTTTCCCTCTCTTCCCAAAATGGAGACCTTTCTTCCATGGAGAGACTTTTAATAATACCCTATCTCCAACATTGTACTCAATATCTTGCCGCTTCAAGTCTGCATAAGATTTTTACCTATCCATTGTAACCTTCAACTGATTCTTTATAATCTTCACTTTATCCTCAGTTTTCCTGATAAGATTAGGTCCCACAAGGTTGCTCTTACTTAATTTTGTCCAACAAAGTCAAGTGCCCAATGTTTTTTGAAAAAATTCCAAAATCTCAAAGTAAAGTGCGAATCTCAATCTGAAATAATAGGCATCAACACTCCATGAACCTGACTATTTCATTAATATACAATTCAACAAGTCTATTCAACGAGTAGTCAGTCTGTATTTGAAGAAAATGAGCTTATTTAGTTGGTCTATCAACAATCACCCATATTGCATTATGCTTCTTCTGGGTGTTCGGAAGACCAGTCACAAAATCCATGGTGACTTTATCCCACTTCCACTCTGGTATTAAGATGGGTTGTAAAAGACCCGATGGTACTTGATATTTTGATTTGACTTGCTAGCATATCAAACATCGAGTAACATATTCATTGATATCCTTTTTCATGCTAGACCACCAGTAAAAAGGCCTTAAGTCTTGATACATCTTATTACTTCTAGGATGCACAATATAAGTAGTTTTGTGAGCTTCATTAAGAATACTCTCCTTCAGCTTCTTAACATCCGGAACACACAATACCCCTATAATGCAAACCACTATCTTTTAGAACAACATAATCTGACTTTTTACCCTTATGCACTTGTTCCATCACTTCCAATAGCTTTTGACATTGTTTCCAAGCTTCTATAACTTTTTGCCTTAAATTTGGTTCTACTCTTAATTCTACTATCATAACATACTATATCATTTTAGTTATTTAATACACACACATATATTTATACAATTTATATCTATAACATACCTGCCAAAGTCTTTCGACTTAGTGCATCAGCTACTACATTAGCTTTTCCAGGATGATAGTTGATGATACAATCGTAATCTTTGATTAGTTCCATCCGTCTCCTCTGCCTTAAGTTGAGCTCTTTTTGTGTTGACAAATACTTCCAACTTTTATGATCAGTAAAAATATAACACCTTTCACCATACAGATAATGCTGCCAAATTTTTAGAGCAAACACAATTGCTGCCAGTTCTAAATCATGTGTGGGATAATTCAATTCCTGATGTTTCAATTGCCTAGAAGCATAAGCAATTACTTTACCTTATTGCATTAATACACAACCAAGTCCTTGATGAGAGGCATCACTATAAATTATATAGTCTTTACCTGGAGTTGGTTGTGTCAAAATAGGTACTTCTATCAACATAGTCTTCATTTGGTCAAAACTAGATTGACAATGATCATCCCACTTAAATTTATTTTCCTTTTTAAGAAGTTTAGTCAATGGAAGTGCTATTTTTGAGAACCCTTGCATAAATCTTCTATAATATCCAACTAAACTAAGAAAACTCCAAACTTCTGTTACATTCTTTGGTGGCTGCCAATTCAAAATAGTTTCAATTTTACTAGGATCTACACAGATATCCTCAACTGATACCATGTGTCCTAGGAATGTCACTTCTGTCATCTAGAAATTACATTTTGACAACTTAGCATATAGTTGATTCTCCTTCAATGTTTGTAGCACCACTCTCAAGTGTTTATCATACTCCTCTCTATTCTTAGAATAAACTAGTATATCATCAATAAAAACAACTATAAGTTGATCTAAATAAGGTTTAAAGACTCGATTCATCAAGTCCATGAAAGCTTCTGGAGCATTAGTCAAACCAAATGCCATAACAAGAAATTCATAATGTCCATATCGCATTCTAAAAGTTGTTTTTGGAACATCATCTTCCTTAACCTTCATCTGATAGTAACCTGATTTAAGATCAATCTTGAAGAAAACACTTGCTCCCTCCAACTGGTCAAATAAATCATCTATCCGAGGTAACAGATATTTATTCTTAATCGTCACCTTATTCAACTGTCGATAATCTATACATAATCTTAGGCTACCATCTTTCTTCACAAACAAAACCAGTGTGCCCTAAGGTGACACACTAGGTCTTATGAATTCTTTATCAAGCAATTCTTGGAGTTGTACCTTTAACTCCTTTAGTTTCGAAGGTTCCATTCTATAAGGTGGAATAGATAGATGTTGTACATGGAATTACATCATTAGCAAATTTTACTTCCCTTTCTGGCGGTACCCCTGATAACTCTTCTGAAAAAACATCCAAAAATTCATACACTGTGGGTATGTCTTCCAAAGGTTTGCTTGAATGTTGAACATTAAAAACATAAGCAAGATAAGCTTCACATTTCTCCTTAACTAACCTTTTAGCTTTGGCAGCTAAAATCAAACTAGAAGGATAAAATTGCTTCTCTCCTCGAACAACAATTTCATCATGTCCCAAAATCTTAAAGGTTACAACTTTACTATGACAATCCATAATTGCTTGGTACCAGAATAACCAATCCTTTCTTAAAATTACATCAAAATCATGGAATGGTAGTTCAATTGAATTAGCAGAAAGTTCTACATCATGAACTCTAATTGGACAATTCTGGTATATTTTGTTTACTCTCACACAATGACCTAAAGGATTGGTAACCTCTATCTCAAAGTCAAGTTTATCATCATGCATATTCTTCCCTAAGGCTATAGTTGTGCATATATGAGAATGTGTAGAACCAAGATCTAACAATGCATATACATCAAGGCCAAGTAAAGAGAATTTACCAACTACAACATCTGGAGCATCCTGGTCCTCCACTGCTCTCATAGCATGAGTCTTCGCTAGAGCACTACCTCAAGTCTGAGGTCTATCCATTGTTTTAGATCCTCTCTATTGACTAGTGTTGGGTCGACTGCTTCTACCTGATCTACGACCTATTTGAGACCTCTATAATAAACTCTGCCCTTCAGCAACTTCAGGTTCTTTTATCATGGGACAATCTCTAATTTTATGCTCTTTAGAACCACATTTCAAATAAGCCCCACTTTGATACCATCAATCACCACTTGCATGTCCCTTGCCACAATGCTAACAAGGTGTGGAAACTGCTCTTGAAGACAAGCTTGTAGAAACACTAGACCTAGCCCCTTGGGATTTCTAAAAACTAGTTTAACTTTCTCTACTAGATCCCTGAGTCTGGGTTTGTACTTGAGTACCCTCTGTCTCTTTTGACACTCTACTATTGTTCACTAGAAAATCCCTTTCGTTATTATTGTCTTCTTCCCTGCTTTTGTTTAGTTTCATTCTCAATGGAAATTGCTGCATTGACAAGAGTAGAAAACTCTTTGATTCTCATCGCCACTAAGTACACCCGAATTTGACTATTCAAACCCTTCTCAAATCGTTTACACTTCTCTTCTTCAGTTGAAACCAACTCAGGAAAATATTTAATGAGACGAATAAATTGTCTCTCATACTCAAACATAGATGACTACCTTTGCTTCAAATATAAAAACTCCCTTCGCTTCTCTTCTATCTAAATCTCACTAATATATTTCTTCTTAAACTCTTCCTGGAAAAATGCCCAGGTGAGTCTATCTGCTGGAATAGATTTTTGCTTCGTATCCCACCAACTATAAGCTTGTTCATGTAATAAAGAAACTGCACACTTTAATCTCTTCTCATCCATACAGTGCAAAAGATAAAAAACTCTTACAATCTGTTCCAACCAATACTTTTCCACTGAAGACCCATCAGTATCACATGCTTTGAAATCTTCTGCTCCCAATTTTCTAATTCTCTCCAATGGTGTTCTATGGGGCACGGGTGTTGGTGGCTTTGCAGGAGGAGCTACTCCTATAATTTGTCTAAAAACTTCCCCCATGCTTCTCATAAACTGGGGGTCCAATGGTACTTGTTCAGTGAAAGGCCCAGAGGATTGATGATTCCCCACACTTGCCTCACTACGTGAGGATGTAGCCTGTTCCTCTACACCATGATGTAATCCAGAAGCCACCTATACCTATAATCATTTAGAGATCAATTGCATCAAAATACATAGTCACTTATAGTTCACATAACTATGATAACTGTATTTCACTTTTCCCGTAACCTACAAACTTAGAACCGCCTGAACTAGGCTTTGATACCACTGAATGTAACACCCCTAAAAAGTTCATACACTTGACTATAAAGATATGTTATCAAAACAATCAATTTGTTAGAACTTGAAAAGAATTTTCTTATTAATACAAGGATATGCTTGTGTGGATTAAGGCCAACATGCCCGTGTGTTTAAAATCAACACTGCCTCTTTAAACAAAAATAAGCAACATGGCCGTGTCTAAAAAAATGACACGCCTGTGCATTTTATTTTAAATCTGCCTTCATAAGAAAATTTTCTTTTCTTAAGTTTTTCATACACGTTTCATAAGAAAATTTTCTTTTCTTAAGTTTTTCATACACTCATTCCTCAAACCATCCATTTCTATTACACCATATAAATCCAAGCAACACCTCAACATAGTTAACATGAACATACATAATATATATACATACACAAAATTATTGTAATTTACCAAAATCCATGCTAGTTTACAAAAAGCTAGACATACACCTGTATATTTATATATATAACATACTACCCATAAAGTTATACAACTATCATTCAAAAAAATATCTCTACCATGCAAACAATCTAAAACTCTTTATATAGAATATTTCTTAGAAGACCTTTTTGTGATACAGTTGATTTGGATCTCTATAAATTTCACTCAATAGGCTTTTCTCATCTCATCTAATCTGTTCATCAGAAACAAATCTAACATGCTAAGCAAAGCTTAGTGGTACTTGTGCATTCATAATAAGCAAGAAAATATTAAGAAAGATAACTTTGAATTATAATTCATGAAAAATAATAAAATCATCACTTGGGTACTTTAAAAGAAATTTGATAAATTTGTATTCGATATACTCAACACAAGAAAGTTCAATATTCAATAATTTTAATAAATTAGTCACAAGGTATATTGTTCACATTATATACAATTCTTTTACTTTGCCCGTACACACTGAATTTAGACCTTAGATTCAGATAATGGGCACTATCGGCAATTTAATGCCTAATATCAAAAATATGGTCAAAGGCCCATTGTCAAGTGTATTCACTTTTGGCAAATATGCCCACTATCACTGGTGACATGATGTGTCCACTAATGGCATGAAGTGCCCACTTCAACTCTGGATATCCACCCTCTGGCTAGCCATTCAACCCTAAGCTAGGTCGAACATCAATATAGTTTAGGCAGTTTATTACTTATTCACCTATAATAACATTTAATTATATATCACTTCAATAAAATGATACTATAATCCTTATCTAATACTTACAAAATTCCAAGGCTTCTTTGCAAACTAACTTGTAGACTTTTTCAAAATTTTAACCTTTAATTTGACAAACATGCATATTTTTGAGTAATAATTATGTTATAAATGTTAATTGAAAAAGAAAATTATATTAATATAAAAAAATATAGTGTTTTGGGGTTGAAAAAGAAGAACATTAGGGTTACAGAGTAGATATGGGTGTCTCTAGGAAATCCACACGCCCGTGCGTACAAAAAAATTACTAAAAGTAGAGTTACAATAGCTGAATAATTCACACGGCTGTGTGGATCAAAGCCATACGCCCATGTAGATTTTCCAGCATCTGACAAACTTAAAAATTTATGTTTATGTGAGCCAAAGTTGTTCCAACTTGCATTTTAAGCCAAAACAACTTAAAGACATTTAATAACTATGATAAAAATGAACCAAAAACCAAACTTTCAAATAAAAAGAATCCAAATCAAGCACTTTACTTAATCCTTAATTAATCAAATCTTCAACAATAAACTTAGTTATCAACACTCCACAACCATCACTCTTAACCAAAAACAATATCATCACACTTATTTCTTACAAAATTAAAATAAAGTTCATATAAAGATTCTTTAATCTTTCCTTGCACAACATATTTTTTTAGTCAGTTCTTTAGCAAATAACTCAATTAAAATTATCAAATTAACTTATTCAAGCATTAAAATTCAAAGAAAACCAACTATTTGTAAATTACTCATACACGAGCACATACCTCTTTCAAGAAATCCTCTCTTTTTCTTTTCTCTCTACCTCTTTTGATTTTGGTGATAATCTTATTAATTCTTCTCATAAACTAGTGGATTCCTATGAAAATTTGGAGTTATAATTAAACATCTTGATGTTTTGGTGTATGTTAATGGAAGAAGATATAAGAAAAGAGAGAGATGGTGATGGTGAAGAGGTGTTAGGCATGGAGATGAAGGTAGAAGAGAGGATAAATTTTTAGGATCCTCTTTATATAGTATATAGGGTTTTGGTTGATAAGGTGTGCTTATTTTAGCTTTGGTGCACTCACTTCTTTAAATTTAATTCTAATCCTATTTTGAGTTCTGTAAAATGCATTGATACCTAGAATAAAAAAAAAGGGAATGTCAATGGATCTAGGATAAAATGATTAATCTCTATCAATAGACCTGCTAAAGACCCAAACCGTAGAGTACTAATTACTGCTGCAACGGATACCCAACCATTCTGACTTGAACCAACCTTCATCTTTATCTTTTCCATGCGGCCTATCTTTCAGCAGGTGATATGCGAGTGAGACTGTCAGTGAACCAACCAAGTCAATCCCTTTCCGCTTTGCACTCTGGTTCTTTTTTCCTTTTTAACCCTTTCCAACCATGTTTTTTTCTAACTTAATAGAAAATTCAATATGAAATAGAATTATATATGAGAATTATATATGAATTATGTATAATAATTAGAAAATCATCTATAATATCTATAATAATGAATAATGAATAATTTATTAGAGTTTATTCTATAAGTCTATAGAATTAGAATTCAAAATGAAATAATATATAAGTAAAAATAATTTCTTTAGTTAATTTAAAGTCCTATAATTTATATTTCATAGTCTAACTCGTTAAAATTCACTTCTAGAGTTAAGGGCATTTTTATAAATTTCTATCTCTTTAAGATTCTTTTTTTGAAATACCAATTTCATCCATACCCGGATGAAACTTTCTACTTTTGTAAAGTTTGATTCATCCTACTTTCCCACTTATTTAAAATATCCAAGTTACTTTCATCATTATACACAATCCATTATCAATAGTTTACATTGAATCACTGTTTAAAATTTTAAATATTACAACTTGGATTGGGAAAATCCAATCTACTCAACTCCTATCCATATTATGAGTTTAAATAATTCTTTAGAACCACATTTCTACACATTTTAACTATTAAAACTTATTTTAGCACATTCTCTTGAAATATTTTTTCCCTAATGTGCTTTAGCTTTACAAGTCTATTCTAATAAATTCTAATTTATATTTTAACTTTAATTATGTCTTTAAAATCATATTTTAACACAATTTAGGCAATGAAATTCAATTTACATTAGTTCTTTACAAATTTCCTATGAAAAGACTAATTTCACTTCTTCCTCTCCCAAACTATCATCAATCCTAACTATTTCAATCATTTAACCATAAAATCATTGTCTCCATATTAAACTAACATCATCAAACACCATTTAAACAATTATCTATACCTTTGTCAACAACTCACTTTTCACATAATTGAAATTCTAAAGAAATCAACTTAATTACAAGGTAAACTTACATCTTGCTTGTAATTTCCTTAAAATCTCTTTAATTCCTTGAAGAAACTTAAAGAATTTGATGAAATGAAGAAGGAAATATTTGGAAATATTTTTCCTTTGCTCATGTAGGAATTCGGCTGAACTAGGAGAAGAGGAAGAAGAAGATGAACATGAAATTTTGACTTTTATTCTCTTTTTAATTCTAGCCACATATATATATTATTTAATTAGTTAATTAATAATTAATTAATATCTAAATTTCTCATCATCTTACACTACCCAAAAATTATTTTAATTTTCAATTTTTTAACTTTTTATTCTTTTACTATTTAACCCTTGACTTTGACTATTTACCTTTTGTTTTTTCCAATTTCTAACAACACTTATATGTTATGTATATTTTACTTATATTTCACATATATATTTATTATTTTCCTCCTTCCAACACTTTAATTAACATTCTAAATTATTTATTTAGTTATATTTTAATAAAATTATGGTTGTTACAACTCTCTTTCCCTTAAGTAATTTCGTCCTTGAAATTATCTGATATCTAACTCTAAAAGAGTTGAGGATACTGGCTCTACATGATCTCCTTGCTCTCCCATGTCATCTCCTCAGTGGAATGATTCTTCCATAAGACTTTAACTAATGGCACCCTCTTGTTCCTCAATTCCTTTACCTCACGTGTCAAAATTGCCACCGGTTTCTCTTTGTAGGTCAAATATGAATTCACTTCTATAGACTCAATTGATAAAATGTGAGATGGATCCGATCCGTATCTTAGAAGCATAGAGACATGTAAGACATTATGTATCCTATCCATCTCAGGTGGCAAAGCTAGTCTATAAGCCACTGGTTCCACTCTCTAAGTATCTCATATGGTCTGATGGAGCGAGGAATCAACTGTCCTTTTTTTACCAAATCTCAATGTCCTCTTGCAGGGAGACGCCTTTAGGAACACCTTATTATCCATACTGAACTATATATCCTTTCTTTTCAAATTTGAGTAGGACTTCTATCGGTCTAAAGCTACTTTCAACCGATCCCAAATTATCTTAACTTTCTCTTTTGTTTCTTTAATCAAATCGGGACCTACTAGTTTTCCTTCTCCAACCTTATCTAAACACAAGGGTGCATTTTCTTCCATACAAAGTCTCATAAGGTGCCATCCCAATACAAGATTGAAAACTATTATTGTTGAAAAACTCAATCAGTGGTAAATGTCTATCCCAGATTCCTGTAAACTCAATGATACAACTCCTCAATACGTCTTCTAGCAACTCAATGAAATTTGTCCTTGTGTAATTGAGTACGCAAGGCATCTTTCTAACTCTTTCAAACTCTAGATGTAAATATAGGATCTCAGTTTGATACCAATGAAACTAGGGCTCCATGCAATCTGACAATCTCGTTCACATATATCTTAGCCAGCTTATCAAGAGAATAATCCATCCTGACTGGAAGGAAGTGAGCTGACTTCATCATCCTATCAACTACTACCCAGATTGCATCATGCTTCCTCTAGGTCAAAGGTAGTCCAGAAACAAAATCCATAGTCACTCTCTCCCATTTTCACTTAGGAACTGATAATGGCTGTAACAACTTTGAAGGAACCTGGAGATCAGCCTTTAGTTTTTGACAAATGAGACATCTGGATACAAATTCTACTTGTCCCTCTTCATACTTGACCACCAAAAATGCTGCTTCAAATTTTGATACATCTTGGTACTTCCAAGGTGCATAGTAAAAAGAGATTGATATGCTTCCTCTATAATTTTCTTTCTCAAGTCAACATCATCAGGAACACACAACTAATCCTTGTACCATAAACTGTCATCATCTCTAATATGAAAGTCCTTACTATTCCCCTTATGACAATCCTCAACCATCTTCTAAAGTTTCACATCTATCTTTAGTGCCTCTTTAATTTGATCAAGCAATAATGGACTCACCTGCAACTGAGCCACAAGGGCACTGTTATCACATACCTCAAGTATAACATGCAATCTCTTAACTTAACTAGCAATAAGAGCGAATAGGCAGCCAACCCTACCATGGGCTTCGGACTCAAGGCATCTGCAACTACATTCACCTTGCCAGGGTTGTAGTTAATAAGACAGTCATAATCTTTTATCAATTCCAACCACCGTCTCTACCCAAGATTCAACTCCTTCTGAACACCCAAATATTTCAAACTCTTGTGATCAGTGTAGATGAAACATTTCTCTCCATATAGATGATGTTGCCAAATCATCAATGCAAACACTATGGCTGCCAACTCCAAATCATGAGTTAGATAGTTTAACTCATGAGGTTTCAACTATCTAGATGCATATACAGTAACTCTACCCTCCTGCATCAACACACATCCCAAACCATTATGTGAGGCATCACTATAAATCACATATGATTTATCTTCCACAGGTAAAGTA
Source organism: Garcia nutans (assembly GCA_947685225.1). Classification (NCBI taxonomy): domain Eukaryota; kingdom Viridiplantae; phylum Streptophyta; class Magnoliopsida; order Malpighiales; family Euphorbiaceae; genus Garcia; species Garcia nutans. Next base: position 6,744,984 of record CANTUV010000013.1, read on the forward strand.
AGAACATGAGCTTGAGTCTACATGTCTTTCAACTACTCAAAGCTTGCCAAACATAAATATATCCACACAAATCTCACATCTTTCTAAAGTAATATGGTGAGTTGCATACCTATCATGGAAAATCCCTTCACAAATCGACAATAATAACCTACCATTAATAGAAAACTCCTAACTTCTGTCACATTCTTTAGTGGACTCTAATTCAAGATTGCCTCTACCTTACTCGGATCATGTAACACCCTTATACCCTATATACGCACAATACATATTTTCAGCATATGTAAAATATGCATATATGGTACAAAAATGTTACAGACCGGTTTAATAAAAATTTTTCACAATTCCAATTTCAAATTTCAAATTCTAAATGTATAAAAATTAAATATAATATAAATATTCTTTACTTGTTATAAGAACCCAAAATAAATAATATTTATAAAAATCTCTGAGAAAAATTTGCCAAAGTTTTGTCTGTAATTTGGACATCCCAAAATTTAGCAATTACTCAACCTGCAAAAAGAAAACACTCCCAAATAATTTCCAATCACCATCTCAACCATACTTCTCAATTTCGCCAAGTTTTTCAAACATTTATATATATAGATATATATAATTTAAAACACACTTACTCTCCCATTTCCAATACATTAACCCAAACATTCTTTATAATATATAATACGTAAAATTCAAAACATAATATATTATGTATAAAACTCAAAAATGTACAATAACATAAAAATATATACATGCTGTTGGTAGTGTTTCTGATCTCAATAGCAACTCAACAAGCTCAACTACAAGTCTAGACCCGACCTGGTCTAGAAGAACTCTCTGGCTCAACTGGATCTACCTTGTCACTTGCGCGATGGAAACAATCGCGCTAAGCCAAAGCCTAGTGGTACAAACTTTGATAATAACAATATAACTCAATGCAATATCAATGCACAATGCATTTAGATGTCACATCATTTTACTTTCTTATATTTTTCAAATATTTCATAATTCACATTAAAACAAAGACAAGCATGAGCCCAAAAAGGATCTAATATGCTATTCAAATTTCAGAGTTAATGCTTTGGTCCATAATGACACCATGTGTCTAGCCCCGTAGGCAATATATATATCCATGGATAATGTAACAGCCCCAGTCTCTTGGACCTCAACCCAGCTAGACCGTTAGGCCTCAGTATCTTGGTCCTCAACCTGGCTAGACTACTACAGTTTTTAAGGCTTACGACCCAGTCTTTTCACTATTCCATCGTATAGCCCGTAGCCAAACCCAGAACTCTGAAAATTGAATAACATACTAGGCACACAATTTATTCATATTTCTTATTATTAATCTCTTTCTCATTTTCACATATTCAATCTAGGCACATTACCTTATTTTCAAATTTTTTTTCTCATCTTTCTCATTTTTCTCATTTTTATCAATATCAATTCATTTCATTATTACACATATCTCATTTTTGCATTCACAACACATTACCCAATTACTTTGGGTATTTTCACATAATATGCATATTTCTCATGTTACACAAATTAGCCATTATCAATGGCTTTTCACAATGCATTTAACACATATATGACATAAAAATGTTATAGCACATTATTCATACACAATCAATGAACCAAGTAGCTTAACACATTTTCAAACCAAAATGTGTTAAGTCCAAATGTTATGCAAATATAAACATTATATTCAAAGTTTGTACATACCTCTACTAGCAACCCAAATCAAGCTAAAAACAACCTTCAATCCAATCTTTCTATCTTGCCCTTCACCACTTGGATGAAGCAAATCAACCTGCCTCAATGCCTAAACCAAATGTGATAGCAAATAATCATTTAGTATCACATTTAATGGCATTTCCAACATTAAACCATAATTACACATTACTCCTACAAATTTCTAAAAATTTAGCCTTTCCTTACTTCAATATTAAAATTCCATTCTACTAGAATTAAATTAGTGTTTTAAGTTTATTTATATTATTAAAAACATATTTTGATACATTTAAATCATTTACATTATAAAAATACACTCTTATACACAAAATCTCAAAAATGGCATAACCTTCCCCCATTGAAGGTTTTCCATTCCAACACAATCCATTACTCATTTTAAGCTTATTTTCATCACTTTTAACACTAAATAACACGCTTAAACAAATAAAATTACACAATTCAACCACTTTGGAAAATCACTTTTCCAAAACCCTAAATCTCCACTTCCATTCTCAAACTCCAACCCAACACCACCAAATCCAGTATTTGACTTTAAAATACTTGTTTATGAATCAAAACAACTCATTTGGAAACAATTTGCACAATTAAAATTCATCTTTTCAAAACCCCAAAAATCCATAACCCTAAATTCTCTCTCTTTACCATTCTTTAACCAAACTCCATCATCTCATCAATCTAACCTTAGAATCATTGTTAACTACCCAAAATAACATCATACACACCAATTCCAACAATTATAACATACTACATCAAAATCTCAAAACTCACATAATCTCATCTTCCAAGGAATTCAAAGAAAAGAGATGGAAACTTACTAATTTTGGTGGAAATCATCAAAAATCCACTTGAAATTTGTTAATTCCTTCAATTTATGGAGTATAGAAGAATCAAATTCTTGGTCTAACTCCCATGGAAACCACGTCCTTGAAGAAGAAGAAGAAGAAGATGAAGACTTTTAATATTCTTTTCCTTTCATCTTTTTTTTAACCACATATATATATTAAAATAATTTATAATTTAATTATTTTTTTAATAAATTAAAAGTCCCAATTTTCCTCTTCCATTCAAAAATAATTTTTTTGAATTTTTTTATTAATTTTGAATTTATAAGATTTAATTACCAAAATACCCTTTTCTTTTAAAAAGTGTTGACTTTTATATGTTATGTATATTTTGCATATATATTATATATATATTCCACTTTTTCATTTAAAATCCCTTCATTTTTCATTTAAAACTATTAATTTAATTTATACTTTTAAATTATAATTTATTTTATCAAATTTTTTAAAAATTAGAACTTTTCAAAAATTTTAGGATGTTACAGATCAACTCTAATTCCCTCTGCAGAAATAACATGTCTGAGGAAGGTCACTTGATCCAACCAAAACTTACATTTGGATAATTTGGCATACAACTATTTCTCTCTCAAAGTCTGCAATATAATCTGCAGATGCCTATCATGATCTTCCTTGCTATGTGACTAAATCAAAATGTCATCAATGAATACCACCACAAACTAATTCAAGTATGGCCTGAAGACTTAGTTCATTAAATCCATGAATGCTACTGTGCATTTTTCAGACCAAAAGGCATCACCAAAAATTCATAGTGGTCGTACCTCATGTAGAAAACAGTCTTAGATACATTTGCATCTTTAACTCTTAATTGATGATACCCTGATCTCAAGTTAATCTTGGAGAATACAACTGCCCCTTTTAACTTAGCAAAGGGATCATTAATAAGAGGCAATAGGTACTTATTCTTGATGGTCACTTTATTCAACTGTCGATAATCAATGCATAATCTTAAAGTGTCATCCTTCTTCTTGACAAACAACACTGGTACTCCCTATGGTGAGACATTAGGGTAAATGAACCCTTTATCTAGCAACTCCTGCAACTGCACTTTCAACTCTTTCAATTCTACAAGTGCCATATGATAAGGGGTAATATAGATAGGGGTGGTACCCTATCTGTATTAGCCAACATCACATTGATACTAAACTCTACCTTTCGCACTAGAGGCAACCTTAGTAACTCATCAGGGAACACATCAGGAAACTCTGCCACTGTAGGAATTGTAGACCCTTGATTTTGGTCCTGACTTGTCCGTTACCTGAGTTATAAATTTTTTATTATATGGTACAATTGTTAAACCTTTAAAACCCTAAAGAGGTTTGTTTTGAAGATTCAATTGGATCTAATTCGATGTTAGGGCATTCAGGGGTGTGTTAAAGTCAAACTGACCCTTTGAATTCCATATGGGACAACCCATATCGAATTGGGAAGCCCCAATTCGATATGGGACCTTAAGTTAAGGTCCCATATTGAATTTGAAGTCCCAATTCGATATGGGATAAGTCCCTTATCGAATTGGACTTCCAATTCGATATGGGATCTTAACATTAAGTTCCTATATCGAATTAGAAGGCCAATTCGATATGGGATAGGCTCCATATCGAATTGGGGCCTTCCCAATTCAATATGGACCTATATTCTGGCGAATTGAAATTGTTTTATCTCAGTTTTGCTTGGTTTGAGTCCGATATGGTCTCAATTTTTTATGAATTTAAGCGGTTTTAATTCTATATGCATCAGAGAGGATCCATTTTTAAAATGAAAAACTCCCATGACCTTTAACCTAATGCATGCATGTTCTTATAAATACAAACTTTAAAAACCTAGAAAAGGATCAACAATTATTAGGAACTCTCAGCAGAGAGCAACTATTAGGAACCTTTAGCAAGAGGAAGCAACAAACTTTAGACCTTCAGCAACTTTTAGGTAGTAAAGAAAAGAGAGACGAGTGCAGTTTATAAAGCTTTAATTATTAAACAAAGAGAAAGGAACACAAATAGAGAATGAGAAAGGATCAACAGAGATGAGAACTAATAATTAAAATAAAAAGGTTTAATAAACGTAACCAGGGCAGTGTCAAGGCAATTGCCAAATTGCCAAAGTTCAACCGAAGAAATAATTTGATTCAGACAGAAGCAAATATCAACAAAGCTTGATTCAAACAATTTAAAATTCGATGGAGCCTTCAAATGTAGGTACAATCTTCTAAACTCTCCAAAATCATAACAACTTTTGTTTATTATTATTATAGATTTCATATATGTGGCTTAGTTTAAACACGTTTAATAAGTTCTATTTGATAATACTGTCAATTTATATTCATTATGTCTTCATTAAAATATATTTAATAGCCATATCTCATATCGGTATCAATATTAAAAAGATATTAGGGTTTCTACATGACTAATTATTTATCAAAACCCTAAACCCTAATATTGTTTTCATAAAACCCTTTAAACCCTAATTCAAGATGTAAAGCTAAATTTATATTTTTATTGCTTTATTTAAGTTTAGATGCATGATTTATTATATGTCTTAATAAATAGTTTATTTTTATTTGGTTTTATCTTGAATGCTCGAATATTTGTTATTTTATTTATTTTTAGTTTTAAGGAATTGTAAGAGGTATGTTTCCATGATTGGGTACCTCAATTGATTAAGCTTCATGCAACTTAATTTATTTTAATGTAAAGGATACGTTACCACCAATTGGTGGGTATCCTATTTTATTTGCTTTCATTTGGACATTGAACAATTATAAAGGCATGTTTCCATCCATGGATGAGTGCCTATTCATTTATCTTGTTTGAACTCATTGTGAATTTAATAAAGTATTTATTTATTCTTATGATTGCATGTATTATGGATAATATCTTTATACGTAAGAATTTTATAATATTAAGACCTGAAAAGGAGGCCAATTCCAATGAATCGGGTGCTGTAGGGGTGCTGGGTCATTCTCACCTTCCACACACGTACCCAACTTTCCAAACCCAATAGGGGGTTGGGGATTTCTTATGAATAGAGTTGTAATATCCTATATGATACCCTAAAATTTTGGAAATACTAATTGTTGTAAATTGAATTAAAGGATTTTTAAGTGTATATTTAATTAAGTGAAAGAAAGGAAAAGGGAAGTGTGTATATGTTGTATATATGAAGATATATACAACATATACAAGTCAACAAGTTGATTTGGTCAAATGAGATAATAAATTAATAATATAGAAATTAAGTGATGGTGGAAGATGATATTTATATTATTATAATATATTAATTGCTTGGTGGAAATTAAAAGAGGGTAATCTTATGGTTAAGAGAAGTGTGTGGTTGACTTTCTTATTCATCATCTTCTTTCTTTTCTTGGTTAGCCGACCATCACCATTTTTAAAAGGAAAGATAGGTTTTGTTGATTCCTAACTCAAGCAATTGAAGGATTTCAAGAGATCAAGTTGGAGTTTTAAGGATTTTCTTCACTTTTGGTAAGTTTTCAACTTGTTTCTTTGATTTCTTTTGAGTTTGTATATATGAGTTTGGTGGATGGTTGGTGTAGTTGTGTCTATGGTTGATTTTGGTGTGTTTGAGGTTGTTTTGTCTAGTTAACTTTAATTTTGGGGTTAGATTGACATGTGCAGGGCATGCACATGTCACTGAGCATATCAAAGTTTCTGTATTGTGGGTTTAGGGCACGATCAGGGACACGCCCTTGTTGTTGAGTGTGTCATGTGTAGAGTTTGCCCTAGATAGTGCTTTTCCTTATTTTCTTATGTGTATCACTAAGTGAGAATGTATAATCACCTTTGGATTAGGTTTTGGAGAGATTTGAGTTATCCCAATCCAAGTGTAGAAGGATTCTTGGAAGAGGAGATTGGAATTGGTGTTTGTTGCTCTTAGAGGTAAGTACAAACCTTACATGAATGCATACATTTACATGATTTGGGACTTAACACATTTGGTTGGAAAATATGTTAGGTTACCTGTTATATTATTGAGATATGTGAATGGCGCTATGATTTGCATTATGTGAAATATATGTTGAGGATTCAAATATATGAACAATGTAATTTGCTATGTATACTCTAATGATGATATGTAAAGCCATTGGTGATGGCTATGTTGATATGAATGGGATATTTGAAGCATTGTGCTTATGATGAACATGAGAAAATGAAAAAGGATTTGATAATGAAATAATGAAAGAATTGTGTGCCTAGTATGTTATTCAATTTTCAGAGTTTTGTTGTTGGTGGCATGCCTAAAAGTAATAGTTAGGAGTGTTGAGAGAGCATAGGGTATTGCAGCAGCTACTACTGAGGAGGAGACCAGAGTTAGGAGACCCCAGTTTGAGGCAGGGTCTTCATCCGTGAAGAGAGGTAAAGGAGGCTATTTTTCAAGGTTCATTAGGGGCCAGAGGTAGCCTAGTAGGTCAGTACAGCATCAGAGGCAGAGATCAAGACCTACCATTTTTGTGGCTAGTGCACCGACCCCAGTGGTTTAGAGGCCCGTTTCTTATACATGTGTTCATTGTGGTAGGGCACATAGGGGTGCTTGTTGGAAGACAGGTGGACCGGGAGTTTGTTATAGATATGGGTCATCGGATCATTTCCTCAGAGATTGTCCTGAGTTACCGGGAGATAGACAGACTGATATTGCAGCTTCTCGACCCAATTTTAGAGGAGGTCGAGGGGGCAGAGGTTTTAATAGAGGTGGTCGGCCTGGGATTAGTCAGAGAGGAGGCTCTACAACTGGAGGCAGTAGACCAGATGAGGCTGGGCCATCACAGAGGGTGTATGTGATGCAGAGGCAGCCGGATGCTTCAACCATCATTGCGGGTACATTTTCATTATTTGGCATTTCAGTTCTTGCTCTAATAGATCCTGGATCTACACATTCATATATAAGTGCATCTATCTTGCCTGTGACTGAATTGCATTTAGAATCCCTAGGATTTGATGTCTTGGTGACAAATCCTTTAGGGCATAGTGTGGTAGTTAGCAAGGTGCATCATAATAGTTCAGTTGTGGTGCAAGATGAGGAATTCCTTGGGGATTTGATTTAGATGCCTTTTAAGGAGTATGATCTGATCTTAGGCATGGATTGGTTATCCAAGCATGGAGCTATGGTAGACTGTCAGAATAAGTGTGTTACCCTGAGAACAGGTGATGGTAGGAGTGTGATGATATTTAGTGAGCAGAAACATCTTGCATCTATGTTGTTTTAGCTGTTGCAGTTAGAAGGTTGAATCAGAAGGGATGTGATGCTTATCTTGCTCATGTTGTAGATACCAGGGTAGTGGGTTCTCAGTTTGATAGTATACCCACAGTTGCGGAATTCCCAGATGTTTTTCCTGAGGAGTTGCCAGGGATACCTCTTGAGAGAGAGGTTGAGTTTGGTATCGATTTGTTGCCTGGTACCACTCCCATCTCTATTACTCCTTATCGAATGGCACCTGCTGAGTTGAGAGAGTTGAAGGTGCAGTTGCAGGAGTTGTTGGATAAAGGGTTTGTTCACCCCAGTTTGTCTCCATGGGGAGCGCCTGTTTTTTTTGTGAGGAAGAAGGATGGTACCTTGAGATTGTGCATTGATTATAAGCAGCTGAATAAAGTTACCATCAAGAATAAGTATCCTTTGCCTAGGATAAATGATCTCTTTGATCAGTTAAAGGGAGCAGTGGTATTCTCTAAGATTGATTTGAGATCAGGTACCATCAGTTGAGAGTCAAAGAGGAAGATGTACCTAAGATAGTGTGAGCGGGGATTTTCGCCCCCACTCCTGGTGGAATGGTTCTTGCTACTTTTGCACTGTTTAGGCTCGGGAGAAAATGGAGTCGCCACCCGGACGGGCGGGAAAAAGAAAGGGGTAGATGACTCGATTCTTAAGGAATCCCCAACCCCCTAATGGGTTCGGAAAGTTGGGTATGTGTGGGGAAGGTGAGAAATGGCCCAGCACCCCCACAACGCCCGGTTCATTGGAACCGGCCTCCTTTACAGGTCTTAATATTATAAAATTCTTAAATATAACAATATTATTCATATTACACACAATAATTGAAATAAAGCATCGTTATATTAAAATCAAAGCTATGTCCAAGGAAAGCAAATAAATGGACACCCATCCGAAGATGAAAACATGTCCTTACATCATACATGTCTAAACTAAATAGGACACCCACCAAAAGGTAGAAACATGTCCTTTACATTGGTCTAAAATATAAAAGTGATTTAGATTACATGATATTTAACTAATGAGGTACCCACAAAGTGGAAACATACCTCTTACAACATTTGGAAATAAAAAATAAATCGATAAAAGTAAATAACCATTCATTATAAATAAATCATTATCAAAGATATTAAACATCAATCAAAATATATAATAATCATTCATCCATGATAAATTAAATAAATCAAGCATTGAAATTAAATAAATCAACTTCCAAGGCATATCATAGACTACATAATCAAATCTAAAATTAAACAAATATATAATTTAGAGCTTGCATCTTAAAATAAGATTTTAGAATTTTAATTACTAAATTAGGGCTTTGGAAAAAGGAAAGTTAAATACACAGACGCATAATACACAAATGAATATTGACCCCTTCGATGAGCCCATACGGCGATCCTGCTAGCCTATTAGCGGGCGGGGGTCAAGGGGGCAGCGTCCTAGAAAATTTTAAAAACTGGCTTCTAAGATTGTAGGTTTTGGTGTTGAAAATTAAGATTTTAGGGTATAGAATTTAGAAAATAGGGTTTTGAAATTGGAAGAAACTAATGTTATTTTTAAAAGAATAATGCTTACTGTGTGATTTTGGAAAGAAGGATTAACTAGGGTTAAAGCTTTTGATGCTTAAAAAATAAGGCTATTGACTTTTGGAATAGAGATTAGGGTTTTGGGAATTAATAAAATGATTTAGGATTTTTGATGTCTTGGAAAATATGTTTGGTTTTAAGATTTGTGAAAACAGTTTAGAGTTTTATAAAGTTTTTGGAAATAAGCAAAACAGTTTAAGGTTTTTGGAAACAGAAAAGTAACGAATTAAGGTCTTTTGGACATAAAAGAAATAAATTTAGGGTTCTGAAGGTTTAGAAGAAACAGAAAAGTATTTTTAGGGTTCTTAAGGTTCTTGGAAACATAAAGTATTTTTTTTAGGGTTTTTGGAAATAGAAGAATCAATTTAGGGTTTTAAGGTTTTGAAGAAACAAAAGAAATAATTTTCAATTTTGAGTGATGAGGCTACTGTAAAGAAAATCAATAAAGAAATTATAAATTCAAACCTTCGTTCATTGGTTCCGCCAAAAATTGCTTCTTGGATGAACAAAGGCAAGGTTGCTGCCTTTGATAAATTATTGATGGCTTTTCTTGTTCTTCTCAAAATCTAATGTTCCATTATACGTTCTAAAGTTCTCTCCTATTCCTCTTTTTTTAAAGTCCGATCGTTCATCTTTTGTCCTCCCCCTTTTCTGTGTCTTTTTAGTGTTATTTATAGGAAATTTATAAGCCTAGTTCTAATTGTTTAAGGAAACTAAAATTACTTAGGAAAAGAAACCGAAACCAAATAGAATTTGGTTTCGGAAAAAAATAGAGTCAAAAAAATTTTACTGGAAAAAACTACGAGGGGCTGCAAGGCGAGGTACGAGTGCCAGGTGCGCCAGGCCATTTCGTCCAACACTTTTGGCGATGAATTTTTTCATCGTCGATTTTTATATTTATTTATTTATATTTATTATTTTTATTACTATAATTATAAAAAATAAATACTAAAATAAATATTATTTAATTAAGATAACAAAAATTATTTTGGACTAAATAAAATATATTGGACCGGAGTGGGTCAAAAATTAAGGGTCTACAGATAGCTTTCCGCACAAGGTATGGGCATTATGAATTCTTGATGATGCCTTTTGGGTTGACGAATGCACCAGCAGCTTTTATGAATTTGATGAATAGGGTGGTTAGACCCTATCTAGATCAATTTGTGGTGGTCTTTTATTGATGATATTTTAGTGTATTTGCATAATGAGGAGGATCATGATAAGCATTTGCGGATTGTATTGCAGACCTTGAGAGAGAAGCAGTTGTATGCTAAGTTGTCTAAATGTGAGTTTTGGCTTGATCAAGTGACTTTTTTGGGTCATGTGGTTTTATCAGATGGTATAAGAGTTGATCCGAGTAAAGTTGAAGCCATTTTGAATTGGAGTCCACCGAAGATCGTGACTGAAGTTAGAAATTTTCTGGGTTTGGCAGGCTATTATCAACGGTTTGTGAAGGGTTTTTCTTTTATAGCTACTTCACTCATCAGATTGCTTCGGAAGGGAGTTAGATTTGTGTGGACAGATCGGTGTCAAGCAAGCTTTGAGCAGTTGAAGGAGATGTTGACTCAAGCTCCTGTTCTTACTTTGCCTGTGGAAGATAAACTATATGTGATTTACAGTGATGCTTCACATAGTAGTTTAGGTTGTGTTTTGTTGCAGGAGGGTAGAGTCATTGCTTATGCTTCTCGGCAGTTGAAGCCACATGAGTTTAATTACCAGACGCATGATTTGGAGTTGGCAGCCATAGTTTTTGCTTTGAAGATTTGGCGACATTACCTTTATGGGGAGAAGTGTTTCATTTATATTGATCACAAGAGTTTGAAATACTTGGGTGTTCAAAGAGAGCTTAATCTTCGGCAGAGACGTTGGTTGGAGTTGATTAAAGACTACGACTGTTTGATAAATTATCATCCTGGTAAGGCAAATGTTGTTGCTGATGCCTTGAGTTGGAAGTCTTTAGCAGGTTTGACTGCTTATTCGCTCTCATTGCTTGTTGAGTTGAGAGCGTTGCATGCTAGTTTTGAACCATTTGATGATGGTGCTTTATTGGCTCAGTTGCAGTTGAGGCCAGTCTTGTTGGATCAGATTAGGGAGGCTCAATTGGCAGATGAAAGAATTCAGAAGATTGTTTTGGATTGCTAAAAGGGAAAGAGCCGAGATTTCCATGTGAGAAGTGATGGAAGTTTATGGTACAAGGATAGATTGTGTGTTCCTGATGATGCAAGATTGAAAAAGATTATTTTGGAGGAAGCACATCAATTGGCTTTTGCTATGCACCCTGGGAATACTAAGATGTATCATGATTTGAAGCAATATTATTGGTGGTCATGTATGAAGAGGGACATAGCGAAGTTTATATCTAAATGTCTTACTTGTCAGAGAGTGAAGGCCGAGCACCAAGTTCCTTCGGGGTTGCTCCATCCTTTATTAGTGCCTCAATGGAAATGGGAGCTAGTAACGATGGATTTTGTGACCGGATTACCTTTGACTCAGAAGAAGCATGATGCTATTTGGATGATTGTTGATCGGTTGACGAAGACAACTCATTTTCTTCCAGTTTATGTGGACTATTCTCTTTAAAAATTTTCTGAGCTGTATATCGGTGAGATAGTGAGATTACATGGAATCCCAATTTCCTTGGTGTCTGATCGAGATCCTTGGTTTACTTTAAGGTTTTGGAAGAGTTTGCATTTCTCGGTTACATTTTAGCACTGCTTTCCATCCTCAAACAAATGGGCAGTCAGAGGGAGTGATATAGATTTTAGAGGATATGATGAGGAGCTGTGTCATTGATTTCTTTGGGAGTTGGGATAGATTTTTGCCATTGATTAAATTTGCTTATAACAATAGTCATCAATCCAGTATTAAAATGGCACCTTATGAGGCATTGTATGGCAGAAGATGCAAGACGCCTCTATGTTGGGATGAAGTTGGAGAAGGTAAGTTGGTTGGTCCTAATTTGATTAAAGAAACAAAAGAGAAAGTGAAGATAATTCGGGATCAGTTGAAAGCAGCTTCAGACCGACAGAAATCTTATTCAGATTTGAAGAGGAGAGACATAGAATTCAATGTAGGAGATAAAGTATTTTTGAAAGTGTCACCTTGGAAGAAAATTTTGAGATTTGGCCGTAAAGGGAAGTTGAGTCTTTGTTTCATTTTACCCTATGAGCTACTGGATAGAGTTGAACCAGTGGCCTATAAACTCGTTTTGCCGCCTGAATTGGATAGAATTCATAATGTCTTCCATGTTTCGATGCTACGGAGGTACAGATCAGACCCATCTCACATTTTATCAGTGGAATCTATTGAGGTAAGTTTGAATCTAACTTTTGAAGAAGAACCAGTGGTTATTTTGGCACATGAAGTGAAAGGGTTGAGAAATAAGAAAGTGCCACTTGTGAAGGTTCTTTGGAAGAATCATGCTAAGGAAGAGATGACTTGGGAGAGTGAGCAAGTGATGCGAGACTAGTATCCCCAGTTGTTTCAGACTTAAGAACAGGTAATTTCGAGGACGAAATTTATTTATAAAGAGGGAGAATTGTAATATCCCATATGATAGCCTAAAATTTTGGAAATGCTAATTGTTGTAAATTGAATTAAAGGATTTTTAAGTGTATATTTAATTAAGTGAAAGAAAGGAAAAGGGAAGTGTGTATATGTTGTATATATGAAGATATATGCAACATATACAAGTTAACAAGTTGATTTGGTCAAATGAGATAATTAATTAATAATATAGAAATTAAGTGATGGTGGAAGATGATATTTATATTATTATAAATATTAATTGCTTGGTGGAAATTAAAAGAGGGTAATCTTGTGGTTAAGAGAAGTGTGTGGTTGATTTTCTTAATCATCTTCTTCTTTCATCTCTTGGTTAGCTGGCCATCACCATTGTCAAAAGGAAAGAGAGGTTTTGGTTGATTCCTATCTCAAGCAATTGAAGGATTTCAAGAGATCAAGTTGGAGTTTTAAGGTTTTTCATCACTTTTGGTAAGTTTCCAACTTGTTCTTTGATTTCTTTTGAGTTTGTGTATATGAGTTTGGTGGACGATTGGTGTAGCTGTGTCTATGTTTGATTTTGGTGTGTTTGAGGTTGTTTTGAATAGTTAACTTTGATTTTGGGGTTAGATTGAAGAAAGGGTTAAGTTTGGTGAAGAAAATAAGAGTTGTGGGTGGTGTGACTATGAGTTGTGAAATATGGTTGTGTTTGTGTTGTGATGCATGTAATTGAGTTGTTTTGATGTTATGCAAATTTATTATGGTATATTGATGGTTTTGGTTAAGTTTGTTTGGAGTGGAAAAAGGGTAAAAGAAAGATGATTGTTGGATGTGGTGTTTTTGGTGTCGTTGGTTCTGTTTTCAGTATGGGTGACACGAGCAGTGACACGCCCATGTCACTGAGCGTGTCATAGCTTCTGTGTAGTGGTAGTATTGACATGTCCAGTGACACACCCATGTCACTGAGCGTGTCATAGCTACTGTGTTGTTGGAAGATTGACACGTACAGTGACATGCCCATGTCACTGAGCGTGTCATAGCTTCTGTGGTGGAGGATGATTGACAAGTGCAGTGGCACGCCCATGTCACTGTGCATGTCAAAGCTTCTGTGTTGTGGGTTTAGGGCACGATCAGGGACATGTCCGTGTCGTTGAGCGTGTCATGTAACACCCCCACATCCAATGCACACACACTACAACCACAACAATGTAGCATAAGTGCACCAAACATAGGGATACTACGATTTTCTTCAACATTCAAAACATTTAAATAGATACAATACTATTATCATTATATATTATAGAAAAGTAGATCATTTACTTTTAAAATAAAACACATTAGATATATATATATATACATACATATAGTTATTACACAGCGGAAGTCATAAAATATTTACATATTTGAAAACACTTAATTCCATTACAAATATACATATATGTACATTTAATCAATACTTTACAAAATATAAAAGAGTTATACATGATTGGCAAGTTTTCTTTGATCTTTAAGTCTCCAAAATCAACTCTTCACTGTCTACCCTCGGTCGGTTTCGAAGAGCTTTCGGGATCAACTCTATCAACTCTATTACCTGCGCGATTAAACACTATCGCGCTAAGCCAACGGCTTAGTAAGATAATCATGCTAATGTTATGCTTTAATGCAATGCAGTACCAATTCTCAATCCATATTATGCATATAACATCATATATGCCAAGTTGATAACATAGCTTTCCATTTTATAACTCAACATATATATATATATATATACATAGGCATACCATACTTCACATCTTATCATAGACCTCATTTATATTCATTTAATCATTCATCATCAACAATAAGCTAAGGCAAGCATCATTCATGACTCACATTAACCATAGACAAGCATGGGCCCAAGACACACTAATATGCCATTCAATTTTCAGAGTTAATGTTTTGGTTCTATTATCACATTTATCAATATCATATACCCAACTAGGCTTCAAGGATTAGGTTCAACCAAGCTTCAAGGGGAGCAAAGCATGCTAAGCTTCAACCCAACTTGGCTTCAAGAACCAACCCAACCTAGCTTCAAGGGTGGTAACATCTCAATTAGGCTTCAAGGATTCAATCCAACCTAACTTCAAGAGATTGTTACACTTACTAGGCATGCCACCAACAACAAACTCTGAAAATAGAATAACACATTAGCCACACAATTCATTTATTATTCAATTATCATTTCCATTTCCAATTATCATCAACATTTAGGCATACATGACTTCTTTCTCTCAATATCATCATCATAGCCAATAACAATGGCTTTGTATCACATTTCACATTTCAATTCATATTATGCATAAAGCATCATTGATATCACATCTTTGATATAACATTTCAAGGTACATTACTCATAAAACACATTACCTTTCACAATGCATAACATAACCTTGTTTAAATCTCAACAATGCAATTAGGGCAAAGAACAATTTATATGATTCATAGCTTTAGGATCTTTCATATGCATTTGATTAGCTCATTCATAGTTTAAAGTATGTTTAGAGTGTTTAAGTTTAGGTTTAGGAACCAACCTACCTTTGAAGAACCAAAACATTGCAACTAGGTCAAGGAAAACAAAACTTACCTAACCCATATGAGAGACACGGGCAGCACACATGAGGGACACGGCCAAGCTTGTGGCCGTGTCACTCAACCCAACTTTGGCAGTAGCAAACACGGCTTGGGGACACGGCCATGTCTCCCAAAAATCAATCCAACACCTTCAAAATTTCATGTCTTGGCCGTGTTTCCCATAGCTTTTTGGCCGTGTCACCCATAACCAAAACCCTAACCAAAGCCAACACTTTCCCAATTGCATTTAAACTCAATATACATCATACCACATGTTTCAAATGAACATAAACAATGTTCTAAACACATATTCATCATAAGAATCACCTCATAACACATTAATATTACACTTAAACACAAATCATCTCAAAACCCTAAAATCACCATCTTTCAAAATCATCATCCACCACTTCCAACAACAACACCTATTTAAACTCTTAACTTAAAACCAATTCAACACTTGAGAATACAACACAAACACATCTAATCATCAAACCAACAAATCACAAATCACCCTAATCATAACTTCAACACTACTACAAAATAAGTAAAGGAAACAAAAGAATTCTTACTTTAGACGAAGAAATTCCACAATTCTTTCACCAAAGCTCTCAATTCCTTCTTCAATTTGATCTTAGTATCAAGAACACTTCTCCTTCCCTTTTTCTAATGGAGAGCCGGCCACCTCTTGAAAGAAAGAAGAAAAGATGATGAAGAATCACAAAGTCAAACTTCATTAAATACCCATCCAAAGGAAAATTACTATAATGCCCTCATACATATCTTAATTCTCTTTGTTATCTCTTGCCCATTTTAGTAATTTCACATGCCCTAAAAAATATCTCCTCTTGCCTTGACCAACTCTTTTGACCAATGTATATGTTATATATATCACAATATACACAACATATAAACTTGTCTCTAAACCCTAAATTCTTTCCCAAAACACTTATACTTTTCTTTTCTCAATTTAAACCAACAATACAACAACAACAACAACAACAACAAACAACAACAACAACATGCAAAACTTCTAGGGCATAAATGAGGATATTACAATTCTCCCCCTCTAAAAAGAAATTTCGTCCTCGAAATTACCTGAAATCAATTCTGAAACAACTGAGGATATTGCTCTCGCATAGTCTGCTCACTTTCCCAAGTTGCTTCTTCTTTTGCATGATTCTTCCAAAGAATCTTCACCAATGGCACTCTCTTGTTCCTCAATTCTTTCACTTCCCGTGCCAAGATAGCAACTGGTTCCTCTTCAAATGTCAAGTCTAGGCTCACTTCAATAGATTCAAATGGCAACACATGAGATGGATCCGACCTATACCTCCTCAACATAGATACATGGAACACATTATGAATACGATCCAACTCAGGTGGCAAAGCAAGTCTATACGCCACTGGCCCAACTCTTTCTAACACTTCATACGGTCCGATGAAACGAGGACTCAATTTCCCTTTCCTACCGAACCTCAAAATCTTCTTCCAAGGAGATACCTTCAAAAATACCTTATCCCCAACATCAAACTGAATGTCTCTCCTCTTCAGATCTACATAGGACTTCTGTCGGTCTGAAGCTGCTTTTAACCTGCCCCGAATCAACTTCACTTTCTCTTCAGTTTCTTTAATCAAATCAGGCCCAATTAACTTACTTTCCCCAAGTTCATTCCAACACAGCGGTGTCCTACACCGTCTACCATACAGTGCTTCGAATGGTACCATACCAATGCTGGATTGGTGACTATTGTTATAAGCAAACTCTACAAGAGGTAAGAATCTATCCCAACTTCCAGTGAAATCGATGACACAACTTCTCAACATATCCTCAATGATCTGTATCACCCTCTCAGACTGTCCATCCGTCTGTGGATGAAAAGCAGTGCTGAAATGCAGTCGAGAACCCAAAGCACTATGCAAACTCTTCCAAAATCTCGAAGTAAACCTGGGATCTCGATCAGACACTAAAGAAGTTGGAACACCATGCAATCTCACAATCTCATGGATGTACAGCTCAGCCAACCTCTCCAAAGAGTAATCCATCCGAATCGGAAGGAAATGAGCTGTCTTAGTCAATCTATCCACAATCACCCATATGGCATCATGTTTCCTTTGTGTCAAAGGCAATCCAGACACAAAGTCCATTGTCACTCTTTCCCACTTCCATTCTGGCACTGACAACGGTTGAAGCAACCCAGTGGGAACTTGATGCTCTGCTTTAACCTTCTGACAAGTGAGACATTTAGATACAAATTCAGCAATGTCTCTCTTCAACCCAATCCACCAGTAATGCTGTCTCAAGTCATGATACATCTTTGTATTGCCCGGATGCATAGCAAACACTGACTGATGTGCTTCTTCCAAAATGATCCTTTTCAAATCAGCATCATCGGGTACACACAATCTGAAATAATCTTCTGAATCTTCTTATCAGCCAACTGAGCCTCTTTAATCTGATCCAACAAAACTGGTTTCACATGCAACTATGCTAACAATGCACCATCAACACAAGGTACAAAACTAGCACACAATGCTCTCAACTCAACAAGCAACGAGAGCGAGTAAAAAGTTAAACCAGCTAAAGACTTTCGACTCAAGGCATCAGCAACAACATTTGCTTTACCTGGATGATAATCTATCAAGCAGTCATAGTCTTTAATCAATTCTAACCATCTCCTCTGCCGAAGGTTGAGCTCTTTCTGGACACCCAAATATTTCAAACTCTTGTGATCAGTGTAAATGAAACATTTCTCCCCAAACAGATAATGGCGCCAAATCTTTAATGCAAAGACAATGGCTGCCAATTCCAAATCATGGGTAGGATAGTTAAGCTCATGCGGTTTCAACTGACGAGATGCATAAGCTATAACTTTCCCTTCCTGCATTAGCACACAACCCAAACCAATATGTGAAGCATCACTGTAGATCACATAGGGTTGGCCTTCTATAGGTAAAGTGAGAACAGGCGCTTGAGTCAACATATCTCTCAACTGTTCAAAGCTAACCTGACACTGATCCGTCCACACAAATCTCACTCCCTTACGAAGCAATCTGGTGAGTGGAGTAGCTATCACAGAAAACCCTTTCACAAACTGCCGGTAATAGCCTGCCAAACCCAGAAAACTTCTAACCTCTGTCATAGACTTGGGTGAACTCCAATTCAAAATGGCTTCAACTTTGCTCGGATCAACTCTAATGCCTTCTGCTGAAACAATATGTCCGAGAAAAGCAACTTGATCCAACCAGAACTCACACTTCGACAATTTAGCAAACAAATGCTTCTCTCTCAAGATCTGCAACACAATCCGCAGATGCATATCATGTTCCTCTTCATTCCTCGAATACACCAGAATATCATCGATGAAGACCACTACAAACTGATCCAAATAGGGCCTAAACACCCTATTCATCAAATCCATGAAAGCTGCAGGTGCATTTGTCAGACCAAAAGGCATAACTAAAAATTCATAATGTCTATACCTGGTCCGAAATGCGGTCTTAGGAACATCCTCAGCTCTGACTCTCAGCTGATGGTACCCCGATCTCAGATCAATCTTAGAGAATACTGACGCTCCCTTCAACTGATCAAAGAGATCATCGATTCTAGGCAAAGGATACTTATTTTTAATGGTCACCTTGTTCAATTGCCTATAATCGATGCACAATCTCATAGTACCATCTTTCTTCTTTACAAATAACACAGGAGCTCCCCAAGGAGAAACACTGGGGCGAATGAATCCTTTATCCAACAGCTCCTGTAATTGCACTTTCAACTCCCTCAATTCTGCTGGTGCCATTCTGTAAGGAGTAATGGAGATAGGAGTGGTACCAGGCAACAATTCAATACCAAACTCCACCTCTCTCTCAGGAGGCACTCCTGGCAACTCCTCTGGAAAAACATCAGGGAACTCTGCAACTGTGGCAATACTATCAATGGAAGAACCCTTCACTCTAGTATCTACCACATGAGCAAGATAGGCTTCACACCCTTTCCTAATCAACCTCCTAGCTGCAACAGCTGAAACAAATAAGGAGGCTAGCTGTCCTTGCTCATTAGATACTATCACCTCCCTACCATCACCAGTTCTCAAAGAAACAATTTTCTTTTTACAATCCACCACAGCTCCATGTCGAGATAGCCAGTCCATGCCCAAAATAACATCATATTCCTTAAATGGCATCTCAATCAAATCCCCAAGGAACTCCTCACCCTGCACCACTACTGCACTATCTTTGTGCACTTTACTAACAATCACACTATGCCCTAACGGATTTGTTACCAAAACATCAAACCCTAGGGATTCAGCATGCACATCAAATACAGGTAAAACAGATGCACTAATATAAGAGTGTGTGGATCCAGGGTCAATCAATGCAAGTACTGCAGTATTAAATAAAGAAAAAGTACCAGCTATGACCGCCGATGCATCCGGCTGCCTCTGCATAACATACATCCTCTGGGAAGAACCAACCTCCTCCGGTCTAGTCTCCCTGGATGTAGCACCACCTCTAGAAATGAACCCCGGTCTACCTCCTCGGCTGGCACCTCTGCCTCCCCTCACACTGGCTCGAGAAGCGGCAGAATCAACTGGCATCTGCCTTTGCCTCTCAGGGCAATCTTTCACAAAATGGTCAGGTGACCCACACCTGAAACATACCCCTGCAACACCAGCCTTCCAACAAGGACCACCATGGGGCCTCCCACAATGGATGCAGATAGGTAAGGTGGATCTCTGAACCATAGGGGTTGGAGCACTTGCCACTGAAGCTGCAGGTCTGAATCTTTGTCTCTGGAACTGCACTGATCTACCTGCTGGTCTCAGACTCCTAATACTCCGAGGAACAAAACTTCCTCTACCCCTCTTCACTAAAGAAGACCCTGCCTCAAACTGGGGCCTTCTCACCCTAACCTCATCCTCTGAAGCAGCTGCAATACCCTGAGCTCGCTCCACACTCCGAGCTGCTGCCACTAGCTGGGAAAAATCTTGATATCTGGATCCAGCCACATGACACATGATAGAGGGCTTCAATCCCTCTTCAAACCTCCTACATCTATCTACCTCATCTGATATTATGCCCCCAGCATACTGACTTAATCGAATAAACTCAACCTCATATTCAGTTACAGTCCGGTGATCTTGCTTCAAATCTAAAAATTCTCTTTTCTTCCCATCTTTATACTCCCTTGGAGTATACTTCAATTCAAATTCTCTCAGAAAGTCAGCATATGACAAGGTTGGTGGATCATCCATAGAATGGGGCACTGTCTTCCACCAACTATATGCATCCTTCTGCAACAAGGATCTTGCATAATCAAACTTTTCCTCAGGGGTGGCTTGCAACTGAATAAAGATCCTCTGAACTTTGTCAAGCCACTGTTCTGCTACAGCTGGATCAGTGGTACCAATAAAATCCTCAGCTCCATACTTCCTTAACTTGTCATAGTGCCTCACTGGCACCAAAGGCTGAGGGGGTGGTGGCACTGGTTGTACTGGCGCTTGCCTAAAAGTCTTCATCATATTCACAAACCAAGCTGGTGGAACCTCCTCACCAGTTGGTCTCCCCGACCCAGAAACAGGTGCCTCCCCAGCACTCTCAACTCTAACTCCCTCATCAGGAGCAACACTCTCCTCACTGCCCTCAACTGACTGTCTCAAATGAGAATCCATCAACACCTAACACTGCAAACACAACAGGACACACCTTATTAAAGATCAAAGATTGCCAATCCCAAACATGTATTTTATTTCAAAAACTCACTTTTTAATTCAAAATATTCTTTTTATAACATATTGCCTAGGTTGAGAATCTCAAACCTAGGCTCTGATACCAAAACAATTGTAACACCCCCACATCCAATGCACACACACTACAACCACAACAATGTAGCAAAAGTGCACCAAACATAGGGATACTACGATTTTCTTCAACATTCAAAACATTTAAATAGATACAATACTATTATCATTATATATTATAGAAAAGTAGATCATTTACTTTTAAAATAAAACACATTAGATATATATATACATACATATAGTTATTACACAGCGGAAGTCATAAAATATTTACATATTTGAAAACACTTAATTCCATATTTACAAATATACATATATGTACATTTAATCAATACTTTACAAAATATAAAAGAGTTATACATGATTGGCAAGTTTTCTTTGATCTTTAAGTCTCCAAAATCAACTCTTCACTGTCTACCCTCGGTCGGTTTCGAAGAGCTTTCGGGATCAACTCTATCAACTCTATTACCTGCGCGATTAAACACTATCGCGCTAAGCCAACGGCTTAGTAAGATAATCATGCTAATGTTATGCTTTAATGCAATGCAGTACCAATTCTCAATCCATATTATGCATATAACATCATATATGCCAAGTTGATAACATAGCTTTCCATTTTATAACTCAACATATATATATATTCATAGGCATACCATACTTCACATCTTATCATAGACCTCATTTATATTCATTTAATCATTCATCATCAACAATAAGCTAAGGCAAGCATCATTCATGACTCACATTAACCATAGACAAGCATGGGCCCAAGACACACTAATATGCCATTCAATTTTCAGAGTTAATGTTTTGGTTCTATTATCACATTTATCAATATCATATACCCAACTAGGCTTCAAGGATTAGGTTCAACCAAGCTTCAAGGGGAGCAAAGCATGCTAAGCTTCAACCCAACTTGGCTTCAAGAACCAACCCAACCTAGCTTCAAGGGTGGTAACATCTCAATTAGGCTTCAAGGATTCAATCCAACCTAACTTCAAGAGATTGTTACACTTACTAGGCATGCCACCAACAACAAACTCTGAAAATAGAATAACACATTAGCCACACAATTCATTTATTATTCAATTATCATTTCCATTTCCAATTATCATCAACATTTAGGCATACATGCCTTCTTTCTCTCAATATCATCATCATAGCTAATAACAATGGCTTTGTATCACATTTCACATTTCAATTCATATTATGCATAAAGCATCATTGATATCACATCTTTGATATAACATTTCAAGGTACATTACTCATAAAACACATTACCTTTCACAATGCATAACATAACCTTGTTTAAATCTCAACAATGCAATTAGGACAAAGAACAATTTATATGATTCATAGCTTTAGGATCTTTCATATGCATTTGATTAGCTCATTCATAGTTTAAAGTATGTTTAGAGTGTTTAAGTTTAGGTTTAGGAACCAACCTACCTTTGAAGAACCAAAACATTGCAACTAGGTCAAGGAAATCAAAACTTACCTAACCCATATGAGAGACACGGGCAGCACACATGAGGGACACGGCCAAGCTTGTGGCCGTGTCACTCAACCCAACTTTGGCAGTAGCAAACACGGCTTGGGGACACGGCCGTGTCTCCCAAAAATCAATCCAACACCTTCAAAATTTCATGTCTTGGCCGTGTTTCCCATAGCTTTTTGGCCGTGTCACCCATAACCAAAACCCTAACCAAAGCCAACACTTTCCCAATTGCATTTAAACTCAATATACATCATACCACATGTTTCAAATGAACATAAACAATGTTCTAAACACATATTCATCATAAGAATCACCTCATAACACATTAATATTACACTTAAACACAAATCATCTCAAAACCCTAAAATCACCATCTTTCAAAATCATCATCCACCACTTCCAACAACAACACCTATTTAAACTCTTAACTTAAAACCAATTCAACACTTGAGAATACAACACAAACACATCTAATCATCAAACCAACAAATCACAAATCACCCTAATCATAACTTCAACACTACTACAAAATAAGTAAAGGAAACAAAAGAATTCTTACTTTAGACGAAGAAATTCCACAATTCTTTCACCAAAGCTCTCAATTCCTTCTTCAATTTGATCTTAGTATCAAGAACACTTCTCCTTCCCTTTTTCTAATGGAGAGCCGGCCACCTCTTGAAAGAAAGAAGAAAAGATGATGAAGAATCACAAAGTCAAACTTCATTAAATACCCATCCAAAGGAAAATTACTATAATGCCCTCATACATATCTTAATTCTCTTTGTTATCTCTTGCCCATTTTAGTAATTTCACATGCCCTAAAAAATATCTCCTCTTGCCTTGACCAACTCTTTTGACCAATGTATATGTTATATATATCACAATATACACAACATATAAACTTGTCTCTAAACCCTAAATTCTTTCCCAAAACACTTATACTTTTCTTTTCTCAATTTAAACCAACAATACAACAACAACAACAACAACAACAACAACATGCAAAACTTCTAGGGCATAAATGAGGATATTACATGTCATGTGTAGAGTTTGCCCTAGATAGTGCTTTTCCTTATTTTCTTATGTGTATCACGAAGTGAGAATGTATAATCACCTTTGGATTAGGTTTTGGAGAGATTTGAGTTATCCCAATCCAAGTGTTGAAGGATTCTTGGAAGAGGAGATTAGAATTGGTGTTTGTTGCTCTTAGAGGTAAGTACAAACCTTACATGAATGCATACATTTACATGATTTGGGACTTAACACATTTGGTTGGAAATGTGTTAGGTTACCTATTATATTATTGAGCTATGTGAATGGCGCTATGATTTGCATTATGTGAAATATATGTTGAGGATTCAAAATATATGAATAATGTAATTTGCTATTTATACTCTAATGATGATATGTAAAGCCATTGGTGATGGCTATGTTGATATGAACGGAATATTTGAAGAATTGTGCTTATGATGAACATGAGAAAATGAAAAAGGATTTGATAATGAAATAATGAAAGAATTGTGTGCCTAGTATGTTATTCAATTTTCAAAGTTTTGTTGTTGGTGGCATGCCTAAAAGTAATAGTCCCTTGAAGCTAGGTTGGGCTTGGTCCTTAAAGCTAGGTTGGGTTGATGCTGAGCTCCCCTTGAAGCTTGGTTGGGCCTAGTCCTTGAAGCCTAGTTGGGATGTTATATATGAGGTAATCCTCATTGTGATAATGATTCGCCTTCGGACTTGATAAATGTGATTATTGGACCAAAACAGTAACTTTGGATTTTGAATGGCATATTAGTTTATTTTGGGCCCATGCTTGTCTTTGCTTTAATGTGAATTATGAATAATGGAACAATTGAACAATATAATGAGATCTAATATTATGATATATGATATCCTTGTATATTACTTCTAACTCTTGAAAGTGTGACATTGGCATTACATTTGAATCATATTGTTGTCAAGGTTTGCACCAATAAGATTCTGGCTTATCGCGATTGTGATTTATCGCGCAGGTGACAAGGTATATCTGGTTGTGCCAGAGAATTCAGCTAGACTGAGTCGAGTCTAGGCTTGTGATCCCTTGTGAAGTGTTGATTTTTTGACTTCAAGATCAGAAACGAAGTTCCAAGCATGTATAAACTCTATATTTTTGTAAATATTGAATTTGATGTATACATATGTATATTCTGCCACATTTTTTCGCTGCTTATTAAACAAATGTTTTGGATAAACTTTTAAGGTAATAAAGATAAATGCAAATGTATTTTAATAAGGGATGTTTCATTTATTATTTTCTATAATATAAGTTAAATGTTTTAAATTTACTCGGATTGATTGATAATGTTTTGATGTTTAAGTCAAAAGAATTGTTTGAAGAAGATGGACTGTGTCATTCTTATATTCTCTATACGTATATTACATATAATGTGTACATTTGTGGTGTATGTATATTGGGTATAGGGGTTTTACACGAGTCAGCCACCCCTTTCTTTTTTTCGGCCCATCCGGATGGCGACTCAATTTTCTCCTATTTAGGCCCGTGTTCTCTAAGGCCCTATGTCTAACAGTGTCGAAGACGCAAGAACCATTTCATATGGGAGTGGGGGCAAAAATCTCAGCTTGCATGAATATTGTCAAGCTTGGACCCCTCTGCTCTAGTATCCACTACATGTGCTAAGTAAGCTTCACACCCCTTCTGAATCATTCTCCTAACTGAAATAGCTGAAATAAATAGTGATGAGAGGTGTCTCTGCTCACTTGATACCACCACCTCCTTCCCATTACATGTTTTTAGTGTAACACATTTTGGTTGGCAATCTACCTCTCCCAATGTCTGGATAGCCAATCCATACCTAGAATAAGGTCATAATCCCTAAAGAGCATCTCAATCAAGTCATCAAGAAACTCCTCATTATGAACTACAACTGGACTATCTCGGTATACTCTGCTAACTATCACACTGTGCCCTAAAGGGCTGATAACCAACACATCAAAACCTAAGGACTCTGGATACACATCACTCATAGGCAAGATGGATGCACTAATGTATGAATCTGTCGAACCAAGGTCTATCAATGCATGAACTAGAATACAAAGTAGAGAAAATGTACCAGCTATCGCATCCAAAGCACTCGACTATTGATGCATCACATGCACTTTCTGTGATGACCCAGCCTCCTCTGGTCTACCCCCCAGTTGTGGATCCTCCCCTCTAATTTGACCTTGGTTTGCCACCTCTGCCACTACCTCTACCTCCTCGACCCCCTCTAACATTGGGTCTGGATATAACAGTCTCAACCTAATCGATCTCTGACGGCTTTGGGCAATCTTTGATAAAGTGGTCTCTAGAGCTACATCTGTAACAAGCTGGTGCATTGGTCCTCCATCAAACACCTTAATGTGTCATACCACATGTAACGCAAGTGGGTGGATTAGATCTCTGTGATGTTGGTTTGGGGCACTAGCTGTTGAGGCTGCAGGTCCCTAACTCTGTCTCTACTGTTGTGATGACCTGCCAAGCTACCTATGGCCTCTATCAGACCTCTAGGGAATACTCTCTTTACCTCTCTTTGAAGATGAAGACCATGCCTTAGACTGAGATCTTCAATATCTACTCTCTTCCGCTCTAGCTGCAGTTGTAAGCCCCTAAGCTTTGTCCATACTACGCGTAGCTGACACTAGCCTAGAGAAATCTTCATACTGTACCTCCGTTGCCTGCTACATAATGGATGGTCTTGACCCCTCCTTAAATCTCCAGCACTGATCTATCTCACCTATCATAAGGTCACATGCATACTTGCTCAGTTGGAGAAAGTTTTTCTCATACTCCATAACTGTCTTTGCACCCTACTTCAAATTCAAAAATTCTTTCTTCTTTGCATCCTTATAATCCCTGGGTGTGTACTTCTTCTCAAATTCCCATAGAAAATCATCAAATGTCAACACTGGAGGCTGAACCAACCCACAAGGAACAATCTTCCACAAGTCATAGGTGTTCCCTTGTAGAAAAGACAAGGCATAGTCGAACTTCTCTTCTGTAATGGCTTGCAACTAGATAAATATCCTATCCACCCTATCAAGCCATTACTGGATCAACAATACCAAAGAAGTTTGTAGCCCCATACTTTCGTAGCTTGTCATAGTTCTTGGTCTGTTGCTTTATTATGGCTTGTCGAAGTTACTTCACCATCTACTATATCTAGACTGGTGAAACATCCTAAGCTACTGGTGTCGCTGATACTGATGCCTCCCCAGCAACCTCAACACTAGCTCTAGTTGTACCCTCTCCTGAAGTAAAACTATCGGCATTACCCTCTTTGGATCCATGTGTTTGAGACGCCATCACAACGTATATCTATTACAATAATAAATTTTTCCACATCAGATACCAGTTTAAATTCTAATGCATATGCATGTATCAAACTTTAAAATCATATTTAAAATCCCCTCTCTCTCTCTCTAAAACCCACCTAGGTTAAGAATCTCAAACATAGGCTCTGATATAAAAATAAATGTAACACCCTTATATCCTATATAAGTATAATATATACACCCCATATATGTAAAATATGTATACAGAAGACAAGTATGTCACAATATTTCTCATTATAAAATTTTTCCTTAATTTTATAAAAAAGTTTAACTTTTAAAATATAATTTAGTAAATAAGACTGCATATTTATAATAGTAAATAATTGTTAAAAATATAAATTTTAAAAAAAATTAAGGAAAATCTCGCTAGAGTTTTGTCTGTATTTTAGACATTTTCCAAAAATCTAATATTCTTAGCCTACATAAAATACACTCCCAATATATATTTAATCATCCATTTATCCAATATTCTCCTTAAACATTCAAATATATATGTACTCAAATATTTCACATTTTTATAACATTTAACCCAAAACATTAAATTTACAAGATTTCATATGATAGTATAAGGTATATAAACATAACATATTTAGTCAAAATAAATGTTTACATGTTAAGTAGATGGCTCGAGTCTTGTGGTAATCTATCAAAACTTTTGGTACAGTCTAGAAACCCTACACCTGGTCAGGTCTAGCAGAGCTCTCAGTGCCTACCCTATCACCTATGCAATAAGCAAATTGCACTAAGCTAATAGCATAGCAGTACATACTTTGATAATTAAAGGAATTTGTAAAATAATGCAATATCCCCTTACTTTGGAACTTACAATGTAGCATGCAAAAACATTTTTAACTTACACATTATTGTTATGACTCCTCCATCTAATACAATCATATGCATTAGGCCTAAATGACCTTATATAATATTCAGGTTCTAGAGATATTATTTTAGTTTATCTCGACACCTAGTGTCTAGCCCGAAGGCAAATAAAATCATAAGTGATGCTGTCTGAAGGCAAATGTTATCATAATTGACACCCAGCGTCTAGGCCCGAAGGCAAATCACATTATCGACATGCCATAAACAAATCAATAAATACATAACTCTAGAACATAATATTACATAAGGCTACACACATTATTCCACATTATCACTTAACTTGGTCAATTTCATCATTTCTTCATTATTCCAACACCATTTTCATCATAAACAACACATTCCTTGCCATTTTCATAATGTGGTCATACTATATACTTTTAATGGTATCAAGCCCTTTTTTCCATAATAAAATTCAATAATGCCAATAGCCATTTTAAAATGGCCTAACAATGCATGCATTATGCATATCACACATTTTAATATATAACCAGGCACTTTACATGTGAATACTTATATTAAAGTAGCATAACTCAAACTTCTACATACAATGTAGCATGCCAATTCAATGCAATTAAATACATAAATACCAAAGTATATATTAACCTTCGCTCAAGATAACTTAAAGCCAAGTTTTCACCCCTTTCCTTCACTTTACTGCAATGTCCTTCACTACTTGGATTGGGCAAATTCAATCTACTCAACTCCTATCCACATTATGAGTTTAAATAATTCTTTAGAACTACATTTCTATACATTTTAACTAATAAAACTTATTTTAGCACATTCCCTTGAAATTTTCAATTTTTTGCCATAATTGTAATATCCCAATGTATGCCTTAGAAGTTTTGAATATTGTTGTTGTTTTAAGTTGGATTGAATGTATATGTTAGTTGCAAGAGAAAAGAAATTGAAAAGAGAATGTTTATGTATTGTTTAAAAAGGAAAGTAGTGTGTAGAGAGTAAGTGTATATGTTGGGTATATGGTAATATATATAACATATATATTGGTCAAAATGAGTGGTCAAGGGAAGAAGATATTTTATTTGTTATATGTGAAATTACTTTAAAGGGCACTTGATTAGAAGAAAGCTAGAACAAGTGAGAAGAGGGTATGTTGGTAATTTTCTTTGTGGAACACTTGGTGGAGATTTAAAGAGAAGTTGACTTTGTTTTCTTCATCATCTTTTCTTCTTTTCCATGTGTGTGGCCGGCTCCTTCAAAGACAAAAGGAAGCAAGAGAGCAAGAGAGGTTCTTGAAGTTCTAAGCTCAAATTGAAGGAAGAATTAAGTGATTAAGTTGGAGATTTGTGAAATTTATCAACTTTGGTAAGTTCTTTCTCTTGTTTCCTTTGTTATTTTTGAAGTTGTGTTTGAGTTGAGTTATGATTTGTGAATATCATGATTTGTGTGTTTGTGATTTGTTTATAAGTGTTGAAGTTGATTTTTAAATGAGAAGTTAAGTTGGTGTTTGAATTGAAAGAGTGAGTTGTGTTTATATTAGGGTTTTGAAGTGATAAGTGAAGTGTAACTTGAGTTTAATCAAGTATTTTCATAGATTTTCATGTTGTTTGTGTTTGTTGGAGTTGTAAGCTCAAAATATGTGATTTTGATGGAAGGCAGTAGCATTGTGAATGCCACGCCCGTGGCCTTGGTTGCCATGGCCGTGGAGGTGTGGAGCATGGGAGGCAGAATCATAATCTAACCCACGCCCGTGGGGGTTGAGGTGGCCACGGCCGTGGGCTTTTAAATGTGATGTTAAGTGATACTTTGTAATCTAAAGGTTTAAGATGAAGTTAATAAGTGATAAATTGTATGGAAATTCATGTATTGTCTCAATTTTTGGATTACGTTTTGAAAGAAGGTGAGTTACCCTAGTTTGGGAAGAGAAGAATCTTGGAAAAGGAAAGTGTTTAGAGTAGTGTGAATTGTTATTGAGGTAAGTACAAATCTTGCATTATTGCATTGTTAATGCATATGAATAATGTTATGCTGTGTACAATGTGGAACATACATTCATATGATGTTGAGATTGAATATACATTTGATGATATTGATGATGCTTATGACCAATGAACTTTGTTATATTTATTTCAATGATGCCATAAGTATAATGTAAAGGATATGATGTAAATGATTGTGTATTTGAAAGATGAGTTGCTATAATGTTATGTTTGGATAATGTGAATTGAGATAAGTAAGGCATCTATGCCTATGTGATGATGTTTAATGTATTTGGTTATGTATACTTGAATAATGAAGTGTGATAATGTAAATTGAGACATGATAAGATATGAGGCCATTGTGATTGGCTATGATGATTCAAAAGAGACATGAAGCCATTGT
The DNA here is from genome assembly GCA_947685225.1 of Garcia nutans. Classification (NCBI taxonomy): domain Eukaryota; kingdom Viridiplantae; phylum Streptophyta; class Magnoliopsida; order Malpighiales; family Euphorbiaceae; genus Garcia; species Garcia nutans. Next base: position 6,775,411 of record CANTUV010000013.1, read on the forward strand.
GTTTGGCTATGATGATGAGAATTGAGAATGAAATGAATAATGAAATAATAAATGAATTGTGTGGCTAATGTGTTATTCCATTTTCAGAGTTTGTTGTTGGTGGCATGCCTATTATTAGTAACAATCTCTTGAAGTTAGGTTGGACTTGGTCCTTGAAGCCTAATTGAGATGTTACCACCCTTGAAGCTAGGTTGGGTTGGTTCTTGAAGCCAAGTTGGGTTGATACTTAGCATGCTTTGTTCCCCTTGAAGCTTGGTTGAACCTAATCCTTGAAGCCTAGTTGGGTTTATGATAATGATAAATGTGATAACAAAACCAAAGCATTAACTCTGAAAATTGAATGGCATATTAGTGTGTTTTGGGCCCATGCTTGTCTTTGTATTTAATGTGATTCTTGAATGGTAAAATTAATGGAACTATGAAGATGTAATATGAATGTTGTTATAACATTGAATAAAGTATGATGTGGAAATGTGATATTCTTTTAAATGATGTATGAGATTAATTGTGACATTATATTATATTAAAGCATCATGTTAGTATACTTTGTACTACTAAGCCGTTGGCTTAGCGCGATAGTGTTTGATCGCGCAGGTGACAGAGTTGAACCTGAGAGCTCCTCGAGACCAAGTGAGACTAGACATTGAGGATTTTCTTTTGGGACTTAAAGATCAGAGAAGAACTGCCAATCATGTATATATATATTTTATGTTTTGTAATCTTTGATTTATAACATATTTGTAATAATTTCCGCTGTGAATTAATAAATGTTTTCATATATGGTGTCTTTCGGATTTCTTTTAAAATGTTTGAGTTTGGTTTCACTTATTTACAAAGATATTTGTTGTGTATTATTTTTAAACTGTGACATTTTCTATATTTAGTATACGTATATTACGATCGTTTAAGCATGCTTGGTACGTATACGGGATATAGGGGTGTTACAATTGTTTTGGTATCAGAGCCTAGGTTTGAGATTCTCAACCTAGGTCAAGTGTAAGAAAAAGAATGTTTTGATTTTAAAAAGTGGATTTTTGAATAACATACATGTTGGTATTGGCAGTCTCTGATCTTTAATGAGAAGTATTCTACTGTGTTTGCAAATATAGGTTGTGATGGATCCTCATTTGCGTCAGTCAGTTAAGGGAAGTGCGGAGAGTGTTGCTCCTGATGATGGAGCTAGAGTGGATAGTGCTGGAGAGGCACCTGCTTCTGTGTCGGGGGGACCAGCTGGTGAGGATGTTCTACCAGTTTGGCTTAGGCATGTGGTAGAGATTATGAGGCAAGCACCAGTGCAACCACCGCCACCCCCACAGCCTTTGGTATCAGTGAGACAGTATGATAAATTAAGGAAGTTCAGAGCAGAAGATTTCTTGGGTACTATTGATCCAGCTGTAGCTGAGCAGTGGCTAGATAAAGTACAGAGAATATTTGTTCAGTTACAAGCCACTCCAGAAGAAAAATTTGATTATGCAAGATCCTTGTTGCAGAAGGATGCATATAACTGGTGGAAGACAGTGCCTCATGCTATGGATGATCCACCTACCTTGTCCTATGCTGATTTTCTAAGAGAGTTTGAATTGAAGTATACTCCGAGGGAGTATAAGGATGTGAAGAAAATGGAGTTTCTAAGCTTAAAGCAAGATCACCGGACTGTGACGGAATATGAGTTAGAGTTTATCCGGTTGAGCCAGTATGCTGGGGGTATTATATCTGATGAGATAGATAGATGTAGGAGATTTGAGGAGGGATTGAGGCCCTCTATCTTGTGTCTTGTGGCTGGATCTAGATATCATGATTTTTCCCAGCTTGTGGCAGCAGCTCGGAGTGTGGAAAGAGCTCAGGTTATTGCAGCTGCTTCAGAGGAAGAGATCAGGGTTAGAAGGCCCCAGTTTGAGGCAGGGTCTTCATCTGTGAAAAGAGGTAAAGGAAGTTTTGTTCCTCGAGTTAGTAGGAGTCAGAGGCCAGCTGGTAGGTCAGTTCAGTTTCAGAGGCAGAGATCAAGACCTACAGTTTCAGTGGCGAGTGCTCCGACCCCATTGACTCAGAGATCCACTCTGCCCATATGTATTCATTGTGGTAGGCCACATGGTGGTACTTGTTGGAGGACTGGGGTGGCAGGGGTATGTTTCAGATGTGGATCGCCTGATCATTTTGTTAGAGATTGTCCTGAGAGGCAAGAGCAGATGTCGGTAGATTCTGCAGCTTCTCGACCTAGTGTGAGGGGAGGTCGAGGAGGCAGAAGTTTCAGTAGAGGAGGCAGATCTAGGTTTAGTCCTAGGGGAGGTTCTACATCCAGAGAGAGTAGACCAGAGGAGACTGGATCTTCTCAGAGGATATATGTGATGCAGAGGCAGCCGGATGCTTCGGCAGTCATAGCTGGTACTTTTTCTTTATTTGGTATTTATGTACTTGCTTTGATTGATCCCAGATCCACAAATTCATATATTAGTGCATTTGTTTTGCCTGTGTCTGATATGCATGCTGAATCTCTAGGATTTGATGTATTGGTGACAAATCCTTTAGGGCATAGTGTGATTGTTAGCAAAGTGCACCGAGATAGTGCAGTGGTGGTTCAAGGTGAGGAGTTCCTTGGAGATTTGATTGAGTTGCCTTTTAAGGAATATGATGTGATCCTAGGCATGGATTGGTTATCTAGACATGGAGCTGTGGTAGACTGTAAAAAGAAAGTTGTTACTTTGAGAACCAGCGATGGTAGAGAGGTGTTAGTATCTAGTGAGCAAGGATAGCTAGCATCCTTGTTTGTTTCAGCTGTTGCAGCTAGAAGATTGATTAGAAAAGGGTGTGATGCTTACCTTGCTCATATTTTGGATACGAGAGTAAGGGGTTCTCAAATTGAGAGTATACCTACAGTTGCAGAATTTTCAGATGTGTTTCCAGAAGAGTTGCCAGGGTTGCCTCCTGAGAGAGAGGTGGAGTTTGGTATTGAATTATTGCCTGGTACCACTCCTATCTCTATTACTCCTTATAGAATGGCACCTGCTGAACTGAGAGAATTGAAAGTGCAGTTGCAGGAGTTGTTGGATAAAGGGTTTGTTCGCCCTAGTGTTTCACCGTGGGGAGCTCCTGTTTTATTTGTGAAGAAAAAGGATGGTACTATGAGATTGTGTATCGATTATAGGCAATTGAACAAGGTGACTATTAAAAATAAATATCCTTTGCCTAGAATTGATGATCTCTTTGATCAATTAAAGGGTGCAGCTGTGTTTTCCAAAATTGATTTGAGATCAGGGTACCATCAGTTGAGGGTCAGAGCTGAAGATGTTCCTAAGACAGCCTTTCGTACAAGGTATGGGCATTATGAGTTTCTAGTTATGCCTTTTGGTTTGAAGAATGCACCTGCAGCTTTTATGGATTTGATGAATAGGGTGTTTAGGCCCTATCTGGATCAGTTTGTAGTGGTCTTTATTGATGACATTTTGGTGTATTTGCGTAATGAGGAGGAGCATGACATGCATCTGCGGATTGTGTTGCAAATTTTGAGAGAGAAGCAATTGTTTGCTAAACTGTCGAATTGTGAGTTTTGGCTTGATCAAGTAACTTTTCTTGGTCATATAGTTTCAGCAGAAGGCATTAGAGTTGATCTGAGTAAAGTTGAGGCTATTTTGAATTGGTGTCCACCAAAATCTATGACTGAAGTTGGAAGTTTTCTGGGTTTGGCAGGCTATTATCGACGGTTTGTGAAAGGATTTTCTTTGATACCTACTCCACTTACCAGATTACTTCGGAAAGGAGTTAGATTTGTGTGGACAGATCAGTGTCAGGCTAGCTTTGAAAAGTTGAGAGAAATGTTGACTCAAGCGCCTGTTCTTACTTTACCTGTGGAAGATAAACCATAGGTGATCTACAGTGATGCTTCACATAGTGGTTTGGATTGTGTGCTGATGCAAGAAGGTAAAGTTATAGCTTATGCTTCTCGACAGTTGAAGCCGCATGAGCTTAACTATCTGACGCATGATTTAGAGTTGGCAGCCATTGTGTTTGCATTGAAGATTTGGCGACATTATCTATATGGAGAGAAGTGTTTTATCTATACAGACCATAAAAGTTTGAAATATTTGGGGGTGCAGAGAGAACTTAATCTTCGACAGAGGAGATGGTTGGAGTTGATTAAAGACTACGACTGTTTGATTGATTATCACCCTGGTAAGGCAAATGTTGTTGCTGATGCCTTGAGTCGAAAGTCTTTAGCAGGTTTGACTGTCTATTCGCTCTCGTTGCTTGTTGAATTGAGAGCATTGCATGTTAGTTTTATATCTTGTGATGATGGTGCATTGTTGGCACAGTTGCAATTGAAACCAATATTGTTGGATCAGATTAAAAAGGCTCAATTAGCTAATAAGAAGATTCAAAAGATTGTTTCAGATTGCCAGAGTGGAAAGAGTAGAGATTTTATTGTGAGAAATGATGGGAGTCTTTGGTTTAAAAACAGATTGTGTGTACCTGATGATGCTAATTTGAGAAGGATCATTTTAAAAGAAGCACATCAATCAGTATTTGCTATGCATCCGGGCAATACAAAGATGTATCATGATTTGAAGCTATATTACTGGTGGTCCGGTATGAAGAGAGACATAGCGGAGTTTGTATCCAAATGTCTCACATGTCAGAGGGTAAAAGCTGAGCATCAGGTTCCAACAGGGTTACTTCAACTGTTATCAGTGCCTGAATGGAAATGGGATAGAGTGACAATGGATTTTGTGTCTGGTCTACCATTAACACAAAGGAAGCATGATGCTATTTGGGTGATTGTGGATAGGCTGACTAAGACAGCTCATTTTCTCCCGGTTCGGATGGATTATTCTCTGGAAAGGTTAGCTGAGCTGTATATTCATGAGATTGTGAAGTTACATGGTGTCCCAATTTCTCTAGTGTCTGATCGAGATCCTCGGTTTACTTCAAGATTTTGGAAGAGTTTACATGGTGCTTTGGGTTCTCGATTACACTTCAGTACTGCTTTTCATCTGCAGACAGATGGGCAGTCAGAGAGAGTGATACAGATTATTGAGGACATGTTGCGAAGCTGTGTCATTGATTTCTCTGGAAGTTAGGATAGATTCTTATCACTTGTGGAATTTGCTTACAATAACAGTCATCAATCCAGTATTGGTATGGCACCATTCGAAACATTGTATGGTAGACGGTGTAGGACACCTCTATGTTGGAATGAACTTGGAGAAGGTAAGTTAATTGGTCCTGATTTAGTTAAAGAAACTGAAGAGAAAGTGAAAATGATTCGAGATAGGTTGAAAGCAGCTTCAGATCGACAGAAGTCTTATGCAGATTTAAAAAGAAGAGACATAGAGTTTGAGATTGGAGATAAGGTATTTTTGAAAGTGTCTCCTTGGAAGAAGATCCTGAGGTTTGGTCGAAAAGGGAAATTGAGTCCTCGTTTCATTGGACCGTATGAAGTTTTGGAAAGAGTTGGGCCAGTTGCTTATCGGCTTGCTTTACCACCTGAGTTGGATAGGATCCATAATGTATTCCATGTTTCTATGTTGAGGAGATACAAGTCGGATCCATCTCATGTTTTGCCAATTGAAGCTATCGAAGTGAGTTCAGATCTGACATTTGAAGAAGAACCAGTTGCTATTTTGGCATATGAAGTGAAAGAGTTGAGGAATAAGAAAGTGCCTTTGGTGAAAGTTCTATGGAAGAATCATGGGAGAGAAGAGGCAACTTGGGAAAGTGAGCAAGCAACGCGAGATCAATATCCTCAGTTATTTCGGACTTGATAACAGGCAATTTCGAGGACGAAATTTCTTTTTAGATGGGGAGAATTGTAATATCCCAATGTATGACTTAGAAGTTTTGAATATTGTTGTTGTTTTAAGTTGGATTGAATGTATATGTTAGTTGCAAGAGAAAAGAAATTGAAAAGAGAATGTTTATGTATTGTTTAAAAAGGAAAGTAGTGTGTAGAGAGTAAGTGTATATGTTGGGTATATGGTAATATATATAACATATATATTGGTCAAAATGAGTGGTCAAGGGAAGAAGATATTTTATTTGTTATATGTGAAATTACTTTAAAGGGCACTTGATTAGAAGAAAGCTAGAACAAGTGAGAAGAGGGTATGTTGGTAATTTTCTTTGTGGAACACTTGGTGGAGATTTAAAGAGAAGTTGACTTTGTTTTCTTCATCATCTTTTCTTCTTTTCCATGTGTGTGGCCGGCTCCTTCAAAGACAAAAGGAAGCAAGAGAGCAAGAGAGGTTCTTGAAGTTCTAAGCTCAAATTGAAGGAAGAATTAAGTGATTAAGTTGGAGATTTGTGAAATTTATCAACTTTGGTAAGTTCTTTCTCTTGTTTCCTTTGTTATTTTTGAAGTTGTGTTTGAGTTGAGTTATGATTTGTGAATATCATGATTTGTGTGTTTGTGATTTGTTTATAAGTGTTGAAGTTGATTTTTAAATGAGAAGTTAAGTTGGTGTTTGAATTGAAAGAGTGAGTTGTGTTTATATTAGGGTTTTGAAGTGATAAGTGAAGTGTAACTTGAGTTTAATCAAGTATTTTCATAGATTTTCATGTTGTTTGTGTTTGTTGGAGTTGTAAGCTCAAAATATGTGATTTTGATGGAAGGCAGTAGCATTGTGAATGCCACGCCCGTGGCCTTGGTTGCCATGGCCGTGGAGGTGTAGAGCATGGGAGGCAGAATCATAATCTAACCCACGCCCGTGGGGGTTGAGGTGGCCACGGCCGTGGGCTTTTAAATGTGATGTTAAGTGATACTTTGTAATCTAAAGGTTTAAGATGAAGTTAATAAGTGATAAATTGTATGGAAATTCATGTATTGTCTCAATTTTTGGATTAGGTTTTGAAAGAAGGTGAGTTGCCCTAGTTTGGGAAGTGAAGAATCTTGGAAAAGGAAAGTGTTTAGAGTAGTGTGAATTGTTATTGAGGTAAGTACAAATCTTGCATTATTGCATTGTTAATGCATATGAATAATGTTATGCTGTGTACAATGTGGAACATACATTCATATGATGTTGAGATTGAATATACATTTGATGATATTGATGATGCTTATGACCAATGTACTTTGTTATATTTATGTCAATGATGCCATAAGTATAATGTAAAGGATATGATGTAAATGATTGTGTATTTGAAAGATGAGTTGCTATAATGTTATGTTTGCATAATGTGAATTGAGATAAGTAAGGCATCTATGCCTATGTGATGATGTTTAATGTATTTGGTTATGTATACTTGAATAATGAAGTGTGATAATGTAAATTGAGACATGATAAGATATGAGGCCATTGTGATTGGCTATGATGATTCACAAGAGACATGAAGCCATTGTGTTTGGCTATGATGATGAGAATTGAGAATGAAATGAATAATGAAATAATAAATGAATTGTGTGGCTAATGTGTTATTCCATTTTCAGAGTTTGTTGTTGGTGGCATGCCTATTATTAGTAACAATCTCTTGAAGTTAGGTTGGACTTGGTCCTTGAAGCCTAATTGAGATGTTACCACCCTTGAAGCTAGGTTGGGTTAGTTCTTGAAGCCAAGTTGGGTTGATACTTAGCATGCTTTGTTCCCCTTGAAGCTTGGTTGAACCTAATCCTTGAAGCCTAGTTGGGTTTATGATAATGATAAATGTGATAACAAAACCAAAGCATTAACTCTGAAAATTGAATGGCATATTAGTGTGTTTTGGGCCCATGCTTGTCTTTGTATTTAATGTGATTCTTGAATGGTAAAATTAATGGAACTATAAAGATGTAATATGAATGTTGTTATAACATTGAATAAAGTATGATGTGGAAATGTGATATTCTTTTAAATGATGTATGAGATTAATTGTGACATTATATCATATTAAAGCATCATGTTAGTATACTTTGTACTACTAAGCCGTGTGCTTAGTGCGATAGTGTTTGATCGCGCAGGTGACAGAGTTGAACCTGAGAGCTCCTCGAGACCAAGTGAGACTAGACATTGAGGATTTTCTTTTAGGACTTAAAGATCAGAGAAGAACTGCCAATCACGTATATATATATATATATATATATTTTATGTTTTGTAATCTTTGATTTATAATATATTTGTAATAACTTCCGCTGTGAATTAATAAATGTTTTCATATATGGTGTCTTTCGGATTTCTTTTAAAATGTTTGAGTTTGGTTTCACTTATTTACAAAGATATTTGTTGTGTATTATTTTTAAACTGTGACATTTTCTATATTCAGTATACGTATATTACGATCGTTTAAGCATGCTTGGTACGTATACGGGATATAGGGGTGTTACATTAATGCACTTTAATTTTAGAAGTCTATTCTAATAAATTATAATTCATAATTTAAGTTCAATTATCACTTTAAAGTCATATTTTAACACAATTTAAGTAATTAAATTCAATTTACATTGATTCTTTACAAATTTCCTATGAAAATCCTAGTTTCATTTCTTTCTCTCCCAAACTATCATCAATCCTAACTATTTCAATCATTTAACAATAAAATCATTGTCTCCATATCAAAATAACATCATCCAACACCATTTAAACAATTATATACACCTCTTTCAACAACTCACTTTTTGACATAATTGAAATTCTAAAGAAATCAACTTAAATACATGGTAAACTTACCTCTTTCTTGAAATTTCCTTAAAACTCTTTAATTCCTTCAAGAAACTTGAAGAATTTTATGAAATGAATAAGTAAATATTTTCCCTTTGCTCATGGAGGAATTCGTCCAAACTAGAAGAAGATGATAAAGAAAATGAACATGAAACTTTTGACTTTTATTCTTTTTTTTTAATTCTAGCTACATAAATATATATTATTTAATTAGTTAATGTGTTAATTAATAATTAATTAATATCTAAATTTCCCATCATCTTCCACTACCCAAAAATTATTTTAATTTTCAATTTTTTTAACTTTTAACATTTTACTAATCTTTGACTTTAACTATTTACTTTTTGACTTTTCTACTTTCTAACAATATTTATATGTTATGTATATTTTACTTATATTATATATATTTATTATTTTCCTCCTTCCATAACCTTCTAAATTATTTATTTAGTTATATTTTAATAAAATTACGGCCATTACAAAAAGTCACATCTTCTTTTTCATAATAAAAAGGAGAATAAATATTTTCTCAAAATAGAAAATCAATTTTCAAACTCGTGCTTACCAAACTTATTAGAGATTTACATGGTGGTGTTGTGTGAGACTAAACCCAAATGAGCATTTCAGCTTCATGTTTCCAAGCAAGCTAGATCAGTGCTGGGGCAAGGCCTAATAGTTGGCGACTCCATTAGGGTTAAAATTTTCAAAAAAAAATATTTTCATGGGCTCTTTTCAAATAATTTTTTTTCTTTTTGATTGGTTTTTTTCTTTTATCATACATGAGGGTTCTTTGCCCTTTAATTTAGGAAACCTTTTGGTTAGCAAGTAGCATCCACTTTGCAACCTTCGTTAGGAATGTTGAGGGATAGTAAAATCATCTAACCCATAATGAATCCTTAATCCATTTAGGGTGTAACAAACATGCATATATTGTTGAAACCATGCTAGATTCATTTATCTAACATGTGGTTAGGTATATAGCTATCTTAGCGTGATGTGACCTTTTGGCGTGGAGGGCCTCATCCACCATCCTTTGAATTTGTTCGGGCTCCATTGTTTTAGGTGAGCAAGTGATTGAGTCGTTGCTAGATACTTAATCTCCGGTGTAGGTCGGATTATTGTAAGCTTTTGGACTATCATAATCCAGGGCTGTGAGCCAGAGAGGATCAATGATATGAGATGCAAATGTATGCATGTATGCATGTATGCACAAACAATCAATAGATAAGGATAAATAGGATGTTCCTTCCAACCTTATAACATCCACACACGAATGGCGTGTCTCTTTTCCTAGGTATATGGTTAACAAAATACTAACATGGGGTATCTTGCTTTCGAATAATTCCCTCGGACGTTTTAACCAATAGTTATACTTTCGAAAATGAAAATCAATCCATGATAATTCCCATTAATTAGGTTTTAATCCATTCAACCTACTAAAGTAGCTTTTATGCTATGTTGGATTAAAATGAAATTAAGAGGTTTATTATAAATAGATTTCTCACTTGAAAAAGGTAACTAATGGGTCATGCCAAAAACAAGCCCATGGTTAATTTATTCTTAGTGTAAACTAGGCCCACAATTGATTTTTGGTATTTCATAATTGACCTAAATATTTTTGCAAGCTCTTTGTAAGAAAAGGTTGGGTGAAAAATAGTTTTGTTTCTAAGCCCATTGTAAAAAATTTTTAAAAAATGGATTTTGGGCTTAGTATTTCGGCTATGGGCCAAAGAATCTTTGATTTGTTTTTAGAAAAGTCTTATGTCCAAAAACCATCTTGAAAAATTTTGAAAATAGTTTTGGTCTTTTGGATTTTAAAGAAAATTTTATTTTTAGCTTACAATGCACTTAGGTCATATTAGAAAAAGAACAAACCAAATAAGCCATGATTTAAGCCAAGATAAATTAACCATAGTCAAACAACATGCATTTGGGGTAAAACCTAAGGAAAGTAACTAGGCCAATTACATGAGCTTTAGTCTTTGGGTTAAAAGGCTTAGGTTCCCATAGCAAGTATATACCAAATGGTACGAGGCTATGAGTAGTTATGCCATGCTCGATCTCCATACCTTGAGTGAAAGTATGGTATCCCTTACATAGCATAACACGGGTAACACGGGCGTCCTAACTCATGCACACGATGCAATCTAAGATGATGCAATGGATAATATCATTATAAGAAAGAATAGAATAATATAAAGACCAACGGAATCAACTTCTCTTATCCCCAGTAGAGTCGCCACTGTGAGCGGGGATTTTTGCCCCCACTCCCGGTGGAATGGTTCTTGCGACTTCGGCACTGTTTAGGCTCGGGGCCTTAGAGAACATGGACCTAAGTTAGGAGAAAATGGAGTTGCCACCCGGACGAGCCGGGAAAAAAAAGAAAGGGGTGGATGACTCGATTCCAAAGGAATCCCCAACCCCTTAATGGGTTCAAAAAGTTGGGTACATGTGGGGAAGGTGAGAAATGGCCCAGCACCCCCACAACGCCCGGTTCACTGGAACCGGCCTCCTTTACAGGACTTAATATTATAAAATTCTTAAATATAATAATATTATCCATATTACACACAATAATTAAAAGAAATCATCAATATATTAAAATCAAAGCAATGTCCAAACAAAGCAAATAAATGGACACCCATCCAAGGATGGAAACATGTCCTTACATCACATGCCTAAATAGGACACCCACCAAAAGGTAGAAACATGCCCTTTACATAGGTTCTAAAATAGAAAAAGCAAATTAAATTACATGATGTTTAACTAATGAGGTACCCACCAAGTGGAAACATACCTATTACAACTTTTGGAAATCTAAATTAATTGATAAAAGTAAATAATCATTCATCATAAATAAATCATTCATCAAAGCTATTAATAAAAATATAAAATAAACATCCATCCATGATAAATTAAATAAATCAAGTATTGAAATTAAATTAAAGCACAAGAGATAAATCAAAGTATAATCAAGTATAAAATTGAATAAAGCAAGTAAAAGTTCAATTATAGCTACTGTGACTTTTTATGGAATTAAAATAGATTAGGGTTTTATGTTTTAAAAGGTTGGTAAGACTCTTTGATTAACTAAATTAATATTTGAATGGTGAAATCATGAAACTAGGGTTTTAGACATTTTAAAATACTTTGATTTGTGATTTTTTGTTATTGGGTTTCTAAGCTACTGTGTAAATTTTATGTTTTTATGTTTTTTAATGTTTTAAAAGGATTGGGGTTCATAAAAATTAGGGTTTAAGGTTTTAAAAGGGTTTAGAGTTTAATATCTTAGGTTTGGAAATTGATTTTTGGATTTAGTGTTTTAGAATTAGGGTCTCGGGTGATTTGTTGATTTTACGATTTGGAAAAATAATTTGATGATTTCATGAGATTTTATAAGTTTAAACCAAACAAGTTAAAGTTTTTTATAAAATAGAAAGATTTACATAATTAGAAAAAGTATTTTTAGGGTTTTTATAAGAAAACAGAATATGTTTTAAGAGTTTACATAATTTGGAAAGTAAATTGGAGTTTTGGGGTTTTGAAGAAAAAAAATTAATAACTTTAAATTCTTTGGCAAATAAAGCAACGGATTAGTGTTTTTGACTTTAGAAAAACTAAATTAAAGTCCAAAGGTTTTTTAATTTTGAATGACACAATTTCCTAATTTTAGCTACTGTGTAAAAAATAATTAAAGAAAATCAATTAACACATACCTTCTTTTGATGATTCCTCCAAAAATTGTTTTTCTTGGATGAACTAGCTCCAAAGACAAACCTTTTTTAATTTTGAATTGCTTAAATCGTGATGCTGCTGTTCCAGAAAAAGGTTGAATTGAATTGCTTCTTTTCCTTCCTTGATTTGGTTTCAAATTTTCCAAGCCACTGTTGGATTTTTCCTCCTTTTTTAATTGCCTTTGGTCCTTATTTATAGTGGTTTGATATGGTTTTTTCCTAATTAGTTAAGGTAAGTAATATTAATAAAAAAAAGAAACCGAAACCTAATTGAATTAGGTTTCAAAAAATTTACGTCGAAAAAATTGCACTGTCGAAAAAAATTGCCACAGGAAAAAATGCGTTGGCGAAATTTTTTTGCCGCAGTTGGCTGCGGCAGCGCGCGTGAAATAGACTCGTAGACATTTCGCAGGCAGAAAAATTCTGCGTGCCAGCTATTTCGCAGGCAGAATTTTTTCTGTGCGAAATGCCCACGGGCCCGGGCGACTATTTTTTTGCCGCCGATTTTTTCGACTCTGATTTTTATTTTTATTTTTATTTTTTGACTTTTATTTGTTTATTTCTATTTTTTATTAATAAAAATTAGATACTAAAGCAAAAATTATTTAATAAAAATTATTTTGGACCAATTAGACAACAAAAATTATTTTAAACTAAATAAAACATATTGGACCTGATTGGGTCAAAAATTAAGGGTCTACACAAGCCGTAGGCCACACTTGCCAATTCACCGCAGGCTTGGCCCAATTGCCAGTTCGCCATCCAAAGTTCGGTCTATTATTTCATTAATTAAACTGAAGTTAATTCGGTCTTTTATTTTCTTAATTGAGGTATATTCGATTTCAGTAAGCATTAGGGTTAACGGGTTAACAATTGCCTATAAATATGAGATTTTAATAATAAACGAGGGATTACAATTTTTTTGAGAAGCAAGAAGGACACAAGCAACAAGCAACCACAGAGACAGAATCCTCGGCCAGAAATCAAAGATTGGAGAGGCAGAAGCTTGGATTAATTCTCTTAATTTGATGGGGCCTTCAAATGTAGGTATGTTCATCTAATTTTTATTTATTAAATCAGTAATAATCTTCATCTTTCAAACTATCATCACACTATCTAGGTTATCAAATTCCTTCTTTAATTTATTTCATATAGTAGCTTAATTTGTTTCATATAGTAACTTAAGTTTCAAGATAAATCAATAATATATTCATCAAAACACTAATCAAATTCCCAACCCTTATATAGTCTTACAATTTTTCAAAACATTAATCTATTTTCAAAAGACTCAATCTATTTTCCTAAATTTCCCAAAACCTAATTAGTTTCACAAATTATAAAAATTACTAAAATATTTTCCTAAATCTCCAAAACCCTTATCCTTGTTTTCATAATTTCTAAAAATATTAATTCTATTTCTAAATCTTAATCTTGTTCTCCTAAAACCTAAAAATTCCATTTTTCATCCCTAGAACCTAAAGTCTTGATTCTCATCATAAAAAACCCTAAATTGAAGCATAAACCCTAATTGAAGCAAAAACCCTAAAATTGAAGCATAAACCCTAATTTGAAGCATAAACCCTAAATTGATATATTTATTGCTTTATTTAAGTTTAAAGCTTAGATGTGATTATTTTATGGATAATTCATTAATGCTTTGTTTTTATGAATGATTTGTTTTAAATTTGCTAATGGTGAATGATTGAATGATTTAATTTGATTGATTTATTATTTTAATATTGATTATTTTAGTTTCAAAGATGTAAGAAGTATGTTTCCACTTTGTGGGTACCTCATTAGTTAGGTTTAATATAATTTAATTTATTTTTAGTTTTGGGATTAATGTAAAGGACACGTTTCCACCAAAGGTGGGTGTCTTGCTTGATTTTGGACATTAGACATTGTAAGCACATCTTTTCATATTTTATGGGCTCCCATTATTATTTTGTTTGGACCTTCTTTGATTTCAATACAATGAATATTAATTTACTTTCATATATGTGTAATATGGATAATGCTATAACAAGCTAAGAATTTAATAATATTGAGACTTGAAAAGGAGGCTGGTTCCGATGAACCGGGCGCTGTAGGGGTCCTGGGTCATTCTCACCTTCCCCACGCGTACCTAACTTTTTGAACCCATTAGGGGTTAGGGATTCCCTAGGAATTGAGTCATCCACCCCTTTCTTTTTCCCGACCCGTCCAGGTGGCGACTCTATTTTCTCCGGGTTTTAGCCCATGCTCTCTAAGGTCCTGAGCCTAACAGTGCCGAAGTCGTAAGAAACATTCCACATGGGAGTGGGGGCAAAAATCCTCGCTCACACATAAGTTGGCATATTTTTAATCACCTCAAGTAAGGGAAGATTAATACTTACCAGTGAGAGCATGTTATAAATTTCAAAAAATTATTTATCTTGCTTCTCATTTTTTAACCTGCTTGGGAAAGGAATTGGCGGTCTGCAAGGATTTGGAGATTTGTGCAATTTTGGTGAAGTGGATGTCTCCTCACTCTCCTCCTTTGATTCTATTGGTGGAGCTTTTCTTTCTTGTATTTCCTCGCCATTTTCTCAAATTATACCTATATGCAAAGAATCATCAATTTTATTATCAATTACCTTACCATTTCTTAGAACCATGATTACTTGGGCTTGCTTCGATTGACTCATAAATTTTCCTTTTTGATGTGCTTGAATTTGATTAGCTAGTTGACCAACTTGAGTTTCCACCTTTTTAAGCGATGCTTCCAAAGTGTCAAACCACTTGTAATTCACTTCTTGATTTTGAGTGCTTATTTGAATGAAAGCATTCAAATTGTCTTCAAGTGAAGGCTTCTTAACTTGCTTATGATGTGAAGCTTGACCTTGAAATTGTGGACCTCTTTGATAAGGTTGGAAGGTTTGTTGAGTTGGAATATGTTGTTGATTCTTCCACGAAAGATTTGGGTGATTCCTCCAACCGGGGTTGTAAGAATTTGAGTATAGGTCATTTCTACACCTTTGCTGGAAACATTCAAAGGCATATGCTTGCTCTTGACATTCTTGGAATTGATCAAAGCTTGAAGGGCACATATTTGCATTATGCCATCCCACATGATGCACATGTTTCTTGACTCGGCATGGCTATGCTTCCTCTTACATTTAGCATCTTAACTTGTCTTAATAATTCTGCTAACTACCTTGGTATTTCAGAATTTGAGTTCAACTCATATGCTCCTCTATGCCTTTCCCCGATACTCTTTTACTGTGAATTTGCTCCTAATATTTCAAATAATGCAACATTATCCACTGTGTTTTGACATTGTTAAGTTAGCCCATCATAAAAGAATTGGTTGAGCAATTGTTGTGGATAATTATGATGAGGACATTTGAAACAATAAAGATTTGAAATGTTCCCATGCCTCATGAAATAGTTCTCCATCAAATTGGGTGAAAGTTGCAATACTCCCCCTAAGCTCCTTTGTCTTTTGTTGTGAATAAAATTTTCCCATGAATTTATTGTACACTTCAGTCCATGTAGTTAAAGAATTCTCCGGTAAAGTTATCAACCATGCCTTCTCCCTATCTTTCAAACTATATAAGAAACATCTTATTTTAAGTTCATCTTCTGTTAAGGCTTGCAAAGGGAATGTATGCAAGGTTGTGTAAAAATCTCGAATGAAGTTGAGAGGATCTTCATTAAGAAATCCATGGAGGGAGGGCAACATACTATAATGAGTATTTTTTAGTTCATAATTTCTTGTTGTGTTGCTCAACCGTATACATGATGCAGTTACCCCAATAATCGATCGGGCAAACTCCTTCATGGGTGGTTCCTCTACTTCACCCATTTCTACTTCCGTGTTCTGCTCGAATTGCTCTACGGTGTTTTCTCCCTCCTATTCCAAAGGATCCACTTCCTTGGTTCTAGGATGTCTATGGACATTGTCTACAAAGGGAACAAGTTCGTTGCCTTGTGATATTCTTCCTTGCATAAATCATATGTGTAATTCAAAAAGGAACGCTTTAAACAATTAAGCAATTAAAATAAAAGAATCAAACTATTACTAAAAATAGCCTTCCCCGGCAACGACGCGAAAAACTTGTTGCGCTCTAGTAAACACTACTACAAAGAGACACTCACAACTATACGAGGTTATTGTAGCAATGGTGATTACACTAAGGTCGTCTCACAAGGATGGTGGTGTTCATAATAGTTTAAGTAAAACAATTATTAAAGTTGAATGTATGTTGTTGAAATGGTAAAATGTGATTAAAATTTAAAAGTAAAAGGAGTATTATTTGTGCAAGATAAATTCAAATTCTTGGAATGGTACCTAGGGTTTATAAATCAATTTAATTGAAGCTTAATTCTCAATTATCCATTAATACAATCTTGTAATTTAATTTGTTTCTTTTGATTAATTATCAATTATCAATTCTTTAGTTCTCACATTCATAAATTAACAACAACCAATTGCTTCAAAATTGCAAATTAATTTAACCCTAGAACTTATATTTCTAATTCATTCTTAGGGTGGTTGATTACATAGTTTCAATATTGAATTTCACCTCTCAGTCTATCATTCAATATTAAGGGATCATTAGGTGGCGAATCTATCAACCTAACATATAATCCAATGCTAACAACAAATAACAAGGTATATTAATGGAAATATCAAATCAAGTCATTCAATCAAATCTACTACAATCCTAGGTATAGTTAATTTAGCTCATCATAATTTCAAAGTAAACAATCATCTCAATATAAATCAAATCCAAATTATCCATTGAAATATTAATGTTCATCACAAAACAATAATAATCTAGAAATGAATTAAATAAGAGAATAAGAAAAACCACTTGAGATGTCAAGAGTTGAACTTCTGATTCTTCCTCCTAGCTCAACTTTGAATATGATGAAAAACTCCCAAGCACTCTTAAAACCTTCAATCAATTGTTGAAAGATAAAATGAAAACTCTCTCAAGCCTCAAACTCTTCAATCAAAGCTTTTTGCAAACCCTAACCCTCTTCAAGAGCTTGTTCACCCAAACACTATCTAAAAACATGAAAGTCACTTGCATATGGAAGAATATGAAGATGAAAGGAAAAAATGAAATTGTCCATGGTGATGAAGATGGTCTCCCCCCTCTATATTCATCTCCCTCCAATTATTTTTTAATTCTAAGACAAAAAGAGTTCCCTTTTCCAACTCACCTCACTCCCATTTATCCCCTCTTTCTTCATTCTTAAATCTTTCATCCCATAAAAACATCTCACTTTTCAATTATTTTAAAATAAAATTCCTCTTGTCTCCCACCTTGTCCCCCATCAAATCGTGCAAACAATTTAAAGAGACCACACAAGACATGGCCAAGTCATGAGTGACTTAGCAGTGTCACTCAACTTTCCATTGGACACGGCTAAGTCATGAGGTAATGTCCCTTGCTGCCAAGTTTAAAAGTTTTGCCTTCTTAAGTGGGACACAACCAAGAACAAGTTATCTTGGCTGTGTGATGTGACACAGATGGGTGACAAGGCCAAGACTCTTACTTGTGTTCAGTTCTGCCAAAATTGCATTTGTTTCTCTTCTTTCTTGTGAAAGACACGTCCAAGATGGTTGCCCATGTCTCCTTCTACCTGCAAGTCTTCTCATATAGAATGTTACATGGCCAAGATGGCTGTCTGTGTTCAACACTACCTTATCCTCTTGTTTCCATGGGAGGGGACACGACCAAGACTTGTGCATGTGTCTCATTCTGTCAAAATTTCCACATTCTTTGATGATGGACACGGTTAGGCTAGTAAGTGTCTTGGTCATGTCTTAATGTCTTTCTACCAAATTTAGATCCAATAAGTGAATTTAAGCTGCATTTTTGCACTTCAACCTAAATCAAATACTTTAAGCAATCTTAAACACAAATTAAAGGAAAAATTAACTAAAAGCCAATATAATTACCCTAAAAATACATACATAAATGATCAAAACATCCACCAAATTGAAAGAGTTGAACCAAGCTTACTGCCTTACTACCCGAGTCCACTTTTGAGTTTTGAGAGAGGGAAGCAATCATAAGACAATTGTTACTACCTTGTTAGTTGTTGTGCCTTGAGTGTGTGTTAATTTTGTGTTTCTTTTGTTGCTAACTGCAGCTACCCTTTTTTATAGGAACAAATTAGGTTAAAGTTGGTTCCTAATCCCAACTTATTCGAGCTTAATCAGAATTTAATCAAACTCAATTTATTTTTTGCTCGGATTAGGTTGATTTAAACCAACCCAAACCCATTTAACTTTGAATTGAACTATTTTAGCACTTTTAAAATTTGAACCGGCTTATTATATGCCTTATAAAACTAGACCAATCTAATAAAAAGCTTTAAACTAGGTTTAAGCCATTAAAAATGGACCAAACTTGACTAGGCCTCTATTAATCAAGATCAAACTAGCTTTAGGGCCAAAGTTTAGGGTCTATAGTTTTGCCCCCTGCTTGAACAATCTTGAATTCATTCAGAGAGTGAAAAACAACATGACTTTGAGCTGGTTTTAGATAGGAATGGGTTCTGGACCTAGGAATTGGTTTGGGTTCTATAACCGAGACTGGCTTGGATTCTTGATCCAAGTTTGATTTAGATTTTGGACCCGAGGTTGATTTGGGTTATAGACCTAAGGTTTGTTTGGGTTCTGGAATTGAGGTTGGTTTGGGTTCTGGATCGAGACTAGGTTGGGTTCTTGACCTGAGGTTGATTTGGGTTTTGGACTCTAGGTTGGTTTGGGTTCTAGACTTGAGACTGGTTTGGATTCTGGACCTGAGGTTGATTTGGGTTCTAGACTCGAGATTGGTTTAGGTTCAAGACTCGAAGTTGGTTTGGGTTTTGGACTAGAGACTAGTTTGGGTTTTAGACCTGAGGTTGATTTGGATTCTAGACTCGAGCTGGTTTGGGTTCGAGACCTGAGGTTGCTTTGGATTCTAGACCCGAGATTGATTTGGGTTTTGGACCCAAAGTTGATTTAGGTTCTGGACTCGAGATAAGTTTGGGTTCTGGACCCAAGGTTAATTTGTGCTTTAGACCCGAAGTTGGTTTGGGTTTTAGACCCAAAGTTAGTTTGGGTTTTGGACTCAAGACTGATTTGGGTTCTAGACCCAAGACTAGTTTGGGTACTGGACAGGAGATATCCGCAAAAATTTAATTTCAGTAGTTAGTAAAGGATTTGCAAAAAATATTTTTTTGACACGCAAAAATGTAGACCCACAATAAATATCAACTTACTGTGTGTACATGTACTGTGTTTCAAACACAAATTATTGAAAGGAGACATAAATTATTGAAAGGAAACATGAATTATTGAAAAGAAACATTAATTATTGATGTACATGTTACTTTGCTTTGTTACTTAAGCTAAGCACATGAATATGCTTAGCTTTTTTTTTTTTAATAAACTTGATATTATCCTTCAGGCTTGTTTTCTATAAATTGGAGGCAGTATACATGAAATTAGTTCATTCAAACCTTCAAGCAAATTTCACTCTCAAGTTCTTTTTTCAATAAGAATTCTCAACGTGCACTATATATAAAAATGGTGGCCAATCAACACGCATTTAGGACTAGGCCCCATGTGGATGCCAAATTAAATGCTTACCTCAAGAACAGTGGGTTGGATTGGGTTCCCCTTCTAGCGGGAATGCATCTCCATCGTAGTTCAAAAAAAGCACAAGTAAGCTCCTTCTCTACTTGTTTATATTTTGCTGCAATTTTTTTAGTATTATTATTATTAAGGCTTATATACTGACCTTGTCTGCTTACCTTTGCTATGGCAGTATGATAGCTATGTAATTCATGTTGGACGAGATGTTCACAAAGCCTATCGTGGTATGACCGAGTGCCTCCTCCATTAAGGAGGATGATCGAGGAATGCGGCTTCAAGGAATTCATTCAGCAGTTGCCATCAAAGGGGTACCAAATTGATAGATGTGTAATCTAGGCACTCTTGGAAAGGTGGATGGACACCACCCACACTTTTCATTTGCATGTGGGCGAAATGACCATTGGTTTGGTTGAATTTTCTACAATAACGAATTTGAAATGAATTGGGTTGCAAGTTTCTTTGACTAATGATATTTTGACCTCGGATGAGATTCGACAACTTATTGGTCTAAGGACCAAGTATAAAGGAGCATGCAAGATAAAATATGAATATATCCGAGATTATAGGATGAGGCACACATAACCAATACACGATGAACGAGCTGAATAATATACCTGAGGGTTCTTGCTATATTTACTTGCAACGACCATCTTATGCAGTACTTAGGTAGTTGTTCACCTGTTGGTGTTATGGGCTTTAGTTGATTTTTATCTCGTGCCATTATATGCTTGAGAGGAGGCTAGTTTCACCTACCTTTATCATGGCTTTTATAAAATTTTTAAAACAAAAGATCTTTCACTGGCTTCATGGTCATCACAGAAGTATGAACTTCCATAATTATTGAATCAAGTAATGTATTGGTATAAGCTTGACCTTTGTAATTTATTCATGCAGGTGTGGGCATATAAGCACAATCTCACGAGGGTCCCCAGTGTTACTGGGTGACAAGTTGCATACCCTAGGCTGAGCCGATGGCTGTTAGGTTGTACAGAGGTGCCTGGTAGCCATCACGTGCACACCCAGTGCTACCATTTAATTTGCCTGACCTGGGATTAGGTAAAGAGATGGAGTTAGCATTACTGTTAAAAATTAATGAGAAAGATGTATTGCCTATTTGGTTATCTTGTAGGTGAACATTGCTTGGTGGAGGGCTGACGAAAGGATGTACTAGACTCTTGCTATGAATAATGCATTACCCTTGCAAAATTCCTGCAGGGTCATTGCCAGGCCGGTTTCCAGTGGTTGGTTCCTTGGCGAGAGAGTGCACAACTGGTTTGTTGGTTTTGATCAAAGGCAGGTTCCACAAACATTCTTATATCTGTGCTGAATTGCTTATTAATGCAAAAAAATTCTTAGAAGCAAGCTCGGAATGGGTTTGATGTCGATGCCTTTTGCTTATGTCAGAGGTGTCATATACTGAGTTCATTCAGGATCAGCTTCTGTACTTTGAATTTTCCTCTATTGGTGTTGAGGTTCTTGAAGAACAACAGGAGGAGGAGGAGGGGAAGAAGAAGAAGAAAAAGATGATGATGATAATGATGATGATGAAATAGGTGATGAGATGAGTAATGAGGAGGATGAAGAGGGGAAGGTGAAGGCAGAGGAGGGCATGCTTTCCATGCGCATGATGGCTCCAGGGTTGTTTCTTCAGAGGTTGATCAAATATATCCAGTTGTTTATCCAAGACTACTTGTCTTTGGACTTTTCTAACTTTTATGAATTTTTCAGCTGATCGGACAGTCAGGTGGTTCCAGTCATGATGAAGCTGGTCCTTCTCATATAGCTCCAATGCAGCTGCATATTCCATATATGCTGCCTTATGTTGATCTGTCTTTTGGTCCTTAAGGCTTTGATATGAATTAACTGATTTTCAACCTTATTTCATATTGATTTATGCTGCATGTATGCATGAAAAATGCATAGACTTACATTTTCCTTTTTTGGTTCATAGCGAATGCTTGAGAAACAAAATAGAAAGTTGCAAGAAGAACTAGTTGGCAACCGCCGGCATGCAGACTACCTTGAAAGAAACTTTCAAATCTTTCAGTTTTAGAGTTACAGGGATCCTGGTGCATCTTCGTTAAGCGAGCCCCGAATTGATGACCATGACGCGCCTCCTCCTTTCTCAGGCGACGACTATTATAGAATCGACTTTCAGGATAATAGGGACCGAGATGCTTCTTTCTCAAGTAGATTCTAGGTGGATGATATATTTCCTCCTCCATCAAGTGATGAATTTCTTAGGGCTTTATTTGATTATTGACCGCCTCCCCCTTCATAGTGATTGTCTTGTATTTTTTAAAAAAACTTGTATTAAATTTAATGTATACATAAAGACTTGTAAATATATAAGTTTGACTTTTCAACCTTTTTTTTTTTTTTTACTTCTGGGCCTTTTTTTAATAATTACTTTGACATCTCTATATATACACATAGATATACACAAATTCCATGTTGAATTCATTCAAAATGGATTTGACATGGACTAGAATTTACTACATGCAGACTCTTGATTTTAGCCCTGACTAGTCCATTGCCTGAGTCATAAACCTTTTTGATTAGATGGTATAATGGTTGAACCTTTAAAATCCTAAAGAGATTTGTTTTGAAGATTTGGTCGGCTCTGATTTGATATTAGGGCATTCAGGGGTTTGTCCGAGTCAAACCGGGCCTCCCAATTCAATATAGGATAGCCCATATCGAATTGGTAAAGTCCCAATTTGATATGGGAGAGTCCCATATCAAATTGGGACTTTCCTAATTCGATATGGGACCTTAACTTAAGGTCACATGTCGAATTGGAAGCCCCATTTCGATATGGATAGTTTCCATATCGAATTGGGCCCAATTCGATATGGACCCATACTTTATCGGATTAAAATTGTTTTACTTCAAATACAGTCTTGGTTTGCCTCGAATTGATATGGTTCAAACCCGATATGGTCACAGTTTGTGTCAAATTCATTAATTTGATATGCAACAGGAATCCATTTTTAAAAAGGGAAGGTTTCATGATGTTTAATCTAGCACACTCATATAAATACAGACTTTTTGAACTTCAAAAGGGACTTTTTGGCTGAGACTTTTTTTTGGAACCTTCAGAATGAGAGGAACCTTCAGAGGGGGAGACTTTTGGATTTTTGGAACGGCAGCAACAAAAAGAGAAAGAAGCAACAAGAATGGCAACAAAAAAAAAAGAGAAAGGAGCAACAGAAACCCTAGCAAAGCAAAAAAAAAAAAAAAAGAAAACAAGGAAGACAAACAACAATCACATAATTTGAACAACTTTGCAAAGGCAGTAAAAACACTACCTTGGTCCTTCTTAGCCAGAATTAGCAAAGTTCAATTATGGTGGAGCTAAAAACCATGGTACATTCTAAATCAATTCAATATAAGATACTTTGATGGTTTTAAATATTGAATACATTTATTCTCTATCTAAATTAATTCCAGTAGGGTATATCCACTAGTTTTGATTCATAACAGTTTATTTAAAGCATGATCAAATGAGGTTAGCTTTATAATTCATAATTGGTTATATTTGCTTCTTACATTAGACCCCACAAAGAGTATTGTGTAATTATTCATTTTAAGTAAATATTCAAGAATTCTAAGGTTTATAAAATAGTCATAGTAACTCCTTATACCAGAATTATTATAGTAGCGGGACCGTCGTAAGCGCAACCATCGTTGTCACGCCCTATATTTCTTTAATGGATAATATTTAGATGTTCTTTATCTTCTTTTTAATTATTCAATTATCTTTATATGTGTTATATTATTTTTTCTTGCTTTACTCTTTCCTTAGATTTATATATATTTTTAAAGGGAATTGTAAAAGGCATGTTTCCATCTAGTGTAGGTGCCTTGTTTATTTAGTTTATGTAATTCAATTTATTTAAATACTTTGGGATAATTTTAAGGGACACGTTTCCACTTTTGTGTGGGTGTCCTATTTTATTTATTTTCTTTGTAAACATTTAAAGATTGTAAGGGTATATTTCCATCTAAAGATGGGTACCCATGTTATTTTATAATTTGTTGTTTTATCTTTTTTTCTAAATGAATCTATTTTGTTAATAAATTGCATGTAGTATGGATGATATTATAATATTTAGAACTGAAAAGGAGGTTGGTTCTAATGAACTAGGCATTATGGGGGTGCTGGGCTATTTCTCACCTTCCCCATACATACCTAACTTTTCGAACCCAATAGGGGGTTGAGAATTCCTTAGGAATCAAGTCATCCACCCCATTCTGTTTACCCAGCCCGTCTAGGCAACGACTCCATTTTCTTTGAGTTTAGGCCCATGTTCTCTAAGGCCTTGAGCCTAATAGTGTCAAAGTCGCAAGAACCATTCCACATGGAAGTGGGGGCAAAAATTCCTGCTCACACTACAAATCACAAAACTAACACGAATAAGGTTTATTTATTTCCAACTTCATAACGAATTCGGTGTCTCTAATTCCAAACCTGATTTGACATGGATATATTTTCCCTAAACTAATCAAACTTCAGCATTTTGCTATATAAATCAATAAATCACCCTCTTTTCTTTGACAAATAAAGCAGCAACATTCGAGCAACTCTTGGATCCAAGCAAGGAAATTCATCCATCTCGAGTTTGAAGCAACTTTAAGTCTCTCACTCTCAACAATGATCGAAGTCCATTTAAAGAATATAAAAATTTATTCAAAACCATTAGGGCTACACATTGGGGACAAATATCATGGTCTCAATTTAATATTTCAAAATGTTTTCAAAATGTCAAGTTGAACCAATCTTTTTTACATGCCACAGCTTCCTTTTAGGATGTGTAATCTAGGACTTTCAAGATAAATAACTTTAAAGTCTATCCTATAATCAAAGAGTTCAAAGCCATTCTCGGATATCCAATAATCATCCAATGACCTCAAAGATTCATCAAAATATGCAGATGTTGTTCCATCTCTCAAAATCTGAAGTTCTACAATTGACCAGAGGTGATAAAAACTTTCTTGGTCCATTGATCAATTTTTAAGCATCCCATTTGGCACCCACCAAAGCATGGGGGCGTATGTTTTGTCTATGCATACTTGATCATTTATGTGTGTGCTATTAGGGTAATTTTATTGGCTTTTGATTAATTTTTCTTTAAATTTGTGCTTAAGTTTGCTCAAAGTGTTATGATTTAGGTTAAAGTGCAAAAATAGAGCTTTAATTCACTTGTTAGATCAAAATTTGGAGGAAAAGGCATTGAACACAGCCAAGTCATTCCTGACTTAGTCGTGTCCCTCATCAAAGAGTTGGAAAAATTAGACAAACTCAGCAACCTGGCCGTGTCTCTCATGAAAAGAAGGAAAATTTGACAGACTGTGACATACCCAAGAGACTTGGCCATGTCACTGGCCATATCACATGACATGGCCAGGATAAACTTGACTTGGTTGTGTCCCTTTGTTAAGGAAAGAATGAAGGTAGAAGCAAATACATGGAGATGACACGGCCAAGTCACTGGCTATGTCACATGACACAACCACTGATGACATATCTAGTGACTTGGCCGTGTCCCACTTAAAGAGCAAAACAATAAAGAAAAGCAAAAGAAGACATAGCCAGGTGATACGGCAGTGTCACTCCCCATAAGAAACATACAGTGAAAGGCAGTGAAGGACAGATGCAAGTGACTTGGCCGTGTCCAAGGTAAAATTGATAGACACGGCCAAGTCATTCATGTCTTGGCCGTATCAGATGTGATTTTTTTGAATTATTAGCATGATTAGTAGAAGGCAAGATGGAGACAAGAATGTTTCTATTAAAAAAAAAAGAATAGATAAAAGAATTGGAAAGGTAAGTTTTTTTATGGGAAGAAAGTTTAAAAATGACCAAAAGGGGGAACAAAGGG
The DNA here is from genome assembly GCA_947685225.1 of Garcia nutans. Classification (NCBI taxonomy): domain Eukaryota; kingdom Viridiplantae; phylum Streptophyta; class Magnoliopsida; order Malpighiales; family Euphorbiaceae; genus Garcia; species Garcia nutans. Next base: position 6,801,272 of record CANTUV010000013.1, read on the forward strand.
AAGTGGGGAGTATGAATATGGTAAACTAAAATAATGGGAATAAAAAAAATTAATTGAAGGGGATATGTGGATGCACGCTGGAGCCATTGGGGAGGCTATCTCTTGTTCTTGTTTCAAGACACCACCTTCATCACCATATATAACTTCATCTTCATTTTCTTCCATACACAAGTTACTTTAATAGTTTTGGGATAGTGTTTGGATCAACAAGCTCTTGAGAGGGTTAGGTTTGGAGAAAGCATTGATTAAAGAGTTGGAGGATTGGGAAAGTTTTCACTTCATCTTTCAAGGGTAGAACCAATGATTGAAGAGTTGAAGAGGGCTTGGGAGCTCTTCATCACATTCAAGTTGAGCTAGAACAAGAAGTTTCAACTCTTGGCATCTTCAAGGGGTTTTTCATACTCTCTTATTTAATTAATTTCTAAATTATTATTATTTTGTTATGAACATTAATATTTCAATGGATAATTGTGATTTGATTTATATTGAGATGAATATTTATTATGAATTGATGATGAGTTAAATTACTCATTCCTAGGGTTTGTAGTAAATTTGATTAAATGACTTAATTTAATTATTACCATTAATATACCTTATAATGTGAGTTGATTGAATTGGATTGAAAGTTAGATTGATAGATTGGCCACCCATTAATGTCTAGATATCGAATTAAGAAATGAGAGGTGAAATTTGATATAGGATATATGTATTCAACCACCCTAAGATTGAATTAGAAATATAAGTTCTAAGGTTCTCTTAATTTACAAATTTAAAATAATTGGTTGTTATTAATTCATGAATGCAAGAACAAATGAATTGATAATTGCTAATTAACCATAAGAAACAAATTAAGTCACAAGGTTATTTTAATATATAATTTGAGAATTATGTTTGGATTAAATTGATCTATAAACCCTAAGTACCATTCCAATAATTTAAATTAATCTTGCACAACCATTACTCGTTTAAATTTTAAATTTTAATTACTTTCCACCATTTCAACAACATACACTCAACCTTTAATATCTTGTTTTAATCCAATTATTACAAACAAACACCTTCCTTGTGAGATGACCTTGGGGCGATTACTATTGCGAGTGTCACTTTGTAGTAGTATTTAGTAGAGCACAATAAGTTTTTGGCGCCATTGCTGAGGAAGGCTATTTTAGTAGTAGTCTAATTCTTTTATTGTAATTGATTAAAGTGTTTCTTTTTGAATTGTTTAGATGATTTATGCAAGGATGAAGATCCCAAGGCAACAAACTTGCTCCATTTGTAGATGACATTTGGGTTGTCCAAATCGATATGAGGCAGCCTCATATCTATTTGGGAAGCTCAAATCGATATGAGGCCTCCCTCATATCGATTTTGGCTGCCAAATCGACATGAGGGAGCCTCATATCGATTTTGAGTGTTAAAACTCATATCAACTTTGGCAGCCTTGACTCAAACCGAACCCCAATTTTTAATTACTTTTGGACCGAACTGATTATACCATTTAATTTGGGCTTTTATGAATTAGACCATATAATATTTAAGATTTAAAATTAGGTTTAGGTTCTTTAAAATTATAACAGAACAAGGTAAGCTTCTTAATCCTAATACATGCCAAAATTAAGGTCTACAGTTTTGCCCCCTGCCTGAACGATCTGAAACTTCAGTAGAAGAGAGTGAAAAAATCATGATTTTGAGGTGATTTTGGATGAGGATGGGTTCTAGACTCGAGTTGGAGTTGGTTTGGGTTTAGACCTGAAAAAGATTTGGGTACTTGGACCCAAGGCTAGATACTTAAACCTGAAACTGAATTGGATTTGGATACTTAGATCCTAGATTGAGTACTTGGACCGGTGACTGAATTGGGTACTTAGACCTATGACTGAATTGGGTTATTGGACCTGAGACTGGGTACTTGGACTCGAGATTGAATTTGATTTGGGTACTTAGACCTGAGACTGGGTACTTGGACCCGAGACTAGGTACATGGACCTAAGACTGAATTGGGTACTTAGACCCGAGATTGTATTTTGGGTGCTCAACCCGAAATTGTATTTGACTGACCTTTTATCAGTTAAGAATTCTGGCTTAACTGGTTATTCCATTCTTTAATGGATTGTGGGTCTTTGCCCACCAAAAATAGATATTTATCCACTGGAGATCGGGTCTTTACCCTTGAAACATGGATCTTTATCCATTAGAGGTTGGATCTTTATCCTTGAAACATGGATCTTTATCCATTGGACTTCGTCTTATATTGGCTTCAGCTCTTCTAGCTGGACTGATCTTTTGTCTTTTGCATCTTCATTCTTTTGATAGTTCTAATGTTTCATTCTTTTTGTCTTCCATTTGCAAAAAAAAAATAGCTATTTTTTAGCTGGCCAATTCAACTATTTTTTAGCTAGCCCTTATATCTTCTTCTTGCCCCTTTCCCCCTATGAAGGCTTAAGCCAATGATTTTATTCCCATGCAAGCTCTGATTGATGTTTGTGTTGTTTAGCTCCTCGCACAAGCATGCATTTCTTCTTTATAAAGTGACTGGGGCTTCCTTAAGCAATAGTCCTTCCATGCTGCCTGATTCCATATCTTCTTCATGTTTGCTTCATAAAGTATTATTGTTTATTTTTTACAAAGAAAAATACAGTGTGATATGCTCATGTATGCATGATATGCATGAGTAATACTTACAGTGGTTCCATTGACTCATAGACCGAGGTGATCAGTTGAAGTGTTCTCATTGACTGTTTCCAGATGCCTGTTTAGGTCTTGCATTAGAATGATAGAAGGCTTTGCATTTATGACTTTTATCTTCAAGATGTCGAGGACATGACTGGTGAGGCACAAGCATGGTAGCTAAAGACTTGGGAGGTATCTATTTGGTTGATAACTACTTTATGACATGATCTTGCAAGTGATTCTTTCATTAGCCCTCTTTTGCCCATTGTTTCCTTCGGGGTTTGATAATGCAACATACTTCCCTTAACTTGAATGCTTTGTACAACAAGAAAATAGTTTTTTTTAAAAATAAAATGTTGACTTTGTCAAATCAGTGTCACTGTACCTCACAACCCTAGTTTTCATACTAAACTCAAGAATCACTTCTATTTGAGCAAGAACTGTTGCACTTTAGATAGGCACGTACACATTACTTAGCCAAAGGTCTCACTGAATTTAAATATTGTCTACCTCATAAGCATGCTTATTCAAACTATCTCCAACTAATAGACTCTACCTTCAAAGATAGATCAACAGGTTTTTAATAGGCTTGATGTGGAGTCGATAAGGGATAGGGTTAAATGAAAGCCATTTTGAGATTAGAGTTGATGTGACACTATGGATAAACCTTCACACTACAAATTTCTTGTCGGAACTTTAGGCAGTTGGGAGCATGAAAAGATAGAGCTTTGAATGTTCTCCCATCTTCTTGGCATTAATTTGGATCTTGATTGGGACAGTCTTTTCCCTTACAAAAAGGTTGATACCCATATTCCTTTATTTTTTTTCTTTTGGCATTTCATCCTTTTCCTCTGTAGCATTGTCAAGTATAGGACTTTCAAAAACTAGATGGTCTTTCTCCTTTTTCTCTGATTTTGATTGAATCTTTGGTTGGATTGGACCAATTCAAGTCAAACTATCTTTGTAAACCAAATGGAAGTCTTTTGCTGCTTTAGGTAAAAGAGGACTTGGTTGTCTTTCTGAACCATTTTGGGTTTTATTTTTTTTCTTTTTCTTCTTTTTTTTCCTTTTCTTTTTTCTTTTCTTTCTTTTTTCTTTTCTTCTTTTTTTTATTGTTTTATTGGGTTTTAATTCCAAACGAATTGTCTTGACTATAGATGAGTGGAATAGAGTGAGTCTACTTTAACAAGGATAAATACTTTGTTGTTTTGATGCCATCTTAGTGTATTGGAGATATCAGGTCTAGTATCAGGTGAACTTCAACTACCCATATGGTCTTGAGTGATAATCAAATTTGTCATAAATATCACAACAGCTCAGGGTAGTTGTTGGGATTTGTAAACCAATAAAAAGAAATCTAAAATTTCATAAAGGCTCAAAGGGACAACTAGGGATTGATATTTAATTAGCTGGATACTAGTTGTTGGTACGTCAAACAATGCTTAGATCATCTCTCCGTTAAATAAGCAGAGTTCAATTTTGCCTTGAAAGTTTGTCAAAGCATGTTCTAAGACTGACTATGACCTAGATAAAGGTAATTATGTAGGAGCCCTCTCTATGTAAGAATACATAACTCAATGCTATAGAATAATTCCCTTACCTAGTAAAGTCATTCAAATCATGATGCATAGATATATTAATTTATGATTATCAAGCTAGACTCGTCATTGGTTGAGCACCAAAATGAACAAAGACCAACAAAAATTTGATGAAAATAATTTATTCAAACAATCTTAATTTGGAAAATATAAATGTTCCAATTAAATATTTAAGAAAGCGGAATAAAAAGGGTAACACTTCATGCTAAGGGAAGTTTGTTCAGTGGGAGTCAAAGATACTTTATTTATTTAGACATATCATAGGCAAGGATTTTTCATCATCAAGGATCATTACTTCATCATCCACAGTTAGTCCAAGCTTGCTTAGTAGCACATCATCTTTAGCAGCTTCTCTATCCATATCATCACAAAATGACAAGATAAAACTCTTCATGAAAGTTGTAAGTGGAGGTGCCCTTCCAAATTTAGGCAGAGAATTATTCTTAATGTTGGGCTTATCAAGCTCAGGCAGCTTTCCACTGTCAATCAAATCTTGAATCTCGGGCCTTAATTGAACACATTTATCTATCTTGTGCCCTTGAGTATGATAAAATTGACAAAAAACTTTGGTATCAAAGTTTGGAGGCAGAAGATTCAGCAAAGGTCAAGGAGTTAATGGTTGTAGCAAATCCATCTTCATTAGATTCTCTAACATTTTCAACAAAGGTTCCCCCAAGTTTGAAAATTTATGCTTCTTTACTGGTTTAGTTGCTGTATTTTTCTCAACACCTCTTCTTTTCCTTTGATTTTGCTCATTGGCGTGGTAGCCTCCATTATTGCTCTAGTTAGTCAGTACATGGTTTGACTGGTCTTGTAGAAAAGGGATTGATCCCTCATTTTTCATTCGATCTCTATCAGTAGACATGTTCCTTGTTAATGTTGCCTTTTTCTTCTTCTTTACGTCATGGGAGATGCCTCATTAGCATTGTTGATGATCTCTAGAATCTGAAGCAACTGGATCCTCATAATTTCAACCAATTGGTCTTGTAGCATGGCCATACTAGCTTTGACAACTTCATCTATTATATCCCTTAGCTAATTTGCATCCATCCTTCCAATGAAGCACTTGAATCAAAATCAATGTTGTAGGTGGTATCGTTGTATGCTCTGGAATTCCCATACTCTAGGTTTGTGAGCCAGAAAGGATCAATGATATGTTATGCAATGCGTGTATGCATGTATTCACAAACAACAAACAAAGAAAGATAATTAGGACGTTCCTTCCAACCTTATAACTTCCACACACAAATAGCGAGTCTCTTTTCCTAGGTATGTGGTTAACAAAATACCAACATGGGATATTTTATTTTTGAATAATTCTCTCGGACATTTCAACCAATAGTTATATTTTCAAATATGGAAAACAGATAATGATAATTCCTATTAATTAGGCTTTAATCCATCCAATCAACTAAAGCAACTTTTATGCTATATTGGATTAAAACTAAATTAAGAGGTTTATTATAAATAGATTTCTCACTTAAAAAAAGTAACTACTGATTCATGCCAAAAAAAAACTCATGATTAATAATTCTTAGTATAAACTAGGCTCACAATTGATTTTTAGTATTTTCATAATTGACCTAAATATTCATAAGCTCTTTAAAAAGGTTGTGAAAATAATTTTATTTCTAAGCCTATTCTAAAATGATTTTAGAAAAAAAAAAGATTTTGGGCTTTGTATTTGGATCATGAGAAAAGAATTTTGACTTGTTTTAGAAAAGTTTTATGTCCAAAGACCATTTCAAAAATTTGAAAAATAGTTTTGGTCTTTTGGATTTAGAGGAAAAAATTATTTGAGCTCACAATGTAATTAAGTCATATTAGAAAAAGAATAAACCAAATAAGCAATGATTTAAACCAAGATAAATTAACCATAGTGAAACAACAAGCATTTGGGGTAAAACCTAAGGAAAGTAACTAGACCAATTACATGAGCTTTAGTCCTTGGGTTGAAAAGCTTAGGTTCCCAGAGCAAGTATGTACCAAAAGGTGCGAGGCAATGAGTGGTTATGCCATGCTTGATCTCCATACCTTGAGTGAAAGTATGGTATCCCTTACATAACACAATACGGGTAACACGGGTGTGAGCGAGTATTTTTCTCCCCACTCCCGGTGGAATGATTCTTGCGACTTGGGCACTATTTAGGCTCGAGGCCTTAGAGAACACGAACCTAAGTCCGGAGAAAATAGAGTCACCACCCGGATGGGCCGAAAAAAAAGAAAGGGGTGGATGACTCGATTCCTAAGGAATCCCCAACCCCGTAATGGGTTTGAAAAGTTAGGTACGTGTGGGGAAGGTGAGAAATGGCCCAGCACCCCCACAATGCCCGGTTCATTGGAACCGGCCTCCTTTACAAGTCTTAATATTATAAAATTCTTAAATATAACAACATTATCCATATTACACACAATAATTAAAAGAAAGCATCAATATATTAAAATCAAAGCAAGGTCCAAGCAAAACAAATAAATGGACACCCATCCGAGGATGGAAACATGTCCTTACATCACATGCCTAAATAGGACACCCACCGAAAGGTAGAAACATGTCCTTTACATAGGTTCTAAAATAGAAAAGTAAATTAAATTACATGATATTTAACTAATGAGGTACCCACCAAGTGGAAACATACCCCTTACAACATTTGGAAATAAAAGCAAATAACCATTCATCATAAACAAATCATTCATCAAAGGTATTAAACATCAATAGAAAATAAGCATCCATCCATGATAAATTAAATAAACCAAGCATTGAACTTAAATAAATTAAAGCATATAAAATAAATCAAAGCATAATCAAATATAGAATTAAATAAGGCAAATAAAAATCTAAATTATAGCTACTGTTTCCGTTTAGGGTTCTTTATTTCATGTGTTTAGGGTTTTGGAATTTATGGAATTTAGGCTAATGTGATTTTAAGGGAATTAAAATGGATTAAAGATTTTATGTTTTAAAAGGTTGGTAAAACACTTTGATTAACCAAACTAGGGTTTGTGATGTAAAATCATGAAACTAGGGTTTGAACACTTTAAAATACTTTTGATTTATGGTTTCAAACTTACTGCCTGAAATTAAGATATTTGTGTTTTATGGTTTTTAAAGTTTTAAAGGATTAGGGTTTAGAAAAAATTAGGGTTTAAGGTTTTAAAGGGATTAGGATTTACTGTTTTTAAGTTTCGGAATTAAATTAAGGTTTTAAGACTTTTGAATTAGGGTTTCGGGTAATGAGATTATTTTTAGGATTTGGAAAGACAATTGACAATTTCATGAAGTTTTACAAATTTAAACAAACGATTTAAAGTTTAAAAGAGCAAAAAAGATATTTTTAAGGCTTTTGGAAAGAAACAGAACACAATTTCGGGTTTTGATAACTTGGAATGCATATCTTGGTTTTGGGGTTTTGAAGAAATAAAATTAATTTCTTCAAACTTTTTGGAAAATAAAGCAACAATTTAAGATTTTTAAGCCTTAGAAAAAGTGAATTGAGGTCCTAAATTTTTTGAATTAAAAGAAAAAATGAGATGTTTAGCTACTGTGACAAAATAAAAGAAATTAAGAATTCAAACCTTATTTTGTAAGTTTCACCAAAAATTGCTTCTTGGATGAACAAGGTCAAAGACAAGCCTTTTTGCCTTTGAATTGCTTGAATTGTTTTTCTGCTCTCTCAAAAATCAGCTTGATTCAAGGTTTTCCTTCACAGTTTCAGTTTCCACTCTTGATCCAAGTTTCTATCTGATTCCTTCTTATTTCTCCTTCCGATTTCTTCCTTATTTATAGAAGAATTCTATTATTAATCCTAGTTACTCATGGCATATAATATTGAATAAGAAAAGGAAACCGAAACCTAATTGTATTAGGTTTTGAAAAATTTGCGTCGGAAAATTTCGCTGGCAAAAAAAAATTGCTGTGGAAAAATTGCGCGGGCGAAAAACAATTGCCGCAGGAAAAATTGCGCTGGCGAAAAAGCTGCCGCAGGAAACACCTGAGGGCGAAATGGCCTTCGGCCAATTCGCCGCAATCTGACTTTTTTTTTATTATTTTAAAAGCAAATATTACTTACTTAAAATAACAAAAATTATTTTTGACTAATTAAAATATATTAGGTAACACAAAATTTATTTTGGATTAAATAAAATATATTGGACCGGACTGGGTCAAAAATTAGGGGTCTACAGTTTGCCCCCTGCTTGAATGATCTAAAACTTTAGTGAAAGAGAGTGAAAAGCAATAACACTTAATTTTTGAGATGCTTGGGGTTTTGAGTTCTGGACCCGGTTCGAGTTTTGGACTCAAGGATAATTCTAGATTCTGGACCTAAGGAAAATTTGGGTACTGGACTCGATCTAAGTTCTGGACTTAGAAGAGATTCTAGGTTCTGGACCTAAGGGTAATTTGGGTTCTGGACCCGAGCTAAGTTCTTGGACTTAAGGATAATTCTAGGTTCTGGACCTAAGAAAAATTTGGGTTCTGGACCCGAGCTGAGTTCTGGACTTAGAAATAAATTCTAGGTTCTAGACCTAATGGTAATTTGGGTTCTGGACCCGAGCTAAGTTCTAGAATTAGAAATAAATTCTAGGTTCTGGACCTAAGGATAATTTAGGTTCTGGACCCGAGCTGAGGGTTCTGGACTTAGAAATAAATTCTAGGTTCTAGACCTAAGGATAATTTAGGTTCTGGACCCGAGCTAAGTTCTGGACTTAGAAATAAATTCTAAGTTCTGGACCTAAGGATAATTTGGGTTCTGGACCCAAGCTAAGTTCTGGGACTTAAGGACAATTCTAGGTTCTGGACCTAAAGAAAATTTGGGATCTAGACCCGAGCTAAGTTCTGGACTTAGAAATAAATTCTAGGTTCTGGACCTAATGGTAATTTAGGTTCCTGATCCGAGCTAAGTTCTTGTAACACCCCCACATCCATTACATGCACACTACAATACCACAATGTAGCATACATGCAATAAACATAGGGATGCTACGGATTTTCTTAACATTCAAAACATTTTATATACTACCATAATCTTTATCATTATATATTATAGAAAAGAAGTCATTAAATTGTAGTATAAAATAAATTCAATATATACATACATTTAATTACTACACAGCGGAAGTTATAAAATTATTTACATATATGAAAACATTTAAATCTGTATTTACAAATATACATATATTTACATTATAAACAATATTTTACAAAACATAAAGAAGTTATACTTGATTGGCAAGTCTGCTCTGATCTTTAAGTCCAAAATCAACACCTCAATGTCTACTCTCACTAGGTCTCGAAGAGCTCTCGGGTTCAACTCTATCACCTGCGCGATTAACACTATCGCGCTAAGCCAACGGCTTAGTAAGACAAATCATGCTAATGTTATGCTTTAATGCAATGCAATGCATACATATTATTAATAAACATACAACATAGGTGAGAAGCTACATCTTTGAATTTCACCACTCATAATCATATAAACATATCATATTTCAACATACTTTTACATTTCATAAATCACAATATATAAACATATTACATTGCAACATCCTTCCATATTCCTCATTTATCAATCATGTTATCATTCATGAATCACATTAAACAAAGACAAGCATGGGCCCAAAATACACTAATATGCCATTCAATTTTCAGAGTTAATGCTTTGGTTTTGTTATCACATTTATCAATATCATATACCCAACTAGGCTTCAAGGATTAGGTTCAACCAAGCTTCAAGGGGAGCAAAGCATGCTAAGCTTCAACCCAACTTGGCTTCAAGAACAAAATCCAACCTAGCTTCAAGGGTGGTAACATCTCAATTAGGCTTCAAGGATTCAATCGAACCTAACTTCAAGAGATTGTTACACTTATTAGGCATGCCACCAACAACAAACTCTGAAAATGGAATAGCATATTAGCCACACATTTCATTTATTATTCAATTATCATTTCCATTCTCAATTCTTATCATCATTTAGGCAAACATGCCTTATTCCTTTCAATTGAATCATCATAGCCAACCACAATGGCTTTACAACTCAATTCACAATATATCACTCTTCATTATTCAAGTATACATTTATAACAACCATTATATTTGACATCAATGAAGTCAACATGGCATTGAACATTCTTTAAGCAAACATACCTCAATCATATCATTATTCATATGCATCATCAATATGAGCAAATGTAGGTTAAATCCCAAAATTATATGATTGTATGCAATTATGTACTTTGTACTTACCTCAATCACAAGTCACACAACTCTAAACACCTTCCTTCTTGCAAAGTTCTTCACTTCCCAAATTAGGGCAAATCACCTTCTATCAAACCCTAATCCAAAGAATGATACAATCCATCAATTCCAATACCATTTAATCACTTAATAACTTCATCTTAAACCTTAAATCACAAAATTACACTTCAACATCATTCATTATAGGCCACGGTCGTGGCCACCATAACCACCACGGGCGTGGGGTACAAAACAATTCTGCCACCCAAGCTTCCATCCTCCACGGCCATGGCACCAAAAGCCTACCAATGGCCACGGCCATGGCCAATCAAGGCCATGGGCGTGGCATCCAGAAGGCTACTGCCCTCGGCCAAAATCCCATTTCCAAGTCCAAAATTCCAACAAACACCAACCATAAGAAGATCTTTGAAAAATAATGAAGCAAACACAAGGAAAACATCATGTAACACTTCAAAACCCTAAAACAATATCAACTCCAACACTTCCAACAGCAACACCTCTTAAACTTCTTCACTTAAAATCAAAAACAACATTTAAAAACTCATCACAAACACATTTAATCATCATCTCAACAAACCAAAAATTCATTTCCAACTCCACTTCAAAAGAACAAAAGAAAATCAAGAGAAAGGACTTACCAAAGTTGATGAATTCCACAAATCTTCCACTTAATTCCTTGAATCTCCTTTCAAATTGAGTTTAGAACTTCAAGCCCTCTCTAGCTCTTTCTCTTCTTCAATGGCCGGCACACACATGAGAAAAGACAAGAAAATAAACTCAAGTCAACCACTTCTTCTTCTTTTAATCTCCACCATGCAATTCCTACAAGGAAAATTACCAAAACACCCTTAACCATTTGCTCTAGCTTTTGTCCCTTGCATGCCCATATATGTAATTTCACATATCCCATAAAAATATCTCTCTTCCATTGACCTTGCATTTGACCAACTTATATGTTATATATATTAACATATAAACAACATATACACTTTTCTCTAAACCCTATTTTCTTTCCCAAAACACATATACATAACCATTCTCTTCTCAAATTCTTTTCCTCTCACATAACATATACATTCAATCCAATTTAAAACAACAACAACAACAACATAGTCAAAACTTCTTGGGCATACATGAGGATATTACAATTCTCCCCCTCTAAAAAGAAATTTCGTCCTCGAAATTACCTGGTATCAAGTCTGAAACAACTGAGGGTATTGATCTCGCATGGTTTGTTCACTCTCCCAAGTTGCTTCTTCTTGTCCATGATTCTTCCACAAAATCTTCACAAGTGGCACTTGCTTGTTTCTTAACTCTTTCACATCACGTGCCAAGATAGCAACTGGTTCCTCTTCAAACGTCAAATCTGGATTCACTTCAATTGATTCAATTGACAACGCATGAGATGGATCCGATCTGTACTTCCTCAACATAGAAACATGGAATACATTATGGATACGATCTAACTCAGGTGGCAAAGCAAGCCGATAAGCAACTGGCCCAACTCTCTCTAAAACTTCATACGGTCCAATGAATCGGGGACTTAATTTCCCTTTTCGACCGAACCTCAAGATCTTCTTCCAAGGAGATACCTTCAAGAATACCTTATCTCCAACATCAAACTCTATGTCTCTCCTTTTCAGATCTGCATAAGACTTCTGTCGGTCCGAAGCTGCTTTCAACCTCCCTCGAATCAACTTCACTTTCTCTTCAGTTTCTTGAATCACATCAGGACCAATCATCTTATTTTCACCAAGTTCAATCCAACAAAGAGGTGTCCTACACCGTCTGCCATACAATGCTTCAAATGGTGCCATACCAATGCTAGATTGGTGACTGTTGTTGTAAGCAAACTCCACAAGAGGTAGAAATCTGTCCCAACTTCCAGAGAAATCGATGACACAGCTTCTCAACATGTCCTCAATAATCTGTATCACCCTCTCTGACTGTCCATCCGTTTGTGGATGAAAAGCAGTGCTGAAATGCAGTCGAGAACCCAAAGCTCCATGCAAACTCTTCCAAAATCTTGAAGTAAACCTGGGATCTCGATCAAACACCAAAGAAGTTGGAACACCATGCAACTTCACAATCTCATGGATATACAACTCAGCTAACCTTTCCAAAGAGTAATCCATCCGAACTGGAAGGAAATGAGCTGTTTTAGTCAATCTATCCACAATCACCCAAATGGCATCATGCTTTCTTTGTGTCAATGGTAAACCAGACACAAAATCCATTGTTACTCTATCCCATTTCCATTCAGGCACTGACAACGGTTGAAGCAACCCAGTTGGAACTTGATGCTCTGCTTTTACCTTCTGACATGTGAGACATTTTGATACAAACTCAGCAATGTCTCTCTTCAAACCAAACCACCAATAATGCTGTCTCAAATCATGATACATCTTTGTATTGCCCGGATGCATAGCAAACACTGACTGATGTGCTTCTTCCAAAATGATCCTTTTCAAATCAGCATCATCGGGTACACACAATCTATTCTTAAACCAGAGGCTCCCATCACTTTTCACAACAAAATCTCTACTCTTTCCATTCTGACAATCTGAAATAATCTTCTGAATCTTCTTATCAGCCAACTGAGCCTCTTTAATCTGTTCCAATAAAACTGGTTTCACATGCAACTGTGCCAACAATGCACCATCATCACAAGATACAAAACTAGCACACAATGCTCTCAACTCAACAAGCAATGAGAGCGAGTAAATAATTAAACCAGCTAAAGACTTCCGACTCAAGGCATCAGCAACAACATTTGCTTTACCTGGATGATAATCAATCAAGCAGTCATAGTCTTTAATCAATTCCAACCATCTCCTCTGTCGAAGATTGAGCTCCTTCTGAACCCCCAAATACTTCAAACTCTTGTGATCAGTGTAAATGAAACATTTCTCCCCAAACAGATAATGGCGCCAAATCTTCAATGCAAACACAATGGCTGCCAATTCCAAATCATGGGTTGGATAGTTAAGCTCATGTGGTTTCAACTGTCTAGATGCATAAGCTATAACTTTACCTTCCTGCATTAGCACACACCCCAAACCATTATGTGAAGCATCACTGAAAATCACATATGGTTTGCCTTCCACAGGTAAAGTAAGGACAGGCGCTTGAGTCAGCATATCTCTCAACTGCTCAAAGCTAGCCTGACACTGATCCGTCCACACAAATCTCACTCCCTTACGAAGCAATCTGGTGAGTGGAGTAGCTATCAAAGAAAATCCTTTCACAAACCGTCGGTAATAGCCTGCCAAACCCAGAAAACTTCTAACTTCTGTCATAGACTTGAGTGGACTCCAATTCAAAATAGCTTCAACTTTACTCGGATCAACTCTAATGCCTTCTGCTGAAACTATATGACCGAGAAAAGCGACTTGATCCAACCAGAACTCACACATAGACAATTTGGCAAACAACTACTTCTCTCTCAAAATCTGCAACACAATCCGCAGATGCATGTCATGTTCCTCCTCATTCCGCGAATACACCAATATATCATCGATGAAGACCACTACAAACTGATCCAAATAGGGCCTAAACACCCTATTCATCAAATCCATAAAAGCTGTAGGTGCATTCATCAGACCAAAAGGCATAACTAAAAATTCATAATGCCCATACCTGGTCCGAAAAGCTGTCTTCGGAACATCTTCAGCTTTGACCCTTAACTGATGGTACCCAGATCTCAACTCAATCTTGGAGAACACAGCTGCACCCTTCAATTGATCAAAGAGATCATCGATTCTAGGCAAAGGATATTTATTTTTAATGGTCACCTTGTTCAATTTCCTATAATCGATGCACAATCTCATAGTACCATCTTTCTTCTTCACAAATAGCACAGGAGCTCCCCAAGGAGAAACACTGGGGCGAATAAATCCTTTATCCAACAACTCTTGTAATTGCACTTTTAACTCCCTCAATTCTACTGGTGCCATTCTATACGGAGTAATAGAGATAGGAGTGGTACCAGGCAACAATTCAATACCAAACTCCACCTCTCTCTCAGGAGGCAATCCTGGCAACTCCTCTGGGAATACATCTGGGAACTCTGCAACTGTGGCAATGCTATCAATAGGAGAACCTCTTACTCTAGTATCTACCACATGAGCAAGATAGGCTTCACATCCTTTTCTAATCAACCTCCTAGCTGCAACAGCTGAAACAAATAAGGAGGCTAGCTGTCCTTGCTCACTAGATACTATCACCTCTCTATCATCACCAGTTCTCAAAGAAACAACCTTCTTTTTACAATCCACCACAGCTCCATGTTGAGATAGCCAGTCCATGCCCAAAATCACATCATACACTACAAGAAAAATGCAGTTTAGCTACGGCCAATTCCGTAGCAAGTCCGTAGCTATTACCGGCTTAGCTACGGAATTGTTACGGAAAATTTTCTGTAGCTAAAAACCCGTAGCAAAGCTTTTTTAGCTACGGAAACTGTTTTCGTAGCAACTATAGCTACGGATTAGCTACTGACATTCCGTAGCAATAACCCTTCAAACTTTTCTTCAAAAATTCCGTAGCTAAACAAGTCCGTAGCTAAGTTTCCATAGCAATTTTGTAGTTGCACTTCCGTAGTAATTCCGTAGCTAAGTTTGTTAGCTACGGAAACATAATACGTAGCAGTTCCGTAGGTGAACGTCCGTAGTAATTCCGTAGCTAAGGTTGTTAGCTACGGAAATATAATCCGTAGCAGTTCCGTAGGTGAACGTCCGTAGCTAAGGTCGTTTGCCTGTAGCAATTATGTAGCTAATTTCCATTCCGTAGCTAAATGCCTGTAGCTAATTTCCAAAGCAATTCCGTAGCCAATAATACCATATTCTGTAGCAAATTCCATAGCATTTGCAAAATAATATTTTTATTAAACCTGCTAAAATTAAACTCCAAAGAACAATTATAATTAAAAAAAAATCCATAGTCATTTTATAACATAAAAGTTCATATAATCCACATTAATGCAAAGTTCATATTTCTTCAAGCTTTGACTGTCGTTCATTCAAGTTATTAAGCGTTTCTTGTTGAGCAGTTGTAGTTGGTGCATTTGATGAGAAACTTGAAGCATATGACCCTCCCTTTGCTGATCCAAGGCCATAAATATAAAAAAATATCATTTATATATGACAGTAAAAACACTTAGCCAGCAATTTATTAAGCTACATTGCAATTTATTAAATTTATGATATCACAGTTATTAGCCAATTACTACTTGAGTAGGAATAAGCCGAGACCCAAATGAAGAAGCAAATTATCATGAAGATATGAATATCACAGTTATTACCAAATATCATAGAGTCAATCAGCAAGATACAAATTCACACCAATATGTTATTTTTCAAGCAGCTCAAAAACTAAAATTAGAAAAAAAAGGTGTGAGCAGCAGCTTATCAAACAGAATCGGCAAAATATTGGCAGCATCTCCCCTTATTTATTGATAAATAGAAGATGAAGGAGAAGAACTTAAGAAGAAGAAGAAGGGGGGAAAAAACAAAAAGTAAACAGTAAAAACACCAAATCAGAGATATGCAGATTTGAAGAAGAAGGAAAAAAAAAGAGTAAACAGAGACATACAATGCGAGAAAGGAACATGATAGCGTCGCATTTGCGTGCAAAATACTTATTTAATTTATATAATTTTGTTTGATATTTTATTATTTTATTATATTTTGTGCTATTTAATTTATATAATTTTGTTTGATATTTTATTATTTTATTATATTTTGTATTATGTTTGAGTATTATTTACAGATAGTTAATATTTGAAGTAGAAATAAATAAAGAAAGGGCAAAAGTTGAAGTGCAAAATGCGTTCAGCTTGCAAGCAAGCGCGGGCGAGTTCCAGTATAAGAGAAACAAGCGCGGGCGCGCAGGGAAACAAGCGCGGGCGCGCTTCCAGTAAAAGAGAAGCAAGCGCGGGCGCGCAAGAAGCAAGCGCGGGCGCGCTACAACATGACGCGGGCGCGCTACAACATGACTCGGGCGCAAGAAGCAAGCGCGGGCGCGCTACAACATGACTCGGGCGCTACAACATGATGCAGGCACGCAAGAAGCAAGCGCGGGCGCGTTCCAGTATTAGAGAAACAAGCGCGGGCGCGCAGGGAAACAAGCGCGGGCGCGCTTCCAGTAAAAGAGAAGCAAGCGCGGGCGCGCTACAACATGACTCGGGCGCTACCGTTTGTTGATTTCTGAATGTAGACTGAACTTTAGAATATGAGTTTCACTTATTCTATAGAATTAGTCATTTTCTATCATCAACAGGAAAAAGAAAAATCAAACTTTATCAAACAAGCTAAGGAGAAATGATGATACTATTACTGCAGCAGGAAACAGAAATTCAGTTGCTTCTACCACATCTTTTATTTTCAAAAGAAGAAGTTGAAGTGGGAAGGATGTTGCAAGAATACCAAAGGATATTTCAGACACTACATTTGTCAAGCCTAAGGCCAAAACAGATTGCAGCGGATCAAGTGTTCATGTGAGTTCTTTTTCTTTTCTTATGTTCATAAGAGCAAATGAATTCAACAATTCATTTCAATTTTTACATTAGTGTAGTGCTGCATGACATGAAAAGACAACAATCAACTACAGTGGTATAAATTTTATGACGAGAAGCGAATTGGGAAAACCTGAAGTCATAGTCTCAGGGAAAAAATATAAATATAATATCACATGCACTTGATTCAGAATATCATACTTTTGAAGCTAGAGCAAAAGCATATTCCGCTACAACTGTCTTTCCAGCTGAGGTGTGAGCTGCCACAAAAACAGATTCTCCCTTCTCCAAATAATATATAGCCTGCAATAACCATTAAATCAAAATGATGAAGAGGAAAGGAGTTGATTAGGCAAGAAGCAATTATAAGAAATTCCATGAGTTGCCCTTCAAGACAAAACACTGGCTGTATGTTGGTGCAACAGAAACTTAATGATCATATCTTGCACTAGATAGAAAGATTGGCTAGTTGATTAAAATCCTACCATCAAGTAACAATGCAATGCCTACTAAGGCAAAAGTTCCAAAGGAAGTTCAGAGGAAAGCAGTACTCTAGTAAAGGCAATTATAGAGTTGTTGAGAAAAGCCCAAGATCCTTCAAGGTGTATTCTAGGAGAATCAAAAAAGCTGAGGACAGCTGAGATATTACCAACACAGCTGGACACATCAGCCCTTTCTGTTAGAGGCAATCATTTATAATGAAAGCAGTAGCAATTTGTAGGCATCTTTTAGCATTCAGTCATTTTGGGCAGGGGAATTATTCTCTCTGTAATCAGGCTTGTACCTAGGAGGTTATTCATTACCTATTTTTGTTTCTCTCTCATTCTCTTGTCTAGTTACCGTACTCATCTGTGTACACACTCCATTATTAATCAAATGCATTCCTGCCATTTTCTTATCTCTGTTTCCGCTATCGTTTACTGCACTCTAATATTCTATGTTACTTACATTACCTCATGGCTCAATAAATGGAACCATAATATACAGCGGAAACTTGTAGACAAATTTTCCAATCTTCAAAATGATTTATCTCAAACCAAAGTAATTTTTGAATCCCTAATAGATTCAAGTTGTCCTGATTCTATAACAGAAGATTTAAAACTTGTATTGGATAGAAAGAAAAATGCAGCTACATGGATCAAAGCAACAGTAGAATGTGACTTAAACACAAAAGCATCAAACAGAACAAATTACACATTTGCTGCTAGGAATTAAAGATCTGAAAATGAATTTTTCTCAGAAATAGTAAATAATCTGCAAAGCAACCAAAATTGGGTGAAGGGAAGTAGATTGAATGTATCATCAGAAATAGCAAATGCATTGAATTGTGAATGTAGGACATGGTTTTTGAATGACATTGAGGATTATTTAGATCGGGTTTGTACCAGAACTAGCAGCAGTTCTACAGTTTAACTTGAGAGTTCAAACATCAAAAACCCCAAATCCTAAGATACTGAAGCATAACAACAATAAAATGAAAGTTAGAGGGAGAAAGATATCAGAACCTTTGAGCTTTCTCTTGTCTCATCTATGTTGTCTTCTTCTGCCAAATTGAAAGTGGTTGAAGATTGAGACACCAGCGATGGAAGCGGCGAATGGAGGTTGTGGTTGGTTATGGCTTGGGTTCGCAAGTCATGAGAGAGAGAGATTGATTGAGGAGAGCAGGCTGCAACGTGAAGGGGAAGATGGAAAGCAAACTGAGAAGGAACAAAGCAAAGGCATATCAAAGCACGATTCTGAATTTTTTTCCCCTTTTTTTAGAGGAAAGCGGGATTCTGAAATTTGCAAAGGAGGGAAGTAGAAATTTTTTTTTTTTGAGAAGAAAGTAGAAATTAGGGTTGTATAAGAACTTAAAAACTAAATATTTTTCGCTACGGAAATTCAGTAGCAAAGGATAAATCCGTAGTTAAACCGCAGCTGAGGGAATGAATAATATGTTTGCTATAGAATGGCTACGGAATCCTACGTAGCTAAAAGGCGCGCCACTGTGGCGCGAAAATAATTACTACAGAAATCTGTTCCATAGCTAACGTCGCTACGGAATAGCTATGGACTTGCTACGGCAATATATAATTTAATAAAAAAGGCAATTCCGTAGCTATGCCATAGCAATTTCGTCGCTATGTTGCTACGGAATCTGTCCGTAGCAATTTTCCGTAGCTATTTCACAGTTTTCTTGTAGTGATATTCCTTAAAAGGCATCTCAATTAAATCCCCAAGGAACTCCTCACCTTACACTACTACTGCACTATCTTTGTGCACTTTACTAACAATCACACTATGCCCTAACGAATTTGTCACCAACATATCAAACCCTAGGGACTCAGCATGCACATCAGATACAGGTAAAACAGATGCACTAATATATGAATGCGTGGAACCCGGATCAATCAAAGCAAGTACTGAAGTATCAAATAAAGAAAAAGTACTAGCTATGATTGCCGAAGCATCTGGCTGCCTCTGCATAACATACATCCTCTGGGAAGATCCAACCTCTTCTGGTCTACTCTCCCTGGATGTAGCACCTCCTCTAGAACTGAACCCCGGTCTGCCTCCTCTGCTAACACCTCTGCCTCCTCGGCCTCCCCTCACATTAGATCGAGAAGCGGCAGAATCAACTGGCATCTGCTCCTGCCTCTCAGGACAGTCTCTCACAAAGTGATCAGGAGATCCACATCTGAAGCAAACTCCTGCAACACCAGCCTTCCAACAAGGACCACCATGTTGCCTACCACAATGGATGCAGATGGATAAGGTGGATCTCTGAATCATAGGGGTCGGAGTGCTTGCCACTGAAGCTGCAGGTCTAAATCTCTGCCTCTGTAACTGCACTGACCTACCAGCTGTTCTTTGACTCCTACTGGCCCGAGGAGCAAAACTTCCCTTACCTCTCTTAACAGAAGAAGACCCTGCCTCAAACTGGGGCCTCCTAACCCTAACCTCTTCCTCTGAAGCAGCTGCAATAACTTGAGCTCGCTCTACACTTCGAGCTGCTGCCACAAGCTGAGAAAAGTCTTGATATCTAGATCCAGCCACTAAGCACATGATAGAGGGCCTCAATCCCTCCTCAAATCTTCTGCATCTATCTATCTCATCTGATATTATGCCCCCAGCATATTGACTTAATCGAATAAACTCAATCTCATATTCCGTTACGGTCTGGTGATCTTGCTTCAAATCTAGAAACTCTCTTTTCTTCCCATCTTTATACTCCCTTGGAGTATACTTCGATTCAAACTCTCTCAGAAAATCTGTATAGGATAAAGTAGGTGGATCATCCATAGAATGGGGCACTGTCTTCCACCAACTATATGCATCCTTCTGCAACAAGGATCTTGCATAATCAAACTTTTCCTCTGGAGTGGCTTGCAACTGAACAAATATTCTCTGTACTTTGCCTAACCACTGCTCAGCCACTGCTGGATCAGTAGTACCTATAAAATATTCAGCTCCATACTTCCTCAGTTTATCATAGTGCCTCACAGATACCAAAGGCTGAGGGGGTGGTGGCTGTGGTTGCACTGGTGCTTGCCTCAAAGCTTCTACCACATGCCTAAGCCAAGCTGGCGGAACCTCCTCCCCAGCTGGTCTACCCGACACCGAAGTAGGTGCCTCTCCAGCACTATCAACTCTAGCTCCATCCTCAGGAGCAACACTCTACGCACTTCCCTCAACTGACTGACGCGAATGAGGATCCATCACAACCTAAGTCTGCAAACACAGCATATTACATCTTATTAAAGATCAGAGATTGCCAATCCCAAACATATATGTTATTCAAAAACCACTTTTTTAAAATCAAAATAGTCTTTTTCTTACATTTTACCTAGGTTGAGAATCTCAAACCTAGGCTCTGATACCAAAACAATTGTAACACCCCCACATCCATTACATGCACACTACAATACCACAATGTAGCATACATGCAATAAACATAGGGATGCTACGGATTTTCTTAACATTCAAAACATTTTATATACTACCATAATCTTTATCATTATATATTATAGAAAAGAAGTCATTAAATTGTAGTATAAAATAAATTCAATATATACATACATTTAATTACTACACAGCGGAAGTTATAAAATTATTTACATATATGAAAACATTTAAATCTTTATTTTCAAATATACATATATTTACATTATAAACAATATTTTACAAAACATAAAGAAGTTATACTTGATTGGCAAGTCTGCTCTGATCTTTAAGTCCAAAATCAACACCTCAATGTCTACTCTCACTAGGTCTCGAAGAGCTCTCGGGTTCAACTCTATCACCTGCGCAATTAACACTATCGCGCTAAGCCAACGGCTTAGTAAGACAAATCATGCTAATGTTATGCTTTAATGCAATGCAATGCCATACATATTATTAATAAACATACAACATAGGTGAGAAGCTACATCTTTGAATTTCACCACTCATAATCATATAAACATATCATATTTCAACATACTTTTACATTTCATAAATCACAATATATAAACATATTACATTGCAACATCCTTCCATATTCCTCATTTATCAATCATGTTATCATTCATGAATCACATTAAACAAAGACAAGCATGGGCCCAAAATACACTAATATGCTATTCAATTTTCAGAGTTAATGCTTTGGTTTTGTTATCACATTTATCAATACCATAAACCCAACTAGGCTTCAAGGATTAGGTTCAACCAAGCTTCAAGGGGAGCAAAGCATGCTAAGCTTCAACCCAACTTGGCTTCAAGAACAAAATCCAACCTAGCTTCAAGGGTGGTAACATCTCAATTAGGCTTCAAGGATTCAATCCAACCTAACTTCAAGAGATTGTTACACTTATTAGGCATGCCACCAACAACAAACTCTGAAAATGGAATAGCACATTAGCCACACATTTCATTTATTATTCAATTATCATTTCCATTCTCAATTCTTATCATCATTTAGGCAAACATGCCTTATTCCTTTCAATTGAATCATCATAGCCAACCACAATGGCTTTACAACTCAATTCATAATATATCACTCTTCATTATTCAAGTATACATTTATAACAACCATTATATTTGACATCAATGAAGTCAACATGGCATTGAACATTCTTTAAGCAAACATACCTCAATCATATCATTATTCATATGCATCATCAATATGAGCAAATGTAGGTTAAATCCCAACATTATATGATTGTATGCAATTATGTAATTTGTACTTACCTCAATCACAAGTCACACAACTCTAAACACCTTCCTTCTTGCAAAGTTCTTCACTTCCCAAATTAGGGCAAATCACCTTCTATCAAACCCTAATCCAAAGAATGATACAATCCATCAATTCCAATACCATTTAATCACTTAATAACTTCATCTTAAACCTTAAATCAAAAAATTACACTTCAACATCATTCATTATAGGCCACGGTCGTGGCCACCATAACCACCACGGGCGTGGGGTACAAAACAATTCTGCCACCCAAGCTTCCATCCTCCACGGCCATGGCACCAAAAGCCTACCAATGGCCACGGCCATGGCCAATCAAGGCCACGGGCGTGGCATCCAGAAGGCTACTGCCCTCGGCCAAAATCCCATTTCCAAGTCCAAAATTCCAACAAACACCAACCACAAGAAGATCTTTGAAAAATAATGAAGCAAACACAAGGAAAACATCATGTAACACTTCAAAACCCTAAAACAATATCAACTCCAACACTTCCAACAACAACACCTCTTAAACTTCTTCACTTAAAATCAAAAACAACATTTAAAAACTCATCACAAACACATTTAATCATCATCTCAACAAACCAAAAATTCATTTCCAACTCCACTTCAAAAGAACAAAAGAAAATCAAGAGAAAGGACTTACCAAAGTTGATGAATTCCACAAATCTTCCACTTAATTCCTTGAATCTCCTTTCAAATTGAGTTTAGAACTTCAAGCCCTCTCTAGCTCTTTCTCTTCTTCAATGGCCGGCACACACATGAGAAAAGACAAGAAAATAAACTCAAGTCAACCACTTCTTCTTCTTTTAATCTCCACCATGCAATTCCTACAAGGAAAATTACCAAAACACCCTTAACCATTTGCTCTAGCTTTTGTCCCTTGCATGCCCATATATGTAATTTCACATATCCCATAAAAATATCTCTCTTCCATTGACCTACTTATATGTTATATATATTAACATATAAACAACATATACACTTTTCTCTAAACCCTATTTTCTTTCCCAAAACACATATACATAACCATTCTCTTCTCAAATTCTTTTCTTCTCACATAACATATACATTCAATCCAATTTAAAAAACAACAACAACAACAACATAGTCAAAACTTCTAGGGCATACATGAGGATATTACAGTTCTGGACACAGAAATAAATTATAGGTTCTGAACCTAAGCATAATTTAGGTTTTGGACCCGAGCTAAGTTCTGAACTTAAAAGAGATTCTAGGTTCTGAACCTAAAAGAGATTCTAGGTTCTGGACCTAAGGAAAATTTGAGTTTTAGACCCGAGCTAAGTTCTTGGACTTAAGGGTAATTCTAGGTTCTGGACCTAAGAAAAATTTGGATTCTGTACCCGAGCTAATAATTTTTAATTTCAAAAAGTTTGGCTAATTTTTATGCATATATCTTCTAATTGCCCCTGGGTGTAAAAATATTTATATACGCATTATTTGAATGATTAAAGTGAATAATTGAATTTACTGTGTAGTCACTGTTCATGCACTATTTACTATTCATAAATAGTAATTTTACTATTTATAAATAGTAATAAATAGTATTTACTATTGAAAATAGTAATTTTACTGTTCATCAATAATAACACTATTTATAAATAGTGAAATGTACTATTCATCAATAGTAATACTATTCATAAATAGTGAAATTTACTATTCATAAATAGTTTTGAATTTTGTTTTTTTGCTTGCCGTTTCTCGATATAAAGGAGTTGATTCTTCATTTCATTTCACAACAAAACTTTCACATTATAATTCTCTCAGATTTCTTTTAATTTTAGCACATATTTTTAAAAAGCAATGCATGCTTTGAGGTTAGTGACTCATTCTAATGCAGAGTTATTGGAGTTTATTCGGCATCATGAAGACGAAAATTTAGATATACTGGCCGGGATGCCGCTCCATCACAGTTCCAATCAAAAGAGCGAGGTAATTATTTTTTCTTTTTTATTTCTCTTGATTTTTTCGTTGTGTTTTTTTTTATTATTCGTTATTTTATTTTATTATTTTATTTTTTTGTAATATATTTTTTAGAAAACTTAAGAAAAATATATTAATTTAAGTATATAGAATAATATGTATTTACCTGGTATTAACTTATCTGGGTCTGTGTTAGAATGATCGTTACATTGTTCGGGCTGGAGGGTGTATTTACAAAGCCTGACAATGGTACGATGTAGTACCTTTTCGGGTAAGGCGGATTATCCGAGATTGCGGCTTTGAGCAGTTCATCTTACAATTGCCATCCGAGGAATATCAGATAGACCGGAGCGTAGTCCAGGCGCTTGCAGAGCGATGGTTGGATACAACCCACACTTTTCACTTGCCCATTAGGGAGATGACAATTGGTCCGATCGATTTTACTGCTATAACCGGCCTTCGATATGATGGTGTTCCGGTTCCTCTGACCAATGATATTTTAACATTTGAAGAAATTCAGGAATTAATTGATATGGAACTATCATATAAACGGCCTTTTAAGATAAAAATCGAGTCAATTCATAGTTATTGGATAAACTACGAAGGACGGGTTGGCAGAGACACGGCCGACAGTATGCTTGAGGATTTTTGTTATATCTGCTCAGATCGACCATCTTAGGCAGCACTGAATCTTCCATCCACTTGTCAGTGTTGAGTGCCCTTTCTTATCTCAGAATGGTACCATCTTCTGGCTGGGGTGAAGCTGGTCTCGCGTGTCTTTACCATGGTCTTGATAAGCTTTGCCGGAACAAGAAGTTTTTTGTAGGCTTGATGGTGGTTGTTGATGTATTCTTTTCCTTCACCAATGTTATTTCCACTCTTTTCTTGCATGAATTTGATCTTTACTATTATTATTGTAGGTATGGGCATATGAACATAACATCGTGAGGGTACCCGGTATTTCCCGAGAGAGAGTCGGGTATCCGAGATTAAATTTCTGGTTGTCCGATCGTGTGGACATTCCCGGCTCTCATCATGTGCATACTCACCGCTATGTGTTGAGCCGCTTAACCTGGGACCAGGTAAAATAACATTAGTATGCTTTAAATTTTATGTGAAAGTTTACTTACCTTATGTTATTTTGCAGGTGAATTTGGCCTGGTGGAGCCGAGAAGAGCGAGCAAACTGGTCTCCTTTGATGAGGGTTGCACTGTCTTTCCAACATTCTCGCCGAGTTATTGCTGGCCCAGTGTCTAGTGGCTGGTTTCTCGGGGAGAGAGTTTATGAATGGTTTCTCAGTCCAGAGCAGCGGAGGGTTTCGATGCAAAACCTGAAATATACTTTAAATATTATGTCAATGCCGAAGGATGCATGGTGGCTGGCCTAGTATGGTTATGGTGCCGAGTCATTTCTCCATTTATCGGGTCCATTCTATGCTAATTTTATTTAAAGAAGACTCTTGAACTTTGATGTATCTCCTGTTGGTGTGTGGGAGATTTTTGACGAAAATGAGGGTAGAGATGAAGAGGAACGTCACGGATGTAACATCCCTATACCCCGTATACGTACCAAGCATGCTTAAACGATCGTAATATACGTATACTGAATATAGGAAATGTCACAGTTTAAAAATACACAACATATATCTTTGTAAATAAGTGAAACCAATCTCAAATATTTTAAAAGAAATTCAAAAGACACCATATATAGATATATATAAAATGTTTATTAATTCACAGCGGAAGTTATTACAAATATGTTACAAACCAAAGTTTACAAAACATAGAATATATACATGATTGGCAGCTCTTCTCTAATCTTTAAGTCCAAAAGTAAATTCTTCAATGTCTACTCTCACTTGGTCTCGAGGAACTCTCGGGTTCAACTCTGTGACCTGCGCGATCAACACTACCGCGCTAAGCCAACGGCTTAGTAATACAAATTATGCTAGCATTATGCTTTAATGCAAATCAATGTCACCCATTTTAGCAATAAAAATAACATCACAAGTGGAAAACTAATATTACACCTTCATAGTTCACAAACCATACACATATATACATATCCCATTGTAAAGTCCTTCCATAGATCTCATTATTCAATCATTTTATCATTAATGAATCACAT
Source organism: Garcia nutans (assembly GCA_947685225.1). NCBI lineage: Eukaryota > Viridiplantae > Streptophyta > Magnoliopsida > Malpighiales > Euphorbiaceae > Garcia > Garcia nutans. Next base: position 6,827,591 of record CANTUV010000013.1, read on the forward strand.
TTAAACAAAGACAAGCATTGGGCCCAACATACACTAATATGCCATTCAATTTTCAGAGTTAATGCTTTGGTTTTGTTATCACATTTATCATTACCATAAACCCAACTAGGCTTCAAGGATTAGGTTCAACCAAGCTTCAAGGGGAGCAAAGCATGCTAAGCTTCAACCCAACTTGGCTTCAAGAACAAAATCCAACCTAGCTTCAAGGGTGGTAACATCTCAATTAGGCTTCAAGGATTCAATCCAACCTAACTTCAAGAGATTGTTACACTTATTAGGCATGCCACCAACAACAAACTCTGAAAATGGAATAGCACATTAGCCACACATTTCATTTATTATTCAATTATCATTTCCATTCTCAATTCTTATCATCATTTAGGCAAACATGCCTTATTCCTTTCAATTGAATCATCATAGCCAACCACAATGGCTTTACAACTCAATTCACAATATATCACTCTTCTTTTTTCAAGTATACATTTATAACAACCATTATATTTGACATCAATGAAGTCAACATGGCATTGAACATTCTTTAAGCAAACATACCTCAATCATATCATTATTCATATGCATCATCAATATGAGCAAATGTAGGTTAAATCCCAACATTATATGATTGTATGCAATTATGTAATTTGTACTTACCTCAATCACAAGTCACACAACTCTAAACACCTTCCTTCTTGCAAAGTTCTTCAGTTCCCAAATTAGGGCAAATCACCTTCTATCAAACCCTAATCCAAAGAATGATACAATCCATCAATTCCAATACCATTTAATCACTTAATAACTTCATCTTAAACCTTAAATCACAAAATTACACTTCAACATCATTCATTATAGGCCACAGTCGTGGCCACCATAACCACCTCGGGCGTGGGGTACAAAACAATTCTGCCACCCAAGCTTCCATCCTCCACGGCCATGGCACCAAAAGCCTACCAATGGCCACGGCCATGGCCAATCAAGGCCACGGGCGTGGCATCCAGAAGGCTACTGCCCTCGGCCAAAATCCCATTTCCAAGTCCAAAATTCCAACAAACACCAACCACAAGAAGATCTTTGAAAAATAATGAAGCAAACACAAGGAAAACATCATGTAACACTTCAAAACCCTAAAACAATATCAACTCCAACACTTCCAACAACAACACCTCTTAAACTTCTTCACTTAAAATCAAAAACAACATTTAAAAACTCATCACAAACACATTTAATCATCATCTCAACAAACCAAAAATTCATTTCCAACTCCACTTCAAAAGAACAAAAGAAAATCAAGAGAAAGGACTTACCAAAGTTGATGAATTCCACAAATCATCCACTTAATTCCTTGAATCTCCTTTCAAATTGAGTTTAGAACTTCAAGCCCTCTCTAGCTCTTTCTCTTCTTCAATGGCCGGCACACACATGAGAAAAGACAAGAAAATAAACTCAAGTCAACCACTTCTTCTTCTTTTAATCTCCACCATGCAATTCCTACAAGGAAAATTACCAAAACACCCTTAACCATTTGCTCTAGCTTTTGTCCCTTGCATGCCCATATATGTAATTTCACATATCCCATAAAAATATCTCTCTTCCATTGACCTACTTATATGTTATATATATTAACATATAAACAACATATACACTTTTCTCTAAACCCTATTTTCTTTCCCAAAACACATATACATAACCATTCTCTTCTCAAATTCTTTTCTTCTCACATAACATATACATTCAATCCAATTTAAAACAACAACAACAACAACAACATAGTCAAAACTTCTAGGGCATACATGAGGATATTACAGTTCTGGACATAGAAATAAATTATAGGTTCTGAACCTAAGCATAATTTAGGTTTTGGACCCGAGCTAAGTTCTGAACTTAAAAAAGATTCTAGGTTCTGAACCTAAAAGAGATTCTAGGTTCTAGACCTAAGGAAAATTTGAGTTTTAGACCCGAGCTAAGTTCTTGGACTTAAGGGTAATTCTAGGTTCTGGACCTAAGAAAAATTTGGATTCTGTACCCGAGCTAATAATTTTTAATTTCAAAAAGTTTGGCTAATTTTTATGCATATATCTTCTAATTGCCCCTGGGTGTAAAAATATTTATATACGCATTATTTGAATGATTAAAGTGAATAATTGAATTTACTGTGCAGTCACTGTTCATGCACTATTTACTATTCATAAATAGTAATTTTACTATTCATAAATAGTAATAAATAGTATTTACTATTGAAAATAGTAATTTTACTGTTCATCAATAATAACACTATTTATAAATAGTGAAATGTATTATTCATCAATAGTAATACTATTCATAAATAGTGAAATTTACTATTCATAAATAGTTTTGAATTTTGTTTTTTTGCTTGCCGTTTCTCGATATAAAGGAGTTGATTCTTCATTTCATTTCACAGCAAAACTTTCACATTATAATTCTCTCAGATTTCTTTTAATTTTAGCACATATTTTTAAAAAACAATGCATGCTTCGAGGTTAGTGACTCATTCTAATGCCGAGTTATTGGAGTTTATTCGGCATCATGAAGACGGAAATTTAGATATACTGGCCGGGATGCCGCTCCATCACAGTTCCAATCAAAAGAGCGAGGTAATTATTTTTTCTTTTTTATTTCTCTTGATTTTTTCGTTGTGTTTTTTTTTATTATTCGTTATTTTATTTTATTATTTTATTTTTTTGTAATATATTTTTTAGAAAACTTAAGAAAAATATATTAATTTAAGTATATAGAATAATATGTATTTACCTGGTATTAACTTATCTGGGTCTGTGTTAGAATGATCGTTACATTGTTCGGGCTGGAGGGTGTATTTACAAAGCCTGACAATGGTACGATGTAGTACCTTTTCGGGTAAGGCGGATTATCCGAGATTGCGGCTTTGAGCAGTTCATCTTACAATTGCCATCCGAGGAATATCAGATAGACCGGAGCGTAGTCCAGGCGCTTGCAGAGCGATGGTTGGATACAACCCACACTTTTCACTTGCCCATTAGGGAGATGACAATTGGTCCGATCGATTTTACTGCTATAACTGGCCTTCGATATGATGGTGTTCCGGTTCCTCTGACCAATGATATTTTAACATTTGAAGAAATTCAGGAATTAATTGGTATGGAACTATCATATAAACGGCCTTTTAAGATAAAAATCGAGTCAATTCATAGTTATTGGATAAACTACGAAGGACGGGTTGGCAGAGACACGGCCGACAGTATGCTTGAGGATTTTTGTTATATCTGCTCAGATCGACCATCTTAGGCAGCACTGAATCTTCCATCCACTTGTCAGTGTTGAGTGCCCTTTCTTATCTCAGAATGGTACCATCTTCTGGCTGGGGTGAAGCTGGTCTCGCGTGTCTTTACCATGGTCTTGATAAGCTTTGCCGGAACAAGAAGTTTTTTGTAGGCTTGATGGTGGTTGTTGATGTATTCTTTTCCTTCACCAATGTTATTTCCACTCTTTTCTTGCATGAATTTGATCTTTACTATTATTATTGTAGGTATGGGCATATGAACATAACATCGTGAGGGTACCCGGTATTTCCCGAGAGAGAGTCGGGTATCCGAGATTAAATTTCTGGTTGTCCGATCGTGTGGACATTCCCGGCTCTCATCATGTGCATACTCACCGCTATGTGTTGAGCCGCTTAACCTGGGACCAGGTAAAATAACATTAGTATGCTTTAAATTTTATGTGAAAGTTTACTTACCTTATGTTATTTTGCAGGTGAATTTGGCCTGGTGGAGCCGAGAAGAGCGAGCAAACTGGTCTCCTTTGATGAGGGTTGCACTGTCTTTCCAACATTCTCGCCGAGTTATTGCTGGCCCAGTGTCTAGTGGCTGGTTTCTCGGGGAGAGAGTTTATGAATGGTTTCTCAGTCCAGAGCAGCGGAGGGTTTCGATGCAAAACCTGAAATATACTTTAAATATTATGTCAATGCCGAAGGATGCATGGTGGCCGGCCCAGTATGGTTATGGTGCCGAGTCATTTCTCCATTTATCGGGTCCATTCTATGCTAATTTTATTTAAAGAAGACTCTTGAACTTTGATGTATCTCCTGTTGGTGTGTGGGAGATTTTTGACGAAAATGAGGGTAGAGATGAAGAGGAACGTCACGGATGTAACATCCCTATACCCTGTATACGTACCAAGCATGCTTAAACGATCGTAATATACGTATACTGAATATAGGAAATGTCACAGTTTAAAAATACACAACATATATCTTTGTAAATAAGTGAAACCAATCTCAAATATTTTAAAAGAAATTCAAAAGACACCATATATAGATATATATAAAATGTTTATTAATTCACAGCGGAAGTTATTACAAATATGTTACAAACTAAAGTTTACAAAACATAGAATATATACATGATTGGCAGCTCTTCTCTGATCTTTAAGTCCAAAAGTAAATTCTTCAATGTCTACTCTCACTTGGTCTCGAGGAACTCTCGGGTTCAACTCTGTGACCTGCGCGATCAACACTACCGCGCTAAGCCAACGGCTTAGTAATACAAATTATGCTAGCATTATGCTTTAATGCAATGCAATGTCACCCATTTTAGCAATAAAAATAACATCACAAGTGGAAAACTAATATTACACCTTCATAGTTCACAAACCATACACATATATACATATCCCATTGTAAAGTCCTTCCATAGATCTCATTATTCAATCATTTTATCATTAATGAATCACATTTAAACAAAGACAAGCATTGGGCCCAACATACACTAATATGTCATTCAATTTTCAGAGTTAATGCTTTGGTTTTGTTATCACATTTATCATTACCATAAACCCAACTAGGCTTCAAGGATTAGGTTCAACCAAGCTTCAAGGGGAGCAAAGCATGCTAAGCTTCAACCCAACTTGTCTTCAAGAACAAAATCCAACCTAGCTTCAAGGGTGGTAACATCTCAATTAGGCTTCAAGGATTCAATCCAACCTAACTTCAAGAGATTGTTACACTTATTAGGCATGCCACCAACAACAAACTCTAAAATGGAATAGCACATTAGCCACACATTTCATTTATTATTCAATTATCATTTCCATTCTCAATTCTTATCATCATTTAGGCAAACATGCCTTATTCCTTTCAATTGAATCATCATAGCCAACCACAATGGCTTTACAACTCAATTCACAATATATCACTCTTCATTATTCAAGTATACATTTATAACAACCATTATATTTGACATCAATGAAGTCAACATGGCATTGAACATTCTTTAAGCAAACATACCTCAATCATATCGTTATTCATATGCATCATCAATATGAGCAAATGTAGGTTAAATCCCAACATTATATGATTGTATGCAATTATGTAATTTGTACTTACCTCAATCACAAGTCACACAACTCTAAACACCTTCCTTCTTGAAAAGTTCTTCACTTCCCAAATTAGGGCAAATCACCTTCTATCAAACCCTAATCCAAAGAATGATACAATCCATCAATTCCAATACTATTTAATCACTTAATAACTTCATCTTAAACCTTAAATCACAAAATTACACTTCAACATCATTCATTATAGGCCACGGTCGTGGCCACCATAACCACCACGGGCGTGGGGTACAAAACAATTCTGCCACCCAAGCTTCCATCCTCCACGGCCATGGCACCAAAAGCCTACCAATGGCCACGGCCATGGCCAATCAAGGCCACGGGCGTGGCATCCAGAAGGCTACTGCCCTCGGCCAAAATCCCATTTCCAAGTCCAAAATTCCAACAAACACCAACCACAAGAAGATCTTTGAAAAATAATGAAGCAAACACAAGGAAAACATCATGTAACACTTCAAAACCCTAAAACAATATCAACTCCAACACTTCCAACAACAACACCTCTTAAACTTCTTCACTTAAAATCAAAAACAACATTTAAAAACTCATCACAAACACATTTAATCATCATCTCAACAAACCAAAAATTCATTTCCAACTCCACTTCAAAAGAACAAAAGAAAATCAAGAGAAAGGACTTACCAAAGTTGATGAATTCCACAAATCTTCCACTTAATTCCTTGAATCTCCTTTCAAATTGAGTTTAGAACTTCAAGCCCTCTCTAGCTCTTTCTCTTCTTCAATGGCCGGCACACATATGAGAAAAGACAAGAAAATAAACTCAAGTCAACCACTTCTTCTTCTTTTAATCTCCACCATGCAATTCCTACAAGGAAAATTACCAAAACACCCTTAACCATTTGCTCTAGCTTTTGTCCCTTGCATGCCCATATATGTAATTTCACATATCCCATAAAAATATCTCTCTTCCATTGACCTACTTATATGTTATATATATTAACATATAAACAACATATACACTTTTCTCTAAACCCTATTTTCTTTCCCAAAACACATATACATAACCATTCTCTTCTCAAATTCTTTTCTTCTCACATAACATATACATTCAATCCAATTTAAAACAACAACAACAACAACATAGTCAAAACTTCTAGGGCATACATGAGGATATTACAGTTCTGGACATAGAAATAAATTATAGGTTCTGAACCTAAGCATAATTTAGGTTTTGGACCCGAGCTAAGTTCTGAACTTAAAAGAGATTCTAGGTTCTGAACCTAAAAGAGATTCTAGGTTCTGGACCTAAGGAAAATTTGAGTTTTAGACCCGAGCTAAGTTCTTGGACTTAAGGGTAATTCTAGGTTCTGGACCTAAGAAAAATTTGGATTCTGTACCCGAGCTAATAATTTTTAATTTCAAAAAGTTTGGCTAATTTTTATGCATATATCTTCTAATTGCCCCTGGGTGTAAAAATATTTATATACGCATTATTTGAATGATTAAAGTGAATAATTGAATTTACTGTGTAGTCACTGTTCATGCACTATTTACTATTTATAAATAGTAATTTTACTATTTATAAATAGTAATAAATAGTATTTACTATTGAAAATAGTAATTTTACTGTTCATCAATAATAACACTATTTATAAATAGTGAAATATACTATTCATCAATAGTCATACTATTCATAAATAGTGAAATTTACTATTCATAAATAGTTTTGAATTTTGTTTTTTGCTTGCCGTTTCTCGATATAAAGGAGTTGAGTCTTCATTTCATTTCACAGCAAAACTTTCACATTATAATTCTCTCAGATTTCTTTTAATTTTAGCACATATTTTTAAAAAACAATGCATGATTCGAGGTTAGTGACTCATTCTAATGCCGAGTTATTGGAGTTTATTCGGCATCATGAAGACGGAAATTTAGATATACTGGCCGGGATGCCGCTCCATCACAGTTCCAATCAAAAGAGCGAGGTAATTATTTTTTCTTTTTTATTTCTCTTGATTTTTTCGTTGTGTTTTTTTTTATTATTCGTTATTTTATTTTATTATTTTATTTTTTGTAATATATTTTTAGAAAACTTAAGAAAAATATATTAATTTAAGTATATAGAATAATATGTATTTACCTGGTATTAACTTATCTGGGTCTGTGTTAGAATGATCGTTACATTGTTCGGGCTGGAGGGTGTATTTACAAAGCCTGACAATGGTACGATGTAGTACCTTTTCGGGTAAGGCGGATTATCCGAGATTGCGGCTTTGAGCAGTTCATCTTACAATTGCCATCCGAGGAATATCAGATAGACCGGAGCGTAGTCCAGGCGCTTGCAGAGCGATGGTTGGATACAACCCACACTTTTCACTTGCCCATTAGGGAGATGACAATTGGTCCGATCGATTTTACTGCTATAACTGGCCTTCGATATGATGGTGTTCCGGTTCCTCTGACCAATGATATTTTAACATTTGAAGAAATTCAGGAATTAATTGGTATGGAACTATCATATAAACGGCCTTTTAAGATAAAAATCGAGTCAATTCATAGTTATTGGATAAACTACGAAGGACGGGTTGGCAGAGACACGGCCGACAGTATGCTTGAGGATTTTTGTTATATCTGCTCAGATCGACCATCTTAGGCAGCACTGAATCTTCCATCCACTTGTCAGTGTTGAGTGCCCTTTCTTATCTCAGAATGGTACCATCTTCTGGCTGGGGTGAAGCTGGTCTCGCGTGTCTTTACCATGGTCTTGATAAGCTTTGCCGGAACAAGAAGTTTTTTGTAGGCTTGATGGTGGTTGTTGATGTATTCTTTTCCTTCACCAATGTTATTTCCACTCTTTTCTTGCATGAATTTGATCTTTACTATTATTATTGTAGGTATGGGCATATGAACATAACATCGTGAGGGTACCCGGTATTTCCCGAGAGAGAGTCGGGTATCCGAGATTAAATTTCTGGTTGTCCGATCGTGTGGACATTCCCGGCTCTCATCATGTGCATACTCACCGCTATGTGTTGAGCCGCTTAACCTGGGACCAGGTAAAATAACATTAGTATGCTTTAAATTTTATGTGAAAGTTTACTTACCTTATGTTATTTTGCAGGTGAATTTGGCCTGGTGGAGCCGAGAAGAGCGAGCAAACTGGTCTCCTTTGATGAGGGTTGCACTGTCTTTCCAACATTCTCGCCGAGTTATTGCTGGCCCAGTGTCTAGTGGCTGGTTTCTCGGGGAGAGAGTTTATGAATGGTTTCTCAGTCCAGAGCAGCGGAGGGTTTCGATGCAAAACCTGAAATATACTTTAAATATTATGTCAATGCCGAAGGATGCATGGTGGCCGGCCCAGTATGGTTATGGTGCCGAGTCATTTCTCCATTTATCGGGTCCATTCTATGCTAATTTTATTTAAAGAAGACTCTTGAACTTTGATGTATCTCCTGTTGGTGTGTGGGAGATTTTTGACGAAAATGAGGGTAGAGATGAAGAGGAACGTCACGGATGTAACATCCCTATACCCTGTATACGTACCAAGCATGCTTAAACGATCGTAATATACGTATACTGAATATAGGAAATGTCACAGTTTAAAAATACACAACATATATCTTTGTAAATAAGTGAAACCAATCTCAAATATTTTAAAAGAAATTCAAAAGACACCATATATAGATATATATAAAATGTTTATTAATTCACAGCGGAAGTTATTACAAATATGTTACAAACTAAAGTTTACAAAACATAGAATATATACATGATTGGCAGCTCTTCTCTGATCTTTAAGTCCAAAAGTAAATTCTTCAATGTCTACTCTCACTTGGTCTCGAGGAACTCTCGGGTTCAACTCTGTGACCTGCGCGATCAACACTACCGCGCTAAGCCAACGGCTTAGTAATACAAATTATGCTAGCATTATGCTTTAATGCAATGCAATGTCACCCATTTTAGCAATAAAAATAACATCACAAGTGGAAAACTAATATTACACCTTCATAGTTCACAAACCATACACATATATACATATCCCATTGTAAAGTCCTTCCATAGATCTCATTATTCAATCATTTTATCATTAATGAATCACATTTAAACAAAGACAAGCATTGGGCCCAACATACACTAATATGCCATTCAATTTTCAGAGTTAATGCTTTGGTTTTGTTATCACATTTATCATTACCATAAACCCAACTAGGCTTCAAGGATTAGGTTCAACCAAGCTTCAAGGGGAGCAAAGCATGCTAAGCTTCAACCCAACTTGTCTTCAAGAACAAAATCCAACCTAGCTTCAAGGGTGGTAACATCTCAATTAGGCTTCAAGGATTCAATCCAACCTAACTTCAAGAGATTGTTACACTTATTAGGCATGCCACCAACAACAAACTCTAAAATGGAATAGCACATTAGCCACACATTTCATTTATTATTCAATTATCATTTCCATTCTCAATTCTTATCATCATTTAGGCAAACATGCCTTATTCCTTTCAATTGAATCATCATAGCCAACCACAATGGCTTTACAACTCAATTCACAATATATCACTCTTCATTATTCAAGTATACATTTATAACAACCATTATATTTGACATCAATGAAGTCAACATGGCATTGAACATTCTTTAAGCAAACATACCTCAATCATATCGTTATTCATATGCATCATCAATATGAGCAAATGTAGGTTAAATCCCAACATTATATGATTGTATGCAATTATGTAATTTGTACTTACCTCAATCACAAGTCACACAACTCTAAACACCTTCCTTCTTGAAAAGTTCTTCACTTCCCAAATTAGGGCAAATCACCTTCTATCAAACCCTAATCCAAAGAATGATACAATCCATCAATTCCAATACTATTTAATCACTTAATAACTTCATCTTAAACCTTAAATCACAAAATTACACTTCAACATCATTCATTATAGGCCACGGTCGTGGCCACCATAACCACCACGGGCGTGGGGTACAAAACAATTCTGCCACCCAAGCTTCCATCCTCCACGGCCATGGCACCAAAAGCCTACCAATGGCCACGGCCATGGCCAATCAAGGCCACGGGCGTGGCATCCAGAAGGCTACTGCCCTCGGCCAAAATCCCATTTCCAAGTCCAAAATTCCAACAAACACCAACCACAAGAAGATCTTTGAAAAATAATGAAGCAAACACAAGGAAAACATCATGTAACACTTCAAAACCCTAAAACAATATCAACTCCAACACTTCCAACAACAACACCTCTTAAACTTCTTCACTTAAAATCAAAAACAACATTTAAAAACTCATCACAAACACATTTAATCATCATCTCAACAAACCAAAAATTCATTTCCAACTCCACTTCAAAAGAACAAAAGAAAATCAAGAGAAAGGACTTACCAAAGTTGATGAATTCCACAAATCTTCCACTTAATTCCTTGAATCTCCTTTCAAATTGAGTTTAGAACTTCAAGCCCTCTCTAGCTCTTTCTCTTCTTCAATGGCCGGCACACATATGAGAAAAGACAAGAAAATAAACTCAAGTCAACCACTTCTTCTTCTTTTAATCTCCACCATGCAATTCCTACAAGGAAAATTACCAAAACACCCTTAACCATTTGCTCTAGCTTTTGTCCCTTGCATGCCCATATATGTAATTTCACATATCCCATAAAAATATCTCTCTTCCATTGACCTACTTATATGTTATATATATTAACATATAAACAACATATACACTTTTCTCTAAACCCTATTTTCTTTCCCAAAACACATATACATAACCATTCTCTTCTCAAATTCTTTTCTTCTCACATAACATATACATTCAATCCAATTTAAAACAACAACAACAACAACAACATAGTCAAAACTTCTAGGGCATACATGAGGATATTACAGTTCTGGACACAGAAATAAATTATAGGTTCTGAACCTAAGCATAATTTAGGTTTTGGACCCGAGCTAAGTTCTGAACTTAAAAGAGATTCTAGGTTCTGAACCTAAAAGAGATTCTAGGTTCTGGACCTAACGAAAATTTGAGTTTTAGACCCGAGCTAAGTTCTTGGACTTAAGGGTAATTCTAGGTTCTGGACCTAAGAAAAATTTGGATTCTGTACCCGAGCTAATAATTTTTAATTTCAAAAAGTTTGGCTAATTTTTATGCATATATCTTCTAATTGCCCCTGGGTGTAAAAATATTTATATACGCATTATTTGAATGATTAAAGTGAATAATTGAATTTACTGTGTAGTCACTGTTCATGCACTATTTACTATTCATAAATAGTAATTTTACTATTTATAAATAGTAATAAATAGTATTTACTATTGAAAATAGTAATTTTACTGTTCATCAATAATAACACTATTTATAAATAGTGAAATGTACTATTCATCAATAGTAATACTATTCATAAATAGTGAAATTTACTATTCATAAATAGTTTTGAATTTTGTTTTTTTGCTTGCCGTTTCTCGATATAAAGGAGTTGATTCTTCATTTCATTTCACAACAAAACTTTCACATTATAATTCTCTCAGATTTCTTTTAATTTTAGCACATATTTTTAAAAAGCAATGCATGCTTTGAGGTTAGTGACTCATTCTAATGCAGAGTTATTGGAGTTTATTCGGCATCATGAAGACGAAAATTTAGATATACTGGCCGGGATGCCGCTCCATCACAGTTCCAATCAAAAGAGCGAGGTAATTATTTTTTCTTTTTTATTTCTCTTGATTTTTTCGTTGTGTTTTTTTTTATTATTCGTTATTTTATTTTATTATTTTATTTTTTTGTAATATATTTTTTAGAAAACTTAAGAAAAATATATTAATTTAAGTATATAGAATAATATGTATTTACCTGGTATTAACTTATCTGGGTCTGTGTTAGAATGATCGTTACATTGTTCGGGCTGGAGGGTGTATTTACAAAGCCTGACAATGGTACGATGTAGTACCTTTTCGGGTAAGGCGGATTATCCGAGATTGCGGCTTTGAGCAGTTCATCTTACAATTGCCATCCGAGGAATATCAGATAGACCGGAGCGTAGTCCAGGCGCTTGCAGAGCGATGGTTGGATACAACCCACACTTTTCACTTGCCCATTAGGGAGATGACAATTGGTCCGATCGATTTTACTGCTATAACCGGCCTTCGATATGATGGTGTTCCGGTTCCTCTGACCAATGATATTTTAACATTTGAAGAAATTCAGGAATTAATTGATATGGAACTATCATATAAACGGCCTTTTAAGATAAAAATCGAGTCAATTCATAGTTATTGGATAAACTACGAAGGACGGGTTGGCAGAGACACGGCCGACAGTATGCTTGAGGATTTTTGTTATATCTGCTCAGATCGACCATCTTAGGCAGCACTGAATCTTCCATCCACTTGTCAGTGTTGAGTGCCCTTTCTTATCTCAGAATGGTACCATCTTCTGGCTGGGGTGAAGCTGGTCTCGCGTGTCTTTACCATGGTCTTGATAAGCTTTGCCGGAACAAGAAGTTTTTTGTAGGCTTGATGGTGGTTGTTGATGTATTCTTTTCCTTCACCAATGTTATTTCCACTCTTTTCTTGCATGAATTTGATCTTTACTATTATTATTGTAGGTATGGGCATATGAACATAACATCGTGAGGGTACCCGGTATTTCCCGAGAGAGAGTCGGGTATCCGAGATTAAATTTCTGGTTGTCCGATCGTGTGGACATTCCCGGCTCTCATCATGTGCATACTCACCGCTATGTGTTGAGCCGCTTAACCTGGGACCAGGTAAAATAACATTAGTATGCTTTAAATTTTATGTGAAAGTTTACTTACCTTATGTTATTTTGCAGGTGAATTTGGCCTGGTGGAGCCGAGAAGAGCGAGCAAACTGGTCTCCTTTGATGAGGGTTGCACTGTCTTTCCAACATTCTCGCCGAGTTATTGCTGGCCCAGTGTCTAGTGGCTGGTTTCTCGGGGAGAGAGTTTATGAATGGTTTCTCAGTCCAGAGCAGCGGAGGGTTTCGATGCAAAACCTGAAATATACTTTAAATATTATGTCAATGCCGAAGGATGCATGGTGGCTGGCCTAGTATGGTTATGGTGCCGAGTCATTTCTCCATTTATCGGGTCCATTCTATGCTAATTTTATTTAAAGAAGACTCTTGAACTTTGATGTATCTCCTGTTGGTGTGTGGGAGATTTTTGACGAAAATGAGGGTAGAGATGAAGAGGAACGTCACGGATGTAACATCCCTATACCCCGTATACGTACCAAGCATGCTTAAACGATCGTAATATACGTATACTGAATATAGGAAATGTCACAGTTTAAAAATACACAACATATATCTTTGTAAATAAGTGAAACCAATCTCAAATATTTTAAAAGAAATTCAAAAGACACCATATATAGATATATATAAAATGTTTATTAATTCACAGCGGAAGTTATTACAAATATGTTACAAACCAAAGTTTACAAAACATAGAATATATACATGATTGGCAGCTCTTCTCTAATCTTTAAGTCCAAAAGTAAATTCTTCAATGTCTACTCTCACTTGGTCTCGAGGAACTCTCGGGTTCAACTCTGTGACCTGCGCGATCAACACTACCGCGCTAAGCCAACGGCTTAGTAATACAAATTATGCTAGCATTATGCTTTAATGCAAATCAATGTCACCCATTTTAGCAATAAAAATAACATCACAAGTGGAAAACTAATATTACACCTTCATAGTTCACAAACCATACACATATATACATATCCCATTGTAAAGTCCTTCCATAGATCTCATTATTCAATCATTTTATCATTAATGAATCACATTTAAACAAAGACAAGCATTGGGCCCAACATACACTAATATGCCATTCAATTTTCAGAGTTAATGCTTTGGTTTTGTTATCACATTTATCATTACCATAAACCCAACTAGGCTTCAAGGATTAGGTTCAACCAAGCTTCAAGGGGAGCAAAGCATGCTAAGCTTCAACCCAACTTGGCTTCAAGAACAAAATCCAACCTAGCTTCAAGGGTGGTAACATCTCAATTAGGCTTCAAGGATTCAATCCAACCTAACTCAAGAGATTGTTACACTTATTAGGCATGCCACCAACAACAAACTCTGAAAATGGAATAGCACATTAGCCACACATTTCATTTATTATTCAATTATCATTTCCATTCTCAATTCTTATCATCATTTAGGCAAACATGCCTTATTCCTTTCAATTGAATCATCATAGCCAACCACAATGGCTTTACAACTCAATTCACAATATATCACTCTTCATTATTCAAGTATACATTTATAACAACCATTATATTTGACATCAATGAAGTCAACATGGCATTGAACATTCTTTAAGCAAACATACCTCAATCATATCGTTATTCATATGCATCATCAATATGAGCAAATGTAGGTTAAATCCCAACATTATATGATTGTATGCAATTATGTAATTTGTACTTACCTCAATCACAAGTCACACAACTCTAAACACCTTCCTTCTTGAAAAGTTCTTCACTTCCCAAATTAGGGCAAATCACCTTCTATCAAACCCTAATCCAAAGAATGATACAATCCATCAATTCCAATACTATTTAATCACTTAATAACTTCATCTTAAACCTTAAATCACAAAATTACACTTCAACATCATTCATTATAGGCCACGGTCGTGGCCACCATAACCACCACGGGCGTGGGGTACAAAACAATTCTGCCACCCAAGCTTCCATCCTCCACGGCCATGGCACCAAAAGCCTACCAATGGCCACGGCCATGGCCAATCAAGGCCACGGGCGTGGCATCCAGAAGGCTACTGCCCTCGGCCAAAATCCCATTTCCAAGTCCAAAATTCCAACAAACACCAACCACAAGAAGATCTTTGAAAAATAATGAAGCAAACACAAGGAAAACATCATGTAACACTTCAAAACCCTAAAACAATATCAACTCCAACACTTCCAACAACAACACCTCTTAAACTTCTTCACTTAAAATCAAAAACAACATTTAAAAACTCATCACAAACACATTTAATCATCATCTCAACAAACCAAAAATTCATTTCCAACTCCACTTCAAAAGAACAAAAGAAAATCAAGAGAAAGGACTTACCAAAGTTGATGAATTCCACAAATCTTCCACTTAATTCCTTGAATCTCCTTTCAAATTGAGTTTAGAACTTCAAGCCCTCTCTAGCTCTTTCTCTTCTTCAATGGCCGGCACACATATGAGAAAAGACAAGAAAATAAACTCAAGTCAACCACTTCTTCTTCTTTTAATCTCCACCATGCAATTCCTACAAGGAAAATTACCAAAACACCCTTAACCATTTGCTCTAGCTTTTGTCCCTTGCATGCCCATATATGTAATTTCACATATCCCATAAAAATATCTCTCTTCCATTGACCTACTTATATGTTATATATATTAACATATAAACAACATATACACTTTTCTCTAAACCCTATTTTCTTTCCCAAAACACATATACATAACCATTCTCTTCTCAAATTCTTTTCTTCTCACATAACATATACATTCAATCCAATTTAAAACAACAACAACAACAACATAGTCAAAACTTCTAGGGCATACATGAGGATATTACAGTTCTGGACATAGAAATAAATTATAGGTTCTGAACCTAAGCATAATTTAGGTTTTGGACCCGAGCTAAGTTCTGAACTTAAAAGAGATTCTAGGTTCTGAACCTAAAAGAGATTCTAGGTTCTGGACCTAAGGAAAATTTGAGTTTTAGACCCGAGCTAAGTTCTTGGACTTAAGGGTAATTCTAGGTTCTGGACCTAAGAAAAATTTGGATTCTGTACCCGAGCTAATAATTTTTAATTTCAAAAAGTTTGGCTAATTTTTATGCATATATCTTCTAATTGCCCCTGGGTGTAAAAATATTTATATACGCATTATTTGAATGATTAAAGTGAATAATTGAATTTACTGTGTAGTCACTGTTCATGCACTATTTACTATTTATAAATAGTAATTTTACTATTTATAAATAGTAATAAATAGTATTTACTATTGAAAATAGTAATTTTACTGTTCATCAATAATAACACTATTTATAAATAGTGAAATATACTATTCATCAATAGTCATACTATTCATAAATAGTGAAATTTACTATTCATAAATAGTTTTGAATTTTGTTTTTTGCTTGCCGTTTCTCGATATAAAGGAGTTGAGTCTTCATTTCATTTCACAGCAAAACTTTCACATTATAATTCTCTCAGATTTCTTTTAATTTTAGCACATATTTTTAAAAAACAATGCATGCTTCGAGGTTAGTGACTCATTCTAATGCCGAGTTATTGGAGTTTATTCGGCATCATGAAGACGGAAATTTAGATATACTGGCCGGGATGCCGCTCCATCACAGTTCCAATCAAAAGAGCGAGGTAATTATTTTTTCTTTTTTATTTCTCTTGATTTTTTCGTTGTGTTTTTTTTTATTATTCGTTATTTTATTTTATTATTTTATTTTTTTGTAATATATTTTTAGAAAACTTAAGAAAAATATATTAATTTAAGTATATAGAATAATATGTATTTACCTGGTATTAACTTATCTGGGTCTGTGTTAGAATGATCGTTACATTGTTCGGGCTGGAGGGTGTATTTACAAAGCCTGACAATGGTACGATGTAGTACCTTTTCGGGTAAGGCGGATTATCCGAGATTGCGGCTTTGAGCAGTTCATCTTACAATTGCCATCCGAGGAATATCAGATAGACCGGAGCGTAGTCCAGGCGCTTGCAGAGCGATGGTTGGATACAACCCACACTTTTCACTTGCCCATTAGGGAGATGACAATTGGTCCGATCGATTTTACTGCTATAACTGGCCTTCGATATGATGGTGTTCCGGTTCCTCTGACCAATGATATTTTAACATTTGAAGAAATTCAGGAATTAATTGGTATGGAACTATCATATAAACGGCCTTTTAAGATAAAAATCGAGTCAATTCATAGTTATTGGATAAACTACGAAGGACGGGTTGGCAGAGACACGGCCGACAGTATGCTTGAGGATTTTTGTTATATCTGCTCAGATCGACCATCTTAGGCAGCACTGAATCTTCCATCCACTTGTCAGTGTTGAGTGCCCTTTCTTATCTCAGAATGGTACCATCTTCTGGCTGGGGTGAAGCTGGTCTCGCGTGTCTTTACCATGGTCTTGATAAGCTTTGCCGGAACAAGAAGTTTTTTGTAGGCTTGATGGTGGTTGTTGATGTATTCTTTTCCTTCACCAATGTTATTTCAATTCATTTCTTGCATGAATTTGATCTTTACTATTATTATTGTAGGTATGGGCATATGAACATAACATCGTGAGGGTACCCGGTATTTCCCGAGAGAGAGTCGGGTATCCGAGATTAAATTTCTGGTTGTTCGATCGTGTGGACATTCCCGGCTCTCATCATGTGCATACTCACCGCTATGTGTTGAGCCGCTTAACCTGGGACCAGGTAAAATAACATTAGTATGCTTTAAATTTTATGTGAAAGTTTACTTACCTTATGTTATTTTGCAGGTGAATTTGGCCTGGTGGAGCCGAGAAGAGCGAGCAAACTGGTCTCCTTTGATGAGGGTTGCACTGTCTTTCCAACATTCTCGCCGAGTTATTGCTGGCCCAGTGTCTAGTGGCTGGTTTCTCGGGGAGAGAGTTTATGAATGGTTTCTCAGTCCAGAGCAGCGGAGGGTTTCGATGCAAAACCTGAAATATACTTTAAATATTATGTCAATGCCGAAGGATGCATGGTGGCTGGCCCAGTATGGTTATGGTGCCGAGTCATTTCTCCATTTATCGGGTCCATTCTATGCTAATTTTATTTAAAGAAGACTCTTGAACTTTGATGTATCTCCTGTTAGTGTGTGGGAGATTTTTGACGAAAATGAGGGTAGAGATGAAGAGGAACGTCACGGATGTAACATCCCTATACCCCGTATACGTACCAAGCATGCTTAAACGATCGTAATATACGTATACTGAATATAGGAAATGTCACAGTTTAAAAATACACAACATATATCTTTGTAAATAAGTGAAACCAATCTCAAATATTTTAAAAGAAATTCAAAAGACACCATATATAGATATATATAAAATGTTTATTAATTCACAGCGGAAGTTATTACAAATATGTTACAAACCAAAGTTTACAAAACATAGAATATATACATGATTGGCAGCTCTTCTCTGATCTTTAAGTCCAAAAGTAAATTCTTCAATGTCTACTCTCACTTGGTATCGAGGAACTCTCGGGTTCAACTCTGTGACCTGCGCGATCAACACTACCGTGCTAAGCAAACGGGTTAGTAATACAAATTATGCTAGCATTATGCTTTAATACAATGCAATGTCACCCATTTTAGCAATAAAAATAACATCACAAGTGGAAAACTAATATTACACCTTCATAGTTCACAAACCATACACATATATACATATCCCATTGTAAAGTCCTTCCATAGATCTCATTATTCAATCATTTTATCATTAATGAATCACATTTAAACAAAGACAAGCATTGGGCCCAACATACACTAATATGCCATTCATTTTTCAGAGTTAATGCTTTGGTTTTGTTATCACATTTATCATTACCATAAACCCAACTAGGCTTCAAGGATTAGGTTCAACCAAGCTTCAAGGGGAACAAAGCATGCTAAGTATCAACCCAACTTGGCTTCAAGAACCAACCCAACCTAGCTTCATGGGTGGTAACATCTCAATTAGGCTTCAAGGACCAAGTCCAACCTAACTTCAAGAGATTGTTACTAATAATAGGCATGCCACCAACAACAAACTCTGAAAATGGAATAACACATTAGCCACACAATTCATTTATTATTTCATTATTCATTTCATTCTCAATTCTCATCATCATAGCCAAACACAATGGCTTCATATCTCTTTTGAATCATCATAGCCAATCACAATGGCCTCATATCTTATCATGTCTCAATTTATATTATCACACTTCATTATTCAAGTATACATAACCAAATACATTAAACATCATCACATAGGCATACATGCCTTACTTATCTCAATTCACATTATGCAAAACATAACATTATAGCAACTCATCTTTCAAATACACAATCATTTACATCATATCCTTCACATTATACTTATGGCATCATTGACATAAATATAACAAAGTACATTGGTCATAAGCATCATCAATATCATCAAATGTATATTCAATCTCAACATCATATGAATGTATGTTCCACATTGTACACAATATAACATTATTCATATGCATTAACAATGCAATAATGCAAGATTTGTACTTACCTCAATAACAATTCACACAACTCTAAACACTTTCCTTTTCCAAGATTCTTCACTTTCCCAATTAGGGCAAATCACCTTCTTCACAACCTAACCCAAAACAATGATGAACCACATCAATTCCAATACAATTTAGCACTTGTTAACCTCCTTTTAGACCTTTAGATCATAATTAAAAATCCATCAACACACATTATAGCCCACGGCCGTGGCCACCCCAACCCCCACGGGCATGGGATAGAAACCAAATCTGTCCAAAATATCCAACACCTCCACGCCCATAGCACCAAAGGGCCACGGGCGTGGCATCCAAAATGCTACTGCCTTCGACCAAAATCACATGTTTAATGCTTACAACTCCAACAAACACACCCAACATGAAGATCTATGAAAATAATCAACAAAACTTAACATTAACAACACATACCAACTCAAAACCCTAAAACAAACTCAACTTCAACAATTCCAAAATCAACAACAATTAACTTCTCAACTTAACATCAAATTCAACACTTAAAAACATACCACAAACAAATCTAATCAACCATCCATATCAATTCATCAACCCCAAACACAAATTCAAAAGATTAAAGGAAAATCAAGGAAAAGAACTTACCAAAGTTGATGAATTTTACAAATCTCCAAATTAATCCTTTGATTCTTCCTTCAATTTTGAATTTGAAACAAACAAAAATCACTTTTCTCTCTTGCTTTGGAATGGCCGGCCAACATATGGGAAAGAGAAGAAGAGGAAATGAAGAAAACAAAGTCAACTTCTCTTTAAATCTCCACCATGTATTCCAAAACAAGAAATTACTTAAATACCCCTTTCCATTTGTTTTAACTCTCTTTTCACTTACTTGCCCATTTAGGTAATTTCACACACAACAAATAAATATCCTCTTCCATTGACCATCCCTTTTGACTTATATATATGTTATTTATACTACCATATACCCAACATATACACTTTCTCTCTACACATTACTTTCCTTTTAAAACAATACCTAAACATTCTCTTTTCAATATCTTTTCTTATCAACATAACATATACACATAATTCAAACAAACAACAATTATATCCAAACTTCTAGGGCACACATTGGGATATTACAATTCTCCCCCTCTAAAAAGAAATTTTGTCCTCGAAATTACCTGATATCAAGTCTGAAACAACTGAGGATACTGATCTCGTATGGCTTGCTCACTTTCCCAAGTTGCTTCTTCCTTTGCATGATTCTTCCATAGAACCTTCACCAAAGGCATTTTCTTATTTCTCAATTCTTTCACTTCACGTGCCAAGATAGCAACTGGTTCTTCTTCAAATGTCAGATCTGAATTCATTTCGATTGATTCAATTTGTAAAACATGAGATGGATCTGACCTGTACCTCCTCAACATAGAAACATGGAATACATTATGGATCCTATCCAACTCAGGTGGCAAAGCAAGCCGATAAGCAACTGGCCCCACTCTTTCCAAAACTTCATTTGGTCCAATGAAATGAGGACTCAATTTTCCTTTCCGACCAAACCTCAAAATCTTTTTCCAAGGAGACACTTTCAAAAATACCTTATCTCCCACATCAAACTCTATGTCTCTCCTTTTTAAGTCTGAATAAGATTTCTGTCAGTCTGAAGCTATTTTCAACCTATCTCGAATTACTTTCACTTTCTCTTCAGTTTCTTTAACCAAATCAGGACCAATTAACTTACATTCACCAAGTTCATTCCAACATAGAGGTGTCCTACACCGTCTACCATACAGTGCTTCAAATGGTGCCATACCAATACTGGATTGGTGACTGTTATTGTAAGCAAATTCCACAAGTGATAAGAATCTATCCCAACCTCCAGAGAAATCAATGACACAGCTTCTCAACATGTCCTCGATAATCTGAATCACTCTTTCTGACTGCCCATCTGTCTGCGGATGAAAAGCAGTACTAAAGTGCAATCGAGAACCCAAAGCACCATGTAAACTCTTCCAAAACCTTGAAGTAAATCGGGGATCTCGATCAGATACTATAGAAGTTGGGACACCATGCAACTTCACAATCTCATGGATATACAGCTCAGCTAACCTTTCCAAAGAGTAATCCATCTGAACCGGAAGAAAATGAGCTGTCTTAGTCAACCTATCAACAATCACCCAAATAGTATCATGCTTTCTTTGTGTTAATGGTAGACCAGACACAAAATCCATTGTCACTCTATCCCATTTCCATTCAGGAACTGATAACGGTTGAAGTAACCCTGTTGGAACCTGATGCTCAGCTTTTACCCTCTGACATGTGAGACATTTGGATACAAACTCCGTTATGTCTCTCTTCATACCGGACCACCAGTAATATTGCTTCAAATCATGATACATCTTTGTATTGCCCGGATGCATAGCAAATACTGACAGATGTGCTTCTTCTAAAATAATTCTTCTCACATTAGCATTATCAGGTACACACAATCTGTTCTTAAACCAAAGACTCCCATCACCTCTCACAATAAAATCTCGACTCTTTCCATTCTGACAATCTGAAATAATCTTTTGAATCTTCTCATCAGCAAATTGAGCCTCTTTAATTTGATCCAACAATATTGGTTTCAATTGCAACTGTTCCAACAATGCACCATCATCACAAGATATAAAACTAGCATGCAATGCTCTCAACTCAACAAGCAACGAGAGCGAATAAACAGTCAAACCTGCTAAAGACTTCCGACTCAAGGCATCAGCAACAACATTTGCTTTACCCAGCTGATAATCAATCAAACAGTCGTAGTCTTTAATCAATTCCAACCATCTTCTCTGCCGAAGATTAAGCTCTTTTTGGACACCCAAATATTTTAAACTTTTATGATCAGTGTATATGAAACATTTCTCCCCATACAGATAGTGTCGCCATATCTTCAATGCAAACACAATGGCTGCTAATTCCAAATCATGGGTCGGATAATTGAGCTCATGAGGTTTCAACTATCGAGAAGCATAAGCTATAACTTTACCTTCTTGCATCAGAACACAACCCAAACCACTATGTGAAGCATCACTGTAAATCACATATGGTTTATCTTCCACAGGTAAAGTAAGAACAGGCACTTGAGTCAACATTTCTCTCAACTGTTCGAAGCTTGTCTGACATTGATCTGTCCACACAAATCTAACTCCTTTTCGAAGTAATCTGGTAAGTGGAGTAGCTATCAAAGAAAATCCTTTCACAAACCGTCGGTAATAGCCTGCCAAACCCAGAAAACTTCTAACTTCAGTCACAGATTTTGGTGGACTACAATTCAAAATAGCTTCAACTTTACTCGGATCAACTCTAATACCTTCCGCTGAAACTATATGACCGAGAAACGTTACTTGGTCAAGCCAAAACTAACACTTCGACAGTTTAGCAAACAATTGCTTCTCTCTCAAAATTTGCAACACAATCCGCAAATGCTTGTCATGCTCCTCTTTATTACGCGAATACACCAAAATGTCATCAATAAAGACCACTACAAACTGATCCAGATAGGGCCTAAACACCCTATTCATCAAATCCACAAAAGCTGCAGGTGCATTCGTCAAACCAAAAGGCATAACTAGAAACTCATAATGCCCATACCTTGTACGAAAGGCTGTCTTAGGAACATCTTCAGCTCTGACCCTCAACTGATGGTACCCTGATCTCAAATCAATTTTGGAAAACACTGCTGCACCCTTCAATTGATCAAAGAGATCATCAATTCTAGGCAAAGGATATTTATTTTTAATAGTCACCTTGTTCAATTGCCTATAATCGATACACAATCTCATAGTACCATCCTTTTTCTTCACAAATAAAACAGGAGCTCCCCACGGTGAAACACTAGGGCGAACAAACCCTTTATCCAACAACTCCTGCAACTGCACCTTCAGTTCTCTCAGTTCAGCAGGTGCCATTCTATAAGGAGTAATAGAGATAGGAGTGGTACCAGGTAATAATTCAATACCAAACTCCACCTCTCTCTCAGGAGGCAACCCTGGCAACTCTTCTGGAAACATATCTGGAAATTCTGCAACTGTAGGTATTTTACCAATTTGAGAACCCTTAACTCTAGTATCCACCACATAAGCAAGATAAGCGTCACATCCTTTTCTAATCAATCTCCTACCTGCAACAGCTGAAATAAACAAGGATGTTAGCTATCCCTGCTCATTAGATACTATTATCTCTCTTCCCTCACCAGTTCTCAAAGTAACAATTTTCTTTTTACAATCTACCACAGCTCCATGTCTAGATAACCAGTCCATGCCTAGGATCACATCATATTCCTTAAAAGGCATTTCAATTAAATCTCCAAGGAACTCCTCACCTTGCACCACTACTGCACTATCTCGGTGCACCTTACTAACAATCACACTATGCCCTAAAGGATTTGTCACCAATACATCAAATCCTAGGGATTCAGCATGCAAATCAGACACAGGCAAAACAGATGCACTAATATATGAATGAGTGGATCCGGGATCAATCAAAGCAAGTACTGAAGTATCAAATAAAGAGAAAGTACCAGCAATGACTGCAGAAGTATCTGGTTGTCTCTGCATCACATAAATCCTCTGAGAAGATCCAGCCTCCTCTGGTCTACTCTCCCTGGATGTAGAACCTCCTCTAGAACTGAACCCAGATCTACCTCCTCTGCTGAAACCTCTGCCTCCTCGACCTCCCCTCACATTAGATCGAGAAGTTGCAGAATCTACTAACATCTGTTCCTGCCTCTCAGGACAATCTCTAACAAAATAATCAGGTGATCCACATCTGAAACATACCCTTGCTACACCAGTCTTCCAACAAGTACCACCATGTGGCCTACCACAATGAATGCATATGGGTAAGGTGGATCTCTGCATCACTGGGGTCGGAGCACTCACCACTGAAACTGTAGGTCTAGATCTCTGCCTCTGAAACTGTACTGACCTACCAGCTGACCTCTGACTCCTACTAACCCGAGAAGCAAAACTTCCTTTACCTCTTTTCACATATGAAGACCCTGCCTCAAACTGGGGCCTTCTAACCCTGATCTCTTCCTCTGAAGCAGCTGCAATAACATGAGCTCTTTCCACACTCCGAGCTGCTGCCACAAGCTGGGAAAAATCATGATATCTAGATCCAGCCACAAGACACAAGATAGCGGGCCTCAATCCCTCCTCAAATCTCCTGCATCTATCTATCTCATCATATATAATACCCCCAGCATACTGGCTCAACCGAATAACTCTAACTCATATTCCGTCACAGTCCGGTGATCTTGCTTTAAGCTTAGAAACTCCATTTTCTTCACATCCTTATACTCCCTCGAAGTATACTTCAATTCAAACTCTCTTAGAAAATCAGCATAGGACAAGGTAGGTGGATCATCCATAGCATGAGGCACTATCTTCCACCAGTTATATGCATCCTTCTGCAACAAGGATCTTGCATAATCAAATTTTTCTTCTGGAGTGGCTTGCAATTGAACAAATATTCTCTGTACTTTATCTAGCCATTGCTCAGCTACAGCTAGATCAATAGTACTTAAGAAATCTTCTGCTCCATATTTCCTTAATTTGTCATAATGCCTCACTGATACCAAAGGCTGTGGGGGTGGTGGCAGTGGTTGCACTGGTACTGGCCTCAAAGCCTCTACCACATGCCTAAGCCAGACTGGTGGAGCCTCCTCACCAGCTGGTCTCCCCGACACAGAAGCAGGTACATCTCCAGCACTATCCATTCTAGCTCCCTCTCTAACCTCATCAGGAGCTACGCTTTCTGCACTACCCTCTACTGACTGTCGCAAGTGAGAATCCATCACAACCAATGTCTGCAAACACAGCAGAATACATCTTATTAAAGATCAGAGACTGCCAATCCCAAACATGTATATTATTCAAAAACCAATTTTTTTAAAGTCAAAATACTCTTTTTCTTACACTTCACCTAGATTGAGAATCTCAAACCTAGGCTCTGATACCAAAAAAATTGTAACATCCCTATACCCCGTATACGTACCAAGCATGCTTAAACGATCGTAATATACGTATACTGAATATAGGAAATGTCACAGTTTAAAAATACACAACATATATCTTTGTAAATAAGTGAAACCAATCTCAAATATTTTAAAAGAAATTCAAAAGACACCATATATAGATATATATAAAATGTTTATTAATTCACAGCGGAAGTTATTACAAATATGTTACAAACCAAAGTTTACAAAACATAGAATATATACATGATTGGCAGCTCTTCTCTGATCTTTAAGTCCAAAAGTAAATTCTTCAATGTCTACTCTCACTTGGTCTCGAGGAACTCTCGGGTTCAACTCTGTGACCTGCGCGATCAACACTACCGCGCTAAGCCAATGGCTTAGTAATACAAATTATGCTAGCATTATGCTTTAATGCAATGCAATGTCACCCATTTTAGCAATAAAAATAACATCACAAGTGGAAAACTAATATTACACCTTCATAGTTCACAAACCATACACATATATACATATCCCATTGTAAATTCCTTCCATAGATCTCATTATTCAATCATTTTATCATTAATGAATCACATTTAAACAAAGACAAGCATTGGGCCCAACATACACTAATATGCCATTCAATTTTCAGAGTTAATGCTTTGGTTTTGTTATCACATTTATCATTACCATAAACCCAACTAGGCTTCAAGGATTAGGTTCAACCAAGCATCAAGGGGAACAAAGCATGCTAAGTATCAACCCAACTTGGCTTCAAGAACCAACCCAACCTAGCTTCAAGGGTGGTAACATCTCAATTAGGCTTCAAGGACCAAGTCCAACCTAACTTCAAGAGATTGTTACTAATAATAGGCATGCCACCAACAACAAACTCTGAAAATGGAATAACACATTAGCCACACAATTCATTTATTATTTCATTATTCATTTCATTCTCAATTCTCATCATCATAGCCAAACACAATGGCTTCATATCTCTTTTGAATCATCATAGCCAATCACAATGGCCTCATATCTTATCATGTCTCAATTTATATTATCACACTTCATTATTCAAGTATACATAACCAAATACATTAAACATCATCACATAGGCATACATGCCTTACTTATCTCAATTCACATTATGCAAAACATAACATTATAGCAACTCATCTTTCAAATACACAATCATTTACATCATATCCTTCACATTATACTTATGGCATCATTGACATAAATATAACAAAGTACATTGGTCATAAGCATCATCAATATCATCAAATGTATATTCAATCTCAACATCATATGAATGTATGTTCCACATTGTACACAATATAACATTATTCATATGCATTAACAATGCAATAATGCAAGATTTGTACTTACCTCAATAACAATTCACACAACTCTAAATGCTTTCCTTTTCCAAGATTCTTCACTTTCCCAATTAGGGCAAATCACCTTCTTCACAACCTAACCCAAAACAATGATGAACCACATCAATTCCAATACAATTTAGCACTTGTTAACCTCCTTTTAGACCTTTAGATCATAATTAACAATCCATCAACACACATTATAGCCCACGGCCGTGGCCACCCCAACCCCCACGGGCGTGGGATAGAAACCAAATTTGTCCAAAATATCCAACACCTCCACGCCTATAGCACCAAAGGGCCACGGGCGTGGCATCCAAAATGCTACTGCCTTCGACCAAAATCACATGTTTAATGCTTACAACTCCAACAAACACACCCAACATGAAGATCTATGAAAATAATCAACAAAAATTAACATTAACAACACATACCAACTCAAAACCCTAAAACAAACTCAACTTCAACAATTCCAAAATCAACAACAATTAACTTCTCAACTTAACATCAAATTCAACACTTAAAAACATACCACAAACAAATCTAATCAACCATCCATATCAATTCATCAATGCCAAACGC
This sequence comes from Garcia nutans, assembly GCA_947685225.1. NCBI lineage: Eukaryota > Viridiplantae > Streptophyta > Magnoliopsida > Malpighiales > Euphorbiaceae > Garcia > Garcia nutans. The sequence continues at coordinate 6,855,211 of CANTUV010000013.1, forward strand.
AAATTCAAAAGAACAAAGGAAAATCAAGGAAAAGAACTTACCAAAGTTGATGAATTTCACAAATCTCCAAATTAATCCTTTGATTCTTCCTTCAATTTTGAATTTGAAACAAACAAAAATAACTTTGCTCTCTTGCTTTGGAATGGCCGGCCAACATACGGGAAAGAGAAGAAGAGGAAATGAAGAAAACAAAGTCAACTTCTCTTTAAATCTCCACCATATATTCCAAAATAAGAAATTACTTAAATACCCCTTTCCATTTGTTTTAACTCTCTTTTCACTTACTTGCCCATTTAGGTAATTTCACACACAACAAATAAATGTCCTCTTCCATTGACCATCCCTTTTGACTTATATATATGTTATTTATACTACCATATACCCAACATATACACTTTCTCTCTACACATTACTTTCCTTTTAAAACAATACCTAAACATTCTCTTTTCAATATCTTTTCTTATCAACATAACATATACACATAATTCAAACAAACAACAATTAGATCCAAACTTCTAGGGCACACATTGGGATATTACAACGGAGATATAGGCAAGTCTGTTCCACATCTCGGGGCCAGTACTTCTCAGGTAAAACTTTTACCACTTTTCCCTTGTAACTGCTTTTTCTTTCCTTGATTCTTTAATGATTGTTGCAGGCTGTTGGCTCATTTGATCATGAGCCTGGACCTTTTTTATTACCCCTTCGTTTGCTCATTCTAGCCCACCAAATATGCCATCTCATCCGCAGGGCATTGATATGAACTACCTGGTACATTTCTTATTTCATAGTAGTTTATGCTATATGTATGCATGATTATGTATGCTCTTACCTTTTCCTTCTTGGCTCACAGCAGATTTCAGGGGATGAGGGATTATGGTTTTATAAAGTATAGAATGCTTAAATTAAGACTTTAAGGTTTTGAAAAATTCGATTGAGGTTTATAAGTGAAAATCAGAAAATTGAATTATTTAATTAAGATTAGATTCTATGATTTAAAGTTTGGATCAAATTGAATACTGAAGTTAAGACTTATTGAATGAAATTTTCGAAGTTATGTAAGTAATAATAATAATATGCTCAATTCACAAAATAAGAGGAATGGCAATTTAAGCTGAATGAATTCATTAATTAATGAAGATGTACCTGTGTTGTAGGCTCCCCCAATTTCAATGCGTTGAATCAAACCTGATGTTTATTACAGCCTGAATCAACTTTTGTTATTGATGGAGGGAAACAACTGCCTGAGATAATTGTTATGTTGTTACTGTTTCCTCAATTGCTTCTTGATGATTAGGGTTTCGTAAAACTATTATCCTCTCTTTCCTTTACTGCCAAATTGTTAATCCAAGTTGTTACCCCTCTATTTGTGTTAATCACATATTTATAGGAAAACTTACCTTAACTCTAAACCTAATCTGACTCTCATAAGTTAATTAGGAAGTCAAATGGCCGGTACAATTATGTTTAGGACTCGGATTAAAGGCCAAAATCGGCATTGAGTGCACCTCATATCGATTTGGGCTGTCCAAATCGATAAGATTTGGGAGGCTCAAATTGATATGAGGCCTCCCTCATATCCATTTTGGCTGCCCAAATTGATATGAGATCTCCCTCATATCGATTTTGGCAACCCTGACTCAAACCGAGCCCTAATTTTTAATTACTTTCGGACCAAACTGATTATACCATTTAATTTGGGCTTTTATGAATTAGACCATCTAATATTTAAGCTTTAAAATTAGGTTTAGGTTCTTTAAAATTATAAGGGAATAAGGTAAGCTTCTTAATCCTAATCCATGCCAAAATCAAGGGTTTATAGTAGGAATGATGTTACGCTCAAATTAACTCTACCACAAAGCGTCACTCGCAAGTATACGAGATAGCTGTAGCAAAGGTGATCGCCCCAAGGTCGTTCTCTCAAGGAAGCTAAAGTGGCTAATTGTTTATAGAATAAAAGTAACAAGTAATGAATAAATTTAAATTGCTAACTAAAGAAGAAGTTTAATTGAAGTTTAAAAACAATAAAAGTAAACAAGAGCTGATGTTTTGATTCACTTGATAAAAAGGCCTAGGGTTTGCACTTCTTTACTACTTATTTGTATGAACGGTTATTCCACTTAACTAATTTAATTTCAAAGATTAAATCTCAAACAACTTAATTAATTGAGTCAAGGAAATAAGCTCTCGCATTCAAACCTCTTACAACTAATCTTGTTATAATTGAAACAATCTTTTTAATAGGTTATATCTCTAATTCACCTAAGTCCTTAATTGAATTGTTCCAGCATTAGACTTCATCTCTCAATCCATCATCTAATACCTAAAACAACAATTGGTGGCCAATCAATTATATGTAAAAATATTTCATTGAATAAAGGCAAAAGAAATTATTAGCTAAGAGAATAACCAATTCATACAATCATAGCAGATCCATACAAACCCTAGACTAGATCAAATTAGTTCATAATGCAATCAAACATATTCATCTCATTAATGACCAAAGAAATCAAAATAGACATGATAATATCCATTAAAACAATTTCAATGTAAATAAAGAGAATAAGTTCGAGAACAAAAGCAAGTTACAACTCCTTGAAGCTTCTGAAGAATCTCTTGTTCAAATCTTGCAAGAAGGATGAAACAATGGCTAGAACAATCTAATCTAAGCTAAAGTAATCAAAAGTGAAATCAAAATCAAGAAAACAAAGCTAAACCCTAACTTCACTCTCTCTGACGGCTCAAAACAATTCTCCAAATCGTCAACAGTTCTAACCCTAAGCTCTCCCCTTCCTTTTATACGAAACGTCGCTTTAAAAATCCGTTGCGTGTTTTCTTCATGAGGGACACGGCCAAGTCAGATGTGACTTGGCCGTGTGAGTGGCTTTTGGAGGGACACGGCCACAAGACTTGGTCGTGTCCCTTGCATGTGTCCACCACTGAATGCTTTTGGTCTTCTTTTCTTCTTTGTTGAGTGACACGGCCCAGTGGAGCTTGACTTGGCCGTGTTGCACCTTGTTGGAGGGACACGGCCAGGTGACTTGGCCTTGTCCCTTGCCTGTGTCTGCCTCTGTGGAATTTGCTTCTCTTTGCCCTTTGGAATTGGTGAGACACGGCCAAGTCAAGGTGACTTGGCCGTGTTGGGCTTCTTTGGAGGGACACGGCCACAAGACTTGGCCGTGTCCCTTGCCTGTGTCTGCTACTGGGACTTGTTCTTCTTTTTGGCCGTGTCCTCTGCCTGTGTCAGCCACTGCCCCTTTCTCCTTCAATTTGTTTCCTTGCCTGTTTAACCTAACACAAAACTTGCAAACAAAACTTAAATAAGCAATAATAAACATTAACAATCAAAACATAAACACATACTAAAAACTAGATCAAAAATGACATAAACACTAAAACTACCACAATTAAAGAAAACACAAAACAAACCGATTAAAACTAACAAAATACCTAAATAAAACAATAATTAACATAACAAACAAGACAAAACTATAACAAAAACTAATAAAACAACTACCCCATACTTAAAACTTTGCTTGTCCTCAAGCAAATTCACATGGCATAAATTAAAAATTCAAACAATCTTAACTATAATTCGAGCATATAGATGAAATACTTCAAGACACCAGACATAAATAATTGCAATTTCCTTCAATCAAGATTTTCTTAACTCATTCATTAATTCAGACATACAAATCTTATCTCTCATTTAAGTGTTTCACTCAATTTCAAAGGTTAATCACTCAAACCACTCATGATTGCATACTGCCATAAACTTGCTTAATTATCCAATCTCCCTCACTGATTTTCTCAAGAAATAATTTGAAGGTCTTTCATTTGGATGTAATGGGGCTAAGGTAAAGGTGTGAGAAAAGACATTTAAGCTGGAGCATCAAGGAATGGAGTATCTAAATGAGACAATACTCTTGCTAAGAAACACATAGCTCCCTCAAATGGCATACTCACCAACCCTTGATAATCTTACATACTTGCATAAAAATACATGAGTCAACATTCCTCTTTTGATAACCAATGCTAGAACATATATGAATTTTGTATATATATATAACTTTTCTTTTATTTTCTCTCTTTCTCTTTTTTATTATTATTTTTTTTATAATAAACATATATTTTTTTTAAATACATATATACAAAATATATCATTGCATAGATCATCTAGCTTAACTTGTAGAGGAAAAGAATAGTCAACTCTTAATCTAATACAATGTGCTAAGTATGCATTTCAACCCCAAATAGCAATACCAAAAACAATTTTTATCGCTTAACCCATACTTTGAAATAAACCACCCTATTGTCATATCATAAAACTTCATTCCTTAATGCAGGTATGATGAAAATAAGAACATGTTAAGTTGAGAATTGTGTTGATCAAACAAGAAAAGGTCAAAAGCTCAACTTGGCTCACTAAGGAAATCAATATTAAGGGAGGTCTTTTTAAGCTAAAGGGCTAACCTAATTTGCCTTCATCACTTTAAAACTTGAAATTAAATCATAATGTGAGTTCAATTAGTATGCAAAAGCAAACTCTAGAGATGCAAAAATCATGAAGGTGCACACTTAAGAAAAGAAAATCAACTGAAAATAATATCAAACATGAGGCTCAAAACTCAACAGGTGGGTTCACAAAGATTTATATGTCATGAATTGCAGAATGTGAAAATCGATCCTGAATGAATTCAACTGCTAATATCTATGCTGATACTAAAGTCTCAACTACAAAGCTAGAATCAAAGAAAAGATCGATAAATTTTCAATAATTATGCCATGCATAACACAATACAACACACAGCGACAAACAAAACACGAATTAAAGAAAAGCTTAAAGAGTACCCCACACTTAAAATTGACATTGTCTCAATGGAAAACAAGAATAATAAATAAAAAGAGTTAGAGGACAACCTGTCTTCCATGTACCTTGTGAGGCAAAAACCCTAGCTTTCCATCACAAACACAAAAGTTTTATAACAAAAGTACAATAAAATATCCAAACACAAAAGTTTTAACATGAAAAACAAAAACGAAAAATAAAACAAAAGTACACTAAATAAAATAAAGCAAGGACTGAAAATCTATGGAAAATGTGGGCGGGAAGATGATGCAGCTGAGGGATGGAGACTCAATATCGTCGCAAGGTTACTGTTAATCTGTTCCATCTGCTGTAAGATCTCAGCATGGTTACGGTCCACCTTGCTATCCAGTCGATCCACTTTGCCCTCCAGGGCCTCAATCCTCAGAAGTACCTCTTGATGTTTCGAGACCGGAGCATCCTCATCTAGACCTAAAGAATCTGAGTCTGACTCCTCTTCAACCCGGGCTCTCTTCTGCCTATCCCCCGGTGCTTCAGGCTCAGCTGAAGGCATCACAAAAGTCCCTCTCCTATGCACCACCATGTGCATCTTCTCAAGGGTAGCTAAATCCAAGGAATCATTACCCAAAATTCGAGTCATCCGAGTAGTACTCGGGTTAAAATCCTCAACAAGGGCTACTGCTAATGTAGTGATCAATCCTCCAACACAAATTGCCCCCCTCCTTTTATTAGCTACAGTATCAAAAATATCGGCTAACCAATAGCCGGCACTAATAGTCATTTCATTCAAAACACAATCCAAGAAAAATAGCTCGCTCGACTCAACCACACCCGGGCTCTCCTTCCGAGCAAAGAACCCACATGACATAAACCTGTGCAAATACCTCAAAGTAGGGTTCCGTAATTTAGATGCTTTGGCCGATTTGGCCACATAAGTACCCAAGCCTAAGGCTCCCCAAGCAAATTGTTGTCTAAAGTCTTTGGGTACCGACCTTTCCCCATGCTGATGAAAACCATAGATATCATTCAACTGATCAATAGTAAGCACAAATGATTTACCCATTAATTTAAACATCAGTCTCCTGCAGATTTTCTTATCATCTCTTTTCACCTTAAGAGATGTTAAAAATTCTAGAGTAAGTTCCTCAAACTGCAAAGGTCTCAATGATACTAGAGTCTCCCACCCAAGATATTGCACATATCTATAAAAAGCAGTTCTAATTTGCAAAGCATCTAGAGATTCGTCATTCACATACCTTGTCGGGAAAAAAACCCCGAGCCAAAAGAGTTGCCCTCTTAAAAGATAAAGTTGAGGAAGAGGAAGAAGCTCCTTCGGTAGTAGATTTCTTCTTCTTGTGGTGTGAGACAGTTTTAGTTCTTGGCATCTTGAGATATGAAAAATTAACACCCAAAACTGAATTAAATCAAAATAATACGAGTAAAGAGGAAGTTTTAAGTGATTATCTCAAGTTTTGTTGAAGTAATTTGAAGTTTTAATGGAAGAGGTGGAGTTTTGAAATCAAAAGCTATGGTTTTGGTGTTACAGAGAGCGAGAGAACGAAAGAGACGAAGAATAGGAAATTAGGGATTTATGAAAAGAAACTGGGCTAGATCGGGTTTTTAAAAGTGTAAAATTGGAGTGACACGGCCGTGTGTGTGTTGACTTGGCCGTGTTGGTGTGTGAAAGTGAGGGACACGGCCAAGTCAAGGTGACACGGCCGTGTCTAATGGTTTTGGAGGGACACGGCCACTGACACGGCCGTGTCCCCTGGGTGTGTCCTAATCTGTATCAAATGCAAAATCGAACAAAATGTTTGAGGAAACTTGGCCATATCCAGTGTGTGACACGGCCAAGGGACACGGCCAAGTCCTTTGGCCGTGTCACCTACTGCCTTTTTATTCACTTTTAACATTTTTTTTAACGATTTTGCAAACCTTCTTCTTTAAACACCCTGAAACACAAAGTAAAGAAAAACTGATCAAAGCACAGTCCATTTATTGAAACCGAACATAAATCAAAACTCGCTAAATTTAAAATTACAACTGCGAAAAAATAAATGCAAACCGATGGGTTGCCTCCCATTTAGCGCTTCTTTAATGTCATGAAGCTAGAAATCATGCAAGGCTTAGGGATCACGGATCAAAGTGCTATCAATGATCCTCACATCTTGAAATCCTTCATTGTATGGCTTAACTCTCTGTCCATTCACCTTAAAAGTCTCACTTGTTCGAGAGTTGAGTAATTCAATAGCACCAGAAGGATACACTCGAATTATCTCAAAAGGCCCACTCCATCGAGACTTGAGTTTACCTGGAAAAAGACGGAGTCGTGAGTTAAAAAGTAAAACCTTCATACCTGGACTCAATGTCTTTCGCACTATAATTCTATCATGAAGTGCTTTAGTGCGATCCTTGTAAATTCTCGAGCTCTCATAAGCCTCATTCCTCAGCTCATCTAACTCTGAAATTTGCATAAATCTTTCTCTCTTCGCTTTGTCCAAGTCCAAATTCAGAGTCTTGATTGCCCAATATGCTCTGTGCTCCAACTCCACTAGTAAGTGACAAGATTTTCCAAACACCAATCGATATGGACTCATACCTAGAGGAGTTTTGAAAGCAGACCGATATGCCCATAGTGCATCATGCAATCTGCTTGCCCAATCCTTCCTGGATGTGTTGACTGTCTTCTCCAGAATTCCTTTTAGCTGCTTGTTTGATGTTTCCACTTGTCCAGAAGTCTGTGGATGGTATGGGGTTGCCACCTTGTGCATCACACCAGATTTGTGCATTAACTTCTCAAAAGGCCTGTTGCAAAAATGGCTCCCCCCATCACTGACTATCACCCTTGGTGTGCCAAACCTGCTAAGAATGTTTTCCTTCACAAATTTAACAACCACATTAGCATCATTAGTACGGGTGGGGATTGCCTCCACCCATTTGGAAACATAATCAACAGCAACTAAAATGTATTCATAACCAAAGGACTTGGGAAAAGGACCCATGAAGTCTATTCCCCACACATCAAACAGTTCAACAACAATATATGACTGAAGGGGCATTTCATTCCTCCTCCCAAAGTTACCTACTCTTTGGCAACGATCATAGTGCTTACAATAGTCTTGAGTATCTTTAAATAAAGTAGGCCAGTAAAAACCACTTTGAAGCACCTTTTCTGCAGTCTTCCTTCCTCCAAAATGACCCCCACAGTGAAGGTCATGACAAAATTGAAGAACACTCAGTTGTTCTTCCTCAGCTACACACCTGCGAACTATCTCATCTTTGCATATCCGAAATAGATAAGGTTCATCCCAAAAATAAAACTTACTCAAGTGTAGAAACCTTTTCTTTTCCTGAAAGGACATGTTAGATCTCAAAATACCACAAGCAAGATAGTTAGCAATATCTGCAAACCAAGGGGCATTAATCACCACAAACAGATGCTCATCAGGAAATTCTTCTAAATTTTTATAAATGCTATCAGATGCAAGATTTTCACTAAAGAAGGGTAATCTGGATAAGTGATCAGCAACAACATTCTCACTACCCTTAGTATCCTTGATTTGGAAATCAAACTCTTGCAACAACAACACCCATCTAATTAAGCGTGGTTTAGCATGTTGTTTTGTTAATAGATATTTAAGAGCTGCATAATCAGAATGCACAATAATTTTTGACCCAATTAAATATGCTCTAAATTTGTCTAAAGCAAAAATAACAGCTAACATTTCCTTCTCAGTTGTGGTGTAGTTCATTTGTGCACTATTCAGGGTTAAATTGGCATAATAAATCACTCTCAAGTATTTGTCAACCCTTTGCCCAAGAACAGCTCCTACTGCATGATTAGATGCATCACACATGATTTCAAAAGGTAAAGACCAGACAGGAGCTACAATCACAGGTGCACTAGTCAATTTTTCCTTAAGGGAATTAAAAGCTTGCATGCATTGTGCTGTAAATTCAAATGAAACGTCTTTCCCCAATAAATGGCACAAGGGTTGGCTTATTTTGGAAAAATCCTTAATAAACCTCCTATAAAATCCTGCATGCCCTAGAAAACTTCTTATTCCCTTAACTGAGGTAGGTGGGGGTAACTTAGCAATCAATTCAATTTTAGCCTTGTCTACCTCAATCCCTTTACTTGACACCACATGACCTAAGACAATGCCCTGAGTAACCATAAAATGACTCTTTTCCCAACTTAAAGTGAGGTTACATTCAATGCATCTCTCAAGCACACGAACAAGTTTATTGAGGCAATTATCAAAAGAATTACCAAAAATAGAAAAATCATCCATAAATACCTCAATAAAATCATCGATCATATCTGAGAAGACAGACATCATGCATCTCTAAAAAGTTGCAGGTGCATTGCACAAGCCAAAGGGCATACGTCGAAATGTATAAGTCCTAAAAGGGCAAGTAATGGTTGTCTTGGACTGATCCTCTGGAGCTATTGGCACCTGATAGTAACCTGAAAGGCCATCCAGAAAACAATAATGTGAGTGCCCAGAAAGTTTATCTAACATCTTATCAATAAAAGGAAGAGGGAAATTATCTTTCTTTGTAGCATTGTTCAACTTCCTATAATCGATGCACATTCTCCACCCAGTAGTAGTCCTAGTAGGAACCAACTCATTATTCTCATTTTTCACCATAGTGATTCCAGATTTCTTGGGAACTACATGAGCTGGGCTCACCCATTCACTATTAGCTATTGGGTAAATTACTCCTTCATCCAGCAATTTGAGCACTTCTTTCTTAACCACTTCACTCATATTTGGGTTAAGTCGCCTTTGGGTCTCCCTCACAGGTTTAGCTCCCTCTTTTAAAGTGATTCTATGCATGCACATAGAAGGGCTAATCCCCTTGATGTCACTCAATCCCCATCCTATTGGTCTCTTCAATCTTTTAAGCTCACTCACTAACCTCATCTCTTCCCCTTCACTAAGTTCACTAGATATTATCATAGGTAAAGTGTTGTGATCTCCTAAAAACACATATTTCAGGTTCTTAGGTAACTCTTTCAGCTCTAACTCTAGTGAGGGGTTCTTCTCTTCTTTTTCAATGGGGGAAGGTTCAAAAATTGGGTTCTCCTTATGCTCCTCTATTTCAGCACCCTCTAAAGTCTCAAGGCAACTGGCTATTTCTGCATCAAAAATATCCACATCACTCTCTAAAGTCAATGCCAACTCCAATTTATCAGAGGAACCTGTCTGCAAGAAAACATCTGAAACAACTGCATCAACATAATCAATGAAAGAACAATCCTCATATAAAGCAGTTGTAGGAATAGGAGAAGTGTTAAAAATAGAAAATTCCACAGTTTGTCCCAAAACAGTCATTGATAATTTTCCATTTTTAACATTTATCAAAGTGTTGGTAGTTGCCATAAAAGGCCTACCCAGCAGAATGGTGTGTGCAGATGGTGAAGAATTACTTACCTCCATGTCAAGAACAATGAAATCCACAGGTACTATCAAACCACCAACTTTAACTAACACATCTTCTATAACCCCTTTCGGGAATCTAAGAGATCTATCAGCTAATTGCAACACCATTTTTGTTGGTTTAAGTTCCCCTAATTCCAAATCAAGATAAACAGAATAAGGCATTAAATTCACACTAGCTCCTAAATCACACATGCCATTAGTACCTTTTCCATTCCCCATAGTAATTTGAATAATAAAGCTTCCAGGATCCTTTAGCTTAGGAGGTAGTTTATGCTGCAAAATAGCACTAGCTACCTCAGAAACTATCACCTTTTCATTCGGCTCATACCTCTTTTTCTTGGTATTCAGTTCTTTGAAGAATTTAGCATAAGCCGGCATGTTCTTAATTGCTTCAAGCAAGGGTAAGTTGATACTTACCTTAGATAGCATGTTGAAGATATCTGAAAACTGCTTATCTTTTTTATCATCCTTCAACCTGCTAGGGAATGGTATAGGTGGCCGGTATGGATTGCTTGCCTTGTGCAAATCTATTGTAGGGGACTTCTCCATTGATCCTTTTTCAGCTCCTTTGTTCTCTAATTCTCCTTCCTTTTTCTTTTCTTGCTCACCTGCATTCACAGAGTTATTTTCAACATTATTATTAATTACCTTGCCACTCCTAAGAACAGTCACTGCTTGTGCCTGCTCAGGTTGACTTGGGAACTTCCCCTTTTGTTGAATTTGCATCTGTTGTGCAAGTTGCCCCACTTGGGTCTCCACCTTCTTAAAAGATGCTTCTAAGGAATCCAGTCTCTTGTTGTTCATCTCTTGGTTTTGAGCACTGACTTTGATGAAAGCTTGTAAACTTTCCTCCAAACTCTCTCTCTTAGGCTGACCTTGATTTGAGGATTGGCCCTGCTGTTGGTTCTATCTCTGGAGCAAATGGAAAGGCTGTTGAGCATTATTTGTTGTCCAAGAAAAATTGGGGTGACTCCGCCAACCAGGATTTTAAGTGTTGGAGTAAGGATCATTCCTGGCTCTTGGTTGAAATCCCCCCATAGCATTAACTTGCTCAGCTTCATTCCCAAAAGATTCATATGCAGAGGGGCATATATTTGCTCCATGTCCAAATGTCCCACAGATTCCACACACTTCTTGAGTAGATGAATAAATATTGTTCTTCATGTTTAGCATCTGAACCTGCCTTGTCAACTCAGCTATTTGACTAACCATTTCAGTATTGGCTTCCAGTTGATTCACCCCTTTACTTCTTCCCCTTACACTCTTTTGTTGAGAATTAGCTCCCAACATCTCAAAGATCTCATAAGTCTCATCAGCTGTCTTTTCTCCCATGGCTCCCCCAGCTGCATTATCAACAGTGTTCTGAAATTGCTGGGTGAGACCATCATAGAAAAACTGATTAAGGAGTTGAAGTGGGTAGTGATGATGTGGACACTGGATCAATAACATCTTGAATCTGTCCCAAGCCTCATGAAATGGCTCTCCTTCAAATTGAGAGAATGTAGCAATCTTCCCTCTCAACTCAGCTGTCTTTTGGTATGAATAGAACTTTCCCATGAACTTGTTATAAACTTGCTCCCAAGTTGTCAGTGAATTTTCAGGCAACATCATGAGCCAGCTCTTTTCCCTATCCTTCAAAGTATAAGGGAAACATCTCATCCTCAACTGATCTTCTGTTAGTCCTCCCAAAGGAAAAGTGTTGAGGGTGGAGTAGAAATCCCGAATAAAGTTCAAAGGATCTTCATTTGGAACTCCATAGAATGATGGCAGCATATTGTAATGGATGTTCTTCAATTCATAGTTTCTTGCTGCATCTGTCAGTCTTATGCAAGAAGTAGAAGTTCCAATGACAGGTCTAGCAAAGTCTCTCATCGTCCTTTGTCTTTCTTCAGCCATTTTAACAGATTGTGCAGATTCTGACTCAAAATCTGAAGTGTCTTCCTCTGAAGTATCAAATCCTGTGTACAGCTCAAACTCTTCCCTGCTCCTCTTCACTCTCTGAATTTCTGGAATAAAAGGATGTAGCTCTCCTTCGAGTGATCTCCTGCCTTGCATAAACAAAAATTTCTAGAAAAAGAAATATCAAAAGCAAAAGACAAATAAAATAAAATGAAAACAATGAAAAATAATCTAAAATATTTTTTAATTTATTTTTTAATTTATTTATTTATTTATTATTTTTTTTAAATAAACAATTACGCCAATTAGCCTCCCCGGCAACGGCGCCAAAAACTTGTTACGCTCAAATTAACTCTACCACAAAGCGTCACTCGCAAGTATACGAGGTAGCTGTAGCAAAGGTGATCGCCCCAAGGTCGTTCTCTCAAGGAAGCTAAAGTGGCTAATTGTTTATAGAATAAAAGTAACAAGTAATGAATAAATTTAAATTGCTAACTAAAGAAGAAGTTTAATTGAAGTTTAAAAACAATAAAAGTAAACAAGAGCTGATGTTTTGATTCACTTGATAAAAAGGCCTAGGGTTTGCACTTCTCTACTACTTATTTGTATGAACGGTTATTCCACTTAACTAATTTAATTTCAAAGATTAAATCTCAAAAAACTTAATTAATTGAGTCAAGGAAATAAGCTCTCGCATTCAAACCTCTTACAACTAATCTTGTTATAATTGAAACAATCTTTTTAATAGGTTATATCTCTAATTCACCTAAGTCCTTAATTGAATTGTTCCAGCATTAGACTTCATCTCTCGATCCATCATCTAATACCTAAAACAACAATTGGTGGCCAATCAATTATATGTAACAATATTTCATTCAATAAAGGCAAAAGAAATTATTAGCTAAGAGAATAACCAATTCATACAATCATAGCAGATCCATACAAACCCTAGACTAGATCAAATTAGATCATAATGCAATCAAACATATTCATCTCATTAATGATCAAAGAAATCAAAATAGACATGATAATATCCATTAAAACAATTTCAATGTAAATAAAGAGAATAAGTTCAAGAACAAAACCAAGTTACAACTCCTTGAAGCTTCTGAAGAATCTCTTGTTCAAATCTTGCAAGAAGGATGAAACAATGGCTAGAACAATCTAATCTAAGCTAAAGTAATCAAAAGTGAAATCAAAATCAAGAAAACAAAGCTAAACCCTAACTTCACTCTCTCTGACGGCTCAAGACAATTCTCCAAATCGTCAACAGTTCTAACCCTAAGCTCTCCCCTTCCTTTTATACAAAACGTCGCTTTAAAAATCCGCTGCGTGTTTTCTTCATGAGGGACACGGCCAAGTCAGATGTGACTTGGCCGTGTGAGTGGCTTTTGGAGGGACACGGCCACAAGACTTGGTCGTGTCCCTTGCATGTGTCCACCACTGAATGCTTTTGATCTTCTTTTCTTCTTTGTTGAGTGACACGGCCCAGTGGAGCTTGACTTGGCCGTGTTGCACCTTGTTGGAGGGACACGGCCAGGTGACTTGGCCGTGTCCCTTTCCTGTGTCTGCCTCTGTGGAATTTGCTTCTCTTTTCCCTTTGGAATTGGTGAGACACGGCCAAGTCAAGGTGACTTGGCCGTGTTGGGCTTCTTTGGAGGGACACGGCCACAAGACTTGGCCGTGTCCCTTGCATGTGTCTGCTACTGGGACTTGTTCTTCTTTTTAACTTGGTATGGGACACGGCCAGATGACTTGGCCGTGTCCTCTGCCTGTGTCAGCCACTGCCCCTTTCTCCTTCAATTTGTTTCCTTGCCCGTTTAACCTAACACAAAACTTGCAAACAAAACTTAAACAAGCAATAAATAAACATTAACAATCAAAACATAAACACATACTAAAAACTAGATCAAAAATGACATAAACACTAAAACTACCACAATTAAAGAAAACACAAAACAAGCTGATTAAAACTAACAAAATACCTAAATAAAACAATAATTAACATAACAAACAAGACATAAAACTATAACAAAAACTAATAAAACAAATGACCCATATTCAAATTCTTATAACCTCGATTGGAGAAACCACCAAAATTTTTCATGGAAGAATCAACAACAAGCTCCACCTCAACAATCCTTCCAACCTTATCAAAGAGGTCCTTAATTTCAAGGACAATCTTCACATCAAGATCAACCAAAGAAACCCATCATGGAAGAAAACTTGAATGCTTTCATTCAAGTAAGCATATAAAATCAAGATTTGAACAACAAAAGGTTTGATTCTTTAGAAGCATCATTGAAGAAGGTGGAAACACAAGTTGGTAAATTGGGTAACCAACTTCAAGCTCATCAAAAAGGAAAATTTCCATGTTAATAGGAGCAAGCCAAGGCAATCATGGTCTTAAGAAGTAGTAAGGTAATTGATAATAAAATTGGTAATTCTTTGGATGTAGGTACAATTTAAGAAAATGGCGAGGAAATGTATACAAGCCAAGCACAACCAAGTGAATCGAAGGGGGAAGAGAATGTGGAGGCATCCATTTCACCAAAGTTGCACAAATCTCTAAATGCTTATAGACCGCCAATTCCTTTCCCAAGCAGGTTAAAAATGAGAGGTAAGATAAACAATTTTTTGAAATTTATAACATGCTCTCAAAGGTAAGTATAAATCTTCCCTTACTTGAGGTGATTAAAAATATGCTAGCTTATACCAAATTCTTCAAGGAATTAAACACTAAAAAGAAAAGGTATGAGTTTAATGAAAAGGTGATAGTTTTTGAGGTAACAAGTGTTGTTCTACAACACAAGTTACCTGCTAAGCTAAAGGATCCTTGAAGTTTTGTAGTTAATATCTCTATGGGGAATGGGAAGGAAACCATTGGCATGTATGATTTAGGAGCTAGTATAAACTTGATGCCATACTCCATTTATCTGAAATTAGAGCTAGAAAAACTTAAACCAACAAAATTGGTTTTGCAGCTTGTAGATAAAACTCTTAGATACCCTAAGGGAATCATAGAGGATGTTCTGATTCAGGTAGGTGGTTTGATTATTCCTGTTGATTTCATTGTCTTGGATATGGGGGAAGAAATTTTTAGTGTAATATCCCAAAAATTTGAAAATAAATACTAATTGTTGAAAATTAATTAAATGATTAGTGTATATATTTGATTAAGTGAAAAGAAAAGAGAAAAGAAAGGTGTATATGTTATGTATATGAAGATATACACATTATATACAAGTCAACATGTTTAGTTGGTCAAATGATATTTTAAATTATTAAGATACTAATATGTTATGATGGTGGAAGATGATGTTATAATATAATATTATTAATGCTTGGTGGAGATTAAAAGAGGGGATTGTGTAGTTTTTAAGAGGTTTGTGAGATTAGTGGAGTTGTTGACTATCTTCATCTTCTTCTTTCTTCTCCAAGAGGGCCAGCCACCATCTTCATCCAAAGGAAAAAAATTTTGCTTCTTGCTAACTCAAGAAATTGAAGGATTTCAAGTGCTCAAGTTGGAGTTTAAAGGATTTTTTTCATATTTGGTAAGTTTCAAACTTGTTTCTTTAATTTCTTTGGAAGTTTCTATGTGTAAATTGGATGTTTGGTGTGGTATGTGTCTATGGTTGACTTTGGTATGTTTGAAGTTGTTTTGTCTTATTAACTTTGAAATTTGGGGTTGGATTGAAGACAAAGGGTTAAGTTTGGTGAAGAGAATAAAAGTTATGAGTTGTGTAACTTTGAGTTGAGAAGTCTTGGTTGTTGTTGTGTATTTTTGTGTTTAATTGAGCTGTGTTGATGTGTATACAAATATTATGTGATGTAATAATGGATTTGGTTGAGTTTGTATGGAGTTGAAATGGTTTATGAAAGACGATAGTTGGTTGAGGCATTATTGTGTTGATATCAGGTTGTTGGCCTGACACGCTCAGTGACATGGCCATGTCTTTGGGTGTGTCAATGGTTCTATTTTTAGTATTGGTGACATGAGCAGTGACACGCCCATATCACTAAGTGTGCCACAACTTCTATGATATTGTAGTTTTAACACGTGAAGTGACACGCCCATGTCACTGAGCGTGTCATAGCTACTGTGTTGTTATAGTTTTGACACGTGAAGTGACACGCCCGTGCCACTGAGCATGTTATAGCTACTGTGTTGTTGTAGAATTGACACGTGAAGTGACACGCCCATGTCACTGAGAGTGTCATAGCTATTGTGTTGTTGGAGAATTGACACGTGCAGTGACACGCCCATGTTATTGAGCGTGTCAAAGCTCCTGTGTTGTGGGTTTAGGGCATGGTCATGGACACATCCATGTTGTTGAGCATGTCAAGTGTAGAGTTTCCCTAGATAGTGCTTTTCCTTATTTCCTATATGTATCACTAAGTGAGTATTTATAATCACCTTTGGTTTAGGATTTGAAGAGAATTGAGTTATCAATCCAAGTGTTGAGGGACATCTTGGAAGAGGAAGTTGAAGTGGTGTTGTTGCTTTTAGAGGTATGTACAAACTTTGAATGATTGCATACAATTACATGACATTTGGACTTAACACATTTGGTTGGAAAAATGTGTTAAGTTATTTAATAAATTGTTGATGAATGAGAAATATATTATGATATGCATATTGTGAATTATGTTGATATATCAAAGTAATGTGTTGTAATTGAAAAGAAATGTGGAATAATGTGATGAGATATGTGAAAACATATTATAATAAATTGATATTGATATAAAAGAGAAAAGTGAGAAAAAGATGATATAATAAGGCATTGTGCCTAGTTGATCATGATAAAATGAGAAAGGATTTGATAATGGAATTATGAAAGAATTGTGTGCCTAGTATGTTATTCAATTTTCAGAGTTTTGTGTTTGGTGACATGCCTAAAAAGGTAACAATCCCTTGAAGCTAGGTTAGGCTTGGTCCTTAAAGCCTAGTTGGGTGTTACATGATGTAGCAGACCCTTGAAGCTGGGTAGGACCTAGTCCTTGAAGCCTAGTTGGGATGTTACATATGTGGTAATCCTCATTGTGATTATGATTCACTTTCGGGCTAGACAAATGTTGTTATATTGGACCAAAATAGTAACTCTGGAATTTGAATGGCATATTAGATCCTTTTGGGCCCATGCTTGTGTTTGCTTTTATGTGAATTATGAATTGTGGAATAATTGAGCAAATTATCAAGATAATGACATATAATGTTATATGATATGATATCCTCATGTATTGTGCATTGGCATTACATTTGAACTATAATGTTATCAAAGTTTGTACCACTAAGCTTCTGGCTTAGCGCGATTATGATTCATCGCACAGGTGACAGGGTAGATCCGGTTGAGCCAAAGAGTTCAGCTAGACCGAATCGAGTCTAGGCTTGAGATTGTGAGAGTAGAGTTGGTTTGGACATCAAGATCACAGAAAAACTGCCAGCATGTATATATTTCATATTTTTGTACATATTGATTTTGGATGTATATAAATATGTATATTTCGCTTCAGCAATCTATCCAAAATATTCTGTATAAACTTTTGGTAATGAAGTCAAATATGTTTTAACAAGTAATATATCATCTTTTATTTTTATGATGTCGATTGAATGTTTTAAGATTATACAAATTTTATAAGTGATGATTTGATTGTTTAAAAAAAGGTTGTGACATTCTTATATCTTCTATACGTATATTATATATAGTTAGTATATGTGGTGTATGTATATTGGGTATAAGGGTGTTACATTTGTTTTGGTATCAGAGCCTAGGTTCGAGGTTCTCAACCTAGGTGAATTATAAGAAAAAGAAAACTTAGATTTGTAAAGTATGGTTTTTAAATAAGATATATGCATTGGCACTGGCAGTTTCTGATCTCTGATGTAGCAATTTCTACTGTGTTTACAAATTTAGGTAGTGATGGAGTCTCAGACATGTTAGTCTATTGAGGGTAGTGCTGAGTGTGTGGCTTCTGTTGAGAGTAGAGATGGAGCTAGAGTTGAGATAGTTGGAGAGGCACTTGCTCCTATGCCAGAGAGACCAGCAGTTGATGAGATTTCGCTGGCCTGGGTACGACATATGGTGGAGTTATTGAGGCAGGCTCCAGTTCAGCAGTCTCCACCTCAGCCGCAGCCGCAAGTACCGTTGAGGTAATATGATAAGATGAGAAAGTTTGGAGCTAAGGACTTTGTGGGTACTACAGACCCTACCATAGCTGAGTAGTGACTTGATAGAGTCCAGAGAGTGTTCATCCAGCTGCAGGCTACTCTAAAAGAAAAGTTTGATTATTCTAGATCTCTTATGCAGAGGGATGCATATGATTGGTGGAAGACGGTTCCACATGCCCTAGATGATCCACCAACCTTGACCTATGATGATTTTCTATGAGAGTTTGAGTAGAAGTATACTCCGAGGGAGTATAAAGATGCGAAGAAGATAGAGTTTTTGAATTTAAACTAGGATACCAGGACTGTGTCGGAGTATGATATAGAGTTCACCAGGTTGAGTCAGTATGCTAGTGGGATCATATCTGATGAGATTGACCAGTGTCAGAGATTTGAGGAGGGGTTGAGACCCTCTATCATGTGCATTATAGCAGGCTCCCGGTGTCAGGATTTTTCCCAGTTGGTTGCAGCTGCCAGGAGTGTTGAGAGAGCATAGGGTCTTGCAACAGCTGCTAGAGATGAGGAGATCAGAGCTAGGACACCTCAGAGTGAGGCAGGGTCTTCATCTATGAAGAGAGGCCAAGGGGGATATTTTCCTAGGTTTAGTAGGAGTCAGAGGCAGTTGGGTAGGTCGGTACAGAAACAGAAGCAGAGATCGAGACCTACAGTTTCTGTGGCTAGTGCTCTGACTTCAGTAGTTTAGAGACCAGTTTCTTATATTTGTGTCCACTGTGGTAGGGCACATAGGGGTGCATGCTAGAAGACTGGTGGACCAGCAGTGTGTTATAGATGTGGGTCACCAGATCATTTCATCAAAGATTGCCCAGAGCCACTAGAAGATAGACAGACTAATACTGTAGCTTCTCGACCCAGTGTTAGAGGGGTCATGGTGGCAGAGGTTTTAGCAGAGGAGGTCAGACATGGTCTGGTCAGAGAGGATGTTTTACCACAGGTAGTAGACTAGATGAGGCAGGGCCATCACAGTGAGTATATGTGATGCAGAGGCAGCCGGATGCTTCAGCCGTTATTGCGGGTACATTTTCTTTATTTGGTACTTCAGTTCTTGCTTTGATTGATCCTAGATCAACTCATTCATACATTAGTGCATCCATCTTGCCTGTGACTGATTTGCATTCAGAGTCATTAGGATTTGATGTTTTGGTGACAAATACTTTAGGGCATAGTGTTGTATTTAGCAAGGTGCACCGTAATAATCTGGTTGTAGTTCAGGATGATAAGTTCCTTGATGATATAATTGAGTTGCCTTTCAGAGAGTATGATTTAATTTTAGGCATGGATTGGCTATCTAAGCATGGGGTTGTGGTTAACTGTCAAAAGAAGTGTATTACTTTGAGAACCGGTAATGGCAGAAGTGTGATGGTATCGAGTGAGCAGAGACATCTTTCATCCTTATTTGTTTCAGCTATTTCAGATAGGAGGATGATTCGGAAATGATGTGAAGCTTATCTTGCTCATGTTGTAGATACAGAGTAGTGGGTTTCCAGCTAGACAGTATACCCACAGTTGTTGAATTCCCGGATGTTTTTCCTGAGGAGTTGCCAGGGATACCCCTGAGAGAGAGGTTGAGTTTGGTATCGAGTTGTTGCCTAGTACCACTCCTATCTCTATTACTCCTTGCCATATGGTGCCGGCTGAGTTGAGAGAGCTGAAGGTACAGTTGTAGGAGTTGTTGGATAAAGGGTTTGTTCGCCCTAGTGTGTCCCCATGGGGAGCTCCCATTTTGTTTGTGAAGAAGAAGGATGGCACTTTAAGATTGTGCATTGATTACCGGCAATTGAATAAAGTGACCATCAAAAACAAGTATCCTTTTCCTAGGATAGATGATCTCTTTGATCAGTTGAAAGGAGCAGTATTTTTCTCTAAGATTGACTTGAGATCAGGGTACCATCAGTTAAGAGTCAGAGACGAAGATGTACCTAAGATGGCTTTCCGCACAAGGTATGGGCATTATGAGTTCTTGGTGATGCCTTTTGGGTTGATGAATGCACTAGCAGCTTTTATGGATTTGATGAACATGGTGTTCAAATCTTATCTACATCAATTTGTGGTGGTTTTTATTAATGATATTTTGGTGTATTCACGTAATAAGGAGGATCATGATAAGCATTTGCGGATTGTATTGTAGATTTTAAGAGAGAAGCAGTTGTATGCTAAGTTGTCTAAATGTGAGTTTTGGCTTGATCAAGTGACTTTTCTTGGTCATGTGGTTTCAGCAGAGGGTATTAGAGTTGATCCGAGTAAAGTTGAGGCTATTTTGAATTGGAGTCCACCGAAGTTTGTAACAGAGGTTAGAAGTTTTCTGGGTTTGGTAGGCTATTTCGACAGTTTGTGAAAGGTTTTTCTTTAATAGCTACTCCACTCACCAGATTACTTCGGAAGGGAGTTAGATTCGTGTGGACAGATCGGTGTCAGGCAAGCTTTGAGCAACTGAAGGAGATGTTGACTCAGGCTCCTGTCCTTACCTTACCTATAGAAGGTAAACCATATGTGATTTACAGTGATGCTTCACATAGTGGTTTAGGTTGTGTGTTGATGCAGGAGGGTAGAGTCATTGCTTATGCCTCTCAATAGTTGAAGAAACATGAGCTAAATTATCCAACACATGATTTGGAATTAGTAGCCATAGTTTTTGCTTTGAAGATTTGGCGACATTACTTGTATGGGGAGAAGTGTTTCATTTATACGGATCACAAGAGTTTGAAATATCTGAGTGTTCAGAGAGAGCTGAATCTTTGGCAAAGACGATGGTTAGAGTTGATTAAAGACTACAACTATTTGATTGATTATCATCCTAGCAAGGCAATTGTTGTTGCTGATGCCTTGAGTCGGAAGTCTTTGGCAAGTTTGACTACTTATTGACTCTTGTTACTTGTTGAGTTGAGAGCATTACATGCTAGATTTGAGTCTTGTAATGATGGTGCATTGATAGCTCAGTTGCAATCGAGGCCGGTGTTGTTGGATCAGATTAGGGAGACTTAGTTGGCAGATGAGAAAATCTAGAAAGCTATTTTAAATTGCCAAAAAGGAGAGAGTCGAGACTTTCATGTGAGAAGTGATGGCAGTTTTTGGTACAGAGATAGATTGTGTGTTCCTAATGATGCAAGACTGAAAAAGATAATTTTGGAGGAAGCACATCAGTCAGCTTATGTTATGCACCCTGGGAGTACCAAGATGTATCAGGATTTGAAACAATATTATTGGTGGTCAGGTATGAAAAGGGACATAGCAGAGTTTGTATCCAAATGTCTCACTTGTCAGAGAGTGAAGGTTGAACACCAAGTTCCCTCGGGATTACTTCAGCCATTAATAGTGCCAGAGTGGAAATGGGAGCGAATAACGATGGATTTTGTGATTGAGTTACCTTTGACTCAGAAGAAACATGATGCCATTTAGGTGATAGTTGATCGAATGATGAAGACAGCTCATTTTCTTCTAGTTTGAATAGATTATTCTCTTGAGAAGTTGGTTGAGCTGTATATCAGTGAGATAGTGAGATTGCATGGAGTCCTAATTTCTTTACTGTCGGATCGAGATCCCCGGTTTACTTCGAGGTTTTGGAAGAGTTTGCATGATGCTTTGGGTTCTCAATTACATTTTAGAACTACTTTCCATCCTCAGACAGATGGGCAGTCAGAAAGAGTGATACAAATTTTAGAGGACATGTTGAGATGTTATATCATCAAATTCTCTGGGAGTTGGGACAAATTTTTGCCACTAATTGAATTTGCTTATAACAACAGTCATCAGTCCAATATTAGAATGGCACCTTATGAGGCTTTGTATGGTAGAAGATGCAGGATGCCTCTATATTGAGATGACGCTGGAGAAGGTAAGTTGGTTGGTATTGATTTGATTAAGGAAACAGAAGAGAAAGTGAAGCTAATTCGGGATCGTTTGAAAGCGGCTTCAGACCGACAGAAATCATATTCAAATTTAAAAAGAAGAGACATAGAGTTCAGTGTAGGAGATAGAGTATTTTTTAAAGTGTCTCCTTGAAAGAAAATTTTGAGATTTGGCCATAAAGGGATGAGTCCTCGTTTCATATGACCTTATGAGATACTGGAGAGAGTTGGACCAGTGGCCTATAGATTAGCTTTACCGCCTGAATTGGATCGAATTCACAATATCTTCCATGTTTCTATGCTTCGGAGGTACAGGCCAGACCCATCTCACATTCTGTCAGTAGAATCTATTGAGGTGAGTCCAGATTTAACTTATGAGGAAGAACCAATGGCTATTTTGGCATGTGAAGTGAAGGAGTTGAGAAATAAGAAAGTGCCACTAGTGAAAGTTCTTTGAAAGAATCACGCTATGAAAGAGGCAATGTGGGAGAGTGAGTAGATGATGTGAGATCAATATCCCCAGTTGTTCCAGACTTGAGAGCAGGTAATTTCGAGGATGAAATTAATTTATAGAGGGGGAGAATTGTAATATCCCAAAAATTTGAAAATAAATACTAATTGTTGAAAATTAATTAAATGATTAGTGCATATATTTGATTAAGTGAAAAGAAAAGAGAAAAGAAAGATGTGTTATGTATATGAAGATATACACCTTATATACAAGTCAACATGTTTAGTTGGTCAAATGATATTTTAAGTTATTAAGATATCAATATGTTATGATGGTGGAAGATGATATTATAATATAATAGTATTAATGCTTGGTGGAGATTAAAAGAGGAGATTGTGTGGTTTTTAAGAGGTTTGTGAGATTAGTGGAGTTGTTGACTATCTTCATCTTCTTCTTTCTTCTCTAAGAGGGTCGGCCACCATCTTCATCCAAAGGAAAAGAAATTTTGCTTCTTGCTAACTCAAGAAATTGAAGGATTTCAAGTGCTCAATTTGGAGTTTTAAAGATTTTCTTCATATTTGGTAAGTTTCTAACTTGTTTCTTTGATTTCTTTGGAAGTTTCTATGTGTAAATTGGATGTTTGGTGTGGTATGTGTCTATGGTTGACTTTGGTATGTTTGAAGTTGTTTTGTCTTATTAACTTTGATATTTAGGGTTAGATTGAAGAAAAAGGGTTAAGTTTGGTGAAGAGAATAAAAGTTGTGAGTTGTGTAACTTGAAGTTGAGAAGTATTGGTTGTTGTTGTGTATTTTTGTGTTTAATTGAGATGTGTTGATGTGTATACAAGTATTATGTGATATAATAATGAATTTGGTTGAGTTTGTATGGAGTTGAAATCGTTTATGAAAGATGATAGTTGATTGAGGAATTATTGTCTCGATATCAGATTTTTGGCCTGACACGCCCAGTTGCATGGCCATGTCTTTGGGAGTGTCGATGGTTCTGTTTTTGGTGTTGGTGACACGAGCAGTGACACGCCCATGTCACTGAGCGTTTCACAGCTTCTGTGATGTTGTAGTTTTAATACGTGAAGTGACACGCCCATGTCACTAGCGTGTCATAGCTACTGTGTTGTTGTAGTTTTGACAGGTGAAGTAACACGCCCATGTCACTGAGCGTGTCATAACTACTGTGTTGTTGTAGAATTGACATGTGAAGTGACACACCCATGTCACTAAGCGTTTCATAGCTACTGTGTTGTTGGAGAATTGACACGTGCAGTGACACGCCCATGTTACTGAGCGTGTCAAAGCTCCTATGTTGTGGGTTTAGGGCACGGTCATGGACACGCCCGTGTTGTTGAGCGTGTCAAATATAGAGTTTGCCCTAGATAGTATTTTTCCTTATTTCCCATGTGTATCACTAAGTGAGTATTTAGAATCACCTTTGGTTTAGGATCTGAAGAGAATTGAGTTATCAATCTATGTGTTGAGGGATATCTTGGAAGAGGAGGTTGAAGTGGTGTTGTTGCTTTTAGAGGTATGTACAAACTTTGAATGATTGCATACATTTACATGACATTTGGACTTAACACATTTGGTTGAAAAAATGTGTTAAGTTATTTATTATATTATTGATGAATGAGAAATATGTTATGATATGCATAATGTGAATTATGTTGATGTATCAAAGTATTGTGTTGTAATTGAAAAGAAATGTGGAATAATGTGATGAGATATGTGAAAACATAATGTAATAAATTGATATTGATATAAAAGAGAAAAGTGAGAAAAAGATGATATAATAAGGCAATGTGCCTAGTTGATAATGAGAAAATGAGAAAGGATTTGATAATAGAATTATGAAAGAATTGTGTGCCTAGTATGTTATTCAATTTTCAAAGTTTTGTGTTTGGTAGCATACTTAAAAAGGTAACAATCCCTTGAAGCTGGGTTGGGCTTGGTCCTTGAAGCCTAGTTGGGTGTTATATGATGTAACAGACCCTTGAAGTTGGGTTGGACCTAGTCCTTAAAGCCTAGTTGGGATGTTACATATGGGGTAATCCTCATTGTGATTATGATTCACCTTCGGGCTAGACAAATGTTGTTATATTGGACCAAAACAGTAACTCTGAAATTTAAATGGCATATTAGATCCTTTTGGGCCCATGCTTGTGTTTGCTTTTATGTGAATTATGAATTGTGGAACAATTGAGCAAATTATCAAGTTAATGATATATAATGTTATATGATATGATATCCTTATGTATTGTGCATTGACATTACATTTGAACTATAATGTTATCAAAGTTTATACCACTAAGCTTCTTGCTTAGCACGATTGTGATTCATCGCGCAGGTGACAGGGTAAATCCAGTTGAGCCGGAGTGTTTAGCTATAGACTGAATCGAGTCTAGGCTTGAGATTGTGAGAGCAGAGTTGGTTTGGACATCAAGATTAGAGACAAACTGCCAGCATGCATATATTTCATATTTTTGTACATATTGATTTTGGATGTATATAAATATGTATATTTCGCTTCCGCAAGCTATCAAAAATATTCTGTATAAACCTTTGGTAATGAAGTCAAATATGTTTTAACAAGTAATATATCATCAATTATTATTTTTATGATGTCGATTGAATGTTTTAAGATTATACAAATTTTATAAGTGATGATTTGATTGTTTAAAGAAAGGTTGTGACATTCTTGTATCCTCTATACGTATATTAAATAGAGTGAGTATATGTGGTGTATATATATTGGGTATAAGGGTGTTACATTTAGAGATTCAGAGCATACAATTTTGTTAGGGAGACTATTTATGGCTACAACTAATACTTTGATTGATGTTAAAAATAGAAAATTAACCATGACTGTTTTAGAACAAACTATGAAAATTTTAAATTTTAACACTTTTTATATCCCCACTACTGTTGTGTATGAAGACTGCACTTTTATTGATTTTTTGAACTTGTTGTTGAAGAAGTTTTCTTGTAGGAAAGTAGTGAAGACAAGTTAGAGATGACTTTAACTTTGGGTGATGAAATTGAGATTTTCGATGCGAAAATTAAGGAATGCAAGTCCATGTTGGATGATGAGAGTAAGAGAGGGAACTTGAAATTGAGGAAGAGGATATTCAACCAAAAGTGGTTGAACGTAAAGAACTCCTAAAGCATTTGAAGTTTGTTTTTCTTAAGGAGAACAACACACAACTAGTGATAATTTATGCAACTCTCAATAGTGATGATGAAGATAAACTTGTGAAAATGTTAAAAAAATTCAAGAGAGCCATTGGTTGGAGGTTGAGCAATATCAAGGGTATTAGTCCCTCCATGTATATGAATAAGATAGTTTTAGAAGAGGGAGCTAAATCGGTGAGAAAGGCTCAAAGGAGGCTTAACCCAAATATGAGTGAAGTAGTCAAGAATGAGGTCCTTAAGCTCCTTAATGAGGGGGTAATCTATCCAATAACTAATAGCGAGTGGGTTAGTCACGTTTTATTATATATATAGTAAAAAAATGAAAATATTTATCAAAAGATATTGGACAACGATATAACAAAAAGAAAGACGGGTTTTTTTTTTTTATATAGAAAAGATAATACAACCTAACAACAATTACATATCAATAGTGATTTTTCTTGATGTTGTTTAAAAAAAAAAAAGAGAGTTTTATTAGAGATAACATAGGGCTTCTCCCTCCAAATAGATAAAAAAAATTACTCAATATTTAAAATTCACATACTAAGTGTATATATGATAAACATGTTCAATTCTTCTTTCTATGTTCCAAAATATATATATACACATACGTACACATACGCATATATATTTATCCATAGTACAATCCCAACAGTGCTCTTTAGTAGTTAATTGTCCTAACAATTTAATTCAATAATTAAAATTTTAATTAAATAGTCAAATATTTAAATAAATCTTTATATTTTTAACTAAATTTAATTAAATAGTAAAATAATGGATTTAATTTTTCTATTAATATTTATTAACATAACTTAAATTATTTAATATCATATTAAATAATATTAATATATCCAATTTTTATATTTTTACCAATATATTTAATATTTTATTTATACTTATTTCCTGGAATTACATTAAAATTTTATTAAAATATTTGTTATATTTACATTAATTTATAAATATCTAAAAATTCTATAAAATTATATTAAAGGATTAATTACATAATTATTTTTACTAAAGTTTAATTTTATAAATAGTTCCTAAACTTTATAGAAAATATGGTAGTTTATTTTAAATTAAACACATGGACTCCTCATGGTATCCACGTGGAGTTCGCATATGCAATCATTTAGCAAAAAATAGTTTTAAGGAACATTAATGTAAACAAATATAGGTTAAGAGATTTTATTGGAATAATTTGAAATTTAAAAATTACAACGTTAAAGTACTATAAGTTCAAAAACTATTTATGAAATTAAGCCTCATCAATGACATATTTTCGCATGAACATCAATGCAAGAGGAATTACACGAGAAGTAGATAAAAAGTAGTTACTAGAGCTGAAGAACGTTGATTCAAGCTTCTTCAAGCACGTAGAGATGAGCTGAGAAATTAGTGGAAGCAATTCCTTGGAGTAATTGGCAAAATTAGTGGTTATTAACTGTTACTCTATAAATGTTCAAAAAAAAAAAACTGTTATTCTATAAAAGCCTATAAAAGAGACAAGACTCTACAACAATGGTAATGAAAAACACGCCAAAAAAACTCTACAACATACAACAAATTGTTTCTTTTGGTTCTAGCTTGTTCTAACTTTCTATTTCAAGTAAATATTGTAGTATCTGGCACTTCGGTGTATTTCAAGATCTTCAAATTTTATTTCTAATTTTATGCCATTTTTCATATCACTCGTAACAATTTTAACTGTTATTTATTTGGCATCTGTAATTTCAAGCAAAGTGCAAAGGGACTTTGAGATTTTTTTTTTCTGTACTTTAAAGAAATAAATACACTTGCTGGGTTTAGAAGTCAGTCTAGCACATTTAATCGAGAAATTTCTTCTTTGGAACCCAAATTGTACTAAAAACCAAGAATTAGCAATCCACATCCAACAATAAGTACAAATGGATTTTTGGCATTAAATCAATAAATCAATTAGTTTTCCATGGACATAAATTAATATAAATATATTACTATCAATTATCGAACTTAATAATTAATGTACCTTCTTTATTCCTTCTCAAATTTGATGCTCTTGCTGAACTAAAATACAAATAGTACGAAAGCTGTTAATTAAGTTGAAGAAAGTAGCTGGCCAAAAAGAAAAAGAAGTTGAAGAAAGTACATAAAATTCACAACAGTTCATATATCTTTTTAATCTACCTTGACTTGTTCGGCTTAGTTAATTTTACCTTAATCACCGGCTAAAATCATAAGTTGGTGGAGGAGAAACCTCATCAGCAATACTGTCTGTGCAACAGGGAGACAAATTACACCTCTGCTTGTTGCTATAATCCCCAAAATTACCACCGCAGCTGCTATTACTTGTAACCGGATCAGGGAAAGATAGTCTTTTTTTGGCTTTTACTCTTTCTGGAGTTGAAGGCCTTTGCCTAGGTGCACTCTGCGACCGAAAACGAGCCTTAGCCGAAGCAGAAGCAGTAGCAGCCATGTAATTAGGCGTTGAATTATTGTACTGTTCTCTTAGGCTGCAGCGAGGGCTTGCCTTGGATGGAGATGGTGTCACTGGTGATTGGAGTATTGGGAAATTAATATTGTTTTGGCGTCTTGTTAGGAGAGGAGATGCATCAGAAAATGAACTAGGCCTTTGTTGTTGGTATTCGTCAGTATTTGTAGTTACTGATGATGATGAGATAGTGTCTACTTGAACAGTGTTGATTATTGGGTCTCTTTGATGATCATTTAAAATTCTTCCTCTCTTCTCTAATTGCCTGTTCCTCGTCGGCCATCTGGGATTCTCTTGTAATTCTCCTTCACTTGCATATGAGATTCTACTTGGTCTCCATATCTTAAATTTGACAAAATCCATGCGATAAAGTTGCACCAAATTAGACAAGGTTGCATTGTAATTACAAAATTATAATTTTTGCTAATATTTAATTAGTGCAAAATCAAGTGAGAATTAATATAATGTCCTCGTATCGAGTAGATCAAAAGGGTGTTGGGTGAGAAGAGACAAAACCTGGTGAGAGAAAGCATGAACAAGGGCCTTCTCACGATTCAAGGGAACTTGTTTGGTTTCTTGCAACATTACTTGGATTTCCTTCATGGACTGTCCGTACTCATCCCAATGGACCAATTCATGATCTGTGCTGCTTTCATCTCTAGACTGCAATTTTAATTAATAATTCAATAAATTTCACAAACCCATTTTTGGTCAATATTAAGTATGTACGAATATATAAGAGAAAAGACCTACAGTGGATTTCCTATCACCAAGGTGTGATCCCCAAAAACTATTTGGATCAGTTGAGCTGATTACATTTGTATTTCCTTCATAAGAAAGCCTCTTCCTTTGATCCCTGACTCTAGCTTGAACTCTCATTAGAGCTTGCATGCAGTCAAGAGTCAGTTTTACTCGCTTTCTAACGTTATGTCCTCTCACTAAGGCTTGCAGCTTTACTAGTCCCTTAAGTGCCCGAAGAGCTCTTCTGGCCTTCAGAACAAAACAGTATTAGTACTTAAACAACCATATAATTAATCTCTACTTGTAACAAACCTCAATTGCGTTACTGATTAATTACCAGATATCCTCTAAAAGCTGTCTGTATTGCAATGGCAGAAAAATGTTGCTTAACGAAAAGGGTAGGCCTGGTAAGCCTTGCCACTTCTACTGCTGCTTGGGCTGTTGCAACTGCTGCCTGAGCTGCTGCTGTTGTCGCCATGGCCACCACAAGTGCATGCCTTTGTTCAGCAGCACTAGCTTCATCAGTAATTATGGCTTTTTCTGCAGGACATTGAATTACTGTTTCTTGTATTGAAGCTTTCCTAAAAATCCATCTTCTTTTTCCTCTCTTCTGCACAGACCCAGAAAATTTCGTTCTTAGTTATCAGGACTCCATCTTAAGTTTGAACTTGCAGCGTATATCACTCACTCGAGTACTATTAAGCCAAAACTGATAGACCCAGAAATTGAATCAGTGACCAGATATTAAAAGGAAATTTTTTTAAAAAGGAAAAGGAAAAAAAAAAATTGAACCTTTTCTTCATCTTCATGATCTTGATCTTCTCTCCTAGAAGTTTTCTTCTGATTATCCTTTGAAGGAGACCTGAAAGCCCTTTTAACTACAGCCAACCAAGAACTTCCTCCAACTTTCCCCATAAAAATTTGAAGCAGTGGAGAATAAAAGCAATAGACTAATTGACTAAAAAGTAGGTATCAAATTAAACCAAGTGATCTGAAAACAATAAATCCATTTCATTCATTCATTGCAGGTTCTCAGATACAGTATGTGGTAGCTTTAAATGCGTAATAAACAGAGAAATAAATGAAGGGAAAGTTTAAAAAAATAAAAACAAAATAAAATTTTTGAGTAATAGTCCATGCATTTTGGAACAGTCTCTGCATCTTCTATAATGTTAAATAAAATGCCACATAAAAAAAAAAAAAGAAGAATGGTGTTTTGTTTTGGCATGGAAGAGGACATACTAATGGAGTTTAGTGTCAGAAGGTTGAAGACAACAATAACATCGAGGAGTGTTCTGCCCTCGAGAATGCTGAAAGCTAAAGAAGGAAAGAGAGGGGAGGGACTTGTTTTATAGAATGCTATTGCTATGCTTTGCTTTTGCTTCAATAAGCTTTAGCTTTTTTTTTTTTTTTCCGCTTTTTTGGCTTCTCATGTTTCTGTCAAAAACAGAAAATAACTGAGGAACTCTCATGGCTTCACGTGTTCAAAGTTAAAAAGAATTCTATTCTATTTGCCGATTAGAATGGGATCAAGTTTTTCTGTAAAGTCTCACGTTCCATGTATAATTTAGACAAATATTGAATAGTATACAATCTTCATAATAATTAAAATAATTTATGATATTCTGTATTCCATTGTTAAAATTTCAAAAGAATAAAGTCAAAAATTAGTCCTAAAATGAGCATGGAACTGAGTATTTAATATTAATTAGAAAGTTTTCAAGTTGCGGAGGAAGTTTTTCTTTTGGTCGGTAAAAGAAATATTATAAATTAGGAAACATTCTTATGATATAAGGGTAGCTGTGCAAATAGCTGTGACTACCCAATTTGCAACTATATTGCAAATTCTAGGAATAAATGTAAATTGCCAGTCACAACAATCTGATTTTAAAGTTAGAATATCTAATGCAAAGGTTTCAATCTCCTATGAACAATTGATGATGCCAATGGCGGAAACAATACAAGCTTTTTGCATTTGTCTTACTGGGTTTGGCTTTTTTATTAGCCTTAATTGATAGTTTTAGCTTTTATTCATTCAAATTTTTCCTATAAACCACTCTGACATTTGGGAAAAGAAACAGAAGGAGAATACCAACCAAACTCAGAATTTTAAACTTGAAATCGGATCAAATCAGAGAATAATCTGGTCCGTGATGATGATGATGGGAATGATTTTGATTCTATTAATTTTGATGCATCAGTCCAAAATCTTAAGGTTTGTATTTGCTTTTAATTTCTTAATAGTGGTGCTCAAATGTTTCATGTCGCGTGCTACTAGAATACTACAAGAAATATTTCTACAGTACTTAAGTTGACTGTCATTGTAGTTCTCTAAAAAAATTAAACATACATGGACTAAATTTTAAGTGTGTTATAGGGTTGATTATGATAAAATCAATTAGCCTGGCAACTAAATGTAAATGCTGCATATAATGACTTATAGCAACCTATGTCGTTGTAAGGTGCATGTGCTGTTGTTCTCATGTTTACTCATTTGAGCTTTTATGTTGCAAATAGGATTTGATAAAAGGAAAGAACACTTCGACTCTTATGTTTGATTACCAACAAAAGAGACATGTTGATTCAAAGGCTATAAAAATTGCTTCATCTGGAGTGGTAAGTTGGTGTAATAATAGTTGCTATGTAACCAATGCCTACATGGAGTTCATTTCTCTACACCTTGCTCTTAGGTGATAGTTGATGGTACCTATGCTTTGCATGGAAGACTACACTCTTTGCTGTATATTCAGGTGGCAGTGGATCATCAAATTGCTAGCTTTTCCAATATTTTGGTCTTATTTTCAGGGTAAACTATTGCTTTGTTCTTATTTGTTTGAGGATAGAATTTGCAATTTGCAAGTGAATTGTTTTGTATATGATTATAATGAGAGAGAAGGAAGCAACTTTATTGTTAAGTGGAGTAACTACTGTTCATTGAGTTTCCGATTTTTGTAGTTCTCTTATAACCAAGTTGTTTATGATGATTTAAAACCTAAAGAAATAAATGGATTTTATTTATTTATTAATTATTTTCATCCATCGAATAACTAATAAAGTTATTTAAATGTCTAGAAATCAATTTTTATGCATTTTTCTAAATTTTAATAGTTATAATCAGTCACAGATTTTGTTTAATTTTATCTTAGAAAGCTGAAATGTTTCTTTGCTCATGCTTTTGGCATTGTTCTATGCATTAAAATACTGGTTTTTGGTAGATATAATTAAATCATTGATTGGTGTTTGAATTGCTGTGGATGCAACTGGAAGGAGATTAAAGCAATAGAGGATTTAAACGTGGGAAATTTAAAGCATCAAAGATATTGTAGCTAGGGCTATAATCAAGCCGATCAGAGTTGAGCTTTGGAAAGCTCAAGTGCGGCTCGTTATAAAATAGTCGAGTTTAAACTCGAATTCGAATTGAGTCCTAGCCAATTCCGAATTTGTATCGAGCCAGCTCATATATTATATATCTCAAGTTTGAACTCGAGTTTAATTTAAATAAGTTTAACGAATTCAATAAACTTATTTCAGTTTTTATTTTTTATTTATCTTTTTCAACATTTTTATAAAAGATACACTAAAATTAATATTTCTATGAAAGATAAATAATAAAGTTATATATTAACAAAAATAATATATTATATTTATATAATGTTATATTTTACTATAAATTATTAATTTATTTTATATTATATATTATTTAATTTATTTATTACATATATTATATATTAATAAATTATATGAATTAAATTAGTCAAAAAATTAATATATTCACATATATACTTTAATATATATAAATTAAAATATATATTTTTAACTAAATACACTAAACGAGCTAACTTACGAGCTTTTTAAATGAGCCAGCTTGCGAGCTAACAAGTCGAGTATTTTTTAGCTTGAGTTTATCTTATTTAATAAACGAACAGTTTGAGCTCGAGTCTGAATAAATTTTTATCGAATCGAGATTTAAGTTGAGCTCGAAAAACTTAGTTCATTTATATCCCTAATTGTAGCCAGAGAGAAAGTGATATTTTAAATGAGACGTTCCTTTTGTCATACCTTCAAAGCCAATAGTTTTATTTGCAATTCCAGATCGCAGGCAACCAACTACATCAAATATTCTTTAATTTATTATATATTTATTGTATTATTCTTTAAGAATTATATAAAATATATATAAGAAATTATTTGAATATTTTATACATTCTTTAAGAATTATTTCTTATAGTTTTTGTAAAAAACATTCATTATTTTATTTTTTTTATCAACTTTTGGTTCTTAAAGTGCGTACATAGATCATAATAGAAAATATAGCTAATTTGTTGTTGTGTTAACATATGCGGTTAGGATAACACATGCTAGTGGTGGTTTTAGCTTTTCTCTCAATGATAATTCCAATTCTTGATCGATTTTAGTTTATTATTCTGCTAGCTTTTAGTTATAATCAATAACGTCCATCTCTTATTTATTTTATTTATTTTTTAGTATTGTATTTATTTTCATTGTTTGCTTTGATTGGTGTATTTTACATATAACATCTCTTTATTTATTTTTTTACTTCTTTTTCAATCAATAATATATGGTTATTGATTCTTGATTTTTTTTCTTTTTTAATTAATGGATATATGGGTATTGTTTTATATAATTGTAAAATCATGGTCTCTTAATCTGTGAAGTATAAAAAGAATAAATAAATTATATCCACACATTATACAGGCTAATAATTAATTTATAATTTTTTAAAAATTAAAAAAATTATATATTTAAAAGTCAATGATAGAAGAAGTCTTGAAAAAATAACACATCATCAATTTTTCAAAATAATTTTATCTTATTTTTTCCTTTTTAATTAATTTTATTAAGTTATATAAAATCTAAAATTTAATATTTATTATATTTGTGACTATTGATCGACTATTAAATAATTACATAATAATATCATTTCATAATATTAATTAAATAAATTATAATCGTGATTTTTAATTTTTTATAAATTAATTATACATTAATATAATTAAAATATTATTGATTGATTTATATATTTTTTAAGAAATTTGAAAAGCTTAATTTTTCTAATAAATTAATTATAAATTAACCAATTTATTTCTAATAATAATTAATTTATATTTTTTAAAAAATTTAAAAATTATTTATTATATTTTTTACTATTGATCTTCTATTAAATAATTACATATTAATATAATTTCATAATATTACTTAACTAAATTCTATTTGTGACTTTTAATTTTCTATAAATTAATTATTAATTAATATAATTAAATATTATAGATTAATTTATATATATTTTTAAGAAATTTGAAAAGTTGAAAAAATATTACTCTTAACCTTCCTAATAAATTAATAATAAATTTATTTATTTATTTATAATAATATTAATTTATGTATTTTTTAGAAATTAAAAAATAAATAATAAAATATATAAATATTTTGTAAAATATAAACTAACATATTAATTATTTACCTATTTATATATTATTTGTGTTCCATAATTTGTTTTAGAAAACTATTGATATATAAAAATAAAAAAGTTAAAGTACAATTCAATTTTTTTCCTACAACTATATTAATAATTACTAATTATATTAAATCTAAAATTTATTAACTAAAACTATTAATATATACAAATAAAAAAATATAAAATGCTATATATAATAAAATTTTTATAACATGATCAAAAAATTATATTCGCGCATTGCGTAGATATGCGACTAGTTATTATTAAAATTAAAATAATTTTTTGATAGGAAGAAAAAAATATCTAACATTTAATAATTAATTAATTTGTAATTATGTATAAAGGTGAGGGGTATAATGGGAAAGTAGAATTTATAAAAGAACCATCTTCTTCCTTATTCATCTATGGTGGCCGAATTTACAAGAGAGAGAAGGGGGAGGTTTCTTCTTCTAATACACCATTTTTTTTTTCAAGAAATCCAAAACATTTAAGATGATTTTGAAGTTTAATCAATCATTAGGTAAGTTTTAGTTAATCTAAACTAGTTTTCTTTGATTTTTAAGATTATGTACAATTTGATTAGTGAGAGAATTTTTTCTTAATTGTTAAAGTTGATAACTATGAAGCTAATGGGATAGTTATATAATGATTTTATGGTTGGAAGTTGGATATGAGTAGGTTTTAGTGAAGTTAGGATTTAGGGTTGATTGTGAGAAATTTGGACTTCTAATAGGAGTATTTATAATTATTTAAATGGATTATTTTGATGGATAAGTAATGATTTTATTCCGATAAAAAAACTAATGATTTTATAGTTGGATGATAGAAAAGAGTTGGTTATGGTGAAGTTTGAAAAGAGTAGTAAGCGGTGAAACTAGAGTGCTGTTGGAATTTTGATAGACATTGGGTAATTAATGGTAGTTTGATATAGAATAAACATATAAATGATTTTAATTTTATAATTTTGTTTTTTGCTTGGTTTATATGTGTTTAGGTCAAGATAGACCTAAAGAAGACAATTAGGGTTTTTGGTGAAAATAGGTCGTGAATAGAGAATTCGAATATTGAGTTGAAGCAAAGAAAGGTTCGTACGTACTTTGGTAACATTTTAATTGAATTTACATGTTTAGTATTGTCCATTTTGGTTCACTTTGAGGGACTTTTGCTTTCCTTTAAAGTGACATTGTGTACAAAAGTGTGTGAAATGTATGAATTTTTTGTGATAAATGTAAACTATGCATTGGAAATGTGAAAATATGCCATAATGTGTACTATGATAAAAAAAATGTGAAAAATAGTTGTGTATTGAGATATGTGATTTGGAAAATGACGAATGTGATGAGAATGAGGAAAGGAAATGGGAATATGAAAATAGGATATTATTTGTTGTGTGTGTTGTGTTGGTCTTATACAATTACATATTTCAAAATATTGAGGTTGATATTAGTGAGAAGAGACGACCAATGGATGATATATTTGACTATTGGCCTCCAGTGTCTAGAGAGGGTGGCCTTAAGGTAACATTTTACACTTTGCCCTTAGTGTTTAGAGAGGACGGCATTCAAGTAATATGTGACACTTTACCTTCGATGTCGAGCTGGACCAAATATATATCTCTAGAACATGGATATTATATAGGGATATGTTGGGCCCAATGATTGTGTTTATGTATATGGATGTGAATATTATGAATTATGGTTGTAAACTATTATTATACTGTAATGGTACAAATTAATTGATAAAATAATAAATTGGCAATGAATTTTGATTAGTGATAATATTAAGATGTTTTGTGCAACATAAAATTTTGCATTAATGTTAAAATGTTTAATGTTATCAAAGTATGTACCACTAAGCTATATGTTTAGTGCGGTTAATTATATCACGCAAGTGAGAGGACTGCAAGGCGGGGCAGTCTAGAGTAATGACGAGATTGGAGTTATTATTTTGTCACAAGACCAACTATACTAAAAATTGTATCATATATAGTTTTTAAAATAATATATTTTGGATATTATGTAGTACAAAGATTACATGCATATTAAACTTGTTTTGGAGTAGTGTTAGATCTTTGGTGGATTTCATTAAAAGTATTATTTTGGGAGTATAAAATTTTAATGCAGGTTAAGTTTTGATAATTTTGGAATATGTTTCAATTACAGATAAAACTCTAGCGATTTTTTTCTAAATATATTCTTTTTATATGTATATATATTTGACATTTAATTATTTATATATACATTTATTTACATATTAAATTATCTTTTAAAGATTAATTTGTTTTGAGAATAATTAAGAGAAATTTTCTACTATATTTACTGTAACATTCTTGTTGGTTGTATGTATTATATGTATATAGAGTATAAATATGTTATACATATCATAATCAAATCCTAAAATAATTAACCTAATAATCAAAATTCAAATTCCAATTCATTATTGAATTTTAAAATAATTAATCTAATATTTAAAAGAATAAATTATTATTTATAAATTAAACTTTAAATTAAACAATAATTATAAATAATTATAATACTCAATAACATTATGAAAAAAATAAATTAAAAACTAATTTAAATTTTAAAATAATTAATATTTAAAAATTAAATTTAAAGAAAAAATAAATATATAAACACATGCAAATATATATAAATACCATATATTGTATAAATATATATTATATTATAAATTAATTTGGTATTATATAAATATAAGTATTGTTAATTTTATGTATATATAAATATATATGTATATAGGAAGCAGGAACAATGGACCCCCATGCCCCCCTACAGGTTCCGCCCCTAAATTGATGCCATTGATAGAGTGGATGAGAGTTTGATAGTTTGATTAAAAGATGCAATATCATTTTTAGCCATTCTAACTACAATAAGAACAGTTTCATTTGAGTTCAGAATATAGTGAAACAACATGGCACTTTGACCATTTATAATGTTGATATACTTTATCAATTCAAATATGCTTGAATTAAATGGGAAGAAAGTCTAAATTAATGATGGAAAGATGATAAATTTTAGAATAATTTTATGTTATATTTTTTTGGAAAGAAGATATTGAGTATTATCAGAATTATTGTTTAATATAAATAATTTTAGATACTATATTAGATCAACATATGTTTGTTTTTATTTTCGTTTTTATATAACTATGTTTTACAAAAAATTACTAATTTATTTTTATCATGCTTGTTGAAAGATAATTGAAGTTTTGATTCAACAATAATTGTGATTTAATTTAATTTTTTTTTTTATGTTCTTGAGCATTTATATGTTTTATGCAGTTATTTGGAATAATTCTTTTAGTTGATTGGATAATGATATCATTATTTGATTGTTGAAACAATTTATTGTTGGTTGAAACAACAAATTTTTATATGTTTAATTGTTTTAATATTTGTGGCAAATGATATAATTGATTATGGACAAATTTCAATTTATATTATCATGGAAATATATAATCTAATATAAATAAATTAAACTTATGCATTATTGATTCAAGCCGGTGGTCTCTTTAACTCTTAAGTTGTTAATAAATTAATTATAAGAGCTTGTTTAAAATTATTTGTTAACAAGAGAAATAATATTAAAGAGCTTGTTTTGATTATTGAGAAAGTAAGGAGAGATTGGCTAATATAATTTATTAATAATCATTACTAATTTATTCATTGAATAAATGAAAATTTTATTTGTAGTAATGCTCAGTTATATCACTACAACAATTAGTTGATATAGCTACAAACGTTTGTTATGATACTTTTGATAATAGCTAATGCATAATATTTGTCACATCCTAAAGTTTAGGTAGTCGAGTATTAGGCAAGAAGGACATAAATAAGTGGTCAAATAGAGGCTCGAGATAGTCAAAAACAAAATCGGTGTGCAAAGGAGGCCCGTGAAGTCGACGGGACCTAAAAGTAATTTTTTGAAAGGCCGAGGACCTAAGAGTAATTTTCTAAAAAGTTATGTCGGTTCTTAATAGTGACCCTAACAGATGCCATAAATGTGTTCTTG
Organism: Garcia nutans; assembly: GCA_947685225.1. Lineage (NCBI taxonomy): Eukaryota > Viridiplantae > Streptophyta > Magnoliopsida > Malpighiales > Euphorbiaceae > Garcia > Garcia nutans. The sequence goes on from CANTUV010000013.1 coordinate 6,893,783, forward strand.
GGATTAATCGGGTATTAATGGTGGCGCACGATTTTTCCCGAAAATGCACGGTTTGTAAGTTACGGGCGATTTTCCGACAAGGGCATTTTGGACATTTCCACCGGAGGGGCGATTTTGTAATTAAATATAACTTAGGGGGCAAAATTTAAAAGAGCAAAAAGCCACTTTCAAGTGGCCAAATCCTAGCCATTAAGTCTAAATGGGTTGGACAAATCATGGCCATTGAAAAAAAAAACAAATTAATTAAATGGAAATTTAATTTATAAACAACTACTTTTTGTCTTCCAAACACAAGTAAGGATCAAAAAGACACCACCATCACCACTTTTCTTCTTCCTTTGGTCGTGGTCCCCCCTCCCTTCCATTTTCAAGGAGAAAATTTTCAAGTCTAAGCCATTTTTCAAGTGAAATTCAATAGGAAATAAGGTAAGATACCATCCTAAGTCTTATTCTTTCATTAGAATTAGGTATTAGGCTATGTTTAGGAAGATTTGATATTATGTTCATGTTGGGAAAGTATTAGTAAGTTGATGATTATGGTGAAAAATGATAAACTACTTAAAGGAAATGATGAAAATGGTGATTATTAGTAAGAATAAGTAAAGGATTGTTAGAAAATCATAAGGTAGCATCATGTTCATATCTAGGGTTTGTTCTTACATATGTGACATGTTAAATTCATAGGAAATCAAGGATATTAGAGAGGAAAGGAAGTGAAATAGACAAGAAGAGCAAGGAAAAGCAAAGTTTGGTACTTTAACTAATTGTTTGTTCATTTTCTTGAAATTTTTCTGTTTTAGAATTAGTGAAATGCTGTGACTTGTATAATTTTTAATTGAATATAGAAAAATTTTCTTTAAGTAAATTTTTGATATGTTGTGGCTCAATGCGTCTAGAATGACTGAAAAATATTTTGAGTTGAATTCAGGATGGTTATGATTATGGAAAAATTATTTCTGTTAGACCTGCTCTAGGAGGTACCTTGACTGAGACAGTCATGTTTCCAGATTTTTAATAAAATTTAGGAAAATAATCTTCAATTGAATTTTGGATATGTTGTTTTTTGGTGAGTCTAGTATTTGAGAAAATAATTTGGAACCACATTGATTGAATTTAATTTACGGAATTCACAAAATTCAGAACTGCTGCCAGGATGCAGGGCAACTGGAGCAGTCTGGTTGGGTGAACTAGTTGACCAAGATTTTGTGTCCAGTTTGATATGAAATTTTAAAGGAATGATTTTAAGATGCAAAGCTAAATTATGTAAAAATTTTAGAGTTTTTAGTCAAGTATATTATTTTATACAATTTTTCAAAATAAGGATCAAGTTAAGTCCAAAACCAGAATTTATTATTCATATGGTCATTTTGCTAATATTCATTTGGTCATTTTTCAAAAGTAATCCAATTGATTCATTATGCATATAAATGAGCATAATATGTTATTAAAAATGAAAATTTTGATATTTCACTTTGAAATAATATGAGAAACATAAGTCTATAATTGTATAATGCATATTCGATTAAGAAATGGCATGAAAATTTTGGCTCCATTGGGTATCTGGGATAGTACTGAGTAGGGTAAGGGTATGATATATTATACTATATGCAATGCTGCTTTAATATAGGACTTCGGTCCGAGTTATATAGGGTGACGACCCGAGCTATATAGGACTTCGGTCCGAGTTATATAGGGCAATCGCCCGAGTTATATAGGACTCCGGTCCGAGGGCTTCGGCCACAGATTTCACAGGGCTTGGTCCGCAATTTTTTAGGGCCATAGCCACAGAATATATATACAGTTGTTTCAGTTAGTTCCTTACCATACGTTAGTCTACCAAATTACCTTGTGGAGCGAACTGATAAAATGATAATAACTGAATATATGACATGTATGGATTATTTTTATTGTGATATTATTTTTCAATACGACTCATTATTTTTAAAAGTACATTATGCTTTTATTATTTATTTTTCGTAATTAGTTAAAGTACCCACTAAGCAATGCTTAGCGAGTTTAGTTTCTTCTAAACTCGTAGGCTATTAGTAAGGAGCCAGTAGCGAGCAGAGGAGTCCTGTGATCTGTCGGTCATCAACAAACTTAGGTGGTGCTCTTCATTTTGTATTTTGGTATTAGAAACTGGCATGTACTTATTTGAACAATACAAAGAGATAACTTGATGTAGCATGTAAATCTAGTAATGTAGAATAACTGTATGGTTTTAAATTGAGTTGGGTTGTGAATATAGAAGTGTGAATTCTTCTTGCAAGATTGTAGTTGAGGTTATAAGGGTGGATTATTGGGAGTGTGCTCGAGTTGAATTGTGAAACAAAATATTTTTCAAAAATAAGAAAAATCAGTTTTGTCGACACTTGGGACCTAGAATTTTAAGGGAGACTCCGTCAAAATTTTTGGAAAATTTTTATAAGGAACATTAAGTAAGCTGACATAACCAGAGCTTGTATTCCGATGTAGCATTCGTCCTAGGCTTATTCATAGGTCGGGAAGGGGTGTTATAATATTAGCTATGAAATTTATGACTCATAACTAATAATAATTTCTTTAGTTATGAAAAATAGTCTCTCAAAGAAAATTCTCAACTACTATTGTTCCAATTGTATTTGTCAGAGAAAAGTTAGCTTTTAGTTACAACCTTGTAACCCCAGTAGCACATCAAATATTTTAACCATGGATGTGAAATTTTTATGGCAATAATTCTTATTATTAGCCATAAAAATTAAATTGTGACTGAAAGTATAAAATAATAGCTATAAAATATATGATTTGCAACTAATTATAGCTTCATTAGCTATGAAGCTTTGCCTCTTAAATCAAAATCATAATTTTTGTTTCAACTTTTAGTTTTTGTAGCAATAATTAGCCAACAATTTATCCTTAATAGCTAATTGAATATTTATCCATGAAAAATGTTATAATATGTTATATCCATAGAAAAAGATTTGAAATGTTTAGTTTCAAATTTTTTATATCCGTAGCTAATTGATGTTATTGAAATATTATGAAAGAAATGTAATATCCCAAACAATACCCTAAAATTTTGGAAATGGTAATTGTTGTAATTGGATTAAATGATTTAAGGTGTATATATGATTAAGTGGAAAGATAAGAAAGGAAAGTGTGTATATGTTGTATATATGAAGATATATACAACATATACAAGTCAACATTTATTGATGGTCAAATGAGATAATAAATTATTTAAGATAGAAATTAAATTAAGTGGAAGATGATATTTATTATTTTAATATATTAATGCTTGGTTGATATTGAAAGAGAGTTTATGTGGTTTAAGAGGTGAGAGTTGTTTGACTTTCTTATTCATCTTCTTCTTCTTTCTTGTCTTTGGTCGGTCACCATCTTCAACCAAAGGAAAAGGGATTTTATTGCTTCCAAACTCAAGATTGAAGGGTGTTTCAAGAGATCAAGTTGGAGTTTGAAGGATTTTCTTCACTTTTGGTAAGTTTCCAACTTTTTTCTTTGATTTCTTTTGGAGTTTGTGTATGTGGGTTTGTTGTATGGTTGATTTTGGTATGTTTGAGGTTGTTTGGTCTAATTGGCTTTGATTTTTTGGGGTTGGATTGAAAGAAAATGTTAAGTTTGGTGAAGAAAACAAGAGTTGTGGATTGTGTTTGTGTTGAGTTGTGAAGTATGAGTGTGATTTGTGTTTGATGCATGAAATTGAGTTGTTTTGATGTTATGCAAGTTTATTATGGTTTATTGATGGTTTTTGGGTAAGTGTGTTTGGAGTGGAGCAGGGTAAAAGAAAGATGTTTGTTGGATGTGGTGTTTTTGGTGTTGTTTTCAGGGTTTTTGGCCTGACACGCCCAGGAGCACGGCCATGTCTTTGGGCATGTCAATGGTTATATTTTCAAGGCTTGTGACATGAGCAGTGACACGCCCATGTCTCTGAGCGTGTCACAACTTCTGTGTTGTTGGTGGATTGACACGTCCAGTGACACGCCCATGCCACTGAGCGTGTCATAACTACTGTGTTGTTAGAGGATTGACACGTGCAATGACACGCCCATGTCACTGAGCGTGTCAAAGCTTCTGTGTTGTGAGTTTAGGGTACGATCAGGGACACGCCCGTGTTGTTGAGCGTTTCATATGTAGGGTTCCCCTGGATAGTTCTTATTTTTATTTCTTATGTGTAATCACCTTTGGATTAGGTTTTGAAGAGATTGAGTTGCCCTAATCCAAGTGTTGAAGGATTCTTGGAAGAGGAGGTTGATAGATTGGTGTTAGTTGCTCTTAGAGGTAAGTACAAACCTGACATGATTGCATACATTTACATGACTTTGGGACTTAACACATTTGGTTGGAAATGTGTTAAGTAACCTACTACATTGATGATGCAAGTGAATAATGCTATGTTTTGCATAATATGAACTATGTGAAGTATATGATGATGATTCAAAATGTATGGATAATGCAATTTGTTATGTAAACCCTAATGATGATATGTGAAGCCATTAGTGTTGGCTATAATGATGTGAATGAAATAGATGGGGCATTGTGCCTAAATGATCATGAGAAAATGAAAATGGAGTTGATAATGAAATTATAAAAGAATTGTGTGCCTAGTATGTTATTCAATTTTCAGAGTTTTGTTGTTGGTGGCATGCATAAAAGTAACACTCCCTTGAAGCTAGGTTGGGCTTAGTCCTTGAAGCCAAGTTGGGTTGATGCTGAGCTTCCCTTGAAGCTTGGTTTGGCCAAGTCCTTGAAGCCTAGTTGGGATGTTACATATGAGATGTTTCTCATTGTGATAATGATTCGCCTACGGGCTTGATAAATGTGATAATTGGACCAAAACAGTAACTCTGGAATTTGAATGGCATATTAGTTTCTTTTGGACCCATGCTTGTCTTTGCTTAAATGTGAATTATAAATGGCATTTCAGTTCTTGCTCTCATTGATCCAGGATCTACTCATTCATACATAAGTGCATCTATCTTGCCTGTATCTGAATTGCATTCAGAGTCCCTAGGATTTGATGTTTTGGTGACAAATCCTTTAGGACATATTTTGGTAGTTAGCAGTGTGCATCGTGATAGTTCAGTTGTGGTGCAAAATGAGGAGTTCTTGGGTGATTTGATTGAAATGCCTTTCAAAGAGTACGATCTGATCTTAGGCATAGATTGGTTGTCTAAGCACGGAGCTGGGGTAGACTGTCTGAATAAGTGTGTTACTTTGAGAACCGGTGATGGTAGAAGTATTATGGTATCTATTGAGCAGAGACAACTTACATCCATGTTTGTTTCAGCTATTGCAACTAGGAGGTTGATTTGGAAGGGATGTGAGGCTTATCTTGCTCATGTGGTAGATACCAGGGTAATGGGTTCTCAGCTTGATAGTATACCCATAGTTGCTGAATTCCTAGATGTTTTTCCTGAAAAGTTACCAGGGATACCCCTGAGAGAGAGGCAGAGTTTGGTATTGATTTGTTGCCTAGTACCACTCCCATCTCTATTACTCCCTATCGAATGGCACCTACTGAGTTGAGAGAGTTGAAGGTGCAGTTGCAGGAATTGTTGGATAGAGGGTTTGTTCGCCCTAGTGTTTCTCCATGGGGAGTGCCTGTTTTGTTTGTGAAGAAGAAGGATGGTACCTTAAGATTGTATATTGATTATCAGCAGTTGAATAAGGTGACTATCAAGAATAAGTATCCTTTGCCTAGGATAGATGATCTCTTTGATCAATTGAAGGGAGTAGCAGTTTTCTCTAAAATTGATTTGAGATCAGGGTACCATCAGTTGAGAGTCAGAGCTGAAGATGTATTTAAGACAGCTTTTCGCATAAGGTATGGGCATTATGAGTTTTTGGTCATGCCTTTTGGATTGACGAATGCACCAGCAGCTTTTATGGATTTGATGAATAGGTGTTTAGACCCTATCTAGATCAGTTTGTGGTGGTCTTTATTGATGATATCTTGGTGTATTCACATAATAAGGAGGAGCATGATGAGCATCTGCGGATTGTATTGCAGACCTTGAGAGAGAAGCAATTCTGCAATTGTATGCTAAGCTGTCTAAGTGTGAGTTTTGGCTTGATCAAGTGACTTTTCTCGGTCATGTGGTTTCAGCAGATGGTATTAGAGTTGATCCGAGGAAAGTTGAAGCTATTTTGAATTGGAGTCCACCAAAGATAGTGACTGAGGTTAGAAGTTTTCTGGGTTTGGCAGGCTATTATCGACAGTTTGTGAAGGGTTTTTCTTTGATAACTACTCCACTTACCAGATTACTTTAGAAGGGAGTTAGATTCATGTGGACGGATCAATGTCAAGCAAGTTTTGAGCAGTTGAAGGAGATGTTGTCTCAAGCTTCTGTTCTTACCTTGCCTGTGGAAGATAAACCATATGTGATTTATAGTGATGCTTCACATAATGGTTTAGGTTGTGTTTTGATGCAGGAGGGTAGAGTCATAGCTTATGCTTCCCGGCAATTGAAGCCGCATGAGTTGAATTATCTGACACATGATTTGGAATTAATAGCCATAGTGTTTGCTTTGAAGATTTGGCGACATTACCTTTATGGGGAGAAGTGTTTCATTTATATGGATCATAAGAGTTTGAAATACTTGGGAGATCAGAGAGAGATGAATCTTCTGCAGAGACGGTGGTTGGAGTTGATTAAAGACTATGACTGTTTGATTGATTATCATCCTGGTAAGGCAAATGTAGTTGCCGATGTCTTAAGTCGGAAGTCTTTAGCAGGTTTGACTGCTTATTCGCTCTCATTGCTTGTTGAGTTGAGAGCGTTGCATGCTAGTTTTGAATCATGTGATGATGGTGCTTTATTGGCTCAGTTGCAATTGAGACCGGTCTTGTTGGATCAAATTAGGGAGGCTCAGTTGGCAGATGAAAGAATTCAGAAAGTTGTATTGGAATGTCAAAAGGGGGAGAGCCGAGATTTTCATGTGAGAAGTGATGGTAGTCTTTGGTTCAAAGATAGATTGTGTGTTCCTGATGATGCAAGATTGAAAAAGATTATTTTGGAGGAAGCACATTAGTCGGTTTTTGCTATATACTGTTTAGATCATTTTTTGTACTTGTTTTTAGTATGATTTTATGTGTGTTTTAGTTAATGTTTTGATTAATTTTTGTTTTAAGTGTGTTTAAAGTGTTTGTTTTAGGTTTAGGTGCAAAAAGACCCTTGGAAGATCAAAACAGTGCAAGAAAAGCATGAACCAAGCAAGACATGGCCAAGCCAAATCAGGCTTGGCCGTGTCCCTCAAAGATTGAAGAGGGCAGAGAGAGACACACCCAGAGACATGGCCAAGCCTCTGGCCGTGTCTCACCCAAGGAGCAAACCAAAGAACAAAGCAAAGAAAGAAGAGCAAAGAATGAAGAGGTCAGTAGGTGACACACCCAAGGGACACGGCCAAGCCACAGGCCGTGTCCCTCCAAACATGTCAAACACGGCCAAGCTCACCTAAGCTTGGCCGTGTCACACTCCATTCCAAAGAAAAGATGAAGATCACATGAGACACGGCCAAGCCAACCTTGGCTTGGCCGTGTCACCTCCTTGAAAAGAAAGAAAAGAAAGAAAGAGAAGAAAAGAGCCAGTGAGGGACACGGCCAATTGGCTTGGCCGTGTCCCATGGAAATCAAGAGACATGGCCAAGCTTGGCTTGGCCGTGTCACCTAATGGAAAGCAAGGAAAAGACCAAGAGACACGGCCAAGCCAACTCAAGCTTGGCCGTGTCACCCTTAATATCTATTTAAGTTCTTTCGCACGACAGAAAAAAAGGACGGTGAGGGTTTTGAAAGGAGTGAAAAAGAAAAGAGGAGGGGGCAAACACAATTTGGGATGAGGAGAGAGTGACACTCTCCTTGTCCCTTCATCTTCATCCTCCATCTTCATCTTATCCGTCTTCCATTGACAAGATCTTTGAGGTTCTTTGGGATCAAGTGGGTTAACAAGCTCTTAAAGGTTAAAGAAGCTTCATTGAAAGGATTGGTGACTTGAGAAAGCTCCATTATATCTTCCAAAGGCACAATCAATTGAAGGGTTGGTGACTTGACAAAGCTCCATTCTATATTGCAAAGGGGAATCAACCATTGAAGAGGGCTTGAGTTCTTCATCAAACATCAAAGTGGAGCTAGGAGGAAGACTAGCAATCCTACTCTTGGCATCTTCACAAGGGGTTTTTCTATTCTCTCTTTTAATTCATTCCAATATTGTTTTTGTTATATTAAGAGAATTGATATTGCAAATGAACAATTTGTATTTGATTTATATTGAGTTGAATGAATGTTTTAAATTGATGATGTTGAGCTAAATACCCATGCCTAGGGTTTGTAGTAATTTTTATTGAATGCTTTGATTTGATATTTACATTGATGTACCTTGTGTTGGTTGATTGCATTGGATTGTATGCTAGGTTGATAGATTAGCTACCTATTGATCTCTAGATATTGAATGAAGGACCGAGAGGTGAAATTTGATATCGGAAATATGCAATCGTCTACCCTATGAATGAATTAGAAATATAAGTTCTAGGGTTTAGTTAATTTGGTAATGTAAAAGAATTGGTCATTGTTAATTCATGAATGTGAGAACTAATGGATTGGTAATTGATTAATTAACCTTAAGGACAAATTAATTACAAGGTTATGTTAATGGATAATTGAGAATTGAGCTTTGATTGAATGGACCTATACCCCTAGGCACCTTCCCAAGAATCGATTTGATCTTGTACAACTTTCATATATCAACCCTACACTCCTTAATCTTAGGTTTAAATTGTTCTTTTACAATTCCAAACAACAAACTTTCTCTTTTAAATAATTGTCAATCAAGCTATTACAAACCACACCTTCTTGGGGAAACGACCTTGGGGCGATCACCTTTGCTATAGCTACCTCGTATACTTGCGAGTGACGCTTGTAGTAGTACTTAATTCGAGCGCAACATATACCCTGGGAGTACCAAGATGTATCATGATTTGAAGTAGCATTATTGGTGGCCATGTATGAAGAGGGACATAGTGGAGTTTGTATCCAAATGTCTCACTTATCAGAGAGTGAAAGCTGAGCACCAAGTTCCAACAGGGTTGCTCCAACCTTTATCAGTGCCTGAGTGGAAATGGGAACATGTAACGATGGAATTTGTGACTGGTTTACCCTTGACTAAAAAGAAGCATAATGCCATCTGGGTGATTGTGGATCGGTTGACGAAGACAGCTCATTTTCTTCCGGTCCGAATGAACTATTCTCTTGAGAAGTTGGCTGAGCTGTACATTAGTGAGATTGTAAGGTTGCATGGAGTCCCAATTTCTTTGGTATCTGATCGAGATCCCCGGTTCACTTCAAGGTTTTGGAAGAGTTTGCATGATACTTTGGGTTCTCGGTTGCATTTTAGCACTGCATTCCATCCTCAAATAGATGGGCAGTCAGAGAGAGTGATATAGATTTTGGAGGACGTGTTGAGAAGTTGTATCATTGATTTCTCTGGGAGTTGGGATAGATTCTTGCCATTGATGGAATTTGCTTATAACAACAGTTATCAGTCCAACATCAGAATGGTACCTTATGAGGCATTGTGTGGCAGAAGATGTAGGACACCTCTATGTTGGAATGAAGTTGGAGAAGGTAGATTGGTTGCTCCCGATTTGATTAAAGGAACAGACGAGAAAGTGAAGATAATTCAGAATCGGTTGAAAACAGCTTCAGATCGGCAGAAATCATATTCAAATTTGAAGAGGAAAGACATAGAGTTCAGTATTGGAGATAAAGTTTTTCTGAAAGTGTTTCCTTGGAAGAGAATTTTGAGATTTGGCCGCAAAGGGAAGCTGAGCCCACGTTTCATTGGACCTTATGAGATACTGGAGAGAGTTGGACCAGTTGCTTATCGACTCGCTTTGCCACCTGAGTTGGATAGAATTCACAATGTCTTCCATGTTTCTATGCTACGGAGGTACATATCAAACCCATCTCATATTTTATTAGTGGAAATTATTGAAGTGAGTCCAGATCTGACTTTTGAAGAAGAACCAGTGGCTATTTTGTCACATGAAGTGAAGGAGTTGAGAAATAAGGAAGTGCCACTTGTGAAGGTTCTTTGGAAGAATCATGCTAAAGAAGAGGCAACTTGGGAGAGTGAGCAAGTAATGCGAGATCAATATCCTCAATTGTTCTAGAATTGAGATCAGGTAATTTCGAGGACGAAATTTATTTATAGAGGGGGAGAATTGTAATATCCCAAACAATACCCTAAAATTTTGGAAATGTTAATTGTTGTAATTGGATTAAATGATTTAAGGTGTATATATGATTAAGTGGAAAGATAAGAAAGGAAAGTGTGTATATGTTGTATATATGAAGATATATACAACATATACAAGTCAACATTTATTGATGGTCAAATGTGATAATTAATTATTTAAGATAGAAATTAAATTAAGTGGAAGACGATATTTACTATTTTAATATATTAATACTTGGTTGATATTGAAAGAGAGTTTGTGTGGTTTAAGAGGTGAGAGTTGTTTGACTTTCTTATTCATCTTCTTCTTCTTTCTTCTCTTTGGCCGGTCACCATCTTCAACCAAAGGAAAAGGGATTTTGTTGCTTCCAAACTCAAGATTGAAGGGTGTTTCAAGAGATCAAGTTGGAGTTTGAAGGATTTTCTTCACTTTTGGTAAGTTTCCAACTTGTTTCTTTGATTTCTTTTGGAGTTTGTGTATGTGGGTTTGTTGTATGGTTGATTTTGGTATGTTTGAGGTTGTTTGGTCTGATTGGCTTTGATTTTTGGGGTTGGATTGAAAGAAAATGTTAAGTTTGGTGAAGAAAACAAGAGTTATGGATTGTGTTTGTGTTGAGTTGTGAAGTATGAGTGTGATTTGTGTTTGATGTATGAAATTGAGTAGTTTTGATTTGTGTTTGATGTATGAAATTGAGTAGTTTTGATGTTATGCAAGTTTATTATGGTTTATTGATGGTTTTGGGTAAGTGTGTTTGGAGTGGAACAGGGTAAAAGAAAGATGTTTGTTGGATGTGGTGTTTTTGGTGTTGTTTTCAGGGTTTTTGGCCTGACACGCCCAGGAGCATGGCCATGTCTTTGGGTATGTCAATGGTTCTATTTTCAGGGCTTGTGACATGAGCAGTGACACTCCCATGTCTCTGAGCGTGTCACAGCTTCTGTGTTTTTGGTGGATTGACACGGCCCATGTCACTGAGTGTGTCACAACTGTTGTGTTGTTGAAGATTGACACGTGCAGTGACATGCCCATGTCACTGAGCGTGTCAAAGCTTCTGTGTTGTGAGTTTAGGGCACGATTAGGGATGCGCCCGTGTTGTTGAGCGTGTCATATGCAGGGTTTTCCCTAGATAGTTCTTATTCTTATTTCTTATGTGTAATCACCTTTGGATTAGGTTTTGAAGAGATTGAGTTGCCCTAATCCAAGTGTTGAAGGATTCTTGGAAGAGGAGGTTGATAGATTGGTGTTAGTTGCTCTTAGAGGTAAGTACAAACCTGACATGATTGCATACATTTACATGACTTTGGGACTTAACACATTTGGTTGGAAATATGTTAAGTAACCTACTACATTGTTGATGTATGTGAATAATGCTATGTTTTGCATAATGTGAACTATGTGAAGTATATGATGATGATTCAAAATGTATGGATAATATAATTTTTTATGTAAACCCTAATGATGATATGTTAAGCCATTAGTGTTGGCTATAATGATGTGAATGAAATAAATGGGGCATTATGCCTAAATGATCATGAGAAAATGAAAATGGAGTTGATAATTAAATTATAAAAGAAATGTGTGCCTAGTATGTTATTCAATTTTCAGAGTTTTGTTGCTGGTGGCATGCCTAAAAGTAACACTCCCTTGAAGCTAGGTTGGGCTTGGTCCTTGAAGCCAAGTTGGGTTGATGTTGAGCTCTCCCTGAAACTTTGTTGGGCCTAGTCCTTGAAGCCTAGTTGGGATGTTACATATGAGATGTTTCTCATTGTGATAATGATTCGCCTACGGGCATGATAAATGTGATAATTGGACCAAAACAGTAACTCTGGAATTTGAATGGCATATTAGTTTCTTTTGTGCCCATGCTTGTCTTTGCTTAAATGTGAATTATGAATGATGAAACAATTGAACAATATAAAGAAATGTAATGTTATGAAATATTGCATCCTTATATACTGTTTATAATTCTTGAAAGTTTGATATTGGAATTACATTGAATCATATTGTTATCATGGTTAGTACCACTAAGCTGTTGGCTTAGCGCAATTGTGATTTATCACGTAGGTGACAGGGTAGATCTGGTTGAACCGGAGAGTTCAGCTAGACCAAGTCGAGTTTTGGCTTGTGATTCCTTTGTGAAGAGTTGATTTTTGGACTTCAAGATCAGAGACGAACTGCCAAGCATGTATAAACCTTATAATTTTTATAAATATTGATTTTGATGTATATGTATGTATTTTCCGCTGCTTATTAAACAAATATTTTGGATAAACTTTTAAGGTAATGAAGATATAAGTAAATGTATTTTAACAAAGAATGTATTATCTATTACTATTTATAATGAAGATTTGAAGTTAAAGTTTTAGAGATTGGTTTGCTTCAAATAGACTATGACATTCTTATATCTTCTATACGTATATTACATAGAGGGAGTATATGTGGTGTACGTATATGGGATATAGGGGTGTTACAAGAAATTCCACATAAAAAAAAATACATTCAGTAAGGATATATAAGTAAAAATGGCCCATTAATAATTAAGGCTTTGAGTTGGAGTGGTCGATGCCCAAAAAGACTTCTCAAGGCTCACAAGGCTCATGAGCTAAGTCTCCTAGATCAAATCATGCATATATATACACAAAATATGAATAAAAGCATAAGTATACACAAAGGCACTTTTACTTTTGTGATTACCAACACAACCAACATCATCCTTTAACGGTCAATAGAAGAAGAGTACAAAACTATAGAACTTTGTATCAATGTTATTATTGCATGAAATTTAGCCATATAAACACATTTTTCTATATAAGGAAGGCTCATCTCAAATTAGAAGATCTTTCAAAAGCTAACCATGTAGGACCCAAGTTCATTTGGGTATCTAAAACAAGATAAAATCTATTATTTTGTTGGTGTGCCTAAAATCTACAACTAATATAAACATTTGGGTAGTAGATAGTGGATGCTCAAGGCACATGATCGAAAATACAAAACTCTTTACAACCCTCACCTACAAGCAAAGAGGTAATGTAACTTTGGAAACAATGCTAAAGGTAAGATTACTGACATTGTTTCTACTGGCATATTAGGCAAAAATTTGATTGATAATGTGTGGTTAGCTGATGGTTTGAAGCATAATTTGCTTAGTGTTAGTCAATTATGTGATAAGGGATACAATGTCAATTTTGACTCTAAAAGGATGCAAAATTACTTCTCCTAATGGTGAACTTGCATTAACAGAGGTAGAATTGGCAACACTTATAAAATTGACCTATACTCTAACAATACTTTAAATATTTAATTACTATTAGCAATGATGCTTAGCTTTGGCATAGAAGATTGGGACCTGCTAGTATGCACTAACTTTAATGTCTAACCAATGAAGAACTTGTGGATGGGCTATCCAAGATAAAATTCCATAAAAATAAAGTTTGTGAACCATATCAACTTATGAAACAACAAAAGAGTTCTTTCAAATCCAAAAATATTGTAAGTACATCTAGACTTTTGGAATTAATTCATTTAGACTTGTTTGGACCAAATAGAGTTGCTAGCTTAGGCAGTAAGTTATATGCATTTGTACTTATTGATGACAAGTCTAGGTTTATTTGGGTTAATTTATTAGCTCATGAGAATGAAGCTTTCAATTTTTTTCAAAATATTTGCAAAAACAGTTCAAAAAGAAAAGGCTACGTGATTACCTCTATTAGAAGTGATCATGATAAAGAATTTGAAAATGAGGATTTTGAAAACTTTTGTAATAAATTTGGTATTTCACATAATTTTTCTACTCCTAAAACTCCACAAAAAAAATGGTGTGGTGAAAAGAAAAAATCGAACATTGGTTAAAATGGCTAAAACAGTGCTCAATGAGTATAATATGCCTTCATACTTTTGGGCAAAAGTCATTAATATTGCTTGATATATCTCAAATAGAGTTTTCAAAAGACGTTTAATGAATAAAACTTCTTATGAGCTATGGAATGGAAGAAAACACAAAATCTCTTACCTTAGAGTATTTGGATGCATATGCTTTATATTAAACACCAAGGATAACCTTGAAAAATTCTCATCCAAATCAGATGAGGGACTGTTTTTAGGTTATTCTTATACTAGTAAAGCATATAGAGTTTTTAATAGAAAAACTTTAGTAGCTGAAGAATTAATAAATTTTATATTTTTTGAGTCTACTAAGCTTGATCATAAGAAAGGTAGTACTCTTAATTATCTTATAAGAACACTTGAAAACTTCAAAGACATTGTTGTTCCAAAGGAAAACAAGGATGAACTAGAACAAATAGTGCAAAAAAAAAAAAAAAGAGTTCAAGGTTGAAGAGACTCAAGAACTACCTAAAGAATGACAATATAAAAGGGATCATCCTTAAGAACTTGTCATTGGTGATACCTTAAAGGGAGTAATTACTAGATCAAAACTTAAAAACTCAGATTTTGATATAGCCTTTGCTTCTCAAATTGAGCCAAGGACTGTTGAGGAGACTCTTAGTGATAAATTTTGGGTGATTACTATGCAAGATGAACTCAACCAATTTGAGAGAAACAAAGTATGAGAACTTATTCTTGGACCTAAGAATCATTCAATTATTGATTTGCAAATAGGTGTATAAGAATAAGCTTGATGAAGATGGACTTATCACAAGAAACAAAGCCCAATTATTAGCCAAAGGCTATAACCAAAAGGAAAGCATTGAGTATGGTGAGACATTTGCCCCCTTCACTAGATTAGAAGCTATTAGAATTCTACTTGCTTTTTCATGTCATATGAATTTTAAACTTTTTCAAATATGTTAAAAGTACATTTTTTAATGGTTTTATTAATGAAGAAGTCTATGTTGAGCAACTTCTAGGTTTTGAAGATTATAGACTTTTAAATCATATTTTTAAACTAACCAAGGCACTATATGGATTGAAACAAGCTCTAATAGCTTTGTATGATAGGCTTAGTGCATGTTTGTTAGAAAATAGATTTTTCAAAGGAAAGTTGATACTACACTTTTTGTTAAAAAGAAATTGCATAATATTTTAATTTTACAAATTTATGTTGATTATATTATATTTGGTGCTACTAATGTAACATCCACAATTTTAGACACAATTAAATATTTATATGGAGGGCCTATTAGAGTGTTGGGAGAGGTATATGTATAGTATATACCTAATGTATACATAAGATATACTTGGTATATACCTAACATATACTTATTATAAACATTGATTACATATCACATACCTAAAATATATATGGTATATACACATACAAAAATATATACATAACATATATATATATATATATATATAAAGTATACAAATAGTTGGTAGAAAGATGATGATGATGATGATGATAATAATAATAATAATAATAATAATAATAATAATAATAATAATAATAATAAAAGACAAAAAGTAAAACATATATATATGGATGGCAATTAAAGAAAATTAAATAAATAATAATTATATAATAATTAATTAATTAATTAATTAATATATATAAATATATTGATGGGAACAAAGATAAGAATAAAATTAAAGTCTTCTTCTTCTTCCTAAACCCACCATGGTAGAATTTAAGAAGGGAGAGAGAGAGACCTTATTTTAAATCCTTCAAATCTTATAAGAATTTCAAGAGAATCAAGGTGATTTTGAAGTTTAATCAAGCATTAGGTATGAAATGTATCTTTTATGTTTGTTTTCTTTGATTTTAAGGTTATGTATAATTTGTCTAGTGAGAGAAAGTTGATTTCAATTATTAAAATTGATAGTAATAAAGCTAATATGATGGATATATGATGATTTGGTAATTAGTTGGTTGAGATGAGTATGATTGGAGGAGTAGGGTTTATGAAATGAATATGTGAAATTAGGGTTTTTGTTGGAGGTAACTATAATTGTTAAAATGGATTGTTTTGATGTTGTTTTAATGTATATGTGATGATTTTGTGGTTGGGTGATGGAAACAAGTTTGGTAGGATGAAGTTTGAAAAAGTTAGTAAGGGTAAATTAGGGTTTTGTTAGAAATTGATTAGAAATCATGTAATTAATGAATATTTTGAATAGAATGAATATAAATATGATTCTAATTACATATTTCTATATATTATTTGGTTTAGGAGTGAGAAAGTCAAGTTGTCCAAGTGAAGGCATTTAGGGTTTTTGGGAAGTAAAGGTTAGAAAGGAGAAATTGAATTGGTTTGGAACTATTTAAGGTTAATACATACTTTGATAGTTTATGTTTTAATTACATTTGATTTGGCATAATACATTATGATTTGTTGAATATGTTATGGTACTTTTTTATTTGTTTTCATACATTAAGTGTGTTGAATTAAGTAAAAGTGTGTGTAATGCATGAAATATGAAATGATAAACCATTGTTTTATAGCAAATGTATATGTCTTGTACAAATTGTGAAAAGTATGGAAAATACATTGAAAATGTGGGAGAGGAGTCACATTATAAATGTGGCCAAGAAATATGTAGAATATGATTAAAATATGTGGAAAATGTGAGAAATAGTTATGGAACATGTGGAAAACATAAGAAAAGAATTGATAAATGAAATGAGAATCTAAAAATGTAATGTGCTATTATGTGTTAGCTCTATACAATTACTTGTTCCAAAAAGTTGATGTTGGTGTTCCATATATTGATAGACCTGAGCAGAGCTAGGTCTTGTGAATGGATCTAAAGGTATTCTAATAAACCTAAACAGACTAGATTTTGAGATTGAGATTAAAAATAGACCTAAGCAAAGTTGGGTCGTGAAACTGATATTGTGATAGACCAAATCAATTGTTTTGAAACTTGGATTTTGTGTAGAGATTTGTTGGGCTTAATATGTGTGTTTGAGAAATGTTTTGTATGTATAAGTGTTAATGAATGGAAAATTGCTATTTTAAGACAATAATGTTAAGTATTTTGTAAAATAAAGAATTTGTATCATGAAGGCTTGGATTGATTTTTAAATTATTAAAATTATCAAAATATGTATCACTAAACTTTTAGGCTTAGTGCGATTGTATATATCATGTAGGTGATAGAGTTGTAGATCAGAGGGGTCCAGACTGTGGTTGATATTTAGAGACTGAGTGTTCTACGAGACCAACTTGGAAGGGGTTGTATACATGTATAATTTTTGTCATTATGTACTTTACTTTTTGTACATTTAAATTGCATCATATGTATATTAAATGGATTTTGGATATGTTATGTATATATATGTAATTAAGATAAGTTATGTTTTAAATGTGAAACCTTGGGATGTAAATTATTGAAGAAGGAAATTTAGAATGAAATATGATTTTAGGAGTGAAATTTTCATTATAGGTTGTGCTTATTTTGAATTTGGGATTTATTGAAATTATAGACAAAACTCTGGCAAATTTTTTTCCAAAAATTTTACATTAAACTGAAGCTAAATTTTTAATAGTTATATTTTTATTATTAAATGGTAAATTTTACAAATATTTATTTTAATACCTTTGTGTTGTCCCAAACTAGTAACCAAGAAGGGGAGGGGGGTGAATTGGTTGTTTGAAGAATTGTGGTAATTTTAAAGCTTAAAAAGCAAGAGATGAAGAAGATATAGGTGGAGATAGAGTAGAGTTTGAGAAGAAAGAACACAAAGAATTATAGTAGTTCGGATTTACCTCAATCTTACATCCACTTCCTTAACAACTTGTTAAGGTTCCACTAGTCTTGAGTTTTTACAAGCTTAACTCTAACTTGGTATTTTTCCTAGCTCACACCAAACTATAACAATGGTTTGAGATCAATCCTCACAACCCTTAGAAGATTTCCTAGGCTCACTCTCACAATCTAAGTATTTCTAAGCTTATACTCAAACTTATATGATGTTTAATGCTCACACCCAATACTCTAAGATTTTTGATGTTTGATCTTTTGATCTTTAGACAAGATAATGAAAAATGTTGTTCAATGAAATTATAATAGCAATTGAAGTATTCTCTAACCACAAAAATTAAGTTTAATGTGGTATTTATAGCTATTTGGATTAATATAGCTATTTGAAGTGGTTTCCACATGTTTAGTGCTTTTCTTCCACTAATTCTGTGTTCAGAGCTCGATGTACGATTGCTCAGCTCGGCATACAGTCACATGGTTTGAAAGCTCTATGTAATGGATAATTTCAACGATTGGATCTTGGTGTCTAATAGAATCTAGCTACTCGTACCTTTGTGTCATGCGGTCATCCAGGCATGGATTACGATCACTCAGTACAAGGTTACCATTGAGTTCAAATTTATTTATCCACGTGTTTGGTTATCATTGGTCCAAGGTATTTGGTGCTAAGATTTAAATCATTCGGACTTGTGCAGTCACTTGGTCCTTCAGTGAGTTAGCATAAGATTTTGAGCATTGAGGATGCACCGCAAGAGCTTACCGCTATCTCTTCTATTTTTTTAATATTTTAGCTCTTTGTTACGAGTGGTCGCTCAGGCTTCTTGGGCTGTCGTCCAAAGTTCTGGCATCCTAACTTCACAGCTCACTGAGACCATTATTCTTTTTATGAGTTTATGAACTTTTCCTTGACCTAGTGCAGTCACTAGGTTCGAGTGTACAGTAGCATGACTATTGGGCATTCTTACTTCACCGCTCATTGAGAACGCAATCCTTTCTATAATTTATGGACTTAGTTCATATGCCATAGTTGGCTAGTCTTAGCTCTATATCGAGCTACACTGCATGCTTAACTCGGTTATTTTGGCAAACTGCTTCTAGCTTATTTAATTCGGTTCTCTTAGCTTAGCAGTTCTAAATCTAGCTTGGAACTCTATGTTTTAGTTTGGTTCTCTGCTCTGCACATGCAGATGTCTGTTTGGTTTTTCTTGGCTAGGCAGATCTGCGTGACAGTTTGGTTTTATGCTCGTGCTGCATTTGTGCAGTCGCTCAGTCTTCAGTTCGGGCGGTCGCACAGGAGCTCGATTTCTGTAGAACAAACTTGACAGACTTGTTTAAAATCATTAGTTCTTTATCAATTTGATTGTCAATGATCAAAATAGAGTTTTATTGTCCATCAATCTCAACAATCTCCCCCTTTTTTAGTTTGGCAATCAAATTGAATTTTGGTTAAACATAATTAAATACATGAAGCAATTAATGCAATGACAATAAATTTTCTCCCCTTATCTTAGATAATTTCATAATTGATGCATGCAATTCTTGATACCAATTGATGTATGCTTTTCTTAATACCAATTTATTTTCTTTTCTTTTTTATCTCTCCCCTTTTGACAATTAAGTCATTTAAATTCAATTACATATATATTTTCCCCCTTTGACAAAGGCAAAAAGAAAATTAAATTAATACAGAGATGAAATTCATTGATACCAATAAATGAAAGTACAAGAAGAAAATAAATTTGACACCAAGTTAAAGAAAATACAAGAAAATTTCAATTACACACTTTGTGCGGTTGCCTGAGCTGTTGTGAGCTCCCTGAAGAGAGAAGCTTTGAAGCTCAGGCTCAATAGAAATGCAAGTCAAAGATATGGAGATTTATGTTAAGGCTGGGGAGAAGATCACTTGTATGGCTCATGCTCGGGAAGAGCAAATGATGTGAGGTCGCCCCAGTATACCGAGCGATCGCACAAAGGGAGTCGATTTTGAGTTTTGAAAAAAAATTTAAGTGCATATGATTAAAATACATTTTGAGATAAATAAAGAATGATTATGCAAGAGATTTTCTATCAATCATGCAAATATTTTGTTTTATAAAATTCATTCTTTCTTCATTTAAGGTTTTGTAAAAATATTCGCAAGTTGATTTTGAGTTTCAACATATTCTAAAACTATGTTGTGATTTTAAACATTATCCCTTAAGAAATGATGTTTGATGTCTATATGCTTAGGCCTAGAATGTTGAATGGGGTTCTTGGGTAAGTTGATTGCACTAGTATTATCACATTTAATAGGAATGTGATCAAATATTTTTCCATAGTCAAGCAATTGTTGTTTCATCCAAAGAACTTGTGTGCAACAAAAACATGCAACAACATATTCAGCTTCCGCGGTAGATAAAGCAGCCGACACTTATTTCTTGCTAACCAAGAAACTAAGCATTCACCAAGAAAATGGCATGCTCCAGTGGTGCTTTTCCTAACTAGTAGGCTACCGGCAAAATCTGCATCAGAAAAGTCTAATATGTCAAATGATGTGTTTCTATGATATCATAGACTTAAATGCAAAGTACCACTCAAGTATTTTAAAATTCTTTTTAGTTGCATTCAAATGTGATTCCTTAGGACAAGATTGAAATCAAGAACACAAACATACACTACACATTATATTCGGTTTAGATGTGGTTAAGTAAAGTAGTGATCCGATAATACATCGATATTTCTTCTCATCTACCACCTTACCACTTTCATCTTTGTCAAGTTTCAAGGATGTGCTCATCGGAGACTTACTTGATTTGCAGCCATCCATTCCAAACTTCTTTAGGAGTTTCTTTGTGTATTTGGATTGGTTGATGAAGATCTCATCCTTGCATTGCTTGATTTGTACTCCAAGAAAGAATTTGAGTTCACCCATCATGCTCATCTCAAATTCCTTAGTCATATAAGAAGAAAATTCCTTACATAAAGATTCATTAGTAGCACCAAATATAATGTCATCAACATAAATTTCAACAATTAAAATGTTATGCATTTTTATCTTAACAAAAAGAGTTGTGTCAACCTTGCCTTTTAAGAAACTATTTTCAAGAAAATATGCACTAAGTCTATCATACCAAGCTCTTGGAGCTTGTTTCAATCCATATAGTGCTTTGGTAAGTTTAAGAACATGATTTGAAAATTTATAATTTTTAAAATTAAGAAGTTGTTCAACATAAACTTTCTCATTTATAACCCATTTAGAAATGCACTTTTAACATCCATTTGAAAAATTTTAAAATTAATGTGATATGCAAATACAAGCAATATTCTAATGGCTTCTAATCTAGCAATGGGGGAAAATGTCTCATCATTATCCATGCCTTCCTCTTGGTTATAGCCTTTGGCTACCAATCTAGCTTTGTTTCTAGTAATGAGACCATTTCCATTAAGCTTATTCCTATATACCCATTTACATCCTATAGTTGGATGATCTTTAGGTTTAGGAACAAGTTCCATACTTTGTTCCTCTCAAATTGGTTGAGTTCATCTTGTATAGCAATCACCCAATACTCATCACTAAGAGCCTCCTCAATGGTCATTGGCTCAATTTGAGAAATAGAAGCAATATTAGAATTTAAGTATTTAAGTTAAGATTTAGTAGTTACTCCCATTGAGGTGTCACCAATGATTTTTTCTTTTGGAAGATCCTTCTTGTAATGAAAATCTTTGGGTAGCTCTTAAGATTTGTCATCTTGTCCATC
Organism: Garcia nutans; assembly: GCA_947685225.1. NCBI lineage: Eukaryota > Viridiplantae > Streptophyta > Magnoliopsida > Malpighiales > Euphorbiaceae > Garcia > Garcia nutans. Next base: position 6,915,409 of record CANTUV010000013.1, read on the forward strand.
AATATTATTCTTTGGAGCATTGATTGTTTCTTATTTTTAAAATGTTCCTAAAAAATCATCAAGAACACTACCTTTCCTTTGATCAAGTTTAGAGGATTCATCAAAAACAACATGGATTAATTCTTCAACTACTAGTGTTCTTTTATTAAATACTCTATATGCTTTGCTAGATGATGAGTATCCTAAAAATATGCCTTCATCCGATTTGGATGAGAATTTTCAAAAAATATCATTGGAATTCAATGTAAAGCATTTCCATCCAAAAACTCTAAGGTATGAAATTTTAGGTATTCTTCTATTCCATAGCTCATAAGAAGTTTTATTTATCAAGGGCCTTTTGTAAACACAATTTGAAATACAACAAGCGGTATTAATGGCTTCCGACTAAAAGTAAAATGGTAATTCATACTCATTAAGCATTTTCATAGCCATTTAAATTAATGCTCTATTTGTCTTTTCAACCACACCATTTTGTTATGGTATTCTAGGAGTTGAAAAGTTATGTGAGATACCAAACTCATTGCAAAAATTTTCAAAGTATTCATTTTCAAATTCTTTGCCATGATCACTTCTAATAGATGTGATTACATAGACTTTTTCATTTTGAACTCTTTTTGCAAATATTTTAAAATAATTGAAAGCTTCATTCTTTAATTCAAGAAATTAACCCATATAAACCTTGAGTAATCATCCACAAGTATAAATGCATATAACTTGCCACCTAAGCGAGCAACTCTATTTGGTCCAAACAAGTCTAAGTGAATGAGTTCTAATGGTCTAGAAGTTCTTATAATGTTCTTAGATTTGAATGAACTTTTATCTTGCTTACCAAATTGACAAGGTTCACAAGTCCTATCTTTATCAAATTTTACTTTAGGGAGACCATCAACTAGTTCTTCTTTACTAATGTTTTGTAAGTGATCCATACTAGCATTGCCAATGCAAATCATCATTATTAATGGTAATCAAACATTCAAAAGCATTATTGGAGCATAAGTTAATTTTATATGTATTGCCAATTCTAACTCCTTGGGATACAATCTCACCATTTGCATTGGTAACTTTGCATCCTTTAGAGTTAAAACTTACATCATAACTCTTATCACATAATTTACTTACACTAAGTAAATTGTGCTTTAATCCATCAATAAGCCAAACATTATCAATCATATTCTTACTAAGCATGCCAATTGAACTAATACCAATAATTTTACCTTTAGCATTATTACCAAAAGTTACATTACCTCCATACTTGTAAGTAAGTATTGTAAAGAGCTTTGCATTACTCGTCATATGCCTTGAGCATCTACTATCCATAATCCAAACATTATCATTGATAGTGGATTTTAGGCAACCTATAAAATGACAATGTGTAGACCCCTAATTTTTTATCCAATCTAGTCTAAAATAATTTTGTAGTATATTTATTTATATTATTTTTATTTTATTTATATTATTTTTATATAATACTTATTTTACCTTTCATTTATTTATTTTTTTAAAATAATAATATATAAATAAAAAATAATAAAAAATTAAAATCCGCGACAGCAGAATCGGCGACTAAAGTCTCTGGTGACGAATTGGCCATAGGCCAATTCGCCGCAGGTTTTACTTACGGCAACTTCTGAAACCCTAAATCCTATTTTGTCGCAGGTTTCAAACACCTAACTTTCAATCCTATTTTCATGATCTTTAATTTTATTTACTAAAACCCTAAACCTTAATATTAGTTTCACACAACTTCTGAAACCCTAAATCCAAAACATTTATTCTTTAGATTCAAACCCTAAATTATTTCAAACCTAATCTTTAATTCAAACATCTAGTAGTCATTTTATTTCTATTATATTAAATATTTCTCAATTGATCAATCCAGTAATTAAAATTTAAAATCCTAATTGTTAAACATAAAACCCAAGAAATCCTAATTGATACGTAAACCCTAAATTCATATACTTACTGTTTTATTTAAATGAGATGAATGTTTGTTATATATTTTGATTCATGTTTCATGTCTTTGATCAATGATTTATTTATGATGAATGGTTGGTTACTTTATTGATTTGCTTTGGTTTCAAAACATTGTAAGAGGTATGTTTTCATTTTTTGGGTATCTCATATTGTGAGCATCATGTAATTTAATTTATTTTAAAGCTTTTGGATCAATGTAAAGGACACATTTCCACCTTTTGGTGGGTTTCCTATATAGTTTTAGATATAAGATGATGTAAGGACATGTTTGCATCCTTGGATGGGTGTCCATTTATTTATTTTGTTTAGACATTGTTGTGATTTTAATAAAGTATTTATTTATTTTTATGATCACATTTAGTATGAATAATATCATTATATTTAAGAGTTTTATAATATTAAGACCTGAAAAGGAGGCCGGTTCCAATGAACCGGGCATTGTGGGGGTGCTGGGCCATTTCTCACCTTCCCCATACGTACCCAACTTTCCAAACCCATTAGGGGGTTGGGAATTCCTTAGGAATCGAGTCATCCACCCCTTTCTTTTTCCCAGCCCATCTGGGTGGTGACTCCATTTTTTCTAAGCTTAGGCCCATGTTCTTTAAGGCCCTGAGCCTAAATAGTGCCAAAGTTACAAGAACCATTCCACCAGGAGTAGGACAAAAATACCCGCTCATAGTGGCGACTCCACTGGGGATAAGAGAAGTTGATTCCATTGGTCTTTATATTATTTTATTTTTTCTTATCATGATATTATCCATTGCATCATATTAGATTGCATTGTGTGCATGAGTTAGGATGCCCGTGTTACCCATGTTGTGTTATGTAAGGGATACCATACTTTCACTCAAGGTATGGAGATCGAGCATGGTATAACCACTCATAGCCTTGCACCTTTTGGTATATACTTGCTATGAGAACCTAAGCCTTTTAACCCAAAGACTAAAGCTCATGTAATTGGCTTAGTTACTTTCCTTAGGTTTTTACCCCAAATGCTTGTTGTTTGACTATGGTTAATTTATCTTGGTTTAAATCATGGCTTATTTGGTTTGTTTTTTTTTTCTAATATGACCTAAGTACATTGTAAGCTCAAAATAAATTCCAAAAGACCAAAGCTATTTTTAAAACTTTTCAAGATGGTCTTTGGACATAAAACTTTTCTAAGAAACAAATCAAAAATTCTTTTCTCATGACCAAATACAAAGTCCAAAATCCATTTTTTCTAAAATCTTTTTATAATGGGCTTAGAAAAAAAAATTATTTTCATAATCTTTTGAAAGAGCTTACGAATATTTAGGTCAATTATGGAAATACCAAAAATCAATTGTGACCCTAGTTCATACTAAGAATTATTAACCATGGGCTTGTTTTTGGCATGAATCATTAGTTACTTTTTTAAAGTGAGAAATCTATTTATAATAAACCTCTTAATTTAGTTTTAACCCAATATAGCATAAAAGTTGCTTTAATGGATTGAAACCTAATTAATGGAAATTATCATAAATTGATTTTCATTTTTAAAAATATAACTATTGGTTGAAACGTTCGAGAGAATTATTCAAAAATAAGATACCCCATATTGGTATTTTGTTATATACTTAGAAAAAGGGACTCGCCATCCTTGTGTGGAAGTTATAAGGTTGGAAGGAATGTCCTAATTATCTTTGTTTGTTTATTACTTGTACATACATACATACATTTGCATTACATATCATTAATCCTTTCTGGCTCACAACCCTGGATTACTATAGTTCAAAAGCTTACAATAATCCTACCTACGCCAGAGATGAAGAATCTAGCAATGACTCAATGACTTTTTTGCCAAAAGCAATGGAGCCTGAACAAATTCAAAGAATGGTGGATGACGCCCTTAATGTTAAAATGGAAGAACTAAAGGAGACCCTAGCTGAGATCATGAAGAATCAAATGTTTGGGAACATTGTTGAAGAATCCGTAAGCACCAAGAAAGACAAGGGAAAGGCTAAAGTTGGTGAAGTAGTCTTCAATGATGACAAGATGATTATGGATGGTGATGATGGTTGGGCCCAATACTTCCAAGATCCTCAAGATAAGAAGAAGGCGCTGAAGATTGTTGAAAGATCAGCTGTGGAGAAAACTGAAACTTCAGATGTTGAGAAGATGATTGCTGACCTGGAAAAGAAGTTTGAAAAGAAGCTAAAAACCAAAAAAATGACAGAAGTTGACAAATTGTTTGAGCTAGATGAAGAAATTCCATACAAGTTCAAGATGCCATCCTTTGCAAAGTTTGATGGAATTGAAAATTCTTATCTCCATGTGAAGCAGTATATCACTACCATGCAGTCTGCTCGAGCTACTAAAGCTCAAACCCTAAGGTACTTCATGCTCTCACTGGATCCCATTATCCAAAATTGGTTCAATACCTTAGATGATGGCACACAAAAGAGCTGGGATTTGCTATACAAGGCCTTCATCCAGCAATATGGATACAATGTTGAATTGGAAGGTACTCTAATGTAGGTGGAGTCCATTCGACAAAAGTCGAACGAGAACTTCGTGGATTATGTGAAGAGGTGGAGGAATAAGGCTGCATTGCTCAAGAGAAGGCCTGATGAATCAGAACAAATTAGAATGATTATAAGAGGGGTGCTGCCTAGCCTTCATGAAAGAATGACTCATATGCTTATCCAGGATTTTAAAGACCTTTTACCAGCGGGTCTATAAATTAAAGAGTGGGAAAGAGAGAAGAACTGCTTTTCAGCAAGAAGAAATGAGAAAGGAAACTACCAGTCTGGTAACCAAGGCACGCAAAAGGCAGTTAATGTTAATGCTGCTTGCCAAGGAGGAAGAAGGAAGTTTTTAGAATTGGGAAGCCGCTGTCTTGGGTCCTCAATAAGCTATAAAAGAAGGGATTGTTACAATATTTAAATCCTTGTCCTTTGCCTAACCCTCTCCCACCTAATTTTGACACTAAGGCATTTTGTCAATTTCATCAAATGCAAGGGCATGACACGGATATATGTGTGAGGTTAAGGCATGAGATCCATAATTGAATTGATAGTGGGAAGCTACTCGAGCCCAACAAACCATACACCAAAGACAATCCATTGCCAAGGTTCAATAGAGTACCATCACCGGCGACCTTCATGATTGGAGGAGGTTTGCATGAAAGTTTTGTCATGTCTTCTTTCCAAGATGTGGGTGGAGAAGCAACCAAAGAAGAAGTGGTGTTTAGCAAAGTCGAACAAGCTATGGTGGGTAAAGAAGTAGCAATCTATGTTGTGTATGAGTTTTGGACTCAAGCAATAATGATGATGATCTTGAACCAAAGAAGGAGGAATGGACATCGTCCTAGCCTGAAGAAGATGAAGTAATGAACACTAGATCTGGTAAGCCTTACGCAAGGCCACCACCTAAGGAAGTACAGGCTAATAAAGGAAAGGAAGCTAAAGTGGGGAACAAAGAAGAGGAAGATGACACTATGCTTAAACAGTTGAAGAGAACCCAAGCAAATGTTAGCATTTGGGACTTATTGGCCACTTCTAAAAAGCACTGTGAAACTATGGTCAAGGCCTTAGCTAGCATGCCAATTTCCACCTCAAAAAACCAGATGAGCTAGTTAAATTCATAAAAGATGAAGGAATGATGAAGTGCGAAGATATTCAAAAGAAGAGCGAAGTTAATATGGGAATGGTCTCTTTCTTAGATACGGATTTATCGAAAGAGGGGAGAGATCACATTCGTCCTCTCTTTATCAAAGTAGAAATCAAAGGAAAGAGGACTCCATGTGTGATGGTTGATGATGGGTCTGCCATAAATGTTTGTCCACTTAAAATATTTCCAAAGCTAGCTATGTCAACGAGGGATCTAAGCCCAACCGAGGTAACCATTAGGGCTTATGACAATACCAAGAGGCATGCCTAGGGGACTTTCAAAGTTGTTGTGAAAGATTGGTCCAATTGAATCTATTGTTGAATTTGTGATTTTGGACATACCTATTACTTTTGCTCTGCTTTTGGGACGACCATGGTTTCATCCTCTTAGTGGAGTTCCTTCCACCCTTCATCAAAAGATCAAATTTCCTAATGGAGAAGAGACGGTGGTCATCAAGGCCAAAGATATTGTTGAATTTGTGATTTTGGACATACCTATTACTTTTGCTCCAATTGAATCTATTGTTGAATTTGTGATTTTGGACATACCTATTACTTTTTCTCTGCTTTTGGGATGACCATGGTTTCATCCTCTTAGTGGAGTTCCTTCCACCCTTCATCAAAAGATCAAATTTCCTAATGGAGAAGAGACGGTGGTCATCAAGGCCGAAGATAATGAGGTGGTCAATGCTCTAATGATTGAGAGGCCTCTCAATGGTTTCCAAGTAGCTGCAATTTCTGATGATGAAGTAGTGGACTCCAAGGTCTTGTACATGATGAAAAACATGAGCTACCTTCCTGGTGCTGGTCTTAGAAAGGGCAAGGCTGGTATGACAAAGCTTCTAGATTTCAAGACTCAAGCTTCCAAGAAAGGATTAGGGCGTGAAGAAGCTACCAAAGATGTTCATCCAAAATAGAATAAGAAGATGAGCTTCCCACCACTTGAAGAGATCTTTGTCAAAGCTCCAAACATGGGATCACTCCAAGGAAAGCCCGAGCCAATCATGTTCATGGGAAGGTTAATCCCGGGTTTTGAGATTTTTGCTGATGTTGCCGAATTGGTGGAACAAGTGAAGAAAGAGCTCATCCTGCCAACTGACAAGGAGACCAATCCAGAAGGGGAGTAGGAAGTTGTCCTGAAAGTCGAGAAGACTCTAGAGGAGATTGCTGCCCTAGTTGAAGAGAAGTTAGAAGATGTTTTGCTTTATGATTTTGAGAGCAATGATTTTGATTTTGATTTTAATTTGTCTACTTTGTATGAGGATGATGATGTTTTCTTTTCCAAAATGAATGCAATAAAGTCTAATTTTGCTTAGTTGTGTGATGTTTCTCCTGATGGTTGCATATATTCAAATAGTGATTACATAAGCATCTTTAATATTAACGTTGTTGATACACAATTATTAAATTTGGGAACAACCAAAAATCTTAAAAATATTAGCATAGCATCCGACCTTACTCCTGATGAGAGAGAGAAAATTGAAAAATTATTAAAAAATATGAAGAAGTATTTGCTTGGTCTTATGAGGATATGCTTGGAATAGATCAAGACATAGTCGAACATCTGATTTCTACTTACACTCACATGAAACCCGTTAAACAAAAGCTTAGGTGGTTAAGACCTGAATGGGCTGAATTGGTTAAAGAAGAGGTCACTAATCAAATACAAGTAAAGTTTCTTGAAGTAACAGATTATCCAGATTGGCTAGCCAATATAGTACCTATTGTGAGTGGGGATTTTCGCCCCCACTCATGGTGAAATGGTTCTTGTAACTTCGGCACTGTTTAGGCTCGGGGCCTTAGAGAACACGAACCTAAGTCACGAGAAAATGAAGTCACCACCTGAATGGGACGGGAAAAAGAAAGGGGTGGATGACTCGATTCCTAAGGAATCCCCAACCCCCTAATGAGTTTGAAAAGTTGGGTACGTGTGGGGAAGGTGAGAAATGGCCCAGCACCCCCACAATGCCCGGTTAATTGGAACTGGCCTCCTTTGCAGGTCTTAATATTATAAAATTCTTAAGTATAACAATATTATCCATATTACACGCAACAATTAAAATAAAGCACCATTATATTAAAATCAAAGCAATGTCCAAGTAAAGCAAATAAATGGACACCCATCCAAGGATGGAAACATGTCCTTACATCGTTCATGTCTAAACTAAATAGGACACTCACCGAAAGGTAGAAACATGTCCTTTACATTGGTCCAAAATATAAAAGCAATTTAAATTACATGATATTTAACTAATGAGGTACCCACAAAGTGGAAACATACCTCTTACAATTTTAATACTAAAACAAACAAATAACAATCATAATAATAAAGAGAATATCCATCCATAATAAATTAAATATATCAAGCATTGAAATTAAATAAATCAACTACCAAAGCATATAATAGACTACATAATCAAATCTAAAAATAAAGCAAGTAAAGATACAAATTAGGGTTTACTATTTCTATTTAAAGTTCTTTGATTAATATTTAGGGTTTTGGGATTTTAGTATTATTATTGTTATTTGTTTAGGCTACTATAAAGGTTTAAGAAAATTGGAATGGATTAGGGTTTTATGAATTTAAGAAAGTAGTAAGGTTTTTTGGTTAATCAAATTAGGGTTTAGGGGTAACATTATGAAATTAGGGTCTTCAGAATCTTAAGACATTTAGTGTTTATAATTCATGGTTACTGGATTGTGATTTTAGTTTTATTTGATTATGGCTTTAGGGTTTAGATTAACTAGTTTGGGGTTTTAAGTTCACTGAATTACGGTTTAGGAAAGCTTAGGGTTTACTATTTTGGTTTTCAGGAGAATTAGGGTTTTTTGGTATTTTGGAAAACATATTTGGTTTTAGGATTTAAGAAAACAGTTTAGAGTTTTATAAAATAATTATGATTCTTAGAAAACATAAAGAGAACTAGGGTTTGGAGATTTAAGAAAACATTTGGAGATTTTGGACAAAAAGTTATGGTGTAGATGAAAATAGTTCAAGGAAAACAATTTATGGTTTTAAAGCTTTTGGAAATAGAAGAGAAATAATTTTAGGGTTTCAAGATTTTGAAAATAGAAGAGAAACAATTTTAGGGTTTTTAAGGTTTTGGAAACAGAAGAAACAATTTAGGATTTTAAGGTTTAGAAGAAACATTTTAGGGTTTTTAAGGTTTTTATCAATTTGTATGATAAAACAATTAATTCAATTTGAATGATGAAGCTGCTGTAAAGAAATAAATAAAGAAAATAGAGATTCAAACCTCCGTTTGTTGGTTCCACCAAAAATTGCTTTCTGGATGAAAAATAACAAAGGCAGTGTGGCTACCTTTGATGAATTGTTGATTGCTTGCTTATTGCTAATGTCTCTTGCTAGGGTTTTCTGTCTTTTTTTTTTTACTCCGATCCAATCCAAGTTCAAAAGTCCAATTTTTGATCACACAAATTTTCCTCACCTAATTCTGAGTTTTAATGTCTTATTTATTGGAAAAATCATAAACCTAATTCTAATTGTTTAAGCAAACTAAAATTAATTAGGAAAAGAAACCAAAACCAAATAGAATTTGGTTTCGGAAAAAACTGCATTGGAAAATTTCGCTGGCAAAAACTGCGAGCGTTGGCCAAGAATTGCGAGGATTTGTGAGCGCTAACTAGGGCGGCTGGCCAATTTGCCACAGGAATTTCCTACGGTGAAAGGAAATTCCTGCGGGCGAATTGGCCTTGGCCAATTCCACTTTCGGCAACGAATTTTTTCGTCGCCGATTTTTATTTTTATTTATTTATTTATTTTTATTTTTATTATTATTATTTATTTTTATTATTATTATAAAAAATTATAATAAATATTAAAATAAATATTATTTAATTAAAATACCACAAAAATTATTTTGGACTATATAAAAAAATATCGAACTAGACTAGGTCAAAAATTAAGGGTCTATAGTTTGCCCCCTGCTTGAACGATCTGAGACTACAGCAAAAGAGAGTGAAAAGCAATAAGACTTAATTTTTGAGATGATTGAGGTTTTGGATTCTGGACCCGGTTCGAGTTCTGGACTCAAGGATAATTTTAGGTTCTGGACCTAAGGGTAATTTGGGTTCTGGACCCAAGCTATGTTCTGAACTTAAGGAAGACTTTAGATTTTGGACCTAAGGGTAATTTGGGTTCTGGACCCGAGCTAAGTTCTAAACTTAAAAGAGATTTTAGGTTCTGGACCTAAGGATAATTTGGGTTCTGGACCCGAGCCAAGTTCTGGACTTAAAAGAGATTTTAGGTTACGGACCTAACAGCAATTTGGGTTCTAGACCCGAGCTAAGTTCTGGACTTAAAAGAGATTTTAGGTTTTAGACCTAAAGATATTTTGGGCTCTGGACCCGAGCTAAGTTCTGGACTTAAAAGATATTTTAGGTTCTGGAACTAAGGGTAATTTGGGTTCTAGACCCGAACTAAGTTCTGGACTTAAAAGAGATTTTAGGTTCTGGACCTAAAGGTAATTTGGATTCTGGACCCGAGCTAAGTTCTTGACTTAAAAAAGATTTTAGGTTCTGGACGTAAGGGTAGTTTGGGTTTTAGACCCGAGCTAAGAGAGATTTAATTATCTGCAAAAATTAATTATAGTTAGTAGTATACTAAAGAAATTTGCAAAAAAATTAGCTAATTTTACCATGCATATGCATATATCTTCTCATTGCCCCCTGCGTGTAAAAATATTTTAAAAGTACAAAAATATTTATTTACACACAAGTATTTGAATGATTAAATTGAATAATTGAGTTTCCTATTTATTTACTGTGTAGTCACTGTTCATGCACTATTTAATATTCGTAAATAGTAACCTACTATTTATAAATAGTAACCTACTATTTATAAATAGTAATATACTATTCATCAATAGTGAAATTTATTTTTAAATTTTGTTTTCCTTTGCCGTTCCTCTATATAAACGACCGATTTCTTCTACTATTTATAAATAGTAGGTTACTATTCATCAATAGTGAAATTTATTTTTAAATTTTGTTTTCCTTTGCCGTTCCTCTATATAAACGACCGATTTCTTCATTTCATTCACAACAAACTTGTTAATTTCATTCATTCATAGCTATAATCCTTTCAAGTTTAGCATACAGTTTTGAAAAAAAAATGCATGCTTCAATATCAGGAACTCATTCTAATGCTGAGTTATTGGAGTTTATTCGGCGTAATGAAGATGTAAATATAGGTCTACTAGCCGGGATGCCGCTTCATCATAGTTCCAATCAAAAGAGTAAGGTAATTATTTATTTTAACAACAAATTATTTTCTATTATTTTCTTTTTTTTTTTCTCATTTTTCTCTTTATTTTTTTTGTTTTGTTTTTCATATTTACTATTTTTTAAGAAATTTAGGAAAAATATATTAATTTAAGAATTTAAGTAGATAGAATATAAAAAAATCAGTGGTATTGATATAACGATATACTTACCTCGTGTTAACTTACCTGGCTCCGTGTTAGCGTGATCGTTGCATTATTCTGTGCAGAGGGTGTATCTACAAAGCCCGACAATGGTATGATCTAGTGCCTTCTCGGATAAGGTAGATTATCTGAGATTGCGGTTTTGAGAGCTCCATCTTGCAATTACCATCCAAGGAGTATCCGATAGACCGGAGCGTGATCCAAGTGCTTGCAGAACAATGGTTGGACACAACTCATACTTTCACTTGCCCATTGGAGAGTTGACAATTGGTCCGGTCGATTTTGCTGCTATAACCGGCATTCGGTATGATGGCCTTTCGGTTCCTCTTACCAATGATGTTCTGACATTTGAAGAAATCCAACAATTAATTGGTATGGAACCATCATATAAAGGGTCTTTCAAGATAAAAATTGAGCCAATTCATAGTTATTGGATAATCTAAGAAGGACGGGTTCACAAAGTCGCAGCCCAACAGTATGCTCGAGGATTTTTGTTGTATTTGCTTGGGTCGACCATTTTAGGCAGCACTGAATCTGCCATCCATTTGTTAGTCTTGAGGGTCCTTACTTATATGAGGACAGTACCACTTTAAGGCTGGGGTGAAGCTAGCCTTGCCTGTCTTTACCATGGTCTTGACAAAATTTGCCGAAATAAGAAGTCTTTTGTTGGTTTTATGGCAGTTGTCGAGGTACTCTTCTTCCACTAATGTCAATTCCATTCTTATTCTTGCATGAATTTGATTTTTATTATTGTTGTAGGCATGGGCATATAAGCATAATCTTGTGAGGGTGCCTGGTATTTTCCGAGAGAGAGTTGGGTATCTGAGATTAAATTTCTGGTTGTCAGAGCGTGTAGAAGTTTCTGGCTCTCACCATGTGCATACCCAACGTTTTGTCTTGAGCTTCTTAACCTGGGACCAGGTAAAATAACATTAGTATACTTTAAAATTTATATAAAAGTTTACTTACCTTATGTCATTTTGTAGGTGAATTTGGCATGGTGGAATCCAGAAGAGCGGACAAACTGGACTTCCTCCATGAATTTTGCACTGCCTTTTTAACATACTCGCCGAGTCATCGCCGGCCCTGTCTAGTGGCTGGTTTCTCGGAGAGAGAGTATATGAGTGGTTTCTTGGTCCTGAACAGCAGAGGATCCCGATGCATTGCCCGAAATATACCTTGAATATTACATCAATGCCGAAAAATTCATGGTGGTTGGCCCGACACAGTTATGATGTTGAAACCTTTCTCTATCCACCGGGTGCATCCTATATTCAGTTTATTCAAATAGGACTCTTGAACTTTGACGTATCTCCCATCGGCGAAGAGGAACATCATGGAGAGGAGGAGAGTTTGTTCCACATCTCGGGCTGACACTTCTCAGGTAAGCTTTTACCACTTTTCCATTGCAATCGCTTCTTAACTTATTTTAACTTTTTTAATGATTGTTGCAGGCTGCTGGCTCATTTGATCATGAGGCTGGACCTTATTTTACTGCTCCTTCATTTGCTCATTCTAGTCAACTGGCTATGCCATCTCATCCACAGGGTATTAATATGAATTACCTGGTAAGTTTTCCTATTTCATGGTAACTTATGCTATATGTATGCATGATTATGTATGCTCTTACTCTTTTCCTTTCTGGCTCACAGCGGATGCTGTTTTATTAGTTTTTGTCATAGAATTGTATCTTATTTATTATGATGATTATTGTTTTCTTCAGGTATTTTGGTAGTTTTTATCTGTTTATTTAGTGATTTCATCAATTTTGGTAGTTTTAATTTATTCTAGTGTTTGTCATTTTTGTACTAGTTTTTAGTGTGGTGTTTATGTGCTTTTGGTTAATGTTTCATTTGATTCTTGTTTAAAGTTTGTTTCAAGTGTTTGCTTTAGGTTAATATGAAAAAAAACTTCCTTGAAAGAAAGAATAGCATGAAGCAGCAAGACACGGCCAAGCCATTGGCCGTGTCTCACCTAAAGGGAAAAATCAAGAGAACAAAGAAAGAGAGGAAAATTTGGCAGAAGTTGACACTGGCAGGTGACACGACCAAGCCATGTGACACGGCCACAAGCTTGGCAGTGTCCCATATTTAGCCAAGAAAGAAGAGCAAAGAAAGAAGAGTAAAGAATAAAGAGAATCAGTAGGTGACACACCCAAGTGACATGGCCAAGCCACTGGCCGTGTCACATGACACGGCCAGGAGCTTGGCCGTGTCACACTCATTTCCACAGAAGCAAAGAAGAAAGATTACACAGAAGGTGACATACCCAGGTGACACGACCAAGCCACTGGCCGTGTCACATGACACGACCACAAGCTTGGCCGTGTCACTCTATGGAGCTAAGGAAAGAAAGGAAACGCCGATTTTGAGCAAGGGTTTTGTATAAATAAGAAGATTAGGGTATTTGAAAGGGTTACACATTTTTCCAGCCGTCCAACATAAACTTTTGAGCTATTCTTCATTTTCTTTTGGAATTTTGATTACACTTTCATGCAAACACTCTAGATTGAATTAGTTTTAGCCATTGCATTATTCTTTGAGCAAAGATTTGAGCAAGAGATTCTTCAGAAGCCAAAGGAAGTTTGTAATTTGGTTTTGTTCTCAAACTCTATCTCTTAAGTTTCATTGGAATTGTACTCATGAATTCTCTAATGTCTAAATTAATTTCTTTGAATTTTAATGAGATGAATTTATTTGATAGCTTCAATATGAACTAATTCTGATCTAGTCTAGGGTTTGTATGGATCTACTATGATTGTATGAAATGATTATTGCTCTTAACTGAATTATTTATTTTATCCTTAATTGAATGGATTAATGTTAATATATAATTGATTGGCCACCAATTGTGTGTTTGAGGTATTAGATGAAGGATTGAGAAATGAAGTCTAATGCTAGAATAATTCAATTAGGGACTTAGGTGAATTAGAAATATAAACCTAAGAAAAAGATCACTTCAATTGTAACAAGATTATTTGAAAGAGGTTTGAATGTGAGAGCTTATTTCCTTGATTCGATTAATTATGTTGCTTGAAATCTGATCTTTGAAATTAAATTGGTTGAGAGGAATAGCCGTTCATACATATAAGTTAGTAGAGAAGTGCAAACCCTAGACCTTTCTATTAAGTGAATCAATATATCAACTCAGTTTACTGTTTTAAATTCAACTCGATCTGTCTTCATTAGTTATTTAGCAATTTAAATTTATTGATAATTTGTTATTTGCAATTTGATAAACAATTAGCTTATCTAGCTTCCTTGTGAGACGACCTTGAGGTGTTCACCAAAATACTACAGCAGCCTCGTATACTTGCGAGTGTAGTTCTAGTAGTGTTAATTAGAGAGCAACAAGTTTTTGGTGCCGTTGTCGGTGAAGCTAATTAGCGTAATTGTTTATTAGGCATAAATATTTTAAATTATTTTTCATTGTTTACATTTAATTTTATTTGTCTTTTGCTTTTAATAATTCCTTTTTTCCAGAAATTTTGTTTATGCAAGGCAGGAGATCACTCGGAGGAGAGCTTTACCCAGTTATTCTAGAAATTCATAGAGTGAAAAGGAGCAGAGAAGAGTTTGAACTATATACTAGACACTTCTGATTTTGAGTCGGATACTGCACAATCTACCAATATGGGAGACGAAAGGCAAAGAACTATGAGGGATTTTGCCAGACCTGTCATTGGAACTTTTACCTCTTGTATAAGATTGACAGATGCAGCAAGAAATTATGAGTTGAAGAATATCCATTACAACATGCTGTCATCTTTCTATGGAGTTTTGAATGAAGATCCTTTCAATTTTATCCGGGATTTCTACTCCACCCTCAACACATTTCCATTGGGAGGACTAACAGAGGACCAGTTGAGGATGAGGTGTTTTCCGTACACATTAAAGGATAGGGCAAAGAGCTGGCTTACGTTGTTGCCTGAAAATTCTTTGACAACTTGGAAGCAAGTCTATAACAAGTTTATGGGCAAATTTTACTCACATCAAAAGACAGCTGAATTGAGAGGAAAAATAGCTACATTTTCTCAATTTGAAGGAGAGCCATTTCATGAGGCTTGGGACAGGTTTAAGATGTTGTTGATCCAGTGTCCACACCATCACTACCCATTTCAACTTCTGAATCGGTTTTTCTATGATGGTCTAACCCAGCAGTTTCAGAATACTGTTGATAACGCAGCTGGGGGAGCTATGGGAGAAAAGACAGCAGATGAAACTTATGAAATCTTTGAAATGTTGGGAGCTAATTCTCAACAGAAAAGTGTAAGAGGAAGAAGTAAAGGGGTGAACCAATTTGAAGCCAACAGTGAGATGGTCAATCAGATAGTTGAATTGACAAGAAAAGTGCAAATGCTGAACATGAAGAACAATACTTCTTCGTCCACTCAAGAAGTGTGTGGAATTTGTGGAACTTTTGGGCATGGAGCAAATATATGCCCCTCTGCATATGAGTCTTATGGAAATGAGGCTGAGCAAGTTAATGCTATGGGGGGATATCAACCAAGGGCCCGAAATGATCCTTACTCAAACACTTACAATCCTGGTTGGCGGAATCATCAAAACTTTTCCTGGGTAACAAATAATTCTCAACAACCTTTCCATTTTCTCCAGAGACAAAATCAACCGTCGGGGCAATCTTCAAATCAAGGGTAGCCTAAGAGAGAGAGTTTGGAGGATAGTTTACATGCTTTTATCCAAGTCAGTACAAAGAATCAAGAGATGAATAATAAAAGGTTGGATTCATTGGAAGCATCTTTTAAGAAAGTGGAGACCCAAGTGGGACAACTTGCACAACGGATGCAGATTCAACAAAAAGGGAAATTTTTGAGTCAACCTGAGCAGGCACAATTAGTGACTTTTCTTAGAAGTGGCAAGGTAATAAATAATAGTGTTGAAAATAATTCTGTGAATGCAAGTGATCAAGAGAACAAAAAGGAAGGAGAACCAGAGAACAAAGGTACTGGAGAAAAATCAATGGAGAAATCCCCTTCAGTAGATTTACACAAGGCAAGTAATCCTTACAGGCCACCTATACCATTCCCCAGCAGGTTGAAGAATGATACACAAGATAAGTAATTTTTAGACATCTTCAATATGCTATCTAAGGTAAGTATTAACTTACCTTTACTTGAAGCAATAAAGAACATGCCAGCTTATGCAAAATTCTTCAAGGAATTGAACACCAAGAAAAAGAGGTATGAGCCAAATGAAAAGGTGATAGTATCAGAGGTAGCTAGTGCTGTTCTACAACATAAACTACCTCCGAAACTAAAGGATCCTAGTAGTTTCATAATTCAAATTACTATGGTTAATGGAAAGGGGACTGATGGCATGTGTGATTTAAGAGCCAGTGTTAATTTGATGCCATATTCTGTGTATCTCGAATTAGAACTTGGGGAACTTAAACCTACCAAAATGGTTTTGCAATTAGCTGACAGATCTCTTAGATTCCCAAAAGGAGTTATAGAAGATGTGTTAGTTAAGGTTGGTGGGTTGATAGTGCCTGTGGATTTTATAGTTCTGGACATGGAAGGAAGTAACCCTACACCATCGGCACACACTATTCTACTGGGTAGGCCTTTTATGGCTGCGACCAACACCTTGATAGATGTTAAAAATGGTAAATTGTCAATGACTATCTTGGGACAAACGGTTGAATTTTCTATTTTTATTTCTCCCATTCCTACAACTGCATTATATGAGGATTGCTCTTTGATTGATTGTATTGACGCAGTTGTTTTAGATGTTTTCTTGCAAACAGGTTCCTCAGATAAATTGGAGCTGGCACTGACCTTAGATCATGGTTTGGATATTTTTGACTCAGAAATAGCCAGTTGCCTTGAGATATTAGAGAGTGTTGAAATAGAGGAACTCAAGGAGGACCCAGCATTTGAGCTCCTCTCCATCCAAAAGGAAGATAATAATCCTTCACTTGAGTTAGAGCTGAAAGAGTTGCCTAAAAATCTGAAATATGTGTTTTTAGGAGATCACAACACCTTACCTGTGATAATTTCTAGCGAACTTAGTGAAAAGGAAGATAAGATGTAATATCCCTATGCATGCCCTAGAAGTTTTGTTGTTGTTGTTGTTGGTTTGAATTGAGAAATGGGAAGAGAATGTTTTTGTATGGTGGTTGGGAAAGAAAAGAGGGTTTAGAGATAATTGTATATGTTGCTTATATGGTGATATATATAACATATAAAGTGGTCAAAATGGAAAGTCAAGGAAAGAGGATATTTTTGTGTTGGTTGTGAAATTACTTAAATGGGTATAGATATGACAAAAGATTAGTTAGATGGATGAGGGTATTATAGTAATTTTCTTTTGGATGGGTATTTAATGCCTATTGACTTTGTGTTTCTTCATCATTTCTTCTTCTTCTTGTTGTTGTGTGGCCGGCTCATCAAAGAGAGAAGAGAGCAAGAGAACAAGTGATGGTTTTGATGATTTCAAGTTCAAAGTGAAGGAAGTTTTCAAAGTTACAAGTTGGAGTTTCAAGGAATTTCATTATTTGGTAAGTTTGCTCTTGTTTACTCTTGTTATTTTTGAAGTTATGCTTGAGTTGAGTTGCGATTTGATGATGGTATGATTAAGTTGCTTATGGTGTGATTTTAAGTAATGATTTTGCTTGATAGATGAGAAGTTGGGTTGGTGTTGGTGATGGAAGAGTAAGAGTTGTGTTTAGTGAAATTGTTTCTGTTTTACAATTAGTAAAGGCTGTGATTTGTATGATTTTTAATTAATTATAGAAAAATGTTCTTGAAGTGAATTTTTGATATGTTGTGCCTCTATGAGTCTAGAATGACTGAAAAATATGTTGATTCGATTTTGGATAGGTTATGAGTTTAGAAAGATTATTTTTATTAGACCTGTTCCAGCAGGTACCTTAATTGAGACAGCTCTATTTCGGGATTTTTAATAAAATGTAGAAAAATCATATTCAATTGAATTTTGGATATGTTGTTGCTTAGTGAGTCTAGTATTTGAGAAAAATAATTTGGAACCACGTTGATTGAATTTGATTTATGGAATTCACAAAGTTCAGAACTGCTGCCAGGATGCAGGGCAATTGGGGCAGTCTGGTTAGGTGAACTATTTGACCAAGATTTTGTGTTCAGTTTGATCTGAAATTTTAAAGGAATGATTTTAAGATACAAAACTAAATTCTGTAAAAATTTTAGAATTTTTAGTCAAGTAGATTATTTTATACAATTTTTCAAAATAAGGATAAAATGGAGTCTAAAACCAGAATGTACTATTCATATGGTCATTTTGCTAATATTCCTTTTGGATTAGGTTGTGAAGAGGTTGAATTGCCCTAATTGCATTGTTGAGATTGAATAATGTTATGTTATGCATTGTGAATGGTAATGTGTTTCATGAGTAATGCACATTGAAATGTTATACCAAAGATGTTATAGTGATTCAAATGAAATATGATTGAAGCATGCATTGATGATAGGATTGAATAATAATGTGAGTGTTTAGATAATGTAATGAATATTGTATATAATGATGAAATGAAGTGGGAATGATATGATGTTATGAGAAAATGGTTTTGTTGTAATGTGAGATGTTGAGGCATGATTGCTTAACTTGCTTGTGAAAAAGAAATGAATTGAAAAAGTATTGATAAGTTTAATGAACGGACCTATCCGTTTCCTGCGGAACCATGCGGACCCAGTGAGTTGGGCAACCGATCTTGGACTACCGATCTGGTAGGAGGAAGGTTCGATATAGTCAGTATTATACGTACCTATTTGCCTCCTGCGGAACCATGCGGACCCATTGGAATGGGCAACCGAACTTGGACAACCGACCTGGATGGGGAAAGGTATGTTACTGATAATGTTATACGTGCCTATTTGCCTCCTGCGGACCCTTGGGATTGGAGGGCAACCGACCTGGTTGGGAAAGGGTACGTATATAAAGTCATAGTTGTTGGCTATAATGATAAACTTAAATGAGTATAATGAATGGTGCTATTATATGAATATTGATGTGACATTGAACAAAGCAACATATTGAATAGATAATATGCTTTTGATTGATATATGTAATTAATTTATGACATTGCATTTTAGCAGGAATTATCTTACTAAGCCCTTGGCTTAGCGCGATAGTGTTTAATCGCACAGGTAATAGAGCTGATAGAGTCGATCCCGAGAGTTCATCAAGACCAAGTGAGAGTAGACCTTGAAGAGTTGATTTTGGGAACTTAAAGATCAGAAGAGAATTTCCAATCATGTATACTTCTTTATATTTTGTAAAGTAATGTTTATAATGTAAAAATATGGATATATTTAAATATGTACTCAAGTGTTTGTAAATATGTACATATTTTATAACTTCCGCTGTGTAATATTTAAATGTATATATATATATAACTAATATGTTTTGAATGTTAAGAAAACCGTAGCATCCCTATGTTTGATGCACTTATGCTACATTGTTGTGGTTGTAGTGTGTGGGCATTGGATATGGGGGTGTTACAAATCCTTTTTGCAGGTTGTAGTTGAGGGTATAAGGGGGATTTATTGGAAGTGTACTGAGAATGATTTTGTTTGCATTGGTTTGTGTAAAATGTTTTAAAAATCAGAAAAAAACTAGTTTTGTCGACACTTGGGACTCAATTTTTAGGCGAAACTATGGCAAAATTTCTATTAAAATTGGAACTAAAATTTGACTAAGTAAAATTGGTAGCAACATTAGGTTAGTGTGGCGCCTCTACTCAGCTTACACATGTAGGTCGGGAAGGGGTGTTACAATTGTTTTGGTATCAGAGCCTAGGTTTGAGATTCTCAGCCTAGGTAAAATGTAATAAAAAGAATATTTTACTTAAAAAGTTGGTTTTGAAATAATATACATGTTTGGGATTGGCAACCTCTGATCTTTAATAAGATGTAGTATGTTGTGTTTGCAGACTTAGGTTGTGATGGATTCTCACTCACGTCAGTCGATTGAGGGTAGTGCCAAGAGTATCGCTCCTGCTGAGGGAGCTAGAGTTGATAGTGTTGAGGAGGCACCTGCTTCGGTGTCGGGTAGACCAGCTGGAGAGGAGGTTCCGCCAGCCTGGTTTAGACATGTGATGGAAGTTATGAGGCAAGCACCAGTGCAACCAGTGCCACCACCCCCTCAGCCTTTGGTATCTGTGAGGCACTATGATAAACTAAGGAAGTATGGAGCGGAGGATTTCCTTGGTACTACTGATCCAGCTGTAGCAGAACAGTGGCTTGACAAAGTACAGAGGATCTTTATTCAGTTACAAGCCACCCCTGAGGAAAAATTTGACTATGCAAGATCTTTGCTACAGAAGGACGCCTACGATTGGTGGAAGACGGTGCCCCATTCTATGGATGATCCTCCAACACTGTCTTACACTGATTTTCTGAGGGAATTTGAGTTGAAGTATACTCCTAGGGAGTATAAAGATGGGAAGAAAAGAGAGTTTCTAGATTTGAAGCAAGATCATCGGACCGTAACTGAGTATGAAGTTGAGTTTATTCGACTGAGTCAGTATGCTGGGGGTATCATTGCTGATGAGATTGATAGATGCAGGAGGTTTGAGGAAGGATTGAGGCCCTCGATCATGTGCTTAGTGGCTGGATCCAGATATCAGGATTTCTCACAGCTTGTGACAGCAGCTCGAAGTGTAGAGCGAGCTCAAGTTATTGCAGCTGCTTCAGAGGAAGAGGTTAGGGTTAGAAGGCCCCAGTTCGAGGCAGGGTCTTCCTCTGCGAAGAGGGGTAGAGGAAGTTTTGTTCCTCGGAGTAGTAGGAGCCAGAGACCAGCTGGTAGGTCTGTGCAGTTCCAGAGACAGAGATTTAGACCTGCAGCTTCAGTGGCAAGTGCTCCGATCCCTATGACTCAGAGATCCGCTCCACCTAGATGTGCTCAGTGTGGGGGTTATCATAGAGGTGTTTGTTGGAAGAGTGGTGGACCAGCTGTATGCTTCAGGTGTGGATCACCTGACCACTTTGTGAGAGACTGTCCTGAGAGGCAGGAGCAGATGCCAGTTGATTCTGCTGCTTCTCGAGCTAGTGTGAGGGGAGGCAGAGGAGGCAGAGGTGCCAGCCGGGGAGGTAGACCAGGATTCAGTTCTAGAGGAGGTGCTACATCCAGGGAGGGTAGACCAGAGGAGGTTGGATCTTCCCAGAGGATGTATGTTATGCAGAGGCAGCCAGATACATCGGCAGTCATAGCTGGTACTTTTTCTTTATTTAATACTCCAGTACTTGCTTTGATTGATCCGGGTTCCACACATTCATATATTAGTGCATCTGTTTTGCCTGTATTTGATGTGCATGCTGAGTCCCTAGGATTTGATGTGTTGGTGACAAATCCGTTAGGGCATAATGTGGTTGTGAGTAAGGTGCATAGAGATAGTGCAGTAGTGGTGCAGGGTGAGGAGTTCCTTGGGGATTTGATTGAGATGCCATTTAAGGAATATGACGTGATCTTAGGTATGGATTGGCTATCTCGACATGGAGCTGTGGTGGATTGTAAAAAGAAAATTGTTTCTTTGAGAACGGGTGATGGTAGAGAGGTGATAGTATCTAATGAGCAGGAACAGCTAGCCTCCTTATTTGTTTCAGCTGTTGCAGCCAGGAGGTTGATTAGAAAGGGGTGTGAAGCCTATCTTGCTCATGTGGTAGATACTAGAGTGAAGGGTTCTTCCATTGATAGTATTGCCACAGTTGCAGAGTTCCCTGATGTTTTTCCAGAGGAGTTGCCAGGATTGCCTCCTGAGAGAGAGGTGGAGTTTGGTATTGAATTGTTGCCTGGTACCACTCCTATCTCTATTACTCCTTACAGAATGGCACCAGCAGAATTGAGGGAGTTGAAAGTGCAATTACAGGAGTTGTTGGACAAAGGATTTATTCGCCCCAGTGTTTCTCCTTGGGGAGCTCCTGTGCTATTTGTGAAGAAGAAAGATGGTACTATGAGGTTGTGTATCGATTATAGGCAATTGAACAAGGTGACTATTAAAAATAAATATCCTTTGCCTAGAATCGATGATCTCTTTGATCAATTGAAAGGTGCAGCTGTGTTTTCTAAAATTGATTTGAGATCTGGGTACCATCAGCTGAGAGTCAGAGCTGAGGATGTTCCGAAGACCGCCTTTCGGACCAGGTATGGGCATTATGAATTTCTAGTTATGCCTTTTGGTCTAATGAATGCACCTGCAGCTTTTATGGATTTGATGAATAGGGTGTTTAGGCCCTATTTGGATCAGTTTGTAGTGGTCTTCATTGATGATATACTGGTGTATTCGCGGAATGAAGAGGAACATGATATGCATCTGCGGATTGTGTTGCAGATTTTGAGAGAGAAGCAGTTATTTGCCAAATTGTCGAAGTGTGAGTTCTGGTTGGATAAAGTTGCTTTTCTCGGACATATTATTTCAGCGGAAGGCATTAGAGTTGATCCAAGTAAAGTTGAAGCTATTCTGAATTGGAGTCCACCCAAGTCTGTGACAGAGATTAGAAGTTTTCTGGGTTTGGCAGGCTATTACCGACGGTTTGTGAAAGGGTTTTCTTTGATAGCTACTCCACTCACCAGATTACTTCGAAAGGGAGTGAGATTTGTGTGGACAGATCAGTGTCAGGCTAGTTTTGAGCAGTTGAGAGAGTTGTTGACTCAAGCGCCTGTTCTTACTTTACCTGTTGAAGGCAAACCATATGTGATCTACAGTGATGCTTCACATAGAGGTTTGGGGTGTGTATTGATGCAGGAAGGGAAAGTTATAGCTTATGCATCTCGACAGTTGAAACCGCATGAGCTTAACTATCCGACCCATGATTTGGAATTGGCTGCCATTGTGTTTACATTGAAGATTTGGCGCCACTATCTGTTTGGGGAGAAATGTTTCATCTACACTGATCACAAGAGTTTGAAGTATTTGGGTGTCCAGAAAGAACTCAATCTTCGTCAGAGGAGATGGTTAGAATTGATTAAAGACTACGACTGCTTGATTGACTATCATCCAGGTAAAGCAAATGTTGTTGCTGATGCCTTGAGTCGGAAGTCTTTAGCTGGTTTAACAGTTTACTCGCTCTCGTTGCTTGTTGAGTTGAGAGCATTGCATGCCAGTTTTGTACCTTGTGTTGATGGTGCATTATTGGCACAGTTGCAATTGAAGCCGATTTTGTTAGATCAGATCAAAGAAGCTCAGTTGGCCGATAAGAAGATTCAGAAGATTATTTCAGATTGTAAGAATGGGAAGACAAGAGATTTTGTTGTGAAAGACGATGGGAGTCTCTGGTTTAAAAATCGATTGTGTGTACCCGATGATGCTGAATTGAAAAGAGTCATTTTAGAAGAAGCACATCAGTCAGTGTTTGCTATGCATCCGGGTAATACGAAGATGTATCATGATTTGAGACAGCATTATTGGTGGATTGGTTTGAAGAGAGACATTGCAGATTTTGTGTCGAAATGTCTCACTTGTCAGAAGGTTAAAGCAGAGCATCAAGTTCCAACCGGGTTGCTTCAACCATTGTCAGTGCCAGAATGGAAGTGGGAAAGAGTGACAATGGATTTTGTGTCTGGTTTGCCATTGACACAAAAGAAGCATGATGCTATATGGGTGATTGTGGATAGATTGACTAAGACAGCTCATTTCCTTCCGGTTCGAATGGATTACTCTTTGGAGAGATTGGCTGAGCTGTATATCCATGAGATTGTGAAACTGCATGGTGTTCCAACTTCTTTAGTGTCTGATCGAGATCCCAGGTTTACTTCCAGATTTTGGAAGAGTTTGCATAGTGCTTTAGGTTCTCGACTGCACTTCAGCACTGCTTTTCATCCACAGACGGATGGACAGTCAGAGAGGGTGATACAGATTCTTGAAGACATGTTGAGAAGCTGTGTCATTGATTTCACTGGAAGTTGGGATAGATTTTTACCTCTTGTGGAGTTTGCATACAACAACAGTCACCAATCCAGCATTGGTATGGCACCGTTTGAAGCATTGTATGGCAGACGGTGTAGGACACCTCTTTGTTGGAATGAGCTTGGAGATAATAAGTTGATTGGTCCTGATTTGATTCAAGAAACTGAAGAAAAAGTAAAGTTAATTCGAGGCAGGTTAAAAGCAGCTTCAGACCGACAGAAATCTTATGCAGATCTGAAAAGGAGAGATATAGAGTTTAATGTTGGAGATAAGGTATTTCTGAAAGTGTCTCCTTGGAAGAAGATTTTGAGGTTCGGTCAGAAAGGAAAATTGAGTCCTCGTTTCATTGGGCCGTATGAAGTGTTAGAAAGAGTTGGGCCAGTGGCGTATCAACTTGCTTTGCCACCTGAGTTGGATCGTATTCATAATGTATTCCATGTTTCTATGTTGAGGAGATATAGGTCGGATCCATCTCATGTGTTGCCATTTGAGTCTATCGAAGTGAGCCCAGATTTGACATTTGAAGAGGAACCAGTTGCTCTCTTGGCACATGATGTGAAAGAATTGAGAAACAAGCAAGTGCCATTGGTGAAGATTCTTTGGAAGAATCATGCAAAAGAAGAAGCGACTTGGGAGAGTGAACAATCCATGCGAGAGCAATATCCGCAGTTGTTTCAGCTTTGATATCAGGTAATTTCGAGGACGAAATTTTCTTTTTAGAGGGGGAGAATTGTAATATCCCTATGCATGCCCTAGAAGTTTTGTTGTTGTTGTTGTTGGTTTGAATTGAGAAATGGGAAGAGAATGTTTTTGTATGGTGGTTGGGAAAGAAAAGAGGGTTTAGAGATAATTGTATATGTTGCTTATATGGTGATATATATAACATATAAAGTGGTCAAAATGGAAAGTCAAGGAAAGAGGATATTTTTGTGTTGGTTGTGAAATTACTTAAATGGGTGTAGATATGACAAAAGCTTAGTTAGATGGATGAGGGTATTATAGTAATTTTCTTTTGGATGGGTATTTAATGCCTATTGACTTTGTGTTTCTTCATCATTTCTTCTTCTTCTTGTTGTTGTGTGGCCGGCTCATCAAAGAGAGAAGAGAGCAAGAGAACAAGTGATGGTTTTGATGATTTCAAGTTCAAAGTGAAGGAAGTTTTCAAAGTTACAAGTTGGAGTTTCAAGGAATTTCATTATTTGGTAAGTTTGCTCTTGTTTACTCTTGTTATTTTTGAAGTTATGCTTGAGTTGAGTTGTGATTTGATGATGGTATGATTAAGTTGCTTATGGTGTGATTTTAAGTAATGATTTTGCTTGATAGATGAGAAGTTGGGTTGGTGTTGGTGATGGAAGAGTAAGAGTTGTGTTTAGTGAAATTGTTTCTGTTTTACAATTAGTAAAGGCTGTGATTTGTATGATTTTTAATTAATTATAGAAAAATGTTCTTGAAGTGAATTTTTGATATGTTGTGCCTCTATGAGTCTAGAATGACTGAAAAATATGTTGATTCGATTTTGGATATGTTATGAGTTCAGAAAGATTATTTTTATTAGACCTGTTCCAGCAGGTACCTTAATTGAGACAGCTCTATTTCGGGATTTTTAATAAAATGTAGAAAAATCATATTCAATTGAATTTTGGATATGTTGTTGCTTAGTGAGTCTAGTACTTGAGAAAAATAATTTGGAACCACGTTGATTGAATTTGATTTATGGAATTCACAAAGTTCAGAACTGCTGCCAGGATGCAGGGCAATTGGGGCAGTCTGGTTAGGTGAACTATTAGACCAAGATTTTGTATTCAGTTTGATCTGAAATTTTAAAGGAATGATTTTAAGATAAAAAACTAAATTCTGTAAAAATTTTAGAATTTTTAGTCAAGTAGATTATTTTATACAATTTTTCAAAATAAGGATAAAATGGAGTCTAAAACCAGAATATACTATTCATATGGTCATTTTGCTAATATTCCTTTTGGATTAGGTTGTGAAGAGGTTGAATTGCCCTAATTGCATTGTTGAGATTGAATAATGTTATGTTATGCATTGTGAATGGTAATGTGTTTCATGAGTAATGCACATTGAAATGTTATACCAAAGATGTTATAGTGATTCAAATGAAATATGATTGAAGCATGCATTGATGATAGGATTGAATAATAATGTGAGTGTTTAGATAATGTAATGAATATTGTATATAATGATGAAATGAAGTGGGAATGATATGATGTTATGAGAAAATGGTTTTGTTGTAATGTGAGATGTTGAGGCATGATTGCTTAACTTGCTTGTGAAAAAGAAATGAATTGAAAAAGTATTGATAAGTTTAATGAACGGACCTATCCGTTTCCTGCGGAACCATGCGGACCCAGTGAGTTGGGCAACCGATCTTGGACTACCGATCTGGTAGGAGGAAGGTTCGATATAGTCAGTATTATACGTACCTATTTGCCTCCTGCGGAACCATGCGGACCCATTGGAATGGGCAACCGAACTTGGACAACCGACCTGGATGGGGAAAGGTATGTTACTGATAATGTTATACGTGCCTATTTGCCTCCTGCGGACCCTTGGGATTGGAGGGCAACCGACCTGGTTGGGAAAGGGTACGTATATAAAGTCATAGTTGTTGGCTATAATGATAAACTTAAATGAGTATAATGAATGGTGCTATTATATGAATATTGATGTGACATTGAACAAAGCAACATATTGAATAGATAATATGCTTTTGATTGATATATGTAATTAATTTATGACATTGCATTTTAGCAGGAATTATCTTACTAAGCCCTTGGCTTAGCGCGATAGTGTTTAATCGCACAGGTAATAGAGCTGATAGAGTCGATCCCGAGAGTTCATCAAGACCAAGTGAGAGTAGACCTTGAAGAGTTGATTTTGGGAACTTAAAGATCAGAAGAGAATTGCCAATCATGTATACTTCTTTATATTTTGTAAAGTAATGTTTATAATGTAAAAATATGGATATATTTAAATATGTACTCAAGTGTTTGTAAATATGTACATATTTTATAACTTCCGCTGTGTAATATTTAAATGTATATATATATATAACTAATATGTTTTGAATGTTAAGAAAACCGTAGCATCCCTATGTTTGATGCACTTATGCTACATTGTTGTGGTTGTAGTGTGTGGGCATTGGATATGGGGGTGTTACAAATCCTTTTTTGCATGTTGTAGTTGAGGGTATAAGGGGGATTTATTGGAAGTGTACTGAGAATGATTTTGTTTGCATTGGTTTGTGTAAAATGTTTTAAAAATCAGAAAAAAAAAACTAGTTTTGTCAACACTTGGGACTCAATTTTTAGGCGAAACTATGGCAAAATTTCTATTAAAATTGGAACTAAAATTTGACTAAGTAAAATTGGTAGCAACATTAGGTTAGTGTGGCGCCTCTACTCAGCTTACACATGTAGGTCGGGAAGGGGTGTTACAGAAGAGGTTGGTGAGTGAGCTAAAAAGATTGAAAAGAGCAATAGGATGGGGATTGAGTGATATCAAAGGTATTAGCCCTTCAATGTGCATGCATAGAATTATCGTAGAAGAGGGAGCTAAACCTGTGAGGGAGACCCAAAGGTGCCTTAACCCAAACATGAGTGAAGTGGTTAAGAAGGAAGTGCTTAAATTGCTTGATGAAGGATTGATATATCCAATAGCCAATAGTGAGTGGGTTAGCCCAGTACATGTAGTGCCTAAGAAATCAGGAATCACTGCGGTAAAAAATGAAAAGAATGAATTGGTTCCTACTAGAACTACTACTGGGTGGAGAATGTGTATCGATTATATGAAGTTGAACAATGCCACAAAGAAAGATCATTTCCCTTCCTTTTATTGATCAGATGCTGATAAACTTTCTGGACACTTACATTATTGTTTTTTCGATGGACTTTCAGGTTATTATCAAATGTCATGTTTAGATAAATTTTGTATATATTTTCTATGATGTATTTGTTGATTTTAAGTTAATTTTCATGTTAATTTGTACTTAAGTTTGTTTAAAGTTGTTGATTTAGGTTGAAGAACATTTGATGGAGCTTTTAACTAAAATTTGGTGGACTTGTTGAAGAAAAGCATTGACACGGCCAAGCTAGATATGGCTTGGCCATGTCTCTCATCAAAAGAAGAAGAGATCAAGGACAAGGTAGGACACGGCAAGGATTAACCAAGGTTGTTCGTGTCCCTCAAGCAAAGTTGGATAGAAGCAGACACGGCCAAGAGACACGGCCAAGCCACTAGCCGTGTCTCACCAAAGGAACAAAAGGCAAAGAAAGAAAAGAAAGAAGCAAAGAGTGACACTATCAAGAGACACGGCCAAGCCATTGGCCGTGTCACATGACACGACCAGGAGCTTGGTTGTGTCATCCCTTGGAAACAAATCAAAGAACAAGGCAGCAAGGGACACGGCCAGAAGCTTGGCCATGTTCCAAGAAAGAAAAGAAAAACCAAGAGACATGGCCAACAAGCTTGGCCGTGTCACCCTGGATCACTTGGTATGCTTGCACGAGGTATGGATTAGTGTGGTTTAGTGGGGAACAAAAAGGATAAAAATGAGTGAAAGGTGGAAGGATTTATGGAAGAAATATAAAACAAATTGGAAAGTGGGAGACAAAGACAAGGAATGATGGGGTGTTTTTAAAATTTAAAAAGAAAAGAGAGAGGGAAAATGGAGGAACATGGGGGAAAAAGAAAACATATTGAATATATTGAGTGGACATTCTCTACACAGCATATCATCTTCTTCCTTGGTTCTTACTTGAGAGAGCAAGACACCATTCTCCCCATCTTCATTCACCATTTCCTTTCACACATCAAGAGCAAAGACAATCATTGGAATTGAAGCAAGTAGCTAGTTCTTGAGGATTAGGGATTTAAGAGGCTTGATTGGAGAGTTGTGAACTTAAGAGAGCTATCATTCATCCTTCAAGAAGAGAGCCATTGGTTCAAGAGAGCTTGGAAGTTCATCATCACACATCAAAGAGGGAGCTACGAAAGAGGCAAGGAGTCCGATTCTTAGCATCTTGAAAAGGGGTTTTTCAAACTCTTTCTTTTAATCCATTTCTTATGTGTTGTTGTTGTATTAAGAATATTGATATTGCAATGAATAACTTTGATTTGGTTTATATTCAAATGAGCATTTGTTTAAAGAATATGATGAGCTAATTTACTCATGCTTTGGGTTGTAGTATA
Organism: Garcia nutans; assembly: GCA_947685225.1. Lineage (NCBI taxonomy): Eukaryota > Viridiplantae > Streptophyta > Magnoliopsida > Malpighiales > Euphorbiaceae > Garcia > Garcia nutans. Next base: position 6,944,573 of record CANTUV010000013.1, read on the forward strand.
TTTGATTGAATGATTTGATTTGATGATTCCATTGATATGCCTTGTTATTGGTTGATTGCATTGAAATTAAAGGTAAATTGATAGATTGGCCACCTATTGATTACTTAATATTGAATGACGGACTGAGAGGAGATTTTAATATCGAAACTATGCAATTGACTACCCTAAGAATGAATTAGAAATATAAGTTCTTGGGTTTATTAATTTGCTAATGTAAAATAATTGGTTGTTGTTAATTCATAAATGTGAAAACTAGTGAATTGATAATTGACTAATTAACGTTAAGGAACAAATTAAGGTACAAGGTTATATTAATGGATAATTTGATAATTAAACATTTGATTAAATGGACCTACAACCCTAGTCATTATTTCCATAATTGAATTTATCTTGCACAAAATCATTCATTTTCATTTCTAAGATTAATTACAATTCACCAATCCAATCACACACTCAGTTTATTATTTCATGTTAATCGAACTATTACACGCAATTCCTTCCTTGTGAGACGACCTTGGGGTGATCACCATTACTGCAATAGCCTCGTATACTTGTGAGTGCCACTTTGTAGTAGTGTTAATTTAAGCGCAACAAGTTTTTGGCGCCGCTGCCAGGGAAGGCAATTTTTGTTAATAGTTTGATTCTTTTAATTTATTTATTAAATCGTTTAAAGTGTTCTTTTTGAATTGCTTAGGTAATTTATGCACGGACGAAGGTCTCAAGGAAACGAACTTGCTCCATTTATCGACAACATCCATAGACTTCCAAGACCCGAGGGACCGAATCCTATTGAGTAAGAAAGGGAAAATACCAACGAGCAGTTTGAGGAGAACATAGAAATAGAGATGGGTGATGCACAAGAACCACCTATGAAAGAATTTGCCCGACCAATCATTGGAGTGACCACATCTTGTATCCGGTTGAGCAACGCAGCGAGAAATTATGAGCTCAGAAATACTCACTATAGTATGATGCCATCCTTCCATGGACTGCCGAATGAAGATCCTCTCAACTTCATTCGGGATTTTTACTCAACATTGCATACATTCCCTTTGCAAACACTAACAGAAGATGAACTCACATTGAGATGTTTCCCATATAGTTTGAAAGACAGAGCAAAAGCGTGGTTGATGACTTTACCGGAGAATTCTTTAACCACATGGACAGAGGTTTACAACAAATTTATGGAAAAGTTTTATTCACACCAAAAGACCAAGGAGCTTAGGGGGAGTATTGCAACTTTCACCCAATTTGATGGAGAACCGTTTCATGAGGCGTGGGATTGCTTCAAATCCTTATTATTTTAGTGCCCTCACCATTACTATCCACAACAGTTGCTCAATCAATTCTTCTATGATGGGCTCACTCAACAATGTCAAAACACAGTGGATAATGCAGCAGGGGGAGCAGTGGGTGAAAGAACAGCTGCAGAAACAGTTGCATTATTTGAAATGTTGGGAGCGAATTCCCAACAAAAGAGTATTGGGGAAAGAAGAAGAGGAGCACACGAGATAAGTGCAAACTCAGAAATGGCTAGGCAAATTGCAGAACTGACAAAACAAGTGAAATTGTTGAATGCCAAAGGAAACTTGTCGGGACCAAGCCAAGAGTCATGCGCATCGTGTGGTCTTGTAGGCCATCAAGCAAATGTGTGCCCCTCAAATTTTGATCCATACCAAGAAGAACAAGAACAAGCTTGTGCTTTTGAAGGGTTCCAACAAAGGGGTAGGAATAACCCATATTCAAATTCTTATAAACCCGGTTGGAGGAATCACCCTAATTTTTCATGGAAAAATCAACAACATACTCCACCTCAACAACCTTTCCAACCATATCAAAGAGGTCCCCAATTTCAAGGGCAAACCTCAAATCAAGAGTAGGTCAAGAAACCTTCATTTGAAGACAATTTGAATGCTTTCATTCAAGTAAGCACTCAAAATCAAGAAATGAACAATAAGCGGTTTGACTCTTTGGAAGCATCGCTTAAGAAGGTTGAAACTCAAGTGGGTCAATTGGCTAATCAACTTCAAGCCAATCAAAAAGGGAAATTTCCAAGACAACCGGAGCTGGCCAAAGCATTCGCCATGTTAAGAAGTGGTAAGGTACTTGATAATAAAATCGGTGATAATAACATTGATAATTCCTTTGATGCAGGTACAATGCAAGATAATGGCAAGGAAATGCAAGAAGAAAAAGCTGAACCAAATGAGCTTAAAGAGGATAGAGAGGAGGCATCCATTGCACCAAATTTGCACAAATCTCCAAATCTATACAGACCACCAATTTCGTTTCCCAGCAGGTTAAAAAATGAAAAGCATGATAAGCAATTTTCTGAAATTTATAACATGCTTTCAAAGGTAAGTATCAACCTACCGTTACAAGAGGTAATAAAGAATATGCCATCTTATGCCAAATTCTTAAACGTGCTAAACACTAAGAAAATAAGGTATGAGTTGGATGAGAAGGTGATAGTTTCGGAAGTAACTAGTGCTGTTTTACAACATAAGTTACCTCCTAAGCTAAAAGATCCTGGGAGCTTTATAGTTAAAATCTCTATGCGGAATGGAAAAGAAACCATTGGCATGTGTGATCTCGGAGCTAGTATTAATTTGATGCCATACTCAATTTATCTGAAACTAGAGCTTGGGGAACTCAAACCGACTAAAATGGTTTTGTAACTAGCAGATAAAACTCTTAGATACCCTAAGAGAATCATAGAAGATGTTCTAGTTAAGGTAGGAGGTTTGATTGTACCCATTGATTTCATTGTCTTAGATATGGGGGGAGAAATCCCACGGGATGCCGAGCATGCAATTTTGTTAGGGAGGCCTTTTATGGCCACAACTAACACTTTAATCGATGTTAAAAATGGAAAATTGACTATGACCATTTTGGGACAAACTGTAGAATTTTTAATACACTTCCCCCATTCCCACTAGTGCTTTATATGAAGACTGCTCTTTCATTGATTTTATTGATAATGCTGTTCAAGAAGTTTTCTTGCAGGAAAATGGCGAACACAAGCTAGAAAGGGCTCTAAAATTGCAAGAAGAAGCAGAGATTTCCAATAAGGAGAATAAAGAAGACAATTCCATTTTGGACGATGAGAGTGTTGAGGAGGAATTTGAAGTTGAAGAAGAGAAAATTCAACTACAAGTGGTTGAACTTAAAGAACTCTCCAAGCATTTAAAATATATTTTTTCTTGGGGAGAATAAATCTCAATCAGTGATAATTTCTGCTACCCTTACTAGTGAGGAAGAAGATAAGCTTATAACGATGTTCAAAAAATTCAAGAAAGCTATAGCTTAGGGGTTGAATGACATTAAGGGTATTCGTCCCTCTATGTGCATGCATAAGATCGTCTTAGAGGAAGGGGCTAAACCGGTGAGAGAGTCTCAAAGGAGCCTAAACCCTAACATGAGCAAGGTTGTTAAGAAGGAGGTCCTTAAACTACTGGATGAAGGGGTAATTTACCCTATTGCTGATAGTGAATGGGTTAGTCCTGTTCATGTTGTGCCAAAGAAAACAGGGTTGATAGTGGTCTAGAATGATAAAGGAGAGTTGGTACCCACACGAACACAAATTGGGTGGCGAATGTGCATAGATTATAGGAAATTAAATAATGTTACCAGGAAAGATCACTTTCCTTTGCCATTTATTGATCAAATGCTTGATAGGTTATCTGGACACGCTTTTTATTATTTTCTTGATGGTCTTTCAGGTTACTACTAAGTCCCGATAGCACCAGAAGATCAACCAAAGACTACATTTACTTGTCCCTTTGGGACATTTGCATTTCGAAGGATGCCATTCGGACTTTGCAATGCACCGGGAACATTTCAAAGTTGTATGCTTTCCATATTTTCTGATATGTTGGATAAGTGCATTAAGGTATTTATGGATGACTTTTCTGTTTTTGGTAATTCCTTTGATGATTGTTTGGAAAAGTTGACTCTAGTACTTGAAAGGTGTATTGAATGTAATCTTACCTTAAGTTGGGAAAAGAGTCACTTTATGGTTGATCACAGAATTGTTTTAGGGCATGTTATTTCCCATGAAGGGATTGAGGTAGACAAGGCTAAGGTTGAATTAATTGTGAACCTACCTCCACCCACATCAGTTAAGGGGATTAGAAGTTTTTTGGGACATGCAGAATTTTATAGGAGGTTTATAAAAGATTTTTCCAAAATTTCACGCCCTTTATGTCATTTGTTAGGAAAAGATATCCCATTTGTTTTTGATGAAAAGTTCTTAGAAGCTTTTAAAATTTTGAAAGAGAAACTAACTTCTGCCCCTATAATTGTTGCCCTAAATTGGGATTTGCCATTTGAAATTATGTGCGATGCATCGAATTTTGCCATTGGAGCTGTGTTGGGCCAAAGAGTGTACAAGTTGACGTGTGTAATTTATTATGCAAGTTCATCTTTAAACGATGCACAAGTAAATTACACGACCACTGAGAGAGAAATGTTAGCTGTGGTGTTTGCGCTGGAAAAATTTAGATCTTACTTGATAGGTTCTAAGGTCATAGTATTTTCTGATCATACGGCCTTGAAATACCTGTTGATCAAACCACAAGCTAAACCTAGGCTCATTAGGTGGGTATTGATGTTACAAGAATTCGATGTTGAAATCAAAGATAGGAAAGGAAGTGAGAATGTAGTGGCAGACCATCTTTCTAGACTTAACTCTTGTGACAATGATGCTGAAATTGCTTGTGAAAATGCTTTCTAAAAATTTTCGGATGAACACTTGTTTTCTTTAACTCAAGCATCATGGTATGCGGATATTGCTAATTATCTTTCTTGTGGTGTAGTGAGAAAGGATTTGAGTTTCCAGGCAAAGAAGAGATTCCTGCATACATGTAAGTATTATTTTTGGGATGAGCCTTACTTGTTTAGAATTTGCAGGGATGAAGTGATAAGAAGATGTGTGTCGGAAGATGAACAAAAGCAAGTGCTACAATTTTGCCACAATATGTATTGCGGGGGACATTTTGGAGGAAAAAAGACCGCCGAGAAAGTTCTTCAAAGCGGTTTGTATTGGCCTACTCTTTTTAAGGATGCTTATCATTTTTGTATAAGATGTGATAAATGCCAAAAAGTAGGAAACATTAGCAAACAGAATGAAATGCCCCTTAATATTTTTATTGTGGTTGACATTTTTGATGTATGGGGAATTGATTTCACGGGGCCATTTCCCAAATCCTTTGGTTTTGAATATATCCTTCTAGCAGTGGATTATGTGTCCAAGTGGACTGAGGCTATCCCCACTAGGACTGATGCTAACATTGTGTTAAAATTCTTGAAGGAGAATATTTTGAGCAGGTTTGGAACCCCTAAGGCAATAGTGAGTGATGGAGGAAGCCATTTTTTCAACAAATGGTTTGAAAAGTTGATGACTAAGATGGGCATCCGGCACAAAGTGGCAACTCCATACCATTCCCAAACGTCCAGGCAAGCTGAGATCTCAAATAAGCAAATCAAGGGGATTTTGGAAAAGACGGTGAGCACAACTCGGAAGGATTGGTCAATCCGACTCTCAGAAGAATTATGGGCTTATAGGACTGCTTTTAAAACCCCATTGGGAATGAGTCCCTATAGGTTGGTCTTTGGCAAAGCTTGCCACCTCCCGGTGGAATTGGAGCACAAGGCTTATTGGGCAATAAAGACTATGGATATGAACTTAGATGAAGCAAGGGAGCAAAGAATGCTTCAGATTTCCGAGCTTGATGAACTTCAGAATGAGGCCTATGAGAGTTCGAGGATCTTCAAGGAAAAGACAAAAGCTATTCATGACAGGATGATTCTTCGAAGGACTTTTGAACCAGAATGAAAGTCCTTCTCTTCAATTCAAGAATGCGGTTGTTTCCCGGAAAATTGAAGTCACGTTGGAGTGGACCCTTTCAAGTTACTCAAACATTCCCATATGGGGTTGTTGAGTTGCTTAATTTAAAAACCAATGAGACGTTCAAGGTCAATGGACAAAGGGTGAAGCCCTACTTTGAGGAAATCGAAGTTGCAAAAATGGTGGAAAGCATGGTGATTGTTGATGAATAATGCAACAATGTCAAGCTATACGACATTAAAGAAGCGCTAAATGGGAGGCAACCCATCAATTTGCATTTCTTTTCATAGTTTCAATTTCATATTTAGCAATTTTAATTTCATATTGAGTTTAAATAAAATGGAATGGGTACTTTGATCTGTTTTTACTTTTCTTGAATGTGTTTCAGGGTTAAGCAAGGAAGAAGATTGCATTTTTTGTGGTTTGGTGACACAAATAAACCATAAAAAAAATTTTAAAACCAAAATGGCAGTGAAGGACACTGCCACTTGACACGACCAAGCCACTGGCTGTGTTAAGCAAAACCATTAATAGGCAGAAGCAGACACGACCAAACGGCTTGGCCGTGTCACATAGACACGACCAAGATTCTGCCAGTGTCCCTTTCATTTGTTTTGCAACCTTTTGTTCCAGTATCAAACACGTTCAAGGGACACGGCCTCAAATACCATCAAACACGTTCATGGGACATGGCCAAGCCACTGGCAGTGTCCCTCCAAATCCATCAAACACGGCCAAGCTACACCAAGCTTGGCCGTGTCACACCAATTTTCAAGTTTAAAACCACGATCTCAGCCCATTTCCTTCATTTTAAATCCCTAACTCCCCTTTCTCTTTTCTCTCTCTCTCGACTCTCTCTCTCCAAAACCCCCATAATCACTCTCTAAAAGCTCAAAATCCTACTAAATCCTCCCTTTTTCTTAACCAAAACTAATTTAAACACATTCAATCTTCTTCATTTCTCATTAAAAAGCAATTAAAACCGTTAAAGCTTCATTTTCACCAAATTATCAAAATGACTAGAACAAAGATGGTGTCTCACCACAAGAGGAGGCAACCTCCACCTTCAGCTCCATCTTCATCATCATCATCTTCAAGGAGAGCGACTCTTCTCGCTAGGGGTTTCTTTCTGACGAGGTATGTAAGCGAAGAATCCCTTAATGCTCTTCATATTAGGGATAATTTTTATAGCTTTGTTCAAAACCTTGGATGGGAGAGATTAGTTTCCCTTAAACCTTTGCAATTTCAACCTCTCTTAAGGTTGAAAGAGATGATAAAAAGAATTGCACTAGGTTACATTTTAAACTGCTTGGGAAACCATTTGCCATTAGTATTGAGTAATTGAATGATATATTTAGCTTCCATTAACAAGGGGAACAATGCATACCTAAGGGTTTTAAACAACAATTTGCATGGGGAGCACTGGGGTCGGGAACCTATGTGGCCAAATTGGCCAAGGCAATGAAATTGGCAAATCCCGCCCTAAGATACTTGCATCGCTTTATGTCATGTGGGTTCTTTGCACAAAAAGAAAGCACAGGTGTTGTGGAAATAAGCGAACTATTTTTTTTAGACTGTGCTAGCAATGCCATACCCGTTTGCACCAGCTATTGGTTAGCCGATGTGTTTGACAGTGTGGCAAATAAAAAGAGGGGTGCCATTTGCATTGGAGGATTAGTTACAACTTTAGCAATGACCCTTCTTGATGATTTTGACCCGAGCAACTACCGTATGACTAAAATCTCGGGTAATGATTCGTTAGATCTTGCCACACTCGAGAAGATGCATATGGTTTTAAGAAAAGGAGGGGCCTATGTTATGGCTTCAGCTGAGCCAGAGGTACCGGAGGGCTGTCAAAAGAGAACACGAGTCTAGGAGGAGTCCGACTCGGATTCTCTTGATTTGGATGAAGATGCTCCAATCCCGGACAATCAGGAGATCCTTAATAGGATTGAAGCATTGGAAAGCAAGGTCGATCGTAACCATGCTGCAGTCATGGAACAATTGGACCAAATCAGTAGCAACCTTGCTAAGATTCTGAGCCTCCATCCTTCAGCTGCATCATCGTCTCATCCTCCATCACCATAGATCCAATTAGCTCCGACCTTTTGAGAACACTTTTTACTTTTTTATTTTTATTTATTGCATATTTTTGTTGTTATTGTTTTTAATGTTAACACTTTATATTGTGGTTATTTTCTATATATTGTATTTTGTTCTTGAACAATTATTGTTTGTGGATGAAAAGGTAGCACTTGCGTCACAAGGGAACGATGGAAAATAGGTTGTACCTTAACTTTTTCTTTATTATCCTTGTTTCCATTGAGGATAATGTAAAACTTAAAGTGTGGGGTGTGTGCTAAGTCTTTAGTTCATAAATTTAAATTGTTTATTTTTCTTAAGTGTTTTGTTATAGTTGTTTTGTTAAGTTTCGTGCTTTGTTTTGATGGATATTGATAAGTTAAATTGTTATAAGATTGTTGATAGATAACTTTTAAATTTTTGAAGCATGAATTTGGGAATTAATTAGAATTAGTACTTATTGTCAATTTTGATGGTTATTCTTTGCATTGCCATTAAACTAGTGAGGAATTGAGCCATCAACTTATCATTCTTTTTATGTGTGAACATCTTTGATTGATGAATAGCTAGAACTTGCTTTGACATGCATTTTGAGACTACATAATGATTTCAATTAGGCATCAATATGATTAAGGCAATTTAGGGGAACCCATTTTGGCTTAAAAAGACCAACCTTACATCCGACCTTAGTTCGCCAACTTTGAGCTTATTTCATTTTTCCATTTCTTTCTTTTTCACAACACCATCAGCTTGAACCATTTCATTTTAACTATCACCCGTTCATTAGATCAAGAGCATTTCAAGAGAATTAATGATGGAGTGTTGTGTTGAATAAAGTGTGGGGTTGAATTCAATGGGCTTTAAATTACAAGTTGTTGTATTCTTTAGTTGGATACCCTATTATTATAAAAAAAAGAGAAAAAAATAATAATAATGAAAATGAAATGAATAATGAAAATCAAAATAATAGAAGTTGTTGTTCTTGTCGGAAGGGTTGTAATGAGTTTGGAAATTATCTTTGCTAATTAAACAAATGGAGTTCTTTAAAAGCACCTAAATACTTAGTGCTAAGTGATTGAGAAGAATTTTGGGATTGTTGATCATGTTACATTGCTTGCTTCACTCTTGAAGTACTCTTCACCTAAATGAACAAACTCACTCTCCCAAATGTCATACCTTTCCCATAGCCCCGTTACAACCAAATAAAAGATCTTATGATTGATGCTTGATTGTGATTAGGTGGTGGAGATTTGATTGATAAGCAAGCCTATAGTCCTAATCTTTCATTGAATGTCGAGAGCTTAAACACTACCTAATTAAACACTTAAGAGGTTTTGTGAGGGAGTGACAATTTTTGGTATGCATAGATTGACCATTAAGTTGCTTGAGTATCGATTATTCTTGATTCGATTATGATTGTGGATTTAATAAGATGGGAGTCTTAATGCATCCTTATAACTCTTGAACTTGACAATATTTATCTTGTTTTATTTGTTTTGATTTTAACTTTGCTTGGGGATAAGCAAAGGATTAAGTGTGGGGTTATTGTTTAGATAAATTTTGTATATATTTTCTATGATGTTTTTGTTGATTTTAAGTTAATTTTCATGTTAATTTGTACTTAAGTTTGTTTGAAGTTGTTGATTTAGGTTGAAGAACATTTGATGGAGCTTTTAACTAAAATTTGGTGGACTTGTTGGAGAAAAGCATGTGACACGGCCAAGCTAGGCATGGCTTGGCCGTGTCTCTCATCAAAAGAAGAAGAGATCAAGGACAAGGCAGGACACTACCAGGATTAACCAAGCTTGGCCGTGTCCCTCAAGCAAAGTTGGACAGAAGCAGACACGGCCAAGCCACTGGCCGTGTCACATGACACGGCCAGGAGCTTGGCCGTGTCATCCCTTGGAAACAAATCAAAGAACAAGGCAGCAATGGACACAGCCAGAAGCTTGGTCGTGTCCCAAGAAAGAAAAGAAAAACCAAGAGACATGGCCAACAAGCTTGGCCGTGTCACCCTGGATCACTTGGTATACTTGCACGAGGTATGGATTAGTGTGGTTTAGTGGGGAACAAAAAGGATAAAAATGAGTGAAAGGTGGAAGGATTTATGGAAGAAATATAAAACAAATTGGAAAGTGGGAGACAAAGACAAGGAATGATGGGGTGTTTTTAAAATTTAAAAAGAAAAGAGAGAGGGAAAATGGAGGAACATGGGGGGAAAAGAAAACATATTGAATATATTGAGTGGACATTCTCTACACAACATATCATCTTCTTCCTTGGTTCTTACTTGAGAGAGCAAGACACCATTCTCCCAATCTTCATTCACCATTTCCTTTCACACATCAAGAGCAAAGACAATCATTGGAATTGAAGCAAGTAGCTAGTTCTTGAGGATTAGGGTTTTAAGAGGCTTGATTGGAGAGTTGTGAACTTGAGAGAGCTATCATTCATCCTTCAAGAAGAGAGCCATTGGTTCAAGAGAGCTTGGAAGTTCATCATCACACATCAAAGAGGGAGCTACGAAAAAGGCAAGGAGTCCGATTCTTAGCATCTTGAAAAGGGGTTTTTCAAACTCTTTCTTTTAATCCATTTCTTATGTGTTGTTGTTGTATTAAGAATATTGATATTGCAATGAATAACTTTGATTTGGTTTATATTCAAATGAGCATTTGTTTAAAGAATATGATGAGCTAATTTACTCATGCTTTGGGTTGTAGTATATTTGATTGAATGATTTGATTTGATGATTCCATTGATATGCCTTGTTATTGGTTGATTGCATTGAAATTAAAGGTAAATTGATAGATTGGCCACCTATTGATTACTTAATATTGAATGACGGACCGAGAGGAGAAGTTTAATATCGGAACTATGCAATTGACTACCCTAAGAATGAATTAGAAATATAAGTTCTAGGGTTTATTAATTTGCTAATGTAAAATAATTGGTTGTTAATTCATAAATGTGAAAACTAGTGAATTGATAATTGACTAATTAACGTTAAGGAACAAATTAAGGTACAAGGTTATATTAATGGATAATTTGATAATTAAACATTTGATTAAATGGACCTACAACCCTAGGCATTATTTCCATAATTGAATTTATCTTGCACAAAATCATTCATTTTCATTTCTAAGATTAATTACAATTCACCAATCCAATCACACACTCGAGTTTATTATTTCATGTTAATCGAACTATTACACACAATTCCTTCCTTGTGAGATGACCTTGGGGCGATCACCGTTACTGCAATAGCCTCGTATACTTCCGAGTGCCTCTTTGTAGTAGTGTTAATTTAAGCGCAACATGCCGATATCACCAGGGGATCAATCAAAGACTACTTTTACTTGCCCTTTTGGGACTTATGCATTTCGGCGTATGCCCTTTGGCTTGTGCAATGTGCCTACAACTTTATAGAGATGCATGATGTCTATTTTCACAGACATGATAGATGATTTTATTGAGGTATTATAGATGATTTTTCTGTTTTTGGTGATTCTTTTGATAATTGTCTCAGTAAACTTGTTCTTGTGCTTGAGAGATGCATTGAATGTAACCTCACTTTGAGTTGGGAAAAGAGTCATTTCATGGTTACTCAGGGCATTGTATTAGGCCATGTTGTGTCTAGTAAAGGGATTGAGGTGGATAAAGCTAAGGTAGAGTTGATTGCTAAGTTACCCCACCTACCTCTGTTAAGGGAATAAGAAGCTTTTGAGGGCATGCAAGTTTTTACCGGAGGCTTATTAATGATTTTTTCTAAAATAAGCCAACCATTGTGTCATTTGCTTGGGAAAGATGTTCCATTTGAGTTTACTGCACAATGCATGCAAGCCTTTAATTCCCTTAAGGAAAAACTGACTAGTGCACCGGTAATTGTAGCTCCTGTTTGGTCTTTACCTTTTGAAATTATGTGTGATGCCTCTAATCATGCAGTAGGAACTGTCCTTGGGCAAAGGGTTGAGAAAATTTTGAGAGTGATTTATTATGCTAGCTTGACCCTAAATAGTGCCCAAGTGAATTACACAACAATTGAAAAGGAAATGCTAGTTGTTGTTTTTGCCTTAGATAAGTTTAGAGCATATTTAATTGGGTCTAAAATTATTGTGCATTCAGATCATGCAGCTATAAAATATCTTTTGACAAAACAACATGATAAACCTCGCTTAATTAAATGGGTATTTTTATTGCAAGAATTTGATTTTCAAATCAAAGATACTAAGGGAAGTGAAAATGTTGTAGCTGATCATTTATCTAGATTACCTTTCTTTAGTGAAAATCTTGCATCTGATAGCATTCATAAAAATCTAGAAGCATTTCCTGATGAGCAATTGTTTGAGGTGATGAATTCACCTTGGTTTGCAGATATTGCTAACTATCTTGCTTGTGGTATTTTGCATTCTGACATGTCATTTCAGGAAAAGAAAAGGTTTTCGCACATGAGTAAATTTTATTTTTGGGATGAACCTTACCTGTTCCGGATATGCAAAGATGAGATAGTTCGCAGGTGTGTATCTGAGGAAGAACAACTGTGTGTTCTTCAAATTTGTCATGACCTTCACTGTGGTGGTCATTTTGGAGGGAGAAAGACTACAGAGAAAGTGCTTCAAAGTGGATTTTACTGGCCTACTCTATTCAAAGATGCTCAAGAATATTGTAAGCATTGTGACTGCTGTCAAAGAGTAGGTAACATTGGAAGGAGGAATGAAATGCCCCTTCAATCTTATATTGTTGTTGAACAGTTTGATGTGTGGGGAATAGACTTCATGGGTCCTTTTCCCAAGTCTTTTGGTTATGAGTACATTTTAGTTACTGTTGATTATGTTTCAAAATGGGTGGAGGCAATCCCCACCTGTACTAATGACGCTAATGTGGTTGTTAAATTTGTGAAGGAATATATTCTTAGCAGATTTGGCATGCCAAGAGTGATAGTCAGTGATGGGGGAAGTCATTTCTGCAACAAACTTTTTGAGAAATTAATGCACAAATTGAGTGTGAAACATAAGGTGGCGACCCCATACCATCCACAGACTTCAGGACAAGTTGAGACATCCAACAAGCAAATCAAAGGAATTCTTGAAAAAACAGTCAACTTATCAAGGAAGGATTGGGCAAGTAGATTGCATGATGCATTGTGGGCATATCGAACTGCTTTCAAGACTCCTTTATGTATGAGCCCATAAAGATTGGTTTTTGGTAAGGCTTGTCATTTACCAGTGGAGTTAGAGCACAAGGCCTATTGGGCAATTAAGACTCTGAATTTAGATTTGGACAAGGTAAAGAGAGAATGTTTTCTACAGATTTCAGAGTTAGATGAACTAAGGAATGAGGCATATGAGAGTTCTAGGATTTATAAGGACCGCACTAAAGCACTTCATGACAAAATTTTAGTGCGAAAGACATTGAGCCCAGGTATGAAAGTTCTGCTTTTTAATTCTCATCTCCGTCTATTTCCAGGAAAACTCAAGTCTCGATGGAGTGGTCCTTTTGAGATAACTCAGGTATATCCTTTTGGTGCTATAGAATAGCTTAACTCTCGAATGAATGAAACTTTTAAAGTAAATGGACAGAGAGTTAAACCATATAATGAAGGGTTCCAAGAAGTAAGGATCATTGATAGTACTTTGATCTACGATCCTTAAGTCTTGCAGTAATGACCAGCTACACGAAGTTAAAGAAGCGCTAAATGGGAGGCAACCCATCAGTTTGCATTTCTTTTCATAGTTACCATTTTATATTTAGCAATTTTGATTTCATGTTTGGTTTAAATAAATGGAATGGGTGCTTTCATCGGTTTTATTTTTTAATGTGTTTCAGGGTTAATCAAGGAAGAGGATTGCATTTCTTTAAGATTTGGTGACACAAAAAAAATATAAAAAAATAAAAAAAGCCAAAATGGCAGTGAAGGACACTGCCACTTAACACGGCCAAGCCACTGGCCATGTCAAGCAAACCCAAAAATACACAGTCCCTGACACGGCCAACAGGCTTGGCCATGTCACATTGACACGGCCAAGCTTATACCCATGACCCTTTCTTTGTCTTGTAATATTTTGTTTACAGTATCAAACATGGTCAGGGGACATGGCCAAGTCACTGGCTGTGTCCCTCCAAACCCATCAAACAAGGCCAAGCTAAACCAAGCTTGGCTGTGTCACCTCAATTTCCAAGTTTAGAAACACGGTTTAAGCCCTTTTCTTTCATTTAAATCCCTAATTTTCCTTTTTCCTTTCTCTCTCTCTCGACTCTTTCTCTCCAAAACCTCCATTTTTGTTTTCTCAAAGCTTCCAAAATCCCATTAATTCTCCATTTTTCTTCACTAAAACTAGAATCAACTTGTTCAATCTTCTTCTTCTCTCATAAAAAATAAATTAAATCTGTTAAAGCTTCAAAATTTTCCAAATCTATCACTATGCCTAGAACAAAGATGGTGTCCCACCACAAGAGGAGGCAGCCTCTAACTGCAGCTCCATCTTCATCTTCTTCATCTTCAAAGAGAGCGACTCTTTTGGCTAGGGGTTTCTTTCCAATGAGGTATGTAAGCATGAATCCCTTAATGCTCTTCATATTAGGGATAATTTTTATAGCTATGTTCAAAACCTTGGGTGGGAGAAATTAGTCTCCCTTCTACCTTTGCAATTTCAAGAGCTTACTTTAGAATTTTTAACATCTCTTAAGGTTGAAATAGATGAACTAAAAATTTGCTCTAGGTTGAATTTTAAATTGCTTGGGAAATCATGTGTAGTTAGTATTGAGCAATTGAATGCTATATTTGGTTTCCATCAACAAGGAGAAAAATCTGTACCTAAGGGTTTTAAATAGCAATTTGCATGGAGAGCACTGGGCTCGGGAACTTATGTGGCCAAATCGGCCAAAGCAACAGAATTGAGTAATCCCGCTTTAAGATATTTGCATTGCTTTATGTCTTGTGGGTTCTTTGCACAGAAGGAAAGCCCAGGTGTGGTGGAAATTAGTGAGCTCTTTTTCTTAGATTGTGCTTGTAATGCCATACCCGTTAGTGTCGGCTATTGGTTAGCTGATGTGTTTGACAATGTGGCGAACAAAAAGAAGGGTGCTATTTGTATTGGAGGTTTGGTTACTACTTTAGTGACAACCCTTCTTGATGATTTTGACCCGAGTAACTGCTGTATGACTAAAATTTTGGGTAATGATTCGTTAGATTTGGCCACACTTGAGAAGATGCATATGGTTGTGAACAGGGGATGGGCCTATGTGATGGCTTCAGCTGAGCCAAAAGCACCAGGGGTCCGACAAAAGAGAACACGAGTCCATAAGGAGTCCAACTCGGATTCTCTTGATTTGGATGAAGATGCTCCAGTCCCGGACAATAAGGAGATACTTAATAGGATAAAGGCACTGAAAGCAAGGTCGATCTTAACCATGCTACAGTCTTGCAACAGTTGGACCAAATCAATAGCAACCTTGCTAAGATTTTGAGCCTCCATCCTTCAGCTGCATCATCATCACATCCTCCTTCACCGTAGATCAAATTGGCTCTAATCTTTTGAGAGAATTCTTTACTTTCTTGTGTTTAGTTATAGCATATTTTTGTTGTTATTTTTCGTTTTTGTTTTTAATGTTAGCACTTTATATTTTAGTTATTTTATATATTGTATTTTGTTTTTGAACAATTGATGTTTGTGATGAAAAGGTAGAGTTTGCCTCACTAGGGAACGATGGAAAATAGGTTGTACCTTAACTCTTTTTCTTTATTATCCTTGTTTCCATTGAGGACAATGTAATTTGTAAGTGTGGGGTAATCTTTAAGCTTTCCTTTAATTTTTGTTTTGTTTGTCTTTGTGTGTTATTTTGTACGTTGTTCATGGAATAATTGTTGGAAACTTATTGACTTTTCTGTAATTCTAGCATTATATTTGAGCCTTTAGTATCAGCATAGAAATTAGCATTTGAATCATAGATTTGGCTTCAGGAGCGTCTCTGCTTGCTTGATACTCCATCCATGGATTTTACCAGATATCTGCCATGGCATCATTTTGCTAGGAAGCTACTCCATCCTTCTTCTTCATATGCTGACTGGGTTGACTAGATCCACTCACGCACTGAAGTCAACATCCGTTGGTTGGTACCATGGTGGAAGATTTCTTGTATCACCATGCAGACATACTTGATGTATGTTCCTCTTGCTGCTCTTCATCAAGGTACTTGCTATGATCCCCGCCAACTTGGCCGTCAGTATGGAGCTGAGCCTCGCGATTCTAAATTCACTCCCGATTTAGACATGCCTTACTTAACTGAAGCCTACTTGGATCGGCTGAGGCAAAGCTAGCCTGCACGTTACACTTATCGTTTGCCATAGAATTTACATTTGTCAATTCAGAAAGTATATTGTTAGGATGGAAAAATAACTAAAGTAATAATAAGAGACGTTTCTTTTTCTTTTATAATTTGTCATCACCTTTTGCTATTGTGTTTATTTATTTCATCCATATCTGGTCAAATACTTATAACAGTGCACATAGAATAACTTTAACATTAATTCTATTTTATTAAATTGGGGAACAGCCAAACATAAAGCCAGCATACACAAGATCACTCCTGTTGCCAACTAGCCCTTTCGGGTTTTCTAATTGACGATTTTCTCTCATTTAGCCCTAATTGTTGCCTAGCCGGCCCTTTTGGGTTTTCAAAACTAACTTTTGCCTAGGCCGCCTTTTTGGGTTTTCAACCTAGTGAGCTCTTTTTTTTATATACATAAAACCTCTTCAACCTGCCAATGTTTACTGGCTCACTAAACTCGTTCCCGTCCATGTCTGATAGCTTCACTGCACCCTTGTTCATGACTTGTTTCACAACATATGGCCCTTCCCAACTAGGCCTAAACTTCCCTCTTGGATTAGATACATTAGGCTTACATTGTTTCAACACCAAATCCTCAACTCTGAGTTTTATGATCTTAACCCTTCTATTGTAGGCCCGAGCTATCTTCTTTTGATGCAGTTGATGATGATACAGTGCCTTTAACATTCTCTCTTCTAGTAAAGCTAACTGTGTGTACCTGCTCACTACCCATTCTATTTCAGGCAGTTCAGCTTCCAAGACTACTCTCAATGACTTGATCTCAATTTCAATTGGCAATACTGCTTCCATCCCGTAAACCAAAGAGAACGGTGTCATTCCAGTAGGTGTTCACACGCTTGTTCTATATCCCCACAAAGCAAAAGGAAGAATCTCTGACCAATCCCTATATGTCTTGGTCATCTTGGACGGAATTTGCTTAATTGTCTTGTTTGTTGCTTCTACCGCACCATTAGCCTTTGGCCTATAAGGAGAGGATCGGTGATGATGGATTTGGTACTTCGAGAATAAGTCCTTAACTGCTCCTTGAAACTATACTCCATTGTCTGATATCACACAGTGTAGGACCCCATAGCTGCAGATGAGGTTCTTTTCAATAAATCTAGCCATTTGACTTGCACCAAGTTTGTTGAAGGATTCAACTTTGACCCATTTCAAAAAATAATCTACCACTACTATAATGAAACGGTGACCGTTTGAGGCTGTCGAACGTATCTCTCCTATAATGTCGATACCCTAAGTGGCAAAGGGCCAGGGTGGAGACATAGAATGCAATTCTTCAGGAGGCATGTGATTCAAGTTACCATACACCTGACATTGATGGCACTTCTTTATGAACTCTATACAATCTCTCTCCATGGTCAACCAGTAGTAACCTTGTCGAATAATCTTCTTAACTAGGGCCAAACCACTCATGTACGGACCGCAACTTCCCGCATGTATTTCTGACATGACATGCTCCACTTCGGGCTTCCTTAAACATCTCAAATGCACCCCATCAGGCCATCTTTGATATAACTATCTATGGAATGTGATGTATTACAAAGACCACTGCATTATGGCTCTTCTTTCTTTCTTTGTTGCCCTCGACGGGTATTCCCTTTCCTCCAAAAATCGTCTTATAGTATCATATCACGCATCATGGTCTGTATCAGTTTCCATGATTATCTCATATTCATAGCAAGGAGTTGACGAACTGGTCAAAATTAGAGGTTTAAGGAATAAACTAATAGGATTTTCCATGCCGAAGCCAATGTGGCTAGGGCATCAGCCATCTGATTTTCTTCTCTTGATAGGTGTATAAACCTACACTCCTTAAAGTTCTTCTTCATCATGGTCAAGTAATGGTTCTTCTTCATCATGGTCAAGTAATGGTGATATGGTTTTAATTTTTCTTCTTTCAACTCCCACTCTCCATTTACTTGGGATACTATTAGCAATGAATCGCCAAAAACTTCCACCTTATCCACCTTCATAATCATTAGGGTTTCCAAACCAAAGATACAAGCTTTGTATTCCACCATATTATTGTTTGCCCTAAATTTCAACTTTTTGGCTAAAGGGTTAAGTTCCCCTTTCGGCGATTCTAGTATGACTCCCAAACCTGCTCCTTTCCTATTTGCTGCTCCATCAAAATACATTTTCCACCCTTGTACTTCAATTGCCTCTAAATGTTCATCTGGAAATTCCAAGATTACCTCTTCGCTATATGGTAATGGTAGTTGGGCCAGGAATTTTGCCACTGCTCTACCTTTGATTATTTTCCTGGTTACATACTCGATCTCAAATTCTTCTAATATTATCAACCAGCTACCATATTTCCCAATCAAAGAGGGGGTCTCCCTTAAGTACTTCATTGGGTCCAACCTGAAAATTACTTGCACATTATACGATTGAAAGTAATGCCGCAACTTCTTAGAAGACCAAACCATGGCTATACAGGTCTTTTCAATAATACTATACCTAATTTCATAAGGTAGGAACTTTCTACTCAAATAGTAAACTACATGCTCAATCCCTGACTCATCTGCTTGGGCTAGCATGGCTCCTATTGACTTTTCTTCTATCGCTAAGTATAGTAATAGAGGTTTGCTGGGTTTAGGTGGTTTTAAAATAGGTGGATTAAGCAAATACTCTTTTATTCATTCAAAGGCCCTTTGACATTCTTCATTCCGCAGGACTGGCTGATTCTTTTTAAGCAATTTGAAGATAGGCTCACAGATTGTTGTGAGCTTTGCTATGAATATGCTAATGTATTGCAATTTACTAATAAATCCCCAAACTTCTCTCTCCATCTTAGCGGCTGGCATATCTCTGATTGCTTTAACTTTGTCAGGATTAATCTCAATGCCATTCGGGCCAATCACATGTCCCAATAATTTGCCTGAGGTAACCCCGAACACACACTTCTACGGGTTTAATCTTAGCTTATATTTCAATGCTCTATCGAAGAATAATTCTAAGTTTTGGAAGTGTTGTTCCCTTGTATTTGATTTCACCATCATATCATCAACATATACTTCAACTTCTTTGTGCATCATGTCATGAAATAGTGTGGTGGCCATCCTTTGATAGGTTGCTCCAGCATTCTTTAAGCCGAACGACATCACCCTATAACAAAATATACCACATGTAGTAATGAAAGCAGTTTTAGCTTTATCCTCTTGGGCCATTAACACTTGATTGTATCCAGAAAATCCATCTACAAATGAGTGTAGCACACTAGAGGCTACACTATCAATGAGAACATCTATATGAGGTAAAGGAAAATCATCTTTAGGGGAAGCCTTATTCAAATCTCTATAGTCCACAAAGACCCTTATTCTTCCATCTTTCTTTGGCATGGGTACTATGTTGGCTAGCCAATCTGGATATTCTATCACTTCAAGGAACTTTACTTGTATTTGTTCAGTGATCTCTTCTTTAACTAATTTAGCCCACTTAGGTCTTAATCGCTTAAGCTTTTGTTTGATAGGTTTCATGGAGTGTAAGTAGGAATAAGATGTTCGGCAATGTCTCGATCTATACCAAGCATATCCTTATAAGACCAAGCAAATGCTTCTTCATATTTTTTGAATATTTTTTCAAATCTCTCTCTCTCAACAGGAGTAAGGTTAGATCCTATGCTAATATTTTTAGGATTTTTGATTATTCCCAAATTTAATGATTGTGTTAACAAAATTAATATTAAAGATGCTTATGTAACTGCTATTTGAATGTATGCAACCATCAGGAGAAACATCACACAAGTAAGCAAAATCAGACTTTATTGCATTCATTTTGGAAAAGAAAACATCATCATCCTCATACAAAGTAGACAAATTAAAATCAAAATCAATATCATTATTCTCAAAATCATAAGGCAGAATGTCTTCAAACTTCTCTTCAACCAGGGCAGCAATCTCTTCCGGAGTCTTCTTGGCTTTCAGGACAACTTCCTTCTTCTCTTCCGGATTGGATTCTTTGTTGGCTGGCAGGGTGAGTTCTTTCTTCACTTACTCCACTAGCTCGGCAACATCTACAAAAATTTCAAAACCCGGGATCAACTTTCCCATGAACATGATTGGCTCGGGCTTTCCTTGGAGTGGTCCCATGTCTGGAGCTTTAACAAAGATCTCTTTAAGTGGTGGGAGGCTCATCTTCTCATTCTTCTTTGGTTGGGCATTGTTGGCTTCATCATATCCCAATCCCTTCTTAGAAGTTTGAGTTCTATCTAAAATCTAGCAGCTTTGTCAAACCAACCTTACCCTTTTCAAGACCAGCTCCGGGAAGGTAGTTCATGCTCTTCATCATATTCAAGACTTTGGAGTCCACTACTTCATTTTCAGAAATTGCAGCTACTTGGAAACCATTGAGAGGCCTCTCAATCATTTGAGCGTTAACTGTAACACCCCTTCTCGGCCTACATGTGTAAGCCGAGTAGAGGCGCCACACTATCCTAATGTTGCTACCAATTTTACTTAGTCAAATTTTAGTTCCAATTTTACAGAAATTTTGCCAGAGGTTCGCCTAGAAATTTGGGTCCCAAGTGTTGACAAAACTAATTTTTCTGATTTTTGAAAACATTTTTACACAAACCAATGCGAATACAATCATTTTCAATACACTCCCAATGAATCCACCTTATAACCTCAACTACAAACCTGCAAGAAGAATTCACACTTCTAATACAAATTAAAGTAGAGCTTTCTTATTATTACATACTACTAACGTATAGTATAACATAGAAATTCTCAATCTTATATTTTCATATACATGCCACAACTAGCCAACTCATAATATAGGAAATGAAAGGCTACTCTGAGGTGCTACGCTGTGTTGTGCTACTCGATGCTAATCACCAAAATTTACTGCTCCAAACCTACGAGTCAAGAAAACTCAACTCGCTGAGTAATGACGCTCAGTGGGTATTTTATCGATGAAAATATAAGTAAAACATGAAAGCATTTGAACTAAAAGAAAATAATTAAATCAAAAATCAACCAACATTAAACCAATGGAATTTACTATACATCCAGTGTAAATATGCTTCCAACAAATGTAAAAACCATAATTCAAACTCATTTTGCATTACGTAGTTTAAAAGAAACAAGACTTTGGCTCGGGCTCTACTGGCATATAGGGAACCATAGCGACAAGGCAGTGGCCCTCACCAATGTAACATAGGTGGCCCTCACCACCATGGTTATAACCAATTCCGCTCTACGGCCTATACCCGTAGGTAACCGCCGGAGCATTCCAATCACAATTTCACAACATCTCCGCTCCATGGCCTATACCCGAAGGTAACCGCCGGGGTGTATCAAACACAATAAGTGGCAGTACTGCATAAGTTAGTATAGTACACCATACCCTTATCTACCACTCCCAACTACCCAGTAGAGCATAAAGGTTAAAATGATTCAATTTAAGTCTCAAACTTCATTTTAGAATGACTCGAGAAATCATTTTAAAATTCCCATCGCGCTTTGCCATTTACGCCGCGCACCACATTCTTTAGTCAAACAATTACCCTTTTTCACATATTTAACATCCATACTAAACATATCAAACATTTCAAAGCATTCCTCAAAAAGTCACAAATTGACCAAATGAATAGTGTCGCGGCATGTAAAATCGGCAACGCAAAATGGCATGACCAAATGAATAGTAAAATCTGGGTTTTCGTCAAAATTTCAGTCCGTTTCAGTCATGCATTTGACCAAGTAAATGATCTTATTTTTGGCTGAAATTTTACAGAAAACTTATTTCATATGTTGACTAATTACACGTAAAATTTCATTGATAAATTCATTCATTTGCTACCTCAAAAAGCTGCCACAAAAAGAGTCCAGAAATCTGCCATTTTGGAACCATTTCGGCCCAAACATATGAAATACATGGGATAGTTTATTTTTCTTTTTCAAATCAATATGAAGGCTTCTTTAATGATAAAGTGAAGATTCAAACACTTCCCTTTGACAACTTTTGCATGTTTAACCTAAATCAACTAATTAAAGTTCATCAAATTAACTTGCCAAAATTTTTCTCAAAACCTTTGATTTAAATTAAATTTAAACAACTCAATTGTCATAAGAACCCAAGAACATAACTCAAACATTTAATTTAAACTCAATCAATACATTTAAGCATCTACATAAAAAATTCCATAACCCAAAGTTTGTAAGAAAAATAAAATTTCTTTTATGGTAAAGTATTTTTCCAAGGTAAAGTACCAAACCTTGTTCATTTAATTCCCTTTTGCCTTTCCTTCTTCTCCTTCCTTAATCTTTGTTTCTCCTTCAAGAAATTCAAGAACACAACCTTAAACATAACCCTTAGCAATTTAGAACAATAAGCTATCCTCCATTTCTTTTCAAACTAAACCCTAATCTAATCTTATTAAACCTTAGAAACCTTGATTCTTCCATTTAATTAATCAATATCATCACTACTTAAAATTTTCCCAAATCCACCATAAGAACCCTAATTTCCAATCTTCCAATAGATATATAAATACTTAAAATTGATACTTGAAAACCTTAAAACTTACCTTGAAAATCAAACTTGACAAAAATTTAGAAATCCTTTGGTGTTCTTCCTATGGTGGCCGAAATTTGTGGGAGAGTTTGTGGGAGAGAGATTTTGCTCCTCTTGTTATGATATATATAGTGGAAATGATGTCCACTTTTGGGTTGGATGAATGGTTTATGACCATTTGTCCACACCTTTTTCTTTCTTCTTTTTTTAACTTTTAAATGGCTAAATATGATTGGCTATTAAAAGATTTTTATATTTTCCTTTCCAATTAAGTCCTCCAACTTGTCCCTCTTCCCATTGGATACCTTAACTTGTTCCATATCACCCATATGGTCCACATGGAACCGGGCCCATTTTACGCTCCGGCGATTAATCGGTCGTAACTTTTAAACCGTATAGTTCCACGAGGCAAACTACATATGGTTTTGATCCTCTCGACCTCTACTTTCTATTTCTAAGGTCTACTTTAGGTTTCCAAGTTGTTTTGAAAAATTACCAATAAGCCCTCGACTTTTTACAAAATTCCCTTTAGGTCCTTTCTTTGCTCAGGTTTTGCCCGGGCTCTATTTCTATTGACGATTATTTCATATTCAACCCCTCGACATACTTTACACACTCGTGTGTTTATTTCCTACTTTAGATTCATGTATAAATTTTAATTAATAATGACCAACATGTCCCTAGTCAAAATCCCCTATATCTTCCAAACCGTGCGTTTTCTGGAAAAACCGTTATGCGTCGTTGCTACCCGATTTTTCTCTATTCTCCATTTTTGGAATCTGTTATGTGCACTATTAAGAACCTCCAGTATAACTTTTGGAAATTATAGTTACCTCCCCAAAAATTTTTGAAATTACAGTCACCTCCCCAAAACTTTGCATTTTTTTCAATTAGGTCCCTTTGGTCCTATAGCCTTATCTAGGCCCGTTGTCAGGAATTATCTTCTCCTTTCCCCTTCTCTCACTGTGCACGTGACTGCTATGCATAAATGCGGTGACGGATGTGACATTAACAATCACATTATCTTCGGCCTCGATGACCACTGTCTCATCTCTGTTAGGGAACTTGATCTTTTGATAAGGAAAGGGTGGATGTGATCTCTCCCCTCCTCCGGTAAATCCGCATCTGGGAAAAAAACCGCTCTCATATTAACTTCACTCTTCTCTTGAATGTCTTCACATTTCATTACTCCTCCAATTTTTATGAAGTTGATCAGCTCCTCCGGTGTTATGGAGGTAGAAATTGGCATGCTAGCTAAGGCCTTGGCCATAGTTTCTTGGTGCTTTTTAGAAGTAGCCAATAAATCCCAAATACTAACAGTTGCTTGGGTTCTTTTCAATTGCTTGAGCACAGTATCATCTTCCTCTTCTTTATTCCCTACTTCAACTTCCTTTCCCTTATTAATTTCTACCTCCTTAGGCGATGGCCTTGCATAAGGCTTACCGGATCTAGTGTTCATTACTTCATCTTCTTCAGGCTTGGGCCAAGTCCATTCCTCCTTCTTGGATACAAGATTGTCCTCAATATCGCTTGAATCCCAAAACCCATTGACAACATAAATTACTACTTCTTTACCCATCATAGCTTGTTTAATTTTGCCAAATACCTCTTCTTCTTTGGTTGCTTCTCTACCCACATCTTGAAAAGAAGACATGACAAAACTTTCATGCAAACCTCCTCCAATCATGAAGGTTGCCGGTGGTGGTACTCTATTGAACTTCGATAATGGGTTGTCTTTGGTGTTTGTCTTGTTGGGCTCGAGCAACTTCCCACTATCAATTAAATTTTGGATCTCATGTCTCAACCTCACACATCTATCCGTGTCATGCCCTTGTATTTGATGAAACTGACAAAATGCTTAAATGTCAAAATTAGGTGGGAGAGGGTTAGGCAAAGGACGAGGATTTAAGGGTTGTAACAATCCCTTTCTTCGAAGCTTATTGAGAACCCAAGACATCGATTTCCCTAATTCTGAAAACTGGCTCCTTGTTCCTTAGTTAGTAGCATTGACACCGACTGCCTTTTGCATGCTTTGGCTACTAGATTGATAGTTTCCTTTCTCGTTCCTTCTTGTTGAAAAATGGTTCTTTTCTCTTTCCCATTCTTCAATTTGCAGACCAGCTTGGAGGAGATCTTTTAAATCACGAATGAGTGTATGAGACATCCTTTCATGAAGACTAGGCAACACCCCTCTCACAATCATCCTTATTTGATCAGATTCATCGGGCCTTTTCTTGAGCAAAGCGGCCTTATTTCTCCATCTTTTCACATAATCCACAAAATTCTCATTTGGCCATTGCCTAATGGACTCAATTTCCATTAAGGTAACTTCCATTTCAACATTGTATCCATATTGTTGGATGAAGGCCTTGTATAGCAAATCCCAACTCTTTTGTGTTCCATCATCTAAGGTATTGAACCAATTTTGGATAACATGATCCAATGAAAGCATAAAGTACCTTAGAGTTTGAGCCTTAGTAGCTCGGGCAGACTGCATAGCAGTGATATATTGTTTCACATGGAGGTGAGGATTTTCGGTTCCATCAAACTTTGCAAAAGATGTCATCTTGAATTTATAAGGGACCTCCTCATCTTGTTCAAATAGTTTTTCGATCTCAGACATCTCTTTGATTTTCAACTTCTTCTCAAATTTCTTTTCTTAATTAGCAATCATCTTCTCAACATCAGATGTCTCAGTCTTTTCAACAGTTGTCTTCTAAACAACCTTCAGATCTTTCTTCTTGTCTTGAGGATCTTGGAAGTATTGAGCCCAATCATCATCAACATCAATGATCACCTTATCATCATCAAAAACCACTTCACCAAGTTTAGTCTTCCCTTTGTCCTTTGGCTTCTTAGTGCTAGCAAATGCTTTGGCATGATTTCCTAAAATTGCAGTCAATTGGTTCTTCATGGTCTCAGCTAGGGCCTCTTTTATTTCTTCCATCTTGGCATTGAGGGCATCATCCACCATTTTTCGAATTTGTTCGGGCTTCTTTGCTTTTTGTGAGTAAGTGATTGAGTCATTGCTAGATTCTTTGCTTCCGGCATAGGTCGGATTGTCGTAAGCTTTTGAACTGTCGTAATCCAGGGCTGTGAGCCAAAAAGGATGATATGAGATGCAAATGTATGTATGTATGCATGTATGCACAAACAATCAACAAAGAAAGATAAATAGAACGTTCCTTCCAACCTTATAACCTCTACACACGGATGGCAAGTCTCTTTTCCTAGGTAATGTGGTTAACAAAATACCAACACGGGGTATCTTGTTTTTCGAATAATTCCCTCGGACGTTTCAACCAATAGTTATATTTTCAAAAATGGAAATCAGTTCATAATAATTCCCATTAATTAGGTTTTAATCCATTTAACCAACTATAGTAGCTTTTATGCTATATTGGATTAAAACTAAATTAAGAGGTTTATTATAAATAGATTTCTCACTTGAAAAAGTAACTAATGATTCATGCCAAAAATAAGCCCATGATTAATTATTCTTAGTATAAACTAGGCTCACAATTGATTTTTGGTATTTTGTAATTGACCTAAATAATTTGCAAGTTCTTTATAAGAAAAGGTTTTAAAAAAGATTTTAGAAAAAAAATAGATTTTTGGGCTTAGTATTTGGGTCATGAGCAAAGATTTTTAGATTTGTTTTTAGCAAAGTTTTATGTCCAAAGACCCTCTTGAAAAATTTTAAAAATAGTTTTGGTCTTTTAGACTTTAAAGAAAAAATTATTTTGAGCTTACAATATACTTAGGTCATATTAGAAAAAGAAACAAACCAAATAAGCCATGATTTAAACCAAGATAAATTAACCATAGTCAAACAACATGCATTTGGAGTAAAACCTAAGGAAAGTAACTAGGCCAATTATATGAGCTTTAGTCTTTGGGTTAAAGAGCTTAGGTTCCCATAGCAAGTATATACCAAAAGGTACGAGGCTATGAGTGGTTATGCCATGCTCAATCTCCATACCTTGAGTGAAAGTATGGTATCCCTCACAGAACACAACATGGGTAACACGGGCGTCCTAACTCACACACACGATGCAATCTAATATGATGTAATGGATAATATCATTATAAGAAAGAATAGAATAATATAAAGACCAATGGAAACAACTTCTCTTATCCCCATTGCAGTCGCCACTGTAAGCGGGGATTTTTACCCCCATTCCTAGTGGAATGGTTCTTGCGACTTTGACACTGTTTAGGCTCGGGGCCTTAGAGAACACGGACTTAAGTCCTAAGAAAATGGAGTCGCCACCCGGATGGGCCGGGAAAAAGAAAGGGGTGTATGACTCGATTCCTAAGGAATCCCCAACTTCCTAATGGGTTCGGAAAGTTGGGTATGTGTGGGGAAGGTGAGAAATGGTCCAGCACCCCCATAACGCCTGGTTCATTGGAACCAGCCTCCTTTGCAGGTTTTAATATTATAAAATTCTTAAGTATAACAATATTATCCATATTACACGCAATAATTGAAATAAAGCATCATTATATTAAAATCAAAGCAATGTCCAAACAAAGCAAATAAATGGACACCCATCCAAAGATGGAAACATGTCCTTACATCATCCATGTCTAAACTAATAGGACACCACCAAAAGGCACAAACATGTCCTTTACATTGGTCTAAAATATAAAAACAATTTAAATTACATGATATTTAACTTATGTGGTACCCACAAAGCGAAAACATACCTCTTACAATTTTAATACTAAAACAAACAAATAATAACAATAAAGAAAACATCCATCCATGATAAATTAAATAAATCAAGCATCAAAATTAAATAAATCAACCATCAAAGCATATAATAAACTATATAATCAAATCTCTAAAATTAAATAAAGCAAGTAAAGATACAAATTAGGGTTTAGGGGTAATATCATAAAATTAGGGTTTTGGAATCCTAAGATATTAGGATTTATAGTTCGTGGTTTACTGGATTGTTGTTTTAAGTTTGCTGGATCATGGCTTTAAGGTTTAGTTTTACTAAATTAGGTTTTAAGTTCACTGAATTAGGGTTTAAGAAAATTTAGGATTTAAGAAAATAGTTTAGAGTTTTATAAAAATAATTATGATTTTAGAAACTGTAAAGTAGGTAAGGGTTTGGAGATTTAAGAAACATTTGGAAATTTTGGAAAAAAGTTAGTGGAAAACAGTTTAGGGTTTTTTAAAGTTTTTGGAAATAGGAGAAATGATTTAAGGTTTTTAAGGTTTTTGAAAACAGAAGAAATGAATTAGGGTTTTTTTGAAGACAGAAGAAATAAATTAGGGTTTTTGGGGTTTTTGGGAATCAGAAGAAACAATTAGGGTTCTTAAGGTTTTTGGAAATAGAAGAGTACTTTTTAGGGTTATTGAAACAAATATCAAATTACTACATATTTAAGGATCAAAGTACTGTGTGCATGTTCTTATTAATCAAAGAAACAAAGCTACCGTAAATATATAATCTATGATTAAAGATCAAACCTGCGTAGTTGGTTCCACCAAAAAGTTGCTTTCTGGATGAACAAATACAAAGGCAAAGTTGCTGCCTTTGACGAATTGTTGGTTGCTTGCTTGTTGCTAACTCTTCTCTGGCTAGGGTTTTTTTGTAATCCAAGTTTCAAAGTCCAATTTTCGATCCCCTAATCAAAGTCCCATCCCTTAATTATGAGTTTTAAAGTATTATTTATAGGAAAAATTATAAGACTAATTCTAGTTGTCTAAGGAAACTAAAATTAATTAGGAAAAGAAACCAAAAACCAAATAGAATTTGGTTTCTGAAAAAATTGCGTGGGAAAATTTTGCTGGCGAAATTGTGAGTGTTGGCAAGGACTGCAAGAGCTGGCGGGCGAAAATTGCGAACTAGCTGGGCGGCCAGCCAAATTGTCGTAGGCTATTCCGCCCGTAGGAAATTCCTACGGGTGAATTGGCCTTGGCCAATTGGACCTTCGGCAATGAAATTCTTTCATCGCTTATTTTTATTATTATTATTATTATTATTTATTATTATTATTATTATTTATTATTATATTTTTTATTAACTTCACCGTTTTTATTTTTATTAAAAATAATAAATACTAAATACTAAAATAAATATTATTTAATTAAAATACCATAAAAATTATTTTGGACTATATAAAAAATAACGGATTGGACTGGGTTAAAAATTAAGGGTCTACAGTACCTGGCAGTCATCATGTGCACTCCCAGCATTACCAGCTGAGCTGCCTAACCTAAGATCGGGTAAAAGACAAAATTAGTATTATTATTGAATTTCATAAGAAAAATGACTTACTTATATTATTGTCTTTCAGGTGAACATTGCTTGGTGGATAGCCGATGAGAAGGTAAGTTGGACCACCGACATGAATAATGCATTACCCCTGTAGAAATCTCATCGAATCATTGCTAGGCCTATTTCTAGTGGCTGGTTTCTTAGTGAGAGAGTACATAACTATTTCCTTGACCCAGCGCAGAGGCAAGTGCCAGCTAATATCCCTACATCTGTATAGACCTGCATATCTATACTGGAGATTCTTAAAGACATGCCTGAAATGGATATGATGTTAATGCATTCTTGCTTTGACCAGACTTGTCATGTAATGAGTTCATACGGGACCAGTTGTTACACTTTGAGGTCTCTCCTAATGGTGTTGAAGATATAGAGGAAGAAGGGGATAGAGAAGAAGAAGAAGAGGATGATGATAACATGGGGGAAGAATATGAGGAAAATGAGGATGAAGAGGATGATAGTGATGGTGAGGAAAATAATAAGGATGAAGAAGAAGAAGAGAGGGATGAGGAGGAAGATGGTACAAGGAATACTGCCACGATGAAGCTATGGTTGTCTCCTCCTAGGTTGATCAGACATAATCTTTTGTGAATCCTAGACTTTCCTTGTCATGATGATGATGATACTCATTTAACTTCAATTTTTATTGGTAATGGAAAAATCAGGTGGTCCTAATCATGATGGAGCTGGCCATCTCATGTAGCTATACTGCAACCAGATGTGCCTCCATAGAACCTTATGTTGATCCATCTTTCAGGTTTTAGGGCTTCAATTTGAGCAACTAGTTTGTAATTCATGTTTCATATTTATATGCTGAATGTATCCATGAAAATGCATGAACCTAACTTTTCCTTTTCTAGCTCACAGAGAATGCTTGAAGAGCAGAATCATAAGCTGCAGGAGGAATTGGCTGCTAGTCGTTGGCATGTAGATAATCTTGAATGAAACTTCTAGGACTTTAGATTTCAAGGCTATAGGGATCCTGGTGCATCCTCATCAAGAAGGCCCTGGGTGGATGACCATGATGTGCCACCTTCCTTCTTAGGCATCGACTATGATAGGACCGATTTTTAGGATAATTGTGATCCAGATGCTTCTTCCTCGGGAGGAAACTGGGCAGATGATATGCCCTCACCTCCAACAGATGATGAATTTCTAAGGGCTTTATTAAATTATAGACCACCTCCCCCTTCACGGTGATCATCTTCAGAAAATTTGGATTTAGGCTTATTGTAAATAAAATAAGAAATCGTGCATAATAAAATATATAATATTTTGACTTTTCAATTTTTTTTAATCTGGACATTTTTTTGCTTTGACTTTTTTACTTTTAGATGTATGTATAGAGATTCATTACCATGTTGAATTCATTCAAAATGAATTTGATATGGATTAAAATCTTAATTAAATCCAGAGAACTAATACCCATGCGGATTAGGTTTTAAAAATTTCCAATTTCATAACGAATTCCAAATTCAAACCTAATTCAACATGGACACTTTCATCTAAACCTAATTTGACATGGAAAGACAGTACATGCTTCTGCTATATAAATACCAAATTTCCCTCTTCTTCTTCTTTCATTAAAATACCAAATCTTTTTTGGCCATTCTTAAATCAAAGTATAAAATTTAACTTCAATATTTCCTTTTACAAAACAAAAACATTTTCAATTTTTAAGTCCTTCATAATGACCGAAGCTAATTTTAAAAAGATAAAGAATTTATTCATGACCATCAAGCCTACACATTGGGAACATATATCATGGTCTCATTTCAATATTTTAAAGTGCTTCCAAAATGTCAAGTTGGACCAGTCATATTTACATGCCATGGCTTCCTTTTAGGACGTAAAACCTAGGACTTTCAAGATAAACAACTTTGAAATTTGTCCAGTGATTGAAGAATTTGAAGCTATTCTCGGACATCCAAGCAATAATCCAATGGCATTACCCATACTGACTTCCAAAACTCATCAAAAGACAGATATTATTTCAACTCTCGAAATCCAAAGTTTTGCAACTAACCAAAGGTGAGAAAATCTTGCTTGGTCCATTGATCAATTTTCACACTTCTCATTTGGCTCCCACCAAAGCTTGGGGATGCATGTTTTGCTTGTGCTTGCTTGGCCAATTCCTACTTGTTTCTCCTAATGGCGACATAGATCCATTGTAGACCAAATGGAGGGAGGATTCTCACCAGTACCCGTGATCATGGCTGAAACCATAATTAGATTGGATCAATTTAAGACAGATTCTTTAAGGAGGTTAGCTAGAAGTCCCTTGCTTCTTTAGGTAATTACCTAAACAACCCTTTCGAGTTTTCCATTTATGCTTTTTTTTAATGCTCTAATTTTTACCTAGCCTGCCTTTATGGGTTTTCGAAAATAGTGAGTTGTCCTAATTTTTTCCTAGGCCTCCCTCATGGGTTTTCAACCTAACAAACTTTTTTTTTGTGTTGGTTCTAATTTTTTTCTAGACCGCCCTTACGGGTTTTCGGAACTAGCGAACCTCTCTAATTTTTTCTTAGGCCGCCCTCACGGGTTTTCAACCTAATGTGCTTTCTCTTATATATATATATATATATATATATTGAATTATTGCTTGCCTTCATAGGTCTTGCCATAGGAGTGCCTTTGCTTGCTTGACACCCCATTTATGTACTTTGCCAAATATTTACCACGACATCATTTCACAAGGAAATTGCTTCATCTTGCTACCTTATATGCTGAATAGGTTGAGTGGATCTAATCACAAACTATAGTTAACATCCGTTGGTTGGTACCTTGGTGAGGGTTTTGAAAACAAGATTAGGGTTTTTAGAGTTTTAATTTGGAAATTAGGGTTTTAATTTGGAAAATATGATTTTAGGATTTTACAGGTTTAGGATTAGGGTTTTCAGGCTTGGGATTTAGGTTTTAGTTTTATAAAATATTATTAGGGTTTTGGCATTCAGAAAACAAAATTTGGTTTTGGGGTTTAGAAAGCTGAATTAAGATTTTGGTATTTGAAAAACAAATTTAGGGTTTTTGTATTTGAAAAATAGATTAGGGTTTTGGTAAAAGTTTAGTTATTGTAAAAACTTTCAAGCTACTTTAACAATTGATTTTTGATAAATATTTTGTATGGGACATGGCTACTGGACATGGTTAAACTAATGACTATATACTGATGAATATATATTGGATATGTCTATCTACTGGAATTATTTTGGATGAAGAATAAATATGGTCAATGTTAAAAATAAAATCACCAAAGCTTCTTGTATTGAGTTTAAATGAATTAAATTTAGAGAATGCACCTTCTTTTATTGATTCCACCAAAATTAAATATTGATCCAAACTTCTGTTTGCACTAATCTGAAACCTTGGCTGAACAAAATCAAGATAGTAGCTACTGCATTGTTTGATAGTACTCTGGGTTTGATGGTTTTTCTTTTTGTTTTAATAATCTTTGCTAATTGCTTGGTTGCTCCGTATTAATTGATGTATTGTTAATCCTTTCTCTGTTCTTTTCATCCTGTATTTATAGTAAATACATTAGGTTAAAACCTTATGACCGAGCCTTTAATTTCCTATCTAAACATGATCACTATGAAGCATATCAAATTAAATCATTTTGAATTCGAGGGAAACCATGACCATGTCGGATTAAAATAGGTTTAATCCAATGTGGAACAAAGTCCATATAGAATTAGATAGTCTAATAGGAATGGAAAAGCCCCATATCGAATTAGAATTTAACTAATTTGATATGGAGAAGGGTCCATATTGAATTAGAGTGATTTTATATGGACCACCATATCGAATTAGAAATCAACTAATTCGACACATTGCAAGGTCCATATTGAATTAGAGTGATTCTAATTCGATAAAAACCACTATATTGAATTAGGATCACCCTAGTTTGATATGGACATCGTCCATATCGAATTAGGCATGCTGTAATTTGATATAGACCATCCATATTGAATTGGACAAGCCTAATCCGATATGACATGATCCATATCATACCAAACTTGCTTCAAACTCAAATCAAACCATTTCAGGTCTTTAAAAAATTGAACCAGACTTATTTTAGGCCTTATAAAGCTGGATCAATCTAATTAGAAGCTTAGAATAGGTTTAAGCTTATTAAGAATGGACAGAACATGGCTTAGGCCTTCTTTACTTAGGATCGAACTAGCTAGGGCCAAAATCAAGTGTCTACACTATGGAATGGAAGACTACCAAAAATTTCATACCTTAGAGTGTTTGGATGCAAATGCTTTATATTGAATACAAAGGATAATCTTGGAAAATTCTCATCCAAATTGAATGAAGGCATATTTTTAGGATATACATCATCTAGCAAAGCATATAGAGTATTTAATAAGAGAATACTAGTAGTTGAAGAATTAATTCATATTGTTTTCGATGAATCCTCTAAACTTGATCAAAGGAAAAGTAGTGTTCTAGATGATTTTGTAGGTACATTTGAACAACAAGAGACAATCAATGCTCCAAGGAACAATTTTGATGAACAAGAAGAAGAGTCTCAAGTGCTACCCAAAGATTGGCATTGCAAGAAGGATCATCCAAAAGAACTAATCATTGGTGACACCTCAAAGGGAGTAACTACTAGATCTCAATTTAAATACTTCAATTCTAATGTTGCTTTGTTTCTCAAATTAATCCAAGGACCATTGAGGAGGCTATTAGTGATGAGTGTTGGGTGATTGCTATGCAAGATGAACTCAACCAATTTGAGAGAAACAAAGTGTAGGAACTTGTTCCTAAACCTAAAGATCATCCAATTATAGAATGTAAATGGGTATATAGGAATAAGCTTGATGAAATGGTCTCATTACTATAAATAAAGCTAGATTGGTAGCCAAAGGCTATAATCAAAAGGAAGGAATTGACTATGGTGAGACATTTGCTCCCATTGCTAAACTAGAAGCCATTAGAATACTGCTTGCATTTGCATATCACATGAATTTTAAACTTTTCCAAATGGATGCTAAAAGTGCATTTCTAAATGGGTTTATAAATGAGGAAGTTTATGTTGAACAACCTCTCGGTTTTGAAGATTATGAATTTCCAAATCCTGTTTTTAAACTTACCAAAGCACTAATGGATTGAAACAAGCTCTAAGAGCTTGGTATGATAGACTTAGTGTATATATCCTTGAAAATGGATTTTCAAAAGGTAAAGTTGACACAACTTGTAATATCCTCATATATGCTCTAGAAGTTTTGATTTTGTTATTGTTATTGTTGTTATTGTTGTTGTTGTTATATTGGATTGTATATATGTGTTAGTTGCAAGAGAAAAGAAATTGGGAAAGAAAATAGGGTTTAGAGAGAATGGTATATGTTGTGTATATGATGATATATATAACATATAAATTGGTCAAATGAAGAGTCAAGGGGGTAGAGATATTTATTTGGTTATTGGTGAAATGACTATTAAGGGCATTGGATTAAAAAGAAAGCTAGAACAAATGATAAAATGGTGTTTTGGTAATTGTTTGAATTGGAACACTTGGTGGAGATTAAAAGAAGAGTTGACTTTATTTTTGTGGTTCATTTCTTCTTTCTTCTTTGTGTGGCCGGCTCCTTCATAGACAAAGGAAAACAAGAGACAAAGTGAAGATCTTGATGTGTTAAGCTCAAATTGATGGAAGATTGAAGTGATCTAGTGGATGATACAAGAAGTCTTATAACTTTGGTAAGTTCTCTTGTGATCTTTGTGTTTATTTGAAATGATATTTGAGTTTGATAGATTTTTAAGAGTGTGTTGGTTGATTTTGAGATGTGAGAAGTGTTTGAGTGATTGGATGATGGATGTTGAGTATGGATTGAAGAAAAGAGTAAGTGGTTGGAAGAGATGATGTTGTATATGTGGTGAGGGTTTTGAGATGATTTTGTGTTTTGTGCTTGATGTGTGTTTGGCTTGTTTTGGTGTGTTGCAAGTTTTAGATGAGTTTTGAGTATGTTTTGTTAAGATGGTGTGAAGTGGATGTTGTTGGATAAAAGTGTTTTGTTGAGTGTTTGGTTGTTTTGGTCGGAATCTTGATTTGTGGCCGGACACGCCCATGAGCACGTCCAGGGTCTTTAGGCGTGTCAATTGTGTTGGAGGCAGTAGGTTTGACATGACCAGTAGCACGCCCGTGTTATTGAGCGTGTCATAGCTACTGTGAGATTTGAGAATTTACACGCCCAGAAACAAGCCCATGTTGTTGAGCGTGTAAATACTTCTGTGTTGTGGAGTTAGAGCACGGTCATGGAGACGCCCGTGTGGGTGAGCGTGTCAGGGTTAGGGTTTGCCCTAATTAATTCCTAATTGGATTATCTCTTGTGTATCCCTAAACAAGTATATGCTATTACTTTTGATTTAGGTCTTGAAGATAGTGATTAATCATTGATTTAAGAGGTAGAAGGATCTTGAACAAGGAAGTGTTAAGAGTGGTGTGATTTGTTTTTAAGGTAAGTACAAAACCTATATGATTGTGTGTAAGTTCAAATGTGGCATTATTACATTGTTAATTTATTTGAGCAATGTGTATTGTTATGTTTATATCATTGATGATATATATATATATGAATAATGTGAATGACATGATGATGCAAATGAATGTGTTTATGAAAGATTGAAATGTTATGTTGTGAATTGAGATGAAATGGAATATAGAGCCATTGTGATTGGCTATGATGATATAATTGAATGATGTATGGCATGTTTGCCTAATTGATGAGAAAGATTGAGAAAGAGTTTGATAAAGAGAATAATGAAATAAGTGTATGCTTAATATGATATTCAATTTCAGAGTTCTGGTTTTTGGAGGCATGCCTATTTAATGAAAGGTAACAGTCTTGCCGGGTTGAGGATCTCTTCAAATTGAGTTGAATTGAGGTCCAAGAGACTGGGTCTGTTACACTATGATAATTGATATTATGAGATATTTGATTTGTAACAGTCTTGCCGGGTTGAGGATATCCTCGAGTTAGATGAGTTGATGATCCAAGAGACCGGGTCTGTTACGCTATCCATGGATAGAGATATATATATGTATATGTTGCCTACGGGCTTGATAATGGTGTTTATGAACCAAAGCAGTAACTCTGAATTCGGAATATCGTATTAAGTACTTGATGGGCCCATAGGTGTCTAGGTTTTATGTATAACATAAATGTTGTTCTAATGTAATGGAATGTTAATATTACTTATATAATGAAACGGACTATTCACAGAATATTGTTTGTTGAGTATGATCTTTACTAATTGTGTGTGTATCATTGATGTTGATTTATTAATACAAATGTGAAACATTGCATTGCACTAAAGCATAACATTAGCATGAATTGTCTTACTAAGCCCTTGGCTTAGCGCGATAGTGTTTGATCGCGCAGGTAATAGGGTTGAACCCGAGAGCTCTTCGAGACCGAGTGAGAGTAGACAGTGAAGAGTTTATTTTGGGAACTTAAAGATCAGAGGAGACTTGCCAATCATGTATAATTCTTTTATATTTTGTAAATATGGGTTATAATGTAAATATATGTATAATTGTAAATACGTATTCAAATGCTTTCATATATGTAAATGTTTTCTATATTCCGCTGCGTAATATTTAAATGTATGTATATATATATCTAATATGTTTTGTTTATAAGTAAATGATTTACTTTTCTATAATATATAACGATAAGAGTATTGTATCAAGTTTAAAATGTTTTGAATGTTAAGAAAATCCGTAGCATTCCTATATTCGATACATGTATACTACATTGTGGTGTATGTAGTGTGTATGTATTGGGTGTGGGGGTGTTACAATTGTTTTGGTATCAGAGCCTAGGTTTGAGATTCTCAACCTAGGTAAAATGTAAGAAAAAGACTATTTTGATTTTAAAAAGTGGTTTTTGAGTAAAATATATGTTTGGGATTGGCAATCTCTGATCTTTAATAAGATGTATTCTGCTGTGTTTGCAGAAATAGGTTGTGATGGATCCTCATTTGCGTCAGTCAGTTGAGGGTAGTGAGGAGAGTGTAGCTCCGGAGGATAGAGCTAGAGTTGATAGTGCTGGGGAGGCACCTGTTTCAGTGTTGGGGAGACCAGTTGGTGAGGAGGTTCCGCCAGCTTGGCTTAGGCATGTGATAGAGGCTTTGAGACAAGCACCAGTGCAACCAGTGCCACCACCCCCTCAGCCTGTGGTACCAGTGAGGCACTATGATAAACTAAGGAAGTATGGAGCGGAGGATTTCCTTGGTACTACTGATCCAGCTGTAGCAGAACAGTGGCTTGACAAAGTACAGAGGATCTTTATTCAGTTGCAAGCCACCCCAGAGGAAAAGTTTGATTATGCAAGATCATTGCTACAGAAGGATGCATACGACTGGTGGAGGACAGTGCCCCATTCTATGGATGATCCACCGATCTTGTCATATGCGGATTTTCTGAGAGAGTTTGAGTTGAAGTATACTCCTAGGGAGTACAAAGACATGAAGAAGATGGAGTTCTTAAGCTTGAAGCAAGATAGCAAGACTGTAACTGAGTATGAGGTGGAGTTTATTCGATTGAGCCAGTATGCTGGGGGCATTATAGCTGATGAGATAGATAGATGCAGGAGATTTGAGGAGGGATTGAGGCCCTCTATCATGTGTCTAGTGGCTGGATCTAGATATCATGATTTTTCCCAGCTTGTGTCAGCAGCTCGGAGTGTGGAGCGAGCTCAAGTTATTGCAGCTGCTTCAGAGGAAGAGGTTAGGGTTAGGAGGCCCCAGTTTGAGGCAGGGTCTTCTTCTGTTAAGAGAGGTAAAGGAAGCTTTGTTCTTAGAGTTAGTAGGAGTCAGAGGTCAGCTGGTAGGTCAGTGCAGTTTCAGAGACAGAGATTTAGACCTACAGCTTCAGTGGCGAGTGCTCCGACCCCAGTGACTCAGAGATCCGCTCTACCTGTGTGTGCTCAGTGTGGTGGATCACATAGGGGTGCTTGTTGGAGGTATAGTGGGTCAGCTGTGTGCTTCAGATGTGGATCTCCTGAGCATTTTATTAGAGATTGTCCAGAGAGACAGGAGCGGATGTCAGTTGATACTGCAGCTTCTCGACCTAGTGTGAGGGGAGGTCGAGCAGGCAGAGGTAGCAGCTAGGAGGTTGATTAGAAAAGGGTGTGATGCTTATCTTGCTCATGTGGTAGATACTAGAGTAAGAGGTTCTCCTATTGATAGCATTGCCACAGTTGCAGAGTTCCCAGATGTATTCCCAGAGGAGTTGCCAGGATTGCCTCCTGAGAGAGAGGTGGAGTTCGGTATTGAATTGTTGCCTGGTACCACTCCTATTTCTATTACTCCTTATAGAATGGCACCAGCAGAATTGAAGGAATTGAAAGTGCAATTACAGGAGTTGTTGGACAAAGGATTTATTCGCCCCAGTGTTTCTCCTTGGGGAGCTCCTGTGCTATTTGTGAAAAAGAAAGATGGTACTATGAGGTTGTGTATCGATTATAGGCAATTGAACAAGGTGACTATTAAAAATAAATATCCTTTGCCTAGAATCGATGATCTCTTTGATCAATTGAAGGGTGCAGCTGTGTTTTCTAAAATTGATTTGAGATCTGGGTACCATCAATTGAGAGTTAAAGCTGAAGACATTTCCAAGACCGCCTTTCGGACCAGGTATGGGCATTATGAATTTTTATTATGCCTTTTGGTCTAACGAATGCACCTGCAGCTTTTATGGATTTGATGAATAGGGTGTTCAGGCCCTATCTGGATCATTTTGTAGTGGTCTTCATCGATGACATTCTGGTGTATTCGCGGAATGAAGAGGAACATGATATGCATCTGCGGATTGTGTTGCAGATTTTGAGAGAGAAGCAGTTGTTTGCCAAATTGTCGAAATGTGAGTTCTGGTTGGATCAAGTCGCTTTTCTCGGACATATTGTTTCAGCAGAAGGCATTAAAGTTGATCCGAGCAAAGTTGAAGCTATATTGAATTGGAGTCCACCCAAGTCAGTGACAGAGGTTAGAAGTTTTCTGGGTTTGGCAGGCTATTACCGATGGTTTGTGAAAGGGTTTTCTTTGATAGCTACTCCACTCACCAGATTGCTTCGTAAGGGAGTGAGATTTGTGTGGACGGATCAGTGTCAGGCTAGTTTTGATCAGTTAAGAGAAATGTTGACTCAAGCGCCTGTTCTTACTTTACCTGTAGAAGGCAAACCATATGTAATCTACAGTGATGCTTCACATAATGGTTTGGGTTGTGTACTGATGCAAGAAGGTAGAGTGATAGCTTATGCTTCTCGACAGTTGAAACCGCATGAGTTTAATTATCCGACCCATGATTTAGAGTTAGCAGCAATTGTGTTCGCATTGAAGATTTGGCGACACTATTTGTTTGGGGAGAAATGTTTCATCTACACTGATCACAAAAGCTTGAAATATTTGGGTGTCCAGAAAGAACTTAATCTTCGACAGAGGAGATGGTTGGAATTGATTAAAGACTACGACTGTTTGATTGATTATCATCCAGGTAAAGCAAATGTTGTTGCTGATGCCTTGAGTCGGAAGTCTTTAGCTGGTTTAACTGTTTACTCGCTCTCGTTGCTTGTTGAGTTGAGAGCTTTGCATGCCAATTTTGTACCTTGTGATGATGGTGCATTGTTGACACAATTGCATTTGAAACCAATTTTATCGGATCAGATCAAAGAGGCTCAGTTGACTGATATGAAGATTCAAAAGATTATTTCAGATTGCAAGAATGGGAAGACTAGAGATTTTATTGTGAAAGGTGATGGGAGTCTCTGGTTTAAGAACCGATTGTGTGTACCCGATGATGCTGATTTGAAAAGAGTCATTTTAGAAGAAGCACATCAATCAGTGTTTGCTATGCATCCGGGTAATACAAAGATGTATCATGATTTGAGACAGCATTATTGGTGGATTGGTTTGAAGAGAGACATTGCTGAGTTTGTATCGAAATGTCTCACTTGTCAGAAGGTAAAAGCAGAGCATCAAGTTCCAACTGGATTGCTTCAACCATTATCAGTACCAGAATGGAAGTGGGATAGAGTGACGATGGATTTTGTGTCTGGGTTGCCATTGACACAAAAGAAGCATGATGCTATATGGGTGATTGTGGATAGATTGACTAAGACAGCTCATTTCCTTCCGGTTCGGATGGATTACTCTTTGGAGAGATTAGCTGAGCTGTATATCCATGAGATTGTGAAGTTGCATGGTGTTCCAACTTCTTTAGTGTCTGATCGAGATCCTAGGTTTACTTCAAGATTTTGGAAGAGTTTGCATAGTGCTTTGGGTTCTCGATTACACTTCAGTACTGCTTTTCATCCACAGACGGATGGACAGTCAGAGAGGGTGATACAGATTATTGAGGACATGTTGAGAAGCTGTGTCATCGATTTCTCTGGAAGTTGGGATAGGTTTTTACCTCTTGTGGAGTTTGCTTACAACAACAGTCACCAATCCAGCATTGGTATGGCACCGTTTGAAGCATTGTATGGCAGACGGTGTAGGACACCTCTTTGTTGGAATGAGCTTGGAGATAATAAGTTGGTTGGTCCTGATTTGATTCAAGAAACTGAAGAAAAAGTAAAGTTGATTAGAGGCAAGTTAAAAGCAGCTTCAGACCGACAGAAGTCTTATGCAGATCTGAAAAGGAGAGACATAGAGTTTGATGTTGGAGATAAGGTATTTCTGAAAGTGTCTCCTTGGAAGAAGATTTTAAGGTTCGGTCGAAAAGGGAAATTGAGTCCTCGTTTCATTGGACCGTATGAAGTTTTGGAAAGAGTTGGGCCAGTTGCGTATCGACTTGCTTTGCCACCTGAGTTGGATCATATTCATAATGTATTTCATGTTTCTATGTTGAGGAGATACAGATCAGATCCATCTCATGTGCTGCCGATTGAATCTATCGAGGTAAATCAAGATTTGACATTTGAAGAGGAACCAGTTGCTATCTTGGCATGTGATGTGAAAGAATTAAGAAATAAGAGAGTGCCACTTGTGAAGGTTCTATGGAAGAATCATGCAAAAGAAGAAGCAACTTGGGAAAGTGAACAATCCATGCGAGAGCAATATCCTCAGTTGTTTCAGCTTTGATATCAGGTAATTTCGAGGACGGAATTTTTTTTTTAGAGGGGGAGAATTGTAATATCCTCATATATGCTCTAGAAGTTTTGATTTTGTTATTGTTATTGTTGTTATTGTTGTTGTTGTTATATTGGATTGTATATATGTGTTAGTTGCAAGAGAAAAGAAATTGGGAAAGAAAATAGGGTTTAGAGAGAATGGTATATGTTGTGTATATGATGATATATATAACATATAAATTGGTCAAATGAAGAGTCAAGGGGGTAGAGATATTTATTTGGTTATTGGTGAAATGACTATTAAGGGCATTGGATTAAAAAGAAAGCTAGAACAAATGATAAAAGGGTGTTTTGGTAATTGTTTGAATTGGAACACTTGGTGGAGATTAAAAGAAGAGTTGACTTTATTTTTGTGGTTCATTTCTTCTTTCTTCTTTGTGTGGCCAGCTCCTTCATAGACAAAGGAAAACAAGAGACAAAGTGAAGATCTTGATGTGTTAAGCTCAAATTGATGGAAGATTGAAGTGATCTAGTGGATGATACAAGAAGTCTTATAACTTTGGTAAGTTCTCTTGTGATCTTTGTGTTTATTTGAAATGATATTTGAGTTTGATAGATTTTTAAGAGTGTGTTGGTTGATTTTGAGATGTGAGAAGTGTTTGAGTGATTGGATGATGGATGTTGAGTATGGATTGAAGAAAAGAGTAAGTGGTTGAAAGAGATGATGTTGTATATGTGGTGAGGGTTTTGAGATGATTTTGTGTTTTGTGCTTGATGTGTGTTTGGCTTGTTTTGGTGTGTTGCAAGTTTTAGATGAGTTTTGAGTATGTTTTGTTAAGATGGTGTGAAGTGGATGTTGTTGGATAAAAGTGTTTTGTTGAGTGTTTGGTTGTTTTGGTCGGAATCTTGATTTGTGGCCGGACACGCCCATGAGCACGTCCAGGGTCTTTAGGCGTGTCAATTGTGTTGGAGGCAGTAGGTTTGACACGACCAGTAGCACGCCTGTGTTATTGAGCGTGTCATAGCTACTGTGAGATTTGAGAATTTACACGCCCAGAAACACGCCCATGTTGTTGAGCGTGTAAATACTTCTGTGTTGTGGAGTTAGAGCACGGTCATGGAGACGCCCGTGTGGGTGAGCGTGTCAGGGTTAGGGTTTGCCCTAATTAATTCCTAATTGGATTATCTCTTGTGTATCCCTAAACAAGTATATGCTATTACTTTTGATTTAGGTCTTGAAGATAGTGATTAATCATTGATTTAAGAGGTAGAAGGATCTTGAACAAGGAAGTGTTAAGAGTGGTGTGATTTGTTTTTAAGGTAAGTACAAAACCTATATGATTGTGTGTAAGTTCAAATGTGGCATTATTACATTGTTAATTTATTTGAGCAATGTGTATTGTTATGTTTATATCATTGATGATATATATATATATGAATAATGTGAATGACATGATGATGCAAATGAATGTGTTTATGAAAGATTGAAATGTTATGTTGTGAATTGAGATGAAATGGAATATAGAGCCATTGTGATTGGCTATGATGATATAATTGAATGATGTATGGCATGTTTGCCTAATTGATGAGAAAGATTGAGAAAGAGTTTGATAAAGAGAATAATGAAATAAGTGTATGCTTAATATGATATTCAATTTCAGAGTTCTGGTTTTTGGAGGCATGCCTATTTAATGAAAGGTAACAGTCTTGCCGGGTTGAGGATCTCTTCAAATTGAGTTGAATTGAGGTCCAAGAGACTGGGTCTGTTACACTATGATAATTGATATTATGAGATATTTGATTTGTAACAGTCTTGCCGGGTTGAGGATATCCTCGAGTTAGATGAGTTGATGATCCAAGAGACCGGGTCTGTTACGCTATCCATGGATAGAGATATATATATGTATATGTTGCCTACGGGCTTGATAATGGTGTTTATGAACCAAAGCAGTAACTCTGAATTCGGAATATCGTATTAAGTACTTGATGGGCCCATAGGTGTCTAGGTTTTATGTATAACATAAATGTTGTTCTAATGTAATGGAATGTTAATATTACTTATATAATGAAACGGACTATTCACGGAATATTGTTTGTTGAGTATGATCTTTACTAATTGTGTGTGTATCATTGATGTTGATTTATTAATACAAATGTGAAACATTGCATTGCACTAAAGCATAACATTAG
The DNA here is from genome assembly GCA_947685225.1 of Garcia nutans. Lineage (NCBI taxonomy): Eukaryota > Viridiplantae > Streptophyta > Magnoliopsida > Malpighiales > Euphorbiaceae > Garcia > Garcia nutans. The sequence continues at coordinate 6,987,931 of CANTUV010000013.1, forward strand.
CATGAATTGTCTTACTAAGCCCTTGGCTTAGCGCGATAGTGTTTGATCGCGCAGGTAATAGGGTTGAACCCGAGAGCTCTTCGAGACCGAGTGAGAGTAGACAGTGAAGAGTTGATTTTGGGAACTTAAAGATCAGAGGAGACTTGCAAATCATGTATAATTCTTTTATATTTTGTAAATATGGGTTATAATGTAAATATATGTATAATTGTAAATACGTATTCAAATGCTTTCATATATGTAAATGTTTTCTATATTCCGCTGCGTAATATTTAAATGTATGTATATATATATCTAATATGTTTTGTTTATAAGTAAATGATTTACTTTTCTATAATATATAACGATAAGAGTATCGTATCAAGTTTAAAATGTTTTGAATGTTAAGAAAATCCGTAGCATTCCTATATTCGATACATGTATACTACATTGTGGTGTATGTAGTGTGTATGTATTGGGTGTGGGGGTGTTACACAACTCTTTTTGTTAAAAAGAAAATGCATAACATTTTGATTGTGCAAATTTATGTTGATGACATTATATTTGGTGTTACTAATGAATCTTTGTGCAAGGAATTTGCTTCATGTATGACAAGGATTTTGCTTCATGAAATGAGCATGATGGGTGAACTCAAATACTTTCTTGGACTACAAATTAAGCAATGCAAGGATAAGATCTTCATTAACCAATCCAAGTACACAAATGAACTCTTAAAGAAGTTTAGAATGGATGGTTCCAAATCAAGTAAAACTTCTATGAGCGCATCCTTGAAACTTGACAAAGATCAAAGTGGTAAGGTAGTAGATGAGAAGAAATATAGAGGTATTATTGGATCACTACATTATTTAACCGTTTATAGACTGGATATAATGTATAGTGCATGTTTGTGTGCCAAATTTCAATCTTGTCCTAGCAAATCATACTTAAATGCAACTAAAAGAATTTTAAATACTTGAGTGGCACATTGCATTTAGGTCTATGGTATCCTAAAAATACATCATTTGACATATTAGGCTTTTTTGATGCGGATTTTACTAGTAGCCTACTAGATAGGAAAAGCAACATCGAAGCATGTCATTTTCTTAGTGAATGCTTAGTTTCTTGGTTTAGCACGAAACAATTGTCGGTTGCTTTATCTACCGTGGAAGCAGAATATGTTGCTGCATATTTTTGTTTCACACAAGTTCTATGGATGAAATAACAATTACTTGACTATGGAAAAATATTTGATCACATTCCCATTAAATGTGATAACACTAGTGCCGTTAATCTATCTAAAAATCCAATCCAACACTCTAGGTCAAAACATATAGACATTAGACATCATTTCTGAAGAGACAATGTTCAAAACCAAAATGTTTTATTAAAATTCATTGAAACTCAAAAACAACTTGCTAATATCTATACAAAACTCTTAGATGATGAAAGGTTAAACTTCATAAAGCAACATTTAGGGATGAAACACCTTATTATGGGAATTGGAATTGCTTAAGAAACTTATTTTACATTATCTAAATTTCCAATTTGTATCTATTTTTTATCATATATTTAAGCTTCTAGTTAAACCACACAATTTCCCTAAAAGTCTTCATTTTTGGATATTTCCCAATTGGCCACCTTACAGTCCGACCCTACTTTTTTAAAAATCCTTGACTTCAAATTTGTCATAAAAGTATGACCATATCCTTAGTTGTACGACCAGTAAATTTCAAAATTTTTCGACCGTTATGCCTAAAAGTAAAATTCCGCTCGGTCCTACTATAGTCCAACCATACTTTCTATGATTTTAAAAATTCACCATCGGACATATAGTAGTCTGACCATACTTTTGTTCTATTTCAAAAAATTTTTAGCTGTTAAAACTCATTCAAAACGTGCAAATAGCTCCTCCAACAGCTATAAATGCCTAGTTTTCTACCAAATCACTATAAATACTCCCAAATATCAGTGTTTGCAACTTTTTATCAAATTCTAAACACCTAAACACTCAAAACAAACAAACTCTATAATATCTCAATTTTTGATGTACTTTAGAATAGTAAATACATGAGAACATATGGTGTAATGGGTAGAGAAAATATTGGATGGATGTTTATGATGGATGTTATATATGAACTATATATATATTTGAGATACATGAGAAGGATAAACATAATATATAAGACATATACATATACTTAACATATACTACTCATATGCATGAGATATACATTGGTGGTGGGAAAGTTGGTTTTAATCATTTAATACATTAATAATAATAACAATAATAATAATAATAATAATAATAATAATAATAATAATAATAATAATGATAATGATAATAAAAGGGAAAGTAAAAAGTCAAAGGAAGGAAGTAGATGAGTGGTGGAGAATTTAAGTGGAAATTTTCTATAATATTTTATTTATATAAGGATAAGGATGGGTAAGGAGAAGACAAGTGTTCTTCTCCTTCTTCTTCTTCAATTTGAGATAGAGAGAGAGAGTGGGGAAGATGAACTTTTCATGCTACATGAGATTCAAGAGGGATTAAAGAAAATAACCAAGATTTGGCAAGTAATTCAAGTAAGTACCTTCTTCTTGAACTTATTTTATGGATTTTATGTATATATGTATGATATAGTTAGTGAGAGAAAGTGATGCATAATTGAATAATATTATGACAATGATATATTGATGTATATATATATGTTGAATTGATACATAGATAAAGAAAATATGATTAGATATTGGGGATAATAATGAGTAGTTGGAATTGAGGAAAAGAGCAAGGGTTTGGTAAAGTTGAGTAGGGGATTGAATGAATTGATATATGGATAATGGAATGAATAAAATATATGATTATTGTTATTATGATTTTCTGTTTAAATTAACAAGAAATAAGGAAACAAGAGTAAGCTTGGAAATAACCAAAGATTTGTATGTATAACTTCTTTGGTTTGTATATATGATCTTGAGTTTATATATATGATTTTGAGATTTTACATATTTGATTTAACATGCGTTAGAGTTGCTATGTGATATGTGAGTATTGTATTGATGAAATGGAGTGAAAGAGTATTTTTACGATGTCATGGGTGTACCCAGAGATTTAGCCTGACACACCCAATGACGCGCCCATGTCCCTAGGAGCGTCGTAGTCACTGTGATACAAAATTAAAGACACGTGCAGTGATACACATGTCTTTGATCGTGTCATAGCTACTGTGATGTAGGACTAAGAGTACAGGCAATGATACGCCCATATTTCTGGGCATGTCATAGCTACTAAAAGGTCGTATAATTGACACGGCCATTAACATGCCCGTGTTGTTGGGCATGTCAAAGTTTCTGTAAGGTAGAATGAATGACACGGGCAGTGGCACGCCCATGTCTCTGGGCGTGCCATAGCAACTATAAGGCAACATTAAAGACACAGCAGTGACACGTCCATGTCCCTAGGCGTGTCAAAGTTGTAAAAGTTGAGTGTGTCACTTGAAGAATTATGAGAAAATATGTTAATTATGCTACATATTGGTACGTTGATGAGTCATATGGTGAGTGTGGCTTATTTTTGCATTATAAAAGTACAAAATGGGAAAATGTGGTTAGATGTCAAGTGTGAATTATAAATGAAGAATGATATGATATGATATTGAAATGAATGAGAAAAATGAGAAATAAAGCAATGTGCCTAGTTGATTGTGAGAAAATATGAAAGAAAAGGAAGATGAGTATTGATAATGAATGTGAACTATGTATGAATGAGGTGAATTGGTAATGTGATGTGATCAAGAATGGTAATGATCACTGGAAAAGTATAAACTAAAGCGATGTTATATTCATGTAACCTATATCAGTACTTGTCTAATTGTATTGAGATTGATTGGATATGCACGAGAAGTCCTGAGCAGAGCTAGGCCTAGAGGTGCATATGTTAATAGACCTGAGCAGAACTAGGTCTTGACCCGAGCAGAGCTGTGTCATGTGTTTGAGATGATGGTTGACCTGAGCAGAGCTAGGTCATGTGATTGAAATTGAAATTAGACCCAAACAGAGCTGGGTTGAGAAAATGATAATGTGCCAGATGAACTTAGTAATTGCAATGATATGTGAGGGGATGTGATTCCCAATATTGTATTTGTGTATTTGTATATAAATATTTTTATATGTATCACTAAGCTTTAAAACTTAGTGCGATTGTGTGAATCGTGCAGGTAAGTAGATTGCTGATCTAAGAGTCAGATATTTGTGCCACGTGAAGACTGAGGGTGTGCTAGAGACCAACTAGAAGGTGGTGCATGCATGTATATTTTGTTATTCTATGGTTTGACCATATATATATGTACATAAGTAAATTTTTGGAAAGACAATGTATAAATGTATATATGTAATTAAATGAAAAATGTTCTTATGTTCTTATATATATGTATTTGTATAAATACGATAATGAAAGGTGTGAAAGGATTTGCGACGTAGCATTCTTATGTCTTATATGCATATTATACATATATGGGGTATGTATATAGTATGTATATAGGTATGAGGGTGTTACATTTATTTTGGTATCAGTGCCTGGTTTGGAGATTCTCAGCCTAAGCGTGATTTTGAAAATAAAGGAAATTAAAGCTTTGAAATGTGAAATGAGTTGTATTATATGCATTTACATTGGCACCTAAGTTCGTATTTGATGTAGTTTATTTGCATTTATTTGTTATGATAGAAATAGGTTGTAATGGCATCCGGAGGGCGCATACCAGATGACAGTAGTACAGAGAGTGTAGCTCCTAATGAGGGTAGAGATGGAGCTAGACATGAGATTGCTAGTGAGGAATCTGCTTTCGTGCCAGTGAGACCAACAGTTGAAGCGATTTCGCTAGGTTGGGTATGACATATGGTGGAGTTGTTGAGGCAGGCTCCGGTTCAGCAGCCACTGCCACCATAGCCATAATTACTGATGAGAAAATATGACAGGCTGAGAAAGTTTGGATATGAGGATTTTGTTGGTACTACAAACCCTGCTGTAGCAGAGCAGTGGCTAGATAGGGTTCAAAGAGTGTTCATCTAGCTGCAGGCTAGTCAAAAGGAGAAGTTTAATTAAATCTCTTCTGTAGAGAGATGCTTATGAGTGGTGAAAGATGGTTCCACATCTTACAGCTGATCCACCAGTTTTGACCTATGATGGTTTCCTGCAAAGATTTAAGAAGAAGTATACTCCGAGGGAGTATAAAGATGCAAAGAAGATGGAATTCCTGAGTTTGAGGCAGGACAGTGACAGAATATGAGATTGAATTCATTTGGCTGAGTCAGTATACTAGAGGAATTATATTTGATGAGATTGACAGATGCCGGAGATTTGAGGAGGGGTTGAGACCCTCTATCATGTGTCTTATAGCAGGCTCTCGACATTAAGATTTTTCTCAGTTGGTTGCAGCTGTCAAGATTGTTGAGAGAGCACAGGGTCTTGCAGCAGTAGCTAGAGATGAGGAGAGCAACAGTAGGAGATCCCAGAGTGAGTCAAGGTCTTCATTAGTGAAGAAAGGCCGGGGGGATGCCCTCAGAGTGATAGTGAGGGTCAAAGGTAGCCTAGTAGGACTATTTAGTCGGGGCAGAGGCCTATATCATCAGAAGCTACTACCCCTACTTTTAGTTCTCGGAGACCTACTCCATCAACATGCAATCAATGTGGTAGAGTTCATAGAGGTGTTTGTTGGGGAGTCAATTCTCGAGGATGTTATAGATGTGGATCACAGGATCACTATATGAGAGATTGTCCAGAGCCACCAACTAACATTCAGGAGGAGACTATTGATTTTGGACCAGGTTCTAGACGAGGCAGAGGTGGTTGAGGTGGCAGGGCAAGATTTAGATAGAGAGAAGGGTCTACGACTGTGGATAGATCAGAAAGAGATAGAACAGTGTAAAGGATGCATGTGATGCAGGGAGAGCAAGATATTCTAGATGAAGGTAAAAATTTGATTATCTTGTATTATTAGATGTGTAATGATTGCATGTGTGCTTTCTTAGATGAAATTGTTAGACTTGAGAATTATTTAAATTTATTTTGGGACATTGGCATAAATGTTTAAGGATGTGCATAAGGGGGAGAGTAGAGATTAGTGATTGTATTAATGGGATTTATTCATTGAGATAGATAATTTCGAGGATGAAATTATTTAAGGGGGATAGAATTGTAATATCATGATTTTTGTTTTACTTTAGAAGAGTAAATACGGGAGAGCATATGGGTGTAATGGGTAGAGAAAATATTAGATGGATGTTTATGATGGATGTCATATATGAACTATATATATGTTTGAGATACATGAGAAGGATAAATAGAATATATAAGACATATATATATCCTAACATATACTACACATATGCATGAGGTATACATTGGTGGTGGAAAAGTTGATTTTAATCATTTAATTCATTAATAATAATAACAATGATAATAATAAAAGGGAAAGTAAAAAAGTCAAAGGAAGGAAGAAAATGAGTGGTGGAGAATTTAAGTGGAAATTTTATATAATATTTTATTTATATAAGGATAAGGATGGGTAAGGAGAAGACAAGTGTTCTCTTCTTCTTCTTCTTCTTCTTCTTCAATGTGAGATAGAGAGAGAGAGTGGAGAAGAGTGAACTTTTCATGCTACATGAGATTGAAAAGGGATTAAAGAAAATAGTCAAGATTTGGCAAGTAATTCAAGTACCTTCTTTTTGAACTTATTTTATGGATTTTATGTATGTATGTATGATATAGTTAGTGAGAAAAAGTGATGATTAATTGAATAATATTATGACAATGATATATTGATGTATATATATATATATGTTTAATTGATACATAGATAAAGAAAATATGATTAGATATTGGGGATAATAATGAGTAGTTGGAATTGAAGAAAAGAGCAAGGGTTTGGTAAGGTTGAGTGGGGGATTGAATGAAATGATATATGGATAATGGTATGAATAAAATATATGATTATTGTTATTATGATTTTCTGTTTAGATTAATAAGAAATAGGGAAACAAGAGTAAGCTTGGAAATAACCAAAGATTTGTATGTATAACTTCTTTGGTTTGTATATATGATCTTGAGTTTATATATATGATTTTGAGATTGTACATATTTGATTTAACATGGGTTAGAGTTGCTATGTGATATGTGAGTATTGTATTGATGAAATGGAGTGAAAGAGTATTTTTGCGATGTCATGGACGTACCCAGAGATTTATCCGGACACGCCCAATGACGCGCTCATGTCCCTAGGAGTGCCGTAGTCACTGTGATGCAAAATTAAAGACACGTGCAGTGATACGGCCATGTCTCTGGGCATGTCGTAGCTACTGCGATGCAGGACTAAGAGTACAGGCAATGACACACCCATGTTTCTTGGCATGTCGTATCTACTAAAAGGTAGTATAATTGACACGACTATTAACACGCCCGTGTTGTTGGGTGTGTCAAAGTTTCTGTAAGGCAGAATGAATGACACGGGTAGTGACATGTCCATGTCCCTGAGCATGTCAAAGTTGTAGAAGTTGAGTGTGTCACTTGAAGAATTATGAGAAAATATGTTAATTATGCTTCATATTGGTATGTTGATGAGTCATATGGTGAGTGTGGCTCATGTTTGCATTATAAAAGTATAAAATGGGAAAATGTGGTTAGATGTCAAGTGTGAATTATAAATGATTAATGATATGATATGATATTGAAATGAATGAGAAAAATGAGAAATAAAACAATGTGCCTAGTTGAATGTGAGAAAATGTGAAAGAAAAGGAAGATGAGTATTGGTAATGCATGTGACTTATGTATGAACGAGGTGAACTGGTAATGTGATGTGATCAAGAATGGTGATGATCACTGGAAAAGTATAAAATAAAGTGATGTTATATACATGTAACCTATATCATTACTTGTCTAATTGTGTTGAGATTGATTGGATATGCATGAGAGGTCCTGAGCAGAGCTAGGCCTAGAGGTGCATATGTTAATAGACCTAAGCAGAGCTAGGTCTTGACCTGAGCAGAGTTGTGTCATGTGTTTTAGATGATGGTTGACCTGAGCAGAGCTAGGTCATATGATTAAAATTGAAACTGGACCTTAGCAAAGTTGGGTTGAGAAACTGATAATGTGACAGTTGAACTTAGTAATTGCAATGATGTGTGAGTGGGATGTGAATCCCAATATTGTATTTGTGTATTTGTATATAAATATTATTTTTATGTATCACTAAGCTTTGAAGCTTAGAGCGATTGTGTGAATTATGTAGGCAAGTAGATTGCTGATCCAAGAGTCAGATATTTATGCCATGTGAAGACTGAGGGTGTGCCAGAGACCAACTAGAAGGTGGTGCATGAATGTATATTTTGTTATTCTGTAGTTTGACCATATGTATATATATATATAAGTAAACTTTTGGAAAGACAATGTATAAATGTATATATGTAATTAAATGAAAAATGTTCTTGTGTTCTTATATATGTATATGTATTTGTATAAATACGATAATGAAAGGTTTGAAAGGATTTGTAATTGTAACACCCCCATATTCAATGCACACACACTACAACCACAACAATGTAGCATAAGTGCACCAAACATAGGGATGCTACGGTTTCCTTAACATTCAAAACATTTTAAAACTTGATACCATATCCATATCATTATATCTTACTAACAAAATAGATCATTTACTTATAAAACAAAACATATTAGTTATCTATATATATATTTAAATATTACACAGCGGAAGTTATAAAATATTTACAAATTTACATTATAAACATTACTTTACAAAATATAAAAGATTTATACATGATTGGCAAGTCAGCTCTGATCTTTAAGCTCCCAAAATCAACTCTTCAATGCCTACCCTCACTCGGTCTCGAAGAGCTCTCGGGTTCGATTCAATCAGTTCTATCACCTGCGCGATTAAACACTATCGCGCTAAGCCAAGGGCTTAGTAAGATAAAACATGCAATAGACATGCTTAAATGTTATACAATGCCAATTCTGATTTATATCATATATGTAACAACATAGATGCAAAGCTAACAACATACCTTTACATTTCATAACCTAACATACATATATGTATCTCACAATTCAACATCTTTGCATATACTTTATTAGTTAATCATTTAATCATCCATGAACAACACTAAGCAAAGACAAGCATGGGCCCAAGACACACTAATATGCCATTCAATTTTCAGAGTTAATGCTTTGGTTTTGTTATCACATTTATCAATATCAATATCATATACCCAACTAGGCTTCAAGGATTAAGTTCAACCAAGCTTCAAGGGGAGCAAAGCATGCTAAGCATCAACCCAACTTGGCTTCAAGAACTAACCCAACCTAGCTTCAAGGGTTGTAACATCTCAATTAGGCTTCAAGGATTCAATCCAACCTAACTTCAAGAGATTGTTACTATCATTAGGCATGCCACCAACAACAAACTCTGAAAATGGAATAACACATTAGCCACACAATCCATTTAGTTCTCATTCTCAATTCTCATTATCATTTAGGCAAACATGCCTCATTTATCTCCATTGAATCACCTTAGCCAATAACAATGGCTTCACATTTCATTTCACAATATAACACTTCATTATTCAAGTGTATATTTATCTCACATAGCACCATTCATAAATATCAACATTTCATTCCATATTAATCATGAAACACATTATCACTCACAATGCATAATACAACAAGGCTCAATCTCAACAATGCAAGAACAATATATATATATAATTCATAGCTTTAGGATCATTCACAAGTGTTTTTAATTAATCCCTTGGTTTAAGTATGTTTATGTTTAGGTTTAGAGGCCCAACTACCTTTGAAGAATCTAAACTAAGCAAACAAGAACAAAGAGATCAAGCAACATTCAATTCATTTGTGGGACACGCCCAACTCACTTGAAGGACACGCCCAACTTAGTTGAGGAACACGCCCGTGTCTTTAACAATAAAAGAGGCAGTAGCCAATTCAAATAATTGACACGCCCAGCACCTTTGATGGACACGCCCGTGTCACTAAAACCAAAAGAGACAGTAGCCAATCCAAATAATTGACACGCCCACTCTCCTAAGGGACACGCCCACTCCCCTAAAATTGATTTTTGGCCGTGTCACCAAATCACAAAACCTTAACTAAAACCAACCCTTTCTCAATTACACTCAAACACAATATTCATTATATAACATATTTCACATGAACATAATCAATGTTCTAAACACATATTCATCATAAAAACTACTTCATCACACATTAATATCACAATTAAACACATATTCATCATAAAACCCTAAAATCCAACATCCTTCTCCCTCCATTCAAATCAACAACCATCATTTCCAACAACAACCTTCAATTAAACTCATAACTTAAAATCAATTTAACATTTGAAAGCACAACCAAACACATCTCAAATCCACCAAATCACAAAATCATCAAACCCTACTTTACTTCCAACACAACTTCCAAATAAGTAAAGAAAACAAGAAAATACTTACTTACAAAGAAGAAATTCCACAAATCCCTTGTCAAATCCTTTGATTGCTTCTTCAATTTGCTTCTATCATCAAGAACACTTCTTTTTCTCTTTTCAATTTAGAGAGCCGGCCACCTCTTGAAGAAAGAAGACAATAATCAAGATACAAAGTCAAATTTTACTTTTAATCTCCACCAAGTGTTCTTATCCAAGCAATTACTAAAACACCCTCAATCATATAACTAACCTTTGTCTCATATAAGTCCTTATATGTAATTTCATTAACAACCAAAAATATCTTCTTCCACTTAACCATCACCTTGACTCTTCATTTGACCACTTTATATGTTATATATATCATCATATACACAACATATACATTTGTCTCTAAACCCTAATTCTTTCTCCAAAACACATATGCACAAGCATTCTCATCCCAATTCTTTTCTTACCCCATCATATGCATTCAATCCAATTTAACAATAACAACAACAACAACAACAACAACAACATAATCAAAACTTCTAAGCCACATATGGGGATATTACAATTCTCCCCCTCTAAAAAGAAAATTTCGTCCTCGAAATTACCTGAAATTAACTCTGAAACAACTGAGGATATTGCTCTCGCATCGTTTGCTCATTTTCCCAAGTTGCTTCTTCTTTCCCATGGTTCTTCCAAAGAATCTTCACCAATGGCACTCTCTTGTTTCTCAAATCTTTCACATCACGTGCCAAGATAGCAACTGGTTCCTCTTCAAAAGTCAAGTCTGGGCTCACTTCAATTGATTCAAATGGCAACACATGAGATGGATCCGACCTGTACCTCCTCAACATAGAAACATGGAATACATTATGAATACGATCCAACTCAGGTGGTAAAGCAAGTCGATAAGCAACTGGCCCAACTCTTTCTAACACTTCATACGGCCCAATGAAACGAGGACTCAATTTTCCTTTCCGACCGAACCTCAAAATCTTTTTCCAAGGAGACACTTTCAAAAATACCTTATCTCCAACATCAAACTGAATGTCTCTCCTTTTCAGATCTGCATAAGACTTCTGTCGGTCTGAAGCTGCTTTTAACCTGCCTCGAATTAATTTTACTTTCTCTTCAGTTCCTTGAATCAAATCAGGACCAACCAACTTATTATCTCCAAGCTCATTCCAACAAAGAGGTGTCCTACACCGTCTGCCATACAATGCTTCGAATGGTGCCATACCAATGCTGGATTGGTGACTGTTGTTGTAAGCAAATTCCACAAGAGGTAAAAATCTATCCCAACTTCCAGAGAAATCGATGACACAGCTTCTCAACATATCTTCAAGAATCTGTATCACCCTCTCTGACTGTCCATCCGTCTGTGGATGAAAAGCAGTACTGAAGTGCAGTCGAGAACCCATAGCATAATGCAAACTCTTCCAAAATCTTGAAGTAAACCTGGGATCTCGATCAGACACTAAAGAAGTTGGAACACCATGCAGTTTCACAATCTCCTGGATATACAGCTCAGCCAATCTCTCCAAAGAGTAATCCATCCGCACCGGAAGGAAATGAGCTGTCTTAGTCAATCTATCCACAATCACCCAAATGGCATCATGTCTTCTTTGTGTCAATGGCAAACCAGACACAAAGTCCATTGTCACTCTTTCCCACTTCCATTCAGGCACTGACAACGGCTGAAGCAACCCGGTTGGAACTTGATGCTCTGCTTTAACCTTCTGACAAGTGAGACATTTCGATACAAACTCAGCAATGTCTCTCTTCAACCCCATCCACCAATAATGTTGTCTCAAATCATTATACATCTTCGTACTACCCGGATGCATAGCAAATACTGACTGATGAGCTTCTTCTAAAATAACTCTTTTCAAATCAGCATCATCGGGCACACACAATCGGTTCTTAAACCAGAGACTCCCATCATCTCTCACAACAAAATCTCTAGTTTTCCCAATCTTGCAATCTGAAATAATCTTCTGAATCTTCATATCAACCAACTGAGCCTCTTTGATCTGATCTAACAAAACTGGCTTCAATTGTAACTGTGCCAACAATGCACCATCATCACAAGGTACAAAACTGGCATGCAATGCTCTCAACTCAACAAGCAACGAGAGTGAGTAAACTGTTAAACCAGCTAAAGACTTCCAACTCAGAGCATCAGCAACAACATTTGCTTTACCTGGATGATAATCAATTAAGCAGTCGTAGTCTTTAATCAATTCTAACCATCTCCTCTGACGAAGATTGAGTTCTTTCTGGACACCCAGATACTTCAAACTCTTGTGATCAGTGTAGATAAAACATTTTTCCCCAAATAAATAATGGCGCCAAATCTTTAATGCAAACACAATGGCAGCTAATTCCAAATCATGGGTCGGATAGTTAAGCTCATGCGGTTTCAACTGTCGAGATGCATAAGCTATAACTTTCCCTTCCTGCATCAATACACATCCCAAACCTCTATGTGAAGCATCACTGTAGATCACATATGGTTTGCCTTCAACAGGTAAAGTTAAAACAGGCGCTTGAGTTAACATATCTCTCAACTGCTCAAAGCTAGCCTGACACTGATCCGTCCACACAAATCTCACTCCCTTACGAAGCAATCTGGTGAGTGGAGTAGCTATCAAAGAAAACCCTTTCACAAACCGCCTGTAATAGCCTGCCAAACCCAGAAAACTTCTAATCTCAGTCACAGACTTGGGTGGACTCCAATTCAGAATAGCTTCAACTTTACTTGGATCAACTCTAATGCCTTCTGCTGAAACAATATGTCCGAGAAAAGCTACTTGATCCAACCAGAACTCACACTTCGACAATTTGGCAAACAACTGCTTCTCTCTCAAAATCTGCAACACAATCCGCAGATGCAAATCATGTTCCTCCTCATTCCGCGAATACACCAGAATATCATCGATGAAGACCACAACAAACTGATCCAGATAGGGCCTGAACACCCTATTCATTAAATCCATAAAAGCTGCAGGTGCATTCGTCAGACCAAAAGGCATAACTAAAAATTCATAGTGCCCATACCTGGTCCTGAAAGCTGTCTTCGGAACATCTTCAGCTCTGACTCTCAGCTGATGGTACCCAGATCTCAGATCAATTTTGGAAAACACAGCTGCACCCTTCAACTGATCAAAGAGATCATCGATTCTAGGCAAAGGATATTTATTCTTAATGGTCACTTTGTTCAATTGCCTATAATCGATACACAACCTCATAGTACCATCTTTCTTCTTCACAAATAGCACAGGAGCTCCCCAAGGAGAAACACTGGGGCGAATAAATCCTTTGTCCAACAACTCCTGTAATTGCACTTTTAACTCCCTCAATTCTGCTGGTGCCATTCTATAAGGAGTAATAGAGATAGGAGTGGTACCAGGTAACAATTCAATACCAAACTCCACCTCTCTCTCTGGAGGCAATCCAGGCAACTCCTCTGGAAACACATCAGGGAACTCAGCAACTGTGGCAATGCTATCAATGGGAGAACTCTTCACTCTAGTATCTATCATATGAGCGAGATAGGCTTCACACCCCTTTCTAATCAACCTCCTGGCTGCAACAGCTGAAACAAATAAGGAGGCTAGCTGTTCCTGCTCATTAGATACTAGCACTTCTCTACCATCAACGGTTCTCAAAGAAACAATTTTCTTTTTACAATCCACCACAGCTCCATGTCGAGATAGCCAATCCATACCTAAGATCACATCATATTCCTTAAATGGCATCTCAATCAAATCTCCAAGGAACTCCTCACCCTGCACCCTCACTACACTATCCCGGTGCACCTTACTCACAACCACACTATGCCCTAACGGATTTGTCACCAACACATCAAATCCTAGGGACTCAGCATGCACATCAGATACAGGCAAGACAGATACACTAACATAAGAATGCGTGGAACCCGGATCAATCAAAGCAAGTACTGGAGTATTAAATAAAGAAAAAGTACCAGCTATGACTGCCGATGCATCTGGCTGCCTCTGCATAACATACATCCTCTGGGAAGAACCAACCTCCTCTGGTCTACCCTCTCTGGATGCAGCACCTCCTCTAGAACTGAACCCTGGCCTACCTCCTCGGCTGACACCTCTGCCTCCTCTACTTCCTCTCACACTAGCTCGAGAAGCAGCAGAATCAACTGGCATCTGCTCTTGCCTCTCAGGGCAATCTCTCACAAAATGGTCTGGTGATCCACACCTGAAGCATACCCCTGCAACACCAGCCTTCCAACAAGGACCACCATGTGGCCTCCCACAATGGATGCAGATGGGAAGAGTGGATCTCCGAATCATCGGGGTCGGAGCACTTGCCACTGAAGCTGCAGGTCTAAATCTCTGCCTCTGGAACTGCACTGGCCTACCAGCTGATCTTTGACTTCTACTACTCCGAGGAACAAAACTTCCTCTACCCCTCTTCGCAGAAGAAGACCCTGCCTCGAACTGGGGCCTTCTCACTCTAACCTCCTCTTCAGAAGCAACTGCAACTATAGCCTGGGCTCTCTCTACACTCCTAGCTGCTGCAACTAGCTGGGAGAAATCCTGATACCTGGAGCCAGCCACATGACATATAATTGAGGGCCTCAATCCCTCCTCAAATCGCCGACATCGATCAATCTCATCAGCAATGATACCCCCAGCATACTGACTCAGTCGAATAAACTCTACTTCATACTCAGTAACAGTCTTGCTGTCTTGTTTCAAGCTTAAGAACTCCATCTTCTTCATGTCCTTATACTCCCTAGGAGTATACTTCAACTCAAATTCCCTTAGAAAATCAGTGTAAGACAGTGTTGGAGGATCATCCATAGAGTGTGGCACTGTCTTCCACCAGTCATATGCGTCCTTCTGCAGTAATGACCTGGCATAATCAAACTTTTCCTCAGGGGTGGCTTGTAACTGAATAAAGATTCTCTGCACTTTGCCTAACCATTGCTCAGCCACTGTTGGATCAGTGGTTCCCATAAAATCTTCTGCCCCAAACTTCCTCAATTTATCATACTGTCTCATCTGAACCTGAGGCTGGGGTGGTGGTGGAGGTGGCTGTACTGGTGCTTGTCTCATTACTTCCATCATATGTCTAAACCAGGCTGGCGGAACCTCCTCTCCAGCTGGTCTACCCGACACCGAAGCAGGTGCCTCCTCAACACTATCAACCCTAGCTCCCTCGGCAGGAGCAATGCTCTCGGCACTACCCTCAACTGACTGTCTTGAGTGAGGATCCATCAACACCTAATACTGCAAACACAGCAGATTACATCTTATTAAAGATCAGGGACTGCCAATCTCAAACGTATATGTTATTCAAAACTCACTTTTTAAGTAAAAATATTCTTTTTATTACATTTTACCTAGGCTGAGAATCTCAAACCTAGGCTCTGATACCAAAACAATTGTAACACCCCCATATTCAATGCACACACACTACAACCACAACAATGTAGCATAAGTGCACCAAACATAGGGATGCTACGGTTTCCTTAACATTCAAAACATTTTAAAACTTGATACCATATCCATATCATTATATCTTACTAACAAAATAGATCATTTACTTATAAAACAAAACATATTAGTTATCTATATATATATTTAAATATTACACAGCGGAAGTTATAAAATATTTACAAATTTACATTATAAACATTACTTTACAAAATATAAAAGATTTATACATGATTGGCAAGTCAGCTCTGATCTTTAAGCTCCCAAAATCAACTCTTCAATGCCTACCCTCACTCGGTCTCGAAGAGCTCTCGGGTTCGATTCAATCAGTTCTATCACCTGCGCGATTAAACACTATCGCGCTAAGCCAAGGGCTTAGTAAGATAAAACATGCAATAGACATGCTTAAATGTTATACAATGCCAATTCTGATTTATATCATATATGTAACAACATAGATGCAAAGCTAACAACATACCTTTACATTTCATAACCTAACATACATATATGTATCTCACAATTCAACATCTTTGCATATACTTTATTAGTTAATCATTTAATCATCCATGAACAACACTAAGCAAAGACAAGCATGGGCCCAAGACACACTAATATGCCATTCAATTTTCAGAGTTAATGCTTTGGTTTTGTTATCACATTTATCAATATCAATATCATATACCCAACTAGGCTTCAAGGATTAAGTTCAACCAAGCTTCAAGGGGAGCAAAGCATGCTAAGCATCAACCCAACTTGGCTTCAAGAACTAACCCAACCTAGCTTCAAGGGTTGTAACATCTCAATTAGGCTTCAAGGATTCAATCCAACCTAACTTCAAGAGATTGTTACTATCATTAGGCATGCCACCAACAACAAACTCTGAAAATGGAATAACACATTAGCCACACAATCCATTTAGTTCTCATTCTCAATTCTCATTATCATTTAGGCAAACATGCCTCATTTATCTCCATTGAATCACCTTAGCCAATAACAATGGCTTCACATTTCATTTCACAATATAACACTTCATTATTCAAGTGTATATTTATCTCACATAGCACCATTCATAAATATCAACATTTCATTCCATATTAATCATGAAACACATTATCACTCACAATGCATAATACAACAAGGCTCAATCTCAACAATGCAAGAACAATATATATATATAATTCATAGCTTTAGGATCATTCACAAGTGTTTTTAATTAATCCCTTGGTTTAAGTATGTTTATGTTTAGGTTTAGAGGCCCAACTACCTTTGAAGAATCTAAACTAAGCAAACAAGAACAAAGAGATCAAGCAACATTCAATTCATTTGTGGGACACGCCCAACTCACTTGAAGGACACGCCCAACTTAGTTGAGGAACACGCCCGTGTCTTTAACAATAAAAGAGGCAGTAGCCAATTCAAATAATTGACACGCCCAGCACCTTTGATGGACACGCCCGTGTCACTAAAACCAAAAGAGACAGTAGCCAATCCAAATAATTGACACGCCCACTCTCCTAAGGGACACGCCCACTCCCCTAAAATTGATTTTTGGCCGTGTCACCAAATCACAAAACCTTAACTAAAACCAACCCTTTCTCAATTACACTCAAACACAATATTCATTATATAACATATTTCACATGAACATAATCAATGTTCTAAACACATATTCATCATAAAAACTACTTCATCACACATTAATATCACAATTAAACACATATTCATCATAAAACCCTAAAATCCAACATCCTTCTCCCTCCATTCAAATCAACAACCATCATTTCCAACAACAACCTTCAATTAAACTCATAACTTAAAATCAATTTAACATTTGAAAGCACAACCAAACACATCTCAAATCCACCAAATCACAAAATCATCAAACCCTACTTTACTTCCAACACAACTTCCAAATAAGTAAAGAAAACAAGAAAATACTTACTTACAAAGAAGAAATTCCACAAATCCCTTGTCAAATCCTTTGATTGCTTCTTCAATTTGCTTCTATCATCAAGAACACTTCTTTTTCTCTTTTCAATTTAGAGAGCCGGCCACCTCTTGAAGAAAGAAGACAATAATCAAGATACAAAGTCAAATTTTACTTTTAATCTCCACCAAGTGTTCTTATCCAAGCAATTACTAAAACACCCTCAATCATATAACTAACCTTTGTCTCATATAAGTCCTTATATGTAATTTCATTAACAACCAAAAATATCTTCTTCCACTTAACCATCACCTTGACTCTTCATTTGACCACTTTATATGTTATATATATCATCATATACACAACATATACATTTGTCTCTAAACCCTAATTCTTTCTCCAAAACACATATGCACAAGCATTCTCATCCCAATTCTTTTCTTACCCCATCATATGCATTCAATCCAATTTAACAATAACAACAACAACAACAACAACAACATAATCAAAACTTCTAAGCCACATATGGGGATATTACAGTAATAGCATTCTTATGTCTTATATGCATATTGTACATATATGGGGTATGTGTATAGTATGTATATAGGGTATGAGGGTGTTGCATCTAGAAGAAATGGTACTCGTTGAGTGAAAAGACTCTCTTAAGGAGGTATTGGGATCGAAATGAGGGAGGCGACCCTTAATTGGCCCAAATAAACAAATTTCTGCCATGGAACCGTGAGGGGAAGCGGACTGTGACATGCTCGGTGCCTGGGGGTGACATGATTGGTGCATGGGATGGTTCCCATGGATCTCCGAGGTGTTGGGTCCCATGGATCTCTGAGGTGTTACAAACTCTCTTCTCTTCATCTATCTTCTTATTCAAATTCAATGGCTCCTAAAGAACGCAAAAAAAAAAAAATCAAGAGCTGAAAAAGAGAAGGGAATTGTTGCCTTTTCTCAATAAGAAGCCATAAGATAAGATTCAACTATCGTGAAGAAAGACAAATGTATGCAATCCTTAAAGACAAAATAGTAGAACCAAACCGTCTCTTCTCCACCCTCACTCTAGAATCTCTAGGCATTGAAAATGATGTTAGAGTTTGTCTTCAAACCTTAGGATGGGAGAAATTTGTCCTCTTGGAGCTTGATGACCTTGGTTGGGAGACCTTAAGAAAGGAGTTTCTCACAATCTTGGTTGTTAGAAAAATTAGCACAAACTCCTTAGGTTATTATGGCATTTCCTTTAGGTTCTTGAACCAAGAATATGGTCTTACCTTAGAGAATTTTTCATCCATTTAGGGCTTTCAACTAGAAGGTATTTCTCACATCTTAAACACTATCCTCACCCCTGAAGTTCAATTGGATTTTTGGAAAGAAATTTCATTGAAACCTCACTTCACATGCAATCCAATGCTAAGAACCTTAGGACTTTAACCTATTGGACATTGTATAGGATTATCACCTATACAATAAGTGTTAAGGGAGAGAGCAATGAAAAAGTAACACAAAAAGATCTCCTCTTCCTTTATTGTCTCATTAGAGGTGAAGCCATTCAAATCGGAAAATTCCTAATTGACACATTTATACACATTAGGAAAACCAAATATGGACTTATCCTTCTCTCCTCCCAAATAACATAAATTGCCAAATATGTTGGAGCACTTACACCAACAAACAAGGCCACTCTCTCCAATCCTCTTGATCCCACAACAAAATCCATAAACATAGGCTATCTCAAACATGCCAAATCTATTAGGGATGATGATAGGACATATAGTACCTTTTAGGACCATTATGTGCTAGAGCTCAACAAAGGAAAAGACCTAGGATCGTAGAAGAAGATGAAGAAACATTTCAAATGGAATTTCCTAGAACTCTAACCACAAGACCTTAATCCTCTATCCTCCAACTTCTCTAAGATATTCATAGTCAAGTGAGCTCCCAAGGAACAAGAATTGATAGCCACACCAACAAAATCTCTCATCTTCATCTTGGCATTCAACAAATTCAAGAAGCTTTAGGATTATCAAAATGATTTGATGATGAACCAAGCTTATCTCCTTCAATCCATGGTACCTCTCCTCATGAAGAAGTGGGTGAAGTAGTTGTCTCTCACCCAATGGATGAAGAAGAAGGGGATGATTATGATGATGATGATGGCAACAATAATTAAAACTTAATCATTCTACTATATTTGTGTTTGCTTTAAATTGAATGTTGATGTTATTAAATTGAATGAAATGAATGTTTTTGTTTAATGTGTTTGCTTAATGTATTTGTTTAATTTGTTTCTCAATTATTTTTTTTGCCCTTGTAAAAGGGGGAGAAGTAAAATTGAAATTGAATAAATTTGAAATTGCCTTAAAAAGACCAATTGAACATAAAGCACTTATAAAAGGGGGAGCGAATCATTTAATCAACTTAATTTTACTTAATTCAATTTAATTGCCAAAGTCAAAAAGGGAAGATTAATAGCAAACCCTTGGCATGATTACTTTATTTTTTATCTTAGGCAATCAAATTGAATAGAACTAACACTTGTTTCAAGTTACACTTTGTAGAAAGATAAACTTTTGAAGAAATCTTCAAAGGTACGATCGGATCACAAAAAAGACTGACCGGACCTTTCATACCAACATGAGCAAAATTTACATAGAAAGGTTCACAGTGGAAAGCACTCTCATTTTCTCAAAGTCCTAGAGAAGTCCACCGAACCCTCAAGAAGTCTGACCGCATCATTGGTTGTGAAATATGAAAATTCACATAGTAAGCTTCACGGTCCAAAGTACTCTCATATTCTTAGAGTACTAAAGCAGTCTGATTGGACCAAATAGAATTTTGACCAGACTTGTGAAGCAGAATTTTTCCAAAACATCCAGTAGAGTTCAAGACTAAAGATGCGCCTAGAAATTGAATGCACCAACAAAAGCACGACCGAACCAGATGCAAGTCAGGCTGGACTATTTAAATATTCTTTAAATCAGATGTCATTATGTCTCCACTCGGTTAGTGGATGACACATGGACCAACCATTGAAAGAGTATTAGTTAGATTCTCAAAAAGCACGACCAGATCTTGAATAATCTGATCGGCCTTGTGTAATTATGCCCGGACTAGGGCTAGTCCGATCATGAAAATGCTTTGGACAATTATTTAGTGGAAGACAAGAATTAAACATGTTGGCTCCTATCCCAAATGGCTATTTGAAGACTTGAAGGCTATAAATACCTCAAGAAACTTTAATTTTATGAAACATTGTGATTGTAATTATCAAAATAAAACAACTTTCATTTCCATGCATCAAAACTACTCTTGTATTGATTGAGTGTTGGGTGTGAGCATTAAACACCATCATAAGTTTGAGTGTGATCTTAGAAACACTTAGGTTATGAGAGTGAGCCTGGGAAAACTCTTATAAGGGTTCTGAGGTTTGATCTCAAACCATTTTAATAGTTTGGTGTGAGCTAGGAAAAACATCAAGTTAGAGTCAAACTTGTAAAAACTTAAGTCTATTGGAACCTTAACAAGTTGTTAAGGAAGTGGATATATGATTAAGGTAAATCTAAACCACTATAACTCTTTGTATTCTTTCTTCTCTACTCTACTTCATTTATATTTACATCTTCTTCATCTCTAGCCTTTTAAATTTTTAATTTACCATCACTCTTCATATCAACCAATTCACTCCCATTTTGGTTGCTAGCTTGGGACAACAGCATCTCTTAAATAGCTTTAACCTTATCCGGGTACACTTCAATCCCTTTATAGCTTGCCATATATCCTAACAATTTCCCCTTAGTTGCTTCAAACAAACATTTCTTTAGAATAAGATAAAGTTTATACTCCTTTACCCATTGAAGGAATTTTTCCAATGCAGCTACATGTCCTTCTCTTGTTTTAGATTTAACTATCATGTCATCCATATACACTTATGATTCCTTATGAATTAGATCATGGAAAGGGATAGTGCCCATTCTTTGATAAGTATCCCCGACATTTTTAGTCCAAATAGCATTACCTTATATTGATAAGTTCCATATTTGTCACATCCGTGATTTTAGAGAAATTAAATAGGTAATTGGAGATATAAAAGTTGTATATACTCAATTTATATATCTAGTGTATATATAACATATAAATATGGTATATTAATTGTATATGTTGGATTAATATATTACATACTCAATATATTTAATACACATATTATGTACATTTGATGTGTATATAAGATGCACATTACTTGTGCATATGCGTAATATCCCAAATTTTTAAAAAGTATAAATTTTTGGAAATTTGATAAAATAAATTATAATTTAAATGGATAAATTAAATTAATGGTTTTAAATAAAAAATGAAGGAATTTTAATTGAAAAAGTGGAATATATATGTGATATATATGTAAAATATATACAATATATAAAAGTCAACACTTTTTAAAAGAAAAGTCAAAGTAAAAGGATATTTTGGTAATTAAATCTTAGAAATTCAAAATTTATAAAATAATTCAAAAATAAATAATTTTTGAATGGAAGAGGGATTTTTAGACTTTTAATTTATTAAATAAATAATTAAATAATTAATTATTAAAATATTAAATAATATATATATATATACATAGTTATAATTAAAGGATGAAAGAAAAGAGAAATAAAAATAAAGTCTTCTTCTTCTTCTTCTTCTTCTTGGCTTAAATCACCATGGGAGAGTAAGAGAAGTTTTTCTTCTTCCAAGCACTAAGAATTGAAGAGATTTTAAGGATTCAAGTGGAGATTTAGAAGTTTTTTCATCAATCGGTAAGTTTTCTTACCAAATTTTCAAATTCTATGAAAAAGTGTGTTATGTAAATTTTGAAATTTTATAGTAGAATGATTTAATTGCTTAATTGGATATGAATGAAGTTGTTTTGATTGGTTATTAATGATTTTAAGGTTAGATTGAAGAAATGATTGAATTTAAGTTGAGTTTGGTGAAGAGAGAGAATTTAGGGTTATGGAAAATTTGAGTTTTGGAAATCATGAGTTTTAATTGTGCAAATTGGTTCCAAATGTGTTGTTTTGATGCATAAACAAGGATTTTAAAATCAAATGATTGATTTAGTTAAGTTTGGATAGAGTTTGAAGATGGTAGTTTTGATTTAGGGTTTTGGAAAAGTGAATTTTCAAAGAATGATTAATTGTTTGATTTTAAAGCTTAAATCATGTTATTTAATGATATAAGTGGTGGAAATAAGATTGAAATGATAATTGGATTGAGTTGGAATGGAGATCCTTCAATGGTAAAGGTTATGCCATTTCAGGATTTTAAACATAAGCATGTGGTTAATTAATGTAATTGGTTTAAACATGTTAAAATATGTTTGTAATGATATAAATAAACTCAAAACAATAATTTAATGGGTTAATACGGATTTGCTAAGTTAAAGTAAGGAAAGACTTAATTTTCAAATTTTTTTAGGAGTGTTGTTAAATTAAGGTTTGATGTTGAGAATGCCTTAGAATGTGATATTAAATGATTATTTATGATCACATTTGGTATAGGCATTGAGAGGAAGTAGTTTGGCTAATCCAAGTGTTCAAAGGCAACTTGGAAGAGAAAGTTGGTGGGAGTTTTAAGATTATTTTGGTTGCTATTTGAGGTAAGTACAAACTTTGAATATATATATTGGTTATGTTTGCATGGCATTTGGGCTTAACACACTTTGGTTGAAAAATGTGTTAAGCTAATTGATACATTGGTTATGTATGAATAATGTGCTATGATATTTGAAATGTCATATATGTGTTAAATGCATTGTGAAAAACCATTGATAATGGCTAAATTGTGTAAAATGTGAAATATGTATATTATGTGGAAATACCCAAAGTAATTGGATAATGTGTTGTGAATACAAAAATGAGATATGAGGTATAATAAAATAAATTGATATTGATAAAAATGAGAAAAGTGAGAAAATGAGAAAGATGTGAAAAATGAGAAAAGTTAGAAAAAAATGTGAAAATAAGGCAATGTGCCAAGATTGAATATGTGAAAAATGAGAAAGAGATTAATAATGAGAAATATGAATAATATTGTGTGTCTAGTATGTTATTCAATTTTCAGAGTTCTATGTTTGGAGGCATGCCTATGATTGTCTACCGACTAAACGCTGAGCTAGTGAAAAGACCTGGTCGTAAGCCTGGCCCAGTTGATAAATCTGATGTTTTTGGGGTGAAAAGACCGGGTCATAAGGCTCAAAAACAAATCCTTGAAGCTAGACTGAGTAAAAAGATTGGGTCGTAAGCTCAGATCTAGTTGGATTATCCATGGATATATTACCTACGGGGCTAGACACTTGGTGTCATTATAGACCAAAACAATAACTCTAAAATTTATTAGTTGTCTTTGGGCCCATGTTTGTGTTTGTTTTATATGTGAATTGTGGATTGTGAAATAATTGGAGAGCATGAGAAAATGGAATGATGTGATGTTCATAAGCATTTTGCATTGGCATTACTTTACATTTTTATTATTATCAAAGTTTGTACCACTAGGCTTCGGCTTAGCGCGATTGTAATTCGTCGCGCAGGTGACATGGATGTTTTGGTAGAGCTAAAGAGTTCTACTAGACCTGTTTAGGTCTAGGTTTGTATTTATTGAGCTAGACCAATCAATGAAGTTGTTTTGATTGGTTATTAATGATTTTAAGGTTAGATTGAAGAAATGATTGAATTTAAGTCGAGTTTGGTGAAGAGAGAGAATTTAGGGTTATGGAACATTTGAGTTTTTAAAATCATGAGTTTTAATTGTACAAATTGGTTTCAAATGTGTTGTTTTGATGCATAAACAAGGATTTTAAAATCAAATGATGGATTTAGTTAAGTTTGGATAGAGTTTGAAGATGGTAGTTTTGATTTAGGGTTTTGGAAAAGTGAATTTTCAAAGAATGATTAATTGTTTGATTTTAATGCTTAAATCATGTTATTTAATGATACATGTGGTGGAAATAAGATTGAAATGATAATTGGATTGAGTTGGAATGGAGATCCTTCAATGGTGAAGGTTATGCCATTTTAGGGTTTTGAACATAAGCATGTGGTTAATTAATGTAATTGGTTTAAACATGTTAAAATATGTTTGTAATGATATAAATAAACTCAAAACAAAAATTTAAAGGGTTAATACGGATTTGTTAAGTTAAAGTAAGAAAAGACTTAATTTTTAAAATTTTGTAGGAGTGTTGTTAAATTAAGGTTTGATATTGAGAATGCCTTAGAATGTGATATTAAATGATTATTTATGATAACATTTGGTATGGGCATTGAGAGGAAGTAGTTTGGCTAATCCAAGTGTTAAAGGGCAACTTGGAAGAGAAAGTTGGTGGGAGTTTTAAGATTATTTTGGTTGCTATTTGAGGCAAGTACAAACTTTGAATATATATATTGGTTATGTTTGCATGACATTTGGGCTTAACACATTTTGGTTTAAAAATGTGTTAAGCTACTTGATACATTGGTTATGTATGAATAATGTGCTATGAAATTTGAAATGTCATATATGTGTTAAATGCATTGTGAAAAGCCATTGATAATGGCTAAATTGTGTAAAATGTGAAATATGTATATTATGTGGAAATACCCAAAGTAATTGGATAATGTGTTGTGAATGCAAAAATGAGATATGAGGTATAATGAAATAAATTGATATTGATAAAAATGAGAAAAGTGAGAAAAGTGAGAAAATGAGAAAGATGTGAAAAATGAGAAAAGTTAGAAAAAAAAATGTGAAAATAAGGCAATGTGCCTAGATTGAATATGTAAAAATGAGAAAGAGATTAATAATGAGAAATATGAATAATATTGTGTGTCTAGTATGTTATTCAATTTTCAGAGTTATGTGTTTGGCGGCATGCCTATGATTGCATACGGCCTAAACGCTGAGCTGGTGAAAAGACCTAGTCGTAAGCCAGGCCCAGCTGATAAATCTGATGTTTTTGGGGTGAAAAGACCGGGTCGTAAGCCTCAAAAACAAATCCTTGAAGCTAGACTGAGTGAAAAGACTGGATCGTAAGCTCAGATCTTGTTGGATTATCCATGGATATATTGCCTACGGGGCTAGACACATGGTGTCAATTTAGATCAAAACAGTAACTCTGGAATTTGAATAGCATATTAGTTGTCTTTGGGCCCATGTTTGTGTTTGTTTATATGTGACTTGTGGATTGTGAAATAATTGAAGAGTATGAGAAAATGGAATGATGTAATTGAAGAGCATTTTACATTTTTATTATTATCAAAGTTTGTACCACTAGGCTTCGGCTTAGCGCAATTGTAAATTGTCGCGCAGGTGATATGGACTTTTTGGTAGAGCTAGAGAGTTCTACTAGACTTGGTCATGTCTAGGTTTGTATTTATTGAGCTTGAAGAGTTATTTTTTGGTACATCAAGACCAGAGCCAGTTGCCAACATGTAGATATTTTATATTACAGTATATTTTGATATTATATATGTTAAGATATGTTTTTGAAGTATATAATGTAAATTGTAAAGAATGTTTTGAATAATTTAGTTAGGATGGGATCTTATATGTGTTGTTAATATATATACCTGTATATAAGTTTTTTGAGAAAATATGGAGAAATTGAGAAGTATTGGTGAATTGAATTTGTGGGGAGTGTTTATTTTATGCAGGTTGTGTTTTGCTGAATTTTTGGAACGTCCAAATTACAAACAAAATTCTGGCGAATTTTTTCCAAAGATTTTCATATAAAGTGTTATTCCGAGTTACTATAACAATAAAGAATATTTATATACTATTTAATTTTATATATTTAGTATTTGAAATTCTAAATTTGAAATGTGAAATTTTTTTTATTAAACTGGTCTGTGATATTTTTGTACCGTATATGCGTATTTTACATATGTTGAAAATATATATTGTATGCATATAGGATATAAGGGTGTTAGAACATTCTACTATGAAAGCTGTCTTATTTTTATCTTCTTTAGCCATAAGAATCACATTGTAACCCGAGAACTCATCCATTAATGTTATATCTGTTGTTAATATTTATACCTATATAAGTATTTTGAGAAAATATGGAGAAATTGAGAAGAATTGGTGAATTGATTTTATGGGGAGTGTTTGTTTTATGCAGGTTGTATTTTACTGAATTTTGGGAATATCCAAATTGCAGACAAAACTCTGGCGAATTTTTCCTAGAGATTTTCATATAAAATGTTATTTCAAGTTACTATAACAAGTAAAGAATATTTATATACTATTTAATTTTATATATTTAGTATTTGAAATTCTAAATTTGAAATGTGAAAAAAAATTATTAAACCTATCTGTGACATTTTTGTACCGTATATGCATATTTTACATATGCTGAAAATATGTATTGTATGTATATAGGGTATAAGAGTGTTACATTTATTTTGGTATCAGAGCCTAGGTTTGAGATTCTCGACCTAGGTGGTTTATTAGAAAGAGAAAATTGAAATTTAAAAAAAAAATGATTTTCAATTGTGATGCATGCATTGGCACTGACAATTTATTTGATTCCTGATGTGGCAATGTCAGTTCGACATAACGGATATGAGTTGAGATGACGTCTGGGTTATATAGATCAAAGTGGCACACTAGAAGCATCGTTCTAGACCTTATGGATTAAGAATTTTTGAAACTTTTATTCGAAATTAAGATTCATAGTTGATTCAATTGATGAATAAGTGGAACTAAGAAAAATAATTTATGAAATGATTTAAGATATGAAATAAAAAGTTTGAGAAATGGGCATGATAGTTATAGAAAATTTTATAGGTGTGCTGTAAAATGATATTGTCAAATTTTTGAATAAATATAAGAATGTTGGATGAGTTTGAAATTTAATGAAAAGGTTTTCTATATGTTAGAATCTAATGTATAAAATTTCATAATTTTTAAAGATGAATTACTAATTAAGAAAGGTAGAAGAGCATAGATTGTTGGAGGAGTTCCAGAAACTCAGAATCTGTAGAAATTGAGAAACATATTTAAAAACTATAGCAAACCAACCCATAAAAATATGAAAATTTACACCCAATATCATATGTATTCCTATAACATATGGTTAAAATTTCATGAATTTTTATTAAGGTATGGTACCTGAAAAAAATGGACAACAGGGTGCTGCCAGAGAAATTATTAAAGAGACAGATTCTCTAATTTTGGAAGATTTAATTTTTAAATATAATAAATCAACTTGGAAAAATCTAAAACTTTAAATATAAGCCCATATATGTGTTAAGTACACATGGATAAAAGTTTACAAGCTTTTATAAAGAATTGGTAAGGAATATAAAAATTGAAAGTGAGAGTGACTCATACAATTTTGTGTACATGAGTAATAAATTAATTTCATGAGACAAATGAATAAGAACAATTATGAAAATTTATATACAGATGGGTAGAAGTATGAAGAAGGAATATGGGATTTTTAATAATTTAGAACAAAGAGTTCATAATTAAAAAAAACAAATGTGAGAGAGATGTCACATTGGAAATGTGACTAAGATTTATGTGAAGTGTTAAAAAAAATATAATAAGAAACTTATTTAAAAGATGGGCTATTAAATAAGAAAGATGTTAATTATGTTGTGGTCAGAGTGTATAAATATATGTTGAATTGATGAATAACCTAAGTAATGTCAAAAGAATGAGAAATGATAATGTTCTTTGAAATAAATGTTAACTTTGTATAGGTTGTATGTAAAAGAGGAATTGCATATAATTGTATGATATGTGTGATGAGATATTTCAATATGAACACAATTGTGATATAAAAGAAAATGTGAAAAGTAAGTCACATTGTGAATATGACTTACGAATGTGTATGTGGATGATTAAAAAAAATGTTATCGAGTGTTTGTTACCTTATACAATTACTTGTCTAATGATATTGAGAATGATATTGCAAGTATTAATATACTTAAGAGAGATTAGGTCTTGACCTACGTAGAGTTAAGTCATGTGATAAAATTGAGATTGAGAATGGACCCGAGCAGCGTTGGACAATGAAATTATTATTATAACAACTAAACTTGATGATTGTGTAGTGTTTTAGGCCCAAAGTATATGCGTGTAAATAAGAGATTGTAAGAAAAAGAAAAGTATAATGAAGAAAGTATGAAAGTAAAAAAAAATGATGCATGATTTAAGGATTGATTATGTAAAATTAGGATATCTAAATGGATGAGATTTGGTGAGGTTCTTATTGTTGGTTGCATTATATGGAATTTGAATTTTTGAAATGGATTTCTAGAATTGTGAAAGTGATGTGTTTTGATGTTATATTAATATAAAAATACTGTTTATAAAGTTAGATCTTGAAAATGAGATTAATAGAATGAAGTTTAAGTAAAGTAGTAAGTTGAAAATTTAGAGTTGTAAGGGAATTTCGATGAAGATTATTTAGATATTTGATAGTTTAATGTTTAATAAGCATATGCATAATATTATTTATGAAAGTACTAACTAAGGTGTAATGTGGTTAATAATATAAAAATTTGTTATGAAATAAAGGGAAATGACTAAGTAAGTAAAAATGAGTTATTTTAGGTAATTGAATTGGAAATGATGAAAATGGATATGAAGGGTATAATAATTACAAAAAAAAAATGAATGAAAATTTTTATAAGAGATAGATTAGAAATGGAGTAATAAGTGGAAACTGTGTAAAATTAGCATATGAATGAATGTGTATATATAAGAGATGTTAATGATAATATTATTGAAACATGAGTTAGGCTAATGTTGATCAAGTGATCAAAAGTAAAGTGCTTTGAAACAGAGTTGAAATGTGTTAACTCTTCATGTAGTAAGAGTTTAAAGAACTAATATGTGATTTTAAAATGCCACGGGTGTGTGACCAATAAGACATGGGTGTAGTTTCGATATAAGAGCTGTTTGAGAAAGAATTATAGTGAAGGTGGTGTTTATTTGTAACTTACAGACGTGGACTTAAGATGATACAATTGCGAAATATATTGAGTGAAATTAATAGCTTTTGTTTCATGAGATACAAGCAAGATTTATGGCTGGTATAGTTGGACTCATAACCTTGTGTAGAAATTTATCTATGACCATGGATGGTGTGGAAACAGAATAGAATTATGAAAATATGATAAGCTATAAATGATGTATAAGAAAAGTGATTTTTGTAAATATGGTAACTATAAGAGATGTAAGAAAAGGATAAATAAAAGGAATTATGAAATGTGAGTAAGAGATGTATTGAATGTGTTTGAAAGTGATATAAAATGAATAAGTTGATGAAAATGATATTTAAAGTGAATGAGATTAGGGAAAATGAATATTATTTGTAATGATGAATTCGAAGAGAATTCAGATTTGAGAATAAATTTGACCTAATAGAATTAGGTCATGAATTGAAAATAGATTGATGAATTTAAAATAGACTAAAGGTTGGTCATAATGGAATAAGGCTGTGATGGTCATATTGTGATAGTTAGATCAATTGATCTGAAATGTAATAAGGTTACAAATATTTTTTGAAATTCAATGTATGTAGTTGTATTAAGAATATGCAAGCTATATGATAATGCGTATAGTACAACATTCTGATATGTATATGCACATGAAAGGAGCTAAGTTATGTTAGTTTCAAATAATTATAAGAGAAACATTTTAGTTATAGTATAATTGGAATGAATCTTACTAAGGAAATAAGATTTTGTTGTTGTATAATGGTGATATTAAATTAATATGTGGTAATTGTATAAAGAGTAAGTTCAAAGTGAAGGTGTGTAAGATTATGGTGTTAAGATATAAGTTATTAACATTTGAATTTAATCTTATGAGAGTATATTTTTAAGATAATAAAGTTATCAAATATCTTGAGTGCAATAGGAGTGTGGTGTACATATATTAAAGAGATGGACTAATTTTGTCTAATGACAATACGATTGATGATATGATAATCTATTGTGACTGTTTGAGTAAATAGATAGTATAATGATCAGTTATGGAATGGTAGAAAGGTAATTGAGAATGAACCTAAGGGGGATAATAGAAATTATGTAATTTGATGAAATAATGATTTGATGAGATGATTAATTTAATATGAGATTTTAAAATTTTGTTTTATTAGGATGATTTATTACCATATTAGATAATTTTGAGGACAAAATTATTTAAGGGGGAGAAAATTGTTACATCTGTGATTTTGGAGAAATTAAATAAGTAATTGGAGATATAAAAGTTGTATATACTCAATTTATATATATAGTGTATATATAACATATACATATGGTATATTAATTGTATATGTTGGATTAATACATTACATACTTAATATATTTAATACACATATTATGTACATTTGATGTGTATATAAGATACACATTACTTGTGCATATGTGTAATATCACAAATTTTTTAAAAGTTTGAATTTTTGGAAATTTGATAAAATAAATTATAATTTAAATGGATAAATTAAATTAAAGGTTTTGAATGAAAAATGAAGGGATTTTAAATGAAAAAGTGGAATATATATGTGATATATATGTAAAATATATATAACATATAAAAGTCAACACTTTTTAAAAGAAAAGTCAAAGTAAAACGGTATTTTGGTAATTAAATCTTAAAAATTCAAAATTTATAAAATAATTCAAAAATAAATAATTTTTGAATGGAAGTTGGATTTTTGGACTTTTAATTTATTAAATAATTAATTATTAAAATATTAGATAATATATATATATATGGTTAAAATTAAAGGATGAAAGGAAAGAGAAATAAAAATAAAGTCTTCTTCTTCTTCTTCTTCTGCTTGGCCGAAATCACCATGGGAGAGTAAGAGAAGTTTTTCTTCTTCCAAGAACTAAGAATTGAAGAGACTTTAAGAATTCAAGTGGAGTTTTAGAAGTTTCTTCATCAATTGATAAGCTTTCTTACCAAAATTTTAAATTCTCTGAAAAAGTGTGTTATGTAAATTTTGGAATTTTATAGTAGCATGATTTAATTGCTTAATTGGATATGAATGAAGTTTATTAATGATTTTAAGGTTAGATTGAAGAAATGATTGAATTTAAGTTGAGTTTAGTGAAGAGAGAGAATTTAGGGTTATGGAACATTTGAGTTTTTGAAATCATGAGTTTTAATTGTGCAAATTGGTTTCAAATGTGTTATTTTGATGCATAAACAATTATTTTAAAATCAAATGATGGATTTAGTTAAGTTTGGATAGAGTTTGAAGATGGTAGTTTTGATTTAGGGTTTTGGAAAAGTGAATTTTCAAAGATGATTAATTGTTTGATTTTAATGCTTAAATCATGTTATTTAATGATACAAGTGGTGGAAATAAGATTGAAATGATAAGTGAATTGAGTTGGAATGGGGATCCTTCAATGGTGAAGGTTATGCCATTTTTGGGTTTTGAACATAAGCATGTGGTAAATTAATGTAATTGGTTTAAACATGTTAAAATATGTTTGTAATGATATAAATAAACTCAAAACAATAATTTAATGGGTTAATATGGATTTGCTAAGTTAAAGTAAGGAAAGACTTAATTTTTGAAATTTTGTAGGAGTGTTGTTAAATTAAGGTTTGATGTTGAGAATGCCTTAGAATGTGATATTAAATGATTATTTATGATCACATTTGGTATAGGCATTGAGAGGAAGCAGTTTGGCTAATCCAAGTGTTGAAGGGCAACTTGGAAGAGAAAGTTGGTGGGAGTTTTAAGATTATTTTGGTTACTATTTGAGGTAAGCACAAACTTTGAATATATATTGGTTATGTTTGCATGACATTTGGGCTTAACACATTTTGGTTGGAAAATGTGTTAAGCTACTTGATATATTGGTTATGTATGTATAATGTGTTATGACATTTGTAATGTCATATATGTGTTAAATGCATTGGGAAAAGCCATTGATGATGGCTAAATTGTGTAAAATATGAAATATATATTATGTGGAAATACCCAAAGTAATTGGGTAATGTGTTGTGAATGCAAAAATGAGATATGTGGTATAATGAAATAAATTGATATTGATAAAAACGTGAAAAGTGAGAAAATGAGAAAGATGTGAAATATGAGAAAAGTGAGAAAAAAATGTGAAAATAAGGCAATGTGCCTAGATTGAATATGTGAAAATGAGAAAGAGATTAATAATGAGAAATATGAATAATATTGTGTGTCTAGTATGTTATTCAATTTTCAGAGTTATGTGTTTGGCGACATGCCTATGATTGCATACAGCCTAAACGCTGGGCTGGTGAAAAGACCTAGTCGTAAGCCAGGCCCAACTTATAAATCTGATGTTTTTGGGGTGAAAAGACCAGGTCATAAGCCTCAAAAACAAATCCTTGAAGCTAGACTGCATGAAAAGACTGGATCATAAGCTCAGATCTTGTTGGATTATCCATGGATATATTGCCTACGGGGCTAGACACATGGTGTCATTATAGACCAAAACAGTAACTTTGGAATTTCAATAGCATATTAGTTGTCTTTGGGCCCATGTTTGTGTTTGTTTATATGTGAATTGTGGATTGTGAAATAATTAAAGAGTATGTGAAAATGGAATGATGTGATGTTCATAAGCATTTTGCATTAGCATTACTTTACATTTTTATTATTATCAAGTACCACTAGGCTTCGGCTTAGCGCAATTGTAAATTGTCGCGCAGGTGATATGGACGTTTTGGTAGAGTTAGAGAGTTCTACAAGACCTGGTCATGTCTAGGCTTGTATTTATTGAGCTTGAAGAGTTATTTTTGGGTACATCAAGATTAGAGCCAATTGCCAACATGTAGATATTTGATATTACAGTATATTTTGATATTATATATGTTAAGATATATTTTTGAAGTACATAATGTAAATTGTAAAGAATGTTTTGAATAATTTAGTTAGGATGGGATCTTATATGTGTTGTTAATATATATACCTGTATATAAGTATTTTGAGAAAATATGGAGAAATTGAGAAGTATTGGTGAATTGATTTTATGGGGAGTGTTTGTTTTATGCAGGCTGTGTTTTGCTGAATTTTGGAAACATCCAAATTACACACAAAACTCTGACGAATTTTTTCCAGAGATTTTCATATAAAATGCTATTTCGAGTTACTATAACAAGTAAAGAATATTTATATACTATTTAATTTTATATATTTAGTATTTGAAATTCTAAATTTGAAATGTGAAATTTTTTTTTATTAAACCGGTCTGTGACATTTTTGTACCGTATATGCATATTTTACATATGTTGAAAATATGTATTGTATGCATATAGGGTATAAGGGTGTTAGAACATTCTACTATGAAAGTTGTCTTATTTTTATCTTCTTTTAGCCATAAGAATCAAATTGTAACCCGAGAACTCATCCATTAATGAATACATGGTGCATGAGGCTACACTATCAACCAACACATCAAAATGGGGTAATGGAAAGTCATCCATAATGGAAGCCTTATTTAGATCTCTATACTCTACACGCATGTGAACTCATCTAGGTAATACCTCGATCATATAGGTTGATTTTATTTCATAGTATCATAGTTTCGATAGTGTAAAGGTATGGAAAATGATTCGCAAATTAAAAGATTGGAAATTCCATAAGAGCAATAAAAAATAACAAAATCTATACAAGCTAATGAAGTATGAGTAAATTAAATTTGCCATTTAGAATAATAAAGAGTTAGTTATTGAAGTATAAATTTAAAGTTGTAAACTTTGTTGTCTTAAGATGGCAACCAGGGGAGGGGGGGCGGGAAGGAGAGAATTGGTTTTTTAAAGAAGTGATGGGAAATTTAAATTTTAAAACAAGATAAGAAAAGAATAGAGTAGAGAAGAATGGATATAGACAATTTATAATGGTTCTAATTCACCAATCTTACATCCACTTTCTCAACAACTTGTTGAGTTTCTACTATCTTTAAATTTTTACAAGCTCAACTCTAATTTGGTATTTTCATAATCTCACACAAAACCTTTGTAATGGATTTGAGAATCTCTTACAACCCAACAAGAATTTTCCCAAGGTCACTCTAAAACTTAGTGTTTCAAAGCTCACACCTTATATAATGATGTCTAATGCTCACACTCAATACTCAATTAGAACAAATATAAATTTTATTCAAAGTAATAAAAGTTGTTTTCCTTAGCTATTTCATGCCTAATTTTATTGTAAAATGAAGTTTCTTAAGCTATTTATGGCCTTCAAGTCTTGAACTAGCCATTTGAAAGGTAAATTGGTAGGTGAACATATGATTAGGCCTTGTTTCCCACTTCAACTATTGTCTAGAGAAAAATTGTGGTCAGACTACCTTTGGTCTAGTTGGACTAGCCTTGGCATGGTCGGGAAATGCTTGGTCTGGTCAACCTCTTTGATTTTTTTATCAGGCACTTCACTAATGGCTAGTACATATGGTATCCACTAATTGAGAGGAAGAATAATGGCTATAATTTTTGAATCCCGTTTCACTGGTCCGGTCGGACCGTGATTGGTATGCTGAGAAAATGATCATGCCATAGACCATGAACTTCTCTAGAACTTTTTGAGTTTTTATTTCTGGAGTGGTATGGTTGGACTAGAGTAGGGTTTGGTTTGTATGCTAACCATACTTAGAAACTAGGAGTACTATCTAGCCATGATCTCTATGGATGTTTGGAGTGAATTATTCATCATCAGTCAAAGAGAACTGCCTGTGGTTCGGAAAGACTGTGCTTGGTACATTGAGAAAATGGGAGTGCTAATGACCTTTAACTTGACTGGAAGTTTTGCTTTGTACATTAAAGTCCTAGTCCAGTCGACCTGATCTTTTGTCCGGTCGATCCCAAGTGTAAAACTTCAAATCTTTGTGTTCCTGTAAAATTAAACTTGATGCAAGTATTAGTACTATTCAATTTGATTTCCTAAGATTGAGATAGAGTTTATTGAGCTAAGGTTTTGGTTAACAATCTTCCCCTTTTTGACTTTGGCAATTAAATTGAATTTGTTTAAAATTTTTTATAAAGTTTTAATGTCTAAAGAGTATTCTCCCCCCTTAACATGTTACTATCAACCTTTTTAGATCAAACTCCCCCTCAATAAGTTATCTTCCTTTCAATTTCTAGTTATATTTTCCTTTTGCTATTTAAATTTTTAACTCTCCTTTAACAAATTGTTTCAATTTGTTTGATCATATAATCATCGAAGCAATTACATTAGTTTCCTCCTTTGACATTGAATTAATCTCCACTTTTGACAATTCATTAATTGATTCATTAGGTGTTTTATTTTTATTTTATTTTCCAATTCAATTATATTACTTCTCCCCCTTTGGCAAAGGCAAAAGTAATCATAAAATAAACAAGAATTACAAGTGCAAATAATGAATATAAAAAATCAAAATAACAACTTCATTAAAATCATAAAATAAAATCATAAAAAGAAAAATGAATGATTATGTATGATCTTTTACATGAAGGGCCAAATTGTCAAGTTGATCATACACTAAAACTAAAGAGTGAAAAGCTAAAACTTGGAGAACCATCATCATCATCATCCCCTTCTTCTTGCTCTTCACCAAAATCTTTATCATTGCCCTCTTCTTCACCTTCTTCTTCTTTAACTTCTTCAATATTGACTCCTTCATCCCATTGTTCATCATCCCAAACCATGCATTGAAGGATTTGCATAGACCCCTAATGTCCATGTGGAGATGGGAGAGCCTATTTGAGATGGTATCCACTTTAGATGTTTGAGAAACAAATTTGTCCATGAATTTCTTGGAGGATGGAAAGGATAGAACCTTGACCTCTAGGTGTTTGGGGTCTTGGAATTTTCACTTGAAATGTTTCAACGATTCTTATCCTTTTCCTTTATTGGGCCATAATTCCTTGAGCAATAAAGGCATATTCATAGTTTTCATCAATTTTAATAATGCATTTAGAGTGCTTTAAGTATTAGATGTTGATGGATCTGGTGGATTGGTGAAGTAGATTAGAGAGGGTAGCTCTATTAGTAGGAGTGAGTGCACCTATATGCTTAGCAATTTGGGCGATGAAAGAGGTGATTAAGATTTACTGGTGGATTTATTTCTAATTGTTAGAAAATTATCAGCCAAAATTTTTGTAGTTTGAATCTTCTCCCCCTTGATAAGACAATAGAGGAAAAGAAGATACCTTTAGGTTACCTTTTTGTTGCTTTCACCTCTAGCATTTATGGTGTAAGTAATGATCATATATAATAGCTAAAAATTAAAGGTCCTAAGGTGCATGGCATTTGAGAGTTTGTGGAAACCGGTTTCAATTGAAACTTCTCTCCAAAATTCAAGTAAAATTGCTTGAGAAACCTTAAGGTCGAAAGTGTGAATTATTCCTTTCGTGCACTACAAAAATATTCGGCATTTGCGACGGAAATCTGCGACGGACATGTTTCCATCGCAAATTTGCTACGGATCTGCGACGGATTTGCGACGTAAGGACAAGTCAGAGGAATTTTGAGAAATTGGTCGCAAATCCCTCGCAGATCTGCGACGAAAATCATTCCGTCGCAAATAATCGTCGCAAAAGTTGGCGCGGAAACTTCGCGCGAGAGAAAACACTAAAAAAATCAATTTGCAACGGAGATCTGCTACCGTCTATTGCCGTCGCAAATTTCACTATAAAAATATTCAGAATTTTGTGACGAAAATCTGTGACGGACATGTTTTCCGTCGCAAATTTGCTATGGATCTGCGACGGAAGGACGAGTCAGAGGAATTTTGAGAAATTGGTCGCAAATCCGTTGCAAATTCGTCGCAGATCTGCGACAAAAATCAGTCCGTCGCAAATAATCATCGCAAATAATCCAATTAATCTTTATTCTAAAAAAAATCCCTTATTTCGCTCTCCATTCCTCTTTTCCTTCTTTGCCTGCGCCTCTCACTTCCTCTCACATCTCTCTCAAACCCTCACCATCGCCATCATCGATGCTGCCAAGCCGCTTACTCACCATCGATTTTTTCGTTAGCC
The DNA here is from genome assembly GCA_947685225.1 of Garcia nutans. Lineage (NCBI taxonomy): Eukaryota > Viridiplantae > Streptophyta > Magnoliopsida > Malpighiales > Euphorbiaceae > Garcia > Garcia nutans. The sequence goes on from CANTUV010000013.1 coordinate 7,025,811, forward strand.
GCTTGCTCACCATTGCATGCTCACTATTACTTTGTTAGATTTGCTCACCCAAATTCCCTTGCTTCTGGCGCCACTCCTTTCTATTTTTTTTTTTAATTTTGATTCAAATTTTCGAAGTCAAAATGCTCATAGTTCTCTCTCTCTAGGATTATCAGCTCTTCTCTAAAAACTCCACAGCAATGGTGAGCAGAGAAAATCTCTGTTTGATCCTCTGTTTTCTACTTCATTTGCAACCTTTGTTCGTTTCTTTAATTCTTTTATCGTCATTTCTCTTCTTGATCTGATGGTGTTTCATCCATTCCCCGTTTCAGGTGGTAGCACAGAAAGTTAAGGAAGCAGAGATCACTGAGCAGGACTCTCTTCCGAACTTTGTGTGTAAATTTTTGGATTCATTTAGATCTGGACCGTGTATGTATTTTTTTCAAATACCTACTGGATATGATAGTTTGAGCTGAAATAAGTTCAATGTGCTGTTGGTCCTCTGGTTTCCCGCAAATTTTATAAACATATTATTTTCTTCATAGATTTGTTGGAGCCTATCGCTTTGAAGCCGTTGAAATTTAGTCGATCTCTGTATTTATATTTTTGTTTATTGTAACTTGCTATCAATTTTCTATGTGTTAACTAGTCCACGACGCTCCAAATTTCAAATTAGCAAGTATTAGTTGAAATCAGAAATCGACTCTGTAATTTTGTTCTGATACTTGTTTCTGCTAACTCTTAAGTTGATCTTGTGTTGTATCATATAACTTTTTTGAATTAGACAAGGAACCTGCTCCGTATTGCCATATTCAATATAAGTTACATCAGAGGCATATTTCCGGAGAAGTATTTCAATGATAAATCTGTTCCTGCTCTAGGTATGCTTTTTCTTCTGTAATTTTGCTTTTCAATAAGCACATGTATGTGAGATGTTGATTCGTTATTTTCCTTGAAATTATGACGTGATCAACAGAGATGAAGATCAAGAAATTGATGCCTATGGATGCAGAGTCTCATAGAATGATTGATTGGATGGAGAAAGGCATGTGGTTTCTCGATGATAGTATTAATCACTATTTTCTTTTTAAACAGATTTGATGGTTTCAACCATCAGTTTTGTTTAACTGAATGTGAATTTCTTGCATGCTATCTTTTTTGTAGCTGTCTGCGATGCATTGCAGAAAAGGCCTCTCAAAATGGAGATCGGGAATGTCAATAGTAAAAGTGCATCTAAAGCAGTTTCCTATTTTCCATGGCTTCTCTAACCAAAGGTTTGCTGGTGAAGAGAAAACTTTAATCTATTACATACTGTGAACCCTGAAGTTAAGTGCATCTATTAACTGTTTTTATAAAATAGTTTGCTTGGAGTTTAAAAAACTCATGGTTTGGATTAAAAAAAACTTTATTTTTAAAATTTTTCTCAAATCAATTTGCAAAAACATAAAAATGTTTTAAAAATATCAGATTGTAATTTTGAAAAACAAAGAAAAAACTTAATTGATTGTCTTAATTTTCTATATAATTTTACAATGTTTCAAATTAGTTGATGGGGTGTATATATATTTATTTATTTATCCTGAATATTTTTTATTATAAATAAATATATACTTTTTTTATAATTTGGCAAAATTTTTAATGTTAAATCTATATAATATGTTATTATAATATCTTAAATAGTAATTTAGTGTGATTAGATATGATATTCAGTAATTCATAATATCGAAATTTATAAATTTTTAACGAATTTTTTTATCGGAATAATTATAATGCAAATAAAAGTAAAGTGATAAAATAATAAGTTATCTTTACAAAAAGGGAAAAACACAGAGGGCTGAAGTTCAGTTTACTGGACACTGAAGACAGAAAAGCGGCTTCCCAATCACAGGCAACCGTTATCAGTTGACAGTCGCTGAAAGCCATTATTAGCTACCAATCAATGAATTGTATCTCTATCTCTTTTATTCTGTGGCATATTACAGTGATTACTTGAGTTGCGACTTAATTAATATTTGATAATGACATTTGCTTCCATTAATGTTTCTGATCAATTAAAAAATAATAATATTTCTCGTGTTACTGATAAAAAAACAAAATTAAAGTTTGTGATTTAATTGATCAAATCATCCATTTTTAGGAATAATTGATAATTGATGCTTTATTTTGAATAATTTGCTTTTAGTTAAAATATCTGGGGGAGGATGGAGAAAGGACTCATCTTGCTGGGGCGGCTGCTGTTGGTAACCCATGGGATCTCTTGGTTACTGACATCTTCACACACAACAAGAATTCATAGATGCATCAAGTTTACCTGCTCATTTCACATCTAATCTATTATCACTTTCATTTTGTAATTAATTACTTTCTTCTTTTGCAGATTATTGATAGATTTTTATGCCGCATGCTGTTGCAAAAGTTCTATGCCAGAGCTTTAGCAGTTGGCCTTCAAGATTATGCAAAATTGTACGAGTGTGTTAACCTTTTCAGTTGACTTATTGAGGGTGAAATTTTGATGATGATATTTCGTAAAATTACTAGAAAAATAAATTTCCCACTTCTCCTTTTCCTTGTGACTGATTTTAGGATGAATTTAAATATCAGTGCTTTGGTTTTAGAGTTGAAATTTGCTTGGCTTGATTTGAATACTTTCCTATGCTCATTGCAGGCATGAGTCTCGACTTACCCGTCTTGCTAATTGGGAAGGCATAAAAAAGGTTGATTTCTTTCAAAATTCTTGATTATCTTCTGTATGCAAGGGAATTTAGTGTGTACGCAATGGTATTTCAATTGTGCATAGAAAAAGATGTAGTTGGTTACTAGAATAGCTCTGTTCTATTGTGCATTTTCAGCTTTTTCAGTTGGTATATGTTCCATCTCAATTTAGTTTCCTATCTGGCAAACAAACATTGGGATATTTTGTATCTAAAATTTTAATTATTCATGTATTATCTTTCTTGTCTCCTCTCTAACAACTGTATTTTTTCATGATTATCTTTTTGGCTTCAAAAGTCACGTTCTATTCGAGAGTTTGACAACCATGCAACCTGCCTCGTTGGAAAATTTAAGGTATCAGTTTTTGGCATTTTCATGATTTCATCTATTTCTTCAGATTTTCTTATCTTCTAAAAGTGACTAAAAATATCATTCTGTTTTCTCAGACTGTGGACACATACTACAGGCACTGTAGCAGTTCCCATTACATTGGGAATGTGTCAGTACCACTACTCTGTATCAATGCTCTGGATGATCCAGTCTGTACAATTTGTTGTTGCAAACGTTTATCTTGTTTGATTATTGGATATAACATTTGATGCTCATTAGATCAAGTTCCTGCTCTCCCCATTCCACAATTTTCATTTTCAATTTACTAGACTCTATGCAGTTAATACTTCTTTCTTTTACTGTATTTGCAGGAGCAGACTTCTAACATGCATACATCAGAGGGAACTTCAATTGATCAGGGCCCATACTTGAATGTTTCAGAAGATGGGATGGTTGCTGCAATGGATGGTGAGTAAACAAGATATCATTTGTCTGAATGACCTGAAGAGTTCACAGACGCTTCGTTGCAAAAAACTAACGAAATACTTTCTATTGTAGGACAAGAGGACCATCATATAGAAGCAAGGTCTAATTTTGTATCAGGAACTGTCGAGGCTTCTGAACAGCTTAAAAACACAGAGGATATCAATGTCTCTGATGCAACTGCTCGAAAAGATGCCTAAATCAGATTTCTTGACCAAAATAAAGATGAGTATGGAGGAAAATTATTCAATACCACCTGTGTAATGCACCTTCAAATCATAAAATTGTGGGATTTACCTTTCATAATGTCATGTGAACCCCATATATTTGTCAATATAAGGTGCATTGAATAAGTTACATTAAAATTCACATTTCCATGCTTGTAGTGTAATTAATAATAACTTGGAAGAGGTTTGTGGAATTTTTTCTGAACTGATACATAACCCATGGAATAAAAGGCCTCTCAAAATGGAGATCGGGAATGTCAATAGTAAGCATTTTGTGCTTGCTCTCGAGGTAAGGACTTAAAATTTTCCTAATGGTTTACAATTCAGATTTAGGCTTGTATTTCTGCCAAATTTTTCCTTAATTGGTAATTTGTACAGGTAAAGAGTGTGCTTGATCCGTGTGAAGATGAAAATGATGATATGGAAGAAGATGGGGTGAGCTTGGGAGCTGATTCTCTACAAAAGAATGATTCTTCTTAATCTGACAGTGAGGTGAAAGTTCACTTCATTCTTTTAATTTTATGCTTTAGCTGCCCCTTGAGAATTTAATCGAATTAGAGTGAGAATTAGTCAATGATGTATAAGATGATAATTTTAACGTGTATATATTTACATTTTTCATCGTATTTCTTGCAAAATCCAGGTTAACCAATCAGAAGAAGATAGATGTGTAGTTGCACCTAGCTGATTGAAATTTTCGAATTCATTATGTTGATTTTGGTTTTACAGGCTTTGACTGAAGGTAATCGGAGCGACTGATTCTTTGTTAACACTTAAACAGGAAAGGGAATATCTCCGGTTTTTCTTTTCTTAATTCTCTTCTATATTGGTTCTTGTTTATTGAATTTCAGAAATTATGAAATCTTAGTAACAAAGCTGTGCAGATCACTGACCACATATACATGAAGGTTAAAATTACCTGTTTATGAAATCTTAGTTGCTTTTAATTCAAGTATATCATTATTGCCATTTCATTTAATTTGCATTTTCCAATTTATAAAATTTGCATTTGCCATTTCATATAACAGTTCTCTTGAAATTATTTCCCACATCATGCACTGACTTCACTTCTTACAATTTCAGGCTTTATATCATGTTCTTCCGATGAATTATTTAACAGTTGCAAAGCTTCAGTCCAAGCTAGATGATGATGCAAGTCATGATTCAATGGAAAATGATAATTGAAGATCTATATTGTTATTTTCAAGATAGATTATTTATAGTAGTGTTCTTAACACTTGTATAGTTAAATTGTAAAATATTTTATTTTATTGAAAATTAATAAAAGAATTATTTTTATCAATGTAATCAGTGTTTTTTTAGATTGTGTTTAAATGTTCCAAATGTATTTATAAAGTTCTCATAAAATTAATTGATAATATAAATAGTTCCAATAAAAATCAATATTAAATTACTACTGATTTGCTACAAATCTGCGACGGATATTTGAAATCTATGACGAAATCTGCGACAGATACTGCGACGACAATCTGCGACGGAATCTGCAACGAATTTGCGATGGAAATCTGTGACGAAATCTGCGACGGAATCTGCGACGGAAATCTGCGACGAACTCTACGACGGAATCTGCGACGGCTGCCCTTTACCCACGAAAATTTAAGCGCGAGATTTGCAACCGCCGAGTGGTTGCAAATCCGTCGCAATCTGCGACGGCCTGTCGCAAATTGAAAATTGCGACGCCTTTTTTACTAACTGATCGTATCGGTCGCAGATCGGTCGCAAGACTTGATTTGCGACAGATCTGCGACGGATTCTGTCCATCGCAGATAGCGTGTTTTTTTGTAGTGCGTGTTAAATCCCAAAATGGATGCAAGGTCACCTAACTTAAGTTGGTACTCTTGGTTAAATAATCTTAATGTAATCCCATAAAATCCCAATGGTTCTTCATCTTTATTCTCAACAATTAAGGTTGTAGGAAATTCCTTAGTTAGAGATTCCTATCTTAGGCAATCTCTTTCTAGAAAAACAAAGTTCTCCCACCCAAGATTAGACTAGTGAGCCTTAATTTTGTTTTCTATGAAGAGATATTCTAGAGTGAAGAGATAAGGTACCCTATTTTCTTCGGTTGTCTATTCTAGAATAAGATCATGCCTTTCCTTGTTAAGGTGTATAGGCCTAAGAGTTCTTGCTCTTGGGGTTTCTTCTATGGGGGGGTAGAGGAGGTTGCAATACTTTTGCCTTTCTCCTTTTTAGAGGCTTTCATCTTGCGAGAGTCTTTTAGAGCCATGAGTTTGAATGTGTTTAAAAAGAGAGAAAATGAGTAAAAGAAGTATTTTAAAGCAGTTTGAGTTTTGGATGATAGGAGAGTGTTAAAAATTCATAAAATTTGATATTTGGGGAGGGGGGGGGGGGGGGGGGGCGTATTTATAGTGTTTTGGGGTCAAACTAGTTGTTTATAGCTATTGAGGTTTTATTATACACATTTTCAAACAACTTTCAACAGCTATATTTTTTGAAAAACATAGTCGATTCTCGATCGGACAAGTGTCAATCTACTTAATTCTAATAGACTTTTTGAAGTCCTAATGGGACAACTGGATTTTAATATAATGATAAAAAAATTTAAATTTTTACGGTCGGATTAAGGTGCAGTATGATTAGGCTAGGTTGTTTTTAAATTTTGGACAATTTGCTTAAGGTATGTGGTCCAATCGAGACTTAAAAATTTTAGAAATTGAGAAAATTTTATGACAATTTGTTTAGATCTAAATTTGTGGCCTAAATATATGATCAAAATAGATGTTAATAAAGAATTAGGGCATGGATACATTTACAAGCAAGTCTAATTCATTGTAGATATGTACATTTAAATTAATCAATAAATTATCAACAAGTTCATGGCAATCCACAAAAACAAAATATATTTAAATCATTCTAGAGTACTTCAATCTTATATTCCTATGTGTTTTTTATGAAATTCAATCTTTCTTCATTTAAGGGTTTTGTAAAGATATATGCATGTTTGTAATATCCTAGATTATACCCTAAAAGTGTTGGGATTATTGTTGTATTTGAATTCAATGTGTGTATTGAAGGGAAAGAGAAAAGAAGTGAAGAGAAGATTTGGGAAATATAAATGCAATATATATGACATATACATATACTTACATATACATCACATATACATGATATATATAATGGTGTAGGAAAAGTGAGTTATATATATATATATATGTGATTAATAATAATGATAATAAGGACATAAAGAAAAAGAAGAAGAAAGTCAAAAGAAATGGTGTGTGGTGGAGATTTAATTATATTAATATTAATATTATTATTATTATTGTTATTATTATTATTATTGTTATTATTATTATTATTATTATTATTATTAAATATATATATATATGATAAGAATGAAAGAAAGAACGAGATCTTTCTTTCTTCTTCTTCTCCTTCGTCTTCTTTTTCTTAGTGAACGAGAGAGAGAGAGAGAGAGAGAGAAGCTAGAGAGAGAAAGATGATTTTGCTTCTAATTACACCAAAAATTGAGGATATCAAAAGATTTGCAAGTGGAGTTGAAGATTTGGCAAGCTATTCATGTAAGTACTTATCTTTTTAGTTGATTTTATTGATTATGTATATATAAATCTTTCTCTTCTTGTTTTGGATTTCTTTTGGATTGAGGTTATGATTGGTGTATAAGATGATGGAAATGAAAGATTGAAGTATGTAATTGTGTTGAATTGATAGTTAAGTGATGATATTGGGGTAATTGTGAAGATGGTGATGAATTGTTGAGTTAGGGTTTAGTATGAATAAATTGGTATTTGGAATAATTGATTATAGTGATGTATATATATATATATATTGATTATTATGATGATATAATGAAGATATATAAATGTTAAAGTGATAGGGAATTGATAAATATGATTAAAGATGATGATTAAAAGGGTTGTGGTATGAATTTTGAAGGGCTTGGTCTTTAAATACTTGAAGGACACGGCCAAGATATGAGAGACACGGCCAAGTTAGGGCAAACTTGGCCGTGTTGGATGATTTTTGGAGAGACACGGCCACTGGCTTGGCCGTGTCCCTTGACTGCGTTTGCCACTGCCTATTTTATGTTGAGAGACACGGCCGTGTCCCTTGCCCATGTCTGCTACTGGATTTTTGGTGTTGAGAGACACGGCCACTGGCTTGGCCGTGTCCATTGCTCGTGTTTGCTACTATTTGAATTGGTGTTGTGAGACACGGCCACAAGCTTGGCCGTGTCCCTTGAGTGTGTTGACTAAGGAAATTTATTCTTGATTATTCTTACATTGTTGAATCCTCCAAAGGTCTTTTTGTATCTACACTTTAAATATACTTGAACAAAGATGACCTAAACTAATGTATATTGAGGATTCCAAATCTATGAATAAGGTAAATTATATATGTGTATACCAATGATTGATCATACTTTTGATGGTAATGAAGATGCATATGATATTATATAAACAATGTTATGTTATATGCATTGTGAATCTAGTGAATTGTAATGTGTTATATGAATGATGTACTTTATAATGTAAAGGATATGATGAGATAATTGATTATGTATAATTGAATAATGAAATACTATAGTATGATTTAAGACATGATATGATGTGAAGCCATTGTTATTGGCTATGATGATTCAAATGAGATATGAAGCCATTGTGATTGGCTATAGTGATTCAAATGAGATGTCAAGCCATTGTTATTGGCTATGATAATTCAATTGAGAATGAAATGAAAATGAAAAGATTTTGTGTCTAATATGTTGATTCAATTTTCAGAGTTCTGGATTTGGCGGCATGCCTAGAAAATGTGAAAATGTAACAGTCTTGCCGGGTTGAGGATCTCTTCAATTTGAGTGAATTGAGGTCCAAGAGACTGGGTCTGTTACACTATGTGAATTATTGATACGAAATACATGAAAGGTAACAGTCTTGCCGGGTTGAGGATCTCTTTGCATTGAGATGAATTGAGATCCAAGAGACTGGGTCTGTTACTTGATAAAATGTGAAATGTGAATTGTAGTAACAGTCTAGCCGGGTTGAGGATCTCCTCGAGTTTAGCCGAGTTGATGATCCAAGAGACTGGGTCTGTTACGCTATCCATGAATAGAGATATGAGATATATTGCCTACGGGCTTGATCATTGTGATTATGGACCAATGCAGAAACTCTGAACTTTGAATAACATATTAGTGTCTGTTGGGCCCGAGTCTGTCTTTGTTGTCAGTGTGATATTTAAATGTTGAAATAAATGAGAAATGAGATCTATGGTTGCCTTTATTGCAAATGTGATTCATGATTGGTATGATATATAATATGATGTGTAAATGTGTATGAATGTGGAACTTGTAAGAATTGTTTTCATGAAGGTTTGGATAAATCATTGAATGGTGACTTGTTGAAATAACATATATGGATATGTATATGAGATAGAAATGGTAAGTATTGCTTAGTGAATGTTCTGTGTAAATATGTGTATAATTTATGAGATTAGTAGGAATATGTGAAGAATGCATTGAGAAAGGAAAACGGGGTAAGAGAAAGAAAATAAAATATGATGCTAAAAATATGAGGTATGATTCTTTAGTAAGGTATATTTTATTATTATTTATATTACTAAGCTTTCGGGCTTAGCGCGGTTGTGTAATCGCGCAGGTGGTTGCGGTTGATCTGGAAGTCCAGCTTTTTGCCACGAGAAAGGTATGAGTGTCTCGAGACCAACTAGAAGGTGATGCATACATGTGTGATTTTAAATTATATTGTATTTTTGAGTTAATATATATATTCATATGGATGAATGAAGTTTTGATAAATAAGAATACTGACTTTTGTAAATGTGTTTTAAATTAATGTTCAATTTTATGAATCTGGATAAAGGTTTTTAAATTGAAACTAAAAGTAACATTCTTATACTTTATATACGTATTGTATGTATACTAGGTATATGTATAGTACTTATATGGAGTATCAGGGTGTTACAATTATTTTGGTATCAGAGCTTAGGTTCGAGATTCTCGGCCTAAGTGAAATTAAAAAGAGAAAGTTTTGAAAAGCTTAAAGAGAAGAAAAAAGAAAAGTTTTGAATTGAAGTTTGTAATACATGCATATGCATTCACATCTAGGTTGGTCTCGAACGTGGCATTATGTGATTTGTGATGTTTCTGAACAATAGGAGATGGATGATAGTGTGTAAATGAGGTTTCATATGGAAGTAAATTTTGAAATGTTGATAATTGAGAGGTGATTGTGATATAAAGAATTGATATGGAAGGTATAAGTAAAAAGTTTGATTATTAATATGTGTATGACATTTAAAGAAATGGTTAGAAGAATAAAGTTGGAAATAAGTTAGAAATAAAATTAAGATTAAAGTATGTAATCTTTCCTTTATTATTTGAATCTCTTTCTAATAAACTTTATGTTTGGATTTCTAGAAAGAGGAAATATTGTTGGATGGGTAATATGGAAAGATACATTATTTAAATGCAAAGAGTACAGTGAAATATTGAATGAGTTGATTGGTATAGATTAAGTGTGATAATTTAAAGTGTGGATATGTAAAGTTAAGGTTTTGTTTAAAGGAGAAAGAGATGACGTTGGTCAAGTACGAAGACATATTGGTGTTGTTTGTATTGTTATTTCAATGCAAACATGGTGATTTCAATGTTAGAGATGCGATAGGTTTGAATATAGTGAAAACGCATATTAATGGTGGTAATATGTAACATTTAGATTTTTGGAATGAGCTTAATAATTGTGAAACTTATATGTATTGATGTTGCTTTGTGGCATATACATATAAGATGTTTTTAAAATTGATATTGAGAGAATGAGATGAATAAATTGAAGTTCAAGTAAATTAGTAAGTTGAGATTTATAGTTTTAATGGAATGTGGATAAAGACCATTGATATATTGATAGTTTAATGTATTTAATACATGAGATATATGAAATGAATATTAGTGCACATGAAAGTATTAGGAATTGGGAGATGTGATTGTTAGTAGGAAAATTTGGTTTGAAAGTAAAGAAAAGGAATTGAGCAAAAGAAAGTGAGTTACTTTAAGTAATTTGATTGGAAAGGATGAAAAGGACTATGAAAGATGTGTTAAAGATAATTATAAACATATTCAGCTTCCGCGATCGATAGAACAACTGAGATTTATTTGTTGCTAAACTAAGAAACTAGACAATCACCAAGAAAATAGCATACATCATTTGTACTTTTCCTATCTAGTAGGCTACTGGCAAAATCCACATCTGAAAAACCTCAAATATCAAATGATGTATTTCTTGGGTACCAAAGTCCTAAATGTAATGTTCCACTTTAGTATTTTAAAATTATTTTAATGCATTTAAATGTGATTCTTTAGGATTATATTAAAATCTAACATATAAACAAACACTATAAATTATATTAGGCCCAAAAGCAATAAGATAAAGAAGGGATCCAATAATACCTCGATATTTCTTCTTATCTACTTTCTTATTAAATTCATCTTTATCCAACTTCAAGGATGTACTCATTGGAATTTTGTTTGCTCTGCAACATTTCATGTCAAACTTCTTGAGAATTTCTTTTGTGCACTTGGATTGGTTGATGAAGATACCATCATTGCATTGCTTAATTTGTACACCAAGAAAGAACTTGAGTTCATCTAACATACTCATCTCAAATTCCTTAGTCATATAAGAAGCAAACTCTTAGCACAAGGCCTCATAAGTTGTAACATCTTTATACCCTAAATATGTATAATATATATACCCTACATACGTAAAATACATATCTAGGATACAAAGTGTTGAGATTGATGGAAAATCAAACTCTATTTTTATCATTGATAAAAAAAATTGATAAAGAATTGATGATTTCAAACAAGTCTGTCAAGTTTGTTCTACAGAAACCGAGCTTCTGTGCGATCGCCCGAACCAAAGTCCGAGCAACCGCACAAATGCAACATGAGTACAAAACCAAACTGTCACACAAATCTACCGAGATAAGAAAAATTGAACAGACATACACATGTGTCGAGTAGAGAACCGAATTGAAACATAGAGTGCCAAGCTGGATTTAGAATTGCCGAGCTAAGAGAACTGAACTAAATGAGCTAAAAGAAATTTGCCAAAACAACTTAGCTAAGCATGTAGTGTAGCTCGATACAGAGCTAAGACTAAGAATCTACGGCAACTAAACTAAGTCCATAAATTTCAGAAAGGATCACGTTCTTAGTGAGCGGTGAAGTAAGGATGCCCGGCAGTTATGGGACCATACACGTGAACTGAGCAACTGCATCTGGTCAAGGAAAAATTCATAAACTCATAGAAAAGATAACAGTCTCGGTGAGTGGTGAAGTTAAGATGCCAAAACTTTGGACAACCGCCCAAGAAGCCTGAGCGACAGCACATAACAAAGAGCTAAAATACTAAAAAGAACAGAAGAGATAGTGGTAAGCCCTTACGGTGCTTCCTCGATGCTCAAAACCTTATGCTACTGTACTAAAGGACCGAGCAACCACACAAGTTTGGATGATTTAAATCTTAGTGCCAAATCTCTCGTACTAATGATAATTGGACATGTGGATAACAAATTTGAACTCAATGGTAACCTTATGCCGAGCGATCGTACTCTATGCTTGGATGACCACAAGACTAAAAGGTATCGGCTGTTAGATTCTATCAGACACCAAAAATAGACCATTGGAACTAGCCATTACACATAGCTTTAAAATTGTGCGACCGCACACCGAGCTCTGGACATAGAATTAGGGAAGACAAGCACTAAACATGTGGGAACCACTTAAAATGGCAACATTAAGCCAAATGGCTATAAATACCACATTAAACTTTATTTTTATGGTTAGAGAATACTTTGATTGCTATTGTAATTTCATTGAACAACATTTTTTATTATCTTATCTAAAGATCAAAAGATCAAACATCAAAAATCTTAGAGTGTTGGGTATGAGCATTAAACACCATATAAGTTTGAGTGTGAGCTTAGAAACACTTAGGTTGTGAGAGTGAGCCTGGAAAAACTATTGTAAGGGTTGTGAGGATTGATCTCAAGCCATTGTTATAGTTTGGTGTGAGCTAGAAAAAATACCAAGTTAGAGTTAAGCTTGTAAAAACTCAAGACTAATGGAACCTTAACAAGTTGTTAAGGAAGTAGAAGTAGGATTGAGGTAAATCCGAACCACTATAATTCTTTGTGTTCTTTCTTCTCAAACTCTACTCCATCTCCATCTACATCTTCATCATCTCTTACTTTTTAAGCTTTAAATTTACCTTCAGTCTTCAAACAACTAATTCACCTCCCCCCTTTGGTTGCTAGTTTAGATAATAATTAGTATCAAAGCTAGTGAAATTCTTCAATATTCATTGTGAAATTTTGATCCAAAATGGCAACCATTTAATCAACAAGAAACTTCACACATGAAACCTAAATTCATCCCTTAGACCTTACTTCGATGGAACATATTACTCCTATTGAAAATACAATATGTTTTTGTTCCTAGATAGTGAAGGAATTGAACTTTGGGATTTTGTTGAAAATAAGTAGAAACCTCCTACTCATGAAGTTGATGGTGTCAAATTTCCTCTTCCTAAATCACAATGATCAAGTGCCAATGTGAGAGATCAATTCAAGAACCATAGGGCAGCCTCCATCTTGATGAATTCAATATCAATAGATGAAGGTGAGAGAGTTCAACATCTCACTTGTGCACATTGCATTTGGAAAACTCTTGAGAATTATCATGAGGGTACTACCCAAGTGAGGCTCACCAAGAAACAAATGTATGTGCATGAGTATGAGTTATTTAAGATGAAGCCCATTGAAAATGTCATCGACATGACAAATCGGTTGCTTGCCATTGTTAATGAATTAAAGAAATATGATCAAGATGATGTTAATATCAAGATGTTGAGAGCACTTAGAGTAAAGAAAAATTGAGTCTAAATTTTATTCAATTGAAGAAGCTCATGACCTTAGCTCTTTGAGAACCAATGAACTTGTCGAAAAGCTACTCACCTTCGAATTGCACACCAAAAGAGAAGAAGAGTAAGGTGAAAAGGATAATAGGAAACCAATAGCTATCAAAGCCATCAAAGAAGTTGAGAGCTCAAATGATGAAGAGAGTGACGACAAAGAAGAATTGGCTATGCTATCTGAAAGGATAAGTGATTGGAAGAGAAAGAGAAGATTACAAGCTAACAAAGGTACATTTCCTAAATCCTCTTTCAAAGATAAAGATAAAAAGAATGAAGTGAAATGCTATAAATGTGGCAAATTCAGTTACATCAAGTCAGATTGCTTCAAATTGAAATGCAAGAAGAAGTGGGATAAGGAAAAGAAGAGATCACTCAAAGCAACATGGGATGATGACTTCTCAAGTGAAGAAGAAGAGGAAGAAGAAGAGGAAATTGCAAATCTATGTCTCATGGCCATTGAAGATGACAATAACACTAAAGAGGTAAGTACTTCATCTTCAAACTTAATTACATATGATAATGATGTTGATGATGCTTTAGATGAGAATGGCTTGATTGAGCATATGAACCTTAGAATAGAAAAGTATTTCTCTAAGATGAAATTTTATAAAGATAAATGTTCCAAAATTAGAAAAGGATTTTGTGTCTTTGAAAAACTCTATATTAGAATTGAAGATCTCAAATGAAAATTTGTTGAAATCAATTGATGAAATAACTAAAAACTCACATGTCTTATAAAATGTGATTATGGAAAATAAAACATTGAAGAATGAAATAAATGAGTTAAAAGAGTCAATTTTAAAATTTCACAAGGGAAAAGAGGCCTTAGATGCATTGATCAATATTCAAAGACCACCCTTATTGAAACATGGTTTAGGGTTCATTGGTTCAATTAACACTTCACCTAATGCACCAACATTTGTTAGAGCTTCCACAACATAAACATCTAGTGTTGATGTTGTGAAGAGCACTAATGCACAAACCAAGCCTAAAAATCCTAAAAGGATTGCTTTGGGTTCACAAAGCTCTAGAACTAAAGTTCCAACAGCAAATCATGCATTCATGTATCAAAGGCATGTACATAAACACAAAAATGCACAAAAATAATCTCATTCAACACACACTAGCAATTGTGTGCATGGCTCATTGAATTCTAATCGAAAAGTGCATAAGTATAGATTCTTGTATCAATGCACTTATTGTATGAAATTTGGATATAAGAGCACATTTTGCTATATTAGGAAGGCTCATCTCAAGTTAGAAGATCCTTCTATTTCCAACCCCTAAGGACCCAACTTCATTTGGGTACCTAAAAGAAGATGAACATTGTGTGAGCGGGGATTTTTGCCCCCACTCCCGGTGGAATGATTCTTGTGACTTCTGCACTGTTTAGGCTCAGGGCCTTAGAGAATACAGGCCTAAGCCCAAAGAAAATAGAGTCACCACCCGAACGGGCCGGGAAAAAGAAAGGTGTGGATGACTCAATTCCTAAGGAATCCCCAACCCCCTAATGGGTTCAAAAAGTTGGGTGCGTGTGGGGAAGGTGAGAAATGGCCTAGCAACTCCACAATGCCCAATTCATTAGAATCGGCCTCCTTTCAAGGTCTTAATATTATAAAATTCTTAAATATAACGATATTATTCATACTACATGTGATCATAAGAATAAATAAATACTTTATTAAAATCACAACAATGTCCAAACAAATTAAATAAATGGACACCCATCCAAGGATGAAAACATGTCCTTACATCATCTTATATCTAAAACTAGATGGGACACCCACCGGAAGGTGGAAACATGTCCTTTACATTGATCCAAAAGCTTTAAAATAAATTAAATTACATGATGCTCACAATATGAGGTACCCAAAAAATGGAAACATACCTCTTAAAATGTTTTGAAACCAAAGCAAATCAATAAAGTAACCAACCATTCATCATAAATAAATCATTCATCAAAGACATGAAACATCAATCAAAATATATAACAAACATTCATCTCATTTAAATAAAATAGTAAGTAAATGAACTTAGGGTTTATGCATCAATTAGGGTTTCTTGGGTTTTAAGTTTAACAATTAGGGTTTTATATTTTAATGACTAGATTAATCAATTGAGAAATATTTAATATAAAATAAATAACATGATTACTGGATGTTTGAATTAAAGATTAGGCTTGAAATAATTTAGGGTTTGATTCCAAAGAATAAATGTTTTATATTTAGGATTTCAAAAGTTGTGTGAAACTAATATTAAGGTTTAGGGTTTTAGTAAATTAAATTAAGGATCATGAAAATAGGATTGAGAGTTAAGTGTTTGGAAAGAATAGGCTACTGTGAATCTTAGAAAAATAGAATTGATTATGGTTTTGAGAAAACAAATTATTGTTTTGTGGTTTTAGAAAAGTGTAATTAGGGTTTTAGATTTTAAAAATTAGTTTTACGGGTATTAAGATATTAGGGTTTTAAAAAATAATTTTTAGGGTTTTAGATAGAAACTAGATAATAAATAGAATAATTGATCAATATGTTTTAAATAAAAATTCATCCATTGTATGCTTAAACAATTGATCAAATTGAAAAATAAGGCTACTAAAAATAAAAAGTTAATAGAAATTCAAACTTCCATTGTTGGTTCCACCACAATTTGAACTCTGGTTGAACAATAACAAAGATAGCGTGTGCTGCCTTTGATGGATTCTTTGTTGTTTTGTTGCTTCTTCAAGTCCAAGCTTTTGAAAAAAATTCTTAAAAAGAGTCTGAATCAAGTTTTGGTTGCTGACAAATTGGCCCGTGGCCAATTCGCAGCAAGCAAAACTTGCGGCGAATTGGCTTGTGGCCAATTTGCCACAAGCCAATTCGCCGCAGGCCAATTCATCACCAGCAACTTTCATTGCCAATTTTGTCATCGTAGATTTTAATTTTTTATTATTTTTTATTTATATATTATTATTTTAAAAAAATAAATAAATGAAAGGTAAAATAAGTATTATATTAAAATAAATAATAAATAAAATATAAATAATATAAATAAATATACCACAAAAATTATTTTAGACTATTTTAAAATCTTTGGACTGGATTGGATAAGTAATTGGGGTTTACAATTTGCCCCTTGCTTGAGCGATCTGAGACTACAACAAAAGAGAGCGAAAAGTAATGTGATTTTCGACTGGGTTTAGAGCCAAACTGGACTTCATATCCAAGGTTGGTTTGAGTTTTGGACTAAAAAATAATTTAGGTTTTGGACGCGGAGTAAGTTCTGGACTTAAAAAATAATTTGGGGTTCTGGACCAGGGGTAAGTTCTGGATTTAAAAAATAATTTGAGTTTTGGACCCGAGATAAGTTCTGGACTTAAAAAATAATTTGGTCTCTAGACACGAGGTAAGTTCTAAACTTAAAAATAATTTTGGTTTTGGACCCGAGGTAAGTTTTGGACTTAAAAAAATTTGGGTTCTGGACCCAAGGTAAGTTTTGGACTTAAAAAAAATTTGGGTTCTGGACCCTAGGTAAGTTCTGGACTTAAAATTAATTTGGGTTCTGAACCCGGGGTAAGTTCTGAACTTAAAAAATAATTTGGTTTCGGACCTGCGATAAGTTCTGGACTTAAAAAATAATTTGGGTTCTGAACCCAAGGTAAGTTCTGAACCTAAAAAATAATTTGGGTTCTGGACCCGAGGTAAGTTCTGGAATTAAAAATAATTTGGGGTCTGGACTCGGGGTAAGTTCTGGACTTAAAAATAATTTGAGTTCTAGACCCGAGGTAAGTTCTAAACTTAAATAATTTGAGTTCTAGACCCGAGGTAAGTTCTAAACTTAAAAAATAATTTGGCTTCTGGATTCGAGGTAAGTTTTGGACTTAAAATATAATTTGAGTTCTAGACTCGAGGTAGGTTCTGGACTTAAAAATAATTTGGGGCCTGGACTCGGGGTAAGTTATGGACTTAAAAAATAATTTAGGTTTTATACCCGAGATATGTTCTGGACTTCAAAAATAATTTGGGTTCTGGACCTGAGGTAAGTTCTGAACTTAAAAATAATTTGGATTCTGGACCCGGGGTAAGTTCTGGACTTAAAAAATAATTTGGATTTTAGACCCGAGGTAAGTTCTAGACTTAAAAAATAATTTGGATTCTTGAATCGAGGTAAGTTCTGGACTTAAAAAATAATTTGGATTCTGGACCCGAGGTAAGTTCTGGACTTAAAAAATAATTTGAGTAAAAAATAATTTGGATTATCTACAAAAAATGATTGTAGTCAGTAGGATATTAAAGAAATTTGCAAAAAAAAAAGCTATTTTTTACTATACCTATATTCTTTTGCCCCCTGCGTGGAAAAAAATTTAAAAGTACAAAAAATATTTATACACGCAAATATCTGAATAATTGAATTCAATAATTAAATTAACTATTTATTTACTGTGTATTCATTATTTACTCACTATTCACTAGCTATTCATTTACTATTTATCAACAGTGATATTGATGTTTTTTCTCCTTTTTTTCTCGAGAATTATTGTTTTCTCTTTTTCATTTGTCTTTTTCCTTTGCAATTTTCCTATATAAACGACTCATTTCTTCAATACTTATCCACACTTACATATTTTTATAGTTGAAGCAGAGAGTTGCATGCTTCGAGATTTGGGCCTCAATCCAATGCTGAGTTGTTGGAATTTATTCGACGGCATGAAAATAGAACTGTAAGTCTACTAGCTGGGATGCAGCTTCATCGCAGTTCAAATCAAAAAACTAAAGTAACAATGTAACTTAATATTTTAATAGCATAAATATGTACTTATTATGTTATTTCATTTTATTATCTTAATAATAATATTTTTTTAATAGTACTAAAGACTAGAAAAAATAAATTAATTAGTGGACTACTTTTAAGAATTTAATAAATAAATAAATATATAAATTAAAATAGAACATAACGAGTAAGTTTAGTATATGAATCAGTGCTATTGGTATGATGATATACTTACCTAATATTAACTTACCTGGCTCTGTGTTAACGCGATCGCTATGTTATCCGGGGTGGAGGGTGTGTCTATAAAGCCCGAAAATGGTATGATGCAGTACCTTTTCGGGTAAAATGAATTGTCTGAGAGAGTGGTTTTGAAAGCTTTATCTTGCAACTACCATTTGAGGAGTGTTCGATAGATAGGAGTATAGTTCAAGCATTATCGGAGTGGTGGATAGACACAACCCATACTTTTTACTTATCTGTAGGAGAGATGACCATTGGCCCAGTCGATTATATAGCCATAACTGGTATCCGGTACTATGGCCTTCCGGTCCCTCTTACCAATGATATTCTGACACACGAAGAGATTCAGCAGTTAATCGGTATGGAACCATCATTAAAAGAGCACTTCAAGATAAAAATTGAGTCAATTTGGAGTTATTGGATGAACTATGATGAACAGATTCGTAGAGAAACAGCCAAGAAATATGCTCGAGAATTTTTACTATATTTTCTTGGGTCGACCATTTTATGCACCGAGTTTGCCATCCATCTGTCGGTATTGAGGGCCCTTATTGATATGAGCATGGTACCACTTTATGGTTGGGGTGAAGCTGGCCATGCTTGTCTCTATCATGGACTAGACAAAATTTGCAGGAATAAGAAGTCTTTCGTTGGTTTCATGGTGGTTGTCGAGGTGCTCTTCTTCCACCATTGTCAATTCCATGCTTATACTTGTATGAATTTGATTTTTATTGTTATTGCAGGTATGGGCATATGAGCATAATCTTGCGAGGGTGCCAAGCATTTCCTGAGAGAGAGTCGGGCATCCAAGATTGACTTTTTGGTTGTCAGATCGTGTAACAGTTCCTGGCTCTCACCATATGCACACCTAGTGCCATCTCTTGAGTTTCTTAACCTGGAGTCAGGTAAAATAATATTAGTATACTTTAAATTTTAAGTAAAAAGTTCACTTACCTTCTGTCATCCTATAGGTCGATTTGGCTTGGTGGAAAACTGAAGAGCGGACGAACTGAACTCCTTCCATGAATGCCACACTACCTTTTCAGCATACCCGCCGAGTCATTGTTGGCCCTGTCTCTAGTGGCTGGTTTCTCGGGGAGAAAGTGTATGAGTGGTTCTTTTGTCCTAAGTGATGGAGGATCCTGATGAATTGCCTTGAGTATACTTTAAATATCGCATCAATGCCGGAGAATGCATGATGGCTAGCTCGGCATAGTTATGATATTGAAACCTTTCTCTATCCATCGGGTGCATCATATACCTAGTTTATTTGAGTAGGGCTTTGTAATTTTGACATATCTCCTGTTGGCATCTAAAAAATTTATGAGGAAGATGAGATGAAGAGGAGTATCATAGAGAGGGAGGAGGGTCCATCCCTCCTCCCGGGGCTAGCACCTCTCAAGTAAACTTTTGCCATCTTGCCATTACAAGTACTCCTTTCTTAACTTGTTTTGACTGTTTTAATGATTATTACAGGCTACTGGCTCATTTGTTCATGAGACTGGACCTTCCTCTGTCGCTCCTCCATTTTCTCATTCTAATCAACTGGAGATGCCATCTCATCCATAGGGTGATGATATGAATTATCTGATAGGTTATCCTATTCCATGATGATTTATGCTACATGTATGCACGATTATGTATGCTCTTGTCTTTTCATTTCTGACTCACAGTAGATGCTTAAGGAACAAAATAAGAAACTGCAAGAAGAGTTAGCTACTAGTCGCCAATAGGTTGTCCATTTTGAAAAATTATACCATCAGTCAGAGCAATATTTTTGAGACTTTCAATTTCAGGGAATGAGGGATCTTGGTGCTTCGTCTTCTAGGGGGCCTCAAACTGATGACCATGTGATCCTTTCTTCTACTTTAGATGAGGACCGTTGCAGATCCGAATTCCAGGGTAGTAGAGGTTCAGGTGCTCATTCTTCGGGTGGACTCGAGATAGATGATATGCCTACTCCTCCAACAAGCGATGACTTTTTCAGAGCTTTGTTTGATCATGATCCACCACCTTCTTCTCAGTGATAAAATATTGTATTATTTTTAGTAATAATAATAATTATTATAATTTGCACTTTTGCTGTAGCTTTTGAATTTTAATTTTTCTTTTGTATTGTTATTATTATTACTGCAGTATAATCATTGTTCCTTCCTCTCATAATTCAGAATTCTACAGTAGCACTAATTCGCAAAACCGAAGGCAACGAGGTAATTCAAAATCATTTCGTCGTTGATTTCCTATCCTTGCGCATCTCGGTCTCAAGCCAATCCTTATAAACTTTGGTATAACCAATAACCCTATATAAATCCTCTCTCCATGCAAACCCCATATAGAAACCAAGAAATTTTGTATGAATTTTCAATTTCAGCATCAAAATTTCTTTTAACAATTTTAATTTTCCTTCAATTGTCAACAATGACAAAACTCAATTTGAAAAAAATAAAAGGTTTATTTAAAAATATGAAAGCCATTCATTGGGAACAAATATCTTAGTCTAGAATCAATACTTTGAAGTGTTTTCAAAATATTAAATTTGTAACACCCTGATACCCTATATAAGCACTATACATATACCTAGTATACATACAGTAAGTATATAAAGTATAAGGATGCCACTTTTCCTTTTTACTTTTAAAAAAACCTGTAACAAAATTCAAACTATAATAGGTCAATATAAAGAACACTTACGAAATCATTGTCTTTATCAAAACTTCACTTATACATATAATATAACATACTTAAAGTGGATACATGTATGCATTACCCTCTAGTTGGTCTCGACAAAATCTTACTCTTCTCGTGGCATACCAAAAGACTTCATATCTTCCACCAAGCTACCTGCGCGATAATACATCCGCGCTAAGCTCGAAAGCTTAGTAGTACAAATATAAAATACAAACATATATCATGGAAACACTAACATATAAAGATATATCAATTCCATATACTTTTAGTTCTTATTAAGTTTATCCCTTTTCATTTGCACCTTTCATATCTTTCAACTAATTTCATATCTTATACCCATATATACATAACATTTCTACCAATTCCAACCCATCACTAATATTCACAATCAACATCTCAATACACACATTATACATCATACTAACCATAAGTCACATTTCCAATTAATACAATCATTGTCATCAACCACAATTCATCAATTGAATTCACAATCAATGCTAATACACACATTATACATCATACCAATCATAACATTTCTTTATTCACAATTCACCATTAGTGCTCATAATCAATATTTCAACACACATATTACATATCATCAACCACATGTCCAATGAAGTATACCAAAGATTTCATTATCCATTTCTTTCAACATTTGTATATCACATTGACAACAAAGACAGACTCGGGCCCAACAGACACCACTATGTTATTCAGAGTTCAGAGTTACTGCTTTGGTCTATAATCATAATCATCAAGCTCGTAGGCATCATATATCAATATTTCTATCCATGGATAGTGTAACAGACCCAGTCTCTTGGACCATCAACTCATCATGAGGAGATCCTCAACCCGGCAAGACTGTTACCAATCATATATTTCATATTCACAATTCTCATGGTGTAACAGACCCAGTCTCTTAGACCTCAATTCAACTCAATTTGAAGAGATCCTCAACCCGACAAGACTGTTACCTTTTTCATTTTATAGGCATGCCTCCAAACCCAGAACTCTGAAGACTGAATAACACATTAAACACATATTTCACTTATTGTTTCATTATCAATTCTAATCTCAATGCTCATTATCATCTAGGCAAACATGCCTTATTTCTTTCAATTGGATCATCATAGCCAATCACAATGGCTTCATCTCACATTTGAATCATCATGGCCAATTACAATGGTTTCACACATATCATATCTCAATCCATATGATACATATAACATCATTGATATAACATTTCAAAATATATTATTCATATAACATATTGTCATTTACAATGCATATAACATAACCTTTCATCATTTCTTAAAACACACTAACACCATTCATTATTAGAGCATTTATCATAACAAATTGCACATACCTTAAGAATGATCCTCATTTCTTCCTACCTTTCCCATTTCATATTTTATCCACTCTATATATATATATATAGCAATTTACATTATTCATTTACATCCACAATATAATAGAGTATTTAACACATTCATCCAAATGTGTTAAAATTCAAAGACATATAAGGATATACAATCAAATAGAGTTCATGCTTACCTTTTTAATGATCTTCACATCCTTCACATCATTCAATCATCACCTTAATCCAATTATATTAACATTATAGTAAACCACTTAACACATTTGCAAACAAATGTATTAAGTCTCAAATCATGTAAATAAATACAATCATATGTATTGGTACTTACCTTATGAACACTCACACAACTCTAAGCAATCCTTTCTTCATAAGATTTCTCACTTCTCAAATTAGGGCAAATCACCTTCTTCAAACCCTAATCCAAAAGGAATATTAGCAAAATGACCATATAAATAGTACATTCTGGTTTTAGACTCCATTTTATCCTTATTTTGAAAAATTGTATAAAATAATCTACTTGACTAAAAATTCTAAAATTTTTACAGAATTTATTTTTGTATCTTAAAATCATTCCTTTAAAATTTCAGATCAAACTGAACACAAAATCTTGGTCAAATAGTTCACCTAATCAGACTGCCCCAATTGCCCTGGATCCTGGCAGCAGTTCTGAACTTTGTGAATTCCATAAATCAAATTCAATCAACGTGGTTCCAAATTATTTTTCTCAAATACTAGACTCACTAAGCAACAACATATCCAAAATTCAATTGGATATGAGTTTTCTACATTTTATTAAAAATCCCGAAATATAGCTGTCTCAGTTAAGGTACCTGCTGGAACAGGTCTAATAAAAATAATCTTTCTAAACTCATAACCATTCCAAAATCGAATCAACATATTTTTCAGTCATTCTAGACTCATAGAGGCACAACATATCAAAAATTCACTTCAAGAACATTTTTCTATAATTAATTAAAAATCATACAAGTCACAGCCTTTACTAATTGTAAAACAGAAAAATTTTCACTAAACACAACTCTTACTCTTCCATCACTAACACCAACCTAGCTTCTTATCTAACAAGAAATCTCAACACTTAAATTCACACCATAAACAACCATAATCATCTCATCATCAAATCACAACTCAACTCAAGTATAACTTCCAAAAATAACAAGATCAAACAAGAGAAACTTACCAAATAGTGAAATTCCTTGAAACTCCAACTTGTAAATTTGAAAGCTTTCTTCACTTTGAGCTTGGAAATAACAAAACCCTCATTTGTTCTTTTGTTTTCCCTTGTCTATGATGAGCCGGCCAACACAAAGAAGAAGAAGAAGAAATGATGAAGAAAACACAAAGTCAATATGCATTAAATAGCCATCCAAGAGAAAATTACCATAATACCCTCATCCACTTAACTAAGCTTTTGTCTCATATATACCCATATTGGTAATTTCACATCTCACAAATAAAATATCCTCTTCCCTTGACTTTCCATATTGACCAACATATATTTTATATATATCACCATATACACTACATATACACTTCTCTCTACACAATGCATTCTCCAACTACACACATATACATTATCTCTCCATTTCTTTTATCATTCACATAAACCATACATAATTACCACTTATCAATCACACATTCAATTCAATAATAACAATATTATCATAACTTCTAGGCTCACTTAGGGATATTACAGACTCTCCCTTTGACCAATTTATATGTTATATATATTATCATATACACAACATATAAACTTGTCTCTAAACCCTAAATTTCTTCTCCAAACCACATATACATATACATTCTCTTCCCATCTCTTTTCTCTTACAATTTAACACATATATTCAATCCAATATATAACAACAACAACACTAACAACAACATCAACAACATAATCAAACTTCTAGGGCATATATGAGGATATTACAAAATTAGACCATTCTTTTTTACATGCCATGGTTTCCTTTTGGAATGTGAATTCTAGGACATTTAAGATAAATGGCTTTGAAATATATCCCATGATTGAAGAGTTTGAGGCCACCCTTGGATATCCAAGCAATCAACCAATGGCGTTGCCTATATTTATTTCCAAAACTCAACAAAAGATACAAATGTTATTTCGACTTTCAAAGCCTGAAGTTCTACAGTTGACGAGAGGTAAGAAAATTTTGCTTGGTCTCTTGATTGACTTTTGCATTTCTTACTTGGCTCCTACTAAGGCATGGGGACATATGCTTTGTCTATGCTTGCTTGGCCAATTTTTGCTTATTTCTTCCAATGGCGATGTCTGTCACGACCCAATTTGTACATATGTACAGTACGTCCATGTACAGTAAGAGGAACCCTCCCGAGAAGCTACTCAAAAGCGCGAAGTGAAAGGAAGTTCTGTAAAATTGAAAGGACCTATTTGAAAAGATTGTAAAGTTTTGGGGAGGTGACCGTAATTACCAAAAGTTGTTCCGGAGGTCCTTAATAGTGCACATAACAGACTCCAGAAATGGAAAGTAGAGAAAAATCGGACAGTAACGGTGCGACACGGTTTTTCCCGAAAAAGCACGGTTTGGAAGATATAGGGGATTTTGACCAGGGGCATCATGGTCATTTTTAAAAGTGTCTCGAAAGTAATAAAGGATCTCAAAAATGAAAAGTAGAGGAAAAACTGAGTCAAAAAGTGTACCATAGCATTCGGCGAAAGTGCGCGGTTTAAAAGTTACGAACGAGTAACCGCCGGAGGGTATTTTGGTCTTTTCACACCTTAGAGCATAAAATTACAGCACAATGAGGTTGAGGGGCCAAAATATAATTAAGATGAAGTCCAAGGGCTTGGGTTGTAAATAAATTAAAGAAGGAGACATTTGGACCAATGAGAATTGGCCATTTTCTCACATATGTGTACCAATGGGAAATCAACATCTACACCATGACCTATCAACCTCTCTTGGCTGCCATTTGGAGGAGAGAACACCACAAAAATAAAGCCAAGAACTCTCTTTGTTCTTGCTTGGCCGAAAATAGGAGGAAGGGAAAAGAGAGAGAGATTGTTTTTCTTTTCACGTAGCCAAATTTGGAGAATTGGGAGAGATTGCAAACTTTGGTGGAGAATAAGATTTTGAGGTAAGGAAATTCATCTATGGTTCTATCTCTTTCATTGGTTATAGTATTTGTAAGATAAAAATGAAAGAATAAATATGATGATTATAGAAAATTTAAGAAGTTGAGGAAAAGTGAAAGAGGTGATTTGCACATATAAGATTAAGGATAAAAAGGATGACTAGTAGTTTAGTTAGCAAAAGAAGGCATGAAGCACTTAAATTTTATTATGTTCTTGACATGGATTTTATGAAAATTATAGGAAATCAAGAAGTGAGAGAGAAGGAAGCAAAGAAGACATAAAAGAACTAGAAACAAGTAAAAAGAATTAAGGTTTGGTACTTAAATCATTGCCTTTTCAATTAATTCACATATTTTGCATTATGGGATTTTTGAAATGGTTTTGAAATGATGTTATTATGTGTGGTAAATATGTGGGAAAGTGCTCTTGAACCATTTGTAATCAATTGATTATGAAAAGAATGAAAACAAAACAAACTAGCTAAATTTATGCAATTATTCATAAACTTTGATGAGTTTTTAATCACTCCTTTGGTTTGATTTTTGGAAGAGGGACCCTTAGTCCTTCAATGGTATCACAAAAGGATTCTAAAAATCAATTTTGCAAGAAAAAAATGAATTTCCCTCAAGTTTGGAAAATTGGGCCGAATGGTCCCTTTTGGGCACCATTCTGCAGCTTTCATTTTGGGCAGTCCGTTGAAGGGGCAAACGAAAGAATTTTTCGACAAAATTTTACATGCATTTAGTTAACTTATGAAAGTGTTTTCCTACAAAAATTCAGCCAAAAATAAGTTTGTTTACTTGGTCAAAACCATTGCCAAAGTTGACTGATTTTCAGCAGTAAAAACAGATTTTACCATTTAGTGGTCGCGTGCCATTGCGTTGCCGATTTTACGCGCCGCGCTACTATTCCTTTGGTCATTTTTCTAAATGTGTTAAAACTTGAATATTAGGATATGGATTGATGTTAAATCATATAAAATGACATGAAGGAGAATTGGAAATGATCAGAAAGGCATTATGACAAGCTATTCCGACAATACATGCATTATGGACAAATCATGGCTTATTGAATATCATGATCAAAGTAATTTAATAAATTATTTATGCTCTACTTGGTTATGACAGAACCCTTGAGATAAGGGTATGATGCATCATACTATTACTGCAGTACTGCTTATGATATGATATGATATTCCGGCTGAAGGCCGATGATTACAATGACATGATCAATGATGCAATGATAATGGCCATTGGCACATGTGCAAGAATTATGATGAAAGATAATGAAATATGATCATGATGAGATATGTTTATCATGACTCTTCCTTATCCGCTGATGTTCTGTTAGACCAGTAGAGCACCTAAATTGATAAAAGCAAAATGAGTAATTTATAAATTCAGAATATGGGATTTAATCTTTTATCATTATGTTTATATCTTATTCATTTAATTAAAGTATTCAAATGCATGTTTTGAATTACTCATTTATTTTATTTATGAAATGCAATGATTTATGTACCCACTAAGCAAACGCTTAGCGAGTTTAGTTTCCTTTCTAAACTCGTAGGTTGAGCAAGAAGCTGGTTTCTACAGTGTTCCGAGCAGCTGGTGTTGGCAACTCTTCGGATAGAAAGATATTATAAGTAATGTAACTAGAATGGCATGTACATATGTTAGTGTAACTAAGAATTGTATGTATGACTAGTAAAAGACCAAAGTACGTGTGCTAAGTATATTAACTAATGTATGTGGTATGAATTAGTGTGTATGGATGTGTGTATAGAAGTGTGAAACTTTAATGCAGGTTGTAGTGGAGGGTATATGGAGTTCGACTATGGAAGTGTTTGAGATTGATTGAGATTGT
Source organism: Garcia nutans (assembly GCA_947685225.1). NCBI lineage: Eukaryota > Viridiplantae > Streptophyta > Magnoliopsida > Malpighiales > Euphorbiaceae > Garcia > Garcia nutans. The sequence continues at coordinate 7,053,594 of CANTUV010000013.1, forward strand.
TGGATTGAGAACAAAATTGTTTCAAAAATTAAAAAAAAAATCAGTTTTGGCGACACTTGGGACCCCTAAATATAGGGGAAACTCTGGCAAAATTTTTTAAAAATCTACACTTAAAATTGGCTAAGTAAAATATTAAGACACAATCATTATGAGATAACAGTCCATCTTGGTCTATAAACGTAGGCTGAGATGGGGTGTTACATTTAGTGGTATCAGAGCATAGGTTTAGTCGATTCTGGATAGTTAGTTGAATCAAACTGTGAATGCATGACACATAGGCTTAGGAAGGGAATTTTAATAAGCTGATGTTTATGTTTATGATACTTATTAGTGGTATTGTGTTATTGAGAACAGGAGTGAAGATGAGTGATTCGAAGCAACCAGCTAAATTGGTTTTAGGTCCTAAACCTTATTCTCGGGCCAGCACAAGTGAGGAACAGGCCATAGATAAGAAGGTTTTTGAATTGGGAAAGGAGAATCTGCGCCAGAAAATTAAAATAGAAGCCAGAGCGCGGGAAATAGCAGAGTTGAAAATGGAAGTATTTAGAATGAAGAGGAAACAGGAGGAGCAAGAGGAAGTAATAGATCAGCTGAGAGACTTGAGACTTCAGGACCGGGAAGACTTAGTGTTAGCCCTGGATAATGTTAGGCTCTTGATAGAAGATGTTAGGGCGTTACAAGTGGATAAGAGGCAAACTACAGTAGAGCTTGAGAATGTGAATCGTTTGGCTAGGACCTTGCAAGGAAGGGTAGAGATGTTACAGGATAGAATGGACGAACTCCCTCGTAACCTTCCTAGAGTTCAGTCTAACGAGGTAGATCCAGATCCGATGGAGTTTGCTTCAGATAGTGCTACCTTTCCCCTAGCTCTACTTATTGAGCTGTGATGGGCTGATGATTTTGCTACCCCTTTGGGTTATGTATATAAGCGGATAAAAATGCAACAGTAGATAGGCCATTTTGTTGTAAATAGATATAAATAGGCCATAAGTAGGAGTATGTGATGATGTATGTTAAATATGTATGAAACACGATTATGTGAATAAATAAGGTTATGTTTATATTAAGTGTATGATCTGAAATTACGATTGGAATTTATCTATGTACATGCCATATAGGAAATTTTATAGGTCAAGCCAAACCAGCTGCTAACTTTATTATGATATACATGTATATGATTGTAGAATGTCGCAAGAAGTTGAATCACAGAGAGCCGTAGACGAGGAGGGCGAGTCACGTGCCTCCGTGCCTATAAATGTAGAGGAGAATTTTGAAAATATGCCACAACCAGCAGCGGCGGCCGCGGAAGGCCCCGATGCTTATTTACGACAAATGGCAGCAGCATTTCAACGAATGGCAGGAATGGTACCTGCTGCTGCCGAAAGAGAGAAAAAGCCCCCCAATCGAGAAATTAAGGAGATATGGAGCTAAGGAATTTAAAGCTAGTAGGGAAGAAGGATCTGAAGAAGCGGAATACTGGTTAGATAGTACTATTAGAGCATTGGATCAATTAAGGTGCACGCCAGAGGAAAGATTTATTTGTGCCACATCTCTTTTGGTTGAAGAAGCGTACATTTGGTGGGAGACTACGTAGCAGCGAGTGCCACCAGAACAGCAGACATGGGAATTTTTCCAAACCGAGTTTAGGAAGAGATATATCACCGAGGCATACTTAAATGCAAAAAGAAATGAATTCACGTACTTAAAGCAAGGAAGAATGACGGTATCCGAGTATGAAAAAGAGTTCACTCATCTTAGTAAGTACGCGAGGAGAATGATAGAAACAGAACAGGAAAGATGCCAGAGATTCTTAGAAGGATTAAACAATGAAATCAAAGTGCAATTGGTAGTCATAGATATATCAGAATTTTCCAAGCTTGTTGCAAAGGCTTTGGACGTTGAGAAAGTACAAGTGGATGAGAGGAATAGGCACCAGCGCATGCAGCAAAAGAGAACACAAACTCGAGGCCTAGGGGGACCTCAGCAAGCCCGAAAGAGATTCAGGGGAGGAAGTAGTTCTATGCAACAAGGCGGGCGATTTCAGAATCAGAGGTCAGGCCGAGGTATGAGTTATCAAACATCTGTAGCCAGTGCACCGGGGTCGTTTGGAAGAGGCTTCGGAAGAGGATTAAGTAGAGGCCGAGGAAGAAGTAACAATCCAGGAATTAGTGAAGGATTTGGAAGAAACACGAGTTTTGAAAGATATACTTTTCCTCTATGTGAACATTGTGGACGGAAACATGGAGGCGAATGTTGGTATTTAACTGAAGGATGCTGGGAGTGTGGAGCACTAGACCATATAAAGGTGAACTGCCCTAAAATACAGATGACTACTCCTGCACCAACAGAGAGGTCACAACTTATCTTTGGCAGAGGCCGAGGTAGAGGAAGAGGAGGTAATCCAAATTTTCAAAAGGCACAATCAGAGACTATTAACCAGCCTAGTACAAGTGCACCAGCAAGGGTATATGCGATGAGAACCCGAGAAGAAGAAGAAGCACCGGACGTCATTGTTGGTACGTTTTATATGTTCAACAAACCTGTACATGCTTTAATTGATCCCGGATCCACACATTCGTACATATGCATGCATAGTGAGAATTTAGAAGGATTACCAGTAGAATATGTCAAGTCCGGTATACTAGTTACAAACCCTATAGGAGATGAAATAGTTACGAACAAAGTAATCAAAGAATGCCCTATAGAGATACACGGAAGGGTATTTCCTGGAAATTTGATGGAATTACCATTTCGGGAATTTGACATAATTTTAGGAATGAACTGGTTAGCAAAGCATAAAGCAATAGTTGACTGTGAGAAGAAAAGAGTGACGCTCCATACCCCTTGCGGAGAGGAAGTGACAGTAGTCGGAAAAAGAGGCGACTATTTGAACAACATAATATCGGCAGTGACGGCAAGGAAGCTAATACAAAAAGGATGCGAGGCATATCTAGTAAGCGCCATGGAAGCAAAGAAAGACGCTACTAGGATCCAAGACATACCATCGGTGCGTGATTTTCCCGATGTTTTCCCAGATGAGCTACCTGGATTACCACCTAAGAGAGAAGTGGAATTCACCATAGATGTTTATCCGGGAGCTGCACCAGTGTCGATTGCCCCATACCGAATGGCGCCAGCGGAACTCAAGGAATTGAAGACGCAATTACAAGAGTTACTCGACAAAGGCTTTATACGACCAAGCATTTCCCCATGGGGTGCACCAGTACTTTTCGTCAAAAAGAAAGATGGATCTTTAAGGCTATGCGTGGATTATCGACAGTTGAACAAACTCACAATCAAGAACAAGTATCCACTACCACGCATTGACGATTTATTCGATCAACTCAAAGGAGCCAGTGTATTTTCAAAGATAGATCTCCGATCGGGATACCATCAGCTGCCAATTAAGGAGGGGGACATTTCAAAGACTGCTTTCAGAACTCGGTACGGACATTATGAGTTTCTTGTAATGCCTTTTGGGCTTACAAATGCACCAGCGGTATTTATGGATTTGATGAATCGAATTTTCCATCCGTACCTTGACCAATTCGTAGTGGTGTTTATAGATGACATTCTTGTGTATTCAAAGAACAAAGAAGAGCATGATCGACACCTCCGCATTGTATTGCAAACATTGAGAGAAAAACAACTATATGCCAAGCTCAATAAGTGTGAATTTTGGCTGGAAAAAGTGACATTCTTGGGACACATTGTAACTGCTGAGGGCATCAGAGTGGATCCTAAGAAAATAGAAGCTATTTTGGACTGGAAACCGCCAAGGACAGTAAAAGAAGTGAGAAGTTTCCTAGGATTGGCAGGATACTATCGACGATTCGTGAAAGGATTTTCCATTATCGCCGCCCCAATGACCAAGTTGCTTCGGAAGAATGCTAGATTTCAGTGGACAGATGAATGTCAAAGAAGCTTTGAGAAACTAAAAGGAAAGCTAACAAATGCCCCGATACTCACGCAACCAGTGTCCGGTAAGGACTTTGTGATATACAGCGATGCATCGCACATTAGCTTAGGTTGTGTACTCATGCAAGAAGGTAAAGTGGTCGCGTATGTTTCCCAGCAACTTAAACCATACGAGAAGAATTATCCAACACACGATTTAGAATTGGCAGCTATTGTATTGGCATTCAAGACATGGAAACATTACCTGTATGGAGAAAAATGCTACATTTATACAGATCACAAAAGCTTGAAGTATCTACCAACACAAAAGGACCTCAATTTGCGACAAAGGAAATGGATCCAAATTTTGGCAAACTATGACTATATCATAAACTATCATCCAGGAAAGGCGAACGTCATTGCTGACGCACTTAGTAGGAAATCAATGCAAGCTTTAAGGGCTATGGGGATCAGTTTGAGACCAACCAAAGAAGGAGCACTGCTAGCAGAAATGCAAACATGACCCACGTTTTTTCAGGAAATCCACCAAGCACAACAAAAAGATAAACAAGTCCAAAAATGGATCAAGCAAGTACAAGAAGGAAAAAGTACAAAGTTTCAAATTTCAAGAGACGGCAGTTTATATTACGAAAGTCGGACAATAATACCAGCAACAGGAGATATAAAAAAGAAGATTCTTCATGAAGCCCACAGTAGTTCTTACACAATGCACCCAGGGGCTACAAAAATGTACCAAGACTTGAAGAAATTCTATTGGTGGCTAGGAATGAAGGGAGACATCGTAGATTTCGTAACTAAGTGTTTGACATGCCAGCAAGTGAAAGCAGAACATCAAGTGCCATCAGGACTATTACAGCCAATTACAATTCCGACATGGAAATGGGATCGCATCACTATGGATTTCGTCACAGGATTGCCAATGACGAGAGATAAACATGACGCTGTATGGGTAATTGTCGATCGATTAACTAAGTCAGCTCATTTTCTGCCTATGCGAATGGACTATTCAATGGATAAATTGGCAGAAATATACGTCAAAGAGATTGTACGATTGCATGGAGTCCCGACATCCATTATTTCGGACAGAGATCCACGGTTCACTTCGAACTTTTGGAGAAAGCTCCAAACAGCCCTCGGAACCCAAGCAAGCTATAGCACTGCTTTTCATCCTCAAACGGATGGGCAATCTGAAAGAGTAATTCAGATTTTGGAAGACATGATGAGAGCGTGTGTTATGGATTTTAAAGGCAGCTGGGATAAGTACCTAAGCCTAATGGAATTCGCATATAACAACAGCTACCAATCCAGCATACAGATGGCACCCTATGAAGCATTGTACGAAAGAAAGTGTAGAACGCCAGTATGTTGGACAGAACTAAGTGAGGAAAAAGTTCTTGGACCCGACATTGTAAAGGAGACTCAGGAGAAAGTTAACATCATTCGAGACAGACTAAAGGTTGCATCAGATAGACAGAAGTCGTACGCAGACCTGAAACGAAAAGACATAGAATTTGCAGTAGGGAACAAAGTTTTCCTTAAAGTTTCTCCATGGAAGAAAGTACTGAGATTTAAGCAGAAAGGCAAGTTAAGTCCCAGATTCATTGGACCATACGAAGTCATCGAACGTATAGGTCCAGTAGCTTATCGGTTAGCCCTACCACCCGAACTGGATAGGATACATAATGTTTTTCATGTTTCAATGTTACGACGATATCGTTCAGACCCTGCACACATCATCAAGACACAAGATATCGAGGTCCAGCCTGACTTGACATATGAAGAGGAGCCAGTGAAGATTTTGGCACGAGAGGTTAAAGAATTGAGAAATAAGAAAATTCCTCTGGTTAAAGTATTGTGGAGAAATCATAAGATAGAAGAGGCAACCTGGGAAAGAGAAGAAACTATGAAGCAGCAATATCCACATTTGTTTACAACTGACTAGCTTCGGGACGAAGCTTAAATTTTAGAGGGGAAGAAATGTCACGACCCAATTTGTACATATGTACAGTACGTCCATGTACAGTAAGAGGAACCCTCCCGAGAAGCTACTCAAAAGCGCGAAGTGAAGGGAAGTTCTGTAAAATTGAAAGGACCTATTTGAAAAGATTGTAAAGTTTTGGGGAGGTGACCGTAATTACCAAAAGTTGTTCCGGAGGTCCTTAATAGTCCACATAACAGACTACAGAAATGGAAAGTAGAGAAAAATCGGACAGTAACGGTGCGACACGGTTTTTCCCGAAAAAGCACGGTTTGGAAGATATAGGGGATTTTGACTAGGGGCATCATGGTCATTTTTAAAAGTGTCTCGAAAGTAATAAAGGATCTCAAAAATGAAAAGTAGAGGAAAAACTGAGTCAAAAAGTGTACCACAGAATTCGGCGAAAGTGCGCGGTTTAAAAGTTACGAACGAGTAACCGCCGGAGGGTATTTTGGTCTTTTCACACCTTAGAGCATAAAATTACAGCACAATGAGGTTGAGGGGCCAAAATATAATTAAGATGAAGTCCAAGGGCTTGGGTTGTAAATAAATTAAAGAAGGAGACATTTGGACCAATGAGAATTGGCCATTTTCTCACATATGTGTACCAATGGGAAATCAACATCTACACCATGACCTATCAACCTCTCTTGGCTGCCATTTGGAGGAGAGAACACCACAAAAATAAAGCCAAGAACTCTCTTTGTTCTTGCTTGGCCGAAAATAGGAGGAAGGGAAAAGAGAGAGAGATTGTTTTTCTTTTCACGTAGCCAAATTTGGAGAATTGGGAGAGATTGCAAACTTTGGTGGAGAATAAGATTTTGAGGTAAGGAAATTCATCTATGGTTCTATTTCTTTCATTGGTTATAGTATTTGTAAGATAAAAATGAAAGAATAAATATGATGATTATAGAAAATTTAAGAAGTTGAGGAAAAGTGAAAGAGGTGATTTGCACATATAAGATTAAGGATAAAAAGGATGACTAGTAGTTTAGTTAGCAAAAGAAGGCATGAAGCACTTAAATTTTATTATGTTCTTGACATGGATTTTATGAAAATTATAGGAAATCAAGAAGTGAGAGAGAAGGAAGCAAAGAAGACATAAAAGAACTAGAAACAAGTAAAAAGAATTAAGGTTTGGTACTTAAATCATTGCCTTTTCAATTAATTCACATATTTTGCATTATGGGATTTTTGAAATGGTTTTGAAATGATGTTATTATGTGTGGTAAATATGTGGGAAAGTGCTCTTGAACCATTTGTAATCAATTGATTATGAAAAGAATGAAAACAAAACAAACTAGCTAAATTTATGCAATTATTCATAAACTTTGATGAGTTTTTAATCACTCCTTTGGTTTGATTTTTGGAAGAGGGACCCTTAGTCCTTCAATGGTATCACAAAAGGATTCTAAAAATCAATTTTGCAAGAAAAAAATGAATTTCCCTCAAGTTTGGAAAATTGGGCCGAATGGTCCCTTTTGGGCACCATTCTGCAGCTTTCATTTTGGGCAGTCCGTTGAAGGGGCAAACGAAAGAATTTTTCGACAAAATTTTACATGCATTTAGTTAACTTATGAAAGTGTTTTCCTGCAAAAATTCAGCCAAAAATAAGTTTGTTTACTTGGTCAAAACCATTGCCAAAGTTGACTGATTTTCAGCAGTAAAAACAGATTTTACCATTTAGTGGTCGCGTGCCATTGCGTTGCCGATTTTACGCGCCGCGCTACTATTCCTTTGGTCATTTTTCTAAATGTGTTAAAACTTGAATATTAGGATATGGATTGATGTTAAATCATATAAAATGACATGAAGGAGAATTGGAAATGATCAGAAAGGCATTATGACAAGCTATTCCGACAATACATGCATTATGGACAAATCATGGCTTATTGAATATTATGATCAAAGTAATTTAATAAATTATTTATGCTCTACTTGGTTATGACAGAACCCTTGAGATAAGGGTATGATGCATCATACTATTACTGCAGTACTGCTTATGACATGATATGATATTCCGGCTGAAGGCCGATGATTACAATGACATGATCAATGATGCAATGATAATGGCCATTGGCACATGTGCAAGAATTATGATGAAAGATAATGAAATATGATCATGATGAGATATGTTTATCATGACTCTTCCTTATCCGCTGATGTTCTGTTAGACCAGTAGAGCACCTAAATTGATAAAAGCAAAATGAGTAATTTATAAATTCAGAATATGGGATTTAATCTTTTATCATTATGTTTATATCTTATTCATTTAATTAAAGTATTCAAATGCATGTTTTGAATTACTCATTTATTTTATTTATGAAATGCAATGATTTATGTACCCACTAAGCAAACGCTTAGCGAGTTTAGTTTCCTTTCTAAACTCGTAGGTTGAGCAAGAAGCTGGTTTCTACAGTGTTCCGAGCAGCTGGTGTTGGCAACTCTTCGGATAGAAAGATATTATAAGTAATGTAACTAGAATGGCATGTACATATGTTAGTGTAACTAAGAATTGTATGTATGACTAGTAAAAGACCAAAGTACGTGTGCTAAGTATATTAACTAATGTATGTGGTATGAATTAGTGTGTATGGATGTGTGTATAGAAGTGTGAAACTTTAATGCAGGTTGTAGTGGAGGGTATAAGGAGTTCGACTATGGAAGTGTTTGAGATTGATTGAGATTGTTGGATTGAGAACAAAATTCTTTCAAAAATTAAAAAAAAAATCAGTTTTGGCGACACTTGGGACCCCTAAATATAGGGGAAACTCTGGCAAAATTTTTTAAAAATCTACACTTAAAATTGGCTAAGTAAAATATTAAGACACAATCATTATGAGATAACAGTCCATCTTGGTCTATAAACGTAGGCTGAGATGGGGTGTTACAATGTCGATTCACGAGTATTGGATATCATGGACCAAATGAAAGGAGGTTTGTCACCGATACCTGTGATCTTAGCTGAGACTTTAGTTGGACTGGACCAACTTAAATCGAGATTATTAAGGAGATTGGCCGGGAGTCCATTGTTGCTTTAGGTAATTACCTAAACTACCCTTTCAGGTTTTCAATTTAGGTCTCTTCTCTCTCTCTCTCTTTTTTTTTACATTGCTCTAATTTTTGCCTATTCTGCCCTTGTGTTCGAAACTAGCGAACCACCCTAATTTTTGCTTAGGCCGTCCTTATGGATTTTTGACCTAACGGGCCTCCTTTTTTATTATTATTTTTTATTTATTATTATTTTTAATTCTTTTCTTGTGCTTAAAGATTTGGCTTTAGGAGCATCTCTGCTTGCTCGATACTCCATCTATGGATTTTGCTAGATATCTGCCGCAACATCACTCTGCTAGAAAATTACTCCACCATGCTTCTTCATTTGTTGATTGGGTTGATTGGATCCACTCACGCGCTGAAGTCAACATCCGTTGGTTAGTACCTTGGTGGAAGATTTCTCATATCACTATTCGGACATATTTGATGTATGTTCCTCTCACTACTCTTCATCGAGGTACTTGCTATGATCCTCGCCGGCTTGACCGTTAGTATGGAGTTGAATCTCGAGGTTCTGATTTTACTCCTGATTTGGACATGCCTCGCCTGACTGAAGCCTACTTGGATCAGCTAAAGCAAAGCTAGCCTACATGCTACACTTATCGTCTGCCATAGATTTTATATTTGTTAATTTCTTTAGAAATAATATTGTTAGGATGAAAAAATAATGAAAGTAATAATAAGAGATGTTTCTTTTCCTTTCATAATTTGTCATCACCTTCTGCTATTGTATTTATTTATTTTATCCATATTCGGTCAAATACTTAAAATAGTGCACATAGAATAATTTTAATATTAATTCTTCTTTATTAAATTAGGGAACAACTAAACATAAAGCCAGCATACATAAGATTACTCTTGTTGCCAACTAGCCCTTTTGGATTTTCTAATTGATGATTTTCTCTCGCCTAGCCCTAATTGTTGCCTAGCTCGCCCTTTTGGGTTTTCGGAACTAGCGGACTGCTCTAATTTTTTTCTAGGCCACCCTTTTGGGTTTTCAACCTAGTGAGCTCTCTCTCTCTCTCTTTTTTTTATACATAAAACCTCTTCAACCTGTCAATGTTCACCGGTTCACTAAACTCGTTCCCGTCCATGTCTGATAACTTGAGTGCACCATTGTTCATGACTTATTTCACAATATATGGTCCTTCCCAACTAGGCCTAAATTTCCCTCTTGGATCAGATATATTGGGTTTACATTGCTTCAACACTAAGTCGCCGACTTTGAGCATTCTGATCTTAACCCTTCTATTGTAGGCTCGGGCTATCTTCCTTTAATACAGTTGATGATGATACAATGCTTTTAACCTCCTCTCTTCTAGTAAAGCTAGTTGTGTATATTTGCTCACTACCCATTCTGTCTCAGTCAGTTCAGCTTCCAGGACCACTCTTAATGACTTGATCTCTATCTCAATTGGTAACACTGCTTCCATTCCATAAACCAAAGAGAACGGTGTCATTCCAGTCGGCATTTGTACACTTGTTCTGTATCCCTATAAAGCAAAAGGCAACAACTCTGACCAATCCCTATATGTCTTGGTCATCTTGGATAGAATCTGCTTAATTATCTTGTTTATTGCTTCTACCTCACCATTAGCCTTTGGTCTATAAGGGGAGGATCGGTGATGATGGATTCGGTACTTCGAGAATAGGTCCTTAATTGCACCTTAAAACTATACCCCATTATCCGATATCACACTATGCGGGACCCCATACCTGCAGATGAGATACTTTTCAATAAATCTAGCCATTTTCCTTGCCCCTAGTTTGTTGAAAGATTTGGGTTCGACCAATTTTGAAATGGTGACCATTTGAGGCTATCGGATGTATCTCTCCTATAATGTCAATCCCATAAGTTGCGAATGGCCAGGGTGAAGACATAGAATGCAATTCTTCAGGAGGCATGTGATTCAAATTACCATACATCTGACATTGCTGGCACTTTTTCACAAACTCAACTTGTACCCTATAATCCTAAAATTGAAAAAAATTATAGATAGCAAAACAAGGAAAGAAGAGAAAGACAAAGAGGAGAAGGAACTTCAACAGAAATCCATTTAGAAGAAGTAGCATTTTCTGGAGAAGAAGAAGAAGAAATCATGGGAGATCCATAGAACATGACCCTGAAACAATATGCTATGCCGTCTACTCATCCAAGATCTAGCATAGTTAAACCTCCTGTGCAAGCCAACACATTTGATTTAAAACCAGCACTTGTTAATTTAATTCAGCAATCTATTTTTCATGGCTTACGACATGAGGATGCTTATGCTCATATTTCAAATTTTTTAGAAATGTGTGATACATTTAAAATTAATGGTGTATCTGATGATGCTATTCGGTTGTGAATTTTTCCAGTTTCGTTAAGAGATCAAGCAAAAGATTGGCTCATTTCTAAGGCACCAGGTACATTCTCCACTTGGGATCAATTAGCCACTTCATTTTTGGCAAAATACTTTGCACCTGCAAAGACGGCTAAATTAAGAAATGATATCACAAGTTTCATTCAACAAAATGGGGAAAGCTTATATGAAGCTTGGGAGCGGTTCAAGAATTTGCAAAGAAAACGTCCTCACCATGGAGTCCTAGAATGGCTTTTAATTCAAACCTTTTATAATGGACTTCATCCAAATATTAAGGGAATGATTGATGCAGCAGCAGGAGGTGCACTAATGAACGAAGCTCCTTCTAAAGCAACTGATTTAATTGAAGAAATGGCTGCAAAAAATTATCATTGGACTTCAGAATGAGGTATGCAAAAAAGACTTGCAGGTTTACATGAAATTGATAATTTTTCTTTACTTGCAGCTAAAGTGGATACAATTGCCAAGAAATTGGAGCATATCAATTTGTCATCATCATATCAAATTTGTGAAGGATGTGGAGCTAGTCACGATATAGCTAATTGCAAAATTATGGAGCACGTCCAATTTTTGGGGAATCAAAATAGAGGTCCAACTTTCCCACAAGGAAACACTTACAACCCCACATGGAGAAATCACCCTAACTTGGCATGGGGAAATGAAGGCAATCAAAAAGCACCCTATCAACCTCCATACATGAAAAATTAAAACCAAGGCCAAATTCATCCTCCTGAAAAACCATCCTATGAATTGGCTTTGGAAAAATTTATTGCTGCAACTTCAGAAAGGTTTGGCAAGCTGGAAAAACAATATGACAAGCTTGAATTAAGGATGGAACAAATTGCAGTTTAAAATAGAAATCTTGAAATTCAAGTTGGTCAAATTGCAAGTTCTCTCCATAATCAAAATCAAGGAGCTCTTCCTAGTCAGACAAAAATCAATCCAAGAGAACATTGTAATGTTATTTTCCTAAATAACATACAACTTGTAGATTCTTCACTAAAGTGCCAAATTTATCAAATCTCTTCTTCAAAAGTAAAAGAAAGTGAAGTTGAACAAGAGGCACCATTAAAGCAAGAGGTCAGAACTTATGTTCCACTTATTCCTTTTCCTCAAAGGTTAAAGAAAATATGGAGGAAAATGCAAAGATTGCACTTGCTGAAGAGTGCAACAATCTTCTTCAGGATAAGATCCCTTCTAAACTTGAAGACCCGGGGAGTATTTCGATTCCTGGTCAAATTGGTAGATTAAATTTTCAAAATGCATTATGTGATTCAGGTGCTAGTATTAATTTAATGCCTTTATCTATTTTCAGGAAATTAAAACTTGCACAAATGAAACCTACCAATTTAGTATTGCAGCTTGCAGATAAATCAGTCAAATGCCTAAAAGGACTTGTAGAAAATGCGCTTGTAAAAATGGAAAAATTTTACATCCCTGTTGATTTCATGATAGTTGATTTAAATAAGGATGAAGATGTTCCATTGATTTTTGGGAGACCTTTTTAGCCACGATTGGAGTTGTAATTGATGTGAAAAATGGAAAACTCGCTTCAACGATTGAAGGTGAACAAGTGGAAATTAACATGATCAAATCTCCAAATGCACTCAAGGATTGCCAAATTCAAAATTCCAATCTAAAGGAGGGAAAATACAATTTAGCCTCATCAAGCTCACAAGCACAATTTGAAGGGTATAATGAACTTGGGAAGCAAAATTTCAAGTCAACTATAGCCAGCAACATAGTGAAGAAGGAAGTAATTTGTGATCTTCCACATTGAGGATTAGAAGTTATAGTCAAGCTAAAGACTATAAATTAGCGCTTTTTGGGAGGCAACCCAATGTTTTATTTAAACTTTGTCTTTTATTTTTGATTTTATTTTTGTTTTTTGATTTTGTGTTTTGTGTTTTTATTTTAGGATGAACTTGGATGGAAATGAGCTTTTGATGGATTCTTCTTGGAAAAGGCAAAATTAAGAATGGACATGCACACCCCCTCCATCACCCAATGCCTAAACCACCGAGGATAGTGGAAAGCTTCAAGTTTGGGGGAGTTTAACCCAAAATTTAGTAATGTATTCTATTCCCTTTTGAATTTAATTACTCTTTCATAAATGTTGGGATATGGGGTACCTACGAAAATTTTTTTCAATATAGAAAAAAAATCTTGCAATCTTGCACTTGAATGATTGAATTCTTGACATGCTAATAAAATTTTGTGATTTAATTATATTCATATACTTAAATTTATCTTTTGAAATAAAGATTTTGTGAAGAACTGTACTTTATAGATTTTGACCTGAATACATTCTTGATTTTAGTTAAAAGTGATCAATGGTAGATGTTTATTTAGAGATGACTCCTACTCTTTTATCATTTACTTTTGATTATCTTATGCCTAAGCCTAGAACATGTTTAAAAGAACTTTTGAGGAAAAATTGAACCTTGCTAAGTAGGGGAAAAGATGATTTAGGCATTGTTTGTGTAGCCAAATTCTTATATCCACCCTATTTGAACATTGCCTCTAGTTGTCCCCTTTGAGCCAAATTGAATATTCTAGCTTGTTGTTCTTTCTCATTAAACACTAATATCTACCTTTTGTGGTTAATTATCTTTTGATATATCTTCCTATTATATATGCTCAATTGGAGAAAGAAAATAAAATGTGAAAGCTCCTTTAGATTTCTCATTAATAAAATTTCAAGTTTTAGGGGAAAATATAAAATAAAAATTATATATAATAAAAAAAGAGATAGTAAAAATAAAATTTCCCTGCTAGTGTGCTAAAGCAATTGAGGAAAAGTCATATCTATTAACGAACTCTCCAAAACCATTAAGAAGAGCTGCAATCGAAACCTTGGAAGGTATTCAAAAAGTTAAGCGTCACTTTAGCCTAAACCCTCTTTAAACCACATTACAAGCTTAAAAAGACCTTTTGATTTTCCTTGAGTTAGTAAGGTCTATTAGTGGAGAAGGTTTCATTAAACATGCATATGAGATAGGCAAATTTCTTTAAACTATATAAATTTTTTAATGAATGCAAAGGGTATGTGTTTATCTAAAGAGCAACAATTGGTTGCAATTGGCTAACTTCTTGAATGAAGGAAGGGAGAATGAAGTAAGTACAATTATAAAAATTGATTTAAAATTGAATTTTGAAATTTTATTTGTATTCCAAAATCTTGGGACTGTTTTAATGAGGCCTGTTGTGAATGAGATTATTCTTATTGCTTGAGGACAAGCAATGTTTTAAGTTTGGGGGAGTTGATAGGACTATATTTTGCACATAATTTAATGATTATTCTAGTTATATTTTTATTGTTATCAATTGAATTTGATCAATCTTCATTATGAAAGCTAGAATATTCATCATTTCAAGAATAGAGTTGTAAGTATGAAGAAAAAGCTTATTTTGGCTAAAAATCATGGAAAAATGGAAAGGAGGTCAAATCAAGCTCAAAAATGGAAAATAATGAATTTACACGGTCTTATAAATCATGATACATGATTTTGAACTTGAAAATGGAATTAAAGATGAGAAATCAAGAGGTCCAGATTCGTTTTGAATCCCAGGGCCAAAGCTGTCAAAAATCCATGGCCATCGGATTTGATTTGAAGCTGTCCAAGTTTTTCAATGATAGAAATTGCAAGGGCAGAAGCATTTGGAAAGCCACGACCATGGGGCTCAAAGGCCACGACCGTGGCATAGATTTTGGCTCTATTTTGAAGAGATTTTGCATATTTAGAAGTATATTGAAAGCCACGACCGTGGAACTCAAAACCCACGACTGTGGGATTGATTTCTCCACTGCCCTAGCCAAGAAAGAGAAGAAAAATCAAGTTGGCAGTTTCAACTTCAATGCCATGACCATGACATTGAAAAGCCACAACCGTGGCCTTCTAGACCGACCATTTTACAGCTCTAAAGTGCTAAAACCAACCGATCCAACTTAGGCCACGACCGTGGCACTCAAAAGCCACAACCATAGGGCCGAAAATCATGACTTTGAGCAAACAATTGGGTTGGTGGTGAACCAAACAAGATGTGGCCTAAATTTTTTAGTTTTTACCCACTAAAGAAGCTTCCAAACACTCTATTTAATCACACTTCCTCTAAGGTATGAGATATGTAATAGATTAGATTAGATTCATCAAAATAAATTTAGTTTAGAAGTGTGAAATTCTGCTTCAAGCAGGAGTTCAAGATCCAAGTCAAGATCTTCTTCAAAGAAATAGAGTTTGATATTTCTTGTTCCTTTTAATTATGTATTCATTTATCATTTTGAATATTTGCAATGTTTTTATTTCAATAATGAAGAACTAATCCTTTTTAGGGTTGGTCCCTTTAATTGAATTTATCATGGAGTTATAAATGTCTATTTGGTTAATTTAGTTATCCTTTGATTATTTTGTTGTCTTTAATCTTAATGCTTTGATTATTTAGCCAATGATTAATTTATTTGAGATGTTGTGTAGTGGAGCGAGAGTGGAAGCATGACATTAGTCCAAGGAGATAACAATCTTAAGTAAGTTACTCACATAGAGATAAGGTTAAACCCTTAAGAGGTTGATTCAAGATTCTCGTAAAACTTAATGAATTGATTTAATTACTTATGATCACGAGAGTAGACGTAAGGATTAAAGTCAATATTAGTTCTAGTACTTGAGAGAGACTTGAGCTTAATTTAGGAGAATCTAACCATTAATTGAAAGGAAGACTAAATTAAATCAATATCTTAGAAAATCCATGATAAATCAATAAAGGTGACCAAACCCTAAGTCTTAAATATTAGAAAATTATTCTTGATTTATTGTCATTTTATCTAGTTGAATTATAAAATCGAATTTGATTATCCAAATATTAATTTGTTTAATTGTTTGGTACTTAGAATTAACCTCCTCATGGGAACGATACTCTACTCATCATTATATTACTTGTTAACGATTTGTGCACTTGCATATAGTGAGGCTAAGGCCGCAACAAGTTTTTGGCGCCGTTGCCGGGGATGCAAACATTCTAATATTGATAATATTAAACTGTTATTACTTTGGATTTTTACTTTTCTACATTTTTTCTTTAAATTTTTAAGGGTTACATGCATAACAATCCTCACACTCAACTTGTACCCTCTAATCCTGAAATTGAAAAATTTTACAGACAACAAAACAAGGAAAGAAGAGAAAGACAAAGAGGAGAAGGAACTTCAACTGAAATCCATTTAAAAGAAGTAGCATTTTCTGTAGAAGAAGAAGAAGAAATCATGGGAGATCCACAGAACATGACCCTGAAACAATATGCTATGCTGTTTGCTCAACCAAGATCTAGCATAGTTAAACCTCCTGTGCAAGCCAACACATTTGATTTAAAACCAGCACTTGTTAATTTAATTCAGCAATCTATTTTTCATGGCTTACCATATGAGGATGCTTATGCTCATATTTCTAATTTTTTTGAAATGTAAGGTACTTTATACTCTCATTGGATCCTTTTATCCAAAATTGGTTCAATACCTTAGAAGAAGGAACACAAAAGAGTTAGGATCTGCTATACAAGGCCTTCATCCAATAATATGGATACAATGTTGTAATGGAAGTTGAGTCCATTAGGCGACTGCCAAATGAGAATTTTGTGGACTATGTGAAAAGATGGAGAAATAAGGTTGCTTTGCTCAAGAAAAGGCCCAATGAATCTGATCAAATAAGGATGATTGTGAGAGGGGTGTTGCCTAGTCTTTGTGAAAGGATGTCTCATACACTCATCTGTGATTTCAAAGATCTCCTCCAAGATAGTCTGCAAATTGAAGAATGGGAAAGAGAGAAGAACCATTTTTCAACAAGAAGGAACGAGAAAGGAAACTATCAATCTGGTAGCCAAACCATGCAAAAGGCAGTCGGTGTTAATGCTACTAGCCAAGGAACAAGAAGATAGTTTTCAGAATTGGGAAAACTGATATCTTGGGTTCTTAATAAGCTTCAAAGAAAGAAATTGTTGCAACCCTTAAATCCTCATCCTTTCCCTAACCCTCTCCCACCTAATTTCGACACTAAAACATTTTGTCAATTTCATCAAATGCAAGGGCATGACACGGATAGATGTGTGAGGTTGAGGATGAGATCCAAAATTTGATTGATAGTGGGAAGCTACCTGAGCCCAACAAGCCAAACACTAAAGAAAATCCATTACCAAAGTTCAGTAGAGTACCACCACCGGCAACCTTCATGATTGGAGGTCATTTGCATGAAAGTTTTGTTATGTCTTCTTTTCAAGATGTGGTTGGAGAAGCAACCAAACAAGAGGTATTTGGCAAAATTAAACAAGCTATGGTGGGTAAAGAAGTAGCAATTTGTGTTGTCAATGGGTTTTGGGTTTCAAGCGATAGTGACGATGATCTTATGTCCCAGAAGGAGGAATGGACCTGGTCCGAGCCTGAAGAAGATGAAGTGATGAACACTAGATTCGGTAAGCCTTATGCAAGGCCACCACCTAAGGAGTTAGAAATTAATAAAGGAAAGGAAGTTGAAATAGGGAATAAAGAAGAGGAAGATGATACCGTGCTCAAGCAATTAAAAAGAACCCAAGCAAGTGTTAGCATTTGGGATTTATTGGCTACTTCTAAAAAGCACCAAGAAACTATGGCCAAAGCCTTGGCCAGTATGCCAATTTCTACCTCCATAACACCGGAGGAGCTGATCAACTTCATAAAAATTGGAGGAGTAATGAAATGTGAAGATATTCATGAGAAGAGCGAAGTTAATATGGGAGCAGTTTCTTTCTCAGATGCGGATTTACCGAAAGAGGGGAGAGATCACATCCGCCCTCTCTTTATCAAAATAGAAATCAATGGGAAAAGGACTCCATGTGTAATGGTCAATGATGGATCCGCCATAAATGTTTGTCCACTTAAAATATTGCCAAAGCTAGCCATGTCAACAAGGGATCTAAACTCAATCGAGGTAACCGTTCGGGCTTATGACAACACTAAGAGACATGCCAAAGGAACTTTCAATGCTGTTGTCAAGGTTGGTCCAATTGAATCTATTATTGAATTTGTTGTTTTGGACATACCTGTTACATTTGTCTTACTCTTGGGACGACTATGGTTTCATTCTCTTGGTAGAGTTCCTTCCACCCTTCATCAAAAGATCAAGTTCCCTAATGGAGATGAGACAGTGGTCATCGAGGCCAAAGATAATGAGATTGTTAATGCTCTAATGATTGAGAGGCCTCTCAATGGTTTCCAAGTAGCTGTAATTTCTGATGATGAAGTAGTGGACTCCAAAGTCTTGAATATGATGAAGAACATGAACTACCTTCCCGGAGCTAGTCTTGGAAAGGGCAAGGCTGGTTTGACAAAGCTTCCAGATTTTAAAACTCAAACTTCCAAAAAGGGGTTGGGATATGATGAAGCCAACAAAGATGTCCAGCCAAAGAAGAATGAGAAGACGAGCTTTCCGCAACTTGAAGAGATCTTTATTAAAGCTCCAGACATGGGACCACTCCAAGGAAAGCCCGAGCCAATCATGTTCATGGGAAAGTTGATCCCGGGTTTTGAAATTTTTGCAGATGTTGCCGAGCTAGTGGAACAAGTGAAGAAAGAGCTCACTCTGCTAGCCAAAAAAGAATCTACTCCAGAAGAGAAGAAGGAAGCTGTCCTGAAAGCCGAGAAGACCTCGGAGGAGATTGCTGCCCTGGTTGAAGAGAAGTTTGAAGACATTCTGCCTTATGATTCTAAGAACAATGATTTTTATTTTGATTTTAATTTGTCTGCTTTGCATGAGGATGATGATGTTTTCTTTTCCAAAATGAATGCAATAAAGTTTGATTTTGCTTACTTGTGTGATGTTTCTCCTGAAGGTTGCATACATTCAAATAGCAGTTACATGAGCATCTTTAATATTAATTCTATTGACACACAATCATTAAATTTGGGAACAATTGAAAATCCTATAAACATTAGCATAGCATTCGACTTACTCCTGATGAGAGAGAGATTTGAAAAAATATTCAAAAAATATGAAGAAGTATTTGCTTGGTCTTATGAGGATATGCCTGGAATAGATCGAGACATAGCCGAACATCTTATTCCTACTTACACTCACATGAAACCTATCAAACAAAAGCTTAGGCGATTAAGACCTGAATGGGCTGAATTGGTTAAACAAGAGGTCACTAAACAAATACAAGTGAAGTTCCTTGAAGTGATAGAATATCCAGATTGGCTAGCCAACATAGTACTCGTGCCAAAGAAAGATGGAATAATAAGGGTCTGTGTGGACTATAGAGATTTAAACAAGGCTTCCCCTAAAGATGATTTTCTTTTACCCCATATAGATGTTCTCATTGACAGTGCAACCTCTAGCGTGCTACACTCATTTGCAGATGGATTTTCTGGATACAACCAAGTGTTAATGGCCCAAGAGGATAAAGCCAAAATTGCTTTCATTACTACATGGGGTATATTTTGTTATAGGGTAATGTCGTTCGGCATAAAAAATGCTGGAACAACCTACCAAAGGATGGCCACCACACTATTTCATGACATGATGCACAAAGAAGTTGAAGTATATGTTGATGATATGATGGTGAAATCTGATACAAGGGAACAACACTTCCAAAACTTAGAATTATTCTTTGATAGAGCATTGAAATATAAGCTGAGATTAAACTCGAAGAAGTGTGTTTTTGGGGTTACCTCAGGCAAATTATTAGGACATGTGATTGGTCCGAATAGCATTGAGATTGATCCGAACAAATTTAAAGCAATTAGGGATATGCCAGTCCCTAAGACGGAGAGAGAAGTTAGGGGATTCATTGGTAAATTACAATACATTAGCATGTTTATAGCAAAGCTCACAACAATCTGTGAGCCTATCTTCAAATTGCTTAAAATGAATCAGCCGGTCCTGTGGAATGAAGAGTGTCAAAAGGCCTTTGAGCAAATAAAAGAGTATCTACTAAATCCACCTATTTTAAAACCACCTAAACCTGGTAAACCCTTATTACTATACTTAGTAGTAGAAGAAGAGTCAATAGGAGCCATGCTAGCCCAAGCAGATGAGTTAGGGATTGAGCATGCAGTTTATTATTTGAGTAGAAAGATCCTACCTTATGAAATTAAGTATAGTATCATTGAAAAAACCTGCATAGCCATGGTTTAGTCTTCTAAGAAGTTGCAGCATTACTTTCAATCATATAGTGTGCAAGCAATTTCCAGGTTGGATCCAATGAAGTACTTAAGGGAGACACCCTCTTTGATTGGGAAATATGGTCGATGGTTGATAATATTAGAAGAATTTGATATTGAGTATGTAACTAGGAAAATAGTCAAAGGTATAGCAGTGGCAGAATTCCTGGCCTAACAACCATTACCAGATAGCGAAGAGGTAGTCTTGGAATTTCCGGATGAACATTTAAAGGCCATTGAAGTACAAGGGTGAAAAATGTATTTTGATGGAGCAGCAAATAGGAAAGGAGCAAGTTTAGGAGTCATACTAGAATCGCCTAAGGGGAACTTATCCCTTTAGCCAAAAAGTTGAAATTCAGGGCAACCAAATAATATGGTGGAATACGAAGCATGTATCTTTGGTTTGGAAACCTTAATGATTATGAAGGTGGATAAGGTGGAAGTTTTTGGAGATTCATTACTAGTAGTGTCCCAAGTAAATGGAGAGTGGGAGCTGAAAGAGGAAAAATTAAAACCATACCACCATTACTTGACCATGATGAAGAAGAACTTCAAGGAGTGCAGGTTTTTACACCTATCAAGAGAAGAAAACCAGATGGCTGATGCCCTAGCCACATTGGCTTTGGTATGGGAAAATCCTGTCAACTTATTCCTTAAGCCTCTGATTTTGACCAGTTCATCAACTCCTTGCTACAAATATGAGACAATCATGGAAACTAATACAGACCATGATGTGTGGTATGATACTATAAGATGATTTCTTGAGGAAAGGGAATACCCATCGGGGGCAACAAAGAAAGAAAGAAGAGCCATAAGGCGGTGGTCTTTGCAATACATCACATTCCATGGAAAGTTATGTCAAAGATGGCCTGATGGGGTGCATTTGAGATGCTTAAGGAAGCTTGAAGTGGAGCATATCATGTCAAAGATACATATGGGAATTTGCGGTCCGTACATGAGTGGTTTGGCCCTATTTAAGAAGATAGTTCGACAAGGTTACTACTGGTTGACCATAGAGAGAGATTGTATTGAGTTTGTAAAGAAGTGCCAACAATGTCAGATATATGTTAACTTGAATCACATGCCTCCTGAAGAATTACATTCTATGTCTTCACCCTGGCCCTTTGGCACTTAGGGTATCAACATTATAGAAGAGATACATCCGACAGTCTCAAACGGTCACCGTTTCATTATAATAGAAGTAGATTATTTTTCAAAATGGGTCAAAGCAAAATCCTTCAACAAACTAATGGCTAGATTTATTGAAAAGAATCTCATCTGCAGGTATGGGGTTCCGCACAGTGTGATATCAGACAATGGGGTACAGTTTCAAGGAGCAGTTAAGTATTTATTCTCGAAGTTCTAAATTAATCATCACCGATCCTCTCCTTATAGACCAAAGGCTAATGGTGCAGTAGAAATAACAAATAAGATAATTAAGCAAATTCTATCCAAGATGACCAAGATGTACAGGGATTGGTCAGAGATGCTTCCCTTTGCTTTATGGGGATATAGAATAAGTGTGCGAACACTGACTAGAATGACACCATTCTCTTTGGTTTATGGGATGGAAGCAGTGTTGCCAATTGAAATTGAGATCAAGTCATTAAGAGTGGTCTTAGAAGCTGAAATACCTAAAACAGAATGGGTAGTGAGCAGATACACGCAGTTAGCTTTACTAGAAGAAAGAAGGTTAAAGGCATTGTATCATCATCAACTGTATCAAAAGAAGATAGCTCAGGCCTACAATAGAAGGGTTAAGATTAAAAAACTCAGAGTCAGGGATTTGGTATTGAAACAATGTAAGCCTAATGTATCTGATCCAAGAGGAAAATTTAGGCCTAGCTGGGAAGGGCCATACGGTGTGAAACAAGTCATGAACAAGGGTACAGTGAAGTTATCAGACATGGACGGGAATGAGTTTAGTGAGCCAGTGAACTAGCCACCAAGGTACCAACCAACGGATGTTGATTTCAGTGCATGAGTGGATCCAGTCAACCGAGTCAGCATATGAAGAAGCAGGATGGAGTAGTTTCCTAGCAAAATGATGCTGTGGCAGATATCTGGCAAAATCCATGGATGGAGTATCAAGAAACCAGAGATGCTCCTGAAGCCAAATCTGTGAGGGAAAATGAAATTAAAAAAAAGGAGTCCACTAAGTTGAAAACCCGTAAGGGCAGCTTAGGAAAAAATTAGGACAGCTCGCTAGTTCTGAAAACCCACATGGGCGGACTAGGAAAAAATTAGAGCAATATAAAAAATATAATAAAAAGAGGTCCGCTAAGTTGAAAACACGCAAGGGCAGCTTAGGCAAAAATTAGGACAGCTCGCTAGTTCCAAAAATCGGCATGGGCGAACTAGGCAAAAATTAGAGCAATAAAATAAAAAAGAAGAAGAAAGAGAAAACCTAAATTGAAAACCTAAAAGGGTAGTTTAGGTAATTACCTGAAGTAGCAATGGACTCCTGGTCAGTCTCTTTGACAATCCTGATTTAAGTTGGTCTAATCCAATTGAAGTCTCGGCTAAGATCACGGGTATCGGCGATAAGCCTCCTTCCATTTGGTCCATGATATCCAATACTCGTTGATCAATATTGCCATCAGAAGAAACAAGCAAGAATTGTCCAAGCAAGCAAAGACAAAGCATGCATCCCCATGCCTTAGTAGGAGACAAATGAGAAAGGCAAAAGTCAATTAATTGACCAAGCAGAATTTTCTCACCTCTCATCAACTGTAGAACTTTGGGCTTTGAAATTTGAAATAACAACTGCATCTTCTGTTGAGTCTTGGAAATCAATATGGTAACGCCATTTGTTAATTATTTGGATATCCAAGGATGGCCTTAAATTCTTCAATCAAGGGACATTTTTCAAAGCCATTAATTTTAAATGTCCTAGAATCTACATTGCAAAAAGAAGCCATGGCATGTAAAAAAGAATGGTCCAATTTAATATTTTGATAACACTTTAAAGTATCAATCTTTAACCAAGACATTTTCTTCCAGTGAATGGCATCCATATTCTTAAATAGAATTTTTATTTCCTTCAAATGGAGTTCGCTCATTGTGGAAGGATGAAGGAAAATTAGAATTGATAAAAGGAGTTTTTGTGTTGAAGTGGAAAAATCTCTTGGCTTCTGTATGAAATTATGGCGTGAAAAGTGATTTATATAGGAGGATTATGTTATTCCAAAATTGATAAGGAAAAAGAAATGAGACCGAGATACATGAGGAAAAAGAATTAGCGATGAAATTTCTTTAATTGCCGTGTTGCATTTGGTTTTAGCTAATTGGTGCGGCTGTGAATGTGAAAAGGGAAATTGTGGCGCAATAATTATGATATATATATATATATAAGAGAAAAAAAAAGAGTTGTAGTAAAATGAACATTATATATTATCATTATTATTTCTATACTTATCATATAATGTTTACTCAATTGATACAATATTCATACATCACTAAGAAGGAGGTGGTAGGTCATCAAATAAAGCTCTGAAAAAATCATCGCTTGTCGAAGGAGGCAAATCACTCGTCCTGAGTCTGCCTGAAATAGGAGCAACAAAATCTCTATTACTTTGGAGTTTCAATCTGTCACGGTCCTCATTAGAAGTAGACAAAAGGATCTCATGGTCATCAGTTTGGGGGCCTCTAGATGAAGAAGCACAAGGATCTCTCATCCCCTGAAATCGGAAGTCTCAGAAATTTTATTCTGATTGTGGTACAAATTTTTAAAATGGGAAACCTGTTGACGACTAGCGGCCAACTCTTCTTGAAGTTTCTTGTTTTGTTCTTCAAGCATCTGTTGCGCTCTAATTAACACTACTAGAACTACACTCGCAAGTATACGAGGCTGTTTTAGTATTTTGGTGAACACCTCAAGGTCGTCTCACAAGGAAGCTAGATAAGCTAATTGTTTATCAAATTGCAAATAACAAATTATCAATAAATTTAAATTGCTAAACAACTAATGAAGACAGATCGAGTTGAATTTAAAACAGTAAACTGAGCTGATATATTGATTCACTTAATAGAAAGGTCTTGTAACACCCCTATATCTCGTATACGTACAAAGCATGCTTATACGATCGTATTATACGTATACTGAATATAGAAATGACACCCTTTACAAATACACAATTCATATTTAAAGTAAAACTAAAAATTTAAGAAATACCAAATAAAGAGAAATGAAAATCATAAGACACAATAGATAAAAACGTTTGTTTATTACACAACGGAAATTACATCCAAAACTTACAAATATGAATACATTAAACCTCCATAATTAAAAAATATAAAATATATACATGATTGGCAGCTTGACTCTCTGATCTTTAAGCTAATCCAACTCTGCACAATCAAAACAACCTCAACTAGGTCTAGAGGAATTCTCCGTCTTAACTCTATCACCTCTATCACCTGCGCGATGAATCATAATCGCACTGATCCAACAACTCAGTAGTACAAACCATAATGCTATTATGCTTAATCAATAACAATGATATACAATCAAACAATAAAGATCATACTCAATATACAATATTTCATGAGTATTACATTATTTCATCATATTACAACATCATTCATAACATCAACATGACATAGACACCTATGGGCCCAACAAGTGTTTAATACGATATTCAGAATTCAGAGTTACTGCTTTGGTTTATAATCACAATAATCAAGCTCGTAGGCAACATATATATATATGTCTCTATCCATGGATAGTGTAACAGACCCAGTCTCTTGGACCATCAACTCAACAAATCGAGGAGATCCTCAACCCGGCAAGACTGTTACCAATCATATATCTCATAATTACAATTCTCATAATGTAACAGACCCAGTCTCTTGGACCTCAATTCAACTCAAATTGAAGAGATCCTCAACCCGGCAAGACTGTTACTATTCATAATTTCATAGGCATGCCACCCAAATCCAGAACTCTGAAACTGAATAACATATTAAACATACAATTATATCATTATTCACTTTCTCAATTTGTATCTCAATATCAAATAGGCAATCATGCCTCAACACTTTCATTTGTATAACCATAGCCACTCACAATGGCTTCTCATCACATTTGAATCATCATGTCTCAATTCACAATATAATACATCATCTTTCACATATTCATAATCAATTACATTGAACATAATCATATATGCATACATGTCTCAATTATCTCATTTCACATTATACATATAGTACATTTCACAAGATTTACAATGTGCAAAACATAACATTATTCATATATAACAATATGTCATATCAAGTAAATGTATGCAACAATGCAAGGTTTGTACTTACCTCAATAACAATTCACACAACTCTAAACACTTCCTTTCCAAGATTCTTTTACTTCTTAGATCAATGATAAATCACTTTCTTCAAGACCTAATCCAAAAATAATAACATACACTTGCTTAGGGATACACATGAGATAATCAAATTAAGAGTTAACTAGGGCGAACCCTAAACATGACACGCTCAACCACACGGGCGTGTCCCTGACCGTGCCCTAACTCCACAACACATAAGCTTTTACACGCTCAGAACCACGGGCATGTCACTGGGCGTGTAATACATTCTGCCTCTCTGAAAAATATCAACACGTCCAACAACGTGAGCGTGCTCATGGTCGTGTAAACTTTCCAATCTCACAGTAGCTATGACACGCTCAATAACACGGGTGTGTTACTGGTCGTGTCAAACCTACTGCCTCCAACACAATTGACATGCCTAAAACTCTGGACGTGCTCCCGGGCGTGTTAGGCCAAAAACTCATATTCCGGCCAAAACCACAAAACACCCATCAAAACACTTCTTTTCACCAACATCCACTTCAAACAAACTTAAGAAAACATACTTAAAAACCATTTTAAACTTACAAAAACACCAAAACAACTCCACATCTATAACAAACACAAATCACAAATATCATCACAAAACCCTAAACACAAATACAACACCATCTCTTCCAACCAACTTACTCTTTTCTTCAATCCATCCTTACAATCCATAATCAATCTAATCAAACACTCTTAAACATATCACAATCAAACAACACACTCTTAAATCATCTATCAATTTCACAACACAACTTCAAATAAGCAAAGATATCAAAAGAGGACTTACCAAAGTTATACAACTTCTTGAATCACCAACTTGATCACTTAGATCTTCCTTCAATTTGAGCTTAGAACATCAAGATCCTCTCTTGCTCACTTGCTTTCCCTTGTCTATGGAGGAGCCGGCCACAACAAAAAGAAAAGAAGAAAAGAACAATGAAGAAACAAAGTCAACTCCTCTTTAAATCTCCACCAAGTATTTCAACATGAGCAATTACCTAAACACCCTTATACAATTTGTTTTTATTTTCCTTTAAAGCACTTGCCCTCTTTTAGTAATTTTACAAAAACCAAATAAATATCTTCTTCCCTTGACCAATCTTTTGACTTGCTTATATGTTATATATATTATCATATAAACAACATATACACTTCTCTCTATACACTCTTTCCTTTCCCAACACATATACATTCAATCCAATTTAAAACAACAACAATATTCAAAACTTCTAAGGCATACTTTGGGATATTACAATTCTCCCCCTCTAAAAAGAAATTTCGTCCTCGAAATTACCTGTCATTGAGTCCGAAACAACTGAGGATATTGATCTCGCATTGCTTGCTCACTCTCCCAAGTTGCCTCTTCCTTTGCATGATTCTTCCACAAAATCTTCACAAGTGACACTTTCTTATTTCTCAATTCTTTCACTTCACGTGCCAAAATAGCAATTGGTTCTTCTTTAAATGTCAGATCTGAACTTACTTTGATAGATTCAATTGGCAAAACATGAGATTGATCTGACCTGTACCTTCTCAACATAGAAACATGAAATACATTATGGATCCTATCCAACTCAGGTGGCAAAGCAAGCCGATAAGCAACTGGCCCAACTCTTTCCAAAACTTCATACGGTCCAATGAAACGAGGATTCAATTTCGCTTTCCGACCAAACCTCAATATCTTCTTCCAAGGAGATACTTTCAAAAATACCTTATCTCCAACATCAAACTCTATGTCTCTCCTTTTCAAATCTGAATAAGATTTCTGTCGATCTGAAGCTGCTTTCAACCTATCTCGAATCACTTTCACTTTCTTTTCAGTTTCTTTAATCAAATCAAGACCAATTAACTTACCTTCTCCAAGCTCATTCCAACATAGAGGTGTTCTACACCGTCTTCCATACAATGCTTCGAATGGTGCCATACCAATGCTGGATTGATGACTATTATTGTAAGCAAATTCCACAAGTGGCAAAAATCTATCCCAACTTCCAGAGAAATCAATGACACAGCTTCTCAACATGTCCTCAATAATCTGTATCACTCTCTCTGACTGCCCATCTGTCTGCGGATGAAAAGCAGTGCTGAAGTGTAATCGAGAACCCAAAGCATCATGTAAACTCTTCCAAAATCTTGAAGTAAATCAGGGATCTCGATCAGACACTACAGAAATTGGGATACCATGCAACTTCATAATCTCATGGATATACAGCTCAGCTAACCTTTCCAAAGAGTAATCCATCCGAAACGGAAGAAAATGAGCTGTCTTAGTCAACCTGTCAACAATCACCCAAATAGCATCATGCTTCCTTTGTGTCAATGGTAAACCATATACAAAATCCATGGTTACTCTATCCCATTTCCATTCAGGCACCGATAATGGTTGAAGTAATCCTGTTGGAACTTGATGCTCAGCTTTTACCCTCTGACATGTGAGACATTTGGACACAAAGTCTGCAATGTCTCTCTTTAAACCAGACCACCAGTAATTCTGCTTCAAATCATGATACATCTTTGTATTGCCTGGATGCATAGCAAATACTGATTGATGTGCTTCTTCTAAAATGATCCTTCTCAAATTAGCATCATCAGGTACACACAATCTGTTTTTAAACCAAAGATTCCCATCACTTCTCACAATAAAATCTCGCCTCTTTCCATTCTGGCAATCTGAAACAATCTTTTGAATCTTCTCATCAGCCAATTGAGCCTCTTTAATATGATTTAACAATATCGGTTTCAATTGCAACTGTGCCAACAATGCACCATCATCACAAGATACAAAGCTAACATGCAATGCTCTCAACTCAACAAGCAACGAGAGCGAATAAACAGTCAAACCTGCTAAAGACTTCTGACTTAAGGCATCAGCAACAACATTTGCTTTACGAGGATGATAATCAATCAAACAGTCGTAGTCTTTAATCAACTCCAACCATCTCCTCTATCGAAGATTGAGCTCTCTTTGGACACCCAAATATTTTAAACTTTTATGATCTGTATAGATAAAACACTTCTCCCCATACAAATAGTGTCGCCAAATCTTCAATGCAAACACAATGGCTGCTAACTCTAAATCATGGGTCGGATAATTGAGCTCATGCGGTTTCAACTGTCGAGAAGCATAAGCTATAACTTTACCTTCTTGGATCAGAACACAACCCAAACCATTGTGTGAAGCATCACTATAGATTACATATGGTTTATCTTCCACAGGTAAAGTAAGAACAGGCGCTTGAGTCAATATTTCTCTTAACTGTTCAAAGCTAGCCTGACACTGATCTGTCCACACAAATCTAACTTCCTTCCGAAGCAATCTGGTGAGTGGAGTAGCTATCACAGAAAATCTTTCACAAACCTTCGGTAATAGCCTGCCAAACCCAGAAAACTTCTAACTTTAGTCACAGACTTTGGTGGACTCCAATTCAAAATAGCTTCACCTTTACTCGGATCAACTCTAATACCCTCTGCTGAAACTATATGACCGAGAAAAGTTACTTGGTCAAGCCAAAATTCACATTTCGACAGTTTAGCAAACAATTGCTTCTCTCTCAAAATCTGCAGCACAATCCGCAAATGCTTGTCATGTTCCTCCTCATTACGCGAATACACCAAAATATCATCGATAAAAACTACCACAAACTAATCCAAATAGGGCCTAAACACCCTATTCATCAAGTCCATAAAAACTGCAGGTGCATTCGTCAAACCAAAAGGCATAACTAGAAACTCATAATGCCCATACCTTGTACGAAAGGCTGTCTTAGGAACATCTTCAGCTCTGACTCATAACTGATGGTATCTTGATCTCAAATCAATTTTGGAAAACACCGATGCACCCTTTAATTGATCAAAGAGATCATCAATTCTAGGCAAAGGATATTTATTTTTAATAGTCACCTTGTTTAATTGCCTATAATCGATACACAATCTCATAGTACCATCCTTCTTCCTCACAAACAAAACAGGAGCTCCCCACGGTGAAACACTAGGGCGAACAAACCCTTTATCTAACAACTCCTGCAATTGCATCTTTAACTCTCTCAGTTCAGCAGGTGCCATTCTATAAGGAGTAATAGAGATAGGAGTGGTACCAGGCAATAATTCAATACCAAACTCCACCTCTCTCTCAGGAGGTAACCCTGGCAACTCTTCTGGAAACACATCTGGAAACTCTGCAACTGTAGGTATACTATCAATTTGAGAACCCCTTACTCTAGTATCCACCACATGAGCAAGATAAGCATCACACCCTTTTCTAATCAATCTCCTAGCTACAACAGCTGAAACAAACAAGGATGCTAACTGTCCCTGCTCATTAGATATTGTCACCTCTCTACCATCACCAGTTCTCAAAGTAACAAGTTTCTTTTGACAGTCTACCATAGCTCCATGTCTAGATAACCAGTCCATGCCTAGGATCAAGTCATATTCCTTAAAAGGCATTTCAATTAAATCTCCAAAGAACTCCTCACCTTGCACCACTACTGCACTGTCTCGATACACCTTACTAACAATCACACTATGCCCTATAGGATTTGTCACCAATACATCAAATCCTAGGGATTCAACATGCAATTCAGACACAGGAAAAACAGATGCACTAATATATGAATGTGTAGATCCTGGATCAATCAAAGCAAGTACTGAAATACCAAATAAAGAAAAAGTACCAGCTATGACTGCTAAAGCATCTGGTTGCCTCTGCATCACATAAACTCGTTGAGAAAGCCTAGCCTCATCTGGTCTAGTATCCCTGGATGAAGATCCTCTCTGACTATACCCAGGTCTACCCCCTCTGCTAAAACTTCTGCCCCCTCGACCACCTCTGACACTAGGTCGAGAAACTACAGAATCGGCTGACCTCTGTTCTCGCATCTCTGGACACTCTCTAATAAAATGATCCGGAGATCCACATCTAAAGCACACAGCTGGTCCACTATTCCTCCAACAAGCACCCCTATGTGTTCCACCACACTGAGCACACACAAGTGGAGTGGATCTCTGAACTACCGGAGTAGGAGCACTCGCTACTGAAGCTATAGGTCTCGATCTCTGTCTCTGAAACTGAACCAACCTACCAGCCTGTCTCTGACTCCGACTGATTCTGGGAACAAAACATCCCCTACCTCTCTTCACAAAAGAAGACCCTACCTCAAATTGGGGTCTACTAGCCCTGATCTCTTCCTCAGAAACAGCTGCTGCAATATTCTGAGCTCTTTCCACACTCCTAGCTGCTGCAACCAGTTGGGAAAAGTCTTGGTATCTAGAACCAGCCACAAGACACATAATTGAGGGTCTCAATCACTCCTCAAACCTTCTACACCTATCAATCTCGTCAGAAATAATTCCCCCGGCGTAGTGGCTCAACAGGATAAATTCTAACTCATACTCCGTCACAGACCGGTGATCTTGCCTCAAGGTCAGAAACTCCATCTTCTTCACATCTTTATACTCCCTTGGACTATATTTCCGCTCAAACTCCCGTAGGAAATCATCATAGGACAATGTTGGTGGATCATCCATAGCATGGGGCACTGTCTTCCACCAATCATATGCATCCTTCTGCAACAATGATCTTGCATAATCAAATTTTTCTTCTGGAGTGGCTTGTAACTGAACAAATATTCTCTGTACTTTATCTAGCCACTGCTCAGCTACAGCTGGATCAATAGTACCTAGAAAATCTTCTGCTCCATACTTCCTTAATTTATCGTAATGTCTCACTGATACCAAAGGCTGTGGGGGTGGTGGCGGTGGTTGCACTGGTGCTTGCCTCAATATCTCTACCACATGCCTAAGCTAAACTGGCGGAACCTCCTCACCAGCTGGTCTCCCTGACACAGAAACAGGTACCTCTCCAGCACTATCCACTCTAACTCCTTCTCTAACCTCATCAGGAGCTACACTCTCCGCACTCCCCTCTAATGACTGACGTAAGTGAGAATCCATCACAACCTATGTCTGCAAACACAGCAGAATATATCTCATTAAAGATCAGAGACCGCCAATACCAAACATGTATGTTATTCAAAAACTAACTTTTTAAAGTCAAAATATTCTTTTTCTTTCATTTTACCTAGGTTGAGAATCTCAAACCTAGGCTCTGATACCAAAACAATTGTAACACCCCTATATCCCGTATACGTACAAAGCATGCTTATACGATCGTATTATACGTATACTGAATATAGAAATGACACCCTTTACAAATACACAATTCATATTTAAAGTAAAACTAAAAATTTAAGAAATACCAAATAAAGAGAAATGAAAATCATAAGACACAATAGATAAAAACGTTTGTTTATTACGCAACGGAAATTACATCCAAAACTTACAAATATGAATACATTAAACCTCCATAATTAAAAAATATAAAATATATACATGATTGGCAGCTTGACTCTCTGATCTTTAAGCTAATCCAACTCTGCACAATCAAAACAACCTCAACTAGGTCTAGAGGAATTCTCCGTCTCAACTCTATCACCTCTATCACCTGCGCGATGAATCATAATCGCGCTGATCCAACAACTCAGTAGTACAAACCATAATGCTATTATGCTTAATCAATAACAATGATATACAATCAAACAATAAAGATCATACTCAATATACAATATTTCATGAGTATTACATTATTTCATCATATTACAACATCATTCATAACATCAACATGACATAGACACCTATGGGCCCAACAAGTGTTTAATACGATATTCAGAATTCAGAGTTACTGCTTTGGTTTATAATCACAATAATCAAGCTCGTAGGCAACATATATATAAATGTCTCTATCCATGGATAGTGTAACAGACCCAGTCTCTTGGACCATCAACTCAACAAATCGAGGAGATCCTCAACCCGGCAAGACTTTTACCAATCATATATCTCATAATTACAATTCTCATAATGTAACAGACCCAGTCTCTTGGACCTCAATTCAACTCAAATTGAAGAGATCCTCAACCCGGCAAGACTGTTACTATTCATAATTTCATAGGCATGCCACCCAAATCCAGAACTCTGAAACTGAATAACATATTAAACATACAATTATATCATTATTCACTTTCTCAATTTGTATCTCAATATCAAATAGGCAATCATGCCTCAACACTTTCATTTGTATAACCATAGCCACTCACAATGGCTTCTCATCACATTTGAATCATCATGTCTCAATTCACAATATAATACATCATCTTTCACATATTCATAATCAATTACATTGAACATAATCATATATGCATACATGTCTCAATTATCTCATTTCACATTATACATATAGTACATTTTACAAGATTTACAATGTGCAAAACATAACATTATTCATATATAACAATAATGTCATATCAAGTAAATGTATGCAACAATGCAAGGTTTGTACTTACCTCAATAACAATTCACACAACTCTAAACACTTCCTTTCCAAGATTCTTTTACTTCTTAGATCAATGATAAATCACTTTCTTCAAGACCTAATCCAAAAATAATAACATATACTTGCTTAGGGATACACATGAGATAATCAAATTAAGAGTTAACTAGGGCGAACCCTAAACATGACACGCTCAACCACACGGGCGTGTCCCTGACCGTGCCCTAACTCCACAACACAGAAGCTTTTACACGCTCAGAACCACGGGCGTGTCACTGGGCGTGTAATACATTTTGCCTCTCTGAAAAATATCAACACGTCCAACAACGTGAGCGTGCTCATGGCCGTGTAAACTTTCCAATCTCACAGTAGCTATGACACGCTCAATAACACGGGCGTGTTACTGGTCATGTCAAACCTACTGCCTCCAACACAATTGACACGCCTAAAACTCTGGACGTGCTCCCGGGCGTGTCAGGCCAAAAACTCAGATTCCGGCCAAAACCACAAAACACCCATCAAAACACTTCTTTTCACCAACATCCACTTCAAACAAACTTAACAAAACATACTAAAAAACCATCTTAAACTTACAAAAACACCAAAACAACTCCACATCTATAACAAACACAAATCACAAATATCATCACAAAACCCTAAACACAAATACAACACCATCTCTTCCAACCAACTTACTCTTTTCTTCAATTCATCCTTACAATCCATAATCAATCTAATCAAACACTCTTAAACATATCACAATCAAACAACACACTCTTAAATCATCTATCAATTTCACAACACAACTTCAAATAAGCAAAGATATCAAAAGAGGACTTACCAAAGTTATACAACTTCTTGAATCACCAACTTGATCACTTAGATCTTCCTTCAATTTGAGCTTAGAACATCAAGATCCTCTCTTGCTCACTTGCTTTCCCTTGTCTATGGAGGAGCCGGCCACAACAAAAAGAAAAGAAGAAAAGAACAGTGAAGAAACAAAGTGTAACACCCCCACATCCGGTACATGTACATTACAATTACCACAATGTAATATCCATGCACTGAACATGGGGACGCTACGATTTTCTTTAACATTCAAATTATTTATAAAGACAACATAATCTTTATCATTACACATTTATAGAAAATAAGTAATTAACTTGTAATATAAAAACAAAATAGATATAAACATATTTACTTAATACTCAGCGGAATTTAAAGATTTGTTACATATATAAAAGCATTTAAATTCATATTTACATTATAAACAATAGTTTACAAAATATAAATAAGTTATACATGATTGGCAGTTCTTCTCTGATCTTTAAGTTCCAAAGTAATCTCTTCAATGTCTACTCTCACTCGGTCTCGAAGAGCTCTCAGGTTCAACCTGATCACCTGCGCGATTAACACTATCGCGCTAAGCCAACGGCTTAGTAATACAAAACATGCTATTCTCATGCTTTAAATGCAATGCAATGTCACACATCTTAATAATAGAGACAACATCATACCTTTACATTACACCATTCATGATCATATAAGCATATCACATTTCACAAGTTCTTCTATATCTCATTATTCAATCAATTCATCTTAATAAATCACATTTAAACAAAGACACATGGGCCCAAAACACACTAATATGCTATTCAATTTTCAGAGTTAATGCTTTGGTTTTGTTTTCACATTCATCATTATCATAAACCCAACTAGGCTTCAAGGATTAGGTTCAACCAAGCTTCAAGGGGAGCAAAGCATGCTAAGCTTCAACCCAACTTGGCTTCAAGAACCAATCCAACCTAGCTTCAAGGGTGGTAACATCTCAATTAGGCTTCAAGGACCAAGTCCAACCTAACTTCAAGAGATTGTTACTCATATTAGGCATGCCACCAACAACAAACTCTGAAAATGGAATAACACATTAGCCACACAGCTCATTTATTATTTCATTATCATTTCCATTCTCGATTCTCATCATCATAGCCAAATACAATGGCTTCATATCTCATTAAAATCATATTAGCCAATCACAATGGCCTCATATCTCATCATGTTTCACTTCACATTATCACATTTTATTTTTCAAGTATACATAGCCAAATACATTAAACATTATCACATAGACATACATGCCTCAATTATCTCAATTTACATTATGCATATGGCATCATGGATATAAACATAACAAAGAACATTATTCATATGAGTCAACCATATCATCCAATGAATATATGCAACAATGACATGTTTGTACTTACCTCAATAACAATTTATACAACTCTTAACACTTCCTTGTCCAAGATCCTTTCACTTAGATCAATGATCAATCCCTCTCTTCAAACCTAATCCAAAAATAATAACATATACTTACTTAGGGATATACAAGAAATAAACAATTTAAGAGTGAACTAGGGCAAACCCTAAACTTGACACGTTCACCCACACGGGCGTGTCCATGACCGTGTCTTAACTCCACAACACAGAAGCCTTTACACGCTCAACACCACGGGCGTGTCACTGGGCGTGCAAAACATACTGCCTCACACAAATACATCAACATGTCCAACAACCTGAACGTGCTCCTGACCGTGTAAATTCTCCATTCTCACAGTAGCTATGACACGCTCAATAACACGGGCGTGTTACTGGTCGTGTCAAACCTACTGCCTCCAACACAATTGACACGCCTAAAAATCTGGACGTGCTCATGGGCGTGTCCGACCAAAAACTCAGAATCCGGCCAAACCAACCAAACACTTAACAACACACTTCTATCCACTAACATTCACTTCAACCAATCTTCACAAAACATACCCAACAACCTATCTCAAACTTGCAACAACCCCAAAACAAACCAAAACACATATCAAACACAAAATCATCTCAAACCCTAACCACACAAACAATACCATCTTTTCCAACCAACTTACTTCTTTCTTCAATTCATTCTTAAAATCCATGATCAAGACAATCAAACACTCTTAAACACATCAAATCAACCAACACACTCTTAAATCATCTATCCAACTCAAATATCATTTCAAATAAACATAAAGATCACAAGAGAACTTACCAAAGTTATAAGACTTCTTGTATCACCCACTAGATCACTTCA
This sequence comes from Garcia nutans, assembly GCA_947685225.1. NCBI lineage: Eukaryota > Viridiplantae > Streptophyta > Magnoliopsida > Malpighiales > Euphorbiaceae > Garcia > Garcia nutans. Next base: position 7,089,950 of record CANTUV010000013.1, read on the forward strand.
ATCTTCCATCAATTTGAGCTTAACACATCAAGATCTTCACTTTGTCTCTTGTTTTCCTTTGTCTATGAAGGAGCCGGCCACACAAAGAAGAAAGAAGAAATGAACCACAAAAATAAAGTCAACTCTTCTTTTAATCTCCACCAAGTGTTCCAATTCAAACAATTACCAAAACACCCTTATATCATTTGTTTTAGCTTTCTTTTTAATCCAATGCCCTTAATAGTCATTTCACCAATAATCAAATAAATATCTCTACCCCCCTTGACTCTTCATTTGACCAATTTATATGTTATATATATCATCATATACACAACATATACCATTCTCTCTAAACCCTATTTTCTTTCCCAATTTCTTTTCTCTTGCAATTAACACATATATTCAATCCAATATAACAACAACAACAATAACAACAACATAATCAAAACTTCTAGAGCATATATGAGGATATTACACAAAGTCAACTCCTCTTTAAATCTCCACCAAGTATTTCAACATGAGCAATTACCTAAACACCCTTATACAATTTGTTTTGATTTTCCTTTAAAGCACTTGCCCTCTTTTAGTAATTTTACAAAAACCAAATAAATATCTTCTTCCCTTGACCAATCTTTTGACTTGCTTATATGTTATATATATTGTCATATAAACAACATATACACTTCTCTCTATACACTCTTTCCTTTCCCAACACATATACATTCAATCCAATTTAAAACAACAACAATATTCAAAACTTCTAAGGCATACTTTGGGATATTACAGGTCTAGGGTTTGCACTTCTCTACTAACTTATATGTATGAACGGACATTCTTCTCATCCAATTTAATTTCAAAGATCAGATTTCAAGCAACTTAATTAATCGAATCAAGGAAATAAGCTCTCGCATTCAAACCTCTTTCAAATAATCTTGTTACAATTGAAATGATCTTTTTCTTAGGTTTATATTTCTAATTCACCTAAGTCCCTAATTGAATTGGTCCAGCATTAGACTTCATTTCTCAATCCTTCATCTAATACCTCAAACACACAATTGGTGGCCAATAAATTATATATTAACATTAATCCATTCAATTAAGGATAAAAGAAATAATTCAGTTAAGAGCAATAACCATTTCATACAATCATAGTAGATTCATACAAACCCTAAACTAGATCAGAATTAGTTCATATTGAAGCTATCAAACAAATTCATCTCATTAAAATTCAAAGAAATTAATTTAGACATTAGAGAATTCATGAGTACAATTCCAATGAAACTTAAGAGATAGAGTTTGAGAACAAAACCAAATTACAAACTTCCTTTGGCTTCTGAAGAATCTCTTGCTCAAAACTTTGCTCAAAGAATAACGCAATGGCTAAAACTAATTCAATCTAGAGTGTTTGCATGAAACTGTAATCAAAATTCCAAAAGAAAATGAAGAATAACTCAAAAGTTTATGTTGGACGACTGGAAAAATGTGTAACCCTTTCAAATACCCTAATCTTCTTATTTATACAAAACCCTCACTCAAAATCCGTGTTTCCTTTCTTTCCTTAGCTCCATGGAGTGACACGGCCAAGCTTGTGGCTATGTCATGTGACACGGCCAGTGGCTTGGCCGTGTCACCTGGGTGTGTCACCTTCTGTGTAATCTTTCTTTTTTGCTTCTGTGGAAATGAGTGTGACACGGCCAAGCTCCTGGCCGTGTCATGTGACATGGCCAGTGGCTTAGCCGTGTCACCTGGGAGAGTCACCTACTGATTCTCTTCGTTCTTTGCTCTTCTTTCTTTGCTCTTCTTTCTTGGCTAAATATGGGACACAGCCAAGCTTATGGCTGTGTCATGTGACACGGCCAGTGGCTTGGCCGTGTCACCTGCCAGTGGCTTGGCCGTGTCACCTGCCAGTGTCAACTTCTGCCAAATTTTCCTCTCTTTCTTGGTTCCCTTGGTTTTGCCCTTTAGGTGAGACACGTCCAGTGGCTTGGCCGTGTCTTGCTGCTTCATGCTATCCGTGTCTTGCTGCTTCATGCTATTCTTTCTTCCAAGGAAGTTTTTTTTTTATTTTTTGCATATTAACCTAAAACAAACACTTGAAACAAACTTTAAACAAGAATCAAATAAAACATTAACCAAAAGCACATAAACACCACACTAAAAACTAGTACAAAAATGACATAAACACTGGAATAAATTAAAATTACCAAAATTGATGAAATCACTAAATCAACAGATAAAAACTACCAAAATACCTGAAGAAAACAATAATCATCATAATAAATAAGATACAATTCTATGACAAAAACTAATAAAACAACTACCCCACACTTAAAACTTTGCTTGTCCTCAAGCAAATTCACATGGCATAAATTAAAAACTCAAATAACCTTAACTATAATTCAAGTATATAAGATGAAATCCTTTAAGACTCAGCAATAAATAAATGCAATTTACTTCAATCAAGATTTTCTTAACTCATTCATTAATCCAGACATAACAAATCTCATCTCTCATCAAAGTGTTTCACTCAATTTCAAAGGTTAATTCACTCAAACCACTCATGACTGCATACTACCATAAACTTGCTTAATTATCCAGTCTCCCTCTCTGATTTTCTCAAGAAATTATCCGAAGGTCTTTTATTTGGATGTAATGGGGCTAAGGTGAAGGTGTGAGAAAAGACATTTAAGTTGGAACACCAAGAAATGGAGTATCTAAATTAGACAATACTCTTGCTAAGAAACTCATAACTCCCTCAAATGGCATATTCACCAACCCTTGATAATCTCACATACTTGCATACTTAAAGAAAAGTACATGAGTCGACATTCCTCTTTGATGACTAATGCTAGAAAATATATGAATTTTGTATATATATATATATCTTCTCTTTTATTTTTTATTTTTTATTATATATATATACAAAATATAAAATTGCATGGAACATCTAGCTCAAAATGTAGAGAAAAAGAATAATCGACTCTTAGTCAAATAAAATGTGCAAAGTATGCATTTCAGCCCCAAACCTTACTAAAGCAATACTATTTTTTTTTTGAATTGCTTAACCCACACTTATGAATTAAACCACCCTATTGTCATATCATAAGAAACTCCATTCCTTAATGCAGGTATGATGATAATAGGAAAATGTTGAGTTGTGAATTGTGTTGATCTATCAAGAAAAAGTCAAAGGCTCAACTTGGCTCACTAAGGAATTCATAATTAAGGGAGGTCTTTTTAAGCTAAAGGGGTAATCCTAATTTGCCTTCATCATTTTAAAACTTGAGATGAAATCATAATGTGAGTTCAATTAGTATGCAAAAGCAAGCTCTAGAGATGCAAAAATCATGAAGGTGCACACTTAAGAAAAGAAAATCAATTGACAATAATATTCAATCTATGAGGCTCAAAACTCACAAAGGGTGGGTTCTCAAAGATTTATATGTCATGAATTGCAGAATGTGAAAATTGATCCTGAATGGGGAAAATCAATTAAATAAAAAAAAGAGTCTGCTAAGTTGAAAACTCGCAAGGGCAGCTTAGGCAAAAGATAGGACAACTCGCTAGTTCTGAAAACCCACATGGGCAGACTAGCCAAAAATTAGAGCAATATAAAAAAAAAAAAGAAGAGTCCGCTAAGTTGAAAACCCGCAAGGGCAGCTTAGGCAAAAATTAGGACAGCTCGCTAGTTCTGAAAACCCATATGGGCAGACTAGGCAAAAATTAGAGCAATATAAAAAATATAATAAAAGAGGTCCTCTAAGTTGAAAACCCACAAGGGCAGCTTAGGCAAAAATTAAGACAGCTCGCTAGTTCTGAAAACCCGCATGGGCGGACTAGGCAAAAATTAGAGCGATAAAATAAAAAAGAAGAAAGAGAAAACCTAAATTGAAAACCCAAAAGGAGAGTTTAGGTAATTACCTGAAGCAACAATGGACTCCTGGTCAGTCTCTTTGACGATCCTGATTTAAGTCGGTCTAATCCAATTAAAGTCTTGACTAAGATCACGGGTATCGGCGACAAGCCTCCTTCTATTTGGTCCATGATATCCAATACTCATGGATCAATATCGCCATCAGAAGAAATAAGCAAGAATTGGCCAAACATGCAAAGACAAAGCATACATACCCATGCCTTAGTAGGAGTCAAATGAGAAAGACAAAAATCAATTAAGGGAGCAAGTAGAATTTTCTCACCTCTCATCAACTGTAGAACTTCAGGCTTTGAGATTTGAAATAACATCTGCATCTTCTGTTGAGTCTTGGAAATCAATATGGGTAACTCCATTTGTTGATTATTTGGATATCCAAGGATGGCCTCAAATTCTTCAATCAAGGGACATATTTCAAACCCATTAATTTTAAATGTCCTAGAATCCACATTCCAAAAAGAAGCCATGGCATGTGTGAGCGGGGATTTTTGCCCCCACTCTCGGTGGAATGGTTCTTACGACTTCGGCACTATTTAGGCTCGGGGCCTTAGAGAACATGAACCTAAGTCCGGAGAAAATAGAGTCGCCACCCGGACAGGCTGGGAAAAAAGAAAGGGGTGGATGACTCGATTCCTAAGGAATCCCCAACCCCTTAATGGGTTCAAAAAGTTGGGTACGTGTGGGGAAGGTGAGAAATGGCCCAGCACCCCCACAACGCCCGGTTCATTGGAACCATCCTCCTTTACAAGTCTTAATATTATAAAATTATTAAATATAACAATATTATCCATATTACACACAATAATTTAAAAGAAAGCATCATTATATTAAAATCAAAGCAATGTCCAAACAAAGCAAATAAATGGACACCCATCCAAGGATGGAAACATATCCTTACATCACATGCCTAGATAGGACACCCACCAAAAGGTAGAAACATGCCCTTTACATAGGTTATAAAATAGAAAAGCAAATTAAATTACATGATGTTTAACTAATGAGGTACCCACCAAGTGGAAACATACCTCTTACAACTTTTGGAAATCTAAATTACTTGATAAAAGTAAATAATCATTTATCATAAATAAATCATTCATCAAAGGTAAAAATAAACATTCATCCATGATAAATTAAATAAATCAAGTATTGAAATTAAATAAATTAATGCATAAGAGATAAATCAAAGCATAATCAAGTATAGAATTAAATAAAGCAAATAAAAGTCTAATTATAGCTACTGTGACTTTTTATAGAATTAAAATAAATTAGGGTTTTATGTTTTGAAAGGTTGGTAAGACACTTTAAAATACTTTGATTTATGATTTTCGGTTATTGGGTTTCTAAGCTGCTGTGTAAATTTAATCTATTTATGGTTTTATGGTTTTTAATGTTTTAGAAGAATTAGGGTTCATAAAAATTAGGGTTCGAAGTTTTAAAAGGATTAGGGTTCATTATTTTGAATTTTGGAAGTTGAATTTGGGTTTGGTATTTTTAGAATTTAGGGTCACTGATGGTGAATTAATTTTTAGGAATTTGGAAATCAATTGGATAATTTCATGAAGTTTTATGAATTTAAACAAACAAATTAAAGTTTTTATAAGTAGAAAAGATGTTTTTTAAGGCTTTTTGAATGAAATAGAACCTACTTTAAAATTTTAAAAGAAACAAAATTTAAATCTTAGTTTTGTTGAAAAATATGTTCAATTAGAGTTTTAAGATTTTTAAGAAGTAGAAATAACAATTTTAAGCCTTTTGGAAGATAAACCAACGAAATAAAGCTTTTAACTTTATAAAAACTAATTTAAGGTTCTAGGATTTTAGATTTTGAAAAAAAACAAATTCCTAGTTTTAGCTACTGTGTAAAAAAAAATAAAGAAATTAGAATTTCATACCTTCTTTTGTAAGTTGCACCAAATTTGCTTCTTGGATGAACAAGCTCAAAAGACCAGCCTTTTTGCCTTTTTCCTCTCTTAAATCATGTTTCTACTCCTTTTAAAATCAATTCAATTCAAGCTTTTTTCTTTATGGATTTGGATTTTCTTTTTCTAAGCTACTGTTGGATTTTGGCTCCCTAAATTAATTGCCTTTGGTCCTTATTTATAGTGGTTTGATGTGGTTTATTCCTAATTAGTTAAGGCAAGTAATATTAATAAAAAAAATAAACCAAAACCTAATTGAATTAGGTTTTGAAAAATTTGCGTCGGAAAAATTGCGATGCCGAAAAAAAACTGCTGCGGAAAAATTGCGCTGGCAAAAAAATCTGCCGCAGCTGGCTGCTGCAGCTCGTGCAGAACGGGCCCGTAAGTATTTCGCAAGCAGAAAAATTCTGCGTGCGAAATGCCCACGGGCCCCCGCGATGATTTTTTCGTTGCCAATTTTTCCCACTCCTATTTTTATTTTTATTTTTTTACTTTTATTTGTTTATTTTTATTTTTTATTAATAAAAATTAGATACTAAAGCAAAAATTATTTAATAAAAATTATTTTGGACCAATTAGACAACAAAAATCATTTTAGACTAAATAAAACATATTGGATTGGATTGGGTCAAAAATTAAGGGTCTACAGTTTGCCCCCTGCTTGAATGATCTGAAACCTTAGTGAAAGGGAGTGAAAAGCAATGAGACTTAATTTTTGAGGTTTTGGGTTCTGGACCCGAGAGATTTGGACACTCGATCCTAAACTAGACTTGGATACTCGATCCTATCTGGACTTGGATACTCGATCCTAAACTGGATTTGGATACTCTATCCTAACTGGATTTGGATACTCAATCCTAAATTGGATTGGGATACTCGATCCTAAACTGGATTTGGATACTCGATCCTAACTTGGATTCGGATACTCGATCCTAAACTTGATTGGGATACTCGATCCTAACTGGATTTGGATACTCTATCCAAAATCTGATTTAGATACTCAATCCTAAACTGGATTTGGATACTCGATCCTAAACTGGATTCAGATACTCGATCCTAACTTGGATTCAGATACTCGATCCTAAACTTGATTGGGATACTCGATCCTAACTGGGTTTGGATACTCGATCCAAAATTGGATTTAGATACTCGATCCTAAATTGGATTTGGATACTCGATCCTAATTGGATTTGGATACTCGATCCTAAACTGAATTTGGATACTCAATCCTAAACCGGATTCGGATACTCAATCCTAAACTTGATTGGGATACTCAATCCTAACTGGATTTGGATATTCGATCCTAAACTGGATTGGGATAGTCGATCCTAACTGGATTTGGATACTTGATCCTAAATTGGATTTGATTTGGGTACTTGTACCCGAGATTGGGCAGTTGGACCCGAGATTGGATTCGATTTAGGTACTTGGACCCGAGATTGGGTACTTGGACTCGAGATTGAATTAATTTGGGTACTTGGACCTAAGAATGGGTGCTTGGACCAGAGATTGAGTTTGACTGACCTTTTATCATTTGAGAAATCAGACTACTCCAATTATTCTATGCATTATGGTTTTTCACCCTCAAAATGGATCTTCATCCTTTGAGATCGGGTCTTCATCCTTGAAAATGAATCTTTATCTTTTGACATCGAATCTTCACCCTTGCTTCAGTCCTTTTAGCTGGATTGGTCTTTTGTCTTTTGCATCTTCATTCTCTTAAGAGTTCTACTGTTCTATTCTTTTGTTCTTCCTTTTTACAAAGATTTAGCTATTTTTAATTGGACCTTATATCCTCTCCTTGCCCCCACTGTGTGGCAAAATATTTGTAAGTGAGTTTAAAAATATTTGGTATATAAACTCAAAAAATTGAAAAGGAGAAACTTTGCCCCCTGTGTAGGCTCAAACCAAATATTTTATCCATGCAAGCTTTGATTGATGTTTTTGATGTCTAGTTCTTCGCACAAGCACGTATTACTTCTCTTTGCAAATTTACTGGAGCTTTCTTAAGCAATGGGCTTTCCATGCCCCCCTTGATTCAATATCTTCTTTAGATTCTTTAATTCGCAGGGTGTTTGCTGTTCATTTTGCCAAAGAATAGACAACACAAGACAAAAAAGTGCGATGTGATATGCTCATGTATGCATGATATGCATGAATAATACTTACAGTTGTTCCATCGACTCACAGACTGAGGTGATCAGCAGAAGTGCTCTCATTGGTTCCGTTTTGACGCTTGTTCAAGTCTTGCATTGGAATGATCGAATGCTTTGCATTTGTGGCTTTTATCTTCAAGATGTTGAAAACATGAATAATGGAGACCCCAAGCAGCAGAGTCAGGGATACATCCTTTTCAAACTATTTTTCAGCATGTCGGCTGATAGCTTCTTCATGACCTTGCCAATAATCATTTCAACAGACTTCCCTTAGCTCGAAGGCTTTGTATGACAAAACTCTTTTTTTCCTTTCCTTTTTTTTTGAATTTTGATTTTGAAATCAAATGTTGGCTTTGCCAAATTAATGCCAATGTACCTCAGGACTTGATTTTTCAAATTAATATATCTATAACATGACAACCCTAGTTACCGTACTAAACTCGGGAATCAATTCTATTTAAGCAAGAATTGTTGCACTTCAGATAGGTACATACATATTATTGGCCAAAGGTCTCATTTGAGTTTAAATATTGTTTATCTCATATGCATGCTTATTTAAACTATCTCCACTAATAGACTCTACCTACCAAGAGAGATTAACAGGTCTTTGATAGGCTTGAAATGGGGTCTATAAGGGACACAGGTTTAAGTGAAGGCCATTTTGAGATTGGAGCTGGTGTGACACAATGGAAAAACCCTCACACTACAAATTTCTTGTTGGAACTTTAGGCAATTTGGAGCAATTAATCTGGACTCCAAATACCTTCTATCTTCTTGGCATTAATCTGGATCTTGATTAGGATAGTCTTTGCCCTTGAAAAACGTTTGGTACTCAAATTCATTTCCTTTCTTCTTCTCCCTTTTTCTTTCTTCTTACTCTTCCCTTTTCTTTCTCTTTCCTTTCTCTTCCCTTTCTTTTATCATTTTGTCCTTCTTTCTTGTAGGACTATCAAATACATAACTTTCAAGGACTGAATGGTCTTTCTCTTTTTCCTTTGATTTTGATTGAATCTTTGGTTGGGTTAGACCAATTTAAGTCAAACTGTCCAAATGGATTTAATGGAAGCCTTTTCTTATCTTAGGTCAAAGAGAACTCAGTTGGCTTTTTGAATCGCCTTTTTTTATCTCTTTTTTCTTTTCTTTTTCTTTTTTTTATCTCTTTTTTAATCTTTTTTTCTTTTCTTTTCTTTTTCTTTTTCTTTTGTCCCTTTTCCTTTTTTCTTCTCTTTTTTCTTTTTTTTTCTTTTGTTTTTTTTTTATTCTAGCTCTAAAAGAGTTATCTTGTTTGTACCAACTTGGGCTCCCAATAATGGATGAGTAAAGTAACATAAATCTCCTTTGTTACTCCGATGTTGTCTTGATATGTTGGATATATTAAGGGAACTTCAACTACCCTTATGGTTTTGAAAAAAACATCAACTACCCTTATGGTCTTGAGAACTTCAACTATCTTCATAGTCTTGAGAACTTCAACTATCTTTATGATCTTGACTAATCATTGCTTTCTTTGATCTTCTTGCCTCTTCATCTTAGTAATCATAAGACTCGCCAAAAGTATCACAACAGCTCAGGGTAGGTTTTTGAGGTTTGTAAGCTAATGAAAAGAAAGCTAGAATTTTATGAAGGCTTAAAGGGACAACTAGGGATTAATATTTAATAGGGTGGATACTAGTTGTTAGCTAACCAAACAATGCCTAGATCATCTCTCTCTTAAATAAGTAGAGTTCAATTTCACCTCAAAAGTTTGTCAAAACATGTTGTAAGACTGACTAGGACCTAGACAAAGATAATTATGCAGGAGCCCTCTCTAAGTAAGCATACACAACTCAATGCTATAGAGCAATTCCCTCACCTAGTAAAGTCATTCAAGTCATGATGCATAAATATATTAATTCATGAATTATCAAGCTAGATTCCTCATTGGTTGAGCACTAAAATGAACAAAGACCAAAAATTTTGATTAAAGTAATTTATTCAAGCAACTTTAAAATACAAGATTGTTCCAATTTAAATATTAAAGAAAGTAAAATTGAAAAGCAACATTCAAGCTAAGGAAAGTTCATTGCATTTAATTTTCTTTCATATCTTCAATATCCCCATCTTGAAAGGATGATAAAACAAAATCTTCTTCCAATCATTTTCCCACCATGAAGGTTGCCGGTGGAGGTACTCTATTGAACCTTGGTAATGGATTATCTTTGGTGTTGGGCTTATCCGACTCGGGTAGCTTGCCACTATCAATTGATCTCATGCCTTAGATGAGCACATTTATCTATTTCATATCCTCACATTTGATGAAATTGACAGAAGGCCTCGGCATTGAAGTTTGGTGGCAATGGATTATGTAAAGGTCGAGGAGCTAACGGTTGTAAAAACCCTTTCTTTTGCAGCTTGCTAGAAACCCAAGATAGAGGCTTCCCTAGATCTGAGAATTGTCTCTTATTCCCTTGACCGGTCACATTAACATCAACTTCTTTTTGTGTGGTTTGATTGCTAGGATGGTTGTTCCCTTTCTCATTCCTTCTTATTGAGAAGCGATTCTTCTCCCTTTCCCACACTTCAATTTGTAGGCTAGCTTGGAAAAGATCTTTGAAATCCCTTATAAGGGTGTGACACATCCTTTCATAGAGATTAGGCAACACCCCTCTCATAATCATCCTTATTTGATCATATTCATCGGGCCTCTTCTTGAGCAAAGCGGCCTTGTTTCTCCACCTTTTCACATAGTCCATAAAATTTTCATTTGGCCTTTGCCTAATGGACTCCACTTCCATTAAGGTAACCTCCAACTCAATATTATACCCATATTGCTGGATAAAGGCCTTGTACAGCAAATCCCAATTCTTTTGTGTTCCATCATCTAATGTATTGAACCAATTTTGGACAACAGGGTCTAATGAGAGCATAAAGTACCTTAGGGTTTGAGCCTTAGTAGCTCGGGTAGACTGCATGGCAGTGATATACTGCTTCACATGGAGATGAGGATTTCCAGTGCCATTGTACTTTGCAAAAGATGGCATTTTGAATTTATATGAAACTTCTTCATCTATCTCAAAAAATTTGTCGATCTCGGACACCTCTTCGGTTTTCAATTTCTTCTCAAATTTCTTTTCTAAATCAGCAATAATCTTTTCAACATTAGAAGTCTCAGTCTTTTCAACAGTTTCCTTCTCAACAACTTTCGGCTCCTTATCATCATCAATGATTACCTTATCATCATCAAAAGCTACTTCACTAACTTTGATCTTACCTTTGTCCTTTGGTTTCTTAGTGCTAGCAAATGCCTCGGCATGGTTTTCTAAGATTGCAGTCAATTGGTTCTTCATGGTCTCAGGTAGGGCCTCTTTGATTTCTTCCATCTTGGCATTGAGGGCCTCATCCACTATCCTTTGAATTTGCTCGGGCTCCATTATTTTAGGTGAGCAAGTGATTGAGTCGTTGCTAGATACTTTGTCACCGGCGTAGGTTGGATTGTTGTAAGTTTTAGAACTATCGTAATCCAGGGCTGTGAGCCAAAGAGGTTCAATGATATGAGATGCAAATGTATGCATGTATGCATGTATGCACAAACAATCAATAGATAAAAATAAGACGTTCCTTCCAACCTTATAACATCCACACATGAATGGCGAGTCTCTTTTCCTAGGTTTATGTTTAACAAAATACCAACATGGGGTATCTTGGTTTCGAATAATTCCCTCGGACGTTTCAACCAATAGTTATATTTTCAAAAATGGAAATCAATCCATGATAATTCCCATTAATTAGGTTTTAATCCATTAAACCAACTAAAGTAGGATTAAAACGAAATTAAGAGGTTTATTACAAATAGATTTCTCACTTGAAAAAGGGTAACTAATGGTTAATGCCAAAAACAAGCCCATGGTTAATTTATTCTTAGTATAAACTAGGCTCACAATTGATTTTTGGTATTTCATAATTGACCTAAATATTTTGCAAGCTCTTTGTAAGAAAAGGTTGGGTGAAAATAATTTTGTTTCTAAGCCCATTGTAAGAGATTTTAGAAAAATGGATTTTGGGCTTAGTATTTGGGCAATGGGCCAAAGAATTTTTTATTTGCTTTTAGAAAAGTCTTATGTCCAAAGACCATCTTGAAAAATTTTGAAAATAGTTTTGGTCTCTTGGATTTTAAAGAAAAATTTATTTTTAGCTTACAATATACTAAGGTCATATTAGAAAAAGAACAAATCAAATAAGCCATGATTTAGACTAAGATAAACTAACCATAGTCAAACAACATGCATTTGGGGTAAAACCTAAGGAAAGTAACTAGGCCAATTACATGAGCTTTAGTCTTTGGGTTAAAAGGCTTAGGTTCCCATAGCAAGTATATACCAAATGGTACGAGGCTATGAGTGGTTATGCCATGCTCGATCTCCATACCTTGAGTGAAAGTATGGTATCCCTTACATAACATAACATGGATAACACGGGCGTCCTAACTCACGCACACAATGCAAACTATGATGATGCAATGGATAATATCATTACAAGAAAGAATAGAATAATATAAAGACCAATGGAATCAACTTCTCTTATCCCCAGTGGAGTCGCCACTGTGAGCGGAGATTTTTGCCCCCACTCCCGGTGGAATGGTTCTTATGACTTTGGCACTTTTTAGGCTCGGGGCCTTAGAGAACGCGGACCTAAGTCCGGAGAAAATGGAGTCGCCACCCAGACGGGCCGGGAAAAAAGAAAGGGATGGATGACTCAATTCCTAAGGAATCCCCAACCCCTTAATGGGTTCTGAAAGTTGGGTATGTGTGGGGAAGGTGAGAAATGGCCCAGCATCCCCACAACGCCCGGTTCATTAGAACCAGCCTCCTTTATAGGTCTTAATATTATAAAATTCTTAAATATAACAATATTATCCATATTACAAACAATAATTGAAATGAAGCATCATTATATCAAAGCAATGTCCAACTTTCCAAACCCATTAAGGGGTTGGGGATTCCTTAGAAATCGAGTCATCCACCCCTAGTTTTAGCTACTGTGTAAAAAAAATAAAGAAATTAGAATTTCATACCTTCTTTTGTAAATTGAACCAAAATTGCTTCTTGGATGAACAAGCTCAAAAGACCAGCCTTTTTGCCTTTTTCCTCTCTTAAATCGTGTTTCTACTCCTTTTAAAATCAATTCAATTCAAGCTTTTTCCTTTATGGATTTGGATTTTCTTTTTCCAAGCTACTATTAGATTTTGGCTCCCTAAATTAATTGCCTTTGGTCCTTATTTACAGTGGTTTGATGTGGTTTATTCCTAATTAGTTAAGGCAAGTAATATTAATAAAAAAAAAGAAACCAAAACTGTTTAGATCAATTTTGTATATATATTTTCTATGATGTTTTTGTTGATTTTAAGTTAATTTTCATGTTAATTTGTACTTAAGTTTGTTTGAAGTTGTTGATTTAGGTTGAAGAACATTCAATGGAGCCATTTGATCAAAATTGGTGGAATTTGTGGAGAAAATCAAGTGACACGGCCAAGCTAGACATGTCCTGGCCGTGTCCCTCATCCAAAGAAGAAGAAACCAAAGAAAATTAAGTGGCACGGCCAAGCTAGACATTTCCTAGTGTGTCTCCCATCAAAAGTGAAGAAATTGAAGAAAAACAAGGGACACGGCCAAGCTCCACATGTCTTGGCCGTGTCCCTCAAGAAATCAAGTCCAGAAGCGAACACGGTTATGAGACACGGCCAAGTCACTGGCCGTGTCTCACCAAAGGAACAAAAGAGCAAAGAAAGAAAAGAAAGAATCAGAGACGGACACCATCAAGGGACACGGCCAAGACACTGGCCGTGTCATGTGACATGGCCATTGTCTTGGCCGTGTCTCACAAAGAGAAAACACTCAGCAAGGGACACGGCCAGAAGCTTGGCCGTGTCCCAAGAAAAGAAAGACACTAGACATGGCCAAGCTCCATAAGGCTTGGCCGTGTCACCTTGGATCACTTAGCTGGTTTGCACGAGGTGTAAGCTGTTGTGTTTTAGTGGGTGACAAAAAGAACTTAAAGGAGAAAAAAGTGGGAGGATTTTATGGAAGAAATATATAAAGAAATTGGAAAGTGGGAGACAAGCAATGATGGGTGTCTTAAACAATTCAAAGTGGAAGAGCATGGGGATTAGAAAATGGATTGAATAAATTTAGTGGACATTCTCCACACACAGGGGTTTTTCATCATCTTCTTCATCTTCTTCCTTGGTTCTTACTTGAGAGAGGAGGACACCATTCTCTCATCTTCATTCACCATTTCCTTTCACACATCAAGAGCAAAAACAATTGTTGGTTTTGAAGTGAGTTACTAGTTCTTAAGGATTAGGGTTTTAAAAGGCTTGATTGGAGAGTTGAGAACTTGAGAGAGCTATCATCCACTCCTTCAAGAAGAGAGCCATTTGTTCAAGAGAGATGGAAGTTCATCATCACACACCAAGAGGGAGCTACGAAAAAGACAAGGAGTCTGATTTTTAGCATCTTCAAAAGGGGTTTTTCCAACTCTTTCTTTTAATCCATTTCTTATTTGTTGTTGTTGTATTAAGAACATTAATATTACAATGAATAACTTTGATTTGGTTAATATTGAAATGAGCATTTGTTCAAAGAATATGATGAGCTAATTTACTCATTCTTTGGGTTGTAGTATATTTGATTAAATGATTTGATTTGATAATTCCATTGATATACCTTGTTATATGTTAATTGCATTGAAATTAAAGGTAAATTGATAGATTGGCCACCTATTGATTACTTAATATTGAATGATGAACCGAGAGGAGAAGTTTAATATCGAAACTATGCAATTGACTACCCTAAGAATGAATTAGAAATATAAGTTCTAGGGTTTATTAATTTGCTAATGTAGAAGAATTGGTTGTTGTTAATTCATAAATGTGAAAACTAGTGAATTGATAATTGACTAATTAATCTTAAGGATCAAATTAAAGTACAAGGTTATATTAATGGATAATTTGATAATCAAACATTTGATTAAATGGACCTACAACCCTAGGCATCATTTCCATAATTGAATTTCTCTTGCATAAAATCAGTCATTTTCATTTCTAAGGTTAATTACAATTCACCAATCCAATCACACAATCGAGTTTATTATTTCATGTTAATCGAACTATTACATGCAAGTCCTTCCTTGGGAAACGACCTTGGGGAGATCACCGTCACTACAATAGCCTCGTATACTTGCGAGTGCCACTTTGTGATAGTGTTAATTTAAGCGCAACAAGTTTTTGGCTCCACTGCCGGGGAAGGCAATTTTTGTGATAGTTTGATTGTTTTAATTTACTTGTTAAATCGTTTAAAGTGTTCTTTTTGAATTGATTAGGTACTTTATGCACGGACGAAGGTCTCAAGGAAACGAACTTGTTCCATTTATAGACAACATCCATAGACTTCCAAGACCCGAGGGACCAAATCCTTTTGAGCAAGAAAGGGAAAATACCGATGAGCAGTTTGAGGAGAACATAGAAACAGAGATGGGTGATGCAGAAGAGCCACCTATGAAGGAGTTTGCTCGACCGATCATCGGAGTGACCACATCTTATATCTGGTTGAGCAACACAGCGAGAAACTATGAACTCAGAAATGCTCACTATAGTATGATGCCATCCTTCCATGGACTACCGAATGAAGATCCTCTCAACTTCATTCGGGATTTTTACTCAACATTGCATACATTCCCTTTGCAAACACTAATAGAAGATGAGCTCAAGTTGAGATGTTTCCCATATAGTTTGAAAGATAGAGCAAAGGCGTGGTTGATGACCCTACCGGAGAATTCTTTAACCACATTGACTAAAGTTTACAACAAATTTATGGGAAAGTTTTATTCACACCAAAAGACCAAGGAGCTTAGGGGAAGTATTGCAACTTTCACCCAATTTGACGGAGAACCGTTTCACGAGGGTGGGATCGCTTCAAATTATTATTATTTCAGTGCCCTCACCATTACTATCCACAATTGTTGCTCAATCAATTCTTCTATGATGGGCTAACTCAACAATGTCAAAACACAGTGGAAAATGCAGCAAGGGGAGCAATGGGTGGAAGAACAGCTGCAGAAACAGTTGCATTATTCGAAATGTTGGGGGCAAATTCCCAACAAAAGAGTATTGGAGAAAGGAGAAGAGGAGCACACAAGATAAGTGCAAATTCAGAAATGGCTAGGCAAATTGCAGAACTGACAAAACAAATGAAATTGTTGAATGCTAAAGGGAGCTTGTCGGGACCAAGCCAAGAGTCATGCGCATCATGCGGTCTTGTAGGCCATCAAGCAAACGTGTGCCCCTCAATTTTTGATACATTTCAAGAGGAGCATGAACAAGCTTTTGCTTTTGAAGGGTTCCAACAAAGGGGTAGGAATGACCCATATTCAAATTCTTATAACCCCGGTTGGAGGAATCACCCCAATTTTTCGTGGAAGAATCAACAACATGCTCCACCTCAATAGCCTTTCCAACCATATCAAAGAGGTCCCCAATTTCAAGGGCAACCCTCAAATCAAGAGCAAGTCAAGAAACCTTCGTTTGAAGATAATTTGAATGCTTTCATTCAAGTAAGCACTCAAAATCAAGAATTGAACAATAAGCGGTTTGACTCTTTAGAAGCATCGCTTAAGAAGGTTGAAACTCAAGTGGGTCAATTGGCTAATCAACTTCAAGCCAATCAAAAAGGAAAATTTCCAAGCCAACCGGAGCAAGCCAAAGCAATCACCGTTTTGAGAAGTGGTAAGGTACTTGATAATAAAATCGGTGATAATAACATTGATAATTTCTTTGATGCAGGTACAATGCAGGATAATGGCAAGGAAATGCAAGAAGAAAAAGCTGAACCAAATGAGCTTAAGGAGGATAAAGAGGAGGCACCCACTGCACCAAAGCTGCACAAATCTCCAAATCCATATAGACCACCAATTCCGTTTCCCAGCAGGTTAAAAAATGAAAAGCATGATAAGCAATTTTCTAAAATTTATAACATGCTTTCGAAGGTAAGTATCATCTTACCCTTACTAGAGGTAATAAAGAATATGCCATCTTATGCCAAATTCTTAAAAGAACTAAACACTAAGAAGATAAGGTATGAGTTGGATGAGAAGGTGATAGTTTTGGAAATAACAAGTGCTATTTTACAACATAAGTTACCTCCTAAACTAAAAGATCCTGGGAGCTTTATAGTGAGAATCTCTATGGGGAATGGGAAAGAAACCATTGGCATGTGTGATCTCGGAGCTAGTATTAATTTGATGTCATACTCAATTTCTTTGAAACTAGATCTTGGGGAACTCAAACTGACTAAAATGGTTTTGCAACTAGCAGATAGAACTCTTAGATACCCTAAGGGAATCATAGAAGATGTTCTAGTGAAGGTAGGAGGTTTGATTGTACCCGTTGATTTCATTGTCTTAGACATGGGGGGAGAAATCCCACGGGATGCCGAGCATGCAATTTTGTTAGGGAGGCCTTTTATGGCCACAACTAACACTTTAATTGATGTTAAAAATGGAAAACTGACTATGACCATTTTGGGACAAACTGTAGAATTTTCAATTTTTAACACTTCCCCCATTCCCACTAGTGCTTTATATGAAGATTGCTTTTTCATTGATTTTACTGATAATGTTGTTAAAGAAGTTTTCTTGCAGGATAACGGCGAACACAAGCTAGAAAGGGCTCTAAAATTGCAAGAAGAAGCAGAGATTTCCAATGAGAAGAATAAAGAAGACAATTCCATTTTGGACGATGAGAGTGTTGAGGAGGAATTTGAAGTTGAAGAAGAGCAAGTTCAACTACAAGGGGTTGAACTTAAAGAACTCCCCAAGCATTTAAAATATATTTTTCTTGGGAAGAATAACTCTCAACCAATGATAATTTCTGCTACCCTTACCAGTGAGGAAGAGAATAACCTTGTAACGATGTTGAAAAATTTCAACAAAGCTATAGTTTGGGGTTGAATGACATTAAGGGTATTAGTCCCTCTATGTGCATGCATAAGATCATCTTAGAGGAAGGGGCTAAACCGGTGAGAGAGTCTCAAAGGAGGCTAAACCCTAACATGAGCGAGGTTGTTAAGAAGGAGGTCCTTAAATTACTGGATGAAGGGGTAATTTACCCTATTGCTGATAGTGAATGGGTTAGTCCTGTTCATGTTGTGCCTAAGAAAACAGGGTTAACAGTGGTCCAGAATCATAAAGGAGAGTTGGTACCAACACGAACACAAACTGGGTGGCGGATATGTATAGATTATAGGAAATTAAATTTCACCAAGAAAGATCACTTTCCTTTGCCATTTATTGATCAAATGCTTGATAGATTATCTGGACATGCTTTTTACTGTTTTTTTTATGGTCTTTTAGGTTACTACCAAGTCCCGATAGCACCGAAAGATCAACCAAAGACTACATTTACTTGTCCCTTTGGGACATTTGCATTTTGAAGGATGCCATTCGGACTTTGCAATGCACCGGGAACATTTCAAATGTGTATGCTTTCCATATTTTCTGATATGTTAGACAAGTGCAATGAGGTATTCATGGATGACTTTTCTGTTTTTGGTAATTCCTTTGATGATTGTTTGGAAAAGTTGACTCTAGTACTTGAAAGGTGTATTGAATGTAATCTTACATTGAGTTGGGAAAAGAGTCACTTTATGGTTGATCATGGAATTGTTTTAGGGCATATTATTTCCCATGAAGGGATTGAGGTAAACAAGGCTAAGGTTGAATTAATTGTGAACCTACCTCCACCAACATCAGTTAAGGGAATTAGAAGTTTTTTTTTGACATGCAGGATTTTATAGAAGGTTTATAAAAGATTTTTCCAAAATTTCACGTCCTTTGTGTCATTTGTTAGGAAAAGATGTCCCATTTGTTTTTGATGAAAAGTGCTTAGAAGCTTTTAAAATTTTGAAAGAAAAACTAACTTCTACCCCTATAATTGTTGCCCCAAATTGGGATTTGCCATTTGAAATTATGTGTGATGCATCGAATTTTGCCATTGGAGCTGTTTTGGGCCAATGAGTGAATAAGTTGATGTGTGTGATTTATTATGCAAGTTTATCTTTAAACGATGCATAAGTAAATTACACGACCACTGAGAGAGAAATGTTAGCTGTGGTGTTTGCACTAGACAAATTTAGATCTTACTTGATAGGTTCTAAGGTCATAGTATTTTCTGATCATACAGCTTTGAAATACATGTTGACCAAACCACAAGCTAAACCTAGGCTCATTAGATGGGTGTTGATGCTATAAGAATTCGATGCTGAAATCAAAGATAGGAAAGGAAGCGAGAATGTAGTAGCCGACCATCTTTCTAGACTTAACTCTTGCAAAAATGATGTTGAAATTGCTTGTGAAAATGCTTTCGAAAAATTTCCGGATGAACACTTGTTTTCCTTAACTCAAGCACCATGGTATGCTGATATTGCTAATTATCTTTCTTGTGGTGTAGTGAGAAAAGATTTGAGCTTCCAGGCAAAGAAGAGATTCCTGCATACATGTAAGTATTATTTTTGGGATGAGCCTTACTTGTTTAGAATTTGTAGGGATGAAGTGATAAGAAGATGTGTGCCGGAAGAGGAACAAAAGCAAGTGCTACAATTTTGGCACAATTTGTATTGCGGGGGACATTTTGGAGGAAAAAAGACCACCGAGAAAATTCTTCAATGCAGTTTGTATTGGCCTACTCTTTTTAAGGATGCTTATCATTTTTGCATAAGATGTGATCAATGCCAAAAAGTAGGAAACATTAGCAAACGAAATAAAATGCCCCTTAATATTTTTATTGTGGTTGATATTTTTGATGTATGGGGAATTGATTTCATGGGGCCATTTCCCAAATCCTTTGGTTTTGAATATATTCTTTTAGCAGTGGATTATGTGTCCAAGTGGGTTGAGGCAATTCCCACTAGGATCAATGATGCTAAAATTGTGTTAAAATTTGTGAAGGAGAATATTTTGAGCAGGTTTGGAACCCCCAAGGCGATAGCGAGTGATGGAGGAAGCCATTTTTGCAATAAATGGTTTGAAAAGTTGATGACCAAGATGGGCATCCGACACAAAGTGGCAACTCCATATCATCCCCAAACATCCGGGCAAGCTGAGATTTCAAACAAGTAGATCAAGGGGATTTTAGAAAAGACAGTGAGCATAACTCGGAAGGACTGGTCAATCCAACTCTCGGAAGCATTGTGGGCTTATATGACTGCTTTTAAAAACCCATTGGGAATGAGTCCTTATAGGTTGGTCTTTGGCAAGGCATGCCACCTCCCGGTGGAATTGGATCATAAGGCTTATTGGGCAATAAAGACCACGAATATGGACTTAGGTGAAGCAAGGGAGCAAAGAATGCTTCAAATTTCCGAGCTTGATGAGCTTCGGAATGAAGCCTATGAGAGTTCGAGGATCTTCAAAGAAAAAACAAAAGCTATTCATGACAAGATGATTCTTCGAAGGACTTTTGAACCGGGAATGAAAGTCCTTCTCTTCAATTCAAGAATGCGGTTGTTTCCCAGAAAATTGAAGTCATGTTGGAGTGGACCCTTTCAAATCACTCAAACATTCCCCTATGGGGTTGTTGAGTTGCTTAATTTAAAAACCAACGAGACGTTCAAGGTTAATGGACAAAGGGTGAAACCCTACTTTGAAGAAATCGATGTTGCAAAAATAGTGGAAAGCATGGTGTTCATTGACGAATGATGCAACAATGTCCAGCTATACGACATTAAAGAAGCACTAAATGGGAGGCAACCCATCGGTTTGCATTTCTTTTCACAATTACAATTTTATATTTTGCAATTTTAATTTCATATTGAGTTAAATAAAATTGAATGGGTACTTTGATCGATTTTCATTTTTCTTGAATGTGTTTCAGGGTCAAACAAAGAAGAAGAGTGCATTTTTGTGATTTGGTGACTAAAAAAAAATAAAAAAAATTCAAAATCAAATTGGCAATGAGAGACACGGCCACGCCACTGGCCGTGTCAAGTGGACTCCAAATAACTCAGAGGCAGACACGGCCAAAAGTCTTGGTCGTGTCACCCAGACACGGCCAAGCCTCTCCCAGTGTCTCTTCATTTGTCCTGCAATCTTCTTTTGTCCAGTAACAGACACGTTCAAGGGACACGGCCAAGCCACTGGCCGTGTCCCTCAAAAAACCATCAAACACGGCCAAGCTTCACCAAGCTTGGCCATGTCACCTAAATTTTCAAGGTTTAAATTACGATTTCAACCCATTTCCTCATTTTAAATCCCTAAATCCCTTTCTCTCCTCTCTCTCTCTCGTTCGATCTCTCTCCCTCAAAACTCCATAGCCATTTTCTTAAAGCTCCAAAATCATAGCAAATCTTTCATTTTTCTTCACCAAAACTGATTTAAAATCATCCACTTCTCTTCTTTTCTCATTAAAAGGCAATTAAAACTGTGAGAACTTCATTTTCACCAAATCATCAACATGACAAGAACAAAGATGGTGTCTCACCACAAAAGGAAGCGACCTCCACCTTCAGCTCCATCTTCATCATCGTCATCACCAAGGAGAGCAACTCTTCTCGCTCGGGGTTTCTTTCCTATCAGCTCCAACCTTTTGAAAACACTTGTTATTTTCTTATTTGTAGTTATTTCATATTTTTGTTGTTATGGTTTTTAATGTTAATTCTTTATATTGTGTTTATTTTATATATTGCATTTTGTTCTTGAACAATTGTTGTTTATGGATGAAAAGGTAGCTTGCATCACATGGGATCGATGGAAAAACAGGTTGTACCTTAACTTTTTGCTTTAATATCCTTGTTTCCATTGAGGACAATGTAAAACTTAAAGTGTGGGGTGTGTGCTAAACCTTTTGTTCATGAATATAAATTGTTTTTTTTTTGAAAGTGTTTTTGTTTTATGTTTTGTTTTATAATTGATTTTGATGGATATTAATAAGTTCAATTGTTATAAGATTGTTGATAGATGACTTTTGAATTTTTGAAGCATGAATTTGAGAATTGATTAGAGTTAGTACTTATTGTCAATTTTGATGGTTATTCTTTGCATTGCCATTAAACTAGTGAGGAATTGAGCCATCAACTTATCATTCTTTTTATGTGTGAACATCTTTGATTGATGAATTACTAGAACTTGCTTCGACATGCATTTTGAGACTGCATTAAGATTTTAATTAGGCATCAATATGATTAAGGCAATTTAGGGCAACCCATTTTGACTTAAAAAGACCAACCTTACATCCGACCTTAGTTCGCCAACTTTGAGCTTATTTCAATTTTCCCTTCTTTCTTTTTCACAACACCATTGGCTTGAACCATTGCATTTTAACTCTACCCGTTCATTAGATCAAGAGCATTTCAAAAGCATTAATGGAGTGTTGTGCTGAATAAAGTGTGGGGTTGAATTCAATGGGCTTTAAATTACAAATTATTGTATTCTTTAGTTGGATACCCTATTATTAATATATATATATATATAAGGGAATGAATAATGAAAATCAAAATAATAGTTGATGTTCTTGTCGGAAGGGTTGTAATGAGTTTGGAAATCATCTTTGCTAATTAAACAAATTGAGTTCCTTAAAAGCACATAAATGCTTAGTGCTAAGTGATTGAGATGAATTATGGGATTGTTGATCATGCTACATTGCTTACTTCACTCTTGAAGTACTCTTGACCAAAATGAACTAACTCACTCTCCCAAATGTCATACCTTTTCCTTAGCCCCGTTACAACCAAATAAAAAACCTTATGATTGACGCTTGATTGTGATTAGGTGGTGGAGATTTGATTGATAAGCAAGCTTATAGTCCTAATCTTTCATTGAATGTTGAGAGCTTAAACACTACCCAGTTAAACACTTAAGAGGTTTTGTGAGGGAGTGACAATTTTGGTATGCATAGATTGACCATTAAGTTACTTGAGTACCAATTATTCTTGATTCAATTATGATTGCGGATTTAATAAGATGGGAGTCTTTATGCATTCTTATAACTCTTGAACTTGATAATATTTATCTTGTTTTATTTGTTTTTATTTTAACTTTGCTTGGGGACAAGCAAAGGATTAAGTGTGGGGTAATTGTTTAGATCAATTTTGTATATATATTTTCTATGATGTTTTTATTGATTTTAAGTTAATTTTCATGTTAATTTGTACTTAAGTTTGTTTGAAAGTTGTTGATTTAGGTTGAAGAACATTCAATGGAGCCATTTCATCAAAATTGGTGGAATTTGTGGAGAAAATCAAGTGACACGGCCAAGCTATACATGTCCTGGCCGTGTCCCTCATCCAAAGAAGAAGAAACCAAAGAAAATTAAGTGACACGGCCAAGCTAGACATGTCCTGGCCATGTCTCCCATCAAAAGTGAAGAAATTGAAGAAAAACAAGGGACACAGCCAAGCTCCACATGTCTTGGCTGTGTCCCTCAAGAAATCAAGTCCAGAAGCGAACACGGTTATGAGACACGGCCAAGTCACTGGCCGTGTCTCACCAAAGGAACAAAAGAGCAAAGAAAGAAAAGAAAGAAGCAGAGATGGACACCATCAAGGGACACGGCCAAGACACTGGCCGTGTCATGTGACATGACCAGTGTCTTGGCCATGTCTCACAAAGAGAAAACACTCAGCAAGGGACACGGCCAGAAGCTTGGCCGTGTCCTAAGAAAAGAAAGACACTAGACACGGCCAAGCTCCATAAGGCTTGGCCGTGTCACCTTGGATCACTTAGCTGGCTTGCACGAGGTGTAAGCTGTTGTGTTTTAGTGGGTGACAAAAAGAACATAAAGGAGAAAAAAGTGGGAGGATTTTATGGAAGAAATATATAAAGAAATTGGAAAGTGGGAGACAAACAATGATGGGTATCTTAAACAATTCAAAGTGGAAGAGCATGGGGATTAGAAAATGGATTGAATAAATTTAGTGGACATTCTCTACACACAGGGGTTTTTCATCATCTTCTTCCTTGGCTCTTGCTTGAGAGAGGAGGACACCATTCTCTCATCTTCATTCACCATTTCCTTTCACACATCAAGAGCAAAAACAATTGTTGGTTTTTAAGTGAGTTACTAGTTCTTAAGGATTAGGGTTTTAAAAGGCTTGATTGGAGAGTTGAGAACTTGAGAGAGCTATCATCCACTCCTTCAAGAAGAGAGCCATTTGTTTAAGAGAGCTGGAAGTTCATCATCACACACCAAGAGGGAGCTACGAAAAAGACAAGGAGTCCGATTTTTAGCATCTTTAAAAGGGGTTTTTCCAACTCTTTCTTTTAATCCATTTCTTATTTGTTGTTGTTGTATTAAGAACATTAATATTACAATGAATAACTTTGATTTGGTTAATATTGAAATGAGCATTTGTTCAAAGAATATGATGAGCTAATTTACTCATGCTTTGGGTTGTAGTATATTTGATTAAATGATTTGATTTGATAATTCCATTGATATACCTTGTTATATGTTGTTTGCATTGAAATTAAAGGTAAATTGATAGATTGGCCACCTATTGATTACTTAATATTGAATGATGAACCGAGAGGAGAAGTTTAATATCGAAACTATGCAATTGACTACCCTAAGAATGAATTAGAAATATAAGTTCTAGGGTTTATTAATTTGCTAATGTAAAAGAATTGGTTGTTGTTAATTCATAAATGTGAAAACTAGTGAATTGATAATTGACTAATTAATCTTAAGGATCAAATTAAAGTACAAGGTTATATTAATGGATAATTTGATAATCAAACATTTGATTAAATAGACCTACAACCCTAGGCATCATTTCCATAATTGAATTTCTATTGCATAAAATCAGTCATTTTCATTTCTAAGGTTAATTACAATTCACCAATCCAATCACACAATCGAGTTTATTATTTCATGTTAATCAAACTATTACATGCAAGTCCTTCCTTGGGAAATGACCTTGGGGCGATCACCGTCACTACAATAGCCTCGTATACTTGCAAGTGCCGCTTTGTGATAGTGTTAATTTAAGCGCAACAAAAACCTAATTGAATTAGGTTTCAAAAAATTTGCATCAAAAAAATTGCGTTGCCGAAAAAAATGTTGCGGAAAAACTGCGCTGGCAAAAAAATCTGCCGCAGCTGGCTGTGGCAGCACGCGCAGAACGGGTCCGTAAGCTATTTCGGAGACAGAAAAATTCTGCGTGCGAAATGCCCACGGGCCCGGGCGACAATTTTTCGCTGCCAATTTTTTCGACTCCGATTTTTATTTTTATTTTTATTTTTTGACTTTTATTTGTTTATTTCTATTTTTTATTAATAAAAATTAGATACTAAAGCAAAAAATTATTTAATAAAAATTATTTTGGACCAATTAGACAACAAAAATTATTTTAGACTAAAAAAAACTTATTGGATCGGATTGGGTAAAAAATTAAGTGTCTACAGCATGTAGAAAGGAATGGTCCAATTTAACATTTTGAAAACACTTTAAAATATCAAGTTTTGACCAAGACATTTGCTTCCAATGAATGGCATTCAAATTCTTAAATAGAATTTTTATCTTCTTTAAATGGAGTTTGGTCATTGTTGATGAATGAAGGAAAATCAAAATTATTAAAAGGAGTTTTTACATTGAAGTGGAAAATCTCTTGGTTTCTGTATGAAATTATGGAGTGAAAGGTGATTTATATAGGAGGATTGTGCTCTTCCAAAATTGATAAGGAAAGCATGAGACAGTAATGCATGAGGAAAAGGAATTGGTGATGAAAGGATCTTAAATTACCACGTTGCATTTGGTTATGTAGTGATACTGTGTAAATGTTAAATATGAAGAAGAAAGTATAATAATTATACCGTAGTAATAATCATATTAAAAAAAGAGAGAGAGAAAAAAAAAGAGTTGCAGTAATGGTAAAAATTATATATTATAATTATCATTCTTATGCTTCTTATATATTGATATAATATTTATACATCACTAAGAAGGAGGTGGTAGATCATCAAATAAAGCTCTGAAAAAATCATAGCCTGTTGGAGGAGGATGCAAATCACTCATCCCGAGTCCACCCAAAGCAGGAGCACTAGAATCCCTATTACCTTGGAGTTTCGATCTGTCACGATCCTCATCAGAAGTAGATGAAAGAATCTCATAGTCATCAACTGGGGGCCTCTAGATGAAGAAGCACCAGGATCCCTCATCCCCTAAAATCAGAAGTCTCAAAAATTTTGTTCTGATTGATGATACAAATTTTCAAAATGGAAAACCTACTAACGACTAGCGGCCAACTCTTCTTGAAGTTTTTTGTTTTGTTCTTCAAGCATCCACTGTGAGCTAGAAAGGAAAAGAGTAAGAGCATACATAATCATGCATACATATAGCATAAGTTATCATGAAACAAGAAAACTTACCAGGTAATTCATATCAATACCCTACAAATGAGATGGCATATATGGTGGACTAGAATGAGCAAATGAAAGAGCAGAAAAAGAAAGACCAGCCTCATGATCAAATGAGCCAGCAACCTACAACAATCATTAAAAAAGTCAAAACAAGAAAGAAGCGATTGCAATGGAAAAATGGTAAAAGTTTTACCTGAGAAGTGCTAGCCCCGAGATGTGGAACGAATTCTCCTCCCTCTCCATGATGTTCCTCTTCATCTCTACCCTCATTTTCTTCTGGAATTTCTCGTACACCAATAGGAGATATATCAAAGTTTAAGAGCCCTATTTGAATAAAATGGGCATAAGATGCACCCGGTGGATAGAGAAATGTTTCAACATCATAACAGTGCCAAGCCAACCACCATGCATTCTCCAGCATTGATGTAATATCTAAAGTATATTCCTGGCAATGCATCGGGATCCTCCGCTGCTCGGGACTAAGAAACCACTCATATACTCTCTCTCCGAGAAACCAGCCACTAGACATAGGGCAGGTGATGACTCGGCGAGTATGTTGAAAAGGCAGTGCAGCATTCATGGAGGAAGTCCAGTTTGTCTGCTCTTCTGGGTTCCACCAGGCCAAATTCACCTGCAAAATGACATAAGGTAAGTAAACTTTCACATAAATTTAAAGTATACTAATGCTATTTTACCTAGTCCCAGGATAGGCAACTCAAGACAAAGCGTTGGGTAAGCACATGGTGAGAGCCGGGAACTTCAATACTCTCTAACAACTAGAAATTTAATCTCGAATACTCGACTCTCTCTCAGGAAATACCAGGCACCCTCATAAGGCTGTGTTCATATGCCCATGCCTACAACAATAATAAAAATCAAATAAGAATGGAATTGACATTGGTGGAAGAAGAATACCTCGACAACTGCCATAAAGCCAACAAAAGACTTCTTATTTCGGCAAATTTTGTCAAGACCATGGTAAAGACAGGCAAGGCCAGTTTCACCCCAGCCATAAAGTGGTACCGTCCTCATACAAGTAAGGGCCCTCAACACTGACAAATGGATGGCGGATTCAGTGCTGCCTAAAATGTCGACCCGAGCAAATATAGCAAAAATTCTCGAGCATACTGTTGGGCTGTGTCTCTGTGAACCCGTCCTTCGTAGTTCATCCAATAACTAAGAATTGGCTCAATTTTTATCTTAAAAGGACCTTTATATGATGGTTCCATATCAATTAATTGTTGAATTTCTTCAAATGTCAGAACATCGTTGGTAAGAGGAACCGGAAGACCATCATACCGAATGTCGGTTATAGCAGCAAAATCGATCGGACCAATTGTCATCGCTCCAATGGGCAAGTGAAAAGTATGAGTTATGTCCAACCATCATTCTGCAAGCACCTGGACTATGCTCTGATCTATCAGATACTCCTCAGAGGGTAATTGTAAGATGAAGCACTCAAAGCTGCAATCTCGGATAATCTGCCTTACCCGAGAAGGCGCTACATCATACCATTGTCGGGCTTAGTAGATACTCCCTCCACCCCGAATAACGCAACGATCACGCTAACACAGAGCCAGGTAAGTATATCATTATTCTATCCACTTAAATTCTTCAATTAATATATTTTTCCTAAATTTTCTAAAAAACAGAAAATATAAAAAAAACAACAAACAAATAAATATAAACAAAAAAGAATAAAAAATAAAAAAAGAATAAAAATAAAAAGAATAAAAATAAAAATAAAAAATAAGAACAAAATAAAATAAAAGAAAAAAGAATAAAAAAAGATAGAAGAAAAAGAAAAAGAAAAAGAAAAAGAAGAAAAAACACACAAAAATTAAATAATTACCTTGCTCTTTTGATTTGAACTACGATGAAGCGGCATCCCGGCTAGTAGACCTATATTTCCATCTTCATGCCACCGAATAAACTCCAATAACTCAGCATTAGAATGAGTTCCTGATCTTGAAGCATGCATTTTTTCAAAACTGTATGCTAAATTTGAAAGAATTATAGCTATGAATGAATGAAATTAACAAGTTTGCTGTGAATGAAATGAAGAAATCGGTTGTTTATAAAGAGGAACGGCAAATGAAAAAAATAAAATTCAAAAAGTAAATTTCACTATTGATAAATAGTAAATTACTATTTATAAATAGTAGGCTACTATTTACAATAGTAAGATACCATTTATAAATAGTAGATTACTATTTATAAATAGTAAATAGTGCATGAACATTGACTACACAGTAAATAAATAGGAAACTCAATTATTCAATTTAATCATTCAAATACTTGTGTGTATATAAATATTTTTGCACTTTTAAAATATTTTTACACGTAGGGGGCAAGGAGAAGATATGTGCATAAAAATTAGCTAAATTTTTTGCTAACAAAATTTATATGCTGCTAACTATATATTTTTTTTTACAGATAATAAAATCTCTATTAGCTCGGGTCCAGAACCCAAATTATCCTTAGGTCCAGAACCTAAAATCTCTTTTAAGTCCAGAACTTAGCTCGGGTCTAGAACTCAAATTATCCTTAGGTCCAGAACCTAAAATCTCTTTTAAGTTCAGAACTTAGCTCGGATCCAGAACCCAAATTATCCTTAGGTCCAGAACCTAAAAGCTCTTTTAAGTCCAAAACTTAGCTCGGTTCTAAAACCCAATTATCCTTAGGTCCAGAACCTAAAATCTCTTTTAAGTCCAGAACTTAGCTCGAGTCCAGAACCCAAATTATCCTTAGGTCCAGAACCTAAAATTTTTTTTAAGTCCAAAACTTAGCTCGGGTCCAAAACCCAAATTATCCTTAGGTCCAAAACCTAAAATTTCTTTTAAGTCCAGAACTTAGCTTGGGTCCAGAACTTAGCTCGGGTCCAGAATCCAAAATTACACTTAGGTTCAGAAGCTAAAATTATCCTTGAGTCTAGAACTCGAACCGGGTCCAGAACCCAAAACCTCAATCATCTCAGAAATTCAAGCAGGAGGCAAACTGTAAACCCTTAATTTTTGACCCAGTCCGGTCCATTATTTTTTTATATAGTCCAAAATAATTTTTGTAGTATTTTAATTAAATAATATTTATTTTAGTATTTATTATTTATAATTTTTAATAAAAAATAAAAATGGTGAAGTTAATGAAAATATAATAATAAAAATAAAAATCGACGACGAAGGTCCAATTGGCCAAGGCCAATTTGCCCGCAGGAATTTCCTGCGGGCGAAATGGCCTTGGCCATTTTCCTACGGGAAATTCCTGCGGCAAATTAGCTGGCCACCCAGCCATTTCGCAATTTTTTCCCACCAGCTCTTGCAGTCCTCGCCAACACTCGCAATTTTGCCAGCAAAATTTTCCAATGCAATTTTTTCCAAAACCAAATTCTATTTGGTTTTGGTTTCTTTTCCTAATTAATTTTAGTTTCCTTAAACAATTAGAATTAGTCTTATAATTTTTCCTATAAATAATACTTTAAAACTCAGAATTAAGGGACGGGACTTTGATTAGGGGATAGAAAATTGGAATTTGAAACATGGATTACAAAAAAAACCCCTAGCCAGAGAAGATTAGCAACAAGAAAGCAACCAACAATTCGTCAAAGGCAGCAACTTTGCCATTGTCTTTGTTCATCCAGAAAACAACTTTTTGGTGGAACCAACTACGTAGGTTTGATCTTTAATCATAGATTATATATTTACGGTAGCTTTGTTTCTTTGTTTAATAAGAACATGCACACAGTACTTTGATCCTTAAATATGTAGTAATTTGATCTTTGTTTCAATAACCCTAAAAAGTACACTTCTATTTCCAAAAACCTTAAGAACCCTAATTGTTTCTTCTGATTCCCAAAAACCCTAATTTATTTCTTCTGTCTCCAAAAAAACCCTAATTCGTTTCTTCTGTTTTCAAAAACCTTAAAAACCTTAAATCATTTCTCCTATTTCCAAAAACTTTAAAAAGCCCTAAACTGTTTTCCTCTAACTTTTTTTCCAAAATTTCCAAATGTTTTCTTAAATCTCCAAACCCTAACCTACTTTACAGTTTCTAAAATCATAATTATTTTTATAAAACTCTAAACTATTTTCTTAAATCCTAAATTTTCCTAAACCCTATTTCAGTGAACTTAAAACCTAATTTAGTAAAACTAAGACTTAAAGCCATGATCCAGAAAACTTAAAACAACAATCCAGTAAACCACGAACTATAAATCCTAATATCTTAGGATTCCAAAACCCTAATTTTATGATATTACCCCTAAACCCAAATTTATATATTTATTGCTTTATTTAATTTTAGATTTGATTATATAGTTTATTATATGCTTTGATGATTGATTTATTTAATTTTGATGCTTGATTTATTTAATTTATCATGGATGGATGTTTTCTTTATTGTTATTATTTGTTTGTTTTAGTATTAAAATTGTAAGAGGTATGTTTCCACTTTTTGGGTACCTCATTAGTTAAATATCATGTAATTTAAATTGCTTTTATATTTTAGACCAATGTAAAGGACATGTTTCTACCTTTTGGTGGGTGTCCTATTAGTTTAGACATGGATGATGTAAGGACATGTTTCCATCTTCGAATGGGTGTCCATTTATTTGCTTTGTTTGGACATTGCTTTGATTTTAATATAATGATGCTTTATTTCAATTGTTTGCGTGTAATATGGATAATATTGTTATACTTAAGAATTTTATAATATTAAGACCTACAAAGGACGTGGGGGTGATGGGCCATTTCTCACCTTCCCCACACATACCCAACTTTTCCAACTCATTAGGGGGTTGGGGATTCCTTAGGAATCGAGTCATCCACCCCTTTCTTTTTCCTGGCCCGTCCGGGTGGCGACTCTATTTTCTCCAGACCTAGGTCCGTGTTCTCTAAGGCCCTGAGCCTAAATAGTGCCGAAATCACAAGAACCATTCCACCGGGAGTGGGGGCAAAAATTCCTAATCACAGTTGCCTCTTTGTGACTCAACAACCAAAAGCTTAATCTCGAGTACCCCACCTGTGAACACTCGAATTTTGGGGCTTGGAAAGCCAATTTCCTCAGACTAGGCCGGACCGGGGGACAACGGTAAAACTCCACCGAAAGTATGTCTTCATGGTACTTGAAATGTCCGGGACGACGTGAGGATCACGGATATGGTCCCGGAATAATTTTTGGAGGCCCGTGGCTCCCAGAAAGTCAGTTTTAACGGAAATAGCGCGTGTCGCGGTGGGCCAGAACGGCAGCCAACGGCCGGGCCGCCGTTCACCGCGGCCGGGCCGCCGTCCGGCCCGATTTTGCCTATAAATAGACTTCAGATTTTCAAAAAACAAGGGGACTTTTGGACTTCCTACGCCCAGATGCTGACGAAATTTTTATGCTTAAGAATTTCTAATATTGTGTTGTAGAAAGCAAGAATCATACTCAAAAGTGCAAGGAAACAAGATCTGGAACTTAGAAGTGGAAAAATTCTGATCAAGGTAATATCATAATTCATCTTTGGTCAATTCGAGCATATCATAAGCATTCTAATCTTCTTCTTAATTTCTTCTCGGTCAAAGACCTAATCTTTTTAGGTCTGAGGGCCTAATGGACTAATCAATCACCCTTTCGGTATTAAGCCGTAAATAAAATCAACTCTTTTTTTGGCACGGAGCCTAAATTGCATCTCTTTGGTACTAAGTAACTAAACGGCACCATTAAAATGAACTTTTGGCATGAAGCCTAAATCGAACTCTTTTGGTACTAAGTACCCGAAATTATACAATTTTTGCACTAAGTGCTAAATCTCACAAATTTGGCAAAAAGCCCGACAAATGCACGAAGCTTACACACACACATGCATGAAGCATAAATTTCATCGCCTTTAAATAGGCTTTTCTGAACTACATGGGCTTTGATCTTCCATTCAAATGGGAGTATGTAGGCATATTTGGGATTCATCCCAAGTAGCAAGCCCGCTATTTATTAACAATCTGTTTGTTTTTCTTTTCTTCATCCCTTTTGTGTTTATTTCTTTTTTTATTATTATTACAAAGTTAGTCGAATACATGACATAGTCCGAGAATCCTCCTTGGGTTCGCAGACTAGAAACCTTTACATTGGACAAGTTATTGGAGTCAAACAAGGGTTTTCTTAGTTTTTCCCTTCGAACAAAATAAACTGAGTGGCGACTCCCGACAACGAGTGAACTTTCGCCCGGATCCTTTTCGGGCGGAAAATCGAGGTTCACACCACCCATCTTCTAGGAATACCAGACACCCTCACCAGGTTATGTTCATATGTCCACACCTGTTATGGTCAAAAAAGGGTCAAGCTTGCTCATTTGCATCATTTGAATAAACAAAGAGAAGAACACATACCTCGACAATGACCATAAAGACTGTAAACAATCTCTTATTCCTACTAATTTTATCAAAGCCATGATAGAGACAGGTAAGACCTGCCTCTCCCCAAGCATAAAATGGCAAGATATTAAAATCAAACAGAGCACACAAAATGGGTAGGTGAATTACCACCTCAGTCCTACATAAAAGCATTGTGGCCAACAGATACAACAAGAATCCACAGGTATATCTTTTCGCTCATTCACCATGTATGGGCCAGGTCTGCCTCATCCAGTACTGTCGACTATATTTGTATTTTAACTTGTATGCTCCCTTATACCTGGGCCTTAAACCGATTAAATGATGAATCTCATCCTCAGTCAATATGTCATTAGTTAAAGGAATGAGGATCCCATCACATTTTAAGGTTGTTATTGCATAAAGTCCACTGAAATAATGGTCATCCCCCCGATGGGGCAAGTGAAAAGTGTGTGTGGTGTCCATCCATCGTTCAGCAAGCGCCTGAATTATGCTTCTGTGTATTTGGAATCCCTTGATTAGTAGCTGCAGCACAAATTCTTCAAAGCCACACTCTTGGATCATTCTCCAGACTTCCGGTGGTACTTGCTCATACCACTAGTGGGCCTTATGAACATTCCCACCACCATGGATCACATAGCTATCATACTATCACAATAAAGGTAAGTCCAGCTATCACCAAATTTAATTTTTATATCATGATTTTCATACTTTCATGTTACCTTTTTGTATATAAATTTGTTTTTTTACATTAATTTACCTATTTTTACTACTATAAATAATAAAATTACAGCAAAAATATATATAATAAAAATTCTATAAAAAATTACAAAAATAAAAATATACTTATGTTTTTTTCTCGCGAACTTCGATAGGGATCCATTCCCGCTAAGATGGGAACTCGATCCAACCCATTATTTCTACGGTAAGCGCACAATTCAAGATCCATACGAGGCCCAATCCTAGATGCATGTTGGTTTACTGGCATTTATATATATGTTGAAAGTTGAAATTTATCAAATGAACAAAGAAACCAAAAATTGTTTGCTTGAAAGACTATAATCTTGCCTAAAGTTTTAAGTGAACTTCTGAGGATTAATTGCTATATATTTATAATGAATGAGGTTGCAGGATAAGATCAAAGAGACAGTAGATTCACATGCTTTACTTCAAAGTCAGAGAAGGTATGTGCACATGCTAAAGCAACTTTGAAAAAGCATAAAGCAACAAAAGCAGTTGCATCATATTAATTAATAAACTCAATAATTCATGTCTCCGTCAATAATTCATATTGTTCATATTTCATCTCGCATACAGCACACTAGCACACTGTAAATTAATATTTATTGTGGGTCTACAATTTTTGCATGTCTAAAAAATATTATTTATATTGACAAATATTTGTTCCACACAGGGGGCAATAGTATATAGGTATCCATATACAGTAAAAAAATATCCAATTTTTTTGCAAATCCTCTATTAACTACTGAAATTATTTTTTGTAGGTATCTTGGGTACATAACCCAACCCAACCAATTTTGAGTCCAGAATCCAACCAAATTAGTCTCGGGTCCAAAACCCAAACTAAACTCAAGTCTAGAACCCAAATCCATCTCTGGCCCAGAACCTAACCAATCTAGTCTCGGGTCCAAAACCAAAACCAATCTCGGGTCCATAACCCAATCCATTCTCTGGTCCATAACCCAACCAATCCAGTCTCAGGTTTAGAACCCAAACCAATCTCGGATCAAGAACCAAATCCAGTCTTGGGTTCAGAACCCAACCAATCCAGTCTCAGGTCTAGAACCCAACAAATCTAATCTCAGGTCTAGAACCCAAACCAATCTTGGATCCAGAACTCAAAACTAGTCTTGGGTCCAAAACCCAACTAATCCAATCTCGGGTCCAGAACCCAAACTAATCCCTAAGTCCCAAACTCGATCCTCATCCAAAATTAATAGAAAGTCATGTTGCTTTTCACCCTCTGAATGAATTCAAGATAGTTCAAGCAGGGGGCAAACTGTAGACCCTTGATTTTGGCCCTAGCTAGTTCAATCCTAAGTAAAGAAGTCCCAAGTCATGTTTAGTCCATTCTTAATAAGCATAAACCTATTATAAGCTTTTAATTAGATTGGTCCAGCTTTATAAGGCCTAAAATAAGTCCGATTCAATTTTTTAAAGCCTTAAAATTGCCCTATTTGAGTTTGAAGCAAGTTTGATTTGATATGGATTATGCCATATCGAATTAGGCTTGTCCAATTAGATATGGATGGTCCATATCGAATTAGAGCATGCCTAATTCAATATGGACCATATCTATATCGAACTAGGGTGATCCTAATTTGGTATGTTGGTCCATATAGAAATAAAATCACTTTAATTCGTATGGACCTTGCTCCATATCAAATTAGTTAATTTCTAATTAGATATGGTGGTCCATATCGAACTATAATGACTCTAATTCAATATGGACCCTACTCCATATCGAATTAGTTGAATTCTAATTTGATATGGGGCTTGTCCATATTGAATTAAACTTTTTAATTCGATATGGACTTTGTCCCTTGTCAGATTAAACTTATTTTAATCGGACATGGTCACGATTTCTCTCGAATTCAAAATGATTTAATTCGATATGCTTCAGAGTGACCATGTTTAAATAGGAAATTAAAGGCTCGATCATAAGGTTTTAGCCTATTGTATTTACTATAAATGCAGGATGAAAAGAACATATAAAGGATTAGTAATACATCAATTAATACGTAGCAACCAAGCAATTAGCAAAGATTATCAAACCAGACAGAACAACAATCAAACACAAAATACTATCAAACAAGGCAGTAGCTACTTTCACAATTTTGTTTAGCCAAGAGTTTTAGATAGGTGCAAACAAAAGTTTGGATCAACATTTAACTTTTGCGAAATCAATAAACGAAGGTACGTTCTCTAAATTTAAT
The DNA here is from genome assembly GCA_947685225.1 of Garcia nutans. Lineage (NCBI taxonomy): Eukaryota > Viridiplantae > Streptophyta > Magnoliopsida > Malpighiales > Euphorbiaceae > Garcia > Garcia nutans. Next base: position 7,125,635 of record CANTUV010000013.1, read on the forward strand.
TCATTTAAATTCAATACAAGAAGCTTTGGTGATGTTTATTTTTAACATTGATCATATTTATTCTTCATCCAAAATAATTCCAGCAGATAGACATATCCAATATATATTTATCAATATATAATCATTAGTTCAAACACGTCTAGTAGCCATGTCCCATGCAACATATTTATCAAAAATCAATTGTTAAAGTAGGTTGAAAGTTTTTATAGTAACTAAACTTTTACCAAAACCCTAATTTATTTTTCAAATACCAAAACCCTAAATTTGCTTTTCAAAAACCAAAATCTTAATTTAGCTTTCTAAAACCCAAAACCCTTTTGTGTTTTTTGAATACCAAAACCCTAATCATGTTTTATAAAACTAAAACCTAAATCCCATGCCTCAAAACCTTAATCCCAAACCTGTAAAATCATAAAATTCTAATTTCCAAATCAAAACCCTAATTTCCAAATTAAAACCCTAAAAACTCTAATATTGTTTTCATAACCCTAAAATCCCAATTTTCATCCATAAACCCTAAAATCCTAATCATTATACTAAAACCCTAATTTTTATCCTAAAAACCCTAATTTAATCATAAAATTCTTAAAACCATCTATAAACCCCTAATTTAAGATGTAAACCCTAAATTTGTATATTTGATGCTTAATTTAAAAATTAAAACCTACATTCAATTATTTCATGTTTATAATGAATAATTTATTAATGTTTTATTTGATGGATGATTTATTCTATTTTTGCTTATGGAGAGTGTTTGAATGATTTAATTTCATTTGGTTAATTATTTAAGCTTCAAAGATGTAAGAGGTATGTTTCCACTTCATGGGTACCTCATTTATTAAATTTAATGCAATTTTATTTATTTTAGAATTTTGGATTAATGTGAAGGACATGTTTCCAAAAAATGTTGCATGTCCTATTTTGTTTAGTTTTGGACATTGGATAATTGTTGTAAAAGGTATGTTTTCATCCTTGGATGGGTGCCTATTTTGATTGATTTACTTTAATAAAGGTGGTGGATGTTTATTTCTTTTAAATTATGTATAGTATGGATTATCATAATAACCATGAATTTAATAATGTTTAGACCTTAAAAGGAGGCTAGTTCTAATGTACCCAACTTTTCGAACCTATTAGGGGGTTGGGAATTCCTTAGGAATTGAGTCATCCACTCCTTTCTTTTTTTCAGCCCATCTAGGTGGTGACTCCATTTTCTTCCGGTTTAAGCCTGTGTTCTCTAAGGCCCTGAGCCTAATAGTGCCGAAGTCACAAGAACCATCCCACATGGGAGTGGGGGCAAAAATGCCTGCTCACACATAACTCATAAGAAGTTTTGTTTATCAAAGGCCTTTTGTAAACATGATTTGAAATATAACATGCAGTATTAACGACTTCTGCCTAAACGTAATATGGTAAATCATGCTTGTTTAGCATTATTCTAGCCATTTTAATTAATGTTCTATTTTTTCTTTCAACTACACCATTTTGTTGTGGTTTTCTATGAGCTGAAACGTTATGTGAAATACTAAACTTATTGCAAAAGGTTTCAAAATATTCATTTTTAAATTCTTTGCCATGATCACTTCTAATAGATGTGATTACATAGCCTTTTTCATTTTGAACTCTTTTTGTAAATATTTTAAAATGATTGAAAGCTTCATTCTTTTGAGTAAAGAAATTATCTACGTAAACCTTGAGTAATCATCAACAAGTACAAATGCATATAACTTACCCCCTAAGCTAGCAACTCTATTTTGTCCAAACAAGTCTAAGTGAATAAGTTCTAATAATCTAAAAGTGCTTACAGTATTTTTAGATTTTCATGAACTTTTATGCTGCTTACCAAATTGACAAGATTCTCAGGTCCTATCTTTGTTAAATTTTACTTTAGGGAGACCATCAACTAATTCTTCTTTACTAATGCATTGCAAGTGATCCATACTAGCATGTCCTAGTCTTCTATGCCATACCCAAGCATCATTCCTAATGGTAATCAAACATTCAAAAGCATTATTGGAATGCATGTCAATTTTATATGTAATGCCAATTCTAACTCCTTTGAATACAAGTTTACCATTTTAATTGATAACTTTGTATCCTTTAGAGTCAAAATTTACACCACATCCTTTATCACATAATTGACTTATACTAAGCAATTTATGTTTCAATCCATCAACAAGCCAAACATTATCAATCATATTCTTATAAACTTGCCAATGGAACCAATACCAATGATTTTACCTTTAGCATTATTGCCAAAAGTTACATTACCTCCATGCTTGTAAGTGAGAATTGTAAAAAGCTTTGTATTACCCATCATATGCCTTGAGCATCCACTATCCATAAGCCAAACATTTTCATTGATAGTGGATTTTAGGCATATCTACAAAATGACAATGTTCATCTTTTTTTAGGTACCTAAATGAAGTTGAGTCCTTGGGGATTAGTAATAGAAGGGTCCTTGGAAAAATGTGCTTTTGTATCTAAATTTCATATAATAAGTGCATTGATACATGGTTCTATACTTATACACTTTCCTATTGAATACCATGCACACAATTGCAAGTGTGTGTTGAGTAGGATTGTTTTTGTGCATTTTTTTTATGCACATGCCTTGTATACATCAATGCATGATTTGCTCTTGGAACTTTAGTTCTAGAGTGTAATATCCCAAAAATTTTGGAAATACTAAATTTTGAAATTTAATTAAATGATTTAAAAGTGTATATAAATAATTAAGTGAAAACAAAAGAGAAAGGAAGGATGTGTATATGATGTATATATGTAGATATATACAATATATACAAGTCAACATCTTTATTATGGATCAAATGCTATTTTAATTATTTAAATAAATATTAATTAATGGATAATGGAAGATGATATTTGATGTTAATTATATTATAATAATAAATATGCTTGGTGGAGAATTAAAGAGGAAATTTGTGTGGTTTATGAGAGTGTTAGTTGGTAGTGGAGTTGATGATCACTATTTTCATCCTCTTCTTCCTCCATTGAAGCCGGCCATCTCCTTCATCAAAGGGAAGAGAATTTTGCTTCTTGCTAACTCAAGTAATTGAAGGATTTCAAGTGTTCAAGTTGGAGTTTTAAGAATTTTCTACATATTTGGTAAGTTTCCAACGTGTTTCCTTGATTTTCCATGAAAGTTTGTATGTGTGAATTGGATGTTTGATGTAGTATGTGTTTATGGTTGATATTGGTATGTTTGAAGTAATTTTTTCTAGTTAACGATGAATTTGGGGTTGGATTGAAGAAAAGGTTAAGTTTGGTGAAGAGAATAAGAGTTTTGGGTTGTGTAACTTTTGAGTTGTGAAGTCATGGTTGTGATTGTGTATTTTTGCTTATAATTGGACTGTTTTGATGTTTATACAAGTATTATGTGGTTTAATGGTGTATTTAGTTGAATTTTTATGGAGTTGAAAAGGTTAATGAAAGATAATAGCTGGATGTGGCAATTATGTTTGAATATTAGGCTTTTGGCCTGACACGCCCGGTGGCGTGTCGATGGTTCTATTTTTAGTGTTGGTGACACAAGCTGTGACATGCCTATGTCACTGAGTGTGTCATAGCTACTGTGTTGTAAAATTGACACGTGCAGTGACACGCCAATGTCACTGAGCGTGTCATAGCTACTGTGTTGTTGTAGAATTGACACGTGCAGTGACACGCCCATGTCACTGAGCGTGTCATAGCTATTATGTTGTTGGAGAATTGACACATGCAGTGACATGCCCATGTCATTGAGTGTGTCATAGCTACTATGTTGTTATAGTATTTACACGTGCAATGACATGCCCATGATACTAAGCATGTCAAAGCTTCTGTGTTGTGGGTTTAGGACACGGTCATTGACACGCCCGTGCTGCTGAGCAAGTCATGTGTAGAGTTTGCCCTAGATAATTCTTTTCCTTATTTTCATTGCATTGAGAGGTTTTTTTTATACCCATATGTGTATCACTTAGTGATTATTTATAATCACATTTGGTTTAGGCTTGGAAGAGACTTGAGCTATCCTAATCCAAGTGTTGAGGGATATCTTGGAAGAGGAGGTTGAAGTGGTATTTATTGCTTTTAGAGGTAAGCACAAACTTTCAATAATTGTTTATATTTACATGACATTGGGACTTAACACATTTGGTTGAAAAATGTGTTAAGTTACGACATGATTGGTACATGAATAATATGCTATGATTTGTATATTGTCACAAATACATTATGTATAATGTGGGCTTGCTGCAAAATATGATAATGATCCAAAATGTATGGATAATGCAAATTATTTTATGTACATTAAAGATGGTATGTAAAGTCATTGGTAATGACTATATTGAAATAAGTGATATTTGAGGCGTTGTGCCTAATGTGATCATGAGAAAATGAGAAAGGATTCGATAATGAAATAAGATATATGGAAACATAATACAATGAATTGATATCGGTATAAATGAGAATTAAGAATAAGTTGTGTGCCTAGTATGTTATTCAATTTTCAGAGTTCTGGGTTTGGCGGCATGCCTATGAATTGCCTATGGGCTAGACGTTGGGCGTCACTGTGAAAATATTTTTGAGGTGAAATGACAGGGTCATAAGCCTCAAAAATAAACCCTTGAAGTTAGGCTGGGTGAAATGATCGGGTCGTAAGCTCAGACCTAGTTGGATTATTCCATGGATATATTGTCTATGGGGCTAGACACAAGGTGTCATTATAGACCAAAGCAGTCACTCTGAAATTTGAATAGCATATTAGATCCTTTTTGGATCCATGCTTTTCTTTGCTTTAATGTGAATTATGAATTGTGGAACAATTGAGCAATATAATGAGATATAATGTTATGAGATATGATATCCTCATGTATTGTGCATTGGCATTGCATTTGAACTATATTGTTCTCAAAGTTTGTACCACTAAGCTTTTGGCTTAGCGCGATTATGATTCATCGCTTAGGTGACAGGGTAGATCCGGTTGAGCTGGAGAGTTCATCTAGACCGAGTCGAGTCTAGGCTTGAGATCTTGTAAGCATAGTTGATTATGGACATCAAGATTAGAGACAAACTGCCAGCATGTATATATTTTATATTTTTGAACATGTTGATTTCTTGTATTTATATATATTCTGCAACCTATCAAAAATGTTTTGGATAAACCTTTGGTAATTAAGTATATATATGTGTTTTAAAAAGTATTGTTTCATTTACTATTTATATGATATCAGTTGAATGTTTTAAGATTATACAGATTTTATAAATGATGATTTGATTGTTTAAAAAGGTTGTGACATTCTCGTATCCTCTATATGTATATTACATATAGTGGGTATATGTAGTGTACATTTATTGGGTAGAAGGGTGTTATATTTATTTTGGTATCAGAATCTAGGTTTGAGGTTCTCAACCTAGGTTGGTTTTAAGAGAAAGAAAATTGAGATTTTTAAATATGGTTTATAAATAAGATACATGCATTGGCACTGGCAGTTTTTTATCTCTGATGAGGCAATTTCTACTGTGTCTGCAGATATAGGTAGTTATGGCATCTCAGACACGTTAGTCTGCTAAGGGTAGTGTAGAGAGTGTGGCTCCTGTTGAGGGTAGAGATGGAGCTAGAGTTAAGATAGCTAGAGGGGCACCTACTCCTATGCCAGAGAGACCAGCAGTCGATGAGATTTTGCCGACCTAGGTATGGCATATGATGGAGTTGTTGAGGCAGGCTCTAGTTCAGCAGCCACCGCCACCGTAGCCGCAGCTGTAGTTACTGACGAGGCAATATGATAAGTTAAGGAAGTTTAGAGCTGAGGACTTTATTGGTACTATAGATCCTGCTGTAGCTGAGAAGTGGCTAGATAGAGTCCAGAGAGTGTTCATCCAGCTGCATGCTACCCTAGAAGAAAAGTTTGATTATGCTAGACCTCTTTTGCAAAGGGATCCATATGACTGGTGGAAGACAGTTCCACATGCCCTGGATGATCCACCAATCTTGACCTACAATGATTTTCTATGAGAGTTTGAGCAGAAGTATACTCCGAGGGAGTATAAAGATGTAAAGAAGGTAGAGTTTTTGAGTTTGAAGCAGGATACCAGGACTGTGTCAAAGTATAAGATAGAGTTTACCCGGTTGAGTCAATATGCTGGCGGGATTATTTCTGATGAGATTGACTAGTGTCAAAGGTTTGAAGAGGGGTTTAGACCCTCTATCATGTGCATTATTACAGGCTCCCGATATCAAAATTTTTCCCAGTTGGTTGCAGCTGCCAGGAGTGTTGAGAGAGCATAGGGTCTTGCAGCTGCTGATAGAGATGAGGAGACCAGAGCTAGGAGACCCCAGAGTGAGGTATGGTCTTCATCTATGAAGAGAGGCCAAGGGAGATATTTTTTTAGGTTCAGTAGGAGTCAGAGGCAGTCTGGTAGGTCAGTACAGCAGCCGAGACCTACGGTTTCTGTAGCTAGTGCTCCGACCCCAGTGGCTCAGAGGTCTGTTCCACCTACTTATGTTTATTATGGTAAAGCACACGAAGCTGTCTGTTGGTGTAAAGGTACTTCGGGAGTGTGTTTTAGATGTGGGCGTAGACCCTTAATTTTTGACCCAGTTTGGTCCGATATGTTTTATATAGTCCAAAATAATTTTTCTAGTATTTTAATTAAATAATATTTATTTTAGTATTTATTATTTATAATTTTTAATAAAAATAAAAATGGTAAAGTTAAATAAATAATAAATAATAATAAAAATAAAAAATAAAAATCGACGATGGAAAAATCGATAACGAAAAAAATTCGTCGCTAAAGGTTGAATTGGCCAGGCCAATTCGCCAGCAGGAATTTCCTGTGGGCAAAATGGCCTTGGGCCATTTCACCATAGGAAATTCTTGCGGTGAATTGGCTAGCCTCCCAGCACCCGCAGCAGCTTGAAAAAACTCGCAATTTTTGCCAACAATTTTTTCGCCAGTGCAATTTTCCAACGCAGTTTTTCCGAAACCAAATTCTATTTGGTTTTGGTATCTTTTCCTAATTGGTTTTAATTTCCTTAAACAATTAAAAGTGGGTTTATGATTTTTTCTATAAATAACACATTAAAACTCAAAATTAAGGGATCAAAAAATTGGTTTTTACTAGAGGGAAATTTTGGACTTCTAATTGAGGAAAAAAGACAGAAAACCCTAGCAAGAGACATTAGCAACAAGCAAGCAATCAATAATCCATTAAAGGCAGCAACACTGCCTTTGTTATTGTTCATCTAGAAAGCAATTTTTGGTGGAACCAACGAACGGAGGTTTGAATCTCTATTTTCTTTATTTATTTCTTTACAGTAGCTTCATCATTCAAATTGGATTAATTGTTTAATCATACAATTTGATCAAAAACTTCATAAACCCTAAATTACTCTTCTGTTTCCAAAAACCTTAAAAACCCTAAATTGTCTCTTCTGCTTTCAAAAACCTTAAAAACCCTAAATTATTTCTTCTGCTTCCAAAAACCTTAAAAAGCCTAAATTGTTTTTCCCAACTATTTTCATCTACACCATAACGTTTTGTCCAAAATCTCCAAATATTTTCTTAAATCTCCAAACCCTAGTTCTCTTTACATTTTCTAAAAATCATAATTATTTTATAAAATTCTAAATTGCTTTCTTAAACCCTAAAACTAAACATGTTTTTTAAAATACCAAAAACCCTAACTTTCTCAAAAAAACCAAAACAGTAAACCCTATGTTTTCCTAAACCCAAATTCAGTGAACTTAAAACCTAATTTATTAAATCTAAACCCTAAAGCCATGATCCAGCAAACCTAAATCACAATCCAGTAAACATGAATTATAAACTCTAATGTCTTAAGATTCCAAAACCCTAATTTCATGATGTTACCCTTAAACCCTAATTTGATTAACCAAAAAACCTTACTAATTTCTTAAATGTATAAAACCCTAATCCATTCCAATTTTTCAAAATCTTTATAGTAGCCTAAATAATAACAATAATAATTCTAAAAATCCCAAAGCCCTAATTATTAATTAAAGAACTCTAAATTAAGATATAAACCTAAATTTATATATTTATTGCTTTATTTAATTTAAGATTTGATTATGTGGTTTATTATATGTTTTGATGGTTGATTTATTTTCAATGCTTGATTTATTTAATTTATCATGGATGGATATTTTCTTTATTATTATAATTATTATTTGTTTGTTTTAGTATTAAGTTGTAAGAGGTATGTTTCCACCTTGTGATTACCTCACTAGTTAAATATTATGTAATTTAAATTGCTTTTATATTTTGGATCAATGTAAAGGACATGTTTCCACCTTTCGGTGGGTGTCCTATTTAGTTTAGACATGAACTATATAAGGACAAGTTTTCATCCTCAGATGGGTGTCCATTTATTTGCTTTGTTTGGACCTTGCTTTGATTTTAATATAATGATGCTTTATTTTAATTGTTGCACGTAATATGATATTATTATTATATTTAAGAATTGTATAATATTAAGACCTGAAAAGGAGACCGGTTCCAATGAACCAGGCGTTGTGGGGGTGCTAGGCCATTTCTCACCTTCTCCACACGTACCCAACTTTTCGAACCCATTAATCGAGTCATCCACTCCTTTCTTTTTTCCTGCCCATCCGGATGGTGACTCCTTTTTCTCCGGGCTTAGGTCTGTGTTCTTTAATGCCCCGAGCCTAAATAGTGCCAAAGTCACAAGAACCATTCATTCGAGAGTGGGGGCAAAACTCCCCGCTCACAGTGGGTCACCAGATCATTTTATCAAAGATTGCCTAGAGCCACCAGAGGATAGGTAGACAGATACTGCAGCTTCTCGACCCAGTGTTAGAAGGGGTCATGGTGGAAGAGGTGCTAGCAGAGGAGGTCAGACATGGTCTGGTCAGAGAGGAGGTTCTACCACAAGTAGTAGACCAGATGAGGCAGCACCATCACAGTGGGTTTATGTGATGCAGAGGCAGTTAGATGCTTCAGCTATTATTGCTGGTACTTTTTCTTTATTTGGTACTTCAGTTCTTGCTTTGATAGACCCTAGATCGACTCATTCATACATTAGTGCAGCCATCTTGCCTGTGACTGATTTGCATTCTGAGTCCCTAAGATTTGATGTTTTGGTGACAAATCCTCTAGGGCATAATGTTATCGTCAGCAAGGTGCACTGAGATAGTCAGGTTGTGGTTTAGGATGAGGAGTTCCATGGTGACATGATTGAGATGCCTTTCAAGGAGTATGATTTAATTTTAGGCATGGATTGGTTATCCAAGCATGGGGTTGTGGTAGATTATCAGCAAAAGTGTGTTACCCTGAGAACCTGTGATGGTAGGAATGTGATGGTATCTAGTGATTAGAGACATCTTTCATCCATGTTTGTTTCAGCTATTTCAGCTAGGAGGATGATTCAAAAAGGATGTGAGGCTTATCTTGCTCATGTTGTAGATACCAGAGTAGTGGGTTCTCAGCTTGATAGAATATCCACAGTTGCTGAGTTTCTAGATATTTTTCCTGAGGAGTTGCCAGGGTTACCCCTTGAGAAAAACGTTGAGTTTGGTATCGATTTGTTGCCTGGTACCACTCCCATCTCTATTGCTCCTTATCGTATGGCACCTGCAGAGTTGAGAGAACTGAAGGTGCAGTTGTAGGAATTATTGGATAAAGCATTTGTTCGTCCTAGTGTGTCTCCGTGGGGAATGCCCATTTTGTTTGTGAAGAAGAAGGATGGTACCTTAAGATTATGCATTGATTATAGGCAGTTGAATAAGGTGACCATCAAGAACAAGTATCCATTGCTTAGGATAGATGATCTTTTTTATCAGTTGAAAGGAGCGGCAGTATTCTCTAATATTGATTTGAGATCAAGGTACCATCAGTTGAGAGTTAGAGATGAAGATGTACCTAAGACAGCTTTCCGCATGAGGTATGGGCAATATGAGTTTTTGGTGATACCTTTTAGGTTGACGAATGCACCAGCAGCATTTATGAATTTGATGAACAGGGTGTTCAGACCCTATTTAGATCAATTTGTGATGATTTTTATTGATGATATTTTGGTGTACTCATGTAATGAGGAGGATCATAACAAGCATTTGCGGATTGTATTGCAGACTTTGAGAGAGAAGCAGTTGTATGCTAAGGTGTCTAAATGTGAGTTTTGGCTTGATCAGGTGACTTTTCTTGGTCATGTGGTTTCAGCACAGGGTATTAGAGTTGATCTGAGTAAAGTTGAGGCTATTTTCAATTGGAGTCCACCGAAGACTCTGGCAGAGGTTAGAAGTTTTCTTGGTTTGGCAAGCTATTATCGACGGTTTATGAAAGGTTTTTCTATGATAGCTACTCCACTCACCAGATTACTTCGGAAGGGAGTTAGATTCGAGTGGACAGATCGGTGTCAGGTAAGCTTTGAGCATCTGAGGGAGAATTTAACTCAAGCTTCTGTTCTTACTTTGCCGGTGGAAGGTAAACCTTATGTGATTTACAGTGATTCTTCACATAGTGGTTTAGGTTGTGTTCTGATGCAGGAGGGTACAGTCATTGCTTATGCCTCTCGACAGTTAAAGCCGCATGATCAAAATTATCCGATGCATGATTTGGAGTTAGCAGCCATAGTTTTTACCTTTAAGATTTGGCGGCATTACTTGCATGGGGAGAAGTGTTACATTTATACGGATCACAAGAGTTTGAAATATTTGGGTGTTCAGAAAGAGTTGAATCTTCGGCAGAGATGATGGTTAGAATTGATTAAAGACTATGACTGTTTAATTGATTATCATCTTGGTAAGGCAAATGTTGTTGCTGATGCCTTGAGTCAAAAGTCTTTGGTAGGTTTGACTGCTTATTCGCTCTCATTGCTTGTTGAGTTGAGAGCATTGCATGCCAAATTTGAGTCTTGTGATGATGGTGCATTGATGGCTCAATTGCAATTGAGGCTGATGTTATTGGATCAGATTAGGAAGACTCAGTTGGCAGATGAGAAAATCTAAAAAGCTGTATTGGATTGCCAAAAGGGCGAGAGTTGAGACTTTCATGTGAGAAGTGATGGCAGTTTGTGGTATAGAGATAGGTTGTGTGTTCCTGATGATGCAAGACTGAAAAAGATAATTTTGGAGGAAGCACATCAGTCAACTTATGCTATGCGCCCTGGGAGTACCAAGATGTATCAGGATTTGAAACAATATTATTGGTGGTTAGGTATGAAGAGGGACATAGCAGAGTTTGTATCCAGAAGTCTCGCTTGTCAGAGAGTGTAGGCTGAACACCAAGTTCCTTCGAGATTACTTCAGCCAATATCAGTGCCAAAGTGGAAATGGGAGCGAGTGACGATGGATTTTATGACTTGTTTACCTTTGACTCAAAAGAAGCATGATGCAATCTGGGTGATAGTTGATCAGATGACAAAGACAATTTATTTTCTTCCAGTTTGGATGGATTATTCTCTTGAGAGGTTGGTTGAGCTATATATCAGTGAGATAGTGAGGTTGCATGGAGTTCCAATTTCTTTGATGTCGGATCAAGATTCCCGATTTACTTTGAGGTTTTGGAAGAGTTTGCATGATGCTTTGGGTTTTCAATTACATTTTAGCACTGCTTTCCATCCTCAAATAGATGGGCAGTGAGAGAGAGTGATACAGATTTTAGAGGACATGTTGAGAGGTTGCATCATAGATTTCTCCAGGAGTTGGGACAGATTCTTACCACTGATTAAGTTTGCTTATAACAACAGTCATCAGTCCAGTATTAGAATGGCACCTTATGAGGCATTGTATGGTAGGAGATGCAGGACACCTCTATGTTGGGATGAGGTTATAGAAGGTAAGTTGATTGGTCCTGATTTGATTAAGGAAACAAAAGAGAAAGTGAAGATAATTCAGGATCATTTGAAAGTAGCCTCAGACCGACAGAAATCATATTCAAATTTAAAAAGAAGAGACATAGAGTTCGGTGTAGGAAATAAAGTATTTCTGAAAGTGTCTCTTTGGAAGAAAATTTTGAGATTTGGCCGCAAAAGGATGTTGAGTCCACGTTTCATATGACCTTATGAGGTACTGAATAGAGTTGGACAAGTGGCCTATAGATTAGCTTTACCACCTGAAATGGATTGAATTCACAATATCTTCCATGTCTCTATGCTTCAGAGGTACAGGTCAGACCCATCTCATATTTTGTCAGTAGAATCAATTGAGGTAAGTTCAGATCTGACATATGTGGAAGAACCAGTGGCTATTTTGGCACGTGAAGTGAAGGAGTTGAGAAATAAGAAGGTGCCACTTGTGAAAGTTCTTTGGAAGAATCATGCTACTAAAGAGGTAACATGGGAGAGTGAGCGGATAATGCGGAATCAGTATCCCCAGTTGTTTCAGACTTAAGAGCAGGTAATTTCGAGGATGAAATTAATTTATAGAGGGGGAGAATTGTAATATCCCAAAAATTTTGGAAATACTAAATTTTGAAAATTAATTAAATGATTTAAAACTGTATATATATAAATAAAGTCAAAAGAAAAGAGAAAGGAAGGATGTGTATATGATGTATATATGTAAATATATACAATATATACAAGTCAACATCTTTATTATGGGTCAAATCCAATTTTAATTAATTTAAAAAATATTAATTAATGGATAGTAGAAGATGATATTTAATGTTAATTATATTATAATAATAAATATGCTTGGTGGAGAATTAAAGAGGAAATTTGTGCGGTTTATGAGAGTGTTAGTTGGTAGTGGAGTTGATGACCACGATTTCATCTTCTTCTTCCTCCATTGAAGCCGACCATCTCCTCTATCAAAGGGAAGAGATTTTTTCTTATTGCTAACTCAAGTAATTGACGAATTTCAAGTGTTCAAGTTGGAGTTTTAAGGATTTTCTCCATATTTGATAATTTTCCAACTTGTTTCCTTGATTTTCCATGAAAGTTTGTATATGTGAATTGGAGGTTTGATAGTATGTGTTTATGGTTGATATTGGTATGTTTGAAGTTATTTTGTCTAGTTAACTATGAATTTGGGGTTGGATTGAAGAAAAGGTTAAGTTTGGTGAAGAGAATAAGAGTTTTGGGTTGTGTAACTTTTGAGTTGTGAAGTCATGGCTGTGATGGTGTATTGTTACTTCTAATTGCACCGTTTTGATGTTTATACAAGTATTATGTGGTTTAATGGTGGATTTTGTTGAATTTGTATGGAGTTGAAAAGGTTAATGAAAGATAATAGTTGGATGTGGCAATTATGTGTGAATATCAGGTTTTTAGCCTGACACGCCCGGTGGCACAACCATGTCTTTAGGCATGTCGATGGTTCTATTTTTAGTGTTGCTAACACGAGCTGTGACATGCCCATGTCACTGAGCATGTCATAGCTACTGGGTTGTTGTAGAATTGACATGTGCAGTGAAACTCCCATGTCACTGAGTGTGTCATAGCTTCTATGTTGTTATAGAATTGACATGTGCAGTGACACACCCATGTCACTGAGCGTGTCATAGCTACTGTGTTGTTAGAGAATTGACACATGTCGTGACATGCCCATGTCACTGAGCATATCATAGCTACTGTGTTGTTGTAGTATTTACACGTGCAGTGACACGCTCATGTTACTGAGCGTGTCAAAGCTTATGTGTTGTGGGTTTAAGGCACGGTCATTGACACGTCCGTGCTATTGAGCGTGTCATGTGTAGAGTTTGCCTAGATAATTATTTTCCTTATTTTCCTTATTTGTAGAGGTTTTGTTTATACCCATAAGTGTATCACTTAGTGATTATTTATAATCACATTTGGTTTAGGATTTGAAGAGACTTGAGCTATCCTAAACCAAGTGTTGAGGGATATCTTGGAAGAAGAGTTTGAAGTGGTATTTGTTGCTTTTAGAGGTAAGTACAAACTTTGAATAATTGTTTATATTTACATGACATTGGGACTTAACACATTTGGTTGGAAAATGTGTTAAGTTACTACATGATTGGTACATGAATAATATGCTATGATTTGTATATTGTCACAAATACATTATGTATAATATGGGCTTGGTGCAAAATATGATAATGATCTAAAATGTATGGATAATGCAAATTGTTTTGTGTACATTAAATATTATATGTAAAGTCATTGGTAATGACTATATTGATATAAGTGAGATATTTGAGGCGTCGTGCCTAATGTGATCTTGAGAAAATGAGAAAGGATTCGATAATGAAATAAGATATATGGAACCATAATACAATGAATTGATATCGGTATAAATGAGAATTAAGAATAAGTTGTGTGCCTAGTATGTTATTCAATTTTTAGAGTTTTGGGTTTGGCGGCATGCCTATGAATTGCCTACGGGCTAGACGTTGGGCTTCACTGTAAAAAATGTTTCTAAGGTGAAATGATCGGGCCATAAGCCTGAAAAACATATCCTTGAAGCTAGATTGGGTGAAATGATCGGGTCGTAAGCTCAGACCTAGTTGGATTATTCCATGGATATATTGCCTATGGGCCTAGACACAAGGTGTCATTATAGACCAAAGCAGTAACTCTGAAATTTGAATAGCATATTAGATCCTTTTTGGGAGCATGCTTGTCTTTGCTTTACTGTGAATTATGAATTATGGAACAATTGAGCAATATAATGAGATATAATGTTATGAGATATAATGTTCTCTAAGGCCTCAAGCCTAAACAGTGCTGAAGTCGCAAGAACCATTCCACCAGGAGTGGAGGCAAAAATTCCAGCTCACAGTGGGTCACAAGATCATTTTATCAAAGATTGCCCAGAGCTACCAGAGGATAGACGGACAGATACTGCAGCTCCTCGACCCAGTATTAGAGGGGGTCATGGTGGCAGAGGTGCTAGCAGAGGAGGTCAGACATGGTCTGGTCAGAGAGGAGGATCTACCGCAGGTAGTAGACCAGATGAGGCAGGACCATCACAGTGGGTTTATGTGATGCAGAGGCAGTCAAATGCTTCGGCTATTATTGCTGGTACTTTTTCTTTATTTTGTACTTCAATTCTTGCTTGGATAGACCTGGATTGACTCATCCATACATCAGTTCATCCATCTTGCCTGTGACTGATTTGCATTCTGAGTACCTAAGATTTGATGTTTTGGTGACAAATCCTCTAGGGCATAATGTTGTAGTTAGCAAGGTGCACTGAGATAGTTCGGTTGTGGTTTAGGATGAGGAGTTCCATGGTGACTTGATTGAGATGCCTTTCAAGGAGTATGATTTAATTTTAGACATGGATTGGTTATCCAAGCATGGGGCTGTGGTAGATTATCAGCAAAAGTGTGTTACCCTGAGAACCTGTGATTGTAGGAATGTGACGGTATCTAGTGAGCAGAGACATCTTTCACCCTTGTTTCTTTTAGTTGTTTCAGCTAGGAGGATGATTCGAAAAGGATGTGAGGATTATTGTGAGCGGGGATTTTGGACCCCACTCTCGATGGAATGGTTCTTGCGACTTCGGCATTGTTTAGGCTCGGGGCCTTTGAGAACAAGGACCTAAGTCTGGAGAAAATGGAGTTGCCACCCGAACGGGCTGGGAAAAAGAAAGGGGTGGATGACTCCATTTTTAAGGAATCCCCAACCCCCTAAAGGGTTCGGAAAGTTGGGTACGTGTGGGGAAGGTGAGAAATGGCCCGCACCCCCACAACGCCCGGTTCATTGGAACCGGCCTCCTTTACAGGTCTTAATATTATAAAATTCTTAAATATAACAATATTATCCATATTGCATGCAACAATTGAAATAAAGCATCGTTATATTAAAATCAAAACAATTTCCAAGAAAAGCAAATAAATGGACACCCATCTGAAGATGGAAACATGTCCTTACATCATCCATGTCTAAACTAATAGCACACCCACCATGAGGTAGAAACATGTCCTTTACATTGGTCTAAAATATAAAAGCAATTTAAATTATATAGAACTTAAATAATGAGGTACCCACAAAGTGAAAACATACCTCTTACAACATTTGGAAATCTAGAATAAATTGATAAAAGCAAATAACCATTCATCATAAATAAATCATTCATCAAAGATATCAATCAAAATATAAAATAAACATCCATCCATGATAAATTAAATAAATTAAGCATTGAAATTAAACAAATCAACCACCAAAGCATATAATAGACTACATAATCAAATAAAGCAAGTAAAGACCCAAATTAGGGTTACTGTTTCTATTTAAAATTCTTTAATTAATATATTAGGGTTTTGGAATTTTAGTATTTTAGTATTTATTTAACCTACTGTAAAGGTTTTGGAAAATTGGAATGAATTAGGGTTTCATGAATCAAATTAGGGTTTAGGGGTAACATTATGAAATTAGGGTTTTAGAATATTAAAACATTAGGTTTATAGTTCTTGGTTACTGGATTGTTGTTTTTAGGCTTACTGTGTTGAGTTTGAATGTTTAGGTTTATAAGATCTTAAGGTTTTAAGGATTAGGGTTTAGGGTTTAGGAAAACTAAGGTTTACAATTTTGGTTTTGAGGGAATTAGGGTTAAAGAAAACTTAGGGTTTAGATTAACTAGTTTGAGGTTTACTATTTTGGTTTTGGAGTTGAAGAAAATAGTTTAGAGTTTATAAAGTAATTGTGATTTTAGAAACTGTAAAGTAGATTAGGGTTTGGAGATTTAAGAAAATATTTGGGAATTATGGAAAAAGGTTAGAGGAAAACAGTTTAGGGTTATTGGAAATAGAAGGAACAAGTTATTACATCTTCAAAGATCAAAGTTTTGTGTATATAATCTTATGAATCAAAAACAACGAAACTACTGTAAGAAAATAAAAAGAAATTAGAGATTCAAACCTTCGTACGTTGGTTCCACCAAAAAGTTATTTTCTGGATGAACAAAGACAAAGGCAAGGTTGCTGCCTTTGATCAATCGTTGATTTGCTTGCTTATTGCTAGAATTTTCAAAGTCCCACTATCCGATCCAAAGTCTTTTTTTCCTTGTTAATCTTTTTCTCCGATTGTCCCCCCTTTTTCTGTGTCTTTTAGTGTTATTTATAGGAAATTTAGAAGATTAATTCAATTTGTTTATGGAAACTATATTTGATTAGGAAAAGAAAATCGAAACCAAATAGAATTTGGTTTTGGAAAAAATTGCGTTGAAAAAATTTCGCTGCCAAAATTTATGACGGCTGGCTGCGAGGAAATGCGAGCGAAATTTGACACTGGCGGGCTGCAGGCCATTTCGTCCAACACTTTCGGTGATGAATTTTTTCATCGTCGATTTTTATTTTTATTTTTATTATTATTATTTTTTATTTTTAAAAATTATAAAAAATAAATACTAAAACAAAAATTATTTTGGACTAAATAAAATATATTGGACCGAACTGGGTCAAAAATTAAGGGTCTACAGTTTGCCCCCTACTTGAATGATCTGAGATTTTAGTAAAAAAGAGTGAAAAGCAATAAGACTTAATTTTGATGAGATGGTTACTTGAATTTATTTTGGGTGCTTGGACCCGAGAATAGATTGAATTTGGATACTTGGACCCGGGATTGGGTACTTAGACCCGAGATTGAGTTTGACTAACCTTTTATCAGTTGAGAAGTCTGACTGCTCCGGCTGTTCTATGCATTGTGGTTCTTCACCCTCAAAATGGATCTTCATCCATTGAGATCGAGTCTTCACCCTTGAAAATAGATCTTCATCCTTTGAGATCGGGTCTTCACCCTTAAAAATGGATCTTCATCCTTGGAGATCGGGTCTTCACTCTTGTAAATGATCTTCATCCTTTTGGACTTCGATCTTCACCCTTTGTAAATGAATCTTCATCCTTTGAGATCAGGTCTTCACCTTTGAAAATGGATCTTCATCCTTGGAAATTGGATCTTCAACCTTGAAAATGGATCTTCATCCTTTAGACTTTGGGTCTTCACCCTTGTAAATGGATCTTCATCCTTTTGGACTTTGGGTCTTCACCCTTTGTAAATGGATCTTCATCCTTAGAGATCGGGTCTTTACCCTTGTAAATGGATCTTCATCCTTTTGGACTTCGGGTCTTCTCCCTTTGTAAATGGATCTTCATCCTTTGAGATCAGGTCTTCACCCTTGAAAATGGATCTTCATCCATGGAAATCAGGTCTTCACCCTTGAAAATGGATCTTCATCCTTAGAAATTGGGTCTTCACCCTTGAAAATGGATCTTCATCCTTTGGACTTCGGGTCTTCACCCTTGTAAATGGATCTTCATCCTTTGAGATCAGGTCTTCACCCTTGAAAATGGATCTTCATCCTTTAAACTTCGGGTCTTCACCCTTTGAAATTGGATCTTCATCCTTGGAATTAGGTCTTCACCTTTGAAAATTGATCTTCATCCTTGGAAATCGGGTCTTCACCCTTAAAAGTGGATCTTCATCCTTTAAGCTGGATCTTCATCCTTGGAAATCGGGTCTTCACCCTTGAAAGTTGATCTTCATCCTCAGAGATTTGTCCTATATTGGCTTCAGCTCTTCTCGCTGGACTGATCTTTTATCTTTTGCGTTTTCATTCTTTTGATAGTTCTAATGTTCCATTCCTTTTGTTTTTACTTTGACTTTTGCAAAGCAAAAGATTTCAGCAATTTTTTTTAGCTAGCCTTCATATCTTCTCCTTACCCCCCATGATTTTTCTATGCGGGCTCTAATTGATGTTTGTCTTGTCTAGCTTTTCACACAAACACGTATTTCTTCTTTTGCAAAATTACTGGAACTTTCTCAAGCAATAGGCTTTCCATGCCCCCTTGATTCAATATCTTCTTTTGATTCTTTACTTCGCAGGGTATTTGCTGTTCACTTTGATAAAGAATAGACAATACAATGCAAGAAAATGCAATGTGATATGCTCCTGTATGCATGATATGCATGAATGATACTTACAGTCATTCCATCGACTCACAGACCGAGGTGATCAGCAGAAGTATTCTCATTGTTTCCTTTTAGATGCTCATTTAGGTCTTGCTTTGGAATGACAGTATGCTTCACATTTATGGCTTTATCTTCAAGATGTTGAAAATATGAATAATGGAGACTCCAAGCAGCAGAGTTAGGGATACATCCATTCCAAACTATGTTTCAGCATGCCAGATGGTAGCTTCTTCTTGACCTTGCCAATAATCATTTACTTTGCCCAATGTGTTTTTGAGATTCAATAGTTCAACATACTCCCCTTAACTTGAAGGCTTCGTATGACAAAAACATTTTTTATTTTTGATTTTGATTTTTGATTTTGAAATCAAATGTTGACTTTGCCAAATCAATGTCGATGTACCTCAGGACTTGATTTTTCCAAATTAACATATCCATAACATGACAACCCTAGTTACCGTACTAAACTCGGGAATCATTTCTATTTAAGCAAGAACTGTTGCACTTCAGATAGGCACATACACATTACTTGGCCAAAGGTCTCATTGAGTTTAAATATTGTCTATCTCATATGCATGCTTATTCAAACTATCTCCACTAATAGACTCTACCTACCAAGAGAGATCAACAGGTCTTTAATAGGCTTGAAATGGGGTCTATAAGGGACACGGGTTTAAATGAAGGCTATTTGTAAGTTGGAGCTATTGTGACACAATGGACAAACCTTCACACTACAAACTTCTTATTTGAACTTCAGGTAGCTTGGAGGCAATTTTGCTAGACTCCAAATTCCTTCTATCTTCTTGGCATTAATCTAGATCTCGATTGGAATAGTTTTTGCCCTTGCATAAAAGTTTGGTACCCAAATTCATTTCTTTTCTTCTTCTCCCTTTTCTTTCTTTTTATTTTCCTTACTCTTCCCTTTCTTTGAGCATTTTATCATTTTGTCCTTCTTCCTTGTAGGACTGTCAAGTACAGAACTTTCAAGAACTGGATGGTCTTTCTCCTTTTCCTCTGATTTTGATCAAATCTTTAGTTGGGTTGGACCAATTGAAGTCAAAATGTCCTTAAAACACCAAATGGAAGCCTTTTGCTGCTTTAGGTAAAAGAGAACTCAGTTGGCTTTCTGAACTGCCCTTTTAAGTTTTATTTTTCTTCTTCTTTTTCTTTTCTTTTCTTCTTTTTTTTCTTTTTTTTCTTTTTCTTTCTTTCTTTTCTTCTTTTCTTTTTCTTATTATTTTTCATTATTTTTCTTTTTTTTTGTTTGACTCTAACTCAAACAGAGTTGTCTTGTTTGTACCAACTTGGGTTTCTAATAATAGATGAGTGGAGTGACATAAATCTTCTTTAGTAGGGGTAAATCATTTGTTACTCTGATGTTGTCTTGATATATTGGAGATATTAGGAAAACTTCAACTATCCTTATGGTCTTGAAAACTTCAACTATCCTTATGGTCTTGAAAACATCAACTATCCTTATGATCTTGACTATTCATTCCTTTCTTTGATCTTCTTGCCTCTTCACCTTAGTGATCATAAGACTTGTCAAAAGTGTCACAACAGCTCAGGTTAGGTTGTTGGAGTTTGTAACCCAATGAAAAGAAAGCTAAAATTTTATGAAGGCTCAAAGGGACAACTAGGGATTGATATTTAATTGGGTGGATACTAGTTGTTGGTTAACCAAACAATGCCTAGATCATTTCTCCCTTAAATAAGCAGAGTTCAATTTCACCTCGAAAGTTTGTCAAAGCATGTTCTAAGACTGATTAAGACCTAAACAAAGGTAATTATACGGGAGCCCTCTCTAAGTAAGCATACACAACTCAATGCTATAGAGCAATTCCCTTACCTAGTAAAGTCATTCAAGTCATGATGCCTAAATATATTAATTCATGAACTATCAAGCTAGATTCCTCATTGGTTGAGCACCAAAATGAATAAAGACCAACAAAAATTTTGATGAATGTAATTTATTTCAAGCAACTTTAAATTTGAAAAACACAATAGTTCCAAAATATTAAAGAAAGTAAAATTGAAAAGCAACATTCAAGCTAAGGAAACTTTGTTGAGTTTAAACTTCTTTTCCTTTCACATCTTCAATATTTCCATCTTGAAAGGATGATAAAACAAAATCTTCTTCCAATCATTTCCCACCATGAAGGTTGCCGATGGAGGTACTCTTCCAAACTTAGGCAAAGGATTGTCTTTTGTGCTAGTCTTATTAGGCTCAGGTAGCTTACAACTGTCAATTAAATTTTGGATCTCATGTTTTAATCGCAAGCATTTGTTTGTCTCATGTCCTTGTGTTTGATGAAACTCACAAAAGGCTTTAGTATTAAATTTTGGGGGTAAAGGATTCGGCAAAGGTCTAGGGGCCAATGGCTGTAATAGTCCCTTATTTTGTAGTTTGTTGAAGACCCAAGACAAAGGGTTCCCCAGATCTGAAAACTGCCTTCTATTTGCTTGACCAGTTGTATTGACATCAACTTCTTTTTGCGTGCTTTGATTGCTAGGCTGATAATTCCCTTTCTCATTACTTCTTATTGAAAAGCGATTCTTCTCCCTTTCCCATTCTTCAATTTGCAGACCAGCTTGGAGAAGATCTTTGAAATCATGGATGAGTGTATGAGATACCCCTCTCACAATCATCCTTATTTGATCAGATTCATCAGGCCTTTTCTTGAGCAAAGCGGCCTTATTTCTCCACCTTTTCACATAGTCCACAAAATTCTCATTTGGTCATTGCCTAATGGACTCAACTTCCATTAAGATAACGTCCATTTCAACATTATATCCATATTATTGGATAAAGGCCTTGTATAGCAGATCCCAACTCTTTTGTATTCCATCATCTAAGTTATTGAACCAATTTTGGATAACAGGATCCAATGAGAGCATAAAGTACCTTAGAGTTTGAGCCTCAGTAGCTCGGGCAAACTACATAACAGTGATATACTGCTTCACATGGAGGTGAGGATTTTTGGTTCCATCAAACTTTGCAAAAGATGGCATCTTGAATTTGTATGGAACTTTTTCATCTAGCTCAAACAATTTGTCAACTTCAGACATTTCTTCGGTTTTCAGTTTCTTCTCAAATTTCTTTTCTAAATTCGCGATCATCTTTTCAACATCATAATTTTTAGTCTATTCAAAAGTTGTCTTCTCAACAACCTTCGGCTCCTTTTTGTCTTAAGAATCTTGAAAGTATTGAGCCCAGTCATCATCATCATCAATGAACACCTTATCATCATCAAAAGCTACTTCACCAATTTTAGCCTTCCCTTTGTCCTTTGGCTTCTTGGAGCTAGTAAACACTTCGATATTCTTTCTTAACATTGTAGCCAATTGAGTCTTCACGGTCTCAGCCATGGCCTCTTTTATTTCTTCCATTTTGGCATTGAGGGCGTCGTCAACCATTCTTTGAATTTGTTCAGCTCCATTATTTTTGGTGAGTAAGTGATTGAGTCGTTGCTAGATTCTTTGCTTCCGGCATAAGTCGGATTGTCGTAAGCTTTTGAACTATCGTAATCCAGGGCTGTGAGAAAGGATCAATGAGATGCAAATGTATGCATGTATGCACAAACAATTAACAAACAAGTACAAATAGGATGTTCCTTCCAACCTTATAACATCCACATACGAAAGGCGAGTCTCTTTTCCTAGGTATATGGTTAACAAAATACCAACATGGGGTACCTTGTTTTCTAATATTTCCCTCGGACGTTTCAATCATTAGTTGTATTTTTAAAAATAGAAATCAATTTATGATAATTCCCATTAATTAGGTTTTAATCCATTTATCCAACTAAAGTAGCTTCTATGCTATATTAGATTAAAACTAAATTAAGAAGTTTATTATAAATAGATTTCTCACTTGAAAAAGTAACTAACGATTCATGCCAAAAACAAGCCCATGATTAATTATTTCTTAGTATAAACTAGGCTCACAATTGATTTTTGGTATTTCGTAATTGACCTAAATAATTTGCAAGCTCTTGGTAAGAAAAGGTTGGATAAAACTAATTTTATTTCTAAGCCCATTGTAAAAAGTTTTTAGAAAAGATGGATTTTGGGCTTAGTATTTGTGGCCATGAGCAAAAGAATTTTTGATTTGTTTTTAGAAAAGTCTTATGTCCGAAGACCATCTTGAAAAGTTTTGAAAATAGCTTTGGTCTTTTGGACTTTACAGAAATTTTTATTCTGAGCTTACAATGTACTTAGGTCATATTAGAAAAAGAGCAAACCAAATAAGCCATGATTTAAGCCAAGATAAATTAACCATAGTCAAACAACATGCATTTGGTGAAAAACCTAAGGAAAGTAACTAGGCCAATTACATGAGCTTTAGTCTTTGGGTTAAAAGGCTTAGGTTCCCATAGCAAGTATATACCAAATGGTACGAGGCTATGAGTGGTTATGCCATGCTCGATCTCCATACCTTGAGTGAAAGTATGGTATCCCTTACATAACACAACACGGGTAACATGGGCATCCTAACTCACACACACTATGTAGATCTAATATGATGCAATGGATAATATCATTTTAAGAAAGAATAGAATAATATAAAAATCAACAGAATCAACTTCTCTTATCCCCAATGGAGTCGCCACTGTGAGCGGGGATTTTGGCCCCCACTCCCGGTGGAATGGTTCTTGCGACTTCGACATTGTTTAGGCTCGGGGCCTTAGAGAACACGAACCTAAGTCCGGAGAAAATGGAGTCGCCATCCGGATGGGCCAGGAAAAAGAAAGGGGTGGATGACTCAATTCCTAAGGAATTTCCAACCCCCTAATGGGTTCGAAAAGTTGGGTACGTGTGGGGAAGGAGAGAAATAGCCCAGCAACCCCACAACGCCCGGTTCATTGGAACCGGCCTCCTTTACAGGTCTTAATATTCTTAAATATAATAATATTATCCATATTACATGCAACAATTGAAATAAAGCATCGTTATATTAAAATCAAAACAATATCCAGGCAAAGCAAATAAATGGACACCCATCCGAAGATGGAAACATGTTCTTACATTATCCATGTCTAAACTAATAGGACACCCACCATGAGGTAGAAACATGTCCGTTACATTGGTCTAAAATATAAAAGCAATTTAAATTACATAGAACTTAATTAATGAGGTACCCATAAAGTGGAAACATACCTCTTACAACATTTGGAAATCCAGAATAAATCGATAAAAGTAAATAACCATTTATCAAAGATATCAATCAAAATATAAAATAAACATCCATCCATGATAAATTAAATAAATCAAGCATTGAAATTAAATAAATCAACCACCAAAGAATATAATAGACTACATAATCAAATAAAGTAAGTAAAGACCCAAATTAGGGTTACTATTTCTATTTAAAATTATGTAATTAATATATTAGGGTTTTGGAATTTTAGTATTTTAGTATTTGTTTAACCTCCTGCAAAGGTTTTGGAAAATTGGAATGAATTAGGGTTTCATGAATCAAATTAGGGTTTAGGGGTAACATTATGAAATTAGGGTTTTAGAATATTAAAACATTAGGTTTATAGTTCTTAGTTACTGGATTGTTGTTTTTAGGCTTACTATGTTGAGTTTGAATATTTAGGTTTATAAGATCTTAAGGTTTTAAGGATCAGGGTTTAGGGTTTAGGAAAACTAAGGTTTACGGTTTTGGTTTGAGGGAATTAGGTTTTAAGAAAACTTAGGGTTTAGATTAACTAGTTTGAGGTTTACTGTTTTGGTTTTGGAGTTGAAGAAAATAGTTTAGAGTTTATAAAGTAATTGTGATTTTAGAAACTGTAAAGTAGATTAGGGTTTGGAGATTTAAGAAAATATTTGGGAATTATGGAAAAAGGTTAGAGGAAAACAGTTTAGGGTTTTTGGAAATAGAAGGAACAAGTTATTACATCTTCAAATATCAAAGTTTTGTGTATATAATCTTATGAATAAAAAACAACGAAACTACTGTAAGAAAATAAAAAGAAATTAGAGATTCAAACCATTGTACGTTGGTTCCACCAAAAAGTTATTTTCTGGATGAACAAAGACAAAGGCAAGGTTGCTGCCTTTGATCAATCGTTGATTTGCTTGCTTATTGCTAGAATTTTCAAAGTCCCACTATTCGATCCAAAGTCATTTTTTCCTTGTTAATCTTTTTCTCCGATTGTCCCCCCTTTTCTATGTCTTTTAGTGTTATTTATAGGAAATTTAGAATATTAATTCAATTTGTTTATGGAAACTATATTTGATTAGGAAAAGAAAACAGAAACCAAATAGAATTTGGTTTCGAAAAAAATTGCATTGGAAAAATTTCGCTGGCGAAATTTGCGATGGCTTGCTATGAGGAAATGCGAGCGAAATTTGGAGCTGGCGGGCTGCAGGCCATTTCGTCCAACACTAATTCGTCGCTGATTTTTTCATTGCTGATTTTTATTTTTATTTTTATTTTTATTTTTTTATTATTTTTTTATTTTTAAAAAATATAAAAAATAAATACTAAAACAAATATTATTTAATTAAGATAACACAAAAATTATTTTGGATTAGTAAAATATATTGGACCGGACTAGGTCAAAAATTAAGGGTCTACAATTATCTTGCTCATGTTGTAGATACCAAAGTAGTGGGTTCTCAGCTTGATAGAATATCCACCGTTGCTGAGTTTCTAGATGTTTTTCATGAGGAGTTGCTAGGGTTACCCCCTGAGAGAGAGGTTGAGTTTGGTATCGATTTGTTGCCTGATAGCACTCCCATCTCTATTACTCCTTATCGTATGGCACATGCAGAGTTGAGAGAGCTGAAGGTGCAGTTGTAGGAATTGTTGGATAAAGGGTTTGTTCGCCCTAGTGTGGCTCCGTAGGGAGTGCCCATTTTGTTTGTGAAGAAGAAGGATGATACCTTAGATTGTGCATTGATTATAGGCAGTTGAATAAGGTGACCATCAAGAACAAGTATCCATTGCCTAGGATAAATAATCTTTTTGATCAGTTGAAAGGAGCGACAGTATTCTCTAAGATTGATTTGACTTCAGAGTACCATTAGTTGAGAGTTAGAGATGAAGATGTACCTAAGACATCTTTTCGCACGAGGTATGGGCATTATGAGTTTTTGGTGATGCCTTTTGGGTTGGCAAATGCACTAGCAGCATTTATGGATTTGATGAACAGGGTGTTCATTCCTTATTTAGATCAATTTGTTGTGATTTTTATTGATGATATTTTGGTATACTCACATAATGAGGAGGATCATAATAAGCATTTGCGGATTGTATTGCATACTTTGAGAGAGAAGCAGTTATATGCTAAGCTGTCGAAATGTGAGTTTTGGCTTGATCAAGTGACTTTTCTTGGTCATGTGGTTTCAGCACAGGGTATTAGAGTTGATCCGAGTAAAGTTGAGGCTATTTTGAATTGGAGTCCATCGAAGACTGTGACAGAGGTTAGAAGTTTTCTGGGTTTGCCATGCTATTATCGACGATTTGTGAAAGGTTTTTCTATGATAGCTACTCCACTCACCAGATTACTTCGGAAGGGAGTTAAATTCGCATGGACAGATCGATGTCAGGAGAGCTTTGAGCAGCTGAGGGAGATGTTAACTCAAGCTCCTGTCCTTAGTTTTCCTATGGAAGGTAAACCTTATGTGATTTACAGTGATGCTTCACATAGTGGTTTAGGTTGTGTTCTGATGCAGGAGGGTAGAGTCATTGCTTATGCCTCTCGATAGTTGAAGCCGTATGAGCTAAATTATCCTACGCATGATTTGGAGTTAGCAGCCATAGTTTTTGCCTTGAAGATTTGGCAGCATTACTTGTATGGGGAGAAGTGTTACATTCATATGGATCACAAGAGTTTGAAATATCTGGGTGTTCAGAGAGAGTTGAATCTTCGGCAGAGACGATGGTTAGAATTGATTAAAGACTATGATTGTTTAATTGATTATCATCATGGTAAGGCAAATATTGTTACTGATGCCTTGAGTCGAAAGTCTTTGGCAGGTTTGACTGCTTATTCGCTCACATTGCTTGTTGAGTTGAGAGCGTTGCATGCCAGATTTGAGTCTTGTGATGATGGATCATTGATGGCTCAATTGCAATTGAGGCCGATGTTATTGGATCGGATTAGGGAGACTCAGTTGGCAGATGAGAAAATCTAGAAAGCTATATTGGATTGCCAAAAGGGTAAGAGTCGATACTTTCATGTGAGAAGTGATGGCAATTTGTGGTACAGAGATAGGTTGTGTGTTCCTGATGATGCAAGACTAAAAAATATAATTTTGGAGGAATCACATCAGTCAGCTTATGCTATGCACCCTGGGAATACCAAGATGTTTCAGGATTTGAAACAATATTATTGGTGGTCAGGTATGAAGAGGGACATAGCACAGTTTGTATCCAGATGTCTCACTTGTCACAGAGTGAAGGCTGAACACTAAGTTCCTTCGGGATTACTTTAGCCAATATCAGTGCCAGAGTGGAAATGGGAGCGAGTGAAGATGGATTTTGTGACTGGTTTGCTTTTGACTCAGAAGAAGCATGATTCAATCTAGGAGATTGTTGATCAGATGACAAAGACAACTCATTTTCTTCTAGTTCGGATGGATTATTCTCTTGAGAGGTTGGTTGAGCTATATATCAGTGAGATAGTGAGGTTGCATGGAGTCCCAATTTCATTGGTGTCAGATCGAGATCCTCGGTTTACTTTGAGGTTCTGGAAGAGTTTGCATGATTCTTTGGGTTTTCGGTTACATTTTAGCACTGCTTTCCATCCTCAGACTGATGGGTAGTGAGAGAGAGTGATAAAGATTTTAGAGGACATGTTCAGAAGTTGTCTCATCGATTTCTCTGGGAGTTGGGACAGATTTTTACCACTGATTGAGTTTGCTTATAACAATAGTCATCAATCTAGTATTAGAATGGTACCTTTTGAGGCATTGTATGGTAGGAGATGCAAGACACCTCTATGTTGGGATGAGGTTAGAGAAGGTAAGTTGATTGGTCCTGGTTTGATTAAGGAAATAGAAGAGAAAGTGAAGATAATTCGGAATCATTTGAAAGTAGCCTCAGACCGACAGAAATCATATTCAAATTTAAAAAGAAGAGACATAGAGTTCGGTGTAGGAGATAAAGTACTTTTGAAAGTGTCTCCTTGGAAGAAAATTTTGAGATTTGGACGCAAAAGGAAGTTGAGTCCATGTTTCATAGGACCTTATGAGGTACTGGAAAGAGTTGGTGTAACGACCCCACTAGCACAGTCTTACGACAGCTGGTCTATTGGGCCTTTTCTCCCATAGGTGGACCGTAGTCCCAGCCCTCAACCTAGCAGGCCGCCACAGTACTCGTTCACCTCATGGCTCCCAAGCAGGAATTTGTTTATTTGGCCTTAAATGAGGTCGCCTCCCTCATTCGAACCCATGACCTCCTCCCTTAAGAGGAAACCATGAGATGAACGAGTACCATTTCTACAGTGGTAGAAATGGTACTTGTTCATCTCATGGTTTCCTCTTAAGGGAGGAGGTCATGAGTTCGAATGAGGGAGGCAACCTCATTTGAGGCCAAATAAACAAATCTTACTGGAGGGCCCGCGAGGGCAGTCCAGTACTGTGGCGGCCTGCCTGGTTGAGGGCTGGGATTTCGGCCCACCTAAGGGAGAAAAGGCCCAAGAGACCAGCTGTCGTAAGACTGTGCTAGTGGGGTCATTACAGTTGGACCAGTAACCTATAGATTAGCTTTACCGCCTGAATTGGATCAAATTCACAATGTCTTCCATGTCTCTATGCTTCAGAGGTATAGGTCAGACCCATCTCATATTTTGTCAGTAGAATCAATTGAGGTGAGTCTAGATCTGACTTATAAGGAAGAACCAGTGGCTATTTTGGCACGTGAAATGAAGGAGTTAAGAAATAAGAAGTTGCCACTTGTGAAAGTTCTTTGGAAGGATCATGCTACTAAAGAGGCAACATGGGAGAGTGAGTGGATGATGCGGAATCAGTATCCCCAGTTGTTTCAGACTTGAGAGCAGGTAATTTCAAGGACGAAATTTATTTATAGAGGGGGAGAATTGTAATATACCAAAAATTTTGGAAATACTAAATTTTAAAAATTAATTAAAAGATTTAAAAGTGTATATATATAATTAAGTGAAAAGAAAAGAGAAAGGAAGGATGTGTATATGATGTATATATATAGATATATACAATATATACAAGTCAACATCTTTATTATGGGTCAAATTCTATTTTAATTATTTAAATATATATTAATTAATGGATAGTAGAAGATGATATTTGATGTTAATTATATTATAATAATAAATATGCTTGGTGGAGAATTAAAGAGGAAATTTATGTGATTTGTGAGAGTGTTAGTTGGTAGTGGAGTTAATGATCACGATTTTCATCATCTTCTTCCTCCATTGAAGCCGGCCATCTCCTCCATCAAAGGGAAGGGAATTTTGCTTCTTGCAAACTCATGTAATGGAAGGATTCCAAGTGTTCAAGTTGGAGTTTTAAGGATTTTCTCCATATTTGGTAAGTTTCCAACTTGTTTCCTTGATTTTCCATGAAAGTTTGTATATGTGAATTGGATGCTTGATATAGTATGTGTTTATCGTTGATATTGGTATGTTTGAAGTTATTTTGTCTAGTTAACTATGAATTTGGTGTTGGATTGAAGAAAAGGTTAAGTTTCGTGAAGAGAATAAGAGTTTTGGGTTGTGTAACTTTTGAGTTTTGAAGTCATCGTTGTAATTGTGTATTTTTTACTTCTAATTGCACTATTTTGATGTTTATACAAGTATTATGTGGTTTAATGGTGGATTTGGTTGAATTTGTATGGAGCTGAAAAGGTCAATGAAAGATAATAGTTGGATGTGGCAATTATGTGTGAATATCAGGTTTTTGGCCTGACACGCCCGGTGGCACAACAATGTTTTTAGGCATGTCAATGGTTCTATTTTCAGTGTTGGTAACACGAGTTGTGACACGCCCATGTCACTGAGCATGTCATAGCTACTGTGTTTTTGTAGAATTGACACGTGCAGTGACACTCCCATGTCATTGAGCGTGTCATAGCTACCGTGTTGTTGCAAAATTGACACGTGCAGTGACATGCCCATGTCACTGAGCGTGTCATAGCTACTGTGTTGTTGGAGAATTGATACATGCACTGACACGACCATATCACTCAGCGTGTCATAGCTACTGTGTTGTTGTAGTATTTACACGTGCAGTGACACGCCCATGTTACTAAGCGTGTCAAAGCTTGTGTGTTGTGAGTTTAGGGCATGGTCATTGACATGCCCATGCTGTTGAGCGTGTCATGTGTAGATTTTGCCCTAGATAATTCTTTTCCTTATTTTCCTTATGTTGAGAGGTTTTTTTATACCCATAAGTGCATCACTTAGTGATTATTTATAATCACATTTGGTTTAGGCTTTAAAAAGACTTGAGCTATCCTAATCCAAGTGTTGAGGGATATCTTGGAAGAGGAGGTTGAAGTGGTATCTGTTGCTTTTAGAGGTAAGTACAAACTTTGAATAATTGTTTATATTTACATGACATTGGGACTTAATACATTTGGTTGGAAAATGTGTTAAGTTACTACATGATTTGTACATGAATAATACGCTATGATTTGTATATTGTCACAAATACATTATGTATAATGTGGGCTTGGTGCAAAATATGATAATGACTCAAAATGTATGGATAATGTAAATTGTTTTGTGTACATTAAAGATGGTATGTAAAGTCATTGGTAATGACTATATTGATATAAGTGAGATATTTGAGGCGTTGTGCCTAATGTGATCAAGAGAAAATGAGAAAGGATTCAATAATGAAATAAGATATATGGAAACATAGTACAATAAATTGATATCAGTATAAATGAGAATTAAGAATAAGTTGTGTGCCTAGTATGTTATTCAACTTTCAGTGTTATGGATTTGGCGTCATGCCTATGAATTGCCTACAGGCTAGACGTTAGGCATCATTGTGAAAATGTTTTTGGGGTGAAATGACCAGGTCGTAAGCCTCAAAAACAAATCCTTGATGCTAGGCTGGGTGAAATGATCGGGTCATAAGCTCAGACCTAATTGGATTATTCCATGGATATATGCCTACGGGGCTAAACACAAGGTGTCATTATAGACCAAAGTAGTAACTCTGGAATTTGAATAGCATATTAGTTTCTTTTTGGGCCCATGCTTGTCTTTGCTTTAATGTGAATTATGAATTGTGGAGCAATTGAGCAATATAATGAGATATAATGTTATGAGATATGATATCCTCATGTATTGTGCATTGGCATTACATTTGAACTATATTGTTATCAAAGTTTGTACCACTAAGCATTTGGCTTAGTGCGATTGTCATTCATCGCGCAGGTGACAGGGTAGATCCGGTTTAGCCGGCGAGTTTGTCTAGACCAAGTCGAGTCTAGGCTTGAGATCTTGTAAGCAGAGTTGATTGTGGACATCAAGATCAGAGACAAACTGCCAGCATATATATATTTTATATTTTTGTCCATATTGATTTCATGTATTTATATATATTTCGCAAACTATCAAAAAAATTTTGGAGAAACCTTTGGTAATGAAGTATATATATGTGTTTTAAATAGTATTGTTTCATTTACTATTTATATGATATCAGCTGAATATTTTAAGATTATACATATTTTATAAATGATGATTTAATAGTTTAAAAAAGCTGTGATATTCTTGTATTCTCTATATGTATATTACATATAGCGGGTATATGTAGTGTACATATATTGGTTATAAGAGTGTTACATTTGTTTTTGTATCAGAGCCTAGGTTTGAGGTTCTCAACCTAGGTGGGTTGTAAGAGAAAGAAAATTGAGATTTTTAAATATGGTTTTTAAATAAGATACATGCATTGGTACTGGCAGTTTCTGATCTCTAATGAGGAAATTTCTGTTGTGTTTGCAGATGTAACACCCTGATACCCTATATAAGTACTATACATATACCTAGTATACATACAATAAGTATATAAAGTATAAGGATGCCACTTTTCCTTTTTATTTTAAAAAAAAAAACCTGTAACAAAATTCAAACTATAATAGGTCAATATAAAGAACACTTACGAAATCATTGTCTTTATCAAAACTTCACTTATACATATAATATAACATACTTAAAGTGGATACATGTATGCATTACCCTCTAGTTGGTCTCGACAAAATCTTACTCTTCTCGTGGCATACCAAAAGACTTCATATCTTCCACCAAGCTACCTGCGCGATAATACATCCGCGCTAAGCTCGAAAGCTTAGTAGTACAAATATAAAATACAAACATATATCATGGAAACACTAACATATAAAGATATATCAATTCCATATACTTTTAGTTCTTATTAAGTTTATCCCTTTTCATTTGCACCTTTCATATCTTTTAACTAATTTCATATCTTATACCCATATATACATAACATTTCTACCAATTCCAACCCATCACTAATATTCACAATCAACATCTCAATACACACATTATACATCATACTAACCATAAGTCACATTTCCAATTAATACAATCCTTGTCATCAACCACAATTCATCAATTGAATTCACAATCAATGCTAATACACACATTATACATCATACCAATCATAACATTTCTTTATTCACAATTCACCATTAGTGCTCATAATCAATATTTCAACACACATATTACATATCATCAACCACATGTCCAATGAAGTATACCAAAGATTTCATTATCCATTTCTTTCAACATTTGTATATCACATTGACAACAAAGACAGACTCGGGCCCAACAGACACCACTATGTTATTCAGAGTTCAGAGTTACTGCTTTGGTCTATAATCATAATCATCAAGCCCGTAGGCATCATATATCAATATTTCTATCCATGGATAGTGTAACAGACCCAGTCTCTTGGACCATCAACTCATCATGAGGAGATCCTCAACCCGGCAAGACTGTTACCAATCATATATTTCATATTCACAATTCTCATGGTGTAACAGACCCAGTCTCTTGGACCTCAATTCAACTCAATTTGAAGAGATCCTCAACCCGGCAAGACTGTTACCTTTTTCATTTTATAGGCATGCCTCCAAACCCAGAACTCTGAAGACTGAATAACACATTAAACACATATTTCACTTATTGTTTCATTATCAATTTCAATCTCAATGCTCATTATCATCTAGGCAAACATGCCTTATTTCTTTCAATTGGATCATCATAGCCAATCACAATGGTTTCACAACATATCATATCTCAATCCATATGATACATATAACATCATTGATATAACATTTCAAAATATATTATTCATATAACATATTGTCATTTACAATGCATATAACATAACCTTTCATCATTTCTTAAAACACACTAACACCATTCATTATTAGAGCATTTATCATAACAAATTGCACATACCTTAAGAATGATCCTCATTTCTTCCTACCTTTCCCATTTCATATTTTATCCACTCTATATATATATATATATAGCAATTTACATTATTCATTTACATCCACAATATAATAGAGTATTTAACACATTCATCCAAATGTGTTAAAATTCAAAGACATATAAGGATATACAATCAAATAGAGTTCATGCTTACCTTTTTAATGATCTTCACATCCTTCACATCATTCAATCATCACCTTAATCCAATTATATTAACATTATAGTAAACCACTTAACACATTTGCAAACAAATGTATTAAGTCTCAAATCATGTAAATAAATACAATCATATGTATTGGTACTTACCTTATGAACACTCACACAACTCTAAGCAATCCTTTCTTCATAAGATTTCTCACTTCTCAAATTAGGGCAAATCACCTTCTTCAAACCCTAATCCAAAAGGAATATTAGCAAAATGACCATATGAATAGTACATTCTGGTTTTAGACTCCATTTTATCCTTATTTTGAAAAATTGTATAAAATAATCTACTTGACTAAAAATTCTAAAATTTTTACAGAATTTAGTTTTGTATCTTAAAATCATTCCTTTAAAATTTCAGATCAAACTGAACACAAAATCTTGGTCAAATAGTTCACCTAACCAGACTGCCCCAATTGCCCTGCATCCTGGCAGCAGTTCTGAACTTTGTGAATTCCATAAATCAAATTCAATCAACGTGGTTCCAAATAATTTTTCTCAAATACTAGACTTACTAAGAAACAACATATCCAAAATTCAATTGGATATGATTTTTCTACATTTTATTAAAAATCCCGAAATATAGCTGTCTCAGTTAAGGTACCTGCTGGGACAGGTCTAGTAAAAAT
This sequence comes from Garcia nutans, assembly GCA_947685225.1. Lineage (NCBI taxonomy): Eukaryota > Viridiplantae > Streptophyta > Magnoliopsida > Malpighiales > Euphorbiaceae > Garcia > Garcia nutans. The sequence goes on from CANTUV010000013.1 coordinate 7,159,797, forward strand.
AATCTTTCTAAACTCATAACCATTCCAAAATCGAATCAACATATTTTTCAGTCATTCTAGACTCATAGAGGCACAACATATAAAAAATTCACTTCAAGAAAATTTTTCTATAATTAATTAAAAATCATACAAGTCACAGCCTTTACTAATTGTAAAACAGAAAAATTTTCACTAAACACAACTCTTACTCTTCCATCACCAACACCAACCTAGCTTCTTATCTAACAAGCAATCTCAACACTTAAATTCACACCATAAACAACTATAATCATCTCATCATCAAATCACAGCTCAACTCAAGTATAACTTCCAAAAATAACAAGATCAAACAAGAGAAACTTACCAAATAGTGAAATTCCTTGAAACTCCAACTTGTAAATTTGAAAGCTTTCTTCACTTTGAGCTTGGAAATAACAAAACCCTCATTTGTTCTTTTGTTTTCCCTTGTCTATGATGAGCCGGCCAACACAAAGAAGAAGAAGAAGAAATGATGAAGAAAACACAAAGTCAATATGCATTAAATAGCCATCCAAGAGAAAATTACCATAATACCCTCATCCACTTAACTAAGCTTTTGTCTCATATATACCCATATTGGTAATTTCACATCTCACAAATAAAATATCCTCTTCCCTTGACTTTCCATTTTGACCAACATATATTATATATATATCACCATATACACTACATATACACTTCTCTCTACACAATGCATTCTCCAACTACACACATATACATATACATTCTCTTCCCATCTCTTTTCTCTTACAATTTAACACATATATTCAATCCAATATATAACAACAACAACACTAACAACAACATCAACAACATAATCAAACTTCTAGGGCATATATGAGGATATTACAGCAGATATAGGTAGTTATGGCGTCTCAAACACGTCAGTCTGCTGAGGGTAGTGCAGAGAGCGCAGCTCCTGTTGAGGGTAGAGATAGAGCTAGAGTTGAGATAGCTGGAGGGGCACCTACTCCTGTGCTAGAGAGACCAGCAATCGATGAGATTCTGCCAGCCTGGGTACGGCATATGGTGGAGTTGTTAAGGCAGGCTCCAGTTCAGCAGCCGCCACCACCGTAGCCGCAGCTGCAGTTACTGACAAGGCAATATGATAAGTTGAGGAAGTTTGGAGCTGAGGACTTTATTGGTACTACAGATCCTATTGTAGCTGAGGAGTGGCTAGATATAGTCCAGAGAGTGTTCATCCAGCTGCAGGCTACCCTAGAAGAAAAGTTTGATTATGCTAGATCTCTTTTGCAGAGGGATGCATATGACTAGTGGAAGACAGTTCCACATGCCGTGGATGATCCACCAATCTTGACCTACGATGATTTTCCGTGAGAGTTTGAGCAAAAGTATACTTCGAGAGAGTATAAAGATGTAAAGAAGATAGAGTTTTTGACTTTGAAGCAGGATACCAGGGCTGTGTCAGAGTATGAGATAGAGTTTACCCGGTTGAGTTAGTATGCTGGCGGGATTATTTCTGATGAGATTGACTGGAGTCGGAGGTTTGAAGAGGGGTTGAGACCCTTTATTATGTGCATTATTGTGGGCTCCTGGTATTAGAATTTTTCCCAGTTGGTTGCAATTGCCAGGAGTGTTGAGAGAGCACAGGGTCTTGCAACAGCTGATAGAGATGAGGAGACCAGAGCTAGGAGACCCCAGAGTGAGGCAGGTCTTCATCTGTGAAGAGAGGCCGAGGGGGATATTTTTTGAGGTTCAGTAGGAGTCAGAAGCAGTCTGGTAGGTTAGTATAGCAGTAGAGGCAGAGACCGAGACCTACAGTTTCTGTGGCTAGTATTTCGACCCCAGTGGCTCAGAGGTCTGTTCCACCTACTTGTGTTCATTGTGATAAAGCACACGGAGGTGTCTGCTGGTAGAGAGGTACTTTGGGAGTGTGTTTTAGACATGGGTCACCGGATCATTTTATCAGAGATTGCCCAGAGCCACCAGAGGATAGACAGATAGATGCTGCAGCTTCTCGACCCAGTGTTAGAAAGGGTCATGGTGGCAGAGGTGCTAGCAAAGAAGGTCGAACATGGTCTAGTCAGAGAGGAGGTTCTACCGCAGGTAGTAGACCAGATGAGACAAGACCATCACAGTGGGTTTATGTGATGTAGAGGCAGCCAGATGTTTTAGCTATTATTACTGGTACTTTTTCTTTATTTGGTACTTTAGTTCTTACTTTGATAGACCCTGGATAGACTCATTCATACATTAGTGCATCCATCTTTCCTGTGACTGATTTGCATTCTGAGTCCCTAGGATTTGATGTTTTGTTGACAAATCCTCTAGGGCATAATGTTGTAGTTAGCAAGGTGCATCGAGATAGTCCGGTTGTGGTTCAGGATGAGGAGTTCCATGGTGACTTGATTGAGATGCCTTTCAAGGAGTATGATTTAATTTTAGGCATGGATTGGTTATCCAAGCATGGGGCTGTGGTAGATTGTCAGCAAAAGTGTGTTACCCTGAGAACCTGTGATGGTAGGAATGTGATGGTATCTAGTGAGCAGAGACATCTTTCATCCATGTTTGTTTCAACTGTTTCATCTAGTAGGATGATTCGAAAAGGATGTGAGGCTTATCTTGCTTATGTTGTAGATACCAGAGTAGTGAGTTCTCAGCTTGACAGAATATCCATAGCTGTTGAGTTTCCAGATATTTTTCCTCAGGAGTTGCCAGGGTTACCCCCTAAGAGAGAGATTGAATTTAGTATCGATTTGTTGCCTGGTACCACTCCCATCTCTATTACTCCTTATCGTATGGCACCTGCGAAGTTGAGAGAGCTGAAGGTGCAGTTGCAGGAATTATTGGATAAAGGGTTTGTTCTCCTTAGTGTGTCTCCGTGGGGAGCGTCCATTTTGTTTGTGAAGAAGAAGGATGGTACCTTAAGATTGTGCATTGATTATAGGCAGTTGAATAAGGTGACAATCAAGAGCAAGTATCCATTGCCTAGGATAGATGATCTTTTTTATCAGTTGAAAGGAGTGACAGTATTCTCTAAGTTTGATTTGAGATTAGGGTACCATCAGTTGAGAGTTAGAGATGAAGATGTACCTAAGACAGCTTTTCGCATGAGGTATGGGCATTATGAGTTTTTGGCGATGCCTTTTGGGTTGACGAATGCACCAGCAGCATTTATGGATTTGATGAACAGGGTTTCAGACCCTATTTAGATCAATTTGTGGTGATTTTTATTGATGATATTTTGTTGTACTCACATAATGAGGAGGATCATAACAAGCACTTGCGGATTGTATTGTACACTTTGAGAGAGAAGCAGTTGTATGCTAAGCTGTCTAAATGTCAGTTTTGGCTTGATCAAGTGACTTTTCTTGGTCATGTGGTTTCAGCACAGGGTACTAGTGTTGATCTGAGTAAAGTTGAGGCTATTTTGAATTGGAGTCCACCGAAGACTGTGACAAAGGTTAGAAGTTTTATGGGTTTGGCAGGCTATTATAGATGGTTTGTGAAATGTTTTTCTGTGATAGCTACACCACTCACCATATTACTTCGGAAGGGAGTTAGATTCGTGTGGACAAATCGGTGTCAAGCGAGCTTTGAGTAGCTGAGGGAGATGTTAACTTAGGCTCCTATCCTTACTTTCCTTGTGGAAGGTAAACCTTATGTGATTTACAGTGATGCTTTACATACTGGTTTAGGTTGTGTTCTGATGCAGGAGGGTAGAGTCATTGCTTATGCCTCTCGACGGTTGAAGCCTCATGAGCTAAATTATCTGACGCATGATTTGGAGTTAGCAGCCATAGTTTTTGCCTTGAAGATTTGGCAACATTACTTTTATGGGGAAAAGTGTTAAATTTATGCGGATCACAAGAGTTTGAAATATCTGGGTGTTCAGAGAGAGTTGAATCTTCAGCAGAGACGATGGTTAGAATTGATTAAAGACTATGACTGTTTAATTGATTATCATCCTGGTAAGACAAATATTGTTGATGATGACTTCAGTCAAAAGTCGTTGGCAGGTTTGACTGCTTATTCGCTCTCATTGCTTGTTGAGTTAAGAGCGTTGCATGCCAGATTTGAGTCTTGTGATGATGGTGCATTGATGGCTCAATTGCAATTGAGGCCAATGTTATTGGATCAAATTAGGGAGTCTAAGTTGGCAGATGAGTAAATCCATAAAGTTGTATTGGATTGCCAAAAGGGCTAGTGTCGAGACTTTTATGTGAGAAGTGATGGAAGTTTATGGTATAGAGATAGGTTGTGTGTTCTTGATGATGCAAGACTGAAAAAGATAATTTTAGAGGAAGCACGTCAGTCAGCTTATGCCATGCGCCCTGGGAGTACCAAGATGTATCAGGATTTGAAATAATATTATTGGTGGTCAGGTATGAAGAGGGACATAGCAGAGTTTGTATCCAGATGTCTCACTTGTCAGAGAGTGAAGGCTGAACACCAAGTTCCTTCGAAATTACTTCATCCAATATCAGTGCCAAAGTGGAAATTGGAGCGAGTGACGATGGATCTTGTGAATGGTTTGCCTTTGACTCAGAAGAAGCATGATCCTATTGGGGTAATTGTTGATTAGATGACAAAGACAGCTCATTTTCTTTCAGTTCGGATGGATTATTCTCTTGAGAGGTTGGTTGAGTTGTATTTCAGTGAGATAGTGAGGTTGCATGGAGTCCCAATTTCTTTGGTGTCGGATCGAGATGAATTGAGTTTACTTTGAGGTTTTGGAAGAGTTTGCATGATGCTTTGGGTTTTCAATTACATTTTAGCACTGCTTTCCATCCTCAAATAGATGGGTAGTCAGAGAGAGTGATACAGATTTTAGAGGACATGTTGAGAAGTTTTATCATTAATTTCTCTGGGAGTTGGGACAGATTCCTACCACTGATTGAGTTTTCTTATAACAACAGTCATCAATCCAGTATTAAAATGGCACCTTATGAGGCATTATATGGTAGGAGATGCAGGACACCTCTATATTGGGATGAGGTTGGAGAAGGTAAGTTGATTGATCCTAATTTGATTAATGAAACAAAAGAGAAAGTGAAGATAATTTGGGATCATTTGAAAGCAGCCTCAGACCGACAAAAATCATATTCAGATTTAAAAAGAAGAGACATAGAGTTCGGTATAGTAGATAAAGTATTTTTGAAAATGTCTGCTCGGAAGAAAATTTTGAGATTTGGCCTCATAGGGAAGTTGAGTCCACATTTCATAAGACCATATGAGGTAATAGAAAGAGTTGGGCCAGTGGCCTATAGATTAGCTTTACTGCCTGAATTAGATCAAATTCACAATGTCTTCCATGTCTCTATGCTTCAAAGGTACAGGTCAGACCCATATCATATTTTGTCAGTAGAATCAATTGATGTGAGTCCAGATCTAACTTATGAGGAAGAACCACTGGCTATTTTTGCATGTGAAGTGAAGGAGTTGAGAAATAAGAAGGTGCCACTTGTGAAAGTTCTTTGGAAGAATCATGCTACTAAAGAGGCAACATGGGAGAGTGAGCGGATGATGCGGAATCAGTATCTCCAGTTGTTTCAGACTTGAGAATAGGTAATTTCAAGGATGAAATTTATTTGTAGAGGGGAAGAATTGTAATATCCCAAAAATTTTGGAAATACTAAATTTTAAAAATTAATTAAATGATTTAAAAGTGTATATATATAATTAAGTGAAAAGAAAAGAGAAAGGAAGGATGTGTATATGATGTATATATGTAGATATATATAATATATACAAGTCAATATCTTTATTATGGATCAGATGCTATTTTAATTATTTAAATAAATATTAATTAATGGATAGTAGAAGATGATATTTGATGTTAATTATATTATAATAATAAATATGCTTGATGGAGAATTAAAGAGGAAATTTGTGTGGTTTGTGAGAGTGTTAGTTGGTAGTGGAGTTGATGATCACTATTTTCATCTTCTTCTTCCTCCATTGAAGCCGGCCATCTCCTCCATCAAAGGGAAGAGAATTTTTCTTGCTAACTCAAGTAATTGAAGGATTTCAAGTGTTCAAGTTGGAGTTTTAAGGATTTTCTCCATAATTGGTAAGTTTCTAACTTGTTTCCTTGATTTTCCATGAAAGTTTGTATGTGTGAATTGTATGTTTGATGTAGTATATGCTTATGGTTGATATTGGTATGTTTGAAGTTATTTTGTCTAGTTAACTATGAATTTGGGGTTGGATTGAAGAAAAGGTTAAGTTTGGTGAAGAGAATAAGAGTTTTGGGTTGTGTAACTTTTGAGTTGTGAAGTCATGGTTGTGATTGTGTATTTTTACTTCTAATTGGACTGTTTTGATGTTTATAGAAGTATTATGTGGTTTAGTGGTGGATTTGGTTGAATTTGTATGGAGTTGAAAAGGTTAATGAAAGATAATAATTAGATGTGGCAATTATGTGTGAATATCAGGTTTCTAGCCTAACACGCCCGGTGGCACGGCCATGTCTTTGGGCATGTCGATGGTTCTATTTTCAGTGTTGGTGACACGAGCAGTGACATGCCCATGTCACTGAGCATCATGTTACAGCTCGTGTCATAGCTACTATGTTGTTGTAGAATTGACACGTGCAGTGACATGCCCATGTCACTGAGCGTGTCATAGCTACTGTGTTGTTGTAGAATTGACACGTGTAGTGACACACCCATGTCACTGAGCGTGTCATAGCTACTGTGTTGTTGGAGAATTAACACATGCAGTGACACACCCATGTCACTAAGCATGTCATAGCTACTGTGTTGTTATAATATTTACATGTGCAGTGACGCGCCCATGTTACTGAGCGTGTCGAAGCTTCTGTGTTGTGGGTTTAGGGCACGGTCATTGACATGCCCGTGTTGTTGAGCATGTCAAGTGTAGAGTTTGCCCTAGATAATTATTTTCCTTATTTTCCTTGTGTTGAGAGGTTTTGTTTATACCCATAAGTGCATCACTTAATGATTATTTATAATCACATTTGGTTTAGGCTTTGAAGAGACTTAAGCTATCCTAATCCAAGTGTTGAGGGATATCTTGGAAGAGGAGTTTGAAGTGGTATTTGTTGCTTTTAGAGGTAAGTATAAATTTTGAATAATTATTTATATTTAAATGACTTTGGGACTTAACACATTTGGTTGGAAAATGTGTTAAGTTACTACATGATTGGTACATGAATAATATGTTATGATTTGTATATTATCACAGATACATTACGTATAATGTGTGCTTGGTGCAAAATATGATAATGATCCAAAATGTATGGATAATGCAAATTGTTTTGTGTACATTAAAGATGGTATGTAAAGTCATTGGTAAAGACTATATTGATATAAGTGAGATATTTGAGGCATTGTGCCTAATGTGATCATGTGAAAATGAGAAAGGATTCGATAATGAAATGAGATATATGAAAACATAATACAATGAATTGATATCGGTATAAATGAGAATTAAGAATAAGTTGTGTGCCTAGTACATTATTCAATTTTCAGAGTTCTGGGTTTGGCGGCATGCCTATAAATTGCCTACGAGCTAGACGCTGGGCGTCGCTGTGAAAATATTTTTGAGGTGAAATGACAAAGTCATAAGCCTCAAAAACAAATCCTTGAAGCTAGGCTGGGTGAAATAACCGGGTCGTAAGCTCAGACCAAGTTGGATTATTCCATGGATATATTGCCTACGGGGCTAGACATAAGGTGTCATTATAGACCAAAGCAATAACTCTGGAATTTGAATAGTATATTAGATCCTTTTTAGGCCCATGCTTGTCTTTGCTTTAATGTGAATTATGAATTGTGGAACAATTGAGCAATATAATGAGATATAACGTTATGAGATATGATATCCTCATTTATTGTGCATTGGCATTGCATTTGAATTATATTATTATCAAAGTTTGTACCACTAAGCTTTTGGCTTAGCGCAATTGTGATTCATCACGCAGGTGACAGGCTAGATCTGGTTGAGCCGGAGAGTTCGTCTAGATCGAGTCGAGTCTAGGCTTGAGATCTTGTAAGCAGAGTTGATTGTGGACATCGAGATTAGAGACAAACTGTCAGCATGTATATATTTTATATTTTTGTACATAATGATTTCATGTATTTATATATATTCCGCAAACTATCAAAAATGTTTTGGATAAACCTTTGATAATGAAGTATATATGTGTTTTAACAAGTATTGTTTCATTTACTATTTATATGATATTAGTTGAATGTTTTATGATTATATAGATTTTATAAATGATGATTTGATTATTTAAAAAGGCTGTGACATTCTCGTATCCTCTATACATATATTACATATAGTGGGTATATGTAGTGTACGTATATTGGGTATATGGGTGTTATATAGGGCCTTGTGAACCTAATATTGTCACATCCCAAAATTTAGGTAGTCGAGTATTAGGCAAGAAGGATATAAGTAAGTGGTCAAATAGAGGCTCGAGATAGTCAAAAAATAAAATCGGTGAGCAAAGGAGGCCCGTGAAGTCGACGGGACCTAAAGGTAATTTTTCAAAAGGCCGAGGACCTAAGAGTAATTTTCCAAAAAGTTGTACTGGATGTTTTTAATAGTGCACATAATAGATTCCAAAAATGGAAAGTAGAGAAAAATTGGATCGCAACGACGTGTAACGGTTTTTCCAGGAAATGTCCCGTTAAAGAAAAACGAAGACATTTTGACTAGGGGCATTTTTGTCATTATCAATTAAAGTTATATATGAATTTAAAGTAGAAAATAAACATAAGAGTAAGTAGAGAACGTCGAGAGGTTGAATATGAAACGATCGTCAGTAGAAACGGAGCCCGGGCAAAACCCGAGCAAAGAAAGGACCTAAAGGGAATTTTGTAAAAAGATAAGGACTTATTGGTAATTTTTCAAAATGGCTTGGAAACATAAAATAGACTTTATAAATAGAAAGTAGAGGTCGAGAGGATCAAAACTATATGTAGTTTGACTCGTGGAACTGTACGGTTTAAAAGATATGATCAATTAATCACTAGAACGTAAAGTGGGTCCGGTTTCGTGTCGGAACCGTATGGGTAACACGAGACAACTTTAGGGTATCCAATGGGAAGAGGGACAAGTGGGAAAAAGTAATGGGAAAGAAAACTATAAAAATCTCTTGTTGGCCAATCAAAAGTAACCATTTAGCATGAGTATTAAATGAAGAAAGAGAAAGGTGGACAAGTGGTCTTAAAGGATTTAGCCAACACATAAGGTGATTATTATTTCCCTTATATATATATATATATCATGAAATGAAGAACAAATTCTCTCTTTTCCACTTACAAATTTCGGCCACAATAGGAAAATACCAAAGGACTTCCAAGTTTTTCCAAGTTTGATTTTCAAGGTAAGTTTTAAGGTTTTCAAGTATGTAGACTTTAATTTTAGTATCAATTTTAGGTATTTATATATTTATTGGGAAATTGGAGATTAGAGTCGTTATGTGGAATTGGAAAAATTTTAAGTAAGTAATGAGATTAATTGATTAAATGGAAGAATCAAGATGTATAAAGTTTAATAAGGTTGGATTAGGGTTTTGGTTGAAAAAAAATGGAGGATAACTTATTATTTTAAATTTCTAAGGTTTATGTTGTATCTTGAATTTATTGAAGGAGAAATAAAGAATTAAGGAAGGAGAAGAAGGAAAGCTAAGAGGAATTAAAGAAATAAGGTTTGGTACTTTAACCATGGAACTCCTTTTGAAATTTTTCTGTTTTACAATTAGTAAAATGCTGTGACTTGTATGATTTTTAATTAAATATAGAAAAATTATCTTGAGTTGAAATTTGGATATGTTGTTTTTTAATAAGTCTAGTATTTGAGAAAAATAATTTGGAACCACATTGATTGAATTTAATTTACGGAATTTATAAAATTCAGAACTGCTGCCAGGATGCAGGGCAACTGGAGCAGTCTGGTTGGGCGAACTACTTGACCAAGATTTTGTGTCCAGTTTGATCTGAAATTTTAAAGGAATGATTTTAAGATGTAAAACTAAATTCTGTAAAAATTTTAGAGTTTTTAGCCAAGTGGATTATTTTATACAAATTTTCTAAAACAAGGATCAAGTTGGGTCAAGAACCAGAGTTTATTGTTCATATGGAAATTTTTCATTATTAACTTGGTCAAAAACTTGGTGTGGGTGTTTTATCATTTTATTTTTGGTATTGAGTTTAATTATGATATGAAGAATAAATTAAGATGAAAAATATGTGAATACATATGATACATATGTGAGTATATGTGATATTTGTGTAAATATATATTGTATATACATGGAGAATATGTGGTATATATATACGAAGTGAATAGGTATATATGAAATGTTATTTATGCTCTACTCGGTAAATGGGTAAAACCGGTCTGGAATGGGGGTTTGGCATGCCATCCTACCGGCAGTACTGTCTTAACGGCTTCGGTCGGGATATTACTTACGCGCGCGCAGTTATATCGTGCGAGGTCAAGATCATGGCAACTAGTCGTGTGAGACCAAGACCACGCAGTTATATCGTGTGAGGTCAAGATCATGGCAACTAGTCGTGTGAGACCAAGACCACGCAGTTTTCTTGTATATTCCATATCGTGTGAGACCAAGACCATGGCAATTAGTCGTGTGAGGTTAAGACCACGCGTAACTCTATACGAGGCCTCATTTTGAGATCGGTGAATTCATAATTACCTTGTGGAGCGAAATGATAAAATGATAATAACTTAATATATGACATGTATGAATTGTTTTTACTGTGATATTATTTTTTTATACGACTCATTGCTTTTAAAAGTGCATTATGCTTTTAATATTTATTTTCCGTAATTAGTTAAAGTACCCACTAAGCAATGCTTAGCGAGTTTAGTTTCTTCTAAACTCGTAGGTTATTAGCAAGGAACCAGTAGCGAGCAGAAGAGTCCTGCGATCTGCCGGTCATCAACAAACTTAAGTGGTGCTCTTCATTTTGTATTTTGGCATTAGAAACTGGCATGTACTTATTTGAACAATACAAAGAGATAACTTGATGTAGCATGTAAATCTAGTAATGTATAATAACTGTATGGTTTTGAATTGAGTTGGGTTGTGAATATAGAAGTGTGAATTCTTCTTACAGGATTTGTAGTTGAGGTTATAAGGGTGGATTATTGGGAGTGTGCTTGTATTGAATTCTGAAATAAAATGTTTTTCAAAAATAAGAAAAATCAGTTTTGTCGACACTTAGGACCTCCATTTTTAGGGGAGGTTATGGCAAAATTTTTAAAAATCTGCAATTAAAAATTGGCTAAGTAAAATATTAAGACACAACCACTATGAGATAACAGTCCATCTTGGTCTATAAACGTAGGCTAAGATGGGGTGTTACATTTAGTGGTATCAGAGCATAGGTTTAGTAGATTCTGGGAGATAGGTAGTAAGTAAATAACTATGTGTGCCATGTAAGATAAAGTAAGGAGAAAGTTATATTATGAATAGGTAAAAGTACATGCCAGATAGGAATTGATAATCGAGTTATATGTTGATGATGTGTAATTACACGTAATAATCATGCATGAATAAGTAAGTTTCGGGGCGAAACTTAAATTAAGGGAGGTAGAATTGTCACATCCCAAAATTTAGGTAGTCGAGTATTAGGCAAGAATGATATAAGTAAGTGGTCAAATAGAGGCTCGAGATAGTCAAAAAACAAAATCGGTGTGCAAAGGAGGCCCGTGAAGTCGACGGGACCTAAAGGTAATTTTTCGAAAGGCCGAGGTCCTAAGAGTAATTTTCCAAAAAGTTGTACAGGAGGTTTTTAATAGTGCACATAATAGATTCCAAAAATGGAAAGTAGAGAAAAATAGGATCGCAACGACGTGTAACGGTTTTTTCAGGAAATGTCCCGTTAAAGAAAAATGAAGACATTTTGAATAAGGGCATTTTGGTCATTATGAATTAAAGTTATATATGAATTTAAAGTAGAAAATAAACATAAGAGTAAGTAAAGAACGCCGAGAGGTTGAATATGAAATGATCGTCAGTAGAAACGGAGCCCGGGCAAAACCCGAGCAAAGAAAGGACCTAAAGGGAATTTTGTAAAAAGTCAAGGGCTTATTGGTAATTTTTCAAAACGGCTTGGAAACCTAAAATAGACTTTATAAATAGAAAGTAGAGGTCGAGAGGATCAAAACTATATGTAGTAGAGGTTGAGAGGATCAAAATAGAAAGTAGTGAAATGCTTTGAGTGATCTTTTCTTTTCCTTATCCCACTTCTTTTGACTTTTCAATTTGAAGAAATCCGACTTGATGTGACCAAATTTGCCACATTCATAGCATTTCACTTCATTCTTTTTATCTTTATCTTTGAAGGAAGATATAGGAAATGTACCTTTGTTAGGTTGTACTCTTCTCTTTCTCTTCCAACCACTTATTCTTTTGGATAGCATATCCAATTCTTCTTCATCATCACTATCTTCATCATTTGAGCTCTCAACTTCCTTGATGGCTTTGAGAGCGATAGCTTTTCTCTTGTCCTTTTCTTCTTCCCTTTCGGTGTGCAATTTGAAAGTGAGTAGTTTTTCGACAAGTTCATCATTCTCAAAGAGCTAAGGTGATGAGCTTCTTCAATTGAAGAAACTTTAGATGCAAAGTTCTTCTTTACTTTAAGTGCTCTTAAGATTTTGCTATTGACATCATCTTAATCATATATCTTGACATATTTGTCATGTCGGTGATATTTTTTTTAGGCTTCATCTTGAATAGCTCATACTCATGTACATACATTAATTTCTTAGTGAGCCTCACTTAGGTAGTATCCTCATGATAGTTCTCAAGAGTTTTCCAAATGCAATGTGCACAAGTGAGATGTTGGACTCTTCCACCTTCATCTCTTAATATTGAATTCATCAAGATGGAGGTTGCCCTATTATTCTTGAACCGATCTCTTACATTGGCACTTGACCATTATAATTTAGGAAGAGGAACTTGAACACCATCGACTTCTTGAGTAGGAGGTTTCTACACCTTTTCAATAAAATCCCAAAGCTCAATTCACTCACTATCTAGGAATAAGAACATCTAGTATTTCCAATAGGAATAATCCATTCCATCGAAATAAGGTCTAAGGGATGCATTTAGGTTTCCATGTGTGAAGTTGATTGTTGGTAGAATGGCTACCATTTTGGATCAAATTTCATACTTAAGTTGGAAGAAATTTACTAGCTCTGATATCAATTGTTGTCCCAAGCTAGAAACCTAGAGGGGGGGTGAATTGGTTGATATGAAGAGTGATGGTAAATTGAAAATTTAAAAGGCTAGAGATGAAGAAGATGTAGATAGAGATGAAGTAGAGTAGAGAAGAAATAACACAAAGAGTTGTAGTGGTCAAAGAGTTATAGTGGTTTAGATTTACCTCAATCCTACATCCAATTCCTTAACAACTTGTTAAGGTTTTACTAAACTTGAGTTTTTACAAGTTTAACTCTAACTTGATGTTTTCCCTAGCTCACACCAAACTATTACAATGGTTTGAGATCAATCCTCACGACCCTTACAAGAGTTTTCCTAGGCTCACTCTCATAACCTAAGTATTTCTAAGCTCACACTCAAACTTATGATGGTGTTTAATGCTCACATCCAACACTCAATCAATACAAAAGTAGTTTTGATGCAAGGAAATGAAAGTTGTTTTGTTTTGCCAATTACAATCACAATGTTACATAAAAATGAAGTTTCTTAAGGTATTTATAGCCTTCAAGTCTTCAACTAGCCATTTGGGGCAGTAGCCAACATATTTATTTCTTGTCTTCCACTAAATAATTGTCTAAAGTATTTTCATGGTTGGACTAGCCCTAGTCCGGTCATACTTACACAAGACCGGTCAGATTATTCAAGGTTTAGTCACACTTTTTAAGAATTTGACTAATTCTTTTTCAATGGTTGGTCCATGTGTCATCCACTAATTAAGTGGAGACATAAAGACTTATGATTTAAGGAATATTTAAATAGTCCAGTCAGACTAGCATCTGGTTCGGTCATGCTTTTGTTGGTACATTCAATTTCTAGGTGTACCTTTAGTCGTGAATTCTAATGGATGTTTTGGAAAAATTCTGCTTCACAAGTCCAGTCAAAATTCTATTTGGTCCGATCAGACTTCTCTGGTGCTCTAAGAATATGAGAGTACTTTGGATCGTGAAGCTAACTGTGTGAATTTCCATATTTCACAACCAATGGTGCAGTCGAACTTCTCTAGTACTCTTAGAAAATGAGAGTACTTTTCATCATGAACCTTTCTATGTAAATTTTGCTCATGTTTGTATGAAAGGTTCAATCGGTCTTGAGTGTGGTCCGATCGTACCTTTGAAGATTTTTTGAAAAGTTTATCTTCCTATAAAGTGTAACTTGATACAATTATTAGTTCTATTCAATTTGATTACCTGAGTTCAAAAATAGAGTAATCTTACCAAGGGTTTGGCTTACAGATGCCTACCCCAAAAATAGAGAAAGAAATTTGAGGATTCTTGGGCATGCCATTATAAAGCTCGCTTCATTGCCAAGCTCACCTTGTTATATGAGCCAATATTTAAGATACTAGGGAAGAATCAGCCCAAGGAATGGACTCTAAAATGTCATGTTGCATTCAAGAAGATAAAGACCTATTTGTTAACTCCACCAGTTTTGAAGCCCCTAAGACAAGGAAAGCTTATGACATTGTATCTGGTAACTGAAGTCAAGTCTGTAGGACCATTGTTAGCATAAGAAGATGAAGGTGGAGTTGAACATGCCATCTATGACCTGAGCAAGAGATTCATCCAATATGAGGTGAAATACAATGAATTAGAGAAGACCTACATAGCCATGGTATGGGGGATCAAGAAATTAAAACACTATTTTCAATCATACAAAGTAATAGTTGTCACCAAAAATGACCCACTGAAATACCTATATTCAGCCCCCTCACATCTAGGAAAATTAGCCAGATGGATGTTTATTTTATAGAAGTATGATATAGAATGTGTAACTAAGAAAACAATGAAAGGGAGAGCCATTGCAAAATTCTTCACACTGCAACTAGAAATTGATGATGTATAAGGGAGTTGGAATTTCTAGATGAGTACTTTGTGGAAATTTGAGTCAAGAAATGGCAAATGTTCTTTGATGGGGAAGTAAATTAAAATGGAGTTGGGATTGGGGTTGTGTTAGTTTTACCTAAAAGGGAAAGTATCTATATGGCTAAGAAGTTGCGCTTTTCAGTCATGAACACCATGGTTGAATTTGAGGCATGCAACCTCGGGCTTAAAGCTCTATTATCACTAGGAGTAAAAGAGGGAAACCTATGAGGTGATTCGATATTGGTAACCCAGTAAATAGAGGTGAGGGATGTAAAGCTGAGGCCATATTCAGAACACATCAACTGGTTGTGGACAAACTTCCATTAGTTTCCATTCACTTATATTCCAGGAGAGGAAAACCATATGATTAATGCACTCGCAACTCTGGCATCCATTTGGGGTGATCTAGGGGGTGCCATACCTTAACTGATCATGCTAACTACATCTATGAAACCTATATAGGAGAAAGAAGACACCTAGATATAGCAAATAGATGTAAAGGACATTATGCCATGGTTCTTTAACATCCATGAGTTTCTAATGAAAGGAACCATGCCACTTGGGTTGAACCCAAAGGAACAGATGGCTTTGAATAGAATATTTTTTTTATTCATCATCATTAGGGGGTTTAATCTACTAGATTAATGTCGATAGGACCCACGTGAGATGTGTGGATGAAGAAGAAGCAGAGCAAATAATGCAACAAATCCATACTAGAGTTTATGGACTCCACTTACATGGGCAAGCCTTAACTAAGAAGATAATCAGATAAGGGTATTTCCAGTTAATAATGGAGGCAAATTGCCAAATGTTTTGAAAAAATGCCATAATTGCCAGCTACATGCTAATATTAGTCATTTGCCACCATTTGAATTGAAAACCCTTTCTTTTCCTTAGTTGTTTGCTGCTTGAGGTATAAATATTATAGGAGAAATCAAACCGGCAACATTAAAAGGGCATAGATATATTATTTTAGCTATCAATTATTTCTCTAAGTGGGTGGAAGCACAGTCTTTCAGTAAATTGGGCAAAGCATATGAGTATGTTTATTGAAAAGCAGTTTATTTATAGATATGGACACCCCATCATGTAATAAATTATAATGGGTTGTAATTCCAAGCAAAATTTAGGGCAATTTTTAGAAAATCTTGTATCTAATACCATAAATCTTGTCTATATACACAGCAGGCGAATAGGGCTATTAAAGCTGCAAATAAGATTTGAAGAAGATTTTTACCAAGTTGGTTCAAAACAACAAAGAATAGGTTGATAAATTGCCCTTTGTATTGTGGGGTTACCATACTTCAATAAGAACTTCCACCAAAGCCACCCCATATCCTTTAGTCTATGGGCTTGAAACTATGCTGCCTGATGAGATTCAAGTGAAATCATCAAGAGTAATATTGGAAGAAAAAATTCCATAGGCAGATTGGATGAAGGAAAGATATGAATAGCTAGCTTTGTTAGATGAAGCAAGGTTTCGAGCCTTGCATCACATCCAAGTATATCAAAGAAGAATGACCCAAACTTTAGAAGAAAGCCAAGCCACATCAAATCCATTAAGGTATCTAGTCCTGAAATAGCTCAAGCCTAGAATGCATCACATCCAAGTATATCAAAGAAGAATGACCCAAACTTTAGAAGAAAGCCAAGCCACATCAAATCCATTAAGGTATCTAGTCCTGAAATAGCTCAAGCCTAGAACAATTGACTTATCAGGAAAATTCAAGCCCAATTGGGAGGGCCTTTTACAGTAAAGAAGTTGATGAAAAATAAGGCTACACGATTGTCATATATGGAAGGAAATGAATTCCAAGAGCCTGTAAATGTTCATAGACTCAGGAAATATTAGATAATTTGTGAAAGCTTGAATTCGTTTGTTTTAATGTACAATGAATGTCTAGCAATGATTGTGGTATATTTATTGCTTATATTGGTACTTAAATGGCAAACATTGAAACAATTAAATCAAATCATGAATTTCATTAATATAATTGCTATTGTTGATTCCTCTCTCTTTATTACATTAGTAGAATAAAAATTATAAATTAATTATTTAAAATTGGAATTTTTATTAATTAGGTAAAATAAATTAATAATAGGTAAAAAATAGTACTTTAAGTTGTTTTAAACTTTTTCATAAACAATTAAAAATAGGGGTGTTCCTGGGGCTGGGCTAGGCCAGGTTGGACTGAAACTCGCAGCTCGGCCTGACATACACTGGGGCTGGCTTGTAAAGCCCTTGGCTATAATTTTTTTTAAATTTTTTAAAAATAATTATATATAAAATTGTTTCTTTAATGACTCTTTTCTCTTAAAAATTTTCTTTAAAAATAAATCACACTAAGAAATTGGTATAATAATAATGAATAAGAAATAATATACTTGTCCATAAAAAATTATGTTACAATATAAAATTAGTTTTTTTAAAATCAAAATAATTTTTTAAAGAAGCATGGGAAACTAAAAAATATGCAGTGCAATGAGTGGTGAGTGGTGAGGGTTGTGTGAGAGTGAATGGGTGACTTTTGAATTGAATCTTAAGTATTCTATTTCTAATAGTGGTGCAAAATGGCTTTGCCAAAAGCAAAAGGACTAGAAAGGATTAAATGGACAGTGTAGAGTATAAAGGCAAAGATTAAAGACAAGCAAGGTGTGAGCGGGGATTTTCGCCCCCACTCCCTGTGGAATGGATCTTGCGACTTCGGCACTATTTAGGCTCGGGGCCTTAGAGAACACAGGCCTAAGCCCAAAAAAATGGAGTCGCCACCCGGATAGGCAGGGGAAAAAAAAGGGGTGGATGACTCCATTCTTAAGGAATCCCCAACCCCCTAATGGGTTCGAAAAGTTGGGTACGTGTGGGGAAGGTGAGAAATGACCTAGCACCCCCACAATGCCTTGTTCATTGGAACCGGCCTACTTTGCAGGTCTTAATATTATAATATTCTTAAATATAATAATATTATCCATATTACATGCAACAATTAAAATAAAGCATCAATATATTAAAATTAAAGCAATGTCCAAACAAAGAAAATAAATGGATACCCATCCGAGGATGGAAACATGTCCTTACATCGTTCATGTCTAAACTAAATAGGACACCCACCAAAAGGTGGAAACATGTCCTTTACATTGGCTCAAAATATAAAAACAATTTAAATTGCATAAAATTTAACTAATGAGGTACCCACAAAGTGGAAACATACCTCTTACAATTTTAATACTGAAACAAACAAATAATAATCATAATAATAAAGAAAATAATTATCCATGATAAATTAAATAAATCAAGCATTGAAATTAAATAAATCAACCATCAAAACATATAATAAACTACATAATCAAATCTAAAATTAAATAAAGCAATAAAGATACAAATTTAGGTTTATGCCTCAATTTAGAGTTCATTAATTAACATTTAGGGTTTCGAGATTTAGAATTATTATTATTATTATTTAGGCTACTGTAAAGATTTTGGAAAATTAGAATGGATTAGGGTTTTATGAATTTAAGAAAGTAGTAAGGTTTTTTGGTTAATCAAATTAGGGTTTAGGGGTAACATCATGAAATTAGGGTTTTGGAATCTTAAGACATTAGGGTTTATAACTCATGGTTATTGGATTGTGATTTTAGGTTTACTGGATTATGGCTTTAGGGTTTAGATTTACTAGATTGGGTTTTAAGTTCACCGGATTAGGGTGTTGATGAATTTGTCATAAAGTTTTGATGCTTTAAGAATTTAGGGTTTAGGAAAACTAGGGTTTACTGTATTGGGTTTTGAGAAAATTAGGGTTTTTGATATTTTGGAAAACATATTTGATTTTATGATTTAAGAAAATAGTTTAGAGTTTTATAAAAATAATTATGATTTTTAGAAACTTTAAAGAATATTAGGGTTTGGAGATTTAAGAAGACATTTGGAAATTTTGGACAAAAAGTTAGAGTTTAGATGAAAATAGTTCGAGGAAAACAATTTATGATTTTTAAAGTTTTGGAAACAGAAAAGAAATCTAGGGTTTTAAAGTTTCTGGAAATAGAAGAACAGTTTTAGGGTTTTGAAGTTTTGATCAATGACTAAGGCTACTGGATGAATGTACGATTTAATGTAAAACATATTACTAAGTTTAATTGTAACACCCCCACATTCAATACATGCACACTACAAACACCACAATGTAGTATACATGCACTAAACATAGGGATGCTACAGATTTTCTTAATATTAAAAAAACATTTTTATATAATACCATCATCTTTCTCAATATACATTATAGATAATAAGTAATCAATTTGTAATACATTATAAAAAAAATAGGTAGTTACTTGTAATACAAAACAAAATAAATATATAGATACATTTAGTTAATACACAGCGGAATTTATAAAATATTTACATATAAGAAATATTTAAATCCATATTTACAAATGTGCATATGTTTACATTATAAATATTACTTTTCAAAATATAAAGAAGTAGTACATGATTGGCAAATCTCTTCTGATATTTAAGTTCCCAAAATCAACTCTTCAAGGTCTACTCTCACTCGGACTCGATGAACTCTTGGGTTCAACTCTATTACCTGCGCGATCAAACACTATCGCACTAAGCCAACGGCTTAGTAAGACAAATCATGCTAATGTTATGCATTAGTGCAATGCAATGCCACACAATTTATTAATAAGAACAACATCATAGATGTAAAGCTAGCAACATACTTTTACATTCCATAAACCACAATATATGTACATATCACATGTCAACATCCTTTTATATATCTCATTAGTTAATCATTTTACCATTCATGAATCATATTAAACAAAGACAAGCATGGGCCCAAAACACACTAATATGCCATTCAATTTTCAGAGTTAATGTTTTGGTTTTGTTATCACATTTATCAATATCATATACCCAACTAGGCTTCAAGGATTAGGTTCAACCAAGCTTCAAGGGGAGAAAGCATGCTAAGCTTCAACCCAACTTGGCTTCAAGAACCAACCCAACCTAGCTTCAAGGGTAGTAACATCTCAATTAGGCTTCAAGGATTCAATCCAACCTAACTTCAAGAGATTGTTACACTTATTAGGCATGCCACCAACAACAAACTCTGAAAATGGAATAACACATTAGCCACACAATTCATTTATTATTTAGTTATCATTTCCATTCTCAATTCTCATCAACATTTAGGCAAACATGTCTTATTTCTTTCAATTGCATCTTCATAGCCAATCACAATGGCTTTACATCACATTTCACATCTCAATTCATATTTTTCATATAGCATCATTGATATAGCATTTCAAAATACATTATCCATATCACACATTATCATTTACAAGATTCACATTGCATAGTACAAACCCTAGTTCATGTAGTATCATATGCATTATCAATTGTAAAATCAAACTCAACCATGTATGAAGAACAAAAACCAAACACAGTAACCAACACACCCAAGGGACACGGCCAAGCTTGTGGCCGTGTCTCCCAAAACAAATTGGCAGTGGCAGACACTGGCATGAGACATGGCCGTGTCCTCTCCAAAAACTCACACACACGGCCAAATTTCCATGGACTTGGCCGTGTCTCTCCAAAACATTAAGTCTTGGCCGTGTCTCTTCTTTGGTTTTGGCCGTGTCACTCATGAACAAACCCTAACCAAAGCCAACACTCTTCTAAATGCATTCTAACACCTTATGCACAACACAAACTCATTCAAATGGATGCAATCAATGACATACACACATATCTTACATAATCATCACAATAATCACTTAAACAACACATTAACATCACATTTAAACACAAGCCATCTCAAAACCCTAATTCCAACATCCTTCATAATCTTTCACTATCAACCTCTACATAACTTACCATATTCAAAACCAAACCCACACCAATTAAATCTTTTAACTTGCAATCAATTTAAACACTTGTAAACACATCTCAAACACACCAAATCAAGATTCCAACCAATCAAACCTCACATCAAACATAACTTCAAAAATAACCAAAGCAACAAAAGAATACTTACTTTAAATGAAGAAATTCCACAAATCTCTAGCCAAATCCTTTGATTCCTTCTTCAATTTGGTTCTACCATCAAGCACACCTCTCTTGCTCTCTCTTTTCTTCAATGGCCGGCACACACATGAGAAGAGAAGAAGAATGAATACAAATCAACCATTTCTTCTTCTTTAAATCTCCACCACAAAATTTAACAAAACAATTACCAAAACACCCCTCATCACTTAATTTAGCTTTTGTCCCTTGCATGCCCAAATATGTAATTTCACAAATCTCAAATAAAATATCTTCTTGCATTGACTCTCTATTTGACTTATGTATATGTTAATTATATCATCATATAAACAACATATAAACTTGTCTCTAAACCCTCTTTCTTTCCCAAAACACATATACATACACATTCTCTTCTCAATTTCTTTTCTTAACACATAACATATACATTCAATCCAATTTACAACAACAACATAACCAATACTTCTAGGGCAAACATGAGGATATTACAATTCTCCCCCTCAAAAAAAAATTTCGTCCTCGAAATTACCTGATATCAAATCTGAAACAACTGAGGATATTGCTCTCGCATAGATTGTTCACTTTCCCAAGTTGCCTCTTCCTTTCCATGATTCTTCCACAAAATCTTCACCAATGGCACTCTCTTGTTTCTCAACTCTTTCACTTCACGTGCCAAGATAGCAACTGGTTCCTCTTCAAACGTCAAATCTGGGCTCACTTCGATAGATTCAAATGGCAACACATGAGATGGATCCAACCTGTACTTTCTCAACATAGAAACATGAAATACATTATGAATACGATCCAACTCAGGTGGCAAAGCGAGTCGATAAGCAACTGGCCCAACTCTTTCCAAAACTTCATACGGTCCAATGAAACGAGGACTCAATTTCCCTTTTCGATCGAACCTCAAGATCTTCTTCCAAGGAGATACTTTCAAAAATACCTTATCTCCAACATCAAACTCTATGTCTCTCCTCTTCAGATCTGCATAAGACTTCTGTCGGTCTGAAGCTGCTTTCAACCTGCCTCGAATCAATTTTACTTTCTCTTCAGTTTCTTGAATCAAATCAGGTCCAATCAACTTACCATCTCCAAGTTCACTCCAACAAAGAGGTGTCCTACACCGTCTACCATACAGTGCTTCGAATGGTGCCATACCAATGCTAGATTGGTGACTGTTGTTATAAGCAAACTCCACAAGTGGTAGAAATCTGTCCTAACTTCCAGAGAAATCAATGACACAGCTTCTCAACATGTCCTCAATAATATGTATTACTCTCTCTGACTGCCCATCTGTCTGTGGATGAAAAGTAGTGCTGAAGTGCAGTCGAGAACCCAAAGCACTATGCAAACTCTTCCAAAACCTGGAAGTAAACCTGGGATCTCGATCAGACACTAAAGAAATTGGGACACCATGCAACTTCACAATCTCATGGATATACAACTCAGCTAACCTCTCCAAAGAGTAATCCATCCGAATCGGAAGAAAATGAGCTGTCTTAGTCAATCTATCCACAATCACCCATATAGCATCATGCTTCCTTTGTGTCAATGGCAATCCAGACACAAAATCCATGGTCACTCTATCCCATTTCCATTCAGGCACTGACAAAGGTTGAAGTAACCCTATTGGAACTTGATACTCTGCTTTAACCTTCTGACATGTGAGACATTTTGATACAAACTCAGCAATGTCTCTCTCTTCAAACCAAACCACCAGTAATGCTGTCTCAAATCATGATACATCTTTGTATTGCCCGGATGCATAGCAAATACTGACTGATGAGCTTCTTCTAAAATGATCCTTTTCAAATTAGCATCATCAGGTACACACAATATGTTCTTAAACCAGAGACTCCCATCATTTCTCACAATAAAATCTCTACTTTTCCCGTTCTGGCAATCTGACACAATCTTTCGAATCTTCTCATCAGCCAACTGAGCCTCTTTAATCCGATCCAACAAAACTGGCATACAATGCTCTCAACTCAACAAGCAACAAGAGCGAATAAACAGTCAAACCTGCCAAAGACTTCCGACTCAAGGCATCAGCAACAACATTTGCTTTACCTGGATGATAATCAATCAAACAATCGTAGTCTTTAATCAATTCCAACCATCTCCTCTGTCGAAGATTAAGCTCTTTCTGGACACCCAAATATTTCAAGCTTTTGTGATCAGTATAGATGAAACATTTCTCCCCAAACAAATAGTGTCGCCAAATCTTCAATGCAAACACAATGGCTGCTAGCTCCAAATCATGGGTCGGATAATTAAGCTCATGCGTTTCAACTGTCGAGATGCATAAGCTATAACTTTACCTTCTTGCATCAGCACACACCCCAAACCCCTATGTGAAGCATCACTGTAAATCACATATGGTTTGCCTTCCACAGGTAAAGTAAGAACAGGCGCTTGAGTCAACATTTCTCTCAACTGCTCAAAACTAGCCTAACACTGATCCGTCCACACAAATCTAACTCCCTTTCGAAGCAATCTGGTGAGTGGAGTAGCTATCAAAGAAAATCCTTTCACAAATCGTCGGTAATAGCCTGCCAAACCCAGAAAACTTCTAACTTCAGTCACTGACTTCGGTGGACTCCAATTCAGAATAGCTTCAACTTTACTCGGATCAACTCTAATACCCTCTGCTGAAACTATATGACCCAGAAAAGCTACTTGGTCCAACCAAAACTCACACTTCGACAGTTTCGCAAACAATTGCTTCTCTCTCAAAATCTGCAACACAATCCGCAGATGCATATCATGTTATTCCTCATTCCGTGAATACACCAATATATCATCAATGAAGACCACTACAAACTGATCCAAATAGGGCCTAAACACCCTATTCATCAAATCCATAAAAACTGCAGGTGCATTCGTCAAACCAAAAGGCATAACTAGAAACTCATAATGCCCATACCTGGTCCGAAATGCGGTCTTAGGAACATCTTCAGCTCTGACTCTCAGCTGATGGTACCCTGATCTCAGATCAATTTTAGAAAACACAGCTGCACCCTTCAATTGATCAAAGAGGTCATCAATTCTAGGCAAAGGATATTTATTTTTAATAGTCACCTTGTTCAATTGCCTATAATCGATACACAACCTCATAGTACCATCTTTCTTCTTTACAAATAACACAGGAGCTCCCCAAGGAGACACTGGGGCGATTAAATCCTTTATCCAACAACTCCTGCAACTGCACCTTCAGTTCCCTCAACTCAGCCGGTGCCATTCTGTAAAGAGTAATCGAGATAGGAGTGGTACCATGCAACAACTCAATACCAAACTCCACCTCTCTCTCAGGAGGCAACCCTGGCAACTCCTCTGGGAATACATCTGGAAACTCTACAACTGTGGCAATGCTATCAATAGGAGAACCTCTTACTCTAGTATCTACCACATGAGCAAGATAGGCATCACACCCTTTTCTAATCAATCTCCTAGCTGCAACAGCTGAAACAAATAAGGAGGCTAGCTGTTCCTGCTCATTAGATACTATCACCTCTCTACCATCAACAGTTCTCAAAGAAACAATTTTCCTTTTACAGTCTACCACAGCTCCATGTCTAGATAGCCAGTCCATACCTAGAATCACATCATATTCCTTAAATGGCATCTCAATCAAGTCTCCAAGGAACTCCTCACCTTGCACCCTCACTGCACTATCTCGGTGCACCTTACTCACAATCACACTATGCCCTAAAGGATTTGTCACCAACACATCAAATCCTAGGGATTCAGCATGCACATCAGACAAAGGCAAAACAGATGCACTAATATATGAATGTGTGGAACCTGGATCAATCAAAGCAAGTACGGAAAAACCAAATAAGGAAAAAGTACCAACTATGACTGCCGAAGCATCTAGCTGCCTTTGCATAACATATATCCTCTGGGAAGATCCAACCTCCTCTGGTCTACTCTTCCTGGATGTAGAACCTCCTCTAGCACTGAACCCAGATTTGCCTCCTCTACTAACACCTCTGCCTCCTCGACCTCCCCTCACACTAGGTCGAGAAGCTGCAGTATCAACTGACATCTGTTCTTGCCTCTCAGGACAATCTCTAACAAAGTGATCTGGTGATCCACATCTGAAACAAACCCCTGCTACACCAGTCTTCCAACAAGGACCACCATGTGGCCTTCCACAATGAATGCAGATGGGAAGAGTGGATCTCTGAATCATTGGGGTCGGAGCACTCGCCACTGAAGCTGCAGGTCTAAATCTCTGCCTCTGTAACTGCACTGACCTACCAGCTAGCCTCTGACTCCTACTAACCCGAGGAACAAAGCTTCCTTTACCTCTCTTAGCAGAAGAAGACCCTGCCTCAAACTGGGGCCTCCTAACCCTAACCTCTTCCTCTGAAGCAGCTGCAATAACTTGAGCTCGCTCTACACTTCGAGCTGCTGCCACTAGCTGGGAAAAATCACGATATCGAGATCCAGCCACTAAGCACATGATAGAGGGCCTCAATCCCTCCTCAAATCTCCTGCATCTATCTATCTCATCAGTTATAATGCCCCCAGCATACTGGCTCAATCGAATAAACTCAACCTCATATTCAGTTACAGTCTTGCTATCTTGCTTCAAGCTCAAGAACTCCATCTTCTTCATGTCTTTGTACTCCCTAGGAGTATACTTCAATTCAAATTCTCTCAGAAAATCCGCATATGACAAGGTTGGTGGATCATCCATAAAATGGGGCACTGTCTTCCACCAATCGTATGCATCCTTCTGTAGCAAAGATCTTGCATAGTCAAACTTTTCCTCTGAGGTGGCTTGCAACTAAATGAAAATTCTCTGTACTTTATCAAGCCATTGCTCCGCTACAGCTGGATCAACTGTACCAAGGAAATCCTCCGCTCCATACTTCCTTAGTTTGTCATAGTGCCTCATAGATACCAAAAGCTGAGGGGGTTGTGGCTGTGGTTGCACTGGTGCTTGCCTCAAAGCCTCTACCACATGCCTAACCCAAGCTGGCGGAACCTCCTCACTAACTGGTCTTCCCGACACCGAAACAGGTGCCTCCTCAGCACTATCAACTCTAGCTCTATCCTCCGGAGCTACACTCTCCTCACTACCCTCAACTGACTGACGCAAATGAGGATCCATCACAACTTATGTCTGCAAACACAACAGATTATACCTTATTAAAGATCAGAGATTGCCAATCCCAAACATGTATTTTATTTCAAAACCAACTTTTTAAAATCAAAACATTTCTTTTTCTTACATTTTACCTAGGTTGAGAATCTCAAACCTAGGCTCTGATACCAAAACAATTGTAACACCCCCACATTCAATACATGCACACTACAAACACCACAATGTAGTATACATGCACTAAACATAGGGATGCTACGGATTTTCTTAATATTAAAAAAACATTTTTATATAATACCATCATCTTTCTCAATATACATTATAGATAATAAGTAATCAATTTGTAATACATTATAAAAAATAGGTAGTTACTTGTAATACAAAACAAAATAAATATATAGATACATTTAGTTAATACACAGCGGAATTTATAAAATATTTACATATAAGAAACATTTAAATCCATATTTACAAATGTGCATATGTTTACATTATAAATATTACTTTTCAAAATATAAAGAAGTAGTACATGATTGGCAAATCTCTTCTGATCTTTAAGTTCCCAAAATCAACTCTTCAAGGTCTACTCTCACTCGGTCTCGATGAACTCTCGGGTTCAACTCTATTACCTGCGCGATCAAACACTATCGCGCTCAGCCGACGGCTTAGTAAGACAAATCATGCTAATGTTATGCATTAGTGCAATGCAATGCCACACAATTTATTAATAAGAACAACATCATAGATGTAAAGCTAGCAACATACTTTTACATTCCATAAACCACAATATATGTACATATCACATGTCAACATCCTTTTATATATCTCATTAGTTAATCATTTTACCATTCATGAATCATATTAAACAAAGACAAGCATGGGCCCAAAACACACTAATATGCCATTCAATTTTCAGAGTTAATGTTTTGGTTTTGTTATCACATTTATCAATATCATATACCCAACTAGGCTTCAAGGATTAGGTTCAACCAAGCTTCAAGGGGAGCAAAGCATGCTAAGCTTCAACCCAACTTGGCTTCAAGAACCAACCCAACCTAGCTTCAAGGGTGGTAACATCTCAATTAGGCTTCAAGGATTCAATCCAACCTAACTTCCAGAGATTGTTACACTTATTAGGCATGCCACCAACAACAAACTCTGAAAATGGAATAACACATTAGCCACACAATTCATTTATTATTTAGTTATCATTTCCATTCTCAATTCTCATCAACATTTAGGCAAACATGTCTTATTTCTTTCAATTGCATCTTCATAGCCAATCACAATGGCTTTACATCACATTTCACATCTCAATTCATATTTTTCATATAGCATCATTGATATAGCATTTCAAAATACATTATCCATATCACACATTATCATTTACAAGATTCACATTGCATAGTACAAACCCTAGTTCATGTAGTATCATATGCATTATCAATTGTAAAATCAAACTCAACCATGTATGAAGAACAAAAACAAACACAGTAACCAACACACCCAAGGGACACGGCCAAGCTTGTGGCCGTGTCTCCCAAAACAAATTGGCAGTGGCAGACACTGGCATGAGACACGGCCGTGTCCTCTCCAAAAACTCACACACACGGCCAAATTTCCATGGACTTGGCCGTGTCTCTCCAAAACATTAAGTCTTGGCCGTGTCTCTTCTTTGGTTTTGGCCGTGTCACTCATGAACAAACCCTAACCAAAGCCAACACTCTTCTAAATGCATTCTAACACCTTATGCACAACACAAACTCATTCAAATGGATGCAATCAATGACATACACACATATCTTACATAATCATCACAATAATCACTTAAACAACACATCAACATCACATTTAAACACAAGCCATCTCAAAACCCTAATTCCAACATCCTTCATAATCTTTCACTATCAACCTCTACATAACTTACCATATTCAAAACCAAACCCACACCAATTAAATCTTTTAACTTGCAATCAATTTAAACACTTGTAAACACATCTCAAACACACCAAATCAAGATTCCAACCAATCAAACCTCACATCAAACATAACTTCAAAAATAACCAAAGCAACAAAAGAATACTTACTTTAAATGAAGAAATTCCACAAATCTCTAGCCAAATCCTTTGATTCCTTCTTCAATTTGGTTCTACCATCAAGCACACCTCTCTTGCTCTCTCTTTTCTTCAATGGCCGGCACACACATGAGAAGAGAAGAAGAATGAATACAAATCAACCATTTCTTCTTCTTTAAATCTCCACCACAAAATTTAACAAAACAATTACCAAAACACCCCTCATCACTTAATTTAGCTTTTGTCCCTTGCATGCCCAAATATGTAATTTCACAAATCTCAAATAAAATATCTTCTTGCATTGACTCTCTATTTGACTTATGTATATGTTAATTATATCATCATATAAACAACATATAAACTTGTCTCTAAACCCTCTTTCTTTCCCAAAACACATATACATACACATTCTCTTCTCAATTTCTTTTCTTAACACATAACATATACATTCAATCCAATTTACAACAACAACATAACCAATACTTCTAGGGCAAACATGAGGATATTACATTAATAATTTAGGTTACTGACTTAATATAAAAAAAATGATAGAAACCTTGTAAATAGCATTAAATCAAAGATTTATAATCAAACCTCCGTTTGTTGGTTCCACCAAAAACTAATTTCTAGATGAACAATAACAAAGGCAATGCTGCTGCCTTTGATGAATTGATTATTGCTAATGTCTCTAGCTTGCTAGGGTTCTCTCTTGGCCGATCGAATGGTTGAGTCTCCGATCCAATAAAATATTTTTTTCCTTCCAATCAAATTCCTTAATTCTGTATTTTAATGTGGTATTTAT
Organism: Garcia nutans; assembly: GCA_947685225.1. Taxonomy (NCBI): domain Eukaryota; kingdom Viridiplantae; phylum Streptophyta; class Magnoliopsida; order Malpighiales; family Euphorbiaceae; genus Garcia; species Garcia nutans. The sequence continues at coordinate 7,188,908 of CANTUV010000013.1, forward strand.
AGGAAAAATCATAAACCTAAATCTAATTGTCTAAGGAAACTAAAACTAATTAGGAAAAGAAACCAAAACCAAATAGAATTTGATTTAAGAAAAAACTGCGCTGGCAAAAAAACTACTGGCGAAAACTGAGAGCGCTGGCTGGGAAAATTGCGAGCGAAAATTGCGAGCTGGCTGGGGCAGGCACCAATTTGCCGCTGGAAATTCCTGTGGGCGAATTGGCCTGTGGCCGATTCACTTTTCGTCACCGATTTTTTTGTCGCCGATTTTTATTTATTTATTTATTTCTATTTATTTAACTTTACCATTTTTATTTTTATTAAAAATTATAAATAATAAATACTAAAATAAATATTATTTAATTAAAATACCACAAAAATTATTTTAGACTATATAAAAAATATCGGACCAAACTGGGTCAAAAATTAAGGGTTTACAGTTTGCCCCCTGCTTGAACGATCTGAATCTACAGCAAAAGAGAGTGAAAAGCAATAAGACTTAATTTTTCTGAGATGGTTTAGGTTTTGGGTTCTGGACCCTGTTCGAGTTCTGGACTCAAAAAAGGCTTGGCTTCTGGACCCGGGATGGTTTAGGTTCTGGACTTAAGGGTAATTTTGGGTTCTGAACCCGAGCTAAGTTCTGGACTTAAGAATAATTTTGGATTCTGGACCCGAGCTTAGTTCTGGACTTAAGAGTAATTAGGGTTCTAGACCTGAGCTAAGTTCTGGACTTAAGAGTATTTAGGTTATGGACCCGAGCTAAATTCTGAACTTAAGAGTAATTAGGGTTCTGGACCCGAGCTAAGTTCTGGACTTAAGAGTAATTAGAGTTCTGGACCCGAGCTAAGTTCTGGACTTAAGAGTAATTGTCTGTAAAAAATAATTGTAGTCAGTAGTATACTAAAGGAATTTGTAAAAAATTTAGCTAATTTTTACCATGCACATATCTTCTCCTTGCCCCCTGCGTGTAAAAATATTTTAAAAGTGCAAAAATATTTATATATACGCAAGTATCAGAATGATTAAATTGAATAATTGAGTTTTCTATTTATTTACTGTGTATTTACTGTTTATACACTATTCACCACTATTTATTTACTATTTGTAAATAGTAACTTACTATTCATCAATAGTAAAATTTATTTTTTCTCTTTCTTTCACGAGAATATTGTTCTCCTTTTGTCTATTCCTTTGCCATTCCTCTATATAAATGCAGTAGATTTCTTCATTTCATTTACAGCAAATTTCTTCATTTCATTCATTCATAGATATACATCTTTTATTTTAGAGAGTTTAGCATAGAGTTTTGAAAAAAAAAATGATGCTTCAAGATCAGAAACTTGATCTAATGCTGAGTTATTTGAGTTTATTCAGTGGCATGAAGATGGAAATATAAGTCTACTAGCCGGGATGCCGCTTCATCGCAATTCAAATCAAAAGAGCAAGGTAATTATTTAATTATTTATTTTAACAGCAAATTATTTTTCATTTTTGTCATCTTTTTTATTCTTTTTTTGTTTGTGTTTTTATTATTATATTTTCCATTTCCCTTTTCTATGTGTTTTTTTCTTTATATTTTTGTTTCTTTTTTTGTTTGTTTTATTTTTTTTGTTTCTTTTTTTGTTTGTTTTCTTTTTATTGTTTTGTTTTTTTAAAGATTTAGGAAAAATAAATCAATTAGATGAATATATTTAAGAATTTAAATAAATAGATAGACTAAAAATAGAATATAAATAAATTTAGCCTAACACTGGTATTGATATAATGATATACTTACCTTGTGTTGACTTACCTGGCTTCGTGTTAGAGTGATCATTGCGTTATCCGGGGTGGAAGGTGTGTTTATAAAGCCCGATAATGGTATGATGTAGTGCCTTCTCGAGTAAGATGAATTATCCGAGATTGCGGTTTTGAAAGCTTTATCTTGCAATTACCATCCGAGGAGTATCCGATAGACCGGAGTGTGGTTCAAGCATTGTCAGAATGGTGGATGGACACGACCCATACTTTTCACCTACCTATAGGAGAAATGACCATTGGTCCGGTCGATTATATAGCCATAACTGGTATCCAGTACTATGGCCTTCCGCTCCCCCTTACCAATGATATTCTGACATTCGAAGAAATCCAACAGTTAATTGGTATGGAACCATCATTTAAAGGGCCTTTCAAGATTAAAATTGAGCCAATTCATAGTTATTGGATGAACTACAAAGGATGGGTTCACAGAGACACAGCCAAACAATATGCTCGAGGATTTTTACTGTATTTGCTCAGGTCGACCATTTTAGGCAGCACCGAATCCGCCATTCTTTTGTCGGTATTCAGGGCCCTTACTGATATGAGTATGGTATCGCTTTACGGTTGGGGTGAAGCTAGTCTTGCCTGTCTTTACCATGGACTTGACAAAATTTGCAGAAATAAGAAGTCTTTTGTTGGCTTTATGGCGGTTGTCGAGGTACGCTTCTTCCACCAATGTAAATTCTATTCTTATTCTTGCATGAATTTGATTTTTATTATTATTGTAGGCATGGGCATATGAGCACAATCTTGTGAGGGTGCCTGGTATTTCTCGAGAGAGAATCGGGTATCCGAGATTAAATTTTTGGTTGTCTGATCATATAGAAGTTCCCGGCTCTCACCATGTGCATACCCAACGCTTTGTCTTGAGCTGCTTAACCTGGGGCCAAGTAAAATAGCATTAGTATACTTTAAAATTTATATAAAAGTTCACTTACCTTATGTCTTTTTATAGGTCAATTTGTCCTGGTGGAACACAAAAGAGCAGATGAACTAGACTTCCTCCATGAACGTCGCACTGCCTTTTCAACATACCCGCCGAGTCATTGCCGACCCTGTGTCTAGTGGCTGGTTTCTCAGAGAGAGAGAGTATACGAGTGGTTTCTTGGTCTCGAGCAGTGGAGGATCTCGATGCATTGCCTGGAATATATTTTAAATATCACATCAATGCTGAAGAATGCATGGTAGTTGGCTCGGCACGGTTATGATGTTGAAACATTTCTCTATCCACCGGGTGCATCTTATACCTAGTTTATTCAAATAGGGCTCTTGAACTTTGGCATATCTCCTGTTGGTGTACGGGAGATTCTCAAGGAAAATGAGGATAGAGATGAAGAGGAGTATCATGGAGAGGGAGGAGAGTTTATTCCACATCTCGAGGCTAGCACTTCTCAGGTAAACTTTTACCATTTTTCCATTGCAATCACTTCTTTCTTAACTTATTTTGACTTTTTTAATGATTGTTGCAGGCTGTTGGCTCATTTGATCATGGGGCTGGACCTTCTTTTACTGCTCCTTCATTTGCTCATTCTAGTCCACAGGATATGCCATCTCATCCACAGGGCGTTGACATGAATTACTTGGTAGGTTTTCTTGTTCCATGATAATTTATACTATATGTATGCATGATTATGTATGCTCTTACTCTTTTCCTTTATGGCTCACAGCGGATGCTTGAAGAAAAAAATAAGAAACTTCAAGAAGAGTTGGCTGCTAGTCGTCAACAAGTTTCCCATTTTGACAATTTGTACCATCAGTCAGAGCAAAATTTTCGAGACTTCCGGTTTCAGGGGATGAGAGATACTGGTGCTTCATCATCTAGAGGCCCCCAAGCTGATGACCATGAGATTCTTTTGTCTACTTCGGATGAGGACCGTTATGGATCTGAATTCCAAGATAATAGATATTCTGGCACTCCTACTTCAGGCGGACTTGGGACGGGTGATATGCCTCCTCCTCCGACATGCGATGATTTTTTCAAAGCTTTATTTGATCTTCTACCACCTCCTTCTTAGTGATGTATGAATATTGTATCAATTGAGAAAACATTATATAATAAGTATAAAAATAATAATGATGATATATAATTATATAATTTTTATTTTTACTGCAACTCTTTTTTTTTCTTTTTTTTTTCCTTTTTTTCTCTTTTTTTATCATCATTATTGCGCTACAATTTTCCTTTTCACATTCACAGTCACACCAATTAACTAAAACCAAATGCAACACGGAAATTAAAGAACTTTCGTCGCCAATTCCCTATCCTCATGCATCTCGGTCTCACACTTTTCCTTATCAATTTTGGAACAGCATAATCATCCTATATAAATCACTTTTCAAGCCACAATTTCATACAGAAGCCAGGAAAACTCCTTTTAACAATTCTGATTTTCCTTCATTCATCAACAATGACCGAACTCCGTTTGAAGAAAATAAAAGTTTTACTTAAAAATATAAATGCCATTCATTGAAAATAAATATCTTAGTCAAAAATTGATACTTTGAAGTGTTTTCAAAATGTTAAATTGGACCATTCTTTTTTACATGCCATGACTTCTTTTTGGAATGTAGATTCTAGGACATTTAAAATTAATGGCTTTGAAATATGTCCCTTGATTGAAGAATTTGAGGTCATCCTTGGATATCTAAGAAATCAACAAATGGCATTACCTATATTGATTTCCAAGACTCAACAAATGATGCAGATGTTATTTCAAATCTCAAAGCCCGAAGTTCTACAGTTGATGAGAGGTGAGAAAATTCTGCTTGGTCCCTTAATTGACTTTTGCCTTTCTCATTTGGCTCCTACTAAGGCATGGGGATGTATGCTTTGTCTATGCTTGCTTGGCCAATTCTTGCTTATTTCTTCTGATGGCGATATCGATCCGTGAGTATTGGATATCATGGACCAAATGGAAGGAGGCTTGTTGCCGATACTCGTAATTTTAGCCGAGACTTTAGTTGGATTAGACCAACTTAAATCGGGATTATCAAAGAGACTGACTGGGAGTCCATTATTGCTTCAGGTAATTACCTAAACTGCCCTTTCAGGTTTTCAATTTAGGTTTTTCTTCTTCTTCTTTTTTTATTTTTTATTTTTTATTGCTCTATTTTTTGCCTAGTCCGCCCATGCGGGTTTTCGAAACTAGCGAGCTGTCCTAATTTTTTCCTAAGCCGCCCTTGCAAGTTTTTAACTTAGCGGACCTTCTTCTTTTTTTTTTAATTAATTAGATTTTTTCTTACAGATTTGGCTTCAGTAGAATCTTTGCTTGCTCGATACTCCATCTATGAATTTTGCCAGATATCTACCACGACATCATTCTGCTAGGAAACTACTCCATCCTGCTTCTTCATATGCCGACTTGGTTGATTGGATCCACTCACGCGCTGAAGTCAACATCCGTTGGTTGGTACCTTGGTGAAAGATTTCTTGTATCACCATGCGGACATACTTGATGTATGTTCCTCTTGCTACTCTTCATCGAGGTACTTGCTATGACCCTCGCCGGCTTGACCGTCAGTATGGAGCTGAGCCTCGAGGTTCTAAATTCACTTCCTATTTAGACATGCCTTGCCTGACCGAAGCCTACTTGGATCGACTGAAGCAAAGCTAACCTGCATGTTATACTTATCGTCTGCCATAGATTTTACATTTATCAATTTCTTTAGAAAGCGTATTGTTAGGATGCAAAAATAATAGAAATAATAATAAGAGATGTTTCTTTTCCTTTTATAATTTGTCATCACCTTTTGCTATTGTGCTTATTTATTTCATCCATATTTGGTCAAATACTTATAACAGTGCACATAGAATAATTTTAATATTAAATCTATTTTATTAAATTGGGGAACAACCAAACATAAAGCCAGCATACACAAGATCACTCCTTTTGCCAACTAGCCCTTTCGGGTTCTCTAATTGACGATTTTCTCTCGTTTAGCCCTAATTGTTGCCTAGCCCACCCTTTCTGGTTTTCAAAACTAGCGGACTGCTCTAACTTTTTCCTAGGCCACCCTTTCTGGTTTTCAACCTAGCGAGCTCTTTTTTCTTTTTCTTTTTTTCTTTTTTTGTATACATAAAACCTCTTCAACCTGTTAATGTTCACTGGTTCACTAAACTCGTTCCCGTCCATGTCTGATATCTTCACTGCACCCTTATTCAAGACTTGTTTCATGACATATGGCCCTTCCCAGCTAGGCCTAAACTTACCTCTTGGATCAGATACATTAGGCTTACATTGTTTCAACACAAAATCCCCGACTCAGAGTTTGCTGATCTTAACCCTTCTATTGTAGGCCCGAGCTATCTTCCTTTGATATAGTTGATGATGATACTGTGCTTTTAACCTTCTCTCCTCTAGTAAAGCTAACTGTGTGTATCTGCTCACTACCCATTCCATTTCAGGCAGTTCAGCTTCCAAGACCACTCTCAATGACTTGATCTCAATTTCAATTGGCAACACTGCTTCCATCTTGTAAACCAAAGAGAACAGTGTCATTCCAGTCAGTGTACGCATACTTGTTCTATATCCTCACAAAGCAAAAGGAAGCATCTCTGGCCAATCCTTGTATGTCTTGGTCATCTTGGATAGGATCTGCTTAATCATCTTGTTTGTTGCTTCTGCTGCACCATTAGCCATTAGTCTATAAGGAAAGGATTTGTGATGATGGATTCAGTACTTCGAGAATAAGTCCTTAACTGCTCCTTTAAACTATACCCCATTGTCTAATATCACACTGTACGGGACCCCATACCTGCAGATGAGGTTCTTTTCAATGAATCTAGCCATCTGACTTGCACCCAGTTTTGTTGAAGGATTTGGTTACGACCAATTTTGAAAAATAATCTACCGCTACTACAATGAAACGGTGACCATTTGAGGCTGTCGGATGTATCTCTCCTATAATGTCGATACCCTAAGTGGTAAAGGGCCAGGCTGAAGACATAAAATGCAATTCTTCAGGAGGCATGTGATTCAAATTACCATACATCTAACATTGTTGGCACTTCTTTACGAACTCAACACAATCTCTTTCCATGGTCAACCAGTAGTAACCTTGTCGAATTATCTTCTTAACTAGGGCCAAACCACTCATTTGTGGATCGCAACTTCCCACATGTATTTCTGACATGATATGCTCCACTTCAGGCTTCTTCAAGCATCTCAAATGCATCCCATCAGGCCATCTTCGATATAACTCTCCATGAAAGGTGATGTATTGTAAGGACCACCGCCTTATAGCTCTTCTTTCTTTCTTTATTGCCCCTAATGGGTATTCCCTTTCCTCCAAAAATAATCTTATAGTATCATACCATATTCAAAGCAAGGAGTTGATAAACTGGTCAAAATCAGAGGCTTAAGGAATATGCTGACAGGATTTTTCCATACCGAAGCCAATGTGGCTAGGGCATCAGCCATCTAGTTTTCTTCTCTTGATAGGTGTATAAACCAACACTCCTTAAAGTTCTTCTTCATCATGGTCAAGTAATGGTGGTATGGTTTTAATTTCTCTTCTTTCAACTCCCACTCTCCATTTACTTGGGATATTACTAGCAACAAATCTCCAAAAACTTCCACCTTATCCACCTTCATAATTATTAGGGTTTCCAAACCAAAGATACATGCTTCATACTCCACCTTATTATTGGTTGCCCTGAATTTCAACTTTTTGGCTAAAGGGATAAGATCCCCTTCGGGCGATTCTAGTATGACTCCCAAATCTGCTCCTTTCCTATTTACTACTCCATCAAAATACATTTTCCACCCTTGTACTTTAATTGCCTCTAAATGTTCATCCAGAAATTCCAAGACTACCTCTTCGCTATCCGGTAATGGTTGTTGGGCCAGGAATTCTGCCATTGCTCTACCTTTGATTGTTTTTCTGGTTACATACTCAATCTTAAATTCTTCCAATATTATTAACCATCACCCATACTTCCCAATCAAAGAGGATGTCTCTCTTAAGTACTTCATTGGATCCAACCTAGAAATTGCTTGCACACTATAAGATTGAAAGTAATGCTGAAACTTCTTAGAAGACCAAACCACAGCTATACAGGTCTTTTCAATGATACTATACTTAATTTCATAAGGTAAGACCTTTCTACTCAAATAGTAAACTTCATGCTAAATCCCTGACTCATCTGCTTGGGCTAGCATGGCTCCTATTGACTCTTCTTCTACTACTAAGTATAGTAATAGAGGTTTATCGGGTTTAGGTGGTTTCAAAATAGTTGGATTTAGCAAATACTCTTTTATTCGTTCAAACGCCTTTTGACATTCTTTATTCCACAGGACCGGCTGATTCTTTTTAAGCAATTTGAAGATAGGCTCACATATTGTTGTGATCTTTGCTATAAACCTGCTAATGTATTGTAATTTACCAATGAATCCCCAAACTTCTCTCTCCATCTTAGGGGCTGGCATATCCCTGATTGCTTTAACTTTGTCAGGATCAATCTCAATGCCATTCAGACCAATCACATGTCCCAACAATTTGCCTGAGGTAACCCTGAACACACACTTATTCGGGTTTAATCTTTAGCTTATATTTCAATCCTCTATCGAAGAATAATTCTAAGTTTTGGAAGTGTTGTTCCCTTGTATCTGATTTCACCATCATATCATCAACATATACTTCAACTTCTTTGTGCATCATGTCATGAAATAGTATGGTGGCCATCCGTTGGTAGGTTGCTCCAGCATTCTTTAAGCCAAACGACATCACCCTATAACAAAATATACCCCATGTAGTAATGAAAGTAGTTTTGGCTTTATCCTCTTGGGCCATTAACACTTGGTTGTATCCGAAAAATCCATCTACAAATGAGTGTAGCACGCTATAGGCTACACTATCAATGAGGACATCTATATGGGGTAAAGGAAAATCATCTTTAGGGGAAGCCTTGTTTAAATCTCTATAGTCCACACAAACCCTTATTCTTCCATCTTTCTTTGGCACGGGTACTATGTTGGCTAGCCAATCTGGATATTCTATCACTTCAAGGAACTTTACTTGTATTTGTTTAGTGACCTCTTCTTTAACCAATTTAGCCCACTCAGGTCTTAATCGCCTAAGCTTTTGTTTGACAGGTTTCATGTGAGTGTATGTAGGAATAAGATATTCGACTATGTCTCGATCTATTCCAGGCATATCCTCATAAGACCAAGCAAATACTTCTCCATATTTTTTGAATATTTTTTCAAATCTCTCTCTCATTAGGAGTAAGGTCGGATGTTATGCTAATGTTTTTAGGATTTTTGATTATTCCCAAGTTTAATGATTGTGTGTCAACAGAATTAATATTAAAGATGTTCATGTAACTGCAATTTGAATGTATGCAACCATCAGGAGAAACATCACACAAGTAAGCAAAATCAGACTTTATTGCATTCATTTTGGAAAAGAAAACATCATCATCCTCATACAAAGCAGACAAATTAAAATCAAAATCAAAATCATTGTTCTCAAAATCATAAGGCAGAATATCTTCAAACTTCTCTTCAACCAGGGCAGCAATCTCCTCCGGTGTCTTCTCAGCTTTCAGGATAGCTTCCTTCTTCTCTTTCGGATTGGACTCTTTATTGACTGGCAGGGTGAGCTCTTTCTTCACTTGTTCCACTAGCTCGACAACATCTGCAAAAATTTCAAAACTCAGGATCAACTTTCCCATGAATATGATTAGCTCGGGCTTTCCTTGGAGCGGTCCCATGTCTGGAGCTTTGACAAAGATCTCTTCAAGTGGCGGGAAGCCCAACTTCTCATTCTTCTTTGGCTGGACATCTTTGTTGGCTTCATCATATCCCAACCCCTTCTTGGAAGTTTGAGTTTAAAATCTGGAAGTTTTGTCAAACCGGCCTTGCCCTTTCCAAGACCAACTCTGGGAAGGTAATTCATGCTCTTCATCATGTTCAAGACCTTAGAGTCCACTACTTCATCATCAAAAATTGTATCTATTTGGAAGCCATTGAGAGACCTCTCAATCATTAGAGTATTAACAACCTCATTATCTTCGGCCTCAATGACTACTGTCTCATCTCTGTTAGGTAACTTTATCTTTTGATGAACGGTGGAAGGGATTCCACCAAGAGGGTGAAACCATGGTTGTCCCAAGAGTAGGGCAAAGGTAACAGGTATGTCTAAAACAACAAATTCAACAATAGATTTAATTGGACCAACCTTGACGGCAGATTTGAAAGTTCCTTCGGCATGTCTCTTGGTCTTGTCATAAGCCCGAATGGTTACCTCAGTCGGGTTTAGATCCCTTGTTGACATGGCTAGTTTTGGCAATATTTTAAGTGGGCAAACATTTATGGCAGACCCATCATCAACCATTACACATGGAGTCCTTTTCTCTTTGATTTCTATTTTGATAAAGAGAGGTGGATGTGATCTCTCCCCTCTTCCGGTAAATCTGCATCTGAGAAAGATACTTCTCCCGTATTAACTTCGCTCTTCTTTTGAATATCTTCACATTTCATTACTCCCTTAATTTTTATGAAGTTGATCAGCTCCTCCAGTGTTATAGAGGTGGAAATTGGCATGCTGGCCAAGGTCTTGGCCATAGTTTCTCGGTGTTTTTTAGAAGTAGCCAATAAATCCCAAATGTTAATATTTGCCTAGGTTCTTTTCAATTGCTTGAGCACGGTATCATCTTCCTCTTCTTTATTCCCTACTTTAACTTCCTTTCCTTTATTAACTTCTACCTCCTTGGGCAGTGGCCTTGCATAAGGCTTACCGGATCTAGTGTTCATTACTTCATCTTCTTTGGGCTCAGATGTAACGCCCCCATACTCTATATAAGCACTATACATATACCTAGTATACATACAATGCGTATATAAAGTATAAGAATGTTACTTTTCGTTTCAATTTAAAAACCTTTATCCAAGTACAAGCAATATTATATTAGTTTAAAGAACATTTACAAAAGTCATTATTCTTATCAAAACTACAACATAATTAATATTACATATGTATGCATCACCCTCTAGTTGGTCTTGAGATACTCTTACCCTTTTCGTGGCATAATAGCTAGACTTCTAGATCATCCACATAAATACCTGCGCAATTAATTATCCGCGCTAAGCCCGAGAGCTTAGTAGTATAAATAAATATTAAAATATACTTTACAAAATAATCATACCTCATGTTTTTAGCATTATGTTCTATTGTTCGCTTACCCCGTTTTTTCCTTTCTCAATGCATTCTTCATATATTTCCACTAATCTCATAAAATTATACACAAATTTACATAGAACATTCACAATACAATACTTACCATTTCTATCTCATATACATATACATATACGTCATTTCAACAAATCACCTTTCCATGGCCTATCCAAACCTTCATGAAAACAATTCTTACAAATTCCACATTCATATGCATTGTACACAACATACTATATTTTCATAAACTCATATCTCAACAAAGCTCCTCAAGCCATATTCACTTTCAATATATCAATACACACATTACAAAATCATACTTCATAACATTGTATTATTCACAAATCATTAAACATAAATCATATTTTCATCAAAAGCATTCATAGATCTCATTATTCATTTATTTCAACATTTGGATATCACATTGACAACAAAGACAGACTCGGGCCCAACAGACACTAATATGTTATTCAAAGTTCAGAGTTACTGCTTTGGTTCATAATCACAATAATCAAGCCCGTAGGCATCATATATCAATAACTCTATCCATGGATAGTGTAACAGACCCAGTCTCTTGGACCATCAACTCGACATGAGGAGATCCTCAACCCGGCAAGACTGTTACTTGTAACAGACCCAGTCTCTTGGACCATCAACTCGAATAACCTCGAGGAGATCCTCAACCCGGCAAGACTGTTACCAATCATATATCTCATAATCATAATTATCATAGTGTAACAGACCCAGTCTCTTGGACCATCAACTCAACATGAGGAGATCCTCAACCCGGCAAGACTGTTACCTTTTTTTTATTTTATAGGCATGCCTTCTTTCTTTCAATTAAATCATCAGAGCCAATCACAATGGCTTCACTTTACATTTGTTTTATCATAGCCAATCACAATGGCTTCACATTTCATTTGAATCCTCATAGTCAATAACAATGGCTTCATTTCATATTATGTCTCAAATCATATTATAATATTTCATTATTCAATTGTACATAACCACATACTTCATCATATCCTTCACATTGTATATATATAATATCATTGGTATAACACCACAAACTACATTATTCATATCAAACATTACAATTCTCAAGGTTCACAATGCATAAGACATAACATTGTTCATATAATATCATCATTGATGTACACATATATAATTTACCTTATTCTTAGATTTGGAATCCTCAATACACATTTGTTTAGGTCATCTTTATTTTAAGTATATTTAAATTGTAGATACAAGAAGACATTTGGAGGATCCAACCATGTAAGAGCAAATAACAAACACAATATCAAACACTCTCATGGGACACGGCCAAGCTTGTGGCCGTGTCTCTCAACACAAACATCCAGTAGCAAACACACTCAAGGGACACGGCAAGGGACACGGCCGTGTCTCTCAACAAAAATCCCACAGTGAAAAACACAGGCAAGGGACACGGCCAAGCCAGTGGCCGTGTCTCTCCAAAACTCATCCAACACGGCCAAGTTTGCCCTAACTTGGCCGTGTCTCTCATAACTTGGCCGTGTTCTTCAAAGATTCAAAGACCAAATACTTCAAAATCCATCCAAACCCTTCCAAATTCACACCACCACCCTCTAAATTATTATCTTTGTTTATGCTTATCAATTTCCTATCACTTTAGCATTTATATAACTTCATTATATCATCATAACAATCAATATATATATATATATATCACTATAACCAATTACTCAAAGTACCAATTCATTCATACTAAACCCTAACTCAACAATTCATCATCATCCTCACAATTTCCCAACTTATCATCACTTAAATACTAATTCAACACATTTACACACTTCAATCTTTCCTTATAATCATCTTACACACCAACCATCACCTCAATCAAAAGAAATCAAAACAAGAATATAAAAACTTACATATATCTATATAATCAATAAAATCAACTCAAGAGAGAGTACTTACTTGAATATGTTGCCAAATCTTCATCTCCATCTTCAATACTCTTCAAATCCTTAAGAAATTTGATGAAAATCATCACATCTCCCTATCTCTCTCTCTCTCTCTCTCGTGCAAGAACCAAAAAGGAGAAGAAGAAGAAGAAAGAAAATATCTTTCTCCTCTTCTCACGATAGCCATATATATATATATAATAATAATAATAATAATAATAATAATAATAATAATAATTATTACTTATTTCTAAAAATCCTCCACCACACCCTTTCTTCTCTTGACTTTTCTTTTGACCAACTTATATGTATTATATATTAACATATATACAACATATACATTCCATTTACACAATCATTTCTTTTGCAAAAACATATATACCTTTAATTCAAATCACACAACAATTGTATTAAAACTTCTAGGGCATATCTTGGGATATTACATCAGACCAGGTCCATTCCTCCTTCTTGGATACAAGATCATCATCACTGTCGCTTGAATACCAAAACCCATTCACAACACAAATTGCTACTTCTTTACCCACCATAGCTTGTTTAATTTCGCCAAATACCTCTCCTTCTTTGATTGCCTCTCCACCCACATCTTGGAAAGAAGGCATGACAAATTTTCATGCAAACCTCCTCCAATCATAAAGGTTGCCAGTGGTGGTACTCTATTGAACCTTGGTAATAGATTGTCTTTGGTGTTCGGCTTGTTGAGCTCTGGTAGCTTTCCACTATCAATCAAATTTTGGATCTCATGCCTCAACCTCACACTTCTATCCGTTTCATGCCCTTGCATTTGATGAAATTAACAATATGCTTTAGTGTCAAAATTAGGTGGAAGAGACTTAGGCAAAGGACGAGGATTTAAGGGTTGTAACAATCCCTTCCTTTGAAGCTTATTGAGAACCCAAGACATCAGTTTCCCCAATTCTGAAAATTATCTTCTTGTTCCTTGGTTAGTAGCATTAACACCAACTACCTTTTGCATGCCTTGGTTACCAGACTGATAGTTTCCTTTCTCGTTCCTTTTTGTTGAAAAATGGTTCTTCTCCCTTTCCCATTCTTCAATTTGTAGACCAGCTTGGAGAAGATCTTTGAAATCACGGATGAGTGTATGAGACATTCTTTCATGAAGACTAGGTAACACCCCTCTCACAATCATTCTTATTTGATCAGATTCATCGGGCCTCTTTTTTAGCAAAGCGGCCTTATTTCTCCATCTTTTCACATAGTTCATAAAATTCTCATTTGGTCGTTGCTTAATGGACTCAACTTTCATTAAGGTAACTTCCATTTCAACATTGTATCTATATTGTTGGATGAAGGCCTTGTATAGCAGATCCCAACTCTTTTGTGTTCCTTCTTCTAAGGTATTGAACCAATTTTGGATACAGGATCCAATGAGAACATAAAGTACCTTAGAGTTTGAGCCTTAGTAGCTCGGGCAGACTGCATAGCAGTGATATACTGCTTCACATGGAGGTGAGGATTTTCGGTTCCATCAAACTTTGCAAAAGATAGCATCTTGAATTTGTATGGAACTTCTTCGTCTAGCTCAAATAATTTGTCAACTTCAGACATTTCTTCGGTTTTCAGCTTCTTCTCAAATTTCTTTTCTAAATCCGCAATCATTTTTTCAATATCAGAAGTCTCATTTTTCTCCATAGCTGATCTTTCAACAATCTTTGGTTCTTTCTTCTTGTCTTGAGGATCTTGGAAGTATTGAGCCCAATCATCATCATCATCAATGATCACCTTATCATCATTAAAAACCACTTCACCAACTTTAGCCTTCCCTTTGTCCTTTGGCTTCTTAGTGCTAGCTGATGCTTCGGCATGATTTCCTAAAATTACAGGCAACTGGTTCTTCATGGTCTCAGCTAGGGCCTCTTTTATTTCTTCCATCTTGGCATTCAGGGCGTCGTCCACCATTCTTTGAATTTGTTCGGGCTTCATTGCTTTTGGTGAGCAAGTGATTGAGTTGATACTAGATTCTTCATCTCCGGCATAGGTCGGATTGTCGTAAGCTTTTGAACTATCATAATCCAGGGCTGTGAGCCAGAGAGGATCAATGATATGAGATGCAAATGTATGCATGTATGCATTTATGCACAAACAATAAAAAAAAGATAATTAGGACGTTCCTTCCAACCTTGTAACTTTCACACACGAATGGTGAGTCTCTTTTCCTAGGTAATATGGTTAACAAAATACCAACATGGGGTATCTTGTTTTCGAATAATTTCTTCGGACGTTTCCACCAATAGTTATATTTTCAAAAAATGGAAATTAGTTCATGATAATTCCCATTAAATAGGTTTTAATCCATTCAACCAACTAAAGTAGCTTTTATGCTATATTGGATTAAAACTAAATTAAGAGGTTTATTATAAATAGATTTCTCACTTGAAAAATCAACTAGTGAAAAAACAAGCCCATGGTTAATTATTCTTAGTATAAACAAGGCTCACAATTAATTTTTGGTATTTCATAATTGCTTTTTGGATAATATCATGATAAGAAAGAATAGAATAATAAAAAGACCAACAGAATCAACTTCTCTTATCCCCAGTGGAGTCGCCACTATGAGCGGGGATTTTCACCCCCACTCCCAGTGGAATAGTTCTTGCGACTTCGGCACTGTTTAGGCTCGGGGCCTTAGAGAACACGGGTCTAAGCCCGAAGAAAATGCAGTCGCCACCCGGACAGACCGGGAAAAAGAAAGGGGTGGATGACTCAATTTCTAAGGAATCCCCAACCACCTAATGAGTTCGGGAAGTTGGGTACGTGTGCGGAAGGTGAGAAATGGCCCAGCACCCCCACAATGCCCGGTTCATTAGAACCAGCCTCCTTTGGAGGTCTTAATATTATAAAATTCTTAAATATAATAATATTATCCATATTACATGCAACAATTAAAATAAAGCATCATTATATTAAAATTAAAGCAATGTCCAAACAAAGAAAACAAATGGACACCCATCCGAGGACGGAAACATGTCCTTACATCGTTCATGTCTAAACTAAATAGGACACCCACCAAAAGGTGGAAACATGTCCTTTACATTGGCTCAAAATATAAAAGCAATTTAAATTACATAAAATTTAACTAATCAGGTACCCACAAAGTGGAAACATACCTCTTACAATTTTAATACTAAAACAAACAAATAATAATCATAATAATAAAGAAAATAATTATCCATGGTAAATTAAATAAATCAATCATTGAAATTAAATAAATCAACCATCAAAACATATAATAAACTACATAATCAAATCTAAAATTAAATAAAGTAATAAAGATACAAATTTAGGTTTATGTCTCAATTTAGAGTTCTTTAATTAACATTTAGGGTTTTGGGATTTTAGAATTATTATTATAATTATTTAGGCTACTATAAAGATTTTGAAAATTAGAATGGATTAGGTTTTTATGAATTTAAGAAAGTAGTAAAGTTTTTTGGTTAATCAAATTAGGGTTTAGGAGTAACATCATGAAATTAGGGTTTTGAAATCTTAAGACATTAGGGTTTATAACTCATGGTTACTGAATTGTGATTTTTGGTTTACTGGATTATGACTTTAGGGTTTAGATTTACTAGATTGGATTTTAAGTTCACTGGATTAGGGCGTTGATGAATTTGTCATTGTAACATCATAAAATTTTTGAAAATTTCTAATTTTTGGAAAATTTGATAAAATAAATTATAATTTAAAAGGATAAATTAAATTAATGGTTTTAAATGAAAATGAAGGGATTTTAAATGAAAAAGTGGAATATATGTGTGATATATATGCAAAATATACATAACATATATAAAAGTCAACACTTTTTAAAAGAAAAGGGTATTTTGGCAATTAAATCTTATAAATTCAAAATTAATAAAATAATTCAAAAACAAATTATTTTTGAATGGAAAAGGGAAATTAGGACTTTTAATTTATTAAAAAAATAATTAAATAATTAAATATTAAATTATTTTAATATATATCTATATATATGTGGTTAAAAAAAAGATGAAAGGAAAAGAAATATAAAAGTCTTCATCTTCTTCTTCTTCTTCTTCAAGGATGTTTTCCATGGGAGCTGAAGACCAAGGATTTTTCTTCTTCCATACTCCATAAATTGAAGGAATTAACAAGTTTCAAGTGGATTTTTGGTGATTTCCACCAAAATTATTAAGTTTCCATCTCTTATCTTTGAATTCCTAGGAAATTTGGATTATGTGAGAATTTTGATTTTTATGTAGTATGTTATAATTGTTGAAATTGGTGTGTATGATGTTATTTTGGGTAGTTGACAATGATTCTAAGGTTAGATTGAAGAGATTATGGAGTTTGGTTAAAGAATGGTGAAGAGAGAGAATTTAGGGTTATGGATTTTTGGGATTTTGAAAACATGAACTTTAATTGTGCAAATTGTTTCCAAATGAGTTGTTTTTGTTTCATAAACAAGTATTTTAAAGTCAATTATTAGATTTGGTGGTGTTGGGTTGGAGTTTGAGAATGGAAGTGGAGATTTAGGGTTTTAGAAAAGTGATTTTCCAAAGTGGTTGAATTGTGTGATTTTATTTGTTTAAGCATGTTGTTTAGTTTTAAAAGTGATGAATATAAGCTTGGAATGAGTAATGGATCGTGTTGGAATGGAAAACCTTCAATGGGGGAAGGTTATGCCATTTTTGAGATTTTGTGTATAAGAGTGTATTTTTATAATGTAAATGATTTAAATGTATTAAAATATGTTTTTAATAATATAAATAAACTTAAAACACTAATTTAATTGTCGTAGAATGGAATTCTAATGTTGAAGTAAGGAAAGGCTAAATTTTTAAAAAATTTGTAGGAGTGATGTATTATTATGGTTTAATGTTGGAAATGCCATTAAATGTGATACTAAATGATTATTTACTATCACATTTGGTTTAGGTTTTGAGGGAGGTTGATTTGCTTCATCCAAGTGGTGAAGGGCAAGTTGGAAAGATTGGATTGAAGGTTGTTTTTAGCTTGCTTTGGGTTGTTAGTGGAGGTATGTACAAACTTTGAATATAATATTTATATTTGCATAACATTTGGACTTAACACATTTTGGTTGGAAAATGTGTTAAGCTACTTGGTTTATTGATTGTGTATGAATAATGTGATATGACATTTGTAATATCATATATGTGTTAAATGCATTGTGAAAAGCCATTGATAATGGCTAAATTGTGTAAAATGTGAAATATGCATATTATGTGAAAATACCCAAAGTAATTGGGTAATGTGTTGTGAATGCAAAAATGAGATATGTTTAATAATGAAATGAATTGATATTGATAAAAATGAGAAAAATGAGAAAAATGAGAAAGATGTGAAAAATGAGAAAAGTGAAAAAAAAATGTGAAAATAAGGCAATGTGCCTAGATTGAATATGTAAAAATGAGAAAGAGATTAATAATGAGAAAAATGAATAAATTGTATGCCTAGTATGTTATTCATTTTCAGAGTTCTGGGTTTGGCAGCATGCCTATGATTGCCTATGGGCTACACGGTGGAATAGTGAAAAGACTGGTTCGTAAGCCAAGCCAGCGGATAAATATGATGTTTTTGGGGTGAAAAAACTGGGTCGTAAGCCTCAAAAACTATAGCAATCTAGCCGGGTTGAGGACCAAGATACTGGGGCCTAAGGGTCTAGCCGGGTTGAGGTCCAGGAGACTGGGCTGTTACATTATCCATGGATATATTGCCTATGGGGCTAGACACATGGTGCCATTATGGACCAAAGCATTAACTCTGAAATTTGAATAGCATATTAGATCCTTTTTGGGCCCATGCTTGTCTTTGTTTTAATGTGAATTATGAAATATTTGAAAAATATAAGAAAGTGGAATGATGTGACATCTAAATGCATTGTGCATTGGTATTGCATTGAGTTATATTGTTATTATCAAAGTTTGTACCACTAGGCTTCGTCTTAGCGCTATTGTTTCCATCGCGCAGGTGACAGGGTAGACCCAGCTGAGCTAGAGAGTTCTTCTAGACCAAGTCGTGTCTAGACTTGTAGTTGAGCTTGTTGAGTTGCTATCGAGATTAGAAACACTACCAGCAGCATATATATATTTTTATGTTATTGTACATTTTGAGTATTATGCATAATATATTATGTTTTGGATTTTACGTATTTTATATTATAAAGAATGTTTGGGTCAATGTATTTGAAAAGGGAGAGTATGTGTGTTTTAAATTTTATATATCTATATATATAAATGTTTGAGAAACTTGGTTAAATTGAGAAGTATGGTTGAGATGGTTGTTGGAAATTATTTGGGAGTGTTTTCTTTTTGCAGGTTGAGTAATTGCTAAATTTTAGGATATCTAAATTACAGACAAAACTCTGGCGAATTTTTTCCAGAGATTTTTATATATATTATTTATTTGGGGTTCTTATAACAAGTAAATAATATTTATATTCTATTTAAATTTTATATATTTAGAATTTGAAATTTGAAATTGGAAATGTGAAAAAAAAAATTTAGTAAACCGGTTTATGACATTTTTGTACCGTATATGCGTATTTTACATATGCTGGAAATATGTATTGTACGTATATAGGATATAAAGGTGTTACAGTCATAAAGTTTTGATGCTTTAAGAATTTAGGGTTTAGGAAAACTAGGGTTTACTGTATTGGGTTTTGAGAAAATTAGGATTTTTGATATTTTGGAAAATATATTTGATCTTAGGATTTAAGAAAACAATTTAGAGTTTTATAAAAATAATTATGATTTTTAGAAACTGTAAAGAAGATTAGGATTTGGAGATTTAAGAAGACATTTGGAAATTTTAGACAAAAAGTTAGGGTTTAGATGAAAATAGTTCGAGGAAAACAATTTATGATTTTTAAAGTTTTGGAAACAGAAAAGAAATTTAGGGTTTTAAAGTTTCTGGAAATAGAAGAACAGTTTTAGGGTTTTGAAGTTTTGATCAATAACCAAGGCTACTGGATGAATGTACGATTTAATGTAAAACATATTACTAAGTTTAATAATTTACGTTACTGACTTAATATCAAAAACAAACAATAGAAACATTGTAAATAACATTAAATCAAAGATTTATAATCAAACCTCCATTCGTTGGTTCCACCAAAAATTGATTTCTGGATGAACAATAACAAAGGCAATGCTACTATCTTTGATGAATCGATGATTGCTAATGTCTCTTGCTTGTTAAGGTTCTCTCTTGGCCGATTGAATGGTTGAGTCTCCGATCCAATAAAATAATTTTTCCCTCCGATCAAAGTCCTTAATTCTATGTTTTAATGTGGTATTTATAGAAAAAAATCATAAACCTACTTCTAATTGTCTAAGGAAACTAAAACTAATTAGGAAAAGAAACCAAAACCAAATAGAATTTGGTTTTAAAAAAAAACTGGGCTGAAAAATTACGCTGGCAAAAAAACTGCTAGTGAAAACTGCGAGCGCTGGCTGGGAAAATTGCAGGCGAAAATTGCAAGCTGGCAGGGGCGGCGCCAATTCACCGCAGGAAATTCCTGCGGGCGAATTGGATTGTGGCCGATTCACCTTCGGCGATGAAATTTTTCGTCATCGATTTTTATTTATTTATTTATTTCTATTTATTTAACTTTACCATTTTTATTTTTATTAAAAATAATAAATACTAAATACTAAAATAAATATTATTTAATTAAAATACCATAAAAATTATTTTGGGCTATATAAAAAAATATAGGACCAGACTGGGTCAAAAATTAAGGGTCTACACAAGGGACGAGTGAGCGAAAGTTAAGTTCTTAGTTTTAGGTTTTATAATTTTATTATTAAATTATATAAAAAATAATGTAAAACCTAGGATGGACCCAGCCTGGCCAAGGATTTTTAGAGGCCAGCTACCCAACCCGAGCTAGGCTTGAGTTTGGCTTAAGAAACCACGGCCCAACCTTAAGCAGGTTCGGGCCTGCTCAACCCAGCCCACACCCTTCAAGTTGGGCCAGGTTTTCTAGGCCAGCGGGTAACACGAACACCCCTAACTAAAAATGTTATGCTTATGCATTTGCCATTACAACTTTAGTTTTTCATAAACAAGTTTTTAAAGATTTTAAATTTAGTATTTAGGGAAATTGTCTAAGATTTTGCCATGGAATTCAATGCTCCAAATGATGATGCATGGTAAAATGTAGAGTTATTAAGCAATGGTGACACACTTGCATTAAAAAAAAGAAGCAATGGTGACACACTCACTATAAAATATATTAATGTCCTTGAAGAGTTCAATGAAATTATTGATATTAAGCAGTTGAAGGTTGTTCAACAATTGGAGGATTTCAAGAAGAGGTTTAGGGCAAGAAGTGTCAAAGTACAAGATAATAAGTATCATAAGATTGTTCAAGGCTAGATAGTTTATGTATCCTAAAGTTTCAAGAATTGTGATATTAAGTTCTATAATGCTATGATTGATGAAGTTTAAAATGAGCATCATAAACTTAATATGAGTGAAGAAGAGTGTTGTTGTCATTTTGAGCTTCAATGGCATTATGGTTCAATGAAGAGAGAAAGAATTATTGCAAATATTTGTGAAATTTATATTACTCCATAAGGTGATCCAGCAGATTCATCATCGACCCCTTTCTTAGAGCTTGCAAAATAGAGAATTGAGATTGGTTCTTTTAGCAATTTATATAAGGTTCTTGAGTTTTTTTTTTTTTGTAGCATTGAGGAGAAGAAAAGGGATTAGATTTTCAATTCAAACAATAGAGGGGAGATTTCATGTGTGAGTGGGGATTTTCGCGCCCACTCCCGGTGGAATGGTTCTTGCGACTTCGACACTGTTTAGGCTTGGGGCCTTAGAGAACAAGGACCCAAGTTCGGAGAAAATGGAGTCACCACCTGGATGGGCCGGGAAAAAGAAAGGGGTGGATGACTCGATTCCTAAGGAATCCTCAACCCCCTAATGGGATTGGAAAGTTGGGTACGTGTGGGGAAGGTGAGAAATGGCCCAGCACCCCCCACAACACCCGGTTCATTGGAACCGGCCTTCTTTACAGGTCTTAATATTATATGATTCTTAAATATAATGACATTATCCATATTACACACAACAATTAAAAGAAAACATTAATATATTAAAATCAAAGCAAAGTCCAAGCAAAACAAATAAATGGACATCCATCCGAAGATGGAAACATGTCCTTACATCACATGCCTAAATAGGTCACCCACCGAAAGGTAGAAACATGCCCTTTACATTGGTTCTAAAATAGAAAAGCAATTTAAATTACATGATTTTTAACTAATGAGGTACCCACCAAGTGGAAACATACCTCTTACAACATTTGGAAATCTAAATAAGTTAATAAATGTAAATAACCATTTATAATAAATCATTCATCAAAGGTACTAAATATCAATAAAAAGTAAACATCCATCCATTATAAATAAAATAAACCAAGCATTGAATTTAAATAAATTAAAGCATAAGAAATAAATCAAAGCATAATCAAATATAGAATTAAATAAAGCAAATAAAAGTCCAATTATAGCTACTGTTTCCATTTAGGGCTCTTTATTTCCTGTGTTTAAGGTTTTGGAATTAATGGAATTTGGCTACTGTGACTTTAAGAGAATTAAAATAACTTGAGGATTTTATGTTTTAAAAGGTTAGTAAGACTCTTTGATTAATCAAATTAATGTTTGGATAGTGAAACCATGAAACTAGGGTTTAAACACTTTAAAATACTTTGATTTGTGATTTATGGCTATTCATTGAGTTAAGGTATTTAAGCTTACTGTGTCTAAATATGGTTTTAAAGTTTTAAGGAATTAGGATTTAGAAAAATTATGATTTAGGTTTTAAGGGTGGTTAGGGTTCGGGTAATGAGTTAAATTTTAGAATTTGAAAATCAATTTGATAATTTTATGGAGTTTATGAAAATAAACAAATGATTTAAGGTTTTTAAAAGCAAAAAGGTAGTTTTTAAGGCTTTTGGAAAGAAATAGCATATAATCTAATGGTTCTAATGATTTGAAATGTTAAATTAAGGTTTTAAGATTTTGATGAAACAAAAGTAGCAATTTTATGTCTTTTGGAAAATAAACCAACTGTGAGCAGGGATTTTCAACCCCACTCCCGATGGAATGGTTCTTGCGACTTCGGTACTGTTTAGGCTCGGGGCCTTAGAGAACATGGACCTAAGTCCAGAGAACATGGAGTCGCCACCCGGACGGGCCGGGAAAAAGAAAGGAGTGGATGACTCGATTCCTAAGGAATCCCCAACCCCTTAATGGGTTTGGAAAGTTGGGTACGTGTGGGGAAGGTGAGAAATGGCCCAGCACCCCCACAACGCCCGATTCATTGGAACCAGCCTCCTTTACAGGTCTTAATATTATAAAATTCTTAAATATAACAACATTATCCATATTACACACAATAATTAAAAGAACGCATCATTATATTAAAATGAAAGCAATGTCCAAACAAAGCAAATAAATGGACACCCATTCAAGGATGGAAACATGTCCTTACATCACATGCCTAGATAGGACACCCACCGAAAGGTAGAAACATACCCTTTACATAAGTTCTAAGATGGAAAAGCAAATTAAATTACATAATATTTAACTAATGAGGTACCCACCAAGTGGAAACATACCTCTTACAACTTTTGGAAATCTAAATTACTTGATAAAAGTAAATAATCATTCATCATAAATAAATCATTCATCAAAGCTATTAATCAAAATATAAAATAAACATCCATCCATGATAAATTAAATAAATTAAGTATTGAAATTAAATAAATTAAAGCATAAGAGATAAATCAAAGTATAATCAAGTATGGAATTGAATAAAGCAAATAAAAGTTCAATTATAGCTACTGTGACTTTTTATGGAATTAAAATAGATTAGGGTTTTATGTTTTAAAAGGTTGGTAAGACTCTTTGATTAACTAAATTAATATTTGAATGGTGAAATCATGAAACTAGGGTTTTAGACACTTTGAAATACTTTTGATTTGTAGTTTTAAATGGTGATTCATTGTGTTTTTAAGCTACTGTGTAAAGTTGTAAAATTTGTATTTTTATGGTTTTTAATGTTTTAAAAGATTAAAGTTTAGAAAAAGTTGGGGTTTAAGGTTTTAAAGGGTTTAGAGTTTATTATTTGATGTTTAGAAGTTGAATTTGGATTTAGTGTTTTTAGAATTCATGGTTACGGGTGATGCATGGAACTTTTAGGATTAAAAATCAATTTGATACTTTTATGTGATTTTATGAAAATAAACCAAACAAATTAAAGTTTTTATAAATAGAAAAGATTTATATAATTGGAAAAAGTGTTTTTAGGATTTTTTTTGTGAGAAACAGAACATGTTTTAAGATTTTATGAATTTAGAAAACAAATTTTTGTTTTGGGGTTTTGAAGAAATAAAACTAATAACTTTAAATTCTTTTGGAAATAAAGCAATGGATTAATGTTTTTAACTTTAGAAAAACTAAATTAAAGTTCAAAGGTTTTTAATTTTGAATAACACAATTTCCTAAATTTAGCTACTGTGTAAAAACAATTAAAGAAAATCAATTAACACATACCTTCTTTTGATGATTCCTCCAAAAACAATTCTTCTTAGATGAACTAGCTCTAAAGACAAACCTTTTTTGCCTTTGAATTGCTTAAATCATGATGTTGCTCCTTTAAAAATCAATTGAATTGAATTTATTACTTTTCCTTCACTGATTTGGTTTTCCAATTTCCAAGCTACTGCCAAAAATTTTTCTCCCCCAAAATTAATTGCCTTTGGTCCTTATTTATAGTGGTTTGAGGTTGTTTATTCCTAATTAGTTAAGGTAAGTAATATTAATAAAAAAAAACCGAAACCTAATTGAATTAGGTTTTGAAAATTTTGCGTCAAAAAATTTGCGCTACCGAAAAAAATTACCGCAGGAAAAAATGCGCTGGCAAAAAAAAACTGCCGCTGAAAACTGCAGCAGTGGGCGGGCTGGGGCGTCTCCCGCAAGATTTCTATTTTTTCCTGCGAGCGAAATAGAACAGTTATTTCGCTTGCAGGAATTTCCTGCGGGCGAAATAGCCCAAGGCCCGTGCGACTGTTTTTTCGCTGCCGATTTTTTCAACTCCGATTTTTATTTTTATTTTTTGATTTTTATTTGTTTATTTTTATTTTTTATTAATAAAAATTAGATACTAAAGCAAAAATTATTTAACAAAAATTATTTTGGACCAATTAGATAACAAAATTCATTTTTGACTAAATAAAACATATTAGACCGGATTGGGTCAAAAATTAAGGGTCTACACCAACGAAATAAGGTTTTTAAACTTTGAACAAAGGGAATTAAGGTTCTGGGATTTTTTATTTTGAAAGACCAAATTGTATAATCTAAGCTACTGTGAAAAGCAAAAAAGAATTTAATACATACCTCCTTTTGATGATTCCTCCAAAAATCGTTTTCCTTGGATGAATTAAAACGAAGACAATTGCTCCCTTTGATGGTTTCTTTCTCTTCTTCATCTCTCAAAAATTCAGATTTGATTTCACTGCTTTCCTTCACAGATTCGGTTTCAAAGTTTCCTCTAATTTCCTCCCCCAATTCTCATTATTTCTGATTACCTCTCCTCCCTTTTTGTGTTGTTATTTATAGAGGTTTTTTTATGGTTTTTTTCTAGTTACTCACGGCATACAATATTTAATAAGAAAAGGAAATCGAAACTTAATTGTATTAGGTTTCGAAAAATTTGTGGCAGAAAATTTCGCTGGCGAAAAAAACTGCTGCGGAAAAATTGCGCTGGCAAAAAAAACTGCTGCGGAAAAATTGAGCTGGCGAAAAAAATCTACCGCAGTTGGCTGTGGCAGGAGGCGGAGAATAGGCCTGAGGGCCAAGCCCGCGCTGGAATTTTCGGCAATGATTTTTTCGTCACCGATTTTTCCGTCTTCGATTTTTATTTTTATGTTTATTTTTTATTTTTATTTTTATTTTTATTTTTATTTTTATTTTTATTTTTATTTTTATTTTTATTTTTATTTTTTATTAATAAAAATTAGATAATAAAGCAAAAATTATTTAATTAAGATAACAAAAACCATTTTGGACCAATTAAAATATATTAGACAACATAAAAATTATTTTGGACTAAACAAAATACATTGGGCTGGACTGGGTCAAAAATTAAGGGTCTACAGTTTGCCCCCTGCTTGAATGATCTGAAACTTTAGTGAAAGAGAGTGAAAAGCAATAAGACTTGATTTTTGAGATGGTGGAGTTTTTGGGTTTTGGACCCGGTTCGAGTTCTGGACTCAGGGATAATTCTAGGCTCTTGAACTAAGCAAAATTTGGGTTCTGGACCCGAACTAAGTTCTGGACATAGAAATAATTCTAGGTTCTGGACCCAATGGTAAAATTTAGGTTCTGGACCCGAGCTAAGTTCTGGACTTAGGAATAATTCTAGGCTCTGGACCTAATGATAAAATTTGGGTTTTGGACCCGAGCTAAGTTCTGGACTTGGGAATAATTCTAGGTTCTGGACCTAATGGTAATTTGGGTTCTGGACCCGGTTCGAGTTCTGGACTCAAGGATAATTCTATGTTCTGGACCTAAGAAAAATTTGGGTTCTGGACCCGGTTTGAGTTCTGGACTCAAGGAAGATTCTAGTTTCTGGACCTAAGGAAAATTTGGGTTCTAGACCCGGTTCGAGTTCTGGATTCAAAGAAGATTATAGGTTCTGGACCTAAGGAAAATTTGGGTTTTAGACCCGGTTCGATTTCTGGACTCAAGTAAGATTATAGGTTCTGGACCTAAGAAAAATTTGGGTTCTGGACCCGGTTCGAGTTCTGAACTCAAGGAAGATTCTAGGTTCTGGACCTAAGAAAAATTTGGGTTCTGGACCCGAGCTAATAAAAATTTTTCAGTTCAAAAAGTTTGGCTAATTTTTATGCATATGTCTTTTATTGCCCCTGGGTGTAAAAATATTTATATACCCGCAATTATTTGAATGATTAAAGTGAATAATTGAATTTACTGTTTATTTACTATGTAGTCACTGTTCATGCAGTATTTACTATTCATTCATTTCACATTTCATGAATCACATTTAAACAAAGACAAACATGGGCCCAAAAGACACTAATATGCTATTCAAACTTCAGAGTTACTGTTTTGGTCTATAATCATAATCATCAATACATCTATCCATGGATATTCAACTAGATTTGAGCTTACGACCTAGTCATTTCACTCAATCTAGTTTCAATAATTTGTTTTTGAGGTTTACGACCCGGTCATTTCACCCCAAAAACATCACATTTCACATTTTCCAACTGGAATCGGCTTACGACCCGGTCATTTCACCTATCCAGTGATTCATAGGCATGCCGCCAAAAACAGAACTCTGAAAATTGAATTAACACATTAGGCACACAATCATTTCATTTATCTCTTTATCAATCTCTTTTCATTTCATTTCTCATAATTAATTAGGCAACCATGCCTCAATTATATATTTCATTTGCATCATCATAGCCAACAACCATG
Organism: Garcia nutans; assembly: GCA_947685225.1. Classification (NCBI taxonomy): domain Eukaryota; kingdom Viridiplantae; phylum Streptophyta; class Magnoliopsida; order Malpighiales; family Euphorbiaceae; genus Garcia; species Garcia nutans. Next base: position 7,216,376 of record CANTUV010000013.1, read on the forward strand.
GCATCATATCTCATATGATCTCAAATCACAATAAAACAATTCAAATGTATATAATCAATGGCATTAACACACATTTTACATACTCATCACAACATTCATATTATACCAAACATAACATTATTAATATACATCAACAATGCATTATGTTTCCTAATATTAATATACATCAACAATGCACTACATTTCCTAACACATTTACAACCAAATGTGTATCAAGTCTCAAAGTCATATGCATTTATGCAATAATGTAGTTTGTACTTACCTTAAAACCAACTCACACCAATCTATACACTTACTCTTCCAAGAATCCTCAACACTTAGATTAGGGCAATTCAACCTCTTCACAACCTAATCCAAAAGGAATATTAGCAAAATGACCATATGAATAGTAAATTCTAGTTTTGGACTCAACTTAATCCTTATTTTGAAAAATTGTATAAAATAATATACTTGACTAAAAACTCTAAAATTTTTACAGAATTTAGTTTTACATCTTAAAATCATTCCTTTAAAATTTCAGATCAAACTGAACACAAAATCTTGGTCAAATAGTTCACCCAACCAGACTGCTCCAATTGCCCTGCATCCTGGCAGCAGTTCTGAACTTTGTGAATTCCGTAAATTAAATTCAATCAATGTGGTTCCAAATTATTTTTCTCAAATACTAGACTCACTAAGCAACAACATATCCAAAATTCAATTGGATATTATTTTTCTACATTTTATTAAAAATCCCGAAAGATAGCTGTCTCAGTTAAGGTACCTGCTGGAACAGGTCTAATAAAAATAATCTTTTCAAAATCATAACTATTCCAAAATCAAATCAACATATTTTTCAGTCATTCTAGACTCATAGAGGCACAACATATCAAAAATTCACTTCAAGAACATTTTTTTATATTTAATTAAAAATCATACAAGTCACGGCCTTTACTAATTGTAAAACAGAAAAATTTCAACTTCACTAAACACAACTCTTACTCTTTCATCACCAACACCAACCTAACTTCTTATCCTTAATTCAATTTCAACACTTATAAACACACCACAACAACCTTAATCATACTATCAACAATAATTCATCCACCTCAAACACAACTTCAAAAAGAACAAAGGAAATTAAGAGAGAGAACTTACTTGAATATTATGCCAAATCTTCAACATCCATCTTCAATTCTCTCAAAATCCCTATGGATTTGATGTGAATATTAGTAAAATCACATCTCTCTCTCTCTCTCTCTCTCTCGTGTAAGAAGAAGAAGAAGAAGAAAAATATCTTTTTCCCTTCTTCTTTTCATGTTTATCATATATATATATATAATAATAATATAATATAATAAATTATTTCTAAAAACCTCCACCACACACTTTTCTCCCTTTGACTTTTCTTTCTTCTTTTTCTTTTATTATTATTATTATTATTATTAATTAATTAATTATATAAACTTACTTTTCCTACACCACTTTATACATTATGTATATGTAATATATATGTTGGTATATGTATATCTCTTTTATATTTCCTTTATATTTTCCATATTTTTCAAATACCACATAAATATATATCATCCTTCATATACACCTATTTCTTATAATATTTTCCTTACATATTTTACCAACATATCTTCTCACAACTACCATTCCAATGTACACCAAAATCGGGTATTAAATTAATTCATTTATCTTCTTTTGACTTTCATTAGTTTAACTTATATATGTTATATATACCTTCACTTCTTTTCTCCTTCCATTAAACATACTCCTTAAATCCAAATACCACAATAATTATTCCAAAACTTTTAGGGTGTACCTGGGGATATTACAATTCTCTCCCCCTTAAATAATTTCGTCCTCAAAATTATCTAGTACAATAGCGATCCATTCTTAACATAATACCATCTTAACTTTCATATGAAGTTAATTATATTCTTAAGTTATTATGTCATCACATCATATAACTTTTACTCTCTCCCTTAGAGTCAATCATCTTCTCTAAATTTCATAACTCATCATTAGATCTATTTATATATCTTATTACTTTTTTATCCAAACATTCAAAACATCTCATTACATTCCCAATTAATTTATCTTGATGCAAGAATCAGATCATCTTATATTATACATGTACTTTGTCTAATTATTACATTCAAGATATTTTATTACTTCATCTCTTTATAATTACTCTCTTAACTTCAACCTTAAAAATAATTGATTATCCCATCATTAAAATCACTTCCAGAATAGACATTTATCACACCTTAATTGATAACAATATCCTTATTTTTCCTACGCTTAATTTTTTTTTCTTTTTTCTTTCATTTACAACTGATTTAACTCAATACATTCACGTTCATTTATTTATTAGAATATTACATCATATACATTATCACTTAAATCTTATGCTCCTAGTACAACTGTACACATTAAATTTCAATAATGATTCATAATCTTCATAGAATCTAGATCAATTGAACTATTTGTCACAATATACCCACGTTTCAATCTTGTTTAATTCAAATCAACAATTAATTTATTTAAACTTATCATGAAATTTCACAATATATATATATATAACTTAATTCCATTAGAGCAAACTTATATTCAAATCCTGATCTCTTCAGATCCATATTCAGTAAAATTATCATGATTACAAATCACTTTAAATTATCTTTCAATATACACATAGTTTATTTTCTACTATCTTAGTATAATTTCCACCAATTCTCATGATAATCTCATACCATACTTTCCATCCATAGTTCACTCACTTAAACCTTAAGTCCATTCACTTATTCACTTTATACCATAAACATATTTAGTATAACTTTCAGTCACATTTTGTAATTTCCCCTTTTTAATATCTCCTCACATTTCATACCATTACGATCTTTATATAATCAGCTTTCTATCACATTAGCCATAACTCAAAACATTTTACATTTCTCTTTTCTTTCCTTACTTTCCATAATTATAACCAAATTTCTAACAAAAAAAAAATGATAAAGTATAACTTTACCAATCATAATTCTTAACCATGTTTCTAGAAACATAATTATCAATCTCACCAAAACTGCACTACAGTCATGTTATCTCAGTTCCAAATCTATGGATAACAAAATTAATCGACCAAAATATACTAAACAAATCATAGAATCATAGGAGATTAATGGTCATGCCTGAAGCTTATAAATCCATACTGTTCCTTTATTATTCAACTTCCAACCTTTCTAATTACAATGCTAAATCATATCACAAGAATTGCATATTCATTCTCTAAACTTTTACTACACCAAGAGTTAACACATTTCAACTCTATCTCAAAACAATTTTCACTCGATTATGTTCATCATTAGCCTAACTCATGTTCAACAATATTATTAACATCTCTTATGTATACATATTCAATCATATGCAATTCTTACACAATTTCCCTTTTGTTACTCCATTTCGAATCTATTTCTAATCCATTTACAATCTCTTATTATACACATATGCATAAAACCTTCCCACATGTGGATACCTTGGGACTCAAAATATTATATAATCATCAGGTTCAGTGATTACCATAACAATTTCACCATCCAATATTACTCGAGTCCATTCTCACTCTTAATTTCGTTACATAATCCATCTAGCTTTGCACAGTTCAAGACCTAATCTCTCTTAGGTCCACTAATACATGCAATATCATTCTTAATATCATTATACCAGTAATTATACCACCTACATATTCATAGGCCACATCCATAATGTGACTCACTTCCCACATTTCTTACATAATACAATTACATTCATATCAAAAAACTCATCTCACATATCCTATGCATGTATACACTTAATCATGTAATTTTATTTAATTTTCTCTTTTGCATACAATCTGTACAAATTTAATGTTTATCATTTTTCTTTGAACATTATCATACTCATTCTTTTGACATGATTTAAATTATTCATCAACACAACAAATATATACATTCTAACCATAATAACACTTCACATATATTCAAGTCACATTTCTAATGTGACATCTCTCTCATTTATTTTTTTTAAAGCATTTAATGTACCTTCATATCCATTTTCACCCTTTCCAGTCAAATGACTTAAAGTAACTCATTTTCACTCGCTCAATCACTTTTTTTTTTCAAAACAAATTCTCATACTATCAATCTCATTACCCAATTCGTAGTATTCTCGTATGCAAGAATATTCATTGCAAATAGCTCATATGTTTAATATCTAAATAATCTTTATCAACATTCCATTAAAATTCTAAATTCTCAAATCACTATTTCACCTAAACTTCAACTTACAATTCTCATCTTTTCTTAATATCAACTTTAAAAACATCTTATATATATACCACAAAGCAACATCCAAACATATAATTTTCACAATTATTAAGCTCATTTCAAAAATCCAAATGTCACATATTACCACCATTAACATGAGCTTTCAAAATATTCAAACATATGTCATTTCTAACATTGAAATCACAATGTTGCATTAAAATAACAATACAAACAATACCAATATATCTTTTTACTTAACCAACATCATCTCTTTTTCTTTTAAACAAAACTTTAACTTTATACACCCAAACCTTAAATGATCACATTTTGTCTATACCAATCAACTCACTCAATGTTCCACCATATTTCCTTCAAGTTAAAAATTTCTATTCTTTAATTTATCAATTAAACTCATATGAATGTTTCCATATCATTTTTCATTTTTTTTTTCATTTCATGTAGAACTTCATCCACATACTATCATCCATCTCATCTAATTCAAATACATTACAATTCACATAATGCCACATCCGAGACCAACCTAGGTGTTAATGCATATGCATGTATTATAAATTTCATTTCAAAACTTTTCTTTTTAATTCTCTTTAAGCTTTTCAAAACTTTCTCTTTTTAATTCTACTTAGGCCGAGAATCTCGAACCTAAGCTCTGATACCAAAAATTGTAATACCCCTTCCCAGCCTACATGTGTAAGCCGAGTAGAGGAGCCTCACTATTCTAATGTTGCTACCAATTTTACTTAATTCAAATTTTAGTTCCGGTTTTACAGAAATTTTGCCAGAGGTTCGCCTAGAAATTGGATCCCAAGTGTCGACAAAAACTGTTTTTTCTGATTTTTGAAAATATTTTTACACAAACCAATGCAATCAATTTCAATACACTCCCAATGAATCCTCCTTATACCCTCAACTACAAACCTGCAAGAAGAGTTCACACTTCTAATACAAAATAAGTAGAGGTTTATTATTATCACATACTACTAACGTACAGTATAACTGTAACACCCCCATACTCTATATAAGTACTATACATATACCGGGTATACATACAGTACGTATATAAAGTATAAGAATGTAACTTTTTGTTACATTTTAAAAACCTATATCTGAGTTCAAATAATATTACATTAATTTAAATATAGAACATTTACAAAATCATTATACTTTCAATAATCTTACATATATATGATAATCTTGTCTTTACCAAAATTTCATTTATACATATGAATACATTCTTGTTAGAAATACAACATAACGAAATTATACATATATGCATCACCTTCTAGTTGGTCTCGAAATACTCTTACCCTTCTCGTGGCATAACATTTGACTTCCAGATCAACCACCTACTCACCTGCGCGATTTATACAACCGCGCTAAGCCCGAAAGCTTAGTAATACAAATAAATATTATAAACATACATAACAGACAATCATACTTATATGTTAACTTCATATATTATTATTTTCTTATCATATTTTCCCATTTTAATTACACCTTATATATATTTCTACTAATCTCATAATTATATACATAAGCACGTATTTCATTAATACAACCCACAATTCCATGACTTATTAAAACATTCATAAAATAATACTCACAATGTCCACAACCACATCCATATTATACATCATATTGTATTTTCATGTAGTACCTTCAGATCTCATCATTCAACATAGTTTTTCAATCCACATTCACCTTCAATAATTTACTTATACATTGTAATCATCTCATTTCATAATTATCATCATATATCTCATAACATTACATCTTATTCCATAATTCACATTTAAACAAAAATAATCATTGGTCTCATTATTCATTCATTTCACATTTCATGAATCACATTTAAACAAAGACAAGCATGGGCCCAAAAGACACTAATATGCTATTCAAAGTTCAGAGTTACTATTTTGGTCTATAATCATAATCATCAATACATTTATCCATGGATATTCAACTAGATTTGAGCTTACGACCCAGTCATTTCACTCAATCTAGTTTCAATAATTTGTTTTTGAGGTTTACGACCCGGTCATTTCACCCCAAAAACATCACATTTCACATTTTCCAACTGGAATCGGCTTACTACCCGGTCATTTCACCTATCCAGTGATTCATAGGCATGCCGCCAAAACCAGAACTCTGAAAATTGAATTAACACATTAGGCACACAATCATTTCATTTATCTCTTTATCAATCTCTTTTCATTTCATTTCTCATAATTAATTAGGCAACCATGCCTCAATTATATATTTCATTTGCATCATCATAGCCAACAACCATGGCATCATATCTCATATGATCTCAAATCACAATAAAACAATTCAAATGTATATAATCAATGGCATTAACACACATTTTACATACTCATCACAACATTCATATTATACCAAACATAACATTATTAATATACATCAACAATGCATTATGTTTCCTAATATTAATATACATCAACAATGCACTACATTTCCTAACACATTTACAACCAAATGTGTATCAAGTCTCAAAGTCATATGCATTTATGCAATAATGTAGTTTGTACTTACCTTAAAACCAACTCACACCAATCTATACACTTACTCTTCCAAGAATCCTCAACACTTAGATTAGGGCAATTCAACCTCTTCACAACCTAATCCAAAAGGAATATTAGCAAAATGACCATATGAATAGTAAATTCTAGTTTTGGACTCAACTTAATCCTTATTTTGAAAAATTGTATAAAATAATATACTTGACTAAAAACTCTAAACTTTTTACAGAATTTATTTTTACATCTTAAAATCATTCCTTTAAAATTTCAGATCAAACTGAACACAAAATCTTGGTCAAATAGTTCACCCAACCAGACTGCTCCAATTGCCCTGTATCCTGGCAGCAGTTCTGAACTTTGTGAATTCCGTAAATTAAATTCAATCAATGTGGTTCCAAATTATTTTTCTCAAATACTAGACTCACTAAGCAACAACATATCCAAAATTCAATTGGATATTATTTTTCTACATTTTATTAAAAATCCCGAAAGATAGCTGTCTTAGTTAAGGTACCTGCTGGAACAGGTCTAATAAAAATAATCTTTCCAAAATCATAACTATTCCAAAATCGAATCAACATATTTTTCAGTCATTTTAGACTCATAGAGGCACAACATATCAAAAATTCACTTCAAGAACATTTTTTTATATTTAATTAAAAATCATACAAGTCACGGCCTTTACTAATTGTAAAACAGAAAAATTTCAACTTCACTAAACACAACTCTTACTCTTTCATCACCAACACCAACCTAACTTCTTATCCTTAATTCAATTTCAACACTTATAAACACACCACAACAACCTTAATCATACTATCAACAATAATTCATCCACCTCAAACACAACTTCAAAAAGAACAAAGGAAATCAAGAGAGAGAACTTACTTGAATATTATGCCAAATCTTCAACATCCATCTTCAATTCTCTCAAAATCCCTATGGATTTGATGTGAATATTAGTAAAATCACATCTCTCTCTCTCTCTCTCTCTCTCTCTCTCTCTCTCGTGTAAGAAGAAGAAGAAGAAGAAAAATATCTTTTTCCCTTCTTCTTTTCATGTTTATCATATATATATATATAATAATAATAATAATAATATAATATAATAAATTATTTCTAAAAACCTCCACCACACACTTTTCTCCCTTTGACTTTTCTTTCTTCTTTTTCTTTTATTATTATTATTATTATTAATTAATTAATTATATAAACTTACTTTTCCTACACCACTTTATACATTATGTATATGTAATATATATGTTGGTATATGTATATCTCTTTTATATTTCCTTTATATTTTCCATATTTTTCAAATACCACATAAATATATATATCATCCCTCATATACACCTATTTCTTATAATATTTTCCTTACATATTTTACCAACATATCTTCTCACAACTACCATTCCAATGTACACCAAAATCGGGTATTAAATTAATTCATTTATCTTCTTTTGACTTTCATTAGTTTAACTTATATATGTTATATATACCTTCACTTCTTTTCTCCTTCCATTAAACATACTCCTTAAATCCAAATACCACAATAATTATTCCAAAACTTTTAGGGTGTACCTGGGGATATTACATAACCCTTCTATTGTAGGCCCGAGCTATCTTCTTTTGATACAGTTGGTGATGGTATATTGCTTTTAACCTTCTCTCTTCTAGCAGAGCTAACTGTGTGTATCTGCTTGCTACCCATTCTGTTTCAGGCAGTTTAGCTTCCAAGACTACTCTTAACGACTTGATCTCAATTTCAATAGGCAACACTGCTTCCATCCCATAAACCAAAGAGAATGGTGTCATTCCAGTAGGTGTTTGCACACTTGTCCTATATCCCCACAAAGCAAAGGGAAGCATCTTTGACCAATCCCTGTAAGTCTTGGTCATCTTGGATAGAATTTTCTTAATTTTCTTGTTTGTTACTTCTACTACACCATTAGCCTTTGGTCTATAAGGAGAGGATCGATGATGATGGATGTGGTACTTGGAGAATAAATCCTTAACTGCTCCTTAAAACTGTACCCCATTGTCTTAAATCACACTATGCGGGACCCCATATCTGCATATTAGGTTCTTTTCAATAAACCTAGCCATTTGGCTTGCACCCAGTTTATTGAATGATTAAGCTTTGAACCATTTTGAAAAATAATCTACTGCTATCACAATGAATCGGTGATCGTTTGAAGCAGTCGGATTTATCTCTCCTATAATGTCGATACCCCAGGTGGCAAATGGCCAGGGTGAAGACATTGAATGCAGTTCTTCAGGAGGCATGTGATTCAAGTTACCATACATCTGACATTGTTCGCACTTCTTGACAAACTCAATACAGTCTCTCTCCATGGTCAACCAATAGTAACCTTGTCGAATAACCTTCTTAACTAGGGCCAAATCACTCATGTGCTGACCGCAACTTCCCGCATGTATTTTTGACATGATGAGCTCCACTTCAGGTTTTCTTAAGCATCTTAAATGCACTCCATCAGGCCATCTTCGATATAACTCTTCATGGAAGGTGATGTATTGCAATGACCACCTCCTTATGGCTCTTTTCTCTTTCTTCATTGCCCCCGGCAGGTATTCTCTTTCCTCCAAAAATCATCTTACAGTATCATACCACGCATCATGGTCCGTATCAATTTCCATGATTGTTTCATATTCATAGCAAGGAGTTGATGAATTGGTCAAGATTAGAGGCTTAAGGAATAGGCTAACAGGGTTTTCCCATACCGAAGCCAATGTGGCTAGGGCATCAACCATCTGATTTTCTTCCCTTGATAGGTGTATAAACCTACACTCCTTAAAGTTCTTCTTCATCATGGTCAAGTAATGGTGGTATGGTTTCAATTTTTCTTCTTTCAACTCCCATTCTCCATTTACTTGGGATACAACTAGCAATGAATCTCCATAAACTTCCACCTTATCCACCTTCATAATCATTAGGGTTTCCAAACCAAAAATACAAGCTTTGTACTCCACCATATTATTAGTTGCCCTAATTTTAATTTTTTGGCTAAAGGGATGAGCTTCCCTTCGGGCAATTCTAGTATAACTCTCAAACCTGCTCCTTTCCTATTTACTGCTCCATCAAAATACATTTTCCACCCTTGTACTTCAATTGTTTCTAAATGTTCATCTGGAAATTCCAAGATTACCTCTTCACTATCTGATAATGGTTGTTGGGCCAGGAATTCTGCTACCTATCATGGGATTTCTTTCTCACAAGCTCAAACCCGTACTAGCAAACTTTGCCCAATACTTTAAAGAAAGCTAGTCAGCCTTACTCCAATAAGCGTAATGCGGAAGCTAAACAAAGTAACTTAATCACAAGAGAAGAAGAGAGAATTGGGAGAATGCTTGAATGCTTATATTACTTGAATTTCTTATGTTGTTATAACAAATGAATCCTACATCTATTTATACTACTCCACCTCCTCAATGGACGACTTAGATCAATTTGATCCAATGGTGGAGAATACTACTTCTAGAATTCTCTACACTAGTCTAGTATGTAGAAGGAGATTCCTTATCTTTCTACATACTTCTACACTAGTCTATAAGTTTCTAGAGACTTCCACACATCTCTAGACTATTATGGAAAATTCTAGACATTTATTTGGAGAACCTTGCGTTCTCGGCAATATCACGAGTGAGTCGTGACAATCTCCCCCACTAAATCTGGCGACGTCCTCGTTGCCTTCAAGTCTTCATAGGCTTGAATTTGTTCCTTGAATTGCCACAAATGTTGGATAGGTTCCCAACTGGCTTCACTTTCGGGCAATCCCTTCCACTTGACAAGGAGTTCGTGTGTGGGCGGTTGATTGGAATGACGCTTTACTCTATCAGCCAAAATCTCCTCCACTTCCTTGTCATGTTGGATGCGCACACCCATTGGTGCCCTTTGCGATACCCCACGGCTTGAATCTTCCACATCTTCTTTATATGGCTTTAACAAGCTTACATGGAATACGGGATGAAATTTGATTTTCGGAGGAAACTCCACCTTATAGGCTTGCTTTCCTACTTTTTTAATGATGGGAAATGGTCCCTCATACCTCCTAATTAGTCCACGATGTAGCCCTGTCAACCTTGCATGGCTATGCATCTTGACGAGCACAAGGTCTCCTACTTGGAATTCCCTCGGTTGCCTCTTCTTATCGGCCCACTTCTTCATCCTTTTGGATGCCTTCTCCAAGTAGGTTCTAGCGACATCGGCATTATCGTTCCAACCTTTGGCAAATTTGTAGGCTGAAGGACTAACACCAGTATAGCCTGTGGCAATTGAATTTGGAGTCAAGGGTTGTTGGCCCATGACTATCTCAAATGGACTACGCCCTGTGGATTCGCTTCTTTGAAGGTTGTAAGAGAATTGGGCAACATCAAGTAGCTTAGCCCAATCTCGTTGATTGGCACTCACATAGTGCCTCAAGTATAGCTCCAACAAGGCATTCACCCTCTCTATTTGTCCATCCGTTTGAGGGTGGAAACTAGTTGAGAATTTGAGGTCGGTACCCAACAGCTTGAACAACTCAGTCCAAAATCTCCCCGTGAAGCGAGTGTCCCTATCGCTCACAATAGTCTTGGGCACGCCCCAATATTTCACAACATGCTTCATGAACAAATGTGCAGCTTGTTCGGCGGTGCACTCCTTCGGTGTTGGGGTGAAAGTAGCATATTTGGAGAATCGATCCACCACTACTAACACCCAATTGCATCCTTCGGACGTGGGTAACCCCACGATGAAATCCATAGAAACACTTTCCCAAGGCCTTTCGGGGATGGGAAGTGGCTCGAGTAGACCCGCAGGTAATTGTTGCTCCACCTTGTCTTGTTGGCATACAAGACAAGTCTTTACATAAGCCTCAACATCGTCCTTTAAATGAGGCCAATAATAAGCATCTTCCACCAATGCGAGAGTTCGATGCATCCCCGGATGACCAGCCCATTTGCTATCATGGCACTCTTTCAATGTCTCCCTTCTTAAGTTGCCATGTGATGGAATATAGAGCCTCCTTCCTTTGGTGTATACCAAGCCATCTTCTACCCAAAAGTGCCTTGTCTTCCCTTCTTTGACAAGAGCATTGATGGTTTGGGCCATGGAATCATGCTCTATTCCCTCCTTGATGCGTGACTTCAAGGTGCTTTGAGGACTACTAATGTCGGCTAGCTCTCCTTTTCTACTCAAAGCATCCGCAACTAAGTTGGCTTTACCAGGCTTGTACTCCAATGTGTAGTTGAACTCCGCTAGGAAGTCTTGCCATTTAGCTTGTTTCAGAGATAGCTTCTTTTGTGTTTGAAAATAGCTAGTGGCAACGTTGTCTGTCTTGACCACAAACTTGCTCCCAAGCAAGTAATGTCGCCATGTACGCAAACAATGCACTACCGCAGTCATCTCTTTTTCTTGTACCGTATACCGCCTCTCGGTATCATTGAGCTTCCTACTTTCAAAGGCAATAGGATGTCCATCTTGCATCAATACTCCACCTATTGCAAAATCGGAAGCATCGGTATGCACCTCAAATGGTTGGAAATAGTTGGGAAGCGCTAACACCGGCTCCTCCACAATTGCCTTCTTTAATTCTTCAAAGGCATGTTGGCATTGCAAACTCCACTCCCAGCTTCGCCCCTTCTTTAGTAAATCCGTCAATGGGGCAGCTATAGAAGAGTATCCCTTGATGAATCTTCTATAGTAATTCACCAAGCCAAGGAATGATCTCAACTCGGTGATTTTGGTTGGCGGCTCCCAATCTTGGATAGCTTGCACCTTGGACTTGTCCATCCTTAGCTTGCCTCTACCGATAACATGACCCAAGAAAGTCACCTCTTCTTGGGCGAAGGAACATTTTTCCTTCTTCACGTAGAGTTCATTTTCCTTTAAGGTGTGGAACACTTCCCTCAAATGCTCTACATGCTCCTCCAATGTTTTACTATAGATCACAATATCATCAAGGTACACAACTACAAATCGATCAAGGAAAGGAGCAAGTACCTTGTTCATGAGAGTGCAAAATGTCGCCGGCGCATTGGTGAGGCCAAAAGGCATCACAAGGAATTCATATGATCCATACCTTGTGACATATGCAGTCTTTGGTTCATCTCCTTCGGTTATGCGAACTTGATAGTACCCCGATCGTAAATCCAACTTGGTGAAGTACCTTGCATTGCCAAGTTGATTAAATAAATCTGCAATGAGTGGGATGGGATATTTATTCTTGATGGTAATCTTGTTGAGTGCTCGGCAGTCAATGCAAAGCCGAAGTGACCCATCATGCTTCTTTTGGAATAAAACCGGCGCACCATAAGGAGCTTTGGAGGGACGGATATAACCGGCATCAAGTAAGTCCTTCAATTGCCTCCTTAGCTCTTCTAACTCGGGTGGTGCCATGTGATAGGGAGCAAAAGCAGGTGGTTTTTCTCCAACCTCCAACTCAATGGCATGATCCACCTCTCTTCTTGGAGGAAGTCTTTTTGGTAGCTCGGTAGGCATGACGTCCTTGAATTCTTCAAGCACGTCTTGAATTGGCTTTGGTGCATTTACCCCTCCATCCATGGGGCCTTCATCTACCTTAAGAGTGGCAAGATAAGTTGGCTCTTTTCTCTTCACTACCTTGGAGAGTTGGATTGCAGACACCATTCTCTCCTTGCTAATCTCCCTCTTGACGGGAACAACACATGGTTGTCCCTTCTCCATGATGCACATGGTGTCGGCGTAGGGAACCAAGAAAGCCTTCACCATGTCTAGAAAGTCTATTCCCAAATAGAACTTATTATCATCAATGGGAGCAATAGTAATGTCGACCTTACCTCTCCATTGGCCGATTTTAATATCGGTGTCTCGTGCTACACCAGCAATTGGGAGACTCTTGGCATTGACCCCCTTGACAAAACCCCTTTTCTTGGTGAAGGATAAGCCAATCTTGTCTGCTAGCTCCTTAGCCATGTAGACTGTGTCGGCACCGGTATCCACCAAGGCTTGGACGGTCTCGCCCCCAATCTCGGTCTCCACATACATTCGCCCTCGTGGTTGCTCTTCCACTTTGGCTTGAATTGTACTAAGTAAGTGCATTGAAGCAAGTCTTTGTTCTTCTTGCTTCTCCTCCTCCATGAATAAGGCAGCAATCTTCCCACGCTTAGGGCACTCAAAAGCCCGATGAGGCCTATTGCATAAGAAGCAAGAAATTTTGAATTTGGAAGCATCATTCTTGTCTTCCATCTTTCCCTTGCCTTTATCTCTAGAGGATTGACCCTTCTTGGGAGATTTGTCCCTATCTCCCCCACCTTTTCCATTGTAGGTGGACTTCTTGCCTTGCTCCTTCTTCGAATCCTTCCTTTTAAATTCGATCAAGGACTCGGCAGCGGACATTGCGGTAGCTAGATCTTGGACTCCCCTCCTTTGCAGTTCAAGCGTAGCCCATCCAGTTAGGCCATCCATAAAGCTAAAGAGAGCATCCTCTTGCCCCATGTTTGGAATCTCCAACAACAACTCGGAGAATTCCTTTACATATTCCCTTATATAGCCTTACTTGTGTTGAAGGCGACGAAGCTTGGCCCTAGCGTCGTTTTGAGCATCCTCGGGGTAGAACTGCTTCTTGAGTTCCACCTTGAAGCCTTCCCAAGTGTCGATGGTGCAAAGACCCTTCTTCACATCATCACACCTTCTTCGCCACCATACCATGGCGATATCCCTTAAGTAGGGAGTGACGCTCTTCACCCGTTGAGCATCATCAAATATTCCTACCGCATCAAAGTAATTCTCAACACTCCAAAGAAAATTGTCAATTTCCCTTGCATTTCTCGCCCCATTATAGGCTTGAGGTCGGGGAACATCCACCTTGTGGGTAGGAGCGGCATGCGTAGCTCCACCTCCATTGGCTACAGCAGCCATGCATACATTAAGTTGAGTTTGAAGTTTCTCCACAATTTCTTCAAGGTTTGTAATTCTTACCTTGCAAGCATTCACTTCGTCATCCTTTACAGCAACAGTGGCCTCCAAGGATTGCATCTTCTTGGACACTATGTCCAAGGCCGTGTTTAAGGCACCTTGCATCTCCTCGCGGAGCTCGTCCACCCCAATAGACTCTTGCCCCTCGATGCGTTGGTCCATATCCTCGACTTTGTCACTTATCTCGGACATGGTGGCACTGAACCTTGCCAACCTTTCCTCCATGGCAGCGATGATATCCCTTGACTTTTCCTTGCGGCCCCTCCCTCCTTGGGTGGTGTTGGTAGCAGCAGAAGGATTAGTAGCGTCCGCCATTCTCTTGTGTTGAAGTTTCGCTTAACCTGGCTCTGATACCAACTGTCACGGGATTTCTTTCTCACAAGCTCAAACCCGTGCGGCACTAGCAAACTTTGCCCAATACTTTAAAGAAAGCTAGTCAGCCTTACTCCAATAAGCGTAATGCGGAAGCTAAACAAAGTAACTTAATCATAAGAGAAGAAGAGAGAATTGGGAGAATGCTTGAATGCTTATATTACTTGAATTTCTTATGTTGTTACAACAAATGAATCCTACATCTATTTATACTACTCCACCTCCTCAATGGACGGCTTAGATCAATTTGATCCAATGGTGGAGAATACTACTTCTAGAATTCTCTACACTAGTCTAGTATGTAGAAGGAGATTCCTTATCTTTCTACATACTTCTACACTAGTCTATAAGTTTCTAGAGACTTCCACACATCTCTAGACTATTATGGAAAATTCTGGACATTTATTTGGAGAACCTCGCGTTCTCGGCAATATCACGAGCGAGTCGTGACATACCGCTCTACCTTTGACCATTTTCCTAGTCACATACTCAATCTCAAATTCTTTTACTATTATCAACCATCGACCATATTTCCCAATTAAAGAGGATGTCTACCTTAAGTACTTTATTGGATCCAACCTGGAAATTGCTTATGCACTATACGATTGAAAGTAATGCCGCAACTTCTTAGAAGACCAAACCACGGCTATATAGGTCTTTTCAATGATATTATACTTAATTTCATAAGGTAGGAGATTTCTACTCAAATAGTAAACGGCATGCTCAATCCCCGACTCATCTGCTTGGGCTAGCATGGCTCCTATCTACTCTTCTTCTACTGCTAAGTATAGTAATAGAGGTTTGTCGGGTTTAGGTGGTTTCAAAACAGGTGGATTCAACAAATACTCTTTTATTCACTCAAAGGCCTTTTGGCATTCTTCATTCCATATGACCGGCTGATTCTTTCTAAGCAATTTGAAAATAGGCTCACAAATTGTTGTGAGCTTTGCTATAAATCTGCTAATGTACTGTAGTTTACCAATGAATCCCTGAACTTCTCTCTCCGTCTTTTGGACTGGCATATCCCTGATTGCTTTGACTTTGTCAGGATCTATCTCAATACCATTCGGACCAATTACATGTCCCAATAATTTGCCTGAAGTAACACCGAATACACACTTCTTTGGGTTTAATCTTAGCTTATATTTAAAAGCTCTATTGAAGAATAATTCTATGTTTTGGAAGTGTTGTTCCCTTGTATCCGACTTGACCATCATATCATCAACATATACTTCAACTTCTTTGTGCATCATGTCATGAAATAGTGTGGTGGCCATCCTTTGGTAGGTTACTCCAGCATTCTTTAAACCGAACGGCATCACCCTATAACAAAATATACCCCATGTAGTAATGAAAGCAATTTTGGCTTTATCCTCTTGGGCCATTAACACTTGATTGTATCCAGAAAATCCATCTACAAATGAGTGTAGCACGCTAGAGGATGCACTATCAATGAGAACATCTATATGAGGTAAAGGAAAATCATCATTAGGGGAAGCCTTGTTTAAATCTCTATAGTCTATGCAGACCCTTATCCTCCCATCTTTCTTTGGCACGGGTACTATGTTGGCTAGCCAATCTGGGTATTCTATCACTTCAAGGAACTTCACTTGTATTTGTTTAGTGACCTCTTCTTTAACCAATTCAGCCCACTCAGGTCTTAATCGCCTAAGCTTTTATTTGACAGGTTTTATGTGAGTGTGAGTAGGAATATGATGCTCGGCTATGTCTCGATCTATTCCAGGCATATCCTCATAAGACCAAGCAAACACTTCTTCATATTTTTTGAATATTTTTTCAAATCTCTCTCTCTCATCAGGAGTAAGGTCAGATGTTATGCTAATGTTTTTAGGATTTTCAGTTGTTCCCAAATTTAATGATTGTGTGTTAACAGAATTAATATTAAAGATGCTCATGTAACTGCTATTTGAATGTATGCAACCATCAGGAGAAACATCACACAAGTAAGCAAAATCAGACTTTATTGCATTCATTTTGGAAAAGAAAACATCATCATCCTCATACAAAGCAGACAAATTAAAATCAAAATCAAAATCATTATTCTTAGAATCATAAAGCAGGATGTCTTCAAACTTCTCTTCAACCAGGGCAGCAATCTCTTTCGGAGTCTTCTTGACTTTCAGGACAGCTTCATTCTTCTCTTTTAGATTGGATTCCTTGCTGGCTGACAGGGTGAGCTCTTTCTTCACTTACTCCACTAACTCAACAACATCTGCAAAAATTTCAAAACCTGGAATCAATTTACCCATGAACATGATCGGCTCAGGCTTTCCTTGGAGTGGTCCCATATCTGAAGCCTTGACAAAGATCTCTTCAAGTGGTGGGAAGCTCATCTTCTCACTCTTCTTTGGCTGGACATTGTTGTCTTCATCATATCTTAACCCTTTCTTGGAAGTTTGAGTTCTAAAATCTGGTAACTTTGTCAAACCGGCCTTACCTTTTCCAAGACCAGCTTCGGGAAGGTGGTTCATGTTTTTCATCATATTCAAGTCTTTAGAGTCCACTACTTCATTATCAGAAATTGCAGCTACCTGGAAACCATTGAGAGGCCTCTCAATCATTAGAGCGTTAACAATCTCATTATCTTCAGCTTCAATGACCACTGTCTCATTTTCGTTGGGAAATTTGATCTTTTGATGAAGGGTGGAAGGAACTCCACCAAGAGGATGAAACCATGGTCACCCCAAGAGTAAGGCAAAGGTAACTAGTATGTCTAAAACAACAAACTTAATAATAGATTCAATTGGACCAACCATGACGGCCGCTTTGAAAGTCCCTTCGGCATGCCTCTTAGTGTTGTCATAAGCATGAATTGTCACCTCGGTTGGGTTTAAATCTCTTATTGACATGGCTAGCTTTGGTAATATCTTAAGTGGACAAACATTTATGGCGGACCCATCATCGACCATTACACAAGGAGTCCTCTTCCCTTTGACTTCTATTTTGATAAAGAGAGGGCGGATGTGGTCTCTCCCCTCCTTCGGTAAGTCTGCATCCAAAAAAGAAACTGCTCCCATATTAACTTCACTCTTTTCTTGAACCTCTTCACATTTCATTACTTCCCCAATTTTTATTAAGTTGATCAACTCCTCTGGTGTTGTGGAGGTAGAAATTGGCATGCTAGCCAAGGTTTTGGCCATAGTATCTCGGTGCTTTTTAAAAGTAGCTAATAAGTCCCAAAGCTAATACTTGCTTGGGTACTTTTCAATTGTTTGAGCACAGCATCATCTTCTTCTACTTCAACTTCCTTTCCCTTATTAGTTTCTACCTCCTTAGGTGGCAGCCTTGCGTAAGGCTTACCGGATCTAGTGTTCATCACCTCATCTCTTCGGGCTTGGACCAAGTCCACTCCTCCTTCTTGGATATAATATCATCATCACTATCACTTGAATCCCAAAACATGTTGACAACACAAATTGCTACTTCTCCACCCATCATAGCTTGTTCAATTTTGACAAATGCCTCTTCTTCTTTGGTTGCTTCTCCACCCACATCTTGCAAAGAAGACATGACAAAGTCCTCATGCAAACCTCCTCCAATCATGAAGTTTGCCGGTGGTGGTACCCTATTGAATTTTGGCAATGGGTTGTCCTTGATCTTTGGCTTATTGGGCTTGAGTAGCTTCCCATTATCAATTAGATTTTGGATCTCATGTCTCAACCTTACATATCTATCCGTGTCATGCCCTTGTATTTGGTGAAATTGACAAAATGCTTTGGTGTCAAAATTAGTTGGGAGAGGGTTAGGCAAAGGACGAGGATTTAGGGGTTGTAGCAGTCCCTTTCTTTGAAGCTTATTGAGAACCCAAGACATAGGTTTTCCCAATTCCAAAAATTGTCTCCTCGTTCCTTGGTTAGTAGCATTAATACCGATGGCCTTTTGCATGCTTTGGCTATCAGGTTGATAGTTCCCTTTCTCGTTCCTTTTTGTTGAAAAACGGCTCTTCTCCCTTTCCCATTCTTCAATTTGCAAACCAGCTTAGAGAAGGTCTTTGAAATCATGGATGAGTATATGAAACATCCTCTCACGAAGACTAGGCAACACCCCTCTCACAATCATCCTTATTTGATCAGATTCATCGGGCCTCTTCTTGAGTAAAGCAGCCTTATTTCTCCATCTCTTCACATAATCTACAAAATTCTCATTTGGCCTTTGCCTAATGGACTCCACTTCCATTAAGGTAACTTCTAACTCAACATTATATCCATATTGTTGGATGAAGGCTTTGTAAAGTAGATCCCAACTCTTTTATGTTCCATCATCTAAGGTATTGAACCAATTTTGGACAACAGAGTCCAATGAGAGTATAAAGTACCTTAGGGTTTGAGCCTTAGTGATATACTGCTTCACATGGAGAAGAGGATTTCTGGTGCCATTGTACTTTGCAAAGGATGGCATCTTGAACCTGTACGGGACTTCTTCATCTTGTTCAAATAGTTTATCGATCTCAGACATCTCCTCGATTTTCAACTTCTTCTCAAATTTCTTTTCTAAATCAGTAATCATCTTTTCAACATCGAATGTCTCGATCTTTTCAATAGTTGCTTTCTCAACAACCTTCGGTTCTTTCTTCTTCTCTTGAGCATCTTGGTAGTATTGAGCCCAATCATCATTATCATCAATGATCAACTTTTCATCATCAAAACCACTTCACTAACTTTAGTCTTCCCTTTGTCCTTTGGCTTCTTAGTGCTAGCAGATTCCTCGGCATGATTCTCTAAATAGATTTCTCACTTGAAAAAAAAGGTAACTAAATATTCATACCAAAAACAAGCCCATGGTTAATTTATTCTTAGTGTAAACTAGGCCCACAATTGATTTTTAGTATTTCATAATTGACCCAAATATTTTTGCAAGCTCTTTGTAAGAAAAGGTTGGGTGAAAAAAGCTTTGTTTCTAAGCCCATTGTAAAAGATTTTGGAAAAATGGATTTTTGGCTTAGTATTTGGGCCATGGGCCAAAGAATTTGATTTGTTTTTAGAAAAATCTTATGTCCAAAGACCATCTTGAAAAATTTTGAAAATAGTTTTGGTCTTTTGGATTTTCTAAAGAAAAATTTATTTTGAGCTTACAATGTACTTAGGTCATATTAGAAAAAGAACAAACCAAATAAGCCATGATTTAAACCAATATAAATTAACCATAGTCAAACAACATGCATTTAGGGTAAAAACCTAAGGAAAGTAACTAGGACAATTACATGAGCTTTAGTCTTTGGGTAAAAAGGCTTAGGTTCCCATAGCAAGTATATATCAAATGGTACGAGGCTATGAGTGGTTATGCCATGCTCGATCTCCACACCTTGAGTGAAAGTATGGTATCCCTTACATAACGCAACACGGGTAACACGGGCGTCCTAACTCACGCACACAATGCAATCTAATATGATGCAATGGATAATATCATTATAAGAAAGAATAGAATAATATAAAGACCAACGGAATCAACTTCTCTTATCCCCAGTGGAGTCTCCACTGTGAGCGGAGATTTTCTCCCCTACTCCCGGTGGAATGCTTCTTGCGACTTCGACACTGTTTAGGCTCGGTGCCTTAGAGAACACGGACCTAAGTCCAGAGAAAATGGAGTCATCACCCGGACGGGCTGGGAAAAAGAAAGGGGTGGATGACTCAATTCCTAAGGAATCCCCAACCCCCTAATGGGTTCGGAAAGTTGGGTACGTGTAGGGAAGCTGAGAAATGGCCCAGCACCCCCACAATGCCCGGTTCATTGGAACCAGCCTCCTTTATAGGTCTTAATATTATAACATTCTTAAATATAACGACATTATTCATATTACACACAACAATTAAAAGAAAACATCAATATATTAAAATCAAAGCAAAGTCCAAGCAAAACAAATAAATGGACACCCATCCGAAGATGGAAACATGTCCTTACATCACATGCCTAAATAGGACACCTACCGAAATGTAGAAACATGCCCTTTACATTGGTTTTAAAATAGAAAAGCAATTTAAATTACATGATTTTTAACTAATGAGGTACCCACCAAGTGGAAACATATCTCTTACAACATTTGGAAATCTAAATAAGCTAATAAATGTAAATAACCATTTATAATAAATCATTCATCAAAGGTACTAAATATCAATAAAAAGTAAACATCCATCCATGATAAATAAAATAAACCAAGCATTGAATTTAAATAAATTAAAGCATAAAAAATAAATCAAAACATAATCAAATATAGAATTAAATAAAGCAAATAAAAGTCCAATTATATCTACTGTTTCCATTTAGGGCTCTTTATTTCATGTGTTTAAGGTTTTGAAATTAATGAAATTTGGCTACTGTGACTTTAAGAGAATTAAAATAACTTGAGGATTTTATGTTTTAAAAGGTTGGTAAGACTCTTTGATTAATCAAATTAATGTTTGGATAGTGAAACCATGAAACTAGGGTTTAAACACTTTAAAATACTTTGATTTGTGATTTATGGCTATTCATTGAGTTAGGGTATTTAAGCTTACTGTGTCTAAATATGGTTTTAAAGTTTTAAAGAATTAGGATTTAGAAAAATTAGGATTTAGGTTTTAAGGGGGGTTAGGGTTCATTGTTTTGGTTTTTGTAATTAAATTAGGGTTTTAGAATTTTTGGATTAGGGTTTCGGGTAATGAGTTAAATTTTAGAATTTGAAAATCAATTTGATAATTTTATGGAGTTTATGAAAATAAACAAACGATTTAAGGTTTTTAAAAGCAAAAAGGTAGTTTTTAAGGCTTTTGGAAAGAAACAGCATATAATCTAAGGGTTCTGATGATTTGAAATGTTAAATTAAGGTTTTAAGATTTTGATGAAATAAAAGTAGCAATTTTATGTCTTTTGGAAAATAAACCAACGAAATAAGGTTTTTAAACTTTGAACAAAGGGAATTAAAGTTATGGGATTTTTTATTTTGAAAGACCAAATTGTATAATCTAAGCTACTGTGAAAAGCAAAAAAGAATTTAATATATACCTCCTTTTGATGATTCCTCCAAAAATCATTTTTCTTGGATGAATTAAAACAAAGACAATTGCTGCCTTTGATGGTTTCTTTCTCTTCTTCATCTCTCAAAAAGTCAGATTTAATTTCACTGCTTTCCTTCACAGATTCGGTTTCAAAGTTCCCTCTAATTTCCTCCCCCAATTCTCATTATTTCTGATTACCTTTCCTCCCTTTTTGTGTTGTTATTTATAGAGGTTTTTATGGTTTTTTCCTAGTTACTCATGGCATACAATATTTAATAAGAAAAGGAAACCGAAACCTAATTGTATTAGGTTTCGAAAAATTTGCATCGAAAAATTTCGCTGGCGAAAAAAACTGCTGCAAAAAATTGTGCTGACAAAAAAAATCTGCTACAGTTGGCTGCTCCAGGGGGCAGGGAATAGGCCTGCGGGCCATTTCGCTCGCAGGAAAATCCTAGGAAATCCATATGCCCGTGTGTATCAAAACATTACTGAAAGTAGAGTTACTGAAGCTGAGAAATTTACATGGCCGTGTGGATCAAAGCCACACACCTATGTGTATTTTCCAGCATTTTCCAAACTCTAAAATTCACTACCAAGTGAACCAAAGTTGTTCCAACTTACATCTTAACCCAAACACAACATAAGTATATTTAATAAACATAGTAACAATGAACCTAAAACTAAACCTTTCATATAAAAGGGATCAATATTAAACACTTTATTCAAACCCTCCATTAACCAAATCTTTATCAATTAACTTAGTTAATAGACTCCACAACCATCACTCTTAGCTAGAAACAATATCAATAAACTTACTTCTTAAAAAATTGAAATAAAAATCATAATTCTCATATAAAAAGTTATTCAATCAAATTTCTAGCATAATAACTCATTTATTCAATTCTTTAGAAATTGATTAATTAAAATGACTCAATTAACATAGTCAAGTATTAAAATACAAAGAAAACTAAATATTTGCAAACTATAGTACACAAGCGCATACCTCTTTCAAGAACTCCTGTAACACCCTTATACCCTATATACATACAATACATACACCCAACATATGTAATATGCGAATATATGATACAAGAATGCCACATCCCATTTTAATAAAATAAACCCTTACTTTTTGAATCTGTATAAGCTTAAATCATTTAACTGATATAATGTAAATAATAGATAAAATATTACTTGCTAAAACACATACATAACTTCATTACCAAATGTTTATCCAAAACATTTTTGATAGTTTACGATGTATATACATATATATATATATCAAAATATAACATAATATACATGAAGTTAAAATATACAAAAATATAAAATATATACATGCTGGCAGTTTGTCTCTGATCTTGATGTCCAATAATCAATTTTGCACTCAAGATCTCAAGCCTAGTCCCAACTCGGTCTAGACGAACTCTCCAGCTTAACCGGATCTACCATGTCACCTGCAAGATGAATCACAATCGCGCTAAGCCAAAAGCCTAGTAATACAAACTTTGATAGTAATAAAGTTCAAATGCAAAGCCAATGCACAATGCATAAGGATATTATATCTCATAACACTATATCTTAATATATTGCTCAATTGTTCCACAATTCATAACTCACATAAAAATAAACACAAGCATAGGCCCAACGGATCTTAATATATTTACATAACATCTTTAATGTATACAAAACAAACTACATTACCCGAACATTTTGGGTCATCATCATATCTTGCACATAGTTCACATTACGGCCAAAATCCTGATATCAACACATAATTGACACATCTAAAGTTATCTTTCTTTAGCCTTTCCAACTCTATTCAAACTCACCCAATTCTATCGTTTTACCATAAAATACTTGTATATACATCAAAACAACTCAATTAAAAGCAAAATACACAATTTAAAACTATGACTTCACAACTCAAAGGTTACACACCCCAAAACTCTTATTCTCTTCACCAAACTTAACCATATCTTCAATCCAACCCTAATTTCATAGTTAACTACTCAAAAGAACTTCATACATACCAATACCAACCATTAACACATACTACACCAAACATCCAATTCACACATATACAAACTTTCATAGAAAATTAAGAAAACAAGTTGAAATCTTACCAAATATGGAGAAAATCCCCAAAACTCTAACTTGAACACTTGAAATCCTTCAATTACTTGAGCTTGCAAGAAGCAAATTCCTCATTTCCTTTAATGAAGATAGCCGGCCTTTAATGGAGAAAGAAGAAGAAGAAGAAGATCTCAACTCATCTTTATCCAACTAATACCCTTTTTAACCACACAAATCCCACTTTCAATCTCCACCTAGTAAATATATATATATATATATATTACTTAATTAATGTAAAAAATCATCTTCCACTAATTATATAATTATTTTTTCAATAATTTAAAATAACTTTTGACCAATTTAAAATATTGACTTGTATATGTTATGTATATCTACATATATATATCATATACACATTTTACTTTTCCACTTAAATATATATATATATATTTTTAAATCATTTATTTAATTTTCAAAAATTAAAATTTTTAAAATTTTGGGATATTACAATTCTCCCCCTCTAAAAATAAATTTTGTCCTCAAAATTACCTACTTTCAAGTCTGAAACAACTGGGGATACTGATTCCGCATCATCTGCTCACTCTCCCATGTTGCCACCTCAGTGGCATGATTCTTCCAAAGAACTTTCACAAGTGGCACCTTCTTATTTCTCAACTCTTTCGCTTCTCATGCCAAATAGCCACCGGTTCTTCCTCATAAGTCAGATCTGGACTCACCTCAATTGACACTACTGATAAAATGTGAGATGGGTCTGACCTATACCTCCGAAGCATAGAAACATGGAAGACATTGTGAATTTGATCCAACTCAAGAGGCAAAGTCAATCTATATGCTACTGGTCCAATTCTCTCCAGTACCTCATAAGGTCCTATAAAACAAGGACTCAACTTTCCTTTACTGCTGAATCTTGAAGAGTTAATGCTTTGGTTTTATCACATTTATCATTATCACATATACCCAACTAGGCTTCAAGGATTAGGTTCAACCAAGCTTCAAGGGGAACAAAGCATGCTAAGACTCAACCCAACTTGGCTTCAAGAACCAAACCCAACCTAGCTTCAAGGGTTGTAACATCTCAATTAGGCTTCAAGGACTAGACCCAACCAAGCTTCAAGGGGAGTAAAACATGTTAAACTTCAACCCAACTTGGCTTCAAGGATCAAGCCCAACCTAACTTCAAGAGATTGTTACTATCATTAGGCATGCCACCAACAACAAACTCTGAAAATAGAATAACACATTAGCCACACAACTCATTCATTAATTTGTTATCAATTTCATTCTCAAATGAATTAACATAGCCAATCACAATGGCTTTATATTCCATTTCATCTCCATTCACATCATAGCATTTCAATCTTTCATATACACAATCATTTACATCATCATGTCATTCACATTATTCATATATATATATATCATCATTGATATAAACATAACAACACACATTACTCATATAAATTAACAATGTAATAATGCCACATTTGTACTTACATACAATCATATAGGTGTTGTACTTACCTTAAAAGCAAATCACACCACTCTTAACAATTCCTTGTTCAAGATTCTTCTACTTCTTAAATCAATGATCAATCACTATCTTCAAGACCTAAATCAAAAGTAATAACATATACTTACTTAGGGATACACAAGAGATAATCCAATTAGGAATTAATTAGGGCAAACCCTAACCCTGACACGCTCACCCACACGGGCGTGTCCATGACCATGCCCTAACTCCACAACACAGAAGCATTTACACGCTCAACAACATGGGCGTGTTCCTGGGCGTGTAAATTCTCAAATCTCACAGTAGCTATGACACGCTCAATAACACGGGCGTGTTACTGGTCGTGTCAAACCTACTGCCTCCAACACAATTGACACGCCTAAAAACCCTGAACGTGCTCATGGGCGTGTCCGACCACAACCTCAGAATCCGGCCAAAACAACCAAAAACTCAACAACACACTTCTATACACCAACATCCTCTTCAAACAATTTTAGCAACACATACTCAAAACCCACCTTAAACTTACAAAAACACCAAATCAAACCAAAACACACATCAAACACAAATCACATAATCATCTCAAAACCCAAACCACATATACAACATCATCTCTTCCAACCACTTACTCTTTTCTTCAATCCATCCTCAAAATCCATCATCAAATCAACCAAACACTTCTAAACATCTCACAAACAAACAACACACTCTTAAAATCATCTATCAAATCCAAATATCATTTCAAATAAACAAAGATATCAAAAGAGAACTTACCAAAGTTATAAAACTTCTTGAATCAACAACTGGATCACTTGGATTTCCTTCAATTTGAGCTTAGCACATCAAATCCTCTCTTGCTCTCTCTTTCCCTTTGTTAGCCGACCAAACAATGCAAAGAAAAGAAGAAGAAGAAGATGATCCACGGCAAAGAGAAGGAAAGAAGAATGAGAAGCCCAAAGTCAAATTTCCCTTTTTCCTTAAAACTCTCTCATCCAAGTAATTAAAATATTAAACAATTCAAATAAACCTCCTCCATTCATTAATTCCTTATTAATTAATTATAAATTCAAACCCAAACAAAAATCTTCTTCCACTATCTCCATTCTTTGACTTTCCATTGACCTAGGTATATGTTATATATATTCTAATATACATCACATATACACTCTCTTTAAACAACCTTTTCTCTTTAAATAAAACATATACATTCAATCCAATATACAACAACAACATAATCAAAACTTTTAGGGCATGCATTGGGATATTACAAAGTAGTAAGTGAGTTATCGTTCCACTAGGGACAAGGTCAAGTACTAGTGCAAATTTTAACTGTTGTTTAGCAAATTAATAGTTTTATGAAGTTTTGTAATTAAAGATAATTAAGTTAATAACTAAAAATAGAGAGAAATTGAGTGTTGAATGTATTGATTGATGGTCAGAATACTATCTAGATATTGAATCCCCCTAGCCACAATTATATTTATGAAAATCAATTTAATTAAACCAAATAATAGAGTTGAATTGGTATTCTTCTAAATTAGACTAAAACCTTTCTCAAGCGAATTAATCCCTAATCACTAAGTAGAATGCTGGAATCTCTTCTCAAACATAATTAAATACATCTTGCATTAAGAATAAGGAATTGTAAACCAAAGGATTTTGTAAGTCTATCTCTAGTACTCCAATTAATCCTCAATCCTTATGAGTATTCAATTCATATCAAGCTTTCTCAAGTTAATAATATGAAAATTGCAACCAATCAATAAGCATGCTATTATCAATTGGAAATAAATTATTAAGCATCATAAGAATAAAAGATTTTAATCAAATGATTTAATTAAATAAAATTATTCAATCCATACAATAAAGCTAGGGTTAATCAATATCTAGATAGAGAATGAGTTAGTTCATGTTCAAAATCAGAAAACTAGAACAAGGGAAATAAGGAAAAGAATCCAAATAATCCATTGCGAATAATTTGTATTTCTTCACTTGAATCCTTGAATCTTGGTTTAGATCTTGTTTAGAATATGTCTTCACCTTCAATCTCAGCTCCAAAACTCTCCTCTTTGCTTTAGAAGTCGGCTCTAGGTTATAAAATATGAAAATTGGATCCCTAATTTGTGCTTCAGCTTAGCATTTATAGTGCAGATAATTTCGCCTGACATGCCCATTTTGACATGCCCATTGACACACCCATGTCACTGGGCATGTCAATGCCACTGGGATTTTGAATATAAGGCATGTCTAGTGACACGCCCATGTCATTGGGCGTGTCACAGCTACTGTGAATCATTGCAAAAGGCGCTCTCGGTGATAGGCCCATGTCACGGAGCGTGTCAATGCTTCTGTATGCAGTATCAAGGGCACGTCCATTGACACGCCCATGTCACTGGGTGTGTCACTTGAAGAATTTTTCTCTTTTGTTCTACTTTCATCCATAATTCCTCCGAAATGACCATAAACCTCAAAATATAGAGAATTCCTAAAATTAATCCTAAAAAGCACTTGAACAAACAAATTAAACTCAATTGGATAATAATCATATTAAGAAATATGGGCAAAATATCATCAATTGTGCACTTATCAATACCCAACTTTCTAAACCCAATAGGGGGTTGAGGATTCCTTAGGAATCATGTCATCCACCCCTTTCTATTTTCCTGGGTCATTTGTGTGGCGACTTCATTTTCTTTGGGTTTAGGCACATGTTCTCTAAGGCCCTGAGCCTAATGGTGCTGAAGTCGCAAGAACCATTCCACATGGGAGTGGGGGCGAAAATCCCTGCTCACACTATATTTTTATAAGAAGAATGAGAAAGGACATTACCAATCTTGTAGTCAAAGTACTCAATAGGTGATGGATGTTAATGCAACTACTGGTCAAGGGAATAGAAGATAGTTTTTAGATATGGGGAGACCCCCTATCTTGGGTTTTCAATAAGCTGCAAAAGAAAGGGTTGTTACAGCCATTAGCTCCTCAACCTTTGCCAAATCCACTCCCAAAGGCATGAGATAGATAATTACATGTAGCTAAGGCACAAGATCAATAATCTGATTGACACTGGAAAGTTACCTAAACCCAACAAACCTAGCACAAAGGTAATCCCTTGCCTAAGTTTGATAGAGTACCCCCGCCAGCAACTTTCATGATAGGAGAAGGATTGAATAAGAAGTTTGTTTTGTCATCTTTTCAAGATATAGGCTAAGAAACTATAAAAGAAGAGGTTCTGCTTGCAAAGATTTAATCAACCATGGGTGAGGAGGCATTTACCATTTATGTTATGAATGAATTTTGGGATTAGAAACCAAGGAAGAAGAGTGAGATTGGTATGAACTCGAAGAAGAAGTACTGAATACCCACTCTGGAAAAACATTATGTCAAGGCTCC
The DNA here is from genome assembly GCA_947685225.1 of Garcia nutans. NCBI lineage: Eukaryota > Viridiplantae > Streptophyta > Magnoliopsida > Malpighiales > Euphorbiaceae > Garcia > Garcia nutans. The sequence continues at coordinate 7,245,538 of CANTUV010000013.1, forward strand.
AACAAAAGAAGCGGAGACTGACAAGGGAAAGGATGATGGGATAGAAAGAAAAAGAAGATGAAGACGATGTCATCCTTAAGCAATTGAAAAGAACCCAAGCTGGCATCAGTATCTGGGATTTGCTGGCTACATCTAAGAAGCATCATGAAACTATGGCCAAAGCTATGGCAAGCATGTAGATTTCCACTTCTGCAACACCAGAGAAGCTGGTTAGTTTCAGGGGAACAAAGAAAGTCGAAGAGGCAAAGAAAGGTGAAGACATTCAAGAGGAAAACAAGGTTGAAGTTGAGATGGTTTCTTTTTCAAATGCTAACTTACTAGAAGATGGGAAAGACAACATCTGCCCACTTTTCATTAAGGTGGAGGTCAAGGGAAAGAGAACCCATTATGTCATGATTGATGATGGATTCACTATAAATGCTTGTGCGCTCAAGATTCTACCAAAGCTTGCCATGTCCACTCGCTACTTGAGCCTGTGCGATGTAACAATCTGAGCTTATGACAATACTAAGAGGCAAGCTGAATGAACCTTCAAAGCTCTAGTAAAGGTGGGACCTATTGAATCTATAGTTGAATTTGTGGTTTTAGATATATAAGTTACCTTTGCATTACTGTTGGGTTGCCCATGGTTTCACCATCTTGGTGGAGTTCCTTCAACACTCCATAAAAAGATTAAGTTTCTAAGAAATTAAGGGATGATAATAATTGAGTCAAAAAACAATGAAGTGGTCAATGTTTCCAAGTGGTTGGTATCTCTAAGGACATAATAGTGGGTTCTAAGGTTCTAACCATGACGAAGCAGATGAATTACTTGCCAGGAATAGGACTTGGGAAAGGAAAAGTAGGTGTGACAGAGCTTTCAAATTTCAAGACTCAAGTAACAAGGAAAGGGCTAGGTTATGAAGGAACAGATGGAGATACTCTGCTAAAGGGAGGAAAGAAAATGGAATTTCTTCCACTTGAGGAAATATTTGTTAAAGCTCCAAAAATGGGACCTCTGCACGCAAAGCCAAAACTTGACATTTTCATGGGAAAGATGATTCTAGGTTTTGAGATTTTTGCTAATGTTGTTGAGCTTGTTGAACATGTGAAGAAGGAGATCATCTCGCCAACTGACCAAAAAGTAAATCAAGAGGGAAAGCAGGAATCTGGCCCTAGAATCCAGAAGATCACAGAGGAGATTGTTGCTCTCATTTAAGACCAATTTAAAGATCTTGTAATATGTGATGATGAAAAAATTGATTTTGTTTTGATTTGTTTGCTTTTTATGAGGATGATGATGTTTTCTTTTCCAAAATGAATGCAAAAAAGTATGATTTTGCTTACTTGTGTGATGTTTTTTCTTGATTGTTGTATAGATCAATGTGATGATTACATGAGCATTTTTAATATTAACTATGTTGACACTCAATTATTAAATTTGTGAACATCTGAAAATCCTAAAAATATTAGCACAATATTTGACCTTCTTCCTAAAGAGAGAGAGAGAGAGATTTGAAATAATATTTAAAAATATAAAGAATTTTTTGCCTTCTCTTATGAAGATATGCCAAGAATTGATCAAGCTATAACTGAGCACATGATCTCGACCTACACTCACATGAAGTCTGTCAAGCAAAAGTTGAGATGCCTAAGGCTAAAATGGGTAGAGTTGATGAAGGAAGAGGTTACCAAGCAGATACAGGTGAAGTTCTTGGCAGTTATTGAATATCCTAATTGGTTGGCCAATATCTTTCTGGTATCGAAGAAGGATGGAAGGATTAGGGTTTGTGTGGACTATAGGGATTTCATTAAGGCTTCCTCTAAAGATGACTTTCCTTTACCTCATATAGATGTATTAATTGATAGCGCAGCCTTTAGTGTGCTACACTCATTTGTAGATGGATTTTTCTGATATAATCATGTGTTAATGGCCTGAGAGGATAAAACAAAACTGCTCTCATAACTACATGGGGTATCTTTTGCTACAGGGTGATGCCTTTTGGGTTGAAGAATGATGGAGCAACCTATTAGAGAATGGCCACAACATTGTTCCATGATATGATGCATAAAGTGTATGTTGATGACATGATGGTAAAGTTGGAAACAAGAGAATATCATTTCTAGAACTTGGAAATTTTCTTCGAAAGGGAAGTCAAATATAATCTTAGGTTGAATCCAAAAAAGTGTATGTTTGGAGTCTCCTTAGGAAAGATGTTGGGACATGTCACTAGCTAAATGGCATTGAGATTGATCTTGTCAAAATTAAAGCAATCAGGAATATGCTAGCCCCTAAATAGAGAAGGAAGTTAGGGGATTTATCAAAAGGTTAAACTCACAACAATTTGTGAACCCATCTTTAGACTGCTTAAGAAAAACCAACCGATTGAATGGAATGATGCATGTCAAAAGGCTTTCGAGTGCATGAAAGAGCATCTGTTGAATCCATCTGTACTAAAACCACCCAAACTACGTAGACCATTGGCACTATACTTAGTAGTTGAAGAAGGATCAATAGGGGTAGTGTTGGCCTAGGCAGATGAATCAGGTGTCGAGCATGCAATATACTACTTAAGTAGGAAACTTCTGCCTTATGAAATCAAATATAGTATCATTGAAAAGACTTTTATTGTCATGGTTTGGTCGTTAAAGAAATTGCGGCATTACTTTCAATCTTATAGTGTGCAAGCAATTTCCAAGTTGGATCCAGTTAAATAATTAAGAGAAATGCCTTCATTGATTGGGAAGTATGGCCAGTGGTTGATAATCCTAGAGGAATTTGAAATTGAATATATAACTAGGAAAATAATTAAAGAGTAGTAGCAGAATTCCTGGCTCAACAACCGATGCCTAAAAATGAAGAAGTAACTTCTAAATTTTCATATGAACACTTGAGGGCCATAGAAGTACAAGAATGGAAGATGTACTTTGATGGATCCGCGAATAGGAAAGGAGCTGGATTGGGAGTCATATTGGAAACACCCGAAGGAGAACTCATCCTCTTTTCTAAAAAATGAAAATTCAAGGTAACCAACAAAATGGTAGAGTACAAGGCATGCCTCTTTGTCTTAGAAACCTTGATGATTATGAGGGTTGATAGAGTCCCGATTTTTGGTGATTTATTACTTGTAATATCCCAAACAAATAGAGAATGGGAGTTGAAGGAAGAGAAGTTGAAATTGTACCATGATTATTTAACCATAATAAGGAGAAGTTTCAAAGACTGTAGATTCTCACACCTACCCAAAGAAGAAAGCTAAATGGTCGATGCCCTAGCTACACTAGCTTTGGTATAGGATGATTTTGTCAAATTATTCTTTAAACCTTTGGTTTTAACCAGCTCATCAACTCCTTACTATGAGTATGAAATGATCATGTAGACTAGCATAGATCATGATGCATGGTATGATACCATTAAGTAGTTCTTAGAATGTCAAGATTGCCCATCGAGGGCAACAAGAGAAGAAAGAAGAGCTATCAGGTGGTGGTCTTTGGAATACATCACTTTCCAACTGATGGCCAGGCGGGGTACATTTAAGATGTTTAAGGAAGCTTGAAGTTTAATAGATCATGTTAGAAGTGCATGCAGGAACCTGCAAACCTCATATGAATGGTCTAGCTCTAGTTAAGAAGATAATTCGACAAGGCTACTACTAACTGACCATGGAAAGAGATTGTATTATTTTTGTACGAAAGTGCTAGCATTACCAGCTATATGGAAATTTGAATCATTTACCTCCGGAAGAGTTGCATTCTATTTCGTCACCTTGGTTGTTCGCAACATAGGGAATAGACATCATTGGGGAGATATATCCAAAGCTTCAAATGGCCACCATTACATAGTAGTAACAGTTGATTACTTTTTAAAGTGGGTCAAAGCTAAATCTTTTAATAAATTGGGGGCAAGGCAAATGGCTCGGTTTATTGAAAGAAGCCTTATCTTCAGATATGGAGTTCCATATAGTATAGTATCCGGCAATGGGGTGTAGTTCCAAGGAGCTGTTACGAATTTGTTTACCAAGCATTGGATAAATCAACATCAATCCTCACCATATATACCAAATGCTAATGGTGTAGTGGAAGTGGCCAATAAGACAATTAAACAAATTCTCTCCAAAATGACTAAAACATATAAAGACTTGTCAGAAATGCTTTTGTTTGCTTTATGGGGGGTGCAGAATAAGTGTTTGTACTCCGACTGTAATGATACCATTTTCTTTGGTTTATGGGATGGAGGTGGCACTACCTATTAAAGTCGAGATCAAATCCCTAAAGGTGGTTTTAGTAGCCAAGCTGTCAGAGGCTGAATGGGTATTAAGTAAATACACATAGCTGGCTTTATTGGAAGAAAGAAGGCTAAAAGCACTATATCATCACTAACATTACCAAAGAAAGATAGTTGGGCTTATAATAAAAGAGTCCATGTTAGAAGACTTAAAGTTGTTGACCTAATGCTTAACAATGTAAATCCAATGTTTTAGATTTAAGAGAAAAGTTCAGACCAAGCTGGGAAGGACCTTATGTCATGAAAGAGGTAATGAAGAAAGGCGCAGTCAAGTTGTCAGACATGGATAGAAACGAGTTCATCGAACTAGTAAACATTGACAGGCTAAAGAAATTCAATGTTTAAAATAAATAAATAAATAAGCTCGCTAGATTGAAAACCCGAAAGGGTGGGCTAGGTAAAAGTTAAAGTAGCCTGCTAGTTCCAAAAACCCAAAGGGCAGGCTAGGTAACAATTAAGGCTAAAAAATGATAGAAAATTGCTAACCAGAAAACCTAAGAAGTTTGGTTGGTGACAGGAGTAATTTTTTGTATGCTTGCTAAATGTTTATGGTTGTTACCAATTTAATGAGACAGTGTTAATAATAAAACTATTCCATGTGGACCATTTTGAATAGCAACCATAAGGATAAAATAAATTGCATAACAGTAAAAAGTGATGACAAATTATGATAAAAAGAAAATATCTTTCATCCTAATATTATTTTATCTATTTAAAGACTAATAAATTGCAGAATTTATGGAAGCTTACCATGCAGGCTAGCTCTACCTCAAGTGATCTTAAAAGGCGATCAACAAAGGCATGTCCAGATCTACTGTAAAGTCAAAATCCTGAGTTTGAACTCCATACTGATGATTAAGATGGCGAGGATCATAGCAAGTTCCTCGGTGAAGAACAACAATTAGATATGTTTGGGTGGTAATCAAGCTGATATTCCACCAAGGCACAACTAGCAGATGTTGACAACAGCTCTTGAACTGATCCACTCGACCCACTCAACATATGAAGTAGCAGGATAGAGAAGTTTCGTTGTAGAATAGTGTCATGGTAAGTATCTTGAATGATTTACAGCTGGGGTGTCAAGCAAGCAAAAGCGTTCCTGCAGCCAAATCTACAAATAAGAAGGTATTATAAAGAAGAGAATGCTAGTTTGAAAACCCAAAAGGGCAGTCTAGGCAAAAATTAGGGCACTCTACTTACTCCAAAAATTCACAAGAGTAGACTAGGTAAAAATTAGGACTAAAATAAAAAAAATATATAAAGCTCACTAGTTCTAAAAACTTGCAAGGGCGAGCTAGGCAATAATTAGAGTAAATCAATAAAAGATCACCTAAATTAAAAACCTAAAAGGGCAGTTTAGATAATTAACTTAAGCAACAAGAGACTTCCAGCCAACAGACTTTCACTTTGAATTTAAAAATTTCTAGCTATTGGAACTTCAATCAAAATGTGCAATTACTCCTCCAATAGCTATAAACTACTATTTTTCTTCTCAAACACTATAAATAGCCTCTAATATCAGTATTTGCATCATTTTATCAAATTCTAAACACTTAAACACTGAAAGTACTCAAACTCTCCCAAAATCAAGTCTCTTCTCCATCTATTTCCTTGCTCAAAGTCATGGCTCCTAAAGAACACAAGAAAAAGGCTTCAAGAGCTGAGAAAGGTAAGGGTGTTGCTACCCCTCTCAACAAGAAGAGCCTCTTAGAAGAAGCCACATCATTTTGTTCTTGGAGCGTGATGACCTTGGTTGGGAGACCTTGACAAAGGAGTTTCTCACAACCTTGGTTTTTAGCAAGAAGAGCACAAATCCCTTAGGTTATTATGGTATACCCTTTAGGTTCTTCAACCAAGAATATGGCCTTACCTTAGAGGATTTTTCATCCATTTAAGGATTTCAACTAGAAGGTGTATCTCACATATCAAAGACTCCCCTCACTCCTAAAGTTTAATTAAATTTTTTGCAAGAAATTTCCATTGAAACTTCACTTCTCAAACAATCAAATGCATAAAACCTTAGCACCCTCACCTATTGGATGTTGCATAGAATTATCATTTACACTATTAGTGCTAGAGGTGAGAGCAATGAGAAAGTTACCTTAAAAGATATACTCTTTCTTTTTTGCCTGATTAGAGGTCACCCAATCCAAACTAAAAAATTCCTCATTGACACTTTCCTACACATTGGGAAAAAAAGTCTTTTCTTATTCTTCTCTCTTCATAAGTTACACAAATAGCCAAATATGTTGGTGCGCTTACACCAAAAAGCAAAGCAACACTCTCCAATCCTTTTGATCTAACAAAAAAGTCCATAAGCATAGGCTATCTTAAACATGCCAAGTGTATTAAGGATGGTGATGGGAACTCTGTCTGCATCTTAGGAGCACTAGATGCTAGGGCTCAACAAAGGAAGAGACCAAGGCTGTAGAGGAAGGAGAAAAGACTTTCCAAATGGAATTCCCTAGAAATACCACTCCTAGACCTTAGTCCTCCATTCTCCAACTTCTTCAAGATATCTATGGACAAATGAGCGCACAAAGTTCAAGGATAGATAAGATTACCAATGATATCTCTCATCTTCACCTTGACATTTAAACTATCCAAGAAGCTTTGGGATTGAAAAGTGCTTTAAAGATGAACCAAGTTTGTCCCCCTCTATCCATGGCTCCTATCCCCATGAAGAAGAAGGAGAAGCTATTGCCTCTCAACCAATGGAAGAAGAGAAAGGGGAACATGTAGAAGTGGAAGAAAAAGAAGAAGAGGGAGATGAACAAGAAGGAGAAGATGAAGAAAGTGACAATGATGCTTAGGCTTTAGTTTTTCTTTTTTATTGTTTGTTATTGCATAGTACTTTTGTTTGTGTGTTTTTCATATTGCTTTCAAATTAATGAAATTGCATTTGCTTTTCAATATTGCTTTTGCATGTTTCTTTTTGCCTTTTTATAAGGGGGAGAAAACACTTGAAATTGAATAAATAATACTAAACAATAGAAATTGAAATTGAAATTGGGAAAATTAAACAATAACATTTAAAATAACCAATTCAAAAAAGGCATTCATTAAAGGGGGGCATATAAACACATCTTTGAACACTTTTGAAACTTCAAATTCAATTTAATTGCCAAAGTCAAAAGAGAGAGATAGTTAGCCAAACCCTCCTATTTTTTATCTTAGGCAATCAAATTGAGTTAAACTAACACTTGTATCATGTTACATTATGCAGGAAGTTATTTCTTTAAAGAATCCTTAAAAAGTCTGATCGGACCACTCAGAAGACTAGCTGGACCATTCATGTTGAAAATGAGCCAAAAGACACAGAATGTTTCACGGTGGAGAGTACTCCTAAAATTTCATCGTACAACATCAAGTCTGACCAGAACATTTATCATTCTAACCGGACCATTAGATGGGAAAAGAACAAAAAGTCGCAGAAGGTTTCACGGTCAGAAGTACTCTCACTTTGTCAGAGTACCACAGAATTTCTACCGAACCTCAAAGAATTCTGATCAGACTATTGAAACAATTTTCTCCAAATTATCTAGTAGGATTCCAGATCAATAGTATGCTAAAAAGTTGAGTGGACTAAGGATAGTACGACTGGCCTATTTAAAAAATACACAAGTCAGAAGCCGTTGCATCTCCACTCAATAAGTGGAAGCCATGTTGACTAACCATTGGAAGAGCATTAAGTAGAATCTTAAATATTCCAACTGGACTGTCACACACCAAGTTTAGGTAGTCGAGTATTAGGCAAGAAGGACATAAATAAGTGGTCAAATAGAGACTCGAGATAGTCAAAAATAAAATCGGTATGCAAAGGAGGTCCGTGAAGTCGACGGGACCTAAAGGTAATTTTTCGAAAGGCCGAGGACCTAAAAGTAATTTTCTGAAAAGTTGTGTCGGTTCTTAATAGTGACCCTAACGGATGCCATAAATGTGTTCTCAGGATTAATCAACTCGTAATGGTGGCGCACGATTTTTTTCGAAAATGCACGGTTTCTAAGTTACGGGCGATTTTCCGACAAGGGCATTTTGGACATTTCCACTGGAGGGGAGATTTTGTAATTAAATATAACTTTGGGGGAAAATTTTAAAAGGGCAAAAAGCCACTTTCAAGTGGCCAAATCCTAGCCATTAAGTCCAAATGGGTTGGACAAATCATGGCCATTGAAAATAAACAAATTAATTAAATGGAAATTAAATTATAAACTACTTTTGGACTTCCAAACACAAGTAAGGATCAAAAAGACACCACCATCACCACTTTTATTCTTCCTTAGGTCGTGCTCCCCCTCCCTTCCATTTTCAAGGAGAAAATTTTCAAGTCTAAGCCATTTTTCAAGTGAAATTCAATAGGAAATAAGGTAAGATACCATCCTAAGTCTTATTCTTTCATTAGAATTAGATATTAGGCTATGTTTAGGAAGATTTGATATTATGGTCATGTTGAGAAAGTATTAGTAAGTTGATGATTATGGTAAAAAATGATAAACTACTTAAAGGAAATGATGAAAAAGGTGATTATTAGTAAGAATAAGTAAAGGATTGTTAGAAAATCATAAGGTAGCATCATGTTCATATCTAGGGTTTGTTCTTACATATGTGACAAGTTAAATTCATAGGAAATCAAGGAGATTAGAGAGGAAAGGAAGTGAAAAAGATAAGAACAGCAAGGAAAAGCAAGGTTTGGTACTTTAGCTAATTGTTTGTTCATTTTCTTGAAATTTTTCTGTTTTAGAATTAGTGAAATGTTGTGACTTGTATGATTTTTAATTAAATATAGAAAAATGTTATTCAATTTAATTTTGGATATGTTGTTTTTTAGTGAGTCTAGTATTTGAGAAAAATAATTTGGAACCACATTGATTGAATTTAATTTACGGAATTCACAAAATTCAGAACTGCTGCCAGGATGCAGGGCAACTGGAGCAGTCTGGTTGGGTGAACTACTTGACCAAGATTTTGTGTCCAGTTTGATCTGAAAATTTAAAGGAATGATTTTAAGATGTAAAACGAAATTCTGTATAAATTTTAGAGTTTTTAGTCAAGTAGATTATTTTATACAATGTTTCAAAATAAGGATCAAGTTGAGTCCAAAACCAGAATTTACTATTCATATGGTCATTTTGCTAATATTCATTTGGTCATTTTTCAAAAGTAATCCAATTGATTCCTTATGCATATAAATGAGTATAATATGTTATTAAAATGACAAAATATGATATTTCACGTTGAAATAATATAAGAACCATACGTCGATAATTGTATAATGTATATTCGATTAAGAAATGGCATGAGAATTTTGGCTCCACTAGGTATCTGGGATAGTACTGAGTAGGGTAAGGGTATGATATATCATAGTATATGCAGTGTTGCTTTACTATAGGACTTCGGTCCGACTTATATAGGGTGACGACCCAAGCTATGTAGGACTTCGGTCCGAGTTATATAGGGCAATCGCCCGAGTTATATAGGACTCCGGTCCGAGGGCTTCGGCCACAGATTCCTCAGGGCTTGATCCGCAATTTTTTTTAGGGCCACAGCCACAGAATATATATACAGTTATTTTAGTTAGTTCCTTACCATACGTTAGTCTACCAAATTACTTTTTGGAGCGAAATGATAAAATGATAATAACTGAATATATGACATGTATGGATTATTTTTACTGTGATATTATTTTTCAATACGACTCATTGCTTTTAAAAGTGCATTATGCTTATATTGTTTATTTTCCGTAATTAGTTAAAGTACCCACTAAGCAATGCTTAGCGAGTTTAGTTTCTTCTAAACTCGTAGGTTATTAGCAAGGAGCCAGTAGCGAGCAGAAGAGTCCTGCGATCTGCCGGTCATCAACAAACTTAAGTGTTGCTCTTCATTTTGTATTTTGGTATTAGAGACTGGCATGTACTTATTTGAACAATACAAAGAGATAAATTGAGGTAGCATGTAAATCTAGTAATGTATAATAGCTGTATGGTTTTGAATTGAGTTGGGTTGTGAATATAGAAGTGTGAATTCTTCTTGCAGGATTGTAGTTGAGGTTATAAGGGTGGATTATTGGAAGTGTGCTTGAGTTGAATTGTGAATCAAAATGTTTTTCAAAAATAAGAAAAATCAGTTTTGTCAACACTTGGGACCTAGAATTTTAAGGGAGACTCCGTCAAAATTTTTGGAAAATTTTTATAAGAAACATTAAGTAAGCTGATATAACCAGAGTTCGTATCCCGATATAGCATTCCTCCTCGGCTTATTCATAGGTCAGGAAGGGGTGTTACAATTTGTGGTATCAGAACATTGGTTTAGTCAATTCTGGGAGATAGGTAGTAAGTAAGTAACTATGTGTGCCATGTAGAAGAAAGTTATATGATGAATAGGTAGATGTACATGCCAGATAGGAATTGATAATCGAGTTATATGTTGATGAATTAAGCAGATAGCTATTTATGTCAATGTAGGATGTCTCTAGATTCATGGCAAGCTATGGAACAAAACGTAGAATCGCAAGCATCTGGGTCTGCAGATGCTGGGGAATCTCATAGAACAGGGTTAGCAGCAGCTGAAATACCCAGTCTGTAGACTTATCTTAGGCAGATTGCAACAGCTTTTCAGCAAATGGCCGAAAGGGGCCCTGCTGCTGAGGGAGATAGAAAACCCCCGATCGAGAAGTTAAGAAAGTATGGTGCAAAGGAATTTAAGGCTGGTCGTGAAGAGGGATCTGAGGAAGCAGAATATTGGTTAGATAGTATCATTAGAGTTCTTGACCAGCTCCAATGCACTCTGGAGGAAAGAGTGGTTTGTGCTACCTCTCTCCTAACAGAGGAGGCATACATATGGTGGGATACTACGCAGCAGCGGGTTCCACCAGAACAGCGAACTTGGGAATTCTTCAAGAGTGAGTTTAAAAAGAGGTATATCACTGATGCATATTTGACTGTAAGGCGCAATGAGTTCATTCATTTGAAACAAAGGTAGAATGACGATATCAGAATATGAGAAGGAGTTTACGCGCCTTAGTAAGTATGGAAAGAAGTTAATAGAAACTAAAGCTGAGCGATGCGAGAAATTTTTAGAAGGACTTAATGATGAAATTAAGATACAGCTGGTGGCATTGGATAATACAGAGTTTTCAAAGTTGGTGGCTAAAGCATTGGATGTTGAAAAGGTGCAAGTAAATCTGAGGAATCGTCAACAGAGAATTCAACAGAAAAGAGAGCAAGCACAGAGTGCCCCATGTAATCATCAATCTGCTAGCAAGAGAGCTAAGGGTGAAGGATCCTTTATGAGTGTAAAGCATAATTTAAGACCTTCTAAAGGACTTAATTTTCAAGATACCTCATTAGCCAGCAAGGGAGGAATAAGCAGAGGATCAAGTAAAGGTTCTGGAAGGACTGAATATACACCATACCCCTCGTGTGAGCATTGTGGACGAAAGCATAGGGGAGAATGTTGGTTAGTTACTGGAGCTTGTATACTTTGTGGTGCCACTGATCACCTTAAGAAGGATTGTCCTAGAAATGTGGCAGAGATTTCAAAAGTTCCTGAAAGAACACAAGTAGCAAGTAGCAGCAATAAAGGTCGAGAAAGAGGAAGAGGCAGAGAAAATGGTAGTAATCAAATAGGAACAAGATCGGAGATAGTAGATCGCCCTGAATCGAGAGCGCCAGCCAGGATATATTACATGAGGGCAAAAGAGAATAAAGCAGAAGAAGGAAATGAAGGTACGTAAGTTTAAAATCAGTGTCTTGAGTACATATGTGTGTATATGTGATGATTATTAGTTATATTGATGATGTGTAATTACACGTAAGAATCATGCATGAATAAGTAAGTTCGGGGCGAAACTTAAATTAAGGGAGGTAGAACTGTCACATCCCAAAGTTTAGGTAGTCGAGTATTAGGCAAGAAGGACATAAATAAGTGGTCAAATAGAGGCTCGAGATAGTCAAAAACAAAATCGGCATGCAAAGGAGGCCCGTGAAGTCGACGGGACATAAAGGTAATTTTTCGAAAGGCCGAGGACCTAAGAATAATTTTTTGAAAAGTTGTGTCGGTTCTTAATAGTGACCCTATTGGATGCCATAAATGTGTTTTCGGGATTAATCGGGTCGTAATGGTGGCGCACGATTTTTCCTGAAAACGCACGGTTTGTAAGTTACGGGCGATTTTTCGACAAGGGCATTTTGGACATTTCCACCGGAGGGGCAATTTTGTAATTAAATATAACTTTGGGGGCAAAATTTAAAAGATCAAAAAGCCACTTCCAAGTGGCCAAATCCTAGCCATTAAGTCCAAATGGGTTGGACAAATCATGGCCATTGAAAATAAACAATTTAATTAAATGGAAATTAAATTATAAACAACTACTTTTGGTCTTCCAAACACAAGTAAGGATCAAAAAGACACCACCATCACCACTTTTATTCTTCCTTAGGTCGTGCTCCCCCTCCCTTCCATTTTCAAGGAGAAAATTTTCAAGTCTAAGCCATTTTTCAAGTGAAATTCAATAGGAAATAAGGTAAGATACCATCCTAAGTCTTATTCTTTCATTGAAATTAGATATTAGGCTATGTTTAGGAAGATTTGATATTATGTTCATGTTTGGAAAGTATTAGTAAGTTGATGATTATGGTGAAAAATGATAAACTACTTAAAGGAAATGATGAAAATGGTGATTATTAGTAAGAATAAGTAAAGGATTGGTAGAAAATCATAAGGTAGCATCATGTTCTTATCTAGGGTTTGTTCTTACATATGTGACATGTTAAATTCATAGGAAATCAAGGAGATTAGAGAGGAAAGGAAGTGAAATAGACAAGAACAGCAAGGAAAAGCAAGGTTTGGTACTTTAACTAATTGTTTGTTCATTTTCTTGAAATTTTTCTGTTTTAGAATTAGTGAAATGCGGTGATTTGTATGATTTTTAATTAAATATAGAAATATTTTATTCAATTGAATTTTGGATATGTTGTTGTTTAGAGAGTCTGGTATTTGAGAAAAATAATTTGGAACCACATTGATTGAATTTAATTTACGGAATTCACAAAATTCAGAACTGCTGCCAGGATGCAGGGCAACTGGAGCAGTCTGGTTGGGTGAACTACATGACCAAGATTTTGTATCCAGTTTGATCTGAAATTTTAAAGGAATGATTTTAAGATGTAAAACTAAATTCTGTAAAAATTTTAGAGTTTTTAGTCAAGTAGATTATTTTATAAAATGTTTCAAAATAAGGATCAAGTTGAGTCCAAAACCAGAATTTACTATTCATATGGTCATTTTGCTAATATTCATTTGGTCATTTTTCAAAAGTAATCCAATTGATTACTTATGCATATAAATGAGTATAATATGTTATTAAAATGACAAAATATGATATTTCACGTTGAAATAATATAAGAACCATACGTCGATAATTGTATAGTGTATATTCGATTAAGAAATGGCATGAGAATTTTGGCTCCACCGGGTATCTGGGATAGTACTGAGTAGGGTAAGGGTATGATATATCATACTATATGTAGTGCTGCTTTAATATAGGACTTCTGTCTGAGTTATATCGGGTGACGACCCGAGCTATATAGGACTTCGGTCCGAGTTATATAGGGCAATCGCCCAAGTTATATAAGACTCCGGTCCGAGGGCTTCGGCCACAGATTCCTCAAGGCTTGGTTCGTAATTTTTTTTAGGGCCACAGCCACAGAATATATATGTAACACCCCCACATCCAGTACAAGCACACTACAAACACCATAATGTAATATACTTGCACTGAACATAGGGATGCTACGGTTTTCTTTAACCATCAAATCATTTTAAAAGATACCATAATCTTTATCATGATACATTATAGAAAACAAGTAATTAACTTGTAATATAAAACAAAATAGATATAAATACATTTACTTAATACACAGCGGAATTTATAAAATAGTTACATATATGAAAACATTTAAATCCATATTTACAAATATACATATATTCACATTATAAACAATACTTTACAAAATATAAAGAAGTTATACATGATTGGCAGCTTTTCTCTGATCTTTAAGTCCCAAAATAAACTCTTCAATGTCTACTCTCACTCAGTCTTGAGGAACTCTCGAGTTCAACTCTGTTACCTGCGCGATCAACACTATCGCGCTAAGCCAACGGCTTAGTAGTACAAAGTATGCCAACATTATGCTTTAATGCAATACAATATCATACACATTAATAAATAAACAACAATATAGTTGTAAAAATAATACCACACCTTTATATTTCATAACTCATACCCATATAAGCATAATACATTTCAAAGTCCTTTCAAGGATCTCATTATTCAATCATTTTAACACCAATAAATCACATTGAAACAAAGAGAAGCATGGGCCCAAATGACACTAATATGCTATTCAATTTTCAGAGTTAATGTTTTGGTTCAATCATCACATTTATCATTATCAAAAACCCAACTAGGCTTCAAGGATTAGGTTCAACCAAGCTTCAAAGGGAACAAAGCATGCTAAGTATCAACCCAACTTGGCTTCAAGAACCAACCCAACCTAGCTTCAAGGGTTTTAACATCTCAATTAGGCTTCAAGGATTAAATCCAACCTAACTTCAAGAGATTGTTACTAATATTAGGCATGCCACCAACAACAAACTCTGAAAATGGAATAACACATTAGCCACACAATTCATTTATTATTTAATTATCATTTCCATTCTCAATTCTCATCATCATCTAGGCAAACATGCCTTATTTCTTTCAATTGAATCATCATAGCCAATCACAATGGCTTCACATCACATTTGAGTTATCATAGCCAATCACAATGGCCTCATAACATATCATGTCTCAATTCATATTATAATATTTCCATTCTTATCAAAGCAATTCATCATAAAAGCATTCATATACATCATCAATACTCACATTGTGTCCCACATTATACACAATATAACATTATTTATAGATTTAGAATCTTCCACATAAATTTGTTTAGATCATTCTTTGTATTAAATGTGTTTAGAGTGTTTATTTTTATGTTTAGGTGCAAGAAGACCTTTGAAGAATCAAAACAATGCAAGAAGAGCAAAGAACAATCACAGTAGCTAACACACTCAAGGGACACGGCCAAGCTTGTGGCCATGTCTCTCAACCAAAAGCTCCAACACGGCCAAGACTCCCCTAGCTTGGCCATGTCTCTCAGCCAAAATAAGCTGTGGCAAACACAGTCAAGGGACACGGCCAAGCCAGTGGCAGTGTCTCTCCAAAATTGATCCAACATGGCCAAATTTCCTTAAACTTGGCCGTGAATCCCAAAAATCTTTAGTCTTGCCCGTGTCTCTTCTTTAGTTTGGCCGTGTCTCTCATGAATGAAAACCCTAAACATGGCCAAGTCTCTTTCTATTGAATTAAAACACATTATGCACAACATAACCTCATTCAAATGGATATAATCAATGTCATTAACACTTATTTTACATATTCATCACAATATTCACATTAACAATACATTTAATCACTTACCATTTCAAAACCCTAAAATCAACATCACTCTTATTCTTTCAATATCAACATCCACTTAACTTACCATCTTCAAACCAAAACCAACACCAATTCAATCTTTTTAACTTACACTCAATTTCAACACTTATAAACACATCTCAAACACACCAAATCATAATATCAACAAATCATAACTCACCTCAAACACAACTTCAAAATAACAAAGGAAAACAAGAGAGTACTTACCAAAATTGAGGAAGTTCCACAAATCTCCAACTTAATCCTTTAATTCTTCCTTCAATTTGATTATAGAATTGAGAACACCTCTCTTGCTCTCTCTTTCCTTTGGTAGCCGGCCACACACATGAGAAGAAAAGAAAAATGAAAACAAGTCAAACTTCTTTTCTTCTTCAAATCTCCACCAAGCAATTCTAACCAAACAATTACCTAAATGCCCTCAACCATTTAACTTAGCTTCTTTCACTTATATGCCCATTTAAGTAATTTCACATATCACAAATAAAATATCTTCTTCCCTTGACTCCTCATTTTGACCAACATATATGTTATATATATTACCATATACCCAACATATACACTTTCTCTCTACACATTACTTTCCTTTTTAAACAATACCTAAACATTCTCTTTTCCATTTCTTTTCTTATCAACATAACATATACACATAATTCAAACAAACAACAATTATATCCAAACTTCTAGGGCACACATTGGGATATTACAATATATATAGTTATTTCAGTTAGTTCCTTACCATACATTAGTCTACCAAATTACCTTGTGGAGCGAACTGATAAAATGATAATAACTGAATATATGACATGTATGGATTGTTTTTACTGTGATATTAGTTTTCAATATGACTCATTGCTTTTAAAAGTGCATTATGCTTTTATTATTTATTTTTCGTAATTAGTTAAAGTACCCACTAAGCAATGCTTAGCTAGTTTAGTTTCTTCTAAACTCGTAGGTTATTAGCAAGGAGCCAGTAGCGAGCAGAAGAGTCCTGCGATCTGCCGGTCATCAACAAACTTAAGTGGTGCTCTTAATTTTGTATTTTGGTATTAGAGACTGACATGTACTTATTTGAACAATACAAAGAGATAAATTGAGGTAGCATGTAAATCATGTAATGTATAATAACTGTATGGTTTTGAATTGAGTTGGGTTGTGAATATAGAAGTGTGAATTATTCTTGCAGGATTGTAGTTGAGGTTATAAGGGTGGGTTATTGGGAGTGTGCTTGAGTTGAATTGTGAATCAAAATGTTTTTCAAAAATAAGAAAAATCAGTTTTGTTGACACTTGGGACCTAGAATTTTAAGGGAGACTCCGTAAAAATTTTTGGAAAATTTTTATAAGAAACATTAAGTAAGCTGATATAACCAGAGCTCGTATCCCGATGTAGCATTCCTCCTCGGCTTATTCATAGGTCGGGAAGGGGTGTTACATGGACCATGAAGTTCTTCGACCAGATTCATATAATACCGATGGACCATGGCTAATCTGACCATGAAATTACTCTGGCAAAGAAATTTGTGGAAGACAAGAATCAAACATGTTGGTCCTAACCTCAAATGGCTATTTCATGACTTGAAGGCTAAAAAAACCATAAGTAACTTCATTTTTATGTAACACTGTGATTATAATAGCCTACTTTAACATCTTTCTTTTCTTTACATCAAAATCTCTCTTTATATTGATTAAGTGTTGGATGTGAGCATTAAACACCATTCTAAGTTTGAGTGTGAGCTTAGAAACACTTAGGTTGTGAGAGTGAGCCTAGGAAAACTCTTGTAAGGGTTATGAGAATAGATCTCAAACCATTTTACTAGTTTGATGTGAGAAAGAGAAAACACCAAGTTAGAGTTAAGCTTATAAAAATTCAAAGCTAGTGGAACCTTAACAAGTTGTTAAGGAAGTGGATGTAGGATTAAGGTAAATCCGAACCACTTTAAATCTTTGTGTTCATTGATTCATCTTCTACTTAATCTTCTTCTACATCTTCTACATTCCTTGTTTTGTTTTTTTTTTTATTTTTAAATTTGCCATCGCTTTCCAAACCAGCCAATTCACCCCCCTCTTGGTTGCTATCTTGGGACAATAAACACTAATGCACAAACCAAGCCTAAAAATCCTAAAAGGATTACTTTGGGTTCACAAGGCTCTAGAACTAAAGTTCCAAGAGCAAATCATGCATTCATGTATACAAAGCATGTACATAAACACAAAAATGATCTCATTCAACACACACTTGCAATTATGTGCATGGCCATTGAATTTCAATAAGAAAATGCATAAGTATAGAACCTTGTATCAATGCACTTATTATATGAAATTTGGACATAAGAGCACATTTTGCTACATTAGGAAGGCTCACCATAAGTTAAAAGACCCTCTAATACTAACCCCCAAGGGCCCAACTTCATTTGGGTAAAGAAGATGAACATTGTCGTTTTATAGATATGCCTAAAATCCACTATCAATGAAAATGTTTGGCTTGTGGATAGTGGATGCTCAAGGCATATTACGGGTAATGCAAAGCTTTTTACAACACTCACTTAAAAGCATGGAGGTAATGTAACTTTTGGTAATATTGTTAAAGTAAAATTATTGGTATTGGTTCCATTGGCATGCTTGGTAAGAATATGATTCATAATGTATGGCTTGTTGATGGATTGAAACATAATTTGCTTAGTCTAAAGAAAACCACAACCAAGGGAAAAGGGATTGTCATAAGTGAACCTCAATCTCAACCTTAAACCAAACCTAAACACTTCACTAGAAAGAGTGTTCAACCTCACAACTCCAAGTACAAAAATGAGGATGAGAAAACCAAGTACTATATGCTCAAGAAAAAGACCATTGAAACAATCAAAATGCTTGCAGAAGGGATGCTACTAACCTTAAATATCCAAGGTGAAATCTATAGCTACCTACATTGTAATATCCCAAGGTATACCCTAAAAGTTTTGGAACTATTGTTGTATTTGGATTTAATGTGTGTGTATTGAAGGGAAAGAGAAAAGAAGTGAAGAGAAGATATGAAGGATAAAAAGTATATATGGTATTTGAAAGATATGGGAAATATAAATGTAATGTATATGACATATACATATATTCACATATACATCACATATTCATGATGTATAAAATGGTGTAGGAAAATGAGTTGTATATATATATATATATTTGTATAATTAGTTAATAATAATAATAATGATAATAAGGACAAAGAGAAAAAGATGAAGAAAGTCAAAAGGGATTGTGTGTGGTGGAGATTTAAGTGTATTAATGTTGTTATTATTATTATTATTATTATTATTATTATTATATGGGAAAAGAACGAAGAAAAGAAGATTCATTCTTCTTCTTCTTCTTCTTCTTCTTCTTAGTGAACGAGAGAGAGAGAGAGAGAAGCTAGAGAGAGAAGGGTGATTTTGCTTTTATTTACACCAAAGATTAAGGATATCAAGAGATTTGCAAGTGGAGTTTGAAGATTTGGCAAGCTATTCAAGTACCTATCTCTTGAGTTGATTTTATTGATTATACATATATATAAGTCTTTATCTTCTTGTTTTGATTTCTTTTGGATTAAGGTTATGTTTGGTATAATTGGTGTGTAAGATGATGATAATAAAAGATTAAAGTATGTAAATGTGTTAAATTGATATTTAAGTAATGATAAGTTGGGTATTTGTGAGGATGATGATGAATTGTTGAGTTAGGGTTTAGTATAAGTGAATTGGTACTTTGAGTAATTGATTATAGTGATGTATATATTGATTATTATGATGATATAATGGAGTTATATAAATGTTAAAGTGATAGGAAATTGATAAATATTAACAAAGATGATGATTAAGAGGGTTGTGGTGTGAATTTTGAAGGGCTTGGATGAAATTTTGAAGTATTTGGTCTTTAAAGCATTGAAGGACACGGCTAAGTTATGAGAGACACGGCCAAGTTAGGGCAAACTTGGCCGTGTTGGATATTTTTGGAGAGACACGGCCACTGTCTTGGCCGTGTCCCTTGACCGTGTTTGCCACTGCCCACTTTGTGTTGAGAGACACGGCCGTGTCCCTTGCCCGTGTCTGCTACTGGAATTTGGTGTTGAGAGACACGGCCACAAGCTTGGCCGTGTCCCTCAAGTGTGTTGCCCGTGTCCCTCAAATGTGTTAGGTAATGTTTTTATTCTTTGTTCTTCTTACATTGTTATGATTCTCCAAAGGTAATTGTGTACCTAAACCTAAACCTAAACACACTTAAAACAATAATGATCCAACCAACTGTATATGGAAGATTCTAAATCCATGAATAATGTAAATTGTGTATATATATATATATATATCAATGATGATATAGGAAATGTGGAAGATATAATGATTATGGGAAAATTATATGCAATGCCATTGATTATGTATACTTGAGTGATAATGATGCATATGATATTATAGTATGATTTGAGACATGATATGATGTGAAGCCATTGTTATTGGCTATGCTGATTCAAATGAGATGTGAAGCCATTGTTATTGGCTATGATGATTCAAATGAGATGTGAGCCATTGTTATTGGTTATGATAATTCAATTGTGAATAAAATTGATAAATGAGTTGTGTGACTAATGTGTTATTCCATTTTCAGAGTTTGTTGTTGGTGGCATGCCTAATAAGTGTAACAATCTCTTGAAGTTAGGTTGGATTGAATCCTTGAAGCCTAATTGAGATGTTACTACCCTTGAAGCTAGGTTGGGTTGGTTCTTAAAGCCAAGTTGGGTTGAAGCTTAGCACGCTTTGCTCCCCTTGAAGCTTGGTTGAACCTAATCCTTGAAGCCTAGTTGGGTCTATGATATTGATAAATGTGATAATAAAACCAAAGCATTTACTCTGAAAATTGAATGGCATATTAGTGTGTTGTTTGGGCCCGAGTCTGTCTTTGTTGTCAATATGATATTCAAATGTTGAAATAAATGAATAATGAGATCTATGGCTGCCTTTATTGGAAGTGTGATTCATGATTGATGAATTGTGAATAAAATGATGTTATGAAGTATGATTTTGTAATATGTGTATTGATATATTGAAAGTGAATATGGTTTGAGGAGCTTTGTTGAGATAAGAGTTTATGAAACTGTTGTATGATGTGTAAAATGTATATGAATGTGGAGTTTGTGAGAATTGTCTTCATGAAGGTTTGGATAGGTCATTGAATGGTGTTTTGTTAAAATAATGTATATGTATGTGTATATGATATAGAAAGGGTAAGTATTGTGTTGTGAATGTTCTAAGTAATTATGTATTTAATTTATGAGATTAGTGGGAGTATATGAAGAATGCATTGAGAAAGGAAAACGTGGTAAGAGAACAATAAAACATAGTGCTAAAAATATAAGGTATGATTCTTTTGTAAAGTATATTTTATTATTTATTTGTACTACTAAGCTCTCGAGCTTAGCGCGGATGTGTAATCGCACAGGTACTTATGCGGTTGATCCGGATGTCCAGCTGTTATGCCACTGGAAGGGTAAGAGTGTCTCGAGACCAACTAGAAGGTGATGCATACATGTATGATTTTAATTATGTTGCATTTTTAAAAAAAATAATGATTTTTGTAAATGTGTTTTAAAGTAATGTAAAATTGTATGAACTTGGATAAAGGTTTTTAAATTGAAATTAGACGTGACATTCTTATATTTTATATATGTATTGTATGTATACTAGGTATATGTATGGTACTTATATGGAGTATCAGGGTGTTACAATTATTTTGGTATCAGAGCTTAGGTTTGAGATTCTCGGCCTAAGTGAAATTAAAAAGGAAATTTTTGAATAATTTAAATAAGAATTAAAAAAAAGACGTTTGAAATGCAATTGGTAATACATGCATATGCATTCACATCTAGGTTGGTCTCGAACGTGGCATTATGTGAATTGTAATGTATTTGAATTACATGAGATAAATGATAGTATGTAAATGAGGTTTCATATGAAAGCAAATTTTAAAATGTTGATAATTGAGAGGTGATTGTGATATAAAGAAATGATATGGAATTTATATGTAAAAAGTTTGATTATTGATATGTGTATGACATATAAAGAAATGGCCAGAAGAATAAAGTTGGAAATGAGTTAAAAATAAATAAAATTTAGATTAAAGTATGTAATCTTTCCTCTTTTATTTGAATCTCTTTCTAATAAATTTTATGTTTGGATTTCTAGAAAGAGGAAATATTGTTGGATGGGTATTATGAAAAGATATAGCATTTAAATGCAAAGAGTACAGTGAAATATTGAATGAGTTGATTTGTATAGATTAAGTGTGATAATTTAAGGTGTGGATACATAAAGTTAAAATTTTGTTTAAAAAAAAAAAGAGAGACGATGTTGATTAAATAAGAAGACATATGGGTGTTGTTTGTATTGTTATTTTAATGCAAACATGGTGATTTTAATGTTAGAAATATGATATGTTTGAATATCGTGAAAGCTCATGTTAATGATGGAGATATGTGACATTTAGATTTTTGGAATGAGCTTAATAATTGTGAAACATATATGTTTTGAAGTTGCTTTGTGGTAGATACATATAAGATGTTTTAAAGTTGATATTAAGAGAATGAGATGAATAAATTGAAGTTTAAGTAAATTAGTAAGTTGAGAATTTATGGTTGTAATGGAATGTGGATAAAGATCATTTAGATATTGATAGTTTAATGTATTCAATACATGAGATATATGAAATGAATAGTAGTACACATGAAAGTATTATGAATTGGGGGATGAGATTGATAGTAGGAAAATTTGGTTAGAAATAGAAGAAAAGGGATTGAGTAAATTGAAATGAGTTACTTTAAGTAATTTGGTTGGAAAGGATGAAAATGGATATGAAAGATATGTTAAAGGTATTTAAAAACAAATGTGAGAGAGATATCACATTGGAAATGTGATTAAGCTCTGTGTAAAATAATATTATAAGTAGAGTGTATATATTTATTGAAGTTAATGAATAACTTAAGTTATGTTAAAAGAATGAGAATGATAATAGTCAAAAGAAAGTGATAAATATTAAATTTGTATAAACTATATGCAAAAGAGAAAGTTAATAAATTGCATAATTATGTGTATATATATAAAGAGGATATGCGAAATGAACTTTTCGACATGAATGTAATGATTATATGTAAGAAAGGTGGGAAGTGAATCACATTATAAGTGTGACCTATGAATGTGTATATAATATGTTTATTAAGTTATACCATTGCATGTTTAATGGTATTAGAGATGAGAATAGATTTGGGTAATATTGAACAGTGAAATTGTTATGGCAATAACTAAATGAAGCTATCATAAGATGTTTTGGAACTCAAAGTATTTGTGTGTGGAAATGTTTTATGTATAAGTGTAATAAGAAATTGTAAAGAAAGAATAATGTAAAAATAAAATAAAATAAAATAAATTTTAGAAGAGATGGATTGGATATGGAGCAATGAATGAAATTTGTGTAAGATTTGTATCTGATGGAAGGTTGGGCGTAGAAAATGTTAAAGATAATATTATTGAACATGAGTTAGGTTAATAATGATCAAATAATCAAAAGCAAACTGTTGGAGATGGAATTAAAAAGGTGTTACTTCTTGGTGTAATAAGAGTTTGGAGAATAAAAATATAATTTTTGTGAGACAATCTAGCATTATAATTGTAAAAGTTAGAAATCGAATAATAGAAGAACAATATTGATTTACAAACCCTAAGTGTGATTGTTAATATATCATGGTCATATGAGTTGGTTAGTGTGATTAATTGGTTAGTTTTATTATCTTCAGAGTTAGAGCTGAGATGATATCACTGTAGTACAGTTTTGGTGAGATTGATAACTATGTTCCTAGAAACATGGTTAAAAGATATGATTGAATAATGAGATGTTCAATATAATTAATGATATACGTGTATACTATTTTGATATAATGAGAAACTATGATTATTGGCAATGATATTGGAAATGAATATTAATTGAGATATAGTGCCTAATTGATTATGAGAAATGAATTGAGAAAAGATAAAGGAACGGACCTATCTGCCTCCTGCGGAACCGTGCGTACCCATTGTGTTGGGCAACCGAACTTGGACTACCGACTTGGTTGGGAGAAAGTTCGTTTATGAATCTATAGTTGGTGGCTATATTGATAAACTTTGAATGAGTATGAGAAATGATGATATAATTATTGAGATAATGAAATGTATATTTATAAGCACGATTTTTATTGATTGAGTATATGAATCTGAAAATACTAGAATTTGAATATAAGTTGACCTAATGAAATTAGGGTATATATATGTATATATTGTGAAATTCAATGATAATTTTTGATAAGTTAATTGTTGGTTTGAATCAAATAAGGTTGAGATGTTAGTATATTGTGTTTAATAGATCGATTGATCTAGATTTTGCTAAAGTTGCAAGTCAATATTGAGATTTAATACGTACAGTGTACTGGGAGTGTAAAAGTTAAATGGTAAGGTGTATGATGTAATATTCTGGCTTATGAATGAACATAAATAAATTGAATTATGTCAATTGTACATGGTGAGAAAAAGAGAAATGTTGTTTATCTGTTAAGTAAGTTTAAAAGTTTGGTATTAATATTTATATTAAGTGAGAAGCAAGTTAAAGAAAGTAAGGATATTGTTATCCAGTGAGGTTTGGTAAATGTTATTTTGAAGGTGATTGTAAGAATGGAATAATCAATGTTAAGATATTAATTAATGACTTTTGAGGTTAAAGTTAAGAGAATATCTATAAAGAGTTAAAGTGATAATCTAACTCTAATACAAAGATAAAATTCATTGGAGATGTAATGAATTATCTTGATTGCTTTGTTGAGAAAGTAATAAGATATAAAGATATATATATATATATATATACAATAATGAATTATGAAATTCAGAGAAGATGATTATATTCATATGGAAGTTAAGATGGTGATTTGTCTAAATGGGTTGTTATTATACTGGATAATTTCGAAGACGAAATTATTTAAGGGGGAGAGAATTGTAATATCCCAAGGTATACACTAACAGTTTTGGAACTATTGTTGTATTTGGATTTAATGTGTGTGTATTGAAGGGAAAGAGAAAAGAAGTGAAGAGAAGATATGAAGGATAAAAAGTATATATGGTATTTGAAAGATATGGGAAATATAAATGTAATGTATATGACATATACATATATTCACATATACATCACATATTCATGATGTATAAAATGGTGTAGGAAAATGAGTTGTATATATATATATATATTTGTATAATTAGTTAATAATAATAATAATGATAATAAGGACAAAGAGAAAAAGATGAAGAAAGTCAAAAGGGATTGTGTGTGGTGGAGATTTAAGTGTATTAATGTTGTTATTATTATTATTATTATTATTATATGGGATAAGAACGAAGAAAAGAAGATTCATTCTTCTTCTTCTTCTTCTTCTTCTTCTTCTTAGTGAACGAGAGAGAGAGAGAGAGAGAAGCTAGAGAGAGAAGGGTGATTTTGCTTTTATTTACACCAAAGATTAAGGATATCAAGAGATTTGCAAGTGGAGTTTGAAGATTTGGCAAGCTATTCAAGTAAGTACCTATCTCTTGAGTTGATTTTATTGATTATACATATATATAAGTCTTTATCTTCTTGTTTTGATTTCTTTTGGATTAAGGTTATGTTTGGTATAATTGGTGTGTAAGATGATGATAATAAAAGATTAAAGTATGTAAATGTGTTAAATTGATATTTAAGTAATGATAAGTTGGGTATTTGTGAGGATGATGATGAATTGTTGAGTTAGGGTTTAGTATAAGTGAATTGGTACTTTTAGTAATTGATTATAGTGATGTATATATTGATTATTATGATGATATAATGGAGTTATATAAATGTTAAAGTGATAGGAAATTGATAAATATTAACAAAGATGATGATTAAGAGGGTTGTGGTGTGAATTTTGAAGGGCTTGGATGAAATTTTGAAGTATTTGGTCTTTAAAGCATTGAAGGACACGGCTAAGTTATGAGAGACACGGTGTTGGATATTTTTGGAGAGACACGGCCACTGTCTTGGCCGTGTCCCTTGACCGTGTTTGCCACTGCCCACTTTGTGTTGAGAGACACGGCCTTGTCCCTTGCCCGTGTCTGCTACTGGAATTTGGTGTTGAGAGACACGGCCACAAGCTTGGCCGTGTCCCTCAAGTGTGTTGCCCGTGTCCCTCAAATGTGTTAGGTAATGTTTTTATTCTTTGTTCTTCTTACATTGTTATGATTCTCCAAAGGTAATTGTGTACCTAAACCTAAACCTAAACACACTTAAAACAATAATGATCCAACCAACTGTATATGGAAGATTCTAAATCCATGAATAATGTAAATTGTGTATATATATATATATATCAATGATGATATAGGAAATGTGGAAGATATAATGATTATGGGAAAATTATATGCAATGCCATTGATTATGTATACTTGAGTGATAATGATGCATATGATATTATAGTATGATTTGAGACATGATATGATGTGAAGCCATTGTTATTGGCTATGATGATTCAAATGAGATGTGAAGCCATTGTTATTGGCTATGATGATTCAAATGAGATGTGAGCCATTGTTATTGGTTATGATAATTCAATTGTGAATAAAATTGATAAATGAGTTGTGTGACTAATGTGTTATTCCATTTTTAGAGTTTGTTGTTGGTGGCATGCCTAATAAGTGTAACAATCTCTTGAAGTTAGGTTGGATTGAATCCTTGAAGCCTAATTGAGATGTTACTACCCTTGAAGCTAGGTTGGGTTGGTTCTTAAAGCCAAGTTGGGTTGAAGCTTAGCATGCTTTGCTCCCCTTGAAGCTTGGTTGAACCTAATCCTTGAAGCCTAGTTGGGTCTATGATATTGATAAATGTGATAATAAAACCAAAGCATTTACTCTGAAAATTGAATGGCATATTAGTGTGTTGTTTGGGCCCGAGTCTGTCTTTGTTGTCAATATGATATTCAAATGTTGAAATAAATGAATAATGAGATCTATGGCTGCCTTTATTGGAAGTGTGATTCATGATTGATGAATTGTGAATAAAATGATGTTATGAAGTATGATTTTGTAATATGTGTATTGATATATTGAAAGTGAATATGGTTTGAGGAGCTTTGTTGAGATATGAGTTTATGAAAATGTTGTATGATGTGTAAAATGTATATGAATGTGGAGTTTTTGAGAATTGTCTTCATGAAGGTTTGGATAGGTCATTGAATGGTGTTTTGTTAAAATAATGTATATGTATATGTATATGATATAGAAAGGGTAAGTATTGTGTTGTGAATGTTCTAAGTAATTATGTATTTAATTTATGAGATTAGTGGGAGTATATGAAGAATGCATTGAGAAAGGAAAACGTGGTAAGAGAACAATAAAACATAGTGCTAAAAATATAAGGTATGATTCTTTTGTAAAGTATATTTTATTATTTATTTGTACTACTAAGCTCTCGAGCTTAGCGCGGATGTGTAATCACGCAGGTACTTATGCGGTTGATCCGGATGTCCAGCTGTTATGCCACGGGAAGGGTAAGAGTGTCTCGAGACCAACTAGAAGGTGATGCATACATGTATGATTTTAATTATGTTGCATTTTTAAAAAAAAATAATGATTTTTGTAAATGTGTTTTAAAGTAATGTAAAATTGTATGAACTTGGATAAAGGTTTTTAAATTGAAATTAGACGTGACATTCTTATATTTTATATATGTATTGTATGTATACTAGGTATATGTATGGTACTTATATGGAGTATCAGGGTGTTACATACATAGGATTGGGTGGAGACAATTTTCATTTCTTAATGATCTAGGTTACTCTAGCCTCTCAAGGGAATTCTTAATGTCTCTAAGGGTAGAGAAAAACCATAATGCACCTGCATAATTTTATGCAGTTTATTTTAGGCTTTTTGGCCACGATTTTGCTCTTTCCTTAGAAGAATTTGGAGAAGTTTGGGGATTTCAAACTCGTGGAGCTTTCTCTTACAATGATTTGGATTTTCCTTTAAAGAATTATTCATCATTTTGGAGTGAACTATCCATTAAAACCCAATACAATAATAGGTCATCCAAAGCTATCCATTTTAGGACCCTTCTCTTTTGGCTCTTACATAGAATCATCACTTACACCATTCACCAAAGAAGTGATGGAAATGAAAAAGTTACTCAACGTCACTTATTTTTCTTATATGCCATTATGCATAATGAGCCAATCCAAAATGCTAGGTTTCTCATTGACACCTTTATTCAACATGGGAAATTTAAGGCGAGAACCTTCTTTCTATCCTTCGAAATTACTCAACTTGCTAGACACTTAAGACTCCTAACCCCTGAAAATCTTGCAACCTTAAATGATCCCCTTGATCCAGCTACAAACTCCATCAACCTAGACTACCTTGAATATGTTAGATGTATCCAAAAGGTTGATAATCACTATAAGTACACATTTGGTAGCAAGGGAGTTATCCAAAGGGAAAGGAAGAGACCTAGGTACCATATTATGGAAGAAGAAGGTGAACCTATCAATGTTCAAGTTGAGCACCCCTCTAAACCTTCCACCAAAGAAAAAGGTGAATCATCCAAAACCCTAAAACTTATCCTCAAGGCCATATCTACTCTTTAAAAACAATTTAAACATTTTAAGAAGGATGTCACAAAAAGAATCATAAAACTCAATAAAAAGGTTGATCTCCTTTCTCATATTCATCATGATATATATGACTTCCAAGGAAAATTTAATCTTCCTCAATGTGAGTTAGGTGAATGGGGTGTGAGTGAACATATTGAAAGTCCTTATGAAGGATCCTCACCATCCTCACATGACTCCTCTCCAACTCCCTCTCTTAGTGATGATGATGAAAGAACTCTAACTCCTCTTCCTCCATCAAGAAAAGGAAAAGAAAAAGTCTTATATTAATCATTTTCTTATTTTTTTCTTTCAATTGATAACAAATTTATTTTACTCTTGAATTCTCATTTATTGGTATTAATGAATTTCATCTCTCTATTACTTTAATTTTCTTTTTGCCTTTGTCAAAGGGGAAGAAAACATATATGTTATTGAATTTAAATGATTTAATTGTCAAAGGGGGAGAAATAAACTTGATTGAAACAAGAAAAGAAAACAAATTGGTATCAAGAGTTGCATGCATCAATTGTGAAATTATCTAACATAGAGGGAGAAAATTTATTGTCATAGCATTAATTGTTTCATGCATTTGATTATGTTTACTTAAATTCAATTTGATTTCCAAAGTCAAAAAGGGGGAGATTGTTGAGATTGATGAACAATCACACTCTATTTTGATCATTGACAATCAAATTGATAAAGAACTAATGATTTCAAGCAAGCCTATTTTGCAGAGTTAGGATACGAATGGCTTTGTGTGACTGCCAGAAATGCCAACTGAGCAACTGCATAAATGCAGCACGAGCACAAAACCAAACTGACACATAGATCTACCGAGCCAAGAAGTGTCGAATAGACATACTCATATGCTAAGCAGAGAACCAAACCGACACATAGAGTACCGAGCTAAATATAGAACTGTTGAACTAAGAGAACTAAACTAATGAGCTAAAAAGTAGTATAGTAGAACAACCAAGCTAAGCAAAGTTGTGCAGCCCTACACTGATCTTAACAAGCCAACTATGGCATCTGAGCTAAGTCCAATATTTCCACAAAAGAGTTTGTGTTGTCAATGAGTGATGAAGTGAGGACGCTTGGTAGGCGTACGATCATACATACAAATCGAGCGACCGTACCAAGTCAAATTAAAAATTCAGAAACTTGTAGAAAGGATAGAAGTCTCAGTGAGTGGTGAAGTCAGGATGCCAGATCTTAGAGCGACTGCCCAAGACGTCCGAGCGACTGCACGTGACAAAGAGTTAAAATTATAAAAAGAATAAAAGGGATAACTGTCAACTCTCATGGTTCTTCCTCAATGCTTAAAACCTTATATGCCTACCCAGAAGAACAGAGCAACCATAGAAGTCTGCCTGATTAAATCTTTTCACCAAATATCTCAGATCAATGATAATCAAACACATGGATGTAGAAATTTAAGCTCAACGATAACTTGTTACCAAGTGACCGCACTCCGTACTTCGACGACTGCACGACACAAAAGCATGGGCAGCTAGATTCTGTTAGACATAGAGATTCGACTGCTGGAACTAGCTGTTACACATAACTTTCAAACTATGCAACCACACGTCAAGTCAAGCAATCGTACAATGAGCTCTGACCATAGAATTAGTGAAAGACAAGCACTAAACATGTGGGAACCACTTCAAATGGCTAGTTTAAGCAAAATTGCTTTAAATACCACATTAAACTTCTTTTTCGTGGTAAGAGAATACTTTGATTGTTTTTGTAATTTCATTGAACAACATTTTTTATTATCTTGTCTAAAGATTAAAAGATCAAACATCAAAAATCTTAGAGTATTGGGTATGAGCATTAAACACCATAAAAGTTTGAGTTATGAGCATTAAACACTATAAAAGTTTGAGTGTGAGCTTAGAGACACTTAGGTTGTGAGAGTGAGACTGGGAAAACTCTTGTAAGGTTTATGAGGATTGATCTCAAACCATTGTAATAGTTTGGTGTGAGCTAGGAAAAACACCAAGTTAGAGTTAAGCTTGTAAAAACTCAAGACTAGTGGAACCTTAACAAGTTGTTAAGGAAGTGGATGGAGGATTGAGGTAAATCTAAACCAATATAATTATTTGTGTTCTTTCTTCTCTACTCTACTTCATCTCCATCTACATCTTCTTCATCTCTTCTTTTTAATTTTAAATTTGCCATCACTCTTCATTTCAACCAATTCACCCCCTACCCCTCTTAGTTGCTAATTGGGGACAACAATTTGAGGCCAAGATATTTGTTGTCAATGTATAGCTTCAATGCTTTTAAACAATTTCTTCATCTTCTTTAAGCTCTCTTCAATCATATTATGAAGAATGAACCATTGTTCAATTGAAGATTAAAATTGATATTTGTGATTCTATGGAAATAAGATTGTATTGGGCGGTTGAATAGTCATGCACGAAGACAAAGTTGAAGGTTTAAATAATGAGGTTGGGCTAGCAAATCAGTATGGGTTTTGCATTATGAAACAAGAATGGAAAAGGAAGCATTTCGAGTGACACGAATTGGGGTTTGGCAAGGAAAGTCATAATCCATGTTAAATTCACTTAATTGAATTCATCATATATCCTGTTTAAGGTAAAAAAAAGTTGTTTCCATAAAAGTTTTAAAAAAAGTTTGTTGTCTCCTGAAAAGTAAAAAAAAAAATAGGAAAAGTCAAAAGAAAAAAGTTAATTTATTAAATATTATAGTTTTCTTAGGCAGTACATATCCAATGCAAAATAATTAAATTACAATATCATTGGAAAGGAAGAGGCGGTCCATAATCAAATAATGCCCTAAAAAATTTATTGATTGAATAAAGAGGATGAGTCTCACAGTCATCCATCTAGGGTCCCCTTGATGAAGATGCAGCATCATGATCTCTAAAGCCCTAAAACTGGAAGTCTCAAAAGCTTTATTCTAACCGATGGTACAGATCTTTGAAATGTGCAGCATCTTGACGGCTGGCATCCAGCTCTCGAAGGCTGGCAATTAACTACTCTTATAGCTTCCTATTTTGTTCTCGAGCATTCGCTATGAACAAGAAAAGGAAAAGGTAAGAACATGTATAACCATGCATACATATATCATAAATCAACATATTGTAAACTTGGTAATTCAAGTTGAAGCCATAAGGATAGGATGACATATTAGCATAAGGAGGTGGAGCCAAAGAAGGAGCGAATGGAGAAAATTGCATTCGAACTGGAGCAGCATAGGATGGTCCGGCCTCATTATCAAATGAACCGATGGCCTACAAGGTTCATAAAGTGTTAGAGAAAATAAAGATAAAGTGGTTGTGGATAATATATTTGCATTCACCTGAAAAGTGCCAACCCTAGTATCACTATAAGAATGAGAAGAAGATCCATCTCTTTCATCTTAATCTTTATCACCCTTTTCCTCTTCTTCTTTCTCCTCTTCCTCTTCTCCTTCTTCCTCTTTTTCTTCTTCCTCTTCTTCTTTCTTGGGAAGTCCTCGGACACACGAGGGAGAAACTTTAAAATTCAAGAGCCGATCCCAAATGAATTGAACATATGACTCAGTAGGTAAAAAAAGATAAGGTTCAACGTCATATCCATTCTGAGCATGTGCCTAAAAGTTCTCTGCTGCTTTATTAGATTTTGTCATAGAATTGTATCTTATTTATTATGATGATTATTGTTTTCTTTAGGTATTTTGGTAGTTTTAATCTATTTATTTAGAGTTTTCATCAATTTTGGTTGTTTTAATTTATTTCAGTGTTTATGTCATTTTTGTTCTAGTTTTTAGTGCGGTGTTTATGTGTTGTTGGTTAATGTTTATTTGATTCTTGTTTAAAGTTTGTTTTAGTGTTTGTTTTAGGTTAATATGCAAATTATTTCCTTGGAAGAAAGAATAGCATGAAGCAAAGGGCAAAACCAAGGAACCAAGAGAGAAGGAAAATTTGGGCAATAACTGACACACTCAGGTGACATGGCCAAGCCACTGGCCATGTCACATGACATGGCCAGGAGCTTGGCTGTGTCCCATACTAAGCCAAGAAAGAAGACCAAAGGAAAGCGAGCAAAGAACGAAGATTTAGTAGGTGACACACCCACTTGACACGGCCAAGCTACTGGCCATGTCACATGACACGGCCAGGAGCTTGGCCGTGTGACACTC
This sequence comes from Garcia nutans, assembly GCA_947685225.1. Taxonomy (NCBI): domain Eukaryota; kingdom Viridiplantae; phylum Streptophyta; class Magnoliopsida; order Malpighiales; family Euphorbiaceae; genus Garcia; species Garcia nutans. The sequence continues at coordinate 7,278,183 of CANTUV010000013.1, forward strand.
CATTCCAAAGAAGCATATATGAAGCAGAAGCAGACACATTCAGTGACACGGCCACCAGCTTGGCCGTGTCACTCCATGGACTAAAGGGAGAAAAAAAAACATGGACTTTGAGCGAGGTTTCGTATAAATAAGAGGATTAGGGTTTTTGAAAGAGGGGAGATTTTATCAGCCGTCAAACAATAACTTTAGGGTTTCTATTTTGTTTTCTTAGAGAATTTTGATTACACTTTGATGCAAACAGTCTAGATTAAATTTGTTTTTGCCATTGCAACATTCTTCTAGCAAAGATCTGAACAAGAGATTCTTCAGAAGCTAAAGGGAGTTTGTAATTTGGTTTTGTTCTCAAACTTTATCTCTTAAGTTTCATTGGAATTATATTCATGAATTCTATTATGTCTAAATTGATTTCTTTAAATTTTAATGAGATGAATCTGTTTAATAGCATTATTATGAACTAATTTGATCTAGTCTAGGGTTTGTATGGATATACTATGATTGTATGAATTGGTTATTGCTCTTAATTGAATTATTTCTTTAGCCTTGATTGAATGGATTACTGTTAATATATAATTGATTGGCCACCAATTATGTGTTTGAGGTATTAGATGAAGGATTGAGAAATGAAGTCTAATGCTGGAACAATTCAATTAGGGCCTTAGGTGAATTAGAAATATAACCAAAGCAAAAGATCATTTCAATTGTAACAAGATTATTTGAAAGAGGTTTGAATTCGAGAGCTTATTTCCTGGATTCGATTAATTAAGTTGCTTGAGATCTAATCTTTGAAATTAAATTGGTTGAGAGTAATAACCGTTCATACATATAAGTTAGTAGAGAAGTGCAAACCTTACACCTTTCTATTAAGTGAATCAATATATCAGCTCAGTTTACTTTTATTGTTTTAAACTCCAATCAATTTGTCTTCATTAGTTGTTAGCAATTTAAATTTATTATAATTTGTTATTTGCAATCTGATAATCAATTAGCTTATCTAGCTTCCTTGTGAGATGACCTTGAGGTGTTCACCAAGATACTACAGTAGCCTCGTATACTTGCGAGTGTAGTTCTAGTAGTGTTAATTAGAGCGCAACAAGTTTTTGGCGCCATTGCCGGGGAAGCTAATTGGCATAATTGTTTATTAGGCATAAATATTTTAGATTATTTTTCATTGTTTACTTTTGATTTTATTTGTCTTTTGCTTTTAATAATTTTTTTTCCAAAAATTTTGTTTATGTAAGGCAGGAGATCACTCGGAGGAGAGCTATACCCAGTTATTCCAGAAATTCAGAGAGTGAAAAGGAGCAGAGAAGAATTTGAACTGTATACCGGATTTGATACAGAGGAGGACACTTCTGATTTTGAGTTGGATACTGCACAATCTACCAATATGGGAGAAGAAAGGCAAAGAACTATGAGGGATTTTGCCAGACCTGTCATTGGAACTTCCACATCTTGTATAAGATTGACGGATGCAGCAAGAAATTATGAGTTGAAGAACATACATTACAACATGCTGCCATCATTCTATGGAGTTCCAAATGAAGATCCTTTGAATTTAATTCGGGATTTCTACTCCACCCTCAACACATTTCCATTGGGAGGATTAACAAAAGACCAGTTGAGGATGAGGTGTTTTTCGTATACATTGAAGGATAGGGCAAAGAGTTGGCTTATGATGTTGTTTGAAAATTCTTTGACAACTTGGGAGCAAGTTTATAACAAGTTTATGGGCAAGTTTTATTCACATCAGAAGACAGCTTAATTGAGAGGGAAAATAGCTACATTCTCTCAATTTGAAGGAGAGCCATTTCATGAGGCTTGGGACAGGTTTAAGATGTTATTGATCCAGTGTCCACACCATCACTACCCACTTTAGCTTCTGAATCAGTTTTTCTACGATGGTCTAACCCAGCAATTTCAGAACACTGTTGATAACGCAGCTGGGGGAGCTATGGGAGAAAAGACAACTGGTGAAACTTATGAAATTTTTGAAATGTTGGGAGCTAATTCTCAATAGAAAAGTGTAAGAGGAAGAAGTAAAGGGGTGAATCAATTGGAAGCCAACATTGAGATGGTCAATCAGATAGCTGAATTGACAAGGCAAGTGCAGATGCTGAACATGAAGAACAATACTTCTTCATCCACTCAAGAAGTGTGTGGAATTTGTGGAACTTTCAGGCATGGAGCAAATATATGCCCCTCCGCATATGAGTCTTATGGAAATGAAGCTGAGCAAGTCAATGTTATGGGGGGAAATCAACCAAGGGCCCGGAATGATTCTTACTCAAATACTTACAATCCTGGTTGGCGGAATCATCCAAATTTTTCCCGGGCAACAAATAATTCTCAACAACCTTTCCATTTGCTCCAGAGACAAAACCGACCGTAGGGACAATCTTCAAATCAAGGGCAGCCTAAGAGAGAGAGTTTGGAGGATAGTTTACAGGCCTTTATCTAAGTCAGTGCTAAGAATCAAGAGATGACTAACAAAAGGTTGGATTCATTAGAAGCATCTTTTAAGAAAGTGGAGACTCGAGTGGGACAAATTGCACAACAGATGTAGATTCAACAAAAAGGAAAATTTTTTAGTCAACCTGAGTAGGCACAATCAGTGACTGTTCTTAGAAGTGGCAAGGTAATAAACAATTATGTTGAAAATAATTCTGTGAATGCAGGTGATCAAGAGAACAAAAAGGAAGGAGAACTAGAGAACAAAGGTGTTGGAGAAAGATTAATGGAGAAATCCCCTTCAGTAGATTTACACAAGGCAAGTAATTCTTACTGGCCACCTATACCATTCCCCAACAAGTTTAAGAATGATAAACAAGATAAGCAATTTTCGGACATCTTCAACATGCTGTCCAAGGTAAGTATTAACTTACCCTTACTTGAAGCAATAAAGAACATGCCGGCTTATGCCAAATTCTTCAAGGAACTGAACACCAAGAAAAAGAGGTATGAGCCAAATGAAAAGGTGATAGTGTCAGAGGTAGCTAGTGCTATTTTGCAGCATAAACTACCTCCGAAGCTAAAGGATCCTGGTAGTTTCATAATTCAAATTACTATGGGTAATGGAAAGGGGATTGATGGCATGTGTGATTTAGGAGCCAGTGTAAATTTGATGCCTTATTCTGTGTATCTTGAATTAGAACTTGGGGAACTTAAACCTACAAAAATGGTGTTGCAATTAGCTGACATATCTCTTAGATTTCCGAAAGGGGTTATAGAAGATGTGTTAGTTAAGGTTGGTGGGTTGATAGTGCCTGTGGATTTCATAGTTCTTTGACATGGAAGGAAGTAACCCTACACCATCCGCAAACACTATTCTACTGGGTAGGCCTTTTATGGCTACTACCAACACCTTGATAGATGTTAAAAATGGTAAATTGTCAATGATTGTCTTGGGACAAACAGTTGAATTTTCTATTTTTAACACTTCTCCCATTCCTACAACTGCATTATATGAGGATTGCTCTTTAATTGATTGTATTAACGCAGTTGTTTCAGATGTTTTCTTGCTGACAGGTTCCTCGGATAAATTAGAGCTGGCACTGATCTTAGATGGTGGTTTGGATATTTTCTATTCAGAAATAGCCAGTTGCCTTGAGACATTAGAGAGTACTGAAATAGAGAAACTTAAGGAGGACCTGTATGTGAACTTCCCTCCATCCAATAAGAAGAGAAGAATCCTTCACTTGAGTTAGAGCTGAAAGAGTTACCTAAAAATCTGAAATATGTGTTTTTAGGAGATCGCAACACCTTACCTGTTGGTGAGTGAGTGAAGGGGAGGAGATGAGGTTGGTGAGTGAGCTAAAAAGATTGAAAAGAGCAATAGGATGGGGATCGAGTGACATAAAAGGAATTAGCCTTTCAATGTGCATGCATAGAATCACCTTAGAAGAGGGAGCCAAACCTGTGAGGGAGACCCAAAGGTGCCTTAACCCAAATATGAGTGAAGTGGTTAAGAAGGAAGTGCTTAAATTGCACTACAAGAAAAACTGAATCAGACAACGGTCATCAGACAACGGTTAAGGAAAAAACCATTGTCTGAAAAAAACAGACAACGATTTTTTTTTTCCAAAAAAGCGTTGTCTGATTAGTTTTCAGACAACTATTTTTGGTTTTTTTTTTAAGCGTTGTCTATTAGCTGTCATTTTGGTCACACCAGACAACGGTGTTTTAGGGACCGTTGTGTAATATATGTTCAGACAACTGTTTTTCTGGTAATACAAAACCGTTGTCTGATATGATATTTCAGACAACAGTTTTTTCGAATGTGTTGTATAATTCAGCGTTTCAGACAACAGTTTTAAAAAATCATTGTCTGAATTAAGCATACAGACAACGGTTTTAAAACCGTTGTGTAATATACGTTCAGACAAGTGTTTTTTTGTCAAAAAAACTGTTGTCTGATAAGATGTTTCAGACAACGGTTATTTAAAAAGTTGTCTGATTAACTGTTCATACCATTGTATAATATATGTTTAGACAACGGTTTTTCGTAAGAAACCTTTGTCTGATTAACTGAGTGTGAAAAATAAATGCCTTCATTCAAGAGGGTAATCCCTATACACAAATGAATCCAAAAACACAAATCAAATGAAATCCTCCACTGACAAGTGTTAAACCAAATCCACCAGCATGGTGTCAGAGCAAAAACCACATGATTCAATAAATTATATAACCAAATCTTTGAACAAAGTGTCAAATAAAGATACAAATCGAATGATAGGTACAAATGAAACTTTCAACAAATTTAAATAAGAAACACAAAACTTTCAACAAAGCGTCCAAACAATCTTTCATTAAATTGTGAATGATATAAACAATTTATTCTACAAGCAGCAGGGAGTTGTGACAGGCATTAAGGATGTTGGACCTGCAAGTATAAACGATGGAAAAATTAATGGCAGGACATAATTTCAAAATAGAACTTAAAACAAATGAAATTATTACCATCATGACAGCTGAATCAATTCTTCTTCCTCCCGCATGTAACTACTGTTTTCTTGATCGAGTTCATCAACATATGGGAACGTTGGCAAATGTAGCTCATTCTCAAGTTCTATTTCTACAGATCCCTCATTTTCATCATCACTTTCATCATAGTACTTGTCAGGTAATTTTAAGACAACTGACCATAATTTTTCAAGAGGGTCATCTATGTAACAAACTTGCTTGACATGTTTTCCTAACACAAAAGGATCGTTTAGAAAACCTAATTTGTTCAAATTAACCAATGTATATCCCAAGTCATCTACTTTAACCCCTTTGTTCATATCTACCCAATTACAATGAAAGATAGGAACCCTAAAGTGGTTATAGTCCAACTCCCAAATACTTGTAATAACTCCATAAAATGTATGTGAAGTATGCTCGATATTTTTATCCTTACCCTTCACAAGCATTGTATCGGCATCTACACAAACACCGCTGCACTGAACTTGCCGAGTATCATCACGTTCTTTGGTGCTGAAGGTAACACCATTGATTCTATAGCCACTGAATGTAGCTAAATCCTTGTTAGGCCCTGCTACAATCCACATTATATCCTTAGTTACTGTATTCTTCTCATCAAGTAATTCTGATGCAATCTGTCCAAAAAATTAAATTGGCCATAAGTATGATATAGCCTTTGAGAGAAGATAAATATTGTAGTATTTCAAAAGAATTCACAAGTACAGGGCATTCATTATTTTTCAGTAAAATATATAAAGAAACAGGCCTATTTTTGATGCAAATTGCAGCAAAATACTTGGGCTATAAGATTTAACCTTTTTATGAAACCACTTAGGGAATGTTTCATTTTGCATGTTCTTTAGCCACTCTTCATCATTTTCATGTTGTGGATATATTTTCACCAAAGAAGCCATATGTTCACTGCAAGTAAAATCAACTTTATTAATTTTTGAAACAAAATGCAGAAAATAAGTAAATAACAAAAACAAATTGAAGTAACTTACTCAAAATATGGTCGAACGTCATTACAATTTTGGAGAAGACACAAATGTGCTAGGTGCAAGTCCTTCTTACTTGGCGTTATCACTGTTGCACCAGATAAGGGTCTGTATTTTGCGTCGTTCTTATCCCTACTATTTTTCGGCAATCCAACAGTTGCTTCTTCAAAGTTGACCAAACACTCAATGGCCTCTTCTGCAACATAGGCCTCAGCAATGCACCCTTCCGGACGAGCCCGATTCCGTACATAACCCTTGAAAGTCTTCATATATCTCTCGAAAGGGTACATCCAGCGAAGGAAGATTGGCCCACAGAGCTCAACCTCTCTCACAAGATGAATTGAGAGATGGATCATTATATCAAAGAAGGAAGGGGGGAAGTACTTTTCTAGCAAGCATATGGTCTCCACCAACTGAGCTTGCATTTTTTCCAGTTTATCCACCTCGATGACTTTACTGCAAATTGCCTTGAAGAAGAGGCAAAACCTAATAATAGTGCACCTAACCTGTTTTTGTAGTACTGACCGAATTGTGATGGGGAGTAAGTGATGCAACATTGTATGGTAGTAATGAGATTTCATTCCAACAAGTCGAAGATTTTCCATTGATACTAGACCCTTAATGTTTGAACAAAAACCATCAGGTAACTTCATGCCAACCAAGGAGGAGCAGACAATCTTCTTTTCTTTATGCAATAAGTTCCAAGATGCCGTCGGCAACTTCTCTTTTTTTCCGGGAGTTTTTGGCCTCAGCTCCGTTCTTATTCCCATTTCAGCCATATCAAGACGGACAGACTCCTTATCTTTTGACTTCCCTGGTATATTTAGTAAGGTACCAGTTAAAGCTTCACATATATTTTTCTCGATATGCATCACATCAAGGACATGCCTAACCGGCAAAAATTTCCAATACTCAAGTTGGAAAAATATAGACATCTTCTTCCAAATAGGTCGAGGTTCACATTTATTCAATCGAGTTTGGCGTTGTGTCTTACCATAGACATGGCCCCTTAGTGGTTATACCCTTTCAAAGACCTCCTCTCCAGTTAACGGAATAGGAGCCGACAACTTCTCCACGGTGTTATCAAAGGCTAATTTTTGCCTTCGATATGGATGATAACGGGGCAACCACCTACGATGCCTCATAACCACCGTCTTACGATAATTTGCCAACCTGGTAGCTCTTGTTTTATCAACACAGACAGTACAAGCATTATACCCTTTAATGATATTGCCCGACAAGTTGCCTAAGGATGGATAATCACTAATTGTCCACAACAAAATTCCCCTTAGTATGAAGAACTCTTTCTTATATGCATCATACACTTGTTTCCCATTCCATAACACTTGAAGATCTTCTATAAGTGGCTGAAGGAACACATCAATATCATTTCCGGGCTGATTCGGTCCGGATATCAACAAACTTAACATAATATACTTTCTCTTCATACAAAGCCAAGGTGGTAAGTTGTAAATACATAGCAAAACAGGCCAACATGAGTAATCAGTTGATAATCCACGGAAGGGATTGAATCCATTGGTAGATAAAGCTAACCGAAGGTTTCTTGTCTTCGAAGCGAACTCAGGCCACTTTTGGTCGACCACCTTCCATGTTTGTGAGTCTGCCGGATGTCTAATTTTACCATCCTTTTGTCGCCCGGTGTCATGCCAAGTCATTTCCTTTGCAATTTGAGTTGTATTGAACAAATTCCTCAACATTGGTATTAATGGAAAATACCATAGAACCTTAGCAGGGACCCCTTCCAATTCTTTTCCTTTCTTGTCCAGCTTCCATCTAGAGGCTCCACATATGCGGCAAATTGTCTCATCTTCATCTCTCTCACCACGATATAAGAGACAATCATTCGGGCACACGTGTATTTTTTCATACTCCATACCCATAGCACATAAGGTTTTCTTGGCTTCACTGAAGGAAGAAGGGATACTATTGCCTTCTGGAAGCATTGACCCAAGCAAAAGAAGAATATCAGAGAAGCATGTATCAGAAATGCCATGCTTTGCTTTCAAGTTATATAACTTGACTAAAGCTTTCATCTTAGTATAACCCTTGCATCCCAGATAAAGGGGTTCATGTTCACCTTCAACATGGTTAATGAAATCAGAGGAATCTAATGAAATATCATCATCGTCGACATTATCATGCCCCGTTCTTATACCAGTTTGATCAACTGATTCTGAGAAACAATCGGTTTCAGCAACTAAAGGACTCCCTTCTGGATTTGACTCTCCGTGCCATATCCAGCAAGTATAGGTTTGATCAATACCATATTGGAAAAGATGATCCCTAACAGTTTGAGCCTTGCACGATTTACTGTGAGCGCATCTTAAGCATGGACAACTAATTTTTGTTTCATCAAACCCATTCTCAAATGCAAACATTAACAACTCTTCCACACCTATTTGAAACTCTCTTGTTCTTCTATCAGCCTTTAACCAAGATCTATCCATCTTTGAGTTGGACCAGTTCTGCAATTTGAGCAATAATTCAGTTAGTTGGATCACTGAATTATGCCTAAAAGTCAAATAGAACCTGGAAGGGAAGTATATTCACCTCAGATGCGAGAGCAGATGTTGCAGCTAACTTCTATGAAGGTTTCTCGAGGACAGCTATCATATGGTTGTTGTGGTTTGAATAAAGTTGCATGAGGAAGCTTGGACTGTTATGTAATTGTTCAACCTGAAGGAGAAAGAAAAAGGGTTCACATATAGAACTTAAAAGTTGTCATTGAAAAGAAAAGCTAGCACCAAGAGCAAGGAAAGGCGTATTTCTTGGTTACAAGTCAGGAGTGAAAGGTTTTCTGTTTATAGATCTCACAACAAAATAAATTTTAACAGACGTTTTAACAGACATTCAACTTCATTCAGAACAACCTGAATCCACAAATAATCCTCAATTCACTGACACAACTCAACATACCATTTCAACTGATAGGCATCAAATTTTAGCCAAAGACTTATAAACAAGCAGAGACATCAGAAGCATGGACACATACTGTAGATCTTGAAATTTAAGCAGAAAATTGAAGGGATAGAACAACATTATAGTAACCTGAAAATATCAATGCAACATTATAGTAATCTGAAAATACAATGCAATAATTCAATTAGATTAAACAGAGGAATGAATTCTATGGGACGATCTCTATGGGACGATTACTTACGGCTCATAAGTAAAAAAATAATCTTCTTTCGACTTAATTGGGACAATGCAGTTACTGACAAAGGAGACGGCCGGCAGCAAGGAGACGGCCAGCAGCAAGGAGACGGCCGGCATTAATGAAGACCGCAGCAAGGAGAGTGGTGCTTAGGAGAGTGGTGCTTAGGGTTTGGCAGCGAGAGAACCACGACTAATGAAGCTGAAAGAGGAATGAGAGATGAAGCAGAAATAGAAGCTTAGACGTTTAATGGAAGTTAGATTTTCTTATAATAATAACATGTTTAATGGCTATTTACAATGTATGGAAGTTAGGCTTTCTTTAAGCCAAATAAACTTGACTAAGTATTAAAAGCTAAGGTTTGGATTTATAAATATTTCATAAACCCATTAGAAATTTTAAAGTCCACCGTTAAATAATGATTTAGATATAATATGATATTATATAAGTAGGAATACAAGTATATATTATAAATATATATAAGTATATACATGTATATATTTATATATATATAAATATATACAAATATATATTAGTATATATACAAGTATATATATTAGTATATGTTAGTATATATACAAGTAAATATATTAGTATATATATTAGTATATGTTAATATATATACTTGTAAATATACAAGTATATACAAGTATATATACAAGTATATACAAATATATACAAGTTTATATTAGTATATATACAAGTATATATAAGTATATATTATATTAGTATATAATATATATATATATATTAGTATATGTTAAATAATGATTTAGATATATTATGATATAATATGATTTAGATATAATATATACAAGTTTATATTAGTATATATACAAGTATATATAAGTATATATTATATTAGTATATAATATATACTTATTAGTATATCTTAAATAATGATTTAGATATAATATGATATTATATAAGTAGGAATACAAGTATATATTATAAATATATATAAGTATATACATGTATATAGAAGTATATATATAAATATATACAAGTATATATACAAGTATATACACAAGTATATATATTAGTATATGTTAGTATATATACAAGTATATACAATTATATATTAGTATATACAAGTATATATATTAGCATATACAAATATATATACAAGTTTATATTAGTATATATACAAGTATATATAAATATATATTATATTGGTATATAATATATATATATTAGTATATGTTAAATAATGATTTAGATATAATATGATATAATATGATTTAGATATAATATATACAAGTTTATATTAGTATATATACAAGTATATATAAGTATATATTATATTAGTATATAATATATATATATTAGTATATGTTAAATAATGATTTAGATATAATATGATATTATATAAGTAGGAATACAAGTATTTATTATAAATATATATAAGTATATACATGTATATAGAAGTATATATATAAATATATACAAGTATATATACAAGTATATACACAAGTATATATATTAGTATATGTTAGTATATATACAAGTATATACAATTATATATTAGTATATACAAGTATATATATTAGTATATACAAATATATATACTTGTAAATATACAAGTATATATATTAGTATATACAAATATATACAAGTTTATATTAGTATATATACAAGTATATATAAGTATATATTATATTAGTATATAATATATATATATTAGTATATGTTAGTATATATACTTGTATATACAATTATATATTAGTATATACAAGTATATATATTAGTATATACAAATATATATACTTGTAAATATACAAGTATATACAAGTATATATATTAGTATATACAAATATATACAAGTTTATATTAGTATATATACAAGTATATATTAGTATATACCTGTGAAACCTAGTGCCCTTGCACTCAAATTTTCCAATACAATTAACTGATAAAAGAACACAAACACAAATACAAATATATATACAAGTATTCTTGTGGACTTGTTTATTCATATATACAAGTATATATAAGTATATACAAGTATTCGTTAAAATTTTTCAATGTTAGACTTATTTAGTTTTTGCTCAATCTAATTTACATCAACACTAAATTTTATAATTATATAGGGTTCCATAGAAATTTATCACTACTAATTATTTAAATTGTATTGCCTTAAGCACTTATGGATGAATTATAAATTGAATTTTATGAGTCATCTATATAAGTGAATTTGTAAAGTTAATTTAACAAAAATTTGAAAAATTCATTTTGTTTCAAAAGAGGGATGTCAAAACTTGAGCAATATTTTGAACACTTAAATTCCCCCCTTTATTTCCCAAAAAATTTTTCATTTGCCCCCATTTTTCCCAAAACACGGCCGTTTTGAAATTTAACAATAAACCTAAACAGACCCTCTTTCGATTTCTCTCTCTCTGTCCTATCTCCTCCTTCCCTCTTTCGATTTCTCTGTCCTATCTCCTCCTTCCCTCTTTCGATTTCTCTGTGTATACCTAATTTGTTTCCATTTTCACGGGTAGAAAGCTTCAGAAACTAAACCCAAATTTGTTCTCCTCCTTCCCTCTTTCCATTGCTAGACCTAACTTTGTTCTCTTCCTTCCCTCTTTCGAAATCTTCAGTCTTGACCTAAAAACGCACGGCACATCCATATTTCTTCTTCCTCTTATACCTTTCTCTCTAACCCGCCCGCCACTCACTGCGGCTCTGCATTCACTCCCTCAGTTCCAGCCTTTGAGGTTCGTTATATACTTTTGTCGCTCTGCAATTTTTTTTTTAATTTTATCTGTTATTATGTTATTGTATAATATTTTTCTTCCTCTTCTTAGTTCTTAGAAGTTTGTTTTATAAACCATTTTCATGAGACTTAGTTGCTGTTGTATATGCTGCTTCTTTTTGTTTCCGGCTGCAATGTGTAGAATACTGCAAATGTCGCTGTTAATATTTTTTCCTGCTCCGAAATACAGCCCATGTCCTGTTTGTTAATCTTTGACTAAATTTTAGCCATGTGAATATTTTTTTACTGGAAGAGATAGATAAGCCTTTCACTGGCTTGGACAGAGGAATTTGAAATATTGAGATTTGACTTAAATAATGCATAGGTTTTCTTTGATTTGATACAGTTCAGGTTCATGGTTGTGGACACAGGTCTTGTTGAATGTGGCTTTAGAATAGGTGTCATTTCAAATGCACCTGAAATAAGTCCTTAACCACTTTCATTAATCTAATCGACTAAAGAACTTGTAGCTATCTTGTCTGTTGTGCAAGCTATAGTTTATTTTTTACTAATTCTGTTTTGTTTTAGTCTCGTAGTAGGATTTTAGTTTAGCCGTGTCCCAATTAAATTATGAGTTATTTGCTTAGCAACGTGATAAAATGCAGGCTTACATCAACATTCTACAAAAATGCATTTTCACATATAATTCTTACCTGTTGGCTGATGGTTATCAAACCTGCAGCTGTTTCCTGTTATTTCCAATGTTTAAACTGGATGATTTCGTACAAAATGTAACTTTTAATTTGTGAATGCAGGTGCTGATTATGGCTCCTTCGAAGAAGAAACAATCGTATCAACTACCCACCCGTTCTTCTCCCCGTGTATGTAAACAACAAGCCCGGTCTTCCCCAAATACAGCCACAATGAGAGTGGTGAAGGCTATCTCCAGGACACGGACAATGCACCCAGAAAAGCCATCGACTTCTTCCCCCGTATCTTTGAAGAGGAAGTCGATCTCTGAAAACTTGGAAAAAAAAACTGTCCAAGGAAAAAAGTGAGTGGATAAGGTTAAGCCGAAATCAAACGAGGACGATGTTGCAGGATTAAAACTGCTGAAACGAGGGTGTGTCTCCATGCACCGAATTGTTAGACGGAAGATCAGTAGTCAAAAGCCTACAGTTACATTTAATGCAAAGGGAGCACCATTTGGCAGGGCTGCTTCAGAGATGCAATCATATATTGGAGTTTTAGCAAGGTCTAAAGCCCCGATATGGCATGATTCCTGGAAGGAAGTTGCTGAAGACATCAAAACAAAGATTTGGGATTGTGTCCAGGTTATGCAAAATCCTTCCCACACAATTAATTTATATACATTAGTTTTTCAATTGCTTTATACACGTTGGGTTTTCAGTAACTTATTCATCTAATTTTATTTTTGTGGTTTATGTATGTAGATGGGTTTCTTGTACCACCGACTTCCAAGAAAATGGTACTGCAGTCTGCTGGTCAAAAATGGAGGGAATTCAAATGTCGGTTGACGAGACTCTATGTTCTTCCACACCGTGATGAACCAGAGAAGCTGCGGTTTCCTCCAGCTGACTTCACATTCATTGAGCAGTCGCACTGGGACATTTTCGTTGCTGATCGTCTGGGAGTCGAGTTTAGCGTAAGGAAATCTTCAATTTTCTTGTTTCTTAATTTAGTTCCAAATGGTAATCTGGATTCCTTTTTCATACTTATGATGTTTTGTTCCTTTTTGTCTTAGAAAATTCATGAAGAACAACACAAGAGAAGTATGCAGAATGAGTATCCTCATCGTTTGTCTCGAAAAGGATACGCGAACTTGGAAAGTGAATGGGTTAGTGTTGACTTGTGTATTTAATTTTGCTTTCTATGACTTGTGTATCGTCAATATCAATTTATAATGCTTCTTAATACATGTTTATATTACTAATAAGGTCATCCTCTATATATATACATGCAGACTGAATCTCATCCTGAAGGGATTTCAGAGATCGATCGATCGAAGGCTTGGATCCTTGCAAGGCAGGACAGACAAGGAAAGTTTAAAGATGAGAGAGTGAAGCACAAAGCTGAGGAAATCGTAAGTTCTGATTTTCGATTCAAGTTTCAACTCAATTAATCAGCTTTTATTGTTTACTAATTTATTAACTACATCCATTTTGGGTCTATTTTTTAGGAGTCATTAAAGGAGCAAGTTAGTTCAGGTGAAGTAGTTAAACAAGGCGCTGATGATGTGTTATCGAAGGCGCTTGGTAAACCGGAGCATTCTGGAAGAGTACGTGGCCAGGGAAGGCACGTGAAGCAATCTGTCTATTTTGGTCTCCCAAGACAGAGAAAAGCAAAGAATTTTGATTAAAAGATACGAGAGGGGGTTCAAATGGTCATGGAGGAGGAGACAAAGAAAATTATAGCACAGAGAGATGCATTTTGGGCTCCTGAAATTGCCAAGATTAGAGCAGAATTTTTGTCAAAGCCTGTGTCTAGTCCAAACATGCCTTCCCAACAAGCAAGTTGCTCCAATTCCATTCCTATTGTGAAGGATCAAGAGGCGCAAGTTCCGGTTGTGAGGAAGAATTTGAGTCCTGAATTTGATGCAAATTCTGTTGAAGCAAAAAGGAGTCTCAATTCAGATGAAGCAAAAAGGAGCCCCAATTCTATTGATGATGAGAAGGTCCTTTCTTTGGAGAAACTGGACGTGCTTGATAAGGATGATGTTCATGAGGTTGCTGCTGAGATTGTTGCAGATGTTGATGAGGTTGCTGCTGCTGAGGAGGCAGAACGTATCGAGGTTGTTGCTATGGTTGCTGATGCTGAGGAGGCAGAAGGTATTGAGGTTTCTGCTGATGTCAAAGGTCCCAATAATGAGGAGGTTGAAATAAAAAATGATGACATTGTTAAAAAAATGATGATGATGGGTTTGATAATCAAGTGAAATTGGCGAAGCTGGCCATAGGATCACCGAGCAATATTGTTGCTTATGCAAATGTTGTTGAAGTCCCGGTTGTTGAAGGACATGAGCCATCTCTCCATGGAGTTAAGATTGCACAAGAGAATGCAAGAGTGTCGATCACTCGTACAATTCAAGGTTTTAGGATACTACTTAATATTTATTCAAACTTATAATGATTATATTCAAACATATAAATAAATGTAATTTTTCCATGTTTTTTATATTTATAGACGTCAATATCCCATTCCCAGTCAGCGATGAAATTGTTACTGTGGACCAAGCCGTGGGTACTTTTATAGCATGGCCGAGAAATTTGATTGTGCTGGATGGGGTGTCTAATCCAAAGGTTAAGTTTTGAGAAATGAAACTTTGCATAATTGCTTTTTTTTTTGCTATTTCCTGTGTTCACATGCCCCCCTTTATTTTCAGAGTTTTAAAAAAGCTTGTGTGAAGAAAAAAGCCTCCAAGAAATTAAAGAAGCCTGTTGTTATAGAAGCTGATATGTTTGAGGAGGAGTTGCATGTTCAGATGGGTGCTGATTATCCAGCGTCTTTGAAACGTTTGTGGCTGTGGCCGAAGGATGCCTTAAGCGATGATCGAACAGTTAGTTTTGCCCTAAGTGAAGAAGCATTTGGTGTGAGCAAAAAGCAAGTTGTGTTCTTACAAGATCTACATGCTGTGTGCGCCGGAGGTGAAATGTCCGGATCCATACTTACCATATTTATTCAGTAAGTTTCCAAGTACAATAGCTTTTTATTTTCTTTATTAATTGTGCTGGAATTAAACTGATAATATGTACCAACTATTACTTCATTTTGTATGCAGCAACTTGTATGAATATGTCAAAAGGCATAAAATGGTTGATATGATTGGCTTTGTGGATCCCAGCATGATTGGTGCCATTGGATGTGGTAATTCAGGGGGGAGGTCACGTATACTTGTGAGTCGATTTAAGGGGGCTAAAGAAGGGCAATACTTTCTCTTGCCTTTCAACGATGTGTGAGTATTTCTTTACCTTTCTTTTTTATCTGCTATTGTAGCTAATGAGAGTTAGTAGCTAAATAACGCTGCTTCTGTATGTGATTGTGATTGATGTTATGAATTAAGCCTTTGTGATTGCTATTTTGGTGATTGAAATCATTGTTTCATTGTCCGTTCTGTATTTATTCAGATCTTTTTGTTCAATGAATTGTTTGGTGTTATGTTCTTCCAAATATGAAGAATTGCTTGTATTTTATTTTGTTATTTCGTAGGAATCACTGGGTATTGACTGTTGTAAATCCGACGGGAGAGGTAGTCTACCACATGGACCCTCTTAAACGTCGCATTGCTAGCCAGGAATGGATAGAGGTTGTTGACAAGTAAGTTACGACTCTGCCTATTTAGTCTTAAGTTGTTAAATTTGGGGAAAATGCAATTTTGTTAACTTATATTGTGTTTCTTGTAGTGCCATAAAGTTATACAAAGAGAGTGTCAACAAGAATGTGAGGAGGAAAATTTTATGGGAGAACATGGCGGTATTGTTTTTCTCATCATTTCTGATTTATACAATTTATACAATATGTTAATTGCTTGTTCTATGAAAGAAATATTGCAAAATTTGGACTGCATTTTTTCATTTCAGTACAAACTTGGAGTCCACAAAGCATTTTCAGTTGGTCTGCATTTTTTCATTTCCAATTGCAGCACTGCTGGCATTACTTGTATACTTGCTCGTATATATTTGGATTGCATTTTTTCAGGTTAGATTGTGTGATTAGGTTGATGTGTTGGTTTGCATATGGGTTTACATATGGATGTAACATGTGGTACTTCATTTTTGTTTTCATTTGCTATTTCAGGGGGTTCCTGTGCAGAAAGAGGCCACGGACTGCGGCCTCTTTGTCATGAGGTACATGAAGGAAATCTGTTATGACAAGGAGCTTCAGTTTGCAGCTAAGGTGAGAATTTTAATTATTTTCATTTTTTATATAATAGTTTTGTATTTACCACATGTGGCTAACCAAAATTTTATTCATTTCTCAGTGGCTACGCAGAGGCAACTTGGAGTATAATGATGCCGACATCAACGAGATTAGGATTGACTTCGCCAAATATTTCATGAAGCGTCATTCAAGTTGAAGTTAATAGTATAATTCAGTGATATATGTATAGTGTTGATTTTTTTTAGTTTTTTAATATGTTGAATGGTTGAATTTGTGGAGGTTTTTTTATTCCCAAATTTGCAATCCTCCATTGTAAAGTGTTGTCTTATATGTATAATGTACAGTTTAACAGACAATGGTGGTGAAATGAAAATGAACATTGAAACTATTGTCTAATATTCAGTGTGCACATATTAATCAGACAACGGTTTTTAATAAGAAAGCATTGTATAAACCTTAATCAGACATCGCCTCAATAGACAACGGTTTTTGTCTTCATCAGACAACGGTCAAAAAGCGTTGTCTAAACCTTCATCAGACAACGGTTAAAAACCGTTATCTGATAAAACTAAAAACCGTTGTGGAAAGTATCTTCAAACAACGGTTATAAACCATTGTCTGAAATGTTATCAGACATCGCCTCAATAGACAACGGTTTTTGTCTTCATCAGACAATGGTCAAAAAGTATTGTCTAAACCTTCATCAGACAACGGTTAAAAACCGTTGTCTGATAAAACTAAAAGCCGTTGTGGAAACCATCTTCAGACAACGGTTATAAACCATTGTCTAAAATGCTATCAGACATCGCCTCAATAGACAACGGTTTTTGTCTTCATCAGACAACGGTCAAAAAGCGTTGTCTAAACATTCATCAGACAACGGTTAAAAACCGTTGTCTGAAAATTTAGAAACCATTGTCTGACAATTTACGAACCGTTGTTGAAACCATCAGACAACGGTTAAAAATCGTTGTCTGAAAAATTAGAAATCGTTGTCTGAACTATCATCAGACAACGGCCAAAAACCGTTGTCTGATTAAATTAAAAACTGTTGTGCAAACTAACATCAGACAACGGTTTTAAAACCGTTGTCTGAAATGCTATCAGACATCGCTTCAGTAGACAACCGTTTTTGTCTTCATCAAACAACGGCCAGAAAGCGTTGTCTTATTCAGTTTTCCTTGTAGTGTTGCTTGATGAAGGAGTGATATATCCAATAGCTAATAGTGAGTGGGTGAGCCCAGTACATGTAGTGCCTAAGAAATCTGGAATCACTGTGGTGAAAAATGAAAATAATGAATTGGTTCCTACTAGGACTACTACTGGGTGGAGAATGTGTATCGATTATAGGAAGTTGAACAATGCCACAAAGAAAGACCATTTCCCTCTTCCTTTTATTGATCAGATGTTGGATAAACTTTATGGACACTCACATTATTGCTTTTTGGATGGACTTTCAGGTTATTATCAGGTGCCGATATCACCAGAGGATCAATCCAAGACTACTTTTACTTGCCCTTTCGGGACTTATGCATTTCGGAGTATGCCATTTGGCTTGTGCAATGCGCCTACAACTTTTCAGAGATGCATGATGTTTGTCTTCACAAACATGATAGATGATTTTATTGAGGTATTTATGGATGACTTTTCTATTTTCGGTGATTCTTTTGATAATTGCCTCAATAAACTTGTTCTTGTGCTTGAGAGATGCATTCAATGTAACCTCACTCTGAGTTGGGAAAAGAGTCATTTCATGGTTACTTAGGGCATTGTATTAGGTCATGTTGTGTCAAATAAAGGGATTGAGGTGCATAAGGGAATAAGAATTGATTGCTAAATTACCCCCACCTACCTCTGTTAAGGGAATAAGAAGTTTTCTAGGCATGCAGGTTTTTACCGTAGGTTTATTAAGGATTTTTCTAAAATAAGCCAACCATTGTGTCATTTGCTGGGGAAAGATGTTCCATTTGAGTTTACTGCACAATGCATGCAAGCCTTTAATTCCCTTAAAGAAAAATTGACTAGTGCACCGGTAATAGTAGCTCTTGTTTAGTCTTTACCTTTCGAAATTATGTCTGATGCCTCTATTCATGCAGTAGGAGCGGTTCTTGGGCAAAGGGTTGAGAATTTTTTGAGAGTGATATATTATGCTAGCTTGACCCTGAATAGTGCGCAAATGAATTACACAACAACTGAAAAGGAAATGTTAGCGGTTGTTTTTGCTTTAGATAAGTTTAGAGCATATTTAATTTGGTCGAAAATTATTGTGCATTTTGATCATGCAGCTCTAAAATATCTTTTGACAAAATAACATGTTAAACCT
This sequence comes from Garcia nutans, assembly GCA_947685225.1. NCBI lineage: Eukaryota > Viridiplantae > Streptophyta > Magnoliopsida > Malpighiales > Euphorbiaceae > Garcia > Garcia nutans. Next base: position 7,297,232 of record CANTUV010000013.1, read on the forward strand.
CGCTTAATTAGATGGGTGTTATTATTGCAAGAATTTGATTTTCAAATCAAGGATACTAAGGGAAGTGAGAATGTTGTAGCTGATCATTTATCTGCTTTACCCTTCTTTAGTGAAAATCTTGTATCTGATAGCATTCATAAAAATTTAGAAGCATTTCCTGATGAGTAGCTATTTGTGGTAATTAATGCACCTTGGTTTGCAGATATTGCTAACTATCTTGCTTGTGGTATATTGCGTTCTGACATGTCATTTCAGGAAAAGAAAATGTTTTTGCACGTGAGTAAATTTTATTTTTGGGATGAACCTTACCTATTCCGGATATGCAAAGATGAGATAGTTCGCAAGTGTGTATCTAAGGAAGAACAACTGAGTGTTCTTCAATTTTGTCATGACTTTCACTGTGGTGGTCATTTTGGAGGAAGAAAGACTACAGAAAAGGTGCTTCAAAGTGGTTTTTACTGGCCTAATCTATTCAAAGATGCTCAAGAATATTGCAAGCATTGTGACCGCTGTCAAAGAGTGGGTAACATTGGGAGAAGGAATGAAATGCCCCTTCAATCATATATTGTTGTTGAACTGTTTGATGTGTGGGGAATAGACTTTATGGGTCCTTTTCCCAAGTCTTTTGGTTATGAATATATTTTAGTTACTGTTGATTATGTTTCAAAATGGGTGGAGGCAATCCCCACCCGTACTAATGATGCTAATGTGGTTGTTAAATTTGTGAAGGAAAATATTCTTAACAGATTTGGCACACCAAGAGTGATAGTCAGTGATGGGGGAAGTCATTTTTGCAACAAAATTTTTGAGAAATTAATGCACAAATCTGGTGTGAAACACAAGGTGGTGACCCCATACCATCCATAGACTTCTGGACAAGTTGAAACATCCAACAAGCAAATAAAAGGAATTCTAGAGAAAACTATCAACTTATCAAGGAAGGATTGGGCAAGTAGATTGCATGATGCATTGTGGGCATATCAGACTGCTTTCAAGACTCCTTTGGGTATGAGTCCATACCGATTGGTTTTTGGTAAGGCTTGTCATTTACCAGTGGAGTTGGAGCACAAAGCGTATTGGGCAATCAAGACTCTGAATTTAGACTTGGACAAGGCAAAGAGAGAGCGTTTTCTGCAAATTTCAGAGTTAGATGAGCTGAGGAATGAGGCATATGAGAGTTCAAGGATTTATAAGGATCGGACTAAAGCACTTCATGATAGAATTATAGTGCGAAAGACATTGAGCCCAGGTATGAAAGTTTTGCTTTTTAATTCTCGTCTCCGTCTATTCCTAGGAAAACTCAAGTCTCGGTGGAGTGGTCCTTTCGAGATAACTCAGGTATATCCTTCCGGTGCCATAGAATTGCTTAACTCTCGAACAAATGAAACTTTTAAAGTAAATGGATAGAGAGTTAAACCATATAATGAAGGGTTCCAAGAAGTAAGGATCATCGATAGCACTTTGATCTACGATCCTTAAGTCTTGCAGTAATGTCCAGCTATATGACATTAAAGAAGCGCTATATGGGAGGCAACCCATCGGTTTGCATTTCTTTTCATAGTTGTAATTTTATATTCAGCAATTTTGATTTTATGTTTGGTTTAAACAAATGGAATGGGTGCTTTGATCTGTTTTTATTTTTCTAATGTGTTTCAGTGTTAATCAAGGAAGAGGATTGCATTTCTTTGAGATTTGGTGATATAAAATAAAAAAATAATATATATATATATATATATAAAAGAGAGTCAAATGGCAGTGAGTGACACGGCCACTTGACACGGCCAAGCCACTGGCCGTGTCAAGCCAACCCTAAAGACACCATTTCACACAACCTTTGACACGGCCAACAAGCTTGGCCTTGTCCTTGGCCGTGTCACATGGGACACGGCCAAGCTTCACCCAAAGTCCCTTCTCTTTGTTTTTGCAATCCTTTGTTCACAATGTCAAACACGGTCATGGGACATGGCCAAGTCACTGGCCGTGTCCCTCCAAACACATCAGACACGGCCAAGCTCACCCAAGCTTGGCCGTGTCCCTTCAATTTTTAAGTTTAAAAATACAGTTTTAGCACTTTTCGTTCATTCCAATCCCTAGTTTTCTTTTTGGTTTCCTTTCTCTTTCTCGACTTCTCTCTCACAAAACCTCCATTGTTGTTCTTTCAAAGCTTCCAAACTCCCATCAATTCTCAATTTCCTTCACCAAAACTGAAATTAATTTGTTCAATCTTCTTCTTCTCTCATAAAAAATCAATTTAATCGGTTTAAGTTTCAATTTTTTTTCAGATCTTTCAATATGCCAAGAACGAAGATGGTGTACCACCATAAGGGGAAGCGACCTCCAACTCCCGCTGCATCCTCATCTTCATCTTCTTCATCTTTAAAGAGAGCTACTCTTTTGGCTAGGGGTTTCTTTCCGACAAGGTATGTCAGCGATGAATCCCTTAATGCTCTTCATATTAGGGATAATTTTTATAGTTATGTTCAAAATCTTGGGTGGGAGAACCTAGTCTCCTTTCGACCTTTGCAATTTCAAGAGCTTACTTTGGAATTTTTAACATCTCTTAAGGTTGAAAGAGATGAACAAAAAATTTGCTCTAAGTTGAATTTTAAATTGCTTGGGAAATCATTTGTGGTTAGTATTGAGCAATTGAATGTTATATTTGGTTTCCATCAACACGGTGAAAGGTCTGTACCTAAGGATTTTAAACAACAATTTGCTTGGGGAGCATTGGGCTCGGGAACTTATATGGCCAAATCGGCCAAAGCAACTAAATTGAGTAATCTTGCTTTGAGGTATTTGCATCGCTTTATGTCCTGTGGGTTCTTTGCTCGGAAGGAAAGCCCAGGTGTAGTGGAACTTAGTGAGCCCTTTTTCTTTGATTGTGTGTGTAATGCAATACCCATTAGTACCGGCTATTGGTTGGCCGATGTTTTTGATAGTGTGGCAAACAAAAAGAAGGGGGCTATTTGTATTGGAGGATTGGTTACCACATTGGCAACAACCCTTCTTGATGATTTTGACCCAAGTACTTATCGTATGACTAAAATTACGAGTAATGACTCATTGGATTTGTCCACACTTGAGAAGATGCATATGGTGGTGAACAGGGGAGGGGCTTATGTGATGGCTTCAGCTGAGCCAGAAGTACCGGGGGACAGACAAAAGAGAACACGAGTCTAGGAGGAGTCCGACTCGGATTCTCTTGATTTGGAAGAAGATGCTCTGGCCTCGGATAATTATGAGATACTTAATAGAATAGAGGCACTGGAGAGCAAGGTAGATCATAACCATGCTGCGGTCTTGCAACAGTTGGACCAAATCAATAGCAACCTTGCTAAGATTCTGAGTCTTCATCCCTCGGCTGCATCATCATCACATCCTCCTTCACCGTAGATCACATTGGCTCTAATCTTTTGAGAGAATTCCTTAATTTCTTGTCTTTAGTTATAGCATATTTTCATTGTTATTTTTCATTTTTGTTTTTAATGTTAACATTTTGGACATTTTATTTTATATATTATATTTTGTTTTTGAACATTTGCTGTTTGTGATGAAAAGGTAGAGTTTGCCTCACATTGGACCGATGGAAAACAGGTTGTACCTTAACTCTTTTTCTTTATTATCCTTGTTTCCATTGAGGACAATGGAATTTATAAGTGTGGGGTAATCTTTAAGCTTTCCTTTAATTCTTGTTTTGTTTGTCTTTGTGTGTTTATATTGTGCGTTGTGCATGGCATAATTGTTGAAAACTTATTGACTTTTATGTGATTCTAGCATTATATTTGAGACTTTAGTATCAGCATAGAGATTAGAATTTGAATTCATTCAGGATCAATTTTCACATTCTGCAATTCATGACATATAAATCTTTGAGAACCCACCCTTTGTGAGTTTTGAGCCTCATAGATTGAATATTATTGTCAATTGATTTTCTTTTCTTAAGTGTGCACCTTCATGATTTTGCATCTCTAGAGCTTGCTTTTGCATACTAATTGAACTCACATTATGATTTAATCTCAAGTTTTAAAATGATGAAGGAAAATTAGGTTATCCCTTTAGCTTAAAAAGACCTCCCTTAATTATGAATTCCTTAGTGAGCCAATTTGAGCCTTTGACTTTTTCTTAATTGATCAACACAATTCACAACTCAACATTTTCTTATTATCATTATACCTGCATTAAGGAATGGAGTTCTTATGATATGACAATAGGGTGGTTTAATTCATAAGTGTGGGGTAAGCAATTAAAAAAAACAAAAAATAGTATTGCTTTAGTAAGATTTGGGGCTAAAATGCATACTTTGCACATTGTATTTGCTAAGAGTCGGTTATTCTTTTCCTCCACATTTTAAGCTAGTTGTTCCATGCAATTTTATATTATATATATATATATATATAATAAAATAAAAGAAAATAAAAAATAATAATATAAAAGAAAATAAAAGAGAAGATATGTATATATACAAAATTCATATATTTTCTAGCATTAGTCATCAAAGAGGAATGTCGACTCATGTACCTTTCTTTAAGTATACAAGTATGTGAGATTATCAAGGGTTGGTGAATATGTCATTTGAGGGAGTTACGAGTTTCTTAGCAAGAGTATTGTCTAATTTAGATACTCCATTTCTTGATGTTTCAACTTAAATGTCTTTTCTCACACCTTCACCTTAGCCCCATTACATCCAAATAAAAGACATTCGGATTATTTCTTGAGAAAATCAGTGAGAGAGATTGGATAATTAAGCAAGTTTATGGCAGTATGCAGTCATGAGTGGTTTGAGTGAATTAACCTTTGAAATCGAGTGAAACACTTAGATGAGAGATGAGATTTGTTATGTCTGGATTAATGAATGAGTTAAGAAAATCTTGATTGAAGTAAATTGCAATTATTTATGGCTGAGTCTTAAAGGATTTCATCTTATATACTGGAATTATAGTTAAAGTTGTTTGAGTTTTTAATTTATGCCATGTGAATTTGCTTGAGGACAAGCAAAGTTTTAAGTGTGGGGTAGTTGTTTTATTAGATTTTTTCATAGAATTGTATCTTATTTATTATGATGATTATTGTTTTCTTTAAGTATTTTGGTAGTTTTAATCTATTTATTTAGTGTTTTCATCAATTTTGGTAGTTTTAATTTATTTCAGTGTTTATGTCATTTTTGTTCTAGTTTTAGTGTGGTGTTTATGTGTTGTTGGTTAATGTTTATTTGATTCTTGTTTAAAGTTTGTTTAAGTGTTTGTTTTAGGTTAATATGCAAATTATTTCCTTGGAAGAAAGAATAGCATGAAGCAAAGGGAAAAACAAAGGAACCAAGAGAGAAGGAAAATTTGGGCAGTAATTGACATACTCAGGTGACATGGCCAAGCCACTGGCCGTGTCCCATACTAAGCCAAGGAAGAAGACCAAAGGAAAGAGAGTAAAGAAGGAAGATTCAGTAGGTGTCACACCCATTTGACACTGCCAAGCCCCTGGCCGTGTCACATGGCACGGCCAGGAGCTTGGCTGTGTCACACTCCATTCCAATGAAGCATATATGAAGCAGAAGTGGACACATTCAGTGACATGGCCAAGCCACTGGCCGTGTCACATGACACGGCCACCAGCTTGGCCGTGTCACTCCATGGACTAAAGGGAGAAAGAAAACGCAGACTTTGAGCGAGGTTTCGTATAAATAATAGGATTAGGGTTTTTGAAAGAGGGAGATTTTATCAGCCGTCAAACAATAACTTTAGGGTTTCTATTTTGTTTTCTTAGAGAATTTTGATTACACTTTGATGCAAATAGTCTAGATTAAATTTGTTTTTGCCATTGTAACATTCTTCTAGCAAAGATCTGAACAAGAGATTCTTCAAAAACTAAAGGGAGTTTGTAATTTGGTTTTGTTCTCAAACTTTATCTCTTAAGTTTCATTGGAATTGTATTCATGAATTCTATTATGTCTAAATTGATTTCTTTGAATTTTAATGAGATGAATATGTTTGATAGCATTATTATGAACTAATTTGATCTAGTCTAGGGTTTGTATGGATCTACTATGATTGTATGAATTGGTTATTGCTCTTAACTGAATTATTTCTTTAGCCTTGATTGAATGGATTACTGTTAATATATAATTGATTGGCCACCAATTATGTGTTTGAGGTATTAGATGAAGGATTGAGAAATGAAGTCTAATGCTGGAACAATTCAATTAGGGACTTAGGTGAATTAGAAATATAACCTAAGGAAAAGATCATTTCAATTGTAACAAGATTATTTGAAAGAGGTTTGAATGCGAGAGCTTATTTCCTTGATTCGATTAATTAAGTTGCTTGAGATCTAATCTTTGAATTTAAATTGGTTGAGAGTAATAACTGTTCATACATATAAGTTAGTAGAGAAGTGCAAACCCTAGACCTTTCTATTAAGTGAATCAATATATCAGCTCAGTTTACTTTTATTGTTTTAAACTCCATTCAATCTGTCTTCATTAGTTGTTAGCAATTTAAATTTATTATAATTTGTTATTTGCAATCTGATAATCAATTAGCTTATCTAGCTTCCTTGTGAGACGACCTTGAGGTGTTCATCAAGATACTACAGCAGCCTCGTATACTTGCGAGTGTAGTTCTAGTAGTGTTAATTAGAGCGCAACATCTGGCATAGATGTAATGTTCACAGTATATGATGAAATATTCCTTGGAACCCTCTGCTGCTCAGGTCCAAGGAACCAGTAGTACACCCTCTCACTAAGGAACTAGTCATTGGAAACTGGACCAGCAATGACTCGATGGGAATTTTTATAAGGTAGTGTAGCAGTCATAAGGGGAGTTCAGCTGGCCCGCTCGCCGACCTTCCACCAAGAAATATGAACCTGCAAAATTGCAAAAACCATAAAATTTTAAAGTATACTAACTCTCTTTTACCTGGTCCCAGGTTAAGCGAGTCAAATGATAGCATGGGAGTGCACATGATGAGAGCCAGGCACTCCTATACGACTTGATAACTTGAAATTTAGCCTTAGATACCCGAACCTTTACCAAGAAATGTCAAGTATCCTCTCAAGATTATGCTCATAATGCCCAAATCTGCAAAGGCAATGAAGATCATATTCACACAAGCATTTCATTTGAATCAATAATGGTAGAAATACCTCAACAATGACCATAAAATCGATGAAGGAAATTTTGTTCCTACAAATTTATCAAATTTGTGGTACATGAAAGAAAGGTTGGCCTCCCCCAGCCATGAAGTCATACAAGATCTAGGTCAGCAAATCCCACAGTACTGATAAATAGATACCAGACTCGGTGCTATACAAGATAGTCACCCCAAAAAATATAGCAAGAATCCTCAAACATACTATTCGGCCAATTCCCCATGAACCGATTGAGCATAGTTCATCCAATGTTCTCGAATCGATTTGTATTTTATCTTGAATGGTGTAGACCCTTAATTTTTGACCCAGTCCAGTCCAATATGTTTTATTTAGTCTAAAATGATTTTTGTTGTCTAATTAGTCCAAAATAATTTTTGTTAAATAATTTTTGCTTTAGTATCTAATTTTTATTAATAAAAAATAAAAATAAACAAATAAAAGTCATAAAATAAAAATAAAAATAAAAATCGGTGTCAGAAAAATTGGTGACGAAAAAATTATCGCGCAGGCCCGTAGGCATTTCGCCTGCAGAAGATGCCATTTCGCCCGCAGATTTTTTCTGCGGGCAAAATTTTGCTTGTAGGATTTTCCTGCGAGTGAAATGGCACATGCCATTTCCCCTGCTCCTCGCCCACTGCCGCAGTTGACTGCGGCAGATTTTTTTGCCAGCGCATTTTTTCCTGCGGCAATTTTTTTCGGCTGTTTAATTTTTTGAACGCAAATTTTTTGAAACCTAATTCAATTAGGTTTTGGTTTCCTTTTCTTATCAATATTACTTACCATGATTAATTAGGAATAAAACATATGAAACCACTATAAATAAGGACCAAAGGCAATCAAATAAAGGGAGGCCGAAGGGGACAAAAATTGGACAGTAGCTTGGAAAAGTTGAAACTAAATCAGTGAAGGAAAATGAGCAATTCAATTTATTTTTTTCTGGAATAGCAGGGACACGATTTAAGCAATTCAAAAGGCAGCAATTGTCTTTGTTTTAATTCATCCAAGAAAAACAATTTTTAGAGGAATCATCAAAAGGAGGTATGTATTAAATTCTTTGGTTTTTTTTTTCACAGTAGCATAATCATCCTTTGGTTTCTTTTAATTTAAAAATTTTAGGACCTCAATTCACTTTTTCTAAGGATTAAAATTCTTAAATTGTGGCTTTATTTTCTAAAAGTTTAAAGCTATTAGATTTATTTCTTTAAAACTCAAAAACCAAAATTTGTTTTCCAAATTTTTAAAACTCAAAATTGTGTTCTGTTACTTTCCCAAAAGCTTTAAAAATATCTTTTTTTTTCCTTATAAACTTTAAATCGTTGGTTTATTTTCATAAAATTCCTTAAAATCTTCAATTGCTTTTTCCAAATCCTAAAAATCATGCATCACCGAAACCCTAAATTCTAAAACACTAAACCTAAATTCAACTTCTAAACCTAAAATAGTAAACCCTAACCCTTTAAAACGTTAAACCCTAACTTTTTCTAAACCTTAATCCTTTAAAACCTTAAAAACCATAAAAACATAAATATTTTAAATTTACACAGTAAGCTTGAAATCACCATTTAAAACCATAAATCAAAAATATTTTAAAGTGTCTAAAACCCTAGTTTCATGATTTCACCATTCAAATATTAATTTAGTTAATCAAAGAGTCTTACCAACCTTTTAAAACATAAAACCTCAATCTATTTTAATTCCATAAAAAGTCACAGTAGCTTAATTTTATGAATTCCAAAACCCTAACACATGAGATAAAGAACCCTAAATGGAAATAGTAGCTTTAATTTGGATTTTTATTTACCTTATTCAATTCCATATTTGATCATGCTTTGTTTTATTTCTTATGCTTTAATTTTTTTAAATTCGATGCTTGGTTTATTTTATTTATTATGGAAGGATGTTTACTTTTTATTGATATTTGGTACCTTTGATGAATGATTTATTTATGATGAATGATTATTTACTTTTATCAATTTATTTAGGTTTCTAAATGTTTTAAGAGGTATGTTTCCACTTGGTGGGTACCTCATTAGTTAAATATCATGTAATTTAATTTGCTTTTCTATTTTAGAACCTATGTAAAGGGCATGTTTCTACCTTTCTGTGGGTGTCCTATTTAGGCGTGTGATGTAAGGACATGTTTTCATCTTCGGATGGGTGTCCATTTATTTATTTTGTTTGGACATCGCTTTGATTTTAATATATTGATGCTTTCTTTTAATTATTGTGTGTAATATGGATAATGTTGTTATACTTAAGAATTTTATAATATTAAGACCTGTAAAGGAGGCCGGTTCCAATGAACCGGGCATTGTGGGGGTGCTGGGCCATTTCTCACCTTCCCCACACGTACCCAACTTTCTGAACCCATTAGGGGGTTGGGGATTCCTTAGGAATCGAGTCATCCACCCCTTTCTTTTTCCCGGCCTGTCCAGGTGGCGACTCCAATTTCTCCGAACTTAGGTCCGTGTTCTCTAAGGCCCCGAGCCTAAATAGTAACAAAGTCGCAAGAACCATTCCACCGGGAGTGGGGGCAAAAATCCCCGCTCATAGTGGTGACTCCACTGGGGATAAGGGAAGTTGATTCTGTTGGTCTTTATATTAATCTATTCTTTCTTATAACGATATTATCCATTGCATCATCTTAGATTGCATCATGTACATGAGTTAGGACGCCCGTGTTACCCGTGTTATGTTATGTAAGGGATACCATACTTTCACTCAAGGTATGGAGATCAAGCATGGCATAACCACTCATAGCCTCGTACCATTTAGTATATACTTGCTATGGGAACCTAAGCCTTTTAACCCAAAGACTAAAGCTCATGTAATTGGCCTAGTTACTTTCCTTAGGTTTTTACCCCAAATGCATGTTGTTTGACTATGGTTAATTTATCTTGGCTTAAATCATGGCTTATTTGGTTTGTTCTTTTTCTAATATGACCTAAGTTTATTGTAAGCTCAAAATAAATTTTTCTTTAAAATCCAAAAGACCAAAACTATTTTCAAAATTTTTTCAAGTTGGTCTTTGGACATAAGACTTTTCTAAAAACAAATCAAAAATTCTTTGGCCCATGGCCCAAATACTAAGCCCAAAATCCATTTTTCTAAAATTTTTACAATGGGCTTAGAAACAAAACTATTTTCACCCAACCTTTTCTTACAAAGAGCATGCAAAAATATTTAGGTCAATTATGAGATACCAAAAATCAATTGTGGGCCTAGTTTACACTAAGAATAAATTAACCATGGGCTTGTTTTTTGCATGAACCATTAGTTACCCTTTTTTAAGTGAGAAATCTATCCATAATAAACCTCTTAATTTCGTTTTAATCCAATATAGCATAAAAGCTACTATAGTTGGTTCAATGGATTAAAACCTAATTAATAGGAATTATCATGGATTGATTTCCATTTTCAAAAATATAACTATTGGTTGAAACGTCCAAGGGAATTATTCGAAAGCAAGATACCCCATGTTGGTATTTTGTTAACCATATACCTTGGAAAAGGGACTCGCCATTCGCGTGTGGATGTTATAAGGTTGGAAGGAACGTCCTATTTATCCTTATTTATTGATTGTTTGTGCATAGATGCATACATTTGCATCTCATATCATTGATTTTCTCTGGCTCACAGCCCTGGATTACGATATTTCTTAAGCTTACAACAATTCGACCTATGCCGGGGATGAAGTATCTAGCAACGACTCAACAACTTGCTCACCTAAAACAATGGAGCCCAAACAAATTCAAAGGATGGTGGATGAGGCCCTCAATGCCAAGATGGAAGAAATCAAAGAGGCCCTAGCTGAGACCATGATGAACCAATTGACTGCAATCTTAGAGAATCATGCCGAGGCATCTGCTAGCACTAAGAAACCAAAGGACAAAGGGAAGACCAAAGTTAGTAAAGTGGTTTTTTATGATGAAAAGGTGATCATTGATGATGATTGAGCTCAATACTACCAATATGTTCAAGAGAAGAAGAAAGAACCAAAGGTTGCTGAGAAAGCCACTATTAAAAAGACCGAGACATCCAATGTTGAAAAGATGATTGCTAATTTAGAAAAGAAATTTGAGAAGAAGTGAAAACTGAAGAGATGTCTAAGATCGACAAACTATTCGAACAAGATGAAGAGGTCCCTTATAAATTCAAGATGCCTTCCTTTGGTAAGTACAATGGCACTGAAAATCCTCATCTTCACGTGAAGCAATACATTACTGCCATGTAGTCTGCCCGAGCTACTAAGTCTCAAACCCTAAGGTACTTTATGCTCTCTGTAGACCCTTAATTTTTTACCCAATCCGGTCCAATATGTTTTATTTAGTTTAAAATAATTTTTGTTGTCTAATTGGTCCAAAATAATTTTTGTTAAATAATTTTTGCTTTTGTATCTAATTTTTATTAATAAAAATAAATAAATAAAAGTCAAAAAATATAAATAAAAATAAAAATCGAAGTCAAAAAAATCGGCGACAAAAAAATCGTCGCGCGGGCCCATGGACATTTCGCCCGCAGGATTTTCCTGACAGCGAAATAGATTTTCTAAATAGCTTTTCTATTTTGCCCGCAGGCCCATTTTCTGAGGGCGAGTCGCCCATAGGCCCACCGAGGTCCCACTGCCGCAGTTTCCTGCGGCAAAATTTTTTTGCCAGCACATTTTTTCCTGAGGTAATTTTTTTCGGCAGCGCAATTTTTTCCAATGCAAAATTTTTGAAACCTAATTTAATTAGGTTTTGGTTTCCTTTTCTTATTTATATTACTTGCCGTGAATAATAAGGAATATACATAGAAAGACCTCTATAAGTAAGGACCAAAGGCAACCAAATTGGAGGAGGAAAAATTTCACAGTAGCTTTGAGAATTTGAATCCGAAAGTGAAGTGGAAAAGCAATAATTGAATTTAATTGATTTTTAAGTAGCAAAAACACTATTTAAGCAATTCAAAGGCAAAAAAGGCTGGTCTTTGGAGCTTGTTCATCCAAGAAGAATTATTTTTGAAGGAATCATAAAAAAAAGGTATGTATTAAATTCTTTGTTTTTTTTATCCAGTAGCTAAATTTTCCTTTGTTCTTTTAATTCAAAAATTGCAGAATTCAATCCACCTTTTTGTTCAAAGCTAAAAACATTAATCCATTGCTTTATTTCCCAAAGAATTTAAAGTTATTAATTTTATTTCTTCAAAACCCCAAAACTCCAATTTACTTTCTAAATTATGTAAACTCTTAAAACATATTCTGTTTCTTATATAAAAAAACTAAAATACTTTTTCCAATTATATAAATCTTTTTTTATTTATAAAAACTTTAATTTGTTTGGTTTAAACTTATAAAATCTCATGAAATCATCAAATTATTTTTTCTAAACCCTAATTCAAATTCATCACCCGAGACCCAAATTCTGAAACACTAAAACCCTAATTCAACTTCTAAACCTAAAATATCAAACTTTAACTCCTTTAAAACCTTAAATCTTAATTTTTTCTAACCCTAATCCTTTAAAACATTAAAAACCATAAAAACACAAATACTTTAAATTTACATAGTAGCTTGAAATCACCATTTAAAACCATGAATCAAAAGTATTTTAAGGTGTCTAAAACCCTAGTTTCATGATTTCACCATTCAAACCTTAATTTGTTTAATCATAGAGTCTTACCAACCTTTTAAAACATAAAACCCTAATCTATTTTAATTCCATAAAAAGTCACAGTAGCTATAATTGGACTTTTATTTGCTTTATTCAATTCCATACCTGATCATGCTTTGATTTATCTCTTGTGCTTTAATTTATTTAATTTCAATACTTGATTTATTTAATATATCATGGATGGATATTTATTTTCTATTTTGATTAATAGCTTTGATGAATGATTTATTTATGATGAATGATTATTTACTTTTATCAAGTAATTTAGATTTCCAAAAGTTGTAAGAGGTATGTTTCCACTTGGTGGGTACCTCATTAGTTAAACATCATGTAATTTAATTTGCTTTTCTATTTTAGAACCTATGTAAAGGGCATGTTTCTACAGTTTGGTGGGTGTCCTATCTAGGCATGTGATGTAAGGACATGTTTCCATCCTTGGATGGGTGTCCATTTATTTGCTTTGTTTGGACATTACTTTGATTTTAATATAATGATGCTTTCTTTTAATTATTTTGTGTAATATGGATAATGTTGTTATATTTAAGAATTTTATAATATTAAGACCTATAAAGGAGGCCGGTTCCAATGAACCGGGCATTATGGGGGTGCTAGGCCATTTCTCACCTTCCTAACACATACCCAACTTTTCGAACCCATTAAGGGGTTGGGGATTCCTTAGGAATCGAGTCATCCACTCCTTTCTTTTTCCCGGCCCGTCCGGGTGGTGACACCATTTTCTCCGGACTTAGGTCCGTGTTCTCTAAGGCCTCGAACCTAAACAGTGCCGAAGTCGCAAGAACCATTCCACCGGGAGTAGGGGCAAAAATCCCCGCTCACAGTGGCGACTCCACTGGGGATAAGTGAAGTTGATTCCATTGGTCTTTATATTATTCTATTCTTTCTTATAATGATATTATCCATTGCATCATCTTAGATTGCATCGTGTGCGTGAGTTAGGACACCCGTGTTGTGTTATGTGAGGGATACCATACTTTCATTCAAGGTATGGAGATCGAGCATGGCATAACCACTCATAGCCTCGTACCTTTTGGTATATACTTGCTATGGGAACCTAAGCATTTTTAACCCAAAGAATAAAGCTCATGTAATTGGCTAGTTACTTTCCTTAGGTCTTACCCCAAATGCATGTTGTTTGACTATGGTTAATTTATCTTGGCTTAAATCATGGCTTATTTGGTTTGTTCTTTCTCTAATATGACCTAAGTATATTGTAAGCTTAAAATAAATTTTTCTTTAAAGTCCAAAAGACCAAAGCTATTTTCAAAATTTTTCAAGATGGTCTTTGGACATAAGACTTTTCTTTGGCCCATGGCCCAAATACTAAGCCCAAAATTCATTTTTCTAAAATCTTTTACAATGGGCTTGTGAATAAAACTATTTTCACCCAACCTTTTCTTACAAAGAGCATGCAAAAATATTTAGGTCAATTATGAAAAACTAAAAATCAATTGTGGGCCTAGTTTACACTAAGAATAAATTAACCATGGGCTTGTTTTTGGCATGAACCATTAGTTACCTTTTTTCAAGTGAGAAATCTATCTATAATAAACCTCTTAATTTTGTTTTAATCCAATATAGCATAAAAGCTACTTCAGTTGGTTGAATGGATTAAAACGTAATTAATGGGAATTATCATGGATGGATTTCCAATTTCAAAAATATAACTTTTGGTTGAAACGTCCGAGGGAATTATTTGAAAGCAAGATACCCCATGTTGGTATTTTGTTAACCATATACCTAGGAAAAGGGACTCGCCATTTGTGTGTGGATGTTATAAGGTTGGAAGGAAAGTCCTATTTTTATCTGTTGATTGTTTGTGCATACATGCATACATTTGCATCTCATATCATTGATCCTCTCTGGCTCACAGCCCTGGATTATGATAGTTCAAAAGCTTACAACAATCCGACCTACACTAGAGATGAAATATCTAGCAACAACTCAATCACTTGCTCACCAAATATAATGGAGCCCGAACAAATTCAAAGGATGGTGGATGAGGCCCTCAATGCCATGATGGAAGAAATCAAAGAGGCCCTAGCTGAGACCATGAAGAACCGATTGACTGTAATCTTAGAGAACCATGTCGAGGCATCTGCTAGCGCTAAGAAACCAAAGGACAAAGGGAAGACCAAAGTTAGTGAAGTGCTTTTTGATGATGAAAAGGTGATCATTGATGATGATGATTATTGGGCTCAATACTACCAAGATGTTTAAGAAAAGAAGAAAGAACTGAAGGTTGCTGAGAAAGCAACTATTGAAAAGACCGAGACATCCAATGTTGAAAAGATGATTGCTGATTTACAAAAGAAATTTGAGAAGAAGTTGAAAACCGAAGAGATGTTTGAGATCGAAAAACTATTTGAATAAGATGAAGAAGTTCCATACAAATTCAAGATGCCATCCTTTGCAAAGTACAATGGCATCGGAAATCCTCATCTTCACGTGAAGCAGTATATCACTGCCATGCAATCTGCCCAAGCTACTAAGGCTCAAACCCTAAGGTACTTTATGCTCTCATTGGACCCTGTTGTCCAAAATTGGTTCAATACCTTAGATGATGGAACACAAAAGAGTTGGGATCTACTTTATAAAGCCTTCATCCAACAATATGGATATAATGTAGAGCTAGAAGTTACCTTAATGGAAGTGAAAAGGTGGAGAAACAAGGCCGCTTTACTCAAGAAGAGGCTCGATGAATCCGATCAAATGAGGATGATTGTAAGAGGGGTGTTGCCTAGTCTTCGTGAGAGGATGTCTCATACACTCATCCGTGATTTCAAAGACCTTCTTCAAGCTGGTTTGCAAATTGAAGAATGGGAAAGGGAGAAGAGCCGCTTTGCAACAAAAAGGAACGAGAAAGGGAGCTATCAACCTGGTAGCCAAAGCATGCAAAAGGCCGTCGATGTTAATGCTACTAACCAAGGAACAAGGAGACAATTTTCAGAATTGGGAAAACCGATGTCTTGGGTTCTCAACAAGCTTCAAAGAAAAGGATTGCTACAACCCTTAAATCCTCATCCTTTTCCTAACCCTCTCCCACCTAACTTTGACACCACAACATTTTTGTCAATTCCACCAAATGCAAGGGCATGACACGGATAGATGTATAAGGTTGAGACATGAGATCCAAAAGCTAATTGATAATGGGAAGCTACCCGAACCCAATAAGCCAAACACCAAAGACAACCCATTACCAAAATTCAATAGGGTACCACCACCGAAAACCTTCATGATTGGAGGAGGTTTGCATGAGGACTTTGTCATGTCTTCTTTTCAAGATGTGGATGAAAAAGCAACCAAAGAAGAAGAGGCATTTGTCAAAATTGAACAAGCTATGATGGGTGGAGAAGTAGCAATTTGTGTTGTCAATGGGTTTTGGGATTCAAGTGATAGTGATGATGATATTATACCTAAGAAGGAGGAATGGACTTGGTCCGAGCCCGAAGAAGATGAGGTGATGAATACTAGATCCGGTAAGCCTTACGCAAGGCCACCACCTAAGGAGATAGAAACTAATAAGGGGAAAGAAGTTGAAGTGGAAGAAGATGATGCTTTGCTCAAGCAATTGAAAAGAACCCAAGCAAGTATTAGCATTTGGGACTTGTTAGCTACTTCTAAAAAGCATCGAGAAACTATGGCCAAAGCCTTGGCTAGCATGCCAATTTCTACCTCCACAACACCGGAGGAGTTGATCAACTTCATAAAAATTGGGGAAGTAATGAAATGTGAAGAGGTCCAAGGAAAGAGTGAAGTTAATATGGGAGCAGTTTCTTTTTCAAATGCGGACTTACCGGAGGAGGGGAGAGACCACATCCGCCCTCTTTTTATCAAAGTAGAAGTCAAGGGGAAGAGGACTCCATGTGTCATGGTCGATGATGGGTCCACCATAAATGTTTGTCCACTTAAGATATTGCCTAAGCTAGCCATGTCAACAAGAGATCTAAACCCAACCGAGGTGACAGTTCGTGCTTATGACAACACTAAGAGGCATGCCGAAGGGACTTTCAAAGCGGCTGTCAAGGTTGGTCCAATTGAATCTATTGTTGAGTTTGTTGTTTTAGACATACCAGTTACCTTTGCCTTACTCTTGGGACGACCATGGTTTCATCCTCTTGGTGGAGTTCCTTCCACCCTTCATCAAAAGATCAAATTCCCCAATGGAAATGAGATAGTGGTCATTGAAGCTGAAGATAATGAGATTGTTAACGTCCTAACGGTTGAGAGGCCTCCCAATGGTTTTCAAGTGGTTGCAATTTCTGATGATGAAGCAGTGGACTCCAAAGTCTTGAATATGATGAGGAACATGAACTACCTTCCCCGAGTTGGTCTTGGAAAGGATAAGGCCAATTTGACAAAGTTGCTAGATTTTAGGACTCAAACTTCCAAGAAGGGGTTAGGATATGATGAAGACAACAATGTCCAACCAAAGAAGAGTGAGAAGATGAGCTTCCCACCACTTGAAGTGGTCTTTGTCAAAGCTCCAGATATGGGACCACTCCAAGGAAAGCCCGAGCTGATCATGTTCATGGGTAAGTTAATCCCAGGTTTTGAAATCTTTGCAGATGTTGCTGAGCTAGTGGAGCAAGTGAAGAAAGAGCTCACCTTGTCAACCAACAAAGAATCCAATCCAAAAGAGAAGAATGAATTGGTTAAAGAAGAGGTCACTAAGCAAATACAAGTAAAGTTCCTTGAAGTGATAGAATATCCAGATTGGTTAGCCAACATAGTACCCGTGCCAAAGAAAGATGGAAGGATAAGGGTCTGCGTGGACTATAGAGGTTTAAACAAGGCTTCCCCTAAGGATGATTTTCCTTTACCTCATATAGATGTTCTCATTGATAGTGCAGCCTCTAGCGTGCTACACTCATTTGTGGATGGATTTTCCGGATACAATCAAGTGTTAATGGCGCAAGAGGATAAAGCCAAAACTACCTTCATTACTACATGGGGTATATTTTGTTATAGGGTGATGCCTTTAGGCTTAAAGAATGTTGGAGCAACCTACCAAAGGATGGCCACCACACTATTTCATGACATGATGCACAAAGAAGTTGAAGTATATGTTGATGATATGATGGTGAAGTCAGATACAAGGGAGCAACACTTTCAGAACTTGGAATTATTCTTCGATAGAGCTTTGAAATATAAGCTAAGATTAAACCCGAAGAAGTGTGTATTCGGTGTTACCTCAGTTAAATTGTTGGGACATGTGATTGGTCCAAATGGTATTGAGATAGATCCTAACCAAGTAAAAGCAATCAAGGATATGTCAGCCCCAAAGATGGAGAGAGAAGTTTGAGGATTCATTGGTAAACTGCAGTACATTAGCAGATTTATAGCAAAGCTCACAACAATCTGTGAGCCTATCTTCAAGTTGCTTAGAATGAATCAGTCGGTCGTATGAAATGAAGAATGTCAAAAGGCCTTTGACCGAATAAAAGAGTATTTGTTGAATCCACCTGTTTTGAAACCACCTAAACTCGGCAAACCTCTATTACTATACTTAGCAATAGAAGAAGAGTCGATAGGAGCCATGCTAGCCCAAGCAGATGAATCAGGGATTGAGCATGCAGTTTACCATTTGAGTAGAAAGCTCCTACCTTATGAAATTAAGTATAGTATCATTGAAAAGACATGTATAGCCGTGTGTAGACCCTTAATTTTTGACCCAATCCGGTCCAATATGTTTTATTTAGTCTAAAATGATTTTTGTTGTCTAATTGGTCCAAATAATTTTTATTAAATAATTTTAGCGTTAGTATCTAATTTTTATTAATAAAAAATAGAAATAAATAAATAAAAATAAAAATAAAAATAAAAATCGGAGTCGAAAAAATCTGCGACGAAAAAATCATCGCACGCCGTGGGCACAGGCCTGTGGGCATTTCGCACGTAGAAAAATTCTGCAAGAAAAAAAGAAGAAAATTCAAATTCATAAAGGAAAATCTTGAATTCAATCAATTTTAAAAGTAGCAGAAACATGATTTAAGGGATTAAAAAGGCAAAAAGGCTGGTCTTTTGAGCTTGTTCAAGCAAGAAGCAATTTTGGTGCAACTTACAAAAGAAGGATGAAATTCTAATTTCTTTATTTTTTTTTTCACAGTAGCTAAAACTAGGATTTTGTGTTTTTCAAAAGCTAAAATCTTAGAACTTTAATTTAGTTTTTCTAAAGACAAAAAACCTTATTTCGTTGGTTTATCTTCCAAAAGGCTTAAAATTGTTATTTTTACTTCTTAAAAATCTTAAAACTCTAATTGAACATATTTTTGAACAAAACTAAGATTTAAATTTTGTTTCTTTTAAAATTTTAAAGTAGGTTCTATTTCATTCAAAAAGCCATAAAAAACATCTTTTCTACTTATAAAAACTTTAATTTGTTTATTTAAATTCATAAAACTTCATGAAATTATCAAATTGATTTCCAAATTCTTAAAAATCATGCATCACCGTGACCCTAAATTCTAAAAATCCTAATTCAACTCCAAAACCTAAAATAATGAACCCTAACCCTTTTAAAACCTTAAACCCTAATTTTTATGAACCCTAATCCCTTTTTAAAACATTAAAAACCATAAAACATAAATAGGTTAAATTTACACAGTAGCTTAGAAACCCAATAACCGAAAATCATAAATCAAAATATTTTAAAGTGTCTAAAACCCTAGTTTCATGATTTCATCATTCAAACCTTAATTTGTTTAATCAAAGTGTCTTACCAACCTTTTAAAACATAAAATTTCAATCTATTTTAATTCCATAAAAAAGTCACAGTAGCTTATACTCATGAAATTCCCAAAACCTTAACACATGAGATAAAGAAATCTAAATGGAAATAGTAGCTATAATTTGGACTTTTTATTTGCTTTATTCAATTCTATATTTGATTATGCTTTGGTATATTTTATATGCCTTAATATATTTAAGTTCAATACTTAGTTTATTTTATTTATCATGGCTGGATGTTTACTTTTTATTGATATTTAAATACCTTTGATGAATGATTTATTTATTATGAATGGTTATTTACTTTTATCAATTCATTTAGACTTCCAAATGTTGTAAGAGGTATGTTTCCACTTGGTGGGTACCTCATTAGTTAAATATCATGTAATTTAATTTTCTTTTCTATTTTAGAACTAATGTAAATTGTAACACCCCTTCCCAACCTACATGTGTAAGCCGAGTAGAGGCGCCACACTATCCTAATGTTGCTACCAATTTTACTTAATTCGAATTTTAGTTCCAGTTTTACAGAAATTTTGCCATAGTTTCGCCTAAAAATTAAGTCCCAAGTGTCGACAAAATTGGTTTTTTCCTGATTTTTTTAAAAAAAACATTTTACACAAACCAATGAAAACAAAATCATTCTCAGTACACTCCCAATAAATCCCCCTTATAACCTCAACTACAACCTGCAAAAAGGATTTACACTTCTAGTACAAAATAAGTAGAGGTTTATTATTATCACATACTTTCAATAATCTTATATATATATATGATAATCTTGTCTTTACCAAAATTTCATTTATACATATGAATACATTCTTGTCAGAAATACAACATAATGAAATTATACATGTATGCATCACCTTCTAGTTGGTCTCGAAATACTCCTACCCTACTCGTGGCATAACAGTTTGACTTCCAGATCAACCACCTACTCACCTGCGCGATATATACAACCGCGCTAAGCCCGAAATCTTAGTAGTACAAATAAATATTATAAACATACATAACAGACAATCATACTTATGTTAACTTCATATATTATTATTTTCTTATCATATTTTCCCATTTCAATTACACCTTATTTATATTTCTACTAATCTCATAATTATATAAATACAACCCACAATTCCATATTATACATCATATTGTATTTTCACGTAGTACCTTCAGATCTCATCATTCAACATAGTTTTTCAATCTACATTCACCTTCAATAATTTACTTATACATTGTAATCATCTCATTTCATAATTATCATCATATATCTCATATCATTACATCTTATTCCATAATTCACATTTAAAAAAAAATAATCATTGGTCTCATTATTCATTAATTTCACATTTCATGAATCACATTTAAACAAAGACAAGCATGGGCCCAAAAGACACTAATATGTTATTCAAAGTTCAGAGTTACTACTTTGGTCCATAATCATAATCATCAAGCCCGTAGGCGATATACACATATATATATCTATCCACGGATAGGGTAACAGACCCAGTCTCTTGGACCTCTACTTGGCTAGACTCAAGGAGATCCTCAACCCCGCAAGACTGTTACCAAAACAAGTGTAACAGACCCAGTCTCTTGGACCTCAACCCGACTAATATCGAGGAGATCCTCAACCCGGCAAGACTGTTACTATTTTTCATATATTTCACATTCATATTTCATAGGCATGCCGCCAAATCCAGAACTCTGAAATCTGAATAACATATTAAACACACAAACATTTCATTCATCTCTTCATAATCTCTTTCTCAATTCATTTTATATTTCATAAGCAAATTAGGCAACCATGTCTCAATCATCTCATGTGCATCATCATAGCCAATAATCATGGCCTCATATCTCATATGATCTCAAATCACAATGAAGCAACTCTTCATAACATCATATCTTTCACATTACATTTCATCATCACATCTTGCACATTTCACATTTCGTTATATTTCAAATCACATTAATTAATTCATTATTCAAATGGATATAATCAATGGCATTAACACATATTTTACATGCTCATCACAACATTCACATTATAACCAAATATGATATTATTAATATACATCAACAATGCATTAGATTCCTTATCACATTTACAATCAAATGTGTGTCAAATCTCAATATCATATGAATGTATGCAATAATGTAGTTTGTACTTACCTTAAAACCAACTCACACCAATCTATACACTTACTCTTCAAAGAATCCTCAACACTTAGGTTAGGGCAATTCAACCTCTTCACAACCTAATCCAAAAGGAATATTAGCAAAATGACCATATGAATAGTACATTCTGGTTTTAGACTCCATTTTATCCTTATTTTGAAAAATTGTATAAAATAATCTACTTGACTAAAAATTCTAAAATTTTTACAGAATCTAGTTTTACATCTTAAAATCATTCCTTTAAAATTTCAGATCAAACTGAACACAAAATCTTGGTCAAATAGTTCACCTAACCAGACTGCCCCAATTGCCCTGCATCCTGGCAGCAGTTCTGAACTTTGTGAATTCCATAAATCAAATTCAATCAACGTGGTTCCAAATTATTTTTCTCAAATACTAGACTCACTAAGAAACAAAATATCCAAAATTCAATTGGATATGATTTTTCTACATTTTATTAAAAATCCCGAAAGATAGCTGTCTCAGTTAAGGTACCTGCTTGAACAGGTCTAATAAAAATAATCTTTCCAAAATCATAACCATTCCAAAATCGAATCAACATATTTTTCAGTCATTCTAGACTCATAGAGGCACAACATATCAAAAATTCACTTCAAGAACATTTTTTTATAATTAATTAAAAATCATACAAGTCACAGCCTTTACTAATTGTAAAACAGGAAAAATTTCACTAAACACAACTCTTACTCTTCCATCACCAACACCAACCTAACTTCTTATCTTTAATTCCATTTCAACACTTTTACACACACCATACACAAACACACTCCATCAAACTCAAACAAAACTCCAAATAGAACAAGAGAAATCAAGAGAAAACTTACCAAAAATGATAAACTTCTTGAATTTCTAACTTGTTTCCTTGAAATCTTCCTTCAATTTGAAACTTGGAACTCAAAACAACTTCTTGCTCTCTTGACTAAGTGATACCCGGCCACCCCAAAAGAAAAGAAGAAAATTGAAAGAGACAAAAGAAACAAAGTCAAATTTCCCTTCTCTTTAAACCTCCACCAAGCAATTTAAAAAGAAAATTACCTAAATACCCTCTTCTATACAATTAAACTCCCTTTCACTTACTTGTCCTTTTTAGTAATTTCATACATAACCAAAATAAATATCTTCTTTTTCTTTTATTATTATTATTATTATTATTAATTAATTAATTATATAAACTTACTTTTCCTACACCACTTTATACATTATGTATATGTAATATATATGTTGGTATATGTATATCTCTTTTATATTTCCTTTATATTTTCCATATTTTTCAAATACCACATAAATATATATCATCCCTCATATACACCTATTTCTTATAATATTTTCCTTACATATTTTACCAACATATCTTCTCACAACTACCATTCCAATGTACACCAAAATCGGGTATTAAATTAATTCATTTATCTTCTTTTGACTTTCATTAGTTTAACTTATATATGTTATATATACATTCACTTCTTTTCTCCTTCCATTAAACATACTCCTTAAATCCAAATACCACAATAATTATTCCAAAACTTTTAGGGTGTACCTTGGGATATTACATAAAGGGCATGTTTCTACCTTTTAGTGGGTGTCCTATTTAGGTGTGTGATGTAAGGACATGTTTCCATCTTCGGATGGGTGTCCGTTTATTTGCTTTGTTTGGACATTTCTTTGATTTTCATATAATGATGCTTTCTTTTAAATTATTATGTGTAATATGGATAATATTGTTATATTTAAGAATTTTATAATATTAAGACCTATAAAGGAGGCCGGTTCCGATGAACCGGGCGTTGTGGGGGTGCTGGGCCATTTCTCACCTTCCCCACATGTATCCAACTTTCCGAACCCATTAAGGGGTTGGGGATTCCTTAGGAATCGAGTCATCCACCCCTTTCTTTTTTCTTAGCCCGTCCGGATGGCAACTCCATTTTCTCCGGAGATAGGTCCATGTTCTCTAAGGCCCCGAGCTAAAACAGTGCCGAAGTCGCAAGAACCATTCCATCAGTAGTGGGGGGCGAAAATCCCCGCTCACAGTGGGACTCCACTGGGGATAAGAGAAGTTGATTCCGTTGGTCTTTATATTATTCTATTCTTTCTTATAATGATATTAACCATTGCATCATCTTAGATTGCATCGTGTGCGTGAGTTAGGACACCTGTGTTACCCATGTTATGTTATGTAAGGGATACCATACTTTCACTCAAGGTATGGAGATCGAGCATGGCATGACCACTCATAGCTTCGTACCATTTGGTATATACTTGCTATGGGAACCTAAGCCTTTTAACCCAAAGACTAAAGCTCATGTAATTAGCCTAGTTACTTTCCTTAGGTTCTACCCTAAATGCATGTTGTTTGACTATGGTTAGTTTATCTTAGTCTAAATCATGGCTTATTTGGTTTGTTCTTTTTCTAATATGACCTAAGTATATTGTAAGCTCAACTTTTCTTTAAAGTCCAAAAGACCAAAGCTATTTTCAAAATTTTTCAAGATGGCTTTTGGACATAAGACTTTTCTAAGAACAAATCAAAAATTCTTTGGCCCATGGCCCAAATACTAAGCCCAAAATCCATTTTTCTAAAATCTTTTACAATGGGCTTAGAAAAAAACTATTTTTACCCAACCATTTTTTACAAGGAGCTTGCAAAAATATTTAAGTCAATTATGAAATACCAAAAATCAATTATGGGCCTAGTTTACACTAAGAATAAATTAACCATGGGCTTGTTTTTGGCATGACCCATTAGTTACCTTTTTCAAGTGAGAAATCTATTTATAATGAACCTCTTAATTTCGTTTTAATCTAACATAGCATAAAAGCTACTTTAATAGGTTGAATGGATTAAAAACTAATTAATGGGAATTATCATGGATTGATTTCCATTTTCGAAAAATATTACTATTGCTTGAAACGTCCGAGGGAATTATTCGAAAGCAAGATACCCCATGTTGGTATTTTGTTAACCATATACCTAGGACAAGAGACTCGTCATTGGTGTGTGGATGTTATAAGGTTGGAAGGAACGTCCTATTTATCCTTATCTGTTGATTGTTTGTGCATACATGCATATATGCATACATTTGCATCTCATATCATTGATCCTCTCTAGCTCACAGACCTGGATTACAATAGTTCAAAAGCTTTCAACAATCCAACCTACACCGGAGACGAAGTATCTAGCAACGACTCAATCACTTGCTCACCTAAAATAATGGAGCCTGAACAAATCCAAAGGATGGTGGATGAGGACCTCAATGCCAAAATGGAAGAAATTAAAGAGGCCCTAGTTGAGACCATGAAGAACCAGTTGACTGCAATCTTAGAGAACCATGCCGAGGCATCTACTAGCACTAAGAAATCGAAGGACAAAGGGAAGACCAAAGTTAGTGAAGTGGTTTTTGATGATGAAAAGGTGATCATTGATGATGATGATGATTGGGCTCAATACTACCAAGATGTTCAAGAGAAGAAGAAAGAACCGAAGGCTGTTGAGAAAACAACTATTAAAAGGACCAAGACATCCGATGTTGAAAAGATGATTGCTGATTTAGAAAAGAAATTGGAGAAGAAACTGAAAACCGAAGAGGTGTCTGTAATCGACAAACTATTTGAACAAGATGAAGAAGTCCCTTATAAGTTCAAGATGCCTTCCTTCGCTAGGTACAATGGAATTAGAAACCCTCATCTCCATGTGAAGCAGTACATCACTACCATGCAATCTGCCCAAGCTACTAAGGCTCAAACCCTAAGGTACTTCATGCTCTCATTAGACCCTGTTGTCCAAAATTGGTTCAATACCTTAGATGATGGAACACAAAAGAGTTGGGATCTGCTTTACTAGGCCTTCATCCAACAATATGGATATAATATCGAGATGGAAGTTACCTTAATGGAAGTGGAGTCCATTAGACAAAAGCCAAATGAGAATTTTGTGGACTATGTGAAGAGATGGAGAAACAAGGCCGCTTTACTCAAGAAGAGGCCCGATGAATCCGATCAAATAAGGATGATTGTAAGAGGGGTGTTACCTAGTCTTTGTGAGAGGATGTCTCATACACTCATCCGTGATTTCAAAGATCTTATCCAAGCTGGTCTACAAATTGAAGAGTGGGAAAGGGAGAAGAATCGCTTTTCAATAAGAAGGAATGAGAACAACCAACCTAACAATCAAAGCACACAAAAAGAAGTTGATGTTAATGTAACTGGTCAAGGGAATAAAAGACAATTCTCAGATCTGGGGAAGCCTTTGTCTTGGGTCTTCCACAAGCTACAAAAGAAATGGTTGTTACAACCGTTAGCTCCTCGACCTTTACATAATCCATTACCACCAAACTTCAATGCCTAGGCCTTCTGTCAATTTCATCAAATGTGAGGGCATGAAACAGATAAATGTGCTCATCTAAGGCATGAGATCCAAGATTTGATTGATAGTGGCAAGCTACCCGTGCTGGATACCCTTTGCCTAAATTTGGAAAAGTGTCTCCACCAGCAACCTTCATGGTGGGAAAAGGATTGGAAGAAGATTTTATTTTATCATCCTTTCAAGATGGAAATATTGAAGATGTGAAGGGAAAAGAAGCTTAAACTCAACAAACTCTCCTTAGCTTGAATATTGCTTTTTAATTTTACTTTCTTTAATATTAAATTGGAACAATCTTGTTTTTTTCAAATTTAAAGTTGCTTGAATAAATTACTTTCATCAAAATTTTTGTTGGTCTTTGTTCATTTTGGTGCTCAACCAATGAGAAATCTAGCTTGATAATTCATGCATCATGACTTGAATGACTTTACTAGATGAGGGAATTGCTCTATAGCATTGAGTTGTGTATGCTTACTTAGAGAGGGCTCCTGCATAATTACCTTTATCTAGGTCCTAGTCAGTCTTAGAACATGCTTTGACAAACTTTCGAGGCGAAATTGAACTCTGCTTATTTAAGGGAGAGATGATCTAGGCATTGTTTGGTTAGCCAACAACTAGTATCCACCCAATTAAATATCAATCCCTAGTTGTCCCTTTGAGCCTTCATAAAATTTTAGCTTTCTTTTCATTGGCTTACAAACCCCAACAACCTACCCTAAGCTATTGTGATACTTTTGACAAGTCTTATGATCACTAAGATGAAGAGGCAAGATCATGAAGGAGTTATCAGCCGACATGCTATGGATGTATCCTTGACTCTGCTGCTTGGGGTCTCCACCACTCATGTTTTCATCATCTTAAAGATAAAAGCCACAAATGCAAAGCTTTCGATCTTTCCAATGTGAGACTTGAACGAGCGTCAAAAAGGAACCAATGAGAACATTTCTACCGATCACCTTGGTCTATGAGTCAATAAAATCGCTGTAAGTATCATTCATGCATATCATGCATACATGAGCATATTACATCGCACTTTCTTGTCTTAATAAAAAGAAAACACCCTGCGAATTAAAGAATCTAAAGAAGATATTGAATCAAGGAGGGCATGGAAAGCCCATTGCTTAAGAAAGCTCCAGTAAATTTGCAAAGAGAAGAAATACGTGGTTGTGCGAAGAACTAGACGGAAAAAACATCAATCAAAGCTTGCATGGATAAAATATTTGGTTTGAACGTACACAGGGGGCAAAGTTTATCCTTTTCATTTTTTTGAGTTTATATACCAAATATTTTTAAACTCACTTAAAAATATTTTGCCAAACAGGGGAGCAAGGAGAGGATATAAGGTCCAATTAAAATTAGCTAAATCTTTGTAAAAAGGAAGAACAAAAGAATGGAACATTAGAACTCTCAAAAGAATGAAGATGCAAAAGACAAAAGACCAATCCAGCTAAAAGAGCTAAAGCCAGGGTAAAGACCCGACCTCCAATGGATAAAGACCCATGTTTCAAGGGTAAAGACCCAATCTCAAAGGATGAAGATCCATTTGCAAGGTTGAAGACCCGATCTCAAAGAATGAAGGTCCATTTTTCAAGGGTAAAGACCCGATCTTAAAGGATGAAGATCCATTTGCAAAGGTGAAGACCCGATCTCAAAGGATGAAAATCTATTTTTCAAGGGTAAAGACCCGATGTCAAAAGATGGAGATTCATTTTCAAGGATGAAGATCCATTTGCAAGGGTGAAGACCCAATCTCCAAGGATGAAGATCCATTCTGAGGGTGAAGAATCACAATGCATAGAATAGCCGGAGCAGTCAGACTTCTCAACTGATAAAAGGTTAGTCAAATTCATTCTCAAGTCTAAGTACCCATTCTCGGGTCCAAGTACCCAAATCAAATCTAATCTTGGGTCCAAGTACCCAAATTAAATTAAAATCAATTCAAATCTCAAGTCAAAGTACCCAGGTTAAGATCGAGTATCCCAATCAAGTTTAGGATCGAGTATCCAAATCAAGTTAGGATCGAGTATCCCAATCCAATTTAGGATCGAGTATCCAAATCCGATTTAGGATCAAGTATCCAAATTCAGTTACGATCGAGTATCCCAATCAAGTTTAGGATCGAGTATCCGAATCCAAGTCAGGATAGAGTATCCAAATCAAGTTTGGATCGAGTATCCCAATCTAAGTTAAGTATCCAAATTTAGTTTAGGATCGAGTATCCAAATCCAGTTTAAGATTGAGTATCCAAAGCCAAGTTAGGATCGAGTATCCAAATCCAGTTAGGATCGAGTGTCCGAATCCACTTAGGATCCAGTATCCCAATCCAATTTAGGATCGAGTATCCAAATCCAGTTAGGATCGAGTATCCCAATCCAGTTTAGGGTTGACTATCCAAAGCCAATTTAGGATTGAGTATCCAAATTTGATTTAGGATCGAGTATCCAAATCCAGTTTAGGATCTCGAGTATCCAAATCCAGTTAGGATCGAGTATCCAAATCCAATTTAGGATCGAGTATCCAAATCCAGTTAGGATCGAGTATCCAAATCCAATTTAGGATCGAGTATCCAAATCCAGTTTAGGATCGAGTATCCAAATCTGATTTAAGATCAAGTATCCAAATCCAGTTAGGATCAAGTATCCCAATCAAGTTTAGGATCGAGTATCCAAATACAAGTTAGGATCGAGTATCCAAATCAAGTTAGGATCGAGTATCCCAATCCAATTTAGGGTTGAGTATCCAAATACAATTTAGGATCGAGTATCCAAATCTAGTTAGGATCGAGTATCCGAATCCAGTTTAGGATCGAGTACCCAAATCCAGATAGGATCGAGTATCCAAGTCTAGTTTAGGATCGAGTGTCCAAATCTCTCGGGTCCATAACCCAAAACCTCAAAAATTAAGTCTTATTTCTTTTCACTCTCTTTCACTAAGGTTTCAGATCATTCAAGCAGGGGGCAAACTGTAGACCCTTAATTTTTTACCCAATCCGGTCCAATATGTTTTATTTAGTCTAAAATTATTTTTGTTGTCTAATTGGTCCAAAATAATTTTTATTAAATAATTTTTGCTTTAGTATCTAATTTTTATTAATAAAAAATAGAAATAAACAAATAAAGGTCAAAAAATAAAAATAAAAATAAAAATTGAAAATCTGCGACGAAAAAATCATCGTGCGGGCCCGTGGGTATTTCACACGCAGAAAAATTCTGCCTGTGAAATGGCTACGGGCCCGTTTCGCGCGCGCTGGCGCAGTCAACTGCGGCAGAATTTTTTCGCTAGTGCATTTTTTCCTATGGCAATTTTTTTCAGCAGCGCAATTTTTCCGACTCAAATTTTTTGAAACCTAATTAATTTAGGTTTTGGTTTCTTTTTTTTTATTAATATTACTTACCTTAACTAGTTAGGAAAAAAGCACATCAAACCACTATAAATAAGGAATAAAGGCAATTAAAAAAGGGGAGGCCGAGAGGGACAAGAAAAAAAAGAAAATCCAAATTCATAAAGGAAAAGCTTGAATTCAATTGATTTTAAAAGTAGCAAAACCACGATTTAAGGGATTAAAAAGGCAAAAAAGCTGGTCTTTTGAGCTTGTTCATCCAAGAAGCAATTTTGGTGCAACTTACAAAAGAAGGTATGAAATTCTAATTTTTTTATTTTTTTTTTCACAGTAGCTAAAACTAGGATTTTGTGTTTTTCAAAAGTTAAAATCTTAGAACTTTAATTTAGTTTTTCTAAAGCCAAAAAACCTTATTTCGTTGGTTTATCTTCCAAAAGGCTTAAAATTGTTATTTTTACTTCTTAAAAATCTTAAAACTCTAATTGAACATATTTTTGAACAAAACTAAGATTTAAATTTTGTTTCTTTTAAAATTTTAAAGTAGGTTCTATTTCATTCAAAACGACTTAAAAAATATCTTTTCTACTTATAAAAATTTTAATTTGTTTATTTAAATTCATAAAACTTCATGAAATTATCAAATTGATTTCCAAATTCTTAAAAATCATGCATCACCGTGACCCTAAATTCTATAAATCCTAATTCAACTCCAAAGCCTAAAATAATGAACCCTAACCCTTTCAAAACCTTAAACCCTAATTTTTATGAACCCTAATCCCTTTTAAAATGTTAAAAACCATAAAACATAAATAGGTTAAATTTACACAGTAGCTTAGAAACGCAATAACCGAAAATCATAAATTAAAGTATTTTAAAGTGTCTAAAACCCTAGTTTCATGATTTCATCATTCAAACCTTAATTTGTTTAATCAAAGTGTCTCATCAACCTTTTAAAACATAAAACTTCAATCTATTTTAATTCCATAAAAAAGTCACAGTAGCTTATACTCATGAAATTCCCAAAACCTTAACACATGAGATAAAGAAATCTAAATGGAAATAGTAGCTATAATTTGGACTTCTTTTTTTTTTTTGCTTTATTCAATTCTATATTTGATTATGCTTTGATTTATTTTATATGCCTTAATTTATTTAAGTTCAATAGTTGGTTTATTTTATTTATCATGGTTGGATGTTTACTTTTTATTGATATTTAAATACCTTTGATGAATGATTTATTTATTATGAATGGTTATTTACTTTTATCAATTTATTTAGACTTCCAAATGTTGTAAAAGGTATGTTTCCACTTGGTGGGTGCCTCATTAGTTAAATATCATGTAATTTAATTTGCTTTTCTATTTTAGAACTAATGTAAAGGGCATGTTTCTACCTTTTGGTGGGTGTCCTATTTAGGTGTGTGATGTAAGGACATGTTTCCATCTTTAGATGGGTGTCCGTTTATTTGCTTTGTTTGGACATTGCTTTGATTTTAATATAATGATGCTTTCTTTTAAATTATTGTGTGTAATATGGATAATATTGTTATATTTAAGAATTTTATAATATTAAGACCTGTAAAGGAGGCTGGTTCCAATGAACTGGGCGTTGTGGGGGTGTTGGGCCATTTCTCACCTTCCCCACACGTACCCAACTTTTCGAACCCATTAAGGGGTTGGGGATTCCTTAGGAATCGAGTCATCCACCCCTTTCTATTTTCTCGGCCGGTCCGGGTGGCGACTCCATTTTCTTCGGACTTAGGTCCATGTTCTCTAAGGCCCCGAGCCTAAACAGTGCCAAAGTCGCAAGAACCATTCCACCGGGAGTGGGGGAAAAATGTAATATCCCAATGTATGCCCTAGAAGTTTTGAATATTATTGTTGTTTTAATTGGATTGAATGTATATGTTGATTTGAAAGAAAAAAAAAAGATTGAAAAGAGAATGTTTATGTATTGTTTAAAAAGGAAAGTAATGTGTAGAGAGAAAGTGTATATGTTGGGTATATGGTTATATATATAACATATACATTAGTCAAAAGGGATGGTCAATGGAAGAGGATATTTATTTGTGATATGTGAAATTACTTAAATGGGCATATAAGTGACAAAGGTTAAGTTAATTGGATGAGGGCATTTAGGTAATTGCTTTGTTAGAATTGCTTGGTGGAGATTTAAAGAAGAAGAGAAGTTTGACTTGTGTTTATTTTTCTTTTCTTCTCATTTGTGTGCCGGCTATCCAAGAAAAGAGAGAGCAAGAGAGGTGTTCTTAATGCTAGAATCAAATTGAAGGAGCAATCAAAGGTTTTGGTTGGAGATTTGTGAAATTTCTTCATTTAAGGTAAGTACTCTCTTGTTTCCTTTTGTTATTTTGAAGTTGTGTATAAGATGAGTTATAATTTGTTGATATTATGATTTGGTGTGTTTGAGATGTGTTTACAAGTGTTGAAATTGATTGTAAGTTAAAAGAAATTGAATTGGTGTTGGTTTTGTTTTGAAGATGGTGAGTTAAGTGGATGTTGATGGTGAAAGATCAAGAGTGAAGTTGGTTTTAGAGTTTTGAAGTGGTAAATGATTATATGTATGGTTTATGTGAATATTGTGTTAAACATGCAAAATAAGTGTTAATAACTTTGATTACATCCATTTGAATGAGTTTATGTTGTGCATAATGTGTTTAATTTCAATCAAATGAGTGTTGGCTATGGTTAGGGTTTTTGTTCATAAGAGACACGGCTAAACCAAGGAAGAGACACGGCCAAGCTAAATAATTTTTGAGAGACACGGCCAAGTCTATGAAAATTTGGCCGTGTTGGATAAATTTTGGAGAAGACACGGCCGTGTCCCTTGCCCATGTTTGCTTCTGTTGCTTTTGGTTGAGAGACACGGCCACAAGCTTGGCCATGTCCCTTGAGTGTGTTGGCCACTGTGATTTTTCCTTGCTCTTCTTACATGGTTGAGATTGAACTTACATTTGATAATGCATATGATACTATATGAATAAGGTTATGTATCATGCATTGTGAATCTTGTGAATGGTAATGTGTATATGAATAATGTACTTTGAAATGCTATATTAATGGGGCTATATGTATAATATGAATGGAGATATGAAATGATATGAGGCCATTGTGATTTGGCTATGATGATTCCATTGAAAGAACATAAGGCATGTTTGCCTAATTGATGATGAGAATTGAGAATGAGATAATAAATGAATTGTGTGTCTAATGTGTTATTCATTTTCAGAGTTTTGTTGTTGGTGGCATGCCTATTGGTAACATTCTCTTGAAGTTAGGTTGGATTTGATCCTTGAAGCCTAATTGAGATGTTACAACCCTTGAAGCTAGGTTGGGTTGCTTCTTGAAGCCAAGTTGGGTTGATACTTAGCATGCTTTGTTCCCCTTGAAGCTTGGTTGAACCTAATCCTTGAAGCCTAGTTGGGTTTATGATAATGATAAATGTGATAATAAAACCAAAGCACTAACTCTGAAAATTGAATGGCATATTAGAGTGTTTTGGGCCCATGCTTGTCTTTGTATATAATTTGATTCTTGAATGGTAAAATCAATGAAACTATGAAGATGTAATATGAATATTGTTATGACATTGAATGTAGTATGATGGGGGTAATGTGATGTGTTTCTATGTGTATGGTTTATGAAATATAAAGGTGTGATGTTAGCTTTTCACTTATGATGTTAACTTTATGATTTAGATGTGTAACATTACTTTGCCTTAAAGTATAATGTTGGTATATTTTATACTACTAAGCCGATGGCTTAGCGCGATAGTGTTTGATCGCGTAAGTGACAGAGTTGAACCTGAGAGCTCCTCGAGACCAAGTGAGACTAGACATTGAGGATTTTTCTTTTGGGACTTAAAGATTAGAGAAGAGCTGCCAATCATGTATATATTCTATGTTTTGTAAAATTTGATTTATAACATAGTTGTAATAACTTCCGCTGTGAATTATTAAACATTTTATATATAGTGTCTTTTGGATTTCTTTTATTTGTTTGAGATTGGTTTCACTTATTTACAAAGATATTTGTTGTGTCTTTTTAAACCGTGGCATTTTCTATATTCAGTATACATATATTACGATCGTTTAAGCATGCTTGGTACGTATACAGGGTATAGAGGTGTTACAAAAAATCCCCGCTCACACCGTGGTTTGGTCTTCTAAGAAGTTGCTGCATTACTTTCAATCATATAGTGTGCAAGCAATTTCTAGGTTGGATCCAATGAAGTACTTAAGGGAGACACCCTCTTTAATTGGAAAATATGGTCGATGGTTGATAATATTAGAAGAATTTGAGATTGAGTATGTAACCAGGAAAACAATCAATGGTAGAGCGGTGGCAGAATCCCTGGCTCAACAACCATTACTAGAAAGTGAAGAGGTAATCTTGTAATTTTTAGATGAACATTTAGAAGTAATTGAAGTACAAGGGTGGAGAATGTATTTCGACGGAGCAGTAAACAGGAAAGGAGCAGGTTTGGGAGTTATACTAGAATCGCCCGAAGGGGAACTTATCCCTTTAGCCAAAAAGTTGAAATTTAGGGCAACCAATAATATGGTGGAGTACGAAGCTTGTATTTTCAGTTTGGAAACCCTAATGATTATGAAGGTGGATAAGGTGGAAGTTTATGGCGATTCTTTGCTAGTTGTATCCCAAGTAAATGGAGAATGGGAGTTGAAAGAAGAAAAATTGAAACCATACCACCATTACCTGACCATGATGAAGAAGAATTTTAAGGAGTGTAGGTTTATACACTTGTCAAGAGAAGAAAATCAGATGGCTGATGCCCTAGCCACATTGGCTTCGATATGGAAAAATCCCGCCAGCCTATTCCTTAAGCCTCTAATTTTGACCAGTTCATCAACTCCTTGTTATGAATATGAGACAATCATGGAAGTTGATACAGACCATGATGCGAGGTATGATACTGTAAGGTGATTTTTGGAGGAGGTAGAATACCCGCCAGGGGCAACAAAGAAAGAGAGAAGGGCCATAAGGAGGTGGTCATTGCAATACATCACCTTGCATGGAGAGTTATATCGAAGATGGCCTGATGGAGTGCATTTGAGATGTTTAAGAAAGCATGAAGTGGAGCGCATCATGTTAGAAATACATGCGGGAAGTTGCGGCCCGCACATGAGTGGTTTGGCCTTAGTTAAGAAGATTATTCGACAAGGTTACTATTGGTTGACCATGGAGAAAGACTGTATTGAGTTTGTAAAGAAGTGCCATCAATGTCAGATGTAATATCCCGGAATAGACCCTAAGAGTTTTGGA
Source organism: Garcia nutans (assembly GCA_947685225.1). Classification (NCBI taxonomy): domain Eukaryota; kingdom Viridiplantae; phylum Streptophyta; class Magnoliopsida; order Malpighiales; family Euphorbiaceae; genus Garcia; species Garcia nutans. The sequence continues at coordinate 7,331,970 of CANTUV010000013.1, forward strand.
GTTATTGTTGTTGTATTTGGATTTAATGTATATGTATATATGTGAAATATAAGGATAATATATGTAAGACATATACATATACATCACATATACATGGGATATAAAATGGTGTAGGATAAGTGAGTTGCATAGATAATTGTATAATTAATTAATAATAATAATAATAATAAAGACAAAAAGAAAAGAGAAGAAGAAAGTCAAAGAAAGAATATGTGGTGGAGATTTAAAGTATTATTATTATTATTATTATTATTATTATTGTTATTGTTATTGTTATTGTTATTGTTATTATTATTATTATTATATATATATATATATAAGATAAGAACGAAGGAAAGAAGTAGAACCTTCTTTCTTCTTCTGCTCCTTCTTCTTTGTCTTCTTCTTTTCTGCTTGGTCGAGAGAGAGAGAGAGAGAGAGAGAGAGAGAGAGAGAGAGATGATGATTTTGAGAGGATTGAAGATTTTTATTGAAGATTTGGCATATTAACCAAGTAAGTATTCATTCCTTTACATTGATTTTTATGGTTTGAGTTTGGATTTGATGAGGTTTTTGTGAGGATGATGATGAATTGTTGAGATTATTGAGTAAGGATTTAGTGTTAAATGAATTGGGGATTTGAGTATTTGATATATGAGTGAAGTATGTTGGTGTTTAAGGAAGTTGAAAATATAAAATATATGAGTTTGATAATTGAATATTTGTATTGGTATTCAAGTATCTTTTTATTTGATTTGAATTAGGTTGTGAAGGAAGTGGATTGCTCTAAGTTAAGTGGTGAAGAGTTCTTGGAAGGTAAAGTGAATAGATTTGAGAATGGTTCTTAAGGTAAGTAAACTACCTAAATTCATCTATCAACATGTTGTTGAAACTTAACACATATTCATTTGTAAATGTGTTAAGGAATCAAATGCTTGGTTGATGTGTTTTAGCAAGGTGAATAATGTGAGAAATATGTAAATTATGTGTTTAGGACATTGATTATGTTCATTTGATTAGTGCTATATTGTGTATGAAGTGTTTGAGTGCAACCAAAGGAGTTTTGTAAATGTTTGGGGTTTAAATTCATGAGTGACACGGCCAAAAACAAGGAGAGACACGGCCAAGTCAAGGAAAATTGGATGTGTTGGATTGAGTTTGGAGAGACACGGTCATAGTCTCAGCCGTGTCCTCTGCCCGTGTTTGTTACTGTCTGATTTTTGTAGAGAGACACGGCCGTGTCCCTTGCCCGTGTCACCTACTGCTTGAATTTGTGTTGAGAGACACGGCCGTGTCGCATGCCCGTGTTCCCTACTGCCAATTATGGTTGAGAGACACGGCCATAAGCTTGGCCGTGTCCCTCAAATGGTGTTGGCCGTGTCCCTCAAATTTGTTAGTTAATGATTATTCTTGTCTTGTTGAATCCTCCAAAGGTATTATTATATCTATACTTCAAATGTATGTGAAATAAATGTATGTTGAGGATTCCAAATCTAAGAATAAGGTAAATTATATATGTGTATATCAATGATGATCATTCTTGATGAATGTTTTATGTGTTTGATTATGAATATGTAAATAATGAAATATTCTAATGTGAATTGAGACTAAATAAGATGTGATGTATTTGTGATTTATAATGATGACATATGAAATGTGTAGTTTATGGGATAAATGATTGTGTATGTGAAAGATAAAATGCTATGATATGAATTGAGATATGATGATCCAAATGAAATATAAAGCCATTGTGATTGGCTATGATGATCTAAATGATATATGAAGCCATTGTGATTGGCTATGATGATTCAAATGAAATGTGAAGCCATTGTGATTGGCTATGATGATTCAATTGGAAATGAAATTGATAAGGAAATAATAAATGAATTGTGTGTCTAATATGTTATTCATTTTCAGAGTTTTGTTGTTGGTGGCATGCCTATAGTAACAATCTCTTGAAGTTAGGTTGGGCTTGATCCTTGAAGCCAAGTTGGGTTGAAGTTTAACATGTTTTACTCCCCTTGAAGCTTGGTTGGGTCTAGTCCTTGAAGCCTAATTGAGATGTTACAACCCTTGAAGCTAGGTTGGATTGGTTCTTGAAGCCAAGTTGGGTTGATACTTAGCATGCTTTGTTCCCCTTGAAGCTTGGTTGAACCTTAATCCTTGAAGCCTAGTTGGGATAATGATAATGATAAATGAGATAATTAAACCAAAACATTAACTCTGAAAGTGTAATGGCATATTAGTGTTTTTGGGCCCATGCTTGTGCTTGCATATATATATATATGATTCTTGAATAATTGAATAAATGAATAATGAGATAGATGTTTGTCTTTTGGTTAATTGTGAACTATGGAATGAGTTATAATGGTATGAAAAGTATGAGGATAATCATGGAATGAGATGTATACCATACATAAGTGAATTATTGAAGATGAATAAAGCTTGGGAAACTATTTTGAATAATGAGTTTATGAGGTGTAAATTGTATATGATGGTATATGATGTATAAAATGTATATGAATGTGGAAATGGTGAATATTGTTTCATGAAGATTTTGATAAGTCATTGAATTGTGAATTGTTGAAATAAAATGTAAGAACATGTATATAAGTAAAACATTAGTAGAAGTATATATATGAAAAGCATAATCAAAGTGGAAAAAAAAACATGATAAGAAAATAATGTCATAACAAGTTAACACGAAAATATGGTTTTCTATATTGTATGTTTATATGAATTATTTATATTACTAAGCTCTCGGGCTTAGCGCGGTTGTATGATCGTGCAGGTGATTATGCGGTTGATCTGGAAGTCAACCGGTTATGCCACGAGAAGCGTAAGAGTGTTCTGAGACCAACTAGAAGGTGATGCATACATGTGTAGTTTAATTATGTTATATTATTACAATAATGTATTCATATGTATAATGATTTACTAAATGTTATTAAAAATCTAAAGGTAGTATTGTTTAAACTTGGATAAGGGTTTTTAAATTAAAACTAAAAGTGACATTCTTATACTCCATATACGTATTGTATGTATACTAGGTATATGTATAATACTTATATAGGGTATGGGGATGTTACTATTATTTTGGTATCAGAGCTTAGGGTCGAGATTCTATGCCTAAGTAGAATTAAAAAGAGAAAGTGTTGAAAAGCTTAAAGAGAAGTAAAAAGAAAAGTTTTGAAATGAAATTTGTAATACATGCATATGCATTCACATCTACGTTGGTCTCGAACGTGGCATTATGTGATTTGTGATGTATTTGAATGACTTGAGATGACTGATAATGTGTGAATAAAATTTTATATGGAAGTAATAATTTGAAAAAGAAATGATATGACAATTTGTACAAGATTAATTGATAAATTCAGGAATGGGATTTTACTTAAGGAAAGTAAATTCTGAAGTATTGATTATTGAAAAGTGATTGGAACATAAAGAAATGAAAAAGAGAATAAAGTTGGAAATGAGTTGAAAATAAAATCAAGATTAGAGTATGTACTCTTTCGTCTATGATTTGAATCTCTTTATGACAAAGTTTATGTTTAGTTTGTTAGAAAGAGGAAATATGGTGAGATTGTTATTATGGAAGGATATGTTATCTAAAGGAAGAGAGTATTGAATGAATTGAGTAATATAGATAAAGTGTGATTATTTAAAGTTTGGGGTATATAAAGCTAAGGTTGTGTTTAAAAGAAAAAGAGATGATATGGGTATAGTTTGTGCTGTTTTTCTATATGTAAACATTGTGATTTCAATGTTGGAAATGTGAAATGTTTGCATATTGTGAAAGCTCATGGTAACAGTGATAATATATGATAGTTGGATTTTTGAAATGAGCTTAAGACTTGTGAGAATTATATGTTTGATGTTGCTTTGTGATATATATATAATGTTTAAAAGTTGATATTAATAAAAGATTAGTTTGGTAAACTGAAGTTTAAGTGGAGTAGTAAGTTGAAAGGTTAAAGTTTTAATGGAATTTGATAAAGATTATTTGGATACTAATAGTTTAATGTATATTTAATACATGAGCTATGTGAATTGAATAATGTGATTAATAGTATGAGAATTTGTTTGAAGTTTAAAGAAAGTGAGTAAGTAAGTGGAAATGAGTTATTTTAAGTTATTTGAGTAAAAAGGATAAAAATGGATATGAAGATATATTAAATGATTTTAAAGATAAAAGTGAAGGAGATGTCACATTAGGATTGTGACTAAAATGTATGTGAAATGTTATTATGGTTAAAATATTTATATATTTGTTGTGATGATACATACTCTATACCATATTGAAGAAATGAGGATGATAGTGTTCAAAGGAAAGTGATAAACATTAGTTTTGTATGGAATGTATGAAGAAGGAAAATAAAATAAGAACATATAATTAAGTATATACATGTATAGGATGTATGAGTTGAGTTTTTCTATATGAATGAAATTATAATATGTAAGAAATATGAATCACATTATGAATGTATATGTGGTACAAATATTGGATTAGTAATATGGAGAATGATATTGTATGTATTGGTGAACCTAATAAAGATTAGGTTATGATTTGAACAAACTAGATAAATTTTATGATGAAATTGAGAGTAAGAATAGACTTGTGTAATAGTGGATAATGAAATTGTTATGGTGATCACTAAACTGATGATCATATGATATTTAGAGTTCCAAAGTATCCACATATGGAAAAGTTTTATGTATTTGTATATTGTAAGAGATTGTAAATGGATTAGAGATGAGGTGACAAAAAAAAATTGTGTAATGTTTACATGACGGAATATGTGTTCATACAAGAAGATAATAATATTGTTGAAACATGAATTAAGCTAGTGATGATTATATAATCTAGTGCAAATTGGGTGATAATAGAGTTGGAATGTGTTAACTCTTGAGGTATCCAAAGTTTAGAAATGAATACAAAATTCTTGAGATCCAATTTAGTATGGTAATTGGAAAGATTGGAAGCAGAATAATAAAGGAACCATATGGATTTGTAAGTTTTACACATGACCCTTAATCTTTTATAATCCTATGTTTTGTTTAGTATATTGTGGTTGATTAATTTTGTTATTTTCTGATTTGGGATTGAGATAACATGATTCTTGTATAGTTCTGATGAGATTGATAATTATGATGTGGTAAAGTGGTATTTTATGATTTTATGTTAGAAATTTTGTTATAATTATGAAACGTAAGGAAAAAGAAGAGAATTAAGAAAATGTGTTAAGCGTGGATAACACTTATTGTTAAGATAGCAATGGTATGAGATGTGAAAAGAGATTCAAAAGAGAGAAATTACAAAAAGGTGATTGAAAGTTATGCTAAATATGTGTATGGTATAAAGTGAATGGGTATAAAGTTAAAGTGAATGAATTATACATAATTAACAGGACATGAGATTATCATAAGAATTGGTGGAAATGATAATAAGATAATAGAAAACAATATATATATATATACTGAAGAACAATTTGGAGTGATTTGTTATCATGATAATTTGACTGAATATGGATCTGAAGAGATCAGGAATTGGATATAAGTTTGGTTGAATGGAATGAGGATATATATATAATGTGAAATCAAATGATAAGTTCAAATAAGTTGTTGGTTTGAATTGAATAGGATTGAAATGTGGATATTTTGTGATAGATGAACCAAATGATCTAAGTTGCGTTAAGATTGTAAATCATTATTAAGATTTAATATGTATAGTTGTACTAATAGTATAAAAATTTACATGATAATGTGGATGATGTGTAATATCCCTATGCATGCCCTAGAAGTTTTGTATGTTGTTGTTGTTGTTGTGGTTTTAAATTGAGAAAAGAAAAGTATATGTATATGTGTTTTGGGAAGAAATAGGGTTTAGAGACAAGTTTATATGTTGTGTATATGATGATATATATAACATATACATTGGTCAAAAGGGTTGGTCAATGCAAGAGGAGATTTTTTTTAGGGCATGTGAAATTACCAAAGTGGGCAAGAAATTATAAAGGGAATTAAGATGTGTATGAGGGTATTATAGTAATTTTCTTTTGGATGGGTATTTAATGAGTGTTTGACTTTGTGATTTCTTCATCATCTTCTCTTCTTCTTCTTGATGTTGGCCGGCTCACCAAAGGCAAAGGAAAACAAGAGAGCAAAGGAAGATTTTGATGTTCTTAGCTCAAAGGTTGAAGGAGATTTCAAGTAAACAAGTTGGAATTTCAAGAAATTTCATTATTTGGTAAGTATTCTTTTGTTTTCTTTACTTATTTTGAAGTGGTGTTAAAGTGAATTAGAGTTTGTTGATTTTGTGATTTGGTGTGTTTGAGATGTGTTTTCAAGTGTTGAATTGGTTTTAAGTTAAGAGTTTAAATAGGTATTGTTGTTGGAAGTGGTGGATGTTGAGTTTGAAAGATGGAAAAGGATGAGGATTTTAGGGTTTGTGTTTAATGTAATATTAATGTTTTGTGAGGTGATTATTGTGATAAACATGTAGAATTTGTGTTTAGAACATTGATTCCATTCATTTGAAACATGTTATATGGTGTTTGATGAGTTTGAGTGCAATTTGGAGGAGAGTTGTGCATATTAGGGTTTGTGTTTTGGGAGACACGGCCAAAAGCAATGTGTGACACGGCCAAGCCAAGGGATTTTGGGCGTGTTGGATTAGTTTTTGGGTGACATGGCCGTGTTCCCAAGCCGTGTTAGCTACTGTGAGTTTTGGTTTAAGAGACACGGCCACAAGCTTGGCCGTGTCCCTCAAGTGGCTGCCCGTGTCCCTCAATTGTGTGGGTTGGGGTTTTTATTCTTTGTTCTAATTGCATTGTTTTGGTTCTCCAAGGGTAGGTTGGTCCCTAAACCTAACCCTAAACACTTTAAACACACTTGAATCAATGAATGATATAATCAAATGCATGTGTAAGGTCCTAAAACTATGAATCATATCAATTGTTCTTTGCCCTAATTGCATTGTTGAGATTGAACAATGTTATGTTATGCATTGTGAATGGTAATGTGTTTCATGAGTAATATACATTGAAATTGAAATGTATATCAAAGATGCAATGATAATTCAAATAAGACATGATATGAGACAATGCCATTGTGTTTGGCTATGATGATGCAATTGAAAGAAATAAGGCATGTTTGCCTAAATGTTGTTGAGAATTGAGAATGAAAATGATAATTGAATAATAAATGAATTGTGTGGCTAATGTGTTATTCCATTTTCAGAGTTGGTTGTTGGTGGCATGCCTAATAAGTGTAACAATCTCTTGAAGTTAGGTTGGATTGAATCCTTGAAGCCTAATTGAGATGTTACCACCCTTGAAGCTAGGTTGGGTTAGTTCTTGAAGCCAAGTTGTGTAGAAGCTTAGCATGCTTTGCTCCCCTTGAAGCTTGGTTGAACTTAATCCTTGAAGCCTAGTTGGGTATATGATATTGATAAATGTGATAACAAAACCAAAGCTTTAACTCTGAAAATTGAATGGCATATTAGTGTGTCTTGGGCCCATGCTTGTCTTTGTTTAGTGTTGATTATGAATGGTTAAATGAATACTAATGAGGTATATGAAAAGATATTGAAATGTGATATGTAATGTGAAAGTATGTTGTTAATTTTGCATATATGATGTTACATGTATAATATGGATTGAGAAATGACATTGCATTGCACTAAGTCATATCATTAGCATGATTATCTTACTAAGCCGTTGGCTTAGCGCGATAGTGTTTAATCGCGCAGGTAATAGAGTTGATAGAGTTGAACCCGAGAGTTCATCAAGACCAAGTGAGAGTAGACCTTGAAGAATCCATTTTGGGAGCTTAAAGATCAGAGCAGACTTGCCAATCATGTATACTTCTTTATATTTTGTAAAGAAATGTTTAATATGTAAATATGTACATGTTTTATAACTTCCACTGTGTAATACATAAATGTATATATATATATATAACTAATATGTTTTGTTTTATAAGTAAATGATCTACTTTTCTATAATGTATAATGATAAGAGTATTGTATCAAGTTTAAAGTGTTTTGAATGTTAAGAAAACCGTAGCATCCCTATGTTTGGTGCACTTATGCTACATTGTTGTGGTTGTAGTGTGTGTGCATTGGATATGGGGGTGTTACAATTGTTTTGGTATCAGAGCCTAGGTTTGAGATTCTCAACCTAGGTAAAATGTAAGAAAAAGATTATTTTGATTTTTAAAAAAAATGGTTTTTGAATAATATACATGTTTGGGATTGGCAACCTCTGATCTTTAATAAGATGTAGTATGTTGTGTTTGCAGTGTTAGGTGTTGATGGATCCTCATTTGAGACAGTCGGTTGAGGGTAGTGAGGAGAGCGTTGCTCCTGATGAGGGAGCTAGAGTTGATAGTGTTGAGGAGGCACCTGCTTCGGTGTCGGGTAGACCAGCTGGAGAGGAGGTTCCGCCAGCCTGGTTTAGACATATGATGGAAGTTATGAGGCAAGCACCAGTGCAACCAGTGCCACCACCCCCTCAGCCTGTGGTACCAGTGAGGCACTATGACAAACTAAGGAAGTATGGAGCGGAGGATTTCCTTGGTACTACTGATCCAGCTGTAGCAGAGCAGTGGCTTGACAAAGTTCAGAGGATTTTTATTCAGTTGCAAGCCACATCGGAGGAAAAGTTTGATTATGCCAGATCATTGCTACAGAAAGATGCATACGATTGGTGGAGGACAGTGCCCCATTCTATGGAAGATCCACCAATCTTGTCATATACGGATTTTCTGAGAGAGTTTGAGTTGAAGTATACTCCTAGGGAGTATAAAGACGTGAAGAAGATGGAGTTCTTAAGCTTGAAGCAAGATAGCAAGATTGTAACTGAGTATGAGGTTGAGTTTATTCGATTGAGCCAGTATGCTGGGGGCATTATAGCTGATGAGATAGATAGATGCAGGAGATTTGAGGAGGGATTGAGGCCCTCTATCATGTGCTTAGTGGCTGGATCAAGATATCATGATTTCTCCCAGCTAGTGGCAGCAGCTCGAAGTGTAGAGCGAGCTCAAGTTATTGCAGTTGCTTCAGAAGAAGAGGTTAGGGTTAGAAGGCCCCAGTTCGAGGCAGGGTCTTCTTCTGTTAAAAGAGGTAAAGGAAGCTTTGTTCCTCGAAGTAGTAGGAGTCAGAGGCCAGCTGGTAGGTCAGTGCAGTTACAAAGACAGAGATTTAGACCTGCAGCTTCTGTGGCAAGTGCTCCGACCCCTATGATTCAGAGATCCACTCTTCCTATTTGCATGCATTGTGGTAGGCCACATGGTGGTCCTTGCTGGAAGACTGGTGTAGCAGGGGTTTGTTTCAGATGTGGATCACCAGATCACTTTGTGAGACATTGTCCTGAGAGGCAAGAACAGATGTCAGTTGATACTGCAGCTTCTCGACCTAGTGTGAGGGGAGGTCGAGCAGGCAGGGGTTTCAGCCGGGGAGGCAGATCTGGGTTCAGCGCTAGAGGAGGTGCTACATCCAGGGAGAGTAGGCCAGAGGAGGTTGGATCTTCCCAGAGGATGTATGTTATGCAGAGGCAGCCAGATGCATCGGCAGTCATAGCTGGTACTTTTTCTTTATTTAATACTCCAGTACTTGCTTTGATTGATCCGGGTTCCACGCATTCATATATTAGTGCATCTGTTTTGCCTGTATTTGATGTGCATGCTGAGTCCCTAGGATTTGATGTGTTGGTGACAAATCCGTTAGGGCATAGTGTGGTTGTGAGTAAGGTGCATCGAGATAGTGCAGTGAGGGTGCAAGGTGAGGAGTTCCTTGGAGACTTGATTGAGATGCCATTTAAGGAATATGATGTGATCTTAGGTATGGATTGGCTATCTCGACATGGAGCTGTGGTGGATTGTAAAAAGAAAATTGTTTCTTTGAGAACTGTTGATGGTAGAGAGGTGATAGTATCTAATGAGCAGGAACAGCTAGCCTCCTTATTTGTTTCAGCTGTTGCAGCCAGGAGATTGATTAGAAAGGGGTGTGAAGCCTATCTTGCTCATGTGGTAGATACTAGAGTGAGAGGTTCTCCTATTGATGATATACCCACAGTTGCAGATTTTCCAGATGTGTTTCCAGAGGAGTTGCCAGGATTGCCTCCTGAGAGAGAGGTGGAGTTCGGTATTGAATTGTTGCCTGGTACCACTCCTATCTCTATTACTCCTTATAGAATGGCACCAGCAGAATTGAGGGAGTTGAAAGTGCAATTACAGGAGTTGTTGGACAAAGGATTTATTCGCCCCAGTGTTTCTCCTTGGGGAGCTCCTGTGCTATTTGTGAAAAAGAAAGATGGTACTATGAGGTTGTGTATCGATTATAGGCAATTGAACAAGGTGACTATTAAAAATAAATATCCTTTGCCTAGAATCGATGATCTCTTTGATCAATTGAAGGGTGCAGCTGTGTTTTCTAAAATTGATCTGAGATCAGGGTACCATCAGCTGAGAGTCAGAGCTGAAGATATTCCTAAGACCGCCTTTCGGACCAGGTATGGGCATTATGAATTTCTAGTTATGCCTTTTGGTCTAACGAATGCACCTGCAGCTTTTATGGATTTGATGAATAGGGTGTTCAGGCCCTATCTGGATCAGTTTGTAGTAGTCTTCATCGATGACATTCTGGTGTATTCGCGGAATGAAGAGGAACATGATATGCATCTGCGGATTGTGTTGCAGATTTTGAGAGAGAAGCAGTTGTTTGCCAAATTGTCGAAGTGTGAGTTCTGGTTGGATCAAGTCGCTTTTCTTGGTCATATAGTTTCAGCAGAAGGCATTAGAGTTGATCCGAGCAAAGTTGAAGCTATATTGAATTGGAGTCCACCCAAGTCGGTGACAGAGGTTAGAAGTTTTCTGGGTTTGGCAGGCTATTACCGACGGTTTGTGAAAGGGTTTTCTTTGATAGCTACTCCTGTAATATCCTCATATGTGGCTTAGAAGTTTTGATTATATTATTGTTGTTGTTGTTGTTGTTGTTATTGTTAAATTGAATTGAATGTATATGTTGTGTATATGATGATATATATAACATATAAAGTGGTCAAATGAAGAGTCAAGGTGATGGTTAAGTGGAAGAAGATATTTTTGGTTGTTAATGAAATTACATATGAGGGCTCATATGGGACAAAAGTTGGCTAAATGATTGAGGGCATATTGGTATTTGCTTGGATAAGAATACTTGGTGGAGTTTAAAAGCAAAATTTGACTTTGTATCTTGATCATTTTCTTCTTTCTTCATGAAGTGGCCGGCTCTCCATTAGCAAAAGGAAAAGAGAAGTGTTCTTGAGGCAAGAAGCAAGTTGATGAAGCAATCCAAGGTTTTGACAAAGGATTTGTGGAATTTCTTCTTTTCAAGTAAGTATTCTCTTGTTTTCTTTACTTATTTGGAAGTTGTATTGGAAGTGAATTAGGGTTTGGTAATTTTGTGATTTGGTGGATTTGAGATGTGTTGTGTTGTGTTTTCAAGTGTTAAATTAATTTTAAGTTATGAGTTTAATTGGAGGTTGTTGTTGGAAATGGTGGTTGTTGATTTGGATGGATAGAGAAGGATGTTGGTTTTAGGGTTTTGAGCTAATATGTGTTTCATTGTGATATTAATGTGTGGTGAAGTAGTTTTTGTGATGAATATGTGTTTAGAACATTGATTATGTTCATGTGAAATATGTTATATGATGAATATTGTGTTTGAGTGCAATTGAGAAAGGGTTGGTTTTAGTTAAGGTTTTGTGTTTTGGTGACACGGCCAAAAGCAATTTAGGGGAGTGGGCGTGTCCCTTAGGGGAGTGGGCGTGTCAATTGTTTGAATTAGCTACTGCCTCTTTTCTTTTTAAGGACACGGGCGTGTCACTCAAGTTGGTTGGGCGTGTCATTTATTTGAGGAAGCTACTGCCTCTTTTCTTTTTAAGGACACGGGTGTGTCACTCAAGCTAGTTGGGCGTGTCAATCAAGTGAGTTGGGCGTGCCCTTCAAATGATTTGAACATTGTTTGATTTCTTGGTTCTCTTTGCATGGTTTAAATTCTTCAAAAGTTCCATTGTTCCTAAACTTAAACATGAACATTATAAACATGTTTCAAACACAAGAATGATCTAATCAAATGAATGTGGATGGTTCTAAAGCTATGAATCATGTCAATTGTGTTTTGCCCTAATTGCATTGTTGAGAATTAACAATGTTATGTTATGCACTTTGAATGGTAATGTGTTTTATGAGTAATGTGGAATGAAATGTTAATATTTATGAATGATGTTATGTGAGATAAATATACACTTGAATAATGAAGTGTTATATTGTGAAATGAAATGTGGAGCCATTGTTATTGGCTAAGGTGATTTAATGGAGATAAATGAGGCATGTTTGCCTAAATGATAATGAGAATTGAGAATGAAATCTAAATGAATTGTGTGGTTAATGTGTTATTCCATTTTCAGAGTTTGTTGTTGGTGGCATGCCTAATGATGGTAACAATCTCTTGAAGTTAGGTTGGATTGAATCCTTGAAGCCTAATTGAGATGTTACAACCCTTGAAGCTAGGTTGGGTTAGTTCTTGAAGCCAAGTTGGGTTGATGCTTAGCATGCTTTGCTCCCCTTGAAGCTTGGTTGAACTTAATCCTTGAAACCTAGTTGGGTATATGATATTGATATTGATAAATGTGATAACAAAACCAAAGCATTAACTCTGAAAATTGAATGGCATATTAGTGTGTCTTGGGCCCATGCTTGTCTTTGCTTAGTGTTGTTCATGGATGATTAAATGATTAACTAATAAAGTATATGCAAAGATGTTGAATTTTGAAATACATATATGTATGTTAGGTTATGAAATGTAAAAGTATGTTGTTAGCTTTGCATTTATGTTGTTACATGTATGATAAATTAGAATTGGCATTGTATAGCATTTAAGCATGTCTATTACATGTTTTATCTTACTAAGCCCTTGGCTTAGCGCGATAGTGTTTAATCGCGCAGGTGATAGAACTGATAGGATCGAACCCGAGAGCTCTTCGAGACCGAGTGAGAGTAGACATTGAAGAGTTGATTTTGGGAGCTTAAAGATCAGAGCTGACTTGCCAATCATGTATATTTCTTTTATATTTTGTAAAGTAATGTTTATAATGTAAATTTGTAAATATGTTATAACTTCCGCTGTGTAATATTTAAATGTATATGTATATCTAATATGTTTTGTTTTATAAGTAAATGACCTATTCTTCTATAATGTATATAATTGAAAGGTTATGGTTTTGTTTAAAATGTTTTGAATGTTAAGGAAACCGTAGCATCCCTATGTTTGGTGCACTTATGCTACATTGTTGTGGTTGTAGTGTGTGTGCATTGGATATGGGGGTGTTACAACTCCACTCACCAAATTGCTTCGTAAGGGAGTGAGATTTGTGTAGACGGATCAGTGTCAGACTAGCTTTGAGCAGTTGAGAGAAATGTTGACTCAAGCGCCTGTTCTTACTTTACCTATTGAAGGCAAACCATATGTGATCTACAGTGATGCTTCACATAGAGGTTTGGGGTGTGTATTGATGCAGGAAGGGAAAGTTATAGCTTATGCATCTAGACAGTTGAAACCGCATGAGCTTAACTATCCGACCCATGATTTGGAATTGGCTGCCATTGTGTTTGCATTGAAGATTTGGCGCCACTATCTGTTTGGGGAGAAATGTTTCATCTACACTGATCACAAGAGTTTGAAGTATTTGGGTGTCCAGAAAGAACTCAATCTTCGTCAGAGGAGATGGTTAGAATTGATTAAAGACTACGACTGCTTGATTGACTATCATCCAGGTAAAGCAAATGTTGTTGCTGATGCCTTGAGTCGGAAGTCTTTAGCTGGTTTAACAGTTTACTCGCTCTCGTTGCTTGTTGAGTTGAGAGCATTGCATGCCAGTTTTGTACCTTGTGTTGATGGTGCATTATTGGCACAGTTGCAATTGAAGCCGGTTTTGTTAGATCAGATCAAAGAAGCTCAGTTGGCCGATAAGAAGATACAGAAGATTGTTTCGGATTGTCAGAGTGGAAAGGGTAGAGATTTTATTGTGAAGAGTGATGGAAGTCTCTGGTTCAAGAGCAGATTGTGTGTACCCGATGATGCTGATTTGAAAAGGGTCATTTTGGAAGAAGCTCATCAGTCGATGTTTGCTATGCATCCGGGTAATATGAAGATGTATCATGATTTGAGACAGCATTATTGGTGGATTGGGTTGAAGAGAGACATTGCTGAGTTTGTATCGAAATGTCTCACTTGTCAGAAGGTTAAAGCAGAGCATCAAGTTCCAACCGGGTTGCTTCAACCATTGTCAGTGCCAGAATGGAAGTGGGAAAGAGTGACAATGGACTTTGTGTCTGGATTGCCATTGACACAAAGGAAACATGATGCCATATGGGTGATTGTGGATAGATTGACTAAGACAGCTCATTTCCTTCCGGTGCGGATGGATTACTCTTTGGAGAGGTTGGCTGAGCTGTATATCCATGAGATTGTGAAACTGCATGGTGTTCCAACTTCTTTAGTGTCTGATCAAGATCCCAGGTTTACTTCAAGATTTTGGAAGAGTTTGCATAGTGCTTTGGGTTCTCGACTGCACTTCAGCACTGCTTTTCATCCACAGACAGATGGGCAGTCAGAGAGGGTGATACAAATTATTGAGGACATGTTGAGAAGCTGTGTCATTGATTTCTCTGGTAGTTGGGATAGGTTTTTACCTCTTGTGGAGTTTGCTTACAACAACAGTCACCAATCTAGCATTGGTATGGCACCATTTGAAGCATTGTATGGCAGACGGTGTAGGACACCTCTTTGTTGGAGTGAACTTGGGGAAGGTAAAATAATTGGGCCTGATTTGATTCAAGAAACTGAAGAAAAAGTAAAGTTGATTCGAGGCAGGTTAAAAGCAGCTTCAGACTGACAGAAGTCTTATGCAGATCTGAAAAGGAGAGACATTCAGTTTGATGTTGGAGATAAGGTATTTCTGAAAGTATCTCCTTGGAAGAAGATTTTGAGGTTCGGTCGGAAAGGAAAATTGAGTCCTCGTTTCATTGGACCGTATGAAGTTTTGGAAAGAATTGGGCCAGTTGCGTATCGACTTGCTTTGCCACCTGAGTTGGATCGTATTCATAATGTATTTCATGTTTCTATGTTGAGGAGGTACAGATCGGATCCATCTCATGTGTTGCCAATTGAATCTATCGAAGTGAGCCCAGATTTGACTTTTGAAGAGGAACCAGTTGCTATCTTGGCACATGATGTGAAAGAGCTGAGAAACAAGAGAGTGCCATTGGTGAAGGTTCTATGGAAGAATCATGGAAAAGAAGAAGCAACTTGGGAAAGTGAACAATCCATGCGAGAGCAATATCCGCAGTTGTTTCAGCTTTGATATCAGGTAATTTCGAGGATGAAATTTTCTTTTTAGAGGGGGAGAATTGTAATATCCCTATGCATGCCCTAGAAGTTTTGTATGTTGTTGTTGTTGTTGTTGTTGTTGTGGGTTTAAATTGAGAAAAGAAAAGTATATGTATATGTGTTTTGGGAAGAAATAGGGTTTAGAGACAAGTTTATATGTTGTGTATATGATGATATATATAACATATACATTGGTCAAAAGGGTTGGTCAATGCAAGAGGAGATTTTTTTAGGGCATGTGAAATTACCAAAGTGGGCAAGAAATTATAAAGGGAATTAAGATGTGTATGAGGGTATTATAGTAATTTTCTTTTGGATGGGTATTTAATGAGTGTTTGACTTTGTGATTTCTTCATCATCTTCTCTTCTTCTTCTTGATGTTGGCCGGCTCACCAAAGGCAAAGGAAAACAAGAGAGCAAAGGAAGATTTTGATGTTCTTAGCTCAAAGGTTGAAGGAGATTTCAAGTAAACAAGTTGGAATTTCAAGAAATTTCATTATTTGGTAAGTATTCTTTTGTTTTCTTTACTTATTTTGAAGTGGTGTTAAAGTGAATTAGAGTTTGTTGATTTTGTGATTTGGTGTGTTTGAGATGTGTTTTCAAGTGTTGAATTGGTTTTAAGTTAAGAGTTTAAATAGGTATTGTTGTTGGAAGTGGTGGATGTTGAGTTTGAAAGATGGAAAAGGATGAGGATTTTAGGGTTTGTGTTTAATGTAATATTAATGTTTTGTGAGGTGATTATTGTGATAAACATGTAGAATTTGTGTTTAGAACATTGATTCCATTCATTTGAAACATGTTATATGGTGTTTGATGAGTTTGAGTGCAATTTGGAGGAGAGTTGTGCATATTAGGGTTTGTGTTTTGGGAGACACGGCCAAAAGCAATGTGTGACACGGCCAAGCCAAGGGATTTTGGGCGTGTTGGATTAGTTTTTGGGTGACATGGCCGTGTTCCCAAGCCGTGTTAGCTACTGTGAGTTTTGGTTTAAGAGACACGGCCACAAGCTTGGCCGTGTCCCTCAAGTGGCTGCCCGTGTCCCTCAATTGTGTGGGTTGGGGTTTTTATTCTTTGTTCTAATTGCATTGTTTTGGTTCTCCAAGGGTAGGTTGGTCCCTAAACCTAACCCTAAACACTTTAAACACACTTGAATCAATGAATGATATAATCAAATGCATGTGTAAGGTCCTAAAACTATGAATCATATCAATTGTTCTTTGCCCTAATTGCATTGTTGAGATTGAACAATGTTATGTTATGCATTGTGAATGGTAATGTGTTTCATGAGTAATATACATTGAAATTGAAATGTATATCAAAGATGCAATGATAATTCAAATAAGACATGATATGAGACAATGCCATTGTGTTTGGCTATGATGATGCAATTGAAAGAAATAAGGCATGTTTGCCTAAATGTTGTTGAGAATTGAGAATGAAAATGATAATTGAATAATAAATGAATTGTGTGGCTAATGTGTTATTCCATTTTCAGAGTTGGTTGTTGGTGGCATGCCTAATAAGTGTAACAATCTCTTGAAGTTAGGTTGGATTGAGTCCTTGAAGCCTAATTGAGATGTTACCACCCTTGAAGCTAGGTTGGGTTAGTTCTTGAAGCCAAGTTGGGTAGAAGCTTAGCATGCTTTGCTCCCCTTGAAGCTTGGTTGAACTTAATCCTTGAAGCCTAGTTGGGTATATGATATTGATAAATGTGATAACAAAACCAAAGCTTTAACTCTGAAAATTGAATGGCATATTAGTGTGTCTTGGGCCCATGCTTGTCTTTGTTTAGTGTTGATTATGAATGGTTAAATGAATACTAATGAGGTATATGAAAAGATATTGAAATGTGATATGTAATGTGAAAGTATGTTGTTAATTTTGCATATATGATGTTACATGTATAATATGGATTGAGAAATGACATTGCATTGCACTAAGTCATATCATTAGCATGATTATCTTACTAAGCCGTTGGCTTAGCGCGATAGTGTTTAATCGCGCAGGTAATAGAGTTGATAGAGTTGAACCCGAGAGTTCATCAAGACCAAGTGAGAGTAGACCTTGAAGAATCCATTTTGGGAGCTTAAAGATCAGAGCAGACTTGCCAATCATGTATACTTCTTTATATTTTGTAAAGAAATGTTTAATATGTAAATATGTACATGTTTTATAACTTCCGCTGTATAATACATAAATGTATATATATATATAACTAATATGTTTTGTTTTATAAGTAAATGATCTACTTTTCTATAATGTATAATGATAAGAGTATTGTATCAAGTTTAAAGTGTTTTGAATGTTAAGAAAACCGTAGCATCCCTATGTTTGGTGCACTTATGCTACATTGTTGTGGTTGTAGTGTGTGTGCATTGGATATGGAGGTGTTACATGATGTAATACTTTGATGAATGTATGGACATTGATGAATTGAATTATATCAATTGTAAATAGTGATATAAAGAGAAAAAGGTTGATTATCTGTTAAATAAGTTTACTGAGGTTGTATTAATATTAATGTTAAGTGAAAAATATGATAGCAAAGGATTGAAGTGTAAGCAAAATGAAAAGATTGTTATCAATTAAGGTTTAATAAGTGGCAATTTTCAAAAGTGATTGTAATGACAAAATAGTATGATATAATTCAATAATTTCCAAGGGTAAAGTTAAGAGATTATTTTTAAAGAGATGAAGTGATATATATATATATCTTGAATGTAATAGATGAATGGAATATATATAGACTATAAGATGAGTTGATTATTGTATAAAGAAAATTCATTGGGAATGTAATGAGCTATCTGGGTGGCTCTGTTGAGAAAGTTATAAGATAAAAATAGATTAATAATGATGAGTTATGATTGGCTTAAAGGGGGAGAGTAAAAGTTATGTGATTTGATAAATTATAATGTAAGATATGATTATCTTCATATGAAAATTAAGATGGTATTATGTTAGGAATGGGTTGTTATTGTGTTAGATAATTTCGAGGATGAAATTATTTAAGGGGGAGAGAATTGTAATATCCCGGAATAGACCCTAAGAGTTTTGGAGTTATTGTTGTTGTATTTGGATTTAATGTATATGTATATATGTGAAATATAAGGATAATATATGTAAGACATATACATATACATCACATATACATGGGATATAAAATGGTGTAGGATAAGTGAGTTGTATATATAATTGTATAATTAATTAATAATAATAATAATAATAAAGACAAAAAGAAAAGAGAAGAAGAAAGTCAAAGAAAGAATATGTGGTGGAGATTTAAAGTATTATTATTATTATTATTGTTATTGTTATTGTTATTGTTATTGTTATTATTATTATTATTATTATTATTATTATTATTATTATTATTATATATAAGATAAGAATGAAGGAAAGAAGTAGAACCTTCTTTCTTCTTCTGCTCCTTCTTCTTCGTCTTCTTCTTTTCTGCTTGGTCGAGAGAGAGAGAGAGAGAGAGAGAGAGAGAGAGAGAGAGATGATGATTTTGAGAGGATTGAAGATTTTTATTGAAGATTTGGCATATTAACCAAGTAAGTATTCATTCCTTTACATTGATTTTTATGGTTTGAGTTTGGATTTGATGAGGTTTTTGTGAGGATGATGATGAATTGTTGAGATTATTGAGTAAGGATTTAGTGTTAAATGAATTGGGGTTTGAGTATTTGATATATGAGTGATGTATGTTGGTGTTTAAGGAAGTTGAAAATATAAAATATATGAGTTTGATAATTGAATATTTGTATTGGTATTCAAGTATCTTTTTATTTGATTTGAATTAGGTTGTGAAGGAAGTGGATTGCTCTAAGTTAAGTGGTGAATAGTTCTTGGAAGGTAAAGTGAATAGATTTGAGAATGGTTCTTAAGGTAAGTAAACTACCTAAATTCATCTATCAACATGTTGTTGAAACTTAACACATATTCATTTGTAAATGTGTTAAGGAATCAAATGCTTGGTTGATGTGTTTTAGCAAGGTGAATAATGTGAGAAATATGTAAATTATGTGTTTAGGACATTGATTATGTTCATTTGATTAGTGCTATATTGTGTATGAAGTGTTTGAGTGCAACCAAAGGAGTTTTGTAAATGTTTGGGGTTTAAATTCATGAGTGACAAGGCCAAAAACAAGGAGAGACACGGCCAAGTCAAGGAAAATTGGATGTGTTGGATTGAGTTTGGAGAGACACGGTCACAGTCTCAGCCGTGTCCTCTGCCCATGTTTGTTACTGTCTGATTTTTGTAGAGAGACACGGCCGTGTCCCTTGCCCGTGTCACCTACTGCTTGAATTTGTGTTGAGAGACACAGCCGTGTCGCATGCCCGTGTTCCCTACTGCCAATTATGGTTGAGAGACACGGCCACAAGCTTGGCCGTGTCCCTCAAATGGTGTTGGCCGTGTCCCTCAAATTTGTTAGTTAATGATTATTCTTGTCTTGTTGAATCCTCCAAAGGTATTATTATATCTATACTTCAAATGTATGTGAAATAAATGTATGTTGAGGATTCCAAATCTAAGAATAAGGTAAATTATATATGTGTATATCAATGATGATCATTCTTGATGAATGTTTTATGTGTTTGATTATGAATATGTAAATAATGAAATATTCTAATGTGAATTGAGACTAAATAAGATGCGATGTATTTGTGATTTATAATGATGACATATGAAATGTGTAGTGTATGGGATAAATGATTGTGTATGTGAAAGATAAAATGCTATGATATGAATTGAGATATGATGATCCAAATGAAATATAAAGCCATTGTGATTGGCTATGATGATCTAAATGATATATGAAGCCATTGTGATTGGCTATGATAATTCAAATGAAATGTGAAGCCATTGTGATTGGCTATGATGATTCAATTGGAAATGAAATTGATAAGGAAATAATAAATGAATTGTGTGTCTAATATGTTATTCATTTTCAGAGTTTTGTTGTTGGTGGCATGCCTATAGTAACAATCTCTTGAAGTTAGGTTGGGCTTGATCCTTGAAGCCAAGTTGGGTTAAAGTTTAACATGTTTTACTCCCCTTGAAGCTTGGTTGGGTCTAGTCCTTGAAGCCTAATTGAGATGTTACAACCCTTGAAGCTAGGTTGGATTGGTTCTTGAAGCCAAGTTGGGTTGATACTTAGCATGCTTTGTTCCCCTTGAAGCTTGGTTGAACCTTAATCCTTGAAGCCTAGTTGGGATAATGATAATGATAAATGAGATAATTAAACCAAAACATTAACTCTGAAAGTGTAATGGCATATTAGTGTTTTTGGGTCCATGCTTGTGCTTGCATATATATATATGATTCTTGAATAATGGAATAAATGAATAATGAGATAGATGTTTGTCTTTTGGTTAATTGTGAACTATGGAATGAGTTATAATGGTATGAAAAGTATGAGAATAATCATGGAATGAGATGTATACCATACATAAGTGAATTATTGAAGATGAATATAGCTTGGGAAACTATTTTGAATAATGAGTTTATGAGGTGTAAATTGTATATGATGGTATATGATGTATAAAATGTATATGAATGTGGAAATGGTGAATATTGTTTCATGAAGATTTTGATAAGTCATTGAATTGTGAATTGTTGAAATAAAATGTAAGAACATGTATATAAGTAAAACATTAGTA
The DNA here is from genome assembly GCA_947685225.1 of Garcia nutans. Taxonomy (NCBI): domain Eukaryota; kingdom Viridiplantae; phylum Streptophyta; class Magnoliopsida; order Malpighiales; family Euphorbiaceae; genus Garcia; species Garcia nutans. The sequence continues at coordinate 7,353,046 of CANTUV010000013.1, forward strand.
GAAGTATATATATGAAAAGCATAATCAAAATGAAAAAAAAAACATGATAAGAAAATAATGTCATAACAAGTTAACACGAAAATATGGTTTTCTATATTGTATGTTTATATGAATTATTTATATTACTAAGCTCTCGGGCTTAGCGCGGTTGTGTGATCGCGCAGGTGATTATGCGGTTGATCTGGAAGTCAAGCGGTTATGCCACGAGAAGGGTAAGAGTGTTCTGAGACCAACTAGAAGGTGATGCATACATGTGTAGTTTAATTATGTTATATTATTACAATAATGTATTCATATGTATAATGATTTACTAAATGTTATTAAAAATCTAAAGGTAGTATTGTTTGAACTTGGATAAAGGTTTTTAAATTAAAACTAAAAGTGACATTCTTATACTCCATATACGTATTGTATGTATACTAGGTATATGTATAATAATTATATAGGGTATGGGGATGTTACATCAGATGTATGGTAACTTGAATCACATGCCTCCTGAAGAACTGCATTCAATGTCTTCACCCTGGCCATTTGCCACCTGGGGTATCGACATTATAGGAGAGATACATCCGACAGCCTCAAACGGTCACCGTTTCATTGTAGTAGCAGTTGATTATTTTTCAAAATGGGTCGAAGCTAAATCCTTCAACAAGCTAGGTGCAAGTCAAATGGCTAGGTTTATCGAAAAAAAATCTCATCTGCAGATATGGGGTCCCGCACAGTGTGATATCAGACAACGGGGTACAGTTTCAAGGAGAAGTTAAGGATTTATTCTCGAAGTACCAAATCCATCATCATAGATCCTCTCCTTATAGACCAAAGGCTAATGGTGTGATTGAAGCAACAAACAAAACAATTAAGCAAATTCTGTCCAAGATGACCAAGACTTACAGGGATTGGTCAGAAATGCTTCCCTTTGCTTTATGGGGATATAGGACAAGTGTGCGAACACCTATTGGGATGACACCGTTCTCTTTGTTTTATGGGATGGAAGCGGTATTGCCAATTTAAATTGAGATCAAGTCACTAAGAGTAGTCTAGGAAGCTGAATTGCCTGAAATGGAATGGGTAGCAAGCAAATACACACAATTAGCTCTATTAGAAGAGAGAAGATTAAAGGCGTTGTATCATCACCAACTGTATCAAAAGAAGATAGCTCGGCCTACAATAGAAGGGTTAAAATCAGAAAATTTAGAGTTGGGGATTTGGTGTTGAAGCAATGTAAGCCTAATGTATCTGATCCAAGAGGGAAATTCAGACCTAGCTGGGAAGGGCCATATGTCGTGAAACAAGTCATGAGCAAAGGTGCAGTGAAGTTATCAAACATGGATGGGAACGAATTTAGTGAGCCAGTAAACATTGACAGGTTGAAAAGGTTTTATGTATGATAGAAAAAAGGGAAAAAAGGAGCTCGCTAGGTTGAAAACCCAAAAAGGGCAACCTAGGAAAAAGTTAGAGCAGTCCACTAGTTTCGAAAACCCGAAAGGGCGGGCTAGGCAACAATTAGGACTAAATGAGAGAAAATTGTCAATTATAAAACCCGAAAGGGCTAATTGGCAACAAGAGTGATCTTGCATATGCTGGCTTTATGTTTGGTTGTTCCCTAATTTAATAAAACATAATTAATGTTAAAATTGTTCTATGTGCACTGTTATAAGTATTTGATCAGATATGGATGAAATAAATAATCATAATTGCAAAAGGTGATGACAAATTATAAATGGAAAAGAAGCATCTTTTATTACTCTAATTACTTTTTTCATCCTAACAAAACACTTTCTGAATTGGCAAATGTAAAATCTATGGCAGTCGATAAGTGTAATGTGCAGGCCAACTTTGCCTTAACCGATCCAAGTAGGCTTCAGTCAAGCAAGGCATGTCTAAGTCAGGAACAAAGTCAGAATCACGAGGCTCAGCTCCATACTAAAGCCCAAGTCGGCGAGGATCATAGCATGTACCTTGATGAAGAGCAGCAAGGGGAACGTACATCAAGTATGTCCGCATGGTGATATGAGAAATCTTCCACCAAGGTACCAACCAACAGATATTGACTTCAGAGCGTGAGTGGATGCAGTCAATCCAGTCAGTATATGAATAAGCTGGATGGAGTAGCTTCCTAGCAGAATGATGACGTGGCAGGTATCTGGCAAAATCCATGGGGGGAATATCAAGCAAACAAAGAAGCTCCTGAAGCCAAATCTGTGAAGAAAAATTAAGTTAAAAAAAAAGAGTCCGCTAAGTTGAAAACCCGCAAGGGCAGCTTAGGCAAAAATTAGGATAGCTTGCTAGTTCTGAAAACCCACATGGGCAGACTAGGCAAAAGTTAGAGCAATAAAATAACGAATAAAAGAATAAAAGAATAAAAAAAAGGGGTTTACAGTAAAGAGAAAAATTGTATATTTCATTATTGTACAATGTTTTACAATTGCTACAATATTTACATATCACTAAGAGGGTGGTGGTAGGTCACCAAATAAAGACTTGAAAAAGTCTTCGCCTATTGGAGGAGGGGGCAAATTACTCGTCTCGGAATCATCCGAAGTAGAAGCACTAAAATCCCTATTGCCTTGGAGTTCCAATTTATCATGGTCTTCATCAGAAGCAGAAGAAAGGATCTCATGTTCATCAGTTTGGGGGCCTCTTGATAAAAAAGTGCCAGGATCCCTCATCCTCTGAAATCAGAAGTCTCAGAAATATTGTTCGGATTGATGATATAAACTTTCAAAATGAGAAGCCTGCTGACGACTTGCAGCCAACTCTTCTTGAAGTTTCTTATTTTGTTCTTCGAGCATCCGTTGTGAGCCAAGGAGAAAAAAGGTAAGAGCATACATAATCATGCATACATATAGCATAAACTATTATAAAATAAGGAACGTGCCAGGTAGTTTATATCAATACCCTGAGGATGAGATGGCATATCCGGCGGGCTAGAATGAGCAAACGAAGGGTCAGTGAAAGAAGGTCCAGCCTCATGATCAAACGAGCCAACAACCTGCCAACAACCATTAAAGAATCAAAGAAAGGAAAAGCAGTTGCAAGGGAAAAGTGGTTACAGTGCAAAAACCCCCCTTGGAAGATCAAAACAAGGAAAGAAGAGCATGAATCAAGGAAGACACGGCCAAGCCAAATCGAGCTTGGCCATGTCACCTCAAAAGAAATTTTGGCAGAACATGACACGGGTAGGTGACACAGCCAAGCCACTGGCCATGTCTCACCTAAAGGACAAAGTCAAGAAGGACCAAGCAAAGAAAGAAAAAGAAATAGTAGGTGACACTGGCAGGCAAAACGGCCAAGCCACTGGCCGTGTCCCATCCTAAGCCAAGAAAAAGGAAGAACAAAAGAATGGAATATTAGAACTCTTAAAATAATGAAGATGCAAAAGACAAAAGATCAGTCCAGCTAAAAGAACTGAAGCAAGGGTAAAGACCCGATCTCAAAGGATGAAGATCCATTTTGAAGGTGAAAAACCATAATGCATAGAATAGCCGGAGAAGTTAGATTTCTCAAATGATAAAAGGTCATTCAAACTCAATCTTGGGTCCAAGCACCCATTCTCGGGTCCAAGTACCCAAGCTCGGGTCCAAGTACCCATTCTTGGGTCCAAGCACCCATTCTCAGGTCCAAGCACCCATTCTCAGGTCCAAGTACCCAAATCAAATCAATCTCGGGTCCAAGCACCCAATCCTAGGTCCAAGTACCAAATTCAACCCATTCTCGGGTCCAGGTACCCAATCTCGGGTCCAAGTACCCAAATCAAGTTAGGATCGAGTACCGAACCCAATTTAGGATCGAGTATCCCAATCCAATTTAGGATCGAGTATCCAAATCCAGTTTAGATTGAGTATCCCAATCTAATTTAGGATCGAGTATCCAAATCCAGTTAGGATCGAGAATCCAAATCCAGTTAGGATCGAGTATCCCAATCTAGTTTAGGATCGAGTATCCAAACCTTCCGTGTAATATCCCAAAGTATACCCTAAAAGTTTTGGAATATTTATTGTTGTATTTGGATTAAGTGTATTTGTTTTAGTGGGAAGAGAAAAGAGGTAATGAGGAGAGTGTATATGTTGTATATATTGAGATATATACAGCATATACAAGTCAAAAGAAGTGAAAAGTCAAAGAAAGAGTTAATTTTTATTAAGTAATTATAAGGGAATTAATTAAGTGGAATTTGAGTGAGTGGAAGTGGATGGAGATATTTTGAATATTTTATTCAACAAATGCTTGGAGGAAAGGGTTTTGAGGAATGAGTGGTTGTAAGAGTTTGACTTTGCTTTCTTTGTTTTCTTCTTTCTTTCTTTCTTCTTCGTGGCTCATCTCCTTTCCTTTTCTTTTCTTTTCTTTTGGCCGGCACTCCATAGCAAGAGAGCAAGAGAGAGATTTGATCTTCCAAACTCAAGATTGAAGGAAGTTTTCAAGTGATCAAGTTGGAAATTTAAGAGTTTCTTCATCCTTGGTAAGTTTTCCACTTGATTCTTTGATTTTCTTTGAGTTTGTGAGTTGAGGTTGTGGTTGATATGTGTTTGTTTGATTGTGGTGTGTTTAAGAGTGTTTGGTTTAATTTATTTTGGATTTTGGGGTTGGATTGAAGGAAAGAGTAAGTTTGTTGGAAGAGAAAGTGTTGTGTTTGTGTTTTGGGTTTGTGTTTGATGTATGTTTTGTATTGTTTTGGTGTTTTTGCAAGTTATTATGGTTTTTGGGTGTGTTTAGTTAAGTTTGTTTGAAGTGGATAATGGTGGAAGAAAGTGGTTTGTTGGATGTAGTGTTGATGTTGACAGAATCTATATTTTTGGCCTGACACGCCCATGAGCACGGCCAGGTCTTTGGGCGTGTCAATAGTTCTGTGTTCTTGGATGGGTGACACGAGCAGTGACACGCCCATGTCACTGAGTGTGTCATAGCTACTGTGATGTTAGTGGATTGACACGGCCATGAACATGCCCGTGTTGTTGGACGTGTCAATGTTTCTGTGAGACAGAATGTATTACACATTCAGTGACACGCCCGTGGTTCTGAGCGTGTCAAAGCTTCTGTGTTATAAGTTTAGGGCACGGTCAGGGACACGCCCGTGTGGTTGAGCGTGTCATGTTTAGAGTTTGCCCTAGTTGATTCTTAGCCTTATTATCTCATGTGTATCTCTAAGTAAGTGTGTATGATTACCTTTGGTTTATATTTTTAAGAGAGTTGAGTTGCCATAATCCAAGTGTTGAAGGATTCTTAGAAGAGGAGTTTGGTGTGGAGTGAGTTGCTCTTGAGGTAAGTACAAACTTGCATGATTGCATACATTCATATGATTTTGAGATTCAATACATTTGATTGTGAATGTGTTAAGTAATTTATTACATTGTTAATACATTTGATTTATGCTATGAATTGCTTTAATATGAATTGAGAGATGATGAAATGTGAAGCCATTGTTGTTGGCTATGATAGTGCAAATGAAATAATTGGGCCATGGTTGCCTATTTGATTATGGAATATGAAATATGAAATGAATTGAAAAAGAGGATGATAAAGAGAAAAATGAAATAATTGTGTGATTAATATGTTATTCAATTTTCAGAGTTCTGAGTTTGGCGGCATGCCTATGAATCGCTGGACAGGTGAAAAGGCTGGGTCGTAAGCCGAGTCCAGCTGAAAAATGTGAAATGTGATGTTTTTGGGGTGAAAAGACTGGGTCGTAAGCCTCAAAAACAAATTATTGAAGCTAGATTGAGTGAAAAGATTGGGTCGTAAGCTCAAATCTAGTTGATTATCCATGGATAAATTTATATGTATCGCCTATGGGCTTGATGATTGTGATTATGGACCAAAGCAGTAACTCTGAACTTTGAATAACATATTAGTGTCTTTTGGGCCCATGTTTGTCTTTGTTTCAATGTGAGTCATAAATGGTAAAATAATTGAATAAGATAATGAAATGCAATGTTATGAAATATAGCATTGATGAATATGATCTCTATTGTTGAAAATATGGCATTGACATTGCATCATGCATATTGTTATTGTGGTTTGTACCACTAAGCCGTTGGCTTAGTGCGATTGTGGTTCATCGCGCAGGTGACAGGATAGAACCAGAGAGCTCATATTCATTGGTCTTTATATTATTCTATTCTTTCTTATAATGATATTATCCATTGCATCATATTAGATTGCATCAAGTGCGTGAGTTAGGACGCCAGTGTTGCCCGTGTTATGTTATGTGAGGGATACCATACTTTCACTCAAGGTATGTAGATCGAGCATGGCATAACCACTTATAGCCTCATACCATTTGGTATATACTTGCTATAGGAACCTAGGCCTTTTAACCCAAACACTAAAGCTCATGTAATTGGCCTAGTTACTTTCCTTAGGTTTTTCTCCAAATGCATGTTGTTTGACTATGGTTAATTTATCTTGGCTTAAATCGTGGCTTATTTTGTTTGTTCTTTTTCTAATATGACCTAAGTATATTGTAAGCTCAAAATAAATTTTTCTTTAAAGTCCAAAAGTCCAAAGCTATTTTTAAAACTTTTCAAGATGGCCTTTGGACATAAAACTTTTCTAAAAACAAATCAAAAATTCTTTTGCTCATGGCCCAAATACTAAGCTAAAAATCCATTTTTTTGAAAATCTTTTTACAATTGGCTTAGAAACAAAATTATTTTTATCCAACCTTTTCTTACAAAGAGCTTGCAAATTATTTAGGTCAATTACGAAATACCAAAAATCAATTGTGAACCTAGTTTATACTAAGAAATAATTAATCATGGGCTTGTTTTTGGCATGAATCATTAGTTACTTTTTCAAGTGAGAAATTTATTTATAATAAACCTCTTAATTTAGTTTTAATCCAATATAACATAAAAGCTACTATAGTTGGTTGAATGGATTAAAACCTAATTAATGGGAATTACTATGAATGGATTTCCATTTTCAAAAATATAACTATTGGTTGAAACGTTCGAGGGAAATATTCAAAAACAAGATACCCCATGTTGGTATTTTTTTAACCATATACCTAGGAAAAGAGACTAGCCATTCATGTGCGGATGTTATAAGGTTGGAAGGAACATCCTAATTATCCTTGTTTGTCGATTGCTGTGCATACATGCATATATGCATACATTTGCATCTCATATCATCAATCCTTTCTGGTTCACAACCCTAGATTATGATAGTTCAAAAGCTTACGACAATCCGACCTATGCCAGAAGCGAAGAATCTAGCAACGACTCAATCACTTGCTCACCAAAAATAATTGATCCTGAACAAATTCAAAGAATGGTGGATGAAGCCCTCAATGCCAAGATGGAAGAAATAAAAGAGGTTCTAGCTGAGACCGTGAAAACCCAATTGGCTGCAATTTTAGGAAATAATGCTGAAGCATCCGCTAGCACCAAGAATCCAAAGGACAAAGGGGAGGCGAAGGTTGATGAAGTAGCTTTTGATGATGATAAGGTGAGCATTGATGATGATGATTGGGTTCAATACTACCAAGATCCTCAAGACAAGAAGAAAGAACCGAATATTGTTGAAAGGTAAACTGTGGAGAAGACCGAAACTTCTGACATTGAAAAGATGATTGCTGATTTAGAAAAGAAATTTGAGAAGAAACTGAAAACTGAGGAAATGTCCGAAGTTGACAAATTATGAGTTAGATGAAGAAGTCCAGTATAAGTTCAAGATGCCATCTTTTACGAAGTTTGATGGAACCGGAAACCCTCATCTCCATGTGAAGCAGTATATCACTGCCATGTAGTCCGCCCGAGCTACTAAGGCTTAAACTCTAAGGTACTTTATGCTCTCATTGGACCCTGTTGTCCAAAATTGGTTTAATACCTTAGATGATGGAACACAAAAGATTTGGAATCTACTTTACAAAGCCTTCATCCAACAATATGGATATAATGTCGAGATGGAAGTTACCTTAATGGAAGTGGAGTCCATTGGGCAAAGGTCGAATGATGATGAAGAACATGAAATAACTTCCCGGATATGGTCTTGGAATGGGTAAGGTAGGTTTGACAAAGCTCCAGATAACGGTCTTGGAAACAACGATGAATAAGGACCAAAGGCAACCAAATTGGAGGAGGAAAAATTTCACAGTAGTTTTGAGAACTTGAATCCGAAAGTGAAGTGGAAAAGCAATAATTGAATTCAATTGTTTTTTAAGGAGCAGAAACACTATTTAAGCAATTCATAGGCAAGAAAGGCTGGTCTTTAGAGCTTGTTCATCCAAGAAGAATATTTTTGGAGGAATCATAAAAAAAAAGGTATGTATTAAATTCTTTGTTTTTTTATACAGTAGCTAAATTTTCCTTTGTTCTTTTAATTCAAAAATCCCAGAATTCAATCCACCTTTTTGTTCAAAGTTGAAAACATTAATCCGTTGCTTTATTTCCCAAATAATTTAAAGTTATTAATTTTATTTCTTCAAAACCCCAAAACTCCAATTTACTTTCTAAATTATGTAAACTCTTAACACATATTCTGTTTCTTATAAAAAAAATCTAAAATACTTTTTCCAATTATATAAATCTTTTTTATTTATAAAAACTTTATTTTGTTTGGCTTAAACTTATAAAATCTCATGAAATCATCAAATTGTTTTTTTCTAAACCCTAATTCAAATTCATCACCCGAGACCCAAATTCTAAAACACTAAAACCCTAATTCAACTTCTAAACCTAAAATATTAAACTTTAACTCCTTTAAAACCTTAAATCTTAATTTTTTTTTTCTAAGCCCTAATCCTTTAAAACATTAAAAACCATAAAAACACAAATACTTTAAATTTACACAGTAGCTTGAAATCACCATTTAAAACCATGAATCAAAAGTATTTTAAGGTGTCTAAAACCCTAGTTTCATGATTTCACCATTCAAACCTTAATTTTTTTAATCAAAGAGTCTTACCAACCTTTTAAAACATAAAACCCTAATCTATTTTAATTCCATAAAAAGTCACAGTAGCTATAATTTGACTTTTATTTGCTTTATTCAATTCCATACTTGATCATGCTTTGATTTATCTCTTCTGCTTTAATTTATTTAATTTCAATACTTGATTTATTTAATTTATCATGGATGGATATTTATTTTCTATTTTGATTAATAGCTTCAATGAATGATTTATTTATGATGAATGGTTATTTACTTTTATCGAGTAATTTATATTTCCAAAAGTTGTAAGAGGTATGTTTCCACTTGGTGGGTACCTCATTAGTTAAACATCAACTAATGAGGTACCATATCGAATTATGGAAGGCCCAATTCAATATGAGTTTATTTATATTGTTTTAATTTGATATGGTTTATGTTTAAAGACTTAATCCGAGCTAAATACAATTGAAGTTTGTTTTAAATTCTAATTAAGCACGGATAAGTTGGGGGTTTTAGTAACCAAATTTAACCTAATTACTCCTATAAATACAGGTTTAATCAGCAAGTAGAGGGGAGGACAAACAATTAACCTAGAGAAATAAAAAATACACAAAAATAAAACACACAGCAATTGTCCCCAGAATTGCCTCGTTAGCTCAAGCAATGGCATAAACAAGCTTGATTCAATGCGTCCAACTTGGTGGAACCGACAATGAAGGTTTGGTTTTTATTTTTTAATTTGTTTAACACTCACAGTAGCTTTATATGTTTTAATTTGTTTAAAACTTACAGTAACTGCATTTATGTTCTGATTTATTTAAAACTTATAGTAGCTCGTTTAAATAAACATCCAGCCATTATTTGTTCTAAAACATTCAATTGTTAAATAATGGCAGCAATATCATTGTTTAATCTAGTAATTAAATAATCTTGGTCATGATTTTATACAAACTATAACAACATGATCTAAAAACCCAAAACCAACCTATTTTGATTCAAAACCCTGATTCGTTAGATTTAGCCTTAAGTTGCATGTAAAAGACCTTAATTTTTATACCAAAACTCTAATTTGGATGTTTAAAACTCTAAAAACCCTGACTTTCACCTTAAAATATTAATTTCATACATGGCACCCTATTTTGTATTATTAATGCCTAGCTTAAGATTAGATTAGATTATTTGATTTATTATTGTATTCTTATGATGGATGATTTGCTTTAACCTTGTTTATGATGAATGATTGAATAGTCTAATTATATTCAGTTATCTTGAGTTCAAAGATTATAAAAGGCATGTTTCCACCTCACAGGTGCCTTAGTTATTTTTAATTATGTATGTTTATTTTAAGAATTTTGGGATTATTGTAAGGGGCATGTTTCCACCTATAGTGGGTGCCCTATTTTATTTAATTGAAAGAACATTTGGACATTGTAAGGGCATGTTTCCATCCTTGGGTGCGTGTCTATTTTATTTGTTTTATTTTAATAATATGATGGATGCTTATTTCTTTTAATTGTATGTAATATGGATGATGTCATGATATTTTAAAATTCTATGATATTTAGACCTAAAAAGAAGGCTGGTTCCAATAAACTAGGTGCTATAGGGATGTTGGGTCATTGTCACCTTCCTCCTATGTACCCAATTTTTTTGAACCCAATAGTGGATTGGGAATTCCTTAGGAATCGAGTTATCCACTCATTTCTTTTCTTTCCTAGCTGTCTGGATGTCAACTCCATTTCTTCAGGTTTAGGCCCATGTTCTCTAAGGCCCAGAGCCTAACAGTGCTGAAGGTCGTAAGAATAATTCCACCGAAAATGGGGGCAAAAATCTCCACTCATAGTGGCGACTCCACTGGGGATAAGAGAAATTGATTCCGTTGGTCTTCATATTATTTTATTCTTCATTATTATGGTATTATTCATTGCATCATTGAGATTATATTATGTGTGTGAATTAGGATGCCCTGTGGAAACCGTGTTATGTATATGTGAGGGATACCACACTTTCACTCAAGGTATGGACATTGAGCATTGCATAACCACTCATAGCCTTGCACCTTTTGGTATATACTTGTTATAGGGACCTAAGCCTTTTCAACCCAAAGACAAAAGGCCCATGTAATTGACCTATTAATTTTTCTTAGGTTTACCTTAATTGCTTGTTATTTGACTGTGATTAACAAATTTTGGTTTGAATTATAGCCTATTTGGTTTTTCCTTTCCTAATATGACCTAATTGCACTGTAAGCCTAAAAACTAATTTGAGCCCAAAAGTCCAAAAATCATATTCAAACTTTTCAAGATGAGCATCAGGCATAAAACCTTTTTATGGGTTAAAGATTATTTTATACCTCATGGCTTAAGCCCAAAGCTCAATCTTTGAAATAAAACTCTTACAATGTGCTTTGAAAACATTTTCTTAAAATGGGCTTACAACTAGTTGGGTCAATTATGGAATACTAAAATCAATTGTGGGCCTAATTCATACCAAGATTTGTTAATCATGGGCTTGTATGTGGCATGTACCATTAGTTGCCTTTCCAATGAAGAAATCTATTTATGATAAATCTTTTAATTTAGTTTTAATCCATAATATAGCATAAAAGCTATTTCCCAGTTGACTTAATAGATTAAGGCTCAATTAGTGGGAGTTATCATAGACTGAGTTCTTATTTAAAAATACAACTATTAGTTAATCCATCTGAGAGCATATTTCAAAAACAAAGCATCCCATGTTGATGTTATGTTGACCATACGCCTAAAAAGAGACTCGTCGCTCGTGTGTGGAGGTTATAATGTTGGATGGAAAATCCTAACTTTATTTTGTTTGTTAGTTTGCTTCATATGCATACATGCATTGCATTACATTTGCATTAATCCTTTTTGGCTCACAGACCTGGAGTATGACAGTTCAAGGGCTTATGACAACCCCACCTATGACTCAAAATCCAGTGAGAATATAATCAGTTTCACATCAAAGGCAATGGATGTTGTGCAAATTTAGAAGATGGTAAATGGTGCCCTCAACTTCGGCCCTGGCTGAGACCGTGAGGGGCCAACTACTTTCACTACTAGAACATAACAATGTTAAGGCATCTGCTAGTAACAAAAAGCCAAAAGATAAGGGAAAGGCTAAGGTAGTCAAAGTAGCCTCTGATGAAGATAAGGAAGCTATGGATGATGATGACTGGGAATCGTTGAATCCCAATAGGATAATAAGAAAGAAAAGAAGGCTATAAAAAAGAAAGTTGAATCCGCCGATGTTGAGAAGATGATTGTTAATTTGGAGAAAAAGTTTGAAAAGAAGCTAGAAACTAAAGAGGTGTCGGAGGTGGACAAACTATTTGAAGATGATGAAGCAGTTCCTTACAAATTCAAGATGCCTACTTTCGCTAAATATAATGGCATAGGAAATCCTCACTTACATGTTAAGTAGTACATCACCACCATGCAGTCTGCTAAAGCTACCAAGGCTCAAACCTTAAGGTATTTCATGCTTTCCCTTGATCCTCTAGTACAAAAATGGTTTAATACCTTAAAGAAAATACCCAAGAAGATTGGGATTTACTGTACAAGGCCTTCATCCAATAGTATGGGTATAATGTTGAGTTGAAAGTAACCCAAATGGAGGTGAAGACTATCAAAGAGAAGGCCTTGTTACTAATTTCATGCTACTAAAAAACTAATATCAAAATACTTTAACAAAACATTAAAAAGGAAGCATGTTATGGCTACTGTAAATATAAACAAGTCAATAAACTCAAACCTCCATTGTTGGTTCCATCACAATTCGTATTCTAGTTGAACAATAACAAAGACAGTGTGTGCTGCATTTGATGGATTCTTTTGTTGTTTTGTTGATTCTTTAAGTCCAAGCTTTTGAAAAAATTTTGAAAAAGAGTCTATATAATTTTTGAATAAAATTTTAATTTGAAAAGTCCCAATTCTCTTTCAGTGTATTTTAATGTAGCATTTTTAGGCAACTAAAATCAAAAACCTAGTCTGTTATGGAAATTAAAAAAATGTTTTGGAAATAAAATAAAAAAATCAACTAAAATATGGTTTCGGCGAAAACTGCATGCGACAAGCTAAGGGCGAGCAAAACTGCTCGCGGGGCACAATTTTGCTACAAGTTTTGCTTGCGGGCAAATTGGTCCGTGGCCAATTTGCCGCAAGCAAAACCTGCAGCGAACTGGCCCAAGCCAATTCGTCACCAGCGACTTTCGTCACCGATTTTTTTATTTATTATTTATTATTTATATATTATTATTTTTTTAAAAAAAATTAAATGAATGAAAGGTAAAATAAATATTATATTATATTAAATTAAATAATAAATAATAAATAATATAAATAAATATACCATAAAAATTATTTTAGACTGTTTTAAAATCTTTGGACTGGATTGGATAAAAAATTAGGGGTCTACAATTTGCCCCCTGCTTGAGCAATCTGAGACTACAGCAAAAGAGAGAGAAAAAAATGTGATTTTTTGATAGAGTTTAGAGCAAAACTGGACTTTATACCAAAGGTTGGTTTGAGTTCTGGACTCAAAAATAATTTAGGTTCTGGACATGGAATAAGTTCTGGACTTAAAAAATAATTTGCGATTCTGGACCCAGGGTAAGTTCTGGACTTAAAAATTAATTTGGGTTATGGACCCGAGGTAAGTTCTAGACTTAAAAAATAATTTGGGTTCTAGACCTGAGATAAGTTCTGGACTTAAAAATAATTTAGGTTCTGGACCCGAGGTAAGATCTTAACTTAAAAAATAATTTGGGTTCTGGACCCAGGGTAAGTTCTAGACTTAAAAAATAATTTTAGTTCTGGACCCGGGATAAATTATGGACTTAAAAAATAATTTGGGTTCTGGACCCAAGATAAGTTTTGGACTTAAAAAATAATTTGGGTTCTAGACCCAAGGTAAGTTCTAGACTTAAAAATAATTTTGGCTATGGACCCAAGGTAAGTTCTAGACTTAAAAATAATTTGGGTTCTGGGCCCGAGGTAATTTCTGGACTTAAAAAATAATTTAGGTTCTGGACCCGAGGTATGTTCTAAACTTAAAAAATAATTTGGGTTCTGGACCCGAGATAAGTTCTAGACTAAAAAAAATTTGGATTTTGGACCCGAGATGTAACACCCCTATACCCCGTATACGTACACAGCATGCTATTACGATCGTAATATACGTATACTGAATATAGAAATGCCACGGTTTACTAACAAACGACTCACTTCTTTTAAATAATATAAGCAGACTCAAAACATTTAAGTTATATTATAAAACACAAAAGATAAAATGTTTATTCAAAATGCAGCGGAAAATATAACAAATATTTACAAATACATATACATCAAAACTCAAGTTTTACAAAACATAAAATATATACATGTTTGGCAGTATGTCTTTGATCTTTAAGCTCCACTATCAACACCTCAAAATCTAGACTCTACTCAGCCTAGAGGAACTCTCCGGTTCTTCCCTGTCACCTGCGCGATGAATCACACTTGCGCTAAGCCAACGGCTTAGTGGTACAAACTACAATAATACTATGCTTTAATGCAATGCCATTGTCACACAATCAATTTTCATACACCATTAAAAAGGATATTATATTTTAAAACCTTACATTGTTCAATATCATATCAAAACATTCATGTTGTATCTTCATAGTTTCATTACTCAACATAGCTTCCCATGCCACATTCATAACCATGTTACACATCATGTATCTCATCATTCATTGATTTCACAATTCAAGAATCACATTAAAAACAAAGACAAGCATGGGCCCAAAAGACACTAATATGCCATTCAACTTTTCAGAGTTAATGTTTTGGTTTAATTATCACATTCATCATTATCATTATCCCACCTAGGCTTCAAGGATTTAGGTTCAACCAAGCTTCAAGGGGAACAAAGCATGCTAAGTATCAACCCAACTTGGCTTCAAGAACCAAACCCAACCTAGCTTCAAGGGTTGTAACATCTCAATTAGGCTTCAAGGACTAGACCCAACCAAGCTTCAAGGGGAGTTAAGCATGCTAAACTTCAACCCAACTTGGCTTCAAGGATCAAGCCCAACCTAACTTCAAGAGATTGTTACTATGGGCATGCCACCAACAACAAAACTCTGAAAATGGAATAACACATTAGACACACAATTCATTCATTATTTCATTATCAATTTCATTCTCATTTTCTCATCATCACTTAGGCAACCATGCCTCAATCATCTCATTTGCATCATTATCATTATAGCCAACAACCATGGCTCCTCATCTCATCAATAGAGTATACATAATTAAATGCATTGAATATCATCATCTAGGCCAACATGCCCCACTTATTTCATTTGACTCATCATAACCAATCACATTGGCTTCACAATTAATTATATCTCAATTCATCATTCAATTGTACACAACCAATTGCATTAACATATATTTTAAATGCTCATCAATCATTCACATTATACAAATCATAACATTCATCAAATGTATTAACAATGTAATCAATTACTTAACATATGTACAACCAAATATGTTAAGTATCAAAATCATGTAAATGTATGCAACCATGTAGTTTGTACTTACCTCGAAACCAACTCACACCAATCTATACACTTCCTCCTCCAAGAATCCTCAACACTTAGGTTAGGGCAATTCAACTTGTTCACAACCTAAACCAAAGGTAATCATACACACTCACTTAGAAATACATATAAGATAATAAAGCTAAGAACCAACTAGAGCAAACTCTAAACATGACACCCTCAACAAACACGGGCGTGTCCCTGACTGTGCCCTAACTCCACAACACATAAGCTTTGACACGCTCAGAACCACAGGCGTGTCACTGAACGTGTAATACATTCTGTCTCACAGAAACATTGACACGTCCAACAACATGGGCGTGCTCATGGCTGTGTCAATCCTTCACCCAAACAGTAGCTATGACACACTCAGTGACATGGGTGTGTCACTGGACGTGTAAATGCTACTGCAACACAGAACCATTGACACACCCAAAGACCTGGCCGTGCTCACGGGCATGTCAGGCCAAAAATGCAGATTCCGACAACATCAACACTACATCCAACAAACCACTTCCTTCCACCATTATCCACTCCAAATCAACTTAACTAAACACACCCATAAATCAATATAACTTACAAAAACACCAAAACACTCAAAACATACATCAAACACAAATCATAATCATCATCACAAACCCAAAACACAACCACAACACTTTCTCTTTCCTTCAATCAAACCCCAAAATCAAAATCAAATAAACCAAATACTCTCAAACACCGCACATTCAAACATAATCACACTATCACACATCAACAATCAAACTCAAACATAACTTCAAATAAAACAAGGGAAATCAAGAGAGAACTTACCAAAGTTGATGAAACTTCACAATTTTCCAACTTAATCACTTGATTCTTCCTTCAATTAGCTCTAAGAAATCAAAAACCCTCTATTGCTCTCTTGTGTCTTTGATAGCCGGCCACCCAAATGGAAAAGAAGAAAATGAAGAAGGAAATGAAGCAAAGTCAAATATTTTGTCTCCTCTCAAATCTCCACCAAGTGTTTTAATAATATAATATTCAAATTTCTCTCTTCCATTCATTTAATTTCCATTAATTATTTAATTAAAAATAAAAATAACAAAATATCTTCTTTTGACTTTCCCATATTGACGTGTATATGTTGTATATATTTCCATATATACAACATATACACTCTCTCTTTAATTCTTTTCTCTTTCCAATTTAACATATACCTTAAATCCAAATACAACAATAATTGCTTCAAAACTTTTAGGGCATTCTTTGGGATATTACACGAGATAAGTTCTGTACTTAAAAAATAATTTGGGTTTGTGAGCGGGAATTTTTGCCCCCACTTCCGGTGGAATGGTTCTTGCGACATCGGCACTATTTAGGCTCGGGACCTTAGAGAATATGGACCTAGGTCCGAAGAAAATGGAGTCGCCACCCGGACGGGCCGGGAAAAAGAAAGGGGTGGATGACTCGATTCCTAAGTGTGAGCGGGGATTTTCTCCTCACTCCCGGTGGAATGGTTCTTACGACTTCGACACTGTTTAGGCTCGGGACCTTAGAAAACACAGACCTATGGCCGAAGAAAATGGAGTCGCCACCCAGACGGGCTGGGAAAAAGAAAGGGGTGGATGACTCGATTCCTAAGGAATCCCCAACCCCCTAATGGGTTCGGAAAGTTGGGTACGTGTGGGGAAGGTGAGAAATGGCCCAGCACCCCCACAACGCCCAGTTCATTGGAACCGACCTCCTTTACAGGTCTTAATATTATAAAATTCTTAAATATAACAACATTATCCATACTACACACAATAAAAAAGAAAGCATCATTATATTAAAATCAAAGCAATGTCCAAACAAAGCAAATAAATGGACACCCATCCAAGGATGGAAACATGTCCTTACATCACATGCCTAAATAGGACACCCACCAAAAGGTAGAAACATGCCCTTTACATAGGTTCTAAAATAGAAAAGCAAATTAAATTACATGATGTTTAACTAATGAGGTACCCACCAAGTGGAAACATACCTCTTACAACTTTTGGAAATCTAAATTAATTGATAAAAGTAAAGAATTATTCATCATAAATAAATCATTCATCAAAGCCATTAATCAAAATATAAAATAAACATCCATCCATGATAAATTAAATAAATCAAGTATTGAAATTAAATAAATTAAAGCATAAGAGATAAATCAAAGTATAATCAAATGTGGAATTAAATAAAGCAAATAAAAGTCCAATTATAGCTACTGTGACTTTTGTGGAATTAAAATAGATTAGGGTTTTATGTTTTAAAAGATTGGTAAGACTCTTTGATTAAACAAATTAAGGTTTGAATGGTGAAATCATGAAACTAGGGTTTTAGACACTTTAAAATACTTTGATTTGTGATTTTTGGTTAATGGGTTTCTAAGTTACTATGTAAGTTTAATCTATTTATGGTTTTATGGATTTTCCTGCTGGGGAAATAGAAATCATGCGAGCAAAATAGCATAGTGATTCCTGCGGGCGAAATAGCCCATGGGCCCGTGCGACTGTTTTTTCGTCGTCGATTTTTCTAACTCTGATTTTTATTTTTTTGATTTTGATTTGTTTATTTTTATTTTTTATTAATAAAAATTATATGATAAAGCAAAAATTATTTAATTAAAATTATTTTGGACCAATTGGACAACAAAAATCATTATGGACTAAATAAAACAAATTGAACCGGATTGGGTTAAAATTAAGGGTCTACACTAAGGAGTCCCAACCCCCTAATGGGTTCGTAAAGTTGGGTACATGTGGGGAAGGTGAGAAATGGCCCAGCACCCCCACAACGCCCGGTTCATTAGAACCAGCCTCCTTTGCATGTCTTAATATTATAAAATTCTTAAATATAATAATATTATTCATATTACATGCAACAATTAAAATAAAGCATTATTATATTAAAATCAAAGTAATGTCCAAATAAAGCAAATAAATGGACACCCGTCCGAGGATGGAAACATGTCCTTACATTGTTCATGTCTAAACTAAATAGGACACCTATCGAAAGGTGAAAACATGCCATTTACATTGGTCCAAAATATAAAAACAATTTAAATTACGTATAAAATAATTAATGAGGTACCCACAAAGTGGAAACATACCTCTTACAATTTTAATACTAAAACAAACAAATAATAATCATGATAATAAAGAAAATATCCATCCATGATAAATTAAATAAATCAAACTAAGTAAATCAAGCATTGAAATTAAATAAATCAACCATCAAAATATATAATAAAGTATATAATAAAATCTAAAATTAAATAAAGCAATAAATATATAAATTTAGGGTTTTGAATTGAGGTTTCATCATTTAGGTTTTAGGGTTCTTTTTGAGGTTGTTGGGATTATGAAATTCAGGGTTTAAGAAATTTTAAGGTTTCTATGAAACTAGGGTTTAGGAATGAAGTCATTGGAATTAGGGTTTGGGTCTAGGTTTGGGACTTAAGCAACTGGAGTTAGGGTTTTAGGTTTTCTGGAATTAAAGAATTTTGATGTTTTAGAATTTGATCAAGGCTTTGGTGTTTTGAATTTTGAAAATAGATTTTATAAATTTAGGGCCAGAATTTAGAAAATCTTTTAGAGTTTTGGAAAATTAAGAAAACAATTAGGGTTTTGGGAATTAATAAAATGATTTAAGGTTTTGGAAAATTATGAAAACGATTAAGGTTTTAGGAATTAATAAAAAATATAGAGTTTTTGAAATTGGAAAGCAGATTAGGGTTTTTAGCAACTGGGCAATTAGATTAGGGTTTTGATAATGTTTTGTGATTATATGAACATTAAACTCAAATCATGTTATTTAAATTAAGTAATCAAGACTACGAGGTTTAAGTTAACTACTGGACCTAAACAACTTCTTAATCTTCAAACTTCTGTGTATAAATTAAATAAGTTGTAACTCAAGGATGAAACTACTTTGAATTCAAATAAATTAAAGAATTAAATCAAACCTCCATTCGTTGGTTCCACCAAATTATTTTCTGGATGAACAATAACAAAGGCAATGTTGCTGCCTTTGATGGGTTGATGATTGATTAATGTTTGCTGGGTTGATGATTGATGAATGCTTGCTGCTAATCTTCTCTGTTTGTTGCCGTCTCTTTTTAATATTCCTCCTCAGGTTTCTTCTCCAGGGTTTTATTTTTTTTCGTCCCCCCTTTTTGTTCTTTTTTAATGTGGTATTTATAGGAAAATAAAGAGTCATAATCCTATTTTAATAAGAAAATATGATTTGTTTAGGAAAAATTAGAAAACTGGGTAAAACAAGGTTTGGTAAAAAAATTGGCAGTGCACGGGCTGTCGGGCCCGTGGGCTGCACTGGCAAAAAGGGGCGCAGCAGGCCAATTCGTGCAAGAACTGGCTGTGGTGAACTGGGCAGTGCCCAATTCGCCGCATATGCCATCTGCAGCGAATTTGGGACTGCCCAATTCGCCATATATAATTTCTGCAGCGAAATGGGCTGCCTGCCGCGCTGCCGACGTAGCCGATCCGTCAGAATTTTTATTTTTTTCCATTTTTTTTATATTTTTTATTTTTATTAAAAATAACTATTAAATATTATTAGTAATTGAAATATTATTAAAATAAATAAAATACCTCAAAAATTATTTTGGGCTATCGGATTTGAATGGGTAAAAAATAAAGGGTCTACAATTTGCCCCCTGCTTGAACTATCTGAGACTATAGCAAAAGAGAGTGAAAAGAAATAAGATCTTTGACTAATTTTTTATGAGGATGGGTACTTGGATTTGATTAGGGTACTTGGACCCGAGATTGAGTTTGATTTGGATACTTGGACTCGAGATTGGGTACTTGGACCCGAGATTGAATTTGATTTGGGTACTTGGACCTGAGATTGGATTCGATTTGGGTACTTGGACCTGAGATTGTATACTTGGACACAAGATTGAATTTGATTTGGGTTTGGGTGCTTAGACCTGAGAATGGATTGAATTTGGGTACTTGGACCCAAGACTAAATTTTATTTGGGTATTTGGACCCGAGATTGGATACTTAGACCCGAGATTGAATTTGATTTGGGTACTTGGACCAAAGATTGAACTTGATTTGGGTACTTGGACCTGAGATTGGGTACTTGGACCCGATGTAATATCCCAAACTATACCCTAAAATTTTTGGAATGATTATTGTTGAAATTGGATTAAATGATTTTAAAGTGTGTATAAAGGAATAAGAGGAAGGAGAAGTGTGTATATGTTGTATATATAGAGATATATACAACATATACAAGTCAACTAATGATATGGTCAAATGAGATTTATTGATTATTTAAAATGGAAATTAAATAAGTGGAAGATTATATTTTGGTTAATTATATGATTATAATATTTAATTGATTGGTGGATATTAAAAGACAATTTAAGTGGTTAAGAGAGGTGGCTTGGGTTCACTTTCCTATCATCTTCTTCTTTCTTCTTGTGCTTAACCGGCCACCACCATTAACAAGAAGGAAAGGGATTTTTGTTGCTTCCTAACTCAAGATTTGAAGGTGTTTCAAGAGATCAAGTTGGAGTATGAAGGGTTTTCATCACTTTTGGTAAGTTTCCAACTTGTTTCTTTGGTTTTCTTTTGAGTTTGTTTATTGAGGTTGTTGAATGGTTGGTGTATTTGTGTGTATGTTTGATTGTGGTGTGTTTGAGAGTGTTTGGTTTTATTGACTTTGATTTTTGGGGTTGGTTTGGAGGAAAAGTTAAGTTTGGTGATAGAAAGCAAGAGTTGTGGATTGCGTTGTGATGATGGTTGTGATTGTGTTTTGATGTATGTATTAAGTTGTTTTGGTGTTTATGCAAGTTTAGTATGGTTTATTGATGGTTTTGGGTAAGATTGTTTGGATTGTAAAAGGGTAAAGTATGATGTTTGTTGGATGTGGTTTTGAAGAGATTAAGTTTCCCTAATCCAAGTGTTGAAGGATTCTTGGAAGAGAAAGTGGTTAGATTGGTGTGAGTTGCTTTTGAGGTAAGTACAAAACTTACATGGTTGCATACATTTACATGACTTTGGGACTTAACACATTTGGTTGTAAATGTGTTAAGTAATCTATCACATTGTTGATACAATTGATAAATGCTATGATTTGCATAATGTGAAAGATAAAATGATCATTCAAAATGTAAGTACAATGCAATTGGTTATGTATACCCTAATGATGAGATGTGAAGCCATTGTTGTTGGCTATAATGATGTAAATGAAATATTGAGGCATTGTGCCTGGATGATTATGAGAAAATCAGAATGGAATTGAAAATGAAATAATGAAAGAATTGTGTGCCTAGTATGTTATTCAATTTTCAGAGTTTTGTTATTTGTGGCATGCCTAAAAGTAACAATCCCTTGAAGCTGGGTTGGGCTTGGTCCTTGAAGCCAAGTTGGGTTGATGCTTAGCTCCCCTTGAAGCTTGGTTGGGCCTAGTTCTTGAAGCCTAGTTGGGATGTTACATGTGAGATGTTTCTCATTGTGATAATGATTCGCCTACGGACTTGATAAATGTGATTATTTGACCAAAACATTAACTCTGAAATTTGAAGGGCATATTAGTTTCTGTTGGGCCCATGCTTGTCTTTGCTTAAATGTGAACCATGAATGATGAAACAATTGAATAATATAATGTAATGTTATGTTATGAAATATGATATTCTTGTGTATTGTTTATAATGTTTGAAAGTATGACATTGGCATTACATTGAAGCATATTGCTATTGTGGTTTGTACCATTAAGCCTATGGCTTAGCGCTATTGTGGTTCATCGCGCAGGTGATAGGGTAGAACCGGAGTGTTCAGCTAGACCTAGTCGAGTCTAGGCTTATGATCCTTGTGAAGTGTAGATTATTGGACTTTAAGATCAGAGACGACCTACCAAGCATGTCTTGTAAACATTGTTTTTGTTGTATATATATATGTATATTTCGCTGCATAATAAACAAATGTTTTATCTTTTATGTTCTATAATATAATTTAAATATTCTAAGTTTTCTCATAAGGAATGTTTATTTAAAACAGTCTACGACATTCTTGTATCCAGTATACGTATATTACATATGTGGGTGTAAGTAGTGTGCGTATATTGGGTATAGGGGTATTACAATTGTTTTGGTATCAGAGCCTAGGTTTGAGATTCTCAACCTAGGTGAATTGTAAGAAAAAGAAAATTTTGATTTTAAAATATGGTTTTTGAATAAGATACGTGCTTTGGCACTAGCAGTTTCTGATCTTTGATGAGGTATATTCTGCTGTGTTTGCAGATATAGGTAGTGATGGCATCTCAATCATGTCAGTCCATAGAGGGTAGTGCTGAGAGTGTAGCTCCTCAGGAAGGTAGAGATGGAGGTAGTGTAATATCCCAAAGTATACCCTAAAAGTTTTAGAATATTTATTGTTGTATTTGGATTAAATGTATATGTTTAAGTGAAAAGAGAATAGAGGTAAGGAGGTGAGTGTATATGTTGTATATATATAGATATATACAACATATACAAGTCAAAGAAATGGGTGGTCAAAATAAGATATAATTAGTTTTAATTAATTAAATGGAAAATTGAATTAGTAAGTGGATGAAGATATTTGATTATTTTAATATTTAATTGCTTGGTGGAGGTTTAAAGAGAAGAAGTGGTTGACCTTGCCATTTATTCTTTTTCTTCTTCTTTCTTTGTTGTTGGCCGGGTATCACAATAGTAAGAGAGGAAGAGAGTTTTTGATTTTCCAAGCTCGTGATTGAAGGATGTTTCAAGTGATCAAGTTGGAAGTCTAAGAAGTTTCATCACTTTTGGTAAGTTTTCCACTTGATTCCCTTGTTTTCTTTTAAGTTTGTGTTGTGGGTTTGGTGTTTGATTGTTGATGGTATGTGTATATTTGATTATGGTGTATTTGAGGGTGTGTAATCTTCTTGGTATTGATTTTTGGGGTTGGAATGAAGAGAAAGTGTTAGGTTTGGTGGAAGAACAAGTGTTGTGTTTGATTTGTGTGTATGTGATGGTTGTGAATTGGTGTTTGATGTATGTTTTGAATTGTTTTGGTGTTTTTGCAAGTTATTATGGTTTATGGGTGTATTTAGTTAAGTTTGTTTGAAGTGGAAAATGGTGGAAGTAAGAGGTTTGTTGGATGTGTTGTAGTTGTTGCCGGAATCAAGATTTTGACCTGACACTCCCATGAGCACGGTCAGGACTTTGGGTGTGTCAATGGTTCTATGTTATTGGATGGGTGACACGAGCAGTGACACGCCCATGTCACTGAGCGTGTCACAGCTTCTATGTTTTAGTAGCATTGACACGTCTAGTGACACGCCCATGTCACTGAGCATGTCATGGCTACTGTGTTGAGGGAGGATTGACACGGCCAGTGACACGCCTATGTCACTGAGCGTGTCAAAGCTTCTGTGTTGTGGTTTTAGGGCACTGTCAGGGACACGCCCGTGTTGTTGAGCGTGTCATGTGTAGAGTTTGCCTTAGTTGGTTCTTAGCCTTATTATCTCATGTGTATCTCTAAGTGAGTGTGTATGATCACCTTTGGTTTAGATTTTGAAAAGAGTTGAGTTACCCTAATCCAAGCGTTGGAGGATTCTTGGAAGAGGAAGTGTTTAGATTGGTGTGAGTAGCTCTTGTGGTAAGTACAAACTTACATGGTTGCATACATTTACATGACTTTGAGACTTTACACATTTGGTTGTAAATGTGTTAAGTAAGTTATTACATTGTTAATACATTTGATTAATGTTATGATTTGTATAATGTTAAAGATATGATGATCATTTAAAATGTATGTCCAATGCAATTGGCTATGTATACTTTAATGATGAGATGTGAAGCCATTGTGTTGGCTGTAGTGATGCAAATGGAATAATTGGGGCATGATTGCCTAGTTTAATTATGAGAAATGAATTGTGAAAGAGATTGATAATGAGATAAATGAATTAATTGTGTACCTAGTATGTTATTCAATTTTCAGAGTTCTGGGTTTGGCAGCATGCCTATGAATTGCTGGACAGGTGAAAAGACCGGGTCGTAAGCCGAGTCCAGTTGATAAATGTGGAATATGATATTTTTGAGGTGAAAATACCGGGTCGTAAGCCTCAAAAATAGTAACAGTCTAGCCCGGTTGAGGACCAAGATACTAGGTCCCTAGGGTCTAGCCGGGTTGAGGTCCAAGAGACTGGGTCTGTTACATTATCCATGGATAGATATATATGTATCGCCTACGGGCTTGATGAATGTGATTATGGACCAAAGCAGTAACTCTGAACTTTGAATAACATATTAGATCCTTTTTGGGCCCATGCTTGTCTTTGTTTCAATGTGAATCATAAATGGTAAAACAATTGAATAAGATAATGAAATGTAATGTTATGAATTATAACATTTTGAATATGATCTCTCTTGTTGAAAGTATGACGTCGTAATTGCATTAAAGCATATTGTTATTGTGGTTTGTACCACTAAGCACGATTGTGATTCATCGCACAGGTGATAGGGTAGAACCGGAGAGTTCAACTAGACCGAGTCAAGTCTAGACTCTGAAGTGTTGATTGTGGGCTTAAAGATTAGAGACGAACTGCCAAACATGTATAAACTTTATGTTTTGTAAATATTTATTTTGATATATATGTATGTGTAAATAACGCTACATTTTCCGCTGCTTAATAAATATATGTTTTACTTGTTATGTTCCATAATATATATATATATATATGAAATGTTTTAAATTTTCCTCATATTATTGTAGAAGAGAAAATTTGGGTTGTCATATATAAATCGTGGCACTCCTGTATCCGGTATATGTATAGTATATATGTAGTAGTATGTAGTGTGCGTATACGGGGTATAGGGGTGTTACAAATGTTTTAGTATCAGAGCCTAGGTTTGAGATTCTAAACCTAGGTCAATTGTAAGAAAAAGAAAATTTTGATTTTAAAATATGGTTTTTGAATAAGATACATGCTTTGGCACTGGCAGTCTCTGATCTTTGATGAGGTATTTTCTGCTGTGTCTGCAGATATAGGTAGTGATGGCGTCTCAGTCACGTCAGTCCGTAGAAGGTAGTGCTGAGAGTGTAGCTCCTGAAGAGGGTAGAGATGGAGCTAGGGTTGAGAGAGCTGGAGAGGCACCTGTTCCTGTGCCAGAGAGACCAACAGCTGATGAGGTTCCGCCAGTTTGGTTAAGACATGTGGTAGAATTATTGAGGCAAGCTCCGGTGCATTAGCCGCCACTGCCACCACAGCCACAAGTGCCGGTGAGACATTATGATAAATTGAGAAAGTATGGGGCTGAGGATTTCTTTGGTACTACAGATCCTGCAATAGCTAAGCAGTGGTTGGATAGAGTGCAGAGGGTATTTATTCAGTTGCAAGCTACTCCTAAAGAGAAATTTGATTATGCTAGATCCTTATTGCAGAAAGATGCTTATGATTGGTGGAAGACGGTTCCTCATGCTATGGATGATCCACCGACTTTGTTTTATAGTGATTTTCTGCGGGAATTTGAGCAGAAATATACTCCGAGGGAGTATAAGGATGCCAAGAACATGGAATTTCTAAATCTTAGGCAGGAGAACCAGACAGTGACAGAGTATGAGATTGATTATATCCGATTGAGTCATTATACAGGTGGAATTATTTCAGATGAGATTGATCGGTGCAGGAGATTTGAGGAGGGATTGAGGCCCTCTATTATGTGTATTGTTGCTGGTTCTCGGTACCAAGACTTTTCTCAGTTAGTTGCCATAGCTAGAAGTTTTGAGAGAGCACAGGGTATTGCAGCAGCTGCTACCGAGGAGGAGACCAGAGTTAGGAGATCCCAGTTTGAGGCAGGGTCTTCGTCTATGAAGAGAGGCCAAGGAAGTTTTATTCTGAGAGTCAGTAGGAGCCTGAGGCAGTCGGGTAGGTCAGTTCAGTATCAAAGGCAGAGGCCGAGACCTACAGTTTCTGTAGCTAGTGCTCCGACTGCAGTGGTTCAGAGGTCTACTCCACCTACATGTGTCCATTGTGGTAGGACACATGGGGGTGTTTGTTGGAAGATTGGTGGATCAGCTGTGTGTTTCAGATGTGGATCGCCTGACCATTTCATTAGAGATTGTCCTGAGATGCAGGAGCATAGTCAGGTAGATTCTGCAGTTTCTCGACCTAATGTGAGAGGAGGTCAAAGTGGCAGAGGTGTTAGTAGAGGTGGTTGACCTGGGATTAGTCAGAGAGGAGGCTCTACATCCGAAGGCAGTAGGCCAGATGGGGCTGGGTCTTCTCAGCTAGTGTATGTGATTTAGAGGCAACCGGATGCTTCAGCAGTCATTGCGGGTACATTTTCTTTATTTGGCATTTCAGTTCTTGCTTTGATTGATCCAAGATCTACTCATTCATACATAAGTGCATCTATCTTGCCTGTGTCTGAATTGCATTTAGAGTCCTTAGGATTTGATGTGTTGGTGACAAATCCTTTAGGGCATAGTGTGGTAGTTAGCAAGGTGCATCGTGATAGTTCAGTTGTGGTGCAAGGTGAGGAGTTTCTTGGTGATTTGATTGAAATGCCTTTTAAGGAGTATGATTTAATTTTAGGTATGGATTGGTTGTCTAAGCATGGAGCTGTGGTAGACTGTCAAAAGAAGTGTGTTACCCTGAGAACCAGTGATGGTAAAAGTGTGATGGTATCTAGTGAACAGAGGCAACTTGCATCCTTGTTTGTTTCAGCTGTTGCAGCTAGGAAGTTGATTAGAAAAGGGTGTGATTCTTATCTTGCTCATGTTGTGGATACCAGAGTAGTGGGTTCTCAACTTGATAGTATACCCACAGTTGCGAAATTTCCAGATGTTTTTTCGGAGGAGTTGCCAGGTTTACCCCCTGAGAGAGAGGTTGAGTTTGGTATCGATTTGTTGCCTGGTACCACTCCCATCTCTATTACTCCTTATTGAATGGCACCTGCTGAGTTGAAAGAGTTGAAGGTGCAGTTGCAGAGTTGTTGGATAAAAGGGTTTGTTCGCCCTAGTGTTTCTCCGTGGGGAGCACCTGTTTTGTTTGTGAAGAAGAAGGATGGTACTTTGAGGTTGTGCATTGATTATAGGCAATTGAATAAGGTGACTATTAAGAATAAGTATCCATTGCCTAGGATTGATGATCTCTTCGATTAGTTAAAGGGAGCAGCAGTGTTTTCCAAGATTGATTTGAGATCAGGGTACCATCAGTTGAGAGTCAGAGTTGAAGATGTTCCTAAGATAGCTTTCCGCACAAGGTATGGGCATTATGAGTTCTTAGTGATGCCTTTTGGGTTGACAAATGCACCTGTAACATTTATGGATTTGATGAATAGGGTGTTTAGGCCCTATCTAGATCAGTTTGTGGTGGTCTTCATTGATGATATTTTGGTATATTCGCATAATAAGGAGGATCATGACAAGCATTTGCGGATTGTATTGCAGACCTTAAGAGAGAAGCAATTGTATGTTAAACTGTCGAAATGTGAGTTTTGGCTTGATCAAGTGACTTTTCTCGGTCATATAGTTTCAGCAGATGGTATAAGAGTTGATCCAAATAAAGTTGAGGCCATTTTGAATTGGAGTCCACCGAAGTCTGTGACTGAAGTCAGAAGTTTTCTGGGTTTGGCGGGCTATTATCGATAGTTTGTGAAAGGTTTTTCTTTGATAGCTACTCCACTCACCAGATTGCTTCGGAAGGGAGTTAGATTTGTGTGGACAGATCAGTGTCAAGCAAGCTTTGAGCAATTGAAAGAAATGTTGACTCAAGCTCCTGTTCTTACTTTGCCTATGGAAGATAAACCATATGTGATTTACAGTGATGCTTCACATAATGGTTTAGGTTGTGTTTTGATGCAAGAGGGTAAAGTCATAGCTTATGCTTCTCGGCAGTTGAAGCCACATGAGCTTAATTATCCGACGCATGATTTGGAATTGGCAGCTATAGTTTTTGCTTTGAAGATTTGGCGACATTATTTGTATGGGGAGAAGTGTTTCATTTACACGGATCATAAGAGTTTGAAATATTTGGGGGTTCAGAGAGAGCTTAATCTTCGGCAAAGACGATGGTTGGAGCTTTTCAAAGATTACGACTGTTTGATTGATTATCATCCTGGTAAGGCAAATGTTGTTGCTGATGCCTTGAGTCGAAAGTTTTTAGCAGGTTTGACTGTTTATTCGCTCTCGTTGCTTGTTGAGTTAAGAGCGTTGCATGCTAGTTTTGAATCATGTGATGATGGTGAATTGTTGGCTCAGTTACAGTTGAGACTGGTGTTGTTGGATCAGATTAAAGAGGCTCAATTGGCTGATGGAAAAATTCAGAAAGTTGTATCAGAATGCCAAAAAGGATAGAATCAAGATTTCTATATGAGAGACGATGGTAGCCTTTGGTTTAAGGATAGATTGTGTGTTCCTGATGATGCTAGTTTAAGAAAGATTATTTTGGAGGAAGCACATCAAGCGGTTTTTGCTATGCACCCTGGGAGTACTAAAATGTATCATGATTTGAAGCAACATTATTGGTGGTCAGGTATGAAGAGGGACACAGCGGAGTTGGTATCCAAAGTCAGAGGGTGAAAGCTGAGCATCAAGTTCCAACAGGGTTGCTTCAACCTTTAGCAATGCCTGAATGGAAATGGGAACGTGTGACAATGGATTTTGTGTCTAGTTTGCCATTGACTCAGAAGAAGCATGATGCTATCTGGGTGATTGTAGATCGATTGACGAAGACAACTCATTTTCTTCCAGTTAGAATGGATTATTCTCTTGAGAAGTTAGTTGAGCTGTATATTAGTGAGATAGTAAAATTGCATGGAGTTCCAATTTCTTTGGTGTCTGATCGAGATCCTCGATTTACTTCAAGATTTTGGAAGAGTTTACATGGTGCTTTGGGTTCTCGATTGCACTTTAGCATTGCTTTTCATCTGCAGACAGATGGGCAGTCAGAGAGTGAATACAGATTTTAGAGGACATGTTGAGAAGCTATGTCATTGAATTCTCTGGAAGTTGGGATAGATTTTTGCCATTAATGGAATTTGCTTATAACAACAGTCATTAGTCTAGTATTAAAATGGCACCTTATGAGGCATTGTATGGAAGAAGATGCATAATGCCTCTGTGTTGGAATAAGTTGGAGAAGGCAAATTAGTCGGTCCTGATTTTATTAAAGAAACGGAAGAGAAGGTGAAAATAATTCGGGATCGATTGAAAGCAATTCAGATTTGAAGAGGAGAGACATAGAGTTTGATGTTGGAGATAAAGTATTTCTGAAAGTGTCTCCTTGGAAAAAGATTTTAAGATTTGGCCAAAAAGGGAAGCTAAGTCCTCGTTTTATTGGACCATATGAAGTATTAGAAAGAGTTGGACCAGTTGCTTATCGACTCGCTTTGCCGCCTGAGTTGGATAGAATTCATAATGTCTTCCATGTTTCTATGCTGCGGAGGTACAAATCAGATCCATCTCATGTTTTGTCAATTGAATCTATTGAGGTGAGTCCAAATCTAACTTTTGAAGAAGAACCAGTTGCTATTTTGGCACATGAAGTGAAAGAGTTGAGAAATAAGAAAGTACCACTTGTCAAGGTTCTTTGGAAGAATCATAAAAAGGAAGAGTTAACTTGGGAGAGTGAGCAAGCGATGCAAAATTAGTATCCTCAACTGTTTCAAACTTGAGATCAGGTAATTTCGAGGACGAAATTTCTTTTTAGAGGGGGAGAATTATAATATCCCAAAGTATACCCTAAAAGTTTTAGAATATTTATTGTTGTATTTGGATTAAATGTATATGTTTAAGTGAAAAGAAAATAGAGGTAAGGAGGAGAGTGTACATGCTGTATATATAGAGATATATACAACATATACAAGTCAAAGAAATGGGTGGTCAAAAGAAGATATAATTATTTTTAATTAATTAAATGGAAAATTGAATTAGTAAGTGGATGAAGATATTTGATTATTTTAATATTTAATTGCTTGGTGGAGGTTTAAAGAGAAGAAGTGGTTGACCTTGCCATTTATTCTTTTTCTTCTTCTTTCTTTGTTGTTGGCCGGGTATCACAATAGCAAGAGAGGAAGAGAGTTTTTGATTTTCCAAGCTCGTGATTGAAGGATGTTTCAAGTGATCAAGTTGGAAGTCTAAGAGGTTTCATCACTTTTGGTAAGTTTTCCACTTGATTCCCTTGTTTTCTTTTAAGTTTGTGTTGTGGGTTTGGTGTTTGATTGTTGATGGTATGTGTATATTTGATTATGGTGTATTTGAGGGTGTGTAATCTTCTTGGTATTGATTTTTGGGGTTGGATTGAAGAGAAAGTGTTAGGTTTGGTGGAAGAACAAGTGTTGTGTTTGAGTTATGTGTATGTGATGGTTGTGAATTGGTGTTTGATGTATGTTTTCAATTGTTTTTGTGTTTTTGCAAGTTATTATGGTTTATGGGTGTGTTTAGTTAAGTTTGTTTGAAGTGGAAAATGGTGGAAGTAAGCGGTTTGTTGGATGTGTTGTTGTTGTTGCCGGAATCAGGATTTTGGCCTGACACGCCCATGAGCACGGCTAGGTCTTTGGGTGTGTCAATGGTTCTGTGTTCTTGGATGGGTGACACGAGCAGTGACATGCCCATGTCACTGAGCGTGTCATAGCTTCTGTGTTGTAGTAGCATTGACACGTCCAGTGACACGCCCATGCCTGTCATAGCTACTGTGTTGAGGGAGGATTGACACGGCCAGTGACACGCCCATGTCACTGAGCGTGTCAAAGCTTCTGTGTTGTGATTTTAGGGCACGGACAGGGACACGCCCATGTTGTTGAGCGTGTCATGTGTAGAGTTTGCCCTAGTTGGTTCTTAGCCTTATTATCTCATGTGTGTAACACCCCTTCCTAACCTACATGTGTAAGCCGAGTAGAGGCGCCACACTATCCTAACGTTGCTACCAATTTACTTCGTCAAATTTTAGTTCCGATTTTTATAGAAATTTTGCCATAGTTTCGCCTAGAAATTTGGATCCCAAGTGTCAACAAAACTTGTTTTTCTGATTTTTGAAAACACTTTACACAGACCAATGTGAATACTATCAAATTTAATACACTCCCAATGCATTCACCTTATACCCTCAACTACAAATCTGCAAGAAGAGTTCACACTTCTAATACAACATAAAGTAAAGGTTTATGATTATTACATACTACTAACATACAATTATAACATAGAAATTCTCTTTTATATTTATTCATATACATGCCACAACTAACTAACTCATAATGGAACTAAAAGATCTACCCCTGAGATTTGCTGTGGTCTGATCGTTGCTTTCCCAAGATTTATCTACTGCTCCGAACCTACGAGTCAAGAAAAACTTAACTCGCTGAGCATTGTCGCTCAATGGGTACTTTACCGATGAAAATATAAGTAAAACATGAAAGCCTTTGAAACAAAATGAAATAATTAAATCATAAATCAACCAACCTTAAACTAATGGAAGTTTCTGTACATTTAGTGTAAATATGCTTCCAACAAATGTAAAAACCATAATTCAAACTCATTTTTGCATTACGTGGTTTAAAAGAAACAAGACTTTGGATCAGGCTCTACTGGCATATAGAGAACCATAGCGATAAGGCAGTGGCCCTCACCACTGTAACATAGGTGGCCCTCACCACCGATATTAGAC
The DNA here is from genome assembly GCA_947685225.1 of Garcia nutans. Taxonomy (NCBI): domain Eukaryota; kingdom Viridiplantae; phylum Streptophyta; class Magnoliopsida; order Malpighiales; family Euphorbiaceae; genus Garcia; species Garcia nutans. The sequence goes on from CANTUV010000013.1 coordinate 7,385,168, forward strand.
CACAGGAATGGCCCTCACCATCCTGGTTGTAACCAATTCCGCTCTACGGCCTATACCCGTAGGTAACCGCCGGAGCATTCCAATCACAATTTCACAACATCTCCGCTCCACGGCCTATACCCGAAGGTAACCGCCGGGGCGTATCAAACACAATAAGTGGCAGTACTGCATAAGTTAGTATAGTGCACCATACCCTTATCCACCACTCCCACTATCCAGTAGAGCATAAAGATTATAATGATTCACTTTAAGTCTCAAACTTCATTTTAGAATGATTCGAGAAATCATTTTAATTCCCATCTCACTTTGCCATTTATGCCGCGCACCACATTCTTTAGTAAAACCATTACCCTTTTTCACATATTGAATATCCACAATAAACATATTAAACATTTCAAAGCATTCCTCAAAAGATCACAAATTGACCAAATGAATAGTGTCGCGGCACGAAAAATCGGCAACGCAAAATGGCATGACCAAATGAATAGTAAAATCTGGGTTTTTGTCAAAATTTCAGTCCACTTAAGCTATGCATTTGACCAGGTAAATGATCTTATTTTTGGCTGAAATTTCACAGAAAACTTATTTCATATGTTAACTACTTACACGTAAAATTTCGTTGAAAAATTCATTCATTTTCTGCCTCAAACAATTGTCACAAAAAGATCCAGAAAGCTGTCATTTTTAGACCATTTCGGCCCAAATATATGAAATACATAGGATAGTTTATTTTTCTTTTGCAAATCAATATTTAGACTTCTTTAATGATAAAGTGAAGATTCAAACACTTCCCTTTGATAACCTTTGCATGTTTAACTCAAATCAAACTAATTAATCAACTTGCCAAATTTTCTCAAAACATGTGGTTTCAATTAAATTTAAGCAACCCAAAATTAATTATTCAAAGGTAAAGTATCAAACCTTATTTCTTTAATTCCTCTTAGCTTTTCCTTCTTCTCCTTCCTTAATTCTTTATTTCTCCTTCAATAAATTCAAGATACAACATAAACCTTAGAAATTTAAAATAATAAGTTATCCTCCATTTCTTTTCAACCAAAACCCTAATCCAACCTTATTAAACTTTATACATCTTGATTCTTCCATTTAATCAATTAATCTCATCACTTACTTAAATTTTTTTCAATTCCACATAAAGACTCTAATCTCAAATCTCCCAATAAATATATAAATACCTAAAATTGATACTAAAATTAAAGTCTACATACTTGAAAACCTTAAAACTTACCTTGAAAATCAAACTTGGAAAAAAACTTGGAAGTCCTTTGGTATTTCCTATTGTGGCCGAAATTTGTAAGTGGAAAAGAGAGAAATTGGTTCTTCATTTCATAATATATATATATATAAGGGAAATGATGATCACCTTATGTGTTGGATAAATCCTTTAAGACCACTTGTCCATCTTTCTCTTTCTTCATTTAATACTCATGCTAAATGGTTACTTTTGATTGGTCAACAAGAGATTTTTATAGTTTTCTTTCCCATTACTTCTTCCCACTTGTCCCTCTTCTCATTGGATACCCTAAAGTTGTCCCGTGTTACCCATACGGTCCCGACACGAAACCGGGCCCACATTATGTTCCGGCGATTAATCGATCATATCTTTTAAACCATACAGTTCCACGAGTCATACTACATATAGTTTTGATCCTCTTGACCTCTACTTTCTATTTATAAGGTCTATTTTAGGTTTCCAAGTCATTTTGAAAAATTACCGATAAGCCCTCAACTTTTTACAAGATTCCCTTTAGGTCCTTTCCTTGCTCGGGTTTTCTTCCGGCTCCGTTTCTACTGACGATCGTTTCATATATCACCCCTCGTCATCCTCTACGTACTCATTTTTTTATTTCCTACTTTAAATTCATGTATAACTTTAATTGATAATGACCAAAATGCCCCTAGTCAAAATGTCTTCGTTTTTCTTTAACGGGACATTTCCTAGAAAAACCGTTACACGTCGTTGCGACCCGATTAATCTCTAGAATATTCTTTCGGGGTCGGATATGGGTACTATTAAGAACTTCCGACTCTTAATTTTTAAGTTTACATAGTTACCCCTAACTTTTGAGAAATTTTCACTTAGGTCCTTTTGATATCCCTTCCTGACCTTTCTGTCTTTATTTATTAATATCTTTTTACTCACAACTCCAAATTAAGTAATTCTTATTCCCACTGAAACTAGACATCCGGTGCTACATTGTGTCAAAATTTCAGGTCGATCCAAGTTATATCTGATTTTTGACGGTCCTTCGAAGTCAAGCCTACTATGCTGTCCTGAGGCAGCTTGCACATTGTCTACTAAATCCATCATATCTTATTCTTTACAGCTCTAAATTGAGTAATTTCAAGTTATACATCTATCTAAGACACAAATAAACAATTAAGTATTCTTTGAGACTCTCTAATTTTGTCATTAACTTAGATGAAATTCGAGCTCAAGTTATAGGTTATGTTTGTTTCTTACCAATCTGGGATTTGGGATGTTACAATGTGTATCTCTAAGTGAGTGTGTATGACCACCTTTAGTTTAGATTTTGAAGAGAGTTGAGTTGCCCTAATCCAAGCGTTGGAGGATTCTTGGAAGAGGAAGTGTTTAGATTGGTGTGAGTTGTTCTTGAGGTAAGTACAAACTTACATGGTTGCATACATTTACATGACTTTGAGACTTTACACATTTGGTTGTAAATGTGTTAAGTAAATTATTACATTGTTAATACATTTGATTAATGTTATGATTTGCATAATGTGAAAGATATGATGAGCATTTAAAATGTATGTCCAATGCAATTGGCTATGTATACTTTAATGATGAGATGTGAAGCCATTGTATTGGCTATAGTGATGCAAATGGAATAATTGGGGCATGATTGCCTAGTTTAATTATGAGAAATGAATTGTGAAAGAGATTGATAATGAGATAAATGAATTCATTGTGTGCCTAGTATGTTATTTAATTTTCAGAGTTCTGGGTTTGGCGGCATGTCTATGAATTGCTGGACAGGTGAAAAGACCGGGTCGTAAGCCGAGTCCAGCTGATAAATGTGGAATATGATATTCTTGAGGTGAAAAGACCGGGTCGTAAGCCTCAAAAATAGTAACAGTCTAGCCGGGTTGAGGACCAAGATACTGGGGCCCTAGGGTCTAGCCGGGTTGAGGTCCAAGAGACTGGGTCTGTTACACTATCCATGGATAGATATATATGTATCGCCTACAGGCTTGATGAATGTGATTATGGACCAAAGCAGTAACTCTGAACTTTGAATAACATATTAGATCCTTTTTGGGCCCATGCTTGTCTTTGTTTCAATGTGAATCATAAATGGTAAAACAATTGAATAAGATAATGAAATGTAATGTTATGAATTATAGGATTTTGAATATGATCTCTATTGTTGAAAGTATGACATTGTAATTGCATTAAAGCATATTGTTATTGTGGTTTGTACCGCTAAGCCTATGGCTTAGCGCGATTGTGGTTCATCGCGCAGGTGACAGGGTAGAACCGGAGAGTTCAGCTAGACCGAGTCGAGTCTAGACTCTGAAGTGTTGATTGTGGGCTTAAAGATCAGAGACGAACTGCCAAACATGTATAAACTTTATGTTTTGTAAATATTTATTTTGATATATATGTATATGTAAATACCGCTACATTTTTCGCTGCTTAATAAATATATGTTTTACTTGTTATGTTCCATAATATATATATATATGAAATGTTTTAAATTTTCCTCATATTATTGTAGAAGAGAAAAATTGGGTTGTCTTATATAAATCCTGGCACTCCTGTATCCGGTATACATATAGTACAAATGTAGTAGTATGTAGTGTGCGTATACGTGGTATAGGGGTGTTACAGCTAGGGTTGAGATAGCTGGAGAGGCACCTGCTCCTGTACTAGAGAGACCAGCTTCTGATGAGATTCCGCCGGTTTGGTTACGGCATATGGTAGAATTGTTGAGGCAAGCTCCAGTGCACCAGCTGCCACCGCAACCACAACTGTAAATACCGGTGAGGCAGTGTGATAAATTGAGGAAGTTCAAAGCTGAAGATTTCTTTGGTACCACAAATCTTGCATTAGCTTAACAGTGATTGGATAGAGTTCAGAGGGTATTCATTCAGCTGCAGGCTACTTCTAAAGAGAAATTTAATTATGATAGATACCTTCTGCAGAGAGATGCTTATGATTGGTGGAAGACGGTTCCACATGCCATGGATGATCCACAGATCCTGACTTATGGTGATTTTCTGTGGGAGTTTGAGTAGAAGTATACTCTGAGGGTGTATAAGGATGCTAAGAAGATGGAGTTCTTAAGTCTAAGATAAGATAATCGGACACTGATAGAGTATATCCAGTTGAGTCATTATGCTGGTGGGATTATTTCAGATGAGATTGACAGGTGCAGGAGATTTGAGGAGGGATTAAGACCCTCTATTATGTGTATTGTTGTTGGTTCTCGATATCAAGATTTTTTTTCAGTTGGTTGCCGCTGCCAGAAGTGTTGAGAGAGCACAGGGTATTGTAGCAGCTGCTACTAAGGAGGAGACTAGAGTTAGGAGACCCCAGTTTGAGGCAGGGTCTTCATCTACGAAGAGAGGTAAAGGACGTTTTGTTCTGAGAATCAGTAGAAGCCAGAGGCAGCCTAGTAGGTCAGTTCAGTATCAAAGGCAGAAACCGAGACCTACAGTTTCTGTAGCTAGTGCTCTGACCCCAGTAGCTCAGATATCTATTCCACCTACATGTGTTCATTGTGGTAGGGCACATAGGGGTGCTTGCTGGATGACGAGTGGCCCAGGAGTGTGTTTTAGATGTGGGTCACAAAATCATTTCATCAAAGATTGTCCTGAGCTACTAGAAGATAGACAGACTGATACTGCAGCTTCCCGACCCAGTGTCAGAGGAGGTCAGGGGGCAGAGGTTTTAGTAGAGGTGGTCGACCTGGGATCAGTCAGAGAGGAGGTTCTACATTCGAAGGCAGTAGGCCAGATGAGGCTGGGCCATCTCAGTGAGTGTATATGATGCAGAGGCAGCTAGATGCTTCGAACGTTATTGCGGGTACATTTTCTTTATTTGGCATTTCAGTTCTTGCTCTTATTGATCTAGGATCTACTCATTCATACATAAGTGCATCTATTTTGTCTGTATCTGAATTGCATAGTGTGGTAGTTAGCAAGGTGCACCAAGATAGTTCAGTTGTGGTGCAAGATGAGGAGTTTCTTAGTAATTTGATTGAAATGCCTTTTAAGGAATATGATCTGATTCTTGGCATGGATTGATTGTCTAAGCATGGAGCTATAGTAGACTGTCAAAATAAGTGTGTTACTCTGAAAACCGATGATGGTAGAAGTGTTAGTGAGCAGAAACAACTTGAATCCATGTTTGTTTCAGCTGTTGCAGCTAGGAAGTTGATTTGAAAAGGGTGTGATGTTTATCTTGCTCATGTTGTAGATACCAGATTAGTAGGTTCTCAACTTGATAGTATACCTACAGTTGCGGAATTCCTAAATGTTTTTCCTGATGAATTGCCAGGGATACCCCCTAAGAGAGAGGTTGAGTTTGGTATCGATTTGTTGCCTGGTACCACTCCCATCTCTATTACTCCCTATCGAATGGCACCTGCTGAGTTGAGAGAGTTGAATGTGCAATTGCAGGAGTTGTTAGATAATGGGTTTGTTTGCCCTAGTGTGTCTCCATGGGGAGCGCATGTTTTGTTTGTAAAGAAGAAGGATGGTACTTTGAGATTGTGCATCGATTATAAGCAGTTGAATAAAGTGACTATCAAGAATAAGTATCCTTTGCCTAAGATAGATGATCTCTTTGATCAGTTGAAGGGAGCAGCAGTGTTTTCCAAGATTAATCTGAGATCAGGGTACCATCAGTTGAGAGTCAGAGCTGAAGATGTATCTAAGATAGCTTTCCACACAAGGTATGGGCATTATGAGTTTTTGGTGATGCCTTTTGGATTGACAAATGCACCAGCAGTTTTTATGGATTTGATGAATAGGGCGTTTAGACCCTATCTAGATCAGTTTGTGGTGGTCTTTATTGATGATATTTTGGTGTATTCACATAATGAGGAGGATCGTGATAAGCACTTGCGGATTGTATTGCAAACCTTGAGAGAGAAGCAGTTGTATGCTAAGCTGGCTAAGTGTGAGTTTTAACTTGATTAAGTGACTTTTCTCGGTCATGTGATTTCAGCGGATGGTATAAGAGTTGATCTGAGTAAAGTTGAGGCCATTTTGAATTGGAGTCCACCGAAGACAGTGACTGAAGTTAGAAGTTTTCTGGGTTTGGCAGGCTATTATCGATGGTTTGTGAAAGGTTTTTCTTTGATAGCTACTCCACTCACCATATTACTTCGGAAGGGAGTTAGATTTGTGTGGTCAGATCATTATCAAGTAAGCTTTGAGCAGTTGAAGGAGATGTTAACTCAAGCTCCTATTCTTACCTTGCCTGTGGAAGATAAACCATATGTGATTTATAGTGATGCTTCAAATAATGCTTTAGGTTGTGTTTTGATGCAAGAGGTTAGAGTCATAGCTTATGCTTCTCGGCAGTTGAAGCCGCATGAGTTGAATTATCCAATGCATGTTTTGGATTTGGCAGCCATAGTTTTTCTTTGAAAATTTGGCGACATTATCTTTATGGGGAGAAGTGTTTCATTTTTACGGATCACAAGAGTTTGAAATATTTGGGGGGTTCAGAGAGAGCTGAATCTTTGGCAGAGACGGTGGTTGGAGTTGATTAAAGACTATGATTGTTTGATTGATTATCATCCTAGTAAGGCAAATGTTGTTGCAGATGCCTTGAGTCGGAAGTCTTTAGCAGGTTTGACTGCTTATTCGCTCTCGTTGCTTGTTGAGTTAAGAGCGTTGCATGCTAGTTTTGAATCATATGATGATAGTGCTTTGTTAGCTCATTTGCAATTGAGACCAGTGTTGTTGGTTCAGATTAAAGAGGCTCAGTTGGCTGATGAGAAAATTCAAAAAGTTGTGTCGGATTTCCAAAATGGGGAGAGTGTGAGCGGGATTTTTGCCTCCACTCCCGGTGGAATGGTTCTTGCTACTTCAGCATTGTTCAGGGCTTTAGAGAACACGGACCTAAGTCCAGAGAAAATGGAGTCGCCACTTGAACAGGCCGAGAAAAAGAAAGGGGTGGATGACTCGATTCCTAAGGAATCCCCAACCCCCTAATGGGTTCGGAAAGTTGGATACATGTAGGGAAGGTGAGAAATGGTGCAGCACCCCCACAACGCCCGATTCATTGGAACCGACCTCCTTTGCAGGTCTTAATATTATAAAATTCTTCAGTATAACAATATTATCCATATTACATGCAACAATTAAAATAAAGCATCATTATATTAAAATCAAAGCAATGTCCAAACAAAGCAAAAAAATGGACACCCATCCGAAGATGGAAACATGTCCTTCCATCATCAATGTCTAAACTAATAGGACACCCACCAAAATGTAGAAACATGTCCTTTACATTGGTCTAAAATATAAAAGCAATTTAAATTACATGATATTTAATTAATGAGGTACCCACAAAGTGGAAACATACCTCTTACAACATTTGGAAATCAAAATAAATCGATAAAAGTAAATAACCATTCATCATAAATAAATCATTCATCAAAGATATTAAGCATCAATCAAAATATATACTAAACATTCATCCATGACAAATTAAATAAATCAAGCATTGAAATTAAATAAATCAACCATCAAAGTATATAATAAACTACATAATCAAATCTAAAAATAAAGCAAGTAAAGATACAAATTAGGGCTTACTGTTTCTATTTAAAGTTCTTTAATTAACATTTAGGGTTTTGGGATTTTAGTATTATTATTATTATTTGTTTAACCTACTGTAAAGGTTTTGGAAAATTGGAATGGATTAGGGTTTCATGAATCAAATTAGGGTTTAGAGGTAACAATATGAAATTAGGGTTTTGGAATCTTAAGATATTAGGTTTATAACTCTTGGTTACTGGATTGTGATTTTAGGTTTACTGTATTGCATTTTAAGGTTTAGGTTTATAAGATTTTAAGGTTTTAAAGATTAGGATTTAGGAAAACTAGGGTTTACCGTATTAGTTTTAAGAGAATTATGGTTTTTGACATTTTGGAAAACATATTTGATTTTAGGATTTAAGAAAATAGTTTAGAGTCTTATAAAATAATTATGATTTTTAGAAACTGTAAAGTAGGTTAGGGTTTGGAGATTTAAGAAAAAATTTGGAAATTTTGGAAAAAAGTTAGAGGAAACGGTTTAGGGTTTTTTAAAGTTTCTTGGAAATAGGAGTAACGATTTAATGTTTTTAAGGTTTTTGAAAATAGAAGAAACGAATTAGGGTTTTTGGAGATATAAGAAATAAATTTGGGTTCTTAAGGTTTTTGGAAACAGAAGAAATAATTTAGGGCTCTTAAGGTTTTTTGGAAACTGAAGAAATAAATTTAAGTTATTGAAACAAAGATCAAATTATTATATATTTAAGGATCAATGTACTGTGTGCATGTTCTTATTAATCAAAGAAACAAAGCTACGTAAATATATAATCTATGATTAAAGATCAAACCTGCATAGTTGGTTCCACCAAAATTGACTTCTGGATGAACAAAACAAAGGCAGTGTGGCTACTTTTGATGAATTGTTAGTTGCTCGCTTGTTGCTAATCTTTTCTTGGTAGGGTTTTTTGTAATCCAAGTTTAAAAGTCCATGTTTTGATCCCCTAATCAAAGTCCCAATCTATAAGTTTCAGTCCCCTAATTCTGAGTTTTAAAGTATTATTTATAGGAAAAATTATAGGCCTAGTTCTAATTGTTTAAGGAAACTAAAATTAATTAAGAAAAGAAACCGAAACCAAATGGAATTTGGTTTCGGAAAAAAAATGAGTTGAAAAATTTCGTTGGCAAAAACTGCAAGCATTGGCGAGGACTACGAGAGCTGGCGAGCAAAAATTGCGAGCAATGGCAAAATTGGTTGGGCAGCTAGCCAATTCGCCTCAAGAATTTCATGCGGGCGAATTGGCCTTGGCCAATTCCATTTTTCGTCGCCGATTTTTTTATTTATTATTATTATTTTTTTATTTATTATTATTTTTTATTATTAACTTTACCATTTTTATTTTTATTAAAAATTATAAATAATAAATACTAAAATAAATATTATTTAATTAAAATAGCACAAAAAATATTTTGGACAATATAAAAAATAACGGACCGACTATGTCAAAAATTATGGGTCTACAGTTTGCCCCCTGCTTGAACGATCTGAGACTTTCAGTAGAAGAGAGCAAAAAGCAATATAATTTTTGACTGACTTTTGATTAGGATGGGTACTTGGTGTAGACCCTTAATTTTGACCCTAATTTGATATGGTCCTAATTAAAGGATGCCAGAATAAATTTGATCCGACTTTAAATATTTAAACCTAGTTTAAAATTTTTAAAGGAGTCAGTTCAGATTAAAGAGGCATATTGTGAGCGGGGATTTTTGCCCCTACTCCCGGTGGAATGGTTCTTGCGACTTCGACACTGTTTAGGCTCGGAGCCTTAGAGAACACGGACCTAAGTCTGGAGAAAATGGAGTTGCCACCCGGACGGGCCGGGAAAAAGAAAGGGGTGGATGACTCGATTCTTAAGTAATCCCCAACCCCCTAATGGGTTTGAAAAGTTGGGCACATGTGGGGAAGGTGAGAAATGGCCCAGCACCCCCACAACACCTAGTTCATTGGAACTGGCCTCCTTTGTACGTCTTAATATTATAATTACTTAAGTATAACAATATTATCCATATTACATGCAACAATTGAAATAAAGCATTGTTATATTAAAATCAAAGCAATGTCCAAGCAAAGCAAATAAATGGACACCCATCCGAGGATGGAAACATGTCCCTACATCATCCATGTATAAACTAATAGGACACCCACCAAAAGGTAGAAACATATCCTTTACATTTGTCTAAAATATAAAAGCAATTTAAATTACATGATATTTAACTAATGAGGTACCCACAAAATGTAAACATACCTCTTACACATTTAATACTAAAACAAGCATATAATAACAATAAAGAAAACATCCATCCATGATAAATTAAATAAATCAAGCATTGAAATTAAATAAATCAAACACCAAAGCATATAATAGACTGCACAATCAAATCTAAAAGCAAGTAAAGATACAAATTGAGGTTTATTGTTTCTATTTAAAGTTCATTAATTAATGTTTTAGGGTTTTGGAATCTTAAGATATTATTATGGTTATTTGTTTACTGTAAGTTTCAGAAAATTTGAATGGATTAGGGTTTCATGAATCAAATTAGGGTTTAGGGGTAACATTATGAAATTAGGGTTTTAGAATATTAAAATGTTAGGTTTATAGCTCTTGGTTACTGGATTATTGTTGTGGATTTACTGTATTGAGTTTGAATGTTTAGGTTTATAAGGTTTTAAGGATTAGGGTTTAGGGATACTAGGGTTTACGTATTAGTTTTGAGGGAATTAGGGTTTCTGTTTTGGTTTTGGAGTTGACGAAAATAGTTTAGAGTTTTATAAAGTAATTATGATTTTAGAAACTGTAAAGTAGGTTAGGGTTTTGGAAATTTAGGAATTTTGGAAAAGAGTTAGAGGAAAATAGTTTAGGGCTTTTAAAAGTTTTTGGAAATAGAAAAAATGATTTAAGATTTTTGGAAACAAAAGAAATGAATTAAGGTTTTTTGGACATAGAAGAAATAAATTTATTTAAGGTTTAGAAGAAACAGAAAAGTACTTTTAGGGTTCTTAAGAAGAAACAGAAAAGTATTTTTAGGGTTTTTTGAAACAAAAGAAATGAATTAGGATTTTTAAGATATTTGGAAACAGAAGAAATCATTTATGTTATTTAAGATCATTGTTAATACATATTTATAGATCAAGGTTTTGTGTGTATATTCTTATGAATCAAAGAAACAAAGCTACTGTGATCATGAGCAATGTATAATTAAGGATCAAACCTGCGTAGTTGGTTCTACCAAAAAGTTGCTTTCTGGATGAACAAAGGCAAAGGCAAGGTTGCTGCCTTTGATGAATTCTTGATTGCTTCTTCTTGCTCCTTTCAAATATGAAGTTTCACTATCCGATCCAAGTCCAAAGTTTTTCTCCAAAGTCTTTTCTTCCCCCCTTTTTCTATCTTTTTTTAGTGTTATTTATAGGAAAATTTATAAGCCTAGTTCTAATTGTTTAAGGAAACTAAAATTAATTAGGAAAAGAAACTAAAACCAAATAGAATTTGGTTTCGGAAAAAATTGCGTTGGAAAAATTTCGCTGGCAAAAACTGCGATGGGCTACGAGGAATTGCTCTTGGTGGGGCTACTAGCCAATTTCACAGCAGGAACTTCCTGCGGGCAAAATTGGCCTTGGCCAATTACTTTCGGTGACGAATTTTGTAACATCCTAAAATTTTTTAAAATTTCTAATTTTTTAAAAATTGGATAAAATAAATTATAATTTAAAAGGATAAATTAAATTAATGGTTTTAAATGAAAAATGAAGGGATTTTAAAAGAAAAAGTGGAATATATATGTGATATATATACAAAATATACATAACATATAAAAGTTAACACTTTTTAAAAGAAAAGGGTATTTTGGTAATTAAATCTTATAAATTCAAAATTAATAAAATAATTCAAAAATAAATTATTTTTGAATGGAAGAGGGAAATTAGGACCTTTAATTTATTAAAAAAATAATTAAATAATTAAATATTAAATTATTTTAATATATATATGTGGTTAAAAAAAAGGTGAAAAGGAATGAATATTAAAAGTCTTCTTCTTCTTCTCAAGAATGTGGCTTCCATGGGAATTTGAAGACCAAGGATTTTGCTTCTTCCATACTCCATAAATTGAAGGAATTAACAAGTTTCAAGTGGATTTTTGGCTATTTCCACCAAAATTAGTAAGTTTCCATCTCTTTTCATTGAATTCTTTGGAAATTTAGATTATGTGAGAATTTGGATTTTTATGTAGGATGTTATAATTGTTGGAATTGGTGTGTATGATGTTATTTTGGGTAGTTAACAATGATTCTAAGGTTAGATTGAAGTAATGATGGAGTTTGGTTAAAGAATGGTGAAGAGAGAGAATTTAGGGTTATGGATTTTTGGGGTTTTGAAAACATGAACTTTAATTGTGCAAATTGATTCCAAATGAGTTGTTTTGACTCATAAACAAGTATTTTAAAGTCAAATATTGGATTTTGTGGTGATGGGTTGGAGTTTGAGAATGGAAGTGGAGATTTAGGGTTTTGGAAAAGTGATTTTTCAAAGTGGTTGAATTGTGTGATTTTATTTGTTTAAGCATGTTGTTTAGTGTTGAAAGTGATGAATATAAGCTTGGAATGAGTAATGGATTGTGTTGGAATGGAAAACCTTCAATGGGGGAAGGTTAGGCCATTTTTGAGATTTTGTGTATAACAGTGTATTTTTATAATGTAAATGATTTAAATGTATTAAAATATGTTTTTAATAATATAAATAAACTTAAAACACTAATTTAATTGTAGTAGAATGGAATTCCAATGTTGAAGTAAAGAAAGGCTAAATTTTTGGAAATTTGTAGGAGTGATGTGTAATTATGATTTAATGTTGGAAATGCCATTAAATGTGATACTAAATGATTATTTGCTATCACATTTGGTTTAGGCATTGAGGGAGATTGATTTGCTTCATCCCAGTGGTGAAGGGCAAGTTAGAAAGATTGGATTGAAGGTTGTTTTTAGCTTGCTTTGGGTTGCTAGTGGAGGCATGTACAAACTTTGAATATAATGTGTATATTTGCATAACATTTGGACTTAACACATTTTGGTTGAAAAATGTGTTAAGTTACTTGGTTCATTGATTGTGTATGAATAATATGCTATGACATTTGTAATGTCATATATGTGTTAAATGCATTGTGAAAAGCCATTGATAATGGCTAATTTGTGTAACATGTGAAATATGCATATTATGTGAAAATACCCAAAGTAATTGGGTAATGTATTGTGAATGCAAAAATGAGATATGTGTAATAATGAAATGAATTGATATTAATAAAAATGAGAAAAGTGAGAAAAAAAATATGAAAATAAGGCAATGTGCCTAGATTGAATATGTGACAAAGAGAAAGAGATTGATAATGAGAAATATGAATAAATTGTGTGCCTAGTATGTTATTCAATTTTCAGAGTTTTGGGTTTGGCGGCATGCCTATGATTGCCTACGGGCTATACGCTGGAATGGTGAAAAGATTGGGTCGTAAGATAGGCCAGCTGATAAATATGATGTTTTTGGGGTGAAAAGAATGGGTCGTAAGCCTCAAAACTGTAGCAGTCTAGCCGGGTTGAGGACTAAGATACTGGGGCCTAGGGTCTAGCCAGGTTGAGGTCCAAGAGACTAGGGCTATTACATTATCCTTGAATATATATATATATTGCCTACGGGGCTAGACACATGGTGTCATTATGGACCAAAGCAGTAACTCTGAAATTTGAATAGCATATTAGATCCTTTTTGGGCCCATGCTTGTCTTTGTTTTACTGTAAATTATGAATTATGATACAACTGAGTAATATAATGTTATGATTTGTGCTTATGAAATATTTGAAAATATAAGAAAGTGGATTGATGTGACATCTATATGCATTGTGCATTTGGTATTGAATTGAGTTATATTGTTATTATCAAAGTTTGTACCACTAGGCTTCAGTTTAGAGCGATTGTTTCCATCGCGCAGGTGACAGGGTAGACCTAGTTGAGCCAGAGAGTTCTTCTAGACCAGGTGGGGTCTAAACTTGTAGTTGAGCTTGTAGAGTTGCTATCGAGATCAAAAACACTGCCAGCAACATGTATATATTTTTATGTTATTTTACATTTTGAGTTTTATGCATAATATATTATGTTTTGAATTTTACGTATTGTATATTATAAAGAATGTTTGGGTCAATGTATTTGAAATGGGAGAGCAAGTGTGTTTTAAATTATATATATCTATATGTATAAAGGTTTGAGAAACTTGGTGAAATTGAGAAGTATGGTTGAGATGGTGGTTGGAAATTATTTGGTAGTGTTTTCTTTTTGCAGGTTGAGTAATTGCTAAATTTTGGGATATCCAAAATTCAAACAAAAGTCTGACAAATTTTTCCTAGAGATTTTTATATATATTATTTATTTTGGGTTCTTATAACAAGTAAAGAATATTTATATTCTATTTAATTTTTATATATTTAGAATTTAAAATTTTAAATTGGAAATGTGAAAAATTTTTATTAAACAAGTCTGTGACATTCTTGTACCTTATGTGCGTATTTTACATATACTGAAAATATGTATTGTACGTATATAGGGTATAAGGGTGTTACATTTGTTTTGGTATCAGAGCCTAGGTTTGATTTTCTCGACCTAGGTGGGATGATAGAGAGAGAAAATGGGAGATTTGAAAAATAGTTTTTAATTGTAATACATGCATTGGTACTGGCAGTTTCTGATATCTGATATAGTATTTTCTGCTTTGTTTGCAGATATAGGTAGTTTTGGCATCTCGATCGCATCAGGCTGCTGAGGGTAGTGCAGAGAATGTGGCTTCAGATGAGGGTAGAGATAGAGCTAGAGTTGTATCTGTCGGTGAGGTATCTATTTCTGTGCCTATGAGACTAGCAGCTGATGAGGTTCCGCCTGGCTGGGTATGGCATATGGTAGAGTTGTTGAGGCAGGCTCTAGTTTCGTAGCCGCCACAGCCACAGCCGCAGCAACAGTTGCCGGTGAGGCAGTATGATAAATTGAGAAAGTATGGGGCTGAGGACTTTGTTGGTACTACAGATCCTGCTGTAGCAGAGCAGTGGCTAGACCGAGTTCAGAGGATATTTATTCAGTTACAGGCTAGTCCAGAAGAGAAGTTTGATTATGCCATATCTCTTCTATAGAGAGATGCATATGATTGGTTGAAGACGGTTCCACATGCTTTAGATGATCCACCAGTCCTGACCTATAATGATTTCCTGCGGAAATTTGAGCAGAAGTATACTCCGAGAGAGTATAAAGATGCAAAGAAGATGGAATTCTTAAGTCTGAGACAGGATACCAGGACAGTGACCGAGTATGAGATAGAGTTTATTCGGTTGAGTCACTATGCTAGTGGGATCATTTCTGACGAGTTTGACAGGTGTAGGATGTTTGAGGAGTGACTGAGACCCTCTATCATGTGCATCATCGTAGGCTCTCGGTATCAGGATTTCTCCCAGCTAGTTGCAGCTGCCAAGAGTGTTTAGAGGGCGTAGAGTCTTGCAGCAGCTGCCAGGGTTGAGGAGACCAGAGTTAGGAGACCCTAGAGTGAGGCAGGGTCTTCATCAATGAAGAGAGGCTGAGGGGGACATTTTCAGAGGTTTAGTAGGAGTCAAGGGCAGTTTGGTAGGTCATTACAGCAGCAGAGACCTGCAGTTTCAGTGGCTAGTGCTCCGACTCCAGTGGCTCAGAGACCTACTCCACCTACTTGCATTCATTGTGGTAGAGTACACGGAGGTGTCTGCAGGTGGAGAGGTGCTTCAAGAGTGTGTTTTAGATGTGGGTCGTCATACCATTTTATCAAAGATTGTCCCGAGGCACCAGAGGTTAGACAGGCAGATATTGCATCTTCTCGACCCAGTGTTAGAGGGGGTCGTGGTGGTAGAGGTTTTAGTGGAGGTGGTCGCCCTGGGTTTAGTCAGAGAGGAGACTCTACATCCGGAGGCAGTAGGCCAGATGAGGCTGGGCCATCTCAGCGGATTTATGTGATGCAGAGGCAGCCAGATGCTTCAGCTGTCATTACTGGTATATTTTCTTTATTTGGTATTTCAGTCCTTGCTCTATTAGATCCTGGATCTACGCATTCATACCTAAGTGCATCCATCTTGCCTGTGACTGAATTGCATTTTGAGTCCCTAGGATTTGATCTCTTGGTGACAAATCCTTTAGGGCATAGTGTTGTGGTGAGCAGGGTGCACCGAGATAGTCCAGTTGTTGTTCAGGATGAGGAGTTTCTCTGTGACCTGATTGAAATGCCTTTCAGGGAATATGATCTGATTTTGGGCATGGATTGGTTATCCAAGCATGGGGCTATGGTAGACTGTCAGAAGAAATGTGTTACTTTGAGAACACGGGATGGTAGGGATGTTATAGTATCTAGTGAGCAGAGGTATCTTTCATCTATGTTTGTTTCAGTTGTTTCAGCTGGAAGGATGATTCGGAAGGGATGTGAGGCTTATCTTGCTCATGTTGTAGATAATAGAGTAGTGGGATCCCTGCTTGAAAGTATACCCACAGTTGCCAAGTTTCCAGATGTTTTCCCTGATGAGTTGCCAAGGGTACCTCCTGAGAGAGAAGCGGAGTTTGGTATCGATTTGTTGCCTGGTACCACTCATATCTCTATTACCCCTTATCAGATGGCACCTGCTAAGTTGAGAGAGTTGAAGGTGCAGTTGCAGGAGTTATTGGATAAAGGGTTTGTCTGCCCTAGTGTGTCCCCGTGGGGAGCGCCTGTATTGTTTGTGAAGAAGAAGGATGGCACTATGAGATTGTGTATTGATTATAGGCAGTTGAATAAGGTGACCATCCAGAACAAGTATCCTTTGCCTCGGATAGATGATCTCTTTAATCAGTTGAAGGGAGCAGCAGTATTCTCTAAGATTGATTTGAGATCAGGGTACCATCAGTTGAGAGTCAGAGATGCGGATGTACCTAAGACAACTTTTTGTACGAGGTATGGGCATTATGAGTTTCTGGTGATGCCCTTTGGATTGACGAATGCACCAGCAGCTTTTATGGATTTGATGAATAGGGTATTCAGACAATATTTAGATCAGTTTGTGGTGGTCTTCATTGATGACATCTTGGTGTATTTGCGTAATGAGGAGTATCATGATAGGCATTTGCGGATCGTATTGTAGACTCTGAGAGAGAAGCAGTTGTATGCTAAACTATCTAAGTGTGAGTTTTGGCTTGATCATGTAGCTTTTCTTGGTCATGTGGTTTCAGCAGAGGGTGTTAGAGTTTATTCGAGTAAAATTAAGCCTATCTTGAATTGGAGTCATGACAAAGGTTAGAAGTTTTCTGGGATTGGCAGGCTATTATCGTCGATTTGTGAAGGGTTTTTCTATAATAGCTACACCACTCACCAGATTACTTTGAAAAGGAGTTAAATTTGTGTCGACAGATCGGTGTCAGGCGAGTTTTGAGCAGTTGAGGGAGATGTTGACTCAAGCTCCTATCCTTACCCTGCCTGTGGAAGGTAAACCATATGTGATATATAGTGATGCTTCACACAAAGGTTGTGTTTTGATGCAGGAGGGTAGAGTCATTGCTTATGCTTCTCGACAGTTGAAACAGCATAAGCTGAATTATCCAACACATGATTTGGAATTAGCAGCAATAGTCTTTGCCTTGAAGATTTGGCGGCATTATTTGTATGGGGAAAAGTGTTTCATTTATACAAATCACAAGAGTTTGAAACACCTGGGTGTTCAGAGAGAGTTGAATCTTTGGCAGAGACGGTGGTTAGAGTTGATTAAAGACTATGACTGTTTGATTGATTATCATCCTGGTAAGGCAAATGTTGTTGCTGATGCCTTGAGTAAAAAATCTTTGGCAGGTTTGACTGCTTATTCGCTTTCGTTGCTTATTGAGTTGAGAGTATTGCATGGTAGATTTGAGTCTTCTGATAATGGTGCTCTGATGGCTCAGTTGCAGTTGAGGCCAGTCTTGGTGGATCATATTAGGGAGGCTCAGTTGGCAGATGAGAGAATTCAGAAAATTGTGTTGGTTTGTCAGAAGGGGGAGAGTCGGGACTTTTATGTGAGGAATGATGGCAGTTTATGGTACAGAGATAGATTGTGTTTTCTTGATGATGCAGAATTGAAAAGAATGAAATTAGAGGAAGCACATCAGTCACTTTTTGCTATGCACCCTGGGAGTACCAAGATGTATCAGGACTTGAAGCAACATTATTGCTGGTCAGGTATGAAAAGAGACATAGCAGAGTTTTTATCCAGATGTCTCACTTGCCAGAAAGTGAAGGCTAAGCACCAAGTTCCTTCAGGGTTGCTCCAACCTTTATTAGTGTCAGAGTGGAAATGGGAGCGAGCGACAATGGATTTTGTGACTGGACTACCTTTAACTCAGAAGAAGCATGATGCAATCTGGGTGATAGTTGATTGAAAGATGAAGACATCTCATTTTCTTCCAGTTTAGATGGATTATTCTCTTGAGAGATTGGCTGAGCTGTATATCAATGAGATAGTCAGGTTGCATAGAGTCCTAGTTTCTTTGGTGTCGGATCGAGATCCCCGGTTTACTTCGAGGTTTTGGAAGAGTTTGCATAATGTTTTGGGTTCTCGATTGCATTTTAATACTGCTTTCCATACTCAGTCAGATGGACAGTTAGAGAGAGTGATACAAATTCTGGAGGATATGTTGAGGAGCTGTATCATTGATTTTACCTAGAATTGGGACAGATTTTTGCCATTAATTGAGTTTGCTTATAACAACAGTCATCAGTCGAGTATTGGGATGACTCCTTATGAGGCTTTATATGGCAGGAGATGTAGGACACCTTTGTATTGGAATGAAGTTGGAGAAGGTAAGCTGGTTGGTCCCGATTTTATTAAGGAAACAGAGGAGAAAGTGAAGGTGATTTGGGGTCATTTGAAAGCAGCTTCATATCGACATAAATCTTATTCAGATTTAAAGAGAAGAAACATAGAGTTCAGTGTGGGAGATAAAGTGTTTCTGAAGGTGTCTCCATGGAAGAAGATTTTGAGATTTGGCCACAAAAGAAAGTTGAGTCCTCGTTTCATAGAACCATATGAGGTATTGGAGAGAGTTGGTCCAGTGGCTTATAGACTAGCTTTGCCGCCTGTAGACCCTTAATTTTTGACCCAATCCGGTCCAATATGTTTTATTTAGTCTAAAATGATTTTTGTTGTCTAATTGGTCCAAAATAATTTTATTAAATAATTTTTGCTTTAGTATCTAATTTTTATTAATAAAAAATAGAAATAAACAAATAAAAGTCAAAAAATAAAAATAAAAATAAAATCAGAGTCGAAAAAATCGGCGACGAAAAAATTATCGTGTGGGCCCGTGGGCATTTCACACTCATTTTTTCGCTAGCGCATTTTTTTCCGCAGAATTTTTTCGCTAGCGCATTTTTTCCTGCGGCAATTTTTTTCGGCAGCGCAAATTTTCCGACGCAAATTTTTCGAAACCTAATCCAATTAGGTTTTGGATTCTTTTTTTTTATTAATATTACTTACCTTAACTAATTAGGAATAAACAACCTCAAACCACTATAAATAAGGACCAAAGGCAATTAATTTAGAGGTGGCAAAAAATTGGCAGTAGCTTGGAAAATTGGAAACCAAATCAAGGAAAGAAAAGCAATATGTAATATCCCACAATGTACCCTAGAAGTTTTGGTATAATTGCTGTTTAATTGGATTTAATGTATATGTTGTGTATATGGCTAGATATATAACATATATACAAGTCAATGAGAAAGTCAAAGGAAGAGATTAATTATTATTGATTGTGTTTAAAGAATTAATTAATTATGAGTGGGATTAGAGTTGGTGGTAGTGGAAAGATATTTGTATTATTTTAAGATTTATTGCTTGGATGAGAGGATTTTGAGGAGAAGTGGTTGGGATGTGACTTTGCTTCTTCTTCTTTCTTTCTTCTTCACGTGGGCTTTGGTTTTCATTTCTTCTTCTTCCTTTGTTTTTCTTTTGGCCTGCTGACATAGAGACAAGAGAGCAAGGGAGAGGTTTGAACATTCAAACTCAAGATTAAGGAAGTCTTCAAGTGAACAAGTTGGAATCTAAGAGTTTTCTTCATCCTTGGTAAGTACTTCACTTGATTCTTTGATTTCTTTGAGTTTATGAGTTGAGTTTGTGGATATGTTTGATTATGATGGGTTTAAGAGTGTTTGGGTATATTGATTTCTGGTTTTGGGGGATGGATTGAAAGAAAGAGTAAGTTGTTGGAAGTGAATGTATTGTGGTTGTGTTTTGGGTTTGTGGTGATGATTTTGATTTGTGTTGGAAGGATGTTTTTAGTTGTTTTGGTGTTTTTGTTATGGTTTTTGGGTATGTTGAGTTAAGTTTGGTTGAAGTGGATTTTGGTGAAAGGAAGTGATTTGTTGGTTGTGTTGTTGTTTTGGCCGGAATCTGGGTTTTTGGCCTGACACGCCCATGGGCACGACCAGGATTTTTGGGCGTGTCGATGGTTATGTGTTTTGGATGGATGGCACGTGCAGTGACACGCCCATGTCATTGAGCGTGTCATAGCTTCTGTGTGGCAGTAGGATTGACACGGCCAGTAACACGCCCGTGTTATTGAACGTGTCATAGCCACTGTGTTTTTGGAGAATTGACACGGCCATGAGCACGCTCATGTTGTTGGTCGTGTCAATATTTTTTCTGAGAGGTAGAATGTATTACACGCCCAGTGACACGCCCGTGTTGTTGAGCATGTAAAAGCTTCTGTGTTGTGGAGTTAGGGCACGGTCATGGACACGCCCGTGTCGGTGAGCGTGTCATGTTTAGAGTTTACCCTAGTTGGTTCTTAGCCTTATGTTCTTATGTGAGTTTCATCTTCCTTTTGGAATAGATTGTGAAGAAGGTGAATTACCCTAGTTCAAGTGGTGAAAAATTCTTGGAAGAAGAAGTGTTTAGAGTTGTGTGGGTTGCTTTTGAGGTAAGTACATACCTTGCATTGTTGCATACAATTATGTGGTAATGGAACTTACACCTTTTGATATGAATGTACTAAGAGATCTTATTGCATTGTTGATATATATATATATATATATATGAATAATGTTAACCTTGTGAAATGTAATGTATTGTATGAATATTGATGATAATATGATCAATTGTATTGATGTGATGAGAAGCCATGATTATTGGCTATGATGATGTAAATGAATTACAATTGAGGCATGGTTGCCTATTGTGAATATGAGAATGAAATGAGAATGAAAAGATTTTGTGTAAAATGTGTTATTCAACCTTCAGAGTTCTGATTTTGGCAGGCATGCCTATTGTAGTAACAGTCTAGCTGGGTTGAGGATCTCCTTGGTTTATCCAGGTTGATGGTCCAAGAGACTGGGTCTGTTACTTTATAAATGTGAAATGATAAATGTGAATTGAAGTAACAGTCTAGTTGGGTTGAGGATCTCCTTGGTTTATCCTGGTTGATGGTCCAAGAGACTGGGTCTGTTACAAGTAACAGTCTAGCCGGGTTGAGGATCTCCTCGAGTTTAGCCGAGTTGATGGTCCAAGAGACTGGGTCTGTTACGCTATCCATGGATAGAGATATTTGTATATTGCCTACGGGCTTGATTATTGTGATTATGGACCAAAGCAGTAACTCTGAACTTTGAATAACAAATTAGTGTCTTGTGGGACCATAGGTGTCTATGTTGAACAAGTATAATGGATGATGATATAATTATTGAAATGTTGAAATGTAGCATTCATAAGTATGATCTTTATTGGTTGAATGCATAACATTTATATTGACATTGCATAATATCATTATGGTTTGTACTACTGAGTCGTTGGCTCAGCGCGATTGTGGTTCATCGCACAGGTGGTAGGATTGATAGGGTTGAGACGGAGGATTCAGCTAGACCTATTTGAGTTATACTTGAAGAGTTGGATTAAAGCTTAAAGATTAGAGGGTCAAGCTGCCAATCATGTATATATTCTATGTTTTGTAGATTTTGATTTTTTTATGTATTTAGACTTGTAAAAGTTTGTAATAACTTCCGCTGCGGGTTATTAAACGTTTTATTTATTGTGTCTTATGAATTTCTTTTAAATGATTGAGATTTGTTTTCACTTATTTTTAAAGATATGACTTGTGTATTTTATAAACGGTGGCATTTCCATATTTAGTATATGTATATTACGATCGTATAAGCATGCTGTGTATGTATTAATGTAGTGTATTCTGCTGTGTTTGCAGATATAGGTTATAATGGATCCTCATTCACGTCAATCTATTGAGGGTAGTGCGGAGAGTGTAGCTCCTGATGATGGAGCTAGAGTGGATAGAACTGGAGAGGCCCCTGTTTCTGTGTCAGGGAGACCAGCTGGTGAAGAGGTTCCGCCAGTTTGGCTTAGGTATATGGTTGATTTATTGAGGCAGACACCAGTGCAACCACCGCCACCCCCACCCTAGCCTTTGGTACCAGTGAGACATTACGATAAACTAAGAAAGTTTGGAGCAGAAGATTTTCGGGGTACTATTGATCCAGCAGTTGCTGAGCAGTGGCTAGATAAGATACAGCGGATATTCATTCAAATGCAAGCCACTCCAGAGGAAAAGTTTGATTATGCTAGATCACTGTTGCAGAAGGATGCATATGACTGGTGGAAAACAGTTCCGCATGCTATGGATGATCCACCTACATTGTCCTACAGTGATTTTCTACGGGAGTTTGAGCTGAAATATACTCCGAGGGAGTATAAAGATGTGAAGAAGATGGAGTTTCTGACCTTGAGGCAAGATCACCGGTCTGTAACAGAGTATGAACTAGAGTTTATCCGGTTGAGCCACTATGCCGGGGGTATTATCTCGGATGAGATTGATAGGTGTAGAAGGTTTGAGGAGGGATTGAGACCCTTAATTATGTGTCTTGTGGCTGGTTCTAGATACCAGGATTTTTCCCAACTGGTTGCAGCAGCTAGGAGTGTGGAGAGAGCTCAGAATATTGCAGCAGCTGCTACAGAGGAGGAGACCAGGGTTAGGAGACCCCAGTTTGAGGCAGGGTCTTCATCTGCAAAGAGAGGTAGGGGAAGTTTTGTTCCCAGGATCAGTCGGAGTCAGAGACAGGCTGGTAGGTCAGTTCAGTTTCAGAGACAGAGATCGAGACCTACAGTTTCAGTAGCGAGTGCTCCTACTCCAGTAGTTCAGAGATCCACTCTACCTATTTGTGTTCAGTGTGGGGTTTCTCATAGGGGTGCTTGTTGGAAGAATAATGGACCAGCTGTGTGTTTCAGATGTGGGTCGCCGGATCATTTTATTAGAGAGTGTCCGGAGATGCAGGAGCAGAGGCCGGCAGTCTCTGCAGTTTCTCGACCTAGTCTCAGAGGTGGTCGAGGTAGTAGAGGTTTCAGCAGAGGGGGTAGACCTGGATATAGTCAGAGAGGAGGATCTTCATCCAGGGATAGTAGGCCAGATGAGGCTGGGCCTTCTCAACGGGTATATGTGATGCAAAGACAACCTGATGCTTCTGCAGTTATTGCTGGTACTTTCTCTTTATTTGGCATTTCAGTTCTTGCTTTAATTGATCCAGGCTCTACACATTCATATATTAGTGCATCTATTTTGCCTGTGTCTGAGTTGCATTCTGAGTCCCTAGGATTTGATGTGTTGGTGACAAATCCTTTAGGGCATAGTGTGATTGTTAGCAAGGTGCACCGAGATAGTGCAATTATGGTGCAAGGTGAGGAGTTTTGTGGAGATTTGATTGAATTGCCTTTTAAAGAGTATGATTTGATTTTGGGTATGCACTGGTTGTCTAGGCATGGAGCTGTGGTAGATTGTCATAAGAAATGTGTCACTTTGAGAACTAGTGATGGTAGGAGTGTAATGGTGTTTAGTGAGCAGAGACAACTTGCATCCTTGTTTGCATCAGCCGTAACAGCTAGAAGGTTGATTAGAAAAGGGTGTGATGCTTACCTTGCTCATGTTGTGGATACTAGAGTAAGGGGTCCTCAGCTTGATGATATAACCACAATTGCAGATTTTCCAGATGTGTTTCCAGAGGAATTGCCAGGGTTGCCTCCTGAGAGAGAGGTTGAGTTTGGTGTCGACTTGTTGCCTGGTACCACTCCCATCTCTATCACTCCTTATCGCATGGCACCTGCTGAATTGAGAGAGTTGAAGGTGCAGTTACAGGAGTTGTTGGATAAAGGGTATATTCGCCCCAGTGTTTCTCCTTGGGCAGCTCCTGTGTTGTTTGTGAAGAAAAAGGATGGTACCATGAGGTTATGCATTGATTATAGGCAATTGAACAAAGTGACTATTAAGAATAAATATCCTTTGCCTAGAATTGATGATCTCTTTGATCAACTGAAGGGAGAATCAGTGTTTTCTAAGATTGATTTGAGATCAGGGTATCATCAGTTGAGGGTTAGAGCTGAAGATGTTTCAAAGACAGCTTTCCACACAAGGTATGGGCATTATGAGTTTTTAGTAATGCCTTTTGGATTGACAAATGCACCTGCAGTTTTTATGGATTTGATGAATAGGGTGTTCAGGCCCTATCTGGATCAATTTGTGGTGGTTTTCATTGATGATATTTTAGTGTATTCGCGTAATGAGGAGGAGCATGACAAGCATTTGCGGATTGTGCTGCAGATTTTGAGAGAGAAGCAATTGTATGCTAAGCTATCGAAGTGTGAGTTTTGGCTTGACCAAGTGACTTTTCTGGGTCATATAGTTTCAGCGGATGGTATAAGAGTTGATCCAAGTAAAGTTGAAGCTATTTTGAATTGGAATCCACCAAAGTCAGTGACTGAAGTTAGAAGTTTTCTGGGTTTGGCAGGCTATTACCGACGGTTTGTAAAAGGTTTTTCTTTGATAGCTACTCCACTCACCAGATTGCTTCGGAACGGGGTTAGATTTGTGTGGATGGATTAGTGTCAAGCTAGCTTTATACGGTTGAAAGAAATATTGACACAAGCACCTATTCTTACTTTACCCGTGGAAGATAAACCATATGTGATTTACAGTGATGCTTCACATAATGGTTTAGGGTGTGTTTTGATGCAAGAGGGTAAAGTCATAGCTTATGCTTCTCGACAGTTGAAGCCGCATGAGCTTAATTATCCGACTCATGATTTGGAGTTGGCGGCTATAGTGTTTGCTTTAAAGATTTGGCGACATTATTTATATGGGGAGAAATGCTTTATTTATACGGATCACAAAAGTTTGAAATATTTGGGGGTTCAGAGAGAGCTTAACCTTCGGCAGAGGCAATGGCTGGAGTTGATCAAAGACTACGACTGTTTGATTGATTATCATCCTGGTAAGGCAAATGTTTTTGCTGATGCCTTAAGTCGGAAGTCTTTGGCAAGTTTGGTTATTTATTCGCTCTCGTTGCTTGTTGAGTTGAGAGAATTGCATGCTAATTTCGAAATATGTGATGATGGTGCATTATTGACTCAACTGCAGTTGAGACCAGCATTATTAGGTCAGATTAAGGAGGCTCAGTTGACAGATGAGAAAATTCAGAAGATTGTATTAGATTGCCGAAATGGAGAGAGTCGGGATTTTCATGTGAAAAGTGATGGTAGTCTTTGGTTCAAAGATAGGTTGTGTGTTTCTGAGGATAACAGTTTGAAAAGGATAATTTGGAAGAAGCACATCAATCGGTTTTCGCTATGCATCCGGGTAGTACAAAGATGTACCATGATTTAAGACAGCATTATTGGTGGTCTGGTATGAAGAGAGACATAGCGGAATTTGTGTCCAAATGTCTTACTTGTCAGAAAGTAAAAGCGGAGCATCAAGTTCCAACAGGGTTGCTTCAACCTTTAACAGTGCCTGAATGGAAATGGGAGAGAGTGACAATGGACTTTGTGTCTGGTTTGCCATTGACGCCAAGGAAACATGATGCTATTTGGGTAATTATTGATAGATTGACAAAGACAGCTCACTTTCTTCCGGTTCGGATGGATTATTCCCTTGAGAAGTTGGCTGAGCTGTATATCCGTGAGATTGTGAAGTTGCATGGAGTCCCAATTTCTTTAGTATCGGATCGAGATCCCCGGTTCACTTCGAGGTTCTGGAAGAGTTTACATGGGGCTTTGGGTTCTTGATTGCATTTTAGCACTGCTTTCCATCCGCAGACAGATGGAGAGTCAGAGAGAGTGATACAGATTGTTGAGGATATGTTGAGAAGCTGTGTCATTGATTTTTCTGGGGGTTGGGACAGATTTTTACCACTTGTGGAATTTGCTTACAACAACAGTCATCAATCAAGTATTGGTATGGCACCATTTGAGGCATTGTATGGTAGGCGATGTAGAACGCCTCTATGTTGGAAGGAAACTGGTGAAGGTAAGCTAATTGGTCCTGATTTGGTTAGAGAGACTGAAGAGAAAGTGAAGATGATTCAAAATAGATTGAAAGCAGCTTCAGACCGACAAAAGTCTTATTCAGATTTGAAGAGGAGAGACATTGAGTATAATGTGGGAGATAAAGTATTTTTGAAAGTGTCTCATTGGAAGAAGATTTTTAGATTTGGTCGTAAAGGAAAACTGAGTCCTCGTTTTATTGGACCATATGAAGTTTTAGAAAGAGTTGGACCAGTTGCTTATCGTCTGGCTTTGCCGCCTGAGTTAGATAGAATCCATAATGTCTTTCATGTTTCTATGTTGAGAAGGTATAGATCGGATCTATCTCATATTTTGCCAGTGGAATCTATTGAGGTGAGTTCGGATCTGACTTTTGAAGAAGAACCAGTGGCTATTTTAGCATATGGGATGAAAGAGTTGAGACATAAGAAAGTACCAATTGTAAAGGTTCTTTGGAAGAATCATGGTAGAGAAGAATCAACTTGGGAGAATGAGCAAGCGATGCTAGACCAATATCCTCAACTTTTTCAGATTTGATATCAGGTAATTTTCGAGGACGAAATTCTTTTTAGAGGGGGAGAATTGTAATATCCCACAATGTACCCTAGAAGTTTTGGTATAATTGTTGTTTAATTGGATTTAATGTATATGTTGTGTATATGGCTAGATATATAACATATATACAAGTCAATGAGAAAGTCAAAGGAAGAGATTAATTATTATTGATTGTGTTTAAAGAATTAATTAATTATGAGTGGGATTAGAGTTGGTTGTAGTGGAAAGATATTTGTATTATTTTAAGATTTATTGCTTGGATGAGAGGATTTTGAGGAGAAGTGGTTGGGATGTGACTTTGCTTCTTCTTCTTTCTTTCTTCTTCACGTGGGCTTTGGTTTTCATTTCTTCTTCTTCCTTTGTTTTTCTTTTGGCCGGCTGACATAGAGACAAGAGAGCAAGGGAGAGGTTTGAACATTCAAACTCAAGATTAAGGAAGTCTTCAAGTGAACAAGTTGGAATCTAAGAGTTTTCTTCATCCTTAGTAAGTACTTCACTTGATTCTTTAATTTCTTTGAGTTTATGAGTTGAGTTTGTGGATGGTATGTGAATATGTTTGATTATGATGGGTTTAAGAGTGTTTGGGTATATTGATTTCTGGTTTTAGGGGATCGATTGAAAGAAAGAGTAAGTTGTTGGAAGTGAATGTATTGTGGTTGTGTTTTGGGTTTGTGGTGATGATTTTGATTTGTGTTGGAAGGATGTTTTTAGTTGTTTTGGTGTTTTTGTTAGGGTTTTTGGGTATGTTGAGTTAAGTTTGGTTGAAGTGGATTTTGGTGAAAGGAAGTGAATTGTTGGTTGTGTTGTTGTTTTGGCCGGAATCTGGGTTTTTGGCCTGACACGCCCATGGGCAAGACCAGGATTTTTGGGCGTGTTGATGGTTATGTGTTTTGGATGGATGGCACGTGCAGTGACACACCCATGTCATTGAGCGTGTCATAGCTTCTGTGTGGCAGTAGGATTGACACGGCCAGTAACACGCCCGTGTTATTGAACGTGTCATAGCCACTGTGTTTTTGGAGAATTGACACGGCCATGAGCACGCTCATGTTGTTGGTCGTGTCAATATTTTTTCTGAGAGGCAGAATGTATTACACGCCCAGTGACACGCCCGTGTTGTTGAGCGTGTAAAAGCTTCTGTGTTGTGGAGTTAGGGCACGGTCATGACACGCCCGTGTTGGTGAGCGTGTCATGTTTAGAGTTTACCCTAGTTGGTTCTTAGCCTTATGTTCTTATGTGAGTTTCATCTTCCTTTTGGAATAGATTGTGAAGAAGGTGAATTACCCTAGTTCAAGTGGTGAAAGATTCTTGGAAGAAGAAGTGTTTAGAGTTGTGTGGGTTGCTTTTGAGGTAAGTACATACCTTGCATTGTTGCATACAATAATGTGGTAATGGAACTTACTGTTTAGATCATTTTTGTACTTGTTTTTAGTATGATTTTATGTGTGTTTTAGTTAATGTTTTGATTGATTTTTGTTTTAAGTTTGTTTAAATTGTTTGTTTTAGGTTTAAGTGCAAAAACTCCCTTGGATGATCAAAACAATCAAGAAAAATGAAGAAAGAGCATGAATCAAGCAAGACATGGCCAAGCCAAAGCAAGCTTGGCCATGTCCCTCAAAAGGATTCCAAGACAGTAGCTGACACACCCAAGAGACACGGGCAAGCCACTGGCCGTGTCTCAACCAAGGAAAAGAAATCAAGAAAGAAAAGAAAGAAGGCAGAGTGCGACACTGGCAAGTGACATGGCCAAGCCACTGGCCATGTAGCTTGAAGCTTGCCCATGTCTGATCGTCTTGGCCATGTCTCATTAACTTGGCCGTGTCACCACTTGAAAAGAAAGAAAAGAAAGAAGGCAGAGTGCGACACTGGAAAGTGACATGGCCAAGCCACTGGCCATGTCGTTTGAAGCTTGCCCATGTCTGATCGTCTTGGCCATGTCGCTTGAAACTTGGCCGTGTTTAAGGAAAAATTGGTAGACATGGCCATGTCGCTTGAAGCTTGGCCGTGTCTCTCAAAGAAAGTGAAGCAGTGACTGACACTGGCAAGAGACACGGCCAAGCCATTGGCCGTGTCTCACAAAAACAAAACACACAGAATGGAACACGGCCAAGTGACACGGCCGTGTCTCATGAAAAATCAAGAGACACGGCCAAGCCACTCTTGGCTTGGCCGTGTCACCTCAAGGAAGATACCAAGAGACACGGCTAAGACACTCTTGGCTTGGCCATGTCCCACCTGAAAAGTCAAAATTCTTTCAACAAAGTGGGGAACAAGTGGGAGACAAAGACTTATTGCTTGCCAAAAGAAATATTAAACAAAGAAAAAGTGGGGGACAAAGGAAAATGGGATGAGTTGGAAGGCATGGGTGTTGATTTTTGAATGAATTAAAAGGGATTGAAGAGGAAAATGGAGGGAGCTTTTTGTTCTTGGAGCCAAATTTCTACAAAAAAACGTGGGAGAGGGAGAGAGTGACACTCTCCCTTGTCCCTTCACCTCCAACCTCCATTTCCATCCTCTCCATCTTCTCCATCTTCCATTGATAGGATCTTTGAGGTTCTTTGGGATAAATTGGGTTACAAGTTCTCAAAGGTTGAAGAAGCTTCATTGAAGAGAGTGGGGACTTGAGAAAGCTCCAGTCCATCTTCCAAAGGCATATCCATTGAAGGTTGGTGACTTGAGAAAGCTCCATCCAAAGGTTTGGTGACTTGAGAAAGCTCCATTCCACATTGCAAGGGGAATCAACCATTGAAGAGGGCTTGAGTTCTTCATCAAATACATCAAGTGGAGCTAGGAGGAAGACTAGCAATCCTACTCTTGGCATCTTCACAAGGGGTTTTTCTATTCTCTCTTTTAATTCATTTCTATTGTTGTTGTTGTATTAAGAATATTGATATTGCAATGAACAATTTGTATTTGTTTTATATTGAGTTGAATGAATGTTATAAATTGATGATGTTGAGCTAAATACCCATGTTTAGGGCTTGTAGTATATTTGGTTGAATGTCTTGATTTGATATTTAAATTGATGTTCCTTGTTGATTGGTTGATTGTATTGCATTAAATGCTAGGTTGATAGATTAGCTACCTATTGATCTTTGAATATTGGATGATGGACCGAGAGGTGAAATCCGATATCGGAACTATATAATCGACCACCCTATGAATGAATTAGAAATATAAGTTCTAGGGTTTTTATTAATTTGGTAATGTTAAAAATTGGTCATTGTTAATTCATGAATGTGAGAACTAATGGATTGGTAATTGACTAATTAATCTTAAGAAACAAATTAATTTACAAGGATATGTTAATGGACAATTGAGAATTGAGCTTTGATTGAATGGACCTATAACCCTAGGCACCTTCCCAAGAATCGATTTGATCTTGCACACCCATCACACACTTCAACCCTACGAACGATAATTTTAGGTTTAAATTATTCTTGCACCATCCCAACACAACAAACTTCCGCATTTAAATAAATTGTCAATCAAGCTATTATGAACCACACCTTCTTGGGGAAACGACCTTGGGGCGATCACCTTTGCTACAGCTACCTCGTATACTTGCGAGTGACGCTTTGTAGTAGTACTTAATTCAAGCGCAACAAGTTTTTGGCGCCGCTGCCGGGGAAGGCTGTCGCAGTAGTAATAGTTTGATTTTTCTTTTCATTGTTTGTTTATTTTCTGTGAATTGTTTGTTTGTTTTCTTTTAATTGTTTATTTGTTTTGTTTGAATTTTTTGTTATTTGTTTTCATTAAGTTGCTGAGTGCCTTTTGTAAAGATGCAGTTTTCAAGGCACGGAGGAGTTTATGATAGGAACGACGATTCTGAAATGGCATGGCAATTAGCAGAATTGACCAATCAAATTAAGGTGCTAAATGCAAGAGGAAGAGCACCTATGCCACGCCAAGAGATATGTGCAGCATGTGGCAATGTAGGCCATAGTGCAAACACGTGTTCCATGGGTTATGGACGATACCAAGATTGGCAAGAGGAAGAAGATGGCTACCAAGGTTTCCAGCAAATGGGAAGAAATGACACATATTCCAATCCTTATAATCCCAGCTGGGGAAGCCAATCAAATTTTTCTTGGGAAAATCAACAGCAAATTCCACCTCAAAATTTTTATCAACCTTACCAAAGAAATCCTTACTCTCAAGAACAATATTCAAATCAAGAGTACCTTAAGCCACTCACATTTGAAGATAGTTTGAATGCCTTCATTCAAACTAGCACACGAAACCAAGATCACCTTAAGGAACCCACCTTAGAAGAAAGTTTGAATGCCTTCATTCAAACTAGCGCGCAAAATCAAAATCACCTTAAGGAACCCACTTTGGAAGATAGTTTGAATGCCTTCATTCAAACTAGCTCACAAAACCATGATCAATTCGAGAAATCCATAGTGGATGATGATTTGAATGCTTACCTTCAAATTAGCACACAAAATCAGGAAGGGAGCAATGAGAGATTTGATTCTTTGGAAGAATCCTTGGAGAGGGTGGAAATGCAAGTTGGGCAACTGGCACATCAACTCCAAGCACAACAAAAGGAGGAATTTCCTAGCCAATTGGAGCAAGTCAAGGTAATCACAAATTTGACGAGTGAACAGGTAATATATAACGATTTTTGTGATTCCTTTGATGCAGGGACTAATCAAGAAGACAATGGTGAGGAAAATGCTGCCAAACATGGAGAAACAAAGTCAATCAAAGGAGGAGGAGAATTTGGACTCATCAACTTCATCATATTTGTATGAACCTCCGAATCCTTTGCACTCAATTCCATTCCCAAGTAGGCTAAAAGAAGAGGAGCAAGGTAAGAAACCTTCTAACATCTATATTATGCACTCCCAAGGAGAAAGTGAAAATAAGAATGGGATGACTATGACCATAGAAGAAGAGCATGAAATGCCCCATTTAGAAATTGAGGAGTGTAAGCTTATTTTAGATGCTGAGGTTGTTGAGATGGGACTTGACATTGTTAAGGTGGATGACGAAGTGATTCAACCAAACTTGGTTGAAATTGAAGAGTCCCCAAAAATCATCTCTTCTACTCTTAGTGGTAAGGAAGAGCAGAAATCTGATATACCCATGTTGCACAGTGAAAAAGATTATTACTGCATTCCTATAGTACTAGAGGATCACACCGAGGTGACCTTTACATGTCCCTTTGAGACACGTTCTCTACAAGGATTATTATTAAGTGGTTGCCGTACGTCGGGTGTATTTCAAAGTTGCATGGTGTTCATCCTCTCATTCATGGGCTCCAATTGCATTATGGGTGGAAAGAGCCCCACACATCGTATATGGGAACGATGGAAATCAGGTTTTATCTAAACTCCCTGTAGTATGCATGCTCACATTGAGGACAATGTGAATTTTTAAGTGTGGGGTGCATTTGGTGTTTTATGTTTTTACTTTTAATTGCATTTTGGCATTTGGTGTTTTATGTTTTTACTTTTAATTGCATTTTTTTATTTGTTTTTCTTTGAATAAATGAGTTTTAGAAAGTTCAATTGTTATAAAATGGTTGATTGATGACCTTTGAATTTTTCAAGCATGAATTTGAGAATTGAGCAGAATTGGTGCTTATTGTCAATTTTTGTTGGTTTTTCTTTGCATTGCCATTAACCTATTGAGGAATTGAGCCATCAACTTATAATTCTTGTTGTGGGTGAGCATCTTTGATGGATGAATTGCTAGAACTTGCTTTGAAATGCATTTTAAGATTACATAAAAATTTCAATTTGGCATCAAGATGATTAAGGCAATTAGGTGAACCACTTTGGCGTAAAAAGACCAACCCTATTGTTAACCTTAGTTAGCCAATTTTGAGCTTATTTTATTTTTCCTTCTCTTTCTTTTTCACAACACCATTAGCTTGGACCTTGTTGTTTAACTCTTACCCTTTCATTAGGTCAAGAGCATTTTAAGAGCGTTTATAACCGAGTGTTGTGTTGAATTAAGTGTGGGGTTAAATTTAGTAGGTTTAAGATTGCAAAGCAAAATAATAAAAAAAAAGAAAAAAAAGAAAAAATATATATAATAATAAGAATAATTGTTGTTCTTGTTGAAAGGGTTGGAATGTATCATTGTAAGATTTAATAAGTGAGTTCCCTTGAAAAGCTCTTTAATGTCAAGGGGTAGATGAGAGGAAGGTGTTTTGGGATTATTGGGTTATGTATATGATCGGGTACTTCATTCTTAAAGTGCTCTTGAACTTAATGATTAAGCTCACGTTTCCTAAATACCATTCCTTTACCTTAGCCCCATTACAACCCAATAAAGACCTTTTGATTGATGCTTGATTGTTATTTTGTGGTGGAGATTTGATTGATAAGCAAGCCTATGGCAATAATCTTTCATTGATTGTAATGAGTGTAAACACCACCATGATCAAACACTTGTAAGAGTTGGTGAGGGAGTGACAACATTGGCTATGCATGGAAAATCACTTAATTGCATGGGTGTCGATTTTGTTTGATTCGATATTGATTGCGGATTTAGGGATAAGGAAGTCTTGATACATCTTTATAACTCTTGAACTTAACAAAATTTATCTTGTTAGTGTGTTTTGATTTTAGCCTTGCTTGGGGACAAGCAAGGAGTTAAGTGTGCGGTAGTTGTTTAGATCATTTTTGTACTTGTTTTTAGTATGATTTTATGTGTGTTTTAGTTAATGTTTTGATTGATTTTTGTTTTAAGTTTGTTTAAATTGTTTGTTTTAGGTTTAAGTGCAAAAACTCCCTTGGATGATCAAAACAATCAAGAAAAATGAAGAAAGAGCATGAATCAAGCAAGACATGGCCAAGCCAAAGCAAGCTTGGCCATGTCCCTCAAAAGGATTCCAAGACAGTAGCTGACACACCCAAGAGACACGGGCAAGCCACTGGCCGTGTCTCAACCAAGGAAAAGAAATCAAGAAAGAAAAGAAAGAAGGCAGAGTGCGACACTGGCAAGTGACATGGCCAAGCCACTGGCCATGTCGCTTGAAGCTTGCCCATGTCTGATTGTCTTGGCCATGTCTCATTAACTTGGCCGTGTCACCACTTGAAAAGAAAGAAAAGAAAGAAGGCAGAGTGCGACACTGGCAAGTGACATGGCCAAGCCACTGGCCATGTCGCTTGAAGCTTGCCCATGTCTGATCGTCTTGGCCATGTCACTTGAAACTTGGCCGTGTTTAAGGAAAAATTGGTAGACATGGCCATGTCGCTTGAAGCTTGGCCGTGTCTCTCAAAGAAAGTGAAGCAGTGACTGACACTGGCAAGAGACACGGCCAAGCCATTGGCCGTGTCTCACAAAAACAAAACACACAGAATGGAACACGGCCAAGTGACACGGCCGTGTCTCATGAAAAATCAAGAGACACGGCCAAGCCACTCTTGGCTTGGCCGTGTCACCTCAAGGAAGATACCAAGAGACACGGCCAAGACACTCTTGGCTTGGCCGTGTCCCACCTGAAAAGTCAAAATTCTTTCAACAAAGTGGGGAACAAGTGGGAGACAAAGACTTATTGCTTGCCAAAAGAAATATTAAATAAAGAAAAAGTGGGGGACAAAGGAAAATGGGATGAGTTGGAAGGCATGGGTGTTGATTTTTGAATGAATTAAAAGGGATTGAAGAGGAAAATGGAGGGAGCTTTTTGTTCTTGGAGCCAAATTTCTACAAAAAAACGTGGGAGAGGGAGAGAGTGACACTCTCCCTTGTCCCTTCACCTCCAACCTCCATTTCCATCCTCTCCACCTTCTCCATCTTCCATTGATAGGATCTTTGAGGTTCTTTGGGATAAATTGGGTTACAAGTTCTCAAAGGTTGAAGAAGCTTCATTGAAGAGAGTGGGGACTTGAGAAAGCTCCAGTCCATCTTCCAAAGGCATATCCATTGAAGGTTGGTGACTTGAGAAAGCTCCATCCAAAGGTTTGGTGACTTGAGAAAGCTCCATTCCACATTGCAAGGGGAATCAACCATTGAAGAGGGCTTGAGTTCTTCATCAAATACATCAAGTGGAGCTAGGAGGAAGACTAGCAATCCTACTTTTGGCATCTTCACAAGGGGTTTTTCTATTCTCTCTTTTAATTCATTTCTATTGTTGTTGTTGTATTAAGAATATTGATATTGCAATGAACAATTTGTATTTGTTTTATATTGAGTTGAATGAATGTTATAATTTGATGATGTTGAGCTAAATACCCATGTTTAGGGCTTGTAGTATATTTGGTTGAATGTCTTGATTTGATATTTAAATTGATGTTCCTTGTTGATTGGTTGATTGTATTGCATTAAATGCTAGGTTGATAGATTAGCTACCTATTGATCTTTGAATATTGGATGATGGACCGAGAGGTGAAATCCGATATCGGAACTATATAATCGACCACCCTATGAATGAATTAGAAATATAAGTTCTAGGGTTTTTATTAATTTGGTAATGTTAAAAATTGGTCATTGTTAATTCATGAATGTGAGAACTAATGGATTGGTAATTGACTAATTAATCTTAAGAAACAAATTAATTTACAAGGATATGTTAATGGACAATTGAGAATTGAGCTTTGATTGAATGGACCTATAACCCTAGGCACCTTCCCAAGAATCGATTTGATCTTGCACACCCATCACACACTTCAACCCTACGAACGATAATTTTAGGTTTAAATTATTCTTGCACCATCCCAACACAACAAACTTCCGCATTTAAATAAATTGTCAATCAAGCTATTACGAACCACACCTTCTTGGGGAAACGACCTTGGGGCGATCACCTTTACTACAGCTACCTCGTATACTTGCGAGTGACGCTTTGTAGTAGTACTTAATTCGAGCGCAACACTTACACCTTTTGATATGAATGTACTAAGAGATCTTATTGCATTGTTGATATATATATATATATATGAATAATGTTAACCTCGTGAAATGTAATGTATTGTATGCATATTGATGATAATATGATCAATTGTATTGATGTGATGAGAAGCCATGATTATTGGCTATGATGATGTAAATGAATTACAATTGAGGCATGGTTGCCTATTGTGAATATGAGAATGAAAAGATTTTGTGTAAAATGTGTTATTCAACCTTCAGAGTTCTGATTTTGGCAGGCATGCCTATTGTAGTAACAGTCTAGCCGGGTTGAGGATCTCCTTGGTTTATCCAGGTTGATGGTCCAAGAGACTGGGTCTGTTACTTTATAAATGTGAAATGATAAATGTGAATTGAAGTAACAGTCTAGCCGGGTTGAGGATCTCCTTGGTTTATCCAGGTTGATGGTCCAAGAGACTGGGTCTGTTACAAGTAACAGTCTAGCCGGGTTGAGGATCTCCTCGAGTTTAGCCGAGTTGATGGTCCAAGTGACTGGGTCTGTTACGCTATCCATGGATAGAGATATTTGTATATTGCCTACGGGCTTGATTATTGTGATTATGGACCAAAGCAGCAACTCTGAACTTTGAATAACAAATTAGTGTCTTGTGGGCCCATAGGTGTCTATGTTGAACGAGTATAATGGATGATGATATAATTATTGAAATGTTGAAATGTAACATTCATAAGTATGATCTTTATTGGTTGAATGCATAACATTTATATTGACATTGCATAATATCATTATGGTTTGTACTACTGAGTCGTTGGCTCAGCGCGATTGTGGTTCATCGCGCAGGTGGTAGGATTGATAGGGTTGAGACGGAGGATTCAGCTAGACCTATTTGAGTTATAATTGAAGAGTTGGATTAAAGCTTAAAGATTAGAGGGTCAAGCTGCCAATCATGTATATATTCTATGTTTTGTAGATTTTGATTTTTTTATGTATTTAGACTTGTAAAAGTTTGTAATAACTTCCGCTGCGGGTTATTAAACGTTTTATTTATTGTGTCTTATGAATTTCTTTTAAATGATTGAGATTTGTTTTCACTTATTTTTAAAGATATGACTTGTGTATTTTATAAACGGTGGCATTTCCATATTCAGTATACGTATATTACGATTGTATAAGCATGCTGTGTACGTATACGGGGTATAGGGGTGTTACACAATAATTCAATTCAATTGATTTTTAAAGGAGTGGCAGCACGATTTAAAGAATTCAAAGGCAAAAAAGGCTTGTCTTTGGAGCTAGTTCATCCAAGAAGAATTGTTTTTGGAGGATTCATCAAAAGAAGGTATGTGTTAATTGATTTTCTTCAATTGTTTTTACATAGTAGCAATAAACTAGGATTTTTTGTGTTTTTCAAAAGTTAAATCTTAGAACTTTAAATTAGTTTTTCTAAAGCCAAAAAACCTTATTTCGTTAATTTATCTTCCAAAAGGCTTAAATTGCTATTTTTACTTCTTAAAAATCTTAAAACTCTAATTGAACATATTTTTCAACAAAACTAAGATTTAAATTTTGTTTCTTTTAAAATTTTAAAGTAGGTTCTATTTCATTCAAAAAGCCTTAAAAAACATCTTTTCTACTTATAAAAACTTTAATTTGTTTGTTTAAATTCATAAAACCTTAAACCCTAATTTTTATGAACCCTAATCCTTTTAAAACCTTAAAAAACATAAAAACATAAATTTTACATAGTAGCTTAGAACCCAATAACCAAAAATCACAAATCAAAGTATTTTAAAGTGTCTAAAACCCTAGTTTCATGATTTCACCATTCATATATTAATTTTGTTAATCAAAGAGTCTTACCAACCTTTTAAAACATAAAACCCTAATCTATTTTAATTCCATAAAAAGTCACAGTAGCTATAATTGAACGTTTATTTGCTTTATTCAATTCCATACTTGATTATACTTTGATTTATCTCTTATGCTTTAATTTATTTAATTTCAATACTTGATTTATTTAATTTATCATGGATGGATGTTTATTTTATATTTTGATTAATAGCTTTGATGAATGATTTATTTATGATGAATGATTATTTACTTTTATCAATTAATTTAGATTTCCAAAAGTTGTAAGAGGTATGTTTCCACTTGGTGAGTACCTCATTAGTTAAACATCATGTAATTTAATTTGCTTTTCTATTTTAGAACCTATGTAAAGGGCATGTTTCTACCTTTTGGTGGGTGTCCTATTTAGGCATGTGATGTAAGGACATGTTTCCATCCTTGGATGGGTGTCCATTTATTTGCTTTGTTTGGACATTACTTTGATTTTAATATAATGATGCTTTCTTTTAATTGTTGTGTGTAATATGGTTAATGTTGTTATACTTAAGAATTTTATAATATTAAGACCTGTAAAGGAGGCCGGTTCCAATGAACCGGGCGTTGTGGGGGTGTTGGGCCATTTCTCACCTTCCCCACACGTACCCAACTTTCCGAACCCATTAGGGGGTTGGGAATTCCTTAGGAATCGAGTCATCCACCCCTTTCTTTTTTCCCAGCCTGTCTGGGTGGTTACTCCATTTTCTCCAGACTTAGGTTTGTATTCTCTAAGGCCCCGAGCCTAAACAGTGTAGAAGTCGCAAGAACCATTCCACCGGGAGTGGGGGGAAAAATCCCTGCTCACAG
Organism: Garcia nutans; assembly: GCA_947685225.1. Lineage (NCBI taxonomy): Eukaryota > Viridiplantae > Streptophyta > Magnoliopsida > Malpighiales > Euphorbiaceae > Garcia > Garcia nutans. Next base: position 7,423,413 of record CANTUV010000013.1, read on the forward strand.
TGACTACTCCACTGGGGATAAGAGAAGTTGATTCCATTGGTCTTTTTATTATTGTATTCTTTCTTATAATGATATTATCCATTGCATCATATTAGATTGCATAGTGTGTGTGAGTTAGGACGCCTGTGTTACCCGTGTTATGTTATGTAAGGAATACCATACTTTCACTCAAGGTATGAAGATCGAGTATGGCATAACCACTCATAGCCTCGTACCATTTGGTATATACTTGCTATGGGAACCTAAGCCTTTTTACCCAAAGACTAAAGCTCATGTAATTGGCCTAGTTACTTTCTTTAGGTTTTACCCCAAATGCATGTTGTTTGACTATGGTTAGTTTATCGTAGTCTAAATCATGGCTTACTTGGTTTGTTCTTTTTCTAATATGACCTAAGTATATTGTAAGCTCAAAATAAATTTTTCTTTAAAATCCAAAAGACCAAAACTATTTTTAAAATTTTTCAAGATGATCTTTAGACATAATACTTTTCTAAAAAAATAAATAAATAAATTCTTTGGCCCATGGCCCAAATACTAACCCCAAAATCCATTTTTCTAACCTTTTTTACAATGGGCTTAGAAACAAAACTATTTTCATCCAACCATTTTTTACAAAGAGCTTGCAAAAATATTTAGGTCAATTATGAAATACCAAAAATCAATTTTGGGCCTAGTTTATACTAAAAATAAATTAACCATGGGCTTGTTTTTGGCATGAACCATTAGTTACTCTTTTCAAGTGAGAAATCTATTTATAATAAACCTCTTAATTTCGTTTTAATCCAAAAAGCTACTTTAGTTGGTTGAATGGATTAAAACCTAATTAATGGGAAATATCATGAATTGATTTCCATTTTCGAAAATATAACTATTGGTTGAAACGTCCAAGGGAATTATTCGAAAGCAAGGTACCCCATGTTGGTATTTTGTTAACCATATACCTAGGAAAAGAGACTCGCTATTCGTGTGTGGATGTTATAATGTTGGAAGGAACGTCCTAGTTATCCTTATTTGTTGATTGTTTGTGCATACATGCATACATGCATACATTTGCATCTCATATCATTGATCCTCTCTGGCTCAGAGCCCTAGATTACGATAGTTCTAAAGCTTGCAACAATCTGACCTACATCGGAGATGAAGTATCTAGCAACGACTCAATCACTCGCTCACCTAAAACAATGGAGCCCGAACAAATTCAAAGGATGGTGGATGAGCCCTCAATGCCAAGATGGAAGAAATCAAAGAGGCCCTAGCTGAGACCATGAAGAACCAATTGACTACAATCTTAGAGAACCATGCCGAGGTATCTGCTAGTACTAAGAAACCAAAGGACAAAGGGAAGACTAAAGTTAGTGAAGTGGTTTTTGATGATGAAAAGGTGATCATTGATGATGGTGATGATTGGGCTCAATACTACCAAGAGATTCATGAAAAGAGGAAAGAACCAAAGGTTGGTGAGAAAGCAACTATTGAAAAGATCGAGACATCTGATGTTGAAAAGATGACTGCTGATTTAAAAAAGAAATTTGAGAAGAAGCTGAAAATCGAAGAGATGTCTGAGATCGACAAACTATTTGAAAAAGATGAAGAGGTCCCTTATAAATTCAAGATGCCTTCCTTTGCTCAGTATAATGGCACCGAAAATCCTCATCTTCATGTGAAGCAGTACATCACTGCCATGCAGTCCGCCGGGGCTACTAAGGCTCAAACCCTAAGGTACTTTATGCTCTCATTGGACCCGTCATCCAAAATTGGTTCAATACCTTGGATGATGGAACACAAAAGAGTTGGGATCTACTTTACAAAGCCTTCATCCAACAATATGGATATAATGTTGAGTTAGAAGTTACTTTAATGAAAGTGGAGTCCATAAGGCAAAAGCCAAATTAGAATTTTATGGACTATGTGAAGCGCTGGAGAAACAAGGCCGCTTTACTTAAGAAGAGGCCCGATGAATCTGATCAAATAAAGGATGATCGTGAGATGTGTCTTGTCCAATCTCCGTGAAAGGATGTCTCACACTCTTATAAGGGTTTTCAAAGATCTTCTCCAAGCTGGTCTGCAAATTGAAGAGTGGGAAAGAGAGAAGAATCGCTTTTCAATGAAGAGGAATGAGAAAGGGAATTACTAGTCCAAAAATCAAAGCACGCAAAAAGAAGTTGATGTTAATATAACCGGTCAAGGGAATAAAAGGCAATTCTCAGAATTAGGGAAACCTCTATCTTGGGTTTTTAGCAAGCTACAAAAGAAAGGGTTGTTACAACCATTAGCTCCTCGACCTTTACATAATCCATTGCCACCAAACTTTAATGCCGAGGCCTTCTGTCAATTTCATCAAATGCGAGGGCATGAAACCGATAAATGTGCCCGTCTAAGGCATGAGATCCAAGATTTAATCGATAGTGGTAAGCTACCCGAGCCGGATAAGCCCAATACCAAGAACAACCCTTCACCTAAGTTTGGAAGAGTACCTCCACCGGCAACCTTCATGGTGGGAAAAGGATTGGAAGAAGATTTTGTTTTATCATCCTTTCAAGATGGGGATATTGAAGATATGAAAGAAAAAGAAGCTTAAATGCAACAAACTTTCCTTAGCTTGAATATTGCTTCTTAATTTTATTTTCTTTAATATTAAATTGGAACAATCTTGTTTTTTTCAAATTTAAAGTTGCTTGAATAAATTACTTTCATCAAAATTTTTGTTGGTCTTTGTTCATTTTGATGCTCAACCAATGAGGAATTTAGCTTGATGTTTATAAATTAATGTGTCTAAGCATCATGACTTGAATGACTTTACTAAATGAGGGAATTGCTCTATAGCATTGAGTTATGTATGCTTACTTAGAGAGGGCTCCTGCATAATTACCTTTGTCTAGGTCCTAGTCAGTCTTAGAACATGCTTTGACAAAATTTCGAGGCAAAATTGAACTCTACTTATTTAAGAGAGAGATGATCTAGGCATTGTTTGGTTAGCTAACAACTAGTATCCACCCTATTAAATATTAATCCTTAGTTGTCCCTTTGAGCCTTCATAAAATTCTAGCTTTCTTTTCATTGGCTTACAAACCTCAAAAACCTACCCTAAGCTGTTGTGATACTCTTCACGAGTCTTATGATCACTAAGATGAATAGGCAAGAAGATCAAAGAAAGCAATGATTAGTCAAGATCATAAAGATAGTTGAAGTTCTCAAGACTATGAAGATAGTTGAAGTTCTCAAGACCATAAGGGTAGTTGATGTTTTTCTCAAGACCATAAGGGTAGTTGAAGTTCCCTTAATATATCCAATATATCAAGACAACATCGGAGTAACAAATGATTTATCCCTGTTAAAGAAGATTTATGTTACTCCACTCATCCATTATTGGGAGCCCAAGTTGGTACAAATAAGACAACTCTTTTAGAGCTTGAATAAAAAAAACAAAAAAAAACAAAAAAAAGAAGAAAAAGGAAAAAAGAAAAGAAAGAAAAAAGAGAAAAAAAAGGAAAAGAGAAAAAGAGAAAGAAAAGAAAAAAGAGAAAACCCAAAATGGTTCAAAAAGCCAACTGAGTTCTCTTTTACCTAAGACAACAAAAGGCTTCCATTTGGTTTATAAGGACATTTTGACTTGAATTGGTCCAACCCAATTAAAGATTCGATCAAAATCAGAGGAAAAGGAGAAAGACCATCCAGTGCTTAAAAGTTTTGTACTTGACAGTCCTACAAGGAAGAAGGACAAAATGATAAAATGCTCAAAGAAAGGGAAGAGTAAGAAAAATAAAGAAGAAAGAAAAGGGAGAAGAAGAAAAGAAACGAATTTGGATCTTAAACTCTATGCAAGGGCAAAAACTATCCTAATCAAGATCCAAATTAATGCCAAGAAGATAGAAGGAATTTGGAGTCTAGAAAGATTGCTCTCAACTGTCTAAAGTTCCAATAAGAAATTTGTAGTGTGAAGGTTTCACACCAGCTCCTATCTCAAAATGGCCTTCACTTAAACCTATGTCCCTTATAGACCCCATTTCAAGCCTATCAAAGACCTGTTGATCTCTCTTGGTAGGTAGAGTCGATTAGTGGAGATAGTTTGGATAAGCATGCATATGAGATAGACAGTATTTAAACTCAAATGAGACCTTTGGCTAAGTAATGTTTATGTGCCTATCTGAAGTGCAACAATTCTTGCTTAAATAGAAATGATTCCCGAGTTTAGTACGGTAACTAGGGTTGTCATATTATAGATATGTTAATTTGGAAATATCAAGTCCTGAGGTATATTGACATTAATTTGGCAAAGCCAGCATTTGATTTCAAAATGAAAATTCAAAAAAAAAAGGAAAGGAAAAAAAATGTTTTGTCATACAAAGCCTTCAAGTTAAGGGAAGTATGTTGAACCTCCAAAGGACACATTGGGCAAAGGAAATTATTATTGGCAAAGTTATGAAGAAACTACCAACTGACATGCCGAGACATAGTTCGAAATAGATGAATCCCTGACTCTGCTGCTTAGGGTCTCCACCACTCATGTTTTCAACATCTTGAAGATAAAAGCCACAAATGCAAAGCTTTCGATCAATAGAATCACTTCGGATCACTGTAAGTATCATTGTAAGTATCATTCATCCATATCATGCATACATGAGTATAACACATCACACTTTCTTGTCTATTCTTTATCAAAGTGAACAGTAAACACTCTATGAAGTGAAGAATCAAAAGAAGATATTGAATCAAGGGGGCATGGAAAGCCCATTGCTTGAGAAAGCTCCAGTCATTTTACGAAGAGAAGAAACACGTGCTTGTGCGAAGAACTAGACGGCAAAAGCATCAATCAAAGCTTGCATGGATAAAATCTTTGGTTTGAGCCTACACAGGGGGCAAAGTTTCTCCTTTTCAATTTTTTGAGTTTATATACCAAATATTTTTAAACTCACTTGCAAATATTTTACCAAGCAGGGGGGCAAGGAGAGAGTATAAGGTCCAATTAAAAATAGCTAAATTTTTTCAAAAAGGAAGAACAAAAGAATAGAACATTAGAACTCTCAAAAGAATGAAGATGCAAAAGACAAAAGACCAATCCAGGTAAAAGAGCTAAAGCCAGGGTAAAGACCCGACCTCCAATGGATAAAGACCCATGTCTCAAGGGTAAAGACCCCATCTCAAAGGATGAAGATCCATTTGCAAGGGTGAAGACCCAATCTCAAAGAATGAAGATCCATTTTTCAAGGGTAAAGACCCGATCTTAAAGGATGAAGATCCATTTGCAAAGGTGAAGACCCAATCTCAAAGGATGAAGATCCATTTTTCAAGGGTAAAGACCCGATGTCAAAATATGAAGATTCATTTTCAAGGATGAAGATCCATTTGCAAGGGTGAAGACCCAATCTCCAAGGATGAAGATCCATTCTGAGGGTGACGAATCACAATGCATAGAACAGCCGGAGCAGTCAGATTTCTCAACTGATTAAAGGTTAGTCAAATTCATTCTCGGGTCCAAGTACCCATTCTCGGGTCCAAGTACCCAAATCAAATCTAATCTCGGGTCCAAGTACCCAAAGTAAATCAAAATCAATTTAAATCTCAAGTCAAAGTACCCACGTTAGGATCGAGTATCCCAATCAAGTTTAGGATCGAGTATCCAAATCAAGTTAGGATCGAGTATCCCAATCCAATTTTGGATCGAGTATCCAAATCTGATTTGGGATCGAGTATCCAAATCCAGTTAGGATCAAGTATCCCAATCAAGTTTAGGATTGAGTATCCGAATCCAAGTTAGGATCGAGTATCCAAATCAAGTTAGGATCGAGTATTCCAATCCAAGTTAGGATCGAGTATCCAAATCCAGTTTAAGATCGAGTATCCAAATCCAGCTTAGGATTGAGTATCCCAATCCAGTTTAGGATCGATTATTCGAATCCAAGTTAGGATCGAGTATCCAAGTCAAGTTAGGATCGAGTATCCCAATCCAAGTTAGGATCGAGTATCCAAATCCAAGTTAGGATCGAGTATCCAAATCCAGCTTAGGATCGAGTTTCCCAATCCAATTTAGGATCGAGTATCCAAATCCAGTTAGGATCGAGTATCCCAATCCAATATAGGATCGAGTATCCAAATCCAATTTAGGATCGAGTATCCCAATCCAGTTTAGGATCGAGTATCCAAAGCCAGTTTAGGATTGAGTATCCAAATCCAGTTGGGATCGAGTGTCCAAATAAAGTTAGGATCGAGTATCCCAATCCAATTTAGGATCGAGTATCCAAATCCAATTTAGGATCGAGTATCCAAATCCAGTTAGGATCGAGTATCCTCAAGTTTATGATTGAGTATCCAAATCCAAGTTAGGATCGAGTATCCAAATCAAGTTAGGATCGAGTATCCAAATCCAGTTTAGGATCGAGTATCCAAATCCAGTTAGGATCGAGTATCCCAATCCAGTTTAGGATCGAGTATCCAAAGCCAATTTAGGATCGAGTATCCAAATCCAGTTTAAGATCGAGTATCCAAATCCAGCTTAGGATCGAGTATCCCAATCCAGTTTAGGATCGATTATTTGAATCCAATTTAGGATCAAGTATCCAAGTTAAGTTAGGATCGAGTATCCAAATCCAAGTTAGGATCGAGTATCCAAATCCATCTTAGGATCGAGTATCCCAATCCAGTTTAGGATCGAGTATCCAAATCCAGTTTAGGATCGAGTATCCCAATCCAGTTTAGGATTGAGTATCCAAAGCCAGTTTAGGATCGAGTATCCAAATCCAGTTAGGATCGAGTATCCCAATCCAATTTAGGATCGAGTATCCAAATCCAGTTAGGATCGAGTATCCCAATCAAGTTTAGGATCGAGTATCCAAATCTAAGTTTGGATCAAGTATCCAAATCAAGTTAGGATTGAGTATCCAAATCCCGTTTAGGATCGAGTATCCAAATCCAGTTAGGATCGAGTATCCCAATACAGTTTAGGATCGAGTATCCAAAGCCAATTTAGGATCGAGTATCCAAATTCGATTTAAGATTGAGTATCCAAATCCAGTTTAGGATCAAGTATCCAAATCTAGTTTAGGATTGAGTATCCAAATCCAATTTAGGATCGAGTATCCAAATCCAGTTTAGGATCGAGTATCCAAATCCAATTTAAGATCGAGTATCCAAGTCTAGTTTAGGATCGAGTGTGAAAATCTCTCGGGTCCAGAACCCAAAACCTCAAAAATTAAGTCTTATTGCTTTTCACTCTCTTTCACTAAGGTTTTAGATCATTCAAGCATGGGGCAAACTGCAAGCCCTTAATTTTTTACCCAATCCAGTCCAATATATTTTATTTAGTCTAAAATGATTTTTGTTGTTTAATTGGTCCAAAATTATTTTTATTAAATAATTTTTGCTTTATTATCTAATTTTTGTTAATAAAAAATAGAAATAAACAAATAAAAATCAAGAAATAAAAATAAAAATAAAAATCAGAGTCGGAAAAATCGGCGACAAAAAAATCATCACGCGGGCCCGTGGGTATTTCGCCCGCAAGAAATTCCTGCTGGCGAAATCATTGTGCTATTTTGTACACAGAAATTTTCTGCCTGCGAAATAGCTTACAGGCCCGCTCTGCCCGCGCTGCAGCAGGTTTCTGCGGCAGAATTTTTTTGCCAGCGCATTTTTTCCTGCAGCAATTTTTTTGGCAGCGCAAATTTTCCGATGCAAATTTTTCAAAACCTAATCCAATTAGGTTTTGGTTTCTTTTTTTTATTAATATTACTTACCTTAACTAATTAGGAATAAACAACCTCAAACTACTATAAATAAGGACCAAAGGCAATTAATTTAGAGGTGGCAAAAATTTGGCAGTAGCTTGGAAAATTGGAAACCAAATAAAGGAAGGAAAAGCAATAATTCAATTCAATTGATTTTTAAAGGAGCAGCAGCATGATTTAAAGAATTCAAAGGCAAAAAAGGCTTGTCTTTGGAGCTAGTTCATCCAAGAAGAATTGTTTTTGGAGGAATCATCAAAAGAAGATATGTGTTAATTGATTTTCTTCAATTGTTTTTACACAGTAGCTAAAAACTAGGATTTTTGTGTTTTTCAAAAGTTAAAATCTTTGAACTTTAATTTAGTTTTTCTAAAGCCAAAAAACCTTATTTCGTTAGTTTATCTTCCAAAAGGCTTAAAATTGCTATTTTTACTTCTTAAAAATCTTAAAACTCTAATTGAACATATTTTTCAACAAAACTAATATTTAAATTATGTTTCTTTTAAAATTTTAAAGTAGGTTCTATTTCATTCAAAAAGCCTTAAAAAAACACCTTTTCTACTTATAAAAAATTTAATTTGTTTGTTTAAATTCATAAAACTTCATGAAATTATCAAATTGATTTCCAAATTCCCAAAATTAATTCACCACCCATGACCCTAATTCTAAATCCTAAAATCCAAAATTCAACTTTTAAACCTAAAATAATGAACCCTAATCCTTTTAAAACCTTAAACCCTAATTTTTATGAACCCTAATCCTTTTAAAACATTAAAAAACATAAAAATATAAAAACATAAATTTTACACAGTAGTTTAGAAACCCAATAACCAAAAATCACAAATCAAAGTATTTTAAAGTGTCTAAAACCCTAGTTTCATGATTTCACCATTCAAATATTAATTTTGTTAATCAAAGAGTCTTACCAACCTTTTAAAACATAAAACCCTAATCTATTTTAATTCCATAAAAGTCACAGTAGCTATAATTGAACTTTTATTTGCTTTATTCAATTCCATACTTGATTATACTTTGATTTATCTCTTATGCTTTTATTTATTTATTTTAAATACTTGATTTCTTTAATTTATCATGGATGGATGTTTATTTTATATTTTGATTAATAGCTTTGATGAATGATTTATTTATGATGAATGATTATTTACTTTTATCAATTAATTTAGATTTCCAAAAGTTGTAAGAGGTATGTTTCCACTTGGTGAGTACCTCATTAGTTAAACATCATGTAATTTAATTTGCTTTTCTATTTTAGAACCTATGTAAAGGGCATGTTTCTACCTTTTGGTGGGTGTCCTATTTAGGCATGATGTAAGGACATGTTTCCATCCTTGGATGGGTGTCCATTTATTTGCTTTGTTTGGACATTACTTTGATTTTAATATAATGATGCTTTCTTTTAATTGTTGTGTGTAATATGGTTAATGTTGTTATACTTAAGAATTTTATAATATTAAGACCTGTAAAGGAGGCCGGTTCCAATGAACTGGGCGTTGTGGGGGTGCTAGGCCATTTCTCACCTTCCTCACACGTACCCAACTTTCCGAACCCATTAAGGGTTGGGGATTTCTTAGGAATCGAGTCATCCACCCCTTTCTTTTTTTCCGGCCTGTCCGGGTGGCAACTCAATTTTCTCCGGACTTAGGTCCGTGTTCTCTAAGGCCCCGAGTCTAAACAGTGCCTAATTCGCAAGAACCATTCCACCGGGAATGGGGGCAAAAATCCCGCTCACACCGCCTGAGTTGGATCGAATACATAATATTTTCCATTTCTCGATGATTCGGAGATATAGGTCTAACCCATTTCATATCTTGTCAGTGGAGTCCATTGAGATGAGTCCAGATCTGACTTACGAGGAAGAACCAGTGGTGATTTTGGCACGAGAGGTTAAAGAATTGAGGAATAAGAGGGTGCCACTTGTGAAAGTCCTTTGGAGGAATCATGCCACTGAGAAGGTGACATGGAAAAGTGAGCAAGCGATGCAGAGTCAGTTTCCCCAATTGTTCCAAACTTGAGGACAGGTAATTTCGAGGACGAAATTTGTTTTAGGGGAAGAGAATTGTAACATCCTAAAATTTTTGAAAATTTCTAATTTTTGAAAATTTGGATAAAATAAATTATAATTTAAAAGGATAAATTAAATTAATGGTTTTAAATGAAAAATGAAGGGATTTTAAATGAAAAAGTGGAATATATATGTGATATATATGCAAAATATACATAACATATAAAAGTTAACACTTTTTAAAAGAAAAAGGGTATTTTGGTAATTAAATCTTATAAATTCAAAATTAATAAAATAATTCAAAAATAAATTATTTTTGAATGGAAGAGGGAAATTAGGACTTTTAATTTACTAAAAAATTAATGAAATAATTAAATATTAAATTATTTTAATATATATATGTGGTTAAAAAAAAGATGAAAAGGAAAGAATATTAAAAGTCTTCTTCTTCTTCTTCTTCTCAAGAACGTGTCTTCCATTGGAGTTTGAAGACCAAGGATTTTGCTTCTTCCATACTCCATAAATTGAAGGAATTAACAAGTTTCAAGTGGATTTTTGGTGATTTCCACTAAAATTAGTAAGTTTCCATCTCTTTTCTTTGAATTCCTTGGAAATTTAGATTATGTGAGAATTTGAATTTTTATGTAGGATGTTATAATCATTGGAATTGGTGTGTATGATGTTATTTTGTGTAGTTAACAATGATTCTAAGGTTAGATTGAAGTGATGATGGAGTTTGGTTAAAGAATGGTGAAGAGTGAGAATTTAGGGTTATGGATTTTTGGGGTTTTGAAAACATGAACTTTAATTGTGCAAATTGATTCCAAATGAGTTGTTTTGATTCATAAACAAGTATTTTAAAGTCAAAAATTGGATTTGGTGGTGTTGGGTTGGAGTTTGAGAATGGAAGTGTAGATTTAGGGTTTTGGAAAAGTGATTTTTCAAAGTGGTTGAATTGTGTGATTTTATTTGTTTAAGCATGTTGTTTAGTGTTAAAAGTGATGAATATAAGCTTGGAATGAGTAATGGATTATGTTGGAATGGAAAACCTTCAATGGGGGAAGGTTAGGCCATTTTTGAGATTTTGTGTATAAGAGTGTATTTTTATAATGTAAATGATTTAAATGTATTAAAATATGTTTTTAATAATATAAATAAACTTAAAACACTAATTTAATTGTACTAGAATGGAATTCCAATGTTGAAGTAAAGAAAGGCTAAATTTTTGGAAATTTGTAGGAGTGATGTGTAATTATGATTCAATGTTGGAAATGCCATTAAATGTGATACTAAATGATTATTTGCTATCACATTTAGTTTAGGCATTGAGGGAGATTGATTTGCTTCATCCAAGTGGTGAAGGGCAAGTTAGAAAGATTGGATTGAAGGTTGTTTTTAGCTTGCTTTGGGTTGCTAGTGGAGGAATGTACAAACTTTGAATATAATGTCAATATTTGCATAACATTTGGACTTAACACATTTTGGTTGAAAAATGTGTTAAGTAACTTGGTTCATTGATTGTGTATGAATAATATGCTATGACATTTGTAATGTCATATATGTGTTAAATGCATTGGGAAAAGCCATTGATAATGGCTAATTTGTGTAACATGTGAAATATGCATATTATGTGAAAATACCCAAAGTAATTGGGTAATGTGTTGTGAATGCAAAAATGAGATATGTGTAATAATGAAATGAATTGATATTGATAAAAATGAGAAAAATGAGAAAGATGTGAAAAATGTGAAAAGTGAGAAAACAAAATATGAAAATAAGGCAATGTGCCTAGATTGAATATGTGACAAAGAGAAAGATATTGATAATGAGAAATATGAATAAATTGTATGCCTAGTATGTTATTCAATTTTCAGAGTTCTGGGTTTTGCGGCATGCCTATGATTGCCTACGGGCTATACGCTGGAATGGCGAAAAGACTGGGTCGTAAGCCAGGCCAGCTGATAAATATGATATTTTTGTGGTGAAAAGACTGGGTAGTAAGCCTCAAAACTGTAGCAGTCTAGCCGGGTTGAGGACCAAGATATTGGGGCCTAAGGGTCTAGCCGGGTTGAGGTCCAAGAGACTAGGGCTGTTAAATTATCCTTGGATATATATATTGCCTACGGGGCTAGACACATGGTGTCATTATGGATCAAAGCAGTAACTCTAAAATTTGAATAGCATATTAGATCCTTTTTGGGCCCATGCTTGTCTTTGTTTTACTGTGAATTATGAATTATGATACAATTAAGTAATATAACGTTATGAGTTGTGCTTATGAAATATTTGAAAATATAAGAAAGTAGATTGATGTGACATCTATATGCATTGTGCATTTGGTATTGCATTGAGTTATATTGTTATTATCAAAGTTTATACCACTATGCTTCGGCTTAGCGCGATTGTTTCCATCGCGCAGGTGACAGGGTAGACCCAGTTGAGCCAGAGAGTTCTTCTAGACTAGGTCGGGTCTAGACTTATAGTTGAGCTTGTAGAGTTGCTATCGAGATAAAAAACAATGCCAGCAACATGTATATATTTTTATGTTATTGTACATTTTGAGTTTTATTCATAATATATTATGTTTTGAATTTTACGTATTGTATATTATAAAGAATGTTTGGGTCAATGTATTTGAAATGGGAGAGTAAGTGGGTTTTAAATTATATATATCTATATGTACAAAGGTTTGAGAAACTTGGTGAAATTGAGAAGTATGGTTGAGATGGTGGTTGAAAATTATTTGGGAGTGTTTTCTTTTTGCAGGTTGACTAATTGCTAAATTTTGGGATATCCAAAATTCAGACAAAACTCTGACGAATTTTTCCTAGAGATTTTTTATATATATTTTTTATTTTGGGTTCTTATAACAAGTAAAGAATATTTATATTCTATTTAATTTTTATATATTTAGAATTTAAAATTTAAAATTGGAAATGTGAAATTTTTTTATTAAACTGGTCTGTGACATTCTTGTACTGTATATGCGTATTTTACATATACTGAAAATATGTATTGTACGTATATAGGGTATAAGGGTGTTACAAAATTTTCCGTCGCTGATTTATATTTATATTTATATTTATATTTATTTATTATTTATTTTTACTTTCTTTATTAACTTTGCATTTTTACTTTTATTAAAAATTATAAATAATAAATACTACAATAAATATTATTTAATTAAAATACCACAAAATTTATTTTGGACTATATAAAAAATAACGGACCGGACTGGGTCAAAAATTAAGGGTCTACAATTTGCCACTTGCTTGAACGATCTGAGACTTTAGTAAAAGAGAGTGAAAAGTAATAAGACTTAATTTTTCTGAGATGGTTGAGGTTTTGGGTTCTGGACCCTGTTCGAGTTCTGGACTCAAGGTTAATTTGGATTCTCAATCCTAAACTAGATTTGAATACTCGATCCTAACCTAGACTTGGATACTCGATCCTAAACTGGATTCCGATACTCGATCCTAACTGAATTTGGATACTCGATCCTAAACTAGATTTGGATACTCGATCCTAAACTGGAACTGGATTTGGATACTCGATCCTAACTGGATTTGGAAACTCGATCCTAACCGAATTTGGATACTCGATCCTAAACTGGATTTGGATACTCGATCCTAAACTGGATTTGGATACTTTATCTTGATTGGATTTGGATACTTGATCCTAAACTGGATTTGGATACCGATCCTAACCGAATTTGGATACTCGATCCTAAGCTGGATTTGGATGCTCGGTCCTAACTGGATTTGGATACTCGGTCCTAACTGAATTTGGATACTCGATCCTAAAATCAATTGGGATACTCAATCCTAACTTTATTTGGATACTCGATCCTAAACTGGATTTGGATGCTCGATCCTAACTGGATTTGGATACTCGATCCTAAACTGGATTTGGATGCTCGATCCTAAACTAGATTTGGATACTCGATCCTAAATCGAATTTGGATACTCGATCCTAAATTGGCTTTGGATACTCGATCCTAACTTGATTTGAATACTCGATCCTAACTGGATTTGGATACTCGATCCTAAACTGGATTTGGATTTGGATATTCTATCCTAACTAGATTTGGATACTTGATCCTAAAGTGGACTTGGATACTCGATCCTAAACTAGACTTGGATACTCGATCCTAAACTGGATTCAGATACTCGATCCTAACAGGATTTGGATACTCGATCCTAAATTGGATTGGGATACTCGATCCTAACTAGATTTGGATACTCAATCCTAAACTGGATTTAATTTGGGTACTTGGACCTGTGACTGGGTACTTAGACCCGAGATTGAATTGGATTTAACTGACCTTTTATCAGTTGAGGATTCTGACTACTCCAGCTGTTCTATGCATTGTGGTTCTTCACCCTCAAAAGGGATCTTCATCAATGGAGATCTGGTCTTCACCCTCGTAAATGGATCTTCATCCTTGGAGATCAGGTCTTCACCCTTGAAAATGGATCTTCATCCTTTGGACATCGGGTCTTTATCCTTGAAAATGGATTTTCATCCTTTGAGATTGGGTCTTCACCCTTGAAAATGGATCTTCATCCTTAGAGATATGGTCTTCACCCTTGTAAATGGATCTTCATCCTTGGATATTAGGTCTTCACCCATGAAAATGGATCTTCATCCTTTGGACATCGGGTCTTTATCATTCAAAATGGATATTCATCCTTCAAAATGGATCTTCATCCTTTGAGATCAGGTCTTCATCCATGAAAATGGATCTTCATCCTTGGAGATCGGGTCTTCACCCTTGTAAATGGATCTTCATCCTTGGAGATCAGGTCTTCACCCTTGAAAATGGATCTTCATCCTTTGAGATCAGGTCTTTACCCTTGAAAATGGATCTTCATCCTTTGGATATCGGGCCTTCACCCTTGAAAATGGATCTTCATCCTTTAAATTGGATCTTGATTTTTTATCATTTGTGTCTTCATTCTATCTTGATAGTTCTAATGTTCCATTCTTTTGTTCTTCCTTTTTGCAAGAATTCAGCTATTTTTAGTTGGCCCTCATATCTTCTCCTACCCCCTGCGTGGCGAAATATTTTCAAGTGAGTTTGAAAATGTTTTATATATAAACTCAAAAAATTGAAAAGGAGAAACTTTGCCCCATGTGTAGGCCCAAACCCATGATTTTTCTATGCGGGCTCTGATTGATATTTTTGTTATCTAGTTCTTCGCACAAGCACAAATTTCTTCTCTTTGCAAAATTACTAGAACTTTCTCAAGCAATGGGCCTTCTATGCCCCCTGATTTGATATCTTATTTTGATTGTTTACTTCATAGGGTGTTTACTGTTCGCCTTAATAAAGAATAGACAATACAGGACAAGAAAGTGCGATGTGATATGCTCATGTATTCATGATATGCATGAATGATACTTATAGTCGTTCCATTGACTCACAGACCGATGTGATCAATAGAAGTGTTCTCATTGGTTCCCTTCAGATGCTCGTTCAGGTCTTGCATTGGAATGACACAATGCCCCTGTGAGCGAGGATTTTCGCCCCCACTCCCTGTGGAATGGTTCTTGCGACTTTGGTACTGTTTAGGCTCGGGGCCTTAGATAACACGGACCTAAGTCCGGAGAAAATGGAGTCGCCACCCGGACGGGCCGGGAAAAAGAAAGGGGCGGATGACTCGATTCCTAAGGAATCCCCAACCCCTTAATGGGTTCAGAAAGTTGGGTACCTGTGGGGAAGGTGAGAAATGGCCCAGCACCCCCACAACGCCCGGTTCATTGGAACCGGCCTCCTTTTTAGGTCTTAATATTATAAAATTCTTAAATATAATAATATTATCCATACTACACACAATAAAAAGAAAGCATCATTATATTAAAATCAAAGCAATGTCCAAACAAAACAAAACAAATAAATGGACACCCATCCAAGGATGGAAACATGTCCTTACATCACATGCCTAGATAGGACACCCACCAAAAGGTAGAAACATGCCATTTACATAAGTTCTAAAATAGAAAAGCAAATTAAATTACATGATGTTTAAATAATGAGGTACCCACCAAGTGGAAACATACCTCTTACAACTTTTGGAAATCTAAATTGATTGATAAAAGTAAATAATCATTCATCATAAATAAATCATTCATCAAAATTATTTAAATATCAATAAAATAAACATCCATCCATGATAAATTAAATAAATCAAGTATTGAATTCAAATAAATTAAAGCATAGGAAATAAATCAAAGCATAATCAAGTATGGAATTGAATAAAACAAATAGAAGTTCAATTATAGCTACTGTGACTTTTTATGGAATTAAAATAGATTAGGGTTTTATGTTTTAAAAGGTTGGTAAGACTCTTTGATTAAACAAATTAAGATTTGAATGGTGAAATAATAAAACTAGGGTTTTGGACACTTTAAAATACTTTTTAATTCATGATTTTAAATAGTGATTTAAGCTACTGTGTGATTTTTTTGTTTTCATATTTTTATGGTTTTTATTGTTTTAAAAGGATTAGGGTTCATAAAAATTAAGGTTTAAGGTTTCAAAAGTTGAATTTTGGTTTTAGGCTTTGAAATTAGGGTTCTTGGGTAATGAATTTGAATTAGAGTTTTAAAAAAGCAATTTGATGATTTATGAAGTTTTATGAATTTAAACACATGGATTGAAGTTTTTATAAGTAGAAAAGATGTTTTTGAAGGCTTTTTGAATGAAATAGAACCTAATTTAAAACTTTTGAAGAAAAAAGAATCAAATTTTGGTTTTGTTGAAAAATATGTTCAATGAGAGTTTTAAGATTTTTAAGAAGAAAAAATAACAATTTTAAGTCTTTTTAGAAAAGAAAGTCACGTTTTAGTGTTTTAATCTTGGAAGAATTAAATTAAAGTTCTAAAGTTTTGATTTTAAAAAAAACCTTAAATTGTATAGATTTGCTACTGTGTTACATAAATCAAAAAGAATTTAACATACCTTCTTTTGTTGATTCTCCAAAAAATAACTCTTCTTGGATGAACTAGCTCCAAAGACAAGCCTTTGTTGCCTTTGAATTGCTTAATTAGTGGTGCTCCTCCCTTTAAAAATCAATTGAATTGATTTATTGCTTTTCCTTCCTTGATTTGGTTTCAAATCCTATACTCACTATGTAAATTTTTTCTCCCCCAAATTTGGTTCAATTAATACTTATTTATAGTGGTTTTTAGGTTATTTCTTCCTAATTCCACACGGCAATTAATATTAATAAAAAAAAAGAAATTAAAACCTAATTGGATTAGGTTTCTAAAATTTGGGTCAAAAGAATTTGCGTTGGCGAAAACTGTGCAACGGGCCCGTGGGTGGGACTAGTAGGCACGCCAGCCCGCAGGAATTTCCTGTGGGAAGTTATTTCACCCGCAGGAATTTCCTGCGGGCGAAGGTTTTGCCCGCAGGATTTTCCTGCGGGGCAAAACTCCCTCGGGCCCGTGCTACTGTTTTTCGCTGTCGATTTTTTTCGACTCCGATTTTTATTTTTATTTTTTGATTTTGATTTGTTTATTTTTATTTTTTATTAATAAAAATTAGATAATAAAGTAAAAACTAATTAATTAAAATCAATTAAACAACAAAAATCATTTTGGACTAAATAAAGCATATTGGATCGGATTGGATAAAAAATTAAGGGTCTACAGTTTGCCCCCTGCTTGAATGATCTGAAACCTTAGTGAAAGAGAGTGAAAATCAATAAGACTTTATTTTTGATATGGAGACTTGTTTTGGGTTCTGGACCCGAGGATGATTCTAGGTTCTGGACCTAAATAAAATTTGGGTTCTGGACCCGGTTCGAGTTTTGGACTCAAGAATGACTCTAGGTTCTGGACCTAAATAAAATTTGGGTTCTGGACCCAAGCTAAGTTCAGGACTTAGACATGATTCTAGGTTCTAGACCTAAGGGAAATTTAGGTTTTGGACCTAGTTTGAGTTCTGGACTCAGGAAAGATTCTAGGTTCTGGACCTAAGGGTAATCCGGGTTCTGGACTCGAGCTAAGTTCTGGACTTAGAAAATTCTAGGTTCTGGACCTAAGAGTAATTTGGGTTCTGGACCCGAGCTAAGTTCTAGACTTAGAAAATTCTAGGTTCTGGACCTAAGAGTAATTTGGGTTCTGGACCCGAGCTAAGTTCTGGACTTAGAAAATTCTAGGTTCTGGACCTAAGGGTAATTTGGGTTCTAGACCCGAGCTAAGTTCTGGACTTAGAAAATTCTAGATTCTGGACCTAAGAAAATTTGGGTTCTGGACCCGGGCTAAGTTCTGGACTTAGAAAATTCTAGGTTCTGGACCTAAGAAAAATTTGGGTTCTAGACCCGAGTTAAGAAGTTTAGCTAAATTTTAGGCATATGTCTTCCTATTGCCCCCTCGGCGTAAAAACATTTGTATACTCGCAATTTTTGGAATGATCAAAGTGAATAATTGAATTTTCTGTCTATTTACTGTGTAGTTACTGTTCATGCACTATTCACTATTCACAAATAGTAAATTTACTATTTGAAAATAGTATTTACTATTGGAAAAAGTGATTTTACTATTTACCAATAGTAATACTATTCATGAATAGTAACATTCACTATTCATCAATAGTAATACTATTTATAAATAGTGATATTTACTATTCCTCAATAGAAGACTATTTGTGAATAGTAAAATTCACTATTCATGCACAGTTTGAGTTTGTTTTCATCTGCTTGCCATTCCTCTATAAAAGGCCTTCAATTCTCCATAAAATTTCAAATTTTAAATTTCAATTTTATAATCCTTTCAAATTTCTTTTCAATTTCAGCACATATTTTTCAAAAACAATGCATGCTTCGAGGTCGCGGACTCATTCTAATGCCGAATTATTGGAGTTTATTTGGCATCATGAAGACGAAATTCTAGATATACTGGTCGGGATGCCGCTTCATCACAGTTCCAATCAAAAGAGCGAGGTAATGATTTCCCTTTTTTTATTATTTTTTATTATTTTTATTATTTATTTTTAATTGTTACTTTTTATTATTAATATGAAAAATAAATTAATTTAAATAGATTGAATAATGCGTACTTACCTGGTATTAACTTACCTGGGTCTGTGTTAGCATGATCGTTGTGTCGCTCGGGCCGGAGGGTGTATTTACAAAGCTCGACAATGGTATGATGTAGTGCCTTCTTGGGTAAGGCGGATTATCCGAGATTGCGGCTTTGAGCAGTTTGTCTTACAATTGCCTTCCGAAGAATATCAAATAGACCGAAGCGTGGTCCAGGCGCTGGCAGAGCGATGGCTGGATACAACTCACACTTTTCACTTGCCCATTGGGGAGATGACAATTGGTCCGGTCGATTTTACTGCCATAACTGGCCTTCGATATGATGGTGCTCCGGTTCCTCTAACCAATGAAATTTTAACATTTGAAGAAATTCAGGAATTAATTGGTATGGAACCATCATATAAAGGACCTCATAAGATAAAAATCGAGCCGATTCATAGTTATTGGATGAACTACGAAGGTCGGATTGGCAGAAACAGGGCCGAATAGTATGCCCGAGGATTTTTGTTATATCTGCTCGGATCAACCATCTTTGGCAGCACTGAATCATCCATTCACTTATCAGTGTTGAGTGCCCTTTCTTATCTCAGAATGGTACCATCTTCTGGCTGGGGTGAAGCTGGTCTCGCATGTCTTTATCATGGCCTTGATAAGCTTTGTCGAAACAAGAATTCTTTTGTCGGCTTGATGGCGGTTATTGAGGTATTCTTTCTTCCACCAATGTCTTTTCCCTTTTCCTCTTGTGATCTTTGTTGTTATTGTAGATATGGGCAAATGAACACAACCTTGTGAGAGTACTCGACATTCCCCGAGAGAGAATCGGGTATCCGAGATTAAATTTCTGGTTGCCCCATCATGTGAACGTTCCCGGCTCCCATCATGTGCATACTTATCGCTTTGTGTTGAGTCGCTTAACCTGGGATCAGGTAAAATAACATTAGTATGCTTTAAACATTTTGCAAAAGTTTTACGAGGGTGTTGCGCTCAAATTAACTCTACCACAAAGCGTCACTCGCAAGTATATGAGGTAGCTGTAGCAAAGGTGATCGCCCCAAGGTCGTCTCACAAGGAAGCTAAAGTGGCTAATTGATTATCAAATTATAATTAACAAGTAATGAAGAAATTTAAATTATTAACTAATGAAGAAGATTGATTGAAGTTTAAAACGAATAAAAGTAAATTAAACTGATATTTTGATTCACTTGATAGAAAGGTCTAGGGTTTGCACTTCTCTATTACTTATATGTATGAACGGTTATTCCTCTTAACTAATTTAATTTCAAAGATTAAATCTCAAACAACTTAATTAATAGAGTCAAGGAAATAAGCTCTCGCATTCAAACCTTTTTCAACTAATCTTGTTATAATTGAAATAATCTTTTTAATAGGTTATATCTCTAATTCACCTAAGTCCTTAATTGAATTGTTCCAGTATTAGACTTCATCTCTCAATCCATCATCTAATACCTAAAACACATAATTGGTTGCCAATCAATTATATATTAACAATATTTCATTCAATCAAGGCTAAAGAAATTATTAGCTAAGAGAATAACCAATTCATACAATCATAGCAGATCCATACAAACCCTAGACTAGATCAAATTAGTTCATCATGCTATCAAACATACTCATCTCATTAATGTTCAAAGAAATCAAATTAGACATGATAATATCCATTAATACAATTTCAATGAAAATAAAGAGAATAAGTTCGAGAACAAAACCAAGTTACAAACTCCTAGAAGCTTCTGAAGAATCTCTTGTTCAAATCTTGCAAGAAGGATGTATCAATGGCTAGAACAATATAATCTAAGCTAGATTAATCCAAAGTGTAATCAAAATCAAAGAAAACAAAGTTAAAACCCTAACTTCACTCTCTGACGGCTCAATTCAATCTCCAAATCGCCAACTCCCCAAAACCCTAGCTTCTTTTTCCTTTATATATGAAACGTCCGCTTTAAAATCCGTTACGGCTTTGGTTCATGAGAGACACAGCCAAGTTGGATGTGACTTGGCCGTGTTGGTGGTCTTTGGAGGGACACGGCTAGTGACTTGGCCGTGTCCCTTGCATGTGTCACCTACTATGAGAATTCCTTCTTCTTTTCTCTTTGGTTGAGTGACACGGCCAGTTGGAGGTTGACTTGGCCGTGTTGGACCCTTTTGGAGGGACACGGCCAGTGACTTGGCCGTGTCCCTTGCTTGTGTTTGCTTCTGTGAGATTTGCAATTTTCTTTTCCTTTGGAACCAAGTGAGACACGGCCAAGTTGGTGTGACTTGGCCGTGTTGGAGCATCTTTGGAGGGACATGGCCACAGACTTGGCCGTGTCCCTTGAGTGTGTCAGCTACTGTGTCTTGACTTCCTTTTTAACTTGGTATGGGACACGGCCAGTGACTTGGCCGTGTCCTCTGCCTGTGTCAGCTATTGTCCCTCTTTTCCTTCAATTTGCTTCCTTGCCTTTTTTAACCTAAAACAAAACTCAAACAAACTGTAAATAAGAAGTAAATAAACAATAACCAACAAAACATAAACACCATACTAAAAACTGAATCAAAAACGACATAAACACTGAAATAAACTAAAACTACCAAAATTAATGAAAACACTAAACAAACCGATTAAAACTAACAAAATACCTAAATAAAACAATAATTATTATAATAAACAAGACACAAATCTATAACAAAAACTAATAAAACAACTACCCCATACTTAAAACTTTGCTTGTCCTCAAGCAAATTCACATGGCATAAATTAAAAACTCAAACAACCTTAACTATAATTCCAGCATATAAGATGAAATACTTTAAGACATCAGACATAAATAATTGCAATTTCCTTCAATTAAGATTTTCTTAACTCATTCATTAATCCAGACATATAAACCTTATCTCTCTTCTAATTGTTTTACTCGATTTCAAAGGTTAATTCACTCAAACCACTCATGACTGTATACTACCATAAACTTGCTTAATTATCCAATCTCCCTCACTGATTTTCTCAAGAAATAATCCAAAGGTCTTTCTTTTGGATGTAATGGGGCTAAGGTAAAGGTGTGAGAAAAGACATTTAGGCTGGAGCATCAAGAAATGGAGTATTTACATTAGACAATACTCTTGCTAAGAAACTCATAGCTCCCACAAATGGAATACTCTCCAACACTTAATACTTTCATATACTTGCATACTTAAAGAAAAATACATGAGTCGACATTCCTCTTTTGATGACCAATGCTAGAACATATATGGATTTTGTATATATATATATAACTTTTTTTTTATTTTCACTTTTTCTTTTTTTTATTTTTATTTTTATTTTATCATTTCATTTTTTTTAATATATATACAAAATATAAACTTGCATGGAACATCTAGCTTAAAATGTAGAGGAAAAGAATAATCAACTCTTAATCAAATACAATGTGCAAAGTATGCATTTCAACCCCAAATAGCAATACTATTTTTTTTTACTTGCTTACCCCACACTTTGAAATAAACCACCCTATTGTCATATCATAAAACTCCATTCCTTAATGCAGGTATGATGAAAATAAGAACATGTTAAGTTGAGAATTGTGTTGATCAAACAAGAAAAGGTCAAAGGCTCAACTTGGCTCACTAAGGAAATCAATATTAAGGGAGGTCTTTTAAAGCTAAAGGGCTAGCCTAATTTGCCTTCATCATTTTAAAACTTGAGATGAAATCATTATGTAAGTTCAATTAGTATGCAAAAGCAAACTCTAGAGATGCAAAATCATGAAGGTGCACACTTAAGAAAAGAAAATCAACTGATAATAATATCAAATTATGAGGCTCAAAACTCACACAGGTGGGTTCTCAAAGATTTATATGTCATAAATTGCAGAATGTGAAAATTGATCCTGAATGAATTCAAATGCTAATCTCTATGCTGATACTAAAGTCTCAACTATAATGCTAAAATCACAGAAAAGATCAATAAGATTTCAACAATTATGCCATGCACAACACACAATAAAACACACTAAGACAAACCAAACAAAAATTAAAGAAAAGCTTAAAGAGTACCCCCCACACTTTAGAATTTACATTGTCCTCAATGGAAAACAAGAATAATAAATAAAAAGAGTTAAAGGACAACCTGTCTTCCATCGTACCCTGGTGAGGCAAAACCCTAACTTTCCATCACAAACACAAAAGTTCAAAAATAAAAGTACAATATATAAAAATAAAATATCCAAATATAAAATGTTAACATGAAAAACAAAAATGAAAAATAATAACAAAAATACACTAAACAAAATAAAGCAAGGAACTCAAAATCTATGGAAAAGGCGGGTGTGAAGATGATGCAGCCGAGGGATGGAGACTCAAGATCTTCGCAAGGTTGCTATTAATCTGTTCCAACTGCTACAAGACCTCAGCATGGTTTTGATCCACCTTGCCCTCCAGTCGATCTACCTTTCCTTCCAAGGCCTCAATCCTAATAAGTACCTCTTGAGTTTCCAAGACTGAAGCATCCTCATCTAGATCTAGAGAATCCGAGTCGGACTCCTCTTCGACCCGTGCTCTCTTCTGCCTATCCCCCGATGCTTCTGGCTCAGCTGAAGCCATCATATAAGCCCCTCTCTTATGCACCACCATATGCATTTTCTCTAATGTGGCCAAATCTAATGAGTCATTACCCAAATTCTAGTCATGCGACTGGTACTCAGGTCAAAATTTTCAACAAGGGCTACTGCTAATGTGATAATCAACCCTCCAACACAAATTGCCCCCTTTCTTTTATTAGCCACAGTATCAAAAATATCGGTAACCAATAGCCGGCACTAACATGCATTGAATTACAAGCACAATCAAGGAAAAATAGCTCACTTAATTCAACCACACCCGGGCTCTCCTTCCGAGCAAAGAATCCACAAGACATAAACCGATGCAAATACCTCAAAGCGGAATTTCTTAATTTAGCCACATAAGTACCTGAGCCTAAAGCTCCCCAAGCAAATTGTTGTTTAAATTCTTTAGGTACCGACCTTTCCCCATGCTGATGGAAACCATATATAGCATTAACTGTTCAATATTCAGCACAAATGATTTACCCAGCAATTTAAAACTCATTCTAGTGTAGATTTTCTTATCATCTCTTTCAACCTTAAGAGATGTCAGAAATTCCAAAGTCAGCTCCTCAAACTGCAAAGGTCGCAAGGAAACTAGAGTCTCCCACCCAAGAAATTGCACATATTGATAAAAATTAGTCCTAATTTGCAGAGCATCAAGTGATTCATCATTAACATACCTTGTCGGGAAAAAACCCCGAGACAAAAGACTTGCTCTCTTCAAAGATAAAGTTGATGATGAGGAAGAAGCTCCTTCGGTTGTAGGCCTCTTCTTCTTGCGGTGTGAAACAATCTTTGTTCTTGGAATCTTGAGAAATCTGAAAAATTCAACACCAAAACTTGATTAAATCAAACTTTTATGAGAAAAGACGAAGTTTTAATCGATTATTTCTAGTTTTGGTGAAGAGATTTGAGGTTTAATGGAGGATTTTGAGCTTGGAAGCACAAAGAATGGAGTTTGTGAGAGAGAGAGCAAGAGAGCGAGAGAGATGAAGAAATAGGAATTTAGGGATTTAATGGAACATCTGTGCAAAAATCATGGCATTTTTAAAGTGAAAAGATGGGAGACACGGCCAAGTTGTGGGCAACACGGCCGTGTCATGTGCTTTTTGAGGGACACGGCCAGTGACTTGGCCGTGTCCCATGCCTGTGTCTACTACTGGAACTAGAGGTGCAAAATAAAAAAATCAAAGAGCAATTTTTTTTTGGGTGAAGACTTGGCCGTGTCCAGTGACACGGCCAAGTCCTTTGGCCGTGTCACACTCTGCCACTTTTTATTTTATTTTTTATTTTTTTTATCATTTTTTATTTATATCACCAATTATCAAAGAAATTGCAAACCTCTTCTCCGATCAACCCTGAAACACATTAGAAAGATAAAAATCGATCAAAGCACCCATTCCATTAATTTAGACTAAACATAAAATCAAAACTTGCTAAATTTAAAATTACAACTATGAAAAACAAATGCAAACCGATGGGTTGCCTCCCATTTAGCGCTTCTTTAATGTCATATAACTAGACATCATGCAAAGCCTAGGGATCATGAATCAAAGTGCTGTCAATGACCCTCACTTCTTGAAATCCTTCATTGTATGGTTTAACTCTCTGTCCATTCACTTTAAAAGTCTCAATCGTTCGAGAGTTAAGCAATTCAATGGCACCAAAAGGATACACCTGAGTTATCTCGAAAGGACCACTCCATCGAGACTTGAGTTTACCTGGAAAAAGACGGAGTTGAGAGTTAAAAAGTAAAACTTTCATACCTGGACTCAATGTCTTTCTCACTATAATTCTATCATGAAGTGCTTTAGAGCAATCCTTGTAAATTCTCGAGCTCTCATACGCCTCATTTCTCAGCTCATCTAACTCTGAAATTTGCAGGAATCGTTCTCTCTTCGCTTTGTCCAAGTCCAAATTCAGAGTCTTGATTGCCCAATACGCTCTGTGCTCCAACTCCACTGGTAAGTGATAAGCTTTTCCAAACACCAATCGGTATGGACTCATACGAAGAGGAGTTTTGAAAGTAGTCCGATATGCCCATAATGCATCATGCAATCTACTTGCCCAATCTTTCCTTGATAAGTTGACTGTTTTCTCCAGAATTCCTTTAATCTGCTTGTTGGATGTTTCCACTTGTCCAGAAGTCTGTGGATGATATGGGGTTACCACCTTGTGCTTCACACCAGATTTGTGCATTAACTTCTCAAAAAGCCTATTGCAAAAATGACTTCCCCCATCACTGACTATCACTCTTGGTGTGCCAAATCTGCTAAGAATGTTTTTCTTTACAAATTTAACAACCACATTAGCATCATTAGTACGGGTGGGGATTGCCTCCACCCATTTGGAAACATAATCAACAACAACTAAAATATATTCATAACCAAAGGACTTGGGGAAAGGACCCATGAAGTCTATTCCCCACACATCAAACAGTTCAACAACAATATATGATTGAAGGGGCATTTCATTTCTCCTCCTAATGTTACCTACTCTTTAGCAACGATCACAGTGCTTACAATACTCTTGAGCATCTTTAAATAAGGTAGGCCAGTAAAAACCACTTTGAAGCACCTTTTCTGAGTCTTTCTTCCTCCAAAATGACCCCCACAGTGAAGGTCATGACAAAATTGAAGAACACTCAGTTGTTCTTCCTCAGATACACACCTGCGAACTATCTCATCTTTGCATATCCGGAATAGATAAGGTTCATCCCAAAAATAAAACTTACTCAAGTGTAAAAACCTTTTCTTTTCCTGAAATGAAATGTTAGTACGCAATATATCACAAGCAAGATAGTTAGCAATATCTGCAAACCAAGGTCCATCAAATACCACAAACAGCTGCTCATCAGGAAATGCTTCTAAATTTTTATGAATTCTATCAGATGCAAGATTTTCACTAAAGAAGGGTAATCTGGATAAATGATCAACAACAACATTCTCACTACCCTTAGTATCCTTGATTTGGAAATCAAATTCTTGCAATAACAACACCCATCTAATTAAGCGTGGTTTAGCATGTTGTTTTGTTAAAAGATATTTTAGAGCTGCATGATCAGAATGCATAATAATTTTCAACCCAATTAAATATGCTCTAAACTTATCTAAAGCAAAAACAACAGCTAACATTTCCTTTTCAGTTGTGGTGTAGTTCATTTGTGCACTATTTAGGGTCAAGCTAGCATAATATATTACTCTCAAGTATTTATCAACCCTTTGCCCAAGAACAGCTCCTACTGCATGATTAGAGGCATCACACATGATTTCAAAAGGTAAAGACCAAACAGGAGCTACTATTAGTGGTGCACTAGTCAATTTTTCTTTAAGGGAATTGTTTAGATCAATTTTGTATATATTTTCTATGATGTTTATGTTGATTTTAAGTTAATTTTCATGTTAAATTGCACTTAAGTTTGTTTGAAGTTGTTGATTTAGGTTGGAGTACATTCGATGGAGCCATTTGATCAAAATTGGTGTAACTTGTGAAGAAAATCAAGTGACACGGCCAAGCTTGTCATGGCTTGGCCGTGCCCTTCATCAAAAGAAGCAGAAACAAGGAAAATTAGGAGACACGGCCAGGACTAATATGGCTTGGCCGTGTCCCTCAAGGAAACAAGTCCAGTAGTGAACATGGCCATGAGACACTGCCAAGCCACTGGCCGTGTCTCTCCAAAGGAACAAAAGAGCAAAGAAAGCAAAGAAAGAAAAGAAATACACAGAGACAGACACCATTACTGGACACGGCCAGGACACTGGCCGTGTCACATGACACGGCCGTGTCCTTGGCCGTGTCTCACAAGGGAAAGCATACAGAATGGGACACGGCCAGAAGCTTGGCCGTGTCCCCAAGAAAGAAAGTCACAAGACACGGCCAAGCTCTATATGGCTTGGCCGTGTCCCCCTGGTCCTTAGCTGGCTTGCACGAGGAATGAGCTGTTGTTTGTTTAGTGGGTGACAAAAAGAGTAAAAAAAAAAGAGTGAAAAGTGGGAGGATTTTATGGAAGAAAGGTATAATGAAATTAGTAAGTGGGAGACAAGGCATGATGGATGTTTTAAACAATTCAAAAGTGGGAGAGTATGGGGATTAGAAAATGGATTTTGAATAAATTTAGTGGACATTCTCTACACTTCCAGTTGTTCTTCATCTTCCTCATCTTCTTCCTTGGTTCTAGCTGGAGAGAGAAGACCATTCACCATCTCCATTCACCATTTCTTTACACACACCAAGAGCAAAAACAATTGTTGGTTTTGAAGTGAGTTATTAGTTCTTAAGAATTAGGGTTTTAAGAGGCTTGATTGGAGAGTTGAGAATTTGAGAAAGCTATCATTTACTCCTTCAAGAAGAGAACCAATTGTTCAAGAGAGCTGAAAGTTCATCATCACGCACCAAGAAGGAGCCACGAAAGAGACGAGAGTCCGATTTTTAGCATCTTCAAAATGGGGTTTTTCTAACTCTTTCTTTCATTCCATTTCTTAATTGTTGTTGTATATTTAGAACATTAAGATAGCAATGTATAATTTTGATTTGGTTTATATTGAATTGAGTAGTTGTTTAAATCATATGATGAGCTAATTTACTCATGCTTGGGGTTGTAGTATATTTGATTAAATGATTTGATTTGATGATTCCATTGATATACCTTGTTATTTGTTGATTGCATTGAATTAAAGGTAAATTGATAGAATGGCCACCTATTGATTACTTAATATTGAATGACGAACCGAGAGGAGAAGTTTAATATCGGAAATATGCAATTAACTACCGTAAGAATGAATTACAAATATAAGTTCTAGGGTTTATTAATTTGATAATGTTAAACAATTGGTTGTTGTTAATTCATAAATGTGAGAACTAGTGAATTGATAATTGGCTAATTAATCTTAAGAAACAAATTAAGATTCAAGGTTATATTAATGGATAATCGGATAGTTGAACATTTGATTAAATAGACCTACAATCCTAGGCATCATTTCCACAATTGAAATTCTCTTGCATAAAATCAATCGTTTTCATTTCTAAGGTTAACTATAATTCACCAATCCAATTTCACAACCGAGTTTACAATTTTATGTTAATTGAACTATTACATGCAAGTCCTTCCTTGGGAAACGACCTTGGGGCGATCACCGTCACTACAATAGCCTCGTATACTTGCGAGTGCCGCTTTGTGATAGTGTTGATTTAAGCGCAACAAGTTTTTTGCGCCGCTGCAGGGGAAGGCAATTTTTGTGATAGTTTGATTTTTATTTTATTTGTTAAATTGTTTAAAGTGTTCTTTTTTAATTGCTTAGGTACTTTATGCACAGACGACGGTCTCAAGGCAACGAACTTGTTCCATTTATTGACAACATCAATAGACGTCCAAGATCTGAGAGACCAAATCCTTTTGAGCAAGAAGAAGAAAATACCGAAGAGCAATTTGAGGAGAACACAGAAACAGAGATGGGTGATGCACAAGAGCCAGAGTTTGCTCGACCGATCATCGGAGTGACCACATCTTGTATCCGGTTGAGCAACGCAGCAAGAAACTACGAACTCAGAAATACTCATTATAGTATGCTGCCATCCTTCCACGGACTGCCGAATGAAGATCCTCTCAACTTCATTCGAGATTTTTATTCAACATTGCATACGTTCCCATTGTAAACACTAACGGAGGATGAACTGAAGCTGAGATGTTTCCCATACAGTTTAAAGGACAGAGCAAAAGCGTGGTTAATGACCCTACCGGAGAATTCTTTAACCACATGGACTGAAGTCTACAACAAATTTATGGGAAAGTTCTATTCTCATCAAAAGACCAAGGAGCTTAGGGGGAGTATTGCAACTTTCAACCAATTTGACGGAGAACCATTTCACGAGGCATGGGATTGCTTCAAATCATTATTATTTCAGTGCCCTCATTACTACTATCCACAACAGTTGCTCAATCAATTTTTTTATGATGGGCTAACTCAACAATCTCAAAACACAGTGGATAATGCAGCAGGGGGTGCAATGGGTGAAAGAACAGCTGCAGAAACAGTTGCATTATTCGAAATGTTGGGGGCAAATTTCCAACAAAAGAGCATTGGAGAAAGAAGAAGAGGAGCACATGAGATAAGTGCAAACTCAGAAATGGCTAGGCAAATTACAGAACTGACAAGGCAAGTGAAATTGTTGAATGCAAAAGGAAACTTGTCGGGACCAAGCCAAGAGTCATGCGCATCATGCGGTCTTGTAGGCCATCAAGCAAATGTGTGCCCCTCAAATTTTGACTCATTTCAAGAGGAGCAAGAGCAAGCTTTTGCTTTTGAAGGGTTCCAACAAAGGGGTAGGAATGACCCATATTCAAATTCTTATAACCCCGGTTGGAGGAATCACCCCAATTTTTCATCGAAAAATCAACAACATGCTCCACCTCAACAACCCTTCCAACCATATCAAAGAGGTCCCCAATTTCAAGGGCAACCCTCAAATCAAGAGCAAGTCAAGAAACCTTCATTTGAAGACAACTTGAATGCTTTCATTCAAGTAAGCACTCAAAATCAAGAATTGAACAATAAGCGGTTTGACTCTTTAGAAGCATCGCTTAAGAAGGTTGAAACTCAAGTGGGCCAATTGGCTAATCAACTTCAAGCCAATCAAAAAGGGAAATTTCCAAGCCAACCGGAGCAAGCCAAAGCAATCACCGTTTTGAGAAGTGGTAAGGTACTCGATAATAAAATCGGTGATAATAACATTGATAATTCCCTTGATGCAGGTACAACGCAGGGTAATGGCAAGGAAATGCAAGAAGAAGAAGCTGAACCAAATGAGCTTAAGGAGGACAAAGAGGAGGCATCCGTTGCACCAAAACTGCACAAATCTCCAAATCCGTACAGACCACCAATTCCATTTCCCAGCAGGTTAAAAAATGAAAAGCATGAGAAACAATTTTCTGAAATTTATAACATGCTTTCGAAGGTAAGTATCAACCTACCCTTACTACAGGTGATAAAGAATATGCCATCTTATGCCAAATTCTTAAAAGAGCTTAACACTAAGAAGATAAGGTATGAGTTGGATGAGAAGGTGATAGTGTAATATCCTAAAGTATACCCTAAAAGTGTTGGGATTACTGTTGTATTTGGATTCAATGTGTGTATTGAAGGAAAGAGAAAAGAAGAAGAAAGTCAAAAGGAATTGTGTGTGGTGGAGATTTAATGGTATTATTATTATTATTATTATTATTATTATATATAAGATAAGAACGAAGGAAGGATGGAGAACCTTCCTTCTTCCTCTTCTTCTGTTTCTTCTTCGTGGACAAGAGAGCACAAGAGAGAGAGAGATTGATCTTCATCAAATTTCTTAAGGATTTTAAGAGTATTGAAGATGGAGATGAAGATTTGGCAAGCTATACAGGTAAGTACACATTTCTTGAATGAATTTTATTGATTATACATATATATAAGTATATACCTTCTTGTGTGGTTTTCTTTTGGATTGAGGTTATGTTGGGTATGATTGGTGTGTAAAATGATGATAACAAGAGGTTGAAGTATGTAAATGTGTGGAATTGATATCTAAGTGATGATGAGTTGAGAAAATTGTGAGGAAAATGATGAAATGTTGAATTAGAGTTTGGTTTAGATGAATTTCGAAGTGTTTGGTCTTTGAATTATTGAAGGACACGGCCAAGTTATGGGAGACACGGCCAAGTTAGGGCAAAATTGGTCGTGTTGGATGAGTTTTGGAGAGACACGGCCACTGGCTTGGCCGTGTCCCTTGCCTGTGTTTGCTACTGTCTGATTTATGTTGAGAGACACGGCCGTGTCCCTTGCCCGTGTCTGGTACTGGATTGTTGTGTTGAGAGACACGGCCACTGGCTTGGCCATGTCCATTGCCCGTGTTTGCTGCTGCTTGAATTGATATTGAGTGACACGGCCACAAGCTTGGCCGTGTCCCTTGGGCGTGTTGGCTACTGGATGTTATATTGGGAGACACGGCCACAAGCTTGGCCGTGTCCCTTGAGGGTGTTTGCTATTGTGTTTGTTACTTGGTCATCAAACATTATTGGATCTTCAAATGTCTTTTGTATCTAAACACATTTAAAACAGTAATGATCCAACCAAATGTATATGGAAGATTCTAAATCCATGAATAAGGTAAATTGTTATGTATATGTATACTTGAGTGATGAATTGAATTGATCAATATGATTTGATGATAATGTTGATATTATATGAACCATGTTAGGTTTTATGCATTGTCAATCTCATGAATTGTATTGTATTATATGTAGATTAATGGTGCATATGAATAATGGCATGTTGTGTATAATGTGGAATATCATGAGATCATTGATGATGAATTACTTTAATGTTATGATTGAAGCATGCCTATATGGTATGATTGATTCATGATATGTTTGTTTAGTAATGTAATTGATGTTGCATATCTCAATGATGAAACTTGAAATGTGATTTGAGATATAATGTGATATAAAGCCATTGTTCTTGGCAATGATGACTCAAATGTGATATAAAGCCATTGTGATTGGCTATGGTGATGCAATTGAAAGAAATAAGGCATGTTTGCCTAAATGATGATGAGAATTGAGAATAGAAATGATAATGAAATAATAAATGAATTGTGTGACTAATGTGTTATTCCATTTTCAGAGTTTGTTGTTGGTGGCATGCCTATTAGTAACAATCTCTTGAAGTTAGGTTGGATTTGATCCTTGAAGCCAAGTTGGGTTGAAGTTTAACATGTTTTACTCCCCTTGAAGCTTGGTTGGGTCTAATCCTTGAAGCCTAATTGAGATGTTACAACCCTTGAAGCTAGGTTGGGTTTGGTTCTTGAAGCCAAGTTGGGTTGATACTTAGCATGCTTTGTTCCCCTTGAAGCTTGGTTGAGCCTAATCCTTGAAGCCTAGTTGGGTCTATGATAATGATAAATGTGATGAATAAACCAAAGCATTACTCTGAAAATTGAATGGCATATTAGTGTGTCTTGGGCCCATGCTTGTCTTTGTGTAATGTGAGTCATGAATGGTAACATGATTGATAAATAAGATATATGGAAACAATGTTGAAACAAATGAATAATGAGATCTATGAATACTTTTGATGGAAATGTGTTTCATGATTAATGAATTGTGAATAAAATGATGTTATGAAGTATGAGTTTGTAATATGTGCATTGAAATGTTGAAAGTGAACATGGCTTAAGGAGTTCTGTTGAGATATGAGGTTATGGAAATAAAATGATGTTATGAAGTATGAGTTTGTAATATGTGTATTGAAATGTTGAAAGTGAACATGGCTTAAGGAGTTCTGTTGAGATATGAGGTTATGGAATTGTTGTGTGATGTGTAACATGTTTGTGAATGTGAGAATTGTTCTTATAAAGGTTTGAATGGTGTTTTGTTGTAACAATATATATACATATATATATATGTATATGAAATAGAAAGGGTAAGTATTGTGTTGTGAATATGCTATGTAATGATGTATTTAATTTATGAGATTAGTGGCAATATATGAAGAATCTATTGAGAAAGGAAAACGTGGTAAGAGAACAATAAAACATGATGCTAAAATTATAAGGTATGATTATTTTGTAATGTATACTTTATTATTTATTTGTACTACTAAGCTCTCGGGCTTAGCGCGGTTGTGTAATCGCGCAGGTATTTATGCGGATGATCTGGATGCCTAGCTGCTATGCCACGAGAAAAGTAAGAGTGTCTCGAGACCAACTAGAAGGTGATGCATACATGTGTGATTTTTAGTTATGATTTACTTTTTGATAAGAATCATGATTTTTATAAATGTTTCTTAAATTAACATAATGTTGCTTGAATTCGGATAAAGATTTTTAAATAGAAACTAAAAGTGACATTCTTATACTTTATATACGCATTGTATGTATACCAGGTATATGTATAGTGCTTATATGGAGTATAGGGGCGTTACAGATAGTTTCAGAAGTAACAAGTGATGTTTTACAACATAAGTTACCTCCAAAACTAAAAGATCCCGGGAGCTTTATTGTTAAAATCTCTATGGGGAATGGGAAAGAGACCATTGGCATGTGTGATCTTGGAGCTAGTATTAATTTGATGCCATACTCAATTTATCTGAATCTAGAGCTAGGGGAACTCAAACCGACCAAAATGGTTTTACAATTAGCAGATAGAACTCTTAGATACCCTAAGGGAATCATAGAAGATGTTCTAGTGAAGGTAGGAGGTTTGATTGTACCCGTTGATTTCATTGTCTTAGACACGGGGGGAGAAATCCCACGGGATGTCGAGCATGCAATTTTGTTAGGGAGGCCTTTTATGGCCACAACTAACACCTTAATTGATGTTAAAAATGGAAAATTAACCATGACCATTTTGGGACAAACTGTAGAATTTTCAATTTTTAACACTTCCCCCATTCCCACTAGTGCATTATATGAAGATTTCTCTTTCATTGATCTTACTGATAGTGTTGTCCAAGAAGTTTTCTTGCAGGAAAATGGCGAACACAAGCTAGAAAAGGCTCTAAAATTGCAAGAAGAAGCAGAGATTTCCAATGAGGAGGATAAAGAAGATAATTCCATTCTGGAAGATGAGAGTGTTGAGGAAGAAATTGAAGTTGAAGAAGAGCAAGTTCAACTACAAGGGGTTGAGCTTAAAGAACTCCCCAAGCATTTAAAATATATTTTTCTTGGGGAAAATAACTCTCAACCAGTGATAATTTCTGCTACCCTTACCAGTGAGGAAGAAAATAAGCTTGTTACCATGTTGAAAAAATTCAAGAAGGCTATAGGTTGGGGGTTGAGTGACATTAAGGGTATTAGTCCCTCTATGTGCATGCATAAAATTATCTTAGAGGAAGGGGCTAAACCGGTGAGAGAGTCTCAAAGGAGACTAAACCCTAACATGAGCAAGGTTGTTAAGAAGGAGGTCCTTAAGTTACTGGATGAAGGGGTAATTTACCCTATTGCTGATAGTGAATGGGTTAGTCCTATTCATGTTATGCCTAAGAAAACAGGTTTGACAGTGGTCCAGAATGAAAAAGGAGAGTTGGTACCAACACGAACACAAACTGGGTGGCGGATGTGCATAGATTATAGGAAATTAAATAAAGTCACCAAGAAAGATCACTTTCCTTTGCCATTTATTGATCAAATGCTTGATAGATTATCTGGACATTCTTTTTACTGTTTTCTTGATGGTCTTTCAGGTTACTACCAAGTCCCGATAGCACCAGAAGATCAACCAAAGACTACATTTACTTGTCCCTTTGGGACATTTGCATTTCGAAGGATGCCATTCGGACTTTGCAATGCACCGGGCACATTTCAAAGGTGTATGCTTTCCATATTTTCTGATATGTTAGACAAGTGCATTGAGGTATTCATGGATGACTTTTCTGTCTTTGGTAATTCCTTTGATGATTGTTTGGAAAAGTTGACTCTAGTACTTAAAAGGTGTATTGAATGTAATCTTACATTGAGTTGGGAAAAGAGTCACTTTATGGTTGATCATGGAATTGTTTTAGGGCATGTTATTTCCCATGAAGGGATTGAGGTAGACAAAGCTAAAGTTGAATTAATTGTGAACCTACCTCCACCCACATCAGTTAAGGGAATTAGAAGTTTTTTGGGACATGCAGGATTTTATAGGAGATTCATAAAAGATTTTTCAAAAATTTCACGTCCTTTGTGTCATTTGTTAGGAAAGGATGTCCCATTTGTTTTTGATGAAAAGTGCTTAGAAGCTTTTGAAATTTTGAAAGAAAAACTAACTTCTGCCCCTATAATTGTTGCCCCAAATTGGAATTTGCCATTTGAAATTATGTGCGATGCATCGAATTTTGCCATTGGAGCTGTGTTGGGCCAAAGAGTGAATAAATTGATGTGTGTAATTTATTATGCAAGTTTATCTTTAAATGATGCACAAGTAAATTACACGACCACTGAGAGAGAAATGTTAGCTGTGGTATTTGCACTAGACAAATTTAGATCTTACTTGATAGGTTCTAAGGTCATAGTATTCTCTGACCATACAGCCTTGAAATACCTATTGACCAAACCACAAGCTAAACCTAGGCTCATTAGGTGGGTGTTGATGTTACAAGAATTCGATGTAGAAATCAAAGACAGGAAGGGAAGCGAAAATGTAGTGGCCGACCATCTTTCTAGACTTAACTCTTGTGAAAATAATGCTGAAATTGCTTGTGAAAATGCTTTTGAGAAATTCCCGGATGAACACTTGTTTTCCTTAACTCAAGCACCATGGTATGCTGATATTGCTAATTATCTTTCTTGTGGTGTAGTGAGAAAGGATTTGAGCTTCCAAGCAAAGAAGAGATTCCTGCATACATGTAAGTATTATTTTTGGGATGAGCCTTACTTGTTTAGAATTTTCAGGGATGAAGTGATAAGAAGATGTGTGCCGGAAGAGGAACAAAAACAAGTGCTACAATATTGCCACAATTTGTATAGGGGGGGACATTTTGGAGGAAAGAAGACAGCCGAGAAAATTCTTCAAAGCGGGTTGTATTGGCCTACTCTTTTTAAAGATGCTTATCATTTTTGTATAAGATGTGATGAATGGCAAAGAGTAGGAAACATTAGCAAACAGAATGAAATGCCCCTTAATATTTTTATTGTGGTTGATATTTTTGATGTGTGGGGAATTGATTTCATGGGGCCATTTCCCAAATCCTTTGGTTTTGAATATATTCTTCTAACAGTAGATTATGTGTCCAAGTGGGTTGAGGCAATCCCCACTAGGACCAATGATGCTAACATTGTGTTAAAATTTGTGAAGGAGAATATTTTGAACAGGTTTGGAACCCCCAAGGCGATAGTGAGTGATGGAGGAAGCCATTTTTGCAACAAATGGTTTGAAAAGTTGATGACCAAGATGGGCATCAAACACAAAGTGGCAACTCCATATCATCCCCAAACATCCGGGCAAGCTGAGATTTCAAACAAGCAGATCAAGGGGATTTTAGAAAAGACAGTGAGCACAACTCGGAAGGACTGGTCAATCCGACTCTCGGAAGCATTGTGGCCTATAGGACTGCTTATAAAACCCCATTGGGAATGAGTCCTTATAGGTTGGTGTTTGGCAAGGCATGCCACCTCCCGGTGGAATTGGAGCACAAGGCTTATTGGGCAATAAAGACCACGAATATGGACTTAGGTGAAGCAAGGGAGCAAAGAATGCTTCAAATTTCCGAGCTTGATGAGCTTCGGAATGAAGCCTATGAGAGTTCGAGGATCTTCAAGGAAAAGACCAAAGCTATTCATGACAAGATGATTCTTCGAAGGACCTTTGAACCGGGAATGAAAGTCCTTCTCTTCAATTCAAGAATGTGGTTGTTTCCCGGAAAATTGAAGTCACGTTGGAGTGGACCCTTTCAAGTTACTCAAACATTTCCCTATGGGGTTGTTGAGTTGCTTAATCTAAAAACCAACGAGACGTTCAAGGTCAATGGACAAAGGGTGAAGCCCTACTTGGAAGAAATCGAAGTTGCAAAAATGGTGGAAAGCATGGTGTTCATTGACGAATGATGCAATAATGTCCAGCTATACGACATTAAAGAAGCGCTAAATGGAAGGCAACCCATCGGTTTGCATTTCTTTTCACTGTTATAATTTTATATTTTGCAATTTTAATTTCATGTTAATTTAAATAAAATAGAATAGATACTTTGATCGGTTTTTATTTTTCTTGAATGTGTTTTAGGGTTAACCCAAGAAGAAGATTGCATTTTTGTGATTTGGTGACACAAATAAACCAATTTAAAAAAAATTTTCAAAACCTATTTGGCAGAGGCAGACACGGCCAGAGGCCCTAGCCGTGTCCTTGCCCATGTCAAATAAGCTCCAAATGTCACAGAAGCAGACACGGCCAGAGGTCCTGGCCGTGTCCTTGGCCGTGTCACACAGACACGGCCAAGCCTCTCCCCGTGTCACCCAAATTGTTTTGCATTTTTTTTTCCAGTACGAGACACGTTCAAGGGACACGGCCGTGTCTCTGGCCGTGTCCCTCAAAAACCAGCAGACACGGCCAAGCTTCACAAAGCTTGGCCGTGTCACCTAAAATTTACTTTTAAAAACGCGTCTTTTGCCCAGCTTTTCATTTTAAATCCCTAAATCTCTCTCTCCTTCTCTCTCTCTCTCTCGATCTCTCTCTCTCTCTCTCTCAAAACTCCATAGCCTCCATCTTCAACCTTCAAAATCATTTGAAATCTTTCAATTTTCTTCACCCAAACCAATTTAAACTCATCCCCTTCCCTTATTTTCTCATCAAAAAGCAATTAAAACCTTGAAAACTTCATTTTCACCAAATCATCAAAATGACAAGAACAAAAACGGTGTTTCACCACAAAAGGACGTGACTTCCACCTTCAGCTACATCATCTTCATCATCAGCACCAAGGAGAGCAACTCTTCTCGCTCGGGGTTTCTTTCCGACGAGGTATGTTAACGAAGAATCCCTCGATGCTCTTCATATTCGAAATAATTTTTATGGATTTGTTCATAATCTTGGGTGGGATAGATTTGTTTCCCTTAAACCTTTGCAATTTGAGGAGCTTACATTGGAATTTTTAACCACACTTAAGGTTGAAAAAAATGACCGAAGGATTTGCATTAGGTTACACTTTAAACTACTTGGGAGACCATTTGTCCTTAAAATTGAGCAATTGAGCGATATATTTGGTTTCCATTGTAACACCCCCACATTCAATACACACACACTACAACACCATGATGTAGCATATGTACACCGAACATAGGAGTGCTACAGCTTTTCATCAACATTCAAAACATTTTTATATAATACCATCATCTTTCTCAATATACATTATAGATAGTAAATACTCAATTTGTAATATAACCTAATAAATATATAAATACATTTAAGTAGTACACAGCGGAAGTTATAAAATATTTACACATATGAAAACATTTGAGTACATATTTATCGTTACATATATATTTACAATATAAACAAAATCCTTACAAAATATAAAAGAGTTATACATGATTGGCAAATCTACTCTGATCTTTAAGTTCCCCCAAAATCAACTCTTCAATGTCTACTCTCACTCGGTCTAGAAGAGCTCTCGGGTTCAACTCTATCAGTTCTATCACCTGCGCGATTAAACACTATCGCGCTAAGCCAAGGGCTTAGTAAGATAAAACATGCAATGGATATGCTTTAATGCAATACAATGTCAATTCACAATCCATATTATACATGTAACATCATATATGCAAAGTTAACAACATACCTTTACATTTCATAACTCAACATAAATAGACATATCATATTTCAACATCTTATCATATACCTCATTAGTATTCATTTAATCATTCATAATCAACACTAAGCAAAGACAAGCATGGGCCCAAGACACACTAATATGCCATTCAATTTTCAGAGTTAATGTTTTGGTTTTGTTATCACATTTATCAATATCATATACCCAACTAGGCTTCAAGGATTAGGTTCAACCAAGCTTCAAGGGGAGCAAAGCATGCTAAGCTTGAACCCAACTTGGCTTCAAGAACCAACCCAACCTAGCTTCAAGGGTTGTAACATCTCAATTAGGCTTCAAGGATTCAATCCAACCTAACTTCAAGAGATTGTTACTATCATTAGGCATGCCACCAATAACAAACTCTGAAAATGGAATAACACATTAGCCACACAATTCATTCATTAATCAATTATCATTATCATTTAGGCAAACATGCCTTCTTTCTTTCAATTGCATCATCATTGCCAATCACAATGGCTTGCATCACATTTCCCATCTCAATTCATCTTATGCACATAGCATCATTGATATAGCATTTCATATCTCAATTCATATTGTGCATTTAACATTATTGGTATCACATTACACAATACATTATTCATAATACACATCACCATTCACAAGCCTCACAATGCACAATACATAATCTTATTCATGTAATATCATATGCATTATCTAATATGGGTTCAATTCCAATCATATAAGAAGAACCAAAACCATGTAAAAAGAACAAAGGATAAAAATAGTAACCAACATTTTTGAGGGACACGGGCAACACCACTTGAGGGACACGGCCAAGCTTGTGGCCGTGTCACTCAAACCAATTGGACAGTAAGCAACATGGGCAAGGGACACGGCCAAGCTTGTGGCCGTGTCTCCCAACACCAACATCCAGTAGTGAACACAGGCAATAGACACAGCCGTGTCTCCCAAAAATCCTTCCAACACGCCCAAGTTTTCTTGGCTTGGCCGTGTCTCTCCTTGCTTTTGACCGTGTCATTTAAAAACCAAACGTGTGTCCAACAATCTTCTAAATGCATTTTAACACATCATGCACAACACAAATTCATTCAAATGGGTACACTCAACAACATAAACACCTATCTTACACAATCATCACAATAATCACTTTAATAACACATTAACATCACAATTAAACACAACCACTTCAAAACCCTAAAATCACCATCCTTCTCCACATTTCAAAATCAACATATACTACTTCCAACAACAACACCTATTAACTTAAAACCAATTTAACACTTGAAAACACAACACAAACACATCTCATCATCAAATCCTACCAACCCTAATTCACTTCAAACACCCCTTCAAAAGAAAAGAAGAAATCAAGGAAAAGATCTTACCTCAAATGAAGAAATTTCTTAAATCTTTAACCAAGTCCTTTGATTGCTTCTTCAATTTGCTTCAAGCATCAAGAACACCTCTCTTTCCTTTTGGTTTTTGGAGAGCCGGCCACTTTTGAAAGAAATAAGAAAATGATGAAGAAACAAAGTCAAACCTTCTTTAAATATCCACCATGTGATTCAATTCAAGCAATTACCAAAATGCCCTCAACCAAATAACTAACCTTTTGTCTCATATAAGCCCATTTAAGTAATTACACACTCAACACAAAAATATCTCTCTTCCTTTGACTCTTCCTTTGACCCATTTATATGTTATATATATCATCATATACACAACATATACCATTCTCTCTAAACCCTATTTCCTTTCCCAAAACACTTATACACAAGCATTCTCTTCTCAATTTCTTTTCTTATCACATAATATACATTCAATCCAATATATAACAACAACAACAGCAACAACAACAATAATATCACCAAGACTTCTAGGGCATACATGAGGATATTACAATTCTCCCCCTCTAAAAAAAAAATTTCGTCCTCGAAATTACCTGATATCAACTCTGAAACAACTGAGGATATTGTTCTCGCATGGTTTGTTCACTTTCCCAAGTTGCTTCTTCTTTTCCATGATTCTTCCACAAAATCTTCACCAATGACACTCTCTTGTTTCTCAACTCTTTCACATCACGTGCCAAAATAGCAACTGGTTCCTCCTCAAATGTCAAATCGGGATTCACTTCAATTGACTCAATTGGCAACACATGAGATGGATCCGACCTGCATCTCCTCAACATAGAAACATGAAATACATTATGAATACGATCCAACTCAGGTGGCAAAGCGAGTCGATAAGCAACTGGCCCAATTCTTTCCAAAATTTCATATGGTCCAATAAATCGAGGACTCAATTTCCCTTTTCGACCGAACCTCAAAATTTTCTTCCAAGGAGATACCTTCAAAAATACCTTATCTCCCACATCAAACTCTATATCTCTCCTCTTCAGATCTGCATAAGACTTCCGTCGGTCTGAAGCTGCTTTCAATCTGCCTCGAATCAACTTCACTTTCTCTTCAGTTTCTTGAATCAAATCAGGACCAACCAACTTATTATCTCCAAGCTCATTCCAACAAAGAGGTGTCCTACACCGTCTGCCATACAATGCTTCAAACGGTGCCATACCAATGCTGGATTGGTGACTGTTGTTGTAAGCAAACTCCACAAGAGGTAAAAACCTATCCCAACTTCCAGAGAAATCGATGACACAGCTTCTCAACATGTCTTCAATAATCTGTATCACCCTCTCTGACTGTCCATCCGTCTGTGGATGAAAAGCAGTACTGAAGTGCAGTCGAGAACCCAAAGCACTATGCAAACTCTTCCAAAACCTTGAAGTAAACCGGGGATCTCGATCAGACACTAAAGAAGTTGGAACCCCATGCAACTTCACAATCTCATGGATATACAGCTCAGCTAACCTCTCCAAAGAGTAATCCATCCGAACCGGAAGGAAATGAGCTGTCTTAGTCAATCTATCCACAATCACCCATATAGCATCATGCTTCTTTTGTGTCAATGGTAACCCAGACACAAAGTCCATTGTCACTCTTTCCCACTTCCATTCTGGCACTGACAACGGTTGAAGTAACCCGGTTGGAACTTGATGCTCTGCTTTAACCTTCTGACAGGTGAGACATTTCGACACAAAATCTGCAATATCTCTCTTCAACCCAATCCACCAGTAATGCTGTTTCAAATCATGATACATCTTTGTATTACCCGGATGCATAGCAAACACTGACTGATGTGCTTCTTCTAAAATGACTCTTTTCAAATCAGCATCATCGGGTACACACAATCGGTTCTTAAACCAGAGACTCCCATCATCTCTCACAACAAAATCTCCACTTTTCCCATTCTGACAAGCTGAAACAATATTCTGAATCTTCTCATCAGCCCACTGAGCCTCTTTAATCTGATTCAACAAAACTGGTTTCACATGCAACTGTGCCAACAATGCACCATCATCACAAGATACAAAACTAGCACACAATGCTCTCAACTCAACAAGCAACGAGAGCAAATAAACAGTTAAACCAGCTAAAGACTTCCGACTCAAGGCATCAGCAACAACATTTGCTTTACCTGGATGATAATCAATCAAACAATCGTAGTCTTTAATCAATTCCAACCATCTCCTCTGTCGAAGATTGAGCTCTTTCTGAACACCCAAATATTTCAAGCTTTTGTGATCAGTGTAGATAAACATTTCTCCCTAAACAAATAATGGCGCCAAATCTTCAATGCAAACACAATGGCTGCCAACTCCAAATCATGGGTCGGATAATTAAGCTCATGCGGTTTCAATTGTCTAGATGCATAAGCTATAACTTTACCTTCCTGCATCAGAACACACCCCAAACCACTATGTGAAGCATCACTGAAAATCACATATGGTTTGCCTTCTACAGGTAAAGTAAGAACAGGCGCTTGTGTCAACATTTCTCTCAACTGCTCAAAGCTAGCCTGACACTGATCAGTCCACACAAATTTAACTCCCTTCCGAAGCAATCTGGTCAGTGGAGTAGCTATCACAGAAAATCCTTTCACAAACTGCCGGTAATAACCTGCTAAACCCAGAAAACTTCTAACCTCTGTCACAGACTTGGGTGGACTCCAATTCAATATAGCTTCAACTTTACTCGGATCAACTCTAATGCCTTCTGCTGAAACAATATGTCCGAGAAAAGCGACTTGATCCAACCAGAACTCACACTTCGACAATTTGGCAAACAACTACTTCTCTCTCAAAATCTGCAACACAATCCGCAGATGCATATCATGTTCCTCTTCATTCCGCGAATACACCAGAATGTCATTGATGAAGACCACTACAAACTGATCCAGATAGGGCCTGAACACCCTATTCATCAAATCCATAAAAGCTGCAGGTGCATTCGTTAGACCAAAAGGCATAACTAGAAATTCATAATGCCCATACCTGGTCCGAAAGGCGGTCTTGGAAACATCTTTAGCTTTGACTCTCAGCTGATGGTACCCAGATCTCAAATCAATTTTAGAAAACACAGCTGCACCCTTCAATTGATCAAAGAGATCATCGATTCTAGGCAAAGGATATTTATTTTTAATAGTCACCTTGTTCAATTGCCTATAATCGATACACAACCTCATAGTACCATCTTTCTTTTTCACAAATAGCACAGGAGCTCCCCAAGGAGAAACACTGGGGCGAATAAATCCTTTGTCCAACAATTCCTGCAATTGCACTTTCAATTCCTTCAATTCTGCTGGTGCCATTCTATAAGGAGTAATAGAGATAGGAGTGGTACCAGGCAACAGTTCAATACCAAACTCCACCTCTCTCTCAGGAGGTAATCCTGGCAACTCCTCTGGAAATACATCTGGGAACTCTGCAACTGTGGCAATACTATCAATGGGAGAACCCTTCACTCTAGCATCTACCACATGAGCAAGATAGGCTTCACATCCCTTTCTAATCAACCTCCTGGCTGCAACAGCTGAAACAAATAAGGAGGCTAGCTGTTCCTGCTCATTAGATACTATCACCTCTCTACCATCAGCAGTTCTCAAAGAAACAATTTTCCTTTTACAGTCTACCACAGCTCCATGTCTAGCTAACCAGTCCATGCCTAGGATCACATCATATTCCTTAAATGGCATTTCAATCAAATCTCCAAGGAACTCCTCACCTTGCACCCTTACTGCACTATCTCGGTGCACCTTACTCACAACCACACTATGCCCTAACGGATTTGTCACCAACACATCAAATCCTAGGGACTCAGCATGCATATCAGACACAGGCAAAACAGATGCACTAATATAAGAATGTGTGGAACCCGGAT
The DNA here is from genome assembly GCA_947685225.1 of Garcia nutans. Lineage (NCBI taxonomy): Eukaryota > Viridiplantae > Streptophyta > Magnoliopsida > Malpighiales > Euphorbiaceae > Garcia > Garcia nutans. The sequence goes on from CANTUV010000013.1 coordinate 7,467,368, forward strand.
CAATCAAAGCAAGTACTGAAGTATCAAATAAAGAAAAAGTACCAGCAATGACTGCCGAAGCATCTGGCTGCCTCTGCATAACATACATCCTCTGGGAAGATCCAACCTCCTCTGGTCTGCTCTCCCTAGATGTAGAACCTCCACTGGCACTGAACCCAGATCTTCCTCCTCGGCTAACACCTCTGCTTCCTCGACCTCCCCTTACACTAGGTCGAGAAGCTGCAGTATCAACTGACATCCGCTCCTGTCTCTCAGGACAGTCTCTCACAAAGTGATCTGGCGATCCACATCTGAAACAAACCCCTGCTACACCAGTCTTCCAGCAAGGACCACCATGTGGCCTACCACAATGGATACAGACGGGTAAGGTGGATCTCTGAATCATAGGGGTCGGAGCACTTGCCACTGAAGCTGCAGGTCTAAATCTCTGTCTTTGTAACTGCACTGACCTACCAGCTGGCCTCTGACTCCTACTACTTCGAGAAATAAAACTTCCTCTACCTCTCTTAACAGAAGAAGACCCTGCCTCAAACTGAGGTCTTCTCACCCTAACCTCTTCCTCTGAAGCAACTGCAATGCCTTGAGCCCGCTCCACACTTCGAGCTGCTACCACTAACTGGGAGAAATCATGATATCTAGATCTAGCCACTAAGCACATGATAGAGGGCCTCAATCCCTCCTCAAATCTCCGACATCGATCTATCTCATCAATAATAATGCCCCCAGCATAATGGCTCAATCTAATAAACTCAACCTCATACTCAGTTACAGTCTTGCTATCTTGCTTCAGGTTCAAAAACTCCATCTTTTTCATGTCCTTATACTCCCTAGGAGTATACTTCAACTCAAATTCTCTCAAAAAATCAGTGTAAGACAGTGTTGGAGGATCATCCATAGAATGGGGCACCGTCTTCCACCAATCGTAGGCATCCTTCTGCAGCAAAGATCTTGCATAGTCAAATTTTTCCTCTGAGGTGGCTTGCAACTGAACAAATACCCTCTGTACTCTGTCAAGCCACTGTTCTGCTACAACTGGATCAACTGTACCAAAGAAATCCTCCGCTCCATTTTTCCTTAGCTTATCATAGTGCCTCACTGGTACTGAAGGCTGAGGGGGTGGTGGCTGTGGTTGCACAGGTGCTTGTCTCATAACTTCCATCATATGTCTAAACCAGGCTGGCGGAAACTCCTCTCCAGCTGGTCTACCCGACACCGAAGCAGGTGCCTCCTCAACACTATCAACTCTAGCTCCCTCAGCAGGAGCAATACTCTCGGCACTACCCTCAATCGACTGACGTGAGTGAGAATCCATCACAACCTAAGTCTGCAAACACAACATACTACATCTTATTAAAGATCAGAGGTTACCAATCCCAAACATATATGTTATTCAAAAACCACTTTTTTTTAAAATCAAAATAGTCTTTTTATCACATTTTACCTAGGTTGAGAATCTCAAACCTAGGCTCTGATACCAAAACAATTGTAACACCCCCACATTCAATACACACACACTACAACACCACGATGTAGCATATGTACACCGAACATAGGAGTGCTACAGCTTTTCATCAACATTCAAAACATTTTTATATAATACCATCATCTTTCTCAATATACATTATAGATAGTAAATACTCAATTTGTAATATAACCTAATAAATATATAAATACATTTAAGTAGTACACAGCGGAAGTTATAAAATATTTACACATATGAAAACATTTGAGTACATATTTATCGTTACATATATATTTACAATATAAACAAAATCCTTACAAAATATAAAAGAGTTATACATGATTGGCAAATCTACTCTGATCTTTAAGTTCCCCCAAAATCAACTCTTCAATGTCTACTCTCACTCGGTCTAGAAGAGCTCTCGGGTTCAACTCTATCAGTTCTATCACCTGCGCGATTAAACACTATCGCGCTAAGCCAAGGGCTTAGTAAGATAAAACATGCAATGGATATGCTTTAATGCAATACAATGTCAATTCACAATCCATATTATACATGTAACATCATATATGCAAAGTTAACAACATACCTTTACATTTCATAACTCAACATAAATAGACATATCATATTTCAACATCTTATCATATACCTCATTAGTATTCATTTAATCATTCATAATCAACACTAAGCAAAGACAAGCATGGGCCCAAGACACACTAATATGCCATTCAATTTTCAGAGTTAATGTTTTGGTTTTGTTATCACATTTATCAATATCATATACCCAACTAGGCTTCAAGGATTAGGTTCAACCAAGCTTCAAGGGGAGCAAAGCATGCTAAGCTTGAACCCAACTTGGCTTCAAGAACCAACCCAACCTAGCTTCAAGGGTTGTAACATCTCAATTAGGCTTCAAGGATTCAATCCAACCTAACTTCAAGAGATTGTTACTATCATTAGGCATGCCACCAATAACAAACTCTGAAAATGGAATAACACATTAGCCACACAATTCATTCATTAATCAATTATCATTATCATTTAGGCAAACATGCCTTCTTTCTTTCAATTGCATCATCATTGCTAATCACAATGGCTTGCATCACATTTCCCATCTCAATTCATCTTATGCACATAGCATCATTGATATAGCATTTCATATCTCAATTCATATTGTGCATTTAACATTATTGGTATCACATTACACAATACATTATTCATAATACACATCACCATTCACAAGCCTCACAATGCACAATACATAATCTTATTCATGTAATATCATATGCATTATCTAATATGGGTTCAATTCCAATCATATAAGAAGAACCAAAACCATGTAAAAAGAACAAAGGATAAAAATAGTAACCAACATTTTTGAGGGACACGGGCAACACCACTTGAGGGACACGGCCAAGCTTGTGGCCGTGTCTCCCAACACGAACATCCAGTAGTGAACACAGGCAATAGACACAGCCGTGTCTCCCAAAAATCCTTCCAACACGCCCAAGTTTTCTTCGCTTGGCCGTGTCTCTCCTTGCTTTTGACCGTGTCATTTAAAAACCAAACCCTAAGTGTGTCCAACAATCTTCTAAATGCATTTTAACACATCATGCACAACACAAATTCATTCAAATGGGTACACTCAACAACATAAACACCTATCTTACACAATCATCACAATAATCACTTTAATAACACATTAACATCACAATTAAACACAACCACTTCAAAACCCTAAAATCACCATCCTTCTCCACATTTCAAAATCAACATATACTACTTCCAACAACAACACCTATTAACTTAAAACCAATTTAACACTTGAAAACACAACACAAACACATCTCATCATCAAATCCTACCAACCCTAATTCACTTCAAACACCCCTTCAAAAGAAAAGAAGAAATCAAGGAAAAGATCTTACCTCAAATGAAGAAATTTCTTAAATCTTTAACCAAGTCCTTTGATTGCTTCTTCAATTTGCTTCAAGCATCAAGAACACCTCTCTTTCCTTTTGGTTTTTGGAGAGCCGGCCACTTTTGAAAGAAAGAAGAAAATGATGAAGAAACAAAGTCAAACCTTCTTTAAATATCCACCATGTGATTCAATTCAAGCAATTACCAAAATGCCCTCAACCAAATAACTAACCTTTTGTCTCATATAAGCCCATTTAAGTAATTACACACTCAACACAAAAATATCTCTCTTCCTTTGACTCTTCCTTTGACCCATTTATATGTTATATATATCATCATATACACAACATATACCATTCTCTCTAAACCCTATTTCCTTTCCCAAAACACTTATACACAAGCATTCTCTTCTCAATTTCTTTTCTTATCACATAATATACATTCAATCCAATATATAACAACAACAACAGCAACAACAACAATAATATCACCAAGACTTCTAGGGCATACATGAGGATATTACATCCATCAACAAGGGGAACAATGTGTGCCTAAGAGTTTTCAACAACAATTCGCATGGGGAGCTTTGGGCTCGGGTACCTATGTGGCCAAATCGACCAAAGCTACGAAATTGAAAAATCCCGCCCTAAGGTACTTACACCGGTTTATGTCATGTGGATTCTTTGCAAGAAAAGAGAGCACATGAGTTGTAGAACTAAGCGAACTATACTTTTTAGACTGTGCTAGCAATGACGTACCCATTTGTACAGGCTATTGGTTAGCCGATGTGTTTGACAATGTGGCACATAAAAAGCGGGGTGCCATTTGTATCGGAAGATTAGTTACAATTTTAGCAATGGCACTCCTTGATAATTTTGACGCGAGCCATTGCCAGATGACTAAGATCTCAGGGAATGATTCATTAGATCTTGCCACACTAGAGAAGATGCGCATGGTTTCAAGAAAAGGAGGAGCTTATGTTATGGGTTCAGCTGAGACTGAGGTACCGGAGGGCCGCCAAAAGAGAGCATGAGTCGAGGAGGATTCCGACTCGGATTCTCTAAATTTAGATGAAGATGCTCCAATCCCGAACAATCAGGAGATCCTTCATAGGATTGAAGCATTGGAAAGCAGGGTTGACCGAAACCATGCTGCAGCCATGGAACAAATTGACTATAATCATACTGCAGTCATGGAACAAATGGACCTAATCAACAGCAACCTCGCTAAAATTCTGAGCCTCCACCCATCAGCTGCATCATCGTCCTATCCTCCATCACCGTAGATCCTACCAGCTCCAACCTTTTGACATCACTTGTTATTTTCTTATTTGTAGTTATTTCATGTTTTTGTTGTTTTGGTTTTTAATGTTAACTCTTCATATTGTGTTTATTTTATATATTGTATTTTGCTCTTGAACAATGGTTGTTTGTGGATGAAAAGGTAGCACTTGCGTCTCAAAGGATCGATGGAAAAACAGGTTGTACCTTAACTTTTTACTTTAAATATCGTTGTTTCCATTGAGGACAATGTAAAACTTAAAGTGTGGGGTGTGTACAAAGCCTTTTGTTCATGAATATAAATTGTCTATTTTCGTAAGTGTTTTTGTTTTGTTATTTTCGTAAGTGTTCTTGTTTTGTTAAGTTTCTTGTTTTGTCTTATAATTGATTTTGATGGATATTAATAAGTTCAATTGTTATAAGAATGTTGATAGATGACTTTTAAATTTTTGAAGCATGAATTTGAGGATTGATTAGAGTTAGTACTTATTGTCAATTTTGATGGTTATTCTTTGCATTGCCATTAAACTAGTGAGGAATTGAGCCATCAACTTATCATTTTTTTATGTGTGAACATCTTTGATTGATGAATTACTAGAAGTTGCTTTGACATGCATTTTGAGACTACATAAAAATTTCAATTAAGCATCAACATGATTAAGGCAATTTAGGGCAAACCATTTTGGCTTAAAGAGACCAACCTTACATCCGACCTTAGTTCGCCAACTTTGAGCTTCTTTCATTTTTTTCCTTCTTTCTTTTTCACAACACCATCGGCTTGAGCCATTATATTTTAACTCCACCCATTCATTAGATCAAGAGCACTTTAAGAGCATTAATGGAGTGTTGTGCAGAATAAGTGTGGGGTTGAATTCAATGGGCTTTAAATTAGTTGGATACCCTATATATATAAAAAAAACAAAATGAATAATGAAAATTAAAATAATAGTTGTTCTTGTCGGAAGGGTTGTAATGAGTTTGGAAATTATCTTTGCAAATTAAACAAATGGAGTCCCTTAAAAGCACATAAATACTTAGTGCTAAGTGATTGAGATGAATTATGGGATTGTTGATCATGCTACATTACTCACTTCACTCTTGAAGTACTCTTGACCTAAATGAACTAACTCACTCTCCCAAATGTCATACCTTTTCCTTAGCCTCGTTACAACCAAATAAAAGACCTTATGATTGATGTTTGATTGTGATTAGGTGGTGGAGATTTGATTGATAAGCAAGCCTATAGTCCTAATCTTTCATTGAATGTTGAGAGCTTAAACACTACCCAATTAAACACTTGAGAGGTTTTGTGAGGGAGTGACAATTTTGGTATGCATTGATTGACCATTAAGTTACTTGAGTACTGATTATTCTTGATTCAATTATGATTGCGGATTTAATAAGATGGGAGTCTTAATGCATCCTTATAACTCTTGAACTTGACAATATTTATCTTGTTCTATTTGTTTTGATTTTAACTTTGCTTGGGGACAAGCAAAGGATTAAGTGTGGGGTAATTGTTTAAATCAATTTTGTATATATTTTCTATGATGTTTATGTTGATTTTAAGTTAATTTTCATGTTAAATTGCACTTAAGTTTGTTTGAAGTTGTTGATTTAGGTTGGAGTACATTCGATGGAGCCATTTGATCAAAATTGGTGTAACTTGTGGAGAAAATCAAGTGACACGGCCAAGCTTGTCATGGCTTGGCCGTGTCCTTCATCAAAAGAAGCAGAAACAAGGAAAATTAGGAGACATGGCCAGGACTAACATGGCTTGGCCGTGTCCCTCAAGGAAACAAGTCCAGTAGTGAACACGGCCATGAGACACGGCCAAGCCACTGGCCGTGTCTCTCCAAAGGAACAAAAGAGCAAAGAAAGCAAAGAAAGAAAAGAAATACAAAGAGACAAACACCATTACTGGACACGGCCAGGACACTAGACGTGTCACATGACACGGCCGTGTCCTTGGCCGTGTCTCACAAGGGAAAGCATACAGAATGGGACACGGCCAGAAGCTTGGCCGTGTCCCCAAGAAAGAAAGACAAGACACGGCCAAGCTCCATATGGCTTGGCCGTGTCCCCCTGGTCCTTAGCTGGCTTGCACGAGGAATGAGCTATTGTTTGTTTAGTGGGTGACAAAAAGAGTAAAAAAAAAAGAGTGAAAAGTGGGAGGATTTTATGGAAGAAAGGTATAAAGAAATTAGTAAGTGGGAGACAAGGCATGATGGATGTTTTAAACAATTCAAAAGTGGGAGAGCATGGGGATTAGAAAATGGATTTTGAATAAATTTAGTGGACATTCTCTACACTTCCAGTTGTTCTTCATCTTCCTCATCTTCTTCCTTGGTTCTAGCTGGAGAGAGAAGACCATTCACCATCTCCATTCACCATTTCTTTACACACACCAAGAGCAAAAAAAATTGTTGGTTTTGAAGTGAGTTATTAGTTCTTAAGAATTAGGGTTTTAAGAGGCTTGATTGGAGAGTTGAGAATTTGAGAAAGCTATCATTTACTCCTTCAAGAAGAGAACCAATTGTTCAAGAGAGCTGGAAGTTCATCATCACGCACCAAGAAGGAGCCACGAAAGAGACGAGAGTCTGATTTTTAGCATCTTCAAAAAGGGGTTTTTCTAACTCTTTCTTTTATTCCATTTCTTAATTGTTGTTGTATATTAAGAACATTAAGATCGCAATGTATAATTTTGATTTGGTTTATATTGAATTGAGTAGTTGTTTAAAACATATGATGAGCTAATTTACTCATGCTTGGGGTTGTAGTATATTTGATTAAATGATTTGATTTGATGATTCCATTGATATACCTTGTTATTTGTTGATTGCATTGAATTAAAGGTAAATTGATAGAATGGCCACCTATTGATTACTTAATATTGAATGACGAACCGAGAGGAGAAGTTTAATATCGAAAATATGCAATTAACTACCGTAAGAATGAATTACAAATATAAGTTCTAGGGTTTATTATTTTGATAATGTTAAACAATTGGTTGTTGTTAATTCATAAATGTGAGAACTAGTGAATTGATAATAGGCTAATTAATCTTAAGAAACAAATTAAGATTCAAGGTTATATTAATGGATAATCGGATAGTTGAACATTTGATTAAATAGACCTACAATCCTAGGCATCATTTCCACAATTGAAATTCTCTTGCATAAAATCAATCGTTTTCATTTCTAAGGTTAACTATAATTCACCAATCCAATTTCACAACCGAGTTTACAATTTTATGTTAATTGAACTATTACATGCAAGTCCTTCCTTGGGAAATGACCTTGGGGCGATCACCGTCACTACAATAGCCTCGTATACTTGCGAGTGCCGCTTTGTGATAGTGTTGATTTAAGCACAATAGGAATTAAAAGCTTGCATGCATTGTGCTATAAATTCAAATGGAACATCTTTCCCCAACAAATGGCACAATGGTTGGCTTATTTTGGAAAAATCCTTAATAAACCTCCTGTAAAAACCTGCATGCCCTAAGAAACTTCTTATTCCCTTAACAGAGGTAGGTGGGGGTAACTTAGCAATCAATTCAACTTTAGCCTTATCCACCTCAATCCCTTTACTTGACACCACATGACCTAAGACAATGCCCTGAGTAACCATAAAATGACTCTTTTCCCAACTTAAAGTGAGGTTACATTCAATGCATCTCTCAAGTACACGAACAAGTTTATTGAGGCAATTATCAAAAGAACTACCAAAAATAGAAAAGTCATCCATAAATACCTCAATAAAATCATCAATCATGTCTGAGAAGATAGACATCATGCATCTCTAAAAAGTTGTAGGTGCATTGCACAAGCCAAAGGGCATACGTCGAAATGCATAAGTCCCAAAAGGGCAAGTAAAGGTAGTCTTGGACTGATCCTCTGGAGATATTGGCACCTGATAGTAACCTGAAAGGCCATCAAGAAAACAATAATGTGAGTGTCCAGAAAGTTTATCTAACATCTGATCAATAAAAGGAAGAGAGAAATGATCTTTCTTTGTTGCATTGTTCAACTTCCTATAATCGATGCACATTCTCCACCCAGTAGTAGTCCTAGTAGGAACCAATTCATTATTCTCATTTCTCATAACAGTGATTCCAGATTTCTTAGGAACTACATGTACTGGGCTCACCCACTCACTATTAGCAATTGGATATATTACTCCTTCATCCAGCAATTTGAGCACTTCCTTCTTAACAACTTCACTCATATTTGGGTTAAGTCGCCTTTGGGTCTCCCTCACAGGTTTAGCTCCCTCTTCTAAAGTGATTCTATGCATGCACATTGAAGGGCTAATACCCTTGATGTCACTCAATCCCCATCCTATTGCTTTTTTCAATCTTTTAAGCTCACTCACTAACCTCATCTCCTCCTCTTCACTAAGTTCACTAGATATTATCACAGGTAAGGCATTGTGATCTCCTAAAAACACATATTTCAGATTTCTAGGTAACTCTTTCAGCTCTAACTCAAGTGAAGGGTTCTTTTCTTCTTTTTGAATGGGGGGAAGTTCAAAAACTGGGTCCTCCTTAAGCTCCTCTATTTCAGCACCCTCTAAAGTCTAAAGGCAACTGGCTATTTCTGCATCAAAAATATCCAAATCACTCTCTAAGGTCAATGCCAGCTCCAATTTATCAGAGGAACCTGTCTGCAAGAAAACATCTGAAACAACTGCATCAACACAATCAATGAAAGAACAATCCTCATATAAAGCAGTTGTAGGAATAGGAGAAGTGTTAAAAATGGAAAATTCAATAGTTTGTCCGAAAACAGTCATTGATAATTTACCATTTTTAACATCTATCAAAGTGTTGGTAGTCGCCGTAAAAGGCCTACCCAGCAGAATGGTGTGTGCAGATGGTGAAGAGTTACTTACTTCCATGTCAAGAACAATGAAATCCACAGGTACAATCAAACCACCAACTTTAACTAATACATCTTCTATAACCCCTTTCGGGAATCTAAGAGATCTATCGGCTAATTGCAACACCATTTTTGTAGGTTTAAGTTCCCCTAGTTCTAAATCAAGGTACACAGAATAAGGCATTAAATTCACACTGGCTCCCAAGTCACACATGCCATCAGTACCCTTTCCATTCCCTATAGTAATTTGAATGATAAAACTTCCAGGATCCTTTAGCTTAGGAGGTAGTTTATGCTGCAAAACAGCACTAGCTACCTCTGAAACTATCACCTTTTCATTCGGCTCATACCTCTTTTTCTTGGTATTTAGTTCTTTGAAGAATTTAGCATAAGCCGGCATGTTTTTAATTGCTTCAAGTAAGGGTAAGTTGATACTTACCTTAGACAGCATGTTGAAGATATCTGAAAATTGCTTATCTTTTTTATCATCCTTCAACCTGCTGGGGAATGGTATAGGTGGCCGGTATGGATTGCTTGCCTTGTGCAAATCTGCTGTAGGGGACTTCTCCATTGATCTTTCTTCAGCACCTTTGTTCTCTAGTTCTCCTTCCTTTTTATTCTCTTGCTCACCTACATTCACAGAATTATTTTCAACATTATTGTTAATTACCTTGCCACTTCTAAGAACAGTCACTGATTGTGCCTGCTCAGGTTGACTTGGGAACTTCCCCTTTTGTTGAATCTGCATCTGTTGAGCAAGTTGCCCCACTTGGGTCTCCACCTTCTTAAAAGATGCTTCTAGTGAATCCAGCCTCTTGTTGTTCATCTCTTGATTTTTAGCACTGACTTGGATAAAAGCCTGCAAACTTTCTTCCAAACTCTCTCTCTCTTAGGATGCCCTTGATTGGAGGATTGACCCTGCTGTTGGTTCTGTCTCTGGAGCAAATGGAAAGGCTGTTGAGCATAATTTGTTGTCCAGGAAAAATTTGGGTGATTCCTCCAACCAGGATTATAAGAATTGGAGTAAGGATCATTCCGGGCCCTTGGTTGAAATCCCCCCATAGCATTGACTTGCTCAGCTTCATTACCAAAAGACTCATATGCAGAGGGACATATATTTGCTCCATGCCCGAATGTCCCACAGATTCCACACACTTCTTGAGTAGATGAAGAAATATTATTCTTCATGTTCAGCATCTGCACCTGTCTTGTCAATTCAGCTATTTGACTAACCATTTCACTATTGGCTTCCAATTGATTCACCCCTTTACTTCTTCCCCTTACACTCTTTTGTTGAGAATTAGCTCCCAACATCTCAAAGATCTCATAAGTCTCATCAGCTGTCTTTTCTCCCATGGCTCCCCCAGCTGCATTGTCAACAGTGTTCTGAAATTGCTGGGTTAGACCATCATAGAAAAACTGATTAAGAAGTTGAAGTGGGTAGTGATGATGCAGACACTGGATCAATCGCATCTTAAATCTGTCCCAAGCCTCATGAAATGGCTCTCCTTCAAATTGAGAGAATGTAGCAATCTCCCCTCTCAATTTTGTTGTCTTTTGATGTGAATAAAACTTGCCCATGAATTTGTTATAAACTTGCTCCCAAGTTGTCAAAGAGTTTTCGGGCAACATCATAAGCCAGCTCTTTGCCCTATCCTTCAAAGTATAAGGGAAGCATCTCATCCTCAACTGATCTTCTATTAGTCCTCCCAAAGGAAAAGTGTTGAGGGTAGAATAAAAATCCCGAATAAAGTTCAGAGGATCTTCATTTGGAACTCCATAGAATGATGGCAGCATGTTGTAATGAATGTTCTTCAACTCATAGTTTCTTGCTGCATCTGTCAGTCTTATGCAAGAGGTGGAAGTTCCAATGACAGGTCTAGCAAAGTCTCTCATCATCCTTTGTCTTTCTTCAGCCATTTTAACAGATTGTGTAGATTCCGACTCAAAATCAGAAGTGTCCTCCTCTGTAGTATCAGATCCTGTGTACAGTTCAAACTCTTCTCTGCTCCTTTTCACTCTCTGAATTTCTAGAATAAATGGATGTAGCTCTCCTTCGAGTGATCTCCTGCCTTGCATAAAAAAAAATTTTCTAGAAAAAGAAATTATTAAAAGCAAAAGACAAAAAAAAATAAAATGAAAACAGTGAAAAATAATCTAGAATATTTTTGACTAATAAACAATTACGCCAATTAGCTTCCCCTGCAGCGGCGCCAAAAACTTGTTGCGCTCGAATTAACTCTACCACAAAGCGTCACTCGCAAGTATACGAGGTAGCTGTAGCAAAGGTGATCGCCCCAAGGTCGTCTCACAAGGAAGCTAAAGTGGCTAATTGATTATCAAATTATAATTAACAAGTAATGAAGAAATTTAAATTATTAACTAATGAAGAAGATTGATTGAAGTTTAAAACGAATAAAAGTAAATTAAACTGATGTTTTGATTCACTTGATAGAAAGGTCTAGGGTTTGCACTTCTCTATTACTTATATGTATGAACGGTTATTCCTCTTAACTAATTTAATTTCAAAGATTAAATCTCAAACAACTTAATTAATCAAGTCAAGGAAATAAGCTCTCGCATTCAAACCTTTTTCAACTAATCTTGTTATAATTGAAATAATCTTTTTAATAGGTTATATCTCTAATTCACCTAAGTCCTTAGTTGAATTGTTCCAGTATTAGACTTCATCTCTCAATCCATCATCTAATACCTAAAACACATAATTGGTGGCCAATCAATTATATATTAACAATATTTCATTCAATCAAGGGTAAAGAAATTATTAGCTAAGAGAATAACCAATTCATACAATCATAGCAGATCCATACAAACCCTAGACTAGATCAAATTAGTTCATCATGCTATCAAACATACTCATCTCATTAATGTTCAAAGAAATCAAATTAGACATGATAATATCCATTAATACAATTTCAATGAAAATAAAGAGAATAAGTTCAAGAACAAAACCATGTTACAAACTCCTTGAAGCTTCTGAAGAATCTCTTGTTCAAATCTTGCAAGAAGGATGTATCAATGGCTAGAACAATCTAATCTAAGCTAGATTAATCCAAAGTGTAATCAAAATCAAAGAAAACAAAGTTAAAACCCTAACTTCACTCTCTGACGGCTCAATTCAATTTCCAAATCGCCAACTCCCCAAAACCATAGCTTCTTTTTCCTTTATATATGAAACATCCGCTTTAAAATCCGCTACGGCTTTGGTTCATGAGAGACACGGCCAAGTTGGATGTGACTTGGCCGTATTGGTGGTCTTTGGAGGGACACGGCCAGTGACTTGGCCGTGTCCCTTGCATGTGTCACCTACTGTGAGAATTCCTTCTTCTTTTCTCTTTGGTTGAGTGACACGGCCAGTTGGAGGTTGACTTGGCCGTGTTGGACCCTTTTGGAGGGACACGACCAGTGACTTGGCCGTGTCCCTTGCTTGTGTTTGCTTCTGTGAGATTTGCAATTTTCTTTTCCTTTGGAACCAAGTGAGACACGGCCAAGTTGGTGTGACTTGGCCGTGTTGGAGCATCTTTGGAGGGACACGGCCACTGACTTGGCCGTGTCCCTTGAGTGTGTCAGCTACTGTGTCTTGACTTCCTTTTTAACTTGGTATGGGACACGGCCAGTGACTTGGTCGTGTCCTCTGCCTGTGTCAGCTACTGTCCCTCTTTTCCTTCAATTTGCTTCCTTGCCTTTTTTAACCTAAAACAAAACTCAAACAAACTGTAAATAAGAAGTAAATAAACAATAACCAACAAAACATAAACACCATAATAAAAACTAAATCAAAAATGACATAAACACTAAAATAAACTAAACTACCAAAATTAATGAAAACACTAAACAAACCAATTAAAACTAACAAAATACCTAAATAAAACAATAATTATTATAATAAACAAGACACAAATCTATAACAAAAACTAATAAAACAGAGGGCTGCACTGTCTTTTCAACATTCTCTCTGAGTTATTGCTGGCCTAGTGTCTAGTGGCTGGTTTCTCGGGGAGAGAGTTTACGAATGGTTTCTCGGCCCAGAGCAGCGGAGGCTCCCGATGCAAATCCCAGAATACACTTTAAATATCATGTCAATGCCGGAGGATGCTTGGTAGTCGGCCCGATATGGTTTTAATGCCGAGTTATTTCTCGATTTACCGGGTTCATTTTATGCTCATTTTATTCAAATGAGACTCTTGCACTTTGATGTATCTCCTGTCAGTGTGCGTGAGATTTCTGATGGAAATGAGGGTAGAGATGAGGAGGAACATCACGGAGATGCAAGAGAGTCTGTTCCTCTTTTCGAGACCAATACTTATCGGGTAAAACTTTTACCTCTTTTCTATTGCAACTGCTTTTCTTTCTTTGATTCTTTAATGATTGTTGCAGTTTATTGGCTCGTTTGATCATGAGGCTGGACCTTCTTTCACTCCCCCTTCGTTTGCTCATTTTAACCTGCCGGATATGCCATCTCATCCGCAGGGTATTGATATGAATTACCTGGTAAGTTCCTTATTTCATAATAGTTTATGCCATATGTATGCATGATTATATATGCTCTTACCTTTTCCTTCTTAGCTCACAGTGGATGCTCGAAGAACAAAACAAGAAGCTTCAAGAAGAGTTAGCTGCAAGTCGTCAGCAGGCTTCTCATTTTGAAAATTTATATCATCAATCCGAACAAAATTTTCGTGACTTCCGATTTCAAGGAATGAGGGATCCCAGTGCTTCTTCATCGAGAGGCCCCCAGGCTGATGTCCATGAGATCCTTTCGTCTACTTCTAATGAGGACCATGAAAAATTTGAACTCCAAGGCAATAGGGATTTTAGTGCTTTTGCTTTGGATGATCCCGGGACGAGTAATTTGCCCCTTACTCCAACGGGCGATGACTTTTTCAAGTCTTTATTTGGTGACCTACCACCACCCTCTTAGTGACATGTAAACATTATAACAATTATACAATAATGAAAAATATGCTCTCTTTTTCTCTTCTCTCCTTTTTTTTTCGCTACTGCCATTTTTTATATATATATATATAATACATCATAATTAATATCCACTTCTTTTGTTAAACCAAATCCAAAATGGAAAAAGAAATTGTGACCACTTCCTTTCCTTGTGCCATATGGTCTTATCCTTTTCCATCATCTTTTCCATTTCACTTTTGGAAAAGGTTTATTTTCTTCTATATAAATCACCTTGCATGCCATATTTCAATTCATAAGCCAAGAATCTCTCTTCCAAAGTGAATACTTTTTCTTTAGCAATTTTGGTTTCCCTTTATTCATCAACCATGACCGAGCACCATTTAAAGAAAATAAAAATTCTATTTAAGAATATGGATGACAACCATTGGAAGCAAATTTCATGGTCAAAGCTTGATGTTTTAAAATGCTTTCAAAATGTCAAATTGGACCACTCCTTTTTACATGCCACGGCTTCCTTGTGGAATACGGATTCCAGGGTGTTTAGAATTAATGGCTTTGAAATGTGTCCCTTAATTGAAGAATTTGAGGCCATCCTTGGACATCCCAATAATCGGCAAATGGTGTTACCCACATTGATTTCCAAAACTCAACAGAAGATGCAGATGTTATTTCAAATTCTGAAACCCGAGATTCTTCGGTTGATGAGAGGTGAAAAAATTCTTCTTGCTCCTTTGATTTACTTTTGTTTTTCTCATTTGACTCCTACTAAGGCCTGGGGACACATGCTTTGTCTTTGCTTGCTCGGCCAATTCTTACTTGTTTCTTCTGACGGCGATATTGACCCACGAGTATTGGATATCATGAATCAAATGGAAGGAGGCTTGTCGCCGGTACCTGTGATCTTAGCTGAAACCTTAGTTGGATTAGACTGATTTAAATCAGGAATGTCAAAGAGACTGACCGGGAGCCCGTTGCTGCTTCAGGTAATTACCTACACTGCCCTTCCGGGTTTTCAATTTAGGGTTTTTTTTATTGTTCTAATTTTTGCCTAGTCTGCCCATGTGGGTTTTCGGAACTAGTGAGCTGTCCTAATTTTTGCCTAAGCTGCCCTTTCGGGTTTTCAACTTAGCGGACCTCTTTTTTTTTTAATTCTTTCTTCATAGATTTGGCTTCAGGAGCATCTTTGCTTGCTTGATACTCCCTCCATGGATTTTTCCAGATACCTGCCACGTCATCATTCCGCTAGGAAGCTACTCCACCCAGCTTCTTCATATGCTGACTGGATTGACTGGATCCACTCACGCTCCGAAGTCAACATTCGTTGGTTGGTACCTTGGTGGAAGATTTCTCATATTACCATGTGGACATACTTGATGTATGTTCCTCTTGCTGAACTTCATCAAGGTACATGCTATGATCCTCACCGACTTGGGCGTCAGTATGGAGCTGAGCCTCGTGATTCTGACTTTGTTCCTAACCTAGACATGCCTTGTTTGACTGAAGCCTACTTGGACCGGCTGAGGCAAAGCTGGCCTACACGTAACACTTATCAGTTGCCATAGATTTTACATTTGTCAATTCATAAAGTGTATTGTTAGGATGAAAAAATAATTAGAGTAATAAAAGATGCTTCTTTTCCATTTATAATTTGTCATCACCTTTTGCAATTATGATTACTTATTTCATCCATGTCTGGTCATATACTCATAACAGTACACAAAAACCAATTTAATCATTAACTCTGTTTTATTAAATTAGGGAACAACCAAACGTAAAGCTTGCATACACAAGATTACTCCTGTTGCCAATTAGCCCTTTCGGGTTTTCTAATTGACGATTTTCTCTCATTAACCCTAATTGTTGCCTAGCCCGCCCTTTCTGGTTTTCAGAATAGCGGACTGCTCTAACTTTTTCCTAGGCCACCCTTTTGGGTTTTCAACCTAGCAAGCTCTTTCTTTTTCATTTTTCATACATAAAACCTCTTCAACCTGTCAATGTTTACTGGTTCACTAAATTCATTTCCATCCATGTCTGATAACTTCACCGCACCTTTGCTCATGACTTGTTTCACGACATATGGTCCTTCCTAGCTAGGTCTGAACTTCCCTCTTGGATCAGATACATTAGGCTTACATTGCTTCAATACCAAATCCCCAACCCTGAATCTTTGAATTTTGACCCTTCTATTGTAGGGCCGAGCTATCTTCTTTTGATACAGTTGGTGATGATACAGTGCTTTTAGCCTTCTTTCTTCTAATAGAGCTAAATGAGTGTATCTTCTTGCTACCCATTCTGTTTCAGGCAGCTCCGCTTCCAAAACTACTCTCAATGACTTGATCTCAATCTCAATTGGCAATGCTGCTTCCATCCCATAAAACAAAGAGAACGATGTCATTCCAGTAGGTGTTCGCACACTCATCCTATATCCCCATAAAGCAAAGGGAAGCATTTCTGACCAGTCCCTGTAAGTCTTGGTCATCTTGGACAGAATTTGCTTAATTGTCTTGTTTGTTGCTTCCACTGCACCATTAGCCTTTGGTCTATAAGGAGAGGATCGGTGATGATGGATTTGGTACTTGGAGAATAAATCCTTGACTGCTCCTTGAAAATGTACCCCATTGTCTGATATCACACTGTGCGGGACTGTAACACCCCTTCCCAGCCTACATGTATAAGCCGAGTAGAGGCGCCACACTATACTAATGTTGCTACCAATTTTACTTAGTCAAATTTTAGTTTCAAATTTTACAGAAATTTTGCCAGAGGTTCGCCTAGAAATTTGGGTCCCAAGTGTCGACAAAACTGATTTTTCTTATTTTTAAAAAATATTTTATTTCACAATTCAACTCAAGCACACTCCCAATAATCCACCCTTATAACCTCAACTACAATCCTACAAGAAAAGTTCACACTTCTATATCATTTCCCAAGATTACATATCATTTGCTAAGTTTCATTACCATACCACTGTTTATTCTCTTGTTACATACACCATAATACTTAATATGTTAACAAACCTTTACAATAGATATAACGTACATGCCATACTGCTATTTTATGTCAAAAGTCCTATCCTAATCACCGTCGAGCTGAAGCGAGCCGCTGCAGAAATGCTGATCTTCTATAAACTACCTGCGAGTTAGACATATAACTCGCTGAGCAACTTATTGCCCAGTGGGTACTTTAACCATTGCCATACAATATCTACTCGATATCACATATAAAAGTAGAATACTGCATAATTAAACTATTTTCATACAATCATCATATTTATATTTTCTAATTAAGTTAAGATTCACATTCTGTATGTAAACAACATGTAATATAACTTCATTATAATTACGAGTTAATTTGCTCCACTCGGTAAATATTAATACACCGATCTCAAAATGAGGCCTCATATAGAGTTACGCGTGGTCTTGACCTCACACGAATAATTGTCATGGTCTTGGTCTCACACGATATAGAATAACTACGTGGTCTTGGTCTCACACGACTAGTTGCCATGATCTTGACCTCACACGATATAACCGCGCGCGCGTAAGTAATATCCCAACCGTAGCCGTTAAGACAGTATTGCCGGTAGGATGGCATGCCAAACCCCCATTCTAGACCGGTTTTACCCATTTACCGAGTAGAGCATATATAACATTTCATATATACCCATTCACTTCGTATATATACCACATATTCTCTATGTATATACAATATATATTTACACAAATATCACATATACTCACATATGTATAATATGTATTCACATATTTTCCATCTTAATTTATTCTTCAAATCATAATTAAACTCAATACTAAAAATAAAATGATAAAACACCCACACCAAGTTTTTGACCAAGTTAATAATGAAAAATTTCCATATGAACAATAAACTCTGGTTCTTGACCCAACTTGATCCTTGTTTTAGAAAATTTGTATAAAATAATCCACTTGGCTAAAAACTCTAAAATTTTTACAGAATTTAGTTTTGCATCTTAAAATCATTCCTTTAAAATTTCGGATCAAACTGGACACAAAATCTTGGTCAAGTAGTTCACCCAACCAGACTGCTCCAGTTGCCCTGCATCCTGGCAGCAGTTCTGAATTTTATAAATTCCGTAAATTAAATTCAATCAATGTGGTTCCAAATTATTTTTAGCAGAAATGGTACTGGATGGTTCTCGCTGGCTCTCTTAAGTGGGAGGTCAGGGGTTCGATCCAGGGAGGCGACCCCTTGGGGCCAAATAAACAAATTCCTGCTGGGTGGGCCGCGAGGGCTGTCCAGTACTGTAGCGATCGCTTGCCTCCCGCGGACCATGCGGACCCAGTGGGCTGGGCAACCGACCAACATATCCAAAATTCAACTCAAGATAATTTTTCTATATTTAATTAAAAATCATACAAGTCACAGCATTTTACTAGTTGTAAAACAGAAAATTTTCAAAAGGAGTTCAATGGTTAAAGTACCAAACCTTGCTCTTTAATTCCCTTTTGCTTTTCTTATTGTGGCCGAAATTTTGAAGTGGGAGAGAGAGAGTTTTGTTCTTCATATCATGATATATATATATAAGGGAAATGATGGTCACTTTATGTGTTGGATAAATCCTTTAAGACCACTTGTCCACCTTTCTCTTTCTTCATTTAATACTCATGCTAAATGGTAACTTTTGATTGGCCAACAAGAGATTTTTATAGTTTTCTTTCCCATTACTTCTTCCCACTTGTCCCTCTTCTCATTGGATACCCTAAAGTTGTCCCGTGTTACCCATACGGTCCCGACACGAAACCGGGCCCACTTTATGTTCCGGCGATTAATTGATCATATCTCTTAAACCGTACAGTTCCACGAGTCAAACTACATATAGTTTTGATCCTCTCGACCTCTACTTTCTATTTGTAAGGTCCATTTTAGGTTTCCAAGTCATTTTGAAAAATTACCAGTAAGCCCTCAACTTTTTACAAAATTCCCTTTAGGTCCTTTCTTTGCTCGGGTTTTGCCCGGGTTCCGTTTCTACTGACGATCGTTTCATATTCAACCCCTCGACGTCCTCTACTTACTCTTATGTTTATTTTCTACTTCAGATTCATGTATAATGACCAAAATGTCCCTAGTCAAAATCTCCTATATCTCCCAAACCGTGCGTTTTTTGGAAAAACCGTTACGCGTAGTTGCGACCCAATTTTTCTCTACTTTCCATTTTTGGAATATGTTATGTGCACTATTAAGAACATCCAGTACAACTTTTGGAAATTACAGTCACCTCCCCAAAACTTTTGGAAATTACAGTCACCTCCCCAAAACTTTTGGAAATTACTCTTAGGTCCTTAGCCTTTTTAAAAAAATTACCTTAAGGTGCCGTCAACTTCACGGGCCTCCTTTGCACACCGATTTTGTTTTTGACTATCTCGAGCCTCTATTTGACCACTTATTTATGTCCTTCTTGCCTAATACTCGACTACCTAAACTTTGGGATGTGACAGGGACCCCATATCTGCTGATGAGATTCTTTTCGATAAACCTAGCCATTTGACTTGCACCCAGCTTGTTGAAGTATTCGGCTTCGACCCATTTCGAAAAATAATCAACTGCTACAACAATAAAACGGTGTCTGTTTGAAGCTGTCGGATGTATCTCTCCTATTATGTCGATACCCCAGGTGGCAAGGGGCCAAGGTGAAGACATTGAATGTAGTTCTTCAGGAGGCATATGATTCAAGTTACCGTACATCTGACATTGTTGGCACTTTTTGACAAACTCAATACAGTCTCTCTCCATGGTCAACCAATAGTAACCTTGTCGAACAATCTTCTTAACTAGGGCCAAACCACTCATGTGCGGACCGCAACTTCCCGCATGTATTTCTGACATGATGCGCTCCACTTCGGGTTTTCTTAAACATCTCAAATGCACCCCATCGGGCCATCTTCGATATAACTCCCCATGGAATGTGGTGTATTGCAATGACCACCGCCTTACGGCCCTTCTCTCTTTCTTTGTTGCCCCCGGCGGGTATTCTCCTTCCTCCAAAAATCTCCTTATAGTATCATACCATGCATCATGGTCTTTATCAATTTCCATGATTGTTTCATATTCATAACAAGGAGTTGATGAACTAGTTAAGACCAGAGGCTTAAGGAATAAGCTAACAGGAGTTTCCCATACCGAAGCCAATGTGGCTAGGGCATCAGCCATCTGATTTTCTTCTCTTGACAAGTGTATAAACCTACACTCCTTATAATTCTTCTTTATCATGGTCAGGTAATGATGGTATGGTTTCAATTTTTCTTCTTTCAACTCCCACTCTCCATTTACTTGGGATACTACTAACAACGAATTACCATAAACTTCCACCTTATCTACCTTCATAATCATTAGGGTTTCCAAACCGAAAATACAAGCTTCGTACTCCACCATATTATTGGTCGCCCTAAATTTCAACTTTTTGGCTAAAGGGATGAGTTCCCCTTCGGACGATTCTAGTATAACTCCCAAACCTGCTCCTTTCCTGTTTGCTGCTCCATCAAAATACATTTTCCACCCTTGTACTTCAATTGCTTCTAAATGTTCATCTGGAAATTCCAAGATTACCTCTTCACTTTCTGGCAATGGTTGTTGAGCCAGAAATTCTGCCACCGCTCTACCTTTGATTTTTTTTTCTGGTTACATACTCGATCTCAAATTCTTCTAATATTATCAACCATCGACCATATTTCCCAATTAAACAGGGTGTCTCCCTTAAGTATTTCATTGGATCCAACCTGGAAATTGCTTGCACACTATATGATTGAAAGTAATGCCGCAACTTCTTAGAAGACCAAACCACGGCTATGCATGCCTTTTCAATAATACTATACTTAATTTCATAAGGTAGGAGCTTTCTACTTAAGTAGTAAACGGCATGCTCAATCCCTGACTCATCTGCTTGGGCTAGCATGGCCCCTATCGACTCTTCTTCTACTGCTAAGTATAGTAATAGAGGTTTGCCGGGTTTAGGTGGTTTCAAAACAGGTGGATTCAACAAATACTCTTTTATTCGATCAAAGCCCTTTTGACATTCTCCGTTCCATACGACCGGCTGATTCTTCCTAAGTAACTTGAAGATAGGCTCACAGATTGTTGTGAGCTTTACTATAAATCTATTAATGTATTGTAATTTACCAATGAATCCCCGAACTTCTCTCTCCGTCTTAGGGGCCGGCATATCCCTGATTGCTTTGACTTTTTCAGGATCTATCACAATGCCATTCGGGCCAATTACGTGTCCCAACAATTTACCTGAGGTAACACCGAATACACACTTCTTCGGGTTTAATCTTAGCTTATACTTCAAAGCTCTATCAAAGAATAATTCTAAATTCTGGAAGTGTTGCTCCTTTGTATCCGACTTAACCATCATATCATCAACATATACTTCAACTTCTTTGTGCATCATGTCATGAAATAATTTGGTGGCCATCCTTTGGTAAGTTGCTCCAGCATTCTTTAAGCCGAAAGGCATCACCCTATAACAAAATATACCCCATGTAGTAGTGAAGGCAGTTTTGGCTTTATCCTCTTGGGCCATTAATACTTGATTGTATCCAGAAAATCCATCCACAAATGAGTGTAGCACACTAGAGGCTGCACTATCAATGAGTACATCTATATGAGGTAAAGGAAAATCATCCTTAGGGGAAGCCTTGTTTAAATCTCTATAGTCCATGCAGACCCTTATCCTCCCATCTTTCTTTGGCACAGGTACTATATTTGCTAGCCAATCTGGGTATTCTATCACTTTAAGGAACTTCACTTGTATTTGCTTAGTGACCTCTTCTTTAACCAATTCAGCCCATTCAGGTCTTAATCGTCTAAGCTTTTGTTTGATAGGTTTAATGTGAGTGTAAGTAGGGATATGATGCTCGGCTATGTCTCGATCTATCCCCGGCATATCTTCATAAGACCAAGCAAACACCTCTTCATATTTTTTTAATATTTTTTCAAATCTCTCTCTCTCATCAAGAGTAAGGTCGGATGCTATGCTAATGTTTTTAGGGTTTTCAGTTGTTCCCAAATTTAATGATTGTGTGTTAACAGAATTAATATTAAAGATGCTCATGTAACTGCTATTTGAATGTATGCAACCATCAGGAGAAACATCACACAAGTAAGCAAAATCAGACTTTACATCATCATCCTCATACAAAGCAGATAAATTAAAATCAAAATCAAAATCATTGTTCTCAGAATCATAACGTAGAATGTCTTCAAACTTTTCTTTAACTAGGGCAGCAATCTCTTCCGGAGTCTTCTCGGCTTTCAGGGCAGCTTCATTCTTCTCTTTGTTGATTGACAGGGTGAGCTTTTTCTTCACTTGCTCCACTAACTCAGCAACATCTGCAAAAATTTCAAAATCGGGAATTAACTTACCCATGAACATGATTAGCTCGGGCTTTCCTTAGAGTGGTCCCATAGTTGGAGCTTTGACAAAGATCTCTTCAAGTGGTAGGAAGCTCATCTTCTCATTCTTCTTTGGTCGAACATTATTGGCTTCATCATATCCCAACCCCTTCTTGGAAGCTTGAGTTCTAAAATCTGGCAACTTTGTTAAACCGGCTTTACCCTTTCCAAGACCAGCTCCAGGAAGGTAATTCATGTTCTTCATCATATTCAAGACTTTGGAGTCCACTGCTTCATCATCAGAAATTACAGCTACTTGAAAACCATTGAGAGGCCTCTCAACCATTAGAGCGTTAATGATCTCATTATCTTCAGCTTCAATGACCACTGTTTCATTTCCATTGGGGAATTTGATCTTTTGATGAAGGGTGGAAGGAACTCCACCAAGAGGGTGAAACCATGGTCGTCCCAAGAGTAAGGCAAAGGTAACTGGTATGTCTAAAACAACAAATTCCACAATAGATTCAATTGGACCAACCTTGATGGCTGCTTTGAAAGTTCCTTTAGCATGCCTCTTAGTGTTGTCATAAGCATGAATTGTCACCTCGGTTGGGTTTAAATCTCTTGTTGACATGGCTAGCTTTGGTAGTATCTTAAGTGGACAAACATTTATGGTGGACCCATCATCGACCATGTAATATCCTCATTTGTGGTCTAGAAGTTTTGATTATGTTATTGTTATTGTTGTTATTGTTGTTGTTGTTGTTGGTTTAAATTGAGAAAAGGAAAGTATATGTATATGTGTTTTGGGGAAATTTAGGGTTTAGAGACAAGTTTATATGTTGTGTATATGGTGATATATATAACATATAAAATGGTCAAAGAGAGAGAGTCAATGCAAGAGGAGATTTTTTATATGGCATGTGAAATTACTTAATTGGGTTTATAAGAGACAAAAGCTAAGTTAAGTGATGAGGGGTATATGAGTAATTGCTTGAAATGAAATGCATGGTGGAGATTAAAAGAAGAAAAGGTGTTTGACTTGTGCATTTTCTTCTTTCTTTCTTGAAGTGGCCGGCTCTCCAAATAGCAAAGAGAAAGGGAGGTGTTCTTGAGGCAAGAAGTAAATTGAAGAAGGAATCAAGAGTTTGGTTAGAGATTTGTGGAAATTCTTCATTTAAGGTAAGTAATTTCTTGTTTTCTTTTATTAATTTTGAAGTTGTGGATAAGGTGTATTGTGAATTGTTGAGTTGATGATTTGGTGTGTTTGATATGTGTTTACAAGTGTTAAAGTTGATTGTTAGTTAAAAGATTGAATTGAGGTTGGTTTGGTTGTGAAGGTTGTAAGTTTAAATGGATTTTGATAGTGGAAGTTCAAGTGTAAAGTTGGTTTTAGGGTTTGAGATGGTATGTGTCTAAATGTTTTGGTTGATGTGTTTAAATAAGGAATATGGTGATAAATATGTAGAATTTGTGTTTAGAACATTGATTTCATTCATTTGAAACATATTATATGGTGTTTGATGAGTTTGAGTGCAATTAGAGGAGAGTTGTGCATATTAGGGTTTGTGTTTTGGGAGACACGGCCAAAAGCAATGTGAGACACGGCCAAGCCAAGGGATTTTGGGCGTGTTGGATTAGTTTTTGGGTGACATGGCCGTGTTCCCAAGCCGTGTTAGCTACTGAGAGTTTTGGTTTAAGAGACACGGTCACAAGCTTGGCCGTGTCCCTTGCCCGTGTTGCTTACTGTCCAAGTGGGTTGAGTGACACGGCCACAAGCTTGGCCGTGTCCCTCAAGTGGCTGCCCGTGTCCCTCAAATGTGTGGGTTAGGGTTTTTATACTTTGTTCTATTTGCATTGTTTTGGTCCTTTTAAGGTAAGTTGGTACCTTAACCTAAACCTAAACACATTTAAACAATGATTGACCTAAACAAATGCATATGGAAGATCTTAAAGCTATGAATGATATAAATTATTCTTTGCCCTAATTGCATTGTTGAGATTGAACAATGTTATGTTATGCATTGTGAATGGTTATGTGTTTCATGAATAATGTATATTGAAATGTTATATCAAAGATGCTATGATGATTTAAATAAGAGGTGAAATGTGATGTAAAGCCATTTTGATTGGCTATGATGATGATATTGAAAGAAAGAAGGCATGTTTGCCTAAATGTGATGAGAATTTGAGAATGGAAATGGTAACTATATAATAAATGAATTGTTTGTTTAATATGTTATTCAGTTTCAGAGTTCTGGATTTGGGTGGCATGCCTAAGAAATGATGAAAGGTAACAGTCTTGCCAGGTTGAGGATCTCCTCATATGTGTTGAGTTGATGGTCCAAGAGACTGGGTCTGTTACACTATGAGAATTGTGAATATGAGATATATGATTTGTAACAGTCTTGCCGGGTTGAGGATCTCCTCATATGTGTTGAGTGGATGGTCCAAGAGACTGGGTCTGTTACACTATCCATGGATAGAGATACATGTATATACATTGCCTACTGGCGTGATTATTGTGACTATGAACCAAAGCAGTAACTCTGAACTCTGAATATCGTATTAAATACTTGTTGGGCCCATAGGTGTCAAGGTTATATGAATGTCCTAAATAATGTTATGAGTTAATGAAATGAGATGTTGTTTATTGAGTATGATTGATTAATGTTGAATGTGGAAAGATGTTGAGATGTGGTATGCTCATATGACTATGATTTGTCAAATGCATAATTATGTGGTTAACTTTATATTTATGATGTTGATCTTATCAACAACATATGTGGCATTGCATTACATTAAAGCATACCATTAGCATGTATTATCTTACTAAGCCGTTGGCTTAGCGCGATAGTGTTTAATCGCGCAGGTAATAGAGTTGATAGAGTTGAACCTGAGAGTTCATCAAGACCAAGTGAGAGTAGACCTTGAAGAATTCATTTTGGGAGCTTAAAGATCAGAGCAGACTTGCCAATCATGTATACTTCTTTATATTTTGTAAAGAAATGTTTAATATGTAAATATGTACATATTTTATAACTTCCGCTGTGTAATATTTAAATGTATATATATATAACTAATATGTTTTGTTTTATAAGTAAATGATCTACTTTTCTATAATGTATAATGATAAGGGTATTGTATCAAATTTAAAGTGTTTTGAATGTTAAGAAAACCATAGCATCCCTATGTTTGGTGCACTTATGCTACATTGTGGTGGTTGTAGTATGTGTGCATTGGATATGGGGGTGTTACAGACCATTACACAAGGAGTCCTCTTCCCCTTGACTTCTATTTTGATAAAGAGAGGGCGGATGTGGTCTCTCCCTTCCTCTGGTAAGTCCGCATCAGAAAAAGAAACTGCTCCCATACTAACTTTGCTCTTCTCTTGAACCTCTTCACATTTCATTACTTCCCCAATTTTTATGAAGTTGATCAATTCCTCCGGTGTTGTGGAGGTAGAAATTGGCATGCTAGCCAAGGCTTTGGCCATAGTCTCTCGGTGCTTTTTAGAAGTAGCTAACAGGTCCCAAATGCTAACACTTGCTTGAGTTCTTTTTAGTTGCTTGAGTACAGCATCATCTTCTTCCACTTCCACTTCCTTCCCCTTATTAATTTCTACCTGCTTAGGTGGTGGCCTTGCATAAGGCTTACCGGATCTAGTATTCATCACCTCATCTTCTTCGGGCTCGGACCAAGTCCACTCCTCCTTCTTGGGTATAATATCATCATCACTGTCACTTGAATCCCAAAACCTGTTGACCACACAAATTGTTACTTCTCCACCAATCATAACTTGTTTAACTTCATTAAATTCCTCTTCTTCTTTGATTGCTTCTCCTCCCACATCTTGAAAAGAAGACATGACAAAATCCTCATGCAAACCTCCTCCAATCATGAAGGTTGTTGTTGGTGGTACTTTATTGAACTTTGGCAATGGGTTGTCTTTGGTATTTGGCTTGTTGGGCTCGGGTAGCTTCCCATTATCAATTAAGTTTTGGATCTCATGTCTCAATCTCACACATCTATCCGTGTCATGTCCTTGCATTTGGTGAAATTGACAAAATGCTTTGGTGTCAAAATTAGGCGGGAGAGGATTAGGCAAAGGACGAGGATTTAAGGGTTGTAGCAATCCCTTTCTTTGAAGCTTGTTGAGAACCCAGGACATCAGTTTTCCCAATTCCAAAAATTGTCTCCTTGTTCCTTGGTTAGTAGCATTAACACTGACAGCCTTTTGCATGCTTTGGCTACCAGGTTGATAGCTCCCTTTCTTGTTCCTTTTTGTTGCAAATCGACTCTTTTCCCTTTCCCATTCTTCAATTTGTAAACCAGCTTGGAGAAGGTCTTTAAAATCACGGATGTGTAACACCCCTTCCCGACCTACATGTGTAAGCCGAGTAGAGGCGCCACACTATCCAAAAGTTGCTACCAATTTTACTTAGTCAAATTTTTGTTCCGATTTTACAGAAATTTTGCCATAGTTTCGCCTAGAAATTTGGATCCCAAGTGTCGACAAAACTTGTTTTTCTGATTTTTGAAAACATTTTTCACAGACCAATGTGAATACCATCAAATTTAATGCACTCCCAATGAAATCACCTTATACCCTTAACTACAAATCTGCAAGAAGAGTTCACACTTCTAATACAACATAAAGTAAAGGTTTATGATTATTACACACTACTAACATACCATTGTAACATAGAAATTCTCTTTTATATTTATTTATATACATGCCACAACTAGCTAACTCATAATGGATCTAAAAGATCTACCCCTGAGATTTGCTGTGGTCTGGTCGTTGCTTCCCCAAGATTTATCTACTGCTCCGAACCTACGAGTCAAGGAAAACTCAACTCGCTGAGCAATGACGCTCAGTGGGTACTTTACCGACGAAAATATAAGTAAAACATGAAAGCCTTTGAAACAAAATGAAATAATTAAATCATAAATCAACCAACCTTAAACCAATGGAAGTTTCTGTACATTCAGTGTGATATGCTTTCAATAATGTAAAATCATAATTCAAACTTATTTGCATTATATAGTTTTACGAAAGAAAATATGTCTTTGATTCAGGCTCTACTGGTATATAGGGAACCATAGTGATAAGGCAGTGGGCCTCCCCACTGTAACATAGGTGGGCCTCCCCACCGATATCAAATCACATGAATGGGCCTCCCCATCCTGGCCAACCAATGGGCCTCCCCATTGGCTTCAGTGGCCACCAATATCAGATCACAGGAATGGGCCTCCCCATCCTGGTTAACCAATGGGCCTCCCCATTGGCTTCAGTGGCCTCACCACTGAATAAAATATCATATCACAATAATGAGCAGTACTGCATGCGTAGTATAGTGCACCATACCCTTATCTACCACTCCCACTATCCAGTAGAGCAAAAAGGTTAGAATGATTCAATTTAAATCTCAAACCTCATTTTAGAATGACTCGCGAAATCATTTTAAATTCCCATCGCACTTTGCCATTTATGCCGCGCACCACTTTCTTTGGTCAAATCGTTACTCTTTTTCACATATTTAACATCCACAATAAACATATCAAATATTTCAAATCATTCCTCCAAATATCACAAATTGACCAAATGAATAGTGTTGCGGCAACAAATCGGCAACGCAAAATGGCATGACCAAATGAATAGTAAAATCTGGGTTTTCGTCAAAATTTCAGTCCACTTCAGTCATGCATTTGACCAAGTAAATGATCTTATTTTTAGCTGAAATTTTACAGAAAACTTATTTCATATGTTGACTAATTGCATGTAAAATTTCGTTGAAAAATTCATTCATTTGCTGCCTCAAACGATTGTCACAAAAAGATCCAGAAAGCTGTCTTTTTGGGACCATTTCGGCCCAAACACATGAAATGCATAGGATAGTTTATTTTTCTTTTGCAAATCAATATTAAGGCTTCTTTAATGGTAAAGTGAATATTCAAACACTTCCCTTTGACAACTTTTGCATGTTTAACTCAAATCAATATATTTAAGCATCAACAACAAAACTTTCATAAACCAAAGTTTGTAAAGCATCAAACCAAAATTAATTATTTAAAAGTAAAGTACCAAAACTTATTTCTTTAACTCCTCTTAGCTTTTCCTTCTTCTCCTTCTTTAATTCTTTATTTCTCCTTCAATCAATTCAAGATACAACATAAACCTTAGAAATTCAAAATAATAAGTTATCATCCATTTCTTTTCTAACCGAAACCCTAATCCAACCTTATTAATCTTTATACATCTTGATTCTTCAATTTAATCAATTAATCTCCTCACTTACTTAATATTTTTCCAATTCCACATAAAGACTCTAATTTCCAATCTTCTAATAAATATATAACTACCTAAAATTAATACTAAAATCAAAGTCTACTTACTAGAAAACCTTAAAAACTTACCTTAAAAATCAAATTTGGAGAAACTTGGAAGTCCTTTGGTGTTTCCCTTTGTTGGCCGAAATTTGCAAGTGAAAAGAGAGAAATTGGTTCTTCATATCACATATATCTATATACACAAGAAATGATGATCACCTTATGTGTTGGTTAAACCTTTTAAGACCACTTGTCACCTTTCTCTTTCTTCATTTATTACACATGCTAAATGGTTGCTTTTGATTGGCCAACATTAGATTTTTATAGTTTTCTTTTTCCTTTACTTCTTTCCACTTGTCCCTCTTCCCATAGGATATCATAAAGTTGTCCCGGGTTACCCATATGGTCCCGACACGAAACCGGGCCCACATTACGTTCCGACGATTAATCGATCATATCTTTTAAACCGTATGGTTCCACGAGTCAAACTATATATAGTTTTGCTCCTATCGACCTCTGCTTTCTATTTATAAGATCTATTTTAGGTTTCTAAGTCATTTTGAAAAATTACCGGTAAGCCCTCAACTTTTTACAAAATTCCCTTTAGGTCCTTTCCTTGCTCGGGTTTTCTTCCGGCTCCGTTTCTACTAACGATCGTTTCATATATAACCCCTCATCATCCTCTACGTACTCATTTTTTTTTCTACTTTAAATTCGTATATAACTTTAATTAATAATGACCAAAATGCCCCTAGTCAAAATGTCTTCGTTTTTCTTTAACGAGACATTTCCTGGAAAAACCGTTACACGTCATTGCGACCTGATTAATCTCTATAATATTCTTCCGGGGTCGGATATGGGCACTATTAAGAACTTCCGACTCTTAATTTTTAATTTTACATAGTTACCCCTAACTTTTGAGAAATTTCCACTTAGGTCCTTTTGATATCCCTTTCTGACCTTGCTGTTTTTCTTTATTAATATCTTTTTACTCACAACTCTAAATTAAGTAATTCTTATTCCCACTGAAACTAGACATCTGGGGCTACATTGTGTCAAAATTTCAGGTTGATCCGAGCTATATCTCATTTTTTATGGTCCTTCGACGTCAAGCCTACTATGCTGTCCTGAGGCAGCTTGCACATTGTCTACTAAATCCATCATATCTTATTTTGTACAACTCCAAATTGAATAATTTCAAGTTATAAATCTAGCTAAGAACAAATAAACAATTAAGTCTTCTTTGAGACTCTCTAATTCTGTCATTAACTTGGATGAAATTCGAGCTCAAGTTATAGGTCACGTTCTGAACTCCTTTGTTCTAAGCCTAAATCATATCCTCTATGTCTGTTTCTTACCAATCTGGGATTTGGGATGTTACAGGATGGGTGTATGAGACATCCTTTCATGAAGACTAGGTAACAACCCTCTCACAATCATCCTTATTTGATCAGATTCATCGGGCCTCTTCTTGAGTAAAGCAGCCTTGTTTCTCCATCTCTTGACATAGTCTACAAAATTCTCATTCGGCCTTTGCCTAATGGACTCCACTTCCATCAAGGTAACTTCCAATTCAACATTATATCCATATTGTTGGATAAAGGCTTTGTAAAGTAGATCCCAGTTTTTTTGTGCTCCATCATCTAAGGTATTGAACCAATTTTGGACAACAGGGTCCAATGAGAGCATAAAGTACCTTAGGGTCTGAGCCTTAGTAGCTCGGGCAGATTGCATGGCAGTGATATATTGCTTCACGTGGAGATGAGGATTTTCGGTGCCATTGTACTTAACGAAGGAAGGCATCTTGAATTTATAAGGGACTTCTTCATTTTGTTCAAATAACTTGTCAACTTCGGACATCTCTTCTTTTCAACATTTCTAAATCAGCAATCATCTTTTCAACATCAGATGTCTCGGTCTTTTCAATAGTTGCCTTCTCGACAGCCTTCGGTTCTTTCTTCTTTTCTTAAACCTCTTGGTAGTATTGAACCCAATCATCATCATCATCAATGACCACCTTTTCATCATCAAAAGCTACTTCACTAACTTTGGTCTTCCCTTTGTCCTTTGGTTTCTTAGTGCTAGCAGATGCCTCGGCATGGTTCTCTAAGATTGCAGTCAATTGGTTCTTCATGGTCTTAGCTAGGGCCTCTTTGATTTCTTCCATCTTGGCATTGAGGGCTTCATCCACCATTCTTTGAATTTGTTGGGGCTCCATTGTCTTTGGTGAGAAAGTGATTGAGTCGTTGCTAGATACTTCGTCTCCGGCGTAGGTCGGATTGTCGTAAGCTTTTGAACTTTCATAATCCAGGGCTGTGAGCCAGAGAAGACCAATGATATGAGATGCAAATGTATGCATGTATGCATGTATGCACGAACAATCAATAAACAAGTGTAATTAGGACGATCCTTCCAACCTTATAACATCCATACATGAATGGCGAGTCTCTTTTCCTAGGTATATGGTTAACAAAATACCAACATGGGGTACCTTGCTTTTGAATAATTCCCTCGGACGTTTCAACCAATAGTTATATTTTCAAAATTGGAAATCAATTCATGATAATTCCCATTAATTAGGTTTTAATCCATTCAACCAACTAAAGTAGCTTTTATGCTATGTTGGATTAAAATGAAATTAAGAGGTTTATTATAAATAGATTTCTCACTTGAAAAGAGGTAACTAGTGGTTCATGCCAAAAACAAGCCCATGGTTAATTTATTCTTAGTGTAAATTAGGCCCACAATTGATTTTTGGTATTTCATAATTGACCTAAATATTTTTGCAAGCTCTTTGTAAAAAATGGTTGGGTGAAAATAGTTTTATTTCTAATCCCATCGTAAAAGATTTTAGAAAAATGGATTTTGGTCTTAGTATTTGGGCCATGAGTCAAAGAATTTTTGATTTGTTTTTAGAAAAGTCTTATGTCCAAAGATCATCTTGAAAAATTTTGAAAATAACTTTGGTCTTTTGGACTTTTAAAGAAAAATTTATTTTGAGCTTACAATATACTTAGATCATATTAGAAAAAGAACAAACCAAATAAGCCATGATTTGGACTTAAGATAAACTAACCATAGTCAAACAACATGCATTTGGGGTAAAACCTAAGGAAAGTAACTAGGCCAATTACATGAGCTTTAGTCTTTGGGTAAAAAGGCTTAGGTTCCCATAGCAAATATATACCAAATGGTACAAGGCTATGAGTGGTTATGCCATGCTCGATCTACATACCTTGAGTGAAAGTATGGTATCCCTTACATAACATAACACGGGTAACATGGGCGTCCTAACTCACGCACACAATGCAATCTAATATGATGCAATGGATAATATCATTATAAGAAAGAATAGAATAATATAAAGACCAACGGAATCAACTTCTCTTATCCCCAGTGGAGTCGCCACTGTGAGCGGGGATTTTCGCCCCCACTCCCGGTGGAATGGTTCTTGCGACTTCGGCACTGTTTAGGCTCGGGGCCTTAGAGAACACGGACCTAAGTCCAGAGAAAATGGAGTCGCCACCCAGACGGGCCGGGAAAAAGAAAGGGGTGGATGACTCGATTCCTAAGGAATCCCCAACCCCTTAATGGGTTCGAAAAGTTGGGTACGTGTGGGGAAGGTAAGAAATGGCCCAGCACCCCCACAACGCCCGGTTCATTGGAACCGGCCTCCTTTACAGGTCTTAATATTATAAAATTCTTAAATATAATAATATTATCCATACTATACATAGTAAAAAGAAAGCATCATTATATTAAAATCAAAGCAATATCCAAACAAAACAAAACAAATAAATGGACACCCATCCAAGGATGGAAACATGTCCTTACATCACATGCCTAGATAGGACACCCACCAAAAGGTAGAAACATGCCCTTTACATAAGTTCTAAAATAGAAAAGCAAATTAAATTACATGATGTTTAAATAATGAGGTACCCACCAAGTGGAGACATACCTCTTACAACTTTTGGAAATCTAAATTGATTGATAAAAGTAAATAATCATTCATCATAAATAAATCATTCATCAAAATTATTTAAATATCAATAAAATAAACATCCATCCATGATAAATTAAATAAATCAAGTATTAAATTCAAATAAATTAAATCATAAGAAATAAATCAAAGCATAATCAAGTATGGAATTGAATAAAACAAATAGAAGTTCAATTATAGCTACTGTGACTTTTTATAGAATTAAAATAGATTAGGGTTTTATGTTTTAAAAGGTTGGTAAGACTCTTTGATTAAACAAATTAAGATTTGAATGGTGAAATAATAAAACTAGGGTTTTGGACACTTTGAAATATTTTTTAATTCATGATTTTAAATAGTGATTTAAGCTACTGTGTGATTTTTTAGCTTTCATGTTTTTATGGTTTTTAATGTCTTAAAAGGATTAGGGTTCATAAAAATTAAGGTTTAAGGTTTTAAAAGTTGAATTTTGGTTTTAGGCTTTGAAATTAGGGTTCTCGGGTAATGAATTTGAATTAGAGTTTTAAAAAGCAATTTGATGATTTATGAAGTTTTATGAATTTAAACATATGGATTGAAGTTTTTATAAGTAGAAAAGATGTTTTTGAAGGCTTTTTGAATGAAATAGAACCTAATTTAAAACTTTTGAAGAAAAAAGAATCAAATTTTGGTTTTGTTGAAAAATATGTTCAATGAGAGTTTTAAGATTTTTAAGAAGAAAAAATAACAATTTTAAGTCTTTTTAGAAAAGAAAGTCACGTTTTAGTGTTTTAATCTTGGAAGAATTAAATTAAAGTTCTAAAGTTTTGATTTTAAAAAAACTTTAAATTGTATAGATTTGCTACTGTGTTACATAAATCAAGAAGAATTTAACATACCTTCTTTTGTTGATTCTCCAAAAAATAACTCTTCTTGGATGAACTAGCTCCAAAGACAAGCCTTTGTTGCCTTTGAATTGCTTAATTCGTGGTGCTCCTCCCTTTAAAAATCAATTGAATTGATTTATTGCTTTTCCTTCCTTGATTTGGTTTCAAATCCTATACTCACTGTGTAAATTTTTCCTCCCCCAAATTTGGTTCAATTAATCCTTATTTATAGTGGTTTTTAGGTTATTTCTTCCTAATTCCACACGGCAATTAATATTAATAAAAAAAAGAAATTAAAACCTAATTGGATTAGGTTTCTAAAATTTGGGTCAAAAAAATTTGTGCTGCTAAAAACTGTGGCAACGGGCCCGTGGCTGGGGCCAGTAGGCGTGCCAGCCCGCAGTGGGCGTGCCAGCCCGCAGGAATTTCTTGCGGGAAGTTATTTCACCCTGCATGAAGTTATTTTGCCCGCAGGAACGAATGGGCCTGCGGGCGCGTCGTCCGCAGGAATTTCCTGCGGGGCAAAACTCCCTCGGGCCCGTGCGACTGTTTTTTGCTGCCGATTTTTTCCGACTCTGATTTTTATTTTTATTTTTATTTTTTGATTTTTATTTGTTTATTTTTATTTTTTATTAATAAAAATTAGATAATAAAGCAAAAACTATTTAATTAAAATTATTTTGGACTAATTAAACAACAAAAATCATTTTGGACTAAATAAAGCATATTGGATCAGATTGAGTCAAAAATTAAGGGTCTACAGCCCCACATTTATGGCTTTTATCTTTAAGATGTTGAAAATATGAATAATGGAGGCCCCAAACAGTAGAGATTCATCCATTTTAAATTATGATTCAGCATGTCAGTTGGTAGCTTCTTCATGACCTTGCCAGTAATCATTTATTTTGCCCAATGTGTTCTTCGAGATTTAACAGTTCAACATACTCCCCTTAACTTGAAGGTTTTGTATGAAAAAAACATTTTTGAATTTTGATTTTGAAATCAAATGTTGGCTTTGCCAAATCAATGTCAATGTACCTCAGGACTTGATTTTTCCAAATTAACATATCTATAACATGACAACCCTAGTTACTGTACTAAACTCGGGAATCATTTCTATTTAAGTAAGAATTGTTACAGTTTAGATATGCACATACACATTGTTTAGCCAAAGGTCTTATTGAGTTTAAATATTGTCTATCTCATATGCATGCTCATCCAAACTATCTCCACTAATAGACTCTACCTACCAAGAGAGATCAACATGTCTTTGATAGGCTTGAAATGAGGTCTATAAGGGACATGGGTTAAATGAAGGCCATTTGTAAGTTGGAGCCGATGTGACACTATGGACAAACCCTCACACTATAAATTCCTTATTTGAACTTTAGGTAGCTGAGAGCAATCTTGCTAGACTCAATATTCCTTCTATCTTCTTGGCATTAATCTGGATCTTGATTGGGACATTCTTTGCCTTTACAAAATGTTTGGTACCCAAATTTGTTTCTTTTCCTCTTCTTCCTTTTCTTCCTTTTTATTTTTCTTACTTTTCCCTTTCTTTGAGCATTTTATCATTTTGTCATTCTTCCTTGTAGGACTGTTAAGTACAAAACTTTCAAGAACTGGATGGTCTTTCTCCTTTTCCTCTGATTTTGTGGTATCTTTGGTAGGGTTGGACCAATTCAAGTCAAACTGTCCTTATAAACTAAATGGAACTTTTTGCTACTTTAGGTAAAAGAGAACTCTGTTGGCTTTATGAACCGCCTTTTTAGGCTTTATCTTTCTTTTTTTCTTTTTTGTTTTCTTCTTTTTTTGTTTTCTTTTATTTTCTTTCTTTTCTTTCTCTTTTTTTTCTTTCTTTCTTTTTCTTTCTTTCTTTCCTTTTTTGGTTCTAGCTCAAACAGAGTTGTCTTGTTTGTACCAACTTGGGTTTCCAATAATGCATGAGTGGAGTGGTATAAATCTGATTCAGTCTTGACTTTATCTGTCATATTTGGTCTAATTCAGGTGAACTTTACCTACCCTTATGGTCTTGAGATCTTCAACTATCTTCATGGTAAATGAAAGCCTTGTACAACATATCCCAATCCTTGAGATCTTCTCATTTAGCCTTTGTCTAATGGACTCAACTTCCATTAAGGTAACTTCCAACTCAACGTTGTACCTATATTGCTAAATGAAAGCCTTGTACAACATATCCCAATCCTTTTGAGTACTTTCCTCTAAGGTATTGAACCAATTTTGGACAACATGGTCCAATGAGAGCATGAAGTACCTTAGAGTTTGAGCCTTAGTAGCTCGGGCAGACTGTATAGCAGTTATATACTGCTTCACATGGAGATGGGGGTTTCCAATACCATTGTACCTAGTGAAGGAAGGCATCTTAAATTTATAAGTGACCTCCTCATCTTGTTCAAATAGTTTATCGATCTCAGACATCTCTTTGATTTTCAGCTTCTTTTCAAATTTCTTTTCTAAATCAGCAATCATCTTCTCAACATCAGACGTCTCGGTCTTTTCAACAGTTGTCTTCACAACAACTTTCGACTCCTTTTTGTCTTGGGGATGTTGGTAGTATTGAGCCCAATCATCATCATCATCAATGATAACCTTATCATCATCAAAAGCCACTTCACCAACTTTAGCCTTTCCCTTGTCTTTCTTGGTTCTAGCAGATGCTTTGGCATTGTTTCCTAATATTGCACCTAGTTGATTCTTTATGGTCTCGACCATGGCCTCTTTTATTTCTTCCATCTTGGCATTAAGGGCGTCATCCACCATTCTTTGAATTTGCTCGGGCTCTATTGCTTTTGGTGAGCAAGTGATTGAGTCATTGATAGATTCTTCATCTCCAGCATAGGTCGGATTGTCGTAAGCTTTTAAACTATCGTAATCCAGGGTTATGAGCTAGAAAGGATTAATGATATGAAATACAAATGTATGCATGTATGCATGAACAATCAACAAAGAAAGATAATTAGGATGTTCCTTCCAACCTTATAACATCAACACACGAATGGTGAGTCTCTTTTCCAAGGTAATATGGTTAACAAAATACCAACATGGGGCATCTTGTTTTCGAATAATTCCCTCGGACGTTTTAACCAATAGTTATATTTTCAAAAATGGAAATCAATCCATGATAATTCCCATTAATTAGATTTTAATCCATTCAACCAACTAAAGTAGCTTTTATGCTATATTGGATTAAATCTAAATTAAGAGGTTTATTATAAATAGATTTCTCACTTGAAAAAGCATCTAATGATTCATGCCAAAAATAAGCCTATGATTAATTATTCTTAGTATAAACTAGGCTCACAATTGATTTTTGGTATTTCATAATTGACCTAAATAATTTGTAAGCTCTTTTGGATGAAAATAATTTTGTTTCTAAGCCCATAAAAAAATGGATTTTGGGTTTAGTATTTTGGGTCACGAGAAAAAGAATTTTTGATTTGTTTTTAGAAAAGTCTTATGTCTAAAGACCATCTTGAAAAGTTTTAAAAATAGCTTTGGTCTTTTGGACTTTTCAAGAAAAATTTTATTTTGAGCTTACAATGTACTTAGGTCATATTAGAAAAAGAACAAACCAAATAAGCCATGATTTAAGCAAAGATAAATTAACCATAGTCAAACAACATGCATTTGGGGTAAAAACCTAAGGAAAGTAACTAGGCCAATTACATGAGCTTTAGTATTAGGGTTAAAAGGCTTAGGTTCCCATAGCAAGTATATACCAAAAGGTACAAGGCTATGAGTGGTTATGCCATGCTCACGGGTGTCCTAACTCACGCACACAATGCAATCTAATATGATGTAATGGATAATATCATTATAAGAAATAATAGAATAATATAAAAACCAACGGAATCAACTTCTCTTATCCCTAGTCGAGTCACCACTGTGAGCAGGGATTTTCGCCCCCCACTCCCAGTGGAATGGTTCTTGCGACTTCGACACTGTTTAGGCTCGGAGCCTTAGAGAACATGAACCTAAGTCCATAGAAATGGAGTCACCACCATGACGTGTCGGGAAAAAGAAAGGGGTGGATGACTTGATTCCTAAGGAATCCCCAACCCTCTAATGGGTTTGGAAAGTTGGGTATGTGTGGGGAAGGTGAGAAATGGCCCAGCACCCCCACAACGCCTAGTTTATTTAAACCAGCCTCCTTTGCAGGTCTTAATATTATAAAATTCTTAAGTATAACAATATTATCCATATTACATGTAACAATTGAAATAAAGCATCGTTATATTAAAATCAAAGCAATGTCCAAGCAAAGCAAATAAATGGACACCCATTCAAGGATGGAAACATGTCCCTACATCATCCATGTCTAAACTAATAGGACACCCACCGAAAGGTAGAAACATGTCCTTTACATTGGTCTAAAATATAAAAGCAATTAAAATTACATGATATTTAACTAATGAGGTGCCCACAAAATGGAAACATACCTCTTACACTTTTAATACTAAAACAAGCAAATAATAACAATAAAGAAAACATCCATCCATCATAAATTAAATAAATCAAGCATTGAAATTAAATAAATCAAACACCAAAGCATATAATAGATTGCACAATCAAATCTAAAAGCAAGTAAAGATACAAATTGAGGTTTACTGTTTCTATTTAAATTTCTTTAATTAATATTTTAGGGTTTTGGAATCTTAAGATATTATTATGGTTATTTGTTTAGGCTACTGTAAGTTTTAGAAAATTAGAATGGATTAGGGTTTCATGAATCAAATTAGGGTTTAGGGGAACATTATGAAATTAGGGTTTTAGAATATTAAAATATTAGGTTTAAAGCTCTTGGTTATTGGATTGTTGTTGTGGATTTACTGTATTGAGTTTGAATGTTTAGGTTTATAAGGTTTTAAGGTTTTAAGGATTAGGGTTTAGGGAAACTAAGGTTTATGTATTAGTTTTGAGGGAATTAGGGTTTACTGTTTTGGTTTTGGAGTTGAAGAAAATAGTTTAGAGTTTTATAAAGTAATTATGATTTTAGAAACTGTAAAGTAGGTTAGGGTTTTGGAAATTTAAGAAAATATTTGGGAATTTTGGAAAAGGGTTAGAGGAAAACAGTTTAGGGCTTTTAAAAGTTTTTGGAATAGAAAAAATGATTTAAGGTTTTTGGACACAAAAGAAATAAATTAAGGTTACAAATTTAGGGTTTTAAGGTTTAGAAGAAACAGAAAAGTATTTTTAGGGTTCTTAAGGTTTAGAAGAAACAGAAAAGTATTTTTAGGGTTTTTAAGGTTTAGAAGAAATAGAAAAGTATTTTTAGGGTTTTTTGAAACAAAAGAAACGAATTAGGGTTTTTAAGGTATTTGGAAACAGAAGATACCATTTATGTTATTGAAAAGAAGATCAATGTTACTACATATTTATAGATCAAGGTTTTGTGTGTATATTCTTATGAATCAAAGAAATAAAGCTACTGTGATCATGAGCAATGTATAATTAAGGATCAAACCTGTGTAGTTGGTTCCACCAAAAAGTTGCTTTCTGGATGAACAAAGACAAAGGCAAGGTTGCTGCCTTTGATGAATTCTTGATTGCTTCTTCTTGCTCCTTGCAAATTTGAAGTTCCACTATCCGATCCAAGTCTAAAGATTTTCTCCAGAGTCTTTTCTTCCCCCCATTTTTCTGTCTTTTTTAGTGTTATTTATAGGAAAATTTATAAGCCTAGTTCTAATTTTTTAAGGAAACTAAAATTAATTAGGAAAAGAAACCGAAACCAAATAGAATTTGGTTTCAAAAAAATTTGCATTGGAAAAATTTCGCTGGCGAAAACTGCAAAGGGCTGCAAGGAATTGCGAGTGGTGGGGCTGCCAGCCAATTTCATCGCAGGAATTTCCTGCGGGCAAAATTGGCCTTGGCCAATTACAATTCGTTGCCGATTTTTCCGTCGCCTATTTTTATTTTTATTTTTATTTATTTGTTATTTATTTTTACTTTCTTTATTAACTTCACCATTTTTATTTTTATTAAAAATTATAAATAAGAAATACTACAATAAATATTATTTAATTAAAATACCATAAAAATTATTTTGAGCTATATAAAAAATAACGGACCGGACAGGGTAAAAAATTAAGGGTCTACACATATATTTAATTGTAAAACCCTAAAATCAAGTGAAATTTGCCCAAATTAAAATTTTTTGGTCCATAAGTTAAAAAAGGTTAGAATAATTTAAGTGAAGCCAGCGTGGGAGACATTAGCATGCCTCATGTCGATCTGGCAACCCATATCGACATGAGGCTGGACTCATGTCGACCTGGGCAAGCTAGGTCGACATGAGCATGCTTCATGTTGACCTTGGGAGGCTAGGTCAACATGAGCATGCTTCATGTCGACCTTGGTAGCCCAAGATCGACATGAGCATGCCCCATGTCGACTTGGGCAGCCCAAGATCGACATGAGTTTGGTCACATGTCGACCTAGGGAAACCAGGTCGACATGGGTTTAATACGTTTCCTAATTCAATTAGAATTTGTTTTAGGAACTGATTTATATTAGGTTAAGGATTCTGAGTGAGGTTCGGCTATAAATATTAACGTTTCAGAATTCAGAAAGGGGAGTAAAAAACATTAACAAGGGAACATTAAGAGGGGATGACAAGGAACATTAACAAGATAACAAGGAACATTAAAGAGAGACGGCAACAAACAGAAAAGATTAGCAGCAAACATTCATTAGTAATTAACCCATCAAAGACAGCAACGCTATCTTTGTTCATTGTTCATCCAGAAGTTAATTGTGGAGGAACCAACGAGCAGAGGTTTGATCTTTAATCATGAATTATTTATGTTTACAGTAGTTTCGTTTCTTTGATTAATAAGAACAAGCATGCAGTAACTTGATCTTTGAACTCACAGTACCTTGATCTTTGAACATACAGTAAATTGGTTTTTGTTTTAATAACTTTAATCGTTTGATTTAATTATCACATTGATGAATTGGTATTCGTAACCCCACTAGCACATTTCATAAAACATAAAACTATCCAGTAGTCAACAATTAATTGTTAAAATCTATCTTGTTTACTTTAACTTCAAGGACCGTATGTTATTTCATTAAAACTCAAAACCTCAAACTATTTTTATCCAAAAGCCTAAACCATTTCATTATTGAACTCCAAAATATTGATTATATTTCCAAAACCTTAATTTATTTTTCCAAATCCAAAATTATGATTTTTTAGGCAGTAAGTCAAATCCAAAAGCCCTAACTATCCAAAACCCTAATTCCAAAAACCCTAACTATCCAAAACCCTAGTTTTAAAAATCCTAATTCCAAAACCCTAGTGTCCAAAATCCTAGTTTCAAAAACCCCAAAAATCCTAATTTCAAAACCCTAATTATAAAACTTTAGTTTCTAAAACCCTAAGTTCTGAAACCCTAA
Source organism: Garcia nutans (assembly GCA_947685225.1). Taxonomy (NCBI): domain Eukaryota; kingdom Viridiplantae; phylum Streptophyta; class Magnoliopsida; order Malpighiales; family Euphorbiaceae; genus Garcia; species Garcia nutans. The sequence goes on from CANTUV010000013.1 coordinate 7,508,821, forward strand.
ATTCAATTGATAATTCTTTAAAACCCTAAATTTATATATTTATTGCTTTATTTAATTTTAGATTTGATTATATAGTTTATTATATTTTTTTTATGGTTGATTTATTTAATTTCAATACTTGATTTATTTAATTTATCATGGATGGATATTTTCTTTATTATTATGATTATTATTTATTTGTTTTAGTATTAAAATTGTAAGAGGTATGTTTCTACTTTGTGGGTACCTCATTAGTTAAATATCATGTGATTTAAATTGCTTTTATATTTTAGACCAATGTAAAGGACATGTTTCTACCTTTTAGTGGGTGTCCTATTAGTTTAGACATGGATGATGTAAGGACATGTTTCCATCCTCGGATGGGTGTCCATTTATTTGTTTTTGCTTGGAGATTACTTTGATTTTAATATAATGATGCTTTATTTTAATTCTTGCATGTAATATGGATAATATTATTATACTTAAGAATTTTATAATATTAAGACCTGCAAAGGAGGCCGGTTCTAATGAACCGGGCATTGTGGGAGTACTGATCCATTTCTCACCTTCCCCACACATACCTAACTTTCCGAACCCATTAGGGGGTTGGGGATTCCTTAGGAATCGAGTCATCCACCCCTTTTTTTTTCCCAGCCTGTCCGGGTGGCGACTACATTTTCTCTGGACTTAGGTCCGTGTTCTGTAAGGCCCCGAGCCTAAATAGTGCCAAAGTTGCAAGAACCATTCCACCGGGAGTGGAGGTGAAAATCCCCGCTCACAGTGGTGACTCCACTGGGGATAAGAGAAGTTGATTTCGCTGGTCTTTATATTATTATATTCTTTCTTATAATGATATTATCCATTGCATCATAATAGATTGCATCGTGTGCGTGAGTTAGGACGCCCGTGTTACCCGTGTTGTGTTATGTAAGGGATACTATACTTTCACTCAAGGTATGGAGATCGAGCATGGCATAACCACTCATAGCCTCGTACCATTTGGTATATACTTGCTATGGGAATCTAGGCATTTTAACCTAAAGATTAAAGCTCATGTAATTGGCCTAGTTACTTTACTTAGGTTTTTACACCAAATGCATGTTGTTTAACTATGGTTAATTTATCTTGAATTAAATCATGGCTTATTTGGTTTGTTCTTTTTCTAATATTTCCCAAGTACATTTGTAAGCTCAAATAAATTTTTCTTTAAAGTCCAAAAGACCAAAGCTATTTTCAAAACTTTTGAAGATGATATTTGGACATAAGACTTTTCTAAAATCAAATCAAGAATTCTTTTGCTCATAACCCAAATACTAAGCCTAAAATCCATTTTTTCTAAAATCTTTTTACAATGGGCTTAGAAACAAAAATGTTTTTATCTAACCTTTTCTTACAAAGAGCTTACAAATTATTTAGGTGAATTACGAAATGCAAAAAATCAATTGTGAGCCTAGCTTATACTAAGAATAATTAATCATGGGCTTGTTTTTGGCATGAATCATTAGTTACTTTTTCAAGTGAGAAATCTATTTATAATAAACCTCTTAATTTAGTTTTAATCCCATATATCATTAAAAGCTACTTTAGTTGGTTGAATGGATTAAAACCTTATTAATGAGAATTATCATGAACTGATTTCCATTTTTGAAAATATAACTATTGATTGAAACATCCGAGGGGAATATTCGAAAACAAGGAACCCCATGTTGGTATTTTGTTAACCATATTACCTAGGAAAAGAGACTCACCATTCGTGTGTGGATGTTTTAAGGTTGGAAGGTGTAACACCCCATCTCAGCCTACGTTTATAGACCAAGATGGACTGTTATCTCATAATGATTGTGTCTTAATATTTTACTTAGCCAATTTTAAGTGTAGATTTTTAAAAAATTTTGCCAGAGTTTCCCCTATATTTAGGGGTCCCAAGTGTCGCCAAAACTGATTTTTTTTTTAAAACAATTTTGTTCTCAATCCAACAATCTCAATCAATCTCAAACACTTCCATAGTCGAACTCCTTATACCCTCCACTACAACCTGCATTAAAGTTTCACACTTCTATACACACATCCATACACACTAATTCATACAACATACATTAGTTAATATACTTAGCACACGTACTATGGTCTTTTACTAGTCATACATACAATTCTTAGTTACACTAACATATGTACATGCCATTCTAGTTACATTACTTATAATATCTTTCTATCCGAAGAGTTGCCAACACCAGCTGCTCGGAACACTGTAGAAACCAGCTTCTTGCTCAACCTACGAGTTTAGAAAGGAAACTAAACTCACTAAGCGTTTGCTTAGTGGGTACATAAATCATTGCATTTCATAAATAAAATAAATGAGTAATTCAAAACATGCATTTGAATACTTTAATTAAATGAATAAGATATAAACATAATGATAAAAGATTAAATCCCATATTCTGAATTTATAAAGTACTCATTTTGCTTTTATCAATTTAGGTGCTCTACTGGTCTAACAGAACATCAGCGGATAAGGAAGAGTCGTGATAAACATATCTCATCATGATCATATTTCATTATCTTTCATCATATTTCTTGCACATGTGCCAATGGCCATTATCATTGCATCATTGATCATATCATTGTAATCATCGGCCTTCAGCCGGAATATCATATCATGTCATAAGCAGTACTGCAGTAATAGTATGATGCATCATACCCTTATCTCAAGGGTTCTGTCATAACCAAGTAGAGCATAAATAATTTATTAAATTACTTTGATCATGATATTCAATAAGCCATGATTTGTCCATAATGCATGTATTGTCGGAATAGCTTGTCATAATGCCTTTCTGATCATTTCCAATTCTCCTTCATGTCATTTTATATGATTTAACATCAATCCATATCATAATATTCAAGTTTTAACACATTTAGAAAAATGACCAAAGGAATAGTAGCGCGGCGCGTAAAATCGGCAATGCAATGGCACGCGACCACTAAATGGTAAAATCTGTTTTTACTGCTGAAAATCAGTCAACTTTGGCAACGGTTTTGACCAAGTAAACAAACTTATTTTTGGCTGAATTTTTGCAGGAAAACACTTTCATAAGTTAACTAAATGCATGTAAAATTTCGTCGAAAAATGCTTTCGTTTGCCCCTTCAACGGACTGCCCAAAATGAAAGCTGCAGAATGGTGCCCAAAAGGGACCATTCGGCCCAATTTTCCAAACTTGAGGGAAATTCATTTTTTTCTTGCAAAATTGATTTTTAGAATCCTTTTGTGATACCATTGAAGGACTAAGGGTCCCTCTTCCAAAAATCAAACCAAAGGAGTGATTAAAAACTCATCAAAGTTTATGAATAATTGCATAAATTTAGCTAGTTTGTTTTGTTTTCATTCTTTTCATAATCAATTGATTACAAATGGTTCAAGAGCACTTTCCCACATATTTACCACACATAATAACATCATTTCAAAACCATTTCAAAAATCCCATAATGCAAAATATGTGAATTAATTGAAAAGGCAATGATTTAAGTACTAAACCTTAATTCTTTTTACTTGTTTCTAGTTCTTTTATGTCTTCTTTGCTTCCTTCTCTCTCACTTCTTGATTTCCTATAATTTTCATAAAATCCATGTCAAGAACATAATAAAATTTAAGTGCTTCATGCCTTCTTTTGCTAACTAAACTACTAGTCATCCTTTTTATCCTTAATCTTATATGTGCAAATCACCTCTTTCACTTTTCCTCAACTTCTTAAATTTTCTATAATCATCATATTTATTCTTTCATTTTTATCTTACAAATACTATAACCAATGAAAGAAATAGAACCATAGATGAATTTCCTTACCTCAAAATCTTATTCTCCACCAAAGTTTGCAATCTCTCCCAATTCTCCAAATTTGGCTACGTGAAAAGAAAAAAACAATCTCTCTCTCTTTTCCCTTCCTCCTATTTTCGGCCAAGCAAGAACAAAGAGAGTTCTTGGCTTTATTTTTGTGGTGTTCTCTCCTCCAAATGGCAGCCAAGAGAGGTTGATAGGTCATGGTGTAGATGTTGATTTCCCATTGGTACACATATGTGAGAAAATGGCCAATTCTCATTGGTCCAAATGTCTCCTTCTTTAATTTATTTACAACCCAAGCCCTTGGACTTCATCTTAATTATATTTTGGCCCCTCAACCTCATTGTGCTGTAATTTTATGCTCTAAGGTGTGAAAAGACCAAAATACCCTCCGGCGGTTACTCGTTCGTAACTTTTAAACCGCGCACTTTCGCCGAATGCTGTGGTACACTTTTTGACTCAGTTTTTCCTCTACTTTTCATTTTTGAGATCCTTTATTACTTTCGAGACACTTTTGAAAATGACCATGATGCCCCTGGTCAAAATCCCCTATATCTTTCAAACCGTGCTTTTTCGGGAAAAACCGTGTCGCACCGTTACTGTCCGATTTTTCTCTACTTTCCAATTCTGGAGTCTGTTATGTGCACTATTAAGGACCTCCGGAACAACTTTTGGTAATTACGGTCACCTCCCCAAAACTTTACAATCTTTTCAAATAGGTCCTTTCAATTTTACAGAACTTCCCTTCACTTCGCGCTTTTGAGTAGCTTCTCGGGAGGGTTCCTCTTACTGTACATGGACGTACTGTACATATGTACAAATTGGGTCGTGACAGAAGGAACATCCTATTTATCCTTGTTTGTTTATTGTTTTGCATACATGCATACATGCATCACATGACATATCATTAATCCTTTCTGGCTCATAGACTTGGGGTATGACAATTCATGAGCTTACAATGATATCATCTACAGCATTGATTTTTGATTCAAGTGCTTCATTGGGAGGATGGATGCAAACCATCTAAGGGATATAATCGATGAAGTTGTCGAAGCTAGGATGGCCGAGCTACAAGATCAATTGGTTGAAATTATGAAGACCCGGTTGATTGAAATTCTAGAGCTCATCAACAATGCTAAGGCTGCATCCGTGGAGAACATGTTCACTAATAGAGATTGAATGAAAAATGAGGGACCAATCCCTATTCTATGAAACCAACTGAACCATGTCCTGTCTAAGTGGAGCAATAAGGGCCACAAAAGGAATCACCCCAGTGGAAAAAGTCAAAGGGAAAGAGAGAAGAACTATTTTTCTGCAAAATGAAATTATTAGCCTAGCAATCAAAATACACAAAAGGAAGTTGATGTTAATGCCACTGGTCAAGGTGGAATGAGGCAATTTTCAAAATTAGGGAAGCCGTTGTCTTGGGTTCTCAATAAGCTACAAAAGAAGGGATTGTTACAACCCTTGACTCCTCGTCCTTTGCCTAATCCTCTTCCACCTAACTTTGATATTAAGCCATTTTGTCAATTCCATTGAAGTCCTGGACACGAAATAGATAATTGTATGAAGTTAAGGAATGAGATCCAGAATTTAATTGATAGTGGTAAGCTGCCTAAACCTGATAAGCACAACACTAAGAATAATTCTCTACCTAAATTTGGAAGGGTGCCACCGCTTACAACATTCATGAAGAGTTTTAACTTGTCATCCTGTGATGATATGGATAGAGAAGCTACTAAAGATGATGTGCTACTAAGTAATCTTGGACTAACTATGGATGATGAAGAAATGATCCTTGATGATGGAAAAAATCCTTGCCTCCAACTCCACAAACTTTCCTTAGCTTAAAATATTGCTTTTCAATTTTACTTTCTTTAATATTTAATTGGAACAATCTTGTTTTTCAAATTTAAAGTTGTTTTACTTTCATCAAAATTTTTATTGGTCTTTGTTCATTTTGGTGCTTAACCAATGAGGAATCTAGCTTGATAATTCATAAATTAATGTATTTATGCATCATGACTTGAATGACTTTACTAGATGAGGGAATTGCTCTATAGCATTGAGTTGTGTATGCTTACTTAGAGAGGACTCCTACATAATGACCTTTGTCTAGGTCCTAGTCAGTCTTAGAACATGCTTTGACAAACTTTTGAGGCGAAATTAAACTCTGCTTATTTAAGGGAGAGATGATCTAGACATTGTTTGGTTATCCAACAACTAGTATCCACCCAATTAAATATCAATCCCTAGTTGTCCCTTTGAGCCTTCATAAAATTTTAGCTTTCTTTTCATTGGTTTACAATTCCTAATAACCTACCTTAAGCAGTTGTGATACTTTTGACAAGTCTTATGATCATTAAGATGAAGAGGCAAGAAGATCAAAGAAAGAAATGAATAGTCAAGACCATGAAGATAGTTGAAGTTCTCAAGACCATAAGGGTAGTTCATGTTCTCAAGACCATAAGGGTAGTTGAAGTTCACCTAATATCTCCCATCTATCAAGACAACATCAGAGTAACAAATGATTTATCCTTGTTGAAGAAGATTTATGTGACTCCACTCATCCATTACTGAAAACCCAAATTGGTACAAACAAGACAACTCTTTTAGAGCTAAAATTAAAAAAAGAAGAAAAAAAAAGAAAAGAAAAAGAAGACAAAATAAAAAAAAGGAGGAGAAAAAAAGAAGAAAAGATAAAAAGATAAAACCTAAAAAGGTGGTTCAGAAAGCCAACTGAGTTCTCTTTTACCTAAGACAACAAAAGGCTTCCATTTGGTTTATAAGGACAATTTGACTTGAATTGGTCCAACCCAACCAAAGATTCGATGAAAATCAGAGAAAGAGGAGAAAGACCATCCGGTTCTTAAAAGTTCTGTACTTTACAGTCCTACAAGAAAGAATGACAAAATGAGAAAATGCTCAAAAAAAGGGAAGAGTAAGAAAAATAAAGAGAAAGAAAAGGGAAAAGAAGAAAAGAAATGAAGATTGTCCCAAATCAAGATATAGATTAACGCCAAGAAGATGGGAGAATGTTCAAAGCTCTATCTTTCATGCTCCCAGTTGCCTAAAATTCAAACAAGAAATTTATAGTTTGAGGGTTTGTCCATTGTGTCAAATCACCTACTATCTCAAAATGGCCTTCATTTAAACCCGTGTCCCTTATAGACCCCATTTTAGGCATATCAAAGACCTGTTGATTTCTCTTGGTAGGTAGAGTCTATTGGTGGAGATAGTTTGAATAAGCATGCATATGAGGTACACAATATTCAAACTCAAATGAGACCTTTGGCCAAGTAATGTGTATGTGCCTATCTGAAGTGCAACAGTTCTTGCTTAAATAGAAATAATTCCCAAGTTTAGTATGGTAACTAGGGCTGTGATGTTATAGATATGTTAATTTAATTTGATGTACTATGGCACTGATTTGACAAAGCCACTGAATCTAATTAAAAAAAAAGAACAAGAGTAAAAAAAAAAGAAAGTGTACAAAACAAAAATTATTATTATCATTACCATTTTTGGCTTAATTACAAGTTTTATTACAAGTTTTATATTTTTGTCATTGTGAGGAAGGAGGCGGTTCATAATCAGACAAAGCCCTAAAAAAATCATCACCCGTTGGAGGAGGGGGCATATTATTTGTCCCATATCCGCTCGAAGAAGGAATATCTAAACCTCTAGGACTTTGAAAATTGGTTCTGTCATCGCCTAAACAGGGAGGTGGTATATCATGGACAACAATCCGGGATCCTCTTGATGAAGAGGCATTTGGTTCCCTCATGCCCTGAAATCAAAAGTATCAGAAGTCCCATGCCTCTTGTTGATAGATTTCCTCAAAATGTGCCGCATGTCGATGACTCACATCTAATTCCTCCTGAAGCTTCCTACTTTGCTCCTCAAGCATCCGCTATGAGCCAGAAAAGGAAAGGGTAAGTCCATACATTTTCATGCATACATACAAGCATACATCATTATGGGATAAGAAAGACTGACCAGGTAACTCAGATCAAAGCTCTGTGAATCAGATGGCACATCTAAATGAGAAGGGGCAAATGGAGAAAATTGTTGCTGTATCAGGGTATCATGCAGAGGGACAGCCCCATAGTCAGAGGAACTAGCAGCCTATAATGATCATATAAATAATTAGAATAGATAAATGAAGAGACAGTTTCAATGATAAAGTAATAGCTACCTGGGAAGTGCTAGCCCCAGAATTGCCATGGGATTGGCAAGAAGGCTCCTCCTCTTCTTCATCTTCTCCTTGCTCCACTTCTATTTCTTCTTCACCTTCAGACAGCCCACGGACACCAATAGGTGACACTTCAAAACTTAGCAGACAATCCTGGATAAATTGAGCATATGACATGTTCGGTGAGAGCAGGAAGTCATGAACATCAAAACCAATATGGTAATGACTCCAAAAGGGCTCCGGCATTACATTAGTGTTCAGAACAAATGATGGAATATCAACTGGTACTCTATGTTGGTTAGGTCCAAGGAACCAGTCATGTACTCTATCGCCTAGAAACCACCCACTAGAGACTAGGCCAGCCATAATTCGATGAGAGTTGTGCAAAGGCATTACATCAGTCATGCATCTAATCCAGCCATTTTTCTCTTCGGCTCTCCACCAGGCTGTATCCACCTGTAGAAAAGAAAATCGGTAATTTATCTTTTATCATAGGTTTGATATTAATATTAACATTTTTCTTACTTGATCCCAGGTCAGACGACTCAAGTGGTAATGGTGAGAGTGCACATGGTGACTCCCAGACACTTCCCTGCGACCTGACAACCAAACACCCAACCTTGGAAAATTGACTCGTGGCTGTGTAATGTTTGGAACCCTCACCAATTTATGCACGTATGCCCAAGCCTATACATGAAAGAGAAAATCAAGCCTATACAAATGCATTGTGTGGATCAATAATTTTAAAGGAAATAGCACCTCAGCAATGGCTGTGAAACCAATAAAGGATCTTTTCTTCATGCAGAGCACATCAAAACCATGATAAAGACAAGCTAGACCAGCTTCCCCCCATGCATAAGAAGATACGTGATCCAAGTCAGAAAGGGCGCACAATATAGATAAGTGAATGGTAGACTCGGTGCTACCCAAAATGGTTACCCCCAACAAATATACAAAAATCTCCGAGTATATTGTTTTGCCCTCTCACCCTGCACGGGTCGAGTGTACTTTACCTAATACTTTTGGATGGGCTCATATCGGATCTTATACGACTTTCTATATCAGGGCTTGACACCGATCAATTGTCAAATTTCTTCTTCTTTCAAAATATTACAGGTCAAAGGGACGGGGGTTCCATCACATCGAAGGCTGGTTATAGCAGCAAAGTCAATCGGACCAATTGTCACCTCTCCAATGGGCAAGTGAAAAGTATGAGTTGTGTCCAACCATCGTTCTGCAAGCGCCTGGATCACGTTCCGGTCTATTTGATAGCCTCGTGCTGGTAATTGCAAAACAAAGTCCTCAAAAACACTTTCCTGCACCATTCTCTTTACTGCAGGTGGGGCCTGGTCATACCACTTACAGGCCTTGTGAATATTTCCTCCTACTTTGATATCGCAACCATCATGCTGCCCAAATGCAGGTAAGTCCAAGTAAGTACACATGTAATTTCACACACACACACACTTAAAAAAGGATAACTATAATAATAAATAAATAAAAAGTACATAATAGTAATATGAAATAGTAAATAATATAGAATATGTTAAATGTTGAAAAAATTAATTAAATTAAAAAAAATTAAGATAAAATAATTTTGTATAAATATATAAAGCAATAAATAAAATAAAAAAATAAATAAAAAAATAAAAAATATTATTAAATTAAAATAAAATAAAATACTTTTGTATAAATATGTAAAGCAATAGTAATAAATATAAAAAATAATAACGATAAAATTAAATAAAATATAAAATATAAAATATAAGAAATATAAGAAAGGTAGAAAAAGAAATAAAATAATAATAATAATAAATAAAAAGGGGACACAGACAAATAATTTCTCGCACAACAATTGATGTGTTTCATTCTTACACTATCATTTTGCATGCATAAATTTATAAATTTTGTCAAAGAAATTCTACTACATACTTATTTTTGTATAATCTATATGAACATAATTATATTAACAAAATTTTGCAATAAATTACTTATATGTACGGAAAAGTACCACTTACCGGTGTTTTATCTTTGGAACTTCGATGGAGATGCATGCCGAGTAACATCGAAATTTGTACAATTTCATTATCTCAAAAGTAAGAAATCAATTCATTATTTGATCGAGTCATATGCCTTGAAGAGTGTTGGACAGTTGCCATGGTAACTGCTTGAGTTTTATGAATCTTACAATACTGACAGTGTTTAATTTGAAAGGAAAGAAATAATACGAACTCTTTATAAAAAATGAAATGAAGAAATGAGCTGCTTATATAGAGGAATGGAAAAGGAAAAAGATAAAAAAAAAAGGGAATAGTAGTCTCGTGAAAAAAGTAAATATTACTATTGATTAATAGTAACTTACTATTTACAAATAGTAAGTTACTATTTACAAATAGTATGTTACTATTTATAAAGTAAATGAATAGTCGCAGCCAGTTGCATCTGGCTGCGAAATTGGTGTCCCAATTCACAGCCAGTGGAACCTGGCCGCGAATAGGGCTGCCGCGCGACGCTCGCAGATCCATCCGATTTTTTATTTTTTTCATTTTTTATATTTTTATATTTTTATATTTTTTATTTTTATTAAAAATAACTAAGAAATAATATTGGTAATTAAAATATTATTAAAATAAATAAAATACCACAAAAAATTATTTTAGACTATCGGATTTGAATGGGTCAAAAATTAAGGGTCTACAGTCAATATCAGTTCAAACAAGTCGGGCTCCTTAAAATGTATATATATATGTATATATATATATATATATATTTAAAATAAAAAAATGAGGGTTAGAGAACTTAAGAGAAAATTTACATTTTTTGTACTTTGTTCATGGCTTTCGTATTTTTCTGGAATTTTATGCTCAATCTTTTAACTCTGGATTTTTAGGTTTTAGGTCTGTGAAATTTTTGTTTTGAAATTTCTTGATTCTGGTGTTATGATTGTGAATTAGTTTTTGGTTGAGAAAGTGGGGTTTTCTGATTCGAGTATTGTCAAAACTTTTCTTTTCTTTTTGAATATAGAGGGGGCCATTCATTTCTACTTATTACAGTGATTTAGTTTGCTTGAGAACAAGCAAAAACTCAAGTGGAATTTGATAAGTGCACAACTGATGATATTTTATTCCTATTTCTTAATATGATTATTATCCAATTGAGTTTAATTTGTTTGTTCAAGTGTATTTTAGGGTTAATTTCAGGAATTCTTTGTATTTTGAGGCTTATGGTCATTTTGGAGGAATTACAGATGAAAGTAGAAGAAAAGAGCAAAATTCATCAATGGACATGCCCATGGACATGGGCGTGTCAATGGACGTGCCCTTGATGTTGCATACAGAAGCATTGACACGCCCAGTGACATGGGTGTGTCACCAAGCGTGCCTTTTGCAATGTTTCACAGTAGCTGCGACACGCCCAGTGACATGGGCGTGTCACTGGATGTGCCTTATGTTCAAAATCTCAGTGGCAATGACATGCCTAGTGACATGGGCGTGTCAATGGCTGTGTCAGGCAAAATTATCTGCACTATAAAAGCTGCACTGAAGCACTAATTAAGGATCCGAATTTCATATTTTATAACCTAGAGCCGACTTCTAAAGCAAAGAGGAGAGTTTTAGAGCTGAGATTGAGGGTGAAGACGTACTCTAAACAAGATCTAAACCAAGATTGAAGGATTCAAGTGAAGATATATGAATTATTCGCAATGGATTGTTTGGATTCTTTTTCTTATTTCCCTTGTTCTGGTTTTCTAATTTTGAACATGAACTAACTTATTCTCTATCTAGATATTGATGAACCCTAGCTTTATTGTATGGATTGAATAATTTTATTTAATTAAATCATTTGATTGAGTTGTTTTATTCTTATGATGCTTAATGATTTATTTCCAATTGATAATAGCATGCTTATTGATTGGTTGCAATTTTCATATTATTGACTTGAGAAAGCTTGATATGAATTGAATACTCATAAGGATTGAGGATTGATTGGGGTACTAGAGATAGACTTACAAGATCCTTTGGTTTATAATTCCTTATTCTTAATGCAAGATCTATTTAATTATGTTTGAGAAGAGATTCCAGCATTATACTTAGTGATTAGGGATTAATTCACTTGAGAAAGGTTTTAGTCTAATTTAGAGGAATACCAAATCAACTCTATTATTTGGTTTAATTGAATTGATTTTCATAAATATAATTGTGGCTAGGGGGATTCAATATTTGGATAGTATCATCATCATCAATCAATTTATTCAACTCTTAATTTCTCTCTATTTTCATTTATAAAGTTAATAATCTTTAATTACAAAACTTCACAAAATTGTTGATTCGCTAAACAACGGTTAAAGTTTGCACTAGTACTTGGCCTTGTCCTCAATGGAATGATAACTCACTCACTACTTTATTACTTGAGCGACCCGTGCACTTGCGGTATTGCAATAGTATAGGTTCATGCTGTCAAGTTTTTGGCGCCGCTGCCGGGAAAAACGGTTTTCAGTATTAGTAATATAATTAAGACTATTGATTTATTTTTATTTTATTTTGTTTTAACATAAGTTCTTGCTTTTTGACTATCATTATAGGTACTTCTTTCTATTTATGACCCGAGCTAGCTCTTCCCAACTTTTTGAATTAGATCAAGAGTTAGAGAGAATATTGAGAAGAAGGCGAAAGGAAGAAGAGGAAATAGTTCTGGCAGAGATGGAACCGAACTTTGAAGATCTCATCCTAGAAGAAGAAATGGCAGAAAATGAGCCAAGGACGATGCAAGAGTTTGCTAGGCCTACTCTTAATGGGGTTGAATCAAGTATACAAAGACCAGTGATTGCTGCCAATAAATTCGAGATAAAAACAAATGTCATTCAAATGGTGCAGCAGACCTATCAATTTGATGGATTTCCGGATGAAGATCATAATGCACACATAGAAACTTTTCTGGAAATATGTGACACATTTAAGATACAGAATGTCTCTGAAGATGCAATCAGGCTAAGGTTGTTTCCAATCACACTCAGAGAATGAAAGAAGTGGCTAAAGTCTTTTCCTCCTAACACGTTCACTGCATGGGACCAGCTAGCAGAAAAAATTTTAGAGAAGTATTTTCCACCGTCCAAGACTGCTAATTTGAGAAATGATATTTCTTCTTTTCTCCAGCTAGATGGTGAAACCCTATATGATGCTTGGGATAGATTTAAGGATTTATTGAGAGAATGTCCTCAACATGGGCTTCCGCTATGGCTTCATATCCAAACTTTCTACAATGGATTGAGTTACTCAGGTAAGCAGTCCATCAATGCAGCTGGAGGAGGTACCATAAACAATAAAACACTGAAGAAGCAAGGGATTTGATTGAAGACATGGCTCTTACAAATTATCAGTGGAAAACCCCAAGGGAACAAGAAAGATTAAGGGCTGCTGGTTCACATCAATTGGATCATGTAGTTACTCTTTCAGCATAGTTGGAAGCAATGAACAAAAAGATTGATTCTTTAGCTTCTTCTTCTTCTTTAGGGAAAGTGATACAGGTGATGTCCTATGAATGGTGTGGGGGTGGACATCAAAGTCAAGATTGCCTAAGTGGCAACATGTTTTCTAGGCAAGAGCAAGTAGATTATGTTGGAAACATGCCAAGGCAATAGCAGAATAATCCCTACAGCAACACATACAATCCGGGGTGGAGAAATCATCCTAATTTCTCATGGAATAATCAGAATAATCCACGACCTCCCCCTGGATTCCAGCAGCCCCAACATCAACAAGCTGCCCCTTCAAGAAAGAGTAATTTGGAGGACATGATGGAAAATTTTATAATAGCTTCTGAAACCAGGTTCCAATCAACTGAAACCTCCTTAAGAAATCAGCAAGCCTCTATTCGTAATTTGGAGAATCAGGTGGGCAAATTGCCAAGTTGCTCAATGAGAGACCACATGGAAGTTTGCCTAGCAACACTAAGGCAAATCCTAAAGAGCAGCTTAAGGCAATTACACTAAGGAGTGGAAAAGAGATCAAGGGTAATGTGGATGAGAAAAAAAGAGAAGTAGCAGAGAAAAGGGCTAAAGTACAAGAAAATGAAAAAGAAGACAATCCTCTTGTCACTTTGGAAAAGCAACTTGCACAAGAAAGTGAGAAAGAGAAGCAGCCACAAGACAGCAGCTCCATAATGAAGGAATGCTGACCTAGAGTACCATATCCGGTGAGGTTGAACAAGGACAAGATTGATGCTCAGTTCGGTAAGTTTCTTGAACTTTTCAAACAATTTCACATTAACATTCCATTTGCTGAGGCTTTGTCACAGATGCCTAAATATGCTAAATTTTTGAAAGATATCCTTTCTAATAAAAGGAAACTTAAGGAAGTGTCTTTAGTGCATTTGTCTGAAAAGAGTTCGGCAATTTTGCAAAGGAGGTTACCTAAGAATTTAAATGATCCAGGTTGTTTCACCATTCCATGTTTGATAGGTAACCTTGAGGTTAAAAGTGCATTAGCTGATTTGGGGGCTAGCATAAGTGTTATGCCCTATAAAATGTTTAAAGAGTTAGGCATTGGTAACCCTAAACCAACACTAATGACCATCCAACTTGCTGATAAGTCAGTAGTCCACCCTAATGGCATTATAGAAGATGTGTTGGTAAAAGTTGAGGATTTCATTTTCCCCAATGATTTTGTTGTCATTGATATTGATGAGGATGCAGATGTTTCACTTATTCTTGGTAGGCCATTTTTAAATAAAACCCGTGCCCTTTTCGATGTTCATGATGGCACCCTAACTTTGAGAGTGGGTGGTGATAAGGTTGTTTTTAGGATATATGATGCTATGAAACATTCACTTTCACTTGATGAGGCGGAATCATGCAATGATGTTATTGAGCATGAGACTGTAAATTGTGTTACTAACATTATTTCCAAGGATCCCCTTGAGTTGTGTTTATTGCAGGAAAATGTTGAGGATCAAGAAGCAATGGAGTAGCTTGCTTTTCTTAAAGCAAGCAAATCGTTCAGATGCAGGGCATATGAGACTATTGAGAAGCCAAAGGAAGAGAAGCCAAAACCATCGGAGATTGATCCACCCAACTTGGAACTAAAGCCCCTTCCAGATCACCTTGAGTATGGATTTTTGGCGGAGGAGAAGAAGTTACCAACACCTACCCCTGCTCCTGCACCGGCACCTCAAGTTGATGTCTCCGATGATGAGACCAGCAGTGACGATTCCGATGATGCGCCGATTTTTTACTAGCCCTCATTTTTATTTTATTTTATTTTATTTTCATTTCTTTGCTTATTTAATATCCTTTTTATGTTTCTTTATTTTTCATTCCTTTTGGACAATTGTTATTTTCTTTACGAACTGTTTCTTTTGTTTGTTTATTTCATTTATTTATGTCTTAACCTTGTTTTTGCATTTTAGATTTTTGTTTTGAAGCAAATTCGCCTTCACCATACTCTTGGCACCGTACTCATATTTATCCATTCATGGACATGAAAGGGAAGTTTTTCTCTCTCTTCATTATTTCTTGTTTTGCACACACATTGAGGACAATGTGTGTCTTTAGTGTGGGGGAGAGGTATACTTTCTTGATTGAATTTTTACTATTTCATTCTTTCTATTTGATTCATTTGTCTCAATTAATTTCTGCAAATTGTTTTTGGATTTAAGTAAGCTAGATTGTTGTAATAAGTGTGAATTGATGTGGTTCCCCTTTATATGTTGAACTAATTTGAGATTTCCTAAATGACAATTTCTTGTTGAGGTTAACTTAGTGATCTTGATCAATTGCAATAGCTATAGTTGGATTGTGGATTGATGGAAATTGGACACATCTGAAGTTTAAAACCTTAGTTACATTTTTTAGCATGTTATAATTCCTTATATTCTTGAGTCGGACTTAGTATGACCCTTAAGTTTCTGATCCTTGAGTTATTTAAAAAATAAAATATATATATATATATATATAAATAAAAATAAAAATAAATAAATAATTCTAATTAAAGGAGCTTTGAAAATTTATCCCTATTCCGGTGATTTTTACTCTTGAATTAAAACAAATGAGTTGGAATCATGAATAGTGCTAGTAGCCATTTGAACGGTGATTTTGGCTGAGTAACCGGGGGTCGGCATCACAAATGTTTACCTTCGCATCAAAAGGTTAGTATCATTTCAATCAAGTCAGGCTCCTTAAAATGTATATATATGTGTATATACATTTAAAATAAAAAAAAATGAAGGTTAGAGAACTTAAGAGAAAATTTTCATTTTTCGTACTTTGTTCATGGCTTTCAGATTTTCTGGAATTTTATGCTCAATCTTTTAACTCTGGATTTTTAGGTTTTAGGTCTGTGAAATTTTTATTTTGAAACTTCTTAATTCAGCTGTTATGATTGTAAATTAGTTTTTGGTTGAGAAAGTGTGGTTTTCTAATTCGAGTATTGTCAAAACTTTTCCTTTCTTTTTGAATATAAAGGGGATCCGTCATTTCTGCTTATTACAGTGATTTAGTTTGCTTGAGGACAAGCAAAAACTCAAGTGTGGGGGAATTTGATAAGTGCACAACTGATGATATTTTATTCCTATTTCTTAATAGGATTATTATCCAATTGAGTTTAATTTGTTTGTTCAAGTGTATTTTAGGGTTAATTTCAGGAATTCTTTGTATGTCAATGGACGTGCCCTTGATGCTGCATACAGAAGCATTGACACGCCTAGTGACATGGGCGTGTCACCAAGCGTGCCTTTTGCAATTTTTCATAGTAGCTGCGACATGCCCAGTGACATGGGCTTGTCACTGGACGTGCCTTATGTTCAAAATCTCAGTGGCAATGACATGCCCAGTGACATGGGCGTGTCAATGGCCGTGTCAGGCGAAATTATCTGCACTATAAAAGCTGCGCTGAAGCATGAATTAAGGATCCGAATTTCATATTTTATAACCTAAAGCCAACTTCTAAAGCAAAGAGGAGAGTTTTGGAGCTGAGATTGAGGGTGAAGACGTACTTTAAACAAGATCTAAACCAAGATTCAAGGATTCAAGTGAAGATATACGAATTATTCGCAATGGATTGTTTGGATTGTTTGGCTTATTTCCCTTATTCTGGTTTTCTAATTTTGAACATGAACTAACTTATTCTCTATCTAGATATTGATGAACCCTAGCTTTATTGTATGGATTGAATAATTTTATTTAATTAAATCATTTGATTGAGTTGTTTTATTCTTATGATGCTTAATGATTTATTTCCAATTGATAATAGCATGCTTATTAATTGGTTGCAATTTTCATATTATTGGCTTGAGAAAGCTTGATATGAATTGAATACTCATAAGGATTGAGGATTGATTGGGGTACTAGAGATAGACTTACAAGATCCTTTGGTTTATAATTCCTTATTCTTAATGCAAGATCTATTTAATTATGTTTGAGAAGAGATTCTAGCATTATACTTAGTGATTAGGGATTAATTTGCTTGAGAAAGGTTTTAGTCTAATTTAGAGGAATACTAATTCAACTCTATTATTTGGTTTAATTGAATTGATTTTCATAAATATAATTGTGGCTAGGGGGATTCAATATTTGGATAGTATCATCATCATCAATCAATTTATTCAACTCTCAATTTCTCTGTATTTTCATTTATTAAGTTAATTATCTTTAATTACAAAACTTCACAAAACTATTGATTCGCTAAACAACGGTTAAAGTTTGCACTAGTACTTGGCCTTGTCCTCAGTAGAACAATAATTCACTCACTACTTTATTACTTGAGCGACCCATGCACTTGCAGTATTGCAATAGCATAGGTTCCTGTTGTCAAACCATCACCACTAAAACACCTCCTTTCTTCCTTCTTTTCAAACATTTAGACAAAATTTAAGAGGATATCACATCTAGTTATAGGTTTTTAGAA
This sequence comes from Garcia nutans, assembly GCA_947685225.1. Taxonomy (NCBI): domain Eukaryota; kingdom Viridiplantae; phylum Streptophyta; class Magnoliopsida; order Malpighiales; family Euphorbiaceae; genus Garcia; species Garcia nutans. The sequence continues at coordinate 7,526,727 of CANTUV010000013.1, forward strand.
GATTAAGCTGGAAAAAATGAGATTATCAACAAGTGATTAAAGAAGAAGAGGGATTTTGAAAGAGGCATGTGCTTATGTATTTTAATTTGCAACTATTTGAATTTTTATGAATTTTATTATTTGAATTGGTTGATTGAGTTATTTTTAATGAATTATTACTGAAAAGTATTTGATATAGAGTCTTTCTATGACAAAGAAACTAGTTTTTGATTCATTTTTATCATAGATTTGGATATATTGTGTTTGAGTGTGTGAAATATAGAATTTTGCTTGACACAGCCATGTCACTGGGTATGTCAACGATGTTGTATTTCAACATTAATGACATGACCAGTAACACGTCTATGTCATTGGGCATGTCATAGCTTCTATTATGAAAGATAAATGACACAGTTAGTGGCACGGCCATGTCTCTGGGCATGTCGTAGCTACTTAAATGCAAGTTAAATAACACGGCCAGTGACATGCCCATATCATTGGGCGTGTTAACACTTCTATAAGAATGGGCAAATGACACGGTCATTGACACGCCCATGTCATTGGGCGTGTCACTTGACGAAATTGCCCAAAATAACTCTTTTCTTTGTATGTAATCTGTAATTCCATCCTAAAAGATTATAAGGCCTCAAAGTGTAAAGGATTTTTGAAATCAACCCTAACAAGTAGTGTAACAAATTTATTTTGAATATATGATAAATATATGTGATACCAAGTGTTGATCAAAAAATTTTCTCATTGAAGTGCTATACATAATTTAATGTTAATTAAAAACTAACTAATTGCCCAAATTATATTAATTTTAGATCTAGTTTGGGATTGAATGGCTAGCCAAATGGAGGATATCCAAAGTGATAGTGGGCACTCTATGCTATCAATGGACACTCTGTGTCACCATATTCAGTAGGAATTCATGCCATAGTAGGCCATTGGATAAATTTTATATAGTGGACATTAAATTGCCAACAGTGACCTGTTATCCAAACCTAGGATCTGAGTTAAGTTTGTATGAGCATACTTAAAGAAGTTATCTACATTGAAAATAATGTGTTATATGGTTATTGTTAAATTAACCGATTTTGAATTTAATAGTGTTTAGTATTTCAAGTTTCAATGAGTTTATTAATTTCTTTATTTAACATTCTAAAAGTAATAATTTTCATTGTTTCTAAATCATTTTATGTATAGTTCTCTTTCCTTTAAATTTTCTTGCATATTGTAAATACATAAGCACCACTAAGCTTTTCTTAGTGTGTTAGAATTATTTTTCAATGCTCAGATCAAACAAGAAGAGTTGCGACTGCAGAGTGAGAGATATAGGTTCCTAGTCAACTGCATCACAAAGGTTCAAAGAACACTATTGTAAATATTGTATACTGTATAATTCACATGGCAATACTTTATAATTTTGTATGATAGTTGTATAAGTTTGAGAGTAGTAAGAGAATTATAAAAATGTTTATAATGTAAGTTAACAATAGGAGTTCTTGTAAATTAAACAAATATATGTAATATAGGCTTGAGCACGGTATTTCTTTTGAATGTTTAAAAACTGTGTTAATATATAGAAGCATTTTGTTTTTATTTACTATATTATGTATATAGGCAAGTGTGAGTATGTAGGTGACATAACTTATGTAGTTAAGTGCATAGACTATGTAGGGGATGTTACATTTAGTGGTATCAGAGCAAGTTTAGGCAGTCCTAAGTCATGGGTTAAAAAAAGAGAAGTACAACTGTCATTATTATGTGGACTATATAATTGAATAAATATTTGATGTAGTTGATTTTTAATATTAAAAGGTATAAGATGGCCTCTGAATCCCATCAAGGTGTGAAGGAACAAACTGCATCCTCACACAGTCAAGCTAGTGTAGGGAATCAACAGTCATCAGAACCTTCTGTGGAACAAAATCCCTTAGATCCTCAATTTATAAGAAATATGGGAGTTCTTAGGCAAATTGTAGGAGTTACTCCTCCCGCACAACCTCCACCACTGGTGCCTCAAAGATCTTCATTAGAGAGAATTAGGAAATTAGGAGCAGAAGATTTTAAAGCTCGTGATACTGATGAGTCTTCAATAGTGGAGTATTGGATGGAGAGGATTGTGAGAGTTTTTGATATTCTGCATTGTACTAATGAGGAAGGATTGGAGTGTGCAATTTCCTTATTGCAGGAACAAGCTTATGCCTAGTGGGATACAAAGCAGAAAGGTGTACCCGCAAGTAGACTCACTTAGGTATTTTTCCAAGAAGAATTTAAAAAGAAATATATTAGTGAGATTTATTTAGAGGAGAAGCATTGAGAGTTTTTGTATCTTAAGTAAAGGCAATCATCTATGTCTGAATATGAGAGGCAGTTTGTTCGCCTCAGCAAATATTTTCCAGCGTTCTGCATTTAAGGAAGAGAAGTGCAAGCGGTTTGAACAGGGTTTGAACAGTCAGATCCGGGTGTATGTAGTAGCTATGAGGATTAAAGAGTTTTCTACTCTTGTTAATACGGAAATTTCCATAGAAAATGAGATTAAACAAGAGTAGGGAAGAAGACAACAATCAAATAAGGGATTTTCTAGTGAACAACAACAAGGTGCCTAGAAAAATAGAGAAATATTCAAGCTCAAATTCAGGGGGTCTGGTAGAGGAAGTGGAGCTAGTTTTCAAAGGTCTAGAGGTGGTAGGTTTGGAGTTGCTACAAGCTCATCTTCAAGGGTTGTTATTACACCTTGTCAATATTGTGTAAGGGTCATGCAAATGAAGATTATTGGTATCAAAAAGGGGCTTGTTTGAAATGTGGTTCTTTGGAGCGTAATGTCCAATGATAAAAGACCTAGAAGTTATTGAAGGACAAAGTTTTGTACAGAGGTCTCAGTCAGGCCATAGGAAAGTTAGAGGTGGTCGACCCAATGTTAGTCAGCAGAGAGGATCTGAAACAGTGAATAGACCTCAGACTCGAGGCAGTGCTCTAGCTAGAGCTTATGCCATGAAAGTTGTGGAAGACCAGGATGCTCCTGATGTTGTAGTTGGTAAATTTTCTTTACTTGGTCTTGATGTGTATGCATTATTAGATCCTAGTTCTACACATTCTTATATTTGTGCAACTATAGTTTTAGGGAAGAGAATGTGTGTTGATAAACTTGATTATGAGATAGAAGTTACTAATCCCTTAGGCCATAGTCTGAAGGTAAACAAAGTATATCAAAATTGTCCAATTAGAGTTCATGATGTAGAACTTCCTGCTGATTTGATTGAACTTCCATTCCATGACTTTGATGCAATCTTAGGAATGGATTGGTTATCTCGATATCAAGCAGTTATGGACTGTCGTAGTAAAGTTGTATCTTTTAAGATTTTGGGTTATGGTGAAATTGTAGATCGAGGAGAAAAACAATTTTACCCTTCTAGTTTGATTTTTGCAGCTAAAGCTAGAAGGTTGATTAGGAAGAGGTGTAAAGCTTACCTTGCTTATGTTAATGATACACGATATTCAAGCAAGGCTTTGGGAGACATACCTACAGTGAGTGAGTTTCCCGATGTTTTTCCCAAGGAATTACCTGGAATACCAGTAGAGAGGGATATAGAATTTGTTATTGATGTAGTTTTGGGTACGGCACCAATTTCTATTCCACCTTATAGAATGGTATCTCCGAAATTAAAAGAGTTAAAAGTGAAACTACAAGAATTACTTGATAAGGGCTTTATTAGACTTAGTGTATCACCCTAGGGTGCACCAGTTTTATTTGTGAAGAAGAAGGATGGTACCGTAAGATTGTGTATAGATTATCAGCAGTTGAATAAAGTGACTATTAAGAATAAGTACTCATTACCTAGGATTGATAACTTGTTTGATCAGTTGAGGGAAGTGGGTGTTTTCTCTAAAATTGATCTTAAATCAGGTTATTATCAGATGAAAATTAAAGAAGTAGATATTCCAAAGATAGCTTTCAGAACTCGATATGGACATTATGAATTTTTGGTTATGCCCTTTGGTTTAACTAATGCTCTAGCAGCTTTTATGGACATGATGAATCGAGTCTTCAAGCCCTATTTAGACCAGTTTGTAGTTGTTTTCATTAATGACATATTAGTTTATTCCAGAAATAAAGAGGAGCATGATAAGCATTTGAGAATTGTACTACAGACACTAAGGGAGAATCAATTATATGTTAAACTATCAAAATGTGATTTTTGGTTAACGGAAGTGGCATTTCTTGGTCATGTAATATTAGCTAATGGTATTCGTGTGAATCCTAGTAAAATTGAGACTATTTTGAATTGGCAACCACCAAAGAATATAACAGAAGTTTGGAGTTTTCTTGGGTTAGTTGGTTACTATAGAAGATTTGTGCAAGGGTTTTCGAAGATAGCACTTCCTTTAACTAAGCTTCTTATAAAAGAAACTAATTTTGAGTGGAATACCTAGTGTCAAGCTAGTTTTGAACAATTGAAGGCTATATTGACTAAAGCACCTATATTGACACAACTGACTCCAGGTAAATATTATGTTATTTATAGTGATGATTCTCATTAGGGACTCGGTTGTGGATTGATGCAAGAGGGTAAGTAATTGCTTATGCTTCTAGGCAATTAAAATCTCATGAATTGAATTACCCTACACATAATTTGGAGTTAGCTACTATTGTATTTAATCTTAAGATCTGGCGACATTACTTGTATGGTGAAAGGTGCTATATTTTCACTGACCATAAAAGTTTGAAATACTTGCCAACACAAAAAGAACTAAACTTAAGGCAGAGGAGGTGGATGAAATTAATCAAAGATTATGATTGTATCATTGACTATCATCATGGGAAAGCTAACGCGGTAGCCGTTGCTTTAAGTCAAAAGACTTTAGCAAGTATGTTGTATATTATAATACTATATGTATATATTAATTAAATAAACTAAATGATATAATGTGTTATATTAGCAGAATTGAGGGATGAACCAACTATAAAGCAAAAAGTGATAGCAGCTCAGAAACAAAATCAAAAGTTGTTAGAAATTTTGAAACAAGTGTATAAAGGTGAAAAGTCATATTGTGTTGTGTTAAAAGATAGTGGATTGTATTATAGAGGTCGATTGTGTGTACCTGATGTGAAGGAACTAAAGGAGTGTATTCTTGGTGAAGCTCATACTACTACATATACTATACATCTCAAAAGCAATAAGATGTATCAGAATTTGAAGTCTCATTATTGGTGGACTAGTATAAAGAGAGATATTACTGAATATGTAACTCAGTGTTTGTGTGTCAACAAGTCAAAGAAGAACATCAAGTTCCATCAGGTCTTTTGCAACCTATATCAATACCAGAATGGAAGTGGGATAGAATCACCATGGATTTTGTGACTGGTCTTCCAAACACTCAAAAGAAGCATGATACAATTTGGGTAATTGTTTATTGATTAACCAAATCAGCATATTTCCTTTCCATTCAAGTTGATTATTCAATGGATAGACTTACTGAATTGTATATTACTGAGATAGTCAGGCTTCATGGAGTGCCAATATCTATTATTTCATATCGAGACCCTCGCTTTACTTCAAAATTTTGGGAAAGTTTTCAAAAAGCATTGAGTACTCAACTCCATTTTAGTACTGCTTTTCATCCATAGACTGATGGTCAATCAGAAAGGGTGATACAAGTACTTGAAGATATGCTTAGAAGTTGTGTATTTGCCTTTAGTAGAACTTGCCTATAACAACAGTATCAAATGAGTATTGGGATGGTACCATACGAAGCACTCTATGGAAGGAAGTGTAGAACTCCATTGTGTTGGGTGGAATTGAATGAGAGCAAACTTGTGGGACCTGATCTCATAAGATAAATTGAAGACAAAGTGAAGCTTATAGAGGATCAATTACAAATTGCAATGGGTAGACAAAAATCTTATGCAGATTTGAAATGGAGTGATATTAAATATAGTGTGGGAGATAAGGTATTTTTGAAAGTATCACCATGGAAGAAGATTTTTCACTTTGGAAAGAAAGGTAAACTAAGTCTTAGATTTATTGGACCATATAAAATACTTAAACGTATAGGTCCAGTAGCTTATCAACTAGCTTTGCCTCCAGAACTGGCTAAGATTCATAATATATTCTGTGTGTTGATGCTTAGACGATATAGATCAAATCATTCACATGTGATTCAAACAGAGTCCATTGAAATTTAGCCAGATTTGAATTATGAAGAAGAACGAGTGGCTATCTTAGCTCGTGAAATAAAAGAGTTACATAATAAGCACATTCCTTCAGTGAAAGTGTTATGGAGAAATCATTCGATGGAGGAAGCCATGTGGGAAGCGAAGAGACAATGAGACAGTAATACCCTCAATTATTTCAAGCATCTATAACATGTAAATTTCAAGGATGAAGTTTTTTTTAGTGAGGGAGAATTGTAATGTTTAAATTTTTAAATAATAAACTTTTAATTTAATGTTGATAATTGATAGTAAATAGTGATAAAGATGGCATGGACAAGTGATGTAAATAGTAAATCTTAAAATTTACTAAAGAAATTATTTTTACAATTTTACGGGACTAAAAATCGAATTAAAATCACAGGATAAAAAAGAGGGTACATTATAACTAAGATGAGAGTGGCCACACTAGATTAAACTATATATATATAAGTGGACATGTGTGTGTATATGTAGAGCCTTCTCATTTCTTCTTTCATCATCATCCACTCCTATTATCACCATCACCACCAAAACTCCTCCTTTCTTCCTTCTTTTCAAACATTTAGCCAAAATTTAAGAGGAAATCATATCTACTTATAGGTTTTTAGAAGATTAAACTGAAAAGATGAGATTATCAACAAGTGATTAAAGAAGAGGGATTTTGAAAGAGGTGTATGCATATGTATTTTAATTTGCAACTATTTGAATTTCTATGAATTTTATTGTTTGAATTAGTTGATTGAGTTATCTTTAATGAATTATTACTGAAAAGTATTTGATATAGACTCTTTCTATGTCAAAGAAACTAGTTTTTGATTCATTTTTATCTTAGATTTGGATATATTGTGTTTAAGTGGTTGATTGTGTGAAATATAGAATTTTGTTTGACATAGCCAGTGACACGGCCATTTCACTGGGCGTGTCAATGATTTTGTGTTTCAACATTGATGACATGACCAGTAACACGCCCGTGTCTTTGGGCATGTCATAGCTACTGTTATGAAAGATAAATGACACGGCCATATCTCTAGCCGTATCATAGCTACTATAATGCAAGTTAAATGACATGGCTAGTGACACGCCCATTTCATTAGGCATGTCAAAACTTTTGTAAGAATGGGCAAATGACATGGTCATTAACACGCCCATGTCATTGGGCATGTCACTTGAAGAAATTGCCCAAAATAACTCTTTTCTTTGTCTTTCATCTATAATTCTAGCCTACAAGATTATAAGGCCTCAAAGTGTTAAGGATTTTTGAAATTAACCCTAACAAGTAGTATAACAAATTTATTTTAAATATATGATAAATATGTGAGATACCAAATGTTGATCAAAGAATTTTTTTCATTGAAGTGCTATACATAATTTAATATTAATTAAAAACTAACGAATTGCCTAAATCATACTGATTTTAGATCTAGCTTGGGATTGAATGGCTAGCCAAAGAGAGGATATCTAAAGTGATAGTGGGCACTCTATGCTATCAATGGACACTCTGTGTCACCATATTCAGTGGGCATTCATGCCACAGTAGGCCATTGGCCAAATTTTATATAGTGGGCATTAAATTGCCAACAGTGACCCGTTATCCAAACCTAGGATCTGAGTTCAGTGTGTATGGGCATAATTAAAGAAGTTATCTACATTGAAAACAATGTGCTATATGGCTATTGTTAAATTAACCGATTTTGAATTTAATAGTGTTTAGTATTTCAAGTTTCGATGAATTTATTAATTTCTTTATTTAACGTTCTAAAAGTAATAATTTTTATTGTTTCTAAATCATTTTATGTATAGTTCTCTTTCCTTTAAATTTTCTTGCATATTGTAAATACATAAGCACCACTAAGCTTTGCTTAGCGTGTTAGAATTATTTTCTAACATGCAGATCAAACAAGAAGAGTTGAGACTGCAGAGTGAGAGATATAGGTTCCTAGTCAACTGCATCACAAAGGTTCAAAGAACACTATTGTAAATATTATATTCTGTATAGTTCACATGGAAATACTTTAGAATTTGTATGACAGTTGTATAAGTTTGAGAGTAGTAAGAGAATTATAATAATGTTTACAATGTAAGTTAATAATAGGAGTTCTTGAAAATTAAAAAGATATATGTTTGTAATATAGGCTTGAGCACGGTATTTCTTATAAAAATTTAATAACGCGTTAATATATAAAAGAATTTTGGTTTTATTTACTATATTACATATATAGGCAAGTGTGAGTATTTAGATGACATAACTTATGTAGTTAAGTGCATAGACTATGTAGAGGATGTTACATTTAGTGGAGATTATTTGAAAAAGTATACATATGAGGTAGACAATATTTAAACTCAATGAGGTCTTTGGCCAAGTAATGTGTATGTAACTATCTGAAGTACAACAGTTCTTACTTAAATGGAAATAATTCCCAAGTTTAGTATGGTAACTAGGGTTGTGGTGTTATTGATGTGTTAATTTGGAAAAGTCGAGTCCTGAGGTATATTGACACTTATTTGACAAAGCCAGCATTTGTTTTTTTAAAAAAACACAAATAAAAAAATAAAAAAGTATTTTTTTATCACACGAACTTTCAAGCATAAGGAAGTACATTACATGGTCAAGCTTTAAAGGACAAACTGGGCAAGAATGGGCTGATGAAAGAATCATTCATGAGGTTATGTGCTAAATCATGGTTTGATAATGGATGTCTCCTATATCTCTAACCATCCTACTCGGGCCCCCACTACTCATTCTTTTCTATGTCTTAAGGATGAAGCTGTGGATGTGACATGTCCTGATGATCCAAAGCAAGACTTGCATGAATATCTTAAGGGTACTAATGGGAGTACTTCAGCCTACCATCACAGTCTACGAGTCAGTATTACCACTGTAAGTATCACTCATGCATATCATTCATACACGCATACATTAGCATATCACACTATGCTTTTGTTTTCTATTTTTTAAGTAGCCAATACTCTTAAAGTAAATGATGAGAAGCAACCATGGAATCAGGAGGCATGAAAAGCCCATTGGAGAATATAGAAGAGATGCATGCTTTGAAGCCTACACATTAGGCACAAAATCATTGGTTTGAACCTATACAGGGGACAAAGCTTATCCTTTCAATTTTTGATTTTATGCATGTATAAAATATTTTCAAACTCTCTTTCAGTGTTCTGTCGCACATGAGACAAGAGAGGATATGAGGACTAAAGGGCTAAAAAATAGCCAAACTATTTGCAAATCGAAAGCCATTAAAGATTCAAAAGCATAATCCAATAAAGAATGGAACAAATGAATAAAGATAAAAATGACAGAAGGTCAGTCTAGCTAGAAGAGCTTAAGTCGATCCATTAAAAATGGAACAAGTGGCTAGAAGAAAGCATGTACTCTTAAATAACAGAAGATCAGTCTAGCTAGAAGAGCTGAAGTTGATCCATTGAAGAATGGAGCAAATGGCTAGAAGAAAGCCAGAACCCTCAACTGAGAGAAGGTCAGTCAGCTAGAAGAGCTAAAATTGATGGCTAGAAGAAAGTTGAAACTCTCAACTGGCAGAAGGTCAGTCGAATAAATCACGGGTCTAGAACTCGAACCAAATTATGAGTCCAGAACCCGAACCAACTTATGAGTCTAGAACCCGAACCAACTCATGGGTCCAAAATCCAAATTGAGTCATGGGTCCATAACTCGAGTCGAGTCATGGGCCCAAAACCCAAGCAGAGTAATGGGTCCAGAACCAGAACTGAGCCAATCACAGGTCCAAAACCCAAGTCCAATCTCTAGTCCAGAACCCAAATGCAATCTCGGGTCCAAAACTCAAAATCCAGTCTCGGATCCAGAATCCAAATCCAGTCTCGGGTCCAAAACCCAAATCTAATTGTAGACCCTTAATTTTTGACCCGGTTCAGTCCAATATATTTTAATTAGTCTAAAATAATTTTTGTGTTGTCCAATACATTTTAATTAGCCCAAAATAATTTTTATTATCTTAATTAGATAATATTTGATTTAGTGTCTAATTTTTATTAATAAAAAATAAAAATTAATAATAATAAACAAAAAAAGAATAATAAAAAATAAAAAACAAAAAAAGGGGGGGTCGGCTGCACGAAATGGCTCGCAGCTGCCACAGCTTTTTCGCCAGCGCAATTTTTCCTGCGGCAATTTTTTTTGCCAGCGCAATTTTTCTGAATCAATTTTTTTCACTATTCCGACGCAAATTTTTCAAAACCTAATATAATTAGGTTTTAGTTTCCTTTTCTTATTCAATATTGTATGTCGTGAATAATTAGAATTACCCATAGAATTCTTCTATAAATAAGGACTAAAACAACACAAAAAAAAGGAGGAGAAATTGGACGAAGATTGGGAGAGTTTGAAACCGAAACCGAGTGGGAAAGCAGTGAAATCAATCTGACCTTTTGACAGAAGAAGAAGCAAAGCCATTAATAATTCATTAAAGGCAGCAACTGCCTTTGATTTGGTTCATCTAAGAAGCAATTTTGGTGTAACCTACGAAAGAAGGTTTGAATCCTTAAATTCTTTTTGTTTTTTTTTTCACAGTAGCTTAATTCATCTAGTTGTTTCTTTTAATTCAAAAATCCCAGAACCTTTAATTCCCCTTTTCTAAAGTTAAAAAACTTAATTCGTTGCTTTGTTTTCCAAAAAGGCTTAAAATTGTTATTTTTACTTCTTCAAAATCTTAAAACCCTAATTGAACATGTTTTTCTTGAAAGCCAAAATTTGATTCTGTTTCTTTCAACAAATCCTAAAAACATCTTTTCTATTCATATAAACCTTAAATCGTTTGTTTACTTTCATAAAATTATCAATTGCTTTTTTCAAATTCTAAAAAACTTAAACATTCACCGAAACCTTAATTCTAAAACACTAAACCCTAATGCAACTTCCAAAATTAAAACAGTGAACCCTAATCCATTTAAAACCTTAAGCCCTAATTTTTTCTAAACCCTAATCCTTTTAAACTTTAAAAACTTTATAAACATAAATGTTATACTTTTTACATAGTAAGCCCAAATCAACAATTCATTAACCGTAAATCACAAAACTTAATATTTTAAAGTGTTCAAACCCTAGTTTCATGATTTCACCATCCAAACATTAATTTGGTTAATCAAAGAGTTTTACCAACCTTTTAAAACATAAAATCTTTAATCCATTTTAGTCACAGTAGCCTAAATTCCATAAATTTCAAAACCCTAACACATGAAATAAAGAACCTTAAATGGAAACAGTAGCTATAATTTAGATTTTTATTTGCCTTATTTAATTCTATATTTGATTATGATTTGATTTATTTTATATGCTTTAATTTATTTAAGTTCAATGCTTGTTGCATTTAATTTATTATGGATGGATGTTTACTTTCTATTGATGTTTAATACCTTTGATGAATTATGAATGGTTATTTAACTTTTATCAATTTATTTAGGTTTCCAAATGTTGTAAGAGGTATGTTTCCACTTGGTGGGTACCTCATTAGTTAAATATCATATAATTTAATTTACTTTTCTATTTTAGAACCTATGTAAAGGACATGTTTCTACCTTTTGGTGGGTGTCCTATTTAGGCATGTGATGTAAGGACATGTTCAAAGGATCTTCATTTGGAACTCCATAAAATGATGGCAGCATATTGTAGTGAATGTTCTTCAACTCATAATTCCTTGCTGCATCTGTTAGTCTTATGCAAGAAGTGGAAGTTCCAATGACAAGTCTAGCAAAGTCTCTCATTGTTCTTTGCCTTTCTTCAGCCATTTTAACAGATTGTGCAGATTCTGACTCAAAATCAGAAGTGTCCTCCTCTGTAGTATCAAATCCTGTGTACAATTAAAACTCTTCCCTACTCCTTTTCACTCTCTGAATTTCTGGAATGAATGGATATAGCTCTCCTTCGAGTGATCTCCTGCCTTGCATAAATAAAAATTTCTAGAAAAAGAAATTATTAAAAACAAAAGAAAAATAAAATCAAAAGTAAACAATGAAAAACTTGTTCCGCCCTGCTTTTTTCAATCTTTTAAGCTCACTCACTAACTTCATCTCCTCCTCTTCACTAAGTTCACTAGATATTATCACAGGTAAAGTGTTGTAATCTCCTAAAAACACATATTTCAGATTCTTAGGTAACTCTTTCAGCTCTAACTCTAGTGAAGGGTTCTTCTCTTCTTTTTGAATGGGGGGAAGCTCACAAGCTGGGTCCTCCTTAAGTTCTTCTATTTCAGCACTTTCTAAGGTCTCAAGACAACTGACTATTTCTGCATCAAAAATTTCCAAATCACTATCTAAGGTCAATGCCAGCTCCAATTTATCAGAGGAACCTGTCTGCAAGAAAATATCTGAAACAACTGCATCAACACAATCAATGAAAGAACAATCCTCATATAAAGCAGTTGTAGGAATAGGAGAAGGGTTAAAAATAGAAAATTCAATAGTTTGTCCCAAAACAGTCATTGATAATTTACCATTTTTAACATCTATCAAAGTGTTGGTAGTTGCCATAAAAGGCCTACCCAGCAGAATGGTGTGTGCAGATGGTGAAGAATTACTTACTTCCATGTCAAGAACAATGAAATCCACAGGTACTATCAAACCACCAACTTTAACTAACACATCTTCTATAACCCCTTTCGGGAATCTAAGAGATCTATCAACTAATTGCAACACCATTTTTGTTGGTTTAAGTTCCCTTAGTTCTAAATCAAGGTACACAGAATAAGGCATTAAATTCACACTGGCTCCTAAATCACACATGCCATCAGTACCCTTTCCATTCCCCATAGTAATTTGAATGATAAAACTTCCAGGATCCTTTAGCTTAGGAGGTAGTTTATGCTGCAAAACAGCACTAGCTACCTCAGAAACTATCACCTTTTCATTCGGCTCATACCTCTTTTTCTTGGTATTCAGTTCTTTGAAAAATTTAGCATAAGCCGGCATGTTCTTAATTGCTTCAAGTAAGGGTAAGTTAATACTTACCTTAGACAGCATGTTGAAGATATCTGAAAATTTCTTATCTTTTTTATCATCCTTCAACCTGCTAGGGAATGGTATACGTGGCCGGTATGGATTGCTTGCCTTGTGCAAATCTGCTATAGGGGACTTCTCCATTGATCTTTCTTCAGCACCTTTGTTCTCTAGTTCTCCTTCCTTTTTGTTCTCTTGCTCACCTGCATTCACAGAATTATTTTCAACATTATTGTTAATTACCTTGCCACTTCTAAGAACAGTCACTGATTGTGCCTGCTCAAGTTGACTTGGGAACTTCCCCTTTTGTTGAATCTACATCTGTTGAGCAAGTTGCCCCACTTGGGTCTCCACCTTCTTAAAAGATGCTTCTAGTGAATCCAGCCTGTTGTTGTTCATCTCTTGATTTTTAGCACTGACTTGGATAAAAGCCTGCAAACTTTCTTCCAAACTCTCTCTCTTAGGCTGCCCTGGATTTAAGGATTGGCCCTGCTGTGGGTTCTGTCTCTGGAGCAAATGGAAAGGCTGTTGAGCATTATTTGTTGTCCAGGAAATATTTGGTGATTCCTCCAACTAGGATTATAAGAATTGGAGTAAGGATCATTCCGAGCTCTTGGTTGAAATCCCCCCATAGCATTGACTTGCTCAGCTTCATTACCAAAAGACTCATATGCAAAGGGGCATATATTTGCTCCATGCCCGAATGTCCCACAGATTCCACACACTTCTTGAGTAGATGAAGAAATATTGTTCTTCATGTTTAGCATCTGCACCTGTCTTGTCAATTCAGCTTTTTGACTAACCATTTCACTATTGGCCTCCAGTTGATTCACCCCTTTACTTCTTCCCCTTACACTCTTTTGTTGAGAATTAGCTCCCAACATCTCAAAGATCTCATAAGTCTCATCAGCTGTCTTTTCTCCCATGGCTCCCCCAGCTGCATTGTCAACAGTGTTCTGAAATTGCTGGGTTAGACCATCATAGAAAAACTGATTAAGGAGTTGAAGTGGGTAGTGATGATGTGGACACTGGATCAATAGCATCTTGAATCTGTCCCAAGCCTCATGAAATGGCTCTCCTTCAAATTGAGAGAATGTAGCAATCTTCCCTCTCAACTCAGCTGTCTTTTGATGTGAATAGAACTTGCCCATGAACTTGTTATAAACTTGCTCCCAAGTTGTCAGTGAGTTTTCAGGCAACATCATAAGCCAGCTCTTTGCCCTATCCTTCAAAGTATAAGGGAAACATCTCATCCTCAACTGATCCTCTGTTAATCGTCCCAATGGAAAAGTGTTGAGGGTGGAGTAGAAATCCCGAATAAAGTTAAAAGGATCTTCATTTGGAACTCCATAAAATGATGGTAGCATATTGTAGTGAATGTTCTTCAACTCATAGTTTCTTGTTGCATCTGTCAATCTTATGCAAGAAGTGGAAGTTCCAATGACAAGTCTAGCAAAGTCTCTCATGGTTCTTTGTCTTTCTTCTCCCATGTTAACTGATTGTGCAGTATCTTACTCAAATTCAGAAGTGTCCTCCTCTGTATCAAATCCGGTGTAGAGCTCAAACTCTTCCCTGCTCCTTTTCACTCTCTGAATTTCTGGAATGAATGGATGTAGCTCTCCTTCGAGTGATCTCCTGCCTTGCATAAACAGCATTTTTCTAGAAAAAGAAATTATTAAAAGCAAAAGAAAAATAAAATCAAAAGTAAACACTGAAAAATAATCTAAAATTTCTAAAACTAATAAACAATTACGCCAATTAGCCTCCCCGGCAACGGCGCCAAAAACTTGTTGCGCTCGAATTAACTCTACTACAAAGCGTCACTCGCAAGTATACGAGGTAGTTGTAGCAAAGGTGATCGCCCCAAGGTCGTCTCACAAGGAAACTAAAGTGGCTAATTGATTATTAGATTATGAATAATAAATAATGAAGAAAATTTAAATTGTTAACTAATTAAGAAGATTGATTAAGGTTTAAAACAAATAAAAGTAAATTAAGCTGATGATTTAATTCACTTGATAGATAGGTCTAGGGTTTGCACTTCTATGCTACTTATATGTATGAATGGTTATTCCTCTTAACTAATTTAATTTCAAAGATTAAATCTCAAACAACTCAATTAATCAAGTCAAGGAAATAAGCTCTCGCATTCAAACCTCATTCAACTAATCATGTTACAATTGAAATAATCTTTTTAATAGGTTATATCTCTAATTCACCTAAGTCCTTAATTGAATTATTCCAGCATTAGACTTCATCTCTCAATCCATCATCTAATACCTAAAACACATAATTGGTGGCCAATCAATTATATATTAACAATATTTCATTCAATCAAGGCTAAAGAAATTATTAGCTAAGAGAATAACCAATTCATACAATCATAGCAGATCCATACAAACCCTAGACTAGGTCAAATTAGTTCATCATGCTATCAAACATACTCATCTCATTAATGTTCAAAGAAATCAAATTAAACATGATAATATCCATTAATACAATTTCAATGAAAATAAAGAGAATAAGTTCGAGAACAAAACCAAGTTACAAACTCCTTGAAGTTTCTGAAGAATCTCTTGTTCAAATCTTGCAAGAAGGATGTATCAATGGCTAGAACAATCTAATCTAAGCTAGATTAATCCAAAAGTGTAATCAAAATCAAAGAAAACAAAGTTAAAACCCTAACTTCACTCTCTGACGGCTCAATTCAATCTCCCAGTCGTCAACCAACCCAAAACCCTAGCTCCTTTTTCCTTTTATATGAAACGTCCGCTTTAAAATCTGCTACGGCTTTGGTTCATGAGAGACACGGCCAAGTTGGATGTGACTTGGCCATGTGGGTGCTCTTTGGAGGGACACAGCCAGTGACTTGGCCGTGTCCCTTGCATGTGTCACCTACTATGAGAATTCCTTCTTCTTTTCTTCTTTGGTTGAGTGACACGGCCAGTTGGAGGTTGACTTGGCCGTGTTGGACCCTTTTGGAGGGACACAGCCAGTGACTTGGCCATGTCCCTTGCTTGTGTTTGCTTCTGTGAGATTTGCAATTTTCTTTTCCTTTGGAACCAAGTGAGACACGGCCAAGTTGGTGTGACTTGGCCGTGTTGGAGCATCTTTGGAGGGACACGGCCACTGACTTGGCCGTGTCCCTTGAGTGTGTCAGCTACTGTGTCTTAACTTCCTTTTTAACTTGGTATGGGACACGGCCGGTGACTTGGCCGTGTCCTCTGCCTGTGTCAGCTATTGTCCCTCTTTTCCTTCAATTTGCTTCCTTGCCTTTTTTAACCTAAAACAAAACTCAAACAAACTGTAAATAAGAAGTAAATAAACAATAACCAACAAAACATAAACACCATACTAAAAACTAAATCAAAAACGACATAAACACTGAAATAAACTAAAACTACCAAAATTAATAAAAACACTAAACAAACCGATTAAAACTAACAAAATACCTAAATAAAACAATAATTATTATAATAAACAAGACACAAATCTATAACAAAAACTAATAAAACACATAACCACTCATAGCCTCATACCATTTGGTATATACTTGTTATGGGAACCTAAGCCTTTTAACCCAAAGACTAAAGCTCATGTAATTGGCCTAGTTACTTTCCTTAGGTTATACCCCAAATTCATGTTGTTTGACTATGGTTAATTTATCATGGCTTAAATCATGGCTTATTTGGTTTGTTCTTTTTTCTAATATGACCCAAGTACATTTGTAAGCTCAAAATAAATTTTTCTTTAAAGTCCAAAAGACCAAAACTATTTTCAAAACTTTTCAAGATGGTCTTTGGACATAAAACTTTTTCTAAAAACAAATAAAAAATTCTTTTGCTCATAGCCCAAATACTAAGCCCAAAATATGTTTTTTCTAAAATCTTTTTACAATGGGCTTAGAAACAAAATTGTTTTATCCAACCTTTTCTTACAAAGAGCTTGCAAAATATTTAGGTCAATTACGAAAAACCAAAAATCAATTGTAAGCCTAGTTTATACTAAGAATAATTAATCATGGGCTTGTTTTTGGCATGAACCATTAGTTATTCTTTTCAAGTGAGAAATCTATCTATAATAAGCCTCTTAATTTAGTTTTAATCCAATAAAAGCTACTTTAGTTGGTTGAATGGATTAAAACCTAATTAATGGGAATTATCATGGATTGATTTCCATTTTTGAAAATATAACTATTGGTTGAAACGTTCGAGGGAAATATTCGAAAACAAGATGTCCCATGTTGGTATTTTGTTAACCATATACCTAGGAAAAGAGACTCGCCATTTGTGTGTGGATGTTATAAGGTTGGAAGGAACGTCCTATTCATCTTTGTTTGTCTATTGTTTGTGCATACATGCATACATGCATACATTTGCATCTCATATCATTGATCCTCTCTGGCTCACAGCCTTGGATTACGAAAGTTCAAAAGCTTATGACAATCCGACCTACGCCGAAGATGAAGTATCTAGCAATGACTCGATCACTTGCTCACCAAAAACAATGGAGCTCGAACAAATTCAAAGGATGGTGGATGAATCCCTCAGTGCCAAAATGGAAGAGATCAAAGAGGCCATGGCCGAGACCATAAAGAATCAACTAGATGCAATTTTAGAAAACAATGCCGAAGCATCTGCTAGCACCAAGAAGCCAAAGGACAATGGGAAGACTAAAGTTAGTGAAGTAGCTTTTGGTGATGATAAGGTAATCATTGATGATGATGATTGGGCTCAATACTACCAAGATCCTCAAGATAAAAAGGAACCAAAGATTGTTGAAAGATAAATATTAAAAAGACCGAGACATCCGATGTTGAAAAGATGATTGCTTATTTAGAAAAGAAATTTGAGAAGAAGCTGAAAACCGAAGAGATGTCCGAGATCGATAAACTATTTGAACAAGATGAGGAGATCCCTTATAAGTTCAAGATGCCATCCTTTGCTAGATATAATGTTACTGGAAATCCTCATCTCCATGTGAAGCAGTATATCACTACTATGCAGTCTGCCCGAGCTACTAAGGCTCAAACCCTAAGGTACTTCATTCTCTCATTGGACCCTGTTGTCCAAAATTGGTTCAATACCTTAGATGATGGAACACAAAATAATTGGGATTTGCTATACAAGGCCTTCATCTAGTAATATGGATATAATATTGAGATGGAAGTTGCCTTAATGGAAGTTGAGTCCATTAGACAAAGGCCAAATGAGAATTTTGTGGACTATGTGAAGCGATGGAGAAACAAGGCCTCTTTGCTCAAGAAAAGGCCTGATGAATCTGATCAAATAAGGATGATCGTGAGAGGTGTCCTACCCAATCTTCGTGAAAGGATGTCTCACACCCTTGTAAGGGATTTCAAAGATCTTCTCCAAGTTGGTCTACAAATTGAAGAGTGGGAAAGGGAGAAGAATCGCTTTTCTATAAGAAGGAATGAGAAAGGGAATTACCAGTCTGGAAATCAAAGCACGCAAAAAGAAGTTGATGTTAATACAACTAGTTAAGCAAATAGAAGGCAGTTTTCAAATATGGGGAAGCCTTTATCTTGGGTCTTTATCAAGTTGCAAAAGAAAGGGTTGTTGCAACCATTAGCTCCTCGACCACTACATAATCCACTGCCACCAAACTTCAATGCCGAGGCCTTCTGTCAATTTCATCAAATGCGAGGGCATGAAACAGATAAATTGGCTCGTCTAAGGCATGAGATCCAAGACCTAATCGATAGTGGCAAGCTACCCGAGCCGGATAAGCCCAATACCAAGAACAACCCTTTGCCTAAATTTGGAAAAGTGCCAGCACCAGCAACCTTCATGGTGGGAAAAGGATTGGAAGAAGATTTTGTCTTATCATCTTTTCAAGATGGAAATATTGAAGATGTGAAAGGAAAAGAAGCTTAAACTCAATGAACTTTCCTTAGCTTGAATGTTGCTTTTTAATTTTACTTTCTTTAATATTTAAATTGGAACAATCTTGTTTTACAAATCTAAAGTTGCTTGAATAAATTACTTTCGTCAAAATCATGTTGGTCTTTGTTCATTTTGGTGCTCAACCGATGAGGAATTTAGCTTGATGTTTATAAATTAATGTGTCTAGGCATCATGACTTGAATGACTTTACTAGATGAGGGAATAGCTCTATAGTATTGAGTTGTGTATGCTTACTTAGAGAGGGCTCCTGCGTAATTACCTTTGTCTAGGTCCTAGTCAGTGTTAGAACATGCTTTGACAATTTTTTGAGGCGAAATTGAACTCTACTTATTTAAGGGAGAGATGATCTAGGCATTGTTTGACGAGCCAACAACTAGTATCCACCCTATTAAATATTAATCCCTAGTTGTCCCTTTGAGCCTTCATAAAATTTTAGCTTTCTTTTCATTGGCTTACAAACTCCAATAACCTACCTTGAGTTGTTGTGATACTTTTGACAAGTCTTATGATCACTAAGATGAAGAGGCAAGAAGATCAAAGAAAGCAATGATTAGTCAAGATCATGAAGATAGTTGAAGTTCTCAAGACCATAAAGATAATTGAAGTTTTCAAGACCATAAGGGTAGTTGAAGTTTTCCTAATATCTCGAATATATCAAGATAGCATAAGAGTAACAAATGATTTATCCCTATTAAAAAAGATTTATGTTACTCCACTTATCCATTATTGGAAGCCCAAGTTGGTACAAACAAGACAACTCTTTTAGAGCTAGAACCAACAAAAAAAGCAACAACAAAAAAAAGAAGAAGAAAAGAAATGAAAAAAAGACAAAATAAAAGGAAAATAAAAGGAAAAAAAAGAGAAAAAAAGAAAAGAAAACCCAAAATGGTTCAAAAAGCCAACTGAGTTCTCTTTTACCTAAGACAACAAAAGGCTTCCATTTGGTTTATAAGGACGGTTTGACTTGAATTAGTCCAACCCAACCAAAGATTCAATCAAAATCAAAGAAAAAGTAGAAAGACTATTCAGTTCTTGAAAGTTCTGTACTTGATAGTCCTACAAGAAAGAAGGATAAAATGATAAAATGCTTAAAGAAAAGGGAAGAGTAAGGAAAGAGAAAGAAAAGGGAAGAGTAAGAAAAATAAAGAGGAAAGAAAAGGGAAAAGAAGAAAATTTGGGTCTTAAACTTTTTGCAAGGGCAAAGACTGTCCTAATCAAGATCCAGATTAATGCCAAGAAGATAGAAGGAACTTGGAGTCTAGAAAGATTGCTCCCAATTACCTAAAGTTCCAATAAGAAATTTGTAGTGTGAGGGTTTGTCCACTGTGTTACATCAGCTCCTATCTCAAAATGGCCTTCATTTAAACTCATGTCCCTCATAGACCCCATTTCAAGCCTATCAAAGACCTGTTGATCTCTCTTAGTAGGTAGAGTCTATTAGTGGAGATAGTTTGGATAAGCATGCATATGAGATAGACAATATTTAAACTCAAATGAGACCTTTGGCCAAGTAATGTGTATGTGCCTATCTGAAGTGCAACAATTCTTGCTAAAATAGAAATGATTCCCGAGTTTAGTACGGCAACTATGGTTGTCATATTATAGATACGTTAATTTGGAAAAATCAAGTCCTGAGGTGCATTGACATTAATTTGGCAAAGCCAACATTTGATATCAAAATCAAAATTCAAAAAAATATATATATAATAAAAATAAAAAATAAAAAAATGTTTTGTCATACAAAGCCTTCAAGTTAAGGGAAGTATATTGAACCTCTAAAGGACACATTGGGCAAAGGAAATTATTATTGGCAAAGTTATGAAGAAACTACCAACCGACATGCTGAAATATAGTTTGAAATGGATGCATCCCTGACTCTGCTGCTTAGGGTCTCCACCACTCATGTTTTCAACATCTTGAAGATAAAAGCCACAAATGCAAAAGCTTTCGATCATTCCAATGCAAGACTTGAACAAGCATCTGAAAGGAATCAATAAGAACACTTCTGCTGATCACCTCGGTCTGTGAGTTAATGAAACCACTGTGAGTATTATCATACATATCATGCATACATGAGCATATCACATCACACTTTCTTGTCTTGTATTGTCTATTCTTTATCAAAGTGAACAACAAACACTCTATAAAGTAAGGAATCAAAAGAAGATGTCAAATCAGGGGGACATGGAAAGCCCATTGCTTGAGAAAGCTCCAGTAATTTTGCAAAGAGAAGAAATGCGTGCTTGTGCAAAGAACTAGACAACAAAAACATCAATCAGAGCCAGTATAGAAAAATCATGGGTTTGAGCCTACACGGGGGGCAAAGTTTCTCCTTTTCAATTTTTTGATTTTATATACAAAATGTTTTCAAACTCACTTACAAATATTTTGCCACGCAGGGTGGCAAGGAGAGGGTATAAGGTCCAATTAAAAATAGCTAAATTTTTGCAAAAAGGAAGAACAAAAGAATGAAACATTAGAACTCTCAAAAGAATGAAGATGCAAAAGACAAAAGATTAGTTCAGCTAAAAGAGCTGAAGCCAGGGTAAAGACCCGACCTCCAATGGATAAAGATCCATGTTCCAAGGGTGAAGATCTGAAGTCTCAAAGGATGAAGATCCATTTGCAAGGGTGAAGACCTGATCTCAAAGGATGAAGATCCATTTTCAAAGGTGAAGACCTGATCTCAAAGGATGAAGATCCATATTTTCAAGGGTGAAGACCCGATCTCAAAGGATGAAGATCCATTTTCAAGGGTGAAGACCCGATCTCAAAGGATGAAGATCCATTTGTAAGGGTAAAGACCCGATCTCAAAGGATGAAGATCCATTTTCAAGGGTGAAGACCCGAAGTTTAAAGGATGAAAATCCACTTTTAAGGGTGAAGACCCGAAGTCCAAAGGATGAAGATCCATTTTCAAAGGGTGAAAACCCGATGCCAAAGATGAAGATCCATTTTCAAGGGTGAAGACCCGATCTCAAAGGATGAAGATCCATTTTGATGGTGAAGAATCACAATGCATAAAACAGCCAGAGCAGTCAGACTTCTCAAATGATAAAAGGTCAATCAAATTCAATTTGGGATCCAAGTACCCAAATTCAATCCATTCATGGGTCCAAGTACCCAAATCAAATCCAATCTCGGGTCCAAATACCCAATTCCGGGTCCAAGTACCCAAATCAAATCAATTTCAGGTCCAAGTACCAAAATCAAATCTAATCTCAGGTCCAAGTACCCAAATCAAATTCAATCTGGGGTCCAAGTACCCAAATTCAATCCATTCTCGGGTCCAAGTACCCAAATCAAATCAATCTCGAGTCCAAGCACCCAATCTCGGGTCTAAGTACCCAAATCAATTCAAGCTCGGGTCCAAGTACCCAATCTTGGGTCCAAGCACCCATTCTCGGGTCCAAGTAACCAAATTAATTCAAGCTCGGGTCCAAGTACCCAAATCAATTCAAGCTCGGGTCTAAGTACCCAATCTCGAGTCCAAGCACCCATTCTCGGGTCTAAGTATCCAAATCAAATTCAATCCAATCTTGGGTCCAAGTACCCAATCTCGGGTTCAAGTGCCTAATCTCGGGTCCAAGTACCCAAATCAAATCAATCTCGGGTCCAAGTACCCAATCATGGGTCCAAGTACCCAAATTCAATCCAATCTTGGGTCCAAGTAACCAAATCAAAATCAATCTCAGGTCCAATCACCCATTCTCGGGTCCAAGTACCCAAATCAAACCAATCTCGGGTCCAAGTGCCCAATCTCGGGTCCAAGTACCCAAATCAAATCAATTTCGGGTCCAAGTATCCAATCCTAGGTCCAAGTACCCAAATTCAATCAATCCCGGGTCCAAGTACCCAAATCAAATCTAATCTCGGGTCCAAGTACCCAAAATAAATTTAAATCACCATCTCAAAAATTAAGACTTATTGCTTTTCACTCTCTTTAACTAAAGTTTCAGATCATTCAAGCAGGGGTCAAACTGTAGACCCTTAATTTTTGACCCGGCTCGGTCCAATATATTTTAATTAGTCCAAAATAATTTTTGTGTTGTCCAATACATTTTAATTAGTCCAAAATAATTTTTGTTATCTTAATTAAATAATATTTGGTTTAGTGTCTAATTTTTATTAATAAAAAATGAAAAATAATGAATAATGAATAAATAATGAATAATAAAAAATAAAAAACAAAAAAAGGGGGGTCGACTACGCGAAATGGCTTGGCCATTTCCCCCACAGTTGTTTCCTACGGGCCGTTTCTCCCACATCTGCCGCAGCCAGCTGCGGTAGCTTTTTTGCCAGTGCATTCCTGCTGCAATTTTTTTTGCCAGCACAATTTTTCCGCAGTAATTTTTTTTCGCCAGTGAAATTTTTCGACGTAAATTTTTCAAAACCTAATACAATTAGGTTTCGATTTCCTTTTCTTATTCAATATTGTATGCTGTGAATAATTAGAATTACCCATAGAATTCTTCTATAAATAAGGACTAAAACAACACAAAAAAAGGATGAGAAATTGGGACGAAGATTGGGAGAGTTTAAAACCGAAACTAAGTGGGAAAGCAGTGAAATCAATCTGACCTTTTGAGAGAAGAAGAAGCAAAGCCATTAACAATTCATTAAAGGCAGAAACTGCCTTTGATTTGGTTCATCCAAGAAGTAATTTTGGTGTAACCTACGAAAGAAGGTTTGAATCCTTAAATTCTTTTTGTTTTTTTTTCACAGTAGCTTAATTCATCTAGTTGTTTCTTTTAATTCAAAAATCCCAGAACCTTTAATTCCCCTTTTCTAAAGTTAAAAACCTTAATTGGTTGCTTTGTTTTCCAAAAAGGCTTAAAATTGTTATTTTTACTTCTTCAAAATCTTAAAACCCTAATTGAACATGTTTTTCTTCAAAGCCAAAATTTGATTCTGTTTCTTTCAACAAATCCTAAAAAATCTTTTCTATTCATATAAACCTTAAATCGTTTGTTTACTTTCATAAAATTATCAATTGCTTTTTCCAAATTTTAAATAACTTAAACATTCACCGAAACCTTAATTCTAAAACCCTAAACCCTAATGCAACTTCCAAACTTAAAACAGTGAACCCTAATCCCTTTAAAACCTTAAACCCTAATTTTTTCTAAACCCTAATCCTTTTAAACTTTAAAAACTTTATAAACATAAATGTTATACTTTTTACACAGTAAGCCCAAATCAACAATTCATTAACCATAAATCACAAAACTTAATATTTTAAAGTGTTCAAACCCTAGTTTCATGATTTCACCATCCAAACATTAATTTGGTTAATCAAAGAGTTTTACCAACCTTTTAAAACATAAAATCTTTAATCCATTTTAGTCACAGTAGCCTAAATTCCATAAATTTCAAAACCCTAACATATGAAATAAAGAACCTTAAATGGAAACAGTAGCTATAATTTAGATTTTTATTTGCCTTATTTAATTCTATATTTGATTATGCTTTGATTTATTTTATATGCTTTAATTTATTTAAGTTCAATGCTTGTTGCATTTAATTTATCATGGATGGATGTTTACTTTCTATTGATGTTTAATACCTTTGATGAATTATGAATGGTTATTTAACTTTTATCAATTTATTTAGGTTTCCAAATGTTGTAAGAGGTATGTTTCCACTTGGTGGGTACCTCATTAGTTAAATATCATGTAATTTAATTTGCTTTTCTATTTTAGAACCTATGTAAAGGACATGTTTCTACCTTTCGGCGGGTGTCCTATTTAGGCATGTGATGTAAGGACATGTTTCCATCTTTGGATGGGTGTCCATTTATTTTTTTTTCTTGGACCTTGCTTTGATTATAATATATTGATGCTTTCTTTTAATTATTGTGTGTAATATGGATAATGTTGTTATATTTAAGAATTTTATAATATTAAGACCTGTAAAGGAGGCTGGTTCCAATGAACCAGGCGTTGTGGGGGTGCTGGGCCATTTCTCACCTTCCCCACACGTACCCAACTTTTCGAACCCATTAAGGGGTTGGGGATTTCTTAGGAATCGAGTCATCCACCCCTTTCTTTTTCCCGACCCGTCCGGGTGGCGACTCCATTTTCTCCGGACTTAGGTTTGTGTTCTCTAAGGCCCCGTGCCTAAACAGTGCCGAAGTCGCAAGAACTATTCCATAGGGAGTGGGGGCAAAAATCCCCGCTCACACTAATCTCGGGTCCAGAACCCATGTCCAATCTCAGGTTCAGAACCCATATCCAATCTCGGGTCCAGAACCCACAATTGAGTCTCGGGTCTAAAATCTAATCTTAGGTCTAGAATCCAAATCCAATCTCGGGTCCAAAACCCAAACCAATTCCTGGGTTCAGAATCCATCCTTATCCTTGATCAACTTAAAATCATTTTGCTTTTCACTCTCTAAATGAATTCAGGATCGTTCAAACATTGGGCAAAACTGTAGACCCTTAATTTTTACCCTAAGCTAGTCTAATCCCAATTAATAATGGCCAAGTCAAATTCAGTCTGTTCTTAATGACTTAAACCTAGTGTAAAGCTTTTAATTAGATAGGCCTAATTTTGTAAGGCCTAAAATAAGTTGGTTCATTGTTTTGAGGACCTAAACAGGTATGATCGGAGTTTAGTTAGTCCAATTTGATATGGGTATCACCCATATCGAATTAGGGCTTCCCCAATCTGACATGGTGATACCCATATCTAATTGGGGCTTCCCCAATTTGATATGGTATCATCCATATGAAATTGGGGTATAACTCCTGCATAATTGCTAAAATAAATAAATTAAATTAAATTAATAAGTTGAAGGGTTAAATTAACTTTTGGAAGTGAGAAATAGATAATGTATATGTGAAATATAAAGGAAATATATATTACATATAAAGTCAAAAACAAGTTAGAAAACGACAAAAGTAAAAAAGTATAAGGAGGGTTAAAATGGTAATTTATTAAAAAAAATAAAAAATTCAAAAATAAAATTATTTGGATGGAAGATAAGAATTGAAATTTAATAATAATTAACTAAATAATTAATTAAAATATTAATATTTTAATTAATTAATAATTTTATAATTATGTAAAAAGGTTAAGGGTAAAATAGGAACTTTAGTAAAATAAATTTTCTATCATCTTCTTTCTTCTCTTCAAGCCATGGCCAAATTTTGGAGGGTTAAGGGAAGGATTTTCGCTCTTCCAAACATCAAATTTCAAAGAATTTTAAAGGATTGAAGTGGGTTTTTGTGATTTTATATAACATCCGTAATTTTTATAAATTAAATAAAATAAAATTAATCAAATAAATCAAATAAATGATTCAAATAGAAATTTGAAGGATTTTAAGTGAAAAAGTAAAGTGTATGTGTGAAATATACCTAAAATATACATAACATATACAAAAGTCAATTCTTAAATAGAAAAGTCAAATGGCAAATGGCAAAATGGTAATTATACTTTGTAAAATTAAAATTGATTAAATAAATTAAAAATAAATTATTTTTGAATGGAACAGGTAACATATAATTTTTTTAATAAATAAATATTTATTTATTTATTTAAAATATACTAATATATATGGTCATATTTTTAAAGTGGAAAGAAAGAGAAAATTTTAAATTTTAAAATTTCCTTCTTTTTCTTCATGTTGGCTGGATTTCCATAGCCACCAAGGGAGAGATTTCTTCATCTTCAAAGCTTCCATAATTAAAAAAGAATTCAAGGTTTCAAGTGAATTTGGTAATTCCCTCTTGAATTAGTAAGTTCTCTAACTTATTTCTTTGGATTTCCATGAAGTTGTGCTTATGTAGTTTTTGGGTTTTTCTATTAGCATGATTTAATTGTTCAATTGGGTATGTATGAAGTTAATTTGGGTAGTTAATAATGATTTTTAAGTTGGATTGAACAAATAGTTAAGTTTGGGATGAGTTGGTTGAAGAGAGAGAATTTAGGGTTATGGAACATATGAACTTTTGAAATCATGAGTTTTAATTGTGCAATTTGGCTCCAAATATGTTATTTTATTCCATAAACCAGGATTTTAAAGTCAAATGATGGATTTGGTTAAGTTTGGATAGAGGTTGGATGAAGTAGTGTTGAATTTAGGGTTTTGGAAAGGGAATTTTCAAAGAATGGTGAATTGTTTGATTTTAATGTTTAAATCATTTTATTTCATGATATTGGTGCTGGAAATAAGCTTGGATTAATAATTGGAATAAGTTGGAATGAAGAACCTTCATTGGTGAAGGTTATGCCATTTTAGGGTTTTGTATGAGAGTGTGTTTTTAATTAATGTGATTGGTGAAAACATGCTATAATATGTTTTTAATGATATAAATAAACTTAAAACACTTATTTAAATGGATTAAAATGGAAGTTCAATGTTAAAGTAAAGAAAGGCTAAAATTTGGGATTTTGATTAGAGTGATGTTTAATTAGGGTTTAATGTTGGGAATGCCTTAAAATGTAATATTAAATAGTTTTGTTTGATCACATTTTGAGTAGGCATTAAATAGAAGTGAATTGCCCAACCCTAGTGTTGAAGGGCAACTTGAAAGTGAAGGTTTGTGAGAGATTTTTAGCTTGCATTTGAGGGCTTATTGAGGTATGTACAAACTCTTGATAAATGGAATGTGATTGCATTACATTTGGCCTAACATATTTTGGATGAAAAATGTGTTAAGCTACTTGATACATTAAATATTCATGAACATTGTGTTATAACATATGAATTGTTATGTATGCATTATATGCATTATAAAAAGCCATTATAAATGGCTAAATTGAATAAAAAGTGAATTATGGGAATTATGTGAAAATAACCCAAAATATTTGGGTAATATGATTTTGATGTGAAATGTCATACATTGTGATGAAATGATGAAATATGATGAATTAGGGTGAATTGACATTGAAATGAAGGAGCAAAATGAGAAAATGAGGCAATGTGCCTAGTTGAAAATGAGAAAAAATTGATTAAGGAAATATGAATTAATTGTGTGCCTAGTATGTTATTCAATTTTTAGAGTTCTGTGTTTGGCAGCATGCCTATGAGGTTATCCTCATTATTTGCCATCGGGGCTAGACGCTATGCATCACTGATATATAATTTTCCATCAGCGCTAAATGCTAGGCGTCACTGATATATGATTTGCCTTTAGGGCTAGACACTTGGTGTCAATTTAGACCAAAATGGTAACTCTGGAATTTGAATAATGTATTAGTTTATTTGGGCCCATGCTTGTGTAAGTGTTTATGTGAATTATAAAAAGGATGAAAAATTATATTATTAAGTGAAATTGAATGCCACATTGTGACATAGCAAATAAATGCATTATGCATTGGCATTATTTTTATGTTTTATTATTATCAAAATTTATACTGCTAGGCTTTTAGCTTAGCGCAATTGCATTTCATCACGCATGTGACAGGGGGTGATCCGGTTGAGCCGAAGAGTTTTTCTAGACAGGGTCGGGTCTAGATTTGAGGTTGCTTATTGAGTTACTTTTTGGTATATCAAGATCAGAGCCATTTTCCATCATGTATATATTTTATATTATAGTACTTTTGATATTATGTATATTATGTTATGTTTTCGGAGTATACAGTGTAAATTATAATGTACATTTTGGATAAATTGTATAATGTGGGTTTTATATGTGTTTTTGATATATATATATATATATATATGTATAAATGTTTTGAGAAAATATAGAGAAATTGAGAAGTTGAGGTGGAAACATGTGATTTGTATTATTGGAAGTGTTTTTATGCAGGTTGTGTAACTGTTGAAAATTTGAATATGTCCAAATTACAAATAAAACTCTCGCAAATTTTTCGCAGAGATTTTCAAATAAAATACTTATTTTGGAACCTATGATTTGTAAAGAATATTTTATTTATTATTTAAATATACATTTTAAAGTATTTGAGATTTTAAACTGGAAATGTGAAAAATTTTAGTAAATCAGGTTGTGAAATTTTTATAGCGTATAAGCATATCTTATATATACTAGGTGTATGTATTATACGTATATAGGGTATAAGGGTGTTACATTTATTTTTTTTAATTTATAAAAATTACAGATGTTACAATTTTTTTATTTAATTTATAAAAATTATGGATGTTACATTTTTCATCAAATAAGTAAGTTTTCCTTCATTATTTTGGAGTTTTATGGTTAAATATGAATATGTGTGAATTGAGTTTTTGAAAGAGCATGTTATAATTATTGGAATGGATATGTAAGATGCTATTTTGATGAGTAAGTAAAAATTTTATAGTTAAATATTGGATTTGGTTAGGTTTAGTTAGAGTTTGGAAGAGGCAGTATGGAAGTTAAGGTTTTGGTAAGATTTTAGGTAAAAAGTGATGGTGCATTTGGTTTTATGATTTGAATTGTATTATTTTGTGTTGTTAATGATATAAATGAGCTCAAATTACCATTTGAAATTGGTTAGAATGAAAAACCAAAATCAAAGAGGCTTAGGGAAAATTTTTGAAATTTTGATGGAAAAGTGGTACATTATATTTTAATGCTTGGAATGTGCTAAAATATGATGTTTATGACATATTTAAACTTTTGAATCAAATTGGGATGGATTAGAGTAAAGTTTGGAAGTTGGAGTGTGTTGGAGCACATTTTAGTGTTTTTGAAGGAATGTGCCTAAATTTATATTTTATGCTTTAAACACCTAGAAATGTGATACTAATTGACTATTTGCATTCTCAGTTTCAATAGGTATTGAGTAGGTTGTAATTTCATCAACCTAATAGCAAAGGGCATTAGAAGATTTTGGAAGTGGAGTGGAGCTTTAACTCTATTTGTTGCTTAATATAGGTTAGTACATACTTTGATTTATAATGTATTTGATTGTATTAATTTTTAGCGTAAAACATTGGTTATGTTGAATGTGTTATGTTACTTGATATTTATGAATGTGTGTATATGGCGTTATTTGGAGTAATAATACTTGTTTTGTGATGAATATTGCATGATAAGCCATTTGAGAATGGCTAAATGGGATGTGTATGCAATATGTGAAAAATGCAAATTGTGCACTAACATGTAGAAATAAGCAACATTTGCATTGTATATGATGATAATGTTAAAGATGCATTGAAAATATAAAAAAGAATGTGAAAAGTGAAAATTGTGAAAATATAATTGCATGTCGCCTTATATAGGGTCTAGTTTCAGAATATTATTGTTGGATTTTATTACACCCTGGGGTGAAATACACTAGTGTCATAGACATCATTATGCCTTCAGGTGAGACACGCTGGTGTCACAGATTTTATACGCCTTCGGGTGAGACACGCTGGTGTCACAGGTGATTAAGTTAGCTCAAGACAATATTTTTGGAACTAGACTAATATATAAGGATTTTTGGGGTCCAATACATGTGGATGATTGATGTGGTATGGAAATATGCAAAAATAAATAAATTATCTGATATTTTTATCATAATGCATTTACGGCTTTGTATGTGTTATACCATTTATTTATTATACCAAAGTATGTACCACTAAGCATCAATCTTAGCGCAATTGAATTGCATCGCGCGGGTGATAGAGCTAATTCGGAGAGGGCTGCTAGACTACACCAAGTCTAGATTATTGTTATTTACTTTTAGAGTTTATCGAGCAGCCACGGACCAGAGCCATCTGCATCTCATGTATATATTTTAAACTTTGTGAAATTTACTTAAATATGAATATTATGTTTATTATATGTATATCATGTAAATTATAAAAGGATGTTTAGTTTTTAATGTTGAAAATTTGATGGATGGATTATATATATTGATATATATAAACACTTGTGTATTATGTGGTTATGTTGGAGATTTTGGAGAAATGAATGGGTTGAATGAATATTTGAGAGTGTATTTTAAATGCAGGTTGAGTAAATTGGAATTTTGAAATATCCAAAATACAGACAAAACTGTGGCGAATTTTTTTCAGATATGTTCCTTTAAATTGTGTCTTTTTATATTTAAATTACTGAGGAATAATTTTCTCTATTTAGTAAGAAATATATAAAGCATTCTAAATAATTATTTTAGAATGATGAAAGTTTTTAAATGAAGAAAAAAAATATACACAACTTTCTTATATTCTGTATGTGTATTTTATACTTATAGGGTGTGTGTATTTTACGTATATAGGATATAAGGGTGTTACAATTTATTTTAGTATTAGAGCCTTGGTTTGAGGTTCTCAACCTAGGTGGGTTTTTGGAAAGAGAAAATGGAATTTTAAATGTGATTTATCATAACATACATGCATTTGCACTGGCATTTTATCTAGTCCCTGATGTGGCAATTTCTTCTATAATTACATATATTAGTTGTTATGGCATCTCAGGAGCATGTTTCTAGTGAGGGGAGTGCCAAGAGTGTTGCTCCTGGTGAGGGAGATATTAGCTCTGCAGAGGTTGCTGGGGAGGCATCAATGTCAACTAGATTAGCAAGACCGGGGATTCCTTCAGTTTGGGTGCAGCAGATGGTGGAGCTACTCCATCAGGCCCCAGTTCGGCAGTAGCAGCCGCAGCCACAGCTGCCACAGACTAGAAAGTACAACAAGTTGCGAATGTACAAAGCTATAGTTTTTGTTAGCACCATTGATCCAGCCAATGCAGAGTAGTGGCTAGACAGAGTACAGAGGGTTTTTATCCAGCTATAGGCCACTATAGAGAAGAAGTTTGATTATGCCTTGTCTCTTCTATGGGGGGATGCCTACAACTGGTGAAAGACTGTACCCTATGGGATGGATGAACCGCTGGTGTTGACTTATATTGATTTCCTATGGGAATTTGAGAAGAAGTACACCCCCCAGAGAGTATAAAGATACTAAGAAGAAGGAGTTTATGAGTATGAAGCAAGAAGGAAAGAAAGTTATAGAATACAAGAAGGATTTCATCCGATTGAGTAAGTATGCAAGGGATTTATTGACAGATGTAGGAGATTTGAGGAGGGTTCTAGGCCATCTATCATGTGTCTTATGGCAGCATCTCATTATGAAGATTTTTCCAAGATGGTTTCAGCTGCTAGAAATGTAGAGAAGGCACAGATACAGCAGCTGCCAGAGTAGAGGAGAGCAAAGGAAGGAGACTCCAGGCTGAGGCAAGGTCTTCATATAGAAAGAGATATAGAGGGAGTTTTCCTCAGAGGTTTAGTAGGAGTCAGGGGCAGTTTGGCATATCATTTCAGCAGCAGAGGCAAAGACCTGCAGCCTCAGTAGCTAATGCCCGACTCCGGTTCCACAGAGATCTCCTCCACCAGTTTGTGCTCAGTGTGGACGGACACATAAGGGTGTCTGTTGAGGGACCCGTACACTTATTTGATTTAGGTGTGGCTCCACAGATCATTTTCTTAGAGATTATCTAGTGCCAACCATAGATAGACAAACTGAGATAGCAGTTTCTAAACCCAGTGACAGAGGGGGTTGTGGTGGCAGAGGTGGCAATAGAAGTGGCAGACCTGGATTTAATCAGATAGGGGGATCCACAGTAAGGACTAGTGGACCAGATCATGTAGGATCATCGCAGAGAGTATATGTGATGCAGAGACAGACAGATGCTTCTGATGTTGTGGCTAGTGCATTTCTTTTATTTGACATTCCTGTGCATGCATTGATTGATCTTGGATCAACACATTCATACATTAGTACATCCATTCTACCTGTGGCTGATATGCATTTTGAGTCATTAGGGTTTGATGTGCTTGTGACCAACCCTCTAAGGCATAGTGTGGTAGTTAGCAGGGTATACCAAGATAGTCCAGTTGTTATTGAGGATGAGAAATTTCTCGGTGACCTAATTGAGATGCCCTTTAGGGAGTATGACTTGATTATGGATATGGATTTGGTTATCCAAATATAGAGCTATAGTAAATAGTTCCCAGAAATGTGTTACTCTGAAAACACGTGATGGGAGAGAAGTAGTGGTATCTAGTGAGTGGAGGCACCTCATATCTATGTTTATTTCAGCTATATCAGCTAGGAAGATGATTTAGAAGGGGTGTGAGGCTTATTTGGCTCATGTGATTGATACTAGAGTAGTAGGGTCCCCATTGGACAATATACCTATAGTAGCAGAGTTTTCGGATGTGTTTTCTGAAGAGTTACCAAGGTTACCCCTAGAGAGAGAAGTGGAGTTTGGTATCGATGTGATGCTAGATACCGCTCCCATCTCTATTACTCCTTATCAAATGGCACCTGCAGAATTAAAGGAGTTGAAGGTACAGTTACAAGAGTTACTTGATAAAGGATTTATTCACCCTAGTATATCACCATAGGGAGCACTGATACTATTTGTGAAAAGGAAGGATGACACGATGTGGTTGTGCATTGATTATCGACAGTTGAATAAAGTGACCATTAAGAACAAATACCCATTGCCTCGCATTGATGATTTATTTGATCAGTTGAAGGGAGCAACATTATTTTCTAAGATTGATTTGAGATCTGGGTACCATCAGTTGAGAGTTAGAGATGTAGATGTATCTAAGACTGCCTTCTGGATGAGGTATGGGCATTATGAGTTCTTAGTTATAGCTTTTGGATTGATGAATGCACTAGCTATATTTATGGATTTAATGAATCGGGTGTTTAGGCCATACTTGGATCAAACTGTGGCAGTGTTTATTAATGATATTTTGATATACTCCCGCAGTAAAGATAAGCATGATAGACATTTGTGAATTGTGTTGCAGACATTGAGAGAGAAGCAGTTGTATGCAAAATTATCCAAGTGTGAGTTCTGGTTGGATCAGGTAACTTTTCTCGGGCATGTGGTTTCAGCAGAGGGGATTAGAGTTGATCCGAGTAAAGTCGAGGCAATCTTGAATTGGAGTCCATGTTGCGCTCGAATTAACTCTACCACAAAGCGTCACTCGCAAGTATGCGAGGTAGCTGTAGCAAAGGTGATCGCCCCAAGGTCGTCTCTCAACGAAGCTAAAGTAGCTAATTGATTATCAAATTATAAATAACATGTAATGAATAAATTTAAATCGCTAACTAACGAAGAAGATTGATTGAAGTTTAAAACAAATAAAAGTAAACTAAGCTGATGTTTTTATTCACTTGATAGAAAGGTCTAGGGTTTGCACTTCTCTGCTACTTATATGTATGAACGGTTATTACTCTTAACCAATTTAATTTCAAAGATTAAATCTCACGAAACGTAATTAATTGAATAAAGGAAATAAGCTCTCGCATTCAAACCTCTCTCAAATAATCTTGTTCCAATTGAAATAATCTTTTCCTAGGTTATATCTCTAATTCACCTAAGTCCTTAATTGAATTGTTCCAGCATTAGACTTCATCTCTCAATCCATCATCTAATACCTAAAACACATAATTGGTGGCCAATCAATTATATATTAACAATATTTCATTCAATAAAGGCTTAAAGAAATAATTGAGTTAAGAGTAATAACCAATTCATACAATCGTAGCAAATCTATACAAACCCTAGACTATATCAAATTAGTTCATATTGCTATCAAACATACTCATCTTATTAATATTCAAAGAAATCAATTTAGACATGATAATATCCATAAATATAATTCCAATGAAAATAAAGAGAATAAGTTCAAGAACAAAACCAAATTACAAACTCCTTGAAGCTTCTGAAGAATCTCTTGTTCAAATCTTGCAAGAAGGATGTATCAATGGCATGAACAATCTAATCTAACTAGTTTAATCCAAAGTGTAATTAAAAATCAAAGAAAACAAAGTTATCAAAACCTAAATCTCTTTGACGGCTCAATCTGCTCTCAAAATCTCCACACCCTAAACCCTAGCTTCTTTTTCTCTTTTATATGAATTCTCCGCTTTAAAAAATCTGCTACGTCTTTGGTTCATGAGAGACACGGCCAAGTTGGATGAGACTTGGCCGTGTTGGTGGTCTTTGGAGGGACACGGCCAGTGACTTGGCCGTGTCCCTTGCCTGTGTTTGCTTATGTTTAATTTTAATCTTCTTTTCCTTTGGAACTAAGTGAGACACGACCAAGTTGGAGTGACTTGGCTGTGTTGGAGCCTTTTTGGAGGGACACGGCCACAAGATTGGCTGTGTCCCTTGCTTGTGTCCTTCTCTGTGACTTGCTCTTCTTCTTTAACTTGGTATGGGACACGGCCAGTGACTTGGCCGTGTCCTCTGCATGTGTCAGCTACTGTCCATTTTTCCTTCAGTCTTGGTTCCTTGGCTTTTTAACCTAAAACAAAACTTCAAACAAACTTTAAACAAAAAGTAAATAAACAATAACCAACAAAACATAAACACCATACTAAAAACTAGATCAAAAACAACATAAACACTGAAATAAACTAAAACTACCAAAATTAATGAAAACACTAAGCAAACCGATAAAAACTAACAAAATACCTAAATAAAACAATAATTATCATAATAAACAAGACACAAATCTATAACAAAAACTAATAAAACAACTACCCCACACTTAAAACTTTGCTTGTCCTCAAGCAAATTCACATGGCATAAATTAAAAACTCAAACAACCTTAACTATAATTCCAGCATATAAGATGAAATCCTTTAAGACTCAGCCATAAATATTTGCAATTTCCTTCAATCAAGATTTTCTTAACTCATTCATTAATCCAGACATACAAATCTCATCTCTCATCTAAGTGTTTCACTAGATTCAAAGGTTAATTCACTCAAACCACTCATGACTGCATACTACCATAAACTTGTTTAATTATCCAATCTCCCTCACTAATTTTCTCAAGAAATAATCCGAAGGTCTTCCATTTGGATGTAATGGGGCTAAGTTAAAGGTGTGAGAAAAGACATTTAAGCTGGAGCATCAAAAAATGGAGTATCTATATTAGACAATACTCTTGCTTAAGAAATTCATAACTCCCTCAAATGGCATACTCACAATCCATTAATACTTCACATACTTGTATACTTCAAGAAAAATACATGAGTCGACATTCCTCTTTTGATAACCAATGCTAGAACATATAAGAATTTTATATACATATATATACTTTTTTTTATTTTCTCTCTTTTTTTTATATCATATAAAATTTTTTTAATATATATATATATACAAAATATGAATTTTGCATAGAACATCTAGCTTAAAATGTAGAGGAAAAGAATAATCGACTCTTAATCCAATACAATGTGCAAAGTATGCATTCAACCCCAAATAGCAATACTATATTTTATTTTATTTTATTTTATTTTTACTTGCTTACCCCACACTTTGAAATAAACTACCCTATTGTCATATCATAAAACTCCATTCCTTAATGCAGGTATGATGATAATAAGAGAATGCTAAGTTGAGAATTGTGTTGATCAAACAAGAAAAGGTCAAAGGCTCAACTTGGCTCACTAAGGAATTTAATATTAAGGGAGGTCTTTTTAAGCTAAAGGGCTAACCTAATTTGCCTTCATCATTTTAAAACTTGAGATTAAATCATAATGTGAGTTCAATTAGTATGCAAAAGCAAACTCTAGAGATGCAAAATCATGAAGGTGCACACTTAAGAAAAGAAAATCAATTGACAATAATATCAAATTTATGAGGCTCAAAACTCACATAGGTAGGTTCACAAAGATTTATATGTCATGAATTGCAGAATGTGAAAATTGATCCTGAATGAATTCAAATGCTAATCTCTATGCTGATACTAAAGTCTCAACTATAATGCTAGAATCACAGAAAAGATCAATAAATTTTCAACAATTATGCCATGCACACACACAATAAAACAAAACAAGACAAACAAAACAAAAATTAAAGAAAAGTTTAAAGATTACCCCACACTTTAGAATTTACATTGTCCTCAATGGAAAACAAGAATAATAAAGAAAAAGAGTTAAAGGACAACCTGTCTTCCATCGTACCCTGGTGAGGCAAAACCCTAACCTTCCATCACAAACTCAAAAGTTCAAAAACAAAAGTACAATATATAAAAATAAAATATCCAAATATAAAATGTTAACATGAAAACAAAAGCAAAAATAATAACAAAAAGACACTAAACACAATAAAGCAAGGAACTCAAAATCTATGGAAAAGGCTGGTGTGAAGATGATGCAGCCGAGGGATGAAGACTCAAGATCTTGGCAAGGTTGCTATTAATCTGTTCCAACTACTGCAAGACCTCAGCATAGTTATGGTCCACCTTGCCCTCCAGTCGATCTACTTTTCCCTCCAAGGCCTCAATCCTAATAAGTACCTCTTG
The DNA here is from genome assembly GCA_947685225.1 of Garcia nutans. NCBI lineage: Eukaryota > Viridiplantae > Streptophyta > Magnoliopsida > Malpighiales > Euphorbiaceae > Garcia > Garcia nutans. The sequence goes on from CANTUV010000013.1 coordinate 7,564,023, forward strand.
ATGTTCCGAGACCGGAGCATCCTCATCTAGATCAAGTGAATCTGAGTCAGAATCTTCTTGAACCCGTGCTCTCTTCTGCCTGTCCCCCGGTGCCTCTGGCTTAGTTGAAGCCATCATATAAGCTCCTTTTCTGTGCACCACCATGTGCATCTTCTCTAGTGTAGCTAAATCCAAAGAGTCATTACCCGAAATTCTAGTCATGCGACTAGTACTCGGGTCAAAATCCTCAACAAGGGCTACTGCTAATGTGGTAATCAACCCTCTAACACAAATTGCCCCCTTCCTTTTATTAGCCACAGTATCAAAAATATCGGCTAACCAATAGCCGGCACTAACAAGCATTGCATTACAAGCACAATCCAGGAAAAATAGCTCACTCAATTCCACCACACCCGGGCTCTCTTTCCGAGCAAAGAATCCACAAGACATGAAACGATGCAAATACCTCAAAGCGGAATTTCTTAATTTAGATGCCTTGGCCGATTTGGCCACATAGGTCCCCGAGCCTAATGCTCCCCAAGCAAATTGTTGTTTAAATTCTTTAGGTACCGACCTTTCCCCATGCTGATGGAAAGCATATATAGCATTTAATTGTTCAATATTAAGCACAAATGATTTACCCAGCAATTTAAAACTCATTCTAGTGCAGATTTTCTTATCATCTCTTTCAACCTTAAGAGATGTCAGAAGTTCCAAAGTCAGCTCCTCAAACTGCAAAGGTTGCAAGGAGACTAGATTCTCCCACACAAGAATTTGCACATAACGATAAAAATTAGTCCTAATTTGTAGAGCATCAAGTGATTCATCATTAACATACCTTGTCGGGAAAAAACCCCAAGCCAAAAGATTTGCTCTCTTCAAAGATAAAATTGATGAAGAGGAAGAAGCTCCTTCGGTTGTAGGCCTCTTCTTTTTTGCGGTGTGAAACTATCTTTGTTCTTGGCATCTTGAGAAATCTGAAAATTTTAACACCAAAACTTGAGTAAATCAAACTTTTATGAGCAAAGAAGAAGTTTTAATTGATTATTTCTAATTTTGGTGAAGAAATTTGAGGTTTAATGGAGAATTTGAAGCTTGGAATCACAAAGAATGGAGGTTGCGAGAGAGAAAATGAGAGAGTGAGAGAGATATACGAAAGAGAACTAGGGATTGAATGGAACATCTGTGCAAAAATCGTGGCTTTTTAAAGTGAAAAAGTGGGAGACACGACCAAGTTAGGGTTAACACGGCCGTGTCTAGTGTGTGAAAGTGAAGAGACATGGCCAAGTCTAGGTGACACGGCCGTGTCTTGTGTGTGTTGAGGGACACGGCCAGTGGCTTGGCCGTGTCCCATGGGCGTGTCTGCTACTGGAAAAAGAGGTGCAAAATAAAAAACAAAGAGCAATTGGTGAAGTCGTGGCCGTGTCCCATGTGACATGGCCAAGTCCTTTGGCCGTGTCACTTACTGTGACAAAGTGTAAAAAATAAAAATTGTTGAGGCTTGGCCGTGTCCCATTTGACACGGCCAAGGGACACGGCCAAGTCCTTTGGCCGTGTCTCCTTCTGCCACTTTCAACTTTTTTTTTTATTTGTAATTTGAAATCTTCATTTTATAACACCAAATATCAAAGAAATTGCAAACCTCTTCTCCGATCAACCCTGAAACACATTAGAAAAATAAAAACCGATCATAGCACCCATTCCATTTATTTAGACTAAACATGAAATCAAAACTTGCTAAATCTAAAATTACAACTATGAAAAATAAATGCAAACCGATGGGTTGCCTCCCATTTAGCGCTTCTTTAATGTCATATAGCTGGACATCATGCAAGACTTATGGATCATGGATCAAAGTGCTATCAATGATCCTCACTTCCTGAAATCCTTCTTTATATGGTTTAACTCTCTGTCCATTTACTTTAAAAATATTATTGGTTCGAGAGTTAAGCAATTCAATGGCACCAGAAGGATACACCTGAGTTATCTCAAAAGGACCACTCCATCGAGACTTGAATTTACCTGGAAACAGACGGAGTCGAGAATTAAAAAGTAGAACTTTCATACCTGAACTCAATGTCTTTCGCACAATAAATCTGTCATGAAGTGCTTTAGTGCGATCCTTGTAAATCCTCAAGCTTTCATATGCCTTTGGGTTAAGACATCTTTGGGTCTCCCTCACTGGTTTAACCCCCTCTTCTAAGGTCAGTTTTAGCTCCAATTTATCTGAGAAGTCTGTCTGCAATAAAGCATCTGGAAAAACGGCTTCAACACAATTAATTAAAGAACATTCCTCATATAAAGCAGTTGTAGGAATGGGAGAAGTGTTAAAAATAGAAAATTCAACCTTCTATCCCAAGACAGTCATTGATAATTTACCATTTTTAACATCTATTAAGGTGTTGGTAGTAGCCATAAAAGGCCTACCCAGCAAAATAGCGTGTGCTGATGGTGCAGGGTTACTCCCTTCCATGTCAAGAACTATGAAATCCACAGGTACTATCAACCCTCCAACCTTAACTAACACATCTTCTATAACCGGAAATCTAAAAGATCTATCAGCTAATTGCAACACCATTTTGGTCAGTTTCAGTTCCCCTAGTTCTAATTCTTTATAAACAGAATAAGGCATCAAATTCACACTAGCTCTTAAATCACACATGTCATCAGTCCCCTTTCCATTCCCCACAGTAATTTGAATTATAAAGCTACCAGGATCCTTTAGCTTGGGAGGTAGTTTATGCTGCAGAACAGCACTAGCTACCTCTGAAACTATCACTTTTTCATTTGGCTCATACCTTTTTTTCTTGATGATCAGTTCTTTGAAGAATTTGGCATAAGCCGGCATGTTCTTTATTGCTTCCAGTAAGGGTAAGTTAATACTTACCTTAGACAGCATGTTGAAGATGTTAGAAAATTGCTTATCTGGTTTATCATCATTCAACCTGCTGGGGAATGGTATAGGTGGCCGATATGGATTGCTTGCCTTGTGTAAATATGCTGAAAGGGACTTCTTCATTGATCCATCTCCAGCACCTTTGTTCTCTGGTTCTCCTTCCTCCTTGTTCTCTTGGTCACCTGCATTCACAAAATCATTTTCAACATTATTGTTAATTTCCTTACCACTTCTAAGAACAGTCACTGAATGTGCCTGCTCAGGTTGACTTGGAAATTTCCCTTTCTATTGAATCTGCATCTGTTGTGCAAGTTGTCCTACTTGAGTTCTCACTTTTTTAAAAGATGCTTCTAATGAATCCAGCCTCTTATTAGTCATCTCTTGATTTTTTGCACTGACTTGGATAAAGGCTTGTAAACTTTCCTCCAAACTCTCTATCTTAGACTACCCTTGATTTGAGGATTGGCCCTGTTGTTGATTCTGTCTCTGGAGCAAATGGAAAGGCTGCTGAGAATTGTTTGTTGCCCATGAAAAATTAGGATGATTCCGCCAACTAGGATTATAGGTATTTGAGTAGGGATCATTCCTGGCTCTTGGTTGAAATCCCCCCACGGCATTGACTTGCTCAGCTTCATTCCCATATGATTCATATGCAGAGGGGCAAATGTTCACTCCATGCCCTAAAGTTCCACAGATTCCACACACTTATTGAGTAGATGAAGAAATGTTGTTTTTCATATTCAGCATCTGCACTTGCCTTGTTAACTCAGCTATCTGATTTACCATTTCACTATTGTCTTCCAATTGATTCACCCATTTACTTCTTCCTCTTACACTTTTCTGTTGAGAATTAGCTCCCAACATCTCAAAGATCTCATAAGTTTCATCAGCTGTCTTCTCTCCCATAGCTCCCCCAGCTGCGTTATCAACAGTGTTCTGAAATTGCTGGGTGAGACCATCATAGAAAAACTGATTAAGAAGTTGAAGTGGGTAATGATGATGTGGACACTGGATCAATAGCATCTTAAATCTGTCCCAAGCCTCATGAAATGGCTCTCCTTCAAATTGAGAGAATGTAGCAATCTTCCCTCTCAATTCAGCTGTCTTTTGATGTGAATAAAACTTGCCCATGAACTTGTTATAAACTTGTTCCCAAGTTGTCAAAGAGTTTTCAGGCAACATCATAAGCCAGCTCTTTGCCCTATCCCTCAAAGTATAAGGGAAACATCTCATCCTCAACTGATCTTCTGTTAGTCCTCCCAAAGGAAAAGTGTTGAGGGTAGAATAAAAATCCCTAATAAAGTTCAAAGGATCTTCATTTGGAACTCCATAGAATGATGGCAGCATGTTGTAATGAATGTTCTTTAACTCATAGTTTCTTGCTGCATCTGTCAACCTTATACAAGATGTGGAAGTCCCAATGACAGGTCTAGCAAAATCTCTCATGGTTCTTTGCCTTTCTTCTCCCATATTGACTGATTGTGCAGTATCTGACTCAAATTCAGAAGTGTCCTCCTCTGTATCATATCCGGTGTAGAGCTCAAACTCTTCTCTGCTCCTTTTCACTCTCTGAATTTCTGGAATAAATGGATGTAGCTCTCCTTCGAGTGATCTCCTGCCTTGCATAAACAAAATTTCTAGAGAAAGAAATTATTAAAAACAAAAGACAAATTAAATAAAAAGTAAATAATGAAAAGTAATCTAAAATTTCTAAAACTAATAAACAATTACGCCAATTAGCTTCCCCGGCAACGGCGCCAAAAACTTGTTACGCTCAAATTAACTCTACCACAAAGCGTCACTCGCAAGTATGCGAGGTAGCTGTAGCAAAGGTGATCGCCCCAAGGTCGTCTCTCAATGAAGCTAAAGTAGCTAATTGATTATCAAATTATAAATAACATGTAATGAATAAATTTAAATCGCTAACTAACGAAGAAGATTGATTGAAGTTTAAAACAAATAAAAGTAAACTAAGCTGATGTTTTTATTCACTTGATAGAAAGGTCTAGGGTTTGCACTTCTCTGCTACTTATATGTATGAACGGTTATTCCTCTTAACCAATTTAATTTCAAAGATTAAATCTCATGAAACGTAATTAATTAAATAAAGGAAATAAGCTCTCGCATTCAAACCTCTCTCAAATAATCTTGTTCCAATTGAAATAATCTTTTCCTATGTTATATCTCTAATTCACCTAAGTCCTTAATTGAATTGTTCCAGCATTAGACTTCATCTCTCAATCCATCATCTAATACCTAAAACACATAATTGGTGGCCAATCAATTATATATTAACAATATTTCATTCAATAAAGGCTTAAAGAAATAATTGAGTTAAGAGTAATAACCAATTCATACAATCGTAGCAAATCCATACAAACCCTAGACTAGATCAAATTAGTTCATATTGCTATCAAACATACTCATCTTATTAATATTCAAAGAAATCAATTTAGACATGATAATATCCATAAATACAATTCCAATGAAAATAAAGAGAATAAGTTCAAGAACAAAACCAAATTACAAACTTCTTGAAGCTTCTAAAGAATCTCTTGTTCAAATCTTGCATGAAGGATGTATCAATGGCATGAACAATCTAATCTAACTAGTTTAATCCAAAGTGTAATTAAAAATCAAAGAAAACAAAGTTATCAAAACCTAAATCTCTTTGACGGCTCAATCTGCTCTCAAAATCTCCACACCCTAAACCCTAGCTTCTTTTTCTCTTTTATATGAATTCTCCGCTTTAAAAAATCCTCTACGTCTTTGGTTCATGAGAGACACGGCCAAGTTGGATGAGACTTGGCCGTGTTGGTGGTCTTTGGAGGGACACGGCCAGTGACTTGGCTGTGTCCCTTGCCTGTGTTTGCTTCTGTTTAATTTTAATCTTCTTTTCCTTTGGAACTAAGTGAGACACGGCCAAGTTGGAGTGACTTGGTCGTGTTGGAGCCTTTTTGGAGGGACACGGCCACAAGCTTGGTCGTGTCCCTTGCTTGTGTCCTTCTTTGTGACTTGCTCTTCTTCTTTAACTTGGTATGGGACACGGCCAGTGACTTGGCCGTGTCCTCTACATGTGTCAGCTACTGTCCATTTTTCCTTCAGTCTTGGTTCCTTGGCTTTTTAACCTAAAACAAAACTTCAAACAAACTTTAAACAAAAAGTAAATAAACAATAACCAACAAAACATAAACACCATACTAAAAACTAGATCAAAAACAACATAAACACTGAAATAAACTAAAACTACCAAAATTAACGAAAACACTAAACAAACTGATAAAAACTAACAAAATACCTAAATAAAACAATAATTATCATAATAAACAAGACACAAATCTATAACGAAAACTAATAAAACAGTCCACCAAAGAATGTGACAGAGATCAGAAGTTTTCTGGGATTGGCTGGTTATTACTATCGATTTGTGAAAGAATTTTCCATGATAGCTTCGCCACTTACTAGATTGCTTTAAAAAGATGTGAAGTTTGTGTGGACGGACAGATGTCAGGTGAGCTTTGAGCAATTGAGAGACATATTGACTCAATCTTCAGTTCTTACCCTTCCTGTGGAAGGTGAACCATATGTGATATATAGTAATGCATCACATCATGGTCTGGGTTGTGTTCTAATGTAGGAGGGTAGAGTTATTACTTATGCTTCTAGATAGTTGAAGCCTCATGAGTTAAATTATCCGACTCATGATTTGAAATTGGCAGCCATTGTCTTTGCATTAAAGATTTGGCAACATCATTTATATGGAGAGAAGTGTTTCATCTACATGGATTATAAGAGTTTGAATTATTTGGGTATCCAGAAAGAATTTGTAACACCCTTGTACCCTATATACATACAATACATATTTCCAGCATATGTAAAATATGCATATACAGTACAAAAATGTCACCGACCGGTTTAATAAAAAAAATTTTCACATTTTCAATTTAAAATTTCAAATTCTAAATATATAAAAATTAAATAGAATACAAATATTCTTTACTTGTTATAAGAACCCAAAATAAATAATATATATAAAAATCTCTAGGAAAAATTCGCCAGAGTTTTGTCTGTAATTTGGATATTCCAAAATTTATCAAAACACAACCTGCAAAAAAGAAAACACTCCCAAATAATTTCAAATCACCATCTCAACCATATTTCTCAATTTCACCAAGTTTCTCAAACATTTATACATATAGATATATATAATTTAAAACACACTTACTTTCCCATTTCAAATACATTGACCCAAACATTCTTTATAATATACAATACGTAAAATCCAAAAATAATATATTATGCATAAAACTCAAAAATGTACAATAACATAAAAATATATACATGCTGCTGGCAGTGTTTCTGATCTCGATAGCAACTCAACAAGCTCAACTACAAGTCTAGACCCGTCCTGGTCTAGAAGAACTCTCTGGCTCAGCTGGGTCTACCTTGTCACCTGCGCGATGGAAACAATCGCGCTAAGCCGAAGCCTAGTGGTACAAACTTTGATAATAACAATAAAACTCAATCCAATGCCAATGCATAATGCATATAGATGTCACACCAATCCACTTTCTTATGTTTTTCAAATATTTCATAATTCATAATTCACATTAAAACAAAAACAAGCAAGGGCCCAAAAAGAATCTAATATGCTATTCAAATTTCAGAGTTACTGCATTGGTCCATAATGACGCTATGTGTCTAGCCCCGTAGGCAATATATATATCCATGGATAATGTAACAGCCCCAGTCTCTTGGACCTCAACCCGACTAGACCCTTAGGCCCCAGTATCTTGGTCCTCAACCCGGCTAGACTGCTACAGTTTTTGAGGCTTACGACCCAGTCTTTTCACCCCAAAAAACATCATATTTATTAGCTGGTCTGGCTTACGACCCGGTCTTTTCACTATTCTAACGTGTAGCCCGTGGGCAATCATAGGCATGCCGCCAAACCCAGAACTCTGAAAATTGAATAATATACTAGGCACACAATTTATTCATATTTCTCATTATTAATCTCTTTCTCATTTTCACATATTCAATCTAGGCACATTGCCTTATTTTCACATTTTTTTTTCTCACTTTTCTCATTTTTCACATCTTTCTCATTTTTCTCACTTTTCTCATTTTTATCAATATCAATTCATTTCATTATTACACATATCTCATTTTTGCATTCACAACATATTACCCAATTACTTTGGGTATTTTCACATAATATGCATATTTCACATGTTACACAAATTAGCTATTATCAATGGCTTGTCACAATACATTTAATACATATATGACATTACAAATGTCATAGCACATTATTCATACACAATCAATGAACCAAGTAGCTTAACACATTTTACAACCAAAATGTGTTAAGTCCAAATGTTATGCAAATATAAACAATATATTCAAAGTTTGTACATACCTCCACTAGCAACCCAAAGTAAGCTAAAAACAACCTTCAATCCAATCTTTCTAACTTGCCCTTCACCACTTGGATGAAGCAAATCAACCTCCCTCAATGCCTAAACCAAATGTGATAGCAAATAATCATTTAGTATCACATTTAATGGCATTTCCAATATTAAACCATAATTACACATCACTCCTACAAATTTTCAAAAATTTAGCCTTTCCTTACTTCAACATTGGAATTCCATTTTACTACAATTAAATTAGTGTTTTAAGTTTATTTATATTATTAAAAACATATTTTAATACATTTAAATCATTTACATTATAAAAATACACTCTTATACACAAAATCTCAAAAATGGCATAACCTTCCCCTATTGAAGGTTTTCCATTCCAACACAATCCATTACTCATTCCAAGCTTATTTTCATCACTTTTAACACTAAATAACATGCTTAAACAAATAAAATCACATAATTCAACCACTTTGGAAAATCATTTTTCCAAAACCCTAAATCTCCACTTCCATTCTCAAACTCCAATCCAACACCACCAAATCCAATATTTGACTTTAAAATACTTGTTTATGAATCAAAACAACTCATTTGGAAACAATTTGCACAATTAAAATTCATGTTTTCAAAACCCCAAAAATCCATAACCCTAAATTCTCACTCTTCACCATTCTTTAACCAAACTCCATCATCTCTTCAATATAACCTTAGAATCATTGTTAACTATCCAAAATAACATCATACACCAATTCCAACAATTATAACATACTACATCAAAATCTCAAAACTCACATAATCTTATCTTCCATGGAATTCAAAGAAAAGAGATGGAAACTTACTAATTTTGGTGGAAATAGCCAAAAATCCACTTGAAACTTGTTAATTTCTTCAATTTATGGAGTATGGAAGAAGCAAAATCCTTGGTCTTCAACCTCCCATGGAAGCCATGTCCTTGAAGAAGAAGAAGAAGATGAAGACTTTTAATATTCTTTTCCTTTCATCTTTTTTTTAACCACATATATATATATATATTAAAATAATTTAATATTTAATTATTTAATTATTTTTTTAATAAATTAAAAGTCCTACTTTCCCTCTTCCATTCAAAATTAATTTGTTTTTGAATTATTTTATTAATTTTGAATTTATAAGATTTAATTACTAAAATACCCTTTTCTTTTAAAAAGTGTTGACTTTTATATGTTATGTATATTTTTCATATATATCATATATATTCCACTTTTTCATTTAAAATCCCTTCATTTTTCATTTAAACCATTAATTTAATTTATCCTTTTAAATTATAATTTATTTTATCAAATTTTTTAAAAATTAGATATTTTTAAAAATTTTAGGATGTTACATAATTGAATCTTCAATAGAGGCGGTGGTTAGAGTTGATAAAGAATTATGATTATCTGATCGATTATTATCCTGGTAAGGCTAATGTAGTTGCAGATGCCTTGAGTAGGAAGTCTATGGCAGGGTTAATTGTTTATGCTCTCACGTTGCTTGTTGAGTTAAGAGCTGTACATGCCAGATTTGAGATTTTTCCGAATGGTGCTTTAATGGCCCAATTACAGATGCGGCCATTACTACTTGATCGGATTAAAGCAGCACATAAGTCAGATATGAAACTCCAAAAAAATTGTAAAGGACTACAAAAAGGGGGAGAGCAAAGATTTTCATATGAAGGACGATGATAGCTTATGGTATAGAGATAGATTATGTATTCTTGATGATGTGAAATTGAAAAACAGGATTTTGGAGGAAGTACATCAATCTTCATATGATATGCACCCTAGAAATACCAAGATATATCAAGGCTTAAAGCAACATTATTGGTGGTCTAGTATGAAGAGGGACATAGTAGAATTTGTGTAGAGATGTCTCACATGTCAGAGGTGAAGGCTGAGCACCAGGTTTGTTCAGGGTTGTTGCAGCCTTTAGTAGTGCCTCAGTGGAAGTGGGAACGAGTAACCATAGATTTTGTATCAGGACTTCCTTTGACCCAGAAAAAGTATGATGCAATCTGGGTGATTATGGATAGGATGACAAAATCAGCTCATTTTCTTCCAGTGAGGGTGGACTACTCTCTTGATAGGCTAGCTAAACTGTATATGAGCGAGATTGTGAGGTTGCATGGAATTCTAGTTTCATTGGTATAAAACTGAGATCCTGAATTCACATCTAGGTTTTGGAGGAGTTTGCAGGATGCATTGGATACTCGATTGCACTTCAGTACTACTTTTCATCCACAGATAGATGGGAAATATGAGAGGGTGATACAAATAGTGTAGGATATGTTGAAGAGTTATATCATTGAGTTTACAAGGAGCTGGGACAGACATTTACTACTGATAGAGTTTGCCTATAACAACAATTTCCAATCTAGTATTAGGATGGCACTATTTGAGGCCTTGTATGACAGAAGATGTAGAACTCCTTTATATTGAGATAAGGTTGGAGAAAGAAAGTTAATGGGTCTCTATTTAATCAAGGAAATAGGGGAAAAGGTTAAAATAATTTGAGATCATTTAAAAGCAGCTTCAGACCGATAGAAGTCTTATTCAGACTTGAAAAGGAAAGACATTGAGCTTAATTTAGGTGACAAGGTGTTCCTAAGGGTGTCTCCTTAGAAGAGGATTCTGAGATTTATTCTTAAAAGAATTTAGTCCTCGATTTATTGGGCCGAATGAGATTCTAGAGAGAGTGGGACCCATGGCCTATAGATTGGCTTTGCCATCAGAGTTAGATCAGATACATAATGTCTTCCATGTCTCGATACTTCAAAGGTACATATCAGATTCATCTCATGTATTATATGTTGCATCTATCGAGGTGAATCCAGATCTGACCTACGAAGAAGAACCAGTAGCAATCTTGGCATGAGAAGTGAAGGAATTGAGGAACAAGAAGGTGCCATTGGTAAAAGTTCTTTGGAAGAACCATTCCACTGAAGAGGCAACATGGGAGAGTGTGCAGATGATATGGAGCCAGTACCCTCAGCTTTTTCAAAGCTGATACAAGGTAATTTCGAGGACAAAATTTTTTTAAGGGGGAGAGAGTTGTAACGCCCGCATAATTACTAAAATAAAGAAAATTAAATTTAAATTAAATTAAATTAATAAGTTGAAGGGTTAAATGAAGTGTTGGAGATGAGAAATAGGTAATGTATATGTGAAATATAAAGGAAATATACATTATATATAAAGTCAAAAATAAGTTAGAAAAAGATAAAAGTAAAAAGTAAAAGGAGGCGAAAAATGGTAATTTATTAAAAATTAAAAAATAAAATTTATTTTGGATGCAAGATAAGAATTAAAATTTAATAATAATTAACTAAATAATTAATTAAAATATTAACATTTTAATTAATTAATAATTTTGTGATTATGTAAAAAGGTTAAGGGTAAAATAGGAATTTTAGTAATATAAATTTTCTATCATGTTCTTTCTTCTCTCCAAGCCATGACCGAATTTTGGAGGGTTAATGGGAGGATTTTGCTCTTCCAAACATCAAATTTCAAAGGATTTTAAAGGATGAAAGTGGGTTTTGGTGATTTTCCATCAAGTAAGTAAGTTTTCCTTCATTATTTTGTAGTTTTATGGTTAAATATGAATATGTATAAATTTAGTTTTTGAAAGAGTATGTTATAATTATTGGAATGAATATTTAAGATGTTATTTTGATGGGTAAGTAAAGATTTTATGGTTAAATATTAGATTTGGTTAGATTTAGTTAGAGTTTGGAAGAAGTAGTATGGGAGTTAAGGTTTTGGTAAGGTTTTTGATAAAAAGTGATGGTGCATTTGGTTTTATGATTTGAATTGTGTTATTTTGTGTTGTTAATGATATAAATGAGCTCAAATTACCATTTGAAATTGGTTAGAATGAAAAACCAAAATCAAAGAGGCTTGCTTAGGGCAAAATTTTAGAATTTTGATGAAAAAGTGGTACATTATATTTTAATGCTTGGAATGCGTCAAAATATGATGTTTATGATATATTTAAACTTTAGAATCAAATTGGGATGGATTAGAGTGAAGTTTGGAAGTTGGAGTGTGTTAGGGCACATTTTAGTATTTTTTTAAAGGAATGTGCCTAAATTTATGTTTTATGCTTTAAACACCTAGAAATATGATACTAATTGACTATTTGCATTCACATTTTTAATAGGCGTTGAGTAGGCTGTAATTTCATCAACCTAATAGTGAAGGGCATTAGAAGATTTTGGAAGTGGAGTGGAGTTTTAACTCCATTTGTTGCTTAATAAAGGTTAGTACATACTTTGGTTTATAATGAATTTTATTGCATTGATTTTTAGCGTAACACATTGTTTATGTTGAATGCGTTATGTTACTTGATATTTATGAATGTGTGTGTATGTGGCATTATTTGGAGTAACAATATTTATTTTGTGATGATTTTTGCATGATAAGCCATTTGAGAATGGCTAAATGGGATGTGTGTGCCATATGTGAAAAATGCAAATTGTGCACTAACATGTAGAAATGAGTAACATTTGCATTGCATATGATGATAATGTTAAAGATGCATTGAAAATATAAAAAAAATGTGAAAAGTGGAAATTGTAAAATATAATTGCATGTCACCTTATATAAGGTCTAGTTCCAGAATATTGTTATTGGATATTATTATGCCCCTGGGTGAGACATCCTAGTGTCACAGATATTGTTATACTCTGAGGTAAGACACACTGATGTCATATACATTATTACTCCTTCAGGTGAGACATGTTGGTGTCACAGATGATTGAGTTAGCCCAAGACAATATTTTTGAAACTAGACTAATATATAAGGATTTTTGGGGTCCAATACATGTGGATGATTGATGTGTTATGGAAATGTGCAAAAAGAAATAAATTGTCTGATATTTTTATCATAATGCATTTATGGCATTGTATGTGTTATACCATTTATTTATTATACCAAAGTATGTACCATTAAGCATTATGCTTAGCGCAATTGAATTGCATCGCGCAGGTGATAGAGCTGATTCGGAAAAGGCTGCTAGACCACATCAGGTCTAGATTATAATTATTTATTTTTGGAGTTTATCGAGCTACCATGGACCGAAGCCATTTACATCTCATATATATAGTTTAAACTTTGTGAAATTTACTTAAATATGAATATTATGTTTATTATATGTATATGATGTAAATTATAAAAGGATGTTTAGTTTTTAATGTTGAAAATTTGAGAGATGGATTATATATATTGATATATATATAAACACTTATGTATTATGTGGTTATGTTGGAGATTTTGGAGAAATGAATGGATTGAATGAATATTTGGGAGTGTATTTTGAATGCAAATTGAGTAAATTGAAATTTGGAAATATCCGAAATACAGACAAAACTCTGGCAAATTTTTTCTAGAGATTTTCCTTTAAAATATGTCTTTTTATATTTAAATTACTAAGGAATAATTTTCTTTATTTAGTAAGAAATTTATAAAGCGTTCTAAATAATTATTTTAGAATGATGGAAGTTCTTAAATGAAGAAAAAAATATATATGTGACTTTCTTATATTCTATATAATTATTTTATACATATAAGGTGTGTGTATTATACGTATATGAGGTATAAGGGTGTTACATGGGGAAACCTCAATTCCATATGGTTAGGGAAACCCCAATTCGATATGGTATTAACCATATCGAATTGGGGTTTCCTCAATTTGACATGGATGATACCATATCGAATTGGGGAAGCTCTAATTCGATATAAGTTGATTTATATCGTTTTAATTCATATAGTTTATGTTTAAAGACTTAATCCGAGCCAAATACAGTTGTAGTTTGTTTTAAATTCTAATTAAGCTCGGATAAGTTAAGGGTTAATAACCAGATTTAACCTAATTACTCCTATAAATATAGGTTTAATCAGCAGGTAAAGGGGAGGATGAACAATTAACCTAGAGAAATAAAAATATTCAGAAACAAAACACACAACAATTGTCCTTAGAATTGCCTCATTGGCTCATGCAGTGGCATAAACAAGCTTGATTAAACACGTCCAACTCGGTGGAACCAACAATGAAGGTTTGGATTTTATGTTTTAATTTGTTTAACACTCATAGTAGCTTTATGTGTTTTAATTTGTTTAAAACTTAGAGTAGCAGCATTTATGTTCTAATTTGTTTAAAACTTATAGTAGCTCATTTAAATAAACATCTAGCCATTATTTGTTCTAAAACATCTAGTAGTTAAATAATGGTAGCAATATCTTTGTTTAATCCAGTAATTAAATAATCTTGGTTAACATGATCTAAAAACCCAAAACCAACCTATTTTGATTCAAAACCCTGATCCATTAGATTTAGCCTTAAGTTGCATGTAAAAGACCTTAATTTTTATACCAAAACCCTAATTTGCATGTTTAAAACTCTAAAAACCCTAACTTTCACCTTAAAATCTTAATTTCATACGTAGCACCCTATTGTATGATTGATGCCTAGCTTACGATTAGATTTGATTATTTGAATTATTGTTGTATACTTATGATGAGTGATTTGTTTTTACCTTGTTTATGATGAATGATTGAATGGTCTAATTATATTTGGTTATTTTGAGTTCAAAGATTGTAAAAGGTATGTTTTCATTAAAAGATTATTTTAAAGGGCACATGTACATCTATTTATTTTAAGGATTTTAGGATTATTGTAAAGGGTATATTTTCACCTATAGTAGGTGCCCTATTTTATTTAATTGTAACGATATTTGGACATTATAAGGGCATGTTTCCATCATTAGGTAAGTACCTATGTATTTGTTTTATTTCAATAATATGATGGATGCTTAGTTATTTTAATTGTATGTAATATGGATGATGTCATGATATTTAAGAATTCTATAATATTTAGACCTGAAAAGGAGGTCGGTTCCAATGAACAGGGCGCTATGGGTGTGCTGGATCATTCTTACATTCTCCATGCGTATCTAATTTTTTGAAACCAATAGAGGGTTGGGGATTCCTTAGGAATTGAGTCATCCACATTTTTTTTTTCGGCCTGTCCCGGTGGCCTCTTTATTTCTCCGGATTTAGGCCCGTGCTCTCTAAGGCCTAGAGCCTAACATTTTCGAAGTCGCAAGAATGATTCTATTATGAGTGGGGACAAAAATCCCCGCTCGCAATGGCTTAGTTTTATTTTGTTTGTTTCTTTTTATTCCTCTTAAATTGCAACCCGAGACCTATTTATTTAATGCAATGGATCATTCTCATTGTGTAGCTTTGTAAAGTTACTATCGCACTCCAAGACATTAAATTAAAACCCTAATCCTAGATTTAAACCCTAAATTATGTGATCAAACCCTAGTTTAATTTCAAAACCCTAATTTGGTAATCTAAACCCTAGTTTGTCAACTAAAATATTAATTGTACAATAAGACTTTAACTTGAATGAAACCTTTGTTTAGGATAAACCTTAATTTTATATGTTTTAATCCTAATTTGCATCTTAAACCCTAATTTTACATGTTTTAGCCCTAGTTTAGGATTCAAAACCCTAATTTATAAAATTAAACCCTAATCTTGTGATTAAAACTTTAATTTGATGATGGAACTTTAATTTTATCAATTCAATTCTATTTATTATTATGTGCAATCTTATTTATTATTATGTGCTTGATGATGGGTGATGAACTTTACTTTTATTGCTTATAATTGGATTGTGTTTGCTTATCATTGTTTGAATTTTAAGGATATAAAAGGCATGTTTCCACTTCGTGGGTGCCTTGTTTATTTTAATTTTTATTTTAAGAATTTTGGACTAATATAAAGGCCCTGTTTCCAACAATTAGTGGATTTCATATTTTATTTATTTGTATGGATATTGGAACATTGTAAGGGCATATTTTCATCTTTGTATGAGTGTCTATTTTACTTGTTTGTTTGCTTAATTTAAAATATGATGATTATTTGTTTTTTATAATTGCATGTAATATGAATAATATTATAATAATGTAAGAATTTAATAATTTTTAGATCTAAAAATGAGGTCGGTTCCAATGAACCAGGCATAATGGGTGTGCTAGATCATTTCTCACCTTCCACATACGTACCCAACTTTCCGAACCCAAATAACGGTTGGAGATTCCTTTGTAATTGATAATCATTAAAGAATAACATCTCAAATAAATAAAAATTTTCTTTTTACTACATTTGTTATTGCCTAAGATAAAAAACATGAGGGTTTGGTTAACAACCCTTACTTGAATTAAATAAAAATTTTCGGTATTTATTTAATCCAAAATTAATTAAATTAATAAAAAAAAGAGAAAATAAAAGAAATTTAGTCAGAATAACTGCTTCAAAATACTTATGTGTAAATTGGAAGGAAAAAGGAGATGTTATTTATAGAAAAAGCAAAAAAAGAAAAGACCAAAAACAAGCACACTAAAGGATTTTTAATTTAATTCTTTTTAAATGTTAGGGATCTAAAATGATGTTGCTCTCAAACTCTAACTTTAAATCCATCATCGTCATTCACTCCCAGTTATTCAGCATGTCAACATCTTCAATAATCATCCCTTTACCTTAGCACAAGAGCTCTCCTCCACCCTGTTAACTATTTGTGTATGCTATAGCTCAATATCACAAGTTTACGGTTCGTAACAAGTAATAAAATGTGAGTAAAGTACCGTTCCCACGGAGAATGAGCTATTTGACGAACTTAAATTCAAGTTAACTATTATTTGAAAATTAATTAATTTGATGTTCAAAAATTAACTAACTAATACTTAATTTAAAATTCAAAATTCAAAATTAAACTTCAAACTAAAATTAAATTAAATTATCTTATCAAATTCAAAATTCTAATTATTATTCCATTTTAAAAATAATTTAAACTTAACAAGTAGGATTAGATTTCATTAGAATTATTTCAAATGGGCAAAATTTGATTTTAAAATTAATTCTAACTTTTCTTGGTAACCTAAATTCAATCTTCTTCTTTCTCAAGCAAAATAACATTAATGGTTAAATATTATCTTCTCTATTCTCATGAGAAATAATCCTTAACCATTCTAAGCTCAAAAGAATTTTAATGCTCACTATAAAATCTTTTATCTCTAAAATGAATTTCTAAAGTTGTTGATCTTTCAATCTAAGATCATATATAACTCTCACTCATGATATGATTTCAATAAAATAACTAATTAGTGGTCAATCAATCACAAGCATTAAGAACAAGATTCAACAAAATATTAATTCAAGAAATAATTCTATCTATCAATTTAATTTAATACCCATCATCCATAAATTCTAAATCCACCTAATCTCACTAAGGAGATTAGTTATTCATAGCAAAATTAAACATGAAAGAAAAAGAAATGAAAATTTTAAACATAGAATCCATAATATTCAATTTAATGGAATAACAAAGAAATCAAAGAAATATAAATTGAAATTCTAAACCGAAAATAATTGTTTGATCTTAGTAGATGAATCTTTGTAGAAGTGGTTGAATCCTCCCAAAAGCATAAGCCTCCTCTTTTCTTCTTCTTCTTTAATGGTGGATGAAGGTTTTTGAGAGAAAATGAAGATGGAGAGGAATAAACTCTAGGGTGGCTAATGTTGGATGCTGAATTTTTTCACAAAAAATGCTTTTATAGTGTCTTCCCATATTCCAAAAATACCCCTATGGTTTTAGTGAAGAGTTGCCACCTCAACATAAAAAAATTAAGGAGATGTATGACCATGCGGATGATCATGCACATTACTAATGAAATTTCTTTTCAGAGTTTTGAAGGGTAGAAGTATGCAAGGGTGGACGCATAACCATGCAAGTGGTCACGCATATCAAAGTCAAAATTTATCTTTATAGAATTTTGAGAGGCAGGGATGTGCATGGGCGGACACATGACCATGCGAGTGGTAATGCATGTCACTGTATTTTTCACCTTTTAAGCCTTTAATTGCTCCATTTTTGCTCCTCTATGACATTTTACCATTATCCTATTAAAACAAACATAACCCCCATCAAAATAGGCAAAATGTACACCAAAGATTACACCAAATGAGCAATTTTTCATTACAATATAGGATCAAATATGAGATTATCAACTCCCCCAAACTTAGAATATTGCTTGTCGTCAAGCACTGTGCAAGATTCAATTACAAGAAAACTATGGACTCTTTTCTCAGACTTTTGATTCGAAAGAAATTTCATAATGTGCACTCAACATCTATTCCTCAATTCAGTTAGTCATACATCCCACATTACAAAATTGTCTCTAACAGTATATAAAATCAAGAGCTAAAGCAGTTGCACGTTAGATAGGCACATACTCCTGCCTCTTGCTAAGAATACCTAGTTCTTTAAGAACAAAGCTTGTCTCATATGCATGCTTATAAAGTCTTCTCCACTAATTCTAGAAGAATCATTAGATCTTTATAAGTTTATAATGTGGAAAAAAGGATTTTAGCTAAAGTGAAGCTAAACAATTTTCAACAGAAATAAACTTTCCAAGGACAACTAGTACTCAACTTGAGTGATTCTTCAATTTGCTTAAGAATTGTTGCACTATTTCTTTTGTTGCTTTGCCAATCCTCCACAACTTTGAATTTAATTTGTGTAGGGGCATTAACTCAGACATTTACTAATACTAGAGAATTTTCATTTAAATTCAACAACTTCAAGAAAAATTTCAACACCTCTATCACTCTTCTACAATTGTATGACTAATGGTCCTCAAAAAGTTCACATATGATAGGATTGGATTTTAAGGCTTCATATACATATCAAAGAAACGTAAGCCAAAATAAAATTTAAGCTCAAAGGATAAACTAGTGGAAAATTTTAAATTTTGGTGGATATATGGATTGAGCTAGCAAAAATGCTTAAATCATAATCTTCTATCCTAAGCAAGAGTCTTATTTTGCCTCAAAGACAATTCTAAGTATGTTCTAGGCTCAGGCAAAATATTAAGGTTTCCTAATAAGATTAAAAGAGTATGAGCCCTCTCTAAGTGAACATACACCCTTAAAACCATGAATTAAGTATAGTAAGGGAGAAAACTATAATAAAAAATGTATACCCTTCATCCTCAAAGTTTATTAGTCAAAATGTATAAAGAAATTTTATACCTCTCAAAAAAATTTAGATTAAAATATCTATCATCACTGAAAACAGTCCATAAAAAAATCAATTATAGCACAACATAATTCAAACAAGCAAACAAAAGTTTTATATCATATCACATCATCTCAACAATTTTTAAAAACAATAAGACCAAACCTAACCACCAGTATCCAATACCCAAAATCCAAACCAACCATAAAGACCAACCATCCAATCATTATCCCATAAAATTAAAACAAACTGAACATAAAAAAAATATATTCTCAACTAACTAAAAAGAAAAAGGTAATGAAAAAGCATTATTCAAAATTTAGATAACTTCACTATGTGAATCCCCCCAAACTTAGAATAGACGTTGTCCCTAATGTCTAAGGTAAAACCACATCTCATTAGCTAGCGAAGGAGGTGGAGGTGAAGAGCGCCTCTTGAAGAGAATTCACCTTTCCTTTTTGGATTTGTCTTCTTATGAGCAATGGACTTCATTTTTGGAGGCATTGTTAATTGAAGCTGTGTTGAATTTTTCTTCACTGCCAATTTTTTTTTTTGTTTGGGTCTAAAATCCTGCAAAACAACTAAAGCACTATAACACGAACTCACTTAAACAAGATTATTATTGAAACTCAAAATAAAGAAATATAAGTAACGAAAAATACTCATAACATTGAAATTAAATTAAAATAAGCAAATGTAAATTTGGGTTGCCTCCCAAGAGTGCTTGTTTAAAGTCATTAGCTTGACTTTCCTTTGAAGCTCAAGGTGGAAGATCACAATGTACTTCCTTCCCGTCATATTACTTATTGTTGTTGACTTGGAATTATGCTTCCCAGGTTATTTATACTCTTCAATTTCTATTTGTGAACTTGTATCCATAGGTGAAGTGAAATGGATTACTTTAAAGTTTCCTTCCTTTAGCTTGGAGTTTGGTATTGGGCAAACTTTGAGTGAATCTTTTTAATGAAATCTTTTTGAAGAGATTTATCGTTTGCCTCTACTTGGGAATTTTTGGAAGTAAAATCCTTTGGAGATTCAAACGTGTTAAACTCCACCTGATCATCCCTAATTTTTAAGATGAGCTTGCCATTCTTCACATCGATTACAGCTCCTACAGTAGCTAGAAAGGGCCTCCCAATGATAATGGAACATCTACATCTTCATTCAAAATCACAACTACAAAATCGATAGGACTGTAGAATTGTTCCACTTTTACAAGTACGTTTTCTACAAGGCCTTCAGGCTTTACTGATCTATCTGCAAGCTATAATATTATATTGGTAGGCGTCATCTCTATGAGTTTTAATTTTCTATAAATAAACAAAGGCATTATATTAATACTAGCACCTGAATCACATAATAAATTTTGAAAATTAAATTTACCAATTTGACAGGGTATAGAAAAACTCCCTAGATCCTTAAGCTTAGAGGAAAATTTATTTTGTACTAATATGTTGCATTATTCAGTAAGTGCAACTGATGCTATTTCTTCCATCTTCCCCTTCTTAGACAAAAGTTCCTTTAAAAATTTCACATATGTTGATATCTGAAAAAGAGTTTTTATGAAAGGTAAATTAATGTGAAGTTACTTAAAAATTTCAAGGAAATTGTTGTATTATTGATTCCATTTATGTTGTATTAGCCGCTGAGGAAAGGGAATGGGTGGAACGTAAGATTTTATCTCTTGTTTAACATGTGTCTCCTCTTTTTCAACTTCACTTTCTTTGGTTTATGGTTCAGAAGAAGAAATGTGTAGAGCTTAGGTCTTCTGCTTGGAGTCTTCAAGTTGTATGTTATTTAGGAAAATATCATTGCAGCGTTCTCTCGGATTAATTTCAGTTTGGCTTGGAAGTGCCCCTTGTAGATGATTGCTAAGAGAACTTGCTATTTGACCAACTTGAATTTCTAAATTCTTACTTTAGATTGCAATCTATTCTATTATTGATTCCAATTTGTCAAACCTTTCAGAAGCAACTCTAATAAATTTCTCCAAAGCCAATTTATAAGATGATTTACTTTCTTGTGGTTGTACTTAGCTTTGAATTTGGTTTCTTAAAAATGGAGGTTGATAAGGTACCCTTTGGTTACCTTAATCATCACCCCAAGACAGGTATGAATGATGTCGTTAGCTAGAATTATAGGTGCTTCCTAAGGGATCCGGTGAAGCAAAATTTTGATTTTCCATAAACTAGATCTACTTTTGAACTCGACACGCAATAGTTCGATGGTTTTCTCCCTAATTTTCACAACTCACAATAGAAGCAAGATTCACACGATCAAGTTTTCTACCTAGAGCATCTATCTTAGTTGCTAATAGAGATATCCCATCCACTTCATGAACTCCGTCTACCTT
The DNA here is from genome assembly GCA_947685225.1 of Garcia nutans. Taxonomy (NCBI): domain Eukaryota; kingdom Viridiplantae; phylum Streptophyta; class Magnoliopsida; order Malpighiales; family Euphorbiaceae; genus Garcia; species Garcia nutans. The sequence goes on from CANTUV010000013.1 coordinate 7,585,781, forward strand.
CTTAGGCAAAAACATCTCACTAGACCAGTGGTAATTATTTACCACCATGGACTCAAGCAATTCCTGTAACACCCTTATACCCAATATACGTATACTACATACTCCCAACATATATAATATACGAATATAGAATATAAGAATTTCACAACCCATTTTAAACAATCAAATCATCAATTATAAAATCTGTATAACCTTAAAACATTTAGTTAATATCGTATAATAGATGAAACTTTACTTGTTAAAACACATACATTACTTCATTACCAAAAATTTAACCAAAATATTTTTATAGTTTGCAGAATATACATATTTATATACATAAAAATTAATATGTACAAAAATATAAAATATATACATGCTGGCAGTTTGTCTCTAATCTTGATGTTCTACAATCAACTGTACACTCAAAGATCTTAAGCCTAGACTCGACTCCGTTTAGATGAACTCTCCGGCTCAACTGGATCTATCCTGTCACCTGCGCGATGAATCACAATAGCTAAGCTAGAAGCTTAGTGGTACAAACTTTGATAACAATATAATTCAAATGCAATGCCAATGCACAATACATAAGGATATCATATCTCATAACATTATATCTCAATTATATTGCTCAATTATTCCACAATTCTCAATTCACATTAAAGCAAAGACAAGCATGGGCCCAAAAAGGATCTAATATGCTATTCAAATTCCAGAGTTACTGCTTTGGCCTATAATGACACCTTGTGTCTAGCTCTGTAGGCAATATATCCATGGAATAATCCAACTAGGTCTGAGTTTATGACCATGTAATTTCACCCAGCCTAGCTTCAAGGATTTATTTTTGAGGCTTAAGACCCGATCATTTCACCTCAAAAATATTTTCACAGTAACGCCCAACGTCTAGCCCGTAGGCAATTCATAGGCATGTCGCCAAACCCAGAACTCTAAAAATTGAATAACATACTAGGCACACAATTTATTTTTATTTTTCATTTATATCGATATCAAATCATTGTATTATGTTTCCATATATCTCATTTCATTATCGAATCCTTTCTCATTTTCTCATGATCACATTAGGCACAACGCCTCAAATATCTCACTTATATCAATATAGTCATTACCAATGACTTTACATACCATCTTTAATGTACACAAAATAATTTGTATTATCCATACAATTTGGATCATTATCATATTTTGCACCAAGCCTACATTATACATAATGCATTTGTGACATTACAAATCATAGCATATTATTCATGTACCGATCATGTAGTAACTTAACATATTTTTCCAACCAAATGTGTTAAGTCCTAATGTCATGTAAATATAAACAATTATTCAAAGTTTGTACTTACCTCTAAAAGCAACAAACACTACTTTCAACCTCCCCTTCTAAGATATCCCTCAACACTCATATTGGGTAACTCAAGTGTCGCGGCCTCAACCTCACTATCTGCAAGTACGCAGATCGTTAACAAGTAATATAATGATGAGTAGAGTATCGTTCCCATGAGGAGGTTAATTCTAAGTACCAAACAATTAAACAGATTAATATTTGGATAATCAAATTTAATTTATGATTTAACTAGATAAAATGACAATAAATCAAGAATAATTTTCTAATAATTTAAGACTTAGGGTTTAGTCACCTTTATTGATTTATCATGGATTTTCTAAGGTATCAATTTAATTCAGTCTTCCTTTGATTAATGGTTGGATTCTCCTAAATTAAGCTCAAGTCTCTCTCAAGTACTAGAACTAATATCGACTTTAATCCTTACGTCTACTCTCATGATCATAAGTAATTAAATCAATTCATTAAGTTTTATGAGAATCTTGAATTAACCTCTTAAGGGTTTAACCTTATCTCTAAGTGAGAAACTTACTTAAGATTGTTATCTCCTTGGACTAATGTCATGCTTCCACTCTTGCTCCATCACACAACATCTCAAATCAATTAATCATTAGCCAAATAATCAAAGCATTAAGATTAAAGACAACAAAATAATCAAAGGATAATTAAATTAACCAAATAGACATTTATAACTCCATGATAAATTCAATTAAAGGAACCAACCCTAAAAAGGATTAGTTCTTCATTATTGAAATAAAAACATTACAAATATTCAAAATGGTAAATGAAGACATAATTTAAAAGGAGCAAGAAATATCAAACTCTATTTCTTTGAAGAAGATCTTGACTTGGATCTTGAACTCCTTCTTGAAATAGAATTTCACACTTCTAAACTAAATCTCTCATACCTTGGAGGAAGTGTGTTCAAATATAGTATTTGGAAGCTTCTTTAGTGGGAAAAAACTAAAAAGGTTAGGCCACATCTTGTTTGGTTCACCACTAACCCAATTGTTTGCTCAAAGTCATGATTTTTGGCCCCACGGTTGTGGCTTTTGAGTGCCACGGTCATGGCCTGAGTTGGTTTGGTCAGTTTGAGTACTTTAGAGCTGTAAAATGGTCGGTCTGAAAGGCCACAATCGTGGCTTTTCAATGCCACGGTCGTGGCTTTCAATATGCCTCTGAAATATGGAAAATCTCTTCAAAACAGAGCTGAAATCCATGCGACGGTCGTGGCCTTTGTGCCCGACGGTCGTGGCTTTCCAAATGCTTCTGCCTTTGCAATTTCTATCATTGAAAAACTTGGACAGCTTCAAATCAAATCCCATGGCCATGGCTTTTTGATAGCTTTGGCCTTGGGATTCAAAACGACTCTGGACCTCTTGATTTCTCATCTTTAATTCCATTTTCAAGTTCAAAATCATGTATCATGATTTATAAGACTATGTAAATTCATTATTTTCCATTTTTGAGCTTAATTTGACCTCCTTTCCATTTTTTCATGATTTTTAGCCAAAATAAGCTTTTTCTTCATACTTGCAACTCTATTCTTGAAATGATGAATATTCTAGCTTTCACAATAAAGATTGATCAAATTCATTTGATAACAATAAAAATATAACTAGAATAATCATTAAATTATGTGCAAAATATAGTCCTATTAATTCCCCCAAACTTAAATCATTGCTTGTCCTCAAGCAACAAGAATAATCTCATTCACAACAGGCCTTATTAAAACAGTCCCAAAAATTTAAACAAATAATTTTTTTTAAAATTCATTTCTAAATCAATTTTTATAACTGTTCTTACTTCATTCTCCCTTCCTTCATTGAAGAAGTTAGCTAATTGTAACCAATTGTTGCTCTTTAGATAAACACATACCCTTTGCATTCATTAAAAATTTTATATAGTTTAAAGAAATTTGCCTATCTCATATGCATGTTTAATCAAACATTCTCCACTAATAGACCTTACTAACTCAAAGAAAATCAAAAGGTCTTTTTAAGCTTGTAATGTGGTTTAAAAAGGGCTGAGGCTAAAGTGACGCTTAACTTTTTGAATACCTTCCAAGGTTTCGATTGCAGCTTTTCTTAATGGTTTAGGAGAGTTCGTTAATAGATATGATTTTTCCTCAATTGCTTTAGCACACTAGCAGGGAAATTTTATTTTTACTATCTTTTTCTCTCTTTTTTTTCTTTATATATATATATATATTTTATATTTTCCCCCAAAACTTGAAATTTTATTAATGAGAAATCTAAAGGAGCTTTCCCATTTTATTTTCTCTCTCCAATTGAGCATAAATAATAGGATGATATACCAAAAGATAATTAACCACAAAAGGTAGATATTAGTGTTTAATGAGAAAGAACAACAAGCTAAAATATTCAATTTGGCTCAAAGGGGACAATTAGAGGCAATGTTCAAATATGGTGGATATAAGAATTTGGCTACACAAACAATGACTAAATCATCTTTTCCCCTACTTAGCAAGGTTCAATTTCGCCTCTAACTGAGAAACTTACTTAAGATTGTTATCTCTTTGGACTAATGTCATGCTTCCACCCTCGCTCCATCACACAACATCTCAAATCAATTAATCATTGGCCAAATAATCAAAGCATTAAGATTAAAGACAACAAAATAATCAAAGGATAATTAAATTAACCAAATAGACATTTATAACTCCATGATAAATTTAATTAAAGGAACCAACCCTAAAAAGGATTAGTTTTTTATTATTGAAATAAAAACATTACAAATATTCAAAATAGTAAATGAAGACATAATTTAAAAGGAACAAGAAATATCAAACTCTATTTCTTTGAAGAAGATCTTGACTTGGATCTTGAACTACTCCTTGAAGCAGAATTTCACACTTCTAAACTAAATTTATATAGATGAATCTAATCTAATCTATTACATCTCTCATACCTTGGAGGAAGTGTGTTTAAATAGAGTGTTTGGAAGCTTCTTTAGTGGGGAAAAACTGAAAAGGTTAGGCCATATCTTGTTTGGTTCACCATCAACCCAATTGTTTGCTCAAAGTCATGATTTTTGGCCCCACGGACGTGGCTTTTGAGTGCCACGGTCATGGCCTGAGTTGGTTTAGTCGGTTTGAGCACTTTAAAGCTGTAAAATGGTCAGTCTGAAAGGCCACAGTCATGGCTTTTGGCATTGAAGTTAAAACTGCCAACTTGATTTTTCTTCTCTTTCTTGGCTCGGACAGTAGAGAAATCAATCCCACGGTCGTGGGTTTTGAGTGCCACGGTCGTGGCTTTCATTATGCCTCTGAAATATGCAAAATCTCTTCAAAATAGAGCCCAAATCCATGCCACGGTTGTGGCTTTCCAAATGCTTATGCCCTTGCAATTTCTGTCATTGAAAAACTTGGACAGCTTCAAATCAAATCCCATGGCCATGGCTTTTTGACAGATTTGGCCCTGGGATTCAAAACGACTCTGGACCTCTTGATTTCTCATCTTTAATTCCATTTTCAAGTTCAAAATCAAGTATCATGATTTACAAGACCATGTAAATTCATTATTTTCCATTTTTTAGCTTGATTTGACCTCCTTTCCATTTTTCCATGATTTTTAGCTAAAATAAGCTTTTTCTTCGTACTTGCAACCCTATTCTTGAAATGATGAATATTCTAGCTTTCACAATAAAGAATGATCAAATTCAATTGATAACAATAAAAATATAACTAGAATAATCATTAAATTATGTGCAAAATATAGCCCTATCATCAAGTCTCTTCAAAGCCTAAACCAAATCTGATTATAAATAATCACTAAGTGATACATAAAGAAAAATAAGGAAAAGAATTATCCAGGGCAAACTGTACACATGACACGCTCAACAACACGGGCGTGTCCATGACCATGCCCTAAACCCACAACATAGAAGCTTTGACACACTCTAATATGGGTATGTCACTACACGTGAAAATACTCCCACAATACAATAGCTATGACACGCTCAGTGACATGGCGTGTCACTGCACGTGTCAATACTCCAATAACACAGTAGCTATGACACGCTTAGTAACATGGGCGTGTCACTGCATATGTCAATGCTACAACATCAAAGAAGCTGTGACACGCTCAGTGACATGGGCGTGTCACTGCTCGTGCCACCAACACTGAAAATAGAACCATCGACAAGCCCAAATGCATGGCCGTGTCACCGGGCGTGTCAGGCCAAAAATTCTGATATCCAACATAATTGCCACATCCAACTATTATCTTTCATTACCCTTTTCAACTTGATACAATCTCAACCAAATCCATCATTATACCACATAATACTTGTATAAACATCAAAACAACTCAATTACAAGCAAAAATACACAATCACAACCATGACTTCTCAACCCAAAAGTTACACAACCCAAAACTCTTATTCTCTTCACCGAACTTAATCCTTTTCTTCAATCCAACCCCAAACTTCATAGTTAACTAGACAAAAGAACTTCAAACATAACAAAATCAACCATTAAAAATATATTACACCAAACATCCAATTCACACATACAAACTTTCATGGAAATTCAAGGAAACAAGTTAGAAACTTACCAAATATGAAGAAAATTACTTGAGTTAGCAAGAAGTAACTTCTCTCTTTGCTTTGATGGTGATGGTCAGCTTCAATGGAGGAAGAAGAAGATGAAAATAGTGATCATCAACTCCACTACCAACTAACACTCTCATAAACCACACAAATTTCTTCTTTAATTCTCCACCAAGCATATTTATTATTATAATATAATTAACATCAAATATCATCTTCCACTATCCATTAATTAATATTTATTTAAATAATTAAAATATCATTTGACCTTATTAAAATGTTGACTTATATATATTGTATATATCTACATATATACATCATATACACATCCTTCCTTTCTTTTTTTTTCCTTTTCACTTAATTATATATATACACTTTTAAATCATTTAATTAATTTTTAAAAATTAATATTTTCAAAATTTTTAGGATATTACAATTCCAATGCTTCAGCAGTATTTTTATTCATAAGGGCACCTCCAGCAGCTACATTTATTATGCTCCTCAATGGTCTTGTTATCCCATTATAAAAAGTTTGAACAATTAACTAAGTTGGAATCCAATGGCAAGGATACTTCCATTGAAGGTCTTTGAATCTTTCCCATGCTTCATAAAGCTATTCTCCATCATACTGCTCAAAACTAGTAATATCATTTCTGAATTTTATGACTTTCCTAAGAGGAAAATACTTAGCCATGAATCCTTTAGAAAGGTCATTCCATGTCGTGAAACTTTCAGCAGCTTGACCTTGCAACCATGCTTTAGCCTTATCCTTTAATGAGAAAGGAAAAAGACGTAGCCTAATTGCATCGTCACTGACTCCATTCATCTTGATTGTATCACAAATTTCAAGAAAGTTTATTGAATGAGCTATAGCATCATCTTGGTCTAAACCATAGAAAAGCTGTTGTTGAGCTATGTTAACGAGAGCTGGTTTAAGTTCAAAATTATTGGCATTTACTGCAAGTCGAGTGATGCTTGAGCCAATTTGTGGATTGGGCATGGCATGTTCCCTCAAAGTAAGGTTTCTCGGTTAAAGTTGCTGGTCTTGTGGATCCCCCATATTTACTTCTTCGTCACTGGTTTCTTACACTTCAACCTAATCCTCTTCTTTTTGAGATTCTTGTGCCTGAAGCTGTTCTTTTTCTTCTCTTTTTAAGCGAAGTTTCTCCCTTCTTGTTCTATTGTTTGCTATACACTGCTTTTCAACCTCAGGATTATATTCTTCCAACACTGCTTGTCGATCGCTATGCATATAATAACTGCAAAAAAGCAAATGAAAAATAATTAAAATTAAATTCCAAATTAATATTTTTTTTGAATTTAATGTTAACAAAATATTTGCCTTCCCCCGCAACGGCGTCAAAAACTTATTAACGATTTGTATATGCTATAGCTTAATACCGCAAGTGTACGGTTCGTAACAAGTAATAAAGTGTGAGTAAAGTATCATTCTCACTGAGAATGAGCTATTTGACTAACTTAAATTCAAGTTAACTATTATTTGAAAATTAATTAATTTGATGTTCAAAAATTAACTAACTAATACTTAATTTAAAATTCAAAATTAAACTTCAAACTGAAATAAAATTAAACTATTTGATCAAATTCAAAATTCTAATTATAATTTAAATTTCAAAATAATTTAAGATTAACAAGAAGGATTATATTTCATTAGAATTATTTCAAATAGGCAAAAATTGATTTTAAAATTAATTTTAACTTTTATTGGTAACCTAAATGCAATCTTTTTTTTTCTCAAGCAAGAAAATCTTAATGTATAAATATTATCTTCTCTATTCTCATGAGAAAGAAATTAGAAGTTGAAGTCGCAGCTTTGGAAAACTCAATCATTGTCTTATTAGCTTCAGATCTCAACAAGCAATGCTGCGATAGGGAAAGGGCTATAAAATAAGGTCAAGATCCAGTTAATCCTTAACCATTCCAAGCTCAAAGGAATTTTAACGGTCTCTAAAAAATCTTTTTTCTCTAAAATAAATTTCTAAAGTTGTTGATCTTCTAATATAAAATCATACACAGTTCTCACTCATGATATGATTTCAATAAAACAAGTAATTTATGGCTAATCAATCACAAGTATTAAGAATAAGATTCAACAAAACATTAATTTAAGAAATGATTCTATCTATCAATTTAATTTAATACCCATCATCCATAAATTCTAAATCCACCTAATCCTACTAAAGAGACTAGTTATTCATAACAAAATTAAACATAAAAAGCAATAGAAATGAAGAATTTAAACATAGAATTCATAACTCTAATATTCAATTTAATGGAATAACAATGAAATCAAAGAAATATAAATTGAAATTCTAAACTGAAAATAATTGTTTGATATTGGTAGGTGAATTTTTATAGAAGTGGTTGAATCCTCCCAAAAGCATAAGCCTTCTCTTCTCTTCTTCTTCTCTAATGGTGGATAAAGGTTTTTGAGAGAAAATGAAGATGGAGAGGAATAAACTTTAGGGTGGCTAATATTGGCTGCTGAAATTTTTCACAAAAGATACTTTTATAGTGTCTTCCCACATTTCAAAAATACCCCTAGAGTTTTAGTGAAGAGTTGCCACCTCAGTATAAAAAAATTAAGAAGATGCATTACCATGTAGATGATTATACGCATTACTGCTGGAATTTCTTTTTAGAGTTTTGAAGGGCAGAAGTATGCATGGATGGAAGTATGACCATGCAGGTGGTCATGCGTACCAAAGTCAAAATTTATCTTCACAGAATTTTGAGAGGCAGGGACATGCATGGGTGGATGCATGACCATACGAGTAGTCATGTGTGTCACTATATTTTTCACCTTTTAAGCCTTTAATTGCTCCATATTTCTCCTCCAGGACATCGTACTATCATCCTAACAAAACAAATATAATTTCATCAAAATAGGCAAATTGTACACCAAAGATTACACCAAATGAGCAAGTTTTCATTATAAAATAGGATCAAATATGAGATTATCACATCCTCCACCCTCCTCACTTATAGATAAATCATAAAGTCTATTTTTTTAAGTTGAATTCATTTATTTAAATGTCATATAAATAATTAAATATTATTGTGAATAATACTTTCTCATTCAACTGCTTATTTTAAATGATCAATGTACTAAAAGTGTTAAAAAAAATTAAAAAATTGAAAAAATTTGGTGGCTCGATTTAACTCGAACTAGCCCAATTGAATCAGGCTAAAGGTTGAGCCATGGGCAACATTCTTTAGCCAGAGTATAGACCTAACACAAGTATGTTTCACACTAAAAAAAAATTTCAAGCAGGGAGTAAAGACTTGGTTTGACCGAATCCGGAGTACTAGAGAGTAGAGTGGAAATGCTGAAGTGAAGGTAAAACAGAATTGTGAGATACACGCAACAGTCGAGCGCGTAAAACTTCCATGTCTTAGTGATGAAGTTGCCCTATAAATGGCGGGAGCCTCACGTGCATCGAAATTTCTCGCACCCAATCATCTCTCCCATTCTTCTCTTCTCTTGGCGGCAACTTTTCACTATTTACACTCCAAGCCCCTGCAAAACCCTCCAATCTTGCAAAAACCCCTCAAAATCTTTACCTAAGGTACTTACTTTCTGTCTCTCTCTCTCTGTCTCATTTTAATTTATATTTCTCTCCATTTTCGATCGAAGTCTCTTTATTATAATTTCTAGGGTTTCATTTGATTTCTCCATACACGGTAGTTTTTTTTTCTTTTTCTGTGTGCTCAGATACCAGAGGAGAATTGGAGCTACTATATCGGAGACTTCTTCCGATTTAATGGAGGCCACCGCTAGTGTCGTCGCCTCACGCGGTGGTTCTCTGCCGATGCCATCGCCTAGGAAGGAGTGGCGTGCCGTTTCTGATCACCATTCTGTTCGAAACGCTGGTGACGAGGTGGTAGTTTTTCTCCATAATGTTTTCTTTTTGGTTGGTTTGGTTCCTGAGAAAAATGTTGGAAATGGGAGGGAAATTGAATATTTGATGCTTGGAATTTATTTTCCAATTATTTGGTGTTGGTAGTATGTATTTTCTTTTCTATTTTCGCAGCTGCCAAACTTGGAGCTAGGGTTCATTATTTTTCTAGTGTGCTGATGCTGTAAAATAACAGAGTGCTTGTTGCGAACAATTTGGTGTATATGCTTTTGCCTATAGTTTTTCATAGTATCCTTTGGGTTAGGGTTTATTAGTTTGCGTTTATTTATATAATGTAGTAACTTAATTAAATATCTTTTGATGAGAGGGTAACTGTTGACTGGAAGAAGCTACCTTGGGAGAAAATTTAGTCTGCAGTTGGCTTTAGCCTTGACCATTATAGATAATTTCAATTTTTAATAAATGTTCTCCTGTTATATTTGTTATTGATTTTGAAAGTACCCAAATTAATTTGTTGTTCAAATTTTCTTCTCCTTTTGTTTCAGCATTTCTAGGCCATGCTGGGATATGTTGATTTTGTTGGTCATTAAAATGTTGCCTTGTTAATTACAGGAACTGGAAGGATCAAATATGGGGCATTCAGATGAAAGAACAATACATGAGGTAATATATTCTTGTTTTCAAGAAGATTTGGGTATGATGACGATAGAAAATGAACTTCAATTTTTTTTTTTCATGTTCATCAAGGTGCAGCATGGAAGAGAGCCTGCTGATGTGGACTTCTGTTCAATAAATGTGGATGGGAGTTTGGACAATGATATCTTGCAGCAGCGAATTCATAGTATTACCAGACAAAGAGAAGAGCTGCAACAGATGGAGATTGAACTTAAAGCGCAGGTGATTGCGAGATCTGAGATAATGGGAATCCAAAACAGCATTGATGCTCAAATCAAAAAGCATGAAGATGCTGCTGCAAAACTTCAGGTAGAAACCTTTTGTTGGTTTCTTTTGCTAAGTTGCAAGTTATTTTCATCCATAGTAGTGTTGAACAGTTCGCCGGTCTTTTTGTGGAGTTAATTGTAGTCAATTGTACCTTAGGAGAAAGAGACAATAATGGCATAAATGATAAACCCCTTAGTTATGAGTCTGGCTGCATGTGAGCACTAACTTTTAAGATTTACTGCGTGAAATTTTCAGCATGCAGTCACTGAAAATGTCGCTCCTTGAAGTTTGTTAGGTCTCACTCAATGTGATAATCTTTATGCATTTTCTATAATCCATTTAATATTTTTTTGCTTACTTTCTTTTAGGAACAACTCCATGAAAAGGAACAGGCTATACATGAATTGGAAAGGAGAATGGAAGAGAAAGATATAGAATTACATGCCATTAAGTTGGATAATGAAGCGGTTTGTTCATGTGCTTGTTGTGCTGTTGAGCAATGTGTTTTAGGTGAACTATCTGCAGTATTGTCCCTTATCTCATTGTTTGCAGGCCTGGGCCAAAGAAGACCTACTGAGAGAACAAAATAAAGAATTGGCAACATTTAGGTATGTGTTTGGATGGGAATATATATTTTTTTTTATCAAAGTAATCTCAACTTTGGGAATGATGTCTTTTGGGTGACTGAGGCAGGGACCGTCTTTTAGTGTTAGATGAAGTGAAGTGAGTGACTAAAAAAAGGTCACTATGGAAGGCACAGTTTTGTAGATTTAAGATTGTTATTCTATGCTAAGTATTCTTTTAAGTTTTTATTTTTAATTTGACTTTTTTCCAATTAACTTTCTTGAAACCTTCAGATGAAATAGGAACTTTCTAAATTATTAGAGTTAGAGATGGAGGCCCAAATTATTGTTTCTTGACCCATTACTTTCTTGTGGATGTAAAGGAATTGTTAGGATGGAGGCCCAAATTGTTATTTACTTCATTAATTTGTTGTGGATGCAACGGCATTAATACATGGAGTTAATAACCAAGCTAGCGATGACTTTGATTTGCTTTCATATGAATTTGTGGGACTGTTTCTCCTGCAGGAGAGAGCGTGATCATTCTGAAGCTGAAAGGGCACAGCATATACAGAAAATACGGGATCTTCAAGAACATCTTCAAGAAAAAGAGAGGCAGATTCTTGAGTTGCAAGAACAGGTCTATTGATTGCAAGTTTACATTCCTGGTTCTCCATTAAGATAAAATTTATGCTGATATGAAAATTTTAACTTTAGTATAGTAATTTATGTTCTGTTCTGATTTTATATTAGTTGTTGAAAGATAAGTTATTTCAACCTTGCAAGTTCCAGAGGTCTAATATTGTTCGTCTTTCAGCATAGGGCTGATCAGGAGACCATATTTTTGAAGGACGAACAATTGAAAGTTTGGATTGCACGAGTTCAGGAGATGGATGCCTTGCAATCTAACACAAACCATTCGTTACAAGTTGAATTACGAGACAGAACAGAACAATATAATCAGCTATGGCTGGGATGTCAAAAACAGGTTGATTTGCCGGCATTTATCAGATGTTGGTTTATATTCTGATTGTTTGTGCATTTGAATTTATGTATGGTTGCTTTTTTCTCTGTCTACATTGACAAGTTAGTTTCTTCACTTTTGTTCTGAAATGTATTTCTATTTCTTGGTATATCTTTATTGATATAGATTAGTACTTGCTACATGATAAACAGTTTGCTGTTGTTAGTCTTGTTACTAAAGTTTAAGTATGTTATATTGATTTACTTGCTTCCTTCATGGTGTTATTGATGTCAGTTAGCAGAAATGGATAGACTTCATTTGCATACCATGCAACAGCTTCATCTTGAGCTAGCTGATGCTAGAGAAAGGAGTGGATCTTACCCTGATGAGTTGCGAGTATCTCAAGCTAACTCAAAGGATATATCAAAGTTTGGTCAAAACAATAGAAACGAACTAGATGTTAATGGAAGTGGTGCAGCAAGTGCTAGTAATGGAGCTCTTCCAAATGGGAATGCAGATAATGCATCAAACCAGGTAGAATCTGCTTCTCATTGTGGTTATTTTATCACTAATAAGTGAATACTTGCTCAAGGTGAGCTTTAGTGAGAATTTTTATAATCATTTCTATTTATGGTGGACATGCATTTTGATTTTAGGATCTTCGGTGATAATTTTCATACATTACTTTTTATTTTGGAGATACACCGACTACTTGACCCCTTTAATCAATAATATTGGCAATACAACAAACATCATAGTACATCAAGCAGCCTGTTGTATCATTTAGCTTCCAAGTTCATTTAGCTAATACACATCTGGTTGTAGTCTTAGGAAAAATTACCGGACATTCGTCATTCCCTTATGCTTGGCACCAATGGGTTGATTATGTTTTGCCCCTTGGGGAAAAAAATCTAATAAACATTCATGGTCCTCGTTAAACAATTTTGGCTCTGCTTCCTGTGGAATGATGAAATTATGGTCATTTCCATATCATCGAATTAATAGACATTGGCCTTCCCTTTCACTGTCTTTCGGAATAGTGGATTCACCTATACTTTTTTGTTTTGCACATGATTAAAAAAAAGCCTAAAGATCTGTCTGCTTTGGAGCGAACAATTTGAAACCAAGGGCAAGAAGAAGATGACTGTGCGGAAGAGAATGCTGAGAATGGGACAGCATTTAAGTGGATACTTTCCTTTTATTTGCCGTCTCTTGCTCTACCTCAGGTCAATGTTTTGCAATTGGTGGGCAGAATTCCGAGTACTGCTGCAACCTATTGGGGAGATGGCCCCACTAGAAGTTATGAACAAGACCCACTAATGGTTCCAATTGTCCTTAATTTTTGCCTTTGTGATTGAAAAGCCACTTCTCTTCAAAATAATTATTTAAGCACAATAACCACAGCCAAGTACTTCTGAATTGCTTCACTGATATTGAAATTTCATCTTTTCCCTTGAAGCTGATTCCTTACCATGCATATTTTGTTGCTCTACAACTATAAGTTTGGCTTCTTGTAAAAATTGTGAGCGTTTTCGTACAACCTTTATGGAATTGGCATAGTGTTAGAATTAAATGGACAAGCATAGAGATGTTGCAGGTTTTTATAAGAAACAATTGAGCGTGGAGCAATCCTGATATTATTGAACTGGTTGTAAGGGTGGGCTTGGGTATCTTCCAGCAGAACTTTACCTTGGTTGTTTTGGCCTAAGTAGCAATAAATGTTGACTACTAAATCCCAACAAATAGCTCTTTTTGGGGTCTTTTTCCAAAAGCAGCTGCAACAGTACTCCAGACATGCTATTATATCCAAATAACAATAATTTATTTTAACCATAATCTGGCAGATTACTAATCTCTTGTGGTTTTTCTTAGGTTTATTTCGAATGCGTGGGGTTCCCACTAGGTTCTAGATTGGGTTCACTAGGTATTAGTCTCAAATAAAGTAATATTTCATTATCATCATCAATTGCAATAAATACTCTAAAGATTTGTGTATGACATAAATTTTGTCTATTTGGTTAACTGGTCATTTTTAAAATTTTCTGCCACTTAAGCAAATTTTTTATTATAATAGATGAATTTAGATTAATTTTCCTCACTTTTTTAAATGTTTGTACTATCTGGTTTTGTCTGCCAAATATGTTTGGCAAAGTTTGTCTTTCCTATTTGGGCTCGAGTAGCTTCCCAACATTTGTATATCATCTCGCCAAAAATTTATGTCAAGCTTGTGAATGATGCCAAATCTTGCTTTTTTTTTTGCTTGTATTGAATTTATGTGCTTGGGATGCTTAATACTCCACACATGCAAATTGCATTACTTTATTTATAGTCCTGGTAACATGTGCCATAGCCTTGGCTCATGAGTTGCAGCTCATGGGATTGTGCAACTCATGAGCCACATAAAAGCAATTGAATATGCAAGAATGTTACTGGTGTACAAAACTATCTGAGTTATGCTTGGCTTTGGCAGATTGAGCATCTTTATGAGCAAGCTTTCGATAGCTTTAAGTATAATTATAGCTTGAGGCTTATTCTTAGCCAAACCATGCATATGGGAATTTATGATTGAACTAATATTACCGAGACACGTTCTAGTGTTTGAAGTTTATCATGCATTAGTACTTCCTGATATTTAAAGAAGACTTTTGAATAACTTCATTTGAGGTTGTTCTATCATGCATATAATAGTAAGGTATACAAAAAGTGGACACCCACAGCTGTGATGGGGTGTAAGAATTATAAATTGTCCCAAGTTTTTGGGAAACAATAAATGAGGCATGATGTTAGTGTACTCTAAATTTTATTAAGCTAAAGGCCTTGGTTCAAACATAATTGAACTTTTTTTTTATTGTTCATTTAATTCCTATACTTCTTATTTTCAAGTGCACTAGCTAGTTTTTTTAAAATATTCTTGAGAAATTGTATTTCCATGCATGTTATTTCTGAGGAAATTCTTTTTGATACATTTGAGTTTTGAACTTTTTCTTCTCAATGCACTAACTCTCCTTGTAATCATGCTTTGTGTATCTATTTGGTTACATGCAAATTATGCAACAAATATGCATTTAAATCAGGTCTTGTTAAGGCTTTTAAGTTCTACACACTAAACATCCCCTAAAAAGATAATATCACTTGCCAATATAGTTAAGGGTTTTCATGGTGCTGCTATTCCTCCCGTTTTCATGTGCATTTGCATTTGTTTTTTGTATTAAATTTCTTTTGATTTCTTCATAGTTAGGGGTTATCCTGGCGATGTATTTCTCGAATGGTCATGTATGTTCACCTTTTTCTTTGATTTATATGAAAAAATCTATTTATTTTAAGATAAAAATAAAAGAACAAAAATCTATCCAGATGTTAAATATAGAGATCATTTGGTCCCTAATTACCTCTTAAGATCCTCTCAGTAAGATACTCTAGAAATAACTAAATCCTTGTGTGCTTGTATTATTTTTATAGCTCTATTTTTACGGAAAACTTACTCCTGTGAGGATTAAGTTATGACCTACAGAGATCTAGTAGATGATGAGAAAGAGAAAGTTGCAATCGAGTCCTAGTTGCTGTAGGTTTATTTTCTGCACTTAGTTATATCCTAGATGATCAGCCTACAATGTTATGTTGATAAGTGAATATAACTTCGTTTTGTTAGTTGATAGATGCCTGCTCTTTAGTAGGAAATAAAAAAATCAATGTTCTAAAGCTGTATTCATGACTTACAATATTGTCGTGCTTATCATCAGAGCAACCATGTTGCTGGTGTTCCAATTGCTCCATCATCTTTACTTGGGATGCCTACCTACCTTCCACCAGGACAGGTGACTACACTGCATCCATTCATTCTTCATCAACAGGGGATTCCTCATTCTATGCCATCACATGTTCCTCAATCTCATGTTGGGCATTTTCACTCAATACCACCAACGTCATCCCTTCCACAGTGGCAGAACCAACAGGTACTATTAAATTGAAATATCTATCCATTTTGTTGTTCATCAGTTGATGGCATTATGTTTATTCTTCTCTTTTTCTCATCAGATGAGAATGTGACCTAAAAATTTGACCTAATTTAAGCATGTTTTACTCTCTTAATGTTATGAGTATTTTGTTTCCCATTTTTATCAGACTGCAGAGGGTGTGCAATTATCCACGCAGAATCAACTTGCATCATCCCAAACTGATCTCAACCTTAGGAGATCAGATGCAAAGTATGAGTATGAAATATCTGTAAATGGACAAGGCTTTCGTCCAGATTATCTGGATGTTCACATCAGCCAAAGGGCAGAGCCTGATCCTGTAATCTCATCCTTCGCTGTTGGTGAAGCACAGGTTCTGACTATTAACATTTTCTATTTACGTGCAATATATTTTTATAATCATCACTCACAGGGTCAACATATTTGTTTTATTTTCAGGTTCTTGAGTCTATGGACAGAAGTTACTTGGTTCCTCAACCTGAGCACAGCTTACAACAGATTTCTTCCCAATTTACTGATTCTCTAAGTCTGAATCTCCTTGAACAGAACAGTGAAACAAAGGTTCATTACTCTTTTTGCTCAACATCTCTCTACTTTTCTGGTGCCATTGTTTTACTGGTTTAGCTTTGAAATCAACTTGTGAGTAGCAGAGATTTTACTTGGGTAGAATTTCAACTGATGCAGGAGCAAAATGTCTTGAACTTGAATGATCAGGGACTAGATGACCAAGTTTTGACGGAAGAACAACCTAGTTCTTCTGCTAGTGCATCACTTTCTGAAACATCAATTCTTTCAGCTAATCTCAGTGAAGCTATAATCAACAATGGTGCTGGTGTAGCTCTTTCTGAAGCATTAATCTCAACTGGGCAGACAAATATACTGACAACAGGAAAAGCTTCTGAGACTGCCCTTCTTGATGAGAGATCTTTGTTGGCTTGCATAGTTCGCACCATTCCTGCTGGTGGTAGAATTCGGATCAATTCAACGGTTTGTGCTGGCGTAAATAATTATTTGCCCATCTTAACTAATTTTCTATCGATGAAGAATTGACACTAACTTTGATTTTCAAATACAGCTGCCAAATAGGCTGGGCAAGATGCTTTCACCTTTACATTGGCATGATTACAAGAAAAAGTATGGAAAGCTTGATGAGTTTGTGGCTGATCATCCAGAAGTGAGTTTCTGGAATTTGAGATTTTGTTGCATGGTTTTCTAATTATCCAATCTGAAGATTTAAAGTTGTGATTTCAGTTATTTTTAATTGAGGGTGATTACATTCAGCTTCGGGATGGAGCTCAAGAAATGATAGCTGCTACAGCAGCTGTTGCTAAAGTTGCAGCGGCAGCGGCAGCATCTCCTCCTTACTCATCATTTTTGCCTTCTGTTGCTGTTACTCCGATGGCACAGTCTCACCGGCTTAAAAAGGTTCCATCAATTGATTCCAAACACCCTAATGGTGTTACTTTTGTTACTACTGGGGGCATGTCAAACGTAAAAATTTTGAGCAAATCAAAAGATTCTCAGGAAATTAATGGACCAGATTTTGATAGATCAAGTGTAGCAGGCATGCAAAGCAAGGGTTCAATACAAGGGAGGTCTAACTCAAATTTTGCTGGAAAGCAGCAGGGCAGGTATGGTTTCAATCTTTTCTAAATTTTGCAACTATAATAGGCATGTGGTTTTGTGTACCCGAAATAATGAGGTTACTGAACTTACATTTTTGAACTATTGTAGGACAACTGGAGCTGCATTAACCTCTGGAAGATGTAAGTATATTAAATTAATTTGGAAAAATTACATCACTGGTGATGAAACTATTTAAAATTATCATATTGGTGTCTTGATTTTTTTCAACTTTTAAACATAATATTCTCGTATAGGTGTTCTTAGCTATCTTATGTCGCTGTATTGCTGATTTATAACTGTAGATTCTTTAAAGTTGGGAAAAGAACGAGAAATTTTTTTTGTTTATTGAAATACTAAATCAAGATTTTAAATGGAACTGGAGAATTGCAAACCAACAGCTCGGTGACTGGAAAACGCTTAAAATTCCTTGAATGATATTATTTGTAAAAGTTGAGAAACTTGTGGGACAAAAAAAAATTATCCACATACCAAAATGGTAGGAATATCAGGGTTGTAAGTTTTCCTATTAAATCCAGTTATTGTTATAATGAAAATTGATTTTGCATTTATGCCTTTTCAGCTGGTATGGTCTGGCATTACTTGGTTAGTCATAGCTAATAGCTTATATAATTATTATAATTATGTAATCAACTTATGGCTAATTAAGGTCAGTATATTGCTCCATCCTTTTGGAAAACAGTAATCATCAGTCTGTATAGTAATACATTGCTATTCTATTTGCTGTAATTGAGTGGATACGAGGAAGACAAAAAATAAGTTAAGATCATCTGTTCTCTCTCGTCAATAGTTTAGCTCAAGTAATCAACTTTTTGTAATTTGTTTTGGCAGGAGGAACTGTGGATGCATATAGGTAAACTTGTATGGATTTTTACTGGTGCTATGGCAGTCTGCATATGCAGGGATGATTTGCAGTTGAGTTTGATATCGCTAATTCAAATTGCCAGCACTGGTCATTGCAGCTGATTTTCTTTTGATTTTATGCTTTTGAAGAAAACGAAAAAAAGATTTGTTTTGTGTGTTTTATGATATCCAAGATAGAACATTCAAACTCTGCAATGATATTCATGCACAAAATTTCTTATGTGCGGTTTTTTTTTTCTTTATCCCCAATCCTTTATGCAAGTGATTTTCTGAAACGGCATAGCTTTCCTCGTTTTATTCACCTGAAGCCCTTGATATCTGGGTGATACAGTGAGCTAACAATTAGCCAAATTCGTGGACTGCGCATAAACAGGTTTGTTTTTCGGGTGCGCTGGAACTGATAGTGCAACAGTATCTATTTTTCAGGTCAGGGTGGATAAGATTCTGTTTGTTGCATTGTGTTTCAGCTGAGTTGTCAGGTTGAACTAGAAGGGATTTTAGGTTAACTCTATAACTGAAATAATGTTTTCATTTTGAAATACTTAATGAAAAAATGAATATATATATATATATATATACATGTATATAATTATGGAAAAAATGGCATCTTTCATTATATTTTTTTTATAATTTTTATTTTTTTTATCAGATGAATTTAGTCATTTTATTATAAATTCATAATAAATTTATTATTAAGTATGTAAAATTTATAAATTTATAGTAAATTCATTATAAATTTTTTATAAATTCTTTATAAATTAATATAAATTTGATATTTTGATAAATTTTTTATAAATTTTAGTATTTTAGTTAATATTTTATAAATATAATAATTTTAAAATTATTTTTAATTATTTTTATATTTTTGTCAAAATTCTCTAACCATTCTATTTCTAATATTTGCTTATAAACATTGAGTGTTTAAAGTTAATATGGGTTTTAAGTATGAGATTTTTAGTTCTTATTATGAATAAAGCAGGAGGTGTCTAAGATGTTAACTCATGGCCTTTAGAATTCTATAATTCATTATAAATGAAATAGAAAGTAGATGTTTATAATTCATGTCACTTAGAATTTTATAACTCAATTCTCTTGATATTAGATTACATGTTATTAAATTTATTGTAATTTATTTCTCAAGTTAATTTTGTTGTAACATATGTTAATACCTACTCTAGACAAATAATATTGTAGAAGATGACAAGTAATAAAAACTATCTTTTTTTTTCTTTTGTTTTTTTTGCTATATTTGTTTATTTTTTTTAACACGTTATTAGCATGAAATTTTACTAATTTGTTCAAAGCATATAAATTTAAAAAATAGATAAATACTTTTTCTCTTTGGATTGAATCCATGACAAATGATATATATATATAATTGTGGATAATTTAATTACACATACAATTCTCAAAAATGCAAAATATTTATTCCTTTAAAAATGAATGGAGCAATTGTTACTACAATATAATTGAAGATTTTGAAAGAGAGAATGTATTATTATTAAGAGGAATAAAATTGTTATAAATAATGTATTATTTTTTTCAAAAGTTTCATAAAAATTTATTAAATTTTAAAGCTACTGGCCGCAATGAAAATCATATTGAGATTATAAGCGAGATAAATAAAAAATATCTCAATATTATAAATATTATTTCATAAGAAAAATATGAGTACAATTGAAGTAAATTTTTCATTAAACTAAAAGTTTATAAATCAGTGTGGTCAACAAAGTCATTCTAGTTTAATAATAATATTAGAAATTATTGAAAATTTATATGGATATCTATTGAAGAATCAGAAGATTCTTCAAAAAAATAATTTTTTTTGTATGCTTTTAAAAAAATTAATTATAAAACTAAATTAGCTAAAATTAAAATTGAATCACCTGTATTTCTATAATGTATTCATTGTGGTATATGTAGATTGTGTGAACCTTTTAAATATTTTATATGGGGTGGGCATATCTATGATAATTAAAAGAGTAACTAGAAAAAGACTTTAAACATGATTATCCTTTGAAGGAGTCTTAGTGATGGAATAAAAAAAGTATAAAAAAAAATGTATGAGAGATTACCCAAGTGTGGTGATAGTGAAGTTTTTGAGTAATACAAGCAAGTTAAATATATAAAAAATTAAGAGAATAGAATTTTAATTTAAGAGGGATATAAGGAAAAATGAAAAGTTATTTTCAAGATCTTAATGGTAGCCATAGTGAGCACATTGAAGATTTGAATATCACAGCCAAAAAAAAAAAAAAAGAAGTACACTAGATATTAGATTTTCTAAGGTAACACTAGATGATTAGGTTTTCTAAAGTTAAAAAAGTATTGAAGAAAATGAAAGTTGACAAAGCTAGTGGTATAGACGGAATCCCTATTCAGGCATAGAAATGTTTGGAGAATGTAGAAATTTCATGGTTGACTGCATTATTTAATAGATTTTGAATACAAAGAAAATGCCAAATGAGAGGAGAATTTGGAGCACTATTTATGTTTAGACACTTGTTTCTCCTAAATCAATTTGAATTTATGTTAGATTGATCAACTATGAAAGCAATATTTCTTATAAGAGATTTGATGAAAAAGTGCAAGGAGATGAATAACGATTTACATACGGTTTTTATAGACTTGGAGAAGGCTTATCATAGAGTCTCTAGAGAAGTTTTATGGTGGGTTCTATAGTGCAATAGCGTATCAATTAGATATATCTAAGTTTTGAGCTATCAGTATCATTAACATTTGTATAGTTGGAGGGGATATTAATCAATTTCTTGTTTCTAATGGGTTAAATTAAGATTCAACATTAAGTCCATATCTCTTCACCTTGGTTTTGGATGGGCTAATAAGATATCTACAGGATGTCATCCCATGATGCATGATATTTGCGGATAACATTGTGTTAATAAATGAGACCCAAACAAGAGTAAGTAGGAAGTTAAAATTATAGAGAAACACTTTAGAATATAAGATTTTTAAGTTACGTAAAAGTAAAATGAAATGTGTGTATTATAGATTTAGTAATAAGAATGGAGAAATGGGCAAAATGGTTTTAGATATAGTGGCAATGTCTTATGGCACACATTTCAAGTACTTTGGCTTAATTTTTCAAGAGAATGGGGGTTGCAAAAAAGATGTTAACCATAAGATTAAAGCATACATGATGAACTAGAAGAGCATAACACGAGTTCTATACGATTGGAAGATACTAGTTAAATTGAAACGTAAGTTCTACTGCACTATAATATGACCTATTATAATGTATAATAGGGAGTGTTGTGCATTGAAAGAACAATACATAGGTAAGATGTACATTACTAAAATGGGATTATTGAGATGGATGTGTGAACATACTAGAATGAATAAATTTTGCAATTAATGCCTTAGAGAAAAATGTGAGAGTAACTCCTATTAAAGATAAAATCATGGAACATAAATTGAGATGGTTTAGCAATGTGAAACAAAAATCTAGTGACCCACCTATTAGAAATACTAGACAAGTAAAGGTGGCTATATCTAAGAGAGATAGGGATAAACTTAAACTAACTTAGAAGAAAATAGTGCAAAATGATCTTATATGCCTACATTTCTTTGAGGATGTAGCCCATAAGCGCCCCAAGTGGAAAAAAAATTCATATAACCGATTTTAATTAACTTGGGATTAAAATTTGTTGTATTGAATTGAGTTGATTAGTAAAAAATATTTCTTTAATTTGAACCACCAAACCAACTGAATGATTTTATCAAGTTTATATATTTATGTTTTAAATTATTTTTCATTAAAATTTTATATTTAACTTTAAAGTAATTAAGTTTTTACTTAAATTTGAATTCTTATCATAATTAAGTTTTTACTTAAATTTGAATTCTTATCAAAACTAAACCAAGTTTTCTATTCCATCAGAACCAAACTACACAAATATAGTCCTAATTCCTAAGAAGAATAGCCTGCAAGTTATGGGTGATTTAAGGCCAATCTCCATATGCAATGTAACCTACAAAATCATGGCTAAAGTTCTATCTACAAGATTATAACATGTACTTCATAAATTGATTGCGGAAAGTCAGAGTACCTTTATACTAAGGATATGCCTTACTGATAAAGTAATAATAAACTCCGAATTGATTCATTACCTAAAAAGGAAGACTCAAGGCAAGAAAGGGTATGCAACATTAGAAATCGATATAGGTAAGACTTTTGACAGAGTTGTGTGGCATTATTTAAGAGCTCTTATGCAGCAGCTAAACTTTGATCCAAGATGGGTGGACCCAATAATGTCTTGTTTATCATCAATCTCCTACCACATAATGCATGAAGGAACCATGCTTGGACTAATACTACCAAAAAGAGGTTTAAGACAAGGAGATCCTCTATCCCTCTTATTATTTATCTTTTATACTGAGGTTTTGTCAGCTTTGATTAGAAGGAGAGAGCTAATTGGTTATATTAATGGATGTAAGATCGCTGGAGGGGAACTTAATATTTCACATTTATTTTTTGCAGATGATTGCTTCCTTTTATTCAAAGCCACTCAATCTGAAGCTTATTGCCTTAAAGAGTTTATCAAGATATATGCCAAGTCTTTGGGCCAACTAATTAACTTCAAAAAATTCTCTATTTTCTTCCGTGCTAACACTCCACCTGCAGAGAAAGCCTCGATGTGCCAAATCCTAGGCGTGCAGGAAGTCAAGGATCTTGGATTGTACTTAGGTATGCCCACACTCATTAGAAGAAACAAGTGACAAATTTTTCAATATTTGAAAGACAAGATTTGGCAGCGGCTGCATTCATGAAAGAAAAGATTCTTATCAAGGGCTAGCAAAGAGGTTTTGCTAAAATCTATTGCTTAATCTATCCTAACTTTTGTAATGAGCACTTTCTTACTCCCTCGCTCTTTCTATCTTGATATAGAGAGGCAGATGAACAAGTTTTGATGGTCATCAGGAAATAAAAACAGCACTAGAATCTCTTGGATGTCTTGGGATCGTCAAGCAAAACCAAAAAATTTTAGTGGCTTAGGATTTCGCAGACTTTATGATTTCCATCTTGCTATGATTGGTACCAGCAAGCCTGGAAACTAGTCAAGAATCCTAATCTGCTGGTTGCAAAAGTACTTAAGGCTTACTATTTTCCAAACACTTCTTTCTTAAAAGCCCAACTCAGTCCAAATCCAAGCTATATTTAACAAAGTATTTGGGGTACACAAGATCTTGTTATGCACAATGGGAGTCTTTCGAGAGTGGGTACAGGGGTATCAATATATATTTGGATGGATAATTGGTTGCCAAATTAATCCAACCTAAGAATTACAACAGAAGTTCCTCCATCTAGTCGTGTTACTATGGTATCAGACCTTATCAATGGTGGCTGTTGGAACAAAGAGTTGATAGATATAATCTTTAACGAAAGGGACAGAACACTAATTCTCTCCATCCCCTTGTCTAATAGGCAGGTAGCAGATTCACTTATATCGAATAATTGCATTTCAGGTGAATATACTATAAAGAAGGCCTATAAATTTATCTCATCTTGTTATTTGTCAACCAATCAAATAAAGATCATATCTAGTCAGTTATATGGGATATTAAAGCTGCTCCTAAGGTAAAAATATTTTATTTGGCGTGCATGCAATGAGGTTATCCCTACTATGATGAATCATCGAAGTAAAGCCATGGATATCGATCCTGTATGTCCATTATGTAAAGATGTAGAGGAATCAAATATTCACAACCTTCTATGGTGCCTCATTGCTCAAGAATGTTAGAGGACCTCAAAGTTTGGCTATGTTCTTCAATTATCCTCATCCCTTAAAGATTGACTCCAACAAAGATTCAATATGGCGTCAGTTGAGGATTCTAGTTTGATAGCTTCAATATACTGGCAATTATGGCGTACCCATAACCTTGTGTATTGGGAAGGCAGAACTATAAATGTTGGGAAAATTCTCGATCAAGCAACAATTCTAGATGTTGAATATAATGTTGCTCAGTGTGCTCAACAATTATCATCTCGCCCAACTAATGGCATAACTGCAGTTGCAAAATGGACCAAATCAAACTGTGGTTGGTTAAATCTCAATATAGATGCAGCAACATCAGTAAGTTCAAGCACTTAACAGCATCGGGTTGGTACTAAGGAATGATAGAGGAGAGTTCATTGCTGCAAAGGCCTGAAATTTTGTGGGCTCTTACAATGCAATCACAGCGGAGGCAATAGGTTTTAGAGAAGCTTTGAGTTGGATACGTGAAAGGAACTGGCATCATGTGGTCCTAGAGTCTGACTGCTTGGTCTTAGTAAATTACCTAAAACAAGGAGTCTGCCTCAATTCATCATTAGGCCTGGTTTTAGAGGATTGTTATTTACTTATTCCTGTTATTGATGGAGTAATGTTTAGTTATGTAATCGTTCTATGAATATTGTGGCCAAAGGTGGATGCAAAAGCTTATCGAAGGGGAGGGCTTAATTTTTACAAAAAAAATTACGGTGTTTGATTTGTGGTAGGTAGAAACTTTTTCATTGATGCTGCTTGTCGTCCTATTGCTTATCGCCACACCCGCATTTATAGTGGCAGAATAAAAAATTCATCAGAATGCTAAATTTTTATAGAAAAAATATATATGACTTTACTATAAATTTAAACATTTAATATTACAATAGTTCAATAATTAATTTATACTATTAGATTAACTATACTTAAAAAATAATAATTATGGTAATTAAATCTCCCAACTTTGCATATTTTAAAAATTTTATATAATAATCTCATTTTTAATTTTTTAAAAAATATTTTTTTCACATAATATACTAGTAATCGATTATTTATGTATATATAAATTTTGGTAAAAATTTTATAAATTAAAATAAAATTTATTTAAATTTATATATATATATAAATTATATATATATAATTCACATATATATAATTCATTTAAATTTTATACAATTCTTTTAAATTTAAATACATAAATTTATATATACATATAAAATTTACATATATATAAATGTTTGTGTATATATATACATATATATATATTCAAATTCATTTAAATTTAAATACATAAATGAATATATATAAATTCATATATAAATATAAAATTTATAAATAAATAAATAAGTGTGTGTGTGTATTTTATAAAAAAATGTGTGTATATATATACACATACATATATATACATTTATATAATTCATTTAAATTATATATAATTTATTTAAATTTAAATATATAAATAAATATATATAAATTCAAAAATATAAAATTTATAAATATATAAATGAATATGTGTATATATTTTATAAAAAAATGTATATATATACACATACATACATATATATACATCTAACTACACATACATACATACATATATATACATACATACATATATATATATATATGTATATATGTATATGGATGAAGGGGTTCAGAGCCCCCTGGACCCCCTTGCATCCCTTTCGTCCGTCATTGATTGTGGCTCCCCATTTGGCAAGAGCTGCACTTTTTGAGTTAAATGTATAGTTTGGTTGACTAACCCTTCCCCATGGATTGTTAATTTTTTTTATATTTCTCATCAATAAATTTTATCTACATTTCTTCAAAAAAAAAAAAAAGGAAAAGAATTCTTATCAAATTTAATATAGATTATATATATATATATATATTTGTTTTTTAACAATTTCGATTATTTTATTGTTTACGACTGAAATTTAATATTCTCTTACATTAATTTTAATTGGATTTCACATGGATTTTTAATTAACAATGTTATTTATAAATCTTTAATATATTTTGTAATTTACATCAATTATATTATTTTATTGATTAAATTTATAATTTATAATTTTTTTATTTATAATAATTATAGATACTCATGACTCAAATCATACATTCATTGAAATTACATTGAAATTACGATATTCCTGACAGAAATTCAAAGTGCATTACCTACATTTAAGGTATAAATTTGAAAATTGTATAAAGTAGTAATTATCAATTTAGTAAATTTCAAAACCAAATCCTCATTTCTGAAGATAAAAATAAATAAATAAATAAACATACTTGCAAAAATAACAAGTTTACAAGTCATGAATGAAGCCAAGTCATTAAGATTTATGAAACATATGAAACATATAACAAACTTATCTCTTTTCTATATGTTGTTATTTGTTAACTGGTAATAACTCTTAAGAAAATATTATTAATGTATATAGTAAATGAAATGGTTGGTCGATAGACTTAGTATCTCCCATTGAACTACTTTGTATACATTATACTAATGGATGTGTCCTGCAATGAACAACTATGGCAGCTTCGCTGCACATTATACATCTGCTTCTAAATCATAAACTACATCGGTTTACTAAAATTGTATTGTGCAATCAGTTTTATTGGTACCAACGGGCTCTTAAGACATTCTACTTAGTCGCCAAGAAACTCATGCATATTGGAGGATGAATTTTAGCGAATGCAAGTATGGATGAAGGGAGAATCCACAGCCCATCTCCGCAGATTAAGCCAGAGGCCACTGCAGGAATCATCAAACCTGCCTTTCTGCTCTTTAGCTTGTGCCATGCAAACACTATCAAACTTCCCACACTCATATCAATTGCAAAATACGCCCCAACAAGGAAAGGCACTGCCATAGCCATTGGTAGAGGGATCCATTTTCCAACTTCTTTAGGGGATAGATCCCTTATCAAATTGGCTAGAATAGCAAACGCAAAAAACCCATAACAAAGCTGTAAGCAGTGCCGAGGAAGGGCTGAGAATCCTTCAACACCAAGAATTGCCATGTTCCTATAGATTATAGCATATGGAGCTTTATACTCGCCGTCAGGGTTTCCCACATCAAAAGCCTTGTAGAAGAGAAAAAATGTAAGTGGAGCTACAACACAGCCTATTGCAGTCCCAATGGCCTGGCTAAGAAGCATCGTCCTAGGAGATGTGAGAGTTAGATGGCCAGTCTTAAAATCATGCATCAAATCAGAAGAAATAGAAACAATGGATTTAATTAGGCCACAGCCAACAAGTCCTGCCACAACACCATTATTTTTTCCAGCCAAGGCTGCAAGAACAAAAAGAGCCACCTTCCCATAGTTATATGCCATATTCATGTCAGTCAGACCAGCACCATATGCATTGCAGAAGCTAAGAGATGGTGCAAGAATGTAGGCAACAACTACATAGTACCACTTTAGCTCAGGAAACATGAGAGGAATTACAATGATGGAGATGATGGAGAAGATGGTGTATCCTAAACATGCGACCCATATTGGAATGGTCTCTCTCATGAAAACTTCATTTCTCCGAAGATCATCAAGAGCTTCATTCTTCATATCTGAAACCGCATTTAGAATATTGAAGTTAGGAATATTATGATTGCTCCGCAAGGTATGGACAAACCTTGAACATGTTTATGGAAGGATATGGATATGAGATGACTATGAGCCAACACCAACACGGGACACATGTAATGA
Organism: Garcia nutans; assembly: GCA_947685225.1. Lineage (NCBI taxonomy): Eukaryota > Viridiplantae > Streptophyta > Magnoliopsida > Malpighiales > Euphorbiaceae > Garcia > Garcia nutans. The sequence continues at coordinate 7,613,996 of CANTUV010000013.1, forward strand.
TACAACACAAATATCAGATGTTTAATATGATACAGACGTCATGCCGACATAACTATTCTTATAAAATTATAACATGATATATGTCAAATGTCCAAATGAAACACATGCAAGTGTCCAAAAATAAAATGCTGGTCCTTCATAGTTCTTATCAGTTGAACCCAACATTATCCATAGCTTGTTTCAATTAGAGTCACCAATACGTGCAAACTAATTACAGTGAGCTAAATCAAGCAAACACCAATTGCAATATGGTACATCATGCTAGAAGGGAGAAGCAGGTAAGTGGAAGAAAATTGTTTAAGTTGTTCAGCGGGTCTTCACTATATTAAGGAATGCAACTGGAAATATCGGCACTGAAATAAACAGGAGGGGCCACGACCAGGATAACATCTGGTAGTGACTTACATGTTTTGGGATTGTTATTCTTTGCACTGGAACAGATTTTATTGGCAGTGAAGTAGAGTATCTTCAGAAAATTGTAGAGCCCATCTCCTAGGATTAGAGAGATGGAAATAAAAACCTGCAATAGTCATTAAAATATTGACTTAGAAATTACCATTAAAATACCATAACAAACCAGTTAATTTGAAGGTTATTAGGAAATGGAGAATTTAAACTAAAAGGTCTTAGGGGTGAACCTTGTAACCATTTAGACTCTTCATGCTGCTTTCTGGTAAAGTAGCTGGGAACCAATCTCCTTTAAGCCCACCTATTAGTGGCCACATGACTGCCCAAGAAAGTACCGCACCAAGAAGCAAAGACATATTCACAAGATGGGAACAGATCATTCCTGCTCCAACGTAAGTCATACTGAAATCAAAGTAAAATCTGCAAAATTCAATTCTTTAATCAACCACAGATAATGGAGAACCAATCACAAGTAGAGCCACAGCAAGTAAAAAAGTGAAGCACTGACGTCTTCCTCCATGCTTCCAATCCAAATGTTGGGAATTGAACAAACCCACATTTGTCTCCACCAGAGTAAAACCATTGAAAGAAAGCCCAAAGGAAGCTCATTGAAAAGAACTTCATGAACCCATGAACCTGCTTCCTGCAAGGACTAACTTGTTTTATCATTTCAAGCTCAAATCTAATTCATACTCGATTGGCAGAATCAAGAATAGCAGATATTTACCGAGCAATGTTGTCTCCTTTAGGAGTATGGAACCCATTAATGAGAACTGCAGTAGCAGTTCCACTTGGATAAGTTAATTTGTAGTCTATTATCATGATCTGGTACAACAAAAAATGCATGATAAAAGAGCAATTATAGTTTCACAAGAAAATATTTACCAAAAACTTGAGTTTGAATGCTATTAGCTCAATTGAAGGTACAACATTATAATATACAAAACTGTAGTTCAATCATCGAAGAGGATAGCAAAAACAATCAAGGGGGAAAAATTTTACCCTCCTAAGAGGAACCAATGCCAGCAACCCAACAAAACTGCTTACAAAGAGGAAACCAGTCATCCAACCAATCCCAGGCTCTTTTGTGCTCCCAGGAGAATTCCCTTGTGTATCAACCCCAGCTTGCTCATACGTCTTCCTGTTCAATCCCAGTAGATAAGACCCAAAACCGCCTGCAATTCCAGAATTGGTACAGATTGAGAAACAAAATACAAAATCACAATTTTCTAAAACAGAAAAAAATTAATAGAAGTAGTTTAAATCTCCAACCTCCAACAGCAATACTATAACAAGCAACAGCACAAGTCTGAATTATGGTATTCTCTTGTCTAGTGAACGGAGTGGTTACAAAACCAGCCTTCTGAAGGAACTTAGTCCAAGTTCTAATGAAAACAAAGGCTAGGAGAGCAGCAGAAACATTGAGATTTGGTACTAAACCTGTGGTGAGGTTTAGCTTCATCACTATCACACTGTAAATGATGCCAATTGCCAAGCTGGCTATGACCCCTCTAACTGTGACCTGTTTAGTCCATGGAGCAATTCTAATTACATCCTCCGACTCATTTTTTATCTCTTCCAAGTCCTCTTTCTCAAACTTGTCAAGCTCTTCCATTTGTTCTATGTTCATGTTTCCCATTTCATTATTCATCATAATATTCCCCCTAAGACAAAAATATATGTATATAAAAACGGACACTCTTTTAAATAACGGAGCAAAATGTGCTAAAATATACAAATAAAGAAAATCTTACCTTTAAGTCTTCTTCTTGGTCTCCTTTATCAGTTACGAAATAAACTTTTTTCAAAATATTAATGGCAAATCTCAACCAAACATTAGCCAAATGGACATAACAATCCGAAAACTTGCAGAGAAATGAAAAGTGAAACCTATTAAAATCAGCGTACAACGCCGAAATTGTATCCTCTGACTTGACTTAGAAAAGAAAACAGACAATAGCCCACAAAATCCAGTTCGGTCCTTGCATGGAAGGAGAAAACATCAGCCCAGATTGAGCTTTTCAAATACAGTCAAGATGAGTATTAAATGCCAAGAACAAAAGCAATACCACAAGTGGGTAATTACATTTACATGATAGAATTAGCTTAAGTTAATATGGATATATAAACAAATCCACAATCTTACTTCTCACCAACCCAATAAGCAAATTTGAAGAGTAAAAAAGACCCATCTTTAGACGTACTACAAAGAAGTACAAAAATTGGTGCTTATAGTAATTTGCAGTACACAAAAAAAAAAAAAAAAACTCAATAGTTCAAAAGATGGAATCAATAATACATATGTATAAACACATGTCAGGCCTCTAATTTTGATCCCATGTACTGCTAGTCTAGTTGACTTAACCCACATCCGCTACTTTCTTATCTCACTTCATTACCGATGGACAGAGACGGACAAAACCAAAAGGTAGGTTTGAATATGATACTAATGGAAGAATTAGGACTACACTTAAAAAAAGTGGACTACACTTAAAAGAGTGGACTACACTTAAAAAAGAGGACTCTTTTCTTTGCTGAGGCGAGTGACTTAAACACCAAATCTATCAAAAAGAATTCACAAAATTTCCAATGTAAAAAAAAAAAAAAAAGACGGAGGTGTAAGAGAGGAGGTTGATATTTGGGTAGACAATCAGATTGCTTACAAAATATGGGATTCTTTGCGTTTTGATCTGATCCAATGGTATACAGTTGGCGCTGACCTCACATATACGACCTATGTCCCCACCTCTTCCGTCACTTTGGTGTTTCTTTAATTATTCCTTGATGAATTATTGATATAAAATATTTTAAGAAATTTTTTAGGATTTATATAATATATATATATATATATTAATTTATGTAATTATTAATAAACCAATTTTTATTTCAAAATAACATTTTTTAAAGTAACTTGTATTTATTTAAATATATTGTTTTTTATTTTAATACTAATACAACACATTTTTTAAAGTAACTTGTATTTATTTAAATGTATTGTTTTTTTATTTTAATACTAATACAACACGATTATTATATTACATAAAATTTCAGTTTATTGAATCAATTTCGATTATTATTTTAAACTTTATTATTTTCAACTTATATCAAATTTGATGATTTGATTTAAGGGAAAAAGAATAATAATCTTTCTATTTCCAATATACAATTATGATAATTTATCTTTTGAAGGGATGCACATTATGTGCTCACCAATCATTGAAAAATTATATTTTTTTTTAGTCTCCAAACTTTATGTAATTTATTCATTAAGCTCATAAATTTTTATTTGACAATATTAAGCTCTTAAACTGTATATTTTAGTATTTTTGACTAAAGTTAAACATCGCCAAACACTCACTGTCAAAAATAAAAAAGTGTGTATTGCAACATGCTACCAAGGCTTTAAATACTAGTTATTTTGTTACGGAATAATCGATATGTAATGAAAATCTAAGATACTGGTACAATTTTGGCCAATATAGGAATAAGATTTTTCTAAAAGTTATAAATCACACCGAATCGCTCTAAAACTCGCTAAAACAGCGAATCATCTTATTTGGAGCGATTTTTTGTTAAGTGAATCAGCGATGAAAGGAAGTTAAAGATGTTTTATTTTGGTTAACTGATTTTGCAAAATTAAAAGAAGAAGAAGAGAGAAATGTTTTGGTTTAGTAGGACTAGAAGAACAAGGTGAAGAATTTTGATTCTTTGAAGTTGTTGAAGAGAGAAAGTTTTGTTGTTTTGGGTCAAAACTTTGAAGTTGCAGAACAACAGAAGAACTTTTTGAAGAAGAAGAAGTAAAAAAATTATTAGGACCACTGGATTATTAAAAAAATAAATAATTATAAAATAATTAAAAAATAAAAATAGAAATAAATTAAAAAACCAAAACAAAAAAAAATTGGTCAGAAAGTTGCGGTTTGAATTGGATTGGATATTTTTTCTTGTAGTTTTAATAAGTGCACAATCATCATCATCATCATCATCATTATTATTTCTAATTTAGTAATATTATTACATAAAAAAGTGTAACATGTGTTTAATTATTATTAAAAACTATTTAATTATTTGTATATAATTATTTTTAAATAACTTTTGATAATAATTTGATCTTTTTTTTATTATTATAGATTAATTTTAATATATATTATAAAAAATATTTTTTATTTTATTTTGGTCCTATTTATTCAGTTTTACTGAGTCAATCGCTCGATTCGTTCGATTCCGTGATTTGAACTATATTCACAATAGCGGTAGCCGATTCAAGCCATTTCAGCCCGATTTCATTTCACCGCGATCAATTTTGATTCAGCGATTTAGAACTCTACATGCTGCTCCTTATAAAAAAGTGAGTTTTGTGAAAAAAGGTGAATTGGGAAAGGTGATCCCCCATACATCAAAGATTTCACAAACTAGAATCCCATTTTGGGGCATCTCATCACGAGATGAAATATTTGCAGTCCTTTGACATCGATCACAGCGGTTTACAAATTCGTAACTATCCCTAAACAAAGTGGGCCAATAAAATCCTGATTCTAGTACCTTTTGTGCAGTTCTATTGGCTCCCATATGACCACCAGCTGGTCCAGCATGGCATTGACTAAGAATGTTCATTGTTTCGGGCCATGCCATACATCGTCGGATCATGTGATCCTTACATAATCTAAAGAAAAAGGGATCCTCCCAAAAGTAATATTTTAAATCAGAAAAGAATTTCTTCTTTGCTTGATAAGTCAAGTCCTTAGGAAGTTCCCTAACAGCCAAATAGTTAGCAAAATCTGCAAACCAAGGTGTTTCAAAATTTAAGTTACTTACCTCACTTACCATGACATACAGCTGCTCATCGGGGAAGTGGTCATCAATGTCCCCTTCTTCAAACCTCTCCAAGGTTGGATTCTCCAAGCGAGAAAGGTGATCTGCTGCAAGATTTTCAGCTCCCTTCTTGTCTTGAATTGTCAAGTCAAATTCCTGCAATAATAAGACCCAACGGATTAGCCTCGGCTTTGCATCAATTTTCGCAAATAAATACCTCAAAGCCGAATGATCTGTATAAACAATCACTTTTGACAAGATTAGATATGATCTAAACTTGTCAAAAGCAAAAACCACAGCCAACAGCTCTTTCTCTGTAGTTGTGTAATTAGCTTGAGCTGTGTTTAAGGTCTTGCTTGCATAGTAGATAGGCTAAAAATATTTCTCCTTGCGTTGACCCAAGACTGCTCCCACTGCAAAGTCACTTGCATCACACATTAGTTCAAACGGTAGACTCCAATTGGGAGCTACCATGATTGGAGCATGGGTCAATTTCTCCTTAAGAGTTGTGAATGCTCTCAAACATTCCTCATCAAAAACAAAGTTCACATCTTTCTCAAGGAGTCTTGTTAATGGACGGGCTATCTTAGAAAAATCTCTAATGAACCTCCGATAAAAACCCGCATGTCCTAGAAAACTTCTGATGGCCTTCACAGATGTGGGTGGTGGTAACTTCTCAATTATATCTACCTTTGCCCGATCCACCTCAATTCCCTTGCTTGAAATTTTGTGTCCCAACACGATTCCCTCTTGAATCATGAAATGACACTTTTCCCAATTAAGCACTAAATTGGTTTCCTCACATCTCATCAAGACTCTTTCAAGGTTTTCCAAACATCTTTCAAATGAGCTGCCATAGACCGAGAAATCATCCATAAACACCTCCATAATATCCTCTATAAGCTCATCAAAGATTGCTACCATGCACCTTTGGAAAGTTGCAGGTGCATTGCACAACCCGAATGGCATTCTTCGATATGCGAATGTCCCATATGGGTAGGTGAATGTAGTTTTCTCTTGGTCTTTCGGGGCAATAGGAATTTGAAAATAGCCTGAAAGGCCATCCAAAAAGCAGTAGTACTCATGGCCGGATAACCTCTCCAACATCTGATCAATGAAGGTAAAGGAAAGTGATCCTTTCTAGTTGCATCATTCAATTTTCTGTAGTCAATGCAAACCCTTCAACCGGTAACTGTTCTTGTTGGGATCAGCTCATCATTTTCATTAGGGACCACTGTCATCCCTCCTTTCTTTGGTACTACCTGAACTGGGCTTACCCAAGAGCTATCCGAGATCAGATAGATAATCCCTGTATCAAGTAGTTTTTATCACTTCAGCCTTCACTACCTCTTTCATCTTCGGGTTTAGTCTCCGTTGCGGTTGCACTACTAGTTTGAATTCATCTTCCATCAGTATCTTGTGAGTGCAATAGGATAGACTGATACCCTTGATGTCTGCTATCTTCCAAGCTATCACTTGCTTATGTTTCTGTAACAACTGAATAAGCTTCTCCTTCTGCTCAAAAGATAGGTGGGAACTCAGAATTATTGGCAATTTCTTTTTCTCCGCAAGAAATCCTTACTCAAGGTGATCTGGAAGAGGCTTCAGTTCAAAGTTGGGTGGATCAATCACCGATGGTTTGGCTTTTCTTCCTTTGGCATCTCAATGGTCTCATATGCCCTGCATTTGAATGATTTGCTTGCTTCAAGAAAAGCAAGCTGCTCCATTACTTCTCGATCCTCAACATTTTCCTGCAATAAACACAACTCAAGAGGATCCTTGGAAACAATGTTAGTGACACAATTTATGGTCTCATGCTCAATAACATCATTGCATGATTCTGCCTCATCAAATGAAAGTGAATGTTTCATGGCATCATGTATCCTAAAAATAACTTTCTTATCACTCACTCTCAAAGTTAAAGTGCCATCATGAACATCGATAAGGGCACGAGTTGTATTTAAAAATGGCCTACTAAGAATAAGTGAAACATCCGCATCCTCATCAATATCAATGACAACAAAATCATTGGGAAAAATGAAATCTCCGACTTTTACCAACACATCCTCTATAATGCCACGAGGGTGGAATACCGATTTATCAGCAAGTTGGATGGTCATGAGTGTTGGTTTAAGTTTACCAATGCCTAACTCTTTAAACATTTTATAGGGCATAACACTTATGCGAGCCCCCAAATCAGCTAATGCACTTTTAACCTCAAGATTACCTATCAAACATGGAATGGTAAAACTACCTGGATCTTTTAACTTCTTAGGTAACCTTCTTTGCAAAATTGCCGAATTCTTTTCAGATAAATACACTAAAGACACTTCCTCAAGTTTCCTTTTGTTAGAAAGGATATCTTTCAAAAATTTAGCATACTTAGGCATTTGTGACAAAGCTTCAGCAAATGGAATATTAATGTGCAATTGTTTAAAAAGTTCAAGAAACTTACCGAACTGAGCATCAATCTTGTCCTTGTTCAACCTTGCCGGATAGGGTATTCTAGGTCGGTATTCCTTCAAATTGGGGCTGCTTTCTTGTGCAGCTTTCTCTCCATAAGTGACAGGAGGATCATCTTCTTCTTTTTCTTGTACTTCAGCCCTTTTCTTTTCCACATTACCCTTGATCTCTTTTTCACTCCTTAGTGTAATTACCTTAAGTTGTTCTTTAGGATTTGCCTCAGTGTTGCTAGGTAAACTCCCTTGTGGTCTCTCACTGAGCATCTTGGCAATTTGTCCCACCTGATTCTCCAAATTATGAATAGAGGCTTGCTGATTTCTTAGGGTGGTTTCAGTTGATTGGAGCCTAGTTTCAGAAGCTGCTATAAATTTCTCCATCATGTCCTCCAAACTACTCTTTCTTGGAGGGGTTGTTTCTTGATGTTGGGGCTGCTGGAATCCAGGAGGAGGTCTTGGATTATTTTGATTATTCCATGAGAAATTTGGATGATTTCTCCACCCCGGATTGTATGTGTTGCTGTAGGGGTTATTCTGCTGTTGCCTTGGCATATTTCCAACATAATCTACTTGCTCTTGCCTAGCAAACATGTTACCACTTTGTCAATCTTGAATTTGATGTCCACCCCCACACCATTCACAAGACATCACCTGCATTACTTTCCTAGAAGAAGAAGCCAAGGAATCAAATTTTTTATTCAATGCTTCCAATTGGGCTGTCAAAGCAACCACAGGGTCTAATTGGTGTGAACCCATGACCTTCAGCTTTCCTTATTCCCTTGGGGCTTGCCACTGATAATTGGTGATAGCCATGTCTTCAATTAAATCCCTTGCTTGTTCAGGTGTCTTGTTGTTTATGGTACCACCAGCTGCTGCATTAATGGATTGCTTACTTACATAATTCAACCCATTGTAAAATGTTTGAATTTGAAGCCATAGTGGAAGTCCATGATGAGGACACCTTCTCAGCAAATCTTTAAATCTTTCCCAGGCATCATAAAGGGTCTCACCATCTTGCTGCAGAAAGGATGAGATATCATTCCTCAACTTAGCAGTTTTGGATGGTGGGAAGTATTTCTCTAGGAATTTCTCTGCCAACTGACCCCATGTGGTGAAGGTCCCTGGAGGAAAAGATTTCAGCCACTTCTTTGGTCTATCTCTAAGGGAAAATAGGAACAACCTCAGCCTAATTGCATCATCTGAGACATTATTTATCTTGAATGTGTCACATATTTCCAGAAAGTTCTCAATATGTGCATTAGGATCTTCATCAGGAAACCCATAGAATTGGCAAGTCTGCTTCACCATTTGAATTACATTTGCTTTTATTTCGAAGTTGTTTGCATCAACTGTCGGCCTCCGGATACTAGATTCAGCTCCATTGAGATTAGGCTTAGCAAACTCCTGCATTGTTCTTGGTCCAGCTCCTTCCATCACTTCAAATTCTTCTTCTTCGTCTATTTTCAGATTTATTTCTGGTTCTGCGTCTTCCAAAACTGCCTCCCTTTCTTCCTTTCGCTTTCTCCTTAATGTTTTTTCTAGCTCTGGGTCTAACTCAAACAATTGGGATGAGTTACCTCTGGTCATAAATAGGGAGGAATACCTAAAATGATAATCGACAAGCAAGAACCAATGTTAAAAACAAATGAAAATAAAAACTAAATCAACAGTTTTGATTATATTACTAATATTGAAACCATTGTCCCCGGCAGCGGCGCCAAAAACTTGGTGCGTGCCGTTATGCTATAGCAAATACTGCAAGTGCACGGGTCGCCCAAGTAATATAGTAGTGAGTGAGTTATCGTTCCACTGGGGACAAGGCCAAGTACTAGTTCAAACCTTAACTGTTGTTTAGCAAATTAATAGTTGTGTGATGCTTTGTAATTAAAAACAACTAAATTAATAACTGGAAGTAAGGGAAAATTAAATGTTATGCAAATAGGATTGATGATAATAATACTATCCAGTTATTGAATCCCCCTAGCCTCAATGATATTTATGAACAATCAATTCAGTTAAATCATTCAATAGAGTTGAGTTGGCATTCCTCTAAATTAGACTAAAACCTCTCTCGAGTGAATTAATCCCTAATCACTAAGTAGAGTGTCGGAATCTCTTCTCAAACACAATTAAATAGATCATGCATTAAGAACAAGGAACTATAAACCAAAGGATCTTGTAAGTCTATCTCTAGTACCCCAATCAATCCTCAACCCTTATGAGTAATCAATTCATATCAAGCTTTCTCAAGTCAATAATATGAAAATTACAACCAATCAATAAGCATGCTATTATCAATTGGAAATAAATCATTAAGCATCATAAGAATAAAACAACTCAATCAAATAATTCAACTAAATATAATTATTCAATCCATACAAATAAGCTAGGGTTCATCAATATCAAGATAGAGAAGGAATTAGTTCATGTTCAAAACCAGAAAAACAGAGCAAGATAAATGAGTAAAAGAAACCAAACAATCCATGGCGAATAATTTGTATTTCTTCACTTCAATCCTTGATTTTTGGTTTAGGGCTTGTACAAGATGCGTCTCCTTCTTCAAACTCAGCTCAAAACCCTCCTCTTTGCTTCAGTTGTTGGCTCCTTCTTCCTTGTTCTAGCTCTCTCGTTTCAAACTCCAGAATCCCCTTAAAACTCCCTCTTCTTCTCCTTTTTATTTCCCACCAAAGCTCACAACCCCTCTTCCAGCTCACCCTCTTTTTCTTTGTCTCCCACATTTTCTTTGTTTTACCTTTCTTTTCCTCAAATTAGGCAAGCTTTTCTTTTGTCTATGAAGACTTTTGGTAAAAGCTAGTCTTTATTCCCCACTTGTTCCTCAATTCGTGCAAAGATTTCAACATTTTCATAGGGTGACACGGCCAAGCCATGAGTGGCTTGGCCGTGACTCATGTTTTTCTTTGGGACACGGCCAAGCGAGTTGGCCGTGTCACCTTCTGCCTTTTTCTTTTCTTTCTTTTCCTTTTGATTTCATGAGGTGACACAGCCAAGCTTCTGGCCGTGTCACCTGGGTGTGTCACCTTTTGCTTGCCAATTTGTTGATTTCTTTCTTTGCTTTCAAGTGGTGACACGGCCAAGCTTGTGGCCGTGTCATGTGACACGCCCACAGGCTTGGGCATGTCACCTGGGTGTGTCAGCTACTGTCTTCATTTCTTTCCTTTCCTGCTTGGTTCTTTGGCTTATGTTCTTTGGGTGAGACACATGGCCAGTGACTTGGGCGTGTCACCTGGCCATGTCAGCTACTGCCTTCAAGTTACTTTGAGGGACACGGCCAAGCTCACTTTGGCTTGGCCATGTCTTGCTTGCTTCATGCTTTTTCTTCATTTTTTTGATCATCCAAGGGAGTTTTTGTACTTTGACCTAAAACAAACACATAAAACAAACTTTAAACCAAAATCAAATGAAACATTAACTAAAAACACAAAGAAATCATACTAAAAACAAGTATAAAAATGCTCTTATCATTAAACTACTTTAATCCTTCGCAACAATGGGATCACCGTCAATGCAAAGAAGATTGCTACTTTGGTGAAGGCGACTAATGTAATGGTGGTGCGTAATACTCTCACACCCATATATATCATCGCACATATATAGAACATAAGAGTGCTATAATAAAATAACAATGGAAAACATTAACTTATAGATTTTAGTTTAGGAATAATAATATTCGACTCATTTAAAAGTTAAACATTATAAGCAAATATACATTTATATATTGATAAAATAATTAATAATGTTAGCTAAAATATAGTTTAATTGAATTATATAATAATTATGAGAAAAATTTGGCAGAGTTTTGTTCATAAAATAAATAGAATCAAAACTTTAAAATAGGAAAATCCTGTAAGAAAAGCACTTTTAAAATTCATACATTTTCATATAACTGTTGAACTACTTCAATCTAAAATATTTCAAGGCAACACAATTTTTTATACATTATTGTTTTGATCATTTATGTATATATTTTTAGGCCAATTTTATTAGCTTTTAGTTAATTTTTTCTTTAATTTGTGTTTAAGATTACTTGAAGTGTTTGATTTAGGTTGAAGTGCAAAAATGGAGCTTAAATTCACTTGTTGGATCCAAAGTTGGTAGAAAGACATTGAAACACGGTCAAGACACTTACTAGCTTGGCTGTGTCCCTCATCAAAGGCAAGAGACTCATGAAGAAAGGAAGGAAAAGAAGCAGCCAATGACACACCCAAGAGACACGACCAAGTCACTGGCCATTTTCACATGACACGGCCAAGACAAAACCAACTTGGTTGTCTTTGGGAAGATTTGGGCAGAAGAGAACTTATTCATAAGATGCGACCAAGTCATTGGCCGTGTCACATGACACGGCCAGGGCCTAGGCTGTGTCCCACCTAAAGAATAATGAAGGAGAAGCAAAGAAAGGAGAAAAAGTGAACACAAGCAAGTGATACGGCCAAGCCACTAGCCGTATCACTCCCACAAGAAGGAAGTATTTGAAAGGCATCAATGAACACACTCATGGGCCTTGGCCATGTCTTTAGAAAAATTGAGAGATACGGCCAAGTCACTCATGGCTTGGCCATGGCTCATGTGACTTTTTTTAATTATTTGCACGAGTTAAGGGCTAAGTGGGAGACAAAAAGTATTATCTTTTAAAAAGAAAAAATAAAAGAAGAAAAATGTGACTTATTTTATGAGATGAAGATTTAAAAAATATAAAAAAGTAGGGGACAAAGGGGAGTGAGTGAGTTGGCAAGACATTCTTTATGTAACACCCTTACACTCTACATACATATAATACATATACCTAGTATATGTAATGTAACACACCCGTACCCCAATATACGCACACCACATACACCCGCACAACACGCGATATACGCATACCGGATAAAGGGGTGTCACGGTTCATTTTAAACAAACTAAACTTTACAATAAAATCAAAATTCATCATTTCTAAAATCTAAATAAACTAAAACATTTAATTTATTCAAACTTTAATCTTTAACATATAGTCATAGTAAGTTTGTCCAAGTAAACTTAAAACATTTAAGTTGAATTATAAATAGTAATAGATAAAACATCGCTTGTTAAAATACATATATATATCATTAGTACCCAAAAGTTTATCCAAAATAGTCTGTCCAAAACATTTGTTAAACAAGCAGCGGAAAATACATATGTATATATATATATTAAAATCAATGTTTACAAAATTATAGAATTTATACATGCTGGCAGTTCATCTCTGATCTCGATCTTCACAACTCAACACTGCTCTCACAAACTCAAGCCTAGACTTGACTCGGTCTAGATGAGCTCTCCGGCACAACCAGATCTACCCTGTCACCTGCATGATGAACCACAATCGCGCTAAGCAGAAAGCTTAGTGGTACAAACTTTGATTCAATAAAGATCAATGCGATGCTCATACACAATAAATATGAATATATATCAAGTCATTACATTATATCTCAACATATTAATCATTAGCATCACATTTCATAATTTACATTAAAACAAAGACAAGCATGGGCCCAAAAGAATCTAATATGATATTCAAAGTTCAGAGTTACTGCTTTGGTCCATAATCACATTTATCAAGCTCGTAGGCAATATATCTATCCATGGATAATGTAATAGACTCAATCTCTTGGACCTCAACCTGGCTAGACCCTAGGGCCCCAGTATCTTGGTCCTCAACTTGGCTAGACTGTTATAGTTTTTAAGGCTTACAACCCGGTCTTTTCACCTGCCCAGCAATTCATTTCATAGGCATGCCGCCAAACCCAGAACTCTGAAAATTGAATAACATACTAGGCACACAATTAATTCATTTATCTCACTATCAATCTCTTTCACAATTCATTTCTCAGTTCATTTCTCATAATCAAACTAGGCTCATTGCCTTAGTATATCATCTTTTCTCATTTTTCTCATTCTTCTATTTCATCTCAATATCGATTGATTACATTATGTTTTCACATCTCATATCACATTTTTCCACATTTCTTTTCATATACAATACTTTACTCAATTGCATTGATACATAAAAAAAATTCACATTATGCATATCATGACATATAATTCATTCATCAACAATATATCAAGTAACTTAACACATTTCTCAACTAAATGTGTTAAGTCCTAATGTCATATAAATGTATGCAATCATTCAAAGTTTGTACCTACCTCTAAGAGCAACAACACCACTCTATCAACTCCTCTTCCAAGATATCCCTCAAACCTTAGCTAGGGCAACTCAATTCTCTTCAAAACCTAATCCAAAGGTGATCAATAACACTCACTTAGAGATACACATAAGAGGATAAGGAAGAGAACTATCTAGGGCAAACTCTACACTTGACACGCTCAACAACACGGGCGTGTCTCTGACCGTGCCCTAAACCCACAACACAGAAGCTTTGACACGCTCAGTCACATGGGTGTGTCACTGCACGTGTCAATTCTCCTCCAACACAGAAGCTATGACACATTTAGTGACATGGGCGTGTCACTGGCCGTGTCAATCAACCAACAACACAGTAGCTATGACACGCTCAGTGACATGGGCATGTCACTGGCCGTGTCAATGCTACTACAATACAGAAACTGTGACACGCTCAGTGACATGGGCGTCTCACTGCTCGTGTCACCAACCTAGAAAACAGAACCAATGACACACTCAAAGACATGGCTGTGTTCCTAGGCGTGTCAGGCCAAAAACCCTGAAATCGACACCCAAAACACTACATCCAACAATCACCTTCCAATAGCCATATCAATAACACACAATCTCAATCAAAACCATCAACAACCCATATAATACTTGAGTAAACCTTAAAAAAACTCAATTACAAACATCAAACACAAACACCACCATATTCACAACTCAAAAATCACATAATCCACACACTTGCCTCTTTCACCAAACTCAAAAATCAAAGTTAACAAAACAACACAACCCTCAAATATACCAAAACAACCATCCAATAAACCCAAGAACACAAACTCAAAAGAAAACCAAGAAACAAGTTGGACACTTACCAAAAGTGAAGAAAGTCCTTAAAACTCCAACTTGATCTCTTGAAAACCTTCAATCTTTTGAGCTTGGAAGCAACAAAATCTCTTTTCCTTTGGTTGCTAAGGGTTGCCGGCCAAAGAGAAGAAAAGAATAAGATGAAGATAAAAGAAGAAGAAGAAAGAAAGAAAGAAAGTCAACACTCTTCTCTTTTAACCAAACCATTTTTCCCCAAATTACTCTCCAATATACATTTAAACAATATAATAATCACCCACTAACATCATCTTCCACTAACATTAAACAAATCCATTTAAATACAAAATATCTTTTGACCAAAAAGACATAATCTTGTATATATTGTTTTTATCTCCATATACATAACATATACACTTTAAAATATTTAATCTAATACAACAATTAACACTCCAAAATTTTAGGGTATAGTTTGGGATATTACGTGTAAAATACACATATACGGTATAAGAATATTACAATATGATTTAATATAAATTTTCTTATTCCCCATTCCTCAAAGCATTTATATATATCAAAATATATAAAATCTCACATTACTCAATTATTCAAAATATTTTTTATAATTTATAATATATATATTTATTCTCCAAAAATATAATATAATATACATAATATCAAAAAGTACTATAACATAAAATATATACATGCTGACAAAATGACTCTGATCTTGATGTAGCAAAAATACTTCAAGCTCAACCAATACAAATCTAGACCCGACCTGGTCTAGTAGAACTCTCCGGCTCTATTGGACCATCCATGTTATGTAACATCCCTAAAATTTTTGGAATTAAATAAAATAAAATAAATTTAAATTTAAATAAGTTAAAGAAATGATTTAAATGGAAAATGAAAGGATTTTAAGTGAAAAAGTAGAATGTATATGTGAATGAAATATACCTAACATATACATTAGTCAACTCTTTTAAAAGAAAAGTCAAAAGTCTAAGGGCAAAATGGTAATTATATCTTATACACTTAAACTTATTTAAATAAATTAAAAATAATTTTTTTTGGTTGGAAGAGGTAATTTGGGATTTTAAAATAATTAATTATTTATTAAAATAAAATAATATTTATATATGGTCTTATTTTTTAAGTGGAAAGAAAGAGAAAATTTAAAAATTAGTCTTCTTCTTCCTTCTTCTTCTTCTTCTTCAAAAAAAAAAATGTGACACCATTAGAGAGAAAGAGAGATCTTATTTTCTTCCAAGCTACCTAAGATTGAAGAGATTTTAAGGAGCTAAGTGGAGTTTTGGTGATTTTCTAACAAGTACGTAAGCTCTCTTCCCTAATTTTTGAATTTCTAGGAAAACTATGAATATGTGGATTTTGGGATTTTCTATTAGCATAATTTAATTGTTTAATTGGGTATGAATGAAGCTATTTTGATTAATTATTAATGATTTTTCAAGTTAAATGGAAGAAAGGATTAAGTTTGGGATGAGTTGGGTGAAGAGAGAGAATTTAGGGTTATGAAAAATTTGGATTCTTAGAATCATGTGTTTTAATTGTGAAAATTGATTCCAAATGTGTTGTTTTGATGCATAAACAAGGATTTTAAAGTCAAATGGTAGATTTGGTTAATTTTGGTTAGAGTTTGGATGAGGTAGTGTTGAGTTTATGGTTTTGGAAAGAGAATTTTTAAAGAATGGTGAATTGTTGAATTTTAATGTTTAAATCATGTTAATTCATGGTATTAGTGAAGGAAATAAGCTTAGATTAATAATTGGAATAGGTTAGAAAGAAAAACCTTCATTGGTGAAGGTTATGCCATTTTAGGGTTTTGAGTAAGAGTGAGTATTTAAGTAATGTGTATGAATGAAACATGTTAAAATATGTTTTTAATAATATAATTGAACTTAAAACACTAATTTAAATGGAATAGAATGGAATTCTAATGTTAAAGTAAGGAAAGGCTAAATTTTTTGAATTTGCATAAGAGTGATGTTTAATTAGGGTTTAATGTTGGAAATGCCTTAAAATGTGATATTAAATGATTGTATTTAATCACATTGTGTATAGGCATTAAGGAGAAGTGAATTGCTCAATCCCAGTGTTGAAGAGCAATTTGGAAGTGAAGATTGGTGGGAGATTTTAAGCTTGCATTTAAGTACTTAGCGATGTAAGTACATGCTTTGATAGTTTTAAAATACTTGTATTTAATTTTGGCTTAACACATTTTAAATGAAAAATGTGTTAAGCTACTTAATCATTTGAAAGTCCATATACATTGTGTTATGGCATGTGAGTTGATGTGCATGCATTATAAACATTGTGAAAAGCCATTATAAATGGCTAAATTGTATGGAATGTGATTTTATTATGAAATACCTGTAATGTGATGAAATGAAATAACATTGATTTGAATGAGAAAAATGGAATATGAGAAAGGAATTGAGAATGGAAAATATGAAATAATTTGTGTCTAGTATGTTATTCAATTTTTAGAGTTCTGTATTTAGCGGCATGCCTAGGATGTAATAGTCCCTTGAAGCTGGGTTGGGCGTAGCCCTTGAAACCTAGTTGGGATGTTACATATGAGGTTATCCTCACTATTTGCCTTTGGGACTAGACGCTTGGCGTCACTATGATATGATTTGCCTTCGGGGCTAGACACTTGATGTCAATTTGGACCAATGGTAACTCTGGAATTTGAATAATGTATTAGTTTATTGGGCCCGTGCTTGTATGTGTGTTTATGTGAATCACAAACAAATGAAAAATTATGTTATTAAATTGAATGGAATGCTACATTGTGGCATCGCACGCAAATGCATTATGCATTAGCATTGTGTTAAAGTTTTACTTTTATCAAAGTTGTACTGCTAGGCTTTTAGCTTAACACGATTATAATTTATCGCGCAGGTGACAGGGGAGATCCGATAGAGCCGGAGGATTCTTCTAGATCGGGTCAGGTCTAGATTTGAGATTGCTTATTGAGCAAATTTTGGACACATCAAGAACAAGCCTTTTGCCATCATGTATACATTTTATGTTTTTGTACATTATGAAATCATATGTTTATGATTTTAAAGTATATGTATTGTAAGTTATAAAGACTTTTGGATAAATTGTGTAGGATGGGTTGTGTTTTGGATATTTATATATGAATATGCATAAATGTTTTGAGAAAATTGTGAAAAAATTGAGAAGTTAAGGTGAAGATGTGGTTTATTGTTTCTTGGAAGTGTTCTTTTTGCAGGTTGTGTAATTGATAAATTTTAGGATGTCCAAATTACAGACAAAACTCTGGCAAATTTTTCCTAGAGATTTTCATATAAAATTTTTATTTTGAGTTCCTATATCAAGTAAAGAATATTTATATACTATTTAATTTTATGTATTTAGTATTTAAAATTTTAAATCAGAAATGTGAAATTTTTTATCAAAACAGGTCATGAAACCTTTGAACCGTATATGGATATTCTTTATATACTAGAAGTGTGTATTATACATGTATAGGGTATAAGGGTGTTACATTTATTTTAGTAGAAGAAATGGTACTCATTAAGTGAAAAAGACTCTCTTATGGGGGAGGTCTTGGGATCGAAACGAGGCAGGTGACTTTTGACTTGGGCCAAATAAACAAATCCTATTGTGAAACGGTGAGGGAAAGTGGTATTGTGACATGCCCAGTGCAATTTAGATGTTACAGTTAAAAATGTACCTTTTTAACTGTAATAGCCCAGCCTTCAGGCTTCAAGGGCCCTAGGCCCAACCAAGCACTGGGCATGTCACAATACCACTTTCCCTCACGGTTTCATGGTAGGATTTATTTATTTGGCCCTAGTCAGGGGTTGCCTCCCTCGTTTCGATCCCAAGACCTCCCCATAAGAGAGTCTTCACTTACAATTGCGATGAATTACAATCGCGCTAAGCTAAAAGCCTAGTGATACAAACTTTGATAATAATAAAACTTTAAAAATAATGTCAATGCAAAATGCTTATATGTTATGTCACAATATGGTAGTTAAGTTCACTTTTAAATATATACTTTCATCACATAATAATTCACACAAACACATACACAATCATGAGCCAAAACAAACTAATACATTATTCAAATCTCAGAGTCTGTTTTGGTCCACAATGACACCAAGTGTCTAGCCCCGAAGATAAATCAAGTAATGCTCAAAAGCTAGCCCCGAAGGCAAATCATATCACAGTGACGCCAAGTGTGAGTGGGGATTTTTGCACCCACTTCCGGTGGAATGGCTCTTGCGACTTCAGCACTGTTTAGGCTCGGGGCCTTAGAGAACATGGGCCTAAGCCCTGAGAAAATAGATTCGCCACCCGGACGGGCTGGGAAAAAGAAAGGGGTGGATGACTCGATTCCTAAGGAATATCCAACCCCTTAATGAGTTCGGAAAGTTGGGTACGTGTGGGGAAGGTGAGAAATGGCCCAACACTCCCACAATGCTTAGTTCATTGGAACCGGCCTCCTTTGCAGGTCTTAATATTATAAAATTCTTAAATATGACAATATTATCCATATTACATGCAACAAATAAAATAAAGCATCATTATATTAAAATCAAAGCAATGTCCAAACAAAGCAAATAAATGGACACCCATCCGAAGATGGAAACATGTCCTTACATCATCCATGTCTAAACTAAATAGGACACCCACCAAAAGGTGGAAACATGCCCTTTACATTAGTCCAAAAGCTTTAAAATAAAATAAATTACATTATGCTCACGACATGAGGTACCCAAAAATATGGAAACATACCTCTTACAATATTTGAAAATTAAAATAAATCAATAAAAGTAAATAACCATTCATAATAAATAAATCATTCATCAAAGATATCAAACATCAATCAAAATATATAATAAACATTCATCCAATTTAAATAAAATAATAAATATATTAACTTTAGGGGTTCATGCATTAATTAGAGTTTCTAGGATTTTATGTTCAATAACTAGGGTTTTGCATATACTAGTGTAATTTGTTGAGAAATATTTTAAAGTAGTAACATAGCTACTGGATGTTAAAAAGATTTAAGGTTTTGGATGTTTTTATGAAAATAATGTTACTGTGATTTAAAAAAGTAGGTTTAGTTAGGGTTTTAAGCAAACACCATGAAAGTAGGGTTTTTTAAGACATTAGAGTTTATAATATTAAAAGATTGAGTTTTAGGTTCACTTGATTATGGTTTTAGGTGTTGATGAACTTGTCATAAAGTTTTGATATTTTAAGAATTAGGGTTTAGGAGAACTAGGGTTTATTGGATTAGGGTTTTTCGATATTTTGGAAAACATATTTGTTCTTAGGATTTAATAAAACAGTTTAGAGTTTTATAGAAACAATTATGGTTAAAGTTTTTAGAAACTGTAAAGAAGATTAGGGTTTGGAGATTTAAGAAAACATTTGAAAATTTCGGACAAAAAAGTTAGAGTTTAGATGATTAAGAAAATAGTTTGGGGAAAACAATTTAGTGTTTTAAAGCTTTTGGAAACAGAAGGACAGTTTATGGTTTTAAAGTTTTGGAAGCAGAAGAGTAATTTAGGGTTTTCAAAGTTTTGAAAATAGAAGGATGATTTAGGGTTTTTAAAGTTTTAGAAACAGAAGGATGATTTAGGAATTTTTGAAGTTTTGGAAACAAAAGAATGATTTAGGGTTGCTGGATGAATGGACAATTTGATCTGTAAAATAAACTACTAAGTTTAATAATTTAGGTTACTAATTCAATATCAAAATAAATGATAGAAACATTTAAAAGAAAATATGGCAATAACATCATATGCTTAAAAAATTCATGAATCAAAACATAAGAATGTTATAAATATAATCAAATAAAAGATTTATAATCAAACCTCCATTCGTTAGTTCCTCCACAATTGTCTTCTGGATGAATAATGAACAAAGGCAGTGTTACTACCTTTGATGAATTGGTGGTTGTTAATTTCTTTCGTCGTCTTCTACCTTTCTCATTTAATCTCTCTTAATCTCAATTGCCAACCTCTAGGGTTTTTCTCCTCTTCTCATCCGTGTGTTTAATGCTAGTATTTATAGGAAAATAAAGAGTCCTAATCCTATTTTAATAAGGAAATACCAATTGTTTAGGAAAAATTAGAAAACTGGGTAAAATAAGGTTTGGTAAAAAAATAGGCAGCGCGCGGGCTATCGGGACCGCTGGCTGCGCTGGCAAAAATGGTCGCGGCGGGCTAGCTGCCAAGCCAATTCATCGCAGAACTGACTGTGCTGCGTTGAAATGGGCTGCTGTGAGTCGCTTATGTATGAATGAGTGGATTGGATTAAAGAGGCTCAATTGGTTGATGAGAAAATTCAGAAAGTTGTGTCAGATTGCCAAAATGGAAAGAGTAGAGATTTTCATGTGAGAAGTGATGGTAGCCTTTGGTGCAAAGATAGATTGTGTGTTCCTGATGATGCAAGATTAAGAAAGATTATTTTGGAAGAAGCACATAAATCGGTTTTTGCTATGCACCCTGGGAGTACCAAGATGTATTATGATTTGAAGCAACATTATTGGTGGTTAGGTATGAAGAGAGATATAGCGGAGTTTGTATCCAAGTGTCTCACTTGTCAGAGGGTAAAAGCTAAGCATCAAGTTCCAATAGGGTTGCTTCAACCTTTATCGGTGCCTGAATGGAAATGGGAACGAGTGACAATGGATTTTGTGTCTAGTTTGCCGTTGACTCAGAAGAAGCATGATGCTATCTAGGTGATTGTTGATCTGTTGACAAAGACAGCTCATTTTCTTCCAGTTAGAATGGACTATTCTCTTGAGAAGTTGGCTGAGCTGTATATCAGTGAGATAGTGAAGTTGCATGGAGTTCCAATTTCTTTGGTGTCCGATAGAGATCCCCAGTTTACTTCAAGGTTTTGGAAGAGTTTACATGGTGCTTTAGGTTCTCAATTGCATTTTAGCACTGCTTTTCATCCACAGACAGATGGGCAGTCAGAAAGAGTGATACAGATTATAGAGGATATGTTGAGAAGCTGTGTCATTGATTTCTCTGGAAGTTGGGACAAATTTTTGCCATTGATAGAATTTGCTTATAACAATAGTTATCAGTCTAGTATTAAAATGGCACCTTATGAGGCATTGTATGGTAGAAGATGCAGAATGCCTCTATGTTGGAATGAAGTTGAAGAAGGCAAATTGGTTGGTCCTAATTTGATTAAAGAAATGGAAGAGAAAGTGAAAATAATTTGGGATCGGTTGAAAGCAGCTTCAGATCGACAAAAATCTTATTCAGATTTGAAGAGAAGAGACATAGAGTTTGATGTTGGAAATAAAGTATTTCTGAAAGTGTCTCCTTGGAAGAAGATTTTAAGATTTGGCCAAAAAGGGAAGCTAAGTCCTCGTTTTATTGGACCTTATGAAGTATTAGAAAGAGTTGGACCAGTTGCTTATCGAATTGCTTTGCCACCTGAGTTGGATAGAATTCACAATGTCTTTCATGTTTCTATGCTGCGAAGGTACAGATCAGACCCATCTCATGTTTTGTCGGTTGAATCTATTGAGGTGAGTTCGGATCTGACTCTTGAAGAAGAACCAGTGACTATTTTGGCACATGAAGTAAAAAAAGTTGAGAAATAAAAAAAGTGCCACTTGTAAAGATTCTTTGGAAGAATCATGCGAAGGAAGAGGCAACTTGGGAGAGTGAGCAAGCGATGAAAAATCAGTATCCTCAACTGTTTCAGACATGAAATCAGGTAATTTCGAGGACGAAATTTCTTTTTAGAGAGGGAGAATTGTAATATCCCAAAGTATACCCTAAAAGTTTTCGAATATTTATTGTTGTATTTGGATTAAATGTATATGTTTAATGGAAAGAGAAATGAGGTAAGGGAAGAGTGTATATGTTGTATATATAGTGATATATACAACATATACAAGTCAAGGAAATGGAAGTCAAAGAAGATTAATTAATTAATTTAAATTAATTAAATGGAAAATTGAATTAGTGAGTGGATGAAGATATTTGATTATTTTAATATTTAATTGCTTGGTGGAGGTTTAAAGAGAAGAAGTGGTTGACCTTGCCATTCATTCTTTTTCTTCTTCTTCTTTCTTTATTTTTGGCTGGGTATCACAATAGCAAGAGAGGAAAGATAGATTTTGCTCATCCAAACTCAAGATTGAAGGATGTTTCAAGTGATCAAGTTGGAAATCTAAGAGTTTTCATCACTTTTGGTAAGTTTTCCACTTGATTCCCTTGTTTTCTTTTAAGTTTGTGTTGTGGGTTTGGTGTTTGATTGTGGTTGGATTGAAGAGAATTTTTGGAAGAGGAGTTTGGTGTTGTGTGAGGTGCACTTGAGGTAAGTACAAACTCTACATTATTGCATACATTTATATGACATTGGGACTTAACACATTTGGTTGTAAATGTGTTAAGTAATCCATTACATTGTTAATATATTTGATTAATATCATGAATTGCATAAGGTGAAAGATATGATGATCATTCAAAATGTATATCCAATGCAATTGGTTGTGTATACCTTAATGATGAGATGTGATGCCATTATTGTTGGCTATAATGATGCAAATGAAATAATTGGGGCATGGTTGCCTAAATGATTATGAGGAAATGGGAATGGAATTTATAATGAAATAATAAAAGAATTGTATGTCTAATGTGTTATTCACTTTTCAGAGTTTTGTTGTTGGTGGCATGCCTAATAGTAACAATCTCTTGAAGTTGGGTTGGGCTTGATCCTTAAAGCCAAGTTGGGTTGAAGTTTAGCATGCTTAACTCCCCTTGAAACTTGGTTGGGTCTAGTCCTTGAAGCCTAGTTGAGATGTTACAACCCTTGAAGCTAGGTTGGGTTTGGTTCTTGAATCCAAGTTGGGTAGATGCTTAGCATGCTTTGCTCCCCTTGAAGCTTGGTTGAGCCTAATCCTTGAAGCCTAGTTGGGATAATGATAAATGTGATAATTAAACCAAACATTAACTCTGAAAGTTGAATGGCATATTAGTTTCTTTTGGGCCCATGCTTGTCTTTGTTTAAATGTGAATTATGAATGGTGAAACAAATGAATAATGAGATTTAATGTAAAACTTTGAAATATGACATTCTTAAGTATTGTTTATGATATATAAATGTGTGACATTAGCATTACAATAAAGCATATTGTTGTTGTGGTTTGTATCACTAAGCCTATGGCTTAGCGCGATTGTGGTTCATCGCGCAGGTGATAGGGTAGAATCAGAGAGTTCAGCTAGACCGAGTCGAGTCTAGACTTTGAAGTGTTGATTGTGGGCTTAAAGATCAGAGACAAACTGCCAAACGTGTATAAATTTTTATGTTTTGTAAACATGGATTTTAATGTATTTATATATGTAAATACCACTACATTTTCCGCTGCATAATGAATAAATGTTTTATCTAGTATAGTTTATAATATAATTTGAATGTTTTAAGTTTTCTTATAATGTTGTTGAATTGAAATTTGGTTTACTTATTATAAACCGTGGCACTCCTGTATTCGGTATACATATATTACAGGTGTAGTAGTATGTAGTGTGCGTATACGGGGTATAGGGGTGTTACAATTTCTTCCTTAAATAAGCAAAGTTCAATTTCACCTTGAAAGTCTGTCAAAGCATGTTCTAAGACTGACTAGGACCTAGACAAAGGTAATTATGCAGGAGCCCTTTCTAAGTAAGCATACACAACTCAATGCTATAGAGTAATTCCCTCATCTAGTAAAGTCATTCAAATCATGATGCCTAAATACATTAATTTATGAACATCAAGCTAGATTCCTCATTGGTTGAGCACCAAAATGAACAAAGACCAATAAAATTTTGATGAAAATAATTTATTCAAACAAATTTAAATTTAAAAAAATACGATTGTTCCAATTAAATATTAAAGAAAGTAAAATTGAAAAGCAACATTCAAGCTAAGGAAAGTTTGTTGAGTTAAGCTTCTTTTCCTTTCACATCTTCAATATTTCCATCTTGAAAGGATGATAAAACAAAATCTTCTTTCAATCCTTTTCCTACCATGAAGGTTGCTGGTGGTGGCACCATGTTGAACCTTGGAAAAGGATTACTTTTGGTATTGGGCTTATCCGGCTCAGACAACTTGCCATTATCAATTAAATTCTAGATCTCATGCCTCAACTTCATAAAATTGTCCATTTCGTGTCCAGGTCTTTGATGGAATTGGCAAAATGCATTAGTATCAAAGTTAAGTGGAAGAGGATTAGGCAAAGGACAATGAGTCAAGGGTTGTAACAATCCCTTCTTTTATAGCTTATTGAGAACCCAAGATACCGGCTTCCTTAATTCTAAAAACTGCCTCATTCCTCCTTGACTAGTGGCATTAACATCAGTTTCCTTGTGTGAGACATCCTTTCACGAAGACTAGGCAACACCCCTCTCACAATCATCCTTATTTGATCAGATTCATCGGGCCTTTTCTTGAGCAAAGCAGCCTTATTTCTCCATCTTTTCACATAGTCCACAAATTCTCATTTGGCCTTTGTCTAATGGACTCAACTTCCATTAAGGTAACTTCCAACTCAACATTGTACCCATATTGCTGAATGAAAGCCTTGTACAACATGTCCCAATCTTTTTGAGTACTTTTCTTTAAAGTGTTGAACCAATTTTGGACAATAGGGTCCAATGAGAGCATAAAATACCTTAGAGTTTGAGCTTTAGTAGCTTGGGCAGATTGCATAACAGTGATGTACTGCTTCACATGGAGATGAAGATTTCCAGTGCCATTGTACCTAGAGAAGGAAGGCATCTTGAACTTATAAGGGACCTCCTCATCTTGTTCAAATAGTTTGTCGACCTCGGACATCTCTTCGGTTTTCAGCTTCTTCTCAAATTTCTTTTCTAAATCAGCAATCATCTTCTCAACATCAGATGTCTCGGTCTTTTCAACAGTTGTCTTCTCAACAACCTTCGACTCCTTTTTGTATTGAGGATCTTGGAAGTATTAAGCCCAGTCGTCATAATCATTAGTGACTACCTTGTCATCATCAAAAGCCACTTCACTAATCTTAGCCTTCTTTTTGTCTTTTGGCTTCTTGGTGCTAGCAGATGCTTCGATATTGTTTACTAAAATTACAGCCAATTGATTCTTCATGGTCTCAGCCAGGGCCTCCTTTATTTCTTCCATCTTAGCATTGATGGCATCGTCCACCATTATTTGAATTTGTTTGAGCTCCATTGCTTTTGGTGAGCAAGTGATTGAGTCATTGCTAGAATCTTCATCTCCGGCGTAGTTCGGATTGTCGTAAGCTTTTGAACTATCGTAATCCAGGGCTGTGAGCCAGAGAGGATCAATGATATGAGATGCAAATGTATGTATGCACAAATAATAGACAAAGAAAGATAATTAGGAAGTTCCTTCCAACCTTATAACATCCACACACGAATGGAGAGTCTCTTTTCCTAGGTATATTGTTAACAAAATACCAACATGAGGTATCTTTTTTTTTGAATATTTTCCTCGGACATTTCAACCAATAGTTATATTTTCAAAAATAAAATCAGTCCATGATAATTCCCATTAATTAGGTTTTAATCCATTCAACCAACTAATGTAGCTTTTATGCTATATTGGATTAAAACTAAATTAAGAGGTTTATTATAAATAGATTTCTCACTTGAAAAAGTAACTAATGATTCATGCCAAAAACAAGCCCATGATTAATTATTCTTAGTATAAACTAGGCTCACAATTGATTTTTTGTATTTCATAATTGACCTAAATAGCTTGTAAGCTCTTTCTAGAGATTATAAAAATAATTTTATTTCTAAGCCCATTGTGAAAATATTTTAGAAAAAAACATATTTTGGGCTTTGTATTTAGATCATGAGAAAAGTATTTTTGATTTGTTTTTAGAAAAGTTTTATGTCCAAAGACCATCTTAAAAGGTTTTGAAAATAGGTTTGGTCTTTTGGATATAGAGGAAAAAATTAATTGAGCTCACAATGTAATTAGGTCATATTAGAAAAAGAATAAACCAAATAAGCCATGATTTAAGCCAAGATAAATTAACCATAGTCAAACAACAAGCATTTTGGGTAAAAACCTAAGGAAAGTAACTAGGCCAATTACATGAGCTTTAGTCTTTGGGTTAAAAAGCTCATAGCAAGTATATACCAAATGGTACAAGACTATGAGTGGTTATGCCATGCTCAATCTCCATACCTTGAGCAAAAGTATG
Source organism: Garcia nutans (assembly GCA_947685225.1). NCBI lineage: Eukaryota > Viridiplantae > Streptophyta > Magnoliopsida > Malpighiales > Euphorbiaceae > Garcia > Garcia nutans. The sequence continues at coordinate 7,640,907 of CANTUV010000013.1, forward strand.
GTATCCCTTACATAACACAACACGGGTAACACAAGCGTCCTAACTCATGCACACAATGCAATCGAATATGATGCAATGGATAATATCAAGATAAAAAAGAATAGAATAATAAAAAGACCAACAAAATCAACTTCTCTTATCCCCAGTGGAGTCGCCACTGTGAGCGAGGATTTTTGCCCCCACTCCAGGTGGAATGGTTCTTATGACTTCGACACTGTTTAGGCTCGGGGCCTTAGAGAATACGTGTAACACCCTTATACCCTATATACGTACAATACAAATTTCCAGCATATGTAAAATACGCATATACGGTACAAAAATAAATAATATATATAAAAATCTCTAAAAAAAAATTCGCCAGAGTTTTATCTATAATTTGGATATCCCAAAATTTATCAAAACACAACCTGCAAAAAGAAAACACTCCCAAATAATTTCCAACCACCATCTCAACCATACTTCTCAATTTCACCAAGTTTCTCAAACATTTATATATATATATAGATATATATAATTTAAAACACACTTACTCTCCCATTTCAAATACGTTGACCCAAACATTCTTTATAATATACAATACGTAAAATTCAAAACATAATATATTATGCATAAAACTCAAAAATGTACAATAACATAAAAATATATGCATGTTGCTGGCAATGTTTTTGATCTCGATAGCAACTCAACAAGCTTAACTACAAGTCTAGACCTGACCTGGTCTAGAAGAACTCTCTGGCTCAACTTGGTCTACCCTGTCACCTGCGCGATGGAAACAATTGCTCTAAGCCGAAGCCTAGTGGTACAAACTTTGATAATAACAATAAAACTCAATGCAATGCTAATGCATAATGCATATAGATATCGTATCATTCCACTTTCTTATAATTTTTAAATATTCCATAATTCATAATTCACATTAAAACAAAGATAAGCATGGGCCCAAAAAGGATCTAATATGCTATTCAAATTTCAGAGTTACAGCTTTGGTCCATAATGACACCATGTGTCTAGACCCATAGGCAATATATATATCCATGGATAATGTAACAACCCCAGTCTCTTGGACCTTAACCCGGCTAGACCCTTAGACCCCAGTATCTTAGTCCTCAACCCGGCTAGACTGCTATAGTTTTTGAAGCTTACGACCTAATCTTTTCACCCCAAAAACATCACATTTATCAGCTGGGTTCGGCTTACGACACGGTCTTTCACCTGCCTAGCAATTCATAGGCATGCCGCCAAACCCAGAACTCTGAAAATTGAAAAACATACTAGGAACACAATTTATTCATATTTCTCATTATTAATCTCTTTCTCATTTTTACATATTCAATCTAGGCACATTGCCTTATTTTCACATTATTTTCTCACTTTTCTCATTTTTCACATCTTTCTCATTTTTTCTCACTTTTCTCATTTTTATCAATATCAATTCATTTCATTATTACACATATCTCATTTTTGCATTCACAACACATTACCCAATTATGTTGGGTATTTTCACATAATATGCATATTTCACATGTTACACAAACTAGCTATTATCAATGGCTTTTTACAATACATTTAACACATATATGACATTACAAATGTCATAGCATATTATTCATACACAATCAATGAACCAAGTAGCTTAACACATTTTTCAACCAAAATGTGTTAAGTCCAAATGTTAAGCAAATATAGACATTATATTCAAAGTTTGTACATACCTCCACTAGCAACCCAAAGTAAGCTAAAAACAATCTTCAATCCAATCTTTCCAACTTGCCCTTCACCACTTGGATGAAGCAAGTCAACCTCCCTCAAAGCCTATACCAAATGTGATAACAAATAATCATTTAGTATCACATTTAATGGCATTTCCAACATTAAACCATAATTACACATCACTCCTACAAATTTCTAAAAATTTAGCCTTTCCTTACGTCAACATTAGAATTCCATTCTACTACAATTAAATTAGTGTTTTAAGTTTATTTATATTATTAAAAACATATTTTAATACATTTAAATCATTTACATTATAAAAATACACTCTTATACATAAAATCTCAAAAATGGCATAACCTTGCCCCATTGAAGGTTTTCCATTCCAACACAATCCGTTACTCATTCCAAGCTTATATTCATCACTTTTAACACTAAACAACATGCTTAAACAAATAAAATCACACAATTCAACCACTTCGGAAAATCACTTTTCCAAAACTCTAAATCTCCACTTCCATTCTCAAACTCCAATCCAACACCACCAAATCCAATATTGGACTTTAAAATACTTGTTTATGCATCAAATCAACTCATTTGGAATCAATTTTCACAATTAAAGTTTATGTTTTCAAAATCCCAAAAATCCATAACCCTAAATTCTCTCTCTTCAACATTCTTTAACCAAACTCCATCATCTCTTCAATCTAACCTTAGAATCATTGTTAACTACCCAAAATAACATCATACACACCAATTCCAACAATTATAACATACAACATCAAAATTTCAAAACTCACATGATCTAAATTTCCAAGGAATTCAAAGAAAAGAGATGGAAACTTACTAATTTTGGTGGAGATCACCAAAAATCCACTTTCAACTTGTTAATTTCTTCAATTTATGGAGTATGGAAGAAGCAAAATCCTTGGTCTTCAAACTCCCATGGAAAACACGTCCTTGAAGAAGAAGAAGAAGATGATGAAGAATTTTATATTCTTTTCCTTTTCATCTTTTTTTTAAACCACATATATATTAAAATAATTTAATAATTTAATATTTAATTATTTTTTAATAAATTAAAAATCCTAATTTCTCTCTTCCATTCAAAAATTATTTGTTTTTGAATTATTTTATTAATTTTGAATATATAAGATTTAATTACCAAAATACCATTTTCTTTTAAAAAGTGTTGACTTTTATATATGTTATGTATATTTTGCATATATATCATATATATATTCCACTTTTTCATTTAAAACCATTAATTTTTCATTTAAAACCATTAATTTACTTTATCATTTTAAATTATAATTTATTTTATCAAATTTTTCAAAAATTATAAATTTTCCAAAATTTTAGTATGTTACAATTCTCTCCCTCTAAAACAAATTTCGTCCTCGAAATTAACTGTCCTCAAGTTTGGAACAATTGGAAAAACTGACTCTGCATCACCTGCTCACTTTCCCAGGTCGCCTCCTCAGTGGCATGATTCCTCCAAAGGACTTTCGCGAGTGCCACTCTCTTATTCCTCAATTCTTTAACCTCTCGTGCCAAAATCGCCACTGGTTCTTCCTCGTAAGTCAGATCTGGACTCACCTCAATGGACTCCACTGATAAGATATGAGATGGGTCAGACCTATATCTCTGAAGCATCGAGACATGGAAAACATTATGTATTTGATCCAACTCAGGCGGCAAAGCTAGTCTATAAGCCATTGGACCAACTCTCTTCAACACCTCATATGGTCCTATGAAACGAGGACTCAACTTTCCTTTGCGGCCAAATCTCAAAATTTTCTTCCATGGAGACACCTTCAGAAACACTTTATCTCCCACACTGAACTCTATGTCTCTTCTCTTTAAATCTGAATAGGATTTCTGTGGGTCTGAAGCTGCTTTCAAACGACCCCGAATCACCTTCACTTTCTCCTTTGTTTTCTTAATCAAATCGAGGCTAACCAGTTTATCTTCCCCAACTTCATCCCAACAAAAAGGTGTTCTGCATCTCCTGCCATATAAAGCCTCATAAGGAGTCATCCCAATATTCGACTGATGACTGTTATTATAAGCAAATTCAATTAATGGCAAAAATCTATCCCAATTCTCGATAAAAATCAATGATACAACTCCTCAACATATCCTCCAGAATCTGTATCACTCTCTCTGACTGTCCATTTGTCTAAGGATGGAAAGCAGTACTAAAATGCAATTGAGAACCCAGAGCATCATGCAAACTCTTCCAGTACTAGAATTAGGGTTTAGGAAAACTAGGGTTTACTGGATTAGGGTTTTTTGATATTTTCGAAAACATATTTGTTCTTAGTATTTAAGAAAATAGTTTAGAGTTTTATAGAAATAATTATGATTAAAGTTTTTAGAAATTGTAAAGAAGATTAGGGTTTGGAGATTTAAGAAGACATTTGGAAATTTTGAACAAAAAAGTTAGAGTTTAGATGATTAAGAAAATAGTTCGGGGAAAAACAATTTAGGGTTTTAAAGCTTTTGGAAACAGAAGGATAGTTTAGGGTTTTAAAGTTTTGGAAGTAGAAGAGTAATTTAGGGTTTTTAAAGTTTTGGGAACAGAAGGATGATTTAGGATTTTTAAAATTTTAGAAACAGAAGGATGATTTAGGGTTCTTTGAAGTTTTGGAAACAAAAGAATGATTTATGGTTGCTGGACTAATGGACAATTTGATATGTAAAACAAACTACCAAGTTTAATAATTTAGGTTACTGATTCAATATCTAAACAAATGATAGAAACATTTAAAAGAAAATATGGCAATAACATCGTATGCTTAAATAATTCATGAATCAAAACGTAAGAATGTTATAAATATAATCAAATAAAAGATTTATAATCAAGCCTCCGTTCGTTGGTTCCTCCACAATTGTCTTCTGGATCAATAATGAACAAAGGCAGTGTTACTGCCTTTGATGAATTAGTGATTGTTAATTTCTTTTGCCGTCTTCTGCCTTTCTCGTTTAATCTCTCTTAATCTCAATTGCCGACCTCTAGGGTTTTTCTCCTTTTCTCATCCATGTGTTTAATGCTAGTAATTATAGGAAAATAAAGAGTCATAATCCTATTTTAATAAGGAAATATCAATTGTTTAGGAAAAATTAGAAAACTGGGTAAAACAAGGTTTGGTCAAAAAATCAGCAGCGCGCGGCTGTTGGGCCCGCAGGCTGCGCTAGCAAAAATTACACTGGCAAAAATGGTGTGGCAGGCTAGCTGGCAAGCCAATTCGCCGCAGAACTGGCTGCGACGAATTGAGCTACCGCGAGGCAGCACTGCCGCTCGTCACTCGTCGATCCGTCCGATTTTTTTATTTTTTATTTTTTTATTTTTATTAAAAATAGCTATTAAATATTTTTAGTAATTAAAATATTATTAAAATAAATAAAATACCACAAAAATTATTTTAGACTATCGGGTTTGAATGGGTCAAAAATTAAGGGTCTACACCAAGCATCTAGCCCCAAAGGCAAATAGTGAGGATAACCTCATATGCATGCCGCCAAATACAAAACTCTAAAAATTGAATAACATATAAGACATACAATTATTTCATATTTTCCATCCTCAATTCCTTTCTCATTTTTCTATTTTCTCATTCATATCAATGTCATTTCATTTCAACATTTCATCACAATATAGGACATTTTATAATGAAACCACATTGCCCAAACACTTTGGGTCGTTTATACATTTTGCACATAATTTATATTTTATTCAATCTAGCCATTAACAATGGCTTTTCATTATGCATAATAATGCATACATAACAATTTACATTTCATGGCAGAATGTTCATGTATCAAGTAGCTTAACACATTTTCCATCTAAAATGTGTTAAGCCCACTTTAACGGCAACATATCAAATTTATCAAAAGTTTGTACTCACCTTAGAAAGCACTCCAAAACAAGCTTCAAAACTCCCTCCAACCTTCTCTTCTCAGTTGTCCTTCAACACTAGTGTTGGGAAAACTATTTTCTTTCAATGCCTATACCAAATCTGATCATAAACAACAATTTAATATCACATTCTAAGGCATTCTCATCATCAAACCATTTAAATTAGGAATTAAAAATGAAAGACAAAGAAAACAGTTATTTTGGATAATTTTCTCAAGTAACACGCCTAACAACACGAGCGTGTTAATGACCGTGCCATAAACCCACTTTTATAGAAGCTTTGACATGTCCAATGACATGGTCGTGTCACTGCCCGTGTCATTACTCTTGCATTATAAAACTTTGACATGACCAACAATGCGGACATGTTACTGGTTGTGTTAATTATTTTGCCTTACAATAGCTACGACACGCTCATAGACATAGCCGTGTTACTGGTCATGTCATAAGCCCACTTTTACAGAAGCTTTGACACGTCCAACGACATGGGTGTGTCACTGCCCGTGTCATTACTTCTGTGTTATAGAAATTTTGACATGCCCAACAACATGGGCGTGTTATTAGCTGTGTCAATTATTTTACCTTACAGTAGCTACGACACGCTCAAAGACATGACTATGTTACTAGTTGTGTCATTAATATTGAAACTCAGCACCGTTGACATGCCCAACAACATGGCCGTGTTAGGCAAAATTTCTGCATTTTGTACACTCAACTATTTCAACACAATCATTCCCAAACTCATCTCTATTCAACACAATCATTCCCAAACTCATCTCTACACAATCCTTATTCATCACTTTAGTTCATACCCATGATTTACCCATCAATTCAACAAATATATTATACCAACATCTCATAACTATCATCTTATTCAATCAATCATCACTTTCTCTTATTAACCATGTTACACACATATATATATATGAAATCACATAGAAATAAGCTTAGAGATAAAAACTTACTTGAATTCTTATTAAACCTTCAATATCCATTTTTAAATCTCTTGAAATCCCTTGTAAATTTGGTGTATGGTAGAAGAAGAAAGCTATCCTTACTCACTCTCTCTTTAGCTGACGTTCAAGGAAGAAGAAGAAGAAGAAGAAATATCTCTTCTCTTTTCAATCCACTATACACTTCTTCTTTCTCTTGTCATTATTATTATTATTATTATTATTATTATTATTATTATTAAATAATTAAAATCAACTTTCCCTATAAATAATTATACATAATATATTTGTGATGTATATCTTAGGTATATATATATGTCTTGTATATATCATATTTATTTCAAATATATTTCAAATATATATTCTACTTTATCACTTAAAATCCTTTCATTTTCCATTTAAACCATTTATTTAATTTATCCAATTTAATTTATTTTATTTAAAATTTTCAAAAATTAGGGGTGTTACAATTATTTCCCCCCTCAAGAAAATTTCATCTGTGAAATTACCTGCTATCAACTCTGGAACAACTGGGGATACTGACTTCGCATCAACTGCTTACCCATGTCACCTCCTTTGTGGTATGATTCCTCCAAAGGACTTTCATAAGTGGCAGTTTCTTATTTCTCAATTCCTTCATTTCTTGTGCTAAAATCGCCACTGGTTATTCTTCATAAGTCAGATTTGAATTCACCTCAATGGACACCACTGACAAAATATGAGATGGGTCTAACTTGTACCTCCGAAGCATAAAGACATGGAAGACATTATGTATCTGGTCTAACTCAGGCGGCAGAGCCAACTTGTAAGCCACTGGACCAACTCTCTCTAGAATCTTATATGGTCCTATGAAATGAGGACTCTACTTCTCTTTATGACCGAATCTCGAAATCTTCTTCCACAGAGACACCTTCAGAAATACTTTATCTCCTACACTGAACTCTAAATCCTTCCTCTTTGAATCTATATAGGGTTTTTGTTGGTCTGAAACTGGTTTCAGATGACTCCGAATCAATTTCACTCTCTCTTCTATTTCCTTAATCAAATCAGGATCAACCAATTTACCTTCTCCAACCTCATCCCAACACAAAGGTGTCCTGAACCTTCTGCCATACAAGGCCTGATAAGATGTCATCCCAATACTGGACTGATGGCTATTGTTATATGCAAACTAAATCAGTGGCAAAAATCTATCCCAGCTCCCTATGAGATCAATGATACAACTTCTCAACATATCCTCTAGAATCTATATCACTCTCTCAGACTGCCCATCTATCTGAGGATGGAAAGTAGTACTAAAATACGATCGAGAACCTAATGCATCCTGTAAACTCCTTTAAAATCTTAATGTAAGTCGGGGATCTCGATCTGATACTAAAGAAACTGAAATTTTATACAACCTCAGTATCTCATTAATATACAACTCAGCCAACCTCTCAAGTGAGTAATCCATCCGAATTGGAAGAAAATGAGTTTTCTTTGTCATCTGATCAACAATCACCCAAATTGCATCATGCTTCTTCTGGGTCAAAGGCAGTCCAGTCACAAAATCTATCATCGCTCTCTTCCATTTCCACTCTGGTACCGACAATGGCTAAAGCAATTCTAAAGGAACTTGGTGTTCAACTTTCACTCTCGCTTTGGCAAGTGAGACATCTGGACACAAATTCTGCTATGTCCCTCTTTATACCTGATCACCAATAATATTATTTCAAATCTTAATACATCTTGGTACTACCAGGGTACATAACATAAACTGACTGATGTGCTTCCTCTAATATCATCATCTTTAATCTTGCATCATCAGGAATGCACAATATATCTTTGTACCATAGACTTGCATCATCTCTTACATGAAAGTCTTGACTCTCTCCTTTTTGTCAATCTAACACAATCTTCTGGATCTTCTCATCTGCCAACTGGCTTCCCTAACCTGATCCAACAACGCTGGCTTCAATTACAACTAAGCCATAATTGCACCATCATCATAAGACTTAAATATGGTATGCAACGCTCTCAACTCAACAAGGAACGAGAACGAAAAAGCAGTCAAACCTGCCAAAGACTTTTGACTCTAGGCATCAACAACAATATTTACCTTTCCAGGATGATAATCAATCAAATAGTCATAGTCTTTAATCAACTCTAATCATTATCTCTGCCGAAGATTCAACTCTCTCTGAACACACAAATACTTCAAAATCTTGTAATCAGTATAAATAAAACACTTCTCCCCCATACAAGTAATACCGCCAAATCTTCAATGCAAAAACTATGGCTACTAACTCCAATTCAAGATAGCATCAACTTTACTCGGATCAACTCTAATACCCTCTACTGATATCACATGACCGAGAAAAGTTACCTGATAGAGCCAAAAATCACACTTAGACAGCTTAGCATACAACTTCTTCTCTCTTAAAGTCTACAATACAATCCGCATATGCCTAACATGATCCTCTTTATTACGTAAATACACTGGAATATCATCAATAAAGACTACCATAAACTGATCTAAGTATGGTCTAAACACCCTGTTCATCGAATCCATAAATGCTGCTAGTGCATTTGTCAATCCAAAGGGAATCACTAGAAACTCATAAGGCCCATACCTTGTGCGGAAGGCTATCTTGGGTACATCTACATCTCTAACTTTCAACTGATGGTACTCTGATCTTAGATCAATCTTAGAGAATACCGCTGCTCCCTTCAATTGATCAGAGAGTTCATCTATCCTAGGTAATGGATACTTATTCTTGATGGTCACCTTATTCAACTGCCAATAATCACTACATAACCTCAAGGTGTCATCCTTCTTCTTCACAAACAAAATAGGTGCTCCCCACGTAGACACACGAGGGGGAATAAATTCTTTATCAAGAAACTCTTGCAATTGCACCTTTAACTCCTTCAATTCTATAGGTGCCATTCAATAAGGGGTAATAGAGATGGGATTGGTACCAAGCAACAAATCAATACCAAACTCCACCTCTCTCTTAGGAGGCACCCCCAGTAATTCATCAGGGAAAATATCTAAAAACTCGACAACTATAGGTATACTGTCAAGCTGGGCCCCACTACTCTGGTATCTACAACATGAGCAAGATATGCCTCATATCCCTTTGGAATCATCCTCTTAGCTGAAATAGATAAAATAAAATGGATAAAGGTATCTCTGCTTATCAGATACCACCACATAACTACCATCACGTGTTCTCAGGGTAACATGTTTTCGCTGATAGTCTACCATAGCCCCATTCCTGGATAACTAATCCATACCCAGAATCAAATCATACTCCTTAAAAGGCATCTCAATTAGGTCACCGAGAAACTTCTCATCATGAACAATAACTGAACTATCTCGGTGCATCCTGCTAACCACAATACTATGCCTTAAAGGATTTGTAACCAAAACTTCAAATCCTAGGGACTTAGAATGCAAATCACTCACAGGCAGTATAGATGCACTAATGTATGAATAAGTCGACCTAGGATCTAACAATGTAAGAACTGAAGTACCAAATAAAGTAAAAGTACAAGCTATAACAGCTGAAGCATATGGCTACCTTTGCATCACATAAACTCACTGTGATGGCCCTACATCCTCTGGCCTACTTCTTGTTGTAGAACCTCCTCTCTGACCAGACCCTGATCGACTACCTTTACCAAAACCTCTGCCACCACGACCCCCTCTAATGCTGGGTCTAGAAACTGCTGTATCTGTCTGTCTGTTATCTAGTAGCTTTGGACAATCTCTAAAAAAATGGTTTGGTGATCCACATCTATAACACATTGTTGGTGCACCTACCCTCCAGTGGACACCTTCATGTGCCCTGCCATAATGAACACAAGTAGGTGGAGCAGGCCTCTGAGTCAATGGGGTCGGGGCACTAGCCACTGAAGCTCCAATTCTCTGCCTCTACTGCTATGCTGACCTATCAGACTGCCTCTAGCTCCTATTGAATCTCTGAGGATATCTTCCTCGGCCTCTCTTCAATGATGAAGACCCTACCTCACCTTGGGATTTCCTAGTTCTTCTATCCTCTACTCTAGTTGCTACTGCAAGTCCGTGTGCCCTCTTTATACTCCTGGTAGCTGCAACCAACTAAGAAAAATTACGATATCGAGAACCTGCCACTAAACACATGATATAGTTTTAGTCCCTCCTCAAACCTCTGGCATTTATCAAACTCATCTGAAATAATTCCTCCAGCATACTAGCTCAGTCGAATGAACTCAATCTCATACTCAGTCACTGTCCTGGTGTCCTACCTCAAACTCAGGAACTCCATCTTCTTAGCATCCTTATACTCCCTCGAAGTATACTTCTTCTCAAATTCCCATAGAAAATTAAAATAAGTCAAAACTAGAAGCTGTACCATGGGGAACCGTCTTCCACTACTCATAGGCATCCCCATATAGAAGTGATCTAGCATAATCAAACTTCTCCACTGAACTAGCCTGCAGTTGAATAAGTACTCTCTGGACCCTATCCAGCCACTGCTTTACTACAGCAGGGTATGTAGTGCCAACAAAATCCATGGCTCTAAATTTCCTCCTTGTCATACTTTTGTGTCGGCAACTACTGTTGCGGCTAAGGTTGTGGTGGTGGTTACAGCTGCTGAACTGGAGCTTGCCTCAACAGCTCCACCATATGCAGTACCCAGCCCGGTGAAATCTCCTTAGCTGCTGGTCCAACAAGCACTGAAGCAAATGCCTCACCAGCAGACTCATCACCGGCTCCAACTCTACCCTCATGAAGAGCTACACTCTCTACACTACCCTCTGTAGACTAATGCGTCTGAGACGCCATAAGCACCTATTTCTGCAAATACAGCAGAAATTGCCACATCAGAAATCAGAAAGTGCCAGTGCCAAAGCATGTACCACAATTGAAAACTATATTTTAAATCTCCATTTTCTCTCTCTAACAACCCACCTAGGTCGAGAACCTCAAACCTAGGCTCTGATACAAAAATAAATATAACCCTTTTACACTCTATATATGTATAATGCACACACCCAGTGTATGTAAAATACACGTATATGGTATAAGAATGTCACAATCTGATTTAATAAAAAAAATTTTATTCCCCATTCTTCAAAACATTTATACATATATATTTACATTTATATATATCAAAATATATAAAACCTCACATTACTCAATTATTCAAAACATTCTTAATAATTTACAATATATATTTATACTCCAAAAACAAAATGTAATATACATAACATTAAAAAGTACTATAACATAAAATATACACATGCTGGAAAAATGGCTCTAATCTTGATGTAGCAAAAAAACTTCAAGCTCAACCAACATAAGCCTAGACCCGACCTGGTCTAGTAGAACTCTCTGGCTCTACCAGATCACCCCTGTCACCTGTGCGATGAATTACAATCACGCTAAGCTAAAAGTCGAGTGGTACAAACTTTGATAATAATAAAACTTTAAAAACAATGAAAAATGCTTATATGATATGTCACAATGCGGTATTCAAGTTCACTTTTTAAATATATACTTTCATCACTTAATAATTCACATAAACACATACACAAGCATGAGCCCAAATAAACTAATACATTATTCAAATTCTATAGTTACTATTTTGGTCCATAATGACACCGAGTATCTAGTCCCAAAAGAAAATCAAGTAATGCTCAAAATCTAGCCCCAAAGGCAAATCATATCACAGTGACACCAAGCATCTAGCCTCGAAGGCAAATAGTGAGGATAACTTTATAGGCATGCTGCTAAATACAGAACTCTAAAAATTGAATAACATACTAGACACACAATTATTTCATATTTTTCATCATCAATTCCTTTCTCATTTTCCCATTTTCTCATTCATATCAATGCCATTTCATTTCAACATTTCATCACAACATAGGATATTTCATAACGAAACCACATTACCCAAATACTTTGGATCATTTTCATATTTTGCACATAATTCACATTTTATTCAATCTATCTATTAACAATGGCTTTTCATAATGCATACATAATAATTTACATGTCATGGTAGAATGTTCATATATCAAGTAGCTTAACACATTTTTCATCTAAAATGTGTTAAGCCCAATTTAATGACAACATATCAAATTTATTAAAAGTTTGTATTTACCTTAGAAAGCACTCCAAAACAAGCTTCAAAACTCCCTCCAACCTTCTCTTCCCAGTTGCCCTTCAACACTTGGGTTGGGAAAACTATTTCCTTTCAATGCCTATACCAAATGTGATCATAAACAACCATTTAATACCACATTCTAAGGTATTCTCAACATCAAACAATTTAAATTAGGAATTACAAATGAAAGACAAAGAAAAGAGTTATTTTGGACAATTTTCTCATGTAACACACCCAACAACACGGGCTTGTTAATGACCGTGTCATAAACCCACTTTTACAGAAGCTTTGACATGTCCAATGACATGGGTGTGTCACTGCCCGTGTCATTACTCTTGCATTATAAAACTTTGACATGACCAACAATGTGTGCGTGTTACTGGCTGTGTCAATTATTTTGCCTTACAATAGCTACGACACGCTCATAGACATAGCCGTGTTACTGGTCATGTCATCCACATTGAAACTCAGCACCGTTGACATGCCCAATGACATAGCCGTGTTAGGTAAAATTTTTACATTTCGTACACTCAATCATTTCAACACAATCATTACCAAACTCATCTCTACACAATCCTTATTCATCACTTTAGTTTATATCCATGATTTACCCATCAATTCAACACATATATTATTCCAACATCTCATAACTATCATCTTATTCAATCAATCATCACTTTCTCTCATTAACCATGTTATACATATTTATATATATGAAATCACATAGAAACAAGCCTAGAGATAAACACTTACTTGAATTCTTGTTAAACCTTCAATATCCACCTTTAAATCTCTTGAAATCCCTTATAAATTTAGTGTATGGTGGAAGAAGAAAGCTCTCCTTACTCACTCTCTCTCTAGCTCACGTTCAAGGAAGAAGAAGAAGGAAAAGAAATATCTCTTCTCTTTTCAATCCATCCTTATATAATATATATATATATTATAATCATTATACACTTCTTCTCTCTCTTGTCATTATTATTATTATTATTATTATTATTATTATTATTATTATTAAATAATTAGAATCAACTTTCCCTACAAATAATTGTACATAATATATATGTGATGTATATCTTAGGTATATGTATATGTCATATTTATTTCGAATATATTTCAAATATACATTCTACTTTATCACTTAAAATCCTTTTATTTTTTATTTAAATAATTTATTTAATTAATCCAATTTAATTTATTTTATTTAAATTTTCCAAAAATTAGGGGTGTTACACTTTGTGTTTTAAAAAAATGGAAAGTAATTGGAGGAGGGGAGTACACACACATGGATGGGAGGCTATTCGGGGGGGGGGGGGGGGGGGGGGGGGGGACTCTCCATATTTTGAGGTTGTGCTAGGTTTTTAGAGGGCTATTCTCATCACCTTTATCTTCATCTTCCATTCCATTTTCCATAAATAAGACTTTAAGTTGGTTCTTTGGGATTATGTGTGCATGAACAAACTTTAGAAGGTTAGGGTTTGAAGAAAGTTTTGATTAAAGGATTGAAGGCTTGAGAGAGACTTCACTCATTATTTCAAGGGTAGAACAATTGATTGAAGGTTTAAAGAGGGCTCGAGAGTTCTTCATCACACTCAAGTGGAATCTATGAGGAAGAACAAGAAGTTCAACTCTTGGAATCTTCAAGGGGTTTTTCATATTCTCTCATTTTAATTCATTTCTAGATTGTTGTTGTTTTGTTATGAACATTAATATTTCAATAGATAATTTTGATTTGATTTATATTGAGAATTTTGAAATGATGATGTGCTGTAATAGATTTGATTGAATGACTTGATTTGATAATTCTATCAATATACCTTATTGTTGGTTGATTGGATTGGATTGAATGTGAGGTTGATAGATTGGCCACCTATTGATCTCTTAATATTGAATGATGAACCGAGAGGTGAAATTTGATATCGGAACTATGCAATCAACTACCCTAAGAGTGAATTAGAAATATAAGTTCTAGGGTTCTATTAATTTGCAAATTCAAACTAATTGGCTCTTGTTAATTCATGAATATGAAAACTAATGAATTGATAAATTCCTAATTAAACTCAAGGACAAAATTAAATTACAAGGTTATATTAATGGATAATTTAATAATCAAGTATTGATTAAATTAATCTACAATCCTAGGTACCATTCTAAGAATTTAAATTAATCTTGCACAATCGTTACTCGTTTTACTTTTAGATTTTAATTGCTTTTCACCATTTTAACAACATACACTCAAACTTTAATATTGTGTTTTAATCAAATTATTACAAAAAAATACCTTCCTTATGAGACGACCTTAGAGAGATCACACTTTACTACAATAATCTCGTATACTTGCGAGTGTCGCTTGTAGTAGAATTAAATAGAGCGCAACAACTTTATGGCGCCGTTGTCGGGGAAGGCTGTTTTAGTAATGGTTTGATTCTTTTTATTTTAATTGCTTTATTATTTAAAGTGTTCTTTTTTGAATTGCCTAGGTGATTTACGCAAGGATGAAGATCACAAGGCAACAAACTTGTTCCCTTTGTAGACAACATCCATAGACATCCTAGAACCGAGGAAGTGGATCTTTTGTAAAAAGAGGGAGAAAACACCATAGAGCAATTCGGGGAGAACGCGAAAGTAGAAATGGGTGAAGTAGAGGAACCACCTATGAAGGAGTTTGCTCAACCAATTATTGGGATAACTACATCATGTATATGGTTGAGTAACACATTAAGAAATTATGAACTAAAAAATACTTATTATAGTATGTTGCCCTCCTTCCATGGATTGCCGAATGAAGATCCTCTCAACTTCATTTGAGATTTTTATGCAACCTTGCATACATTTCCTTTGCAAGCATTAACGGAAGATGAACTTATAATGAGATGTTTCCCATACAGTTTGAAGGATAGGACGATGGTGTGGTTGATGACTTTACCAAAGAATTCCTTAACCACATGGATTGAAGTGTATAACAACTTTATGGGAAAAATTTATCCACACCAAAAGATAAAGGAGCTTAGGGGGAGTATTACAACTTTCACCCAATTTGATGGAGAACCATTTCATGAGGCATGAGATCGCTTCAAATCTTTAATGTTTCAATGCCCTTATCATTACTATCCACAAAAATTACTCAACCAATTCTTTTATGATGGGCAAACTCAATAATGTCAAAACATAGTGGCTAATGCTGCAGAGGGCGCAATGGGTGAAAAGACAGCTGCGGAAAAGGATGCATTATTTGAAATATTGGGAGCAAATTCATAGCAAAAGAGTATTGGGGAAAGAAGAAGAGGAGCATATGAGTTGAATGCAAACTCAAAAATGGCAAGGCAAATTATGGAATTGACAAGACAAATGAAATTGCTAAATGCTAGAGGAAACTTGCCTATGCCAAGCCAAGAATCATATGCATCATGTGGTGTTATAGGCCATAATGTAAATGTGTGCCCTTTAAGCTTTGACCAATTCCAAGAAGGGTAAAAGCAAGTATATGTTTTTGAAGGGTTCCAACAAAGGGGTAGGAATGACCCATATTCAAATTCTTATAACCCCAGTTGGAGAAATCACTCAAAATTTTCATAGAAGAATCAACAACATGTTCCACCTCAACATACCTTCCAACCTTATCAAAGAGGTCCCCAATTTGAAGGGCAAACTTTAATTCAAGAGCAAGTTAAGAAACCTTCACTTGAAGATAATTTGAAAGCTTTCATTTAAATAAGCACTCGAAATCAAGAAGTGAATAACAAGCGGTTTGACTCTTTGGAAGCATCACTTAAGAAGGTGGAAACTCAAGTTGGTCAACTAGCTAATCAACTTTAAGCTCATGAAAAAGAAAAATTTCTAGGTCAACCGGAGCAAGTCCAAACAATCACGGTTCTAAGAAATGGTAAGTTAATTGATAATAAAATCGGTGATAATAAAATTAGTGATTCTTTGAATACAGGTATAATTCGAGAAAAATGGCGAGGAAATGCAAGAAAGCAAAGCTCCACCAAGAGAATCGAAGGTGGAGAGTGAGGAGACATCCACTTCACCAAAATTGCACAAATCTCTAAATCCTTACAGACGGCCAATTTCTTTCCCAAGCAGGTTAAAAAATGAGAAGCAAGATAAATAATTTTCTGAAATTTATAACATGTTCTCAAAGGTAAGTATTAATCTTCTTGTAGACCCTTAATTTTGGTACTGGTCTAAATATATATTTTTTACTTGAAGACCATATCAAGTTTAACCTAATAACAGGTCACAAAATAAATCAATTATAATTATTTAATATTTGGATTATGAATTATAATTACTTAATATTTGGATTATAAATTATAATTATTTAATATTTAGATTATTAATTATTTAATATTTGTAGACCTTTAATTTTTGACACAGTCTGGTCCGATATTTTTTATATAGTCCAAAATAAATTTTGTGGTATTTTAATTAAAAAATATTTATTTTAGTATTTATTATTTATAATTTTTAATAAGAATAAAAATAATAAAGTTAAATAAATAAAAATAAAAAATAAAAAATCGGCGATGAAAAAATTGGCTACGAAAAAATTCATCGCCGAAGGGGAATCGGCCACAGGCCGATTCGCCTGCAGGAAGCCATTTCGCCGCAGGAAATTCATGCAGCGAATTGGCGCCCGCCCGCAATTTTCCCTCACAGCTCTCACAATTCCAGCCCGCAGTAAGTTTTCGCCAGCGCAATTTTCCAACGCAGTTTTTTCTAAACGAAATTCTATTTGGTTTTGGTTTTTTTTCCTAATAGGTTTTAATTTCCTTAAACAATTAGAAGTAGGTTTGTTATTTTTTCTATAAATACCACATTAAAACACATAATTAAGGGACTTTGATAGGGAGAAAAAAATTATTTGATTGGATTGGAGGCTCAACCATTCGATCGGCCAAAAGAAAAGCCCTAGCAAGCAAGAAACAAGAAGCAATCAATCCATCAAAGGCAGTGACACTGCCTTTGTCTTTGTTCATCATGAAGCAAATTGTGAAGGAACCAACGAACGGAGGTTTGATTATGAATCTTTGATTTGATGTTATTTACAATGTTTCTATCGTTTGTTTTTGATATTAAGTCAGTAACCTAAATTATTAAAATTAGTAATATGTTTTACATTAAATCGTACATTCATCCAGTAGCCTTAGTCAGTGATCAAAATTTCAAAACTGTAAAACTGTTCTTCTCTTTTCATAAACCTTTAAAACCCTAAATTGTTTCTCTCTCGTTCCTAAAACTTCAAAAACTCTAAATTACTCTTCTGCTTCCAAAAACCTTAAAAACCCTAAATTGTTTCTTCTGTTTCCAAAAACTTTAAAAGCCTAAATTGTTTTCCCTAAACTATTTTCATCTAAACCCTAACTTTTTGTCCAAAAATGTCTTCTTAAATTTCCAAACCCTAATCTTCTTTACAGTTTCTAAAAATCATAATTATTATTATAAAACTCTAAACTATTTTCTTAAATCCTAAAATCAAATATGTTTTCCAAAATATCAAAAACCCTAATTTTCTCAAAATCCAATATAGTAAACCCTAGTTTTCCTAAACCCTAAATTCTTAAAGCATCAAAACTTTATGACAAGTTCATCAACACCCTAAACCCTAATTCTTAAAACCTCAAAATTTTATGACAAATAAATCTAAACCCTAAAGCCATAATCCAGTAAACCTAAAATCACAATCCAGTAAACATGAATTATAAACCTAATGCCTTAAAAAGTCCAAAACCCTAATTTCATGATGTTAGCCCTAAACCCTAATTTGATTAACCTAAACCCTTACTACTTTCTTAAATTTATAAAACCCATTCCATTTTTCCAAAATCTTCACAGTAGCCTAAATAATAATGATAATAATTCTAAAATCCTCAAAACCCTAAATGTTAATTAAAGAATCCTAAATTGAGACATAAACCTAAATTTATATCTTTACTTGCTTTATTTAATTTTAGATTTGATTATGTAGTTTATTATATGTTTTGATGGTTGATTTATTTAATTTCAATGCTTGATTTATTTAATTTATCATGGATGGATATT
Source organism: Garcia nutans (assembly GCA_947685225.1). NCBI lineage: Eukaryota > Viridiplantae > Streptophyta > Magnoliopsida > Malpighiales > Euphorbiaceae > Garcia > Garcia nutans. The sequence continues at coordinate 7,659,677 of CANTUV010000013.1, forward strand.
TTCTTTATTATTATGATTATTATTTGTTTGTTTTAGTATTCAAATTGTAAGAGGTATGTTTCCATTATTGGGTACATCATTAGTTAAATTTTATGTAATTTAAATTGTTTTTATATTTTAGATCAATGTAAAGGACATGTTTTCATCTTTCGGTGGGTGTCCTATTTAGTTTAGACATGGAAGATGTAAGGACATATTTCCATCCTTGGATGGGTGTCCATTTATTTTCTTTGTTTGGACATTGCTTTGATTTTAATATAATGATGCTTTATTTTTATTGTTGCATGTAGTATGGATAATATTGTTATATTTAATAATTTTATAATATTAAGACCTGCAAAGGATGCCAGTTCCAATGAACCGGGTGTTGTGGGGGTGCTGGGCCATTTCTCACCTTCCCCACACGTACCCAACTTTTTGAACCCATTAGGGGGTTGGGGATTCCTACTCTTACTGGACGTTTCATATGCTAAATTTATCCGAGATCATCTTCTAAGGTTTGAAGTGTCACTTGCTGGTGTCCGTGGGCTGTCTGGAAGTGAAGAAGAAATAGAAGTGGAGCAAGGAGAAGATGAAGAATATGAGGAAGAGGATGAGGATGAGGAGGACCCTTCTTCTCAATCCCATGGCAATTTCGAGGCTGGCACTTTCCAGGTAGCTATCATTTTGTCATTATAAGTGTCTCTTCATTTATCTATTCTGATTATTTATATGATCATTGTAGGCTACTAGTTTCTCTGACTATGGGGCTGTCCCTCTCTATGATACCCCGATACAGCTACAGTTTTCTCCATTTGCCCCTTCTCATTTAGATGTGCCATCTGATTCGCAGAGCTTTGATCTGAGTTACCTGGTCAGTCATTCTTATCCCATAATGATGTATGCTTGCATGTATGCATGAAAATGTATGGACTTACCCTTTCCTTTTCTGGCTTACAGCGGATGCTTGAGGAGCAAAACAGGAAGCTTCAGGAGGAATTAGCTACGAGTCATCGACATGAGACCCATTTTGAGGAAATGTATCAACAAGAGGCACAGGACTTCTGACACTTTTGATTTCAAGGCATGAGGGAACCAAATGCCTCTTCATCAAGGGGATCCCGGACTGTTATCCATGATATACCACCTCCCTATTTAAGCAATGATAGAACCGATTTTCGAAGTCTTGGAGGTTTAGATATTTCTTCTTCAAGCGGATATTGGATGGATAATATGCCCCCTCCTTCAAAGGGTGATGATTTTCTTAGGGCTTTATCTGATTATGGACTGCCTCCTTCCTCGCAGTGATAAAATATAAAACTTGCAATAAAACTTGTAATAAAATAAAGCAAAATTTTTTTTTGACTTTTGCTTTTTTTTAATTAGATACGGTGGCTTTGTCAAATTAGTACCATAGTACCTCAGGACTCGACTTTTCAAATTAACATATCTATAACATCATAGCCCTAGTTACCATACTAAACTCGGGAATTATTTCTATTTAGGCAAGAACTTGTTGCACTTCAGATACGCACATACACATTACTTGGCCAAATGTCTCATTGGGTTTGAATATTGTCTGTCTCATATGCATGCTTATTCAAACTATCTCCACTAATAGACTCTACCTACCAAGAGAGATCAACAAGTCTTTGATAGGCTTGAAAAGGGGTCTATAAGGGACATAGGTTAAATGAAGGCCATTTGTAAGTTGGTGTCGTTGTGATACTACGGGCAAATCCTCAAACTATAAATTTCTTGTTTGAACTTTAGGTAGCTGGGAGCAATCTTGCTAGACTCCAAATTCCTTCTATCTTCTTAGCATTAATCTGGATCTTGATTAGGACAGTCTTTGCCCTTGCAAAATGTTTGGTAACCAAATTCATTTCTTTTCTTCTTCTCCCTTTTCTTTCTCTAATTATTTTTCTTACTCTTCCCTTTCTTTGAGCATTGTATCATTTTTTCCTTCTTCTTTGTAAGACAGTCAAGTACAGAACTTTCAAGAATTGGATGGTCTTTCTCCTTTTTCTCTGATTTTGATCGAATCTTTGGTTGGGTTGGACCAATTCAAGTCAAACTGTCCTTATAAACCAAATGGAAGCCTTTTGCTGCTTTAGGTAAAAGAGAACTCAGTTGGCTTTCTGAATCGTCTTTTTGGGTTTTATTTTTTTTATATATTTTTCCTTTTTTTCTCTGGGCTTAGGTCCGTGTTCTCTAAGGCCCCGAGCCTAAACAGTGCCGGAGTCATAAGAACCATTCCATCGGGAGTGGGGGGCAAAAATCCCCGCTCACAGTGGTGACTCCACTGGGGATAAGAGAAGTTTATTCCGTTAGTCTTTATATTATTCTATTCTTTCTTATAATGATATTATCCATTGCATCATATTAGATTGTATCGTGTGCGTGAATTAGGATGTCCGTGTTACCCGTGTTGTGTTATGTAAGGGATACCATACTTTCACTCAAGGTATGGAGATCGAGCATGGCATAACCACTCATAGCCTCATACCATTTGGTATATACTTGCTATGGGAACCTAAGCCTTTTAACCTAAAGACTAAAGGTCATGTAATTGGCTTAGTTACTTTCCTTAGGTTTTACCCCAAATGCTTGTTGTTTGACTATGGTTAATTTATCTTGGCTTAAATCAGGGCTTATTTGGTTTGTTCTTTTTCTAATATGACCTAAGTACATTGTAAACTCAAAATAAATTTTTTCTTTAAAGTCCAAAAGACCAAAGAAATTTTAAAAATTTTTCAATGGTCTTTGGATATAAAACTTTTCCAAATCAAAAGTTCTTTTTTCAAGACCTAAATACAAAGCCCAAAATCTATTTTTTCTAAAATCTTTTTACAATGGGCTTAGAAATAAAATTATTTCTTACAAAGAGCTTGCAAATTATTTAGGTCAATTACGAAATACCAAAAATCAATTGTGAGCTTAGTTTATGCTAAGAGTTATTAATCATGGGCTTATTTTTGGCATGAATCATTAGTTTCTTTTTCAAGTGAGAAATCTATTTATAATAAACCTTTTAATTTAGTTTTAATCCAATATAGCATAAAAGCTACTTTAGTTGGTTGAATAGATTAAAACCTAATTAATGGGAATTATCATGAACTAATTTCCATTTTTGAAAATATAACTATTGGTTGAAACATCCGAGGGAATTATTCAAAAAATAAGATACCCCATGTTGGTATTTTGTTAACCATATACCTAGGAAAAGAGATTCTCCATTCGTGTGTGGATGTTATAAGGTTGGAAGGGATGTTCTACTTATCTTTGTTGATTGTTTATGCATACATGCATACATACATTTGCATCTCATATCATTGATTCTTTCTGGCTCACAGCCCTGGATTACGATAGTTCAAAAGCTTATGACAATTCAACCTATGCCGGAGACGAAGAATCTAGTAGCAACTCAATCACTTGCTCACCAAAAGCAATGAAGCCCGAACAAATTCAAAGAATGGTGGATGACACCCTCAATGCCATGATGGAAGAAATAAAAGAGGCCCTAGCTGAGACTATAAAGAACCAATTGACTGTGATTTTAGGAAATCATACCGAAGCATCTGCTAGCACTAAGAAGCCAAAGGACAAAGGGAAGGCTAAAGTTGGTGAAGTGGTTTTTGATGATGTGATCATTGATGATGATGATGATTGGGCTCAATACTTCCAAGATCCTCAAGACAAGAAGAAAGAACCGAAGATTGTTGAAAGATCAACTGTGGAGAAAACTGAGACTTCTGATGTTGAAAAGATGATTGTGGATTTAGAAAAGAAATTTGAGAAGAAGCTGAAAACCGAAGAAATGTCCGAAGTTGACAAATTATTTGAGCTAGATGAAGAAGTTTCGTACAAGTTCAAGATGCCATCCTTTGCAAAGTTTGATGGAACCGAAAATCCTCACCTCCATGTGAGGCAGTATATCATTGCCATGCAGTCCGCCCGAGCTACTACGGCTCAAACTCTAAGGTACTTCATACTCTCATTGGATCCTGTTATCCAAAAATGGTTCAATACCTTAGAAGAAGGAACACAAAAGAGTTAGGATCTGCTATACAAGGCCTTCATCCAACAATATGGATACAATGTTGAAATGGAAGTTACCTTAATGGAAGTGGAGTCCATTAGACAAAGGCCAAATGAGAATTTTGTGGACTATGTGAAAAGATTAAGAAATAAGGCCACTTTGCTCAAGAAAAGGCCTGATGAATCCGATCAAATAAGGATGATTATGAGAGGGGTGTTGCCTAGTCTTCGTGAAAGGAGGTCTCATACACTCGTCCGTGATTTCAAAGATCTCCTCCAAGCTAGTCTGCAAATCAAAGAATGAGAAAGAGAGAAGAAACATTTTTCAACAAAAAAGAACGAGAAAGGAAACTATCAGTCTGGTAACCAAAGCATGCAAAAGGCAGTCGGTGTTAATGCTACTAGCCAAGGAACAAGGAGGCAATTTTTAGAATTGGGGAAACCGATGTCTTGGGTTTTCGATAAGCTTTAAAGAAAGGGATTGTTACAACCCTTAAATCCTCGTCCTTTGCCTAACCCTCTCCCACCTAATTTCGACACTAAAGCATTTTGTCATTTTCATCAAATGCGAGGGCATGACACGGATAGATGTGTGAGGTTGAGGCATGAGATCCAAAATTTGATTGATAGTGGAAAGTTTCTGGAGCCCAACAAGCCAAACACCAAAGACAATCCATTACCAAGGTTCAATAGAGTACCACCACCAGCAACCTTCATGATTGGAGGAGGTTTGCATGAAAGTTTTGTCATGTCTTCTTTCCAAGATGTGGGTGGAGAAGCAACCAAAGAAGAAGAGGTATTTAGTGAAATTGAACAAGCTATGGTGGGTAAAGAAGTAGCAATTTGTGTTGTGAATGGGTTTTGGGATTCAAGCAATAGTGATGAAAATCTTATATCCAAGAATGAGGAATGGACCTGGTCCAAGCCCGAAGAAGATGAAGTAATGAACACTAGATCCAGTAAGCCTTATGCAAAGCCATCGCCTAAGGAGGTAGAAGTTAATAAAGGAAAGGAAGTTGAAGTAGGGAATAAAGAAGAGGAAGATGATACCATACTCAAGCAATTGAAAAGAACCCAAGCAAGTGTTAGCATTTGGGATTTATTGGCTACTTCTAAAAAGCATAGAGAAACTATGGCCAAGGCCTTGGCCAACATCCCAATTTCCTCCTCCATAACACCGGAAGAGATGATCAACTTCATAAAAATTGAGGGAGCAATAAAATGTGAAGATACTCAAGAGAAGAGAGAAGTTAATATGGGAGTGGTATATTTCTCATATGCGGATTTACCAGAAGAGGGGAGAGATCACATCCGCCCTCTATTAAAATAGAAATCAAGGGAAAAAGGACTCCATGTGTAATGGTTGATGATGGGTTCACCATAAATGTTTGTCCACTTAAAATATTGCCAAAACTGGCCATGTCAACAAGGTATCTAAACCCGATCGAGGTAACCATTCGGGCTTATGACAACACCAAGAGACATACCAAAGGAACTTTCAAAGTTGCTATCAGGGTTGGTCCAATTGAATCTATTGTTGAATTTGTTGTTTTGGACATACCTGTTACCTTCGCCTTACTCTTGGGATGACCATGGTTTCACCCTCTTAGTGGAGTTCCTTCCACCCTTCATCAAAAGATCAAGTTCCCTAACGGAGATGAGACAGTGGTCATCGAGGCCGAAGATAATGAGGTTGTTAATGCTCTAATGATTGAGAGGTCTCTCAATGGCTTCCAAATAGCTACAATTTCTGATTATGAAGTAGTGGACTCTAACGTCTTAAACATGATGAAGAGCATGAACTACCTTCCCAGAGCTGGTCTTGGAAAGGGCAAGGCCAGTTTGACAAAGCTTCCAGATTTCAAAACTCAAACCTCCAAGAAAGGTTTGGGATATGATGAAGTCAACAAAGATGTCCAGCCAAAGAAGAATGAGAAGATGAGTTTCCCGCCACTTGAAAAAATCTTTATCAAAGCTCCAGACATGGGATCACTTTAAGGAAAGCCCAAGCCAATCATGTTCATGGGAAATTTGATATCGGGTTTTAAAATTTTTGCAGATGTTGCCAAGCTAGTGGAGCAATTGAAGAAAGAGCTCACCCTGTCATCCAACAAGGAGTCCAATCTGGAAGAAAAGAAGGAAGTTGTCCTAAAACCTGAGAAGACTCTGGAGGAGATTGATGCCCTGGTTGAAGAGAATTTTGAAGACATCCTGCCTTATGATTTTGAGAACAATGATTTTGATTTTGATTTTAATTTGTCTGCTTTGTATGAGGATGATGATGTTTTCTTTTCCAAAATGAATGCAATAAAGTATGATTTTTCTTAATTGTGTGATGTTTCTCCTGATGGTTGCATACATTCAAATAGCAGTTACATAAGCATCTTTAATATTAATTCTGTTGACACAATCATTAAATTTTGGAACAATAAAAAATCCTAAAAATATTAGCATAGCATCCGACCTTACTCCTGATGAGAGAGAGAGAGAGAGAGAGATTTGAAAAAATATTCAAAAAATATGAAGAAGTATTTGCTTGGTCTTATGAGGATATACCTAGAATAGATTGAAAAATAGCCGAACATCTTATTCCTACTTACACTCACATGAAACCTGTCAAACAAAAGCTTAGGCAATTAAGACCTGAGTGGGCTAAATTGGTTAAAGAAGAGGTCACTAAACAAATACAAGTAAAGTTCCTTGAAGTGATAGAATATCCAGATTGGCTAGCCAACATAGTACCCGTGCTAAAGAAAGATGGAAGAATAAGGGTCTGTGTGGACTATAGAGATTTAAACAAGGTTTCCCCTAAAGATGATTTTCCTTTACCTCATATAGATGTTCTCATTGATAGTGCAGCCTCTAGCGTGTTGTATTCGTTTATAGATGGATTTTTTGGATACAACCAAGTGTTAATGGCCCAAGAGGATAAAGCCAAAACTGCTTTCATTACTACATGGGGTATATTTTGTTATAGGGTGATGCCATTCGGCTTAAAGAATGCTGGAGCAACATACCAACGGATGGCCACCATGCTATTTCATGACATGATGCATAAAGAAGTTGAAGTATATGTTGATGATATGATGGTGAAATCGGATACAAGGGAACAACACTTCTAAAACTTAGAATTATTCTTCGATAGAGCATTGAAATATAAGCTAAGATTAAACCCGAATAAGTGTGTGTTTGGGCTTACCTTAGGCAAATTGTTGGGACATGTGATTGGTCCGAATGGCATTGAGATTGATCTTGACAAAGTTAAAGCAATCAGGAATATGCCAGCCCCTAAGACGAAGAGAGAACTTCAGGGATTCATTGGTAAATTACAATACATTAGCAGGTTTATAGCAAAGCTCACAACAATTTGTAAGCCTATCTTCAAATTGCTTAAAAAGAATCAGCCAGTCCTGTGGAATGAAGAGTGTCAAAAGGCCTTTGAGCGAATAAAGGAGTATCTACTAAATCCTCCTGTTTTAAAACCGACTAAACCTGGTAAACCCTTGTTACTATACTTAGCAGTAGAAGAAGAGTCAATAGGAGCCATACTAGCCCAAGCAGATGAGTCAGGGATTGAGCATGCAGTTTACTATTTGAGTAGAAAGCTCCTACCTTATGAAATTAAGTATAGTATCATTGAAAAGACCTGTATAGCTGTGGATTGGTCTTCTAAGAAGTTGCGGCATTGCTTTTAATCTTATAGTGTGCAAGCAATTTCCAAGTTGGATCCAATGAAGTACTTAAGGGAGACACCCTCTTTGATTGAGAAGTATGGTCGATGGTTAATAATATTGGAAGAATTTGAGATTGAGTATGTAACCAGAAAAATAATCAAAGTTAGAGCAGTAGCAGAATTCCTGGCCCAAAAAACACTACCAGATAGCAAAGAGATAGTCCTGGAATTTCCGGATGAACATTTAAAGACAAATGAAGTAAAAGGGTGTAAAATGTATTTTGATGGACCAGTAAATAGGAAAGGAGCAGGTTTGGGAGTCATACTAGAATCGCCCGAAGGGGAATTTATCCCTTTAGCCAAAAAGTTGAAATTCAGGGCAACCAATAATATGGTGGAGTATGAAGCATGTATCTTTGGTTTGGAAACCCTGCTAATTATGAAGGTGGATAAGGTGGAAGTTTTTGGTGATTCATTGCTAGTAGTATCCCAAGTAAATGGAGAGTGGGAGTTGAAAGAAGAGAAATTAAAACCATACCACCATTACTTGACCGTGATGAAGAAGAACTTTAAGGAGTGCAGGTTTATACACCTATCAAGAGAAGAAAACCAGATGGCTGATGTAACACCCCCATATCCAATGCACACACACTACAACCACAACAATGTAGCATAAGTGCACCAAACATAGGGATGCTACGGTTTCCTTAACATTCAAAACATTTTAAACAAAACCATAACCTTTCAATTACATACATTATAGAAGAATAGGTCATTTACTTATAAAACAAAACATATTAGATATACATATACATTTAAATATTACACAGCGGAAGTTATAAAATATTTACAAATTTACATTATAAACATTACTTTACAAAATATAAAAGAAATATACATGATTGGCAAGTCAGCTCTGATCTTTAAGCTCCCAAAATCAACTCTTCAATGTCTACTCTCACTCGGTCTCGAAGAGCTCTCGGGTTCGATCCTATCAGTTCTATCACCTGCGCGATTAAACACTATCACGCTAAGCCAAGGGCTTAGTAAGATAAAACATGTAATAGACACGCTTAAATGCTATACAATGCCAATTCTAATTTATCATACATGTAACAACATAAATGCAAAGCTAACAACATACTTTTACATTTCATAACCTAACATACATATATGTATTTCAAAATTCAACATCTTTGCATATACTTTATTAGTTAATCATTTAATCATCCATGAACAACACTAAGCAAAGACAAGCATGGGCCCAAGACACACTAATATGCCATTCAATTTTCAGAGTTAATGCTTTGGTTTTGTTATCACATTTATCAATATCAATATCATATACCCAACTAGGTTTCAAGGATTAAGTTCAACCAAGCTTCAAGGGGAGCAAAGCATGCTAAGCATCAACCCAACTTGGCTTCAAGAACTAACCCAACCTAGCTTCAAGGGTTGTAACATCTCAATTAGGCTTCAAGGATTCAATCCAACCTAACTTCAAGAGATTGTTACTATCATTAGGCATGCCACCAACAACAAACTCTGAAAATGGAATAACACATTAGCCACACAATTCATTTAGATTTCATTCTCAATTCTCATTATCATTTAGGCAAACATGCCTCATTTATCTCCATTAAATCACCTTAGCCAATAACAATGGCTCCACATTTCATTTCACAATATAACACTTCATTATTCAAGTGTATATTTATCTCACATAACATCATTCATAAATATTAACATTTCATTCCACATTACTCATAAAACACATTACCATTCAAAGTGCATAACATAACATTGTTAATTCTCAACAATGCAATTAGGGCAAAACACAATTGACATGATTCATAGCTTTAGAACCATCCACATTCATTTGATTAGATCATTCTTGTGTTTGAAACATGTTTATAATGTTCATGTTTAAGTTTAGGAACAGTGGAACTTTTGAAGAATTTAAACCATGCAAAGAGAACCAAGAAATCAAACAATGTTCAAATCATTTGAAGGGCACGCCCAACTCACTTGATTGACACGCCCAACTAGCTTGAGTGACACGCCCGTGTCCTTAAAAAGAAAAGAGGCAGTAGCTTCCTCAAATAAATGACACGCCCAACCAACTTGAGTGACACGCCCATGTCCTTAAAAAGAAAAGAGGCAGTAGCTAATTCAAACAATTGACACGCCCACTCCCCTAAATTGCTTTTGGCCGTGTCACCAAATCACAAAACCTTAACTAAAACCAACCCTTTCTCAATTGCACTCAAACACAATATTCATCATATAACATATTTCACATGAACATAATCAATGTTCTAAACACATATTCATCACAAAAACTACTTCACCACACATTAATATCACAATAAAACACATATTAGCTCAAAACCCTAAAACCAACATCCTTCTCTATCCATCCAAATCAACAACCACCATTTCCAACAACAACCTCCAATTAAACTCATAACTTAAAATTAATTTAACACTTGAAAGCACAACACAACACATCTCAAATCCACCAAATCACAAAATTACCAAACCCTAATTCACTTCCAATACAACTTCCAAATAAGTAAAGAAAACAAGAGAATACTTACTTGAAAAGAAGAAATTCCACAAATCCTTTGTCAAAACCTTGGATTGCTTCATCAACTTGCTTCTTGCCTCAAGAACACTTCTCTTTTCCTTTTTCTAATGGAGAGCTGGCCACTTCATGAAGAAAGAAGACAATGATCAAGATACAAAGTCAAATTTTGCTTTTAAACTCCACCAAGTATTCTTATCCAAGCAAATACCAATATGCCCTCAATCATTTAGCCAACTTTTGTCTCATATGAGCCCTCATATGTAATTGCATTAACAACCAAAAATATCTTCTTCCACTTAACCATCACCTTGACTCTTCATTTGACCACTTTATATGTTATATATATCATCATATACACAACATATACATTTGTCTCTAAACCCTAATTCTTCCTCCAAAACACATATGCACAGCATTCACTTTCCAATTTCTTCTCTTATCCCATCATATACATTCAATTCAATTTAACAATAACAACAACAACAACAACAACAATATAATCAAAACTTCTAAGCCACATATGAGGATATTACAATTCTCCCCCTCTAAAAAGAAAATTTCGTCCTCGAAATTACCTGAAATTAACTCTGAAACAACTGAGGATATTGCTCTCGCATCGTTTGCTCATTTTCCCAAGTTGCTTCTTCTTTCCCATGGTTCTTCCAAAGAATCTTCACCAATGGCACTCTCTTGTTTCTCAAATCTTTCACATCACGTGTCAAGATAGCAACTGGTTCCTCTTCAAAAGTCAAGTCTGGGTTCACTTCAATTGATTCAAATGGCAACACATGAGATGGATCCGACCTGTACCTCCTCAACATGGAAACATGGAATACATTATGAATACGATCCAACTCCGGTGGCAAAGCAAGTCGATAAGCAACTGGCCCAACTCTTTCTAACACTTCATACGGCCCAATGAAACGAGGACTCAATTTTCCCTTCCGACCGAACCTCAAAATCTTTTTCCAAGGAGACACTTTCAAAAATACCTTATCTCCAACATCAAACTGAATGTCTCTCCTTTTCAGATCTGCATAAGACTTCTGTCGGTCTGAAGCTGCTTTTAACCTGCCTCGAATCAATTTTACTTTCTCTTCAGTTTCTTGAATCAAATCAGGACCAACCAACTTATTATCTCCAAGCTCATTCCAACAAAGAGGTGTCCTACACCATCTGCCATACAATGCTTCGAATGGTGCCATACCAATGCTGGATTGGTGACTGTTGTTGTAAGCAAACTCCACAAGAGGTAAAAATCTATCCCAACTACCAGAGAAATCGATGACACAGCTTCTCAACATATCTTCAAGAATCTGTATCACCCTCTCTGACTGTCCATCCGTCTGTGGATGAAAAGCAGTACTGAAGTGCAGTCGAGAACCCATAGCATAATGCAAACTCTTCCAAAATCTTGAAGTAAACCTGGGATCTCGATCAGACACTAAAGAAGTTGGAACACCATGCAGTTTCACAATCTCCTGGATATACAGCTCAGCCAATCTCTCCAAAGAGTAATCCATCCGCACCGGAAGGAAATGAGCTGTCTTAGTCAATCTATCCACAATCACCCAAATGGCATCATGTTTCCTTTGTGTCAATGGCAATCCAGACACAAAATCCATTGTCACTCTTTCCCACTTCCATTCAGGCACTGACAACGGTTGAAGCAACCCGGTTGGAACTTGATCCTCTGCTTTAACTTTCTGACAAGTGAGACATTTCGATACAAACTCAGCAATGTCTCTCTTCAACCCAATCCACCAATAATGTTGTCTCAAATCATTATACATCTTCGTACTACCCGGATGCATAGCAAACACTGACTGATGTGCTTCTTCTAAAATGACTCTTTTCAAATCAGCATCATCGGGTACACACAATCGGTTCTTAAACCAGAGACTCCCATCATCTCTCACAACAAAATCTCTAGTCTTCCCAATCTTGCAATCTGAAATAATCTTCTGAATCTTCATATCAATCAACTGAGCCTCTTTGATTTGATCTAACAAAACTGGCTTCAATTGCAACCGTGCCAACAATGCACCATCATCACAAGGTACAAAACTGGCATGCAAAGCTCTCAACTCAACAAGCAACGAGAGCGAGAAAACAGTTAAACCTGCTAAAGACTTCCGACTCAAAGCATCAGCAACAACATTTGCTTTACCTGGATGATAGTCAATTAAGCAGTCGTAGTCTTTAATCAATTCTAACCATCTCCTCTGACGAAGATTGAGTTCTTTCTGGACACCCAGATACTTCAAACTCTTGTGATCAGTGTAGATGAAACATTTTTCCCCAAATAAATAATGGCGCCAAATCTTTAATGCAAACACAATGGCAGCCAATTCCAAATCATGGGTCGGATAGTTAAGCTCATGCGGTTTCAACTGTCGAGATGCATAAGCTATAACTTTCCCTTCCTGCATCAATACACATCCCAAACCTCTATGTGAAGCATCACTGTAGATCACATATGGTTTACCTTCAATAGGTAAAGTAAGAACAGGCGCTTGAGTCAACATATTTCTCAACTGCTCAAAGCTCGCCTGACACTGATCAGTCCACACAAATCTCACTCCCTTACGAAGCAATCTGGTGAGTGGAGTAGCTATTAAAGAAAACCCTTTCACAAATCGCCGGTAATAGCCTGCCAAACCCAGAAAACTTCTAATCTCTGTCACAGACTTGGGTGGACTCCAATTCAGAATAGCTTCAACTTTACTTGGATCAACTCTAATGCCTTCCGCTGAAACAATATGTCCGAGAAAAGCAACTTGATCCAACCAGAACTCACACTTCGACAATTTGGCAAATAACTGCTTCTCTCTCAAAATCTGCAACACAATCCGCAGATGCATATCATGTTCCTCTTCATTCCGTGAATACACCAGAATGTCATCGATGAAGACCACAACAAACTGATCCAGATAGGGCCTAAACACCCTATTCATTAAATCCATAAAAGCTGCAGGTGCATTCGTCAGACCAAAAGGCATAACTAAAAATTCATAGTGCCCATACCTGGTCCTGAAAGCTGTCTTCGGAACATCTTCAGCTCTGACTCTCAGCTGATGGTACCCAGATCTCAGATCAATTTTGGAAAACACAGCTGCACCCTTCAATTGATCAAAGAGATCATCGATTCTAGGCAAAGGATATTTATTCTTAATGGTCACTTTGTTCAATTGCCTATAATCGATACATAACCTCATAGTGCCATCTTTCTTCTTCACAAATAGCACAGGAGCTCCCCAAGGAGAAACACTGGGGCGAATAAATCCTTTGTCCAACAACTCCTGTAACTGCACTTTTAACTCCCTCAATTCTGCTGGTGCCATTCTATAAGGAGTAATAGAGATAGGAGTGGTACCAGGTAACAATTCAATACCAAACTCCACCTCTCTCTCTGGAGGCAATCCAGGCAACTCCTCTGGAAACACATCAGGGAACTCAGCAACTGTGGCAATGCTATCAATGGGAGAACCCTTCACTCTAGTATCTATCACATGAGCGAGGTAGGCTTCACACCCCTTTCTAATCAACCTCCTGGCTGCAACAGCTGAAACAAATAAGGAGGCTAGCTGTTCCTGCTCATTAGATACTATCACTTCTCTACCATCAACGGTTCTCAAAGAAACAATTTTCTTTTTACAATCCACCACAGCTCCATGTCGAGATAGCCAATCCATACCTAAGATCACATCATATTCCTTAAATGGCATCTCAATCAAATCTCCAAAGAACTCCTCACCCTGCACCCTCACTACACTATCCCGGTGCACCTTACTCACAACCACACTATGCCCTAACGGATTTGTCACCAACACATCAAATCCTAGGGACTCAGCATGCACATCAGATACAGGCAAGACAGATACACTAACATAAGAATGCGTGGAACCCGGATCAATCAAAGCAAGTACTGGAGTATTAAATAAAGAAAAAGTACCAGCTATGACTGCCGATGCATCTGGCTGCCTCTGCATAACATACATCCTCTGGGAAGAACCAACCTCCTCTGGTCTACCCTCTCTGGATGCAGCACCTCCTCTAGAACTGAACCCTGACCTACCTCCTCGGCTGACACCTCTGCCTCCTCTACCTCCTCTCACACTAGCTCGAGAAGCAGCAGAATCAACTGGCATCTGCTCTTGCCTCTCAGGGCAATCTCTCACAAAGTGGTCTGGTGATCCACACCTAAAGCATACCCCTGCAACACCAGCCTTCCAACAAGGACCACCATGTGGCCTCCCACAATGGATGCAGATGGGAAGAGTGGATCTCCGAATCATCGGGGTCGGAGCACTAGCCACTGAAGCTGCAGGTCTAAATCTCTGCCTCTGGAACTGCACTGGCCTACCAGCTGATCTATGACTTCTACTACTCCGAGGAACAAAACTTCCTCTACCCCTCTTAGCAGAAGAAGACCCTGCCTCGAACTGGGGCCTTCTAACTCTAACCTCCTCTTCAGAAGCAGCTGTAACTATGGCCTGAGCTCTCTCTACACTCCTAGCTGCTGCAACTAGCTGGGAGAAATCCTGATACCTGGAGCCAGCCACATGACAAATAATTGAGGGCCTCAATCCCTCCTCAAATCGCCGACATCGATCAATCTCATCAGCAATAATACCCCCAGCATACTGACTCAGTCGAATAAACTCAACTTCATACTCAGTAACAGTCTTGCTGTCTTGTTTCAAGCTTAAGAACTCCATCTTCTTCATGTCCTTATACTCCCTAGGAGTATACTTCAACTCAAATTCCCTCAGAAAATCAGTGTAAGACAGTGTTGGAGGATCATCCATAGAGTGTGGCACTGTCTTCCACCAGTCATATGCATCCTTCTGCAGTAATGACCTGGCATAATCAAACTTTTCCTCAGGGGTGGCTTGTAACTGAATAAAGATTCTCTGCACTTTGCCTAACCATTGCTCAGCCACTGCTGGATCAGTGGTTCCCAGAAAATCTTCCGCCCCAAACTTCCTCAATTTATCATACTGTCTCATCTGAACCTGAGGCGGGGGTGGTGGTGGAGGTGGCTGTACTGGTGCTTGTCTCATTACTTCCATCATATGCCTAAACCAGGCTGGCGGAACCTCCTCTCCAGCTGGTCTACCCGACACCGAAGCAGGTGCCTCCTCAACACTATCAACCCTAGCTCCCTCGGCAGGAGCAATGCTCTCGGCACTACCCTCAACTGACTGTCTTGAGTGAGGATCCATCAACACCTAATACTGCAAACACAGCAGATTACATCTTATTAAAGATCAGGGACTGCCAATCTCAAACGTATATGTTATTCAAAACCATTTTTTTTAAGTAAAAATATTCTTTTTATTATATTTTACCTAGATTGAGAATCTCAAACCTAGGCTCTGATACCAAAACAATTGTAACACCCCCATATCCAATGCACACACACTACAACCACAACAATGTAGCATAAGTGCACCAAACATAGGGATGCTACGGTTTCCTTAACATTCAAAACATTTTAAACAAAACCATAACCTTTCAATTACATACATTATAGAAGAATAGGTCATTTACTTATAAAACAAAACATATTAGATATACATATACATTTAAATATTACACAGCGGAAGTTATAAAATATTTACAAATTTACATTATAAACATTACTTTACAAAATATAAAAGAAATATACATGATTGGCAAGTCAGCTCTGATCTTTAAGCTCCCAAAATCAACTCTTCAATGTCTACTCTCACTCGGTCTCGAAGAGCTCTCGGGTTCGATCCTATCAGTTCTATCACCTGCGCGATTAAACACTATCGCGCTAAGCCAAGGGCTTAGTAAGATAAAACATGTAATAGACACGCTTAAATGCTATACAATGCCAATTCTAATTTATCATACATGTAACAACATAAATGCAAAGCTAACAACATACTTTTACATTTCATAACCTAACATACATATATGTATTTCAAAATTCAACATCTTTGCATATACTTTATTAGTTAATCATTTAATCATCCATGAACAACACTAAGCAAAGACAAGCATGGGCCCAAGACACACTAATATGCCATTCAATTTTCAGAGTTAATGCTTTGGTTTTGTTATCACATTTATCAATATCAATATCATATACCCAACTAGGTTTCAAGGATTAAGTTCAACCAAGCTTCAAGGGGAGCAAAGCATGCTAAGCATCAACCCAACTTGGCTTCAAGAACTAACCCAACCTAGCTTCAAGGGTTGTAACATCTCAATTAGGCTTCAAGGATTCAATCCAACCTAACTTCAAGAGATTGTTACTATCATTAGGCATGCCACCAACAACAAACTCTGAAAATGGAATAACACATTAGCCACACAATTCATTTAGATTTCATTCTCAATTCTCATTATCATTTAGGCAAACATGCCTCATTTATCTCCATTAAATCACCTTAGCCAATAACAATGGCTCCACATTTCATTTCACAATATAACACTTCATTATTCAAGTGTATATTTATCTCACATAACATCATTCATAAATATTAACATTTCATTCCACATTACTCATAAAACACATTACCATTCAAAGTGCATAACATAACATTGTTAATTCTCAACAATGCAATTAGGGCAAAACACAATTGACATGATTCATAGCTTTAGAACCATCCACATTCATTTGATTAGATCATTCTTGTGTTTGAAACATGTTTATAATGTTCATGTTTAAGTTTAGGAACAATGGAACTTTTGAAGAATTTAAACCATGCAAAGAGAACCAAGAAATCAAACAATGTTCAAATCATTTGAAGGGCACGCCCAACTCACTTGATTGACACGCCCAACTAGCTTGAGTGACACGCCCGTGTCCTTAAAAAGAAAAGAGGCAGCAGCTTCCTCAAATAAATGACACGCCCAACCAACTTGAGTGACACGCCCGTGTCCTTAAAAAGAAAAGAGGCAGTAGCTAATTCAAACAATTGACACGCCCACTCCCCTAAATTGCTTTTGGCCGTGTCACCAAATCACAAAACCTTAACTAAAACCAACCCTTTCTCAATTGCACTCAAACACAATATTCATCATATAACATATTTCACATGAACATAATCAATGTTCTAAACACATATTCATCACAAAAACTACTTCACCACACATTAATATCACAATAAAACACATATTAGCTCAAAACCCTAAAACCAACATCCTTCTCTATCCATCCAAATCAACAACCACCATTTCCAACAACAACCTCCAATTAAACTCATAACTTAAAATTAATTTAACACTTGAAAGCACAACACAACACATCTCAAATCCACCAAATCACAAAATTACCAAACCCTAATTCACTTCCAATACAACTTCCAAATAAGTAAAGAAAACAAGAGAATACTTACTTGAAAAGAAGAAATTCCACAAATCCTTTGTCAAAACCTTGGATTGCTTCATCAACTTGCTTCTTGCCTCAAGAACACTTCTCTTTTCCTTTTTCTAATGGAGAGCCGGCCACTTCATGAAGAAAGAAGACAATGATCAAGATACAAAGTCAAATTTTGCTTTTAAACTCCACCAAGTATTCTTATCCAAGCAAATACCAATATGCCCTCAATCATTTAGCCAACTTTTGTCTCATATGAGCCCTCATATGTAATTGCATTAACAACCAAAAATATCTTCTTCCACTTAACCATCACCTTGACTCTTCATTTGACCACTTTATATGTTATATATATCATCATATACACAACATATACATTTGTCTCTAAACCCTAATTCTTCCTCCAAAACACATATGCACAAGCATTCACTTTCCAATTTCTTCTCTTATCCCATCATATACATTCAATTCAATTTAACAATAACAACAACAACAACAACAACAATATAATCAAAACTTCTAAGCCACATATGAGGATATTACAGCTGATGCCCTAGCCATATTGGCTTCGGTATGGGAAAATCCTATCAACTTATTCCTCAAGCCGCTGATTTTAACCAGTTCATCAACTCCTTGCTATGAATATGAGACAATCATGAAAACTAATACAGACCATGATGCGTGGTATGATACTATAAGACGATTTTTAGAGGAAAGGGAATACCCATTGGGGGCAACAAAGAAAGAAAGAAGAGCCATAAGGCGGTGGTCTTTGTAATACATTACCTTTCATGGAGAGTTATATCGAAGATGGCCTGATGGGGTGCATTTGAGATGCTTAAGGAAGCCTGAAGTGGAGCATTTCATGTCAGAAATACATATGAGAAGTTGCGGTCCGCACATGAGCGGTTTGGCCCTAGTTAAGAAGATAATTCGACAAGGTTACTACTGGTTGACCATGGAGAGAGATTGTATTTGAGTTTGTAAAGAAGTGCCAACAATGTCAGATGTATGGTAATTTGAATCACATGCCTCCTGAAGAATTGGATTCCATGTCTTCACCCTGGCCCTTTGCCACTTGGGGTATCGACATTATAGGAGAGATACATCCGACAGCCTCAAATGGTCACAATTTTATTGTAGTAGCGGTAGATTATTTTTTGAAATGGGTCAAAGTCGAATCCTTCAACAAAATGGGGGGAAGCCAAATGACTAGATTTATTGAAAAGAATCTAATCTGCAGGCCGCACAGTGTGATATCAGACAATGGGGTACAATTTCAATGAGCAGTTAAGGACTTATTCTCAAAGTACCAAATCCATCATCACCGATCTTCTCCTTGTAGACCAAAGGCTAATGGTGCGGTAGAAGTAACAAATAAGACAATTAAGAAGATCCTGTCCAAGATGACCAAGACATACAGGGACTAGTCAGAGATGCTTCCTTTTGCTTTATGGGGATATAGAACAAGTGTATGAACACCAACTGGAATGACACTATAACACCCCCGTACCCCATATATGCACACTGCATACACCCACACAACATGTGGTATACGTATAGAGGATATAAGGGTGCCACAGTTCATTTTAAACAAACCAATCTTTAAAATTTATCATCAAATCCTTGTAAATCAATCTAGGTAAACTTAAAACATTTAACCTATATTATAAATAGTAATAGATAAAACATTACATGATTAAAATACATATATATATATATGACATTAGTACCCAAAAGTTTATCCAAAATAGTATGTTCAAAACATTTGTTAAATAAGCAGTGAAAAATACATATGTATATATATCAAAATCAATGTTTACAAAATTATAGAATTTATACATGCTGGCAGTTCGTCTCTGATCTTGATGTCCATAACTCAACACTACTCTCACAAACTCAAGCCTAGACTCGACTCAGTCTAGACAAGCTCTCCAGCACAACCGGATCTACCCTGTCACCTGCGTGATGAACCACAATCGCGCTAAGCAGAAAGCTTATTGGTACAAACTTTGATTCAATATAGATCAATGTGATCCTCATGCACAATATATATGAATATATATCAACTCATTGCATTATATCTCAACATATTAATCATTTGCATCACATTTCATAATTCACATTAAAGCAAAGACAAACATGGGCCCAAAATGAAACTAATATGCTATTCAAAGTTCAGAGTTACTGCTTTGGTCCATATTGACACCTTGTGTCTAGCTCCGTAGGCAATATATATATATCCATGGATAATGTAACAGACCCAGTCTCTTGGACCTCAACCCGGCTAGACCCTTAGGCTCCAGTCTCTTGGTCCTCAATCTGGCTAGACAGTTACAGTTTTTGAGGCTTACGACCCGGTCTTTTCACCCCAAAAACATGACATTTTTCAGCTGGGCTCGGCTTACGACTCTGTCTTTTCACCTGCCCAGCAATTCATAGGCATGCCGCCAAACTCAGAACTCTGAAAATTGAATAACATACTAGGCACACAATTTATTCGTTTATCTCATTATCAATTTCTTTCATAATTCCATTCTTATTTCATTACTCGTAATTAAACTAGGCTCATTACCTTATTATATCAACATTTTTCTCATCTTTTCTCATTCTTCTCTTTTATATCAATATCAATTTGTTCCATTATGTTTTCACATATCTCATCACATCATTCAACATTTCTTTTCATTTACAACACATTACTCAATTGCTTTGATACATCATCATAATTCACATTATGCATATCATAACATATATCTCATTCATCAATAATATATCAAGTAATTTAACATATTTCTCAATTAAATGTGTTAAGTCTCAATGTCATGTAAATGTATGCAATCTGTAGACCCTTAATTTTTTACTCAGTCCGGTCCATTATTTTTTATAGCCCAAAATAATTTGTGGTATTTTAATTAAATAATATTTATTATAGTCTTTATTATTTATACTTTTTAATAAAAATAAAAATGGTGAAGTTAATAAAGAAAGTAATAATAAAAAATAAAAAATAAAAATAAAACTAAAAATAAAAATTGGCGACGGAAAAATTAGCGACGAAAAATTCGTCGCCGAAAGTCAAATTGGCCAAGGCCAATTTCGCCCTCAGGAAATTCCTGCAGCAAAATTGGCTGGCCCCCCAGCCAACGCCTGCAATCTCGCAAATTTCCTCGCAGCCCGCAGCAGTTTTTTCGCCAGCGAAATTTTCCAACACAATTTTTTCCAAAACCAAATTCTATTTGGTTTTGGTTTCTTTTCCTAATGAATTTTAGTTTTCTTAAACAATTAAAACTAGGCTTATAATTTTTCCTATAAATAACATATGAAAACTTAGAATTAAGGATTGGAACGGAGAACATTGGGAGACTTTTGATTAAGTGATTGAAACTCAGTAAACCCTAGCAATAAGCAAGCAATCAACAATTCATCAAAGGCAGCAACCTTGCCTTTGTCTTTGTTCATCCAGAAAGCAACTTTTTGGTGGAACCAACTATGCAGGTTTGATCCTTCATCATAAATTACTCATGATCATAGTAGCTTTGTTTCTTTAATTTGATTCATAAGAATATATAAACAAAACTTTGATCTTTAAATATGTAGTAACTTGATCTTTGTTTCAATAACCCTAAATTATTTCTTCTATTTCTAAAACCTTAAGAACCCTAATTTGTTTCTTCTAAAACCTTAAGAACCCTAAAAATATTTTTCTGATTCCAAAAACCTTAAAAACCCTAATTTGTTTCTTCTATCTCCAAAAAACCCTAATTCATTTCTTTTGTTTCCAAAAACCTTAAATCATTTTTCCTATTTTCAAAAACTTTAAAAAACCCTAAACTGTTTTCCTCTAACCTTTTTCCAAAATTTCCAAAATTTTTTTTGAATCTCTAAACCCTAACCTACTTTACAGTTTCTAAAAATCATAATTATTTTTATAAAACTTTAAACTATTTTCTTAAATCCTAAAATCAAATATGTTTTCTAAAATACCAAGAACCCTAATTTTTCCAAAACTAAGATAGTAAACCCAAATTTTCCTAAACCCAAATTCTTAAAACCTTAAAATCTTATAAATCCAAACCTTAAAACTCAATACAGTAAATCTAAAATTAATCCATTAACCAAAAGCTATAAAACTAATTTCTTAAAGTTATAAAACCCTAATCCATTTTAACTTTCTTAAACCTTTAAAGTAGCTAAGAATTATAAACCCTAATAATACTAAAATCCTAAAACCCTAAATATTAATTAAAAAACTTTAAATAGAAATAATAAACCCTAATTTGTATCTTGTTTTATTTTTAGTTTTGATTATATAGTCTATTATATGCTTTGATGGTTGGTTTATTTAATTTCAATGCTTGATTTATTTAATTTATCATGGATGAATGTTTATTAATTATATATTTTGATTGATGTTTAATATCTTTGATGAATGATTTATTTATAATGAATGGTTATTTACCTTTATCGATTTATTTTGATTTCCAAATGTTGTAAGAGGTATATATGTTTCCACTTTGTGGGTACCTCATTAATTAATTTCTATGTAATTTAAATTGCTTTTATATTTTGGACCAATGTAAAGGATATGTTTCTACCTTTCAGTGGGTGTGTCCTATTTAGTTTAGACATGAACGATGTAAGGACATGTTTCCATCCTCGGATGGGTGTCCATTTAATTGCTTTGTTTGGACATTGATTTGATTTTTAATATAACGATGCTTTATTTCAATTATTGCGTGTAATATGGATAATATTGTTATATTTAAGAATTTTATAATATTAAGACCTATAAAAGAGGCTGGTTCTAATGAACCGGGCATTGTAGGGGTGCTGGGCCATTTCTCACCTTCCCCACACATGCCCAACTTTCCAAACCCATTAAGGGGTTGGGGATTCCTTAGGAATCGAGTCATCCACCCCTTTCTTTTTCCCAGCCCGTCCGGGTGGTGACTCCATTTTCTCCTGACTTAGGTCCATGTTCTCTAAGGCCCAAGCCTAAACAGTGCCAAAGTTGCAAGAACCATTCCACCGGGAGTGGGGACGAAAATTCCCGCTCACACA
Source organism: Garcia nutans (assembly GCA_947685225.1). NCBI lineage: Eukaryota > Viridiplantae > Streptophyta > Magnoliopsida > Malpighiales > Euphorbiaceae > Garcia > Garcia nutans. Next base: position 7,682,381 of record CANTUV010000013.1, read on the forward strand.
ATCATTCAAAGTTTGTACTTACCTCTAAAAGCAACAAAACCACTCTATCAACTCCTCTTCCCAGATAACTCTCAATAGTTGAATTAAGGTAGCTAAAATCTCTTCAAAACCTAATCCAAAGGTGATCATACACACTCATTTAGTGATATACATAAGAAAATAAGGAAGAGAACTATCTAGGACAAACTCTACATTTAACATGCTCAACAACATGGGTGTGTCCCTGATCATGCCCTAAACCCACAACACAGAATCTTTGACATGATCACTGACATGGGCGTGTCACTGCACGTGTCAATTCTCCTCCAACACAGAAGCTATGACACGCTCAGTGACATGGAGGTGTCATTGGACGTGTCAATCAACCAACAACACAGTAGCTATGACACGCTTAGTGACATGGGCGTGTTAGTGCTCGTGTCAATAACCCAAAAAACAAAACCAATGACACGCCCAAAGACATGGCCATGTTAATAGGCGTGTCAGGCCAAAAACCCTAAAATTGACACCAAAGTGCCACAACCAACAATCATCTTTCTAAACCCTTATCAACACCACACAAACTCAACCAAATCCATCAACATACCATATAATACTTGAGCAAACCTCAAAACAACTCAATCACAAACATCAAAATACAATCACAACCATATATCACAACTCAAACTTACACAATCCACACACTTGCTCTTTCACCAAACTTAACCTTTTTCTCTCTTTAATCCAACCCCAAAAATACCAAATCAACCATAAATACATCTACAATAATAAATCGCCAAACTCAAGAACACAAACTCAAAAGAAACCCAAGAAACAAGTTGGAAACTTACCAAAAGTGAAGAAAATCCTTAAAGCTCCAACTTGATCTCTTGAAATCCTTCAATCTCTTGAGTTTGGAAGCATCAAAATCTCTCCCTCTTGAAGATGGTGGTGATGGCCGGCCAAGAAGAAAGAAGAAGATGAAAATGAAAGAAAAAGAAAGAAAGAAAGAAAGTCAACCTCTTAAACTAAACACTCTCTCCTCAAATCACTCTCCACCAAGCAATTAAACAATAAAATAATCAACCCACTTACATCATCTTCCACTAACAATATTTAATAATATAATTAAAATATCTCTTAACCAAAATAAACCCATTGACTTATATATATTTTGTATATATCCTCATATATACAGCATATACACATCTCCTCTTTTTCCTTTCTTAATTAAACATATACTTAAAAATCCTTTAATTCAATACAAGAATTAACATTCCAAAATTTTAGGGTATCTATCATTTGGGATATTACAGACACTGTTCTCCTTGGTTTGCGGGATGGAAGCAGTATTGCTAATTGAAATTGAGATCAAGTCGTTAAGAGTGGTCTTGGAAGCTGAACTGCCTGAAATGGAATGGGTAGTAAGTAGATACACACAGTTAGCTTTACTAGAGGAGAGAAGGTTAAAAGCACTGTATCATCATCAATTGTATCAAAGGAAGATAGCTCGGGCCTACAATAGAAGGGTCAAGATCAGAAAACTCAGAGTCGGGAATTTTGTGTTGAAACAATGTAAGCCTACTATATCTGATCCAAGAGGGAAGTTTAGGCCTGGCTAGTAAGGGCCATAAGTTGTGAAACAAGTCATGAATAAGGGTGCAGTGAAGTTATTAGACATGGACAGGAACGAGTTTAGTGAACCAGTGAACATTGACAGGTTGAAGAGATTTTATGTATAAAAAAAAGAAGAAGAAAAAAAAAGAAAAAGGAAAAGAGATCGCTAGGTTGAAAACCCAAAAAGGGTGGCCTAGGCAAAAGTTAGACCAGTCCACTAGTTCTGAAAATCCAAAAGAGCGGGCTAGGCAACAATTAGAGAAAATCGTCAATTAGAAAACCCAAAAGGCTAATTGGCAACAGGAGTGATCTTGTGTATGCTGGCTTTATGTTTGGTTGTTCCCCAATTTAATAAAATAGAATTAATGTTAAAATTATTCTATATACACTGTTATAAGTATTTGACCAGATATGGATGAAATGAATAAACACAATAGCAAAAGGTGATGACAAATTATAAAAGGAAAAGAAGCATCTTTTATTACTTTTATTATTATTTTTTCATCCTAACAATACACTTTCTAAGTTGAAAAATGTAAAATCTATGGCAGACAATAAGTGTAACGTGCAGGCCAGCTTTGCTTCAGCAGTAGGCTTTAGTCAAGCAAGGCATGTCTAAATCGGGAGTGAAATCAGAATCACGAGGCTCAGCTCCATACTGATAACTAAGCCGGCAAGGATCATAGAAATTAACTCGATGAAGAACAGTAAGAGGAACATACATCAAGTATGTTTGCATGGTGATATGAGAAATCTTCCACCAAGGTACCAACCAATGGATGTTGACTTCAGCGCGTGATTGGATCTAGTCAACCCAGTCAGCATATGAAGAAGCATGATGGAGTAGTTTCCTAGTGGAATGATGTTGTGGCAGATATCTGGTAAAATCCGTAGATGGAGTATCAAGCAAGCAGAGACACTCATGAAGCTAAATCTGGGAGGGAAAATTAAATTAAAAAAAAAGAGTCCGCTAAGTTGAAAACCCGCAAGGGCAGCTTAGGCAAAAATTAGGACAGCTCACTAATTCCAAAAACCCACATGGGCGGACTAGGAAAAAATTAAAGTAATAAAAAAAAAGAGAGTCTACTAAGTTAAAAACCCGCAAGGGCAGTGTAGACCCTTAATTTTTGACCCAATCTGATCTAATATGTTTTATTTAGCCCAAAATGATTTTTGTTGTCTAATTAGTCCAAAATAATTTTAATTAAATAATTTTTGCTTTAGTATCTATTTTTTATTAATAAAAAATAGAAATAAACAAATAAAGTCAAAAAATAAAAATAAAAATCGGAGTCGAAAAAATCGGCGACGAAAAATTCGTCGCGCGGGCCCGTGGGTATTTCGCACGCAGAAAAATTCTGCCTGCGAAATAGAGCGCAGAAATTTTCTGCCTGCGAAATAGCTTACGGCCCCGTTCCCAGCACACTGCTGCAGTTTTCTGCGGCAGAAATTTTTTGCCAGCGCATTTTTTCCTGCTGCAGTTTTTTTCGGCAGCGCAAATTTTCCGACGCAAATTTTTCGAAACCTAATCCAATTAGGTTTTGGTTTCTTTTTTTATTAATATTACTTACCTTAATTAATTAGGAATAAATAACCTTAAACCATTATAAATAAGGACCAAAGGCATAGAAAAGGGGGGGGGGGAGAAATTTACACAGTGAGTATAGGATTTGAAACCAAATCAAGGAAGGAAAAGCAAGAAATCAATTCAAATGATTTTTAAAGGGAGGAGCACCACGAATTAAGCAATTCAAAGGCAACAAAGGCTTGTCTTTGGAGCTAGTTCATCCAAGAAGAATTATTTTTGGAAGAATCAACAAAAGAAGGTAAGTAATTTTCCTTATTGATTTATGTTACGCAATAGCTAAGTAATGGAATTAGGGTTTTTTAAATCAAAACTTTAGAACTTTAATTTAATTCTTCCAAGATTAAAACACTAAAACGTGACTTTCTTTTCTAAAAAGACTTAAAATTGTTATTTTTTCTTCTTAAAAATCTTAAAACTCTCACTGAACATATTTTTCAACAAAACCAAAATCAAATTCTGTTTCTTTCAAATTTTTAAATTAGGTTCCATTTCATTCTAAAAGCCTTCAAAAACATCTTTTCTACTTATAAAAACTTCAATCCATGTGTTTAAATTCATAAAACTTCATAAATCATCAAATTGCTTTTTAAAACTCTAATTCAAATTCATTACCCGAGAACCCTAATTTCAAAGCCTAAAACCAAAATTCAACTTTTAAACCTAAAACAATGAACCTTAATCCTTTTAAAACCTTAAACCTTAATTTTTATGAACCCTAATCCTTTTAAAACATTAAAAACCATAAAAACATAAAAAACTCTAAAATCACACAGTAGCTTAAATCACTATTTAAAATCATGAATTAAAAAGTATTTCTAAGTGTCCAAAACCCTAGTTTTATTATTTCACCATTCAAATCTTAATTTGTTTAATCAAAGTGTCTTGCCAACCTTTAAAAAACATAAAACTCTAATCTATTTTAATTCCCTAAAAAGTCACAGTAGCTTAACTTTAGAATTTCCAAAACCTTAATACATGAGATAAAGAACCCTAAATAGAAATAGTAATTATACTTGAACTTTATTTGCTTTATTCAATTCCATATTTGATTTGATTTATCTCTTATGCTATAATTTATTTAATTTCAATACTTGATTTATTTAATTTATCATGGATGGATGTTTATTTTATATCTTAATTAAATACTTTTGATGAATGATTTATTTTTGATGAATGATTATTTACTTTTATCAATCAATTTAGATTTCCAAAAGTTGTAAGAGGTATGTTTCCACTTGGTGGGCACCTCATTATTTAAACATCATGTAATTTAATTTGCTTTTCTATTTTAGAACTTATGTAAAGGGAATGTTTCTAACTTTTGGTGGGTGTCCTATCTAGGCATGTGATGTAAGGACATGTTTCCATCCTTGGATGGGTGTCCATTTATTTATTTTGTTTTGTTTGGACATTGCTTCGATTTTAATATAATGATGCTTTCTTTTTATTGTGTGTAATATGGATAATGTTATTATACTTAAGAATTTTATAATATTAAGACCTGTAAAGGAGGCCGGTTCTAATGAATCGAGCGTTGTGGGGGTGCTGGGCCATTTCTCACCTTCCCCACACGTACCCAACTTTCCGAACCCATTAGGGGGTTGGGGATTCCTTAGGAATCGAGCCATCCACCCCTTTCTTTTTCCCGGCATGTCTTGGTGGCGACTCCATTTTCTCCGGACTTAGGTCCATGTTCTCTAAGGCCCCGAGCCTAAACAGTGCCGAAGTCGCAAGAACCATTCCACCGGGAGTGGGGGCGAAAATCCCTGCTCACAGTGGCGACTCCACTTGGGATAAGAGAAATTGATTCCATTGGTCTTTATATTATTATATTCTTTCTTATAATGATATTATCCATTGCATCATATTAGATTACATTGTGTGCGTGAGTTAGGACGCCCGTGTTACCCGTGTTATGTTATGTAAGGGATACCATACTTTCACTCAAGGTATGGAGATCGAGCATGGCATAACCACTCATAGCCTTGTACCGTTTGATATATACTTGCTATGGGAACCTAAGCCTTTTTACCCAAAGACTAAAGCTCATGTAATTGGCCTAGTTAATTTCCTTAGGTTTTACCCTATATGCATGTTGTTTGACTATGGTTAGTTTATCTTAGTCTAAATCATGGTTTATTTGGTTTGTTCTTTTTCTAATATGATCTAAGTATATTGTAAGCTCAAAATAAATTTTTCTTTAAAAGTCCCAAAGACCAAAGTTATTTTCAAAAATTTTTTCAAGATGGTCTTTGGACATGAGACTTTTCTAAAAATAAATAAAAAATCCTTTGGCTCATGGCCCAAATACTAAGCCCAAAATCCATTTTTCTAAAATCTTTTACAATGGGCTTAGAAACAAAACTATTTTCACCCAACCTTTTCTTATAAAAAGCTTGCAAAAATATTTAGGTCAATTATGAAATACCAAAAATCAATTGTGGGCCTAGTTTACACTAAGAATAAATTAACCATGGGCTTGTTTTTGGCATGAACCGTTAGTTACTCTTTCCAAGTGAGAAATCTATTTATAATAAACCTCTTAATTTTGTTTTAATCCAACATAGCATAAAAGATACTTTAATTAGTTGAATGGATTAAAACCTAATTAATGGGAATTATCATGGATTGATTTCCATTTTTGAAAATATAACTATTGGTTGAAACGTCCGAGGGAATTATTCGAAAGCAAGGTACCCCATGTTGGTATTTTGTTAACCATATACCTAGGAAAAGAGACTCGCCATTCGTGTGTGGATGTCATAAGGTTGGAAGGAACGTCCTAATTTGTCCTTGTTTGTCTATTGTTTGTGCATACATGCATACATGCATACATTTGCATCTCATATCATCAATCCTCTTTGGCTCACAGCCCTGGATTACGATAGTTCAAAAGCTTACAATCCGACCTACGCCGGAGACGAGATATCTAGCAACAACTCAATCACTTGCTCAGCAAAAACTATGGAGCCCGAACAAATTCAAAGGATGGTGGATGAGGCCCTTAATGCCAAGATGGAAGAAATCAAAGAAGCCCTGGCTGAGACCATGAGGAACCAATTGACTGCAATCTTAGAGAATCATGCCGAGGCTTCTGCTAGCACTAAGAAGCCAAAGGACAAAGGGAAGACGAAAGTTAATGAAGTGGCTTGTGATGATGAGAAGGTGATCATTGATGATGATGATTGGGCTCAATACTACCAAGATCTTCAAGATAAAAAGGAGCCAAAGGTTGTTGAGAAGGCAACTATTGAAAAGACCGAGACATCTGATATTGAAAAGATGATTGCTGATTTAGAAAAGAAATTTGGGAAAAGCTGAAAACTAAAGAAATGTCCGAAGTTGACAAATTATTTGAGCTAGATGAAGAGGTCCCATACAAGTTCAAGATGCCATCTTTTGCAAAGTATAATGGCACTGAAAATCCTCATCTCCATGTGAACCAGTATATCACTGCCATGCAATCTGCCCTAGCTACTAAGGCTCAAACCCTAAGGTACTTTATGCTCCCATTGGACCCTATTGTCCAAAATTGGTTCAATACCTTGGATGATGGAACACAAAAGAGTTGGGATCTACTTTACAAACCCTTCATCCAACAATATGGATACAATGTTGAAATGGAAGTTACCTTAATGGAAGTTGAGTCCATTAGGCAACGACCAAGTGAAAATTTTGTAGATTATGTCAAGAGATGGAGAAATAAGGCTGCTTTACTCAAGAAGAGGCCTGATGAATCCGATCAAATAAGGATGATTGTGAGAGGGGTGTTACCTAGTCTTCGTGAGAGGATGTCTCATACACTCATCCGTGATTTCAAAGATCTTCTCCAAGCTAGTCTACAAATTGAAGAGTGGGAAAGGGAGAAGAATCGCTTTTCAATAAAAAGGAATGAGAAAGGGAACTACCAGTCGAGCAATCAAAGCACACAAAAAGAAGTTGATGTTAATGCCGCTAGTCAAGGAGGAATGAGGCAATTTTTAGATCTGGGGAAGCCACTGTCTTGGGTTCTCAATAAGCTACAAAGGAAGGGATTGTTACAACCCTTGACTCCTCGTCCTTTGCCTAATCCTCTTCTACCTAACTTTGATACTAATGCATTTTGCCAATTCCATCAAAGGCCTGGACACGAAACGGACAATTGCATGAAGTTGAGGCATGAGATCCAGAATTTAATTGATAATGGCAAGTTGCCCGAGCAGGATAAGCCCAACACCAAAGATAATCCATTTCCAAGGTTCAACAGAGTGCCACCACTAGCAACCTTTATGGTGGGAAAAGGATTGGAAGAAGATTTCGTTTTATCCTCTTTTCAAGATGGGAATGTTGAAGATGTGAAAGGAAAAGAAGCCTAACTCAATGAACTTTCCTTAGCTTGAATGTTGCTTTTCAATCTTACTTTATTTAATATTTTGGAACTATCGTGTTTTCAAATTTAAATTTGTTTGAATAAATTACTTTCATCATAAATTTTTGTTGGTCATTGTTCATTTTAGTGCTCAACCAATGAGGAATCTATCTTGATAATTCATAAATTTGTCTATGCATCATGACTCGAATGACTTTACTAGATGAGGGAATTACTCTATAGCATTGAGTTGTGTATGCTTACTTAGAGAAGGTTCCTACATAATTACCTTTGTCTAGGTCCTAGTCAGTCTTAGAACATTCTTTGACAAGCTTTCGAGGCGAAATTGAACTCTACTTATTTAAGAGAGAAATGATCTAGGCATTGTTTAGTTAGCCAACAACTAGTATCCACCTAATTAAATATCAATCCCTAGTTGTCCCTTTGAGCCTTCATAAAATTTTAGCTTTCTTTTCATTGGCTTACAAACCCCAATAACCTACCTTGAGTTGTTGTGATACTTTTGACAAGTCTTATGATCACTAAGGTGAAGAGGCAAGAAGATCAAAGAAAGCAATGATTGGTCAAGACCATGAAGATAGTTTAAGTTCTCAAGACCATAAAGGTAGTTGATGTTTTCAAGACCACAAGGGTAGTTGATGTTCTCAAAACCATAAGGGTAGTTGAAGTTACCTTAATATCTCCAATATATCAAGGTAGAGTAACAAATGATTTATCCCTGTTAAAGAAGATTTATGTTACTCCACTCATCCATTATTAGGAAGCCCAAGTTGGTACAAACAAGACAACTCTTTTAGAGCTAGAACCAAAAAAAAAATAACGAAGAAGAAGAGAGAAGAAAAGAAAACAAAAAAGACAAAAGAAAAGAAAAAGAGAAAAAAAAAAGAGAAAAAAAGAAAAGAAAAGAAAACCCAAAATGGTTCAAAAAGCCAACTGAGTTCTCTTTTACCTAAGACAACAAAAGGCTTCCATTTGGACAGTTTGACTTGAAAATTGGTCCAACCCGACCAAAGATACCACAAAATCAGAGGGAAAGGAGAAAGACCATCCAGTTCTTGAAAGTTCTGTACTTGATAGTCCTACAAGAAAGAAGGACAAAATGATAAAAGAAAGGAAAGAATAAGGAAAGAGAAGGGAAGAGTAAGAAAAATTTTGCAAGGGCAAAGACTGTCCTAATCAAGATCTAGATTAATGCTAAGAAGATAGAAAGAATTTAGAGACTAGCAAGATTGCCTCCAAGCTACCTAAAATTCAAATAAGAAATTTGTAGTGTGAAGGTTTGTCCATTGTGTCACATCAGCCCCAACTTACAAATAGCCTTCATTTAGCCCATGTCCCTTATAGACCCCATTTCAAGCCTATCAAAAACCTGTTGATCTCTCTTGGTAGGTAGAGTCTATTAGTGGAGATAGTTTGGATAAGCATGCATATGAGATAGACAATATTTAAACTCAAATGAGACCTTTGGCCAAGTAATATGTATGTGCCTATCTGAAGTGCAACAATTCTTGCTTAAATAGAAATGATTCCTGAGTTTAGTACGGTAACTAGGGTTGTCATGTTATAGATATGTTAATTTGGAAAATCAAGTCCTGAGGTACATTAACATTAATTTGGCAAAGCCAACATTTGATTTCAAAATGAAAATTCAAAATTTTCAAAAAAAAAATGTTTTGTCATACAAAGCCTTCAAGTTAAGGGAAGTATGTTGAACCTCCAAATGACACATTGGGCAAAGGAAATTATTATTGGAAAAGTTGTGAAGAAACTACCAACTGACATGCTGAGACATAGTTCGAAATGGATGCATCCCTGACTCTGCTGCTTGGGGTCTCCACCACTCATGTTTTCATCATCTTGAAGATAAAAGCCACAAATGCAAAGCTTTCAATCATTCCAATGCAAGGCTTGAACAAGCGTCAAAATGGAATCAATAAGAACACTTATGCTGATCACCTCAGTCTGTGAGTCAATGGAACGACTGTGAGTATTATCATGCATATCATGCATACATGAGCATATCACATCGCACTTTCTTGTCTTGTACTGTCTATTCTTTATCAAAGTGAACAGCAAACACTCTATGAAGTAAAGAATCAAAAGAAGATGTCAAATCAGGAGGGCATAGAAGGCCCATTACTAGTGAAAGTTCCAGTAATTTTGCAAAGAGAAGAAATGCATGCTTATGCAAAGAACAAGACGGCAAAAACATCAATCAAAGCTTGCATGAAAAAAATCTTTGGTTTGAGCCTACACAGGGGGCAAAGTTTCTCCTTTTCAATTTTTTGAGTTTATATACCAAATATTTTTAAACTCACTTACAAATATTTTGCCACATAGGGGGGCAAGGAGAGGATATAAGGTCCAATTAAAAATAACTAAATCTTTGCAAAAAGAAAGAAAAAAAGAATGGAACAATAGAACTCTCAAAAGAATGAAGGTGCAAAAGACAAAAAACCAACCCAGCTAAAAGAGCTGAAGCCAGGGTGAAGACCTGATCTCAAAGGATGAAGATCCATTTTCAAGGGTGAAGACCCGATCTCAAAGGATGGAGATCCATTTTCAAGGGTGAAGACCCGATCTCAAAGGATGGAGATCCACTTTTCAAGGGTGAAGACCCGATCTCAAAGGATGAAGATCCATTTTCAAGGGTGAAGACCCGATCTCAAAGGATGAAGATCTATTTTCAAGGGTGAAGACCCGATGTCAAAAGATGAAGATTCATTTTCAAGGATGAAGATCCATTTGCAAGGGTGAAGACCCAATCTCCAAGGATGAAGATCCATTCTGAGGGTGACAAATCACAATGCATAGAACAGCCGGAGTAGTCAAACTTCTCAACTGATTAAAGGTTAGTCAAATTCATTCTCGGGTCCAAGTACCCATTCTCGGGTCCAAGTACCCAAATCAAATCTAATCTCGGGTCCAAGTACCCAAATTAAATCAAAATCAATTCAAATCTCAAGTCAAAGTACCCAGGTTAGGATCGAGTATCCCAATCAAGTTTAGGATCGAGTATCCGAATCCAAGTTAGGATCGAGTATCTAAATCCAGTTAGGATCGAGTGTCCGAATCCAGTTAGGATAGAGTATCCCAATCCAATTTAGGATTGAGTATCCAAATCCAGTTAGGATTGAGTATCCCAATCCAGTTTAGGATCGAGTATCCAAATCCAATTTAGGATCGAGTATCCAAATCCAGTTTAGGATCGAATATCCAAATCCAGTTAGGATAGAGTATCCCAATCCAATTTAGGATCGAGTATCCAAATCCAGTTTAGGATTGAGTATCCCAATCCAGTTTAGGATCGAGTATCCAAAGCCAGTTTAGGATTGAGTATCCAAATCCAGATAGGATCGAGTGTCCGAATCCAGTTAGGATCGAGTATCCCAATCCAATTTAGGATCGAGTATCCAAATCCAGTTAGGATCGAGTATCCCAATCCAGTTTAGGATCTAGTATCCAAAGCCAATTTAGGATTGAGTATCCAAATTCGATTTAGGATCGAGTATCCAAATCTAGTTTAGGATCGAGTATCCAAATCCAGTTTAGGATCGAGTATCCAAATCCGATAAGATCGAGTATCCAAGTCTAGTTTAGGATCGAGTGTCCAAATCTCTCGGGTCCAGAACCCAAAACCTCAAAAATTAAGTCTTATTGCTTTTCACTCTCTTTCACTAAGGTTTCAGATCATTCAAGCAGGGGGCAAACTGTAGACCCTTAATTTTTGACCCAATCCGATCTAATATGTTTTATTTAGCCCAAAATTATTTTTGTTGTCTAATTGGTCCAAAATAATTTTAATTAAATAATTTTTGCTTTAGTATCTAATTTTTATTAATAAAAAATAGAAATAAACAAATAAAAGTCAAAAAATAAAAATAAAAATAAAAATAAAAATCGGAGTCGAAAAAATCGGCGACGAAACATTCGTTGCGCGGGCCCGTGGGTATTTCGCACGCAGAAAAATTCTGCCTGTGATGCAGAATTTTTCTGCCTGCGAAATAGCTTATGGGCCCGTTCCCCGCACACTGCAGCAGTTTTCTGCGGCAGAAATTTTTTGCCAACGCATTTTTTCCTGCGACAGTTTTTTTCAGCAGTGCAAATTTTCCGACGCAAATTTTTTGAAACCTAATCCAATTAGTTTTTGGTTTCTTTTTTTATTAATATTACTTACCTTAATTAATTAGGAATAAATAACCTTAAAAAATTATAAATAAGGACCAAAGGCATACAAAAAAGGGGGGGGGGAGAAATTTACACAGTGAGTATAGGATTTGAAACCAAATCAAGGAAGGAAAAGCAAGAAATCAATTCAATTGATTTTTAAAGGGAGGAGCACCACAAATTAAGCAATTCAAAGGCAACAAAGGCTTGTCTTTGGAGCTAGTTCATCCAAGAAGAATTATTTTTGGAAGAATCAACAAAAGAAGGTAAGTGATTTTCCTTATTGATTTATGTTACACAGTAGCTAAGTTATGGAATTAGGGTTTTTTAAATCAAAACTTTAGAACTTTAATTTAATTCTTCCAAGATTAAAACACTAAAACGTGACTTTATTTTCTAAAAAGACTTAAAATTGTTATTTTTTCTTCTTAAAAATCTTAAAACTCTCACTGAACATATTTTTCAACAAAACCAAAATCAAATTCTGTTTCTTTCAAATTTTTAAATTAGGTTCCATTTCATTCAAAAAGCCTTCAAAAACATCTTTTCTACTTATAAAAACTTCAATCCATGTGTTTAAATTCATAAAACTTCATAAATCATCAAATTGCTTTTTAAAACTCTAATTCAAATTCATTACCCGAGAACCCTAATTTCAAAGCCTAAAACCAAAATTCAACTTTTAAACCTAAAACAATGAACCTTAATCCTTTTAAAACCTTAAACCTTAATTTTTATGAACCCTAATCCTTTTAAAACATTAAAAACCATAAAAACATAAAAAACTCTAAAATCACACAGTAGCTTAAATCACTATTTAAAATCATGAATTAAAAAGTATTTCTAAGTGTCCAAAACCCTAGTTTTATTATTTCACCATTCAAATCTTAATTTGTTTAATCAAAGTGTCTTGCCAACCTTTAAAAAACATAAAACTCTAATCTATTTTAATTCCCTAAAAAGTCACAGTAGCTTAACTTTAGAATTTCCAAAACCTTAATACATGAGATAAAGAACCCTAAATAGAAATAGTAATTATACTTGAACTTTATTTGCTTTATTCAATTCCATATTTGATTTGATTTATCTCTTATGCTATAATTTATTTAATTTCAATACTTGATTTATTTAATTTATCATGGATGGATGTTTATTTTATATCTTAATTAAATACTTTTGATGAATGATTTATTTTTGATGAATGATTATTTACTTTTATCAATCAATTTAGATTTCCAAAAGTTGTAAGAGGTATGTTTCCACTTGGTGGGTACCTCATTATTTAAACATCATGTAATTTAATTTGCTTTTCTGTTTTAGAACTTATGTAAAGGGCATGTTTCTACCTTTTGGTGGGTGTCCTATCTAGGCATGTGATGTAAGGACATGTTTCCATCCTTGGATGGGTGTCCATTTATTTGTTTTTTTTTGTTTGGACATTGCTTCAATTTTAATATAATGATGCTTTCTTTTTATTGTGTGTAATATGGATAATGTTATTATAGTTAAGAATTTTATAATATTAAGACCTGTAAAGGAGGCCGATTCCAATGAACCGAGCGTTGTGGGGGTGCTGGGCCATTTCTCACCTTCCCCACACGTACCCAACTTTCCAAACCCATTAGGGGGTTGGGGATTCCTTAGGAATCGAGTCATCCACCCCTTTCTTTTTCTCGGCCTGTCCGGGTAGCGACTCCATTTTCTCCGGACTTAGGTCCATGTTCTCTAAGGCCCCGAGCCTAAACAGTGCCGAAGTCGCAAGAACCATTCCACCGGGAGTGGGGGCGAAAATCCCTGCTCACAGGCGGCTTAGGCAAAAATTAGGACAGCTCGCTAGTTGCGGACTAGGCAAAAGCTAGAGCAATATATAAAAAAAAAAGAAAAAGAGAAGAAGAAGAAAGAGAAAACCTAAATTGAAAACCTTAAAGGGTAGTTTAGGTAATTACCTAAAGCAACAATGGACTCCCTATCAGTCTTTTTGACAATCCTGATTTAAGTTGGTCTAATCCAACTAAAGTCTAGGCTAAGATCACGGGTATGGACGACAAACCTCCTTCTATTTGGTCCATGATATCCAATACTCGTAGATCAATATCCCCATCAGAAGAAACAAGCAAATTGGCCAAGCAAGCATAGACAAATCATACATCCCCATGCCTTAGTAGGAGCCAAATGAGAAAGACAAAAGTTAATTAAGGGAGCAAGCAGAATTTTCTCACCTCTCATCAACTATAGAACTTTGGGTTTTGAAAGTTGAAATAACATATGCATCTTTTGTTGAGTCTTGGAAATCAATATAGGTAACGCCATTTGTTGATTGCTTGGATATCTAAGGATGGCCTCAAATTCTTCAATCAAGGGACATATTTCATAGCCATTACTTTTAAATGTCCTAGAATTCACATTCCAAAAAGAAGCCATGGCATGTAAAAAAGAATGGTCTAATTTAACATTTTGAAAACACTTCAAAGTATCAATCTTTGACCAAGATATCTATTTCCAATGAATGGCATTCATATTTTTAAATAGAACTTTTATTTTCTTCAAATGGAGTTTGGTCATTATTGATGAAAGGCGGAAGGAAAATTAGAATTGTTAAAAGGAGTTTTTTGGCTTCTGTATGAAATTATGGCGTGAAAAGTGATTTATATAGGAGGATTGTGCTATTCCAAAATTGATAAGGAAAGTATGAGACCGAGATGCATGAGGAAAGGAAATTGGTAACGAAAGTTCTTTAATTGCCGTGCTGCATTTGGTTTTAGTTAATTGGTGTGACTGTGAATGTGAAAAGAAAAATTATAGCGCAATAATGATAAAAAAAAAGAGAGAAAAAAAGTTGTAGTAAAGATAAAAATTATATATTTTCATTAGTATTTTTTATACAATATTTCCTCAATTGATACAATATTCATACATCACTAAGAAGGAGGTGGTAGATCATCAAATAAAGCTCTGAAAAAATCATTGCCTGTCGGAGGAGGAGGCAAATCATCCTTCCCGAGTCTGCCCGAAGTAGGAGCACTAGAATCTTTATTACCTTGGAGTTTCGATCTATAATGGTCCTCATCAGAAGTAGATGAAAGGATCTCATGGTCATCAACTTGAGGGCCTCTAGATGAAGAAGCACCAAGATATCTCATCCCCTGAAACCGGAAGTCTCAAAAATTTTGCTCTGACTGATGGTACAAATTTTCAAAATGGGAAACCTGTTGACGACTAGCGGCCAGCTCTTCTTGAAGTTTCTTGTTTTGTTCTTCAAGCATCCGCCGTGAGCCAGAAAGAAAAAGAGTAAGAGCATACATAATGTGAACGGGGATTTTTGCCCCCACTCCCGGTCAAATGGTTCTTGCAACTTCGGCACTGTTTAGGCTCGGGGCCTTAGAGAACACGAACCTAAGTCCGGAGAAAATGGAGTAGCCACCTGAACGGGCCGGGAAAAAGAAAGGGGTGGATGACTCGATTCCTAAGGAATCCCCAAATCCCTAATGGGTTTAGAAAGTTGGGTACGTGTGGGGAAGGTGAGAAATGACCCAGCACCCACACAACGCCCGGTTCATTGGAACCGGCCTCCTTTACAGGTCTTAATATTATAAAATTCTTAAGTATAACAACATTATCCATATTACACATAATAATTAAAAGAAAGCATCAATATATTAAAAATGAAAACAATGTCCAAGCAAAACAAATAAATGGACACCCATCCGAAGATGGAAACATACCCTTACATCCATGCCTAAATAGGACACCCACCGAAAGGTAGAAATATGTCCTTTACATAGGTTCTAAAATAGAAAAGCAAATTAAATTACATGATATTTAACTAATGAGGTACCCACCAAGTGGAAACATACCTCTTACAACATTTAAAAATCTAAATAAATTGATAAAAGTAAATAACCATTCATCATAAATAAGTTGATAAAAGTAAATAACCATTCATCATAAATAAATCACTCATCAAAGGTATTAAACATCAATAGAAAGTAAACGTCCATCCATGATAAATTAAGTAAACCAAGCATTGAATTTAAATAAATTAAAGCATATAAAATAAATCAAAGCATAATCAAATATAGAATTAAATAAGGCAAACAAACATCTAAATTATAACTACTATATCCATTTAGGGTTCTTTATTTCATGTGTTTAGAGTTTTGAAATTTATAGAATTAGGCTACTGTGATTTTAAGGGAATTAAAAATAGATTAAAGTTTTATGTTTTAAAAGGTTGATAAAGTTTTTTTGATTAGCCAAATTAGTATTTGAATGGTGAAATCATGAAACTAGGGTTTGGACACTTTGAAATATTTAGATTTGTGATTCACGGTCATTGAGTTAGGGTATTTAAGCTTACTGTGTCTAAATATGGTTTTAAAGTTTTAAAGAATTAGGGCTTAGAAAAATTAGGATTTAGGTTTTAGAGGAGTTAGGGTTCACTTGTTTTGATTCTAAAGTTGAATTAGGGTTTAGTGTTCTAGAATTAGGGTTTAGTGTTCTTAGAATTAAGTTTTTAGAATTTGTAAATCAATTGATAATTTTATGAAGTTTATGAAAGTAAACCAAACAAATTAAAGTTTTTATAAATAGAAAAGATGTTTTTAGGGCTTTTTGAAAAGAAACAGAACATAATTTAAGGGTTTTGATAATTTGGAAAGTAAATTAGAGTTTTAGGGTTTTGAAGAAATAAAACTAATAGCTTTAAACATTTTGAAAATAAAGCCACGATTTAAGATTTTTAAACTTTGAGTAAAGGGAATTAGGTTCTGGGATTTTTGAATTAAAAGAACACAATTTCATGAATTAAGCTACTGTGAAAAAAAAACAAAAAGAATTTAAGAGCTCAAACCTTGATTCGCGAGTTACACCCAAAAATTGCTTCTTGGATGAATAAAAACAAAGGCAGTTGCTACCTTTGATGATTTGTTAATGCTTTTCTTC
Organism: Garcia nutans; assembly: GCA_947685225.1. Taxonomy (NCBI): domain Eukaryota; kingdom Viridiplantae; phylum Streptophyta; class Magnoliopsida; order Malpighiales; family Euphorbiaceae; genus Garcia; species Garcia nutans. The sequence continues at coordinate 7,699,042 of CANTUV010000013.1, forward strand.
TTTGTCTCTCAAAAAGTCAGATGTGATTAAAGTTTTCCTTCACAAATTCGGTTTCCACTTTCCAAATTTTCGTCCCCATTCCTCCTTCTTTTTTCCCTCTCTCTGCCTCCTTATTTATAGAAATTTTTATTGTTTCTTCCTAGTTGCTCACAGCATACATTATTTATTAAGAAAAGGAAACCAAAACCTAATTGCATTAAGTTTCGGAAAATTTGCGTCGAAAAATTTTGCTGGGGAAAAAAAACTGCTGCGGAAAAATTAAGCTGGCAAAAAAAATTGCCGTAGGAAAAGTTGCGCTGGCGAAAAAGCTGCCGCAGGGCGAAACAAGCCTGTGGGCCATTTTGCCCCCAGAAAAATTCTGCAGGCGAAATGGCCACGGGCCCGCGCTGACTTTCGGCGATGATTTTTTCATCGCCGATTTTTTTATTTTATTTTTATTTGTTTATTTTTATTTTTTATTAATAAAAATTAGATACTAAAGCAAAAATTATTTAATTAAGATAACAAAAATTATTTTGGACTAATTAAAATATATTAGACAACACAAAAATTATTTTGGACCAAACAAAATATATTAGACCGGACTAGGTAAAAAATTAAGAGTCTACAGTTTGCCCCCTGCTTGATTGATCTGAAACTTTAGTGAAAGAGAGTGAAAAGAAACAAGACTTAATTTTTGGGATGGTGAAGGTTTTGGGTTCTGGACCCGGTTTGAGTTCTGGACTCAAGGATAATTCTAGGTTCTGGACCTAAGGAAAATTTGGGTTCTGGACCCGATCTAAATTCTAGGACTCAGAAATAAATTCTAGGTTCTGGACCTAAGGAAAATTTGGGTTCTAGACCCGAGCTAAGTTCTTGAACTTAGAAATAAATTCTAGGTTCTGGACCTAAGGAAAATTTGGGTTTTGGACCCGAGCTATTTGGATACTCGATCCTAAACTGGACCTGGATACTCGATCCTAACTGGATTCGGATACTCGATCCTAACTGGATTTGGATTGGGATACTCGATCCTAAATTGGGTTCGGATACTCGATCCTAAACTTGATTGGAATACTTGATCCTAACTGAATTTGGATATTTAATCCTAAATTGGATTGGGATACTCGATCCTAAATTAGCTTTGGATACTCGATCCTAAACTGGATTAGAATACTCGATCCTAAATTGGCTTTGGATACTCGATCCTAAACTGGATTGGGATACTCAATCCTAAATTGGATTGGGATACTTGATCCTAACTTGATTGGGATACTCGATCCTAAACTGGATTTGGTTACTCGATCCTAAATTGGATTGGGATACTCGATCCTAACTGGACTTGGATACTCGATCCTAAACTGGATTTAATTTGAGTACTTGTACCCGACATTGGGTACTTGGACCCGAGACTGAACTTGATTTGGGTACTTGGACCTGAGATTGATTTGATTTGGGTACTTGGACCCGAGAATGAGCACTTGGACCAGAGATTGAATTTGATTTGGGTACTTCAACCCGAGATTGGGTACTTGGACCCGAGAATGGGTTTGATTTGGGTATTTGGACCTAAGATTGGATTGAATTTGGGTACTTGGACCCGAGATTGATTTGATTTGGGTACTTGGACCCAAGATAGGGTACTTGGACCCGGGATTGGGTACTTGGACCCGGGATTTGATTTGGGTACTTGGACCCGAGAATGAGTTTGACTAACCTTTTATTAGTTGAGAAGTCTGATTGCTTGGGCCGTTCTATGCATTGTGGTTCTTCACCCTCAAAACGGATCTTCACCTTTGAAAATGGATCTTCCTTCTTTGAGATCGGGTCTTCACCCTTGAAATTGGATCTTCATCCTTTAAATTGGGTCTTTTCCCTAGCTTCAGCTCTTTTAGCTGGACTGATCTTTTGTCTTTTGTATCTTCATTCTTTTGAGAATTCTAATTTTCTTCTTTTTTCATTTTGTCTTGTTCTTCATATCCTCTCCTTGCCCCTTGCGTGGCAAGATATTCAAAATAGTTTTTTATGCATAAACTCAAAATTTGAAAAGGAGAAGTGTTGCCCCCTGTGTAGGCTTAAACCCATGATTTTTCTATGCGAGCTCTGATTGATGTTTGTATTTCGTCTTGTTCTTCGCCAAAAGCACGCATTTCTTCTCTTTGCAAAATTACTGGAACTTCCACAAGCAAATAGGCTTTCCATGCCTCCTTGATTCAATATCTTCTTTTGATTCTTTACTTTGCAGGGTGTTTTGCTGTTCATTTTGACAAGGAATAGACAAAAAAGTGTGATGTGATATGCTCATGTATGCATGATATGATATGCTCATGTATGCATGATATGTATGAATAATACTTGCAGTTGTTCCATCCACTCACAGACCGAGGTGATCAGCAGAAGTGTTCTCATTGGTTTCGTTTTGACGCTTGTTCAAGTCTTGCATTGGAATGATCGAAAGCTTTGCATTTGTAGCTTTTATCTTCAAGATGTTGAAAATATGAATAATGGAGACCCCAAGCAGCAGAGTCAGGGATTCATCTATTTCAAACTATGTCTCAACATGTCAGCTGATGACCTTGCCAATAATCATTTCCTTTGCCCAATGTGTCCTTTGGAGATTCAACATACTTCCCTTAACTTGAAGGCTTTGTATGACAATTTTTTTTTGAATTTTGATTTTGAAATCAAATGCTGGCTTTCCCAAATTAATGTCAATGCACCTCAGGACTTGATTTTTCCAAATTAACATATCTATAACATGACAACCCTAGTTACCGTACTAAACTCAGGAATTATTTCTATTTAAGCAAGAACTGTTGCACTTCAGATAGGCACATACACATTACTCGGCCAAAGGTCTCATTTGAGTTTAAATATTGTCTGTCTCATATGCATGCTCATCCAAACTATCTCCACTAATAGGCTCTGCCTATCAAGAGAGATCAACAGGTCTTTGATAGGCTTGAAATGGGGTCTATGAGGGACATGGGTTAAATGAAGACCATTTTGAGATAGGAGCTGATGTGACACAATGGACAAACCCTCACACTATAAATTTCTTATTGGAACTTTAGACAATTGGGAGCAATCTTGCTATACTCCAAATTCCTTCGATATCTTCTTGGCATTAATCTAGATCTTTATTAGGACAGTCTTTGCCCTTGCAAAAAGTTTGGTTCCCAAATTTGTTTCTTTTCTTCTTCTCCCTTTTCTTTCTTTTTATTTTTCTTCCTCTTCTTCTTTATCTTTCCTTACTCTTCCCTTTCTTTTATCATTTTGTCCTTCTTTCTTGTAGGACTATCAAGTATAGAACTTTCAAGAACTGGATGGTCTTCCTCTTTTTTCTCCAATTTTGATTTAATTTGTGGTTGGGTTGGATCAATTCCAGTAAAAATGTCTTTATGAACCAAATGGAAGCCTTTTGTTGTCTTAGGTCAAAGAGAACTCAGTTGGCTTTTTAAACCATTTTGGGTTTTCTTTTCTTTTTTCTTTTTTCTTTTTTTTTTCTTGTTTTTTCTTTGCTCTCATTTCTCTTGTTTTCTTTTCTTCTCTTTTTTTTTCTTTTTTTTTGTTTTGTTTTGGTTCTAGCTCTAAAAGAGTTGTCTTGTTTGTACTAACTTGGGCTTCCAACATAAATCTTCTTTAACAGGGATAAATCATTTGTTACTCCGATGTTGATGTTGTCTTAGAGATATTAAGGGAACTTCAACTACCCTTAAGGTTTTGAGAACTCCAACTATCTTCATGGTCTTGAGAACTTCACCTATCCTCATGATCTGGATTAATCATTGTTTTCTTTTATCTTCTTGCCTCTTCATCTTAGTGATCATAAGACTTGCCAAAAGTATCACAACAGCTCAAGGCAGGTTGTTAGGATTATATGCCAATGAAAAGAAAGCTAAAATTTTATGAAGGCTCAAAGGGACAACTATGGATTGATATTTAATTGGGTGGATACTAGTTGTTGGCTAACCAAACAATACCTAGATCATTTCTCTCTTAAATAAGCAGAGTTCAATTTCGCCTTGAAAGTTTGTCAAAGCATGTTCTAAGACTGACTAGGACCTAGACAAAGGTAATTATGCAGGAGCCCTCTCTAAGTAAGCATACACAACTCAATGCTATAGAGCAATTCCCTCACCTAGTAAAGTCATTTAAGTCATGATTCATAAATATATTAATTCTTGAATTATCAAGCTAAATTCCTCATTGGTTGAGCATTAAAATGAACAAAGACCAACAAAAATTTTGATGAAAGTAATTTATTTCAAGCAACTTTAAATTTGAAAAACAAGATTGTTCTAATTAAAAATTAAAGAAAATAAAATAAAAGAAACAAACAAGCCAAGGGAAGTTTGTTGAGTTAAGCTTCTTCTCCTTTCACATCTTCAATTCTTCCATCTTGAAAGGATGATAAAACAAAATCTTCTTCCAATCCTTTTCCCACCATAAAGGTTGTTGGTGGTGGCACTCTTCTAAATTTAGGCAAAGGGTTGTTCTTGGTATTGGGCTTATTCAGCTCGGGTAGCTTGCCACTATCGATTAGGTCTTGGATCTCATGCCTTAGACGAGTACATCTATCTGTTTCATGCCCTCACATTTGATGAAATTGGCAGAAGGCCTTGGTATTGAAGTTTGGTGGCAGTGGATTATGTAGTGGTTGAGGAGCTAACGGTTGCAACAACCCTTTCTTTTGTAGCTTGCTAAAAACCAAAGATAGAGGTTTCCCCAATTTTGAGAATTGTCTTTTATTTCCTTGACCGGTTACATTAACATCAACCTCTTTTTACGTGCTTTGATTTTTGAACTGGTAATTCCCTTTCTCATTCCTTTTTATTGAAGAGCGATTCTTCTCCCTTTCCCACTCTTCAATTTGCAAACCAGCTTAGAGAAGGTCTTTGAAATCATGGATGAGTGTATGAGACATCCTCTCATGGAGATTGGGTAGGACACCTCTCACAATCATCCTTATTTGATCATATTCATCGGGCCTTTTCTTGAGCAAAGCATCCTTATTTCTCCATCTATTCACATAGTCCACAAAATTCTCATTTGGCTTTTGTCTAATGGACTCAACTTCCATTAAGGTAACTTTCAACTCGACATTATACCCATATTGCTGGATGAAGGCCTTGTATAGCAAATCCCAATTCTTTTGTGTTCCATCATCTAAGGTATTAAACCAATTTTGGACAACAGGGTCCAATGAGAGCATGAAGTACCTTAGAGTTTGAGCCTTAGTAGCTTGGGCAGACTGCATAGCAGTGATATATTGCTTCACATGGAGATGAGGATTTTCGGTGCCATTGTACTTGGCAAAGGATGGCATCTTGAACTTGTATGGGACTTCTTCATCTTGTTCAAGTAGTTTATCAATCTCGGACATCTCTTTAGTTTTCAGCTTCTTCTCAAATTTTTTTTCTAAATCAGCAATCATCTTTTCAACATCAAAAGTCTCGGTCTTTTCAATAGTTGCCTTCTCAACAACCTTCAGCTCCTTTTTGACTTGAGGATCTTGGTAGTATTGAGCCCAATCATCATCATCAATGGTTACCTTATCATCATCAAAAGCTGCTTCATCAACTTTAGCCTTCCCCTTGATTTTCTTGGTGCTAGCAGATGCTTCAGCATTATTTCCTAAGATTGCAGTCAATTGGTTCTTCATGGTCTCAGCTAGGGCCTCTTTTATTTCTTCCATTTTGGAATTAAGGGCTTCATCCACCATTCTTTGAATTTGTTTGGGTTCCATTGCTTTTGGCGAACAAGTGATTGAGCCATTGCTAGATACTTCATCTCCGGCGTAGGTCAGATTATCGTAAGCTTTTGAACTCTAGTAATCCAGGGCTGTGAGCCAAAAAGGATTAATGATATGAGATGCAAATGTATGCATGTATGCATAAACAATAGACAAACAAGGATAAATAGGACGTTCCTTCCAACCTTATAACATCCACACACGAATGGCGAGTCTCTTTTTCTAGGTATATGGTTAACAAAATACCAACATGGGGTATCTTGTTTTTGAATAATTCCCTCGGACGTTTCAACCAATAGTTATATTTTCGAAAATGGAAATCCATCCATGATGATTCCCATTAATTAGGTTTTAATCCATCTAGCCAACTAAAATAGCTTTTATGCTATATTGAATTAAAACTAAATTAAGGGGTTTATTATAGATAGATTTCTCACTTGAAAAGAGTAACTAATGGTTCATGCCAAAAACAAGCCTATGATTAATTATTCTTAGTATAAACTAGGCTCACAATTGATTTTTAGTATTTCGTAATTGACCTAAATAATTTGCAAGCTCTTTGTAAGAAAAGGTTGGATAAAAATAATTTTATTTCTAAGCCCATTGTAAAAAGATTTTAGAAAAAAAATGGATTTTGGGCTTAGTATTTGGGCCATGAGCAAAATAATTTTTTATTTATTTTTACAAAAGTCTTATGTCCAAAGACCATCATGAAAAATTTTGAAAATAGCTTTGGTCATTTGGACTTTAAAGAAAAATTTATTTTGAGCTTACAATATATTTAGGTCATATTAGAAAAAGAACAAACCAAATAAGCCATGATTCAAGCCAAGATAAATTAACCATAGTCAAACAACATGCATTTGGGGTAAAACCTAAGGAAAGTAACTAGGCCAATTACATGAGCTTTAGTCTTTGGGTAAAAAGGCTTAGGTTCCCATAGCAAGTATATACCAAATGGTACAAGGCTATGAGTGGTTATGCCATGCTCGATCTCCATACCTTGAGTGAAAGTATGGTATCCCTTACATAACATAACACGAGTAACACGGGCGTCTTAACTCACGTACACGATGCAATCTAATATGATGCAATTGATAATATCATTATAAAAAAGAATAGAATAATAAAAAGACCAACGGAATCAACTTCTCTTATCCCCAGTGGAGTCACCACTGTGAGCGGGGATTTTCGCCCCCACTCCTAGTGGAATGGTTCTTGCGACTTCAGCACTATTTAGGCTCAGGGCCTTAGAGAACACGGACCTAAGTCTGGAGAAAATGGAGTCACCACTCGGGCGAGCCAGGAAAAAGAAAGGGGTGGATGACTCGAATCCTAAGGAATTCCCAACCCCCTAATGGGTTCGAAAAGTTGGGTACGTATGGGGAAGGTGAGAAATGGCCCAGCACCCCCACAATGCCCGGTTCATTGGAACCGCCCTCCTTTACAGGTCTTAATATTATAAAATTCTTAAAGATAATAACATTATCCATATTAAATACAATAATTAAAAGAAAGCATCAATATATTAAAATCAAAGCAATGTCCATATTACACATAATAATTAAAAGAAAGCATCAATATATTAAAAATCAAAACAATGTCCAAGCAAAACAAATAAATGGATACCCATCCGAAGATGGAAACATGCCCTTACATCCATGCCTAAATAGGACACCCACCGAAAGGTAGAAACATGTCCTTTACATAGGTTCTAAAATAGAAAATCAAATTAAATTACATGATATTTAACTAATGAGGTACCCACCAAGTGGAAACATACCTCTTACAACATTTGAAAATCTAAATAAGTTGATAAAAGTAAATAACCATTCATCATAAATATATCATTCATCAAAGGTATTAAACATCAGTAGAAAGTAAACATCCATCCATGATAAATTAAGTAAACTAAGCATTGAATTTAAATAAATTAAAGCATATAAAATAAATCAAAGCATAATCAAATATAGAATTAAATAAGGCAAACAAACATCTAAATTATAACTACTATATCCATTTAGAGTTCTTTATTTCATGTATTTAGGGTTTTGGAATTTATAGAATTAGGCTACTGTGATTTTAAAGGAATTAAAAATAGATTAAAGTTTTATGTTTTAAAAGGTTATAAAGTTTTTTTGATTAGCCAAATTAGTGTTTGAATGGTGAAATCATGAAACTAGGGTTTGGACACTTTGAAATATTTAGATTTGTGATTCACGGTCATTGAGTTAGGGTATTTAAGCTTACTGTGTCTAAATATAGTTTTAAAGTTTTAAAGAATTAGGGCTGAGAAAAATTAGGATTTAGGTTTTAGACGAGTTAGGGTTCACTTGTTTTGATTCTAAAGTTGAATTAGGGCTTAATGTTCTTAGAATTAAGTTTTTAGAATTTGTAAATCAATTGATAATTTTATGAAGTTTATGAAAGAAAACCAAACGAATTAAATTTTTTATAAATAGAAAAGATGTTTTTAGGGCTTTTTGAAAAGAAACAGAACATAATTTAAGGGTTTTGATAATTTGGAAAGTAAATTAGAGTTTTGGGGTTTTGAAGAAATAAAACTAATAGCTTTAAACATTTTGAAAATAAAGCCACCATTTAAGATTTTTAAACTTTGAGCAAAGGGAATTAGGTTCTGGGATTTTGAATTAAAAGAACACAATTTCATGAATTAAGCTACTGTGAAAAAGAAAACAAAAAGAATTTAAGAGCTCAAACCTTGATTCGTGAGTTACACCCAAAAATTGCTTCTTGGATGAATAAAAACAAAGGCAGTTGCTGCCTTTGATGATTTGTTAATACTTTTCTTCTTCGTCTCTCAAAAAGTCAGATGTGATTAAAGTTTTCCTTCACAAATTTGGTTTCCACTTTCCCAATTTTCGTCCCCATTCCTCCTTTTTTCCCTCTCTCTGCCTCCTTATTTATAGAAGTTTTTATCATTTCTTCCTAGTTACTCACGGCATACATTATTTATTAAGAAAAGGAAACCGAAACCTAATTGCATTAGGTTTCAGAAAATTTGCATCGGAAAATTTCGCTCGCAAAAAAAAAACTGCTGCGGAAAAATTGTGCTGGTGAAAAAAATTGCCGCAGGAAAAATTGCGCTGGTGAAAAAGCTACCACAGGGCAAAACAGGCCTGCGGGCCATTTCGCCCGCAGACAACTTCTGCGGGCGAAATGCCGACGGGCCTGCGCTGACTTTCGGCGACGATTTTTTCGTCGCCAATTTTTTTGTCTTCGATTTTTTTAATTTTTATTTTTATTTGTTTATTTTTATTTTTTATTAATAAAAATTAGATACTAAAGAAAAAATTATTTAATTAAGATAACAAAAATTATTTTAGACCAATTAAAATATATTAGACAACACAAAAATTATTTTGGACAAAACAAAATATATTGGACCGGATAGGGTCAAAAATTAAGGGTATACACGTAATCATGCATACATATAGCATAAATTACCATGAAACAAGAAAACTTGCCAGGTAATTCATGTCAATGCCCTGTGGATGAGATGGCATATTCGGTGGACTAGAATGAGCAAATGAAGGAGCAGTAAAAGAAGGTCCAGCCTGATGATCAAATGAGCCAGCAACCTACAACAATCATTAAAAAAGTCAAAATAAGTTAAGAAAGAAGCAATTACAATGGAAAAATTGTAAAAGTTAACCTGAGAAGTGCTAGCCCCGAGATGTGGAACAAACTCTCCTCCCTCTCCATGATGTTCCTCTTCATCTCTATCCTCATTTTCTTCAGAAATTTCTTGTACACCAAAAGGAGATACATTAAAGTTCAAAAGCCCTATTTGAATAAACTGGGTATAAGATGCACTTGGTGGATAGAGAAATGTTTCAACATCATAACCGTGTCGAGCCAACCACCATGCATTCTCCGGCATTGATGTGATATTCAAGGTATACTCCAGGTAATGCATTGGGATCCTCCACTACTCGGGACCAAGAAACCACTCGTATACTCTCTCTCCGAGAAACCAGCCACTAGACATAGGGCCGGCAATGACTCGGCGGGTATGTTAAAAAGGCAGTGCGACATTCATGGAGGAAGTCCAGTTTATCCGCTCTTTTGTGTTCCACCAGGACAAATTCACCTACAAAATGACATAAGGTAAGTGAATTTTTATATAAATTTTAAAGTATACTAATGCTATTTTACCTGGTCCCAGGTTAAGCAGCTCAAGACAAAGCATTGGGTATGCACATGGTGAGAGCCAAGAACTTCTACACGATCTGACAACCAAAAATTTAATCTCGGATACCTGACTCTCTCTCGGGAAATGCCAGGCACCATCACAAGATTGTGCTCATATGCCCATGCCTACAACAACAATAAAAATCAAATTCATACAAGAAAAGAATGGAATTGACATTGGTGGAAGAAGAGTATCTCGACAACCACCATAAAGCCAACAAAATACTTCTTATTTCTGCAATTTTTGTTAAGACCATGGTAAAGATAGGCAAAACCAGCTTCACCCCAGCCGTAAAGTGGTACCATCCTCATATCAGTAAGGGCACTCAACACCGACAAATGGATGGCAGATTCAGTGCTGCCTAAAATGGTCAACCAGAGCAAATACAACAAAAATCCTTGAGCATATTGTTTAGCTGTATCTTTGTGAACCTACCCTTTGTAGTTCATCCAATTACTATGAATTGGCTCAATTTTTATCTTGAAAGGCCCTTTAAATGATGGTTCCATACCAATTTATTGTTGGATTTCTTCAAATGTTAGAATATCATTGGTAAGAGGGACCGAAAGGCCATAATACCGGATACCAGTTATAGCTGTATAATCTACCGGGCCAATGGTCATTTCTCCTATAGGTAGGTGAAAAGTATGGGTCGTGTCCATCCACCGTTCTGATAATGCTTGAACCACACTCCGGTCTATCGGATACTCCTTAGATGGTAATTGCAAGATGAAGCTTTCAAAATCACAATCTCGGATAATCTGCCTTACCCGAGAAGGCGCTACATCATACCATTGTCGGGTTTTGTAGACACACCCTCCGCCCCGAATAACGCAACGATCATGCTAACACGGAGCCAGGTAAGTTAACACGAGGTAAGAATATCATTACATCAATACCATCGATTTTTAAGCTAAATTTATTTATATTCTATTTTTAGTCTATCTATTTACTTAAATTCTTAAATATATTCATCTAATTAATTTATTTTTCCTAAATCTAAAAAAACAAAAAACAAAAAGAAAAACAAACGGAAAAAAAACAAAAATATAAAAAATAGAATATAAAAAAGAAAGAAAAAAACAGAAAAGAAAAATATAAGAAGAAAATATAAACAAAAAATAATAATTTGCTGCTAAAATAAATAATTAAATAATTACCTTGCTCTTTTGATTTGAACTGCAATGAAGCGGCATCCCGGCTAGTAGACTTATCTTTTCATCTTCATGCCGCCGAATAAACTCTAATAACTCAGCATTAGATCGAGTTTCTGATCTTGAAGCATGCATTTTTTCTAAAACTCTATGCTAAACTCTCTAAAATAAAAGATTTATAGCTATGAATGAATAAAATGAAGAAATCTGCTATGAATGAAATGAAGAAATCTGCTTCGTTTATATAGAGAAATGGAAAAGGAAAAAGAAAAAAGAAGAACAGTATTCTCGTGGAAAAAAGAAAAATAAAAAGTAAATTTTACTATTGATAAAAAGTAAGTTACTATTTACAAATAGTAAGTGAATAGTGCATAAACAGTGACTACACGGTAAGTAAATAGGAAACTCATTTATTCAATTTAATCATTTAGATATTTGCGTGTATATAAATATTTTTGCACTTTTAAAATATTTTTACACGCAGGAGGCAAGGAGAAAATATGTTTATGGTAAAAATTAGCTAAACTTTTTGCAATTTCCTTTAATATACTACTGACTACAATTATTTTTTGCAGACAATTAAATCTCTCTTAGCTTAGGTCCAGAACCTAAATTTCCTCTTATGTCCAGAACTTAGCTCGGGTTCAGAATCCTAATCTGTCTTAAGTCCAGAACTTAGCTCGAGTCTATAACCCAAATGACTCTTAAGTCCAGAACTTAACTCGGGTCCAGAACCCAAATTACCCTTAAGTCCAAAACTTAGCTCGGGTCCAGAATCTAAATTACCATTAAGTCCAGAACTTAGCTCGGGTCCAGAACCCAAATTACCCTTAAGTCCAAAACTTAGCTCGGGTTCAAAACCCAAATTACCCTTAGGTCTAGAACCTAAAATCTCTCTTAAGTCCAGAACTTAGCTCGGATCCAGAATCTAAATTACCCTTAAGTCCAGGACTTAGCTCGGGTCCAGAACCCAAATTACCCTTAAGTCCATATCTTAGCTCGGGTCCAGAACCCAAATTACCCTTAAGTCCAGAACTTAGCTCGAGTCTAGAACCCAAATTACCCTTAGGTCCAGAACCTAAAATCTCTCTTAAGTCTAGAACTTAGCTCAGATCTAGAACCCAAATTACCCTTAAGTCCAGAACTTAACTCAGGTCCAGAACCAAAATTACCCTTAGGTCCAAAATCTAAAATCTCTCTTAAGTCCAGAACTTAGCTCGGGCCCAAAACCCAAATTAACCTTAAGTCCAGAACTTAGCTCGGGTCCAGAACCCAAATTACCCTTAGGTCCATAACCTAAAATTACCCTTGACTCTAGAACTCGAACCGGGTCCAGAACCCAAAAACATAACCATCTCAGAAAAATTAAGTCTTATTGCTCTTCACTCTCTTTTGTTGTAGTTTCAGATCGTTCAAGAAGGGGACAAACTATAGACCCTTAATTTTTGACCCAGTCTGGTCCAAATTTTTTATATAGTCCAAAATAATTTTTGTGGTATTTTAATTAAATAATATTTATTTTAGTATTTATTATTTATAATTTTTAATAAAAATAAAAATGGTAAAGTTAAATAAATAAAAATAAATAAATAAAAAATAAAAATCGGTGACAAAAAAATTCATCGCCGAAGGTGAATAGGCCATAGGCCATTTCGCCGCAGGAAATTTCTGCATCGAAATGGCCTTGCGCCAATTCGCTTCAGGAATTGGCACTCGCCCGCAATTTTCCCTCGCAACTCTCGCAATTCCAGCCCATAATAAGTTTTTTGCCAACGCAATTTTCCAAAGCAGTTTTTTCTGAAACCAAATTCTATTTGGTTTTGGTTTCTTTTCCTAATAGGTTTTAATTTCTTTAAACAATTAGAAGTAGATTTATTATTTTTCCTATAAATACCACATTAAAACACAGAATTAAGGGACTTTGATCGGGAGAAAAAAAATTGTTTGATTGAATTGCAGACTCAACCATTCGATTGTCCAAAAGAAAAGCCCTAGCAAGCAAGAAACAAGAAGCAATCAATCCATCAAAGGCAGTGACAATGCCTTTGTCTTTGTTCATCCATAAGCAAATTGTGGAGGAACTAACGAACGGAGGTTTGATTATAAATCTTTGATTTGATGTTATTTACAATGTTTCTATCATTTGTTCTTAATATTAAGTCAGTAACCTACATTATTAAACTTAGTAATATGTTTTACATTAAATCATACATTCATCCAGTAGCCTTAGTCAGTGATCAAAATTTCAAAACCCTAAAACTGTTGTTCTCTTTCCAAAAACCTTTAAAACCCTAAATTGTTTCTTTACCGTTTTCAAAACTTCAAAAACTCTAAATTACTCTTCTGCTTCCAAAAACCTTAAAAACCCTAAATTGTTTCTTCTGTTTCCAAAAGCTTTAAAAGCCTAAATTGTTTTCCTCGAACTATTTTCATCTAAACCCTAACTTTTTGTCCAAAGTTTCCAAATGTCTTCTTAAATTTCCAAACCCTAATCTTCTTTACAGTTTCTAAAAATCATAATTATTTTTATAAAACTCTAAACTATTTTCTTAAATCCTAAAGTCAAATATGTTTTCCAAAATATCAAAAACCCTAATTTTCTCAAAACACAAAACAGTAAACCCTAGTTTTCCTAAACCCTAAATTCTTAAAGCATCAAAACTTTATGACAAGTTCATCAATACCCTAAACCCTAATTCTTAAAACCTCAAAATTTTATGACAAATAAATCTAAACCCTAAAGCCATAATCCAGTAAATCTAAAATCACAATATAATAAACATGAATTATAAACCTAGTGTCTTAAGAAGTCTAAAACCCTAATTTCATGATGTTAGCCCTAAACCCTAATTTGATTAACCAAAACCCTTACTACTTTTTTAAATTTATAAAACCCTAAACCATTCCATTTTTCCAAAATCTTCATAATAGCCTAAATAATAATGATAATAATTCCAAAATCCTCAAAACCCTAAATGTTAATTAAAGAACCCTAAATTGAGACATAAACCAAAATTTATATCTTTACTTGCTTTATTTAATTTTAGATTTGACAATGTAGTTTATTATATGTTTTGATGGTTGATTTATTTAATTGCAATGCTTGATTTATTTAATTTATCATGGAAAGATATTTTCTTTATTATTATGATTATCATTTGTTTGTTTTAGTATTCAAATTGTAAGAGGTATGTTTCCATTATTAGGTACCTCATTAGTTAAATTTTATGTAATTTAAATTGCTTTTATATTTTGGATCAATGTAAAGGACATGTTTCCATCTTTCGGTGGGTGTCCTATTTAGTTTAGACAAGGACGATGTAAGGACATGTTTCCATCCTCGGATGGGTGTCTATTTATTTGCTTTGTTTGGACATTGCTTTGATTTTAATATAATGATGCTTTATTTTAATTGTTGCATGTAGTATGGATAATATTGTTATATTTAAGAATTTTATAATATTAAGACCTGCAAAGGAGGCCGGTTCCAATGAACTGGGCGTTGTGGGGGTGCTGGACCATTTCTCACCTTCCCCACACATACCCAACTTTTCGTACCCATTAGGGGGTTGGGGATTCCTTAGGAATCGAGTCATCCACCCCTTTATTTTTCCCAGCCCGTCCGAGTAGTGACTCCATTTTTCTGCGAGCTTAGGTCCGTGTTCTCTAAGGCCCCAATCCTAAACAGTGCCGAAGTCGCAAGAACCATTCCACCGGGAGTGGGGGCAAAAATCCCTGCTCACAATATTGGAATTGTAAATTATAATTATTTAATATTTAGATTACTAATTATTTAATATTGGAATTGTAAATTATAATTATTTAATGTTTGGATATTGGTTGGCCAATTATTTAATATTTGGATTGTGTTAGGTTCGATTAATTTGATTAAAAAGAAACTTGGTCAGATGGTCGGATGGTCGGCCCAAACCAAGCCATATCGATATGAGCATTTTTAATGCTCATATCAAATTGGCATAAGCCAATTCGATATGAGCTATTGCTTATACTAAAATGGGCAAGAGCCAATTCAACGGGGTAGATTGATACCAAATTATACGCGGATTTCACATGAAGATTTGGTGAGACTGTTTAGGTATTGTTTATCAAAAGTAAAAAGGGTTGAAAGGATGCCCTAATGTGAGATATAAAAGGGCAATTAATTATCAAATTAGGGTGAGAAAATCAACAATAAGAATCAAGGAGGCAAGAAAGAAAAGAGAAGATAAAACAAGAAAAGGGAAGAGGAAATAATCACCATAATCAAGGCAATATCTAGGTAATTGCCAAAATGCCAAAGCTCGATCAAAGTAATAAGTTGCTTCAGGCAGCAGCAAACAACAAAGCTTGGTTCAAATTCTTTTAATTGTTTGGAGCCAACAAATGAA
The DNA here is from genome assembly GCA_947685225.1 of Garcia nutans. Lineage (NCBI taxonomy): Eukaryota > Viridiplantae > Streptophyta > Magnoliopsida > Malpighiales > Euphorbiaceae > Garcia > Garcia nutans. Next base: position 7,714,534 of record CANTUV010000013.1, read on the forward strand.
GGTTTGTTTAATATCTTTAATTCGTTCAAATCACAATAGTCATGTTATTATAATCTCATATAATTGTTTGTAAAATATTCAAATAATCCAGTATTCATGTTTGTATTTTTGAAATTGTAACGACCCTCCCCGACCAGGTCGGCTGCCCGGCCCACTAGTGGCTTACGGCCCGGCCTTTTCACCACCTGGGCACGGAGTCCACAGGAGGCAAGCGATCGCTACAGTACTGGACAGCCCTCGCAGCAGCAGAAATGGTACTGGATGGTTCTCGCTGGCTCTCTTAAGTGGGAGGTCAGGGGTTCGATCCAGGGAGGCGACTTAATTCCAAGGAATTAAGCCAAATTAACAAATCCTGCTGGGTGGGCCGCGAGGGCTGTCCAGTACTGTAGCGATCGCTTGCCTCCTGCGGACTCCGTGCCCAGGTGGTGAAAAGGACGGGCCGTAAGCCACTAGTGGGCCGGGCAGCCGACCTGGTCGGGGAGGGTCGTTACAGTTAAAAAGGTTATATAAGTCTAATTGATAATTAAAAAATGGAAATTTATGCAAGTAAAGTGAAGTGTTAAATGTGTTGAAGCATAAAGAAATGAAAAGGAAAATTTATCATTATAGCCAACAACTATGACTTTATATACGTACCCTTCCCCAACCAGGTCGGTTGTCCAAGTTCGGTTGCCCATTCCAATGGGTCCGCATGGTTCCGCAGGAGACAGATAGGTCCGTTCATTAAACTTATCAACATTTTTTTTTAATTCATTTCTTTTTTTCACAAGCAAGTTAAGTAATCATGCCTCAACATCTCACATTACAACAAAACAGTTTTCTCATAACATCATATCATTCACACATTAACATCCATTTCATATAACACAGATATACTATAAATCATATAATGCCACCTCCGAGACCAACCTAGGTGTGAATGCATATGCATGTATTACAAATTTCATTTTCAAAACTCTTCTTTTTAATTCATTTTAAGCGTTTTAAAACTTTTTCTTTTTAATTTTACTTAGGCCGAGAATCTCGAACCTAAGCTCTGATACCAAAATAATTGTAACACCCCAATACTCCATATAAATACTATACATATACCTAGTATACATACAGTAAGTATTTAAAGTATAAGGATGCCACTTTTCTTTTTACCTTTCAATACCTGTAACAAAATTCAAACCATAATAGGTCAATTTAAAGAACACTTACAAATTATTGTCTTTATCAAAACTTCATTTATACATATAATATAACATACTTAAAGTGGATACATGTATGCATTACCCTCTAGTTGGTCTCGACAAAATTTTACTCTTCTCGTGGCATACCAAAAGACTTCATGTCTTCCACCAAGCTACCTGCGCGATAATACATCCGCGCTAAGCTCGAAAGCTTAGTAGTACAAATATAAAATACAAACATATATCATGGAAACACTAACATATAAAGATATCTCAATTCCATATATTTTTAGTTCTTATTAAGTTTATCCCTATTCATTTGCACCTTTCATATCTTTCAACTAATCTCACATCTTATACACATATAAACATAGCATTTCTACCAAGTCCAACCCATCACTAATATTCACAATCAACATCTCAATACACACATTATACATCATACCTATCACAAGTCGCATTTCCAATTAAGACAATCATTGTCATCAACCACAATTCATCAATTGAATTCACAATCAATGCTAATACACACATTATACATCATACCAATCATAACATTTCTTTATTCACAATTCAACATTAATGATTCATCACTAGTGCTCATAATCAATATTTCAACGCACATATTACATATCATCAATCACATGTCCAATGAAATATACCAAAGATTTCATTATCCATTTCTTTCAACATTTGTATATCACATTGACAACAAAGACAGACTCGGGCCCAACAGACACCACTATGTTATTCAGAGTTCAGAGTTACTGCTTTGGTCTATAATCATAATCATCAAGCCCGTAGGCATCATATATCAATATTTCTATCCATGGATAGTGTAACAGACCCAGTCTCTTGGACCATCAACTCATCATGAGAAGATCCTCAACCCGGCAAGACTGTTACCAATCATATATTTCATATTCACAATTCTCATAGTGTAACAGACCCAGTCTCTTGGACCTCAATTCAACTCAATTTGAAGAGATCCTCAACCCGGCAAGACTGTTACCTTTTTCATTTTATAGGCATGCCTCCAAACCCAGAACTCTGAAAACTGAATAACACATTAAACACATATTTCACTTATTGTTTCATTATCAATTTCAATCTCAATGTTCATTATCATCTAGGCAAACATGCCTTATTTCTTTCAATTAGATCATCATAGCCAATCACAATGGCTTCACAACATATCATATCTCAATCCATATGATACATATAACATCAGTGCTATAACATTACAAAGTACCTTATTCATATAGCACAATACAATTCACAAGATTCATAATACACAAATCATAGAATTGTTCATATAGTATCATGTGCATCATCATTATAATACTCAACATCAATTACATTAACCAAATGAACATATCATTATTCAATCACATGATTCACATTATACATATAGCATCATTGCTATAACATTACAAAGTACATTAAAGTAATTCTTCATAAAAATGTTTATCATAATAAATTTGCATAGCTCATACCTTGTTGAATGATCCTCTTCTCTTTCACACTATACAAGTCACATTAGATTAACAATGTAATAATTTACCTAATATTATTTAATTATACTCAATCAATTGTATTCTCATACATTAATATTCATCAAATCATTCACATCTTTCATTTTCCCATAACACAATTATATATATACATATCATTAATGATATAAACACATCAAAATACATTAGTGATATGCATTAACAATGCAATCATGCAACATTGGTACTTACCTTAATAACATTTCACACCACTCTAAACTCTTCTCCACTCAATAGTTCTTCACTTCACAAATTAGGGCAATTCAACCTCTTCACAACCTAATCCAAAAAGGAATATTAGCAAAATGACCATATGAATAGTACATTCTGGTTTTAGACTCCATTTTATCCTTATTTTGAAAAATTGTATAAAATAATCTACTTGACTAAAAATTCTAAAATTTTTACAGAATTTAGTTTTGTATCTTAAAATCATTCCTTTAAAATTTCAGATCAAACTGAACACAAAATCTTGGTCAAATAGTTCACCTAACCAGACTGCCCCAATTGCCCTGCATCCTGGCAGCAGTTCTGAACTTTGTGAATTCCATAAATCAAATTCAATCAACGTGGTTCCAAATTATTTTTCTCAAATACTAGACTCACTAAGCAACAACATATCCAAAATTCAATTGGATATGATTTTTCTACATTTTATTAAAAATCCCGAAATATAGCTGTCTCAATTAAGGTACCTGCTGGAACAGGTCTAATAAAAATAATCTTTCTAAACTCATAACCATTCCAAAATCGAATCAACATATTTTTCAGTCATTCTAGACTCATAGAGGCACAACATATCAAAAATTCACTTCAAGAACATTTTTCTATAATTAATTAAAAATCATACAAGTCACAGCCTTTACTAATTGTAAAACAGAAAAATATTCACTAAACACAACTCTTACTCTTCCATCACCAACACCAATTTACCTCTCCTTTTCAAATCTATTTCAACTCTTCTCAACAAATTACAAACATACTTAATCATACTATTACTAAACATAACTCAATCCAAACACAACTTCAAAAAGAATCAAGGTAAACAAGAGAAAACTTACCAAGATGATAAAATTCCTTGAAATCCAACTTAGCTACTTGAAATCTCTCTCAACTTTGGAGCTTAAAATCATCAAAACCTTTCTTTGTTCTTTTGTTTTTCTTTGCCAATGAAGGAGCCGGCCAACACAAGGAGAAGAAGAAGAAATGATGAAGAAAACACAAAGTCCACATGCATTAAATACTCATCCAAAAGAAAATTACTATAATGCCCTCATCCATTTAACTAAACTTTTGTCACATATATACCCATATAGGTAATTTCACAAATCACAAATAAAATATCTTCTTCCCTTGACCAAGCCCTTTGACCAACTTATATGTTATATATATCACCATATACACTACATATACACTTCTCTCTACACAATGCATTCCTTCCAACTACACACATATACATTATTTTCTCAACTTCTATTATCCTCCAAATAAATCATACACAATTACCACTTATCAATCACACATTCAATTCACTAATAACAATATTATCACAACTTCTAGGCACACTTAGGGATATTACAATTCTCTCCCCCTTAAATAATTTCGTCCTCGAAATTATCCATGCCATAACAATTCATTCTTAACAAAAATACTATCTTCACTTCCACCTGAAGTTAAATATATGCTTAAATTATTATGTCATCCAATCATATAACTTCAATTCCTTCTTTTAGAATCAACAATCTCCTCTAAATTCCATAATTCATCGTTCTATATGTTTATATACCTTCTTATTTCCTTGATCAAACATTCAAAATACTCATTACATCTCCTATTAACATTTTTAATCAGGAATCAAATCATTTTATAGTACACTTATACTTCATCCAATCTTTATATTCAATATATTTTGTTCCTTCACCTCTATGTAATTACTTTCTTAACTTTAGCCTCAACAATTATTGGTTTGAATCTTAGCATTAATTATCCCGTCATTACAATCACTGTCTAAATAGACATTTATCAACCCTCAATGGATAACAAGGTCCTTATTTTCCACAATTGGAGTTACCTCTTTAGCATGCTTTTCTCTTAACTGACATTTTAATACATTGCCTTTCAATTTATTTTATAAATAACCAATCTTCTCCCTTATTATCATAATTTATAATTACTATAATTCCATACATTCCTATCCATTCTTACTTTAATATTTTACATCATATACATTGTCACGTAATTAATTACATTCTTAATACAACTATACATATTAAATCTCAATAATACTTCATAATCTTAGTCCAATTCAGATCAATTGATCTATCTGTCACAATATATCCATTTTCCAATCTTGTTCAATTCCATCCAACGATTAATTTATATAACTTATCATGAAATTGCACCATATTCATATATGTATATATGATCTAATTCAATTAGGGCAAACTTATATACAATTTCTTGATCTTTTCCAATCCATATTCAATCAAATTATTGTGATAACAAATCACTTCAAATCATATTAGTATAGTTCCCACCAAATCTTATAATAACTATTTAACTATGCTTCTTAAACAAAATTTTCAATCTCACCAATTTGTACTACAGTCATATTGTCTCAGTCCCAAATTTATGGATACTAAAATTAACCGGCTACACATACTAACCAAATCATATAGCCATAGGAGATGAATGGTCACACACCTGTAACTCATAAATCAATACTGTTTCTCGATTATTCTGTATCCAAACTTTTTAATTACACTATTTAGTTGTATCACAAGAATTATATATCCATTCTCCACACTTTTACTACACCAGGAGTTAACACATTTCAACTCCATCTCCATAAATTTTCTCTTGAACATACGATTATCATTAGTCTAACTCACATCAACAATATTATCTATAACATCTTTATACACAACATTTAATCATATACAAATTCCATTTATTACTCCACTTCTAATTTATCTCTTGTAACACTTTTCATACAGTATACTTTCCTTTTTATTATATACTTATACATATAGAATTTCTACAAACAAAATCCTTAATCCAGGAAACATTATATGATAGTTTAACTCAGTTATTATCATAACAATTTCATCTTCTAGTGTTACTTGAGTCCTTTCTCACTCTCCATTTCATCCCATAATCTAACTCTACATAGGTTAAAACCTATTCTCTCATAGATCCACTGATACATGCCCTATTATTCTCCACACCACTAAACAAATAATTATATCACATTCACATACTTAGGTCACATTCACAATATGACTTGCTTTCCACATTTCTTACATTTTCATTTACATTCATATCGAAAAGCTCATTCCACATTTTCCATACATGTATACACATAGTCATACAATTATATATAATTCCTCTTTTACATATCTTTAACACAATTTAACATTTATTACTTTTCCTTAATCAACATCATTCTTACCCCTTTTTGACATAACTTAAATTATTTATCAACTCAACACATATATATTTCCTAACTACAATAATACTTCACAAATTCTTAGTCACCTTACTAAGGTGACATCTCTCTCACCTTTATTTTGAAATGCATTTAATATATCATCTTTATATCCGTTTGTTTACCATTCAACGTATATATATATTTTACTCATATATTTATACATATGTACATTACACCTAATAATATACACATTGAGCCTAATAGCTCCTATACACTTAATTATATGCTCTGATTTTTATTTTCCTTTTTCATACATTCACTACAAATTTAGTGTTTATCACTTTCTTTTGAATACTATTATTCTCATTCTTCCAATATGATAAAAAGTATTTAATCACACTACAAATATATATTCTGACTATAATAACACTTCACATCCATCTTGGTCACATTCCCAATGTGACATCTCTTTACTTTCATCTTTAAAAAAAAAAACATTTAATATACTTCCATATCTTTTTTTTTTTTTGCAATAAAATGACTTAAAATAGCTCCTTTTCATTTGCTTATCTATTTCTCTTTTTACTTCAAAACAAATTCTCATACCATCAATCACATTACTTAATTCATAATACTTTCATGTGCAATATTAATCATTTCACCTGGCTCAGGTATTGAATATACATTAAATCATCAATATCCAATCAATCTTTATCAGTTTCTAGTAGAACTTTAACTTTTCAACTTACTACTTCGCTTAAACTTTAAATTTACCAAACTCATCTTTTCTTAAAATCAACTTTAAAAACATCTCGGATATATATATATATATATATATATATCATAAAGCAATATCAACACATATTTCTTCCCCAATTATTAAGCTCATTTCGAAAAATCTCAAATATCACATATTATTACCATTACCATGAGCTTTCACAATATCCAAGCATCTCACATTTCTAACCTTAAATTCACAATGTTTACATTAAAATAACCATACCAATTTATATTCTTACATAACCAATATCATCTCTTTTTCCTTTAAATAATACCTTGACTTTATATATATACCCCAAACTTTAAATAATCATACCTTGTCTTTACTAATCAACTCATTCAATATTATTTTCCTTTTCATTTCTTTATGCTTCAACACATTTAACACTTCACTTTACTTGCATAAATTTCCATTTTTTAATTATCAATTAGACTTATATAAATTCATATCATTCATTATACTCATTTAAATTTATCATTATAGCCAACAACTATGACTTTATATACGTACCCTTCCCCAACCAGGTCGGTTGTCCAAGTTCGGTTGCCCATTCCAATGGGTCCGCATGGTTCCGCAGGAGACAGATAGGTCCGTTCATTAAACTTATCAACATTTTTTTTAATTCATTTCTTTTTTTCACAAGCAAGTTAAGTAATCATGCCTCAACATCTCACATTACAACAAAACAGTTTTCTCATAACATCATATCATTCACACATTAACATCCATTTCATATAACACAGATATACTATAAATCATATAATGCCACCTCCGAGACCAACCTAGGTGTGAATGCATATGCATGTATTACAAATTTCATTTTCAAAACTCTTCTTTTTAATTCATTTTAAGCGTTTCAAAACTTTTTCTTTTTAATTTTACTTAGGCCGAGAATCTCGAACCTAAGCTCTGATACCAAAATAATTGTAACACCCCAATACTCCATATAAATACTATACATATACCTAGTATACATACAGTAAGTATTTAAAGTATAAGGATGCCACTTTTCTTTTTACCTTTCAATACCTGTAACAAAATTCAAACCATAATAGGTCAATTTAAAGAACACTTACAAATTATTGTCTTTATCAAAACTTCATTTATACATATAATATAACATACTTAAAGTGGATACATGTATGCATTACCCTCTAGTTGGTCTCGACAAAATTTTACTCTTCTCGTGGCATACCAAAAGACTTCATGTCTTCCACCAAGCTACCTGCGCGATAATACATCCGCGCTAAGCTCGAAAGCTTAGTAGTACAAATATAAAATACAAACATATATCATGGAAACACTAACATATAAAGATATCTCAATTCCATATATTTTTAGTTCTTATTAAGTTTATCCCTATTCATTTGCACCTTTCATATCTTTCAACTAATCTCACATCTTATACACATATAAACATAGCATTTCTACCAAGTCCAACCCATCACTAATATTCACAATCAACATCTCAATACACACATTATACATCATACCTATCACAAGTCGCATTTCCAATTAAGACAATCATTGTCATCAACCACAATTCATCAATTGAATTCACAATCAATGCTAATACACACATTATACATCATACCAATCATAACATTTCTTTATTCACAATTCAACATTAATGATTCATCACTAGTGCTCATAATCAATATTTCAACGCACATATTACATATCATCAATCACATGTCCAATGAAATATACCAAAGATTTCATTATCCATTTCTTTCAACATTTGTATATCACATTGACAACAAAGACAGACTCGGGCCCAACAGACACCACTATGTTATTCAGAGTTCAGAGTTACTGCTTTGGTCTATTATCATAATCATCAAGCCCGTAGGCATCATATATCAATATTTCTATCCATGGATAGTGTAACAGACCCAGTCTCTTGGACCATCAACTCATCATGAGAAGATCCTCAACCCGGCAAGACTGTTACCAATCATATATTTCATATTCACAATTCTCATAGTGTAACAGACCCAGTCTCTTGGACCTCAATTCAACTCAATTTGAAGAGATCCTCAACCCGGCAAGACTGTTACCTTTTTCATTTTATAGGCATGCCTCCAAACCCAGAACTCTGAAAACTGAATAACACATTAAACACATATTTCACTTATTGTTTCATTATCAATTTCAATCTCAATGTTCATTATCATCTAGGCAAACATGCCTTATTTCTTTCAATTAGATCATCATAGCCAATCACAATGGCTTCACAACATATCATATCTCAATCCATATGATACATATAACATCAGTGCTATAACATTACAAAGTACCTTATTCATATAGCACAATACAATTCACAAGATTCATAATACACAAATCATAGTATTGTTCATATAGTATCATGTGCATCATCATTATAATACTCAACATCAATTACATTAACCAAATGAACATATCATTATTCAATCACATGATTCACATTATACATATAGCATCATTGCTATAACATTACAAAGTACATTAAAGTAATTCTTCATAAAAATGTTTATCATAATAAATTTGCATAGCTCATACCTTGTTGAATGATCCTCTTCTCTTTCACACTATAAAAGTCACATTAGATTAACAATGTAATAATTTACCTAATATTATTTAATTATACTCAATCAATTGTATTCTCATACATTAATATTCATCAAATCATTCACATCTTTCATTTTCCCATAACACAATTATATATATACATATCATTAATGATATAAACACATCAAAATACATTAGTGATATGCATTAACAATGCAATCATGCAACATTGGTACTTATCTTAATAACATTTCACACCACTCTAAACTCTTCTCCACTCAATAGTTCTTCACTTCACAAATTAGGGCAATTCAACCTCTTCACAACCTAATCCAAAAGGAATATTAACAAAATGACCATATGAATAGTACATTCTGGTTTTAGATTCCATTTTATCCTTATTTTGAAAAATTGTATAAAATAATCTACTTGACTAAAAATTCTAAAATTTTTACAGAATTTAGTTTTGTATCTTAAAATCATTCCTTTAAAATTTCAGATCAAACTGAACACAAAATCTTGGTCAAATAGTTCACCTAACCAGACTGCCCCAATTGCCCTGCATCCTGGCAGCAGTTCTGAACTTTGTGAATTCCATAAATCAAATTCAATCAACGTGGTTCCAAATTATTTTTCTCAAATACTAGACTCACTAAGCAACAACATATCCAAAATTCAATTGGATATGATTTTTCTACATTTTATTAAAAATCCCGAAATATAGCTGTCTCAATTAAGGTACCTGCTGGAACAGGTCTAATAAAAATAATCTTTCTAAACTCATAACCATTCCAAAATCGAATCAACATATTTTTCAGTCATTCTAGACTCATAGAGGCACAACATATCAAAAATTCACTTCAAGAACATTTTTCTATAATTAATTAAAAATCATACAAGTCACAGCCTTTACTAATTGTAAAACAGAAAAATATTCACTAAACACAATTCTTACTCTTCCATCACCAACACCAATTTACCTCTCCTTTTCAAATCTATTTCAACTCTTCTCAACAAATTACAAACATACTTAATCATACTATTACTAAACATAACTCAATCCAAACACAACTTCAAAAAGAATCAAGGTAAACAAGAGAAAACTTACCAAGATGATAAAATTCCTTGAAATCCAACTTAGCTACTTGAAATCTCTCTCAACTTTGGAGCTTAAAATCATCAAAACCTTTCTTTGTTCTTTTGTTTTTCTTTGCCAATGAAGGAGCCGGCCAACACAAGGAGAAGAAGAAGAAATGATGAAGAAAACACAAAGTCCACATGCATTAAATACTCATCCAAAAGAAAATTACTATAATGCCCTCATCCATTTAACTAAACTTTTGTCACATATATACCCATATAGGTAATTTCACAAATCACAAATAAAATATCTTCTTCCCTTGACCAAGCCCTTTGACCAACTTATATGTTATATATATCACCATATACACTACATATACACTTCTCTCTACACAATGCATTCCTTCCAACTACACACATATACATTATTTTCTCAACTTCTATTATCCTCCAAATAAATCATACACAATTACCACTTATCAATCACACATTCAATTCACTAATAACAATATTATCACAACTTCTAGGCACACTTAGGGATATTACAGAAATAATCTTGCTCATCCCATTAGCAAATATTAAACCTTAAAACCCTAGCACCAGTTCTTTAATATCCCAAAACCATAGTTCAGTAAACCCAAAAATCTTAATATCCTATAATACCTAAACCCTAACCCTAATGTCCAGTAGCCCATAAATCTAAACCTTATTTTGTAAACCCTAAAACCTTGAATGTTTTTTCAAAACCCCAATTTGCATGTTTCAAACCCTAATTGCATGATATAAACCCTAAGCTCTAATTTAGCAATCTAAACTTTAAGAAACCCTAATTCATATATTAAAACCCTAGTTTGTACATTTATTATTTAACATGATATTTAAATATAGACTTGATTATTAATATATGTTCACTTATTGTATGTTTTGATGTATGACTTGTTTTATTTTGATTTATGATGAATGGTTTACTTTTGTGATGAATGGTTGAATTTCTTTTGTTGATTATTTTAGTTTCAATATGTAAGAGGTATGTTTTCACTTTGTGGGTACCTCATTAATTAAGTTCCTATGTAATTTAATTTATGGATTAATGTAAAGGGAACGTTTCCACTAAATGGTGGGTGTCCTATTTTATTTAGTTTTTGACATTGGTTATTGTAGAAGGCATGTTTTCATTTATGAATGGATGCCTGTTTTGTTTGTTTCATTTTAATAAAGTGATGAATGTTTATTTCTTTTGGTAATTGCATGTATTATGGATGATATTATAATATTTAAGAATTTAATAGTATTTAGACCTGAAAAGGAGGCTGATTCCAAAGAACCGGGTGTTATGGTGGTGCTGGATCATTCTCACCTTTCCCATACATACCCAACTTTCCAAACGCATTAGGGGGTTGGGGATTCCTTAGGAATCAAGTCATCCACCCCTTTCTTTTCCAGGTCCATCCGGGTGACGACTCCATTTTCTCTGTGTTTGGCCTTGTGTTCTCTAAGGCCATAAGCCTAACAGTGCCGAAGTCGCAAGAACCATTCTATATGGGAGTGGGGGCGAAAATTCCTGCTCATCGTGGTGACTTCAATGGGGATAAGAGAAGTCAATTTCGTTGGTCTTTATATTATTCTATTCTTTCTTATTATAATATTGTCCATTGCATCATATAGATTGCATTATATGCATGAGTTAGGATGTCTGTGTAACCCGTGTTGTGTTATATGAGGGATATCATACTTTCACTCAAGATATGGGGATCGAGCATGGAATAACCATTCATAGCCTTGTACCTTTTGGTATATACTTGCTATGGGAACCTAAAACCTTGCAACCAAAAGGCTTAAGCTGTAACATCTAAAATTTTTTGAAAATTTCTAATTTTTGGAAAATTTGATAAAGTAAATTATAATTTAAAAGGATAAATTAAATTAATAGTTTTAAAAAAAATGAAGGGATTTTAAATGAAAAAGTGGAATATATATATGATATATATGCAAAATATACATAACATATATAAAAGTCAACACTTTTTAAAAGAAAAGGGTATTTTGGTAATTAAATCTTATAAATTCAAAATTAATAAAATAATTCAAAAATAAATTAATTTTGAATAGAAGAGGGAAATTAGGATTTTTAATTTATTAAAAAATAATTAAATATTAAATTATTTTAATATATATATGTGTGGTTAAAAAAAAAGATGAAAAGGAAAGAATATTAAAAATCTTCTTCTTCTTCTCAAGAACGTGGCTTCCATGGATTTTTGAAGACCAAGGATTTTGCTTCTTCCATACTCCATAAATTGAAGGAATTAACAAGTTTCAAGTGGATTTTTGGTGATTTCCACCAAAATTAGTAAGTTTCCATCTCTTTTCTTTGAATTCCTTGAAAATTTAGATTATGTGAGAATTTGGACTTTTTTTAGAATGTTATAATTGTTGGAATTGGTGTGTATGATGTTATTTTGGGTAGTTAACAATGATTCTAAGGTTAGATTGAAGAGATGATGGAGTTTGGTTAAAGAATGGTGAAGAGAGAGAATTTAGGGTTATGGATTTTTGGGGTTTTGAAAACATGAATTTTAATTGTGCAAATTGATTCCAAATGAGTTGTTTTGATTCATAAACAAGTATTTTAAAGTCAAATATTGGATTTGGTGGTGTTGGGTTGCAGTTTGAGAATGGAAGTGGAGATTTAGGGTTTTGGAAAAGTGATTTTCCAAAGTGGTTGAATTGTGTGATTTTATTTGTTTAAGCATGTTGTTTAGTGTTAAAAGTGATGAATATAAGTTTGGAATGAGTAATGGATTGTGTTGGAATGGAAAACCTTCAATGGGGGAAGGTTATGCCATTTTTGAGATTTTGTGTATAAGAGTGTATTTTTATAATGTAAATGATTTAAATGTATTAAAATATGTTTTTAATAATATAAATAAACTTAAAACACTAATTTAATTGTATTAGAATGGAATTCTAATGTTGAAGTAAGGAAAGGCTAAATTTTTGGAAATTTGTAGGAGTGATGTGTAATTATGATTTAATGTTGGAAATGCCATTAAATGTGATACTAAATGATTATTTGCTATCACATTTGGTTTAGGCATTGAGGGAGATTGATTTGCTTCATCCAAGTGGTGAAGGGCAAGTTGGAAAGATTGGATTGAAGGTTGTTTTTAGCTTGCTTTGGGTTGCTAGTGGAGGTATGTACAAACTTTGAATATAATGTTTATATTTGCATAACATTTGGACTTAACACATTTTGGTTAAAAAATGTGTTAAGCTATTTGGTTCATTGATTCTGTATGAATAATATGCTATGACCTTTGTAATGTCATATATGTGTTAAATGCATTGTGAAAAGCCATTGATAATGGCTAATTTGTGTAACATGTGAAATATGCACAATATGTGAAAATACCCAAAGTAATTGGGTAATGTGTTGTGAATGCAAAAATGAGATATGTGTAATAATGAAATGAATTGATATTAATAAAAATGAGAAAAGTGAGAAAAAAAATGTGAAAATAAGGCAATGTGCCTAGATTGAATATGTAAAAATGAGAAAGAGATTAATAATGAGAAATATGAATAAATTGTGTGCCTAGTATGCTATTCAATTTTCAGAGTTCTGGGTTTGGCGGCATGCCTATGATTGCCTACGGGCTATACGCTGGAATGGTGAAAAGACTGGGTCGTAAGCCAAGCTAGCTGATAAATATGATGTTTTTGGGGTGAAAAGACTGGGTCGTAAGCCTCAAAAACTGTAATAGTCTAGCCGGGTTGAGGACCAAGATACTGGGGCCTAAAGGTCTAGTTGGGATGAGGTCCAAGAGACTGGGGCTGTTACATTATCCATGGATATATATATTGCCTATGGGGCTAGACACATGGTGTCATTATGGACCAAAGTAGTAACTCTGAAATTTGAATAGCATATTAGATCCTTTTTGGGCCCATGCTTGTCTTTGTTTTAATGTCAATTATGAATTATGATACAATTGAGTAATATAATGTTATGAGTTGTGCTTATGAAATATTTAAAAAAAATTTAAGAAAGTGGATTGATGTGACATCTATATGCATTATGCATTATGCACTTGGTATTGCATTGAGTTATATTGTTATTATCAAAGTTTGTACCACTAGGCTTCGACTTAGTGCGATTGTTTCCATTGCACAGGTGACAGGGTAGACCCAGTTGAGGCAGAGAGTTCTTCTAGACCAGGTCGGGTCTAGACTTGTAGTTGAGCTTGTAGAGTTGCTATCGAGATCAGAAACACTGCCAGCAACATGTATATATTTTTATGTTATTGTACATTTTGAGTTTTATGCATAATATATTATGTTTTGAATTTTATGTATTGTATATTATAAAGAATGTTTGGGTTAATGTATTTGAAATGGGAGAGTAAGTGTGTTTTAAATTATATATATCTATATGTATAAATGTTTGAGAAAATTGGTGAAATTGAGAAGTATGGTTGAGATGGTGATTGAAAATTATTTGGGAGTGTTTTTTTTTTTTTTTGCAGGTTGTGTTTTGATAAATTTTAGGATGTCCAAAATACAGACAAAACTGTGGCAAATTTTTCCCAGAGATTTTTATATATATTATTTATTTTGGGTTCTTATAACAAGTAAATAATATTTATATTCTATTTAATTTTTATATATTTAGAATTTAAAATTTTAAATTGGAAATGTGAAATTTTTTTTATTAAACTGGTCTATGACATTCTTGTACCGTATATGCGTATTTTATATATACTGAAAATATGTATTGTACGTATATAGGGTATAAGGGTGTTACATTTGTTTTGGTATCAGAGCCTAGGTTTGATTTTCTCGACCTAGGTGGGATGATAGAGAGAGAAAATGGGGGATTTGAAAAATAGTTTTTAATTGTAATACATGCATTAGCACTGGCAGTTTCTGATCTCTAATATAGTATTTTCTACTTTGTTTGCAGATATAGGTAGCTATGGCGTCTCGACCACATCAGGCTGTTGAGGGTAGTGCAGAGAGTGTGGCTCCAGATGAGGGTAGAGATGGAGCTAGAGTTGTATCTGCTGGTGAGGCGTCTGTTTCTGTGCCTGTGAGACCAGCAGCTGATAAGGTTCTGCCTGGCTGGGTATGGCATATGGTAGAGTTGTTGAGGCAGGCTCCAGTTCCGTAACCGCCACAACCACAGCCGCAGTTACCGGTGAGGCAGTATGACAAACTGAGAAAGTATGGGGCTGAGGACTTTTTTGGTACTACAGACCCTGCTGTAGCAGAGCAGTGGCTAGACTGGGTTTAGAGGATATTTATTTAGTTACAGGCCAGTCCAGAAGAGAAGTTTGATTATGCCAGATCTCTTTTGCAGAAAGATGCATATGATTGGTGGAAGACGGTTCCACATGCTCTGGATGATCCCCCAGTTCTAACCTATGATGATTTCCTGCAGAATTTGAACAGAAGTATACTCCGAGAGTGTATAAACATGCAAAGAAGATGGAGTTCCTGAGTCTGATACAGGATACCAGGAAAGTGACCGAGTATGAGATCGAGTTTATCCGGTTGAGTCACTATGCTGGTGGGATCATTTCTGACGAGTTTGACAGGTGTAGGAGGTTTGAGGAGGGACTGAGACCCTCTATCATGTGCATCATCACAGGCTCTCGGTATCAGGATTTCTCCTAGTTAGTTGCAGCTGCCAAGAGTGTTGAGAGGGCGCAGAGTCTTGCAGCAGCTGCCAGGGTTGAGGAGACCAAAGTTAGGAGACCCTAGAGTGAGGCAGGGTCTTCATCAATGAAGAGAGGCCGAGGGGGACATTTTCAGAGGTTTAGTAGGAGTCAGGGGCATTTTGGCAGGTCAGTACAACAACAAAGATAGAGACAGAGACCTGCAATTTCAGTTGCTAGTGCTCCGACCCCAGTGGCTCAGAGACCTACTCTACCTACTTGCGTTCATTGTGGTAGAGTACACGGAGGTGTTTGCTAGTGGAGAGGTGCTTCGAGAGTGTGTTTTAGATGTGGGTCATCAGACCATTTTATCAAAGATTGTCCCGAGCCACCAGAGGTTAGGCAGGCAGATACTGCATCTTCTCGACCCATTGTCAGAGGGGTCGTGGTGGCAGAGGTTTTAGTAGAGGTGGTCACCCTGGGTTTAGTCAGAGATGAGGCTCTACATCCGGAGGCAGTAGGCCAGATGAGGCTGGGCCATCTCAGCGGGTTTATGTGATGCAGAGGCAGCCGGAT
Source organism: Garcia nutans (assembly GCA_947685225.1). Taxonomy (NCBI): domain Eukaryota; kingdom Viridiplantae; phylum Streptophyta; class Magnoliopsida; order Malpighiales; family Euphorbiaceae; genus Garcia; species Garcia nutans. The sequence continues at coordinate 7,731,339 of CANTUV010000013.1, forward strand.
GCTTCAGCCGTCATTGCGGGTACATTTTCTTTATTTGGTATTTCAGTCCTTGCTCCATTAGATCCTGGATCTACGCATTCATACATAAGTGCATCCATCTTGCCTGTGTCTGAATTGCATTCTGAGTCCCTAGGATTTGATGTCTTGGTGACAAATCCTTTAGGGCATAGTGTTGTGGTGAGCAGGGTGCACTGAGATAGTCCAGTTGTTGTTCAAGATGAGGAGTTTCTCGGTAACCTGATTGAGATGCCTTTCAGGGAATATGATCTGATTTTAGGCATGGATTGGTTATCCAAGCATGGGCTGTGGTAGACTGTCAGAAGAAATGTGTTACTTTGAGAACACGGGATGGTAGGGATGTTCTAGTATCTAGTGAGCAGAGGTATCTTTCATCTATGTTTGTTTCAACTGTTTCAGCTGGGAGAATGATTCGGAAGGGATGTGAGGCTTATCTTGCTCATGTTGTAGATACTAGAGTAGTGGGATCCCTGCCTGAAAGTATACTCACAGTTGCCGAGTTTCCAGATGTTTTCCCTAATGAGTTGCCAGGGGTACCTCCTGAGAGAGAAGTGGAGTTTGGTATCAATTTGTTGCCTGGTACCACTCCTATCTCTATTACCCCTTATCGGTTGGCACCTACTGAGTTGAGAGAGTTGAAGGTGCAGTTGCAGGAGTTATTGGATAAAGGGTTTATCCGCCCTAGTGTGTCCCCGTGGGGAGCGCCTGTGTTGTTTGTGAAGAAGAAGGATGACACCATTAGATTGTGTATTGATTATAGGCAGTTGAATAAGGTGACCATCAAGATCAAGTATCCTTTGCCGATGATCTTTTTGATCGGTTGAAGGGAGCAGCAGTATTCTCTAAGATTGATCTGAGATCAGGGTACCATCAGTTGAGAGTCAGAGATGTGGATGTACCCAAGATAGCTTTTCGTACGAGGTATGGGCATTATGAGTTTCTGGTGATGCCCTTTGGATTGACAAATGCACCAGCAGCTTTTATGGATTTGATGAACAGGGTATTCAGAGCATATTTAGATCAGTTTGTGGTGATCTTCATTGATGATATCTTGGTGTATTCACATAATGAGGAGGATCATGATAGACATTTACGGATCATATTACAGACTCTGAGAGAGAAGCAGTTGTATGCTAGACTGTCTAAGTGTGAGTTCTGGCTAGATCGGGTAGCTTTTCTTGGTCATGTAGTTTCAGCAGAGGGTATTAGAGTTGATCCGAGTAAAATTGAGGCTATCTTGAATTGGAGTCCACCAAAGACTGTCACAGAGGTTAGAAGTTTTCTAGGATTGGCAGGCTATTATCGTCGATTTGTGAAGGGTTTTTCTATAATAGCTATACTATTCACCAGATTACTTCAAAAAGGAGTTAAATTTGTGTGGACAGATCAGTGTCAGGCGAGTTTTGAGCAGCTGAGGGAGATGTTGACTCAAGCTCCTGTCCTTACCCTGCCTGTGGAAGGTAAACCATATGTGATATATAGTGATGCATCACACAATGGTTTAGGTTGTGTTTTGATGCAGGAGGGTAGAGTCATTGCTTATGCCTCTCGACAGTTGAAACCGCATGAGCTGAATTATCCAATACATGATTTGGAATTAGCAGCAATAGTCTTTGCCTTGAAGATTTGGCGACATTATTTGTATGGGGAAAAGTGTTTCATTTATACAGATCACAAGAGTTTGAAATACCTGGGTGTTCAGAGAGAGCTGAATCTTCGACAGAGGCGGTGGTTAGAGTTGATTAAAGACTACGACTGTTTGATTGATTATCATCCTGGTAAGGCAAATGTTGTTGCTGATGCCTTGAGTCGGAAATCTTTGGCAGGTTTGACTGCTTATTCACTCTCGTTGCTTGTTGAGTTGAGAGCATTGCATGCTAGATTTGATTCTTCTGATGATGGTGCTTTGATGGCTCAGTTGCAGTTGAGACCAGTCTTATTGGATCATATTAGGGAGGCTCAATTAGCATATGAGAGAATTCAGAAAATTGTGCTAGTTTGTCAGAAAGGGGAAAGTCGAGACTTTTATATGAGGGATGATGGCAGTCTATGGTACAGAGACAGATTGTGTATTCCTGATGATACAGAATTGAAAAGAATGATATTAGAGGAAGCACATCAGTCACTTTTTGCTATGCACCCAGGGAGTACCAAGATGTATCAATACTTGAAGCGACATTATTGGTGGTCAGGTATGAAGAGGGACATAGCACAGTTTGTATCCAGATGTCTCACTTGCTAGAAAGTGAAGGCTGAGCACCAAGTTCCTTCAGGATTGCTCCAGCCTTTATCAGTGCCAGAGTGGAAATGGGAGCGAGTGACAATGGATTTTGTGACTAGACTGCCTTTAACTCAAAAAAAACATGATGCAATCTGAGTGATAGTTGATCGGATGTCGAAGGCAGCTCATTTTCTTCCAGTTCGGATGGATTATTCTCTTAAGAGGTTGGCTAAGCTATATATAAATGAGATAGTCAAATTTCATGGAGTCTCAGTTTCTTTAGTGTCAGATCGAGATCCCCAGTTTACTTTGAGGTTTTGGAAGAGTTTGCATAATGCTCTGGGTTCTCGATTGCATTTTAGTACTGCTTTCCATCCTCAAATAGATGGACAGTCAGAGAGAGTGATACAGATTTTGGAGGATATGTTGAGGAGCTGTATCATTGATTTTACCTGGAATTGGGACAAATTTTTGCCATTAATTGAATTTGCTTATACCAATAGTCATCAGTCGAGTATTGGGATGACTCCTTATGAGGCTTTATATGGCAGGAGATGTAGGACACCTTTGTGTTGGGATGAAGTTGGAGAAGGTAAACTGGTTGATCCCGATTTGATTAAGGAAACAGAGGAGAAAGTGAAGGTGATTCAGGGTCATTTGAAAGCAGCTTGAGACCGACAGAAATCTTATTCAGATTTAAAGAGAAGAGACATAGAGTTTAGTGTGGAAGATAAAGTGTTTCTGAAGGTGTCTCCATGGAAGAAGATTTTGAGATTTGGCCGCAAAGGGAAGTTGAGTCCTCGTTTCATAGGACCATATGAGGTGTTGGAGAGAGTTGGTCCAGTGGCTTATAGACTAGCTTTGCCGCCTGAGTTGGATCGAAAACATAATGTTTTCCATGTCTCAATGCTTCGAAGATACAGGTGTGATCCATCTCATATCTTGTCATTGGAGTCCATTGAGGTGAGTCAAGATCTGACTTACGAGGAAGAACCAGTGGCGATTTTGGCATGAGAGGTTAAAGAATTGAGGAATAAGAGGGTGCCACTTGTGAAAGTCCTTTGGAGGAATCATGCCACTAAGGAGACGACATGGGAAAGTGAGCAGGTGATGCAGAGTCAGTTTCCCCATTTGTTCCTGACTTGAGGACAGGTAATTTCGGGGACGAAATTTATTTTATGGGGAGAGAATTGTAACATCCAAAATTTTTTGAAAATTTCTAATTTTTGAAAAATTTGATAAAATAAATTATAATTTAAAAGGAAAAATTAAATTAATAGTTTTAAAAAAAATGAAGGGATTTTAAATGAAAAAGTGGAATATATATATGATATATATGCAAAATATACATAACATATATAAAAGTCAACACTTTTTAAAAGAAAAGGGTATTTTGGTAATTAAATCTTATAAATTTAAAATTAATAAAATAATTTAAAAACAAATTAATTTGAATGAAAGAGGGAAATTAGGACTTTTAATTTATTAAAAAATAATTAAATATTAAATTATTTTAATATATATATGTGGTTATAAAAAAAAGATGAAAAGGAAAGAATATTAAAAATCTTCTTCTTCTTCTTCTTCTCAAGAACGTGGCTTCCATGAATTTTTGAAGACCAAGGATTTTGCTTCTTCCATACTCCATAAATTGAAGGATTTAACAAGTTTCAAGTGGATTTTTGGTAATTTCTACCAAAATTAGTAAGTTTTTGTCTTTTTTCTTTGAATTCCTTAGAAATTTAGATTATGTGAGAATTTGGATTTTTTTTGTAGTATGTTATAATTGTTGGAATTGGTGTTTATGATGTTATTTTGGGTAGTTAACAATGATTCTAAGGTTAGATTGAAGAGATGATGGAGTTTGGTTAAAGAATGGTGAAGAGAGAGAATTTAGGGTTATGGATTTTTGGGGTTTTGAAAAAATGAATTTTAATTGTGCAAATTGATTCCAAATGAGTTGTTTTGATTCATAAACAAGTATTTTAAAGTCAAATATTGGATTTGGGTTGGAGTTTGAGAATGGAAGTGGAGATTTAGGGTTTTGGAAAAGTGATTTTCCAAAGTGGTTGAATTGTGTGATTTTATTTGTTTAAGCATGTTGTTTAGTGTTAAAAGTGATGAATATAAGTTTGGAATGAGTAATGGATTGTGTTGGAATGGAAAACCTTCAAAGGGGGAAGGTTATGCCATTTTTGAGAATTTGTGTATAAGAGTGTATTTTTATAATGTAAATGATTTAAATGTATTAAAATATGTTTTTAATAATAAAAATAAACTTAAAACACTAATTTAATTGTATTAGAATGGAATTCTAATGTTGAAGTAAGGAAAGGCTAAATTTTTGGAAATTTGTGGGAGTGATGTGTAATTATGATTTAATGTTGGAAATGCCATTAAATGTGATACTAAATGATTATTTGCTATCACATTTGGTTTAGGCATTGAGGGAGATTGATTTGCTTCATCCAAGTGGTGAAGGGCAAGTTGGAAAGATTGGATTGAAGGTTGTTTTTAGCTTGCTTTGGGTTGCTAGTGGAGGTATGTACAAAATTTGAATATAATGTTTATATTTGCATAACATTTGGACTTAACACATTTTGGTTAAAAAATGCGTTAAGCTATTTGGTTCATTAATTCTGTATGAATAATATGCTATGACATTTGTAATGTCATATATGTGTTAAATGCATTGTGAAAAGCCATTGATAATGGCTAATTTGTGTAACATGTGAAATATGCATATTATGTGAAAATAGCCAAAGTAATTGGATAATGTGTTGTGAATGCAAAAATGAGATATGTGTAATAATGAAATGAATTGATATTAATGAAAATGAGAAATGTGAGAAAAAAATGTGAAAATAAGGCAATGTGCCTAGATTGAATATGTAAAAATGAGAAAAAGATTAATAATGAGAAATATGAATAAATTGTGTGCCTAGCATGCAATTCAATTTTCAGAGTTCTGGGTTTGGCAGCATGCCTATGGTTGCCTACGGGCTATACGCTGGAATGGTGAAAAGACTGGGTCGTAAGCCAAGCTAGTTGATAAATATGATATTTTTGGGGTGAAAAGACTGGGTCGTAAGCCTCAAAAACTGTAATAGTCTAGCCGGGTTAAGGACCAAGATACTGGGGCCTAAGGGTCTAGCCGGGTTGAGGTCCAAGAGACTGGGGCTGTTACATTATCCATGGATATATATATTGCCTACGGGGCTAGACACATGGTGTCATTATGGACCAAAGTAGTAACTCTGAAATTTGAATAGCATATTAGATCCTTTTTGGGCCCATGCTTGTCTTTGTTTTAATGTGAATTATGAATTATGATACAATTGAGTAATATAATGTTATGAGTTGTGCTTATGAAATATTTAAAAAATATATAAGAAAGTGGATTGATGTGACATCTATATGCATTATGCATTTGGTATTGCATTGAGTTATATTGTTATTATCATAGTTTGTACCACTAGGCTTCGGCTTAGCTCAATTATTTCCATCGCGCAGGTGACAGGATAGACCCAGTTAAGCCAGAGAGTTCTTCTAGACCAGGTTGGGTCTAGACTTGTAGTTGAGCTTGTAGAGTTGCTATCGAGATTAGAAACACTGCCTGCAACATGTATATATTTTTATGTTATTGTACATTTTGAGTTTTATGCATAATATATTACGTTTGAATTTTATGTATTGTATATTATAAAGAATGTTTGGGTCAATGTATTTGAAATGGGAGAGTAAGTGTGTTTTAAATTATATATATATCTATATGTATAAATGTTTGAGAAAATTGGTGAAATTGAGAAGTATGGTTGAGATGAAAATTATTTGGGAGTGTTTTTTTTTTTTTTTTTTGCAGGTTGTGTTTTGATAAATTTTGGGATGTCCAAAATACAAACAAAACTCTGGAAAATTTTTCCCAGAGATTTTTATATATATTATTTATTTTGGGTTCTTATAACAAGTAAAGAATATTTATATTCTATTTAATTTTTATATATTTAGAATTTAAAATTTTAAATTGGAAATGTGAAAAATTTTTATTAAACCGGTATGTGACATTCTTGTACCGTATATGCATATTTTATATATACTGAAAATATGTATTGTACGTATATAGGGTATAAGGGTATTACATAAGCTCATATAATTGACTTAGTTATTTTTCTTAGGTTTTTACCCCAATGCTTGTTGTTTAACTATGATTAATTCATCTTGGTTTGAACCATGGCTTATTTGGTTTGTTCTTTTTCTAATATGACATACCTATATTGTAAGTTCAAAAATAAATTTTTCTTTAAAACCAAGAGACCAAAACCATTTTCAAAATCTTCAAAATAGTCTTTAGAGATAAAACTTTTAAAAATGGGTCAAAAATCTTCTTCCACCTTATAGCCCAAACTTGAAAGCCCAAGGGCTTTAAAACAAAATTATTTTTCAGCGAAGATTACAAATTTTTTCCTTAAAAAGAGCTTACAAATATTTAGGTCAATTATAGAATACCAAAAATCAATTGTGGGCCTAATTTATACCAAGAATCATTAATCATGGGCTTGTTTTTGGCATGAATCATTAGTTACTTTTTCGAATGAGAAATCTATTTATAATAAATCTCTTAATTTAGTTTTAATCTAATATAGCATAAAAGCTATTTTAGTTGAGATTCAATGGATTAAAGCCTAATTAATAGGAATTATCATGGACTGACTTCTATGTTTGAAAATATGACTATTGGTTAAAATCGTCCGATGGAATTTTTTGAAAATAGAATATCCCATGTTGATAATTTGTTGACCATATACCTAGGTAAAGAGACTTGCTATTCATGTATGGAGTTAAAAGGTTGGAAGAAATGTCCTAATTATCTTTGTTTGCTTGTTATTTGTGCATACATGCATATACACATTGCATAACATGTCATTGATCCTTTCTCACTCACAGACCTGGAGTACAACAGTTCAAGAGTGTACGACAACCCAACATGTGCTAGTGATATAGAATCCAATAGGAACTCAGTTAGCTTCTCATCGAAACCAATGGAGCATGAACAGATTCAAAGGATGGTGGATGATGCCCTTAATTCCAAGATGGAAGAATTGAAGGAGGCCCCGGCTGAGACTATGAAGAGCCAACTGGCTGCACTTTTGGGGAACACTGCTGAGGCATCTACTAGTACCAAGAAGAAGGATAAAGGGAAGGCTAAGGTCGGTGAGGTAGCCTTCGATGATGACAAGGTTGTCATTGATGATGATGATGACTGGGCTCAATACTTTCAAGATCCTCTTGATAAGAAAGAGTCGAAGGTTGTGGAAAGATCAACTGTGGAAAAAACTAAAATTTTAGACATTGAGAAACTGATTGCTGATTCAAAAAAAAAGTTTGAAAAGAAGCCAAAAACTAAAAAAATGTCAGAGGTGGACAAGTTGTTTGAACAAGATGAAAAAGTTTCTTACAAGTTCAAGAAGCCCTCTTTCGCTAGGTACAACGGTACATGAAATCCTCACTTGCATGTTAAGTAGTACATCACTGTTATGTAGTCTGCTAGAGCTATAAAGGCTCAAACTCTAAGGTATTTCATGTTCTCATTGGTACCTGTTGTGCAAAACTGGTTCAACACCTTAGAGGAAAGTACCAAAAATGATTGGAATATGCTGTATAAAGCCTTCATCCAACAGTATGGGTATAATGTGGAACTGGAAGTTACTTAGATGGAGGTGGAGACTATCAGGAAAAAACAAAATGAAAGTTTTGTTAATTATATAAAGAGATGGAGAAGTAAAGCTGCTCTTCTCAAAAAGAGGCCCGATGAGTCTAACCAGATCAGAATGATAGTGAGAGGTGTCCTACCCAACCTTCTTAAGAGACTATCTCACACCCTTATCAGAGATTTCAAAGATCTTCTCCAAGCTGGCATACAAATAGAAGAGTAGGAATGGAATAAAAATTGTTTTTCTGGAAGGAGGAATGAAAGAGGAAACTACCAATCTGGCAGTCAGAGTGCACAAAAAAAAATGGATGTCAGTACAACTACTGGCCAAGGAAATAGAAGACAGTTTTCAGATTTGGGGAAACTTTTGTCTTGGATTTTCAATAAGTTACAGAAAAAGGGGTTATTATAGTTGTTGGCTTCTCAACTACTGCACGATCCTCTGCTATTAAAATTTGATGCCAAAGCATTCTGTCAATTCCATCAAATGCAAGGGCATGAGATAGATAAATGTGCTCGATTAAGACATGAAATTCAAGATCTTATTGATAGAGGTAAGCTACCTGAGCCGGATAAGGCTAATACCAAGAGCAATCCTTTGCCTAAATTTGAAAGAGTACCTCTACCAGCAACCTTCATGGTAGGAGGAGGATTGGAGAAAGATCTTGTCTTATCCTCCTTTCAAGATGAGAGTATTGAAGATGTTAAGAGAGAAGAGGCCCAACTCATCGAACTTCCCTTTGCTTGAATGTTGCTCATCTTATTTTGTTTTCTTTAGTATTTAATTGGAACAATTATATTTTTTAAATTAAATTTCATGAATAAATTACTTTTATTGAATTTATGATTTTTTTTTTTGGCTTTTGATATTTTAGTGTTCAACCAATAATGAGTCTAGCTTGATATATATAAATTAGTGTATCTATGCATCATGGTTCGAATGACTTTACTAAGTGAGGGAATTATTCTATAGTATTGAGCTGTGTATGCTTACTTAGAGAGGGCTCCTACATAATGACCTTTGTTTAAGTCTTAGTCTATCTTAGAACACGCTTTGATGAACTTTTGAGGCAAAATTGAACTCTGTTTATTTAAGGAAGACATGATCTAGGCATTGTTTGGTAAGCCAAGAACTAGTATCTTCCCTATTAGCATCAAGCTTTAGTTTATTCCTTTGAGCCTTCATAAAATTCTAGCTTGCTTTTCTTTGGCTTATAAACCCCAATGACCTACCTTGAGCTATTGTGATACTTATGGCAAGTCGGATGATCACTAAGGAATAAAAGGGAAAGAAAATCAAAGAGAAAGATATATAGTCAAGACTATAGAGAAAGTTGAAGGACAATTGAATTAGACTTAATATCACAGACTTATTGAAATAAAGTTAGGACTGAAGCAGACTTATGTCACTCCACTCATCTATTATCAAAAAAACAAGTTGGTACAAACAAGATAACTCTTTTAGAGCTTAGACCTAAAAAGAAAAAAAAGAAAAAGGAAGAAAAAAGAAAAAAGAAAAAAAAAAGGAGAAAAGAAAAAAAATAAAGAAAAAAGAAAGAAAAAAGAAAAAAGGAAGAATAATAGTTTTTCAAAATTCATCCAGATTTCTGCAAAAGAGACCAAAAATCTAAAGTCCTAACTTGTCATGAAGAATGATTTCAAGCTCTATCTTTTTATGAAGCAAAGATTTTATGATATGTCTTATCATGAAGCAAGATAACAAGATGGCTAGAAAGTGAAAATGGAACCTCTAACATTACATAGTTCCAACAAGAAGATTGTAGTGTCAAGGTTTGTCAGTAGTGTCACATTGGCTCCAATCTCAAAATGGACTTCGCTTAAACCATGTTCCTTATAGACCACATTTCAAGCCTATTAAAGACCTGTTGATCTCTCTTGGTAGGTAGAGTCTATTAGTGGAGATAGTTTTAATAAGCATTCATATGAAATGGATAATATTTAAACTCAATAAGACATTTGGCCAAGTAATGTGTATGTGCCTATCTGAAGTATAACAGTTCTTGCTTAAATAGAAAGAATTCCCAAGTTTAGTATGGAAACTAGGGTTGTCATGTTATAGCTATGTTAATTTAAAAAGTCGAGTCCTGAGGTACAATGACACTAATTTAACAAAGCCAAAATCTGATTTTAAGATTAAAAAAATATATTTTTGTCATAGAAACTTGCATTGTCGAACCTCAAAGGACATAATGGGTAGAAGAGGGCTAATGAAAGGATCACTTGCAAGGTCATGTTATGGAGAAGTTACCACCCAAATGGATGTCTCTCATGTCTCTACCATACTAAGACCTCGACTACTCATGATTTCATCTTGAAAGATAAAAGCCATAGATGTAAAGTCTTCTGATGTTCTAATACAAGATCTAAATGAGCATCCGGAATGAATCAATGGGAACACTTCAGCTGATTACCTCAGTCTATGAGTCAATGGAATCACTGTAAGTATTATTCATGCATATCACGCATACATGAGCATATCATAATACATTTTGTTGTCTTGTATTGCCTATCCTTTGTCAAAGTGAACAACAGATACTCTATGAAGGAAACATGAAGAAGATATGGAATCAGGAGGCATGGAAGGCCCATTGTTTGAGGAAGATTAAACCACTTTATAAAAATGGAGATGCATGCTTGTGAAAGCATCCATCCAAAATGCAAACATCAATCAGAGTCTGCATGGAAAAAGAAATTGTTGGTTTGAGCCTACATAGGGGGCAAAGTTTCTCCTTTCAATTTTTGAGTTTATGTATGTACAAAATATTTTTAGACTTACTTTCAATATTTTTCCACGTTAGGGAGGGCAAAGAGAGGATATAAAGGCCAGCTAAAAATAGATGAATTTTTTGCAAAAAGAAGAACAAAAAGAACATAACAAGGAGAAAGTAAGAACCCCAAAAGAAATGAAGATGTAAAAGACAAAAGATCAATCCAACTAGAAGACCTGAAGCAAACATAGGACAAATGTCCATGGATGAAGATCCATTTTGAAGGGTGAAGACCCAATAAAGATCCAATTTGAAGGGTGAAGATATGATGTCCAAGGATAAAGATTCATTTTGAAGGGTGAAGACCCAATGTCCAAGGATGAAGATCCATTTTGAAGGGTGAAGACCAAATGTCCAAGGATGAAAATCAATTTTGAAAGGTGATGACCCACAATCCATTAAAAAATGAAATAACCAGCTAGAAGAAAGCCAAAACTCTCAACTGACAGAAGGTCAATCAGCTAAACGAGCTGAAATTGATTGGCTAGAAGATAGCAAGAACTCTCAACTGATAGAAGGTCAGTAAGCTAGAAGAGCTGAAACTAATTGACTAGAAGAAAGCCAGAATTCTCATATGACAAAGGGATGATCAAGCTAGAAGAGCTCAAATCCAATCTCGGGTCCAGAACCCAACAAATCCAGTTTCAGGTCCAGAACCCAACCAACCTTGGCTCCATAACCCAACCAATCTAGTTTCGGGTCGAGAACACAAATTCAGTCTCAAGGTTGAGAACCCAAAATCCAGTCTTGGGTTGAGAACCCAAATTATGTTTTGGGTCTAGAATCCAAAAAAAAATTAATCTTGGATCGAGAATCTAAAACTCAAAATAAATCCAATCTTGGGTCGAGTACCAAAATCAAATCTAGTTTTGAGTCAAGAACCCAAATTCAATCTCAGGGTTGAGAACCCAAAATCTAGTCTTGGGCCTAGAACACAAAATCCAATCCTAGGTCGGAAACCCAAAATCCAATTTTGGGTCGAGTACCCAAAATAAATCCAACGTCGGGTCAAGTATCCAAATCAAATCCAGTCTCGGGTTGAGAACCTAAAACCAATCTCAGGTCTAGAACCCAAATCTATTCTGAGTCCAGAAACCAAACCAATCCAGATCCAGAATCCAAATTATTTTTCGAGTCCATAACTTATTCTAGGTCCAGAGCCCAAACCAATCCGGGTCCAGAACCTAAATTATTTTTTGAGTTTAGAACTCATTCCGGGTCAAGAATCTAAAACTAACACTGGCCTAGAGCTCAAATTATTTTTTAAATTTAGAACTCATTCCGGGTCCAGAACCCAAACCAACTCGGGTCTAGAGCCCAAATCATTTTCATGTCCAGAGCTCAATCTAGGTCCAGAACCTGAACCAACCTGATCTTTTCAAAATTAAATTACTTTTCATTCTCTAAATAAATTCAAGATCATTTAAACAGGAGGCCAGACTATAAACCCTTAATTTTGGTACCGGTCCAAATTTATATTTTTCATTTGAAGGCCAGATCAAATTTAACCTAATAGCAGGTCACAAAATAAATCAATTATAATTATTTAATATTTGGATTATGAATTATAATTATTTAATATTTGGATTATAAATTATAATTATTTAATAATTAGATTATTAGTTATTTAATATTGGAATTGCAAATTATAGTTATTTAATATTTAGATTACTAATTATTTAATATTAGAATTGCAAATTATAATTATTTAATGTTTGGATATTGGTGGGCCAATTATTTAATATTTGGATTGTGTTGGGTTCGATTAATTTGATTGAAAAGAAACTTGATCGAATGGTCGGATGGTCGACCTAAACCAAGCCAGTTCGATATGAGCATTCATGCTCATATTAGATTGGCTAATTGCAATTCGATATGGCTTATTGCTTATGCTAAAATGGGCAAGAGCCAATTCAACGGGCTAGATTGATACCTAATTGTGTACGATTTTCACGCGGAGATTCACTGAAACTGTTTAGGTATTGTTTATCCGAAGTAAAATGGTTTGAAAGGATGCCCTAATGTGATATATAAAAGGGAAATTAATTTTCATTAAGGGAAGAAAATTAGCAATAAGAATCAAGGAGGCAAGAAAGAAAAGAGAAGCAAAAGCAAGAAAAGGGAAGAGGAAATAGTCTCCATAATCAAGCCAGTATCTAGATAATTGTTAAATTGCGAAAGCTCGATCAAAGTAATAAGTTGATTTAGGCAACAACAAACAACAAAGATTGGTTCAAATTCTTTTAATATTTTGGAGCCAAAAAATGAAGGTTTGTTTATTATCTTTAATTCGTTCAAATCACAATAGTCAAGCTATTATAATCTCGTACAATTGTTTGTAAAATATTCAAATAATCCAGTAATCATGTTCATGTTTTAAAAATAATCTTGCTCATCCTAGTAGCAAATATTAAACCTTAAAACCCTAGCACTAGTTCATTAATCTCCCAAAACCCTGATCTAGTATACCCAAAAATCTTAATATCCCGTAATACCTAAACCCTAACCCAAGTGTCTAGTAGCTCATAAATCTAAATCTTATTTTGTAAACCCTAAAACCTTGAATGTTTTTCCAAAATCCTAGTTTGTATGTTTCAAACCCTAATTGCATGATATGAACCCTAAACCCTAATTTAGCAATCTAAACTTTAAGAAACACTAATTCATTTATTAAAACCCTAATTTGTACATTTATTATTTAATATGATATTTAAATATAGACTTGATTATTAATATATGTTCACTTATTGCATGTTTTGACGTATGACTTATTTTATTTTGATTTATGATGAATGGTTTACTTTTGTGGTGAATGGTTAGATTTCTTTTGTTGATTATTTTAGTTTCAATATATAAGAGGTATGTTTCCATTTTATGGGTACCTCATTAATGAAGTTCCAATGTAATTTAATTTATTTTAAATTTTGGATGAATGTAAAGGGCACGTTTCCACTAAATGGTGGGTGTCCTATTTTATTTAGTTTTAGATATTGGATATTGTAAAAGGCATGTTTCCATCTATGGATGGGTACCTATTTTGTTTGCTTCATTTTAATAAAGTGATGGATGTTTATTTCTTTTGATAATTGCATGTAAATGGATGATATTATAATATTTAAGAATTCAATAATATTTAGACCTAAAAAGGAGGCTGGTTCCAATGAACCGGGTATTATGGGGGTGCTGGGTCATTCTCACCTTTCCCATACGTACCCAACTTTCTGAACCCATTTGGGATTTCTTAGGAATTGAGTCATTCACCCATTTCTTTTCTCGATTCATCTGGGTGGAGACTCCATTTTCTTCGGGTTTAGGCCCGTGTTCTCTAAGGCCATGAGCCTAATAATGCCGAAGTCACAAGAACCATTCCACAGAGGATTGGGGGGCAAAAATCCCCGCTCACACTTTCCTTACTTGAGGTGATTAAAAATATGTTAGCTTATGCCAAATTCTTCAAGGAATTAAACATTAAAAAAAAGGTATGAGTTGAATGAAAAAGTTATAGTTTCACGAGTAACAAGTGCTATTTTACAACACAAGTTACCTCCAAAGCTAAAGGATCCTAGGAGTTTCATGGTTAATATCTCTTTGGCAAATGGGAAAGAAACCATTGGCATGTGTGATCTAGGAGCTAGCATAAATTTGATGCCATATTCTATTTATTTGAAATTAGAGCTGAGGGAACTTAAACCAACCAAAATGGTGTTGCAACTTGCAGATCGAACTCTTAGATACCCTAAGGGAATCCTAGAGGATGTTCCAATTCAAGTAGGTGGTTTGATTGTACCCGTTGATTTTATTGTCTTGGATATGGGGGAAGAAATTCCTAGGAATTTAGAACATACAATTGTGTTAGGGAGGCCTTTTATGGCTACAACTAATACTTTGATTGACGTTAAAAATGGAAAATTAACTATGACTGTGTTAGGACAAACTGTGAAATTTTTAATTTTTAACACTTTTCCTATTCCCACTACTGTTGTTTATAAAGATTGTTCTTCTATTGATTTTACTGATCTTGTTGTTGAAGAAGTTTTCTTGAAGAAAAGTAGTGAAGACAAGTTAGAGATGGCCTTAACTTTGGGTGAAGAGATTGAGATTTTCGATGCAAAAATTAAAGAATGCAATTCCATTTTGGATAATGAGAATAATGAGAAGGGACTTGAGATTGAGGAAGAAGAGATTCAACCAAAAGTAGTTGAACTTAAGGAACTCCCAAAGCATTTAAAGTATGTTTTTCTTGGGGAGAACAACTCACAACCGGTGATAATTTCAGCTACTCTCTATACTGATGAGGAAGATAAACTTGTGAGAGTGTTAAAAAAAATTCAAGAGAGCCATTGGTTGGGGGTTGAGTGATATCAATGATATTAGTCCCTCTATGTGTATGCATAAGATAGTCTTAGAAGAGGGAGCTAAACCAGTGAGAGAGGCTCAAAGGAGGCTTAACCCTAATATGAGTCAAGTAGTCAAAAAAGAGATTCTTAAATTGCTAGATGAAGGGGTAATTTACCCTATTGCCGATAGCGAGTGGATTAGTCCCATTCATGATGTGCCAAAGAAAGCAGGTTTAACTGTGGTCCAGAATGAGAAAGGAGAGTCGGTACCTACACGAACTCAAATAGGATGGCAAATGTGCATAGATTATAGGAAATTAAATAATATCACCAAGAAAGATCACGTTTCTTTACCATTATTGACCAAATGCTTGATAAATCACATGCTTTTTACTATTTTCTTGATAGTCTTTCAGGTTACTACCAAGTCCTAATAGCACCAAAGGATCAACCAAAGATAACTTTCACTTGCCCCTTCAGGACCTTTGCCTTTCGGAGGATGCCATTCTGACTTTGCAAGCACCAAGGACATTTCAAAGATGTATGTTGTCTATTTTCTTGATATGTTGGATAAGTGTATTGAGGAATTTATGGATGACTTCTCTATTTTTGGCAATTCTTTTGATGATTATTTGTATAAGTTGACTCTAATACTTGAAAGATGTATTGAATGCAATCTTACCTTGAGTTGGGAAAAGAGTCAATTTATGGTTGATCATGGCATTGTGTTAGGACATGTTGTTTCCCATAAGAGTATTGAAGTGGACAAATCTAAGGTTGATTTAATTATAAATCTACCACCACCCACATCTGTTAGAGGGATTAGAAGTCGTCTTGGGCCAAAGAGTAAATAAATTGATTTGTGTAATTTATTATGCAAGTTTATCTTTAAATAATGCACAAGTGAATTACACAACTACTGAAAGAGAAATGTTAGTTGTTGTATTTGCACTCGACAAATTTAGATCTTACTTGATAGGTTCCAAGGTCATAGTATTTTTGGACCACATGGCCTTGAAATACCTATTGACTAAACCACAAGCTAAACCTAGGCTCATTAGATGAGTTTTGATATTGCAAGAATTTGATGTTGAAATCAAAGATAGGAAAGGAAGTGAGAATATAGTAGCCGACCATCTTTCTAGATTGAACTCTCATGATAATTAAGCAGAAATTGCTTGCGAAAATGCTTTTGAAAAATTTTCGGATGAGCATTTATTTGCTTTAACTCAAGCACCATGGTATGTTGATATTACTAATTATATTTCTTGTGGTGTTGTGAGAAAAGATTTGAATTTTTAGGAAAAGAAGAGGTTCCTGCATTCCTATAAGTACTATTTTTGGGATGAGCCATATTTGTTTAGAATTTACAGTGATGAAATTATCAGAAGATGTGTGCTTGAAGAAGAGCAATTACAAGTGCTACAAATTTTCCACAACATGTATTGTGGATGGTATTTTGGAGGAAAGAAGACCACTGAGAAGGTTCTTTAAAATGATTTGTATTGGCCTACTCTTTTCAAAGATGCTTACAATTTTTATATTAATGTGATAAATGCCAAAGAGTAGGGAACATTAGCAAAAAAAATGAAATGCCTCTCAATATTTTTATTGTGATAGAAATTTTTAATGTATGGAGAATAGACTTTATGGGGCCATTTCCTAAGTCATTTAACTTTGAATATATCCTTCTTGTAGTGGATTATGTGTCCAAGTGCGTTGAGGCTATTCCCACTAAGACAAATAATGCTAATGTTGTGTTGAAATTCTTAAAGGAAAATATTTTAAACAGGTTTGGGACCAAAAGAGCAAAGGATGCCATAAATATTTATTGGGCAATCAATGCCATAAATATAGACTTGGATAGAGCAAAAGAGCAAAGGATGTTGCAAATCTCTGAGCTTGATGAGATTAGGAATGAGGCTTATGAGAGTGCAAGGATCTATAAGGAGAAAATGAAAGTTATTCATGACAGAATGATCTTTAGAAGGACCTTTGAACTGGAATTGAAAGTCCTCTTATTGAATTCAAGGATACGATTGTTTCTCAAAAAATTAAAGTCCCGTTGGAGTGGACCATTTCAAGTAGTTCAAACATTTCCATATGGAGTTATTAAATTATTAAACTTGAAAACCAATGAGACGTTTAAGGTGAATGGACAAAAAGTGAAGCCCTATTTTAAAGAATTCAAAGTTTCAAAAACCATAGAAAGTATAGTGTTCATTGACGAGTGATGCAATGATGTTCATCTATATGACATTAAAGAAGTGTAACACCCCCCCCCCCCCCCCCCACATTCAATACACACACACTACAACACCACAATGTAGCATATGTGCACCGAACATGGGAGTGCTACGGCTTTTCATCAACATTCAAAACATTTTTATATAGTACCATCATCTTTCTCAATATACATTATAGATAGTAAATACTCAATTTGTAATATAATATAATAGATATATAAATACATTTAAGTAGTACACAACGGAAGTTATAAAATATTTACACATATGAAAACATTTGAGTACATATTTATCGTTACATATATATATTTACAATATAAACAAAATCTTTACAAAATATAAAAGAGTTATACATGATTGGCAATTCTTCTCTGATCTTTAAGTTCCCCAAAATCAACTCTTCAATGTCTACTCTCACTCGGTCTTGAAGAGCTCTCGGGTTCAACTCTATCACCTGCGCGATTAAACACTATCGCGCTAAGCCAAGGGCTTAGTAAGACAATTCATGCTAATTTTATGCTTTAGTGTAATGCAATGTTTCACATTTGTATTAATAAATCAACATCAATGATACACACACAATTAATAAAGATCATACTCAACCAACAATATTCCGTGAATAGTCCGTTTCATCATATAAGTAATATTAACATTTCATTACATTAGAACATCATTTATGATATACATAAAACCTAGACACCTATGGGCCCATCAAGTACTTAATACGATATTCAGAATTCAGAGTTACTGCTTTGGTTCATAAACACCATTATCAAGCCCGTAGGCAACATATACATATATGTCTCTATCCATGGATAGCGTAACAGACCCAGTCTCTTGGATCATCAACTCATCTAACTCGAGGAGATCCTCAACCCGGCAAGACTGTTACAAATCTAATATCTCATAATATCAATTATCATAGTGTAACAGACCCAGTCTCTTGGACCTCAATTCAACTCAATTTGAAGAGATCCTCAACCCGGCAAGACTATTAACTTTCATTAAATAGGCATGCCTCCAAAAACCAGAACTCTGAAACTGAATATCATATTAAACATACACTTATTTCATTATTCTCTTTATCAAACTCTTTCTCAATCTTTCTCATCAATTAGGCAAACATGCCATACATCATTCAATTATATCATCATAGCCAATCACAATGGCTTTACATCACATTTCAATCTCAATTCATATTTTGCATATAGCATCTCAACATACATTATCCATAATACACATTATCATTTACAAGATTCACATTACATATAACATACCATTGTTCAATCTCAACAATGCAATTAGGGCAAAGAACAATCTACATCATTCATATTTTTAAGATCTTCCACATCCATTTGATTAGGGCATTCTTTGTTTGAAGTATGTTTAAAGTGTTTATGTTTAGGTTTAAGGACCAACCCACCTTTGAAGAACCAAAACAATACAATTAGAACAAAGAAATAAAACCCTAACCAACACATTTGAGGGACACGGGCAGCACCCTTGAGGGACACGGCCAAGCTTGTGGCCGTGTCACTCAAACCAATTGGACAGTAAGCAACACGGGCAAGGGACACGGCCAAGCTTGTGGCCGTGTCTCTCAACCAAAAATCACAGTAGCTAACACGGCTTGGGGACACGGCCGTGTCTCTCAAAATTAATCCAACACACCCAAAAGTTCCATGACTTGGCCGTGTCTCTCCTTTGCTTTTGGCCGTGTCACCCAAAACCAAAACCCTTTCTCAAATGCACTCAAACACAATATTCATCATATAACATATTTCAAATGAACATAATCAATGTTCTAAACACATATTCATCACAAGAATTACTTCACAACACATTAATATAACAATTAAACACATATCATCTCAAAACCCTAAAACCAACATCCTTCTCCATCCTTCAAAATCAACATCCACCATTTCCAACAACAACCTCTAATTAAACTCATAACTTAAAATAGATTTAACACTTGAGAACACATCATAAAGACATCTCATCATCAAATCATCAAACCCTAATTAACTTCCAATACCACTTCAAAAGAATGAAAGAAATCAAAGGAAAGATCTTACCTTAGTTAAAAACTTCTTGAATCAACACTTGAACACTTAATCTTCCTTCAATTTTGAACTCAACTCATCAAGAACCTCTCTTGTCTCTTTCTTTCTCTTTGTCTATGGAGGAGCCGGCCACTTCATGAAAGAAAGAAGAAAATGATGAAGAAACAAAGTCAAACCTTCTTTAAATGTCCACCATGTGATTCAATTCAAGAAATTACCAAAATGCCCTCAACCAAATAACTAACCTTTTGTCTCATATAAACCCATTTAAGTAATTACACACTCAACACAAAAATATCTCTCTTCCTTTGACTCTTCCTTTGACCCATTTATATGTTATATATATCATCATATACACAACATATACCATTCTCTCTAAACCCTATTTCCTTTCCCAAAACACTTATACACAAGCATTCATTTTCCAATATCTTTTCTCTTGCAATTTAACACATATATTCAATCCAATATATCACTACAACAACAATAACAACAACATCAACAACTTAATCAAAACTTTTAGACCATATATGAGGATATTACAATTCTCCCCCTCTAAAAAGAAAATTTCGTCCTCGAAATTACCTGATATCAAAGCTGAAACAACTGAGGAAATTACTCTCGCATGGATTGTTCAGTTTCCCAAGTTGCTTCTTCTTTTGCATGATTCTTCCATAGAACCTTCACCAATGGCACTCTCTTGTTTCTTAGCTCTTTCACATCATGTGCCAAGATAGCAACTGGTTCCTCTTCAAATGTCAAATCTGGACTCACTTCGATAGATTCAATTGGCAACACATGAGATGGATCCAACCTGTACTTCCTCAACATAGAAACATGAAATACATTATGAATACGATCCAACTCAGGTGGCAAAGCAAGTGGATAAGCAACTGGCCCAATCCTTTCTAGAACTTCATACGGTCCAATGAAACGAGGGCTCAATTCTCCTTTCCGACCAAATCTTAAAATCTTCTTCCAAGGAGACACTTTCAGAAATACCTTATCTCCAACATCAAACTCTATGTCTCTCCTTTTCAGATCTGCATAAGACTTCTGTCGGTCTGAAGCTGCTTTCAACCTGCCTCGAATCAATTTCACTTTCTCTTCAGTTTCTTGAATCAAATCAGGACCAACCAAATTATTATCTCCAAGCTCATTCCAACAAAGAGGTGTCCTGCACCGTCTGCCATACAATGCTTCAAACGGTGCCATATCAATGCTAGATTGGTGACTGTTGTTGTAAGCAAACTCCACAAGAGGTAAAAACCTATCCCAACTTCCAGAGAAATCGATGACACAGCTTCTCAACATGTCCTCAATAATCTGTATCACCCTCTCAGACTGTCCATCCATCTGTGGATGAAAAGCAGTACTGAAGTGTAATCGAGAACCCAAAGCTCCATGCAAACTCTTCCAAAATCTTGAAGTAAACCTGGGATCTCGATCAGACACCAAAGAAGTTGGAACACCATGCAACTTCACAATCTCATGGATATACAGCTCAGCTAACCTCTCCAAAGAGTAATCCATCCGAACCGGAAGGAAATGAGCTGTTTTAGTCAATCTATCCACAATCACCCATATGGCATCATGTTTCCTTTGTGTCAATGGCAAACCAGACACAAAATCCATCGTCACTCTATCCCACTTCCATTCAGGCACTGACAACGGTTGAAGCAACCCGGTTGGAACTTGATGCTCTGCTTTAACCTTCTGACAAGTGAGACATTTCGATACAAACTCAGCAATGTCTCTCTTCAAACCAAACCACCAGTAATGCTGTCTCAAATCATGATACATCTTTGTATTACCCGGATGCATAGCAAACACTGACTGATGTGCTTCTTCCAAAATGATTCTTTTCAAATTAGCATCATCGGGTACACACAATCTATTCTTAAACCAGAGACTCCCATTATCTTTCACAACAAAATCTCTAGTCTTCCCTTTCTTGCAATCTGAAATAATCTTTTGAATCTTCATATCAGTCAACTGAGCCTCTTTGATCTGATCCAATAAAATTGGTTTCAAATGCAATTGTGTCAACAATGCACCATCATCACAAGGTACAAAACTGGCATGCAAAGCTCTCAACTCAACAAGCAACGAGAGCGAATAAACAGTTAAACCAGCTACAGACTTCCGACTCAAGGCATCAGCAACAACATTTGCTTTACCTGGATGATAATCAATCAAACAGTCGTAGTCTTTAATCAATTCCAACCATCTCCTCTGCCGAAGATTAAGCTCTTTCTGGACACCCAAATATTTCAAACTTTTGTGATCAGTGTAGATAAAACATTTCTCCCCAAACAGATAGTGTCGCCAAATCTTCAATGCAAACACAATAGCTGCTAGCTCCAAATCATGGGTCGGATAATTAAGCTCATGCGGTTTCAACTGTCGAGAAGCATAAGCTATCACTCTACCTTCTTGCATCAGTACACAACCCAAACCATTATGTGAAGCATCACTGAAAATCACATATGGTTTGCCTTCTACAGGTAAAGTAAGAACAGGCGCTTGAGTCAACATTCCTCTTAATTGATCAAACTAGCCTGACACTGATCCGTCCACACAAATCTCACTCCCTTACGAAGCAATCTGGTGAGTGGAGTAGCTATCAAAGAAAACCCTTTCACAAACCGCCGGTAATAGCCTGCCAAACCCAGAAAACTTCTAACCTCTGTCACCGACTTGGGTGGACTCCAATTCAATATAGCTTCAACTTTGCTCGGATCAACTCTAATGCCTTCTGCTGAAACAATATGTCCGAGAAAAGCGACTTGATCCAACCAGAACTCACACTTCGACAATTTAGCAAACAACTGCTTCTCTCTCAAAATCTGCAACACAATCCGCAGATGCTTGTCATGTTCCTCTTTATTCCGCGAATACACCAGAATGTCATCGATGAAGACCACTACAAACTGATCCAGATAGGGCCTGAACACCCTATTCATCAAATCCATAAAAGCTGCAGGTGCATTTGTTAGACCAAAAGGCATAACTAGAAATTCATAATGCCCATACCTGGTCCGAAAGGCAGTCTTTGGAACATCTTCAGTTTTGACTCTCAGCTGATGGTACCCAGATCTCAAATCAATTTTAGAAAACACAGCTGCACCCTTCAATTGATCAAAGAGATCATCGATTCTAGGCAAAGGATATTTATTTTTAATTGTCACCTTGTTCAATTGCCTATAATCGATACATAATCTCATTGTACCATCTTTCTTCTTCACAAATAACACAGGAGCTCCCCAAGGAGAAACACTGGGGCGAATAAAACCTTTATCCAACAACTCCTGTAATTGCACTTTCAATTCCCTTAATTCTGCTGGTGCCATTCTATAAGGAGTAATAGAGATAGGAGTGGTACCAGGCAACAATTCAATACCGAACTCCACCTCTCTCTCAGGAGGTAACCCTGGCAACTCCTCTGGAAACACATCTGGAAACTCTGCAACTGTGGCAATACTATCAATGGGAGAACCCTTCACTCTAGTATCTACCACATGAGCAAGATAAGCTTCACACCCCTTTCTAATCAACCTCCTGGCTGCAACAGCTGAAACAAATAAAGATGCTAACTGTTCCTGCTCATTAGATACTATCACATCTCTACCATCAACAGTTCTCAAAGTCACAACTTTCTTTTTACAATCCACCACAGCTCCATGTCTAAATAACCAGTCCATACCTAGAATCACATCATATTCCTTAAATGGCATCTCAACCAAATCTCCAAGGAACTCCTCACCTTGCACCCTCACTGCACTATCTCGGTGCACCTTACTCACAATCACACTATGCCCTAACGGATTTGTCACCAACACATCAAATCCTAGGGACTCAGCATGCATATCAGACACAGGCAAAACAGATGCACTAATATAAGAATGTGTGGAACCCGGATCAATCGAAGCAAGCACTGAAGTATCAAATAAAGAAAAAGTACCAGCTATGACTGCCGATGCATCTGGCTGCCTCTGCATAACATACATCCTCTGGGAAGATCCAACCTCCTCTGGTCTACTCTCCCTGGATGTAGCACCTCCTCTAGCACTGAACCCAGATCTGCCTCCCCGGCTGCTACCTCTGCCTGCTCGACCTCCCCTCACACTAGGTCGAGAAGCTGCAGTATCAACTGACATCCGCTCCTGTCTCTCTGGACAATCTCTAATAAAATGCTCAGGAGATCCACATCTGAAGCACACAGCTGACCCACTATACCTCCAACAAGCACCCCTATGTGATCCACCACACTGAGCACACACAGGTAGAGCAGATCTCTGAGTCACTGGGGTCGGAGCACTCGCCACTGAAGCTGTAGGTCTAAATCTCTGTCTCTGAAACTGCACTGACCTACCAGCTGACCTCTGACTCCTACTAACTCTAGGAACAAAGCTTCCTTTACCTCTCTTAACAGAAGAAGACCCTGCCTCAAACTGGGGCCTCCTAACCCTAACCTCTTCCTCTGAAGCAGTTGCAATAACTTGAGCTCGCTCTACACTTCGAGCTGCTGCCACTAGCTGGGAGAAATCGTGATATCTAGATCCAGCCACTAAGCACATGATAGAGGGCCTCAATCCCTCCTCAAATCTCCTGCATCTATCTATCTCATCAGCTATAATGCCCCCAGCATACTGGCTCAATCGAATAAACTCAACCTCATACTCAGTTACAGTCTTGCTATCTTGCTTCAAGCTTAAGAACTCCATCTTCTTCATGTCTTTGTACTCCCTAGGAGTATACTTCAACTCAAACTCTCTTAGAAAATCCGCATATGACAAGGTTGGTGGATCATCCATAGAATGGGGCACTGTCCTCCACCAGTCATAGGCGTCCTTCTGTAACAAAGATCTTGCATAATCAAACTTTTCCTCCGATGTGGCTTGCAACTGAATAAAGATCCTCTATACTTTATCAAGCCACTGTTCTGCTACAGCTGGATCAGTAGTACCAAGGAAATCCTCCGCTCCATACTTCCTTAGTTTGTCATAGTGCCTCACTGGTACCACAGGCTGAGGGGGTGGTGGCACTGGTTGCACTGGTGCTTGGCTCATAACTTCCATCATATGTCTAAACCAGGCTGGCGGAACCTCCTCTCCAGCTGGTCTACCCGACACCGAAGCAGGTGCCTCCTCAACACTATCAACTCTAGCTCCCTCAGCAGGAGCAATACTCTCGGCACTACCCTCAATCGACTGACGTGAGTGAGAATCCATCACAACCTAAGTCTGCAAACACAACATACTACATCTTATTAAAGATCAGAGGTTGCCAATCCCAAACATGTATATTATTCAAAAACCACTTTTAAAATCAAAATAATCTTTTTCTTACATTTTACCTAGGTTGAGAATCTCAAACCTAGGCTCTGATACCAAAACAACTGTAACACCCCCCACATTCAATACACACACACTACAACACCACAATGTAGCATATGTGCACCGAACATGGGAGTGCTACGGCTTTTCATCAACATTCAAAACATTTTTATATAGTACCATCATCTTTCTCAATATACATTATAGATAGTAAATACTCAATTTGTAATATAATATAATAGATATATAAATACATTTAAGTAGTACACAGCGGAAGTTATAAAATATTTACACATATGAAAACATTTGAGTACATATTTATCGTTACATATATATATTTACAATATAAACAAAATCTTTACAAAATATAAAAGAGTTATACATGATTGGCAATTCTTCTCTGATCTTTAAGTTCCCCAAAATCAACTCTTCAACGTCTACTCTCACTCGGTCTCGAAGAGCTCTCGGGTTCAACTCTATCACCTACGCGATTAAACACTATCGCGCTAAGCCAAGGGCTTAGTAAGACAATTCATGCTAATTTTATGCTTTAGTGCAATGCAATGTTTCACATTTGTATTAATAAATCAACATCAATGATACACACACAATTAATAAAGATCATACTCAACCAACAATATTCCGTGAATAGTCTGTTTCATCATATAAGTAATATTAACATTTCATTACATTAGAACATCATTTATGATATACATAAAACCTAGACACCTATAGGCCCATCAAGTACTTAATACGATATTCAGAATTCAGAGTTACTGCTTTGGTTCATAAACACCATTATCAAGCCCGTAGGCAACATATACATATATGTCTCTATCCATGGATAGCGTAACAGACCCAGTCTCTTGGATCATCAACTCATCTAACTCGAGGAGATCCTCAACCCGGCAAGACTGTTACAAATCTAATATCTCATAATATCAATTATCATAGTGTAACAGACCCAGTCTCTTGGACCTCAATTCAACTCAATTTGAAGAGATCCTCAACCCGGCAAGACTGTTAACTTTCATTAAATAGGCATGCCTCCAAAAACCAGAACTCTGAAACTGAATATCATATTAAACATACACTTATTTCATTATTCTCTTTATCAAACTCTTTCTCAATCTTTCTCATCAATTAGGCAAACATGCCATACATCATTCAATTATATCATCATAGCCAATCACAATGGCTTTACATCACATTTCAATCTCAATTCATATTTTGCATATAGCATCTCAACATACATTATCCATAATACACATTATCATTTACAAGATTCACATTACATATAACATACCATTGTTCAATCTCAACAATGCAATTAGGGCAAAGAACAATCTACATCATTCATATTTTTAAGATCTTCCACATCCATTTGATTAGGGCATTCTTTGTTTGAAGTATGTTTAAAGTGTTTATGTTTAGGTTTAAGGACCAACCCACCTTTGAAGAACCAAAACAATACAATTAGAACAAAGAAATAAAACCCTAACCAACACATTTGAGGGACACGGGCAGCACCCTTGAGGGACACGGCCAAGCTTGTGGCCGTGTCACTCAAACCAATTGGACAGTAAGCAACACGGGCAAGGAACACGGCCAAGCTTGTGGCCGTGTCTCTCAACCAAAAATCACAGTAGCTAACACGGCTTGGGGACACGGCCGTGTCTCTCAAAATTAATCCAACACGCCCAAAAGTTCCATGACTTGGCCGTGTCTCTCCTTTGCTTTTGGCCGTGTCACCCAAAACCAAAACCCTTTCTCAAATGCACTCAAACCCAATATTCATCATATAACATATTTCAAATGAACATAATCAATGTTCTAAACACATATTCATCACAAGAATTACTTCACAACACATTAATATAACAATTAAACACATATCATCTCAAAACCCTAAAACCAACATCCTTCTAATTAAACATCCTTCAAAATCAACATCCACCATTTCCAACAACAACCTCTAATTAAACTCATAACTTAAAATAGATTTAACACTTGAGAACACATCATAAAGACATCTCATCATCAAATCATCAAACCCTAATTAACTTCCAATACCACTTCAAAAGAATGAAAGAAATCAAAGGAAAGATCTTACCTTAGTTAAAAACTTCTTGAATCAACACTTGAACACTTAATCTTCCTTCAATTTTGACCTCAACTCATCAAGAACCTCTCTTGTCTCTTTCTTTCTCTTTGTCTATGGAGGAGCCGGCCACTTCATGAAAGAAAGAAGAAAATGATGAAGAAACAAAGTCAAACCTTCTTTAAATATCCACCATGTGATTCAATTCAAGAAATTACCAAAATGCCCTCAACCAAATAACTAACCTTTTGTCTCATATAAACCCATTTAAGTAATTACACACTCAACACAAAAATATCTCTGTAACACCCCCATACTCTATATAAGCACCATACATATACCTGGTATATATATATATACGATGCGTAGATAAAGTATAAGAATGTCACTTTTTGTTTTAATTTCAAAACCTTTATCCAAGTTCAAGTACTATTGCATTAATTATAAAGACCAAATCCAAGAAACATTATTCTTATAAAAATAAAACATAATTAATATAACATATGTATGCATCACCTTCTAGTTGGTCTCGAGACACTCTTACCCTTCTCGTGGCATAACAGCTAAACTTCCAGATCAACCGCATAATACCTGCGCGATTAAACATCCGCGCTAAGCCCGAGAGCTTAGTAGTACAAAAGAAAACAATAAAAAATACACTTTACCAAAAAAATCATACCTCAAACTTTTAGCATTAAGTTTTATTGTTTCCTTACCACTTTTTCCTTTCTCAATGCACTCTTCAAAAGTTCCTACTATCCTTGTAAATTTGATATAGAATTACATGGAACATTCATAACCCAATACTTGCCCTATTTATTTCACATACATGTAACATACAATTTATTTCACATACATGTAACATACATCATTTCCACAAAACACCATTCTATGATCTATGCAAACCTTCATGAAATCAATTCTCACAAATTCCACATTCATATACATTTTACACATCATACAACATTTTCATAAACCCATATCTCAACAAAATTCCTCAAACATATTCCTTTTCAATACATCAATGCACATATTACAAAATCATACTTCATAACATCACTTTGTTCACAATTCATCAAGCACGAATCATATTAACAACAAAGACAGACTCGGGCCCAAACAACCCACTAATATGCCATTCAATTTTCAGAGTAAATGCTTTGGTTTTATTATCACATTTATCAATATCATAGACCCAACTAGGCTTCAAGGATTAGATTCAACCAAGCTTCAAGGGGAGCAAAGCATGCTAAGCTTCAACCCAACTTGGCTTCAAGAACCAACCCAACCTAGCTTCAAGGGTGGTAACATCTCAATTAGGCTTCAAGGATTCAATCCAACCTAACTTCAAGAGATTGTTACACTTATTAGGCATGCCACCAACAACAAACTCTGAAAATGGAATAACACACAATTCATTTGATTCTCAATTGAATTATCATAACCAATAACAATGACTCTCATTTTATTTGAATCATCATAGCCAATCACAATGGCTTCATCACATCACATTTAAATCATCATAGCCAATAACAATGGCCCACATCTCATTTGAATCATCATATCATTTGAATTATCATTGCCAATAACAATGGCTTCACATCTTCTTAAATTTCAACTCACATTTCATCTTTCATCACAACATCACATCTTTTATATTTCATATTTCATCATAATCTCACATCATTCATATAACACATTACAATTTACAAAGCATAGAACATAACATTGTTCATATAGTATCATCATTATCATCAAATCATATTGATCAATTCATCACTCAAATACACATAATCAATAACATGGTACATACCTTTTTCCATGATCATTGTATCTTCCACATTTCCTATATCATCATTGTTAGATACATAACAATTTACATCATTCATGGATTTATAATCTTCTATACATCTTTGGTTGGATCATTATTGTTTTAAGTGTGTTTAAGTACCAAAAGATCCTTTTGAAGATCCAACAATATAAGAATAACATATAACAATCACAATAATTAACACCCTCACAGGACACGGGCAGCACATTTGAGGGACACGGCCAAGCTTGTGGCCGTGTCTCTCAACACAATTTTGGCAGTAGCAAACACGGGCATGGGACACGGCCAAGCTTGTGGCCGTGTCTCTCAACACCAAATCAAACAGAGGCAGACACGGGCAAAGGACACGGCCGTGTCTCTCAACAAAAGTCAGGCAGTAACAAACACACCCAAGGGACACGGCCAAGCTTGTGGCCGTGTCTCTCCAAAATCCATCCAACACGGCCATGTTTGCCCTAACTTGGCCGTGTCTCTCATAACTTGGCCGTGTCCTTCAAGGATTCAAAGACCAAGCCTTTCCAAAATTCATACCACACCATTTTAATCATCATCTTTGTTCATATTTATCAATTCCATATCACTTTAACATTTATATAACTTCATTAAATCATCATAATAATCAATATATATATACATCACTATAACCAATTACTCAAAATACCAATTCATTCTTATTAAATCCTAATTCAACAATTCATCATCATCCTCACAATTACCCCAACTTATCAATGCTTAAATATCAATTCAACACAATTACATACTTCAATCCTTCATTTCCATCATCTTATACACCAACCATAACTTCAATCCAAAGAAACCCAAAACAAGAAGATAAAAACCTATATATACATAATCAATAAAATCAATTCAAGAGAGGAGTACTTACTTGAATAGCTTGCCAAATCTTCAATATCCACTTGCAAGCCTCTTGATATCCTTAATCTTTGGTGTAATTAGAAGCAAAATTCACCTTTCTCTCTCTAGCTTCTCTCTCTCTCTCTCTCTCGTTTACTATGAAGAAGAAGACGAAGGAGAAGAAGAAAGAAAGATCTCGTTCTTTCTTTCGTTCTTATCATATATATATATATAATAATAACAACAATAATAATAATAATAATAATAATAATAACAATAATAATAATAACAATAATAATACAATTAAATCTCCTCCACACAAATTTCTTTTTGTCCTTATCATCATTATTATTAACTAATCATACAAAAATATATATATATATACAACTCACTTTTCCTACACCATTTTATACCTCATGTATTTGTGATATATATAGATATAAGTATATGTCATATATATATTGTATTTATAATTCTCATATTTTCTCTTCACTTCTTTTCTCTTTCCCTTCAATACACACATTGAATCCAAATACAACAATAACCCCAACACTTTTAGGGTATACTTTAGGATATTACAATTCTCTCCCCCTTAAATAATTTCGTCCTCGAAATTATCCAGCATAATAACAACCTATTTAGAACAAATCACCATCTTAACTTCCATATAAAGGTAATCGTGTCGTATATTATAATTTTATCAAATCACATAACTTCTACTCTCCCCCTTAGTAATAATCATCTTCTCTGAATTGTCACAATTTATCATTGTATAGATATATATACCTTTATATCTCATTACTTTCTCAACAAAGCAATCAAGATAACTTATTACATTTCCAATGAATTTTATCTTTGTAGTAAAGTCAAATTATCACATTATCTCTTTATAGATATTTTTAACCTTAACTTCAAATATCTATATCTTAACATTGATTATTCCATTCTTATTATCACTTTCAAAATAACATTTACCAAATCTCAATGGATAACAATATCCTTAATTCCTTTAACTTGCTACTCACTTAATATAAATATTATTACCAACTTTTAAATTTACTTAACAAGTAAACAGCATTTCTCTTTTTCTCACCAAACACGATTGATATAATTCAATTTATTCTTGTTCATTCATATGCCAGAATATTATATCATACACATTACCATTTAACTTCTACACTCCCAATACAAATGTACGTATTAAATCTCAATATTGACTTGCAACTTTAGCGAAATCTAGATCAATCGATCTATTAAACACAATATACTAATACCTCAACCTTATTTGATTCAATCCAACAATTATCTTATCAACATTTATCATTGGATTTTACAATATATACATATATATAACCTAATCTCGTTAGATCAAACTTATTTTCAAACTCTTGTCCTTTCAGATCCATTTACTCAATCACTAAAAATCATACTTTTCATTATCTCAATAATTATATCATCATTTCTCATACTCATTCAAAGTGTATCAATATAGTCAACAACTATGGCTTCATAAACAAACTTTTCCCCAATCAGATCGGTAGTCCAAGTTCGGTTGCCCAATACAATGGGTCCGCTTGGTTCCGCAGGAGGCAGACAAGTCCGTTCATTTATCTTTTCACAATTTATTTCTCATAATCAATTAAGCACTCCACCTCATTTATAATTCATTTTTTTTAACATCCTTGTCAACAATCATGGTTTTTCATCATATCAAAATAGTATACACATATATCATTTACTATATTGAACATCTCATTATTCAATCATAATATCTAGACAAGCTTAAATCATATCTTTTAACCATGTTTATAGGAACCTATTTATCACTCTCACCAAAGCTGTACTACAATTATATCATCTCAGCTCTAACTCTGAAGATAATAAAACCAACCAATTAATCACACTAACCAACTCATATGTCCATGATATATTAACAATCACACTTGAGGGTTGTAAATCAATATTGTTCTTCTCTTATTCGATTTTTCAGCCATCACAATTATAAAGCTAGATTGTATCACAAAAAATTATATATATACTCGAAACTTTTATTACACCAAGAGTTAACACCTTTTTAAGTCCATCTCAAACAGTTTACTTTTGATTATTTAATCATCATAACCTAACTCATGCTCAATAATATTATCTTAAACATTTTCTACACTCAATCTTCAATCAATTACAAATCTTGCACACATATCATTCATTACTCCATTTCCAATCCATCTCTTCTAAAATTTTTTTTTTTAAATACATTATTCTTTCCTTACAATTTCTTATTACACTTATACATAAAACATTTCCACACACAAATACTTTAAGTTACAAATCATCTTATGATAACCTGATTTAGTTATTATCATAACAATTTCACTGCTCCATATTACCCAAGTTTATTCTCATTTTCCATTTCATCACTTAATTTATTCTGCATAAATTAAGATTTAATCTCTATAAGATCCACTTCTATATGCAATCTCATTTCTAATACCATTAAACATGCAATGGTATAAAATAATAAACATATTATATACACATTCATAAGTCACATTCATAAGTCACATTCATAATGTGACTCACTTTCCACTTTTCTTACATATAACCTTTACATTCATGTCAAAAAAATTCAATTCACATATCCTCTTTATATATACACATAATTATGCAATTTACTAAATTTCTCTTTTACATATAGTTTATACAATTTAAGATTTATCACTTTCCTTTGACTATTATCATTCTCATTCTTTTAACATAACTTAAGTTATTCATTAACTTCAATAAATATATACACTTTACTTATAATATTATTTTACAAAGACCTTAATCACATGTCCAATGTGATATCTCTCTCACATTTATTTTTAAATACCTTTAACATATCTTTCATACCCATTTTCATCCTTTCCAACCAAATTACTTAAAGTAACTCATTCCCATTTACTCTATCCCTTTTCTTTTATTTCTAACCAAAATTTTCTATTATCAATCTCATCCCCCAATTCATAATACTTTTATGAGCACTACTATTTATTTCATATATCTCATGTATTAAGTACATTAAACTATCAATATCTAAATGATCTTTATCCACATTCCATTACAACCATAAGTTCTCAACTTACTAATTTACTTAAACTTCAATTTATTCATCTCATCCTCTTAATATCAACCTCAAAACATCTTATATGTATATACTACAAAGCAATATCAAACATATATGTTTCACCATTACCAAGCTCTTTCCAAAAATTTAAATATTACATATCATCATCATGTTTGCATTAAATTAACAATACAAACAACACCAATATCTCTTTATACTTAACCAACATCATCCCTTTTTCCTTTTAAGCAAAACCTTAACTTTTTATATCCATACCTTAAATTATCATACTTAATCTATACCAATCAACTCATTCAATAATCCACTGTACTCTTTGCATTTAAATGCTATATCTTTCCATATTACTCATCCAACAATATTTCCTCTTTCTAGAAATCCAAACATAAGTTTATTAGAAAGAGGTTCAAGTAAAAAAGGAAAGATTACATACTTTAATCTAAATTTTGTTTTTAACTCATTTCCAACTTTATTCTTCTAGCCATTTCTTTATATATCATACACATATCAATAATCACACTTTTACTTATAAATTCCATATCATTTCTTTATATCACAATCACTTTTCAATTATCAACATTTTAAAATTTGCTTTCATATGAAACCTCATTTACATACTATCATTTATCTCATGTAATTCAAATACATCACAATTCACATAATGCCACATTCGAGACCAACCTAGATGTGAATGCATATGCATGTGTTACGAATTTCATTTCAAAACTTTTCTTTTCACTTCTCTTTAAACTTTTCAAAACTTTCTCTTTTTAATTCTACTTAGGCCGAGAATCTCGAACCTAAGCTCTGATACCAAAATAATTGTAACACCCCCATACTCTATATAAGCACCATACATATACCTGGTATATATATATACGATGCATAGATAAAGTATAAGAATGTCACTTTTCGTTTTAATTTCAAAACCTTTATCCAAGTTCAAGTACTATTGCATTAATTATAAAGACCAAATCCAAGAAACATTATTCTTATAAAAATAAAACATAATTAATATAACATATGTATGCATCACCTTCTAGTTGGTCTCGAGATACTCTTACCCTTCTCGTGGCATAACAGCTAAACTTCCAGATCAACCGCATAATACCTGCGCGATTAAACATCCGCGCTAAGCCCGAGAGCTTAGTAGTACAAAAGAAAACAATAAAAAATACACTTTACCAAAAGAATCATACCTCAAACTTTTAGCATTAAGTTTTATTGTTTCCTTACCACTTTTTCCTTTCTCAATGCACTCTTCAAAAGTTCCTACTATCCTTGTAAATTTGATATAGAATTACATGGAACATTCATAACCCAATACTTGCCCTATTTATTTCACATACATGTAACATACAATTTATTTCACATACATGTAACATACATCATTTCCACAAAACACCATTCTATGATCTATGCAAACCTTCATGAAAGCAATTCTCACAAATTCCACATTCATATACATTTTACACATCATACAACATTTTCATAAACCCATATCTCAACAAAATTCCTCAAACATATTCCTTTTCAATACATCAATGCACATATTACAAAATCATACTTCATAACATCACTTTGTTCACAATTCATCAAGCATGAATCACATTAACAACAAAGACAGACTCGGGCCCAAACAACCCACTAATATGCCATTCAATTTTCAGAGTAAATGCTTTGGTTTTATTATCACATTTATCAATATCATAGACCCAACTAGGCTTCAAGGATTAGATTCAACCAAGCTTCAAGGGGAGCAAAGCATGCTAAGCTTCAACCCAACTTGGCTTCAAGAACCAACCCAACCTAGCTTCAAGGGTGGTAACATCTCAATTAGGCTTCAAGGATTCAATCCAACCTAACTTCAAGAGATTGTTACACTTATTAGGCATGCCACCAACAACAAACTCTGAAAATGGAATAACACACAATTCATTTGATTCTCAATTGAATTATCATAACCAATAACAATGACTCTCATTTTATTTGAATCATCATAGCCAATCACAATGGCTTCATCACATCACATTTAAATCATCATAGCCAATAACAATGGCCCACATCTCATTTGAATCATCATATCATTTGAATTATCATTGCCAATAACAATGGCTTCACATCTTCTTAAATTTCAACTCACATTTCATCTTTCATCACAACATCACATCTTTTATATTTCATATTTCATCATAATCTCACATCATTCATATAACACATTACAATTTACAAAGCATAGAACATAACATTGTTCATATAGTATCATCATTATCATCAAATCATATTGATCAATTCATCACTCAAATACACATAATCAATAACATGGTACATACCTTTTTCCATGATCATTGTATCTTCCACATTTCCTATATCATCATTGTTAGATACATAACAATTTACATCATTCATGGATTTATAATCTTCTATACATCTTTGGTTGGATCATTATTGTTTTAAGTGTGTTTAAGTACCAAAAGATCCTTTTGAAGATCCAACAATATAAGAATAACATATAACAATCACAATAATTAACACCCTCACAGGACACGGGCAGCACAGTTGAGGGACACGGCCAAGCTTGTGGCCGTGTCTCTCAACACAATTTTGGCAGTAGCAAACACGGGCATGGGACACGGCCAAGCTTGTGGCCGTGTCTCTCAACACCAAATCAAACAGAGGCAGACACGGGCAAAGGACACGGCCGTGTCTCTCAACAAAAGTCAGGCAGTAACAAACACACCCAAGGGACACGGCCAAGCTTGTGGCCGTGTCTCTCCAAAATCCATCCAACACGGCCATGTTTGCCCTAACTTGGCCGTGTCTCTCATAACTTGGCCGTGTCCTTCAAGGATTCAATGAAGGAATAAGGAGGATTTTGGTTTAAAATTTGAATATTTTAGAGTGGGTATAATGGAGTTGAATATTTAAAATTTGAATATTTAAACCAAAATCACTTCAATCTTCAATTTTCACCAAGATTCAAAAAAGAACCAAAATGGTGTCCCACCATGAGAGGACATAACCTCCTTCATCCTCTTTAAAGAGAATGGCTTTCCTAGCAAGGGGCTTCTTTCCAACAAGGTATGTAAGTGAAGAATCTCTTAATGCTCTTCAAATTAGGGAAATTTTTACTAGATATGTGCAAAACATAGGATGGGAAAGATTTGTTTTACTCAAACCTTTGCAATTTCAAGAATTTACAATTGAATTTCTAGCCTCTTTTAAAGTTGAAAAGGATGAATCCAAGATTTATACTAGGCTAGGATTCAAATTGCTTGGGAAATCATATGTAATTGATATTGCGCCTAAATGAAATATTTGATTTTAATCAAGGGGGGAAAAATCTATGTCAAAGGGTTTTAAGCAACAATTTGCATGGGGAGAATTAGGATTGGGTGGGATGTATGTGGCCAAATTGGCTAAGGCACCAAAATTGGTAAATCCTGCTTTATGTTATTTGCATCGTTTTATGTCTTGTGGATTCTTTGCTAGGAAGAAAAGTCCGGGAGTAGTTGAACTTAGCGAACTATTTTTCTTGGATTGTGCTACTAATGTTATACCGGTGAGCACCAAATATTGGTTAGCCAATATTTTTAATAGTATGGCTAACAAGAAAAAGGAGCAATTTGTATTGTTGGATTGGCGACCACCCTTGCCACGACACTTGATGATGGCTTTGATCCGAACGATTGTAACATGATAAGAATTTCGGGTAGTGACTCGTTTGACCTTGCTACTCTCGAGAAAATGCACATGATTTCTAAGAGGGGAGGGGCTTATATGATGATTTTTGAAGAGTCAAGCACACAAGGAGATCAGCAAAAGCGACAACAAGTTGACGAGGAATAGTCTAAAATAAATAGTCTAAAGATTTTAAAATAGTCTAAAATAAATTTTATGGTATTTATTATTTATTTTAATATTTGTTATTTGTTTATTTTAATATTTATTATTTATTTTAATATTTATTATTTATTTTAATAATATAATATTTATTTTATTTATTATTTATATTATTTATAATATTTATTTTATTTATTATTTATTTTTAATAATATAATAATAATTTTTTAATAAAAAATAAAATAAAAAGTAAAAAATAAAAATCGAACGGATCGGCAAGCGACACGCGGTAGCGATGCCGTGCACAGTAAAGCAGCAATTGGCTGCTAGCAGCCATTTCGCCGCAGGCCTACAGCAAATTGCTGCCATTCTTGCCCAGCGTCCAGCTCCAGCACGCAATTTTGCCCTACAACAGCTCACCCAGCCCAATCCTAGCGCAGCAGTGCCCAGTAGCCTCGTCTCGCCAAACCTCGCCAGCGTACGTAGTTTTCACCGAAAACCTTTTTAATCTCGGTTTTTTAATTTTATTTTCCTTAACAGTTTTATTTTCCTTAAACCAAATGTAATTAGGTTTATGACTTTCCTATAAATAGCAACATTAAACACAGGAAAAAAAGGAAGAAAAAATTTTATTCAGCCAGGAGGATTTTTATTCAGAGACGTGTTCTATTTTTAATCAAAAATAAAAAATAAAAAAAAGCAGAGAGACACTGTACTTTTGGATAATTTTTTGGGACGTCACAATTACTTTCGATTTTTCTAAGACTTGAGGCAAAAACCCTAGCAAAACGGAGAAGAAAAAGAAAAAAAACAAGGAAAACGATTGGAGACTTTAAACAAGCAACCCAAGCAACAAGACAGTGAGCAAGAAAAGCTTAAACATCAAAAAGTGAAGCAGTGAGATATCAAATAGTGAGCAACAAACTAACAAGGCAGTAGACATATTGTCTTGTCCTCAATTCAACCAAGATTTATAAGCTTAAATATTGGTGGAACCTACAATAGAGGTTTGCAATCTTTTATTTAAATTATTTTTATGATTACAGTAATTCGAGTGGGACCGCCATATGGGCTCGTTGAAGGGGTCAATATTTATTTGTGTATTATAAGTTTTTGTGTTTAACTTCCTTTATTTTAAATCCTAATTTAGTTATTAAAATTCTAAAAATCTTAATTTAAGATGTAAACCCTAAATTTATATATTTATTGCTTTATTTAATTTTAGATTTAATTATGTAGCTTATTATATGTTTTGATGATTGATTTATTTAATTTTGATGTTTGGTTTATTTAATTTATTATGGATGAATATTTTTTCAATTATTATTTGTTTATTAAAATTGTAAGAGGTATGTTTCTATGATTGGGTACCTCATTAATTACTTTTCATGTAATTAAAATTATTTTTATATTTTGGGATTAATATAAAGGACACATTTTCACATTTTAGTGGGTGTCCTATTTAGTTTTAGATGTTGGACGATGTAAGGACATGTTTTCATCCTCGGATGGGTGTCCATTTATCTGTTTTGTTTGAATATTACTTTGATTTTTAATACAATGATGCTTTTATTTTGATGATTGCATGTAATATTAAGACCTGAAACGGAGGCTAGTTCCAATGAACCGGGTGTTGTAGGGTGCTGGGCTATTTCTCACCTTCCCCACATGTACCCAACTTTCCGAACCCATTAGGGGGTTAGGAATTCCTTAGAAATCGTGTCACATCCGTAATTTTGGAAATATAAAAGTTGTATATACCCAATATATATCTAGTGTATATAAAACATATACATATGGTATATTAATTGTATATATTGGATTAATACATTACATACTTAATATATTTAATACACATATAAGGTACATTTGGTGTGTAAATAAGATACACATTACTTGTGCATATGTGTAATATACCAAATTTTTGAAAAGTTTTAATTTTTGAAAATTTAATAAAATAAATTATAATTTAAATGGATAAATTAAATTAATGATTTTAAATGAAAAATGAAGGGATTTTAATTGAAAAAGTGGAATATATATGTGATATATATGTAAAATATATACAACATATAAAAGTCAACACTTTTTAAAAGAAAAGTCAAAGTAAAAGGGTATTTTGGTAATTAAATTTTAGAAATTTAAAATTAATAAAATAATTCAAAAATAAATTATTTTTTAATGGAAGAGGGATTTTGAAATTTTAATTTATCAAATAAATTATTAAATTATTAATTATTAAATTATTTTAATATATATATGGTTTTAAATAAAGATGAAAAGAAAAAGAAAATTAAAAGTTGTCTTCATCTTCCTCTTCTTCTCACAAGGGCTGGCCACCATGGATGCAAGACCAAGGAATTTAATTCTTCCATACTCAATTTATTGAAGGATTTAGCAAGTTTAAAGTAGATTTTTGGTGATTTTCACCAAAATTAGTAAGTTTTCAACTTCTTTATTTGGATTTCATGAAAGTATGAATATGTGTGTTTTGGGTTTTTGAAGTTCTAAGATTTAATTGTCTATTTGGGTATGGATTAAGTTATTTTAAGTGATTACCAATGATTTTAAGGTTGGATTAAAGAAATGGTTGAGTTTGGGTAAGATTGGTGAAGAGAGAGAATTTTGGGTTATGGAACATTTGAGTTTTTGAAATCATGAGTTTTAATTGTGCAAAATGATTCCAAATGTGTTGTTTTGATGCATAAACAAGGATTTTAAAAGAAAATGATGGATTTAGTTAAGTTTGGATAGAGTTTGAAGATGGTAGTATTGATTTAGGGTTTTGGAAAAGTGAATTTTCAAAGAATGATTAATTGTTTGATTTTAATGCTTAAATCATGTTATTTAATGATATAAGTGGTAGAAATAAGATTGAAATGATAATTGGATTGAGTTGGAATGGAGATCCTTCAATGGTGAAGGTTATGCCATTTTAGGGTTTTGAACATAAGCATGTGGTTAATTAATATAATTGGTTTAAACATGTTAAAATATGTTTGTAATAATATAAATAAACTTAATATATTAAAATGAATGGCCTAGTATGAGAATTCAAAGTAAAAGTGAGGTTAGCCTTAAATTTTGAATTTTTGCTTGGATGGGGTTTAATTATGATTTAATATTGTAAATGCCATTAAATGTGATACTAAATGATTATTTGCTATCACATTTGGTTTAGGCATTGAGGGAGGTTGATTTGCATCATCCCAGTGGTGAAGGGCAAGTTGGAGGTTGTTTTAAGCTTGCTTTGGGTTGCTAGTGGAGGTATGTACAAACTTTGAATATATTGTTCATATTTGCATGACATTTGGGCTTAACACATTTTAGTTGGAAAATGTGTTAAGCTACTTGGTACATTGATTGTGTATGAATAATGTGCTATGACAATTGTAATGTCATATATGTGTTCAATGCATTGTGAAAAGCCATTGATAATGGCTAAATTGTGTAAAATGTGAATAATATGTGTATTATGTGAAAATACCCAAAGTAATTGGGTAATGTGTTGTGAATGCAAAAATGAGATATGT
Organism: Garcia nutans; assembly: GCA_947685225.1. Classification (NCBI taxonomy): domain Eukaryota; kingdom Viridiplantae; phylum Streptophyta; class Magnoliopsida; order Malpighiales; family Euphorbiaceae; genus Garcia; species Garcia nutans. The sequence continues at coordinate 7,771,352 of CANTUV010000013.1, forward strand.
GGTATAATGAAATGAATTGATAATTGATAAAAATGAGAAAAGTGAGAAAAATGAGAAAGATATGAAAAATGAGAAAAGTGAGAAAAAAAAATGTGAAAATAAGACAATGTGCCTAAATTGAATATGTGAAAATGAGAAAGAGATTAATAATGAGAAATATGAATAAATCAATGTGTCTAGTATGTTATTCATTTTTCAGAGTTCTGTGTTTGGCGGCATGCCTATGATTGCCTACGGGCTAGACACTAGGCGTCATTGTGAAAATATTTTTGAGGTGAAAAGACTGGATCGTAAGCCTCAAAAAAAATATTTAAAGCTAGGATGAGTGAAAAGACTGGGTCATTAGCTCATGCCTAGTTGGAATGTTCCATTGATATATTACCTACAGGGCTAGACACATGGTGTCATTATAGACCAAAACAGTAACTCTGAAATTTGAATAGCATATTAGTTGTCTTTGGGCCCATGTTTGTATTTGTTTATATGTGAATTGTGGATTGTGAAATAATTGAAGAGTATGAGAAAATGGAATGATGTGATGTTCATAAGCATTTTGCATTGGCATTACTTTACATTTTTATTATTATCAAAGTTTGTACCACCAGACTTCGGCTTAGCGCGAATGTAATTCGTCGCGCATGTGACATGGACATTTTGGCAGAGCCGAAGAGTTTTACTAGACCTGGTTGGGTCTAGGTTTGTATTTATTGAGCTTGAAGAGTTATTTTTGGGTACATCAAGATCAGAGTCAATTGCAAACATGTAGATATTTGATATTACAGTATATTTTGATATTATATATGTTATGATATGTTTTTGAAGTATATAATGTAAATTGTAAAGAATATTTTAAATAATTTAACTAGGATGAGATCTTATATGTGTTGTTAATATATATACCTATATATAAGTATTTTGAGAAAATATGGAGAAATTGAGAAGTATTGGTGAAATGGTGAATTAATTTTATTGGGAGTGTTTGTTTTATATAGGTTGTGTTTTGCTGAATTTTGGGAACGTCCAAATTACAGAAAAAACTCTGGCAAAATTTTTTCCAGAGTTTTTCATATAAAATGTTTATTTTTTGTTCCTATAACAACCAAAGAATATTTATATACTATTTAATTTTATATATTAGTATTTAAAATTCTAAATTTGAAATGTAAAAAAAAATTTATTAAACCGGCCGGTGATATTTTTTTACCGTATATGCATATTTTACATATGCTAGAAATATGTATTGTACGTATATAGGGTATAAGGGTATTACATTTATTTTGGTATTAGAGCCTAGATTTGAGGTTCTCAACCTAGGTGGATTGTTAGAGAGAGAAAATTGGAATTTAAAAAAATGATATTCAATTGTGATGCATGCATTGGCACTAGCAATTTATCTGATCCCTGATGTGGCAATGTCCTTTCGACATAACGGATATGAGTCGAGATGGCGTCTAGGTTATATATATCAGAGTGGCACAGTAGAAGCATCATTCTGGACCTTATGGATTAAAAATTTTTAGAACTTCTATTCGAAATTAAGATTCATAGTTGATTGAATTGATGAATAAGTGAAATTTAGAAAAATAATCTAGAAAATGATTTAAGATATGAAATAAAAAGTTTGAGAAATTGGCATGATAGTTACAGAAAATTCTATGTGTACTGCAACGTGATATTATTCGAATTTTTGGATAAATCGAGGAATTTTGGATAAGTTTAAAATTTTAATGGAAATATGTTAGAATCCAATAAATAAAAATTCATAATTTTTAAAGATGGATTTCTAATTAAGAAAAATAGAAGAACACAGATTGTTGGAACAGTTCCAGCAACTCATAATATGTAAAAATTGAGAAAAATATTTAAAAGCTATGGTAAACCAATCAAGAAAAATTCAAAAATTGACATAAAATATTATATGTATTCGTAGAACATATGGTTAAAAGTTTATGAATTTTTATTAAGGTTTAATACCTAAAAAAATGGATAACCAAGTGCTTCTAGAGGAATCAATAAAGAGATAAATTTTGTGGGTTTGGAAGATTTAATTTTTAAATATAGTAAATCAGCTTGGAAAAATATAAAATTTTAAATATAAGTCCATATATGTGTCAAGTGCACATGGATAAAATTTTACAAGTTTTTATAAAGATTTGGTAAGGAATACAAAAATTGAAAGTGAGATTGACATGAAACTAAGGAAGTCATACAACTTTGTGTACATGATGAATAAATAAATTTCATGAGACAAATGAATAAGAAAAATGATGAAAATTTATATATAGACGGATAGAAGTATGAAGAAGGAATATTGGGTTTTTAATAATTTAGAACAAAGAGTTCATAATTTTAAAAAAATCAAAGAGGGAAATGGTAAGTGATAGTGAATTGTTTATTATGAAAAAAAAAATGATGCATGATTTAGGGTTTAAGTATGTAAAATTAGGATATCTAAATGGATGATGTTAATTAGTGTAATGAAATGAATTAGTGTTGTTTAAAAGTAAATATTATGATCTTAAGGTTGGGAATGTGACATGGATGAGATTTGGTGAGGTTCATGTTGTTGATTGCATTATATGAAATTTGAATTTTTGAAATGGGTTTCCATAACTCTGAAAGTGATGTGTTTCAATGTTATATTAATATAAAAATAATGTTTATAAAGTTAGCTCTTGAAAATTAAATTAATAGAATGAAGTTTAAGTAAAGTAGTAAGTTGGAAATTTAGAGTTGTAAGGGAATTTCGATGAATATTGTTTAGATATTGATAGTTTAATGTTTAATAAGCATGGGAGTAATTTTGAATGAGTAATATTATTTATGAAAGTACTAACTAAGATGTAATGTGGGTGATAATATAGAAATTTATTATGAATAAAGGGAAATGACTAAGCAAGTAAAAATGAGTTACTTTAGGTAATTGATTTGGAAATGATGAAAATGGATATGAAGGGTATAATAATTGTAAAAACAAATGTGAGAGAGATGTCACATTAGAAATGTGACTAAGATTTATGTGAAGTGTTAAAAAATATCTATATATATAATAAGAAACTTATTTAAGAAATGGGCAATTAAATAAGAAAGATGTTAATTATGTTGTGGTCAGAGTGTATATATATGTTGAATTGATGAATAATTTAAGTAATGTCAAAAGAATGGGAAATGATAATATTCTCTGAAAGGTGATAAATGTTAACTTTGTATAGGTTGTATGTAAAAGAGGAATTGAGTATAATTGTATGATATGTGTGATGAGATTTTTCAATATGAACGCAATTATGATATGTAAGAAAATGTGGAAAGTAAGTCACATTGTGAATATGACTTACGAAGGTGCATGTGGATGATTAAAAAAAATGTTATCAAGTGTTTGTTACCTTATACAATTACTTGTCTAGTAATATTGAGAATGATATTGCATGTATTAATAGACCTAAGAGAGATTAGGTTTTGACTTGTGTAGATATAGGTCATGTGATGAAATTGAGATTGAGAATGGACCGGGGCAGCATTGGACGGTGAAATTATTATTGTAACAACTAAACTTGATGATTGTGTAGTGTTTTAGGCCCAAAGTATATGCGTGTAAATAAGAGATTGTAAGGAAAAGGAAAGTATAATGAAGAAAGTATGGAAGTGAAAAAAAAATAAAAATGAATGAAAATTTTTATAAGAGAGATTAGAAATTGAGTAATAAATAGAAATTGTGTAAAATTAGCATATGAACAAATGTGTATATGAAAGAGATGTTAATAATAATATTATTGAAACATGAGTTAAGCTAATGATGATCAAGTAATAAAAAGTAAATTGCATTGAAACAGATCTGAAATGAGTTAACTCATCATGTAGTAAGAGTTTAAAGAACTAATATGTGATTTTAAAGTGCCACGGGTGTGTGACCATTAAGTCTTGGGTGTAGTTTTGAGATAAGAGCTGTTTGAGAAAGAATTGTAGTGAAGGCGGTGTTTATTAGTAACCTACATACATGGGCTTAAGATTTTAATTTTTGAAAATTTAATAAAATAAATTATAATTTAAATGGGTAAATTAAATTAATGGTTTTAAATGAAAAATGAAGAGATTTTAATTGAAAAAGTGGAATATATATGTGATATATATGTAAAATATATACAACATATAAAAGTCAACATTTTTTAAAAGAAAAGTCAAAGTAAAAGGGTATTTTGGTAATTAAATCTTAAAAATTTAAAATTATTAAAATAATTCAAAAATAAATTATTTTTGAATGGAAGAGGGATTTTGGACTTTTAATTTATTAAATAAATTATTAAATTATTAAATTATTAAATTATTTTAATATATATATATATGGTTATAAATAAAGATGAAAAGAAAAAAGAAAATTAAAAGTTGTCTTCATCTTCCTCTTCTTCTCACAAGGGCCGACCACCATGGATGCAAGACCAAGGAATTTGATTCTTCCATACTCAATTTATTGAAGGACTTAACAAGTTTAAAGTAGATTTTTGGTGATTTCCACCCAAATTAGTAAGTTTTCAACTTCTTTATTTGGATTTCATGAAAGTATGAATATGTGTGTTTTGGGTTTTTGAAGTTCTAAGATTTAATTGTCTATTTGGGTATGGATGAAGTTATTTTAAGTGATTACCAATGATTTTAAGGTTGGATTAAAGAAATGGTTGAGTTTGGATAAGATTGGTGAAGAGAGAGAATTTAGGGTTATGGAACATTTGAATTTTTAAAATCATGAGTTTTAATTATGCAAATTGATTCCAAATGTGTTGTTTTGATGCATAAACAAGGATTTTAAAAGAAAATGATGGATTTAGTTAAGTTTGGATAGAGTTTGAAGATGGTAGTATTGATTTAGGGTTTTGGGAAAGTGAATTTTCAAAGAATGATTAATTGTTTGATTTTAATGCTTAAATCATGTTATTTAATTATATAAGTGGTGGAAATAAGATTGAAATGATAATTGGATTGAGTTGGAATGGAGATCCTTCAATGGTGAAGGTTATGCCATTTTAGGGTTTTGAACATAAGCATGTGGTTAATTAATATAATTGGTTAAAACATGTTAAAATATGTTTGTAATAATATAAATAAACTTAATATATTAAAATGAATGGCCTAGTATGAAGATCCAAAGTAAAAGTGAGAATAGCCTTAAATTTTGAATTTTTGCTTGGATGGGGTTTAATTATAATTTAATATTGGAAATGCCATTAAATGTGATACTAAATGATTATTTGCTATCACATTTGGTTTAGGCATTGAGGGAGATTGATTTGCATCATCCCAGTGGTGAAGGGCAAATTGGAAAGATAGGATTGGAGGTTGTTTTAAGTTTGCTTTGGGTTGCTAGTGGAGGTATGTACAAACTTTAAATAAATTATTTATATTTGCATGACATTTGGACTTAATGCATTTTGGTTGAAAAATGTGTTAAGCTACTTGGTACATTGATTGTGTATGAATAATGTGCTATGACAATTGTAATGTCATAAATGTGTTAAATGCATTGTGAAAAGCCATTGATAATGGTTAAATTGTGTAAAATGTGAATAATATGTGTATTATGTGGAAATACCCAAAGTAATTGGGTAATGAGTTGTGAATGCAAAAATGAGATATGTGATATAATGAAATGAATTGATATTGATAAAAATGAGAAAAGTGAGAAAAATGAGAAAGATATGAAAAATGAGAAAAGTGAGAAAAAAATGTGAAAATAAGACAATGTGCTTAAATTGAATATGTGAAAATGAGAAAGAGATTAATAATGAGAAATATGAATAAATTGTGTGTCTAGTATGTTATTAAATTTTCAGAGTTCTATGTTTGGCAGAATGCCTATGATTACCTACGGACTAGATGTTGGGCGTCATTGTGAAAATATTTTTGAGGTGAAAAGATTGGGTCGTAAGCATCAAAAACAAATATTTAAAGCTAGGATGAGTGAAAAGGCGGGGTCATAAGCTCATGCCTAGTTGGAATATTCCATTAATATATTGCCTACGGGGCTAGACAAATGGTGTCATTATAGTCCAAAACAGTAACTCTGAAATTTGAATATCATATTAGTTGTCTTTGAACCCATGTTTGTGTTTGTTTATATGTGAATTGTGGATTGTGAAATAATTGAAGAGTATGAGAAAATGGAATGATGTGATGTTCATAAGCATTTTGCATTGGCATTACTTTACATTTTTATTATTATCAAAGTTTGTACCACTAGGTTTCGGCTTAGCGCAAATGTAATTCGTCGCGCAAGTGACATAGAAGTTTTGGTAGAGCCGGAGAGTTTTACTAGACCTGGCCGGGTCTAGGTTTGTATTTATTGAGCTTGAAGAGTTATTTTTTGGTACATCAAGATCAGAGCCAGTTGCCAGCATGTAGATATTTGATATTACAGTATATTTTAATATTATATATGGTATGATATATTTTTGAAATATATAATGTAAATTGTAAAGAATGATTTGAATAATTTAGTTAGGATGGGATCTTATATGTGTTGTTAATATATATACCTATATATAAGTATTTTGAGAAAATATGGAGAAATTAAGAAGTATTGGTGAAATGATGAATTGTTTTTATTGGGAGTGTTTGTTTTATGCAGGTTGTTTTTTGCTGAATTTTGGGAACGTCCAAATTATATACAAAACTATGGCGAAATTTTTTCCAGAGATTTTCATATAAAATGTTTATTTTGAATTCCTATAACGAGCAAAGAATATCTATATACTATTTAATTTTATATATTTAGTATTTGAATTTCTAAATTTGAAATGTGAAAACAATTTTTATTAAACCAGTCGATAATATTTTTGTACCGTATATGCATATTTTACATATGCTAGAAATATGTATTGTACGTATATAAGGTATTAGGGTCTTACAAATCAAGTCATCCACCTCTTTTTTTTTTCGGCCCATTCGAGTGGGGACTCCATTTTCTCCGAGCTTAGGCTCGTGTTCTCTAAGGCTTTGAGCCTAACAGTGCTGAAGTCGCAAGAACCATTCCATGCAAGAGTGGGAGCGAAAATCCCCGCTCACAAATCTGATTTCGATTCACTTAGTATGGATAAAGATGCCCTAGCTCCAGAAAATAATAAAGTGATTAGTAGGATCGAAGCATTAGAAAACAAGGTCGATCGCAATCATGCCGAAGTACTCAGACAGTTGGAACAAATCAATAGCAACTTGGCTATGATTCTTAGCCTCAATCCTTCGGCCACATCATCATCACAACCTCCACATGTGGCTTTGACTAGTTTCAACCTATTAAACATTTAGTTTATTTTGTTTGTTTCTTCTATTTTCGGATGTTTTGGTTATTATTTCTATTTACTGTTTTTAGTTATTAAAACATTATGTTTTACTATGTTCTATTTAATGTTATTTTGTTTTGGAATAATTAATGTTTTTGGAAAGGACGAGGTACCACTTTGTCTCACATAGAAAAGCAATGGAAAATAGGTCTTACCTTAACCTTCTTCTTTTAAATTATGCTTTTTTACATTAAGGACAATGTCAATTTTTAAGTGTGGGGTGCAAAGTTTTTATTTTAAATTGAGTTACTTTGTTAATTGAAGTACCTTATTTTATATTATTTTTTAGAATGATGAATAGTTCAATTGTTGTAAGAATTTTGATAGATGACCTTTTAATTTCTGAAGCATGAATTGAGAATTAGATAAAATTGGTGCTTATTGTTGATTTGGATGGATATTCTTTGCATTACCTACTAACTTGTAAGGAAATTGAGCTTAAGTTGGATACCAACTTATTATTCCTTGTGTGTGAACATCCTTGATCAATGAATTGCTAAAACTTGCTTTGACATTCATTTTGAGACCACATAAAAATTTTAATTAGACATTAATATGATTAAGTCAATCAGGAGTACTCATTTTAGCTTAAAAGTCCAACTTTATATATGACCTTGGTTCGCCAATTTTGAATCTATTTCATTTTTTCTCTTCTTTCTTTTTCGCAAGTTATTATGGTTTATGGGTGTGTTTAGTTAAGTTTGTTTGAAGTGGAAAATGGTGGAAGTAAGAGGTTTGTTGGATGTGTTATTGTTATAGCCGAAATCAGGATTTTTGGCCTGACACACCCATGAGCACGGAGCGTGTCACAGCTTCTGTGTTGTAGTAGCAATTACACGTCCAGTGACACACCCATGTCACTGAGTGTGTCATAGATACTGTGTTGAGGGAGGATTGACACGGCCAGTGACACGCCCATGTCACTGAGCGTGTCAAAGCTTCTGTGTTGTGAGTTTAGGGCACGGTCAGGGACACGCCCGTGTTGTTGAACGTGTCATGTGTAGAGTTTGCCCTAGTTGATTTTTATCTATATTATCTCATGTGTATCTTTAAGTGAGCGTGTATCATCCCTTTTTGGATTAGGTTTTGAAGAGAGTTGAGTTGCCCTAATCCTAGTGTTGAGAATTTTTGGAAGAGGAGTTTGGTGTTGTGTGAGGTGTACTTGAGGTAAGTACAAACCCTATATGATTGTATGTATTTGCATGACTATGGGACTTAACACATTTGATTAGAAAATGTGTTAAGTTATTTATTGTATTGTTGATGTGTGAGAAATGTGCTATGTGTGTATTATGTGTACTATGGGGAATGTATGTTAAAGATTTTAAATATATGAATAATGTAATTTGCTATGTATATCTCAATGATGAAATATGAAACTATTATAAATGGATATAAAGGTGAAATGTGAAGATATGATGATCATTCAAATTATATGTACAATGTAATTGGTTGTGTATACCCTAATGATGAGATGTGAAGCCATTGTTGTTGGCTATAATGATGCAAATGAAATAATTAGGGCATGGTTGCCTAAATGATTATGAGGAAATGAGAATGGAATTTATAATGAAATAATAAAAGAATTGTATGTCTAATGTGTTATTCACTTTTCAGAGTTTTGTTGTTGGTGGCATGCCTAATAGTAACAATCTCTTGAAGCTGGGTTGGGCTTAATCCTTGAAGCCAAGTTGGGTTGAAGTTTAGCATGCTTAACTCCCCTTGAAGCTTGGTTGGGTCTAGTCCTTGAAGCCTAGTTGAGATGTTACAACCCTTGAAGCTAGGTTGGGTTTGGTTCTTGAAGCCAAGTTGGGTTGATGCTTAGCATGCTTTGCTCCCCTTGAAGCTTGGTTGAGCCTAATCCTTGAAGCCTAGTTGGGATAATGATAAATGTGATAATTAAACCAAAACATTAACTCTGAAAGTTGAATGGCATATTAGTTTCTTTTGGGCCCATGCTTGTCTTTGTTTAAATGTGATTCATGAATGGTGAAATAAAATAAATAATATGATTTAATGTAAGCTTTGAAATATGATATATGAATGTGTGACATTAGCATTATATTAAAGCATATTGTTATTAGCGCGATTGTGGTTCATCGCGCAGATGACAGGGTAGAACCGGAGAGTTCAGCTAGACCGAGTTGAGTCTAGACTTTGAAGTGTTGATTGTGGGCTTAAAGATCAGAGACAAACTGCCAAACATGTATAAATTTTTATGTTTTGTAAACATGGATTTTGATGTATTTATATATGTAAATACCACTACATTTTCCGCTGCATAATGAATAAATGTTTTATCTAGTGTAGTTTATAATATAATTTGAATGTTTTAAGTTTTCTTATAATGTTGTTAAAATTGAATGTTTTGTTTGCTTATTATAAACTGTGGCACTCCTGTATTCAGTATACGTATATTACAAGTGTAGTAGTATGTAGTGTGCGTATACGGGGTATACGGGTGTTACAGACATGATCAAGATGCTTACTAGCTTGGCCATGTCCCTCATCGAAGGCAAGAAACTCATGAAGAAAAGAAGGAAAAGAAGTAGCCAATGACACACCCAAGAGACACATCCAGGACAAAACCAACTTGGTCGTGTCCTTAGGAAGATTTGGGCAGAAGAGAACACATCCATAAGCATTTTGTATTGGCCTTACTTTACAGTTTTATTATTATCAAAATTTCTACCGCTAAGCTTTTAGCTTAGCCCGGTTATAATTCGTCTCGTAGGTGACATGGGCTATTTGGTAGAGCCGGAGAGTCCTACTTGACCTAATTGTATCTAGGCTTGCATTTATCGAGCTTGAAGTGTTCTTGGATACATCAAAATCAAAGCCATTTGCCAGCATGTATATATTTGATATTATAGTATATTTTGATATTATATATATTATGTTTATTTTTGAAGTATATATTGTAAATTGTAAAGAATGTTTTGGATAATTTGTTTAAAATGGAATTCTATATGTTTTGTTGATATATATATATATACATGTATGTATGTATATCTATGTATAAATATTTTGAGAAAATATGGAGAAATTGAGAAGTATTAGTAAAATAGATATTTGATTTTATTGGGAGTGTTTGTTTTATGCAGGTTGAGTTTATTAAATTTTGGGATGTCTAATTTACAGACAAAACTCTGGCGAATTTTTTTTTTAGAGATTTTCATATAAAATGTTTATTTTGGATTTCTATAATAAATAAAAAATATTTATATACTATTTAATTTTATATATTTAGTTTTTAAAATTTTAAATTAGAAATATGAAAATTTTTTATTAAATAGGTCTGTAACATTTTTGTACTATATATGCATATTGTACATATGCTGAAAATATATATTATACGTATATAGAGTATAATGGTATTACAATTACTCTGAATTAAATTATTATTATATCTTTAATAAATTTTTAATATATAATTATAAAATATCGTACGTATAATAAAATTTTTATAGCATAATAAAAAATTGCATCCATGCATTGCTTAGGCATGTGAGGATAATATAATTTAATAATATATTTTAAAATTTTAAAAATATATAATTCTTAACTTTCATAATAAATTAATTATAAATTATATAATTAATTTATAATAATAATTAATTTATATATTTTAGAAATTTAAAAAATAAAATAATAAAATATATAATTTTTGACATTCTTAATATATATATACACACACACCTCATCATCATCATCATCATCATCAAATTTTAAAAATGCTAACTCATATTTTTTTTCTTTTTTTAATTAATTTTAATAATTTTTAAAATTTTAATAGTTAATAAATTATAATTATGACTTTTAATTTTTATAAATTAAATACATATTAATATAATTTAAAAATATATTTATATTTTTTAGAAATTTAAAAAGTTAAAAAATGTAAAAATCTTAACATTCATAATAAATTAATTACAAATTAAATACTTTATTTATAATAATAATTAATTTTTATGTTTTATAAATTTAAAAAATCAAACAATAAAGCATTATATGGTATCACTATATATATATATATATATATATATAATGTGAAAAAAAAAAAAGAAGAAGAAGCAAAAATAGTATTTATTGTATTTAGTAAAAAAATTTATCAATATATGAACATAAAAGATCATGTATTTAATAAATGACTAATAATATTTTTTGACTCAAATTATTAATTTATAAAGATAAAAAGTAATCTATTTAATAAATTATTAATATTTAAAATTATTAATACTTAAAAATAAAAGCTCATATATTTAATAAATTATTAATAAATATTTTAACTAAAACTATTAATAAACAAAGATAAAAGGTCATATATATAATAAATTATTAATTAATTTTTACCTAAAATTATTAATATATATAAATAAAAGATCTTATTTGATAAATTATTAATATATGATGATAAAATATCTTATACATAATAAATTTATTAATAAAAATTGAAAATAAATAAAAAGTTGATTATCACATAATGTATATATAATACAAAAATATTATGTTTTATAGTTATTATTTGTGTTACATAATTTATTATATGAAAATATTAATATATAAAGATAAAAAGTTAGATCGTATTTTAATTTTATTTTCTACAACTATATCATTTGTTGCTAATTATATTAAATTTAAATTTTATTGACAAAAATTATTAATATATAAAAATAAAATGTCATATAATTAATAAATTATTAATATATAAATATAAAATATCATATATATAATAAAATTTTTATAATAACATAAAAAATACACACGCTCATTACGAAGACATGCGACTAGTTATACATATAAAAACCAATGATTAAAGAAGTGTTGAAATTTTGACACGTTATCAATTTTTTTAAATAATAATATTTAATTTTTCCTTTTTTAATTAAATTTTATTTAATTTTAACAATTCATATAAAATTTAAATTTTAATATTTATTATATTTGTGACTATAAATATTCTATTAAATAATTATATATTAATATAATTTCATAATATTAATTAAATAAATTATATTTATAACTTTTAATTTTTTATAAATTACTATAAATTAATTACACATTAATATAATTAAATATTATTGATTAATTTATATATTTTTTAAGAAATTTAAAAAGTTAAAAAAAATATGGCTCTTAACCTTTCTAATAAATAAATTATAAAATAATTTATTAATTTATAATAATAATTAATTTATATATTTTTAAAAATTAGAAAAATTAAACAATAAAATATATAAATTATTTACAAAATATAATTTAATTATACATTAATATAATTTAATAATATATTTATATTTTTTTAAAGAAATTTTAAAGGTTAAAATATATAACTCTTAACAATCATAATAAATTAATTATAAATTAAATAATTTATTTATAATAATAATAATTAATTTACATATTTTAGAATTTTAAAAAATTAAATAATGAAATATATAATTTTTGATATATATATATAAACACATCATCAAATTTTAAAAAGAGCTTACTCACATTATTTCTTTTTTAATTAATTATAATATTTTTAAAACTTTAAATTTAATAATTAATAAATTATATTGTTGGCTTTTAATTATCATAAATTAATTACACATTAATATAATTTAATAATATATTTATATATTTTTTAGAAATTTAAAAAATTTAAAAATATAAAATTTTTATCATTCATAATAAATTAATTATAAATTAAATAATTTATCTATAATAATAATTAATTTTAAAATTTTAAAATTTTAAAAAATTAATCAATACAATATATGATTTTTGGCATTTCTAATATATATATATATATATATATAAAGCATTATATAGTGCTACATAATGTGAAAAATAATAGTATTTATTGCATTTAGTAAAAACTTATCAATTTATGAATATAAAAGATCATCTATTTAATAAAAGTTTTAATAAAATTTTTAATTTAAATTATTAATTTATAAAGATAAATACAATATATTTAATAAATTATTAATACGTGAAAATAAAAAGGTTCATATATTTAATAATTATTAATATAAATTTATAATTAAAATATTAATATATAAAGATCAAATATCATATATTTAATAAATTATTAATAAATATTTTAACTGAAAATATTCATATATGAACATAAAAGATCATATATATATATAATAAAATTTTAATAAATTAATAATTATTAATAAATTTTTAACTGAAACTATTAATATATGTAAAAACAAAAGATCATATATTTGATAAATTATTAATATATGAAGATAAAATATTTTATATATAAAATATTAATTGATTAAAATTAAAAAATAATAAAAAATAAATTATCACATAGTGTGTATATATAATACAAAAATATTATGTATTATAATTATTTACTTATTTATATATTATTTGTATCTTATAATTTATTATATGTAACTAAAAATATATAAAAATAAAAAGTTAGATCATATTTTATTTTTATTTTATACAATTATACTAATGATTGCTAATTATATTAAATCTAAAATTTATTGAGTAAAACTATTAACATATGAAAATAAAATATCACATATTTAATAAATTATTAATATATAAATATAAAATGTTATATGTAAAATAAAATTTTTATGACATGATAAAAAATCATATCCGTGCATCACGCAAGTTTGTGACTAGTTTATAAATAATTCATTTAAAATGAAATATTCCAAGTAATTAATGTTTCATGCTATAACTATGATCCACAATTAACACACCATCATATGAATTAGATTCACAATTAGTTTTAACTAGACGTAAACCAGTGCAATGCATGGATTTATTTTTTATATAGTATTTTATATATTTCAATTATAGTTATCATATGTTATCATATGTTATGTTTAATTTTTTTATAACAATATTTTTTTTAAAGTCCTAAAAAAATTTATTAGTATAATATACTATTAGTATAAATTTTCATTAATTTAGTTTAATTTATAAAAAAAAATTAATATAAATTTTGGTTATGTAAAATTAATTTTTTAAAAAAAAATTATTAAATAGAATATCATAATTATTATATTTTCATAATTTTGTTGTTGCATTTTTAATTTCACCATAATATTTTATACGAAATATTAAATATTATCGTTGAATTAGATTCTTAAATGTATTGGCTTATTTTTATTATTTAATGAGTATAATAATATAATTATATAATGTTAATATTAATTTATATAGTATTATAGTGTTATAATAAGAATATTTTTCTATCACATTTACAAACAAAAAAATATATCTAAATTTAGATTAAATAGTATATTAGATTGTCCAAAGTGCATTATAACACCTAACTCTAATTCCTTCATAATAATATCTATATAATCGATTAACAAAATTTAATTTAAAAAGTACATTTAGTACTACACGCACACTGTTATTAAAAAATTAAAATTTATTTTATTTAGTGTTTAAACAGAGAAAAATTATCTTTAATTTTTATTTTTAAGTATAATTTCGTAAGAAAGTAAAAGCTTTAAAAATTTATGATAAAACCAGAAATCTAATTTATACAAATAGTTTTAAACTCAATTCTAAACAAAATTATCAATATATCCATATTAATTTGTGGTCATTAGATCAATGGCTAAAAATTATTTTGGTAGAAGTTGGCTAGTTGTATTCAATTTAAATTTGTTTCAACTAACATGTGTGAAAACTTTTTTTTTCTTTATTGAAAAATCTCATTATTCTAAGTTCAAATGAATTTTAATTATAAATATTAATTGTTCTCCAGTGTAAGTTGATAAATATATATTTTTTTATTTATAAATTATATCATATTTATCATTTTAATAAATCAATTGATATATAAAAATATCTATTATATCTATATTTAATATTACTTATTAAAATATTTAATGACTATATTTTATATTAAAACAATATATATATTAAAGAAAAATTATGTAATTTATATTTTTAATAAAAATAACTATGTTCTCATTATTATGAAATGAAAACATGTCTATAATAAAATATAATTCTCTAGCAAATTGTGTAATGGATTTGACCTTTGTTTGAAAAAAAAATTATTTGTATTTTTTATTTTACTCACAAATATTTAATTCTAAATTCATATGCAAAAGAGAATTTTTAATTTTATATAAATTTTATAGTTTTGAATTAAATTAAAAAATCAAACTTAATATTTATATATTATGTAAAGTAGTATGTAAAATTATGATACTTTCTCTATTATAAAGAGAGTTATCCAACATATACCTAATAGGTAAAAAATAATTTGTAATAATACTAAAAAAAAAGACTATCGATTATATAAGATATAATGAGTTGGTGACTGCTTTATAGAAAAAATTAATTATAAAATTAAATTATAAAATTGATATTAAAATAAAAAATTAATTATAACATTTTTGTAATAAAAAATAATAAAAATAGAGAAAACAAGTATTGAAAGTAAGAATTTTAAATTTACTATAATTGTGTGTCTTTGCATCCAACATAGCTTCTTTATATGATTTTTTTTATGATACAAATTTTTATAATTTAAAGAATTTGCAAATTTATCAAAATTTTTATTACGTTACTTTTCATTTGATTCCTCATAGTAAATTTATAGAGGGTTTTGAATAATCTAAACTAATTTAAAGGGATATATAATATTAAAATAAATAATTAAATGAAGAAATATTTCATAAGTGAATTAAATGATGAAGATGAGATGTTAAATATTTAATATATTAATAAATTATTAATTATAGATAATTATTGATACATATTTTAATTAAAACTCTTAACATACGAAGATAAAAAGTCATATTTAATATATTATTAATAAATTAATAATTTTAATAAGTAATAATTACTAATGAATTTTAAAATTGAAATTATTAATTAATGCATGAAGATAAAAAGTCACATATTTATATTTAATAAATTTTTAGTTTTTATCCTAGATATATCTATAAATTATTATGAATGTTAAGAGTTTTAAATTTTTTAACTTTTTAAATTTCTAAAAAATATATAAATATATTATTAAATTATATTAATGTATAATTAATTTAATTATATTTATATGTAATTAATTTTTAAAAATTTAAAAGTCACAAACATAATTTATTTAATTAATATTATTAAATTATATTAATTGGTAGCTATTTAATAGGAGGTTAGTAGTCACAAATATAATAAATAATAAATAATATATTTTATATTTTATATAAATTATTAAAATTAATTAAAAATTAATTAAAAATAAAAATGAGAGAATATTATTTAAAAAATTGATGATGTGTCACTCTTTTAACACTTATTATATCATTGGCTTGTTTGTATATATATATATATATATATAATATAGATACTCCTTAATTAATTTAATGAAACTGTAGGTCTGTTTTGGAAATATTTCAAGGGATAATTACAAAACTAATCTAAAATACACTTATCTTATCAAATATACGGTATCATTTTTCTTTTTTTAATTTTATAAAATTCATCTTTCATATTAACAAAAGTACGATGGGCCATAAGTTAATAACTATACAGTCTACAAATCATTATAAACGCACCTGCTTACTAGTTTTTTTTTTAATATCAAAGTGTACTAAATTGAATTATTTTTTATTTTATTAATTTAGTTTATAAATTATTAATTTTGAGATCTATTTAAATAGATAATAAATTAAAATTATTATTAAATATTTAACTCAGAGTTTCAAATATAAAATCATAAAAATATATGTTAAATTATAAATATTTAATAATTTCAAATGACTAACAATAGGTCTAAGCAGTAAAAATAATAAATATTTTAAATTTTCAAAATTTTTTTAAAAAAAATCTTTGATAAACATCAACTTTATTAAATAAATTATATTATAAACCAACTTACTAAACAAACATAAAAAAAAAATCAATTGATTAGTTTATTTTTTTAATTATCATTAAATCTTAAAAAAAATTAAGAATAGTTTAACATTTTCCCTTTAAAATATTAGTAGTAGTTCCCGTAATCCAAGTAAATTTTATTTCCCTACCAATAAAATTTAAGATGCTCTTTTTTTCCTAACTAATGACAAATAATTAATTGTATTAAGATATATTAAATATCTTATATAAATTTTTGCAATTGAGAAATAACTACATTCACCTTTTTCTTTTATAAAATATAACATATATTGTCATTTTTTTAGTTTCTTTTTTTAAATACCCACATATAATATTATTTTAAATGAAAATATATATAACATATACCAACATATACTAACAGATACCGGTATATATCGACAGATATTAATATATACTAATATATACTGACAGATATCAATAGATAGCACAGATACTAAAATATATTTATATATATTTAACATATATTTAGTTAAATAAATATATAACCACAAATAAATAAATATATAAAATAGTTATATATCCACTTATAACCACATATATTGGCATTCTTTAGTTAAAGTATATGTGACATATACCAATATATACATACACATATATACTATATACATATCTACTTATATATAATATATATTAATATATACTAATATATACTAACATATACTAATATATACAAATATATATTAATATAAACCAATATATACCGATATATGTAACATGCACTGTTATTATTTTGCAATATATATCCACATATATCTAATTATATATAATATGTACTAACATATATTACATAATATTATTAAAAATGAACAAAATCTACATGTCCTTTCATTGTGGTGTGAGTTTCTTTGAGAATTAAATATTATATCTTATAATATGTTATATAATGAATAGTTTGATATTTATATGTAATATTTTTTGACAAAAAAAAGAAAATAAAAATACTTAATAGCAAAAACAATTTTTAATTAAAGATAAACTAATCAATTAATTATAAAAATAAAATGTAATTAATACTCCTTAATCCATATCAGTTATCTTAAAACCTTAAATGAAAAAAGTAAAAGGAATAATAAATTAATTTTGTAGCAATAAAGCATTAAAATAAGAAAAGATAAAAAGAAAAGAAGAGTATAGTATAGTTGAAAGTAACTGAGAGTAGGGAAAAAATAGACAGAAAAAAGGAAAGGAGACTCTAGTGCACTTGAAAGTAATTGAGAGTAAGAAAAATTAGAAAGAAAAGATAAAAAATAGAGGACAAAAAAAGAAGGAAAAGTTAAAAAGTAAGAACCACACAAATAAGTTGTTATAAAATGGAGAAGAGAGATGGAGGACCATATGCCGTAAATTTAAAAAGAAAAAGTAAAGGGACAGCTATAAATGAAAAATAAAAAGTTTAAAAGTGAACAGAAAAAATATAGGTAGTACTTTGAAAATGAAAATTAAAAGATAATAAATTATGTGATTTCTTCATATTCCAATACTTAAGTTTTACCAATATAATTTTGGGCTCAAGCTCATTTTCAAAATCTCAATTGTAAAACATTTGGACTAACAATCTAACTAAAAAATATATATAAAGGAATATTTATAAAAATAATCCATAAAGTAAATTATTTTTCGATTTTATGACGTTTTAAAAAAAATTCAAATTTACGCTACTTTGACTTTTTGTTTATAAAAAATACTGTAAAAGATGTAAACCTCTTTTGTTCACTTTTTTATTGAAACATCTTTTTTCCTTTAAAAAGATGTGAACTATTACACTATAGCCATAGTTGAAACATATTTTCTACTTTTTTAAAATTTTTAATGTATTCTGTAGCTTTTTGGATTTTTTTTTAATTTTTTCATTTCTTTTACCTATTTATTAATATTTTAAAAAATTTTATATAATTAAAAATTAATTAATTAATTAACTTAAAATATAATTTATGTTAATTAATTTTAAATTATTTTTCACACATACATTTTTATATATTTTATTTAATTCATATTTTTTAAAATAGCATATACTATAAAATTATTTAAAATTATTTTTTAATATATAATAAAATTCACACATACAAATATATATATATATAACATATACTCACATATAACTATATATATATTATTATATGTAATATATATCGATATATAACTAAATATACATCATTTTTATATTCTTATTATTTTTTAAAATTTAACAAATATATATTATTATATTAATTGATTTGCAAAAGAAATATAAATATATAACTGATATATGCTATTATATGTTCATATATGTTATATATCATAATATATATCAGTTGATTTACAATAAAATATCAATATACAAACTAATATATGTTGATATATGTTTATATATATTAGATATAGTAACATATATTAGTTGGTATACACAAAAATATATATCAATATACAAACTAATATATGCTGTTATATATTTATATGTATTATATATAATAACAAATATCAATTGATATGAAAAAATATACATACAAACTAGTATATACTGTTATATGTTTATATATGTTATATGTAACAACATATATCGGTTGAGATGAAAAAAAAAATTAATATACAAACTAATATATTGTGTTATATATTCATATATATTACATATAACAACATATATTAGTTGAGATTGAAAAAAAAATGACAATATAAAACTATTATATATTGTTATATATTCGTATATGTTACATATAACAAGATATATCAGTAGAGTTAAAAAAGAGATATTAATATACAACTATTATATACTGTTATATGCTCATATATGTGATATATAGCAACATATATCAGTTCAGTTCCAAAAAAAAATATCAGTATATAATTTTTATATGTTGTTATATGTTCGTATATATTATATATAACAATATATATCGGTTGATTTGAAAAAAAATTTAAGTATAAAACTGATATATGATATTATATGTTCATATATCAGTTGATTTGAAAAAAAAAATATCAATATACAACTGATATATACTGTTATGTAATATCTTTATACAAAAAAATAAGTATATATTATTATATATAACTTATACAGACACATATTTAAATATATAATATTTTTATACATTTATTCATTTAAAATTTAACACATATATGTTGTTATTTATAACATATATTGATATACAACTAAATATATATTATTTTTATACTCTTATTCTTTTGATATTTAGTACGTATATATTATTATATGTAATATATAATGGTATATATCGATATATATTGACGTATACCTATAGAAGCCGATGTATACCAACATATTTTGTTATTCTTTAATTAAATTATAGGTAACATATATCGATATATACTGTCATAATCTATTATTCTTTAGTATCATACTTTAGTATAAACGATTATATATTGTTTATTAAATTTTAATATCATACTTTATTTAATTTTAATTATTATAATTTATTATATTATTGACATTCAAACACTTTGATGAAAAAGTTAAAAATTGATTTTTTTTGAAGTATTTTAACAAACATTTTGAATGAATTATTGTGAGCGTAGATTTTCGTCCCCACTTCTAGTGGAATGGTTCTTGCGACATTGGTTCCGTCAGGCTCTGGACCTTAGAGAACATAGACCTAAACTCGGAGAATAGAAGTTACCACTCGGACGGGCCGGGAAGATATAAAGGGGTGGATGACTCGATTCCTAAGGAATCCCCAGCCCCCTATTGGATTTGGAAAGTTGGGTACGTATATGGAATGTGAGAATGATCCAACACTCCCATAACGCCCGATTCATTTAAACCAGCCTCCTTTTCAGGTCTAAACATTATTAAATTATTAGATTATTGTAATATGATCCATATTACAAGCAATTAAAGTAAATAAACATCCATCATGTTATGAATTAAACGATCAAACAAAATGGACATCCATATAAGATGAAAACATGCTCTCACAACCATTCAATGTCCACAATATAAGTAAATCAAAATAGTACTCTCACCAATTAGTGAAAATATGTTCTTCACAATGGTCCAAAAATCCTTGAAAATATATAGATAAAATAAATAAGGCACCCACGTAAATGAAAACATGCCTTTTACATCTCCTTTAAAATCTAAATAATAAGTAAATATAGTTTGATTAAATAAAATAAGTAATAAAACAATCAAAGTGAATCATCCATCATAAAGCATGTAATAATAAATCTCATCATCCATCACATAATAAATTAAAATTAAATTAATAAAATTAGGGTAACAACATCAATTAGGGTTTTATAATGCAAATTGTGGTTTTATTATAAGAATCTAAGGTTTTATTGGAAAACTAAAGTGTAGATCTAAAACTAGGGTTTGGTCGATCAAATTAAGGTTTTGGAATGAAATTAGGGTTTAAAATATAAATTAGGATTTTAGTTTAAAACTTAGGATTTTAAAATATAAATCAGGGATTTAGTTTGGAAATTAGGATTTTAGATCATAGTGTAAACACAATCAAAACAATAATAAGTTAAAAAGAAAAATATAATGAACTTGCATAAGGAAGATGATATTCTGTTAAATTAAATAATGAATTCGGTTGAAGGAATTTATGACTTCGTTTGTTAGCTCCATGAAATTAATTCTATTGAACCAAACTTTGTTTAAACACCTCAATCTAGAGAAATTGAACCGTGATGATACTACTGTCTGCTTGGATCAATTGGTTTTGGCTGAGTGAAACAATCATTGGATTGTCGTTGTTTAGCTACTTCCTCCTTTATTTCTATCTTTCTTTCATTTTGCTTTATGTCTCTCTTTTATTTTTAATTCACGAAATCTAATTGCTTAGCTCTTTGTGACTATGTGCTTGTTCAAGGTGGCCCTCTGTTCATTTTTGTGGCTGTCGATCACTAAAGCTCCCCCCTCTCAAGGTCCATTACTCTTCTATTTATAAACAAAATTAGGGCAACCCCCAGTTAAGTTATTCTAATAGAATTCTAATAGACTAAGGAAAGGTCTGAAGCATTCGAATCTAAGTGAACTTAAAATTCTTTGAGCTGGGACCAGGTAACTTTGCCTAATTCGACATGAACAATGATTCATATCGATTTGCTAGCCAATTCGATATGAGTTGAGGCTTATATCGAATTGGCACAAACTAATTGGACATGAGTCAAACGCACATGTCGAATTGGCACAGTTGGACATGAGTCTTAAGCTCATGTCGAATTGGCACACTAATTCGACTTGAATTTAATTTAATGGATCGGGCAAAGTCGGTTTGTGCCCTTTAATTTGATTTAATTTTAAACAGAATTAATAGGGGCTTTGAAATTGAAACCAAACTCAATTCAAGCCTTTAAAATTGGACCAGGCTAGGTTTAAACCTCTTTAAAATTGAATTATACCTAACTTGGCCCTTTTAATTTAGACTGAACTCATTCAGGGCCAAAATTAAAGATCTACAGTTTTGCTTCCTACTTAAACGATCTTAGATTTCAGTAGAAGAGAGTGAAAAATAATTTATCTTGATAGTGCTAATCTTGGACATTTTGAGCTGAATCAAAAAATAACAATGGAATTAATTTGATAGGTCGGGTTTTGGACCCGTAACATCCTGGTTTGGTTTTTGGACTCGTAACTTAGTTTGGGTTTTGGACCCATGATTTGGTTTGAGTTTTGGACCCAGACTTAGTTTGGATTCCTGAACTGTGAGTTGGTTTGGATTCTGAACTAGACTGGTTTGGGTTCTGGATCCATAATATCTTAATTTAAGTTCTAGACCTGTGAGTCAATTTGGGTTCTAGACTAGAGAATTGGTTTAGGTTCTGGACCCGTGAGTTGCTTTGGCTTCTGGACCCATGATTTGGTTTGGGTTCTAGACCCATTAGTTGATTTGGCTTCTAGACCCACGAGTTGGTTTGGCTTCTAGACCCATGAATTGATTTGGGTACTAGACCCGTGAATTGATTTGGGTTCTGGACCTGTCAATTGGTTTGAGTTCTAGATCCGTGAATTGATTTGGGTTCTGGACCCATGAATTAGTTTAGGTTCTGGACCCGTGAATTGATTTGGGTTTTGAAGCCATGAGTTAGTTTAGATTTTGGACCCATGGATTGTTTTGGGTTCTGGACCTGTGAACTGGTTTAGGTTCTAGACCCAGGAATTACATCGACTTAAGCTCTTCTAGCTTAATTGACCTTCTGTTATTTATATTATCAACCATTTGAGAGTTCTAACTTTCTTCTAGCCAATTGTTTCATTCTTTAATGTATTTCATTTTGTAAAAAATTGTGCTATTTTTTGGCTCTTTAGCCCTCATATCCTCTCTTTGCTCTCTGCATGGTAAAACATTGAAAGAGAGTTTGAAAATATTTTGTACATGTATAAAATCAAAAATTGAAAGGAGAAGCTTTGCCCCCTGTGTAGGCTCAAACCGATAATTTTGTCCCCATTAGGCTTCAACCGATACTTTTGTCTTATTCTTTGTGCAAGCATGCGTCTTCATTTTTGCAAAGTTATTAAATCTTTCTCAAGCAATGGGCCTTTCATGCCCCCTGACACTTTATCTGCTTCTCATCATTTGCTTCAAGAGTATTGGCTACTTAATACATAACAAAAATAAAATGTGATGTGCTCATGTATGCATGTATGTATGAGTGATACTTACAATTGTTCTATTGACTCACACACCGAGGCGATAAGCTGAAGCACTCCCGTTGGTACCTTTAGGATATTCATGTAGGCCTTACATTAGGTCATCAAGTGATGCCACATCCATAATTTCATCTTCAAGATATAAAAAACATGAGTACTGGGCCGTCAAGCAAGATAGACAGAGATACATGAGACACCTATTTCAAACAATGACTCAGAACATTAGTTGGTAGCTTTTTCATAACCTTGCAAATAATTTCTTCATTAGCCTACTTTTACCCAATATGTCCTTTAAGATTTGACAGTGGAACGTACTTCCCTAAGCTTGGAGGCTCATTTAACAATAAAATATTTTGAAATTTAATTTTAATTTTGAAATCAAATAATGGCTTTGCCAAATCAGTGTCAATATACTTCACGACTTGGTCTTTCAAATTAACACATCTATAGCATCATAAATCTAGTTACCATACTAAATTTGAGAATCATTTCCATTCGAGTAAGAAATGTTGCACTTCAGATAGGCACATACACATTACTTGGCTAAATGTCTCATTGAGTTTAAATATTATCTATCTTATATGTATGCTTTTTCAAACAATATCCACTAATAGACTCCACCTACCAAGAAAGATTAATAGGTCTTTAATAAGCTTGAAATGGGATCTATAAGGGACATGAATTAGATGAAGGCCATTTTTATATTGGAGCTAATGTGACACAAATGATAAATATTCACACTACAAACATTTTATTGGAACCATTTACAGTTATTAGAGACATTCTTAAACTCTAGGCACCATTTTCACCTTCTAGGTGTCTTGTTATCTTGCTTCATAAAAAGATAAAGCTTGAATATTTTTTCATTTTCTTGGCAGAAATCTGGATCTGATCTGACTAAGATAAATTTCTTTTGCAAAAACTTAGGAACCTTTTTCATTTTCTTTTCTTTCTTTATTCTTTTTTTCCTTTTTTTTTTCTTTACTTTTTTTTTTGATATGGCATTTCATCATTCTACCCCTTTTTCCCTTTTGGAATATCAAATTTAGGACTTTCAGATTGCTAACTCAGAGCTGTATTGGACATCGTAAACCAAATGAAAGACAGTCTTTCTCATATTTCTCTGATTTTAATTGAGTCTCTGGTTGAGATGGACCAATTCAAGTCAAACTCTTCTCGTAGGCTGAGCGAAAACCTTCTATGCTTCAGGTAATAAGAACTCTGTTGGCTTTTTGAACTGTCATTTTGGGCTTTTATATTTTTCTCCCTTTTAGCTCTAACTTTTCCTAGCCTACCCTTTTGGGTTTTTGAAATAAGTGAGATGCTTTAATTTTTGCCTAGGTTGCCCTTTTGGGTTTTCAACCTAGCGAGCTTTTTCTTTTCTTTTTTTTTAGTCCTAGCTCTATGAAAGTTGTTTTGTTTATACTATCCTATGCTTTTGACTATAAAGTAGCACAAGTCTGCTTCAATGAGGATGGATGTTGTTGTCCCAAATTAGCAACCAAAATGGGGGGGGGGGGGGGGGGAGGGGGGGGGGGAGGTGAATTGATTGATATAAACAGTGATGGTAAATTTAAAATTCAAAAGCAATATAAGCTTAACTCTAACTTGGTGTTTTCACTAGCTCACACCGAACTATTATAATGGTTTGAGATCAATCCTCACAACTCTTACAGGAGTTTTTCTTATCTCACTCTCATAACCTAAGTATTTCTAAGAACACACTCAAACTTTTGATGGTATTTAATGCTCATACCCAACACTCCAAGATTTTAGATTTTTGATCTTTAGATAAGATAATGAAAAATATTGTTCAATGAAATTACAATTACAATTACAATCAAAGTATTCTCTAATCACAAAAATGAAGTTTAATGCGGTATTATAGCCATTTGGCTTAAACTAGCCATTTGAGGTCAACATATTTAGTGCTTATCTTTCACTAATTTGGTGGTTGGAGCTCGGTGTGTGGTCGCACGATTTAAAAGCTTTGTGTAACCGCTAGTTCCAATGGTCGAATTTTATTGTTTGACATAATCCTGCTTACCCATACCTTTGTGTAGTATGGTCACCCAGCTCGGCGTGCGATCGCTCGACACAAAGTTATCGTTGAGTTTAAATTTCTTCATCTACGTGTTTGATTATCATTGGTTTGAGGTATTTAGTGCTAAGATTCAAATATGCCAGACTTGTGTGATTGCTCTATTCTTCTGGGCGATTGCACAAGGTTTTGAGCTTCGAGGAAGCACTGTGAGAGCTGACCGCCATCTCTTCTGTTCTTTTTAGATTTTTAAGTCTTTGTTGCCTGCAATCGCTCGGGCATCTTGGGCAGTCGAGAATTGTGGACTTAGCTTAGTTGGCCGCAGTTGGCTTGTCTAGCTCAGTATAGAGCTTCACTACTTGCTTAGCTTGGCTGTTCCACATGTGCTGCCCTCTTTAGCTGCTCAGGTTGCTTTTAGCTCGACAGTTCTATTCTCTGCAACTTCAGCATTTGCTTAGCTCAACAGTTCTATATCTAGCTCGACACTCTATATGTTTATTCGATTTTCTACTCGACAAATCTGTATGTCAGTTTGGTTCTGTGCTCATGCTACATTTGTGCGGTCGCTCGGTAGTTCGGGCAGTTGCATAAAGGCGCTCGGTTTCTAACTCTGCAAAATAAACTTATTTAAAATTATCAGTTGTTTATTAATTTGATTGTCAATGATCAAAATAGAGTTCATTTATCTAACAATCTCAATAAATATTTTTTTATCTTGATACCATCTTAATGATGAAATAGATCTGAGATATTAGGTCTAGTTCAAGTAAACTTCAATTGTCCTTATGGTCTTGACTAAGCATCCCTTACTTCAATCTTCTTGCTTTTTGGTAGCTCAGTAATTATCAGACTTTTCATAAGTGTCACACCAGCTCAGGGTAGATTATCATGATTTACAAGCCAATAAAAAGCAAGCTAAATTCTCATGAAGGCTCAAAATGACAAACTAGGAATTGATATTAATAAGATGGATATTAGTTGTTGGCTCACCAAACAATGTCTAGATCATCTCTCTCTTAAATAAGTAGAGTTTAATTTTGCCTTAAAAGTTCATCAAAGTATATTCTAAGACTGACTAGAATCTATATATAGGTAATTATGCAGGAGCCATATCTAAGTAAGCATACACAGCTCAATGTTATAGAACAATTCCCTCGCCTAGTAAATTCATGATACATAGATATGTTAATTTATAAATATCAAGCTAGATTCATGATTGGTTGAGCACTAAAGTGAACCAGAACCAACAAAATTATAAATTCAATAAAAGTAATTTATTCAAATAAATTTAAAAACATAATTGTTCTAAAGAAATACCAATGAAAGAAAATAAGATGAGCAACATATAAGCCAAAAGAAGTTTATTGAGTTGGAGTAAAAAATGTTTCATTTACTTGGACGTACTAGAGGTGAAGAAAAGAGGATAAAACAAAATCTTTCTTTAGTCCTTCTCCTATCATGAAGGTGGCTGGTGGAGTTATTCTGCCAAACTTAGGCAAAGGATTATCTTTAGTACTGGATTTTTTGGGTTCAAACAGCTTACCACTGTTAATCAGATCTTGGACCTCATGTCTTAAGTGAATGCACTTATCTATTTTATGCCCTTATGTCTAATGGAATTGACAAAAGGCATTGGCATCGAAGTTTGGTGGCAGAGGTTTTGGCAATGGTCAAGGAGCCAGTGGCTGCAATAGCCCTTGCTTCTGCAGCTTATTGAAAACCCAAGAAAAAGTCTTCCCAAATATGAAAACTATCTCCTTTTTGCTTGACCAGTAGTTGCATTGACTTCCATTTATTTTTATGTACTCTGATTGCTAGATTGGTAATTTCCTCTTTCATTCCTTCTTCCAGAAAAGTAATTCTTCTCTCATTCCCATTTTTTATTTGCAAGTCAGCTTGGAGAAGGTCTATAAAATCTCTGATAAGAGTATAAGACAACCATTCATGGAGGTTGGGAAGGACACCTCTCACTATCATTCTAATCTAGTCAGATTCATCACGCCTCTTTTTGAGAAGAGCAATATTGTTTCTCCGTCTTTTCACATAATCAATAAAATTTTCATTCTATTTTTGTCTAATAGTTTTCACCTCCATTAGGGTCACTTCCAGCTCAACGTTGTACTCATATTGCTGAACAAAGGCCTTATATAGCAAATCCTATATTTTTGAGTACTCTCCTCTAAGGTATTGAACTAGTTTTGCACAATAAGGTCCAATAAGGGCATAAAATACCTTAGAGTTTGAGCCTTATTTGCTCTGGCAGACAGCATGGCAGTGATGTACTGCTTAACATGCAAATGGGGATTTCCAGTTCCATCAAACATAGCAAATGTAGGCATCTTGAACTTGTAAGAAATTCCTTCATCATCCTTAAACAGTTTGTCCACCTTCAACACTTCTTCAGTCTTCAACTTATTTTCAAACTTCTTTTTTAGATCAGCTATCATATTTTCAAAGCCCGCAAATTCAGCCTTCTCTACAGTCTTCTTCTCTTTCTATTGGTCTTAGAAGTATGCCTTCCAGTCACCATCATCAACAATTATCACCTTGTCATCATCAAAAGCTACCTCACCTACCTTAGATTTTCCTTTGCCTTTATGCTACTTGGTACTAGTAGATGCCTCAGCAGTAGTCTCTAACTGACTTTTCATAGCCTTAGCCAGGATCCCCTTTAGTTCTTTCATCTTTGAGGCGAGGGCCTCGTTCATTAGGTTTTGGACTTTTTCAGGATCCATTGGTTTTGGTGCAAAGTTGACTGAACCTTCACTGTATTTTGAATCACTGATGTAGGTCGTATTATTGTAAGCTCTTGAACTACTGTACTCCAGGTCTGTGATCCAGAAAGGATCAATGCAAATGTAATATAATGTATGTATGCATGTGCAATAAATAAGCAAATAGATCCAGGACATTCCTACCAACCATATTTCTTCCCAGACACGAGTAGCAAGTCTTTTTTTTAGGTGTTATGGTCAACAAAATATCAACAGAGGATATTTTGTTTTCGAAAGATCCACTTAGACGTATTAACCAATAATTGTATTTCCAAATACAAAAATCAGTCTATGATAATTTCTACTAATTAAGCTTTAATCCATTGGGTCAACTGAAAAATAGCTTTTATGCTTTATTGTGGATTAAAACTAAATTAAAGAGTTTATCATAAATAACGTTTTTTATTTGGAAAAACAACTAATGGTTCATGTCTCAAACAAGACCATAACTAACAGGTCTTGGTATAAATAAGGGCTACAAATAATTTTAATATTCGATAACTGACTTAACTAATTGAAAGCCCATTTTAAAAACTTTGACCCATTGAAAAAATGTTTCAAAGCTCAGTGAAACCTTAATTTGAAGAAAAGTTTTAGGCCATGGATTGAAAAAGTGATTTTGGGCCCACCTCTAAAAAATAAAGCTTATTGTAAAATGGTTTATTAATTTTAGCTTCATGTTTGGTCCATAAGATAAAAAATGATTTTTGAAAATGTCTTATGTCCAAAGTTTACCTTGAAAAGTTTGAAAATAACTTTGGTCTTTTGGGCTTAAAATAAATTTTGGATCATGAAACAATTTTTGAGCTTTCATCATAGCAATGTCATATTAGGAAAAAGGAAAACCAAATGGGTAATAATTCAAACTAAGACATATTAATTATAGTCAATCAATAAGCAATTAGGGAAAATCTAAGAAAAGTTACTAGGACAACTACATGAGCTTTAGTCTTTGAGTTGAAAAGCTTAGGTTTCCATAGCAAGTATATACCAAAAGGTACAAGGCTATGAGTGGTTATGCAATGTTCGATCTCTATACCTTAAGTGAAAGTATGGTGTCACTTACATACACATAACATGGGTTCACATAGTATCTTAATTCATACACACACAATACATACCTAAATGATACAATGAATAATACCATATTAATAAATAATAAAACAATATAAAGACCAACAGAATTATCTTTTCTTGCCTCAAGTGGAGTCACCACTGTGAGCAGGGATTTTCACCCCCGCTTTAGGTGGAATAATTCTTGCGACTTTGACACTATTAGTCTCTAGCCTTAGAGAATACTGGCCTAAATCTGAAGAATAGGAGTCGCCATTCGGACGGGCCGAGAAGATAGAAAGGGGTAGATTACTCGATTCTTAAGGAATCCCCAACCCCCTGTTGGGTTCAAAAAGTTGAATACGTATGCGCTCGAATTAAGTACTACTACAAAGCATCACTCGCAAGTATACGAGGTAGCTGTAGCAAAGGTGATTGCCCCAAGGTCGTTTCCCCAAGAAGGTGTGGTTCGTAATAGCTTGATTGACAATTTATTTAAATGCGGAAGTTTAATGATTGAGTTGCGACTTTAAAACAATTAAAACTAAAAGTGTTGTGCGTAGGGTTGGTGTGTGATGAGTGTACAAGATCAAATCGATTCTTGGGAAGGTGCCTAGGGTCAT
Source organism: Garcia nutans (assembly GCA_947685225.1). NCBI lineage: Eukaryota > Viridiplantae > Streptophyta > Magnoliopsida > Malpighiales > Euphorbiaceae > Garcia > Garcia nutans. Next base: position 7,801,654 of record CANTUV010000013.1, read on the forward strand.
AGGTCCATTCAATCAAAGCTCAATTCTCAATTTTCCATTAACATAACCTTATAATTAATTTGTTCCTTAAGGTTAATTAGTCAATTACCAATCCATTAGTTCTTACATTCATGAATTAGCAATCGCCAATTCTTTTACATTACCAAATTAACAAAACCCTAGAACTTATATTTCTAATTCATTCATAGGGTGGTCGATTATATAGTTTCGATATCGGATTTCACCTCTCGGTCCGTCATCCAATATTCAAAGATTAATAGGTAGCTAATCTATCAACCTAGCATTTAATACAATACAATCAACCAATCAATAAGGAACATCAATGGAAATATCAAATCAAGACATTCAACTAAATATACTACAAACCCTAGACATGGGTATTTAGCTCAACATCATCAATTTAAAATATTCATTCAACTCAATATAAAACAAATACAAATTGTCCATTGCAATATCAATCTCTTAATACAACAATAACAATAAGAAATGAATTAAAAGAGAGAATAGAAAAACTCCTTGTGAAGATGCCAAGAGTAGGATTGCTAGTCTTTCTCCTAGCTCCACTTGATGTATGATGAAGAACTCAAGCCCTTCTTCAATGGTTGATTCCCCTTTGCAATGTGGAATGGAGCTTTCTCAAGTCACCAAACCTTTGGATGGAGCTTTCTCAAGTCACCAACTCTTCAATTGATTTTGCCTTTGGAAGATGGAATGGAGCTTTCTCAAGTCACCAATCCTTTCAATGATGCTTCTTCAACCTTCAAGAGCTTGTTAACCCAATTTATCCCAATGAACCTCAAAGATCTTATCAATGGAAGATGGAGAAGGTGAAGAGGATGGAAATGGAGATGAAGATGAAGGGGTAAGGGAGAGTGTCACTCTCTCCCTCTACCAAACGTGTAGCAGAAATTGGCTCCAAGAAAAACTCTACTCCCTCCAATTTCCCTCTTCTTCTCTTTTTAATTCATTCAAAAATACAACCCATGCCTTCCACCTCACACCATTTTACTTTGTTCCCCACTATTTCTTTGTTTAGTATTTCTTTTGGCAAGCACAAGGCCTTGTTCCCCACTTTGTCCCCCACTTCGGGTAGAAGAATTCAAATATATTCAGTGTGACACGGCCAAACCAAGAGTAGCTTGGCCATGTCTCTTGTTTTCTTCTTTCTTTTCATGAGGTGACACGGCCAAGCTAGTGGCCGTGTCCCTCAATTTTCATGGGACATGGCCAAGCTAGCTGGCCGTGTCCTTTGCTGCTTTCCTTACTTCTTTCTTTTCTTTCTTTCCTTTTGGTCTCAAGGGGTGACACGGCCACAAGCTTGGCCATGTCATGTGGGTGTGTTCACTTCTGTTTCTTTTCTTTCCTTCTTTGCTTGCTCCATTGTTCTTTGGCATGAAATGGGACACGGCTAAGCTTGCTGGCCGTGTCATGTGACACGGCCAGTGGCTTGGCCGTGTCATTGAGTGTGTCCACCTCTGCTTGCTTCTTTTCCTTCTCTTCTTTGGCTCAAGATGGGACACAACCAAGCTTGCTGGCCGTGTCATGTGACATGGCCAGTGGCTTGGCCGTGTCATTGAGTGTGTCTCTTCCTGCTTCCTTCATTTTTGTTCTTTCTTTGCTTTGGTCTTTGTTTTGCTCCTTGAATGAGACACGGCCAGTGGCTCAAGCTCTGCCATCACCATTCTTTGAGGGACACGGCCAAGCTTGATTTGGCTCGGCCATGTCTTGCTTGGTTCATGCTTTTCCTGCACTGTTTTGATCTTCCAAGGGTGTTTTTGCACTTAAACCTAAAAACAAACACTTTAAACAAACTTAAAACAAAAATCAATCAAAACATTAACTAAAAACACATAAAAATCACACTAAAAACTAGTACAAAAATGATCTAAACAAATGTTTAGTCCTGTTTTGATTTACTTGTATTTTGGACATTATGAAGGACATGTTTCCACCAATTAGCGGAGGCCCAAAATACAAGTAAATCAAAATAGGACATCTACCAATTGGTGAAAACATGTCCTTCACAATGATCTAAAAATGCTTGAAAATACATAGATAAAATAAATAAGGCACCCACGTAAATGGAAACATGCCTTTTACATCTTCTTTAAAATCCAAATAATAAATAAAAACAGTTTGATTAAATAAAATAAGTAATAAAATAATTAAAGTGCATCATCCATCATAAAGCATATAACAATAAATCTCATCATCCATAACATAATAAATCAAAATTAAATCAATAAAATTAGGGTAACAACACCCATTAGGGTTTTATAATGCAACTAGTTTATTATAAGAATCTAGAGTTTTATTGGGAAACTAAGTTTTAGACCTAAAACTAGGGTTTGGTTAATTAAATTAAGGTTTTTGAATCAAGGTTTTAAAATATGAATCAGGGTTTTAGTTTGGAAATTAGGGTTTTAAATCACGGTGTAAACACAATCTAAACAATAATAAGTTAAAAAGAAAAACACAATGAACTTGCATAAAAAAGATGGCATTTTGTTAAATTAAATAATGATTCGGTTAAAGGAATTCATACCTTCATTTGTTGGCTCCATCAAATTAATTCTATTGAATCAAACTTGGTTTGAACACCTCAATCCATAGAAATTAAACCGTGATGATGCTACTGTCTACTTGGATCAATTGGTTTTGGCCGAGTGAAACAATCCTTGGATTGTCATTGTTTAGCTACTGCCTCCTTTGTTTATGTCTTTCCTTAGTTTTGCTTTTTGTCTCTCTTTTATTTTTAATTCTCAAAATCAATTGCTAAGCTCTTTGTGACTGTTGGCTTGTTCAAGATGGCCCTCTGTTTATTTTCGTGGCTGCTGATCACTAAAGCTCCCCCCTCTCAAGGTCCATTGCTCTTCTATTTATAAATAAAATTAGGGCAACCCTCAATTAAGCTATTCTAGTCGACTAAGGAAAGGTCTGAACCATCTGAATTCAAGTGAAATTAAAATTCTTTGAGGTAGGGCCGGATAAATTTACCTAATTCGACATGAACAAGGATTCATGTCGAATTGGCACAAACCAATTCCCAATTAAACATGAGTCTTAAGCTCATGTCGAATTGGCAACCAATTCGACATGAATTTAATTTAATGGATCAGGCCGAGTCAGTTTGGACCCTTTAATTTGATTTAATTTTAACCAGAATTAATAGAGGCTTTTAAATTGAAACCAAACTTAATTTAAGCCTTTAAAGTTAGACTGGGCTAGGTATAAGCCTCTTTAAAATTTGATTAGACCCCTTTTAATTTAGACTAAACTCATTTAGGTCCAAAATTGAGGGTCTACAATTACATTTGAAGAAAAAAAATCCCCAATTAAAACATTTAAAACCTAAAAAAATTAAAAAACAAAAATAAAAAGATTTACCAAACAGAAAACTAAAATAAATAAACCACAAACAAATCAAAATATGCAGATCTAAGAACTCATTTGGTGCATTCAATTGCTACCTTGCAAGCCATAATAATGAACAAAAAAAGACAAAAAAAAAAAACAAGTTAATGAGTGAAACATAATACAATTAGATCTCATGCTCACAATAATCTTGAACAAATGAATATTTGATTATTTATTGGTACTGAAATGATTGATTTTCAGGAGTTTTGAGATTTGAACTAGATCAGTAGCCATCTAATCCATCAACAAACCACCCTCCAATTTTCTAGAAAATTTTAATTTTTTAAACACCAAATTCACCATTCATGGTTAGTTTGAATTGAACCCAATAACACAATGGTAATAAAAAAAAACTCTTGTAATCTTTTTGAACAAAAATAGAAACATCTATTCCATCAACAAAACACACTCCAATTTGTCAAAAAATTTTCAATTTCAAGCACCAAATTCACCATTCAAGGTCAGTTTGAATTCAATAACACTTAATTCTCAGTTTGTTTTAGCTTTTTCTCTCTTTGGTTTAAGCATTTGAAACATCTGCAACAGAGACTAAAAATTCTAACTTTTTGGGCTTAGAAGAAGAAAAGATTGAATATTTTTTTTTACAAAGGCGAGATGTAGAGAGTGGTGAGTTTTAATGGAGTTTTGAGATTTGCTCATTTAATAAAAAAAATTTAAGAAGATTGACAGTTTGCCATTGACAACAACCAAAAGATTAATAAAAATATTAGGTTTTTTGGCTACCAAGAAAAATACAAGAAACATGAAAAAGAAAAGATCAAGCGTAGGAAAATAGGATTAGAGAAGATAGTATTTATAAAATAAATTCTTCCATGACCTCTATTTTCATTGTGTTTCTCAATAACCAAGCAAACATTGTGCATGGTGATGGTGTTTTGGGTCTTTTTCATTTATATGGATTGGATTTTCAATATCATATATAATACACAAAAAGGAATTGTGATAGAAGGTATTAATTGCTAGAAGAATTCTTGGAAGAACAACCAAGGAAAAGAAAGCAAAAATAATGAAACTGTAACACCCTTACACCCAATATATGTATAATACATATACCCAGTATATGTAAAATATGCGTATATGGTATAAGAATGTCACAATCTGATTTAATAAAAATTTTCTTATTTCCCATTCCTCAAAACATTTATACATATGTATTTATATTTATATATATTAAAATATATAAAGCCTCACATTACTCAATAATTCAAAATATTTTTTATAATTTACAATATATATATTTATACTCCAAAAATATAATATAATATACATAATATCAAAAAGAACTATGACATAAAATATATACATGCTGGAAAAATGGCTTTGATATTGATGTAGCAGAAATGCTTTAAGCTCAATAAACATAAGCCTAGACCTGACCAAATCTAGTAGAACTCTCCGGCTCTACCGGATCACCTCTGTCACCTGCGCGATGAATTATAATCGCACTAAGCTAAAAGCCTAGCGGTACAAACTTTGATAATAATAAAACTTTAAAAACAATGCTATTGCAAAATGCTAATATGCTATTACACAATGTGGCATCCAAGCTCACTATTAAATATATTCTTTCATCACTTAATAATTCACACAAACACATACACAAGCATGGGCCCAAACAAACTAATACAATATTCAAATCTCAGAGTTATTATTTTGGTCCATAATGATACCAAGTGTCTAGACCCGAAGACAAATCAAGTAATGCTCAAAAGTTAGCCCCGAAGGCAATTCATATCACAGTGACACTAAGCGTCTAGCCCTGAAGATAAATAGTGAGGATAATCTCATAAGCATGCCGCCAAACATAAAACTCTGAAAATTGAATAACATACTAGGCACACAATTATTTCCTGTTTTTCATCACCAATTTCTTTCTCATTTTCCTATTTTTCTCATTCATAACAATGTCATTTCATTTCAATTTATCACATTTCTTCACAATGTAAGATATTCCATAACAAAATCACATTACCCAAGCACTTTGGGTCATTTTCACATAATTCATAATTTATTCAATTTAGCCATTAACAATGGCTTTTCATAATGCATATAATGCAAACATAACAATTTACATATCATAGCACCATATTCATGAATGTTCAATGTATCAAATAGCTTAACACATTTTTCATCCAAAATGTGTTAAGCCCAATCCAATGCCAACATATCTAATTTATCAAAAGTTTGTACTTACCTTAAAAAGCACTCCAAAACATGCTTCAAAACTTCCTCCAACCTTCCCTTCCAAATTTCCCTTCAACACTAGGGATGGGCCAACTACTTCCTTTCAATGCCTATACCAAATGTGATCATAAAGAATCATTTAATATCACATTCTAAGGTATTCTCAACATCAAAACATTTAAATTAGGAATTACAAATGAAAGACAACTAAAAGAGTTATTTTGGACAATTTTCTCAAGTAACATGCCCAACAATACGGGCGTGTTAATGGCCGTGTCATTAACCCACTCTTACAGAAGCTTTAACACGTCCAATAATATGGGCATGTTGTTGCCCGTATCATTACCACTACGTTACAGAAACTTTGACATGCCCAAAAATGAGGGTGTGTTACTGGTTGTTTCAATTATTTTACCTTACAGTAGCTACGACATGCCTTAGATATGGCCGTATTACTAGTCCTGTCATCAACGTTGAAACTCAGCATTGTTGACACGCCCAACGACATGGTCGTGTCAGGTAAAATTTTTGCATTTCGCACACTCAATCATTCAACATAACCACTTCCAAACTCAAGTTAAATTCAATCACTTCTTCAATCCAACCTTAAAATCATTATTAAATACTCACAAAAACTTCATACATACCCAAATAAGCTATTAAAACATGCTAATACACAATCTCAAAATCCACATATCATGCTTCCATAGATTTCTAAAGAACTTGTAAAATTGATAAAGTAACCTACCAATTGATGAAGAAAATTCGAAAACTTCTCTTGAATCCTTGAAATTCTTTCAATCCTTGGTGTAAATATGAAGAACTCACTCTATTCTCACCTCTCTCTCTAACTCATGTTCAAAGTAGAAGAAGAAGAAAGAAAAGAATCACCTTTTCCTTTTCAAACCCATCCTTATCTATATATATTATAATCACTATACACTTCTTCTCTCTCTTGCCATTATTATTATTATTATTATTATTAAATAATTAAAATCAACTTTCCCTACAAATAATTATACATAATATATATGTGATGTATATCTTAAGTATATGTATATGTCTTGTATATGTCATATTTATTTTAAATATCTTTCAAATATACATTCTACTTTATCACTTAAAATCCTTTCACTTTCTATTTAAATCATTTATTTAATTTATCCAATTTAATTTATTTTATTTAAATTTTTTAAAAATTAGGGGTGTTACTGTAACATCCGTGATTTTGGAGATATAAATTGTATATACTCAATATATATATATATATATATATCTAAAGTACATATAACATATACATATGGTATATTAATTGTATATGTTGGATTAATACATTACATACTTAATATTTAATACACATATAAGGTACATTTGATGTGTAATAAGATACACATTACTTGTGCATATGTGTAATATCCTAAATTTTTGAAAAGTTTTAATTTTTGAAAATTTGATAAAATAAATTATAATTTAAATGGATAAATTAAATTAATGATTTTAAATGAAAATGAAGGGGCTTTAAATAAAAAAGTGAAACATATATGTGATATATATGTAAAATATACATAACATATAAAAGTCAACACTTTTTAAAAGAAAAGTCAAAGTAAAAGGGTATTTTGGTAATTAAAACTTAGAAATTTAAAATTAATAAAATAATTCAAAAATAAATAATTTTGGATGGAAGATAATATTTTGGGGTTTTAATTTAAAAAATAAATAATTAATTAAAAATATATTAAAATAATAATATATATAAGGTTGAAAATATAAGTGGGAGGAAAGAGAAAATTATTTTTTTTTTCATCTTCTTCTTCTTCTTTCCTTCAAGGCCGACTTTTATGGCTTCAAGAGAGGGATTTGCTTCTTCCAAACTCATTTAATTGAAATATTTACAATGTTTCAAGTAGATTTTTAAGGTTTTCCTCCTTAATTAGTAAGTTTACTCACTTTTTCTTTGGATTTCCATGAAAGTTTGAATATGTGTGTTTTGGATTTTTGAAGTTCTAAGATTTAATTATCCATTTGGATATGGATAAAGTTATTTTAAGTGATTAACAATGATTTTAAGGTTAGATTTAAGAAATGGTTGAATTTAAGATGAGTTTGGTGAAGAGAGAGAATTTAGGGTTATGGAACATTTGAGTTTTTGAAATCATGAGTTTTAATTGTGAAAATTGGTTCCAAATGTGTTGTTTTGATGCATAAACAAGGATTTTAAAATCAAATGATGGATTTAGTTAAGTTTGGATAGATTTTGAAGATGGTAGTATTGATTTAGGGTTTTGGAAAAGTGAATTTTCAAAGAATGATTAATTGTTTGATTTTAATGCTTAAATCATGTCATATAATGATATAAGTGGTGGAAATAAGATTGAAATGATAATTGGATTGAGTTGAAATGGAGATCCTTCAATGGTGAAGGTTATGCCATTTTAGGGTTTTGAACATAAGCATGTGGTTAATTAATTTAATTGGTTTAAAATGTTAAAATATGTTTGTAATGATATAAATAAACTCAAAACAATAATTTAATAGGTTAATATGGATTTGCCAAGTTAAAGTAAGGAAAGACTTAATTTTTAAAATTTTGTAGGAGTATTGTTAAATTAAGGTTTGATGTTGAGAATGTCTTAGAATATGATATTAAATGATTGTTTATGATCATATTTGGTCTAGGCATTGAGGGAGGTTGATTTACTTCATCCAAGTGGTGAAGGGCAGGTTGGAAGGATAGGATTGGAGGTTGTGTTAAGCTTGCTTTGGGTTGCTATTGGAGGTATGTACAAACTTTGAATATATTGTTTATATTTGCATGACATTTGGGCTTAACACATTTTGGTTGAAAAATGTGTTAAGTTACTTGGTTCATTGATTGAGTATGAATAATGTGGTATGACATTTGTAATGTCATATATGTGTTAAATACATTGTGAAAAGCCATTGATAATGACTAAATTGTGTAGAATGTGAAATATGTATATTACGTGAAAATACCCAAAGTAATTGGGTAATGTGTTGTGAATGCAAAAATAAGATATGTGGAATAATGAAATGAATTGATATTGATAAAAATGAGAAAAAAAATGAGAAAAGTGAGAAAAATGAGAAAGATGTGAAAAAATGAGAAAAATGAGAAAAAAAAAGTGAAAATAAGGCAATGTGTCTAGATTGAATATGTGACAATGAGAAAGAGATTAATAATGAGAAAAATGAATAAATGAAAAAAAAAGTGAAAAAAATATGATATAATAAGGAAATGTGCCTAGTTTGATCATGAGAAAATGAGAAAAGTTTTGATAAAGGAATTATGAAAGAATTTGATAATGAGAAAGATGAATAAATTGTGTGCCTAGTATGTTATTCAATTTTCAGAGTTCTGGGTTTGGCGGCATGCCTATAATTGCCTACGGGTTAAACGCTGAAATGGTGAAAAGACTGGGTCGTAAGCCAGGCCAGCTGATAAATATGATTTTTTTGGGGTGAAAAGACTGGATCGTAAGCCTCAAAATCTGTAGCAGTCTAGCCGAGTTAAGGACCAAGATACTGGGCCTAAGGGTCTAGCCGGGTTGAGGTCCATGAGACTGGGGCTGTTACATTATCCATGGATATAAATTGCCTACGGGGCTAGACACATGGTGTCATTATGGACCAAAGCAGTAACTCTGGAATTTTAATAGCATATTAGATCCTTTTTGGGCCCATGCTTGTCTTTGTTTTAATGTGAATTATGAATTGTGATACAATTGAGCAATATAATGTGATGAGTTGTGATTATGAAATATTTAAAAAATATAATAAAGTAGAATGATGTGACATCTATATGCATTGTGCATTGGCATTGCATTGAGTTTTATTGTTATTATCAAAGTTTGTACTATTAGGCTTTGGATTAGCACGATTATAATTCGTCGCGCAGGTGTCATGGATGATTTGGTAGAGCCGGAGAGTTCTACTAGACTTGGTCAGGTCTAGATTTGTATTTATTGAGCTTGAAGAGTTATTTTTGGATATATCAAGATCATAGCTAGTTGCCAGCATGTACATATTTGATATTATAGTATATTTTGATATTATGTATGATATGATATGTTTTTGAAGTATATATTGTAAATTGTAAAGAATGATTTGAATAATTTGTTTAAGATGAGATTTTATTTGTGATGTTGATATATATACCTATATATATATATAAGTATTTTGAGAAAATATGGAGAAATTGAGAAGTATTGGTGAAATGGTGAATTGATTTTTATTGGGAGTGTTTGTTTTATGCAGGTTGTGTTTTGGTAAATTTTGGAAACATCCAAATTACAAACAAAACTCTTGCGAATTTTTTCAGAGATTTTCATATAAAATATTTATTTTGGATTCCTATAATAAGCAAAGAATATTTATATACTATTTATTTTATATATTAGTATTTGAAGTCTTAAAACATAAATGTAAAATTTTTTATTAAACCATTCTGTAACATTTTTGTACCATATATGCGTATTTTACATATGCTGAAAATATGTATTATACGTATATAGCGTATAAGGGTGTTGCATTTATTTTGGTATCAGAGCCTAGGTTTGAGGTTCTTGACCTAGGTGGGTTGTTAGAGAGAGAAAATTAGAATTTTAAAAAAATAATTTTTAATTGTGATGCATGCATTGGCACTGGCAATTTATCTAATCTCTGATGTGGCAATATCCATTTGATATAATGAATATGAGTTGAGATGACGTCTGGGTTGCATAGATCAGAGTGGCGCAACAGAAGCGTCATTCTAGAGATTATGAATTAAAAATTTTTAGAACTTGTATTTGAAATTAAAATTCATAGCTGATTCAATTGATGAATAAGTGAAATTATAAAAACAATCTAGGATATGATTTAAGATATAAAAATAAAAAGTTTGAGAAATGAGCATGATAGTTACAGAAAATTCTATAGGTGTACTGCAAAGTGATATTGTCTGAATTTTTGGACAAATCTAGAAATGTTGGATGAGTTTGAACATTTAGTAGAAAGTTTTTTCTATATGTTAGAATCCAATGTATAAAATTTTATAAATTTTAAAGATGAATCACTAATTAAGAAAAATAGAAGAACACAGATTGTTGGAGTAATTCCAGCAACTCAGAATCTGTAGAAATTGAGAAAAAATAAATTTAGAAACTATGGTAAACCAACCCATAAAAATCTGAAAATGTACACACAATATCATATGTATTCCTATAACATATGATTAAAATTTCATGAATTTTTATTAAGGTTTGATACCTGAAAAAAATGGATAACCGGGTACTGCCAGAGAAATTATTAAAGAGACAGATTCTCTGATTTTGGAAGATTTAATTTTTAAATATATTAAATAAGCTTGGAAAAATATAAAACTTTAAATATAAGTCCATATATGTGTCAAGTGCACATGGATAAAATTTTACAAGCTTTTATAAAGAATTGGTAAGGAATATAAAAATTGAAAGTGAGATTGACATAAAACTGAGAAAGTCATGCAGTTTTGTGTAAGTAAGTAATAAATTAATTTTATGAGACAAATGAATGAAAAAAATTATAAAAATTTATATGCATATGGGTATAAGTATAGAAGGAATATGGAGTTTTAATAATTTACAACAAAGAGTTCATAATTAAAATCAAAGAGTGAAATCATATATGATAGAGAATTTTTATTATGGAATAATGATGCATGATTTAGGGTTGAGTGTGTAAAATTAAAGTATCTAAATAGATGATGTTAATTAGTGTAATGAAATGAATTAGTATTGTTTAAATGTAAATGTTATGATTTTAAGATTGGAAATGTGACATGGATGAGATTTGGTGAGGTTCATGTTGTTGGTTGCAATATATGAAATTTGAATTTTTGAAATGGGTTTCCATAATTGTGAAAGTGATGTATTTTGATATTATATTAATATAAAAATAAAGTTTATAAAGCTAGCTCTTGAAAATGAGATTAATATAATGAAGTTTAAGTAAAGTAGTAAGTTGAAAATTTAGAGTGGTAAAGAAATTTCGATGAAGATTGTTTAGATATTGATAGTTTATTGTTTAATAAGCAAGAGAGTAATTTTGAATGAGTAATATTATTTATGAAAATATCATGTAATATGTAATGTGGTTGATAGTATAGATATTGGATATGAAATAAAGGGAAATGATTAAGTAAGTAAAAAATGAGTTACTTTAGGTAATTGAATTGGAAATGATGAAAATGGATATGAAGGGTATGATAATTGCAAAAAAAAAAAATGTGAGAGAGATGTCACATTGAAAATGTGACTAAGATTTATGTGAAGTATAAATATATATATATATATGTATAATAAGAAACTTATTTAAGAGATGGGCGATTAAATAAGAAAGATGTTAATTATGTTGTGGTCAGAGTGCATATATATATGTTGAATTGATGAATAACCTAAGTAATGTCAAAAGAATGAGGAATGATAATGTTCTCTGAAAGGTGATAAATGTTATCGAGTGTTTGTTACCTTATACAATTACTTGTCTGGTGATATTGAGAATGATATTGCATGTATTAATAGACCTAAGAGAGATTAGGTCTTAACCTACGTAGAGTTAGGTCATGTGATTAATTGAGATTGAAAATAGACCCGAACAGAGCTGGACGGTGAAATTATTATTTTAACAACCGAACTTGATGATTGTATAGTGTTTTGGGCCGAAAGTATATGCGTATAAATAAGAGATTGTAAGGAAAAGGAAAAGTATAATGAAGAAAGTATGGAAATGGAAATATATATATATGTATGAATGAAAATTTTTATTAGAGATAGATTAGAAATGGAATAATAAATAGAAATTGTGCAAATTAGCATATGAATGAATGTGTATATGTAAGAGATGTTAATGATAATATTGTTGAAACATGAGTTAGGCTAATGATGATCAAGTGAACAAGAGTAAATTGCTTTGAAACAGAGCTGAAACTTATTAACTTTTTGTGTAGCAAAAGATTAGAAAATGAATATGTAATTTTTGCAATACAAACTTAACATTGTGATTGGAAATGTTTGAAGAAGAATGATAGAAGGGCAGTATTTATTTATAAGCCACAGACGTGACTATTATTATGACATGACCGTTAGATAGTTTTGGTGAGATTGATAGTTATACTTCAAGAAACATGGTCAAGACTTATGGTTTGCATAATTGTACCTTATAATTTTATACTAGAAATTTGTTTATAATTATAGAAAGTGTGGAAACATAAGAGAATTGTGAAAATATGATGAGCTTTAAATAATGTGTAAGAAAAGTGATTTGTGTAAATAAAGTAACTATAAGAAATGTGAGAAAATGGTAAATGAAAGGAATTATGAAATATGAGTAAGAGTTATAATGAATGTGTTTGAAAGTGGTACAAAATGAATAAGTTGATGAAAATGATGTTTAAAGTGAATGAGACTAGAGGAAATGAATATTATATGTAATGATGAATTCAAAGGGAATTAAGATTTGAAAATAAATTTGACCTAATAAAATTAGGTCATGAATGGAAAACAGATTGATGAATTTAAAATAGACTAAAGTTTGGTCAGAATAGGATAAGGTTGTGATGGTCATATTGTGATAGTTAGATCAATTGATCCGAAATGTAATAAATTTACAAGTATTTATTAAAATTCAATGTGTGTAGCTGTATTAAGAATATGCAAGCTATACGATAATGTGCTTAATACAACATTCTGGTATGTATATGCATATGAAAGGAGCTAAGTTATATTAGTTTCAAATAATTATAAGAGAAAAATGTTAGTTATAGTATAATGGGAATGAATCTTATTAAGAAAATAATATTTTGCTGTTGTATAAAAGTGATGTCAAATTAAATGTGATAATTGTATAAAGAGTAGGATCAAAGTGAAGATGTGTAAAATTATTGTGTTAAGATAAAAGTTATTAACATTTGAATTTAAGGTGATGAGAGTCTAATTTTAAGATAATGAAGTGATCAAATATCTTGAGTGCAATAGGTGTGTGGGTATATATATTAAAGAGATGAACTAATTTTTTCTAATGACAATTCGATTGATGATATGATAATTTGTTGTGACTGTTTGAGTAAATAGACAGTATAATGATGTGTTAGGGAATGGTAAAAAGGAAATTAAGAATGAACCTAAGGGGGAGAATAGAAATTATATAATTTGGTAAAATAATGATTTGGATGATTTATTACCATACTGGATAATTTCGAGAACGAAATTATTTAAGGGGGAGAAAATTGTAACATCCGTGATTTTAAAGATATAAATTGTATATACTCAATATATATATATCTAGAGTATATATAACATATACATATGGTATATTAATTGTATATGTTGGATTAATACATTATATACTTAATATTTAATACACATATAAGGTACATTTGATGTGCATATAAGATACACATTACTTGTGCATATGTGTATATCCTAAATTTTTGAAAAGTTTTAATTTTTGAAAATTTAATAAAATAAATTATAATTTAAATGGATAAATTAAATTAATGGTTTTAAATGAAAATTGAAGGCGTTTTAAATGAAAAAGTGAAACATATATGTGATATATATGTAAAATATACATAACATATAAAAATCAACACTTTTTAAAAGAAAAGTCAAAGTAAAAGGGTATTTTGGTAATTAAATCTTAGAAATTTAAAATTAATAAAATAATTCAAAAATAAGTAATTTTTGATGAAAGATAATATTTTGGGATTTTAATTAATTAAATAATTAACTAATTAATTAATTAAAAATATATTAAAATAATAATATATATATAAGGTTGAAAATATGAGTGGGAGGAAAGAGAAAATCAATTTTTTTTTTCATCTTCTTCTTCTTCTTCCCTTTGAGGCAGACTTTCATGGCTTCAAGAGAGAGATTTTCTTCTTCCAAACTCATTTAATTGAAATATTTACAAAGTTTCAAGTGGATATTTAAGGTTTTCCTCCTTAATTAGTAAGTTTGCTCACTTTTTCTTTGAATTTCCATGAAAGTTTGAATATGTGTGTTTTAAATTTTTGAAGTTCTAAGATTTAATTATCTATTTGGATATGGATGAAGTTATTTTAAGTGATTAACAATGATTTTAAGCTTAGATTTAAGAAATGGTTGAATTTAAGTTAAGTTTGGCGAAAAGAGGGAATTTAGGGTTATGAAACATTTGAGTTTTTGAAATCATGGGTTTTAATTGTGCAAATTGGTTTCAAATGTGTTATTTTGATGCATAAACAAGGATTTTAAAATCAAATGATGAATTTAGTTAAGTTTGGATAGAGTTTGAAGATGGTAGTATTGATTTAGGATTTTGGAAATGTGAATTTTCAAAGAATGATTAATTGTTTGATTTTAATGCTTAAATCATGTTATATAATGATATAAGTGGTGGAAATAAGATTGAAATGATAATTGGATTGAGTTGGAATGAAGATCCTTCAATGGTGAAGGTTATGCCATTTTAGGGTTTTGAACATAAGCTTGTGGTTAATTAATGTAATTGGTTTAAAATGTTAAAATATGTTTATAATGATATAAATAAACTCAAAACAATAATTTAATGGGTTAATATGGATTTGCTAAGTTAAAGTAAGGAAAGACTTAATTTTTGAAATTTTGTAGGAGTATTGTTAAATTAAGGTTTGATGTTGAGAATGCCTTAGAATGTGATATTAAATGATTATTTATGATCACATTTGGTATAGGCATTGAAGGAGGTTGATTAGCTTCATCCAAGTGGTGAAGGGCAGGTTGGAAGGATAGGATTGGAGGTTGTGTTAAGCTTGCTTTGGGTTGCTATTGGAGGTATGTACAAACTTTGAATATATTGTTTATATTTGCATGACATTTGGGCTTAACACATTTTGGTTGAAAAATGTGTTAAGTTACTTGGTTCATTGATTGAGTATGAATAATGTGGTATGACATTTGTAATGTCATATATGTGTTAAATGCATTGTGAAAAGCCATTGATAATGACTAAATTGTGTAGAATGTGAAATATGTATATTACGTGAAAATACCCAAAGTAATTGGGTAATGTGTTGTGAATGCAAAAATAAGATATGTGGAATAATGAAATGAATTGATATTAATAAAAATGAGAAAAAAATGAGAAAAGTGAGAAAAATGAGAAAAATGAGAAAAAAATGTGAAAATAAGGCAATGTGTCTAGATTGAATATGTGACAATGAGAAAGTGAGAAAAATGAATAAATGAAAAAAAAAGTGAGAAAAAGATGATATAATAAGGCAATGTGTCTAGTTTGATCATGAGAAAATGAGAAAAGTTTAGATAAATGAATTATGAAAGAATTTGATAATGAGAAAGATGAATAAATTGTGTGCCTAGTATGCTATTCAATTATCAGAGTTCTGGGTTTGGCGGCATGCCTATGATTGCCTACAAGCTAAACGCTGGAATGGTGAAAAGATTAGGTTGTAAGCCAGGCCAGCTGATAAATATGATGCTTTTGGGGTGAAAAGACTGGGTCGTAAGCCTCAAAAACTATAGCAGTCTAGCCGGGTTAAGGACCAAGATACTGGGGCCTAAGGGTCTAGCCGGGTTGAGGTCCAAGAGACTGAAGTTGTTACATTATCCATGGATATATATTGCCTATGGGGCTAGACACAGGGTGTCATTATAGACCAAAGCAGTAACTCTGAAATTTGAATAGCATATTAGATCCTTTTTGGGCCCATGCTTGTCTTTGTTTTAATGTGAATTATGGATTGTGATACAATTGAGCAATATAATGTTATGAGTTGTGATTATGAAATATTAGAAAAATATAAGAAAGTATAATGATGTGACATCTATATGCATTGTGCATTGGCATTGCATTGAGTTTTTTTATTATTATCAAAGTTTGTACTGCTAGGCTTCTGCTTTGCGCGATTATAATTCGTCGCGTAGGTGTTATGGATGATTTGGTAGAGCCGGAGAGTTCTACTAGACCAGATTGGGTCTAGATTTGTATTTATTGAGCTTGAAGAGATATTTTTGGGTATATCAAGATCAGAGCCAGTTGCCAGCATGTACATATTTGATATTATAGTATATTTTGATATTATGTATGATATGATATATTTTTAAAGTATATATTGTAAATTGTAAAGAATGATTTGAATAAGTTTTTTTAAGATGAGATCTTATTTGTGATGTTGATATATATACCTATATATGTAAGTATTTTGAGAAAATATGGAGAAATTGAGAATTATTAGTGAAATGGTGAATTGATTTTTATTGGGAGTGTTTGTTTTATGGAAGTTGTGTTTTGCTGAATTTTGGGAACATCCAAATTACAAATAAAACTTTGGCGAATTTTTTCTAGAGATTTTCATATAAAATATTCATTTTGGATTCCTATAATAAGCAAATAATATTTATATACTATTTATTTTATATATTAGTATTTGAAATCTTAAAACATAAATGTGAAAATTTTTATTAAACCGTTCTGTAACACTTTTGTACCATGTATGCGTATTTTACATATGCTGAAAATATGTATTGAACGTATATAGGGTATAAGGGTCTTACAGTTACAATTTCTCCCTCTCAAGAAAATTTCATCCGTGAAATTACTTGTTATCAACTCTGGAACAATTGGGGATATTGACTTCACATCAACTGCTCACTCTCCCACATCGCCTCCTCAGTAGTATGATTCCTCCAAAGGACTTTCACAAGTGGTGCTTTCTTATTTCTCAATTCCTTCATTTCTCGTGCTAAAATTGCCACTGGTTTTTCTTCATAAGTCAGATCTGGGTTCACCTCAATAGACTCCACTGATAAAATATGAGATGGGTCTAATCTATACCTCTGAAGCATAGAGACATGAAAGACATTATGTATATGATCTAACTCAGGCAACAGAGCCAACCTGTAAGCCACTGGACAAACTCTTTCTAGAATCTCATACAGTCCTATAAAATGAGGACTCAACTTCCTTTTATGATCGAATCTCAAAATCTTCTTCCATGGAGACACCTTTAGGAACACTTTTTCTCTCACACTGAACTCTATATCCTTCCTTTTTAAATTTGTATAGGATTTCTATCGGTCTGAAGCTGCTTTCAGATGATCCCGAATCAATTTTACTTTCTCTTATGTTTCATTAATCAAATTAGGACCAACCTTATGTTTACCTTCTTCAATCTCATCCCAACACAAAGGTGTCCTGCATCTCCTGCCATACAAGGCCTCATAAGAGCCATTCCAATACTAGATTGATGACTATTGTTATATGCAAACTCATTCAGTGGTAATAATCTATCCCAGCTCCCTGTGAAATCAATGATACAACTCCTCAATATATCCTCTAGAATCTGTATCACTCTCTCTGACTGCCCATCTGTATGAGGATGGAAAACAGTACTAAAATGCAATCAAGAGCTCAATACATCCTGCAAACTCCTCCAAACTCTTGATATAAATCAGGGATCTCAGTCTGATACTAAAAAAACTGGGACTCCATGTAACCTCACTATCTCACTGATATATAGCTCAGCCAACCTCTCAAGTGAGTAATCGATCCGAACTGGAAGAAAATGAGTTGTCTTTTTCATCAAATCAACAATACCCAAATTGCATCATGCTTCTTCTGAGTCATGGGCAATCCAGTCACAAAATCCATCATCACTCGCTCCCATTTGCACTATGGTACTGACAATGGCTGAAGCAACCCTGAAGAAACTTGGTGTTCAACTTTCATTCTCTGGAAAATGAGACATCTAGACACAAATTCTGCTATGTCCCTCTTTATACCTTACCACCAATAATATTGTTTCAAATTCTGATACATCTTGGTACTACTAGGGCGCATACCATAAACAGACTAATGCGCTTCCTTTAATATCATCCTCTTCAATCTTGCATCATCAAGAATGCACAACCTATCTCTATACCATAGACTACAATCATCTCTCATATGAAAGTCTTGACTCTCACTCTCTTGGCAATCTAACACAATCTTTTGGATCTTCTCATCTGCCAACTGGGCTTCCCTAACCTGATCCAACAACACTAGCTTCAATTGCAATTGAGCTATCAATGCACCATCATCATAATACTCAAATCTAGTATGCAATGCTCTCAACTCAATAAGCAACGAGAGTGAATAAGCAGTCAAACTTGCCAAAGACTTCTGACTCAAGGCATCATCAACAACATGTACCTTACCAGGATGATAATCAATTAAACAGTCGTAGTCTTTAATCAACTCTAACCATCATCTCTGCCGAAGTATCAGCTCTTTTTGAATACCCAGATACTTCAAACTCTTGTGATCATTATAAATGAAACACTTCTCCCCATACAAGTAATGTCGCCAAATCTTCAATGCAAAAATTATGGCTGGTAACTCTAAATTATGAGTCGAATTATTCAGCTCATGTGGCTTCAACTTTCGAGATGCATAAGCAATGGCTTTACCCTCCTGCATTAAAATACAACCTAAACCATTATGTGAAGCATCACTGTATATCATATAGGGTTTACCTTCCACAGGCAGGGTAAGCACAGGAGCCTGAGTCAACATATCCCTCAACTGCTTAAAACTCGCCCAACATTGATCAGTCCATACAAATCTAACTCCCTTTCAAAGTAATATGGTGAGTGGAGTAGCTATCATAGAAAACCCTTCACAAACCGATGGTAATAGCTTGCCAAACCCAGAAAACTTCTAATCTCTATCGCAGTCTTAGATAGACTCCAATTCAAGATAGCCTTGACTTTACTCGGATCAACTCTAATACCCTCTGTTGATACCACATGACCGAGAAAAGTTACTTGATCGAGCCAGAACTCACACTTAGATAACTTAGCATATAACTGCTTCTCTCTCAAAGTCTATAATACTATCCATAGATGCCTAACATGATCCTCCTTATTACGCAAATACACCAGAATATCATTAATGAAGACCACCACAAACTGATCTAAGTATGGTCTAAACATCCCGTTCATCAAATTCATAAATGCTGCTGGTGAATTCGTCAATCCAAAGGGCAGCACCAGAAACTCATAATGCCCATATCTCATGCGAAAGGCTGTCTTGGGTACATCTACATCTCTAACTTTCAACTGATAGTACCCTGATCTCAGATCAATCTTAGAGAATATTGCTGCTCCCTTCAATTTATCAAAGAGATCATCTATCCAGGGTAATGGATACTTATTCTTGATGGTCATCTTATTCAACTGCCTATAATTAATACATAATCTCAAGGTGCCATCTTTCTTCTTCATAAATAAAATAGGTGCTTCCCACGGAGACACACTAGGATGAATAAATCCTTTATCAAGCAACTCTTACAACTACACCTTCAACTCCTTCAATTCTGCAGGTGCCATCCGATAAGGTGTAATAGAGATAGGAGTGGTACTAGGCAACAAATCAATACCAAAATCCATCTCGCAGGAGGCACCCCTAGCAACTCATCAGAAAAAACATCTGAAAACTCTGCAACTGTAGGTATGCTGTCAAGCTGGGATCCCACTACTCTGGTATCTACAACATGAGCAAGATATACCTCACATCCCTTCCAGATCATCCTCCTAGCTGATACAACTACAGTAAATATGGATGAAAGATGCCTCTACTCACTAGATAATACCACAACTCTACCATCACATGTTCTCAGGGTAACATGTTTTTGTTGACATTCTACTACAATCCCATGCTTGGATAACCAATCCATGCCCAGAATCAGATCATACTCCTTAAAAGGCATCTCAATTAGGTCACTGAGAAACTCCTCATCCTGAACAACAATAGGACTATCTCGGTGTACCCTGCTAACCACAACACTGTGCCCTAAAGGATTTCTAACCAAAACATCACATCCTAAGGACTCAGAATGCAAATCACTCACAGGCAGTATCGATGCACTAATGTATGAATGAATCGACCCAGGGTCTATCAATGCAAGAACTATAGTACCAAATAAAGTAAAAGTACCCTCTATAATAGCTGAAGCCTCTGGCTGCCTCTGCATCATATAAACCCGCTATAATGGCCCTACATCCTCTGGTCTACTTCCTGTTGTAGAACCTCCTCTCTAACCAGACCCTGATCGACTACCTCTACCAAAACCTCTGCCACCACGACCCCCTCTAACACTTGATCTAGAAACTATTGTATCTGTCTATCTATCATCTGGTGGCTCTGGAATAATCTTTGAGAAAATATTCTAGTAATCCACATCTGTAACACACTACTGGTGCACCTATCTTCTAGCAGACACCTCCATGTACCCTGCCACAATGAACACAGATAGGTGGAGCAGGCCTCTGAGCCACTAGGGTCAAGGCACTAGCCACTGAGGCTATAGGTCTCTACCTATGCTACCGTACTGACCTACCAAACTGCCCCTGGCTCCTACTAAACCTCTGAGGATATCCTCCTCGGCCTCTCTTCGATGATAAAGACCCTGCCTCACCTTGGGGTCTCTTACCTCTGGTCTCCTCTACTCTGGCTACTTTAAAAAGTTCCTGTGCCCTCTCTATACTCCCGGCAGCTACAACCAATTAAGAAAAATCATGATACTGAGAACCTGCCACTAAATACATGATAGAGGGTCTCAGCCCCTCCTCAAACCTCCGACATCTGTCAAACTCATCTAAAATAATTCCTGAAGCATACTAGCTTAGCCGAATGAACTCAATCTCATACTCAGTAACTGTCTTAGTGTCCTGCCTCAGACTCAGAAACTCCATCTTCTTTGCATCCTTATACTTCCTCGGAGTATACTTCTTCTCAAATTCCCGCAGGAAACCGGCATAGGTCAAAACTGGTGGATTAGTTGTACCATGGGGAACCGTCTTCCACCACTCATAGGCATCCCCCTGCAGAAGTGATCTAGCATAATCAAACTTCTCCTCTGGACTAGCCTGCAGCTGAATGAATACTATATGGATCCTGTCCAGCCACTGCTCTGCTATAGCAGGGTCTGTAGTGCTAACAAAATTTGTGGCTCCAAATTTTCTCAACTTGTCATACTTCTGTGTAGGCAACTGCTGTCGTGGCTGTAGTTGTGGTGGCGATTGCGGCTGCTGAACTGGAGCCTATTCCAATAGCTCCACCATATGCCGCACCTAGCCCAGATGAATCTTCTCAGCTGCTGGTCCAACAGGCACAGAAGCAGATGCCTCACCAGCAGACTCATCACCAGTTTTAACTCTACCCTCTTTAGGAGATACACTCTTTGCACTACCCTCTACAGACTGAGAGAAGCCATAACCACCTATTTTTGCAAATACAACATATATTGCCACATCATAAATTAGAAAGTACCAGTGCCAAAGCATGTATCACAATTAAAAATCATATTTAAAATCTCCATTTTCTGTCTCTAACAACCCACCTAGGTTGAGAACCTCAAACCTAGGCTCTGATACCAAAATAAATGTAACACCATTACACTCTATATACATATAATATACATACCCAGTATATGTAAAATACGCAAATATGGTATAAGAATGTCACAATCCGATTTAATAAAAATTTTCTTATTCCCCATCCCTCAAAACATTTATACATATATATTTATATATTTATATATAAAAATATATAAAACCTCACATTACTCAATTATTCAAAACATTCTTTATAATTTACAATATATATATATATATATATTTATACTCAAAAAACATAATATAATATACATAATATCAAAAAGTACTATGACATAAAATATATACATGCTAGCAAAATGACTTTGATCTTAATGTAGCAGAAATGTTTCAAGCTAAATAAACACAAGCCTAGACTCGGCCAGGTCTAGTAGAACTCTCCGGTTCTACTGGATCATTCATGTCACCTGTACGATGAATTACAATCACGCTAAGCTAAAAGCTAGTTGTACAAACTTTGATAATAATAAAACATTAAAAATAATGCCAATGCAAAATGTTTATGTGCTATGTCACAATGTGGCACCCAGGCTCACTATTAAATATATTCTTTTATCACTTAATAATTCACACAAACACATATACAAGCATGGGCCCAAACAAACTAATACATTATTTAAATTTCAGAGTTACTATTTTGGTCCATAATGACACCAAGTGTCTAGCCTCGAAGGCAAATTAAGTAATGCTCAAAAAGCTAGCCCCGAAGGCAATTTATATCACAGTGACGCCAAACATCTAATCTCGAAGATAAATAGTGAGGATAACCTCATAAGCATGCCACCAAACACAGAACTCTGAAAATTGAATAACATACTAGGCACACAATTATTTCCTATTTTTCATCACCAATTTCTTTCTTATTTTCCCATTTTTCTCATTCATAACAACTTCATTTCATTTCAATTTATCACATTTCATCACAATGTAAGATATTCCATAACAAAATCACATTACCCAAGCACTTTGGGTCATTTTCACATAATTCATAATTTATTCAATCTAGCCATTAACAATGGCTTTTCATAATGCATATAATGCAAACATAACAATTTACATGTCATAGCACCATATTCATGAATGTTCAATGTATCAAATAGCTTAACACATTTTTCATCCAAAATGTGTTAAGCCCAATCTAATGCCAACATATCTAATTTATCAAAAGTATGTACTTGCCTTAAAAAGCACTCCAAAACATGCTTCAAAACTTCCTCCAACCTTCTCTTCCAAGTTGCCCTTTAACACTAGGGTTGGGTCAACTGCTTTCTTTCAATGCCTAAACCAAATGTGATCATAAATAACCATTTAATATCACATTCTAAGGCATTCTCAACATCAAACCATTTAAATTAGGAATGACAAATGAAAGACAAAGAAAAGAGTTTTTGTAACATCCAAAATTTTTGAAAATTTTTAATTTTTGGAAAATTTGATAAAATAAATTATAATTTAAAAGGATAAATTAAATTGATAGTTTTAAATGAAAATTGAAGGGATTTTAAATGAAAAAGTGGAATATATATATGATATATATGCAAAATATACATAACATATATAAAAGTCAACACTTTTTAAAAGAAAAGGGTATTTTGGTAATTAAATCTTATAAATTCAAAATTAATAAAATAATTCAAAAATAAATTAATTTTGAATGGAAGAGGGAAATTAGGACCTTTAATTTATTAAAAAAATAATTAAATAATTAAATCTTAAATTATTTTAATATATATATATATGTGGTTAAAAAAAAGATGAAAAGGAAAGAATATTTAAAAGTCTTCTTATTCTTCTTCTTCTTCTTAAGAACGTGACATCCATGGATGATTGAAGACCAAGGATTTTGCTTCTTCCATACTCCATAAATTGAAGGAATTAACAAGTTTCAAGTGGATTTTTGGTGATTTCCACCAAAATTAGTAAGTTTCCATCTCTTTTCTTTGAATTCCTTGGAAATTTAGATTATGTGAGAGTTTGGATTTTTATGTAGTATGTTATAATTGTTGGAATTGGTGTGTATGATGTTATTTTGGGTAGTTAACCATGATTCTAAGGTTAGATTGAAGAGATGATGGAGTTTGGTTAAAGAATGGTGAAGAGAGAGAATTTAGGGTTATGGATTTTTGGGGTTTTGAAAACATTAATTTTAATTGTGCAAATTGATTCCAAATGAGTTGTTTTGATTCATAAACAAGTATTTTAAAGTCAAATATTGGATTTGGTGGTGTTGGGTTGGAGTTTGAGAATGGAAGTGGAGATTTAGGGTTTTGGAAAAGTGATTTTCCAAAGTGGTTGAATTGTGTGATTTTATTTGTTTAAGCATGTTATTTAGTGTTAAAAGTGATGAATATAAGCTTAGAATGAGTAATGGATTGTGTTGGAATGGAAAACCTTCAATGGGGGAAGGTTAGGCCATTTTTGAGATTTTGTATATAAGAGTGTATTTTTATAATGTAAATAATTTAAATGTATTAAAATATGTTTTTAATAATATAAATAAACTTGAAACACTAATTTAATTGTAATAGAATGGAATTCTAATGTTGAATTTGCTAAATTTTTGGAAATTTGTTGGAGTGATGTGTAATTATGATTTAATGATGGAAATGCCATTAAATGTGATACTAAATGATTATTTGCTATCACATTTGGTTTAGGCGTTGAGGGAGATTGATTTGCTAAATTCCAAGTGGTGAAGGGCAAGTTAAAAAGATTGGATTGAAGGTTGTTTTTAGCTTGCTTTGGGTTGCTAGTAGAGGTATGTACAAACTTTGAATATAATGTCTATATTTGCATAATATTTGGACTTAACACATTTTGGTTGAAAAATGTGTTAAGCTACTTGGTTCATTGATTGTGTATGAATAATATGCTATGACATTTGTAATGTCATATATGTGTTAAATGCATTGTGAAAAGCCATTGATAATAGCTAATTTGTGTAACATGTAAAATATGCATATTATGTGAAAATACCCAAAGTAATTGGGTAATGTGTTGTGAATGCAAAAATGAGATATGTGTAATAATGAAATGAATTGATATTGATAAAAATGAGAAAAGTGAGAAAAATGAGAAAGATGTGAAAAATGAGAAAAGTGAGAAAAAAAATGCGAAAATAAGGCAATGTGCCTAGATTGAATATGTAAAAATGAGAAAGAGAATAATAATGAGAAATATGAATAAATTGTGTGCCTAGTATGTTATTCAATTTTCAGAGTTCTGGGTTTGGCGGCATGCCTATGATTGCCTACGGGCTATACGCTGGTATGGTGAAAAGACTGGGTCGTAAGCCTCAAAAACTGTAGCAGTCTAGCCGGGTTGAGGAACAAGATACTGGGGTCTAAGGGTCTAGCCGAGTTGAGGTCCAAGAGACTAGGGCTGTTACATTATCCATGGATATATATATTGCCTACGGGGCTAGACACATGGTGTCATTATGGGCAAAGCAGTAACTCTGAAATTTGAATAGCATATTAGATCCTTTTTGGGGCCATGCTTATCTTTGTTTTAATGTGAATTATGAATTTGATACAATTGAGTAATATAATATTATGAGTTGTGCTTATGAAATATTTGAAAAATATAAGAAAGTGGATTGATGTGACATCTATATGCATTATGCATTTGGTATTGCATTTGGTATTGCATGGTGAAATTGAGAAGTATGGTTGAGAGGGTGATTGGAAATTATTGGGAGTGTTTTCTTTTTGCAGGTTGAGTAATTGCTAAATTTTGGGATATCCAAAATACAGACAAAACTCTGGCAAATTTTTCCCAGAGATTTTTATATATATTATTTATTTTGGGTTCTTATAACAAGTAAATAATATTTATATTCTATTTAATTTTTATATATTTAGAATTTGAAATTTTTAGTTGGAAATGTAAAAAAAAAATATGTAAATTCGTCTGTGACATTTTTGTACCGTATATGCGTATTTTACATATGCTAGAAATATGTTTTGTACGTATATAGGGTATAAGGGTGTTATATTTGTTTTGGTATCAGAGCCTAGGTTTGAGGTTCTCGACCTAGGTGGGGATGATAGTGAGAGAAAATAGGGGATTTGAAAAATAGTTTTTAATTGTAATATATGCATTGGTCCTGGCAGTTTCTGATTTCTGAATATAGTATTTTCTGCTTTGTTTGCAGATATAGGTAGTTATGGCGTCTCGGCCGCATCAGGCTGCTGAGGGTAGTGCAGAGAGTGTGGCTCCAAATGAGGGTAGAGATGGAGCTAGAGTTGTATCTGCTGGTGAGGCGTCTATTTCTGTACCTGTGAGACCAGCAGCTGATGAGGTTCTGCCTGGCTGGGTATGGCATATGGTAGAGTTGTTGAGGCAGGCTCCAGTTCCGCAGCCGCCACAG
Organism: Garcia nutans; assembly: GCA_947685225.1. Taxonomy (NCBI): domain Eukaryota; kingdom Viridiplantae; phylum Streptophyta; class Magnoliopsida; order Malpighiales; family Euphorbiaceae; genus Garcia; species Garcia nutans. Next base: position 7,828,105 of record CANTUV010000013.1, read on the forward strand.
CCACAGCCACAACCGTAGTTACCAGTGAGGCAGTATGACAAACAGAGAAAGTATGGGGCTGAGGACTTTGTTGGTACTACAGACCTTGCTATAGCAGAGCAGTGGCTAGACCGGGTTTAGAGGATATTTATTCAGTTACAGGCTAGTCCAGAAGAGAAGTTTGATTATGCCAGATCTCTTCTGCAGAGAGATGTATATGATTGGTGGAAGACGGTTCCACATGCTCTGGATGATCCACCAGTTCTGACCTATGATGATTTCTTGCGGGAATTTGAGTAGAAGTGTACTCCGAGAGAGTATAAAGATGCAAAGAAGATGAAATTCCTGAGTCTGAGATAGGATACTAGGATAGTGACCGAGTATGAGATCGAGTTTATCCGGTTGAGTCACTATGCTGGTGGGATCATTTCTAACGAGTTTGACAGGTGTAGGTGGTTTGAGGAGGGACTGAGACCCTCTATCATGTGCATCATTGCAGGCTCTCGGTATCAGGATTTCTCCCAGTTAGTTGCAGCTGCCAGGAATGTTGAGAGGGCACAAAATCTTGCAGCAGCTGCCAGGTTTGAGGAGACCAGAGTTAGGAGGCCCCAGAGTGAGACAGGGTCTTCATCAGTAAAGAGAGGCCGAGGGGGATGTTTTCAGAGGTTTAGTAGGAGTCAGGGGCAGTTTGACAGGTCAGTACAGCAACAGAGATAGAGACAGAGACCTGCAATTTCAGTGGCTAGTGCTCCGACCCTAGTGGCTCAGAGACCTACTCCACCTACTTGCGTTCATTGTGGTAGAGTACACAGAGGTGTCTGCTGGTGGAGAGGTGCTTTGGGAGTGTGTTTTAGATGTGGGTCATCAGACCATTTTATTAGAGATTGTCCCAAGCCACCAGAGGTTAGGCAGGCAGATACTGCATCTTCTCGACCCAGTGTCAGAGGGGGTCGTGGTGGCAGAGGTTTTAGTAGAGGTGGTCGCCCTGGGTTTAGTTAGAGAGGAGGCTCTACATTTGGAGGCAGTAGGCCAGATGAGGCTGGGCCATCTCAGCGGGTTTATGTGATGCAGAGGCAGCCAGATGCTTCAGCCGTCATTGCGGGTATATTTTCTTTATTTGGTATTTCAGTCCTTGCTCTATTAGATCCTGGATCTACGCATTCATACATAAGTGCATCCATCTTGCCTGTGTCTGAATTGCATTCTGAGTCCTTAGGATTTGATGTCTTGGTGACAAATCCTTTAGGGTATAGTGTTGTGGTGAGCAGAGTGCACTGAGATAGTCCAATTGTTATTCAGGATGAGGAGTTTCTCGGTGACCTGATTGAGATGCCTTTTAAGGAATATGATATGATTTTGTTCATGGATTGGTTATCCAAGCATGGGGCTATGGTAGACTGTCAAAATAAATGTGTTACTTTGAGAACAAGGGATGGTAGGGATGTTATAGTATCTAGTGAGCAAAGGTATCTTTCATCTATGTTTGTTTTAGCTATTTTAGCTGGGAGAATGATTCGAAAGGGATGTGAGGCTTATCTTGCTCATGTTATAGATACTAGAGTAGTGGGATCCCTGCTTGAAAGTATACCCACAGTTGCCGAGTTTCCAGATGTTTTCCCTGATGAGTTGCCAGGGGTACCTCCTAAGAGAGAAGTGGAGTTTGGTATCGATTTGTTGCCTGGTACCACTCCTATCTCTATTACCCCTAATCGGATGGCACCTGTTGAGTTGAGAGAGTTGAAGGTGCAGTTGCAGGAGTTATTGGATAAAGGGTTTATCCGCCCTAGTGTGTCCCCGTGGGGAGCTCCTGTGTTGTTTGTGAATAAGAAGGATGGCACCATGAGATTGTGTATTGATTATAGGCAGTTGAATAAGGTGACCATCAAGAACAAGTATCCTTTGCCTCAAATAGATGATCTCTTTGATCAGTTGAAGGGAGCAGCAGTATTCTCTAAGATTGATCTGAGATCAGGGTACCATCAGTTGAGAGTCAGAGATGTGGATGTACCCAAGACAGCTTTTCGTACGAGGTATGAGCATTATGAGTTTCTGGTGATGCCCTTTGGATTGACGAATGCACCAGCAGCTTTTATGGATTTGATGAACAGGGTATTCAGACCTTATTTAGATCAGTTTGTGGTGGTCTTCATTGATGACATGCTGGTGTATTCGCGAATTGAGGAGGATCATGATAGACATTTGCGGATGGTATTGCAGACTCTAAGAGAGAAGCAATTGTATGCTAAACTGTCTAAGTGTGAGTTCTGGCTTGATCAGGTAGCTTTTCTTGGTCATGTGGTTTCAGCAGAGGGTATTAGAGTTGATCCGAGTAAAATTGAGGCTATCTTGAATTGGAGTCCACCAAAGACTGTGACAGAGGTTAGAAGTTTTCTGGGATTGGCTGCTATTATCGTCGGTTTGTAAAGTGTTTTTCTATAATAGCTACACCACTCACCAGATTACTTCGAAAAGGATTTAAATTTGTGCGGACGGATCGATGTCAGGCGAGTTTTGAGCAGCTGAGGGAGATGTTGACTCAAGCTCCCGTCTTTACCTTGCCTGTGGAAGGTAAACCATATGTGATATATAGTGATGCTTCACACAATGGTTTAGGTTGTGTTTTGATGCAGGAGGGTAGAGTCATTGCTTATGCCTCTCGACAGTTGAAACCGCATGAGCTGAATTATCCAATGCATGATTTGGAATTAGCAGCAATAGGGTTTGCCTTGAAGATTTGGCGGCATTATTTGTATGGGGAAAAGTGTTTCATTTATACAGATTACAAGAGTTTGAAATACCTGGGTGTTCAGAGAGAGCTGAATCTTCGGCAGAGGCGGTGGTTAAAGTTGATTAAAGACTACGACTGTTTGATTGATTATCATCCTGGTAAGGCAAATGTTGTTGCTGATGCCTTAAGTTAAAAATCTTTGACAGGTTTGACTGCTTATTAGCTCTCGTTGCTTATTGAGTTGAGAGCATTGCATGCTAGATTTGAGTCTTCTGATGATGGTGCTTTGATGGCTCAGTTGCAGTTGAGGCCAGTCTTGTTGGATCATATTAGGGAGGCTCAATTAGCAGATGAGAGAATTCAGAAAATTGTGCCGGTTTGTCAGAAAGGGGAAAGTCAAGACTTATGTGAGGGATGATAGCAGTCTATGGTACAGAGATAGATTGTGTATTCCTGATGATGCAGAATTGAAAAGAATGATATTAGAGGAAGCACATCAGTCACTTTTTGCTATGTACCCTGAGAGTACCAAGAGGTATCAGGACTTGAAGGGACATTTTGGTGGTCAGGTATGAAGAGGGACATAGCAGAGTTTGTATCCAGATGTCTCACTTGCCAAAAAGTGAAGGCTGAGCACCAAGTTCCTTCAGGATTGCTCCAACCTTTATCAGTGCCAGAGTGGAAATGGGAGCGAGTGACAATGGATTTTGTGACTGGACTGCCTTTAATTCAGAAGAAGCATGATGCAATCTGGGTGGTAGTTGATCGGATGACGAAGACAGCTCATTTTCTTCTAGCTCGGATGGATTATTCTCTTGAGAGGTTGGCTGAGCTGTATATCAATGAGATAGTCAGGTTGCATGGAGTCCCAGTTTCTTTGGCGTCAGATCGAGATCCCCGGTTTACTTCGAGATTTTGGAAGAGCTTGCATAATGTTACAGGTTCTCGATTGCATTTTAGTACTGCTTTCCATCCTCAGACAGATGGACAGTCAGAGAGAGTGATACATATTCTGGAGGATATGTTAAGGAGCTGTATCATTGATTTTGCCGGGAATTGGGACAAATTTTTGCCATTAATTGAATTTGCTTATAACAATAGCCATCAGTCTAGTATTGGGATGACTCCTTATGAGGCTTTATATGGCAGGAGATGTAGGACACCTTTGTGTTGGGATGAAGTTGGAAAAGGTAAACTAGTTGGTCCCGATTTGATTAAGGAAACAGAGGAGAAAGTGAAGGTGATTCAGGGTCGTGTGAAATCAACTTCAAACCGACAGAAATCTTATTCAGATTTAAAGAGAAGAGACATAGAGTTTAGTGTGGAAGATAAAGTGTTTCTGAAGGTGTCTCCATGGAAGAAAATTTTGAGATTTGGCCGCAAAGGGAAGTTGAGTCCTCGTTTCATAGGACCATATGAGGTGTTGGAGAGAGTTGGTCCTGTGGCTTATAGACTAGCTTTGCCGCCTGATTTAGATCGAATACATAATGTTTTCCATGTCTCGATGCTTCTGAGATATAGGTCTGACCCATCTCATATCTTGTCAGTGGAGTCCATTGAGGTGAGTCCAGATCTGACTTACGAGGAAGAACCAGTGGCGATTTTGGCACGAGAGGTTAAAGAATTGAGGAATAAGAGGGTGCCACTTGTGAAAGTGCTTTGGAGGAATCATACCACTGAGGAGGCGACATGGGAAAGTGAGCAGGTGATGCAGAGTTAATTTCCCCATTTGTTCCCGACTTGAGGACAGGTAATTTCGGGGGAGAGAATTGTAACATCCAAAATTTTTTAAAAATTTCTAATTTTTGGAAAATTTGATAAAATAAATTATAATTTAAAAGGATAAATTAAATTAATAGTTTTAAATAAAAATTGAAGGGATTTTAAATGAAAAAGTGGAATATATATATGATATATATGCAAAATATACATAACATATATATAAGTCAACACTTTTTAAAAGAAAAGGGTATTTTGGTAATTAAATCTTATAAATTCAAAATTAATAAAATAATTCAAAAACAAATTAATTTTGAATGGAAGAGGGAAATTAGGAATTTTAATTTATTAAAAAAATAATTAAATAATTAAATATTAAATTATTTTAATATATATATATATGGTTAAAAAAAAGATGAAAAGGAAAGAATATTTAAAAGTCTTCTTCTTCTCAAGAACATGGCTTCCATGGATGATTGAAGACCAAGGATTTTGCTTCTTCCATACTTCATAAATTGAAGGAATTAACAAGTTTCAAGTGGATTTTTGGTGATTTCCACCAAAATTAGTAAGTTTCCATCTTTTTTCTTTGAATTCCTTGGAAATTTAGATTATGTGAGAGTTTGGATTTTTATGTAGTATGTTATAATTGTTGGAATTGGTGTGTATGATGTTATTTTGGGTAGTGAACAATGATTCTAAGGTTAGATTGAAGAGATGATGGAATTTGGTTAAAGAATGGTGAAGAGAGAGAATTTAGGGTTATGGATTTTTGGGATTTTGAAAACATGAATTTTAATTTTGCAAATTGATTCCAAATGAGTTGTTTTGATTCATAAATAAGTATTTTAAAGTCAAATATTGGATTTGGTGGTGTTGGGTTGGAGTTTGAGAATGGAAGTGGAGATTTAGGGCTTTGGAAAAGTGATTTTCCAAAGTAGTTGAATTGTGTGATTTTATTTGTTTAAGCATGTTGTTTAGTGTTAAAAGTGATGAATATAAGCTTGGAATGAGTAATGGATTGTGTTGGAATGGAAAACCTTCAATGGGGGAAGGTTAGGCCATTTTTGAGATTTTGTATATAAGAGTGTATTTTTATAATGTAAATGATTTAAATGTATTAAAATATGTTTTTAATAATATAAATAAACTTAAAACACTAATTTAATTGTAGTAGAATGGAATTCTAATGTTGAAGTAAGGAAAGGCTAAATTTTTGGAAATTTGTAGGAGTGATGTGTAATTATGATTTAATGTTAGAAATGCCATTAAATGTGATACTAAATGATTATTTGCTATCACATTTGGTTTAGGCATTGAGGGATATTGATTTGCTTCATCCAAGTGGTGAAGGGAAAGTTAAAAAGATTGGATTGAAGGTTGTTTTTAGCTTGCTTTGGGTTGCTAGTGGAGGTATGTACAAACTTTGAATATAATATTTATATTTGCATAACATTTGGACTTAACACATTTTGGTTGAAAAATGTGTTAAGCTACTTGGTTCATTGATTGTGTATGAATAATATGCTATGACATTTATAATGTCATATATGTGTTAAATGCATTGTGAAAAGCCATTGATAATGGCTAATTTGTGTAACATGTAAAATATGCATATTATGTGAAAATACCCAAAGTAATTGGGTAATGTGTTGTGAATGCAAAAATGAGATATGTGTAATAATGAAATGAATTGATATTGATAAAAATGAGAAAAGTGAGAAAAATGAGAAAGATGTGAAAAATGAGAAAAGTGAGAAAAAAAAGTGAAAATAAGGCAATGTGCCTAGATTGAATATGTAAAAATGAGAAAGAGATTAATAATGAGAAATATGAATAAATTGTGTGTTTAGTATGTTATTCAATTTTCAGAGTTCTGGGTTTGGCGGCATGCCTATGATTGCCTATGGGCTATATGCTGGAATGGTGAAAAGACTAGGTCGTAAGCTAGGCCAGCTGATAAATATGATGTTTTTGGGGTGAAAAGATTGGGTCTTAAGCCTCAAAAACTGTAGCAGTCTAGCCAGGTTGAGGACCAAGATATTGGGGCCTAAGTGTTAGTGTATATGCCCTAGACCATTGATTTGGACCTTAATGTTATTCATTTTGTTATTAATAAAGAAGTTTTTATTATCATTGTTATGTTTGCATGTTATATATAATAATGATTATATCCCTGGTTTATTATTGTTATGGAGATAATAATAAATATAACTAGTGTAATATTGATTTGATAATCATAAGATGATTATAGGTATGAAGATACAAATCAATATTATGGATACATGTTAGAGAACAGTGTATTGGATAGACCCACATAGATATCACTTCATGGTTTAATGTCATAAGTGTATCTCATAATAGTTTTCATTTAATCCTTTGACTTGAGATTGTCATAGTTTCCAACATAAGGAATATTATGTTTTGACATGATCAAACGTTATCTGTAACTAGATAATTATAAAGGTTATGCTTGAACATGGTATAAATTATGTAGAGGAAAATGAACAATCAAGATGGAATTTGTCCCTCTTTATGAGAGAGATATCTTCTGGGCCCTCGATAAGTGTAACTGAGAAATGCATGGCCATGCTCAAATAAGTTGATATAAGATCAATCTTATTTGTTTATCAGTTAACTTGGAGATCGAGTAATCATAAGTTTGGACAATATAAGTATGACATTTACTATGACTTATGTTCAAACTAGATATCGTGTGACAAAGGGATTAATGCATGTACTATTTCAGGTTTTCATTTATAATGATTCTCATGATTAATTGGGTAGTCGTAATGTCTTGCTAGAGGCCAATTATGATTTATGCATTTCAATAGAGATTGAAATACACTACCAGTTAATATGAGCCTATCGGGTCACACACATAGAACGTAGGCTGTACTTAAATAATAATAATTATATATTTTTTATTATTGTTGTTAGTATTATTATTATTATTATTAGATATTAATAATAATATTGTTATAATTATTATTATTAGATAATAATTATTAAAAACGTGGGTCCATATAGGATATGGACAGTTAGGGTTTTGACAAGGAAAGTCTTTTAAACGGTTTTAAAAGGGCTAGTTTAAAAGGGCTAGAGGGATGATGATCTGATCATTATTCGTTTTGAAAGAAAACGGAAGAAGAGAAAAACCTAAAAACCCTAGTTTCGTTTTTGAAAAGGTTCAGCCACTGCCGTTGGTGAGCTAGCACTCAGACCGGCGTACGTTCGTGTGGACTTCGCTAGAGGGTGTTCGTCTTCAGAAGGCAGCATCTGTTAATCGATTTGAAGCTACACAAAAGGTTAGTTTCGAATCTCTTTTATCGAACTGAATGGATCACATGGATCCTAGGAATAAATCGAAAGATAATTTTTGTTTTCCGCTGCGGCAAAAAGGGTTGCAGATTCTTCTCGATTTACTAACACTAAGGGTGTAGCCGGGTTGAGGTCCGAGAGACTGGGGCTGTTATATTATCCATGGATATATATATTGCCTACGGGGCTAGACACATGGTGTCATTATGGACCAAAGCAGTGACTCTGAAATTTGAATAGCATATTAGATCCTTTTTAGGCCTATGTTTGTCTTTGTTTTAATGTGAATTATGAATTTGATACAATTGAGTAATATAATATTATGAGTTGTGCTTATGAAATATTTGAAAAATATAAGAAAGTTGATTGATGTGACATCTATATGCATTCTGCATTTGGTATTTCATGGAGTTATATTGTTATTATCAAAGTTTGTACGACTAGGTTTCGGCTTAGCGCGATTGTTTCCATTGCGCAGGTGACAGGGTAGACCCACTTGAGCCAGAGAGTTCTTCTAGACTAGGTTGGGTCTAGACTTGTAGTTGAGCTTGTAGAGTTGCTATCGATATCAGAAACACTGCTAGCAACATGTATACATTTTTATGTTATTGTACATTTTGAGTTTTATGCATAATATATTATGTTTTGAATTTTACGTATTGTATATTATAAAGAATATTTGGGTCAATGTATTTGAAATGGGAGAGTAAGTGTGTTTTAAATTATATATATCTATATGTATAAAGGTTTGAGAAAATTGGTGAAATTGAGAAGTATGGTTGAGAGGGTGATTGGAAATTATTGGGAGTGTTTTCTTTTTGCAGGTTGAGTAATTGCTAAGTTTTGGGATATCCAAAATACAGACAAAACTCTGGCGAATTTGTCCCATAGATTTTTATATATATTATTTATTTTGGGTTCTTATAACAAGTAAATAATATTTATATTCTATTTAATTTTTATATATTTAGAATTTGAAATTTTAAGTTGGAAATGTAAAAAAAAAAATTTGTAAATCCGTCTGTGACATTTTTGTCCCGTATATGCATATTTTACATATACTAGAAATATGTTTTGTACGTATATAGGGTATAAGGGTGTTACAGGTTGTGTTAATTATTTTGCCTTACAGTAGCTATGACACGCTCATAGATATGGCTGTGTTACTGGTGCTGTCATCAACATTGAAACTTAGCATCGTTGACATGCCCAACAACATGGTCGTGTCACTGGCCATGTCAGGCAAAATTTTTGCATTTTATACACTTAACCATTCAACATTACCACTTTCAAACTCAACTTAAATTTAATCACTTCTTCAATCCAACCTTAAAATCATTATTAATTACTCACAATAACTTCATACATACCCAAATAAGCTATTAAAACATGCTAATGCACAATCCCAAAAATCACATATCATGTTCTTCCATAGAATTCCAAAGAATTTATAAAATTTATAAAGTAACTTACCAATTGATGAAGAAACTTTTAAAACTTCTCTTGAATCCTTGAAATTCTTTCAATCCTTGGTGTAAATATGAAAAAACTCACTCTATTCTCACCTCTCTCTCTAACTCATGTTCAAAGAAGAAGAAGAAGAAAGAAAAGACTCACCTCTTCCTTTTCAAACCCATCCTTATATATATATATATATATATATATATATATATATAATCATTATACACTTCTTCTCTCTCTTGTCATTATTATTATTATTAAATAATTAAAATCAACTTTTCCTACAAATAATTATACATATATATGTGATGTATATGTCTTATATATGTCATATTTATTTCAAATAATTTCAAATATACATTCTACTTTATCACTTGAAATCCTTTCATTTTTCATTTTAAATCATTTATTTAATTTATCCAATTTAATTTATTTTATTTAAATTTTTTAAAAATTAGAGGTGTTACAGAAACAGAAATGCAAACGATGATGAAAACCATATTTTTGAAAACACAAAACAAAAAAAAGATAAAATGAAAAAAAAATAAAAAGTTAAAAATAAAAAAAAGATTAAGAGTAGTAAAATTAAAAATAAAAGTTAAAATATGGTATATCTAAAAAAAAGTACACTAAATGGGTCATATCTTGGATAAAAACAAATCAACCATAGTCAAACAACAACATTTTAAGGACAAATCTAAGAGAAGTAACTAGGCAAACTATATAGGCTTTGGTTATTTGGGTAGGAAGGCTCAGATTCCGGTGACAAGATATACCTTAGGGTGCGAGACAGTAAGTAGTTATGCAGTGCTCTTTCTCTAAATCTTAAGTAAAAGCATGGTATTCCTTATACATACGTTACACGATTTACACAGAAGTCTTGACACACACACATTTGCAATTCTAAAGATAGTATTATGATAAATAAAAATAAGATAATACTAAGACTAGCGAAATCAATATCTCTTTGTCCTTAATGGAGTCCCCATGATGAGCAAAGATTTTTCACCTAAACTCTAGATGTAATATTTCTTGTGACTTCAGTATTGTTTAGATTCAGAACCTAATGAAATACGAGTCTAAGCTTGGAGATTAGGCATCGCTACCCAAATAGGTCGAGCAGATATAAAAAAAAGTGAATAACTCATTTCATAAGGAATCTCAATCCCCTATTGAGTTCAAAAAATTAGATAACTATATAAAAGGAGAGAATGACCTAACACCCTTAACATGCCCCATTTATGTGAATTGACCTCCATTTCTGATCTTGGTATTATTTTATTTTTTATTATTAAAGTGTTATTCTACTAGTCATGTATTAGCAAATGCATAATATTCATATAAAGAAATATCATTAACAATGTGAAATAAATATGCCTAGCTTAATATAGTTTAGAACAAAAAATAAATAAAATGAGAACACACGTATAATGGAAATATGCCCTTACAATTTATTAATAAAAAAAAACTAAGCTAAAATAATAATACAATATAACTAGTATATAAAAAATAAACAGTAATAAGGCCACTAATAACAAGAATACAATGATAATAGACAGTCCATAAAAAATAAAAACACATTGAAGACAAATAATCACAATTGTAATACAAATCTAAACTTAAGTATAAATATTAACACAATAGTTTATTAGAAACATAGTATTAAAATCTATAACTTTAAACATCCATAAAATATAATATTAGACATTCACATAGTAGCAAATAATATTCACAATAAATGCAAACATGAAAAACAAAGTTTTACATGTTAATTTACTGTGAGAAAGCATGAAAACTATATACAAAAACTAAAGACAATCTTGGGTGATGAAACTTGAAGGTTTCATTAATTGTAATCTAAAGCAAGTTTTTTTTTTTATATTATTTAGGTTTATTTATGTAGCATGGGAAAGAGTTATGTGCTTCTAGTAAGTAAAGAAATAAAATAATAATAAAAATATTTAGACAATAATAAAATTAAAATAAACTATGTGAACACTTAATTTTTTCAGCATTATGTTAAATTCAGTCCGTTAAGGTTTCAATGCATAAAAAAGCATTCAAATTGAATATCTTACAGGCTTGAATGACCTTCTGGAAAATTACTACACAAATTTTGGCCCAAAACGGGCTCATTGGGCCTTCTGCCACACGCAATAATTTCTTTATAGGATTTTCACAAAGAAGCCAAAAAAAATAAAAAATTTTCAAATAAAAAAATTTCAAAATAAACTCAAACATATATTCAAATTTACAAAAATTTATTATTAGTTTATCAAAATATCAAATTTACATAGTTTATTATGAATTTATGTATTTATTATGAGTTCATTATAGATTTATTATGAGTTTATAAATTTATATAGTTTATTATGAGTTTACTATGTGTTTATTATGAATTTATTATAAAATAACTAAAATACCCCTAGTAAAAATAAAAAAAAGTATAAAAAATTGTGAAGGATATAATTTTCCCTTTCTTTATAGTAATGTTATATTATATTACATTCTAGATATGATGCATATAATGCGTGAGTTATAAAAATATCCTTTGAGTACCCAGAAACATGTCCTAATAATCATTTAAAAGCAAAAGAAAATTAATTAATTAATTGCATAGCTTTTGAATAAATTCTATACATTTGTCTAAAAAAAGAAAATTACATCAAGGCTTATATACATTGGATCTAAAGAAAGGATATGTGAAAATACATCAATGAATATGGAAAAATATGAATGAACAATAATAATAATAATAGGAATAATATAAATATACGTAAAAACAAAAAAAAACAATAAAAACAAGAAATATCATAAGATTATCGAGTTCAACAAGATATTTTAAACATATATATACATATTAAACACTGATTTTATATTTGCTATTTTTTATGTTCGATATAAAAGATTGCCAAACTTGACAATTGTGAAATATCGAGTTCTGCAATAATTAATCATTTAGAAGCTTTAGATTTCAAAAACTCTTTCTATCTTATTCAAAATGATATTTTGTGTAGTTTAAACCATTTTAATGTGGTTTATATTTATTTACATATGAGAAAACTGGTTTGCTCTATTAGGAAATTTTATAAAATTACTTATATGCTGACAATTTTGAAGCGTTGAAATATCGAGTAAGTCAATTAAAATTGTCGAGTTCGATAGTTAAAAACTATTGTGCTTGACAATATTCTCACTATATAGATAGGAAATTAAACTGTTTTAATATTGATATTTCCAGTTTTTGTGCATTAAGGAATCCTCCAAAAGATTATTAAAAACATGTTATCTTATCTTGGACGTATAAAACAATTCAAAGTACTTTCCTTTATGGATTCAAATCATAAAGTTTCTAAATTTATTTGTAAATTCCATTTAATCATGTTTATTCATTGGATCTTAGTTTTAGCATCAAATTACATTCATTTTCAGATGTATTTGAGTAGTTTACATTAGTTGAAAAGGGTTAGAAACCATTAAAATAGGATGAGTACCTTTTGAAGTTCTTAAGAAAACTAGCTTCCAAGGGTGATTGATCAACAAGGTTCACTTGTTTTAAATAACCTTTGACTTTTGTTTATTGGATCTTCTAATAGGTGCGTTGGCTTCCTATTAGTTGCTTTGGTGTTAAGAACTGAGCTCTAATCGGTTAGTTTTTGGTCCCCTTAATAGGTGCAAGACATTACCTTTTATAGGCAAATGCCTACTACAAGTGGGCTCGTATTGTCGACCTCGATATTTATGAACTACCTAGTTTGACAATTTTTTCTCACGTGGCTATTCTTGATTTTGACTCTTTAATTTTGCCTTTGGCAACCTTGATAATTCCTAAAAATTGTCAAATTCGATAGTAAAAATTATCAAGTTCTCCAATTTATCTAAGATTATGCAATGTGCCAAATCCATGTGTTTATAATAAGTTGATTTAAGCAATTGCGGCGAATCTTAATCTTGAGTTGCATCAAATGAATATGAAAACTGTCTTTCTTAATAGAGAATTGGGTGAAGAAATCTACATGAAATAATATGTGGGCCTCATCAAATAAGGCCAAGAAAATAAAGTTTGTAGGTTGAAAAAGTCAATCTATGACCTTAAGTAATTTTCAAGATAATGGTACATTTGCTTTCATAATACTATTTTATCAAATGCTTTTATCATGATACACAAGGACAACTGCGTCTACATAAAATGAGTGAAAGCAAAGTTCGTCATAATGTCGTTATATGTTAATGATATTCTAATTGTCAAAAATGACAAAATGTTTCTAAACCACATTAAATAGTGGCTATAAACTAGCTTTGAAATGAAAGACATGTGTGAAACTGTATACATTCTCAAAATAAAGATTTTGAGAGATTAATTGAGGAAATTATTCTCTTCCTCAAAAGACATACATAAAGAAAGTATTCGAACGATTTAATATTGTAAAGTCATGGATACCCTAATGCCAAAGGCGACTGCTTAAGTCGAACACAATGCTCCTAAAACTCTTTGTGAGTAAGAGTGCAATTATAAAGTTATTTTGTTTCTAGATTGTGAATATAAGAATTTTTTCTTTCATGATGATTGCTAAAATAGTACAAGCTATGGTCAAAGTCTTTTGCTCACATTGTCAGAGCAGTATTTGACCCATATTCTTTTTATGTGAGTATGTTTCAACAAAAACAAAAGTCGTTGGTTTTTTATAAATTAACATAATAAAACTCAAAACTCAAAATTTTGTAATCGATTTTCATACTAGTAAGGAAATGATCGAATGGATGATTGGTAGAAGTAAAAAAATAAATAATAAAATAATAATATGGAATAGAAAAGGAAATTGACAATATTAAAGCAACTAACAACTTTAATTAAACGGAATTAAATGAAGCTTCCATGAATCATTTCCCTGATTAATAATAAAGTGCTGTCAAATTCAATGGTCGAGCTGACAATTTTCCCAATTTGCATGAATGACGCAATTATGTAGTTGATTTTCAATTTTAATTATATATAGAAGCAGCATATAAGAAAAGAAGATAATCCAACTATATTAATGGTTACATTAAAAAACAATTACCACATATAAGATAAACATTAAAAAAAAGTCCCTTTTGCAGTTGAGAGATTTTTACACAGAAATCTGTCAAATTAGCACATTTTTTTGTGCGAATGAATTAATAAAAAACATTCTGATAAAAAAAAATAAATATGTTTCTACGGAAGATTAATCAATTAAACTCCACGCCTAGACACTTCTTTATTATCTGCTGAACCCAAATCTAATGCTTCCTCCTTTCTTCTACTTCCCATTCTTAATAATCCATACAATTTTCTAAACTCTCTTACTGTATGCACACTTTCTCTGCAATATACACCTCCTTCAGGTTGTTCATTACTCTCATCTCCAGATCTCTGATCAACTTTACTCTTTGTTTGCAAAGCTGAAATGACTGATTTTAGTGCTCGAGTAGGAGAATTTCTGTTAGATATCATAATTTCTCCAATTTCAGCTGGACTCAAGCTTGGTCCCCCAGTTTGTAGTATCTCTTCTAATTGAGGAAAAAGTTTATGTTCCTTCACTCCTAAGTAACTATTAGCCAAACTTTTAATTGCAGAGAAATCACATAAAGGAAAATTTATATGAACATCAATTCTCCCTGGCCTCATTATTGATTCTTCAACTACATAATCTTTATTATTCACAGTAAAAACCATCACTCTTTCTTCACCACAACATGAAACAATCCCATCCATGAAATTCAACACCCCATATAAGCTCACATCCTTTGATTTCTCCATTAAAAATTTATCAAGATCCTCGATCACAACCATTGAACGATTTGTCGTTTGCAATAAAAGCATTTTCAAATCAGAATCATTAGAAACCTTCGATATATCAATATCATAGACATCAAAATTGAGGAACCTAGCCATGGCTGCAATAAAGCTTGATTTCCCAGTACCATAACCACCATAAAGAAGATAACTCCGTTTCCAAACACGACCTAGTCTATGATAATACTGTTTAGACTTTATGAAAGATTCAAGATCAGTTTTTACCTTATTCTTTAAATCACTATCCATAACCACAGTATCCATAGTTGCCGGATGTGTGAAAGGAACCCATGTCCATCTTCCATTTTCTTGAGCCTTCTCGATATTCATATACAATTTGATTTCTTTCTTTTGCTGTTCGATTTCATCGGCCACCGAAAGAATATGCTGCAAGTAAGGCCGGAGAATTCTTCGCTTATCTTTCTTCCTTAGCTTCAATACTAATTTTCTTTTCTCATCATTTTCAGATTTCTGGTGAGTCCACCAGACTCTGGCACCTAGAAAATTATCTTGAATAACTTGCTTTGGGTCGAGACGGAGGATTATATCATTTGATTTAGGACCTGAAAAGAGGTTAGTGAAATTGGAATCTTCCATTGCAGGTAGGGAGTTGAGATAAGTGGAGACCCTATTGTAGAGCTGGTTTTCTTGGAAATGTTCATTGTATTGTGGCACTTTAAAGAATTGGTAGACATGAAAATAATCTTCAAAGGACATCCAACATCTTACAAGAATTTGTAGAAAAGATGTTTTTGATAAAAATCTAAGAAGCAAAAACCCAATAAAGATTGCTAAGAAAGCAAGAATTATGTTGCTCATGGTTGATGATGATCTAATTAGAAGAGTATTAGCTTTGTATCAAAAATTAAAGTAATACTTTGCTAAAGAAAGTTAAGAAGAGAGGTTTGTTATGTAAAGAGTTGAACCGGCAGGCAAAATTAATGGATCAAAGAGCATTAGATGGAAGAGGGAAGGAAATGCGGTTTTTGGCAATTGGCATTGGGCTGTGAATGTATGACTATTATTCAAGAAATAAAGAGAAAAGAATTGGTTTGGTTTTTGAACAATTCAACAAGAAGATTTTTTTTAATACTTTTCTTCATTCAATTATTTTGACTAAAGGTTTGGCATTTGATTTGGACGATGAACTGGTGGACTTTGTATCATATGGGTTTTATGATGGATTTATTCATCATAGTTTATCCATCTAAAATTAATTCTGAATAATTTATTGTTATTATAGGCAATTTTCGGCAACAGAAGATGAGAAAATGACAAAATGACTACAAAAGCTGGAATTAATATTTCCGTGCCGCATTTAAAAAATAAGTTAATAATTTTCATTAATTTAAGTCATGCGCTATCTAATTTTTTCTGATTTAAGATTTATTATTATTTTTTAGTATAAATTGTTCAAAAGAAAATTTAAATTATATAACCCTTTTTGAACCTTTAGAGGACACCCTCGTATTAGGTGCTTTTCCACCAAATGAAAGGTCACTAAAATACAAATATTTCCAATTCTTGCCCAACCTGAAAATGGCTATAAGCCCACCACAGGATCCCATAGCAGATTAATACATGTGCTAGTCCACTCACTATGTTATCAACAACATATACTGATTTTTTCAAAAAAAAAAAAACAACATATACTGATGGTCTGGGTCGAATTTAAAATTTTTTGAAGATTCAAAATATTCGTATATTTATATATTTATTTATTTATTTATAAAATGAGTTGTATAAAACAAAAAGGCAAATAAATACAAGGAAGTTCTAAGTATTGTATGATTGATTTCATGTTCAATGTGTGTGCTAACTTTTAGAATTTGAATAATTAGAGCAGTTTGATTTTGAATGATTTCTAGCTAATGCATCATCAACTTGGAATCTTTAAGTGTATTTTGTTTTTGTATAAGAAGAGTATTGTAATGTATATGGTGGTCAAAGGTTTTAAGCAGAGTAGTTTGTGAGCAAAAGAAATATTTTAATAGCTCAATTTGGCCAAACTTATGTATCTTTGAATCGCATTTTGCGAATAATTCCGCCTGACGGCTAAAATCCTATGTTCTAGGATCTGCAGCAAGAAGGGCTGCCACTTGCCAAAGAAAAGTTCTTTTAGAGGAATTACATGGAATAATATATTTTTTAAGTTTTGTTTTTAAAAATATTGTAAATACTTTTTTCACTTTTAATTTTTAATTTTTTTTTTCAAATATACGACGTCTTTCATTCCTTTGTTGTTCTTCTTATATTTCATGCTTTCTTCTTCTCATCATTTTTTCCCCTTTACTCTTTCTTTATTCTTCTTATCATGAAATAACCTCCAATTTTTTTCCTTTGTTCTTTTTTTCTTTTTCCTTTGCTCTTCATAGTCTTGAAAGTTATAAAATTAAAATTCATGTCTAATTTTAAACATGTTAAACAAAATTTCAGAACTATATATAGAAAATTGATTGCCTTACTGTGTTTGTAACTTTTTCCTTTTTATTTATTTATTTATTTTGATTTTAATGTTCTTCAACTGTAATATTATAGTTTTTTTTCTTAAATGATATTGCCCTTTACATATTCGATAAAATACTTTAAATGACTTTTTTTCTTTTGTAAATTTTTGTCGTTATCTTTTATCAATTTGTATTTCCTAAATTGATATATGCTATTTTTTGAATAATTTTTATTTTATTTTAATTTTAATTTGTATTGTTTGTTTGTATATAAAGACTAAAACACAATTTATTTACAATATATATACAATATATCTGCAATATAGACTATATGTCCACAATATATATATATATATATATCATAATTGACCAACATATATGGTTAGAAGACAACATATCAATAATATATATACTATAATAAACATCATATAAAAGCTATACAACATATAAAAGCTATAACACAATATATTTACAGCATATACACAATTTATTCGCAACATATATAACATACTAGCAACATATACATATAAATAACCCACATATAAAGGTTGAAGACCACATACATATAATATATACACTATAATTAAACAATATATAAAGGTGATACAACATGTAAAGGTTGGAAGATAATATATATGCAACATATACATTATATATTCTACATATAAAGGCTAAAATACAACATATCTGTAGCATATACATAACATATCTGTAACATATAAAATAATATTATTAAGTGTTATTTTCTCTTAAAGTTATTATTTTACAAAATAATATTTGAAATAAACTTAGTTTTTATATTATTTTTAAAAAAATTTACAGCATATGCATAATATATCTATAATATATACATGATATATATAAGTTAAAAAAATAAGAAGCTTTTTATGGGATGATTGGTATGATTATTTTTATGTGTTTTTAGAGTAATTTTGTTTGCTTTTTAGTTGTTTTCTAAATATTTTGTGCAAGTTTGTTGTTAGATTTTATTTTTTAGGTTGAAACAAGGGGATTCATGAGAAAAGAGGCAATTAAATGTCCAAAGTCGATTGTTGGAAGCAAATTTCAGGAGAAATATACGACACGACCAAACTATGTCAAGTCATGGCCATGTCTCTCAATTGGAAGAAAAATAATGGGCAAGGTTTCATGGTTGAATTGGACACATTCTAGTGTCCTGGCCGTGTTCCTCACAAGAAGAAGTTGAAATTAAAACAAAACTAGACACGACATGTGGTCTTGGTTGCAAATCCATTCAAAGCATAGTAGTGTAAATAAAGCAAAACTAGACATGGCCTGCTGTCCTAGCCGTATTACTGGCTATGTCCCATGTCCTGGCTAGGATGATTTGGAAGCTTGGTTATGTCCCAAGTAAAGTTCAAGAAACTCGGCCAAGATAGTTATTGTCTTGGAAGTGTTCTATTCCAAGAGATCAAGAGTGAGATCAAAGTGGAGAAGGCCACGATTTAGGAGCTTGGCCGTGTCCAAGAAGAAAGCTAAGAGACATGGCCGTGTCCATTCATTCATTAGTTTTTTTTCTTGGACCCTGAGAATTACTGTGAAGTTTTGTAAGGGATTTTTGAGTTCTTCGACATATTCAAGTGGAGCTGGAGAAGAACGAGAGTTCTTGCTCTAGTCATCCGCACAAGGGGTTTTTTTTCCTATTATTTCAATTAATTCATCGTCTAGAATTTCATTATTTAAATACATTAATTTAATAATGAAGATTTGTGCTTTGAATTTTATTAGGTTGAGCTTCTATCATGTTATGATGAGGAACTAAATTATTTGTGCCTAGGGTTTGCAGTAGATTTAATTTAATGTCCTAATTCAATAATCTCCATTAATGTGCCTTGTTTTAAGTTGATTGCATTGGAATGTTTGCTAGGTTAATAGATTGGCCATCTATTAGTCTCTAGACATTGAGTGAAGGAACGAGAGGTGAAACTAGTTATTGGAACTATACATTCAACTACCCTAAGAACGAATTAAAAATATAAGTTCTAGGGTTCACTTAATTTGCAATTCAACATAATTGGTATTTATTAATTCGTGAATGTGAGAACTAATGAATTGATAATTGCTAATTAGACTTACGGATGAAATTAAGTTGCAAAGTTTTATTAATGAAAAATTTGAGAATTTAGCATTAATTAAATTGAACTGTAAATCCTAAGTCTCCTTTGAAAGATCACAATAATTCTGCACAAACCACTATTCATTTAATTTTAATATTAAGCTTCTTTTACTATTTCAACTATAGAGACTTATTCTTTAATTCTGTTGTTTTTTTTTCAAATTATTGAAAATATACAACTTCCTTGGGAGACGACCTTGGTACACTCACCCACTATAACAACAACCTCGTATACTTGCGAGAGTTGCTTTTTAAGTGTTTATTAGAGAGTAACAAGTTTTTGGCGCCATTGTCGGGGAAGGGTATTTAAGTGATAATTTGATTTTTTTTATTTAATTGTTTAAGTGTTTCTTTTTGAATTGCCCAGGTGTTTTATGCAAGGATGAAGGTCTCAAGGCAACGAACTTGTTTCCTTTAGGATAAGAAGAGGGAGGAGATCCTTTAGGAAAAGAAGAGGAAGACATTGAAGAGTAATTCAAAGAGGACACAGAATCAGAGATGGTGGAAGCAGAAGAACAACTCATGAAAGGGTTTGCATGACCAATTATAGGGGTAAATAGATCTTGCATACAGTTGAGCAATGCATCAAGAAACTATGAGCTGAAGAATACTCATTATAACATGTTGCACTCTTTTCATGGAATGCCAAATGAAGACCTTCTCAATTTCATTTGTGATTTTTATTAAACTTTGCACACATTCCCTTTGCAAACATTGACAAAGGATAAGCTTACGATATAGTGTTTCCCTTACACTTTGAAGGACAGGGCCAAGGCATGGTTGATGACCCTTCCAAAAAATTCACTGACTACACGAACTGAAGTTTATAATAAGTTTATGAGAAAATTTTATTCACACCAGAAGACAAAGGAGCTTCGAGGAAATATTGCAACATTCTCTCAAATGGATAGTGAACCGTTTCATAAGGCATGAGATCGCTTCAAATTCTTGTTCCAATGACCTCATCATCATTATCCACAGTAGTAGCTTAATCAATTCTTTTCTAATAGAATTACATAATAAAGTCAGAATACAGTAGATAATATAGCTGGAGGAGCAATGGGTGAGAGAACAGCTACTGAAACTGTAAGAATATTTGAGATGCTAGGAGAAAATTTACAACAGAAAAGCATAGGAGAAAGGCGCAAAGGAGTTTATGAGGTAAACTCAAATTTTGAAATGGCTAGGCAAATAGTAAAATTGATAAGGCAAATTAAAATGCTAAATGTAACATTCATGATTTTGGAGAAATTAAATAAGTATTTGGAGAGATAAATTGTATATACTCAATATATATATATATCTAGAGTATACATAACATATACATATGGTATATTAATTGTATATGTTGGATTAATACATTACATACTTAATATTTAATACACACATAAGGTACATTTGATGTGTATATAAGATACACATTACTTGTGCATATGCACAATATCCTAAATTTTTGAAAAGTGCTAATTTTTGGAAATTTGATAAAATAAATTATAATTTATATGGATAAATTAAATTAATGATTTTAAATGAAAATGAAGGGGTTTTAAATGAAAAAGTGGATAATATATGTGATATATATGTAAAATATACATAACATATAAAAGTTAACACTTTTTAAAAGAAAAGTCAAAGTAAAAGGGTATTTTAGTAATTAAATTTTAGAAATTCAAAATTAATAAAATAATTCAAAAATAAATTATTTTTGAATGGAAGAGGAAATTTATGACTTTTAATTTATTAAATAAATAATTATTAAATTATTTTAATATATATATACATGGTTAAAAATAAAAGATGAAAAGAAAAAGAAAATTTAAAAGTTTTTATCTTCTTCTTCTTCTCCATCAAGGGGCCGGTCACCATGGTTAGTGAATTCAAGAATTTTGATCTTCCATACTCCACAAATTGAAGGATTCAACAAGTTTAAAGTGGATTTTTGGTGATTTCCACCAAAATTAGTAAGTTCCCAACTTCTTTCTTTGGATTTCATAGGAATTGTGATTATGTTTGTTTTGAGTTTTTAAAGTTCTAAGATTTAACTTTCTATTTGGGTATATATGAAGTTATTTTAAGTGATTAACAATGATTTTAAGGTTGGATTAAAGAAATGGTTGAGTTTGGGTAAGATTGGTGAAGAGAGAGAATTTAGGGTTATGTAATTTTTGGAGTTTTGAAATCATGATTTTTAATTGTGTAAATTAATTCCAAATGAGTTGTTTTGTTACATAAACAAGTATTTTAAAGTCAAATATTGGATTTGGTTGTGTTTGGTTGGAGTTTGAGAATGGAAATGGAGATTTAGGGTTTTGGCAAAGTGATTTTCCAATTTTGTGTGCTTAGTATGTTATTCAATTTTCAGAGTTCTGGGTTTGGCGGCATGCCTATGAATTGCTAGGCAGGTGAAAAGACCGGGTCGTAAGCCGAGCCCAGCTGATAAATGATAAATATGATGTTTTTGGGGTGAAAAGACTGGGTCGTAAGCCTCAAAAACCGTAACAGTCTAGCTGGGTTGAGGACCAAGATACTGGGGCCTAAGGGTCTAGCCGGGTTGAGGTTCAAGAGACTGGGGCTGTTACATTATCCATGGATATATATATATATATATATATATATATTGCCTACGGGCTAGACACATGGTGTCATTATGGACCAAAGCAGTAACTCTGAAATTTGAATAGCATATTAGATCCTTTTTGGGCCAATGCTTGTCTTTGCTTTAATGTGAATTATGAATTGTGATACAATTGAGCAATATAATGTTATGAGTTGTGAGTATGAAATATTTGAAAAATATAAGAAAGTGAAATGATGTGACCTCTATATGCATTGTGCATTGGCATTACTTTACATTTTTATTATTATCAAAGTTTGTACCACTAGGCTTCGGCTTAGCGCGATTGTAATTCGTCGCGCAGGTGTCATGGACGTTTTGGGAGAGCTGGAGAGTTTTACTAGACCTGGTCTGGTCTAGGTTTGTATTTTTTGAGCTTGAAGAGTTGTTTTGGGTACATCAAGATCAGAGCCAGTTGCCAGCATGTACATTTTTTATATTATGTATGTTATGATATGTTTTTGAAGCATATATTGTAAATTGTAAAGAATGATTTGATTAATTTTGTTTAAGATGGGATTTTATATATAATGTTGATATATATATACCTATATATAAGTATTTTGAGAAATATGGAGAAATTGAGAAGTATTGGTGAATTGGTGTATTGATTTTATTTGGAGTGTTTGTTTTATGCAGGTTGTGTTTTGTTGAATTTTGAAAACGTTCAAATTACAAATAAAACTCTGGCGAATTTTTTTCAGAGATTTTCATAAAAAAATATATTTTTTTTGATTTCTATAATAAGTAAAGAATATTTATATACTATTTATTTTATATATTAGTATTTGAAATCTTAAAACAGGAATGTAAAAGTTCATATTAAATCGGTCTGTGACATTTTTATACCTTATATGCGTATTTTACATATGATGAAAATATGTATTGTACGTATATAGGGTATAAGGGTGTTACATTTATTTTGGTATAAGGTCCAGAATGATGCTTCTACTACGCCACTCTGATCTATGCAACCCAGACGCCAACTCAACTCATATCCATTATATCAAATGGACATTACCACATCAGGGATCAGATAAATTACCAGTGCCAATGCATGCATCACAATTGAAAATTATTTTTTGAAAATTTCAAATTTCTCTCTCTAACAACCCACCTAGGTCGAGAACCTCAAGCCTAGGCTCTAATACCAAAATAAATATAGGAATATTGGATGAGTTTGAAAATTTAATGAAAAGTTTTTATATATGTTAGAATCTAATGTATAAAATTTTATAATTTTTAAAGATGAATTACTAATTAAGAAAGGTAGAAGAACACAGATTGTTGGAAGAGTTCCAGAAACTCAGAATCTGTAGAAATTGAGAAACATATTTAAAAAATTATGGCAAACCCACCCAGAAAAATATGCAAATTTACATCCAATATCATATGTATTCCTATAACAAATGGTTAAAATTTCATGAAGTTTTATTAAGGTTTGATACCTAAAAAAAATGGACAACCGGGTGCTACCAGAGAAATTATTAAAGAGACAGATTCCCTAATTTTGGAAGATTTAATTTTTAAATATATTAAATTAACTTGGAAAAATCTAAAACTTTAAATATAAGTCCATATATGTGTTAAGTGCGCATGGATAAAAGTTTACAAGCTTTTATAAAGAATTGGTAAGGAATATAAAAATTAAAAGTGAGATTGACATGAAACTGAGGAAGTTATGCAGTTTTGTGTAAGTAAGTAATAAATTAATTTTATGAGACAAATGAATGAAGAAAATTATAAAAATTTATATGCATATGGGTATAAGTATAGAAGGAATATGGAGTTTTTAATAATTTTCAACAAAGAGTTCATAATTAAAATCAAATAGTGAAATCATATATGATAGCGAATTATTTATTATGGAACAATGATGCATAATTTAGGGTTGAGTGTGTAAAATTAAAGTATCTAAATGGATGATGTTAATTAGTGTAAGGAAATGAATTAGTGTTGTTTAAAAGTAAATGTTATGATCTTAAGATTGAGAATGTGATAAGGATGAAATTTACTGAGGTTCATGTTGTTGGTTCTATTATGTGGAATTTGAATTTTTGAAATGGGTTTTCATAGTTGTGAAAGTGATGTAATTTGATGTTATATTAATATATAGGTAATGCTTATAAAGTTAGCTCTTGAAAATGAGACTAATAGAATGAAGTTTAAGTAAAGTAGTAAGTTGAAAATTTAGAGTTGTAAGAGAATTTTGATGAAGATTGTTTAAATATTGATAGTTTAATGTTTAATAAGCATGGAAGTAATTTTGAATGAGTAATATTATCTATAAAAGTACTAACTAAGGTGTAATGTGGTTGATAATATAGAAATTTGTTATGAAATAAAGAGAAATGATTAAGCAATTGAAAATGAGTTACTTTAGGTAATTAAATTGGAAATGATGAAAATAGATATGAAGGGTATAATAATTGAATATATATATATATATATTATAAGAAACTTATTTAAGAGATGGGCGATTGAATAAGGAATATGTTAATTATGTTGTGGTCAGAGTGTATATATATGTTGAATTGATGAATAACCTAAGTAATGTCAAAAGAATGAGAAGTGATAATGTTCTCTGAAAGGTGATAAATGTTAACTTTGTATAGGTTGTATGTAAAAGAGGAATTGAGTATAATTGTATGATTTGTGTGATGAGATTTTTTTTTATGAACACAAATATGATATATAAGAAAATGTGGAAAGTAAGTCACATTGTGATTATGACTTACGAAGCTGTATGTGGATGATTAAAAAAAATTTTATTGAGTATTTACTACCTTATACAAATACGTGTCTGGTGATATTGAGAATGATATTGCATGTATTAATAGACCTAAGAGAGATTAGGTCTTGAACTGCATAGAGTTAGGTCATGTGATGAATTGAGATTGAGAATGGACCCGAATAGAGCTGGACGGTGAAATTGTTATTTTAACAACTGAACTTCATGATTGCATAGTGTTTTGGGCCTAAAGTATATGCGTATAAATAAAAAATTGTAAGGAAAAAGGAAAGTATAATGAAGAAAGTATGGAAGTGAAAAAAAAAGGAATGAAAATTTTTATAAGAGATAGATTAGAAATGGAGTAATAAATGGAAATTGTGTAAATTAGCATATGAACGAATGTGTATATGTAAGAGATGTTAATGATAATATTGTTGAAACATGAGTTAGGCTAATGATGATCAAGTGATCAATAGTAAATTGCTTTGAAACAGAGCTGAAACTTGTTAACTTTTTGTGTATCAAAAGATTAGAAAATGAATATGTGATTTTTGCGATACGAACTTAACATTGTGACTGGAAATGTTTGAAGAAAAATGATAGAAGGGCAGTATTTATTTATAAGCCACGGATATGACCATTATTATGGCATGACCGTTGGATAGTTTTGGTGAGATTGATAGTTATGCTTCAAGAAACATGTTCAAGACTTATGGTTTGCATAGTTGTATCTTATAATTTTATACTAGAAATTTGTTTATAGTTATAGAAAGTGTGGAAACAGAAGAGAATTGTAAAAATATGGTGAGCTTTAAATGATATATAAGAAAAGTGATTTTTGTAAATAGGGTAACTATAAGAAATGTGAGAAAATGGTAAATGAAAGGAATTATGAAATGTGAGTAAGAGTTATAATAAATGTGTTTGAAAGTAGTATAAAATGAATAAGTTGATGAAAATGATGTGTAAAGTAAACGAGACTAGGGGAAGTGAATATTATCTGTAATGATGAATTCGAAGAGAATTAAAATTTGAG
This sequence comes from Garcia nutans, assembly GCA_947685225.1. Lineage (NCBI taxonomy): Eukaryota > Viridiplantae > Streptophyta > Magnoliopsida > Malpighiales > Euphorbiaceae > Garcia > Garcia nutans. The sequence continues at coordinate 7,854,099 of CANTUV010000013.1, forward strand.
AATAAATTTGACCTAATAGAATTAGGTCATAAATTGAAAACAGATTGATGAATTTAAAATAGACAAAAGGTTGGTCAGAATAGAATAAGGTTGTGATGGTCATATTATGATAGTTAGATCAATTGATCCGAAATGTAATAAGTTTACAAGTATTTATTGAAATTCAATGTGTGTAGTTGTTTTAAGAATATGCAAGCTATATGATAATGTGCATAATACAGCGTTTTGATATGTATATGCATATGAAAGGAGCTAAGTTATATTAGTTTCAAATAATTATAAGAGAAAAGTGTTAGTTATAGTATAATTAGAATGAATTTTAATAAGGAAATAAGATTTTGTTGTTGTATAATGGTGATATTAAATTAATATGTGGTAATTGTATAAAGAGTAGGATCAAAGAGAAGATATGTAAAATTATTGTGTTAAGATAAAAGTTATTAACATTTGAATTTAAGGTGATGAAAGTATTTTTATAAGATAATGAAGTGATCAGATATCTTGAGTGCAATAGGTGTGTGGTGTATATATATTAAGGAGATGAATTAATTTTGTCTAATGACAATTCGATTGAAGATATAATAATCTGTTGTGACTGTTTGAGTAAATAGACAGTATAATGATGTGTTAGGGAATGGTAAAAAGGAAATTAAGAATGAACCTAAGGGGGAGAATAGAAATTATGTAATTTGGTAAAATAATGATTTGGATGATTTATTACTATACTAGATAATTTCGAGGACGAAATTATTTAAGGGGGAGAAAATTGTAACATCCGTGATTTTGGAGAAATTAAATAAGTATTTGGAGAGATAAATTATATATACTCAATATATATATATATATCTAGAGTATACATAACATATACATATGGTATATTAATTGTATATGTTGGATTAATATATTACATACTTAATATTTAATACACACATAAGGTACATTTGATGTGTATATAAGATACACATTACTTAAGCATATGTACAATATCCTAAATTTTAGAAAAGTGCTAATTTTTGGAAATTTGATAAAAATAAATTATAATTTAAATGGATAAATTAAATTAATGATTTTAAATGAAAAATGAAGGGGTTTTAAATAAAAAAGTGGATAATATATATGATATATGTGTAAAATATACATAACATATAAAAGTCAACACTTTTTAAAAGAAAAGTCAAAGTAAAAGGGTATTTTAGTAATTAAATCTTAGAAATTTAAAATTAATAAAATAATTCAAAAATAAATTTTTTTTTGAATGGAAGAGGAAATTTATGACTTTTAATTTATTAAATAAATAATTATATAATTAATTATTAAATTATTTTAATAAATATATACATGGTTAAAAATAAAAGATGAAAAGAAAAAGAAAATTTAAAAGTTTTTATCTTCTTCTTCTTCTCCATCAAGGGGCCGGCCACCATGGTTAGTGAATTCAAGAATTTTGATCTTCCATACTCCACAAATTGAAGGATTCAACAAGTTTAAAGTGGATTTTTGGTGATTTCCACCAAAATTAGTAAGTTCCCAACTTCTTTCTTTGGATTTCATAGGAATTGTGATTATGTTTGTTTTGAGTTTTTAAAGTTCTAAGATTTAACTGTCTATTTGGGTATATATGAAGTTATTTTAAGTGATTAACAATGATTTTAAGGTTGGATTAAAGAAATGGTTGAGTTTGGGTAAGATTGATGAAGAGAGAGAATTTAGGGTTATGTAATTTTTGGGGTTTTGAAATCATGATTTTTAATTATGTAAATTGATTCCAAATGAGTTGTTTTTTTACATAAACAAGTATTTTAAAGTCAAATATTGGATTTGGTTGTGTTTGGTTGGAGTTTGAGAATGGAAGTGGAGATTTAGGGTTTTGGAAAAGTGATTTTCCAAAGTGGTTGAATTGTGTGATTTTATTTGTTTAAGCATGTTGTTTAGTATTAAAAGTGATGAATATAAGCTTAAAATGAGTAATGGATTGTGTTGGAATGGAAAACCTTCAATGGGGGGAAGGTTATGCCATTTTATGGTTTTGTATATAAGAGTGTATTTTTATAATGTAAGTGGTTCAAATGTATTAAAATATGCTTCTAATGATATTAATAAACTTAAAACACTAATTTAAATGGCTTGATATGGTTTTTCAAAGTTAAAGTGAGGTGAAGCTTAATTTTGGGATTTGGTTTAGAGTGATGTTTAATTATGGGTTGATGTTGAGAATACCTTAGAATATGATATTAAATGATTATGTATGATCACATTTGGTATAGGCATTGAGGGAGGTTGATTTGCTTCATCCAAGTGGTGAAGGACAAGTTGGAAGGATATGATTGGAGGTTGTATTAAGCTTGCTTTGGGTTGCTAGTAGAGGTATGTACAAACTTTGAGTATAATGTTTATATTTGCATGACATTTAGACTTAACACATTTTGGTTGAAAAATGTGTTAAGCTACTTGGTTCATTGATTGAGTATGAATAATGTGCTATGACATTTGTAATGTCATATATGTGTTAAATGCATTGTGAAAAGCCATTGATAATGACTAAATTGTGTAAAGCGTGAAATATGCATATTATGTGAAAATACCTAAAGTAATTGGGTAATGTGTTGTGAATGCAAAAATGAGATATGTGGAATAATGAAATGAGTTGATATGGATAAAAATGAGAAAAAAATGAGAAAAGTGAGAAAAGTGAGAAAGATGTGAAAAATGAGAAAATGAGAAAAAAATGTGAAAATAAGGCAATGAGCCTAGTTTGATTATGAGAAATAAAATGAGTAATGAATTGTGAAAGTATTTGATAATGAGATAAATGAATTAATTGTGTGTCTAGTATGTTATTCAATTTTCAAAGTTCTGGGTTTGGCGGCATGCCTATGAATTGCTGGGCAGGTGAAAAGACCGGGTCGTAAGCTGAGCCCAGCTGATAAATGATAAATATGATGTTTTTGGGGTGAAAAGACTGGTCGTAAGCCTCAAAAACCATAACAGTCTAGCTGGGTTGAGGACCAAGATACTGGGGCCTAAGGGTCTAGCCGGGTTGAGGTTCAAGAGACTGGGGCTGTTACATTATCCATGGATATATATATTGCCTACGGGCTAGACACATGGTGTCATAATGGACCAAAGCAGTAACTCTGAAATTTGAATAGCATATTAGATCCTTTTTGGGCCCATACTTGTCTTTGCTTTAATGTGAATTATGAATTATGATACAATTGAGCAATATAATGTTATGAGTTGTGAGTATGAAATATTTGAAAAATATAAGAAAGTGAAATGATGTGACCTCTATATGCATTGTGCATTGGCATTACTTTACATTTTTATTATTATCAAAGTTTGTACAACTAGGCTTCGGCTTAGCGCGATTGTAATTCATCGCGCAGGTGTCATGGACCTTTTGGGAGAGCTGGAGAGTTTTACTAGACCTGGTCGGGTCTAGGTTTGTATTTTTTGAGCTTGAAGAGTTGTTTTGGGTACATCAAGATCAGAGCCAGTTGCCAGCATGTACATTTTTTATATTATGTATGTTATGATATGTTTTTGAAGCATATACTGTAAATTGTAAAGAATGATTTGATTAATTTTGTTTAAGATGGGATTTTATATATAATGTTGATATATATATACCTATATATAAGTATTTTGAGAAATATGGAGAAATTGAGAAGTATTGGTGAATTGGTGTATTGATTTTATTTGGAGTGTTTGTTTTATGCAGGTTGTGTTTTGTTGAATTTTGGAAACGTTCAAATTACAAATAAAACTCTAGCGAATTTTTCCCAGAGATTTTCATATAAAATATTTATTTTGGATTTCTATAACAAGCAAAGAATATTTATATACTATTTATTTTATATATTAGTATTTGAAATCTTAAAACAGGAATGTAAAAGTTCATATTAAATCGGTCTGTGACATTTTTATACCGTATATGCGTATTTTACATGTACTGAAAATATGTATTATATGTATATAGGGTATAAGGGTGTTACACTAAATGAACGGGGAAACCTACCTTTGCCAAGCCAAGAACTATGTGCAACATGTGGCATTACAGGATATAGTGCAAATATGTATTCTGTAAGTCATGAACAATTTCAAGTGGGGCAAGAGAAAGTGAATGCCTTTGAGGGTTTCCAACAAAGGAGAAGAAATGCTCCATATTCTAACTCTTTTAGTCTAGGTTGGAGAAGCCATCCAAATATTTCTTGTAAAAATTAGCAACAAATCCTACCTCAACAATCATTTTCACCTTATCAAAGAGGTCCTCACTTTCAAGGACAATCTTCAAATTAAGATCAACTGAAGAAACTCACATTGAAAGATAATTTGCATACTTTTATTCAAATTAGCACACAAAATTAAGAGGTGAACAACAAGAGGTTTGATTCTTTGGAGGCATCATTAAAGAAGGTGGAAACTCAAGTTCAAAAATTGGCAAACTAACTTCAAGCACACCAGAAAGGGAAATTTCCAAGCCAACCAGAGAAAGCCAAGGCAATCATAGTTTTAAGGAGTGAAATGGTAATAGATAACAAAGTTGGTGATTCTTTAGATGCATGTACTAATCAAGAAGAGAATGGTGAGGAGTTGCAAACCAATCAAGAGAAACCAAGTCAATCAAAGGAGGAGGAGAACTTAGAGGCATCAACTTTACTAAGACTACATAAGTCTTCCAACCCTTACAGATCACCAATTCCTTTTCTAAGTTAATTGAAAGGTAAGAAGAAAGATAAGCAATTTTTTGAAATCTATGACATGCTCTCCAAGGTAAGTATAAATCTTTTCTTACTTGAGGTGATTAACAATATGCCAGCTTATGCCAAATTTTTCAAAGAATTAAACACCAAAAAGAAAAGGTATGAGCCAAATGAAAAGGTGATGGTTTCGGAGGTAACAAGTGTTATTTTACAATATAAGTTACCTCATTAGCTAAAAGACCCTGGAAGTTTTGTAATTAACACCTCTACGGGGAATGAGAAAGAAACAACTAGCATGTGTGACTTGGGAGCTAGTATAAATTTAATGCCTTACTCGAATTATTTACAGTTAGAGATTGGGGAACTAAAACCAACCAAGATGGCCTTGCAATTGGTAGACCAAACTCTTAGATTTCCTAAGGGAATTATAGAGGATGCCCTAGTTCAGGTTGGGGGTTTAATAATTCATGTGGACTTCATAGTCCTTCATATGGGGGAAGAGATTCCTAGACCACTTATGACTATAACTAACACTTTGATATATGTTAAAAATGGAAAACTAACCATGACTGTTTTAGGACAAACTATGGTATTTTCAATTTTTAACACTTCCCTTATTTCTACTACTGTTGTTTATGAAAATTATTCTTTTATTGATTGTACTGATCTTGTTGCTGGAAATATTTCCTTGCAGGAAAGTAGTGATGACAAATTTGAGCTGTCCTTGACCTTAGGAGAAGAGGTTGAAATTTCTGATGTAGAAATTAAGGAGTGCAAGTTGAGTTTAGATGGTGCTATTAATGAGAGGGGGCCTAATAATGTAAGGTAGAGGAGGAGGAGATTCAACCAAAATTGGTTGAACTTAAAGAACTCCCAAAATATTTGAAATATATTTTTCTTAGGGAGAACAGCACACAACCAGTGATCATCTCTTTAACTCTCAGTAGTGATGAAGAGGAGAAAGTTGTGAGAATACCAAAGAGACTTAAGAAAGCCATTGGTTGGGGGATTGAGTCACATTAAGGGCACTAGTCCTTCCATATGTATGCATAAAATAGTTTTAGAGGAAGGAGGTAAACCAATGAGAGAGGCTCAGAGGAGACCCAATCCAAACACGAGTAAAGTAGTGAAGAAGGAAATTCTTAAACTCCTTGATGAGGGGGTAATCTACCCTATAGCTAATAATGAGTGGGTAAGCCCTGTGCATATGGTAAAAAATAAAATGGGCTTAAATTTAATTCAATTTGAGAAAGGTGAGTTGGTACCAACACACACAAAAATTGGGTGGAGAATGTGTATAAACTATAGGAAGTTAAATCATGTTACCAAGAAAGACCATTTTCCCTTGCCATTTATTGATGCTAGATAGATTATCTGGCATGCTATCTATTGTTTTCTTGATGGTCTTTTAGGTTATTACCAAGTTCCTATAGCTCCGAAGGACCAACCTAAGATAAGTCTTACTTGTCATTTTGAGACATTTGCTTTTCAAAGATGCCATTTGGGCTTTGCAATGCATCAGGTGCTTTTTAGAGGTGTATGCTATACATCTTTTTCGATACTGTGGATAAGTTCATTAAGGTATTTATGGATGATTTTTTTTGTTTTTGGCACTTCCTTTGATGATTGTTTGCATAAATTGATTGTTATGCTTAAAAGATGTATTGAATGCAATTTTAAGTTTGGGTTGGGAAAAGAATCATTTTATGATAGATCATGGTATAGTTCTGGGGCATGTTGTATCTCATAAGTGCATTCAAGTGGATAAGGATAAAGTTGATTTGATTACAAATTTACCACCTCCAACATCGGTTAAGGGGATTAGGAGCTTTTTGGGACATGCTAGGTTTATAGGAGGTTCACTAAGGTTTTTTTTTTTTTTTTTAAATTTCACGTCCTTTATGTAATTTACTTGGAAAAGATATGTAACACCCCCGTACCCCATATACGCACACCGCATACACCCACACAATATGTGATATACGTATAGAGGATATAAGGGTGTCACAATACATTTTAAACAAACCAAACTTTAATCTTTAACATATAATCATCATAAGTCATTCCAAGTAAACTTAAAACATTTAACTTATTTTATAAATAGTAATAGATAAAACATTCCTTCGTTAAGATACATATATATCATCATTACCCAAGAGTTTGTTCAAAACATTTGTTAAATAAGCAGCGGAAAATATATATGTTCACATCCAAATCAATAAGTATAAAAATATGAAATTTATACATGCTGGCAGTTCATCTCTGATCTTGATGTCCACAACTCAACACTGCTCTCACAAACTCAAGCCTAGACTCAACTCGATCTAGACGAGCTTTCCAGGCACAACTGGATCTACCCTGTCACCTGTGCGATGAACCACAATCGTGCTAAGCAGAAAACTTAGTGGTACAAACTTTGATTCAATAAAGATCAATGCGATGCTCATACACGGTACATATGAATATATCAACTCATTGCATTATATCTCAACATATTAATCATATGCATCACATTTCATAATTCACATTAAAGCAAAGACAAACATGGACCCAAAACGAATCTAATATGCTATTCAAAGTTCAGAGTTACTGCTTTGGTCCATTATGACACCTTGTGTCTAGCCCCATAGGCAATATATATCCATGGATAATGTAACAACCCCAGTCTCTTGGACCTCAACCCGGCTAGACCCATACACCCCAGTATCTTGGTCCTCAACTCGGCTAGACTGTTACAATTTTTGAGGCTTACGACCCAGTTTTTTCACCCCAAAAACATCATATTTATCATTCATCAGCTGGGCTCGACTTACGACTCGGTCTTTTCACCTGCCTAGCAATTCGTAGGCATGCTGCCAAACCCAGAACTCTGAAATTGAATAACATACTAGGCACACAATTAATTCATTTATCTCATTATCAAATACTTTCACAATTCATTTCTCATAATCAAACTAGGCTTATTGCCTTATTATATCCTCATTTTCTCATTTTTTTTTATCATTATTCTCTTTTGTATCAATATCAATTTGTTACATTATAATTTCACATTTCTTACCACATTATTCCATATTTCTTTTCATATAAAATACATTACTCAATTGCTTTGATACATCAACATAATTCACATTATGCATATCATAACATATAACTCATTCATCAACAATATTTATCAAGTAACTTAACACATTTCTCAACTAAATGTGTTAAGTCCCAATGTCATGTAAATGTATGCAATCATTCAAAGTTTGTACTTACCTTAAGAGCAACAACACCACTCTAACAAACTCCTCTTCCAAGATAACTCTCAACACTTGAATTAAGGTAGCTCAAATCTCTTCAAAACCTAACCCAAATTTGATTAACAACACTCACTTAGTGATACACATAAGAGAACAAGGAAGAGAACTATCTAGGGCAAACTCTACACTTGACACGCTCAACAACATGGGCATGTCCCTGACCATGCCTTAAACCCACAACACAGAAGCTTTGATACGCTCAGTGACATGGGCGTGTCACTACACATGCCAATTCTCCTCCATCACAAAAGCTATGACACGCTCAGTGATATAAGCGTGTCACTGGACGTGTCAATACTCCAACAACACAATAGTTGTGCCATGGGCATGTCACTGGACGTGTCAATCTACCATAACACAGAAGCTGTGACACGCTCAGTGACATGGGCATGTCACCAACCCAGAAAATAGAACCAACGATATGCCCAAAGATATGGCCGTGTTAATGAGCGTGTCAAGCCAAAAACCCTAAAATCGACACCATAATACCACATCCAACAATCACCTTCCAATAACCATATCAACAACACACAATCTCAATCAAAACCATCAACAACCCATATAATACTTGAGTAAACCTTAAAACACAATCACAACCATATATCACAACTCAAACTTACACCATCCACACACTTGTCTCTTTCACCAAACTTAACCCTTTTCTCTTCAATACAACCTCAAAATCAAAGTTAACAAAACAACACAATCCTCAAATATACCAAAACAACCATAAACACATCTACAACAACCAATCCAACAAACCCAAGAACACAAACTCAAAAGAAAACCAAGAAACAAGTTGGAAACTTACCAAAAGTGAAGAAAATCCTTAAAACTCCAACTTGATCTCTTGAAAACCTTCAATTTCTTGAGTTTAGAAGCAACAAAATCTCTCCTTCTTGAAGATGGTTTTGATGACTGGCCAAAGAAGAAGGAAGAAGATGAAGATGAAAGAAAGTCAACCTCTTTTAACCAAACACTTCCCCTAAAATACTCTCTACCAAGTATTATACTAATATAATAATAAACTCAATTACATCATCTTCCACTAACTTTAATTTAATCACTTTAAATAAAAATATCTCTTGACCATAATAAGACCTTAATTTTGTATATATATTATATATATACCCTCATATACATAACATATACACATCTTCCTATTATCTCATCTTTATCACTTAATCAAATATACACTTAAAATCATTTAATCCAATTTCAACAATTAGCATTCCAAAATTTTAGGGTATCATTTGGGATATTACAAGATATTCCATTTGTTTTTAAATGCCTAGAAGCATTTAAAATTTTAAAAGAAAAATTAACTTCTACCCCTGTGATTATTGCTCCCAATTGGGATTTACATTTTAAGATTATGTGCGATGCTTTGAATTATGCTATCGGGGCTATGTTAGGCCAAAGGGTAAATAAACTCTTGTGTGTAATTTATTATGCAAGCTTGTCTTTGAATGATGCTGTAACACCCCTATACCCCATATACGTACACCACATATACTCTCAATATGTAATATAAGTATACTGGATACAAGGATGTCACAGTCTATTTGAAGCAAACCAACCTTTAATCAAATAATCATAATAGGTAGTAATAGATAAAACATTTGTTTATTATACAGCGGAATATACATATATATATATACAACAAAAACAATATTTACAAAAATATATAGTTTATACATGCTTGGCAGTTCGTCTCTGATCTTGAAGTCCAATAATCAACACTTCATAAGGATCACAAGCCAAGACTCGACTCGGTCTAGCAGAACTCTCCGGTTCAACCAGATCTACCCTGTCACCTGCGCGATGAACCACAATTGCGCTAAGCCGTAGGCTTAGTGGTACAACCATGATAACAATATGATTCAATGTAATGCTAATGTCAAACTTTCAATAATTAGAAGCTATATACAAAGATACCATATTTCATAACATTAAATCACATTACATTGCTCAAGTGTTCCATTTTTTTTAATTCACATTAAAGCAAAGACAAGCATAGGCCCAAAAGAAACTAATATGTCATTCAAATTCCAGAGTTAATGCTTTGGTCCAATAATCACATTTATTAAGCCTGTAGGCAAATCATTATCACAATGAGAAACATCTCATATGTAACATCCCAACTAGGCTTCAAGGACTAGGCCCAACCAAGCTTCAAGGGGAGCTAAGCATCAACCCAACTTGGCTTCAAGGACCAAGCCCAACCCAGCTTCAAGGGAGTGTTACTTTTAGGCATGCCACCAACAACAAAACTCTGAAAATTGAATAACATATTAGGCACACAATTCTTTTATTATTTCATTATCAATTCCATTCTCATTTTCTCATAATCATCTAGGCAACCTTACCCCAATTATTTCATTTACATCATTATAGGCAACAACAATGGCTTCACATCTCATCATTAGGGTATACATAACCAATTGCATTGTACATACATTTTGAATGATCATTTTATCTTTCACATTATGCAAATCATAGCATTAATCAATTGTATCAACAATGTAATAGATTACTTAACACATTTACAACCAAAGGTGTTAAGTCCCAAAGTCATGTAAATGTATGCAATCATGTAGGGTTTGTACTTACCTCAAGAGCTACACACACCAATCTAACAACCTCCTCTTCCAAGAATCCTTCAACACTTGGATTGTTACTTCAAATATCTTCAAAACCTAATCCAATGGTGATTATACACACTCACTTAGTGATACACATAAGAAAATAAGGATAAGAACTAACTAGGGCAACCTCTACACATGACAAGCTCAACAACACGTGCATGTCCCTAATCGTGCCCTAAACCCACAACACATAAGCTTTGACACGCTCAATGACATGGGCTTGTCACTGGCCGTGTCAATCCTCCCTCAACACAGTAGCTATGACACGCTCAGTGACATGGGCATGTCACTGCTCGTGTCACCCATCCAGAAAATAGAACCATTGACACACCCAAAGACTTGGCTGTGCTCATGGGCGTGTCAGACCAAAAACCCTGATTTCGACACCAACAACACCACATCCAACAAATATCATACTTTACCCTTTTTCACTCCAAACAATCTTACCCAAAATCATCAATAAACCATACTAAACTTTCATAACAACAAAACAACTCAAAACAAGCATCAAACACAATCACAACCACAATCACAACTCAACCCATACACAATCCACAACTCTTGCTTTCTTTTCACCAAACGTAACCTTTCCTCCAAACCAACCCCAAAAATCAAAGCCAAATAGACAACACACTCTTGAACACATCAAAGTTAACCACACACACATCAACAACAACCATTACCAACCTCAATTCACAAACTCAAAAGAAAACCAAAGAAACAAGTTGGAAACTTACCAAAAGTAAAGAAAATACTTCAAACTCCAACTTGATCTCTTGAAACACCTTCAAATCTTGAGTGAGGAATCACAAAACCTCTCTTTCCCTTTATCCATGGTGATAGCCGGCTAAAGAAAAGAAAGAAGAAGAAGAAAATGAAAGTCAAACCACACACTTGTCTCTTAACCATAAGATTTCCACCTTTATTTTCCACCAAGTAATTATAATAATATATTAACTAATCAAAATATCATCTTCCACTTATTTAATTTCCATTTTAAAATAACCAAAATATCTCATTTGACCATCTCATTAGTTGACTTGTATATGTTGTATATATCTCTATATATACAACATATACACACTTCTCTTTTCCTCTCTTACCACTTAATCAAAAATACAATTTGCATTTAATTTCATTTTCAACACTTAACATTTCCAAAATTTTAGGGTATAGTTTGGGATATTACAGATGCATAAGTAAATTACACAACCACTAAAAGAGAAATATTAGTTGTGGTGTTTGCACTTGATAGATTTAGATCTTATTTGATAGGTTCCAAGGTTATTGTATTCTCAAATCATACGACCTTGAAATACTTGTTGACTAAACCATAAGCTAAACCTAGGCTCATTAGGTGGGTTTTAATGTTACAAGTGTTTGATGTGGAAATCAGGGATAGGAAAGATAGTGAAAATTTAGTGGTTGATCACCTTTCTAGGTTGCACTCTAATGATGATAATGTACAAATTTCTCTTAAAAATGCTTTTGAAAAATTTCCTGATGAGTACTTGTTTGCTATAACAAAAGTACTTGATGAGTACAAATTTCTCTTAAAGAAACAAGTTGGAAACTTACCAGCAATAACGGTTGCATCACATATACCCACTGTGATGGCCCTGCCTCATCTGGTCTACTATCTGCTGTAGAACCTCCTCTCTCACCAGACCATGTTCGACTTCCTCTGCTAAAACCTCTGCCACCACGACTCCTTCTAACACTGGGTCTAGAAGTTGTTGTATCTGCTTGTCTATCCTCTGGTGGCTCTGGAAAATCACTGAAGAAATGATCTGGTGACCCACATCTATAACACACTGCTGGTGTACCTATCCTCCAGCAAGCACCTCCATGTATCCTACCACAATGAACACAGGTAAGTGGAGCAGGCCTCTGAATCACTGGGGTCGGGGCACTAGCCACTGAGACTGTAGGTCTCTGTCTCTGCCTCTGCTACTGTGATGACCTGCCAGACTGCTCCTGGCTCCTACTAAACCTCTAAGGATATCTCATTCGACCTCTCTTCACTGATGAAGACCTTACATCACCTTAGGGTCTCCTAACTCTTCTCTCCTCAGCTCTGGCATTTGATGCAAGACCCTATACCCTCTCTACACTCCTGGCAGCTGTAACCAACTAGGAAAAATTTTGATACTGAGAGCCTGCCACTAAGCACATAATAGAGGGTCTCAACCCCTCCTCAAACCTCTGGCATCGATCAATCTCATCATAAATGATCCCACCAGCATACTGGCTCAACCAAATAAACTCTATCTCATACTCAATCACTATCCTGATATCCTGCCTCAAACTCAAGAACTCTATTTTCTTTCTATCCTTATACTCCCTCGAAGTATACTTCTGCTCGAACTCCCATAGGAAATCATCATAAGTTAGGACTGGTGGATCATCCATAGCATGTGGAACTGTCTTCCACCAATTATATGCATCCCTCTATAGAAGAGATCTGGCATAATCAAACTTCTCTTCCGGACTAGCCTACAACTGAATGAACACTCTCTGGACCCTGTCTAGCCACTGGTTTGCTATAATAGGGTCTGTAGTACCAATAAAGTTCTCAACTTCAAACTTCCTCAGCTTATCATATTTCCTCGTCAGCAATTGCGGCTGCGGCTGCAGTGGTGGAGTTGTTGTACTGGAGCCTGCCTCAACAGCTCCACCATATGTCGTACCCAGCCCGGCGAAATCTTATCAACTGCTGGTCTCTCTGGCACAGGAGTAGGTGCCCCTCCATCAATCTCAGCTCTAGCTCCATCTCTACACTCACCAGGAGCCACACTCTCAGTACTACACTCTACAAACTGATGCGTCTGAGATGCCATAACTACCTATAACTGCAAACACAGTAGAAATTGCCACATTAGAGATCAGAAACTGCCAATGCCAATGCATGTATCATATTTAAAAACCATATTTAAAAATCTCAATTTTCTTTCTCTTACAACCCACCTAGGTTGAGAACCTCAAATCTAGGATCTAATACCAAAATAAATATAACAACCTTATACCCTATACACATATAATACATACACCTAGTATATAAAGAATACGTGTATATGATACAAAGGTGTCATGACCCAGTTTGATAAAAATTTTCACATTTCTGATTTAAAATTTCAAATAGTAAATATATAAAATTTAATAGTATATAAATATTCTTTACTTGTTTTAGGAACTCAAAATAAACATTTTATAAGAAAATCTCTAGAAAAAATTCGCCAGAGTTTTGTCTGTAATTTGGACATTCCAAAATTTATCAATTACACAACCTGTAAAAAGAACACTTCCAATAAATAATAAACCACATCTTCACATTAACTTCTCAATTTTTCCACAATTTTCCCAAAACATTTATACATATATATATATATATCCAAAAAAACATATAAAAACCCATCCTACACAATTTATCCAAAAGTCTTTATAACTTACAATACATATACTTTAAAATCATAAACATAATATACATGATTTCATAATGTACAAAAACATAAAATGTATACATGATGGCAAAAGGCTTGTTCTTGATGTGTCCAAAACTTGCTCAACGAGCAATCTCAAATCTAAACCCGGCCCGATCTAAAAGAACTCTCTGGCTTGACCGAATCTCCCCTGTCACCTGCGCGATAAATTACAATCGTGCTAAGCTAAAAGTCTAGCACTACAACTTTGATAAAAGTAAAACTTTAACACAATACCAATGCATAATGCATTTGCATGCTATGCCACAATGTAGTATTCCATTCAATTTAATAACATAATTTTTCATTTGTTTATGATTCACACAAACACACATACAAGCATGGGCCCCATAAACTAATACATTATTCAAATTCCAGAGTTAACCGTTTTGGTCCAAATTGACACCAAGTGTCTAGCATCGAAGGCAAATCATATCATAGTGACGCCAAGCATCTAGCCCCAAAGGTAAATAGTGAGGATAACTGTAGACCCTTAATTTTTGACCCAGTCTGGTCTAATATATTTTATTTAGTCTAAAATAATTTTTGTGTTATCTTAATTAAATAATATTTGTTTTAATATTTATTTTTTATAATTATAGTAATAAAATAATAATAATAAATAAATAAATAAATAAAAATAAAAATCAGCGACGAAAAATTTCATCGTCGAAAGTGTTGGACTAAATGGCCTGCAACCCGCCATCGCCAATTTTCCCTCGCAATTCCTCACAGCCCGTCGCAAATTTCGCCAGCGAGATTTTTCCAACTCAATTTTTTTGGAAACCAAATTCTATTTGGTTTCGGTTTTCTTTTCCTAATCAAATATAGTTTCCTTAAACAATTGGAATTAATCTTCTAAATTTCCTATAAATAACACTAAAAAACACAGAAAGGGGGAGGGAACTTGAAAAATTGATCGGACTTGGCAGTAAAACAATTGGACTTTTTAGAGGAGAATAAGCAAGCAAGCAATTCAGAATTCATCAAAGGCAGCAATCCTGCCTTTGTCCTTGTTCATCCAAGAAGTAATTTTTTGTGGAACCAACGACAAAGGTTTGAATCTCTACTTTCTTTTTATTTTCTTACAGTAGCTTTGTTTCTTTGATTCATAAGATTATACACCAAAACCTTGATTTATAAACATGTAGTAACATTGATCTTCGTTTCAATAACATAAACACTTTTCTGTTTCTAAACACCTTCAAAACCCTAATTTGTTTCTTTTGTTTTCCAAAAAATTTGAAATTGTTCATTCTGTTTCTTCTAAAACTTAGGAACCCTAACCTATTTCTTCAAAACCTTAAAACCCTAAATTGTTCCTGCTATTTCCAAAAACCCTAAAAAAATACTCTTTTATTTCCAAAAACCTTAAATCATTTTTCCTATTTCTAAAAGCTCTTAAAAACCCTAAATTGTTTTCTTCTAATTCTTTTCCAAAATTTCCAAATGCATTGTTAAATATCGAAACTCTAAACTTACCTTACAGTTTCTAAAAATCACAAAAAGCTTTAACTCTAAACTATTTTCTTCAATCCTAAAACCAAACATATTTTCGAAAACACTAAAAACCCTAATTCCCTTAAAACCATAAACCCTAGTTTTCCTAAACCCTAACCCTAATCCTTAAAACCTTATAAACTTAAACATTCAAACTCAATACAGTAAACCAAAAATAACAATCCAGTAGCTAATAATAATAAACCTAATATTTTAATATTCTAAAAACCTAATTTCATAATGTTACCCATAAACCCTAATTTGATTCATGAAAACCTAATCCATTTTAATTCTCTTAGAACTTACAGTAGGTTAAACAAATAATAATAATAATAATAATAATAATAATAATAATAATAATAATAATAATAATAATAATAATAATAATAATAATAATAATAATACTAAAATCTTAAAACCCTAAATATTAATTAAAGAACTTTAAATAGAAAAAGTAACCCTAATTTGTATCTTTACTTGCTTTATTTGATTATGTAGTCTATTATATGCTTTGGTGATTGATTTATTTTCAATGCTTGATTTATTTAACTTATCATGGATGAATGCTTACTTTCTATTTTGATTGATGTTTAATATCTTTGATGAATGATTTATTTATGATGAATGGTTATTTACTTTTATCGATTTTTTTTATTTCCTAATGTTGTAAGAGGTATGTTTCCACTTTGTGGGTACCTCATTAGTTAAATATCATGTAATTTAAATTTCTTTTATATTTTAGACCAATGTAAGGGACATGTTTCTACCTTTTGGTGGGTGTCCTGTTAGTTTAGACATGGATGATGTAAGGACATGTTTCCATCCTCGGATGGGTGTCCATTTATTTGTTTTGCTTGGACATTGCTTTGATTTTAATATAACGATGTTTTATTTCAATTGTTGCGTGTAATATGGATAGTATTGTTATATTTAAGAATTTTATAATATTAAGACCTGTAAAGGAGGCCGGTTCCAATGAACTGGGCGTTGTGGGGGTGCTGGACCATTTCTCACCTTCCCCACACGTACCCAACTTTCTCAACCCATTAGGGGGTTGGGGATTCCTTAGGAATCAAGTCATCCACCCCTTTCTTTTTCCCGGCCCGTCTGGGTGGCTACTCCATTTTCTCCTGACTTAAGTCCGTGTTCTCTAAGGCCCCAAGCCTAAACAGTGCCGAAGTCGCAAGAACCATTCCACCGGGAGTGGGGGAAAAAATCCCCGCTCACAGTGGCTACTCTATTGGGGATAAGAGAAGTTGATTCTGTTGGTCTTTTTATTATTCTATTCTTTCTTATAATGATATTATCCATTGCATCATATTAGATTGCATCGTGTGTGTGAGTTAGGACGCCCGTGTTACCCGTGTTGTGTTATGTAAGGGATACCATACTTTTACTCAAGGTATGGAGATCGAGCATGGCATAACCACTGATAGCCTCATACCATTTGGTATATACTTGCTATGGGAACCTAAGCCTTTTAACCCAAAGACTAAAGCTCATGTAATTGGCCTAGTTACTTTCCTTAGGTTTTACCCCAAATGCATGTTGTTTGACTATGGTTAATTTATCTTAGCTTAAATCATGGCTTATTTGGTTTGTTCTTTTTCTAATATGACCTAAGTACATTGTAAGCTCAAAATAAATTTTTTTTAGAATCCAAAAGACCAAAGCTATTTTTAAAACTTTTCAAAATGGTCTTTGGATATAAAACTTTTCCAAAAACAAACAAAAAATTCCTTTCTCATGACTCAAATACAAAGCCCAAAATCCATTTTTTTCTAAAATCTTTCTACAATGGGCTTAGAAACAAAATTATTTTCATCCAACCTTTTCTTACAAAGAGCTTGCAAATTATTTAGGTCAATTACAAAATACCAAAAATCAATTGTGAGTCTAGTTTATACTAAGAATGATTAATCATGGGCTTGTTTTTTGCATGAACCATTAGTTACTTTTTTCAAGTGAGAAATCTATCTATAATAAACCTCTTAATTTAGTTTTAATGCAATGTAGCATAAAAGCTACTATAGTTGGTTAAATGGATTAAAACCTAATTAATGAGAATTATTATGAATTGACTTCGATTTTCAAACATATAGCTATTGGTTAAAACGTCCGAGGGAATTATTCGAAAACAAGATGCCCCATGTTGGTATTTTGTTAACCATATACCTAGGAAAAGAGACTCGCCATTCGTGTATGGATGTTATAAGGTTGGAAGGGATGTTCTACTTATCTTTGTTGATTGTTTCTGCATATATGCATACATGCATACATTTGCATCCCATATCATTAATCCTTTTTGGCTCACAGCCCTGGATTACGACAGTTCAAAAGCTTACGACAATCCGACCTACGCCGATAGCGAAGAATCTAGCAACCACTCAATCACTTGCTCACCAAAAGTAATGGAGCCCAAAAAAAATTCAAAGAATGGTGGATGAAGCCCTCAATGCTAAAATGGAAGAAATAAAAGAGGCTCTAGCTGAGACCATGAAGAACCAATTGACTGCAATTTTAGAAAATCATGCCAAAGCATCTGCTAGCACTAAGAAGCCAAAGGACAAAGGGAAGACTAAAGTTTGTGAAGTGGTTTTTGATGATGAAAAGGTGATCATTGATGATGATGATGATTGGGCTCAATACTACCAAGATCCTCAAGACAAGAAGAAAGAACCAAAGATTGTTGAAAGATCAGCTTCTGATGTTGAAAAGATGATTGCTGATTTAGAAAAGAAATTTGAGAAGAAACTGAAAACCGAAGAAATGTCCGAAGTTGACAAATTATTTGAGCTAGATGAAGAAGTTCCGTACAAGTTCAAGATGCCATCTTTTGCGAAGTTTGATGGAACCAAAAATCCTCACCTCCATGTGAAGCAATATATCACTACTATGTAGTCTGCCCGAGCTACTAAGGCTCAAACTCTAAGGTACTTTATGCTCTCATTGGATCCTGTTATCCGAAATTGGTTCAATACCTTAGATGATGGAATACAAAAAAGTTGGGATCTGATATACAAAGCCTTCATCCAACAATATGGATACAATGTTGAAATGGAAGTTACCTTAATGGAAGTTGAGTCCATTAGGCAAAGTCCAAATGAGAGTTTTGTGGATTATGTGAAAAGATGGAGAAATAAGGCCGCTTTGCTCAAGAAGAGGCCTGATGAATCCGATCAAATAAGGATGATTGTGAGAGGGGTGTTGCCTAGTCTTCGTGAAAGGATGTCTCATACACTCATCCGTGATTTCAAAGATCTTTTCCAAGCTGGTATGCAAATTGAAGAATATGAAAGAGAGAATAACTATTTTTCAATGAGAAGGAACGAGAAAGGAAACTATCAGTCTGGTAGCCAAAGCATGCAAAAGGCGGTCGGTGTTAACGCTACTAGCCAAGGAACAAGGAGACAGTTTTCAGAATTGGGGAAATCGATGTCCTAGTTTCTCAATAAGCTTCAAAGAAAGGGATTGTTACAACTCTTAAATCCTCACCCTTTGCCTAACCCTCTCCCACCTAATTTCGACACTAAAGCATTTTGTCAGTTTTATCAAATGCAAGGGCATGACATGGATAGACGTGTGAGGTTGAGACAAGAGATCCAAAATCTAATTGATAGTGGGAAGCTGCCCGAGCCCAATAAGCCAAACACCAAAGACAACCAATTACCAAAGTTTAATAGGGTACCACTACTGGCAACCTTTATGATTGGAGGGGATTTGCATGAAGATTTTGTCATGTCTTCTTTCCAAGATGTGGGTGGAGAAGCAACCAAAGAAGAAGATGTATTTGGTGAAATTAAACAAGCTATGGTTGGTAAGGAAGTAGTAATTTGTGTCATTAATAGGTTTTGGGATTCAAGCGATAGTGAGGATGATCTTGTATCCAAGAAGGAGGAATGGACTTGGTCCGAGCCTGAAGAAGATGAAGTAATGAACTGTAACACCCCTACATTCAATACATGCACACTACAACCACCACAATGTAGTATATATGCACTAAACATAGGGATGGTACGAATTTTCTTAACATTCAAAACATTTTAAATGATACCATAATCTTTCAATTGTATACATTATAGAAAATAAGTGATTAGCTTGTAATATAAAACAAAAATAGATATATAGATACATTTAGTTAATACGCAGCGGAATTTATAAAATATTCACATATATGAAAGCTTTAATTCCATATTTACAAATGTGCATATATTTACATTATAAATATTACTTTACAAGATATAAAGAAGTAGTACATGATTGGCAAATCTCTTCTGATCTTTAAGTTCCCAAAATTAACTCTTCAAGGTCTACTCTCACTCGGTCTCGATGAACTCTCGGGTTCAACTCTATTACCTGCGCGATTAAACACTATCGCGCTAAGCCAAAGGCTTAGTAAGACAAAACATGCTAATGTCATGCTTTAGTGCAATGCAATGTCAATTATCAATCCATATCATACAAGTAACATTATATATGCAAAGCTAACAACATACCTTTACATTTCATAATTCATTATATGTAGACATATCACATTTCAACATCTTTTCATATACCTCATTAATTACTTATTAGACCATTCATGAGCAACACTAAACAAAGACAAGCATTGGGCCCAAGACACACTAATATGCCATTCAATTTTCATTTCCATTTCCAATTCTCATCAACATTTAGGCAAACATGCCTTCTTTCTTTCAATTGCATCATCATAGCCAATCACAATGGCTTTGCATCATATCATTTCTTATTTGAATCATCATAACATCTTTGATATAACATTTCAATATACATTACTCATGAAACACATTACCATTTACATTGCATAACATAATATTGTTCAATCTCAACAATGCAATTAGGGCAAAGAACAATTTATATCATTTATAGCTTTATGATCTTCCACATCCATTTGATTAGGGCTTTCCATGCTTTAAGTATATTTAAAGTGTTTATGTTTAGGTTTAGGGACCAACCCACCTTTGAAGAACCAAAACAATACAATTAGAACAAAGAAATAAAACCCTAACCAACACATTGGAGGGACACGGGCAGCACCCTTGAGGGACACGGCCAAGCTTGTGGCCGTGTCACTCAAACCAATTGGACAATAAGCAACACGGGCAAGGGACACGGCCAAGCTTGTGGCCGTGTCTCTCAACCAAAAATCACAGTAGCTAACACGGCTTGGGGACACGGCCGTGTCTCTCAAAACTAATCCAACACGCCCAAAAGTTCCATGACTTGGCCGTGTCTCTCCTTTGCTTTTGGCCGTGTCACCCATAAACAAACCCTAACCAAATCCAACACTCTTTCAATTGCACTCAAATACAATATACACCATACAACATGTTTCAAATGAACATAATCAATGTTCTAAACACATATTCATCATAAGAATCACTACACAACACATTAATATTACACTTAAACACAAACCATCTCAAACCCTAAAATCACCATCTTTCAAAAATCAACATCCACCACTTCCAACAACAACACCTATTTAAACTCTTAACTTAAAACCAATTCAACACTTGAAAACACAACACAAACACATCTCAAACACACCAAATCACAAAATCAACAAATCTTAATTCACTTCAACACCACTTCAAAATAAGTAAAGAAAACTAGAGAATACTTACATTAGATGAAGAACTTCCACAATACTCTTGTCAAATCCTTTGATTGCTTCTTCAATTTGCTTCTAGCATCAAGAACACCTCTCTTTCCTTTTGGTTTTTGGAGAGCCGGCCACTTCTTGAAAGAAAGAAGGAAATGATGAAGACACAAAGTCAAATTTTGCTTTTAATCTCCACCAAGTGATCTTATCCAAGCAATTACCAAAATGCCCTCAATCATATAACTAACTTTTTGTCTCATATAAGCCCTTATATGTAATTGCACATTCCACATAAAATATCCTCTTATATTGACTCTATATTTGACCAATTTATATGTTATATATATCATCATATACACAACATATACCATTCTCTCTAAACCCTAATTCTTTTCCCCAAAACACATATACACAAGCATTCACTTTCTAATATCTTTTCTCTTGCAATTTAACACATATATTCAATCCAATATATCACTACAACAACAATAACAACAACATCAACAACTTAATCAAAACTTTTAGGCCATATATGAGGATATTACATGAACACCATATCTGGTAAGCCTTATGAAAGGCCACCACCTAAGGAGGTAGAAATTAATAAGGGAAAAGAAGTTGAAGTATGAAATAAAGAAGAGGAAGATGATGTTGTGCTCAAGCAATTGAAAAGAACCCAAGAAAGTGTTAGCATTTGGGACTTATTGGCTACTTCTAAAAAGCACCGAGAAACTATGGCCAAGGCCTTAGCTAGCATGCCAATTTCTACCTCCACAACACCTGAGGAGCTTATCAATTTCATAAAAATTGGAGGAGCAATGAAATGAGAAGATATTCAAGAGAAGAGCGAAGTTAATATGAGAGCGGTTTCTTTCTCAGATGCGGATTTGCTGAAGGAGGGGAGAGATCATATCCGCCCTCTCTTTATCAAAATAGAAATCAAAGGAAAAAGGACTCCATGTGTAATGGTTGATGATGGATCTGCTATAAATGTTTGTCCACTTAAAATATTACCAAAGCTAGCCATGTCAACAAGGGATCTAAACCTGTCTGAGGTAACCATTCAGGCTTATGACAACACTAAGAGACATGCCGAAGGAACTTTCAAAGCTGTTGTCAAGGTTGGTCCAATTGAATCTATTGTTGAATTTGTTGTTTTGGACATACCTATGACCTTTGCCTTACTCTTGGGACGACCATGGTTTCACCCTCTTGGTGGAGTTCCTTCCACCCTTCATCAAAAGATCAAATTCCCCAATAGAGATGAGACAGTGGTCATCGAAGCTGAAGATAATGAGATTGTTAACACTCTAATGATTGAGAGGCCTCTCAATGGTTTCCAAGTAGCTGCAATTTCTGATGATGAAATAGTGGACTCCAAAGTCTTGAATATGATGAAGAGCATGAACTACCTTCCCGGAACTGGCCTTGGAAAGGGTAAGGCCAGTTTGACAAAGCTGCCAGATTTTAAAACTCAAACTTCCAAGAAGGGGTTGGGATATGATGAAGACAACAATGTCCAGCCAAAGGAGAGTGAGAAGATGAACTTCCCACCACTTGAAAAGATCTTTGTCAAAGCTCCAGATATGGGACCACTCCAAGGAAAACCCAAGCCAATCATGTTCATGGGAAAGTTGATCCCAGGTTTTGAAATTTTTGCAGATGTTGCCGAGCTAGTGGAGTAAGTGAAGAAAGAGCTCACCTTGTCAGCCAATAAAGAGTCTAATCCGGAAGAGAAGAAGGAAGCTGTCCTGAAAGCCAAGAAGACTCCGGAGGAGATTGCTGCCCTGGTTGAAGAGAAGTTTGAAGACATTCTGCCTTATGATTTTGAGAACAATGATTTTGATTTTGATTTTAATTTGTCTGCTTTGTATGAGGATGATGATGTTTTGTTTTCCAAAATGAATGCAATAAAGTCTGATTTTACTTACTTGTGTGATGTTTCTCCTGATGGTTGCATACATTCAAATAGCAATTACATGAGCATTTTTAATATTAATTTTGTTAACACACAATCATTAAATTTGGGAACAATCGAAAATCCTAAAAACATTAGCATAGCATCTAACCTTACTCCTAATGAGAGAGAGAGATTTGAAAAAATACTCAAAAAATATGAAGAAGTGTTTGCTTGGTCTTATGAAGATATGCCTGGTATAGATCAAGACATAGCCGAGCATCTTATTCCTACTTACACTTACATGAAACCTGTCAAACAAAAGCTTAGGCGATTAAGACCTGAGTGGGCCGAATTGGTTAAAGAACAGGTCACTAAACAAATACAAATAAAGTTCCTTGAAGTGATAGAATACCCAGATTGGCTAGCCAACATAGTACCAGTGCCAAAGAAAGATGGAAGAATAAGGGTCTGTGTGGACTATAGAGATTTAAACAAGGCTTCCCCTAAAGATGATTTTCCTTTACCTCATATAGATGTTCTCATTGATAGTGCAACCTCTAACGTACTACATTCGTTTGTAGATGGATTTTCTGGATACAACCAAGTGTTAATGGCCCAAGAGGATAAAGCCAAAACTGCTTTCATTACTACATGGGGTATATTTTGTTATAGGGTGATGCCGTTCGGCTTAAAGAATGCTAGAGCAACCTATCAAAGGATGGACACCACACTATTTCATGACATGATGCATAAAGAAGTTGAAGTATATGTTGATGATATGATGGTGAAGTTACAAGGGAACAACACTTCCAAAACTTAGAATTATTCTTCAATAGAGCATTGAAATATAAGTTAAGATTAAACCCAAAGAAGTGTGTGTTCAAAGTTACCTCAGGTAAATTATTGGGACATGTGATTGGTTCGAATGGCATTGAGATTGATCCTGACAAAGTTAAAGCAATCAGGGATATGCCAGCCCCTAAGACGGAGAGAGAAGTTCGGGGATTTATTGGTAAATTGCAATACATTAGCAGATTCATAGCAAAGCTCACAACAATCTGTGAGCCTATCTTCAAATTGCTTAAAAAGAATCAGTCAGTCCTGTGGAATGAAGAGTGTCAAAAGGCCTTTAAGTGAATAAAAGAGTATTTACTGAATCCACCTATTTTAAAACTACCTAAAACCGGAAAACCTCTATTACTATACTTAGCAGTAGAAGAAGAGTCAATAGGAGCCATGCTAGCCCAAGCAAATGAGTCAGGGATTGAGCATGCAGTCTACTATTTGAGTAGAAAGCTCCTACCTTATGAAATTAAGTATAGTATCATTGAAAAGACCTGTATAGCCATGGTTTGGTCTTCTAAGAAGTTGCGGCATTACTTTCAATCTTATAGTGTGCAAGCAATTTCCAGGTTGGATCCATTGAAATACTTAAGGGAGACACCTTCTTTGATTGGGAAATATGGTTAATGGTTGATAATATTAGAAGAATTTGAAATTGAATATGTAACAAGGAAAACAATCAAAGGTAGAGCAGTGGCAGAATTCCTGGCCCAACAACCATTACCAGATAGCGAAGAGGTAGTCTTGCAATTTTTGAATGAACATTTAAAGGCAATTGAAGTACAAGGGTGGAAAATGTATTTTGATGGAGCAGTAAACAAGAAAGGAGTAGGTTTGGGAGTCATACTAGAATCGCCGAAGGGGAACTTATCCCTTTAGCCAAAAAGTTGAAATTTAGGGCAACCAATAATATGGTGGAATACAAAGCTTATATCTTTGGTTTGGAAACCCTAATGATTATGAAGGTGGATAAGGTAGAAGTTTTTAGCGACTCATTGCTAGTAGTATCCCAAGTAAATGGAGAATGGGAGATGAAAGAGGAAAAATTAAAACCATACCACCATTACCTAACCATGATGAAGAAGAACTTTAAGGAGTGTAGATTTATACACCTATCAAGAGAAGAAAATCAGATGGCTGATGCCCTAGCCACATTGGCTTCGGTATGGGAAAATCTTGTCAGTTTATTCTTTAAGCCTCTGATTTTGACCAGTTCATCGAATCCTTGCTATGAATATGAGACTATCATGGAAACTGATATAGACCATGATGCATGGTATGATATTATAAGATGATTTTTGGAGGAAAGGGAATACTCGTTGGGGGCAACAAAGAAAGAAAGAAGAGCCATAAGGTGGTGGTCTTTGCAATACATCACATTCCATGGAGAGTTATATCGAAGATGGCCTGATGGGGGTGCATTTGAGATGTTTAAGGAAGCCTGAAGTGGAGCGTATTATGTCAGAAATACATGCGGGAAGTTGCGGACCGCATATGAGTGGTTTGGCTCTAGTTAAGAAGATTATTCGACAAGGTTACTACTGGTTGACCATGGAGAGAGATTGTATTGAGTTCATAAAGAAGTGCCAACAATGTCAGATGTATGGAAACCTAAATCACATGCCTCCTGAAGAATTGCATTTTATGTCTTCACCCTGGCCCTTTGCCACTTGGGGTATTGACATTATAGGGGAGATACATCTGACAGCCTCAAACGGTCACCGTTTCATTATAGTAGCGGTAGATTATTTTTCAAAATAGGTCGAAGCCGAATCCTTCAACAAACTGGGCGCAAGTCAAATGGCTAGATTTATTGAAAAGAACCTCATCTACAGATACGGCGTCCCGCACAGTGTGATATTAGACAATGGGGTACAGTTTCAAGGAGCAGTTAAGTATTTATTCTTGAAGTACCGAATCCATCATCATAGATCCTCTCCTTATAGATCGAAGGCTAATGGTGCGGTAGAAGCAACAAACAAGACAATTAAGAAAATTCTATCCAAAATGACCAAGATTTACATGGATTGGTCAGAGATGCTTCCCTTGGCTTTATGGGGATATAAAACAAGTGTACAAACACCTACTGGAATGACACCATTCTCTTTGGTTTACGGGATGGAAGCAGTGTTGCCAATTGAAATAGAGATCAAGTCATTGAGAGTAGTCTTGGAAGCCGAACTGCCTGAAACGGAATGGGTAGCGAGCAGATACACAGAGTTAGCGTTACTGGAGGAGAGAAAGTCAAAGGCACTGTATAATCACCAATTGTATCAAAAGAAGATAGCTCGGACCTATAATAGAAGGGTTAAGATCAGAAAACTTAGAGTCGGGGATTTGGTGTTGAAGCAATGTAAGCCTATCATATCTGATCCAAGAGGAAAGTTTAGGCCTAGTTGGGAAGGGCCATATGTCGTGAAACAAGTCATGAACAAGTGTGCGGTAAAGCTATCAGACATGGACGGGAACTAGTTTAGTGCGCCAGTGAACATTGACAGGTTGAAGAGGTTTTATGTATAAAAAAAAGAGAAAAAAATAAAAAGAGCTCGCTAGGTTGAAAACCCAAAAGGGCTGCTTAGGCAAAAGATTAGAGCAGTCCGCTAGCTCTGAAAACTCGAAAGGGTGGGCTAGGCAACAATTAGGGCTAAATGAGAGAAAATTGTCAATTAGAAAACTCGAAAGGGCTAGTTGGCAACAGGAGTAATCTTATGTATGCTGGCTTTATGTTTGGTTGTTCCCCAATTTAATAAAACATAATTAATGTTAAAGCCATTCTATGTGCACTATTATAAGTATTTGACCAGATATGGATGAAATAAATAAACACAATAGCAAAAGGTGATGACAAATTATAAATGGAAAAGAGGCATCTTTTATTAATTTAATTATTTTTCATCCTAACAATACACTTTCTGAATTGACAAATGTAAAATCTATGGTAGACGATAAGTGTAACATGCAGGCCAGCTTTGCCTCAGCCGATCCAAGTAGGCTTCAGTCAAGCAAGGCATGTCTAAATCAGGAGTAAAGTCAGAATCGCGAGGCTCAGCTCCATACTGACGGCCAAGTCGACGAGGATCATAGCATGTACCTTGACAAAGAGCAACAAGGGGAACATACATCAAGTATGTCCGCATGGTGATACGAGAAATCTTCCACCAAGGTACCAACCAACGGATGTTGACTTCAGTGCGTGAGTGGATCCAGTCAACCCAGTCAGCATATGAAGAAGTAGGATAGAGTAACTTCCTAGCAGAATGATGTCGTGGCAGATATCTGGCAAAATCCATAGATGGAGTATCAAGCAAGCAAAGATGCTCCTGAAGCCAAATCTGTGAGGAAAGAATTAAATTTAAAAAAATTCGCTAAGTTAGGACAGCTCGCTAGCTCTGAAAACCCACATGGGCAGACTAGGCAAAAATTAGAGCAATATATAATAATAATAATAATAATAATAATAAAAGAGGTCTGCAAAGTTGAAAACCTGCAAGGGCAGCTTAGGAAAAAATTAGGACAGCTCGCTAGCTCCAAAAACCCGCATGGACGGATTAGGAAAAAATTAGAGCAAAAAAAGAAAAAAAAGAGAGAGAAGAAGAAAAAGAAAAACCTAAATTGAAAACCCGAAAGGGCAGTTTAGGTAAATACCTGAAGTAGCAACGGACTCCCGGTCAATCTCTTTGAAAATCCTGATTTAAGCTGGTCTAATCCAACTAAAGTCTCAGCTAAGATCACTGGTATCGGCGACAAGCCTCCTTCCATTTGGTCCATAATATCCAATACTCGTGGATCAATATCACCATCAGTAGAAACAAGCAAGAATTGGCCAAGCAGGCAAAGACAGGGCATGTGCCCCCATGCCTTAATAGGAGCCAAATGAGAGAGACAAAAATCAATCAAGGGAGCAAATAGAATTTTCTCACCTCTCATCAACTGAAGAACTTCGGGCTTAAAAATTTGAAATAACATCTGCATCCTCTGTTGAGTCTTGGAAATCAGTATGGGTAACGCCATTTGTTGATTATTTGGATATCCAAGGATGGCCTCAAATTCTTCAATTAAGGGGCATATTTCAAAGCCATTAATTTTAAATGTCCTAGAATCCACATTCCAAAAAGAAGCCATGGCATGTAAAAAGGAGTGGTCCAATTTAACATTTTGAAAACACTTTAAAATATCAAGTTTTCACCAAGACATTTGCTTCCAGTGAATAGCATCCATATTCTTAAATAGAGTTTTTATATTCTTTAAATGAAGTTCGGTCATTGTTGATGAATAAAGGAAAATCAACATCGTTAAAAGAGTTTTTACGTTGAAGTGGAAAATCTCTTAGTTTCTGTATGAAATTATTACGTGAAAGGTGAGTTATATAGAGGAAACAAACTTTTCCAAAATTGATAAGGAAAAGATGATATGAAAAGAGTGAGACTGTGTTGCATGAGGAAAGGAATTGGCGACGAAAGTTTTTTTGCCGTATTACATTTGGCTTTGTATGTGATGCTGTGTAAAATATTGAAATATGAAAAAGAAAGTATAATAATTGTGGTGCAGTAATGATGATAAAAAAAAAGAGTTGAAGTAAAATAAACATTATATATTATCATTATTATTTTTATTGTACAATATTTACTCAATTGATACAATATTTATACATCATTAAGAAGGTGGTGGTAAGTCATCAAATAAAGCCCTAAAAAAATCATCGCTTGTTGGAGGAGGAGGCAAATTACTCATCCCGAGTTCACCCGAAGCAGGAGCACCAAAATCCCTATTACCTTGGAGTTTCGATCCATCACGGTCCTCATCAGAAGTACATGAAAGGATCTCATGGTCATCAGTCTGGGGGCCTCTAGATGAAGAAGCACCAGGATCCCTCATCCCCTGAAATCGGAAGTCTCAGAAATTTTGTTCTGATTGATTATACAAATTTTTGAAATGAGAAGCCTGCTGACGACTAGCCGCCAACTCTTCTTGAAGTTTCTTATTTTGTTTTTCAAGCATCTGTTGTTAGCCAAAAAGGAAAAAGGTAAGAGCATACATAATCATTCATACATATAGCATAAATTACCATGAAACAAGAAAACTCACCAGGTAATTCATCTCAATGCCCTGAGGATGAGATGACATATCTAGCAGACTAGAATGAGCAAACGAAGGAGCAGTAAAAGAAGGTCCAGCCTCATGATCAAATGAGCCAGCAACCTACAACAATCATTAAAGAATCAAAAAATTTAAAGAAAGAAGCGATTGCAATGGAAAAATGGTAAAGGTTTACCTGAGAAGTGCTAGACCCGAGATGTGGAACCAATTCTCCTGCCTCTCCATAATGTTCCTCTTCATCTCTACCCTCAATTTCTTTGGGAATTTCCCATACACCAACAGGAGATACATCAAATTTCAAGAGCCTCATTTGAATAAAACGGGCATAAGATGCACCCGGTGGATAGAGAAATGTTTCAACACCATAACCGTGCCGGGCCAACCACCATGCATCCTCCAGCATTGATGTAATATTTAAAGTATATTTTGGGCAATGCATCAGGATCCTCCACTGCTCGGGACCAAGAAACCATTCATATACTCTCTCTCCGAGAAACCAGCCACTAGACACAGGGTCAGTGATGACTTGGCGAGTATGTTGGAACGACAATGTAGCATTCATGGAGGAAGTCCAGTTTGTTCGCTCTTCTGGGTTTCGCCAGGCCAAATTCACCTGCAAAATAACATGAGGTAAGTAAACTTTCACATAAATTTTAAAGCATACTAATGCTATTTTACCTAGTCCCAGGTTAAGCGGCTCAACACGAAGCGTTGGGTATGCAAATGGTGAGAGTCGAGAACTTCCCGCGATCTGACAACCAGAGATTTAATCTCGGATACCCGACTTTATCTTCGGAAATACCAGGCACTCTAACAAGGTTGCGCTCATATGCCCATGCCTACAACAACAATAGAGATCAAATTCATACAAGAAAAGAATGAAATTGACATTAGTAGAAGAAGAGTACCTCAACAACCGCCATCAAGCCGACGAAAGACTTCTTATTTCGGCAAATTTTGTCAAGACCCTGGTAAAGACAGGCGAGACCACCTTCACCCCAGCCATAAAGTGGTACCGTCCTAAAATAAGAAAGGGCCCTCAACACTAACAAATGAATGGCGGATTCAGTGCTCCCTAAGATGGCCAACCCAAGAAAATATAACAAAAATCCTCGAGCATATTGTTAGGCCGTGTCTCTGTGAACCCGTCCTTTGTAGTTCATCCAATAACTACGAATTGGCTTGATTTTTATCTTAAAAGGCCCTTTATATGATGGTTCCATACCAATTAATTGTTGAATTTCTTTAAATATCAAAATATCGTTGGTAAGAGGAACCGGAGCACCATCATACCGAAGGCCGATTATAGCAGCAAAATTGACTAGACCAATTGTCATCTCTCCAATGGGCAAGTGAAAAGTATGAGTTGTGTCCAACCATCATTCTGCAAGTGCCTAGACTACGCTCTGGTCTATTAGATACTCCTCGGATGGTAATTGTAAGATGAAGTTCTCAAAGCCGCAGTCTCGGATAATCTGCCTTACCCGAGAAGGCGCTATATCATACCATTGTCGGGCTTTGTAGATACCCTCCGGCCCAAACAACGCAACGATCACGCTAACATGGAGCCAGGTAAGTTAACACCAG
Organism: Garcia nutans; assembly: GCA_947685225.1. Lineage (NCBI taxonomy): Eukaryota > Viridiplantae > Streptophyta > Magnoliopsida > Malpighiales > Euphorbiaceae > Garcia > Garcia nutans. The sequence goes on from CANTUV010000013.1 coordinate 7,884,784, forward strand.
GTAAGTATATCATTATTCTATCTACTTAAATTAATATATTTTTCCTAAATTTTCTAAAAAAGAGAAAAAATATAAATAAAAAATAAAGACAAACCAAAAAATATAATAATAATAAAAAGAAAGAAAAAATAAAAAAAATAATAATAGAAAAAAATAAAAAAAACAAACGAAAAAAAATATAATAATTATCGTGCTCTTTTGATTTGAACTACGATGAAGCGGCATCCCGGCTAGTATACCTATATTTTCATCTTCATGATGCCGAATAAACTCCAATAACTCAGCATTTCCTGATATTGAAGCATGCATTTCCTGATATTGAAGCATGCATTTTTTTTCAAAATTATATGCTAAATTTGAGAGAATTATAGCTATTAATGAAAGGACTGAAAATCTGTTGTGAATGAAATGAAGAAATTAGTTCGTTTACATAGAGGAACGGCAAAGAAAAAAATAATTACTATTGATAAATAGTAAATTACTATTTACAAATAGTAAGTTACTATTTAGGATACTATTTACAAATAGTAAATTACTATTTATGAATAATAAACAGTGCACAGTGATTACACAGTAAATAAACAGTAAATTCAATCATTCAATTCAATCGTTAAAATATACTTGCGTGTATATAAATATTTTTGCACTATTAAAATATTTTTACACGCAGGGGGCAAGGAGAAAATATGTGCATAAAAATTAGCTAAATTTTTTGCAAATAAAATTTATATGCTACTCACTATAATTATTTTTTGCAGATAATTAAATCTCTTCAGCTCGGGTCCAGAACCCAAATTATCCTTAGGTCCAAAACCTAAAATCTCTTCTAAGTCCAGAACTTAGCTCGGGTCTAGAACCCAAATTATCCTTAGGTCCATAACCTAAAATCTCTTATAAGTCCAAAACTTAGCTCGGGTCAAGAACCCAAATTATCCTTAGGTCCAGAACCTAAAATCTCTTCTAAGTCCATAACTTAGCTCGGGTCCAGAATCCAAATTACCCTTAGGTCCAGAACCTAAATTCACTTCTAAGTCCAGAACTTAGCTCGGGTCCAGAACCCAAATTACCCTTAGGTCCAGAACTTAAAATCTCTTCTAAGTCCAGAACTTAGCTCGGGACTAGAACCCAAATTATCCTAAGGTCCAGAACCTAAAATCTCTTCTAAGTTCAGAACTTAGCTCGAGTCTAGAATCCAAATTATCCTTAGGTCCAGAACCGAAAATCTCTTTTAAGTCCAGAACTTAGCTCGAGTCCAGAACCTAAATTATCCTTAGGTCCAGAACCTAAAATCTCTTTTAAGTCCAGTACTTAGCCCGGGTCCAGAGCCCAAATTATCCTTAGGTTTAGAACCTAAAATCTCTTTTAAGTCTAGAACTTAGTTCGGGTCCAGAACCCAAAATTACCCTTAGGTCCAGAACCTAAAATTTTCCTTGAGTCCAGAACCCAAAACCTCAACCATCTTAGAAAAATTAAGTCTTATTGTTTTTCACTCTCTTTTACTAAAGTCTCAGATCGTTCAAGCAGGGGGCACTGTAGACCCTTAATTTTTTACCCAATCCGGTCCAATATACTTTATTTAGTCCAAAATAATTTTTGTGTTATCTTAATTAAATAATATTTATTTTAGTATTTATTTTTTATAAGTATAGTAATAAAAAATAATAATAAATAAATATAAAAATAAAAATAAAAATCGGTGACGAAAAAATCGGCGACAAAAAATTTCTTCGCCGAAAGTGTTGGATGAAATGGCCTGTAGCCGCCAGCGCCAATTTTTGCTAGCAATTCCTCGTAGCCCATCTCAAATTTTGCCAGCGAGATTTTTCCAATGCAATTTTTTTCGAAACCAAATTCTATTTGGTTTCGGTTTTCTTTTCCTAATCAAATATAGTTTCCTTAAACAATTGGAATTAATCTTTTAAATTTCCTATAAATAACACTAAAAAATGCAGAAAGGGGGAGGGAACTTGAAAAATTGATCAGACTTGGCAATAAAAGAATTGGACTTTTTAGAGGAGAATAAGCAAGCAAGCAATTCAGAATTCATCAAAGGCAGCAATCCTGCCTTTGTCCTTGTTCATCCAAGAAGCAATTTTTGGTGGAACCAACAACGAAGGTTTGAATCTCTAATTTCTTTTTATTTTCTTACAGTAGCTTTGTTTCTTTGATTCATAAGATTATACACATAAAACCTTCATTTATAAACATGTACTAACATTGATCTTCGTTTCAATAACATAAACACTTTTCTATTTCTAAACACCTTCAAAACCCTAATTCGTTTCTTTTGTTTTCTAAAAATTCTTTTCATTCTGTTTCTTCTAAAACTTAAGAACCCTAACCTATTTCTTCAAAACCTTAAAACCCTAAATTGTTCCTACTATTTCCAAAAACTCGAAAAAAATACTCTTTTATTTCCAAAACCATAAATCATTTTTTCTATTTCCAAAAGCTCTTAAAAACCCTAAACTATTTTCTTCTAATTCTTTTCCAAAATTTCCAAATGCTTTGTTAAATATCCAAACTCTAAACTTACCTTACAGTTTCTAAAAATCACAAAAAGCATATTTTCTTCAATCCTAAAATAAAACATATTTTCGGAAACACTAAAAACCCTAATTCCCTTAAAACCATAAACCCTAGTTTTCCTAAACCCTAACCCTAATCCTTAAAACCTTATAAACTTAAACATTCAAACTCAATACAGTAAACCCAAAATAACAATCCAGTAGCTAATAATTATAAACCTAATGTTTTAATATTCTAAAACCCTAATTTCATAATGTTACCCATAAACCCTAATTTGATTCATGAAACCCTAATCCATTTTAATTCTCTTAGAACTTACAGTAGGTTAAACAAATAATAATAATAATAATAATAATAATAATAATAATAATACTAAAATCTTAAAACCCTAAATATTAATTAAAGAACTTTAAATAGAAACAGTAACCCTAATTTGTATCTTTACTTGCTTTATTTGATTATGTAGTCTATTATATACTTTGGTGGTTGATTTATTTTCATTGCTTGATTTATTTAACTTATCATGGATGAAGGCTTACTTTCTAGTTTGATTGATGTTTAATATCTTTGATGAATGATTTATTTATGATGAATGATTATTTACTTTTATCGATTTATTTTGATTTGCAAATGTTGTAAGAGGTATGTTTCCACTTTGTGGGTACCTCATTAGTTAAATATCATGTAATTTAAATTTCTTTTATATTTTAGACCAATGCAAGGGACATGTTTCTACCTTTTGGTGGGTGTCCTATTAGTTTAGACCTAGATAATGTAAGGACATGTTTCCATCCTCGGATGGGTGTCCATTTATTTATTTTGCTTGGACATTGCTTTGATTTTAATATAACGATGCTTTATTTCAATTGTTGCATGTAATATGGATAATATTGTTATATTTAAGAATTTTATAATATTAAGACCTGTAAAGGAGGCCGGTTCCAATGAACCGGGCGTTGTGGGGGTGCTGGGCCATTTCTTACCTTCCCAACATGTACCCAACTTTTCAAACCCATTAGGGGGTTAGGGATTCCTTAGGAATCGAGTCATCCACCCCTTTTTTTTTCCCGGCCCGTCCGGGTGGCAACTCCATTTTCTCCGGACTTAGGTCCGTGTTCTCTAAGGCCCCAAGCCTAAACAATGCCGAAGTCGCAAGAATCATTCCACCGGGAGTGGGGGCAAAAATTTTCGCTCACAATAACATCATATGTAACATCCCAACTAGGCTTCAAGGGCTACATTCAACCCAGCTTCAAGGGACTGTTACATCCTAGGCATGTCGACAAACACAGAACTCTAAAAATTGAATAACATACTAAACACACAATTATTTCATATTTCCCATTCTCAATTCCTTTCTCATATTCTATTTTTCTCATTCAAATCAATGTTATTTCATTTCATCACATTACAGGGTATTTCATAATAAAATCACATTTCATACAATTCAGCCATTTTCAATGGCATTTCACAATGTTTATAATGCATACACATCAACTCACATGCCATAACACAATGTATATGGATTTTCAAATGATCAAGTAGCTTAACACATTTTTCATTTAAAATGTGTTAACCAAAATTAAATGCAAGTACTTTAAAATTATCAAAGCATGTACTTACCTCACTAAGCACTTAAATGCAAGCTTAAAATCTCCTACCAACCTTCACTTCCAAATTTCTCTTCAACACTAGGATTGAGCAATTCACTTCTCCTTAATGCCTATACACAATGTGATTAAATACAATAATTTAATATCACATTTTAAGGTGTTTCTAACATTAAATCCTAATTACTAGAAGAAATGGTACTCATTTCAGGATAAAGACTCTATTAAGGAGGTCTTGGGATCAAAGTGAGGGAGGCGATCGTGACTTAGGCCAAATAAACAAATTCCTGTTGTGGAACCATGAGGGGAAGCAGTATTGTAGCAGTCCCTTGAAGCGGGCTGGGTAAAAAGATTGAGTCGTAAGCCCAGGGCCATTGGAATGTTACAATTAAAAAGGTGCCTTCTTAACTGTAACATCCCAACAGCCCTAGGCTTACGACTCAGTCTTTTTACCCAGCCCGCTTCAAGGGACTGCTACAATACTGCTTCCTCTCACGGTTCCAAAGTAGGATTTGTTTATTTGGCCCAAGTCTAGGGTCGTCTCCCTCGTTTCGATCCCAAGACCTCATTAATAGAGTCTTTTTCACTAAACGAGTACCATTTCTTTTAATAGAAGAATGTTGAGAAGATTCTTCAAACTGGTTTGTATTGCCCTACTCTTTTTAAAGATGCTTATAATTTTTATATCATATGTGATAGATGCTAAAGGGTAGGAAACATAAGTAAGAGGAATGAAATATCGCTCTCTACTTTTGTTGTGGTCAAAATTTTTTATGTATGGAGAATAAATTTCATGAGGCCATTTTCCAAATCTTTTGGTTTTAAATATATCATTATTGTTCTAGATTATGTTTCTAAGTGGGAGGAGGCTATTCCCATTAGGATTGAAATTCTTGAAGGAGTATATTTTGATCAGTTATGAGACTCCCAAAGCCATAGTTAGTGATGGAAGAAGCTATTTTTGTAACAAATGGTTTGAGAAGCTGATGACTAAATGGGTATTAGGCACAAGGTGGCAACTCCATATCATCCCCAAACATCTGGTCAGGCTGAGATCTCCAATAAGTAAATCAAGGGAATCTTAGAGAAGACAGTGAGCACAATGAGGAAAGATTGGGTTGTTCATCTTCTAGAAGCACTTTGGGCTTATCAGAAAGATTTCCAAACATCCTTGGGAATGAGTCCATATCGGCTAGTTTTTTGTAAGGCATGTCATTTACTAGTAGAATTGGAGTACAAAGCCTATTAGGCAATTAAGGCTACAAATATGGACTTGGATGGGTCAAAAGAGCAATGAATGTTTTAAATTTCTGAGCTAGATGAGCTTAGAAATGAAGCTTATGAGAGTTCAAGGATCTACAAGCAAAAAAAAAACTAAGGTGATGCATGATAAAATGACATTGAGAAGAACTTTTGAACCAGGGATGAATGTTCTTTTATTTAATCACAAATGAGATTATTCCCTAGGAAATTAAAGTCCCGTTGGAGTGGACCATTTCAGATTATTCAAGTATTCCCTTATGGACTTGTGGAATTGTTAAATTTGAAGACCGATGAGACACTTAAGATAAATGGCCAAAGGGTGAAACCCTATCTATTGCAAAATCCATTGAAAGTGTTGTATTTGTGAATGTGAAGCAACCACCTCAAGTTATTGCAATATTAAAGAAGCGTTTGATGGGAGGCAACCCACTGGTTTACACTTCTTTATTTTATTTATTTTTAGAAATTTTGAATTTTTAAATCTTCAATGCTAGTTTGTTAAAGTTTGAATAAATTTATCTAGAATAGTTGCTATGATGGGTTATACTGTTTTGGTTGTGTTTCAGGAAAAGCAAAGGAAGAGAAAATTTTGATTCATTTTGAGCAGTAGTAGACATGGCCACAGATACAACCAAGTTAGAAAAGACACAACCAAATTGTCAATTTTTATAAAAATGCTTAAGTGGACAGTATTGGACATAGCTAGAGGTTTTGACCATGTCCATGCCCATGTCAATTCTTCAAAAACACTTTCTAGACACAGAACCGAACATGATCATTTGACTTGGCCATGTCAATGCAGTTTCATCAAATTCACATTTTTCACATAACAGAACACGGTCATTTCCATTGCCCCAAATACTCATTTTCACATAGAACTAGACATACTCACTTGTCTTGGTCGTGCCTCTAAGAACACACTGACAAGGCCAAGACTAGTCAAGCTTGGCCATGTCCCTTGTGCCTTTTCAGAATCGACTTGTGCACTTTTAAACATTGACATGACCAAGACATTACCCAGCCTAGCCATTTCACCCATTTGAACTCTTTAAATTCCTAATTCTCTCCTTCATTTCTCTCTTATTCAAACCATAAAACTCCATTTTCCCTCTCAGTCGCCACTTCCACACGGCCAAGACACAATCCCAACCCAAAAGTCTTTCATTTTTCACCAAATCTCTCCAATTTCTTCATCAAAACATAAGAAATCAATCTCCCTCTTTCATTTTCATCAAGATTGAAGATGCCTAGGACAAAGCAAGTCTCTCACCCAAGATGGAAGAACATCCCGTCCATTTCTTCTTCTTCTTCAAGGCAATTGGCAATTCAAGCAAGGGGATTTTTCACCTCAAAGTATGTAAGTCATGATTCCTTGGATGTTTTGCACATTAGAGAGCATTTTAAGTTGTATGTGAAGAATTTCATTGGAAGAAATTCATCACCCTCAAACCATTGTAATTTTAGGATTTAACTCTTGAGTTCGTTTCCTCTCTTGAAGTGGAGAAAGACAACTCTAAGCTTTGCACTAGGCCAGGGCTCAAATTGAATGGGAGACGATATATGATCACTGTTGCACAATTAAGTTAAATATTTGATTTTTCTCTTGAGGGGCATAGGATTATTCCTAAGGATTTTAAGCAACAAGATGCATAGGGGTGAATTAGGATCAGGTGGGACTTATATAGCTAAATCATCTAAGGTGACTAAATTGGTAAATCATGCCTTAAGATATTCACATAGATTTATGGTTTGTAGTTTCTTTGCAAGAAAAGAGAGCCATGGAGTTGTTGAACTTAATAAGTTATTCTTCTTGTGGTGTGCGTATTGTTGCACTCTACTAAACACTACTACAAAGCGACACTCATAAGTATACGAGGTTCAGTAATCGCCCTAAGGTCGTCTCACAAGAAAGGTGTTTGTTTGTAATAATTTGATTAAAACAAAATATTAAAGGTTAAGTGTATGTTGTTGAAATGGTGAAAAGTAATTAAAATTTAAAAGTTAAATGAGTAATGGTTGTGCAAGATTAATTTAAATTCTTGGAATGGTACCTAGGGTTTATAGATCAATTTAATCAAAATTTAATTCTCAAATTATTCATTAAAATAACCTTGTAACTTAATTTGTGTCTTATGGTTAATTAGCAATTATCATTTCATTAGTTCTTTCGTTCACGAATTAACAACAATTGATTATTTTAAATTTGTAAATTAAGAGAACCCTAGAACTTATATTTCTAATTCATTCTTAGGGTGGTTGAATACATAGATCCAATATCAAATTTCAAGTCTCGGTTCTTCATTCAATATCAAGAGATTAATGGGTGGCCAATGTATCAGTCTAACCAATCTAATGCAATCAACTCAAATGACAAGGTATATTAATGGTATTAATTAAATTAAGTCATTTATTCAAATTTACTACAAACCCTAGGAATGAGTAATTTAGCTCATCATCAATTCATAATGAATATTCATCTCCATATAAATCAAATCACAATTATCCATTGAAATATTAATGTTCATAACAAAACACCAATAATTTAGAAATGAATTAAATAAGAGAATATGAAAAACTCCTTGAAGATGTCAAGAGTTGAAACTTCTTGTTCTTCCTTCTAGCTCAACTTAAATGTGATAAAGAAATCTCAAGCCCTCTTCAACCCTTTAATAAATGGTTCTACCCTTGAAAGATGAAGTGAAAACTTTCTTAAGCCTCCAACCCTTCAATAATTGTTTTCTCCAAACCTAACCCTCTTAAGAGTTTGTTGATCCAAACATTATCCCAAAAATGTTAAAGTAACTTGTCTATCAAAGAAAATGAAGATGAAAGGAAGAAGAAGATGTAGATGGTGATGAAGGTGATGTCTTCAAACAAGAACAAGATGATCACCTTTTTAATGGCTCCAACGTGCATCCATATCCCTCCTCAATTCTTTTTTTCATTATTTTAGGTAAAGAGAATTTCTTTACCAAATCTATACTCCCCACTTCCCTTTGTTCCCCTTTTTTTGTCATTCTTAAACTTTCTTCCCATAAAAAAACTCACCTTTCCCATTCTTTTATCTTTTCTTTTTAAAAAAAAAAAATAGAAACATTCCTTTTGTCTCCATCTTTTCAAAGACTTATTCGTGTTTATCAATTTTACCTTGGCATGGCCAAGTCACTTGCTTGTGTCCTTCACTGCCTTTCAATATATGTTTCTTGTGGGGAGTGACACGGCCGTGTCACCTGGCCGTGTCATCTTCTGCCTCTATTTGTTATTTTGCTCTTCATATGGGACATGACCAAGTCAGTGGCTATGCCATGTGACATGGCTAGTGAGTTGGCCGTGTCATATCCAAGTGTCTATTTCTGCCTTCATTCTTTCCTTAACAAAGGGACACATCAAAGTTAAGTTTGTCCTGGCCATGCCATATGACAAGCCAAGTCACCGAGTGTGTCACAGTCTGCTAAATTTTTCTTCTTTTCTAGAGGGACACGGCTAGGTTGTTGAGTGTGTCCACTTTTTCCAACTCTTTGATGAGGGACACGACTAAGTCATGAATGACTTGGCTGTGTTTTGTTGCACTCGACTAATTACTACTATAAGCTATACTCGCAACTATACGAGGTAATTATAGCAACGGTTATCCCCCGAAGGTCGTCTCACAAGGAATGAATTATTTTGTAATAGTTTGATTAGAAAGAAATTTAAAAGCAAGAGTGTGATGTTTGAAGTAGTGGTGAAAAGCAATTAAAATTAAAGTAATGTGTGTAATGGTTGTACAAGATTAATATAATTCTAGAAATGGTGCCTAGGATTATAGATCAATTTAATCAAAGCTTAATTCTTAAATTATCCATTAACATGACCTTGTATTTTAATTTATTCCTTGAGTTTAATTAGTAATTACCAATTCATTAGTTTTCACATTCATGAATTAACAATAACCAATTATTTTGAAATTACAAATTAATAAACCCTAGAACTTATATTTCTAATTCATTCTTAGGGTAGTTGATTGCATAATTCCAATATCAAATTTCACCTCTCGGTCCTGCATTCAATATCTAGAGATCAATAGGTAGCTAATCTATCAACCCAACATTCAATCCAATACAATCAACTAGTAACAAGGTATATTAATGGAAATATCAAATCAAGTTATTCAATCAAATATACTACAAACCCTAGGTATGAGTAATTTAGCTCATCATCATCAATTTAAAACAAATATTCATCTCAATATAAATCAAATCATAATTTTCTATTGAAATATTAATGTTCTTAACAAACAATAACAATCTAGAAATGAATTAAAAGATAGAATATAAAAACCCCTTTGAAGATACTAAGAGTTGAACTTCTAGTCTTCCTCCTAGCTCCACTTTAAATGTGATGAAGAACTAACAAGCCTTCTTCAATCAATGGCTCTCCTCTTGAAAGATGGAATGGTCACTCTCTCAAGCCCCCAACTCCTCAATCAAGCATTCTTCAAACCCTAACCTTCACAAGAGCTTGCTCACCCAATTTTATCCCAAAAATGTCAAAGATCTTGTTTATGGAAGAAATGGAAGATGAAGATGAAGGTGATGTTGTTGGTCTCTCTCAAGACCAAGAACAAGATGATGAACCAAGAGAGAACTCCCCCAGATGGAGAATGAATGGTCTTTTAATGTTTCCAATGTCTACCCCCATCACTCTCTCTTCCAATCATGTATTTTTTTAATTCCCAATTGCTTTTCCAACTCACCTCATTCCAATTTGTCCCCTCCTTTTTCCTTTTTTAAATCTTTCATTCCATAAAACAAGTCACCTATTACATCTTTTATTATTTCTTTTCAAAACAAAATGCATGTTGTCTCCCATTTGTCCCTTGACTCATGCAAACAATTCAAAGAATTCACACAGGACGTGGCCAAGACGATGGGTGACTTGGCCATGTCTATCAATTTTTCCTTGGACACGGCCAAGTCACTTGGATGTGTCCTTTACTACCTTAAATGTATGTTTCTTATGAGGGGGTGATACAGACGTGTCACTTGGATGTGTCCTCTTCTGCCTCTCTTGTCATTTTGCTTTCTTCAGGTGTGACATGGCCAAGACGGTAGGTGTGTCTGAGTGATACACCTAGTGACACTGCCAAGACGGTGGGTGTGTCTGAGTGACACACCCAGCGACATGGCCAAGACAGGTGGGTGTGTTGAATGTTATCAAATTTCTCATTTCTTTGATGAGGGCATGGCCAGTGACATGGCCAAGATGGTGGGTGTGTCTGAGTGACACACCCAGTGACACGGCCAAGATAGGTGGGTGTGTCGCATGCTGTCAAATTTCTCCTTTCTTTGATCAGGGCATGGCCAGTGACATGGCCAAGATAGTGGGTGTGTCTGAGTGACACACCCAGCGACACGGCCAAGACACTTGCATGGGTCTGCTTCTTCTTTTCTTTCTTTCTTTTCTTATCAGAGTGACATGTGACACAACCAGGACATGTTGGGACACTGCCAAGACATGTTAACACACCCAAGGACATGGCCAAGCTTCATCCATCTTTGTTGTTTCCTTCCAAAATAACTTCATCATAGGGATTTAGCTCCATTTTGCACATGCTCATCTAAATCATCAAACTTCAAGCAAACTTGAACATGTATATTAGAAAATTAACTAAAAGGCAAATAAAATTATCCTAAAAACACATATACAAATTATCAAAATAAGTACCCCACACTTAATTCTTTGCTTGTCCCCAAGCAAACTTAAAATCAAAACTAACTAAAACAAGAAAATTTTAGTTAAATTCAAGACTCACATTTTCTTAAATCCACAATAATTATCAAATCAAACAAAACCAATACTCATGTAATTTAGTGGTTTTTCATGCATAACCAATGTTTTCACTCCCTCACCACTCTTTAAAGTGTGAAGGTAGAGTTTACACTCATAACATTCAATGAAAGATTATCTCTATAGGCTTGATTATCAATCAAATCTCCACCACCTAATTACAATCAAACATCAATCATAAGGTCTTTCATTGAGTTGTAATGGGGCTAAGGTAAAGGCATGACATTTAGGAAATGTGTGCTTATTCAATAAGTTCAAGAGCACTTCAAGAATGAAATAACCGATCATATGTATAACCCAATAATCCCAAATCACCTTCCTCTCACCTACTACTTGACATTAAAGAGCTTTTCAAGGGAACTCACTTATTAAATTTTGCAATGATCATTCCCAAACTTATTCCAACCCTACGAAAAAGAATAACAACTTCTATTTTTTTTATTTTTCTCTTTTTTTTTATTTTTTTTTTATTTTTTATTTTTTTAAATAGGATTTGCAACTAAAAAAGATAATAATTTGTAATTTTGAACCCACTAAATTTAACCCTATACTTTATTTAACACAAAACTCAATCATAAACGCTCTTAAAATACTCTTGACCTAATGCAAGGGTAATAATTAAAACAATAAGGTTCAAGCTAATGGTGTTGTGAAAAAAAGAGAAAAGAAAAAATGAAATAAGTTCAAAATTGGCTAACTAAGGTCGGATATAAGGTTGGTCTTTTTAAGCAAAAATGGGTTCACCTAATTGCCTTAATCATTTTGATGCCTACTTGAAATTTCTATGTAGTCTCAAAATGCATGTTAAAGCAAGTTCTAGCAATTCATCAATCAAAGATGTTTACACACAATAAAGAATAATAAGTTGGTATCCAACTTAATAGACTCAATTCCTCACTAGTTTAAAGGTGATGCAAAGAATAACCATCAAAATTGCACCAATTCTAATCAATTCTCAAATTCATGCTTCAAAAATTCAAAGGTCATCTATCAACAATCTTATAACAATTAAACTTTTCAAAATTCATTTATTCAAAGAAAAACATTAACTAAAGTGAAACAAAGATAAATTAAAAGTAAAAACACAAACTGCACTCCACACTTAAAGATTCACATTGTCCCCAATGTGAGCATGCATAAATTAAAAGAGAGAGTTCAGATGAAACCTAATTTCCATCATTCCCATATGCGATATGAAGTGCTCCTTCCATCCTTAATGAAATTGTCGCCCATGTTTGGAAAGATGAATAGCATGCAACTTCGAAAGGTACCCAATGTATTGCAAAGCCTAAGTAGCATCCTTTGAAGAGCACATGTCAAAAGGGAACATGTGAAGGTTGTCTTAGGGTGATCCTTCAATGCTATAGGAACTTGGTAAAAACCTTTTTCAGTCTGCAACATTGTTATATCCATTTTTTGCTCCTCCTCACCACCGAGAGTGGAAGAGATGATCATTGGTTGCATATTGTTCTCCCTAACCAAAACATATGTCAAAAGTTTTGGGGTCTTTGTAGGTTCAATCAAGTTTAGTTGAATCACTTTCTCATCCACTTTAGCAATCTGAAGTCCCCTCTCAACAACCTCATCATTTAAGATTAATTTTCTCTCCTCAATTTTTGAATTGAAAATTTTAGGCTCTACTTCCAAGGTCATGGCCATCTCAAGCTCATCTTCACTATCTTCACTAACTTCCTTGGAGGGCATGTCATAGAGTTCAGAAAGTTGCATACCTTGCTTCTCATCCTTCAATCTACTTGGGAATGGAATTGGTGGCATATAAGGGTTTGGAGGTTCATGCAATTTTGTTAAAGTTGATGCTTCCAAATTCTCCTCCTCTTTTGATTGACTTGGCTCCTCTATGTTGGGTCCATTTTCTTCTTGATTAGTACCTGCATCAAAGGAATCATAAACTTTGTTATGTATTACCTTTTCACTCCTCAAAATTATGATTGCATTGGCTTACTCTATTTGGCTAGGAGATTTCACTTTTGGTGTGCTTGGAGTTGATTTGCCAGTTGCCCAACTTGAGTTTCCACCTTCTTCAATGATACCTCTAAAGAATCAAACCTCTTATTGCTCCCTTCCTGATTTTGTAAGCTAATTTGAAGGAAAGCATTCAAATTATCTTCCACTGTGGGTTTTTGAATTGATCTTGATTTTGTGCGCTAATTTGAATGAAGGCATTCAAATTCTCTTCCAATGTCGGTTCCTTAAGTTGATCTTGATTTTGCGTGCTAATTTGAATAAAGGCATTCAAACTATCTTCCAATGTGGGTTGCTTAAGGTGATATTGATTTGAGCATTGTTCTTGAAAGTAAGAACTTCTTTGGTAAGGTTGAAAAAGTTGTTGAGGTGGAATTTGTTGCTGATTTTCCCAAGAAAAATTTGGGTAGTCTCCAACTTGGATTGTAAGGATTGGAATATGGGTCATTTCTACCCCTTGGCTGGAAACTTTCAAAGGCATATTATTCCTCTTGCCTATATTGGTATTGTTCAAAACCAAATGAACACATGTTTGCACTATGTCCTACAATCCACATGCTGGACATACTTCTTGACTAGGCATAGGTGCTCTTCCTCGTGCATTTAGCATCTTAAGTTGACTTGCTAATTCTGCTAATTGCCATGCCATTTCAGAATTAGCATTCACATCATAAACTCCCCCGTGCCTTGAAAATTGCATTCTTACAATAAACACTTAGAAATTAAAAAAAATGAAATACTCAAAATAATTAAATAATTTAAATAAAAAAATCAAACTACTAACAACAATTTTCTTCCCCGACAATGGCACCAAAAACTTATTGCGCTCGACTAATTACTACTACAAGCAACACTCGCAAGTATACAAGGAAATTATAGCAACGGTGATCGCCCTAAGGTCATCTCACAAGGAAGGAATTATTTTGTAATAGTTTGATTAGCAAGAAATTTAAAAGCAAGAGTGTGATGTTTGAAGTAGTAGTGAAAAGCAATTAAAATTAAAGTAATGTGTGTAATTGTTGTACAAGATTAATACATCTAGAAATGGTGCCTAGGGTTGTAGATCAATTTAATTAAAGCTTAACTCTTAAATTATCAATTAACATGATCTTGTATTTTAATTTATTCCTTGAGTTTAATTAGTAATTACCAATTCATTAGTTTTCACATTCATGAATTAACAACAACCAATTGTTTTAAAATTACAAATTAATAAACCCTAGAACTTATATTTCTAATTCATTCTTAGGGTAGTTGATTGCATAATTTCAATATCAAATTTCACCTCTCGGTTCTTCATTCTATATCTAGAGATCAATAGGTAGCTAATCTATCAACCTAATATTCAATCCAATACAATCAACTAGTAACAAGGTATATTAATGGAAATATCAAATCAAGTCATTAATCAAATATACTACAAACTCTAGGCATGAGTAATTTAGCTCATCATCATCAATTTAAAACAAATATTCATCTCAATATAAATCAAATCACAATTGTCCATTGAAATATTAATGTTCTTAACAAATAATAACAATCTAGAAATGAATTAAAAGAGAGAATATAAAAATCCCTTTGAAGATACTAAGAGTTGAACTTCTAGTCTTCCTCCTAGCTCCAATTTGGATGTGATGAAGAACTAATAAGCCTTCTTCAATCAGTGGCTTTCCTCTTGAAAGATGGAATGGTCACTCTCTCAAGCCCCCAACTCCTCAATCAAGCTTTCTTTAAACCCTAATCTTCATAACAGCTTGCTCACCCAATTTTATCCCAAAAATGTCAAAGATCTTGTTTATGGAAGAAATGGAAGATGAAGATGAAGGTGATGTTCTTGGTCTCTCTCAAGACCAAGAACAAGATGATGAACCAAGAGAGAACTCCCCCAAATGGAGAATGAATGGTCTTTTAATGGTTCCAACGTGTGCCCCCATCACTCTCTCTTCCAATCATGTATTTTTTTAATTCCCAATTGTTTTTCCAACTCATCTCATTCCCATGTGTCCCCTCCTTTTTCCTTTTTTAAATCTTTCATTCCATAAAACAAGTCACCTATTACATCTTTTATTATTTCTTTTCAAAAGAAAATGCATGTTGTCTCCCACTTGTCCCTTGACTCATGCAAACAATTCAAAGAATTCATACATGACGTGGCCAAGACGGTGGATGACTTGGCCATGTCTATCAATTTTTCCTTGGACAAGGCCAAGTCACTTGGATGTGTCCTTTGCTGCCTTGAATTTATGTTTCTTATGAGGGGTGACACGGCCGTGTCACTTGGATGTGTCCTCTTCTGCCTCTCTTGTCATTTTTCTTTCTTCAGGTATGACATGGCCAAGACGGTGGGTGTGTCTGAGTGACACACCTAGTGACACGGCCAAGACGGTGGGTGTGTCTTAGTGACACAACCAGTGACACGGCCAAGATAGGTGGGTGTGTCGCATGCTGTCAAATTTCTCCATTTTTGTTGTTTCCTTCCAAAATAACTTCATCATGGGGATTTAGCTCCATTTTGCACATGCTCATCTAAATCATCAAACTTCAAGCAAACTTGAACACACATATTAGATAATTAACTAAAAAGCAAATAAAATTATCCTAAAAACACATATATTGTAACACCCCCACATCCGGTACAAGCACACTACAAACACCACAATGTAATATACGTACACTGAACATAGGGATGCTACGGTTTTCTTTAACCATCAAATCATTTTAAAAGATACCATAATCTTTATCATTATACATTATAGAAAATAAGTAATTAACTTGTAATATAAAACAAAATAGATATAAATACATTTACTTAATACGCAGCGGAATTTATAAAATAGTTACATATATGAAAACATTTAAATCCATATTTACAAATATACATATATTCACATTATAAACAATACTTTACAAAATATAAAGAAGTTATACATGATTGGCAGCTCTTCTCTGATCTTTAAGTCCCAAAATAGATTCTTTAATATCTACTCTCACTTGGTCTCGAGACCTGCGCGATCAACACTATCGCGCTAAGCCAACGGCTTAGTAGTACAAATTATACTAACATTATGCTTTAACATGATATAATATCACAATTAATCTCATACATCATTTAAAAGAATACCACAATTCCACATCATACTTTGATTAATGTCATAACAACATTCATATTATATCTTCCTAATTCCATTAATTTCACCATTCAAGAATCACATCAAATACAAAGACAAGCATGGGCCCAAGAACACTAATATGCCATTCAACTTTCAGAGTTAGTGTTTTGGTTAAATTATCACATTTATCATTATCCCAACTAGGCTTCAAGGATTTAGGTTCAACCAAGCTTCAAGGGGAACAAAGCATGCTAAGTATCAACCCAACTTGGCTTCAAGAACCAACCCAACCTAGCTTCAAGGGTTGTAACATCTCAATTAGGCTTCAAGGATCAAATCCAACCTAACTTCAAGAGATTGTTACTAATATTAGGCATGCCACCAACAACAAACTCTGAAAATGGAATAACACATTAGCCACACAATTCATTTATTATTTAATTATCATTTCCATTCTCAATTCTCATCATCATCTAGACAAACATGCCTTATTTCTTTCAATTGAATCATCATAGCCAATCACAATGGCTTCACATCACATTTGAGTTATCATAGCCAATCACAATGGCCTCATATCATATCATGTCTCAATTCATATTATAATATTTCCATTCTTATCAAAGCAATTCATATACATCATCAATACTCACATTGTAACCCACATTATACACAATATAACATTATTCCTAGATTTAGAATCTTCCACATATATTTGTTTAGATCATTCTTTGTATTAAATGAGTTTAGAGTGTTTATTTTTTATGTATAGGTGCAAGAAGTGTTAGTGTATGTGCCCTAGGCCATTTGTTTGGATCTTTATGTTATACATTCATTATTAATAAATGAGGTTTTATTATCATTATTGTTGTTTGCATGTTACACAATTTTGATATTTGTCCCTGGTTTATTATTGTTATAGAGATAAAAAAAATAAATAATTCTTAACCAGTATGAACATTGATTTGATGATCATCAGATGGTTATGTGTATAGTGATACAAATCAATTTCATAAATACTTGTTAGAGAACAATGTATTGGATAGACCCATCATGAGATTACTACATGGGTTAGTGTCATAAGTAAATCTCATGATAGTTATGTAATAATTCTTTGACTTGAGATTGTCATAGTTTCCAATATAAGGACTATTATATTTTGACATGATCAAACATTATCCGTAACTGGATAGTAATAAAGGTTATGTTCATATATGATAGAAATTATGTAGAGGATAATGAACAATCAAGATAGAATTTGTCCCTCTCTTTGAGAGAGATATCTTTTGGGCCCCTCGATAAGTGAGACTGTGAAATGCATGGCCGTGCTCAAATGAATTGATAATGTGATCAATTTCATTTGTTTTTATCAGTCTACTTGGAGATCGAGTAATCATAAGTTTGGACAATATAAGTATGACGTTGACCATGACTTATGTTCAAGCTAGATATCGTGTGACAAAGGGATTAATGCATATACTATTATTAGGCAAATTGGACATTCCTTATATTAATTGGGTAGTTGTAACGCCTTGCTAGAGGCCAATTATGACTTGTTGATTTAATAGAGATTAAATTGACTGCCAATTAATATGGGCCTATCGGGTCACACACAAGAATGCGTTTTGGGCTGGATATAATATTAATAATATTAATATTAGATATTAATATTTATTATTATTATTATTTTCGTTTATATATATATATATTATTAGATAATATATTCAGAATCCTAATTAGATTTGGATTCTGAATTTGACTTACCTTATCCAATTATATTTATTATTAGATAATGTATTCAGAATCCTAATTAGACTTGGATTCTGAATTTGACTTTCCGTATCCAATTTTGAATTGGATTCTGGAGTGATTATATTCACTCCAGACGTTAAGTCTTCTCAGAGGTAACAATAAAAACAAAGAGGAACGAAAAAGGTAACCCTAATACGTTTTTAGAGAAAACGTTTTTCCAGCCTTCGCTGTTGCAGAGAGCTAGCACTCCAAACGGTAGCATTCGTGTGGATACGCGATAGAGGGTGTTTCGCGATCGAGGCATCTCTTCAAAACTGTGATTTCGAATCATCAACAGGTTAGTTCTTTGAACACTTTTGTCGAATTAAACGAACAGCATGGATCCTGGTGGGAAATCAGAGATCAAATATTTTTCCGCTGCGTGTTTTTGTTTGCAGTGATCTCCTTAATTTCCTAACAAGAAGACCTTTGAAGAATCAAAACAATGCAAGAAGAGCAAAGAACAATCACAGTAGCTAACACACTCAAGGGACACGGCCAAGCTTGTGGCCGTGTCTCTCAACACAAAATCAAGCCGAGGCAGACACGGGCAAGGGACATAGCCGTGTCTCTCCAAAAATCATCCAACATGGCCAAATTTCCTTAGACTTGGCCGTGTCTCCCAAAAATTCTTTAGTTTGGCCGTGTCTCTCATGAATAAAAACCCTAAACATGGCCAAATCTCTTTTGATTGAATTTAAACACATTGTGCACAACATAACCTCATTCAAATGGATACAATTTATGTCATCAACACTTATTTTACATGTTCATCACAATATTCACATTAACAATACATCAACAACACATTTAATCACTTACCACTTCAAAAACCCTTAAACCAACATCACTCTTATTCTTTCAATATCAACATCCACTTAACTTACCATCTTCAAACCAAAACCAACACCAATTTAACTTTGTAACTTACAATCAATTTCAACACTTATAAACACATCTCAAACTCACCAAAATATAATAACAACAAATCTTAACTCACCTCAAACACAACTTTAAAGATAACAAAGAAAAACAAGAGAGTACTTACCAAAAATTAAGGCAATTCCACAAATCTCCAACTTAATCCTTTGATTCTTCCTTTAATTTGAAACTTGGAATAAACAAATCTCACTTTGCTCTCTTGCTATGGAATGGCCGGCCAACATATGGGAAAGAGAAGAAGAAGAAATGAAGAAAAGTCAAGTTATCATCTCTTTAAATCTCCACCATGTATTCCAAAACAAGAATTTACCTAGATACCCCTTTCCATTTGTTTTAACTCTCTTTTCACTTACTTGCCCATTTAGGTAATTTCACATATCACAAATAAATATCTTCTTCCCTTGACTCCTCATTTTGACCAACATAAATGTTATATATATTACCATATACCCAACATATACACTTTCTCTCTACACATTACTCTCCTTTTTAAACAATACCTAAACATTCTCTTATCAATTTCTTTTCTTATCAACATAACATATACACATAATTCAAACAAACAACAATTATATCCAAACTTCTAGGGCACACATTGGGATATTACATATACAAATGATCAAAACATGTTTAATGTCTTTTTCTCCAAATTTGGATCCAACAAGTGAATTAAAGCTCCATTTTTGCACTTCAACCTAAATCATAACACTTCAATCAAACATAAGCACAAATTTAAAGAAAAATTTATCAAAAGCCAATAAAATTACCTAAAAGCACACACATAAATGATGATAACACTTATTATGCTACTCTTATTAGTGCTGGCTTTTGGTTGGTAGAAATCCTTTATAATGTGGCCTATAAAAGAAAAGGAGTTATTTGTATAGGTGGATTAGTCTCTAACCTAGCAATTGCCCTTGATAGAAACTTTGACCCTTGAAATTATAGAATGCAAAGGATTTCTGGTAGTAATATGTTAGACGTAGCCACTTTGGAAAAAATGCATATGGTGACTAAGAGGGGAGAGTCTTATGTAATGGCTTCCAATGAGCCAAGTTCATGGGATGATAAACGAAAGAGTCCTCAAGTTGATGTTGAATCTGATTTAACTCGCTTAGTTTGGTTGGAAATGCCCCTGTAACTATGAGTTAATTTGCAAAATAGATGCATTTGAAGAGAAAGTTGATCAAAATCATGCTCAGGTGCTCAGTCAACTTGAACTCATTAACAGCAATTTGGCTAGGATTCTTAGTCTTCACCCATTTATCGTATCATCTTCTTCGCCTCCACCATAGTAGCTTTAGCTTCTCATTTGAGAGTCTTTATTATTTTTTGCTTTAGATGTTTTAATTTCTATTTTATGTGATTAATAATTTATGTTTATATGCCATTTGTTTCTTTTTATTTTTATTTCTTCATGGAACAATTAATGCGTGTTTGTGGTAAAGATGGAAGTTGCCTTTGTATCACACAATGGAATGATGGGAAACAGGTTTTATCTACACTCCTTTTCTTTTAATCTATGCATGTTCACATTAGGCACAATGTGAATCTTTAAGTGTGGGGTGCAAAGTTGTTTACTTTTAACTTATCTTTGCTTGAGTTTTAGTAATATAATATTTTCTTTAAATAAATGAATTTTGGAAAGCTCTATAGTTATAAGATTATTGATAGATGACCTTGAAAGATTTTGAAGCATGAATATGAGGATTGAATAGAATTCATACTTAATGTCAACTTTAATGGTCATTCTTAGCATTACCTTTAACTTGTAAGAAATTGAGCTATTTAAGTTGAATGCCAACTTGTTATTTTTGTGTGTGAGCATTCTTGATTGATGTATTGCTAGAACTTATTTAGTTATGCATTTCAATACCACATGAAAATTTCAATTATGCATCAATATGATTAAGGCGTCTAGGTGTACCAATTTAGCTTAAAAGGCCAACCTTTTATTTGTCTTTAGTAAGCCAATTTTGACCCTATTTCATTTTCCCATTTCTTTATTTTACACAGTAACATTTAGTCATAAACCGTTTCCTTCCATTTCTTGTCTCTTCATTAGGAGCAAGAGCATTTGGGGAATTTAATAATTAAAGTTATTGTGTTAATTTAAGTGAGGGGTTAAATTAGTGGGTTGAAAGTTGCGAAAAAATACCTTGTAATTACTTTATTTCTTTATTAGATTTCTTCTTCCTTATAATATTGCTATAGTAAGTATAAAAATAGGAATCAATTCAAATTCTATTTTGCTTTGAATTCTATTAAAAAAAATGGAAAAAAAGGAAAAAGAAAGAAAAGAAAAAGAAGAGGTAAATAAAAATTATTCTTCTTATGGCAAAGGTTGGAACCTTGGTTATGATCTTTGCAATAAAATAAGAGGATTATAATTCTCCTGTGGGTATTCTAGCATTAAGTGCTAAGTGAGTAGAGGTTGTTTTTGAGATTGCTGGGTCACATGTATGTTTAGTTGCTTTATTCTTGAAGTGCTCTTAAACTTAATGAGTAGCTCACATTCTCAAATGTCATACCTTTACCTTAGCCCTATTATAGCCAAATAAAAGACCTTATGATTGGTGCTTGATTATAATTAAGTGGTGGAGATTTTATTGATAAGCAAGTATATGGAGATATTCTTTCACTAAATGGTAAGAGTGCAAACACTACCCGGATCAAACACTTGAGAGATTTTCTGTGAGGGAGTGATAACTTTTGGTATGCATGGAAAGGCCATTAAATTACTTGGGTATTGATTTTATTTGATTTGATAATGAGTGTGGACATTATGAAAAGGGAATTATTGATGTTATCTTATAATTCTTGAGCTTGATAAATTCTTTCTTGTTTTGTTTTGTTTTGTTTAACTTTGCATAGAGACAAGCAAAGAATTAAGTGTGGGATAAATGTTATGATTATTTTTATGTGTTTTTAGGCTAATTTTGTTTGTTTTTTAGTTTTTTTCTAAATAGTTTATTCAAGTTTGTTGTTAGGTATTATGTTTTAGATTGATGCAAGGGGATTCATGAGAGAAGAGGAAATAAAATGTCCAAAGTTTATTGTTGAAAGCAAATTTCAGGAGAAATATACAACATGCCCAAGCTATGTCAAGTCTTAGTTGTCTCTCAATTGCAAGAAAAATAATGGGCAAGGTTTCAAGGCAGAATTGGACACATTCTAGGGTTCTAGCCATGTCCCTCATAAGAAGAAGCTAAAATTAAAATAGAACTAGACATGAATTGAGGTCTTGGTCGTGTCTCTTGGTTGCTAATCCATTCAAAGAAGAGTAGTGTAAATCAAGTAGAACTAGACATGGCCTGTTGTCATGGTCATGTCACTGGCCATGTCCTATATCCTAGCCAGGTTTGGAAGCTTGTTGTTAGGTATTATGTTTTAGATTGATGCAAGGGGATTCATGAGAGAAGAGGAAATAAAATGTCTAAAGTCTATTGTAGAAAGCAAATTTCAGGAGAAATATACAACATGCCCAAGCTATGTCAAGTCCTAGTTGTGTCTCTCAATTGCAAGAAAAATAATGGGCAAGGTTTCAAGGAAGAATTGGACACATTCTAGGGTTCTGGCCATGTCCCTCATAAGAAGAAGCTAAAATTAAAACAGAACTAGACACAAATTGAGGTCTTGGTCATGTCTCTTGGTTGCTAATCCATTCAAAGCAGAGTAGTGTAAATCGAGTAGAACTAGACATGGCCTGTTGTCATGGTCATGTCACTGGCCAAGTCCTATATCCTAGCTAGGTTTGGAAGCTTGGTCATGTCCCAAGTAAAGTTCAAGAAACATGGCTAAGATAATTGTTATCCTGGTCGTGTTCCATTCCAAGAGAACAAAAGTGAGATCAAGGAAGAGAAAGCCATGGTTTAGGAGCTTGGCCGTGTCTAAGAAGAAAGTTGAGAGACATGAAAAGGATGAACAAGGTCATGGCCATGTCACTCCTGATAAGTAAAAGAATATTTTTTTTTATTTTTAAAAGTGTTTGGGTCAGATACGAAATCAAATTTGGTGGACCTAAAAGCGAGCTGATTGAGAAGATTAAAAAAGGAAAGGAAAGACTAAAAGATACACAGATACACAGGGAGATAGATATTAGGGTTGAAGAAGAGAGATAAAAAAAATTCATTCATTATTTATTTTTTTCTTAGAGTCTAAGAATTAATGTGAAGCTTTGTAAGGGATTTTTGAGTTCTTCGACATATTTAAGTGGAGCTAGAGGAAGAACGAGAGTTCTAGCACTAGTCATATGCACAAGTGGTTTTTTTTTTTTTTGGTTCTTTCAATTGATTCATTGTCTAGAATGTTATTGTTTAAATACATTAATTTAACAATGAAGATTTGTGCTTTGAATTTTATTAAGTAGAGCTTCTATTACGTTATAATGAGGAACTAAATTATTTGTACCTAGGGTTTACAGTAGATTTAATTTAATATTCTAATTCAATAATCTCAATTAATGTGCCTTGTTTTGAGTTGATTGCATTAGAATGTTTGCTAGGTTAATAGATTGGTCACCTATTAGTCTCTAGAAATTGAGTGAAGGACTGAGACGTGAAACTAGATTTTGGAACTATGCATTTAACTACCCTAAGAACAAATTAGAAATATAAGTTCTAGGGTTCACTTAATTTGTAATTCAACATAATTGGTATTTATTAATTCATCAATGTAAAAACTAATGAATTCATAATTGCTAATTAGACTTAAGGAAGAAACTAAGTTGCAAGGCTTTATTAATACAAAATTTGAGGAAGAAATTAAGTTGCAAGGTTTTATTAATGTAGATCCTAGGTTTACTTTGAAAGATCACATTAATTCTACATAAACCACTATTCATTTAGTTTTTAATATGAAGATTCTTTTACTATTTCAACTATATAGACTAATTATTTAATTCTTTATTTTTATCAAATTGTTGCAAATAAATAATTTTCTTGAGAGTCGACCTTGGCACGGTCACCCACTACTACAACAACATTGTATACTTGTTAGAGTCGCCTTTTAGTAGTGTTTAGTAAAGCACAACAATGATGACAATTTTGTATTTTTGCAATTTCTCAACTTTCTTGTGTACTTTTGATTTTTTTTATTTGTTGTATATTTTTTAAAAAGTATGAAATGCATACAAGTATGCTCTCTTTTTTAGTTAGATTTGTAAATTTCCCTTTTCTATTTCTACTCTTTGCTCTCCTATTTGAGTGGCTTGACTTGAGAACCCATGTGACTTGAGAAATCCGAGTTCACTATGAATCTTGAGCTATGAACCGAGATATGGACTCTAGCATGATTAAAATTCAGCCCGATATGGCCCGTGAATACCCCTACTCAAGTATGAGTTAGAATTTCATTAAATTTCATTCTTTTTAAAAACTATACAACAAATAAAAAAAATCACTGTTTGACAAAATCAAACAGTGATTTTTTTTTATTTGTTGTATATTTTTTAAAAAGAATGAAATTTAATGAAATTCTAACTCATACTTGAGTAGGGGTATTCACGGGCCATATCGGGCTGAATTTTAATCATGCTAGAGTCCATATCTCGATTCATAGCTCAAGATTCATAGTGAACTCGGATTTCTCAAGTCACATGGGTTCTCAAGTCAAGCCACTCAAATAGGCGAGCAAAGAGTAGAAATAGAAAAGGGAAATTTACAAATCTAACTAAAAAACAAAAGACAGTTTCATTTTTACCGTAGCTTTGAAAAACTTTCAAGAATATGGCAGTGGCATATTTAATTACAAAAACATAAAAACATAGATTGCAAAATTGCCTTTCATTTTTATGTTTTATGTGTTATATATGTTTCATATAAAACTAATAAACAATATATAAAACATAAAAAATCAACATATAAGACATAAAATCAATATATAAAACAACACATACACATATATATTTATATATATGACATATAAGATACATAAATCAATAAACAAATAATATATACATTATATAATCAACACATAAAACTTATAATTGATGAATAAACATTTAAATATTATTTTATATGTCATATATACTGCATATAGTTTGATAAATATGATAGATTAGATTTAGATAAAGAAGCATGTAAATGCTTTTAAATATTGTTTTATATATTATGTATGCTGCAAATAATTTGATAAACATGATGGTTTTCACATTAAGAAGTATAGAAAAATTCTAAATGTTATTTTTCATTTTATATGTGTGCTACATATAATTTGATAAATGTGATGGATTCAAGATTAATAAACATATGCTATATATAATTTGATAAATATGATACATTCAAGATGAAAAACATAAAAGCTTTTAAACGTTATTATATATGCTACATATAATTTGATAAATTAATGAGATAGACTCAAGATGAAGAAGGATATAAAGCTTTTAAATGTTGCTCTATATATTATATATGATGCATATAATTCCATAAATATAATGGATTCAAGAAGAAGAAGCATATAAAGCTTTTAAATGTCATTTTATATATTATATATGTTGCATATCAAATTATATACAACATAGAAACTTTTTTTAATGACATTTTATTTGTTACGTAGAAAATTATATATTTTTATTTTGTATGTGCATAATCTATAAAATTTATTTAAAAATAAATTTAATGATTTTTATTAATATAGTCGTATATATTTCATTTTTTTTATTTTTTTGTAAGTGTTATTTATTTTTTAATTAAAATTGAAATCTTTTCTTTATAAATATTAATAACTTTTATATGTTGAGAAAATAATTTAAAATATTATTTTTTATTATTTTATTTGAACTTTTTTTAATAGTGAAGTTTAAGAAAAATATGAAAATTGAAGTAAAATATTGATTGTAGTGAGAGAAGAACTATTTTAAAAAAAAAACTTATTTTAGAGAGGAGTGAGGTATTTTTAAAAATTTGCTCAACTTTTTCTTAAAGTGTAAATATTTTTGTTTTTTATAATATTTTTGAAATAGAATTTATTTTTTAGATATTTTTGTAAATGTCCCTAAAGTCATGCCTGAATATTGAATCCAAGTCCTATTCGAACTAGGAATCTTGCAGGAACATTAATCTTAAAAAATTCATAACTTTAGCTACAAATGTCCAAATAAGGTGATTCATAGCCCACATTAAAGAGAAAATTTAGGGCTACAACTTTCATGTAGACCTAAAATAGTTTTATCATTTTCTTGCCTGAAATCGAGCTGCAAGTCACTATTGGATTTTTGTTTTACTAAGGGCATGTGACTTGCATATAGGGACATTTTAGGTTTTTTAAAAAAAAGTTATATTCTATTAGTATTGGGGATAGAGGAGAAATTGAGGAGAGAAGCAAAAGAAAAAAAAAGAATTTAATCTAGAGCGTTTTCCTTGACTATATGTAATTAAACTCTCTTTATTTTGGTTCAAGGTGAATTCAAAACTTGATTTATTCAATATAATCTATATTTTCTACATTGTTCTTTTTTGTGGAATGGATATGTACTTCTTTTTCAATGGTTTTTTATTGCTGAATGATTAACTTAGTGAAGGCTTTATAAGTTTTTCATTCTAGAATATATATGCTAACATTGGAATTGTGATACATAATTGTCCTTTTCCATTTTCATTGAGTAGCAATCTGAATAACATACTATAAGTAAACTAATCAAAGCTTGTACGATTAGAGCTTAATTTAGTCAAATTTGCTAGTTCTTAAAGCTATCTTTGACTTAAATTTGGAGAGCTTGTTCCTAGTTTCTCATGGGCAAGTCACTAATTGAAGAGCTTATTTCATTAGTGAAGTATTAAGGAAAGTTTCAAATAATAGAGCTTCTTGTTGTTTTGAATTGTTTGAGCATTTCACATGATACTTAATTAGTTTTGTGAGTTGATTATATTGTTACAGATGATAATGGAGAAGGAGCCAAAAACTGAACTTCTCAATTTGATTGTTTTCTTTTATTTTTTGGTATTTTAATTACTAGTTGAATTCACAACCTTGCCCCCCCCCCCCCTCTCTTTTATTTGTTTTAAATAGATATATTAATTATTATCACTTGGATTGGCTAGAGTGCTATTTGCGGAATCGACCATTATTCATTATATATACAAGTTTGGTAATGTTTTATATTTGGTTGCTTAATGACACTACCACAAAACCTAATATATAAGTCGCTTGAATTTTCTAGGCACATTAGTAAGGCCAAAAGATATCACTAGCCACTCGTATAAACCTTCCTTTATTTTGAAAATGGTCTTCTTTTCATTCCCTTTCTTAATTCAAATATGATGATAACCACTTCTAAGGTCAATCTTGGAAATGATCTTGGATCTTGCCAACTAATCAAGCATGTCTTTGAGTCACAAAATGGGAAACCAATATTATGAAGTTATTTATTGATAGGATGAATGTCAATATATTTGGCATGTCTAATTCTTCTTAGGAACCCCAAGGATTGTAAAACTACATTTATTAATGCTTTCATGACTATGCCCCTTTTCCAGAAGTTCTTCGACTTATTCATGGAGGATATGACTCTTTTTCTTATTCATCCAATAGTTAGACGAATTAGCTAAAAATGTCCAGGAATCAAATCAATCTAATGATTAGTGTTCGTAAAGTCAGCAATTATATTGATTCATCTACCATACTAAAATTCATTCAGGACTTCAAGGCTGAGTGGGAATAGTTCTTAAACTATTCCACCTTTCCCTTTATTTGTCAACATAATTTCTTCCCCTAATTTGACAATATCTACACTCATTTGACTTACAAAATTCAAAATAGTTAGTAAAGTTCTCCCCTCCACTTTAGAAGTTTGGGTGAACTCCTAGCAAGGGTAACTATAATCTTATTATTGTTCCACTTAAACATATGAATTTCCTTTCCCTTTGTGCAAAGTATCAGTGTCAATTGGCCATGAATGCCCCAACAATATGACATACATCCATGTTGACCACATCATAAGTCATATAACTGGAATTAATTTTCCTGATATAACTTTATTTGAGTTATCTTAATCAATGGACCATTTTTAATCCACCCAACTTGATATGATGCAAGACACGGTATGTTAGTAACTTCAAGTGCTCAACCAACCATTTAACAATCAAATTTTCACAACTGTAGCTATCAATAATCAAACTATACATATCTTGATTGATTCTGCACTTTGCTTGGAATATTTTTCTGCATTGTGTTTGATCCACTTATTTTAGGGAACACAATATTTGTTGAATAACGCATGTAGTTCAACATCATGATCTCCAGCATGTCATCTAACTTCTTCGTCATACTCTTCATATTCTCTATACTATTCCTGACCTTTGTCTCCTCTAACCTCATCAACCACATGCACAAGTCTTTAATCTTGGCACTCCTTAAAATGGTGTTTTAGCTGGCCACATTTGTAATGTCTTTTCGCAGTAGGTCTTGCATAGGAATTTGCTAAAGCACTCTTATCATTCTATTTTTCCTCTACACTTCTCCTTTATTCTATTGCAATGGTCATTATGGTCTAGCTACCAAAAGGTTGGTTAGTTGTTACGGATCTCCTTGATATTGGAGGTTGTTGAAATCCTACAAGATGATTAGACTATTGCAAAGCTCATGTTTCTACTCTTGTCTATGGTTTTCGCATTACTGGACATCAATTAGGTTGCTTCACCATTCTATCATATGCTCGCACTACCATCTTTTGGATATTCATAAGGGTATAAATTACTTGCATGTGTATCTTGTTCTAGATCTAACACCGCAACCCTCCTATATAATAAGCAATCTAATGATCACCACCTTTGAACCACAATGTGATTATAGGTGCCAGAATTTTTCTATTAATTTTCCATCAAATAATTCTTTTTTTTATGATCCAAAAAATGGTTGTACAACATATAAATATGTGGAGCACTAAATGGCAAAATCCAAAAGGGAATGAATAGGATTTTGAAGCTTTTAATCAATTTCTCACCTAATAACCAAAATAAGCAATAATTGAACAATAAGAATAAAAAGAGTAAGGTGAGAGAGAGTTTAGCCAAATTTTATAATGGTTTGGAGCCGAACACTTCACATATTTTCACTCACCAAAATCACCACTTGGGATTCTACTAGTTTAAATTGTTATTGCGCCTAACCACTACAATAGTTAGAATTAGAGAATTTTCTCTCATGTGTATGAAGAGATCTATAATCTCTCAAAACTATTACAACTCTAGCTCTCAAAATGATAAGAGTGAAGTTCTCTAGCTTTTTCACAAGAGAATACTCAAGAAGGTACTCTTTAAATAGAATGATATTCTCAAATAGAAATTTTATAGTAGGAGCGAGAGCACTTGAGGGGTTGTAAGCTCTTTTTAAGAATTTTTGATAGCCAAAAGTCACTTTTCTATTTGAAGATCTTCCTTCTTATAGTCTTATCCTTCCATATCCAAAAACTTACTTTTCTAGTATTAAAAGAATAATTAACGTCATCTTTTCTAAAATTTAATAATTGTAGTTAGTAATAAACTAATAGTAGTTACTCTTATGGTAACATGTGTTTACTTTCTTGATCATCCTTCACTATCATATCCTTAAAAATGCATTTAGTTAAGCAAATGGGCATTACATTTGCTTTTATTTGAAATCTTCTTTTAACTTCAATATAATTGAATAGGCATTCAACCAAGTTAATTAACATTCTACCTCTTTTTGTTTAAATTTCTTTTGTCTTCAAAATAAATGAATAAGCATTCAATAATACAAATAAGTGATCCTTATCTTTTTAACTCTAAGATGAACAAGCATTCTAAATCTTAAAATGATGTTCTAACAGCTTCTAGTCTCGAGAAAAAAAATTTTGGGTTTCAAAGTTCCTTCAAAATTCAAATTCTTCAATTTGCAACAATTTTTTTTTTAACTATAAGAATACTAAATATATTGAATATCACCTAAAAGAGTCATACTCTAACAATCTATGAAGCTTTGAAGGATAATTACAAAACCAATCTGGCCTTAGTTTGGATGAATTTACAGTAGAAGCAAGATAGTTAGCCACTTTGTTACAACACCTTCTAATAAAAACAAAATTAATACCTCTGAAATAGCTCCTAAGACTATTTATACTCAATACAACATAGTCAATTTTAGGACACAAATCAAAAGAATTAATGGCCTGGATGAGTTATAGATTATCTTATTAAAATTTACAGAAATCAAATATTAGATAAATGGCTTTTTGAACCGCCTTCAGTAGAGCTAATGCTTCATTCATAATTGAAGATATAGATTGAATAATATAAGCAACTCTATCCTTCAAAGAACTTAAACTGTCTTTGAAAACTGTAGTTTCTCCTGCCATTGAATTCCCAACTAAAAGATTAGCATTAAAATTAGGTTTAATC
The DNA here is from genome assembly GCA_947685225.1 of Garcia nutans. Lineage (NCBI taxonomy): Eukaryota > Viridiplantae > Streptophyta > Magnoliopsida > Malpighiales > Euphorbiaceae > Garcia > Garcia nutans. Next base: position 7,915,192 of record CANTUV010000013.1, read on the forward strand.
CAATTCTCAGGAGGAAGTTGTTTTCCCAAGATGGAAACCAAGAGGGAAGGTGAATTGGTTGTTTTGAATAAGTGATGGCAAATTAAAAATCTAAAGCAAGATGAAAATAAATGAGTAGAGTAAAAGAAAGGTAATAAGAATGAACAAAGGAATTTATAGTGGTCCTGATTCCTCAATCCTACACCTACTTCCACAGCAACTTGTTGAGTTTATTTTATCAATGAGTTTTTACAAGCTAAACTCTAACTTGGTGTTTTCACAAGCTCACACATAATTTTTACAAGGTTTGAGTAATCTCCTGACAACCCAACAAGAGCTTTTCCAGGATCACTCTAAAACCTATGTGTTTCGAAGCTCACACTCAAACTTACATAATGGTGTTTAATACTCACACCAAACACTCAAAGAATATAAATAGAAATTTAATGCAAAAAAAAAGAAAGTTGATTATCTTGGCTATATCAATTACAAACTCTCTGAAAAATGAGGTTTCTTATTGTATTTATAGCCTTCAAAACTTATAAGTAGCCATTTGAGATGGGTGCCAACATGTTTGGATCTTGTATCCCACTTTAATTATTGTCCAGAGCAATTCATGGTCAGAGTACACTTGGCCCAGTCGTGATAGGTCATGTGCGGTCGGACTCATTCTGGTTCGATCGTGATCTTCAATTTTTTATATTTTTCCTTCAATGGCTAGTACACGTAGCATCCACCAATTGATTAGGTAAATAACGGTTATAAATTTGAAATTTGTTATTATGGTCCAGTCTAGATACATTTGGTCCAGTTGAGCTAATCCTGGTATGCTGAGATTTTGGAAGTACCAGTGACCATAAACTCTACTAAAAGTTCTATGTTTTGTAGCTCGAGCTCAGTTTGGTCGGACTGAATTAAGGTCCGGTCAGTCCATTCATGGTATGCTAAGATTTTTAGAGTACCAATGTGTAGACCCTTAATTTTGGCCCTGACTAGTCCGTTGCCTGGGTCATAAATCTTTTGATTAGATGGTATAATGGTTGACCTTCTAAAACCCTAAAGAGGCTTATGTTGAAGATTTGATTGGATCTAATTAGATGTTAGGGCATTCGGGTGTGTGTTGGAGTCAAACTGGCCTCTCCAATTCAATATGGGATAGCCCATATTGAATTGGGATGCCCCAATTCGATATGGAATAGTCCCATATCGAATTAGGACTCTCCCAATTTGATATGGGACCTTAATTAAAGGTCCCCATATCAAATTGGAAGTCCAATTCGAGATGGGATAGGCTCCATATCGAATTGGAGACTTCCATATTCGATATGGACTTATATTTTAATGGGTTTGCTTGGTTTGAGTCTGATATGGTCTCAGTTTACTATGTGCTTTTAATTTGATATGAATCAGAGAGTATCCATTTTAAAAACAGAAAACTCCCACGACTTTTTAACATAATGAATGTGTTTTCTTATAAATACAAACTTTAAACCAAGAAAGAGGCAGCATCAAGGAGGATTTAAGGAACTTTCAGCAAAGGGCAGCCTTCACGAACTTCTAACTTGAACAGACTTTTGAACTCTAGCAACCTTTGGTAAGAGGGACTTTTAACGGGAGCAGCTATTAGGAACTTTCAGAAGAGAGTGATTATAAATATAGGTTTGAAAAACCTATAGGATGATCTTTTGAACCTCTGGCTTTTGGTTGGCTGCTGAAACTCTGGAAAATTTAGTATTCAACTAACGAACCCTAACAAGCTTAATAAAAAAAGAAACAACAAGGCTAGACGAGGAAGATCAACAACACAAAACTCTATAAAGGCAGTGTACTCATTGTCTTTGCCAAAGCTCTTCCAAAATCTCGTTCAAATAATTTTGATGGAGCCAACAAACAACGATATGCTTTAAGTTAAATAAATTCTATATGTTTTGATTGATTTAAATATGGAATAAGTTCGTTCTTTGTCTAATTAAAGTTCCAGTAAGCCATGCATCTCCGTTTTAATTCCTGCCAATTTTGATGATATTGTATTATCACTCATATAAAACAAATTCAGTAATCTATTAGCTTAAGTTCTTTCGAGTGCATGATTATTTAGTCAATATATCCTAACAGTAACCTCATTAAAGTTTTTTTCATATATCTTCATAGAAGTTTATTTCTTCTAAACTACAAAACTTCGATCCTATTTTCTAAACCCTAATTCATGTAAAATCTTAAGCTACAAACATTATTTTTTATAAATACCAAACCATAATTTATTTCTTTCTAAAAACCCTCATTGCATGGTATTAGCCCTAAATCCTAATTTGATTAACCAAAAACCCTACTATTTTCTTAAAACTATAAAATCCTAATTAAATCTATTTTCCAAATTCATTACAGTAGGCTAAATATTTCAAATAATAATAATAATAATTGTGTTAATTTTAAAATCCCAAAACCCTAAATTGAGACGTAAACCTAAACTTGTATCTTTATTTGCTTTATTTAAGTTAGAAGCAAGTTTGTTATATGTTTTGATTAATGGTCCATTTACATCTTCAAATTTATATTTTTGATGATTGATTTATTTAATTTCAATGTTTGAATTATTTAATTTACCATGGATGAATATTTTATCAATTATTATTTGTTTATTAAAATTTTAAGACGTATGTTTCCATGATTGGGTACCTTATTAATTAATTTTCATGTAATTTAAATTATTTTTATATTTTAGGATTAATGTAAAGGACACGTTTCCACCTTTCAGTGGGTTCCCTATTTAGTTTTAGACATGGATGATGTAAGGATATGTTTTCATCCTCTTATGGGTATCCATTTATTTATTTTGTTTGAACATTGCTTTGATTTTAATATAACGATGCTTTATTTTAATTACCGCTTGTAGTATAGATAATATCATTATATTTAAGAATTTTATAATATTAAGACCTAAAAAGAAGACCGGTTCTAATGAACCATGCGTTTTGGGTGTGCTGAGCCATTTCTCACCTTTCCCACACGTACCTAACTTTCTGAACCCATTAGGGGGGTTGGGGATTCCTTAGAAATCGAGTCATCTACCTCTTTCTTTTTCTAGGCCCGTCTGGGTGGTGTCTTCATTTTCTCCTGATTTAGACCCGTGTTCTTTAAGGCCCTGAGCCTAATAGCGCCGAAGTTGCAAGAACCATTCCATCGGGAGTGGGGGCAAAAATCTCCGCTCACAGTGGCAACTCCACTGGGGATAAGAGAAGTTGATTTTGTTGGTCTTTATATTATTCTATTCTTTCTTATCATGATATTATCCATTACATCATTTAGATTGCATTATGTGCGTGAGTTAGGACGCCCTCGTTACCCGTGTTGTGTTATGTAAGGGATACCATACTTTCACTCAAGGTATGGAGATCAAGCATGGCATAACTACTCATAGCCTTGTACCTTTTGGTATATACTTGCTATGGGAACCTAAGCCTTTTAACCCAAAGACTAAAGCTCATGTAATTTTTCTTGTAATATCCCAAAGTGTGCCCTAGGAGTTTTGATATAATTGTTGTTTTATTTGAATTAAAATGTATATGTGTAATTGGAAAGAGAAAAGAATTTAAAAGAGAGTGTATATGTTGTATATATGGAAATATATATAACATATATACAAGTCAAAATGGATGGTCAAAGGAAGAAGATATTTATTTGTTAATTATGAAATTACTAAAAAGGGCAATAAGTGAAAGAGAATTAAAACAAATAGAAGAGGGTATTTAAGTAATTTCTTATTTTGGAATGCTTGGTGGAGGTTTAAAGAGAAGAGAAAGTTGACTTTGCTTCTTTTGTCTCTTTCATTTTCTTCTTTTCTTTTGGGTGGCCGGGCATCACCAAGACAAGATAGCAAGAGGTTGTTTTGAGTTCCAAGTTTCAAATTGAAGGAAGATTCAATTGATTGAGTTGGAAAATTTTGAAGATTCATCAACTTTGGTAAGTTCTTTCTTGATTTCTCTTGTTTGATTTGAAGTGGTGTATGAGTTTGAGTGTTGATAATTGAAGGTTGGGTTGTGTTAATTGTAGTATGTTGAAGTGTGTTGGATTAAATGATTGTGGTGTTGATTTTAGTTTAAAGATAAGAAGTTAGGTTGGTGTTGGTGATGGAAGAGTAAGAGTTGTGTTTAGTGAAGTTGAAATTTTTCTGTTTTACAATTAGTAAATTCTGTGACTTGTATGATTTTTAATTAAATATAGAAAAATGTTCTTGAAGTGAATTTTTGATATGCTGTGCCTCTATGAGTCTAGAATGACTGAAAAATATATTGATTCGATTTTAGAATGGTTATGAGTTTGGAAAGATTATTTTTATTAGACCTGTTCCAGCAGGTACCTTAACTGAGACAGCTATTTTTTGGGATTTTTAATAAAATTTAGAAAAATAATATCCAATTGAATTTTGGATATGTTGTTTCTTAGTGAGTCTAGTATTTGAGAAAAATAATTTGGAACCACGTTGATTGAATTTGATTTATGGAATTCACAAAGTTCAGAACTGCTGCTAGGGTGCAGGGCAATTGGGGCAGTCTGGTTAGGTGAATTATTTGACCAAGATTTTGTATTCAGTTTGATCTGAAATTTTAAAGGAATGATTTTAAGATGTAAAATTAAGTTCTGTAAAAATTTTAGAGTTTTTAGTCAAGTAGATTATTTTATACATTTTTTTCAAAATAAGGATAAAGAGGAGTCTAAAACCAGAATTTACTATTCATATGGTCATTTTGCTAATATTCCTTTTGGATTAGGTTGTGAAGAGGTTGAATTGCCCTAACCTAAGTGTTGAGGATTCTTGGAAGAGTAAGTGTATAGATTGGTGTGAGTTGGTTTTAAGGTAAGTACAAACTACACTATTGCATACATTCATGTGATGTTGAGACTTGACACACATTTGATTGTAAATGTGATAAGGAACCTAATGCATGGTTGCCTAATTAATTATGAGAAATGAAATGAAAAGAGATTAAAAAAAGAAAAAAAAAAGATAAATAAAATGATTGTGTGCCTAATATGTTTATTCAATTTTCAGAGTTCTGGTTTTGGCGGCATGCCTATGAATCACTGGATAGGTGAAATGACCGGGTCGTAAGCCGATTCCAGTTAGAAAATGTGAAATGTGATGTTTTTGAGGTGAAATGACCGGGTCATAAACCTCAAAAACAAATTATTGAAACTAGATTGAGTGAAATGACTAGGTCGTAAGCTCAAATCTAGTTAATTATCCATGGATAAATGTATTAATGATTATGATTATGGACCAAAGCAGTAACTCTGAACTTTGAATAACATATTAGTGTATTTTGGGCCCATGCTTGTCTTTGTTTTCAATGTGAATCATGAATGTTTTGATTAATTATTAAATAATATAAGATTGTGAAATATAATATTCTTTTGAATTGTTTATGAAACTTGATTGTGTGACATTGGCATTGCATTGAGGCATAATATTATGGTTGTTTGTATCACTAAGCCGTGGGCTTAGCGCGATTGTGGTTCATCGCGCAGGTGACAGGGAAGAACCAGAGAGTTCCTCTAGGCCGAGTCGAGTCTAGATTTTGAAGTGTGAATAGTGGGCTTAAAGATCGAAGACTGACTGCTAAACATGTATAAATTTTATGTGTTGTAAAACTGAAGTTTTGATGTATATGAATTTGTAAATATTGTTACTTTCCGCTGCATAGTGAACAAATATTTTATCTACTGTGTTTCATAATAAACCTTTACTTTATTTTGTACTAGAAGTGTAAATCCTTTTTGCAGGTTGTAGTTGAGGTTATAAGGGGGATTTATTGGGAGTGTATTGAGAATGATTTTGTTTGCATTGGTTTGTGTAAAAATGTTTTCAAAAATTAGAAAAAAAAAACTAGTTTTGTCGACACTTGGGATTCAATTTCTAGGCGAAACTATGGCAAAATTTCTGTAAAAATCGGAACTAAAATTTGACTAAGTAAAATTGGTAGCTACATTAGGATAGTGTGGTGCCTCTACTCAGCTTACACATGTAGATCAGGAAGGGTTGTTACATTTCTAGTTACTTTCCTTAGGTTTTTACCCCAAATGCTTGTTGTTTGACTATGGTTAATTTATCTTGGTTTAAATCATGGCTTATTTGGTTTGTTCTTTTTTTAATATGACCTAATTACATTGTGAGCTCAAATAATTTTTTCCTCTAAATCCAAAAGACCAAAACTATTTTTAAAATTTTCAAATTGGTCTTTAGACATAAAACTTTTCCAAAACAAGTCAAAAATTCTTTCTCATGACCCAAATATAAAGCCCAAAATCCATTTTTTCTAAAATCTTTTTACAATAGGCTTAGGAAAAATTTATTTTCATAACCTTTTGAAAGAGCTTACAAATATTTAGGTTAATTATGAAAATACCAAAAATCAATTGTGAACCTAGTTTATACTAAGAATTATTAATCATCGGCTTGTTTTTGGCATGAATCATTAGTTATTTTTTCAAGTTAGAAATCTATTTATAATAAACCTCTTAATTTAGTTTTAATCCAATATAGCATAAAAGCTACTTTAGTTAGTTGAATGGATTAAAACCTAATTAATGGGAATTATCATGAATTGATTTCTATTTTTGAAAATATAACTATTGGTTGGACCTTTCGAGGGAACTTTTCGACAACAAAATATCCCATGTTAGTATTTTGTTGACCATAAACCTAAAAAGAGAGACTCACCATTCATGTGTGGATGCTATAAGGTTGGAAAGAACATCATATTTATCCTTGTTTGTTTATTGTTTGTGCATACATACATATACACATTGATCCTTTCTGGCTCACAGACCTGGAGTACGGCAATTCAAGAGCATACAACAATACCACCGACAACATTGATTTTTATTCAAGTGCTTCATTGGAAGGATGGATGCAAACCAGCTAAGGGATATAATCGATGAAGTTGTCAAAGCTAGGATGGCTGAGCTACGAGATCAATTGGTTGAAATTATGAGGACCCAATTGATTCAGATTCTGGAGATCATCAACAATGCTAACGAGGCATCTCCCATTGACGTAAAGAAGAAGGAAAAGGCAACATTAACAAGGACCATGTCTACTGATAGAGATCGAATGAAAAATGATGGATCAATCCCTATTCTACAAGACCAGTCGAACCATGTGCTGTCTAACTGGAGCAATAAGGGTGGTTACCACCCCAATGAGCAAAATCAAAGGAAAAGAAGAAGTGATGAGAAAAATGCAGCAACTGAACTAGCAAAGGAGCGTAAATTTTCATACTTGGGGGAACCTTTGTCGAAATTGTTAGAGAATCTAATGAAGATGGATTTGCTACAACCATTAGCTCCTCAACCCTTGCCAAATCCTCTGCCTCCAAACTTTGATACCAAAGCTTTTTGTCAATTTCATTAGACTCAAGGGCACAAGATAGATAAATGTGTTTGATTAAGGCATGAGATCCAAGATTTGATTGATAATGGAAAGTTGCATGAGCCTGATAAGCCCAACACTAAGAATAATCCTCTGCCTAAATTTGGAAGGGCGCCACCGTTTGTAACCTTCATGAAGAGTTTTATCTAGTCATCTTGTCATGATTTAGATAGAGAAGCTGCTAAAGAGGATGTGCTACTAAGCAAACTTGGACTAACTGTGGATGATGAAGCAATGATCCTTGATGATGGAAAAAATTCTTGCCCTTGATATGTCTAAATAAATGAAGTATCTTCAACTCCAACTCAACGAACCTCCTGTAGCTTAAAGTGTTGCTCTTTTTATTTTTTTTAGTACTTATTTAGAACAATTATGTTTTCTTTTTTTAAGATTGTTTGAATAAATTATTTTCATTAAATTTTTCATGGTCTTTATTCATTTTGGTGCTCAACCAATGACGAGTCTAGCTTGATAATTCATGAATTAGTATATCTATGCATTATAATTCGAATGATTTTACTAGGTGAGGGAATTTTTCTATAGCACTGAGTTGTGTATGCTTACTTAGAGAGGGCTCCTACATAATTATGAGTGTCTAGGTCCTAGTCAATCTTAGAACATGCTTTAACAAACTTTTGAGGCAAAATTAAACTTTGCTTATTTAAGGGAGAGATGATCTAGACATTATTTGGTTAGCCAACAACTAGTATCCACCCAATTAAATATCAATCCCTAGTTGTCCCTTTTAGCCTTGATAAGCTTTCAACTTTCTCTTTATTGACTTATAAGCCCAATGACCCACCCTGAGTTGTTGTTACACTTTTGACAAGTCTTATGATCACTAAGGTGAAGAGGCAAGAAGATCAAAGAATAGAATGCATAGTTAAGACCATAAGGATAGTTAAAGTTCACCTGATATTTGACCTAATATCTCCAATTTATTAAGATGAGATTAGAATAATAAATAATTTATCCTCACTGAAGTAAACTCACTCTACTCCACTCATCTTTAGTTAAGACAATTCTTCTGAAATTAAGATCCAATAAAAAATTAAGAAAAAAAAAGGAGAAAAAGAAGAAAAAGAAAAGAAAAGAAAACCCAAAATGGTTCAGAAAGCCAACCAAGTTCTCTTTTACCTAAAGCAGCAAAAGACTTCCATTTGGTTTACAAAGACAGTTTGACTTGAATTGGTCCAATCCAACCAAATATTCAATCAAAATCAGAGAAAATGGAGAAAGACCATCTAGTTTTTGAAAGTCTTGTACTTGACAATCCTATAAAGGAAAAGGATGAAATGATGAAATGCCAAAAGAAAAAAGAAAGGAATGTGAGTATCAAACTTTTTCTAAGGAAAAAATTGCCTCAATCAAGATCCAGATTAATGCCAAGAAGATGGGAGAACATTCAAAGCTCTATCTTTTCATGCTCCCAGCCGCCTAAAGTTCCGACAAGAAATCTGTAGTGTGAGGGTTTGTCCATAGTGTCCCATCAACTCCAGCTCAAAGATGGCCTTCATTTAACCCATGTCCCTTATAAACCCTATTTCAAACCTATTAAAGACTTATTGATCTCTCTTAGTAGGTAGAGTCTATTAGTAGAGATAATTTGAATAAGTATGTATATTAGATAGACAATATTCAAACTCAATGAGACTTTTGGCCAAGTAATGTGTATGTGCCTATCTGAAGTGCAACATTTCTTACTCAAATAGAAATGATTTTCGAGTTTAGTACAGTAACTAGGGTTGTCATGTCATAGATATGTTAATTTGGAAAATTGAGTCCTAAGGTATAATGATACTGATTTGACAAAGTCAACATTTGATTTAAAAAAACTATTTTCTTATTGTAAAAAGCCTTTAAGTTAAAGGAAATATGTTGAACCATAAAACCTCGAAGGACACATTAGGCAAAGGAAATAATTACTGGCAAGGTTATGAAGAAGCTACCAACTGACATGCTAACTTCTAATTTGAAATGGATGTATCCCTGACTATGCTGCTTGGACCTCACCACTCATGTTTTCAACATCTCGAAGATAAAAGCCATAAATGCAAAGCTTTCTATCATTCCAATGCAAGACCTAAATAGGCATCTAGAAGGAGTCAATGAGAACACTTCAGTTGATCACCTTGGTCTGTGAATCAATGAAACCACTATAAGTATTACTCATGCATATCATGCATACATGAGCATATCATACTGCATTTTCTTTGTCAAAAGTAAACAGCAATACTCTATGAAGCAATCATGAACCGGATATGGAATCATGGGGCATGGAAGGCCCATTGCTTGAGGAAGCTCTAGTCATTTTTGCAAAAGAAAGAAGAGATGCATGCTTATGTAAGGAACCAAACAAAATACAAATATCAATCAGGGCCTGCATGAGAAAAATCATTGGTTTGAGCCTACACAGTGGGCAAAGTTTCTCCTTTTCAATTTTTTTTGTGTTTATGCATGTACAAAGCATTTTCAGACTCACCTTCAATATTTTGCCACGCATAAAATAAGGAGAAGATATAAGGGGCCAGATAAAAATGGTTGAATTTTTTGCAAAAGGAAGAACAAAAAGAATAGAACATTAGAACTCTTAAAAGAATGAAGATGCAAAAGACAAAAGATCAATTCAGCTAGAAGAGCTAAAGCAAATATAGGAAAAACTTCCAAAAGGATAAAGATCCATGTTTTAAGGGTAAAGACACAATTTCTAGTGGATCAAGATCCATTTTTTGTGGGTAAAGACCCACAATCCATTAAAGAATAGAACAGTTAGAATTCTCAACTGATTAAAGGTCAATCCAAAATTCAATCTCGGGTCTAAGTACCAATTTCAAATTCAGTCTCGAGTCCAAGTACCTAAATCAAATTCAATCTCGAGTCTAAGTACCCAAATCAAATTCAATTTTTTAGGTCCAAGTACTCAGTCTCGGGTCCAAGTACCTAAATAAAATTCAGTCTCGGGTCCAAGTACCAGTCTCAAGTCCAAATACCCAAATCAAATTTAATCTCGAGTCCAAGTATCTAATCTTGAGTCCAAGTATCGAAATCAAATTTAATCTCGGGTCTAAGTACCCAGTCTCGGATCCAAGTACCCAAATCAAACCCAGTCTCGAATCTAAGTACCCAAATCAAATTCAGTCTCAGGTCCAAGTACACAATCTCAGGTCTAAGTATCCAAATCAAATTCAGTCTCGAATCCAAGTACCCAAATCAAATTCAGTCTCGGGTCCAAGTACCCAGTCTCAGATTCAAGTACTCAAATCAAATTCAGTCTTGGGTCCAAGTACCCAATCTCAGGTCTAAGTACCCAAATCAAATTCAGTCTCAGGTCCAAGTATCCATTCTCGGGTCTAAGTACCCAAATCAAGCTTAGTCTCAGGTCTAAGTATCCAATCTCGGGTCCACGTACCCAAATCAAATTTAGTCTCGGGTCCAAGTACCCAAATCAAATTCAATCTTAGGTCCAAGTACCTAGTCTCGGGTCTAAGTACCCAAATCAAATTCAAGTACCCAGTCTCAAGTCCAAGTATCGAAATATCTGGCCAAGAACCCATCCAAAATCTTCTCAAAGTCATGTTGCTTTTTACTCTCTTCTACTAAAAGTCTTAGATTATTCAAGCAGGGGGCAAACTGTAGACCCTTAATTTGGGCCCTGACTAGTCCATTACCTAGGTCATAAATCTTTTGATTAAATGGTATAATGTTTGAACTTCTAAAACCCTAAAGAGGTTTATGTTGAAGATTTGATTGGATCTAATTCGATGTTAGGGCATTCGGAGGTGTGTTGGAGTCAAACAGGCCTCTCCAATTCAATATGGGACGACCCATATCGAATTGGGATGCCCCCATTCGATATGGAATAGAACTCTCCTAATTCAATATAGGACCTTAAATTAAGGTTCCATATCGAATTGGAAGTCCCAATTCGATATGGGATGGGCTCCATATAGAATTGGAGCCTTCCCAATTCAATATGGACTTATGTTTTGACAGGTTTGCTTGGTTTCAGTCTGATATGGTCTCAGTTTACTATGTGCTTTTAATTCAATATGAATTAGAGAGGATTCATTTTAAAAATGGAAAACTCCCATGACTTTTTAACCTAATGCATGCATGTTCTTATAAATACAAACTTTAAACCGAGAAAGAGGCAGCAATAAGGAGGATTTAAGGAACTTTCAGCAAAGGGCAGCCGTCATGGACTTCTAACTTGAAAAGATTTTTGAACTCCAGCAACCTTTGGCAAGAGGGACTTTTAACGAGAGCAACTATTAGGAACTTTCAGAAGAGAGTGATTATAAATACAGGTTTGAAAAACCTGAAGGAGGATCTTTTGAACCTTTGGCTTTTGGTTGGCTATTATAACTCTGGAAAATTTAGCAATCAACCAACGAACCCTAGCAAGCTTGATAAACAAAAGAAACAACAAGGCTAGACGAGGAAGATCAACAACACAAAACTCTATAAAGGCAGTGTACTCATTGTCTTAACCAAAGCTCTTCCAGAATCTCGTTCAAATAATTTTGGTCGAGCCAACAAATGACAGTATGCTTTAAGATAAATAAATTCTATATGTTTTGATTGTTTTAAATATGGAATATGTTCGTTCTTCGTCTAATTAAAGTTCCAGTAAGCCATGCATCTCTGGTTTTAATTCCTGCCAGTTTTGATGATATTGTATTGTCACTCATATAAATCAAATTCAGTAATCTGATAGCTTAAGTTCTTTTGAGTGCATGATTATTTAGTCAATATATCCTCACAGTAAACTCATTAAAGTTTTTTTTCATATATCTTCACAGAAGTTTATTTCTTCTAAACTACAAAACTTCGATCCTATTTTCTAAACCCTAATTCATGTAAAATCTTAAGCTACAAATATTATTTTTTATAAATACCAAACCCTAATTTATTTCTTTCTAAAAACCCTCATTGCATGGTATTAGCCCTAAATCCTAATTTGATTAACCAAAAACCCTACAATTTTCTTAAAACTATAAAAACCTAATCAATTCTATTTTTCCAAATTCATTACAGTAGGCTAAATATTTCAAATAATAATAATTGTGTTAATTTCAAAATTTGAAAACCCTAAATGTTAATTAAGAAACCTTAAATTGAGACGTAAACCTAAACTTGTATCTTTATTTGCGTTATTTAAGTTAGAAGCATGTTTGTTATATGTTTTGATTAATGGTTTATTTACATCTTCAATTTATATCTTTGATGATTGATTTATTTAATTTCAATATTTGATTTATTTAATTTATCATGGATGAAAATTTTTTTAATTATTATTTATTTATTAAAATTGTAAGAGGTATGTTTCCATGATTGGGTATCTCATTAATTAATTTTCATGTAATTTAAATTGTTTTTATATTTTGGAATTAATATAAAGGACACGTTTCCACCTTTCGATGGGTGTCATATTTAGTTTTAGATATGGATGATGTAAGGACATGTTTCCATTCCGTGATGGGTATCCATTTATTTATTTTGTTTGAACATTGCTTTGATTTTAATATAATGATGCTTTATTTTAATTATCGTATCTAGTATGGATAATATCATTATATTTAAGAATTTTATAATATTAAGACCTAAAAAGGAAGCCAGTTCTAATGAACCGAGCGATGTGGGGAAGTTGGGTCATTTCTCATCTTCCCTACACATACCCAACTTTTCAAACCCATTAGGGGTTGGAAATTCCTTAGGAATCGAGTCATCCACCCCTTTCTTTTTTTCAGCCCGTCCGGGTGGCGACTCCTTTTTCTCCTGGTTTAGGCCCATGTTCTCTAAGGCCCTGAGCCTAATAGTGTCGAAGTCATAAGAACCATTCCACCGAGAGTGGGAGCAAAAATTCTCGCTCACACAATGCCCGTGAGTTCTACTGAAAGGTTTGAGGTTTTTAGCTCTGGCTCAGTCCAGTTAGTTCATGCTCAATCTCAATAGTTGGGGCTCGGTCCGGTCATACCATTCTCTAGTTAAGTCGGACTATGTGCCATGCTCTGAAGAACTGAGAGTACTGGTGACCGTGAGCTTCTCTGGCTAAATTTCTTCATCTTTCATAGCTTTACCCTGGCCAGACTAAGTGATGATCCAGGCGAACTAAATGTGAAATCCCTAAGAATTGAGCTCCTGCAAAATCTATCTTTATTCAACTATTAGTATTTATTCAATTTGATTGCCTAAGATTAAAATAGAGTTTATCAAGCCAATGGTTTGGCTAACAATCTTTCCCTTTTTTTACTTTTGGCAATTAAATTGAATTAATTTAAAAGTAAACTACAATTGATTTAAAAGTAAACTTCAAAAGTTTTCATGTCTAAATTGTGTTCTCAAGTTTTCATGTCTAAAGTGTGTTCTCCCCCTTAATTTGATATTTTTTTTATAATGTTCACCCTTAACATATGCTTGTTTTTCATATATCATATATGTTCAATGCTCAATTCAATTTCAAAATTGTTCTCCTCTTATGACAATGGCAAAAACAAAACAAACATTAATAGAAAGAGCTTTTTTTCAAATTAAACAAAGAGATGCATACATGAATATATGGTCATTTTCAATCTACGGTCCACAAAACATAGAGATCATATACTAGATGAACAAAATAAGAAAAAAGTAAAGTAGAGGAGAGTATGGAATAGTATCAAAGTCGTCATCATCTTTTCCATTTCCTTCTTCCTCATCTTTATCTTCTTCTTCCTCTTGCAAGCCTTCATCATAACTCCTGTTGTTCTCCTTCATCTTCTTCATCCGATGGTGGACATTGAAGAATGCCCATTACTTCTTGCATAGCCCTAAAACCCATGTAAAGATGAGAGACCTTCTTAGTGAGATTGTCAACATGAGAATTTTGGGAGGAAATTTGCCCTTGAATTTGGTGGTGGATGTCAAGAATTGATCCTTAGGCTCTAGGTGTTTAAGGTCTAGGGATTTTCACTTGGAAGGATTCTTGGCTCTCATCAACAACTCTTGGCCTTTTTCTTTGTTGTGATCTAATACCTTAAGTGTCAAAAGCATAATTGTATGTTCCATTATCCTCAAACATACATTTGAAGTGTTTTAAGGATTGAATGTTGATGGGGTTTTTTGATGGATCAAGTGAATTAAAGAGAGTAGCTCTATTTGAGGGAGTGAGTATATCTATATACTTAGCAATTTGAGTAATGAAAGAAGTGAACATGATGGTTCCGGTTGATTTATTTCTAATTGCAAGAAATGAATTAATCAAGAACTTTGCGATTTGAATCTTTTCTCCTTTTATAAGACAATAGAAAAAGATGAGATCTCTATGAGTAAACTTTTCATTGCTTTCACCCCTAGCATTAATGGTGTATGTAATAATTCTATACAATAGCCAAAAGGTGAGTGATCTAAGGTCTTTAGCATTGCAAAGTTTGTGGAAATCAGTTTCAATTGAAATTTCTTTCCAAAAAGGAAGCAAAATTTCTTGAGAAATCTTGGGGTCAGAGAGATAGAATATACCTTTTGTGTTAAAACCCCAAATGGAAGCAAAATCTTCTAAGGTCATTTGGTATTCTTGGTTGAACAGTTTAAAGGTTATTGCATAGCTCAACATCTTTCTTTTCAACAATCAAGGTAGCAAGAAATTCTTTGGTTAAAGACTCCTATTCCAAACAATCTTTATCTAGAAAAATAATAGTTTCCCACCCAAGATTACAAAGATAAACTTTGATTTCATTTTCTACAGAGAGAGACTCTAGAGAAAAAAGGAAGGGAATTATGTTTGCTTCAGTTTTCTTATCTAAAATTACATTGTACCTTTTTCTTCTCTTCTTTATTTAGATGCCTTGGTCTATGTGTCCTTAATCTAAGAGCTTCTTCCATATGAGTGGAAGAGGTAGCTACACCTTTTCTTATCTCTTATTTTGAAGCCTTCTTCTTGTGAGAGTCTTTGGGAGCCATGAGGAAGATGATGAGAAGTTGAACGAAACACTTGAAAGATAAGAGATTTTAAGAAAAATTTTAGTGTTTTAAGTGATTAGAAGTGAAAGCAATTGATAAAAATAAGAAAATTTGAGTTCAGGGAAGTTTATATAGAGTTTGGGTGTCAAACTAGCCGTTTATGGCTATTGGGAGTGACATATGCACATTTTCAAAACTATAAAATGGCTATAATTTTTTGAAAAATTTTAATATTTTCAGTTGGACCCATTTTAGTATGGTCGAAATACTTCAAGATTTGAGAGTCTGAGCATGTATAAGGGAGTCCGAACAGACTGAGCTTCTTTCAACGTAACGGTCAAAAAATTTGAAGAAGTATGGTTGGACAAGGTCTAAGTATGCTCGAATCAGCTAAAAATTTGAAGCTTTATGAGAAACCGCCAAAGGTCCAGTCAGACTGTTTATATGGTCCGATCGAAAAGATCAAGAATTTCATAAATTGAGTATATTTTAGGTGACTAATATAGATATCAATGTGTGGCCTAAATATATGATCAAAATAGGTGTAAATGAGGAATTAGGTCATGTAAAATATATACATTTGTAAACAATTTTAATTCCATCATAGATATGTACATTCAGACCAATTAACAAAATGTATTTAATTTAACGTGCTTCCATCTATCATCCCTATATATTGTTTTATAAAGTTTAGTCTTTCTTCATTAGATGTTTTTGTAAAAATATTAACAAGTTGATTTTGAGTATCTATAAATTCCAAAACAACATTTTAGTTTTGAATATTGTCTCTTAAAAAATGATGCCTAACATCTATATATTTTGACCTAGAATGTTGAATGCGATTTTTAGAAAGATTAATGGCACTAGTGTTATCACACTTAATTGGAATTTGATCAAACACTTTACCATAATCTAGCAATTGTTGTATCATCCATAGGACTTGTGTGCAACAAAAGCGAGCATCAACATATTTGGCTTTCGTGGCAGATAGAGCAACCGACACTTGTTTCTTACTAAACCAAGAAACTAGGCAATTGCCAAGAAAATGGCATGCAGCTGTTGTGCTTTTCTGTCAAGTAGACTACTGGCATAATCTATATCCGAAAAATATAAAATATCAAATGATGTATTTCTAGGATACCAAAATCCTAAATACAATGTTCTACTTAAATATTTTAGAATTCTTTTAGTAGCTTCCAAATGTGATTCTTTAGGGCACGATTGAAATCTAGCACACAAACAAACCCTATACATTATAAAGAAGTGATCCGATAATATCTCGATATTTCTTCTCATCAATTTTTTTTACCAATTTCATCTTTGTCCATTTTAAGGATGTACTCATTGTAGTTTTACTTGCCATGCAACCATCCATGCTAAATTTTTTAAGAAGTTCTGATAATACTATATTTTGCATATAATTTTATAATTATTCTAGTTATATTTTTATTATTATCAATTGAATTTGATCAATTTTTGTTGTGAATGCTAGAATATTCATCATTTCAAGTATAAAGTTACAAGTATGAAGAAATAGCTTATTTTGGCTAAAAATCATAGAAAAAGGAAGAAGAATAAAAAGGATGTCAAAACAAGGTCAAAAATGGAAGAAAATGAATTTACATGGTCTTATAAATCATGATACATGATTTTGAACTTGAAAATGGAATTAAAGATGAGAAATCAAGAGGTTCAGATTCGTTTTGAATCCCAAGGCCATGGCTGTCAAAAAGCCATGGCCATGGGATTTGATTTGAAGCTGCCAAAATTTTTCAATGTCAGAAATTGCAAGGGCAGAAGCATATTGAAAGCCACAACCGTGGGGCACAAAAGCCACAACCGTGGCATTGATTTTGGCTCTGTTTTAAATAAATTTTGCATATTTCAGAAGCAAATCAAAAGCCACGACTGTGGGATTGATTTCTCTACTGCTCGAGCCAAGAAAGAGAAGAAAATTCAAAGTTGGGCACGACCATGGCATTGAAAAGCCACAACCATGGCCTACCCTACAGACCATTTTACAGCTGTAAAGTGCTCAAGCCATCCAATTCAACTCAGGCCACGACCGGGGCACTCAAAAGCCACAACCGTGGAGCCAAAATTCATGACCTTGAGCAGAAAATTGGGTAGGTGGTGAACCAAACAAGATGTGGCCTAACCTTTTTAGTTTTTCCCCACTAATGAAGCTTCCAAACACTCTATTTAAACACACTTCCTCTAAGGTTTCAAGATATGAAAGATTTACAAGAATTAGATTAGATTCATTCAAGAAATAAATGTAGTTTAGAGTTTTCTCAAGAAGGAGAGTGAAATTTTGGTTCAAGAAGAAATTCAAGTTCCAAGTCAAGTTCTTCTTCAAAGAAATAGAGTTTGATATTTCTTCTTCTTTAAATTATGTTTTTAATGTCTTTCTTTAATATTTTCAATGTTTTTATTTCAATAATGAATAACTAATCCTCTTTAAGGTTGGTCCCTTTCATTGAATTTATCATGGAGTTATAAATGCCTATTTGAATTAATTTAGTTTATCCTTAAATTATTTTGTTATCTTTACTCTTAATGCTTTAATTATCTGGCCAATAATTAATTGAACTGAGGTGTTGTGTGATGGAGCGAGAGTGGAAGCATAACATTAGTCCATAGAATTGACAATCTTAAGGAAGTTTTTCACTTAGAGATAAGGTTAAACACTTAAGAGGTTGATTCAAAATTCTCACAAAATCTAATGAATTGGTTTGATAACATGTGATCACGATAGTAGACACAAGGATTAAATTGATATGAGTTGTAGTACTTAAGAGAGACTTGAGCTTAATTTAGGAGAATTTAACCATTAATGAAAGGAAAACTTGTAATATCCCAAAGTGTGCCCTAGAAGTTCTGATATAGTTGTTGTTTTATTTGGATTATGTGTATTTGTTAATTTATAAAGAATAGAGAAAAGAAGTGAAGAGAGTGTATATGTTGTGTATATGAAAATATATACAATATATACACAAGTCTATGAGAAAGTAAAAGGAAGAGATTAATTATTATTAATTGTGTTTAAAGAATTAATTAATATTTAAGTGGGATTAGAGTTAGTGGAAGTGGAAGATGATATTTTGATTATTTTATAATAAATGCTTGGATGAGAGGGTTTTAAGGTAAAAGAGTTGACTTTGCTTTCTTTGGTTTTCTTTCTTTTCTTCTTCCTTCGTGGCTTTCTTTCATTTCTTTTCCTTCTCTTTTCCTTTCCTTTTTGTTGTCCGGCCATCAAAGAAACAAGAGAGCAAGAGAGAGATTTGATCTTCCAAGTTCAAGATTGAAGGAAGTTTTCAAGAGATCAAGTTGGAGATTTAAGAGTTTCTTCATCTTTGGTAAGTCCTTCCACTTGATTCTTTGATTTCTTTGGGTTTGTGAGTTGAAGTTGTGATGGATAGGTGTTTGGTTTGATTATGTTGTGTTTAAGAGTATTTGGTTTAATTGATTTTGGATTTTTGAGGTTGGATTAAAGGAAAGAGTAAGTTGTTGGTGAAGATAATGTTGTGGTGGTGTTTAGGGTTTGTGATGATATTGATGATTTGTGGTTAATGTATATTTTGTCTTGTTTTGGTGTTTTTGCAAGTTTGAGATGGTTTTTGGATGTGTGTAGTTAAGTTTGTTTGAAGTGGGTGTTGGTGGAAGAAGTGATTTGTTGGGTGTTTTGTTATTTTGGCAGAAATCTGGGTTTTTTGCCTGACACGCCCACGAGCACGTCCAGGTCTTTAAGCATGTCAATGGTTCTGTGTGGCAGTAGGATTGACACGGCCAGTAACACGCCCGTGTTATTGAACATGTCATAGCCACTGTGTTATTAGGGAATTGACACGGCCATGAGCACGCTCATGTTGTTGGACGTGTCAATGTTTCAGAGAGGCAGAATGTATTACACGCCCAATGACACGCCCGTGGTTCTGAGCGTGTAAAAGCTTCTGTATTGTGGAGTTAGGGCATGGTCAGGGACATGCCCGTGTTGTTGAGCGTGTCATGTTTAGAGGTTGCCCTAGTTGGTTTTTAGCCTTATGATCTCATGGGGGTTTCATCATTCTTTTGGAATAGGTTGTGAAGAAGGTGAATTGCCCTAATTCAAGTGGTAAAAGATTCTTGGAAGAGGAAGTGTTTAGAGTTGTGTGGGTTGCTTTTGAAGTAAGTACAAACCTTGCATTATTGCATACATTCATGTGATTCTGGAACTTATACATTTGAGTATGAATGTACTAAGGAATCTTATTGCATTGTTTATATATATGAATAATGTTATGTTTTATACAATGTGAACTTTGTGAAATGCAATATGATATATGTATATTGATTATGAGTATTTGAATATGAATTGAAATAGAATGAAATGTGAAGCCATTGTGGTTGGCTATGATATTGTAAATGATGTTGGAGGTATGATTGCCTAATTGTTTATAAGACATGAATTGAGAAAGAGAATGGTAAAGAGGTAAATGAATTGATTGTATGCCTAATATGTTATTCAATTTTCAGAGTGCTGGGTTTGGTGGCATGCCTATGAAAGGTAACAGTCTTGCCGGGTTGAGGATCTCTTCAATTTGAGTTGAATTGAGGTCCAAGAGACTGGGTCTGTTACACTATATGAATTATGAATATGAAATATATGATAAGTAACAGTCTTGCCGGGTTGAGGATCTTCTCGATTTCAGTCGGGTTGATGGTCCAAGAGACTGGGTCTGTTACAGGTAACAATCTTGCCGGGTTGAGGATCTCCTCAAGTTTATTGGGTTGATGGTCCAAGAGTCTGGGTCTGTTACCCTATCCATGGATAGAGATGTATATATATATTGCCTACGGGCTTGATCATTGTGATTATGGACCAAAGCAGTAACTCTGAACTTTGAATATCATATTAAATATCTGTTGGGCCCATGTGTGTCTATGTTGAATGTGTGTGATGGATGATGATACAATTGTTGAAATAATGAAATGTAACATTTATGAATATGATCTCTATTGTTTGAATGCAAGACATTGACAAGGCATCGAAGCATATCATTGTTATGGTTTGTACCACTAAGCCGTGGGCTTAGCGCGATTGTGTTTCATCGCGCAGGTGATAGGTTTGAGCCGGAGAATTCTGCTAGACCTAGTTGAGTTGAGGTTTTGAAGAGTTGGTTTAGAGCTTAAAGATCAGAGAGTCAAGCTGCTAATCATGTATATATTTCATGTTTTGTAAATTTTGATACTTGAAAATATTTGTTTTATTTTCCGCTGCGTTTTGAATAAACATGTTTATTTATTGTGTTTATAAATTCCCTTAAACGTTTTAAATTTATTCATAATTCACCCGAGGGATGATTTGTGTGTTTTGTTAACCGTGGCATTTCTATATTCAGTATACGTATATTACGATCGTATAAGCATGCTGTGTACGTATACGGGGTATAGGGGTGTTACAAAACTAAATTAAATCAATACTTTAGAAAACCCATGATAAATCAATAAAGGTGACTAAACCCTAAGTTTCATATTATTAGATTTAATTCAAAGTAATTTGTTTTATTTAATCTAAATCAAATTTTATCATCCAAATAATATTTAGTTTTAATTGATCAGTACTTAGAAGAAAACTTCCTCGTGGGAACGATACTCTCCTCATCATTATATTACTTGTTAACGATCTGCGCACTTGCAGATAGTGAGGTTGAGTCCACAATAAGTTTTTGGCGCCGTTGCCGGGGAAGCGATCATTCTAATATTGATAATATTAAGACTAGTGTTGCTTTGGAAATTTTTACTTTTCTGCATTAAATTCTTAATTTTTGGTTTATATGCGAAGAAATCCTAACTCAACGCTTGAACCATATAATCCAGAAATTGAATAGCATTTTAGGAAGAATAAAAAGGAAAGAAAAGAGAAGCAAAATGTGGAAGAAATTTAGCAGATAATCCACCAGATTTTTCTGACAAAGAATCAACCATGGGAGATCCAAAAAATATGACACTTAAGCAATATGTTATGCCATCTGCTAGCATCGTTGAACCACCTGTGAAAGCCAATACTTTCGATCTTAAACCAGCGCTTATCAAATTAATTCAACAATCAATTTTTCATGGTTTTCCACATGAGGATCCATAAGCTCGCATCTCTAATTTTTTAGAAATATGTGATATTTCAAAATTAATGGTGTATCTGATGATGCTATTCGTTTGTGACTTTTTCCAGTTTCTTTAAGGGATCAAGCAAAGGATTGGCTCACTTCTAAAGCACCTGGTACATTAACTACATGGGATCAATTAGCCACTGCTTTTCTTGCAAAATTTTCCCACCTGCAAAAACTACTAAATTGAGAAATGTTATCACAAGCTTTGTTCAACAAGATGGTGAAAGTTTATATGAAGCTTGGGAAATTTTTAAAAATTTACAAAGAAAATGTCCTCACCATGGAGTCCCTGAATGGCTTTTGATTCAAACTTTTTATAATGCCCTTCATCCAAGTATCAAGGGCACAATAGATGCAGTAGCCGGAGGTGCAATTATGAACAAAGCTCCTTCTGAAGCAATTGATTTGATTGAAGAAATGGTAGCAAACAACTACCACTGGACTTCGAAATGTAATATTCATAAAAAAGTTGCCAGTTTACATGAAATTGATAATTTTTCTTTGCTTATAGCCAAGGTAGATACAATAGCGAAGAAATTAGAGTATGTCAACCTTACTTCATCCCTAACTTATGAAGGATGTGGAGGAAACCATAACACAGCTGACTACAGAATTATGGAGCAAGTCCAGTTTTTGGGCAACCAGAATAGAGGTCCAGTTTTTCCTCAAGGAAATACATACAATCAAACATGGAGAAATCATCCCAACCTATCGTGAGGAACCCAAAACAACCAAAATGCGCCTTATCAACCTCCATACATGAGAAATCAAAACCAAGTTCTCCCTCCTTTTGAAAAACCATCATATGAGTCTGCCCTTCAAAAATTCATTGGAACAACATCATAAAGGTTTGATAAGATGGAAAAACAATACGATAAGCTTAAGTCACGGATGGAACAGCTTGTGGTCCAAAATAGAAACCTTGAAATTCAAGTTGGTCAAATAGCAAGTTCTCTTAATACTCAACCACAAGGAGCTCTTCCAAGCCAACCAGAAATTAATCCAAGAGAACATTGTAATGCTATTTTTCTGAATAGCATACAGCTTGAAGATTCTTCACAAGAGCCCAAAATTCGATAAATTTCTTCTTCTAAAATGAAAGAAAGTGAAGCTGAACAAGAGGAGGCACCATTAAAGCAAGAGGTTAAACCTTATATGCCACCTATTCCTTTCCCTCAAAGGCTAAAGAAAAAGATGGAGGAAAATGCAAAGATTGCACTTACTGAGGAGTGCAGCAATCATCTTCTTGATATGATCCCTTCCAAACTTAAAGATCCAAGGAGTTTTTCTATTCCTTGTAAAATTGGTGAAATTAATTTTCAAAATGCTTTATGTGATTTAGGTTCTAGCATTAGTCTAATGCCTTTTTCAATTTTTAGAAAATTAAGATTCACACAAATGAAGCCTACAAAGATGTCATTGCAACTTGTAGATCGCTCAGTTAAATATCCGATGGGAATTGAGAACATACAAGTTAAAGGGGATAAGTTTTATATTCCCACTAATTTTTTTATCTTGGATGTAGAAGAGGATGTAGACATTCCACCAATTTTGGGGAGATCTTTCTTAGCTACCACAAGAGCTATAATTAATATGAAAAGTCACAATCTTATTTTAAAAGTAGGGGATGAATACATAGAATTCAACATGACAACATCAAAAGACCTTTCTTTTAATTCAAGGCCCTACTAATGAAGCTGATAACAAGAAAATAGATAATTCTCCTATTACTTTTGAGGCAACTCCGCAACCATCACTTGAAGGATATCAAGAATTTGGGAAAGATTACATAACAAGCAACATATTGGGTGAAAAAGTGATTTGTGATCTTCCACCTTGAGGATTAACACTTATAGTCAAGCTAAAGACTATAGATTAACGCTTATTGGGAGGCAACCCAAATTTTGATTTAAATTTTTGCTTTTATTATTTTTTTTTATGGTTTTGTGTTTTTTTTTTATTTTAGGATAAACTTGGATGGAAATGAGCTTTTGGATGGATTATTCTTGCAAAGGAAAAACAATCAAGAATGGACATGTACACCCCCTTCTCCACCTAATATCTAAACCACTAAGGACAGTGGCAAGGTTCAAGCTTGGGGGAGAGTTCAGCTTAAGAAATTTAGTAAAGTATTCTATTCCTTTTTGAATTCATTTACTCTTTCATAAATGATTGGGATATAGGGTACCTACTGGAAAAAAAAATTCGAGCATGGTAAAAAAAATTTTTAAAAAAAAACTTTTGCTTGAAATCTTGCACTTGAATGATTGAGTTCATGAGAGGCCAATACTTATTTGTGATTCATTGATTTTTTTAAAAAAAACAAATAAAATTTGAGACAAAGATTTTGTGAAGTGTTGTACTTTATGGATTTTGACCTGAATGCATTCTTGATTTTAGTTGAAAGTAATCGATTGTGTATGCTTACTTAGAGAGGGCTCCGACTCTATTGTCATTTATTTTTTTTATTATCTTATGCCTAAGCCTAGAACATGTTTAAAAGAACTTTTAAGGCGAAATTAAACCTTGCTAAGCAGAGGAAAAGATGATTTAGGCATTGTTTGTATCAAATTCTTATATCCACCATATTTAAGCATTGCCTTTAGTTGTCCCTTTTGAGCCAAAATTGAATATTTTTAAGCTTTCGGTTCTTTTCATACATGTAGCCCTAATAACTACCCTTTTGAGGTTAATTATCTTTTGATATATTTTCTTAGCGTAAAAGTATTTAAGCTCAAGTTCATTTAGACAATATTATTGATCCTACAAATAGACCTCTTAATCAAAGCTCAAGTTTGGGGAAAAATAAAATAATAAATATAAATAAATAATAAATAAATATGTATATCCCCATAAGTGAAGTATGTCAAAATAAGGGAGGATAAATTAAATTAAAAAAGGAACAAACCAAATGTTACTTACAGTTGGAAGATATTCAAAAGGTGAAAGAGCAAATTATTAAACATCACTATAGCCCTAACCCTTTTAGACCACATTACAAGCTTAAAAAGACCTTTTGATTTTTCTTGAGTTAGTGAGGCCTATTAGTAGAGAAAGTTTGATTAAACATGCATATGAGATGGGCAAGTTTCTATGAACTCTATAAAAATCTTTAATGAATGCAGAGAGTATGTGCATATCTGAAGTGCAATAATTGGTTGCAATTGGCTAAAACTTCTTGAATACATAAGGGGGAAATGATGTAAGTACAGTTATGGACCTTGATTTAGAATTGAATTTTGAAACTTTATTTGTTTAAACTTATCAAAATCCTAAGAATTCTTAACATAAAATGAGGCCTACTGTGAATGAGATTGTTCTTGTCGCTTGAGGACAAGCAACATTCTAAGCTTGGGGGAGTTGATAAGACCATATTTTGCATATAATTTTATGATTATTCTATTTATATTTTTTATTATTATTAATTGAATTTGATCAATTTTTATTGTGAATGCTAGAATATTCACCACTTCAAGTATAAAGTTACAAGTATGAAGAAATAGCTTATTTTGGCTAAAAATCATAGAAAATGGAAGAAGAATAAAAAAAGATGTCAAAACAAGCTCAAAAATGGAAGAAAATGAATTTACATGGTCTTATAAATCATGATACATTATTTTAAACTTGAAAATGGAATTAAAGATGAGAAATCAATAGGTCCATATTCGTTTTGAATCCCAAGGCCATGGCTGTCAAAAAGCCATGGCCATGGGATTTGATTTGAAGCTGTCCAAATTTTTCAATGACAGAAATTGCAAGGGCAGAAGCATATTGAAAGCCACGACCGTGGGGCTCAAAAGCCACGATCGTGGCATTGATTTTGGCTCTGTTTTGAAGAAATTTTGCATATTTCAGAAGCAAATCAAAAGCCACGACCGTGGGATTGATTTCTCTACTGCTCAAGCCAAGAAAGAGAAGAAAATTCAAAGTTGGCAGCCTCCACTTCAATGCCACGACCGTAGCATTGAAAAGCCACTACTGTGGCCTACCCTACCGACCATTTTACAGCTGTAAAGTACTCAAACCGTCCAATCCAACTCAGGCCACGATCGGGGCACTCAAAAGCCACGACCGTGGGGCCAAAATTCATGACCTTGAGCAGAAAATTGGGTAGGTGGTGAACCAAACAAGATGTGGCCTAACCTTTTCATTTTTTCCCTACTAATGAAGCTTCCAAACACTCTATTTAAACATACTTCCTCTAAGGTTTCAAGATATGAAAGATTTACAAGAATTAGATTAGATTCATTCAAGAAATAAATGTAGTTTAGATTTTTCTCAAGAAGGAGAGTAAAATTTTGGTTCAAGAAGAAATTCAAGTTCCAAGACAAGTTCTTCTTCAAAGAAATAGAGTTTGATATTTCTTGTTCTTTAAATTATGTTTTTAATGTCTTTCTTTAATATTTTTAATATTTTTATTTCAATAATGAATAACTAATCCTCTTTAGGGTTGGTCCCTTTCATTGAATTTATCATGGAGTTATAAAAGCCTATTTAAATTAATTTAGTTTATCCTTAAATTATTTTGTTATCTTTACTCTTAATGCTTTAATTATCTGGCCAATAATTAATTGAATTATGGTGTTGTGTGATGGAGCGAGAGTGGAAGCATAACATTAGTCCATAGAGGTGACAATCTTAAGGAAGTTTTTCACTTAGAGATAAGGTTAAACACTTAAGAGGTTGCTTCAAAATTCTCACAAAATCTAATGAATTGGTTTGATAACTTGTGATCACGAGAGTAGACACAAGGATTAAATTGATATGAGTTCTAGTACTTGAGAGAGACTTGAGCTTAATTTAGAAGAATTTAACCATTAATGATAGGAAAACTAAATTAAATCAATATTAGAAAACCCATGATAAATCAATAAAGGTGACTAAACCCTAAGTTTCATATTATTAGATTTAATTCAAAGTAATTTGTTTTGTTTAATCATAAATCAAATTTTATCATCCAAATAATATTTAGTTTTAATTTATCAGTACTTAGAAGAAAACTTCCTCGTGGGAACGATACTCTACTCATCATTATATTACTTGTTAACGATCTGTGCACTTACAGATAGTGAGGCCAAGTCCACATTAAGTTCCTTTACATATTTGGATTGGTTGATAAAGATAACATCCTTGCGTTGCTCAATTTGTAGACCAAGAAAGAATTTGAGTTTACCCATCATACTTATTTCAAATTCTCTAGTCATACAAGAGGCAAACTCTTGACATAAAGATTCATTAGTAACACTAAATATAATGTCATCAACATAGGTTTGTACAACTAAAATATAATGCAATTTTTTTTAAGAAAAAGTGTGCTATCAACTTTGTCTTTTGAAAAACCATTTTTCAACAAATATACACTAAGTATGCCATATGAAGCTCTTGGAGCTTGTTTCAATCCATGTAGTGCCTTGGTTAATTTGAAAACATGATTTGGAAGTCTATAGTCTTCAAACCAAGAGGTTATTCTACATAAACTTCTTTATTAACAAAGTTGTTTAAAAATGCACTTTTGACATCTATTTGAAAAAGTTTGAAATTCATATGACATGTAAATGCAAGTAAAATTCTAATTGATTCTAATCTAGCTATGGGAGCAAATGTCTCATCATAATCAATGGCATCCTCTTGGTTATAGCCTTTGGATATCAATTTAGCTTTATTTCTAGTGATGAGACTATCTTCATCAAGTTTATTCCCATACACCCATTTGCACCCAATAGTTGGATGATCCTTGGGTCAAGGAATAAGTTCCCACACTTTGTTTCTTTCAAA
This sequence comes from Garcia nutans, assembly GCA_947685225.1. Taxonomy (NCBI): domain Eukaryota; kingdom Viridiplantae; phylum Streptophyta; class Magnoliopsida; order Malpighiales; family Euphorbiaceae; genus Garcia; species Garcia nutans. The sequence continues at coordinate 7,942,459 of CANTUV010000013.1, forward strand.
TTGATTGATTTCATCTTGCATTGCAATCACCCAACATTCATTACTAAGAGCCCCCTCAATAGTCCTTGGCTCAATTTGAGAAACAAAGGCTACATTAGAATCTAAAGATCTAAATTTTGATCTAGTAGTTACTCCCTTTGAAGTATCACCAATGATAAGATCTTTTGGATGATCCTTCCTATATTGCCATTCTTAGGGTAGTTCTTGAGTTTCTTCAATCTTTGTTTCTTCTTATTCCACTATTTTTTCTAGCTCATTATTGTTTTCTTTTAGAACATTGTTTATCTCAATTTCTTCAAATGTACCTGCAAAATCGTCAATAACACTATCTTTCCCTTGATCAAACATAGAAGATTCATCAAAGATAACACGTATTGATTCCTCAACAACTAGAGTCCTCCTATTGAATACTCTATATGCTTTATTAGAGGATGAATATCCTAAGAACACTCCTTCATTTTAATTTGGATGAGAATTTTCCAAGGTTGTCCTTGGTATTTAATAAAAATCATTTGTATCCAAATACTCTAAGGTATGAAATTTTGGATTTTCTTCCATTCCATAGCTCATAAGAAGTTTTATTCATTTAAGGCCTTTTCAAAACTCAATTTAAAATATAACATGCAGTATTAACAGCCTTTACCCAAAAGAAAGAAGGTAAATTATACTCATTGAGCATTGTTCTAGCTATTTCAACTAATGTTCTATTTTTCTTTCAACCACACTATTTTTTGTGGTGCCCTGGGAGTTAAAAAATTGTATGATATACCAAGTTCATTACAAAAGTTTTCAAAATATTCATTTTCAAATTCTTTACCATAATGACTTCTAGTAAAGGTAATTACATAACCTATTTCATTTTGAACTCATTTTGCAAGTATTTTAAAAGAATCAAAAGCATCATTCTTATGAGCCAAGAAATTAACTCATGTAAACCTTGAGTAATTATCAACAAATACAAACATATATAACTTACCTCCTAGACTAGCAACTCTATTAGGACCAAACAAATCTAAATGAATTAATTCTAAAGGTCTAGAGGTACTTACAATGCTCTTGGATTTGAAGGAACTCTTTTTTTTTTCCAAATTGACAAGATTCACATATTTTATCTTTATTAAATTTCATTTTGGGGAGTCCTTCAACAAGCTCTTCTTTGCTTAAACATTAGAGTCAGTCCATATTTGCATGTCCCAATCTTCTATGCCAAAGCCAAGCATCATTGCTAAGAGTAACTAAGCATTCAAAATTATTGTTAGCTTGTAAGTCATTTTATAAGTGTTTCCAACTCTACCTCCTTTGAATATAAATTCACCATTTAGAGATTTGATGCTGCATCCTTTAGAGTCAAAATTGACATTGTCTCCCTTATCACATAATTGACTAACACTAAGCAAATTGTGTTTTATACCATCAACTAACCATACATCATCAATCAAATCCTTACCAAGCAAACCAATGGAACCAATACTGATAATTTACCTTTAGCATTGTTTCTAAATGTTACATTACCTCCTTGCTTGTAGGTAAGGGTTGTAAAGATAATTTACCTTAAACATCCACTATCCACAAGCTAAATATTTTCATTGGCAGTAGATTTTAGGCACACCTATCCTTTTAGGTACTCAAATGAACTTGGGCCTTTGAGGATTAGTTGTTGATGGATCCTCTAATTTGAGGTGGCCCTTCCTAATATAGAAAAATGTGCTTTTGTGACCAATTTTCATGCAATAATGACATTGATACAAGGGTTTTTGTCTTTGCATTCTTATTCTATTGAATTTTAATGGATTATGAGGAAAATCACAAAAATGTGTTGTGTGAAATTCTTTTTATGCGTATTTTTGCTTGTATTCATGCTTTGTGTACACATATGCATAATTTGTTCTTGGCAACTTATTTTTATAGCCCAGTGAGCCTTGAGTAGTCTTTTTGGGACTTTTAGTTTTAGTAAGTGCATTGGTATTCTTTACAACTTCAACACTAGATGTTTGAGTTGTAGAGACTTTAAAAAATGTTGGTGCATTAGATGTGGTGGGAGTTGAGCTATTGAATCCTAAACCAAATTTGGAGGAAGGTGACCTTTGGACACTAATCAATATATATAAGGACCCCTTTCCTTTGTGAAATTTTGAAATAGAGTTTTTTAATTCATTTATTTCTTCTTTCAAAATTTTTTTTCCATAGTAATTTTATCTAAGCTAGATGAATTTTTAGATACTTCATTCAAAGACTTCATTAGTTGTTCATTTGAGATTTTCAATTCTAAAGTGAAATTTTTTAAGGATATAAAGACTTTTTCTAACTTTGAACATTTTTCTTTTTAAAATTTTATTTTGGAAAAATATTTTTGGACTTTAAGATTCATATACTCAACTAAATCATCATTATCTAAAACATCATCAACATTGTTATAATTTAAATTAATGTCCAACGATAGAGTGCCTACCTCATTTGAGTGTTTGTCATCTCCCGTGGCTATGAGACAAAGATTTGTAATTCCTTGCTCTTCTTCCTCTTCTTCACCTAAAGAGTCATCATCCCATATAGCTTTGAAAGACTTCTTCTTTTTGTGTCCCATTTCTTCTTGTTCTTGAGTTTAGGACATTTTCTCTTGATGTGACTCGGTTTACCACATTCATAACATTTTGCTTCATTCTTTTTCTCCTTGTCTTTGAAAGAGAGTTTAGAGTATGTAACTTTGTTATCTTGAAATCTCCTCCTTCTTTTTCATTCACTTACTCTTTTTTACTCCATGGCCATTTTTTCATCTTCATCACTATAATCTTCACTTGAGCTCTCTTCTTCTTGAGTGGCTTTGAGAGCTCTGACTTTCTTCTTGTCCTTTCACCATTATTATCTTCTTTCTCGGTATGTAATTCAAAGGTGAGAAGTTTTTCAACTAGCTCATTGGTTCTTATTGTGCTAAGATTATGAGCTTCTCCAATTGAAGAGACTTGAGATTCAAAGTTTTTCTTAGCTCTAAGTGCTCTCAATATTTTGCTATTGACATTACCGAGATCATATAATTTTCCATATTCTTCAAGTCGTTAACAATAGCAAGTAGCCGATTTGTCATTTCAGTGACATCTTCGTTGGGCTTCATCTTAAAGAGTTCATACTCATGTATAAGGATTTGGGTCTTGGTGAACTTTACATGGCTGACACTCTCATGATAATTCTCAAGAGTTTTATAAATATTGTATTCACAAGTAAGATGTTGAACTCTTCATCCTCCTTCTCTAAATAACTCTTCATCCTTCTTCTCTAGACATGGAGTTCACCAAGATGGAGGCTTCTCTATTGTTTTTGTAAAGAGTTCTTTCTTATGCATCGGTCCATTGTGCTCTAGGAAGAGGCACTTGAGCACCATCAATCTCATGAGTAGGAGGTTTCCACTTAGTTTGCACAAATTTCCAAAGCGCAATTCCCTCACTATCAAGGAAAAAATACATTTTGTATTTTCAATAAGAATAATTGGTTCCATCAAAGTAAGATATAAGATAAGAATTAAGATTACCATGAGATGACGAATTTGAAGTAGTAAAGCTATATGGTGTAGGACCTGCCATTTGGATCAAATTTCACAATTAAGCTTTTTGAAATTTTGAGACTCTAATACCAATTGTTATCCCAAGATGATAATTAGGAGGGGGTGAATTAGTTATTTTAAAGAAGTGATGACAAATTAAAATTTTAAAGCAAGATGAAAAGAAATGAGTAGAGTAAAAAGAAGGTAAGAAGAATGAACACAGAAATTTATAGTGGTTCGGACTCAATCTTACAGCCTCTGCCTCAACAACTTATTGAGTTTCTACTATCAATAAGTTTTTACAAGCTCAACTCTAACTTAGTGTTTTCAAAAGCTTGCACCAAAATTTTACAAGGTTTGAGTAATCTCCTCACAACCCAACAAGAGTTTTTCCAACCTCACTCCAAAACCTAATTGTTTCAAAGCTCACACTCAAACTTAGAAAATGGTGTTTAATGCTCACATTCAATACTCAAAGAATACAAATAGATATTTTAATGTAAAGAAAAGAAAGTTATTTATCTTAGCTATATCAATTACAATCTCTCTGAAAAATTAGGTTTCTTGTGGTATTTATAGCCTTCAAAACTTCAAGTAGCCATTTGAGGTGGGTGCCAACATGTTTGGATCTTACCTCCCACTTCAATTATTGTCCAGAGCAATTTCATGGTCAGAATATACTTGGTCCGGTCGTGATAGGCCATGTTGCAGTCAGACTCATTCTAGTCTGTGAACCTCGGTTTTCCACCCGAAAAGGATTCGGAGGAACGTTCACTTGTTGCAAGGAGTCGCCACTCAGTTTTTTCTGTTCAAAGGGAAAAACTAAGAAAACCCTTGTTTGACTCCAATTAATGCATCCAATGTAAAGGTTTCTAATCTATGAACCCAAGGAGGATTCGGGGACTATGTCATGTATTTGATTAACTTGCCAAAAGGAAACAAAACTAAGAGGGACAAAGAAGAGAAGACAGACAGATTGTTAGTAAATTGTAGACTTGCTATTTGGGGTGAATCCCAAACATGCCTACATACTCTCATTTTTATGAGAGATCAAAGTCCATGTAGTTCGGAAAAGCCTATTTAAAGGCAATTATGCATTATGCATGTGTGTGTGTATGCTTCGTGCATTATCGGGCTTTTTGCCAAAATTGCGAGATTTTGAACACTTAGTGCTAAATTTGATGAAACTTGGGTACTTGGTACCAAAAAGAATGCAATTTAGGCTCTGTGCCAAAAAGATCAATTTTAATTGTGATGGGCTTCATGCCAAAAGAGATTAGGTCTTTGACCAACAAGATTGATTGATTCATGGTTTAATGCCGAAATGTTGATTGATTAGTTAATTAGGCCTAAGACCTAAAATGATTAGGTCTTTGACCAACAAAATTGATTGATTCATGGCTTAATGCCGAAATGTTCATTGATTAGTTAATTAGGCCTAAGACCTAAAATGATTAGGTCTTTGACCAACAAAAAGAAATTAAGAAGAAGATGGAATGTTTATGACATGCTTAAATTGACAAATGATGAATTAGGATATTACCTTGCTTAGGATTTTCCCGCTTCGAAGTTCCAGATCTTGTTTTCTCGGACCTTGAATTTGATTTTGATTAATTCCTACAGAACACGGTTAGGTTTATGCAAATAAAAGTCCAATAAAAGTTCTTAAGCGTGTGTAAATAGAGAGTTTGTCAGCATGAGGCCCGAGATCCGAACAGCCCAAAAAACCCCTTTTTATGAAAATTTGGAAGCCTTTTATAGGCAAAAATATGGACTGGACAACGGTCGGACCGCCGGTCCGGCGGTTGGACCGCCGTGGTGAGTGGTCGGAACGGGTGGCTCGCCGGAAAAATGGGAAAGAAAACGGGCGGCGGTCGGACCGCCGGTCCCGGCGGTTCAAAGCCAAAACGGCACAAAAAAATGCACTTTTCCGTTCAAACTGATTTTTTGGGAGCTGCAGACTTCCAAAAATTATTTCAAGCCCATATCCGTGATCCTTGCGTTGCTCCGTACATTTCAAGTACCATGAAGATATACTTTCGGTGAACTTTTACCGTGAACCCCCGGTCCGGCCCGGTCATTTGTAGTCTGAAAAAATTGGCTTTCCGAGCCTCAAAATTTGAGTATTCATAATTGCCCCCCACTGGGGTCCATAAAAATGATTTATGGAGCTCAGTGGTCATCTGAAGAGCGAATTTTGAGTGAGGGGTAAAAGACCCACCTTTTGGCATTCCTGGATTGCTTGTAACACTTCTGATTTTTCTCTAATTGTATTCTGACTTTTCTGTACCTGCACTTTTGTTTAGCACAAACAGTACATATGTATGCATGATGTCCCCTTTTATTTTCATAAAGGTATTTATTTACTTCTTTACAACCATTGCATGCACAACTGGACCAAGAGTCTTCAAAAGGTTGAAAGGATCAATATGGGAAGATATGGATTGAAAGCTGTTGCTACTCTTAGAGGCGTAGCTGTAGATTGGGATTTCTTGCATGCTTGTATCAGATTCATTTGATTGATGCTTGTATAAGGCGATGCTGCTCCCTTTGATTGATGCATTCCTGACTGCTAATTTTGAGGATGAGATTCAACTGAAGCATAGGATGCGAGCTTTTATTTTCTGCCTGTTAGCTGGGTTTCTTTTCAACCGTGATCCTGGCTTTGGAGATTTGAGGCTTTGCCCCATGGTTAGGCAGATGGAAGAGCTTAATTGCATTGGCGGTATGATTCTGGCTGAGACCATTCAGAGCCTGGACAGAACTGCACTCGGGTTTGAAAATTGGACTGTTACCCCGATCATTCTTCAGGTAATCTTATTATACTTGTTGTTTCTTCTTATTTCATCATCTCTCTCTTTTTCCTTGTAAATAGAAAGGATCTATTTTTTCAGGTTTGGCTGAGAGACCATCTCCGAGTGGTTGCCGCTCCCAATGCCTTGACTTATAACCCTTCTCAGTACCGCACCAGGAGGATCCAGATTTCTTTTCCCTCCATGGCTAAGTGGGCTATCTGGTTGTTTGAGCTTGGACCAGAAGAATTGTTGTGGTTCATCCCTTGGTATAGAATTCCCCTTCCTGTTGGGCTTACCATTGCTTCCCCTATTACCCCCGGAGTTACTCGAGTTGTTCTACAGACTTGGGTCAGAGACCATCAGATGATCAGGCCTTTTGCTGAGCCTTCCCTTATTCAGCCTACTCTAGAGTATAGAACCTGGTTTATAGCTGAAGTTTGGCCCATTGAAAAACCCAGGAGGTATGCCTTGCTGTAGGAGCTGGAGGGAAAGGAGGTGGTTCCTCTTAGCGAGGAGAAGATAGATGTCGTAGAGAGTTCCAGAACTAAGGAAGATACCGAAGACTCTGCCCCACGTAGGAGGCGTAGGACTTAGATCCCAGGGTGACTCCATTGTCTGCTTTTTTAGGTTGTCTTTTTACCTTTTTGGTTCTTTTGACATTTTGGGGTTATGACTTGACTTTTTGATTGGTTGGATATTTCATGGGATGAATGACTCTTACTGAATGACTCTTTTTGTAACAAATGATTCTTTTTTGTAATGAATGATTCTTAATGAATGACTTTTTTGTTTGCTTTCCAAGCATTATCTACTTTATTTATTTGCTCTAATTTTTGCCTAAGCCGTCCTTTCGGATTTTCAACTTAGCGAGCTCTTACCCATTCTTGCCTAAGCCGCCCTTTGCGGGTTTTTGACTTAGCGGGCCCCACTATTGCCTAAGCCGTCCTTTGTGGGTTTTCGACTTAGCGGGATTTTTCTTTCTTTTTTTCTTTTTTTTTTGTTGGCAAAAGAAAAATGAACCGGTGATTTTTATTAAAATTTAGACCGTGCTCAAGGAGAGCTGCCTACATATCTCGAATTAGTTTGCGAGAATCAGGTCTACTGTAGTTCCTTACAATGCATGATTATACATAATATTTCTTTAGTTGATCCAGATTGCATGGGTTTGTGAACTCCAGACCATCCAAATCAGACAAGATGATGGCTCCGCCGGAAAGTATTTTCTTTACAATGTAGGGTCCAGCCCAAAGAGGACGAAACTTCCCACGAGGATCTGTAACAGGTGTTCTGATCTCTTTCAGAACCAAACAACCTTCTTCCAACTTTCGATCTTTGACCTTTTTGTTGAAATGTCTGGCCATTCGCCTCTGATACCCTTGAATCTGATGTAGAGCTTGAAGTCTTTTTTCATCCAAACCCAACAATTGATGATGATAATTGCTAATCCATTCAGCTTCATTTATCTGACTTTCTTGAATTATCCTCGCCGATTGAACTTCCAGTTCAATGGGGAGTACTGCTTCCATTTCGTACACCAGGGAATACGGGGTTGCCCCAGTAGGAGTTCTAATTGATGTTCTATATCCCCACAAAGCCAGCGGTAACTTCTCATGCCAATGCCTATGTTCCTTGATCATTTTTTGTATGATCACCTTTATAGACTTGTTCGCTGCTTCTACAGCTCCATTTGTTTGAGGTCTATAAGGAGAGGACTTATGGTGCTGGACATTCTTATCCTTCAAGAGCTTAGCAAATTCTGCTTGGAAATGAGTTTTATTATCAGTGATAATCTCAAATGGCGTTCCGTACCGACAAAGGATGTTGGTTCGGACAAACTGTGCTGCCTTTTTGGCGTTTAATTCTGCATAAGAAGCTGCTTCAACCCACTTTGTGAAGTAATCCACTGCTACCAAGATAAACTGATGTCCATTTGAGGCTTTTGGATGTATTTTGCCAATTATATCTATTCCCCAAGTAGCGAAGGGCCATGGAGAGGTGATTGGATTCAGAGCGACGGGAGGTTGCTTCTGCAACTTAGCAAATATCTGGAACTGATGGCATTCTTGTACAAATGCCACACAGTCTGCATTCATGGTGGACCAATAATATCCTAGATTGGCAATTTTTCGAGCCAAGGCGATCCCATACATATGTGGCCCTGATTCGCCACCAAGTACCATTCCCATTATCTGCTTAGCCTCTGCTTCATTCACACACCTTAGGTGCATTCCATTCCAACTCCTCTTGTAGAGGATATCTCCATTAAGAATGTAACCTGTGGCTAGCTGCCTTATGGCCCTCTGATCAACCTTTGATGATCCCTCCGGATAACTTCCATCCTTGAGATAACTTTTGATATCCCAAAACAATGGTTTACCATCGGTCAAATGCATTACATGGGCGGGTCGTTTCTGAAGCTGAACTTTCAATGGACGAATGGCTTTCCCCTCCTTGATATTGATCATGGAAGCTAAAGTAGACAGGGCATCAGCAAACTGATTCTTTGCTCTTGGGAGATATTCGAAGGACAGATCATCGAATTGTTGTGCCAAATGATCAAGGCGTTGTAGGTAAGGAACCAAACGCTCTTCTCTTATCTTCCATTTCCTTAAAGCTTGTGATACTATTAAAATAGAATCACCGTAGACCTTTAGGTTCTTAATCCCTAATTCCAGGGTGGCTTCAAGCCCATTGATGCAAGCTTCATAATCTGCTTCATTGTTTGTGCAGCTAAAGTCAAGTTTAACTGCAAATGGAATGTATTCTCCACAAGGAGTTTTGAACACAATCCCAATTCCATTTCCATGATAATTGGATGCCCCATCAAAATACATCTCCCAAATACTCCTTTCCACATTCAAGAGGTCTTCGTCAGGGAAACCCATTTCTCGCATCTCGTCTTTTACGGGTAATTCTGCTAATTGGTCAGCTATTGCGCCATCTTTCACAGCTTTCCTCTGAATGAATTTTAAGTCAAAGGGTGCCAATGTTGACACCCACTTAGCCATTTTGCTGTCCAAAATAGGCCTCTCCATAAGGAATTTCAAGGGACTCTGTTCTGCGACGACACAAGTAGTGTAAGAAGATAAGTAGTGTTGTAACTTTGTGCAAGCCCAATACAATGCTAAACACAACTTCTCAATCTTGTTATACTTTAACTCATAGTCCAGCATCCTTTTGCTGAGGTAGTAAATTGCATTTTCCACCTTTGTACTTTCGGCTTCTTGAGCTAGCAAATGGCTTCATCTGTTACAGATAAATACAAGAGCAGAGGCTTTCCCATTCTAGGAGGTTGTAGAATTGGTGGACTTAACAAGTATTCTTTGATCTTGTCAAAGGCCTTTTGGCAGTCTTCATTCCATTCTGGTGAAGCACCTTTCCTTAGTAGCTTAAAGATTGGACCACAAGTCTCTGCCAATTGCGATATGAATCGACTGATATACTGTAACCTGCCTAGCAAGCCTCGAATCTCTTTTTCTGTTCTTGGCAGAGGCATTTTCAGAATAGCCTTTGACTTTGCTGGATCAACTTCTATTCCTCTCTTGCTGACCAAATACCCCAAAAATAAGCCTGATGTTGCTCCAAATAGGCACTTTACAGGATTAAGCTTCAAATTGTACTTGCGAAGTCTAAGGAAGAACTTCTCAAGTGCTTCAACGTGTTTTTCTGGAGATTTTGACTTAACAATCATATCATCAACATACACTTCTACTTCTTTGTGAATCATGTCATGAAAGACTGTGGTCGCCATCCTTTGGTAGGTAGCCCCTACATTTATCAATCCAAAAGGCATAACCCTGTAGCAGAAAGTGCCCCATTCTGTAATGAAAGCTGTCTTCTCTTTGTCTGGTGGGTGCACTAGGATCTGATTGTACCCAACCGCGAGGTCAGTCATGGAAATCATCATATGCCCAGCCATCCTGTCTATCAGCAAATCGATGTGTGGTAGTGGAAAATCGTCCTTGGGACAGGCCTTATTCAAATCTCTATAGTCAACACACATCGTGACCTTTCCATCTTTCTTCGGGACTGGCACGATGTTTGCTAACCAGGAAGGGTAGGCAATTGGTTCTATGAACTTATTGTCCAGTTGCTTGGTAACCTCCTCTTTAATTTTCAAAGACCATTCAGGCTTCATTCTTCTCAATTTCTGCTTAACTGGCTTTGCATCTGGGTATAGTGGAATCTTATGAACTGCTATGGCTGGGTCTATTCCCGTGACATCACTTGCCTTCCACATGAAGCAATCGACATATCTTCTGATGCACTCAACAACCTGTTCCTTATTCACACAATCATATGCAATGTATGTATGTTCATTTTCTTTGCCAATCATTATTTTTTCATTTATTTCTTTTATTTCATCTATTTCATTTTTGCTAGATAATACTTGGAAAGCAAAAGACACAGGGTAACCAAGAAATTGAACAGTTTCATTAATAATGGCGGAGTCATCCCCCAGAGTTACATCATATTCAACATCAGGGTTTTCTATTCCTGAAGCTAAGAAAGACTCAGAACTAGACTCTGACTCAGTGTTTGACTCAGAATTTGACTCGGTACAAGACTCAGGTTCAGGGTGTGACACAGGACTAGATTTGACTACAGCAGCTTGTCCCTCCTCGGCATACCAGTTCATCAGTGGTCCATCTGTGGTCTTGATCAGCTTTGTGAAGTCCCTTTTGTCTTCAAAATTGGTTATCATAGCAACCTCATCAAAGAGACTAGGCCGCATAAAATCTTCCATTTGTGGGTCAGCTATAGGTTCTGGCTCTTCTTCTTTTATGGCTAAAACATCATCGAACATCTCAAAACCCGGTAGCTTCTTTCCAGTCATAGGAGAATAGAATGGTTCCTGAAAACCACAGTAAGGAACTGCTTTTCCAGGTTTGCAGAAGTGACCATTCAGAGTTCTAAAATAAGGGCGCATTTTGAGGCTTCTTGCCCCCCAATTCTTCCTTTTCTTCCTTCCATGCTCAAACTCTTCTATCTCCTCATCTGTGGGTTTGTACCCCAGGCCAAAAGTTCCCTTATTCTCAGGTTCTTCCTATGGCCGCACTACGAGTGTTTTTCTCCCAGACTTTATCATTTCCATTCCGGGCAGCAGACCTACCCTTAGCATCATTCCCACTAGGCAATTGATTTGGACCTCTCCAAAATCATATAAGATAAATGGCCCTTTGGGTTTTTCTCCTTCAATGCATTGGACTGTATCATAATGGAAACCAGTCAAGGTCATGGCGGTTTCGCCAGGAACAACCTCAAAGAGAGACTGATCCATGGTTCTCTTATTGATTTCACAGGTGTCACCTTTGATAGTGATGATTTTTCCTTCAAAAGGGAACTTAAGTTTTTGATGTAATGAAGAAGGGACAGCATTATTCTGATGAATCCACGGCCTTCCAAGGAGGAGATTAAAGCTCGCGGGTACATCAATGACTTGGAAGGGCACTCTCATTTTCACCGGCCTAATAGCAATTTCCAGAGTGGCAACACCCAAAATTTCTCTTCGAGTGTTATCATATGCTCTAACAATCTGATCAGAAGGTGTAAGATCTGTAGCCTCCAACCCCAGATAGCTTGCTACCTTCAAGGGACATACATTTAAGGCTGACCCATTATCAATGAGAACCATGGGCACAGTCTTTCCCCCAGTTTGTATGGTGATGTATAGAGCATCATTGTGTTTACTGCCATCTTCTGGTAGGTCTGTATCAGAAAATTGGATACTCAATGCCTTGGTTGATTGAGTCAAAGTGGCCACCAAAGCTTCTGGGCTTGTGTCCACTGATGTATCAAGTTGACTTAAAGCTTCGCTGAGAGCCTGACGGTGTGGGAATGAGGAAGCAAGGAGCTCCCAAATTGATACCCTAGCTTGAGTTTGCTTAAGCTGAGAGAGGACATAGTCTTCTTTTGGCTCTGGTGTCTTCTTATGGGGGTGATTTGAGGTTGAAGGGGCTTTTCCCAAGTCGAGTGGCTGATATTGCCTTCCGCTTCTTGTCAAAGCGTCGACCTCTTCAGCAAGGTCATTCAAATCCAACACACACACTTCATTCATTTCCAAGAGAAGTTTGAAAGGATCAAACAACTCTTCTTCCACAGTGATGGCGTGGATGGAATGATTAGGCAAAGGGTTAGTATTAATGTTCGGTTGACTCCTGAGAGGAATGATGTCACCAAATCCTGGATGCGGTTTTTCAGAGTCCAGCAAGCATATGTTCTATGCCCTTTTCCTCGGTGGTATTCACAATACTCATTGGCCTTATAACTGGAGGGTAATGATTTGGAGGTGGCCTTGGGTCCAAAGGCTTCAAATACTTCCCTTCCACGGCCTTTTTAAACACTAGATGAAGGGGCACCCCAAGGTCGGTATATTGTCTTCTTGGCTGATTTCTCTGCCCAAGATTGCCCACACGTAAAGGATTCGCAGGGGCAATATTGGCCACTTCATTGACCTTGCTTGAGGAAGCAACTTGGCCCTGTTTCTTATACTTTGAAGCAGCTCCCTCATCTACTATCTTACCCAATTGTATCAAGTCTTCTACCTTAGTTGTAGTCGCAATGAGCGATTTGAAAGTAGGTAGGTATTGGGTTTGCAGTTGAGCTTGATATGTAGGCCTTAAATTCCTGATTATAATATCAATTTGCTCCTGTTCTGAAGGGCGATTGATCATTTGGGCAGCCTTCGCCCTCCACCTCTTAAGGAACGAGGAGAAGGGTTCATTGTTATTTTGTTTAGTGGTCTCAAGCTCCCTTCTAGTGACATCTACCTCAATATTGTAGTGGTATTGAGTGTTAAATGCATTGCAGATGTCTTCCCAGGTCTTAATCTTAGCACGGTCCAGGCTTACAAACCACTTTAGGGCAGCCCCGGTCAAGGATTGTTGAAAGAGTTGAGCAAAGAGCTCATCATTTAAACCCCAAGGGCTCAAGGCCCCCACATACATCTTCAAATGGGTTTTAGGGCAAGTGGTCCCATCAAATCTGTCCATCCCAGGCATCTTGAATTTCGGAGGCAATCTAGCTTGGGGAAACAAGGATAAGGAATCCATGTCTACCACCTCTTTATGAGTTTTCATGGCAGTGATTGACCTTTCAAGCAATTCAAGTTTCTTTTTCAATTCATCAATTTCATTCTTAGAGGGTGGATCCTCCAAATTGATGACAGGGGTATTGTTCTGAGCAGTCATGGGGGTACTAGTTTGCCCCACAATAGGTTCTTTCCCTAAATTTTCGGAAGTAGTAGCTGTCTTTGGTGCCCCTCCCAATTCGGCCAAGATGGCTACCCTTTGGGCAGCCAAAGCTTCATCAATTCTTTCTTGCATCCTAGCTTCAATTTCCTTAACTTGTCCATCTAGCAAGGCCTTAATCTGTTCAATAGTAGCCATTTCAATAATTGGAGTAGTTGGTGAAGTTGGGGTAGTAGGACTTGTGGGTGATTGCACAGTTGGAATTGGTGTAGCTTGTGTAGGTGAAGGCACACGGATAGTGGGTACCTGACAAGGTTAAGGGCAAGAGATCAGGGTAGTGTGTAGGATAGGAAAAACTCTTGGTCCACTTATATACATCAAAAGTTTTCCCCAAAAGATTTTCCCCCAAAATAATGTTGTCATGTTGCATGAATGCACCTCATCACATCATAATTCATTTTAATGGAATGTGGCACTATCATTGGGTACATACAACCTAAGGGAGGGTTCTATTGTTCATGAAAAATAGAGAATTGGCTCATAATAGGGACCCTTGAAACTTGAGTAAGATATACCTAACCACATGTGAAATAAGGAGTTTCGCGTGGGTCCAACAATACGATTACTCATAGGCCACTCCAAAAGGATTGGAATGGTTTGCGACAACAGGGAGGACGCTTTGGCTGTCCGCCGGCATAATCAAGAAGACCTGCCGGTCAGCGCTACTTGCTATCCAGACTCAGAATTTTGAACAGAAAGAGAAGAAATTCATTTGAAAACAATTTTTTTTTATGCAATGGAGGAAAAGGATTCCCTCATATAATGCAAAAGAAAAAGATTCTCTGAATGACAAAATAAATGCACAATTAATCAAACAAGGGGTCCATTAAAGGAAAAAGATTCCTTTTGTCAATTTTCAATCCAATATCCCCAAGGAGGGGATATATATTGCTAAGGTACCCTGCAAAATAAAATAAAAGTACCCTAAAGAAGGGCAAATCAGTTAAATGAATAATGATAGTCTACTAGGATCCCATAAATTATTTTTATTATTATTTTTTATTATTTTTTTATGGTCCACAGAGAGATTCTTTTAGTCAATTTTCAATTCTAATGTCCTTAAAGAAAGGACAACCATTGCTAAGGTACCCTGCAAAATAAATAAAAATACCCTAAAGAAGGGCAAGTTAATCAAATAAACAATAGTAGTCTACTAGGATCCCATAAATCATTTTCATGGTTCCTAGTGTCAAATTAATCAAATAAGCAATAGTAGTCCACTAGAATCCCATAAATCATTTTTATGGGTCCCCAGTGGAGTCGCCAAATTGTGAACCTCGGTTTTCCACCCGAAAAGGATTCGGAGGAACGTTCACTTGTTGCTAGGAGTCGCCACTCAGTTTTTTCTGTTCAAAGGGAAAAACTAAGAAAACTCTTGTTTGACTCCAATTAATGCATCCAATGTAAAGGTTTCTAATCTACGAACCCAAGGAGGATTCGGGGACTATGTCATGTATTTGATTAACTTGCCAAAAGGAAACAAAACTAAGAGGGACAAAGAAGAGAAGACAGACAGATTGTTAGTAAATTATGGACTTGCTATTTGGGGTGAATCCCAAACATGCCTACATACTCTCGTTTTTATGAGAGATCAAAGTCCATGTAGTTCGGAAAAGCCTATTTAAAGGCAATTATGCATTATGCATGTGTGTGTGTGCTTCGTGCATTGTCGGGCTTTTTGCCAAAATTGTGAGATTTTGAACACTTAGTACTAAATTTGATGAAACTTGGGTACTTGGTACCAAAAAGAATGCAATTTAGGCTCCGTGCCAAAAAGATCAATTTTAATTGTGATGGGCTTCATGCCAAAAGAGATTAGGTCTTTGACCAACAAGATTGATTGATTCATGGTTTAATGCCGAAATGTTGATTGATTAGTTAATTAGGCCTAAGACCTAAAATGATTAGGTCTTTGACCAACAAAATTGATTGATTCATGGCTTAATGCCGAAATGTTCATCGATTAGTTAATTAGGCCTAAGACCTAAAATGATTAGGTCTTTGACCAACAAAAAGAAATTAAGAAGAAGATGGAATGTTTATGACATGCTTGAATTGACAAATGATGAATTAAGATATTACCTTGCTTAGGATTTTCCCGCTTCGAAGTTCCAGAACTTGTTTTCTCGGACCTTGAATTCGATTTTGATTAATTCCTACAGCACACGGTTAGGTTTATGCAAATAAAAGTCCAATAAAAGTTCTTAAGCGTGTGTAAATAAAGAGTTTGTCAGCATAAGGCCCGAGATCCGAACATCCCAAAAGACCCCTTTTTATGAAAATTTGGAAGCCTTTTATAGGCAAAAAAATGGACTGGACGGCGGTCGGAACAGGTGGCTCGCCGGAAAAACGGGAAAGAAAACGGGCGGCGGTCGGACCGCCGCGGTTGGCAGTCAGACCGCCGGTCCGATGGCGGTCGGACCGCCGGTTCTGGTGGTCGGATAGCCGGTTCTGGCGGTTCAACGCCAAAACGGCACAAAAAAAACGTACTTTTTCGTTCAAACTTATTTTCTGGGAGCTGCGGACTTCCAAAAATTATTTCGAGCCCATATCCATGATCCTTGCGTTGCTCCGGACATTTCAAGTACCATGAAGATATACTTTCGATGAACTTTTACCGCCGGTCCGGCCCGGTCATTTGCAGTCTAAAAAAATTGGCTTTCCGAGCCTCAAAATTTGAGTATTCACATAGTCTGGTCGTGATCTTTAATTTTTTTATGATTTTCCTTCAATGGCTAGTACACGTAGCATCCACCAATTGAGTAGGTAAATAACGACTATAATTTTAAAAGTCTATTATTATGGTCCAGTTGAGACACATTTGGTCCTGTCGGGCTAGGCCTAGTATGCTGAGATTTTGGAAGTACTAGTACCCGTGAGCTCTACTGAAAGTTTTGAGTTTTTTAGCTCAGGCTCGATTCGGTCGGACTGAATCAAGGTCTAGTTGGCCCATTCATGGTATGCTAAGATTTTTGGAGTATCAATGCCCATGAGTTTTACTAGAAGTTCTACGGTTTTAGCTATGGCTCGGTTCGGTCAGTTCGTGCTAGATTCTGACAACTAAGGCTCGATCCGGTCTTACTATTCTCTAGTTTGGTCGAATTGTGTGCCATGCTCTGAAGAACTGAGAGTACTGGCAACCGTGAGCTTCTTTGGCTAAATTCTTCATCTTCCATAGCTTTAGCCCGATCAAACTGAGTGATGATTCAGGTGGACCAAAATGTGAAATCCCTAAGAATTGAGTTCCTGCAAAATCTATCTTTATGCAAGTATTAGTATTCATTCAATTTGATTGCCTAAGATCAAAATAGAGTTTATCAAGCCAATGGTTTGGCTAATAGAGGTGTCCATCCTGAACTAATATTTACACCAACAGCCTCATTCCCTCTATCTAAACCTCTCCAAGCTTTTGAACCAATCATTGATTGTGCTTTGCAAAATTCTGTATAAATATTAGAGGCTCTGCTAATAGAAATTTTTGGTTCAGGATCAAGCCGCTGAAAATCCAACCATTTCTAGCCTTCTAAATACTCCAGCATAAACATGAATTTTAGCTAACACTACGGCCTTATTATTCATTCTCAGCCTCAATAAAATATCAGACCATCAATTTAAAAAATAGTGTTAAACATCAATGGATTTAGTCCAATATCAGATATAAACCAGGAAGTCCTTGAATAACTACACTCAAAAAATAAATGGCAGACATTTTCCTCAGCAACAATACATAAGGAACATATAGAAGATGGCCTAAGATTCCTTTTAAACAAATTTTCACTAGTGGGTAGAGATTGACACAGGCTTTCCATATAAAATTTTGAATTTTAGGGGGAACTCCAAGTTTCCAAATAGGTTTCCAATTAAAAGCACCATAAAATGCACTTTCAATAATTAAATTATTTTTTTGATTCGTAGAATTGTATAAATATTTATAAACATATCTCATAGATATATTCCCCAACCTATCTGGATGCCAAATGAGTTTATCATGTAAGTTAACATTAGCAATGGGTATTTTCATGATAGCCTCAGCCTCTAGAGTAGAGAATAAAGAAAACAGCAAGACTAAAATTCCATATTCCTTATTCATCAATCAGATCAGCAACCCAATCAACATTATCATGTAGTGGTTTTTCAATGAAAATTTTAAAATTGGGCAAAGAAAGAACCCAAGAATCCCCCCAAATTCATACCTGATTTCCTTTCCTTTTTAGTCATCTGACACCTCCTTGAATGAAATTTCTGACTTTGAGCATACTCCTCTAGCACCAAGAAGGTTTGTATCCCAGCTTAGCATCCTGAAACAAATTATTAGGGAAATATATGGATTTCATCACCTAAACCCAAATACAATTTGCATTTGTCAATAGTTTCCAACACATTTTAGCTAGTAGGGCCACATTAAACATTTCAAAATATTTAAACCCTAACCCTCCTTTATATTTAGATTTTGTTAAAATCTCCCATCTTCTCCACACAATAACCTTCTCCTTGCCTCCTTAAGAGCACCAAAAGGATGACACTATACTATTAAGTTTTCAAAAAACAACCTTGGTGAGCAAAAAACAAGACATAAAATGTGTTGGCATGGCATTTAGGACTGATTTCACTAAAAAAATTTTCCTTGCATAGGAAAGTAACCTATGCTTCTAGGATTGAATTTTGGTTGTTATTCTATCCTCCACAAAGTTACAAGCTTTGATCTTCGACCTTCCCTAACTCGTTGGTAACCCTAAATAAACCTCATATTGTAATGGTCAAAATTTTAAACATGAACGCTATAAGTAGAAAATAGTAAATTGTATATCTCAAAAATTTACTGAAGAGATTATTTTTACTGTTTTACGAGATTAAAACTCAATTTAGAATTAACGGTTAAGAATGAGGATGTACCATAGTTATTATGAGCATTCCCTCACTTGATTAAAAATATTATATATATATGTGTGTGTGTGTGCATATGTGTATGTGTGTAGAAATTTCTGATTTCTTCTCCATCTTCCACGCCATCTTCTACCCTCATCACCATCTTCTGTCTATTTCTTCTTCCTTTCATCAAATTAATCAAGGATTAAGAGAAAAGAACATATAGATATAGATTTTGAGAAAAATAAGCTAGATAAGGCAAGATTATCAAGAAGTAATCAAAGGAAAAGAGAGAAAAAGAAAGAGAAAGAGGAATTTTGAAGAGGTATGTGCTTATGTATTATACTTTGCAAATAATTGAATTTCTATGAGTTTGAATGTTTTAATTGATTGATTGAGTCATTTATAATGAATTATTTCTTAAAAATATTGATTAAATAGATTGATGAGTGAAAAATGAACTAAAAGAACTTATATGTGATGAGTTTGATTTTTAATTCAATCTTTATAAGAATTGGATAATTTGATGTTGTTTTAGCCATAAGTGATATTTGAAGGTTTGATTACTTGAAGTTTGAGTAAAATATTTGATTCATTATTATCATAGATTTTGACTTTATTGAGTTAAAATGGTTAAGTGTGTGAAATGCAGAATTTTTGCCTGACATGGCCAAGTCAGTGGGTGTGTCTAGTGATACGGCCAGTAACATGACCAAGTCAGTGGGTGTGTCTAGTGACATGGGCAGTGACACGGCCAAGTCAGTGGGTGTGTCACATTCTGTCAAAAATTTCTATGTTCTTTGATGAGAGACACGGCCAGTGACATGGCCAAGTCAGTGGGTGTGTCTAGTGACACGGCCAAGTCAGTGGGTGTGTCACATGCTGTCAAAAATTTCTATTTTTTTATGAGTGACATGGCCAAGTCAGTGGGTGTGTCACATGCTGTCAAAACTTTCCATTTTTCATTGATGAGAGATATGGCCAAGTCATTGAACATAACTTGGTCGTGTTATGAAAAAGAGTGATAAACTTTAGAAATGTGACAAATATATATCATACTACATGTTGATAAAAGTATTGTACCAGTGAAATGATATAAACAATTTAGTGTTAATCAAAACTAATGTATTGCCCAAATCATACTAAGGTTATATCTAGCTTTGGATTGAATGACTAACCAGAGAAAGAATAGACATAGTGATAGTGTGCGCCGCGTGCCATTAATGGACACATTGTGTTATCAGTGATAGTGGGTATAATTGCCATTATACATGTTCGAGATTTGGCATTAACATTGCTACACTAACATGTTATCCAAACCTATGATCTAAGTTTAGTATGAATGGGCATATTTAATAAAGATATCTAAATTGAAAATATATGTGAACATGATAGTTGTGAATAATGGAAGAAATGCAAAATAATAATGTAAGTCAATTACTTAAAATTGACTTATTGTGTTCCAATGTAAAAGTGATTGTTAATATATATATATTACTATTTACGAGTGAAAGTTCTAATGCACGGAATGGAAATGTTATGCTCAAGGTATTGAATTAATCAAATGATTGAAAATGTATATAATGATATGAGACAAAGTGCTAAATGTAAGTGCTGAAAATTATAGATTGAATGAATTATCCTATATTTAAAAGTAAGACGTATTGAAAAACAAAATAAGCATATTGCGAACAATGTTATCAAATGAGAAAACAAGTCTTAAATAACATGATTCTTAACGAGAAAAGTTGTATTACCAAAAGTATTGTATAGTATGATAACTTTTATCAAGTTAAAGCTATTATTTTAAGTAATTAGAATATTATGTTGGTTTGTTATTGAAATTAGTTAATATAGTGAAATAACTCTTAAAACTAAGTGTTATTCCTATATTTTCATAAGTATTTTTCTTTAATATTAAGTGACAAATATGTTTATACATGCACCACTAAGCTTTGTTTAGCGTGTTAGAATTATTTTCTGACACGCAGGTATCATGACATCGGAGCAAGTTAAGTAGTGGAATTAAGAATCTCAGAACATTACCTCTACTACATATAAAGATCTTGTGTATATTGTACTCGTAAGTTATAAAATGTATATATATATATATAATTTAGTTTAGCTATTTGAGAGATTGTACAAATTTGTAAACATGAAAGGAATATATGTATTTAAAGGATGAAGGTTGAGAATTCTAGTGAATGATTATTAAAGAAATGAATGTATTATATTTATTTGACATTTTTATTTGTTGGAAGAGAATTTTATATGAATTGATTTGGAGCACGAACAGTATATCAAATAACATTCTCTGATAGTTTTTATGTAAGAACTGTCAGGGGATGTTACACATACCCTTCTATTTTCTTAATCCCCATAATGCTTATGATGGAATCCTAACAGGTTGAGGAGTATTTTTGAAGGCAATTTTGGATTTTTCTAAGTTAATAATTTTCCCTGATGATTGCCCATATTGATAAAGAATGGCTTTAAGATTAGAAGCTTCTTCAAGAGATGCTTTCCCACATACGATCGTGTCATCAACATACAATAAATGTGTGGTTGTAGGGGAAGTTCTAGCTATTTTAAAAACCTATTAGTTATCTTCCTATAAGAGCCTAATTCAACAAATTTGATAAAGCTTTTGTGATTATTAAGTAAGGGGATAATGGGTCCCTCTGCGTCAGCTGTTTAGTAGGTCTGAAAGTTTCTGATGAATTACCATTGATAAGAAGACTGAAACTAACTGTGGAAACACAAGCCATAAAAATTTTTACTAAATTCTGACTAAAACCCATAGCTAATAGGACCCTCTCTAAAAATGGTCATTCAACCCTATCATAGGCTTTATTCATATCTAATTTAATCAGCATTTGAAACTTTCTCTTAGTGTAATTAGTATTAAGCCTGTAGAAAATCTCACAAGCTACTAGGATATTTTCATGAATACTTCTGCCTGGAACAAAAGCTCCTTGTGCTTGATCTATAAGATTATTCATAAAGGTTTCAATCTATTCACCAAAATTTTTGCAATTATTTTGTGGCTAAAATTGCACAATCCAATTGGACGATAATGGGATATGTTTTCAAGTGAGGGTACTTTTGGAATAAGAACAATGTGTGTCTGATTTAGTTCCTGAGGAAAACTAGTAGTAGCAAAGAATTCTTGAACTCTGTTAACTATATCTTGCTTTATGTACCTCCAGAATTTCTGAAAGAACATCTCAGAAGATCCATCTGGACCAGGTGCTTTAAAAGCCCCTAAATTAAAAACAACCCCTTTCACCTCCTCCTCTGTAGGGATTCTACATAAAGGCTCATTACAGTAATATGAGACTGTTTTAGGAATATTGTGGAGATATTCAGAAGAGCCAATATTCTCATTTGCAGCATAAAGGTTCTTATAAAAGTTCCCCACTTCTTGCTAGATTTCTTCATCCTTGATCCACCTCCCCTAAGCATTCCTAATTCTTACAATTCTATTTTTCTGCCTTCTTTGAACAGTAGAAGCTTGAAAAAGCTTGGTGTTTTTATCCCTAGCCTGCAACCACCGAATTCTTGATCTTCGATGCCAAAAAAGCTCCTCCATCTTCCTAGCCAGATTTAGCTCTTCTTTAAGGTACCTCTCATTTTCTGAATAATTGGCGCAATTAGGCTTAGAATATAGTTTTTTCAAGTCTCTTTTGAGCCAATTAATTATGTTCCTGGCATTTATATTTCTTTTTTTGCTCCACTCCAAGAATGCCTTAGATGTGCTAGACAGCTTATCCTCAAGCTTCTTATTAGATACTCCATTCCTCCCGCCCCAAATCTCCGCAACAAACGATTCACTCTCTTCCACCATTAACCATATAGCCTCAAATCTAAAATTTCTATCGATGTTCATGTGCCAGGTTCAATTTGCAACAGTTTGATCGACAGGAACGGGCATCCCTCACGACTATTTGTAGAATATCTTCCCATGATTCAAGGTCTTAAAATTTTATACCTGAAATACATGATCCTTTTACTCATCCGCATTGCGTGGCCTATTGTTACGTGCAAAAGAAAATTAATGTATGATAATAATAATACTAATCATTTCTATCACTGACATATAATATTGTCAAAACTCGCATTCATGATGGAAGCCTGGCTTAAAGGTAACCTACAGGACAAAAATAGTTGCACGTTTCGAGGCATAAGAAAACACGGTTAAGTCATTGCTTCAACGCTTTCTGTGCATGCTTGCTTTAAACAATGCTAGTGAATCAACACCAAACTCGCACTTCCAGCTAGATCAGTATGCTCAATTTGCGATAGATTTAACGAATTAGACAAGCTGAATCTTTGATATAATTTTATCATTTTATAAAATTCAGACACCCTATGGACAAATCTGCTGCCATTTTTTTTCCATCAACTTGATCATTAATGGTTGTTGCAAGAAGCAAACCAAATCAACTCAAAACTGAAAATAGCTAAATGATAAAAACTTCACAATCCTCGAGGATTAAAATCCTTGAATACAATAATTATATTTTTGAAGTGTAGCAAAATATTGGTTTACAAGCTTCCATATAATATCTAGGTTAAGAATTTCCATTATTCAAAAAAAATAATTCAGATAAATTTTAAATCAGAATAAATTGTCACTACACATTGTATGTGAATTCTTTGACAAGAGGATAGCTCTATAGATTTAACCATGTTGCAGCAAAGCTGGCGGGCGAGCGAACATTCGGCTGCTACAAAATCTGGAATCCTAAGATGTTCGAAAGTATGTCCTATGTCCAAGTGCCCTAAACATCAATTAAGCTTCATAAGTAGATTACAAAGATTACATAATCTGTATGAGATCCATGCTGAACATACTAAAGAAATATAATATAATTCCTATAGGATAATCTTACGCAACAGCAGATTGTTCAGAGAGAATTTAATCAAGATAAGAATTTCAAGAGTCGTTGTTATCTGATTGAAGGTTCAAGATCCGGGAAACTACAAGCTTAGAGAGCTCATTGATTGTGGCTTGAACCTGGTAATCATCGGATTGCCTAGGCCATCCAGGTGGTTGTGAGCTTGACCTAGCGTATTCATTTGCAGCAACTCCTGTCTTAGTAGATGTGCCAAGAACTTTCTCCAAGTCTTTCTGGGATAATGGCCTCGGTTCCTGAGAAAAAGAATCGTGATTGGAGGTAAACCTTCAAAATGCTAAAAGACAGGGGAGGTACAATAAAAATTCTCCCACTTTCCATGCAAAAGAAAGCTGCTCAGAAAGCCCTTAATTCATGCTGCCTATTCATTTATGAAGGAATGAATTGCACACAGGTCCCAAGAGTCTTAGCATGGTTATTAATAACAATAAAAAATCAACAGTACCGCTTTGTTATATGGAAAATGTTTTCCCATAAAGCATTTCACACTTTTTTTTTTTCCTTTTTGTTTAAAGAGCGTGGGGGCAAAAGTTTTATTATTCAATGGTTTGTTATTTTTTCAATTGAGTATGAGAAGATATTTTCCAAAATTTGACAGTCAAAAACGAACTAACAAGTAACAATATAGGCATTAGGCACATAACCATTAGATTACAGGCCACCATCAACAACTGAACTGTCAACAAGCACCAGCGGTCATCACCTATCACCGGAAACAACCAAAAATAATTCTCTCCTCTCTGTATTTTCTTATGAATACAGAAATATATTATTCTTGTAGGTCGGCTCAATTGAAGTCTTTTCTTTTTCCCAAATATTCCTATTGTGCTCCAAAAGTTAGAAAATATTTTCCAACAGTCATTTAGTTCTGTTACCAAACAGTAGAAAGTACTTTTCTTTTAAAAAAAATAGATATAGTTATTTTCCACGAACTAACAAATTATTATCAGTGGCCATATTATTAATCACCAGTAACAACCAAATCGGTATGAAAGTCTTGTAGGTCCAAAGATTTTAAGTCTTAGTGCTAAGAGAATAAATTTCTAATATGTTCCAAACAGGCAAGCACTAGAAATCTGAACAGTCATCTACCCCTTATTTGAATATGTGAAAATTGGGTGGAAAATAAAGAAAATAAAATGTTGTTATTTTCCTCTTACTTTTGTTCGGAAAAGAAAGAGAAGTAGAGAGGAAAGAATATAAGAATGGAAAAGGCATGTAGGTCTCACAAGAAATTTTCTCCCAAATAGAGAGTGGATGGAGAACTCTTGAAATTGCCCATTTACCCTTTTTTCATACATTTTTCAAGAAAAAAAGGTAAAAAATATAATTAATAATTGTAACATAACTTTCTTTCCCTTACCCTTACATTTTATCCAAACAGGTGGAGGGAAAATAAACTTTCAACCCTCAGTATTTTCTCTCCTTATGTTCCTCAATTTATTTTCTTTCCTCCCAAAAAACCTAGTAATGGATCACATATGGCAGCGTAAAAACGTACCAAAATTTATTCTAAGCAAATGAAGCAAATCATTGAAGAGGTTTTGAAGGATTAGCTAAGAATAATACATCAAAACATCAGCATATTTTACTTGGTAGGAAAATCCAATGCTTGAAAGGCAAGGTACTTGCATCTAAGAATGAAAGCCAAATAAAATGTGACCAACAAATACATATCCACTGTCAATCTAAAGCCAACAAGCATGTACAACAAAAAAGGGATGTTAACCTGATGCGAGGCAGAGTTGCAATGGGTGGGGAAAAAATGAGGAAAAGGACAAAAGAGAGAATTCAGTAGCTATAAGAATGCTGTGAACTAAAATTTCTATAGCAGCTTTGTCTTCAGAGAAGAAAAAGAGAGAAAAAATGCAGAATCATACTATATTAGGCATGTCCCCTCTCAAAATATTAATAGCAATTAACTTAATCTAAATAGAAGTTTGTAGAACTACTTTTTCTAGCACCAAAAAGAATAGAACTCCTTATCTGAAAAGTAAATGACGGAAACCTTCTAAATATCACCATTTCCAATTAAAGACAAGTACCACCAATTAATACTAAAATCTGAAACCTTATACTTCCTGCATATAAGGCCCTAAATAATAAGTTGCATGATACTGTTACAAAATAAATTTTATTTTAGTTAAATTACTATTTTGTCCTTAAGGTTTGACATAATTAACTAATTTAGTTTCTCAATTTTGGATCTGACAATTTAATTAGTAATTCTGTTTAATGTAAAAAAAAAGCTTATTAAAAAGACTAATATTAACCTCATTTGCACCAAAATTTTCCGTCCCAACCAAAACCAAATTTCATTAACAAATTGGGCAAAATGTCATAAAAAAAATGGAAAAATACATATAATTCAAATTGCATATAACAAATCATATATAATTCAATTTTCTCAATCTTAATTTCTTTTAATTAAATATTAAAAAATCAAATTTTAAAATAACTCTCAATCTTTCTTTATTTGCTTCAAACGCGAGACATCAAAACTTATGAACAATCATAGAAAATGAAAAGAAAAAATGAATATCAAATTGCACCAGGACTTTGAGGAAAGAATTGCATGAATCCAGAAAACCAACAGGTGTCAAAGAATGCTTTTTTTGCTTATTATTTTCTATATGATCTATTTGTGCATTGGCTTCTCTTTAGGTTGTTGACACATGGTGCTGGTGCAAGATTGTGACCTATTCATAAACAGGTCATCGGCATGAAACTGGTTACTCCTGCCAAAGGAACAATAGATGTTCCAGAGCTATTTTATCTAGCTAGAGCAGATCATGAAATAAATTTTCAATGGCCGAGAGGACTGTTGTTCAACAGCAATGGAATGGTGCGGTGATCAGCATTTGATTTTGCTGGGTGTGAAAGGTGGCTATGAGTAGAGATGACAGTGGAGGCTTGGATCTTGTGAGCGAAGATGGCAGTGGTGGAGGACTCCAAGCCAAGTTAGTAAGGTCCTTCAGTTTAATTGATTTTGAGTTTTTTAAGAAAGAATCTTGACATTGGAGAAAAGGGTATTTTGAAAATAAATTTTATTTTCTTTTATTTTCTAATTTTTTTAACAGAAAAGCAGAAAAATGACGGAGGACTAAGTAAATCATGGAACAAAAATTGAGGACTTGGTAGTTAGTTTCTCAAAAGGGTATTTTGAAAATAAATTTTTATTTTCTAATTTTTTTTAACAGAAAAGTGGAAAAATGACGAAGGACTAAGTAAATTATGGAAGAAAAATTGAGGACTAAGTAGTTAGTTTCTCAAAAAGTAGAGACAAGTTAATTAATTATGTCAAAACTCAAGGGCAAATAGTAATTTTCCCTTTTTATTTTTTTCAAAAAGAGTATGAAATCAACAATCAGATCAAAATAACTCTTTTCCTACCAAACATAAAAAATATAGAGGGAAAGAAATTCATGCACGATAAAGAGAAACTTAACTTTAATGCCAAAATTAATTGGGATTAATTATATGAATTATTTATTTTATTGTTTCAACTCAAATCGATTTTGGGCTATGTATTTTGATAGTGTAAAACCTTTAGATCATATGATAATCATCTCCTCTATGTTAGCTTAGGCATAATGATCCTCCTAACCAGGGCCCTTCCTAGGTCTCCAACTTACAGGCGCAAACCATGTTAATCTCCCCTCTCTCAATTTATCCTCGATCAATGCTACTCCTATCTTTTCTACAATATTTTTACTATATATTCTATCCATTCTAATATTTCCGAACAACATTGTTCTCAGCCAGATGTTATGTGATTGTCTTGATTTTCGGTGGCAGTTCAAGAGAGATCTTCAATTTCATGACATAAAAAATAAAAAATAAAATAAAATAAAAAAGAGGAAGAAATAGCATATATGAGGACAGAAATAACCAGTCAAAACCTCGAACATGAACAATAGTTCATAAGGTAATTACACTAGATGATGAAACAACTCATTTGAAACCTAGTATGGCAATTAATAATGCACGCACCATGAAGTTATTTTAATTTTTACATAAGATGTACATAAAATTAGCATATTTGGAAAAAATGGGCGTGCCAAAATAGATATGCAGAAATATAAAAGTGGCTTAAATACGGAGTAAGTATATTTGTATGAAGGAGTGCTAAAAAGATGTGTAGAAATATAACAAATGATCAACAGTGGCTTTAATATGGAATAAATGTATTTGTATAAAGGTAGAAACAACACTAATTGAGGAGGGGGGTGAGGTGATTGAAATGATTTTGGGATGTACACTAACCACTAGTATAGAAGGTTGAGCACATATTGTAGCAAAAAGAAAGAGAGACCGACCGACCGACCGACCAACCTAGGATGATGTGAGAAGAAAGTAGTGGGAAAAGGATTTAGAAGCCCTAGATTTTTCTGAAAATGCAACCATATGCCATATGGAATGTAGTAGAATGCTGTAGTAAAGTTCACCAGGGTATTAGGTCATAATGATATTAAATTACTTCATCCATGAAATGCTTACTAGAGAAAAAGAACTCACAGCATAGAAGTGAGGTAAGGGGACTTGTTGCCAAGATCAGAAAATTAAGAATACCCCCATGGAGACAGATGCTATGACGTAGGGGAAAGGTGTGGGCTGTCAGTTTTCAACAATTAGGCTAGAATAGGGTTGATTGTATGTGGAACAGTAATTAGCAATTAGGTTTATAACCTTTGAATTTAAATTATGAGAAAAAATAAAATGATTACAATAATATTGGTGTTGTCTATTTATAATGATAAATCCTAACTAGACTAGGAATCCTAATTAAAGAAAGAATTAAAACTCTACTTCTATTCAATGATAAAATAGTAAATTCTAATCAAATAAGGAAATGGAAAACTAATGCAAATCTGAAATAACATAGAAAATTAAATAAAATCCTAGTTGTGCTAGGAATCCAATTAGGACTAGGATTGCTCCTGCATCATTCTCCCCGGGTTTGAAAAAGACTCGGCTTCGACGAGTAAACCTTGATGTATTCCGCATATATGGCTGGATCAACTTGCTTTAGCTCTTCTTCAGAAATCCATGTACTTTCACTTGTTGGTTTTCCTAACCACTTAACTAAAAATCGTCTATATTGGATGCCACGCCTAGAACAAGCTTCCTTGACATCCAACACTTCTTCAATAACATCAGCTTTTGCAATAGGTAGCTCTTGTACTTGTGCTTCAATGGA
The DNA here is from genome assembly GCA_947685225.1 of Garcia nutans. Lineage (NCBI taxonomy): Eukaryota > Viridiplantae > Streptophyta > Magnoliopsida > Malpighiales > Euphorbiaceae > Garcia > Garcia nutans. Next base: position 7,971,021 of record CANTUV010000013.1, read on the forward strand.
GGATGGTACTCCATCAAATCCATGAAAAGGATACAAGTCTGAAACATTAAAAACCGGACTGATTTGTAAATCATATGGAAGATCAATTACGTAGGCATTGAAACTGATCTTCTTCAACACCTTACAAGGTCCAAACCTCCTAGATTTCAGCTTATGATAAGTTCCTTTAGAAAAACGTTCTTGTCTTAAGTGTACGAGGACTTGGTCGCCTTATTCAAATTCTTGTACGCGACGATGCTGGTTGGCGGTAGAAGCATATGATGCATTGTTGTCTTTTAAAGCAGCTTCGACCTCTGTATGAATTTTCTTGATGTGATCAGCAAACAATTCCCCTTCAGCACTTACTCTAGCCTCTTGAGGCAAAGGTACCAAATCAAGTACATTTTGAGTCCATAAGCGGCCTCAAAAGGAGTTCTTCTTTATACTTCGATTGACTGAATTATTGTATGCAAATTCAGCTTGGGGAATAACTAGATCCCATGTCTTTGTATTGCTTCCAACGAGAGATCTTAATAGATTTCCTAAACTACGATTGACAACTTCTGTTTGACCATCTGTTTGCAGATGGCAGGTGGTGGAATACTTCAATTCAGTTCCTAATTTTCTCCATAAAGTCCTCCAAAAGTGCCCCATAAATTTTACATCTCTATCGGAAACAATAGAAGTTGGAACACCATGCAGTCTCACAACCTCTTGAAAGAATAACTCAGCAATATGAACTGCATTAGAAGTCTTGAAACATGGAATAAAATGAACCATTTTAGAGAAACGATCCACTACAACAAATATAGAATCAAATCCCTTTGCTGTCTTTGGAAGTCCCAAAACAAAATCCATACTCAAGTGAACCCAAGGTGCATCTGGTTCAGGTAAAGAAGTATATAATCCTGTATTTTGTGTGCTTCTATTTCCGAGTAAACAGGCTGGACATCGTTCCACCAATTTTCTCACATCTTTTTCCATCTTTGGCCAATAATAACGGTCGGAAACAATCGCAAAAGTCTTGTCTCTACCAAAGTGTCCTCCTAAACCATTCCCATGAAGTTCTCTAATGATTTGTTCCCTTAAAGATCCTTCAGGAATGCATAACTTATTTCCTTTGAATAAATAACCATCTTGCAATCGGTATGGCAGACTTTCAGCTTCTGGAGAATGCAGCAAATCAGCCTTTATCTTGCCAAAACACGAATCTGAATCATATTGGTTTTTCAGTTCTTCAAAACCAGTAATTTGAGTGCTCAAAATTGACAAAATTAGGGATCTTCTGCTTAATGCATCAGCCACAATATTAGATTGACCATATTTATACTTTAGTGAGAAATTAAATTCATCAAGGAAAGAACTCCACTTAGCATGTCGATTGTTGAGTTTATTTTGCGACTTTAGATACCCCAAAGCCTGATGATCAGAGAAAACCACAAACTCACGATAAGCTAAGTAATGCTGCCAATGTCGAATAGCTCTCACCAAGGCGTAGAATTCCAAATCACAAATTGAGTAACGCCTCTTAGCTTCAGACAATTTCTCACTAAAAAACTCAAGAGGTCTGCCCTCTTGGCTAAGAACAGCCTCAATCCCTTCATGTGAAGCATCGCATTCAACAATAAATAATTTCTCAAAATCTGCAAGTGCAAGAATAGGTGCTCTAGTCATCAAAAACTTGATTCTTTCAAATGCCCTTTGTGCAGAATTTGTCCACTTAAAATTTTCTTCTTTCATAGATTCAATTATAGGACTCATAATTGAACTGAAATTATGGATAAATCTCCTATAGAAAGAGACCAAACCATGATAGTTTCTAACTTCCTTGAGGGATTGCGGTGCTGGCCATTTGGTAATTGCACGAATCTTTTCCGGATCTGGTTTTAAACCTTCAGCAGACACTATGTATCCAAGAAATACCACTTCTGGTTGCAGGAAACTGCATTTTTTTAGGTTTATGTGCAGCTGCTCTTGACGAAGTACTTCTAACACTTTTCGCAAGTGTTTTAAATGATCTTCCTTGGTGCGGCTATAAATCAAAATGTCATCGAAATATGCCACAACGAAAGAATTCAAGAAAGGCTTGAGTACATCTGTCATGACTCTCATGAAAGTGTTCGGTGCATTAGAAAGGCTAAATGGCATTACTAACCATTCAAATAACCGGTCCGATGTCTTAAAAGTTGTTTTCCATTCATCACCATGCCTCATTCTAATTTGGTGATATCCACTTTTCAAGTCAATTTTGGAAAATACTTTAGAACCCGCTAGTTGATCAAGCATATCGTCCAATCTTGGTATTGGAAAGCAATATTTGATTGTAATCTTGTTTATAGCACGACTATCCACACACATTCTCCAAGAACTGTCTTTCTTTGTAGTTAATAAGGCTGGGCAGGTACATGGACTTTTACTTTCACGCACCAGACCTTTTTCCAATAATTCCTTAACCTGTCTTTCTATTTCAGCCCGCTGTAAAGGATGCATTCGGTATGCAGGCAGATTTGGTAAAGTTGCTCCCGGTACCAAATCAATAGCATGTTGGATGCTTCTTAACGGTGGTAAACTTTTCGGTACATCTTCACTAATCAACTCCTTGAATTCCTGCAATAATCGTTGAATTTCAATAGAATATTCAACTGATTTTTCAACTTGGTCATCTCCTATCAGTTTGCTTACTAAGGCATATGTGACTCCCACCTCACTATACTCAGCTTCAAATTCTTTAACACTTGCAAGTGCATTTAATTTACTAGTTGCAGCTCATTTATTTGCTATTTGTCTAGCTTCTTCCTTAAGAGGATGCAAGGTGTACCTCTTGTTGTTTTTGTAGAACGAATAGGTACGTCTTATGTGTCATGTCATGATCAAACAACCAAGGTCGTCCCACTAGAATATGCCCAACATCCATTGGTACTACATCACATAGTGCTTCTTCTGCCAAATCATCTCCCATTGTGAATTGCACTAAGCATTGAGATGTTACCGGTACCTCGTGCCCTTTCTTCAACCAACCTACTTTGTATGGATGAAGATGTTTTGTTGTAGGAAGCTTTAATTTGTCTACAGCCTCCTTTGATATTATAAATTCCATACTTCCTCCGTTAATGACTAAATTACACACTTTGCCTTCACAAACAACACGTGTACGGAAAATGCTACGCCTCCTCCAATCTTCTTTTCCTTCCTTGTTCATGGTTGTCATGACTATTCGAACAACTAAAGACTCACCTTTGGGTGAACATCAATTTCTTCTACTTCCTCATCATATTCATCAAAAATAGGGCCTAGGTCTTCATCATACTTGGCTAAATTCACCCTCTATGGACAAATGAATGAAATGTCCCTTTTCTCCACAAGTAAAGCCACGAACTTGAGAATTGTTGCCTCTCATTGTAGACGAACCAGAACTGTTTTGTCCACCATAAGGTACTATACCTTTCCCTTTATCGTTCCCATCAGCACTGATTGTCTCTTCATTGTATTTATTAGTAGCAGCAGCCTCTTTCCTGCTTTGTTGAGTTCTTTGAATTCCTCTTGCAGCTCCGAAATTGTTTCGCCAATTGCTTCTGTTTATGGGCCTTCTAGCACCGTAACGAGAAACTCGCTTTTCAGCTACTAAGGCATATTGGCGAGCATCTTCAGGATTGTGTAATCGAACTACGCCCATTTCATCTCCAAGGGATTGATTCAAACCAGCAAGATAGCGAGAGATAATTTGTTTATTACTTTCAGATATTCCAACTCGAATAGACAAATTATTAAATTATGCAATGTACTCTTCAACAGACATGCTGTTTTGTTTTAAGCAGTGGAACCTTTCATATAGTTTCATTCCGTAATCAGCTGGTAAAAATTGCTTCCTTAGCTTAGTTTTCATGTGCTCCCATGTGTTGATTTTAAGCTTTCCTTGTCATGCGCGCTGCTCTTCAACTCTCTTCCACCATTGAAGTGCAGTACTCTTCAATTTAAGGTTTACAAAAAGCACTTTTCGAGTTTCAACCATTAGTTTCCATTCAAAATAATTTTCTAAACTAGTTTCCTAATCCAAATAGTATTCGGCATGCGATTTCCCATGAAAATCAGCAACTTCAATTTTAACTCCCCCACTATTTAAATCAAGAGCATGAAGTAAACGCTCTTCCAATCTGCCTCATGCTGCTGGGTTTGCAGGTCCAGCTTCATGAAAGGGGTTTACGTCCTCGACTTCCTCTTCACTCTCAAAAGTTTCTTGAAAATCAAAGTTTTGGTGGTTGCCTTCCGGAATCTCCATTCGGGCTTCCACGGGTTCCTGATGCTGCGAAGCTTGTACAGCCCGGGTCAAATCCTCAATCATTCGCCGTATCTCAGCTATATCATCTTGTTGGGGCTGATTGCCTCTGCCTCTGCCTCTTCCAACCATGGTTTAATTCAGACAAAAAAAGGAATCCTATGGATCTGTTTTTGAGCTCTGATACCAATTGACGCAGGGAAAAGTGTGGGCTGTCAGTTTTCAACAATTAGGCTAGAATAAGATTGATTGTAGGTGGAACAGTAATCAGCAATTAGGTTTATAACCTTTGAATTTAAATTATGAGAAAAAATAAGATGATTACAATACTATTGGTGCTGTCTATTTATAGTGATAAATCCTAACTAAACTAGGAATCCTAATTAAAGAAAGAATTAAAACTCTACCCCTATTCAATGATAAAATAGTAAATCCTAATCAAATAAGGAAACGGAAATCTAATGCAAATCTGAAATAAAATAGAAAATTAAATAAAATCCTAGTTGTGCTAGGAATCCAACTAGGACTAGGATTGCTCCTACATCATGCTAAGAATAGACCAAGAAACCCAGTCTGCCACCCACTGCTAGAAAAGTTAAAAAATGGTGCAAGTCTAATAGTTCACCTGCAACATGTTCAGGTGTATACCTATTATAACGTATCATATGAATTTAAATGCACACTCATAAAGCCTTTTCAACCATGCAAATATGTCCAATCACTTATGCAACCAAGATTTTGTTACAAGAAATAAAATCTTAGATTAGTTGAAAATAAAATCTTAGATTTTGGTGAGCTGAGTTGTGAATAGGACAAGAAATAAGATTAGTTGTGTGAGATATTGGTTATAGTCTTTTATTTGTTTATGGGTCATGCCTATATGATTGTACAGGTTGTTATGCCTATGCATTATTAATGAATGAATGAGAATATTCCTCTCCCACATTCTCTCTGTCTAACTCTGTCTCCATTCTATTATCCTCTTCTTCTTCCTATTTTCTTCCTATCTCCTATTCTAAACCCCATTCCTCTATTCCTCTTATTACTTTAATTGAATCAGTAGCTTGAGTTGCTACAATTTGGTATCAGAGCAATACAAACTAGGTAAAACAAATACAATATGAGTAAGGTAACTACGAAAGGCATTAAGCCTACTGGGATTAATGAAACAAACAGTGGAGAAATCATATGCATCATGAATGAATGACAATATTCCTCTCCCACATTGTCTCTCCCTAACTCTGTCTCTATTCTATTATCCTCTTCTTCTCCCTATTTTCTTCCTATCCCCTGCTCTAAACCCTATTCCACTATTCCTCTTATTACTTGAATCAGTAGCTTGAGTTGCTACAGATTCATATATCTTAATAAGAACTACAACAATGACAACAAAGCCTTAGTCCCAAGCTAGTTGGGGATATTTATATATCTAATGTTATAAAATCAATTGATAGAGCAAACTCACGAGGGAAAAATAGAGATGATCAATATACTTACAATATGTTTTTTCCCCTTCTTCTCCTCATCCAGTAGGTCCCTGATAGGGAAGTAAGCTGCTTTTTTGCATAAATCAAGAAGATCAGAACCTGTGAAGCCCTCGCACAAGCTAGCAATGTAGTCGAAGTCAATGCTGGCTTCCACTCTCTCACCCTTCAATATGACCTTCAATATCTCAGCCCTTTCCCTGCAATCAGGCATGCCAATCTCAAAGGCCTGGGGAAGGCGTCTAAGTATTGCTTCATCCAGTTCTGACGGGCGATTTGTAGCAGCAAGAACCATCACTCTTGCAGTCTCTAAAAACATATTAAATCAGTGAAAAAGCTAAGACAAAATAGTATAGCCAATCAAGTGCGCACCAGTTCCATATATCTTAAATATGACACAGATTAAACTGTCACTTCCAAAAAAAGAATCTCACGACTGTTTCAACTAAAAAAAAACTCACGATCTGTCGTAAATCCATCCCATAAAGCCATGAACTCAGTTTTCATATTTGTCAATGCTTCATGATCTGTTGCACGGCGCTGCCCCAAGAAACTGTCTACCTCATCAATAAATATAATAGCTGGCTGAAGTTTATAAGCCAGGCTAAAAACAGCAGCCACTGCAACAGTGTAAGAGAAAATCAACAGTGGATCAAATTAGCATATTATCCTTGCAAAAGAATTGAAAAAGAAACCTTTACAGAAGGATTCAAAAATGAATCTTCACCTATTTTCTAGTCACCAGGAAAAAACCGAGTTTATAAGGAAAACTGAATATGAAATAACATGCTTTTTGAACAAGATGAAAGAAAGGAGGAAACAAATAAAGGACGTTTGACACCTCAATCCTCATATTTAAAAAACAATAGAAATAATCAACCCAACATAATTTGAAATTGATTAAGAATCCAAATAGGAAACACTCATACCACTCTATATACATATTCTCATATGCACTTTGACCTAAAGAATATACTGTTAGTATTCCATTTTTCTCTCTGATTTTTAGCACAATTAATCACACAACAGAGGCATATCCAATCTTAACCATAAAAAGTGGTTTCACAAAAGTTTCATCCGACCCGTCCACAAAAATTAAGAGATTCTAAAAACACAAGAGTTTGAGTTTGAAGAACAATGAAAAGCAAAGACGCCTGAAATCAAAAACAAGCAACGCAAATAGAATCTCTACTCACCGAGCTTTTGTGCATCACCAAACCACTTGCTCATCAAATTGGAGATCCTTACATTGATGAAAACAGCTCCGGATTCTTTCGCAATAGCTTTGGCTAGCATAGTCTTACCAGTGCCTGGTGGTCCATATAACAAGACTCCTTTTTGGGGTCCAAGAAGCTTCCCATATGAAAATAGCTCAGGTCTGCGCAGTGGAAGAATCACCAATTCATACAAAGCTTGCTTGATAGTTTCCAATCCTCCAATGGAATCAAATTCCACATCGATGCAATCAGGATTTATGACATCACAGGCTATTACATCCTGTTAAAAATGAAATACAGAAATTCAGGACAATAACAAGAAGTTAATAGTCAAATCCATCATCGATCATCACCCTCAGATAGCCTTTTTCACAATCAATCACATTTCAATTGCAGAAAAACAGTTGCATTTCTCCATATACCAATCCTGAGGAAGAGTTTCTCTATTGCAACCTTTTCCTCCTCTGATATTGGCATGTGGAACTTAGCATGCTTAAATAAAACCAAAAGGCAGGCTTACCGATTACACCCTGCATTGTCAATTCAATGCCAGGTCATTACCAATTAAATTTCTAACCTCAGAAACTCTACACCATTAATAAAGGCAGCATTTTGGTATCCCATTGGAATTTACTTCCTGTGTCTAATTTTCTCCTAAATTAATAATGAGAATCGAGTCATTACTGAATGTTTCAGATAATATCATTGAAATATCAGTATTTTGAGAGCAGGAGGAATCAAACAATACTGGACTAATCCAGCAGCATTATTTCATTTGAGGGCAAAGACTCCAATCCCACTCTGTAATCAATATTGTGCAGAATGAGATTGCAGCCCTTCTATATCATCAGAAAAAGAATACAAATCCTTGTTCTACATCAAGGGCTTGTTTAGTTCACATTGGAATCGGAATCCAAATGAAAATGGAAGTCTAAAATTTTGAAATCCAATTCCATGTTTACTTTTAAAATAATTAAATAGAATTATTGATTAGATTAATAACTATACTTGAGAATATATATATATATATAGTTTTAAAATAACTAAATAGAATTTGTTAATTAGATTAATAACTCTACTTGAAAATATATATCACATTAACAGAAATTGAAGAAATTGATATGTAAAAAAGATTAAAAAATAACTAAATGAAAATACATTATTTGTGAGTAAAAGCGAAAAAAGGAATCATATTGCAAGAATTTCATTTCATTCCTAACTCAGACTGAACAAACATGCCAAAAATGAATTGGTGTATCTTTCATTGCTCTCCAAAGAAACACATCAAAACATGCTCAGACTGCTTCATCTCTAAGTTGCAAATATGTCGTTGATAGAAATAAATAAATAAATAAATAAATAATAATACAAAAGCAGTTTCATTTTCCAGTTTACACCAGAAAGGTCTCAATCTACAAATATTGAAGCATAATTGCATCTAAAACAAGAACAGAGAACTTGCCAAAACAAAAGATACTTTAATAATAATAATAATAATATGAACCACAACTCCAACTTCATGAAAGTTTATGATTTAATAAAACCCTTTTTAGTTATCAAATAAAAACAAATTCAAAACGAAACAAATGAAATTGGAACTTCCGATACTAGCTAATTCTGCATAACCCAAACTTCATAAGTATTGAAAAATCGAAAAAAAAAATCCCAAAAAAGAGTACCTCGTAGGGATTGGTGTGGACGAGAGGGCGACCCAAACGCTTGGCGATTTCCTTCTTCTGCTCAAGGGCCTTCTTTGATGCCTCACGGTTCGGGTCAAGATGTCGGTGCCCCGCAAGCAATACCAAAAAACTTAGGGCTGCACTCGCCGCATACAATGCCAGCTTTTGCAAGAACTTGGTCTCCGATGATTCTCCCATTTTTATTTTTTATTTTTTATTTTTTATTTATTTTATTTTGGTTTTACAATTCAAAAAACCTTTTCTTATTATTCTCTCTGAAATTGGAAGCTTATATTTATACGTATACTGGGTCTTCTTCCGAACTAAGGACGGAGAATAGGCGAGAGACATTCTGGATTATCTGTTCAATTACAATAATGCTCTTGCTTCTCAAACAGAATTACTCTGGAAATTTAGGGGCTATATGGTAAATTCAATACCATGGCATTCGTGGTCCGATGCCTATATTTTGCGTCTTTAATTTCTACCCCAAGCTACTCTGTACTTTTCACCATTACTTTTGTGCATTCCCAAACTTTGACAAATATTTTTCTCCTGCATGACTATATAATTTTGTTAACAGAGTATGTTCGCAATAATGTAATTTTTGAAATAGAATTTTAGGTTTTAATATTCTTAACTTTAAGTTTTTATTTTTAATATTTTAATAATTTTAATTTTAATTTATATATTCTTAATTATTAATATAATCAATAAATAAGTTTTAAATTTTTTTTATAATTTTTTCTAGTTTCTTCCCCTCCTATTAGAAGGCCTTGGACTTACCATCCTAAAATCTCTAATACCCATTTTTTGTACATGCTTTATAGTTGGCTGACAAGTTTCCTTTTTAAACTTTGCTCAAATAATTTTCAACCATTCAGGGTGGACACAAAATTTAAATTGAGTGGGAGCTTATTGTTTATAAATTTATATGTTTAAAATTTTTATTTGCCATAATGCTTATTAAATACTTTTTCATTCTAAAATAATAAATTTTATCCCTTATTAATATATTTTATATATTTTAGTTTTATCCACCAATAATATAAATTCATGAAAAAAATAAAATAGTAACAAAATAAAAATATTAAAAGATTTCATTCTACAACATGATCAATATAGAACAAATTGATATGAAAAATTCATAAATAATGCAATTATAATTATGTATGTATAGAAAAGAAATAACAAATTAATGCAAATCATATAATAGAGAATCAACTATGTAAGTGGGAGGAGCACCAACTCACACACCAGGCTCAAACAAAGAATCATAGGCTCAAGCTAACCTATGAGTTACCTGGTTCGCAAAGCATTTAACAAACTTGACATTGGTCTCACCAATGTCATGAAGGAGAAACTTACAATCCTGAACAACTAATCATAATTCAAACAAATCTAGAGAAGCAGATAACAAATCATGCACCACTTACAAGCAATCAAACTCAAATACCACCTTTGTCTAACCATGCTTCTTTGCCAACTTAGAGCTTCACAAAAACTCAAAGCCTTAGCCAAGATAGGTGATAGTTGACCAACACAAGCAACAAATCCAACTACAAGAAACAACCCAGAAGAATAGTGAAACACAAAATCATAGCCCTGCTTACCTAACTAAGTAAATACAGTTGAGTCAACGATGCAATTAGTCCATTCGGATGTTAGATTGGTCCATTTACTTTCAAGAAGATTACTTTGAATAGCAACGCTTTTGCTTTGTGCTTGACGCCATTTTTGTAACATAAGTGAGGCAATCAATACAATGCACTTAAGCAAAAAGGTAGTGTTGCTTTCCCCGCACCCACAATACCCAGACTGGAAGCATTCCGCCTCCAAGGCTAATGGACATGAAAGAAATAAATGTGCAGCATAATAATGATCAACATTACATATAGCACAAAATGGATTTACCTCAACATATCATAATAGTCGAAGGTTTTTGGTAGGGAGGCAACTAAAGCATACTCTCCCATAAAAAAAATTGTACTTTTGGTGGGATTTGCAAATGCCAAATAGAATTCTAAAAAACAACACTTTGACTCTGCTTCTGATTATGAAGACATTGCATTAGCCTCCTATAACATTCCTTTGACATTCCTATTAAGAAACTAACAAGGGATGTCACAATATACCTATATACTTGTACATTCAATTTTAGATAAATATTAAAGTTAATGTCAGTAAAAATTTTGACAGAGTCTCTCCTAAAATTTGACATATCTTCTCAAATCAAAACACAATCTGCAAAAGAAAAACACCCCCAATATTTCATTCATTCAATCTTAACCCTAACTTCAATAATCTGTTATCTATCATCCACAATTTAAATCAAATACCTTTGATTTTATCAAGATTTTTAGTCCATTAGACATTTATCATAACTAATATATCTTAATATAAAGTTTATCTCAAACCATGATATAAAAGTATATAATACTCTAGGTTAAATATAATTATATAACTGTCATTATAGGTACAATACTGCTATGTGAATAAAGTTAAATGCATAATACAAAACTTTTTATCAACCACCTTCTGATCTATAGTTGATCTTGAAATTCTATAATTCACTCAGTTGGATCTATCTTACCCGTCTGATCTGCGAGTCAGAAATAATCTAACACACTAAGCAATGCTTGGTGGTGCTTGCATACTCATAATTTGCCAAAATTATAACATAAAAAAATATTTATAATAACAAATGAAAATAAAATCTTCACTTTGATCATAAAGTAAATTAATAATTAATTTAATCAATTGAATTCAAATTACTTACCAAATTCATAATAAGCTCAAAATTTTCAATTAAACTTAAAAGAAAATTATCACTTTATAATTAGTTGTTAGAATATTATTAACTAAGATAAAAAAAATATTTACTTTATAGCTAGTGATTAAAATATTATTAACAAAGATAAAAGTTTCATAATACATTTACATTTTTCTCACAATTTTGTAAACAGTTATATCACACTTTACTCATTTTCATTAAATTTAATTTAATTTTTTTGCCCTCATATATTAATTTTAAAATCCTAATTTTGGATAACGGCAAGTAAATGCTCACTATAAAACATATGACCAATAATCTACTGATGGCATTAAATGTCCATTATCGCAGATGACACAAAGTATCTACTAATGACACGAGTGTTCATTATTACTGCGACATAAAGTGTCCAATAATGGCACAAAGTGCCTACTAACACTATAGACTTTCACTCTCTTCTGGCTAGTTATTCAATCCGATAACTAGATTTTTCATCAATACATTGGGCACTTTAATTATTTTTCTCATTCTATTCAATTTTCTCAATTATATAAATTTTTACTAAAGCATTACTCTTAGGTAAACACTTCTTTATTTTTCTCATTAATCAATTACATAATTAGAATATCCATTTCAACTAAAAATATTTTTTTAACTTAACTATTCCTTTCTTTATTATTCAATAGTCTTTACTTTAACCATACTTGTAAAGAAATACTTACTAAATTAAACTTAAACACATTATATTTAAAACATATTCACCAAATATATTTTAAACAATCATTTTAATTCTAAAACCTTAAATTTTTCCAGTACTAAATCTCTTTTTTTTTAAAAATTATACATATTTAAACATAAGTCTTAGGCACATACATAAACTTATATTTGAAGTTTCATATTTTTCTAAGTTCTTTTATTATATTTAAAAAATTATATTTTTCAAACCTATATATTCTGTTTTTACAATAAGTTTACTGGCAGTGCTCAATTTTAATTTTATTTAGTACCAATATTTATAAAAATTAAAAAAAATTTAACCATATAACACAAACATATATAGGAACTTTCACCTAAAATTTAGATTTTTATATGCTCATTTACCTTATTTTTAAATTATATTTACTTAACTTTACAGATTCTGGTTTTATAGTCACTATTATGGCTGTTTTATTTTTTGATTTTATTTTTATAATTAAACCCATATTAAAATTTATTCAATTTTAATCATATTTCTTAAACATGTATATGATATAATATGTAAAATTTTAAATTTTTCTGGGTTATTTTACTATAGTTTCTAATTAAGTTTCACAAACTCTAAAATTTTGGCTCTACTGGCATAGTCATGATAGCTTATATTCTTCCTTTTCTTTTATATTAAATAATCTTTAAAAATTATAAAATTTTATATACCATCTACTAACACATAGATAAACTTGCAAGTAAAATTTTATAATTTTTAAAATTTTATAATTTTAAACCTTTATAGGTTAGTCTAAAAATTTGGACAAAATACTTTATAATTAATTCAATTAATATGGTTCAACTAGCTTCCATAAGCATTAAAAATAAAAAAAATTAAATAATAGCAAACTATTAAGACACATGCACAAATCTCTTTTCAAGGCAATTCTTCCTCTCTCTTCCTCAAATTTTTTTGAATTTTGGTGGTGATTTTAGTGTATCTAACCTAATTTAATGAATTCTACTAAAAATTTTGAGATATATATGAATTTTTCTCAATTTTCTACTTAGATTTAATGGAAGAATAAGAAAAATAAAACATTTTAGCTATGGATGGAGGTGAGATCGGTTTGGCTTGGAGGAAGAAGAAAAAAAATGATTTTTATTTATTTATATATATTTTTTATTATAGTTTTAATTAAATAAGGTGGGTTCACCGTAACTCCAGTACATCCACTTTCTTAATTTATTTCTAAATTCAACTTTTAATTCTGTAAAATTGTAAAAATAATTTTTTTAATTAATTTAAATATCTATTATCTATATTTCACATCCCAAACTTAATTAAATTCCAATTCTATGCCCAACATGGCATTTTTTTAAAGCTTTATCACTTAATGATTCTTTTACAGAAATACTTATTAAGTCTATATCCAAATTAAATTTTTAACTTTTTAAGACTTAACTTGTAACACCCCCTACATAGTCTATACACTTAACTACATAGGTAATGTTACTTAAGTACTCATACTTATTATAAGATTAATATAATTATTGTCTCTTAAGAGAAGTACCATGATCATACCCGCATTACATTCATATATACATATATTTAATATTTAAAAACCCTTACTAAGTTACATTGTACCTATTGTTTTAATTCTCTAACTACCCACAAGCTTATAAAACCGTCATACCAAAGTTATAAAGTACTACTATATGAACCATACATGATACAATATTTATAATATTACTCTTTGAACCTTTGTGATGCAGTTGATTAGGAACGTATGTCTCTCAATTTGCAGTTTCAACTCTTCTTATTTGATCTGCGCATCAAAAAATAATCCTAACACGCTAAGCAAAGTTTAGTGGTGTCTATGTATTTATAATATTTTAAGAAAATTTAAAGGAAAGAGAACTATACATAAAATAATTTAGAAACAATGGAAATTATCACTTTTAGAACATTAAATGAATAAATTAATAAATTTATTGAAACTTAAAATACTAAACATGATTAAATTCATAATCAGTTAATTTAACAACAACCATATAACACATTATTTCAATATAGATAACTTCATTAAATATGCTCATACACATTGAACTCAGATCATAGGTTTGGATAACAGATCATTATTGGCAATTTAATGCCAAATCTCAAGAATGTATAATAGCAAATATGCTCACTGTTATTAATGATACAATGTGTCCATTAATGGCACGATGTGCCCACTATCACTATAGATATCCTCCCTCTAGCTAGTAATTCAATCCTAAAGTAAATCTAAAATCAATATGATTTAGGCAATTCATTAGTTTTTAATTAATATTATATTATGTATATCACTTCAATGGAATAATTCTTTGATTAACATTTTGTATTACACATATTTATCATATATTCAAAATTTATTACACTTTTTCATGCTTTTAACACATATACATGAATTCTTCACACAAAGGTAATTTATTAGCTTTCTAGTTCATTTTATTTTATTTTTTTAAATGTGTGTTTAAGTTTGTTTGAAGTTTTACAATTTAGTTTAAAGCATGAACATGTGTAAAATGAAGCTTTAATTCAATTATTGAAGCCAATTTGGAGGGAACGGTATTGGACACGACCAAGTTATGTTCAATGACTTGGTTGTGTCTCTCATAAATGAAAAATAAAAATTTTGACAGTCACCTGACACACCCAATGACTTTGTCGTATCACTGGTCGTGTCTCTTATTAAAGAAAATAAAAATTTTGACAGCATGTGACATACGAACCTAACTTGGCCATGTCACTAGTTATGTCATCTGACACACCCACTGACTCGGCCGTGTGTCACTGGTCTTGTCTCTCATCAAAGAAAATAGAAATTTTTGACAATATGTGACACACCCACTTGATTTGGCCCTGTCACTAGACATATCCACTGACTTGGCTGTGTCACTACTAAAATTTTGTATTTTTGCATACTCAGTCACTTAAACATAAATATATTCAAGATTTATGATAAAAATGAATCAAAAACTAATTTTTTGACATAAAAAGAGTCTATATCAAATGCTTTACTCAAACATTAATTAATCAATTTTTAACCATCACTCATGACTAAAAACAACATCAAACCAATTGTTTCTTTTAAAGATTGAATTAAGAATCATACTCATCACTTATAAGTTCCTTTAATTTATTTTTCACTCATCAATCCATTTAACCAATACTTTAAAATAACAATTCATTTTAGATGACTCAATCAACTAATTCAAATATTGAAATTCATAGAAATTGAGATATTTACAAATTAAAAATACAAAAGCACATACCTCTTTCAAAATTCCTCCTCTTCTCTCTATTGCCTCTTTTTCTTTGATAACTTGTAACACCCCGATACTCCATATAAGTACTATATATATACCTGGTATACATACAGTAAGTATATAAAGTATAAGGATGTCACTTTTCTTTACAATTTTTTTTAAAACCTTTAACAGAGTTCAAACCACAATACATTAATTTAAAGAACATTTACAAAATCATTATACTTTTAATGATCTTACATATATATAATAATCTTATCTTTATCATGACTTCATTTATACATATAAATACACTCTTGTCAGAAATACATCATAATTAAAAGTTATACATGTATGCATTACCCTCTAGTTGGTCTCGACAAACTCTTACTCTTCTCGTGGCATAACGAAAGACTTCATATTTTCCACCTAGACACCTGCGCGATTACACATCCGCGCTAAGCCCGAGAGCTTAGTAGTACAAATATAAAATATAAACATATATTATAAAAATTCTAACATACAATGATATATCAATTCCATGTACCATTAGTTTCTTATCATGTTTTTCCTTTTTAATTGCACCTTTCATATATCTCAACTAATTTCATATATTATATACGTATATACATATCACTATCACCAACCACAATCCATTACTAATACTCACAATCAATATGTCAATATACACATTACATATCATACTTCATATCATTATTTTATTCACAATTCACCAATCATGAATCACATTTCCAATAAAAGCAATCATTATACCATTCATGAATCACATTAAACAAAGACAAGCATGGGCCCACAACACACTAATATGCCATTCCATTTTTCAGAGTTAATGCTTTGGTTTTGTTATCACATTTATCATTATCATAAACCCAACTAGGCTTCAAGGATTAGATTCAACCAAGCTTCAAGGGGAACAAAGTATGCTAAGTATCAACCCAACTTGGCTTCAAGAACCAACCCAACCTAGCTTCAAGGGTTGTAACATCTCAATTAGGCTTCAAGGATCAAATCCAACCTAACTTCAAGATATTGTTACCAATATTAGGCATGCCACCAACAACAAACTCTGAAAATGGAATAACACATTAGCCACACAATTCATTTAGCAATCTCACTCTCAATTGAATCATCATAGCCAATCACAATGGCTTCACATCACATTTGAGTTATCATAGCCAATCACAATGGCTTCACATCACATTTGAGTTATAATAGCCAATCACAATGGCTTCACATCACATTTGAGTTATCATAGCCAATCACAATGGCTTCACATCACATTTGAGTTATAATAGCCAATCACAATGGCTTCACATCATATCCTTCACATTTTACATATAGCATCATTGATATAACATCACAAAGTACATTATTCATATAACACATTACCATTCACAAGATTCACAATGCATAAAACATAACATTGTTCATATAGTATCATATGCATCATCATTATCATCAAATGTACATATCCTTCACATCATTGATATAACATTACAAAGTACATTATTCATATAATACATTACCATTCACAAGATTCACAATGCATAAAACATAACATTGTTCATATAGTATCATATGCATCATCATTATCACCAAATGTATGTTCAATCTCAACAATGCAAGAAGAGCAAAGAACAATCACAGTAGCTAACACACTCAAGGGACATGCCCAAGCTTGTGGCCGTGTCTCTCAACCAAAAGCTCCAACACGGCCAAGACTCCCCTAGCTTGGCCGTGTCTCCCTTAAATCCAAAGAAACCAAAATGAAAGAAATCAGGCAGTAGCAGACACAGTCAAGGGACACGGCCAAGCCAGTGGCCGTGTCTCTCCAAAATTGATCCAACACGGCCAAATTTCCTTAAACTTGGCCATGTCTCCCAAAAATCTTTAGTCCTGCCCGTGTATCTTCTTTAGTTTGGCCGTGTCTCTCATGAATGAAAACCCTAAACATGGCCAAGTCTCTTTTTCTTGAATTAAAACACATTATGCACAACATAACCTCATTCAAATGGATATAATCAATGTCATTAACACTTATTTTACATATTCATCACAATATTCACATTAACAATACAGTTAATCACTTACCATTTCAAAACCCTAAAATCAACATCACTCTTATTCTTTCAATATCAACATCCACGTAACTTACCATCTTCAAACCAAAAACCAACACCAATTCAATCTTTTTAACTTACACTTAATTTCAACACTTATAAACACATCTCAAACACACCAAATCATAATATCAACAAATCACAACTCTCCTCAAACACAACTTCAAAATAACAAAGGAAAACAAGAGAGTACTTACCATAATTGAGGAAATTCCACAAATCTCCAACTTAATCCTTTAATTCTTCCTTCAATTTGATTATAGAATTTAGAACACCACTCTTGCTCTCTCCTTCCTTTGGTAGCCGGCCACACAAAATGAGAAGAGAAGAAAAATAAAGACAAGCCAAACTTCTCTTCTTCTTTAAATCTCCACCAAGCAATTCTAACCAAGCAATTACCTAAATGCCCTCATCCATTTAACTTAGCTTCTTTCACTTATATGCCCATTTAAGTAATTTCACATATCACAAATAAAATATCTTCTTCCCTTGACTCCTCATTTGACCAACATATATGTTATATATATATTAACATATATACAACATATACATTCCATTAACACAATCATTTCCTTTGCAAAAACATAAATACATTTAATTCAAATCAAACAACAATTGTATTAAAACTTCTAGGGCATACATTGGGATAGTACATAACTTATTGATAATCTCACCTTTTCTAACTTATTCTTCTAAAACTTATAATTATATGTAATATACTTTTGGTTATTATTTGATTTGAAGAAAGAAAGATGAAGAAAATGAGAAAGATGGTAGAAGTGGTGGTGATTGGCGTGGATGAAGATGAAAGAAGAGAAAAGAAACTTCTACACACACATGTTTATATATCTATATGTTAATTAAGTGAGGACATGCTCACAATAATTATGGTGTACCCTCACTCTTAACTTTTATATCTAATTTAATTTGTAGTCCCATAAAACCATAAAAATAATTTCTTCAGTAAATTTTAAAATCCATTGTTCATTATTTTCTACTTATATCATTTATCCAGATCACTTTTATCACTATACACTATTAATTATCAATATTAATTAATAAGTTCACTGTTTAAAATTTTAAACATTACAATTCTCCCCCACTAAAGAAATTTCATCCTGAAAATTTACCTGCTATGGACGCTTGAAATAATTGAGGGTATTATTGTCTTATTATTTCTTCACTTTTTCAAGTGGCTCCTCTATCGAATGAATTCTCCATAACACTTTCACTAAAGGAATGTGCTTATTATGCAACTCCTTTACTTCAAGAGCTAAGATAGCCACCAGTTCTTCTTGATAATTTAAATCTGGCTAAATTTTAATGGACTCTGCTTGAATCACATGTGAATGATCTGATCTATATCTTCTAAGCATTGACACATGGAATACATTATGAATGTTAGCCAGTTCTGGAGGCAAAGCTAGTCGATAGGCTACTGGACCTATACGTTTAAGTATTTCATATGGTTCAATAAACCTAGGACTTAGTTTACCTTTCTTTCCAAAGCGAAGAACCTTCTTCTGCGGTGATACTTTCAAGAATACCTTATCTCCTACACTATATTCAATGTCTCGTCGTTTCAAATTTGCATATGATTTTTGTCTATCTACTACAATATTCAATCGACCCTATATAAGCTTCACTTGATCTTCAGTTTGCCTTATGAGATCAGGTCCCACAAGTTTGCTCTCATTCAATTCCATCCAACACAATGGAGTTCTACACTTCCTTCCATAGAGAGCTTCGTATGGTGCCATCCCAATACTCATTTGATAACTGATATTTTAGGCAAATTCTACTAAAGATAAATATTTATCCCAGCTACCTTCAAAATCGATTACACAACTTCTAAGCATATTCTCAAGTGCTTATATTACCCTTTCCGATTAACCATCAGTCTGTGGATGAAAATGCAGCACTAAAATGAAGTTGAATACCCAATGCTTTCTGAAAACTTTTCCAAAATCTCGAAGTAAAGCGAGGATCTCAATATGAAATAATAGACATCAATACTTTATGAAGCTTGATTATCTCATTAATATACAATCCAGCAAGTCTATCCATCGAATAATCAACTCGAATGGGAAGAAAATGAGCTGATTTGGTTAATCGATCAACAATCACTCAAATTGTAAAATGCTTCTCTTGGGTGTTCGGAAGGCAAGTCATAAAATCCATAGTGACTTTATCCCACTTCCATTCTGGTATTGATATAGGTTGTAAAAGACCTGATGAAACTTGATATTCTGCTTTGACTTGTTGACACACTAAACACCGAGTCACGAATTCAGTAATATCTCTCTTCATATCAGGCCACCAATAATGAGACTTCAAATTTTAGTACATCTTATTGCTTCCGGGATGTACAATATACATAGTAGTATGAGCTTCATCAAGTATACATTCTTTTAATTCCTTCACAGCAGGTATATATAATCGACCTCTATAATACAATCCACCATCTTCTAACACAACATAATATGACTTTTCATATTTATGCACTTGTTTTAACATTTCTAATAACTTTTTTTTATTTTATTTCTGAGCTTCTATCACTTTTTGCTTTATGGTTGGTTCAACCCTCAATTCTGCCAACATAATACATTGTATCATTTAGTTTATTTAATTTATATATACATATAGTATTATAATATTCTATATACAACATATCTATTAAAGTCTTTCGACTTAAAGCATCAATTACTGCATTAGCTTTTTTAAGATGATAGTCGATGATATAATCATAATCTTTGATCAATTCCATCTACCTCCTCTGCCTTTAGTTTAGTTCTTTTTGTGTTGACAAGTATTTCAAACTTTTATGGTAAGTGAAAATATAGCACCTTTCGCCATACAAGTAATGTCGCCAGATCTTAAGAGCAAATATAATAGCAACCAATTTCAAATCATGTGTAGGATAATTCAATTCATGAGATTTTAATTACCTAAAAGCATAAGCAATTACTTTACTATCTTGCATCAATACACAACTGAGTCCCTAATGAGAAGCATCACTATAAATCACATTGTCTTTACCTGGGGTCGGTTGTGTTAATATGGGTGCTTCAGTCAACATAGCGGTCAATTATTCAAAACTAGCTTGACCCTGATCATTCCACTCAAATTTAGTTTCTTTTCTAAGGAGCTTAGTTAAAGGAAGTGATATCTTCGAAAATCCTTGTACAAATCTTCTATAATAACCAGCTAACCCAAGAAAACTTCAAACTTCAGTTATATTCTTTGGTCGATGCAAATTTAAAATAGTCTCAATTTTACTAGAATCCACATGAATACCATTACCTAATACTACAAGACCTAGAGATGCCACTTCCATCAACCAAAAATCACATTTCAATAGTTTAGCATACAATTGATTCTCCCTCAGTGTTTGTAGTATAATTCTTAAATGTTTATCATGCTCCTCTTTATTTTTAAAATAAACCAATATGTCATCAATGAAAACAACTACAAACTGGTCTAAATAGGGTTTGAAGACTCGATTCATCAAGTCTATAAAAGCTGCTAGAGTATTAGTTAAGCCAAAGGGTATAACAAAAAATTCATAATGCCCATATCAAGTTCTGAAAGCTGTCTTCGAAATATCTACCTCTTTAACTTTCATATGATAATAACCCGATTTAAGATCAATCTTAGAGAAAACACATGCTCCCTTCAACTGATCAAACAAGTCATCAATCATAGGTAACGGGTACTTATTCTTAATAATCACTTTATTCAATTGCCGATAATTTATACACAATCTCAGGGTACCATCCTTCTTCTTCACAAATAAAATCGATGCACCCGAATGTGATACACTAGGTCTAATAAAGCCCTTATAAAGTAATTCTTGAAGTTGCACTTTTAACTCTTTTAACTCTGGATGTGCCATTCTATAAGGTGAAATAGAAATTGGTGTCATAATTAGAACTAAATTAATAACAAATTCTATCTCCCTCTCCGGTGATACTCTAGGTAATTCCTTTGAAAAAACATGTGAAAACTCACACATTGTAGGTATATCTTCCAAAGCCTTGCTTGAATGTCGTGTATCAATAACATAATCAAGGTAAGCTTCACACCTCTTCCTAACCAACCTTTTAGCTTTGGCTGCAGTAATCAAACTAGAAGGGTAAATTTATTTTTCTCATCGGACCATAATTTTACCATAATATGGATCTTAAAAGTCACAACTTTACTACAACAGTCCATAACTATTTGATGTCGGGACAACCAATCCATTCCCAAGATTACATCAAAATCATGGAATGAAAGTTCAATCAAAT
This sequence comes from Garcia nutans, assembly GCA_947685225.1. NCBI lineage: Eukaryota > Viridiplantae > Streptophyta > Magnoliopsida > Malpighiales > Euphorbiaceae > Garcia > Garcia nutans. Next base: position 7,992,834 of record CANTUV010000013.1, read on the forward strand.
CAACAAGAAGTTCTATATCATAAACTCTAATTGGATAATTTTGATATACTTTGTTTACCTTCACTCTATAGCCTAAGGGGTTAGTAACTTCTATCTCATAATCAAGTTTATCAACACATATTTTCTTGCTTGAAGCTATAATTGTACATATATAAGAATATGTGGAACCAGGATCTAACAATGCATACACATCAATACCAAGTAAAGAAAATTTACCAACTATAACATCAGGAGCATCCTGGTCCTTTACTGTTTCAATGGCATAAGCCCTAGCTGAAGCTCTGCCTCGAGTCTGAGGCATGTCCAATGTTTCAGATTCTCTCTGCTGACTAACACTAGGTCGATCACTTCTACCTGTCTTACGACCTGTTTGAGACTTATGCACAGAACTCTATCCTTCAATAACTTCAAGTTCTTTTATCATTAGACAATCTCTAATTTTATGCTATGAAGAACCACATTTCAATCAAAGTCCCTTTTCGATACCAGCAATCTTCACTTGCATGACCCTTAACACAATATTGACAAGGTGTAGTAACTGCCCTTGAAGATGAGCCTATAGCAACTCTAAACCTACCACCTCTAGACCTCTAAAAACTAACTCCACCTTCCTTTATGAGACCTCTGAGTTTGGGCTTGAATATTTCTCTGTCTTTTCTGGCCACCTTGTTGCTGTTCACTAGAAAATCCTTTCTTTGATTATTGTCTTCTTCCTTACTCTTGTTTAATCTCATTTTCTATAGCAACTGCAGCATTAATAAGAGTGAAAAACTCTTTAATCCTCATAGCCACTAAATACACCAAGATCTGACTGCTCAAACCCTGTTCAAACCGCTTACATTTCTCTTCCTCATATGAAACTAACTCTAAAAATTATTTGCTGAGGCAAACAAACTGCCTCTCATATTCAGACATAGATGACTACCTTTGCTTAAAATACAAAACTCCCGATGCTTCTCCTTTAAACAAATCTCACTAATATATTTCTTTTTAAATTTCTCTTTGAAAAATGCCCAAGTGAGTCTACATATAGGTACACCTTTCTGCTTTGTATCCCACCAGGAATAAGCTTGTTCTTGCAATAAGGAAAATGCACACTCTAATATTTTCTCATCAGTGCAATGTAGAAAACAAAAAACTTTCACAATCCTCTCCATTTAATATTCTGCTACTGAAAACTCATCAGTATCACAAGTTTTAAAATCTTGTGCTCCCAATTTTCTAATTCTTTCCAATAGAGATCTTTGGGGTACTGGCGGTGGAGGCTGTGTAGGAGGAGCAACTCCTACAATTTTCTTAAGAACTTCCCCCATATTTCTCACAAATTAGGGATCTAAGAGAATTTATTTCGTAGAAGGTTCCGATGGCTACTGATTCCCTACACTTGCTTAACTGTGTGAGGATTCAGCTTGTTCCTCTGCACCTTGATGGGATTCAGATGCCATCTTATACCTTTAAACATTGAAAATCAACCGCATCAAATATTTATTCAATTATATAATTCACATAGCAATGACAATTATATTTCTCTTTTCTTTTAACCCACAAACTTAGGACTGCCTAAGTTAAATAGTCTATACACTTAACTACTTAGGTAATGTTACTTAAATAATCATACTTGTTATAAGATTAATATAATTATTGTCTCTTAAGAGAAGTACCATGATCATACATGCATTATATTCATATATACATACATTTAATACTTAAAAACCCTTATTAAGTTACATTGTACCTATTGTTATAATTCTCTCACCACCCATAAACTTATACAATTGTCATATCAAAATTATAAAGTACTACTATGTGAACCATACATAATATAATATTTATAATATTGTACTTTGAACTTTTGTGATGTAGTTGGTTAGGAACGTATATCTCTCAATTTGCAGTCTCAACTCTTCTTATTTGATCTGCGTGTCAGAAAATAATCCTAACACGTTAAGCAAAGTTTAGTGGTGCTTATGTATTTATAATATGCAAAAAAAATTTAAAGAAAAGAGAACTATACATAAAATAATTAAGAAACAATCGAAATTATCACTTTTAGAACATTAATGAAGAAATTAATAAATTCATTGAAACTTAAAATACTAAACATGATTAAATTTAGAATCGGTTAATTTAACAACTATATAATACATTATTTTTAATATAGATAACTTCATTAAATATACCCATACACACTGAACTCATATCATAGATTTGGATAATGGGTCATTATTAGTAATTTAATTTAACACCCCTATACTCCGTATACGTACACAGCATGTTATTATGATCGTAATATACGTATACTGAATATAGGAATGCCACGGTTTACTAACAAACGACTCACTTCTTTTAAATAATATAAGCAGACTCAAAACATTTAAGTTATATTATAAAACACAAAAAATAAAATGTTTATTCAAAACGCAGCGGAAAATATAACAAATATTTACAAATACATATACCTCAAAACTCAAGTTTTACAAAACATAAAATATATATATATACATGTTTGGCAGTATGTCTTTGATCTTTAAGCTCCAATATCAACACCTCAAAATCTAGACTCTACTCGGCCTAGAGGAACTCTCCGGTTCTTCCCTGTCACCTGCGCGACAAATCACACCCGCGCTAAGCCAACGGCTTAGTGGTATAAACTACAATAATACTATGCTTCAATGCAATGCCATTGTCACACAATCAATTTTCATACACCATTAAAAAGGATATTATATTTTAAAACCTTACATTGTTCAATATCATATTAAAACATTCATGTTGTATCTTCATAGTTTTATTACTCAACATAGCTTCCCATGCCACATTCATAAACATATTACACATCATGTATCTCATTATTCATTGGTTTCACAATTCAAGAATCATATTAAAAACAAAGACAAGCATGGGCCCAAAAGACACTAATATGCCATTCAACTTTCAGAGTTAATGTTTTGGTTCAATTATCACATTTTTCATTATCATTATCCCAACTAAGCTTCAAGGATTTAGGTTCAACCAAGCTTCAAGGGGAACAAAGCATGCTAAGTATCAACCCAACTTGGCTTCAAGAACCAAACTCAACCTAGCTTCAAGGGTTGTAACATCTCAATTAGGCTTCAAGGACTAAACCCAACCAAGCTTCAAGGGGAGTTAAGCATGCTAAACTTCAACCCAACTTGGCTTCAAGGATCAAGCCCAACCTAACTTCAAGAGATTGTTACTATAGGCATGCCACCAACAACAAAACTCTGAAAATGGAATAACACATTAGACACACAATTCATTCATTATTTCATTATCAATTTCATTCTCATTTTCTCATCATCACTTAGGCAACCATGCCTCAATCATCTCATTTGCATCATTATCATAATAGCCAACAACCATGGCTCCTCATCTCATCAATAGAGTATACATAATTAAATGCATTGAATATCATCATCTAGGCAAACATGCCCCACTTATTTCATTTGAATCATCATAACCAATCATATTGGCTTCACAATTCATTATTCAAATGTATACAACCAATTGCATTAACATATATTTTAAATGCTCATCAATTACTCACATTATACAAATCATAATATTCATCAAATGTATTAACAATGTAATCAATTACTTAACATATGTACAACCAAATATGTTAAGTATTAAAGTCATGTAAATGTATACAACCATGTAGTTTGTACTTACCTCAAAACCAACTCACACCAATCTATACACTTCCTCTTCCAAGAATCCTTCACACTTAGGTTAGGTCAACTCACCCTCTTCACAACCTAATTCAAAAAGAAATAATACACACTCACTTAGAAATACACAGGAGATAGTAAGACTAAGAACCAACTAGGGCAAACTCTACACATGACACGCTCAATAACACGGGCGTGTCCCTGACCGTGCCCTAAACTCACAACACAGAAGCTTTGACACGCTCAGAACCACGGGCGTGTCACTGAACGTATAATACATTCTGTTTCACAGAAACATTGACACGTCCAACAACATGGGTGTGCTCATGGCCGTGTCAATCATTCACCCACACAGTAGCTATGACACGCTCAGTGACATGGGCGTGTCACCGGACGTGTAAATGCTACTGCAACACATAACCATTGACACGCCCAAAGACTTAGCCGTGCTCATGGGCGTGTCAGGCCAAAAATACAGATTCCGGCAACAACAACCTCACATCCAACAATCTTCTTACTTCCATCATTTCCCCTTCAAACAAACTTAACTAAACACACCCAAAAATCATAACAAACATGCAAAAACACAAAAACAACTCAAAATATACATCAAACACAAATCATAACCATCACCACAACCCAAAACACAACCACCACACTTTCTCTTCCAACAAACTTACTCTTTCCTTCAATCCAACCCTAAAAATCCAAAATCAATTGAACCAACACCCTTAAACACACCACAATCAAACAAACACATATCAACCACAATCTCAACTCACAAACTCAAAGAAAATCAAAGAATCAAGTGGAAAACTTACCAAAGATGAAGAAACTCTTAAATTTCCAACTTGATCACTTGAATCTTCCTTCAATCTTGAGTTTGGATGATCAAATCTCTCTCTTGCTCCCTTGCTATGGAGTGCCGGCCAAAACAAAGAAAAGAAAAGGAAAGACAATGGCCACGAAGAAGAAAGAAAGAAAGAAGAAAACAAAGAAAACAAAGTCAAACACTCAACCTTCTCTCTCCTCAAAACCCTCTCCTCCAAGCATTTAATATTAAAATAATCCAATTAATTCTCTTCCATTCATTTAACTTTTTCCCAATTTCCATTAATTAAATAAAATCAATAAATATCTTCCTTTGACCATCCCATTTTGACTTGTGTATACACTCTTTCTTAAATTCTTTTCTCTTTCCCATTAAACACATGTATTAAATCCAAATACAACAACAATTATACCAAAACTTTTAGGGTGTACTTTGGGATATTACATTTAATGCCAAAATCTCATGAATGTATAATGAAAAATATGTCCACTATCACTGATAACATAATTTGTCCATTAATGGCACGATGCACCCACTATCACTATGGATATCCTCCCTCTAGCTAGCCATTCAATCCCAAACTAGAGCTAAAATCAGTATGATTTGGGAAATTCATTAGTTTTTAATTAACATTATATTATGTATATCACTTCAATGGAATAATTCTTTGATCAACACTTAGTATTACACATATTTATCATATATTCAAAACTTATTACACTTTTTTCATGCTTTTAACACATATACATGAATTCTTAACACGAGGGTAATTTTATTAACTTTCTAGTTTATTTTATGTTATTTTTTTAAATGTGTGTTTAAGTTTGCTTGAAATTTTATAATTTAGTTTGAATCATGAATATGTGCAAAATGAAGCTTTAATTAACTTGTTGAAGCCAATTTGGAGGGAGAGGTATTGGACACAGCCAAATTATGTTCAATGACTTGGCTATATCTCTCATCAATGAAAAATGAAAATTTTGACAGCATGTGACACACCTACTTGACTTGGCCATGTCACTGGTCGTGTCAGCTGATATATCCACTGACTTGGCCTTATCTCTTATGATAGAACATATAAATTTTGATAGCATGTGACACACTCACCTGACTTAGTCGTGTCACTGGCCGTGTCACCTGACTCGTCCACTGACTTGGCCGTGTCACTGGCCGTGTCTCTCATAAAAGAAAATAGAAATTTTTTACAGCGTGTGACACACCCACTGACTCGGCAGTGTCACTATGTATTTTTGCACACTCAACCACTTAAACTTAAATATATTCAAGATCTATGATAAAAATGAATCAAAAATTAATTTTTTGACATAAAAGAGTCTATGTCAAATACTTTACTCAAACATCAATTAATCAATCTTTAACCATCACTCATGGCTAAAAACAACATCAAACCACTCATTTCTTATAAAGATTGAATTAAGAATCATACTCATCACTTATAAGTTCTTTTTAATTCATTTTTCACTCATTAATCCATTTAACCAATACTTTAAAGTAACAATTCATTATAGATGACTCAATCAACCAATTCAAATATTAAAATTCATAGAAATTCAAATATTTATAAATTAAAAATACATAAGCATATACCTCTTTCAAAATCCCTCCTCTTCTCTCTTTTCCCTCTTTTTCTTTGATCACTTGTTGATAATCTCATATTTTCTAACTTATTCTTCTAAAACTTATAATTATATGCAATATACTCTTGATTTTTATTTGATTTGAAGAAAGGAAGATGAAGAAAATTAGAAAGATGGCAGAAATGGTGGTGATTGGTGTGGATGAAGATGAAAGAAGAGAAGAGAAACTTCTACATACACACACATGTTTATATATCTATAGATTTATCAAGTGTGGGCATGCTCACAATAATAATGGTATACCCTCACTCTTAACTTTTGATTCTAATTTAATTTATAGTCCCCAAAAATTATAAAAATAATTTCTTCAGTAAATTTTAAGATCCATTGTTCATTATTTTCTACTTATATCATTTATCCATGTTACTTTTATCACTATGCACTATTAATTATCAATATTAATTAATAAGTTTACTGTTTAAAATTTTAAACATTACATAACTAACCCTATTCCTCATCTATTATAAATACTTAAATTACTCTTTACATTATACACAGCCCCATATTGGTATGATTCAAGAAGTCAATTTTAAAAATTTCAAAAATTACCTCCAATAGCAAGTCTTCACTAAAAATACACCAGTTTCATCCCAACTCCATATCCATTCATCTATAACAGATCTGATACTAAATGATATTTTTAGAATAAAGGTTATATCACGATCATTAAACAACTACATAATCATATCAACATCCCATGCTCTCTTTTGTAGCAAAAACAAATCACTCATAATGGCTGGATGTAAATTTTCTAGAAGCTCAGTTGAAACAAAGGGACAATCAGTATCAGGAAGTTAAGGGTCACTCACCACCTTGACCTCGGTCCCTAACCCAATTCTCCTCCCACAACTTGCACAAAGAATAGTCTAAGCAGCCAAAATACTTCGCTAGGCAAGGCTTGGGGTACTCCCCAAAGAAGCTTTCAAAAAAGATTTATGAGGATAATATTTTGCCTTTAGTACCAAGGCCAACAAGGGATGAGGGCAAGCCAATAATCTCCAGCCTTGCTTACCCCCAATAAGGCAAGATTAAATTCGTGTATCTTGCAAAAACCTAAGCCACCACTGCAAGAATGTTTTGATTTACTGACAAAAAATATATTATTGATAATTATCGATCGCATATCGAGAGAATGTGTAAAAAAATAAAAAATATACCGACAAATTATGAAGAAAAAATTTGTTGGTAAATAATAGTGCCAAAATCAATGCCATTTTTTGCCGAGTAAAATTATCAACAACTAAAGTTGTTAATTGTCAATAATTTGTGGCGCAAAGCTTTACCGACAAAATACACCAATCGAAAATATTATCTCTGCAATTTTTCGAGAGAAAAAAGAGTCTGTTAATATTACCTAGAGAGAATAATTTTCTCTCGGTATTACCAAGAGAAAAAAATCTCCTAGTAAACATACCCTATAGTGTCTCTTTAAATTTTATTTTTAACTTGAAATCATATAGTTATCCATTTTTTTTATGATTTTGGAAAGTCAAAATGAAATTTGAATTTCATTAATTCAAATATTTGTATTTTTTTCTAAAAAATATTACCGAGAGAACTTCTTTTTTAGAGAAAAAATTGCTCTCTTGATAATACTGAGAGAATTTCGAATTCTCTCAGTACACTTAATAAATTGGGATTTTTAAAACATGTGTCAAATAATAATATAGAATAATTATGAAATTTTTATTTTAAATGATGAATAATATTATTATACAACACATTGTTTTTATGGGTCATTAACTATATAATAATATTCAATATATATTAGTGGAAATAAATTTCAAATTTAAAATTTCTTATGTGATATTTTTACCATCTGTGAGCGGGGATTTTTACCCCCACTCCCGGTGGAATGGTTCTTGCGATTTCGGCACTGTTTAGGCTCGGGGCCTTAGAGAACACGAACCTAAGTCCGGAGAAAATGAAGTTGCCACCCGGACGAGCAGGGAAAAAGAAAGGGGTGGATGACTCGATTCCTAAGGAATCCCCAACCCCCTAATGAGTTCAAAAAGTTGGGTACGTGTGGGGAATGTGAGAAATGGCCCAGGACCCACAACGCCTGGTTCATTGGAACCGGCCTCCTTTACAAGTCTTAATTTTATAAAATTCTTAAATATAACAATATTATCTATATTACATGCAACAATTGAAATAAAGTATCGTTATATTCAAATCAAAGCAATGTCCAAGCAAATCAAATAAATGGACACTCATCCGAGAATGGAAACATGTCTTGACATCATCCATGTCTAAACTAATAGGACACCCACCAAAAGGTAGAAACATTTCCCTTACATTGGTCTAAAATATAAAAGCAATTTAAATTACATGATATTTAACTAATGAGGTACCCACAAAGTGGTAACATACCTCTTACAATATTTGAAAATAAAAAATAAATCGATAAAAGTAAATAACCATTCATAATAAATAAATCATTATCAAAGATATTGAACATTAATCAAAATATATAATAAACATTCATCCACGATAAATTAAATAGATCAAGTATTGAAATTAAATAAATCAACCATCAAAGTATATAATAAATTACATAATCAAATCTAAAATTAAATAAAGCAATAAATATATAATTTAGGGTTCGCATCTTAAAATAAGATTTTAGAATTTTAATTACTAAATTAGGGCTTTGGAAAAATGAAAGTTAAATACGCGGACTCATAATACACAAATGAATATTGACCCTTTCGACGAGCCCATACGGAGGTCCCGCTAGCCGGTTAGCTGGCAGGGGTCAAGGGGGCAGCGCCCCAGAAAATTTTGAAAATTGGTTTTTAGGGTTGTAGGTTTTGGTGTTGACAATTAAGATTTTAGGGTTTAAATTAACTAGTTTGGGGTTTTAAATTCAATGAATTAGGGTTTAGAAAAATTTAGAGTTTACTGTTTTGATTTTGAGAGAATTAGGATTTTTGGTGTTTCGAAAATTATGCTACTGTGATTTAAAATAAATAGGTTTGGTAACAGATTGTTATTTTGGTTTTTAGGGCTTAAGGAATTTGGCAAAACGATTTAAGATTTTTGGAAACAAAAGAAACGAATTAGGATTTTTAAGGTTTTTAAGAAATAGATTAGGGTTCTTAAGTTTTAGAAGAAACAAAAAAGTAATTTTAGGGTTTTTGAAAATAGAAGAGACGATTTAAGGTTCTAAGGTTTAGAAGAAATAAATTATGGTTCTAAGGTTTTTAGAATCAAAAGAAATAATTTAGTGATTGAAGCTACTGCAAGAGAAAAGAAAAAGAAATTAGATATTCAAACCTTCGTTTATTGGTTCCACCAAAAATTGCTTCTTGGATGAACAAGGACAAAGGCAAGATTGCCGCCTTTGATAGATTGATTGGTTGCTTGCCTCTTCTCTTCTAAAAAGTCCGATCAATTTGTAAAGTTCCAGTTCAAAATTCAAGTCCCAGTCCAAAGTCCGAGTCTCTTTTACTAAAATTTCTCCCCTTCTTTATGTGTTTTAGTCTTATTTATAGGAAATTTAGATGATTAATTTTAATTGTTTAAGGAAACTGTCTTTAATTAGGAAAAAAAAACCGAAACCAAATAGAATTTGATTTCGAAAAAAATTACGTCGGAAAAATTTTGCTGGCGAAAACTGCGTCAGGCTGCAAGGGGCTATGCGTTGAAAAATTGCGAGCGGCAGGCTGCGGGCCATTTCGTCCGCAGGAAAATCCTGCTGGGAAATGGCTTCCGTCGCCGATTTTTATTTTTATTTATTTGTTTATTATTATTATTATTTATTATTATAATAGTTTTTAAAAATTATAAAAAATAAATACTAAAATAAATATTATTTAATTAAGATAACATAAAAATTATTTTGGAATAAATAAAATAACGGACCGAACTGAGTAAAAAATTAAGGGTCTACACCATCTCTCTAATTAATTTAATAAATTATAATTTGTCTAGATAATAATTAGAGTATGAAATTTGAATTAATTCAAATATTTAGATATCTTAATTTTTTATTCTAAAAAAATTGCCTAAGTAATTACTAAAAGAAAATTATAATTCTCTCAGTACACTTAATAAATTGGAATTTTTAAAATATGTGTAGAACAACAATATAAAATCATTATGAACATTTTATTTTAAATGATGAATAATATTATTATACAATATAATGGTTTCATGCGTCTTTAATTATCTAATGAAATTTTATATATAATTGTAGAAAAAAATTATAAAATTGATTTTTTAAATATTATTTTTACTGTCTCTCTAATTAATTTAATAAATTGTAATTTTTCTATGTAATAACTAGAGTATAAAATTTGAATTAAGTCTTAATCCAAATAATTAGACTTCTTAATTTTTTATTCTTAAAAAGTTACCGAGAGAAGCTCACTTTTTCTCTGTAATTACCAAGGAAAAAATAGAATTCTCTTAGTAATATCGAGAAAAAATAATATTTCTCTCGGTGTTATTGAGAGAATTATGAATTTTCTTGGTACACTTGATAAATTAAAAATTTTAAAATATGTACATAATAATAATATAAAATTATTACAAAAATTTTATTCTAAATATTGAACAATATTATTATACAATACATTACTTTCATGCGTTTTTAATTATATAATAACATTCTATATGTACTTATAAAAATAAATTTCAAATGTGGATTTTGTTATGAGATATTTTTTTTATCTCTCTAATTAATAAATTATAATTTATCTAGATAATAATTAGAGTATGAAATTTAAATTGAGTCTTAATTTAAATATTTAGACTTTTAAAATTTTTATTCTAAAAAAATTATTGAGAGAAGTTTTCTTTCTCTCTATAATTATCAAAAAAAATTTTTAATTCTTTCGATAATGCTGAAAAAATTTAGTAATTTTTTAGGTATCATTGAGAGAATTAAAAATTCCCTCTATGCTTTTATTTGATATATTTTAAAATTTTGTACTTATATTTTTTAGAGACTTTAATTTAGTCGATAATTTACTTAGAGATTTTAGTACATGTCCGTAAAAATTGCTTTACATATAAAAACGTAATTTTCCTCCTTCCTTCTTCATTTTCTTAACCTAGCCGCTGCACATAGTCACTGTCTCTCTCTCTGCTCATAGATTCTTCGTAGGCAACGAGTTGGGCTCTTCACTCGTGAGTATTTCTTTCTTCCATCACCATGTTTATATTACAAATATCTCCTTTTCTACTTCGTTCTCCACATAATGAGAAGGTTCGTAACATAGGGATTGTATTGTAGCTTGTATTAATTTAGGGATTGCATTAATTTTCTTATTTGTTGTCATTTTAAGGTGGGAGGTGTGGTGATATTGATTATCAAGTGGTTGCTCTCACTGTTTACTACATGGATTTTTGTGGCTATGTTTCTCTGTAATCATAAATGGTTTTTTGGTTGGTTATTTGCTGTCACTTCAGGATAGGGTTCTAAAATTTTTTCTATTTTTTCCTTTTTATTCATTGATGGGCTTTTGAATTTATTATAGGTTACCAAATTAATTAAAGTTGAAATTTATTAGGTGATTGCATTGGAGAGGTGTTTTTGTCGGGTCTGGCTCATGTTTGGACGTTGATTATTGTTTTGAATCTTCTTCACAAGTCTTAATGGTAGTAGAAACACAATTTTCCTTTTCTAGATGAAAGGTATTGAGGCTTTTTGTAACTGGAATATTTAGTTCTGTTATTCGTTTGCTTTCTCATTGTGTATTTCTATTTGATTTAGGAAACGATTATTTGTGATTATTATTGCTCTAGTTTAATTATGTTTTAGGCATACTTATTGTCTATTTGGTGGGATTTTGTGGTTATGTTTCTTTAATTGTCATAGATTGATTATTTTCTGTCAATTTGGATACTTTTTCTATTCTTTCTTTTCCTTTTTAATAATGATTGACTTTTGGTGTTGTTTGGGTACCCATCAGTTAAAAATTGAAATCTATTAGGGGGTTTGGGGGGTTGTTATAATGTATTGGGTCTGGTTCTTGTTTGAATGATGATTGTTATGGATTGCCAATTTTGGGTTTTTTTTAAAAATTAATTTATAGACAATTATTTTACTTTATTGTGTTTCGACGTGTTGTTTATAGGTTACATTGGGCAAAATTCGGTTGAGTAAAAGGCAAAGAAGTTGGTCACTTAAATAAGCAAAAGGTACAAGACATTCCATATAATTTAATGTTTCCTTGTGTTGTTTTTTTCAATGCAGAAACATGCAGTTAGTTAATTTAGAGGAGATACTATGGGTTGTGCTAGATATCTTCTTTTGTCATGTCCATTTTCTAGAATGGAACATTAACCCATAGCATATCGTATTGCTTTCTGTATTGTCTGACATATTGGTGTTGTTGAAATTGATAATTATATTGCATGGTTATTTTATTGGAAACAAATAAGAATGAATTTTGTGGGGAATTTGTTATTGGTTTTGGGTTTTATGTTATTTGTTGCTTTTGCTATGTTAAAAACTAGAAAATAAAAGCTTCTAAGTGGATAAATTTAGATTGTGTTGGGTTCAGTATTCTTAGGAAAATGTAAAGTGATGTGGATTATGTTTGTTTATATAGAAAAACTGGTGATGCCAAATTAGGGTTGGTTGATCTTTTTCAAAGAGATGTGGGCCAGCGATTTGGTCGGCCAGCAAACAACAAATACTTAATTTATTCTTATTATAATAACTATACAAATACTTAATTTGTTCTTATTATAATAACTATAAAGATACTTAATTTTTTTCTTATTATATTAATTATTATTATTATAATAGGACTAATCTGAAAATTATAAAAGAAATTCTATTGTAAGTATTTTTAATTTTAATTATTTTAAAATTATTATTTTATTAATGAAGTTCAATACGTTATAAATTTTTAAAGAGGAAGGAATTGTCAATATTTAAATTTATGATCTTATATTATGAGACAAACATTTTATATTTTTCCTACTGCATTATCTTAAAGTGAAAAATGGGTTTGTCATTGTAAATTAATGTTTGTTTACACATCAGAAGGAAGAGCATGCTTAGAAAGAAAGATAAACTTATAATTTACAAACCTTATAAATAATGAAATTTTAAAAAGTATATATTTAGGCATATAATATTTCATAATGAACATGATAAAATATATTAGAAAATAATTAGGGTAAATTAATATTTCATAATGAACATGATAAAATATGTAAGTGTCTTATTATTGTATGGTATTATAGTGTGAAGTATTTGTTATAATAATTGGGTATATCGAATGTGAATTATTCTATATTTGTAATTTATATATATTATAGAAATGATCTATATATAGAAGTGCATGTGATTTGCATAATGTTGTTGTTGTCTGGGTGATATAAGGGTGAAATATTGGAAATGTTTTTTCATTTTAGGGATATTAAAAATTATGGTAGCTATTTTAGGGTAGATATTCTGATGAATTTTCCTTATAAATATAGATTAACTCTAAGTCTTTTCAAAATACTTTAAGAAGTTCATAATATAAAAAAATCTTAGTACCCGTTCGGTGAGTTTCTCATTGTTTATTACAAATGAAAATTCACTGAATTGTCTAATTTGGATAATTTAAAAATAATAATATATATCTTTATTAATTAGCATTTATGTGAGAGTTGTTTGCAAATATTATAGAAAATTGACAACATTTCTCTCCATATGTTATCTGAGTGCATACTAAATATTATAAATATCCAAAATTGGTGAGTTTTTTAAATTTTTATGATATTTGACATCGTGCACCTAAAGAACTTAGGGGAAATATTGCCTGTTTTTCTACAAGCATTATTGCAAAGTCTTGGAAGATGTTAATTAATATTTATATTGTGTTTCTGAATGAGTTAGATCCTACCCTTTTATTCTGCTGAATATAATTAAGAAGATAACTGTTCAAAAACAATATAAATAAGAATATACAATTTCACTAATTAAATATTTCATTATATATTTATATATAGGAAAAATGAATATAAATCGTGCTTAGATATACCAAAGGCTAAATCTAGATTGCACTATTAATATGATTTTTATCATTGGGGTTGAAGAGTTTGTTACTTTTGCTTGTAATCATAGGATTTTTTTTATGCAAGAAAGTAAGATTCGTTATCCATGTATCAAATGTCATTATAGAGCATTTCGGGAAGTAGATGATGTGAAGTTTCATCTAGTAAAATATGAGTTTGATCTAGATTATTTTATTTGGAATAGACATGGTGAAAAACAGTCTGTTGAAGGGCAGATTGAACAATAACACAATTCATTCAATATAGTTTTTGATAATCCATGTCGACAAATGATATCTGATGCTACTGAGCCTAATGCGTTTGAATGGGGCATACTAGATAATGTGGAATCTGGACCTAGTATTGCACAACATGAACCAGAGGAGAAGACTCTAAACTTAACAGCTCAATAATTTTATAATTTATTGAATTCATTAGATACCGAGTTGTGGCTCGGGTGTCAAAGACACACTTTACTATCAGATATGACACATTGTTTGAATATGAAGTTCGAGCAACATATGTCAGGAAAAAGGTTTTTGATTAATGGGTCCAGTATATTGAAGAGATACTACCGAAAGATAATGAAATGTTTGATAGTTTCTATCAAGCGAAAAAAATAGTTTAGGGTCTTGGACTGCCAGTGAAAATTATAGAATGCTGTAAGAATAGTTGTATTATTTATTAGGGTGAAGATGAGACATACATAATATGTAGGTTCTGTTCTGAACCAAGATTCAAACAATGCCAAGTTATAGGAAGACAAAAGTTTGTGCCATCTAAAACAATATATTATTTTTCACTTACCTCTATATTACAAAAATTACATGCTTCAAATGCTATAACAGGCCACATGAGATGACATTATGAGCATGAGCAATAAGATGGAGTCATGTGCTGTCCATCTGATTCGGAGGCATGGAAGCATTTTAATTGAACAAATCATGAGTTTGCAGCTGAATGCCGAAATGTTAGATTGGGTCTATGTACAAATGATTTTCAACTTTTTGGGTCAATGAGACAACAATACTCTTGTTGGCTAGTCATTCTCACTCCTTATAATTTGCCACCTTAGATGTGTGTGAAGGAGCAATATTTATTTCTTTCTATTCTTGTGCTAAGTCCCCAAACATCAAATTGATATATTTTTACAGCCTTTGATACAAGAATTGAGAATATTATGGGATGATGGAGTCATGACATATGATTGTTCAAAAAAGTAAAATTTTTGTTTTGAAAGCGGCACTTATATGGAATATAAGTGCTTTGCCAGCATTTGTGATGTTATTTGAATGGAGCACTGTGGGAAAATTAGCATGTCCTTATTGTATAAATAATATAGAGGCATTTACTCTTCTGAATGGGGGAAAAAATAAGTTTGATAATCACAGGAAGTTTTTGAGGGCAGATTATTAATTTAGAAGAAACATAAAATGTTTCAAAAAAAATATTACATTAAGGACAAAAGCACCGTCGTTGATAAGTGGGAATGAAATATTGTCTAAGATTGAGGAATAGGAGTTGAAAAGTTAATTGAAATTGATGAAAATGAGAGTAACAATGGACCGAGATGTATGGATTGGGGTTGGAAAAAAAGAGTATTGTAGACCTTTAATTTTAGCACAGTTCAAATTAGGTTCTACTTAAAAGGGATAAATTGAGTTTGGTTTCAATAAAAAGGTCTAAATAAAACCCAGTCCAATTTTTGAAGTCTGAATTAGATCCTGTCCAATTAAATTAAAGTTGAGCCTTTTTTTAAGAAAATCAAACCAACTCGGTTCTGTTGGCCTTGTCCAATTCGATATGAACCAAGCTCACATTGAATTGGTTAGCCCAAATAAGATATGAGTCTATAATCTCAGCTTAATTCAGTGTTATAATAAGGATTAAACTCGGATTAGCTGAATATTTGAGGACAGATTAGAAATTCTTAGCTAGAAGGCAACTTGATTAAAATCCTAATTTTGTCTATAAATAGAAAAATGAAGAATGCAGCAGACTACAAAATTAGAACAAATTTAATAAGCAAGAGACATAAGGCAATTAAAGGAAAAATGGAAAGCAAAATTAAGGCAGTAGCTAGCAACTTTCAAAATGTTGAAGTTCGGCCAAGACTTTAGTTGATCCAGGCTATCTAGAAGGCAATCTTGCAAACGATCAAGCTTGCTTCAGCTAATTCACCATGGAGGATCTAACAACGCACGTATGACCTCATTAACTTAGTTTATTTAGATTTCTATTGATTATCTTCATCTCAATTTGTGAATTAAACACACTGTTATGTTTCATTATAAATTTGACTTTGGAAACTTCATTCAACACACCACGAACTCAGTATTTAATTTGGTCCAAATCCTAATTACTGATTTTTATCTTAGTTAAATAATCCGAGACCCTAGTTTGCATATGAAACCCTAGCTTGCATATTAAATCTTAGTTTGCATGATTTAGTAAAAATTCTAGTTTAGTAAAAACCCTAGTTTGCATATCAAACCTAGCTTGCTTGTTCTAAAACCCTAGTTTGCATATTAAACCTTAGCTTGCATATTCTAAAATCCTAGTTTGCATGAATTAAACTCTAGATTAGGAAAAAACTATAATTATGATTTAAAACCCCAATTTGATTATCAAAACCATAGTTTGTATGAACAAACCCAAATTCTACATATTTGCATCTCAAATCCTAATTTTGCATGATTAAGCCCAAGTTTAGGATTCAAAACCCTAATTTATAAAATTAAACCCAAAATCGTGCAATTGAAACTTTAATTTGATGATGAAATCTTAATTTTATTAATATACTTCTATTTATTATTATGTGTAATTTTATTTATTATTATGTGCTTAATGATGGATGATGAGCTTTAATTTTTATTGCTTATGATAGATGATTGGATTATGTTTATTTATCTTTATTTGGGTTTTGAAAATGGTGTAAAAGATATATTTTCATTTTGTGGGTATCTTATTTAATTTATTTGTATAATTTAATTTATTTAAGGATTTTGGGACTATTGTAAGAGACACGTTTTCACCTTTGGTGAGAGTCCTATTTTATTTGTTCGTATAAATTTTGGATGCTTATAAATGTATGTTTTCATTTTGTATGAGTGCTTATTTTTTGGTGGTTTGATTAATAATATGTTTGTTTATTTCAATAATTGTATGTAATATAGATAATGTCATAATAATTTAAGAATTCAATAATATTTACATCTGAAAAGGATGCCGGTTCCAATAAACCGGGTGTTATGGAGGTGTTGGATCACTTCTTACATTTTTCATACATACTCAACTTTCCGAACCCAAGTAGGGGTTGAAGATTTCTTAGGAATTGAGTCATCTACCATTTTCTATTTTCCTGACCTGTCCGAATGACGACTTTAAATTCTCTTAGTTTAGGCTCTTATTCTCTAAGGCTCAGAGTTTAACAGTGTCGAAGGCGCAAGAACCATTCCACAGGTGCGACTTCACTGGGGATATTAGAAGTTGATTATGTTGGTCTTTATATTATTTTATTCTTTTATTATTATGATGTTATTCATTGCATAATTTAGATTTGCATTGTGTGTATTAGTTAGGATGCCTTGTGAAATCTGTGTTATATGTATATAAGTGATACCATATTTTCACTCAAGGTATGAAAATCGAACACCGCATAACTAGTCAAAGCCTTGTACCCTTTGGTATATATATACTATGAGAACCTAAACTTTTTTACCCCAAAGATTAAAGCTCATGTAGTTGGCCTAGTAATTTTTCTTATATTTACTCTATTTGCTTTTTATTTGACTATGATTGATATATCTTTGTTTGAGTTATGACCTATTTGGTTTGTCTTTTTTTAATATGATCTAATTACGGTGCAAGTCCAAAATTATTTTCTTTTAAGTCCAAATCCAAAATTATTTTCAAAGCTTTTTTAAAAATGGGCATGAAACCCTTTTCCAACAAAGATGGGTTAAAAAAAATATTTTCTATCTTATGGCCCAAACATGAAGCCCGAACCATTCTGCAACAGGCTTTTGTTTTTTAGTGGTGTGCTCGAAATTATTTTTCAAATTATGGCCTAAAAATAATTTTTCTAATTTTCAATGGGCTTTTAATTAATTAGGTCAATTAAGGAATATTAAAATTAATTGTGGGGCTTATTTACGCTAAGACTTATTTATTGTGGGTTTATTTATAGTATGAATCATTAGTTGTGTTTTCAAATGAGAAGTATATTTATAATAAATCCATTAATTTGATTTTAATCCATAATATGATAGAAATGCTACTTCAGTGAATCTAAAGGATTAATTAATAGGAATTATCATATACTGACTTCTGTATTTGAAAACACAATTAATGATCAATTCATCTAAGAGATTCTTGAAAACAAAGGATTCCTTGTTGATATATTTGTTGACCATAATACTTAAAAAAAGAGACTCGCCACTCATGTTTGGGAGGAAATAAGGTTTGAAGAAATTGTTCCTAACTCTTTGTGTTTGTTTGTTGTCAAGTCTCCATGCATTCATGCATACATCTATTACATCACACAACTCATTTGACTTGCAGAGCATCAATTCCTGTGCCATAATCAGTACAACCTAAAGAAGTGATTCAAGTGCTCTATTGGCGAATCTTAAGTCAAGAAAGATGGATGCAAACCAGCTTAAGGATATAATCAATAAAGTTGTCAAAATTAGGATGACCGAGTTACTGGATCAATTGGTTGAGATTATGAAGGCTCAGTTGATTAATGTTCTGGAGATCATCAACAATGTTAATGAGACATCTGCCACTAATATAAAAAAGAAGGGAAAGGCAAGGAAGATGTCCTTTGATAGAGATCATATAAGAAATGAGGGGTTAATTTCTATTCTACAAGATCAATTGAGCCATATACCGACTAAGTGTTCTAAAGATTTGTATGGGGTTGATCTTCAGCTGGAAGAATGGGAGAGAAAAGAACATATATAACGAAAAAATGGAGCAAAAATGGTGGCTACCATCCCAGTAGGCAAAATCAGGAGGCGGAAAGATGTTGAGATAAATGCAATAATTGAGCCAGTAAAGAAGCATAAATTTTTAGACTTAAGGGAATTTTTGTCAAAGGTGTTTGAAAATCTAATGAATATGGATTTGTTATAACCATTAACACCTCGATCATTACCATATCCGCTACAGCCTAAGCTTAACACATAACGTTATTGCCACTTCCATCAGATACTAGGTCATGAAACAGATCGATGCACACGATTAAGACACTAAGTCACGAAACAAATTGATACATACGATTAAGACATGAAATACAGAACCTCATTGACGATGGAAAGGTCCTCATCCCTGACATGTCCAAGTAGATGAAGTGTTTGCAACTCCTATTCCACAAACTTTCCTTGGCTTGATTGTTGCTCATCTTAGTTTCTTTCTTTGGTATTTCATTAGAATAATTATTTTTTTTAAATTAAAATTATTTGAATAAATTATTTTTGTTGCATTTATAGTTTTGTTAGTTTTTGGCATATGGTGCTCAATCAATGACGAATCCAACATGATATTCATAAATTAGCGTGTCTATGCATTA
This sequence comes from Garcia nutans, assembly GCA_947685225.1. Taxonomy (NCBI): domain Eukaryota; kingdom Viridiplantae; phylum Streptophyta; class Magnoliopsida; order Malpighiales; family Euphorbiaceae; genus Garcia; species Garcia nutans. Next base: position 8,012,595 of record CANTUV010000013.1, read on the forward strand.
TGATCTCAATGGTTTTACTAGGTGAGAGAATTGTTTTATAACATTGAGCTGTCTATGCTTACTTAGAGAGATCTCCTGCATGATTACTTGTGTCAAGGTCCTAGTCAATTTTAAAACATGTTTCGACGAACTTTGGAGACGAAATTGAATTCTTCTTATTTAAGAGAGAGATAATCTAGGTGTTGTCTGGTGAGCTAATAATTAGTATCCACCCTGTTAATATCATCCTTAGTTTGTTCTTTTGAGCATTCATGAGATTTTAGCTTGTTTTTTATTAGCTTGTAAACCCTGATAATCTATCCTGAGCTGGTGCGACACTTATAATAAGTCTGATGATCACTAAGCTACCAAAAACAAGAAGATTGAACAAAGGGATGCTTAGTGACTACTATAAGGACTGTTGAAGTTTATCTGAACTAGACCTAATTTTTTAGATCTATTTCATCTTTAAGGTGGCATCGGGCCAATAAAAAGATCCATTTTTATTGAAGCAGACTCGTGTTACTCCATAGTCAGAAGCATAAGACAGTATGAATAAGATGACTTTCTTAGATCTTTGACCCAACAAAAAAGAGAGAAAAAATCAATAAAAAAAGAAGAAAAGAAAAATAAAAAACTTGTCAGGTTGAAACCCGAAAAGGCAGCTTAAGCAAAAATTAGAGCAACTCGCTAATTTCGAAAATCCAAAAAGGCGGGCTAGACAAAAATTAGAGCTAAAAAATCATAAATTGGAAACCCAAAATGACAGTTTATAAAGCCAACATAGTTCTTTTTACCTGAAGTAGTAGAAGGTTTTCACTCAGCCTACGAGAAGAGTTTGACTTGAATTGGTCTAGCCCAACCAGAGACTCAGCTAACATTAGAGAAATAGGATAAAGACCATCTTTCATTTAGTTCATAATGTCTAACACAACTCCAAGTCAACAATCTTGATAGTCCTAGACTTGATATTCCAAAAAGGAAAAAGGACGAAATGATGAAATGCCATGTCTAAAAAAAAAACCAAAAAAGGAAAAGAAAAAGAAGAAAAAAAGAAAAGAAAAGAAAAAAAAGAAAAAAGAAAAAGGATCCAGAGTTTTTGCAAAAGCAAAAGGAAAAAATTAAGATTGTCCTAATCAAATTCAGATTTTTGCCAATAAGATGGAAGAACATTTAAGCTTTATATTTTCATAAAATAAGATAACAAAATGCCTAAAATGTGAAAATGATGCCCAGAATTTAAGAATGTTTTCAGCTGTCTATGGCTTCAACAGAAAATTTGTAGTGTGAAGATCTGTTATCGTTGTCGCTTTAGTTCTAATTTAAAAATGACCTTTGCTTAACCAATGTCTTTTATAAATTCTATTTCAAGCCTGTCAAAAGACTTGTTGATCTCTCTTGGTAGACAAAGACTATCAGTGGAGATTGTTTACAAAAACTATCAGTGGAGATTGTTTACAAAAACTATCAGTGGAGATTGTTTGAAAAAGCATGCATATGAGATAGACAATATTTAAACTTAATGAGACCTTTGGCCAAGTAATGTGTATGTGTTTATCTGAAGTGCAACAACTCTTGCTCAAATAGAAATGATTCTCAAATTTAGTACAATAACTAGGGTTATGATGTTATAGATGTGTTAATTTAAAAGACTAAGTCCTGAGGTATATTGACACTGATTTGACAAAACCAATATTTGATTTCAAAATTAAAATTAAATTTAAAAAAAGAAAAAATGTTTTCCGGTCATATGAGTCTTCAAGTTTAAGAAAATACGTGACACTGTCGAACTTTAAAAGACATTGGGTGAAGGAAGGCTAATGAAAGAATTGTTTGCAAGGTTATAAAGAAGCTATCAACTAGTGTGCTGAATCATGAGTTAAAATGGATGTCTTCTGTATCTCTGACCATTCTACTTGGGTCCCCACTACTCATTTTTTTCTCTGTCTTGAAGATGAAGATATGGATGTGACATGTCCTAATGATTTAATATAAGACCTACATGAATATTCTGAAGGTATCAATGGGAGTGCTTTGGCCTACCATCTCAGTCTGTGAGTTAGTATAATCACTGTAAGTGTCATTCTTGCATATGCATACACGCATACATGAGCATGTCACATTGCATTTTTTTGTTGTCTATTCTTTAAGCAACCAATACTTTTGAAGCAAATAATGTGAAGTATACATAGCGTCAAGGTGCATGAAAGGCCCATTGCTCGAAAAAGATCTAATAACTTTCAAAAATGGAGGCATGCTTGCGCAAAGAATGAGACAAATGAAAAACATCAGTTAGAGCCTACATGAGAACAAAATTATTAGTTTAAGTTTATACAAGGGGCAAAGCTTCTCCTTTTAATTTTTGATTTTATGCTTATACAAAATATTTTCAGAGCCTTTCAATATTCTACTGGACATGGGGCAAAAAGAGGATATAAGGGCTAAAGGGCTAAAAAATAGTCAATTTTTTTACAAAGTAGAATCCATTAAATAATGGAATAAGTGGATGTAAGAAAGTCATAACTCTCAACTAACAGAAGGTCAGTTATGATAGAAGAGTTGAAGTTGATTGCTAGAAGAAAGCTAAAACTCTCAACTGACATAAGGTTAATCAAGCTAGAAGAGTAGAAGTTGATGGCTAAAAAAAAGCCAGAACTCTTAACTGACAGAAGGTCAGTCAAGATAGAAGAATTGAAGTTGATGGCTAGAAGAAAGTCAAAACTCTCAACTGACAGAAGGTCAATCAAGCTAGAAGAGCTGAAGTTGATGGCTAGAAGAAAGCTAAAACTCTCAAATGATAGAAGGTCAGATCAACTCACGGGTCCTGAACCCGAATCAATTCATGGGTCTAGAGCTGAAACCAATCCACAGATTCAGAATCCAAACCTATTCACGGTTCTAGAACCCAAATCATTCACGGGTCCAGAATCTAAAACAATTCACGGTTTTAGAACCAAAATTAGGATGTTGCTGGTCTAGAACCCAATCCACCAAAGCAACTCTGATTTGTCTTTTTCTAATTAGCTCGGAATATTCAAAATCAGCTTTAGACCTATTAAGACAATTGCTTTTTCACTCTCTAAATAAATTTAAGATTGTTCAAGCAAGGGTCAAGACTTTAGACCCTTAATTTTAGCCCAATTCAAATTCGATTCTAATTAAAAGGGGTGGATTAAGTTTAGTTTCAATAAAAAGCTCTAAATATAATGCAGTCTAATTTTTAAAGTCTGAATTAGATTCGGTCCAATTAAATTAAAGTTGAGCCTCTTTTTAAGAAAATCAGACCAACTCGGTTTAGTTGGCCTTGTCCAATTCGATATGAGCAAGTTCATATTGAATTGTACAAGTCCAATTCAATATGAGTCTGTAAGCCCAACTTAATTCAGTGTTCTAATAAGGTTTAAACTCGGATTAGCTTAATATTTGAGGATGGATTAGAAATTCTTAGCTGGAAGGTAACTTGATTAAAACCCTAATTTTGTTTATAAGCACAAAAATGAAGAAGGCAGTAGAGGAGGGCCACAATTGCTTCAAAATTAGAATGAATTTAATAAGCAAAAGATAGAAGGCAATTAAAGGAAAAATGAAAATGAAAATTAAAGCAGTAGCTAGCAACTTCCAAATTGTTAAAGTTCGACCAAGACTTCAGTTGATCCAGGCCATCTAGAAGGCAATCTTGCAAAGGGTCAAGCTTGGTTCAACTAATTCACCTTAGAGGATCTAACAATGCAGGTATGACCTCATTAACTTATTTTATTTATATTTCTATTGATCGTCTTCATCTCAGTTTGTGAATTAAGCAAAGTGTTATGTTTTATTATAAATTTGACTTTGGAAACTTCATTCAACACACCACGAACTCAGTATTTAATTTGGTCCAAACCCTAATTACTGATTTTAATCTTAATTAAATAATTCGAGACCCTAGTTTTTATATGAAACCCTAGCTTGCATATTAAACCCAAACTTGTATGAAGTAAACCCTAATTTAGGAAAAATTCTAGTTTGTATATCAAACCCTAACTTACATGTTCTAAAACCTTAGTTTGCATATCAAACTATTGCTTGCATGTTTTAAAATCATAATTTGCATGAATTAAACTCTAGATTAGGAAAAAAGCCCTAATTATGATTTAAAACCCTTATTTGATTATTAAAACCCCTAGTTTGCATGAACAAATTCTAATTTTGCATGTTTGCATATAAAATTCTAATTTTGCATGATTAAGCACTAGTTTAGGATTCAAAACCCTATTTATAAAATTAAACCCTAATCATGCAATTGAAACTTTAATTTGATGGAACTTTAATTTTATTAAGCTAGTCCTATTTATTAGTATGTGCAATTTTCTTTATTGTTATGTCATTGATGATGGATGATGAACTTTAATTTTTATTGCTTACGATAGATGATTAGATTGTGTTTATTTATCATTGTTTGAATTTTGAAAATGATGTAAAAAGTATATTCCCACTTCGTGGGTTTCTTATTTAATTAAATTAGTTTGTGTAATTTAATTTATTTAAAGACTTTGAGACTATTGTAAGGGCCACACATCTATCTTTTGGTGAATGTCCTATTTTATTTCGTGTAAATTTTGGATAGTTGTAATGACATATTTCATCTTGTATGGGTGTCATTATTTTGGTTGTTTGAGTAATAATATGCTTGTTTATTTCAATAATTGCATGTAATATGAATAATGTCATATTAATTTAAGAATTCAATAATATGATACAAAAAGAAGGCCAATTCTAATGAACCGAGCATTATGAGAGTGCTAAGTCACTTTTCACCTTTCCCATATATACATAACTTTGTGAACTCAAGTAGGGGTTGAAGATTTTTTAGGAATAGAGTCATTCACCTCTTTTTATCTTCTCGGTCCGTCCGGATGACCACTCTAAATTCTTCAGGTTTATACCCGTATTTTCTAAGGTCTAGAATCTAGCAATACATAAGTCGCATGAACCATTCTGTAGAGAGTGGTGGCGAAAATTTTCGCTCACAAGTATTTTTTAGGATTTACCTTATTGGAGCTCCAATATAGTAAGACATAATTCAGATGTGATGCATATTGACAAAAATATTTTTTGAGAATGTGCTTAATATAGTTATGGATATTTTGGATAAAACAAAAGATAATGCTAAGTTAAGAGAAAATTTAAGAATATTTTGTAGAAGGCCGAAGTTGGAATAAGACGAAATGACTAGTAGGTATCCTAAAGTAAATTGTCACATAACGCAATTAAAAGAAATTAATGTCAATGGCTGAAAAATTTAAAGTTTTCGGATGGATATATTTTCAATTTGTCTAGATGTATTGATATAAGAAAATATAAATTGTTTTGGATGAGTCATGATTGTCACATATTTATGTAGAGGTTGTTACCAATTGTATCTAGGGAGTTATTACCAAAAAAATGTTTGGGAGCCTTAATTGAATCAAATTTATTTTTTTAAAGAACTTACTATATCTCTAAAAGTATCTCAAGTTGAAAAGTTACAAGAAGATATTCCTCTAATTCTTTACAAATTAGAGCAAATATGAAGCAGAATTAGCTTGGAGCTCGAATATAATAATGCATATTCTAATTGGTCTTGAAGCACCCCAACCATATTTTGGATCCCTTTGATCAACAACTCTCTCACCTGTGTGTTTCACATAACCGCCTTAAGTCATATAATTTAATGGTACATATTTAAAACAACACGCATATATATACACATTTAAATACTTTATCTCAATGTAATTTACAACATTTATAACATATTTATTACTGCATAGCCATACATACAAATGCAACACACCTAGACTCATATTGGGTTCAATATTCCCTATACAATTATTATGTCCAGATATCAAATTCATTTCACGACTTATCTCTGCTCGAGGCCATTTCAAATTTAATCTTATGAAATAGCTTAGCTCAGATAAAGACCTAGCTTTGCTCAGGTCTATAATAATATATGTATTATCAATCTCAATAGATTGGATAAGTAATTGTATAGGTCACAAATACATAATATCTTATCACACCTTCTCATTTTCTAGGTGATCAATACTTTTCTTGATCACTTCATATTTCATCTCATTTTTCATTCTCAATGTGATTACTTAAACATCACATTGTATCAAGTTTTACAATATTTACACCTTTTCTACTTCTTTTCATATTTTCCATATTCATAACTATTTTTCATATTTTCTTTCTCATTATTTATCATATTGTGTATTTCTTATCTTTTTACTCATCTTTAAACATATCTTACATTTTATATATTTTTCACATAAATATATCAATAACCATTCTACAATGGCTCACTTTACATGTCACATGCAATAACAATCCTTTTTAATTGCACACTACTTATACTCATATCTCATCTATAAATAAAAGTGACATAACACATTCTCAAATTTACAATTTATTATGCCATCTTCAATATTGTTTAAACAATAACTATTATAAATTTGTACTAATCTTGTTTCAAAACTTTTTTCAAGTAAAAATTCTAAATTCCACCAATTTGATCTACATACATATAAATCCAACTGCAAACATTATTATTCTTTTAAATTCACTTTTATGATCAATGTTTATCAAATTACCTTTATTCATGTAATTTCTATTAAAATCTCAACAAAATCTTATTTTTACCTTTTTCTACTTTGTTTAAACTTCATCCAACTTAATCTATATCCATCATTTAACCATAAATCATTACTTTCATGCTAAAATAACAAAATAATTCATTTTCACAATTATATAAAATCCTTTCAATAATTCTAATTTCACATATTATAACCATAACCGCATATTTTACCAAAATCTACTCATATAACATTTCCAATCATAAAATTATAATTTTTACATTAAATCAACCTTAATTTATCTCATTTCAATAATTAAAAATCACCCATGTTGGAAACCCTAATGATGCATATTCTTCTCTAACCCTAAATTCATCCGTATCAAAATTCTAACCATAAAATCATAACTTACACATTAAAACAACATTAAATTATTGCATTTTAACAATTATATGCATCTATGCCAAAATTCTAATTTACACATATTCATCCATAATCCTAAATTCATCAATTATATCCAATTCAACTATAACTTTAGGGTTCATATATCAATTAGGGTTTCTTGTGCTTTGGAATTATTATTATTATTATTTAGGTTGCTGTGAGAATTTTTGGAAAAATGAAATGGATTTTGGTTTTATAAATTTAAGAAAGTAGTAAGGTTTTTTGTTAATCAAATTAGGGTTTAGGGCTAACATCATGAAATTAGGGTTTTGGAACCTTAAGATATTAGGGCTTAGGGCTCGCGCTTAAGATATTAGGGTTTTATGGTTTGAAACCTTGATTTTGCAGATTATGATTTAGGATTTGATGTTTTACTGTGATCAAAGTTAAGTATAGTTTTAATATTGACTATAATAACTACTTAAGTATTTTTAGATAAAAACAAACATAGAAAGTCTTTAATGGAGTTATTTGAAATATTAAAATATCCCAATGAATAAAATTATAAAAAGCTACTGTGAAGATTTGAAAACAGAATTAGGATTTATGGTTTGAATAAATTAGAGTTTGGGTTTGTATTTTGAATAAAGCTACTATATTTTGAATAATCATAACAAAAGAAGTTAAATACAAATACTTATAATACACAAATAAATATTGACCCAAGCTCATACGGCGGTTCTGTTAGCCGGTTAGCCAACAGAGGTCAAGGGGGCAGCGCCCCTTGCGGGGTCGGGGGCCGCGCCTAGGAAGATTTTGAAAACTGGCTTTTAGTGTTGTAGGTTTTGGTGTTAAAAATTAAGATTTTAGGGTTTAATATTTAGAAAATAGGGTTTCGAGATTTTAAGGAACTTATGTTATTTCTAAATGAATAATACTACTGTGTGATTTTGGAAAGAAGAATTAATTAGGGTTGAAGCTTTTGATACTTGAAAAATGAGGCTACTGGATATTTGAATTAGAGATTAGGTTTGAAATAAGTTAGGGTTTTACGAAAACAAATTATTGTTTTGTGGTTTTAGAAAAGTGTAATTATGGTTTTAGATTTCAGAAATTAGTTTTACGGGTATTAAGGTTTTTAGGGTTTTTTTTTATAGAGTTTAGATGGTAAACAGAATAATTGATCAAATAACAAAAATGTATATGTTCAAACAATTGATTAAATTGTATGATGAAGCTATTGCGAACATAAATAAGTCAATAGAAAATAAAACCTCCGTTGTTGGTTCCATCAAAACTTGAATTCTGTATGAACAATAGCAAAGACAATACTTGTTAAAACATATATATATATACTTCATTACCAAAGGTTTATCCAAAAATATTTTTGATAGTTTGCGGAATATACATAAATCCATAAAATCAATATGTACAAAATATAAAATATATACATGCTGGCAGTTCGTCTCTGATTTTGATGTCTAACAATCAACTCTTCAAAAGAGATCACAAGCCTAGACTTGACTCGGTATAGCCAAACTCTCCGGCTCAACCAGATCTACTCTGTCACGTGCGCGATGAATCACAATCGCGCTAAGTCAGAAGCTTAGTGGTACAAACTTTGATAACAATATAGTTCAAATGCAATGACAATGTCAAACTTTCAAGAACTAGAAACAATTCATAAGGATATCATATCTCACAACATTATATCATTATATCTTAATAAATTGTTCAATTTTTCCACAACTCATAATTCACATTAAAGCAAAGACAAACATGGACCCAAAAAGGATCTAATATGCTATTCAAATTTCAGAGTTACTGCTCTGGTCTATAATGACACCTTTAGGCAATATATCCATGGATTAATCCAATTAGGTTTGAGTTTACGATTCGGTCATTTCACCTAGCCTAAGGATTTATTTTTGAGGCTTACGATCCGGTCATTTCATCCCAAAAATATTTTCACAGTGACGCCCAGCTTCTAGCTCGTAGGCAATTTATAGGCATGCCGCCAAACCCAGAACTCTGAAAATTGAATAACATATTTGACATACAATTTATTCTTATTTCTCATTTATATTATGTTTCCATATATTTTATTTCATTATCGAATCCTTACACATTTTCTCATGATCACATTAGGCACAGCGCCTCAAATATCTTACTTATATCAATATAGTCATTATACATAACTTTACATACCATGTTTAATGTACACATAATAATTTGCATTATACATACATTTTGGCTCATTATCATATTTTACACCAAGCCCACATTATACATAATGCATTTGTGACAATATACAAATCATAGCATATTATTCATGTACTAATCATGTAGTAACTTAACACAATTACCAACCAATTGTGTTAAGTCCCAATGTTATGTAAATATAAACAATTATTCAAAGTTTGTACTTACCTCTAAAAGCAACAAATACCACTTCCAGCCTCCTCTTCTAAGATATCCCTCAACACTTGGATAGGGTAACTCAAGTCTTTTCAAAGCCTAAACAAAATGTGATTATAAATAATAACTAAGTGATACATAATGAAAAATAAGAGAAAGAACTATGTAGGGAAAACTCTACACATGGCACGCTCAACAGCACGGGCGTTTCCATGATCGTGCTCTAAACCCACAACACAGAAGTTTTGACATGCTCAGTATCATTGCATGTGTCAATTCTCCAATAACACAGTAGCTATGACACGCTCAGTGACATGGGCGTGTCACTGCACGTGTTAATACTATAATAATACAGTAGCTATGGCACGCTCAGTGACATGGGCGTGTCACTGCTCGTGTCACCAATACTAAAAACAAAATCATCGACACGCCCAAAGACACAGCCGTGCTACTTGGCGTGTCAGGCTAAAAACCTGATATTCGCACATAATTGCCACATCCAACTATTATCTTTTATTAACCTTTTCAACTCCATACAAACTCAACCAAATCCACCATTAAACCACATAATACTTGTATAAACATTAACACAACTTAATCAAAAGCAAAAATACACAATCACAACCAAGACTTCACAACTCAAAAGTTACACAACCCAAACTCTTATTCTCTTCACCAAACTTAACCCTTTTCTTCAATCCAACCTCAAACTTCATAGTTAACTAGACAAAAGAACTTCAAACATACCAAAATCAATCATTAACACAAACCACACCAAACATCCAATTCACACATACAAACTTCCAAAGGAAATCAAGGAAACAAGTTGGAAACTTACCAAATATGAAGAAAATCCTCAAAACTCCAACTTGAACATTTGAAATCCTTCAATTACTTGAGTTAGCAAGAAGAAACTTCTCTCTTTTCTTTGATGGTGATGGCCGGCTACCAAGGAGGAGGAAGAAGAAGAAGAAAGTCATCCACTCACTCAAACCTACCACTTCTCTATTAGCCACACAAAATTTCCTCTTTAATTCTCCACCAAGCATTTTTATTATTATTTAATTAATAACAAATATCATCTTCCACTATCCATAATTAATATCTATTTTAAATAATTAAATATCATTTGACCTTAGTAAGATATTGATTTGTATATAATATATATATCTACATATATACATCATATACACATCTTCTTTCTCCTTTCTCACTTAATCAAATATATACTTTTCAATCATTAATTAATTTTCAACAATTAGTATTTTCAAAATTTTTGGGATATTACAAGTATGGGTATAATGTAGAATTAAAAGTTACCCTAATGGAGGTAGAGTTAATCGGGCAAAAGTAGAATGAGAATTTTGTTGACTATGTGAAGAGGTGGATGAATATGATTGTACTACTTAAGAAGAGGCCAGATGAGTCTGACTAGATTAGGATGATAGTGAGAGGAATCCTACCTAATCTGCATGGATGGATGTCTCATACTCTTATTAAGAATTTCAAAGATATCCTTCAAGTTGGCTTGCAAATAGAGGAATGGAAAAGAGAGAAGAATCATTTTTTTGGAAGAAGAAGTAATAAGGGAAGTTATCAGTCTGGCGATTAGGGTACACAAAAGTCAGTGGATGTGAATGCAACAATTGGTCAAGCAAATAGAAGATACTTTTTATAGTTGGAAAAACCTCTGCCTAAATAAGTTGCAGAAGAATGGGCTATTACAACCATTGGCTCCCCGATATTTGCTGAACCCTCTACCATCAAGCTTTGATGCCAAGGCTTTTTTTTTTCAATTCCATCAAGTGCAAGGGCATGAGATAGATAGATGTGTTCATTCAAGGAACGAGATCCAAGATTTGATTGACAATGAAAAGCTGCTTAAGCCCGATAAGTCCAACACCAAGAATAATCATCTGCCTAAATTTGGATGGGTGCCACCGCTTGCAACCTTCATGATAGAGGGAGGATTGGAGGAGAGTTTTGTCTTGTCGTCTTGTCATGATATGGATGGAGAAGCTGCTATCGATGATGAAGTGATGACTATCATTGATGATTCTTGCCATTGATATGTCCAAGTAGAGAAAGCTCTTTCGACTTTCAATCAATAAAACTTCCCTTGGCTTGTTTGTTTTTTTTTTATTTATTTTTTTGGGTGTTTTTTGGAACAATTATGTTTTTCAAATTAAAATTATTTGAATAAATTATTTTTATTAAATTTTTGTTGGTGTTTGTTCATTTAGGTGCTCAACCGATGATGAGTCTACCTAGATATTTATAAATTAGTATATCTATGCATCATGATCCGAATGACTTTACTAGGTGAGGGAGTTATTCTATAGCATTGAGTTGGGTATGCTTACTTGGAGATGACTCTTGCATAATTATGAATGTCTAGGTCTTAGTCGATCTTAGAACATGTTTTGACAAATTTTTGAGGCAAAATTAAACTTTGCTTATTTAAGGGAGAGATGATCTAGGCATTGTTTGGTAAGCCAACAACTAGTATCCGCCCTATTAACATCAATCCTTACTATGTCCCTTTGAGCCTTTATAACATTTTAGCTTGCTTTTATTGGCTTGTAAACTTCAATGACATACCGTGAGCTATTGTGATACTTATGGCAAGTCTGATTATCACTAAGGAGAAAATGAGAAAGAAGATCAAAGAGAAAAATATAAAGTCAAGACTATAGAGATAGTTGAAGGACACTAGAATTAGACATGATATCCAGACACTTGAATTAGACATGATATTACAGACTTATTAAGATAAAGTCAGGGCAATAAAGGATTCATCTTCACTGAAGTAGACTTATGCCACTTGGTGCGTCAAGCTATGCTATAGCTATACCGCAAGTGTACGGGTCGCCCAAGTAATAAAGTAGTGAGTGGGTTATCGTTCCACTGAGTACAAGACCAAGCACTAGTGCAAACCTTAACTTTTTAGCAAATTAATATTTTTGTGATGTTTTATAATTAAAGACAATTAACTTAAATAAATGAACATAAAGATAAATTGTGTGTTGTGTAAAAAGGATTGATGATAATGATACTATCTAGATATTGAATCCCCCTAGCCTCAATTACATTACATGATAGAGTTGAGTTGACATTCCTCTAACTTAGACTAAAACCTCTCTCGAGCGAATTAATACCTAATCACTAAGTAGAGTGCCGAAATCTCTTCTCAAAACACAATTAAATAGATCATGTATTAAGAACAAGGAACTATAAACCAAAGGATCTTGTAGGTCTATCTCTAGCATCCCAATCAATCCTCAGCCCTTATGAGTAATCAATTCATATCAAGCTTTCTCAAGTCAATAATATGAAAATGGCAACCAATCAATAAGCATGCAATCATCAATTGACAATAATCATTAAGCATCATAAGAATAAAACAACTCAGTCAATTAAAAGTATCCAATCATACAAATAAGCTAGGGTTCATTAACATCTAGATAGAGAATGATTTAGTTCATGTTCAATACACTTAATACAACAACAACAACAACAATAACATTAAAATGAATTAAAAGGAGAAAATAGAAAAACCCCTTTCAATGTAGCTTCTTCAATCTCCAGGAGCTGTAAATGGAAGATGGAGATGCTGGAGAGGATGGAAATGGATGATGAAGATGAAGAGTCAAGGAAAGTGTCACTCCCTCCTTGCCCAAAACGTGTATGCACAACCTTCTCCTCTCAAACCTCTCTTCTCTGTCTCTGTTCTCTGTTTCCTGCACAAACCTCTAGCCCTCTGCAGAAGCCTTTCAAAACTCCCTCTTCTTCTCTTTTTATTTTCTCTCCAAAGCTCAAGCCATGCTTCCAACTCACACCACTCTCCATTGTCTCCCACATTCTCTTTGTTTAATCTTTCTTTTCCTCAAATTAGGCAAGCTTTTCTTTTGTCTAATATTACTTTTGACTAAAACTAGTCTTTGTTCCCCACTTGTCTGCAGAAAAATTTGAACATTTCAAAGTTGCCCTAGGTGACATGGCCAAGCTTGCTGGCCGTGTCATGTGGCTTGGCTGTGTTATGTGGGTGTGTCACTTTCTGCTTCTAGCTTTGTCAACTTGCTTTCTTTGTTTCCAAGGGTGACACGGCCAAGCTTGTGGTCGTGTCATGTGACACGGCCACTGGCTTGGGCGTGTCACCTGAGTGTGTTGGCTTCTGGTTCATTTCTTTCCTTTCTTGGTTCTTTGGTTTGGATGGGACATGGCCAAGCTTGTGGCCATGTCATGTGACACGGCCACTGGCTTGGCCGTGTCACTTGCCAGTGTCTTCTTCTGCCAAATTTTCTTTCCTTTCTTGGTCTCTTTGATTTTTGCTCTTTGGGTGAGACACGGCCAGAGGCTTGGGCGTGTCACCTGGCCGTGTCATCTACTACCTTGAAGAAATTTTGAGGGACACGACCAAGCTTGCTTTGGCTTGGCCATGTCTTGCTTGCTTAATGCTTTTTCTTCATTGTTTTGATCATCCAAGGGAGTTTTTGTACTTTGACCTAAAATAAAAACTTAAACCAAACTTTAAACCAAAATCAAATGAAACATTAACTAAAAACACATAGAAATCATACTAAAAACAAGTATAAAAACACTCTTATCAAATACCCCACACTTAATTCCTTGCTTGTCTCCAATCAAGGCTAAAATAAAAACAAACTAAACACAAAAATTTTGTCAAGTTCAAGAGTTATAACAAATTGCATCAAGGCTTCCCTATCCCTAAATCCGCAATCAATATCAAATCGAATAAAATCGATACCAATGCAATTAAGTGGCTTTCCATGCATAACCTATGATGTCACTTCCTCACCAACTCTTATAAAGTGTTTGATTAAGGTGATGTTTACACTCATAACAATCAATGAAAAATTATTGCCATAGGCTTGCTTATCTATCAAACCTCCACTACTTAATTACAATCAAGCATCAATCAAAAGGTCTTTTATTGGATTGTAATGGGGTTAAGGCAGAGGCATGTCATTTAGGAAATGTGAGCTTAATCATTAAGTTCAAGAGCACTTTAAGAATGAAGCAACCAATCATATAAATAACCCAATGATCCCAAAACACATTCCTCTTATCTATCCCTTGACATTTAAAGAACTTTTCAAGGGAACTCACTTATTACATCTTGTAACATATTCCAACCCTTTTAACAATTATTCTTATTATTCTTATTTTTATTTGATTTTGATTTTTTTTTATGATTTGCAATCTTAAACCTACTAAATTTAACCCCACACTTAATTCAACACAACATTTGGTCATAAACGCTCTTAAAATGCTCTTGACCTAATGAAAGGGTAAGAGTTAAAACAACAAGGTCCAAGGCTGGTAGTGTTGCGAAAAATAAAGAAAAGGAAAAAATGAAATAGGCTCAAAATTGGTTAACTAATGTTAAAAATATTGTTGGTCTTTTTAAGCCAAAGTGGTTTCATCTAATTGCCTTAATCATCTTGATGCCTAATTGAAATTTTTATATAGTCTTAAAATATATGTCAAAGCAAGTTCTAGCAAGTCATCAATCAAAGATGTTCACACACAACAAGAATAATCAGTTGATGGCTCAATTACTCACTAGGTTGATGGTAATGCAAAGAAAAACCAACAAAATTGACAATAAGCACCAATTCTACTCAATTATCAAATTCATGCTTCAAAAATTCAAAGGTCATCAATCAACAATATTTATAACAATTGAACTTTCCAAAATTCATTTATTTAAAGAAAACATGAAAAACATTAACTAAACTAACACAAAAAATAAATTAAAATTAAAAACACAAAACACAAAATTAAAAACACAAAACACAATATGGACCCCACATTTAAAATTTCACATTGTCCTCAATGTGAGCATGCATGAACTAAAAGAGAGTTTAGATGAAACCTGATTTCCACCGCTCCCATATGTGATATGTAGGGCTCCTTCCACCCATAATGCAATTGGAGTTCATGATTGAGAGGATGGACAACATGCAACTTCGAAATATGCCCAATGTGTTGCAAAGCTTAGGTAGCATCCTTGGATGAGCAATTGGCCAATAAGAATATGTGAAAGCTGTCATGGGGTGATCCTCCAATGCTATAGGGACTTGGTAAGAATGTTTTTCAGTATGCAACATAGTTATATTCATTTTTCATTCTTTCTCACTCCCAAAAGTGGGAGAGATGATCATTGGTTACATATTGTTCTCCCCAACTAAAACAAATTCCAAGATTTTTGGGATCTTTTGAAGTTCAACCAAGTTTGGTTGAATCTCATTCTCATCCTCTTTAGCAAATTGAAGTTTCATCTCAACAACCTCATCGTTTAATCGTAATTTGTTCTCCTCAATTTCTAGATTGGAAATATTAGGCTCTACTTCTAAGGTCCTAGCTACCTTAAGCTTATCCACACTATCTTCATTATGGGGCATGCCATAGAGTTCAAGAATATGCATACCTTGTTTCTCTTCCTCCAGCCTACATGGGAATGAAATTAGTGGCATAAAAGGATTTGGAGGTTCATACAATTCTGTCCAAGTTGATGTTTCCAAATTCTCCCTCTCTATGTCGGATTGGATCTCCTCGCCATTTTCTTCATGATTGGTCCCTGCATCAAAGAAATCACAAAAATTGTTATATTTTATCTGTTCATTCATCAAATTTGTGATTACCTCAATTTGCTCCAATTGGCTAGGAAACTCATCCTTTTTGTGTGCTTGGGGTTGATGTGCCATCTGCTCTTCTAGAGCATCCAATATCCTCTGTGTTTCTTGCAAAGATTCAGACCTCAACTCATCCTCAAAAGTGGGTTCCTCAAGGTGATCTTGATTCATTGTGAGTTTTTGAATATAGGCGTTTAACTTATCCTCCAATGTGGATTCCTCAAGGTGGTTTTGGTCTGAGAATTGTTCTTGAAAGTAAGAACTTTTTTGGCAAGGTTGAAAATTTTGTTGAGGTGAGATATACTGCTGATTTTCCCAATAAAAATTTGGGTGGCTTTCCCAACTTAGATTGTAAGAATTGAGATATTGGTCATTACCACCCATATACTGGAAACTTTGGTAGCCATATTCTTCCTCGTGCCAATCTTGGTATCGTTGGAATCTGAATGAGCATGTATTGGCACTTTGTCCTGCATTGCCACATGCTGTACAATTTGGTAGACTTCCCCGGCTTGCAATTAGCCTATCAAACTTATTCGTTAAATTTGCCATGCAAGCTCAGAATAACAATCCCCATCATAAACTTTCCTGTGCTTTGAAAACTGCATCTTTACACAAAGCACTCAACAGTTTAAAGAAAACAAACAAACAAACAAATTCAAACACAACAAACAAACAAATTTACAGAAAACAAACACACGATTCAAAGAAAAACACACAAACAATTCAAAGAAAATAAACAAACATTCTTGATAAAAAAAATAAAACTAAATCAACAGTCTTAATTATATTACTAGTATTGAAACCATTGTTCCCCGGTAGCGGCGCAAAAAACTTGGTGCGTCAAGCTATGTTATAGCTATACCGCAAGTGCACGGGTCGCCCAAGTAATAAAGTAGTGAGTGAGTTATCGTTCCACTGAGGACAAGGCCAAGCACTAGTGCAAACCTTAACTGTTGTTTAGCAAATTAATATTTTTGTGATGTTTTATAATTAAAGACAATTAACTTAAATAAATGAACATAAAGATAAATTGTGTGTTGTGTAAAAAGGATTGATGATAATGATACTATCTAGATATTGAATCCCCCTAGCCTCAATTACATTACATGATAAAGTTGAGTTGGCATTCCTCTAACTTAGACTAAAACCACTCTCGAGCGAATTAATCCCTAATTACTAAGTAGAATGCCGGAATCTCTTCTCAAAACACAATTAAATAGATCATGCATTAAGAACAAGGAACTATAAACCAAAGGATCTTGTAGGTCTATTTCTAGCATTCCAATCAATCCTCAACCCTTATGAGTAATCAATTCATATCAAGCTTTCTCAAGTCAATA
The DNA here is from genome assembly GCA_947685225.1 of Garcia nutans. Taxonomy (NCBI): domain Eukaryota; kingdom Viridiplantae; phylum Streptophyta; class Magnoliopsida; order Malpighiales; family Euphorbiaceae; genus Garcia; species Garcia nutans. Next base: position 8,029,974 of record CANTUV010000013.1, read on the forward strand.
ATATGAAAATGGCAACCAATCAATAAGCATGCAATCATCAATTGGCAATAATCATTAAGCATCATAAGAATAAAACAACTCAGTCAATTAAAAGTATCCAATCATACAAATAAGCTAGGGTTCATTAACATCTAGATAGAGAATGATTTAGTTCATGTTTAATACACTTAATACAACAACAATAACATTAAAATGAATTAAAAGGAGAAAATAGAAAAACCCCTTTCAATGTAGCTTCTTCAATCTCCAGGAGCTGTAAATGGAAGATGGAGATGCTAGAGAGGATGGAAATGGAGGATGAAGATGAAGAGTCAAGGAAAGCGTCACTCCCTCCTTACCCAAAATATGTATGCACAGCCTCCTCCTCTCAAACCTCTCTTCTCTGCCTCTGTTCTCTGTTTCCTGCACAAACCTCTAGCCCTCTGCAGAAGCCTTTCAAAACTCCCTCTTCTTCTCTTTTTATTCTCTCCAAAGCTCAAGCCATGCTTCCAACTCACACCACTCTCCATTGTCTCCCACATTCTCTTTGTTTAATCTTTCTTTTCCTCAAATTAAGCAAGCTTTTCTTTTATCTAATATTACTTTTGACTAAAACTAGTCTTTGTTCCCCACTTGTCTCCAGTGTCTTCTTCAGCCAAATTTTCTTTCCTTTCTTGGTCTCTTTGATTTTTGCTCTTTGGGTGAGACACGGCCAGAGGCTTGGGCGTGTCACTTGGCCGTGTCATCTACTGCCTTGAAGAAATTTTGAGAGACGCGGCCAAGCTTGCTTTGGCTTGGCCATGTCTTGCTTGCTTTATGCTTTTTCTTCATTGTTTTGATCATCCAAGGGAGTTTTTGCACTTTGACCTAAAATAAACACTTAAAACAAACTTTAAACCAAAATCAAATGAAACATTAACTAAAAACACATAGAAATCATACTAAAAACAAGTATAAAAACACTCTTATCACCACTCCACTCATCCATTATTAGAAACACAAGATAGTATAAATAAGATAACTTTTTTGGAGCTAGGACCTAAAAAAAAAGAGAAAGAAAAAGAAAAAGAAGTCAAAGGAAAAAAAAAAGAAAAAAGAAAAAGAAAAAAAAGAAAGGAAAATAGGAAAAGGAAAGAAAAATAAAAAAGAGAAAAAAAGAGAAGAAGAAAAATAAGAGGGTAGAATAATAGGGTTTTAAACTTTTTGCAAAAGCAAAGGTCATCATAATCAAATCCAGATTTTCACCAAGAAGATAAGCTCTATCTTTTCATGAAACAAGATTTCGAGTTTTGTTTTTCATGAAGCAAAATTACAAAATGCCTAGAAAATAAAATTGATGCCCAAAGTTTAAGAATACTTCCAACAACATGTAGTTCCAGCATAAAGTTTGCAGTGTGAAATTTTATCCATAATGTCACATTAGCTCCAATCTAAAAATGACTTTTATTTAACCCGTGTTTCTTATAGACCCCATTTCAAGCCTGTTAAAGACCTATTGATCTTTCTTGGTAGGTAGAGTCTATTAGTGCAGATAGTTTGAATAAGTATGCATATGAGATAGACAACATTTAAACTCAATGAGATATTTGGCTAAGTAATGTGTATGTGCCTATCTGAAGTGCAACAGTTCTTGCTCAAATGAAAATGATTCCCAAGTTTAGTATGGTAACTAGGGTTGTCATGGTATAAATATTTTAATTTAGAAAATTGAGTCTTGAGGTACAATGACACTAATTTGACAAAGTCAAAATATGATTTTAAGATTAAAAAAATATTTTTATCATATAAAGCCTTCAAGTTTAGGGAAATATGTTATATTGTTGAACCTTAATGGACATATTGGGCAAAAGTGGGCTAATGAAAGGATCACCTGTAAGGTCATACCGTGAAGAAGTTGCCAACCAAATGTGTTGAAATGGATATCTCCCATGTCTTTGGCTACCATGCTTAGGTCCCCACTACTCATGTTTCCAATATTCTAGAAATAAAGCCATAGATATGAAAACTTATGTTATTCTAATGCAATACCTGAACGAGCATTTGGAAAGAACCAATGAGAGTGCTTTGGCTTACCATCTCGGTCTGTGAGTGAATAAAACTATTATAAGTATTATTCATACATATCATGTATACATAAGCATATAACACTGTATTTTTTTTGGCTTGTATTGCCTATTCTTTGTCAAAGTGAACAACAAATACTCTATGAAGCAAAAATAAAGTAGATATAGATTCAGGGGGGCATGGAAGACCCATTGCTTGAGGAAGATCCATTCACTTTATAAAAATGGAGATGCATACTTATACAAGGAATCAGACAATATACAAACACCATTCAGAGCCTGTATGAAGAAAAAAAATCATTAATTTGAGCCTACATAGGAGGCAAAGTTTCTCCTTTAAATTTTTGAGTTTATGCGTATACAAAATATTTTCACTCACTTTTAATATTTTTCCACCCAGGGGGCAAAGAGAGGATATAAGGGCTAGTTAAAAAATAATTGAATTTTTTGCAAAATGAAATATCGGCTAGAAAAAAGCCAGAACTCTCAGATGATAGAAAATCAGGATCAAGGTCTAAGACAAAGATCAGATCAATCTAGCTAGAATAGCTGAAGTTGAGGCAAGACAAAGGCCTATCCCCAAGAATAGAGAATCAAGATGAAGATTCATTTCTATCAAGGCATACATTTTCAAGCGGATTTGTTGAAGCATCAACTATCCAACCTATATTGGATTTGTTGAAGTATCCCGATGGCATAATCTCTAGCCTATATTAGATTTGTTAAAGTGTCATAACAATATAGCTTTCCTTGATATGTTGAAATATCCAAGTTTGTTTCTAGTGAGATATTAGAGTCGCTCACTATCCTACCAAGATATTAGAGTCACTTGGTGGTTGTCATCGGGATATTAGAGTCGCTCGATGACCGTTTTAATTTACCAAGATATTAGAGTCGCTTGGTAGATTTCATCGGGATATTAGAATCTCTTGATGGTTGTTTTCACTCACAAAGCTATTAGAATCGCTTGGTGATTTTATCGAGGTTTTTTATTCGCTCGATAAACCTATTGGGATATTATAGTTGCCCAATGACCTGTTAAGATATGAGAGTCGCTCAATAATTTTATTGCTTGGTCATCAGGATATTAAAGTAGCTTGATGAGATCATTGGGATATTAGAGTTTCTCATTGACCTGTGAGATATTAGAGATGCTCAATGGTTTTGTCACTTGATCATTTCATCAGGCTATTAGAGTCGCATGATGAACCTATTAGGATATTAGAGTTGCCCAAATTCAGTCTCGGGTCCAGAACCCAACAAATCTAATCTCGGGTCTAGAATCCAACCAATCAAGTCTCGGATCCAGAATCCAACCAATCCAATCTTGAGTTCAAAACCCAAATCCAACATCGGGTCCAGGATCCAAACCAATTCAAGTTCATCAAAACTAATTATTAGAGTTGCTTGGTGGTTTTCATTAGTCGGATGTCGGTACTCAATGGTTCCTCACCATAGGGCATCCATCCTTTATATTTCTATTAATTTATCTCTGTGTTTTGTTTTCCTGATACTTGGTACAAAATTCAAAAGCTGTATAATTATTTTTCACTCTCTTCTACTAAAGTCTTAGACCATTCAAGTAGGGGGCAAAACTATAAACTCTTAATTTTGGCTTAGTATGAATTTTGTTTTTATTAAAAATGTTAAATCAAGTTTGGTTTCAATCTTAAAGCCCCAATTTAAATTTAATTCAATTTTGGAGGCCCAAATCAAGTCTGGACCCAATTAAAAAGCCAAAACAAATTTTGGTTTGATTTAAAAGCTAAACCGACCTAAAATGAAAGATGATTGACCATTTTTTATGCTCATAACGAATTTATTAAAGTTAAATTTGATATGAGCCATCTCATATCAAATTTAACTTGATTAAATTCGTTATGAGGTTTGGCCATATCGAATTGGACATCCAATTCGATATGGCCCTTAATTTTGGCTTGTTTAAGTGTCCTAATCAGGATTAAATTAAAGGAGATGAGGTTTTCTAGTAGGTTTAGGGTTTGAGAAATATATTTAAGCCCTAAGATTGTCTTATAAAGAGGGAGGAAGAGCCACACAGGGACTAGAGCAGCCAAAATAAAAACAGAGAAAGAACAAGAGAGACAATTTAGACAGAGAGCAATTGACTGCTAAAAATTAGAAAAAGTAAAGCACAAAAATAGAACAGTTACAATCAACAAAAAAGAATTAAAAGCAAAAGAGAGACAGAAGTAAAAAAAAAAAGGCTGGAGATAGTAGCCAAGTTTCCATTGATTCAGACCTGCCTAAACCATCCAAAGCTAAAGAATATGTGTGGTTATCCAGTAAGGCTTGGCTCATCGACTTTCACTTGGAAAAACTAACAACGTAGGTATGGTTCTTATTACTTAGTTCTATTTATTATTTTCATTATGTAATCATGTAGAGTTTTGGTGTTTTTTTTGTGTTAATTTATTATTTTGATTTTGCTGAAAACCTTAATATCATCCAGTATACCCTAATTGCAAGTTCTTGGACCTCATTAGTAAAATCAAGCCCTAGTTTATCTAAAACCTAATTTACATTTTAAAACCCTAGTTTGTATTTTAAAACCCTAATTTATATTGTAAAACCCTAGTTCATATTCTAAACCCTAGTTTACATTTTAAAACCCTAATTTACATTCTAGAATCCTAGTTTACATTCTAAAATCTTAGTTTGCATATCAAACCCTAGTTTGCATGTTTTAATCTTAGTTTGCATGTGAAAACCCTAATTTAATGATAGAGCCCTGATTTTGTTTAATCCTTAATCTATTGTTAATTGTTTATGATGGATGATATGATTTGCTTATTTGTAATGAATAATTGAATTATGTTTATTTGTTATTTAGATTTTTAAAATTTTAAAAGGCATGTTTGCACTTTGTGGGTGCTTTGCTTATTTAATTTATTTAATTTATTTTATTTATATTTAGGGATTGATGTAAAGGACACATTTTCATTAATTGGTGGGTGTCCTATTTTTTTAGTGTTAAATATTGGACATTGTTGTAAGGGCATGTTTCCATCTTGTATAGGTGTCTATTTTTGTATTTATTTGGACTCTCTTTGATTTCAACACAATGAATGTTTATTTATTTTGAATTGGATGTAGTATGGATGATGTTTCAATAAGTTAAGAATTTAATAATATTTAGATAAGAAAAGGAGGTCGGTTTCAAATGAAGGGGCGTTATGGGAGTGCTAGGTCATTCTCACCTTCCCCATATGTACCTAACTTTCCAAATCCAATGGAAATTCCTTAGGAATCGAGTCATCCACCCCTTTCTATTTTCCAGTTCGTTCGGGTGGTGACTCCATTTTCTTTGGGTTTAGGCCCGTATTCTCTAAGACCCTGAGCCTTACAATGCAGAAGTCGCAAGAACCATTCCATATGGGAGTGGAGGCAAAAAATCCTCACTCACATGTACATTTATAAAATAATGAGTTTTGGATGATATGTTTGAAATGATTGGAGATTCATTAGTATGTGAATAAATATGGACTTGGAAGTGCAAAAATTTTCATGTAAGCTGTGTTTGTTGAACTTTGGGTTTTACTGTAATTACAAATAAAATTTTGGCAAATTTTTTCAGAGCCTAAGTTTAATTTCATAAAGTTTTCCGATAATGCTGAATACAATTGCTAGTAATATATAAATTTAATTTATAAAAGTGTAATTATGTAATTAAATGAAAGTATGAGGTTTTCATAAGCAATTCTTATGACATTCTTATATTATGTATATGTGCTTTACGTATACGGGGTGTATGTATTGTACGTATACATGATATAAGGGTATTATATTTATTTTGGTATTATAGCCTAGGTTTGAGATTCTCGACCGAGCTGGGTTTTAAAAATGAGAAAGGGAAATTTTGAAAAATTGATTTGTTTTTAAATACATGCATATGTACCAGCACCTGTATTGGTCTCTAATATGGTGATGTCCGTTCGATGTAACAGATATAAGTTGAGATGACGTATGTGATGCATAGATCAGAGTGATGCAGTGCTGTAAAGGGAAATTTCTATATGCGTGCTGTAAAGTGATATTGTCTGAATTTTTGACTAATATACGGATGTTAAATGAGCTTAAAATTTTAATGGAAAGTTTTTCTATGTGTTAGAATGTAATGCTTGAAATTTCATAATTTTTAAATATGAATTACTACTTAAGAAAAATAGAAGAACACCGATTGTTGGAGCAGTTTTACCAACCTAGAATCTGTAGAGGTTGAGAAACATATTTAAAAACTATAGCCAACAAACCGGAAAAATCTGAAATTTTACATACAATATCATATGTATTTCTAGAGAATATGATTAAAATTTCATAAATTTAATTAAGATTTGATACCTAAAACAAATGGGTGAATAAGTACTGCAAAATTATCGAAGAAACATAATTTGTGGGTTTAGAAGACTTAATTTTTAAATACAGTAAATTAACTTAGAAAATATAAAATTTTAACTATAAATCCATATATATGTCAAGTGCACATGGTTAAAATGTTATAATTTTTTGTGAAGATTTGGTAAGGAATGAAAAATGAAAAAGTGAGATTGACATCAAAGTGAGAAGTCATGCAGATTCGTGAAGTGAGTAACTAATTAATTTTATGTAACAAATGAATGAAATTATTAAAATTTACATATAGATGGATTGATGGATGAATAACGAATATGAAGTTTTTAATAATTAGAACAAAGAGTTCATAATTAAAATTTAAGATAGAGCTGGTATATGGCTATAATCTGTTTATTATGAAAGTATATTTGGAATTTATTAAAATGACGTATAGTATTGGTTAAGTCAAGATTAACTATGAGTAAATAAGAATTTAAATGTTATTTATTTTGAGCAATTAAAATGTGAATTTATATAAATAGATTACTAAGTTAAAGCGAATTGAAGTTATGTATGCAATCCATATTTGGTTGCATGATTGAGATGTGTTTATTAATGAGTTATGTGGAAGTGGATGTTATGATATGTTTTTCGATATTTAAGGAGGAGGCAAAGATTTAATAAGAGATGTATAATGATTTCATAATAAATGGATTTTAATTTATTTTATGAATTATATTCGGTGATAAATTAAAACGTAATGAGTAACTTGTGGGAGTATCTGTAATTGATATTAAATTATCAAAAATAGTAATGAGATCAATTCATCGGAGGAATTTGAAAGTAAGATTTATAAGAAGAAAATTTGACATTTATATGTATAAAGAAATGCATAGCTGGGAATTAAGGAATTTGAAAATTAATGATAGAAATGATCTGAAATGCATGGATGTATTGTTATATTGAATAATTGAGTTTGTGGTTAAAATTCTAAGTTAATATGTATATTGGATAAAAATAAGTGGAGAATTTATATTTATTAATGATCTTCACTATAAGAAATTGCACATTTTGTGACAAATTTTTCAGTGACATAAAAATTTATCACAAAAAATTGATTAATTATTACAAAATTATAATATTGTCACTAAAACTGTTATTATATGATAACATTTTTTTTCATCACTTTAATATATTTTTTTTGTCACCAAATTATATTTTTTATGATGATTAAGAAAAATTTATAGCAATAACATAAAGAGGTAAAATTTCCTACAAAAAATTTGGAGGGAAATTTTTAGTGACAACATAATATTTATTGGTTACGATTTTTAATGTCATGCAAATTATAGTTTAAAGTGATAATATTATTTTTCGTCACTAATTTATTAATTAAAAAATGATATTATTTTGTCACTAATAATCATATTTCATGACGATAAATAAATATTTATCATAATTGAATTTTAATGTAAAAAATTATTTTAAAAACTTTACCTGGAAATGTTTAACGGTGATATAATATTTTATTGTTACGATTTTTAAAGTTATAAAAGTGTAATTTACAATGACAACATTCTTTAGCATCACTAATTTCTTAATTAGAAAAATGTCAATTTCATTTTGTCTTTAATAATTATATCTCATGATGATACATAAATTCGTAACAATTATAATAAAGATAAAAATTTCTTCAAAAATTATATTTGTAGTATATATTTAAATGACGATATAATATTAATTAGTTATGACTTTTGATATCATAGAATTGTAAGTCATAGTGACAAATTCATTTACTATCACTAATTCATTGATTAGCAAAGTGACAATTTTGTTTTGTCACTTTGTCATAATTTTATTAGAAAAAAAATTATTCTAAAAATATATTAGTGAGAAATGTTTAAATGACGATACAATATTCATTAGCTACAATTTTTAATGTCACAGAATTACAATTTATAGTTACATTATCATTTATCGTTAATAATTTATCAATTAAAAAGCAACAATATCATTTTATCGCTAATAATAATATATCGTTATGATACACAAAATTATCACGACTGCATGTTGAGGTAAAGAATTTGTTTCAAAAACATACTAGTAAAAATTATTTAAATAATGTTATAATATTCATTTACTATAAATTTTGGTGTCATGAAATTTCAATTTACAGTGACAATATCATTTACTATCACTAATTCATTGAATCCAAATGTGAAAATATCATTTTGTCACAAATAATTATATGTTGGGACAATATATTAATTTGTCACCATTGTAGTTAGAGTTAAATAATTTCTTATAAAAAAATTATAAAAAATATTTAAATTACAATATAATATTCATTAGTTATAATTTTTAATATCACAAAATTGTATTTTATAGCGACAATATATTTTTTCATTATTAATTCAATGAATTGGAAAAGTAACAATATCATTTTGTTACTTATAATCATATATCATGATGATATAAAAATTTATTGATAAAAAAAATCATATATCACCATAATTTTTGATGTCATGAAATTTTAATCCATAGAGATAGTATTATTAATCGTCACTGATTCATTGACTAGAAAAGTGATAATTTTGTTGTCATTGTTAATTATATATCAGTGCGATACATAAATTTATCACAATTACATTTAGAGGTAAAATTTTATTTAAAAAATATACTGATAAAAAGTATTTAAATGAAGATATAATATCATTTCTATGATTTCTGATGTCACAAAATTATAATTTATACTAACATTATTTATTATCACTAGTTCATTGTTAGAAAAGTGACCACCATTTTGTCATTAATAGTTATATATCATGACGTTATATAACTTTTTCACTATTGCATTTAGAGGTAAAAAAATTTCTTTCTAAAATATATCGGCAAGAAATATTTAAATGACAATGTAATATTCATCGGTCATAATTTTGGTGAGAAATGCAATTGTGACAATATCATTTATTGTCACTGATAAATTGATTAGAAGAGTGGCAATATCATTTTGTTACTAATAATTATGTATTGTGACAATATGTAAATTAGTCACAATTATATTTAGAATTAGAAAATTTCTTCCTAAAATATATTGGTTGTATATATTTAAATGAGTATGTAATATAATAGCTATAATTATAATTATAATATCAGAATTCACAATTTATAGTGACAAATAATTTATTATCACTAATTCATTATTCATTTACTTAAATATATACTTGATATACTAAAAATATATTAAAATAACGAGATAATTTTAAAAAAAAAAGGAAAAGTGACAGTATAATTTTTTTTTTCAGATTATTAAAGAAAAGTAGAACACTTCTACGCCCATTCATGCTATGCTGACTTTGTGTTGAATCTAGTTTCTTTTAAAGTCCATGGAGAAAAAAGGTTAGAAGGATGTAGAAAAAAAGGATATTTACAAAACTATCTAATGAACTAAATTTTATTTCAAAAATATTATAAAAAGCAAAAATATTGGTAGATATTTAGTATATGTTTGGTAGATATTTAGTAGATGTTTGGTAGATATGGTTTGTTTGTTATATGTATTTTATAAACTCCCTCCCTATCATTTACATAGGGAAAATTTCCTTTTTTGGTGTATCTTTTATATAGAAAATATGCCATTTTAGGTAAATTTTGGGGAGTGGAATGAGACAAAATACCATTTATACCCTTGCCTTAAAAGTAGGTTTTGAGGGATATTTTTTTTAAGGGTGTTTAAGTAAATAGAGATAGAAAAAGTGAAATTTCCTTAATTTTCGTGTCCATTTTACTTTTTCTATATAAATGATACGGAGGGAGTATATTGTTTATATGTTATTTATAATTGTATACTGTGTATATGCTTATTTTTTATTTTTATATTGAGAATATGACATTTAATTGAGTCTAATTTTTTCTTAAATCACAAATATAATTTATTAATTATTAAAATTTATATAAATATTAAAATTAAATTAAAATTAGTTAAAAAATAAAATAATATTTTCTTAACAAAATTATGATGCAGGAGCCTCTAAATATTTTTATTTTCTTAACTTATATATATATATATATATAATACAGGTATTTCCAATTAAGTTATAATTGATTAATTTTTTGAAAATACTATTGTTTATTTATTTTTAAAAGCAGTATAGAGGTCAAACAAAGCCTATTGAGACTGATCCAATAATAGTAACTGAAAAGAAATAAGAGCAACTCTGAAAAATCGATCCAATAAAATCTAAAATTGAGAGGGAGCTGACTACTAAGACTGAAAAGAAATGTAAGGTAAGAAATGGAGAAGAGAAAGATCGGAAAGCGAAGAGGATAACACAATGCTGAAAATCATTCTAACACAAAATGGCCTCTTCTCAAACCAAAGAAAAATCTATAGGTTGCTCATCTTAAAGAAAAAGAGAAAATAACCTTCCCAAGTAGCATAAATCAGAGGCAAGCAGAAACAATAACCAAAATTTGGGAATTTGTTGCTCATTTCGTAGCAAGCTTCTTCAATTAAAAAAAAAAATGCCTCAAATTTCTATTTACATTATTATTATTGAGTCAGAAAGGAAAAAATGATTTGCCCTTAGGGTTGAAGAATCTCGATAACTCTTGTTAATTGCTATCTCAATATCATCCTTCAGTGCCTTACTTATACTCCTCCTGTCACTAAATTTTTTCTTCGTTTACAATATTGCTCTTTCTATTTGTTTATTGAGTTCTCTTTACTCATTTCTCAATATTTTTCAGTTTCTATGCTTAAATTTTTTGTTTCTTGTTTCTAATAGGTGATTCTGCTTTAGAGTTAAATTTTCTGATGGACATTATAAAAAATGGTTAAAATTATCTATAAGGGGGAAGGTAAAAGATTATATGGTTGGTAATGATAATTAAAGGTGACAATAATATGGCAGTTAACTATGTAGGATGTAAAGATTAGTATTTAATTATAGTGGAGTTAATTACTATAGTAAGTAATTTTGAGGAAGAAATTATTTAGGGGGGGGGGGGGGGGGGGGGAGGAGAGAGAGAGAGAGAATTGGCATATCCGTAATTTTGGAGAAATTAAATAAAAATTGGTATATCCGTGATTTTAAAGAAATTAAATAAGTATTTTGAGGTATAAAAGTTGTATATATTCAATGTATACCTAGTGTATACATAACATATACATATTGTATATTAATTGCATATGTTGGATATATATATTACATACTTGGTATATTTAATACACATGTAAGGTATATTTGATGTGTATATAGGATACACATTATTAGTGTATATGGGTATTTATATTTATTAAATATACATAGTATACACATTACATAAATATGTACATAATGATATATGTAAAATATAAGTAACATATATAAGACATATACATATACATAAAATATACACTACATATATGTGAGGTATAATTTGGTGTTAGAAAAGTGGATGATGATGATGATGATGATGATGATGATAAGAAAAGAGAAGAGAGAAAGTCAAAGAGAAATGTGATTGGTGGATTAATAATTATTTAATTATTTTATATATAAAGAGATAAAGATAAGAATTAAAAGAAGAGATATTTTCTTCTTCTTTTTCTTTTCTTCTTTTGGATGTGAGCCATTGGAGAGAGGTTATGAAAGTTTAGTTTTCTTCATACACGAAATTCTATAGAGATTTAAAGAAGATTTAAGAAGGTTTTGAAGGTTTAGCAAGGAATACAAGTAATCCTTCCTTTAAATTAGTTTTACTTGATTTTAAGATTATGTTTGAATGATTAGAGAGAGAAAGTATGTTTGAATGGTTTAAATTGATAATAGTTGAATTAATACGTTAGATAAGTGATCAAATGATAATTATATATTGATTTATTGGTTGGATGATTGAAAAGGGTATGATTGATAAATTTAAGTTTGGGATGAATATGTGTAAATTAGGATTTTGGTGTGAATAGTTATAATTGTTGAAATGGAGTAATTTAATGTTGTTTTCATGTATGTGTAATGATTTTATGGTTAAAAATTTAATATGAGAGAATTTGGTTAAGTTTAGGGTTATGGACCTATTATTTGTATTTTGGGTTTTTGAAGGGTATGTTGATAATTATGGTAGTGCATTATTTTGATGTTACATTGATGTATAATTGATGATTATATAGTTGAATGATGGAAATGCATTTGACATGTTGAAGTTTGAATAAGGTAGTAAGGGTGAAAATAGTGTTTTAGTGAAATGTTATGTAGAAATGATGTAAATGGTGTATGGATGATTAAAGTGTATTAAAATGAATTGCTAATGCTATGTTTGAACTTGTAATGTGGTTTAGGATTGATTAAAGTGGATTTGTAGAATCAAAGTGAAGAAGGGCAATTAGTGAAGTTGAAGTTGGAAGGTCATTTGAGCTTGGATATTATCATATTTAAAGTTAGTATATATGTTGATAGCCTTTACATTGATTGCATTTGAATTTGTTTAGCACATTGTGAATTATAAAGATGTGCTAAGTTACTTTGATATTGGAAGTCATGGTAAAAGTGCATTTTTGTGCACTTCCAATAGAAAATATATCACTTTGGGAACATGGCAAGAAAATATACTTATATAATTAAAATATGTGGAAAATATATAAATAATATGTAAAATTTGGAAATGTGTAAAAATTGGTACAAATATGGAAATGAGATTGGCAGAATGAAGTTTAAAAAAAGTAGTGAATAGTAAAATTGGAATATTAATGAGGTTTTAATAAAAATTGAATAGATAATGGTAATTTGAAAATCAATAAGCATGTAAATGACTTTAAATGAGAAATGTTGCTTAATATTGAATTATGTATAAGTAAGCTAAAGTGATAAAGAGGTGGAATTTAGAATTTAACTTGGGAAACGAAAAGAGGTTAGTACATATTTCGATAATATTTGATTTGAATGACATATTCCATTTTGGGCATACTTTAAAGGATATTATTGATCCTTGATCCTTTAAAGTAGCATTATATGTCAATGTGTGTGCATAACATTTTTTGAAGTAACAATGCTTAATCTGCATTGATTATGGCATGATAAGCCATCAGAGAATAGCTAAATGTGATATTTGTAAAAAATGTAAAAAGTGCAAGTTGTGCACTAAATGTGGAAGGGAGCCCTATTTGTTTAAAATGCGTTGATGGTGTGGTTTATGATTTAAAAATATGAAAAAGAATGAGAAATGTTGAATTTGAGATAATGTGTTTCAATTTCACCTTATGTAGAGTCTAGATCCGGATTATTGTTGTTAGATTTTGATGCCTTCGGATGAGACACACTAGTGTCTTAGACTTATTATGCCTTTGGGTGAGACACGCTAGTGTTACAAACTTATTACGCCTTCGGCTGAGATACACTAGTGTCATAGATGAATGAAATATCCCAAGATAATATTTCTGAAACTAGACCATTATATAAGGAATTTGGGCCTAATGCATGTAGTTGCTTATGATTTGTGTACAAGTAAAATTATTTTGTGTAATGCTTGGATATAATGCATGCTTGAAATATAATGTTGTTATGTCATTGTTGTATTATATGTACCACTAAGCTGTATGGCTTAGCGCGGTTTAATGAATCGAGTCGGTGGGAGAGCTGCTAATTTAAGGGATCTAGATCGTGGTGATATCTAGAATTTTTCAGTGCTGTAAGACCGACCGTGCCAGAAGTGCATACATGTATAATTTTTAAATTGATGCTTTTTTTTATTATTGTATGTATTGTATACATTACATTAAGTTTTTGTAAGTATGCTTTAAAAGGTTTTGTAAATAAAAATTATGTTTATTATGTATGTACATTTATAAAATAATGAGGTTTGGATGATTTTCTTTAGATGAATGGAGATTTGTTGGTATGTGAATAAATATGGACTTGGAAGTGTAGAAATTTTCATACAAGTTGTGTTTGTTGAATTTTTGATTTTATTGTAATTACAGATAAAACTCTTATAAATTTTTTCCAGAGAATTTTCCTATAGAGTTTTTCGATAATACTGAATATAATTGCTAGTAATATATAAATTTAATTTCTAAAAGTGTAACTATGTAATTAAATAAAAGTATGAGGTTTTCACAAGCAATTCTTGTGACACTCTTATATTATGTATATGTGCTTTACATATATGAGGTATATATATTATACGTATACATGGTATAAAGGTGTTACAATATTATACTGAATAGACCCAAAATGAGAATGCCACATGGATTAATGTCATAAGTGATTCTCATTACAACAGTGTTAAGTAGTCATTTGACCTGAAATCAATATGGTTCCCTACATGAGGAGTTTTTAATTTCGATATAATTCTATTTTATCTTTAAATGGATTTAATAAGGAATATTGTTGGACATTTAATGAATCATGGAGAGGGATATAGATGATTTAGGTGGGATTTGTTCCTCTCATATCTTGAGAGAGATATCTCAAGGCCTCTTGATAAGTAAGACTGATAAATATACATGACCATGCTCAAATAAATTAATATGAGTTATTAATATTATTTGTTAAGTCAGTCCGCTTGGGAACAAGAAATTTTGATCAATTAATATAAGGATGACATATTCCATTCCTTATGATAGATCTAAGATCTCATGTAATAAAATGACTAAATATCTAATTGTGAAATAAGGTTAATTGGATCTCCAATCTTCACTTAATTTGGATAATCATAATATCTTGCTAGAGGCCCTTATGATTTATGGGTTTAAAGTAATAGTTGAAGATCATTGCTAATATTAAGTGAACTTACAGGGTCATACACATAGAATGAATTGAAATAGGCACAATAATATGAGTTTTATTAAATGCATTCTTTGAAATGTTATAGAAATTAAAATATTTTATTTCTATAATGATATATATATATATATAATCATTCAAAGATACATAATTGTTTTCCTTAATGGTTAAGGAGATCTAATGGGGTTGTGCATATAAATGTATATATATGTATTCTTTTTCCTAATGGATTTAGGAGAATTTCAAATTATATATCAGAAATATATTATTTATTAATTATTGAGGATAATTAATAAAGTTAAAATTCGAATATGGTTAGGATTTAAAAACCCTAACAGGTTCACCCAAGATATATATATATATATACATACATAGATGTTATATTCCCATTAGTTAAATAAGTTTATGTTTTGAGAGAAAAACCTAAAAAGAGAGGAACTCATATTATTTACTAAAGAGAGTCTTTAGAAATAGAGTGCTAACATAATGCCATCTGTTTTAGAGTTTGATTTGTTAGTGTGGATATTAGTAGAAGGTGTTCGTATTAAGCAACACCTGGTGATCTATTCGTTTGGTGAAAAGAAAAGGTTCAAATTTCGCTGTAAAAAGTAATATATGTTAACCCTTCCTTCGATTTAATTGAAAGCCATGGATCCTAATAGGGTTGTCATGGATTATATATTTGATTTCCACTGCTATTTATTTTGTTTGATATCCATGAAATCTTACACATCATTGGCTATATTAGAGTTGAAAAAAAATAAATTTTTGGAAATTTACCACTTGTCCTGATGCACTTTCGCACAAATGCAGATACTGCTGAATAGATGTAGCCTCATGAATAGTTGCTTAAAAAAAAAAGAAAGCTATCATCTATAAAAAATAAATGCGATATAGTCGAAGCTCCATGAGCTGTTTTACAACCATGAATTCTTCTCATAATATCATATTTTCTAAACAATGTAGAGTGCCCTTCAGAACACAATATGTAATACCCCTAGACAATCTTATTAAGAACTATAAAGGGATGTCATACAATACCTATACACTTATACATTTAATTTTAGATAAAAACTGAATCTAATATTAATAAAAATTTCGGCAAAATCTCCCCTAAAATTTGACATTTCCAACATATTCTCCAATCAAAACATAACCTGCAGAAGAAAACACTCATAATATTTCATTCATTCAACCTCAACTCTAATTTCCATAGTCCATAATCTATCATCCATAATTTAAAAGCAAATACCTTTGATTTTATTCAGATTTTAGTTCATTAGATATTTACTACAACTAATAGTCTTAATATAAAGTTTAGCTTAAACTATAATATAAAAGTATATAATACTCTACGTTAAACATAATTACATAACTGTCATTGTAGGTATAATACTGCTATGTGAACGAAGTTAAATACACAATACAAAATTCTTCATTAACCACCTTCTGATTTGCAGTTGATGTTGAAATGCTAGAACTCACTCAGTTGGATCTACTCTGCTCGTGTGATATGTGCATCAGAAATAATTTTAATAAGCTAAGCAATGCTTAGTGATGCTTGCATACTCATAATTTGCCAAAATTATATCATAAAGAAAATATATATAATAACAAATAAAAATAAAATCTTCAGTTTGATCATAAAGTAAATTAATAATTAATTTAATCAATTGAATTCAAATTACTTGCTTAATTCATAATAATCTTTAAAATTTAATTTAAATTTAAAAGAAAATAATCACTTTGTAGTTAGTTGTTAACATATTATTAACTAAAATAAAAGAATATTCAAAACACAATCAAATTTCACAAAATTTTTGTAAACACTTACATTACATTTTGCTCATTTTCATTAAATTTCATTTTATTTTTTTGCCCTTACATATTAATTTTAAAATTCTAGATTCGAATAATGGGTCACTAATAGCAAGTAAATGCCCACTGTAAGGAAAATGGCTAATAACCCACTAATAGCATCAAATGCCCACTATCACATATGACACAAAGTGTCCATTATTACTGGCGACACAAAATGTTCAACAATGGCACAAAGTGCCCACTAACACTATGGACGTCCACCCCCTTTGGCTAGCCATTCAATTCGATAACTAGATTTTTCATCGGTACATTGGACACTTTAATTAATTTTCTTATTCCAATAAATTTTCTCAATTATGTACATTTTTGCTAAAGCATCACTTTTAGGTAAACACTTCTTTATTTTTCTTATTATTAATCAATTACATAATTAGAATATCCATTTTGACTAAAAATATTTCTTTAACTCAATTATTCCCTTCTTTATTATTCAATAGTCTTTACTTTAACCATACTTGTAAATAAATACCTACTAAATTAAACTTAAACACATTGTATTTAAAACATATTTACTAAACATATTTTAAATAATCATTTTAATTCTAAAACCTTAAAATTTCTCAGTATTAAAACTCCATTAAAAATTATACAGATTTAAACATAGGCCTTGGGCTCCTACATAAACTTATTTTTAAAGTTTTATATTTTTCTAAGTTCTTTTATTATGTTTAAAAAATTATATTTTCTAAACCTACATATTCTGTTTTTATAATAACTTTACTAGCAATATCCATTTTCCAATTTTATTTAGTACCAAATATTTATACAAATTAAGGAAATTTTAATCATATAACAAAAACATATATAGGAACTTTTACCTAAAATTTTAGAATTTTATACGCTCATTTACCTTATTTTTAAATTATATTTACATAACCTTATAGATTCTAGTTTTACAATCACTATTCTGGCAGTTTCAATTTTTGATTTTATTTTTTAATTAAAACTTAAATAAAATTTATTAAATTTTAACCATATTTCTTAAACATATATATGATCTTATGTATAAAATTTCAAATTTTCCTGGATTGTTTTACTATACTTTATAATTGAGTTTCACAAATTCTAAAATTTTGGCTCTACTGGCACAATCATAATAGCTTGTATTCTTCTACTTTTCTTTCATATTAAATAATCTTTAAAACTTATGAAAATTTATACACTATCTACTAATACATAGATAAATGTTCAAGTAAAAATTCATAAATTTTAAACTTTTCTAAGTTTGTCTAAAAATTTGGACAAGACACTTCATAATTAATTTAATTAATATGGTTCAACTAGCTTCCATAAGCATTAAAAATCAAAAGAAAAATAAAATAATAGCAAACTATTAAGACACAAGCAAAATCCTCTTTTCAAGGTAGATCTTCATCTCTCTTCATCAATTTTTCTTTAATTGTTTGTGTATCTAACCGAATTTAATGAATTCTACTAAAAATTTTGAGATATATATGAATTTTCTTTAATTTCTACTTAGATTTGATATAAGAAGGAAAAAAAATAAAACTTTTAGCTATGGATGGAGGTGAGATCAGTTTGGCCTGGAGGAAGAAGAAGAAAAATAATTTTTATTTATTTTTATATATTTTATGAGGATTTTGATTATATAAGGTGTGCTCATCGTAACTCCGGTGTACCTACTTTCTTAATTTATTTGTAAATCAAACTTTTAATTCTTTAAAATTGTAAAAATAATTTCTTTAATTAATTTAAAATTTTATTATCTATATTTCACATCCTAATTGCAATTAAAATCCAATTTTAGGACCAAAATGGCATTTCTTAAAGGCTTTATCATGTTTAAAAATTATATTTTCCAAACCTACATATTCTATTTTTATAATAACTTTACTGACAGTACCCGTTTTTCAATTTTATTTAGGTAACAAATCTCTATAAAAATTCATGAAATTTTAACTACATAACATAAATACATATAGGAAAATTTAAGCAAAATTGTAGAATTTTATACACTCATTTACCTTATTTTTAAATTGTATTTACTTAACCTTGCAGATTCTGGTTTCAAAATCACTATTCTAACCGTTTCAATTTTTGATTTTATTTTTATAATTAAACCTTTATTAAAATTTATGAAATTTAATAATATGTATTTAAAATATATATGATATTATATGTAAAATTTTAGATTTTTCTATTTTTTTTACAATGGTTTCCAATTGATTTTCTTAAACCTTAAAATTCCGGCTCTACTGGCACAATCATGGCATCTTGTGCTCTTCTATTTTTCTTTCATACTAAATCATCTTTAAAAACTATGAAATTTTATAAACCATCTAATAACACATATTTAAAATCCAAAGTAAAATTTCATAAATTTTAAACTTCTCTAGGTTAGTCTAAAAATTCGGACAACAGATAATTTTACAATTAATTCAATTAATATGGTTCAACTAGATTTCATAAGCATTAAAAATCAAAAGAAAATTAAATAATAGCAAACTATAATATACAAGAACAAATATCTTTTCAAAGTAGTTCTTTCTTTGTCTTTCTCAAATTTTCTTGAATTTTATGGCGATGGTTTTAGGATTTTTCACCTATTCTAATGAATTCTACTAAGAATTTTAGGTTATATGTGAAATTTCCTTAATTTTTCACTTAGGTTTGATGGAAGAAGGAAGAGAAAATTGAAATTTGGCTATGGTGAATGGTGAGGTCAGTTTTTCTTGGAGGAAGAAGAAGAAAAATAATTTTTATTTATTTATATATATTTTCTTAAGATTTTGATCATATAAGGTGTACTCACTGTAACTTCGGTACATCTACTTTCATAATTTATTTCTGAATCCAACTTTTAATTCTATAAAATTGTAAAAAATTTTCTTTAATTATTATAAAGACCCATTACCCATATTTCATATCCCAATTATGGTAAAATTTAGTTCTAGGGCCATAGGGGCATTTTCATATTTTTAACACTTAAAGGTTCTTTTTTAAAAATACTAATTTTGTCCATACTCAGATTTAACTTTCAACCTTTCAAGGCTTAACTAACCATATTTTCCATCTATTTTAAATATCCGAGTCACTCTCACCATTATATAAAGTGTCATATTGGTATGGTTCAAGAAGTCAATGCTTAAAAATTTCAAACATTATACAATATAAAGAGAAAAGGCGAGGAGGGATGTCCTTTTCAAAGTCCCTTTTTGGTATTATAAGATTCAAATTCAAACCATTCACATTAATTATAAAGCAAACAGACCAAACATGTAAACTCCTAAATTTGCTCTTGGAATAAAGAGCAGGTAGTGATGGTTCCAATGCAACTGGATTCGAGCAAATCAGACTCTAGAAGGGCCCGAAACAGGTCAGAAAAGAAAAAAAACCCATGAGAGGTCACCCGCTCAAGCCAACACGCAACTGTCCATTCCCAGCATTGACAACCACGCCAGGCAACAAGATTTTCTAGATTTTTCTTACATTTTGACTTTTTACTATAAAAAAGGGTATGTTTTTCTCTTCAAAAACACATCTGAATGCCCTGTGATCACTATGCAATTTTATTTCTCATCTTTTCTCTTTAATTAATTTTTGCATAAATAGTTCTTCTTTTAATTCTAGTCAATGCTCAACGTGGAGCTAAGGAGTGGAAAAGTAATTCGACCCTCCATCAAGCAAAGCAAAAGGAGATCTCCAAAGGTAACTCTTAAACGTATCTCTTCTCAATTCGGTAAAACAACAAACCTAAATTAAATCAAGCCTTTTGTAATCAAATGCATGAAATACTAAGGGTCTTGATTCCCATTCAAAGGGATATGTAGGCACATCTTGGAATTTCACTTCAAGTGGCGAGCCCACTTAAAATGCATAAAATTGGTCCTCTCCTTTTCTTTATTTTAATTCTATTTAGTATAATTCTTCTCTTTATTTTTTCTCTTTATTGATTAATTTCTCTTTGAGAATTTGTCTATTCTAGTACTAATAAGGGCTAGAGTTAAGACTCCTCAATACATGTTCAATCTTGGAGTTGTATTTATATACATATTTTGGGATTTGTGTTTAACCTAGTACCCATAAGTGATAGAGTTAAAACTCCCCTTTGTAAGAAATTTTTTAGGTTGTAATTATTTTCTCAATTAGCTTTATGGTTGTAATTATTTTCTCAATTAACTTTATGGTTGTAATTATTTTCTCAATTAGCTTTATTCATCTATTTTGAATGGATATCATATCTTATATTGCTCATGCATAATAAATTGTCATTCATTTTAACTATTATGAATGAAACTAAATTTTTTCTCAAAAGTTAAAGTTTCCTTAAAGGGAAATCTCTTTTTAGGCTTGAAAACTTAGCCTAAAACTCATCATGATTGGTTTCAGATTAACACCTTTTGGGTTAAAGAAAATATATTTTTTTGTAGTCAAATAAATGGATTTTCACTTAACTTTTCCCAAAACAAAAATAAATTAATGTGGCAACTCTCTCAAATAAAAATGATTTCAAAATAAAGTTATCTTCCTTTTTAAAATAAAAGGTCAGTTTTAAACCCTTGCTTCCTGAACTTACTAAGACCAAATGCGGATATGGGACCCAATGAGTATTTCGGCTCCCTTAGCGGCCAAACCGGTGCTTAGATGAGGCCTCATAGTTGGCAACTCTACTGAGGAACTAAATAATTTTTAGGCTCTTTTGAAGTATGATTAGATTTCTCTTTAATTAAACTTTTCCATTTTTTGCATAAAGGGTTCCTTACCCTTAGTTTTAGGAAGCCTCTGGATAGCGAGCAGTATCTACCTAGTGTGAAGCCTCGCTTGAGCACTGAATTCGTCCTGCTAAAATGGAGTCAAAATGCTCATCTGGGTCTAATCTCACACAAAACCATCATGTACGATCTCTGCTCAATTTGGTAAGCGTTGGTTTAAATTATCTTTTATTTTGAAAAGATATGTTTCTTTTATTTTGAAAAGAATACTATCCTCTTTTGAAAAAAAGGATGATGACTTTATTTTGAAAACTTGATTGAAGAGTTGCTATCTTAATTTATTTATTTTTGGGAAAACTTAATGAAAAACCCATTTATTGTGACTTCATGAAAAACATTTAATTTTTACCCAAAAGGCACTAGTTTGAAACCAATCACGATGGGCCCTGGGCTAGGATTTCAAGTAGATTTTAAGTAAAAAAAGAAATTCTCCTTTAAAGAAACTTTATCTTTTTTAAAAGTTTGATTTTTGTGTAATGACAATTATGATGAATGAAAAATATTATATGCACGAGCAATTATAGTCATAATATCCAATCCACAAAATTGAAAGAGTAATTACAACCCCAAATTATCATACACATGTGAGCTTTAACTCTAGCCCTTATGGTATTGGGTTAAGCACAAATCCCTAAAAAAAATAATAATATAAATATTACAACTCCAAATAAGCATAAAGAGGGGTCTTAACTCCAACCCTGATGGGTATTGGATTACACACAAACCGTGAAAACAAATTAATTATCAAAGGAATGAAATTAAATACAAGAGAAAAATTAATTTAAAGTAAGAAAAGAAAAGAGAGAACTAATTATGTGGTTTTTAAATGGGCTCGCTACTTGGAGTAATATTCCATACTATGTCTTCTTATCCTCTTTTAGTGGGAATCAGAGTCATAAGTAATTTGTACCTTTGAATGCAAAGCGCTTGGGTTAATTAATCATATTAGTTTATTACTGTATTTGAAAAAGAATGGATTAAAGAGATACCCTTGTGAATTCCTCTTTTTGGTCTTGAAAAATGGTTGGAGTGCCTTTCCACTTCTCAATTCCACCTCACTCTTGATGGGATCTTCTTCCCTATGTAAAGAAGAATAATTTAATTAAAATAAATTAAGTAAGAAAAAAAGAAAGAAAATTAATTTTTGAGTGGCATATTGTGACTTTAATTTAAAGTATTTTTTTAAAAAAAAATTTTGACCCTTTTTTCTAAAGAAAAGCCCTCAGTTATAGGAGAAAAAACCCTAAAATTATGTTTTTCAGAAGAAATTTTTGACAGCTGCACAGTTGGAAGTGTGACTAGTGCATCGATCGGACTAGACTGTTTTGGCCTTTTTTGTTCTTTCAGACCCTTTTGGCCTTTGATTTGGATGATTCAAAATGCATTGGGACTGTAATTACCCACTCTTTATGTTGGGTACAAAATTAAGGGTTCATATTGGTAACCTTCCTTAGATATATTAGGGAATAGCAAAAGCATCCAACCCGCGATGAATCCTCAATTATTTTGAGGTGTAACTAACATGTAGTACTGTTGGACCCATACCAAATTCTTTATATGACATATGGTTAGGTATATAGCTATTCTAGTGTCACAAGAACCTTTAGACTAAGCCACCCTCTCTTGCATATAAGAGTCGTAGACCTTGCCATTAGGTCTATAATAACAAAAGGTCTTATGCCATGTTCATAAAACTATTTTCGTGCATGCACATCTCACATCCAAACCTTTAAGCAATTTAGAAAGTCAAGTTTTAGGGCACCCTACCTTAAGAAAAATAAACCAACAAACCTAAGCCATCATGGCTTGAACCACAAACATAAACCCAAGCCACAATGGCTTGAACTACAAATATAAACCCAAGCCATAATGGCTTGAACCATATAAACCCAAGCCATAATGGCTTGAACCATATAAATCCAAGCCACAATGGCTTGAACCATATAAACCTAAGCCATAATGGCTTGAACCACATAAACCCCAGTCATAATGGCTTGAACAAACAAAAACTGAAGCCACAATGGCTAGAGAAAACATAAACCCAAGCCATAATGGCTTGAAGAAACATAAAACACATCCAAATGGCTTGAACCATAAACATAAACCTAAGCCACAAAGGCTTGAACCATAAGCCACCATGACTTAACTTTCAAACATGAACAAATACAAACTTGAATGTGGATCACTTAGACCAAGCTAGCCAAATCACTTCATCACATGAACCATACCTTAGTCATGCACTCCATCTTTTGCCCCCATGAACCATACCTATGAAGGCCAACCTTATCTATGGATCAAGCCCATCCACCAAACCACTTATGAGCTTTCATTAACCAAAATGTATTTTGGATAAAAAGCCATTAGCTTATAAGGTCCATTTTCTCTGTTTTATAAAGGTAAACCCATGAGTCAAGGAGAAGAACTTATTATTGCCTCAACATGATCTGTTAGGAATTCAATAAGGGAATGGATATTACTCAACAAAGGAATTTAGGTAACCTTCGAGAGACCATCTTAGCCAAGGTCCAAATCATGATAGACTAAGCCTTCACCCATCACTATGCATCATGACATGCACCCCAATTACCTAGTGATCTTGAACCTCATCTAACCCTGGGTTATCTTTCTTCAAAGGTACCAATATCTCAAGGCAGCAAATCCACTGAAATGCAAGCCTTCGTTGAATCCATCCTTAAGAAATAGGAAGAAAATTTCAAGAATAAGTTTACCAATCAACAAGCTGAATTCAATAAGACCCTAGCTGATTCATTGAGTGCATAGTATGAACCCTTAATTTTTTCACCCTAAGATGAAGCCCATGTGATCATGAATCCAATGCAACTGGAATCACGTAAATCGAATGTTGGACATACCCAAATGGGTCTCTAAAAGTTTTCCACACAAATCAGAAGATTTTTCTACTATAAATCTTTAAGCTTTCACCATTATATTAAAATTCAATTTGTTATGGTTCCAACACATGAAGAATCATGTCAATCAAATATCGGACGATCCTAAAACAAGCTCTGAAATTCAAGTGTGCAGATTGAGATTACTGATAGGTCATTTGGTGATCGCAGGACCATTCGATGACTACGGGGCCATTTGGTTATTGTAGAGCCATTTGGTGACTATGGAGGCATTTGGTGACCACGGGGCCATTCAGAGACTACAAAGCCACAAGGTGACCGCGAGGCCATTCGATGACCTCCTAGTAGCCTTACGATTTCCTCCCACCTGGATCCATGTGCCTATAAATAGAACCTCATTTTCACCATTTTCATCACTTCTTCTCATCCATTAAGAATTTGAAACACATTTTTTTATGATATTTTAGAGATTTTACAAAATATTTATGGTTTTTCTTAGCTATTTTCTTTATCTTCATTTCAAAAGTCAATTTGATCCATCAAATCAAGATTGTCAAAGTTATCAAGCGTTTCTCAAAGATTTTTCATATTCTCAAGATTTCTTCCATTCTCCAAACTTCATCGCATGAAACAAGGATCATTAACTCTTCCATAAAGATCTTTTCAAGTTAAGATCATCAACTCTTCCTCATTAAGATCTCACTCAAGTTATCTCATCAAATTAACATCACCAAGTTCTTTCTCTAAGTTCTATCATGTGTCACATCAAATCAAAATCATTTTTCTCCATTAATAAGGTTTTAAAGGTGGAACTTCAATTCAAAAAGAAGGCTTTGGAAGCCCTCCCACCTCAAAGAAATGCACTCTAAGAAGGTATAATTTTCTACCAATTTATGTTTACATTATTAATCATGTTTGACATGCTCTTTTAAGCCCCAAAAATGGATTTTAGGTAAAATCAATCATCTTTGTGTCAAATTAAGCCTAAACTAAATTTAGGTTATGATCAATTCACATAATCAAATAATCAATCAAATGTTTTCAAACCAGAATAGTAAGTAGTTTGCAACAATTAATCAATTAATCATTTTTCAAACCTAAAGCTGACCTAGTTTGTATAAAATCATTTCTCAAGCCTAAAACTGACTTGGTTTGCACACTCAAATCATTTTTCAAACGTAAAACTAATATGGTTTGCATTAAAAAATTTTTCAACCTAAAATAATAATTGGTTTGCAACAATCGTTCAATCTTTTTCAAGCCTAAAATAGTAATTGGTTTGAGTCAGCCTAGACCTTGCCCTTAGGTCAACTAGAACCTTAGTATTAGGTCAACCCGCCCCCATTTTCACTCTTGCAAGTGGATAGAATTACATGAGGCTATATTTCCTATACCAATAGGATATGTAGGCTTGCTTGGAATTTGAATCTAAGCATCGAGACCATGAACCCATAAAACACAACCTAGTTAATACATCATAATATTTGTTATTGTTCTCCTTATACTTACTTGGGGAATGTGTGCTCATCCCACATTCCATAAATGTCGGAGTTGAGATCCCCCCTTATGGGGATTTAAAGGTAATTTAATTTTTATTTATGTTTTTTATGGATAAATGCTATGGATGTCATGCACAATTGTTCATGCATAATATAACTACTTATGCATATTTTTAAATATTATCATGAAATAGATTTTATAAATCTTGGTGTAGACCTTAATTTTGGCCCAAAATGAAATTTAGTTCTAATTAAAAGTCCTAAATCAAATTCAGTTTGAGTTAAAAGGCCCCAATTAATATTTGGATCTAACAAAAGCCCAATCTAATTTAAAAAGGCTAATAGGCCATAACAATTCAACATTGTGAGCTGGAATTTTTGTCCCCACTCCCATGTGGAATGGTTCTTGCGACTTCGGCACTGTTAGGCTCAGGACCTTAGAGAACACGGGCCTAAATCCAGAGAAAATGAAGTCGCCACCTGGACAGGTCAGGAAAGAGAAATGGGTGGATGACTCAATTTCTAAGGAATCCCCAACCCCCTAATGGGTTTGAAAAGTTAGGTATGTATGGGGAACGTGAGAATGACACAACACCCCCATAATGCCCGGTTCATTGGAACTAGCCTCCTTTTCTGATTTAAATATTATTAAATTCTTAAAATTATGACATCATTCATATTACACACAATTTAAAAGAAATAAACATCCATCATCTTATTAAAATAAAACAAATAAAATAGGCACCCATCTAAGGATGGAAACATGCCTTTACAATATCCAAGTCCATGAAAATAAATATAACAGGACACTCACCAAAAAGTAAAAACATGTCCTTTACAAAGTCCCAAAATTCATAAAGTAAATTACATAATTAAAAATAACTAAGGCACCCACAAAGTGGAAATATGCCTTTTACATACCTTAAAATCCAAATGATATTTCAATATAAATCAATCATTCATAATAAATAAATAATTAAAATGATATGATTAATCGTGAACAAATAATCTAAACACATCATTCATCCATCATAAAATAATTAAGATCGATATATAAGGATATACACTAAGATTAAAATATATAAAGTTGAATTAAAATTGCAATTAGAGACTAAATATTGAAACTGGGGTTTAAACCTAAAAAATGGAGGTCTTGGACTAGGGTTTTGGAATCTATGGAATTAGGGTCTTGGATTATGGATTTTTGGAATATTTGTTTTAGGTTTCTGGATTATGGCTATTTGAAAAATAGGATTAAGATTTTGGTATTTGAGAAACAGGATTAGGGTTTTTTGAGAATTAGGGTTTAAAAATTAGGGTTTAGGGTTTTTGAAAATTAGGGTTTGGAAACTAGGGTTTTGGATGATTAAATTAGATATTTGAATTAAATCCTAAGCTATTGGATATTTGAAGTAATATTTGAATAATTTAAGCTACGATGATTTTGAAATTAATGAAACAAGCTACTGGAATCAAATTAACACTTTCATAACTTCTTAAGATGCAATTCGTTTGACGATAATATAATGGATAAATATATATACTGGACATTGGAAATAAATTAAGTTTAGAAGACTAAACATGTATGTTGGTTCCTCCAATATCAATGTGTTGAATTCAATCTCTGCTACTATCTAACCAATCTTAATCTTAGATGAACAAAATAAGCTTGAGACAATGGTTACTACCTTCTTGGTTGTTGTATATTTTAATTGTGTTTTTATTTATGTTGCTCTATGCTCTTAATTACTAACTGCTAAAAAAAGAATCCTTTCTTTATGTGTTTAATTGTCTATATATGGGCAAAAACTGCTTAGGTTTAGGTTCTAGAACTGGATTAAGTTTTGAACTTAAAAAATGATTTGGGTTATGGACCTGAGACTAGATTTGGGTTCTAGACCAAGATTGAGTTCTGAACTCGAAAAAGAATTGGATTTCTGAATTCGAGTTGATTTGGGTTCTGGACTAGGATTGGTTTGGCTTCTGGGACCCAGATTGAGTTCAGGACTAAAAAATGGTTTGGGTTCTGGACCCGATTTATCTGCAAAAATTAATTTCAATGGTTAG
Source organism: Garcia nutans (assembly GCA_947685225.1). Classification (NCBI taxonomy): domain Eukaryota; kingdom Viridiplantae; phylum Streptophyta; class Magnoliopsida; order Malpighiales; family Euphorbiaceae; genus Garcia; species Garcia nutans. Next base: position 8,058,178 of record CANTUV010000013.1, read on the forward strand.
TTTTGCGAAAAATTTTCCTTTTGCAAAAAAATTGCCTATTTTTTACAATACTTATATATTCTTGCCCCTTGCGTGGAAAAAATATTTGTAAGGAAAAAAAATATTTTTTAGACATGCAATAATATTTTACCATAATAATTATTAATGTACTATGTGTACATGTGGTTTGTGTGAATTATTGAAATGGAAAGCAAACCTTAATTATTGATATGAGAAAGAAACCAATATTGGAAAGCAAACTTTGAATTATGAATTATTGAAATAGAAGAAAAACTTTGAATTATTTGATCTGAAAAAGAAATGAATTATTGAACCTGTAGTGCATGTGACTATATATATATTTTACTTGAAATCAGAGTGTTTGTCATTGCCTATAAATATAAAGCAATGTATGAATGGTTCTGCATTTAGAAGCTCTTCAAAATTTTCTATCCTTTAAATTTCCTTTTCCTTTTAAACTCATAAAAACAATATCCTTTCTTATAAATGCTAGTTAATCAACATTCCTCAAGTTTCGAAATGCGGTCAAATAATGAGCTACTTGCTTACCTTTATAATAGCGGGGGTCGAGCAAATTTCTCTGTTATCAAGGATGCATCTTCACTGTAGTTCCAAGGAAAAAATACAGGTAAGCGTCATTTTGCTGAAATTTAATTACTTATTGATAAAAAATTTATTAGTATAATTTAGTGATAAAATTTATTATATGAAAATATGCATGAAAATTTACATTATAGAATTTATGTAGTAATAATTCATAAAAATTGGTAAAAGAAATGGAATATGAATTGATGTAACTTTTATTAAAGTGCAAAAAAGGAATTTGTGCACTTACCTTGCTTTACCTACCTATATTTGGATAGCTTGATGGTTGTGAAATTAAGGGAGGAGAAAACATTCACAAAGCCCGTAAATGGTACGATTAGGCCCCACCCGTAGTTAAAAGAATGATCCGAGAAACTAGTTTTGAAGACTTTATTTTGCAATTACCATCTCGAGGATACCAAATTGACAGGAGTGTGATCCAAGCACTTGTAGTGCGATGGATAGACACTACCTATACTTTTCACTTGCCCATTGGAGAGATGACCATTAGTCCAGCTGATTTTGTTGCTATAACAGGCCCCCGATGTTATGGGATTCATGTCCCTTTAACCATCAATATTTTAACCCATGAGGAAATTTGACAATTGATTGGTGTTAGGCCCCGTTTAAGAGGACCTTACAAAATCAAATACGAACCCATTTGAGAATATTGGATGAAGTATACTCGACCAGTACAAGACAAGAGGGCAGAACAATATACTCAGGGGTTTCTATTATATCTATTAGGGGCGACCACATTGGGGAGTACTTAGTTTGCCATCCACTTGTCGGTGCTACGTACCCTTTCCAATTTAGACCGTATGCCATCTTATGCATAGGGAGAAGTAGGTCTTGCCTGCCTTTATCACGAATTTGATGTAATTTGTAGGAATAGGAGATCCTTTACTGGTTTTATGGCTATTGCCAAGGTATCACTTTTCTTATAATTGTTGGTCCAAATAATGCATGTGAATGGATTTTGATCTTTCCTTTTATATATAGGTTTGGGCATATGAACACAACCTAATGAGAGTTCCCAACATTATTAGGCCATGAGTTGGATATCCAAAGCTAAGCTTCTGGCTATCGGGTCACAGAGAAGTGCCTGGAAGCCATCATGCACATACTCACTGCTACCATATGAGTCGCTTAACCTGGGACCAAGCAAGAGAAATGTTAATATTAATATCAAATCTTATGAGTAAAACTACTTATTTATTTACTTTTCTACATGCGGACATGGCTTAGTGGAGAGCTGAAGACAGAAACAACTAGACTGCATTTATGATTGATGCACTGCCCTTTCAAGATTCTTGTTGGATTATTGCTGGTCCAGTTTCTTGTGGCTGGTTTCTTAGTGAAAGGGTATATAACTGGTTCCTCGGACCTAACCAATGGAGAGTACCAGCTGATATCCCATCATTTGTGCTAAACACCATATCCATGCCAAAACCTTATTGGAGTCGTGATCGTAATGGCTTTGATAGTAGGGACTCTATGCTTCCACCAGATATGTCATATGCCCAATTCATTCAGGATCGGCTTCTAAATTTTAAAGTTTCTCCTACTGGCATTTGATGGCTTTCTGAGGGCAAAGAAGAAGAATGGGAAGTGGAGGAAGAAGAAGTAGAAGAAGGAGAAGAAGAAGAAGACGAGGAAGAGGAGAGGTAGCCTTCTTCCCATTTGTGTGGCGACTCTAGGGCCGGTGCTTCTTAGGTGAACACTTAACATTTTGCAATTACAATTGTTTCTTCTCAATTTGGTCTGACTATCTTTATGATTATTGTAGGCCATTAGCTCATTTGATCATGAGGCTAGACCTTCCTTTGTTGCTCCAGTTCAACGGCAATTTTCTCCATTTGCTCCTCCTTTTGTTTCGCCTCCTCATCTTGATATGTCGCCTTATCCTTAGAGATTTGATTTGAATTACTTGGTCTATGGTCCCAGTTCAGTATTGATTTATGCTATATGTATGCATGATTATGTATGTTTTTACCTTCTTCATGTTCTAGCTCATAGCGAATGCTTGAGGAACAAAACATAAAGCTGCAAAAGGAGTTAGCTGTCAGTCGTCGAGAGTTGGATGCCAGCTGACAATAATATTTACTTTTCTTGCAACTTTGAGTTTTCAATTTTTTTTTATTTTTTTATTTTTGTATCTTTTTTATAATATACATATTTACACAGAACATCCATGACGAATTCAAATTTAAATTCATCATGGATTCAAATTTATAAAACCATGATGGACTTAGTATTCTAATAACTGCTCGACATAAATGCCTTTCCTTGTGGGCTTTTGTTTCAAGTTACTTTCCATTCCTTGTGCACTTTGATCTATAAGCCATTGTCTATTTAAATTAGTTGCGATCCTCAAAACAAAAGCAATCATGGCAATTCACTCATTACAATTATCAAAACAAGTGAACCTACCATTCTAGCCACCACCCTTTTTCTCATGAATTTTGTCACATAAACAGAAACAACTCAAACAATTTCAATTCTTCTTAAACCGTATCAATGACTGAATTTAATTTAAAGAAAATTAAAGATTTATTTAAGACCATTAAAGTTACACATTGCGAACAAATATCTTGGTCTCAAATTAATGCTTTAAAGTGCTTTGAAAATGTCAAGTTGGACCATTCCTTCTTACATGCCATGGCCTCCTTTTGGGATGTCAAAACTAGGACTTTCAAGATAAACAACTTTGAAGTATGTCCTATGATTGAAGAATTTGAAGCTATTCTAGGATACCCAAGCAATCAACCAATGGCATTACCCATACTGACCTCAAAGACCCATCAAAAAATGCAGATGCTATTTCAACTCTCGAAACCTGAAGTTCTGCAATTGACTAGAGGTGAGAAAATCTTACTTGGTCCATTGATTGATTTTTGCACTTCCCATTTGGATCCCAGCAAAGCATGGGGATGCATGCTTTGTCTATGCTTGATTGGTCAATTCTTGCTTATTTCTCCTGATGGTGACATTGATCCATGAGCACTGTATATTGTGGACCAGATGGAGGGAGGATTTTCACTAGTACCCGTGATCTTGGCTGAAACCCTGGTCAGATTGGATCAATTTAAGACAGATTCTTCAAGGAGGTTAGCTGAAAGTCCTTTGCTTCTTCAGGTAATTATCTAAATTATCCTTTTAGGTTTTCAATTTAAGCATTTTATTGTTATTGCTCTAATTTTTGCCTAGTCCGCCCTTGCAAGTTTTTGAAACTAGCGAGTTGTCCTAATTTTTGCCTAAGCCGCCATTTTGGGTTTTCAACCTAGCAGACTCTTTTTATTTTATTTTATTTATTTTTTTATATATTAGTTCTAATTTTTGCCTAGACCGCCATTGCGGGTTTTCAAAGCTAGCGAACATCCCTAATTTTTGATTAGGCCACCCTTGCAGGTTTTCAACCTAACGAGGTTTTTTTTAAATTATTGCTAGTCTTTACAAAAATGGCTACAAGAGCACCTCTTCTTGCTCGATACCCCATCTATGGACTTTACAAGATATTTAGAACTATGCAATCAACTACCCTAAGAATGAATTAGAAATATAAGTTCTACGGTTCAATTAATTTGTAATTTCAAAACAATTGGCTGTTGTTAATTCATGAATGTGAGAACTGATGAAATGGTGAGAACTGATGAAATTATAATTGCTAACTAATCACAAGGAACAAATTAAATTACAATGTTGTATTAATGGATAATTTGAGAATTAAGCTTTGCTTAAATTGATCTATAACCCTAGGTACCATTCCAAGAATTTAAATTAATCTTACACAACCATTACTAGTTTTAATTTTAAATTTTAATTACGTTTCACCATTTCAACAACTTACACTCAAAGTTTAATATTTTGCTTTAATCAAATTATTATGAATAACACCTTCCTTGTGAGATGACCTTAGGGCAATTACCGTTGCTACAATAACCTCGTATACTTGCGAGTGTCCCTTTGTAGTGGTATTAAATAGAGCACAACAATATATGTTATTTGTATTTCCAATATCTCTTTGCCAATTAATGTGTCTCATTAGGTTCAATGAAAAATGGGGAGTTATAATAAAGTTATTGTTTATACTTACCATGCAGCAATTAAATATCTTATGAGTAAGAAGGAAGCTAAACAAAGATTGATTAGGTGGATTTTGTTTTTTCAAGAATTTGATCTTGAAATTAAAGATAAAAAGGGAGCAAAAAATTTAACAGCGGATCATCTTTTACGGTTGGAGAAGCAAATATACTAGGATATTATGCCTATTAATGAAACATTCCTTGATGAACAACTTTTCTCTATTAAAACTTATATCTCCTGGTATGCTTACTTTGTAAATTATTTGGCAGGTGGTGTCCTTCCATTAGAACTGACTTATGCTCAATGGAAGAAATTTTTTACTGATGTCAAACATTACATGTGGGAGGAACCTTTATTATTTAAACATTATAGGGATGGAATAATTCGTAGATGTGTCTCAGAAGAGGAGATGAAAAGTATTCTAGAATTTTGTCATTCGAAAGAATATGGAGGTCATTCTAGCACATCTAAGACAATTGCTACAATTTGACAATCTAGATTTTTCTAGCCAACTATGTATAAGGATGCCAAAAATTTTGTTTAGTCATGTGATTGATGTCAACGGGTAGGCAACATTTCAAAAAGACAAGATATGCCACTTAACACAATCCTTGAAGTTGAATTGTTTGATGTTTGGGGAATTGACTTTATGGGACCATTTCCACCATCATTTAATAATCAATACATTTTAGTGGCTATAGATTATGTTTCAAAATGGGTGAAAGCATTAGCAAGTCTAACAAATGATTTAAAGGTTGTAACTAAGTTTGTTAAAAAGAACAATTTCACTAGATTTGGAGTTCTTAGGGCTATAATTAGTGATGGAAGTACTCATTTTCGTAATAAGAGTTTTGAATCTATTCTTAGGAAATATGGAGTACACCATAGGTGGCAACATCTTATCACCCTTAAACTAGTGGACAAATGGAAATCTCTAATAGGGAACTTAAATGGATTTTGGAGAAAACGATAAATAATTCAAGGAAAGATTGGTCAACTAAGTTGGATGGTGCACTTTGGTCTTATAGAACAACATATAAGACTCCGTTTGATATGTCACCATATACACTTGTCTTTCAAAAAGCATGTCACTTATGAGTTGATTTAGAACATAAGGCATATTGGGCCATAAAACAACTGAACATGGATTTGAATAAGGCTGAACAAAAACATCTTTTGCAGTTGAGTGAATTAGATGAAATTAGGTTTCAAGCTCATGAGAATGTCAAAATTTATAACGAAAGAACCAATACATGGCATGATAAATTTATCAAATTATGAGCGGGGGTTTTTGTCCGCATTCCCATGTGGAATGGTTTATACGACTTCGGCACTATTAGGCTCAGGACCTTAAAGAAAATGGGCCTAAACCCGAAGAAAATAGAGTCGCCACCCGGATGGGGCGAGAAAAAGAAAGGGGTGAATGACTCGATTCCTAAGGAATCCCCAACCCGCTAATGGGTTCAAAAAGTTGGGTACATGTGGGGAATGTGAGAATGACCCAATACCCCCACAGCGCCCGGTTCATTGGAACTGACCTCCTTTTCAGGTCTAAGTATTATTAAATTCTTAAATATTATAATCATCCATACTACATGAAATGATTGAAATACATATTCATTGTATTAAAATCAAAGAAAATTAAAACAAACAAATAAAATGGGCACCCATACAAGATGGAAACATGCCCTTACAACCATGTCCAATGTCTGAAACTAAATAAAATAGGACACCCACAATTTGGTGAAAATATGCCCTTTACATTAATCCAAAACTAAAAATAAATTAAATTACATTGAACTTAACTAATGAGGTATCCACAAAGTGGAAACATACCTTTTACATCCTTGAATACTAAAACAATTAACCAAATAAATTAAATCATTCAATCATTGACCTTGAGCAAAAGTAAACCATTAATTATAAATCATCCAACAAATAAAAGAATCATCAATTATAAGCACATAACAAATTAAATAATCAAGACTAGGGTTCAACCTTAAATAGAAAATTAAAAGTAGAAAGTTAGGGTTTTTGGATGAAATAATAAGTTAAATCATTATAAATTTAAATGAATTAAGTTAGAAAGACAGACCTTCATTTGTAGATTCCACCAAAATTAAATGTTGATACAATACTTTTGCTTGCACCAATCTTGCACTTCTTGGTTGAATAAAATCAAAACAGTAACTACTGCCTCATTTGACAATGGTCTCTTTATATTTGATGGCTTATTCTTTCCTATTTAATTTTTTTAGTCGCTTTGTTGCTCTCTGTCCATTAAGATGTTGCTCCCTTTTTCCATTCTCCTCCTTCGGTATTTATAGTAAATACATTAGGGCAAAACCTTATGAGCAGGCTTTTAATTTCCTGTTTAGAAATGGTTTCCCTAAGGCATATCGAATTAGATCATTTTTTAATTCGAGAGAAATTATGACCATTTCGGATTATACCAATTCAATTTGAGGCAAACCAAGACCATATCAAACTAAAAAAATTTAAATCCAACATGAAATCAAAGTCCATATCGAATTGGCAATCTTAATTCGACATGGAAAGCTCCATATTGAATTAGGATTGCTCTAATTCGATATGGGGACCTCCTTATATCGAATTGGTGCCCAAATTAGAATTGGGGCATCTCAATTTGACATGGGTATACCCATATCAAATTTGAAGTGCAATACAAGGCCCACATCAAATTAAATCCAACTAAACCTTCAAATTAGACTTGTTTAGGGTTTTAAATGTTGAACAAGCTTATTTTAGGCCTCATGGAATTGTACCAATCTGATCAAAAGCTTAAAATACGTTTAAGCCTATTCAGAATGGACCAATTATGACTTAGGCCTTTCTTTAATTAACGTCGGACTAGCTAGGACCAAAATCAAGGGTCTACAGTTTGTCCCCTACTTGAACGATCTTGAATTTATTTAGATGGCAAAAGTAACATGACTTTGAGTTGATTTTGGATAAGTATCAGATTCTAGACTTGGGGAATGGTTTGGGTTTTGGAGCTGAGATTGGTTTGGATTCTAGACCCGAGATTGGATTGGTTGGGTTCTAGACCCGAGGTTGGTTGGTTTCTAGACCTGAAACTGGATTGGTTGGATTCTGGACCCTAGACTGGATTTGTTGGGTTATGAACCCGAGGTTGGTTAGGTTCTGGACCCAAAACTAGATTGGTTAGGTTCTAGACCCGAGGTTTGTTGGGTTTTGGACTCAAAACTAAATTGGTTGGATTCTAGAACCGAGATTGGTTAGGTTCTGGACCCAAAAATGGATTGGTTGGGTTCTTGACCCAAGGTTGGTTGGGTTCTGGACCCGAAAATGTATTGGTTGGGTTTTGGATCTAAGACTAGATTGGTTTGGTTCTAGACCCAAAACTAGATTGGTTGGGTTATGGACCCGAAGTTGATTAGGTTCTATACTCAAAACTAGATTGGTTGGGTTTTGGACCTGAGGTTGGTTGGGTTCTGGACCCGAAACACTAGCAAAAATTAATTGTAGTTAGTAAAGCATTTTACAAAAAAAATTAGCTTTGCAAAAAATTTAGCTATTTTTTATTATATATGGGTACCTATATACTCTTGCCCCTTACGTGAAAGAAATATTTAATGAGCACAAAAAATATTTTTAGACATGTAAAAAAATATAAAACCACAATAAATATCTATTACTGTGTGCTTGTGTGCTGTGTCTAAATTATTGAAAAGAGACAAGAGACATAAAGCTTTGAAAGGAAACATGAATTATTGTATTTGACTTAAGCACGTGAATATGCAATTTTTTTTACAAAAAAATTAAAAATTTGATTTGAGACTTATCCTGTAGACTCCACTTGTCTATGAATTGGAGTGTTGCATATTCATGTAGTTCATTGAGAGAATTGCATTCAAAACATCAAGCAAGATTTATAGTATTTTGAGCAAGCATTTTTTATTTCTTTGTTCAATTGAAAATCTTCAACTTTCAGCTTATATAAATGGCGGTAAATCAACATGCTTCGAGGAAAGGACCATATCTGAATCCTAAACTATGTGCTTACCTTAGAAATAGCAGGTTGGATTGAGTTCCCATCTTAACGGGAATGAACCTCCATCGAAGTTCGAAAGAAAAAACACATGTATTTTTATTTTTATTTTATATTACAATTTTTCTTTCCACTGAATTTTTATTATATATACTTTTTAATGTAGTGTTATAGTATTAAAAATAAGCAAATTAATACAAAAAATAAATTGATGTACAAAAATATAAAATGAAAGTAAAATATAAGAATTAATTTTTGTAACAAATTTAGTAAAAATGTGTAGAAAAAAAACAAAGAATACTAGTGATAAGATGGATAAATTAATGTAGAAAATGCCTATATGCATGAAAGCATTTATATATATTGTTACTAACTTAGAAAAAATAAAAGGAAATGTCTATTCACACAAAACCCATTATATATATATTTGACGGAATTAGAAAAAATAAATAAAAGGAGTTATGCATGACCATAAAATAAAATAGATAATATATTAGTCATGACGCAAAATAAACAAGAATTAGCAGGGTGTTGAAAATAATTATTTGTTACATTTTATATTTTTTCCCATTTTATCTATTATTTTAAAATTATTAGTAGGGCGGATATACTTACCTGGCTTGACTTTACCTTTATTGTGGCAGTATGACAGAAGTGTGATCCACAGTTGCGGGAATATCCATAAGGCCCGCCAGTGGTATGAGCGAGTACCACCAGTAGTTCGGAGAATGATATGAGAGTGTGGCTTTGAAGAATTTGTACTACAACTGCCGATTAAGGGATATCAAATTGATAGAAGTATGATTCAGGCACTTGTCGAGCAGTAGATGGACACCATCCACACTTTTCACTTGCCCATTAGGGAGATGATGCTCGGTCCAGTGGATTTCACTATAATAACGGGCTTAAAATGCTACGAAATCCTCGTTCTGTTGACTAACGACATATTGACCAAGGAGGACATTTTCCATTTAATTGGCTTGAGGCCCAGATACAAGGGAGCATGCAAAATTAAATATGAACATATCCGATAGTACTAGATGAGGGAGACCCGACAAGTACATGGTGAACGGGTAGAAAATATACGTGTGGATTTCTATTATATTTATTAGCCACAATGATTTTATGCAGCATTGAGGTGTCAATCCATCTGTTTATTTTGCGTGCTTTGTCTGATTTTGATCTCTTGCCACTTTATGATTAGGGAGAGGGGGGTCTTGCCTATCTCTATCACAGATCATTTAAAGGATTTATGGTCATTGCCGAGGTATGAATCTTTCTCTTTATTTATTCAAATGATGCATATGAGAAAGCTTAACCCCTCTTTTTTTTTACCATGATAGGTATGGGCGTACGAACATATTATGGTGAGGGTGCCTGGTATTCCTGAAAGATGGATGGAGTATCTGAGATTGAGCCTTTAGTTGTTGGGCCATAGAGAGGTGCCCGACAGTCATCATGTGCAGTCCCAGTGTTACCTGTAACACCCTTATACCCTATATACGTACACTACGTACACCCAACATATGTAATATATGAATATATGATACAAGAATGCCACAACCCATTTTAATAAAACAAATTTTTACTTATAAAATCTGTATAAACTTAAACCATTTAACTGATATCATATAAATAATAGATGAAATATTACTTGCTAAAACACATATATAACTTCATTACCAAAAGTTTATCCAAAACATTTTTGATAGTTTGCAAAAAATATACATATATATATACATCAAAATATAACATAATATACAATAAGTCAATATGTACAAAAATATCAAATATATATATACATGCTGACAGTTTGTCTCTGATCTTAATGTCCAACAATTAATTTTGTACTCAAGATCTCAAGCCTAGACTCGACTCGGTCTAGACAAAATCTCTGGCTCAACCGGATCTACCCTATCACCTGCACGATGAATCACAATCGTGCTAAGCCAAAAGCCTAGTGATACAAACTTTGATAACAATATAGTTCAAATGCAATGCCAATGCACAATACATAAGGATATTATATCTCATAACATTATATATTAATTTATTGCTCAATTGTTCCATAATTCACAATTCACATAAAAGCAAATGCAAGCATGGGCCCAAAAGGATCTAATATGCTATTCAAATTTCAGAGTTACTGCTTTGGTCCAAGATGACGCCATATGTCTAGCCCTGAAGGCAAATCATAATCACAATGAGGATTACCTCATATGTAACATCCCAACTAGGCTTCAAGGACTAGGCCCAACCCAGCTTCAAGGGATTGCTACATCATGTAACATCTCAACTAGGCTTCAAGGACCAAGCCCAACCCAGCTTCAAGGGACTATTACGTCTTAGGCATGCCACCAAACACAAAACTTTGAAAATTGAATAACATACTAGGCACACAATTCTTTTATAATTCTATTATCAAATTCTTTCTCATTTGTTCATGATCAAACTAGGCACATTGCCTCAATTATCTCACTTATATCAATATAGCCATTACCAATGACTTTACATACCATCTTTAATGTACACATAGCAAATTGCATTACCCATACATTTTGGGTCATTATCATATTTTGCAAATAGTTCACATTATACAAATCATAGCATATTACTCATACACCAATAATGTAGTAACTTAACATATTTTCCAACCAAATGTGTTAAGTCCCAATGTCATGTAAATATAAGCAATTATTCAAAGTTTGTACTTACCTCTAAAAGCAACAAACACCACTTGCAACCTCCGCTTCCAAGATATCCCTCACCACTTGGATTGGGGTAACTCAAGTCTCTTCAAAGCCTAAACCAAAAGTGATTATAAATAATCACTTAATAACACACTTATAGGTATAAATAAAACCTCTCAACATAAGGATAAGAAACACAAAGGAAAATAAGGAAAAGAACTATCTAGGTCAAACTCTACCCATAACACGCTTAACAACATGGGCGTGTCAATGACCGTGCCCTAAACCCATAACATAGAAGCTTTGACATGCTCAGTGACATGGGCGTGTCAATGACCATGTCCCAAGCTCTGTATTACAGCAGATAAGACACATCCAGAGACATGGAAGTGTCCCTGCCTGTGCCAAAACTCCTACATCACAGTAGCTATGACACGCTCAGTGATATAGTCGTGTCACTGCATGTGTCAATACTATAACATTACAGAATCTGTGACATGCTCAGTGACATGGGCGTGTCACTGCATGTGTCACCAACACTGAAAGCAGAAACATCGACAAGCCCAAAGACATGGCCGTGTCACCGGGCGTGTTAGGTTAAAAATCTTGATATTAACACATAATTGTCACATCCAAAATTATCTTTCATAACCCTTTTCAACTCTATACAAAATTGACCAAATCCATCATTATACCACAAAATATTTATAAAAACATCAAAATAACTCAATTAAAAGCAGAATACACAATTACAACCATGACTTCACAACTCAAAAGTTACACAACCCAAAACTCTTATTCTCTTCACCAAACTTAACATTTTCTTCAATCCAACTCTAAAATCATAGTTAACTACCCAAAAGAACTTCATACATTCCAATATCAACCATTAACACATTCTACACCAAACATCCAATTCACACATATACAAGCTTCCATAGAAAATCAAGGAAACAATGTGGAAACTTACTAAATATGAAGAAAATCCTCAAAACTCCAACTTCAACACTTGAAATCCTTCAATTACTTGAGTTACCAAGAAGCTCTTTTCCTTTGATGGAGGTAGCCAGCTTCAATGGAGAAAGAAGAAGAAGAAGATAATCACCAACTCCTCTTTATCCAACTAATCTCCTTTTTAACCACACAATTATCCAACTTTCACTCTCCACCAAGTAAAAACATATTACTTAATTAATACATAAAAAAAATATCATCTTCCACTAACCACTTAATTAATATTTTAATAATTAGAATAACATTTGACCCATATTAAAATGTTGACTTATATATATTATGTATATCTACATATATATATATCATATGCACATTTTCCTTTTTCACTTAATTATATATATATACTTTTAAATCATTTATTTAATTTTCAAAAATTAATATTTTCAAATTTTTGGGATATTACAATTCTCCCTCTCTATAAATAAATTTTGTCCTTGACATTACCTGCTCTTAATTCTGGAACAATTGGGGATACTGATTCCGCATCATCTGCTCACTCTCCCATGTTGCCTCCTTAGTGACATGATTCTTCCAAAGAACTTTCACAAGTGGCACCTTCTTATTTCTTAAATCCTTCACATCAAGTGCCAAAATAGCCACTGGTTCTTCCACATAAGTCAGATCTGGACTCACATCAATCGACTTGTAACACCCCTATACCCCATATACGTACACAGCATGCTAATACGATTGTAATATACGTATACTGAATATAGAAATGCCACGGTTTACTAAACAAACGACTCACTTCTTTCTACAAAAATATACATAAACTTAAACTCAATAAATAAAACATTCATTTAAAATGCAGCGGAAAATATAGTTATTTTTACTAATACAAATTCATCAAAATTTTTTTTTTACAAAATATAGACTTTATACATATTTGGCAGTCAGTCTTTGATCTTTAAGCCCACTATCCACACTTCAGAATCTAAACTTGACTTGGCCTAGAGGAACTCTCCGGTTCTACCCTGTCACCTGCGCGATGAATCAATATCGCGCTAAGCCATAGGCTTAGTGGTACAAACCACAATGATAATATGTTTCAATGCAATGCCAATATCATATGTTCAAACATTATAAACAATACATAAGAATATCACACTTAAACAAAGACAAGCATGGGCCCAAAAGACACTAATATGTTATTCAAAGTTCAGAGTTACTGCTTTGGTCCATAATCACAATCATCAAGCCCGTAGGCGATATATATATATCTCTATCCATGGATAGTGTAACAGACCCAGTCTCTTGGACCTCAACCCGGCTAAACTCGAGGAGATCCTCAACCCGGCTAGACTGTTACTATTTTTGAGGCTTACGACCCAGTCTTTTCACCCCAAAAACATCACATTTCACATATTTCACATTTTTCAACTGGAATCAGCTTACGACCCAGTCTTTTCACCTATCCAGTGATTCATAGGCATGCCGCCAAACTCAGAACTATGAAAATGGAATAACATATTAATCACACAATTATTTCATTTATCTCTTTATCAATCTCTTTCTCAATTCATTTCTCAATTAATTTCTCATTTCATATTCCATAATCAAATAGGCAACCATGCTCCAATTATTTCATTTACATTGTCATAGCCAACCACAATGGCTTCATATCACATCATATCTCAATTCACATTATGCCAAAACATAACATTATTCATATGCATCAACAATGCAATAAGTTACTTAACACATTTGATCATATAATATATGCAATAATGTATGGTTTGTACTTACCTCAAGAGCAACTCACCCCACACCAAACTCCTCTTCCAAGGATCCTTCAACACATGGATTATGGAAACTCAACTCTCTTCAAAATCTAAACCAAAGGTGATCATACACACTCACTTAGAGAAACATTGACACGTCCAACAACACGGGCATGTTCATGGCCGTGTCAATCCACCAACATCACAGCAGCTATGACCCGCTCAGTGACACGGGCGTGTCACTGCTCGTGTCACCCATCTAAGAACACAGAACCATTGACACGCCTAAAGACCTGGCTGTGCTCATGGGCGTGTCAGGCCAAAAATCCAGATTCCAGCAACAACAACAACATATCCAACAAACCTCTTACTTCCACCATTATCCTCTTCAAACAAACTTAACTAAACACACCCAAAAACCATAACAAACTTGCAAAAACACCAAAACAACTCAAAACATAAATCAAACACAAATCATAATCATCACCACAAACCCAAAACACAACCACAATACTTACTCTTCCAACAATCTTACTCTTTTCTTCAATCCAACCCCAAAATCCAAAATCAATTGAACCAAATACTCTTAAACACACCACAATCAAACAAACACATATCAACCATAACCTCAACTCACAAACTCAAAGAAATTCAAAGAATCAAGTGGAAAACTTACCAAAGATGGAGAAACTCTTAAATTTCCAACTTGATCACTTGAAAACTTCCTTCAATCTTGAGTATGGAAGATCAAATCTCTTTCTTGCTCTCTTGTTTCTTTGATGGCCGGCCAACACAGAAAAGAAGAAGAAGAAGAAAATACACGAAGAAGAAAGAAAGAAAGAAAGAAAGAAAACAAACAAAGAAAACAAAGTCAAACACTCAACCTTCTCTCTCTTCAAAACCCTCTCCACCAAGCAATTAACTATTAAAATATTCAAATTCCTCTCTTCCACTTATTTAGTTTCCCATTTAATTAATTAATTACTTTAAAATAAATAAATATCTTCTTCTTTTGACTTTCCCATATTGACTTGCATATGTTGTATATATTACCATATATACAACATATACACTCTTAGTTAAATTCTTTTCTCTTTCCAATTCAACATTTACCCTAAATCCAAATACAACAATAATTACTCCAAAACTTTTAGGGTATACTTTGGGATATTACAATTCTCCCCCTCTAAAAAGAAATTTTGTCCTCAAAATTACCTGATATCAAGTCTGAAACAGTTCAGGATACTGATCACGCATTGCTCGCTCACTCTCCCAAGTTGACTATTCTCTACCATGATTCTTCCAAAGAACCTGCACAATTGGCACTTTCTTATGTCTCAACTCTTTCATTCCATATGCCAAAATAGCAACTAGTTCTTCTTCAAATGTCAGATCCGAACTCACCTCAATAGATTCAACTGGTAAAATATGAGATGGGTCTGATCTGTACCTTCGCAACATAGAAAAATGGGAGACATTATGGATTCTATCCAACTCAGGTGGCAAAGCAAGACGATAAGCAACTAGTCCAACTCTTTCTAATATCTCATACGGTCCAATAAAACGAGGACTCAGCTTCCCTCTTCGACTAAATCTTAAAATCTTTTTCCACGGAGACACTTTCAAAAATACTTTATCTCCAATATCAAACTCTATGTCTCTCCTCTTCAAATCTGAATAAGATTTCTGCTGATCTGAAGCTGCTTTTAATCGATTCCGAATTATCTTCACTTTCTCTTCCGTCTCTTTAACCAAATCAGGACCAATCAATTTGCCTTCCCCAACTTCATTCCAACACAGAGGCGTTCTGCATCTTCTACCATACAATGCCTCATAAGGTGCCATTTGACTACTGGATTGATGACTGTTGTTGTAAGCAAATTCCACAAGTGGCAAAAATCTGTCCTAACTTCCTGAAAAATCAATAACACAACTTCTCAACATATCTTCTATAATCTGTATTACTCTCTCTGACTGCCCATCTGTCTAAGGATGAAAAGCAGTGCTAAAGTGCAATCGAGAACCCAAAGCACCATGCAAACACTTGAAAAAACCTCGAAGTAAACCGTGGATCTCGATCAGACACTAAAGAAATTGGGACTCCATGCAACTTCACTATCGCACTGATATACAACTCAACCAACTTTTCAAGAGAATAATCCATCCGCACTGGAAGAAAATGAGCTGTCTTTGTCAACCGATCAACAATCACCCAAATAGCATCATGCTTCTTCTGAGTCAATGGCAAACCAGACACAAAATCCATTGTCACTCTCTCCCATTTCCATTCAGGCACTGTTAAAGGCTGAAGCAACCCTGTTGGAACTTGATGCTCAGCTTTCACCCTCTGACACGTGAGACACTTAGATACAAATTCCGCTATGTCTCTCTTTATACCTGACCACCAATAATGCTGCTTCAAATCTTGATACATTTTTGTACTCCCAGGGTGCATAGTAAAAACTGATTGATGTGCTTCCTCTAAAATAGTTCTTCTCAAACTTGCATCATCAGGAACACATAATCTATTCTTGAACCAAAGGATACCATCACTTTTCACATGGAAATCTCGGCATCCTCCATTTTGGCAATCTGAAATAATTTTCTGAATTTTCTCATCTGCTAATTGAGCCTCCCTTATCTGGTCCAACAACATCGGTCTTAAATGCAACTGAGCTAACAATGCACCATCATCACATGATTCAAAACTCGTATACAATGTTCTCAACTCAACAAGCAACTAGAGCGAATAAACAGTCAAGCCTGCCAAAGACTTCCGACTCAAAGCATCCGCAACAACATTCGCCTTACCAGGATGGTAATCAATCAAACAATCATAGTCTTTGATCAATTCTAACCATCGTCTTTGCCGAAGATTAAGCTCTCTTTGAACCCCCAAATATTTCAAACTCTTATGATAAGTGTAGATAAAACATTTCTCCCCATACAAATAGTGTCGCCAAATCTTCAAAGCAAACACTATGGCTGCCAACTCCAAATCATGCGTCGGATAATTAAGTTCATGCGGCTTCAACTTCCGAGAAGCATAAGCTATGACTTTATCTTCTTGCATCAAAACACATCCTAAACCATTATGTGAAGCATCACTGTAAATCACATATGGTTTATCTTCCACAGGCAAAGTAAGAACAGGTGCTTGAGTCAACATTTCCTTCAACTGCTCAAAACTAGCTTGACACTGATCTGTCCACACAAATCTAACTCCCTTTCGAAGTAATCTAGTGAGTGGAGTAGCTATTAAAGAAAAACCTTTCACAAATCGTCGATAATAGCCTTCCAAACCCAGAAAACTTCTAACTTCAGTCACAGACTTCGGTGGACTCCAATTCAAAATAGCCTCAACTTTACTAGGATCAACTCTTATACCATCTACTGAAACTATATGACCCAGAAAAGTCACTTGATCAAGCCAACATTCACATTTCGATAGCTTAGCATACAATTGCTTCTCTCTTAAGGTCTGCAATACAATCCGCAAATGCTTGTCATGCTCCTCTTCATTACACGAATACACCAAAATATCATCAATGAAGACCACAACAAACTGATCCAGATATGACCTAAATACTCTATTCATCAAATCCATGAAAGCTGCAGGTGCATTCGTCAATCCAAAAGGCATCACTAAAAACTCATAATGTCCATACCTTGCACGAAAAGTTGTCTTAGAAACATCTTCAGCTCTGACTCTCAACTGATGGTACCCTGATCTCAAATCAATCTTGGAAAACACTGCTGCTCCCTTCAATTGATCAAAGAAATCATCTATCCGAGGCAAAGGATACTTATTCTTAATAGTCACTTTGTTCAATTGCCTATAATCTATGCACAATCTCAAAGTACCATCCTTTTTCTTCACAAACAAAACAGGAGGTCCCCACGGAGAAACACTAGGGCGAACAAACCCTTTATCCAACAACTCTTGCAACTGCACCTTCAACTCTCTCAACTCAGCAGGTGCCATTCGATAAGGAGTAATAGAGATGGGAGTGGTATCAGGCAACAATTCAATACCAAACTCCACCTCTCTCTCAGGAGGTAACCCTGGCAACTCCTTAGGAAACACATCTGGAAATTCCGCAACTGTGGGTATACTATTAAGTTGAGAACCCACTACTCTGGTATCCATAACATGAGCAAGATAAGCATCAAACAAGGATGCAAGTTGTCTCTACTCACTAGACACTATCACACTTCTACCATCACCGATTCTCAAAGTAACACACTTCTTTTGACAATCTACCACAGCTCCATGCTTAGACAACCAATCCATACCTAAGATCAAATCATACTCCTTAAAAGGCATTTCAATCAAATCTCCCAAAAATTCCTCTCCTTGCACCACAACTGCACTATCCCGATGCACCTTGCTAACTACCACACTATGCCCTAAAGGATTTGTCACCAACACATCAAATCCTAAAGATTCTGAATGCAACTCAGACACAGGCAAGATAGATGCACTTATGTATGAATGAGTAGATCCTGGATCAAACAATGCAAGAACTGGAATATCAAATAAAGAAAATGTACCCGCCATAACTGCTGAAGCATTCGGCTGCCTCTGCATCACATACACTCTCTGAGAAGATCCGGCCTCATCTGGCCTATTGCCTCTGGATGAAGATCCTCCTCTCTGACTGAACCCAGGTCTACCACCTCTACTGAAACCTCTGCCCCTTCGACCACCTCTGCTGACACTGGGTTGAGAAGCTACAGTATCAGTCTGTCTATCATCCTGTGGCTCAAGACACTCTCTAATAAAATGGTCAGGTGATCCACATCTGAAACACACAGCTGATCCACCAATCTTCCAACAAACACCCCTATGTATCCTACCACAATGGACACATGTAGGTGGAGTAGATCTCTGAACCATAGGAGTCGGAGCACTCGCTACAGAAACTATAGGTCTCGGTCTCCGCCTCTGATACTGAACTGACCTACCCGACTGCCCCAAGCTCCTACTAACTCTCGGAACAAAACTTCCTCGGCCTCTCTTCATAGATGAAGACCCTGCCTCAAACTGGGGTCTCCTAACTCTGGTCTCTTCTTCGGTAGCAACTGCTGCAATTCTCTATGCTCTCTCAACACTTCTGGCTGCTGCAACCAATTGAGAAAAATCCTGGTATCAAGAACCAGCAACAATGCACATAATAGAGGGCCTCAACCCCTCCTCAAACCTTCTGCACCGGTCAATCTCATCGGAAATAATCCCACCGGCATAGTGACTCAACCGGATGAACTCTATCTCATACTCTGTCACTGTCCGGTTATCTTGTCTCAGATTCAGAAATTTCATCTTCTTAACATCTTTATACTCCCTCAGAGTATATTTCTGCTCAAACTCCCTCAGAAAATCGTTATAAGATAATGTAGGTGGACCATCCATGGCATGAGGAACCGTCTTCCACCAATCATAAGCATCTTTCTGAAGAAGGGATCTAGCATAATCAAATTTCTCATCAGGAGTAGCTTACAACTGGATAAATATCCTCTGCACTTTATCCAACCACTGCTCAGCTACTGTAGGATCTGTAGTACCCAAGAAATCCACAGCTCCATACTTCCTCAATTTATCATAATGTCTCACCGGCACTAGAGGCTGTGGTGGTGGTGGTGGCTGCTGTACGGGAGCTCTCCTCAACAATTCTACCACATGCTGAAACCAACCTGGCGGAACCTCATCAGCAGCTGATCTCCTTGGCATAGGAACAGGGGCCTCACTAATTCTATCAACCCTATCTCCATCTCTACCCTCTTCAGGAGCTATACTCTCAGCACTACCTTCTACGGACTGACGTGGCTGAAACGCCATCACTACCTATATCTGCAAACACAACAGAATATACCTCATTAAAGATCAAAGACTGCCAATACCAAAACATGTATCTTACTTAAAAACCAACTTTTAAAATCAGAATGTTCTTTTTCTTACAATTTACCTAGGTTGAGAATCTCAAACCTAGGCTCTGATACCAAAACAATTGTAACACCCCTATACCCCGTATACGTACACAGCATGCTAATACGATCTTTATATACGTATACTGAATATAGAAATGCCACGGTTTACTAAACAAACGACTCACTTCTTTCTACAAAAATATACATAAACTTAAACACAATAAATAAAACATTCATTTAAAACGCAGCGGAAAATATAGTTATTTTTACAAATACAAATTCATCAAAAACAAATTTTTACAAAATATAGACTTTATACATATTTGGCAGTCAGTCTTTGATCTTTAAGCCCACTATCCACACTTCAGAATCTAAACTTGACTTGGCCTAGAGGAACTCTCCGGTTCTACCCTGTCACCTGCGCGATGAATCACAATTGCGCTAAGCCATAGGCTTAGTGGTACAAACCACAATGATAATATGTTTCAATGCAATGCCAATATCATATGTTCAAACATTATAAAAAATACATAAGAATATCACACTTAAACAAAGACAAGCATGGGCCCAAAAGACACTAATATGTTATTCAAAGTTCAGAGTTACTGCTTTGGTCCATAATCACAATCATCAAGCCCGCAGGCGATATATATATATCTCTATCCATGGATAGTGTAACAAACCCAGTGTCTTGGACCTCAACCCGGCTAAACTTGAGGAGATCCTCAACCCGGCTAGACTGTTACTATTTTTGAGGCTTACGACCCAGTCTTTTCACCCCAAAAACATCACATTTCACATATTTCACATTTTTCAACTGGAATCGGCTTATGACCCGGTCTTTTCACCTATCCAGTGATTCATAGGCATGCCGCCAAACTCAGAACTCTGAAAATAGAATAACATATTAATCACGCAATTATTTCATTTATCTCTTTATCAATCTCTTTCTCAATTCATTTCTCATTTCATATTCCATAATCAAATAGGCAACCATGCCCCAATTATTTCATTTACATTGTCATAGCCAACCACAATGGCTTCATATCACATCATATCTCAATTCACATTATGCCAAAACACAACATTATTCATATGCATCAACAATGCAATAAGTTACTTAAAACATTTGATCATATAATATATGCAATAATGTATGGTTTGTACTTACCTCGAGAGCAACTCACCCCACACCAAACTCCTCTTCCAAGGATCCTTCAACACTTGGATTATGGCAACTCAACTCTCTTCAAAATCTAAACCAAAGGTGATCATACACACTCACTTAGAGATACACATGAGATAATAAGGTTAAGAATCAACTAGGGCAAACTCTACACATGACACGCTCAATAACACGGGCGTGTCCCTGACAGTGCCCTAACTTCACAACACAGAAGCTTTGACACGCTCAGAACCACGGGAATGTCACTGGACGTGTAATACATTCTGTCTCACAGAAACATTGACATGTCCAACATCACGGGCGTGTTCATGGCCGTGTCAATCCACCAACATCACAGCAGCTATGACACGCTCAGTGACATGGGCGTGTCACTGCTCGTGTCACCCATCTAAGAACACAGAACCATTGACACGCCTAAAGACCTGGCTGTGCTCATGGGCGTGTCAGGCCAAAAATCCAGATTCCAGCAATAACAACAACATATCCAACAAACCTCTTACTTCCACCATTATCCACTTCAAACAAACTTAACTAAACACACCCAAAAACCATAACAAACTTGCAAAAACACCAAAACAACTCAAAACATAAATCAAACACAAATCATAATCATCACCACAAACCCAAAACACAACCACAATACTTACTCTTCCAACAATCTTACTCTTTCCTTTAATCCAACCCCAAAATCCACAATACTTACTCTACCATACAATGCCTCATAAGGTGCCATTCTAATACTAGACCGATGACTGTTGTTATAAGCAAACTCAATTAGTGGTAAGAATCTATCCCAACTCCCAGAGAAATTGACGATACAACTTGTAGACCCTTAATTTTTGACCCTAGTCCGGTCCGTTATTTTTTTATATAGTCCAAAATAATTTTTGTGGTATTTTAAATAAATAATATTTATTTTAGTAAAAATAAAAATAAAAATGGTGAAGTTAAAAAAATAAAAATAAAAATAAAAATAAAAATAAAAATAAAAATAAAAATAAAAATAAAAATAAAAATAAAAATAAAAATAAAAATAAAAATAAAAATAAAAATAAAAATAAAAATAAAAATAAAAATAAAAATAAAAATAAAAATAAAAATAAAAATAAAAATAAAAATAAAAATAAAAATAAAAATAAAAATAAAAAATAAAAATAAAAATAAAAATAAAAATAAAAATAAAAATAAAAATAAAAATAAAAATAAAAATAAAAATAAAAATAAAAATAAAAATAAAAATAAAAATAAAAATAAAAATAAAAATAAAAATAAAAATAAAATTGGCGACGGAAAAATCGGCAACGAAAAATTCGTCGCCGAAAGCAGAATTGGCCAAGGCCAATTCGCACGTAGGAAATTCCTGCGGGCGTTGCTGCGAAATGGCCTTGGGCCAATTTGCTGCAGGAAATTCTTGCGGTGAATTGGCTGGCCGTCCAGCCAGCGCTCGCAGTTGCTCGCAATTTTTGCCAGCTCTAGCAGTAACGCCCAACGCCCTTGCAGATCCTTGCAATTTTTGGCCCGTTGCAAGTTTTTCGCCAGTGAAATTTTTCAACGCAATTTTTTTTGAAATCAAATTCTATTTGGTTTTGGTTTCTTTTCCTAATTAATTTTTGTTTCCTTAATTAGGTTTATGATTTTGCCTATAAATAACACTTTAAAACTCAGAATTAAGGGACTTTGATTGAGGGGAAAATTTTGGATGATCGAAAATTGGACTTTTTGAACTTGGATTGGATCGGAGTAAAAAATAGAAAACCCTAACCGGAGAAGATTAGCAACAAGCAAGCAATCAAGAATTCATCAAAGGTAGCCACACTGCCTTTGTCTTTGTTTATCCAGAAAGTAAATTTTGGTGGAACCAACTATGCAGGTTTGATATTTAATCATAGATTATATATTTACGGTAGCTTTGTTTCTTTGATTAATAAGAACATGCACACAGTACTTTGATCCTTAAATATGTAGTAATTTAATCTTTGTTTCAATAACTTAAATTGTTCCTTTTGTTTCCAAAAATCCTAAAAAGTACTCTTCTGTTAACAAAAACCCTAAGAACCCTAATTTATTTCTTCTGTTTCCAAAAAACTTAAGAACCCTAAATTATTTCTTCTGATTCCAAAAACCTTAAAATCCCTAAATTTTTTTTTCTGCTTCCCAAAAACCTCAAAAACCCTAATTTGTTTCCAAAAACCTTTAAAAACTTAAATCGTTTCGTCCGTTTCCAAAAACTTTAATAACCCTAAACTATTTTCCTCTAACTTTTTTTTTCAAAATTTCCAAATGTTTTCTTAAATCTCCAAACCCTAATCTTCTTCATGTTTTCTAAAAATCGTAATTATTTTATAAAACTCTAAACTATTTTCTTAAATCCTAAAACCAAATATGTTTTCTAAAATACCAAAAACCCTAACTTTTTCGAAAAACAAAAATAATAAACCCTATGTTTTCTTAAGCCCTAATTCAGTGCATCCAATCTCATAAATTTAAACCCTAAAGCCACGATCCAATAAATCTAAAATCACAATCCAGTAAACATGAATTATAAACCTAATATCTTAAGATTCCAAAACCCTAATTTTATGATGTTACCCCTAAAACCTAATTTGATTAACCAAAAAACCTTACTACTTTCTTAAATTCATAAAACCCTAATCCATTCCAATTTTCCAAAATCTTTATCATGGATGGATGTTTTCTTTATTGTTATTATTTATTCGTTTTAGTATTAAAATTTTAAGAGGTATGTTTCCACTTTGTGGGTACCTCATTAGTTAAATATCATGTAATTTAAATTGCTTTTATATTTTGGACCAATGTAAAGGACATGTTTCTACCTTTTGGTGGGTGTATATTTAGTTTAGACATGGATGATGTAAGGACATGTTTCCATCTACGGATGGGTGTCCATTTATTTGCTTTGTTTGGACATTGCTTTGATTTTAATATAATGATGCTTTATTTCAATTGTTGTGTGTAATATGGATAATATTGTTATATTTAAGAATTTTATAATATTAAGACCTGCAAAGGAGGCCTATTCCAATAAACCGGGCATTGTGGGGGTGCTGGGCCATTTCTCACCTTCCCTATATGTACCCAACTTTTTGAACCCACTTGGGGGTTGGGGATTCCTTAGGAATTGAGTCATCCACCCCTTTCTTTTTCCCGGCCCATCTCCATTTTCTCAGGGCTTAGGTCCGTGTTCTATAAGGCCCCACGCCTAAACAGTGCCGAAGTCGTAAGAACCATTCCACCGGGATTGGGGGCAAAAATCCCCGATCACACAACTTCTCAACATGTCCTCCAAAATCTGTATCACTCTCTCTGACTGTTCATCTATCTGAGGATGGAAAGCAGTGCTAAAATGTAATCGAGAGCCTAAATCATCCTGCAAACTTATCTAGAATCTTGATTGTAAATCGGGGATCACAAACAGATACCAAAGAAATTGGGACTCCATGTAACCTCACTATCTCACTGATATATAGCTCAGCCAATCTCTCAAGAGAAAAATCCATCTAAACTAGAAGAAAATGAGCTGCCTTCGTCATCCGATCAACTATTACCCAAATCGCATCATGCTTCTTCTAAGTCAAAGGCAATCCAGTCACAAAATCCATACCCACTTGCTCCCATTTCCACTCTAGCACTGATAATAGCTGAAGTAATCCTAAAAAAACTTGGTGCTCAGCCTTCACTCTCTGACAAGTGAGGCATATGGATACAAACTTTGCTATGCCCCTCTTCATAACTGGCTACCAATAATCTTATTTCAAATCTTGATACATCTTGGTACTCCCAGGGTACATAGCATAAGCTGACTGATGTGCTTCCTCCAAAATTACCCTTTTTAGTCCTGCATCATCAGAAACACACAACCTATCTCTGTACCACAAACTGCCGTCACTTCTCACATGAAAGTCTCGACTCTCCCCCTTTTGGCAATCCAATACAATTTTCTAGATTCTCTCATCTGCCAACTGAGTCTCCCTAATCTAATCCAATAACATCGGCCTCAATTGTAACTGAGCCATCAATGCACCATCATCACAAGACTCAAATCTGGCATGCAATGCTATCAACTCAACAAGCAACAAGAGTGAAAAAGCAGTCAAACCTATCAAAGACT
Source organism: Garcia nutans (assembly GCA_947685225.1). Taxonomy (NCBI): domain Eukaryota; kingdom Viridiplantae; phylum Streptophyta; class Magnoliopsida; order Malpighiales; family Euphorbiaceae; genus Garcia; species Garcia nutans. Next base: position 8,083,550 of record CANTUV010000013.1, read on the forward strand.
TTCAACTCAGGGCATCAACAACAATATTTGCCTTACCAGGATGATAATCAATTAAACAATCATAGTCTTTAATCAATTCTAACCATCGTATCTATCGAAGATTCAATTCTCTCTGAACACCCAGATATTTCAAACTCTTGTGATCCATATAAATGAAACACTTCTTCCCATACAAGTAATGTCGCTAAGTCTTCAAAGTAAAAACTATAACTGCTAACTCTAAATCATGCGTCGGCTAATTCAGCTCATGCGACTTCAACTGTCGAGAGGCATAAGCAATGACTTTACCTCCCTGCATCAAAACACAACCTAAACCACTATGTGAAGCATCACTATAAATCACATAAGTTTTACCTTCCACAGGCAGAGTAAGGATAGGAGCCTGAGTCAACATCTCCTTTAGCTACTCAAAACTCGTCTGACACCGATCTGTCCACACAAATCTAACTCCCTTCCAAAGTAATCTAGTGAGTGGAGTAGCTATCATAGAAAAACCTTTCACAAACCGTCGATAATAGCCTGCCAAACCCAAAAAACTTCTAACCTCTGTCACAGTCTTCGGTGGACTCCAATTCAACATAGCCTTAACTTTACTCGGATCAACTCTAATACCCTCTACTGAAACCACATGACCGAGAAAAGTCACTTGATCAAGCCAAAACTCACATTTAGACAACTTAGCATACAACTATTTCTCTCGCAGAGTCTGCAATACAATCCATAAATGCTTATCATGATCCTCCTCATCACGTGAACACACCAAAATATCATCAATGAAAACCACCCCAAATTGATCTAGATAGGGTATGAATGCCCTATTCATCAAATCCATATATGCTACTGGTGCATTCATCAATCCAAAGGGCATCACAAAGAACTCATAATGTACATACCTCATGCAGAAAGCTGTCTTAAGTACATCTTCATCTCTAACTCTCAACTGATGGTACCCTTATCTTAAGTCAATCTTAGAGAATACTGCTGCTCCTTTCAACTGATCAATGAGATCATCTATCCAAGGTAATGGATACTTGTTCTTGATGGTCACTTTATTCAACTAATGGTAATCAATGTACAATCTTAAGGTACCATCTTCTTTTTCACAAATAAAATGGATGCTCCCCATGGAGACACACTAGGGCGAACGAACCCTTTATACAACAACTTCTATAATTGCACCTTCAACTCTCTCAACTCAGCAGGTGACATATGATAAGGAGTAACAGAGATGGGAGTGGTACTAGGCAACAACTCGATATCAAACTCAACCTCTCTCTCAGAGGGTATCCCTGGCAACTCCTCAGGAAAAATATCTAGAAATTCAGCAACTATGAATATACTGTCAAGTTGGGAACTCACTACTCTAGTATCTACAACATGAGATAAGTCTCACATCCCTTACGAATCATCCTCCTAGCTGAAATAGCTGAAACAAATATGGATGAAAGATGTCTCTACTCACTAGATACCATCACATTTTTACCATCATAGGTTCTCAGGGTAACACACTTTTGCTGACTATCTACCACAGCCCCATGCTTGGATAACCAATCAATGCCTAAAATCAAATCTCACTCCCTGAAAGGCATCTCAATCAAGTCACAGAAGAACTCCTCATTCTAAACCACAACTAGAGTATCTCGGTGCACCGTGCTAATTAAAACACTTTGCCCTAAAGGATTTGTCACCAAAACATCAAATCCTAGGGACTCTAAATGCAAATCAGTCACAGGCAAGATGGATGCACTAATGTATGAATGAGTCAACCCAGGGTCTATCAAAGCAAGAACTAAAGTATCAAATAAAGAAAAAGTACCAGCAATAATAGCTGAAGCATCAGGCTGCCTATGCATCACATATACCCGCTAAGATGACCCTGCTTCATCTGGTCTACTACCTGCGGTAGAGCCTCCTCTCTGACCAGATCATGTTCGACCCCCTCTGCGAAAACCTCTGCCACCATGACCCCCTCTAACACTGGGTCTAGAAGCTACACTATCAGTTTGCCTATCCTCCGGTGGCTTTGGACAATCTCTGAAGAAGTGATCTGGTGGCCCACATCTATAACACACTGTCGGTCCACCTATCTTCCAGCAAGCACCCCCGTGTGCCCTACCACAACGGACACAGGTATATGGAACTGGCCTCTGAACTACTAGAGTCAAAGCACTAGTCACAGAAACTGTAGGTCTTAATCTCCATGTCTGCTACTGTACTAGCCTACCAGACTACTTCTGGCTCCTACTAAACCTCAAAAAATATCCTCCTCGACCTCTCTTCACAGATGAAGACCCTGCCTCACTCTAGGGTCTCTTGGCTCTAGTCTCCTCATCCCTAGCAGCTGCTGTAAGACCCTGTGCTCTCTCAACACTCCTGGTAGCTGCAAAAAACTAGGAAAAATCCTAATACCAGGAGCTTGAGATAATGCACATGATATAGGGTCTCAACCCCTCCTCAAACCTCGGACAATGGTCAATCTCATTAAAAATGATCCCACTAGCATACTGACTCAACCGGGCAAACTCCATCTCATACTTTGACATTGTCCTAGTATCCTGCCTCAAACTTAAGAACTCTATCTTCTTTGCATCCTTATACTCCCTCGAAGTATACTTCTGCTCGAACTCCCACAGAAAATCATTGTAGGTCAGGATTGGTGGATCATCCAGGGCATGTGGAACTGTCGTCCACCAATCATTTGCATCCCTCTGTAAAAGAGATTTGGCATAATCAAACTTTTCTTCTGGAGTAGCTTGCAGCTGGATGAACACTCTTTGGACTCTATCTAGCCACTGCTCTGCTACAACAGGGTCTGTAGTACCAATAAAGTCCTTAGCTTCAAACTTCCTCAACTTATCATATTTCCTCATCGATAACTGTGGCTGCGGCTGCAGTGGCGACTGATGCTGAACTGGAGCCTACCTCAACAGCTCCACCATATGCCGTACTGTAGACCCTTAATTTTTGACCCAGTCTGGTCCAATATATTTTAAGTAGTCCAAAATAATTTTTGTGTTGTCTAATATATTTTTTAGTCCAAAAAACAATTTTTGTTATTTCAAGCAAGTAATATTTGCTTCAAAAATAATAAACAAAATAATAATAATAATAAATAAATAAATAAATTGAAAAAAAAGTCGGATTGGTCGAAGGCCATTTTGCCCGCAGATAATGACAAGCATTTATGGATTATATTGCAGACTCTGAGAGAGAAGCAGTTGTATGCTAAGTTGTCAAATTGTGAGTTTTGGCTTGATCAAGTGAATTTTCTCGGTCATGTGGTTTCAGCAGAGGGTATTAAAGTTGATCCGAGTAAAGTTAAGGCTATGTTGAATTGGAGTCCACCGAAGACTGTGACAGAGGTTAGAAGTTTTTTGGGTTTGGCAGGCTATTATCGAGTTTGTGAAAGGTTTTTCTATGATAGCTACTCCACTCACTAGATTACTTTGGAAGGGAGTTAGATTTGTGTGGACAGGTCGGTGTCAGGCGAGTTTTGAGTAGCTGAAGGAGATGTTGACTCAGGCTCCTATCCTTACTCTGCCTGTGGAAGGTAAACCTTATGTGATTTATAGTGATGCTTCACATAGTGGTTTAGGTTGTGTTTTGATGCAGGAGGGTAAAGTCATTGCTTATGCCTCTAGACAGTTGAAGCCGCATAAGCTAAATTACCCGACACATGATTTAGAGTTAGCAGCTATAGTTTTTACTTTAAAGATTTGGCGACATTACTTGTATGGGAAGAAGTGTTTCATTTATATGGATCACAAGAGTTTGAAATATCTGGGAGTTCAGAGGGAATTGAATCTTCGATAGAGACGATGGTTAGAATTGATTAAAGACTATGATTGTTTAATTAATTATCATCCTGGTAAGGCAAATATTGTTGCTGATGCCCTGAGTTGAAAGTCTTTGATTGGTTTGACTGCTTTTTCGCTCTTGTTGCTTATTGAGTTGAGAGCATTGCATGCCAGATTTGAGTCTTGTGATGATGGTGCATTGATGGCTCAGTTACAATTGAGGCCGGTGTTATTGGATCAGATTAGGGAGACTCAGTTGGCAGATGAGAGAATCCAGAAAATTATATTGGATTGCCAAAAGGGGGAGAGTCGAGACTTTCATGTGAGAAGTGATGGCAGTTTGTGGTACAGAGATAGGTTGTGTGTTCCTGATGATGCAGGACTAAAAAGGGTAATTTTGGAGGAAGCACATCAGTCAGCTTATGCTATGCACCCTGGGAGTACCAAGATGTATCAAGATTTGAAACAAGATTATTGGTAGCCAGTTATGAAGAGGGACATAGCAGAGTTTGTATCCATATGCCTCACTTGTCAGAGAGTGAAGGCTGAGCACCAAGTTCCTTTAGGATTACTTCAGTTATTATCAGTGCTAGAGTGGAAATGGGAGCAAGTGGTGATGGATTTTGTGACTGGATTGCCTTTGAATTAGAATAAGCATGATGCGATTTGGGTAATAGTTGATCGGATGATGAAGGCAGCTCATTTTCTTCCAGTTCAGATGGAATTTTCTCTTGAGAGATTGGCTGAGCTATATATCAGTGAGATAGTGAGGTTACATGGAGTCCCAATTTCTTTGGTATTTGATTATGATCCCCGATTTACAATCAAGATTTTAGAGAAGTCTGCAGGATGATTTAGGCTCTCGATTACATTTTAGCACTGCTTTCCATCCTCAGATAGATGGGCAGTCAGAGAGAGTGATACAGATTTTGGAGGACATGTTGAGAAGTTGTGTGATCGGGGATTTTCGCCCCCAATCCCGATGGAATGGTTCTTGCGACTTCGACACTGTTTAGGCGTGGGGCCTTACAGAACACGGACCTAAGCCTGGAGAAAATAGAGTCACCACCCAGATGGGCCGGGAAAAAGAAAGGGGTGGATGACTCGATTCCTAAGGAATCCCCAACCCCCAAATGGGTTCGAAAAGTTGGGTACATATAAGGAAGGTGAGAAATGGCCCAGCACCCCCACAATGCCCGGTTCATTGGAACAGGCCTCCTTTGCAGGTCTTAATATTATAAAATTCTTAAATATAACAATATTATCCATATTACACACAACAATTGAAATAAAGCATCATTATATTAAAATCAAAGCAATGTCCAAACAAAGCAAATAAATGGACACCCATCCGAAGATGGAAACATGTCCTTACATCATCCATGTCTAAACTAAATAGGACACCCACCAAAAGGTAGAAACATGTCCTTTACATTGGTCCAAAATATAAAAGCAATTTAAATTACATGATATTTAACTAATGAGGTACCCACAAAGTGGAAACATACCTCTTAAAATTTTAATACTAAAACAAATAAATAATAACAATAAAGAAAACATCCATCCATGATAAATTAAATAAATCAAGCATTGAAATTAAATAAATCGACCATCAAAGCATATAATAAACTACATAATCAAATCTAAAATTAAATAAAGTAAGTAAAGATACAAATTAGGGTTTACTATTTCTATTTAAAGTTCTTTAATTAACATTTAAGGTTTTGGGATTTTAGTATTATTATTGTTATTATTTAGGCTGCTGTAAAGATTTTGGAAAATTGGAATGGATTAGGGTTTTATGAATTTAAGAAAGTAGTAAGGTTTTTTTGTTAATCAAATTAGGGTTTAGGGGTAACATCATAAAATTAGGGTTTTGGAATCTTAAGATATTAGGTTTATAATTCATGTTTACTGGATTGTGATTTTAGGTTTATTGGATCGTGGCTTTAGGGTTTAAATTTATGAGATTGGATGCACTGAATTAGGGCTTAAGAAAGCTCAGGGTTTGCTGTTTTTGTTTTTAAAAAAAGTTAGGGTTTTTGGTATTCTAGAAAACATATTTGGTTTTAGGATTTAAGAAAACAGTTTAGAGTTTTATAAAATAATTACGATTTTTAGAAAACGTGAAGAAGATTAGGGTTTGGAGATTTAAGAAAACATTTGGAAATTTTGAAACACAGCTATAGGAAAATAGTTTATGGTTTTTAAAGTTTTTGGAAATAGAAGAAACGATTTAAGGTTTTTGGAAATAGAAGAAACAAATTAGGGTTTTTGAGGTTTTTAAGGTTTTTGGAAACAGAATAAACAAATTATGGTTTTTGAGGTTTTTGGGAAATAGAAGAAATAATTTAGGGGTTTTAAGGTTTTTGGAATCAGAAGAAATAATTTAGTGTTGGAAACAAAAGAAATAAATTAGGGTTCTTAATGTTTTTGGAAACAGAAGAGTACTTTTTAGGGTTTTTGGAAACATAAAGAACAATTTAAGTTATTGAAACAAAGATCAAATTACTACATATTTAAGGATCAAAGTACTGTGTGCATGTTCTTATTAATCAAAGAAACAAAGCTACCGTAAATATATAATCTATGATTAAAGATCAAACCTGCATAGTTGGTTCCACCAAAAATTGCTTTCTGGATGAACAAAGACAAAGGCAGTGTGGCTACCTTTGATGAATTCTTGATTGCTTGCTTGCTGCTAATTTTCTCCGGCTAGGGTTTTCTGTTTTTTACTCCGATCCAATTCAAGTTCAAAAAGTCCAATTTTCGATCATCCAAAATTTTCCCCCAATCAAAGTCCCTTAATTCTGAGTTTTAAAGTGTTATTTATAGGAAAAATCATAAACCTAATTAAGGAAACTAAAACTAATTAGGAAAAAAAACCAAAATCAAATAGAATTTGGTTTCAGAAAAAATTGCGTTGGAAAATTTCGCTGGCAAAAAACTTGCTGAGGGCCAAAAATTGCAAGGATCTGCGAGGGGCGCTGGGCGTTACTGCGAGAGCTGGCAAAAATTACGAATGACTGCTCTTGCGGCTAATTGGCCCAAGGCCATTTCGCTGCAGGAATTTCCTTCGGCGAAATGGCCCAATGCCATTTCGCCTGCCGGAAATTCCTGCAGGCGAATTGGCCTTGTCCAATTCTACTTTTGGTTATGAATTTTTCGTCGCTGATTTTTTCGTCGCCTATTTTTATTTTTATTTATTTATTTATTATTATTTATTTATAATTTTTATTTTATTAACTTCACCTTTTTTATTTTTACTAAAATAAATATTATTAAATAACACAAAAATTATTTTGGACAATATAAAAAAATAACGGACCGGACTGGGTCAAAAATTAAGGGTCTACAGCTTGCCCCCTACTTGAATGATATGAGACTACATCAAAAGAGAGTGAAAAGCAATAAGACTTAATTTTTGAGATGGTTGAGGTTTTGGGTTCTGAACTCAAGGATAATTTTGATTCTGGACCTAAAGGTAATTTGGGTTCTGGACCCAAACTATGTTCTGGACTTAAAAGAAATTTAAGGTTTCGGACTTAAGGGTAGTTTGGGTTCTAGACTCGAGCTAAGTTTTGGACTTAAAAGAGATTTTAGGTTCGGGACATAAGGATAATTTGGGTTCTGGACTCGAGCTAAGTTCTAGACTTAAAAGAGATTTTAGGTTATGGACCTAAAGATAATTTAAGTTCTAGACTCGAGCTAAGTTCTAGACTTAAAAGAGATTTTAGGTTCTGGACCTAAGGGTAATTTGGGTTCTGGACCCGAGCTAAGTTTTGGACTTTAAAGAGATTTTAGGTTCTAGACCTAAGGGTAATTTGGGTTTTGGACCTGAGCTTAGAGAGATTTAATTATCTGCAAAAAATAATTATAGTCAGTAGTATATAAATTTTGTTTGAAAAAAATTTAGCTAATTTTTTATGCACATATCTTCTCCTTGCCCTCTGCGTGTAAAAATATTTTAAAAGTGCAAAAATATTTATATACAAGCAAGTATTTGAATGATTAAATTGAATAATTGAGTTTCCTATTTATTTACTGTGTAGTCACTGCTCATGCACTATTTACTATTTGTAAATAGTAATCTACTATTTATAAATAGTATCCTACTATTTATAAATAGTAACCTACTATTTCTAAATAGTAATTTACTATTCATCAATAGTGAAATTTACTTTTTGAATTTTATTTTTTCTTTACCGTTACTCTATATAAACAACCGATTTCTTCGTTTCATTCACAGCAAACTTGTTGATTTCATTCGTTCATAGCTATAATTCTTTCAAATTTAGCATACAGTTTTGAAAAAAAAATGCATGCTTCAAGATCAGGAACTCATTCTGATGCTGAGTTATTAGAGTTTATTCGGCATCATGAAGATGAAAATATAGGTCTACTAGCCGGGATGCCGCTTCATCGTAGTTCAAATCAAAAGAGCAAGGTAATTATTTTAACAGCAAATTATTAATATTTCTTCTTTTTCTTTTCTTTTCTTTTCTTTTCTTCATTTTTCTGTTGTTTTTCTGTTGTTTTTTTTCTATTTTTTTATTTTCATTTTCTTTTTATTTTTTTATTTGTTTTGTTTTGTTTTTCATATTTAATGTTTTTTAGGAAATTTAGAAAAAAATATATTAATTTAAGAATTTAAATAGATAGAATAATGATATACTTACCTGGTGTTAACTTACCTAGCTCCGTATTAGCGTGATCGTTGCATAATTTGGGGCAGAGGGTGTATCTACAAAGCCCGATAATGGTATGATGTAGCACCTTCTCGGGGAAGGCAGATTATCCGAGATTGCAGCTTTGAGAGCTTCATCTTACAATTACCATTCGAGGAATATTCGATAGATCAGAGCGTAGTCCGGGCGCTTGCAGAACAATGGTTGGACACAACTCATACTTTTCACTTGCCCATTGGAGAGATGACAATTGGTCCGGTCGATTTTACTGCTATAACCGGCATTTGGTATGATGGTCTTTCAGCTCCTCTTACCAACAATATTCTGACATTTGAAAAAATTCAACAATTAATTGGTATGGAACCATCATGAAAAGGGCCTTTCAAGATAAAAATGGAGCCAATTCATAGTTATTGGATGAACTATGAAGGACGGGTTCACAGAGACATAGCCCAACAGTATGCTCGAGGATTTTTGTTATATTTGCTCGGGTCGACCATTTTAGGCAGCACTGAATCCGCCATCCATTTGTCAATGTTGAGGGCCCTTACTTATATGAGGATGGTACTACTTTACGACTGGGGTGAAGCTGGTCTTGCCTGTCTTTACCATGGTCTTGACAAAATTTTCCAAAATAAGAAGTCTTTTGTTGGCTTTATGGTGGTTGTCGAGGTACTCTTCTTTTACCAATGTCAATTCCATTCTTATTCTTGCATGAATTTGATCTTTATTATTGTTGTAGGCATGGGCATATGAGCACAACCTTGTGAGGGTGACTGATATTTCCCGAGGGAGAGTCGGGTATCCGAGATTAAATTTTTGGTTGTTAGATCATGTAAAAGTTCTCGGCTCTCACCATCTGCATACCCATCGCTTTATCTTGAGCTGCCTAACCTGGGACCAGGTAAGATAACATTAGTATACTTTAAAATTAATATAAAAATTTACTTACCTTGTCTTTTTGTAGGTGAATTTGTCTTGGTGGAACCCAGAAGAGCGGACAAACTGGACTTCCTCCATGAATGCTGCACTGCCTTTTCAACATACTCGCCCAGTCATTGCCGGCCCTGTGTCTAGTGGCTGGTTTCTCGGAGAGAGAGTATACGAGTGGTTTCTTGGTCTCGAGCAGCGGAGGATCCCGATGCGTTGCCCAAAATATACTTTGAATATCACATCAATGCCGGAAAATGCATGGTGATTGGCCCGTCATGGTTATGATGTTGAAACATTGGGCTTTTGAACTTTGACGTATCTCCTATTGGTGTACGGGAGATTTCTGAAGAAAATTAGGATAGAGATGAAGAGGAACATCACGAAGAGGGAGGAGAGTTTATTCCACATTTCGGGGCTAGCTCTTCTCAGGTAAAATTTTTACCATTTTTCCATTGCAATCGCTCCTTTCTTAACTTATTTTGACTTTTGTAATGATTTTTGTAGGCTGCTGGCCCATTTGATAATGAGATTGGATCTTCTTTTACTGCTCCTTCATTTGCTCATTCTAGTTCACCAGATATGCCATCTCATCCACAGGATATTGATATCAATTACCTGGTAAGTTTTCTTGTTTCATGGTAATTTATGCTATATGTATGCATGTATGCATGATTATGTATGTTCTTACACTTTTCCTTTCTGGCTCACAGTGGATGCTTGAAGAACAAAACAAGAAACTTCAAGAAGAGCTGGCTGCTAGTCATCAACAGGTTTCCCATTTTGAAAATTTGTACCATCAATCAGAGCAAAATTTTTGAGACTTCCAATTTCAGGGGATGAGAGATCCTAGTGCTTCTTCATCTAGAGGCCCCCAAACTGATGACCATGAAATCCTTTCATCTACTTCTGATGAGGATTGTTATAGATCGAAACTCCAAGGTAATAGAGATTCTGGTGCTCCTGCTTTAGGCGGACTCGGGACAGGTGATTTGCCTCATCCTCCAACAGGCAATGATTTTTTCAGAGCTTTGATGATCTACCACTTCCTTCTTAGTGATGTATGAATATTGTGTCAATTGAGGAATAAAGATAATAATGATAATATATAATATTTATTTTACTGTAACTTTTTTCCCTTTTTTTATCATCATTATTGTGCCACAATTTTCCTTTTCACATTTACAGCCGCATCAATTAATTAAAACCAAATGCAACACGGCACTTAAAGAAATTTTGTCGCTAATTCTTTTTCCTTATGTATCTCGGTCTTATTTCTTTTTCTTTATCAATTTTGGAATAGCATAATCCTCCTATATAAATCACTTTTCATGCCAGAATTTCATACAAAAACCAATAAATTTTCCACTTCAACGTTAAAACTCCTTTTATCAATTCTAATTTCCTTCATCCTTCCACGATGACCGAACTCCACTTGAAGAAAATAAAAATTCTATTTAAGAATATGGATGCCATTCACTAGAAGCAAATGTCTTGGTCAAAGATTGATATTTTAAAGTGTTTTCAAAATGTTAATTTGGACCATTCCTTTTTACATGCCATGGCTTCTTTTTAGAATGTGGATTCTAGGACATTTAAAATTAATGGCTTTGAAATATGTCCCTTGATTGAAGAATTTGAGGCAATCCTTGGATATCCAAATAATTAACAAATGGCATTACCCATATTGATTTCCAAGACTCAACAGAAGATGCAGATGTTATTTCAAATTTCAAAGCCCGAAGTTCTACAGTTGATGAGAGGTGAGAAAATTCTACTTGCTCCCTTGATTGATTTTTGTCTCTCTCATTTGGCTCCTACTAAGGCATGGGACGTATGCTTTGTCTGTGCTTGCTTGGCCAATTCTTGCTTGTTTCTTTTGATGGTGATATTGATCCATGAGTATTGGATATCATGGACCAAATGGTAGCAGGCTTGTCGCCGATACCCGTGATCTTAGCTGAGACTTTAGTTGGATTAGACCAACTTAAATCAGGATTATCAAAGAGACTGACAGGGAGTCCATTGCTGCTTTAGGTAATTACCTAAACTTCCCTTTTGGGTTTTCAATTTAGGTTTTCTCTTTCTTTTCCTTTTTTATTTTATTGCTCTAATGTTTGCCTAGTCCGCCCATGCGGATTTTCGAAACTAGCGAGCTGTCCTAATTTTTGCCTAAGCTGCCCTTGCGGGTTTTCAACTTAGCGGACCTCTTTTCTTTTTTATTTATTTTTTATTTTTTATATCGCTCTAATTTTTGCCTAGTCCGCCCACATGGATTTTCGGAACTAGCGAGCTATCCTAACTTTTGCCTAAGCTGCCCTTGCAGGTTTTTAACTTAGCGGACTCCTTTTTTCTTTTCTTTTCTTCTTTTTTTTTTTAAATTTAATTTTCCCTCATAGATTTGGCTTCAGGAGCGTCTCTGGTTGCTTAATACTCCATCCATGGATTTTTCCAGATATCTGCCATGGCATCATTCCACTAGGAAACTACTCCATCCTGCTTCTTCATATGTTGACTGGGTTAACTGGATCCACTCACGCGCTGAAGTCAACATCCGTTGGTTGGTACCTTGGTGGAAGATTTCTCGTATCACCATGCGGACATACTTGATGTATGTTCCCCTTGCTGCTCTTCATCGAGGTACCTGCTATTATCCTCACTGGCTTGGTCGTCAGTATGGAGCCGAGCCTCGCAATTTTGGATTCACTCTCGATTTAGACATGCCTTGCTTCACTGAAGCCTACTTGGATTGGCTGAGGCAAAGCTGGTCTTCACGTTACACTTATCGTCTGCCATAGATTTTACATTTGTCAATTCAGAAAATGTATTGTTAGGATGAAAAAATAATTAAAGTAATAAAAGATGCTTCTTTTCCTTTTATAATTTGTCAACACCTTTTGCTATTGTATTTATTTATTTCATCTATATCTGGTCAAATACTTATAATAGTGCACATAGAACAATTTTAATATTAATTATGTTTTATTAAATCGGGGAACAACTGAACATAAAGCGAGCATTGCCAACTAGCCCTTTCGGGTTTTCTAATTGATGATTTTCTCTCATTTAGCCCTAATTATTGCCTAGCCCGCCCTTTCCGGTTTTCGAAACTAGCTGACTGCTCTAACTTTTTCCTAGGCCTAGGCCATTAGGCCCGCAGGCTCATTTCTCCCGCAGTTGCCTCAGCCAGCTGTGACAGCTCTTTTCACCAGCGCAATTTTTCCGCAGCCAATTTTTTTCGCCAGCACAATTTTCCCGCAGCAGTTTTTTTTCTCCAGCGAAATTTTTCGACGCAAATTTTTCGAAACCTAATACAATTAGGTTTTGGTTTCCTTTTCTTATTAAATATGGTATGCCGTGAGTAACTAGGAAAAACCATGAAAAAATTTCTATAAATAAGGAGGTAGAGAGAGGGAAAAAGGGATCAGAAATTAGGAGGAAAATTGAAAAAGTTTGAAACCGAATCTGTGAAGGAAAGCAGTGGAACCAAGCTGATTTTTTGAGAGAACCGAAAAACAATTCAAGCAATTCATCAATGGCATCAATTGCCTTTCTTTTTATTAATTCAAGAAGCAATTTTTTGGGTGTAACTCACGAACCAAGGTTTGAGCTCTTAAATTATTTTTTATTCTATCACAGTAGCTTAATTCATGAAATTGTGTCTTTCAAAATTAAAAACCCAAGCACGTTAATTTAGCTTTTCTAAGGTTAAAAACACTAATTCGTTGCTTTATTTTCCAAAAGACATAAAATTGTTATTTTTACTTCTTCAAAACTCCAAAACCCTAATTTACTTTCCAAATTATAAAAACCTTTAAATTATGTTCTGTTACTTTTCAAAAGCCTTAAAAACTACTTTTTTGCTTTTATAAACTTTAAATCATTTGTTATTTTCATAAAACTCCATAAAAGTATCAAATGGATTTTCAAACCCTAAAAAACTTCATGCATCCACTGAAACCCTAATTTTAAAACCCTAACTCAACTCCAAACCTAAAATAGACAAACCATAACCACTTTAAAGCCTTAAACATTAATTTTTTTTATAAACCCTAATCCTTTAAAACTTTAAAAACCATAAAAACACAAATATTTTAATTTCATTCAGTAAACTTGAAATCACAAATTAAAAGTATTTTAAAGTGTCCAAAACTCTAGTTTCATGATTTCACCATTTAAACCTTAATTTGGTTAATCAAAGAGTCTTACCAACCTTTTAAAACATAAAACCTTAATCTATTTTAATTCCTTAAAAAAAGTCACAGTAGCCTAATTTTATGAATTCCAAAACCCTAACACATGAAATAAAGAACCCTAAATGGAATCAATAGCTATAATTTGAATCTTTATTTGCCTTATTCAATTCCATATTTGATTATGCTTTGATTTATTTTACATGCTTTAATTTATTTAAGTTCAATGTTTGGCTTATTAAATTTATCATGGATGGATGTTTTAATATCTTTGATGAATAATTTATTTATGATGAATGATTATTTATTTAGGTTTCTAAATGTTGTAAGAGGTATGTTTCCACTTGATGGGTACCTCATTAGTTAAATATCATGTAATTTAATTTGCTTTTCTATTTTGGAACCTATGTAAAGGGCATGTTTCTACCTTTCGATGGGTGTCCTATTTAGGAATGTGATGTAAGGACATGTTTCCATCTTCGGATGGGTGTCCATTTATTTGTTTTGCTTGGACCTTGCTTTAATTTTAATATATTGATGATTTCTTTTAATTATTGTGTGTATTATGGATAATGTTGTTATATTTAAGAATTTTATAATATTAAGACCTATAAAGGAGGCCGGTTCCAATGAACTGGGCGTTGTGGGGGTGCTGGGCCATTTCTCACATTCCCTACACGTACCCAACTTTCCAAACCCATTAGGGAGTTGGGGATTCCTTAGGAATCGAGTCAACCACCCCTTTCTTTTTTCCCCGCCCATCCGGGTGGTGACTCCATTTTCTCCGAACTTAGGTTCATGTTCTCTAAGGCCCCGAGCCTAAACAGTGCAGAAGTCGCAAGAACCATTCCACCGGGAGTGGGGGCGAAAATCCCCGCTCACAGTGGCGACTCCACTGGGGATAAGAGAAGTTGATTCCATTGGTCTTTATATTATTCTATTCTTTCTTATAATGATATTATCCATTGCATCATCTTAGATTGCATCGTGTGCGTGAGTTAGAACGCCCGTGTTACCCGTGTTATGTTATGTAAGGGATACCATACTTTCACTCAAGGTATGGAGATCGAGCATGGCATAACCACTCATAGCCTCGTATCATTTGGTATATACTTGCTATGGGAACCTAAGCCTTTTAACCTAAAGACTAAAGCTCATGTAATTGGCCTAGTTACTTTCCTTAGGTTATACCCCAAATGCATTTTGTTTGACTATGGTTAGTTTGTCTTAGTCTAAATTATGGCTTATTTGGTTTGTTCTTTTTCTAGTATGAACTAAGTACATTGTAAGCTCAAAATAAACTTTTCTTTAGAAAATCCAAAAGACCAAAGATATTTTCAAAATTTTTCAAGATGGTCTTTGGACATAAAACTTTTCTTTGGCTCATGGCCCAAATACTAAGCCCAAAATCCATTTTTCTAAAATCTTTTTATAATGGGCTTAGAAACAAAATTATTTTTATCCAACCTCTCCTTACAAAGAGCTTGCAACAATATTTAGATCAATTAAGAAATACCAAGAATCAATTGTGGGCCTAGTTTACACTAAGAATAAATTAACCATGGGCTTGTTTTTGGCATGAATCATTAGTTACCTTTTTCAAGTGAGAAATCTATTTATAATAAACCTCTTAATTTCATTTTAATCCAACATAGCATATGTGAGCGGAGATTTTTGCCCCCACTCCCGGTGGAGTGGTTCTTGTGACTTCGGCACTATTTAGGCTCGGGGCCTTAGAGAACACGGACCTAAGTCAGGAGAAAATGAAGTCGCCACCCGGACGGGCCGGGAAAAAGAAAGGGGTGGATGACTCGATTCCTAAGGAATTCCCAACCCCTTAATGGTTCAAAAAGTTGGGTACGTGTGGAGAAGGTGAGAAATGGCCCAGCACCCCCACAACGCGCGGTTCATTGGAACCGGCCTCCTTTACATGTCTTAATATTATAAAATTCTTAAATATAACAATATTATCCATACTACACACAATAAAAAGAAAGCATCATTATATTAAAATCAAAACAATATCCAAACAAAACAAAACAAATAAATGGACACCCATCCAAGGATGGAAACATGCCCTTACATCACATGCCTAGATAGGACACCCACCAAAAGGTAGAAACATGCCCTTTACATAAGTTCTAAAATAGAAAAGCAAATTAAATTACATGATGTTTAAATAATGAGGTACCCACCAAGTGGAAACATACCTCTTACAACTTTTGGAAATCTAAATTGATTGATAAAAGTAAATAATCATTCATCATAAATAAATCATTCATCAAAAGTATTTAATTAAGATATAAAATAAACATCCATCCATGATAAATTAAATAAATCAAGTATTGAAATTAAATAAATTATAGCATAAGAGATAAATCAAATCGAATATGGAATTGAATAAAGCAAATAAAGTTCAAGTATAATTACTATTTCTATTTAGGGTTCTTTATCTCATGTATTAAGGTTTTCGAAATTCTAAAGTTAAGCTACTGTGACTTTTTAGGGAATTAAAAATGATTAGAGTTTTATGTTTTTTTAAAGGTTGGCAAGACACTTTGATTAAACAAATTAAGATTTGAATGGTGAAATAATAAAACTAGGGTTTTGGACACTTTGAAATACTTTTTAATTCATGATTTTAAATAGTGATTTAAGATACTGTGTGATTTTTTAGTTTTCATGTTTTTATGGTTTTTAATGTTTTTAAAGGATTAGGGTTCATAAAAATTAAGGTTTAAGGTTTTAAAAGGATTAAGGTTCATTGTTTTAGGTTTAAAAGTTGAATTTTGGTTTTAGGCTTTGAAATTAGGGTTCTGGGGTAATGAATTTGAATTAGAGTTTCAAAAAGCAATTTGATGATTTATGAAGTTTTATGAATTTAAACACATGGATTGAAGTTTTTATAAGTAGAAAAGATGTTTTTGAAGGCTTTTTGAATGAAATAGAACCTAATTTAAAAATTTGAAATAAACAAAATTTGATTTTGGTTTTGTTGAAAAATATGTTCAATGAGAGTTTTAAGATTTTTAAGAAGAAAAAAATAACAATTTTAAGTCTTTTTAGAAAAGAAAGTCACGTTTTAGTGTTTTAATCTTGGAAGAATTAAATTAAAGTTCTAAAGTTTTGATTTAAAAAACCTTAAATTGTATAGATTTGCTAATGTGTTACATAAATAAAAAAGAATTTAACATACCTTCTTTTGTTGATTCTCCAAAAAATAACTCTTCTTGGATGAACTAGCTCCAAAGACAAGCCTTTGTTGCCTTTCAATTGCTTAATTCGTGGTGCTCCTCCCTTCAAAAATTAATTGAATTGATTTATTGCTTTTTCTTCCTTGATTTGGTTTCAAATCCTATACTCACTGTGTAAATTTTTCCTCCTCAATTTGGTTCAATTAATCCTTATTTATAGTGGTTTTTAGGTTATTTCTTCCTAATTCCACACGGAAATTAATATTAATAAAAAAAAGAAATTAAAACCTAATTGGATTAGGTTTCTAAAAATTGGGTCAAAAAATTTTGCGCTGGCAAAAACTGTGGCAGCGGGCCCGTGGCGTGCCAGCCCGTAGGAATTTCCTGCGGGAAGTTATTTCGCCAGCAGGAATTTCCTGCGGGCGAAATAACTCGCCCCGCAGGAAGTTATTTCGCCCGCAGGAAATTCCTGCGGGCGAACGATCGGGCCTGCGGGCGAAGGTTTTGCCCCAGGATTTTCCTGCGGGGCAAAACCCCCTCGGGCCCGTGCGACTGTTTTTCGCTGCCGATTTTTTTTGATTTCGATTTCGATTTCGATTTTGATTTTGATTTTGATTTGTTTATTTTTATTTTTTATTAATAAAAATTAGATAATAAAGCAAAAACTATTTAGTTAAAATTATTTTGGACCAATTAGACAACAAAAATTATTTTTGGACTAAATAAAGCATATTGGATCGGATTAGGTCAAAAATTAAGGGTCTACAGTTTGCCCCTTGCTTGAATGATCTGAAACCTTAGTGAAAGAGAGTGAAAAGCAAAAAGATTTAATTTTTGAAATGGCGACTTGTTTTGGGTACTTGGACCCATTTTGAGTTCTGGACTCAGAAAAATTCTAGGTTCTGGACCTAAGGCAAATTTGGGTTCTGGACCCATATTTGAGTTCTAGACTCTAGGATATTTCTAGGTTCAGGACCTAAGAAAAATTTGGGTTCTGGACCCAAATTCGAGGATAATTCTAGGTTCTGGACCTAAGGAAAAATTTGGGTTCTGGACCCGGATTCGAGTTCTGGACTCGAGATAATTCTAGGTTCTAGACCTAAGAAAAATTTGGGTTCTGGACCCGGATTCGAGTTCTGGACTGGAGGATAATTCTAAGTTCTAGACCTAAGGAAAATTTGGGTTCTGGACCCGAGAAAAATTCTAGGTTCTGGACCTAAGAAAAATTTGGGTTCTAGACCCGAGCTAAAAAGTTTAGCTAATTTTTAGGCATATGTCTTCTTATTGCCCCCTGGGTGTAAAAATATTTGTATACTCGTAATTATTTGAATGATTAAACTGAATAATTGAATTTTCTGTTTATTTACTGTGTAGTTACTGTTCATGCATTATTCACTATTTATAAATAGTAAATTTACTATTTACAAATAGTATCAAATAGTATTTACTATTGGAAAAGTAATACTATTTATAAATAGTAACATTTACTATTTATAAATAGTAATATTATTTATAAATAGTAACATTTATTATTCATCAATAGTAATACTATTTATAAATAGTGATATTTACTATTTATAAATAGTAATACTATTTATAAATAGTAAAATTTACTATTTATGAACAGTATTGAGTTTGTTTTCATCTGCTTGACGTTCCTCTATAAAAGGCCATCAATTCTCCATAAAATTTCAAAATTTCAATTTTAATTTTGTAATCCTTTCAAATTTCTTTTCAATTTCAGCACATATTTTTCAAAAACAATACATGCTTCGAGGTTTCGAACTCATTCTAATGTCGAATTATTGGAGTTTATTCGGCATCATGAAGACGAAAATCTAGATATACTGGCCGGGATGCCGCTTCATCGCAGTTCCAATCAAAAGAGCGAGGTAATGATTTTTTTTCTTTTTTTTTATTTTTATTATTTTTATTATTATTTTATTATTATTATTATTTTATTATTATTTTATTATTATTACTTATTATTATTATTATTATGAAAAATAAATTAATTTAAATAGATTGAATAACGCGTACTTACCTGGTATTAACTTACCTGGGTCTGTGTTAGCATGATCGTTGTGTCGTTCGGGCCGGAGGGTGTATTTACAAAGCTCGACAATGGTATGATGTAGTGCCTTCTCGGGTAAGGCGGATTATCCGAGATTGCGGCTTTGAGCAGTTTGTCTTACAATTGCCGTCCGAAGAATATCAAATAGACCGAAGCGTGGTCCAGGCACTGGCAGAGCGATGGCTGGATGCAACTCATACTTTTCACTTGCCCATTGGGGAGATGACAATTGGTCCGGTCGATTTTACTGCCATAACCGGCCTTCGATATGATGGTGCTCCGGTTCCTCTAACCAATGAAATTTTAACATTTGAAGAAATTTAGGAATTAATTGGTATGGAACCATCATATAAAGGACCTTGTAAGATAAAACTTGAGCCGATTCATAGTTATTGGATGAACTACGAAGGTCGAATTGGCAGAAACAGGGCCGAACAGTATGCCCGAGGATTCTTGCTATATCTGCTCGGTTCGACCATCTTTCGCAGCACTGAATCATCCATTCACTTATCAGTGTTGAGTGCCCTTTCTTATCTCAGAATGGTACCATCTTCTGACCGGGGTGAAGCTGGTCTCTCATGTCTTTATCATGGCCTTGATAAGCTTTATTGAAACAAGAATTCTTTTGTCGGCTTGATGGCGGTTGTCGAGGTATTCTTTCTTCCACCAATGTCTTTTCCCTTTTCCTCTTGTGATCTTTATTGTTATTGTAGATATGGGCATATGAACACAACCTCGTGAGAGTACCCGGCATTTTTCAAGAGAGAATCGGGTATCTGAGATTAAATTTCTGGTTGTCTGATCGTGTGAACGTTCCCGGCTCCCATCATGGGCATACTCATTGCTTTGTGTTGAGCCGCTTAACCTAGGATCAGGTAAAATAACATTAGTATGCTTTAAATGTTTTGCAAAAGTTTTACTTACCTTATGTTATCCTGCAGGTGAATTTGGCCTGGTGGAATCCAGAAGAGCGAGCAAACTGGTCTCCTTTGATGAGGGCTGCACTGTCTTTTCAACATTCTCGCCGAGTTATTGCTGGCCCAGTGTCTAGCGGCTAGTTCCTTGGGGAGAGAGTTTACGAATGGTTTCTCGGCCCAGAGCAGCGGAGGTTCACGATGCAAATCCCAGAATACACTTTAAATATTATGTCGATGCCGGAGGATGCTTGGTGGTCGGCCCGATATGGTTTTAATGCCGAGTTATTTCTTGATTTACCAGATCCATTTTATGCTCATTTTATTCAAATAAGACTCTTGCACTTTGATGTATCTCCTATCGGTGTGGGTGAGATTTCTGATGGAAATGAGGGTAGAGATGAGGAGGAACATCACGAAGATGCAGGAGAGTCTGTTCCTCTTCTCGGGACCAATACTTCTCAGGTAAAACTTTTACCTCTTTTCTATTGCAACTGCTTTTCTTTCTTTGATTCTTTAATGATTGTTGTAGTTTATTGGCTCGTTTGATCATGAGGCTGGACCTTCTTTTACTCCCCCTTCATTTTCTCATTCTAGCCTACCGGATATGCCATCTCATCCGCAGGGTATTGATATGAATTACCTGGTAAGTTCCTTATTTCATAATAGTTTATGCTATATGTATGCATGATTATGTATACTCTTACCTTTTCCTTCTTGGCTCACAGTGGATGCTTGAAGAACAAAACAAGAACCTTCAAGAAGAGTTAGCTGCAAGTCATCATGAAATTAACCAAATTAAGGTTTGAATGATGAGATCATGAAACTAGGGTTTTAAATACCTTAAAATACTTTAATTTGTAATTTTTGGTTTATTGAACTTTAAGCTACTGTGTAATTTTTGAGTTTTTATGTTTTTATGTTTTTTAATGTTTAAAAGGATTAGGGTTCGTAAAAATTATGGTTTAAGGTTTTAAAAGGATTAGGGTTCATTATTTTTGGTTTAAAAGTTGAATTTTGGATTTTAGGCTTTAAAATTAGGGTTCTCGGGTAATGAGTAATTTTTAGGGTTTTAGAAATCAATTTGATATTTTATGAAGTTTTATGAATTTAAACAAATGGATTGAAGTTTTTATAAGTAGAAAAGATGTTTTTTAAGGTTTTTTTTTGTATGAAATAGAACCTACTTTAAAATCTTAAAAGAAACAGAATTTGATTTTGGTTTTGTTGAAAAATATGTTCAATTAGTGTTTTAAGGTCTTTAAGAAGAAAAAATAACAATTTTAAGTCTTTTTAGAAAATGAGGTCACATTTTTAGTGTTTTAACTTTGAAAAACTAAATTAAAGTTCTAAAGTCTTTGATTTAAAGAAACCCTAATTCCATAATTTAGCTACTGTGTAACATAAATCAAGGAAAATCACTTACCTTCTTTTGTTGATTCTTCCAAAAATAATTCTTCTTGGATGAACTAGCTCCAAAGACAAGCCTTTGTTGCCTTTGGAGTCCCTTTAATCGTGATGCTGCTGTCCAGAAAAGATTTAAATTGAGTTTCTTCTTTTCCTTCCTTGATTTGGTTTCAAACTTTCCAAAATCCCTTTGGATTTTCTCTCTCTCGGCCACCTCCCCAATTTCAATTGCCTTTGGTCCTTTTTATAGTGGTTTAAGGTTATTTATTCCTAATTAATTAAGGTAAGTAATATTAATAAAAAAAAGAACTTAAAACCTAATTGGATTAGGTTTCAAAAAATTGCGTCAAAAAATTTTGCGCTGGCAAAAACTGTGGCAGCGGGCCCGTGGCTTGCCAGTCCGCAGGCATTTCCTATGGGAAGTTATTTCGCCCGCAGGAATTTCCTGCGAGCGAAATAACTCGCCCGCAGGCCTGCGGGTGAGCTGCTGCTGGGCCGACGGGCCCGCATGACCACTTTTTGTTGCTGATTTTTTTCGACTCCTATTTTATTTTTATTTTTATTTTTTTTATTTTTATTTGTTTATTTTCATTTTTTATTAATAAAAATTAGATACTAAAGAAAAAATTATTTAACAAAAATTATTTTGGACCAATTAGACAACAAAAATCATTTTGGACTAAATAAAACATATTGGACCGGATTGGGTAAAAAATTAAGGGTCTACAGTTTGCCCCCTGCTTGAATGATCTGAAACTTAAGTGAAAGAGAGTGAAAAACAATAAGACTTAATTTTTGAGATGGTGATTTAAATTTGTTTTGGGTACTTAGACCCGAGATTGGGTACTTCGACCCGAGATTGATTGAATTTGGGTACTTGGACCTGGGATTGGGTACTTGGACCCGAGATTAGGTACTTGGACCTGAGCTTGAATTGATTTTGGGTACTTGGACCCGGGATTAGGTACTTGGACCCAAGATCGGGTACTTGGACTCGAGATTGATTGAATTTGGGTACTTGGACCCGGGATTGGGTACTTGGACCCGAGATTGAGTACTTGGACCCGAGATTGAATTGATTTTGGGTACTTGGACCCGGGATTGGGTTGAATTCATTTTGGGTACTTGGACCCTAGATTGGATGGAATTTGGGTACTTGGACCCATAATTGGGTACTTGAACCCGAGATTGATTTGATTTGGGTACTTGGACCAGAGATTAGATTTGATTTGGGTACTTGGACCCGAAATTGGATACTTGGACCCAAGATTGATTTGATTTGGGTACTTAGAACCAAGATTGAGTACTTGGACCCGAGATTGGGTACTTAGACCCGAGGCTGATTTAAATTTGTGTGCTTGGACCCGAGATTGATTTGATTTGGGTACTTGGACCCGAGAATGGGTGCTTGGACCCGAGAATATGTGCTTGGACTCGAGATTGATTTGATTTGGGTACTTAGACCCGAGAATGGGTGCTTGGACCCGAGATTGATTTGAATTTGGGTGCTTGGACCTGAGATTGAGTTTGACTGACCTTTGAGAAATCTGACTGCTCTGGTTATTCCATGCATTGTGGTTTTTCACCCTCAAAATGGATCTTCATCCTTTGAGATCGGGTCTTCATCCTTGAAAATGAATCTTCATCTTTTGACATCGGGTCTTCACCATTACAAATGGATCTTCATCCTTTGAGATTGGGTCTTTACTCTTAAAACATGGGTCTCTATCCATTGGAGGTCGGGTCTTTACCCTGGCTTCAGCTCTTTTAGCTGGATTGGTCTTTTGTCTTTTGCATCTTCATTCTTTTGAGAGTTCTAATGTTCCATTCTTTTGTTCTTCTTTTTTGCAAAGATTTAGCTATTTTTAATTGGACCTCATATCCTCTCCTTGCCCCCCAATGATTTTTCTATGCAGACTCTGAATGACGTTGTTGTTGTCTAGTTCTTCGCACAAGCACGTACTTCTTCTCTTTGCAAAATTACTGGAGCTTTCTCAAGCAATGGGCTTTTCATACCCACTGATTTGACATTTTCTTTTGATTCTTTACTTCGCAGGGTGTTTGCTGTTCATTTTGACAAGGAATAGACAACACAAGACAAGAAAGTACGATGTGATATGCTCATGTATGCATGATATGCATGAATAATACTTACAGTTGTTCCATTGACTCACAGACCGAGGTGATCAACAGAAGTGTTTTCATTGGTTCCTTTTTGACGCTCGTTGAAGTCTTGCATTGGAATGATAAAAAGTTTTGCATTTGTGGCTTTTATCTTCAAGATGTTGAAAACATGAGTGGTGGAGATCCCAAGCAGCAGAGTCAGGGATGCATCCATTTCGAACTATGTCTCAGCATGTCAGTTGGTAGTTTCTTCACAACTTTTCCAATAATAATTTCCTTTGCCCAATGTGTCATTTGGAGGTTCAACATACTTTCCTTAACTTGAAGGCTTTGTATGACAAAACATTTTTTTTTTGAAATTTTTGAATTTTCATTTTGAAATCAAATGTTGGCTTTGCCAAATTAATGTCAATGTACCTCGGGACTTGATTTTCCAAATTAACATATCTATAACATGACAACCCTAGTTACCGTACTAAACTCGGGAATCATTTCTATTTAAGCAAGAATTGTTGCACTTTAGATAGGCACATACACATTATTTGGCCAAAGGTCTCATTTGAGTTCAAATATTGTCTATCTCATATGCATGCTTATCCAAACTATCTCTGTAACACCCCTTCCCGACCTACGTGTGTAAGCTGAGTAGAGGCGCCACACTATCCTAATGTTGCTACCACTTTTACTTAGTCAAATTTTAGTTCCGATTTTTACAGAAATTTTGCCATAGTTTCGCCTAAAAATTTAATCCCAAGTGTCGACAAAACTGTTTTTTTTGAAAACATTTTTACACAAACCAATGCAAACAAAATCATTCTCAGTACACTTCCAATAAATCCCCCTTATAACCTCAACTACAACATGCAAAAAGGATTTACACTTCTAGTACAAAATAAAGTAAAGGTTTATTATGAAATACAGTAGATAAAATATTTGTTCACTATGCAACGGAAAGTAACAATATTTACAAATTCATATACATCAAAACTCAAGTTTTACAACACATAAAATTTATACAAGTTTGGCAGTCAGTCTTCGATCTTAAAACCCACTATTCACTCTTCAAAATCTAGGCTCGACTCAGCCTAGAGGAACTCTCTGGTTCTTCCCTGTCACCTGCGCGAAGAATCACATTCGCGCTAAGCCAACGGCTTAGTGGTACAAACTACAGTGCTATGATGCTTTAATGCCATGCTATTGTCACACAATCAAGATTCAAGATCAATTCAAGAGAATATTATATTTCACAATTTTACATTATTTAATAATTAATCAAAACATTCATGATTCACATTGAAAACAAAGACAAGCATGGGCCCAAAATACACTAATATGTTATTCAAAGTTCAGAGTTACTGCTTTGGTCCATAATCATAATCATCAAGCCTGTAGGCGATATACACACACACACACACACATATATATATATCTATCCATGGATAGGGTAACAGACCCAGTCTCTTGGACCTCTACTTGGCTAGACTCAAGGAGATCCTCAACCCGGCAAGACTGTTACCAAAACAAGTGTAACAGACCCAGTCTCTTAGACCTCAACCCGACTAATCTCGAGGAGATCCTCAACCCTGCAATATCCCCATGTAAGCCCTAGAAGTCTTGGTTATGTTGTTGTTATAAATTGGATTGAATGTATATGTTATGTGATAAGAAAAGAAATTGGTAAGAGAATGCTTATGTATATGTATTTTGGAAAGAAAGAGGGTTTAGAGACAAGTTTATATGTTGTTTATATGATGATATAACTAACATATACATAAGTCAAATAGAGAGTCAATGCAAGAGGATATTTATTTGAGATTTGTGAAGTTACTTAAATGGGCACATATGAGACAAAAGGTTAATTAAATGGATGAAGGGCATTTAAGTAATTGTTTTGTCAAATTGTGTGGTGGAGATTTAAAGAAGGAAAAGTGTTTGACTTGTGTTTATTTGCTTTTCTTCTCATTTTGGGTGCCGGCCATTGAAGAAAAGAGAGAGCAAGAGAGGTGTTCTTGAAGCTAGAATCAAATTGAAGAAGGAATCAAGGGATTTGGTTAGAGATTTGTGGAATTTCTTCATTTAAAGTAAGTACTCTCTTGTTTTCCTTTGTTAATTTTGAAGTGGTGTCTAAGGTGAATTGTGATTTGTTGATGTGATGATTTGGTGTGTTTGATATGTGTTTACAAGTGTTAAAATTGATTGTAAGTTAAAAGATTGAATTGGTGTTGGTTTGGTTGTGAAGATTGTAAGTTTAAGTGGAAGAAGTTGGTTTTAGGGTTTGGGATTTGGTGAATGATTTAATGTATGGTTAATGTGAATATTGTGTTCAATATGCAAAATAAGTGTTAATAACTTTGATTACATCTATTTGAATGAGTTTATGTTGTGCATAATGGGTTAAAATGCATTTAGAAAAGGGTTGGCCACATTTAGGGTTTTGTTCATGAGTGACACGGCCAAAAGCAAGGAGAGACACGGCCAAGCCAAGAAAATTTGGGCGTGTTGGATTGGTTTTTGAGAGACACGGCCGTGTCCCCTAGCCGTGTTAGCTACTGTGATTTTTGGTTGAGAGACACGGCCACAAGCTTGGCCATGTCCTATGCCCATGTTTGCTATTGGAATTTGTGGTTGAGAGACACGGCCACAAGCTTGGCCGTGTCCCTCAAGTGTGCTGCCCGTGTCCCTCAAATGTGTTAGTTAATGTTTTTATTCTTTGTTCTTCTTGCATTGTTTTGGTCCTTCAAAGGTAAGTTGGTACCTAAACCTAAACTTAAACACTTTAAACACACTTAAATCAATGAATGACATAAACAAATGTATGTGTAAGATCCTAAAGCTATGAACAATGGTATGTTATATGCATAATATGAATTGAGACATAAAGAAATGTGAATGATATGATTGAAGCATGCCTTGATGATATGATTGAATAATAATATGTGTGTTTAGGTAGTGTAATTGATGTTGTATACTATGATGAAATGAAATGTGAAAGATATAATGTTATGAAGAATTGTTTTATTGTAATGTGAGATGATTAAAGCATTGTTGTCTAATTTGCTTATGAGAATGAAATGAATTGAGAAAGTAATGTTAAAGATTGTTGAATGGACCTATCCGTCTCCTGCGGAACCATGCGGACCCAGTGAGTTGGGCAACTGATCTTGGACTACCGACCTGGTGGGGAAAGGTTCGATACAATTAGTATTATACGTACCTATTTGCCTCCTGCGGAACCATGCGGACCCATTGGGATGGGCAACCGAACTTGGACTACCGACCTGGTGGGGAAAAAGGTTCGTTACTGATAGTTTTATACGTGCCTATCTGCCTCCTGCGGACCCTTGGGATTAGAGGGAAACCGACCTGGTTGGGGGAGGGTTCGTATATGAAGCTATGGTTATGGGCTATAATGATGAATTTGAATGAATATGATGAATGGTGCTATAGTAGAATTGTTAATATGGCATTGAACAAAGTAATATATCGGAAGGGTGATATGTTATTGAATGATGTATGTAATTGATTGTGACATTGTATTTTAGTATAATGTTATTATATCTTGTACTACTAAGCCGTTGGCTTAGCGCGATAGTGTTTGATCGCGCAGGTAACAGAGTTGAACCTGAGAGCTCTTCGAGACCAAGTGAGAGTAGACCTTGAAGAGTTTATTTTGGGGCTTAAAGATCGGAGAAGAGCTACCAATCATGTATATATATTCTACATTTTGTAAATTTTGGTTTTTAACCTATTTGTAATAACTTCCGCTGTGAATTAATAAATATTATATATATATGGTGTCTTTTGGATTTCTTTTAAAATGTTTGAGTTGGTTTCAATTACTTACAAAGGAAATTGTTATGTATCATTTTAAAACTATGGCATTTCCTATATTCAGTATACGGATACTACGATCGTTTAAGCATGCTTGGTACGTATACGAGATATAGGGGTGTTACAAACCCGGCAAGACTGTTACTATTATTCATATATTTCATAGGCATGCCGCCAAACCCAGAACTCTGAAATCTGAATAACATATTAAGCACACAAACATTTCATTCATCTCTTCATAATATCTTTCTCAATTCATTTTATATTTCATAAGCAATTAGGCAATCATGCCCCAATAATTTCATTTGCATTTCCATAGCCAACAATCATGGCCTCATATCTCATATGATCTCAAATCACAATAAAGCAACTCTTCATAACATAATATCTTTCACATTTCACATTTCGTTATATTTCAAATCACATTAATCAATTCATTATTCAAATGGATATAATCAATGGCATTAACACATATTTTACATGCTCATCACAACATTCACATTATACCAAACATAACATTATTAATATACATCCACAATGCATTAGATTCCTTATCACATTTATAATCTAATATGTCTCAAGTCTCAATATCATATGAATGTATGCAATAATGTAGTTTGTACTTACCTTAAAACCAACTCACACCAATCTATACACCTACTCTTCCAAGAATCCTCAACACTTAGGTTAGGGTAATTCAACCTCTTCACAACCTAATCCAAAAGGAATATTAGCAAAATGACCATATGAATAGTAAATTCTGGTTTTAGACTCCACTTTATCCTTATTTTGAAAAATTGTATAAAATAATCTACTTGACTAAAAACTCTAAAATTTTTACAGAATTTAGTTTTACATCTTAAAATCATTCCTTTAAAATTTCAGATCAAAATGAACACAAAATCCTGGTCAAATAGTTCACCCAACCAGACTGCCCCAATTGCGCTGCATCCTGGCAGCAGTTCTGAACTTTGTGAATTCCATAAATCAAATTCAATCAACGTGGTTCCAAATTATTTTTATCAAATACTAGACTCACTAAGAAACAAATATCCAAAATTCAATTGGATATTATTTTTCTACATTTAATTAAAAATCCAGAAAGATAGCTGTCTCAGTTAAGGTACCTGCTGGAACAGGTCTAATAAAAATAATCTTTCCAAAATCATAACCATTCCAAAATCGAATCAACATATTTTTCAGTCATTCTAGACTCATAGAGGCACAACATATCAAAAATTCACTTCAAGAAAATTTTTCTATATTTAATTAAAAATCATACAAGTCACAGCCTTTACTAATTGTAAAACAGAAAGAAATTTCACTAAACACAACTCTTACTCTTCCATCACCAACACCAACCTAACTTCTTATCTTTAATTCCATTTCCAATACATACAAACACACCACAAGCAATCCTAACCATATTATCAACAACACTTCATCAAACTCAAAAATAACTTCAAAAACAACAAGAGCAATCAAGAGAGAACTTACCAAAATAATGAAATTTCTTGAAATTCCAACTTGTTTTCTTGAAAACTCCTTTAATTTTTGGTCTTGGAAAATTAAATCCCTTTCTTGCTCTCTTGCTTGAGTGATGGCCGGCCAAACCACAAAGGAAGAAGAAGAAAAATAAAAATGAATGGCAAAAGTCAAATTTCTCATCTCTTTAAACCTCCACCAAGTATTCCAAAAAGAAAATTACTAAAATACCCTCTTCTTTATATCTTAACTCCCTTTTTACTTATTTGTCCTTTTTAGTAATTTCACAAATAACAAATTAAATATCTTCTTCCTTTGACCATCCATTTTGACTTGTATATATGTTATATATATTTCCATATATATAACATATAAACTCTCTTCCAATCATCTAAATTTCTATTTTCCATTAATTAATTAATTCAACAATAATAAACATAAATATCTTCTTCTTTGACTTTCTTATTTGACTTGTGTATATGTTATATATATTTCTATATATACAACATATACACTCTCTCTTAAATTCTTTTTCTTTCCAATTACACATATACATTTAATTCAAATAAAACAACAATTATATCAAAACTTCTAGGACACACTCTGGGATATTACAATCTCCACTAATAGACTCTACCTACCAAGGGAGATCAACAGGTCTTTGATAGGCTTGAAATGGGGTCTATAAGGGACATGGGCTAAATGAAGGCTATTTGTAAGTTGGGGCTGATGTGACACAATGGACAAACCTTTACACTACAAATTTCTTATTTGAATTTTAGGCAGCTTGGAGACAATCTTGCTAGTCTCTAAATTCTTTCTATCTTTTTGGCATTAATCTGGATCTTGATTAGGACAGTCTTTGCCCTTGCAAAAAGTTTAAGACCCAAATTCATTTCTTTTCTTCTTTTCCCTTTTCTTTCCTCTTTATTTTTCTTACTCTTCCCTTTTCTTTCTCTTCCTTACTCTTCCCTTTCTTGTATCATTTTGTCCTTCTTTCTTGTAGGACTATCAAGTACAGAACTTTCAAGAACTGGATGGTCTTTCTCCCTTTTCCTTTGATTTTGATTGAATCTTTGGTTGGGTTGGACCAATTCAAGTCAAACCATCCTTATAAACCAAATGGAAGCCTTTTGTTATCTTAAGTAAAAGAGAACTCAATTGGCTTTTTGAACCATTTTGGGTTTTCTTTTTTTTTTTTTTCTCTTTTTTTTTCTTTTTCTTTTCTTTTGTCTCACTTTTTTTTTTGCTTGGTTCTAGCTCTAAAAGAGTTATCTCGTTTATACTAGCTTGGGCTTCCAATAATGGATGAGTGGAGTGACACAAATCTTCTTTAACAGGGATAAATCAATTGTTACTCCGATGTTGTCTTGATAGATTGGAGATATTAAGGGAACTTCAAATACCCTTATGGTCTTGAAAACTTCAACTACCCTTGTGGTCTTGAAAACATCAACTACCCTTATGGTCTTGAGAACTTAAACTATCTTCATGGTCTTGACCAATCATTGCTTTCTTTGATCTTCTTGCCTCTTCACCTTAGTGATCATAAGACTTGTCAAAAGTATCACAACAACTCAAGGTAGGTTATTGGGGTTTGTAAGCCAATGAAAAGAAAGCTAAAATTTTATGAAGGCTTAAAGGGACAACTAGGGATTGATATTTAATTGGGTGGATACTAGTTGTTAGCTAACCAAACAATGCCTAGATAATTTCTCTCTTAAAAAAGTAGAGTTCAATTTCGCCTCGAAAGCTTGTCAAAGCATGTTCTAAGACTGACTAGGACCTAGGCAAAGGTAATTATGCAGGAGTCCTCTCTAAGTATGCATACACAACTCAATGCTATAGAGTAATTTCCTCATCTAGTAAAGTCATTCGAGTTATGATGCATAGATAAATTTATGAATTATCAAGATAGATTCCTCATTGGTTGAGCACTAAAATGAACAAAGACCAACAAAAATTTATGATGAAAGTAATTTATTCAAACAAATTTAAATTTGAAAAACACGATAGTTCCAAAATATTAAATAAAGTAAGATTGAAAAGCAACATTCAAGCTAAGGAAAGTTCATTGAGTTAGGCTTCTTTTCCTTCAACATTCCCATCTTGAAAAGAGGATAAAATGAAATCTTCTTCCAATCCTTTTCCCACCATAAAGGTTGCTGGTGGTGGCACTCTGTTGAACCTTGGAAATGGATTATCTTTGGTGTTGGGCTTGTCCGGCTCGGGCAACTTGCCATTATCAATTTATTTCTGGATCTCATGCCTCAACTTCATGCAATTGTCCGTTTCGTGTCTAGGCCTTTGATGGAATTGGCAAAATGCATTAGTATCAAAGTTAGGTGGAAGAGGATTAGGCAAAGGACGAGGAGTCAAGGGTTGTAACAATCCCTTCCTTTGTAGCTTATTGAGAACCCAAGATAGTGGCTTCCCCAGATTTGAAAACTACCTCATTCCTCTTTCACTTGCGGCATTAACATCAACTTCTTTTTGTGTGCTTTGATTGCCCGACTGGTAATTCCCTTTCTCATTCCCTTTTATTAAAAAGCAATTCTTCTCCCTTTCCCACTCTTCAATTTGTAGACCAGCTTGGAGAAGATCTTTGAAATCACGTATGAGTGTATGAGACATCCTCTCACAAAGATTAGGCAACACCCCTCTCACAATCATCCTTATTTGATCGGATTCATCGGGCCTCTTCTTGAGTAAAGCAGCCTTGTTTCTCCATCTCTTGACATAATCTACAAAATTTTCATTTGGTCGTTGCCTAATGGACTCAACTTCCATTAAGGTAACTTCCATTTCAACATTGTATCCATATTGTTGGATGAAGGCTTTGTAAAGTAGATCCCAACTCTTTTGTGTTCCATCATCTAAGGTATTGAACCAATTTTTGATAGCAGGATCCAATGAGAGCATGAAGTACCTTAGAGTTTGAGCCTTAGTAGCTCAGGCAGATTTCATGGCAGTGATATACTGCTTCACATGGAGATGAGGATTTCCAGTGCCATTATACTTTGCAAAAGATGGCATCTTGAACTTGTATGGGACCTCTTCATCTAGCTCAAATAATTTGTCAACTTCGGACATTTCTTTAGTTTTCAGCTTTTTCTCAAATTTCTTTTCTAAATCAACAATCATCTTTTCAATATCAGATGTCTCGGTCTTTTCAATAGTTGCCTTCTCAACAACCTTTGGCTCCTTTTTATCTTGAAGATCTTGGTAGTATTGAGCCCAATCATCATCATCAATGATCACCTTCTCATCATCACAAGCCATTTCATTAACTTTCATCTTCCCTTTGTCCTTTGGCTTCTTAGTGCTAGCAGAAGCCTCGGCATGATTCTCTAAGATTGTAGTCAATTGGTTCCTCATGGTCTCAGCCAGGGCCTCTTTTATTTCTTCCATCTTGGCATTGAGGGCTTCATCCACCATTCTTTGAATTTGTTTGTAATATCCCAATGTATGCCCTAGAAGTTTGGATATAATTGTTGTTTGTTTGAATTAAGTATATATGTTATGTTGATAAGAAAAGAAATTGAAAGAGAATGTATATGTGTTGTTTGAATGGGAAGTATTGTGTAGAGAGAAATGTATATGTTGTTTATATGATTATATATATAACATATAAGTTGGTCAAATATGTGGTCAAGGGAAGAAGATATTTTTAATTGAGATTTGTGAAATGACTTAAAAGGACAAGTGGTTGTAAGGAAATCAAAACATGTGGTTAAAGGGTGTTTTGGTAATTGCTTTAATTGAAACACTTGGTGGAGATTTAAAGATGCGTTGACTTTGGGCTTCTTGATTGTTCTCTGTGTTTTCTTCTTCTTTCTCCTTCATCTTGGCCGGCTCTTCCATAGACAAAGGAAAGCAAAAGACAAAGTGAAGATCTTGAGGTGTTTAACTCAAATTGAAGGAAGATTGAAGTGATTTAGTGGATGATACAAGAAGTCTTATAACTTTGGTAAGTTCTCTTGTGATCTTTGTGCTTATTTAAAATGATATTTGAGTTTGATAGATTTTTTTTAAGAGCGTGTTGGTTGATTTTGAGATGTGAGAAGTGTTTGAGTGATTTGATGATGGATTTTGAGTATGGATTGAAGAAAAGAGTAAGTGGTTGGAAGAGATGATGTTGTATATGTGGTGAGGGTTTTGAGATGATTTTGTGTTTTGTGTTTGATGTGTGTTTTGGCTTGTTTTGGTGTGTTGCAAGTTTGAGATGAGTTTTGAGTATGTTTTGTTAAGATTGTTTGAAGAGGATGTTAATGAATAGAAGTGTGTTGTTGAGTGTTTGGTTGTTTTGATCGGAGTCTTGATTTGTGGCCGGACACGCCCATGAGCACGTCCAGGGTTTTTAGGCGTGTCAATTGTGTTGGAGGCAGTAGGTTTGACACGACCAGTAACATGCCCGTGTTATTAAGCGTGTCATAGCTACTGTAAGATTTGAGAATTTACACGCCCAGGAACACGCCCATGGTGTTGAGCGTGTAAATGCTTCTGTGTTGTGGAGTTAAGACACGGTCATGGACACGCCCGTGTGGGTGAACGTGTCAAGTTTAGGGTTTGCCCTAGTTCACTCTTAAATTGTTTATCTTTTGTGTATCCTTAAGCAAGTATATGCTATTACTTTTGATTTAGGTCTTGAAGATAGTGATTGATCATTGATCTAAGAGGTAGAAGGATCTTGAACAAGGAAGTGTTAAGAGTGGTGTGATTTGCTTTTGAGGTAAGTACAAAGTACATACTTGCATACATTCATATGATGTTGAGATTTAACCTACATTTGATGATATGGATGATGCATATGAATATTGATATTTTGGGTACAATGTGGAATGAAATGTTGATAATTATGAGTGATGCTATGTGGGATATAATGTGATCATTGATGATGAATTACCTTAATGTTATGATTAAGGCTTGTTTTCCTAATTGATGATATAAATGTACACTTGAATAATGAAGTGTGATAATATGAATTGATACATGATAAGATATGAGGCCATTGTGATTGGCTATGATGATTTTATTGAAAGAAATAAGGCATGTTTGCCTAAATGATGATGAGAATTGAGAATGGAAATGATAATTGAATAATAAATGAATTGTGTGGCTAATGTGTTATTCCATTTTCAGAGTTTGTTGTTGGTGGCATGCCTAATGATAGTAATGATAGTAACAATCTCTTGAAGTTAGGTTGGATTTGATCCTTGAAGCCAAGTTGGGTTGAAGTTTAACATGTTTTACTCCCCTTGAAGCTTGGTTGGGTCTAGTCCTTGAAGCCTAATTGAGATGTTACAACCCTTGAAGCTAGGTTGGGTTTGGTTCTTGAAGCCAAGTTGGGTTGAGACTTAGCATGCTTTGTTCCCCTTGAAGCTTGGTTGAACCTAATCCTTGAAGCCTAGTTGGGTATATGATATTGATAAATGTGATAACAAAACCAAAGCATTAACTCTGAAAATAGAATGGCATATTAGTGTGTTTTGGGCCCATGTTTGTCTTTGTTTAATATGATTCATGAATGGTAACATGATTGATAAATGAGGTATATGGAAGGATGTTGAGATGTAATATGTTCATATATTATGGTTTATGGAATGTAAAAGTATGTTGTTAGCTCTTCACTTATGATGTTGATATTAATGGAATGTGTGACATTGCATAGCATACAAGCATAATGTTAGCATGTTTTGTACTACTAAGCCGTTGGCTTAGCGCGATAGTGTTAATCGCGCAGGTGATCAGGTTGAACCTGAGAGCTCTTCGAGACCGAGTGAGAGTAGACATTGAAGAGATTACTTTGGAACTTAAAGATCAGAGAAGAACTGCCAATCATGTATAAGTTATTTATATTTTGTAAATTATTGTTTATAATGTAAATATGAATTTAAATGCTTTTATATATGTAACAAATCTTTAAATTCTGCTGCGCATTAAGTAAATATGTTTATATCTATTTTGTTTTTATATTACAAGTTAATTACTTATTTTATATAAATATGTAATGATAAAGATTATGTTGTCTTTAAAAATGATTTGAATGTTAAAGAAAATCGTAGCGTCCCTATGTTCAGTGCATGGATATTACATTGTGGTAATTGTAATGTGCATGTACCGGATGTGGGGGTGTTACAGTTGTTTTGGTATCAGAGCCTAGGTTTGAGATTCTCAACCTAGGTAAAGTGTAAGAAAAAGATTGTTTTGATTTTAAAACATGGATTTTTGAATAACATACATGTTTGGCATTGGCAGTCTCTGATCTTTAATGAGGGGTATTCTGCTGTGTTTGCAGATATAGGTTGTGATGGATTCTCACTCACGTCAGTCAGTTGAGGGTAGTGCTGAGAGTATAGCTCCTGATGAGATTAGAGAGGGAGCTAGAGTGGATAGTGCTGGAGAGATACCTGCTTCTGTATCGGGGAGACCAGCTGGTGAGGAGGTTCCACCAGTTTGGCTTAGGTATGTGGTAGAGGCTTTGAGACAAGCACCAGTGCAACCACCTCCACCACAGCCTTTGATAGCAATGAGACACTATGACAAATTAAGGAAGTATGGAGCGGAAGATTTCTTAGGTACTGTTGATCCAGCTGTAGCAGAGCAGTGGCTTGAAAAAGTACAGAGAATCTTCATTCAGTTGCAAGCCACCCCAGAGGAAAAATTTGATTATGCAAGATCATTGTTACAGAAGGATGCATACGACTGGTGGAAGACAGTGCCACATGCTATGGATGATCCACCAACCTTGTCCTATGCTGATTTTCTAAGAGAGTTTGAATTGAAGTATACTCCAAGGGAGTATAAGGACATGAAGAAGATGGAGTTTTTGAGTTTAAAGCAAGACAGCCGAACCGTAACAGAATATGAAGTTGAGTTTATCCGGTTGAGCCAGTATGCTGGGGGCATTATATCTGATGAGATAGATAGATGCAGGAGATTTGAGGAGGGATTGAGGCCCTCTATCATGTGTCTTGTAGCTGGATCGAGATATCATGATTTTTCCCAGATTGTGACAGCAGCTCGGAGAGTGGAGAGAGCTCAAGTTATTGCAACTGCTTCAGAAGAAGAGATCAGAGTGAGAAGACCACAGTTTGAGGCAGGGTCTTCATCTACTAAGAGAGGTAAAGGAAGTTTTGTTCCTCGGATTAGTAGGAGTCAGAGACCAACTGGTAGGTCAGTACAGTTTCAGAGACAGAGATTTAGACCTACAGTGTCAGTGGCGAGTGCTCCGACCCCAATGACTCAGAGATCCACCTTACCCACCTGCATTCATTGTGGTAGGCCACATGGTTGTCCTTGTTGGAAGACTGGTGTTGCAGGGGTGTGTTTCAGATGTGGATCATCTGATCACTTTGTGAGAGATTGTCCTGAGAGGCAGGAGCAGATGTCAGTTGATTCTGCAGCATCTCGACCTAGTGTGAGGGGAGGTCGAGGAGGCAGGGGTGTCAGCAGAGGAGGTAGATCTGGGTTCAGTTCTAGAGGAGGTTCTACATCCAGGGAGAGTAGACCAGAGGAGGTTGGATCTTCCCAGAGGATATATGTTATGCAGAGGCAGCCAGATGCTTCGACAGTCATAGTTGGTACTTTCTTCTTATTTGGTATTTCAGTACTTGCTTTGATTGATCCTGGATCCACAAATTCATATATTAGTGCATCTGTTTTGTCTGTGTCTGATATGCATGCTGAATCCCTAGGATTTGATGTATTGGTGACAAATCCTCTAGGGCATAGTGTGATTGTTAGCAGGGTGCACCGAAATAGTGCAGTAATGGTGCAAGGTGAGGAGTTCCTTGGAGATTTGATAGAAATGCCTTTTAAGGAATATGATGTGATCCTAGGCATGGACTGGCTATCTAGACATGGAGCTATGGTAGACTGTAAAAAGAAATTTGTTACTTTGAGAACTGGTGATGGTAGAGAGGTGATAGTATCTAGTGAGCAGGGACAGCTAGCATCTTTGTTTATTTCAACGGTTGCAGCTAGGAGGTTGATTAGAAAGGGGTGTGACGCTTATCTTGCTCATGTGGTAGATACTAGAGTAAGGGGTTCTCAAATTGATGATATACCCACAGTTACAGAGTTTCCAGATGTGTTTCCAGAGGAGTTGCCAGGGTTGCCTCCTGAGAGAGAGGTGGAGTTTGGTATTGAATTATTGCCTGGTACCACTCCTATCTCTATTACTCCTTATAGAATGGCACCAGCAGAATTGAGGGAGTTGAAGGTGCAGTTGCAGGAGTTGCTGGATAAAGGGTTTGTTCGCCCTAGTGTTTCACCTTGGGGAGCTCCTGTTTTGTTTGTAAAGAAGAAGGATGGTACTATGAGATTGTGTATCGATTATAGGCAATTGAACAAAGTGACTATCAAGAATAAATATCCTTTGCCTAGAATTGATGATCTCTTTGATCAGTTGAAGGGTGCAGCAGTGTTTTCTAAAATTGATCTGAGATCTGGGTATCATCAGTTGAGAGTCAGAGCTGAAGATGTTCCTAAAACATCCTTTCGGACCAGGTATGGGCATTATGAGTTTTTAGTAATGCCATTTGGTTTGACGAATGCACCTGCAGCTTTTATGGATTTGATGAATAGGGTGTTTAGGCCCTATTTGGATCAGTTTGTAGTGGTCTTTATAGATGATATTTTGGTGTATTCACGTAATGAAGAGGAACATGATAAACATCTGCGGATTGTGTTGCAAATCTTGAGAGAGAAGCAATTGTTTGCTAAGTTGTCGAAGTGTGAGTTTTGGCTTGATCAAGTTACTTTTCTCGGTCATATAGTTTCAGCAGAAGGTATTATAGTTGATCCGAGTAAAGTTGAAGCTATTTTAAATTAGAGTCCACCCAAGTCTGTGACTGAAGTTAGAAGTTTTCTGGGTTTGGCAGGCTATTATCGACGGTTTGTGAAAGGATTTTCTTTGATAGCTACTCCACTTACCAGATTGCTTAGAAAGGGAGTTAGATTTGTGTGGATAGATCAGTGTCAGGCTAGCTTTGAACAGTTAAGGGAAATGTTAACTCAAGCGCCTGTTCTTACCTTACCTGTAGAAGGCAAACCATATGTGATTTACAGTGATGCTTCACATAGTGGATTGGGTTGTGTTTTGATGCAAGAAGGTAAAGTTATAGCTTATGCTTCTCGACAGTTGAAACCGCATGAGCTCAATTATCCGACCCATGACTTGGAGTTGGCAGCCATAGTGTTTGCATTGAAGATATGGCGACACTATCTGTTTGGGGAGAAGTGTTTTATCTATACTGATCATAAGAGTTTGAAATATTTGGGGGTTTAGAAAGAGCTAAATCTTCGGCAGAGGAGATGGTTGGAATTGATTAAAGACTATGACTGTTTGATTGATTATCATCCAGGTAAAGCAAATGTTGTTGCTGATGCCTTGAGTCGGAAGTCTTTAGCAGGTTTGACTGTTTATTCTTTCTCATTGCATGTTGAATTGAGAGCGTTGCATGTTAGGTTTGTATCTTGTGATGATGGTGCATTATTGGCACAGTTGCAGTTGAGACCAGTTTTGTTGGATCAGATTAAAAGGACTCAGTTGACTGATGAGAAGATTCAAAAGATTGTTTCAGATTGCCAGAGTGGAAAGAGTAGAGATTTTATTGTGAGAAGTGATGGGAGTCTCTGGTTTAAGAACCGATTGTGTGTACCTGATGATGCTAATTTGAAAAAGATTATTCTAGAAGAAGCACATCAATCAGTATTTGCTATGCATCCAGGCAATACAAAGATGTATCATGATTTGAGGCAGTTTTACTGGTGGTCCGGTATAAAGAGAGACATTGCAGATTTTGTATTCAAATGTCTCACATGTCAGAAGGTAAAAGCAGAACATCAAGTTCCAACCGGGTTGCTTCAACCTTTGTCAGTGCCTGAATGGAAATGGGAGAGAGTGACAATGGATTTTGTGTCTGGTCTTCCATTGACACAAAGGAAACATGATGCTATTTGGGTGATTGTTGATAGATTAACCAAGACAGCTCATTTTCTTCCGGTTCGGATGGATTATTCTTTGGAGAGGTTAGCTGAGTTGTATATCCATGAGATTGTGAAGTTGCATGGTGTTCCAACTTCTATAGTGTCTGATCGAGATCCCCGGTTTACTTCCAGGTTTTGGAAAAGTTTACATAGTGCTTTGGGTTCTCGATTACACTTCAGTACTGCTTTCCATCCGCAGACAGATGGACAGTCAGAGAGAGTGATACAGATTATCAAGGACATGTTAAGAAGTTATGTCATTGATTTCTCTGGAGGTTGGGATAGATTTCTACCACTTGTGGAGTTTGCTTACAACAACAGTCATCAATCCAGCATTGGTATGGCACTATTCGAAGCATTATATGGTAGACGGTGTAGGACACCTCTATGTTGGAGTGAACTTGGAGATGGTAAGCTGATTGGGCCTGATTTGATTCAAGAAACTGAAGAGAAAGTGAAAATGATTCGAGATAGATTAAAAGCAGCTTCTGACCGACAGAAGTCTTATGCAGATCTGAAAAGGAGAGACATAGAGTTTGATGTGGGAGATAAGGTATTTTTGAAAGTGTCTCCTTGGAAAAAGATTTTGAGGTTTGGTCGAAAAGGAAAGCTGAGTCCTCGTTTCATTGGACCGTATGAAGTTTTAGAAAGAGTTGGGCCAGTTGCTTATAGGCTTGCTTTGCCACCTGAGTTGGATAGGATCCATAATGTATTCCATGTTTCTATGTTGAGGAGGTACAGATAAGATCCATCTCATGTGTTGCCAATTGAATCTATCGAAGTAAGTCCTGATCTGACAATTGAAGAGGAACCAGTTGCTATCTTGGCTCGAAATGTGAAAGAGTTGAGGAATAAGAAGGTGCCTTTGGTGAAGGTTCTATGGAAGAATCATGGAAGAGAAGAAGCAACTTGGGAGAGTGAGCAATCTATGCGAGATCAATATCCTCAGCTGTTTCAGAGATAATATCAGGTAATTTCGAGGATGAAATTTCTTTTTAGAGGGGGAGAATTGTAATATCCCAATGTATGCCCTAGAAGTTTGGATATAATTGTTGTTTGTTTGAATTAAGTGTAATATCCCAAAGTGTGCCTTAGAAGTTGTGATAATATTGTTATTATTGAATTGAATGTGTATTTGATAAGTGGTGTATTTGAGTATGGTTTATTTAAATGTTAAAAGAATTTGAGAGAGAATGGTTATGTGTTGTTTGGAAAGAAAGCAATGTATGGAGAAAGTGTATATGTTGGGTATATGGCAATATATATAACATATATTCAAGTCAAAGTGCTTAGTCAAGGGAAGAAGATATTTAGATTGCTAAGTGTGAAATTACCAAAGTGGGCAAGAGATGATAAAAGGAATTAAAATGTGTATGAGGGTCTTATAGTAATTTTCTTTTGGATGAGTATTTAATGAGTGTTGACTTTGTGATTTCTTCATTATTTCTCTTCTTCTTCATTGTGGTGGCCGGCTACCTAAAGAGAAAGAGAGAGCAAAGGAGGTGTTCTTGATTCTAAGCTCAAATTGAAGGAAGAATCAAAGGATTGGTTAGAGATTTGTGAAATTTCTTCATCTAAGGTAAGTACTCTCTTGTTTTTCCTTTGGTATTTTGAAGATGTGTTTGATGTGTGTTGTGAATTGTGAATATCATGATTTAGAGTGTTTGAGAGGTGTTTAAAGGTATGGAAATTGATTGTGAGTTAGAAAGGTTAAATTGGTGTTGGTTTTGTTTAAAAATGGTAAGTTAAATGGATGTTGTTATAGAAAGAAGAAGATTGATGTTGGTTTTTAGGGTTTGATGTGGAAAATGTTTGAATGTGTGGTGGATATAGTGTTAAAATGAATATTGTGATGAATATGTGTTAATAACATGAATTACACTCATTTGAATGAGATTGTGTTG
Organism: Garcia nutans; assembly: GCA_947685225.1. NCBI lineage: Eukaryota > Viridiplantae > Streptophyta > Magnoliopsida > Malpighiales > Euphorbiaceae > Garcia > Garcia nutans. Next base: position 8,124,084 of record CANTUV010000013.1, read on the forward strand.
TGCATAAGTTGTTCTTAATTCAATCAAAGAAGTGTTGGATATGTTTAGGGTTTTATATTTGAGAGACACGGCCAAAATAAGAATGGAACACGGCCAAGATCTATTAATGAATTAGTTGAGATGTTACAACTCTTGAAGCTAGGTTGGATTAGTTCTTGAAGCCAAGTTGGGTTGATACTTAGCATGCTTTGTTCCCCTTGAAGCTTGGTTGAACTTAATCCTTGAAGCCTAGTTGGGATATTGATGAATGTGATAATTAAACCAAAGCATTAACTCTGAAAGTCGAATAGCATATTAGTGTCTTTTGGGCCCGAGTCTGTCATTTGTTGTAAATGTGATATATATAGATTGTGGATATTAGTGATGAATGATGGTTGGTGTTAATAATTGCCTTTGTTGGAAATGTGATTGATGATTAGTAAATTGTGAACAAACTAATGCTATGAAGTATGATATGTGAGGTGTGTATTGATTGTGGATATCAATGATGAATTGTGTGGTGATAAGGATTGTCTTCTTGGGAAGTGTGACTCTTGGTTGGTATGAGATATAATGTATGTATATTGATATATTGATTGAGAAGTGATGGGTTGGAATTGGTAATAATGTTATGTAAATATGTGTTTAATATATGAAATTAATTAAGATCTATGAAAGATGAAATTAAAAAGGAAAAACATGATAAGAAACTAATGATACCTAAATTTGACATATCATTACATGTTGGCATTTCTATAAGGTATGTTTATCTTTTATATTTGTACTACTAAGCTTTCGGGCTTAGCGCGGATGTGTAATCGCGCAGGTAGCTTGGTGGAAGATACAGAGTTGTTCGTTATGCCACGAGAAGAGTAAAGATTTGTTGAGACCAACTAGAGGGTAATGCATACATGTATAACTTTTAATTTTGATGTATTTTTGACGAAAGGAATGTTATATGTATAAATGAAGTTTTGATAAAGACAATGATTTTGTAAATATTATGTAAATTAACATATCGTGGTTTGAACTCTGTTACAGGTTTTTAAAAAGGTAACGAAAAGTGGCATCCTTATACTTTATATACTTACTGTATGTATACTAGGTATATGTATAGTACTTATATAAGGCATCAGGGTGTTACATTAAGTATATATGTTATGTTGATAAGAAAAGAAATTGAAAGAGAATGTATATGTGTTGTTTGAATGGGAAGTATTGTGTAGAGAGAAATGTATATGTTGTTTATATGATTATATATATAACATATAAGTTGGTCAAATATGTGGTCAAGGGAAGAAGATATTTTTAGTTGAGATTTGTGAAATGACTTAAAAGGACAAGTGGTTGTAAGGAAATCAAAACATGTGGTTAAAGGGTGTTTTGGTAATTGCTTTAATTGACACACTTGGTGGAGATTTAAAGATGAGTTGACTTTGGGCTTCTTGATTGTTCTTTGTGTTTTCTTCTTCTTTCTCCTTCATCTTGGCCGGCTCTTCCATAGACAAAGGAAAGCAAAAGACAAAGTGAAGATCTTGAGGTGTTTAACTCAAATTGAAGGAAGATTGAAGTGATTTAGTGGATGATACAAGAAGTCTTATAACTTTGGTAAGTTCTCTTGTGATCTTTGTGCTTATTTGAAATGATATTTGAGTTTGATAGATTTTTTTTAAGAGTGTGTTGGTTGATTTTGAGATGTGAGAAGTGTTTGAGTGATTTGATGATGGATTTTGAGTATGGATTGAAGAAAAGAGTAAGTGGTTGGAAGAGATGATGTTGTATATGTGGTGAGGGTTTTGAGATGATTTTGTGTTTTGTGTTTGATGTGTGTTTTGGCTTGTTTTGGTGTGTTGCAAGTTTGAGATGAGTTTTGAGTATGTTTTGTTAAGATTGTTTGAAGAGGATGTTAATGAATAGAAGTGTTTTGTTGAGTGTTTGGTTGTTTTGATCGGAGTCTTGATTTGTGGCCGGACACGCCCATGAGCACGTCCAGGGTTTTTAGGCGTGTCAATTGTGTTGGAGGCAGTAGGTTTGACACGACCAGTAACACGCCCGTGTTATTAAGCGTGTCATAGCTACTGTAAGATTTGAGAATTTACACGCCCATGGTGTTGAGCGTGTAAATGCTTCTGTGTTGTGGAGTTAAGACACGGTCATGGACATGCCCGTGTGGGTGAACGTGTCAAGTTTAGGGTTTGCCCTAGTTCACTCTTAAATTGTTTATCTTTTGTGTATCCTTAAGCAAGTATATGCTATTACTTTTGATTTAGGTCTTGAAGATAGTGATTGATCATTGATCTAAGAGGTAGAAGGATCTTGAACAAGGAAGTGTTAAGAGTGGTGTGATTTGCTTTTGAGGTAAGTACAAAGTACATACTTGCATACATTCATATGATGTTGAGATTTAACCTACATTTGATGATATGGATGATGCATATGAATATTGATATTTTGTGTACAATGTGGAATGAAATGTTGATAATTATGAGTGATGCTATGTGGGATATAATGTGATCATTGATGATGAATTACCTTAATGTTATGATTAAGGCTTGTTTGCCTAATTGATGATATAAATGTACACTTGAATAATGAAGTGTGATAATATGAATTGATACATGATAAGATATGAGGCCATTGTGATTGGCTATGATGATTTTATTGAAAGAAATAAGGCATGTTTGCCTAAATGATGATGAGAATTGAGAATGGAAATGATAATTGAATAATAAATGAATTGTGTGGCTAATGTGTTATTCCATTTTCAGAGTTTGTTGTTGGTGGCATGCCTAATGATAGTAACAATCTCTTGAAGTTAGGTTGGATTTGATCCTTGAAGCCAAGTTGGGTTGAAGTTTAACATGTTTTATTCCCCTTGAAGCTTGGTTGGGTCTAGTCCTTGAAGCCTAATTGAGATGTTACAACCCTTGAAGCTAGGTTGGGTTTGGTTCTTGAAGCCAAGTTGGGTTGAGACTTAGCATGCTTTGTTCCCCTTGAAGCTTGGTTGAACCTAATCCTTGAAGCCTAGTTGGGTATATGATATTGATAAATGTGATAACAAAACCAAAGCATTAACTCTGAAAATAGAATGGCATATTAGTGTGTTTTGGGCCCATGTTTGTCTTTGTTTAATATGATTCATGAATGGTAACATGATTGATAAATGAGGTATATGGAAGGATGTTGAGATGTAATATGTTCATATATTGTGGTTTATGGAATGTAAAAGTATGTTGTTAGCTCTTCACTTATGATGTTGATATTAATGGAATGTGTGACATTGCATAGCATACAAGCATAATGTTAGCATGTTTTGTACTACTAAGCTGTTGGCTTAGCGAGATAGTGTTAATCGCACAGGTGATCAGGTTGAACCTGAGAGCTCTTCGATACCGAGTGAGAGTAGACATTGAAGAGATTACTTTGGAACTTAAAGATCAGAGAAGAACTGCCAATCATGTATAAGTTATTTATATTTTGTAAATTATTGTTTATAATGTAAATATGAATTTAAATGCTTTTATATATGTAACAAATCTTTAAATTCTGCTGTGTATTAAGTAAATATGTTTATATCTATTTTGTTTTTATATTACAAGTTAATTACTTATTTTCTATAAATATGTAATGATAAAGATTATGTTGTCTTTAAAAATGATTTGAATGTTAAAGAAAATCGTAGCGTCCCTATGTTCAGTGCATGGATATTACATTGTGGTAATTGTAATGTGCATGTACCGGATGTGGGGGTGTTACATTGTTCGGGCTCCATTATTCTTGGTGAGCAAGTGATTGAGTCGTTGCTAGATATCTCGTCTCCGGCGTAGGTCGGATTGTAAGCTTTTGAACTATCGTAATCCAGGGCTGTGAGCCAGAGAGGATCAATGAGATGAGATGCAAATGTATGCATGTATGCACAAACAATAAACAGACAAGGATAAATAGGACGTTCCTTCCAACCTTATAACATCCACACATGAATGACGAGTCTCTTTTCCTAGGTATATGGTTAACAAAATACCAACATGGGGTATCTTGCTTTCGAATAATTCCCTCAGACGTTTCAACCAATAGTTATATTTTTGAAAATGGAAATCAATCCATGATAATTCCCATTAATTAGGTTTTAATCCATTCAACCAACTAAAGTAGCTTTTATGCTATGTTGGATTAAAACAAAATTAAGAGGTTTATTATAAATAGATTTCTCACTTGGAAAGAGTAACTAATGGTTCATGCCAAAGACAAGCCCATGGTTAATTTATTCTTAGTGTAAACTAGGCCTACAATAGATTTTTGATATTTCATAATTGACCTAAATATTTTGCAAGCTCTTTGTAAGAATTTTGTTTTTAAGCCCATTACAAAAAGATTTTTAGAGAAGTGGATTTCGGGTTTAGTATTTGGGCCATGGGCCAAAGAATTTTTTTGATTTGTTTTTAGAAAAAGTCTTATGTCCAAAGACCATCTTGAATAATTTTGAAAATAGTTTTGATCTTTTGGATTTTAGAGAAAAGTTTATTTTGAGCTTACAATATACTTAGGTCATATTAGAAAAAGAACAAACCAAATAGGCCATGATTTAGACTAAGATAAACTAACCATAGTCAAACAACATGCATTTGGGGTAAAACCTAAGGAAAGTAACTAGGCCAATTACATGAGCTTTAGTCTTTGGTTAAAAAGGCTTAGGTTCCCATAACAAGTATATACCAAACGGTACAAGGCTATGAGTGGTTATGCCATGCTCGATGTCCATACCTTGAGTGAAAGTATGGTATCCCTTACATAACATAACACAGGTAACACGACTGTCCTAACTCATGCACACGATGCAAACTAATATGATGCAAAGGATAATATCATTATAAGAAAGAATAGAATAATATAAAGACCAACGGAATCAACTTCTCTTATCCCCAGTGGACTCGCCACTGTGAGCGGAGATTTTTGCCCCCACTCCCGGTGAAATGGTTCTTGCGACTTCGGCACTATTTAGGATCAGGGCCTTAGAGAACACAGACCTAAGTCCGGAGAAAATGGAGTCGCCACCCGGACGGGCCGGGAAAAAGAAAGGGATGGATGACTCGATTCCTAAGGAATCCCCAACCCCTTAATGGGTTCAAAAAGTTAGGTACGTGTGGGGAAGGTGAGAAATGGCCCAGAACCCCCACAACGCCCGGTTCATTGGAACCGGCCTCCTTTACAAGTCTTAATATTATAAAATTCTTAAATATAACAATATTATCCATACTACACATAATAAAAAGAAAGCATCATTATATTAAAATCAAAGCAATGTCCAAACAAAACAAAACAAATAAATGGACACCCATCCAAGGATGGAAACATGTCCTTACATCACATGCCTAGATAGGACACCCACCAAAAGGTAGAAACATGCCCTTTACATAAGTTCTAAAATAGAAAAGCAAATTAAATTATATGATTTTTAACTAGTGAGGTACCCACCAAGTGAAAACATACCTCTTACAACTTTTGGCAGTCTAAATTGATTGATAGAAGTAAATAATCATCCATAATAAATAAATCATTTATTAAAAGTATTTAAATATCAATAAAATAAACATCCATCCATGATAAATTAAATAAATCAAGTATTGAAATTAAATAGATTAAAGCATAAAAGATAAATCAAGGTATAAATAAATATGGAATTGAATAAAGCAAATAAAAGTTCAATTATGGCTACTGTGACTTTTTATGGAATTAAAATAAATTAAGGTTTTATGTTTTAAAAGATTGGTAAGACTCTTTGATTAACCAAATTAAGGTTTGAATGATGAAATCATGAAACTAGGGTTTTAAATACCTTAAAATACTTTAATTTGTAATTTTTGGTTTATTGAACTTTAAGCTACTGTGTAATTTTTGAGTTTTTATGTTTTTATGTTTTTTAATGTTTTAAAAGGATTAGGGTTCATAAAAATTATGGTTTAAGGTTTTAAAAGGATTAGGGTTCATTATTTTTGGTTTAAAATTTGAATTTTGGATTTTAGGCTTTAAAATTAGGGTTCTCGGGTAATGAGTAATTTTTAGGGTTTTAGAAATCAATTTGATATTTTATGAAGTTTTATGAATTTAAACAAATGGATTGAAGTTTTTATAAGTAGAAAAGATGTTTTTTAAGTTTTTTGAATGAAATAGACCCTACTTTAAAATATTAAAAGAAACAGAATTTGATTTTGGTTTTGTTGAAAAATAAGTTCAATTAGTGTTTTAAGGTCTTTAAGAAGAAAAAATAACAATTTTAAGTCTTTTTAGAAAATAAGGTCACGTTTTTAGTGTTTTAACTTTGGAAAACTAAATTAAAGTTCTAAAGTCTTTGATTTAAAGAAACCCTAATTCCATAATTTAGCTACTGTGTAACATAAATAAAGGAAAATCACTTACCTTCTTTTGTTGATTCTTCCAAAAATATTTCTTCTTGGATGAACTAGCTCCAAAGACAAGCCTTTGTTGCCTTTGGAGTCCCTTTAATCGTGATTCTGCTGTCCAGAAAAGATTTAAATTGAGTTTCTTCTTTTCCTTCCTTGATTTGGTTTCAAACTTTCCAAAATCCCTTTGGATTTGCTCTCTCTCGGCCACCTCCCCAATTTCAATTGCCTTTGGTCCTTTTTATAGTGGTTTAAGGTTATTTATTCCTAATTAATTAAGGTAAGTAATATTAATAAAAAAAAGAAATTAAAACCTAATTGGATTAGGTTTCAAAAAATTGCGTCGAAAAATTTTGCTCTGGCAAAAACTGTGGCAGCGGGCCCGTGGCGTGCCAGCCCGCAAGAGGCGTGCCAGCCTGCAGGAATTTCTTGCGGGAAGTTATTTCGCCGCAGGAATTTCCTGCGGGACAAATAACTTTCCCCGCAGGAAGTTATTTCCCCCGCAGGCCTGCGGGTGAGCTGCTGCTGGGCCGACGGGCCAGTGCGACCACTTTTCGCTGCCGATTTTTTTTTCGACTCCGATTTTATTTTTATTTTTATTTTTATTTGTTTATTTTCATTTTTTATTAATAAAAATTAGATACTAAAGCAAAAATTATTTAACAAAAATTATTTTGGAACAATTAGACAACAAAAATCATTTTCGACTAAATAAAACATATTGGATCGGAATGGGTCAAAAATTAAGGGTCTACACACCGCTTTACCTTTGATTATTTTTCTGGTTGCATACTTGATCTCAAATTCTTCTAATATTATCAACCATCGACCATATTTCCCAATTAAAGAGGGTGTCTCCCTTAAGTATTTCATTGGATCCAACCTGGAAATTGCTTGCACACTATATGATTGAAAGTAATGCCGCAACTTCTTAGAAGACCAAACCACAGCTATGCATGTCTTTTCAATAATACTATACTTAATTTCATAAGGTAGGAGCTTTCTACTTAAGTAGTAAATGGCATGCTCAATCCCTGACTCATCTGCTTGGGCTAGCATGGCCCCTATCGACTCTTCTTCTACTGCTAAGTATAGCAATAGAGGTTTGCCGGGTTTAGGTGGTTTCAAAACAGGTGGATTCAATAAATACTCTTTTATTCGATCAAAGCCCTTTTGACATACTCCGTTCCATACGACCGGCTGATTCTTCCTAAGCAACTTGAAGATAGGCTCACAGATTGTTGTGAGCTTTGCTATAAATCTACTAATGTACTATAGTTTACCAATGAATCCTCGAACTTCTCTCTCTGTCTTAGGGGCCGACATATCCCTGATTGCTTTGACTTTTTTGAGATCTATCTCGATGCCATTCGGGCCAATTACATGACCCAACAATTTACCTGAGGTAACACCGAATACACACTTCTTCGGGTTTAATCTTAGCTTATACTTCAAAGCTCTATCGAAGAATAATTCTAAATTCTGGAAGTGTTGGTCCCTTGTATCCGACTTAACCATCGTATCATCAACATATACTTCAACTTCTTTGTGCATCATGTCATGAAATAATGTGGTGGCCATCCTTTGGTAAGTTGCTCCAGCATTCTTTAAGCCGAAAGGCATCACCCTATAACAAAATATACCCCATGTAGTAGTGAAGGCAGTTTTGGCTTTATCCTCTTGGGCCATTAACACTTGATTGTATCTGGAAAATCCATCCACAAATGAGTGTAGCACGCTAGAGGCTGCACTATCAATGTGTACATCTATATGAGGTAAAGGAAAATCATCCTTAGGGGAAGCATTGTTTAAATCTCTATAGTCCACACAGAACCTTATCCTCCCATCTTTCTTTGGCACAGGTACTATGTTGGCTAACCAATCTGGGTATTCTATCACTTCAAGGAACTTCACTTGTATTTGCTTAGTGACCTCTTCTTTAACCAATTCAGTCCACTCAGGTCTTAATAGTCTAAGCTTTTGTTTGACAGGTTTAATATGAGTGTAAGTAGGGATATGATGCTCGGCTATGTCTCGAACTATCCCCAGCATATCTTCATAAGACCAAGCGAACACCTCTTCATATTTTTTGAATATTTTTTCAAATCTCTCTCTCTCATCAGGAGTAAGGTCGGATGCTATGCTAATGTTTTTAGGGTTTTCAGTTGTTCCCAAATTTAATGATTGTGTGTTAACAGAATTAATATTAAAGATGCTCATGTAACTGCTATTTGAATGTATGCAACCATCAGGAGAAACATCACACAAGTAAGAAAAATCAGACATTATTGCATTCATTTTGGAAAAGAAAACATCATCATCCTCATACAAAGTAGATAAATTAAAATCAAAATCAAAATCATTGTTCTCAGAATCATAAAGCAGAATGTCTTCAAACTTTTCTTCAACTAGGGCAGCAATCTCTTCTGGAGTCTTCTCGGCTTTCAGGGCAGCTTCATTCTTCTCTTTGTTGATTGACAGGGTGAGCTTTTTCTTCACTTGCTCCACTAACTCAGCAACATCTGCAAAAATTTCAAAACTGGGAATTAACTTACCCATGAACATGATCGGCTCAGGCTTTCCTTGGAGTGGTCCCATAGTTGGAGCTTTGACAAAGATCTCTTCAAGTGGTGGGAAGCGCATCTTCTCATTCTTCTTTGGTTGAACATTATTGGCTTCATCATATCCCAACCCCTTCTTGGAAGCTTGAGTTCTAAAATCTGACAACTTTGTTAAACCGGCTTTACCCTTTCCAAGACCAGCTCCGGGAAGGTAATTCATGTTCTTCATCATATTCAAGACTTTGGAGTCCACTGCTTCATCATCAGAAATTACAGCTACTTGAAAACCATTGAGAGGCCTCTCAACCATTAGAGCATTAACAATCTCATTATCTTCAGCTTCAATGACCACTGTTTCATTTCCATTGGGGAATTTGATCTTTTGATGAAGGGTGGAAGGAACTCCACCAAGAGGGTGAAACCATGGTCATCCCAAGAGTAAGGCAAAGGTAACTGGTATGTTTAAAACAACAAATTCCACAATAGATTCAATTGGACCAACCTTGACGGCTGCTTTGAAAGTTCCTTTGGCATGCCTCTTAGTGTTGTCATAAGCACGAATTGTCACCTCGGTTGGGTTTAAATCTCTTGTTGACATGCCTAGCTTTGGTAGTATCTTAAGTGGACAAACATTTATGGTGGACCCATCATCGACCATTACACAAGGAGTCCTCTTCCCCTTAACTTCTATTTTGATAAAGAGAGGGCGGATGTGGTCTCTTCCTTCCTCTGGTAAGTCCGCATCAGAAAAAGAAACTGCTCCCATACTAACTTCGCTCTTCTCTTGAACCTCTTCACATTTCATTACTTCCCCAATTTTTATGAAGTTGATCAACTCCTCCGGTGTTGTGGAGGTAGAAATCTGCATGCTAGCCAAGGCTTTGGCCATAGTCTCTCGGTGCTTTTTAGAAGTAGCTAACAGGTCCTAAATGCTAACACTTGCTTGGGTTCTTTTTATTTGCTTGAGTACAACATCATTTTCTTCCACTTCAACTTCCTTCCCCTTATTAGTTTCTACCTCCTTAGGTGGTGGTCTTGCATAAGGCTTACCGGATCTAGTATTCATCACCTCATCTTCTTCGGGCTCGGACCAAGTAATATCATCATCCTTCTTGGGTATAATATCATCATCACTGTCACTTAAATCCCAAAACCTGTTGACCACACAAATTGTTACTTCTCATCGGGCCTCTTCTTGAGTAAAGCAGCCTTGTTTCTCCATCTCTTGACATAGTCTACAAAATTCTCATTCGGGCAGATTGCATGGCAGTGATATATTGCTTCACATGGAGATGAGGATTTTCGGTGCCATTGTACTTAGCAAAGGAAGGCATCTTGAATTTATAAGGGACCTCTTCATCTTGTTCAAATAACTTGTCAACTTTGGACATCTCTTCGGTTTTCAGCTTCTTCTCAAACTTCTTGGGTATAATATCATCATCACTGTCACTTAAATCCCAAAACCTATTGACCACACAAATTGTTACTTCTCCACCAATCATAGCTTGTTTAACTTCATTAAATTCCTCTTCTTCTTTGATTGCTTCTCCTCCCATATCTTGAAAAGAAGACATGACAAAATTCTCATGCAAACCTTCTCCAATCATGAAGGTTGCTGGTGGTGGTACTCTATTGAACTTTGGCAATGGGTTATCTTTGGTGTTTGGCTTCTTGGGCTCGGGTAGCTTCCCATTATCAATTAATTTTTGGATCTCATGTCTCAATCTCACACATCTATCCGTGTCATGTCCTTGCATTTGGTGAAATTGACAAAATGCTTTGGTGTCAAAATTAGGTGGGAGAGGATTAGGCAAAGGACGAGGATTTAAGGGTTGTAGCAGTCCCTTCCTTTGAAGCTTGTTGAGAACCCAGGACATTGGTTTTCCCAATTCCAAAAATTGTCTCCTTGTTCCTTGGTTAGTAGCATTAAAACCGACGGCCTTTTGCATGCTTTGGCTACCAGGTTGATAGCTCCCTTTCTCTTTCCTTTTCATTGCAAATCGGCTCTTCTCCCTTTCCCTTTCTTCAATTTGTAAACCAGCTTCGGGAAGGTCTTTGAAATCACGGATGAGTGTATGAGACATCCTTTCACGAAGACTAGGTAACACCCCTCTCACAATCATCCTTATTTGATTGGATTTATCGGGCCTCTTCTTGAGTAAAGCAGCCTTGTTTCTCCATCTCTTTACATAGTCTACAAAATTCTCATTCGGCCTTTTCGTAATGGATTCCACTTCCATCAAGGTAACTTCCAATTCAACATTATATCCATATTGTTGGATAAAGGCTTTGTAAAGTAGATCCAAGCTCTTTTGTGTTTCATCATCTAATGTATTGAACCAATTTTGGACAACAGGGTCCAATGGGAGCATAAAGTACCTTAGGGTTTGAGCCTTAGTAGCTCAGGCAGATTGCATGGCAGTGATATATTGCTTCACATGGAGATGAGGATTTCCAGTGCCATTGTACTTAGCAAAGGAAGGCATCTTGAATTTATAAGGGACCTCTTCATCTTGTTCAAATAACTTGTCAACTTCAGACATCTCTTCGGTTTTCAGCTTCTTCTCAAATTTCTTTTCTAAATCAGCAATCATCTTTTCAACATCAGATGTCTCGGTCTTTTCAATAGTTGCCTTCTCGACAGCCTTCGGTTCTTTCTTCTTTTCTTGAACCTCTTGGTAGTATTGAACCCAATCATCATCATCATCAATGACCACCTTCTCATCATCAAAAGCTACTTCACTAACTTTGGTCTTCCCTTTGTCCTTTGGTTTCTTAGTGCTAGCAGATGCCTCGGTATGGTTCTCTAAGATTGCAGTCAATTGGTTCTTCATGGTCTCAGCTAGGGCCTCTTTGATTTCTTCCATCTTGGCATTGAGGGCTTCATCCACCATTCTTTGAATTTGTTCGGGCTCCATTATCTTTGGTGAGCAAGTGATTGAGTCGTTGCTAGATACTTCATCTCCTGCGTAGGTCGGATTGTTGTAAGCTTTAGAACTATTGTAATCCAGGGCTGTGAGCCAGAGAGGATCAATGAGATGAGATGCAAATGTATGCATGTATGCATGTATGCACAAACAACAAAATAGGATGTTCCTTCCAACCTTATAACATCCACATACGAATGGCGAGTCTCTTTTCCTAGGTATATGGTTAACAAAATACCAACATGGGGTACCTTGCTTTCGAATAATTCCCTCGGACGTTTTAACCAATAGTTATATTTTCAAAAATGGAAATCAATTCATGATAATTCCCATTAATTAGGTTTTAATCCATTCAACCAACTAAAGTAGTTTTTATGCTATGTTGGATTAAAACAAAATTAAGAGGTTTATTATAAATAGATTTCTTACTTGAAAAGAGGTAACTAGTGGTTCATGCCAAAAACAAGCCCATGGTTAATTGATTCTTAGTATAAACTAGGTCCACAATTGATTTTTGGTATTTCATAATTGACCTAAATATTTTTGTAAGCTCTTTGTAAGAAAAATTGGATGAAAAATAGTTTTGTTTCTAAGCCCATTGTAAAAGATTTTAGAAAAATGGATTTTGGGCTTAGTATTTGGGCCATGAGCCAAAGGATTTTTGATTTATTTTTAGAAAAGTCTTATGTCCAAAGACCATCTTAAAAAGTTTTGAAAATAGTTTTGGTCTTTTGGATTTTAAAGAAAAAAATTTATTTTGAGCTTGCAAATGTACTTGGGTCATATTAGAAAAAGAACAAACCAAATAAGCCATGATTTAAACCAAGATAAATTATCCATAGTCAAACAACATGCATTTCGGGTAAAACCTAAGGAAAGTAACTAGGCCAATTACATGAGCTTTAGTCTTTGGGTTAAAAGGCTTAGGTTCCCATAGCAAGTATATACCAAGTGGTACGAGGCTATGAGTGGTTATGCCATGCTCGATCTCCATACCTTGAGTGAAAGTATGGTATCCCTTACATAACATAACACGTGTAACACGGGCGTCCTAACTCACGCACACAATGCAATCTAATATGATGCAATGGATAATATCATTATAAGAAAGAAAAGAATAATATAAAGACCAATGGAATCAACTTCTCTTATCCCACGTGGAGTCGCCACTGTGAGTGGGGATTTTTGCCCCCACTCCCGGTGGAATGGTTCTTGCAACTTCGGCACTGTTTAGGCTCGGGGCCTTAGAGAACACGGACCTAAGTCCGGAGAAAATGGAGTCGCCACCTGGACGGGCCGGGAAAAAAGAAAGGGGTGGATGACTCGATTCCTAACGAATCCTCAACCCATTAATGGGTTCGAAAAGTTAGGTACGTGTGGGGAAGGTGAGAAATGGCCCAGCACCCCCACAACGCCCGGTTCATTGGAACTGGCCTCCTTTACAGGTCTTAATATTATAAAATTCTTATATATAACAATATTATCCATATTACACACAATAAAAAGAAAGCATCATTATATTAAAATCAAAACAATGTCCAAACAAAACAAAACAAATAAATGGACAACCATCCAAGGATGGAAACATGCCCTTACATCACATGCCTAGATAGGACACCCACCAAAAGGTAGAAACATGCCCTTTACATAAGTTCTAAAACAGAAAAGCAAATTAAATTACATGATGTTTAAATAATGAGGTACCCACCAAGTGGAAACATACCTCTTACAACTTTTGGAAATCTAAATTGATTGATAAAAGTAAATAATCATTCATCATAAATAAATCATTCATCAAAAGTATTTAATTAAGATACAAAATAAACATCCATCCATGATAAATTAAATAAATTAAGTATTGAAATTAAATAAATTTTAGCATAAGAGATAAATCAAATCGAATATGGAATTGAATAAAGCAAATAAAGTTCAAGTATAATTACTATTTCTATTTAGGGTTCTTTATCTCATGTATTAAGGTTTTGGAAATTCTAAAGTTAAGCTACTGTGACTTTTTAGGGAATTAAAAATGATTAGAGTTTTATGTTTTTTTAAAGGTTGGCAAGACACTTTGATTAAACAAATTAAGATTTGAATGGTGAAATAATAAAACTAGGGTTTTGGACACTTTGAATTACTTTTTAATTCATGATTTTAAATAGTGATTTAAGATACTGTGTGATTTTTTAGTTTTCATGTTTTTATGGTTTTTAATGTTTTAAAAGGATTAGGGTTCATAAAAATTAAGGTTTAAGGTTTTAAAAGGATTAAGGTTCATTGTTTTAGGTTTAAAAGTTGAATTTTGGTTTTAGGCTTTGAAATTAGGGTTCTCGGGTAATGAATTTGAATTAGAGTTTTAAAAAGCAATTTGATGACTTATGAAGTTTTATGAATTTAAACACATGGATTGAACTTCTTATAAGTAGAAAAGATGTTTTTGAAGGCTTTTTGAATGAAATAGAACCTAATTTAAAAATTTGAAAGAAACAAAATTTGATTTTGGTTTTGTTGAAAAATATGTTCAATGAGAGTTTTAAGATTTTTACGAAGAAAAAAATAACAATTTTAAGTCTTTTTAGAAAAGAAAGTCACGTTTTAGTGTTTTAATCTTGGAAGAATTAAATTAAAGTTCTAAAGTTTTGATTTAAAAAACCTTAAATTGTATAGATTTGCTACTGTGTTACATAAATAAAAAAGAATTTAACATACCTTCTTTTGTTGATTCTCCAAAAAATAACTCTTCTTGGATGAACTAGCTCCAAAGACAAGCCTTTGTTGCCTTTCAAATGCTTAATTCATGATGCTCCTCCCTTTAAAAATCAATTGAATTGATTTATTGCTTTTCATTCCTTGATTTGGTTTCAAATCCTATACTCACTGTGTAAATTTTTCCTCCTCAATTTGGTTCAATTAATCCTTATTTATAGTGGTTTTTAGGTTATTTCTTCCTAATTCCACACGAAAATTAATATTAATAAAAAAAGAAATTAAAACCTAATTGGATTAGGTTTCTAAAAATTGGGTAAAAAAATTTTGCGCTGGCAAAAACTGTGGCAGCTGGCCCGTGGCGTGCCAGCCCGCAGGAATTTCCTGCGGGAAGTTATTTCGCCCGCAGGAAATTCCTGCGGGCGAATGATCGGGCCTGCGGGCGAAATAACTCGCCCGCAGGAAATTCCTGCAGGCGAAGGTTTTGCCCGTAGGATTTTCCTGCGGGGTAAAACCCCCTCGGGCCCGTGCGACTATTTTTCGCTGCCAATTTTTTTCGATTCCGATTTTTATTTTTATTTTTATTTTTTTATTTTTATTTGTTTATTTTTATTTTTTATTAATAAAAATTAGATAATAAAGCAAAAAATATTTAGTTAAAATTATTTTGGACCAATTAGACAACAAAAATCATTTTTGGACTAAATAAAGCATATTGGATCGGATTGGGTCAAAAATAAAGGTTCTACAGCATAAGAGCTACTATAGTTGGTTGAATGGATTAAAACCTAATTAATGGAAATTACTATGAATGGATTTCCATTTTCGGAAATATAACTATTGGTTGAAACGTCTGAGGGAATTATTCGAAAACAAGATACCCCATGTTGGTATTTTGTTAACCATGTACCTAGGAAAAGAGACTCGCCATTCGTGTGTGAATGTTATAAGGTTGGAAGGAACGTCCTAATTATCTTTCTTCATTGATTGTTCATGCATACATGCATACATGTATCTCATATCATTGATCCTCTCTGGCTTAAAGACTTGGAGTATGACAATTCAAGAGCTTACAATGATATCATCTACGGCATTGATTTTTGATTCAAGTATTCACTGGGAGGATGGATGCAAACCAGCTAAGAGATAAATCGATGAAGTTGTTGAAGCTAGGATGGTCAAACTACAAGAACAATTGGTTGAAATTATGAAGACCCAGTTGACTGAAATTATGGAGATCATCAACAATGCTGATAAGGCATATCCCATTGACATAAGAAAGAGGGGAAGGGTAGCATCAACGGAGGACATGTTCACTAATAGAGATCAAATGAAAAATGGAGGATCAATTCCTATTCTACAAGATTAGCCGAACAATATGCTTTCTAAATGGAACAATAGGGGCGACTACCACCTCAATGAGCAAAATCAAAAGAAAAGAAGAGGTGTTGAGAAAAATGCAACAACTGAACCAGCAAAGAGGCGTAAATTTTCAGACTTGGGGGAACCTTTGTCAAAAATGTT
Organism: Garcia nutans; assembly: GCA_947685225.1. NCBI lineage: Eukaryota > Viridiplantae > Streptophyta > Magnoliopsida > Malpighiales > Euphorbiaceae > Garcia > Garcia nutans. Next base: position 8,140,179 of record CANTUV010000013.1, read on the forward strand.
GGAGAATCTAATGAAGAAGGGATTATTACAACCTTTGACTCCTTGCCCTTTGCCTAATCCTTTTCCAGCTAACTTTGATATTAAAGTATTTTGCCAAATCCATCAAAGGCTTGGACACGAAACGGACAAATGTATGAAGTTGAGACATGAGATCCAGAATTTAATTGACAGTGAAAAGCTGCTTGAGCCTGATAAGCCCAACACAAAGAATAAGCCTCTGCTTAAAATTGGAAGGGCGCCACCTCTTGCAACCTTCATGAAGAGTTTTATCTTGTCATCTCATCATGATATGGAGAGGGAAGCTGCTAAAAAGGATGTACTACTAAAAAAGTTTGGGTTAACTGTGGATGATGAAGCGGTGATCTTTAATGATGGAAAAAATCCTTGCCCTTGATATGTCTAAATAAATGAAGTATCTTCGACGCCAACTCAACGGACATTCCTTAGCTTAAATATTGCTTTTTTAATTTTGCTTTCTTTAAATATTTAATTGGAACAATCGTGTTTTTCAAATTTAAATTTTTTTGAATAAATTATTTTTATCATAAATTTTTGTTGGTCTTTGTTCATTTTGATGCTCAACCAATGAGGAATTTAGCTTGATAATTCATGAATTAATATATTTATGCATCATGACTCGAATGACTATACTAGGTGAGGGAATTGCTCTATAGCATTGAGTTGTGTATGCTTACTTAGAGAGGGCTCCTGCATAATTACCTTTATCTAGGTCCTAGTCAATCTTAGAATATGCTTAAGCAAACTCTCAAGGTGAATTTGAACTCTGCTTATTTAAGGGAGAGATGATCTAGGCATTGTTTGGTTAACCAACAACTAGTATCCGCCCCATTAAATATCAATCCATAGTTGTCCTTTTGAGGCTTCATAAAATTTTATCTTTCTTTTCATTGGCTTACAAACCCTAATAACTTACCCTGAGATGTTGTGATACTTTTGACAAGTCTTATGATCACTAAGATGAAGAAGCAAGAAGATCAAAGAAAATAATTATTAGTCAAGATCATGAGTTCTCAAGATAGTTGAAGTTCTCAAGACCATAAGGGTAGTTGAAGTTTTTCTAATATCTCTAATATATCAAGACAACATTAGAGTAACAAATGGTTCATCCCTATTAATGAAGATTTATGTTGCTCCACTCATCCTTATTGGAAGCCCAAGTTGGTACAAACAAGACAACTCAGTTTGAGCTAAAGTAAAAAAAAAAGAGAGAGAGAGAAGAAAAGAAAAAAAAAGACAAAAGAAAAGAAAAAAGAAAAGAAAAAAGAGAAAAAAGAAAAGAAAAAAAAGAAAGAAAACCCAAAATGGTTCAGAAATCAAACTGAGTTCTCTTTTACCTAAGACAGCAAAAGGCTTCCATTTAGTTTATAAGGACGGATTGACTTGAATTGGTCCAACCCATCCAAAGATTCAATCAAAATTGGAGGAAAAGGAGGGAGACCATTCAGTTCTTGAAAGTTTTGTACTTAACAGTCCTACAAGGAAGAAGGATAAAATGATAAAATACTCAAAGAAAAAGGAAGAGTAAGAAAAATAAAGAAGAAAGAAAAGGGAAAAAAATGAATTTGGGTCTTAAACTTTTTTCAAGGGCAAAGGCTGTCCTAATTAAGATCCAGATTAATGCCAAGAAGATAGAAGGAATTTGGAGTCTAGCAAGATTGCCTCCAAGCATCCTAAAATTCAAACAAGAAATTTATAGTTTGAGGGTTTGTCCGTTGTGTCACATCAGCTCCTATCTCAAAATGGCCTTCATTTAACCCATGTCCCTCATAGACTCCATTTCAAGCCTATCAAAGACCTATTGATCTCTCTTGGTAGGTAGAGTCTATTAGTGGAGATAGTTTGAATAAGTATGCATATGAGATAGACAATATTTAAACTCAATGAGACCTTTGGCCAAGTAATGTGTATGTGCCTATCTCAAGTGCAACAATTCTTGCTTAAAAATAATTCCCAAGTTTAGTATGGCAACTAGGGTTCTCAAGTTATAAATATGTTAATTTGGAAAAATCAAGTCCTGAGGTACATTGCCACTGATTTGAAAAAACCAACATTTGATTTCAAAATCAAAATTCAAAATAATTTGTCATACAAATCCTTCAAGTTAAGCGAAGTTTCTTGGGCACATTGGGAAAAGGAAATGATTGCTGGCAAGGTTATGAAGAAGTTACCAACTGACATGCTGAATGGATGTATCTCTGCTATTTGGGGACTCCATTGTTCATGTTCTCAATATCTCGAAGTATCCGGTCATTCCAAAGCAAAACTTGAATGCGTATCTGAAAGGAGTCAATGAAAACACTTCCAATGATCACCTTGGTCCATGAGTCGACGAAACCATTCAAACGTCCTGTGAAGCAAAGAATCAAAAGAAGATATTGAATCAGGGGGGGCATAGAAGGTCCATTACTTGAGAAAGGAAGAAATGCATGCTTGTTAGATGAGCTAGACAATATACAATGATCAACCAAAGCCGCATAGAAAAAATCATGTGTTTGAGCCTATACAGGGGGGCAAGGCTAAAAAGAGAGAGAGAGAGAGAGAAGAAAAAAGAGAGGAGTTACAGTAAAGAGGAAAATTGTATTTTTTTTTCATTATTGTACAAGATTTTACAATTGCTACAAAATATATATCACTAAGAGGGTGGAGGTAGGTCATCAAATAAAGCCTTGAAAAAGTCATCGCCTGTTGGAGGAGGGGGCAAATCACTCATCCCGAGTCCGCCCAAAGCGGGAGCACCAAAACTTGGCAAATTAATCATCCCAGGATCACCTGAAAGTGGGAGCACCAAAATCTTTATTACCTTAAAGTTTCGATCCGTCATGGTCCTCATCAGAAGCAGACGAAAGGATCTCATGGTCGTCAGTCTGGAGGCCTCTTGATGAAGAAGAGCCGAGATCTCTCATCCCCCGAAATCGAAAGTCTCAGAAATGTTATTCGGATTGATGATATAAACTCTCAAAATGAAAAGCCTGCCGACGACTTGCAGCTAACTCTTCTTGAAGTTTCTTATTTTGTTCTTCAAGATCCGCTATGAGCCAAGAAGGAAAAAGGTAAGAGCATACATAATCATGCATACATATAGCATAAATTACCATGAAATAAGGAATGTACCAGGTAATTCAAGTCAATGACCTATGGATGAGATGGCATATCTGGAAGGCTAGGATGAGCAAACAAAGGGGCAGTAAAAGAAGGTCCAGCCTCATGATCAAATGAGCCAATAGCCTACAACAATCATTAAAGAGTCAAAAAAGAAAGAAACTGTTGCAAGGGAAAAGTGGTAAAAGTTTCACCTGAGAAGTACTAGCCCCAAGATGTGGCACGGACTCTCCTGCATTTTCGTGATGTTCCTCTTCATCTCTACCCTCATTTTTGTCGAAAATCTCCCGCACAACGACAGGAGATACATCAAAGTTCAAGAGTCTTATTTGAATAAAACGGGCATAAAATGGACCCGGTGAATGGAGAAATGACTCAAATCCATAACCATACCGGGTTGACCACCATGCATACTCCGGCATTGACATCACCTGCAAAATAACATAAGGTAAGTCGAGCTTTCACATAAAATTTAAAGCATACTAATGTTATTTTACCTGGTCCCAGGTTAAGCGGCTCAACATATAGCGGTGAGTATGCACATGATGAGAGCCGGGAACGTCCACACGATCAGACAACCATAAATTTAATCTCAGATACTCGACTCTCTCTCGGGAAATACCGGGTACCCTCACGAGGTTATGTTCATATGCCCATACCTACAACAATGATAGTAAAGATCAAATTCATGCAAGAAAAGAGTGGAAATAACATTGGTAAAGGAAAAGAATACCTCGACAACAGCCATCAAGCCGACAAAAGACTTCTTGTTTCGGCAAAGTTTATCAAGACCATGGTAAAGACATGCGAGACCAGCTTCACCCCAACCAGAAGATGGTACCATTCTGAGATAAGAAAGGGCACTCAATACTGACAAGTGAATGGAGGATTCAGTACTGTCTAAGATGGTTGACCCGAGCAGATATAACAAAAATCCTCGAGCATACTGTTCGGCCGTGTCTCTACCAACCCGTCCTTCGTATTCGTAGTTCATCCAATAACTACAAATTGGCTCAATTTTTATCTTAAAAGGCCCTTTATATGATGGTTCCATACCAATTAATTTCTGAATTTCTTCAAATGTTAAAATATTGTTGGTCAGAGGAACCAGAGTACCATCATATCAAAGGCCAGTTATGGTAGTGAAATCGACTGGGCCAATTGTCATCTCCCTAATGGGCAAGTGAAAAGTGTGGGTTGTATCCAACCATCGCTCTGCAAGTGCCTGGACTACACTCCGGTCTATCTGATATTCCTCAGATGGCAATTGCAAGATGAACTGCTCAAAGCCGCAATCTCAGATAATCCGCCTTACCCGAGAAGGCATTACATTGTACCATTGTCGAGCTTTGTAAATACACCCTCCAGCCCAAACAACGCAACGATCATGCTAACACAAACACAGGTAAGTTAATACCAGGTAAGTACATATTATTCTATCTACTTAAATTAATTTATTTTTCACAATAACAAAAAATAACAAAAAATACAAAAAATATATAACAAAAAAAAGCGCAAAACAAAAAAATCAAGAAAAAAGAGAAAAAATTATTACCTCGCTCTTTTGATTGGAACTGCGATGGAGCGGCATCCCAGCTAGTATATCTAAATTTCATCTTTATGATGCCGAATAAACTCCAATAACTCGGCATTAGAATGAGTCCTTGATCTCGAAGCATGCATTATTTTTGAAAAATATATGCTAAAATTGAAAAGAAATTTGAGATAATTACGAAATTGAAATTGTGTTGTGAAGTAAAATGAGGGAATGATGGCTTTTTATAGAGAAACAGCAAGCAAAAAACAAAATTCAAAACTGTTCATTAATAGTAAATTTTACTATTCATGAATAGTATTACTATTGATTAACAATAAATTTTACTATTTATAAATAGTATTACTATTGATAAATAGTAAAAAAACTATTTCCAATAGTAAATACTATTTGATATTATTTGCGAATAGTAAATTTACTATTTATGAATAGGAAATAGTGCATGAACAATAACTACACAGTAAATAAACAGTAAATTCATTTATTCATTTTAATCATTCAAATAATTGCAGGTATATAAATAATTTTACACCCAGGGAGCAATAAGAAGACATATGCATAAAAATTAGCCAAACTTTTTTTAAAAAGATTATTAACTCGAGTCCATAACCAAAATTTTCCTTAGGTCTAGAACATAGAATTATTTCTAAGTCCAGAACTTAGCTCGGGTCCAGAACCCAAATTTTTCTTAGGTCCAGAACCTAGAATTATTCCTAAGTCCAGAACTTTGCTCGGGTCAAGAACTCAAATTTTCTTTAGGTCCAGAACCTAGAATTATTCCTTGAGTCCATAACTCGAACCGAGTCCAGAATCCAAATTTTTCGTAGGTCCAGAACCTAGAATTTGTTTCTAAGTCCAAAACTTAGCTCGGGTCCAGACCCAAATTCTCCTTAGGTCTAGAACCTAGAATTTATTTCTAAGTTCAAGAACTTAGCTTGGGTCCAGAACCCAAATTTTTCTTAGGTCCAGAACCTAGAATCTTCCTTGAGTCCAGAACTTGAACAGGGTCCAGAACCCAAATTTTCATTAGGTCCAAAACCTAGAATTACTCTTAAGTCCAGAACTCGAACCGAGTCCAGAATCCAAATTTTTCTTAGGTCCAGAACCTAGAATTTGTTTCTAAGTCCAGAACTTAGCTCGGGTCTAGAACCCAAGTTTTCCTTAGGTCCAGAACATAGAATTTGTTTCTAATTCCAGAACTTAGCTCAGGCCCAGAACCCAAATTTTCCATGAGGTCCAGAACCTAGAATTATTTCTAAGTCCAGAACTTAGCTCGGGTCCAGATCCCAAATTTTTTCTTAGGTCCATAACCTAGAATTATCCTCGAGTCCAAAACTCGAACCGGGTCCAGAACCCAAAACCTCCACCATCTCATCAAAAATTAAGTCTTGTTGCTTTTCACTCTCTTTCACTAAAGTTTCAGATCATTCAAGCAGGGGCAAACTATAAACCCTTAATTTTTGACTCAGTCCGGTCTAATATATTTTAATTAGTCCAAAATAATTTTTGTGTTGTCTAATATATTTTTTAGTCGAAAAAATAAATTTTTTTTAAGTAAGTAATATTTGCTTCAAAAATAATAAACAAAAAAAAATAAATAATAAAAATGAAAATGAAAATAAAAAAAAAAGTCGGATTGGCAGAAGGCCATTTCGTCCACTGGCTGCGGCAACTCTTTTCGCCAGCGCAATTTTTCCGCAGCCAATTTTTTTCGCCAGCGCAATTTTTCCGCAACAGTTTTTTTTTTCGCCAGCAAAATTTTTTGAGGCAAATTTTTCGAAACCTAATACAATTAGGTTTTGGTTTCCTTTTCTTATTAAATATGGTATGCCGTGAGTAACTAGGAAAAACCATGAAAAAATTTCTATAAATAAGGAGGCATAGAGAGGGAAAAAGGGATCATATATTAGGAGGAAAATTGAAAGAGCTTGAAACCGAATATGTGAAGGAAAGCAGTGGAACCAAGCTAACTTTTTGAGAGAACCAAAAAACAATTCAAGCAATTCATCAAAGGCATCAACTGCCTTTGTTTTTGTTGATCCAAGAAGCAATTTTTTGGGTGTAATTCACGAACCAAGGTTTGAGCTCTTAAATTATTTTTTGTTCTATCACAGTAGCTTAATTCATGAAATTATGTCTTTCAAAATTAAAAACCCAAACACTTTAATTTAGCTTTTCTAAGGTTAAAAACACTAATTCGTTGCTTTATTTTCCAGAAGACATAAAATTGTTATTTTTACTTCTTCAAAACTCCAAAACCCTAATTTACTTTCCAAATTATCAAAACCTTTAAATTATGTTCTATTACTTTTCAAAAGCCTTAAAAACTACTTTTTTGCTTTTATAAACTTTAAATCATTTGTTATTTTCATAAAACTCCATAAAAGCATCAAATTGATTTTCAAACCCTAAAAAACTTCATGCATCCATCGAAACCCTAATTGTAAAACACTAAACCCTAACTCAACTCCAAACCTAAAATAGTCAAACCCTAACCACTTTAAAGCCTTAAACATTAATTTTTTATAAACCCTAATCCTTTAAAACTTTAAAAACCATAAAAACACAAAATTTTAATTTCATTCAGTAAACTCAAAATCACAAATTAAAAGTATTTTAAAGTGTCCAAAACTCTAGTTTCATGATTTCACCATTTAAACCTTAATTTGGTTAATCAAAGAGTCTTACCAACCTTGTAAAACATAAAACCTTAATCTATTTTAATTCCTTAAAAAAAGTCATAGTGGCTTAATTTTATGAATTCCAAAACCCTAACACATGAAATAAAGAACCCTAAATGGAAACAATAGCTATAATTTCAATCTTTATTCGCCTTATTCAATTCCATATTTGATTATGATTTGATTTATTTTACATGCTTTAATTTATTTAAGTTCAATGTTTGGCTTATTAAATTTATCATTGATGGATGTTTTAATATCTTTGATGAATAATTTATTTATGATGAGTGATTATTTATTTAGGTTTCTAAATGTTGTAAGAGGTATGTTTCCACTTGGTGGGTACCTCATTAGTTAAATATCATGTAATTTAATTTGCTTTTCTATTTTAGAACCCATGTAAAGGGCATGTTTCTACCTTTTGGTGGGTGTCCTATTTAGGCATGTGATGTAAGGACATGTTTCCATCTTCGGATGTGTCCATTTATTTGTTTTTGCTAGGACCTTGCTTTAATTTTAATATATTGATGCTTTCTTTTAATTATTGTGTGTTATATGGATAATGTTGTTATATTTAAGAATTTTATAATATTAAGACCTGTAAAGGAGGCCGGTTCCAATGAACCGGGCATTGTGGGGGTACTGGGCCATTTCTCACCTTCCCCACACGTACCCAACTTTTCGAACCCATTAGGGGGTTGGGGATTCCTTAAGAATCGAGTCATCCACCCCTTTCTTTTTTCCCGGCCCGTCCAGGTGGCGACTCCATTTTCTCCAGACTTAGGTCCGTGTTCTCTAAGGCCCCGAGCCTAAACAGTGCCGAAGTCGCAAGAACCATTCCACCGGGAGTGGGAGCAAAAATCCCCGCTCACACGTATCCAACCCGATAGAATCTCATCAATTGTTGGTCTCTCTGGCACAGGAGTAGGTGCCCCTCTAGCTATCTCAACTCTATCTCCATCTCTACCCTCAACAGGAGCCACACTCTCTGCACTACCCTCTACAGACTGACGTGTCTGAGACATCATAACTACTTATATCTGTAAACACAGCAGAAATTGCCACATCAGAGATCAGAAACTGCCAGTGCCAATGCATATATCATATTTAAAAACCATATTTAAAAAAATCTCCATTTTCTTTCTCTTACAACCCACCTAGGTTGAGAACCTCAAACCTAGGCTCTGATACCAAAACAAGTATAACACCCTTATACCCTATATATATACACTGCATACACCCAACATATGTAATATACGAATATATGATACAAGAATACCATAACCCATTTTAATAAAACAAATCTTTACTTATAAAATCTGTATAAACTTAAACCATTTAACTGATATCATATAAATAATAGATGAAATATTACTTGCTACAACACATATATAACTTCATTACCAAAGGTTTATCTAAAACATTTTTTATAGTTTGCGAAAATATACATATATATACATCAAAATATAACATAATATACATGAAGTCAATATGCACAAAAATATAAAATATATATATATATATATACATGCTGGCAGTTTATCTCTGATCTTGATTTCCAACAATCAATTATGCACTTAAGATCTCAAGCCTAGACTCGACTCGGTCTTGATGAAATCTCCTGCTCGACCAAATCTACCCTGTCACCTGTGTGATGAATCACAATCGCGCTAAGCCAAAAGCCTAGTGATACAAACTTTGATAACAATATAGTTCAAATGCAATGCCAATGCATAATACATAAGGATATTATATCTCATAATATTATATCTTAATTTATTGCTCAATTGTTCCATAATTCATAATTCACATAAAAGCAAATGCAAGCATGGGCCTAAAAGGATCTAGTATGCTATTCAAATTCCAGAGTTACTGCTTTGGTCCAATGGCACCATGTCTCTGGCCCCGAAGGCAAATCATAATCACAATGAGGATTGCCTCATATGTAACATCCCAACTAAGCTTCAAGGACTAGGCCTAACCCAGCCTCAAGGGACTGCTACATCATGTAACATCCCAACTAGGCTTCAAGGACCAAGCCCAACCCAGCTTCAAGGGACTGTTACGTCTTAGGCATGCCACCAAACACAAAACTCTAAAAATTGAATTACATACTAGGCACACAATTCTTTTATAATTCTATTATCAAATTCTTTCTCATTTGCTCATGATCAAACTAGGCACAATGCCTCAAATATCTCACTTATATCAATATAGCCATTACTAATGACTTTACATACCATCTTTAATGTACACATATCAAATTGCATTACCCATATGTTTTGGGTCATTATCATATTTTGCACATAGTTCACATTATACAAATCATAGCATATTACTCATGCACCAATAATGTAGTAAGTAACTTAACACATTTTCCAACCAAATGTGTTAAGTCCCAATGTCATGTAAATATAAGCAATTATTCAAAGTTTGTACTTACCTCTGAAAGCAACAAACACCACTTTCAACCTCCTCTTCTAAGATATCCCTCACCAACTGGATTGGGGTAACTCAAGTCTCTTCAAATCCTAAACCAAAAGTGATTATAAATAATCACTTAATAACACACTTATAGGTATAAACAAAACCTCTCAACACAAGGATAAGAAATGCAAAGGAAAATAAGGAAAACAACTATATGGGCAAACTCTACACATGACACGCTCAACAACACGAGCATGTCAATGACCGTGCCCTAAACCCATAACACAGAAGCTTTGACATGCTCAGTGACATGGGCATGTCAATGACTGTGTTCCAAGCTCTGTATTACAGTAGATAAGACACATCCAGAGACATGGGTGTGTCCCTGCCCGTGCTAAAACTCCTACGATATAGTAGCTATGACACGTTCAGTGACATGGTAATGTCACTACACGTGTCAATACTATAACAATACAGAAGCTGTGACATGCTCAATGACATGGACATGTCACTACATGTGTCACAAACACTAAAAATAGAGCCATTGACACGTCCAAAGACATGGTCGTGTCACCGGGCGTGTTAGGCAAAAAATCCTGATATCAACACATAATTATCACATCCAAAATTATCTTTCATTACCCTTTTCAACTCTATACAAACTCAACCAAATCCATCATTATACCACAATATATTTGTATAAATATTATAACAACTCAATTAAAAGCAAAATACACAATTACAACCATGACTTCACAACTCAAAAGTTACACAACCCAAAACTCTTATTCTCTTCACCAAACTTAACCTTTTCTTCAATCCAACCCTAAATTCACAGTTACCTACCCAAAAGAACTTCATACATACCAATACCAACCATTAACACATACTACACCAAACATCCAATTCACACATATGCAAACTTCCATAGAAAATCAAGGAAACAAGTTGGAAACTTACCAAATACAAAGAAAATCCTCAAAACTCCAACTTGAACACTTGAAATTCTTTAATTACTTGAGTTAGCAAGACGCAAATTTCTCTTTTCCTTTGATGGAAGTAGTTGGCTTCAATGGAGAAAGAAGAAGAAGAAGATAATCACCAACTCCTCTTTATCCAACTAATCTCCTTTTTAAGCACACAATTATCCAACTTTCACTCTCCACCAAGTAAAAACATATTACTTAATTAATACATAAAAAAAATATCATCTTCCACTAACCACTTAATTAATATTTTAATAATTAGAATAACATTTGACCCATATTAAAATGTTGACTTATATATATTATGTATATCTACATATATATCATATACACATTTTCCTTTTTCACTTAATTATATATATACTTTTAAATCATTTATTTAATTTTTAAAAATTAATATTTTCAAAATTTTGGGATATTACATTACTAGCTGAGCCACCTGACCTGGGATCAGGTAAAAGACAAAGTTAATATTATTGTTGAATTTTATAAGAAAAATAACTTGCCTATGTCATTGTCTTTCATGTTAACTTTACTTGGTGGAGAGCCAAGGAGAGGGCGAGTTGGACCACCGGTATGAATAATGCATTACCAATATAAAACACTCATCGAATCATTGTGAGGACTATATCTAGGGGCTGGTTTGTTGGAGAAAGGTTACATAATTGGTTCCTCGGCCCTAAGCAGAGGCGGGTGCCAGCCAATATCCCAACATCTGTACTGACTTGCTAATCTATGCCTGAGAATACTTGGAGACATTCCCGAAATGGATATTATGTTAATGCATTCTAGCTTCGATCAGACTTGTCATATAATGAGTTCATATGGGACTAGCTATTGCACTTTGAGGTCGTTCCTAATGGTTTTGAAGATTTTCAGGAAGAAGGGGATGGAGAAGAAGAAGAAGAAGAAGATGATGATGATAACATGGAGGAAGAAGGTGATGTGGAAAATGAGGAGGAGGAGGAGGATGGTGATGGTGAGGAAGGTAGTGGGAATGAAAAGGAAGAAGAGGATGAGGAGGAAGATAGTACAGTGAATGCTTCCCATGATGATGCCATGGTTGTCTCCTCCCAGGTTGATCAGAAATAATTTTTTTTGAATCATGGACTTGCCTTGTCATTGTACTCATTTAACTTGAATTTTTGTAGTGATGGAACAATCAGGTGGTCCTAGTCATGATGTAGTTGGTCCATCTCATGTAGCTATACTGCAGCCAGATGTGTCGCCCGTAGCGCCCTATGTTGATCCATCTTCTGGGTCTCAGAACTTTGATTTGAGCTATCTAGTTTGTATTTCCTATTGCATATTTACATATGCTAAATGTATGCATGAAAATGTGTGAACCTAATTTTTCCTTTTCTAGCTCACACCGAATGCTTGACGAGCATAACCAAAAGTTGTAGGAAGAACTGGCCACTAGTCAATGGCATGTGGATCATCTTGAACGGAACTTTCAGGACTTCAGATTTCAAGGCTATAGGAATCTTGGTGCGTCTTCATCAAGGAGGCCCTAGATGAGTGACCATGATGTGCCACCTCCCTTCTCAGGAGTTGATTATGATAGGATCAATTTTCAGGATAACTGTGATCCAGGAACTTCTTTCTCAGGAGGAAACTGGGCAGATGATGTGCCTCCGCCTCTGACAGGTGATGAATTCCTCAGGGATTTATTCAACTACAGACTGCCTCTTCCTTCACAGATTTTTAGCTTGTAATATACTAAGAAACTTGTATTAAACTAGTACATAAAATAATGGAATGTAATAATAAAATGTAATATTTTGACTTTTCAAACCCCTTTTTTTTACCTGGACATTTTTTTTATCAGTTTGACTTTTCATTATTACATATATATGTACAAATTCATACCATGTCAAATTCATTTAAAATGATTCAACATGGATTAATTAAATCAATAAAATCAATACCCATACGGATTAGGTTTAACAATTTCCTACTTTACAACGAATTCAGTTTACCCCAAACTTACTTCGACATGGATTAAAATTTTAACCTAATTCGACATGGATATTCCTTACCTTAGACAACTTGGAATTCGGCCAGTGGCTATAAAAATCAATAATCCACTTTCTTTTCTTCAACATTTGAAGTAGTAATGCTCCAATAAATCCTAGGTAATTGCATTCCATATAATCTTAAATTCTAAATTCTGCTTCGGTCTTCATCAATTTAAATCAATTGCAATTGTGATGCCCATAATGACCGAGGGCAATTTGAAAAAGATAAAGAATTTATTCAAGACCATCAAGCCTACACATTGGGAACAAATATTATGGTCTCAACATAATATCTTAAAGTGCTTCCAAAATGTTAAGTTAGACCATTCCGTTATACATGCCATGGTTTCCTATTAGGATCTAGAAACTAGGACTTTTAAGATAAACAACTTTGAAATTTGTCCTATGATTGAAGAATTTGGAGCTATGCTCGGATATTTGAGTAGTCAACCAATGGCATTACCCAAGACTCATCAAAAGATGTAGATGTTATTTCAACTCTCAAAGCCCGAAGTTCTTTAATTGACAAGAGGTGAGAAAATTTTACTTGGTCCCTTGATTAAATTTTTCACTTCCCACTTGGCTCCTACCAAAGCCTAGGGTCGCATGTTTTGCCGATGCTTGGTTGGTCAATTCCTTCTTGTTTCGCCTGATGGCAACATCGAACCATGAGAATTGGATATTATGGATCAAATGGAAGGAGGATTGTCACCAGTACCCGTGATCTTGGCTGAGACCCTAGTTGGATTGGATCAATTCAAGATAGAATCTTTAAGGAGATTGGTTGGGAGTCCTTTGTTGCTTTAGGTAACTACCTAAATCACCCTTTTGAGCTTTCAATTTAGGCCTTTCATTTTTTATTGCTCCAATGTTTGCCTAGTTCGCCCTTGCGGGTTTTCAAAACTAGCTAGTTGTCCTAATTTTTTCCTAAGCCACCCTTGCGTGTTTTCAGCTTAGCGGACTCTTTTTTTATTATTATCTATTGGTTCTAATTTTTACCTAGACTACAGGTTTTCAAAACTAGCTAACAACCCTAATTTTTGCTTAGGCTGCCTTTGTAGGTTTTCAACCTTATGGGCTTCTTTTTTTAAATTATTGCTTATGTTTATAGATCTAGCTATAGGAGTGCCTCTGCTTACTCGCCACCCCTTCTATGGACTTTACCAGATATCTACCATGACATCATTCTGCTAGGAAACTACTCCATTCTGCTTCTTCATATGCAGAGTGGATTGATTGGATCCTCTCACGAGCTATGATTAACATTCTTTGGTTGGTACCTTGGTGGAAGATTACCCATGTCACTATTCAAACATATCTAATGATTGTTCCTCTTGATGCTCTTTGTTGAGGTACTTGCTATGATCCTCATCAACTTAACTGCCAGTATGGAGTCGAGCCTCAAGGTTCTGAGTTCCCTCCTGATTTGGACTTGCCACATCTGACTGAAGCCTTCTTGGATCGACTGAAGCAAAGATGGTCTGCACGCTACACTTATTGTCTGCCATAGAGTCTACATTTGTTAATTCTTTAGATAAAATGATGTTGGGATGAACAATAATGATAATAAAGATGTTTTTCTTTCCTTTTTATAATTTGTCATCACCTTTCACTATTGTATTATTTATTTTACCCTAATGATCAGATTATTTTAAAATAGTGCATATAGAATAACTTTAATATTAACTCTGTTTTATTAAATTAGGGAATAACCAAACATAAAGTCATCACACACTGTAACATCCTCTGACAATTCTCACTTAAAATGATCAGAGAATGTTACTCAATATACTGTTAGTAATCTAATCAATTCATTAACAAAGTTTGCTTTCAAATTGTTATTAACAAAAATTTTCAAATAATAATACAATCTGTATAATACAACACTTATAAAAACAACATTTAAACCAATCTCCAATAACTCTAATAAACCAAATACTAATTATAAATCAGATAACTATCATAAGTTTGTCAATCCAAAATAAATATATAATATATTACTAGATTTGATAATCATTCACTAAAATCTAAAATTTCATTCTCTAAATACATATATTCCTTTCACGTTTACAAATTTGTACAATCTCTCAAATAGCAAAAATAAATTCCATATATATATATTTCATAACTTACAAGTACAATACACAAAAGATCTCTATATGCATTGTAGATAATTTTTGAGATCTTTATTTCCACTTCTTAACTTACTCCGATGACATGATACCTACGTATCAGAAAAATTCTAATACGCTAAGCTTATAGCTTATTGGTTCTTGTATAAACATATTTTATCACTTAATATTAAAGAAAATACATACGAAAATACACTAATAACATTCAGTTTTAATAAACATTTCAATATATCAAATATTCCCAATAACAAACCAACACAATATTTTGATTATGCAAAATAATAATTTTAACTTTATAAAAATCATCATGCTATACTACACTTTTGGTATTGCAACTTTTCTCCTTTTGAATCATTTCATTTAAGATTTACTTTCTCATTTGTTAACATTGTTCATATTATGCTTATTTTATTTTTCAGTAAGTCTTACTTTTCAGTTTCACATATAGGATAATTTAATTCAATTTATAATTTTGGCACTTTGATTTAGTACTATACTTTGGAGCACTTTCTATCTTATATCATTATATACACTTTCAAACATTATAACATTTAGAAAGTTATTGATCAATTCAATATTTTGAACATAACATTTGTAATATCCCAAAGTATACCCTAAAAGGTTTGGCATTATTGTTGTAATAGGATTTAATGTATATGTTTAAGTGGAAAGATTAAAGATGAGAAGAGAGATGTGTATATGTTGTATATATAGAGATATATACAACATATACAAGTCAAATTATTAAATGGTCAAAAGAAGAAATAATTGATTTTTAATTAATTAAAGGGAAATTGAATTAAGTTAGTGGAAGAGGATTCTATGAATATTTTAATATTATTTGCTTGGTGGAGGGTTAAGTGGAGAATAAGAGTGTTTGACTTTGCTTCTCATTTTTCTTCTTCTCTTCTTCTTTTCCTTCTTGGCCGTGTATCACTAAAGCAAGAGAGCAAGAGAAAGTTTTGATATTCCAAGCTCAAAATTGAAGAAGATTACAAGTGATCATGTTGGAAATTTAAGAAGTTTCATTAACTTTGGTAAGTTTCCTTTTGATTCTCTTGTTTTATTTTAAGTTGTATTTGAGTTGGATGATTAATTGTTGATGGTATGAATATGTTTGATTGTGGTGTGTTTGAGAGTGTTGGGTATAATTGATTTTGATTTTGGGGTTGAATTGAAGAAAAGGAATTAGGTTGGTGTTGAAAGAGTAAGAGTTGTGACTTGGTAATTGATGTATGTTGTGAGTTTGAGTAATTATTATCTTAGATTTTCTATGTGCTTGTGTTTAATGGAGTTGAAAGCATAGAATACATGAGTTTGGTCCGAAACAGAAGCATTTTGGATGCCACGCCCGTGGCCCTTGGATGCCACGACCGTGGGGGTGTTAAGCAATTGGACAAATTCATTTTCTAACCCACGCCCGTGGGGGTTTGTGAGACCACGACCGTGGAGTTGTGAGGCCACGACCGTGGGTCCTAGAGTTGTGAGGCCACGACCGTGGGTCCTAGATAGTTGTGTTGGTTTATAATTTGTGATCTATGGGTCTAGTATGAGACTAATAGGTGAATAATTGTATTGGAATTCATGTGAATTTGTAAATAAGTGTGTATTATTCTTTTTGCATTAGGTTGTGAAGAGGTTGAGTTGCTCTAACCTAAATGGTGAGAATTCTTGGAAGAGGAAG
Organism: Garcia nutans; assembly: GCA_947685225.1. Lineage (NCBI taxonomy): Eukaryota > Viridiplantae > Streptophyta > Magnoliopsida > Malpighiales > Euphorbiaceae > Garcia > Garcia nutans. The sequence continues at coordinate 8,156,785 of CANTUV010000013.1, forward strand.
TGTGTAGATTGGTGTGAGTTGTTCTTGAGGTAAGTACAAACCCTACATTATTGCATACATTTACATGACATTGGGACTTAACACATTTGGTTGTAAATGTGTTAAGTAATCTATTACATTGTTGATACATTTGATTAATGCTATGATTTGCATAATGTGAAAGATATGATGATCATTCAAAATGTATGTTCAATTCATTTGGTTATGAATACTTTAATGATGAATTGCTTTAATGTGAATTGAGATATGATGAGATGTGGAGCCACTGTTGTTGGCTATGATAGTGCAATGAAATAATTGGGGCATGGTTGCCTATTTGATTATGGAATATGAAATGAGAAATGAATTGAGAAAGAGATTGATAAAGAGATAAATGAAATAATTGTGTGCTTAATATGTTATTCAATTTTCAAAGTTCTGGGTTTGGCGGCATGCCTATGAATCGCTGGATAGGTGAAAAGACCGGGTCGTAAGCCGAGTCCAGCTGAAAAATGTGAAATATGATGTTTTTGGGGTGAAAAGACTGGGTCGTAAGCCTCAAAAACAGTAACAGTCTAGTCAGGTGGAGGACCAAGATACTGGGGCCTTAGGGTCTAGCCGGGTTGAGGTCCAAGAGACTGGGTCTGTTACACTATCCATGGATAGAGATATATATGTATCGCCTACGGGCTTGATGATTGTGATTATGGACCAAAGCAGTAACTCTGAACTTTGAATAACATATTAGAGTCTTTTGGGCCCATGCTTTTCTTTGTTTCAATGTGATTCATGAATGGTGAAACAATTGAATAAGATAATGAAATGTATTGTTATGAAATATAGCATTTTTGAATATGATCTCTATTGCTTGAATGTATGACATTAACATTGCATTAAAGCATATTGTTATCATGGTTTGTACCACTAAGCCGTTGGCTAAGTGCGATTGTGGTTCATCGCGCAGGTGACAGGGTAGAACCAGAGAGTTCAGCTAAACCGAGTTGAGTCTAGATTTTGAAGCATTGATAGAGGGCTTAAAGATCAAAGACAAACTGCGAAACATGTATAACTTTTATGTTTTTTTAAAAACATGGATTTTGATGTATATGTATTTGTAAATACCACTATATTTTCCACTGCGTATCAAATAAATGTTTTATCTATTGAACGTTATAATATGATTTGAATGTTTTAAGTTTTCTTATAATGTTGTTAAATTGAAAGATCGGTTTGCTTATTATAAACTGTAGCACACCTATATTCGGTATACGTATATTATAGGTGTATGTAGTGTTCGTATACGGGGTATAGGGGTGTTACAATTGTTTTGGTATCAAAGCCTAGGTTTGAGATTCTCAACCTAGGTCAATTGTAAGAAAAAGAATATTTTGATTTTAAAAGTTGGTTTTTAAATAAGATACATGTTTTGGTATTGGCAGTCTTTGATCTTTAATGAGGTATATTCTGCTGTGTTTGCGGACATAGGTAGTGATGGTGTCTCATTCACGTCAGTCCATAGAAGGTAGTGCTGAGAGTGTAGCTCCTAAAGAGGGTAGAGATGGAGCTAGGGTTGAGAGAGCTAGTGAGGCACATGTTCCTGTGCCAGAGAGACCAGCTGCTGATGAGGTTCTGCCAGTTTGGCTAAGACATGTGGTAGAATTATTGAGGCAAGCTCCAATACAGCCGCCACCGCCACCACATCCACATGTACCGGTGAGGCATTATAATAAATTGAGGAAGTATGGGGCTGAGGATTTCTTTGGTGCTACAGATCCTGCAATAGCTGAGCAGTGGTTGGATAGAGTTTAGAGGGTATTCCTTCAGTTGCAAGCTACTCTTGAAGAGAAATTTGATTATGCTAGATCTCTTTTGCAGAAGGATGCTTATGATTGGTGGAAGACAGTTCCTCATGCCATGGATGATCCACCAACATTGTTTTATAGTGATTTTCTGAGGGAGTTTGAGCAGAAATATACCCCAAGGGAGTATAAAGATGTCAAGAAGATGGAATTTTTGAATCTGAGACAAGATAACCGGACTGTGACAGAGTATGAGGTAGAGTTCATCCGGTTGAGTCATTATGTCGGTGGAATTATTTCAGATGAGATTGACCGGTGTAGGAGATTTGAGGAGGGATTGAGGCCCTTTATTATGTGTATTGTTGCTGGTTCTCAGTACCAAGACTTTTCTCAATTGGTTGCAGCGGCTAGAAGTGTCGAGAGAGCACAGGGTATTGCAGCAGCTGCTACCGAGGAGGAGACCAGAATTAGGAGACCCCAGTTTGAGGCAGGGTCTTCGTCTATGAAAAGAGGCCGAGGAAGTTTTATTCCGAGAGTCAGTAGGAGCCTGAGGCAGTCGGGTAGGTCAGTTCAGTATCAGAGGCCGAGACCTACAGTTTCTGTAGCTAGTGCTCCGACTCCTATGGTTCAGAGATCTAATACAGCTACATGTGTTCATTGTGGTAGGATACATGGGGGTGTTTGTTGGAAGATTGGTGGATCAGCTATGTGTTTCAGATGTGGATCGCCTGACCATTTCATCAGAGAATGTCCTGAGATGCAGGAGCATAGGCAAGCAGATTCTGCAGTTTCTTGACCTAGTGTGAGAGGAGGTTGAAGTGGTAGAGGTATTAGTAGAGGTGGTCGACCTGGGATTAGTCAGAGAGGAGGATCTTCATCTGGAGGTAGTAGGCCAGATGAGGCTGGGTCTTCTCAGAGAGTGTATGTGATGCAGAGGCAACCTGATGCTTCAGCAGTCATTGCGGGTACATTTTCTTTATTTGGCATTTCAATTCTTGCTTTGATTGATCCAGGATCTACTCATTCATACATTAGTGCATCTATCTTGCCTGTGTCTCAATTGCATTCAGAGTCCTTAGGATTTGATGTCTTAGTGACAAATCCTTTAGGGCATAGTGTGGTTGTTAGCAAGGTGCACCGAGATAGTTCAGTTGTGGTGCAAGGTGAGGAGTTTTTGGGTGATTTGATTGAAATGCCTTTTAAGGAGTATGATTTGATCTTAGGCATGGATTGGTTGTCTAAGTATGGAGCTGTGGTAGACTATCAAAAGAAGTGTGTTACCTTGAGAACTGGTGATGGTAGAAATGTGATGGTGTCTAGTGAGCAGAGACAATTTGCATCCTTGTTTGTATCAGATGTTGCAGCTAGGAAGTTGATTAGAAAAGGGTGTGATGCTTATCTTGCTTATCTTGCTCATGTTGTGGATACCAGAGTAGTGGGTTCTCAACTTGATAGTATAACCACAGTTGCGAAATTTCTAGATGTTTTTCCGGAGGAGTTGCTAGGGTTACCCCCTGAGAGAGAGGTTGATTTTGGTATCGATTTGTTGTTTGGTACCACTCCCATCTCTATTACTCCTTATCGAATGGCACCTGCTGAGTTGAGAGAGTTGAAGGCGCAGTTGCAGGAGTTGTTGGATAAAGGGCTTGTTCGCCCTAGTGTTTCTCCGTGGGGAGCTCCTGTTTTGTTTGTGAAGAAGAAGGATGGTACTTTGAGGTTGTGCATCGATTATAGGCAATTGAACAAGGTGAATATCAAGAATAAGTATCCTTTGCCTAGGATTGATGATCTTTTCGATCAGTTGAAGGGAGCAACAGTGTTCTCCAAGATTGATTTAAGATCAGGGTACCATCAGTTGAGGGTTAGAGCTGAAGATGTTCCTAAGACAACTTTCCGCACAAGGTATGGGCATTATGAGTTTTTAGTGATGCCTTTTGGATTGACGAATGCACCTACAACATTTATGGATTTGATGAGTGTTTAGGCCCTATCTAGATCAGTTTGTGGTGGTCTTTATTGATGATATTTAGGTGTATTCGCATAATAAGGAGGATCATGACAAGCATCTGCAGATTGTGTTGCAGACCTTGAGAGAGAAGTAATTGTATGCTAAGCTGTCGAAGTGTGAGTTTTGGCTTGATCAAGTGACTTTTCTGGGTCATATAGTTTCAGCAGATGGTATAAGAGTTGATCCGAGTAAAGTTGAGGCTATTTTGAATTAGAGTCCACCGAAGTCTGTGACTGAAGTTAGAAGTTTTCTAGGTTTGGCAGGCTATTATCGACACTTTGTGAAAGGTTTTTCTTTGATAGCTACTCCACTCACCAGATTGCTTTGAAAGGGAGTTAGATTTGTGTGGACAGATCAGTGTCAAGTTAGCTTTGAGCAGTTGAAGGAGATGTTGACTCAAGCTCCTATTCTTACTTTGCCTGTGGAAGATAAACCATATGTGATTTACAGTGATGCTTCACATAATGGTTTAGGTTGTGTTTTAATGCAAGAGGGTAAAGTCATAGCTTATGCTTCTCGGCAGTTGAAGCCACATGAGCTTAATTATCCGACGCATGATTTGGAGTTAGCAGCCATAGTGTTTTCATTGAAGATTTGGCGACATTATTTGTATGGAGAGAAGTGTTTTATCTATACAAATCATAAGAGTTTGAAGTATTTGGGTGTTCAGATGGAGCTTAATCTTCGACAGAGACGGTGGTTGGAATTGATCAAAGACTACGACTGTTTGATTGATTATCATCCTGGTAAGGCAAATGTTGTTGCAGATGCCTTGAGTCGGAAGTCTTTAGCAGGTTTGACTGCTTATTCACTCTCGTTGCTTATTGAGTTGAGAGCGTTGCATGCTAGTTTTGAATCATGTGACGATGGTGCATTGTTAGTTCAATTGCAGTTGACACCGGTGTTGTTAGATCAAATTAAAGAGGTTCAATTGATTGATGAGAAAATTTAGAAAGTTGTGTCAGATTGCCAAAATGGGGAGAGCCGAGAATTCCATGTGAGAGGTGATGGTAGCCTTTGGTTCAAGGATAGATTGTGTGTTCCTGATGATGCTAAATTGAGAAAGATTATTTTAGAAGAAGCACATCAGTCGATTTTTTCTATGCACCCTGGGAGTACTAAGATGTATCATGAATTGAAGCAGCATTACTGGTGGTCAGGTATGAAGAGGGAAATAGCAGAGTTTGTATCTAAATGTCTTACTTGTCAGAGGGTGAAGACCGAGCATCAAGTTCCAACAGGATTGCTTCAACCTTTATCAGTGCCTCAATGGAAATGGGAACGTGTGACAATGGATTTTGTGTATGGTTTGCCATTGACTCAGAAGAAGCATGATGCTATTTGGGTGATTGTTGATCGGTTGATAAAGACAGCTCATTTCTTCCAGTTCGGATGGACTATTCTCTTGAGAAGTTAGCTGAGCTGTATATCAGTGAGATAGTGAAGTTGCATGGAGTCCCAATTTCTTTAGTGTCTGATCGAGATCCTCGGTTTACTTCGAGATTTTGGAAGAGGTTACATGGTGTTTTGGGTTCTCGATTACACTTTAGCACTGCTTTTCATCCGCAGACAGATGGGCAGTCAGAGAGAGTGATACAAATTATAGAGGATATGTTGAGAAGCTGTGTCATTGATTTTTCTGGAAGTTGGGACAGATTTTTGCCACTTGTGGAATTTGCTTACAACAACAGTCATCAATCCAGTATTGGAATGGCACCATATGAAGCATTGTATGGTAAAAGATGCAGAACGCCTCTATGTTGGAATGAAGTTGGAGAAGGAAGATTGGTTGGTCCTGATTTGATTAAAGAAACAGAAGAGAAAGTGAAGATAATTCAGGATCAATTGAAAGCAGCTTCAGATCAGCAGAAATCTTATTCATATTTGAAGAGGAGAAATATAGAGTTTGATGTTGGAGATAAAGTATTTTTGAAAGTGTCTCCTTGGAAAAAGATTTTGAGATTTGGCCGCAGAGAGAAGCTAAGTCCTCGTTTTATTGGACCTTATGAAGTATTAGAAAGAGTTGGACTAGTTGCTTATCGACTTGCTTTGCCGCCTGAGTTGGATAGAATTCATAATGTTTTCCATGTTTCTATGCTGCGGAGGTACAGATCTGACCCATCTCATGTTCTGTCTGTTGAATCTATTAAGGTGAGTTTGGATCTGACATTTGAAGAAGAACCAGTTGCTATTTTGGCACATGAAGTGAAAGAGTTGAGAAACAAGAAAGTGCCACTTGTGAAAGTTCTTTGGAAGAATCATGCAAAGGAAGAGGCACTTGGGAGAGTGAGCAAGCGATGCGAGATCAGTATCCTCAGTTGTTTCAGACTTGATATCAGGTAATTTTGAGGACGAAATTTCTTTTTAGAGGGGGAGAATTGTAATATCCCAAAGTATACCCTAAAAGTTTTGGCATTATTGTTGTATTTGGATTTAATGTATATGTTTATGTGGGAAGATTAAAGATGAGAAGAGAGATGTGTATATGTTGTATATATAGAGATATATACAACATATACAAGTCAAATTATTAAATGGTCAAAAGAAGAAATAATTGATTTTTAATTAATTAAAGGGAAATCGAATTAAGTTAGTGGAAGAGGATTTTATGAATATTTTAATATTATTTGCTTGGTGGAGGTTTAAGTGGAGAATAAGAGTGTTTGACTTTGCTTCACATTTTTCTTCTTCTCTTCTTCTTTTCCTTCTTGGTCGTGTATCACTAAAGCAAGAGAGCAAGAGAGAGTTTTGATATTCCAAGCTCAAAATTGAAGAAGATTACAAGTGATCAAGTTGGAAATTTAAGAAGTTTCATTAACTTTGGTAAGTTTCCTTTTGATTCTCTTGTTTTTATTTTAAGTTGTATTTGAGTTGGATGATTAATTGTTGATGGTATGAATATGTTTGATTGTGGTGTGTTTGAGAGTGTTGGGTATAATTGATTTTGATTTTGGGGTTGAATTGAAGAAAAGGAATTAGGTTGGTGTTGAAAGAGTAAGAGTTGTGACTTGGTAATTGATGTATGTTGTGAGTTTGAGCAATTATTATCTTAGATTTTCTATGTGTTTGTATTTAATGGAGTTGAAAGCATAGAATACATGAGTTTGGTCCGAAATAGAAGCATTTTGGATGCCACGCCCGTGGCCCTGGATGCCACGACGGTGGGGGCGTTAAGCAATTGGACAAATTCATTTTCTAACCCACGCCCTTGGGGGTTTGTGAGACCACGATCATGGGGTTGTGAGGCCACGACCGTGGGGGTGTGAGACCACGACCGTGGGTCCTAGATAGTTGTGTTGGTTTATAATTTGTGATCTATGGGTCTAGTATGAGACTAATAAGTGAATAATTGTATTGGAATTCATGTGAATTTGTAAATAAGTGTGTATTATTCTTTTTGCTTTAGGTTGTGAAGAGGTTGAGTTGCCCTAACCTAAATGTTGAGAATTCTTGGAAGAGGAAGTGTATAGATTGGTGTGAGTTGTTCCTGAGGTAAGTACAAACCCTACATTATTGCATACATTTACATGACATTGGGACTTAACACATTTGGTTGTAAATGTGTTAAGTAATCTATTACATTGTTGATACATTTGATTAATGCTATGATTTGCATAATGTGAAAGATATGATGATCATTCAAAATGTATGTTCAATGCATTTGGTTATGAAAACTTTAATGATGAATTGCTTTAATGTGAATTGAGATATGATGAGATGTGAAGCCATTGTTGTTGGCTATGATAGTGCAAATGAAATAATTGGGGCATGGTTGCCTATTTGATTATGGAATATGAAATGAGAAATGAATTGAGAAAGAGATTGATAAAGAGATAAATGAAATAATTGTGTGCTTAATATGTTATTCAATTTTCAAAGTTCTGGGTTTGGCGGCATGCCTATGAATCGCTGTATAGGTGAAAAGACCGGGTCGTAAGCCGAGTCCAGCTGAAAAATGTGAAATATGATATTTTTGGGGTGAAAAGACTGGGTCGTAAGCCTCAAAAACAGTAACAGTCTAGTCGGGTTGAGGACCAAGATACTGGGGCCCTAGGGTCTAGCCGGGTTGAGGTCCAAGAGACTGGGTCTGTTACACTATCCATGGATAGAGATATATATGTATCGCCTACGGGCTTGATGATTGTGATTATGGACCAAAGCAGTAACTCTGAACTTTGAATAACATATTAGAGTCTTTTGGGCCCATGCTTGTCTTTGTTTCAATGTGATTCATGAATGGTGAAACAATTGAATAAGATAATGAAATGTATTGTTATGAAATATAGCATTTTTGAATATGATCTCTATTGCTTGAATGTATGACATTAACATTGCATTAAAGCATATTGTTATCATGGTTTGTACCACTGAGCCGTTGGCTAAGCGCGATTGTGGTTCATCGCGCAGGTGACAGGGTAGAACCAGAGAGTTTAGCTAGACCGAGTTGAGTCTAGATTTTGAAGCGTTGATAGAGGGCTTAAAGATCAAAGACAAACTGCCAAACATGTATAACTTTTATGTTTTTTTTTTTAAATATGGATTTTGATGTATATGTATTTGTAAATACCACTATATTTTCCGCTGCGTATCAAATAAATGTTTTATCTATTGAATGTTATAATATGATTTGAATGTTTTAAGTTTTCTTATAATGTTGTTAAATTGAACGATCGGTTTGCTTATTATAAACTGTAGCACACCTATATTCGGTATACGTATATTACAGGTGTATGTAGTGTGCGTATACGGGGGTATAGGGGTGTTATAACATTTCTATTCCATGCATTAGAACTTTCACTTGAAATATTATTATATACATTATCAATCACTTTCACATTGTAACACAATAAGTCGATTTTAAATAATTGATTTATATTATTATTTTGCATTTCTTACATATTTCATAACATCATATTCACATATATTTTCTTGCCCTCATACACTAAATTGTAAATCCTAGGTCTAGATAGCCATTCAATCCCAAGCTAGATCTAAAATTAGTATGATTTGGGCAATTTATTAGTTTTCAATTAACATTGAATTATATATATCTCTTCAATGGAACAATTCTTTGATCAACAATTAGTATTACACATATTTATCATATATTCAAAATTTATTACACTTTGAGGCCTTATGGTCATATAGGCAAGAATTACGGATGAAACACAAGAAAGAGAACTATTTTGGGCAAATTCTTCAAGTGACACGCCCAATGACACAGACACGTCAATGAACTTGTCATTCGCCCACCTTACAGAAGCTTTGACATGCCCAACGATATGGGCGCATCACTGCCCATGTCATTAATCCAACATTACAGTAGCTATGACATGCCCAGAGACATGGCCATGTCACTAGCTGTGTCATCAATGTTGAAAAATAGTATTGTCGACATGCCCAGTGACATGGCCACATCACTAGTCGTGTCAGCAAAAATTATGCATTTCACACACTCAACCACTTAAACACAATATATTCAAGATCTATGATAAAAATGATTCAAAAATTAATTTTTTGGCATAAAAAGAGTCTATGTCAAATACTTTACTCAAACATCAATTAATCAATCTTTAACCATCACTCATGGCCAAAAACAACATCAAACCACTCATTTCTTATAATGATTGAATTAAGAATCATACTCATCACTTATAAGTTCCTTTAACTCATTTTTCACTCATCAATCTATTTAACCAATACCTTTTAGTAATAATTCATTATAGATGACTCAATCAACCAATTCAATCATTAAAATTCATAGAAATTCAAATATTTTCAAATTAAATTACATAAGCACATACCTCTTTCAAAATCCCTCTTCTTCTCTCTTTTCCCTCTTTTTCTTTGATCTCTTATTGACAATCTCACAGTCTCTAACTTATTCTTCTAAAACTTATAATTATATATGATATACTTTTGATTTTCATTTGATTTGAATGAAAGGAAGATGAAGAAAATGAGAAATATGGTAGAAGTGGTGGTGATTGGTGTGTATGAAGATGAAAGAAGAGAAGAGAAACTTCTACACACACATGGTTATATATAATAAGTTAAATCTACCATGGCCAATCTCATTTTAACTATGGTGCACCCTCTTTCTTATTCTTTTATTCTAATTTGATTTTTAGTCCGGTAAAATCATAAAAATAATTTCTTCATGAAATTTTAAGATCTACTATTTACATCATTTATCCAGGTCACTCTTATCACTATTCACTATCAATTATCAATATTAATTAAAAGTTCACTATTTAAAATTTTAACCATTACATACATAAGATCACTCATGTTGCCAACTAGCCCTTTCGGATTTTCTAATTGACAATTTTCTATCATTAAGCCCTAATTGTTGCCTAGCCCGCCCTTTCGAATTTTCAAAACTAGTAGACTGCTCTAACTTTTGCCTTGGCCGCCCTTTTTGGGTTTTCAACTTAGAGAGCTCTTTTTTTATTTTTATTTTTATTTTTTCTATATTTATTTTATACATAAAACCTCTTCAACTTGTTAATGTTCACTGGCTCACTAAACTCGTTCCCATCCATGTTTGATAGCTTGAGTACACCCTTGTTCACGACTTGCTTCACAACATACTGCCCTTCCCAACTAGGTCTAAACTTCCCTCTCTGATCGAAAATATTGGGCTTGCATTGTTTTAATACCAGATCACCAACCTTAAGCCTCCTGACCTTAACCTTTCTATTATACAGCTGATGATGATACAGTGCCTTCAACCTTCTCCCTTCTAATAAGGCCAGCTGTGTATATCTATTCACTACCCATTTTGTCTTAGGTAATTCAGCTTCTAGGACCACCCTGAATGATTTTATCTCAATCTTAATTGGCAACTGATGACGAAACTATGCTATCGCAGTGTTACCGCAAGTGCACGGGTCACTCAAGTAATAAAACAATGAGTAAGATATCGTTCCACTAGGGACAAGGTCAAATATTAGCGAAAATTTTAACTATTATTTAGCGAATCAATAGTTTGTGTAATGATTAAAATAAAAGACAAATTAGTCAATAAACTAAAGTGAAGAAAAATTGAATATTGTGCAACAAAAGTTGGTGATGAAAATACTATCCAGATATTGAATCCCCCTAGCCATAAGAAGTATTTATGAATATCAATTCAATTAAATCAAATAATAGAGCTGAATTGGCATTCCCTTAAATTAGATTAAAACCTCTCTCAAGTGAATTAATCCCTAATCACTAAGTAGAATGCTAGGAATCTCTTCTCAAGCATAATTAAATATATCTTGCAATAAGAACAAGGAACTTTAAACCAAAGGGTCTTGTAAGTCTATCTCTAGCACTCCAATCAACCCTCAATCCAAATGAGCATTCTGTTCATGTCAAGCTTTCTCAAGTCAATAATATGAAAATTGCAACCAATCAATAAGCATGCTATTATCAATTGGAAAAAAGAAATGAAGAATCAAAAGGATAAAACAAATCAATCAAATGATTCTATTTAATAAGAACTATTCAATCCATACAATAAAGCTAGGATTTATCAGTATCTAGATAGATAAAATATTTAGCTCATGTTCATAACCAGAAAACCAAAATAGAGGAAATAAGTAAAAGAATTTAAACAATCCATAATGAATGATTTGTGTTTCTTCACTTTAATCCTCAAATCTCAAATTAAACTCAATTTGACAATAAATATATTAAGAAATAGGGACAAAAATATCATCAATTATACACTTATCAAATTCCCCCATACTTGAGTTTTTGCTTGTCCTCAAGCAAACCAAATCACTATAAAGGCAAAAATGAAAAACCCCTCTATATCCAAAGAAAAAAAAGTTTTTACAATACTTGAATTAGAAAACCCAACATTCTTAACCAAAAACTAAATCTCAAATATGGTAGTTAAATTAAGAAGTTTCAAAGCAAAAATCTAACAGATCTAAAATTTAAAAATTCAAAGTTAAAAGATTGAGCATAAAATTCCAAGAACTCAAAAGTCATGAATGAAGTAAGGAAGTGTAAGTTTTCTCTTAAGTTCTTTGACCCCTTCATAAAAAGCATTGCGTGAAACATTAAACTTTTTTTTTTCAAAAGGAGCTAAACTTGTTTGAACCGATACTAACTTTTTGAAGCGAAAGTAAACATTTGTGATGCCAACCCCCGGTTACTAAGTTAGAATCATCATTCAAATGGCTACTAGCACTATTCATGATTCCAACTCATTTGTTTTAATTCAAGAGTTAAAATCAGCAGAACAAGGATAATTTTTCAAAGCTCCTAAAAAATTGGTTTAATTTATTTTTTTATTATATTTTTTATAGCAAAGTGGTCAAGAACTTAAGATAATAAAGATGTCATACTATGTTTGACTCAAGTATCTAAAGAATTGGGCTATGTTGAAAAAATGTAACTAAGGTTTTAAACTTCAGATGTGCAACTCTCATCAATCAACTACCTAATTCAAACTATCACATTTATTCTTTAGCAGTCAATTAATAAAACCGAGTCAACCTCAATAAGAGATTGTCTTTCGTTAAATCAATCATTATTTTAATGAAAAGAGGAACCATTTCACTTCATATTATAATAGCAATCTAGTTTACTTGAATCCAAAAATAAAATCAATGAAACTAATTGAGACAAATGCAACCAATGGCAGAAATGAAAATAAAAGCTCAATTTATGAAATATGCCCCTCCCCCATACTTAAGACACATTTTTCCCAATGTGTGTAAAATAATAAAAGGAACAAAAGAGAGAAAACTGCCCTGACATGTCCTGAATCAACATAAATGAATAGGGTTCCAAAAGTGTTGCGATGTCGAAGGAGCTACAGGACAAAAAAATTTGACATAGAGAATGGTAAAGGTTCAAAGATATATATAAAAATAAGAATAAAAAAATAAAAACATGAAAATATTAAAAATGAAATGTACAGGAATTCATAAGAAAATAAAAATGAAAATAACATAAAATAAAATAAATAAACAAAATGAACTAGTCGGTCATGGGCTCGGCACTGGAATCGTTACTAGCACCAGTATCATCACCACTTGCACTAGCATCATCGCTATCATCATAGTCGAAAATGTCAACATGGGGCACTGAAGGCTGGTATGGTGGTGGTGTTTGCTATGAAGGGCTAAATTCCTGATGCCTCTAGAACTCGAGCATATATTGCTCGAGCCATTGCCTCCTCAGTATCTCATGATCCAGTTGTGCTTAGGAAGGATGAGAAGTGCTACTCTATGGAATGCTAGATCTGAACCTGCTGAATCAATAACTTATTCTGGTTCAGCTCGATGTTTTTGATCTTTCCTTCTGTCCTGCATATCTAGCACTTAAATTCCATTTGTTTCTAGTCATCATCCCACTCAATATCCACAGAATGATGCCAGTCTCTAAAAGTAGGGGCTGGAGAAAAAGACGGGCAAGCTGAGGAAGAAGGTCTTACAGTGGTGGATGGGCCAGGGACGTCTGTCGGTAGAGGTAGAGGTATGTTGGAGTGGGAGTGGGAGGAACTGGCTTAAAATCTAAGGATGGAACTGGCTTAAAATTCGTGGGTGGCACCTGTAGTTCCACCACCTTCTCTCGGTTCAACCATTTCAAAGTATCCATGCCCAACAGTTTGGGGAGCCCATCCAAAGTCATCGAGATGCATCCATCCAACACCCCAAGCTACGAGTGAGTCTCATAACATACATGCCACCATGCAAGTTACCCAGTGCCCCTTTCTTGGACTGCTCATAGAAAAAAATGCATGATAGCATGAGCTACATTGCAACGAATCTTATGGACCATGCAGTTCAAGAAGAACATCTCCCTCAAGCCAACAACTCCCGTACTGCTAAGCCGAGCCACAATGGTGTGAACCAATAGATTATGCACTACTTGACAAGGGAAGGACTCAAAATTTGATGCCTTGGATACCTTTGGTTGATACTTGGCGGCATTCAGTGCAAACGTGCTCTAAACCCTAGAAGGAATGACATCGTACTCCGCAAAGTCCACCTTGGCGGAAGATACTCTATGGTTTGCATTTCTTCTGCAGTAAATAAACCCAAATGTATGCCAAGTTCATTGATGCTCATGTGAAATCATTGACCGTCCAATCAAAATTTCATCGTCAGCTCAATGATGGAGATCTTATTATTATCAAATTGAAAAGATTCCAGGGTTAACTCTCTCTAGGAAGGCTTACTGATGGAGAAGAGTTATTCCCATCCCGGCTGGTTGATCAATTCTCGGACCTCAGTCATTATGTTGGCTAGCTCTGTGGCACCCCAATCCAAAACCCTAGGTGGCGACTAGTCCTTGTTCCCTAACAGTTCAAACCATCTTTGCTCTTTCGCAGTTGAGAATCGAAGGCATTTATGGCCGGCCATGAATTTTGAGATGGGATTGGTAGCAGGTCGGCTTGAGCTACCTTCACCTCTAGCTCACTTAGTTGGTAATTTAGATGGTATTTGTTTGTGAGGACCCATGATCTGCAAAACAAACAAGAATAGCCTCAAAAATACAATAAACAATCCAAAAAGAGTGACATAATATACCAATCCAATGAAACCAACAATCGTAAGGCATTATCAAACAATAACAATAATGGCACTAAACCAACAAGAGAACAATGAATCAACTCTCAACAAGGGCAACCCCCTTTAGTTTTCTATTTTTTTAAACTCATGCAATAATCAATTACCAAGCATCACCCCAATTCAATATCGCCATAGCCCAATGCAACAAAACATAGGATGTCGACTCATTATGCATAAACAATCAAAAATAGTGTGCCAATATACGCAACTCGATTCTAACCATAGAGTAAAAAACATAATGAGTAAATCACAAAACATCCACAAAACTCAAATAAAACTCAAAATCCCATAGTAAAAAAAATTTAAAATCCCTAAAAACTAGATATAGCAAATAAACAATCCAAAATAAAGTAGAATAGGGTCTCTAGAATCCAACTAAACAAAAACAAAGGCAACAATCAATAGATCTCAAAGACTCTCCAAACAACTCGCAAGAATCTCCAAACAAATAGCAAGAAATCCAAAAAAATAAAATAACATTTCAAAAGTTAAGAGTGTGTACTTGAATAGCATGAAAAAATGCGATAAAAGCGAGGGAAAATGGATGAAATCCTCTCCAAATCACGAAATGGGAGTCAAAATCTCCTCTAGGATGAATGGGTATGTGATTTCAAGTGTGAGAGTGTGAAAAAATTGAGAGAAAATAAAAAAAGAGGGGAAGAGGAGAGAGGAAGTTATGTTTGATTCAAAATCGGTACGACTTAAAAACTCATGGACACGCCCATCAACACAGCCGTGTCTTTGGGTGTGTCATAACTACTATTTCTGAACAAAATGACATGCTCACTAACATAGGCACATCAGTGGGCATGTTGTAGCTACTGTGACTCACTAAAATCAACACGGCCAGTGACACGGGCATGTCACTGGGTGTGTTGTAGCTACTGTGAATCTCAAATTTAACCAAAATGACACAACCAATGACACGAGAGTGTCAATGGGCGTGTTGTAGCTACTGTAGTGCCATCTAAATGACACATCCAGTGACACGGGTGTGTCATTGGTCATGTCCTAGCTACTATCTCTAAAATTAATGACACGCCCACTCACATGGGCGTGTCCCCAAATAGGCTCAAGTTACCCCCTCAAAAGAAAATTTCATCTACAAATTCAAATGAATTCAAGGCAAAAACACCACCAACCAATGATAGAAGAATAAAAAAAAACAACAAAACAAACTAAAAATTTGAAAATTAAAGAAACAAATATCAAAACAAATAAAATAGTGGGTTGCCTCCCATACAACACTTCTTTAACGTCATATTAGTTGGACATTTGGGATTTGTTCATCTTTAGTCTTGGAGGTATAAAGCCTCCTTCAACTCACTCAAGTCCCCCCCCTAAATATAGTTTAAGCCTTTGCCCATTAACCTTAAAAGTCCCTTTCTCTGGGTGAATAATTTCAATTATCTCATAGGAAAAAGCCTCTTTAACTGTAAATGGACCAGACCATCTTGATTTTAACTTACCTAGAAAAAGTCAAAGCCTAGAATTGTACAATAATACTTGATCACCAACTTGAAACTCTTTTCCTTCCTTAATGTGAGCATCATGCAATCTCTTAGTCTGCTCATTATACATCCTTGCATTGTCATAAGCTTGTAATCTCCATTCATCCAGCTTATTGATATGCAATTTCCTCCTGTCACCTGCACTAGCTAGATCAAGGTTAATCGGTTTTATAGCCCAATAAGCATTATGTTCAATCTCCACAAGTAAGTGACAAGCCTTTCCATAGACTAGCCTAAATGGCATAGTACCTAATGGAGTTTTGAATGCAGTCCTAAAGGCCCATAGAGCATTGTCTAATTTCTCAGACCAATCCGTTTGGGATCGCTCTACAGTTTTTTCAAGGATCCTTTTTATTTCTCTATTCGTGTTCTCAACTTTTCCACTAGTTTGGGGATGGTAAGGAGTAGAGATCCTATGTGTAACACCTAGCCTTTTGAAAACTTTCTCAAGCTCAGTGTTATAAAAGTGAGTACTTCTATCACTTATGATCGCTTTTGGTGTACCAAATCTTGAAAACTACTTTTAAAAAAACCTCATCACTACCTTGGCATCATTTGTTGCTAAAGCTTGGACTTTAGGCCATTTGGAAACATAGTCTATAGCTACAAGAATATATTTGTTACCAGAAGAACTAGTAAATGGTCCCATAAAATCGATCCTCCATACATCAAAGACTTCACACACTAGAATTCCATTTTAGGGCATCTCATCATGAGAGGAGATGTTTCCAGTTCTCTGACAATGATCACAACATTTCACAAAATTATAGTTATCCCTAAACAACGTGGGCCAATAAAATCCTGATTCTAGCACCTTTTAAGCGATCCTATTGGCTCCCATATGACCACCAGCTGGTCTAGCATGACAATGATGAAGAATATTCAATGTTTCCGGCAATGCCATGTAACGCCGGATCATGTGGTCCTTACATATCCTAAACAAGAAAGGATCCTCCCAGAAGTAATATTTCAAGTCAGAGAAGAATTTCTTCTTGTCTTAATACATCATATCTTTAGGGAGTTCCATAGCAGCTAAGTAATTAGTAAAATCTGCAAACCAAGGTACATCAAAAGTTGAAACACTTACCATGGTGTAAAGCTGCTCATTAGGAAAATAATCATCAATGTTTCCTTCTTCAAACTTCTCCAACGTTGGGTTATCTAAGCGCGAAAGGTGATCTGCTACTAGATTTTCAGCTCCCTTTTTGTCTTGAATCTTCAAATCAAATTCCTGCAATAACAAAACCCAATGAATTAGCCTAGGCTTTGCATCTATTTTGGCAGATAAATACCTCAAAGCTGAGTGATCCGTATACACAATAACTTCAGACAAGATCAGATATGATCTAAACTTGTCAAAAGCAATACCATAGCTAGAAGTTCTTTCTCTGTAGTTGTTTAATTGGCTTGGGCTGCGTTCAGCGTCTTGCTTGCATAATAAATGGGCTGAAAATACTTCTCTTTGTATTGACCCAAAACTGCTCCCACTGCAATATCACTTGCATCATACATTAGTTTGAATGGTAAATTACAATCAGGAGCTACCATGATTGGGGCATGGGTCAATTTCTCCTTAAGAGTTGTGAAAGCTTTAAACATTCTTCGTCAAACACAAAATCAATATCCTTCTCAAGGAGTCTTGTTAGAGGATGAGCTATCTTAGAAAAGTCAAGTATAAACCTTCAATAGAAGCCTGCATGTCCCAAAAAGCTTTTGATAGCATTAACTGATGTGGGGGGTGGCGGTTTTTCAAGGGTTTCCACCTTAGCCTGGTCCACCTCAATACCCTTGCTTGAAATCTTGTGTCCCAACATGATTCCTTCTTAAACCATGAAATGACATTTTTCCCAATTAAGTACCAGGTTTGTTTCCTCACATCTTATCAAGACCCTCTCAAGGTTTTCCAAACAACCTTCGAACGAGCTGCCATAAATCGAGAATGTAACATCCTAAAATTTTTGAAAATTTCTAATTTTTGGAAAATTGGATAAAATAAATTATAATTTAAAAGGATAAATTAAATTAATGGTTTTAAATGAAAAATGAAGGAATTTTAAATGAAAAAGTGGAATATATAAGTGATATATATGCAAAATATACATAACATATATAAAAGTCAACACTTTTTAAATGAAAAGGGCATTTTGATAATTAAATCTTATAAATTCAAAATTAATAAAATAATTCAAAAACAAATTATTTTTGAATGGAAAAGGAAAAATTATTTTTGAATGGAAGAGGGAAATTAGGACATTTAATTTATTAAAAAATAATTAAATATTAAATATTAAATTATTTTAATATATATTTATGTGGTTTAAAAAAAAGATGAAAGGAAAAGAAATATTAAAGTCTTCTTCTTCTTCTTCTCTTTCCTTTGGTTGAAATTCCTTGGGAGCTAGATCAAGGATTCTAATTCTTCCATACTCCATAAATTGAAGGAATTAATAAGCTACAAGTGGATTTTTGGTGATCTCCACCAAAATTAGTAAGTTTCTATCTCTTTTCTTTAAATTCCTTGGAAATTTAGATTATGTGAGTTTTGAGATTTTGATGTAGTATGTTATAATTGTTGGAATTGGTGTGTATGATGTTATTTTGGGTAGTGAACAATGATTCTAAGGATAGATTGAAGAGATGATGGAGTTTGGTTAAAGAATGGTGAAGAGAGAGAATTTAGGATTATGGATTTTTGGGGTTTTGAAAACATGAACTTTAATTGTGCAAATGGGCTCTAAATGAGTTGTTTTGATTCATAAACAAGTATTTTAAAGTCAAATATTGGATTTGGTTGTGTTGGGTTGGAGTTTGAGAATGGAAGTGGAGATTTAGGGTTTTGGAAAAGTGATTTTCCAAAGTGGTTGAATTGTGTGATTTTATTTGTTTAAGCATGTTGTTTAGTGTTAAAAGTGATGAATATAAGCTTGGAATGAGTAATGGTTGTGTTGGAATGGAAAACCTTCAATGGGGGAAGGTTATGCTATTTTTGAGATTTTGTGTATAAGAGTGTATTTTTATAATGTAAATGATTTAAATGTATTAACATATGTTTTTAATAATATAAATAAACTTAAAACACTATTTTAATTGTAGTAGTATGGAATTCTAATGTTGAAGTAAGGAAAGGCCAAATTTTTAGAAATTTGTAGGAGTGATGTGTAATTATGGTTTAATGTTGGAAATGCCATTAAATGTGATACTAAATGATTATTTGTTATCACATTTGGTTTAGGCTTTGAGGGAGGTTGATTTGCTTCATCCAAGTGGTGAAGGGCAAGTTGGAAAGATTGGATTGAAGGTTGTTTTTAGCTTGCTTTGGGTTGCTAGTGGAGGTATGTACAAACTTTGAATATAATGTCTATATTTGCATAACATTTGGACTTAACACATTTTGGGTGAAAAATGTGTTAAGCTACTTGGTTCATTGATTGTGTATGAATAATATGCTACGACATTTGTAATGTCATATATGTGTTAAATGCATTGTGAAAAGCCATTGATAATGGCTAATTTGTGTAACATGTGAAATATGCATATTATGTGAAAATACCCAAAGTAATTGGGTAATGTGTTGTGAATGCAAAAATGAGATATGTGTAATAATGAAATGAATTGATATTGATAAAAATGAGAAAAGTGAGAAAAATGAAAAAGATGTGAAAAATGAGAAAAGTGAGAAAACAAAATATGAAAATAAGACAATGTGCCTAGATTGAATATGTGAAAAAGAGAAAGAGATTAATAATGATGAAAATGAATAAATTGTGTGACTAGTATGTTATTCAATTTTCAGAGTTCTGGGTTTGGCGGCATGCCTATGATTGCCTACGGGCTATACGTTGGAATGGTGAAAAGACTGGGTTGTAAGCCAGACCAGCTGATAAATATGATGTTTTTGGGGGTGAAAAGACTGGGTCATGAGCCTCAAAAACTGTAGCAGTCTAGCCGAGTTGAGGACCAAGATACTGGGGCCTAAGGGTCTAGCCGGGTTGAGGTCCAAGATACTAGGGCTGTTACATTATCCATGGATATATTGCCTATGGGGCTAGACACATGGTGTCATTATGGACCAAAGTGGTAACTCTGAAATTTGAATAGTATAATAGATCTTTTTTGGGTCCATGCTTGTCTTTGTTTTAATGTGAATTATGAATTATGATACAATTGAGCAATATAATGTTATGAGTTGTGCTTATGAAATATTTGAAAAATATAAGAAAGTGAATTGATGTGACATATATATGCATTGTGCATTTGGTATTGCATTGAGTTATATTGTTATTATCAAAGTTTGTATCACTAGGCTTCGGCTTAGCACGATTATTTCTATCACGCAGGTGATAGGGTAGACCCAGCTGAGCCAGAGAGTTCTTCTATACCAGGTTAGGTCTAGACTTGTAGTTGAGCTTGTTGAGTTGCTATCGAGATTAGAAACACTACCAGCAGCATGTATATATTTTTATGTTATTATACATTTTGAGTATTATGCATAATATATTATGTTTTAAATTTTACGTATTGTTTATTATAAAGAATGTTTGGGTCAATGAATTTGAAATGGGAGAGTAAGTGTGTTTTAAATTATATATATATCTATATATATATAAATGTTTGAGAAACTTGGTGAAATTGAGACGTATGGTTAAGATGGTGATTGGAAATTATTTGGGAGTGTTTTCCTTTTGCAGGTTGAGCATTGCTAAATTTTGGGATGTCCAATTACAGACAAAACTCTGGCGAATTTTTCCCAGAGACTTTTATATATATTATGTATTTTGGGTTCTTAAAACAAGTAAAGAATATTCATATTCTATTTAATTTTTATATATTTAGAATTTAAAATTTTAAATTGGAAATGTAAATTTTTTTTATCAAACTGGTCTATGACATTCTTGTACCGTATATGCGTATTTTACATATACTGAAAATATGTATTGTACGTATATAGAGTATAAGGGTGTTACATTTGTTTTGGTATTAGAGTTTAGGTTTGAGGTTCTCGACCTAGGTGGGATGATAGAGAGAGAAAATGGGGGATTTTAAAATAGTTTTTAATTATAATACATGCATTGGCACTGACAGTTTCTAATCTCTAATATAGTATTTTCTGCTTTGTTTGCAGATATAGGTAGTTATGACGTCTCGGCCACATTAGGCTGCTGAGGGTAGTGCAGAGAGCGTGACTCCAGATGAGGGTAGAGATGGAGCTAGAGTTGTAACTGCTGGTGAGGCATCTGTTTCTATGCCTGTGAGACCAGCAACTGATGAGATTTTGCCTGGCTGGGTATGGCATATGGTAGAGTTGTTGAGGCAGGCTCCAGTTTCGCAACCGCAGTTACCGGTGAGGTAGTATGATAAATTGATAAAGTATGGAGTTGACGACTTTGTTGGTACTACAGACCCTGCTGTAGCAGAGAACTGGCTAGACCGAGTTCAGAGGATATTTATTCAGTTATAGGCTAGTCCAGAAGAGAAGTTTGATTATGCCAGATCTCTTCTACAGAGAGATGCATATGATTGGTGGAAGACGATTCCACATGCTCTGGATGATCCACCAGTCCTGACCTATGATGATTTTATGCGGGAATTTGAGCAGAAGTATACTCCAAGAGAGTATAAAGATGAAAAGAAGATGGAGTTCTTGAGTCTGAGACAATATACCAGAACAGTGATCGAGTATGATATCGAGTTTATCCGGTTGAGTCACTATGCTGGTGGAATCATTTCTGACGAGTTTGATAGGTGCAGGAGGTATGAGGAGGGACTAAGACCCTCTATCATGTGCATCATTGCAGGCTCTTAGTATTAGGATTTTTCTCAGTTAGTTGTAGCTGCCAGGAGTGTTGAGAGGGCACAGAGTCTTGCAACAGCTGCCAGGGTTGAGGAGACTAGAGTTAGGAGACCCCAGAGTGAGGCAGGGTCTTCATCAATGAAGAAAGGCCGAGGGGGACATTTTCAAAGGTTTAGTAGGAGTCAGGGGCAGTTTGGCAAGTTAGTACAGCAACAGAGACAAAGACAGAGACCTGCAGTTTCAGTGGCTAGTGCTCCGACTCCAGTGGCTCAGAGACCTACTCCACCTACTTGCGTTCATTGTGGTAGAGTACATGGAGGTGTCTGCTGGTGGAGAGGTGCTTCGGGAGTGTGTTTTAGATGTGGGTCGTCAGCCCATTTTATCAGAGATTGTCCCAAGCCACCAAAGATTAGGCAGGCAGATATTGCTGCTTCTCAACCCAGTGTCAGAGGGGGTCATGGTGGCAGAGGTTTTAGTAGAGGTGGTCGACCTGGGTTTAGTCAAAGAGGAGGCTCTACATCTGGAGGTAGTAGGCCAGATGAGGCTGGGCCATCTCAGCGGGTTTATGTGATGCAGAGGTAGTTGGATGCTTCGGCCGTTATTGCGGGTACATTTTCTTTATTTGCTATTTCAATCCTTGCTCTATTAGATCCTGGATCTAAGCATTCATACATCAGTGCATCTATCTTGCCTGTGACTGAATTGCATTCTGAGTCCCTAGGATTTGATGTCTTGGTGATAAATCCTTTAGGGCATAGTGTTGTGGTGAGAAAGGTGCACCGAGATAGTCCAATTGTTGTTCAGGATGAGGAGTTTCTCGGTGACCTGATTGAGATGCCTTTCAGGGAATATGATCTGATTTTGGGCATGGATTGGTTATCCAAGCATGGGGTTGTGGTAGACTGTCAGAAGAAATGTGTTACTTTGAGAACACGTGATGGTAGGGATGTGATGGTATCTGGTGAGCAAAGGTATCTTTCATCTATGTTTGTTTCAGCTATTTCAGCTGGGAGGATGATTCGGAAGGGATGTGAGGCTTATCTTGCTCATGTTGTAGATACTAGAGTAGTGGGATCCTTGCTTGAAAGTATACCCACGACTGCTGAGTTTCTAGATGTTTTCCCTGATGAGTTGCCAGGGGTACCTCCTGAGAGAGAAGTGGAGTTTGGTATTGATTTGTTGCCTAGTACCACTCCTATCTCTATTACCCCTTATTGGATGGCACCTGCTAAGTTGAGAGAGTTGAAGGTGCAGTTGCAGGAGTTATTGGATAAAGGGTTTATCCGCCTAGTGTGTCCCCATAGGGAGCGCCTGTATTGTTTATGAAGAAGAAGGATGGCACCATGAGATTGTGCATTGATTATAGGCAATTGAATAAGGTGTCCATCAAGAACAAGTATCCTTTACCTCGGATAGATGATCTCTTTGATCAGTTGAAGGGAGTAGCAGTATTCTCTAAGATTGATCTGAGATCAGGGTACCATCAGTTGAGAGTCAGAGATGTGGATGTAGCCAAGACAACTTTTGCACGAGGTATGGGCATTATGAGTTTCTGGTGATGCCCTTTGGATTAACGAATGCACCAGCAGCTTTTATGAATTTGATGAACAGGGCATTCAGACCATTTTTGGATCAGTTTGTAGTAGTCTTCATTGATGACATCTTGGTGTATTTGCGTAATGAGGAGGATCATGATAGGCATTTGCAGATTGTATTGCAGACTCTGAGAGAGAAGCAGTTGTATTCTAAGCTGTCTAATTGTGAGTTCTGGCTTGATCAGGTAGCTTTTCTTGGTCATGTGGTTTCAGCAGAGGGTATTAGAGTTGATCCTGGTAAAGTTGAGGCAATCTTGAATTGGAGTCCACTGAAGACTGTGTCAAAGGTTAGAAGTTTTCTGGGATTGGAAGGCTATTATCGTTGATTTGTGAAGGGATTTTCTATAATAGCTACACCACTCACAAGATTACTTCGAAAAGGAGTTAAATTTGTGTAACACCCCGATACCCTATATAAGTACTATGCGTATACCTAGTATACATACAGTAAATATATAAAGTAAAAGGATGTCACTTTTCGTTACCTTTTAAAAACCTGTAACAGAGTTCAAACCATAATACATTAATTTAAATAACATTTACAAAATCATTATCTTTATTAAAAACTTCATTTATACATATAAATACTCTCTTGTCAGAAATACATCATAATTAAAATTTATACATGTATGCATTACCCTCTAGTTGGTCTCGACAAACTTTACTCTTCTTGTGGCATAACAAAGACTTCATATCTTCCATCTATATACCTGCGCGAATAAACACCCGCTCTAAGCCCGAGAGCTTAGTAGTCCAAATATAAAATATAAACATATAGTATAGAAGTATTGATATATAATGATACATCGATTCAATATATAATTAGTTCTTATCATATCTTCTTTTCTTTTTAATTTTATCTTTAATATATCCTAGCTAATTTCATATATGATGTATATATATACATAATATTATCACCAACCCCAATGCATCACCAATACTCAAAACCAATATATTAATACCCCTACATTATATATATACCACACCAACCATTATTGCAATACACACTTTACATATCATAGCATTTATTATTGCAATACACACATTACATATCATACACTCATTATTGCAATACACACATTACACATCATATCACTCATTATTGCAATACACAATTTACATATCATATAAATCATAAATCATATTTCCAATAAAGACAACCTTTATCATCAACCACAATTCATTTACATATTACACTTAATAACATTATATTATTCACAATTCACCAAGCATAATTCATTATTAATACTCACAATCGGTATTTCAATACTTGCATTTCACATTGACAATAAAGACAGACTCGGGCCCAAAACACTAATATGTTATTCAAAGTTCAGAGTTACTGCTTTGGTTCATAGTCACAATCATCACGCCCGTAGGCAATGTATATACATGTATCTCTATCCATGGATAGTGTAACAGACCCAGTCTCTTGGACCATCAACTCAACACATATGAGGAGATCCTCAACCCGGCAAGACTGTTACAAATCATATATCTCATATTCACAATTCTCATAGTGTAACAGACCCAGTCTCTTGGACCATCAACTCAACACATATGAGGAGATCCTCAACCCGGCAAGACTGTTACCTTTCATCATTTCTTAGGCATGCTACCCAAATCCAGAACTCTGAAACTGAATAACATATTAAACAAACAATTCATTTATTATTTCATTATCAATCTCATCATCAATTAGGCCAACATGCCTTATCTCTTTCAATTGAATTATCATAGCCAATCACAATGGCTTCATATCATATCATATCTCAATCCATATGATACATATAGCATCATTGATATCACATTTCAAAGTATATTATTCATATAATACATTGCCATACACAAGATTCACAATGCATATAACATAACATTTTCTCACTTCTCAAAACACATTAACATCATTCATTACTAGAGCATTTATCATAACAAATTGTACATACCTTAAGAATGATCCTCATTTCTTCCTACCTTTCCCATTTCATATTTCATCCTTTATATATATTCTTCATTTACATTCACAATATAATAGCTTATTTAACACTTTCATCCCAATGTGTTAATGTTCAAAGACATATAAGGATATACAATCAAATAGGGTTTATGCTTACCTTGTTAATGATCTTCACATCCTTCACATCATTCAATCATCACCTTAGTCCAATTATGTTAACAATATAATAGATCACTTAACACATTTGCAAGCCTCAAATTATGTAATTAAATACAATCATATGTATTGGTACTTACCTCAAGAACTAGTCCCATCAATCTATACATTTCTTTTCTTTCCAAGAATTCTCCACATTTAGGTTAATGCAACCCAATCTCTTCAAAACCTTTGAGGGACACGGGCAGCACCACTTGAGGGACACGGTTAGGGCAATTCAACCTCTTCACAATCTAATCCAAAAGGAATATTAGCAAAATGACCATATGAATAGTACATTCTGGTTTAAGACTCCATTTTATCCTTATTTTGAAAAATTGTATAAAATAATCTACTTGACTAAAAATTCTAAAATTTTTACAGAATTTATTTTTGTACCTTAAAATCATTCCTTTAAAATTTCAGATCAAACTGAACACAAAATCTTGGTCAAATAGTTCACCTAACCAGACTGCCCCAATTGCCCTGCATCCTGGCAGCAGTTCTGAACTTTGTGAATTCCATAAATCAAATTCAATCAACGTGGTTCCAAATTATTTTTCTCAAATACTAGACTCCCTAAGCAACAACATATCCAAAATTCAATTGGATATTATTTTTCTACATTTTATTAAAAATCCCGAAATATAGCTGTCTCAGTTAAGGTACCTGCTGGAACAGGTCTAATAAAAATAATCTTTCTAAACTCATAACCATTCCAAAATCGAATCAACATATTTTTCAGTCATTCTAGACTCATAGAGGCACAACATATCAAAAATTAACTTCAAGAACATTTTTCTATAATTAATTAAAAATCATACAAGTCACAGCCTTTACTAATTGTAAAACAGAAAAAAATTCACTAAACACAACTCTTACTCTTCCATCACCAACACCAACCTAGCTTCTTATCTTTAATTCCATTTCAACACTTTTACACACACCATACACAAACACACTCCATCAAACTCAAACAAAATTCCAAATAGAACAAGAGAAATCAAGAGAAAACTTACCTTAAATGAAGAAATTCCACAAATCTCTAACCAAAACCCTTGATTCCTTCTTCAATTTGATTATAGAACTTCAAACACCTCCCTAGCTCTTTCTCTTCTTCAATGGCTGGCCTCTTCAAGAAAGAAAGAAGAAAATACCAACAAGTCAACTACTTTTCTTCTTTTAATCTCCACCATGCAACTTAACCAAAGAAAATTACCTCCATGCCCTTCATCCATTTAATTAATCTTTTGTCTCATATATACCCATATATATAATTTCACATGCCACAAATAAATATCATCTTGTATTGACCAACCCTTTTGACCAATGTATATGTTAGTTATACAACCATATAAACAACAAATACACTTCTCTCTACACCCTCTTTTCTTCTCAAAACACAAATACCTATACATTCTTTTCCCAACTTCTTTTCTCTTGTAATTTAACACATATATTCAATCCAATATATAACAATAACATAATCAAAACTTTTAAGGTATACATGAGGATATTACAATTTGTGTGGACAGATCGGTGTCAGGCGAGTTTTGAGCAGCTGAGGGAGATGTTGACTCAAGCTCCTGTCCTTACCCAGCCTGTGGAAGGTAAACAATATGTGATATATAATGATGCTGCACATAGTGGTTTAGGTTGTGTTCTGATGCAAGAGGGTAGATTCATTGCTTATGCCTCTCGATAGTTGAAATCGCATGAGCTGAATTATCCAACGCATGATTTGGATTTACCAGGAATAGTTTTTTCCTTTAAGATTTGGCGGCATTATTTGTATGGGGAAAAGTGTTTCATTTATATGGATTACAAGAGTTTGAAATACCTAGAGAGAGCTGAATCTTTGGCAGAGACGGTGGTTAGAGTTGATTAAAGACTATGACTGTTTGATTGATTATCATCCTGGTAAGGCAAATGTTGTTGCTAAAGCCTTGAGTCGAAAGTCTTTTACAAGTTTGACTGCTTATTCACTCTCGTTGCTTGTTGATTTGAGAGTGTTGCATGCTAGATTTGAATCTTTTGATGGTGGTGCTTTGATGGCTCAGTTGCAGTTGAGGCAAGTCTTGTTGGATCATATTAGGGAGGCTCAGTTGGCAGATGAGAGATGTAATATCCCAAAGTATGCCCTAGAAGATTGGTATAATAATTGTTGTAATTGGATTAAGTGTATATGTGTTTAATTGGAAAGAGAAAGGAAGTGAAGAGAGAATGTATATGTTGTATATATAGTGATATATACAACATATACAAGTCAAAATGTGAAGTCAAAAGATGATTAGTTAATGATTTTAAATTAATTAAATTAATTAAGTGCAATTTTGAGTTAGTGGAAGTGGATGGAGATATTTAGAATATTTTAATATTATAATGCTTGGAGGAGAGGGTTTTGAGGAGATAGTGGTTGAGAGTTTGACTTTGTTTCTTTTTTTTCTTCTTTCTTTCTTTCTTCTTTGTGGTTCACCTTCCTCTTCTTTTCTTTTCTTATTTTTGTTTGGCTAGTCCTCCATAGCAAGAGAGCAAGAGAGGTTTTGATCTTCCATACTCAAGATTGAAGGAAGTTCTCAAGTGATCAAGTTGGAAATTTAAGAGTTTCTCCATCTTTGGTAAGTTTTCCACTTGATTCTTTGAATTTCATTGAGTTTGTGGGTTGAGGTTATGGTTGATATGTGTTTGTTTGATTGTGGAGTGTTTGAGTGTGGTTGGTCTATTGACTATGGATTTTGGGGTTGGATTAAAGGAAAGAGTAAGATTGTTGGAAGAGTAAGTGTGGTGGTTATGTTTTGGGTTGGTGGTGGTGATTATGATTTGTGTTGGATGTGTATGTTTTGAGTTGTTTTGGTGTATTTGCAAGTTTGTTATGGTTTTTGAGTGTGTTTAACTAAGTTTGTTTGAAGTGGAAAATGGTGTAAGTGAGAGGTTTGTTGGATGTGTTGTTGATGTTGCCGGAATCTGGATTTTTGGCCTGACACGCCCATGAGCACGGCCAGGTAATGGTTCTGTGTTCTTAGATGGGTGACACGAACAGTGACACGCCTATGTCACTGAACATGTCATAGCTACTGTGATGTTGGTGGATTGACATGGCCATAAACACACCCGTGTTGTTGGACGTGTCAATGTTTCTGTGAGACAGAATGTATTACACGTCTAGTGACACGCCCGTAGTTCTAAGCGTGTCAAAGCATCTGTGTTGTGGAGTTAGGGCACGGTCAGGGACACGCCCGTGTTATTGAGCGTGTTAGGTGTAGAGTTTGCCCTAGTTGGTTCTTAGTCTTATTATCTCATGTGTATTTCTAAGTGAGCGTGTATTATTTCTTTTTGAATTAGGTTGTGAAGAGGTTGAGTTGACCTAACCTAAGTGTGAAGGAATCTTGTAAGAGGAAGTGTATAGATTGGTGTGAGTTGGTTTTGAGGTAAGTACAAACTACATGGTTGCATACACTCACATGATTTTGATACTTAATACATATTTGGTTGTAAATTTGTTAAGTGATCTATTGTATTGTTGATATACTTAATAAATGTTTTGATTTGTATAATGTGAATGATATGATGAGCCTTCAATATGTATGTTAATGTAATTGGTTATGTACACTTGAATGATGAATTGAGTTAATGTGATATAAGACATGATGAGAAATGAAACCCTTGTTGTTGGCTATGATAGTGCAAATGAAATAATTGGGGCATGGTTGCCTATTTGATTATGGAATATGAAATGAGAAATGAATTGAGAAAGAGATTGATAAAGAGATAAATGAAATAATTGTGTGATTAATATGTTATTCAATTTTTAGAGTTCTGAGTTTGGCGGCATGCCTATGAATCACTGGATAGGTGAAAAGACAGGGTCGTAAGCCGATTCCAGTTGAAAAATGTGAAATATGTGAAATGTGATGTTTTTGGGGTAAAAAGACTGGGTCGTAAGCCTCAAAAACAGTAACAGTCTAGCCGGGTTGAGGATCTCCTCGAGTTTAGCTGGGTTGAGGTCCAAGAGACTAGGTCTGTTACACTATCCATGGATAGAGATATATATATATATATATATATTGCCTACGGGCTTGATGATTGTGATTATGGACCAAAGCAGTAACTCTGAATTTTGAATAACATATTAGTGTCTTTTGGGCCCATGCTTGTCTTTGTTTAAATGTGATTTATAAATAGTGAATCAAATGAATAATGGGATTGAATGTAAGACTTTGAAATGTGATATTCTTATGTATTGTTTATAATGTTTGAACATATGATATTGGCATTGCATTGAAACATATTATCATTGTGGTTTGTACCACTAAGCCTATGGCTTAGCGCGATTGTGGTTCATCGCACAAGTGACAAGGTAGAACCGGAGAGTTCCTCTAGGCCAAGTCAAGTTTATATTCTGAAGTGTGGATAGTGAGCTTAAAGATCAAAGACTGACTGCCAAATATGTATAAACTTTATGTTTTGTAGAATTTGTTTTTGATTGTATTTGTAAATATAACTATATTTTTCGCTGCGTATTAAATAAAGGTTGTATTTATTGTGTTTAAGTTTATGTATATTTTTGTAAAAAGAAAATGAGTCGTTTGTTTAGTAAACCGTGGCATTTCTATATTCAGTATACGTATATTACGATCGTATTAGCATGCTGTGTACGTATACAGGGGTATAGGGGTGTTACAATTATTTTGGTATCAGAGCCTAGGTTTGAGATTCTCAACCTAGGTCAATTGTAAGAAAAAGAATATTTTGATTTTAAAAGTTGGTTTTTAGACATGTTTTGGTATTGGCAGTCTTTGATCTTGAATGAGGTATATTCTGCTGTGTTTGCAGATATAGGTAGTGATGGCGTCTCAGTCATGTCAGTCTGTAGAAGGTAGTGCTGAGAGTGTAGCTCCTGAAGAGGGTAGAGATGGAGATAGGGTTGATAGAATTAGTGAGGCCCCTGTTCCTGTGCCAGGGAGATTAGCTGCTGATGAGGTTCCGCCGGGTTGGTTTCAGCATATGGTAGAATTGTTGAGGAGAGCTCCTGTACAGCAGCCACCACCGCCACCGGTGAGACATTATGATAAATTGAGGAAGTATGGAGCTGAAGATTTTTTGGGTACTACAGATCCTGCAGTAGCTGAGCAGTGGTTGGATAAAGTGTAGAGGATATTTATCCAGTTGCAAGCTACTCCTGATGAGAAATTTGATTATGCTAGATCCCTTCTTCAGAAAGATGCTTATGATTGGTTGAAGACGGTTCCTCATGCCATGGATGATCCACCTACATTATCTTATAATGATTTTCTGAGGGAGTTTGAGCAAAAAAAAAATCTGAGGGAGTATAAAGATGTTAAGAAAATGAAATTTCTGAATCTAAGACAAGATAACCGGACAGTGACAGAGTATGAGATAGAGTTCATCCGGTTGAGTCACTATGCCGGTGGGATTATTTCCTATGAGATTGATCGGTGCAGGAGGTTTGAGGAGGGGTTGAGGCCCTCTATTATGTGCATTGTTGCTGGTTCTCGATACCAGGATTTTTCTCAATTGGTTGCAGCAGCCAGAAGTGTTGAGAGAGCACAGGGCATAGCAGCAACTGCTACCGAGGAAGAGACCAGAGTTAGGAGACCCCAGTTTGAGGCAGGGTCTTCATCTATGAAGAGAGGCAGAGGAAGTTTTATTCCAAGAGTCAGTAGAAGCCAGAGGCAGTCTGTTAGGTTAGTTCAATATCAGAGACAGAGACCGAGACCTACAGTTTCTGTAGTGAGTGCTCCGACTCTAGTGGTTCAGAGATCTACTCCACCTGTATGTGCCCATTATGGTAGGATACATGGGGGTGTTTGTTGGAAGATTGGTGGATCAGCTGTGTGTTTCAGATGTGGATCGCCTGACCATTTCATTAGAGAGTGTCCTGAGCCACAGGATGATAGACAGACTGATACTGCAGCTTCTCGACCCAGTGTCAGCAGAGATGGTCGAGGGGGCAGAAGTTTCAGTAGAGGTGGTAGACCTGGGTTTAGTCAGAGAGGAGGATCTTCATCCAGAGGCAATAGGCCAGATGAGGCCGGATCTTCTCAGAGAGTATATGTGATGCAGAGGCAGCCGGATGTTTCAGCAGTTATAGCGGGTACATTTTCTTTATTTCATACTTCAGTTCTTGCTTTGATTGATCCAGGATCCACTCATTCATACATAAGTGCATCTATCTTGCCTGTGTCTGAGTTGCATTCAGAATCCTTAGAATTTGATGTGTTGGTGACAAATCCTTTAGGGCATAGTGTGGTAGTTAGCAAGGTGCATCGGGATAGTGCAGTTGTGGTGCAAGGAGAGGAATTTTTTGGAGATTTCATTGAAATGCCTTTTAAGGAGTATGATTTGATCTTAGGCATGGATTGGTTGTCTAAGCATGGAGCTGTGGTAGATTGTCAAAAGAAGTGTGTTACTTTGAGAACCGGTGATGGTAGAAGTGTGATAGTGTCTAGTGAGCAGAGACAACTTGCATCCTTGTTTGTTTCAGCTGTTACAGCTAGGAAGTTGATTAAAAAAGGGTGTGATGCTTATCTTGCTCATGTTGTGGATACCAGAGTAGTGGGTTCTCAACTTAATAGTATACTCACAGTTGCGGAATTTCCAGATGTGTTTCCTAAGGAGTTGCCAGGGTTACCTCCTGAGAGAGAGGTGGAGTTTGGTATTGAATTGTTGCCTAGTACCACTCCCATCTCTATTTCTCCTTATCGAATGGCACCTGCTGAGTTGAGAGAGTTGAAGGTGCAGTTGCAAGAGTTGTTGGATAAAGGGTTTGTTCGCCCTAGTGTTTCTCTGTGGGGAGCTCCTGTTTTGTTTGTGAAGAAAAAGGATGGTACTTTGAGATTGTGCATAGATTATAGGCAATTGAACAAAGTGACTATTAAGAATAAGTATCCTTTGCATCGGATAGATGATCTCTTTGATCAATTGAAGGGAGCAACAGTGTTTTCCAAGATTGATTTTAGATCAGGGTACCATCAGTTGAGAGTCAGAGCTAAAGATGTTTCTAAGACAGCTTTTCGCACAAGGTATGGGCATTATGAGGTTTTAGTGATGTCTTTTGGGTTGACAAATGTACCTGCAGCTTTCATGGATTTGATTAATAGGGTGTTTAGACCCTATCTAGATCAGTTTGTGGTGGTCTTCATTGATGATATTCTGGTGTATTCGCATAATGAAGAAGAACATGACAGGCATCTACGGATTGTGTTGCAGACATTGAGAGAGAAGCAATTGTATGCTAAGCTGTTGAAATGTGAATTTTGGCTTGATCAAATAACTTTTCTCGGTCATATAGTTTCAGCAGATGGTATGAGAGTTGATCCGAGTAAAGTTGAAGCTATTTTGAATTGGAGTCCACCGAAGTTTGTAACTGAAGTTAGAAGTTTTCTAGGTTTGGCAGGTTATTACCGATCTTTGTGAAAGGTTTTTCTTTGATTGCTACTCCACTCACTAGATTACTTCGAAAGGGAGTTAGATTTGTGTGGACAGATCAGTGTCAAGCTAGTTTTGAGCAGTTGAGGGAAATGTTGACTCAAGCACCTGTTCTTACTTTGCCTGTGGAAGATAAACCATATGTGATTTACAGTGATGCTTCACATAATGGTTTAGGATGTGTTTTGATGCAAGAAGGTAAAGTCATAGCTTATGCTTCTCGGCAGTTGAAGCCGCATGAACTTAATTATCCGACGCATGATTTGGAGTTGGCAGCCATAGTGTTTGCTTTGAAGATTTGGCGACACTATTTGTATGGGGAGAAATGTTTTATTTACACTGATCATAAGAGTTTGAAATATTTGGGGAATCAAAGAGAGCTTAATCTTCAGCAAAGACGATGGTTAGAATTGATCAAAGACTACGACTGTTTGATTGACTATCATCCTGGTAAGGCAAATGTTGTTGCTGATGCCTTGAGTCAGAAGTCTTTGGCAGGTTTGTCTGTTTATTAGCTCTCGTTGCTTGTTGATTTGAGAGCGTTGCATGCCAGTTTTGAATCATGTGATGATGGTGCATTGTTAGCTCAATTGCATTTAAGACCGATGTTGTTGGACCAGATAAGAGAGGCTCAATTGGTAGATGAGAAAACTCAGAAAATTATTTCAGATTGCCAAAATGGAGGAAGCCGAGATTTCCATGTGAAAAGTGATGGTAGCCTTTGGTTCAAGAATAGATTATGTGTTCCTGATGATGCAAGTTTGAGAAGAACTATTTTAGAGGAAGCACATCAATCAGTTTTTACTATGCACCCTGGGAGTACAAAAATGTATCAAGATTTGAAGCAGCATTATTGGTGGTCAGGTATAAAGAGAGACATAGCGGAATTTGTATCTAAGTGTCTCATGTGTCAGAGGGTGAAAGATGAGCACCAAGTTCCAATAGGGTTGCTTCAACCTTTAACAGTGCCTGAATGGAAATGGGAGAGAGTGACAATGGATTTTGTGTCTGGTTTGCCATTGACTCAGAAGAAGCAAGATGCTATTTGGGTGATTGTTGATCGGTTGACAAAGACAGCTCATTTTCTTCCAGTGCGGATGGATTATTCTCTTGAAAAGTTGGCTGAGCTGTATATCAATGAGATAGTGAAGTTGCATGGAGTCCCAATTTCTTTAGTGTCTGATCGAGATCCACGGTTTACTTCGTGGTTTTGGAAGAGTTTGCATGGTGCTTTGGGTTCTCAATTACACTTTAGCACTGCTTTTCATCCTCAGACAGATGGGCAGTCAGAGAGAGTAATACAGATTATAGAGGATATGTTGAGAAGTTGTGTTATTGATTTTTTAGGAAGTTGGGATAGATTTTTGCCACTTGTGGAATTTGCTTACAACAATAGTCATCAATCCAGTATTGGTATGGCACCTTATGAGGCATTGTATGGTAGAAGATGCAGAACACCTCTGTGTTGGATGAAGTTGGGGAAGGCAAATTGATTGGTCCTGATTTGGTTAAAGAGACGGAAGAGAAAGTGAAGATAATTCGGGATCGATTAAAAGTAACTTCAGATCGGCAGAAATCTTATTCAGATTTGAAGAGGAGAGACATAGAGTTTGATGTTGGAGATAAAGTATTTTTGAAAGTGTCTCTGTGGAAAAAGATTTTAAGATTTGGTCGAAGAGGGAAGCTGAGTCCTCATTTTATTGGACCGTATGAGATATTAGAAAGAGTTGGACCAGTTGCTTATCGTCTTGCT
Organism: Garcia nutans; assembly: GCA_947685225.1. NCBI lineage: Eukaryota > Viridiplantae > Streptophyta > Magnoliopsida > Malpighiales > Euphorbiaceae > Garcia > Garcia nutans. The sequence continues at coordinate 8,191,402 of CANTUV010000013.1, forward strand.
TTGCCACCTGAGTTGGATAGAATCCATAATGTCTTCCATGTTTCTATGCTGAGGAGGTACAGATCCAACCCATCTCATGTTCTGTCCGTTGAATCTATTGAGGTGAGTCCGGAGCTGACTTTTGAAGAAGAACTAATTGCTATTTTAGCATATGGAATGAAAGAGTTGAGACATAAGAAAGTGCCAATTGTGAAGGTTCTTTGGAAGAATCATGGTAGAGAAGAGTCAACTTGGGAGAGTGAACAAGCGATGCAAAATCAATATCCTCAATTGTTTCAGACATGAGATCAGGTAATTTCGGGGACGAAATTTCTTTTTAGAGGGGGAGAATTGTAATACCCCAAAGTATGCCCTAGAAGATTGGTATAATAATTGTTGTAATTGGATTAAGTGTATATGTGTTTAAATATCAAAGAGAAAGGAAGTGAAGAGAGAATGTATATGTTGTATATATAGTGATATATACAACATATACAAGTCAAAATGTGAAGTCAAAAGATGATTAGTTAATGATTTTAAATTAATTAAGTGGAATTTGAGTGAGTGGAAGTGGATGGAGATATTTAGAATATTTTAATATTATATATGTTTGACTTTGTTTCTTTGTTTTCTTCTTTCTTTCTTTCTTCTTCGTGGTTCACCTTCCTCTTCTTTTCTTTTCTTTTCTTGTTTTTGTTTGGTCGGTCCTCCATAGCAAGAGAGCAAGAGAGGTTTTGATCTTCCATACTCAAGATTGAAGGAAGTTCTCAAGTGATCAAGTTGGAAATTTAAGAGTTTCTCCATCTTTGGTAAGTTTTCCACTTGATTCTTTGAATTTCTTTGAGTTTGTGGGTTGAGGTTATGGTTGATATGTGTTTGTTTGATTGTGGTGTGTTTGAGTGTGGTTGGTCTATTGAATATGGATTTTGGGGTTGGATTAAAGGAAAGAGTAAGATTGTTGGAAGAGTAAGTGTGGTGGTTGTGTTTTGGGTTGGTGGTGGTGATTATGATTTGTGTTGGATGTGTATGTTTTGAGTTGTTTTGGTGTATTTGCAAGTTTGTTATGGTTTTTGAGTGTGTTTAACTAAGTTTGTTTGAAGTGGAAAATGGTGTAAGTGAGAGGTTTGTTGGATGTGTTGTTGATGTTGCCGGAATCTGGATTTTTGGCCTGACACGCCCATGAGCACGGCCAGGTCTTTAGGCGTGTCAATGGTTCTGTGTTCTTAGATGGGTGACACGAACAGTGACACACCCATGTCACTGAGCATGTCATAGCTAATGTGATGTTGGTGGATTTGTAATATCCCAAAATGTACCCTAGAAGTATTGGAGTATTTATTGTTATTATTGGATTAAGTGTATTTATATTTAATTGGAAAGAGAAAGGAAGTGAAGAGAGAGTTTATATGTTGTATATATGTGAATATATAAAACATATATACAAGTCTAGAGAAAGTCAAAGAATGAAAGTGGAAGAAGATATTTTGTGTTTTGAATTTAATAATAAGGAATTATTTGAGTGGAAGAGATTAAATGGGATTTGTTTAATAATATATTGCTTGGTTGAGAGGGTTTTAAGGAAAAGAGGTTGACTTTTGGTTTTCTTTTCTTCTTTCTTTTCCTTTGCCGTGGGTCATCTTCTTCTCCTTCCTTTGTTTTTGTTTTGGCCGGCTATCAAAGAGACAAGAGATCAAGATAGAGATTTGTCCTTTCAAGTTCAAGATTGAAGAGAGTTTTCAAGAGATCAAGTGGAAAGTTTAAGAGTTCTTCATCCTTGGTAAGTTCTCTCTTGATTTCTTGTGTTGTTTTGAGTTTATGATTGGGTTTGTGAGTTGGTATGGTGATGGATATATGTGTTTGGGTTGATTATGTTGTGTTTAAGAGTATTGGGTTTAAATGGTTTTGGATTTTGGGGTTGGATTGAAGAAAAGAGTAAGTGGTTGTGTTTAGAGTTTGGAAGATGTTTGTGATTTGGGTTTGATGCATGTGTTGGCTTGTTTTGGTGTTGTTGTAAGTTTGAGATGGTTTTTGGGTATGTTTTGTTAAGTTTGTTTGAGATGGATGTTGGTGGATAGAAGTGATTTGTTGGTTGTGGTGTTGTCTTGGCCGAAATCTGGGTTTTTGGCCTGACACGCCCAGGAGCACGTCCAGGTCCTTAGGCGTGTCATTAGTTCTGTAAGGTAGTAGTTGTGACACGGCCATTAACACGCCCGTGTTGTTGAGCGTGTCGTAGCTACTGTGACTTTGGAGGATTTACACGGCCATGAGCACGCTCATGATGTTGGACGTGTCGATGTTTTGTGTGAGGCAGTATATATTACACGTCCAGTGACACGCCAGTGTTGTTGAGCGTGTAATAGCTTCTGTGTTGTGGAGTTAGGGCACGGTCAGGGACACGCCCGTGTGTGTGAGCGTGTCAAGTTTAGAGTTTGCCCTAGTTGATTCTTAACCTTATGATCTTATAAGAGTTTCCTCATTCTTTTGGAATAGGTTGTGAAGAAGGTGATTTACCCTAACTCAAGTGGTGATAGATTCTTGAAAGGTAAGTGCTTAGAGTTTTGTGTGGGTCATGTTTGAAATAAGTTAAAATACATTATTGCATACACTCATATGATATTGAGAATTGAGACATAATTGATTATATGTGAATGTTGTGATGAGTATGAAAAATATATGTTGATACCATTAATTATATCCATGTGAATAATGAATTGATGAAATGTAATGTGAAAGATATGATGTTATGAAGAGTTGCTTTATTGTGATATGAGATCATATGAGATATGAGGCCATGATTGTTGGCTATGGTGATGCAAATGAGAAATGAATTGAGAAAGAAATTGATAAAGAGATAAATGAAAACATTGTGTATCTAATATGTCTATTCAATTTTCAGAGTTCTGTATTTGGCGGCATGCCTATGAATCACTGGATAGGCGAAATGGGAGGCCCGTAAGCCGATTCTAGTTGAAAAATGTGATTATGGAATAATGGTGAAATGGGTGGCCCGTAAACCAATTCCAATTGAAAAATGTGAAGTTTTTGAGGTGAAATGGGTGGCCCGTAAACCTCAAAAATAAGTAACAGTCTAGCCGGGTTGAGGATCTCCTCGATTAGTCGGGTTGATGGTCCAAGAGACTGGGTCTGTTACGCTATCCATGGATAGAGATATGATATATGTTGCCTACGGGGCTAGACACAAGGTGTCAATATGGACCAAAGCAGTAACTCTGAACTTTGAATAATATATTAGTATGTCTTGGGCCCGTGTCTGTCTTAATTGTAAATATGATTTATGAATGAATAAATAATTGAATAATAAGATCTAATGTTCAAATATGAAATGTGATAAGATTATGTATGGTTTATGAAATGCATAATGTTGATATGTGCATGGCATTAGAGCATCATGTTTGTATGAGTTGCATTACTGAGCTTTTAGCTCAGCGCGATTGTGGTTCATCGCGCAGGTAACAGGGTTGAACCCGAGAGTTCTTCGAGACCAAGTGAGTCTAGTCAATGAAGAGTTGAGTTTGGACTTAAAGATCAGAGAAGAGCTGCCAATCATGTATATATTTCATGTCTTGTAAATTTGGATCTTAATGTATTTGTATTTAAAAATATTTGATTTATTTCCGCTGTTTTTTTAAATGAATATTTTATCTTTTATCTTTTATCATTTAATTTAAATGATTTAAATTTGGTTATGTTTTTAAAAAGGGGATGTGTCATTTGTTAATTATAACGTGGCATTTCTATATTAAGTATACGTATATTACGATCGTATAAGCATGCTGTGTACGTATACGGGGTATAGGGGTGTTATAGGATTGACACGGCCATGAACACGCCCGTGTTGTTGGACGTGTCAATGTTTCTGTGAGACAGAATGTATTACACGTCCAGTGACACGCCCGTGGTTCTGAGCGTGTCAAAGCTTCTGTGTTGTGGAGTTAGGGCACGGTCAGGGACACACCCGTGTTATTGAGCATGTCAGGTGTAGAGTTTGCCCTAGTTGGTTCTTAGTCTTATTATCTCATGTGTATTTCTAAGTGAGCGTGTATTATTTCTTTTTGAATTAGGTTGTGAAGAGGTTGAGTTGACCTAACCTAAGTGTGAAGGAATCTTGGAAGAGGAAGTGTATAGATTGGTGTGAGTTGGTTTTGAGGTAAGTACAAACTACATGGTTGCATACACTTACATGATTTTGATACTTAATACATATTTGGTTGTAAATGTGTTAAGTGATCTATTGTATTGTTGATATACTTAATAAATGTTTTGATTTGTATAATGTGACTGATATGATGAGCCTTCAATATGTATGTTAATGTAATTGGTTATGTACACTTGAATGATGAATTGAGTTAATGTGATATGAGACATGATGAGAAATGAAACCCTTGTTGTTGGCTATGATAGTGCAAATGAAATAATTGGGGCATGGTTGCCTATTTGATTATGGAATATGAAATGAGAAATGAATTGAGAAATGAATTGAGAAAGAGATTGATAAAGAGATAAATGAAATAATTGTGTGATTAATATGTTATTCAATTTTTAGAGTTCTGAGTTTGGCGGCATGCTTATGAATCACTGGATAGGTGAAAAGACTAGGTCGTAAGCCGATTCCAGTTGAAAAATGTAAAATATGTGAAATGTGATGTTCTTTGGGTGAAAAGACTGGGTTGTAAGCCTCAAAAACAGTAACAGTCTAGCCGGGTTGAGGATCTCCTCGAGTTTAGCCGGTTTGAGGTCCAAGAGACTAGGTATGTTACACTATCCATGGATAGAGATATATATATATTGCCTACGGGCTTGATGATTGTGATTATGGACCAAAGCAGTAACTCTGAATTTTGAATAACATATTAGTGTCTTTTGGGCCTATGCTTGTCTTTGTTTAAACGTGATTTATAAATAGTGAATCAAATGAATAATGGGATTCAATGTAAGACTTTGAAATGTGATATTCTTATGTATTGTTTATAATGTTTGAACATATGATATTGGCATTGCATTGAAACATATTATCATTGTGGTTTGTACCACTAAGCCTATGGCTTAGTGCGATTGTGGTTCATCGCGCAGATGACAGGGTAGAACCGGAGAGTTGCTCTAGGCCAAGTCAAGTTTAAATTCTGAAGTGTGGATAGTGAGCTTAAAGATCAAAGACTGACTGCGAAATATGTATAAACTTTATGTTTTGTAAAATTTGTTTTTGATGTAATTGTATTTGTAAATATAACTATATTTTCCGCTGCGTATTAAATGAAGGTTGTATTTATTGTGTTTAAGTTTATGTATATTTTTGTAAAAAGAAAATGAGTCATTTGTTTAGTAAACTGTGGCATTTTTATATTCAGTATACGTATATTACGATCGTATTAGCATGCTGTGTACGTATACGGGGTATAGGGGTGTTACAAGAGAATTCAAAAAATTGTGTTGGTTTGTCAGAAAGGGGAGAGTCGAGACTTTTATATGAGGGATGATGGAAGTCTATGGTACAGAGATAGATTGTGTATTCCTGATAATGCAGAATTGAAAAGAATAATATTAGAAGAAGCACATCAGTCACTTTTTACTATGCACCCTGGGAGTACCAAGATGTATCAGGACTTGAAGCGACATTATTGGTGGTCAGGTATGAAGAGGGACATAGCAGAGTTTGTATCCAAATATCTCACTTGCCAAAAAGTGAAGGCTGAGCACCAAGTTCCTTTAGGCTTGCTCCAGCCTTTATCAGTGCCAGAGTGGAAATGGGAGCGAGTGACAATGGATTTTGTGACTGGACTGCCTTTGACCTAGAAGAAGCATCATGCAATCTGGGTGATAGCTGATCGGATGATGAAGACATATATTTTCTTCCAGTTTGGATGGATTATTCTCTTGAGAGGTTGGCTGAGTTGTATATCAATGAGATAGTCAGGTTGCATGGAGTCCCAGTTTCTTTAGTGTCGGATCGAGATCCCCGGTTTACTTCAAGGTTTTGGAAGAGTTTGCATGATGCTTGCATGATGCTTTGGGTTCTCGATTGCATTTTAGTACTGCTTTCCATCCTCAGACAGATGGACAATCAGAGAGAGTGATACAAATTCTGGAGGATATGTTGAGGAGCTGTATCATTAATTTTACCGAGAATTGGGACAGATTTTTTTCATTAATTGAATTTGCTTATAACAATAGTCATCAATCCAGTATTGGGATGACTCCTTATGAGGCTTTATATGGCAGGAGATGCAGGACACCTTTGTGTTGGGATGAAGTTGGTGAAGGTAAACTGGTTGGTCCCGATTTGATTAAGGAAACAGAGGAGAAAGTTAAGGTGATTTGGGGTCGTTTGAAAGCAGCTTCAGACCGATAGAAATCCTATTCAGATTTGAAGAGAAGAGACATAGAGTTCAGTGTGGGAGATAAAGTGTTTCTGAAGGTTTCTCCATGGAATAAGATTTTGAGATTTGGCCGCAAAGGAAAGTTGAGTCCTCTTATCATAGGACCATATGAGGTGTTGGAGAGAGTTGGTCCAGTGGCTTATAGACTAGCTTTACCGCCTGAGTTGGATCGAATACATAATGTTTTCCATGTCTTGATGCTTTGGAGATATAGGTCTGACCCATCTCATATCTTGTCAGTGGAGTCCATTGAGGTGAGTCCAGATCTGACTTATGAGGAAGAACCAGTGGCGATTTTGGCACGAGAGGTTAAAGATTGAGGAATAAGAGGGTGCCACTTGTGAAAGTCCTTTAAAGAAATCATGCCACTGAGGAGGTGACCTGGGAAAGTGAGCAAGCGATGCAGAGTCAGTTTCCCCAATTGTTGCAGACTTGAGGACAGGTAATTTCGAGGACGAAATTTGTTTTAGGAGGAGAGAATTGTAACATTCTAAAATTTTTGAAAATTTCTAATTTTTGGAAAATTGGATAAAATAAATTATAATTTAAAAGGATAAATTAAATTAATGGTTTTAAATGAAAAATGAAGGGATTTTAAATGAAAAAGTGGAATATATATGTGATATATATGCAAAATATACATAACATATATAAAAGTCAACACTTTTTAAAAGAAAAGGGTATTTTGGTAATTAAATCTTATAAATTAAAAATTAATAAAATAATTCAAAAATAAATTATTTTTAAATGGAAGAGGGAAATGAGGACTTTTAATTTATTAAAAAATAAATAAATAAATAAATATTAAATTATTTTAATATATATATATATATGTGGTTTAAAAAAAGATGAAAGGAAAAAAAAATATTAAAGTCTTCTTCTTCTTCTTCTCTTTCCTTTGGCCCAAATTCCATGGGACCTAGATGAAGGATTCTACTTCTTCCATACTTCATAAATTGAAGGAATTAACAAGTTGCAAGCGGATTTTTGGTGATCTCCACCAAAATTAGTAAGTTTCCATCTCTTTTCTTTGAATTCCTTAGAAATTTGGATTGTGTGACCTTTGAGATTTTGATGTAGTATGTTATAATTGTTGGAATTGGTGTGTATGATGTTATTTTGGGTAGTTAACAATGATTCTAAGGTTAGATTGAAGAGATGATGGAGTTTGGTTAAAGAATGGTGAAGAGAGAGAATTTAGGGTTATGGATTTTTGGGGTTTTGAAAACATGAACTTTAATTGCGCAAATTGGTTCTAAATAAGTTGTTTTGATTCATAAATAAGTATTTTAAAGTCAAATATTAGATTTGGTGGTGTTGGGTTGGAGTTTGAGAATGGAAGTGGAGATTTAGGGTTTTGGAAAAGTGATTTTCCAAAGTGGTTGAATTGTGTGATTTTATTTGTTTAAGCATGTTGTTTAGTGTTAAAAGTGATGAATATAAGCTTGGAGTGAGTAATGGATTGTGTTGGAATGGAAAACCTTCAATGGGGGAAGGTTATGCCATTTTTGAGATTTTGTGTATAAGAGTGTATTTTTATGTTGTAAATGATTTAAATATATTAAAATATGTTTTTAATAATATAAATAAACTTAAAATACTAATTTAATTGTAGCAGAATGGAATTCTAATGTTGAAGTAAGGAAAGGCTAAATTTTTGGAAATTTGTAGGAGTGATGTGTAATTATAGTTTAATGTTGGAAATGCCGTTAAATGCGATACTAAATGATTATTTGCTATCACATTTACTTTAGGCTTTGAGGGAGGTTGATTTGCTCTATCCAAGTGGTGAAGGGTAAGTTGGAAAGATTGAATTGAAGGTTGTTTTTAGCTTGCTAGTGGAGGTATATACAAACTTTGAATATAATGTCTATATTTGCATAACATTTGGACTTAACACATTTTGGGTGAAAAATGTGTTAAGCTACTTGGTTCATTGATTGTGTATGAATAATAAGCTATGACATTTGTAATGTCATATAGGTATTAAATGCATTGTGAAAAGCCATTGCTAATGGCTAATTTGTGTAACATGTAAAATATGCATATTATGTGAAAATACCCAAAGTAATTGGGTAAAGTGTTGTGAATGCAAAAATGAGATATGTGTAATAATGAAATGAATTGATATTGATAAAAATGAGAAAAGTGAGAAAAGTGAGAAAAAAAAGTGAAAATAAGGCAATGTGCCTAGATTGAATATGTGACAAAGAGAAAGAGATTAATAATGAGGAAAATGAATAAATTGTGTGACTAACATGTTATTCAATTTTCAGAGTTCTGGGTTTGGCGGCATGCCTATGATTGCCTATGGTCTACACGCTGGAATGGTGAAATGACTGGGTCATAAACCAGGCCAGCTGATAAATATGATATTTTTGGGGTGAAAAGACTGGGTCGTAAGCCTCAAAAACTATAGCAGACTAGCCGGGTTGATACCGGGGCCTAAGGGTCTTGCCGAGTTGAGGTCCAAGAGACTGGGGCTGTTACATTATCCATGGATATATTGCCTACGGGGCTAGACACATGGTGTAATTATGGACCAAAGCAGTAACTCTAAAATTTGAATAGTATATTAGATCCTTTTTGGGCCCATGCTTGTCTTTGTTTTAATGTAAATTATGAATTATGATACAATTGAGCAATATAATGTTATGAGTTGTGCTTATGAAATATTTGAAAAATATAAGAAAGTGGATTGATGTGACATCTATATGCATTGTGCATTTGGTATTGTATTGAGTTATATTGTTATTATCAAAGTTTGTACCACTAGGCTTTGGCTTAGCGCGATTGTTTCCATCGCGCAGGTGACAGGGTAGGCCCAGCTGAGCCAGGGAGTTCTTCTAGACCAGGTTGGGTCTAGAATTGTAGTTTAGCTTGTTGAGTTTCTATCGAGATTAGAAACACTACCAGCAGCATGTACATATTTTTATGTTATTGTACATTTTGAGTATTATGCATAATATATTATGTTTTAAATTTTACGTATTGTATATTATAAAGAATGTTTGGGTCAATGAATTTGAAATGGGAGAGTAAGTGTGTTTTAAATTATATATATATCTATATATATATAAATGTTTGAGAAACTTGGTAAAATTGAGAAGTAAGGTTAAGATGTTGATTGGAAATTATTTGGGAGTGTTTTCTTTTTGCAGGTTGAGTAATTGCTAAATTTTGGGATGTCCAAATTACAGACAAAACTTTGGCGAATTTTTCCTATAAATTTTTATATATATTATTTATTTTGGGTTCTTATAGCAAGTAAAGAATATTTATATTCTATTTAATTTTTATATATTTAGAATTTGAAATTTTAAATTGGAAATGTAAAAATTTTTTATTAAACCGATCTGTGACATTCTTGTACCGTATATGCGTATTTTACAGGTACTAAAAATATGTATTGTATGTATATAGGGTATAAGGGTGTTACAGAGAAATCATCCATGAACACCTCCATAATATCCTCAATGAGCTCATTGAAGATTGCCACCATGCACCGTTGAAAAGTTACAAGTGCATTGCATAATCCAAATGGCATCCTTCGATATGGTAATGTCCCATATGGGCAGGTGAATGTAGTTTTCTCTTGGTCTTCCGGGGCAATAGGAATTTGGAAGTAGCCTGAAAGGCCATCCAAAAAGCAATAATACTCATGCCCAGACAATCTCTCCAACATCTGATCAATGAAGGGCAAAGGAAAATGGTCCTTCCTAGTTGCATAATTCAACTTCTGGTAGTCAATGAAAACCCTCCAACCTGTAACTGTTCTTGTTTGAATTAGCTCATTATTCTCATTAGTCCCTCCTTTCTTTGGTACTACTTGAACTGGACTCACCCAAGAGCTATCCAAAATTGGATACATAATTCCAGCATTAAGTAGTTTGATCACTTCAGCATTAACTACTTCTTTCATCTTAGAGTTTAGTCTCTGTTGTGGTTGCACCACTGGCTTGAACTCATTCTCCATTAGTATTTTGTGAGTGCAATAGGACGGACTAATACCCTTGATGTTTGCTATCTTCCAAGCTATAACCTGCTTATGTTTTTGTAATAGCTCAATGAGTGTTATCTTCTGCTCAAAAGATTGGTGGGAACTTAAAATAATTGGCAATTTATTCTCCTCTCCTAGAAATCCATACTCAAGATGATCCAGAAGGATCTTGAGTTCTAAATTAGGTGGATCAATCACAGATGGTCGTGGCTTCTGTTCTTTTGGCATTTCATTGATTTCATATGCCCGACTCTGAAATGACTTTCGTGCTTCAAGATAAGCAAGCTGCTCCAGTGCTTCCTGATCCTCGGTATTATCCTGAAAATAAACACAACTCAAGGGGATCCTTGGAAACAATGTTAGTAACACAATTTAATGTTTCATGCTCAATGATATCATTGCATGAATTCACCTCATTGAGTGTAAGTGGGTGCTTCATAGCATAATGTATATTAAAAATAACTTTCTCATTTCCCACTCTTATGGTCAATGTGCCATCATGGACACCGATAAGGGCATGGCTATATTCAAAAATGGCCTACCAAGGGTAAGCGAAACATCTGCATCCTCATCTACATCAATGACAATAAAATCATTGGGGAAAATGAAATCCTCGACTTTTAGCAACACATCCGCTATAATGCCACGAGGGTGAATTACTGACCTATCAGCAAGTTGAATGGTCATGAGTGTTGGTTTAGGTTCTCTGACACCTAACTCTTTAAATATCTTGTAGGGCATAACACTTATGCTAGTCCCCAAGTCAGCCAATGCACTTTGAACTTCAAGATTACCTATCAAACATGGAATAGTAAAACTACTAGGATCTTTTAATTTCTTAGGCAATCTCTTCTGCAAAATTGCTAAACTCTTTTTTGACAATTTCACCAAAGATACTTCCTCAAGTTTCTTTTTGTTAGAAAAGATATCTTTTAAAAATTTAGCATATTTGGGCATCTGCGATAAAACTTTAGCAAATGGAATATTAATGTGCAGTTGTTTAAAGAGTTCAAGGAACTTACCGAACTGAGCATCCATCTTGTCCTTGTTTAGCCTTGCTAGATATGGCACTTGAGGTCGGTATTCCTTCACTATTGGATTGGATTCTTAAGGTTGATTTTCTTTTTCATTTCCCACTGCAGCATTCCCTCCCGAAGCGATAGTAGAGTTATCTTCTTTTGCTTTATATGTCTTAACCTCTTTTGCTTGTGACTTTGCTTCTTTTTCAACTACACCACCCTTAATTTCCTTTCCACTCCTTAGATTAATTGCCTTTAGCTGCTTCTTTAGCTTTGCCTTAGTATTGCTAGGTAAACTCCCTCGTGGTCGTTCATTGAGTAACTTGGCAATTTGCCCCCCCTGATTTTCTAAATTGTTAATGGAGGCTTGCTAATTTCTAAGGGTAGTTTCTATTGATTAAAATCTGGTTTCTGAAGTTGCTATAAACTTCTCCATCAGGTCCTCTAAATTACTCTTTCTTGGAGGGGCATCTTATTGATGTTGAGGCTGCTGAAATCCAGGAGGAGGCCTTGGATTATTCTGATTATTCCAGGAGAAATTAGGATGATTTCTCCACCCTGGATTATATGTGTTGCTGTAGGGGTTGTTCTTTTGTTTCCTCGGCATGTTTCCAACATAATCCACCTGCTCTTGTCTAGCAAACATATTGCCACTTTGGCAATCTTGACTTTGATGTCCACCCCCACACCATTCACAAGACATTACTTGCATTGATTTCCCTGAAGATGAAGCTAAAGAATCAATTTTTTTATTCATTGCTTCCAACTGTGCTGTCAAAGCAACCATGGGATCCAATTGATGTGAACCAGCAACCCTTAATTTTCCTTGTTCCCTTGGAGTTTGCCACTGATAATTGGTAAGGGTCATATCTTCAATCAAATCCCTTGCTTGTTCAGGTGTTTTATTATTTATGGTACCTCCACCAGCTGCATTGATGGACTGCTTACTTGCATAATTCAATCCATTGTAGAAGGTTTGAATCTGTACCCACAGCGGAAGCCCATGGTAAGGACACCTTCTCAATAAATCTTTGAATCTTTCCAAAGCATCATAAAGAGTTTCACCATCTAGCTGGAGAAAAGATGAAATATCATTCCTCAACTTGGCAGTCTTGGATGGTGGAAAATATTTCTCTAAGAATTTGTCTGCCAATTAACCCAATGTGGTGAAAGTGTTTAGGGGGAAAGATTTCAGCCATTTCTTCGGTCGATCTCTAAGCATGAATGGGAACAACCTTAGTCTAATTGCATCTTCGAAGACATTCTATATCTTGAATGTGTCACATATTTCCAGAAAAGTCTCAATATGTCCATTAGGATCTTCATCTGGTAACCCATTAAACTGACAAGTCTGCTGCACCATTTGAATTATATTTGTCTTTATCCCGAATTTATTTGCAGCAACTACATCTCTCTAAATACTTGAATCGGTCCCATTAAGAGTAGGCCTAGCAAATTCCTGCATTGTCCTTGGCTTATTTCCTACCATCATTTCCAGTTCTTCTTCTGAGCTGAGAACTTCAAAGTTTGGTTTTGTTTCTGCCAGAACTGCTTCCTCTTCTTCCTTTCGCTTTCTCCTCAACATTCTCTCTAGCTCTTAACCTAATTCAAGTAGTTGGGAAGAGCTAGCTCGGGTCATAAATGGAAAGAAGTACCTAGAATGACAATCAACAAGCAAGAACTAATGTTAAAACAAATAAAATAAAAACTAAATCAACAATCTTGATTATATTACTAATATTAAAAACCGTTGTCTCTGGCAACAATGCCAAAAACTTGGTGACGGATCTATGCTATCACAGTGTTACCGCAAGTGCACGGGTCACTCAAGTAATAAAATAGTGAGGAAGATATCATTTCACTAGGGACAATGTCAAATATTAATGCAAATTTTAACTGTTATTTAGGGAATCAATAGTTTGTGTGATTATTAAAATAAAAGATAAATTAGTTAATAAACTAAAGTGAAGAAAAATTGAATATTGTGCAACAAAAGTTGGTGATGAAAATACTATCCAGATATTGAATCTCCCTAGCCATAAGAAGTATTTATGAATATCAATTCAATTAAATTAAATAATAGAGCTGAATTGGCATTCCCCTAAATTAGATTAAAACCTCTCTTAAGTGAATTAATCCCTAATCAGTAAGTAGAATGCTAGGAATCTCTTCTCAAGCATAATTAAATAGATATTGCAATAAGAACAAGGAACTTTAAACCAAAGAGTCTTGTAAATCTATCTCTAGCACTCCAATCAACCCTCAATCCTAATGAGCATTTTGTTCATATCAAGCTTTCTCAAGTCAATAATATGAAAATTGCAACCAATCAATAAGCATGCTATTATCAATTGGAAATAAGAAATTAAGAATCAAAAGGATAAAACAACTCAATCAAATGATTTAATTTAATAAGAACTATTCAATCCATACAATAAAGCTAGGGTTTATCAATATCTAGATAGATAAAATATTTAGCTCATGTTAATAACCAGAAAACCAAAGTAGAGGAAATAAGTAAAAGAATTCAAACAATCCATAATGAACGATTTGTGTTTCTTCACTTCAATCCTCGGATCTTGGATTAAATCTCGTAGGAATTGGGTCTTTACCTTCACTCTTGGCTGCAAAAACTCTCTTTTTCTTGGGAGGTCGGCTCTGAAAAATAAACTCTATATCCCTAATTTCTCTCTTTAGCTCATATTTTATAGCCCAAATATTTTTTCCTGACACGCCCATGGACACGCCCGTATCTGTGGGCGTGTCAACGGTGCTGTTTTGAACTTTAATGACATGGACAGTGATATGCCCATGTCCTTGGGCGTGTTGTTGCTGCTGCAATATTGAGGTAGGGACACGGTCAAGGACATGCCTGTTTAGATCATATTTGTACTAGTTTTTAGTGTGATTTTTATGTGTTTTTAGTTAATGTTTTGATTGATTTTAAGTTTGCTTAAATTGTTTGTTTTAGGTTTAGGTACAAAAACACCCTTGGAATATCAAAACAGTGAAAGAAAAGCATGAACCAAGCAAGACATGGCCAAGCCAAGCAAGACATGGCTATGTCCCTCAAAAGAAATTCAAGGCAGAAGCAGACACATTCAGAGACACGGCCAAGCCACTGGCCGTGTGTCATACAAAGGGCAAATCAAAGAACAAGCCAAATAAGAGAAGGAAAATAAGGAAAATGAGCAACAGGAAGAGACACACCCAGGTGACACGGCTAAGCCTCTGGCCGTGTCACATGACACGGCCAGCAAGCTTGGCCGTGTCCCATTTCATGCCTAAGACAAGAGAGCAAGCAAAGAAGGAAAGAAAAGAAGTAGAGACGGACACCATCAAGGGACACAACCAAGACACTGTGTAATATCCGAAAGTGTGCCCTAGAAGTTTTGATATAATTGTTGTTTTATTTGAATTAAATGTATATGTGTAATTGGAAAGAAAAAAAATTAAGAGAGAGTTTATATGTTGTATATATGGAAATATATATAACATATATACAAGTCAAAATGGATGGTCAAAGGAAGAAGATACTTAATTTGTTATTTGTGAAATTACTGAAAAGGAAAGTAAGGGAAAGGGAGCTAAAATAAATAGAAGAGGGTATTTAAGTAATTTCTTATTTGGAATACTTGGTGGAGGTTTAAAGAGATGAGAAATTTGACTTTGTCTCTTACACTTTGTCATTTTCTTTTCTTTTCTCTTTGTGTTGGCCGGACATCAAGGAAGCAAGAGAGCAAGTGAGGGTTTTTGAATTTTAAGAGCTAATTGAAGGAAGAATCAAGTGATTGAGTTGGAAAATTTTGAAGTTTCATCAACTTTGGTAAGTTCTCTCTTGATTTCCCTTGTTTTATTTGAGTTGTGATTATGTTTGAAATTGTTGAAATTGAATTAAAGATAAGAAGTTAGGTTGGTGTTGGTGATGGAAGAGTAAGAGTAAATGCTGTGACTTGTATGATTTTTAATTAAATATAGAAAAACATTCTTGAAGTGAATTTTTGATATGTTGATTTGATTTTGGAATGGTTATGATTTTGGAAAGATTATTTTTATTAGACCTGTTCCAGCAGGTACCTTGACTGAAACAGCTATCTTTCGGGATTTTTAATAAAATGTAGAAAAAATAATATCCTATTGGATTTTGGATATGTTGTTGCTTAGTGAGTCTAGTATTTGAGAAAAATAATTTGGAACCAGGTTGATTGAATTTAATTTACGGAATTCACAAAGTTCAGAACTGCTGCCAGGATGCAGGGCAATTGGAGCAGTCTGGTTGGGTGAACTATTTGACCAAGATTTTGTGTTCATTTTGATCTGAAATTTTAAAGGAATGATTTTAAGAAGTAAAACTAAATTCTGTAAAAATTTAGAGTTTTTAGTCAAGTAGATTATTTTATACAATTTTTCAAAATAAGGATTAAGTTGAGTCCAAAACCAGAATTTACTATTCATATGGTCATTTTGCTAATATTCCTTTTGGATTAGGTTGTGAAGAGGTTGAATTGCCCTAACCTAAGTGTTGAGGATTCTTGGAAGAGTAAGTGTATAGATTGGTGTGAGTTGGTTTTAAGGTAAGTACAAACTACATTATTGCATACATTCATATGATGTTGAGACTTAACATACATTTGATTGTAAATGCGTTAAGAAATCTAATGCATTGTTAATGCATATTAATAATGTATGTTTGGTATAATGTGAATGTTGTGATGAGCATGTAAAATGTGTGTTAATGCCATTGGTTATATACACTTGAGTGATGAATTGATTAATGTGATTTGAGATATAATGAGATGTAAAACCAATGTATTTGGTTATAATGATGTAAATAAGATGGTTGAAGCATATTTGCCTATATGATGATGAAATGAAATATGGAATATGAAATGTGAAAGATATGATGATTGTGTGCCTAATATGTTAATTCAATTTTCAGAGTTCTGGGTTTGGCGGCATGCCTATGAATCACTGGATAGGTGAAAAGACCGGGTCGTAAGCCGATTCCAGTTAAAAAATGTGAAATGATAAATGTGAAATATGATGTTTTTGGGGTGAAAAGACTGGGTCGTAAGCCTCAAAAATAGTAACAGTCTAACCGGGATGAGGATTTCCTCGGTTCTAACCGGGTTGAGGTCCAAGAGACTGGGTCTGTTACGCTATCCATGGATAGAGATATATATATATATTGCCTACGGGCTTGATGATTGTGATTATGGACCAAAGCAGTAACTCTGAACTTTGAATAACATATTAGTGTATTTTGGGCCCATGCTTGTCTTTGTTTTTAATGTGAATCATGAATGTTTTGATTAATTATTAAATAATGTAAGATTGTGAAATATAATATTCTTTTAAATTGTTTATGAAACTTGATTGTGTGACATTAGCATTGCATTGAGGCATAATATTATGGTTGTTTGTACCACTAAGCCATTGGCTTAGCGCGATTGTGGTTTATCGCGCAGGTGACAGGGTGGAACCGGAGAGTTCCTCTAGACCGAGTAGAGTTTAGATTCTGAAGTGTGAATAGTGGGCTTAAAGATCAAAGACTGAATGCCAAACATGTATAAACTTTATGTTTTGTAAAACTTGAGTTTTGATGTATATGAATTTGTAAATATTGTTACTTTACGCTGCATAGTGAACAAATATTTTATCTACTGTGTTTCATAATAAACCTTTACTTTATTTTGTACTAGAAGTGTAAATCCTTTTTGCAGGTTGTAGTTGAGGTTATAAGGGGGATTTATTGGGAGTGTACTGAGAATGATTTTGTTTGCATTGGTTTGTGTAAAAATGTTTTCAAAAATCAGAAAAAAAAACCAGTTTTGTCGACACTTGGGACTCAATTTCTAGGCGAAACTATGGTAAAATTTCTGTAAAAATCGGAACTAAAATTTGACTAAGTAAAATTGGTAGCAACATTAGGATAGTGTGGCGCCTCTACTCAGCTTACACACGTAGGTCGGGAAGGGGTGTTACAATTTTTGGTATCAGAGCCAAGGTTTGAGATTCTCAACCTAGGTGAATTGTAAGAAAAAGAATATTTTGATTTTAAAAGTTGGTTTTGAATAAAATACATGTCTTGGTATGGCAGTCTTTGATCTTTAATGAGGAATATTCTACTGTGTTTGCAGATATAGGTAGTAATGGAGTCCCATTCACGTCAGACTATATAAGGAAGTGCTGAGAGTGTAGCTCCAGGAGAGAGTAGAGATGGAGCTAGAGTTGAGAGGGTTAGTGAGGCATCTGTTTCTGTGCCAGAGAGATCAGCTACGGAGGAGGTTCCGCCGAGTTGGCTAAGGCATGTGATAGAACTATTGAGGCCAGCTCCAGTGCAGCCCCCACCACCACAGCCTCAGGTGCCGGTAAGACATTATGATAAGTTGAGAAAATATGGGGCTGAAGATTTCTTGGGCACTACCGATCCTGCAGTGGCTGAGCAGTGGTTGGATAAAGTGCAGAGAATATTCATCCAGTTACAAGCTACTTCAGATGAAAAATTTGACAATGCCAGGTCCCTCCTACAGAAAGATGCCTATGACTGGTGGAAGATGGTTCCTCATGCCATGGATGATCCACCTACATTATCTTATGGTGATTTTCTGAGGGAGTTCGAGCAGAAATATACTCCGAGGGAGTATAAAGATATTAAGAAGATGGAATTCCTAAATTTGAGGCAAGACAACCGGACGGTAAAAGAGTATGAGATTGAGTATATCCGGTTGAGTCGATATGTCGGGGGAATTATTTCCGATGAAATAGACCGGTGCCGAAGATTTGAGGAGGGATTGAGGCCCTCTATCATGTGCATTGTGGCTGGTTCCCGGTACCAGGATTTTCTCAGCTTGTTGTAGCAGCTAGAAGTGTTGAGAGAGCACAGGGCATTGCAGCAGCTGCTACTGAGGAAGAGACCAGGGTAAGGAGACCCCAGTTTGAGGCAGGGTCTTCATCTATGAAGAGGGGTCGAGGAGGTTTTGTTCCGAGAACCAGTAGAAGCCAGAGACAGTCAGGCAGATCAGTTCAGTATCAGAGGCAGAGGCCGAGACTGACAGTTTCTGTAGCTAGTGCCCCGACTCCAGTGATTCAGAGGTCTACTCCACCTGTATGTGAGCATTGTGGTAAGACCCATGGGGGTGTTTGTTGGAAGATTGGTGGATCAGCTGGGTGTTTTAGATGTGGGTCACCAGCTCATTTTGTTAGAGATTGTCCTGAGATGCAGGAGTATAGGCAGGCTGATACTGCAGCTTCTCGACCTAGTGTCAACAGAGGTGGTCGAGGGGGCAGAGGTTTCAGTAGAGGTGGTAGACCTGGGTTTAGTCAGAGAGGAGGATCTTCATCCAGGGGCAGCAGGCCAGATGAGGCCGGATCTTCTCAGAGAGTATATGTGATGCAGAGGCAGCCGGATGCTTCAGCAGTTATAGCGGGTGCATTTTCTTTATTTGGCATTTCAGTACTTGCTTTGATTGATCAAGGATCTACTCATTCATACATAAGTGCATCTATCTTGCCTGTGTCTGAATTGCATTCAGAGTCCTTAGGATTTGATGTCTTAGTGACCAATCTTTTAGGACATAGTGTTGTGGTGAGTAAGGTGCATTGTGATAGTGTTGTTGTGGTGCAAAGTGAGGAGTTTCTTGGTGATTTAATTGAAATGCCTTTTAAAGAATATGATTTGATCTTAGGCATGGATTGGTTGTCTAAGCATGGAGCTGTAGTGGATTGTCAAAAGAAATGTGTTACTTTGAGAATTGGTGATGGTAGAAGTATATTAGTATCTAGTGAACAGAGACAACTTGCATCCTTGTTGGTTTCAGCTGTTTCAGCCAGAAAGTTGATTAGAAAAGGGTGTGATGCTTATCTTACTCATGTTTTGGATACCAGAGGAATGGGTTCTCAACTTGATAGTATACCCACAGTTGCTGAGTTTTCAGATGTATTTCCAGAGGAGTTGCCAGGGTTACCCCCTGAGAGAGAGGTTGAGTTTGGTATCGATTTGTTGCCTGGTACCACTCCCATCTCTATCACTCCTTATCGAATGGCACCTGCTGAATTGAGAGAGTTGAAGGTGCAATTGCAGGAGTTGTTGGATAAAGGGTTTATTCACCTTAGTGTTTCTCCGTGGGGAGCTCCTGTGTTGTTTGTGAAGAAAAAGGATGGTACTTTGAGATTGTGCATCGATTATAGGCAATTGAACAAAGTAACTATCAAGAATAAGTATCCTTTGCCCCGAATTGATGATCTCTTTGATCAGTTGAAGGGAGCAGCGGTGTTTTCCAAAATTGATTTGAGATCAGGGTACCATCAATTGAGGGTTAGAGCTGAAGATGTTTCTAAGATAGCTTTCCGCACAAGATATGGGCATTATGAGTTCTTGGTAATGCCTTTTGGATTGACGAATGCACCTGCAGCTTTCATGGATTTGATGAATAGGGTGTTTAGGCCCTATCTGGATCAGTTTGTGGTGGTTTTCATCGATGATATTTTGGTGTATTCACGTAATGAGGAAGAACATGACAAGCATCTGCGAATTGTGTTACAGATCTTGAGAGAGAAGCAGTTGTATGCTAAGCTGTCAAAGTGTGAGTTTTGGCTTGACCAAGTAACTTTTCTCGGTCATATAGTTTCAGCAGATGGTATAAGAGTCGATCCAAGTAAAGTTGAAGCTATTTTGAATTGGAGTCCACCAAAGTCAGTGACTGAAGTTAGAAGTTTTCTGGGTTTGGCAGGCTATTATCGAAGGTTTGTGAAAGGTTTTTCTTTGATAGCTACTCCACTCACCAGATTGCTTCGAAAGGGAGTTAGATTTGTGTGGACAGATCAGTGTCAAGCTAGTTTTGGTCAGTTGAAAGAAATGTTGACTCAAGTACCTGTTCTTACTTTACCCATGGAAGATAAACCTTATGTAATTTACAGTGATGCTTCACATAATGGTTTAGGATGTGTCTTGATGCAAGAGGGTAAAGTTGTAGCTTATGCTTCTCGGCAGTTGAAGTCGCATGATCTCAATTATCCAACACA
Organism: Garcia nutans; assembly: GCA_947685225.1. Lineage (NCBI taxonomy): Eukaryota > Viridiplantae > Streptophyta > Magnoliopsida > Malpighiales > Euphorbiaceae > Garcia > Garcia nutans. Next base: position 8,211,819 of record CANTUV010000013.1, read on the forward strand.
TGATCTAGAATTGGCAGCTATAGTATTTGCTTTGAAGATTTGGCGACACTACTTATATGGGGAGAAATGTTTTATCTATACGGATCATAAAAGTTTGAAATATTTGGGTGTCCAGAGGGAGCTGAATCTTCGGCAAAGGCGATGGTTAGAGCTGATCAAAGACTACGACTGTTTGATTGATTATCATCCTGGTAAGGCAAATGTAGTTGCTGACGCCTTGAGTCGGAAGTCTCTGGCAGGTTTGGCTGTTTTTTCGCTCTCGTTGCTTGTTGAGTTGAGAGCGTTACATGCTAGTTTTGAAGCATGTGATGATGGTGCATTGTTTGCTCAGTTACAATTGAGACCAGTATTGTTGGATCAGATTAAGGAGGCTCAATTGAAAGATGAGAAAATTCAGAAGATTGTTTCAGATTGCCAAAACGGGGAGAGCCGAGATTTCTTTGTGAGAATTGATAGTAGCCTTTGGTTTAAGGATAGATTGTGTGTTCCTGATAATGATAGTTTGAAAAAGGTTATTTTGGAGGAACCACACCAATCGGTTTTTACTATGCATCCGAGAAGTACAAAGATTTACCATGATTTGAAACAGCATTATTGGTGGTCAGGTATGAAGAGAGACATAGCGGAATTTGTATCCAAATGTCTCACTTGTCAGAGGGTTAAAGCTGAGCATCAAGTTCCAACTGGGTTGCTTCAACTTTTATCAGTGTCTGAATGGAAATGGGAGAGAATCACAATGGATTTTGTCTGGTTTGCCTATGACACAGAGGAAGCATGATGCCATTTGGGTGATTGTTGATAGGTTGATAAAGACAGCTCATTTTCTTCCGGTTGGGATGGACTTTTCACTTGAGAAGTTAGCTGAGTTGTACATCAATGAGATAGTAAAGTTGCATAGAGTCCCAATTTCTTTAGTGTCTGATCGAGATCCTAGATTTACTTCAAGATTTTGGAAGAGTTTACATGGTGCTTTGGGTTCTCGATTGCATTTTAGCACTGCTTTTCATCCGCAGACAGATGGGCAGTCAGAGAGAGTGATACAGATTATCGAGGATATGTTGAGAAGCTGTGTCATTGATTTCTCTAGAAGTTGGGACATATTTTTGCCACTTGTAGAATTTGCTTACAACAACAGTCATCAATCAAGTATTGGAATGGCACCATTTGAGGCATTGTATGGAAGAAGATGTAGAACATCTTTATGTTGGAATGAAATTGGAGTGGGCAAGTTAATTGGTCCTGATTTGATTAAAGAGACTGAAGAAAAAGTGAAGATGATTCGGGATAGGTTGAAAGCAGCTTCAGACAGACAAAAGTCTTATTCAGATTTGAAGAGGAGAGACATAGAGTTTGATGTTGGAGATAAAGTATTTTTGAAAGTGTCTCCTTGGAAAAAGATATTGAGATTTGGTCAAAAAGGGAAGCTGAGTCCTCTTTTCATTGGACCGTATGAGATATTAGAAAGAGTTGGACCAGTTGCTTATCGTCTTGCTTTGCCGCCTGAGTTGGATAGAATCCATAATGTCTTCCATGTTTCTATGTTGCGAAGGTATAGATCTGACCCATCTCATGTTTTACCAGTTGAATCTATTGAGGTGAGTCCGGATCTAACTTTTGAAGAAGAACCAATTGCTATTTTGGCACATGAAGTGAAAGAGTTGAGAAATAAGAAAGTGCCACTTGTAAAGGTTCTATGGAAGAATCATGGTAGAGAAGAGGCAACTTGGGAGAGTGAGCAAGCGATGCGAGATCAGTATCCTCAACTGTTTCAGACTTGATATCAGGTAATTTCAAGGACGAAATTTCTTTTTAGAGGGGGAGAATTGTAATATCCCAAAGTGTGCCCTAGAAGTTTTGATATAATTGTTGTTTTATTTGAATTAAATGTATATGTGTAATTGGAAAGAAAAAGAATTAAGAGAGAGTTTATATTTTGTATATATGGAAATATATATAACATATATACAAGTCAAAATGGATGGTCAAAGGAAGAAGATATTTAATTTGTTATTTGTGAAATTACTAAAAAGGAAAGTAAGGGAAAGGGAGCTAAAATAAATAGAAGATGGTATTTAAGTAATTTCTTATTTGGAATACTTGGTGGAGGTTTAAAGAGATGAGAAATTTGACTTTGTCTCTTACACTTTGTCATTTTCTTTTCTTTTCTCTTTGTGTTGGCCGGACATCAAGGAAGCAAGAGAGCAAGTGAGGGTTTTTGAATTTTAAGAGCTAATTGAAGGAAGAATCAAGTGATTGAGTTGGAAAATTTTGAAGTTTCATCAACTTTGGTAAGTTCTCTCTTGATTTCCCTTGTTTTATTTGAGTTATGATTATGTTTGAAAGTGTTGAAATTGAATTAAAGATAAGAAGTTAGGTTGGTGTTGGTGATGGAAGAGTAAGAGTTGTGTTTAGTGAAGTTGAAAGCATAGAATACATGAGTTTGGTACTTTAACCATTGAACTCCTTTTGAAATTTTTTTTGTTTTACAATTAGTAAATACTGTGACTTATATGATTTTTAATTAAATATAGAAAAACGTTCTTGAAGTGAATTTTTGATATGTTGATTTGATTTTGGAATGGTTATGATTTTGGAAAGATTATTTTTATTAGACCTGTTCCAGCAGGTACCTTGACTGAGACAGCTATCTTTCGGGATTTTTAATAAAATGTAGAAAAATAATATCCAATTGAATTTTGGATATGTTGTTGCATAGTGAGTCTAGTATTTCAGAAAAATAATTTGGAACCACGTTGATTGAATTTAATTTACGGAATTCACAAAGTTCAGAACTGCTGCCAGGATGCAGGGCAATTGGAGCAGTCTGGTTGGGTGAACTATTTGACTAAGATTTTGTGTTCAGTTTGATCTGAAATTTTAAAGAAATAATTTTAAGATGTAAAACTAAATTCTGTAAAAATTTTAGAGTTTTTAGTCAAGTAGATTATTTTATACAAATTTTCAAAATAAGGATTAAGTTGAGTCCAAAACCAGAATTTACTATTCATATGGTCATTTTGCTAATATTCCTTTTGGATTAGGTTGTGAAGAGGTTGAATTTCCCTAACCTAAGTGTTGAGGATTCTTGGAAGAGTAAGTGTATAGATTGGTGTGAGTTGGTTTTAAGGTAAGTACAAACTACATTATTGCATACATGCATATGATGTTGAGACTTTACATATATTTGATTGTAAATGTGTTAAGAAATCTAATGCATTGTTAATGCATATTAATAATGTATGTTTGGTATAATGTGAATGTTGTGATGAGCATGTAAAATGTGTGTTAATGCCATTGGTTATATATGTTAGTAAATCGAGAAGAATCTGCAACCCTTTTTTCCGCAGTGGAAAACAAAAAATATCTTTCGATTTATTCCCAGGATCCATGTGATCCATTCAGTTCGATAAAAGAGATTCAAAACTAACCTTTTGTGTAGCTTCAAATTGATTAACAGATACTGCCTTCTGAAGACGAACACCCTCTAGCGAAGTCCACATGAACGTACGCTGGTCTGAGTGCTAGCTCACCAACGGCAGTGGCTGAACCTTTTCAAAATGAAACTAGGGTTTTTAGATTTTTCTCTTCTTTCGTTTTCTTTCAAAACGAATAATTGATCAGATCATCATCCCTCTAGCCCTTTTAAAACCGTTTAAAAGACTTTCCTTGTCAAAACCCTAACTGTCCGTATCCTATATGGACCCACATTTTTAATAATTATTATCTAATAATAATTATTATAACAATATTATTATTAATATCTAATAATAATAATAATAACAACAACAATAATAAAAATATAATTATTGTTATTTAAGTACAGCCTACGTTCTATGTGTGTGGCCCGATAGGCTCATATTAACTGGTAGTGTATTTCAATCTCTATTGAAATGCACAAATCATAATTGGCCTCTAGCAAGACATTACGACTACCCAATTAATCATGAGAATCATTATAAATGAAAACCTGAAATGGGGAACAAAGTGGGAGACAATGCCTTGTGCTTGCTAAAAGAAATATTAAGCAAAGAAATAGTGGGGAACAAAGTGAAATGGTGTGAGTTGGAAGGCATGGGTGTTGATTTTTGAAGGAATTAAATAGAGAAGAGGAGGAAAAGGGAGGTAGTTCTTGGTTGTTCTTGAACAATTTCTGGAAAAATGTGGGAGAGGGAGAGAGTGACACTCTCCCATATCCCTTCACCTCCAACCTCCATTTCCATCCTCTCCACCTTCTCCATCTTCCATTGACAGGATCTTTGAGGTTCTTTGGGATAAATTGGGTTAACAAGCTCTTGAAGGTTGAAGAAGCTTCATTGAAGGGAGTGGTTGTAACACCCCCACATTCAATATATGCACACTACAAACACCACAATGTAGTATACATGCACTAAACATAGGGATGCTACAGATTTTCTTTACATCCAAAACATTTTAAACAATACCATAATCTTTCAGTTGTATACATTATAGAAAAATAAGTAATCAAGTTGTAATACAAAACCAAATAGATATATTTACATTTAGATAATACGCAGCGGAATTTTATAAAATATTTACATGTATAAACTCTTTCAAATCCATGTTTATAGTTATACATATATTTACATTAAAACCAATACTTTACAAAATATAAAAGAAATATACATGATTGGCAAGTCTCTTCTGATCTTTAAGTTCCAAATCAACACTTCAACGTCTACTCTCACTCGGTCTCGAAGAACCTTCAGGTTCAACTCTATCAACTCTATCACCTGCGCGATTAAACACTATCGCGCTAAGCCAAGGGCTTAGTAAGATAAAACATGCTAATGGTATGCTTTAATGTAATGCAATGCCACATATGTTATTGATAAGATCAACATCATAAATATAAAGTTAACCACATAATTATGCATTTCACAAATCATAGTCATATGAGCATACCACATTTCAACATCTTTCCACATTCATCATTAATCAATCATACTCAATATACAACATCTCATTTCATTAACTCATAACATTATTTAGGACATTCATATAACCTTGACACCTATGGGCCCAACAAGTATTTAATACGATATTCAGAGTTCAGAGTTACTGCTTTGGTTCATAATCACAATAATCACGCCCGTAGGCAATATATATACATGTATCTCTATCCATGGATAGTGTAACAGACCTAGTCTCTTGGACCATCAACTCAACACATATGAGGAGATCCTCAACCCTGCAAGACTGTTACAAATCATATATCTCATATTCACAATTCTTATAGTGTAACAGACCCAGTCTCTTGGACCATCAACTCAACACATTTGAGGAGATCCTCAACCCAGCAAGACTGTTACCTTTCATCATTTCTTAGGCATGCCACCCAAATCCAGAACTCTGAAACTGAATAACATATTAAACAAACAATTCATTTATTATATAGTTACCATTTCAATTCTCAAATTCTCATCACATTTAGGCAAACATGCCTTCTTTCTTTCAATATCATCATCATAGCCAATCACAATGGCTTTACATCACATTTCACCTCTTATTTGAATCATCATAGCATCTTTGATATAACATTTCAATATACATTATTCATGAAACACATAACCATTCACAATGCATAACATAACATTGTTCAATCTCAACAATGCAATTAGGGCAAAGAATAATTTATATCATTCATAGCTTTAAGATCTTCCATATGCATTTGTTTAGGTCAATCATTGTTTAAATGTGTTTAGGTTTAGGTTTAGGTACCAACTTACCTTAAAAGGACCAAAACAATACAAATAGAACAAAGTATAAAAACCCTAACTCACACATTTGAGGGACACGGGCAGCCACTTGAGGGACACGGCCAAGCTTGTGGCCGTGTCTCTCAACCTAAATTGACAGTAGGCAACACGGGCAAGGGACACGGCCAAGCTTGTGACCGTGTCTCTCAACCAACAAATCACAGCAGCAGACACGGGCATAGGACACGGCCAAGCTAGTGGCCGTGTCTCCCAACACCAAAAATCCAGTAGTGAACACGGGCACTAGACACGGCCGTGTCTCTCTCAAAGCAATCCAACACGCCCAAAATCAATTGGCTTGGCCGTGTCTCTCCTTTGTTTTGGCCGTGTCACTCAAATACACAACCCTAAAAATGGCCAACACCCTTCTAAAAGCATTTACACCCTTTTTACACAACAATCATCTCATTCAAAAGGATACAATTCATGTTATAAACACATATCTTACATATTCACCCTAGTAATCACAATAACCATACATTAAATTCATACCAAACCAAAACCCTAAAAATACAACATCACTCCCATTTTCTCAAAATCAATCTCCACCTACTTACCATCTTCAATCCAAAACCATTAATAATTAACTCTTTGGCTTATAATCAAATTCAACACATTACAACCACATCAAATCATCATATCAACAAATCACAATTTCTTTTAAACCCAACTTCAAAATTTACAAAGGAAAAACAAGAGATTTCTTACCTTAAATTATAACACTTCTTGAATCAACACTTGATCACTTCAATCTTCCTACAATTGGAGCTTACTCTTCAAAGTCTTCTCTTTGTCTCTTTGCTTTCCCTTTGTCTACGAGAAATCAGCCAAAATGCAAAAGAAGAAGAAAATACATGGAGGAAATAAAGTCAACCCCACTTTAAATCTCCACCAAGAGATTTTATCCAAGTAATTACCAAAATGCCCTCAATCAAATAACTAACCTTTTGTCTCTTCTAAGCCCTTATATGTAATTGCACATTCCACAAAAATATCTTCTTGCATTGACTCTATATTTGACCAATTTATATGTTATATATATCATCATATACACAACATATACATTTGTCTCTAAACCCTATTTCTTTCCCCAAAACACACATATTCACAAACATTCACTTTCCAATATATACCAACAACAACAATAACAACAACATCAACAACATAATCAAAACTTCTAGGGCATATATGAGGATATTACAGTGGTGACTTGAGAAAGCTCCATTCTATCTTCCAAAGGCAAAATCAATTGAAGAGTTGGTGACTTGAGAAAGCTCCATCCAAAGGTTTGGTGACTTGAGAAAGCTCCATTCCACATTGCAAGGGGAATCAACCATTGAAGAGGGCTTGAGTTCTTCATCATACATCAAGTGGAGCTAGGAGGAAGACTAGCAATCCTACTCTTGGCATCTTCACAAGGGGTTTTTCTATTCTCTCTTTTAATTCATTTCTTATTGTTGTTGTTGTATTAAGAATATTGATATTGCAATGGACAATTTGTATTTGTTTTCTATTGAGTTGAATTAATGTTTAAAATTGATGATGTTGAGCTAAATACCCATGCCTAGGGTTTGTAGTATATTTGGTTGAATGTTTTGATTTGATATTTCCATTTACATTCCTTGTTGATTGGTTGATTGTATTGCATTAAATGCTAGGTTGATAGATTAGCTACCTATTGATCTTTGAATATTGGATGACGGACCGAGAGGTAAAATCCGATATCGGAACTATATAATCGACCACCCTATGAATGAATTAGAAATATAAGTTCTAGGGTTTCATTAATTTGATAATGTGAAATAATTGGTTATTGCTAATTCATGAATGTGAGAATTAATGGATGAGTAATTGACTAATTAACCTTAAGGAACAAATTAATTACAAGGTTATGTTAATGGATAATTGAGAATTGAGCTTTGATTGAATGGACCTATAACCCTAGGCACATTCCCAAGAATCGATTCGATCTTGTACAACCATCACACATAACTCCACGCACGTTAATTTTAGGTTTAAATTATTCTTTCCACAATTCCAAACAATGAGCACTCTAGCATTTAAATACTTGTCAATTAAGCTATTACGAACCACACCTTCTTGGGGAAACGACCTTGGGGCGATCACCTTTGCTACAGCTACCTCGTATACTTGCGAGTGAAGCTTTGTAGTAGTACTTAATTTGAGCGCAACAAGTTTTTGGCGCCGTTGCCAGGGAGGGTTGTCGTAGTAATAATATTTTGATTTTTTTTTATTTAATTGTTTGTTTGTTTTCTTTGAATTGTTTGTTTGTTTTGTTTGATTTTCTTTCAATTTAATTATTTGTTATTTTCTTTAAGTTGCTGAGTGCCTTGTGTAAAGATGCAGTTTTCAAGGCACGGGGGAGTTTATGATAGGAACGATGATTCTAAAATGGCATGGCAATTAGCAGAATTGACGAATCAACTTAAGGTGCTAAATGCAAGAGGAAAAGCACCTATGCCACGCCAAGAGATATGTGCAGCATGTGGCAATGTAGGCCATAGTGCAACCACGTGTTCAATGGGTTTTGGACGATACCAAGAATAGCAAGAGGAAGAATATGACTACCAAGGTTTCCAGCAAATGGGTAGAAATGACGCATATTCCAACCTTATAATCCCAGCTGGGGAAGCTAATCAAATTTTTCTTGGGAAAATCAATAGCAAATTCCACCTCATAATTTTTTTCAACCTTACCAAAGAAATCCTTACTCTCAAGAACAATATTCAAATCAAGAGTACCTTAAGCCACCAACATTAGAAGATAGTTTGAACGCCTTCATTCAAACTAGCACACGAAACCAAGATCACCTTAAGGAACCCACCTTAGAAGATAGTTTGAATGCCTTCATTCAAACTAGCGCGCAAAATCAAAATCACCTTAAGGAACCCACTTTGGAAGATAGTTTGAATGCCTTCATTCAAACTAGCTTACAAAACCATGATCAATTCGAGAAATCCATAGTGGAAGATGATTTGAATGCTTACCTTCAAATTAGCACACAAAATCAGGAAGGGAGCAATGAGAGGTTTGATTCTTTGGAGGAATCATTGAAGAGGGTGGAAATGCAAGTTGGGCAACTAGCACATTAACTCCAAGCACAACAAAATGAGGAATTTCCTAGCCAATTGGAGCAAGTCAAGGTAATCACAAACTTGACGAGTGAACAAGTGATATATAACAGTTTTTGTGATTCCTTTGATGCAGGGACTAATCAAGAAGACAATGGTGAGGAAATGCTGCCCAACATGGAGAAACAAAGTCAATCAAAGGAGGAGGAGAATTTGGACTCACCAACTTCATCACATTTGTATGAACCTCTAAATCCTTTACAACCAATTTCATTTCCAAGTAGGTTGAAAGAAGAGGAGCAAGGTAAGCAACTTTCTAACATCTATGATATGCACTCCCAAGGAGAAAGTGGAAATAAGCTTGAGATGGGTATGCCTTTAGAAGAAGAGCATGAAATGCCCAATTTAGAAATTGAGGAGTGTAAGCAAGTTTTAGATGCTGAGGTTGTTGAGAGGGGACTTGACATTGTTAAAGTGGATGAAGAAGTGATTCAACCAAACTTGGTTGAACTTAAAGAGTTCCCAAAAAATCATCTCCTCTACTCTTGGTGGTGAAGAAGAGCATACAATGGATAGAACCATGCTACACAATGAAATAGGATTTTACAACGTTCCTATAGCACGGGAGGATCACCCCGAGGCGACCTTAACATGTCCCTTTGAGACATATTCTCTTTAAGGAATACTATTTAGGGGTTGCCGTACATCGAGTATATTTCAAAGTTACATGTTGTTCATCCTCTCAATCATGGGCTCCAATTGTATTATGGGTGGAAGGAGCCCTACACATCGTATATGGGAACGATGGAAATCAGGTTTCATCTAAACCCTCCCTGTAGTATGCATGCTCACATTGAGGACAATGTGAATCTTTAAGTGTGGGGTGCATTTTGTGTTTTATGTTTTTACTTTTAATTGCATTTTGTGTTTTTGTGTTTTTACTTTTAATTTGTTTTTGTTTAAGTTTTAGTTAATGTTTTTAATATTTTTCCTTGAATAAATGAATTTTAGAAAGTTCAATTGTTATAAATTGTTGTTAGATGACCTTTGAATTTTTGAAGCATGAAATTGAGAATTGAGTAGAATTGGTGCTTATTGTCAATTTTGTTGGTTTTTCTTTGCATTGCCATTAACCTAGTGAGAAATTAAGCCATCAACTTATCATTATTGTTGTGGGTGAACATCTTTGATTGATGATTTGCTAGAACTTGCTTTAACATACATTTTAAGATTACATAAAAATTTCAATTAGGCATCAGGATGATTAAGGTAATTAGGTGAACCCACTTTGGCTTAAAAAAAAAAAAACCAACCCTATTTTTAACCTTAGTTAGCCAATTTTGAGCTTATTTTATTTTTCTCCTTTTCTTTCTTTTTCACAACACCATTAGCTTGAACCTTGTTGTTTAACTCTTACCCTTTCATTAGGTCAAGAGCATTTTAAGAGCGTTTATGACCGAGTGTTGTGTTGAATTAAGTGTGGGGTTAAATTTAGTAGGTTTAAGATTGCAAAGCAAAATAATAAAAATATAAAAAAAGAAGAAAATAATAATAATAAAAAAAAGAAAAATAAAAAAAATATATATACAATAATAAGAATAATTGTTATTCTTGTTGAAAGGGTTAGAATGTATCATTACAAGATTTAATAAGTGAGTTCCCTTGAAAAGCTCTTTAATGTCAAAGGGTAGATGAGAGGAAGATGTTTTGGGATTGTTGGGTTATATATATAAATGGTTACTTCATTCTTGAAGTGCTCTTGAACTTAATGATTAAGATCACATTTCCTAAATGTCATGCCTTTACCTTAGCCCCATTACAACCCAATAAAGACCTTTTGATTGATGCTTGATTGTTATTTTGTGGTGGAGATTTGATTGATAAGCAAGCCTATGGCAATAATCTTTCATTGATTGTTATGAGTGTAAACACCACCATGATCAAACACTTGTAAGAGTTGGTGAGGGAGTGACAACATTGGTTATGCATGGAAAGCCACTTAATTGCATTGGTGTCGATTTTGTTTGATTCGATATTGATTGCAGATTTAGGGATAGGGAAGTCTTGATGCATCTTTATAACTCTTGAACTTAACAAAATTTATCTTATTAGTGTGTTTTTAATTAATGTTTTGATTGATTTTTGTTTTAAGTTTGCTTAAATTGTTTGTTTTAGGTTTAGGTGCAAAAACACCCTTGGAAGATCAAAACAGTGAAAGAAAAGCATGAACCAAGCAAGACATGGCTAAGCCAAGCAAGACATGGCCATGTCCCTCAAAAGAAATTCAAGGCAGAAGTAGACACATTCAGAGACACGGCCAAGCCACTGGCCGTGTCTCATACAAAGGGCAAATCAAAGAATAAGCCAAAGAAGAGAAGGAAAAGAAGGAAAATGAGCAACAGGAAGAGACACACCCAGGTGACACGGCCAGCAAGCTTGGCCGTGTCCCATTTCATGCCTAAGACAAGAGAGCAAGCAAAGAAGGAAAGAAAAGAAGTAGAGATGGACACCATCAAGGGACACGACCAAGACACTGGCCGTGTCACATGACACAGCCGTGTCCTTGGCCGTGTCTCACAAGGAGAAAACAAACAGTGAGGGACACGGCCAGAAGCTTGGCCGTGTCCCAAGAAAGAAAATCAAGAGACATGGCCAAGCTCCACATGGCTTGGCATTGTCACCTCTCACTACCAAAGAAAATAAAGAAAGAAAGAAAGAGAGCCACTCTTGGCTTGGCCGTGTCACACCTGAAAAATCTGATTTCTTTTGCACGAAGTGGGGAACAAAGTGGGAGACAATGCCTTGTGCTTGCTAAAAGAAATATTAAACAAAGAAATAGTGGGGAAAAAAGTGAAATGGTGTGAGTTGGAAGGCATGGGTGTTGATTTTTGAAGGAATTAAATAGAGAAGAGGAGGAAAAGGGAGGTAGTTCTTGGTTGTTCTTGAACAATTTCTGCAAAAACGTGGGAGAGGGAGAGAGTGACACTCTCCCTTATCCCTTCACCTCCAACCTCCATTTCCATCCTCTCCACCTTCTCCATCTTCCATTGATAGGATCTTTGAGGTTCTTTGGGATAAATTAGGTTAACAAGCTCTTGAAGGTTGAAGAAGCTTCATTGAAGGGAGTGGTGACTTGAGAAAGCTCCATTCTATCTTCCAAAGGCAAAATCAATTGAAGAGTTGGTGACTTGAGAAAGCTCCATCCAAAGGTTTGGTGACTTGAGAAAGCTCCATTACACATTGCATGGGGAATCAACCAGTGAAGAGGGCTTGAGTTCTTCATCATACATCAAGTAGAGCTAGGAGGAAGACTAGCAATCCTACTCTTGGCATCTTCACAAGGGGTTTTTCTATTCTCTCTTTTAATTCATTTCTTATTGTTGTTGTTGTATTAAGAATATTGATGTTGCAATGGAAAATTTGTATTTGTTTTATATTGAGTTGAATGAATGTTTAAAATTGATGATGTTGAGCTAAATACCCATGCCTAAGGTTTGTAGTATATTTGGTTGAATGTTTTGATTTGATATTTCCATTGACATTCCTTGTTGATTGGTTGATTGTATTGCATTAAATGCTAGGTTGATAGATTAGCTACCTATTGATCTTTGAATATTGGATGATGGACCGAGAGGTAAAATCTGATATCGGAACTATATAATCGACCACCCTATGAATGAATTAGAAATATAAGTTCTAGGGTTTCATTAATTTGATAATGTGAAATAATTGGTTATTGCTAATTCATGAATGTGAGAACTAATGGATGAGTAATTGACTAATTAACCTTAAGAAACAAATTAATTACAAGGTTATGTTAATGGATAATTGAGAATTGAGCTTTGATTGAATGGGCCTATAACCCTAGGCACATTCCCAAGAATCGATTCGATCTTGTACAACCATCACACACAACTCCACGCACATTAATTTTAGGTTTAAATTATTCTTTCCACAATTCCAAACAATGAACACTCTAGCATTTAAATACTTGTCAATCAAGCTATTATGAACCACACCTTCTTGGGGAAACGACCTTGGGGTGATCACCTTTGCTACAGCTACCTCATATACTTGCGAGTGATGCTTTGTAGTAGTACTTAATTTGAGCGCAACAATGCCCATGTCATTGGGTGTGTTATAGCTTTTGTAAGTCAGGAGTAATGGCACATTCAGTGACATGCCCATGTCTCTGTGTAACACACTTATACCCAATATACGTACACTATATATACCCAACATATGTAATATATGTATAGAGGATACAAGAATGTCACAACCATTTTTAATAATCAAATCATCATTTATTAAATCTGTATAATCTTAAAACATTCAACCGTTATCATATAAATAATAGTTGAGATATTACTTGCTAAAACATATATATATATAGCTTTATTACCAAAGGTTCAACCAAACATTTTGATAATTTGCAGAATATACATGTTTTTACATTAAAATATATTATAATATACATGAAATCAATATGTACACTAAATATAAAATATATACATGCTGGCAGTTTGTCTCTGATCTTGATGTTCAATAATCAACACTGCACTCACAATCTCAAGCCTAGACTTGACTCCGTCTAGTTGAACTATCCGGCTCAACCGGATCTACCCTATCACCTGCGCGATGAACCACAATTACGCTAAGCCAGAAGCTTAGTGGTACAAACTTTGATAACAATATAGTTCAAATTCAATGCTAATGCTCAACACATAAGTATAATATATCTCATAAGATTATATCATAATATCTTGATGAATTGCTCAATTGTTCCACAATTCATAATTCACATAAAAGCAAACACAAGTATGGGCCCAAAAGGATCTAATATGCCATTCAAATTCCAGAGTTACTGCTTTGGTCCAAGATAACAACATTTTTCTTGCCTGAAGGAGAATTATAATCACAATGAGGATTACCTCATATGTAACATCCCAACTAGGCTTCAAAGACTAGGCCCAACCCAGCTTCAAGGGTCTGCTACATCATGTAACACCCAACTAGGATTAAAGGACCAAGCCCAACCCATCATCAAGGGACGTAAAACCCATCTTCAAAGGACTGTTACGTCATAGGCATGCCGCTAAACACAAAACTCTAAAATTGAATAACATACTAGGTGTAGACCCTTAATTTTTGACCCAATCCGATCCAATATGCTTTATTTAGTCCAAAATGATTTTTGTTGTCTAATTGGTCTAAAATAATTTTAATTAAATAGTTTTTGCTTTATTATCTAATTTTTATTAATAAAAAATAAAAATAAACAAATAAAAATCAAAAAATAAAAATAAAAATAAAAATCAGAGTAAAAAAAAATCGGCAGCGAAAAGTGGCCGCGTGGGCCCGTCGGCCCAGCAGCAGCTCACCCGCAGGCCTGCGGGCGTTTCCCCTGCAGGAAATTCCTGCGGGCGAAATAACTTCCAGCAGGACATTCCTGCAGGCTGGCACGCCCACGGGCTGGTACGCCACGGGCCCGCTGCTACAGTTTTCGCCAGCGCAAATTTTTTTGACCCAAAATTTTGAAACCTAATCCAATTAGGTTTTAATTTCTTTTTTTATTAATATTAATTGCCTTGTGTAATTAGGAATAAGAAACCTAAAAACCATTATAAATAAGGACCATGAAGAACCAAATTAGGGGGAGGAAAATTTTTCATAGTAAGCTTGGGATTAGAAACCAAATCAAGGAAGGAAAAACAATAATTCAATTCAACTGATTTTTAAGGGAGTGGCAGCATGAATTAAGGGATTCAAAGGCAACAAAGTCTTGTCTTTGGAGCTAGTTCATCCAAGAGGAATTGTTTTTGGAGCAACTTACAAAAGAAGGTATGAAATTCTAAATTCTAATTTTTTACACAGTAGCTAAACTAGGGATTTTTTGTGTTTTTCAAAAGTTAAAATCTTAGAACTTTAATTTAGTTTTCCAAAGTTAAAAACACTAAAACGTGACCTTATTTTCTAAAAAGACTTAAAATTGTTATTTTTTTCTTCTTAAAGACCTTAAAACATTAATTGAACATATTTTTCAACAAAATCAAAATCAAATTCTGTTTCTATTAAAATTTTAAAGTATGTTCTATTTCATTCAAAAAGCCTTAAAAAACATCTTTTCTACTTATAAAAACTTCAATCCATTTGTTTAAATTCATAAAAACTTCATAAAATATCAAATTGATTTCTAAAACCCTAAAAGTCATTCACTACTCGAGACCCTAATTTCAAAACCCTAAAATCCAAAATTCAACTTTTAAACCTAAAATAATGAAATCTAATGCTTTTAAAATCTTAAACTCTAATTTTTATGAACCGTAATCCCTTTAAAACACAAAAAAAAAACATGAAAACCCAAAAATTGCACAGTAGCTTAAAATTCAATAATCAAAAATCACAAATTTAAGTATTTTAAGGTATTTAAAACCCTAGTTTCATGATTTCACCATTCAAACCTTAATTTGGTTAATCAAAGAATCTTACCAACCTTTTAAAACATAAAACCCTAATCTATTTTAATTCCATAAAGTCACAGTAGCTATAATTGAACTTTTATTTGCTTTATTCAATTCCATATTTATTTATACCTTGATTTATCTTTTATGCTTTAATCTATTTAATTTCAATACTTGATTTATTTAATTTATCATGGATGGATGTTTATTTTATTGATATTTAAATACTTTTGATGAATGATTTATTTATGATGAATAATTATTTATTTTTATCAATTAATTTAGATTTCCAAAAGTTGTAAGAGGTATGTTTCCACTTGGTGGACACCTCATTAGTTAAACATCATGTAATTTAATTTGCTTTTCTATTTTAGAACCTATGTAAAGGGCATGTTTCTACCTTTTGGTGGGTGTCCTATCAAGGCATGTGATGTAAGGACATGTTTCCATCCTTGGATGGGTGTCCATTTATTTGTTTTGTTTTGTTTGGACATTGTTTTGATTTTAATATAATGATGCTTTCTTTTTATTGTGTGTAGTATGGATAATGTTGTTATATTTAAGAATTTTATAATATTAAGACCTGTAAAGGAGGCCGGTTCCAATGAACCGGGCATTGTGGGGGTGCTAGGCCATTTCTCACCTTCCCCACGTGTACCCAACTTTTCGAACCCATTAGGGGGTTGGGGATTCCTTAGGAATCGAGTCATCCACCCCTTTCTTTTTTCCCGGCCCGTCTGAGTGGCGACTCCATTTTCTCTGAACTTAGGTCCGTGTTCTCTAAGGCCCCAAGCCTAAACAGTGCCGAAGTCACAAGAACCATTCCACCGGGAGTGGGGGCGAAAATCCCCGCTCACAGTGGCGACTCCATTGGGGATAAGAGAAGTTGATTTTGTTGGTCTTTATATTATTCTATTCTTTCTTATAATGATATTATCCATTGCATCATTTTAGATTGTATTGTGTGCGTAAGTTAAGACGCCCGTGTTACCCGTGTTGTGTTATGTAAGGGATACCATACTTTCACTCAAGGTATGGAGATCGAGCATGGCATAACCACTCATAGCCTCATACCATTTGGTATATACTTGCTATGGGAACCTAAGCCTTTTTACCCAAAGACTAAAGCTCATGTAATTGGCCTAGTTACTTTCCTTAGGTTTTACCCCAAATGCATGTTGTTTGATTATGGTTAATTTATCTATTCTTAAATCATGGCTTATTTGGTTTGTTCTTTTTCTAATATGACCTAAGTATATTGTAAGCTCAAAATAAATTTTTCTTTAAAGTCCAAAAGACCAAAGCTATTTTCAAAATTTTTCAAGATGGTCTTTGGACATAATACTTTTCTAAAAACAAATCAAAAATTCTTTTGCTCATGGCCCAAATACTAAGTCCAAAATCCATTTTTCTAAAATCTTTTACAATGGGCTTAGAAACAAAACTATTTTCACCCAACCTTTTCTTACAAAGAGCTTGCAAAAATATTTAGGTCAATTATGAAATACTAAAAATCAATTGTGGGCCTAGTTTACATTAAGAATAAATTAACCATGGGCTTGTTTTTGGCATGAACCATTAGTTACTCTTTTCAAGTGAGAAATCTATCTACAATAAACCTCTTAATTTATTTTTAATCCAATATAGCATAAAAGCTATTATAGTTGGTTGGATGGATTAAAACCTAATTAATAGGAATTATCATTGATTCCCATTTTTGAAAATATAACTATTGGTTGAAACGTCCAAGGGAATTATTCGAAAGCAAGATACCCCATGTTGGTATTTTGTTAACCATATACATTGGAAAAAGAGACTCGCCATTCATGTGTGGATGTTATAAGGTTATAAGGAACGTCCTAATTTGTCCTTGTTTGTCTATTGTTTGTGCATACATGCATACATGCATACATTTGCATCTCATATCATTAATCCTCTCTGGCTCACAGCCCTAGATTACGATAGTTCAAAAGCTTACAATCCGACCTACGCCGGAGATGAGATATCTAGCAACGACTCAATCACTTGCTCACCAAAAACAATGGAGCCCGAACAAATTCAAAGGATGGTGGATGAGGCCCTCAATGCCAAGATGGAAGAAATCAAAGAGGCCCTAGCTGAGACCATGAAGAACCAATTGACTGCAATCTTAGAAAATCATGCCGAGGCATCTGCTAGCACTAAGAAGCCAAAGGACAAAGGGAAGACAAAAGTTAATGAAGTGGCTTGTGATGATGAGAAGGTGATCATTGATGATGATGATTGGGCTCAATACTACCAAGATCTTCAAGATAAAAAGGAGCCAAAGGTTGTTGAGAAGGCAACTATTGAAAAGACTGAGACATCTGATATTGAAAAGATGATTGCTGATTTAGAAAAGAAATTTGAGAAAAAGCTAAAAACTGAAGAAATGTTCGAAGTTGATAAATTATTTGAGCTAGATGACGAGGTTCCATACAAGTTCAAGATGCCATCTTTTGCAAAGTATAATGGCACTGGAAATCCTCATCTCCATGTGAAGCAGTATATCACTGCCCTGCAATCTGCCCGAGCTACTAAGGCTCAAACTCTAAGGTACTTCATGCTCTCATTGGATCCTGCTGTCCAAAATTGGTTCAATACCTTAGATGATGGAACACAAAAGAGTTGGGATCTACTTTACAAAGCCTTCATCCAACAATATGGATACAATGTTGAAATGGAAGTTACCTTAATGGAATTTGAGTCCATTAGGCAACGATCAAATGAGAATTTTGTAGACTATGTCAAGAGATGGAGAAACATGGCTGCTTTACTCAACAAGAGGCCTGATGAATCCGATCAAATAAGGATGATTGTGAGAGGGGTGTTGCCTAATCTTCGTGAGAGGATGTCTCATACACTCATACATGATTTCAAAGATCTTCTCCAAGCTGGTCTACAAATTGAAGAGTGGGAAAGGGAGAAGAATCGCTTTTCAATAAAAAGGAATGAGAAAGGGAATTACCAGTCGGGCAATCAAAGCACACAAAAAGAAGTTGATGTTAATGCCACTAGTGAAAGAGGAATGAGGCAGTTTTCAGATCTGGGGAAGCCACTGTCTTGGGTTCTCAATAAGCTACAAAGGAAGGGATTGTTACAACCCTTGACTCCTCGTCCTTTGCCTAATCCTCTTCCATCTAACTTTGATATTAATGCATTTTGCCAATTCCATCAAAGGCCTGGACATGAAATGGACAATTGCATGAAGTTGAGACATGAGATCCAGAATTTAATTGATAATGGCATGTTGCCCCAGCCGGACAAGCCCAACACCAAAGATAATCCATTTCCAAGGTTCAACAGAGTGCTACCACCAACAACCTTTATGGTGGGAAAAGGATTGGAAGAAGTGTAATATCCTAATGTATGCCCTAGAAGTTTTGCATATTATTTTTGTTTGCTTAAATGGAATGTATATGTTATGTGATAAGAAAAGAAATTGGAAGAGAATGTTTATGTATTTGTGTTTTGGGAAAGAAAAGAGGGTTTAGAGAAAATTGTATATGTTGCTTATATGATAATATATATAACATATAAGTTGGTCAAAAGAGTGGTCAAGGGATGAAGATGTTTATTTAGTTATTGGTGAAATGACTAAAAAGGGCAAGTGTTTTAAAAAGAAACAAAACAATTTGTAGAAGGGTGTTTTGGTAATTGCTTTAATTGAAACACTTGGTGGAGAATAAAAGAAGAGTTAACTTTGTTTCTTGTGGTTCATTTCTTCTTTCTTCTTTGTGTGGTCGGCTCCTCCATAGACAAAGGAAATCAAGAGACAAAGAGAAGATCTTGAAGAGTTAAGCTCAAATTGAAAGAAGATTAAGTGATCAAGTTGATGATTCAAGAAGTTTTATAACTTTGGTAAGTTCTCTTTTGATCTTTTTGTTTATTTGATATGATGTTTGGATTTGATAGATGATCTAAGAGTGTGTTACTTGATTTTGATATGTTTAAGGGTGTTTGATTAGTTTGATCTTGGATTTTAAGGATAAGTTGAAGGAAAGAGTAAGTTGATTGGAGGAGATGATGTTGTGTTGTGTTTAGGGTTTTGAGATGATTTGGTGTTTTGTGTTTGATGTGTGTTTTGGTTTGTTTTTGGTGTTGTTGCAAGTTTAAGATGGTTTTTGGGTATGTTTTGTGAAGATTGTTTGAAGAGGATGTTAATGAATAGAAGTGTGTTGTTGAGTGTTTGGTTATTTTGGCCGGAATCTTGATTTGTGGCCGGACACGCCCATGAGCACGTCCAGGGTTTTTAGGCGTGTCAATTGTATTGGAGGCAGTGAGTTTGACACGATCAGTAACACGCCCGTGTTATTGAGTGTGTCATAGCCACTGTGAGATTTGAGAATTGACACGGCCAGGAGCACGTTCATGATGTTGGACGTGTTGTTAGGTTTGAGAGGCAGAAGGTATTACACGCCCAGGAACACGCCCATGTTGTTGAGCGTGTAAATGCTTCTGTGTTGTGGAGTTAGGGCACGGTCAGGAACACCCCCGTGTGGGTGAACGTGTCAAGTTTAGGGTTTGCCCTAGTTACTCTTAATTGGATTATCTCTTGTGTATCTCTAAGTAAGTGTATGTTATTACTTTTGGATTAGGTTTTGAAGCAAGTGATTGATCATTGATTTGAGAAGTGAAGAATCTTGGAAAAGGAAAGTATTTAGGGTTGTGTGATTTGTGATTGAGGTAAGTACAAAGTACATACTTGCATACATTCATATGATGTTGAGATTTAATCTACATTTGATGATATGGATGATGCATATAAATATTGATAATTTGTGTACAATGTGGAATGAAATGTTGATATTTATAAATGATGCTATGTGGGATATAATGTGATCATTGATGATGAATTACCTTAATGTTATGATTAAGGCATGTTTGCCTAAATGATGATGAGAATTGAGAATGGAAATGATAATTGAATAATAAATGAATTGTGTGGCTAATGTGTTATTCCATTTTTAGAGTTTGTTGTTGGTGGCATGCCTAATGATAGTAACAATCTCTTGAAGTTAGGTTGGATTTGATCCTTGAAGCCAAGTTGGGTTGAAGTTTAACATGTTTTACTCCCCTTGAAGCTTGGTTGGGTCTAGTCCTTGAAGCCTAATTGAGATGTTACAACCCTTGAAGCTAGGTTGGGTTGGTTCTTGAAGCCAAGTTGGGTTGATACTTAGCATGCTTTGTTCCACTTGAAGCTTGGTTGAACCTAATCCTTGAAGCCTAGTTGGGTATATGATATTGATAAATGTGATAATAAAACCAAAGCATTAACTCTGAAAATAGAATGGCATATTAGTGTGTTTTGGGCCCATGTTTGCCTTTGTTTAATGTGATTCATGAATGGTTATATGGAATGTAAAAGTATGTTGTTAGCTTTACATCTATGATGTTGTTTTTATTAATAAGGTGTGTGGCATTGCATTGCACTAAAGCATAACATTAGCATGATTTGTCTTACTAAGCCGTTGGCTTAGCGCGATAGTGTTAATCGCGCAGGTGATAGAGTTGAACCCGAGAGCTCTTCGAGACCGAGTGAGAGTAGACATTGAAGAGTTGATTTTGGGACTTAAAGATCAGAGAAAGCTGCCAATCATGTATAACTCTTGTATATTTTGTAAAGTATTGTTTATAATGTAAATATATGTATATTTGTAAATATTTTTTTTATATTCCGCTGCGTATTAAGTAAATGTATATATATATATCTATTTGTTTTATATTACAAGTTAATGACTTATTCTCTATAATGTATAATGAGAAAGATTATAATATCATTTAAAATGTTTTGAATGTTAATAAAATCCGTAGCATCCCTATGTTCAGTGCACGTATATTACATTGTGGAGTTTGTAGCGTGCGTGTATTGGATGTGGGGGTGTTACAGTTGTTTTGGTATCAGAGCCTAGGTTTGAGATTTTCAACCTAGGTAAAGTGTAAGAAAAAGAGTGTTTTGATTTTAAAACGTGGATTTTTGAATAACATACATGTTTGGCATTGGCAGTCTCTGATCTTTAATGAGAGGTATTCTGCTGTGTTTGCAGATATAGGTTGTGATGGATTCTCACTCACGTCAGTCAGTTGAGGGTAGTGCTGAGAGTATAGCTCCTGATGAGATTAGAGAGGGAGCTAGAGTGGATAGTGCTGGGGAGGCACCTACTTCGGTGTCGGGGAGACCAGTTGGTGAGGAGGTTCCGCCAGCTTGGCTTAGGCATGTGGTAGAGGCTTTGAGGCAAGCACCAGTGCAACCACCGCCACCACCCCCTCAGCCTTTGGTATCAGTGAGGCACTATGACAAATTAAGGAAGTATGGAGCAGAGGATTTCTTAGGTACTACTGATCCAGCTATGGCTGAGCAATGGCTAGATAAGGTACAAAGAATCTTCATTCAGTTGCAAGCCAGTCCAGAGGAAAAATTTGATTATGCAAGATCATTGCTACAGAAGGATGCATACGACTGGTGGAAGACAGTGCCACATGCTATGGATGATCCACCAACCTTGTCCTATGCAGATTTTCTAAGAGAGTTTGAATTGAAGTATACTCTGAGGGAGTATAAGGACATGAAGAAGATGGAGTTTTTGAGTTTAAAGCAAGACAACCGGTCAGTAACTGAATATGAGGTTGAATTTATTCGGTTGAGTCAGTATGCTGGGGGTATCATATCTGATGAGATAGATAGATGCAGGAGATTTGAGGAGGGATTGAGGCCCTCTGTCAAGTGTCATGTGGCTGGATCTAGATATCATGATTTTTCCCAGCTTGTGGCAGCAGCTCGGAGTGTGGAGAGAGCTCAAGTTATTGCAGCTGCTTCAGAAGAAGAGATCAGAGTGAGAAGACCACAATTTGAGGCAGGGTCTTCATCTGCTAAGAGAGGTAAAGGAAGTTTTGTTCCTCGGGTTAGTAGGAGTCAGAGACCAGCTGGTAGGTCAGTACAGTTTTAGAGGCGGAGATCTGGACCTGCAGCTACAGTGGCAAGTGCTCTGAACCCAGTAACTCAGAGATCCACTCCACCCGTATGCATTCATTGTGGCAGGCCACATGGTGGTACTTGTTGGAGGACTGGTGTGACAGGGGTATGTTTTAGATGTGGATCACCTGATCATTTTGTTAGAGATTGTCCTGAGAGACAGGAGCAGATGTCAGTTGATTCTGCGGCTTCTCGACCTAGTGTGAGGGGAGGTCGAGGAGGTAAAGGGTTCGACAGAGGAGGTAGACCTGGGTTCAGTTCTAGAGGAGGTTCTACATCCAGGGAGAGTAGACCAGAGGAGGTTGGATCTTCTCAGAGGATTTATGTGATGCAGAGGCAACCAGATGCTTCGGCAGTTATAGCTGGTACTTTTTCTTTATTTGATACTTCAGTACTTGCTTTGATTGATCCGGGTTCCACACATTCATATATTAGTGCATCTGTTTTGCCTGTGTTTGATGTGCATGCTGAATCCCTAGGATTTGATGTATTGGTGACAAATCCGTTAGGGCATAGTGTGATTGTTAGCAAAGTGCACCGAGATAGTGCAGTGATGGTGCAAGGTGAGGAGTTTCTTGGAGATTTGATTGAGATGCCTTTTAAGGAATATGATGTGATTCTAGGCATGGACTGGTTATCTAGACATGGAGCTGTGGTTGATTGCAAAAAGAAAGTTGTTACCTTGAGAACCAGTGATGGTAGAGAGGTGTTAATATCTAATGAGCAGGAATAGCTAGCATCCTTGTTTGTTTCAGCGGTTGCAGCTAGGAGATTGATTAGAAAGAGGTGTGATGCTTATCTTACTCATGTGGTGGATACTAGAGTAAAAGGTTCTCAACTTGATGATATACCCATAGTTGCAGAGTTTCCAGATGTGTTTCCAGAGGAGTTGCCAGGGTTGCCTCCTGAGAGGGAGGTGGAGTTTGGTATTGAATTATTGCCTGGTACCACTCCTATTTCTATTACTCCTTATAGAATGGCACCTGCTGAACTGAGAGAATTGAAGGTGCAGTTGCAGGAGTTGTTGGATAAAGGGTTTGTTCGCCCTAGTGTTTCACCTTGGGGAGCTCCTGTTTTGTTTGTAAAGAAGAAGGATGGTACTATGAGATTGTGTATCGATTATAGGCAATTGAACAAAGTGACTATCAAGAATAAATATCCTTTGCCTAGAATTGATGATCTCTTTGATCAGTTGAAGGGTGCAGCAGTGTTTTCTAAAATTGATCTGAGATCTGGGTATCATCAGCTGAGAGTCAGAGCTGAAGATGTTCCTAAAACCGCCTTTCGGACCAGGTATGGGCATTATGAGTTTCTAGTTATGCCTTTTGGTTTGACGAATGCACCTGCAGTTTTTATGGTCTTGATGAATAGGGTGTTTAGGCCCTATTTGGATCAGTTTGTGGTAGTGTTTATTGATGACATTCTGGTGTATTCGCGTAATGAGGAAGAACATGACAAGCATCTGCGGATTGTGTTACAAACTTTGAGAGAGAAGCAATTGTTTGCTAAACTGTCAAAGTGTGAGTTTTGGCTTGATCAAGTTACTTTTCTCGGTCATATAGTTTCAGCAGAAGGTATTAGAGTTGATCCGAGTAAAGTTGAAGCTATTTTGAATTGGAGTCCACCCAAGTCTGTGACTGAAGTTAGAAGTTTTCTGGGTTTGGCAGGCTATTACCGACGGTTTGTGAAAGGATTTTCTTTGATAGCTACTCCACTTACCAGATTGCTTAGAAAGGGAGTTAGATTTGTGTGGACAGATTAGTGTCAGGCTAGTTTTGATCAGTTAAGAGAAATGTTAACTCAAGCGCCTTTTCTTACTTTACCTGTAGAAGGCAAACCATATGTGATTTATAGTGATGCTTCACATAGTGGTTTGGGTTGTGTTCTAATGCAAGAAGGTAAGGTGATAGCTTATGCTTCTCGACAGTTGAAACCGCATGAGCTCAATTATCCGACCCATGATTTGGAGCTAGCAGCCATTGTGTTTGTATTGAAGATTTGGCGACATTATTTGTTTGGGGAGAAGTGTTTCATTTACACTAATCATAAAAGTTTGAAATATTTGGGTGTCCAAAAAGAGCTTAATCTTCGACAGAGAAGATGGTTGGAATTGATTAAAGACTATGACTGTTTGATTGATTATCATCCTAGCAAAGCAAATGTTGTTGTTGATGCCTTGAGTCGAAAGTCTTTGGCAGGTTTAATTGTTTATTCACTCTCGTTGCTTGTTGAGTTGAGAGCGTTGCATGCTAGTTTTGTATCTTGTGATGATGGTGCATTGTTGGCACAGTTGCATTTGAAACCAGTATTGTTGGAGCAGATTAAAGAAGCTCAATTGGTGGATGAGAAGATTCAAAAGATTGTTTCAGATTGTCGAAATGGGAAGAGTAGAGATTTTATTGTGAAAGATGATGGGAGTCTGTGGTTCAAGAACAGATTGTGTGTACCTGATGATGTTAATTTGAGAAGGATCATTTTAGAGGAAGCTCATCAATCAGTATTTGCTATGCATCCGGGTAATACAAAGATGTATCATGATTTGAGGCAGTTTTACTGGTGGTCCGGTATGAAGAGAGACATTGCAGATTTTGTATCCAAATGTCTCACATGTCAGAAGATAAAAACTGAGCATCAAGTTCCAACCGGGTTGCTTCAACCTTTGTCAGTGCCTGAATGGAAATGGGAGAGAGTGACAATGGATTTTGTGTCTGGTCTTCCATTGACACAAAGGAAACATGATGCTATTTGGGTGATTGTTGATAGATTAACCAAGACAGCTCATTTTCTTCCGGTTCGGATGGATTATTCTTTGGAGAGGTTAGCTGAGTTGTATATCCATGAGATTGTGAAGCTGCATGGTGTTCCAACTTCTATAGTGTCTGATCGAGATCCCCAATTTATTTCAAGGTTTTGGAAGAGTTTACATAGTGCTTTGGGTTCTCGATTACACTTCAGTACTGCTTTCCATCCGCAGACAGATGGACAGTCAGAGAGAGTGATACAGATTATCGAGGACATGTTAAGAAGTTGTGTCATTGATTTCTCTGGAGGTTGGGATAGATTCTTACCACTTGTGGAATTTGCATACAATAACAGTCATCAATCCAGCATTGGTATGGCACCATTTGAGGCATTGTATGGTAGAAGGTGTAGGACACCTCTATGTTGGAATGAACTTGGTGAAGGTAAGATAATTGGTCCTGATTTGGTTAAAGAAACTGAAGAGAAAGTGAAAGTGATTCGAGATAGGTTAAAAGCAGCTTCAGACCGACAGAAATCTTATTCAGATTTGAAGAGGAGAGACATAGAGTTTAATGTGGGAGATAAGGTATTTTTGAAAGTGTCTCCTTGGAAGAAGATTTTGAGGTTTGGTCGGAAAGGGAAATTGAGTCCTCGTTTCATTGGACCATATGAAATTTTAGAAAGAGTTGGGCCAGTTGCTTATAGGCTTGCTTTGCCACCTGAGTTGGATAGGATCCATAATGTATTCCATGTTTCTATGTTGAGGAGGTACAGATCAGATCCATCTCATGTGTTACCAATTGAATCTATCGAAGTGAGTTCAGATCTGACAATTGAAGAGGAACCAGTTGCTATCTTGGCTAGAAATGTGAAAGAGTTGAGGAATAAGAAGGTGCCTTTGGTGAAGGTTCTATGGAAGAATCATGGAAGAGAAGAAGAAACTTGGGAGAGTGAGCAATCTATGCGAAATCAGTACCCTCAGTTGTTTCAGACTTGATATCAGGTAATTTCGAGGACGAAATTTCTTTTTAGAGGGGGAGAATTGTAATATCCTAATGTATGCCCTAGAAGTTTTGCATATTATTTTTGTTTGCTTAAATGGAATGTATATGTTATGTGATAAGAAAAGAAATTGGAAGAGAATGTTTATGTATTTGTGTTTTGGGAAAGAAAAGAGGGTTTAGAGAAAATTGTATATGTTGCTTATATGATAATATATATAACATATAAGTTGGTCAAAAGAGTGGTCAAGGGATGAAGATGTTTATTTAGTTATTGGTGAAATGACTAAAAAGGGCAAGTGTTTTAAAAAGAAACAAAACAATTTGTAGAAGGGTGTTTTGGTAATTGCTTTAATTGAAACACTTGGTGGAGATTAAAAGAAGAGTTGACTTTGTTTCTTGTGGTTCATTTCTTCTTTCTTCTTTGTGTGGCCGGCTCCTCCATAGACAAAGGAAAGCAAGAGACAAAGAGAAGATCTTGAAGAGTTAAGCTCAAATTGAAGGAAGATTAAGTGATCAAGTTGATGATTCAAGAAGTTTTATAACTTTGGTAAGTTCTCTTTTGATCTTTTTGTTTATTTGATATGATGTTTAGATTTGATAGATGATCTAAGAGTGTGTTACTTGATTTTGATATGTTTAAGGGTGTTTGATTAGTTTGATCTTGGATTTTAAGGATAAGTTGAAGGAAAGAGTAAGTTGATTGGAGGAGATGATGTTGTGTTGTGTTTAGGGTTTTGAGATGATTTGGTGTTTTGTGTTTGATGTGTGTTTTGGTTTGTTTTTGGTGTTGTTGCAAGTTTAAGATGGTTTTTGGGTATGTTTTGTGAAGATTGTTTGAAGAGGATGTTAATGAATAGAAGTGTGTTGTTGAGTGTTTGGTTATTTTGGCCGGAATCTTGATTTGTGGCCGGACACGCCCATGAGCACGTCCAGGGTTTTTAGGCGTGTCAATTGTATTGGAGGCAGTGAGTTTGACACGATCAGTAACACGCCCGTGTTATTGAGCGTGTCATAGCCACTGTGAGATTTGAGAATTGACACGGCCAGGAGCACGTTCATGATGTTGGACGTGTTGTTAGGTTTGAGAGGCAGAAGGTATTACACGCCCAGGAACACGCCCATGTTGTTGAGCGTGTAAATGCTTCTGTGTTGTGGAGTTAGGGCACGGTCAGGAACACGCCCGTGTGGGTGAACGTGTCAAGTTTAGGGTTTGCCCTAGTTACTCTTAATTGGATTATCTCTTGTGTATCTCTAAGTAAGTGTATGTTATTACTTTTGTATTAGGTTTTGAAGCAAGTGATTGATCATTGATTTGAGAAGTGAAGAATCTTGGAAAAGGAAAGTATTTAGGGTTGTGTGATTTGTGATTGAGGTAAGTACAAAGTACATACTTGCATACATTCATATGATGTTGAGATTTAATCTACATTTGATGATATGGATGATGCATATAAATATTGATAATTTGTGTACAATGTGGAATGAAATGTTGATATTTATAAATGATGCTATGTGGGATATAATGTGATCATTGATGATGAATTACCTTAATGTTATGATTAAGGCATGTTTGCCTAAATGATGATGAGAATTGAGAATGGAAATGATAATTGAATAATAAATGAATTGTGTGGCTAATGTGTTATTCCATTTTTAGAGTTTGTTGTTGGTGGCATGCCTAATGATAGTAACAATCTCTTGAAGTTAGGTTGGATTTGATCCTTGAAGCCAAGTTGGGTTGAAGTTTAACATGTTTTACTCCCCTTGAAGCTTGGTTGGGTCTAGTCCTTGAAGCCTAATTGAGATGTTACAACCCTTGAAGCTAGGTTGGGTTGGTTCTTGAAGCCAAGTTGGGTTGATACTTAGCATGCTTTGTTCCCCTTGAAGCTTGGTTGAACCTAATCCTTGAAGCCTAGTTGGGTATATGATATTGATAAATGTGATAATAAAACCAAAGCATTAACTCTGAAAATAGAATGGCATATTAGTGTGTTTTGGGCCCATGTTTGCCTTTGTTTAATGTGATTCATGAATGGTTATATGGAATGTAAAAGTATGTTGTTAGCTTTACATCTATGATGTTGTTTTTATTAATAAGGTGTGTGGCATTGCATTGCACTAAAGCATAACATTAGCATGATTTGTCTTACTAAGCCGTTGGCTTAGCGCGATAGTGTTAATCGCGCAGGTGATAGAGTTGAACCCGAGAGCTCTTCGAGACCGAGTGAGAGTAGACATTGAAGAGTTGATTTTGGGACTTAAAGATCAGAGAAAGCTGCCAATCATGTATAACTCTTGTATATTTTGTAAAGTATTGTTTATAATGTAAATATATGTATATTTGTAAATATTTTTTTTATATTCCGCTGCGTATTAAGTAAATGTATATATATATATATCTATTTGTTTTATATTACAAGTTAATGACTTATTCTCTATAATGTATAATGAGAAAGATTATAATATCATTTAAAATGTTTTGAATGTTAATAAAATCCGTAGCATCCCTATGTTCAGTGCACGTATATTACATTGTGGAGTTTGTAGCGTGCGTGTATTGGATGTGGGGGTGTTACAGTTGTTTTGGTATCAGAGCCTAGGTTTGAGATTCTCAACCTAGGTAAAGTGTAACAAAAAGAGTGTTTTGATTTTAAAACGTGGATTTTTGAATAACATACATGTTTGGCATTGGCAGTCTCTGATCTTTAATGAGAGGTATTCTGCTGTGTTTGCAGATATAGGTTGTGATGGATTCTCACTCACGTCAGTCAGTTGAGGGTAGTGCTGAGAGTATAGCTCCTGATGAGATTAGAGAGGGAGCTAGAGTGGATAGTGCTGGGGAGGCACCTACTTCGGTGTCGGGGAGACCAGTTGGTGAGGAGGTTCCGCCAGCTTGGCTTAGGCATGTGGTAGAGGATTTGAGGCAAGCACCAGTGCAACCACCGCCACCACCCCCTCAGCCTTTGGTATCAGTGAGGCACTATGACAAATTAAGGAAGTATGGAGCAGAGGATTTCTTAGGTACTACTGATCCAGCTATGGCTGAGCAATGGCTAGATAAGGTACAAAGAATCTTCATTCAGTTGCAAGCCAGTCCAGAGGAAAAATTTGATTATGCAAGATCATTGCTACAGAAGGATGCATACGACTGGTGGAAGACAGTGCCACATGCTATGGATGATCCACCAACCTTGTCCTATGCAGATTTTCTAAGAGA
Organism: Garcia nutans; assembly: GCA_947685225.1. Lineage (NCBI taxonomy): Eukaryota > Viridiplantae > Streptophyta > Magnoliopsida > Malpighiales > Euphorbiaceae > Garcia > Garcia nutans. The sequence goes on from CANTUV010000013.1 coordinate 8,241,103, forward strand.
GTTTGAATTGAAGTATACTCTGAGGGAGTATAAGGACATGATGAAGATGGAGTTTTTGAGTTTAAAGCAAGACAACCGGTCAGTAACTGAATATGAGGTTGAATTTATTCGGTTGAGTCAGTATGCTGGGGGTATCATATCTGATGAGATAGATAGATGCAGGAGATTTGAGGAGGGATTGAGGCCCTCTGTCAAGTGTCATGTGGCTGGATCTAGATATCATGATTTTTCCCATCTTGTGGCAGCAGCTCGGAGTGTGGAGAGAGCTCAAGTTATTGCAGCTGCTTCAGAAGAAGAGATCAGAGTGAGAAGACCACAATTTGAGGCAGGGTCTTCATCTGCTAAGAGAGGTAAAGGAAGTTTTGTTCCTCGGGTTAGTAGGAGTCAGAGACCAGCTGGTAGGTCAGTACAGTTTTAGAGGCGGAGATCTGGACCTGCAGCTACAGTGGCAAGTGCTCCGAACCCAGTAACTCAGAGATCCACTCCACCCGTATGCATTCATTGTGGCAGGCCACATGGTGGTACTTGTTGGAGGACTGGTGTGACAGGGGTATGTTTTAGATGTGGATCACCTGATCATTTTGTTAGAGATTGTCCTGAGAGACAGGAGCAGATGTCAGTTGATTCTGCGGCTTCTCGACCTAGTGTGAGGGGAGGTCGAGGAGGTAGAGGGTTCGACAGAGGAGGTAGACCTGGGTTCAGTTCTAGAGGAGGTTCTACATCCAGGGAGAGTAGACCAGAGGAGGTTGGATCTTCTCAGAGGATTTATGTGATGCAGAGGCAACCAGATGCTTCGGCAGTTATAGCTGGTACTTTTTCTTTATTTGATACTTCAGTACTTGCTTTGATTGATCTGGGTTCCACACATTCATATATTAGTGCATCTGTTTTGCCTGTGTTTGATGTGCATGCTGAATCCCTAGGATTTGATGTATTGGTGACAAATCCGTTAGGGCATAGTGTGATTGTTAGCAAAGTGCACCGAGATAGTGCAGTGATGGTGCAAGGTGAGGAGTTTCTTGGAGATTTGATTGAGATGCCTTTTAAGGAATATGATGTGATTCTAGGCATGGACTGGTTATCTAGACATGGAGCTGTGGTTGATTGCAAAAAGAAAGTTGTTACCTTGAGAACCAGTGATGGTAGAGAGGTGTTAATATCTAATGAGCAGGAATAGCTAGCATCCTTGTTTGTTTCAGCGGTTGCAGCTAGGAGATTGATTAGAAAGGGGTGTGATGCTTATCTTACTCATGTGGTGGATACTAGAGTAAAAGGTTCTCAACTTGATGATATACCCATAGTTGCAGAGTTTCCAGATGTGTTTCCAGAGGAGTTGCCAGGGTTGCCTCCTGAGAGGGAGGTGGAGTTTGGTATTGAATTATTGCCTGGTACCACTCCTATTTCTATTACTCCTTATAGAATGGCACCTGCTGAACTGAGAGAATTGAAGGTGCAGTTGCAGGAGTTGTTGGATAAAGGGTTTGTTCGCCCTAGTGTTTCACCTTGGGGAGCTCCTGTTTTGTTTGTAAAGAAGAAGGATGGTACTATGAGATTGTGTATCGATTATAGGCAATTGAACAAAGTGACTATCAAGAATAAATATCCTTTGCCTAGAATTGATGATCTCTTTGATCAGTTGAAGGGTGCAGCAGTGTTTTCTAAAATTGATCTGAGATCTGGGTATCATCAGCTGAGAGTCAGAGCTGAAGATGTTCCTAAAACCGCCTTTCGGACCAGGTATGGGCATTATGAGTTTCTAGTTATGCCTTTTGGTTTGACGAATGCACCTGCAGTTTTTATGGTCTTGATGAATAGGGTGTTTAGGCCCTATTTGGATCAGTTTGTGGTAGTGTTTATTGATGACATTCTGGTGTATTCGCGTAATGAGGAAGAACATGACAAGCATCTGCGGATTGTGTTACAAACTTTGAGAGAGAAGCAATTGTTTGCTAAACTGTCAAAGTGTGAGTTTTGGCTTGATCAAGTTACTTTTCTCGGTCATATAGTTTCAGCAGAAGGTATTAGAGTTGATCCGAGTAAAGTTGAAGCTATTTTGAATTGGAGTCCACCCAAGTCTGTGACTGAAGTTAGAAGTTTTCTGGGTTTGGCAGGCTATTACCGACGGTTTGTGAAAGGATTTTCTTTGATAGCTACTCCACTTACCAGATTGCTTAGAAAGGGAGTTAGATTTGTGTGGACAGATTAGTGTCAGGCTAGTTTTGATCAGTTAAGAGAAATGTTAACTCAAGCGCCTTTTCTTACTTTACCTGTAGAAGGCAAACCATATGTGATTTATAGTGATGCTTCACATAGTGGTTTGGGTTGTGTTCTAATGCAAGAAGGTAAGGTGATAGCTTATGCTTCTCGACAGTTGAAACCGCATGAGCTCAATTATCCGACCCATGATTTGGAGCTAGCAGCCATTGTGTTTGCATTGAAGATTTGGCGACATTATTTGTTTGGGGAGAAGTGTTTCATTTACACTAATCATAAAAGTTTGAAATATTTGGGTGTCCAAAAAGAGCTTAATCTTCGACAGAGAAGATGGTTGGAATTGATTAAAGACTATGACTGTTTGATTGATTATCATCCTAGCAAAGCAAATGTTGTTGTTGATGCCTTGAGTCGAAAGTCTTTGGCAGGTTTAATTGTTTATTCACTCTCGTTGCTTGTTGAGTTGAGAGCGTTGCATGCTAGTTTTGTATCTTGTGATGATGGTGCATTGTTGGCACAGTTGCATTTGAAACCAGTATTGTTGGAGCAGATTAAAGAAGCTCAATTGGTGGATGAGAAGATTCAAAAGATTGTTTCAGATTGTCGAAATGGGAAGAGTAGAGATTTTATTGTGAAAGATGATGGGAGTCTGTGGTTCAAGAACAGATTGTGTGTACCTGATGATGTTAATTTGAGAAGGATCATTTTAGAGGAAGCTCATCAATCAGTATTTGCTATGCATCCGGGTAATACAAAGATGTATCATGATTTGAGGCAGTTTTACTGGTGGTCCGGTATGAAGAGAGACATTGCAGATTTTGTATCCAAATGTCTCACATGTCAGAAGATAAAAACTGAGCATCAAGTTCCAACCGGGTTGCTTCAACCTTTGTCAGTGCCTGAATGGAAATGGGAGAGAGTGACAATGGATTTTGTGTCTGGTCTTCCATTGACACAAAGGAAACATGATGCTATTTGGGTGATTGTTGATAGATTAACCAAGACAGCTCATTTTCTTCCGGTTCGGATGGATTATTCTTTGGAGAGGTTAGCTGAGTTGTATATCCATGAGATTGTGAAGCTGCATGGTGTTCCAACTTCTATAGTGTCTGATCGAGATCCCCGATTTATTTCAAGGTTTTGGAAGAGTTTACATAGTGCTTTGGGTTCTCGATTACACTTCAGTACTGCTTTCCATCCGCAGACAGATGGACAGTCAGAGAGAGTGATACAGATTATCGAGGACATGTTAAGAAGTTGTGTCATTGATTTCTCTGGAGGTTGGGATAGATTCTTACCACTTGTGGAATTTGCATACAATAACAGTCATCAATCCAGCATTGGTATGGCACCATTTGAGGCATTGTATGGTAGAAGGTGTAGGACACCTCTATGTTGGAATGAACTTGGTGAAGGTAAGATAATTGGTCCTGATTTGGTTAAAGAAACTGAAGAGAAAGTGAAAGTGATTCGAGATAGGTTAAAAGCAGCTTCAGACCGACAGAAATCTTATTCAGATTTGAAGAGGAGAGACATAGAGTTTAATGTGGGAGATAAGGTATTTTTGAAAGTGTCTCCTTGGAAGAAGATTTTGAGGTTTGGTCGGAAAGGGAAATTGAGTCCTCGTTTCATTGGACCATATGAAATTTTAGAAAGAGTTGGGCCAGTTGCTTATAGGCTTGCTTTGCCACCTGAGTTGGATAGGATCCATAATGTATTCCATGTTTCTATGTTGAGGAGGTACAGATCAGATCCATCTCATGTGTTACCAATTGAATCTATCGAAGTGAGTTCAGATCTGACAATTGAAGAGGAACCAGTTGCTATCTTGGCTCGAAATGTGAAAGAGTTGAGGAATAAGAAGGTGCCTTTGGTGAAGGTTCTATGGAAGAATCATGGAAGAGAAGAAGAAACTTGGGAGAGTGAGCAATCTATGCAAAATCAGTACCCTCAGTTGTTTCAGACTTGATATCAGGTAATTTCGAGGATGAAATTTCTTTTTAGAGGGGGAGAATTGTAATATCCTAATGTATGCCCTAGAAGTTTTGCATATTATTTTTGTTTGCTTAAATGGAATGTATATGTTATGTGATAAGAAAAGAAATTGGAAGAGAATGTTTATGTATTTGTGTTTTGGGAAAGAAAAGAGGGTTTAGAGAAAATTGTATATGTTGCTTATATGATAATATATATAACATATAAGTTGGTCAAAAGAGTGGTCAAGGGATGAAGATGTTTATTTAGTTATTGGTGAAATGACTAAAAAGGGCAAGTGTTTTAAAAAGAAACAAAACAATTTGTAGAAGGGTGTTTTGGTAATTGCTTTAATTGAAACACTTGGTGGAGATTAAAAGAAGAGTTGACTTTGTTTCTTGTGGTTCATTTCTTCTTTCTTCTTTGTGTGGCCGGCTCCTCCATAGACAGAGGAAAGCAAGAGACAAAGAGAAGATCTTGAAGAGTTAAGCTCAAATTGAAGGAAGATTAAGTGATCAAGTTGATGATTCAAGAAGTTTTATAACTTTGGTAAGTTCTCTTTTGATCTTTTTGTTTATTTGATATGATGTTTGGATTTGATAGATGATCTAAGAGTGTGTTACTTGATTTTGATATGTTTAAGGGTGTTTGATTAGTTTGATCTTGGATTTTAAGGATAAGTTGAAGGAAAGAGTAAGTTGATTGGAGGAGATGATGTTGTGTTGTGTTTAGGGTTTTGAGATGATTTGGTGTTTTGTGTTTGATGTGTGTTTTGGTTTGTTTTTGGTGTTGTTGCAAGTTTAAGATGGTTTTTGGGTATGTTTTGTGAAGATTGTTTGAAGAGGATGTTAATGAATAGAAGTGTGTTGTTGAGTGTTTGGTTATTTTGGCCGGAATCTTGATTTGTGGCCGGACACGCCCATGAGCACGTCCAGGGTTTTTAGGCGTGTCAATTGTATTGGAGGCAGTGAGTTTGACACGATCAGTAACACGCCCGTGTTATTGAGCGTGTCATAGCCACTGTGAGATTTGAGAATTGACACGGCCAGGAGCACGTTCATGATGTTGGACGTGTTGTTAGGTTTGAGAGGCAGAAGGTATTACACGCCCAGGAACACGCCCATGTTGTTGAGCGTGTAAATGCTTCTGTGTTGTGGAGTTAGGGCACGGTCAGGAACACGCCCGTGTGGGTGAACGTGTCAAGTTTAGGGTTTGCCCTAGTTACTCTTAATTGGATTATCTCTTGTGTATCTCTAAGTAAGTGTATGTTATTACTTTTGGATTAGGTTTTGAAGCAAGTGATTGATCATTGATTTGAGAAGTGAAGAATCTTGGAAAAGGAAAGTATTTAGGGTTGTGTGATTTGTGATTGAGGTAAGTACAAAGTACATACTTGCATACATTCATATGATGTTGAGATTTAATCTACATTTGATGATATGGATGATGCATATAAATATTGATAATTTGTGTACAATGTGGAATGAAATGTTGATATTTATAAATGATGCTATGTGGGATATAATGTGATCATTGATGATGAATTACCTTAATGTTATGATTAAGGCATGTTTGCCTAAATGATGATGAGAATTGAGAATGGAAATGATAATTGAATAATAAATGAATTGTGTGGCTAATGTGTTATTCCATTTTCAGAGTTTGTTGTTGGTGGCATGCCTAATGATAGTAACAATCTCTTGAAGTTAGGTTGGATTTGATCCTTGAAGCCAAGTTGGGTTGAAGTTTAACATGTTTTACTCCCCTTGAAGCTTGGTTGGGTCTAGTCCTTGAAGCCTAATTGAGATGTTACAACCCTTGAAGCTAGGTTGGGTTGGTTCTTGAAGCCAAGTTGGGTTGATACTTAGCATGCTTTGTTCTCCTTGAAGCTTGGTTGAACCTAATCCTTGAAGCCTAGTTGGGTATATGATATTGATAAATGTGATAATAAAACCAAAGCATTAACTCTGAAAATAGAATGGCATATTAGTGTGTGTTTGGGCCCATGTTTGTCTTTGTTTAATGTGATTCATGAATGGTTATATGGAATGTAAAAGTATGTTGTTAGCTTTACATCTATGATGTTGTTTTTATTAATAAGGTGTGTGGCATTGCATTGCACTAAAGCATAACATTAGCATGATTTGTCTTACTAAGCCGTTGGCTTAGCGCGATAGTGTTAATCGCGCAGGTGATAGAGTTGAACCCGAGAGCTCTTCGAGACCGAGTGAGAGTAGACATTGAAGAGTTGATTTTGGGACTTAAAGATCAGAGAAAGCTACCAATCATGTATAACTCTTGTATATTTTGTAAAGTATTGTTTATAATGTAAATATATGTATATTTGTAAATATTTTTTTTATATTCCGCTGCGTATTAAGTAAATGTATATATATATCTATTTGTTTTATATTACAAGTTAATGACTTATTCTCTATAATGTATAATGAGAAAGATTATAATATCATTTAAAATGTTTTGAATGTTAATAAAATCCGTAGCATCCCTATGTTCAGTGCACGTATATTACATTGTGGAGTTTGTAGCGTACGTGTATTGGATGTGGGGGTGTTACAAGAAGATTTTGTTTTATCCTCTTTTCAAGATGGGAATGTTGAAGATGTGAAAGGAAAAGAAGCCTAATTCAAATGAACTTTCCTTAGCTTGAATGTTGCTTTTTCAATCTTACTGTAATTAATTTTTTGGAACTATCATGTTTTTCAAATTTAAATTTGTTTGAATAAATTACTTTTATCATAAATTTTTGTTGGTCTTTGTTCATTTTAGTGCTCAACCAATGAGGAATCTATCTTGATAATTCATAAATTTATCTATGCATCATGACTCGAATGACTTTACTAGATGAGGGAATTACTCTATAGCATTGAGTTGTGTATGCTTACTTAGAGATGGCTCCTGCATAATTACCTTTGTCTAGGTCTTAGTCAGTCTTAAAACATGCTTTGACAAGCTTTTGAGGTAAAATTGAACTCTACTTATTTAAGAGAGAAATGATCTAGGCATTGTTTGGTTAGCCAACAACTAGTATCCACCTTGTTAAATATCAATCCCTAGTTGTCCCTTTGAGCCTTCATAAAATTTTAGCTTTCTTTTCATTGGCTTGCAAACCTCAATAACCTACCCTGAGCTGTTGTGATACTTTTGACAAGTCTTATGATTACTAAGATGAATAGGCAAGAAGATCAAAGAAAGTAATGATTAGTCAAGATCATGAGGATAGTTGAAGTTTCAAGACCATGAAGATAGTTGAAGTTCTCAAGACCATAAGGGTAGTTGATGTTCTCAAGACCATAAGGGTAGTTGATGTTTTCAAGACCATAAGGATAGTTGATGTTCTCAAAACCTTAAGGGTAGTTGAAGTTCCCTTAATGTCTCCAATATATCAAAACAACATCAACATTAGAGTAACAACTGATTTATCCCTATTAAAGAAGATTTATGTTACTCCACTCATCTATTATTGGAAGCCCAAGTTGGTACAAACAAGACAACTATGTTTGAGCTGGAACCAAAAAAGAAAAAAGAAAAAAGAGAATAGAAAAAGAAAAGAAAGAAAGAAAAAATAAATTAAAAAAAGATAAAAGAAAAGATAAAACCTAAAAAGGCAGTTTATAAAGCCAACTGAGTTATCTTTTACCTAAATGCAGCAAAAGGCTTCCATTTGGTTCATAAAGACATTTTTACTTGAATTGGCCCAACGCAACCAAAGATTCAATCAAAATTGGAGAAAAGGAGGGAGACCATCCAGTTCTTGAAAGTTTTGTACTTGATAGTCTAACAAGAAAGAAGGACAAAATGATTAAATGCTCAAAGAAAGGGAAGATTAAGGAAAACAAAGAGAAAGAAAAGGAAGAGTGAGAGAAATAAAGAAAAGGGAGAAGAAGAAAGGAAACAAATTTGGGTACTAAAATTTTTGCAAGGGCAAAGACTGTCCCTATCAAGATCCAGATTAATGCCAAGAAGATATAGAAGGAATTTGGAGTCTAGCAAGGTTGCCTCCAAGCTGTCTAAAGTTCCAACAAGAAATTTGTAGTGTGAGGGTTTGTCCATTGTGTCACACCAGCTCCAATCTCAAAATGGCCTCCACTTTAACCCATGTCCCTTATAGACCCCATTTCAAGCTTATCAAAGACTTGTTGATCTCTCTTGGTAGATAGAGTCTGTTAGTGGAGATAGTTTGGATAAGCATGCATATGACATAGACAATATTTAAACTCAATGAGACCAGTGGCCAAGTAGTGCGTATGTGCCTATCTGAAGTGCAACAATTCTTTCTTAAATAGAAATAATTCCCGAGTTTAGTACGGTAACTAGGGTTGTCATGTTATAGATATGTTAATTTGGAAAATCAAGTCCTGAGGTACATTGACATTAATTTTGCAAAGCCAACATTTGATTTCAAAATGAAAATTCAAAAATTTCAAAAAAAAAATGTTTTGTCATACAAAGCCTTCAAGTTAAGGGAAGTATGTTGAACCTTCAAATGACACATTGGGCAAAGGAAATTATTATTGGAAAAGTTGTGAAGAAACTACCAACTGACATGCTGAGACATAGTTCGAAATGGATGCATCCCTGACTCTGCTGCTTGGGGTCTCCACCACTCATGTTTTCATCATCTTGAAGATAAAAGCCACAAATGCAAAGCTTTTGATCATTCTAATGCAAGGCTTGAACAAGCGTCAAAACGAAATCAATAAGAACACTTCTGCTGATCACCTCAGTCTGTGAGTCAATGGAACGACTGTGAGTATTATCATGCATATCATGCATACATGAGCATATCACATCACACTTTCTTGTCTTGTATTGTCTATTCTTTATCAAAGTGAACAGCAAACACTCTGTGAAGTAAAGAATCAAAAGAAGATGTCAAATCAGGGGGGCATGGAAAGCCCATTGCTTGAGAAAGCTCCAGTAATCTTGCAAAGAGAAGAAATGCATGCTTATGCGAAGAACAAGACAGCAAAAACATTAATCAAAGCTTGCATGGATAAAATCTTTGGTTTGAACCTACACAGGGGGGCAAAGTTTCTCCTTTTCAATTTTTTGAGTTTATATACCAAATATTTTTAAACTCACTTACAAATATTTTACCACACAGGGGGGCAAGGAGAGGATATAAGGTCCAATTAAAAATAGCTAAATCTTTGCAAAAAGGAAGAACAAAAGAATGGAACTTTAGAACTCTCAAAAGAATGAAGATGCAAAAGACAAAAGACCAATCCGGCTAAAAGAGCTGAAGCCAGGGTGAAGACCCGATCTCAAAGGATGAAGATCCATTTTCAAGGGTGAAGACCCAATCTCAAAGGATGAAGATCCATTTTCAAGGGTGAAGGCCCGATCTCAAAGGATAAAGATCCATTTTCAAGGGTGAATACCCAATCTCAAAGGATGAAGATCCATTTTTCAAGGGTGAAGGCCCAAAGGATGAAGATCCATTTTTCAAGGGTGAAGGCCCGATCTCAAAGGATGAAGATCCATTTTCAAGGGTGATGACCCGATCTCAAAGGATGAAGATCCATTTTCAAGGGTGAAGACCCGATCTCAAAGGATGAAGCCGATCTCAAAAGATGAAGATCCATTTTCAAGGGTGAAAACCCAATCTCAAAGGAAGAAAATCCATTTTCAAGGGTGAAGACCCAATCTCAAAGGATGAAGATCCATTTTGAGGGTGGAAAACCACAATGCATGGAATAACCGGAGTAATTAGATTTCTCAAATTATAACTCAATCTCAGGTCCAAGCACCCAAATTCAAATCAATCTCGGGTCCAAGCACCCAATCTCGGGTCCAAGTACCCAAATCTATTCAAGCTTGGGTCCAAGAACCCAATCTCTGGTCCAAGCACCCAATCTCGGGTCCAAGTATCCAAAATCAATTCAAGCTCAGGTCCAAGTACCTAAGCTCGGGTCCAAGTACCCAATCACGGGTCCAAGTACCCAATCCCGGGTCCAAGTACCCAAAATCAATTCAAGCTCGGGTCCAAGTACCTAAAATTAATTCAAGCTCGGGTCCAAGAACCTAAGCTCGGGTCCAAGTACCCAATCTTGGGTCCAAGTACCCAAATTAAATCAATCTCGGGTCCAAGTACCCAAAATCAATTCAAGCTCGGGTCCAAGTACCCAATCCCGGGTCCAAGTATCCAATCCCGGGTCCAAGTACCCAAAATCTATTCAAGCTCGGGTTCAAGTACCCAATCCCGGGTCTAAGTACCAAATCTTGGGTCCAAGTTCCCAAAATCAATTTAAGCTTGGGTCCAAGTACCCAATCTCGGGTCCAAGTTCCCAAAATCAATTCAAGCTCGGGTCCAAGTACCTAAGCTTGGGTCCAAGTACCCAATCTCGGGTCCAAGTACCCAAATCAAATCAATCTCGGGTCCAAGTACCCAATCCTGGGTCCAAGTACCCAAAATCAATTCAAGCTAGGGTCCAAGTACCCAATCCCGGGTTCAAGTACCCAATCTTAGGTCCAAGTACCTAAATCAAGTACCCAAAACAAATTTAAATCACCATCTCAAAAATTAAGTCTTATTTCTTTTCACTCTCTTTCACTTAAGTTTCTGATCATTCAAGCAGGGGGCAAACTGTAGACCCTTAATTTTTGACCTAATCCGATCCAATATGCTTTATTTAGTCCAAAATGATTTTTGTTGTCTAATTGGTCCAAAATAATTTTAATTAAATAGTTTTTGCTTTATTATCTAATTTTTATTAATAAAAAATAAAAATAAACAAATAAAAATCAAAAAATAAAAATAAAAATAAAAATCGGAGTCGAAAAAAAATCGGCAGCGAAAAGTGGTCGCGCGGGCCCGTCGGCCCAGCAGCAGCTCACCCGCAGGCCTGCGGGCGAGTTATTTCGCCAGCAGGAAATTCCTGCGGGCGAAATATCTTCCCGCAGGAAATTCCTGCGGGCTGGCACAGTTTTCGCCAGCTCAAATTTTTTTGACCCAAATTTTTGAAACCTAATCCAATTAGGTTTTAATTTCTTTTTTTATTAATATTAATTGCCGTGTGTAATTAGGAATAAGAAACCTAAAAACCATTATAAATAAGGACCGTGAAGAACCAAATTAGGGGGAGGAAAATTTTTCACAGTAAGCTTGGGATTAGAAACCAAATCAAGGAAGGAAAAACAATAATTCAATTCAACTGATTTTGAAGGGAGTGGCAGCATGAATTAAGAGATTCAAAGGCAACAAAGTCTTGTCTTTGGAGCTAGTTCATCCAAGAAGAATTGTTTTTGGAGCAACTTACAAAAGAAGGTATGAAATTCTAAATTCTAATTTTTTACACAGTAGCTAAACTAGGGATTTTTTGTGTTTTTCAAAAGTTAAAATCTTAGAACTTTAATTTAGTTTTCCAAAGTTAAAAACACTAAAACGTGACCTTATTTTCTAAAAAGACTTAAAATTGTTATTTTTTTCTTCTTAAAGACCTTAAAACATTAATTGAACATATTTTTCAACAAAACCAAAATCAAATTATGTTTCTATTAAAATTTTAAAGTAGGTTATATTTCATTCAAAAAGCCTTAAAAAACATCTTTTCTACTTATAAAAACTTCAATCCATTTGTTTAAATTCATAAAACTTCATAAAATATCAAATTGATTTCTAAAACCCTAAAAGTCATTCACTACTCGAGACCCTAATTTCAAAACCCTAAAATCCAAAATTCAACTTTTAAACCTAAAATAATGAACTCTAATCCTTTTAAAATCTTAAACTCTAATTTTTATGAACTGTAATCCCTTTAAAACACAAAAAAAACAAAAAAACATGAAAACCCAAAAATTGCACAGTAGCTTAAAATTCAATAATCAAAAATCACAAATTTAAGTATTTTAAGGTATTTAAAACCCTAGTTTCATGATTTCACCATTCAAACCTTAATTTGGTTAATCAAAGAATCTTACCAACCTTTTAAAACATAAAACCCTAATCTATTTTAATTCCATAAAAAGTCACAGTAGCTATAATTGAACTTTTATTTGCTTTATTCAATTCCATATTTATTTATACCTTGATTTATCTTTTATGCTTTAATCTATTTAATTTCAATACTTGATTTATTTAATTTATCATGGATGGATATTTATTTTATTGATATTTAAATACTTTTGATGAATGATTTATTTATGATGTATAATTATTTATTTTTATCAATTAATTTAGATTTCCAAAAGTTGTAAGAGGTATGTTTCCACTTGGTGGACACCTCATTAGTTAAACATCATGTAATTTAATTTGCTTTTCTATTTTAGAACCTATGTAAAGGGCATGTTTCTACCTTTTGGTGGGTGTCCTATCTAGGCATGTGATGTAAGGACATGTTTCCATCCTTGGATGGGTGTCCATTTATTTGTTTCACTACAAAAAAAATGCTATCTGCAACGGACAGAATCCGTCGCAGATCCGTCACAAATCCGTCGCAAATAAAGATTTGCGACCGATCTGCAATGGATACGATCCGTTAATAAAAAAGGCGTCACAATTTTCAATTTTGCGACAAGCCGTCGCAGATTGCGATGGATTTGCAACCACTCGGCGGTTGCAAATCTCGCGCTTAAATTTTCTCGGGTAAAGGGCAGCCGTCGCAGATTCCGTCGCAGATTCCGTCGCAGATTTTCGTCGCAGATTTCTTCACAGATTTCTGTCGCAAATTCGTTGCAGATTCCATAGCAGATTATCATCACAGATTCCGTCACAGATTGTCGTCGCAGTATCTGTCGCAGATTCCGTCATAGATTTCAAATATCCGTCACAGATTCGTAGCAAATCCGTAGTAATTTAATATTGATTTTTATTGGAACTATTTGTATTATCAATTAATTTTATGAGAACTTTATAAATACATTTGGAACATTTAAACACAATTTAAAAAAATACTAATTACATTGATAAAAATAATTCTTTTATTAATCTTCAATAGAATAAAATATTTTAAAATTTAACTATACAAGTGTTAAGAACACTACTATAAATAATCTATCTTGAAAATAACAATATAGATCTTCAATATTAAATTATAGTGCTGGGGCATTCTCTCCTTATCACGTCTTTCAGATCCTGAACAACTTCAGACATTGGAGGCCTGAATTCTGGTTGAGTCTGCAAGACATACTTGAGGTTAAAAATGCGATTCTAAATAGACATTGAAGGCTTGAATTTTGTACTTCCAGCCTTGTGCCAAGAGGGACTGGCTAGTTTGAAATATTTGTTCCAGTGATCGAGGAATTAGCCCCTTTTGTTCTCGAGCCTTTGTCTTACCCATCATTGTATATGTCTTGCCAGAACCCGTCTGGCCATAAGCAAAAATACATACCTGCAAAAGCACCACAATAACATTTAATTTACAACACTACTAGGGCAACGACAACACATAATAAGCTCTACAATGACATATAATTTGCAACAATGCTAGGGCAAAGGCAGCACAAAATAAGCTCTATTTATGCAGTTGTGGCAAATAGTAAAAAGACAACTACACTTCAATCAAAAGCAATTGAACTACAATATTAGTTTGACATGCATTTTTGATAATTTTGATATTGACACCTTTTACATTATCATGTCTCTCATGCTTAGCCAGTCCCAAATTGATAAGGGTTAAAGTATATGACATCCAACATGAGATTATGATATTATGATTCCGTATCAATGCATCTTTTGATGGACATAATTACCACAAACTAATACATGTCGCTTTGAACCACCTAAATCAATATTCAATGCAAATTAGATGATGTTGAAATTCCAAAATATATAATCAATTAACAATAAAACTCCAAGTCATATTATGCATAATCAAATCATTAAGCACAAGAAAATAAAAGTTGAAGATGCCATAAACTAACCTTGTAACCATCCAAAGCACTTTGTATCAGTTGGGATATTTCCACAAACACATCTTGCTGAGTAGCTTCATGATTAAACACTTTGTCAAATGTGAATGGATATTTCTGCCCTGTTTACAATAACGAAGCACTATATTAGCAAATGATAAGTAACCAAATGTGAAAGGGTATATTTGCCATTTTAAAATGATATTGCACTAGATAATCAAATGGTTAACTTTCAATCATACAAGCAACAAATATTCTACATAAATAAAAACTAAAAAGCATTAGTCGCAAAGAAGCTTGCCTGTGCCACTTTGAATCAAATCAATTCCCCGACCAAGAGTTTCTACTGACGTAGGATAAGAAATAACTGGTTGCGCTTCTGTACCAACAGTATCATCTGGTAATAAAGGTCGCACTCTACAAAACACTCGTATATTCCCCTTTAATTCCTGTTATACAAGTTAATTCATACCATTTAAAACCTTGTATATACAACCATCTAGAGCATTTTGTAAGGTTTATAAATGACAAAGTATAAAGTATTACTAAGATAGTATTATGTAACTTTTTCCTTAATGTTTCTCCTTCAGTCAATCGATATTCTGCTTCAGCAAGACACTCTTGTAGCTCTCGAGCAGTTTTTCTTTGTTCTTCAAATTCTATCCTTGTTTCTACTGCAGACAAATCAGACATCTAAAGAGAACAAATAATAAAAATTAATTAGCAAAACTCAAAAAACCTAGCCCATGACTGCAGAACTTAGATGATGTAGTATGTGACTGGCGCAAGAGAAATTTAACACAATATTGAAATATTACCTTTAACTTCTCATTAGCAGCAGCTAACTGATGCTCTAATAAATGTATACGCTCTCTTTGAGCAGAGCATGTGTCCTGCATTGGAAAACCTCTAGACTAAGTAATGTCAACCAACACATGTATGTCTGACTTAAAAAGTAATATGAACAAACCTCCAAGGATTTTGATTTTGCCATCAAATTATCTATCTCAGCAAAGGATTTTCCCGTACTTTCTTTGTAATTCACTACTTCAGCAGTTAAAGCTTGTACTTGTGCTGTTTGGCGATCACGATCATCTCTCACTTGCTGCAATTCTCCCCGGAGGCATTTAACTTCACTAGCTAATGATTCTTTCTGATTTATAGCTTCATCTTGAGAAGCCTAGAAGTAGTAATGAGGAGAAATATAATACTTAGAAGCTGAAACAAATAAAATACATTAAGCTTCAACCAAGAATAATTAGCTACTAAATGAATACCAAATTGAAGAACCTTACTCTGGATGAAGTTAACTGTTCTTGCAGTGAATTATAGTGACCTCTTAAAGTACTAAGGTTCTCCACAATAGTCGCCCTTTTCCACATGTTTGAGAGACTCACGGGATATTTCAAGCTCAGAATGCAGTTTGCTATTGTATTGTTGTAGACTCAGATTGTACTCTTACAAACGCTTGTACATATCATCCAGTGAGGTAGCCTGCAGAATTTAACAATTTAACAAATTTATAGGTTTTAAGCATGGAAACTCAAGGAGTACATAAGGCAAAGAGCATAGAATTCACCATATTCATGGGACACATTCTTCCATTCAGGTAACAGTAGCAATTGAATTCAATATGACAGGCACTAAAAACAAAATAGAGATTACCCTTTGATTGGCTGCTAATATATCCTGTTGACCTTTTTCAAGATCTTTTGAAAGAGAAGCCTGCAAAGCTTCGGCAGCAACCCTACCTTCCTTTTCTCTTGTATGATGGTCAATTTCTTCCTAATTGCCAAACCACAGGATCAAAAGTAGAAAATGAACCTAACAGAAGCATAACAGTAACTAAACATGGCAAATTTGTAATGAGTGCATACTTACCAATTTTTCTGATTCTTCATTTGTGAGTTTCTCTTGTAAAGAAGTATTCTATTTCCTCAGTTCTGAAATAACTGAATTGTAGTTCTCCTCTTTGCTTTTCATTTCCACCTCTAAAATTGCACAAGTGAATCTAAATTAACACTCAAATTTTGTTTCCACAACATCTCTATCTAAGAGTAAATAGCAAACAAGATAGCAATTCAAAATGGAGGCTAAACCATAACAATGTACTGGCAAGGGGGTAATATTCTCTTTAAACAGAAGCTATACTCAATTGCTATTCATGTTATTCATGGTTCTCCGGTAGCTCAACAATGTATAAATTTCTCATTAAGTGGAGATCATTCAATATATATACAATTGGGAAAGAAAAGATTGCCTTTGTCTGCACATTGTTTCTCAGAAATTTCCAGAGCATTTTGAAGCTTTCCCTGCATATCAACATGTGCTTCATCCCTTTTTTGGAACCATTTGATACAAAGCTTGAGCCTGCTGTTAAGCTCACTTGCTAGTTCCATATTTCCCTAACAAATCAAAAACACCAAAAGAGTACAAAATTTTTCAAAATTATGACCAAATAAACATTTGTGATTGAACCCATATTAACAATAAAAGGATTGAAGAAGAACCTTGTGATCGAACTTCTTCATTTTGGGTCTTTCATTCACCAAAGCTTCGACTTCTTCTTTTGTGAAATCAATGTTCTCAAACTCTGAAGCATCAGTGCTACCTACATCACCTGTTGCAATAACATCCTGCCTTTTGTTAATAGACCCAAATGGCTTGCGGTCAGTATTGGTTGGTCCCCCAATTCTTCCTGCTCCAATCCTTCTACGCTTGTCCAATGGGACACCACCACCACCACCATCCTTCTACAAAACCAATCGAATAACTTCTTAGATCCAAAACTTTCCCTCAATTTCTTTTCTTTGCTTAGAAACCAAACAACTCTAAAATGAAAGAATTAAAAAAATATTACTTACAGCGGAAGGACTTCGAGGAGGTCTGTTCTGGTTCCGAGAAGCCATAATCTGAACTCTGTAGAAACTAAACCTAACTCAAACCAGGAGGTTCTAAAGATTCCTTGTGTGACGCATTCAGTGAGATTTAGATTCAATTGGAGCCATTGATTTTCACAAATGAACGGCGGATGATGTGCTATAATTTGAAAATACTCGAAATCTGGAGCCTAGAGGCAGAGAAAGAGAATAGGAGACTATTTTGGGCGGAGAGTGAAATTTGAATAGATTTGAAATTGGGAGATAGCGCTACTATTTTGTTAATTGGGCCCCACAAAAAAATGGATAAACAACACATTTGCGACGGATGTTTCAAAATTCCTCTAACTTGTCTTTCCATCGCAAATGTGTTGCAGATTCGTGGCAAATTTGCGACGAAAACTCATCCGTTACAGATTTTCGTTGCAAATGCCGAATATTTTTGTAGTGAAATTTACGATGGCAATAGACGGTAGCAGATCTCCGTTGAAAATTGCTTTTTTTAGTGTTTTCTACAACCAATCTGCGATGGAAAAAAATTTTCGCAAAAAAATATATGCGGGTCTCTCTCTCGCCAAGTATTCGCGCCAACTTTTGCGACGATTATTTGCGACGGAATGATTTTCGTCGCAGATTTACTACGGATTTGCAACCAATTTCTCAAAATTCCTCTAACTTGTCCTTCCGTAGCAAATCCATCGTAGATCCATAGCAAATTTGCGACAGAAACAAGTCCATCGCAGATATCCGTCGCAAATACCGAATATTTTTGTAGTGTTTTGTTTTGTTTGGACATTGTTTTGATTTTAATATAATGATGCTTTCTTTTTATTGTGTGTAGTATGGATAATGTTGTTATATTTAAGAATTTTATAATATTAAGACATGTAAAGGAGGCCGGTTCCAATGAATCGGGCGTTGTGGGGGTGCTAGGCCATTTCTCACCTTCCCCACGCGTACCCAACTTTCCGAACCCATTAGGGGGCTGGGGATTCCTTAGGAATCGAGTCATCCACCCCTTTCTTTTTTCCCAGCCCATCCGAGTGGCGACTACATTTTCTCCGGA
Organism: Garcia nutans; assembly: GCA_947685225.1. Taxonomy (NCBI): domain Eukaryota; kingdom Viridiplantae; phylum Streptophyta; class Magnoliopsida; order Malpighiales; family Euphorbiaceae; genus Garcia; species Garcia nutans. Next base: position 8,259,106 of record CANTUV010000013.1, read on the forward strand.
CTTAGGTCCGTGTTCTCTAAGGCCTCAAGCCTAAATAGTGCCGAAGTCGCAAGAACCATTCCACCGGGAGTGGGGGCGAAAATCCCCGCTCACACTAGGCACACTCTTCTTTCATAATTTCATTATCAATATCTTTCTCATCTTCTCATGATCAAACTAGGCACAATGCCTCAAATATCTCATTTATATCAATACAGCCATCACCAATGGCTTTACATATCATCTTTAATTAATACATAACAAATTGCATTACCCATATATTTTGGGCCATTATCATATTTTGCACAAAGTTCACATTACATATAATGCATTTGTAACATTACACAAATCATAGCCTTTAATTCTCATGCACCAATAATGTAGTAGTTAACTTAACACATTTTCCAACCAAATGTGTTAAGTCCCAATGTCATGTAAATATAAATAATTATTCAAAGCTTGTACTTACCTCTAAAAGCAAAAAACACCACTTTCAACCTCCTCTTCCAAGATATCCCTCAACACTTGGATTAGGGTAACTCAAGTCTCTTCAAAGCCTAAACCAAATGTGATTATAAATAATCACTAAGTGATACACTTATAGGTATAAATAAAACCTCTCAACACAAGGATAATATACACAAAGAAAAAAAATAAGAAAAAGAACTATCTAGGGCAAACTTTACACATGGCACGCTCAATAACATGTGCGTGTCAATGACTATGCCCTAAGCCCACAACACAAAAGCTTTGACATGCTCAGTAACATGGGCGTGTCATTGCATGTGTAAATACTACAACAACACTGTAGTTAAGACACGCTCAGTGACATGGGCGTGTCACTGCATGTGTAAATACTACAACAACACAGTACCTATGACACGCTCAGTGACATGGGCGTGTCACTGTACATGTCACCAACATTGAAAACAAAACCATCAACACGCCTAAAGGCATGGCCGTGTCACCGGGCGTGTCAGGCCAAAAATCCTGTTATCCACACATAATTGCCAGATCCAACTATTATCTTTCATTAACCTTTTCAACTCCATACAAACTCAACCAAATCCATCACTATATCACAAAATACTTATGTAAACATCAACAACTCAATTAAAAGCAAAAATACACAATAACATCCATACTTCACAACTCAAAAGTTACACAACCCAAAAATCTTATTCTCTTCACCAAACTTAACATTTTCTTCAATCTAACCCCAAATTTCATAGTTAACTAGACAAAAGAACTTCAAACACACCAAAATCAACCATTAACACAAACTATACCAAACATCCAATTAACATATACACAAACTTTCTTGGAAATTCAAGGAAACAAGTTGGAAACTTACAAAATATGAAGAAAATCCTCAAAACTCCAACTTGAACACTTGAAATCCTTCAATTACTTGAGTTAGCAAGAAACAAATTCCTCTCTTCCTTTGATGGAGAAGATGGCCATCTTCATTGGAGAAAGAAGAAGAAGAAGAAGATAGTCATCATCAACTCAAACCAACCACTTCTCTTTTAACCATATGAATTTCCTCTTTTAATCTCCACCAAGTATATTTATTATTATAAGATAATTAACATCAAATATCATCTTCCACTATCCATTAATTAATATTTATTTAAATAATTAAAATATCATTTGACCTTATTAAGATGTTGACTTGTATATATTGTATATATCTACATATATACATCATATACACATCCTTCCTTTCTCTTTTCTTTTCACTTAATTATATATATACACTTTTAAATCATTTAATTAATTTTCAAAAATTAGTATTTCCAAAATTTTGGGATATTACACTTTGGGCGTGTCGAAGCTTCTGTAAATTAGTTGAATGACGTGGCCACGGACATGCCCATGTCACTGGGCATGTCACTTGAAGAATCTGCCAAAAATAGCTTCTTCCCTTGTCTTTCATCCATGATTCCGGCCTAAATAACCTTAAGGTCCCAACGTATCAAAATTTCCTATAATCAACCCTAATAAACATTTGAACAAACACATTAAACTCAATTTGACAATAAATACATTAAGAAATAGGGACAAAAATATCAGCAATTATACACTTATCAGCAACACTGCCTTCTTCCAATAAACTAAAGAAAATGACATCATTTCAGTCGATGTTCGCACACTGGTCTTGTACCCCTATAAAGCAAAAGGAAGCATACTCTGTACGTTTTGGTCATCTTGGACAGAATATGTGTAGACCCTTGATTTTGGTCCTGACTAGTCCGTTGCCTGAGTCATAACCTTTTCATTAGACAGTATAATGGTTAAACCATTAAAACCCTAAAGAGGTTTCTTTTAAAGATTCAATTGGGTCTAATTTGATGTTAGGGCATTCAGGGGTGTGTTGAAGTCAAACCAGGCCTTTCAATTCAATATGGGGTAGCCCAAATCAAATTGGGATGCCCCAATTCAATAGGGAGCCTTAAGGTCCCATATTTAATTGGAAGCCAATTTCGATATGGGATAGGCTCTATATCGAACTGGAGCCTTCCCAATTCGATATGGACCTATATTTTGATGAATTAAAATTAGTTTACTTCGGTTTACCTAGTTTAAGTCTAATATGGGCTTGGTTTTCTATGAATTCAAGTGGTTTTTAATTCGTTAAGCATTAGAAGATCCATTTTTAAATTGGAAAACTTCCACGACGTTTAACCTAATGCATGCATGCACTTATAAATATGGACTTTAAGCAACCTTGGAAGGGGACTTTCTTTTCAAATTTGAACTTCATGAACTTCGGCAGACTTTTTGACTTTTAACTTCAGAAACTTTTAGGAAGAAAAAGAGAGATTTTTGTTGTTTATAAAACCCTAATTATCAAATAGAGAGAAAGGAATGCATAGAAGGGGGAGCAACAGAGACGGGAACTGATAATTAAAAGAAAAAGGTTGAGTAATCATAATCAAGATAGTGTCAAGGCAATTGCCAAATTGCCAAAGTTCATCAAAAGATATAAATTGATTCAAGTAGTAGTAAATATCAAACAAAGCTTGGTTCAAACACTTTAAATTTGGTGGACCCTTCAAATGTAGGTACAATCTTCTAAACTCTCCAAAATCATAGCAACTTCTGTTTTCTAATATTATTAATTTCATATCTGTGGTTTAGTTTAAACATATCTGATAAATTTTATTTGATAACACTATAAATTTATATCCATTGTGTGTTCATGGAAATATATTTAATAGCCATGTGCCGTATTAGTATTAATATTAAAAAGTTATTAGGGTATATACAGTGACCAAGTATTTATCAAAACCCTAATACTATTTTCATAAAAATTTCAAATCCTAATTTTATTTAAGAAGCCCTAATTCAAGAAGTAAACCTAAATATATAATTTTATTGCTTTATTTAAGTTTATATGCATGATTTATTATGTCTTAATAAATAGTTTATTATTTTTTTTTATGATGAATGCTTGAATATTTGTTATTTGATTTATTTTTAGTTTTATGGAATTGTAAGAGGTATGTTTCCATGATTGGGTACCTAGATTGATTAAGTTTCATGTAACTTGGTTTGTTTTAAGATTTTGATTAGTGTAAAGGATATGTTTATCCCAATTGGTGGGTATCCTATTTTATTCATTTTCTTTTGGACATTGAACAATTATAAAGGCATGTTTCCATCCATGGATGCGTGCCTATTCATTTATCTTGTTTGAACTCATAGTGATTTTAATAAAGTATTTATTTATTATTATTATTGCATGTAGTATGGATAATATCATTATAATTAAGAATTATATAATATTAAAACCTGAAAAGGAGGTCGATTTCAATGAACCGGGCACTATGGAGATGTTGGGTCATTCTCACCTTCCCCACGTGTACCAAACTTTTTTAACCCAATAAGGGGTTGGGGATTCCTTAAGAATTGAGTCATCCACCCTTTTTTTTATTCCTAGCCCATCCGGGTGGTGACTCCATTTTCTCCGGGTTTAGGGCCATGTTCTCTAAAGCCCTGAACCTAACAGTGCCAAAGTCGCAAGAGCCATTCCACATGGGAGTGAGGGTAAAAATCCCCGCACACAGTAGTGACTCCACTAGGGATAAGAGTGAAAAAGACTAGAAGAAATGGTACTCATTGAGTGAAAAAGACTCTTAAGAAAGTCTTTGTAATATCCCAAAGTATACCCTAAAAGTTTTGGTATTATTGTTGTATTTGGATTTAATGTATATGTTTAAGAGGGAAGATTAAAGATGAGAAGAGAGATGTGTATATGTTGTATATATAGAGATATATACAACATATACAAGTTAAATTATTATATGGTCAAAAGAAGAAATAATTGATTTTAATTAAGTTAGTGGAGGAAGATATTTATTTATTTTAAATTAGTGAAATAAATTAAATGGAAATTTATGAATGGAAGGGAATATTTTAGATTATTTTATTATATAATTTCTTGGTGGAGGTTTAAAGAGAAGAGAAGTTTGACTTGGTCATTTATGTTGTTCTTTTTCTTCTTTTCTTTTTGGGTTGGCCGGCTATCAAAGAAGGAAGAGAGGAAATGAGATTTTTGATATTCCAAGCTCAAAATTGAAGAAGAATTCAAGTGATCAAGTAGGAAATTTAAGAAATTTCATTAACTTTGGTAAGTTTCTTCTTGATTCTCTTGTTTTATTTTAAGTGGTATTTGAGTTTGGTGTTGGATTATCAAGAGCATGAGTATGTTTGATTGTGGTGTGCTTGAGAGTGTTGGTTTTAATTGATTGAGATTTTGGAGTGTAATGGAAGAGTAAGAGTTGTGTTTATATTATGGTTTTGAATTGGTAATTGATGTCAATATTGAGTTTGATCAATTATTTTTGGTAGATTTTCCATATGTTTGTGTTTAATGGAGTTGTAAGCATACAATGCATGAGTTTGGTCCCAAACAGAAGCATTTTGGATGCCACGATCGTGGCCCTTGGATGCCACGACCGTGGGGGGTCTTGGACAAATTGGACAGATTCGTTTTCTAACCCACGCCCGTGGGGGGTTGTGAGGCCACGATCGTCGGCCCTAGTTAGTGGTTTTGGTTTGTAATTTGTGATCCATGGGTCTAATATGAGGCTAGTAGGTGAATAATTGTATTGGAATTCATGTGTATTTGTAAATAAGTGTGTATTATTCCTTTTGAATTAGGTTGTGAAGAGGTTGAGTTGCCCTAACCTAAGTGTTGAGAATTCTTGGAAGAAGAAGTGTATAGATTGGTGTGAGTTGCTCTTGAGGTAAGTACAAACTTACATGGTTGCATTCATTTACATGATTTTAAGACTTAACACATTTGGTTATAAATGTGTTAAGTAATTCACTATATTGTTAATACAATGTGATTAATGTTATGATTTGTATAGTGTGAGAGATATGATGGTCATTAAAAAGGTATGTGCAATGCAATTGGTTATGATGAATACTTTAATGATGAATTACTATAATGTGAATTGAGATAGGATGAGATATGATGCCATTGTGGTTGGCTATAATGATTCAAATGAAATAAGTGGTGCATGTTTGCCTAGATGATGATGAATTTAAAATATATGTCCAATGCAATTGGTTATGTATACTCTATTGATTAGATGTGAAGCCATTGTTGTTGGCTATAATGATGCAAATGAGATTATTGAGGCATGGATGCCTAAATGATGATAAGAAAATGAGAATGAAATTGATAATGAAATAATGAATGAATTGTGTGTCTAATGTGTTATTCCATTTTCAGAGTTTTACTGTTGGTGGCATGCCTAATGGTAACAATCTCTTGAAGCTAGGTTGGATCTAATCCTTGAAGCCTAGTTGAGATGTTACAACCCTTGAAGCTGGGTTGGGTTTGGTTCTTGAAGCCTAGTTGGGTTGATACTTAGCATGCTTTGTTCCCCTTGAAGCTTGGTTGAACCTAATCCTTGAAGCCTAGTTGGGATAATGATAATGATAAATATGATAATTGAACCAAAACATTAACTCTGAAAGTGGAATGGCATATTAGTGTCTTTTGGGCACATGCTTGTCTTTGTTTCAATGTAAATCATAAGTGATGAAATAATTGAATAAAATAATGAAATGTAGTGTTATGAACAATATAAAGATATCACTTGTGAATATTGTCTTATTTGTTGAAATGTATGACATTGGCATTGCATTAATGTGAATTGAGATATGATGAGATATGATGCCATTGTGGTTGGCTATAATGATTCAAATGAAATAAGTGGGGCATGTTTGCCTAGATGATGATGAATTTAAAATATATGTCCAATGCAATTGGTTATGTATACTCTATTGATTAGATGTGAAGCCATTGTTGTTGGCTATAATGATGCAAATGAGATGATTGAGGCATGGATGCCTAAATGATGATAAGAAAATGAGAATGAAATTGATAATGAAATAATGAATGAATTGTGTGTCTAATGTGTTATTCCATTTTCAGAGTTTTGTTGTTGTTGGCATGCCTAATGGTAACAATCTCTTGAAGCTAGGTTGGATCTAATCTTTGAAGCCTAGTTGAGATGTTACAACCCTTAAAGCTAGGTTGGGTTTGGTTCTTGAAGCCTAGTTGAGATGTTACAACCCTTAAAGCTAGGTTGGGTTTGGTTCTTGAAGCCAAGTTGGGTTGATACTTAGCATGCTTTATTCCCCTTGAAGCTTGGTTGAACCTAATCCTTGAAGCCTAGTTGGGATAATGATAATGATAAATATGATAACTGAACCAAAACATTAACTCTGAAAGTGGAATGGCATATTAGTATCTTTTGGGCCCATGCTTGTCTTTGTTTCAATGTAAATCATAAGTGATGAAATAATTGAATAAAATAATGAAATGTAGTGTTATGAACAATATAAAGATATCATTTATGAATATTGTCTTATTTGTTGAAATGTATGACATTGGCATTGCATTAATGTGAATTGAGATATGATGAGATATGATGCCATTGTGGTTGGCTATAATGATTCAAATGAAATAAGTGGGGCATGTTTGCCTAGATGATGATGAATTTAAAATATATGTCCAATGCAATTGGTTATGTATACTCTATTGATTAGATGTGAAGCCATTGTTGTTGGCTATAATGATGCAAATGAGATGATTGAGGCATGGATGCCTAAATGATGATAAGAAAATGAGAATGAAATTGATATTGAAATAATGAATGAATTGTGTGTCTAATGTGTTATTCCATTTTCAGAGTTTTGTTGTTGTTGGCATGCCTAACGGTAACAATCTCTTGAAGCTAGGTTGGATCTAATCTTTGAAGCCTAGTTGAGATGTTACAACCCTTAAAGCTAGGTTGGGTTTGGTTCTTGAAGCCTAGTTGAGATGTTACAACCCTTAAAGCTAGGTTGGGTTTGGTTCTTGAAGCCAAGTTGGGTTGATACTTAGCATGCTTTATTCCCCTTGAAGCTTGGTTGAACCTAATCCTTGAAGCCTAGTTGGGATAATGATAATGATAAATATGATAACTGAACCAAAACATTAACTCTGAAAGTGGAATGGCATATTAGTATCTTTTGGGCCCATGCTTGTCTTTGTTTCAATGTAAATCATAAGTGATGAAATAATTGAATAAAATAATGAAATGTAGTGTTATGAACAATATAAAGATATCATTTGTGAATATTGTCTTATTTGTTGAAATGTATGACATTGGCATTGCATTAATGTGAATTGAGATATGATGAGATATGATGCCATTGTGGTTGGCTATAATGATTCAAATGAAATAAGTGGGGCATGTTTGCCTAGATGATGATGAATTTAAAATATATGTCCAATGCAATTGGTTATGTATACTCTATTGATTAGATGTGAAGCCATTGTTGTTGGCTATAATGATGCAAATGAGATGATTGAGGCATGGATGCCTAAATGATGATAAGAAAATGAGAATGAAATTGATAATGAAATAATGAATGAATTGTGTGTCTAATGTGTTATTCCATTTTCAGAGTTTTGTTGTTGTTGGCATGCCTAACGGTAACAATCTCTTGAAGCTAGGTTGGATCTAATCTTTGAAGCCTAGTTGAGATGTTACAACCCTTAAAGCTAGGTTGGGTTTGGTTCTTGAAGCCTAGTTGAGATGTTACAACCCTTAAAGCTAGGTTGGGTTTGGTTCTTGAAGCCAAGTTGGGTTGATACTTAGCATGCTTTATTCCCCTTGAAGCTTGGTTGAACCTAATCCTTGAAGCCTAGTTGGGATAATGATAATGATAAATATGATAACTGAACCAAAACATTAACTCTGAAAGTGGAATGGCATATTAGTATCTTTTGGGCCCATGCTTGTCTTTGTTTCAATGTAAATCATAAGTGATGAAATAATTGAATAAAATAATGAAATGTAGTGTTATGAACAATATAAAGATATCATTTGTGAATATTGTCTTATTTGTTGAAATGTATGACATTGGCATTGCATTAATGTGAATTGAGATATGATGAGATATGATGCCATTGTGGTTGCCTATAATGATTCAAATGAAATAAGTGGGGCATGTTTGCCTAGATGATGATGAATTTAAAATATATGTTTAATGCAATTGGTTATGTATACTCTATTGATTAGATGTGAAGCCATTGTTGTTGGCTATAATGATGCAAATGAGATGATTGAGGCATGGATGCCTAAATGATGATAAGAAAATGAGAATGAAATTGATAATTAAATAATGAATGAATTGTGTGTCTAATGTGTTATTCCATTTTCAGAGTTTTACTGTTGGTGGCATGCCTAATGGTAACAATCTCTTGAAGCTCGGTTGGATCTAATCCTTGAAGCCTAGTTGAGATGTTACAACCCTTGAAGCTGGGTTGGGTTTGGTTCTTGAAGCCTAGTTGGGTTGATACTTAGCATGCTTTGTTCCCCTTGAAGTTTGGTTGAACCTAATCCTTGAAGCCTAGTTGGGATAATGATAATGATAAATATGATAATTGAACCAAAACATTAACTCTGAAAGTGGAATGGCATATTAGTGTCTTTTGGGCCCATGCTTGTCTTTGTTTCAATGTAAATCATAAGTGATGAAATAATTGAATAAAATAATGAAATGTAGTGTTATGAACAATATAAAGATATCATTTGTGAATATTGTCTTATTTGTTGAAATGTATGACATTGGCATTGCATTAATGTGAATTGAGATATGATGAGATATGATGCCATTGTGGTTGGCTATAATGATTCAAATGAAATAAGTGGGGCATTTTTGCCTAGATGATGATGAATTTAAAATATATGTCCAATGCAATTGGTTATGTATACTCTATTGATTAGATGTGAAGCCATTGTTGTTGGCTATAATGATGCAAATGAGATGATTGAGGCATGGATGCCTAAATGATGATAAGAAAATGAGAATGAAATTGATAATGAAATAATGAATGAATTGTGTGTCTAATGTGTTATTCCATTTTCAGAGTTTTGTTGTTGTTGGCATGCCTAATGGTAACAATCTCTTGAAGCTAGGTTGGATCTAATCTTTGAAGCCTAGTTGAGATGTTACAACCCTTAAAGCTAGGTTGGGTTTGGTTCTTGAAGCCAAGTTGGGTTGATACTTAGCATGCTTTATTCCCCTTGAAGCTTGGTTGAACCTAATCCTTGAAGCCTAGTTGGGATAATGATAATGATAAATATGATAATTGAACCAAAACATTAACTCTGAAAGTGGAATGGCATATTAGTGTCTTTTGTGCCCATGCTTGTCTTTGTTTCAATGTAAATCATAAGTGATGAAATAATTGAATAAAATAATGAAATGTAGTGTTATGAACAATATAAAGATATCATTTGTGAATATTGTCTTATTTGTTGAAATGTATGACATTGGCATTGCATTAATGTGAATTGAGATATGATGAGATATGATGCCATTGTGGTTGGCTATAATGATTCAAATGAAATAAGTGAGGCATGTTTGCCTAGATGATGATGAATTTAAAATATATGTCCAATGCAATTGGTTATGTATACTCTACTGATTAGATATGAAGCCATTGTTGTTGGCTATAATGATGCAAATGAGATGATCGAGGCATGGATGCCTAAATGATGATAAGAAAATGAGAATGAAATTGATAATGAAATAATGAATGAATTGTGTGTCTAATGTGTTATTCCATTTTCAGAGTTTTACTGTTGGTGGCATGTCTAATGGTAACAATCTCTTGAAGCTAGGTTGGATCTAATCCTTGAAGCCTAGTTGAGATGTTACAACCCTTGAAGCTGGGTTGGGTTTGGTTCTTGAAGCCTAGTTGGGTTTATACTTAGCATGCTTTGTTCCCCTTGAAGATTGGTTGAACCTAATCCTTGAAGCCTAGTTGGGATAATGATAATGATAAATACGATAATTGAACCAAAACATTAACTCTGAAAGTGGAATGGCATATTAGTGTCTTTTGGGCCCATGCTTGTCTTTGTTTCAATGTAAATCATAAGTGATGAAATAATTGAATAAAATAATGAAATGTAGTGTTATGAACAATATAAAGATATCATTTGTGAATATTGTCTTATTTGTTGAAATGTATGACATTGGCATTGCATTAATGTGAATTGAGATATGATGAGATATGATGCCATTGTGGTTGGCTATAATGATTCAAATGAAATAAGTGGGGCATGTTTGCCTAGATGATGATGAATTTAAAATATATGTCCAATGCAATTGGTTATGTATACTCTATTGATTAGATGTGAAGCCATTGTTGTTGGCTATAATGATGCAAATGAGATGATTGAGGCATGGATGCCTAAATGATGATAAGAAAATGAAAATGAAATTGATAATGAAATAATGAATGAATTGTGTGTCTAATGTGTTATTCCATTTTCAGAGTTTTGTTGTTGTTGGCATACCTAATGGTAACAATCTCTTGAAGCTAGGTTGGATCTAATCTTTGAAGCCTAGTTGAGATGTTACAACCCTTAAAGCTAGGTTGGGTTTGGTTCTTGAAGCCAAGTTGGGTTGATACTTAGCATGCTTTATTCCCCTTGAAGCTTGGTTGAACCTAATCCTTGAAGCCTAGTTGGGATAATGATAATGATAAATATGATAATTGAACCAAAACATTAACTCTGAAAGTGGAATGGCATATTAGTGTCTTTTGGGCCCATGCTTGTCTTTGTTTCAATGTAAATCATAAGTAATGAAATAATTGAATAAAATAATGAAATGTAATGTTATGAACAATATAAAGATATCATTTGTGAATATTGTCTTATTTGTTGAAATGTATGACATTGGCATTGCATTAATGTGAATTGAGATATGATGAGATATGATGCCATTGTGGTTGGCTATAATGATTCAAATGAAATAAGTGAGGCATGTTTGCCTAGATGATGATGAATTTAAAATATATGTCCAATGCAATTGGTTATGTATACTCTATTGATTAGATGTGAAGCCATTGTTGTTGGCTATAATGATGCAAATGAGATGATCGAGGTATGGATGCCTAAATGATGATAAGAAAATGAGAATGAAATTGATAATGAAATAATGAATGAATTGTGTGTCTAATGTGTTATTCCATTTTCAGAGTTTTACTGTTGGTGGCATGTCTAATGGTAACAATCTCTTGAAGCTAGGTTGGATCTAATCCTTGAAGCCTAGTTGAGATGTTACAACCCTTGAAGCTGGGTTGGGTTTGGTTTTTGAAGCCTAGTTGGGTTGATACTTAGCATGCTTTGTTCCCCTTGAAGCTTGGTTGAACCTAATCCTTGAAGCCTAGTTGGGATAATGATAATGATAAATACGATAATTGAACCAAAACATTAACTCTGAAAGTGAAATGGCATATTAGTGTCTTTTGGGCCCATGCTTATCTTTGTTTCAATGTAAATCATAAGTGATGAAATAATTGAATAAAATAATGAAATGTAGTGTTATGAACAATATAAAGATATCATTTGTGAATATTGTCTTATTTGTTGAAATGTATGACATTGGCATTGCATTAATGTGAATTGAGATATGATGCCATTGTGGTTGGCTATAATGATTCAAATGAAATAAGTGGGGCATGTTTGCCTAGATGATGATGAATTTAAAATATATGTCCAATGCAATTGGTTATGTATACTCTATTGATTAGATGTGAAGCCATTGTTGTTGGCTATAATGATGCAAATGAGATGATTGAGGCATGGATGCCTAAATGATGATAAGAAAATGAGAATGAAATTGATAATGAAATAATGAATGAATTGTGTGTCTAATGTGTTATTCCATTTTCAGAGTTTTGTTGTTGTTGGCATGCCTAATGGTAACAATCTCTTGAAGCTAGGTTGGATCTAATCTTTGAAGCCTAGTTGAGATGTTACAACCCTTAAAGCTAGGTTGGGTTTGGTTCTTGAAGCCAAGTTGGGTTGATACTTAGCATGCTTTGTTCCCCTTGAAGCTTGGTTGAACCTAATCCTTGAAGCCTAGTTGGGATAATGATAATGATAAATATGATAATTGAACCAAAACATTGACTCTGAAAGTGGAATGGCATATTAGTGTCTTTTACGCCCATGCTTGTCTTTGTTTCAATGTAAATCATAAGTGTTGAAATAATTGAATAAAATAATGAAATGTAGTGTTATGAACAATATAAAGATATCATTTGTGAATATTGTCTTATTTGTTGAAATGTATGACATTGGCATTGCATTAATGTGAATTGAGATATGATGAGATATGATGCCATTGTGGTTGGCTATAATGATTCAAATGAAATAAGTGAGGCATGTTTGCCTAGATGATGATGAATTTAAAATATATGTCCAATGCAATTGGTTATGTATACTCTATTGATTAGATGTGAAGCCATTGTTGTTGGCTATAATGATGCAAATGAGATGATTGAGGCATGGATGCCTAAATGATGATAAGAAAATGAGAATGAAATTGATAATGAAATAATGAATGAATTTGTGTGTCTAATGTGTTATTCCATTTTCAGAGTTTTACTGTTGGTGGCATGTCTAATGGTAACAATCTCTTGAAGCTAGGTTGGATCTAATCCTTGAAGCCAAGTTGAGATGTTACAACCCTTGAAGCTGGGTTGGGTTTGGTTCTTGAAGCCTAGTTGGTTTGATACTTAGCATGCTTTGTTCCCCTTGAAGCTTGGTTGAACCTAATCCTTGAAGCCTAGTTGGGATAATGATAATGATAAATACGATAATTGAACCAAAACATTAACTCTGAAAGTGGAATGGCATATTAGTGTCTTTTGGGCCCATGCTTGTCTTTGTTTCAATGTAAATCATAAGTGATGAAATAATTGAATAAAATAATGAAATGTAGTGTTATGAACAATATAAAGATATCATTTGTGAATATTGTCTTATTTGTTGAAATGTATGACATTGGCATTGCATTAATGTGAATTGAGATATGATGAGATATGATGCCATTGTGGTTGGCTATAATGATTCAAATGAAATAAGTGGGGCATGTTTGCCTAGATGATGATGAATTTAAAATATATGTCCAATGCAATTGGTTATGTATACTCTATTGATTAGATGTGAAGCCATTGTTGTTGGCTATAATGATGCAAATGAGATGATTGAGGCATGGATGCCTAAATGATGATAAGAAAATGAGAATGAAATTGATAATGAAATAATGAATGAATTGTGTGTCTAATGTGTTATTCCATTTTCAGAGTTTTGTTGTTGTTGGCATGCCTAATGGTAACAATCTCTTGAAGCTAGGTTGGATCTAATCTTTGAAGCCTAGTTGAGATGTTACAACCCTTAAAGCTAGGTTGGGTTTGGTTCTTGAAGCCAAGTTGGGTTGATACTTAGCATGCTTTGTTCCCCTTGAAGCTTGGTTGAACCTAATCCTTGAAGCCTAGTTGGGATAATGATAATGATAAATATGATAATTGAACCAAAACATTGACTCTGAAAGTGGAATGGCATATTAGTGTCTTTTACGCCCATGCTTGTCTTTGTTTCAATGTAAATCATAAGTGATGAAATAATTGAATAAAATAATGAAATGTAGTGTTATGAACAATATAAAGATATCATTTGTGAATATTGTCTTATTTGTTGAAATGTATGACATTGGCATTGCATTAATGTGAATTGAGATATGATGAGATATGATGCCATTGTGGTTGGCTATAATGATTCAAATGAAATAAGTGAGGCATGTTTGCCTAGATGATGATGAATTTAAAATATATGTCCAATGTAATTGGTTATGTATACTCTATTGATTAGATGTGAAGCCATTGTTGTTGGCTATAATGATGCAAATGAGATGATTGAGGCATGGATGCCTAAATGATGATAAGAAAATGAGAATGAAATTGATAATGAAATAATGAATGAATTGTGTGTCTAATGTGTTATTCCATTTTCAGAGTTTTACTGTTGGTGGCATGTCTAATGGTAACAATCTCTTGAAGCTAGGTTGGATCTAATCCTTGAAGCCTAGTTGAGATGTTACAACCCTTGAAGCTGGGTTGGGTTTGGTTCTTGAAGCCTAGTTGGGTTGATACTTAGCATGCTTTGTTCCCCTTGAAGCTTGGTTGAACCTAATCCTTGAAGCCTAGTTGGGATAATGATAATGATAAATACGATAATTGAACCAAAACATTAACTCTGAAAGTGGAATGGCATATTAGTGTCTTTTGGGCCCATGCTTGTCTTTGTTTCAATGTAAATCATAAGTGATGAAATAATTGAATAAAATAATGAAATGTAGTGTTATGAACAATATAAAGATATCATTTGTGAATATTGTCTTATTTGTTGAAATGTATGACATTGGCATTGCATTAATGTGAATTGAGATATGATGAGATATGATGCCATTGTGGTTGGCTATAATGATTCAAATGAAATAAGTGAGGCATGTTTGCCTAGATGATGATGAATTTAAAATATATGTCCAATGCAATTGGTTATGTATACTCTATTGATTAGATGTGAAGCCATTGTTGTTGGCTATAATGATGCAAATGAGATGATTGAGGCATGGATGCCTAAATGATGATAAGAAAATGAGAATGAAATTGATAATGAAATAATGAATGAATTTGTGTGTCTAATGTGTTATTCCATTTTCAGAGTTTTACTGTTGGTGGCATGTCTAATGGTAACAATCTCTTGAAGCTAGGTTGGATCTAATCCTTGAAGCCAAGTTGAGATGTTACAACCCTTGAAGCTGGGTTGGGTTTGGTTCTTGAAGCCTAGTTGGTTTGATACTTAGCATGCTTTGTTCCCCTTGAAGCTTGGTTGAACCTAATCCTTGAAGCCTAGTTGGGATAATGATAATGATAAATACGATAATTGAACCAAAACATTAACTCTGAAAGTGGAATGGCATATTAGTGTCTTTTGGGCCCATGCTTGTCTTTGTTTCAATGTAAATCATAAGTGATGAAATAATTGAATAAAATAATGAAATGTAGTGTTATGAACAATATAAAGATATCATTTGTGAATATTGTCTTATTTGTTGAAATGTATGACATTGGCATTGCATTAATGTGAATTGAGATATGATGAGATATGATGCCATTGTGGTTGGCTATAATGATTCAAATGAAATAAGTGGGGCATGTTTGCCTAGATGATGATGAATTTAAAATATATGTCCAATGCAATTGGTTATGTATACTCTATTGATTAGATGTGAAGCCATTGTTGTTGGCTATAATGATGCAAATGAGATGATTGAGGCATGGATGCCTAAATGATGATAAGAAAATGAGAATGAAATTGATAATGAAATAATGAATGAATTGTGTGTCTAATGTGTTATTCCATTTTCAGAGTTTTGTTGTTGTTGGCATGCCTAATGGTAACAATCTCTTGAAGCTAGGTTGGATCTAATCTTTGAAGCCTAGTTGAGATGTTACAACCCTTAAAGCTAGGTTGGGTTTGGTTCTTGAAGCCAAGTTGGGTTGATACTTAGCATGCTTTGTTCCCCTTGAAGCTTGGTTGAACCTAATCCTTGAAGCCTAGTTGGGATAATGATAATGATAAATATGATAATTGAACCAAAACATTGACTCTGAAAGTGGAATGGCATATTAGTGTCTTTTACGCCCATGCTTGTCTTTGTTTCAATGTAAATCATAAGTGATGAAATAATTGAATAAAATAATGAAATGTAGTGTTATGAACAATATAAAGATATCATTTGTGAATATTGTCTTATTTGTTGAAATGTATGACATTGGCATTGCATTAATGTGAATTGAGATATGATGAGATATGATGCCATTGTGGTTGGCTATAATGATTCAAATGAAATAAGTGAGGCATGTTTGCCTAGATGATGATGAATTTAAAATATATGTCCAATGTAATTGGTTATGTATACTCTATTGATTAGATGTGAAGCCATTGTTGTTGGCTATAATGATGCAAATGAGATGATTGAGGCATGGATGCCTAAATGATGATAAGAAAATGAGAATGAAATTGATAATGAAATAATGAATGAATTGTGTGTCTAATGTGTTATTCCATTTTCAGAGTTTTACTGTTGGTGGCATGTCTAATGGTAACAATCTCTTGAAGCTAGGTTGGATCTAATCCTTGAAGCCTAGTTGAGATGTTACAACCCTTGAAGCTGGGTTGGGTTTGGTTCTTGAAGCCTAGTTGGGTTGATACTTAGCATGCTTTGTTCCCCTTGAAGCTTGGTTGAACCTAATCCTTGAAGCCTAGTTGGGATAATGATAATGATAAATACGATAATTGAACCAAAACATTAACTCTGAAAGTGGAATGGCATATTAGTGTCTTTTGGGCCCATGCTTGTCTTTGTTTCAATGTAAATCATAAGTGATGAAATAATTGAATAAAATAATGAAATGTAGTGTTATGAACAATATAAAGATATCATTTGTGAATATTGTCTTATTTGTTGAAATGTATGACATTGGCATTGCATTAATGTGAATTGAGATATGATGAGATATGATGCCATTGTGGTTGGCTATAATGATTCAAATGAAATAAGTGAGGCATGTTTGCCTAGATGATGATGAATTTAAAATATATGTCCAATGCAATTGGTTATGTATACTCTATTGATTAGATGTGAAGCCATTGTTGTTGGCTATAATGATGCAAATGAGATGATTGAGGCATGGATGCCTAAATGATGATAAGAAAATGAGAATGAAATTGATAATGAAATAATGAATGAATTTGTGTGTCTAATGTGTTATTCCATTTTCAGAGTTTTACTGTTGGTGGCATGTCTAATGGTAACAATCTCTTGAAGCTAGGTTGGATCTAATCCTTGAAGCCAAGTTGAGATGTTACAACCCTTGAAGCTGGGTTGGGTTTGGTTCTTGAAGCCTAGTTGGTTTGATACTTAGCATGCTTTGTTCCCCTTGAAGCTTGGTTGAACCTAATCCTTGAAGCCTAGTTGGGATAATGATAATGATAAATACGATAATTGAACCAAAACATTAACTCTGAAAGTGGAATGGCATATTAGTGTCTTTTGGGCCCATGCTTGTCTTTGTTTCAATGTAAATCATAAGTGATGAAATAATTGAATAAAATAATGAAATGTAGTGTTATGAACAATATAAAGATATCATTTGTGAATATTGTCTTATTTGTTGAAATGTATGACATTGGCATTGCATTAATGTGAATTGAGATATGATGAGATATGATGCCATTGTGGTTGGCTATAATGATTCAAATGAAATAAGTGGGGCATGTTTGCCTAGATGATGATGAATTTAAAATATATGTCCAATGCAATTGGTTATGTATACTCTATTGATTAGATGTGAAGCCATTGTTGTTGGCTATAATGATGCAAATGAGATGATTGAGGCATGGATGCCTAAATGATGATAAGAAAATGAGAATGAAATTGATAATGAAATAATGAATGAATTGTGTGTCTAATGTGTTATTCCATTTTCAGAGTTTTGTTGTTGTTGGCATGCCTAATGGTAACAATCTCTTGAAGCTAGGTTGGATCTAATCTTTGAAGCCTAGTTGAGATGTTACAACCCTTAAAGCTAGGTTGGGTTTGGTTCTTGAAGCCAAGTTGGGTTGATACTTAGCATGCTTTGTTCCCCTTGAAGCTTGGTTGAACCTAATCCTTGAAGCCTAGTTGGGATAATGATAATGATAAATATGATAATTGAACCAAAACATTGACTCTGAAAGTGGAATGGCATATTAGTGTCTTTTACGCCCATGCTTGTCTTTGTTTCAATGTAAATCATAAGTGATGAAATAATTGAATAAAATAATGAAATGTAGTGTTATGAACAATATAAAGATATCATTTGTGAATATTGTCTTATTTGTTGAAATGTATGACATTGGCATTGTATTAATGTGAATTGAGATATGATGAGATATGATGCCATTGTGGTTGGCTATAATGATTCAAATGAAATAAGTGAGGCATGTTTGCCTAGATGATGATGAATTTAAAATATATGTCCAATGCAATTGGTTATGTATACTCTATTGATTAGATGTGAAGCCATTGTTGTTGGCTATAATGATGCAAATGAGATGATTGAGGCATGGATGCCTAAATGATGATAAGAAAATGAGAATGAAATTGATAATGAAATAATGAATGAATTGTGTGTCTAATGTGTTATTCCATTTTCAGAGTTTTACTGTTGGTGGCATGTCTAATGGTAACAATCTCTTGAAGCTAGGTTGGATCTAATCCTTGAAGCCTAGTTGAGATGTTACAACCCTTGAAGCTGGGTTGGGTTTGGTTCTTGAAGCCTAGTTGGGTTGATACTTAGCATGCTTTGTTCCCCTTGAAGCTTGGTTGAACCTAATCCTTGAAGCCTAGTTGGGATAATGATAATGATAAATACGATAATTGAACCAAAACATTAACTCTGAAAGTGGAATGGCATATTAGTGTCTTTTGGGCCCATGCTTGTCTTTGTTTCAATGTAAATCATAAGTGATGAAATAATTGAATAAAATAATGAAATGTAGTGTTATGAACAATATAAAGATATCATTTGTGAATATTGTCTTATTTGTTGAAATGTATGACATTGGCATTGCATTAATGTGAATTGAGATATGATGAGATATGATGCCATTGTGGTTGGCTATAATGATTCAAATGAAATAAGTGGGGCATGTTTGCCTAGATGATGATGAATTTAAAATATATGTCCAATACAATTGGTTATGTATACTCTATTGATTAGATGTGAAGCCATTGTTGTTGGCTATAATGATGCAAATGAGATGATTGAGGCATGGATGCCTAAATGATGATAAGAAAATGAGAATGAAATTGATAATGAAATAATGAATGAATTGTGTGTCTAATGTGTTATTCCATTTTCAGAGTTTTGTTGTTGTTGGCATGCCTAATGGTAACAATCTCTTGAAGCTAGGTTGGATCTAATCTTTGAAGCCTAGTTGAGATGTTACAACCCTTAAAGCTAGGTTGGGTTTGGTTCTTGAAGCCAAGTTGGGTTGATACTTAGCATGCTTTGTTCCCCTTGAAGCTTGGTTGAACCTAATCCTTGAAGCCTAGTTGGGATAATGATAATGATAAATATGATAATTGAACCAAAACATTGACTCTGAAAGTGGAATGGCATATTAGTGTCTTTTACGCCCATGCTTGTCTTTGTTTCAATGTAAATCATAAGTGATGAAATAATTGAATAAAATAATGAAATGTAGTGTTATGAACAATATAAAGATATCATTTGTGAATATTGTCTTATTTGTTGAAATGTATGACATTGGCATTGCAGTGAAGCATTGTGGTTCATCGCGCAGGTGACAGGGCAAAGCTAGAGAGTTCATCTAGACCGAGTCGAGTCTAGACTTTGAGGTTTTGATTGTGGGCGTAAGGATCAGAGACGAACTGCCAAACATGTATAAATGTTATGTTTTTGTAAAAATTGATTTGGATGTTTATGTATTTTGATGTATATATATATGTAAATATAACTATATTTTCCGCTGCGTATTGAATGAACGTTTTTATCTGTTATGTTTATAATATAACTTAAATGTTTAAGTTTGCTATTATTATTGTATAAAGGGATGACTTGTTTGTTTAGTAAACTGTGGCATTCCTATATTCAGTATACGTATATTACCATTGTGGTAGCATGTAGTGTGCGTATACGGGGTGTAGGGGTGTTAGAAATGTTTTGGTATCAGAGCCTAGGTTTGAGATTCTCAACCTAGGTAAATTGTAAGAAAAAGAAAATTTTTGATTTTTAAAATATGGTTTTTAAATAAGACACATGTTTTGGTATTGGCAGTCTCTGATCTTTGATGAGGTATATTCTGCTGTGTTGCAGACATAGGTAGTGATGGCGTCTCAGTCACGTCAGTGTATAGAAGGTTATGCTGAGAGTGTAGCTTCTGAAGAGGGTAGAGATGGAGCTAGAGTTGATAGAGCTGGAGAGGCACCTGCTTTTGTGCCAGAGAGATCAGCTACAGATGAGGTTCCGCCGGTTTGGTTAAGACATGTGGTAGAATTGTTGAGGCAAGCTCCAATGCAGCCGCCACCGCCACCACAGCCTCAAGTGCCAGTGAGACATTATGATATATTGAGAAAGTATGAGGCTAAGGATTTCTTGGGAACTACAGATCCTTCAGTAGCTGAGCAGTGGTTGGATAGAGTGCAGAGGGTATTTATCCAGTTGCAAGCTACTCCTGAAGAGAAATTTGATTATGCTAGATCTTTACTGCAGAAAGATGCTTATGATTGGTGGAAGAGAGTTCCTCATGCCATGGATGATCCACCAACATTGTTTTATAGTGATTTTTTGAGGGAGTTTGAGCAGAAATATACCCTAAGGGAGTATAAGGATGTTAAGAAGATGGAATTTCTGAATTTGAGACAAGATAACCGGACTGTGACAGAGTATGAGGTAGAGTTCATCCGGTTGAGTCATTATGCCGGGGGGATTATTTCAGATGAGATTGACCGGTGTAGGAGATTTGAGGAGGGGTTGAGGCCCTCTATTATGTGTATTGTTGCTGGTTCTCGGTACCAGGATTTTTCTCAGTTGGTTGTAGCAGCCAGAAGTGTTGAGAGAGCACAAGCTTTTGCAGCAGCTGCTACCGAGGAGGAGACCAGAGTTAGGAGATTTCAGTTTGAGGCAGGGTCTTCATCTATTAAGAGAGGCCGAGGAAGTTTTGTTCCGAGAGTCAATAGGAGCCTGAGGCAGTCGGGTAGGTCAGTTCAGTATCAGAGGCAGAGGCTGAGACCTACAGTTTCTGTAGCGAGTGCTCCGACTCCAGTGGTTCAGAGATCTATTCCACCTGTATGTGTTCATTGTGGTAGGACTCATGGGGGTACTTGTTGGAAGAAGGGTGGATCAGGAGTATGCTTTAGATGTGGGTCACCAGCTCAGTTTATTAAAGATTGCCCTGAGATGCAGGAGGATAGACAGACTGATACTGCAGCTTCTCGACCTAGTTTCAGCAGAGGTGGTCGAGGGGGGAGAGGTGTTAGTAGAGGTGGTCGACCTGGGATCAGTCAGAGAGGAGGCTCTTTACCCGGAGGTAGTAGGCCAGATGAGGCTGGATCTTCTCAGAGAGTGTATGTGATGCAGAGACAGCCGGATGCTTCAGCAGTTATTACGGGTACTGTAACACCCCAATACTCCATATAAATACTATACATATACCTAGTATACACAGTAAGTATATAAAGTATAAGGATGCCACTTTTTTTTTTTTACCTTTCAATACCTGTAACAAAATTCAAACCATAATAGGTAAATTTAAAGAACACTTACAAATTATTGTCTTTATCAAAACTTCATTTATACATATAATATAACATACTTAAAGTGGATACATGTATGCATTACCCTCTAGTTGGTCTCGACAAAATCTTACTCTTCTCGTGGCCTACCAAAAGACTTCATATCTTCCACCAAGCTACCTGCGCGATAATACATCCGCGCTAAGCTCGAAAGCTTAGTAGTACAAATATAAAATACAAACATATATCATGGAAACACTAACATATAAGGATATCTCAATTCCATATACTTTTAGTTCTTATTAAGTTTATCCCTATTCATTTGCACCTTTCATATCTTTCAACTAATCTCCTATCTTATACACATCTAAACATAACATTTCTACCAAGTCCAACCCATCACTAATATTCACAATCAACATCTCAATACACACATTATACATCATACTAATCATAAGTCACATTTCCAATTAAGACAATCATTGTCATCAACCACAATTCATCAATTGAATTCACAATCAATGCTAATACACACATTATACATCATACCAATCATAACATTTCTTTATTCACAATTCAACATTAATGATTCATCACTAGTGCTCATAATCAATATTTCAACGCACATATTACATATCATCAATCACATGTCCAATGAAGTATACCAAAGATTTCATTATCCATTTCTTTCAACATTTGTATATCACATTGACAACAAAGACAGACTCGGGCCCAACAGACACCACTATGTTATTCAGAGTTCAGAGTTACTGCTTTGGTCTATAATCATAATCATCAAGCCTGTAGGCATCATATATCAATATTTCTATCCATGGATAGTGTAACAGACCCAGTCTCTTGGACCATCAACTCATCATGAGGAGATCCTCAACCCGGCAAGACTGTTACCAATCATATATTTCATATTCACAATTCTCATAGTGTAACAGACCCAGTCTCTTGGACCTCAATTCAACTCAATTTGAAGAGATCCTCAACCCGGCAAGACTGTTACCTTTTTCATTTTATAGGCATGCCTCCAAACCCAGAACTCTGAAGACTGAATAACACATTAAACACATATTTCACTTATTGTTTCATTATCAATTTCAATCTCAATGTTCATTATCATCTAGGCAAACATGCCTTGTTTCTTTCAATTAGATCATCATAGCCAATCACAATGGCTTCATCTCACATTTGAATCATCATGGCCAATTACAATGGCTTCACAACATATCCTATCTCAATCCATATGATACATATAACATCATTGCTATAACATTACAAAGTACCTTATTCATATAGCACAATACAATTCACAAGATTCATAATACACAAAACATAGTATTGTTCATATAGTATCATGTGCATCATCATTATAATACTCAACATCAATTACATTAACCAAATGAACATATCATTATTCAATCACATGATTCACATTATACATATAGCATCATTGCTATAACATTACAAAGTACATTAAAGTAATTCTTC
Organism: Garcia nutans; assembly: GCA_947685225.1. NCBI lineage: Eukaryota > Viridiplantae > Streptophyta > Magnoliopsida > Malpighiales > Euphorbiaceae > Garcia > Garcia nutans. Next base: position 8,282,329 of record CANTUV010000013.1, read on the forward strand.
ATAAAAGTGTTTATCATAATAAATTTGCATAGCTCATACCTTGTTGAATGATCCTCTTCTCTTTCACACTATACAAGTCACAGCCTTTACTAATTGTAAAACAGAAAAATATTCACTAAACACAACTCTTACTCTTCCATCACCAACACCAATTTAACTTCTTATTTTAAAATCAATTTCAACTCTAATCAACAAATCATCAACACACTTAATCATACTATCAATAACCCTAACTCAACTCACACACATCTTCAAAAATAACAAAGGCAAACAAGAGAAAACTTACTAAAATCATGAAATTCTTGGAATTCCAACTTGTATACTTGAGATCTTCCTTCACTTTTGAGCTTAAAATTCCAAAATCATCACTTGCTCTCTTGCTTTCCTTTGTCTTTGACTGAGCCGGCCATCAACAAGAAGAAGAAGAAGAAATGATGAAGAAAACACAAAGTCAATAGGCATTAAATACCCTTCCAAAAGAAAATTACTAAACTACCCTCAACCATATAACTAAACCTTTGTCTTTTACAAGCCCATGTTGGTAATTTCACAATCACAAATAAAATATCCTCTTCCCTTGACCAAGCCCTTTGACCAACTTATATTATATATATATGACCATATACACAACATATACACTTCACTCTACACAATGCTTTTCTTCAAACAACATAATTACCACTTATCAATCACACACTCAATTCAATAATAACAACATTATCATAACTTCTAAGCACACTTAGGGATATTACAATTCTCCCCCTCTAAATAGAAAATTTCGTCCTCGAAATTATCAATATCGTAACAATTGATTCTTAACAACATACTATCTTAACTTCCATATGAAGTTAATTATATGTTTAAGTTACTATGTCACCAAATCATATAACTTCAACTCTTTCCTATAGAATCAACAATCTTCTTTAAATTCCATAACTCATCATTCTATAGGTTTATATATCTTGTTACTTCATTGATCAAACATTCAAAAAAACTTATTACACTTCCTATTACTATCTTTATACCAGAATCAGATCATTTTATAGTACACTTATACTTCATCCAATCTTTATATTTAATATATATTGTTCCTTCATCTCTTTATGATTACTCTTTTAACTTTAACCTTAAAAATCATTGGTTATGTCTTAGCATTAATTATCCCATCATTACAATCACTGTCTAAATAGACATTTATCAATCCCTCAATGGATAACAAGATCCTTATTTTCCACAAATGGAGTTACCTCTTTAGCATGCTTTTCTCTTAACTTACATATTAATACATTACCTTTCAACTTATTTTATAAATAACCAATCTTTTCCCTTTTTATCCTGATTTATAACTACTATGACTCCATTCATTCATGTCCATTCACACTTTAATATTTTACATCATATACATTGCCATGTAAATAATTACATTCTTAATACAACTATAGATATTAAATCTCAAGAATAATTCATAATCTTAATCCAATCCAGATCAATTGATTTATCTTACATAATATATCCACTTTCCCATCTTGTTCAATTCCATCCAATGATTAATTTATTTAACTTATCATGAAATTGCACCATATTCATATATGTATATATGATCTAATTCAATTAGGGCAAACTTATATACAATTTCTTGATCTCTTCCAATCCATATTCAATCAAATTATTGTGATAACAAATCACTTCAAATCATATTAGTATAGTTCCCACCAAATCTTATAATAACTTTTTAACTATGCTTCTTAAACAAAATTTTCAATCTCACCAATTTGTACTACAGTCATATTGTCTCAGTCCCAAATTTATGGATACTAAAATTAACCGGCTACACATACTAACCAAATCATATAGCCATAGGAGATGAATGGTCACACACCTGTAACTCATAAATCAATACTGTTTCTCGATTATTCTGTATCCAAACTTTTTAATTACACTATTTAGTTGTATCACAAGAATTATATATCCATTCTCCACACTTATACTACACCAAGAGTTAACACATTTCAACTCCATCTCCATAAATTCTCTTGAACATACGATTATCATTAGTCTAACTCACATCAACAATATTATCTATAACATCTTTATACACAACATTTAATCATATACAAATTCCATTTATTACTCCACTTCTAATTTATCTCTTGTAACACTTTTCATACAGTATACTTTTTTTTTATTATATACTTATACATATAGAATTTCTACAAACAAAATCCTTAATCCAGGAAACATTATATGATAGTTTAACTCAGTTATTATCATAACAATTTCATCTTCTAGTGTTACTTGAGTCCTTTCTCACTCTCCATTTCATCCCATAATCTAACTCTACATAGGTTAAAACCTATTCTCTCATAGATCCACTGATACATGCCCTATTATTCTCCACACCACTAAACAAATAATTATATCACATTCACATACTTAGGTCACATTCACAATATGACTTGCTTTCCACATTTCTTACATTTTCATTTACATTCATATCGAAAAGCTCATTCCACATTTTCCATACATGTATACACATAGTCATACAATTATATATAATTCCTCTTTTACATATCTTTAACACAATTTAACATTTATTACTTTTCCTTAATCAACACCATTCTTACCCCTTTTTGACATAACTTAAATTATTTATCAACTCAACACATATATATTTCCTAACCATAATAATACTTCACAAATTCTTAGTCGCCTTACTAAGGTGACATCTCTCTCACCTTTATTTTGAAATGCATTTAATATATCATCTTTATATCTGTTTGTTTACCATTCAACGTATATATATATTTTACTCATATATTTATACATATGTACATTACACCTAATAATATACACATTGAGCCTAATAGCTCCTATACACTTAATTATATGCTCTGATTTTTATTTTCCTTTTTCATACATTCACTACAAATTTAGTGTTTATCACTTTCTTTTAAATACTATTATTCTCATTCTTCCAATATGATAAAAAGTATTTAATCACACTACAAATATATATTCTGACTATAATAACACTTCACATCCATCTTGGTCACATTCCCAATGTGACATCTCTTTTACTTTCATCTTAAAAAAAAAACATTTAATATATCTTTTTTTTTTTGCAATAAAATGACTTAAAATAGCTCCTTTTCATTTGCTTATCTATTTCTCTTTTTACTTCAAAACAAATTCTCATACCATCAATCACATTACTTAATTCATAATACTTTCATGTGCAATATTAATCATTTCACCTGGCTCAGGTATTGAATATACATTAAACCATCAATATCCAATCAATCTTTATCAGTTTCTAGTAGAACTTTAACTTTTCAACTTACTATTTCGCTTAAACCTTCAATTTACCAAACTCATCTTTTCTTAAAATCAACTTTAAAAACATCTCGGATATATATATATATCATAAAGCAATATCAACACATATTTCTTCCCCAATTATTAAGCTCATTTCGAAAAATCTCAAATATCACATATTATTACCATTACCATGAGTTTTCACAATATCCAAGCATCTCACATTTCTAACCTTGAATTCACAATGTTTACATTAAAATAACCATACCAATTTATATTCTTACATAACCAATATCATCTCTTTTTCCTTTAAACAATACCTTAACTTTATATATATACCCCAAACTTTAAATAATCATACCTTGTCTTTACTAATCAACTCATTCAATATTATTTTCCTTTTCATTTCTTTATGCTTCAACACATTTAACACTTCACTTTACTTGCATAAATTTCCATTTTTAATTATCAATTAGACTTATATAAATTCATATCATTCATTATACTCATTTAAATTTATCATTATAGCCAACAACTATGACTTTATATACGTACCCTTCCCCAACCAGGTCGGTTGCCCTTCAATCCCAAGGGTCCGCAGGAGGCAGATAGGCACGTATAACATTATCAGTAACATACCTTTTCCCATCCAGGTCGGTTGTCCAAGTTCGGTTGCCCATTCCAATGGGTCCGCATGGTTCCGCAGGAGACAGATAGGTCCGTTCATTAAACTTATAAATATATATTTTTTTTTAAATTCATTTCTTTTTTCACAAGCAAGTTAAGTAATCATGCCTCAACATCTCACATTACAACAAAACAATTTTCTCATAACATCATATCATTCACACATTAACATCCATCTCATATAACACAGATATACTATAAATCATATAATGCCACCTCCGAGACCAACCTAGGTGTGAATGCATATGCATGTATTACAAATTTCATTTTCAAAACTCTTCTTTTTAATTCATTTTAAGCGTTTCAAAACTTTTTCTTTTTAATTTTACTTAGGCCGAGAATCTCGAACCTAAGCTCTGATACCAAAATAATTGTAACACCCCAATACTCCATATAAATACTATACATATACCTAGTATACATACAGTAAGTATATAAAGTATAAGGATGCCACTTTTTTTTTTTTACCTTTCAATACCTGTAACAAAATTCAAACCATAATAGGTCAATTTAAAGAACACTTACAAATTATTGTCTTTATCAAAACTTCATTTATACATATAATATAACATACTTAAAGTGGATACATGTATGCATTACCCTCTAGTTGGTCTCGACAAAATCTTACTCTTCTCGTGGCCTACCAAAAGACTTCATATCTTCCACCAAGCTACCTGTGCGATAATACATCCGCGCTAAGCTCGAAAGCTTAGTAGTACAAATATAAAATACAAACATATATCATGGAAACACTAACATATAAGGATATCTCAATTCCATATACTTTTAGTTCTTATTAAGTTTATCCCTATTCATTTGCACCTTTCATATCTTTCAACTAATCTCCTATCTTATACACATATAAACATAACATTTCTACCAAGTCCAACCCATCACTAATATTCACAATCAACATCTCAATACACACATTATACATCATACTAATCATAAGTCACATTTCCAATTAAGACAATCATTGTCATCAACCACAATTCATCAATTGAATTCACAATCAATGCTAATACACACATTATACATCATACCAATCATAACATTTCTTTATTCACAATTCAACATTAATGATTCATCACTAGTGCTCATAATCAATATTTCAACGCACATATTACATATCATCAATCACATGTCCAATGAAGTATACCAAAGATTTCATTATCCATTTCTTTCAACATTTGTATATCACATTGACAACAAAGACAGACTCGGGCCCAACAGACACCACTATGTTATTCAGAGTTCAGAGTTACTGCTTTGGTCTATAATCATAATCATCAAGCCTGTAGGCATCATATATCAATATTTCTATCCATGGATAGTGTAACAGACCCAGTCTCTTGGACCATCAACTCATCATGAGGAGATCCTCAACCCGGCAAGACTGTTACCAATCATATATTTCATATTCACAATTCTCATAGTGTAACAGACCCAGTCTCTTGGACCTCAATTCAACTCAATTTGAAGAGATCCTCAACCCGGCAAGACTGTTACCTTTTTCATTTTATAGGCATGCCTCCAAACCCAGAACTCTGAAGACTGAATAACACATTAAACACATATTTCACTTATTGTTTCATTATCAATTTCAATCTCAATGTTCATTATCATCTAGGCAAACATGCCTTGTTTCTTTCAATTAGATCATCATAGCCAATCACAATGGCTTCATCTCACATTTGAATCATCATGGCCAATTACAATGGCTTCACAACATATCCTATCTCAATCCATATGATACATATAACATCATTGCTATAACATTACAAAGTACCTTATTCATATAGCACAATACAATTCACAAGATTCATAATACACAAAACATAGTATTGTTCATATAGTATCATGTGCATCATCATTATAATACTCAACATCAATTACATTAACCAAATGAACATATCATTATTCAATCACATGATTCACATTATACATATAGCATCATTGCTATAACATTACAAAGTACATTAAAGTAATTCTTCATAAAAGTGTTTATCATAATAAATTTGCATAGCTCATACCTTGTTGAATGATCCTCTTCTCTTTCACACTATACAAGTCACAGCCTTTACTAATTGTAAAACAGAAAAATATTCACTAAACACAACTCTTACTCTTCCATCACCAACACCAATTTAACTTCTTATTTTAAAATCAATTTCAACTCTAATCAACAAATCATCAACACACTTAATCATACTATCAATAACCCTAACTCAACTCACACACATCTTCAAAAATAACAAAGGCAAACAAGAGAAAACTTACTAAAATCATGAAATTCTTGAAATTCCAACTTGTATACTTGAGATCTTCCTTCACTTTTGAGCTTAAAATTCCAAAATCATCACTTGCTCTCTTGCTTTCCTTTGTCTTTGAGTGAGCCGGCCATCAACAAGAAGAAGAAGAAGAAATGATGAAGAAAACACAAAGTCAATAGGCATTAAATACCCTTCCAAAAGAAAATTACTAAACTACCCTCAACCATATAACTAAACCTTTGTCTTTTACAAGCCCATGTTGGTAATTTCACAATCACAAATAAAATATCCTCTTTCCTTGACCAAGCCCTTTGACCAACTTATATTATATATATATGACCATATACACAACATATACACTTCACTCTACACAATGCTTTTCTTCAAACAACATAATTACCACTTATCAATCACACACTCAATTCAATAATAACAACATTATCATAACTTCTAAGCACACTTAGGGATATTACAGGTACATTTTCTTTATTTGGTATTTCAGTTTTTGCTTTGATTGATCCAGGATCTACTCATTCATACATAAGTGCATCTATCTTGCCTGTGTCTGAATTGCATTTAGAGTCCTTAGGATTTGATGTTTTGGTGACAAATCCTTTAGGGCATAGTGTGGTTGTTAGCAAGGTGCACCGAGATAGTTCAGTTGAGGTGCAAGGTGAGAAGTTTTTGGGTGATTTGATTGAAATGCCTTTTAATGAATATGATTTGATCTTAGGCATGGATTGGTTGTCTAAGCATGGAGCCGTGGTAGACTGTCAAAAGAAGTGTGTTACCTTGAGAACCGGTGATGGTAGAAGTGTAATGGTATCTAGTGAGCAGAGACAACTTGCATCCTTGATTGTGTCGGCTTTTGTAGCTAGAAAGTTGATTAGAAAAGGGTGTGATGCTTATCTTGCTCATGTTGTGGATACCATAGTAGTGGGTTATCAACTTGATTGTATACCCACAGTTGCGGAATTCCCAGATGTGTTTCTGGAAGAGTTGCCAGGGTTACTCCCTGAGAGAGAAGTTGAGTTTGGTATCAATTTGTTGCCTGGTACCACTCCCATCTCCATTACTCCTTATCGAATGGCACTTGCTGAGTTGAGAGAGTTAAAGGTGCAGTTGCAGGAGTTGTTGGATAAAGGGTTTATTCGCCCTAGTGTTTCTCCATGGGGAGCTCCTGTTTTGTTTGTGAAGAAGAAGGATGGTACTTTGAGGTTGTGCATCGATTATAGGCAATTGAATAAAGTGACTATCAAGAATAAGTATCCTTTGCCTAGGATTGATGATCTCTTTGATCAGTTGAAAGGAGCAGCAGTGTTTTCCAAGATTGATTTGAGATCAGGGTACCATCAACTAAAGGTTAGAGCTGAAGATGTTCCTAAGATAGCTTTTCGCACAAGGTATGGGCATTATGAGTTTTTAGTGATGCCTTTTGGGTTGACGAATGCACCTGCAGCTTTCATGGATTTGATGAATAAGGTGTTTAGGCCCTATTTGGATCAGTTTGTGGTGGTTTTTATTGATGATATTTTGGTGTATTCACGTAATAAAGAGGAGCATGACAAGCATTTGCAAATTGTATTGCAGATTTTGAGAGAGAACCAATTGTATGTTAAGCTGTCGAAGTGTGAGTTTTGGCTTGATCAAGTAACTTTTCTGGGTCATATAGTTTCAGCAGATGGTATAAGAGTTGATCCGAGTAAAGTTGAGGCTATTTTAAATTGGAATTCACCAAAGTCTGTAACTGAAGTTAGAAGTTTTCTGGGTTTGGCAGGCTATTATCGACACTTTGTGAAAGGTTTTTCTTTGATAGCTACTCCACTCACCAGATTACTTCGAAAAGGAGTTAGATTTGTGTGGACAGATCAGTGTCAAGCTAGTTTTGAGCAGTTGAAGGAAATGTTGACTCAAGCTCCTGTTCTTACTTTACCTGTGGAAGATAAACCTTATGTGATTTATAGTGATGCTTCACATAATGGTTTAGGTTGTGTTTTGATGCAAGAGGGTAAAGTCATAGCTTATGCTTCTTGGCAGTTGAAGCCGCATGAACTTAATTATCCGACGCATGATTTGGAGTTAGCAGCCATAGTTTTTGCTTTGAAGATTTGGCGACATTACTTGTATGGGGAGAAGTGTTTTATTTACACAGATCATAAGAGTTTGAAATATTTGAGTGTTCAGAGGGAGATGAATCTTCGGCAGAGATGGTGGTTGGAATTGATCAAAGACTATGACTATTTGATTGATTATCATCCTGGTAAGGCGAATGTTGTTGCTGATGCCTTGAGTCGGAAGTCTTTGGTAGGTTTAACTGTTTATTCGCTCTCGTTGCTTGTTGAGTTAAGAGCATTGCATGCTAGTTTTGAGCTTTGTAATGACGGTGCATTGTTGGCTCAGTTGCAATTGAGGCCAATGTTGTTGGATCATATTAAAGAGGCTCAATTGGCTGATGAGAAAATTCAGAAAGTTGTATTAGATTGCCAAATGGGGAGAGCCAAGATTTCCATGCGAGAAGCGATGATAGTCTTTGGTTTAAGGATAGATTATGTGTTCCTGATGATGCAAGATTGAGAAAGATTATTTTAGAAGAAGCACACCAGTCAGTTTTTGCTATGCACCCTGGGAGTGCAAAGATGTATCAGGATTTGAAGCAACATTATTGGTGGACAGGCACGAAGAGAGACATAGCGGAGTTTGTATCCAAATGTCTCACTTGTCAGAGGGTGAAAGCTGAGCATCAAGTTCCAACAAGGTTGCTTCAACCTTTATCAGTGCCTGAATGGAAATGGGAACGTGTGACAATGAATTTTGTATCTGGTTTGCCATTGACTCAGAAGAAGCATGATGCTATTTGGGTGATTGTTGATCGGTTGATGAAGACAGCTCATTTTCTTCCAGTTAGAATGGATTATTCTCTTGAGAAGTTGGCTGAGCTGTATATCAGTGAGATAGTTAAGTTGCATGGAATCCTAATTTCTTTGGTGTCTGATCGAGATCCTAGGTTTACTTCAAGGTTTTGGAAGAGTTTACATGGTGCTTTGGGTTCTCGATTGCACTTTAGCACTGCTTTTCATCCGCAGATAGATGGGCAGTCAGAGAAAGTGATACATATTATAGAAGATATGTTGAGAAGCTGTGTCATTGATTTCTCTGGAAGTTGGGAAAGATTTTTGCCACTTGTGGAATTTGCTTACAACAACAGTCATCAATCCAGTATTGGAATGGCACCATTTGAGGCATTGTATGGTAGAAGATGTAGGATGCCTCTATGTTGGAATGAAGTTGGAGAAGGCAAATTGGTGGGTCCTGAATTGATTAAAGAAACGGAAGAGAAAGTGAAGATAATTCGGGATCGGTTGAAAGCAGCTTTAGACAGGCAGAAATCTTATTCAGATTTGAAGAGGACGGACATAGAGTTTGATGTTGGAAATAAAGTATTTTTAAAAGTATCTCCTTGGAAAAAGATTTTAAGATTTGGTTGAAAAGGGAAGCTAAGTCCTCGTTTTATTGGACCTTATGAATTATTAGAAAGAGTTGGACCAGTTGCTTATCGACTCACTTTACCGCCTGAGTTGAATAGAATCCATAATGTTTTTCATGTTTCTATGCTGTGGAAGTTCAGATCAGATCCATCTCATGTTTTACCAGTTGAATCTATAGAGGTGAGTTCGGATCTGACATTTGAAGAAGAACCAGTTGCTATTTTGTCATATGAAGTGAAAGAGTTGAGAAAAAAGAATGTGCCACTTGTAAAGATTCTTTGGAAGAATCATGCAAAGGAAGAGGCAACTTGGGAGAGTGAGCAAATGATGCGAGATTAGTATCCTCAGTTGTTTCAGACTTGATATCAGGTAATTTCGAGGACGAAATTTCTTTTTAGAGGGGGAGAATTGTAATATCCCAAAGTATACCCTAAAAGTTTTGGTATTATTGTTGTATTTGGATTTAATGTATATGTTTAAGAGGGAAGATTAAAGATGAGAAGAGAGATATGTATATGTTGTATATATAGAGATATATACAACATATACAAGTCAAATTATTATATGGTCAAAAGAAGAAATAATTGATTTTAATTAAGTTAGTGGAGGAAGATATTTATTCATTTTAAATTAGTGAAATAAATTAAATGGAAATTTATGAATGGAAGGGAATATTTTAGATTATTTTATTATATAATTTCTTGGTGGAGGTTTAAAGAGAAGAGAAGTTTGACTTGGTCATTTATGTTGTTCTTTTTCTTCTTTTCTTTTTGGGTTGGCCGGCTATCAAAGAAGCAAGAGAGGAAGTGAGATTTTTGATATTCCAAGCTCAAAATTGAAGAAGAATTCAAGTGATCAAGTAGGAAATTTAAGAAATTTCATTAACTTTGGTAAGTTTCTTCTTGATTCTCTTGTTTTATTTTAAGTGGTATTTGAGTTTGGTGTTGGATTATCAAGAGCATGAGTATGTTTGATTGTGGTGTGCTTGAGAGTGTTGGTTTTAATTGATTGAGATTTTGGAGTGTAATGGAAGAGTAAGAGTTGTGTTTATATTATGGTTTTGAATTGGTAATTGATGTCAATATTGAGTTTGATCAATTATTTTTGGTAGATTTTCCATATGTTTGTGTTTAATGGAGTTGTAAGCATACAATGCATGAGTTTGGTCCCAAACAGAAGCATTTTGGATGCCACAATCGTGGCCCTTGGATGCCACGACCGTGGGGGGTGTTGGACAAATTGGACAGATTCGTTTGCTAACCCACGCCCGTGGGGGGTTGTGAGGCCACGATCGTCGGCCCTAGTTAGTGGTTTTGGTTTGTAATTTGTGATCCATGGGTCTAATATGAGGCTAGTAGGTGAATAATTGTATTGGAATTCATGTGTATTTGTAAATAAGTGTGTATTATTCCTTTTGAATTAGGTTGTGAAGAGGTTGAGTTGCCCTAACCTAAGTGTTGAGAATTCTTGGAAGAAGAAGTGTATAGATTGGTGTGAGTTGCTCTTGAGGTAAGTACAAACTTACATGGTTGCATTCATTTACATGATTTTAAGACTTAACACATTTGGTTATAAATGTGTTAAGTAATTTACTATATTGTTAATACAATGTGATTAATGTTATGATTTGTATAGTGTGAAAGATATGATGGTCATTAAAAAGGTATGTGCAATGCAATTGGTTATGATGAATACTTTAATGATGAATTACTATAATGGGAATTGAGATATGAAGAGATATGATGCCATTGTGGTTGGCTATACTGATTCAAATGAAATAAGTGGTGCATGTTTGCCTAGATGATGATGAATTTAAAATATATGTCCAATGCAATTGGTTATGTATACTCTATTGATTAGATGTGAAGCCATTATTGTTGGCTATAATGATGCAAATGAGATGATTGAGGCATGGATGCCTAAATGATGATAAGAAAATGAGAATGAAATTGATAATGAAATAATGAATGAATTGTGTGTCTAATGTGTTATTCCATTTTCAGAGTTTTACTGTTGGTGGCATGCCTAATGGTAACAATCTCTTAAAGCTAGGTTGGATCTAATCCTTGAAGCCTAGTTGAGATGTTACAACCCTTGAAGCTGGGTTGGGTTTGGTTCTTGAAGCCTAGTTGGGTTGATACTTAGCATGCTTTGTTCCCCTTGAAGCTTGGTCGAATAATGATAATGATAAATATGATAATTGAACCAAAACATTAACTCTGAAAGTGGAATGGCATATTAGTGTCTTTTGGGCCCATGCTTGTCTTTGTTTCAATGTAAATCATAAGTGATGAAATAATTGAATAAAATAATGAAATGTAGTGTTATGAACAATATAAAGATATCATTTGTGAATATTGTCTTATTTGTTGAAATGTATGACATTGGCATTGCATTAATGTGAATTGAGATATGATGAGATATGATGCCATTGTGGTTGGCTATAATGATTCAAATGAAATAAGTGGGGCATGTTTGCCTAGATGATGATGAATTTAAAATATATGTCCAATGCAATTGGTTATATATACTCTATTGATTAGATGTGAAGCCATTGTTGTTGGCTATAATGATGCAAATGAGATGATTGAGGCATGGATGCCTAAATGATGATAAGAAAATGAGAATGAAATTGATAATGAAATAATGAATGAATTGTGTGTCTAATGTGTTATTCCATTTTCAGAGTTTTGTTGTTGTTGGCATGCCTAATGGTAACAATCTCTTGAAGCTAGGTTGGATCTAATCTTTGAAGCCTAGTTGAGATGTTACAACCCTTGAAGCTAGGTTGGGTTTGGTTCTTGAAGCCAAGTTGGGTTGATACTTAGCATGCTTTGTTCCCCTTGAAGCTTGGTTGAACCTAATCCTTGAAGCCTAGTTGGGATAATGATAATGATAAATATGATAATTGAACCAAAACATTAACTCTGAAAGTGGAATGGCATATTAGTGTCTTTTGGGCCCATGCTTGTCTTTGTTTCAATGTAAATCATAAGTGATGAAATAATTGAATAAAATAATGAAATGTAGTGTTATGAACAATATAAAGATATCATTTGTGAATATTGTCTTATTTGTTGAAATGTATGACATTGGCATTGCAGTGAAGCATTGTGGTTCATCGCGCAGGTGACAGGGCAAAGCTAGAGAGTTCATCTAGACCGAGTCGAGTCTAGACTTTGAGGTGTTGATTGTGGGCGTAAGGATCAGAGACGAACTGCCAAACATGTATAAATGTTATGTTTTTGTAAAAATTGATTTGGATGTTTATGTATTTTGATGTATATATATATGTAAATATAACTATATTTTCCGCTGCGTATTGAATGAATGTTTTTATCTGTTATGTTTATAATATAACTTAAATGTTTAAGTTTGCTATTATTATTATTGTATAAAGGGATGACTTGTTTGTTTAGTAAACTGTGGTATTCCTATATTCAGTATACGTATATTACCATTGTGGTAGCATGTAGTGTGCGTATACGGGGTGTAGGGGTGTTAGAGTCTTGGGATCGAAACGTGGGAGGTGACCCTTAATTGGGCCAAATAAACAAAATCCTACCGTGGACCTGTGAGGGGAGGCGGACTGTGACAGTACTCTTTTCTTTCAATCCAACCTTTAAAATCATCATTAACTACTCACAACATCTTCATACATATCCAAATAAACTATTAAAGCATGCTAATACACAATTCCCAAAATCAATATGTCATTGTTCCATAGAATTCTAAAGAAACTTATAAAATGATAAAGGAACTTACTAATTGATGAAGAATCCTCAAAAACTCCACTTGAATCCTTGAAATCCCTTGTAAAATTGGTGTATGGAAGAGGAAAGCTTCTTGGTCACTCTCTCTCTATCTCTAGCTCACGTTCAAAGAAGAAACAAAAGAAGAAGAAGAAGAAGCAAATTCCAATTTCTCTTCCTTTCCATCCTTATCTATATATTTATATTAATTATTCTTTTATATGTGATGTATATGTTTGGTATATGTATATGTATTATATATTCTATTTATCCTTCTCATATATTTCAGATATATAATACATATATAACATCAACCATAAATATCCTTCTAATATTTTCTCTACCCATTACACCCATATGCTCTCCCGTACTTACTATTCTAAAGAACATCAAAAATCAAGATATTATAGATACTCTATGAAAGCAAAGATGAAATGGATATAGAGTCAGGGGACATGGAAGGCCCATTAATTGAGAAAGATCTAGTCATTTTGCAAAATAAAGAAGACATGAACGCTTGTACGAAGAACTAGACAACGCAAACATCAATATGAGCCTGTATGGAAAGAAAAAATCATTGGTTTGAGCCTACATAGGGGGCAAAGTTTCTGTGAGCCGGGAATTTTTGTCCCCACTCCCGGTGGAATGGTTCTTGCGACTTCAGCACTGTTTAGTCTCGGGGCCTTAGAGAACACGGACCTAAGTCCGGAGAAAATGGAGTCGCCACCCGGACGGGCCAGGAAAAAGAAAGGGGTGGAAGACTCGACTCCTGAGGAATCCCCAACTCCCTAATGGATTCGAAAAGTTGGGTACGTGTGGAGAAGGTGAGAAATGGCCCAGCATCCCCACAACGCCCGGTTTATTGGAACTGGCCTCCTTTACAGGTCTTAATATTATAAAATTCTTAAATATAACAATATTATCCATATTACATGCAACAATTGAAATAAAGCATCGTTATATTAAAAATCAAAGCAATATCCAAGCAAAGCAAATAAATGGACACCCATCCGAGGATAGAAACATGTCCTTACATCGTTCATGTCTAAACTAAATAGGACACCCACTAAAAGGTAGAAACATGTCCTTTACATTGGTCCAAAAATATAAAAGCAATTTAAATTACATGATATTTAACTAATGAGGTACTCACAAAGTGAAAACATACCTCTTACAACATTTGGAAATCAAAATAAATCGATAAAAGTAAATAACCATTCATCATAAATAAATCATTCATCAAACATCAATCAAAATATATAATAAACATTCATCCATGATAAATTAAATAAATCAAGTATTAAAAATAAATCAAAGCATATAATGAATTACATAATCAAATCTAAAAATAAAGCAAGTAAAGATACAAATTAGGGTTCACTATTTCTATTTAAAGTTCTTTAATTAATATTTAGGGTTTTAAGATTTTAGTATTATTATTATTATTTGTTTAACCTACTATAAAGGTTTTAGAAAATTGGAATCGATTAGGGTTTCATGAATTAAATTAGGGTTTAGGGGCAACATTATGAAATTAGGGTTTTAGGATATTAAAACATTAGGTTTATAATTCTTGGTTACAGGATTGTTGTTTTGGATTTACTGTATTGAGTTTGAATGTTTAGGTTTGTAAGGTTTTAAGGATTTAAGGATTAGGTTTAAGAAAACTAGGGTTTATGGTTTTAGGCGAATTAGGGTTTAGAAAAACTTAGGGTTTAGATTAACTGGTGTGGGATTTACTGTTTTGGTTTTGGAGTTGAAGAAAATAGTTTAGAGTTTTATAAAGTTATTATGATTTTCGAAACTGTAAAGCAGGTTAGGGTTTGGAGATTTAAGAAAATATTTGGGAGTTTTGGAAAAAAAGTTAGAGGAAAATAGTTTAGGGTTTTTAAAAGTTTTTGGAAATAGGAAAAATGATTTAAGGTTTTTGGAACAAAGATCAAGTTACTACATATTTAAAGATCAAAGTTTTGTGTGTATATTATTATGAATCAAAGAAACAAAGCTATGAGTAGTTTATGAGAAATGTATAATTAAGGATCAAACCTGCATAGTTGGTTCCACCAAAAAGTTGTTTTCTGGATGAACAAAGACAAAGCAGTGTGGCTACCTTTGATAAATTGTTGATTACTTCTTCTTGCTCCTTTCAAATCTGAAGTTCCACTATCCGATCCAAGTCCAAAGTTTTTCTTCTTTATGTTTTTTTTCCTCCCCTTTTTTCTAGTCCTTTAAAGTGTTATTTATAGGAAAATTTATATGATTAATCCTAATTGTTTAGGAAAATTAAAATTCATTAGGAAAAGAAACCAAAACTAAATAGAATTTGGTTTTTAAAAAAATTGCGTTGGAAATTTTGCTGGCGAAAAAACTGCTACAGGCCGCGAGGAAATTTGGGAGAAACTACGTGGAAAATTGCGAGCTGGGCGCTGCCAGCCAATTTTGCTGCAAGAATTTCCTGCGGCGAAATGGCTTCGGTCACTTTGCCAGCAGGAAATTCCTGCGAGTGAAATGGCTTCGGCCACTTCGCCGGCAGGAAATTCCTATGGGCGAAATTGGTCTTGGCTAATTATTTTCTGCGACGAATTTTTTCATCGCCGATTTTTCCATCTTCGATTTTTATTTTTATTTTTATTTATTTTTATTTATTTATTTTTGTTTTTTTATTATTTTTATTTTTATTCACTTCACCATTTTTAATTTTTAAAAATTATAACCATTTTTAATTTTTAAAAATTATAAATAATAAATACTAAAATAAATATTAAAATACCACAAAAATTATTTTGGACTATAAAAAAATAATGGACCAGACTTGGTCAAAAATTAAGGGTCTACAGTTTCTCCTTTCAATTTTTTGAGTTTATGCATGTACAAAACATCTTCAAACTTACTTTCAATATTTTGCCACACAAGGGGCAAGGAGAAGATATAAGGGCCAGCTAAAAAATAGTTGAATTTTTTGCAAAAGGAAGAACAAAAAGAATGGAACATTAGAACTCTCAAAAGAATGAAGATGAGACAAAAGATAAGTCCAGCTAGAAGAGCTGAAGCCAATGTAGGACAAATGTCCAGTGGATAAAGATCCATATTTTAAGGTTAAAGACTAAAAACTTGATCTCTAATGGATAAAGATCCATTTTTGGTGGGTAAAGATCCACAATCTATTAAAGAATGAAACAACCTGTTAGAAGGAAGCCAGAATTCTCAACTGATAAAAGGTCAGTCAAATCCAGTATATGGTCGACCCAAATCCAGTTTCGGGTCAAGCACTCAAATCCAGTTTTGAGTTTAGAAATCAAAATTCAATCTAGGGTTAAAGTACCCAGTCTCGGGTCCAAGTACCCAAATCAAAATTTAGTCTCGGGTCCAAGAAACCAAATCAAATTTAGTCTCAATTCCATGTACCAGTCTCAAGTCTAAGTATCCAAATCAAATCTAGTCTCAGGTCCAAATACCCAGTCTCGAGTCTAAGTACCTAAATCAAAATCTAATTTCAGGTCAAAAACCTAAATTTAGTTTTGGATCAAGAACCCAAATCTAGTTCAGGATCGAGAACCCAAAATCTAGTTTTGGGTTGAGAACTCAAATCCAGTTTAGGGTCGAGAACCCAAAATCTAATTTAGGGTCGAGAACCCAAATCCAGTCTCTGCTCGAGAACCCAATTCCAGTCTCTGGTTGAGAACCCAAATCCAATTTAGGGTTGAGAACCCAAATCTAGTTTAGGGTCGATAATCTAATCTAATCTTGGGTCAAAAACCCAATCAAATCTATCCGAGTCCAGAACCCAAATCTTTTTCGAGTCCAGAACTCATTTCGGGTCAAGAATCTAAACCATTTCCAATCTGGGGTTGAGAACCTATCTTTATCCAAATCAGCTCAAAATCATGTTGCTTTTCACTCTCTTCTACTAAAGTCTCAGATCGTTCAAGGAGGGGGCAAACTGTAGACCCTTGATTTTGGTCCTGACTAGTTCATTGCCTAAGTCATAAACTTTTATTAGATGTTATACTAGTTAAACCTTTAAAACCCTAAAGAGGTTTGTTTTAATGATTCAATTATGTCTAATTTGATGTTAGGGCATTCAGGGGTGTGTTAAAGTTAAATCGGGCCTTCCAATTTAATATGGCACAATCCATATCGAATTGCGATGCCCCAATTCACCAATTCGATATGGGACCTTAAGTTTAAGGTCATGTATCGAATTGGATGTCCCAATTTGATATGGGATTGTCCCATATCAAATTGGGACCTTAACTTAAGGTCCCATATCAAATTGGAAGCCAATTTCAATATGGGATAGACACCATATCAAATTGTGCCCTTCCCAATTCGATATGGACCTATATTTTAATGAATTAAAATTGTTTTACTTCGGTTTGCCTAGTTTGAGTCCGATATGGGCTCAGTTTGAGACAAATTCAAGTGGTTTTTAATTCGATATGCATCAGACGATCCATTTTTAAAATGAAAAACTTCCACGGTGTTTAACCTAATGCATGCACGCACTTATAAACACATACATTAAGCAACCTTGAAGGGGGACTTTCTTTTCAACTTGAACTTCAACAGACTTTGAACTTCAAGAACTTCGGTAGACATTTTGGCTTTTAACTTCAGTAGACTTTGGAACTTCCAGCAACTTTCAGGAAGAAAAAGAGAGACGGTAACAGTTTATAAAATCCTAATTATCAAACAAAGAGACAGGAACGTAGAGAAGGGGGAGAAACAAAGATGAGAACTGATAATTAAAACAAAAAGGTTGAGTAATAGTAATAAAGACAGTGTCAAGGAAATTGCCAAATTGCCAAAGTTCAATGGAAGATATAAATTGATTCAGGCAGTAGTAAATATCAAACAAAGCTTGGTTAAAAAACTTTAAATTTGGTGGAACCTTCAAACGCAGGTACAATCTTTTAAACTCTCCAAAATCATAACAACTTCTATTTTCTAATATTATGAATTTCATATATGTGGTTTAGTTTAAACATATCTGATAAGTTTTATTTGATAACACTATAAATTTATATCCATTGTGTGTTCATGGAAATATATTTAATAGCCATGTGTCATATCAGTATCAATATTAAAGAGTTATTAGGGTTTATACAGTGACCAAGTATTTATCAAAACCCTAATATTGTTTTCATAAAAATTACAAACCCTAATTTTATTTAAGAAACCCTAATTCAAGATGTAAACCTAAATATATATTTTTATTGCTTTATTTAAGTTTATATGCATGATTTCTTATATGTCTTAATAAATAGTTTATTTTTTTTCTTTTATGATGAATGCTCAAATATTTGTTATTTGATTTATTTTTAGTTTTAAGGATTTGTAAGAGGTATGTTTCCATGATTGGGTACCTCAATTGATTAAGTTTCATGTAACTTGGTTTATTTTAAGTGTTTGATTAGTGTAAAGGATATGTTTCCGCCAATTGGTGGGTATCCTATTTTATTCATTTTCTTTTGGACATTGAACAATTATAAAGGCATGTTTCCATCCGTGGATGGTTGCCTATTCATTTATCTTGTTTGAACTCATTGTGATTTTAATAAAGTATTTATTTATTCTTATAATTGCATGTACTATGGATAATATCATTATAATTAAGAATTTTATAATATTAAAACCTGAAAAGGAGGCCGGTTCTAATGAACCGGGCACTATGGAGATGCTGGGTCATTCTCACCTTCCCCGCGTGTACAAAATTTTTTGAACCCAATAAGGAATTAGGGATTCCTTAAGAATCGAGTCATCCACCCCTTTTTTTGAAACGTGGGAGGTGACCCTTAATTGGGCCAAATAAACAAATTCCTACCGTGGACCTGTGAGGGGAAGCGGACTATGACAGTACTCTTTTCTTTCAACCCAACCTTTAAAATCATCATTAGCTACTCACAACATCTTCATACATATCCAAATAAACTATTAAAACATGCTAATACACAATCCCCAAAATCAATATGCCATTCCTCCATAGAATTCCAAAGAAACTTGCCAATTGATGAAGAATCCTCAAAAACTCCACTTGAATCCTTGAAATCTCTTGTAAAATTTGTGTATGGAAGAGGAAAGCTTCTTGGTCACTCTCTCTCTATCTCTAGCTCACATTGAAAGAAGAAACAAAAGAAGAAGAATAAGAAGAAGCAAATTCCAATTTCTCTTCCTTTCCATCCTTATATATATATTAATTATTCTGTTATATGTGTTGTATATGTTTAGTATATGTATATATCTTATATATTCTATTTATCCTTCTCATATATTTAAAATACATATAGTACATATATAATATCCACCATAAATATCCATCTAATATTTTCTCTACCCATTACACCAATATGCTTTCTTGTATTTACTATTCTAAAGTCATCAAAAATTGGGATATTACGAATACTCTATGAAGCAAAGATGAAACCGATATAGAGTCAGGGGGCATGGAAGGCCCATTGATTGAGAAAGATCTATTCATTTTGTAAATGAAAGAAGGCATTCATGCTTGTGCGAAGAACTAGACAAAGCAAACATCAATATGAGTCCACATGGAAAGAAAAAATCATTGGTTTGAGCCTACACAGGGGGCAAAGTTTTTCCTATCAATTTTTTGACTTTATGCGTGTACAAAACATCTTCAAACTCACTTTCAATATTTTGCAACACAGAGGCAAGGAGAAGATATGAGGGCCAGCTAAAAAATAGTTGAATTTTTTGCAAAAGGAAGAACAAAAAGAATGGAACATTAGAACTCTCAAAAGAATGAAGACGAGACAAAAGATCCGTCCATTTAGAAGAGTTGAAGCCAATGTAGGACAAATGTCCAGTGGATAAAGATCCATGTTTTAAGAGTAAAGACTCGATCTCCAAAGGATGTAGATCCATTTTGAAGGGTGAAGACCCAATCTCCAATGGATAAAGATCCATGTTTTAAGGGTAAAAACCCAATCTTCAATGGATAAAGGTCCATTTTTGGTGGGAAAAGATCCACAATCTATTAAAGAATGGAACAACCTGTTAGAAGGAAGCCAGAATTCTCAACTGATAAAAGGTCAGTCAAATTCAGTATAGGGTCGACCCAAATCCAGTTTCGAGTCGAGCACTCAAATCCAGTTTCAGGTTGAGAAATCAATATTCAATCTCGGGCCAAAGTACTCGTCTCAGGTCCAAGTATCCAAATTAAAATTTAGCCTCAGATCCAAGTATCTAAATCAAATTCAGTCTAGAGTCTAAGTACCCAGTCTCTGGTCTAAGTACCCAAATCAAATATAGTCTTAGGTCCAAATACCTAGTCTCGGGTGTAAGTACCTAAATCAAAATCCAGTTTTGGGTCAGAAACCCAAATCCATTTTTGGATCAAGAACCCAAATCTAGTTTAGAGTTGAGAACCCAAAATCCAGTTTTGGGTTGAGAATCCAAATCCAGTTTAGGGTTGAGACGAAAATCCAATTTAGAGTCGAGAAACCAAATTCCAGTTTCTGGTCGAGAACCCAATTCCAGTCTCAGGTCAAGAATCTAAAACCAGTTTAGGGTTGAGAACCCAAATCTAGTTTAGGGTCGAGAACCCAAATCTAGTTTAGGGTCGAGAACCCAAAAAATTTAATCTCGGGTCGAGAACCCAAATCTAATCTTGGGTCAAAAACCCAATCAAACCTATCCGAGTCTAGAACCTAAACCTTTTTCGAGTCTATAACTCATTTCTGGTCCAAAATCCAAATCATTCCCAATTTCGGGTCGAGAACCTGTCTTTATCAAAATCAGCTCAAAATCATGTTGCTTTTCACTCTCTTCTAATGAAGTCTCAGATCATTCAAGCAGGGGGTAAACTGTAGACCCTTGATTTTGGTCCTGATTAGTTCGTTGCCTAAGTCATAAACCTTTTTATTAGATGGTATATTGGTTAAACCTTTAAAACCCTAAAGAGGTTTGTTTTAAAGATTCAATCTCATCTAATTTGATGTTAGGGCATTTAGGGTGTGTTGAAGTTAAATCTGGCTTTCCAATTCAATATGGGATTGTCCATATCGACTTGGGATGCCCCAATACGATATGGGACCTTGAATTGGATGTCCCAATTCGATATGGGATTTTCCCATATTGAATAATCCCATATCGAATTAGGACCTTAACTTAAGGTACCATATCAAATTGGAAGCCAATTTCGATATGGGATAGGCTCCATATCTAATTTTGATTTTCCCAATTCAATATGGACCTATATTTTGATGAATTAAAATTGTTTTACTTCGGTTTGCCTAGTTTGAGTCCGATATTGGCTCGGTTTACGATAAATTCAAGTTGTTTTTAATTCGATATGCATTAAAGGATCCATTTTTAAAATGAAAAACTTCCACGACGTTTAACCTAATGCACGCACACACT
Source organism: Garcia nutans (assembly GCA_947685225.1). Classification (NCBI taxonomy): domain Eukaryota; kingdom Viridiplantae; phylum Streptophyta; class Magnoliopsida; order Malpighiales; family Euphorbiaceae; genus Garcia; species Garcia nutans. The sequence goes on from CANTUV010000013.1 coordinate 8,304,223, forward strand.
TATAAACACAGACATTAAGCAACCTTGAAGGGGGACTTTCTTTTTGACTTTGAACTTCAATAGACTTTGAACTTCAGGAACTTCGGTAGACTTTTTAGCTTTTAACTTCAGTATACTTTGGAACCTTAGCAACTTTCAGGAAGAGAAAGAGAGACGATAGAAGTTTATAAAACCCTAATTATCAAACAGAGAGACAGGAACGTAGAGAAGGGGGAGCAACAGAGATGAGAACTAATAATTAAAATAAAAAGGTTGAGTAATTGTAATTAAGACAATGTCAAGGCAATTGCAAAATTGCCAAAGTTCAACCAAAGAAATAAATTGATTGAGGCAGTAGTAAATATTAAACAAAGCTTGGTTCAAACACTTTAAATTTGGTGGAGCCTTCAAACGCAGGTACAATCTTCTAAACTCTCCAAAATCATAACAACTTTTGTTTACTAATATTATGAATTTCATATCTGTGGTTTAGTTTAAACATATTTGATAAGTTTTATTTAATAACCCTATAAATTTATATCCATTGTGTGTTCATGGAAATATATTTAATAGTCATGTCTCATATCAGTATCAATATTAAAGAGTTATTAGGGTTTATATAGTGACCAAGTTTTTGTCAAAACCCTAATATTGTTTTCATAAAAATTCCAAACCCTAATTTTATTTAAGAAATCCTAATTCAAGATGTAAACCTAAATTTATATTTTTATTGCTTTATTTAAGTTTAGATGCATGATTTATTATATGCATTAATAAATAGTTTATTTTTATTTGATTTTATGATGAATGCTTGAATATTTTTATTTGATTTATTTTTAGTTTCAAGGAATTATAAGAAGTATGTTTCCATGATTGGGTACCTCAATTGATTAAGTTTCATGTAACTTGGTTTATTTTAAGTTTTGGATTAGTGTAAAGGATATGTTTCCACCAATTGGTGGGTATCTTATTTTATTCATTTTCTTTTAGACATTGAACAATTATAAAGGCATGTTTCCATCCATGGATGAGTGCATATTCATTTATCTTGTTTGAATTCATTGTGATTTTAATAAAGTATTTATTTATTCTTATGATTGCATGTAGTATGGATAATATCATTATAATTAAGAATTTTATAATTTTAATACCTGAAAAAGAGGTCGTTCCAATGAATCGGTCACTGTGGGGGTGCTGGGTCATTCTCACCTTCCCACGCATACCCAATTTTTCAGACCCAATAAGGGGTTGGAGATTCCTTAAGAATTGAGTCATCCACCCCTTTTTTTCCTGGCCCATACGGGTGGTGACTTCATTTTCTCTAGTTTTAGGCCCGTGTTCTCTAAGGCCCTAAGCCTAACAGTGTCGAAGTCATAAGAACCATTCTATATAGGAGTTGGGGCAAAAATCTCACAATATGCTTAATTGTCTTATTTGTTGCTTCCATTGCACCATTAGCCTTTGGTCTATAAGGGGGGATTGGTGATGGTGGATTTGGTACTTTGAGAATAAGTCCTTAACTGCTCCTTGAAACTATACCTCGTTGTCTGATATCATATTGTGTGGAAACCCATACCTGCATAGGAGATTCTCTTCAATAAATCTAGCCATTTGCCTTGCCCCCAGCTTGTTGAAAGATTTGGGTTTGACCCATTTCAAAAGATAATCCACTGCAACAATAATGAATCGGTGGTCATTCAAAGTTGTTGGATGTATCTCTCCTATAATGTCAATCCCCCAAGTTGTAAAAGGCCAAGGTGAAGACGTAGAATGTAATTCTTCGGGAGGTAAGTGATTTAAGTTTGTGTACATCTGGCACTATTGGCACTTCTTCACAAACTCAATATAATCTCTCTCTATGGTCAACCAGTATTAACCTTGTTGAATTATCTTCTTCACTAAGGTTAACCCATTCATGTAGGGTCCATTACTTTTCGCATGTATTTTGACATGATATGTTCAACTTTGGACTTCCTCAAGCATCTCAAGTGCACCCATTAGGCCATCTTTGATACAACTCTCCGTGAAAAGTGATGTATTGTAAGGACCATCATCTTATGGCTTTTCTCTCTTCCCTCATTGCCCCTAATGGATATTCCTTATTCTCCAAGAACCGTTTAATGGTGTCATACCACGCATCATGGTCTGTATTAGTTTTAATGATTGTTTCATAATTATAGCAAGGAGTTGATGAACTGGTTAAGACCAGAGGCTTAAGAATTAAGTTCATAGGATTCTCCCACACTGATGCCAATGTGGCTAGGGCATCGGCCATATGGTTTTCTTCTCTTGGTAAGTGTATAAATCTTCACTCCTTAAAATTTTACTTCATCATGGTCAAATAATCATGGTAGGGGTTTTAAATTCTCTTCTTTCAACTTGCACTCTCTATTCACTTGGGATACCATTAACAATGAATCATAAAAAACTTGCACCTTATCCACCTTTATAATCATCAGGGTTTCCAAACAAAAGATACATACTTCATACTCCACCACGTTATTGGTTGCCTTAAACTTCAACTTCTTAGCTAAAGGAATGAGTTCCCTTCAGGTGATTCTAGTATTACTCCCAAACCTACTCCCTTTCTATTTACTGCTCCATCAAAGTACATCTTCCATCCTTGTACTTCTATTGCCTCTAAATGTTCATCAGGAAATTCCAGAACCACTTCCTCATTATCTGGCAATGGTTGCTGAGCCAGAAATTTTGCTACTACTCTACCTTTGATTGTTTTCTTGGTTACATATTCAATCTCAAATTCTTCTAAAATTATCAACCATCGATCATATTTCCAAATCAATGAAGGTGTCTCCCTTAAATATTTCACCCAACCTAAAAATTGCTTGCACACTATATGACTGAAAGTAATACCGTAACTTCTTAGAAGACCAAACCACAACTATACATGTCTTTTTAATGATACTATACTTAATTTCATAAGGTAGGAGCTTTCTACTCAAATAATAGATTGTGTGCTCAACCCCTGATTCATCTGCTTGGGGTAGCATTATTCCTATCAGCTCTTCCTCTACTACCAAGTATATTATTAATGGTCTACCAAGTCTAAGTGGTTTCAAAATAGGTAGATTTAGCAAATACTCTTTTATATGCTCAAAGGCCTTTTGACACTCTTCATTCCACTTCACCGGCTGGTTCTTTTTAAGCAATTTAAAGATAGGTTCACAGATTATGGTAAGATTTGCTATGAACCTGCTAATGTACTATAATCATCCAATGAACCCCTGAACATCCTTCTCCGTCTTAGGGGTTGGCATATCTTCGATTGCCTTAACCTTGTTAGGGTCAATCTCAATGTCATTTGGGTCGGCCCAACATTTTGCCTGAAGTAACTCCAAACACACACTTCTTTGGATTCAACATTAGATTATACTTCACTACTCTCTTGAAGAATATCTTTAGGTTTTAGAATTTATGCTCCCTTGTATCCGATTTCACCATCATATCATCAACATAGACCTCAACTTCCTTATGCATCATGTCATGAAACAAGGTGGTAGCCATCTTCTGGTAGATTTCTCCATCATTCTTTAACCCAAATGGCATCAGCCTATAACAAAATATACCCCATGTAGTAATAAAGGCAGTATTAGCTTTATCCTCTTGGGCCATTAACACTTAATTGTATCTATAAAATCCATCTACGAATGAGTGTAGCATGCTAGAGGTTGCACTATCAATATGACATCTATATGGGATAAAGGAAAGTCATCCTTAGGGGAAGCCTGTTCAAGTCTCTATAGTCCACGTAAACCCTAATTCTCCCAACTTTCTTTGGTATGGGAACTATATTGGCTAGCCAATCTAGCTAATCTATCACTTTAAGGAACTTTACTTGTATCTGCTTAGTGACTTCTTCTTTTATCAATTCTACCCATTTTGGTCTTAACCTTCTAAGCTTTTGTTTGACAGGTTTCATGTGAGTGTAAGTGGGAATCATGTGCTCGGCTATATCTTGATCAATTCCAAGCATATCCTTATAAGACCAAGCAAAGACTTCTTCATATTTTTTAAATATCTTTTCTCATATTTTTTAAATATCTTTTCTAATCTCTCTCTCTCTCTCATCAGGAGTAAGGTCGAATACTATACTAACGGTTTTAGGATTATCGGTTGTTTCAAAATTTAATGATTATGTATCAACAAAGTTAATATTAAAAATGCTCATGTAACCACTATTTAAATGTATGCAACCATCAAGAAAAAACATCACACAAGTAAGAAAAATCAGACTTTATTGCATTCATTTTGGAAAAGAAAACATCATCATCCAAATACAGAGCTAACAAATTAAAATCATAATCATAATCAACATCAATGTTCTCATTATCATAAATTAAAAGGTCCTCAAACTGCTCTTCGATGAGAGCAGCAATTTCCTCTGGAGTCTTCTAGATCTTCAGGGTAGATTCCTTCTTCTCTTCTGGGCTAGGCTCTTTGTTAGTTGGCAGATCAAGCTTTTTTTTTCTTTTGTTCCACCAATTTAGCAATATCAATATAGACCTCGAACACATGGATCATCTTTCCCATGAACATAATAGGCTTTGGCTTTCCTTGCAGTGGTCCCAGCTTTGGTGCTTTGACAAATATTTCTCAAGTGGAGGAAAACTCATCTTCTCATTTTTTTTCAGTGGAACACTTCCATTTGCTTCATGATATCCCAACCCTTTCTTAGAAGTTTGAGTCTTGAAATTTGGAAGCTTTGTTATACCTGCCTTCCCCTTCCCAAGGCTAATACTGGGTAGATAATTCATTTTTTCATCATTGCAAGAATTCTAGAACCCATTACCTCATTATCAAAAACAACAACCACTTGAAATCCATTAAGAGGCCTCTCAATCATCAAAGCATGTACTACTTCATTATCCTTCACCTTGATCACCACTGTTTCATCTCCATTTAGGAACTTCATCTTTTGATGGAGTGTAGAAGAAACTCCACCAAGAGGATGAAACCAAGTCATCCCAACGCAAGGCAAAGGAGACAGGTATATCCAAGACTACAAACTCTACCATGGATTCAATTAGACTAGCCTTTACAATAGCTTTAAAACTTCCCTCAGCATGCCTCTTTGTATTATCATAAGCCCTAATGGTCATCTCAGTTGGGCTCAAATCTCTTATTGACATAGCTGGCTTTGGCAAGATCTTAAGTGGATTGAAATTTATGGTGGATCCATCATCAACCATTACACATGGAGTCCTTTTCCCTTTGACCTCTACCTTCATAAAGAGTGGGCGGATGTGATCTCTTCCCTCTTTCGATAAATCTGCATCAAAAAATGACACCATTCCCACATCAACCTTGTTCTTCTTTTGAATATCTTCGCACTTCATCACTCCTTCAACTTTTTTGAAATTAACCAATTCATCTAGTGTTATAGAGGTGGAAATTTGGCCATAGTTTCACTGTGCTTCTTAGATGTAGCCAATAGATCCCAGATGCTAAGGCTTGCTTGGGTCCATTTTAATTACTTAAGGAGTGTGTCATCTTCCTCTTCCTTTACTCCTCTTTCAGCATCCTTTCCCTTGTTGGCTTCTACTTTCTTTGGTGGTGGCCTTGCATAAGGCTTACTAGAGCGGGTGTTCAGTACCTCATCCTCTTCAGGCTCAGACCAGGTCCACTCCTCTTTCTTTGATTCAGAATCATCATCACTATATATTGAATCCCATAACTCACTTACAACATAGATGGCCACTTCCTTTTTAACCACAACTTGCACCATCTTGCAAAGTACTTTTCTTCTTTAGTATCTTCACCACTTACATCTTCGAAAGAAGACAAAACAAACTTTTCATTCAAGCCTTCTCTGATCATGAAAGCTGCTGGAAGTGGTACTCTGTTGAATCTTGGCAGAGGGATTGTCCTTCGTGCTAGGATTGTTAGGTTCTAGCAACTTCCCAATATCAATCAAATTCTGGATCTCATGCCTCAACCTCAAAAATTTGTCTATCTCATGCCCTTGTATTTGATGGAAATGATAGAAAGCTTTAGCATCAAAGTTAGGAGGTAGAGGATTTCGCAATGGGTGAGGAGTCAAAGGTTGTAACAGTCCCTTATTTTTTAGCTTATTGAGAACCCAAGACAATGGCTATCCTAACTCTGAAAATTGCCTCCTTCCTCCTTAACCAGTTTTATTAACATCAACTGCCTTTTATGTGCTTTGATTGCCAGATTGGTAGTTCCATTTCTCATTTCTTCTTGCAGAAAAATGGTTCTTCTCACTTTCCCATTCTTCTATTTCCAAGCCATCTTGAAGGAGATCCTTAAAATATCTAATAAGGGTATAGGACATCCTTTCTTGAAGATTAGGTAGCACCCCTCTCACAATCATCCTAATCTAATTTGATTCATCGGGCTTTTTCTTGAGCAATGCAGCTTTGTTTCTCCACCTTTTCATGTAGTCAACAAAGTTCTCATTTTGTCTTTGTCTGATTGACTCAACTTCAACCAAAGTAACTTCTTACTCAGCATTATACCCATTCTGTTGGATGAAGGCTTTGTATAGTAAATCCCAGTTCATTTGAATACCTTCCTCTAAGGTGTTGAACCGATTTTGCACAATAGGATCCAAGGAAAGCATGAAGTACCTTAGTGTTTGAGTCTTAGTAGCTCAGGTAGACTGCATAGCAGTGATGTATTGCTTTACATGGAGGTGAGGATTCCCAGTTCCATCAAACTTCTCAAAGGAAGGCATCTTAAATTTGCATGGGACTTCCTCATCTTGTTCAAATAACTTGTCCACCTCTGACATCTCTTCAGTTTTTAGCTTCTTTTCAAACTTCTTTTCTAAATCGACAATCATCTTCTCTACATTTGAAGTTTTAGTTTTTTTTACAGTTGATCTTTTTATAACCTTTGGCTCCTTCTTCTTATCTTGAGGATCTTGGAAGTATTGAGCCCAGTCATCATCGTCTAACCAACTACTTTATCATCATCAAAGGCTACTTCGCCAACCTTAGCCTTTCCTTTGTCCTTTTGTTTCTTAGTACTAGCAGATACCTTAGCAGTGTTTCCCAAAAGTGCAGCCAGTTGGCTCTTCATAGTCTCAGCCAGGGCCTCTTTCAGTCCTTCCAACTTCTTATTAAGGGCATCATCTACTATCCTTTGAATCTGTTCAGGTTCCATTATTCTTAGTGAGAAGCTTACTGAATCATCACTGGATTCTATGTTAGTGGCATAGGTCAAATTGTCGTACACTCTTGAACTGCTATACTCTAGGTCTATGAGCCAGAAATGATCAATGACATGTAATGCAATGCATGTATGCATGTATGCACAAGTATCAAGAAAACAAAGATAATTAGGATATTCCTTCAAACTTTATAACTTTCACACACGAATGGCAAGTCTCTTTTCCTAGGTACATGGTTAGCAAAATATTAGCATGGGACATCTTATTTAAAAAAATAATAACTTGGACATTCTAATCACTAGTTGTATTCTCAAACATAGAAATCAGTTAATGATAATTCTCATTAATTAAGATTTAATCCATTGAATCAACTAAAAATAGCCTTTATGCTATATTGGATAAAAATAAAATTAAGAGATTTATTATAAATAGATTTCCCATTTATAAAATCAACAAAGGATTCATGCCACAAACAAGCCCATAATTAACAATTCTTGGTATAAATTAGGCCCACAATTGATTTTTGATATTCTATAATTGACTTAAATAATTGCAAGCTCGTTAAAGAAAAAGGTTTTAATTTTGATGAAGTGAAAAAATAGTTTTGTTTCAAAGCCCATTATAGAAAATATTTTAGAAAAAAAAATGAATTTGGGGCTTTATATTTGGGCCATGAGGTAGAAGAATTTTTGACCCATATTTAAAAGATTTTATGTCCAAAGACCATCTTGAAAACATTTTTGGAATTTTAGGCTTAAAAGAATAAAACTATTTTGAACTTACAACATAAGTAGGCCATATTAGAAAAAGAACAAACCAAATAAGCCATGGTTTAAACCAGGATATATCCATTATAGTTAAATAATAAGCATTTAGGTAAAAAACTAAGGAAAGTAGCTAGGCCAATTACATGAGCTTTAGTCTTTAGGTTGAAAAGCTTTAGACTCCCATAGCAAGTATATACCAAAAGGTATAAGGCTATGAGTGGTTATATCATGCTCGATATCCATACCTTGATTGAAAGTATGGTATCCCTTATATAACACAACACTGGTTACATGGGCATCCTAACTCACGCACACAATGCAATCTAAATTATGCAATGAATTATATCATAATAAGAAAGAATAAAATAATATAAAGACCAACATGTAGACCCTTAATTTTGGTACGAATTAGGATTAAGAAGCTTATCTTGTTTTGTTATAATTTTAAAGAACCTAAACCTAATTTTAAAGCTTAAATATTAGATGGTCTAATTCATATAAGCCCAAATTAAATGGTATAGTCAGTTCGGTCCAAAAGTAATTAAAAATTAGGATTCAGCTTGAGTTAGGACTGCCAAAATCAATATGAGGGAGGGCTCATATCGATTTGGGCAGCCAAAATCGATACGAGGGAGATCTCATATCACCTCATATCGATTTTAACAATCAAAATCAATATGAGGGAGGCCTCATATCGATTTGAGCCTCCCAAATTCATATGAGGCTCCCTCATATCGATTTGGACAGTCCAAATCGATATGAGGTGCACTCCATGTCGATTTTAGCCTTTAATCCGAGTCCTAAACACAATTGTATCAGCCATTAGACTTCCTAATTAACTTATGAGAGACGGATTAGGTTTAGGGTCAAGGTAAGTGTAGACCCTTAATTTTTGACCCAGTCTGGTCCGATATTTTTTATATAGTCCAAAATAATTTTTATAGTATTTTAATTATATAATATTTACTTTAATATTTAATATTTATAATTTTTAATAAAAATAAAAATGGTAAAGTTAAATAAATAAAAATAAACTAATAAAAAAAATAAAAATCGACAATGAAAAATCGGGGACGAAAAAATTCATCACCGAAGGTGAATCGGCCTTGGGCCAATTCGCCGCAGGAAATTCCTGAGGTGAATTGGCACCTGCCCACAGCAGCTCACAATCCTCGCAGTTTTCGCTAGCAATTTTTTTGCCAGCATAATTTTCTAACGTAGTTTTTTTAAAACCAAATTCTAATTGGTTTTGGTTTCTTTTCCTAATTGGTTTGAATTTCCTTAAACAATTAGAAGTAGGTTTATGATTTTTCCTATAAATAACACATTAAAACTCAGAATTACGGGATCAAAAATTAGTTTTTACTGGAGGAAAACTTCGGACTTCTGACTGAGGAAAAAAAGACAAAAAACCCTAGCAAGCAAGAGACATTAGCAACAAGAAGCAATCAACATTCCATCAAAGGCAACAACACTACCTTTGTCATTGTTTATCTAGAAATCAGTTTTGGTGGAACCAACGAACGGAGGTTTGATTATAAATCTTTGCTTCGATTATATTTACAATGTTATTGCCATATTTTCTTTTAAATACATCTATCATTGATTTTTGTTTCAATAACCTAAATCATTAAATTTGATAATATGTTCATCTAATAGCCTTAATCAGTGATCAAAACTTCAAAACCCTAAAACTATTCTTCTCTTTCTGGAAACCTTAAAACCCTAAAGTATTTCTCTCCCATTTCCAAAACTTCAAAAAACCCTAAACTACTCTTCTGTTCCAAAAAACCTTAAAAACCCTAAATTGTTTCTTCTATTTCCAAAAACTTTAAAAACCCTAAATTATTTTCCCGAACTATTTTCATCTAAATCCTAACTTTTTGTCCAAAATTTCCAAATGTTTTCTTAAATCTCCAAACCTTAACCTTCTTTATGTTTTCTAAAAATCATTATTATTTTTATAAAACTCTAAACTATTTTTTTTAAATCCTAAAATTAAATATGTTTTCCAAAATCTCAAAAAATCCTAATTCTCTCAAAACCAAATACAGTAAACCCTAGTTTTTCTAAACCCTAAATTCTTAAAGCATCAAAACCCCTAAACCCAAATTCAGTGAACTTAAAAATCCAATCTAGTAAATCTAAACCCTAAAGCCATGATCCAGCAAACCTAAAATCACAATCCAGTAAACATGAATTATAAACCCTAATGTCTTAAGATTCCAAAACCCTAATTTCATGATGTTACCCCTAAACCTTAATTTGATTAATCCAAAAAAACCTTACTACTTTATTAAATTTATAAAACCCTAATCCATTCCAAATTTTCAAAATCTTTACAGTAGCCTAAATAATAACAATAATAATTCTAAAATCCAAAATCCCAAAATGTTAATTAAAGAACTCTAAATTGAGACATAAACCCTAATTTGTATTATTTAATTTTAGATTTGATTATGTAGTGTATTATAAGTTTTGATGGTTGATTTATTTAATTTCAATGCATGAATTATTTAATTTTTCATGGATGGATATTCTCTTTATTATTATGATTATTACTTGGTTATTTTAGTATTAAAATTGTAAGAGGTATGTTTCCACTTTGTGGGTACCTCATTAGTTGAATATCATATAATTTAAATTGCTTTTATATTTTGGACCAATGTAAAGGACATGTTTCCACCTTTCGGTGGGTGTCCTATTTAGTTTAGATATGGATGATGTAAGGACATGCTTCTATCTTCGGATGGGTGTCCATTTATTTGCTTTGTTTGGACATTCCTTTGATTTTAATATAATGATGCTTTATTTTAATTGTTGCATGTAATATGGATGATATTGTTATACTTAAGAATTTTATAATATTAAGACCTGCAAAGGAGGCCGATTCCAATGAACCAAGCATTGTGGGGGTGATGGGCTATTTCTCACCTTCCTCACACGTACCCAACTTTTCGAACCGATTAGGGGGTTGGGGATTTCTTAGGAATTGAGTCATCCACCCCTTTCTTTCTCCTGGCCCGTCCAGGTGGAGACTCCATTTTCTCTGGGCTTAGGCCCGTGTTCTCTAAGACCCCGAGCCTAAATAGTACCGAAGTCGCAAGAACCATTCCACCAGGAGTGGGGGCAAAAATCTCCGCTCACAGTGGCAACTCTACTAGGGATAAGAGCAGTTGATTCCATTGGTCTTTATATTATTCTATTCTTTCTTATAATGATATTATCCATTACATCTTATTAGATTACATCGTGTGCATGAGTTAGGACGCCCGTGTTACCCGTGTTGTATTATGTAAGGGATATCATACTTTCACTCATGGTATAGAGATCGAGCATGGCATAACCACTCATAACCTTATACCTTTTGGTATATACTTGCTATGGGAACCTAAGCCTTTTAACCTAAAGACTAAAGCTCATGTAATTGGCCTAGTTACTTTCCTTAGGTTTTTACCCCAAATGCATGTTGTTTGACTATGGTTAATTTATCTTGGCTTAAATCATGGCTTATTTGGTTTGTTCTTTTTCTAATATGACCTAAGTACATTGTAAGGTCAAAATAAATTTTTGCTCTAAAATCCTAAAGACCAAAGCTATTTTAAAACTTTCAAGATGGTCTTTGGACATAAAACTTTTCAAAAAAACAAATCAAAAATTCTTTTGCTAATGACTCAAGTGCAAAGCCCAAAATCCATTTTTTCTAAAATCTTTTTACAATGGGCTTGGAAACAAAGTTATTTTCATCCAACCTTTTCTTACAAAGAGCTTGTAAAGTATTTAAGTCAATTATGAAATATCAAGAATCAATTGTGAGCCTAGTTTATACTAAGAATAATTAATCATGGGCTTGTTTTTGGCATGAATCATTAGTTACTTTTTCAAGTGAGAAATCTATTTATAATAAACCTCTTAACTTTATTTTAATCTAAAATACCATAGACTATAGTTGGTTGAATGGATTAAAACCTAATTAATAGGAATTATCATGAACTGATTTTCATTTTTGAAAATATAACTATTGGTTGAAATTATGAAGACACAGTTGATTGAAATTCTGGGCTCATCAACAATGCTAAGACTGCATCCATGGAGAACATGTTCACTAATAGAAATCGAATGAAAAATGAGGGACCAATCCCTATTCTACGAGACCAGGCGAATCATGTGCTATCTAAGTGGGGCAATAAGGGTGGCTATCACCCCACTGGAAAAAGTCAAAGGGAAAGAGAGAAGAACCATTTTTCTACAAAACAAAATTATCAGCCTAGCAATCAAAATACACAAAAGGAAGCTGATGTTAATGCTACCAGTCAAGGAGGAATGAGGCAGTTTTCATAATTAGAGAAGCCACTGTCTTGGGTTCTCAATAAGCTATAAAAGAAGGGATTGTTACAACCCTTGACTCCTCGTCCTTTGCCTAATCCTCTTCCACCTAACTTAGATACTAATGCATTTTGTCAATTCCATCAAAGGCTTGGACACGAAATAGATAACTGTATGAAGTTGAGGCATGAGATCTAGAATTTAATTGATAATGGAAAGTTGCCTGAGCCTGATAAGCGCAACACTAAGAATAATTCTCTACCTAAATTTGGAAGGGCGCTACCACTTACAACATTCATGAAGAGTTTTATCTTGTCATCTTGTGATGATATGGATAGAGAAGCTACTAAAGATGATGTGCTACTAAGCAATCTTGGACTAACTGTGGATGATGAAGAAATGATCCTTGATGATGGAAAAAAATCCTTGCCTCCAACTCAACAAACTTTCCTTAGCTTGAATATTACTCTGGTCGTTGTTCATTTTAGTGCTCAACCAATGAGGAATCTAGCTTGATGTTCATGAATTAATATATTTATGCATCATGACTTGAATGACTTTACTAGGTGAGGGAATTGCTCCATAGCATTGAGTTGTGTATGCTTGCTTAGAGAGAGCTCCTGCATAATTACCTTTGTCTAGGTCCTAGTCAGTCTTAGAACATGCTTTGACAAACTTTTGAGGTGAAATTAAGCTGTAATATCCCAAATGATACCCTAAAATTTTGGAATGTTAATTGTTGTATTGAATTAAAGGATTTTTAAGTATATGTTTAATTAAGAAAGGAAAAGGAGGAGATGTGTATATGTTGTCTATATGAGGATATATACAAAATATATACAAGTCGTGGGTTTATTTTGGTTAAGAGATATTTTGATTATATTATTAAATATTGTTAGTGGAAGATGATGTTAGTGGGTGATTATTATATTGTTTAAATGTATGGTGGAGAGTGATTTGGGGAAAAGAGGTTTGGTTATTAGAGAAGAGTGTGTTGACTTTGCTTTTTCTTTCTTCTTCTTCTTTCATCTTCATCTTCTTCTTTCCTTCTAGTGAGCTAGCCACCATTATCAACCAAAGGAAAAGAGATTTCATTGCTTCCAAACTCAAGAGATTGAAGGATTTCAAGAGATCAAGTTGGAGTTTGATTTTCTTCACTTTTGGTAAATTTCCAACTTGTTTCTTGGTTTTCTTTTGAGTTTGTGTTCTTGGGTTTGTTGGATGGTTGTTGTAGATGTGTTTATGGTTATTTTGGTGTGATTAAAGTGTTTTGTCTTAGTAACTTTGATTTTTGGGTTTGGATTGAAGAGAAAAAGGGTTAAGTTGGGTGATAGAGACAAGTGTGTGGATTGTGTAAGATTGAGTTGTGTAATATGGTTATGATTGTGTTTTGATGTTTGTAATTGAGTTGTTTTAAGGTTTACTCAAGTATTATTGGGTTGTTGATGGTTTTGATTGAGTTTGTATGTTGTTGATATGGCTATTGGAAGATGATTGTGGGTTGAGGCTTTGTTGGTTTTGGTTTCAGGGTTTTTGGCCTGACACTCTCAGGAGCACGACCACATCTTTGGGCATGTTGTTGGTTCTGTTTTCTGGGTTGGTGACACTAGCAGTCACATGCCCATGTCACTGAGCGTGTCACAGCTTATGTGTTGTAGTAGCATTGACACGGTCATTGACACGCCTATGTCACTGAGCGTGTCATAGCTACTGTGTTGTTGGAAGATTGACACGTCTAGTGAAACGTCCATGTCATTGATCGTGTCATAGCTTCTGTGTTGGAGGAGAATTGACACGTGCAGTGACATGCCCATGTCACTGAGCGTGTCAAAGCTTTTGTGTTGTGGGTTTAGGGCACGGTCAGGGACACGCCTGTGTTCTTGAGCGTGTCAAGTGTAGAGTTTGCCCTAGATAGTTCTTTTCCTTATTTTCTTATGTGTATCACTAAGTAAGTGTGTATGATCACCTTTGAATTAGGTTTTGAAGATATTTGAGCTACCTTAATTCAAGTGTTGAGAGTTATCTTGGAAGAGGAGTTGATAGAGTGGTGTTGTTGCTTTTGAATGATTGCATACATTTACATGACATTGAGACTTAACACATTTAGTTGAGAAATGTGTTAAGTTACTTGATACATCATTGATGAATGAATTATATGGTATAATATGTATAATGTGAATTATGTTGTTGTATCAAAGCAATTGAGTAATGTGTTAGAAATGAAAGGGAATGTGGAATAACATGATGAGATATATGAAAACATAATGTAACCAATCGATATTGAGATAAAATAAAAGAATGAGAAAAATGAGAAAAGATGATATACTAAGGCAATGACCCTAGTTTGATTATCAGAAATGAATTGAGAAATAAATTGTGAAAGAGATTGATAATGAGATAAATGAATTAATTGTGTGCCTAGTATGTTATTCAATTTTCAGAGTTCTGGGTTTGGCGGCATGCCTATGAATTGCTGGGCATGTGAAAAGACCGGGTCGTAAGCTGAGCCCAGCTGATAAATGTGATGTTTTTGGGGTGAAAAGACTGGGTCGTAAGCCTCAAAAACTATAACAGTCTAGCCGGGTTGAGGACCAAGAGACTGGGGTCTAAGGGTCTAGCCGGGTTGAGGTCCAAGAGACTGGGTCTATTACATTATCCATGGATATATATATATATATATATATTGCCTACGGGGCTAGACACAAGGTGTCAATATGGACCAAAGTATTAACTCTGAACTTTGAATAGCATATTAGATTCTTTTTGGGCCCATGTTTGTCTTTGCTTAAATGTGAATTATGAAATGTGATGCAAATGATTAAAATGTTGAGATATAATAAAATGAGTTGATATATTCACATGTATTGTGCATGAGCATCGCATTGATCTATATTGAATCAAAGTTTGTACCACTAAGCTTTCTGCTTAGCTCGATTATGGTTCGTCACGCAGGTGACAGGGTAGATCTCGTTGTACCGGAAAGCTCATCTAGACTGAGTCGAGTCTAGGCTTGAGATTAGAGGTAGTTATGGACATCAATATCAGAGACGAATTGCCAGCATGTATAAATTATATAATTTTGTAACTATTGATTTTGATATAGATACATATTTATTTTCCGCTGCTTATTTAACAAATGTTTTGAACAGACTGTTTTGGATAAACTTTTGGGAACTAATGTTATATATATATATATGTGTATTTTAACGAAGGAATGTTTTCTCTATTGAACCGGGTGTTGTGGGTGTGCTGGGCCATTTCTCACCTTCCCCACACATAGGGGGTTGGGGATTCCTTAGGAATCGAGCCATCCACCCCTTTCTTTTTCCCAGCCCGCCCGGGTGGCGACTCTAATTTTCTCTGGATTTAGGTCTGTGTTCTCTAAGGCCCCGAGCCTAAAAGTGCCGAAGTCGCAAGAACCATTCCACCAGGAGTGGGGGCAAAAATCCCCACTCACAGTGGCAACTCCACTGGGGATAAGAGAAGTTGATTCCATTGGTCTTTTTATTATTCTATTCTTTCTTATAATGATATTATCCATTGCATCATATTAGATTGCATCGTGTGCGTGAGTTAGGATGCCCGTGTTACCCATTTTGTGTTATGTAAGGGATACCATACTTTCACTCAAGGTATGGAGATCGAGCATGGCATAACCACTCATAGCCTCATACCATTTGGTATATACTTGCTATGGGAACCTAAGCCTTTTACCCAAAGACTAAAGCTTATGTAATTGGCCTAGTTACTTTCCTTAGGTTTTACCCCAAATGCATGTTGTTTGACTATGGTTAATTTATCTTGGCTTAAATCATGGCTTATTTGTTTTGCTTTTTTCTAATATGACCTAAGAATATTGTAAGCTCAAAATAAAATTTTCTTTAAAATCCAAAAGGCCAAAGCTATTTTCAAAATTTTTCAAGATGGTCTTTGGACATAAAACTTTTCTAAAAAACAAATCAAAAATTCTTTTGCTCATGGCCCAAATATTAAGCCCAAAATTCATTTTTCTAAAATCTTTTTATAATGGGCTTAGAAACAAAATTATTTTCATCCAACCCTTTCATACAAAGAGCTTGCAAATTATTTAGGTCAATTATGAAATACCAAAAATCAATTTTGGGCCTAATTTTCACTAAGAATAAATTAACCATTGGCTTGTTTTTGGCATGAATCATTAGTTAACTTTTTCAAATGAGAAATCTATCTATAATAAACCTCTTAATTTAGTTTTAATCCAATGTAGCATAAAAGCTACTATAGTTGGTTGAATGGATTAAAACCTAATTAATGGAATTATTATAAACCGATTTCCATTTTTGAAAATATAACTATTGGTTAAAACGTCTGAGGGAATTATTTGAAAACAAGATACCCCATGTTGGTAATTTGTTAACCATATACCTAGGAAAAGAGACTCGCCATTTGTGTGTGGATGTTATAAGGTTGGAAGGAACGTCCTAATTTTCTTTCTTCGTTGATTGTTTGTGCATACATGCATACATGCATACATTTGCATCTCATATCATTGATCCTCTCTGGCTCATAGCCCTGGATTATGATAGTTCAAAAGCCTACAACAATCCGACCTACGCTGGAGATGAAGTATCTAGCAATGACTCAATCACTTGCTCACCAAAACAATGGAGCCCGAACAAATTCAAAGGATGGTGGATGAGGCCCTAACGCCAAGATGGAAGAAATCAAAGAGGCCCTGGCTGAGACCATGAAGAACCAATCGACTGCAATCTTAGAGAATCATGCCGAGGCATCTGCTAGCACTAAGAAACCAAAGGACAAAGGGAAGACCAAAGTTAGTGAAGTGGTTTTTGATGATGAAAAGGTGATCATTGATGATGATGATGATTGGGCTCAATACTACCAAGATGTTCAAGAGAAGAAGAAAGAACCAAAGGTTGGTGAGAAAGCAACTATTGAAAAGACTGAGACATCCGATGTTGAAAAGATGATTGTTGATTTAGAAAAGAAATTTGAGAAGAAACTGAAAACTGAAGAGATGTCCGAGATCGATAAACTATTTGAGCTAGATGAAGAGGTCCCTTATAAGTTCAAGATGCCATCTTTTGAAAAGTACAATGGCATCGGAAATCCTCATCTCCATGTGAAGCAGTACATCACTGCCATGCAGTCTGCCCGAGCTACTAAGGCTCAAACCCTAAGGTACTTTATGCTCTTATTGGACCCTGTTTTCCAAAACTGGTTCAATACCTTGGATGATGGAACACAAAAGAGTTGGGATCTACTTTATAAAGCCTTCATCCAACATTATGGAATGATAAGATTTGCACTAGTACAAAGCCTTCATCCAACAATATGGAATGATATAAGAGTTGGGTTTTACCACAACGGTTAGGATTTGCAGTAGTACTTGACCTTGTCCTCAGTGGAACGATAACTCACTCACTACATTATTACTTGGTCGACCCATGCACTTACGGTATTGCTATAGCGTAGCTCGCGCACACCAAGTTTTTGGCGCCGCTGCCGGGGACAACGGTTTCAATATTAGTAATATAATTAAGACTGTTGATTTAGTTTTATTTTTATTTGTTTTGAACATTGGTTCTTGCTTATTTTTAGGTATTTCCTCCCGTTTATGACCAGAGGTAACTCATCCCAACTATTTGAATTAGATCCAGAGCTCGAAAGAACATTAAGGAGAAAGCGAAAGGAAGAAGAGGAGGCAGTTTTGGAAGATGCAGAAACAGAAATAAATTTGGAAATAGCAGAAGAAGAAGAAGAGTTTGAAGTGATGGAAGGAGCTGAGGCAAGAACAATGCAGGAGTTTGCTAAGCCCAATCTCAATGGAGCTGAATCTAGTATCCGGAGGCCGACAGTTGCTGCAAATAACTTCGAAATAAAAGCAAATGTAATTCAAATGGTGCAGCAGACTTGTCAGCTCGATGGGTTTCCTGATGAAGATCCTAATGCACATATTGACAATTTTCTGGAGATATGTGACACATTCAAGATAAATAATTTCTCAGAGGATTCCATTAGGCTGAGGTTATTCCCATTTTCCCTTAGAGATAGACCAAAGAAGTGGCTAAAATCTTTTCCTCCAGGATCCTTCACCACATAGGGTAAGTTGGCAGAGAAATTCCTAGAAAAATACTTCCCACCGTCCAAAACTGCTAAGCTGAGGAATGATATCTCATCCTTTCTGCAGCAAGATGGTGAGACCCTTTATGATGCCTGTGAAAGATTTAAAGATTTGTTGAGAATGTGTCCTCATAATGGACTTCCACTATGGCTTAAAATTCTAACATTTTACAATGGGTTGAATTATGTAAGTAAGCAATCCATTAATGCAGCAGCTGGTGGTACCATAAACAACAAGACACCTGAACAAGCAAGGGATTTAATTGAAGACATGGCTATCACAAATTATCATTGGCAAACCCCAAGGGAGCAAGGAAAGCTGAAAGTCATGGGTTCACACCAATTAGATCCTGTGGTGGCTTTGACAGCCCAATTAGAAGCATTGAATAAAAAAATTGATTCTTTGGCTTCTTCTTATGGGAAAGTAATGCAAGTGATGTCTTATGAATGGTGTGGGTGTGGACATCAAAGTCAAGAGTGCCAAAATGGCAACATGTTTGCTAGGCAAGAGCAAGTAGATTATGTGGGAAATATGCCAAGGCAACAACAGAATAACCCCTACAGCAACACATACAATCCGGGGGTGGAGAAATCATCCAAATTTCTCATGGAATAATCAAAATAATCCAAGACCTCCCCCTGGATTCCAGCAGCTCCAACATTAACAAGCTGCCCCTCCAAGAAAGAGTAATTTGGAGGACATGATGGAGAAATTTATAGCAGCTTCTGAAACTAGGCTCCAATCAACTGAAACCACCCTAAGAAATCAGCAAGCCTCCATTCATAATTTGGAGAATCAGGTGGGCCAAATTGCCAAGTTGCTCAGTGAGAGACCACAAGGAAGTCTGCCTAGCAACACTGAGGCAAATCCTAAAGAGCAGCTCAAGGAAATTACACTAAGGAGTGGAAAAGAAATAAGAGGTAATGTGGATGAGAAAAGAGGAGAAGTGGCAGAGAAAAGGGCTGAAATACAAGAAAAAGAAAAAGAAGACAATCCTCTTGTCACTTCGGGAGAGAAAAATGCATTGAAAAGTGAGAAAGAGAAGCAGCCGCATGATAGCAGCCCAATATTGAAGGAATACCGTCCCAGAGTACCCTATCCGGCAAGGTTGAACAAGGACATGATTGATGCTCAGTTCGGTAAGTTTCTTAAACTTTTTAAACAATTGCACATTAATATTCCATTTGCTAAAGCTTTGTCACAGATGCCTAAATATGCTAAATTTTTGAAAGACATCTTTTCTAACAAAAGGAAACTTGAAGAAGTGTCTTTAGTGCAGTTATCTGAAAAGAGTTCAGCAATTTTGCAAAGGAGGTTACCTAAGAAGTTAAAAGATCCAGGTAGTTTTACCATTCCATGTTTAATAGGTATCCTTGAGGTCAAGAGTGCATTAGCTGATTTGGGTGCTAGCATAAGTGTTATGCCCTATAAAATTTTCAAAGAGTTAGGCATTGGTAAACCTAAACCAACACTTATGACCATCCAACTTGTTGATAAGTCAGAAGTCCACCCTCATGGCATTGTAGAAGATGTGTTGGTAAAAGTCGAGGATTTCATTTTCCCCAATGATTTTGTTGTCATTGATATTGATGAGGATGCGAATGTTTCACTTATTGGGGACAATGTGTGTCTTAAGTGTGGGGGAGAGGTATACTTTCTTGATTGAATTTTTATTATTTAATTCTTTCTATTTGATTCATTTGTCTTAATTAATTTCTGCAAATTATTTTTCATTTTGGATTTAAGTAAGCTAGATTGTTGTAATAAGTGTGAATTGATGTGGTTTCCCTTTATATGTTGAACTAATTTTAGATTTCCTAAATGACAATTTCTTGTTGAGGTTAACTTAGTGATCTTGATCAATTGCTGAGGATTGATTGTAATAGCTATAGTTGGGTTGTGGATTGATGGAAATTGGACACATCTAAAGTTTAAAACCTTAGCTACATTTTTTAGCACGTTATAATTCCTTAGATTCTTGAGTCGGACTTAGTGTGACCCTTAATTTCTGACCCTTGAGTTGTTTAAAATAATAATAATAATAAATAAATAAATAAATAATTCTAATTAAAGGAGCTTTGAAAATTTATCCTTGTTCCGCTGATTTTTACTCTTGAATTAAAACAAATGAGTTGGAATCATGAATAGTGTTAGTAGCCATTTGAATGGTGATTCTGGCTGAGTAACCGGGGGTCGGCATCACAAATGTTTACCTTCGTGTCAAAAGGTTAGTATCAGTTCAAACAAGTCGGGCTCCTTAAAATGTATATACATGTGTATATACATTTGAAAAAAAAAATAATAAAAAAATTTAAAATTTAAAATTTGAGGGTTAGAGAACTTAAGAGAAAATTTACATTTTTTGTACTTTGCTCATGGCTTTCTGATTTTCTGTAATTTTATGCTCAATCTTTTAACTCTAGATTTTTAGGTTTTAGGTCTGTGATATTTTTTATTTTGAAACTTCTTGATTCAGCTGCTATGATTGTGAATCAATTTTTGGTTGAGAAAGTGAGGTTTTCTGATTCGAGTATTGTCAAAACCTTACTTTTCTTTTTGAATATAGAGGGGTTCCGTCATTTCTGCTTATTACAGTGATTTAGTTTGCTTGAGGACAAGCAAAAACTCAAGTGTGGGGGAATTTGATAAGTGCACAATTGATGATAATTTATTCCTATTTCTTAATATGATTATTATCCAATTGAGTTTAATTTGTTTGCTCAAAGTGTATTTTAGGGTTAATTTTAGGATTTCTCTGTATTTTGAGGCTTATGGTCATTTCGGAGGAATTACGGATGAAAGTAGAAGAAAAGAGCAAAATTCATCAATGGACACGCCCATGGACATGGGCGTGTCAATGGACGTGCCCTTGATGCTGCATATAGAAGCATTGACATGCCCAGTGACATGGGCGTGTCACCAAGCGTGCCTTTTGCAATGTTTCATAGTAGCTATAACACGCCCAGTGACATGGGTGTGTCACTGGACGTGCCTTATGTTCAAAATCTCAGTGGCAATGACATGCCCAGTGACATGGGAGTGTCAATGGGCATGTCAGGCGAAATTATCTACACTATAAAAGCTACGCTAAAGCACGAATTAAGGATCCGAATTTCATATTTTATAACCTAGAGTCGACTTCTAAAGCAAAGAGGAGAGTTTTAGAGCTGAGATTGAGGGTGAAAACATACTCTAAACAAGATCTAAATCAAGAATCAAGGATTGAAGTGAAGAAATACAAATTAGTCGCCATGGATTGTTTGGTTTCTTTTATTCATTTTTCTTGTTCTGTTTTTCTGGTTTTGAATATGAACTAATTCATTCTCTATCTAGATATTGATGAACCCTAGCTTATTTGTATGGATTGAATAATTATATTTAGTTGAATCATTTGATTGAGTTGTTTTATTCTTATGATACTTAATTATCTCTTTCCAATTGATAATAGCATGCTTATTGATTGGTTGCAATTTTCATATTATTGACTTGAGAAAGCTTTATATGAATTGAATACTCATAAGGGTTGAGGATTGATTGGAGTACTAGAGATAGACTTACAAGATCCTTTGGTTTATAGTTCCTTGTTCGTAATGCAAGATCTAATTAATTGTGTTTGAGAAGAGATTCCTGCACTCTACTTAGTGATTAGGGATTAATTCACTCAAGAGAGGTTTTAGTCAAAGTTAGAGCAATGCCAACTCAACTATATTAAATGATTTAACTGAATTGATGTTCATAAATATCATTGAGGCTAGGGGGATTCAATATCTAGATAGTTTTATTACCATCAATCCTTTTTGCTCAACAATTAATTTCCCTTTACTTTAAGTCATTAGATTAATTGTTTTTAATTACACCACATCACAAACCTATTGATTTGCTAAACAACGGTTAAGATTTGCACTAGTATTTGACCTTGTCTGTAACACCCCTATACCCCGTATACGTACACAGCATGCTTATACAATCATAATATACGTATACTGAATATAGAAATGACACGGTTTACAAAACACTAAAACCATCCCTTTAATATAATATGAACAATTTTAAAACATTTAAGGGAATTTATAAAACACAATAGACAAAATGTTTATTCAAAACGCAGCGGAAAACATAATAAATATTTTCAAGTACATATACTTCAAAACTCAAGTTTTACAATATATAAAATAAGAATACATGATTAGCAGTATGTCTTTGATCTTTAAGCTCCACTATCAACACCTCAAAAATCTAGACTCTACGTGGTCTAGAGGAACTATCCGGTTCTTCCCTGTCACCTGCGCGATGAATCACACTCGCGCTAAGCCAACAGCTTAGTGGTACAAACTACAATAATATTATGCTTTGATGCAATGCCAATGTCACTCAATCAAGTTTCATAAGCAATTCATGAAGTACTATTCATAATTTCCACATCCATAAACAAATTAAAGCAAAGACAAATATATATATAAACAAAGACAAGCATGGGCCCAAAAAGAAATCTAATATGTTATTCAAAGTTCAGAGTTACTGCTTTGGTCTATAATTACAATCATCAAGCCCGTAGGCGATATATATATCTCTATCCATGGATAGTGTAACAGACCCAGTCTCTTGGACCTCAACCCGGTTAGAACCGAGGAAATCCTCAACCCGGCTAGACTGTTACTGTTTTTGAGGCTTACGACCCAGTCTTTTCACCCCAAAAACATCACATTTCACATTTATCATTTCACATTTTTCAACTGGAATTGGCTTACGACCCGGTCATTTCACCTATCCAGTGATTCATAGGCATGCCACCAAACTCAGAACTCTGAAAATTGAATTAACATATTAGGCACACAATCATTTCATTTATCTCTTTATCAATTTCTTTCTCAATTCATTTCATATTCCACAATCAACTAGGCAACCATGCCTCAATTATCTCATTTACATCATTATCAATATAGCCAACAACCATGGCTCCTCATCTCATCATATCTTTGGAATTTTCCACATACATTTCACAAAGTTCATATTATGCAAACATGACATTATTAATATGCATCAACAATGCAATAAATTACTTAACACATTTACAACCAAATGTATTAAGTCCCATAATCATATACATGTATGAAGAAAAGGGGGTTTGTACTTACCTCAAGGACAACTCTCACCAAACTCCTCTTCCAAGAATCCACAACACTTGGATTAAGGCAACTCAACCCTCTTCAAAATCTAAACCAAAGGAATGATACACATAAGATAATAAGACTAAGAATTAACTAGGGCAAACTCTACACATGACACGCTCAACAACACGGGCATGTCCCTGACCGTGCCCTAACTCCACAACACAGAAGCTTTGACACGCACAGAACCATGGGCGTGTCACTGGACGTGTAATATCTTCTGTCTCACATAAACATTGACACGTCCAACAACATGAGCGTGTTCATGGCTGTGTCAATTCTTCAACATCACAGTAGCTATGACATGCCCAATGACATGGGCATGTCACTGCTCGTGTCACCCATCCAAGAACACAGACCTAATGACATGCCTAAAAACTTGGACGTGTACATGGGCATGTCAGGCCAAAAATGCAGGTTCCGGCCACAACAACACTACCTCTAACAAATCTCTTCTTTCCACCATTTTCCACTTCAAACAACCTTAATTAAACTCACCCAAAAACCATAAAAAACTTGCAAAAATACCAAATCAACTCAAAACATACATCAAACACAAATCATAATTATCACCTCAAACCCCAAAACACAACCACAACACCTTCACTTCCAACAAACTTACTCTTTCCTTCAATCCAACCCCAAAATCCAAAATCACTTGAACCAAACACTCTTAAACACACACACAATCAAACAAACACATATCAACCCCAATCTTAACTCACAAACTCAAAGAAATCAAAGAATCAAGTGGAAAACTTACCAAGGATGAAGAAACTCTTAAATTTCCAACTTGAATACTTGAATACTTCCTTCAATCTTGAGTATGAAAGATCAAATCTCTCTCTTGCTCTCTTGCTAGGGAGTGCCGGCCAAAACAAAGAAAAGAAAAGGAAAGGAAATGAAGGCACACGAAGAAGAAGAAGAAAAGAAAGAAAATAAACTCAAACACTCAACCTTCTCTTTCCTCAAAACCCTCTCCTCCAAGCATTTAATATTAAAATACTCTAAATATCTCCATCCACTTCCACTCACTCAAATCCCACTTAATTAACTTAATTAATTTAAAATCATTAACTAATCATCTTTTGACTTTACATTTGACTTGTATATGTTGTATATATCACTATATATACAACATATACACTCTCTCTTCACTTCCTTTCTTTTTCCAATTAAACACATATACAATTAATCCAATTACAACAATTATTATACAAAACTTCTAGGGCATATTTTGGGATATTACAATTCTTCCCCTCTAAAAAGAAATTTCGTCCTCGAAATTACCTGATTTCAAGTCTGAAACAATTGAGGATACTGATCTAGCATCGCTTGCTCATTCTTCCAATTTGATTCTTCTCTACCATGATTCTTCCAAAGAACCTTCACAATTGGTACTTTCTTATGTCTCAACTCCTTCATACCATATGCTAAAATAGCAACTGGTTCTTCTTAAAAAGTTAGATCCGGACTCACCTCAATAGATTCAACTGGCAAGACATGAGATGGTTCTGATCTGTATCTCCTCAACATAGAAACATGGAAAACATTATGAATTCTATCTAATTCAGGTGGCAAAGCAAGTTGATAAGCAACTAGTCCAACTTTTTCCAATACTTCATAAGGTCCAATAAAACGAGGACTTAACTTCCCTCTGCGGCCAAATCTCAATATCTTTTTCCAAGGTGACACTTTCAAAAATACTTTATCCCCAACATCAAACTCTATGTCTCTTCTCTTCAAATCTGAATAAGATTTCTGCCGATTAGAAGTTGTTTTCAACCGATCCCAAATTATCTTCACTTTCTCTTCAGTCTCTTTAACCAAATCAAGACCAATTAACTTGCCCTCTCCAATTTCATTCCAACATAAAGGCTTTCTGCATCTTCTACCATACAATGCCTCAAATGGTGCCATACTAATATTGGATTGATGGCTGTTGTTGTAAGCGAATTCCACAAGTGGCAAAAATCTATCCCAACTTCCAGAGAAATCAATGACACAACTTCTCAACAGATTCTCAATAATCTGTATCACTCTCTCTGACTGCCCATCTGTCTGCGGATGAAAAGCTGTGCTAAAGTGCAATCGAGAACCCAAAGCACCATGCAAACTCTTCCAAAACCTCAAAGTAAATCTAGGATCTCGATCAGACACTAAAGAAATCGGGACTCCATGCAACTTCACTATCTCACTTATATACAGCTCAGCCAATTTTTCAAGAGAATAGTCCATCCGAACTGGAAGAAAATAAGCTGTCTTAGTCAATCGATCTACAATCACCCAGATAGCATCATGCTTCTTCTGAGTCAATGGCAAACTAGACAACAAAACCATTGTTACTCTCTCCCATTTCCATTCAGGCACTGTTAAAGGTTAGAGCAACCCGATTGGAACTTGATGCTCAGCTTTCACCCTCTGACAAGTGAGACATTTGGACACAAATTCTGCTATGTCTCTCTTCATACCAGACCACCAGTAGTGCTGCTTCAAATCATGGTACATTTTTGTGCTACCTGGATGCATAGCAAAAACTAATTGGTGTGCTTCTTCTAAAATAACCTTTCTCAAACTATCATCATCAGGAACACACAACCTATCTTTAAACCAAAGGCTACCATCATTTTTCACATAGAAATCTCGGCTCTCCCCATTATAACAATCTGATACAATCTTCTGAATTTTCTCATTAGTCAATTGAGCCTCTTTAATCCGATCTAACAATACTGGTCTTAATTGTAACTGAGCCAACAATGCACCATCATCACATACTTCAAAATTAGCATACAACGCTCTCAACTCAACAAGCAACGAGAGCGAATAAACAGCCAACCCTGCCAAAGACTTCCGACTCAAGGCATCAGCAACAACATTCGCCTTACCAGGATGATAATCAATCAAACAGTCGTAGTCTTTGATAAGCTCTAACCATCGCCTTTGCCGAAGATTTAGCTCCTTTTGAACACCCAAATATTTCAAACTTTTATGATCCGTATAAATAAAACATTTCTCCCCATATAAGTAGTGTCGCCAAATCTTCAAAGCAAACACTATAGCTGCCAATTCTAAATCATGAGTTGGATAATTGAGTTCATGCGGCTTCAGCTGCCGAGAAGCATAGGCTACAACTTTACCTTCTTGCATCAAGACACATCCTAACCCATTATGTGAAGCATCACTATAAATCACATAAGGTTTATCTTCCACGGGTAATGTAAGAACAGGCGCTTGAGTCAACATTTCTTTCAACTGCTCAAAGTTAGCTTGACACTGATCCGTCCACATAAATCTAACTCCCTTTCGATGCAATTTGGTAAGTGGAGTAGCTATCAAAGAAAAACCTTTTACAAACCGTCGATAATAGCCTGCCAAACCCATAAAACTTCTAACTTCAGTCACTGACTTCGGTGGACTCCAATTCAAAATAGCTTCAACTTTACTTTGATCGACCCTTATATCATCTGCTGAAACTATATGACCAAGAAAAGTCACTTGATTAAGTCAAAACTCACACTTCGACAGCTTAGCATACAATTGCTTCACTCTCAAGATCTGTAATACCATCTGCAAATGCTTGTCATGCTCCTCTTCATTACGCGAATACACCAAAATATCATCAATGAAGACCACTACAAACTGATCCAGATAGGGCCCAAACACCCTATTCATCAAATCCATGAAAGCTGCAGGTGCATTCGTCAATCCAAAAGGCATTACTAAAAACTCATAATGCCCATACCTTGTGCGAAAAGCTATCTTAGGAACATCTTCAGCTCTAACCCTCAATTGATGGTACCCTAATCTTAAATCAATCTTGGAAAACACTGCTGCTCCCTTCAATTGATCAAAGAGATCATCAATCCTAGGCAAAGGATATTTATTCTTAATAGTCACTTTGTTCAATTGCCTATAATCAATACACAATCTCAAAGTACCATCCTTCTTCTTCACAAACAACACAGGAGCTCCCCATGGTGAAACACTAGGGTGAATAAACCCTTTATCCAACAACTCCTGCAATTGCACCTTCAACTCTCTCAATTCAGCAGGTGCTATTCGATAAGGAGTGATAGAGATGGGAGTGGTACCAGGCAACAATACCAAACTCAACCTCTCTCTCAGGGGGTAACCCTGGCAACTCCTCAGGAAACACATCTGGAAAATCTGCAACTGTGGGTATATTATAAAGTTGAGAACCCACTACTCTAGTATCCACAACATGAGCAAGATAAGCATCACACCCTTTTCTAATCAACTTCCTAGCTGTTACAGCTGATACAAATAAGGATGCAAGTTGTCTCTGCTCACTAGATACCATCACACTCCTACCATCACTGGTTCTCAAAGTTACACACTTCTTTTGACAATCTACCACAGCCCCATGCTTAGACAACCAATCCATGCCTAAGATTAAATCATATTCCTTGAAAGGCATTTCAATTAAATCACCAAGAAATTCCTCACCTTGCACCACAACAGCACTATCACGATGCACCTTACTCACCACAACACTATGTCCTAAAGGATTTGTTACTAAGACATCAAATCCTAAGGACTCTGAATGTAATTCAGACACAGGCAAGATAGATGCACTTATGTATGAATGTGTAGATCCTGGATCAATCAAAGCAAGTACTGAAATGCCAAGTAAAGAAAATGTACCTGCTACAACTGCTGAAGCATCTGGCTACCTTTGCATCCCATATACTCTCTGAGAAGATCTGGCCTCATCTGGCCTACTGTCTCCGGAGGAAGATCCTCCTCTTTGACTAAACTCGGGTCTACCACCTCTACTAAAACCTCTGCCCCCTCGACCACCTCTGCTGAAAATAGGTCGAGAAGCTGCAGAATCTGCCTATCTATGCTCTTGCATCTCAGGACAATCTTTAATGAAATGAGCTGGTGACCCACATCTAAAACAGCCAGCTGATCCACCAATTTTCCAACAAATACCACCATGGGTCTTACCACAGTGCTCACACACAGGTGGAGTAGACCTCTGAATCACTGGAGTCGGGGCACTGGCTACAGAAACTGTAGGTCTCTGCCTCTGCCTCTGCCTCTGATACTGCACTGATCTGCCCGACTGCCTCTGACTTCTACTGATCCTCAAAACAAAACTTCCTCTACCCCTCTTCATAGATGAAGACCCTGCCTCAAACTGGGGTTTCCTTACTCTAGTCTCCTCCTCAGTAGCAGCTGCTGCAATGCTCTGTGCTCTCTCAACACTTCTAGCTGCTACAACTAGCTGAGAGAAATCCTGGTACCGAGAACCAGCCACAATGCACATAATAGAGGGCCTCAATCCCTCCTCAAATCTTCTGCACCGGTCTATTTCATCAGAGATAATCCCCCCGGCATAACGACTCAACCGGATATACTCGATTTCATATTCTGTCACCGTCCGGTCTTCTTGCCTCAAATTCAGGAATTCCATCTTCTTAATATCTTTATACTCCCTCGGAGTATATTTCTGCTCGAACTCCCTCTGAAAATCACCATAAGATAATGTAGGTGGATCATCCATGGCATGAGGAACCGTTTTCCACCAGTCATAGGCATCTTTCTGTAAGAGGGATCTGGCATAGTCAAATTTCTCATCTGGAGTAGCTTGCAACTGGATGAATATCCTCTATACTTTATCCAACCACTGCTCAGCCACTGCAGGATCAGTAGTGCCCAAGAAATCTTCAGCCCCATATTTTCTCAACTTATCGTAATGTCTTACCGGCACCTGAGGCTGGGGTGGTGGTGGTGGTGGCTGCAATATAGCTGGTCTCAATAATTCTATCATATGTCTTAACCAACCCGGCGGACCCTCATCTGCAGTTGATCTCTCCGGCACAGAAACAGGTGCCTCACTGACTCTCTCAACTCTAGTTCCATCTCTATTCTCATCAGGAGCTACACTCTCCGCACTACCCTCTACAGACTGTCGTAAATGAGATGTCATCTCTACCTATATCTGCAATTACAGCAGAATATACCCCATTAAAGATCAAAGACTGCCATACCAAAACATGTATCTTATTTAAAAACAATATTTTAAAACTCAAAATCTCCTTTTTCTTACAATTGACCTAGGTTGAGAATCTCAAACCTAGGCTCTGATACCAAAATAATTGTAACACCCCTATACCCCGTATACGTACACAGCATGCTTATACGATTGTAATATACGTATACTGAAAATAGAAATGACACGGTTTACAAAACACACAAACCATCCCTTTAATATAATATGAACAATTTTAAAACATTTAAAGGAATTTATAAAACACAATAGATAAAATGTTTATTCAAAACGCAGCGGAAAACATAACAAATATTTTCAAGTACATATACTTCAAAACTCAAGTTTTACAATATATAAAATAAGAATACATGATTAGCAGTATGTCTTTGATCTTTAAGCTCCACTATCAACACCTCAAAAATCTAGACTCTACTTGGTCTAGAGGAACTCTCTGGTTCTTCCCTGTCACCTGCGCGATGAATCACACTCGCACTAAGCCAACGGCTTAGTGGTACAAACTACAATAATATTATGCTTTGATGCAATGCCAATGTCACTCAATCAAGTTTCATAAGCAATTCATGAAGTACTATTCATAATTTCCACATCCATAAACAAATTAAAGCAAAGACAAATATATATATAAACAAAGACAAGCATGGGCCCAAAAAGAAATCTAATATGTTATTCAAAGTTCAGAGTTACTGCTTTGGTCTATAATTACAATCATCAAGCCCGTAGGCGATATATATATCTCTATCCATGGATAGTGTAACAGACCCAGTCTCTTGGACCTCAACCCGGTTAGAACCGAGGAAATCCTCAACCCGGCTAGACTGTTACTGTTTTTGAGGCTTACGACCCAGTCTTTTCACCCCAAAAACATCACATTTCACATTTATCATTTCACATTTTTCAACTGGAATTGGCTTACGACCCGGTCATTTCACCTATCCAGTGATTCATAGGCATGCCACCAAACTCAGAACTCTGAAAATTGAATTAACATATTAGGCACACAATCATTTCATTTATCTCTTTATCAATTTCTTTCTCAATTCATTTCATATTCCACAATCAACTAGGCAACCATGCCTCAATTATCTCATTTACATCATTATCAATATAGCCAACAACCATGGCTCCTCATCTCATCATATCTTTGGAATTTTCCACATACATTTCACAAAGTTCATATTATGCAAACATGACATTATTAATATGCATCAACAATGCAATAAATTACTTAACACATTTACAACCAAATGTATTAAGTCCCATAATCATATACATGTATGAAGAAAAGGGGGTTTGTACTTACCTCAAGGACAACTCTCACCAAACTCCTCTTCCAAGAATCCACAACACTTGGATTAAGGAAACTCAACCCTCTTCAAAATCTAAACTAAAGGAATGATACACATAAGATAATAAGACTAAGAACCAACTAGGGAAAACTCTACACATGACACGCTCAACAACACGGGCGTGTCCCTGACCGTGCCCTAACTCCACAACACAGAAGCTTTGACACGCTCAGAACCACGGGCGTGTCACTGGATGTGTAATACCTTCTGTCTCACATAAACATTGACACGTCCAACAACACGAGCGTGTTCATGGCTGTGTCAATTCTTCAACATCACAGTAGCTATGACATGCCCAGTGACATGGGCGTGTCACTGCTCGTGTCACCCATCCAAGAACACATACCTAATGACACGCCTAAAAACTTGGACGTGTGCATGGGCGTGTCAGGCCAAAAATGCAGATTCCGGCCACAACAACACTACCTCTAACAAATCTCTTCTTTCCACCATTTTCCACTTCAAACTACCTTAATTAAACTCACCCAAAAACCATAAAAAAACTTGCAAAAATACCAAATCAACTCAAAACATACATCAAACACAAATCATAATTATCACCTCAAACCCCAAAACACAACCACAACACCTTCACTTCCAACAAACTTACTCTTTCCTTCAATCCAACCCCAAAATCCAAAATCACTTGAACCAAACACTCTTAAACACACACACAATCAAACAAACACATAACAACCCCAATCTTAACTTACAAACTCAAAGAAATCAAAGAATCAAGTGGAAAACTTACCAAGGATGAAGAAACTCTTAAATTTCCAACTTGAATACTTGAATACTTCCTTCAATCTTGAGTATGAAAGATCAAATCTCTCTCTTGCTCTCTTGCTAGGGAGTGCCGGCCAAAACAAAGAAAAGAAAAGGAAAGGAAATGAAGGCACACGAAGAAGAAGAAGAAAAGAAAGAAAATAAAGTCAAACACTCAACCTTCTCTTTCCTCAAAACCCTCTCCTCCAAGCATTTAATATTAAAATACTCTAAATATCTCCATCCACTTCCACTCACTCAAATCCCATTTAATTAACTTAATTAATTTAAAATCATTAACTAATCATCTTTTGACTTTACATTTGACTTGTATATGTTGTATATATCACTATATATACATCATATACACTCTCTCTTCACTTCCTTTCTTTTTCCAATTAAACACATATACAATTAATCCAATTACAACAATTATTATACAAAACTTCTAGGGCATATTTTGGGATATTACATTGTCCTCAATGGAACGATAACTCACTCACTACTTTATTACTTGGTCGACCCGTGCACTTGCGGTATTGCTATAGCGTAGCTCATGCGCACCAAGTTTTTGGCGCCGCTGCTGGGGACAACGGTTTCAATATTAGTAATATAATTAAGACTGTTGATTTAGTTTTATTTTTATTTGTTTTTAACATTGGTTCTTGCTTATTTTTAGGTATTTCCTCCCATTTATGACCAGAGGTAACTCATCCCAACTATTTGAATTAGATCCAGAGCTAGAAAGAACATTAAGGAGAAAGCGAAAGGAAGAAGAGGAGGCAGTTTTGGAAGACGCAGAAACAAAAATAAATCTGGAAATAGCAGAAGAAGAAGAAGAGTTTGAAGTGATGGAAGGAGCTGAGCCAAGAACAATGCAGGAGTTTGCTAAGCCCAATCTCAATGGAGCTGAATCTAGTATTCGGAGGCCGACAGTTGCTACAAACAACTTCAAAATAAAAGCAAATGTAATTTAAATGGTGCAGCAGACTTGTCAGTTCAATGGGTTTCCTGATGAAGATCCTATGCACATATTGAGAATTTTCTGGAGATATGTGACACATTCAAGATAAATAATGTCTTAGAGGATGAAATTAGGCTGAGGTTATTCCCATTTTCCCTTAGAGATAGACCAAAGAAGTGGCTGAAATCTTTTCCTCCAGGAACCTTCACCACATGGCAGAGAAATTCCTAGAAAAATACTTCCCACTGTCCAAAACTGCTAAGCTGAGGAATGATATCTCATCCTTTCTGCAGCAAGATGGTGAGACCCTTTATGATGCCTGGGAAAGATTTAAAGATTTGTTGAGAAGGTTTCCTCATCATGGACTTCCACTATGGCTTCAAATTCAAACATTTTACAATGGTTTGAATTATGTAAGTAAGCAATCCATTAATGCAGCAGCTGGTGGTACCATAAACAACAAGACACCTGAACAAGCAAGGGATTTAATTGAAGACATGGCTATCACCAATTATCAATGGCAATCCCCAAGGGAGCAAGGAAAGCTGAAAGTCATGGGTTTACAACAATTAGATCCTGTGGTGGCTTTGACAGCCCAATTAGAAGCATTGAATAAAAAATTTTATTCTTTGGCTTCTTCTTCTTGGAAAGTAATGCAAGTGATGTCTTGTGAATGGTGTGGGGGTGGACATCAAAGTCAAGAGTGCCAAAATGGCAACATGTTTGCTAGACAAGAGCAAGTAGATTATGTGGGAAATATGCCAAGGCAACAACAGAATAACCCCTACAGCAACACATACAATCCGGGGTGGAGAAATCATCCAAATTTCTCATGGAATAATTAAAATAATCCAAGACCTCCCCCTGGATTCCAGTAGCCCCAACATCAATAAGCTGCCCATCCAAGAAAGAGTAATTTGGAGGACATGATGGATAAATTTATAACAGCTTCTGAAACTAGGCTCCAATCAATTGAAACCACCCTAAGAAATCAGCAAGCCTCCATTCATAATTTGGAGAATCAGGTGGGCCAAATTGCCAAGTTGCTCAGTGAGAGACCACAAGGAAGTCTGCCTAGCAACACTGAGGCAAATCCTAAAGAGCAGCTCAAGGCAATTACACTAAGGAGTGGAAAAGAAATCAGAGGTAATGTGGATGAGAAAAGAGGAGAAGTGGCAGAGAAAAGGGCTGAAATACAAGAAAAAGAAAAAGAAGACAATCCTCCTGTCACTTCAGGAGAGAAAACAGCATTGAAAAGTGAGAAAGAGAAGTAGCCACAAGAAAGCAGCCCTATATTGAAGGAATACCGACCTAGAGTACCCTATTCAACAAGGTTGAACGAGGACAAGATTGATGCTCAGTTCAGTAAGTTTCTTGAACTTTTTAAACAATTGCACATTAATATTCCATTTGCTGAAGCTTTGTCACAGATGCCTAAATATGCTAAATTTTTGAAAGACATCCTTTCTAACAAAAGGAAACTTGAAGAAGTGTCTTTAGTGTAGTTATTTGAAAAGAGTTCAGCAATTTTGCAAAGGAGGTTACCTAAGAAGTTAAAAGATCCAGGTAGTTTTACCATTCCATGTTTAATAGGTAACCTTGAGGTCAAGAGTGCATTAGCTGATTTGGGGGCTAGCATAAGTGTTATGCCTTATAAAATTTTCAAAGAGTTAGGCATTGGTAAACTTAAACCAACACTTATGACCATCCAACTTACTGATAAGTCAGTAGTCCACCCTCGTGGCATTATAGAAGATGTGTTGGTAAAAGTCGGGGATTTCATTTTCCCTAATGATTTTGTTGTCATTGATATTGATGAGGATGCGAATGTTTCACTTATTCTTGGTAGGCCATTTTTAAATACAGCCTGTGCCCTTATCAATGTTCATGATGGCACATTAACTTTGAGAGTGGGTGATGATAAAGTTATTTTTAGGATATATGATGCTATGAAACATTCACTTTCACTTGATGAGGTAGAATCATGCAATGATGTTATTGAGCATGAGACCGTAAATTGTGTTACTAGCATTGTTTCCAAGGATCCCCTTGAGTTGTGTTTATTATAGGAAAATGTTGAGGATCAAGAAGCAATGGAGCAGCTTGCTTTTCTTGAAGCAAGCAAATCGTTCAAATGCAGGGCATATGAGACTATTGAGATGCCAAAGGAAGAGAAGCCAAAACCATCAGTGATTGATCCACCCAACTTGGAACTAAAACCCCTTCCAGATCACCTTGAGTATGGATTTTTGGCGGAAGAGAAAAAATTACCAGCACCTGCACCTCAAGTTGATGTTACCGATGATGAGACTGGCAGTGACGATTCCGGCGATGCACCGATTTTTTAGTAGCCCAAATTTTTATTTATTTTTTATTTTATTTTCATTTCTTTACTTGTTTATTATTCTTTTTAGTTTTCTTTCTTTTTCATTGCTTGTGGACTATTGTCATTTTCTTAAAGAAATGTTTCTTTTGTTTGTTTATTTTATTTATTTATGTCTTAACCTTATTTTTTCTTCTTTTTGCATTTTAGATTTTTATTTTGAGGCAAATCCTCCTTCACCATACTCTTAGCACCGTACTCATATTTATCCATTCATGGACATGAAAAGGGTAGTTTTTCTCTCTTCATTATTTCTTGTTTTGCACACAAATTGGGGACAATGTGCGTCTTAAGTGTGGGGGAGAGGTATACTTTCTTGATTGAATTTTTATTATTTAATTCTTTCTATTTGATTCATTTGTCTCAATTAATTTCTGCAAATTATTTTTCGTTTTGGATTTAAGTAAGCTAGATTGTTGTAATAAGTGTGAATTGATGTGGTTTCCGTTTATATGTTGAACTAATTTGAGATTTCCTAAATGACAATTTCTTGTTGAGGTTAACTTAGTGATTTTGATCAATTGCTGAGGATCGATTGTAATAGCTATAGTGGGGTTGTTGATTGATGCAAATTGGACACATCTAAAGTTTAAAACCTTAGTTACATTTTTTAGCATGTTATAATTCCTTAGATTCTTGAGTCGGACTTAGTATAACCCTTAAGTTTCTGACCCTTGAGTTATTTAAAATAATAATAATAAATAAATAAATAAATAATTCTAATTAAAGGAGCTTTGAAAATTTATTCTTGTTCCGCTGATTTTTACTCTTGAATTAAAATAAATGAGTTGGAATCATGAATAGTGCTAGTAGCCATTTGAACGGTGATTCTGGCTAAGTAACCGGGGGTCGGCATCACAAATGTTTACCTTCGGGTCAAAAGGTTAGTATCTGTTCAAACAAGTTGGGCTCCTTAAAATGTATATACATTTGAAAAAAAAAATAAAAAAATTAAAAATTAAAAATTTGAGGGTTAGAGAACTTAAGAGAAAATTTAAATTTTTTGTACTTTGCTCATGGCTTTCTGATTTTCTAGAATTTTATGCTCAATCTTTTAACTCTGGATTTTTAGGTTTTAGGTCTGTGATATTTTTTATTTTGAAACTTCTTGATTCAGCTGTTATGATTGTAAATCAGTTTTTGGTTGAGAAAGTGAGATTTTCTGATTCGAGTATTGTCAAAACTTTACTTTTCTTTTTTAATATAGCAGGGTTCCATCATTTCTGCTTATTACAGTGATTTAGTTTGCTTGAGGACAAGCAAAAACTCAAGTGTGGGGGAATTTGATAAGTGCACAATTGATGATATTTTATTCCTATTTCTTAATATGATTATTATCCAATTGAGTTTAATTTGTTTGTTCAAAGTGTATTTTAGGGTTAATTTCAGGAATTCTCTGTATTTTGAGGCTTATGAAAAATTCGGATCAATTACGGATAAAAGTAGAAGAAAAGAGCAAAATTCATCAATGGACACGCCCATGGACATGAGCGTGTCAATGGACGTGCCCTTGATGCTGCATACAGAAGCATTGGCATGCCCAGTGACATGGGCGTGTCACTGGACGTGCCTTATGTTTAAAATCTCAGTGGCAATGGCACGCCCAGTGACATGGGCGTGTCAATGGGCGTGTTAGGCAAAATTATCTACACTATAAAAGCTGCGCTGAAGCACAAATTAAGGATCCGAATTTCATATTTTATAACCTAGAGCAGACTTCTAAAGTAAAGAGGAGAGTTTTGGATCTGAGATTGAGGGTGAAAACATACTCTAAACAAGATCTAAATCAAGAATCAAGGATTGAAGTGAAGAAATACAAATTATTCGCCATGGATTGTTTGGTTTCTTTTATTCATTTTTCTTGATCTGTTTTTCTGTTTTTGAATATGAACTAATTCATTCTCTATCTAGATATTGATGAACCCTAGCTTATTTGTATGGATTGAATAATTATATTTAGTTGAATCATTTGATTGAGTTGTTTTATTCTTATGATACTTAATGATCTATTTCCAATTGATAATAGCATGCTTATTGATTGGTTGCAATTTTCATATTATTGACTTGAGAAAGCTTGATATGAATTGAATACTCATAAGGATTGAGGATTGATTGGAGTACTAGAGATAGACTTACAAGATCCTTTGGTTTATAGTTCCTTGTTCTTAATGCAAGATCTAATTAATTGTATTTGAGAAGAGATTCCAGCACTCTACTTAGTGATTAGGGATTAATTCACTCGAGAGAGGTTTTAGTCAAAGTTAGAGGAATGCCATCTCAACTATATTAAATGATTTAACTGAATTGATGTTCATAAATATCATTGAGGCTAGGGGGATTCAATATCTGGATAGTTTTATTACCATCAATCCTTTTTGATCAACATTTAATTTCCCTTTACTTTCAGTCATTAGACTAATTGTTTTTAATTACACCACATCACAAACCTATTGATTTGCTAAACAACGGTTAAGATTTGCACTAGTACTTGACCTTGTCCTCAGTGGAACGATAACTCACTCACTACTTTATTACTTGGTCGACTCGTGCACTTGCAGTATTACTATAGCGTAGCTCGTGCACACCACCTATTGTATCAGATCGAAGAGGGAAGTTCAGACCTAGCTGGGAAGGGCCATATGTCATGAAATAAGTCATGAACAAAGGTGCGGTGAAGTTGTCAGACATGGATGGGAACGAATTTAGTGAGCCAGTAAACATTGACAGGTTGAAGAAGTTTTATGTATGAAAAATAAAAAAGAAAGAGCTTTCTAGGTTGAAAACCTAAAAAGGGCGGCCTAGGCAAAAGTTAGAGCAGTCCACTAGTCCTGAAAACCCAAAAGGGCGGGCTACGCAACAATTAGGGCTAAATGAGAGAAAATCGTCAATTAGAAAACCCGAAAGAGCTAGTTGGCAACAGGAGTGATCTTGTGTATGCTGGCTTTATGTTTGGCTGTTCCCTAATTTAATAAAATAGAATTAATGTTAAAATTGTTCTATGTGCACTGTTATAAGTATTTGACCAGATATGGATGAAATAAATAATCATAATTGCAAAAGGTGATGACAAATTATAAATGGAAAAGAAGCATCTTTTATTACTTTAGTTATTTTTCATCCTAACAAAACACTTTCTGAATTGACAAATGTAAAATCTATGGCAGTCGATAAGTGTAACGTGTAGGCCAGCTTTGCCTCAGCCGATCCAAGTAGGCTTCAGTCAAGCAAGGCATGTCTAAGTCAAGAGCAAAGTCAGAATCACGAGGCTCATCTACATACTGACGGCCAAGTTGGTGAGGATCATAGCATGTACCTTCACGAAGAGCAGTAAGGGGAACGTACATTAAGTATGTCCGCATGGTGATATGAGAAATCTTCCACCAAGGTATCGGCCAATGGATATTGACTTCAGAGCGTGAGTGGATCTAGTCAACCCAGTCAGCATATGAAGAAGCAGGATGGAGTAGCTTCCTAGCAGAATGATGATGTGGTATGTATCTGGCAAAATCCATGGATGGAGTATCAAGCAAGCAAAGATGCTCCTAAAGCCAAATCTATGAAAAAAAAAGGTCCACTAAGTTGAAAACCCGCAAGGGCAGCTTAGGCAAAAATTAGGACAGCTCGCTAGTTCCGAAAACACGCATGGGCGGACTAGGAAAAAGTTAGAGCAATAGAAAGAAAAAGAAAACCTAAATTGAAGACCCGAAAGGGCGGTTTAGGTAATTACCTGAAGCAGCAACGGACTCCCAGTCAGTTTCTTTGACAATCCTGATTTAAATCGGTCTTGTCCAACTAAAGTCTCGGCTAAGATCACAGGTACCGGTGACAAGCCTCCTTCCTTTTGATCCATAATATCCAATACTCGTGGATCAATATCACCATTGGAAGAAACAAGCAAGAATTGGCTGAGCAAGCAAAGACAGAGCATGCGTCCCCATGCCTTAGTAGGGGACAAATGAGAGAGACAAAAGTCAATCAAAGGAGCAAGCAGAGTTTTTTCACCTCTCATCAACCAAAGAACTTCGGGTTTTAGAATTTGAAATAACATCTGCATCTTCTGTTGAGTCTTGGAAATCAATGTGGGTAACGCCATTTGTTGATTATTTGGATATCCAAGGATGGCCTCAAATTCTTCAATCAAGGGACATATTTCAAAGCCATTAATTTTAAATACCCTAGAATCTATATCCTAAAAGGAAGCCATGGCATGTAAGAAGGAGTAGTCCAATTTAACATTTTGAAAACATTTTAAAACATCAAGTTTTGACCATGAAATTTGCTTCCAATGAATGGCATCCATATTCTTAAATAGAATTTTTATTCTCTTTAAATGATGCTCGGTCATGATGAGTGAATGGAGAAAAAAAAATTGTTAAAGGGAGTCTTCACGTTGAAAGAGAGAGAATTTTGGTTTATGTATTAAAATATGGCATGAAGGGTGATTTATATAGAAGAAACAAACCTTTTCAAAAAGTGAAAAGAAGAAGATGATGGGAAAGAATAAGACCATATGGCATAAGGAAAGAAATTGGCAATGAATTTCCTTTACCACGTTGGATTTGGTTTAGCAAAAGAAGTAGATGTAAATTAATGATGTATTGTAACAAAAAAAAAAGTGGTGCAGTAACATAAAAAAAAAAAGAGTTACAGTAAAGAGGAAAATTTTATTTTTTCATTTTTTCATTATTGTACAAGATTTTACAATTGCTACAATATTTACATATTACTAAGAGGGTGGTGGTAGGTCATCAAATAAAGCCTTAAAAAAATTATCTACTGTTGGAGAAAGGGGCAAATCACTCGTCCCAGGATCACCCGAAGCAGAAGCACCAAAATCCCTATTACCTTAAGGTTCCGATCCGTCATGGTGCTCATCAAAAGTAGATGAAAGGATCTCATGTTCATCAGTCTGGGGGCCTCTTGATAAAGAAGTACCGGGATCCCTCATCCCCCGAAATCAGAAGTCTCGAAAATTTTGTTTGGATTGATGATATAAACTTTCAAAATGAGAAGCCTGCTGATGACTTGCAGCCAACTCTTCTTGAAGTTTCTTATTTTGTTCTTCGAGCATCCGCTGTGAGCCAAGGAGGAAAAGGTAAGAGCATACATAATCATGCATACATGTAGCATAAATTACCATGAAATGAGGAATGTACCAGGTAATTCAAGTCAATGCCCTGTGGATGAGATGACATATCTGGTGGGCTAAAATGAGCAAACGAAAGGGTAGTAAAAGAA
Source organism: Garcia nutans (assembly GCA_947685225.1). Taxonomy (NCBI): domain Eukaryota; kingdom Viridiplantae; phylum Streptophyta; class Magnoliopsida; order Malpighiales; family Euphorbiaceae; genus Garcia; species Garcia nutans. The sequence continues at coordinate 8,344,479 of CANTUV010000013.1, forward strand.
GGTCCAGCCACATGATCAAATGCGCCAACAGCCTGCAACAATCATCAAAGAATCAAAGAAAGAAAAAGCATTTGCAAGGAAAAAGTGGTAAAAGTTTTACCTGAGAAGTACTAGCCCCGAGATGTGGAACGGACTCTCCTGCATCTCCGTGATGTTCCTCTTCATCTCTACCCTCATTTTCGTCAGAAATCTCCCGCACACCAATAGGAGATACATCAAAGTTCAAGAGTCTTATTTGAATAAAACGGGTATAAAATAGGCCCCGTAAATGGAGAAATGACTCGGCATCATAACCATACCGGGCCAACCACCATGCATCCTCTGGCATTGACATAATATTTAAAGTGTATTCCGGGATTTGCATCGGAAACCTCCGCTACTATGGACCGAGAAACCATTCATAAACTCTCTCCCCAAGAAACCAGCCACTAGACACTGGGCCAGCAATAATTCAGCGAGAATGTTGGAAAGACAGTGTAGCCCTCATCAAAGGAGACCAATTTGCTCTCTCTTGTGGGCTTCACCAGGCCAAATTCACCTGCAAAATAACATAAGGTAAGTAAAACTTTCATATAAAATTTAAAGCGTACTAATGTTATTTTACCTGGTCCCAGGTTAAGCAGCTCAACACATAGCGGTGAGTATGCACATGATGAGAGCCGAGAACGTTCACACGATCGGACAACCAGTAATTTAATCTAGGATATCCGATTCTCTCTCGAGAAATACCGGGTACCCTGACGAGGTTATGTTCATATGCCCATACCTACAACAATGATAGTAAAGATCAAATTCATGCAAGAAAAGAGTGGAAATAACATTGGTAAAGGAAAAGAATACCTTGACAACTGCCATCAAGCCGACAAAAGACTTCTTATTTCGGCAAAGCTTATTTAGACCATGGTAAAGACACTCGAGACCAGCTTCGCCCCAGCCAGAAGATGGTACCATTCTGAGATAAGAAAGGGCATTCATCACTGACAAGTGGATGGAGAATTCAGTGCTGCCTAAGATGGTCGACCCGAGCAAATATAATAAAAATCCTCGAGCATACTATTCGGCCGTGTCTCAGCCAACCCATCCTTCGTAATTCATCTAATAACTACGAATTGGCTCGATTTTTATCTTAAAAGGCCCTTTATATGATGGTTCCATACCAATTAATTCCTGAATTTCTTCAAATGTTAAAATATCATTAGTCAGAGGGACCGGCTCACCATCATATCAAAGGCCGGTTATGGCAGTAAAATCAACCGAACCAATTGTCATCTCTCCAATGGGCAAGTGAAAAGTGTGGATTGTATCCAACCATTGCTCTGCAAGTGCCTGGACTACGCTCCGATCTATCTGATATTCCTCGGATGGCAATTGTAAGATGAATTGCTCAAAGCCGCAATCTCGGATAATCCGCCGCAATCTCGGATAATCCGCCTTACCCGAGAAGGCACTACATCATACCATTATCGGGTTTTGTAAATATACCCTCCAGCCCGAACAACAGATGCTAACACAGACCCAGGTAAGTTAATACTAGGTAAATACATATTATTCTATCAACTTAAATTAATTTATTTTTCACAATCACAAATAATAACAAAAAATATATATATATATATATAAATATATAAAAATATATATAAAATATATATATACAAAAAAATCAAGAAATAAAAAGAGAAAAAAGTAATTACCTCACTCTTTTGGTTGGAACTGCGATGTAGCGACATCCCAGCTAGTATATCTAAATTTCCGTCTTCATGATGCTGAATAAACTCTCATAACTCGGCATTAGAATGAGTCCCCGACCTCGAAGCAAGCATTGTTTTTGAAAAATATATGTTAAAATTGAAAAGAAATTTGAGAGAATTATGAAATTGAAATTGAAATTGTGAAATGAAATGAAGAATCAGCTCCTTTATATAGAGAAATGGCAAGCAAAACAACAAAATTCAAAACTGTTCATGAATAGTAAATTTTACTATTCATGAATAGTAAATTTACTATTTATGAACAGTATTACTATTGATGAATAGTAAATATTACTATTTATGAATAGTATTACTATTGATAAATAGTAAAAGTACTATTTCCAATAGTGAATACTATTTGATACTATTTTTGAATAGTAATTTTACTATTTATGAATAGTAAATAGTGCATGAACAGTGACTGTAGAGTAAATAAACAGTAAATTCAATTATTCACTTTAATCATTCAAATAATTGCAGGTATATAAATATTTTTACACCCAGGGGCAATAAGAAAACATATGCATAAAAATTAGCCAAACTTTTTGAAATAAAAAATTATTAGCTCGGGTCCAGAATCCAAATTTTCTTTAGGTCTAGAACCTAGAATTATCCTTGAGTCCAAAATTCGAACCGGGACCAGAACCCAAATTTTTCTTAAGTCTAAAACCTAGAATTATTCTAGAGTCCAGAACTCAAACGTGGTCCAGAACCAAAATTTGTCTTAGGTCCAGAACCTAGAATTATCCTAGAGTCCATAACTCAAACCGGGTCTAGAACCCAAATTTTTCTTAGGTCCAGAACCTAGAATTATCCTTGAGTCCAGAACTCGAATCGGGTCCAGAACACAAATTTTTCTTAAGTCCAGAACCTAGAATTATCCTTGAGTCCAGAACTCAAACCAGGTCCAGAACCCAAATTTTTCTTAGGTCCAAAATATAGAATTATCCTAGAGTCCAGAACTCGAACCGGGTCCAGAACTCAAATTACCATTAGGTCTAGAACCTAGAATTATTTTTAAGTCCAAACTTAGCTTGGGTCCAGAACCCAAAACCTCCACCAACTCAAAAATTAAGTCTTGTTGCTTTTCACTCTCTTTCATTAAAGTTTCAGATCATTCAAGCAGGGGGCAAACTGTAGACCCTTAATTTTTAACCCGGTCTGGTCCAATATATTTTAATTAGTCCAAAATAATTTTTGTGTTGTCCAATATATTTTAGTTAGTCCAAAATAATTTTTATGGTATCTTAATTAATTTTAATATTTATTTTAGTAAAAATGGTAAAATGAATAAAAATTTAAAATAATAAAAAAAATAACAAAAAAAAAAGTCAGGCTGCGAGAAATGGCCCTGTGAGCGAAATGGCCTTCGCCTGCCCGCAGGCACACCTCGCCTGTAGCTGCGGCAGATTTTTTCGCCAATGCAATTTTTCCTGTGGCAGATTTTTTCGCCAGCTCAATTTTTCCGTAGCAGTTTTTTTTTCGCTAGCGAAATTTTTCGACACAAATTTTTCGAAAACTAATACAATTAGGTTTTAGTTTTCTTTTCTTATTAAATATTGTATGCCGTGAGTAAATAGGAAAAAACCATAAAAAACCTCTATAAATAACAACACAAAAAAGAGGAAAAGTAATCAGAAATTAGGGACAAAAAAACTTCGAACAAAGTGGAAACTGAATTGGTGAAGGAAAACTGGGAACCAAGCTGAATTTTTGAGAGAGCCGAAAATCAATTCAAAGAATTCATCAAAAGTATCAACTGCCTTTGATTTGGTTGATCCAAGAAGCAATTTTGGTGCAACCCCACGAAAGAAGGTTTGAATTCTAAATTCTTTTTATTTTTTTTAAAGTAGTTTAATTCATCAAAGAACAAAAAATCCTAGAACCTTTAATTTAGTTTTTCTAAAGTTAAAAACACTATTTCGTTGCTTTATTTTCCAAAAAAATTACAATTGCTACTTTTGTTTCTTTAAAAACTTAAAACCCTAATTTAACATGTTTCTTTTCAAAACCTTAAATTAAAATTATGTTTCTTTCAAAAAGCCTAAAAAACAAATCTTTTCTATTTATAAAAACTTTAATTCGTTTGGTTTACTTTCATAAAACTTCATAAAATTATCAAATTGATTTCCAAATTCTAAAAACCAATTCATCACCCGAAACCCTAATTTCAAATCCTAAAACCCTAATTCAACTCCAAAACCTAAAATAGTGAACACTAACCCTTTTAATCCCTAAACCCTAATTTTTTATAAACCATAATCCTTAAAAACCTTAAAGTCATATAAACACAAATACTTTAACTTTACACAGTAGCTTAAAAACACAATGCAATAACTGAAAATCATAAATCATACTGTTTTAAAGTGTTCAAAACCCTAGTTTCATGATTTCACCATTCAAACCTTAATTTGTTTAATCAAAATGTCTTACCAACTTTTTAAAACATAAAATCCTTAATTTATTTTAATTCTTCAAAAGTCACAGTAGCTTAAACTTATGAAAATCCAAAACCCTAAACATAATTGCAAAAGGTGATGACAAATTATAAATGGAAAAGAAGCATCTTTTATTACTTTAGTTATTTTTCATCCTAACAAAACACTTTCTGAATTGACAAATGTAAAATCTATGGCAGTCGATAAGTGTAACGTGTAGGCCAGCTTTGCCTCAGCCGATCCAAGTAGGCTTCAGTCAAGCAAGGCATGTCTAAGTCAAGAGCAAAGTCAGAATCACGAGGCTCATCTACATACTGACGGCCAAGTTGGTGAGGATCATAGCATGTACCTTCACGAAGAGCAGTAAGGGGAACGTACATTAAGTATGTCCGCATGGTGATATGAGAAATCTTCCACCAAGGTATCGGCCAATGGATATTGACTTCAGAGCGTGAGTGGATCTAGTCAACCCAGTCAGCATATGAAGAAGCAGGATGGAGTAGCTTCCTAGCAGAATGATGATGTGGTATGTATCTGGCAAAATCCATGGATGGAGTATCAAGCAAGCAAAGATGCTCCTAAAGCCAAATCTATGAAAAAAAAAGGTCCACTAAGTTGAAAACCCGCAAGGGCAGCTTAGGCAAAAATTAGGACAGCTCGCTAGTTCCGAAAACACGCATGGGCGGACTAGGAAAAAGTTAGAGCAATAGAAAGAAAAAGAAAACCTAAATTGAAGACCCGAAAGGGCGGTTTAGGTAATTACCTGAAGCAGCAACGGACTCCCAGTCAGTTTCTTTGACAATCCTGATTTAAATCGGTCTTGTCCAACTAAAGTCTCGGCTAAGATCACAGGTACCGGTGACAAGCCTCCTTCCTTTTGATCCATAATATCCAATACTCGTGGATCAATATCACCATTGGAAGAAACAAGCAAGAATTGGCTGAGCAAGCAAAGACAGAGCATGCGTCCCCATGCCTTAGTAGGGGACAAATGAGAGAGACAAAAGTCAATCAAAGGAGCAAGCAGAGTTTTTTCACCTCTCATCAACCAAAGAACTTCGGGTTTTAGAATTTGAAATAACATCTGCATCTTCTGTTGAGTCTTGGAAATCAATGTGGGTAACGCCATTTGTTGATTATTTGGATATCCAAGGATGGCCTCAAATTCTTCAATCAAGGGACATATTTCAAAGCCATTAATTTTAAATACCCTAGAATCTATATCCTAAAAGGAAGCCATGGCATGTAAGAAGGAGTAGTCCAATTTAACATTTTGAAAACATTTTAAAACATCAAGTTTTGACCATGAAATTTGCTTCCAATGAATGGCATCCATATTCTTAAATAGAATTTTTATTCTCTTTAAATGATGCTCGGTCATGATGAGTGAATGGAGAAAAAAAAATTGTTAAAGGGAGTCTTCACGTTGAAAGAGAGAGAATTTTGGTTTATGTATTAAAATATGGCATGAAGGGTGATTTATATAGAAGAAACAAACCTTTTCAAAAAGTGAAAAGAAGAAGATGATGGGAAAGAATAAGACCATATGGCATAAGGAAAGAAATTGGCAATGAATTTCCTTTACCACGTTGGATTTGGTTTAGCAAAAGAAGTAGATGTAAATTAATGATGTATTGTAACAAAAAAAAAGTGGTGCAGTAACATAAAAAAAAAAAGAGTTACAGTAAAGAGGAAAATTTTATTTTTTCATTTTTTCATTATTGTACAAGATTTTACAATTGCTACAATATTTACATATTACTAAGAGGGTGGTGGTAGGTCATCAAATAAAGCCTTAAAAAAATTATCTACTGTTGGAGAAAGGGGCAAATCACTCGTCCCAGGATCACCCGAAGCAGAAGCACCAAAATCCCTATTACCTTAAGGTTCCGATCCGTCATGGTGCTCATCAAAAGTAGATGAAAGGATCTCATGTTCATCAGTCTGGGGGCCTCTTGATAAAGAAGTACCGGGATCCCTCATCCCCCGAAATCAGAAGTCTCGAAAATTTTGTTTGGATTGATGATATAAACTTTCAAAATGAGAAGCCTGCTGATGACTTGCAGCCAACTCTTCTTGAAGTTTCTTATTTTGTTCTTCGAGCATCCGCTGTGAGCCAAGGAGGAAAAGGTAAGAGCATACATAATCATGCATACATGTAGCATAAATTACCATGAAATGAGGAATGTACCAGGTAATTCAAGTCAATGCCCTGTGGATGAGATGACATATCTGGTGGGCTAAAATGAGCAAACGAAAGGGTAGTAAAAGAAGGTCCAGCCACATGATCAAATGCGCCAACAGCCTGCAACAATCATCAAAGAATCAAAGAAAGAAAAAGCATTTGCAAGGAAAAAGTGGTAAAAGTTTTACCTGAGAAGTACTAGCCCCGAGATGTGGAACGGACTCTCCTGCATCTCCGTGATGTTCCTCTTCATCTCTACCCTCATTTTCGTCAGAAATCTCCCGCACACCAATAGGAGATACATCAAAGTTCAAGAGTCTTATTTGAATAAAACGGGTATAAAATAGGCCCCGTAAATGGAGAAATGACTCGGCATCATAACCATACCGGGCCAACCACCATGCATCCTCTGGCATTGACATAATATTTAAAGTGTATTCCGGGATTTGCATCGGAAACCTCCGCTACTATGGACCGAGAAACCATTCATAAACTCTCTCCCCAAGAAACCAGCCACTAGACACTGGGCCAGCAATAATTCAGCGAGAATGTTGGAAAGACAGTGTAGCCCTCATCAAAGGAGACCAATTTGCTCTCTCTTGTGGGCTTCACCAGGCCAAATTCACCTGCAAAATAACATAAGGTAAGTAAAACTTTCATATAAAATTTAAAGCGTACTAATGTTATTTTACCTGGTCCCAGGTTAAGCAGCTCAACACATAGCGGTGAGTATGCACATGATGAGAGCCGAGAACGTTCACACGATCGGACAACCAGTAATTTAATCTAGGATATCCGATTCTCTCTCGAGAAATACCGGGTACCCTGACGAGGTTATGTTCATATGCCCATACCTACAACAATGATAGTAAAGATCAAATTCATGCAAGAAAAGAGTGGAAATAACATTGGTAAAGGAAAAGAATACCTTGACAACTGCCATCAAGCCGACAAAAGACTTCTTATTTCGGCAAAGCTTATTTAGACCATGGTAAAGACACTCGAGACCAGCTTCGCCCCAGCCAGAAGATGGTACCATTCTGAGATAAGAAAGGGCATTCATCACTGACAAGTGGATGGAGAATTCAGTGCTGCCTAAGATGGTCGACCCGAGCAAATATAATAAAAATCCTCGAGCATACTATTCGGCCGTGTCTCAGCCAACCCATCCTTCGTAATTCATCTAATAACTACGAATTGGCTCGATTTTTATCTTAAAAGGCCCTTTATATGATGGTTCCATACCAATTAATTCCTGAATTTCTTCAAATGTTAAAATATCATTAGTCAGAGGGACCGGCTCACCATCATATCAAAGGCCGGTTATGGCAGTAAAATCAACCGAACCAATTGTCATCTCTCCAATGGGCAAGTGAAAAGTGTGGATTGTATCCAACCATTGCTCTGCAAGTGCCTGGACTACGCTCCGATCTATCTGATATTCCTCGGATGGCAATTGTAAGATGAATTGCTCAAAGCCGCAATCTCGGATAATCCGCCGCAATCTCGGATAATCCGCCTTACCCGAGAAGGCACTACATCATACCATTATCGGGTTTTGTAAATATACCCTCCAGCCCGAACAACAGATGCTAACACAGACCCAGGTAAGTTAATACTAGGTAAATACATATTATTCTATCAACTTAAATTAATTTATTTTTCACAATCACAAATAATAACAAAAAATATATATATATATATATATATATAAATATATAAAAATATATATAAAATATATATATACAAAAAAATCAAGAAATAAAAAGAGAAAAAAGTAATTACCTCACTCTTTTGGTTGGAACTGCGATGTAGCGACATCCCAGCTAGTATATCTAAATTTCCGTCTTCATGATGCTGAATAAACTCTCATAACTCGGCATTAGAATGAGTCCCCGACCTCGAAGCAAGCATTGTTTTTGAAAAATATATGTTAAAATTGAAAAGAAATTTGAGAGAATTATGAAATTGAAATTGAAATTGTGAAATGAAATGAAGAATCAGCTCCTTTATATAGAGAAATGGCAAGCAAAACAACAAAATTCAAAACTGTTCATGAATAGTAAATTTTACTATTCATGAATAGTAAATTTACTATTTATGAACAGTATTACTATTGATGAATAGTAAATATTACTATTTATGAATAGTATTACTATTGATAAATAGTAAAAGTACTATTTCCAATAGTGAATACTATTTGATACTATTTTTGAATAGTAATTTTACTATTTATGAATAGTAAATAGTGCATGAACAGTGACTGTAGAGTAAATAAACAGTAAATTCAATTATTCACTTTAATCATTCAAATAATTGCAGGTATATAAATATTTTTACACCCAGGGGCAATAAGAAAACATATGCATAAAAATTAGCCAAACTTTTTGAAATAAAAAATTATTAGCTCGGGTCCAGAATCCAAATTTTCTTTAGGTCTAGAACCTAGAATTATCCTTGAGTCCAAAATTCGAACCGGGACCAGAACCCAAATTTTTCTTAAGTCTAAAACCTAGAATTATTCTAGAGTCCAGAACTCAAACGTGGTCCAGAACCAAAATTTGTCTTAGGTCCAGAACCTAGAATTATCCTAGAGTCCATAACTCAAACCGGGTCTAGAACCCAAATTTTTCTTAGGTCCAGAACCTAGAATTATCCTTGAGTCCAGAACTCGAATCGGGTCCAGAACACAAATTTTTCTTAAGTCCAGAACCTAGAATTATCCTTGAGTCCAGAACTCAAACCAGGTCCAGAACCCAAATTTTTCTTAGGTCCAAAATATAGAATTATCCTAGAGTCCAGAACTCGAACCGGGTCCAGAACTCAAATTACCATTAGGTCTAGAACCTAGAATTATTTTTAAGTCCAAACTTAGCTTGGGTCCAGAACCCAAAACCTCCACCAACTCAAAAATTAAGTCTTGTTGCTTTTCACTCTCTTTCATTAAAGTTTCAGATCATTCAAGCAGGGGGCAAACTGTAGACCCTTAATTTTTAACCCGGTCTGGTCCAATATATTTTAATTAGTCCAAAATAATTTTTGTGTTGTCCAATATATTTTAGTTAGTCCAAAATAATTTTTATGGTATCTTAATTAATTTTAATATTTATTTTAGTAAAAATGGTAAAATGAATAAAAATTCAAAATAATAAAAAAAATAACAAAAAAAAAAGTCAGGCTGCGAGAAATGGCCCTGTGAGCGAAATGGCCTTCGCCTGCCCGCAGGCACACCTCGCCTGTAGCTGCGGCAGATTTTTTCGCCAATGCAATTTTTCCTGTGGCAGATTTTTTCGCCAGCTCAATTTTTCCGTAGCAGTTTTTTTTTCGCTAGCGAAATTTTTCGACACAAATTTTTCGAAAACTAATACAATTAGGTTTTAGTTTTCTTTTCTTATTAAATATTGTATGCCGTGAGTAAATAGGAAAAAACCATAAAAAACCTCTATAAATAACAACACAAAAAAGAGGAAAAGTAATCAGAAATTAGGGACAAAAAAACTTCGAACAAAGTGGAAACTGAATTGGTGAAGGAAAACTGGGAACCAAGCTGAATTTTTGAGAGAGCCGAAAATCAATTCAAAGAATTCATCAAAAGTATCAACTGCCTTTGATTTGGTTGATCCAAGAAGCAATTTTGGTGCAACCCCACGAAAGAAGGTTTGAATTCTAAATTCTTTTTATTTTTTTTAAAGTAGTTTAATTCATCAAAGAACAAAAAATCCTAGAACCTTTAATTTAGTTTTTCTAAAGTTAAAAACACTATTTCGTTGCTTTATTTTCCAAAAAAATTACAATTGCTACTTTTGTTTCTTTAAAAACTTAAAACCCTAATTTAACATGTTTCTTTTCAAAACCTTAAATTAAAATTATGTTTCTTTCAAAAAGCCTAAAAAACAAATCTTTTCTATTTATAAAAACTTTAATTCGTTTGGTTTACTTTCATAAAACTTCATAAAATTATCAAATTGATTTCCAAATTCTAAAAACCAATTCATCACCCGAAACCCTAATTTCAAATCCTAAAACCCTAATTCAACTCCAAAACCTAAAATAGTGAACACTAACCCTTTTAATCCCTAAACCCTAATTTTTTATAAACCATAATCCTTAAAAACCTTAAAGTCATATAAACACAAATACTTTAACTTTACACAGTAGCTTAAAAACACAATGCAATAACTGAAAATCATAAATCATACTGTTTTAAAGTGTTCAAAACCCTAGTTTCATGATTTCACCATTCAAACCTTAATTTGTTTAATCAAAATGTCTTACCAACTTTTTAAAACATAAAATCCTTAATTTATTTTAATTCTTCAAAAGTCACAGTAGCTTAAACTTATGAAAATCCAAAACCCTAAACAAATGAAATAAAGAACCCTAAATAGAAACAGTAGCTATAATTTAGATTTTTATTTGCTTTATTTAATTCTATATTTGATTATGCTTTGATTTATTTTATATCTTTAATTTATTTAAATTCAATGCTTGGTTTATTTAATTTATCATGGATGGATGTTTATTTTCTATTGATGTTTAATACCTTTGATGAATGATTTACTTATGATGAATGGTTATTTACTTTTATTTCCAAATGTTGTAAAGGGGTATGTTTCCACTTGGTGGATACCTCATTAGTTAAATATCATGTAATTTAATTTGATTTTCTATTTTAGAACCTATGTAAAGGACATGTTTCTACCTTTTTGTGGGTGTCCTATTTAGGCATGTGATGTAAGGACATGTTTCCATCTTTGGATGGATGTCCATTTATTTGTTTTTCTTGGACCTTGCTTTGATTTTAATATAATGATGCTTTCTTTTAATTATTGTGTGTAATATGGATAATGTTGTTATATTTAAGAATGTTATAATATTAAGACCTGTAAAGGAGGCCGGTTCCAATGAACCGGGCGTTGTAGGGGTGCTGGGCCATTTCTCACCTTCCCCACATGTACCCAACTTTCTGAATCCATTAGGGGGTTGGGGATTCCTTAGGAATCGAGTCATCCACCCCTTTCTTTTCTTTTTCGGCCCGTCCGGGTGGCGACTCCAATTTTTTCCAGACTTAGGTCTGTGTTCTCTAAGGCCCGAGCCTAAACAGTGCCGAAGTCGCAAGAACCATTCCACCGGGAGTGGGGCAAAAATCCCCGCTCACAGCAGGGTCTTCATCTGCAAAGAGAGGTTGAGGAGGTCATTTTTAGAGGTTCGGTAGGAGCCAGAGGCAGCCTGTTAGGTCATTACCACATTAGAGGTAGAGACCGAGACCTACAGTTTCTGTGGCTAGTGCACCAACCCCAGTGGCTCAGAGGTCTGCTCCACCTGTTTGTGTCCATTGTGGTGAGATACATGGGGGTGTTTCCTTGAAGATTGGTGGACCAGCTGTGTGTTTCAGATGCGAATCACCTGAGCATTTCATTAGAGATTGTCCTGAGCTACAGGAGGATAGGCAGGCTGATTCTGCAGTTTCTCGACCTAGTGTTAGAGGAGGTCGAGGTGGTAGAGGTTTCAGTAGAGGTGGTCGACCTAGGTTTGGTCAGAGAGGAGGCTCTACATCCGGAGGCTTTCGGCCAAATGAGGCTGGGCCTTCTCAGTGAGTGTATGTGATGCAGAGGTAGCCGGATGCTTTTGCTGTCATTGCGGGTACATTTTCTTTGTTTGGCATTTTAGTTCTTGCTTTGATTGATCCAGGATCTACTCATTCATACATAAGTGCATCCATCTTTCCCGTGTCTGAATTGCATTCTGAGTCCCTAGGATTTGATGTTTTGGTGACAAATCCTTTAGGGCATAGTGTTGTAGTGAGTAAGGTGCACCGAGATAGTCCAGTTGTTGTTTAGGATGAGGAGTTTCTTGGTGATTTGATTGAAATGCCTTTTAAGGTGTATGATCTGATCTTAGGCATGGATCGGTTGTCTAAGTACAGGGGCATAGTAGATTTTCAGAAGAAGTGTGTTACTCTGAGAACCGGTGATCGTAGAAGTGTTATGGTATCTAGTGAGCAGAGACAACTGGCATCCATGTTTGTTTAAGCTGTTGTAGTTAGGAGGATGATTCGAAAAGGGTATGATCTTGCTCATGTTGTGGATACCAGAGTAGTGCATTCCCAGCTTGATAGTATACCCACAGTTGCTGATTTTTCAGATGTTTTTCCTGATGAGTTGCCAGGGATACCCCCTGAGAGAGAGGTTGAGTTTGGTATCGATTTATTGCCTGGTACCACTCCCATCTCTATTACTCTCTATCGAATGGCACCTGCTGAGTTGAGAGAGTTGAAGGTGCAGTTGCAGGAGTTGTTGGATAAAGGGTTTGTTCGCCCTAGTGTGTCTCCATGGGGAGCTCCTATTTTGTTTGTGAAGAAGAAGGATGGTACCTTAAGATTGTGCATTGATTATAGGCAGTTGAATAAGGTGACCATCAAGAACAAGTATCATTTGCCTAGGATAGATGATCTCTTTGATCAATTGAAAGGAGCAGCAGTATTCTCTAAGATTGATTTGAGATCAGGATACCATCAGTTAAGAATTAGAGAGGAAGATGTTCCTAAGATAGCTTTTCGCACAAGGTATGGGCATTATGAATTTTTGGTAATGCCTTTTGGATTGACGAATGCAGCTTTTATGGATTTGATGAACAGGGTGTTTAGACCCTATTTGGATCAGTTTGTGGTAGTCTCTATTGATGATATTTTGGTGTATTCGCATAATGAGGAGGATCATGATAAGCATTTGCGGATTATATTGCAGACCTTGAGGGAGAAGCAGTTGTATGCTAAGCTATCTATGTGTGAGTTTTGGCTTGATCAAGTGACTTTTCTCGGTCATGTAATTTCAGCAGATAGTATAAGAGTTGATCCGAGTAAAGTTGAGTCCATTTTGAACTAGAGTCCACTGAAGTCTGTAAATGAAGTTAGAAGTTTTCTGGGTTTGGCAGGCTATTATCGACGGTTTGTGAAGGGTTTCTCTTTGATAGCTACTCCACTCACCAGATTACTTCGGAAGGGAGTTAGATTTGTGTGGACAGATTAGTGTCAAGAAAGCTTTGAGCAGTTGAAGGAGATGTTGACTCAAGCTCCTGTTCTTACCTTGCCTGTGGAAGATAAAACATATGTGATTTACAGTGATGCTTTACATAATGGTTTAGGTTGTGTTTTGATGCAAGAGGGTAGAGTCATAGCTTATGCTTCTCGGCAGTTGAAGCTGCATGAGTAGAATTACCCGATGCATGTTTTGGAGTTGGCAACCATAGTTTTTGCTTTGAGGATTTGGTGACACTACTTGTATGGGGAGAAGTGTTTCATTTATACAAATCACAAGAGTTTGAAATACTTGGAGGTTCAGAGAGAGTTGAATCTTTGGCAGAAATGGTAGTTAGAGTTGATCAAAGACTATGACTATTTGATTGATTATCATCCTAGTAAGGCAAATGTAGTTGTTGATGCCTTGAGTCGGAAGTCTTTGGTAGGTTTGACTGCTTTTTTGCTCTCATTGCTTGTTGAATTGAGAGCATTGCATGCTAGTTTTGAATCATGTGATGATGGTGCTTTGCTGGCTCAGTTGCAGTTGAGACCGGTGTTGTTGGATCAAATTAGAGACGCTCAGTTGGCAGATGAAAGGATTCAAAAAGTTGTATCGGATTGCCAAAAGGGGGAGAGCCGAGATTTTCTTGCGAGGAATGATGGCAGTTTATGGTACAAAGATAGAATGTGTGTTCTTAATGATGCAAGGCTGAGAAAGATTATTTTAGAGGAAGCACATCAATCGGCTTTTGCTATGCACCATGGGAGTACCAAGATGTATCATGATTTGAAGCAACATTATTGGTGGTCAGGTATAAAGAGAGACATAGCGGAGTTTATATCCAAGTGTCTCACTTGTCATAGAGTGAAGGCAGAGCACCAACTTCCTTCAGGGTTACTCCAGCCTTTATTAGTGCTAGAATGGAAGTGGGAGCGAATAATGATGGATTTTGTGACTGGTTTGCCTTTGACTCAGAAGAAGCATGATGCCATTTGGGTGATTATTGATCGATTGACGAAGACAACTCATTTTCTTCCTGTTCGGATGGACTATTCTCTTGAGAAGTTAGCTGAGCTGTATATCAATGAGATAGTGAGATTGTATGGAGTCCTGATTTCTTTGGTATTTGATCAAGATCCTCGGTTTACTTTAAGATTTTGGAAGAGTTTGCATGCTGCTTTGGTTTCTCGATTGCATTTTAGCACTGCTTTTCATCCATAGACAGATGGGCAGTCAGAGAGGGTGATACAGATTTTGGAGGACATGTTGAGAAGCTGTGTCATTGATTTCTCTAGGAGTTGGGACAGGCTCTTACCATTGATGGAATTTGCCTATCACAACAGTCATCAGTCCAGTATTAGAATGGCACCATTTAAGGCATTGTATGGTAGAAGATCCAGAACACCTCTATGTTGGAATGAGGTTGGAGAAGGTAAGTTGGTTGGTCTCGATTTAATTAAAGAAATGGAGGAGAAAGTGAAGATAATTCGGGATTATTTGAAAGCAGCTTCAGACCGATAGAAATCCTATTCAGATTTGAAGAGGAGAGACATAGAGTTCAATGTTGGAGATAAGGTTTTTCTGAAGGTGTCTCCTTGGAAGAGAATTTTGAGATTTGGCCGCAAAGGGAAGTTGAGTCCTCGTTTCATTGGACCTTATGAGGTACTGGAAAGAGTTGGACCAGTGGCTTATCAACTAGCTTTGCCTCCTAAGTTGGATAAAATTCACAATGTCTTCCATGTTTCTATGCTACAGAGGTACAGGTCAGACTCATCTCATGTTTTGCCAGTGGAATCCATTGAGGTGATTCCAGATCTGACTTTTGAAGAAGACCGGTGGTTATTTTAGCACATGGAGTGAAAGAATTGAGAAATAAGAAGGTTCTTTGGAAGAATCATGCTAGAGAAGAGGCAACTTGGGAGAGTGAACAAGTGATGCGAGATCAGTATCCCCAGTTGTTTCAAACTTGAGAATAGGTAATTTCGGGGACAAAATTATTTTGTAGTGGGGGAGAATTATAATATCCCAAATGATACCCTAAAATTTTGGAATGTTAATTGTTGTATTGAATTAAAGGATTTTTAAGTATATGTTTAATTAAGAAAGGAAAAAGAGGAGACGTGCATATGTTGTATATATGAGGATATATAAAAAATATATACAAGTCATGGGTTTATTTTGGTTAAGAGATATTTTGATTATATTATTAAATATTTTTAGTGGAAGATGATGTTAGTGGGTGATTATTATATTGTTTAAATGTATGGTGGAGAGTGATTTGGGGAAAAGAGGTTTGGTTATTAGAGAAGAGTGTGTTGACTTTGCTTTTTCTTTCTTCTTCTTCTTTCATTTTCATCTTCTTCTTTCCTTTTAGTGAGCCGGCCACCATTATCAACCAAAGGAAAAGAGATTTCATTGCTTCCAAACTCAAGAGATTGAAGGATTTCAAGAGATCAAGTTGGAGTTTTAAGGATTTTCTTCACTTTTGGTAAGTTTCCAACTTGTTTCTTGGTTATCTTTTGAGTTTGTGCT
Organism: Garcia nutans; assembly: GCA_947685225.1. Lineage (NCBI taxonomy): Eukaryota > Viridiplantae > Streptophyta > Magnoliopsida > Malpighiales > Euphorbiaceae > Garcia > Garcia nutans. Next base: position 8,360,401 of record CANTUV010000013.1, read on the forward strand.
CTTGGGTTTGTTGGATGGTTGTTGTAGATGTGTTTATGATTATTTTGGTGTGTTTGAAGTGTTTTGTCTTGGTAACTTTAATTTTTGGGTTTGGATTGAAGAGAATAAGGGTTAAGTTGGGTGATAGAGACAAGTGTGTGGATCGTGTAAGATTGAGTTGTGTAATATGGTTGTGATTGTGTTTTGATGTTTGTAATTGAGTTTTTTGTAAGGTTTACTCAAGTATTATTGGGTTGTTGATGGTTTTGATTGAGTTTGTGTGTTGTTGATATGGCTATTGGAAGATGATTGTGGGTTGTGGCTTTGTTGGTGTCGATTTCAAGGTTTTTGGCCTGACACGCCCAGGAGCACTGCCATGTCTTTGGGCATGTCATTGGTTCTATTTTCTGGGTTGGTGACACGAGCAGTGACATGCATATGTCACTGAGTGTGTCACAGCTTCTGTGTTGTAGTAGCATTGACATGGCCAGTGACACGCCCATGTCACTGAGCGTGTCATAGCTACTATGTTGTTGGAAGATTGAAACGTCCAGTGAAACGCCCATGTCATTGAGCATGTCATAGCTTCTGTGTTGGGGGAGAATTGACATGTGCAGTGACATGCCCATGTCACTGAGCATGTCAATGCTTCTGTGTTATGGGTTTAAGGCACGGTCAGGGACACGCCTGTGTTCTTGAGCGTGTCAAGTGTAGAGTTTGCCCTAGATAGTTCTTTTCCTTATTTTCTTATGTGTATCACTAAGTGAGTGTGTATGATCACCTTTGGATTAGGTTTTGAAGATATTTGAGCTACCTTAATTCAAGTGTTGAGAGTTATCTTGGAAGAGGAGTTGATCGAGTGGTGTTGTTGCTTTTAGAAGTAAGTACAAACTTTGAATGATTGCATACATTTACATGACATTGAGACTTAACACATATAGTTGAGAAATGTGTTAAGTTACTTGATACATCATTGATGAATGAATTATATGGTATGATATGTATAATGTGAATTATGTTGTTGCATCAAAGCAATTGAGTAATGTGTTAGAAATGAAAGGGAATTTGGAATAACATGATGGGATATATGAAAACATAATGTAACCAATCGATATTGAGATAAAATAGAAGAATGAGAAAAATGAGAAAAGATGATATACTAAGGCAATGAGCCTAGTGTTGCGCTCGAATTAAGTACTACTACAAAGCATCACTCGCAAGTATACGAGGTAGCTATAGCTATAGTGATTGCCCCAAGGTCGTTTCCCCAAGAAGGTGTGGTTCGTAATAGCTTGATTGACAAATTATTTAAATGCGAGAGTTTGTTGTTTGGGATGGTGCTAGAATAATTTAAACCTAAAATTAACGTGCGTAGGGTTTAGTGTGTGTGATGGGTGTACAAGATCAAATCGATTCTTGGGAAGGTGCCTAGGGTTATTGGTCCATTCAATCAAAGCTCAATTATCAAATTATCCATTAACATAACCTTGTAATTAATTTGTTCCTTAAGGTTAATTAGTCAATTACCAATTCATTAGTTCTCATATTCATGAATTAATAATAACCAATTATTTTGCATTACCAAATTAATAGAAACCGTAGAACTTATATTTCTATTTCATTCATAGGGTAGTCGATTGCATAATTCTGATATCAAATTTCACCTCTCGGTCCGTCATCCAATATTCAAAGATTAATAGGTAGCTAATCTATCAACCTAGCATTTAATACAATACAATCAACCAACAACAAGGTACATCAATGTAAATATCAAATCAAAGCATTCAACCAAATATACTACAAACCCTAGGCATGGGTATTTAGCTCAACATCATCAATTTATAACATTCATTCAACTCAATATAAAACAAATACAAATTGTCCATTGCAATATCAATCTCTTAATACAACAACAACAATATAGAAATGAATTAAAAGAGAGAATAGAAAAACCCCTTGTGAGGATGCCAAGAGTAGGATTACTAGTCTTCCTCCTAGCTCCACTTGATGTATGATGAAGAACTCAAGCCCTCTTCAATGGTTGATTCCCCTTTTCAAGATGGAATGGAGCTTTATCAAGTCACCAAATCTTGGAATGAAGATTCTTCAACCTTCAAGAGCTTGTTTAACCCAATTTATCCCAAAGAATCTCAAAGAACTTGTCAATGGAAGATGGAGAAGGTGGAGAGGATAGAAATGGAGGTTGAAGATGAAGAGCCAAGGAAGAGTGTCCCTCTCTCCCTAAAAAATGTGTATCCAAATTGTTCCAAGAACCACCTCCAATTTCCCTCTTCTTCTCTTTTTTAATTCATTCAAAACTCAACCCATGCCTTCCAACTCACACCACTCTCCCTTGTTCCCCATATTCTCTTTGTTTAATATTACTTTTGGCAAAAATAATACCCTTGTTCCCCACTTTGTCCACACCTCATGCAAGAGAATTCAACATTTAATAGGTGACATGGCCAAGCAATGAGTGGCTTGGCCATGTCTCTCATCTTTCTTTGGGACACGACCAAGCTAGTTGGTCGTGTCTCTTGCTGCTCCTTTTCTTTCTTTTTCTTTTCTTTGGTCCCAAGATGAGCAGACATGGCCAAGCTTCAAGCGACATGGCCATGTCATATGACATGGCCAGTGGCTTGGCCATGTCTCTTGCCAGTGTCGCATTCTGCCTTCTTTCTTTTCTTTCTTTTCTTTGGTTTCATGGAGTGACACGGCCAAGCTCCTGGCCATATCATGTGACATGGCCAATGGCTTGGCCATGTCGCTTGCAAGTGTCGCCTTCTGCCTTCTTTTTCTTTGAGGGACATGCCTAAGATAATGAGACATGGCCAAGCTTCAAGCGACATGGCCATGTTGGTCAGACATGGACAAAGACATGGCCATGTCTGTGAGTGTGTCAAGTACTGTCTCTATTTTAGGATGAAACACGGCCAAGACAATGAGACATGGCCAAGCTTCAAGTGACATGGCCATGTCGATCAAACATGGGCAAAGACATGGCCATGTCTGTGAGTGTGTCAAGTACTGCCTCTATTTTTTTTCTTTCTTTGTTTCTTTTCCTTGGGTGAGACACGGCCAGTGGCTTAGCCATGTCTCTTGGGTGTGTCAGCTACTGTCTTGGAATTCTTTTGAGGGACATGGCCATGCTTGCTTTGGCTTGGCCATGTCTTGCTTGATTCATGCTCTTTCTTCATTTTTCTTGATTGTTTTGATCGTCCAAGGGAGTTTTTGCACTTAAACCTAAAACAAACACTTTAAACAAACTTAAAACAAAAATCAATCAAAACATTAACTAAAAACACATAAAAATCATACTGAAAACTAGTACAAATATGATCTAAACACCTAGTTTGATTATGAGAAATGAACTGTGAAAGAGATTGATAATGAGATAAATGAATTAATTGTGTGCCTAGTATGTTATTCAATTTTCAGAGTTCTGGGTTTGGCAGCATGCCTATGAATTGCTGGGCAGATGAAAAGACCGGATCGTAAGCCGAGCTCAGCTAATAAATGTGATGTTTTTGGGGTGAAAAGACCGGGTCGTAAGCCTCAAAAACTGTAACAGTCTAGCCAGGTTGAGGACCAAGAGACTGGGGCCTAAGGGTCTAGCCGGGTTAAGGTCCAAGAGACTGGTTCTGTTACATTATCCATGGATATATATATATATTGCCTACGGGGCTAGACACAAGGTGTCAATATGGACCAAAGTAGTAACTCTGAACTTTGAACAACATATTAGATTCTTTTTGGGCCCATGTTTGTCTTTGCTTAAATGTGAATTATGAAATGTGATGCAAATGATTAAAATGTTGAGATAGAATGCAATGAGTTGATATATTCACATGTATTGTGCATGAGCATTGCATTGATCTATATTGAATCAAAGCTTATACCACTAAGCTTTCTGCTTAGAGCGATTGTGGTTCATCGCGCAGGTGACATGATAGATCCGGTTGTGCCGGAGAGCTCATCTAGAACGAGTCGAGTCTAGGCTTGAGATTAGAGGCAGTTGTGGACATTAAGATTAGAGACGAACTGCTAGCATGTATAAATTCTATAATTTTGTAAAAATTAATTTTGATATATATATACATATGTATTTTCCGCTGCTTATTTAACAAATATTTTGAACATACTGTTTTGGATAAACTTTTGGGTACTAATGTTATATATATATATGTATTTTAACAAAGGAATGTTTTCTCTATTGATTTCTATAACATGAGTTAAATGTTTTAAGTTTACTCGAACTGACTTATGATGCTTATATGTTAAAGATTAAAGTTTGGTTTGTTTAAAATGAACCGTGGCACCCCTTTATCCTGTATACGTATATCGCATGTTGTGCGGGTGTATGCGGTGTGCGTATATGGGGTACGGGAGTGTTACATAAACTCTGCTTATTTAAGGGAGAGATGATCTAGGCATTGTTTGACAAGCCAACAATTAGTATCCACCCTATTAAATATCAATCCCTAGTTGTCCCTTTGAGCCTTCAAAAAGTTTTAGCTTTCTTTTCATTGGCATATAACATCAACAACCTACCCTGAGCTGTTGTGATACTTTTGACAAGTCTTATGATCACTAAGATGAAGAGGTAAGAAGATCAAAGAAAGGAATGAATAGTCAATATCATGAGGAAAGCTGAAGTTTTCAACACTATAAGGGTAGTTGAAGTTCACCTAATATGTCCAATCTATTAAGATAACATCAGAGTAACAAATGATTTATCCCTGTTAAAGAAGATTTATGTCACTTCACTCATCCATTATTAGAAACCCAAGTTGGTACAAACAAGATAACTCTTCTAGAGATAAAACCAAAAAAAAAAAGGAGAAAAGAAAATAAGAAAAGAAAAAGAGAGAAAAGAAAAATGAAGACAAAAAAAAAGAAAGAAAAAAAAGAAAATAAAGAAAAGAAAAAAGACAAAAAAAAAGAGAGAAAAGAAAAAAAGAAAAGAAAACCCAAAATGGTTCAGAAATCCAACTGAGTTCTCTTTTACCTAAGACAACAAAAGGCTTTCATTTGGTTTATAAGGATAGTTTGACTTGAATTTGTCCAACCCAACCAAAGATTCAATTAAAATTGGAGAAAAAGGAGAAAGGTCACCCAGTTTTTGAAAGTCCTATACTTGACAGTCCTACAAGGAAGAAGGACAAAATGATAAAATGCTCAAAGAAAAGAAAGAGTAAGAAAAATAAAAAGAAAGAAAAGGGAGAAGAAGAAAAGAAACAAATTTGGGTACCAAACTTTATGCAAGAATAAAGACTGTCCTAATCAAGATCCAGATTAATGTTAAGAAAATAGAAGGAATTTGGAGTCTAGCAAGATTGATCCCAACTGCCTAAAGTTCAGATAAGGAATTTTTAGTGTGAGGATTTGCCTATAGTGTCACAACGACTCCAACTTACAAATGGCCTTCATTTAACCTATGTCCCTTATAAACCCCATTTCAAGCCTATCAAAGACCTGTTGATCTCTCTTGGTAGGTAGAGTCTATTAGTGGAGATAGTTTGGATAAGTGTGCATATGAGATAGATAATATTCAAACTCAAATGAGACCTTTGGCCAAGTAATGTGTTTGTGCCTATCTGAAGTGCAACAATTCTTGCTTAAATAGAAATGATTCCCGAGTTTAGTATGGTAACTAGGCTGTGATGTTATAGATATGTTAATTTGAAAAGTTGAGTTCTGAGGTACTATGGCACTAATTTGACAAAGCCACTATATCTAATTTAAAAAAAGAGAGAACAAAATTAAAAACAAAAGTGTACAAAACAAAAATTAATATTATCATTACCATTTTTGTCTCAATTACAAGTTTTTATTATAAGTTTTATATTTTTGTCACTGCGAGGAAGGAGGCGGTTCATAATGAGACAAAGCCCTAAAAAAATCATCACCCGTTGGAGCAGGGGGCATATTATCCATCCCATATCCATTCGAAGAAGGAATATCTAAACCTCCAGGACTTTGAAAATCAGTTCTATCATCGCCTAATCAGGGAGGTGGTATATCATGGATAATAGGTCGGGATACCCTTGATGAAGAGGCAATTGGTTCTCTCATACCTTGAAATCGAAAGTATCAGAAGTCCCATGCCTCTTGTTGATACATTTCCTCAAAATGGGCCACATGTCAATGACTCTCAGCTAATTCCTCCTGAAGCTTCCTGTTTTGTTCCTCAAGCATCCGCTGTGAGCCAGAAAAGGAAAGGGCAAGTCCATACATTTTCATGCATACATGCAAGCATACATCATTATGGGATAAGATTGACTGACCAGGTAACTCAGATAAAAAATCTGTGAATCAGATGACACATCTAAATGAGAAGGGGAAAATGGAGAAAATTGTCGCTCTATCAGGGTATCATACAGAGGGACATCACTATAGTCAGAGAAACCAGCAACCTGCAATGATCATATAAATAATCAAAATAGATAAATGAAGAGACAGTTGTAATGACAAAGTGATAGCTACTTGGGAAGTGCCAGCCCTAGAATTGCCATGGGATTGGGAAGAAGTCTCCTCCTCATCTTCTTCCTCATCCTCATCTTCATCCACTCCCTCATCCTCTTCATCTTCTCCTCGCTCCGCTTCTATTTCTTCTTCAACTCCAGATAGCCCACGGACACCAACAGGTGACACTTCAAAACTTAGCAGATAATCCTGGATAAATTGAGCATATGACACGTCCGATGAGAGCAGGAAGTCATGAACATCGAAACCAATACGGGAACAACTCCAAAAGGGCTCCGACATTGTATTAATGTTCAGAACAAATGATGGAATATCAACTGGTACTCTGCACCGATTAGGTCCAAGGAACCAGTCATGTACTCTATCGCCTAGAAACCACCCACTAGAGACCGGGCCAGCCATGATTCGACGAGAGTTGTGCAAAGGCATTGAATCAGTCATGCATCTAATCCAGCCATTTTTCTCTTCGGCTCTCCACCAGGCTGTATCCACTTGTACAAAAAGCAAACTGGTAATTTATCTTTTATCATAGGTTTGATATTAATATTAACATTGTTCTTACTTGATCCCAGGTCATACGACTCAAGTGGTAACGGTGAGAGTGCACATGGTGACTCCCGGACACTTCCCTGCAACCCGACAACCAAACACCCAACCTTGGAAAATTGACTCATGGTTGTGTAATGTTTGGAACCTTCACCAAGTTATGCTCGTATGCCCAGACCTGTACATGAAAGAGAAAATCAAGCCTATGCACATGCATTGTGTGGATTAATAATTTTGAAGGAAGTAGCACCTCAGCAATGGCTGTAAAACCAATAAAGGAACTTTTCTTCCTACAAAGCACATCAAAATCGTGATAAAGACAAGCTAGACCAGCTTCCCCCACGCATAAGAAGATACGTGATCCAAGTCAAAAAGGGCGCGCAACACAGATAAGTGAATGGCGGACTCGGTGCTGTCTAAAATGGTCAACCTGAGCAAATACAACAAAAATCCTCGAGCATACTATTTGGCTGTGTCTTTATGAACCCGTCCTTCGTAGTTCATCCAATAACTATGAATTGGCTCAATTTTTATCTTGAAAGTCCCTTTAAATGATGGTTCCATACTAATTAATTGTTGGATTTCTTCAAATGTCAGAATATCATTGGTAAGAGGGACCGGAAGGACATAATACCGAATGCTGATTATAGCAGCAAAGTGAACCAGATCAATTGTCATCTCTCCAATGGGAAAATGAAAAGTATGGATCATGTCCATCCACCGTTCTGACAATGCTTGAACCACACTCCAGTCTATCAGATACTCCTCGGATGGTAATTGCAAGATGAAGCTTTCAAAATCGCAATCTCGGATAATCTTCCTTACCCGAGAAGGTGCTACATTGTACCATTGTCGAGGTTTATAGACACACCCTCCGCCCCTGATAAGGCAACGATCACGCTAATACAGAGCCAAGTAAGTTAGCACGAGGTAAGTATATTATTATATCAATACCACCGATTTTTAGGCTAAATTAATTTATATTCTATTTATATTCTATCTATTTACTTAATTTCTTAAATACATTCATCTAATTAATTTATTTTTCCTAAATTTTCTTAAAAAAACAAACAAACAAAAAAGGAAACAAAAATATAAAAAGAAACAAAAAAGAAAAAATACAAAAAGAAAAAATACAAAAAAATACAAAAAATACAAAAAACAAAAAAACAACAAACAACAAACAAATAAAAAGGAAAAAAAGAAAAAGAAAAAAGAAACAATAAAAACACAAAACAAAACAAAAAAACAAGAAAACAAAAACAAAAATAATTTGCTGTTAAAATAAATAATTACCTTGCTCTTTTGATTTGAACTACGATGAAGCGGCATCCCGGCTATTAGACTTATATTTCCATCTTCATGCCATCGAATAAACTCTAATAACTCAGCATTAGATAGAGTTCCTGATCTTGAAGCATGTATTTTTTCCAAAAATCTATGCTAAACTCTCTAATGAAAGATTTATAATTATGAAATAAAGAAGTTTGCTATAAATGAAATGAAGACCTGAATGTTATGTTTATATAGAGGAATGGCAAAGAAAAAAACAAAATTCAAAAAGTAAATTTTATTATTGATAAATAGTAAGTTACTATTTATAAATAGTAGGTTACTATTTGCAAATAGTAAATAAATAGTAGTGAATAGTGCATAAACAGTTACTACACAATAAATAAATAGGAAACTCAATTATTCAATTTAATCATTCAAATACTTGCGTGTATATAAATATTTTTGTACTTTTAAAATATTTTTACACGCAGGGGGCAAGGAGATGATATGTGTTTGTGCATGGTAAAAATTAGCTAAAATTTTTGCAAATTCCTTTGGTATACTATTGACTATAATTACCCTTAATTCCAGAACCTAAAATCTCTCTTAAGTCCAGAACTTAGCTTGGGTCCAGAACCCAAATTACCCTTAGATCCAGAGCCTAAAATCTCTCTTAAGTCCAAAACTTAGCTCGGGTCCAGAACCCAAATTACTCTTAGGTCCAGAACCAAAAATTCCTTTTAAGTCCAGAACTTAGCTCGGGTCCAGAACCCTAATAATTCTTAAGTTCAGAACTTAGCTCGGGTCCAGAACCCAAATTACCCTTAGGTCTAGAACCTAAAATCTCTCTTAAGTCCAGAACTTAGCTCGAGTACAAAACCCAAATTATCCTTAGGTCCAGAACCTAAAATCTCTTTTAAGTCCAGAACTTAGCTCAGGTCCAAAACCCAAATTACCCTTAGGTCCAGAACCTAAAATTATCCTTGAGTCCAGAACTCGAACCGGGTCCAGAGCCCAAAACCTCAACCATCTCAGAAAAATTAAGTCTTATTGCTTTTTACTCTCTTTTGTTGTAGTCTCAGATCATTCAAGGAGGGGGCAAACTGTAGACCCTTAATTTTTTACCCAGTCTGGTCTGATATTTTTTATATAGTCCAAAATAATTTTTGTGGCATTTTAAATAAATAATATTTATTTTAATATTTAATATTTATAATTTTTAATAAAAATAAAAATGGTAACGTTAAATAAATAAAAATAAAGAAATAAAGAAATAATAAAAATCAAAGACGAAAAATCGACGACGAAAAAATTCGTCGCCAAAGGTGAATCGGCTAAGCCAATTCGCCAGCAGGACTTGGGCCAATTTGCCACAGGAATTTCCTGTGGTGAATTGGCGCCCGCCCACAGCAGTTCGCAATCCTTGCAGTTTTTGCCAGCAATTTTTTTGCCAGTGCAATTTTCCAACGCAGTTTTTCCGAAATCAAATTCTATTTGGTTTTGGTTTCTTTTCCTAATTGGTTTGAATTTCCTTAAACAATTAGAAGTAGTTTATGATTTTTCCTATAGATAACACATTAAAACTCAGAATTAGGGGATCAAAAATTAGTTTTTACTGGAGGAAAAAATTGGACTTCTGACTGAGGAAAAAAAGACAGAAAAATCCTAGCAAGCAAGAGACATTAGCAACAAGAAGTAATCAACAATCCATCAAAGGCAGCAACACTGCCTTTGTCATTGTTCATCCAGAAATCAGTTTTGGTGGAGCCAACAAATGGAGGTTTGATTATAAATCTTTGCTTCGATTACATTTACAATGTTATTGCCATATTTTCTTTTAAATACATCTATCATTGATTTTGTTTCAGTAACCTAAATCATTAAACTTGGTAATATGTTCATCAAGTAGCCTTAATTAGTGATCAAAACTTCAAAACCCTAAAATTGTTCTTCTCTTTCCTGAAACCTTAAAACCCTAAAGTATTTCTCTCCCATTTCCAAAACTTCAAAAAACCCTAAACTACTCTTCTGTTTCAAAAAAACCTTAAAACCCCTAAATTGTTTCTTCTGTTTCTAAAAACTTTAAAAACCCTAAATTTTTTTCCCGAACTATTTTCATGTAAATCCTAACTTTTTATCCAAAATTTCCAAATGTTTTCTTAAATCTCCAAACCTTAACCTTTTTTACGTTTTCTAAAAATCATAATTATTTTTATAAAATTCTAAACTGTTTTTTTTTAAATCCTAAAATCAAATATGTTTTCCAAAATATCAAAAAACCCTAATTCTCTCAAAACCAAATACAATAAACCCTAGTTTTCCTAAACCCTAAATTCTTAAAGCATCAAAACTTTATGACAAATTCAACAATACCCTAAACCCTAATCCAGTGAACCTAAAAATCCAATCTAGTAAATCTAAACCCTAAAGCCATGATCTAGCAAACCTAAAATCACAATCCAGTAAACATAAATTATAAACCCTAATGTCTTAAGATTCCAAAACCCTAATTTCATGATGTTACCCCTAAACCTTAATTTGATTAATCCAAAAAAGCCTTACTACTTTCTTAAATTCATAAAACCCTAATCCATTCCAATTTTCCAAAATCTTTACAGTAGCCTAAGTAATAACAATAATAATTCTAAAATCCCAAAACCCAAAATGTTAATTAAAGAACTCTAAATTGAGACATAAACCCTAATTTGTATCTTTATTTGCTTTATTTGATTTTAGATTTGATTATGTAGTTTATTATATGTTTTGATGGTTGATTTATTTAATTTCAATGCTTGACTTATTTAATTTATCATGGATGGATATTCTCTTTATTATTATGATTATTACTTGGTTATTTTACTATTAAAATTGTAAGAGGTATGTTTCCACTTTGTGGGTACCTCATTAGTTGAATATCATGTAATTTAAATTGCTTTTATATTTTGGGCCAATGTAAAGGACATGTTTCCACCTTTCCGTGGGTGTCCTATTTAGTTTAGATATGAATGATGTAAGGACATGTTTCCATCTTCGGATGGGTGTCCATTTATTTATTTTGTTTGGACATTGCTTTGATTTTAATATAATGATGCTTCATTTGAATTGTTGCATGCAATATGGATGATATTGTTATACTTAAGAATTTTATAGTATTAAGACCTGCAAAGGAGGCCGATTTCAATGAACTGGGCATTGTGGGGCTACTGGGTCATTTCTCACCTTCCCCACACATACCCAACTTTCCAAACCCATTAGGGGGTTAGAGATTCCTTAGGACTTGAGTCATCCACCCCTTTCTTTTTCTCGGCCCATCCGGGTGGCGACTCTATTTTCTCCGGGCTTAGGCCCATGTTCTCTAAGGCCTCGAGCCTAAACAGTGTCGAAGTCACAAGAACCATTCCACCGGCAGTGGGGGCAAAAATCCCCGCTCACAGTAATTTTTCCTATAGATACGTGATTAACAAAAATAGAGAGGGGAGCAACTTGGATTAACATATTGGCAGTAAAAGAGAGAGAGCAATATCAAAAATCAAGAGGGCAGCTGGAATTAACAAATTGGCAGTAAAGGAAAGCAAGGATAATAGTCTTATGAAACCCTAATCATCAAAAAATAATTGAGAAAACAATAACAATATAACAATTGCCTCAAGCAGTTGTTTCCCTCCACCAATAACAAGAGCTGATTCATGCTATAATAAACATCAGATTTGATTCAACTCATTGAAAATTGGAAGAGCTTACGATACAGGTACATCTTCATTAATTCATTAATCCATTTATTTTAAATTTCCATTCCTCTTATTTTATGAATTGAGCATACTATTATTATTACTTCAAACAAAACTTTGGGAATTTCATTCAATAAGACTTACCTTCAGTATTCAATTTGATCCAAACTTTAAATCATAGAATCTAATCTTAATTAAAAAATTCAAGTTCCTGATTTTCACTTATAAATCTCAATCAAATTTTCCAAAACCTTAAAGTCTTAGTTTAAGCATTCTATACTTTATGAAACCCTAATCCTAAAATCCAAAACCACAATTTAATTTTCCTAACAAAAAACCCTATAACTCTAATGTTGTTTTCTAAAACCCTAAAACCCTAGTTTGACAATCAAAACCCTAACCTTTATTTAAAATCCTAAAATTATTTTTCAAAAACTTGATATGCAGATCATAACCTAAAATTTAGTTAAACCCTAATTCAAGATGTAAACCTAAATTTATATATTTATTACTTTATTTAATTTTAGATTTGATTATATAGTTTATTATATGTTTTGATTATTGATTTATTTAATTTCAATGTTTGATTTATTTAATTTATCATGGATGAATTTTTTTCAATTATTATTTGTTTATTAAAATTTCAAGAGGTATGTTTCCATGATTGGGTACCTCATTAATTAATTTTTATGTAATTTAAAGAATTTTTTATATTTTGGGATTAATGTAAAGGATACGTTTCCTCCTTTTGGCGGGTGCCCTATTTAGTTTTGGATATTAAACGATGTAAGGACACATTTCCATCCTCGGATGGGTGTCCATTTTATTTATTTTGTTTGAACGTTGCTTTGATTTTAATATAATGATGCTTTATCTTAATTGTTGCATGTAGTATGGATAATATCATTATATTTAAGAATTTTATAATATTAAGACCTAAAAAGGAGGTCGGTTCCAATAAACCGGGCGTTGTGGGGGTGCTAGGCCATTTCTCACCATCCCACATGTATCCATCTTTCCAAACCCATTAGGGAGTTGGGGATTCCTTAGGAATCGAGTCATCCACCCTTTCTTTTTCTCGGCCTATCTGGGTGGCAACTCTATTTTTCCTGGGCTTAGGCTCATGTTCTCTAAGGTCTAGAGCCTAACAGTGTTAGAGTTGCAAGAACCATTCCACCGTGAGTGGGGGGCAAAAATTCCCTCTCATTCAACAAAATTAACTTCTCTTATCCCTAGTGGAGTCGCTACTATGAGCGGGGATTTTTGCCCATACTCCCACATGGAATGGTTCTTGCAACTTCGGCAGTGTTAGGCTTACGGCCTTAGAGAACACAATCCTAAATCTGGAGAAAGGAGTTGCCACCCGGATGGGCCGGGAAAAAGAAAGGGGTGGATGACTCGATTCCTAAGGAATCCCCAACCTCCTAATGTGTTCGGAAAGTTGGGTATGCATGGGGAAGGTGAGAATGACCCAGCAAGCATGCTGTAAGATCCCAACAGTCCTGGGCTTACGACCTGGCCATTTCACCTAGCCCGCTTCATGGGACTGCTATAGTACTGTTTCACCTCACGGTTCCACAGCAGGATTTGTTTCTAAGGCTTACGACCCAGTCATTTCACCCCAGATATTTGGCCCAATTAAAGGTCGCCTCCCTCGTTTCAATCCCAAGACCTCCTTTAAGAGAGTCTTTTCCACCAAACGAGTACCATTTCTTCTACCCTATATACGTACAATACATATTTTTAGCATATGTAAAATATGCATATACGATACAAAAATATCACAGACTGGTTTAATAAAAATTTTTATATTTCTGATTTAAAATTTTAAATACTAAAAATATAAAATTAAATAGTATATAAACATTCTTTACTTGTTATAGGAACCCAAAATAAATAATTTATATGAAAATCTCTGGGAAAAATTCGCTAGAGTTTTGTCTGTAATTTAGACATCCCAAAATTTATCAATTACACAATATGCAAAAAGAACACGCTCTCAAATAATTTCAAATCACCATTTCAGCCATACTTCTCAATTTTACCAAGTTTCTCAAATATTTATATATATATATATATATAATTTAGAACATATTTAAACCCCCATTTCAAATAACTTAACCCAAACATTCTCTATAGTTTACAATACATAAAATCCAAAAACATGATATAATATGCATAATACCCAAGGTATACAATAACATAAAATATATACATGCTGCTAACAGTGTTTCTTATTTTGATATCAACTCTACAAGCACAACCACATGTCTAGACCCGAATTGGTCTAGAAGAACTCTCCAGCTCAGCCGAATCTACCATGTTACCTGTGCGATGTAAACAATCGCGCTAAGCCAAATGCCTAGTAATAAAAATTTGATAACAATAAAACTTAAATGCAATGCCAATGCACAATGCATATGGATATCACATCATTCCATTTTCTCACACTTTTCAAATATTTCACAATCCACAATTCACATAAAAATAAACACAAACACGAGCCCAAAGATAACTAATATGCTATTCAAATTTTAGAGCTACTATTTTGATCTATAATGATACCATGTGTCTAGCCCTGTAGGCAAAATATCAATGTAATAGTCCAACTAGGTATGAGCTTATGACCTAGTCATTTCACCTAGCCCAGCTTCAAGGACTTATTTTTGAGGCTTACGACCCGGTCATTTCACCTCAAAAACATTTTCATAGTGACACGCAACGTCTAGCCCGTAGGCAAATCATAGGCATGCCGCCAAACACAAACTCTGAAAATTGAATAACATACTAGGCACACAATTTATTTATTTTTCTCATTTATATCAATATCAATTTATTTCATTATGTTTCCACATATCTCATTACATTATACCACATTTTTTGCATTTATAACACATTACCCACTTACTTTGGGTATTTCCATTTAATTCACTTATTAATCACATTTAATGTAATCTAGCCAATACCAATGACTTTTTAATAATGCACTTAATACACACACAACAAATGGCATTACCCAAACACTTTGGGTCATTTTCACATAATACACATATTTTACATTTTACACAATTTAGCCATTATCAATGGCTTTTCACAATGCATTTAACACATATATGACATTACAAATGTCATAGCACATTATTCACACAAAACCAATGTATCAAGTAGCTTAACACTTTTTTCAACCAAAATGTGTTAAGCCCAAATGTCATGCAAACATAACCAATGTATTCAAAGTTTGTACTTACCTCAAATAGCAACCAAAACAAGCTTAAAACAACCTCCAATCCTATCCTTCCAACTTGTCCTTCACAACTTGGATGAAGCAAAACAACCTCCCTCAATGCTTAAACCAAATGTGATAGCAAATAATCATTTAGTATCACATTTAATGGCATTTCCAATATTAAACCATAATTAAACCCTATCCAAGCAAAAATCTAAAATTTAAGGCTAACCTCACTTTAACTTTGGATTCCCATGCTAGGCCATTCATTTTAATATAAGTTTATTTATATTATTAGAAACATATTTTAATACATTTAAACCATTTACATTACAAAAACACACTCTTATACACAAAACCCTAAAATGGCATAACCTTCCCCCATTGAAGTTTTTCCATTCCGACACAATCCATTAATCATTTTAAGCTTATATTCATCACTTATATAACCAAACAGCAAGATTAAACCAATAAAATTATACAATTCAACAACGTTGGAAAAATCATTTTCCAAAACTCTAAATCACACTTCTATTCTCAAAATCAAGCCAAACTTAACTAAATCTACCATTTGACTTTAAAATCATTATTTATGCATCAAAACAACACATTTGGAATCAATTTACATAATTAAAAACCATGATTTCTCAAACCCTAAAAGTCCATAACCCTAAATTCTCTCTCTTCACCATTCTTTATCCAAATTCAACCATTTCTTCAATCCAACGTTAAAATCACTGTTAACTACCCAAAATAACATCATACACACCAATTCCAATAATTATAACATACCACTTAAAAATCCAAAATCACACATAATAAAAATTTCCATGGAATTTAAAGAAAGAAGTTGGAAACTTACCAAATTTTGTGGAAATCACAAAAAATTAACTTTAAACTTGTTAAATCCTTCAATAAATTGAGTATGGAAGAGCAAAATTCCTTGGACACCATAAATGGAGGTTTCGGCCTAGGAAGAAGAAGAAGAAGATGAAAATAGCTTTTGATTTTCTCTTTCCTTTCATCTTTTAATTATAATCATATATATAAATTAAAAGTGAAATCATCAAAATTAATAAATCTTTCGTATGGGCTTATCGAAGGGGTCAATATTCATTTGTGTATTATTAGTCCGCGTATTTAACTTTCCTTTTTCCAAAGCCCTAATTTAGTAACTAAAATTCTAAAATCCTATTTTAAGATACGAACTCTAAATTATATATCTATTGCTTTATTTAATTTTAGATTTGATTATGTAGTCTATTATATGCTTTACTTTATTTTCAATGCTTTGTTGATTTATTTAATTTCAATGCTTAATTTATTTAGTTTATCATAGATGGATGTTTACTTTCTATTTTGATTGATGTTTAATATCTTTGATAATGATTTATTTATTGTGAATGGTTATTTATTTTTATCGATTTATTTTTTATTTTCAAATATTGTAAAAGGTATGTTTCCACTTTGTGGGTACCTCATTAGTTAAATATCATGTAATTTAAATAAGCTTTTATATTTTAAACCAATGTAAAGGGCATGTTTCTACCTTTTGGTGGGTGTCCTATTAGTTTAGGCATGGATGATGTAAGGGCATGTTTCCATCTTCGAATGGGGGTCTATTTATTTGCTTTGTTTGGACATTGCTTTGATTTTAATATAACGATGCTTTATTTCAATTGTTGAGTGTAATATGGATAATATTGTTATACTTAAGAATTTTATAATATTAAGACCTGTAAAGGAGGTCGGTTCCAATGAACCGGGCGTTGTGGGGGCTGCTGGACCATTTCTCACCTTCCCCACATGTGCCCAACTTTCTGAACCCATTAGGGAGTTGGGGATTCCTTATAAATTGAGTCATCTACCCCTTTCATTTTTCCCGGCCCGTCCGGGTGGCGACTCCATTTTCTCCTGACCTAGGTCCATGTTCTCTAAGGCCCCGAGCCTAAACAGTGCCGAAGTCGCAAGAACCATTCCACCGGGAGTGGGGGCGAAGATCCCCGCTCACACCCATTTTTATTTATATAATGACATGTCATAAGAATTTAGTCAAACTAATCTTATTTTGATTATTCTAATAATTTACTAGTTAATCCTATCATAATCCTCATTCTTAATTAATAGTTTAATTAATTTTCCAAATAGATTTTGCTACATACCTTATTGTGATTGCCTACTTTAGGCTAGGATATTAGATATATACTTAGTGTATATGTAAAATATAGCTAAAATATAAATTTTACTAAAAAAATAAAAATTAGGTAAGAGTCAAAAGTCAAAAGTAAAAGTGAAGAAAAAATTAAAATTAAAATTATTTTGGGTAGAAGAGATAAATTATTAAATATTAATTAATTAAATTATTTACTTATTATATATATGTGTGTGGTTAAGAAAGAAAAACATAAAAAGTGAAATCATCATCTTCTTTTTCTTCTTCTCTAAGGGCCGAAACCTCCATGATTACAAAGAAGGATTATTCTTCTTCCAAAAACTCAAAATTTCACCAAGTTTCCAAGGAATTAGAGTGGTTTTGAAGTTTTTCCATCAAAAGGTAAGAGTTCTTCCCAATTTAAGAAGCTTTCCTTTGAATTATTGATTTTGTGATTTTTGCGATTTTTATGAAGGAGGTTATAGTTGCTAAAATGGGTTGTTATGAAGTTATTTTGAGGTAGAAATTATGATTTTAATGTTGGTTGGTGAAAATGAACGGGTTTGGTTGAAGTTTGGAAGAAGTAGTGGTGAATTAGGGTTTTTAGTGGAATTTTGGGTAGAATTAATGTAATTGATTTTTAATTGAATAAAATGGGTTAGAATGAGTTACTGATGATATATTTGTACTTATAATTTGAATTAGGAGTGAGTAAGGTGATATTGCCAATTTAAAGAGAGGAAGGGCATTTGAAGAAGTTAAAGTTGAAGAGTGAATCGGGCTTGGATTTTGGTATTTCTAAGATTAGTACATACTTTGATTGCTTGTGTTTTAATTGTATTTGGTTTGGCCTAGCACATGGTGATTTTATGAATTTCCAAAGCTTCTTTGATGTTGGTTTATAATATGTAAATGCATTGTTTTGAGTAAAAATGTGTGAATTGTATAAAATGTGACATGTTAAGCCATTGTAGAATGGCTACTATCATTGGTATGTATTATTTGTGAAAAATGTGGAAAAATGCATAAGAAATATGGGAAGAGAGTCACATTGTAAATTTCACTAAGAAGAGGTGAAATGAGATTGAATTATGTTGAATATATGGAAATTATATATAATTATGGAAAATGAAATGAAAATGTATAAAATGTAATAATGTTTATGTGTTGTATGTTCACCTTAAATAATATTATATTATAGAGAATTGTATTTGGCACTGTTGGATTGGTATGCCATTGATATGTTATAACATTTCCATAATTATATATAACTATGCTGGTGTCAATAGGGGATGTGCCTTTGGGCGGTATGTGATACTTAGATCCCCGGTGTTGCAATTGGCTGAATCAATATTTTTGGAACATGAATATTGTATAGAGACTCTTGGTCCCAATGTATGTGATTGTGGTGACTTTTATGTGTGTTAGGCATACCACATTTCATGAAACGAGGAAAGAAAAACTTAATGCATTGCTTTTAAAATTATTTTTGTTATCAAAGTATGTATCGGTAAGCTAGTAGGTTAGCGTGACTGTTTCATCGTGCAGGTAACAGGGTAGAGGTAGAGAGTTTTGCTAGACCTGACTAGTCCTATCCTTTGAGTGGATTTGGAAGTTAAAGGTTTTTCCATGAGAATAAATTATGGTGCAACATTACATGTATAGTTTAATTTTAATGCTTTGAGGTTTTTAAATACAATAAACACTATTTGTACAAAGTTGGTACTAAGTAATGTTTGAAAGTTTTTTTGTAAATATTAATTATGTTTGTTGAGTATTTGAGTGTATATAAATATAATGTTGAATTTTTGTGGACTACTTATGCTTGATGAGTGGTGATAAAGTGAAATTTTGATTAAATCTTTTGGATAATTCTAACCATGATTTTAGTTGTTTTTCAATTGAATTTGATGGATTTTGTTTGTTTGAGTTAGAATTCTCTTATTTTAGCTTAGAAAGGCAAGATACAAGGCTTTTAATGTTAAGTGGTACAAAAGTGAAGAAAAGTAGGCAAAAAGGAAGAAAAATTAAAAGCCACAACCATGGCTATTCAAACCACAACCATGGACTTCAAATTGAGTCTGCCACATCAAAAGAAGAAGAAAAATATTACTTTTGAAGAAGAAATGAATCCCACAGTCATGGTAATCAAAGGCCATGCCCATGGTATTAAATCACTTACTGCCCGAATGAATAGAAGGAAGAAAAGTCAGAGTTCTAGATTGAGATCAGAAGCCATGGTCGTGGCACATGAAGACCACGATCGTGTAAATCAAATTGCCTCTATTAGAATGCAAAAATTTCTCAAAATAGCTCACATCCACACATGCCACAACCGTGGCAGTAAAAAGCCATGCTTGTAGGGCTTAATAGTTGGTTTTTTTACTTTAAGGAGAAAATATCTTCATGACTGATGGGGGAAATGAAGAAAAAAATGGTGCTCCAGCTTTTCTCCATTAAGAAGCTTCCAAACCCTTTATAAATACAAACACAAACATGGGCCCGAAGATAACTAATATGCGATTCAAATTTTAGAGTTACAGTTTTGGTCTATAATGACACCGTGTGTCTAGCCCCATAGGCAATATATCAATGTAATAATCCAACTAGGCCTGAGCTTACGACCCGGTCATTTCACCCAGCCTAGCTTTAAATATTTATTTTTGAGGCTTACGACCAGGTCATTTCACCTCAAAAAAATTTTCACAATGACGCCTAGCGTCTAGCCCGTAGGCAATCATAGGGATGCCGCCAAACATAGAACTCTAAAAATTGAATAACATACTAGACACACAATTTATTCATATTTCTCATTATTAATCTCTTTCTCATTGTCACATATTCAATGTAGGCACATTGCCTTATAATCTTATTTTTTTTCTCACTTTTCTCATTTTTCTCATTTATCTCAATATCAATTCATTTCATTATATTTCCACATATCTCATTACATTATTTCACATTTTTTTCATTCACAACACATTACACAATCACTTTGGGTATTTCCACAAAATACACATTTTAATCACATTTACACAATTTAGCCATTATCAATGGCTTTTCACAATGTATTTAACACATATATGACATTACAAATGTCATAGCACATTATTCATTCACAACTTATGTACCAAGTAGCTTAACACATTTTTCAACCAAAATGAGTTAAGCCCAAATGTCATGCAAACATAACCAATGTATTCAAAGTTTGTACATACCTTAAATAGCAACCCAAAGCAAGCTTAAACAACCTCCAACCCTATCTTTTCAACTTGCCCTTCACAACTTGGATGAAGCAAATCAACCTCCCTCAATGCCTAAACCAAATGTGATAACAAATAATCATTTAGTATAACATTTAATGGCATTTTCAATATTAAACTATAATTAAACATCACTTTTATAAATTTCCAAAAATTTAGCCTTCCCTTACTTTAACATTAGAATTCCATTCTATTCCATTTAAATTAGTGTTTTAAGTTTATTTATATTATTAAAAACATATTTTAATACATTTAAACCATTTACAATACAAAAGCACATTCTTATACACAAAACCCTAAAATGGCATAACCTTCCCCCATTGAAGGTTTTCCATTTCAACACAATCCATTATCATTTCAAGCTTATTTTCATCACTTTTAACTCTAAACAACATGCCTAAACAAATAAAATCACACAATTCAATAACTTTGGAAAATTACATTTCCAAAACCCTATATCTCCACTTCCATTCTCAAACTCCAACCGAACACAGCCAAATCCAATATTTGACTTTAAAATACTTGTTTATGCATCAAAACAACTCATTTGGAATCAATTTGCACAATTAAAGCTCATGTTTTCACAAACCCAAAAGTTCCATAACCCTAAATTCTCTCTCTTCACCATTCTTTATCCAAACTCCATCTTCTCTTCAATATAACCTTAAAATCATTGTTAACAACCCAAAATAACATCATACACACCAATTCCAACAATTATAACATACTACTTCAAAAATCCAAAACTCACAATTTAATTTTCCATGAAATTTAAAGAAAAGAGTTGAAAACTTACCAATTGATGAAGAAACTTCTAAAACTCCACTTAAATCCTTAAAATTCTTTCAATCCTAGGTGTATGGAAGAAGAAAAAATCTCCCCTTGTTGGCTATAGAGTTTCAGCCTAGATGAAGAAGAAGAAGAAGATGAAGACTTTTTTAACTTTCTTTTTTCCTTTCATCTTTATTTGAAACCATATATATATATATTAAAATAATTTAATAATTATTTATTTAATTATTTATTTAATAAATTAAAAGTCCTAAATTTCCTCTTCCATTCAAAAATAATTTATTTTTGTATTACTTTATTAATTTTAAATTTCTAAAATTTGTTTACAAAAATACCATTGGACTTTGACTTTTCTTTTAAAAAGTGTTGACTTTTATATGTTATGTATATTTTACATATATATCATATATATATTCCACTTTTTCATTTAAAATCACTTCATTTTTCATTTAAAACCATTAATTTAATTTATCCTTTTAAATAATAATTTATTTTATCAAATTTTCCAAAAATTAGAAATTTTCAAAAATTTTGGAATATTATAATTCTCTCCCCCTAAAACAAATTTCGTCCTCGAAATTACCTGTTCTCAAGTCTGGATTAATTGGGAAAATGACTCTACATCGCCTGCTCACTTTCCCATGTTGCCTCCTCAGTGTCATGATTCTTCCAAAGGACTTTCACAAGTGGCACCCTCTTATTCCTCAATTCTTTAACCTCTCGTGCCAAAATTGCCACTAGTTCTTCCTCGTAAGTCAAATATGGACTCTCCTCAATAGATTCCACTGATATGATATGAGATGGGTTAGACCTGTATCTCCAAAGCATAGAGACATGGAAGACATTATGAATTCGATCCAATTCACATGGCAATGTTAGTCTATAAGCCACTGGATCAACTCTTTCAAACACCTCATATGGTCTTATGAAACAAGGACTCAACTTCCCTTTTCGACCGAACCTCAGAATCTTCTTCCATGGAGACACCTTCAGAAATACTTTATCTCCTACACTAAACTCTATATCTCTTCTCTTCAAATCTGAATAGGATTTCTGTCGGTCTAAAGCTGCTTTCAAATGACCTCGAATCACCTTCACTTTCTCTTTTGTTTCCTTAATCAAATCGGAACCGACCAGTTTACCTTCTCCGACCTCATCCCAACACAAAGGTGTCCTGCCATATAAGGCCTCATTAGCACCATCCCAATATTGGATTGATGATTGTTATAAGCAAACTCAATTAGTGGCAAAAATCTATCCCAATTCCCGGTAAAATCAATGATACAGCTCCTCAACATAACCTCCAGAATCTGTATCACTCTCTCTGACTACCCATCTGTCTGAGAATGGAAAGTAGTACTAAAATGCAATCAATAACCCAAAGCATCTTGCAAACAATTCCAAAATCTCAAAGTAAATTGGGGATTTCGATCCGATACCAAAGAAACTGGGACTCCATGCAACTTCACTATCTCGTTGATATACAACTCAACCAACCTCTCGAGAGAATAATCCATCCAAACTAGAAGAAAATGAGTTGTCTTCATCATCCAATCAACTATGACCTAGATTGCATCATGCTTCTTCTGGGTTAAAGGTAGTCCAGTTACAAAATCCATTGTCACTCGCTCCCATTTTCACTCGGGCACTGATAAAGGTTGGAGCAACCCTGAAGGAACTTGGTGCTCAGCCTTCACTTTTTGGCAAGTGAGACATCTGGATACAAACTCTGTTATGTCCCTCTTTATACCTGACCACCAATAATGTCACTTCAAGTCCTGATACATTTTGATACTACCAGGGTGCATAGCAAAAAGTGACTGATGTGCTTCCTCTAATATCATTCTTTACAATTCTACATTATTAGGAATACATAACCTATCTCTGTACCATAGACTGTCATCATCCGTCACATAAAAGTCTCGACTCTCCCCCTTTTGACAAACCAAAACAATCTTCTAAATTTCCTCATCCGCCAACTGAGCCTCCCTAATATGATCCAACAAGATTTGCCTCAAATGCAACTAAGCCATCAAAGCACCATCATCAGAAGACTCAAATCTAGCATGCAATGCTCTCAACTCAACAAGCAACGAGAACAAATAAACAGTCAAACCTGCCAAAGACTTCCGACTCAAGGTATCAACAATAATATTTGCCTTGCCAGGATGATATTCAATCAAACAGTCATAGTCTTTAATCAAATCTAACCATCATCTTTGCCAAAGATTCAGCTCTCTCTAAACACCCAGGTATTTCAAACTCTTGTGATCCATATAAATGAAACACTTTTCCTCATACAAGTAATGCCGCTAAATCTTTAAGGCAAAAACTATTGCTGCTAATTTCAAATCATGAGTCGAGCAATTCAACTCATGTGGCTTCAACTATTGAGAGGAATAAGCAATGACTCTACCCTCCTGCATCAGAACACAACCTAAACCACTATGTGAAGCATCACTGTATATCACATATGATTTACCTTCCGCAGGAAGGGTAAGGACAGGAGCCTGAGTCAACATCTCCCTCAGCTGCTCAAAACTCGCCTGACACCGACCTGTTCACACAAATCTAACTCATTTTTGAAGCAATCTGGTGAGTGGTGTAGCTATCATAGAAAAACCCTTCACAAATTGATGATAATAGCTTGCCAATCCCAGAAAACTTCTAACCTCTGTCACAGTCTTCGGTGGACTCCAATTCAAGATAGCCTCAACTTTACTCGGATCAACTCTAATACCCTCTGCTGAAACCTCATGACCAAGAAAAGCTACTCGATCGAGCCAGAACTCACACTAAGACAGCTTAGCATACAACTGCTTCTCTTTCAGAGTCTGCAATACAATCCGCAAATGCCTATCATGATCCTCCTCATTATGCGAATACACCAAAATGTCATCAATGAAGACCACCACAAACTTATCTAAATATGGTCTGAACACCCTATTCATCAAATCCATAAAAGCTGCTGGTGCATTCATCAATCCAAAGGGCATCTCCAGAAACTCATAATGCCCATACCTCGTTCAAAAAGTTGTCTTGGGTACATCCACATCTCTGACACTCAACTGATGGTACCCTGATCTCAGATCAATCTTAGAGAATACTGCTGCTCCCTTCAATTGATCAAAGAGATCATCTATCCGAGGCAAAGGATACTTATTCTTGATGGTCACCTTATTCAACTACCTATAATCAATACACAATCTCATGGTGCCATCCTTCTTCTTCACAAACAACACAGGCACTCCCTACGGGGACACACTAGGGCAGACAAACCCTTTTTCCAATAACTCCTGCTACTGCACCTTCAACTCTCTCAACTCAGCAGGTGCCATCCGATAAGGGGTAATAGCGATAGGAGTGGTACCAGGCAACAAATTGATACCAAACTCCACTTCTCTCTCAGGAGGTACCCCTGGCAATTCATCAAGGAAAACATCTGAAAACTCGACAATTGTGGGTATACTGTCAAGCTGTGAACCCACTACTCTAGTATCTACAACATGAGCAAGATAAGCCTCACATCCCTTCCGAATCATCCTCCCAGTTGAAACAATTGAAACAAACATGGATGAAAGATACCTCTGCTCACTAGATACCATCACATCCCTACCATCACGTGTTCTCAAAGTAACACATTTCTTCTGACTGTCTACTATAGTCCCATGCTTGGATAACCAATCCATCCCAAAAATCATATCATACTCTCTGAAAGGCATCTCAATTAGGTCACCGAGAAACTCCTCATCCTGAACAACAACTAGACTATCTTGGTGCACCCTGCTCACCACAACACTATACCCTAAAGGATTTGTGACCAAAACATCAAATCCTAAGGACTCAGAATGAAAATAACTCACAGCCAAGATGGATGCATTGATGTAAGAATGAGTAGACTCAGGGTCTAATAATGCAAGAACTGAAGTACCAAATAATGTAAAAGTACCAGCAATAACAGCTGATGCATCTAGCTACCTCTGCATCACATAAACTGATTGTGATGGTCCTGCCTCATCTGGTCTACTACCTCTAGCTGTAGAACCTCCTCTTCGACTAGACCTAGATTGACCACCTCTACCAAAATCTCTGCCATCACAACCCCCTCTAACACTGAGTCGAGAAGTTGTAGTATCTGCTTGTCTATCCTCTCGTTGCTCGGGACAATCTTTGATAAAATGGTCTGATGGCCCACATCTAAAACACACTCCTGAAGTACCTCTCCACTAGTAGACACCTCTGTGTGCTTTACCACAATGAATACAAGTAGGTGGAGCAGGCCTCTGAGCCACTGAGTTCGGAGCACTAGCCACTAAAATTGCAGGTCTTTGTCTCTATCTCTGCTGCTGTATTGACCTGCCAAACTGTCCCTGGCTCCTACTGAATCTCTGAACATATCCCCCTTGACCTTTCTTCACTGATGAAGACCCTCACTCTGGGGTCTCCTAGCTCTGGTCTCCTCAACCTTGGCAGCTGCTGCAAGACCCTGTGCTCTCTCAACACTCTTGGTAGCTACTGCAAAACCCTGTGCTCTCTCAATAATTCTGGCAGTTGCAACCAACTCAGAAAAATCTTGATACCAAGAGCCTGCTATGATACACATGATAGAGGGTTTCAGTCCCTCTTCAAACCTCCTGCACCTGTCAAACTCGTCAGAAATGGTCCCACCAGCATAGTGACTCAACTGGATAAACTCGATCTCATACTCTATCACTGTCCTAGTATCCTATCTCAGACTCAGGAACTCCATCTTCATTGCATTCTTATACTCCCTCAGAGTATACTTCTGCTTAAATTCCCGCAGGAAATCATCATAGGTCAGGAGTGGTGGATCATCCAGAGCATGTGGAACCGTTTTCCACCAATCATATGCATCTCTCTGCAGAAGAGATCTGGCATAATCAAACTTCTCTTCTGGAATAGCCTGCAACTGAATGAATACTCTCTGAATCCTGTCTAGCCACAGCTCTACTACAACAGGGTATGTAGTACCAACGATGTCCTCAGCTCCAAACTTTCTTAGGTTATCATACTACCTCACCGGCAACTGCGGCTGCGGCTGTGGCTGCGGTGGCTGCTGAACTGGAGCCTGCCTCAACAACTCTACCATATGTCGTACTCATATAGGTGAAATCTCATCAGTTGCTGGTCTCAAAGGCATAGAACAGATGTCTCACCAATAGACACAACTCTAGCTCCATATCTACCCTCATCTGGAGCCACACTTGTTCAAATCATTTTTGTACTAGTTTTTAGTGTGATTTTTATATGTTTTTAGTTAATGTTTTGATTGATTTTTATTTTAAGTTTGTTTAAAGCGTTTGTTTTAGGTTTAAGTGCAAAAACACCCTTGGAAGATCAAAATAGTGCAGGAAAAGCATGAACCAAGCAAGACATGGCTAAGCCAAATCAAGCTTGGCCGTGTCCCTCAAAGAATGGTGATGGTAGAGCTTGACACAACCAAGAGACACAGCCAAGCCACTGGCCATGTCTCACCTAAAGAGCAAAAACAAAAAAACCACAAAGAAAGAGCAAAAATGAAGAAGCAGGAAGAGACACACTCAATGACAGGCCAAGCCACTAGCCATGTCACATGACAGGGCCAGCAAGCTTGGCCGTGTCCCATTTCATGCCAAAGACACTTGGACCAAGCAAAGAAGGAAAGAAAAGAAGCAGAAGGTGAGACACTCAAGTGACATGGCCAAGCCAGTGGCCGTGTCACATGACACAGCCATAAGCTTGGCCGTGTCACTCCTTGAAGAACAAAGAAAAGAAAGAAAGAAAGAAAGAAGGCAATGAAGGACACAGCCAACAACCTTGGCCATGTCACCTTTAATATCTATTTAAGTTCTTTTGCACGATAGAGAAGAGAGGAGGAGACGGCTAGGGTTTTAGAAAGAGAGAAAAGAAAAGCGAAGGAGGGGGCAAACACGACTTGGGATAAGGAGAGAGTGACACTCTCCTTGTCCCTTCATCTTCATCTTTTCCATCTTCCATTAACAAGATCTTTGAGATTCTTTGGGATAAATTGGGTTAACAAGCTCTTGAAGGTTGAAGAAGCTTCATTGAAAGGTTTGGTGACTTGAGAAAGCTCCATTCCATCTTCCAAAGGCATAATCAATTGAAGGGTTGGTGACTTGAGAAAGCTCCATTCCATATTGCAAAGGGGAATCAACCATTGAAGAGGGCTTGAGTTCTTCATCATACATCCAGTGGAGCTAGAAGGAAGACTAGTAATCCTACTCTTGACATCTTCACAAGGGGTTTTTCTATTCTCTCTTTTAATTCATTTCTTATTGTTATTGTTGTATTAAGAGAATTGATATTGCAATGGACAATTTGTATTTGTTTTATATTGAGTTGAATGAATGTTATAAATTGATGATGTTGAGCTAAATACCCATGCCTAGGGTTTGTAGTATATTTGGTTGAATGCTTTGATTTGATATTTACATTGATTTACCTTGTTGTTGGTTGATTGTATTGTATTAAATGCTAGGTTGATAGATTAGCTACCTATTAATCTTTGAATACTGGATGACAGACCGAGAGGTGAAATCCGATATCGAAACTATATAATTGACCACCCTATGAATGAATTAGAAATATAACTTCTAGGGTTATTTAATTTGGTAATGTAAAATAATTAATTATTACTAATTCATGAATGTGAGAACTAATGGATGGGTAATTGACTAATTAACCTTAAGAAACAAATTAATTACAAGGTTATGTTAATGGATAATTGAGAATTGAGCTTTGATTGAATGGACCTATGACCCTAGGCACCTTCCCAAGAATCGATTTGATCTTGTACACCCATCACACACATCAATCCTACGCTCCTTAATCTTAGGTTTAAATCATTCTCGCACCATTCCAACACAACAAACTTCCGCATTTAAATACTTGTCAATCAAGCTATTACGAACCACACCTTCTTGGGGAAACGACCTTGGGGCGATCACCTTTGCTACAGCTACCTCGTATACTTGCAAGTTACGCTTGTTGTAGTACTTAATTCAAGGGCAACAAGTTTTTGGCACCATTGCCGGGGAAGGCTATTTAAGTAGTGATAGTTTGTTTTTTTTTTATTTAATTTTTTGTTTGTTTTCTTTGAATTGTTTGTTTGTTTTGTTTGATTTTCTTTCAATTTAATTATTTTTTTGTTTTCTTTAAGTTGCTGAGTGCCTTTTTTAAATTAGCAGTTTTCAAGGTACGTAGGGGTTTATGATGATAACCCTGACTCTGAAATGGCATGGCAATTAGCAGAATTAACGAACCAACTTAAGATGCTAAATGCAAGAGGAAGAACACCTATGCCTACTCGCGAAGTATGTTCAGCATGTGGCATTACAGGACATAGCGCAAACATGTGTTCATTTGGTTATGGACAATACCAAGAGAGGTAAGAGGAAGAATATGCCTATGAAAGTTTCCAGCAAATGGGTGGAAATGACAGATATCCCAGACCTTATAATTCAAGCTGGGGAAGCCACCCAAATTTTTCTTGGGAAAATCAACAGCAAATTCCACTTCAAAATTTTTTTCAACCTTACCAAAGAAATCCTTACTCTCAAGAACAATATTCAAATCAGGATCACCTTAAGAAACCCACATTGGAGGATAGTTTGAATGCCTTCATTCAAACTAGCGCACAAAATCAAGATCACCTTAAGAAACCCACATTGGAGGATAGTTTGAATGCCTTCATTCAAACTAGCGCACAAAATCAAGATCAACTTAAGGAACCCACTTTGGAAGATAGTTTACATGCCTTCATTCAAATTAGTGCACAAAATCAGGATCAATGTAAGAAATCCACAGTGGAAGATGATTTGAATGCTTACCTTCAAATTAGCACACGAAATCAGGAAGGGAGCAATGAGAGGTTTGATTCTTTGGAAGAATCATTGAAGAGGGTGGAAACTCAAGTTGGGCAATTGGCACATCAACTCCAAGCACAACAAAAAGAGGAATTTCCTAGCCAAGTGGAGCAAGTTAAGGTGATTACAAATTTGAGAAGTGAACAAGTGATATATAACAGTTTTTGTAATTCCTTTGATGCAGGAACTAATCAAGAAGAAGATGGTGAGGAAATACAACAATACATAGAGGAGTTAATTCAATCAAAGGAGAAAGAGAATTGGGAAGCATCAACTTCAACAAAATTGCATGAACCTCCAAATCCTTGTATACCACCAATCCCATTTCCAAGCAGGCTAAATGAAGAGAAACAAGGTATGCAACTTTCTAAACTCTATGACATGTCCTATAGTGAAGATAGTGTAGATAAGCTTGAGGTGGCCATGACCTTAGAAGTAGAGCCTAATTTTTTCAATTTAGAAATTGAGGAGAGCAATTTACTATTAAATAATGAGATTGTTGAGGGGGAGCTTCAAATTGATAAAGAGGATGAAGAAGTGATTCAATCAAACTTGGTTGAACTTAAAAAGACCCTAAGAATTATGAAAGATGTTTTGGTTGGGGAGTACAGCATGCAACAAATTATAATCTCTCCCATCCTTGGTGGTGAGAACGAGCAAAAACCATAGATAACCATTTGCAAACTGAAAAAGGTTCTTACCACATCCCTATAGCATTAGAGGATCAAGCTAAGACAGCCCTCACATGTTCTTTTTGGACAATTGCTCTTCCAAGGATGCTACCTAAGCTTTTCAATACATTGGGCATATTTCAAAGTTGCATGTTTGTTCATCCTCTCACACATGGGCTCAAATTGCATTATGGGTGGAAGAAGCCCTACACATCGTATATGGGAATGATGGAAATCAGGTATCATCTAAACTCTCTTTTAGTTTATGCATGTTCACATTGAGGACAATGTGAATATTTAAGTGTGGAGTGAATTTTGTGTTTTTACTTTTTAAGTTTAGTAATGATTTTCTTTGAATAAATGAGTTTTGGAAAGTTCAATTGTTATAAATTGTTGATTGATGACCTTTGAATTTTTGAAGCATGAATTTGAGAATTGAGTAGAATTGGTGCTTATTGTTAATTTTGTTGGTTTTTCCTTGCATTGCCTTTAACCTAGTGAGAAATTGAGCCATCAACTTATTATTCTTTTTGTGGGTGAACATCTTTGATTGATGAATTGCTAGAACTTGCTTTGACATGCATTTTAAGATTACATAAAAATTTCAATTTGGCATCAAAATGATTAAGGCAATTAGGTGAACCCACTTTGGCTTAAAAAGACCAACCCTATCTTTAACCTTAGTTAGCCAATTTTGAGCCTATTTTATTTTTCTTCTTTCTTTTTCACAACACCATTAACTTGAACCTTGTTGTTTAACTCTTATCCTTTCATTAGGTCAAGAGCATTTTAAGAGTGTTTATGACCGAGTGTTGTGTTGAATTAAGTGGGGGGTTAAATTTAGTAGGTTTAAGATTGCAAAGCAAATAATAAAAATAAAAAAAGAGAAAATAAATATAATAATAATAATAATAATAATAATAATAATAATAATAATAATTGTTATTCTTGTTGAAAGGGTTGGAATGTATCATTACAAGATTTAATAAGTGAGTTCCCTTGAAAAGCTCTTTAATGTCAAGGGGTAGATGAGAGGAAGGTGTTTTGGGATTGTTGGGTTATGTATATGATCGGGTACTTCATTCTTAAAGTGCTCTTGAAATTAATAATCAAGCTCACATTTCCTAAATATCATGCCTTTACCTTAGGCCCATTATAACCCAATAAAGACCTTTTGATTGATGCTTGATTTTAATTTTGTGGTGGAGATTTGATTGATAAGCAAGCCTATGGTAATAATCTTTCATTGATTGTTATGAGTGTAAACACCACCATGATCAAACACTTGTAAGAGTTGGTGAGGGAGTGACAACATTGGTTATGCATGGAAAGCCACTTAATTGCATTGGTGTCAATTTTGTTTAATTCAATATTGATTGCAGATTTAGGGATAGGGAAGTCTTGATGCATATTTATAACTCTTGAACTTAACAAAATTTATCTTGTTAGTGTGTTTTGATTTTAGCCTTGCTTGGGGACAAGAAAGGAATTAAGTGTGGGGCAGTTGTTTAGATCATTTTTGTACTAGTTTTTAGTGTGATTTTTATATGTTTTTAGTTAATGTTTTGATTGATTTTTGTTTTAAGTTTGTTTAAAGTGTTTGTTTTAGGTTTAAGTGCAAAAACACCCTTGGAAGATCAAAACAGTGCAAGAAAAGCATGAACCAAGCAAGACATGGCCAAGCCAAATCAAGCTTGGCCGTGCCCCTCAAAGAATGGTGATGGCAGAGCTTGACACAGTCAAGAGACACGGCCAAGCCACTGGCCGAGTCTCACCTAAAGAGCAAAAACAAAGAAACCACAAAGAAAGAGCAAAAATGAAGAAGTAGGAAGAGACACACTCAATAACACGGCCAGCCACTGGTCGTGTCACATGACACGGCCAGCAAGCTTGGATGTGTCCCATTTCATGCAAAAGACACCTGGACCAAGCAAAGAAGGAAAGAAAACAAGCAGAAGGTGACACACCCAAGTGACATGGCCAAGACACGGCCACAAGCTTGGCCGTGTCAATCCTTGAAGAACAAAGAAAAGAAAGAAAGAAAGAAGAAGGCAGTGAAGGACACGGCCAGCAAGCTTGGCTGTGTCCCAAAGAAAAATGAGAGACACGGCCAAGCCAAATCAAGCTTGGCCATGTCACCTTTAATATCTATTTAAGTTCTTTCGCATGACAGAGAAGAGAGGAGGAGACGACTAGGGTTTAAGAAAGAGAGAAAAGAAAAGAGAAGGAAGGGGCAAACACGATTTGGGATGAGGAGAGAGTGACACTCTCCTTGTCCCTTCATCTTCATCCTCCATCTTCATCTTTTCCATCTTCCATTAACAAGATCTTTGAGATTCTTTGGGATAAATTGGGTTAACAAGCTCTTGAAGGTTGAAGAAGCTTCATTGAAAGTTTTGGTGACTTGAGAAAGCTCCATTCCATCTTCCAAAGGCATAATCAGTTGAAGGGTTGGTGACTTGAGAAAGTTCCATTCCATATTGCAAAGGGGAATCAACCATCGAAGAGGGCTTGAGTTCTTCATCATATATCGAGTGGAGCTAGGAGGAAGACTAGTAATCCTACTCTTGACATCTTTACAAGGGGTTTTTCTATTCTCTCTTTTAATTCATTTCTTATTGTTATTGTTGTATTAAGAGAATTGATATTGCAATGGACAATTTGTATTTGTTTTATATTGAGTTGAATGAATGTTATAAATTGATGATGTTGAGCTAAATACCCATGCCTAGGGTTTGTAGTATATTTGGTTGAATGCTTTGATTTGATATTTACATTGATGTACCTTGTTGTTGGTTGATTGTATTGTATTAAATGCTAGGTTGATAGATTAGCTACCCATTAACCTTTGAATATTAGATGACGGACCGAGAGGTGAAATTCGATATCGAAACTATATGATCGACCACCCTATGAATTAGAAATATAAGTTCTAGGGTTATTTAATTTGGTAATGTAAAATAATTGGTTATTACTAATTCATGAATGTGAGAACTAATCGATGGGTAATTGACTAATTAACGTTAAGAAATAAATTAATTACAAGGTTATGTTAATGGATAATTGAGAATTGAGCTTTGATTGAATGGACCTATGACCATAGGAACCTTCCCAAGAATCAATTTGATCTTGTACACCCATGACACACATCAATCCTACACTCCTTAATCTTAGGTTTAAATCATTCTCGCACCATTCCAACACAACAAACTTCCGCATTTAAATACTTGTCAATCAAGCTATTACGAACCACACCTTCTTGGGGAAAAGACCTTGGGGCGATCACCTTTGCTACAGCTACCTCGTATACTTGCGAGTAACGCTTGTAGTAGTACTTAATTCGAGTGCAACAAGTTTTTGGTGCCGTTGCCGGGGAAGGCTGTTTAAGTAGTGATAGTTTGATTTTTTTTATTTAATTGTTTGTTTGTTTTCTTTGAATTGTTTGTTTGTTTTGTTTGATTTTCTTTCAATTTAATTATTTGTTTGTTTTCTTTAAGTTGCTGCGTGCCTTTTTTAAATTTGCAGTTTTCAAGGTATGTAGGGGTTTATGATGATAACCCTAACTCTGAAATGGCATGGCAATTAGCAGAATTAACAAACCAACTTAAGATGCTAAATGCAAGAGGAAGAACACCTATGCCTACTCGTGAAGTATGTTCAGCATGTGGCATTGTAGGACATAGCACAAACATGTGTTCATTTGGTTATGGACAATACCAAGAGAGGCAAGAGGAAGAATATGCCTATGAAAGTTTCCAGCAAATGGGTGGAAATGACCCATATCCTAGACCTTATAATTCAAGCTGGGGAAGCCACCCAAATTTTTCTTCGGAAAATCAACAGTAAATTCCACATTTAATTCAACACAGCACTCGGTCATAAACGCTCTTAAAATGCTCTCTGCACTACCCTCAGTAGCCTGATGCGTCTATAACTACCTGTATATGCAATCACAGCAGAATTTACTATATCAGATATCAAAAACAGACAGTGTCAATGCATGTATAACAATTAAAAACAATTTTCAAATCCCCTATTTTCTCTCTCTGTTGACCCACCTAGGTCGAGAATCTCAAACCTAGGCTCTGATACCAAAATAAATATAACACCCTTATACCCTATATACATACAATATATATTTCTAGCATGTATGTAAAATACGCATATACGGTACAAAAATGCCACCGACCGGTTTAATAAAAATTTTTCACACTTCAAATTTAAAATTTCAAATACTAAATATATAAAATTAAATACTATATAAATATTCTTTGCTCTTTATAGGAATCCAAAATAAACATTTTATATGAAAATCTTTGAAAAAAATTTGCCAGAGTTTTGTTTGTAATTTGGACGTTCCCAAAATTTAGCAAAACACAACCTGCAAAAAGAACACACTCCTAAATAATTTCAATTCACCATCTCAACCATACTCCTCAATTTCACCAAGTTTCTCAAATATATATATATATATAATTTAGAACACATTTACACTCCCATTTCAAATAACTTGACCCAAATTTCCTTTATAGTTTATAATACATAAAATCCAAAACATAATATATTATGCATAATACTCAAAATATACAATAACATAAAATATTTATATGCTGATGAAGTGTTTTTGATCTCGATATCAACTCTACACGCTCAACCACAAGTCTAGACCCGACCTGGTCTAGAAGAACTCTCTGGCTCAGCTGAATCTACCCTGTCACCTGTGCGATGTAAACAATCTTGCTAAGTCGAAGCCTAGCGGTACAAACTTTGACAATAACAAAAATCAAATGCAATGCCAATGCACAATGCTTATGAATATCACATCATTCCATTTTCTTATACTTTTCAAACATTTCACATAAAAAAAAACTCAAACATGGGCCCAAAGATAACTAATATGCTATTCAAATTTTTGAGTAACTGTTTTGGTCTATAATGACACCATGTGTCTAGCCCGTAGGCAATATATCAATGTACTAATCCAACTAGGCCTGAGCTTATGATCCGGTCATTTCACCCAGCCTAGCTTTAAATATTTGTTTTTGAGGCTTACGACCCAGTCATTTCACCTCAAAAATATTTTCATAATGACGCCCAACGTCTAGCCCGTAGTCAATCAAAGGCATGCCACCAAACACAGAACTCTAAAAATTGAATAACATACTAGACACACAATTTATTCATATTTCTTATTGTTAATCTCTTTCTCATTGTCACATATTCAATATAGGCACATTGCCTTATTTTCTTATTTTTTTTCTCACTTTTCTCACTTTTCTCATTTATCTCAATATCAATTCATTTCATTATATTTCCACATATCTCATTACATTATATCACTTTTTTTTTTCATTCACAACACATTACCCAATCACTTTGGATATTTCCACATAATACACATTTTAATCACATTTACAAAATTTAGCCATTATCAATGGCTTTTCACAACGCATTTAAGATATATATGACATTACAAATGTCATAGCACATTATTCATGCACAACCAATGTACCAAGTAGCTTAACATATTTTTCAACTAAAATGAGTTAAGCCCAAATGTCATGCAAATATAACCAATGTATTCAAAGTTTGTACATACCTCAAATAGCAAAACAAAGCAAGCTTAAACAACCTCCAACTCTATCTTTCCAACTCGCCCTTCACTACTTGGATGAAGCAAATCAACCTCCCTCGATGCCTAAACCAGATGTGATAACAAAAAATCATTTAGTATCACATTTAATGGCATTTCCAATATTAAACCATAATTAAACATCAATCCTACAAATTTTCAAAAATTTAGCCTTACCTTACTTTAAAATTAGAATTCCATTCTATTCCATTTAAATTAGTGTTTTAAGTTTATTTATATTATTAAAAACATTTTTTAATACATTTAAACCATTTACATTACAAAAACACATTCTTATAAACAAAATCCTAAAATGGCATAACCTTCCCCCATTGAAGGTTTTCCATTCCAACACAATCCATTAAACATTTCAAGCGTATTTTCATGACTTTTAACAATAAAAAACATGCTTAAACAAATAAAATCACACAATTCAACAACTTTGGAAAATTACTTTACCAAAACCCTAAATCTCCACTTCCATTCTCAAACTCCAACCAACCACAACCAAATCCAATATTTGTGTAACACCCCTATACCCCATATACGTACACCACATATACCCACATATGTAATATATGTATACCAGATACAAGAATATCACAGTGAATTTGAAGCAAACTAATCTTTAAAACTTTAACATCAAATCATCATTATAAATAGTAATAGATAAAAAAAATCCTTGTTAAAATACATATACATATATCTTCATTACACCCAAAGTTTATCCAAAACATTTGTTTAATAAGAAGTGGAATATACATATGTATATATTAAAATCAATATTTACAAAAACATAGAGTTTATACATGCTTGGCAGTGTGTCGCTGATCTTGACGTCCAAATATCAATGCTTCAAAAGGGATCACAAGCCTAGACTCGACTCGGTCTAGCTGAACTCTCCAGTTCAACCGGATCTACCCTGTCACCTACATGATAAATCACAATCGCGCTAAGCCAAAGGCTTAGTGGTACTAACCATGATAACAATATGATTCAATGTAATGCCAATGTCAAAATTCAAGAATTAGAAACAATATACAAGGATATCATATTTCATAACAATATATTTCATTATATTGTTCAATTATTTCATCATTCATTATTCACATTTAAAGCAAAGACAAGCATGGGCCCAAAAGAAACTAATATGCCATTCAAATTCCAAAGTTACTGTTTTGGTTCAATAATCACATTTATCAAGCCCTCAGGCGAATCATTATCACAATGAGAAACATCTCATATGTAACATCCCAACTAGGCTTCAAGGACTAGGCCCAACCAAGTTGAGCTCAGCATCAACCCAACTTGGCTTCAAGGACCAAGCCTAACCTAGCTTCAAGGGATTGTTACATTTAGTCATACCACCAATAACAAAACTCTAAAAATTGAATAACATACTCGGCACACAATTCTTTCATTATTTCATTATCAAATGTTTTCCCATTTTCTCATGATCATCTAGGCACAATGCCCTAAATATTTCATTTACATCATTATAGCCATCACTAATGGCTTCATGTATCATCATTAGGGTATACATAGCAAATTACATTAATCATACATTTTGAATCCTCAACATATATTTCACATAGTTTACATAATACAAATCATAGCACCATTCTCATACATCAACAATATAAGAGGTAACTTGACACATTTTCCAACCAAATGTGTTAAGTCCCAAAGTCATGTCAATGTATGCAATCATGTAAGGTTTGTACTTACCTCTAAGAGCAACACACACCAATCCAACAACCTCCTCTTTCAAGAATCCTTCAACACTTGGATTGGTTACCTCAAATCTCTTCAAAACCTAATCCAAATGTGATTATACATTCTCACTTAGTGATACACATTAGAAAATAAGGATAAGAACTAACTAGGGCAAACTCTACACATGACACACTCAACAACACGGGTATGTCCCTGATCATGCCCTAAACCCACAACACAAAAGCTTTGAAATGCTCAGTGACATGGGTGTGTCATTGCACGTGTCAATTCTCCCAACAACACAGTAGCTATGGCACGCTTAGTGACATGGGCGTGTCACTGAACGTGTCAATCCACCAACAATACAGTAGCTATGACACGCTCAGTGACATGGGCGCTTCACTGGACGTGTCAACTCTAATCCAACACAAAAGCTGTGACACGCTCAGTGACATGGGCTTGTCACTGCTCGTGTCACCCATACTGAAAATAGAACCAACGACACACCCAAAGACATGGACATGCTACTAGGCGTGTCAGGCCAAAAGCCTTAAATCAACACCAAAAATGCCACATCCAACAAACATCTTTCTTTTACCCTATACCACTCCAAACAAACTTAACCAAAACCATCAATATACCATAATAAACTTGAATAACATCAAAACAACTCAATTATATGCATCAACACACAATCATAATCATATTTTACAACTCAACACATACATAATCCACAACTCTTGTTTTCTTCACCAAACTTAACATTTTCTCCAAACCAACCCCAAAATCAAAGTTAATTAGACCAAACAACCTCAAACATAACAAAATCAACCATACATACATCTACAACAACCATTCACCAAACTCAAATGCGCAAACTCTAAAAGAACACAAAGAAACAAGTTGAAACTTACCAAAAGTAAAGAAAATCCTTAGAACTCCAACTTGATCACTGGAAACACCCTTCAATCTTTAGTAAGGAATCAAAAAAACCTCTCTTTCCCTTGATGAAGATGGTGGTGGCCGGCTATCCAAAAAGGAAGAAGAAGAAGTTGAAAATAGAAATGGTCAACTCCCCTTCACTAATAGCCATATGAATTTCTCTTTAAATCTCCACCAAGCAAATACATTGTTATAATAATATAATTCAAAATATCAACCTCCACCATCACTTAATTTCTAATTTAATAATCAAAATATCATTTGACCATTAAGTAAAAGTTGACTTGTATATGTTGTATATATCTTCATATATACAACATATACACACTTTCCTTTTTCCTTTCTTTTATCTTCTCACTTAATCAAATATACACTTAATATCATTTAATTCCATTTCAACAATAAAAATTCCAAAATTTTAGGGTATCTTTTGGGATATTACAATTCTCCTCCTCTACAAATAAATTTTGTCCTCGAAATTACCTGATCTTAAGTCTGGGATAATTGAGGATACTAGTCTCGCATCACTTGTTCACTCTCCCAAGTTGCCTCTTCCTTAGCATGATTCTTCCAAAGAACCTTCACAAGTAACACTTTCTTATTTCTCAACTCTTTTACTTCATGTGCCAAAATAGCCACTGGTTCTTCTTCAAAAGTCAAATTCGGACTCACCTCAATAGATTCCATTGATAAAACATGAGATGGGTCTGATCTGTACCTTTGTAGCATAGAGACATGGAAGACATCGTGAATTCTATCCAATTCAGGAGACAATGCTAGTCTATAAGTTTTGGGAAATTGAGGTGATTACCACTCTATTCCCTTAAACCAGATTAGTAGGAGAGCGAAAATAAATGCGGAATATTAACACAGAATTTGATAACGGAGTTCGGCCAATTATGCCTACGTCTCCGGAGCTGCTGCAGACTTCTATTAAGGAGAAAATACAATGTGTTTACAAACACTCACAACCCTCACTCAATTATGAACAAGAATTTTTCCTCACAAAATTCTCTCAAAGACACTCTCTTCTCTTTACTTCTTCAATTTTAAGTTGTATCTTCCAAATGAAGTGGATGGGTTTATATAGGCTTCAAAAACATGGGTTGGTGAAATTAGTCAATAAATTAGGCACCTCCATTTTTGACTTTAACAATTCCCCAAATTAGGCACCTCCACTTTTGACAATGTCCTAAATTAGGCACCTCCATTTTTGACAATCCCCTTAATTAGGCACCTCCATTTTTGACAAAAAATGGTTGGTGCCTACTTCTTTGACAATCTCCCACTTGAAGACTGATTTCAATCTGTCTTCACACCTTGATCAATGCAACAGCTCTTCTACGACCTTGATACTAGTGTAGGCCAACTGAAGCTGAGCACAACTTCAGTTTATCAATAGTCACCGTCTTCGTCAACATGTCTGCCGGATTTTGAGTTCCACTAATCTTCTCAAGTTTCAAAATCCCATCTTCCAGAAGTGACCTGATAAAGTGATACCGCAACTGTATGTGCTTTGTTCTGGCATGAAAAGACGGATTCTTCGCTAGATGTATGGCACTCTGACTGTCACAATACAAGACATTATTTTCTTGCTTATTGCCCAACTCCTCCAAGAAACCTTGGAGCCAAACCATTTCTTTGCTGGCTTCCGTGACAGCGACATATTCTGCTTCAGTTGTGGAGAGAGCAACTATCTTCTGTAATTGAGAGACCCAGCTCACTGCGGTACCTCCTAGAGTATAGACATACCCTGTAGTGCTCTTTCTAACGTCAACATTTCCAGCTAAGTCAGCATCCACATAACCTGCTAGTGTCGTATCTCCACTTTTAAAACAAAGCGCCTTATCTGTGGTACCTCGAAGATATCTGAGAATCCATTTGACTGCTTCCCAGTGTGCCTTGCCTGGATTATTCATGTACCTGCTAATAGCTCCCACTGCTTGAGCAATATCTGGTCTGGTACAAACCATGGCATACATCAAACTCCCAATTGCTGAGGCATATGGCACCTTCGTCATGTGTGCACGTTCCTCCTCCGTCTTCGGTGACTGTTCTTTGGAGAGTCTGAAATGAACACCTAAAGGTGTGCTCACTGATTTAGCATCTTGCATGTTGAATCTGGCTAGTACTTTGTTTATGTACTCAGCCTGTGATAACATCAAAGTCCCCGACTTCATGTCTCTCTTGATCCTCATTCCAAGAATCTGCTTTGCAGCACCCAGATCTTTCATTGCAAACTGTTTTGACAATTTCTGCTTTAAATTTTTAATCTCTTGCATGTCTAAACCTGCAACGAGCATATCATCGACGTATAACAATAAAATAATAAAGCTATTGTCAAACTTTTTGATGTAGCAACAATGATCTGCTTGGCATCTTGTGAAACCGCCGCTGCTCATAAAACTATCAAACTTTCTGTACCACTGTCTAGGAGCTTGTTTCAGACCATATAAACTCTTCTTCAACTTGCACACTAGATTTTTCTTGTCTGCCTTAATGAAGCCTTCTGGTTGCTTCATGTAGATCTCTTCCTCCAAATCTCCATGAAGGAATGCTGTCTTTACATCTAATTGTTCAAGATGTAAATTTTCTGCGGCTACAATTTTCAATACCAGTCTGATTGTCGTAAGCTTCACGACTGGAGAGAAAATTTCAGTATAGTCAATACCTTCCTTTTGTTGAAAACCTTTTACAACCAATCTTGCTTTGTAGCGTTTACTTCCATCATGCTCTTCTTTGATCCTATAAATCCACTTGTTGTGGAGTGCTTTCTTGCCTTGTGGTAGTTCAGCTAATTCCCATGTATGATTTGACATGAGTGAGTCCATCTCATCTTTCATGGCAGACTCCCACTTGATTGAATCCTCTACTTGTATTGCTTCATCGTAGCACTCTGGTTCACCATTGTCTGTCAGCAACAAGTAATGCAAAGAAGGCGAGTAACGTTGGATTGGTCTTGTAATTCTGGAGGAGCGCCTCAATTCCGGCGTGCTTGGCTCCTCTACTTCAGGACTATTCTGAACATCATTTCCAGAAATATCCTCGAACTCAGCAAATTCCTTATTTTCAACATCTATCTTGGAGCTATTTGATTCTGCATTTAATCTGTCTTTGTACATCACATTCTCATTGAATATGACATCCCGGCTTCTAATGATCTTGCGATTTTCATAATCCCAAAACCGATAACCGAACTCATCACCACCATATCCAACAAAGACACATTTGTTTGACTTGGCATCCAATTTACTTCTTCCAGTAGAATCTATATGTATGTAAGAGATACAACCAAACACTCTTAAGTGTGAAAGGTTTACCTCTTTTTTGCTCCATGCTTCCTCTGGTATTCCACCATCCAGAGGTACTGAAGGCCCACGGTTGATTATTAGGTAGGCAGCGGTGTTGACAGCTTCAGCCCATAAATTCTTGGGCAAGTCAGCATGTATCCTCATGCTTCTGGCACGTTCATTCAGAGTTCTGTTCATGCGCTCAGCTACGCCATTCTGTTGCGGTGTCATGGGAACTATTTTCTCCATCTTGATTCCGCTGTTTGCGCAAAATTCTCTGAATCTTCTATCTCTGTACTCTCCTCCATTGTCAGACCTCAATCGTTTGACTTTCAAACCAGTTTCATTTTCTACCATGGCCTTCCATTTTCTGAATGTATCAAAGACTTCTGATTTCTTCTTCAGAAAATACACCCATACCTTTCTTGTTGAATCGTCAATGAATGTGACGTAATACAATGAGCCTGCAAGAGATGGAATTGGAGACGGTCCCCATACATCGGTATGGACCAACTCTAATTTTTCTGCTTTGGATGTCTTGCCAATCTTTGAAAAACTGACCTTCTTTTGTTTTTCAAAGATACAATCTTCACATAGGCCGACATTGATACTTTTCAGTTCCGGCAACTTTCCTTTTGACAAAAGCGTCTTCATCCCTTTCTCGCTCATATGACCAAGCCTTTGGTGCCATAGGTTTGATTTTTCATCTGCATCTGCTACTGAAATAACATTCTCTAAGTTTGAGGTTTCATAGAGAGTGCCAGTTTTCTTACCACGAGCAATGACAAGTGCTCCTTTGGTAATCTTCCATTCACCGCTTTTGAAGGTTGTACCATAACCATCTTCATCAAGTTGTCCTACAGAGAGCAAATT
This sequence comes from Garcia nutans, assembly GCA_947685225.1. Lineage (NCBI taxonomy): Eukaryota > Viridiplantae > Streptophyta > Magnoliopsida > Malpighiales > Euphorbiaceae > Garcia > Garcia nutans. Next base: position 8,402,858 of record CANTUV010000013.1, read on the forward strand.
CCTTTTAAGACCAGGAATATGTCTTACTCCTTGCAGCTTCCAGATATTCCCGTTTGACAACTTTAATCGGACATCCCCTTTTCCTACGATCTTTAAGGTTTCATCATCAGCTAGATGAACCTTCCCGAAATCACCACTGACATAGTTGTCCATGATTTCTTGGCATGGAGTGGCGTGAAAAGATGCCCCAGAATCTAAAATCCATGATTCAATTAGACTGTTGACACTTAGAATCATGGCATCACCTGCTTCCTCGGTCACATTTGCAGATCCCTGTGAACCGCTATCTTTCTTTGGCGCTCGGCAATCTTTCTTAAAATGACCCTTCTTGCCGCAGTTATAACACTTGAAATCTTTTTTCCCCAATCTAGATTTGTCTCTTCTAGATTTTGATCTGCCACGATTTGAACTTTTTTCTAAAGTTCTCCCTCTAGATTCTGTGTGTAAAGCTGAAGAGGTAGATGCTTCACCCAATTCTCTTCGTCGAATTTCTTCACTCAACACCAGATCCCGAACATCATCGAATTTTAATTTGGTTTTTCCCGATGAGCTGCTGACCGCTGTAACGGTAGCATTCCAACTATCTGGTAGAGATGATAAGAGAATTAAAGCCCGAATTTCAGCATCAAATTCAATTTCTACTGAACTCAACTGGGTTGTGATTGTGTTGAATTCATTCAGATGTTGGGCTACTGATGCCCCTTCTGCCATTTGCAAATTGAATAACCACTTCATCAAATGAACTTTGTTTGAAGCTGATGGCTTTTCATACATGTTGGAGAGAGCCGCCATTAGACCTGCTGTGGTCTTTTCTTTGGCGATGTTGAAAGCAACATTTCGTGATAATGTCAATCGAATAACTCCAAGGGCTTGTCTGTCGAGAAGATTCCATTCTTCATCTTTCATGCCTTCTGGCTTTATTCCTGAGAGAGGTTGATATAACTTTTTCTGGTACAGATAATCTTCAATCTGCATCTTCCAGAAGCCAAAGTCCGTACCGTCGAACTTTTCAATTCTCACTTTTCCTTCATCTGCAGCCATCGCTCCTACTTGAATCTGGACTCCTTTGGATCGTTTCTGACTGTTTCTGCAAACCACTGTGTACTAGGACACCTTTGTCGACAAATCAGAACGGCCGACAAAATTTCACTATTCATGAAATTCACTATTCACGTGAATAGTAATCTTGCAAAAAATTGAGAGAATTTATCACCCAAAGCTCTGATACCAGTTGTTGGGAAATTGAGGTGATTACCACTCTATTCCCTTAAACCAGATTAGTAGGAGAGCGAAAATAAATGCGGAATATTAACACAGAATTTGATAACGGAGTTCGGCCAATTATGCCTACGTCTCCGGAGCTGCTGCAGACTTTTATTAAGGAGAAAATACAATGTGTTTACAAACACTCACAACCCTCACTCAATTATGAACAAGAATTTTTCCTCACAAAATTCTCTCAAAGACACTCTCTTCTCTTTACTTCTTCAATTTTAAGTTGTATCTTCCAAATGAAGTGGATGGGTTTATATAGGCTTCAAAAACATGGGTTGGTGAAATTAGTCAATAAATTAGGCACCTCCATTTTTGACTTTAACAATTCCCCAAATTAGGCACCTCCACTTTTGATAATGTCCTAAATTAGGCACCTCCATTTTTGACAATCCCCTTAATTAGGCACCTCCATTTTTGACAAAAAATGGTTGGTGCCTACTTCTTTGACAATAAGCAACTGGTCCAACTCTTTCCAATACTTCATAAGGTCCAATGAAACGAGGACTCAGCTTCCCTTTGTGGCCAAATCTCAAAATTTTCTTCCAAGGAGACACTTTCAAAAATACTTTATCTCCAATACTGAACTCTATGTCTCTTCTCTTCAAATCTGAATAAGATTTTTGTCGGTCTGAGGCTACTTTCAATTGATCCTGAATTATCTTTACTTTCTCTTCCGTTTCTTTAATTAAATTAGGACCAATCAACTTACCTTCTCCAACTTCACCCCAACATAGAGGCATCTTGCATATTCTACCATACAAATGCCTCAAAAGATGCCATTTTAATACTGCACTTATGACTATTATTATAAGCAACTTCCATCAATGGCAAAAATCTGTCCCAACTCCTAGAAAAATCAATAACACAACTTCTCAACATATCCTCTAGAATCTGTATCACCCTCTCTGACTGCCAATCTATCTGAGGATGGAAAGCAGTGCTAAAATGTAACCAAGAACCCAAAACATCATGTAAACTTTTCCAAAACCTTAAAGTAAACCGAGGATCTCGATCAGACACTATAGAAATTGGGATTCCATGCAACCTCACTATCTCTCTGATATACAGCTCAGCCAATTTCTCAAGAGAATAGTCCATTCTAACTGGAAGAAAATGAGCTATCTTCGTCAACCAATCATCAATCACACAGATAGCATCATGCTTCTTCTGAGTCGATGGCAAACCAGTCACAAAATCCATTATCACTCGTTCCCATTTCACTCTAAAGGTTGGAGCTTAGTGCTCGGCCTTCACTCTCTGACATGTGAGACACTTGGATACAAACTCTGCTATGTCCCTCTTCATAACTGACCACCAATAATGTTGCTTCAAATCATGATACATCTTAGTACTCCCAGGGTGCATAGCAAAAGTCGACCGATGTGCTTCCTCAAAAATAATCTTTTTCAATTTTGCATCATTAGAAACACACAATCTATCTTTGTACCAAAGGCTACCATCATCTCTCAGATGGAAATCTCGGCTCTCCCCCTTTTGGCAATCCAAAACAACTTTCTGAATTTTCTCATATGTCAACTAAGTGTAGACCCTTAATTTTTCACCCAGTCCGGTTCAATATATTTTGTTTGGTCTAAAATAATTTTTGTGTTGTCTAATATATTTTAATTGGTCCAAAATAATTTTTGTTATCTTAATTAAATAATTTTTACTTTAGTATCTAATTTTTATTAATAAAAAATAAAATAAACAAATAAAAAAAAATAAAAATAATCGGCGACGGAAAAATCAGCGACGAAAAAATCGGTGACGAAAAAATTGTCGCCGAAAGTCAGCGCGGGCCTGTGGACATTTCGCCCACAAAAGTTGCCTGCAGGCAAAATGGCCCGCAGGCCTGTTTCGCCAGCTGCGGCAGCTTTTTCGCCAGTGCAATTTTTCCGCAGCAATTTTTTTTCTCCAGCGAAATTTTCTGACTCAAATTTTTTGAAGCCAAATGCAATTAGGTTTCGGTTTCCGTTTCTTAATAAATAATGTATGCCATGAGCAACTAGGAAAAAACCATAAAAACTTCTATAAATAAGGAGGCAGAGGGAGAAAAAAAATCAGAAATTGGGGCAGAAACTGGAACAAAAGTGGAAACCGAATCTGTGAAGGAAAACGGTAATCAAATCTGACTTTTTGAGAGACGAAGAAGAAAAGCATTAAGAAATCAACAAAGGTAGCAACTGCCTTTGTTTTTGTTCATCCAAGAAAAATGATTTTTGGAGGAACCATCAAAAAGAGGTATGTATTAAATTCTTTTTGTTATATTTTTCACAGTAGCTTAGATTATGAAATTGTGGCTTTCAAAATCAAAAACCCTAGAACTTTAATTTAGTTTTTCTAAAGTTAAAAACACTAGTTCATTGCTTTATTTTCCAAAAAGACTTAAAATTGTTATTTTTACTTCTTCAAAATCTTTAAACCCTAATTGAACATGTTTTTCAATGAAACCAAAATTTGATTTTGTTTCTTACAACAAACCCTAAAAACACCTTTTTTTTTATTTATATAAACCTTAAATCATTGGTCTACTTTCATAAAATTATCAATTGCTTTTTTCCAAATTCTAAAAATCCTAAGCATCCACCGAAACCCTAATTCTAAAACACTAAACCCAAATGCAACTTCCAAACCTAAAATAGTGAACCCTAATCCCTTTAAAACCTTAAACCCTAATTTTTTCTAAACTCTAATCCTTTAAAACTTTAAAAACCATAAAAATACAAATATTTTAATTTCACACAGTAAACTTGAAACCATAAATCAAAAGTATTTTAAAGAGTCCAAATCTTAATCAAAGAATCTTATCAACCTTTTAAATCATAAAGCTCTGATTTATTTTAATTCCATTAAAATCACAGCAGCCTAAATTTCATAAATTCCAAAACCCTAAACACATGAAATAAAGAACTCTAAATGGAAATAGTAGTTATAATTTAGATGTTTATTTGCCTTATTTAATTCTATATTTGATTATGCCTTGATTTATTTTATATGCTTTAATTTATTTAAGTTCAATGCTTGGTTTATTTAATTTATCATGATTGTTTATTTTCTATTGATGTTTAATACCTTTGATGAATGATTTGTTTATGATGAATGGTTATTTATTTAGATTTCCAAATGTTGTAAGAGGTATGTTTCCACTTGGTGGGTACCTCATTAGTTAAATATCATGTAATTTAATTTGCTTTCCTATTTTAGAACCTATGTAAAGGACATGTTTCTACCTTTCAGTGGGTGTCCTATTTAGGCATGTGATATAAGGACATGTTTCCATCTTCGGATGGGTGTCCATTTATTTGTTTTGCTTGGACATTGTTTTGATTTTTTAATATATCGATGCTTTATTTCAATTATTGTGTGTGATATGGATAATATTGTTATATTTAAGAATTTTATAATATTAAGACCTGTAAAGGAGGCCAGTTCCAATGAACCAGGCATTGTGGGGGTGCTGGGGCCATATCGCACCTTCCCCACACGTACTCAACTTTCTGAACCCATTAAGGGGTTGGGGATTCCTTAGGAATCGAGTCATCCACCCCTTTCTTTTTCCCGGCCAGTCCGAGTGGCGACTCCATTTTCTTCAGACTTAGGTCCATGTTCTCTAAGGCCTCGGGCCTAAACAGTGCCAAAGTCGTAAGAACCATTCCACCGGGAGTGGGGACGAAAATCCCCGCTCACAGTGGTGAATCCACTGGGGATAAGAGAAGTTGATTCCATTGGTCTTTATATTATTCTATTCTTTCTTATAATGGTATTATCCATTACATCATATTAGATTGTATCGTGTACGTGAGTTAGGATGCCCGTGTTACCCGTGTTATGTTATGTAAGGGATACCATACTTTCACTCAAGGTATGGAGATCGTGCATGGCATAACCACTCATAGCCTCGTACCATTTGGTTTATACTTGCTATGGGAACCTAAGCCTTGTTACCCAAAGACTAAAGCTCATGCAATTGGCCTAGTTACTTTCCTTAGGTTTTTACCCCAAATGCATGTTGTTTGACTATGGTTAATTTATCTTAGTCTAAATCATGGCTTATTTGGTTTGTTCTTTTTCTAATATGACCTAAGTATATTGTAGGCTCAAAATAAACTTTTCTTTAAAGTCCAAAAGACCAAAGCTATTTTCAAAATTTTTCAAGATGGTCTTTGGACATAAGACTTTTCTAAAAACAAATAAAAAATTCTTTGGCCCATGGCCCAAATACTAAGCCCAAAATCCATTTTTCTAAAATCTTTTGCAAAGGGCTTAGAAACGAAACTATTTTCACCCAACCTTTTCTTACAAAGAGCTTGCAAAAATATTTAGGCCAATTATGAAATACCAAAAATCAATTGTGGGCCTAATTTACACTAAGAATAAATTAACCATGGGCTTGTTTTTGGCATGAATCATTAGTTACCTTTTTCAAGTGAGAAATCTATTTATGATAAACCTCTTAATTTCATTTTAATCCAATATAGCATAAAAGCTACTATAGTTAGTTGAACGGATTAAAACCTAATTAATGGGAATTACTATGAATGGATTTCCATTTTCGAAAATAAAACTATTGGTTGAAACATCCGAGGGAATTATTCGAAAGCAAGATACCCCATGCTGGTATTTTGTTAACCATATACCTAGGAAAAGAGACTAGCCATTCGTGTGTGGATGTTATAAGGTTGGAAGGAACGTCCTATTCGTCCTTGTTTGTCTATTGTTTGTGCATACATGCATACATTTACATCTCATATCATTGATCCTCTCTGGCTCACAGCCCTAGATTACGATAGCACAAAAGCTTATGACAATCCGACCTATGCCGAAAGCGAAGAATCTAGCAACGACTCAATCACTTGCTCGCCAAAAGCAGTGGAACCCGAACAAATTCAAAGAATGGTGGATGAAGCCCTCAATGCTAAAAATGGAAGAAATAAAAGAGGCCCTAGTTGGAACCATGAAGAACCAATTGACTGCAATATTAGAAAATCATGCCGAGGCATCTGCTAGCACTAAGAAGCCAAAGGACAATGGGAAGGCTAAAATTGGTGAAGTAGCTTTTGATGATGATAAGGTGTTCATTGATGATGATGATTGGGCTTAATACTACCAAGATCCTCAAGACAAAAAGGAGTCGAAGGTTGTTGAGAAGGCAACTGTTGAAAAGACCGAAACATCTGATGTTGAGAAGATGATTGCTGATTTAGAAAAGAAATTTGAGAAGAAGCTGAAAACCGAAGAGATGTCTGAAGTTGACGAGTTATTCGAGCTAGATGAAGAAGTTCCGTACAAGTTCAAGATGCCATCTTTTGTGAAGTGTGATGGTACTGGAAAGCCCCACCTCCATGTGAAGCAATATATCACTACCATGCAATATGCCTGAGCTACTAAGGTTCAAACCCTAAGGTACTTCATGCTCTCATTGGGTCTTATTGTAAAAACTTGGTTCAATACCTTGGAAGAAGGAACACAAAAGAGTTGGGATCTGCTATACAAAGCTTTCATTCAGCAATATGGGTACAATGTTGAAATGGAAGTTACCTTAATGGAAGTTGAGTCCATTAGGCAACGACCAAATGAAAGTTTTGTGGACTATGTGAAGAGATGGAGAAACAAGGCCGCTTTGCTCAAGAAAAGGCCTGATGAATATGATCAAATAAGGATGATCGTGAGAGGCGTCCTGCCCAATCTCCGTGAAAGGATGTCTCACACCCTTATAAGGGATTTCAAAGATCTTCTCCAAGCCGGTCTGCAAATTGAAGAGTGGGAAAGAGAGAAGAACCATTTTTTAATAAAAAGGTATGAGAAAGGGAATTATCAGCCTAGCAATCAAAGCACACAAAAAGAAGTTGATGTTAATGCGACTAGTCAAGGAAATAAAAGACAATTCTCAGAATTGGGGAAACCTCTATCTTGGGTTTTTAGCAAGTTGCAAAAGAAAGTGTTGTTGCAACCATTAGCTCCTCGACCACTACATAATCCACTACCACCAAACTTCAATGCCAAGGCCTTCGTCAATTTCATCAAATGCGAGGGCATGAAATAGATAAATGTGCTCATCTAGGGCATGAGATCCAAGACCTAATCGATAGTGGCAAGCTACCCGAGCCAGATAAGCCCAATACAAAAACAACCCTTTGCCTAAATTTGGAAGAGCGCCTCCACCAGCAACATTCATAGTAGGAAAAGGATTAGAAGAGGATTTTGTTTTATCATCCTTTCAAGATGGGAATATTGAAAGGGAAAGAAGCTTAAACTCAACAAACTTTCCTTAGCTTGAATAATGCTTTTCAATTTTACTTTCTTTAATATTTAAATTGGAACAATCGTGTTTTTCAAATTTAAATTTGTTTGAATAAATTACTTTTATAAAAAATTTTGTTGGTCCTTGTTCATTTTGGTGCTAAACCAATGAGGAATCTAGCTTGATAATTCATGAATTAATATATCTATGCATCATGATTCGAATGACTTTACTAGATAAGGGAATTGCTCTATAGCATTGAGTTGTGTATGCTTACTTAGAGGGGGCTCCTGCATAATTATCTTTGTCTAGATCCTATTCAGTCTTAGAACATGCTTTGACAAACTTTCGAGGTGAAATTGTACTCTGCTTATTTAAGAGAGAGATGATCTAGGCATTATTTGGTTAGACAACAACTAGTATCCACCCTATTAATTATCAATTCCTAGTTGTCCCTTTGAGCCTTCATAAAATTTTAGCTTTCTTTTAATTGGCATATAACCCCAACAACCTACCTTGAGCTGTTGTGATACCTTTGAAAAGTCTTATGATCACTAAGATGAAGAGGCAAGAAGTTCAAAAGAAAGCAATGATTAGTCAAGATCATGAAGATAGTTGAAGCTCTCAAGACCATAAGGATAGTTGATGTTTTCAAGACCATAAGGATAGTTAATGTTCTCAAAACCATAAGGGTAGTTGAAGTTCCCTTAATATCTCCAATACAACATCGAAGTAACAAATGATTTATCCCTGTTAAAGAAGATTTATGTTACTCCACTCATCCATTATTGGAAGCCCAAGTTAGTACAAACAAGATAACTCTTTTAGAGCTAGAACAAAAAAACAAAAGAAAAGAAAAAAAGAAGGCAAAAAAAAAGGAAAAGAAAAAAGAAGAAGAAAAAAAAAGAGAAAAAAAAGAAGAAAAAAGGAAAAGAAAAAAGAAGAAAAATAAAACCTGAAAGGGCAGTTCAGAAAGCCAACTGAGTTCTCTTTTACCTAAAGCAGCGAAAGGCTTCCATTTGGTTCATAAAGACATTTTTACTTGAGTTGGTCCAACCCAACCAAAGATTCAATCAAAATTGGAGGAAAAAGGAGGAAGACCATCCAGTTCTTGAAAGTTTTGTACTTGATAGTCCTACAAGGAAGAAGGACCAAATGATAAAATGCTCAAAGAAAGGGAAGAGTAAGGAAAATAAAGAGAAAGAAAAGGGAAGAGTAAGAAAAATAAAAAGAAAGAAAATGAGAAGAACAAAAGAAATTTGAGTACCAAACTTTTTTTCAAGGGCAAAGACTGTTCCAATCAAGATCTAGATTAATGCCAAGAAGATAAAAGGAATTTGGAGTCTAGCAAGATTGCTCCCAAGCTGCCTAAAGTTCCAACAAGAAATTTGTAGTGTGAAGGTTTGTCCTTTATGTCACACCAGCTTCAATCTCAAAATGGCCTTCATTTAAACATGTGTGTAACACCCCCAAATCCAATGCACACACACTACAAACACAACAATGTAGCATAAGTGCACCAAACATAGGGATGCTACGATTTCCTTAGCATTCAAAACACTTTAAAACTTGATACAATACCCTTATCATTATACATTATAGAAAAATAGATCATTTACTTATAAAACAAAAACATAATAGCTATCTATATATATATATATACATTTATAAATTACACAGCGGAAGTTATAAAATATGTACATATATGAAAACATTTGAATACATATTTACCATTATACATATATTTACATTATCAACAATACTTTACACAATATAAAAGATTTATACATGATTGGCAAGTCAGCTCTGATCTTTAAGCTCCCAAAATCAACTCTTCAATGTCTACTCTCACTCGGTCTCGAAGAGCTCTCGGGTTCGATTCTATCAGTTCTATCACCTGCGCGATTAAACACTATCGCGCTAAGCCAAGGGCTTAGTAAGATAAAACATGCAATCGATATGCTTAGATGCTATACAATGCCAATTCTGATTTATATCATATATGTAACAACATAGATGCAAAGCTAACAACATACCTTTACATTTCATAACCTAACATACATATATGTATCTCACAATTCAACATCTTTGCATATACTTTATTAGTTAATCATTTAATCATCCATGAACAACACTAAGCAAAGACAAGCATGGGCCCAAGACACACTAATATGCCATTCAATTTTCAGAGTTAATGCTTTGGTTTTGTTATCACATTTATCAATATCAATATCATATACCCAACTAGGCTTCAAGGATTAAGTTCAACCAAGCTTCAAGGGGAGCAAAGCATGCTAAGCATCAACCCAACTTGGCTTCAAGAACTAACCCAACCTAGCTTCAAGGGTTGTAACATCTCAATTAGGCTTCAAGGATTCAATCCAACCTAACTTCAAGAGATTGTTACTATCATTAGGCATGCCACCAACAACAAACTCTGAAAATGGAATAACACATTAGCCACACAATCCATTTAGTTCTCATTCTCAATTCTCATTATCATTTAGGCAAACATGCCTCATTTATCTCCATTGAATCACCTTAGCCAATAACAATGGCTTCACATTTCATTTCACAATATAACACTTCATTATTCAAGTGTATATTTATCTCACATAGCATCATTCATAAATATCAACATTTCATTCCATATTAATCATGAAACACATTATCACTCACAATGCATAATATAACAAGGCTCAATCTCAACAATGCAAGAACAATATATATATAATTCATAGCTTTAGGATCATTCACAAGTGTTTTTAATTCATTCCTTGGTTTAAGTATGTTTATGTTTAGGTTTAGAGGCCAAACTACCTTTGAAGAATCTAAACTATGCAAACAAGAACAAAGAAATCAAGCAACATTCAATTCATTTGTGGGACACGCCCAACTCACTTGAAGGACACGCCCAACCTAGTTGAGGAACACGCCCGTGTCTTTAACAATAAAAGAGGCAGTAGCCAATTCAAATAATTGACACGCCCAGCACCTTTGATGGACACGCCCGTGTCACTAAAACCAAAAGAGACAGTAGCCAATCCAAATAATTGACACGCCCACTCACCTAAATTGCTTTTGGCCGTGTCACCAAATCACAAAACATTAACTAAAACCAACACTTTCTCAATTGCACTCAAACACAATATTCATCATATAACATATTTCACATGAACATAATCAATGTTCTAAACACATATTCATCACAAAAACCACTTCATCACACATTAATATCACAATTAAACACATATTCACCACAAAACCCTAAAACCAACATCCTTCTCCATCCATCCAAATCAACAACCACCATTTCCAACAACAACTTCCAATTAAACTCATAACTTAAAATTAGTTTAACACTTGAAAACACAACACAACACATCTCAAATTCACTAAATCACAAAATCACCAAACCCTAATTCACTTCCAATACAACTTCCAAATAAGTAAAAAAAAAACAAGAGAATACTTACTTACAAAGAAGAAATTCCACAAATCCCTTGTCAAATCCTTTGATTGCTTCTTCAATTTGCTTCTATCATCAAGAACACTTCTTTTTCTCTTTTCAATTTGGAGAGCCGGCCACCTCTTGAAGAAAGAAGACAATGATCAAGATACAAAGTCAAATTTTGCTTTTAATCTCCACCAAGTGTTCTTATCCAAGCAATTACTAAAACACCCTCAATCATATAACTAACCTTTGTCTCATATAAGTCCTTATATGTAATTTCATTAACAACCAAAAATATCTTCTTCCACTTAACCATCACCTTGACTCTTCATTTGACCACTTTATATGTTATATATATCATCATATACACAACATATACATTTGTCTCTAAACCCTATTTCTTTCTCCAAAACACATATGTACAAGCATTCTCATCCCAATTTCTTTTCTTATCCCATCATATACATTCAATTCAATTTAACAATAACAATAACAACAACAACAACAATATAATCAAAACTTCTAAGCCACATACGAGGATATTACAATTCTCCCCCTCTAAAAAGAAAATTTCGTCCTCGAAATTACCTGAAATTAACTCTGAAACAACTGAGGATATTGCTCTCGCATCGTTTGCTCATTTTCCCAAGTTGCTTCTTCTTTCCCATGGTTCTTCCAAAGAATTTTCACCAATGGCACTCTCTTGTTTCTCAATTCTTTCACATCACGTGCCAAGATAGCAACTGGTTCCTCTTCAAAAGTCAAGTCTGGGCTCACTTCAATTGATTCAAATGGCAACACATGAGATGGATCTGACCTGTACCTCCTCAACATGGAAACATGGAATACATTATGAATACGATCCAACTCAGGTGGTAAAGCAAGTCGATAAGCAACTGGCCCAACTCTTTCTAACACTTCATACGGCCCAATGAAACGAGGACTCAATTTTCCTTTCCGACCGAACCTCAAAATCTTTTTCCAAGGAGACACTTTCAAAAATACCTTATCTCCAACATCGAACTGAATGTCTCTCCTTTTCAGATCTGCATAAGACTTCTGTCGGTCTGAAGCTGCTTTTAACCTGCCTCGAATCAATTTTACTTTCTCTTCAGTTTCTTGAATCAAATCAGGACCAACCAACTTATTATCTCCAAGCTCATTCCAACAAAGAGGTGTCCTACACCGTCTGCCATACAATGCTTCGAATGGTGCCATACCAATGCTGGATTGGTGACTGTTGTTGTAAGCAAACTCCACAAGAGGTAAAAACCTATCCCAACTTCCAGAGAAATCGATGACACGGCTTCTCAACATATCTTCAAGAATTTGTATCACCCTCTCTGACTGTCCATCAGTTTGTGGATGAAAAGCAGTACTGAAGTGCAGTCGAGAACCCAAAGCATTATGCAAACTCTTCCAAAATCTTGAAGTAAACCTGGGATCTCGATCAGACACTAAAGAAGTTGGAACACCATGCAGTTTCACAATCTCCTGGATATACAGCTCAGCCAACCTCTCCAAAGAGTAATCCATCCGCACCAGAAGGAAATGAGCTGTCTTAGTCAATCTATCCACAATCACCCAAATGGCATCATGTTTCCTTTGTGTCAATGGCAAACCAGACACAAAGTCCATTGTCACTCTTTCCCACTTCCATTCAGGCACTGACAACGGTTGAAGCAACCCGGTTGGAACTTGATGCTCTGCTTTAACTTTCTGACAAGTGAGACATTTCGATATAAACTCAGCAATGTCTCTCTTCAACCCAATCCACCAATAATGTTGTCTCAAATCATTATACATCTTCGTACTACTCGGATGCATAGCAAACACTGACTGATGTGCTTCTTCTAAAATGACTCTTTTCAAATCAACATCATCGGGTACACACAATCGGTTCTTAAACCAGAGACTCCCATCATCTCTCACAACAAAATCTCTAGTCTTCCCAATCTTGCAATCTGAAATAATCTTCTGAATCTTCATATCAATCAACTGAGACTCTTTGATTTGATCTAACAAAACTGGCTTCAATTGCAACCGTGCCAACAATGCACCATCATCACAAGGTATAAAACTGGCATGCAAAGCTCTCAACTCAACAAGCAACGAGAGCGAGAAAACAGTTAAACCTGCTAAAGACTTCCGACTCAAGGCATCAGCAACAACATTTGCTTTACCTGGATGATAGTCAATCAAGCAGTCGTAGTCTTTAATCAATTCCAACCATCTCCTCTGACGAAGATTGAGTTCTTTCTGGACACCCAGATACTTCAAACTCTTGTGATCAGTGTAGATGAAACATTTTTCCCCAAATAAATAATGGCGCCAAATCTTTAATGCAAACACAATGGCAGCCAATTCCAAATCATGGGTCGGATAGTTAAGCTCATGCGGTTTCAACTGTCGAGATGCATAAGCTATAACTTTCCCTTCCTGCATCAATACACATCCCAAACCTCTATGTGAAGCATCACTGTAGATCACATATGGTTTGCCTTCAACAGGTAAAGTTAAAACAGGCGCTTGGGTTAACATTTCTCTCAACTGCTCAAAGCTAGCCTGACACTGATCCGTCCACACAAATCTCACTCCCTTACGAAGTAATCTGGTGAGTGGAGTAGCTATTAAAGAAAACCCTTTTACAAACCGCCGGTAATAGCCTGCCAAACCCAGAAAACTTCTAATCTCTGTCACAGACTTGGGTGGACTCCAATTCAGAATAGCTTCAACTTTACTTGGATCAACTCTAATGCCTTCCGCTGAAACAATATGTCCGAGAAAAGCAACTTGATCCAACCAGAACTCACACTTCGACAATTTGGCAAATAACTGCTTTTCTCTCAAAATCTGCAACACAATCCACAGATGCATATCATGTTCCTCTTCATTCCGCAAATACACTAGAATGTCATCGATGAAGACCACAACAAACTGATCCAGATAGGGCCTGAACACCCTATTCATCAAATCCATGAAAGCTGCAGGTGCATTCGTCAGACCAAAAGGCATAACTAAAAATTCATAGTGCCCATACCTGGTCCTGAAAGCTGTCTTCGGAACATCTTCAGCTCTGACTCTCAGCTAATGGTACCCAGATCTCAGATCAATTTTGGAAAACACAGCTGCACCCTTCAACTGATCAAAGAGATCATCGATTCTAGGCAAAGGATATTTATTCTTAATGGTCACTTTGTTCAATTGCCTATAATCGATACATAACCTCATAGTACCATCTTTCTTCTTCACAAATAGCACAGGAGCTCCCCAAGGAGAAACACTGGGGCGAATAAATCCTTTGTCCAACAACTCCTGTAATTGCACTTTTAACTCCCTCAATTCTGCTGGTGCCATTCTATAAAGAGTAATAGAGATAGGAGTGGTACCAGGTAACAATTCAATACCAAACTCCACCTCTCTCTCTGGAGGCAATCCAGGCAACTCCTCTGGAAACACATCAGGGAACTCAGCAACTGTGGCAATGCTATCAATGGGAAAACCCTTCACTCTAGTATCTATCACATGAGAGAGATAGGCTTCACACCCCTTTCTAATCAACCTCCTGGCTGCAACAGCTGAAACAAATAAGGAGGCTAGCTGTTCCTGCTCATTAGATACTATCACCTCTCTATCATCACCCGTTCTCAAAGAAACAATTTTCTTTTTACAATCCACCACAGCTCCATGTCGAGATAGCCAATCCATACCTAAGATCACATCATATTCCTTAAATGGCATCTCAATCAAATCTCCAAGGAACTCCTCACCCTGCACTCTCACTACACTATCCCGGTGCACCTTACTCACAACCACACTATACCCTAACGGATTTGTCACCAACACATCAAATCCTAGGGACTCAGCATGCACATCAGATACAGGCAGAACAGATACACTAACATATGAATGCGTGGAACCCGGATCAATCAAAGCAAGTACTGGAGTATTAAATAAAGAAAAAGTACCAGCTATGACTGCCGATGCATCTAGCTGCCTCTGCATAACATATATCCTCTGGGAAGAACCAACCTCCTCTGGTCTACCCTCTCTGGATGCAGCACCTCCTCTAGAACTGAACCCTGGCCTACCTCCTCGGCTGACACCTCTGCCTCCTCTACCTCCTCTCACACTAGCTCGAGAAGCAGCAGAATCAACTGGCATCTGCTCTTGCCTCTCAGGGCAATCTCTCACAAAGTGGTCTGGTGATCCACACCTGAAGCATACCCCTGCAACACCAGCCTTCCAACAAGGACCACCATGTGGCCTCCCACAATGGATGCAGATGGGAAGAGTGGATCTCCGAATCATCGGGGTCGGAGCACTAGCCACTGAAGCTGCAGGTCTAAATCTCTGCCTCTGGAACTGTACTGGCCTACCAGCTGATCTTTGACTTCTACTACTCCGAGGAACAAAACTTCCTCTACCCCTCTTAGCAGAAGAAGACCCTGCCTCGAACTGGGGCCTTCTAACTCTAACCTCCTCTTCAGAAGCAACTGCAACTATGGCCTGGGCTCTCTCTACACTCCTAGCTGCTGCAACTAACTGGGAGAAATCCTGATACCTGGAGCCTGCCACATGACATATAATTGAGGGCTTCAATCCCTCCTCAAATCGCCGACATCGATCAATCTCATCAGCAATGATACCCCCAGCATACTGACTCAGTCGAATAAACTCAACTTCATACTCAGTAACAGTCTTGCTGTCTTGCTTCAAGCTTAAGAACTCCATCTTCTTCATGTCCTTATACTCCCTAGGAGTATACTTCAACTCAAAGTCCCTTAGAAAATCAGTGTAAGACAGTGTTGGAGGATCATCCAAAGAGTGTGGCACTGTCTTCCACCAGTCATATGCGTCCTTCTGCAGTAATGACCTGGCATAATCAAACTTTTCCTCAGGGGTGGCTTGTAACTGAATAAAGATTCTCTGCACTTTGTCTAACCATTGCTCAGCCACTGCTGGATCAGTGGTTCCTAGAAAATCTTCCGCCCCAAACTTCCTCAATTTATCATACTGTCTCATCTGAACCTGAGGCTGGGGTGGTGGTGGAGGTGGCTGTACTGGTGCTTGTCTCATTACTTCCATCATATGTCTAAACCAAGCTGGCGGAACCTCCTCTCCAGCTGGTCTACCCGACACCGAAGCAGGTGCCTCCTCAACACTATCAACCCTAGCTCCCTCGGCAGGAGCAATGCTCTCGGCACTACCCTCAACTGACTGCCTTGAGTGAGGATCCATCAACACCTAATACTGCAAACACAGCAGATTACATCTTATTAAAGATCAGAGACTGCCAATCTCAAATGTATATGTTATTCAAAACCACTTTTTAAGTAAAAATATTCTTTTTATTACATTTTTCCTAGGTTGAGAATCTCAAACCTAGGCTCTGATACCAAAACCATTGTAACACCCCCATATCCAATGCACACACACTACAAACACAACAATGTAGCATAAGTGCACCAAACATAGGGATGCTACGCTTTCCTTAGCATTCAAAACACTTTAAAACTTGATACAATACCCTTATCATTATACATTATAGAAAAATAGATCATTTACTTATAAAACAAAAACATAATAGCTATCTATATATATATATATACATTTATAAATTACACAGCGGAAGTTATAAAATATGTACATATATGAAAACATTTGAATACATATTTACCATTATACATATATTTACATTATCAACAATACTTTACACAATATAAAAGATTTATACATGATTGGCAAGTCAGCTCTGATCTTTAAGCTCCCAAAATCAACTCTTCAATGTCTACTCTCACTCGGTCTCGAAGAGCTCTCGGGTTCGATTCTATCAGTTCTATCACCTGCGCGATTAAACACTATCGCGCTAAGCCAAGGGCTTAGTAAGATAAAACATGCAATCGATATGCTTAGATGCTATACAATGCCAATTCTGATTTATATCATATATGTAACAACATAGATGCAAAGCTAACAACATACCTTTACATTTCATAACCTAACATACATATATGTATCTCACAATTCAACATCTTTGCATATACTTTATTAGTTAATCATTTAATCATCCATGAACAACACTAAGCAAAGACAAGCATGGGCCCAAGACACACTAATATGCCATTCAATTTTCAGAGTTAATGCTTTGGTTTTGTTATCACATTTATCAATATCAATATCATATACCCAACTAGGCTTCAAGGATTAAGTTCAACCAAGCTTCAAGGGGAGCAAAGCATGCTAAGCATCAACCCAACTTGGCTTCAAGAACTAACCCAACCTAGCTTCAAGGGTTGTAACATCTCAATTAGGCTTCAAGGATTCAATCCAACCTAACTTCAAGAGATTGTTACTATCATTAGGCATGCCACCAACAACAAACTCTGAAAATGGAATAACACATTAGCCACACAATCCATTTAGTTCTCATTCTCAATTCTCATTATCATTTAGGCAAACATGCCTCATTTATCTCCATTGAATCACCTTAGCCAATAACAATGGCTTCACATTTCATTTCACAATATAACACTTCATTATTCAAGTGTATATTTATCTCACATAGCATCATTCATAAATATCAACATTTCATTCCATATTAATCATGAAACACATTATCACTCACAATGCATAATATAACAAGGCTCAATCTCAACAATGCAAGAACAATATATATATAATTCATAGCTTTAGGATCATTCACAAGTGTTTTTAATTCATTCCTTGGTTTAAGTATGTTTATGTTTAGGTTTAGAGGCCAAACTACCTTTGAAGAATCTAAACTATGCAAACAAGAACAAAGAAATCAAGCAACATTCAATTCATTTGTGGGACACGCCCAACTCACTTGAAGGACACGCCCAACCTAGTTGAGGAACACGCCCGTGTCTTTAACAATAAAAGAGGCAGTAGCCAATTCAAATAATTGACACGCCCAGCACCTTTGATGGACACGCCCGTGTCACTAAAACCAAAAGAGACAGTAGCCAATCCAAATAATTGACACGCCCACTCCCCTAAATTGCTTTTGGCCTTGTCACCAAATCACAAAACATTAACTAAAACCAACACTTTCTCAATTGCACTCAAACACAATATTCATCATATAACATATTTCACATGAACATAATCAATGTTCTAAACACATATTCATCACAAAAACCACTTCATCACACATTAATATCACAATTAAACACATATTCACCACAAAACCCTAAAACCAACATCCTTCTCCATCCATCCAAATCAACAACCACCATTTCCAACAACAACTTCCAATTAAACTCATAACTTAAAATTAGTTTAACACTTGAAAACACAACACAACACATCTCAAATTCACTAAATCACAAAATCACCAAACCCTAATTCACTTCCAATACAACTTCCAAATAAGTAAAAAAAAAAACAAGAGAATACTTACTTACAAAGAAGAAATTCCACAAATCCCTTGTCAAATCCTTTGATTGCTTCTTCAATTTGCTTCTATCATCAAGAACACTTCTTTTTCTCTTTTCAATTTGGAGAGCCGGCCACCTCTTGAAGAAAGAAGACAATGATCAAGATACAAAGTCAAATTTTGCTTTTAATCTCCACCAAGTGTTCTTATCCAAGCAATTACTAAAACACCCTCAATCATATAACTAACCTTTGTCTCATATAAGTCCTTATATGTAATTTCATTAACAACCAAAAATATCTTCTTCCACTTAACCATCACCTTGACTCTTCATTTGACCACTTTATATGTTATATATATCATCATATACACAACATATACATTTGTCTCTAAACCCTATTTCTTTCTCCAAAACACATATGTACAAGCATTCTCATCCCAATTTCTTTTCTTATCCCATCATATACATTCAATTCAATTTAACAATAACAATAACAACAACAACAACAATATAATCAAAACTTCTAAGCCACATACGAGGATATTACAATGTGTCCCTTATAGACCCCATTTCAAGCCTATTAAAGACCTGTTGATCTCTCTTGGTATGTTGAGTCTATTAGTGGAGATAGTTTGGATAAGCATGCATATGAGATAGACAATATTTAAACTCGATGAGACCTTTGGCCAAGTAATGTGTATGTGCCTATTTGAAGTGCAACAATTCTTGCTTAAATGATTCCCGAGTTTAGTACGGTAACTAAGGTTGTCATGTTATAGATATGTTAATTTGGAAAATCAAGTCCTGAGGTACATTGACATTAATTTGGCAAAGCCAACATTTGACTTCAAATTCAAAGAAAAAAAAAAGAGAAAAAGTTTTGTCATATAAAGCCTTCAAGTTAAGGGAAATATGTTGAACCTCCAAAGGACACATTGGGCAAAGGAAATGATTATTGGCAAGGTCATGAAGAAGCTATCAATTGACATGCTGAAACATTGTTCGAAATAGATGAATCCCTAACTCTGTTGCTTGGGGTCTCCATTATTCATATTTTCAACATCTTGAAGATAAAAGCCACAAATGCAAAAGCTTTCAATCATTCCAATGCAATACTTGAACAAGTGTCAAAAAGGAACCAATGAGAACACTTCTGCTGATCACCTCTGTCTGTGAGTCGATAGGGATGACTGTAAGTATTATTCATGCATATCATGCATACATGAGCATATCACATCGCACTTTCTTATCTTATGTTGTCTATTCCTTATCAAAGTGAACAGCAAACACCCTGCGAAGTAAAGAATCAAAAGAAGATATTGAATCAAGGGGGCATGGAAAGCCTATTCGCTTGTGGAAGCTCCAGTCATTTTACAAAGGGAAGAAGTACGTGCTTGTGCGAAGAACTGGATGGCAAAAACATCAATCAGAGCATGCATAGAAAAATCATGGGATTGAGCCTACAAAGGGGGCAAAGTTTCTCTTTTTCAATTTTTTGAGTCTATATATAAAATGTTTTCAAACTCACTTACAAATATTTTGCCACGTAGGGGGGCAAGGAGAAGACATGAGAACCAACTAAAAATAGCTAAATTTTTGCGAAAAGAAGAACAAAAGAATGGAACAACAAGTTAAGCCAGAATCCTCAACTAATAAAATGTCAATCAAATCAAATTCAAATCTCAAGTCAAAGTACTATTAGGAAATCAAGGAGATCACAGCAAACCAAAAACACGCAGCGGAAAAATTTGATCTTTGATTTCCCATCAGGATCCATGCTATTCGTTTAATTCGATAAAAGTGTTCAAAGAACTAACCTGTTGATGATTAGAAATCACAGTTTGGAAGAGATGCCTCGATCGTGAAACACCCTCTATCACGTATCCACATGAATGCTACCGTCTAGAGTGCTAGCTCTCTACAACGGCGAAGGCTGAAAAAACGTTTTCTCTAAAACATATTAGGGTTCCTTCTTTTTTTACGTTCTGCTTTTTATTTTCTAAAGTTACCTCTCAGAAGACTTAACGTCTGGAGTGAATATAATCACTCCAGAATCCAATTCAAAATTGGATAAGGTAAGTCAAATTCAGAATCCAAATCTAATTAGGATTTTGAATATATTATCTAATAATATGTATAATTGGATAAGGTAAATCAAATTCATAATCCAAATCTAGTTAGGATTCTGAATATATTATCTAATAATATATATATAAAATGAAAATAATAATAATAATAATAAATATTAATATCTAATATTAATATTATTAATATTATATCCAGCCCAATGCGCATTCTTGTGTGTGACCCGATAGGCCCATATTAATTGGCAGTCAATTTAATCTCTATTAAACCAACAAGTCATAATTGGCCTCTAGCAAGGCGTTACAACTACCCAATTATTATAAGGAATGTCCAATTTGCCTAATAATAGTATATGCATTAATCCCTTTGTCACACGATATCTCGCTTGAACATAAGTCATGGTCAACGTCATACTTATATTGTCCAAACTTATGATTACTCGATCTCCAAGTAGACTGATAAAAACAAATGAAATTGATCACACTATCAATTCATTTGAGCACGGCCATGCATTTCACAGTCTCACTTATCGAGGGGCCCAAAAGATATCTCTCTCAAAGAGAGGGACAAATTCTATCTTGATTGTTCATTATCCTCTACATAATTTCTATCATATATGATCATAACCTTTATTACTATCCAGTTACGGATAATGTTTGATCATGTCAAAATATAATAGTCCTTATATTGGAAACTATGACAATCTCAAGTCAAAGAATTAATACATAACTATCATGAGATTTAATTATGACACTAACCCATGTAGTAATCTCATGATGGGTCTATCCAATACATTGTTCTCTAACAAGTATCTATGAAATTGATTTGTATCACTATACACATAATCATCTGATGATTATCAAATCAATGTTCATACTGGTTAAGAATTATTTTTTTTTATCTCTATAACAATAATAAACCAGGGACAAATATCAAAATTGTGTAACATGCAAACAAACAATAATGATAATAAAACCTCATTTATTAATAATGAATGTATAACATAAAGATCCAAATAAATGGCCTAGGGCATATACACTAACAAGTACCAAGTGTAGGATTGAGTATCCAAACCCAATTTAAATACATTGTTCTCTAACAAGTATCTATGAAATTGATTTGTATCACTATACACATAACCATCTGATGATTATCAAATCAATGTTCATACTGGTTAAGAATTATTTTTTTTATCTCTATAATAATAATAAACCAGGGACAAATGTCAAAATTATGTAACATGCAAACAAACAATAATGATAATAAAACCTCATTTATTAATAATGAATGTATAACATAAAGATCCAAATAAATGGCCTAGGGCACATACACTAACAAGTACCCAGTGTAGGATTGATTATCCAAACCCAATTTAGGATCGAGTATCCAAACCCAATTTAGGATCGAGTATCCAAATCTAGTTTAGGATAGTATCCAAATCAAGTTAGGATCGAGTATCACAATCCAATTTAGGATCAAGTATCCAAATTTAGTTTAGGATCGAGTATCCCAATCCAATTTAGGATCGAGTATCCAAATCCAGTTAGGATCGAGTATCCAAATCCAGTTTAGGATCAAGTATCCAAATCAAGTTAGGATTGAGTATCCCAATCCAATTTAGGATGAGTATCCAAATCCAGTTTAGGATCGAGTACCCAAATCAAGTTAGGATCGAGTATCCCAATCCAATTTAGGATCGAGTATCCAAGTCCAGTTAGGGTCGAGTATCTAAATCTATTTAGGATTAAATATCCAAATCCAATTAGGATCGAGTATCCAAATCCAGTTTAGGATCGAGTATCCAAATCAATTTAGGATTGATTATCCCAACCCAATTTAGGATCGAGTAACCGAACCCAATTTAGGATCGAGTATCCCAATCCAAATCCAATTAGGATCGAGTATCCGAATCCAGTTAGGATCGAATATCCAGGTCTAGTTTAGAATCGAGTATCCAAATCTATTAGGTCCAGAACCCAAAACCTCAACCATCTCAAAAATTAAGTCTTATTGCTTTTCACTCTCTTTTACTAAAAGTCTCAGATCGTTCAAGCAGGGGGCAAAATGTAGACCCTTAATTTTTGACCCGGTCCGGTCCAATATATTTTGTTTTGTCCAAAGTAATTTTGTGTTGTCTAATATATTTTAATTGGTCCAAAATAATTTTTGTTATCTTAATTAAATAATTTTTGCTTTAGTATCTAATTTTTATTAATAAAAAATAAGAATAAACAAATAAAAATCAAAAAAATCTGCGACGGAAAAATCGGCTATGAAAAAATCATTGCCGAAAGGCAGCGCGGGCCCATGGCATTTTGCCCGCAGAAGTTGCCTAAGGGCAAAATGGCTTGGCCATTTCACCCGCAGCTGCAGCAGCTTTTTCTCCAGCGCAATTTTTCCTGCGGCAATTCTTTTTGCAAGCGTAATTTTTCCGCAGCAGTTTTTTTTCGCCAGCAAAATTTTCCGATTCAAATTTTCTGAAACCTAAAGCAATTAGGTTTCGGTTTCCTTTTCTTAATAAATAATGTATGCCATGAGCAACTAGGAATAAACCATAAAAACTTCTATAAATAAGGAGGTAGAGGGAGAAAAAAAACAATTAGAAATTGTAGCAGAAACTGGAACAAAAGTGGAAACCGAATTTGTGAAGGAAAACTTTAATCAAATCTGACTTTTTGAGAGATGAAGAAGAAAAACATTAACAAAAACAAAGGCGGCAACTGCCTTTGTTTTTGTTCATCCAAGAAAAATGATTTTTGGAGGAACCATCAAAAAGAGGTATGTATTAAATTCTTTTTGTTATATTTTTCACAGTAGCTTAGATTATGAAATTGTGGCTTTCAAAATAAAAAACCCTAGAACTTTAATTTAGTTTTTCTAAAGTTAAAAACACTAATTCATTGCTTTATTTTCCAAAAAGACTTAAAATTGTTATTTTTACTTCTTTAAAATCTTAAAACCCTAATTGAACATGTTTTTCAACGAAACCAAAATTTGATTTTGTTTCTTACAACAAACCCTAAAAACACCTTTTTTTATTTATATAAACCTTAAATCATTGGTCTACTTTCATAAAATTATCAATTGCTTTTTTCCAAATTCTAAAAATCCTAAGCATCCACCGAAACCCTAATTCTAAAACACTAAACCCAAATTCAACTTCCAAACCTAAAATAGTGAACCCTAATCCCTTTAAAACATTAAACTCTAATTTTTTCTAAACTCTAATCCTTTAAAACTTTAAAAACCATAAAAAAACAAATATTTTAATTTCACAAAACTTGAAACCATAAATCAAAAGTATTTTAAAGAGTCCAAATCCTAGTTTCATGATTTTACAAACCCTAGTTTGGTTAATCAAAGAATCTTATCAACCTTTTAAATCATAAAGCTCTGATTTATTTTAATTCCCTTAAAATCACAGTAGCCTAAATTTGATAAATTCCAAAACCCTAAACACATGAAATAAAGAACCCTAAATGGAAATAGTTGTTATAATTTAGATGTTTATTTGCCTTATTTAATTCTATATTTGAATATGCCTTGATTTATTTTATATGCTTTAATTTATTTATGTTCAATGCTTGGTTTATTTAATTTATCATGGATGTTTATTTTCTATTGATGTTTAATACCTTTGATGAATGATTTGTTTATGATGAATGGTTATTTATTTTGATTTCCAAATGTTGTAAGAGGTATGTTTCCACTTGGTGGGTACCCAATTAGTTAAATATCATGTAATTTAATTTGCTTTTCTATTTTAGAACCTATGTAAAGGACATGTTTCTACCTTTCGGTGGGTGTCCTTTTTAGGCATGTGATGTAAGGACATGTTTCCATCTTTGGATGGGTGTCCATTTATTTGTTTTGCTTGGACATTATTTTGATTTTTAATATATTGATGCTTTATTTCAATTATTGTGTGTGATATGGATAATATTGTGGGGGTGCTGGCCCATTTCTCACTTTCCCCACACGTACCCAACTTTTCGAACCCATTAAGGGGTTGGGGTTTCCTTAGGAATCGAGTCATCCACCCCTTTCTTTTCTTCGGCCCATCCGGGTGGCAACTCCATTTTCTCCAGACTTAAGTCCGTGTTCTCTAAGGCCCTGAGCCTAAACAATACCTAAGTCGCAAGAACCATTCCACCGTGAGTGGCGGCAAAAATCCCCGCTCACACTGAGACTCTCTAATAAGATCCAACAACACCAGTCTCAATTGCAACTGAGCCAACAAAGCACCATCGTGTTGAAGACTTCCGACTCAAGGCATCAGAAACAACATTTGCCTTACCAGGATGATAATCAATCAAACAATTTTAGTCTTTAATCAATTCTAACCATCGTCTTTGCTGAAGATTCAGCTCTCTCTAAACACCCAAGTATTTTCAAACTCCTGTGGTCTATATAGATGAAACATTTCTCCCCATAAAGATAATGTCGCCAAATCTTCAAAGCAAAACTATGGCTGCCAACTCTAAATCATGCGTCAGATAATTCAACTCATGTGACTTCAACTGCCGAGAAGCATAAGCTATGACTCTACCCTCCTGCATCAAAACATAACCTAAACCATTATGTGAAGCATCACTGTAAATCATATATGGTTTATCTTCCACAGGCAAAGTATGAACTGGAGCTTGAGTTAACATCTCCTTCAACTGCTCAAAGCTTGCTTGACACTGATCTGTCCATACAAATCTAACTCCCTTCCGAAGCAATCTGGTGAGTGGAGTAGCTATCAAAGAAAAATCTTTCACAAACCATCGATAATAACCTGCCAAACCCAAAAAACTTCTAACTTCAATCACAGTCTTTGGTGGACTCCAATTCAAAATAGCTTCAACTTTACTCAAATCAACTCTTATACCATCTGCTGACACCACATGACCGAGAAAAGTCACTTGATCAAGCCAAAATTCACACTTAGATAGCTTAGCATATAACTGCTTCTCTCTCAAGGTTTGCAATACAATTCACAAATGCTTATCATGATCCTCCTCATTATGCAAATACACCAAAATATCATCAATAAAGACCACCACAAATTGATCTAGATAGGGTCTAAACACCCTATTCATCAAATCCATAAAAGTTGTTGGTGCCTTCGTCAACCCAAAAGGCATCACCAAGAACTCATAATGCCCATACCTTGTGCGGAAAGCTGTCTTGGATACATCTTTAGCTCTAACTATTAATTGATGGTACCCTGATCTCAAATCAATCTTAGAGAAAATTGTTGCTCCCTTCAACTGATCGAAGAGATCATATATCCTAGGCAAAGGATACTTATTCTTAATAGTCACCTTATTCAACTGCCTATAATCAATGCACAGTCTCAAAGTACCATCCTTCTTCTTTACAAACAAAACAGGTGCTCCCCATGGAGACACACTAGGGCGAACAAACCCTTTATTCAAGTTAAGAACCCACTACTCTGGTATCCATACCATGAGCAAGATAAGCTTCACATCCTTTCTGAATAAACCTCCTAGCTGCAACAGCTGAAACAAACATAGATGCAAGTTGTCTCTGCTCACTAGATACCATCACACTTCTACCATCACCGGTTCTCAAGGTAACACACTTATTTTGATAGTCTACCATAGCCCCATGCTTAGACAACCAATCCATGCCTAAGAACATATCATACTCTTTAAAAGTCATTTCAATCAAATCACCCAAGAATTCCTCATCTTGTACCACAACTGAACTATCATGATGCACCTTACTAACTACCACACAATGCCCTAAAGGATTTGTCACCAAGACATCAAATCCTAGGGACTATGAATGCAATTCAGACACAAGAAAAATAGATGCACTTATATATGAATGCATAGATCTTGGATCAATTAGAGCAAGAACTGAAATGCCAAATAAAGAAAATGTACCCGCAATGACGGCTGAAGCATCCGGATGCCTCTGCATCACAGACACTCACTGAGATGACCCAACCTTATCTGGCCACTGCATCCGGATGTAGAGCCTCCTCTTTGACTAATCCTGAGTCAACCACCTCTACTAAAACCTCTACCCCCTCGATCTCCTCTGCTGACACTAGATCAAGAAGCTGCAGTATCAGTCTGTCTATCTTCTGGTAGCTCCGGGCAATCTTTGATGAAATGATCCGATGACCCACATCTAAAACACATTCCTAGTCCACCCATCTTCCAGCAAGAATGTAATATCCCAAGTGATACCCTAGAATTTTGGAAATATTATTTGTGAAAATTGGATTAAATGATTTTTTAAGTGTATATTTGATTAAGTGAAAAGATAAGAGGAAGAAGAATTGTATATGTTATGTATATGGAGATAAAAACAATATATACAAGATTATGTCTTTTTGGTCAAAAGATATTTTGTATTTAAATGGATTTGTTTAATGTTAGTGGAAGATGATGTTAGTGAGTGATTATTATATTGTTTAATTGCTTGGTGGAGAGTGTTTTGAGGAGAGAGTGGTTGTTTAGAGGTTGACTTTCTTTCTTTCTTCCTTTCTTTCTTCTTTTTCTTTCATCTTTATCTTCTTCCTTCCTTCTAGTGAGCCGGCCACCCTTATCAACCAAAAAAAAAGAGATTTTGTTGCTTCCAAACTTAAAAGATTGAAGGGTTTCAAGAGATCAAGTTGGGGTTTTAAGGATTTTCTTCACTTTTGGTAAGTTTCCAACTTGTTTCTTGGTTTTCTTTTGAGTTTGTGTTCTTGGGTTTGTTGGATGGTTGTTGTAGATGTGTTTATGGTTATTTTGGTGTGTTTGAAGTGTTTTGTCTTGGTAACTTTGATTTTTGGGTTTTGATTGAAGAGAAAAAGGGTTGAGTTTGGTGAAAGAGGCAAGTTTGTGGATTGTGTGATTTTTGAGTCGTGAATATGGTTGTGTTTGTGTTTGATGTTTGCAATTGAGTTGTTTTAAGGTTTACTCAAGTATTATTGGGTTGTTGATGGTTTTGATTGAGTTTGTGTGTTGTTGATATAGCTATTAGAAGATGATTGTTGGTTGTGGCTTTGTTGGTGTCGATTTCAGGGTTTTTGGCCTGACACGCCCAGGAACACGGCCATGTCTTTGGGCATGTCGTTGGTTCTATTTTCTGGATTGGTGACACGAGCAGTGACACGCCCATGTCATTGAGTGTGTCATAGCTTCTGTGTAATAGTAGCATTGACACGGCCAGTGACACGCCCATGTCACTGAGCGTGTCATAGCTACTGTGTTGTTGTAAGATTGACACGTCCAGTGACATGCCCATGTCACTGAGCATGTCATAGCTTCTGTATTGGAGGAGGATTGACATGGCCAGTGACACGCCCATCTCACTGAGCATGTCAAAGCTTTTGTGTTGTGGGTTTAGGGCACGGTCAGGGACACGCCTGTGTTGTTGAGCGTGTCAAGTGTAGAGTTTGCCCTAAATAGTTCTCTTTCTTATTTTCTTATGCGTATCTCTAAGTAAGTGTGTATGATTACCTTTGGATTAGGTTTTGAAGAGAATTGAGTTACCCAAGCCAAGGTTTGAATGAGATCTTGGAAGAGGAATTGATAGAGTGGTGTTGTTGCTCTTAGAGGTAAGTACAAACTTTGAATGATTTCATACATTTACATGACATTGAGACATAACACATTTAGTTGAGAAATATGTTAAGTTAATTGATATATTATTCATGAATGAGATATATGTTATGATATGTATAATGTTGAATAATGTGATGAGATATGTGAAAACATAATGGAACAAATTGATATTGATATAAAAAGGAGGAATGAGAAAAGATGAGAAAAATGTTGATATAATAAGGCAATAAGCCTAGTTTGATTATGAGTAATGAAATGAGAATGGAATTATGAAAGAAATTGATAAAGAGGTAAATGAATAAATTGTGTGCCTAGTATGTTATTCAATTTTTTGAGTTCCGGGTTTGGCGGCATGCCTACGAAATGAATTGCTAGGCAGGTGAAAAGATCGGGTCGTAAACCTAGCCCAGCTGATAAATGTGATGTTTTTGAGGTGAAACGACCAGGTCGTAAGCCTCAAAAACTATAATAGTCTAGCTGGTGTGACGACCAAGATACTGGGCCCTAGGGTCTAGCTGGGTTGAGGTCTAAGAGACTGGGTCTGTTACATTATCCATGGATATATAAATTACCTACGGGGCTAGACACAAGGTGTCAATATGGACCAAAGCAGTAACTCTGAACTTTGAATAGCATATTAGATTTCGTTTTGAATGGCACCAGAAGGATACACCTGAGTTATCTCGAAAGGACCACTCCATCGAGACTTGAGTTTACCTGGAAAAAGAAGGAGTCGAGAGTTAAAAAGTTAAACTTTCATACCTGGACTCAATGTCTTTCGCACTATAATTCTGTCATGAAGTGCTTTAATGCGATCCTTGTAAATTCTCGAGCTCTCATACGCCTCATTTCTCAGCTCATCTAACTCTGAAATTTGTAGAAATTGTTCTCTCTTCTCTTTGTCTAAGTCCAAATTCAGAGTCTTGATTGCCCAATGTGCTCTGTGATCCAACTCCACTGGTAAGTGACAAGCTTTTCCAAACACCAATCAGTATGGACTCATACCAAGAGGAGTCTTGAAAGCAGTCCGATAAGCCCATAGTGCATCATGCAATCTGTTTGCCCAATCCTTCCTTGATGTGTTGACTGTTTTCTCCATAATTCCCTTAATCTACTTCTTGGATGTTTCCACTTGTCCAGAAGTCTGTGGATGATATGGGGTTGCCACCTTGTGCTTAACACCATATTTGTGCATTAACATCTCAAAAAGCCTGTTGCAAAAATGGCTCCCCCCATCACTGACTATCACCTTTGGCGTACCAAATCTGCTAAGAATATTTTCCTTCACAAATTTAACAACTACATTAGCATCATTAGTACGGGTGGGAATTGCCTCCACCCATTTGGAAACATAATCAACAGCAACTAAAATATACTCATATCCAAAAGACTTGGGGAAAGGACCCATGAAGTCTATTTCCCACACATCAAACAGTTCAACAATAATATATGATTGAAGGGGCATTTCATTCCTCCTCCTAATGTTACCTACTCTTTGGCAACGATCACAGTGCTTACAATACTCTTGAGCATCTTTAAATAAGGTAGGCCAGTAAAAACCACTTTGAAGCACCTTTTCCGCAGTCTTTCTTCCTCCAAAATGACCCCCACATTGAAGGTCATGACAAAATTGAAGAACACTCAGTTGTTCTTCCTCAGATACACACCTTCGAACTATCTCATCTTTGCATATCCGGAATAGATAAGGTTCATCCCAAAAATAAAACTTACTCAAGTGTAGAAACCTTTTCTTTTCCTAAATGGACATGTTAGATCACAAAATACCACAAGCAAGATAGTTAGCAATATCTGCAAACCAAGGTGCATTAATTACCACAAACAAATGCTCATCAGGAAATTCTTCTAAATTTTTATGAATGCTATCAGATGCAAGATTTTCACTAACGAAGGGTAATCTGGATAAATGATCAGCAACAACATTCTCACTACCCTTAGTATCCTTGATTTGGAAATCGAATTCTTGCAATAACAACACCCATATAATTAGGCGCAGTTTAGCATGTTGTTTTGTTAACAGATATTTAAGAGCTGCATGATCAGAATGCACAATAATTTTTGACCCAATTAAATATGCTCTAAATTTGTCTAAAGCAAAAACAACAGCTAACATTTCCTTTTTCAGTTGTGGTGTAATTCATTTGTGCACTATTCAGGGTCAAACTGGCATAATATATTACTATCAAGTATTTATCAACCCTTTGCCCAAGAACAGCTCCTACTGCATGATTAGAGGCATCACACATGATTTCAAAAGGTAAAGACCAAATAGGAGCTACTATCACTGGTGCACTAGTTAATTTTTCTTTAAGGGAATTAAAAGCCTTCATGCATTGTGCTGTAAATTCAAATGGAACATCTTTCCCTAGCAAATGGCACAATGGTTGGCTTATTTTGGAAAAATCCTTAATAAACCTCCTGTAAAATCCTGCATGCCCTAGGAAACTTCTTATTCCCTTAACAGAGGTAGGTGGGGGTAATTTAGCAATCAATTCAACTTTAGCCTTATCCACCTCAATCCCTTTACTTGATAACACATGACCTAAAACAATGCCCTGGGTAACCACAAAATGACTCTTTTCCCAACTTAAAGTGAGGTTACATTCAATGCATCTCTCAAGCACAAGAACAAGTTTACTGAGGCAATTATCAAAAGAATTACCAAAAACAGAAAAATCATCCATAAATACCTCAATAAAATCATCTATCATGTTAGAGAAGACAGACATCATGCATCTCTGAAAAGTTGCATGTGCATTGCACAAGCCAAAGGGCATACGTCGAAATGCATAAGTCCCAAAAGGGCAAGTAAAGGTTGTCTTGGACTGATCCTCTGGAGATATTGGCACTTGATAGTAACCTGAAAGGCGATCCAGAAAATAATAATGTGAGTGTCCAAAAAGTTTATCTAACATCTGATCAATAAAAAGGAAGAGGGAAATGATCTTTCTTTGTAGCATTGTTCAACTTCCTATAATCGATGCACATTCTCCACCCAGTAGTAGTCCTAGTAGGAACCAATTCATTATTCTCATTTTTCACCACAGTGATTCCAAATTTCTTAGGAACTACATGTACTGGGCTCACCCACTCACTATTAGCAATTGGATTAATTACTCCTTCATCCAGCAATTTGAGCACTTCCTTCTTAACCACTTCACTCATATTTGGGTTAAGGTGCCTTTGAGTCTCCCTCACAGGTTTAGCTCCTTCTTCTAAAGTGATTCTATGCATGCACATGGAAGGGCTAATACCCTTGATGTCACTCAATCCCCATCCTATTGCTCTCTTTAATCTTTTAAGCTCACTCACCAACCTCATCTCCTCCCCTTCACTAAGTTCACTATATATTATCACAGGTAAAGTGTTCTGATCTCCTAAAAACACATATTTCAGATTCTTAGGTAACTCTTTCAGCTCTAACTCTAGTGAGGGGTTCTTCTCTTCTTTTTGAATGGAGGGAAGCTCACAAACTGGGTCCTCCTTAAGCTCCTCTACTTCAGCACTTCCTAAGGTCTCAAGACAACTGGCTATTTCTGCATCAAAAATTTCCAAATCACTATCTAAGGTCAATGCCAGCTCCATTTTATCAGAGGAACCTGTCTGCAAGAAAACATCTGAAACAACTGCATCAACACAATCAATGAAAGAACAATCCTCATATAAAGCAGTTGTAGGAATAGGAGAAGTGTTAAAAATAGAAAATTCCACAGTTTGTCCCAAAACAGTCATTGATAATTTACCATTTTTAACATCTATCAAAGTGTTGGTAGTCGCCATAAAAGGCCTACCCAGCAGAATGGTGTGTGCAGATGGTGAAGAATTACCTACTTCCATGTCAAGAACAATGAAATCCACAAGTACTATCAAACCACCAACTTTAACTAACACATCTTCTATAACCCCTTTCGGGAATCTAAGAGATCTATCAGCTAATTGCAACACCATTTTTGTTGGTTTAAATTCCCCTAGTTCTAAATCAAGGTACACAGAATAAGGCATTAAATTCACACTGGCTCCCAAGTCACACATGCCATCAGTACCCCTTCCATTTCCCATAGTAATTTGAATGATAAAACTTCCAGGATCCTTTAGCTTAGGAGGTAGTTTATGCTGCAAAATAGCACTAGCTACCTCAGAAACTATCACCTTTTCATTCGACTCATACCTCTTTTTCTTGGTATTCAGTTCTTTGAAGAATTTAGCATAAGTCGGCATGTTCTTAATTGCTTCAAGTAAGGGTAAGTTAATACTTACCTTAGACAGCATGTTGATGATATCTAAAAATTGCTTATCTTTTTTATCATCCTTCAACCTGCTGGGGAATGGTATAGGTGGCCGGTAAGGATTGCTTGCCTTGTGCAAATCTGCTGTAGGGGACTTCTCCATTGATCTTTCTTCAGCACCTTTGTTCTCCAGTTCTCCTTCCTTTTTATTCTCTTGCTCACCTACATTAACAGAATTATTTTCAACATTATTATTAATTACCTTACC
This sequence comes from Garcia nutans, assembly GCA_947685225.1. Classification (NCBI taxonomy): domain Eukaryota; kingdom Viridiplantae; phylum Streptophyta; class Magnoliopsida; order Malpighiales; family Euphorbiaceae; genus Garcia; species Garcia nutans. Next base: position 8,435,399 of record CANTUV010000013.1, read on the forward strand.
ACTCCTAAGAACAATCACTGATTGTGCCTGCTCAGGTTGACTTGGGAACTTCCCCTTTTGCTGAATCTGCATCTGTTGTGCAAGTTGCCCCACTTGGGTCTCCACCTTCTTAAAAGATGCTTCCAAGGAATCCAGCCTCTTGTTGTTCATCTCTTGATTTTTAGCACTGACTTAGATAAAAGCCTGTAAACTTTCCTCCAAGCTCTCTCTCTTAGGCTGACCTTGATTTGAGGATTGGCCCTGCTGTTGGTTCTGTCTCTGGAGCAAATGGAAAGGCTGTTGAGCATTATTTGTTGTCCAGGAAAAATTGGGGTGACTCCTCCAACCAGGATTGTAAGTGTTGGAGTAAGGATCATTCCTGGCTCTTGGTTGAAATCCCCCCATAGCATTAACTTGCTCAGCTTCATTCCCAAAAGACTCATATGCAGAGGGGCATATATTTGCTCCATGCCCAAATGTCCCACAGATTCCACACACTTCTTGAGTAGATGAAGAAATATTGTTCTTCATGTTTAGCATCTGAACCTGCCTTGTCAATTCAGCTATTTGACTGACCATTTCATTATTGGACTCCAGTTGATTCACCCCTTTACTTCTTCCCCTCACACTCTTTTGTTGAGAATTAGCTCCCAACATCTTGAAGATATCATATGTCTCATCAGCTGTCTTTTCTCCCATGGCTCCCCCAGCTGCATTGTCAACAGTGTTCTGAAATTGCTGGGTGAGACCATCATAGAAAAACTGATTAAGGAGTTGAAGTGGGTAGTGATGATGCGGACACTGGATCAATAGCATCTTAAATCTATCCCAAGCCTCATGAAATGGCTCTCCTTCAAATTGAGAGAATGTAGCAATCTTCCCTCTCAACTCAGCTGTCTTTTGGTGTGAATAGAACTTGCCCATGAACTTGTTATAAACTTGCTCCCAGGTTGTCAGTGAATTTTCAGGCAACATCATGAGCCAGCTCTTTGCCCTATCCTTCAAAGTATAAGGGAAACATCTCATCCTCAACGGATCTTGTGTTAGTCCTCCCAAAGGAAAAGTGTTGAGGGTGGAGTAGAAATCCCGAATAAAGTTCAAAGGATCTTCATTTGGAACTCCATAAAATGATAGTAGCATGTTGTAGTGAATGTTCTTCAACTCATAATTTCTTACTGCATCTGTCAATCTTATGCAAGAAGTGGAAGTTCCAATGACAGGTCTAGCAAAGTCTCTCATCATTCTTTGCCTTTCTTCAGCCATTTTAACTGATTGTGCAGAATCTGACTCAAATTCAGAAGTTTTCTCCTCTGTATCAAATCCGGTGTAGAGCTCAAACTCTTCTCTGCTCCTTTTCACTCTCTGAATTTCTGGAATGAATGGATGTAGCTCTCCTTCGAGCGATCTCCTGCCTTGCATAAACAGAATTTTTCTAGAAAAAGAAATTATTAAAAGCAAAAGACAAAATAAAATAAAAAATAAACAATGAAAAATAATCTAAAATATTTTTGCCTAATAAACAATTTCGCCAATTAGCCTCCCCGGCAACACCGCCAAAAACTTGTTGCGCTCGAATTAACTCTACCACAAAGCATCACTCGCAAGTATACGAGGTAGCTGTAGCAAAGGTGATCGCCCAAAGGTCGTCTCACAAGGAAGCTAAAGTGGCTAATTGATTATCAGATTATGAATAACAAGTAATCAAGAAAATTTAAATTGTTAAATAATGAAGAAGATTGATTGAAGTTTAAAACAATAAAAGTAAACAAGAGCTGATGTTTTGATTCACTTGATAAAAAGGTCTAGGGTTTGCACTTCTCTACTACTTATATGTATGAACAGTTATTCCTCTTAACTAATTTAATTTCAAAGATTAAATCTCAAACAACTTAATTAATTGAGTCAAGGAAATAAGCTCTCGCATTCAAACCTCTTACAACTAATCTTGTTATAATTGAAACAATCTTTTTAATAGGTTATATCTCTAATTCACCTAAGTCCCTAATTGAATCGTTCCAGCATTAGACTTCATCTCTCAATCCATCATCTAATACCTAAAACACATAATTGGTGGCCAATCAATTATATATTAACCAGATTTCATTCAATCAAGGCTAAAGAAATTATTAGCTAAGAGAATAACCAATTCATACAATCATAGCAGATCCATACAAACCCTAGACTAGATCAAATTAGTTCATCTTGCTATCAAACATACTCATCTCATTAATGTTCAAAGAAATCAAATTAGACATGATAATATCCATTAATACAATTTCAATGAAAATAAAGAGAATAAGTTCGAGAACAAAACCAAGTTACAAACTCCTTGAAGCTTCTGAAGAATCTCTTGTTCAAATCTTGCAAGAAGGATGTGTCAATGGCTAGAACAATCTAATCTAAGCTAGATAAAACAAAGTGTAATAAAAAATCAAAGAAAAACTAAGTTATCAAAACTCTAATCTCTTGAACGGCTCAATTCTCTCTCAAAATCGCCAACAGTCCCAAACCCTAGCTTCTCTTTTCTTTTTATATGAATCGTCCGCTTTAAAAACTCGCTACGGCTTTGGTTCATGAGAGACACGGCCAAGTTGCATGTGACTTGGCCGTGTGAGTGCTCTTTGGAGGGACACGGCCAGTGACTTGGCCGTGTCCCTTGCATGTGTCCGCTTCTGTCTCAGAATTCCTTCTTTTCTTCTTGGATTGAGTGACACGGCCAGTTGAAGCTTGACTTGCCCGTGTTGGACTATTTTGGAGGGACACGGCCACTGACTTGGCCGTGTCCCTTGCCTGTGTTTGCTTATCTGAAGATGTAATTCTCTTTTGCTTTGGAACTAAGTGAGACACGACCAAGTGAAGGTGACTTGGCCATGTCTGGGCTTCATTGGAGGGACACGGCCACTAACTTGGCCGTGTCCCTTGCTTGTGTCTGCTACTGGGACTTGCTCTTCCTTTTTAACTTGGTATGGGACACGGCCAGTGACTTGGCCGTGTCCTCTGCCTGTGTCAGCCACTTCCCCTTTCTCCTTCAATTTGTTTCCTTGCCTTTTTTAACCTAACACAATACTTGCAACAAAACTTTAAACAAAAAATAAATAGACAATAACCAACAAAACATAAAGACATACTAAAAACTAGATCAAAAATAACATAAACACTGAAATAAACTAAAATACCAAAAATAATAAAAACACAAAACAAACCTATAAAAACTAACAAAATACCTAAATAAAACAATAATTATCATAATAAACAAGACACAAATCTATACCCCACACTTAAAACTTTGCTTGTCCTCAAGCAAATTCACATGGCATAAATTAAAAACTCAAACAACCTTAACCATAATTCCAACATATAAGATGAAATACTTTAAGAGTCAGACATAAAAAATTGCAATTATTTTCAATCAAGATTTTCTTAACTCATTCATTAATCCAGACATACAAATCTTATCTCTCATCTAAGTGTTTCACTCGATTTCAAAGGTTAATCACTCAAACCACTCATGACTGCATACTACCATAAACTTGCTTAATTATCCAATCTGCCTCACTGATTGTCTCAAGAAATAATCCGAAGGTCTTTTATTTGGATGCAATGGGGCTAAGGTGAAGGTGTGAGAAAAGACATTTAAGCTAGAGCATCAAGAAATGGAGTATCTAAATTAGACACTACTCTTGCTAAGGAAACTCATAACTCCTTCAAATAGCATACTCACCAACCCTTGCTACCTCACATACTTCCATAATCAAGAAAAAAAAATGCATAAGTCGACATTCCTCTTTTGATAACCAATGCTAGAACATATTTAACTTTAGTATATATATATATATCTCTCTTTTTTTTAATTTTCTCTTTTTCTTTTTCTTTTATTATATATAATAATTTTTTTTATTTTTTTTATTTATTATTTTTTTTAATACATATATATACAAAGTATAACATTGCATATATCATCTAGATTAACATGTAGAGGAAAAGAATAATCAACTCTTAATCCAACACAATGTGCAAAGTATGCATTTCAACCCCAAATAGCAATACCATTTTTTTTTACTTACTTACCCCACACTTTGAAATAACCCACCCTATTGTCATATCATAAAACTCCATTCCTTAATGCAGGTATGATGATAATAAGAACATGTTAAGTTGAGAATTGTGTTGATCAAACAATAAAAAGGTCAAAGGCTCAACTTGGCTCACTAAGGAATTAAATATTAAGGGAAGTCTTTTTAAGCTAAAGGGGCTAACCTAATTTGCCTTCATCATTTTAAAACTTGAGATTAAATCATAATGTGAGTTCAATTAGTATGCAAAAGCAAACTCTAGAGATGCAAAATCATGAAGGTGCACACTTAAGAAAAGAAAATCAATTGACAATAATATCAAATTTATGAGGCTCAAAACTCACACAGGTGGGTTCACCAAGATTTATATGTCATGAATTGCAGAATATGAAAATTGATCCTGAATGAATTCAAAAGCTCATTTCTATGCCGATACTCAAGTCTCAACTATAATGCTAGAATCAAAGAAAAGATCAATAAGATTTCAACAATTATGCCATGCACAACAGACACAATAAGCAAAACAAAACAAAAATTAAATGAAAGCTTAAAGAGTACCCCACACTTAAAGTTTACATTGTCCTCAATGTAAAAAAAGAATAATAAATAAAAAGAGTTAAAGGACAACCTGTCTTCCATCGTACCTGGTGAGGCAAAACCCTAGCTTTCCATCACAAACACAAAAGTTCAAAAACAAAAGTACAATATATAAAAATAAAATATCCAAATATAAAACGTTAACATGAAAACAAAAATGAAAAATAAAAACAAAAATACACTAAACAAAATAAAACAAGGAACTCAAAATCTATGGAAAAGGCTTGCGTGAAGATGATGCAGCTGAGGGATGGAGACTCAAGATCTTCGCAAGGTTGCTATTAATCTGTTCCAACTGCTGCAAGACCTCAGTATGGTTACGGTCCACCTTGCTATCCAGTCGATCCACTTTGCCCTCTAGGGCCTCAATCCTCAGAAGTACCTCTTGACTTTCTGAAATCGGAGCATCCTCATCTAGGTCAAGAGAATCCGATATGGACTCCTCTTGGACCCGTGCTCTCTTCTGCATGTCCCCCGGTGCTGCAAGCTCAGCTGAAGGCATCACATAAGTCTCTCTCCTATGCACTACCATGTGCATCTTCTCAAGTGTAGCTAAATCCACAGAGTCATTACCCGAAATTCTAGTCATGCGACTAGTACTCGGGTCAAAATCCTCAACAAGGGCTACTGCTAATGTGGTAACTAACCCCCCAACACAAATTGCCCCCTTTTTTTTGTTAGCCACAGAATAAAAAATATCGGCTAACCAATAGCCGGCACTAACATGCATTGCATTAAAAGCACAATCCAAAAAAAATAATTCACTCACTTCAACCACACCCGAGCTCTCCTTCCGAGCAAAGAATCTGCAAGCCATAAACCTATGCAAATACCTCAAAGCGGAATTTCTTAATTTAGATGCTTTGGCCGATTTGGCCACATAAGTAACTGAGCCTAAAGCTCCCCAAGCAAATTGTTGTTTAAATTCTTTGGGTACCAACCTTTCCCCATGCTGATGAAAACCATATATATCATTTAACTGGTCAATATTAAGCACATATGATTTACCCAGCAATTTAAACATCATTCTAGTGCAGATTTTCTTATCATCTCTTTCAACCTTGAGAGATGTCAAAAATTCTAAAGTAAGTTCCTCAAACTGCAAAGGTCTCAAGGTGACTAGAGTTTCCCATCCAAGAAATTGCACATATCGATCAAAATTAGTCCTAATTTGCAAGGCATCAAGAGATTCATCGTTAACATACCTTGCGGGGAAAAAACCCCGAGCCAAAAGACTTGCTCTCTTCAAAGATAAAGATGATGAAGAGGAAGAAGCTCCTTCGGCTGTAGACTTCTTCGTCTTGTGGTGTGACACAATCTTAGTTCTCGGCATCCTTAGAAATCTAAAAATTCAAACCAAAACTTGATCAAATCAAAATTATATGAGCAAAGAAGAAGTTTTAAGTGATTATCTCTAGTTTTGGGGAAGAAATTTGATGTTTAAAGGAAGATTTGGAGTTTTGAATCACAAGCTATAAATTTTGCGATACAGAGAGTGAGAGAGCGAGAGAGACGAAGAACGGGAAATTAGGGATCTAATGGAAAGAAACTGGGCAAAATCGGTTTTTTAAAGTGTAAAAATGAGGGACACGGCCGTGTTTAGGTGATCTTGGCCCTGTCTAGTGTGTGAAAGTGAAGAGACACGGCCAAGTCAAGGTGACACGGCCGTGTCTGATGCTCTTGGAGGGACACGGCCAGTGACTTGGCCGTGTCCCATGGGTGTGTCCTCTTCTGTATAAAAATTTGCAAAAACGAATGAAATTTGATGAATCGTGGCCGTGTCCAGTGTGTGACACGGCCAAGTCCTTTGGCCGTGTCACCTACTGCCTTTTATTAACTTTTAACTTTTTTTTATAATTCTTAAAGATTTTGCAAACCTTCTTCTTCAAACACCCTGAAACACAAAATAAAGAAAAACCGATCAAAGCACCAATTCCATTTATTTAGACTAAACATAAAATCAAAACTTGCTAAATTTAAAACTACAACTATGAAAAATAAATGCAAACCGATGGGTTGCCTCCCATTTAGCGCTTCTTTAATGTCATATAGCTGGACATCATGCAAGGCCTAGGGATCATGAATCAAAGTGCTATCAATGACCCTCACTTCCTAAAATCCTTCATTGTATGGCTTAACTCTCTGTCCATTCACTTTAAAAGTCTCACTTATTTGAGAGTTAAGTAATTCAATGGCACCAGAAGGATACACCTGAGTTATCTTAAAAGGACCACTCCATCGAGACTTGAGTTTACCTGGAAAAAGACGGAGTCGAGAGTTAAAAAGTAAAACTTTCATACCTGGACTCAATGTCTTTCGCACTATAATTCTGTCATGAAGTGCTTTAGTGCGATCCTTGTAAATTCTCGAGCTCTCATACGCCTCATTTCTCAGCTCATCTAACTCTGAAATTTGCAGAAATCATTCTCTCTTCGCTTTGTCTAAGTCCAAATTCAGAGTCTTGATTGCCCAATATCCTCCGTGCTCCAACTCCACTGGTAAGTGACAAGCTTTTCCAAACACCAATAGGTATGGACTCATACTAAGAGGAGTCTTGAAAGCAATCTGATAAGCCCATAGTGCATCATGCAATCTGTTTGCCCAATCCTTCCTTGATGTGTTGACTGTTTTCTCCAGAATTCCCTTAATCTGCTTCTTGGATGTTTCCACTTGTCCAGAAGTCTATGTATGATATGGGGTTGCCACCTTGTGCTTAACACCAGATTTGTGCATTAACTTCTCAAAAAGCCTGTTGCAAAAATGGCTCCCCCCATCACTGACTATCACCCTTGGCATACCAAATCTGCTAAGAATATTTTCCTTCACAAATTTAACAACTACATTAGCATCATTAGTACGGGTGGGAATTGCCTCCACCCATTTGGAAACATAATCAACAGCAACTAAAATATACTCATATCCAAAAGACTTGGGGAAAGGACCCGTGAAGTCTATTCCCCACACATCAAACAGTTCAACAACAATATATGATTGAAGGGGCATTTCGTTCCTCCTCCTAATGTTACCTACTCTTTGGCAATGATCACAGTGCTTACAATACTCTTGAGCATCTTTAAATAAGGTAGGCCAGTAAAAACCACTTTGAAGCACCTTTTCCGCAGTCTTTCTTCCTCCAAAATGACCCCCACAGTGAAGGTCATGACAAAATTGAAGAACACTCAGTTGTTCTTCCTCAGATACACACCTGCAAACTATCTCATCTTTGCATATCCGGAATAGATAAGGTTTATCCCAAAAATAAAACTTAACTAACACATCAACTTTAACTAACACATCTTCTATAACCCCTTTCGGGAATCTAAGAGATCTATCAGCTAATTGCAACACCATTTTTGTTGGTTTAAATTCCCCAAGTTCTAAATCAAGGTACACAGAATAAGGCATTAAATTCACACTGGCTCCCAAGTCACACATGCCATCAGTACCCCCTTCCATTTCCCATAGTAATTTGAATGATAAAACTTCCAGGATCCTTTAGCTTAGGAGGTAGTTTATGCTGCAAAACAGGACTAGCTACCTCAGAAACTATCACATTTTCATTCAGCTCATACCTCTTTTTCTTGGTATTCAGTTCTTTGAAGAATTTAGCATAAGCCGGCATGTTCTTAATTGCTTCAAGTAAGGGTAAGTTAATACTTACCTTAGACAGCATGTTGATGATATCTGAAAATTGCTTATCTTTTTTATCATCCTTCAACCTGCTGGGGAATGGTATAGGTGGCCGGTATGGATTGCTTACCTTGTGCAAATCTGTTGTAGGGGACTTCTCCATTGATCTTTCTTCAGCACCTTTGTTCTCCAGTTCTCCTTCCTTTTTATTCTCTTGCTCACCTGCATTCACAGAATTATTTTCAACATTATTATTAATTACCTTACCACTCCTAAGAACTGTCACTGATTGTGCCTGCTCAGGTTGACTTGGGAACTTCCCCTTTTGTTGAATCTGCATCTGTTGTGCAAGTTGCCCCACTTGGGTCTCCACCTTCTTAAAAGATGCTTCCAAGGAATCCAACCTCTTGTTGTTCATCTCTTGATTTTTAGCACTGACTTGGATAAAAGCCTGTAAACTTTCCTCCAAACTCTCTCTCTTAGGTTGACCTTGATTTGAGGATTGGCCCTGCTGTTGGTTCTGTCTCTGGAGCAAATGGAAAGGCTGTTGAGCATTATTTGTTGTCTAGGAAAAATTGGGGTGACTCCTCCAACCAGGATTGTAAGTGTTAGAGTAAGGATCATTCCTGGCTCTTGGTTGAAATCCCCCCATAGCATTAACTTGCTCAGCTTCATTCCCAAAAGACTCATATGCAGAGGGGCATATATTTGCTCCATGCCCAAATGTCCCACAGATTCCACACACTTCTTGAGTAAATGAAGAAATATTATTCTTCATGTTTAGCATCTGAACCTGCCTTGTCAATTTAGCTATTTGACTGACCATTTCATTATTGGACTCCAGTTGATTCACCCCTTTACTTCTTCCCCTCACACTCTTTTATTGAGAATTAGCTCCCAACATCTTGAAGATATCATATGTCTCATCAGCTGTCTTTTCTCCCATGGCTCCCCCAGCTGCATTGTCAACAGTGTTCTGAAATTGCTGGGTGAGACCATCATAGAAAAACTGATTAAGGAGTTGAAGTGGGTAGTGATGATGCGGACACTGGATCAATAGCATCTTAAATCTGTCCCAAGCCTCATGAAATGGCTCTCCTTCAAATTGAGAGAATGTAGCAATCTTCCCTCTCAACTCAGCTATCTTTTGGTGTGAATAGAACTTGCCCATGAACTTGTTATAAACTTGCTCCCAAGTTGTCAGTGAATTTTTAGGGAACATCATGAGCCAGCTCTTTGCCCTATCCTTCAAAATATAAGGGAAAGATCTCATCCTCAACTGATCTTCTGTTAGTCCTCCCAAAGGAAAAGTGTTGAGGGTGGAGTAGAAATCCCGAATAAAGTTCAAAGGATCTTCATTTGGAACTCCATTGAATGATGGTAGCATGTTGTAGTGAATGTTCTTCAACTCATAATTTCTTACTGCATCTGTCAATCTTATGCAAGAAGTGGAAGTTCCAATGACAGGTCTTGCAAAGTCTCTCATCATTCTTTGCCTTTCTTTAGCCATTTTAACTGATTGTGCAGAATCTGACTCAAATTCAGAAGTTTTCTCCTCTGTATCAAATCCGGTGCAGAGCTCAAACTCTTCTCTGCTCCTTTTCACTCTCTGAATTTCTGGAATGAATGGATGTAGCTCCCTTCGAGCGATCTCCTGCCTTGCATAAACAGAATTTTTCTAGAAAAAGAAATTATTAAAAGCAAAAGACAAAATAAAATAAAAAATAAACAATGAAAAATAATCTAAAATATTTTTGCCTAATAAACAATTTCGCCAATTAGCCTCCTCGGCAACACCGCCAAAAACTTGTTGCGCTCGAATTAACTCTACCACAAAGCATCACTCGCAAGTATACGAGGTAGCTGTAGCAAAGGTGATCGCCCCAAGGTCGTCTCACAAGGAAGCTAAAGTGGCTAATTGATTATCAGATTATGAATAACAAGTAATCAAGAAAATTTAAATTGTTAACTAATGAAGAAGATTGATTGAAGTTTAAAACAATAAAAGTAAACAAAAGCTGATGTTTTGATTCACTTGATAAAAAGGTCTAGGGTTTGCACTTCTCTACTACTTATATGTATGAACGGTTATTCCTCTTAACTAATTTAATTTCAAAGATTAAATCTCAAACAACTTAATTAATTGAGTCAAGGAAATAAGCTCTCGCATTCAAACCTCTTACAACTAATCTTGTTATAATTGAAACAATCTTTTTAATAGGTTATATCTCTAATTCACCTAAGTCCCTAATTGAATCGTTCCAGCATTAGACTTCATCTCTCAATCCATCATCTAATACCTAAAATACATAATTGGTGGCCAATCAATTATATATTTGTAATATCCCGGAATAGACCCTAAGAGTTTTGGAGTTATTGTTGTTGTATTTGGATTTAATGTATATGTGTATATGTGAAATATAAGGATAATATATGTAAGACATATACATATACATCACATATACATGGGATATATATAATGGTGAAGGATAAGTGAGTGGTATATATATTTGTATAACTAAATAATAATAATAATAATAATAAAGACAAAAAGAAAAGAGAAGAAGAAAATCAAAGAAAGAATATGTGGTGGAGATTTAAAGTATTATTATTATTATTACTATTGTTATTGTTATTGTTATTATTATTATTATTATTATTATATATATATATATATGGATAAGGACAAAGGAAAGAAGTAGAAACTTCTTCTTCCTTCTACTCCTTCTTCGTCTTCTTCGTTCTTCTTGGCCGAGAGAGAGAGAGAGAGAGAGAGAGAGAGAGAGAGAGAAAGAGAGAAAGATGTGATTTTCTTACCAAATTTCTTAAGGAATTCAAGAGATTTGATGATAGAGATGAAGATTTGATAAAGGATTCAAGTAAGTATTTATTTCTTTAAATTGATTTTCATTGTTTGAGTTGGGTTTGGTATGGTTGATGTGTGATGATGATGATATTGAAAGATTTAAGTATATATATGTGTTGATTTGGTAATTGGATGATGATAATATGATTATTTGTGAAAATGATGATGAATTGTTGAATAAGGGTTGAGTTTAATGAAATTTGGGGATTTGATAAATTGGTATATGAATGATGTTTATAATGATGATTGGTGTGTGTTTTGAGTGTTGTTGATGTTTTGGTAAGTTTGTTATGGTTTTTGGGTGTGTTTGATGAAGATTGTTTGAAGTGAGTAATGATAAAAAGATGGGTATTGTTGGATGTTGTTGTGTGTTGACCGGAATCTGGGTTTTTAGTCGGACACGCCCAGAGACACGGCCAGTTTGTTAGGCGTGTCGTTGGTTCTGTTTTCTGGAGTTGGTAGCACGAGCAGTGACACGCCCATGTTATTGAGCGTGTCATAAGTTCTGTGTGGCAGTAGAATTGACACGACCAGTAACACGCCCGTGTTATTGAGCGTGTCATAGCTACTGTGAGTTTGGAGAATTGACACGGCCATGAGCACGCTCTTGTTGATTGGACGTGTTGATGTTTTTGAGATACAGAATGTATTACACGCCCAGTGACACGCCCGTGGTTATGAGCGTGTCAATGTTTCTGTGTTGTGGAGTTAGGGCACGATCAGGAACACGCCCGTGTTGATGAGCGTGTCATGTGTTGAGTTTGCCCTAATTGATTCTTATTTGTATTATCTCATGTGTATTTCTAAGTGAGTGTGTATGATTACTTTTGGATTAGGTTTTAAGAGATGGAATTGCCCCTAATCCAAGTATTGAAAGATCTATGGAAGAGAAGTTATATGGGAGTGAGTTCTTTAGAGGTAAGTACAAAACCCTATTGGATTGCATATAAGTATATTGTTAAAATAAATATTAATATTGTAAATGCAATGAAAAGATAAGAGATATGATAATACATTAATACATATAAGATGTGAAGGCATTCAATATATATATGTTATGAAATGTGAAAGATGTGAGGATATGATTTGTATGATGTGTATTCCAATTTATATGGTAATGCAATTGATTGTGCATACTTGAGTAATGAATGATTATGTATATAAATATTAAAGATGAACTATGAAATGTGATAATGTGATATTGTGATGAACTATGAAATGTGATAATGTGATATTGTGATGAACTATGAAATGTGATAATGTGATAATGTGATGAACTATGAAATATGATAATGTGATATTGTGATGAATTATGAAATGTGATAATATGATATTGTGGTGAACTATGAAATGTGATATTGTGATGGAATATGAAATGTAAATTGAGAGGTGATGATGTATAAAGCCATTGTGGTTGGCTATGATATTGAGAATGAGATAAATGAGGCATGTTTTGCCTAAATGATGCCATTGTGGTTGGCTATGATGATGTAAATGATGACGAGAATGAGAATGAAATTGATAATGAAATAATAAATGAATTGTGTGGCTAATGTGTTATTCATTTTCAGAGTTTTGTTGTTGGTGGCATGCCTAATAAGTGTAACAATCTCTTGAAGTTAGGTTGGATTGAATCCTTGAAGCCTAATTGAGATGTTACCACCCTTGAAGCTAGGTTGGGTTAGTTCTTGAAGCTAAGTTGGGTAGAAGCTTAGCATGCTTTGCTCCCCTTGAAGCTTGGTTGAACTTAATCCTTGAAGCCTAGTTGGGTATATGATATTGATAAATGTGATAACAAAACCAAAGCATTAACTCTGAACTTTGAATGACATATTAGCGTCTTTTGGGCCCGAGTCTGTCTTTGTTGTTAATGTGATGTATATACAAGTTGAAATAAATGAGTAATGGGATCTATGTTGCCTTTGTTGGAAATGTGAGTTGTTAATGATGAATTGTAGTTAGTGATATGATTATATAACATACATGAATTATTGAAAGGAGATATGGTTTGTGAAGTTATATGCAATATGCGATTATAAAGTATAAAATGATATATATGATATGTATGAGGTGAAATTGGTAAGTATCATAACATGAAGGTTCTATCAATTTATTGAATTATGTTTGATGGTTATGTTATATGTGTATATGTATATCCTCTATAAGGTTAATAGGATTATATGAAGAATGCATTGAAAAAGGGGAAAACAGAGTTTAAAACATGAGAATAAACATATGAGGTATGTTTCCTTTATATTGTATATTTTAATGGTTACTTGTACTACTAAGCTTTCGAGCTTAGCGCGGTTATCTTAATCGCGCAGGTATATAGGTGATGAAGCTGGAGATAAGCTGCTATGTCACAACGAGGACAAGTGTAGTTCGAGACCAACTAGATGGTGGTGCATGCATGTAATTATACTGTATTTTCATAAGAATGTATTCATTTGTATAAATGAATCTTTGGAAGAAACAATGTAACTTATATTTATGTATTACCATGATAAGAATAACCATTTTGTAAATACTTTCATATGATTTAAATGTATTATGGTTTTAAAAATTAAAGTAAAGAGTTATAATGGTGATGAAAAGTGACATTCTTATACTCTATATACATATTGTATGTGTACCTGGTATATGTACAGTATTTATATGGGGTATCGGGGTGTCACAATTATTTTGGTATCAGAGCTTAGGTTTCGAGATTCTCGGCCTAAGTAAATTTACAAAGAAAAGTTTTTTTTTTTTAAAAAAAATGATGATAAATGAAAATAAAAAGAATGAAAATTTTGATACATGCACATGCATTAACACCTAGGTTGGTCTCGGAAGTGGCATAATATGATTTGTAAAATATTTGTGTTACATGAGATGTTTAATATAGTTGATGATATATGTGTATACTATGTTGATGTGAGAAGAAACCATGATTGTTGGCAATGATGTTGGAAATGAATTATAATTGAGGCATAGTGCTTAATTATTTATGAGAAACGAATTACGAAATGTAATGTGAAATATGTATGTTGATGAGACATATGAAAAATGTTATGTCATGTGCAACATGGAATGTAATATTGATGTTTATGAGTAATATTATGTATGACATAATATGAATTGAAAAATAAAGAAATGGAAAGGAAAATAAAGTTGGAAATGAGTTGAAAATCAAATTAAGATAAGAGTATGTACTCTTTCTTCTATACTTTAAACCTCTTTATAAGAAAGTTTATGTTGAGTTTGCTAGACAGAGGAAATAATGTCGAATTGTGAATATTGAAAGTTATGTTATTTAAATGAAGAGAGTATGGTGGTATATTGAATGAGTTGATGGGTATAGACAAAGTTTGATCATTTATGATTTGAATATGTAAAGTTAAAGTTTTTAAAAGAAAAAGAGATGATGTTGGTTAAATAAGGAAATATAATGGTGTTGTTGCATTGCTGTTTTAAATGCAAACATTGTGATTTTAATGTTAGAAATGTGATACACTTGAGTGTTGTTAAAGCTCATATTAATGGTGGAAAGATGTGATAATTAGATTTTTGGAAATGAGCTTTAATATTTGTGAAAAGAATATACTTTGAGGTTGTTTTGTAATGTGTATATATAAGATGTTTTTTTTAAGTTGATATTAAGAACATAAGATGAGTGAATGGAAGTTTAAGTAAAGTAGTAAGTTGTGAAATTATAGTGTTAATGGAATTTGGGTAAAGACTATTTGAGTATTGATAATCTTAATGTAAGTTAAACCCATGAGCTTGTGGAATGAATATTACTGTATATGAGAGTACTATTAAATTGAATAATGTGATTGATAGTATGAGAATGATTATGCTTGCATTGACAAACCTGAGCAAAGCTAGGTCATGGGATAATATTGACAGTAAGAAATGGGATGGATCAATGTGGATTTAAGAAATTGAGATTTGTCATAATTAGACTTGGAGAGTATAAAGAGATTATTGAGCCCAATGTATATATGAGTGGAAGTAATGTACATGTGTATAGATATGTGAGTAATATATATATATATATATCTATGTGTTCAAGAATAAACAAATGGATGTATAGATGGTATACTAATGCATTTAAAAATATATGTGAGAGAGATGTCACCTTAGTAGCGTGACTAAGATTTTGTGAAGTAATATCATGGTGATAATGTATATGTGTTGGGTTGATAAACAACTTAAGTCATGTCAAAAAGGGATAAAAATGATGTTGTTCACGGAATAGTAAAATGTTAAATTGTGTTGAAAATATGTAAAAGAGGAATTAAATATCATTGTATGATTATGTGTATACATGTATAGAAAATGTGGAATGAGTTTTTGATATGAATGTAATTGTAAAATGTAAGAAATGTGGAAAGTAAATCACATTGTGAATGTGATCTATGGATGTGTTATATAATTGCATATTTGATGTATATTGGAAATGACATTGCATGTAGTAGTGGACCCAAGAGAGATTAGGCCTTGATTGACGTAAAGAGTATGTGATGAAATGAAAATAAGAATAAACTTAAGAAATGTTGGATAGTGAAATGGTTATGGAAATAAGGATTAATTTGGGAAATGGTGGACAGTAATATTGTTATGATAATAACTGAATTTGGCTATCATAAATGTTATGAGCCAAAGTATTTGTGTGAGGAAATGTTCTGTGTATATAAATTTAATAAGAAATTATAAGGGAAAAAGAAAGTATAAAGAATGAAATTTATGTAAGATCTGTATAAGATTGAATGATGTGTGAAGGAGAGGTTAAGGATAATATTGTTGTATATGAGACATGCAAATGGTGATCAAATAGTTAAGAGTAAATTGTGTTGAGATAGAGTTGACATATGTTAATTTTGGATGTAGTAAAGTTTGGAGAATGGAGATATAATATTTGTGATGCAACTTAGTAGTATAATTGGAAAGTTGGAAATAAAATAATAGAGGAACAGTATTGATTTATAAGTTTCAGATGTGATCATTAATCTCCTATGGCCATATAGTGTATTTATGGTATTTGGCCGATTAACTTTGTTATCCACAGAATTGAGACTAAGAAAGTATAACTGTAATACTACTTTGGTAAGATTGATAATTATGTTTCTAGAAACATGATTAACGGTTATGATTGATGAAGTATATTTTATGGTTTTTGTGTTAGCAATTTGGTTATAATTCTGGAAAAGAAAAGACAGAAAGAGAATTGTGAAAATACTTTAAGTTATGAGTAATGTGAGAAAAAGGTAATTATTGTTAATATAGTAATGATATGATAAGTGAGAAGATGATAATGAAAGAAGATTGCAGAATGTGTTTGAGAGCTATATTGATTATGTTTATGGTATACGGTGAATAAGTGGATGGGTTTAAGATTTGAGTGAGTAAACTATGAATGATAAGCATGGTATGAGATAATTATGAAATTTGGTGGAATTGTATTGAGATAATGAAAGATAAACTATGTGTATATTGAAAGATAAATTAAAGTGGATGGTTATTCATGATAAATTTAGATAAGTGAACTATTGATTTGAATCAAACAAGATTATGATGTTAAGATATTGTGGAGAATAAATCAATTGATCTGGATTTTTGCCATAATTGTGAATTATTATTGAGATTTAATATGTATGGTTGTGCTAAAGGCATAAGAGATAAATAATGATGTATACAATGTAAAATTTTGATAGATGAACGGACATGAATTAATTGAATTATATCAATTTTAATGATGAGAAAAGGGAAGAAGTTGATTTCCTGTAAAGTAAGTTCAGAAGCATTGTATTAATATTGATGTTAAGTGAGAAAATACTGGAGAAGGAATGAAGTGTATGAGAAATAAGAATATTATTATCAATGAAGGTTTGATAAATGTTTGTTTGTAAGGATGATTGTAATGATGGGATAATTAATATTAAGATATAAGTTTATGATCTTGAAAGTTAAAGTTAAGAGAATAGTTATAAAGAGATGAAGTGATAAAATATTTTGAATGTAATAATGGAATGTAACATAAGTATGTTAAAGGATGATTGAATTTTTGCATATAGATAAGGTATTTGAGAGTATAATGAGTTATTTTGAATATTGGATGAGAATGTAATAAGGTATAAAGATTTTTATCGTGACAAGTTGTGGAATTGAATAATATAATTGACTCTAAGGGGGAGAGTGCAAACTATGTGATTTGATGAAAATTTTAAATGGTGTATTGGTAAGAATGGAATGTTATTGTACTGAGTAATTTCGAGGACGAAATTTTTTTTAGGGGGAGAGAATTGTAATATCCCGGAATAGACCCTAAGAGTTTTGGAGTTATTGTTGTTGTATTTGGATTTAATGTATATGTGTATATGTGAAATATAAGGATAATATATGTAAGACATATACATATACATCACATATACATGGGATATATATAATGGTGAAGGATAAGTGAGTGGTATATATGTAACACCCCGATACCCTATATAAGTACTATGCGTATACCTAGTATACATACAGTAAATATATAAAGTATAAGGATGTCACTTTTCGTTACCTTTTAAAAACCTGTAACAGAGTTCAAACCATAATACATTAATTTAAATAACATTTACAAAATCATTATCTTTATCAAAAACTTCATTTATACATATAAATACTCTCTCGTCAGAAATACATCATAATTAAAGTTTATACATGTATGCATTACCCTCTAGTTGGTCTCGACAAACTTTACTCTTCTTGTGGCATAATAAAAGACTTCATATCTTCCATCTATATACCTGCGCGAATAAACACCCGCGCTAAGCTCGAGAGCTTAGTAGTCCAACTATAAAATATAAACATATAGTATAGAAGTATTGACATATAATGATACATCAATTCAATATATAATTAGTTCTTATCATATCTTCTTTTCTTTTTAATTTCATCTTTAATATATCCTAGCTAATTTCAAATATGATGTACATATATACATAATATTATCACCAACCCCAATGCATCACCAATACTCAAAACCAATATATTAATACCCCTACATTATATATACCATACCAATCATTATTGCAATACACAAATTACATATCATACAAATCATAAATCACATTTACAATAAAGACAACCTTTATCATCAACCACAATTCATTTACATATTACACTTAATAACATTATATTATTCACAATTCACCAAGCATAATTCATTATTAATACTCACAATCAATATTTCAATACTTGCAATTCACATTGACAATAAAGACAGACTCGGGCCCAAAACACTAATATGTTATTCAAAGTTCAGAGTTACTGCTTTGGTTCATAGTCACAATCATCACGCCCGTAGGCAATGTATATACATGTATCTCTATCCATGGATAGTGTAACAGACCCAGTCTCTTGGACCATCAACTCAACACATATGAGGAGATCCTCAACCCGGCAAGACTGTTACAAATCATATATCTCATATTCACAATTCTCATAGTGTAACAGACCCAGTCTCTTGGACCATCAACTCAACACATATGAGGAGATCCTCAACCCGGCAAGACTGTTACCTTTCATCATTTCTTAGGCATGCCACCCAAATCCAGAACTCTGAAACTGAATAACATATTAAACAAACAATTCATTTATTATTTCATTATCAATCTCATCATCAATTAGGCCAACATGCCTTATCTCTTTCAATTGAATTATCATAGCCAATCACAATGGCTTCATATCATATCATATCTCAATCCATATGATACATATAGCATCATTGATATCACATTTCAAAGTATATTATTCATATAATACATTGCCATACACAAGATTCACAATGCATATAACATAACATTTTCTCACTTCTCAAAACACATTAACATCATTCATTACTAGAGCATTTATCATAACAAATTGCACATACCTTAAGAATGATCCTCATTTCTTCCTACCTTTCCCATTTCATATTTCATCCTTTATATATATTCTTCATTTATATTCACAATATAATAGCTTATTTAACACTTTCATCCCAATGTGTTAATGTTCAAAGACATATAAGGATATACAATCAAATAGGGTTTATGCTTACCTGGTTAATGATCTTCACATCCTTCACATCATTCAATCATCACCTTAGTCCAATTATGTTAACGATATAATAGATCACTTAACACATTTGCAAACAAATGTGTTAAGCCTCAAATTATGTAATTAAATACAATCATATGTATTGGTACTTACCTCAAGAACTAGTCCCATCAATCTATACATTTCTTTTCTTTCCAAGAATTCTCCACATTTAGGTTAATGCAACCCAATCTCTTCAAAACCTAATCCAAAGGAATATTAGCAAAATGACCATATGAATAGTACATTCTGGTTTAAGACTCCATTTTATCCTTATTTTGAAAAATTGTATAAAATAATCTACTTGAATAAAAATTCTAAAATTTTTACAGAATTTAGTTTTGTATCTTAAAATCGTTCCTTTAAAATTTCAGATCAAACTGAAGACAAAATCTTGGTCAAATAGTTCACCTAACCAGACTGCCCCAATTGCCCTGCATCCTGGCAGCAGTTCTGAACTTTGTGAATTCCATAAATCAAATTCAATCAACGTGGTTCCAAATTATTTTTCTCAAATACTAGACTCACTAAGCAACAACATATCCAAAATTCAATTGGATATGATTTTTCTACATTTTATTAAAAATCCCGAAATATAGCTGTCTCAGTTAAGGTACCTGCTGGAACAGGTCTAATAAAAATAATCTTTCTAAACTCATAACCATTCCAAAATCGAATCAACATATTTTTCAGTCATTCTAGACTCATAGAGGCACAACATATCAAAAATTCACTTCAAGAACATTTTTCTATAATTAATTAAAAATAATACAAGTCACAGCCTTTACTAATTGTAAAACAGAAAAAAATTCACTAAACACAACTCTTACTCTTCCATCACCAACACCAACCTAGCTTCTTATCTTTAATTCCATTTCAACACTTTTACACACACCATACACAAACACACTCCATCAACCATCCATATCAACTCACCAATCCCAAACACAATTTCAAAAGAACAAAGGAAAATCAAGAGAAAGAACTTACCTAAGTTGTTGAATTCCACAAATCTTCAATTAAATCCTTTGATTCTCCCTTCAATTTGATGTTAGAATTAAACAAATCTCACTTTGCTCTCTCTTGTCTAAGGAGGAGCCAACCAACGTGGAGAAGAGAAGAAGAAGAAGAAGGAAATGAAGAAAAGACAAAATATCACCTCTTTAAATCTCCACCAAGTGATTCAACAAGAGTAATTACCTAAACACCCTTATACCATTTGTCTTGATTACCATTCATTACATGCCCTTTATAGTAACTTCACACTTAACAAAAATAAATATCTTCTTTCCTTGACTCTTCATTTTGACCAACTTATATGTTATATATATCATCATATACACAACATATACCATTCTCTCTAAACCCTAAATTCTTTCCCAAATCACATATACATAAACATTCTTTTCTCTATTTCTTTTCTCTTGTAATTTAACACATATATTCAATCCAATTATATAACAACAACAACAACATAATCACAACTTCTAGGGCATATATGAGGATATTACAATTCTCTCCCCCTTAAATAATTTCGTCCTCGAAATTATCAGTACCATAACAATTTATTCTTAACAAAATACTATCTTAACTCCCATATGAAGTTAATTATACGCTTAAGTTATTATATCATCAAATCATATAACTCCAACTCTCCTCTTTAGAATCAACCACCTTCTTTAAATTCTATAACTCATCATTATATATGTTTATACATCTGGTTACTTTCTTAATCAAACATTCAAAAGATCACATTACATTTCCTATTAATATCTTTATACCAGAATCAGATCATCATATAGCACAATAATACTTTGTCAAATCTTTATATTTAATATATTTTGTTATTTCACCTCTGTATAATTACTCTCTTAACTTTAACATTAAAAACCATTGACTTATATCTGAACATTAATTATCCCTTCATTACAATCACTGTCTAAATAGACATTTATCACTCTCAATAGATAACAAAATCCTGATTTTTCATAAATGGAGTTATTTCTTTAGCATGCTTTTCACTTAACTTACATATTAATACATTATCTTTCAACTTATTTTATAGATAACCAATCTTTTTCTCTTCTTATCATGATTAACAATTACTATACTCCACTCATTCATGTCCAATCATACTTTAAAATTTACATCATATACATTATCATGTAAATACCTATTTTCTTAATACAACTATACACATTAAATTTTATTAATGATCCATAATCTTAGCCAAATCCAGATCAATTAATCTATCTGTCACAATATACCCACGTTCCAATCTTGTTCAATTCCAACCAACGATTAAGTAATCTAACTTATCATGAAATTTCACAATTTTCATATAAGTATAAATATAACTTAATTCCATAAGAGCAAACTTATATTCAATTTCTGCTCTCTTTCAATCTATTTTCAGTCAAATCATCATGATAACAAATCACTTCTAATATCTTTTAATATACACATAGTTTATTCTTTATTATCTTAGTATAATTTCCACCAATTCTCATAAAAATGTTATATCATACTTAATATCTATAATTCATTCACTCAAACTTTGAGTTCATTCCCTTAAACCTCAAGTTACATACCATAAACATATTCAGTATAACTTTCATTCATATAATATAATTTCTCCCTTTTACTAACTCTTCACATTTCCTATCATTGGTATATTTATTTTGATTACCTTTTTGTCATATTATCCATAACTCAACACATTTCAAAATTTTTTAAAAATTTTTTTTTTCACAGTTATAACCAAATTCTTAACATAAAAAAAATAATAATAATAAGGTACAACTTTAACCATCATAATTTTTAACTATACTTCTCAAACAAAATTGTCAACCTCACCAAATCCGTATTACAATCATTATATCTAAGATCCAAATCCATGGATAACAAATTAACCGATCCAAAATACTGAACAAAACACATGACTTTAAGAGATTAATATTCAAACCTAGAACTTTCAATTCAATACTGTTCTTTTATAATTCTATTCTCAATCTTAACATTTTTAGTATAACAGAAGTTAACACATTCCAACTTCGTTTCAACCAATTTGTATTCGCTTATATGATCCTTATCAACTTAACTCATGCTTTAACAATATTACTATATACATATTCAATCATATACAGTTCTTATACAATTTCTATTCATCACTTCATTTCTAATCCATCTACAATCTCTTATAATATAATTACATAGAACTTTTCATATGTGAATACTTTGAAACTCTAAATATAATATAATCATCAAGTTCAATACTCATTATAACAATTTCCACTGTCCAATATTACTCAAGTTCTTTCCATTCTCACTTCCATCACATAATACATCTAGCTTTACACAGTTCAAGACCTAATCTCTCTTAGGTCCACTAATACATATAACATTGTTTTTCCATATCACTAATTCTATAATTATACCACATATATCTTCATAAGCCATCCTCATAATGTGATTCACAAATGTGTTTATATATCATAATTTCATTCATATTGGAAAACTCAATTCACATATCATATACATGTATACACTTAATTATATGCTCTTATAGTATTTTCCTTTTTCATACATTCAATACAAATTTAGTGTTTATCATTTTCTTTTAAACACTATCCTTCTCATTCTTCCAATATGATATAAAGTATTTATTCACACTACAAACATATATATTCCGACTATAGTAACACTTCATATTCATCTCAGTCACATTCCCAATGTGACATCTCTTTCACTTTCGTCTTTAAAAATATTTAGTACACTCCCATATTCATTCTTACCCTGTTCAGTAAAATGACTTAAAATAACTCATTTCTATTTACTTATCCACTTCCTTGATTATTTCAAAACAAATTCTCATACTATCAATCACATTACTCAATTCATAATACTTCCATATGCAATACTAGTCATTTCACTTAGCTCATGCATTGCATATATAGTTAACTATCAATATCCCAATAATCTTTATCAAATTCCACTAAAACTTTAACTTCTCAATTTACTACTTCGTTTAAGCTTCAATTTGCCAAACTCATCTTTTCTATCATCACTTTAAAAACATCTTACAAATATATATCACAAAGCAATATTAAAACATATAATTTCCACAATCATAAAGCTCACTTCAAAAATCTCAAATATCACATATTATCACCATTACCATGAGCTTTCACAATATCCAAGCATCTCACATTTCTAACATTGAATTTACTATGCTCGCATTATAGTAACAATACTAAGTTATATTCTTACTTAACCACTATCATCTCTTTTTCCTTTAAACACAACCTTAACTGTATACACATCCCAACTTTACATAATCACACTTTGTCTCTACTAAACAACTCATTCAACATTCCACCATACTCTCCTCATTTAAATAACATAACTTTCAATTTTAACAATTCGATATCATTTCCGCTGTCTAGTAAATTCAACATTAGCAAAACCAACATAAACTTTATTATAAAGAGGTTCAAAGTATAGAAGAAAAAGTACATACTCTTATCTTGATTTGATTTTCAACTCATTTTCAAATTTATTCTCCTTTTCATTTCTTTATGTTTCAATTCATATTATGTCCTACATAATATTGCTCATAAACATCAACATTACATTCCATGTTGCACACAACATGACATTTTCATATGCATCATCAATATACATATATCATATTACATTTCACAATTAGTTTCTCATAATCAATTAGGCACTATGCCTCAATTATAATTCATTTCCAACATCATTGTCAACAATCATAATTTCTCATCACATCAAAATAGTATACACATATATCATCAACTATATTGAACATCTCATATAACACAAATATTCTATAATTCATATAATGCCACATCCGAGACCAACCTAGGTGTCAATGCATATGCATGTATTACAAATTTCATTTCAAAACTTTTCCTTTTTACTTTTATTTAAACTTTTCAAAAAAAAATTTTTTTTCTCACTTAGGCCGAGAATCTCGAACCTAAGCTCTGATACCAAAATAATTGTAACACCCCGATACCCTATATAAGTACTATGCGTATACCTAGTATACATACAGTAAATATATAAAGTATAAGGATGTCACTTTTCGTTACCTTTTAAAAACCTGTAACAGAGTTCAAACCATAATACATTAATTTAAATAACATTTACAAAATCATTATCTTTATCAAAAACTTCATTTATACATATAAATACTCTCTCGTCAGAAATACATCATAATTAAAGTTTATACATGTATGCATTACCCTCTAGTTGGTCTCGACAAACTTTACTCTTCTTGTGGCATAATAAAAGACTTCATATCTTCCATCTATATACCTGCGCGAATAAACACCCGCGCTAAGCTCGAGAGCTTAGTAGTCCAACTATAAAATATAAACATATAGTATAGAAGTATTGACATATAATGATACATCAATTCAATATATAATTAGTTCTTATCATATCTTCTTTTCTTTTTAATTTCATCTTTAATATATCCTAGCTAATTTCAAATATGATGTACATATATACATAATATTATCACCAACCCCAATGCATCACCAATACTCAAAACCAATATATTAATACCCCTACATTATATATACCATACCAATCATTATTGCAATACACAAATTACATATCATACAAATCATAAATCACATTTACAATAAAGACAACCTTTATCATCAACCACAATTCATTTACATATTACACTTAATAACATTATATTATTCACAATTCACCAAGCATAATTCATTATTAATACTCACAATCAATATTTCAATACTTGCAATTCACATTGACAATAAAGACAGACTCGGGCCCAAAACACTAATATGTTATTCAAAGTTCAGAGTTACTGCTTTGGTTCATAGTCACAATCATCACGCCCGTAGGCAATGTATATACATGTATCTCTATCCATGGATAGTGTAACAGACCCAGTCTCTTGGACCATCAACTCAACACATATGAGGAGATCCTCAACCCGGCAAGACTGTTACAAATCATATATCTCATATTCACAATTCTCATAGTGTAACAGACCCAGTCTCTTGGACCATCAACTCAACACATATGAGGAGATCCTCAACCCGGCAAGACTGTTACCTTTCATCATTTCTTAGGCATGCCACCCAAATCCAGAACTCTGAAACTGAATAACATATTAAACAAACAATTCATTTATTATTTCATTATCAATCTCATCATCAATTAGGCCAACATGCCTTATCTCTTTCAATTGAATTATCATAGCCAATCACAATGGCTTCATATCATATCATATCTCAATCCATATGATACATATAGCATCATTGATATCACATTTCAAAGTATATTATTCATATAATACATTGCCATACACAAGATTCACAATGCATATAACATAACATTTTCTCACTTCTCAAAACACATTAACATCATTCATTACTAGAGCATTTATCATAACAAATTGCACATACCTTAAGAATGATCCTCATTTCTTCCTACCTTTCCCATTTCATATTTCATCCTTTATATATATTCTTCATTTATATTCACAATATAATAGCTTATTTAACACTTTCATCCCAATGTGTTAATGTTCAAAGACATATAAGGATATACAATCAAATAGGGTTTATGCTTACCTGGTTAATGATCTTCACATCCTTCACATCATTCAATCATCACCTTAGTCCAATTATGTTAACGATATAATAGATCACTTAACACATTTGCAAACAAATGTGTTAAGCCTCAAATTATGTAATTAAATACAATCATATGTATTGGTACTTACCTCAAGAACTAGTCCCATCAATCTATACATTTCTTTTCTTTCCAAGAATTCTCCACATTTAGGTTAATGCAACCCAATCTCTTCAAAACCTAATCCAAAGGAATATTAGCAAAATGACCATATGAATAGTACATTCTGGTTTAAGACTCCATTTTATCCTTATTTTGAAAAATTGTATAAAATAATCTACTTGAATAAAAATTCTAAAATTTTTACAGAATTTAGTTTTGTATCTTAAAATCGTTCCTTTAAAATTTCAGATCAAACTGAAGACAAAATCTTGGTCAAATAGTTCACCTAACCAGACTGCCCCAATTGCCCTGCATCCTGGCAGCAGTTCTGAACTTTGTGAATTCCATAAATCAAATTCAATCAACGTGGTTCCAAATTATTTTTCTCAAATACTAGACTCACTAAGCAACAACATATCCAAAATTCAATTGGATATGATTTTTCTACATTTTATTAAAAATCCCGAAATATAGCTGTCTCAGTTAAGGTACCTGCTGGAACAGGTCTAATAAAAATAATCTTTCTAAACTCATAACCATTCCAAAATCGAATCAACATATTTTTCAGTCATTCTAGACTCATAGAGGCACAACATATCAAAAATTCACTTCAAGAACATTTTTCTATAATTAATTAAAAATAATACAAGTCACAGCCTTTACTAATTGTAAAACAGAAAAAAATTCACTAAACACAACTCTTACTCTTCCATCACCAACACCAACCTAGCTTCTTATCTTTAATTCCATTTCAACACTTTTACACACACCATACACAAACACACTCCATCAACCATCCATATCAACTCACCAATCCCAAACACAATTTCAAAAGAACAAAGGAAAATCAAGAGAAAGAACTTACCTAAGTTGTTGAATTCCACAAATCTTCAATTAAATCCTTTGATTCTCCCTTCAATTTGATGTTAGAATTAAACAAATCTCACTTTGCTCTCTCTTGTCTAAGGAGGAGCCAACCAACGTGGAGAAGAGAAGAAGAAGAAGAAGGAAATGAAGAAAAGACAAAATATCACCTCTTTAAATCTCCACCAAGTGATTCAACAAGAGTAATTACCTAAACACCCTTATACCATTTGTCTTGATTACCATTCATTACATGCCCTTTATAGTAACTTCACACTTAACAAAAATAAATATCTTCTTTCCTTGACTCTTCATTTTGACCAACTTATATGTTATATATATCATCATATACACAACATATACCATTCTCTCTAAACCCTAAATTCTTTCCCAAATCACATATACATAAACATTCTTTTCTCTATTTCTTTTCTCTTGTAATTTAACACATATATTCAATCCAATTATATAACAACAACAACAACATAATCACAACTTCTAGGGCATATATGAGGATATTACAATATATATTTGTATAACTAAATAATAATAATAATAATAAAGACAAAAAGAAAAGAGAAGAAGAAAATCAAAGAAAGAATATGTGGTGGAGATTTAAAGTATTATTATTATTATTACTATTGTTATTGTTATTGTTATTATTATTATTATTATTATTATATATATATATATATGGATAAGGACAAAGGAAAGAAGTAGAAACTTCTTCTTCCTTCTACTCCTTCTTCGTCTTCTTCGTTCTTCTTGGCCGAGAGAGAGAGAGAGAGAGAGAGAGAGAGAAAGAGAGAAAGATGTGATTTTCTTACCAAATTTCTTAAGGAATTCAAGAGATTTGATGATAGAGATGAAGATTTGATAAAGGATTCAAGTAAGTATTTATTTCTTTAAATTGATTTTCATTGTTTGAGTTGGGTTTGGTATGGTTGATGTGTGATGATGATGATATTGAAAGATTTAAGTATATATATGTGTTGATTTGGTAATTGGATGATGATAATATGATTATTTGTGAAAATGATGATGAATTGTTGAATAAGGGTTGAGTTTAATGAAATTTGGGGATTTGATAAATTGGTATATGAATGATGTTTATAATGATGATTGGTGTGTGTTTTGAGTGTTGTTGATGTTTTGGTAAGTTTGTTATGGTTTTTGGGTGTGTTTGATGAAGATTGTTTGAAGTGAGTAATGATAAAAAGATGGGTATTGTTGGATGTTGTTGTGTGTTGACCGGAATCTGGGTTTTTAGTCGGACACGCCCAGAGACACGGCCAGTTTGTTAGGCGTGTCGTTGGTTCTGTTTTCTGGAGTTGGTAGCACGAGTAGTGACACGCCCATGTTATTGAGCGTGTCATAAGTTCTGTGTGGCAGTAGAATTGACACGACCAGTAACACGCCCGTGTTATTGAGCGTGTCATAGCTACTGTGAGTTTGGAGAATTGACACGGCCATGAGCACACTCTTGTTGATTGGACTTGTTGATGTTTTTGAGATACAGAATGTATTACACGCCCAGTGACACGCCCGTGGTTATGAGCGTGTCAATGTTTCTATGTTGTGGAGTTAGGGCACGATCAGGAACACGCCCGTGTTGATGAGCGTGTCATGTGTTGAGTTTGCCCTAATTGATTCTTATTTGTATTATCTCATGTGTATTTCTAAGTGAGTGTGTATGATTACTTTTGGATTAGGTTTTAAGAGATGGAATTGCCCCTAATCCAAGTATTGAAAGATCTATGGAAGAGAAGTTATATGGGAGTGAGTTCTTTAAAGGTAAGTACAAAACCCTATTGGATTGCATATAAGTATATTATTAAAATAAATATTAATATTGTAAATGCAATGAAAAGATAAGAGATATGATAATACATTAATACATATAAGATGTGAAGGCATTCAATATATATATGTTATGAAATGTGAAAGATGTGAGGATATGATTTGTATGATGTGTATTCCAATTTATATGGTAATGCAATTGATTGTGCATACTTGAGTAATGAATGATTATGTATATAAATATCAAAGATGAACTATGAAATGTGATAATGTGATATTGTGATGAACTATGAAATGTGATAATGTGATATTGTGATGAACTATGAAATGTGATAATGTGATATTGTGATGAACTATGAAATATGTAATGTGATATTGTGATGAACTATGAAATGTGATAATATGATATTGTGGTGAACTATGAAATGTGATATTGTGATGGAATATGAAATGTAAATTGAGAGGTGATGATGTATAAAGCCATTGTGGTTGGCTATGATATTGAGAATGAGATAAATGAGGCATGTTTTGCCTAAATGATGCCATTGTGGTTGGCTATGATGATGTAAATGATGACGAGAATGAGAATGAAATTGATAATGAAATAATAAATGAATTGTGTGGCTAATGTGTTATTCATTTTCAGAGTTTTGTTGTTGGTGGCATGCCTAATAAGTGTAACAATCTCTTGAAGTTAGGTTGGATTGAATCCTTGAAGCCTAATTGAGATGTTACCACCCTTGAAGCTAGGTTGGGTTAGTTCTTGAAGCCAAGTTGGGTAGAAGCTTAGCATGCTTTGCTCCCCTTGAAGCTTGGTTGAACTTAATCCTTGAAGCCTAGTTGGGTATATGATATTGATAAATGTGATAACAAAACCAAAGCATTAACTCTGAACTTTGAATGACATATTAGTGTCTTTTGGGCCCGAGTCTGTCTTTGTTGTTAATGTGATGTATATACAAGTTGAAATAAATGAGTAATGGGATCTATGTTGCCTTTGTTGGAAATGTGAGTTGTGAATGATGAATTGTAGTTAGTGATATGATTATATAACATACATGAATTATTGAAAGGAGATATGGTTTGTGAAGTTATATGCAATATGCGATTATAAAGTATAAAATGATATATATGATATGTATGAGGTGAAATTGGTAAGTATCATAACATGAAGGTTCTATCAATTTATTGAATTATGTTTGATGGTTATGTTATATGTGTATATGTATATCCTCTATAAGGTTAATAGGATTATATGAAGAATGCATTGAAAAAGGGGAAAACAGAGTTTAAAACATGAGAATAAACATATGAGGTATGTTTCCTTTATATTGTATATTTTAATGGTTACTTGTACTACTAAGCTTTCGAGCTTAGCGCGGTTATCTTAATCGCGCAGGTATATAGGTGATGAAGCTGGAGATAAGCTGCTATGTCACAACGAGGACAAGTGTAGTTCGAGACCAACTAGATGGTGGTGCATGCATGTAATTATACTGTATTTTCATAAGAATGTATTCATTTGTATAAATGAATCTTTGGAAGAAACAATGTAACTTATACTTATGTATTACCATGATAAGAATAACCATTTTGTAAATACTTTCATATGATTTAAATGTATTATGGTTTTAAAAATTAAAGTAAAGAGTTATAATGGTGATGAAAAGTGACATTCTTATACTCTATATACATATTGTATGTGTACCTGGTATATGTACAGTATTTATATGGGGTATCGGGGTGTCACAATTATTTTGGTATCAGAGCTTAGGTTTCGAGATTCTCGGCCTAAGTAAATTTACAAAGAAAAGTTTTTTTTTTTTAAAAAAAAAATGATGATAAATGAAAATAAAAAGAATGAAAATTTTGATACATGCACATGCATTAACACCTAGGTTGGTCTCGGATGTGGCATAATATGATTTGTAAAATATTTGTGTTACATGAGATGTTTAATATAGTTGATGATATATGTGTATACTATGTTGATGTGAGAAGAAACCATGATTGTGGCAATGATGTTGGAAATGAATTATAATTGAGGCATAGTGCTTAATTATTTATGAG
This sequence comes from Garcia nutans, assembly GCA_947685225.1. Classification (NCBI taxonomy): domain Eukaryota; kingdom Viridiplantae; phylum Streptophyta; class Magnoliopsida; order Malpighiales; family Euphorbiaceae; genus Garcia; species Garcia nutans. The sequence continues at coordinate 8,466,188 of CANTUV010000013.1, forward strand.
AAACGAATTACGAAATGTAATGTGAAATATGTATGTTGATGAGACATATGAAAAATGTTATGTCATGTGCAACATGGAATGTAATATTGATGTTTATGAGTAATATTATGTATGACATAATATGAATTGAAAAATAAAGAAATGGAAAGGAAAATAAAGTTGGAAATGAGTTGAAAATCAAATTAAGATAAGAGTATGTACTCTTTCTTCTATACTTTAAACCTCTTTATAAGAAAGTTTATGTTGAGTTTGCTAGACAGAGGAAATAATGTCGAATTGTGAATATTGAAAGTTATGTTATTTAAATGAAGAGAGTATGGTGGTATATTGAATGAGTTGATGGGTATAGACAAAGTTTGATCATTTATGATTTGAATATGTAAAGTTAAAGTTTTTAAAAGAAAAAGAGATGATGTTGGTTAAATAAGGAAATATAATGGTGTTGTTGCATTGCTGTTTTAAATGCAAACATTGTGATTTTAATGTTAGAAATGTGATACACTTGAGTGTTGTTAAAGCTCATATTAATGGTGGAAAGATGTGATAATTAGATTTTTGGAAATGAGCTTTAATATTTGTGAAAAGAATATACTTTGAGGTTGTTTTGTAATGTGTATATATAAGATGTTTTTTTTAAGTTGATATTAAGAACATAAGATGAGTGAATGGAAGTTTAAGTAAAGTAGTAAGTTGTGAAATTATAGTGTTAATGGAATTTGGGTAAAGACTATTTGAGTATTGATAATCTTAATGTAAGTTAAACCCATGAGCTTGTGGAATGAATATTACTGTATATGAGAGTACTATTAAATTGAATAATGTGATTGATAGTATGAGAATGATTATGCTTGCATTGACAAACCTGAGCAAAGCTAGGTCATGGGATAATATTGACAGTAAGAAATGGGATGGATCAATGTGGATTTAAGAAATTGAGATTTGTCATAATTAGACTTGGAGAGTATAAAGAGATTATTGAGCCCAATGTATATATGAGTGGAAGTAATGTACATGTATATAGATATGTGAGTAATATATATATATATATATATATCTATGTGTTCAAGAATAAACAAATGGATGTATAGATGGTATACTAATGCATTTAAAAATATATGTGAGAGAGATGTCACCTTAGTAGCGTGACTAAGATTTTGTGAAGTAATATCATGGTGATAATGTATATGTGTTGGGTTGATAAACAACTTAAGTCATGTCAAAAAGGGATAAAAATGATGTTGTTCACGGAATAGTAAAATGTTAAATTGTGTTGAAAATATGTAAAAGAGGAATTAAATATCATTGTATGATTATGTGTATACATGTATAGAAAATGTGGAATGAGTTTTTGATATGAATGTAATTGTAAAATGTAAGAAATGTGGAAAGTAAATCACATTGTGAATGTGATCTATGGATGTGTTATATAATTGCATATTTGATGTATATTGGAAATGACATTGCATGTAGTAGTGGACCCAAGAGAGATTAGGCCTTGATTGACGTAAAGAGTATGTGATGAAATGAAAATAAGAATAAACTTAAGAAATGTTGGATAGTGAAATGGTTATGGAAATAAGGATTAATTTGGGAAATGGTGGACAGTAATATTGTTATGATAATAACTGAATTTGGCTATCATAAATGTTATGAGCCAAAGTATTTGTGTGAGGAAATGTTCTGTGTATATAAATTTAATAAGAAATTATAAGGGAAAAAGAAAGTATAAAGAATGAAATTTATGTAAGATCTGTATAAGATTGAATGATGTGTGAAGGAGAGGTTAAGGATAATATTGTTGTATATGAGACATGCAAATGGTGATCAAATAGTTAAGAGTAAATTGTGTTGAGATAGAGTTGACATATGTTAATTTTGGATGTAGTAAAGTTTGGAGAATGGAGATATAATATTTGTGATGCAACTTAGTAGTATAATTGGAAAGTTGGAAATAAAATAATAGAGGAACAGTATTGATTTATAAGTTTCAGATGTGATCATTAATCTCCTATGGCCATATAGTGTATTTATGGTATTTGGCCGATTAACTTTGTTATCCACAGAATTGAGACTAAGAAAGTATAACTGTAATACTACTTTGGTAAGATTGATAATTATGTTTCTAGAAACATGATTAACGGTTATGATTGATGAAGTATATTTTATGGTTTTTGTGTTAGCAATTTGGTTATAATTCTGGAAAAGAAAAGACAGAAAGAGAATTGTGAAAATACTTTAAGTTATGAGTAATGTGAGAAAAAGGTAATTATTGTTAATATAGTAATGATATGATAAGTGAGAAGATGATAATGAAAGAAGATTGCAGAATGTGTTTGAGAGCTATATTGATTATGTTTATGGTATACGGTGAATAAGTGGATGGGTTTAAGATTTGAGTGAGTAAACTATGAATGATAAGCATGGTATGAGATAATTATGAAATTTGGTGGAATTGTATTGAGATAATGAAAGATAAACTATGTGTATATTGAAAGATAAATTAAAGTGGATGGTTATTCATGATAAATTTAGATAAGTGAACTATTGATTTGAATCAAACAAGATTATGATGTTAAGATATTGTGGAGAATAAATCAATTGATCTGGATTTTTGCCATAATTGTGAATTATTATTGAGATTTAATATGTATGGTTGTGCTAAAGGCATAAGAGATAAATAATGATGTATACAATGTAAAATTTTGATAGATGAACGGACATGAATTAATTGAATTATATCAATTTTAATGATGAGAAAAGGGAAGAAGTTGATTTCCTGTAAAGTAAGTTCAGAAGCATTGTATTAATATTGATGTTAAGTGAGAAAATACTGGAGAAGGAATGAAGTGTATGAGAAATAAGAATATTATTATCAATGAAGGTTTGATAAATGTTTGTTTGTAAGGATGATTGTAATGATGGGATAATTAATATTAAGATATAAGTTTATGATCTTGAAAGTTAAAGTTAAGAGAATAGTTATAAAGAGATGAAGTGATAAAATATTTTGAATGTAATAATGGAATGTAACATAAGTATGTTAAAGGATGATTGAATTTTTGCATATAGATAAGGTATTTGAGAGTATAATGAGTTATTTTGAATATTGGATGAGAATGTAATAAGGTATAAAGATTTTTATCGTGACAAGTTGTGGAATTGAATAATATAATTGACTCTAAGGGGGAGAGTGCAAACTATGTGATTTGATGAAAATTTTAAATGGTGTATTGGTAAGAATGGAATGTTATTGTACTGAGTAATTTCGAGGACGAAATTTTTTTTAGGGGGAGAGAATTGTAATATCCCGGAATAGACCCTAAGAGTTTTGGAGTTATTGTTGTTGTATTTGGATTTAATGTATATGTGTATATGTGAAATATAAGGATAATATATGTAAGACATATACATATACATCACATATACATGGGATATATATAATGGTGAAGGATAAGTGAGTGGTATATATATTTGTATAACTAAATAATAATAATAATAATAAAGACAAAAAGAAAAGAGAAGAAGAAAATCAAAGAAAGAATATGTGGTGGAGATTTAAAGTATTATTATTATTATTACTATTGTTATTGTTATTGTTATTATTATTATTATTATTATATATATATATATATGGATAAGGACAAAGGAAAGAAGTAGAAACTTCTTCTTCCTTCTACTCCTTCTTCATCTTCTTCGTTCTTCTTGGCCGAGAGAGAGAGAGAGAGAGAGAGAGAGAGAAAGAGAGAAAGATGTGATTTTCTTACCAAATTTCTTAAGGAATTCAAGAGATTTGATGATAGAGATGAAGATTTGATAAAGGATTCAAGTAAGTATTTATTTCTTTAAATTGATTTTCATTGTTTGAGTTGGGTTTGGTATGGTTGATGTGTGATGATGATGATATTGAAAGATTTAAGTATATATATGTGTTGATTTGGTAATTGGATGATGATAATATGATTATTTGTGAAAATGATGATGAATTGTTGAATAAGGGTTGAGTTTAATGAAATTTGGGGATTTGATAAATTGGTATATGAATGATGTTTATAATGATGATTGGTGTGTGTTTTGAGTGTTGTTGATGTTTTGGTAAGTTTGTTATGGTTTTTGGGTGTGTTTGATGAAGATTGTTTGAAGTGAGTAATGATAAAAAGATGGGTATTGTTGGATGTTGTTGTGTGTTGACCGGAATCTGGGTTTTTAGTCGGACACGCCCAGAGACACGGCCAGTTTGTTAGGCGTGTCGTTGGTTCTGTTTTCTGGAGTTGGTAGCACGAGTAGTGACACGCCCATGTTATTGAGCGTGTCATAAGTTCTGTGTGGCAGTAGAATTGACACGACCAGTAACACGCCCGTGTTATTGAGCGTGTCATAGCTACTGTGAGTTTGGAGAATTGATACGGCCATGAGCACTCTCTTGTTGATTGGACGTGTTGATGTTTTTGAGATACAGAATGTATTACACGCCCAGTGACACGCCCGTGGTTATGAGCATGTCAATGTTTCTATGTTGTGGAGTTAGGGCACGATCAGGAACACGCCCGTGTTGATGAGCGTGTCATGTGTTGAGTTTGCCCTAATTGATTCTTATTTGTATTATCTCATGTGTATTTCTAAGTGAGTGTGTATGATTACTTTTGGATTAGGTTTTAAGAGATGGAATTGCCCCTAATCCAAGTATTGAAAGATCTATGGAAGAGAAGTTATATGGGAGTGAGTTCTTTAAAGGTAAGTACAAAACCCTATTGGATTGCATATAAGTATATTATTAAAATAAATATTAATATTGTAAATGCAATGAAAAGATAAGAGATATGATAATACATTAATACATATAAGATGTGAAGGCATTCAATATATATATGTTATGAAATGTGAAAGATGTGAGGATATGATTTGTATGATGTGTATTCCAATTTATATGGTAATGCAATTGATTGTGCATACTTGAGTAATGAATGATTATGTATATAAATATCAAAGATGAACTATGAAATGTGATAATGTGATATTGTGATGAACTATGAAATGTGATAATGTGATATTGTGATGAACTATGAAATGTGATAATGTGATATTGTGATGAACTATGAAATATGTAATGTGATATTGTGATGAACTATGAAATGTGATAATATGATATTGTGGTGAACTATGAAATGTGATATTGTGATGGAATATGAAATGTAAATTGAGAGGTGATGATGTATAAAGCCATTGTGGTTGGCTATGATATTGAGAATGAGATAAATGAGGCATGTTTTGCCTAAATGATGCCATTGTGGTTGGCTATGATGATGTAAATGATGACGAGAATGAGAATGAAATTGATAATGAAATAATAAATGAATTGTGTGGCTAATGTGTTATTCATTTTCAGAGTTTTGTTGTTGGTGGCATGCCTAATAAGTGTAACAATCTCTTGAAGTTAGGTTGGATTGAATCCTTGAAGCCTAATTGAGATGTTACCACCCTTGAAGCTAGGTTGGGTTAGTTCTTGAAGCCAAGTTGGGTAGAAGCTTAGCATGCTTTGCTCCCCTTGAAGCTTGGTTGAACTTAATCCTTGAAGCCTAGTTGGGTATATGATATTGATAAATGTGATAACAAAACCAAAGCATTAACTCTGAACTTTGAATGACATATTAGTGTCTTTTGGGCCCGAGTCTGTCTTTGTTGTTAATGTGATGTATATACAAGTTGAAATAAATGAGTAATGGGATCTATGTTGCCTTTGTTGGAAATGTGAGTTGTGAATGATGAATTGTAGTTAGTGATATGATTATATAACATACATGAATTATTGAAAGGAGATATGGTTTGTGAAGTTATATGCAATATGCGATTATAAAGTATAAAATGATATATATGATATGTATGAGGTGAAATTGGTAAGTATCATAACATGAAGGTTCTATCAATTTATTGAATTATGTTTGATGGTTATGTTATATGTGTATATGTATATCCTCTATAAGGTTAATAGGATTATATGAAGAATGCATTGAAAAAGGGGAAAACAGAGTAAGAAAATGTTAAAACATGAGACTAAACATATGAGGTATGTTTCCTTTATATTGTATATTTTAATGGTTACTTGTACTACTAAGCTTTCGAGCTTAGCGCGGTTATCTTAATCGCGCAGGTATATAGGTGATGAAGCTGGAGATAAGCTGCTATGTCACAACGAGGACAAGTGTAGTTCGAGACCAACTAGATGGTGGTGCATGCATGTAATTATACTGTATTTTCATAAGAATGTATTCATTTGTATAAATGAATCTTTGGAAGAAACAATGTAACTTATATTTATGTATTACCATGATAAGAATAACCATTTTGTAAATACTTTCATATGATTTAAATGTATTATGGTTTTAAAAATTAAAGTAAAGAGTTATAATGGTGATGAAAAGTGACATTCTTATACTCTATATACATATTGTATGTGTACCTGGTATATGTACAGTATTTATATGGGGTATCGGGGTGTCACAATATTAACCAGATTTCATTCAATCAAGGCTAAAGAAATTATTAGCTAAGAGAATAACCAATTCATACAATCATAGCAGATCCATACAAACCCTAGACTAGATCAAATTAGTTCATCTTGCTATCAAACATACTCATCTCATTAATGTTCAAAGAAATCAAATTAGACATGATAATATCCATTAATACAATTTCAATGAAAATAAAGAGAATAAGTTCGAGAACAAAAAGAAGTTACAAACTCCTTGAAGCTTCTGAAGAATCTCTTGTTCAAATCTTGCAAGAAGGATGTGTCAATGGCTAGAACAATCTAATCTAAGCTAGATAAAACAAAGTGTAATAAAAAATCAAAGAAAAACTAAGTTATCAAAACCCTAATCTCTTGAACGGCTCAATTCTCTCTCAAAATCGCCAACAGTCCCAAACCCTAGCTTCTCTTTTCTTTTTATATGAATCGTCCGCTTTAAAAACTCGCTACGGCTTTGGTTCATGAGAGACACGGCCAAGTTGCATGTGACTTGGCTGTGTGAGTGTTCTTTGGAGGGACACGGCCAGTGACTTGGCCATGTCCCTTGCATGTGTCTGCTTCTGTCTCAGAATTCCTTCTTTTCTTCTTGGATTGAGTGACACGGCCAGTTGAAGCTTGACTTAGCCATGTTGGACTATTTTGGAGGGACACGGCCACTGACTTGGTCGTGTCCCTTGCCTGTGTTTGCTTCTGTGAAGATGTAATTCTCTTTTGCTTTGGAACTAAGTGAGACACGGCCAAGTGAAGGTGACTTGGCCATGTCTGGGCTTCATTGGAGGGACACGGCCACTAACTTGGCCGTGTCCCTTGCTTGTGTCTGCTACTGGGACTTGCTCTTCCTCTTTAACTTGGTATGGGACACGGCCAGTGACTTGGCCGTGTCCTCTGCCTGTGTCAGCCACTGCCCCTTTCTCCTTCAATTTGTTTCCTTGCCTTTTTTTACCTAACACAATACTTGCAACAAAACTTTAAACAAGAAATAAATAGACAATAACCAACAAAACATAAACACATACTAAAAACTAGATCAAAAATAACATAAACACTGAAATAAACTAAAATACCAAAATTAATAAAAACACAAAACAAACCGATAAAAACTAACAAAATACCTAAATAAAACAATAATTATCATAATAAACAAGACACAAATCTATAACAAAAACTAATAAAACACATGTGTTGCTTGATTCATGCTCTTCTTTCTTTGTTTTGATCTTCTAAAGGAGTTTTTGCACTTTAACCTAAAACAAACACTTAAAACAAACTTTAAACAAGAATCAAATGAAACATTAACTAAAAACACATAAACATCATACTAAAAAGTAGTACAAAAATGATCTAAACAATGGGATAAATTAAAAACTACCAAAATGTTCAAATCACTAAATAAATAGATTAAAACTACCAAAATGCATGAAGAAAACAATAATTATTATAATAAATAGCAATTTGAGGACAAAAACTAATAAAACAACTACCCCACACTTAAAACTTTGCTTGTCCTCAAGCAAATTTACATAACATAAATTAAAAACTCAATTAACCTTAACTATAATTCAAGTATAGAAGATGAAATCCTTTAATACTCAGCAATGCAATTTACTTCAATCAAGATTTTCTTAACTCATTCATTAATTCAGACATAACAAATCTCATCTCTCATCTAAGTGTTTCTCTCAATTTCAAAGGTTAATTCACTCAAACCAATCATGACTGCATGCTGCCATAAACTTGCTTAATTATCCAGTCTCTCTCACTAATTTTTCTCAAGAAATAATATGAAAGTCTTTTCATTTAGATGTAATGGGGCTAAGGTGAAGGTGTGAGAAAAGACATTTAAGTTGAAACATTAAGAAATGGAGTATCTAAATTAGACAATAATCTTGCATAGAAACTCATAACTCTCTCAAATGGCATATTCACCAACCCTTGATAATCTTAAATATTTGCATACTTAAAGAAAAGTAAATGAGTCGAAATTCCTCTTTGATGACTAATGCTAGAAAATATATGAATTTTGTATTAAACATCTAGCTCAAAATGTAGAAGAAAAGAATAATCGACTCTTAGTCAAATACAATCTGCAAGTATGCATTTCAGCCCCAAATCTTACTAAAACGATACTATTTTATTTATTTTATTTATTTTTATTTTTTTATTTATATTTATATTTTTTTTGTTTTTCATTTCATTTCATTTTTTTTATTTTATTTACCCCACACTTATCAATTAAACCACTCCTATTGTCATATCATAAGAAACTCCATTCCTTAATGAAGGTATGATAATAATAGAAAAATGTTGAGTTGTGAACTGTGTTGATCAATCAAGAAAAGGTCAAAGGCTCAACTTGGCTCACTAAGGAATTCATAATTAAGGGAGGTCTTTTTAAGCTAAAGGGGGTAATCCTAATTTGCCTTCATCATTTTAAAACATGAGATGAAATCATAATGTGAGTTCAATTAGTATGCAAAAGCAAGCTCTAGAGATGCAAAATCATGAAGGTGCACACTTAAAAAAAGAAAATCGATTGACAATAATATTCAATCTATGAGGCTCAAAACTCACAAAGGGTGGGTTCTCAAATATTTATATGTCATGAATTGTAGAATGTGAAAATTGATCCTGAATGAATTCAAATGCTAATCTTTATGCTGATACTAAAGGCTCAAATGTAATGCTAGAATTATAGAAAAGTCAATAACTTTCCAATAATTATGCCATGAAAATAAGTTTCCAACAATTATGCCTTGAAAAATGCACAATATAACTCACAAAGAAAACAAAACAAAAATTAAAGAAAAGCTTAAAAATTACCCCACACTTATGAGTTACATTGTCCTCAATGTAAACAAAACAAAAGATAGAAAGAACCTCTTTTGTGTCATGCATAGTGAAGCTTTCGTACAAATAATCAGCATGAAAGGAAACAACTAAAGCAAATACCATGACTTCAGCATAAACATACGATCAAGGAAAGTTGGAACTAGATGGCCCTCCTTTTCTCAATTAAACTCAATGCTCCTGGCCTGTTCTCTGTAAGAATAAAAACACTTCCAATCTCCAAACCATCAAGACTTAAAGAAAAATAGAAGGGAAAATAAATAAATAAACTGAATATACTAAACTAAAATGCTAAAAATAATAACGATGGGTTGCCTCCCATCAAGCACTTCTTTAACATCGTCTTAGCTGGACGTTACTGCAAGAATTAAGGATCGTAGATCAAAGTACTATCGACAATCCTTACTTCTTGGAACCCCTCATTATATGGTTTAACTCTCTATCCATTTACTTTAAAATTTTCATTTGTTCGAGAGTTGAGTAATTCTATAGCACCGGAAGGATATACCTGAGTTATCTTGAAAGGACCACTCCATCGAGACTTGAGTTTTCCTGGAAATAGTTGGAGACGAGAATTGAAAAGCAAGACCTTCATACCTGGGCTCAATGTCTTTCGTACTAAAATTCGGTCATGAAGTGCTTTAGTACGGTCGTTATAAATCCTCGAACTCTCATATGCCTCGTTCCTTAGTTCATCTAACTCTGAAATTTGCAAAAAATGTTCTCTCTTTACCTTGTCCAAATCTAAATTCAGAGTCTTAATTTCCCAATACGCCATGTGCTCTAACTCCACTGGTAAATGACAAGCCTTACCGAAAACCAATCGGTATGGACTCATACCTAAGGGAATCTTAAAAGCAGTTCGATATGCCCACAATGCATCATTCAATCTACTTGCCCAATCCTTCCTTGACGAGTTGACTGTTTTTTCCAAATTTCCTTTGATTTGCTTGTTGGATGTCTCAACTTGTCCAAAATTCCCAAGTGGCTTGGCCGTGTCTCCTGGGTGTATCAGCTTCTATTTCTTTCCTTTGGTTCTTCCTTGTTCTTTGGCTTAGGATGGGACACGGCCAAGCTTGTGGCCGTGTCACCTGCCAGTGTCAGCTTCTGCCAAATTTTCCTTTCTTTCTTGGTTTCTTTGGTTTTGCCCTTTAGGTGAGACACGGCCTGTGGCTTGGTCGTGTCTCCTGGCCATGTCAAGTTCTACCAAAATCTCCTTGAGGTGACACGGCCAAGCTTGATTTGGCTTGGCCATGTCTTGCTTGATTCATGCTCTTCTTTCTTTGTTTTGATCTTCCAAGGTAGTTTTTGCACTTTAACCTAAAACAAACACTTAAAACAAACTTTAAACAAGAATCAAATGAAACATTAACTAAAAACAGATAAACATCATACTAAAAACTATTACAAAAATGATCTAAACACTGGATAAATTAAAAACTACCAAAATGTTAAAATCACTAAATAAATAGATTAAAACTACTAAAATGCATGAAGAAAACAATAATTATTATAATAAATAAATAGCAATTTGAGGACAAAAACTAATAAAACATTGCAGTATCTGTCTGTCCATCCTCTGGTGGCTCGAGACAATCTCTGATAAAATAGTCTAACGACCCACATCTAACATACACTCCTGAAGTACCTCTCCACCAGTAGATACCTCCGTGTGCTTTACCACAATGAACATAAGTAGGTGGAGCAAGCCTCTCAGCCAATGGGGTTGGAGCACTAGGCACTGAAACTGCAGGTCTTTGTCTCTGTCTCTGCTGCTGTACTGACCTGCCAAACTACCCCTGGCTCCTACTGAACCTCTGAACATATCCCCCTCGGCCTCTCTTCACTGATGAAGATCTTGCCTCACTCTGAGGTCTCCTAGCTCTAGTCTCCTCAACTCTGGCAGCTGCTGCAAGACCCTATGCTCTCTTAACACTCCTGGCAGCTGCAACCAACTGAGAAAAATCTTGATATCGAGAGCCTACTATGATACACATGATAGAGGGTCTCAGTCCCTCCTCAAATCTCCTGCATCTGTCAAACTTGTCAGAAATGATCCTACCAGTATAGTGACTCAACCGGATAAACTCGATCTCATACTCTGTCACTGTCCTGGTATCCTGTCTCAGACTCAGAAACTCCATCTTCTTTGATTCCTTATACTCCCTCGGAGTATATTTCTACTCAAATTCCCGCAGGAAATCATCATAGGTCAGGACTGGTGGATCATCCAGAGCATGTGGAACTGTCTTCCACCAATCATATGCATCCCTCTGTAGAAGAGATCTGGCATAATCAAACTTCTCTTTTGGACTAGCCTACAACTGAATGAATACTCTTTGAACCCTGTCTAGCCACTGCTCTGTTACAGCAGGATCTATAGTACCAACGAAGTCCTCAGCTCCAAACTTTCTTAGTTTATCATACTGCCTCAACGACAACTGTGGTTGCTGCTGCGATCTGAACTGGAGCCTGCCTCAACAACTCTACCATATACCGTACCAAGCCAGGCAGAATCTCATCAACTGCTAGTCTCACAGGCACAGAAACAGACGTCTCACTAGCAAGCACAACTCTAGCTCCACTTTACCCTCATCTGGAGCCACACTCTCTGCACTACCCTCAGTAGCCTGATGCGTCTGAGATGCTATATCTGTAAACACAACAGAAATTACTATATCAGAGATCAGAAACTGCCAGTTCCAATGCATGTATTACAATTAAAAACCATTTTCAAATCCCCCATTTTCTCTCTCTATCAACCCACCTAGGTCGAGAACCTCAAACCTAGGCTATGATACCCAAATAAATGTAACACCCTTATACCCTATATACATACAATATATATTTCTAGCATATGTAAATTACGCATATACCGTACAAAAATATCACCGACCGGTTTAATAAAAATTTTTGACACTTCAAATTTAAAATTTTAAATACTAAATATATAAAATTAAATAGTATATAAATATTCTTTGCTCATTATAGGAACCCAAAATAAATATTTTACATGAAAATCTCTGGGAAAAATTCACCAGAGTTTTGTCTATAATTTGGACATTCGCAAAATTTAGCAAAACACAACCTGCAAAAAGAACACAGTCCCAAATAATTTCAATTCACCATCTCAACCATACTCCCTCAATTTCACCAAGTTTCTCAAACATTTACATATATATATATATAATTTATAACACATTTACACTCCCATTTCAAATAACTTAACCCAAATTTTCTTTATAGTTTACAATACATAAAATCCAAAACATAATATATTATGCATAATACTCAAAATATACAATAACATAAAATATATACATGCTGCTGACAGTGTTTCTGATGTCGATATCATTTCTACACGCTCAACCACAAGTCTAGACCCGACCTGGTCTAGAAGAACTCTCTGGCCTAGCTGAATCTACCCTGTCACCTGTGTGATATAAACAATCGTGCTAAGTTGAAGCCTAGTGGTACACACTTTGACAATAAAAAAAATGAAATGCAATGCCAATTTACAATGTTTATGAATATCACATCATTCCATTTTCTTATACTTTTCAAATTTTTCACATAAAAACAAACACAAACATGGGCCCAAAGATAACTAATATGCTATTCAAATTTCAGAGTTACTATTTTGGTCTATAATGACACCATGTGTCTAGCCCTATATGCAATATATCAATGTAATAATCCAACTAGGCCTGACCTTACGACCTGGTCATTTCACCCAGACCCAGTCATTTCACCTCAAAAATATTTTCACAATGACGCCCAGCGTCTAGCCTGTAGGCAATCATAGGCGTACCGCCAAACACAGAACTCTAAAAATTGAATAACATACTAGACACACAATTTATTCATATTTCTCATTATTAATCTCTTTCTCATTATCACATATTCAATATAGGAACATTGCCTTATTTTCTTATTTTTTTTCTCACTTTCTCACTTTTCTCATTTATCTCAATATCAATTCATTTCATTATATTACCACATTACATTATATCACATTTTTTTCATTCACAACACATTACCCAATCACTTTGGGTATTTGCACATAATACACATTTTAATCACATTTACACAATTTAGCCATTATCAATGGCTTTTCACAATGCATTTAACACATATATGACATTACAAATGTCATAGCACATTATTCAAGCATAATCAATGTACAAGTAGCTTAACACGTTTTTCAACAAAAATGAGTTAAGCCCAAATGTCATGCAAACATAAACAATGTATTCAAAGTTTGTACATACCTCAAATAGCAACACAAAGCAAGCTTAAACAACCTCCAACCCTATCTTTCCAACTTGTCCTTCACCACTTGGATGAAGCAAATCAACCTCCCTCTATGCCTAAACTAAATGTGATAACAAATAATCATTTAGTATCACATTTAATGGCATTTCCAATATTAAACCATAATTAAACATCACTCCTACAAATTTTTAAAAATTTAGCATTTCCTTACTTTAACTTTAGAATTCCATTCTATTCCATTTAAATTAGTGTTTTAAGTTTATTTATATTATTAAAAACATGTTTTAATACATTTAAACCATTTACATTACAAAAACACATTCTTATACATAAAATCCTAAAATGGCATAACCTTCCCCAATTGAAGGTTTTCCATTCCAACACGATCCAATAATCATTTTAAGCTTATTTTCATCAATTTTAGCACTAAATAACATGCTTAAACAAATAAAATCAGACAATTCAACAACTTTGGAAAATTACTTTTCCAAAACCCCAAATCTCCACTTCCATTCTCAAACTCCAATGAAACACAACCAAATCCAATATTTGACTTTAAAATACTTGTTTATGCATCAAAACAACTCATTTGGAATCAATTTGCACAATTAAAGCTCATGTTTTCACAAACCCAAAAGTTCCATAACCCTAAATTCTCTCTCTTCACCATTCTTTATCCAAACTCCATCATCTCTTCAATCTAACCTTATAATCATTGTTAACTACCCAAAATAACATCATACACACCAATTCCAACAATTATAACATACTACTTCAAAAATCCAAAACTCACATAATTCAATTTTCCATGAATTTAAAGAAAAGAGTTGAAAACTTACCAATTGATGAAGAAACTTGTAAAACTCCACTTGAATCATTAAAATTCTTTCAATCCTTGGTGTACGAAAGAAGAAAAAATCTCCCCTTGTTGGCCATGGAGTTTCGGCCTATATGAAGAAGAAGAAGATGAAGACTTTTTTTAATTTTCTTTTTTCCTTTCATCTTTATTTTAAACCATATATATATATATATATATATTAAAATAATTCAATAATTATTTATTTAATAAATTAAAATTCCTAAATTCCCTCTTCCATTCAAAAATAATTTATTTTTAAATTATTTTATTAATTTTAAATTTCTAAAATTTATTTATAAAAATGCCATTGGACTTTGACTTTTCTTTTAAAAAGTGTTGACTTTTATATGTTATGTATATTTTACATATATATACATATATTCTACTTTTTCATTTAAAATCCCTTCATTTTTCATTTAAAACCATTAATTTAATTTATTCTTTTAAATTATAATTTATTTTATCACATTTTCTAAAAATTAGAAATTTTCAAAAATTTTAGGATATTGCATATTACTTGCTAAAACACATATATAACTTCATTACCAAAGGTTTATCCAAAACATTTTTGATAGTTTGCGGAATATACATATATATACATCAAAATATAACATAATATACATGAAATCAATATGTACAAAAATATAAAATATATACATGTTGGCATTTTATCTCTGATCTTGATGTCCAACAATCAACTCTGCACTCAAGGTCTCAAGCCTAGACTCAACTCGGTCTAGACGAATTCTCAGGCTCAACCAGATCTACCCTGTCACCTACGCGATGAATTACAATCGCGCTAAACCAAAAGCCTAGTGATACAAACATTGATAACAATATAGTTCAAATGCAATGCCAATGCACAACACAAGGATATTATATCTCATAACATTATATCATTATATCTTAATGTATTGCTTAATTGTTCCACAATTTATAATTCACATAAAAGCAAACACAAGCATGGGCCCAAAAAGAATCCAATATGCTATTCAAATTCCAGAGTTACTGCTTTGGTCCAAGATGACACCATGTGTCTAGCCCTGTCGGCAAATCATAATCACAATGAGGATTACCTCATATGTAACATCCCAACTAGGCTTCAAGGACTAGGCCCAACCCAGCTTCAAGGGACTTCTACATCATGTAACATCCCAACTAGGATTCAAGGAACAAGCCCAACCCAGCTTCAAGGGACTGTTACGTCTTAGGCTTGCCACCAAACACAAAACTCTGAAAATTGAATAACATACTAGGCATACAATTCTTTCATAATTCCATTATCAAATCCTTTCTCATTTTTCTCATGATCAAACTAGGCACAATACCTCAAATATCTCTCTTATATCAATATAGCCATTACAAATGACTTTACATACCATCTTTAATGTACACTCAACAAATTGCATTACCCATATATTTTGGGTCATTATCATATTATACAAATCATAGCATATTACTCATGCACCAACAATGTAGTAAGTAATTTAACACATTTTCCAACCAAATGTGTTAAGTCCCAATATCATGTAAATATAAGCAATTATTCAAAGTTTGTACTTACCTCTAAAAGCAACAAATTCCACTTTCAACCTCGTCTTACAAGCCTCTTCAAAGCCTAAACCAAATGTGATTATAAATAATCACTTAGCGGTACACTTATAGGTATAAACTAAACCTCTCAACACAAGGATAATATACACATAGGAAAATAAGGAAAAGAACTATCTAGGGCAAATTCTACACATGACACGCTTAACAACAAAGGCATGTCAATGACCGTGCCCTAAACCCACAACACAGATGCTTTGACATGCTCAGTGACATGGGCATGTCAATGATCGTATCCTAAGCTTTGTATTACAACAGATAAGACACATCTAGAGACATGGATGTGTCTCTGCCCATGCCAAAACTCCTACAACACAGTAGATATGACACACTTAGTGAAATGGGCGTGTCACTGCACGTGTCAATACTATAACATTACAGAAGCTGTGACACGCTCAGTGATATGGGCGTGTCATTGTATGTGTCACCAACACTAAAAAGAGAACCATCGACATGCCTAAAGATATGGCCGTGTCACTGGGCGTGTCAGGCCAAAAAATCCTGATACCAATTGTAACATCCGTGATTTTGGAGAAATTAAATAAGTATTTGGAGATATAAATTGTATATACTCAATATATATATCTAGAGTATACATAACATATGCATATGGTATATTAATTGTATATGTTGGATTAATACATTACATACTTAATATTTAATACACATATAAGGTACATTTGATGTGTATATAAGATACACATTACTTGTGCATATGTGTAATATCCTAAATTTTTAAAAAGTTTTAATTTTTAAAAATTTGATAAAATAAATTATAATTTAAATGGATAAATTAAATTAATGGTTTTAAATGAAAAATGAAGGGGTTTTAAATGAAAAAGTAGAACATATATGTGATATATATGTAAAATATACATAACATATAAAAGTCAACACTTTTTAAAAGAAAAGTCAAAGTAAAAGGGTATTTTGGTAATTAAATTTTAGAAGTTTAAAATTAATATAATAATTTAAAAATAAATTATTTTTGAATGGAAGAGGAAATTTAGGACTTTTAATTTATCAAATAAATAATTAAATAATTAATTATTAAATTATTTTAATATATATATATGGTTTAAAATTAAAGGGTGAAAGGAAAGAGAAATATAAAAAAATAAATTCTTATTCTTCTTCTTTCCTTCAAGGACGACTTTCATGGCCAAAGAGGGAGATTTTTAGCTTCTTCCATCATCAAATTCTTCAAGCTTTCAAGGGAATAAGAGTAGTTTTGGTGATTTTTCAACAAGTAAGCTTTATTTCCAAAATTATGAAGTTCTTTAAAGCTTATGAATATGTATGAATTGAGTTTTTGAAAGAGCATGTTATAATTATTGGAATGGGTACGGAAGATGTTCTTTTGATGAGTAAATAATGATTTTAAGGTTGGATTAAAGAAATGGTTGAGTTTGGGTAAGATTGGTGAAGAGAGAGAATTTAGGGTTATGGAACATTTGAGTTTTTGAAATCATAATTTTTAATTTTGCAAATTAATTCCAAATGAGTTGTTTTGATGCACAAACAAGTATTTTAAAGTCAAATATTGGATTTGGTTGTGTTTGGTTAGAGTTTGAACCGTATTGATTTAGAGTTTTGGAAAAGTGAATTTGTAACACCCCGATACTCCATATAAGTACTATACCTATACCTGGTGTACGCACAGTAAGTATATAAAGTATAAGGATGTCACTTTTCATTACAATTTAAAAACCTTTATCCAAGTTAAAACAATATTACATCAATTTAAAGAACATTTACAAAATCATTATACTTTCAAAGGTCTTATATATATATATATAATAATCTCAACTTTATCATAACTTTATTTATACATATAAATACACTCTTGTCAGAAAATACATCATAATTAAAAGTTATACATGTATGCATCACCCTCTAGTTGGTCTCAATAAACTCTTACTTTTCTCGTGGCATAACAAAAGACTTCATATCTTCCACCTAGTCACCTGTGCGATTACACATCCGCGCTACGCCCGAGAGCTTAGTAGTACAAATATAACATATAAACATACATTATAGAAATTGTAACATATAATGAAATATCACTTCCATGTACCATTAGTTTCTTATCATATTTTTCCTTTTGAATTGCACCTTTCATATATCTCTACTAATCTCATATATTATATATACATATATACATATCATGAACACCAACCACAATCCATCATTAATACTCACAATCATTATATCAATATACATATTACATAACATACTTCATATCATTATTTTATTCACCATTCATCAATCATGAATCACATATCCAATGAAGGCAATCATTATCATCATTCATGAGTCACATTTCCAACAAAGCAACCATAGATCTCATTACTCCTTTATTTCAACATTTGTATATCACATTGACAACAAAGACAAACTCGGGCCCAAAAGACACTAATATGCCATTCAATTTTCAGAGTTAATGCTTTGGTTCAATCATTACATTTATCATTATCCCAACTAGGCTTCAAGGATTTAGGTTCAACCAAGCTTCAAGGGGAACAAAGCATGCTAAGTCTCAACCCAACTTGGCTTCAAGAACCAACCCAACCTAGCTTCAAGGGTTGTAACATCTCAATTAGGCTTCAAGGACTAGACCCAACCAAGCTTCAAGGGGAGTAAAACATGTTAAACTTCTACCCAACTTGGCTTCAAGGATCAAGCCCAACCTAACTTCAGGAGATTGTTACTATCATTAGGCATGCCACCAACAACAAACTCTGAAAATGGAATAACACATTAGCCACACAATTCATTTATTATTTCATTATCATTTCCATTCTCAATTGAATCATCATAGCCAATCACAATGGCTTCACATCACATTATATCTCAAATCACATTTCATCTTTCATCAATGATATATACAACATCAATTACATTAACTACACAAACATATCATTATTCCATCATATCATCTAGGCATGCTTCAATCATATCATTGACATCATTATAACTCAGAACATTAGTTTCACATCTCTTTATGTCTCAATTCACATTATACACTTCATCATTCAAGCATACATAATCAATTTCATTGCACATGTATCTTAAATTCATCGTCATATAAACAACATGTCCATTTATTTCATTTCAATCATTATTAAAACATTTATCATAACAAATTGCATTGCACATACCTTTTTAGATGATCATTATAGCTTTCACACTATACAAATAACAACATTAGTCACATTATATTAAGTGTCAAAACCATATAAAAGAATGCATCTAGGTAAGTTATACTTACCTCAAGAACTACTCCCATCAAGCTATACATAATCAATTACCTCATCATATCCTTCACATTTTACATATAGCATCATTGATTTAACATTACAAAGTACATTATTCATACAACACATTACCATTCACAAGATTCACAATGCATAACACATAACATTGTTCATATAGTGTCATATGCATCATCATATGTATATTCAATCTCAACAAAGCAAGAAGAGCAAAGGACACTCACAGTAGCCAACACACTCAAGGGACACGGCCAAGCTTGTGGCCGTGTCTCTCAACAACAAATCAAACCGAGGCAAACACGAGCAAAGGACATGGCCGTGTCTCTCAACAAAAATCAGGCAGTGGTGAACATGGGCAAGGGACACGGCCGTGTCTCTCCAAAATATATCCAACACGGCCAAATTTCCATGGACTTGGCCGTGTCTCTCAAAAATTTCTTTAGTTTGGCCGTGTCTCTTCCTTGGTTTGGCCGTGTCTCTCATGTATACAAACCCTAAATATGGCCAACTCTCTTTTGATTGAACTAAAACACATTATGCTCAATATAACCTCATTCACAATATTTTATTAACACATATTTTACATATTCATCACAATATTCACATTAACACTATATCAACCATACATTCAATCACTAACCACATCAAACCCTAAAACCAACATCAATCTTCTTCTTTCAATATCAACATCCACTTAACTTACCATCTTCAAACAAAACCAATACCAATTTAACCTTTTTAACTTACAATCCATTTCAACACTTATAAACACATCTCAAACACACCAAATCATAATATCAACAAATTACAACTCATCTCAAACACAACTTCAAAAATAACAAAGGAAAACAAGAAAGTACTTACCTAAATTGAAGAAATTTCACAAATCTCCAACTTAATCCTTTGATTCTCCCTTCAATTTGATGTTTAGAACTTAGAACACCTCTCTTCCTCTCCCTTTCCTTTGATAGCCGGCCACACCAAAAGAGAAGAGAAGAAAAGAAATAATGACAAGTCAAACTTCTCTTCTTATTTAAATCTCCACCATGCAATTCTAACAAAACAATTACTTAAATGCCCTCATCCATTTAAACTTAACTCTTGTCACTCATATGCCCATTTAAGTAATTTCACATATCACAAATAAATATCCTCTTCCATTAACCACCCTTCATTTGACCAACATATATGTTATATATATTAACATATATACAACATATACATTCCATTAACACAAATATTTCCTTTGCAAAAACATATATACATTTAATTCAAATCAACCAACAATTGTATTAAAACTTCTAGGGCACACTTTGGGATATTACAATTCTCTCCCCCTTAAATAATTTCATCCTCGAAATTATCAGTACCGTAACAATTCATTCTTAACAAAATACTATCTTAACTTCCATATGAAGTTAATTATATGCTTAAGTTATTATGTCATCAAATCATATAACTTCAACTCTCCCCTTTAGAATCAACCATCTTCTCTAAATTCCATAACTTATCATTCTGTATGTTTATATATCTTATTACTTCCTTGATCAAACATTCAAAAGAACTCATTACATTTCCTATTAATGTCTTTATACAAGAATCAAATCATACTATAGTACATTTATACTTCATTCAATCTTTATATTTAATATATTGTTTTCCTTCACCTCTTTGTAATTATTCTCTTAACTTTAACTGTAACACTCCTTCCCGACCTACATGTGTAAGCTGAGTAGAGGCGCCACACTAACCTAATGTTGCTACCAATTTTACTTAGTCAAATTTTAGTTCCGATTTTTTTTTTAAAAATTTTGCCATAGTTTCGCCTAAAAATTGAGTCCCAAGTGTCGACAAAACCGGTTTTTTTCTTATTTTTAAAAACATTTTACACAAACCAATGCAAACAAAATCATTCTCAGTACACTCCCAATAAATCCCCCTTGTAACCTCAACTACAACCTGCAAAAAGAATTTACACTTCTAGTGCAACATAAAATAAAGGTTTTGTGACAACCCCTATATTTAAATATTACACAGCGGAAGTTATAAAATATTTACATATTTACATACTAAACATTTCTTTACAAAATATAAAGAAATATACATGATTGGCAAGTCTGCTCTGATCTTTAAGCTCCAAAAATGGATTCAACAAGGTCTACTCTCACTTGGTCTTGATGAACTCTCGGGTTCAACTCTATCCACTCTATTACCTGCGCGATTAAACACTATCGCGCTAAGCCAACGACTTAGTAAGATAAAACATGTTAATGGTATGCTTAAATGTAATGCAATGCCACATATGTTATTGATAAGATCAACATCATAAATATAAAGTTAACACATAATTATGCATTTCACAAATCATAGTCATATGAGTATACCACATTTCAACATCTTTCCACATTCAACATTACTCAATCATACTCAATAACCAACATCTCATTTCATTAACTCATAACATTATTTAGGACATTCATATAACCTTGACACCTATGGGCCCAACAAGTATTTAATATGATATTCAGAGTTCAGAGTTACTGATTTGGTTCATAGTCACAATAATCACGCCCGTAGGCAATGTATATACATGTATCTCTATCCATGGATAGTGTAACAGACCCAGTCTCTTGGACCATCACTCAACACATATGAGGAGATCCTCAACCCGGCAAGACTGTTACAAATCATATATCTTATATTCACAATTCTCATAGTGTAACAGACCCAGTCTCTTGGACCCTCAACTCAACACATATGAGGAGATCCTCAACCCGGCAAGACTGTTACCTTTCATCATTTCTTAGGCATGCCACCCAAATCCAGAACTCTGAAACTGAATAACATAT
This sequence comes from Garcia nutans, assembly GCA_947685225.1. Classification (NCBI taxonomy): domain Eukaryota; kingdom Viridiplantae; phylum Streptophyta; class Magnoliopsida; order Malpighiales; family Euphorbiaceae; genus Garcia; species Garcia nutans. Next base: position 8,488,427 of record CANTUV010000013.1, read on the forward strand.
TAAACAAACAATTCATTTATTATATAGTTACCATTTCCATTCTCAAATTTGTTAGGAAATTAAGGAGATCACTGCAAACAAAAACACGCAGCGGAAAAATATTTGATCTCTGATTTCCCACCAGGATCCATGTTGTTCGTTTAATTCGACAAAAGTGTTCAAAGAACTAACCTGTTGATGATTCGAAATCACAGTTTTGAAGAGATGCCTCGATCGCGAAACACCCTCTATCGCGTATCCACACGAATGCTACCGTTTGGAGTGCTAGCTCTCTGCAACAGCGAAGGCTGGAAAAACGTTTTCTCTAAAAACGTATTAGGGTTACCTTTTTCGTTCCTCTTTGTTTTTATTGTTACCTCTGAGAAGACTTAACGTCTGGAGTGAATATAATCACTCCAGAATCCAATTCAAAATTGGATACGGAAAGTCAAATTCAGAATCCAAGTCTAATTAGGATTCTGAATACATTATCTAATAATAAATATAATTGGATAAGGTAAGTCAAATTCAGAATCCAAATCTAATTAGGATTCTGAATATATTATCTAATAATATATATATATATAAAAACGAAAATAATAATAATAATAAATATTAATATCTAATATTAATATTATTAATATTATATCCAGCCCAAAACGCATTCTTGTGTGTGACCCGATAGGCCCATATTAATTGGCAGTCAATTTAATCTCTATTAAATCAACAAGTCATAATTGGCCTCTAGCAAGGCGTTACAACTACCCAATTAATATAAGGAATGTCCAATTTGCCTAATAATAGTATATGCATTAATCCCTTTGTCACACGATATCTAGCTTGAACATAAGTCATGGTCAACGTCATACTTATATTGTCCAAACTTATGATTACTCGATCTCCAAGTAGACTGATAAAAACAAATGAAATTGATCACATTATCAATTCATTTGAGCACGGCCATGCATTTCACAGTCTCACTTATCGAGGGGCCCAAAAGATATCTCTCTCAAAGAGAGGGACAAATTCTATCTTGATTGTTCATTATCCTCTACATAATTTCTATCATATATGAACATAACCTTTATTACTATCCAGTTACGGATAATGTTTGATCATGTCAAAATATAATAGTCCTTATATTGGAAACTATGACAATCTCAAGTCAAAGAATTATTACATAACTATCATGAGATTTACTTATGACACTAACCCATGTAGTAATCTCATGATGGGTCTATCCAATACATTGTTCTCTAACAAGTATTTATGAAATTGATTTGTATCACTATACACATAACCATCTGATGATCATCAAATCAATGTTCATACTGGTTAAGAATTATTTATTTTTTTTATCTCTATAACAATAATAAACCAGGGACAAATATCAAAATTGTGTAACATGCAAACAACAATAATGATAATAAAACCTCATTTATTAATAATGAATGTATAACATAAAGATCCAAACAAATGGCCTAGGGCACATACACTAACAATCTCCCACTTGCACTAGGCCTACAAATTTCTAAGACCCATAGATCTAGTGTGCTGATCATGCTTGACCCGTGAGAGAGGCTTTGTTAATGGATCTGCTATGTTATCATTTGTGTCAACTTTGCATATCTTGATATCTCCTCTATCGATAATGTCTCGAATGAGGTGAAAACGCCTGAGTATATGCTTAGACCTTTGATGAGATCTAGGCTCTTTTGCCTGTGCTATGGCACCATTGTTGTCACAATAAATGTCCACAGGATTTGCAATGCTAGGCACCACTCCTAGCTCAGTGATGAATTTCTTCAACCAGACTGCTTCCTTAGCTGCATCTGATGCTGCTATATACTCAGCCTCTGTTGTAGAATCAGCCACAGTGCTTTGTTTTGAACTCTTCCAACTAACAGCTCCACCATTCAATGTGAATACAAAACCTGACTGCGATCTAAAATCATCTATGTCAGTTTGGAAACTAGCATCTGTGTAACCATTTACAACTAGCTCATCTTCCAAACCTCCATAAACCAAGAATACATCTTTAGTCCTTCGAAGGTACTTAAGAATATTCTTGACAGCTGTCCAGTGACCTTCACCAGGATCAGCTTGAAATCTACTAGTTGCGCTTAATGGATATGAGACATCTGGTCTAGTACATAACATGGCATACATAATAGATCCTATAGCAGAAGCATAAGGAATCTTATTCATTCGATCTCGCTCATCAGATGTCATAGGACATTGACTCTTGCTGAGATGAATGCCATGAGACATAGGCAAGAATCCCTTTTTGGAATCTTGCATGTTGAACCTCTTCAACACTTTATCTATGTATGTACTTTGACTCAGGCCAATTATCCTTCTAGATCTATCTCTATAGATCTTTATACCAAGGATATAGGCAGCCTCACCTAAGTCTTTCATTGAGAAAGAATTCCCTAACCAAGTCTTAACATTTTGCAAGGTAGGGATATCATTCCCAATGAGTAATATGTCATCCACATATAAGACTAAAAACACTACTGCACTCCCACTAACCATCTTGTAAACACAAGGTTCATCTTCATTCTTGATGAAACCAAAGTTCCTAACTGTTTCATCAAAACGAAGATTCCAGCTTCGAGATGCTTGCTTCAATCCATAAATGGATCTTTGAAGCTTGCAAACCTTTGTAGAATTCTCAGGATTTACAAAACCCTCAGGTTGTGTCATATACACATCCTCAAGCAAGTTTCCATTAAGGAAAGCGGTTTTGACATCCATTTGCCATATCTCATAATCATAGTATGCTGCAATGGCAATGAGAATTCTAACAGACTTAAGCATAGCAACTGGTGAAAAGGTTTCATCATAGTCTATACCATGAGTTTGCTTGAAACCTTTTGCAACAAGCCTTACTTTATAGGTCTGCACATTCCCATCCATGTCAGTTTTCTTCTTGAAAACCCATTTGCAACCAATAGTCTTAATACCCTCTGGAGGATCAATTAAAGACCAAACCTGGTTGTCAAACATAGATTGCATCTCAGATTTCATGGCTCCAAGCCATTTGTCTGAATCTGGACCTGACACAGCTTCTTGATAGGTAGTAGGCTCATCTTGATCTATGAGCATTACTTCACTATCATCAGTCACAAGAAATCCATATCTCTCTGGATGACGACGTGTCCTATCAGACCTGCGAGGGATTTGTGTTACATCTTCAGACTCCACAACTATTTGTGGTTCTGAAATAGGCTCTATAGACGGCTCAATGATTTCTTGTGGTACTTGAGTTTCCTCAAGTTCTACTATACTCCCACTAGTTCTCTTAGAAAGAAATTCCTTTTCCAAAAAGATCCCATTTCGAGCAACAAACACTTTGTTCTCTGAAGGAGTATAGAAATAGTATCCTTTAGTTTCCTTAGGATACCCCACAAAATTACATTTGATAGACTTTGGAGCTAACTTATCTGAAACTGGTCTTTTCACATAAGCTTCACAACCCCAAATCTTAAGAAAAGACAAACTAGGTGTCTTACATGTCCATATCTCATATGGTGTCTTTTCAACCGCCTTAGATGGTACACGGTTCAGAATGAATGCAGCTGTCTCCAAGGCATAACCCCAAAAAGATAAAGGAAGATCCGCTTGACTCATCATTGATCGAACCATATCTAATAGAGTTCGATTTCTCCTTTCAGAAACTCCATTCCACTGTGGAGTTCCTGGAGGAGTCAGTTGTGAAACAATTCCATAATCCCTTAGATGATCATCAAACTCTTGGCTCAAATATTCACCACCTCGATCTGATCGAAGTAGTTTAATTGTTTTACCAAGTTGATTTTGTACTTCATTTTGAAAAGTTCTAAACATTTCAAAAGACTCATGCTTATGTTTCATTAGGTAGACATAGCCATACCTACTGAAATCATCAGTAAAAGTAATGAAGTATCGAAATCCTCCTCTGGCACTAATGCTAAAAGGACCACATACATCTGTATGTATCAAGCCCAATAAATCATTAGCCCTTTCACTATGACCAGTAAAAGGATCCTTTGTCATCTTAACAAGCAAACAAGACTCACATGTTTCAAATGATTCAAAATCAAATGAATCTAATAATCCATCTTGATGGAGCTTAGAAATGCGTTTCTCATTTATATGGCTAAGGCGACAATGCCATAAATAAGTAGGGTTTAACTCATTTGGCTTAGTTCTCTTAGAAGTTATGTTATAGATATAATTACCATTAGAATCATCAAGATTAAGGATATAAAGGCCATTATAAGAATTTGCAATACCATAAAGCAGATCATTTTTATCAAAAATAGAACATTTCTTATTCTTAATAAAAAATGAATAACCTTCATCATCCAAAACAGATACTGAAATAAGATTCCTACTCATAGTAGGAACATAAAAGCAATTGTTCAAAATTAACAAAAACCCATTGGGCATAACAAGCTCATAAGTTCCTACAGCTATAGCAGCAACTCTTGCTCTATTGCCAACACGTAGGTCCACTTCGCCCTTCTTCAGCATCCTACTCCTTTTGAGTCCCTGCATATTTGTACAAATATGAGATCCACATCCGGTATCTAATACCCAGGAAGAAGGAATAGATAAATTAATTTCTATAACATAAATACCTGAAGATGTAGTCGCACTACCCTTCAACTTCTTTAACTCATCCAAATAGAGTTGACAATTTCTCTTCCAATGCCCAGGCTTGTTGTAATGGAAACAAGTCCCTTCCTTAGGAACTTTAGCCTTAGGTACAGGTTTTGGTTTAGCTTGTCCCTTGGACCCTTTAGCACCTTTTGCCTTACCCTTGCCTTTAGTATCTTTGGCTTTCTTTTTCATTTGTTTAATATTGACATTCAATATTTGGGTAGGCTTTTTAATATTCCCCTCAGCAGTTTTGAGCATACCATGTAGCTCAGGAATGGATTTCTCCATGTCATTCATGTTATAGTTCATGACAAACTGTGAGAAACTGCTAGGCAATGAATGTAGGATCAAATTCGTGGAGAGTTCTAAACTCAGGGGATATCCAAGTCTAGCAAGGTGATCTAGATAGCCTTTCATCTTCAAAACATGAGCACTAACAGATTCACCTTCAGACATTTTGCAGTCAAATAATGCAACAGCGGTGTTAAACCTATCTTGCCTAGCCTGTTGTTGGAAAGCTTGTTTGAGATGCACACTCATCTCATAAGCCTCTAAGTGTTCCAGATCCTTCTGAAGTCCTGGACACATAGTAGCCAACATAAGACATCCTATGTCATTGGAATCATCCACATGCTTCTTATGCTTACTCTTAGCAGCATTAGAAGCATCGGCAGAAGGTGGGTCAGGGATAGCTTCATCAAGCACGTAGGACTTTTTCTCTTGTTTGAGAACAATTCTCAGGTTCCTAAACCAGTCAACAAAATTAGTCCCACATTCTTTCAGTTTTTCCTTCTCAAGGATAGATCGCAGTGATAAGGTGGAATTGTTATTAGCAGCCATCTGTTGATAAATATGCAAAGTCAAATTTTAATTAATAATGAGGTTAAAATTATTTAAACTCCTACTAAAAAATATAACCCTCTAAAGAAATATTTTAGTAGGCTAAGATCCGTATTTCACTTAATTCTAAACTCAGCTTTGGCGTGACGCTTAAAATCAAGTTATTTAGGTAGGTAACATCTTTACCAATTACATCTCATGTAACTCTTAGTAATTATGGAATATTGACATCATATATCATAGCATGTTGAATTCCATCTAATGCCTTAGGCCCAAAACCATTTTGATAGCCTAATTAAGTCTAACCAATTTTAAAACATATGAGTAGCACTATTACTCATCCTACTTAGCTAGGAATGTTTAAAGCATATTGCTTTGGCAATACCTACTTTAATACAATCTTAGTTTTGATAGGTGTTCAAAACGTGGATGGCATTTAGACTTAAATTATTAATGAGGGTTCAACTAAATTATTATCATGTCTTGCATTACATATCATTATATTTTAGCATCCTATATGCATATATATAATTTATCACATAAGCATCATATACCAAATGACAAAATATGTAAACGTGACATAGCATGGCCAAACTAAATATGATCTTCAAGAGACCAAATGAAGATCATAAAGGCAACCCTAGGTGAAAAACCTATCTATTACAACACTTGCAATATTACATATCTTCAAAACTTGAGCTTGTACTTCCATCACCATGGAACCATCTTCTCCTTGGTATGAATCTCCATCACAAACATTGTAGCTTGAATCTTCATATATTACAATAAAAGAAAATCTAACTACTAGTAAAATAAATTACAACAAAATAAACGACACGCAGGCCGTATTTACCCAAAATAAAGATATGAATAAACCAATCACATAGGTCATAAGGCCATGCTATGCACCATGCCAAGACATCAAACAAACATAACATATTCATCACCAACATGTTAAATAGAAACAAATATATTGACATTCTTAATGTCGTGGTAACGAACTATAGGGCGCGAACATACGGCGGTCCCGCTAGCCGGTTAGCGGGCGGGGCTCCCGCGGGCCGGTCAGCGGGCGGGGTCGAGGGGCAGCGCCCCTCGAAGCCAAACAGAAACGTTAATCTCATTAACATTTTTCTTTGGCGAAACCCTAAAACAGAACCGTTAATCTCATTAACCTTCTTACTGTTTTATTTCGAATATGTACAACCCATTACAGAATCATTACCAAATGTTTATATCACATATAAACTTAATCGTTTTCATCATATGAAAATCATTTTAATCAACCAATCATATATACGTGATCATCTCATGAAAACGAAATTAAAAACACCAATCCTTTCTCATCATATGAAAAACGAATTAGGGTTTTACAGAAACGAAACCAAAAACCAATCCTTTCTCATCATATGAAAAACGAATTAGGGTTTTATAGAAACGAAACCAAAAACCAATCCTTTCTCATCATATGAAAAACGAATTAAGGTTTTACAGAAACGAAACCAAAAACCAATCCTTTCTCATCATATAAAAAACGAATTAAGGTTTTACAGAAACGAAACCAAAAACCAATCCTTTCTCATCATATGAAAAACGAATTAAGGTTTTATAGTTAACATGCCATACGAAATCAATATATCTCATGTAATCATATCAACATGGCATTTTCGACTTAAACGAAAACAACAAGTGGCTCTGATACCACTGTTAGGAAATTAAGGAGATCACTGCAAACAAAAACACGCAGCGGAAAAATATTTGATCTCTGATTTCCCACCAGGATCCATGCTGTTCGTTTAATTCGACAAAAGTGTTCAAAGAACTAACCTGTTGATGATTCGAAATCACAATTTTGAAGAGATGCCTCGATCGCGAAACACCCTCTATCGCGTATCCACACGAATGCTACCGTTTGGAGTGCTAGCTCTCTGCAACAGCGAAGGCTGGAATAACGTTTTCTCTAAAAACGTATTAGGGTTACCTTTTTCGTTCCTCTTTGTTTTTATTGTTACCTCTGAGAAGACTTAACGTCTGGAGTGAATATAATCACTCCAGAATCCAATTCAAAATTGGATACGGAAAGTCAAATTCAGAATCCAAGTCTAATTAGGATTCTGAATACATTATCTAATAATAAATATAATTGGATAAGGTAAGTCAAATTCAGAATCCAAATCTAATTAGGATTCTGAATATATTATCTAATAATATATATATATATAAACGAAAATAATAATAATAATAAATATTAATATCTAATATTAATATTATTAATATTATATCCAGCCCAAAACGCATTCTTGTGTGTGACCCGATAGGCCCATATTAATTGGCAGTCAATTTAATCTCTATTAAATCAACAAGTCATAATTGGCCTCTAGCAAGGCGTTACAACTACCCAATTAATATAAGGAATGTCCAATTTGCCTAATAATAGTATATGCATTAATCCCTTTGTCACACGATATCTAGCTTGAACATAAGTCATGGTCAACGTCATACTTATATTGTCCAAACTTATGATTACTCGATCTCCAAGTAGACTGATAAAAACAAATGAAATTGATCACATTATCAATTCATTTGAGCACGGCCATGCATTTCACAGTCTCACTTATCGAGGGGCCCAAAAGATATCTCTCTCAAAGAGAGGGACAAATTCTATCTTGATTGTTCATTATCCTCTACATAATTTCTATCATATATGAACATAACCTTTATTACTATCCAGTTACGGATAATGTTTGATCATGTCAAAATATAATAGTCCTTATATTGGAAACTATGACAATCTCAAGTCAAAGAATTATTACATAACTATCATGAGATTTACTTATGACACTAACCCATGTAGTAATCTCATGATGGGTCTATCCAATACATTGTTCTCTAACAAGTATTTATGAAATTGATTTGTATCACTATACACAACCATCTGATGATCATCAAATCAATGTTCATACTGGTTAAGAATTATTTATTTTTTTTATCTCTATAACAATAATAAACCAGGGACAAATATCAAAATTGTGTAACATGCAAACAACAATAATGATAATAAAACCTCATTTATTAATAATGAATGTATAACATAAAGATCCAAACAAATGGCCTAGGGCACATACACTAACAAAATTCTCATCACATTTAGGCAAACATGCCTTCTTTCTTTCAATATCATCATCATAGCCAATCACAATGGCATTGTCTCATATCATGTCTTATTTGAATTATCATTTCAATTTCAATGTATATTATTCATGAAACACATAACCATTCACAATGCATAACATAACATTGTTCAATCTCAACAATGCAATTAGGGCAAAGAACAATTGATATGATTCATATGAATAATACATTCTGGTTTTAGACTCCATTTTATTCTTATTTTGAAAAATTTTATAAAATAATCTACTTGATTAAAAATTCTAAAATTTTTACAGAATTTAGTTTTGTATCTTAAAATCATTCCTTTAAAATTTCAGATCAAACTGAACACAAAGTCTTGGTCAAATAGTTCACCTAACCAGACTGCCCCAATTGCCTTGCATCCTGGCAGCAGTTCTGAACTTTGTGAATTCCATAAATCAAATTCAATCAACGTGGTTCCAAATTATTTTTCTCAAATACTAGACTCACTAAGCAACAACATATCCAAAATTCAATTGGATATGATTTTTCTACATTTTATTAAAAATCCCGAAATATAGCTGTCTCAGTTAAGGTACCTGCTGGAACAGTTCTACTAATAATAATCTTTCTAAACTCATAACCATTCCAAAATCGAATCAACATATTTTTCAGTCATTCTAGACTCATAGAGGCACAACATATCAAAAATTCACTTCAAGAACATTTTTCTATAATTAATTAAAAATCATACAAGTCACAGCCTTTACTAATTGTAAAACAGAAAAAGAATTTCACTAAACACAACTCATCTCATCATCAAACCAACAAACCCTAATTCCTTTCTCACACCACTTCAAAAGAATTGAAGAATTTAAAGAAAAGATCTTACCTTAGATGAAGAAATCCACAAATCTTTAACCAAAACCCTTGCTTCCTTCTTCAAATTGCTTCAAACCTCAAGATCACCTCTCTTTCTCTCTTGGTTTTTGGAGAGCCGGCACCTCTTGAAAGAAAGAAGGAAAATGATGAAGACACAAAGTCAAATTTGCTTTTAATCTCCACCAAGTGATCTTATCCAAGCAATTACCAAAATGCCCTCAATCATATAACTAACTTTTTGTCTCATATAAGCCCTTATATGTAATTGCACATTCCACAAAAATATCTTCTTGCATTGACTCTTCCTTTGACCCATTTATATGTTATATATATCATCATATACACAACATATACATTTGTCTCTAAACCCTAAATTTCTTCTCCAAAACACATACAAAAACATTCTCTTCCAATTTCTTATCAACTTATCATATATATATAATTCAAGTGCAACAACACTAACACCAAGACTACTAGAGCATAATTAGGGATATTACATTAACCTTAAAATCATTGATTTATATCTTAGCATTAATTATCCCATCATTACAATCACTGTCTAAATAGACATTTATCAAACCTCAATGGATAACAAAATTCTTATTATTATTATTATTATTATTATTATTATTATTATTATTATTATTATTATTATTATTATTTTCACAAATGGAGTTACTTCTTTAGCATGCTTTTTACTTAACTTACATATTAATACATTTCCTTTCAACTTATTTTATAAATAACCAATCTTTTCCCTTTTTATCATGATTTATAAATACTATAACTCCATTCGTTCATGTCCATTCACACTTTAAAATTTTACATCATATACATTATCATGTAAATAATTATACTCTTAGTACAACTAGACACATTAAATCTCGCTAATGATTCATAATCTTAGCCAAATCCAGATCAATTGATCTATCTGTCACAATATGCCCACGTTCCAATCTTGTTCAATTCCAACCAACGACTAAGTTATTTAAACTTATCGTGAAATTTCACAATATTCATATATGTATATATAAAACCTAATTCCATTAGGGCAAACTTATATACAATTCCTGATCTCTTCCGATTCATATTCAGCCAAATTATCATGATAACAAATCACTTCAAATTATCTTAGTATAATTCCCACCAATTCTCATAAAAATTTTATACCATATTTACTATCTATAGCTCATTCATTTAAACCTCAAGTTCATTCATTTATTCATTACATATCATAAACATATTGTTAGGAAATCATAGAGATCACTGCAAACAAAAACACGCAGCGGAAAAATATTTGATCTCTGATTTCCCACCAGGATCCATGCTGTTCGTTTAATTCGACAAAAGTGTTCAAAGAACTAACCTGTTGATGATTCGAAATCACAGTTTGGAAGAGATGCCTCGATCGCGAAACACCCTCTATCGCGTATCCACACGAATGCTACCGTTTGGAGTGCTAGCTCTCTGCAACGGCGAAGGCTGGAAAAATGTTTTCTCTAAAAACGTATTAAAGTTACCTTTTTCGTTCCTCTTTTTTTTTATTGTTACCTATGAGAAGACTTAACGTCTGGAGTGAATATAATCACTCCAGAATCCAATTCAAAATTGGATACGGAAAGTCAAATTCAGAATCCAAGTCTAATTAGGATTCTGAATACATTATCTAATAATATATATAATTGGATAAGGTAAGTCAAATTCAGAATCCAAATCTAATTAGGATTCTGAATATATTATCTAATAATATATATATATATAAACGAAAATAATAATAATAATAAATATTAATATCTAATATTAAGATTATTAATATTATATCCAGCCCAAAACGCATTCTTGTGTGTGACCCGATAGGCAAATATTATTTGGCAGTCAATTTAATCTCTATTAAATCAACAAGTCATAATTGGCCTCTAGCAAGGCGTTACAACTACCCAATTAATATAAGGAATGTCCAATTTGCCTAATAATAGTATATGCATTAATCCCTTTGTCACACGATATCTAGCTTGAACATAAGTCATGGTCAACGTCATACTTATATTGTCCAAACTTATGATTACTCGATCTCCAAGTAGACTGATAAAAACAAATGAAATTGATCACACTATCAATTCATTTGAGCACGGCCATGCATTTCACAGTCTCACTTATCGAGGGGCCCAAAAGATATCTCTCTCAAAGAGAGGGACAAATTCTATCTTGATTGTTCATTATCCTCTACATAATTTCTATCATATATGAACATAACCTTTATTACTATCCAGTTACGGATAATGTTTGATTATGTCAAAATATAATAGTCCTTATATTGGAAACTATGACAATCTCAAGTCAAAGAATTAATACATAACTATCATGAGATTTACTTATGACACTAACCCATGTAGTAATCTCATGATGGGTCTATCCAATACATTGTTCTCTAACAAGTATCTATGAAATTGATTTGTATCACTATACACATAACCATCTAATGATTATCAAATCAATGTTCATACTGGTTAAGAATTATTTTTTTTTTATCTCTATAACAATAATAAACTAGGGACAAATATCAAAATTGTGTAACATGCAAACAAACAATAATGATAATAAAACCTCATTTATTAATAATGAATGTATAACATAAAGATCCAAATAAATGGCCTAGGGCACATACACTAACAATCTCCCACTTGCACTAGGCCTACAAATTTCTAAGACCCATAGATCTAGTGTGCTGATCATGCTTGACCCGTGAGAGAGGCTTTGTTAATGGATCTGCTATGTTATCATTTGTGTCAACTTTGCATATCTTGATATCTCCTCTATCGATAATGTCTCGAATGAGGTAAAAACGCCTGAGTATATGCTTAGACCTTTGATGAGATCTAGGCTCTTTTGCCTGTGCTATGGCACCATTGTTGTCACAATAAATGTCCACAGGATTTGCAATGCTAGGCACCACTCCTAGCTCAGTGATGAATTTCTTCAACCAGACTGCTTCCTTAGTTGCATCTGATGCTGCTATATACTCAGCCTCTGTTGTAGAATCAGCCACAGTGCTTTGTTTTGAGCTCTTCCAACTAACAGCTCCACCATTCAATGTGAATGTAAAACCTGACTGCGATCTAAAATCATCTATGTCAGTTTGGAAACTAGCATCTGTGTAACCATTTACAACTAGCTCATCTTCCAAACCTCCATAAACCAAGAATACATCTTTAGTCCTTCGAAGGTACTTAAGAATATTCTTGACAGCTGTCCAGTGACATTCACCAGGATCAGCTTGAAATCTACTAGTTGCGCTTAATGGATATGAGACATCTGGTCTAGTACATAGCATGGCATACATAATAGATCCTATAGCAGAAGCATAAGGAATCTTATTCATTCGATCTCGCTCATCAGATGTCATAGGACATTGACTCTTGCTGAGATGAATGCCATGAGACATAGGCAAGAATCCCTTTTTGGAATCTTGCATGTTGAACCTCTTCAACACTTTATCTATGTATGTACTTTGACTCAGGCCAATTATCCTTCTAGATCTATCTCTATAGATCTTTATACCAAGGATATAGGCAGCCTCACCTAAGTCTTTCATTGAGAAAGAATTCCCTAACCAAGTCTTAACCTTTTGCAAGGTAGGGATATCATTCCCAATGAGTAATATGTCATCCACATATAAGACTAAAAACACTACTGCACTCCCACTAACCATCTTGTAGACACAAGGTTCATCTTCATTCTTGATGAAACCAAAGTTCTTAACTGTTTCATCAAAACGAAGATTCCAGCTTCGAGATGCTTGCTTCAATCCATAAATGGATTTTTGAAGCTTGCAAACCTTTGTAGAATTCTCAGGATTTACAAAACCCTCAGGTTGTGTCATATACACATCCTCAAGCAAGTTTCCATTAAGGAAAGCGGTTTTGACATCCATTTGCCATATCTCATAATCATAGTATGCTGCAATGGCAATGAGAATTCTAACAGACTTAAGCATAGCAACTGGTGAAAAGGTTTCATCATAGTCTATACCATGAGTTTGCTTGAAACCTTTTGCAACAAGCCTTGCTTTATAGGTCTGCACATTCCCATCCATGTCAGTTTTCTTCTTGAAAACCCATTTGCAACCAATAGTCTTAATACCCTCTGGAGGATCAATTAAAGACCAAACTTGGTTGTCAAACATAGATTGCATCTCAGATTTCATGGCTCCAAGCCATTTGTCTGAATCTGGACCTGACACAGCTTCTTGATAGGTAGTAGGCTCATCTTGATCTATGAGCATTACTTCACTATCATCAGTCACAAGAAATCCATATCTCTCTGGATGACGACGTGTCCTATCAGACCTGCGAGGGATTTGTGTTACATCTTCAGACTCCACAACTATTTGTGGTTCTGAAATAGGCTCTATAGACGGCTCAATGATTTCTTGTGGTACTTGAGTTTCCTCAAGTTCTACTATACTCCCACTAGTTCTCTTAGAAAGAAATTCCCTTTCCAAAAAGATCCCATTTCGAGCAACAAACACTTTGTTCTCTGAAGGAGTATAGAAATAGTATCCTTTAGTTTCCTTAGGATACCCCACAAAATTACATTTGATAGACTTTGGAGCTAACTTATCTGAAACTGGTCTTTTCACATAAGCTTCACAACCCCAAATCTTAAGAAAAGACAAACTAGGTGTCTTACCTGTCCATATCTCATATGGTGTCTTTTCAACCGCCTTAGATGGTACACGGTTCAGAATGAATGCAGCTGTCTCTAAGGCATAACCCCAAAAAGATAAAGGAAGATCCGCTTGACTCATCATTGATCGAACCATATCTAATAGAGTTCGATTTCTCCTTTCAGAAACTCCATTCCACTGTGGAGTTCCTGGAGGAGTCAGTTGTGAAACAATTCCACAATCCCTTAGATGATCATCAAACTCTTGGCTCAAATATTCACCACCTCGATCTGATCGAAGTAGTTTAATTGTTTTACCAAGTTGATTTTGTACTTCATTTTGAAAAGTTCTAAACATTTCAAAAGACTCATGCTTATGTTTCATTAGGTAGACATAGCCATACCTACTGAAATCATCAGTAAAAGTAATGAAGTATCGAAATCCTCCTCTGGCACTAATGCTAAAAGGACCACATACATCTGTATGTATCAAGCCCAATAAATCATTAGCCCTTTCACTATGACCAGTAAAAGGATCCTTTGTCATCTTACCAAGCAAACAAGACTCACATGTTTCAAATGATTCAAAATCAAATGAATCTAATAATCCATCTTGATGGAGCTTAGAAATGCGTTTCTCATTTATATGGCTAAGGCGACAATGCCATAAATAAGTAGGGTTTAACTCATTTGGCTTAGTTCTCTTAGAAGTTATGTTATAGATATAATTACCATTAGAATCATCAAGATTAAGGATATAAAGGCCATTATAAGAATTTGTAATACCATAAAGCAGATCATTTTTATCAAAAATAGAACATTTCTTATTCTTAATAAAAAATGAATAACCTTCATCATCCAAAACAGATACTGAAATAAGATTCCTACTCATAGTAGGAACATAAAAGCAATTGTTCAAAATTAACAAAAACCCATTGGGCATAACAAGCTCATAAGTTCCTACAGCTATAGCAGCAACTCTTGCTCTATTGCCAACACGTAGGTCCACTTCGCCCTTCTTCAGCATCTTACTCCTTTTGAGTCCCTGCATATTTGTACAAATATGAGATCCACATCCGGTATCTAATACCCAGGAAGAAGGAATAGATAAATTAATTTCTATAACATAAATACCTGAAGATGTAGTCGCACTACCCTTCAACTTCTTTAATTCATCCAAATAGAGTTGACAATTTCTCTTCCAATGCCCAGGCTTGTTGCAATGGAAACAAGTCCCTTCCTTAGGAACTTTAGCCTTAGGTACAGGTTTTGGTTTAGCTTGTCCCTTGGACCCTTTAGCACCTTTTGCCTTACCCTTGCCTTTAGTATCTTTGGCTTTCTTTTTCATTTGTTTAATATTGACATTCAATATTTGGGTAGGCTTTTTGATATTCCCCTCAGCAGTTTTGAGCATACCATGTAGCTCAGGAATGGATTTCTCCATGTCATTCATGTTATAGTTCATGACAAACTGTGAGAAACTGCTAGGCAATGAATGTAGGATCAAATTCGTGGAGAGTTCTAAACTCAGGGGATATCCAAGTCTAGCAAGGTGATCTAGATAGCCTTTCATCTTCAAAACATGAGCACTAACAGATTCACCTTCAGACATTTTGCAGTCAAATAATGCAACAGCGGTGTTAAACCTATCTTGCCTAGCCTGTTGTTGGAAAGCTTGTTTGAGATGCACACTCATCTCATAAGCCTCTAAGTGTTCCAGATCCTTCTGAAGTCCTGGACACATAGTAGCCAACATAAGACATCCTATGTCATTGGAATCATCCACATGCTTCTTATGCTTACTCTTAGCAGCATTAGAAGCATCGGCAGGAGGTGGGTCAGGGATAGCTTCATCAAGCACGTAGGACTTTTTCTCTTGTTTGAGAACAATTCTCAGGTTCCTAAACCAGTCAACAAAATTAGTCCCACATTCTTTCAGTTTTTCCTTCTCAAGGATAGATCGCAGTGATAAGGTGGAATTGTTATTAGCAGCCATCTGTTGATAAACATGCAAAGTCAAATTTTAATTAATAATGAGGTTAAAATTATTTAAACTCCTACTAAAAAATATAACCCTCTAAAGAAATATTTTAGTAGGCTAAGATCCGTATTTCACTTAATTCTAAACTCAGCTTTGGCGTGACGCTTAAAATCAAGTTATTTAGGTAGGTAACATCTTTACCAATTACATCTCATGTAACTCTTAGTAATTATGGAATATTGACATCATATGTCATAGCATGTTGAATTCCATCTAATGCCTTAGGCCCAAAACCATTTTGATAGCCTAATTAAGTCTAACCAATTTTAAAACATATGAGTAGCACTATTACTCATCCTACTTAGCTAGGAATGTTTAAAGCATATTGCTTTGGCAATACCTACTTTAATACAATCTTAGTTTTGATAGGTGTTCAAAACGTGGATGGCATTTAGACTTAAATTATTAATGAGGGTTCAACTAAATTATTATCATGTCTTGCATTACATATCATTATATTTTAGCATCCTATATGCATATATATAATTTATCACATAAGCATCATATACCAAATGACAAAATATGTAAACGTGACATAGCATGGCCAAACTAAATATGATCTTCAAGAGACCAAATGAAGATCATAAAGGCAACCCTAGGTGAAAAACCTATCTATTACAACACTTGCAATATTACATATCTTCAAAACTTGAGCTTGTGCTTCCATCACCATGGAACCATCTTCTCCTTGGTATGAATCTCCATCACAAACATTGTAGCTTGAATCTTCATATATTACAATAAAAGAAAATCTAACTACTAGTAAAATAAATTACAACAAAATAAACGACACGCAGGCCGTATTTACCCAAAATAAAGATATGAATAAACCAATCACATAGGTCATAAGGCCATGCTATGCACCATGCCAAGACATCAAACAAACATAACATATTCATCACCAACATGTTAAATAGAAACAAATATATTGACATTCTTAATGTCGCGGTAACGAACTATAGGGCGCGAACATACGGCGGTCCCGCTAGCCGGTTAGCGGGCGGGGCTCCCGCGGGCAGGTCAGCGGGCGGGGTTCCGAAGGGGCAGTGCCCCTGGGCGGGGTCGAGGGGCAGCGCCCCTCGAAGCCAAACAGAAACGTTAATCTCATTAACATTTTTCTTTGGCGAAACCCTAAAACAGAACCGTTAATCTCATTAACCTTCTTACTGTTTTATTTCGAATATGTACAACCCATTACAGAATCATTACCAAATGTTTATATCACATATAAACTTAATCGTTTTCATCATATGAAAATCATTTTAATCAACCAATCATATATACGTGATCATCTCATGAAAACGAAATTAAAAACACCAATCCTTTCTCATCATATGAAAAACGAATTAGGGTTTTACAGAAACGAAACCAAAAACCAATCCTTTCTCATCATATGAAAAACGAATTAGGGTTTTATAGAAACGAAACCAAAAACCAATCCTTTCTCATCATATGAAAAACGAATTAAGGTTTTACAGAAACGAAACCAAAAACCAATCCTTTCTCATCATATAAAAAACGAATTAAGGTTTTACAGAAACGAAACCAAAAACCAATCCTTTCTCATCATATGAAAAACGAATTAAGGTTTTATAGTTAACATGCCATACGAAATCAATATATCTCATGTAATCATATCAACATGGCATTTTCGACTTAAACGAAAACAACAAGTGGCTCTGATACCACTGTTAGGAAATTAAGGAGATCACTGCAAACAAAAACACGCAGCGGAAAAATATTTGATCTCTGATTTCCCACCAGGATCCATGCTGTTCGTTTAATTCGACAAAAGTGTTCAAAGAACTAACCTGTTGATGATTCGAAATCACAATTTTGAAGAGATGCCTCGATCGCGAAACACCCTCTATCGCGTATCCACACGAATGCTACCGTTTGGAGTGCTAGCTCTCTGCAACAGCGAAGGCTGGAATAACGTTTTCTCTAAAAACGTATTAGGGTTACCTTTTTCGTTCCTCTTTGTTTTTATTGTTACCTCTGAGAAGACTTAACGTCTGGAGTGAATATAATCACTCCAGAATCCAATTCAAAATTGGATACGGAAAGTCAAATTCAGAATCCAAGTCTAATTAGGATTCTGAATACATTATCTAATAATAAATATAATTGGATAAGGTAAGTCAAATTCAGAATCCAAATCTAATTAGGATTCTGAATATATTATCTAATAATATATATATATATAAACGAAAATAATAATAATAATAAATATTAATATCTAATATTAATATTATTAATATTATATCCAGCCCAAAACGCATTCTTGTGTGTGACCCGATAGGCCCATATTAATTGGCAGTCAATTTAATCTCTATTAAATCAACAAGTCATAATTGGCCTCTAGCAAGGCGTTACAACTACCCAATTAATATAAGGAATGTCCAATTTGCCTAATAATAGTATATGCATTAATCCCTTTGTCACACGATATCTAGCTTGAACATAAGTCATGGTCAACGTCATACTTATATTGTCCAAACTTATGATTACTCGATCTCCAAGTAGACTGATAAAAACAAATGAAATTGATCACACTATCAATTCATTTGAGCACGGCCATGCATTTCACAGTCTCACTTATCGAGGGGCCCAAAAGATATCTCTCTCAAAGAGAGGGACAAATTCTATCTTGATTGTTCATTATCCTCTACATAATTTCTATCAAATATGAACATAACCTTTATTACTATCCAGTTACGGATAATGTTTGATCATGTCAAAATATAATAGTCCTTATATTGGAAACTATGACAATCTCAAGTCAAAGAATTAATACATAACTATCATGAGATTTACTTATGACACTAACCCATGTAGTAATCTCATGATGGGTCTATCCAATACATTGTTCTTTAACAAGTATCTATGAAATTGATTTGTATCACTATACACATAACCATCTAATGATTATCAAATCAATGTTCATACTGGTTAAGAATTATTTTTTTTATCTCTATAACAATAATAAACCAAGGACAAATATCAAAATTGTGTAACATGCAAACAAACAATAATGATAATAAAACCTCATTTATTAATAATGAATGTATAACATAAAGATCCAAATAAATGGCCTAGGGCACATACACTAACACATATTCAGTATAACTTTCAGTCATATTTTATAATTTCTCCCTTTTTAATATCTCCTCACATTTCATATCATTGTTATATTTATTTTAATTACCTTTTTATCATATTATCCATAACTCAAAACATTTTCATAATTTCCTTTTCTCTTTACCTTCATAATTATAACCAAACTCTTAACATAAAATGATAGGGTACAACTTTATCCATCATAACTTTTAACTATACTTCTCAAACAAAATTTTCAATCTCACCAAATCTGTATTACAATCATTTTATCTAAGACCCAAAACCATGGATAACAAATTAACCATTCAAATATACTGAACAACACACATGACTTTAAGAGATTAATATTCAAGCCTGGAACTTTTAAATCAATACTGTTCTTTTAAAATTTTATTCTCAATCTTTACAAATACAAGGCTAAGGTGTATCTCAAGAATTACATATTCCTTCTTTTTTACATTATTACTATATCAAAAGTTAACACATTCCAACTCCGTTTCAAACCAATTTGCACTCAATTATATGATCTTTATTGACTTAATTCATGTTCCAACAATATTACTATATACATATTCAATCATATGCAATTCCTATACAAATTTCTATTCGTCACTTCATTTCTCATCCATTTACAATCTCTTATAATATATAATTATATAGAACTTTCCATATGTGATTACTTTGGGACTCTAAATATCATATGATCATCAAGTTCAATGCTCACTATAACAATTTCCACTGTCCAATATTACTCAAGTCCATTCCATTCTCACTTCCATCACATAACCCATCTAGCTTTACACAGTTCAAGACCTAATCTCTCTTAGATCCACTAATACCTACAACATCATTTCCATATCACTAATTTTATAATTATACCACATACATATTCATAGGTCACCTTCATAATGTGATTCACACATTTTTTTTTATATCATAATTTCATTCATATTGGAAAAACTCAGTTCACATATCATATACATGTATACACTTAATAATATGCTCTTATTTTATTTTCCTTTTTCATACATTCAGTACAAATTTAATGTTTATCACTTTCTTTTTAAACACTATCATTTTCATTTTTCCAATATAATGTAAAGTATTTATTCACACAGCACATATGTATATATATATATATATAATATGAGATTAGTAGAGATATATGAAAGGTGCAATTCAAAAGGAAAAATATGATAAGAAACTAATGGTACATGGAAGTGATATTTCATTATATGTTAGAATTTCTATAATGTATGTTTATATGTTATATTTGTACTACTAAGCTCTCGGGCTTAGCGCGGATGTGTAATCGCGCAGGTGACTAGGTGGAAGATATGAAGTCTTTTGTTATGCCACGAGAAAAGTAAGAGTTTATCGAGACCAACTAGAGGGTGATGCATACATGTATAACTTTTAATTATGATGTATTTCTGACAAGAGTGTATTTATATGTATAAATGAAGTTATGATAAAGTTGAGATTATTATATATATATATAAGACCTTTGAAAGTATAATGATTTTGTAAATGTTCTTTAAATTGATGTAATATTGTTTTAACTTGGATAAAGGTTTTTAAATTGTAATGAAAAGTGACATCCTTATACTTTATATACTTACTGTGCGTATACCAGGTATAGGTATAGTACTTATATGGAGTATCATGGTGTTACAATTATTTTAGGGTTTGTATACATGAGAGACAGGGCCAAACCAAGGAAGAGACATGGCCAAACTAAAGAAATTTTTGAGAGACACGGCCAAGTCCATGGAAATTTGGCTGTGTTGGATATATTTTGGAGAGACATGGCCGTGTCCCTTGCCCATGTTCACCACTGCCTGATTTTTGTTGAGAGACACGGCCATGTCCTTTGCCCGTGTTTGCCTCGGTTTGATTTGTTGTTGAGAGACACGACCACAAGTGTAACACCCCCCATATCCAATGCACATACACTACAACCACAACAATGTAGCATAAGTGCACCAAACATAGAGATGATACGGTTCTCTTAATATTCAAAACACTTTAAAACTTGATAAAATACTCTTATCATTATACATTATAGAAAAGTAGATCATTTACTTATAAAACAAAACATATTAGTTATATATATATTTAAATATTACACAGCGGAAGTTATAAAATATTTACATATTTGTATATTAAACATTTCTTTACAAAATATAAAGAAGTATACATGATTGGCAAGTTTGCTCTGATCTTTAAGTTCCCAAAATGAATTCTTCAAGTTCTACTCTCACTTGGTCTTGATGAATTCTCGGGTTCAACTCTATCAACTCTATTACCTACGCGATTAAACACTATCGCGCTAAGCCAAGGGCTTAGTAAGATAAAACATGCAATGGATATGCTTTAATGCAATACAATGTCAATTCTAATTCATATCATATATGTAACAACATAGATGCAAAGCTAACAACATCCCTTTTACATTTTATAACCAACATACATATATGCATATCACATTTCAACATCATTGCATATACTTCATTATTTAATCATTTAATCATCCATAAACAACAATAAACAAATCATGACTCTCATTAAACAAAGACAAGCATTGGGCCCAAGACACACTAATATGCCATTCAATTTTCAGAGTTAATGCTTTAGTTTTATGATCACATTTATCAATCTCATATACCCAACTAGGCTTCAAAGATTAAGTTCAACCAAGCTTCAAGGGGAGCAAAGCATGCTAAGCTTCAACCCAACTTGGCTTCAAGAACTAACCCAACCTAGCTTCAAGGGTGGTAACATCTCAATTAGGCTTCAAGGATTCAATCCAACCTAACTTCAAGAGATTGTTACACTTATTAGGCATGCCACCAACAACAAACTCTGAAAATGGAATAACACATTAGCCACACAATTCATTTAGTTTTCATTCTCAATTCTCATTATCATTTAGACAAACATGCCTCATTTATCTCCCTTGAATCACCTTAGCCAATATCAATGGCTTCACATTTCATTTCACAATATAACACTTCATTATTCAGGTGTATATTTATCTCATCCATGATCACATTATATCTCACATAGCATCATTCATAAATATCAACATTTCATTCCCATCACTCATGAAACACATTACCATTCACAATGCATAACATAACATTGTTCAATCTCAACAATGCAAGAACAATTTATATTATTCATAGCTTTAGGATCATCCACAAGTGTTTGATTAAGTCATTCCTTGGTTTAAGTATGTTTAAAAATGTTTATGTTTAGGTTTAGAGACCAAACTACCTTTGAAGAATCCAAACCATGCAAAAAGAGAACCAAGAAATCAAACAATATCCAACTCATTTGAGGGACACGCCCAGCCCACTTGAGGAACACGGCCGTGTCTTTAAAAATAAAAGAGGCAGTAGCCAACACAAATAAATGACACGGGCGTGTCTCTTCATGGCTTCTGGCCGTGTCACCCATGCACATAACCTTAACTAAAACCAACACTTTCTCAATTGCACTCAAACACAATATTCATCATATAACATGTTTCAAATGAACATAATCAATGTTCTAAACACATATTCACCACAAGAATTACTTCACAACACATTAATATAACAATTAAACACACATCATCTCAAAACACTAAAATCACCATCCTTCTCCACCTTTCAAAATCAACATTTACCACTTCCAACAACTACACCTATTTAAACTATTAACTTAAAACCAATTTAACACTTGAGAACAAATCATAAACACATCTCATCATCAAATCATCAAACCCTAATTAACTTCCCAAACCACTTCAAAAGAATGAAAGAAATCAAAGGGAAGATCTTACCTTAGTTAAAAACTTCTTGAATCAACACTTGAACACTTAATCTTCCTTCAATTTTGAACTCAACTCATCAAGAACCTCTCTTCACCTCTTGCTTCCCTTTGTCTATGGAGGAGCCGGCCACTTCATGAAAGAAAGAAGAAAATGATGAGGAAACAAAGTCAAATTTTGCTTTTAATCTCCACCAAGTAATCTTATCCAAGCAATTACCAAATTGCCCTTAACCATATAACTAACCTTTTGTCTCATATAAGCCCACATATGTAATTACACAATTAACACAAAAATATCTCTCTTCCTTTGACTCTTCCTTTGACCCATTTATATGTTATATATATCATCATATACACAACATATACCATTCTCTCTAAACCCTATTTTCTTTCCAAAACACATATACACAAGCATTCTCCTCCCAATTTCTTTTCTTAACACATCATATACATTCAATCCAATTTATAACAATAACAACAACAACAATATAACCAAGACTTCTAGGGCATACATGAGGATATTACAATTCTCCCCCTCTAAAAAGAAATTTCATCCTCGAAATTACCTGATATCAAATCTGAAACAACTGAGTATATTGCTCTCGCATGGTTTGTTCATTTTCCCAAGTTGCCTCTTCCTTTCCATGATTCTTCCACAAAATTTTCACCAATGGCACTCTTTTGTTTCTCAACTCTTTCACATCACGTGCCAAGATAGCAACTGGTTCCTCTTCAAACGTCAAATCAGGATTTACATCAATTGACTCAATCGGCAACACATGAGATGGATCCGAACTGTACCTCCTCAACATAGAAACATGAAATACGTTATGAATACTATCCAACTCAGGTGGCAAAGCAAGCTGATAAGCAACTGGCCCAACTCTTTCCAAAACTTCATACGGTCCAATGAAACGAGGACTCAATTTTCCTTTCCGACCGAACCTCAAAATCTTCTTCCAAGGAGATACTTTCAAAAATACCTTATCTCCCACATCAAACTCTATATCTCTCCTCTTTAGATCTGCATAAGATTTCTGTCAGTCTGAAACTGCTTTTAACCTGCCTCGAATCAACTTTACTTTCTCTTCAGTTTCTTGAATCAAATCAGGCCCAATTAACTTACCTTCCCCAATTTCACTCCAACAAAGAGGTGTCCTACACCGTCTGCCATACAATGCTTCAAATGGTGCCATACCAATGCTAGATTGGTGACTGTTGTTGTATGCAAACTCCACAAGAGGTAAATATGTAATATCCTCATTTATGCCCTAGAAGTTTTGCATATTGTTGTTGTTGTTAATGTTATATATTGGATTGAATATATGTGTTAAATTGTAAGAGAAAAGAAATTGAGAAGAGAAAGTATATGTATATGTATTTTGGGAAGAAATAGGGTTTAGAGACAAATTTATATGTTGTGTATATGTTAATATATATGACATATAAAGTGGTCAAAAGGCTTGGTCAATGCAAGAGAAGATATTTATTTGAGATTGGTAAATTATTTAATTGGGCACATATAAGACAAAAAGATAATTATGTGAATAAGGGCACTTTGGTAATTGCTTGGATAAAATCACATGGTGGATATTTAAAGAAGGTTTGACTTGTGTTTTCTTCATCATTTCTTCTTCTTCTTCTTGTTGATGGCTGGCCCTCCATAGCCAAAGAGAAAGAAAGAGACAAGTGATGGTTTTGATGATTTCAAGCTTAAATTGAAGAAAGATTAAGTGTTCAAGTGTTGATTTAAGAAGTTTTTAACTAAGGTAAGATCTTTTCTCTAATTTCTTGAATTCTTTTGAAGTGGTATGATTAAGTTGCTTATGGTATGATTGTGAGTATTGATTTTGCTTGATAGATGAGAAGTTGGGTTGGTGTTGGTGATGGAAGAGTAAGATTGGTGTTTAGTGAAATTGTTTCTGTTTTAGGATTAGTAAAGGTTGTGACTTGTATGATTTTTAATTAATTTTAGAAAAATGTTCTTGAAGTGAATTTTTGATATGTTGTGCCTCTATGAGTCTAGAATGACTTAAAAATATGTTGATTCGATTTTGGAGTGGTTATGAGTTTAGAAAGATTATTTTCATTAGACCTGTTCCAGCAAGTACCTTAACTGGGACAGCTATATTTCGGGATTTTTAATAAATTGTAGAAAAATCATATCCAATCGAATTTTGGATATGTTGTTGCTTAGTGAGTTTAGTATTTGAGAAAAATAATTTGGAATCACGTTGATTGAATTTGATTTATGGAATTCACAAAGTTCAGAACTGCTGCCAGGATGCAGGGCAATTGGGGCAGTCTGGTTAGGTGAACTATTTGACCAAGATTTTGTGTTCAGTTTGATCTGAAATTTTAAAGGGATGATTTTAAGATACAAAACTAAATTCAGTAAAAATTTTAGAATTTTTAGTCAAGTAGATTATTTTATACAATTTTTCAAAATAAGGATAAAATGGAGTTTAAAAACCAGAATGTACTATTTATGGTTAGGGTTTTAATTCTTTGTTCTTCTTGCATTGCTTTGGTTCTCCAAAGGTAGGTTGGTCCTTAAACCTAACCCTAAACAATTTAAATACACTTGAATCAATGAATGTTATAATCAATTGTTCTTTGCCCTAATTGCATTGTTGAGATTGAACAATGTTATGTTGTGCATTGTGAATGGTAATGTGTTTCATGAGTAATGTGGAATGAAATGTTGATATTTATGAATGATGCTATGTGAAATATAATGTGATCATGGATGAGATATATATATATATACTTGAATAATGAGATGTTATATTGTGAAATGAAATGTGAAGCCATTGTTATTGGCTAAGATGATGTAATTGAAAGAAAGAAGGCATGTTTGCCTAAATGTGATGAGAATTGAGAATGGAAATGAATTGTTTGTTTAATATGTTATTCAGTTTCAGAGTTCTGGATTTGGGTGGCATGCCTAAGAAATGATGAAAGGTAACAGTCTTGCCGGGTTGAGGACCTCCTCATAGGTGTTGAGTTGATGGTCCAAGAGACTGGGTCTGTTACACTATGAGATATATGATTTGTAACAGTCTTGCCGGGTTGAGGATCTCCTCATATGTGTTGAGTTGATGATCCAAGAGACTGGGTCTGTTACACTATCCATGGATAGAGATACTTGTATATACATTGCCTACGGGCGTGATTATTGTGACTATGAACCAAAGCAGTAACTCTGAACTCTGAATATCGTATTAAATACTTGTTGGGCCCATAGGTGTCAAGGTTATATGAATGTCCTAAATAATGTTATGAGTTTAATGAAATGAGATGTTGGTTATGGAGTATGATTGATTAATGTTGAATGTGAAAAGATGTTGAAATGTGGTATGCTCATATGACTATGATTTGTGAAATGCATAATTGTGTGGTTAACTTTACATTTATGATGTTGATCTTATCAATAACATATGTGGCATTGCATTTCATTAAAGCATACTGTTAGCATGTTTTATCTTACTAAGCCGTTAGCTTAGCGCGATAGTGTTTAATCGCGCAGGTAGTAGAGTGGATAGAGTTGAACCCAAGAGTTCATCAAGACCTAGTGAGAGTAGACCTTGAAGAATCCATTTTGGGAGCTTAAAGATCAGAGCAGACTTGCCAATCATGTATAAATTTTATGTGTTGTAAAACTTGAGTTTTGATGTATATGAATTTGTAAATATGTAAATATTTTATAACTTCCGCTGTGTAATATTTAAATATGGGGGTTGTCACAAAACCTTTATTTTATGTTGTACTAGAAGTGTAAATCCTTTTTGCAGGTGTAGTTGAGGTTACAAGGGGGATTTATTGGGAGTGTACTGAGAATGATTTTGTTTGCATTGGTTTGTGTAAAATGTTTTTTTAAAATAAGAAAAAAACCGGTTTTGTCGACACTTGGGACTCAATTTTTAGGCGAAACTATGGCAAAAATTTTGTAAAAAAATCGGAACTAAAATTTGACTAAGTAAAATTGGTAGCAACATTAGGTTAGTGTGGCGCCTCTACTCAGCTTACATATGTAGGTTGGGAAGGGGTGTTACAAAATACCTATCCCAACTTCCAGAGAAATCGATGACACAGCTTCTCAACATGTCCTCAATAATCTGTATCACCCTCTCTGACTGTCCATCCGTCTGTGGATGAAAAGCAGTACTGAAGTGCAGTCGAGAACCCAAAGCACTATGCAAACTCTTCCAAAATCTTGAAGTAAACCTGGGATCTCGATCAGATACTAAAGAAGTTGGAACACCATGCAACTTCACAATCTCATGGATATACAGCTCAGCCAACCTCTCCAAAGAGTAATCCATCCGCACCGGAAGGAAATGAGCTGTCTTAGTCAATCTATCCACAATCACCCATATGGCATCATGTTTCCTTCGTGTCAATGGCAACCCAGACATAAAGTCCATTGTCACTCTATCCCACTTCCATTCTGGCACTAACAACGGTTGAAGCAACCCGGTTGGAACTTGATGCTCTGCTTTAACCTTCTGACAAGTGAGACATTTCGATACAAACTCAGCAATGTCTCTCTTCAACCCCATCCACCAATAAAGCTATCTCAAATCATGATACATCTTCGTATTACCCGGATGCATAGCAAACATCGACTGATGAGCTTCTTCCAAAATGACCCTTTTCAAATCAGCATCATCGGGTACACACAATCTGCTCTTAAACCAGAGACTCCCATCATCTCTCACAACAAAATCTCTACCCTTTCCACTCTGACAATCCGAAACAATCTTCTGTATCTTCTTATCGGCCAACTGAGCTTCTTTGATTTGATCTAATAAAACCGGCTTCAATTGCAACTGTGCTAACAATGCACCATCATCACAAGGTACAAAACTAGCACACAATTCTCTCAACTCAACAAGCAACGAGAGCGAGTAAACTGTTAAACCAGCTAAAGACTTCCGACTCAAGGCATCAGCAACAACATTTACTTTACCTGGATGATAATCAATCAAACAGTCGTAGTCTTTAATCAATTCTAACCATCTCCTCTGACGAAGATTGAGTTCTTTCTGGACACCCAAATACTTCAAACTCTTGTGATCAGTATAGATGAAACATTTCTCCCCAAACAGATAGTGGCGCCAAATCTTCAATGCAAACACAATGGCAGCCAATTCCAAATCATGGGTCGGATAGTTAAGCTCATGCGGTTTCAACTGTCGAGATGCATAAGCTATAACTTTTGCTTCTTGCATCAATACACACCCCAAACCTCTATGTGAAGCATCACTGTAGATCACATATGGTTTGCCTTCAACAGGTAAAGTAAGAACAGGTGCTTGAGTTAGCATTTCTCTCAACTGCTCAAAGCTCGCCTGACACTGATCTGTCCACAAAAACCTCACTCCCTTACGAAGCAATCTGGTGAGTGGAGTAGCAATCAAAGAAAACCCTTTCACAAACCGCCGGTAATAGCCTGCCAAACTCAGAAAACTTCTAATCTCTGTCACAGACTTGGGTGGACTCCAATTCAAAATGGCTTCAACTTTACTCGGATCAACTCTAATGCCTTCTGCAGAAACAATATGTCCGAGAAAAGTGACTTGATCCAACCAGAACTCACACTTCGACAATTTGGCAAACAACTGCTTCTCTCTCAAAATCTGCAACACAATCTGCAGATGCAAATCATGTTCCTCTTCATTCCTTGAATACACTAGAATATCATCGATGAAGACCACTACAAACTGATCCAGATAGGGCCTAAACACCCTATTCATCAAATCCATAAAAGCTGCAGGTGCATTCGTCAGACCAAAAGGCATAACTAAAAATTCATAATGCCCATACCTGGTCCGAAAGGCGGTCTTAGGAACATCTTCAGCTCTAACTCTCAATTGATGGTACCCAGATCTCAAATCAATTTTAGAAAACACAGCTGCACCCTTCAATTGATCAAAGAGATCATCGATTCTAGGCAAAGGATATTTATTCTTAATGGTCACCTTATTCAATTGCCTATAATCGATACACAATCTCATAGTACCATCTTTCTTCCTCACAAATAATACAGGAGCTCCCCAAGGAGAAACACTGGGGCGAATAAATCCTTTGTTCAACAACTCCTGCAATTGTACTTTCAACTCCCTCAATTCTGCTGGTGCCATTCTATAAGGAGTAATAGAGATAGGAGTGGTACCAGGCAACAATTCGATACCGAACTCCACCTCTCTCTCAGGAGGCAATCCTGGCAACTCCTCTGGAAACACATCAGGGAACTCTGCAACTGTGGCAATACTATCAATGGGAGAACCCTTCACTCTAGTATCCACCACATGAGCAAGATAAGCTTCACACCCCTTTCTAATCAATCTCCTAGCTGCAACAGCTGAAACAAATAAGGAGGCTAGCTGTTCCTGCTTATTAGATACTATCACCTCTCTACCATCACCCGTTCTCAAAGAAACAATTTTCTTTTTACAATCCACCACAGCTCCATGTTGAGATAGCCAGTCCATACCTAAGATCACATCATATTCCTTAAATGGCATCTCAATCAAGTCTCCAAGGAACTCCTCACCTTGCACCCTCACTGCACTATCTCAGTGCACCTTACTCACAACCACACTATGCCCTAACAGATTTGTCACCAACACATCAAATCCTAGGGACTCAGCATGCACATCAAATACAGGCAATACAGATGCACTAACATATGAATGCGTGGAACCCGGATCAATCAAAGCAAGTACAGAAAAACCAAATAAGGAAAAAGTACCAGCAATGACTGCCGAAGCATCTGGCTGCCTCTGCATAACATACATCCTCTGGGAAGAACCAACCTCCTCTAGTCTACTCTCCCTGGATGTAGCACCTCCTCTAGAACTGTACCCCGGTCTACCTCCTCGGCTGACACCTCTGCCTCCTCGGCCTCCCCTCGCACTAGGTCGAGAAGCTGCTGTATCAACTGACATCTGCTCTTGCCTCTCAGGGCAATCTCTCACAAAGTGATCAGGTGACCCACACCTGAAACATACCCCTGCAACACCAGCCTTCCAACAAGGACCACCATGCGGCCTACCACAATGGATGCAGATGGGTAAGGTGGATCTCTGAACCATAGGGGTCGGAGCACTCGCCACTGAAGCTGCAGGTCTAAATCTCTGCCTCTATAACTGCACTGACCTACCAGCTGACCTCTGACTCCTACTAACTCTAGGAACAAAGCTTACTTTACCTCTCTTCGTAGAAGAAGACCCTGCCTCGAACTGGGGCCTTCTAACCCTAACCTCCTCTTCTGAAGCAACCGCAATACCCTGAGCTCGCTCTACACTTCGAGCTGCTGCCACAAGCTGTGAGAAATCCTGATATCTGGATCCAGCTACTAAGCACATAATCGAGGGCCTCAATCCCTCCTCAAACCTCCGACATCTATCAATCTCATCAGCAATGATACCCCCAGCATACTGACTCAGTCGAATAAACTCAACTTCATACTCAGTAACAGTCTTGCTGTCTTGCTTCAAGCTTAAGAACTCCATCTTCTTCATGTCTTTATACTCCCTAGGAGTATACTTCAATTCAAATTCCCTCAGAAAATCAGTGTAAGACAGTGTTGGAGGATCATCCATAGAATGGGGCACCGTCTTCCACCAATCGTAGGCGTCCTTCTGTAGCAAAGATCTTGCATAATCAAACTTTTCCTCTGAGGTGGCTTGCAACTGAACAAATACCCTCTGAACTCTATCAAGCCACTGTTTTGCTACAGCCGGGTCAACTGTACCAAAGAAATCCTCTGCTCCATATTTCCTTAGCTTATCATAGTGCCTCACTGGTACTGAAGGCTGAGGGGGTGGTGGCTGTGGTTGCACAGGTGCTTGTCTCATAGCTTCCATCATATGCCTAAACCAAGCTGGCGGAACCTCCTCACCAACTGGTCTACCCGACACCAAAGCAGGTGCCTCCTCAATACTCTCAACTCTAGCTCCCTCAGCAGGAGCAATACTCTCGGCACTACCCTCAATCGACTGACGTGAGTGAGAATCCATCACAACCTAACACTGCAAACACAACATACTACATCTTATTAAAGATCAGAGGTTGCCAATCCCAAACATATATTGTTATTCAAAAACCACCTTTTTAAGTAAAAATATTCTTTTTATTACATTTTACCTAGGCTGAGAATCTCAAACCTAGGCTCTGATACCAAAACAATTGTAACACCCCCATATCCAATGCACATACACTACAACCACAACAATGTAGCATAAGTGCACCAAACATAGAGATGCTACGGTTCTCTTAATATTCAAAACACTTTAAAACTAGATATAATACCCTTATCATTATACATTATAGAAAAGTAGATCATTTACTTATAAAACAAAACATATTAGTTATATATATATATTTAAATATTACACAGCGGAAGTTATAAAATATTTACATATTTGTATATTAAACATTTCTTTACAAAATATAAAGAAGTATACATGATTGGCAAGTTTGCTCTGATCTTTAAGTTCCCAAAATGAATTCTTCAAGGTCTACTCTCACTTGGTCTTGATGAATTCTCGGGTTCAACTCTATTACCTGCGCGATTAAACACTATCGCGCTAAGCCAAGGGCTTAGTAAGATAAAACATGCAATGGATATGCTTTAATGCAATACAATGTCAATTCTAATTCATATCATATATGTAACAACATAGATGCAAAGCTAACAACATCCCTTTTACATTTTATAACCAACATACATATATGCATATCACATTTCAACATCATTGCATATACTTCATTATTTAATCATTTAATCATCCATAAACAACAATAAACAAATCATGACTCTCATTAAACAAAGACAAGCATTGGGCCCAAGACACACTAATATGCCATTCAATTTTCAGAGTTAATGCTTTGGTTTTATGATCACATTTATCAATCTCATATACCCAACTAGGCTTCAAGGATTAAGTTCAACCAAGCTTCAAGGGGAGCAAAGCATGCTAAGCTTCAACCCAACTTGGCTTCAAGAACTAACCCAACCTAGCTTCAAGGGTGGTAACATCTCAATTAGGCTTCAAGGATTCAATCCAACCTAACTTCAAGAGATTGTTACACTTATTAGGCATGCCACCAACAACAAACTCTGAAAATGGAATAACACATTAGCCACACAATTCATTTAGTTTTCATTCTCAATTCTCATTATCATTTAGACAAACATGCCTCATTTATCTCCCTTGAATCACCTTAGCCAATATCAATGGCTTCACATTTCATTTCACAATATAACACTTCATTATTCAGGTGTATATTTATCTCATCCATGATCACATTATATCTCACATAGCATCATTCATAAATATCAACATTTCATTCCCATCACTCATGAAACACATTACCATTCACAATGCATAACATAACATTGTTCAATCTCAACAATGCAAGAACAATTTATATTATTCATAGCTTTAGGATCATTCACAAGTGTTTGATTAAGTCATTCCTTGGTTTAAGTATGTTTAAAAATGTTTATGTTTAGGTTTAGAGACCAAACTACCTTTGAAGAATCCAAACCATGCAAAAAGAGAACCAAGAAATCAAACAATATCCAACTCATTTGAGGGACACGCCCAGCCCACTTGAGGAACACGGCCGTGTCTTTAAAAATAAAAGAGGCAGTAGCCAACACAAATAAATGACACGGGCGTGTCTCTTCATGGCTTCTGGCCGTGTCACCCATGCACATAACCTTAACTAAAACCAACACTTTCTCAATTGCACTCAAACACAATATTCATCATATAACATGTTTCAAATGAACATAATCAATATTCACCACAAAAATTATTTCACAATACATTAATATAACAATTAAACACACATCATCTCAAAACACTAAAATCACCATCCTTCTCCACCTTTCAAAATCAACATTTACCACTTCCAACAACTACACCTATTTAAACTATTAACTTAAAACCAATTTAACACTTGAGAACAAATCATAAACACATCTCATCATCAAATCATCAAACCCTAATTAACTTCCCAAACCACTTCAAAAGAATGAAAGAAATCAAAGGGAAGATCTTACCTTAGTTAAAAACTTCTTGAATCAACACTTGAACACTTAATCTTCCTTCAATTTTGAACTCAACTCATCAAGAACCTCTCTTCACCTCTTGCTTCCCTTTGTCTATGGAGGAGCCGGCCACTTCATGAAAGAAAGAAGAAAATGATGAGGAAACAAAGTCAAATTTTGCTTTTAATCTCCACCAAGTAATCTTATCCAAGCAATTACCAAATTGCCCTTAACCATATAACTAACCTTTTGTCTCATATAAGCCCACATATGTAATTACACACTTAACACAAAAATATCTCTCTTCCTTTGACTCTTCCTTTGACCCAATTATATGTTATATATATCATCATATACACAACATATACCATTCTCTCTAAACCCTATTTTCTTTCCAAAACACATATACACAAGCATTCTCCTCCCAATTTCTTTTCTTAACACATCATATACATTCAATCCAATTTATAACAATAACAACAACAACAATATAACCAAGACTTCTAGGGCATACATGATGATATTACAACAAGCTTGGCCGTGTCCCTTGAGTGTGTTGGCTACTGTGAGTGTCCTTTTCTCTTCTTGCTTTGTTGAGATTGAATATACATATGATGATGCATATGACACTATATGAACAATGTTATGTGCTATGCATTGTGAATCTTGTGAATGGTAATGTGTTGTATGAATAATGTACTTTGTAATGTTAAATCAATGATGCTATATGTAAAATGTGAAGGATATGATGAGGTAATTGATTATGTATAGCTTGATGGGAGTAGTTCTTGAGGTAAGTACAACTTACCTAGATGCATTCTTTTATATGGTTTTGACACTTAATATAATGTGACTAATGTTGTTATTTGTATAGTGTGAAAGCTATAATGATCATCTAAAAAGGTATGTGCAATGCAATTTGTTATGATAAATGTTTTAATAATGATTGAAATGAAATAAATGGACATGTTGTTTATATGACGATGAATTTAAGATACATGTGCAATGAAATTGATTATGTATGCTTGAATGATGAAGTGTATAATGTGAATTGAGACATAAAGAGATGTGAAACTAATGTTCTGAGTTATAATGATGTGAATGATATGATTGAAGCATGCCTAGATGATATGATGGAATAATGATATGTTTGTGTAGTTAATGTAATTGATGTTGTATATATCATTGATGAAAGATGAAATGTGATTTGAGATATAATGTTATGTGAAGCCATTGTGATTGGCTATGATGATTCAATTGAGAATGGAAATGATAATGAAATAATAAATGAATTGTGTGGCTAATGTGTTATTCCATTTTTAGAGTTTGTTGTTGGTGGCATGCCTAATGATAGTAACAATCTCTTGAAGTTAGGTTGGGCTTGATCCTTGAAGCCAAGTTGGGTAGAAGTTTAACATGTTTTACTCCCCTTGAAGCTTGGTTGGGTCTAGTCCTTGAAGCCTAATTGAGATGTTACAACCCTTGAAGCTAGGTTGGGTTGGTTCTTGAAGCCAAGTTGGGTTGAGACTTAGCATGCTTTGTTCCCCTTGAAGCTTGGTTGAACCTAAATCCTTGAAGCCTAGTTGGGATAATGATAAATGTAATGATTGAACAAAAGCATTAACTCTAAAAATTGAATGGCATATTAGTGTCTTTTGGGCCCGAGTCTGTCTTTGTTGTCAATGTGATATACAAATGTTGAAATAAAGGAGTAATGAGATCTATGGTTGCTTTGTTGGAAATGTGACTCATGAATGATGATAATGATTGCCTTCATTGGATATGTGATTCATGATTGATGAATGGTGAATAAAATAATGATATGAAGTATGTTATGTAATATGTATATTGATATAATGATTGTGAGTATTAATGATGGATTGTGGTTGGTGTTCATGATATGTATATATGTATATATAATATATGAGATTAGTAGTGATATATGAAAGGTGCAATTCAAAAGGAAAAATATGATAAGAAACTAATGGTACATGGAAGTGATATTTCATTATATGTTAGAATTTCTATAATGTATGTTTATATGTTATATTTGTACTACTAAGCTCTCGGGCTTAGCGCAGATGTGTAATCGCACAGGTGACTAGGTGGAAGATATGAAGTCTTTTGTTATGCCACGAGAAAAGTAAGAGTTTATCGAGACCAACTAGAGGGTGATGCATACATGTATAACTTTTAATTATGATGTATTTCTTACAAGAGTGTATTTATATGTACAAATGAAGTTATGATAAAGTTGAGATTATTATATATATATATAAGACCTCTAAAAGTATAATGATTTTGTAAATGTTCTTTAAATTGAAGTAATATTGTTTTAACTTGGATAAAGGTTTTTAAATTGTAAAGAAAAGTGACATCCTTATACTTTATATACTTACTGTGCGTATACCAGGTATAGGTATAATACTTATATGGAGTATCGGGGTGTTACAATTATTTAAATGCCCTCATCCATTTTAACTTAACTCTTGTCACTCATATTCCCATTTATGTAATTTCACATATCACAAATAAATATCCTCTTCCATTGACCATCCCTTCATTTGACCAACATATATGTTATATATATTAACATATATACAACATATACATTCCATTAACACAAATATTTCCTTTGCAAAAACATATATACATTTAATTCAAATCAACCAACAATTGTATTAAAACTTCTAGGGCACACTTTGGGATATTACAGAATTTTCAAAGAATGAATAATTGTTTGACTTTAATGCTTAAATCATGTTATTTAAGGATATAAGTGGTGGAAATATGTTTGAAATGATAATTGGATTAAGTTGGAATGGAGATCCTTCAATGGTGAAGGTTATGTCATTTTAGAGTTTTGGACATAAGCATGTGGTTAATTAATGTAATTGGTTTAAACATGCTAAAATATATTTCTAATGATATTAATAAACTTAAAACACTACTTTAAATGGCTTGATATGGTTTTTCAAAGTTAAAGTGAGGTGAAGCTTAATTTTGGGATTTGGTTTAGAGTGATGTTTAATTACGGTTTGATGTTAAGAATACCTTAGAATGTGATATTAAATGATTATGTATGATCACATTTGGTATAAGCATTGAGGGAGGTTGATTTTCTTCATCCAAGTGGTGAAGGGCAAGTTGGAAGGATAGGATTGGAGGTTGTGTTAAGCTTGCTTTGGGTTGCTAGTGGAGGTATGTACAAACTTTGAATATATTGTTTATATTTGCATGACATTTGGGCTTAACACATTTTGGTTGAAAAATGTGTTAAGTTACTTGGTTCATTGATTGTGTATGAATAATGTGCTATGACATTTGTAATGTCATATATGTGTTAAATGTATTGTGAAAAGCCATTGATAATGGCTAAATTGTATAGAATGTAATATATATATATTATGTGAAAATATCCAAAGTAATTGGGTAATGTGTTGAGAATGTAAAAATGAGATATGTGCAATAATGAAATGAATTAATATTGATAAAAATGAGAAAAGTGAGAAAAATGAGAAAAAAAAATGTAAAAATAAGGCAATGTGCCTAGATTGAATATGTGACAATGAGAAAGAAATTGATAATGAGAAAAAATGAATAAATGAAAAAAAAAAGTGAGAAAAAGATGATATAATAAGGCAATGTGCCTAGTATGATAATGAGAAAATGAGAAAAGTTTTGATAAAGGAATTATGAAAGAATTTGATAATAAAAAATATGAATAAATTGTGTGCCTAGTATGTTATTCAATTTTCAGAGTTCTGGGTTTGGCGGCATGCCTATTATTGCCTACGGGCTAAACGCTGGAATGGTGAAAAGACTGGTCGTAAGCCAGGCCAGCTGATAAATATGATATTTTTAGGGTGAAAAGACTAGGTCGTAAGCCTCAAAAACTGTAGCAGTCTAGCCGGGTGAGGACCAAGATACTGGGGCCTAAGGGTGTAGTTGGGTTGAGGTCCAAGAGACTGGGGCTGTTACATTATCCATGGATATATTGCCTACGGGGGCTAGACACCTGGTGTCATTATGGACCAAAGCAGTAACTCTGAATTTTGAATAGCATATTAGATCTTTTTTGGGCCCATGCTTGTCTTTGTTTTAATGTCAATTATGAATTGTGATAAAATTGATCAATATAATGAGATATAATGTTATGAGTTGTGATATATATATATATATGTGTGTGTGTGTTGTGCATTGAAATTTCATTTGGACTATATTGTTATCAAAGTTTGTACCACTAGTCTTTGGCTTAGCGCGATTGTAATTCGTCGCGCAGGTGTCATGGACGTTTTGGTAGAGCCGGCGAGTTTTACTAGACCTGGTTGGGTCTAAGTTTGTATTCATTGAGCATGAAGAGTTCTTTTGGGTACGTCAAGATCAGAGGCAGTTGCTAGCATATACATTTTTCATATTATGTATGTTATCATATGTTTTTGAAGCATATATTGTAAATTGTAAAAAATGATTTGAATAATTTTGTTTAAGATGGGATTTTATATGTAATGTTGATATATATATACACCTATATATAAGTATTTTGAGAAAATATGGAGAAATTGAGAAGTATTGGTGAATTGGTGAATTTATTTTATTTGGAGTGTTTGTTTTATGCAGGTTGTGTTTTGTTGAATTTTGGAAACGTTCAAATTACAAACAAAACTCTGGCAAATTTTTTCCAGATAAAATATTTATTTTAGATTCCTATAACAAGCAAAGAATATTTATATACTATTTATTTTATATATTAGTATTTGAAATCTTAAAACAGAAATGTAAAATTTTTTATTAAATCGGTCTGTGACATTTTTATACCGTATATGCATATTTTATATATACTAAAAATATGTATTGTACGTATATATGGTATAAGGGTGTTACATTTATTTTGGTACCAGAGCCTAGGTTTGAGGTTCTCGACCTAGGTGGGATGATAGAGAGAGAAAATTGGAATAAAAAAATGATTTTTCATTTGTGATGCATACATTGGCACTGGCAATTTATCTGATCCCTGATATGGCAATATCCATTTGATATAATGAATATGAGTTGAGATGGTGTCTGGGTTATATAGATCAGAGTGACGCAGTGAAAGCGTCATTCTAGAGATTATGGATTAAGAATTTTTGGAACTTTAATTTGAAAGTTAAAATTCATAGCTGATTCAAGTGATGAATAAGTGAAATTAGAAAACCAATCTAGGAAATAATTTAAGAAATAAAAATAAAAATTTTGAGAAATGAGCATGATAGTTACAGAAAATTTTATTGGTGTACTGCAAAGTGATATTGTCTAAATTTTTGGATAAACCTAGAAATGTTGAATGAGTTTGAACATTTAATAGAAAGTTTGTCTATATGTTAGAATCCAATGTATAAAATTTTATAAATTTTAAAGATGGATCTCTAATTAAGAAAAATAGAAGAACACAGATTGTTGGAGAAATTTCAGCAACTCAGAATCTGTAAGAATTGAAAAAAAAATAAATTTAGAAACTAATGTAAACCAACCCAGAAAAATCTAAACATTTACACACAATATCATATATATTCCTATAACATATGGTTAAAATTTCTTGAATTTGTATTAAGGTTTGATACCTGAAAAAATGGACAACCGAGTGCTGCCAGAGAAATTATTAAAGAGACAGATTCTCTGATTTTGGAAGATTTAATTTTTAAATATATTAAATCAATTTGGAAAAATCTAAAATTTTAAATATAAGTCCATATATGTGTCAAGTGCACATGGCTAAAATTTTACAAGCTTTTATAAAGAATTGGTAAGGAATATAAAAATTGAAAGTGAGAGTGACATGAAACTAAAGAAGTCATACAATTTTGTATACATGAGTAATAAATTAATTTCATGAGACAAATGAATGAAGAAAATTATGAAAATTTATATACATATGAGTAGAAGTATGAAGAAGTAATATGGAGTTTTTAATAATTTTCAACAAAGAGTTCATAATTAAAATCAAAGAGCGAAATCACATATGATAGCGAATTATTTATTATGGAACAATAATGCATGATTTAGGGTTTGAGTACGTAAAAGTAGGATATCTAATTGATGATGTTAATTAGTGTAAGGAAATGAATTAGTGTTGTTTAAAAGTAAATGTTATGATCTTAAGATTGAGAATGTGATATGGATGAGATTTGGTGAGGTTCATGTTGTTGGTTGCAATATATGAAATTTGAATTTTTGAAATGGGTTTCCATAATTGTGAAAGTGATGTGTTTTGATGTTATATTAATATAAAAATAAAGTTTATAAAGTTAGCTCTTGAAAATGAGATTAATAGAATGAAGTTTAAGTAAAGTAGTAAGTTGGAAATTTAGAGTTGTAAGAGAATTTTGATGAAGATTGTTTAGATGTTGATAGTTTAATGTTTAATAAGCGTGGGAGTAATTTTGAATGAGTAATATTATTTTTGAAAATATCATGTAACGTGTAATGTGGTTTATAATATAGAAATTTGTTATGAAAGAAAAGGGAAATGATTAAGTAAAAATGAGTTACTTTAGGTAATTTAATTGGAAATGATGAAAAGGGTTATGAAGGGTATGATAAATGCATAAAAAAAATGTGAGAGAGATGTCACATTGTAAATGTGACTAAGATTTATCTGAGGTGTTAAATATATATATATATATATATAATAAGAAACTTATTTAAGAGATGGGCGATTAAATAAGGAAGATGTTAATTATGTTGTGGTCATAGTGTATATATATGTTGAATTGATGAATAACCTAAGTAATGTCAAAAGAATGAGAAATGATAATGTTCTCTGAAAGGTGATAAATGTTAACTTTATATAGATTGTATGTAAAAGAGGAATTGAGTATAATTGTATGATTTGTGTGATGAGATTTTTTTTCAATATGAACACAAATATGATATGTAAGAACATGTGAAAAGCAAGTCACATTGTGATTATGACTTACGAAGGTGTACATGGATGATTAAAAAAAATGTTATCGAGTGTTTACTACCTTATACAAATACGTGTCTGGTGATATTATGAATCATATTGCATGTATTAATAGACCTAAGAGAGATAGGTCTTGATCTGCGTAGAGTTAGGTCATGTGATGAATTGAGATTGAGAATTGACCCGAACAGAGCTGGACGGTGAAATTGTTATTTTAACAACTAAAATTGATGATTGTATAGTGTTTTGGACCTAAAGTATATGCGTATAAATAAGAGATTGTAAGGAAAAAGGAAAGTATAATGAAGAAAGAATGGAAGTGAAAAAAAAATGAATGAAAATTTTTATAAGAGATAGATTAGAAATGGAGTAATAAATGGAAATTGTGTAAATTAGCATATGAACGAATGTGTATATATAAGAGATGTTAATGATAATATTGTTGAAACATGAGTTAGGCTAATGATGATCAAGTGATCAAGAGTAAATTGCTTTGAAACATAGCTGAAATGTGTTAACTTTTTGTGCATCAAAAGATTAGAAAATGAATATGTGATTTTTTGCGATATGAACTTAACATTGTGATTGGAAATGTTTGAAGAAGAATGATAGAAGGGCATTTATAAGCTACAGACGTGACCATTATTATGGCATGACCGTTGGATAGTTTTGGTGAGATTGATAGTTAGGCTTCAAGAAACATGGTCAAGACTTATGGTTTGCGTAGTTG
Source organism: Garcia nutans (assembly GCA_947685225.1). Taxonomy (NCBI): domain Eukaryota; kingdom Viridiplantae; phylum Streptophyta; class Magnoliopsida; order Malpighiales; family Euphorbiaceae; genus Garcia; species Garcia nutans. The sequence goes on from CANTUV010000013.1 coordinate 8,529,300, forward strand.
GATCTTATAATTTTATGTTAGAAATTTGTTTATAATTATAGAAAGTGTGGAAACAGAAGAGAATTGTGAAAATATGATGAGCTTTAAGTGATGTGTAAGAAAAGTGATTTTTGTAAATATGGTAACTATAAGAAATGTGAGGAAATGGTAAATGAAAGAAATTATGAAATGTGAGTAAGAGTTATAATGAACATGTTTGAAAGTGGTATAAAATGAATAAGTTGATGAAAATGATGTGTAAAGTAAACGAGACTAGGGGAAATGAATATTATCTGTAATGATGAATTTGAAGATAATTAAAATTTGAGAATAAATTTGATCTAATAGAATTAGGTCATGAATTGAAAAAAGATTGATGAATTTAAAATAGACTAAAGGTTGGTCAGAATAGAATAAGGTTGTGATGGTCATATTGTGATAGTTAGATCAATTGATCCTAAATGTAATAATTTTACAAGTATTTATTGAAATTCAATGTGAGTAATTGTATTAAGAATATGCAAGCTATATGATAATGTGCATAATACAATGTTTTGATATGTATATGCATATGAAAGGAGCTAAGTTATATTAGTTTCAAATAATTATAAGAGAAAAGTGTTAGTTATAGTATAATTGGAATGAATTTTAATAAGAAAATAAGATTTTGCTATTGTATAATGGTGATATTAAATTAATATGTGGTAATTGTATAAAGAGTAGGATTAAAGTGAAGATGTGTACAATTATTGTGTTAAGATAAAAGTTATAAACATTTGAATTTAAGGTGATGAGAGTATATTTTTAAGATAATGAAGTGATCATATATCTTAAGCACAATAGGTGTGTGGTGTATATATATTAAGGAGATGAACTAATTTTGTCTAATCACAATTCGATTGAAGATATAATAATCTGTTATGACTGTTTGAGTAAATAGACAGTATAATGATGTGTTAGCGAATGGTAAAAAGGAAATTAAGAATGAACCTAAGGGGGAGAATAGAAATTATGTAATTTGGTAAAATAATGATTTGGATGATTTATTACTATACTGGATAATTTCGAGAACAAAATTATTTAAGAGGGAGAAAATTGTAACATCCGTGATTTTGGATAAATTAAATAAGTATTTGGAGATATAAATTGTATATACTCAATATATATATCTAGAGTATATATAACATATGCATATGGTATATTAATCGTATATGTTGGATTAATACATTACATACTTAATATTTAATACACATATAAGGTACATCTGATGTGTATATAAGATACACATTACTTGTGAATATGTGTAATATCCCAAATTTTTGAAAGGTTTTAATTTTTGAAAATTTGATAAAATAAATTATAATTTAAATGGATAAATTAAATTAATGGTTTTAAATGAAAAATGAAGGGGTTTTAAATGAAAAAGTGGAACATATATGTGATATATATGTAAAATATACATAACATATAAAAGTCAACACTTTTTAAAAGAAAAGACAAAGTAAAAGGGTATTTTGGTAATTAAATCTTAAAAGTTTAAAATTAATAAAATAATTCAAAAATACAAAAAGGAAAAAGGAAATTTAGGACTTTTAATTTATTAAATAAAAAATTAAAAAATTAATTATTAAATTATTATATATATATATGGTTTAAAATTAAAGGGTGAAAGGAAAGAGAAATAAAAAAATAAAGTCTTCTTCTTCTTCTTTCCTTCAAGGAAGACTTTCATGGCCAAAGAGGAAGATTTTAGCTTCTTCCATCATCAAATTCTTCAAGCTTTCAAGGGAATAAGAGTAGTTTCGGTTATTTTCCAACATGTAAGTAAGCTTTATTTCCAAAATTATGAAGTTCTTTAAAGCTTATGAATATGTATGAATTGATTTTTTGAAAGAGCATGTTATAATTGTTGGAATGGGTATGGAAGATGTTCTTTTGATGAGTAAATAATGATTTTAAGGTTGGATTAAAGAAATGGTTGAGTTTGGGTAAGATTGGTGAAGAGAGAGAATTTAGGGTTATGGAACATTTGAGTTTTTGAAATCATGATTTTTAATTTTGCAAATTGATTCCAAATAAGTTGTTTTGATGCATAAACAAGTATTTTAAAGTCAAATATTGGATTTGGTTGTGTTTGGTTAGAGTTTGAAGAGGGTAGTATTGATTTAGAGTTTTGGAAAAGTGAATTTTCAAAGAATGATTAATTGTTTGACTTTAATGCTTAAATCATGTTATTTAAGGATATAAGTTGTGGAAATAAGATTGAAATGATAATTGGATTGAGTTGGAATGGAGATCCTTCAATGGTGAAGGTTATGTCATTTTAGGGTTTTAGACATAAGCATGTGGTTAATTAATATAATTGGTTTAAACATGCTAAAATATATTTCTAATGATATTAATAAACTTAAAACACTACTTTAAATGGCTTGATATGGTTTTTCAAAGTTAAAGTGAGGTGAAGCTTAATTTTGGAATTTAGTTTAGAGTGATTTTAATTATGGTTTGATGTTGATAATACTTTAGAATATGATATTAAATGATTATGTATGATCACATTTGGTATAGACATTGAGGGAGGTTGATTTGCTTCATCCAAGTGATGAAGGGCAAGTTGGAAGGATAGGATTGGAGGTTGTGTTAAGCTTGCTTTGGGTTGCTAGTAGAGGTATGTACAAACTTTGAATATATTGTTTATATTTGCATGACATTTGGGCTTAACACAATTTGGTTAGAAAATGTGTTAAGATACTTTGGTCATCGATTGTGTATGAATAATGTGCTATGACATTTGTAATGTCATATATGTGTTAAATGCATTGTGAAAAACCAGTGATAATGGCTAAATTGTGTAGAATGTGAAATATATATATATATTATGTGAAAATACCCAAAGTAATTGGGTAATGTGTTGTGAATGTAAAAATGAGATATGTGGAATATGAAATGAATTAATATTGATAAAAATGAGAAAAGTGAGAAAAATGAGAAAAAAAATGTAAAAATAAGGCAATGTGCCTAGATTGAATATGTGACAATGAGAAAGAAATTGATAATGAGAAAAATGAATAAATGAAAAAAAAGTGAGAAAAAGATGATATAATAAGACAATGTGCCTAGTTTGATCGTGAGAAAATGAGAAAAGTTTTGATAAAGGAATTATGAAAGAATTTGATAATGAGAAATATGAATAAATTGTGTGCCTAATATTTTATTCAATTTTCAGAGTTCTGGGTTTGGCGGCATGCCTATGATTGCCTACGGGCTAAACCCTGAAATGGTGAAAAGACTGGGTCATAAGTCAGGCCAGTTGATAAATATGATATTTTTATGGTGAAAAGACTGGGTCGTAAGCCAGGCCAGCTGATAAATATGATATTTTTGTGGTGAAAAGACTGGGTCGTAAGCCTCAAAAACTGTATCAGTCTAGCCGGGTTGAGGACCAAGATACTAGGGCCTAAGGGTCTAGCCGGGTTAAGGTCCAAGAGACTGGGGCTATTACATTATCCATGGATATATTGCCTACGGGGCTAGACACATGGTGTCATTATGGACTAAAGCAGTAACTCTAAAATTTGAATAGCATATTAGATCTTTTTTGGGCCCATGCTTGTCTTTATTTTAATGTCAATTATGAATTGTGATAAAATTGAGCAATATAATGAGATATAATGTTATGAGTTGTGATATATATATATATATATGTGTTGTGCATTGACGTTTCATTTGGACTATATTATTATCAAAGTTTGTACCACTAGGCTTTGGCTTAGCACGATTGTAATTCGTCGCGCAGGTGTCATGGACGTTTTGGTAGAGCCAAAGAGTTTTACTAGACTTGGTCGGGTCTTAGTTTGTATTTATTGAGCTTGAAGAGTTGTTTTGAGTACATCAAGATCAGAGCCAGTTGCCAGCATGTACATTTTTTATATTATGTATGTTATGATATGTTTTTGAAGCATATATTGTAAATTGTAAAGAATGATTTGAATAATTTTGTTTAAGATGGGATTTTATATGTACTGTTGATATATATATACCTATATATAAGTATTTTGAAAAAATATGGAGAAATTGAGAAGTACTGGTGAATTGATTTTATTTGGAGTGTTTGCTTTATGCAGGTTGTGTTTTGTTGAATTTTGGAAACGTTCAAATTACAAACAAAACTCTGGTGAATTTTTCCCAGAGATTTTTATATAAAATATTTATTTTGAATTCCTATAACAAGAAAAGAATATTTATATACTATTTATTTTTATATATTAGTATTTGAAATCTTAAAATAGAAATGTGAAAATTTTTATTAAATCGGTCTGTGACATTTTTATACCGTATATGCATATTTTACATATGCTAAAAATATGTATTGTACGTATATAGGGTATAAGGGTGTTACACCAATACATAATTGTCACATCAAAAATTATCTTTTATTACCCTTTTCAAATCTATACAAACTTAACTAAATCCATCATTATACCACAAAATACTTGTGTAAATATCAAAACAACTTAATTAAAAGCAAAAATGCACAATTACGACAATGACTTCACACCTCAAAAGTTACACAACTAAAACTCTTATTCTCTTCACCAAACTTAACCTTTTCTTCAATCCAACCCTAAATTCATAGTTAACTACCCAAAAGAACTTCAAACATACCAATAACAACCATTAACACATACTACACCAAACATCCAATTAACACATATACAAACTTCCATAGAAAATCAAGGAAACAAGTTGGAAACTTACCAAATATAGAGAAAATCCTTAAAACTCCAACTTGAACAATTGAAATCCTTCAATTACTTGAGTTAGCAAGAAGCAAATTTCTCTTTTTCTTTGATGGAGGTAGCCAGCTTCAATGGAGGAAGAAGAAGATTAAGATAATCACCAACTCCTCTTTATCCAACTAATCTCCTTTATAACCACACAATTATCCAACTTTCACTCTCCACCAAGTAAAAATATATTACTTAATTAATACATAAAAAATATCATCTTCCACTAACCATTTAATGAATATTTTAATAATAAGAATACTATTTGACCCATATTAAAATATTGACTTATATATATTATGCATATCTACATATATATATCATATATACATTTTTCCTTTTTTTCACTTAATTATATATATATACTTTTAAATTATTTAATTAATTTTCAAAAATTAATATTTTCAAAATTTTAGGATATTACAATTCTCCCCCTCTAAAAAAAATTCGTCCTCGAAATTACCTGCTCTCAAGTCTGGAAAAACTGGGGATACTGATCCCGAATCATCTGCTTACTCTCCCATGTTGCCTCATCAGTAGCATGATTCTTCCAAAGAACTTTCATAGGTGGCACTTTCTTATTTCTCAACTCCTTCACTTCACGTGCCAAAATAGCCACTGGTTCTTCCTCATAAGTCAGATCTGGACTCACCTCAATTGACTCTACTGACAAAATGTGAGATGAGTCTGACCTGTACCTCTGAAGCATAGAGACATGGAAGACATTGTGAATTAGATCCAACTTAGGTGGTAAAGCCAGTCTATAGGCCACTGGTCCAACTCTCTCCAGTACCTCATAAGGTCCTATGAAACGAGGACTCAACTTTCTTTTGTTGCCAAATCTCAAAATTTTCTTCCAATGAGATACTTTCAAAAATACTTTATCTCCTACACTGAACTCTATGTCTCTTATTTTTAAATCTGAATATGATTTTTTTTTGGTCTGAGGTTGCTTTTAGACAATTCCTAATCACTTTTACTTTCTCCTTTGTTTCTCTAATCAAATCGGACCAATCAACTTACCTTCGCCAACCTCAACCCAACATAGAGGTGTCCTGTATCTCCTACCATACAATGCCTCATAAGGTGCCATTCTAATACTAGACTGATGATTGTTGTTATAAGCAAACTCAATCAATGGTAAGATTCTATCCCAGCTCCCAAAGAAATCAATGATACAGCTCCTCAACATGTCCTCTAAAATCTGTATCACTCTCTCTGACTACCCATCTGTCTGAGGATGGAAAGCAATGCTAAAATGTAACCGAGAGCCTAAAGCATCCTGTAAACTTCTCCATAATCTCGATGTAAATCGGGGATCTCAATCAGATACTAAAGAAATTGGAACTCCATGTAACCTCACTATCTTATTGATATATAGCTCAGCCAATCTCTGAAGAGAAAAATCCATCTGAACAGGAAGAAAAAGAGCTACCTTCATCATCCAATCAACTATTACCCAAATCACATCATGCTTCTTCTAAGTCAAAGGTAATCCAGTAACAAAATCCATCGTCACTTGCTCCCATTTCCACTCTGGCACTGATAGTGGCTGAAGTAATCCTAAAGGAACTTGGTGCTCAGCCTTCACTCTCTGACAAGTGAGACATCTGGATACAAACTCTGCTATGTCCCACTTCATAACTGACCACCAATAATATTATTTCAAATCCTGATACATCTTATTACTCCCTGCCTGTGCCAAAACTCCTACAACATAGTAGATATGACACGCTGAGTGATATGGGCGTGTCATTGCACGTGTCAATACTATAACATTACAAAAGCTGTGACACGCTCAATGACATGGGCGTGTCACTACATGTGTCACTAACACTAAAAACAGAACCATCGACATGCCCAAAGACATGGCCGTGTCACCGGGCATGTCAGGCGAAAAAATCCTGATACCAATACATTATTGTCACATCCAAAATTATCTTTCATTACCCTTTTCGACTCTATACAAACTCAACCAAATCCATCAGTATACCATAAAATACTTGTGTAAACATCAAAACAACTCAATTAAAAACAAAAATACACAATTACAACCATGACTTCACAACTCAAAAGTTACACAACCCAAAACTCATATTCTCTTCAGCAAACTTAACCTTTTCTTCAATCCAACCCTAAATTCATAGTTAACTACCCAAAAGAACTTTAAACATACCAATAACAACCATTAACACATACTACACCAAATATCCAATTAACACATATACAAACTTCCATAGAAAATCAAGAAAACAAGTTGGAAACTTACCAAATATGGAGAAAATCCTCAAAACTCTAACTTGAACAATTAAAATCCTTCAATTACTTGAGTTAGTAAGAAGCAAATTTCTCTTTTCCTTTGATGGAGGTAGTCGGCTTCAATGGAGAAAGAAGAAGATAAAGATAATCACAATCTCCTCTTTATCCAACTAATCTCCTTTATAATCACACAATTATCCAACTTTCACTCTCCACCAAGTAAAAACATATTACTTAATTAATACATAAAAAAATATCATCTTCCACTATCCACTTAATTAATATTTTAATAATTAGAATAAATTTGACCCATATTAAAATATTGACTTGTATATATTATGTATATCTATATATATATATATATCATATACACATTTTTCCTTCTTTTTTTTCTCTTAATTATATATATACTTTTAAATCATTTAATTAATTTTGAAAAATTAATATTTTTAAAATTTTGGGATATTACAGCTATCTCTTCTATTCTTTTTGGACTATTACGTCTTTGTTAAGTGCAGTCACTCTGGTGTCGTGGGCGGTCACACAAAGTTCTGGCATCATGACTTCACCACTCACTGAGACTGCTATCCTTTCTCTAAGTTTATGAATTTTTACCTTGATTTGATGTAGTAGCTTGGTGTTTGCATACGATCGCATGCCTACCAGGTGTCCTAACTTCACTGCTCACTGATAATACGAACTCTTATGTGGAAGTTATGGACTTAGCTTAGTTTTCATATCTTGCTTGCCTAGCTTCGTATAGATATGAACTACTCACTTATTTCGATTGTTTCACTGGGCTGCTTTTAGCTCAACAATTCAGTTCTCTTAGCTCAGCAGTTTTATATCCAACTCAGCACTCTATGTGTCTGTTTGGTTTCTTGCACGGCATATGCATATGTCAAATTAGTTTTTTGCTCGGCATATGCATTGTCTGTTCAGTTCTCTTAGCTCAACAAATATGTATGATAGTTTAGTTTTGTGCTCACGTATACGTAGTCTGTGAGGTCTCTCGGTTGTTTGTTCGAGCGATCGCACAAAGCCGCTCGAATCCTAACTCTGTAAAAGTAAACTTGTTTGAAATCATTAGTTCTTTATCAATTTGATTGTCAATGATTAAAATAGAGTTTGATTGTCCATAATCTTAATAATCTCCCCCTATTTTACTTTGGCAATCAAATTCAATATAAGTTAAACGTAATCAAATACATGAAGCAACTAATGCAATGCCAATAATTTTTCTCCCCATATCTTAAATAATTGGTGCATGCTTTTCTTGATACCAATTGATGTATGCTTTTTTATACCAATTTGTTTTCCTTTCATATTGAAATTAAGTTTATCTCCCCCTTTGACAATTAAATCATTTAAATTCAATCATATATATGTTTCGTCCTCTTTGACAAAGACAAAAAGAAAATTAAAGTAAAAGAAAGATGAAGTTCATTGATACTGATAAATGTGCATACAAGAGAAAAATAAATGTGATGCCAATTATAAGAAAAATACAAGAAAATGATTAATCTAAAACTTTCTCTTTTCCTTTTCTTGATGGTGGAGGAGGAGTTATAGTTCTTTCATCATCATCACCAAGAGAAGAAGTTGGAGAGGAGTCATGTGAGGATGCTAAGGATCCTTCATAAGGACTTTCAATATGCTAACTCACATCCCATTCACTTAACTCTCATTGAGGAAGATCAAATTTCTCTTGGAAGTCATATATGTCATGATGAATGTGGGAAATGAGATTAACTTTTTTATTGAATTTTGTGATTCACTTTATGACATCCTTCTTGAAATGATTAAATTGTGTTTAGAGAGAAGATATGGCCTTGATGATAAACTTTAGGGTTTTAGATTATTCACCTTTTTCTTCGGTGGAAGGTCTAAGAAGGTGCTCAACTTGAACATGGATAGGTTCACCTTCTTCTTCCATAATATGGTACCTAAGTCTCTTCCTTTCCCTTTGGATAACACCCTTGCTGCCAAATTTATACTCATAGTGATTATCAATCTTTTGCATACATCTAGCATGTTCAAGGTAGTCTATGTTGATGGAGTTTGTTGATGGATCTAGGGGATCACTTAGGGTTGCAAGATTTTTAGGGGTTAGAAGTTCTAAGTGTCTATCAAGTTGAGTAATTTAGGAGAATAGAAAAAAGGTTCTTGCCTTAAACTTCCCATGATGAATAAAGGTATCTATAAGAAACCTAGCACTTTGTATTGGCTCATTGTGCATAATAGCATACAAGAAGAATAAGTCATGTTGAGTAACCTTTTCATTTCAAACACTTCTTTGGTGAATGGTGTAAGTGATGATTCTATGCGAGAACCAAAAGAGAAGGGTCCTAAAATGGATGGCTTTGGATGACCTATTGCTGTATTTGGTTTTAATGGATAGTTCACACCAAAAAGATGAATAATGTTTTAAAGGAAAATCTGTGTCATTATAGGAGAAAGCTCCATGAGTTTGGAATCCCCAAACTTCTCCAAATTCTTCTAAAGAGAGAGCAAAATCTTGGTTAAAAAGCCTAAAATAAACTCCATAGAATCTTATAGGTGCATTGTGGTTTTTCTCTACCCTTAGAGACATTAAGAATTTTCTTGAGAGGCTAAAGTGACCTAGCTCATTAGGAAATGTAAATTGCCTCCACCCAATTCTATCAAGGTAGCTATATATTTCACCTTAGCATCCCTTCAGCAAGCATTTTGGTTGGTTCGAGGGTCTTTTTCTTGAGCATATAATACTTAGTTTTCTCATCCTCATTTTTATACTTGGGTTTGTATGGTTGGACACTTTTCCTAGTGAAGTGTTTAGGTTTGGGTTGAGGTTGAGGTTGGGGTTCACTAATGACAATCCATTTTCCCTTGGTTGTTGTTTTCTTTTTAGTGATTTTGGTTTTGGGTGCCATATCCTCAATCAAAAAACAAAAGTAAATGAAAATAGAAATGTAGAAGATTGAAAGAAATGTAAAAAGAAATAGATCGTTGGTGATGCTTTGAACAAACAACTTTAAATAGAGAAAATCCTTCAAAATCTTCTTCTAAATGATTGAATTCTTGGAAGATTGTTTGAATATGTATTTTTGAGTTTGTAAAGATATATTTTCATGCAAAATAGAGGTATTTATAGACAAAATTTAGAAAACTAGCCATTTTTTACCATTTGGGGGCCAAAAATTTAAAATTTTGAAAGTTCCAACATTTAAAAGAAAGGCCAGTTACACATGTTGTGCGGTCACCCAAACTGTTGGGAGACCACCAGCTCAATCTGGTGATCTCTCTTTAGCAGTGCATGCTCACACAAGCTTGAGAGGAGTATAATAGTCAAGAAAATTTTGAAATTCTTGAATTTGACTAACCATATGAGCTGTTGTGCATTCACTAAAGAGAAAAGCTTTGAAGCTCATGCTCGATAGAAATACTTGTTAAATCTTAGAAAAACTATTTTAAGGCTCAGGCTTAGTAAAGAGCAGATGATGTATGATCGCTCGCTATACTGGGGAACTCGCACAAAATGAGCCATTTTGAATTTTGAAAAAAATTTTAAGTGCACATGATTAAAATAGATTTTGGGGAAAATAGATAATGATTATGCAAGAGATTTTCCATCAATCATGCCAATATTTTGTTTTATAAAATTCATTGTTTCTTCATTTAAGGGTATTGTTAAAATATCTGCAGGTTGATTCTGAGTTTTAATAAATTCTAAAACTATATTATGATTTTTAAGATTATCCCTTAAGAAATGATGTTTGATATTTATATTCTTAGACCTAGAATGCTGAATGGGATTATTGGATAAATCGATTGCACTAGTGTTATCAGATTTAATAGGAATGTGATCAAATGTTTTACCATAGTCAAGCAATTGTTGTTTCATCCAAAGAACTTGTGTGCAACAAAAACATGCAGTAACATATTCGGCTTTCATGGTAGATAAGGCAACCAACACTTGTTTCTTACTAAACCAAGAAACTAAGCAATCATTAAGAAAATGACATGCTCTGGTGGTGCTTTTCCTTTCTAGTAGACTACCGGTAAAATCTCCATTGGAAAAGCCTAATATGTCAAATGATATGCTTTTAGTTGCATTTAAATGTGATTCCCTAGGACAAGATTGAAATCTAGCACACAAATATACACTATACATTATATTCGGTCCAAAGTAGGTTAAGTAAAGTAGTAATCTGATAATACCTAGATATTTTTTCTCATATACTATCTTACCACTTTTATCATTGTTAACTTTCAAGGATGTGCTCATGGGAGTTATGAGCAGGGATTTTCACCCCCACTCCCATGTGGAATGGTTCTTACGACTTTGGCACTATTAGGCTTGGGGCCTTAGAGAACACGGGCATAAACCCAGAGAAAATAGAGTCACCACCCAGACAGGTCGGGAAAATAAAAGGGGTGGATAACTCAATTCCTAAGGAATCCCCAACCCCCAATTGGGATCAAAAAGTTGGGTACGTGTGGGGAAGGTGAGATTGACCCAGCACCCCCATAGCGCCCGGTTCATTGGAACCAGCCTCCTTTTCAGGTCTTAATATTATAAAATTATTAGTTAATATGATATTATCCATGATACATGCAATCATAAAAATAAATAATCACTTTATTAAAATCACAATAAGTTCAAACAAAATAAATAAATAGGCACTCATCCGTGGAATGAAACATGCCTTTACAATCGTCCAATGTATAAAAGAAAACAAATAAAATAGGATACCCACCAATTGGTGGAAACATATCATTCACATTGATCCAAAACTTAAAATCAATTAAATTATATAAAGCTTAACAAATGAGGTACCCACAAGGTGAAAACATACCTCTTACATCTTGGAAACTAAAATAATTAACATTAAAATAATAAATTAAATAAATTAAATCATTCAATCATTCATCATGAGCAATAAAAATAAATCATTCATAAAATTAAAATATTAATGAATCATCCATTCAAGACATAAAGCAACAAAATCTTAGTTTTAATCTTAAATAAAGTAATGAATATATCAATTTAAAGTTTATGCTTCGGATTAGGATTTTAGAATTTTATGATTCAACCATGGTTTTTATGATGAAAATTAAGACTTTGGGTTTTAGGGATGAAAATGGGATTTTTAGGGTTTAGGAAAAAAATTAGGGTTTTGAAAGTGATTAGGACTTGGAAATTGGAAAACTAATTTTGGGAACTTGGAAAATGATTTAGGGTTTTTAGAAATTTGGGAAACAAATTGGGGTTTTTTAAATGATTATATCATTGATTCAAACTTTTTAGCTACTAGATGAACTTTAGGGTTTTAGGATTTAGAAATTTTGGTTTAGGACTTTTTAGAATTGGTGTTAGGTTCTTAGGATTAGGGTTTTGGTTCTTTAGAAAACTAGGGTTTAAAATATTAAGTTTTAAGAGTTTTTAGAGAAACATAGTTTTGGGTTCTGAGTTCAAAAAATAGAGAATTAGGTTTTACAAAAAATAAATTATCTTAAGTTTTGTTATTTATATTGGATTTATATTTTTAAAATATTGGAACATGTGAAAAGACTAAACATAACTACTGGATGAAAGAGTATGTTTGGTTTGGTCATGGTTATTAATGCTTATGCAAAGTAACTATCCAAATTAACTGGCTACTGCATCAATTAGCAAAGATATTCAATATTTTTAAAGAAAGGCATAAATGTTGGATATCAAAATAAATTGGGTTTGGAAAGTAAAAGCCTACGTTGGAGCTCCACCAAATTGAGAGAGTATTGATTCAAGCTTACTGCCTGCACCAATCAAGGGTTTTGGTCGAGCCAAGTATGTTGATTTTGTCTCTGTTGTTGCTTGTGTTTTCTCTCTTTTCTTCTCCAAAAAAAATTGAAATCCCCTTGTTTAGTATTAAAATCTGTTATTTATAGGCAATTGTAAACCCTAATGCTTAAGTTAAAACTGAGTCTATCATAATGAAGGAAATAATAAAACGAATTAAATTTGATTTAGTGGATGGTTGGCAGGGCCAATTTGTGCCTACGGTGAACTGGCAAGGCCAATTTACCTGCAGCGAAATTGGCATGCCCAATTTGTCATTCAATTTATTAATTTTATTATTTTATTATTATTATTATTATTATTATTATTACTATTAAAATAAATATTTCATTATTAAAATAAATACTATATTTTCTTTTCTTTTTTTATTTGATATTAATAAAATAAATATTATATTATTATGTGTTTGGATTTTAATATTTGGTCAGACCAAATTTAATTTTGTAAAATTATTTTGGACTTTTTTAAACCTTTAGTCTTGACTTAACTCTCTTTTAATTAGTGACAGACTAGACTTGGTAAAAAATTAAGAGTCTATAACTACTCAAGATTTACATGGGTTAATTTCTTAGCTCAAAAGAATGAATCCTTCCATCATTTAAAAATATTTGCAAAAAAAGTTCAAAATAAAAAAGGCTATGTAATCACATCTATTAGAAGTGATCATGACAAAGAATTTGAAAATGAGAACTTTAAAAATTTTTACACTAAGTTTGGTATTTCACACAACTTTTTGACTCTTAGAACACTACAAAAAAGTGGTGTGGTTGAAAGAAAAAAATAGAACATTGATTGAAATGGCTAGGACAATGCTCAATGAGTATGATTTACCATCTTACTTTTGGGCGGAAGCCTTTAACACTGCATGTTATATTTCAAATTGTGTTTACAAAAGGCCTTGGACAAACAAAAATTTTTATGAGCTTTGGAATGGAAGAATACCAAAAATTTCATACCTTAGAGTGTTTGGATATTAATGCTTTATATTGAATACCAAGGACAATCTAGGAAAATTCTCATCCAAATCTATTGAAGGCATATTTTTAGGATATTCATCATCTAGAAAAGCATATAAAGTATTTAATAAGAGAACACTAGTAGTTGAAGAATCAATGCATGTTGATTTTGATGAATCCTCTAAACTCGATCGAAGGAAAGGAAGTGCTCCTGATGATATTATAGGTACATTTGAACAATAAGAAACAATCAATGCTCGAAAGAAAAATCCTTGATGAACAAGAAGAAGAGTCTCAAGAGCTACCCAACATTGGCATTACAAGAAGAATCATCCAAAAGAACTTATCATTGGTGACACCTCAAAGGGAGTAACCACTAAATCTCAATTTAAATACTTAGATTCTAATATTGCTTTTGTTTCTCAAATTGAGCCAAGGACCATTGAGGAAGCTCTTAGTGATGAGTATTGGGTGATTGCTATGCAAGATGAACTCAATCAATTTGAGAGAAATAAAGTATGGGAACTTGTTCCTAAACCTAAAGATCATCCAATTATAGGATGTAAATGGGTATATAGGAATAATCTTGATAAAAAGGTCTCATTACTAGAAATAAGGCTAGATTGGTGGCCAAAGGCTATAACCAAGAGGAAGACATTGACTATGATGAGACATTTGCTCCCATTACTAGATTAGAAGCTATTAGAATATTGATTGCATTTACATGTCACATGAATTTTAAACTTTTTAAAATGGATGTTAAAAGTGCATTTCTAAATGGATTTATAAATGAGGAAATTTATGTTGAACAACCTCCCGGTTTTGAAGATTATAAATTTCTAAATTATTTTTTTAAACTTACCAAAGAACTATATGGATTGAAACAAGCTCCAAGAGCTTGGTATGATAGACTTAGTGCATATTTGCTTGAAAATGGATTTTCAAAAGGCAAAGTTGACACAACTCTTTTTGTTATAAAGAAAATGCATAGCATTCTGATTGTATAAATTTTTATTGATGACATTATATTTGGTGCTACTAATGAATCTTTGTACAAGGAATTTGCTTCTTGTATGACTAGGGAATTTGAAATAAGCATGATGGGTGAACTCAAATTCTTCTTTGGACTACAAATCAATCAATGCAAGGATGGGATCTTATCAACCAATCCAAGCACAAAAAGGGACTCCTAAAGAAGTTTGGAATGCATGGTTGCAAATCAATTAAGACTCTTGTAAGGTTTAAAATAGTCCAAAATATTTTTACAAACTTAAATTTTTGTCTGGCACAATATTAAAATCTCAACACATAATAATTATTATTTATTTTAATAATATAACAAATAAATAAGAGAAAAAGAAAATATAAATATTTTATAAAAATATAATACTTAGTTTAATAATAAATAATAAAATAATAAAATAATATAATGGACAAATTGGCGAGCTACGGGCTGCGCAAATTGGCAAGCGCTCATAGCCCGCGTGCGCTGGCCTTGCCAATTTTGCCAAAACTAAATTTGATTCAGACTTGGTTTTATTAATTGCCTATAAATAAGGGATTTAAGGATGAAAATGGGACTTTTGGACTTTGGAGCAACCATCAGCAGCAGAAGAAAAAAAAAAGAAAAGATGATAAACACAAAAGCATCAAAGACACAAATCCATACAAAGGCAGTTACATATTGTCCTGGTCCTGCTCAGCCAGAATTTGAGATTTTTACAAGCAAAGGTTTGATCAACGTTCAATTATAATAGAGCCAACAAACGATGGTACACCCTAAATTAATTCAATATAAGATGCTTTGATGGTTTTAAATATTGAATACGTTTATTTTTTTCTAAATTAATTCCAGTAGGCTATATCCATTACTTTTGATTCATATAAGTTTATTTGAAGCATGATCAATGGATGTTGTCTTTATAATTCACAGTTGGTTATGTATTTGGATTTACTTCGTCCAGTAGCCATTAATATAAGAGCATGTATTATGCAATTATTTATTATAAGTCAATATTCCTGTAGCCTAAAGTTTATAAATACAATCACAGTGGCTTTGTTTTTCCAACATCAGAAACTCTAATCATATTTTCATAAACCCTAATCCTTTTTTAGAAAAAACCTTAAATGTTAATACTATTTTTATAAAAATTCCAAACCCTAATTTACTCAAACCCTAATCCTAATTTATCCTTGGTTTATTTTTCCTAGTAGCCGAATTCTATTTTTAATTTATACAGTAGCTTAATCTTTTTCAAAAATATGTATAAAATGTTAGTTTTTCAAATCAAAATCCCATTTTCTAAATCTAAACCCTAAAATCTTCATTTTTAAACCTAAACCCTCAAAACCCTAATTGAAGTGTAAAATTTACATCTATTGCTTTACTTAAGTTTGGATGCATGTGAATTATATGTCTTAATGGATGATTTATTTTTATTTTATTTTATAATGAATGCTCCAATATTTGCTCATATGTTTTCACCTTGATGTTAATCTCTTATTCTTGCATGAATTTGATTTTTATTATTGTTGTAGGCATGGGCATATGAGCACAACCTTGTGAGGGTTCCTGGTATTTCCCGAGAGAGAGTCGGGTATTCGAGATTAAATTTTTGGTTATCAAAGCGTATAGAAGTTCCCGGCTCTCACCATGTGCATACCTAATGCTTTGTCCTGAGCTGCTTAACGTGGGACCAGGTAAGATAACATTAGTATACTTTAAAAATTATATAAAAGTTTACTTACCTTATGTCTTTTTGCAGGTGAATTTATCTTGGTGGAACCCAGAAGAGCGAACAAACTGGACTTCCTTCATGAATGCTGCACTGCCTTTTCAACATACTCGCCGAGTCATCACCGGCCCTGTGTCTAGTGGCTGGTTTCTCGAAGAGAGAGTATATGAGTGGTTTCTTGGTCCCGAGCAGTAGAGGATCCCAATGCGTTGCCCAGAATATACTTTAAATATTACATCAATGTTGGAGAATGCATGGTGGTTGGCCTGGCATGGTTATGATGTTGAAATATTTCTCTATCCACCGGGTGCATCTTATGCCCAGTTTATTCAAATAGGGCTTTTAAACTTTGACGTATCCCTTATTGGTGTACAGAAAATTCCCAAATAAAATTAGGATAGAGATGAAGAGGAACATCATGTAGAGGGAGGAGAGTTTGTTCCACATCTCAGGGCTAGCACTTCTCAGGTAAACTTTTACCATTTTTTCATTGTAATCGCTTCTTTCTTAACTTGTTTTGACTCTTTAATGATTGTTGCAGGCTACTGGCTCATTTGATCATGAGGCTGGACCTTCTTTTACTACTCCTTCATTTGTTCATTATAGTCCACAAGGTATTGATATGAATTACCTGGTAAGTTTTCTTATTCCATGATAACTTATGCTATATGTATGCATGATTATGTATGCTCTTACTTTTTTCCTTTCTAGCTCACAACGGATGCTTGAAAAACAAAACAAAAAACTTCAAGAAGAGTTGGCCACTAGTCATCAATAGGTTTTTCATTTTGAAAATTTATACCATCAATCAGAATAAAATTTTTGAGACTTTCGATTTCAGGGGATGAGGGATCCTAGTGCTTCTTCATCTAGAGGCCCCCAAACTGATGACCAGGTGATCCTTTCGTCTACTTCTGATGAGGACCGTGACAAATTGAAACTCTGAGGTAACAGGGATTCTAGTGCTCCTACTTTGGGTGGACTCGGGACGAGTGATTTGCCTCCTCCTCCGACAGGCGATGATTTTTTCAGAGCTTTATTTGATGACCTTCCACCTCCTTCTTAATGATGTATGAATATTGTATCAATTGAGGAAATATTGTATGATGATATATAAATTTTATTTTTACTGCAACTCTTCACTTCTTTTTTTTTTATCATCATCTCCTTGCCCAATGTGTCTTTCGAGGTTCAACATACTTCCCTTAACTTGAAAGCTTTGTATGACAAAAACATTTTTTTATTATTTTTTTGAATTTTGATTTTGAAATCAAATGTTGGCTTTACCAAATCAATGTCAATGTAGCTCAGGACTTGATTTTTCCAAATTAACATATCTATAACATGACAACCCTAGTTACAGTACTAAATTCGAGAATCATTTCTATTTAAGCAAGAATTGTTGCACTTCATATAGGCACATACACATTACTTGGCCAAAGGTCTTATTTGAGTTTGAATATTGTCTATCTCATATGCACGCTTATTCAAACTATCTCCACTAATATACTCTACCTACCAAGAGAGATCAATAGGTCTTTGATAGGCTTGAAATGGGGTCTATAAGAGACATGGGTTAAATGAAGGCCATTTGTAAGTTGGAGCCAATGTGACACAATGGACAAACCCTCACACTACAAACTTCTTATTTGAACTTTAGGAAGCTGGGAGCAATCTTGCTAGACTCGAAATTCCTTCTATCTTCTTGGCATTAATCTGGATCTTGATTGGGACAGTCTTTGCCCTTGCAAAAAATTTGGTACCCAAAGTCGTTTATTTTCTTCTTCTCCCTTTTCTTTCTCTAATTATTTTTCTTACTCTTCCTTTTCTTTGAGCATTTTGTTCTTTTTCCCTGTAGGACTGTCAGGTGTAAAACATTCAAGAAGTGGGTGACCTTTCTCCTTTTTCTCTGATTTTCATCGAATCTTTGGTTGGGTTGGACCAATTCAAGTCAAACTCTCCTTATAAACCAAATGGAAGCCTTTTACTGCTTTAGGTAAAAGAGAACTCAGTTGGCTTTCTGAACTGCCTTTTTAGGTTTTACCTTTTTTCTTTTTTTTTCTTTTTTTCTTTTGTCTTTTTCTTGTCTTTTTTTTTCTTTTTTTTTTGGTTCTAGCTCTTAAATGAGTTGTCTTGCTTGTACCAACTTATATTTCTAATATTGGATGAGTGGAGTGACATAAATCTTCTTTAACAGGGATAAATTATTTGTTACTTTGATGTTGTCTTGACTATTCATTTCTTTCTTTGATCTTCTTGCCTCTTCACCTTAGTGATCATGAGACTTGTCAAAAGTATCACAACAGCTTAGGGTAGGTTGTTGGGGGTTATATGCCAATGAAAAGAAAGCTAAAATTTTATGAAGGCTCAAAGGGACAACTAGGGATTGATATTTAATAAGGTGGATACTAGTTGTTGGCTTGTCAAACAATGCCTAGATCATCTCTCCCTTAAATAAGCAAAGTTTAATTTTGCCTCAAAAGTTTGTCAAAGCATGTTCTAAGACTGACTAGGACCTAGACAAAGGTAATTATGCAGGAGCCCTCTCTAAGTAAGCATACACAGCTCAATGCTATAGAGCAATTCCCTCATCTAGTATAGTCATTCAAGTCATGATGCCTAGATAATATTAATTCATGAATCATCAAGCTAGATTCCTCATTGGTTGAGCACCAAAATGAACAAAGACCAACAAAAATTTTGATGGAAGTAATTTATTCAAACAACATTAAATTTGAAAAACATAATTGTTCCAATTAGATATTAAAGAAAGTAAAATTGAAAAGCAATATTCAAGCTACGGAAAGTTTGTTGAGTTAAGCTCCTTCACCTTTCACATCTTCCACATTCCCATCTTGAAAAGAGGATAAGACAAAATCTTCTTCCAATCCTTTTCCTACCATGAAGGTTGCTGGTGGTGGCACTTTGTTGAATCTTGGCAATGGATTATCTTTGGTGTTTGGCTTGTTGGGCTCGGGTAGCTTTCCACTATCAATTAAATTTTGGATCTCTTGCCTCAACCTCACACATCTATCCTTGTCATGCCCTTGCATTTGATGAAACTGACAAAATGCTTTAGTGTCAAAATTAGGTGGAAGAGGGTTAGGCAAAGAATGAGGATTTAAGGGTTGTAACAATCCCTTTCTTTGAAGCTTATTGAGAACCCAAGACATCAATTTCTCCAATTCTGAAAACTTCCTTCTTGTTCTTTGGTTAGTAGCATTAACATCGACTGCCTTTTGCATGCTTTGGCTACCAGACTGATAGTTTCCTTTCTCGTTCCTTCTTGTTGAAAAATGGTTCTTCTCTCTTTCCCATTCTTCGATTTGCAGACCAGCATGGAGGAGATCTTTGAAATCATGGATGAGTGTATGAGACATCCTTTCATGAAGACTAGGTGTGAGCGGGGATTTTCGCCCCCACTCCCGATGGAATGGTTCTTGCGACTTATGCACTGTTTAGGCTCGGGGCCTTAGAGAACATGAGCCTAAGTCCAGAGAAAATGGAGTCGCCACCTGGATGGGTTGGGAAAAAAGAAAGGGGTGGATGACTCAATTCCTAAGGAATCCCCAACCCCCTAATGGGTTCGAAAAGTTGGGTACGTTTGGGGAAGGTGAGAAATGGCCCAGCACCCCCACAACACCCTGTTCATTGGAACCGATCTCCTTTACAGGTCTTAATATTATAAAATTCCTAAATATAACAACATTATCCATATTACACATAATGGGACAACTAGGGATTGATAAACACATAAGGTGGATACTAGTTGTTGGCTAACCAAACAATGCCTAGATCATCTCTCCCTTAAATAAGCAAAGTTCAATTTTGTCTCAAAAGTTTTGTTAAAGTATGTTCTAAGACTGACTAGGGCCTGGACAAAGATAATTATGTAGAAGCCCTCTCTAAGTAAGCATGCACAACTCAATGCTATAGAGCAATTCCCTTATCTAGTAAAGTCATTCAAGTCATAATGCATAAATATATTAATTCATGAATTATCAAGCTAGATTCCTCATCGATTGAGCACCAAAATGAACAAAGACCAACAAAATTTTGATGAAAATAATTTATTCAAAGCAACTTTAAATTTGAAAAACAAGATTGTTCCAATAAAATATTAAAGAAAGTAAAATTGAAAAGCAACATTCAAGCTAAGGAAAGTTAATTAGTTTAAGCTTCTTTTCCCTTCACATCTTCAATATTTCCATCTTGAAAGGATGATAAAACAAAATCTTCTTCTAGTCCTTTTCCCACCATGAAGGTTGCTAGTGGAGGTACTCTTCCAAACTTAGGCAAAGGGTTGTTCTTGGTATAGGGCTTATCCGGCTCGGGTAGCTTACCACTGTCGATTAAATCTTGGATCTCATGCCTTAGATGGGCACATTTATCTGTTTCATGCCCTTGCATTTGGTGAAATTGACAGAAGATCTCAGCATTGAAGTTTGGTGGTAATGGATTATGTAACGGTCGAGGAGCTAACGGTTGTAACAACCCTTTCTTTTGCAGCTTGCTAAAAGCCCAAGATAGTGGTTTCCCCAATTCTGAGAATTGTCTTTTATTCCCTTGACCGGTTACATTAACATCAACTTCTTTTTGTGTGCTTTGATTGCCCGACTGGTAGTTCCCTTTCTCATTCCTTTTTATTGAAAAGCGATTCTTCTCCCTTTCCCACTCTTCAATTTGTAGACCAGCTTGGAGAAGATCTTTGAAGTCCCTTATAAGGGTGTGAGACATTCTTTCATGGAGATTGGGTAGGACGCCTCTCACGATCATCCTTATTTGATCGGATTCATCGGGCCTCTTCTTGAGCAAAGCAGTCTTATTTCTCCATCTTTTCACATAGCCCACAAAATTCTCTTTCAGTCTTTGCCTAATGGACTCCACTTCCATCAAGGTAACTTCCAACTCAACATTATATCCATATTGTTGGATGAAGGCTTTGTAAAGTAGATCCCAACTCTTTTGTGTTCCTTCATCTAATGTATTGAACCAATTTTGGACAACAGGGTCCAATGAGAGCATAAAGTACCTTAGGGTTTGAGCCTTAGTAGCTCGGGCAGACTGCATGGCAGTGATGTATTGCTTCACACGAAATGAGGATTTTCGGTGCCATTGTACTTAGCAAAGGAAGGCATCTTGAATTTATAAGGGACCTCTTCATCTTGTTAAAATAGTTTGTCGATCTCAGACATCTCTTCAGTTTTCAGTTTCTTCTCAAATTTCTTTTCTAAATCAGCGATCATCTTTTCAACATCAGAATTTTTAGTCTTTTCAAAGGTTCCCTTAACAACCTTCGGCTCCTTTTTGTCTTGAAGATCTTGGTAGTATTGAGCCCAATCATCATCATCAATGATCACCTTATCATCATCAAAAGCTACTTCATCAATTTTAGCCTTCCCCTTGACTTTCTTGGTGCTAGCAGATGCTTCGACATTGTTTCCTAAAATTGAAGCTAGTTGATTCTTTATGGTCTCGGCCATGGCCTCTTTTATTTCTTCCATCTTGGCATTGAGGGCATCATCCACCATTCTTTGAATTTGTTTGGGATCCATTATTTTTGGTGAGCAAGTGATTGAGTTGCTGCTAGATACCTCATCTCCGGCGTAGGTTGGATTGTTGTAGGCTTTTGAACTTTCGTAATCCAGGGCTATGAGCTAGAGAGGATCAATGATATGGGATATAAATATATGCAGGTATGCAGGTATGTACAAACAATAGACAAACAAGGACAAATAGGATGTTCCTTTAAACCTTATAACATCCACACACGAATGGCGAGTCTCTTTTCCTAGGTATATGGTTAACAAAATACCAAAATGGAGTATCTTGTTTTTGAATATTTCTCTCGAACGTTTCAACCAATAGTTATATTTTCAAAAATGGAAATCAATCCATAGTAATTCCCATTAATTAAGTTTTAATCCATTCAACCAACTATAGTAGCTTTTATGCTATATTGGATTAAAATGAAATTAAGAGGTTTATTATAAATAGATTTCTCACTTGAAAAAGGTAACTAATGATTCATGCCAAAAACAATCCCATGGTTAATTTATTCTTAGTGTAAACTAGGCCCACAATTGATTTTTGGTATTTCATAATTGACCTAAATATTTTTGCAAGCTCTTTGTAAGAAAAGGTTGGGTAAAAATAGTTTTGTTTCTAAGCCAAATGTAAAAGATTTTAGAAAAATGGATTTTGGGCTTAATATTTGGGCCATGAGCCAAAGAATTTTTTATTTGCTTTTAGAAAAGTTTTATGTCCAAAGACCATCTTGAAAAGTTTTGAAAATAGCTTTGGTCTCTTGGATTTTAAAGAAAAGTTTGTTTTGAGCTTACAATATAGGTCATATTAGAAAAAGAACAAACCAAATAAGCCATGATTTAAGCAATAATAAATTAATCATAGTCAAACAACATGCATTTGGGGTAAAACCTAAGGAAAGTAACTAGGCCAATTACATGAGCTTTAGTCTTTGGGTAAAAAGGCTTAGGTTCCCATAGCAAGTATATACCAAACGGTACGAGGCTATGAGTGGTTATGCCATGCTCGATCTTCATACCTTGAGTGAAAGTATGGTATCCCTTACATAACATAACACGGGCGTCCTAACTCACGCACACGATGCAATCTAAGATGATGCAATGGATAATATCATTATATGAAAGAATAGAATAATATAAAGACCAACGGAATCAACTTCTCTTATCCCCAGTGGAGTCGCCACTGTGAGCAGGGATTTTCACCCCCACTCCCGGTGGAATGGTTCTTACAACTTCGACACTGTTTAGACTTGGGGCCTTAGAGAACACAGACCTAAGTCCGGAGAAAATGGAGTCGCCACCCGGACGGGCCGGGAAAAAAGAAAGGGGTGGATGACTCGATTCCTAAGGAATCCCCAACCCCCTAATGGGATCGGAAAGTTGGGTACGTGTGGGGAAGGTGAGAAATGGCCCAGCACCCCCACAACGCCCGGTTCATTGGAACCGGCCTCCCTTACAGGTCTTAATATTATAAAATTCTTAAATATAACAACATTATCCATATTACACACAATAATTAAAAGAATGCATAAATATATTTAAATCAAAGCAAGGTCCAGGCAAAACAAATAAATGGACACCCATCCAAGGATGGAAACATGTCCTTACATCACATGCCTAAATAGGACACCTACCGAAAGGTAGAAACATGCCCTTTACATTGGTTCTAAAATAGAAAAGCAATTTAAATTACATGACTTTAACTAATGAAGTACCCACCAAGTGGAACCATACCTCTTACAACATTTGGAAATCTAAATAAATTGATAAAAGTAAATAACCATTCATAATAAATAAATCATTCATCAAAGGTATCAAATATCAATAAAAAGTAAACATCCATCCACGATAAATAAAATAAACCAAGCATTGAATTTTAATAAATTAAAGCATAAGAAATAAAACAAAGCATGATCAAATATGGAATTGAATAAGGTAAATAAAAATCCAAATTATAGCTACTATTTCCATTTAGGGTTCTTTATCTCATGTGTTAAGGTTTTGGAATTCATAAAATTAAGCTACTGTGACTTTTTTTATGGAATTAAAATAGATTAAGGTTTTATGTTTTAAAAGGTTGGTAAGACTCTTTGATTAAACAAATTAAGGTTTGAATGATGAAAGCATGAAACTAGGGTTTTAGACACTTTAAAATACTTTTGATTTGTGGTTTTAAATGGTGATTTTAAGCGTAATGTGTAAATTTAAAATATTTATGTTTTTATGATTTTTAAGGTTTTAAAGGATTAAGGTTTAGAAAAATTTAGGGTTTAAGGTTTTAAAGGAGTTAGAGTTTACTATTTTAGGTTTAGAAGTTGAATTTGGGTTTAGTGTTTTAGAATTTAGGATTTCAGTGATGCATGATTTTTAGGATTTGGAAAAAGCAATTTGATGATTTCATGAGGTTATAAGTTTAAACAAAGTGATTTGAAGTTTACATAAATAGAAAAGATATTTTATAAGGCTTTTTGAAAAAAACAGTACGAAGTTAAAAGTTTTGAAAGAAACAGAATTAAATTTTGGTTTTGTTGAAAAATATGTTAAATTAGAGTTTTAAGATTTTGAATAAGTAACCTTAATTCTTTTACCTTTTTTTGGAAAATAAAGTAACGGATTAGTGTTTTTAAACTTTGAACAAAGAGAATTAAGGTTTTAGGGTTTTTGAATTAAAAGACATCATTTATTAGTTTATGCTACTGTGTAAAATATAAAGAAATTAGAATTTCATACCTTATTTTGTAAGTTGCACCAAAATTGCTTCTTGGATGAACAAGCTCCAAAGACTACCTTTTTGCCTTTTGAATTCTTTAAATCGTGTTTCTGCTACTTTAAAAACCAATTGAATTCAAGCTTTTCCTTCACGGATTTGGATTTCCCTCCTACTGTCCAATTTTTGTCCCTTTCAGCCTCCCTAATTTGATTGCCTTTGGTCCTTATTTACAGAGGTTTCATATGGTTTATTCCTAATTAATCATGGCAAATAATATTGATAAGAAAAGGAAACCAAAACCTAATTTAATTAGGTTTCGAAAAATTTGCGTCGGAAAAATTACGCTGTCGAAAAAAATTGCCGCAAGAAAAAATGCGCTGGAGAAAAAAATCTGCCACAGCTAGCTGTGGCAGTAGACGAGGAGAAGGCATCACCTACAGGAAATTCCTGAGGGCGACCATTTCACCCGCAGGATTTTTCTGCTGGCGAAATGGCGTGTGCCATTTCACCCGCAGAATAAATCTACCCTCGCGACGATTTTTTCTTCACCAATTTTTTCGTCGTCGATTTTTATTTTTATTTTTTATTAATAAAAATTAGATACTAAAGCAAAAATTATTTTGGACCAATTAGACAACAAAATCATTTTGGACTAAAAAAAACATATTGGATCGGACTGGGTAAAAAATTAAGGGTCTACACTAGGCAACACCCCTCTTACAATCATCCTTATTTGATCAGATTCATCGGCCTTTTCTTGAGCAAAGTGGCCTTATTTCTCCATCTTTTCACATAGTCCACAAAATTCTCATTTGGTCGTTGCCTAATGGACTCAACTTCCATTAAGGTAACTTCCATTTCAACATTGTATCCATATTGTTGGATGAAGGCCTTGTATAGTAGATCCCAACTCTTTTGTGTTCCTTCTTCTAAGGTATTGAACCAATTTTGGATAATAGGATCCAATGAGAGTATAAAGTATCTTAGAGTTTGGCAGAATGTATAGTAGTGATATACTGCTTCACATGGAGGTGAGGATTTCCGGTTCCATCAAACTTCACAAAAGATGGCATCTTGAACTTGTACGAAACTTCTTCATCTAGCTCAAATAATTTGTCAACTTCGGAAATTTCTTCGATTTTCAGTTTCTTCTCAAATTTCTTTTCTAAGTTAGTAATCATCTTTTCAACATCAGAAGTTTCGGTTTTCTCCATAACTGATCTTTCAACAATCTTTGGTTCTTTCTTCTTGCCTTGAGGATCTTGGTAGTATTGAGTCCAATCATCATCATCATCAATATCACCTTTTCATCATCAAAAACCACTTCACCAACTTTAGTCTTCCCTTTGTCCTTTGGCTTCTTAGTGTTAGCAAACACTTCGGCATTGTTTTCCAAAATTGCAGCCAATTGGTTCTTCACGGTCTCAGCTAGGGCCTCTTTTATTTCTTCCATCTTGGCATTGAGGGCATAGTCCACCATTCTTTGAATTTGATCAGGCTCCATTGCTTTTGGTGAGCAAGTGATTGAGTTGCTATTAGAATCTTCATCTTTGGCATAGGTCGGATTGTCGAAAGCTTTTGAACTGTTGTAATCCAGGGCTGTGAGCCAGAAGGGATTAATGATATGTCATGTGATGCATGTATGCATGTATGCACAAACAATAAACAAACAAGGATAAATAGGACGTTCCTTCCAACCTTATAACTTCCACGAATGGCGAGTCTCTTTTCCTAGACATATGGTTAACAAAATACCAACATGAGGTATCTTGTTTTTGAATAATTCCCTCGAACGTTTCAACCAATAGTTATATTTTTTGAAAATGGAAATCAATTCATGATAATTCCCATTAATTAGGTTTTAATCCATTCAACCAACTAAAGTAGCTTTTATGCTATATTGGATTAAAACTAAATTAAGAGGTTTATTGTAAATAGATTTCTCACTTTTTTAAAAAAAGTAACTAATGATTCATGCCAAAAATAAGCCCATGATTAATTATTCATAGTATAAACTAGGCTCATAATTGATTTTTGGTATTTCGTAATTGACCTAAATAATTTGCAAGATCTTTGTAAATAAGGTTGGATGAAAATAATTTTGTTTCTAAGCCCATTGTAAAAAGATTTTAGAAAAAATGGATTTTGGGCTTAGTATTTGGATCATGAGAAAAGTATTTTTGATTTTGTTTTAGAAAAATTTTATGTCCAAAGACCATCTTAAAAAGTTTTGAAAATAGTTTTGGTCTTTTGGATTTTAAAGAAAGAAAAAATTTATTTTGAGCTTGCAAATGTACTTGGGTCATATTAGAAAAAGAACAAACCAAATAAGCCATGATTTAAACCAAGATAAATTAACCATAGTCAAACAATAAGCATTTGGAGTAAAACCTAAGGAAAGTAACTAGGCCAATTACATGAGCTTTAGTCTTTGGGTTAAAAGGCTTAGGTTCTCATACCAAGTATATACCAAAAGGTACAAGGCTACGAGTGGTTATGCCATGCTCGATCTCCATACCTTGAGTGAAAGTATGGTATCCCTTACATAACACAACACGGGTAACACGGGCGTCCTAACTCACACACACGCTGCAATATAATATGATGCAATGGATAATATCATGATAAGAAATAATAGAATAATAAAAATACCAACGAAATCAACTTCTCTTATCCCCAGTGGAGTCGCCACTGTGAGCGGAGATTTTTGCCCCCACTCCCGGTGGAATGGTTCTTGCGACTTCGGCACTATTTAGGCTTGAGGCCTTAGAGAACACGGACATAAGTTCAGAAAAAATGGAGACGCCACCTGGATGGGCCGGGAAAAAGAAAGGGGTGGATGACTCGATTCCTAAGGAATCCCTAACCCCCCAATGGGTTCGAAAAGTTGGGTACGTGTGGAGAAGGTGAGAAATGGCCCAGCACCCCCACAACGCCCGGTTCATTGGAACCGGCCTCCTTTGCAGGTCTTAATATTATAAAAATCTTAAGTATGACAATATTATCCATATTACATGCAACAATTGAAATAAAGCATCATTATATTAAAATCAAAGCAATGTCCAAACAAAGCAAATAAATGGACACCCATCCAAAAATGGAAACATGTCCTTACATCATCCATGTCTAAACTAAATAGGACACCCACCAAAAGGTAGAAACGTGTCCTTTACATTGTTCCAAAATATAAAAGCAATGTAAATTACATGATATTTAACTAATGAGGTACCCACAAAGTGGAAACATACCTCTTACAATTTTAATACTAAAACAAATAAATAATAACAATAAAGAAAACATCCATCCATGATAAATTAAATAAATCAAGCATTAAAATTTAATAAATCAACCATCAAAGCATATAATAAACTACATAATCAAGTCTAAAATTAAATAAAGCAAGTAAAGATACAAATTAGGGTCTACTATCTCTATTTAAAGTTCTTTAATTAACATTTAGGGTTTTGGGATTTTAGTATTATTATTGGTATTTGTTTAGCCTACTGTAAAGGTTTTGAAAAATTGAAATGGATTAGGGTTTTATGAATTTAAGAAAGTAGTAAGGATTTTTGGTTAATTAAATTAGGGTTTAGGGAAACTTAGGGTTTACTGTTTTGGTTTTTCGAGAAAGTTAGGGTTTTTGGAAAATATATTTTGTTTTAGGATTTAAGAAAATAGTTTAAAGTTTTATAAAATAATTATGATTTTTAGAAAACATAAAGAGAACTAGGGTTTGGAGATTTAAGAAAACATTTGGAGATTTTGGACAAAAAGTTATGGTGTAGATGAAAATAGTTGGTAAAAACAATTTAGGGTTTTAAAGCTTTTGGAAACAGAAGAAACCCTTTAGGGTTTTTAAGGCTTTTGGAAGCAGAAGAAATAATTTAGGTTTTTAAGGTTTGTGGAAACAAAAGAGTAATTCTAGGGTTTTAAAGTTTTGATCACTGACTAATGGCTACTGGATGAATGTATGATCTAATGTAAAGTATATTATTAAGTTTAATAATTTTGGTTACTTAAAACAAAACAAATGATGGAAACATTGTAAATAACATTAAATCAAAATTTATAATCAAACCTCCGTTCTTTGGTTCCTCCACAATTTGATTTCTGGATGAATAAAGACAAAGGCAGTGTGGCTACCTTTGATGAATTGTTGATTGCTTGCTTATTGCTAATGTCTCTTGTTAGGGTTTTCTGTCTTTTTTAATTCGATCCAATCCAAGTCCCAAAAGTCCAATTTTTCAATCACACCAATTTTTTTTATCCTTAACTCTGAGTTTTAAAATGTTATTTATATGAAAAATTATAAGCCTACTTCTAATTGTTTAAGGAAACTAAAATTAATTAGGAAAAGAAACCAAAACCAAATAGATTTTGGTTTCGAAAAAACTGTGTTGGAAAATTTTGCGAGCGAAAACTCCAAGCATTGGCCAAGAATTGTGAGAGCTGGTGAAGAAATTTGTGAAATTGGCTAGGCGGCCAGCGAATTCACCATAGGAATTTCTTGCGGTGAATTGGCTTAAGGCCAATTGGACATTCGGCAACGAATTTTTTCGTCGCCTATTTTTATTTTTGTTTTTTTTATTTTTTTTATTTTTATTTTTATTAACTTCACCATTTTTATTTTTATTAAAAATTATAAATACTAAATACTAAAATAAATTTTATTTAATTAAAATATCACAAAATTATTTTGGACTATATAAAAAAAATAACAAACCGAACTTGGTTAAAAAATTAAGGGTTTACAATTATGTGAAGAGATGGAGAAATAAGGTTGCACTACTCAAAAGGAGGCCTAATGAGTTTGACCAAATTAGGATGATAGTCAGAGGCATCTTGCTCAACATTTGTGAAAGGTTGTCTCACACCCTTATAAGGGATTTCAAAATTAGAAGAGTGGGAAAGAGAGAAGAACCATTTTTTTTGCAAAATAGAATTATCAGTCTGGAAATCAAAGTACACATAAAGAAGTCGATGCCAATACAACTGGTTAAGTGAATGGAAGACAATTTTTAGATCTGGAGAACCCTTTGTCTTGGGTTTTCAACAAGCTATAAAAGAAGAGACTATTACAACCATTGGCCTCACGACCTTTGTCGAATCATTTACCTCCAAATTTTGATACCAAAACTTTTTATCAATTTTATCATACTCAAGGACATGAGATAGATAGATGTACTCGATTGAGGCATGAGATCCAAAATTTGGTTGACAGTGGAGAGTTGTCGAAACCTAACAAGCCCAACACCAAAAGCAATACTTTGCATAAATTTGGAAGAGTTCCACCGCCTACAATCTTTATGATAGAGGAAGGATTGATGGAAAGTTTTATCTTATCATAATTTCAAGATATAGTTGGAGAAACTGCTGAGGAAGGGGTTGCTAGTTTTGACATGTCCAAGTGAATGAAGCATATTTTGACTCCAACTCAACAAACTTCTCTTAGCTTATTTGGTTATTTGTTTTCTTTAATATTTTTCTGGAATAATTTTGTTTTTCAAATTAAGATTGTTTGAATAAATTACTTTCATTAAATTTATTTTTATTGGTCTTTGTTCATTTTGATGCTCAACTAATGATGAATCTAGCTTGATGTTCATAAATTAATGTATCTATGCATTATAATTTAAATAACTTTACTAGGCGAGGGAAGTTTTCTATAGCATTGAGTTGCGTATGCTTACTTAGAGAGGGCTCCCATATAATGACCTTTGTCTAGGTCCTAGTCAATCTTAGAACATGCTTTGACAAATGTTTGAGGCGACATTAAACTCTATTTATTTAAGGGAGAGATGATCTAGGCATTATTTGGTAAGCCAACAACTAGTATCAACCTTATAAAATATCAATCCCTAGTTGTCCCTTTAAGCCTTCATAAAATTTAGATTACTCTTTATTGGCTTGTAAGCCCGATAACCTACCATGAGCTATTGTAACTCTTATGAAAAATTTTAATGATCACTAAGGTGAAGAGGCAAGAAGATCAAAAAAAGAAATGCATAGTCAAGGCCACGAGGATAGTTAAAGTTCTTGAGACCATAAGAGTAGTTAAAGTTCACCTGATACTAGACCTAATATCTCTAATTTATTAAGATGAAATCAGGGTAATAAATGATTTATCCTTAGTGAAATAGGACTCACTCTTCTCCACTCATCCATAGTCAAGAGAATTCTTTTGGAGCTAGGACCCAACAAAAAAAATAAAAAACAACAAAAAAAGAAGAAGAAGAAAAGAAAGGAAAAAACAAAAAGAGAAAGAGAGAAAAAAAAATGAAACAAAAAGAAAAGATGATCATTTTAATCAGTTCTATATTTCTTCCAAGGAGATAGAAGAAAATTGGAGTCTAGCAAGATTACTCCTAGCTGCCTATGGCACCAACAGAAGATTTTGGTGTGAAGGTTTGTCAACAGTATCACATCAGCTCCAATCTCAAAATGGCCTTCAATTAAACTCGTATCCTAGTTTCAAGCCTATTAAAGACCTGTTGATCTCTCTTGGTAGGTAGAATCTATTAGTGGAGATAGTTTGAATAAGCATGCATATGAGATAGACTGTAACACCCCTTCTCGACCTATGAATAAGACGAGGAGGAATGCTACATTGGGATACGAGCTCTGGTTATGTCAGCTTACTTAATGTTCCTTACAAAAATTTTTCAAAAATTTTGACGGAGTCTCCCTTAAAATTCTAGGTCCCAAGTGTCGACAAAACTTATTTTTATTATTTTTGAAAAACATTTTGTTTCACAATTCAACTCAAGTACACTCCCAATAATCCACCCTTATAACCACAACTACAATCCTGCAAGAAGAATTCACACTTCTATATTCACAACCCAACTCAATTTAAAACCATACAGTTATTATACATTACTAGATTTACATGCTACATCAAGTTATCTATTTGTATTGTTCAAATAAGTACATGCCAGTTTCTAATACCAAAATACAAAATGAAGAGCACCACCTAAGTTTGTTGATGACCGACAGATCGCAACACACCTCTGCTCGCTACTGGCTCTTTGCTAATAGCCTACGAGTTTAGAAGAAACTAAACTCGCTAAGCATTGCTTAGTGGGTACTTTAACTAATTACGGAAAATAAATAATAAAAGGATAATGAAGTTTTAAAAGCAATGAGTCATATTGAAAAATAATATCACAGTAAAACAATCCATACATGTCATATATTCAGTTATTATCATTTTATCAGTTCGCTCCACAAGGTAATTTGGTAGACTAACGTATGGTAAGGAACTAACTGAAACAACTGTATATATATTCTGTGGCTATGGCCCTAAAAAAATTGCGGACCAAGCCCTGTGGAATCTGTGGCCAAAGCCCTCAGATCAGAGTCCTATATAACTCGGGCGATTGCCCTATACAACTCGGACCGAAGTCCTATATAGCTCGGATTGTCACCCTATATAACTCGGACCGAAGTCCTATATAGCTCAGGTCGTCACCCTATATAACTCGGACCGAAGTCCTATATTAAAGAAGCACTACATACAATATGATATATCATACCCTTACCCTACTCAGTACTGTCCCAGATACCTAGTGGAGCAAAAAATTTTCATGCCATTTCTTAATCGAATATGCATTATACAATTATCGACTTATGTTTCTTATATTATTTCAATGTGAAATATCATATTTTGTCATTTTGATAACATATTATGCTCATTTATATGCATAAGGAATCAATTGGATTAATTTTGAAAAATGATCAAATGAATATTAGCAAAATGACCATATGAATAGTAAATTCTGGTTTTGGACTCAACTTGATCCTTATTTTGAAAAATTGTATAAAATAATCTACTTGACTAAAAACTCTAAATTTTTACAGAATTTAGTTTTACATCTTAAAATAATTCCTTTAAAATTTCAGATCAAACTGAACACAAAATCTTGGTCAAGTAGTTCTCCCAACCAGACTGCTCCAGTTGCCCTGCATCCTGGCAGCAGTTCTAAATTTTGTAAATTCCGTAATTTAAATTCAATCAATGTGATTCCAAATTATTTTTCTCAAATACTAGACTCACTAAAAAACAATATATCCAAAATTTAATTGAAGATTATTTTTCTAAATTTTATTAAAAATCCAGAAACATGGCTGTCTCAGTCAAAGTACCTCCTAGAGCAGGTCTAACAGAAATAATTTTTTCATAATCATAACCATTCCGAATTCAACTCAAAATATTTTTCAGTCATTCTAGACGTATTGAGGCACAACATATCAAAAATTCACTTCAAGAACATTTTTTTATATTTAATTAAAAATCATACAAGTCACAGCATTTCACTAATTCTAAAACAGAAAAATTTCAAGAAAATGAACAAACAATTAGTTAAAGTACCAAACCTTGCTATTTCTTAGTCCTTTATCTATATCACTTCCTTTCCTTCCTTGTCTCCTTGATTTCCTATGAAATTTAACATCACATATACAAAGGTAAGAACCCTAGGTATAGACATAGTCTTATCTTATGATGTTTCTAATGGTTGCTAGCTTATTTTCACCATTAAACAACATTATTTCTTTCATCAAATCCTTTAAATAATTATTTCATGAATTTTCTCCAAATCTAGCTACATGAACCCTAATTTCAATCTCTTAAATTAACCATTAATCCATGAAATTAAAACTAGAGATAGGTTTCTCTTACCTTATAATCTTGTTTGTCACCAAAATCTTCAACCAAAAGCCTTAAACTTTGGAAAAATCACCTCCTTCCTTCTCTTATGGTTTGGACGAGTTCACCATGTAAGAGAGAGCTTTTATATTCTTTCCTTAGCTTATTTTGATCCAAATGGCAGCCAAGAGAGGTTAAGATGTGTTGGTGTAAGTGTTGATTTCCCATTGGTACACTTAAGTGGGAAAATGGCTAATTTTCATTAGTCCAAATGTCTCTTTCTTTTAATTATTTATTTGGCAAGCCATTAGGCTTCCTTTTATTCGTATTTTGACTCCCTCAACTTTCTTGTGCTATAATTTTATAGTCTATGGTGTGAAAATATCAAAATACTCTCCAGCGATTAATCGATTTTAACTTTTAAACCGTGCGTTTTCTGGAAAAATTGAAACCCACGGTTATAACCCGATTAATCTCGAGAATATTCTTCCGGGGTCGGATATGGGCACTATTAAGAACTTTCGACACTTAATTTTTAAGTTTACATAGTTGCCCCTAACTTTTGAGAAATTTCCACTTAGGTCCTCGGCCTTTCGAAAAATTACCATTAGGTTCTGCCGACTTCACGGGCCTCCTTTCCATACCAATTTTGTTTTTGACTATCTCGAGCCTCTATTTGAACACTTATTTATGTCCTTCTTG
This sequence comes from Garcia nutans, assembly GCA_947685225.1. Taxonomy (NCBI): domain Eukaryota; kingdom Viridiplantae; phylum Streptophyta; class Magnoliopsida; order Malpighiales; family Euphorbiaceae; genus Garcia; species Garcia nutans. The sequence continues at coordinate 8,563,445 of CANTUV010000013.1, forward strand.
CCTAATACTCGACTACCTAAACTTTGGGATGTGACATAGACAATATTCAAACTCGATGAGACCTTTGGCCAAGTAATGTGTATGTGCCTATCTGAAGTACAACATTTCTTGTTTAAATGGAAATGATTCCTAAGTTTAGTAGGTAACTAGGGTTGTCATGTTATAGATATGTTAATTTGGAAAATTGAGTCCTAAGGTATAATGACATAGATTTGACAAAGCCAAATGGTGCTTTTAAGATTTTTTTTTAAAAATGTGTTTTTATCATACAAAGCCTTCAAGTTAAAGGAAGTATGTTGAACCGTCGAACCTCAAAGAACACATTGGGAAAAATAAAGGATTATTTGCAAGGTTGTGAAGAAGTTATCAATTGGTGTGCTAAATCATAATTTGAAATGGATGTCTCTCTGCCTTCACTACTCATGTTTTCAACATCTTGAAGATAAAAGCCATAAATGCGAAGTCTTCTATCATTCTAATGCAAGACCTGAATGAGCATCTAGAAGTAACCAATGAGAACACTTCATCTGAGCACCACGGTCTGTGGGTCAATGGAACTACTGTAAGTATCATTCATGCATATCATGCATACATGAGCATTTCACATTGCATTTTGTCACATGTTCATATTCTTTGTCAAAGTGAACAATAAATACTCTATGAAGCAAAGATGAAGTAGATATGGAGTTAGGGGGCATGGAAGGCCCATTGCTTGAGAAAGGACCAGTCATTTTGTAAAAGAAAGAAGAAATGCATGCTCGTGCAAGGAACCAAACAATATACAAACATCAATATGAGCCTGCATGGGAAAAATCATTGGTTTGAGCCTACATAAGGGGCAAAGTTTATCCTTTCAATTTTTTGAGTTTATGCGCGAACAAAAATTTTCAGACTCACTTTCAATATTTTGCCATGCAGGGGGAAGGGAGAAGATATAAGAGCCAGCTAAAAAATAACTAAATTTTTTATAGAAGGAAGAGCAAAAATGTAACATCCCGAATCCCGGATTGGTAAGAAACAGACATAGAGGATATGATTTAGGCTTAGAACAAAGGAGTTTAGAACATGACCTATAACTTTAGCTCGAATTTCATCCAAGTTAATGACAGAATTAGAGAGTCTCAAAGAAGACTTAATTGATATTTTGTCTCTTATCTAGATTTATAACTTGAAATTACTCAATTTGGAGTTGTACAGAATAAGATATGATGGATTTAGCAGACAATGTGCAAGCTGCCTCAGGACAGCATAGTAGGCTTGAAGTCGAAGGACCGTCAAAAATCAGATATAGCTCGGATCGACCTGAAATTTTGACACAATGTAGTCCCAGATGTCTAGTTTCAGAGGGAATAAGAATTACTTAATTTAGAGATGTGAGTGAAAAGATATTAATAAAGAAAGACAGCAAGGTCAGGAAGGGATATAAAAGGACCTAAGTGAAAATTTCTCAAAAGTTAGACGCAACTATGTAAACTTAAAAATTAAGAGTCGGAAGTTCTTAATAGTGCCCATATCCGACCTTGGAAGAATATTCTCAAGATTAATCGGGTCATAACCGTGGGTTTCAATTTTTCCCGAAAACGCACGGTTTAAAAGTTACAATCGATTAATCGCTAGAGGGTATTTTTATATTTTTCACACCCTAAACTATAAAATTACAGCACAAGAAAGTTGAGGGGGTCAAAATATGAATAAAAGGAAGCCTAATGGCTTGCCAAATAAATAGATAAAAGAAGAAGGCAAGTGGACCAATTAAAAGTGGCCATTTTTGCTATAAGGTGTACCAATTGGAAGTCAACATCTATACCAATATATTTTCACCACTTATGGCTGCCATTTGGATCAAAATAAGCTAAGGAAAGAAAATAAAAGCCCTCTCTTACATGGTGAACTCGTCCAAACTGTAAGAGAAGGAAGAAGGAGGTGATTTTTCCAAAGTTTAAGGCTTTTGGTTGAAGATTTTGGTGACAAACAATATTATAAGGTAAGAGAAACCTATCTCTAGTTTTAATTTCATGGATTAATGGTTAATTTAAGAAATTGAAATTAGGGTTCATGTAGCTAGATTTGGAGAAAATCCAAGAAATAATTATTTGAAGGATTTGATGAAAGAAATAATGGTTTTAAGGTTATAGGAGATTAGATTGAGGAAAAATTGGCAAGAAATGAATTGGTAGCTTATGTTTTCAAACCATAGGATGTATGTTTAAAGTGTGTATGATGGAATTCTTGTAGGAAATCAAGAAAAGCATAAGGAAAAAGAAGAAAAAGATCAAAGATGAGCTAAGGAAAGCAAAGGGGAAAAAGGTTTGGTACTTTAACCTTCTTGAATTAGTGATCTCTATTGCCTTTGCATTTGGATGTGTAATTGCTATAATTGTTCATGTGCTTGAGTTATGGTGGTTATGTGTTTGAGATTGATGATGATATAGAAGTGTTTGTTGTGTATTGATTGATTTTGGGGTTGAGGTTATAAGGGAGGTAAATATGGGAGTGCTATGTTGTGTTGTTTTGTTGCAGCCAGCCATGTGTCCTGCATTTTTCTGGAACTTCAACCGAAATTTAGACTAGCAAAATGCTAGAACTAGAACTTGAAAAATAAGACTTAATTGTTCTCCATTAAGTCAGTAAACCATAGGCTTTGGAATCAACTCATTTTCATGTGTGGAATGAAAGTTATGATCAAAATGATACCAGGCGTACAAAGTGAAAACTGAGATTCCTCTGTCAGTAACCTGTGACTTGGGACTACGTTTAGGTGACCTTAATGATACATTTAGAAGCTGTGAAAGAATAATTAAATGTACCCTTATGTGTTATGAAACCATAGAATTTGGAATTTCCTAAATCCCACTTGTAGATAAAAAGATATGATCAAAAGAGTATAACTCATGCACACTGGAATTGTGAAACCGGACAGACTGAGATTTGTGCCTTGAGTCCAGGTGACCTTAATGACACATTTAGAAGCTGTGAAAGAAGACTTAAATGTACCCTTAGGAAACCATTGAATTTAGAATTTCCTAAATCCCACTTTTAGATAAAAAGATATGATCAAAAGTGTATAACTCATGCACACTGGAATTGTGAAACCGGACAGACTGAGATTTGTGCCTTGAGTCCAGGTTTTGGTCCATTTACCTCAGGAATTAGATGTTGTGATAAAACATATAAATGAAACCTTGTATGTAGGTGAATCATAGGAGTTGGATTCATCTTGATTGGACTTAAAATGTAGAAGTTACACACGAATGAGGGAACCATGCGCAGGCAGACCCTAGCAGACTGCAGGGCAGAATTTGAAATTGTGCCAAATATCACGTGTTGCCTCTTTTAAGCTCAAATTTTACTGAATATATCCCTATGTGTCTAGTTTAATTTAAGATAAGAATCATCTCAATCCGAGTTGCGTAGGTAAAGTTATAAATGAAATAGTACACATTGCGCAGACTTGAGTAACCAATTGACCAGGGAAGAGTTCAAGGAGTCATCAAGAAATATGTGTAACAAATTTAAATCTAGAAATTTAACCATAAGGACTCAAATGAGTCTAGTTCGAGTGAAAATAAGAATTTTTACATTCGGATTAATAGAACAAAAGTTATTGAGGAAATAAGATAACAAGGTACATAAGAAACTAAATGCTAGAATTCACTGTTCATTTGGTAAGAAATAAATGAGGTATAATTGAGATAAAATATTCATTTGGAATGAAATAAATTATCAAAAATATGCTCTTGAAAGCTTGACCAATTAAGAACAAGATAGCATTTTTCATTTTTTGAAAATCACATCCCAATTGTGTTTTATTTAGATTTTAAAGCCCAACGAGGGATTTTTGCATTATTGTAAAACCCGGTGTGGCCTAAAAAGTGCAGCCTGGCCCAAAGGCCCGGAATGAAAACTTTAAACTATAAATTAGTTCTATTGAGCTGATTTAGGATAAAAAATTATCAGATTCTTAATCACTGGTGCCATATCTGTAACACTGTGTGGTTTGCATCTAATTTCTACTTAACTGTTAAAGTACCCACAAAGTTATATGCTTAGCGAGTTTAGTTTTCTAAACTTGTAGGTTATGGAGTCCAAGCTGACAAATGGGAAGTTACAAAGGAGCACCAGAGTGCGCAACAGGAGGCGAAGTGAGGAGCAAAGCAAAGTTTAGCTTGGCATGTATTGTTAAGGACTTTCAAAATGTAATTATAACAATTAAAGAAATGTGTAAATTATTATTATTTGTAATAAAAAGGAAAAAAAATTATTTAGTACATGTTCTGTATACCATGTTGCATATACTGTAGCACACCCGGCTCGGCTGGAAATAGTCAGGTTAAGGGGTGTTACAATTTTTGGTATCAGAGCATTGGTTTAGCCGTTCCTGGGCGGTTAACCATAGGAAAGTACGTGCCAATTAGGATACGAAGAAAAGGTAAACAGAGTGAGATAGAAAGATATCAGGTAGAAAGAGGTTAATGCAATGAGTGAATATGATTAACACGAAACAGTAAGCCATGTACTAGTTAGAAATTGAGAAATATATGACAATTGGAATAGACGGTCAATAAGAAATGATAGAAAGTAGACCGAAAGGTGCATATATATATATAGATACATAGTATGATAGAAAGAAATTAGATAGTGGTAGACATTCAGAAGTTAAAAAGAATGAACAGTAAGTTAAGAATAGAAACCAAAAATTTATATGAGCAAGATAAATACACATAAGGGAAAAACACAGGTATGTTAAAGACCGAAATATATGCAATAAAGGTTAAGGCAATTATGAGAGGTAAGTAGTAAAAGCACCGAAAGAATAATAACGAATAGAATATCGACCATAATACAAGAGTCTAAAATTGAAAGAGTGAAGAATAATAGTACGGCAAGAAAAAAACAAAATCATAGAAAATAAAATTGAGAACTAAGAAAAGGAAGCAAAACTAGTTAGATTCTCCAGGATTAATGCTTTACCTGGTTGAAATCATGTGTTCCTTATATAATGAACTATTTAAACTTGTGTTGGAAATGTTTGGTAATGTGTTCTAACAACTTGAGAATTTTTTTTTGTGCCTATGTGTGCATTGATATGAATGTGATTCAATCATTTTAAATGAGTTTGATTACTATGCCAATATTATGTGATTGATTTATTATGGGAATGTTATGGTTGCTGAATTGAAAATAAAGCTATGAATGATTGGACCCACAAATCAATGTACATGTGATATATCATAAATTGTACAAAGCACATCCATGTGAGACATACCGAACACGGTGCATATAATATCTATACTTATGTGAGACATACTGAGTACTATACATACAATATTTACATGTCTTCACATAAAACGTAACATACATTGTACAAACAGAAAGACATACCATACATACATAAAGAGGTGCTAAATAATACATATGCAGAAAGAGAATAAAGAGATGAAACAGTGGAAAGCCTGATAATTGAAAATATAAGGCTCATAAAGTATAGCACTGGGGAAATAAATAATATGACAGTATGAGTGAATAAAAATGCCAATGAGCCCGTATATGCCACTAAGCATTGTGAATGAGCCAAGAAATGGCTCGAGATATGATATGGTGACATCCATGCAGATGTGAATACATATGAAACATATGGCAATCTGTGCATATAGAAAGCAGGAAAGAATGAAGGAAAGAGAATAAAATATTAGAAAGATATGCTTACCTTGGTAATTCAGATTGAATCAGAGTTGGGATGAGTGTATTTATATGGCATTAACAATTATACTCAATGGTGAGGGCCATTAACTACAAAAAAATAGCAATCTGCGACACAATCTGCGACACCATTAACGACGAAATCAACGACCAAAATACGATAGCAACAATATCAGCGACGAACAGCGAGAAAAATCGAGCGGACGGTAATGTTTTGGTCGCTAAAAAATCAACGACAAATCAGCGACCAATTGTGCGTGTCCTTGATTAGTGACAAATCGGCGACAAAACAGAGACAAATTCAACGACATTTTCATTTTTGGCGGGAATTATTTATTCCCGCTGAAAGTCGTCGCTGATTTAGCTTTAGTCGTTGAATTCATCGCTATTTGGGTCGTTAATTTAGTCGCTGAATTTGTCGCTAATTTGCTCGCTAAATTTTGTTGCTGATGTGTCACAAAATATGTCGCAATATTTTTCTCGTTGTTTCAATCGCTGATTTGTCGCAGAATTCAATATTTTTTTTTGTCACCTTTGGTCGCTGATTTTATCGCAATTTTGTTGCAATTTTGTAATTGTTTGGCTATATTTTTCTAGTATTCCATTCTTTTTTGTCTACACATTTTCAAGAACCTGTTGAATTTCAAATATAATAACCAAACCTGTTTATAAAATAGTCATTCATTACAATAATAATCAAATAACACAACATTCATAATTAAGTTATTAGTGGCAATAAGTATACATAAACAATTTTTTATAGTACAAATTTTTTAGTAAAAATTTTTTGTTTCTCTAGTGACTTTAGACCATGAAGATCCCTCAAGACTTGGCAACCTCCGAAAAATCTTCCACACAGCATTAGCAACTAATTTGGAATCCATGCACCTGAATAAAAAATAAGTTCAGTAAGGTGTACTTGTATAATCATCTAATCATACAATTTGGATCTACTTTTAACAATGGTATAAACAAATGAACCCTCAAATATTTTGTGAACATGTCAAACATTAAATCTCATTACAGCAAATCTTTGTGGTTGAATGTTAAATGTAAATCAACAAAAACAGTTTTGATTTTTGGGTTTTATTTTAAGGTGAGAAACAGACTTCAGAATAGGTAGAATGGAAAAAAAATAAATAATAAAAATAAAAAAATTGTTTTCTGCTGCAATAAACTAATATTTCTGCAATAAACTAATATTTCTGTATTTGCTTCATTAGGTTTAAGGAAACTAATGAAGCAAATATAGAATTAAATCTCATTAGCCCTTTTCTTTTGGTCCTTGAGAGCTTGATAATGGAAACCTATCATTAAAACTGGATGAAAAAAAAAACATTTCAGAAATAATAACCTCAAAAAAAGAAATATGAATTATTATTGTTATAACAGTCAAGAATTTATTAGAAGAGAAATAAATAATAATCTCTAGAACTCAAGTGTCTGAGTTTTCCTAGTGTAATTAAAAATAAAGGAACTCAGATGAAGGGTTAAACTGTACATTGGAAAATATAGAAAATGTGATAAACCTAAGTGTGATTATTAGAAGTCCTGAAAACATAACCAAAATAGAGTATACAAATTCTAAGCCTAAATAAGTAAAGAAAACATATAATACACTATCTTTGCCATAGATAATAAAGCAAAAAAGTGGAAGAGAATGAAATGGGGTTGTAATATGCAATAACATGTCAAGTAAACATGAAAGAATAGGATGAGATGAGAGTTACTAGGCATATGACTTGCTTGTGAAATAAATATAAAGTCTGCATTCAGATCACAGGTTGGAAATTCAACACAAGATAAGAAAAGATATAAACAGCATTCCAAAGCATGCCCAAATTAAGCCAGAGAAAGCCAAGCATTGTCTGCAAAAAAAATGGCCTGGGAAGTGATCGATTAAGCCACAAGACAAGCATATGAAAAAAGAAGTTTCAGCAGATTTTTAAAACAAAAGGTATTGTCCATAGAAAAGCACAATTGAAGAAAATTTACATTACAGGAAAAACTTGATCAGCCATGTAAAAATAATCATACATGTATCTACTAGGACCCTGACTATATAACACTTCCTAGCGAACAAAATTCCATGAAATGTCAGTTTCTTATCAATTATCATATATTCATCCATATATGAGTCCTAACGCAAAAATTTGAACAATTTTACTAATCAGCCAACGAATTTGAGGCGCGTTCCCCGAAATTATCACAATAATAACAACTAGTAGATGAAGCAATAAGAAAAACAGTATTGATATGCACCCAAAAGTATAAGGAAAAAGAATATCAAAATAGCCTTGTGCATCATTTAAAATCTTGTGTATCATTTAAAATTACCCAATTTAGATTCACTGCATTTACTGACTAGATGAACAATGAATGGAAGAGACCAAGAGAAATAGATCAAACAGAAAAAGCTGAATCTTGAAACCAAAAGCAATTGTCATTGCAAAATTATAATTGATAAACAAGAATTGTAACATTTTTAGCCGGACACTGACGAGTGTAATTGTAAAATTTTGGCAAGAACTTGGATAAAATTACTTTCTCAAAATCAGTTCAGTTTTTCATGATAGATATCCGAATTCTCTTCTTTCCATCCATTAAAAATCTAAGTTGAAATTGAACATTAAAACAAAAGTAATAAAGCAAAAGGAGAAGAAAGAGCCGCACCAGTGTTTGAGGCAATCAAATATTCAACATATTTTGGAGCAGAAACCTCGATTGGCTTCTTAATGGAAACTCCATCAGCCCATCTATACTCGTATCTTTAAAGAAATGAACATAACTAAGTATATAACCGCAAAAGCATGTATTTAAAAAGAACTATTTTTAATATCCCAGTAATTAAGGTTTAAGAAAAATCAGCATTAGCATTCTACAATTAAAACCATGAAGAGATCTAGAATTGAAAATAATACTTTGGTCCTGCAGTCATTGTTGGACAGTTTGATGCTGTGCATAATTCAGTAAGAGTTCCATATAAAATGTTCACTTGATTGAAGAAGTCCACAGCTGCAGGACAAGAACATAGATAGATAAAAATACAAAATTAAAAAAAAAGTTTGCAAAACCATTTAATAATTAAGCGTACATATGCATCGACACCAAATACAAGCTGTGTTCACATATGCACAAATTATTATTTTTTTACATATTGATAAACGTACAAAAAAATAAATAATTTGTGTCACATTCACATTACAGGAAAAAAGTTAAAAACAAAGAGGAAAGTGTTGGAGGAACTTACTATTAACAGCTAGCCACTCATTGATATCTTCTCCAGGAGGCAGTCGCACTGCTTCTCTTAGGTTCCCACTACCCAAGGTAGCATCAATGTGTTTTTGAAGTTGAGCACCCTGCAATTAAATTGATATGGCTACAGTATATATATATTTTTAAAAAAGGAACATTTAGATAAAAATCTCAAAACCAGAAAGGAAGGTAGCCAACCTTGCTTCCAGACGGAGCATTCTTCTTAGGCCGAAATGTCTTCTGGTTTCTGCATTATTCAAATAACAACAATAATTCCCAGTTCAGAAAAAGAAAGACAAAATTAGAGAAGCAAAATGGGTTTGGTTTAAAACAACAAGTGCATTCAATATCACAAGTCCACTCACATAAAAAATAAAATTTTGCCTTCAACAAAGCAAAAAGAGAATAAAAAAACAATGACAGCAAAAAGTAATGTTGTGCAAGTGCAACAATTGCTAAAATAATTTTAACCTCATAAGAACAAACGAAAGAAATAAGAAAAAAAACAGGTAATTAATTAATATCCAAAGCAATGAAAGATTCAGAAAAGCATATATATATTAACAAGAACACCAAAAAACATAAAAATAACAAATTTCAAATTAAAATTTTGGTTGTTTCATTGGAATACGAAATGGTAAAAATAATCGATCAATGAATATAAGAAAAACAGAGTAAAAAGAAAGAGAAGGAGAAGACCTGCTACCAAGGCCAAAGAGACTCATGGTGTGGAAGCGGAGAGTCTCTCTGAATAATGAATCTAATTAAAGCTTGAAGATAACAAAAAAAAAAAAACGAATTGACAAAGCAAAACCTAAACCCTAACAAATTGAAATGAAAAACGAAGAAAAGAGAAAGAGGTTGACTCACTTGGGTTGTCTCTGTTCGAATGGTGGGGAGGGAGAAGCAGATAGAGAGAAACTGTGAGAAAGAGAGAGAGAGAGAGAGTTTGTGTGTTTGAGGGAAACTTTTGTTTTCTCCCGAGCAGAGAACCCAGTTGGCTCAACTGAAAAAAAAAATCGAAATCTACAAAATCAATGAAAAAAATTATATCAGAAAAGAGTAAAATATTAAAAAAAAAATAATTATACCTTTTGCAGTCTCCGTATTATCAGCTAAAGAAGATTTTAGGACTTCAAGGCTTGGAGATTAAAAAGCCTCACTTCATACTTCTTTCCCTCGCGTGCAATTGGAAAGGCGCCTTCCAAAATTTTATTTTAGCGCCTAAATTGTTGAATCTCCTGCTTGCCTTAATCTAAAATAAAATTAATTTCTCGCTGATTGGTCTCTATATTCTCGCAAATTAGCGACTAATCTGCGACAAAATATTTTTCTCGCAAATCAGCGAACCATTTAGCGACCAATTAGCGACCAATTACTTTAAAATAGAAAATAAAATTAATTTCTCTCTGATTGGTCTCTATATTCTCGCAAATTAGCGACTAATCTGCGACAAAATATTTTTCTCGCAAATCAGCGAGCTATTTAGCGACCAATTAGCGATCAATTACTTTAAAATAGAAAATAAAATTAATTTCTCGCTGATTGGTCTCTATATTCTCGTAAATTAGCGACTAATCTGCGACAAAATATTTTTCTCGCAAATCAGCGAGCCATTTAGCGACCAATTAGCGACCAATTACTTTAAAATAGAAAATAAAATTAATTTCTCTCTGATTGGTCTCTATATTCTCGCAAATTAGCGACTAATCTGCGACTAAATATTTTTCTCGCAAATCAGCGAGCCATTTAGCGACCAATTAGCGACCAATTACTTTAAAATAGAAAATAAAATTAATTTCTCTCTGATTGGTCTCTATATTCTCGCAAATTAGCGACTAATCTGCGACTAACTATTTTTCTCGCAAATCAGCGAGCCAATTAGCGACCAATTAGTGACCAATTACTTTAAAATAGAAAATAAAATTAATTTCTCGCTAATTTATTGTAAATTAGTCGTAACGTCGTCGCTCATTGTTGGTGCCAAAATCTGGCTCAAAATTCAGCGACACATTCAGCGAGAAATGACCTTTTATCGCTATTCAGTGACAGATTCTACGACCATTTTTTTTGTCGTTAATCAGCGACACATTTAGCGACCCATTCAGCGACGGAATGTTGGAAAGACGCTTATCTTAATTCTTTGTCTTAAAGTTGTCGTTGATAAAGTCGCTAATTAGCGACGAAATAAGAGTTGTCGCAGAATGCGTCGCTGATTGCGCTTTTTTTTGTAGTGTATTGGGGCTAGTGGTGAGGGCCACTGGTTTGATATTTATCTGGCACCGATATATATACTCAGTGGTGAGGGCCACTGGGGCCAATGGTGAGGGCCATTGGTTTGATGAAAAAAGAGTGGTGAGGGCCACTCCTGTGATATGAAAATGGTGGTGAGGGCCACCTGTGCCATGGAAATGAAACGGTGGTGAGGGCCACCAGTACCATGCTGGTTCCATATGGTATTGCCTCAGCCCACTTTGATTCTACTGTTATTACCTTGAGGAGCTAAGTAAGAAAAATATGTGATAATATATAGATGAAACAAAAAAAAAGTATATATGAAAATAAACAGAAAGTGAATTGAAACATATTCGAAAAAGAAAGGAAAGAAAGAGTTTGAAATGTAATAAAAAAGGAAAGATGTTCTCACCTTATGTTGGGATCGGCCGTAACAAACATAGAGCGAGACATGTAATGAAATAAATAGTACTTCGAGAATAATGGTATTATGGACTGATCACCCATGAGCTATTATTCGAGATGTATATATGACAACACAAGGAAAGTCAGATGAGCCGATACTTAAGGAATGCCACTACACTGCACGAATATACATAGGACATACAAATTCAGTAAGAAGTAAATAAAGAATAACCACAATGCAAAGAGAAGGAAGTTTAGAAATGAATATAGCAGAGAATGAAAATTGTACAAGAAAGAATGGAAAAGAATAAATTTAAATCGAAGTTAAAGAAAACATAAGTGAATAATAATAACGCTTCGAATGAGAAATCGTGACAAAAGTCAAAGCATGTTGAACCACATAATAGTCTATTGGACAATCTTGTAGAATAATAATCAGCAAGTGAGCAGAGATGGGAAGAAAATAGAATACAAAAGGTAAAACATGTTGAATCTTAAAATAGTTAATCCCAGTAAATGAATAAGTGTCAAATTAGGGCAATGTGTAAACAATATAGAGAGATGATAGAGAGCAATCAAGTGAATAAGGTCAAGTATATAGAATGAGTAAGCTTCGGGGCGAAGCTTAAATTAAGGGGGATAGAATTGTAACATCCCGAATCCTAGATTGGTAAGAAACAGACATAGAGGATATGATTTAGGCTTAGAACAAAGGAGTTTAGAACATGACCTATAACTTGAGCTCGAATTTCATCCAAGTTAATGACATAATTAGAGAGTCTTAAAGAAGACTTAATTGTTTATTTGTGTCTTTGGTAGATGTATAACTTGAAATTACTCAATTTGGAGTTGTACCAAATAAGATATGATGGATTTAGTAGACAATGTGCAAGCTGCCTCAGGACAGCATAGTAGGCTTGAAGTTGAAGGACTGCCAAAAATTAGATATAGCTCATATCGACCTGAAATTCTGACACAATGTAGCCTCGGATGTCTAGTTTCAGTGGGAATAAGAATTACTTAATTTGGAATTGTGAGTAAAAAGTTATTAATAAAGAAAGACAGCAAGGTCAGGAAGGGATATAAAAGGACCTAAGTGAAAATTTCTCAAAAGTTAGGGGCAACTATGTAAACTTAAAAATTAAGAGTCGAAAGTTCTTAATAGTGCCCATATCCGACCTCGGAAGAATATTCTCAAGATTAATCGGGTCATAACCGTGGGTTTCAATTTTTCCCGAAAACGCACGGTTTAAAAGTTACAATCGATTAATCGCTGGAGGGTATTTTGATATTTTCACACCCTAGACTATAAAATTACAGCACAAGAAAGTTGAGGGGGTCAACATCTATACCAACATATTTTCACCACTTATGGCTGCCATTTGGATCAAAATAAGCTAAGGAAAGAAAATAAAAACCCTCTCTTACATAGTGAACTCGTCCAAACTGTAAGAGAAGGAAGAAGGAGGTGATTTTTCCAAAGTTTAAGGCTTTTGGTTGAAGATTTTGGTGACAAACAAGATTATAAGGTAAGAGAAACCTATCTCTAGTTTTAATTTCAAGGATTAATGGTTAATTTAAGAGATTGAAATTAGGTTTCATGTAGCTAGATTTGGAGAAAATCCAAGAAATAATTATTTGAAGGATTTGATGAAAGAAATAATGGTTTTAAGGTTAGAGGAGATTAGATTGAGGAAAATTTGGCAAGAAATGAATTGGTAGCTTATGTTTTCAAGCCATAGGATGTATGTTTAAAGTGTGTATGCTGGAATTCTTGTAGGAAATCAAGAAAAGCATAAGGAAAAAGAAGAAAAAGAACAAAGATGAGCTAAGGAAAGCAAAGGGGAAAAAGGTTTGGTACTTTAACCTTCTTGAATTAGTGATCTCTATTGCCTTTGCATTTGGATGTGTAATTGCTATAATTGTTCATGTGCTTGAGTTGTGGTGGTTATGTGGTTGAGATTGATGATGATATAGAAGTGTTTGTTGTGTATTGATTGATTTTGGGGTTGAGGTTATAAGGGAGGTAAATATGGGAGTGCTATGTTGTGTTGTTTTGTTGCAGCCAGCCATGTGTCCTGCATTTTTCTGGAAATTCAACCGAACTTTAGACTAGCAAAATGATAGAAATAGAACTTGACAAAGAATACTTAATTGTTCTCCATTAAGTCCGTAAACCATAGGCTTTGGAACCAACTCATTTGCATCTGTGGAATGAAAGTTATGATCAAAATGATACCAGGCGTACAAACTGAAAAACTGAGATTCCTCAGTCAGTAACCTGTGACTTGGGACTACGTTTAGGTGCCTTTAATGACACATTTAGAAGCTGTGAAAGAAGAATTAAACTTACCCTTATGTGTTAGGAAACCATATAATTTTGAATTTCCTAAATCCCACTTGTAGATAAAAAGATATGATCAAAATAGTATAACTCATCACACTGGAATTGTGAAACCGGACAGACTGAGATTTGTGCCTTGAGTCCAGGTGACCTTAATGACACATTTAGAAGCTGTGAAAGAAGACTTAAATTTACCCTTATGTGTTAGGAAACCATATAATTTGGAATTTCCTAAATCCTACTTGTAGATTAAAAGATATGATCAAAAGAGTATAACTCATGCACACTGGAATTGTGAAACCGGACAGACTGAGATTTGTGCCTTGAGTCCATGTTTTGGTCCATTTACCTCAGGAATTAGATGTTGTGATAAAAGATATAAATGAACCCTTGTATTTTGGTGAATCATAGGAGTTGTATTCATCTCTATTGGACTTAAAATGTAGAAGTTACACACGAATGAGCGAACCATGCGTAGGCAGACCCTAGCAGACTGCAGGGCTGAATTTGAAATTGTGTCAAAACTTACGTGTTGCCTGTTTTAAGCTGAAATATTTACTGAATATATTCATATGTGTCTAGTTTAATTTAAGATAAGAATCTTCTCAATCCGAGTTGCATAGGTAAAGTTATAAATGAAATAGTACGCATTGCGCAGACTTGAGTAACCAATTGACCAGGGAAGAGTTCAAGGAGTCATCAAGAATTATGTGTAACAAATTTAAGTCTAGAAATTTAACCATAAGGAATCATATGAGTCTAGTTCGAGTGAAAACAAGAATTTTTACATTTGGATTAGTAGATATTAGGGAAATAAGATAACAAGGTACATAAGAAACTAAATGCTAGAATTCACTGTTCATTTGGTAAGAAATAAATGAGGTATAATTGAGATAAAATATTCATTTGGAATGAAATAAATTATCAAATATATGCTCTTGAAAGCTTGACCAATTAAGAACAAGATAGCATTTTTTTGTTTTTTGAAAATCACATCCCAATTGTGTTTTATTTAGATTTTAAAGCCGAACGAGGGATTTTTGCAGTATTGTAAAACCCGGTGTGGCCTAAAAAGTGCAGTCTGGCCCAACGGCCCAGAATGAAAACTTTGAACTACAAATTAGTTCTATTGAGCTGATTTAGGATAAAATTAGTCAGATTCTTAATCACTGGTGCCATATCTGTAACATTGTGTGGTTTGCATCTAATTTCTACTTAACGGTTAAAGTACCCACAAAGTTATATGCTTAGCGAGTTTAGTTTTCTAAACTCGTAGGTTATGGAGTCCAAGCTGACAAATGGGAAGCTACAAAGGAGCACCAGAGTGCGCAACAGGAGGCGAAGTGAGGAGCAAAGCAAAGTTTAGCTTGGCATGTACTGTTAAGGACTTTCAAAATGTAATTATAACAATTAAAGAAATGTGTAAATTATTATTATTTGTAATAAAAAGGAAAAAAAATTTTATTTAGTACATATTTTGTATACCATGTAGCATATACTGTAGCACAATTGGCTCGGCTGGAAATAGTCGGGTTAAGGGGTGTTACAAAAAAGAACAAAATGAGAAGAATATTAAACCTCTCAAAAAATGATGTTGCAAAAGGCAAAAGATCAGTCAAACTAGAAAAGTTGAAACCAGGGTGAAGACCCAAATTCCAATGGATAAGGATCCATGTTTTAAGGTTAAAGACTTGATTTTCAATGGATAAAGATCTATGTTTTAAGGGTAAAGACCTGATCTCCAATTGATAAAGATCCATGTTTTAAGGGTGAAGACCCGATCTCCAATGGATAAAGATCCATGTTTTAAGGGTAAAGACACAATCTCCAATGGATAAAGATCCATATTTTAAGGGTAAAGACCTAATCTCCAATGGATAAAGATCCATATTTTAAAGGTAAAGACCCAATTTTCAATGGATAAAGATCCATGTTTTAAGAGTGAAGACCCGATCTCCAATGGATAAAGATCCATATTTTAAGGGTAAAGACTCGATCTCTAATGGATATAGATCCATGTTTTTAGGGTAAAGACTCGGTCTCCAATGGATAAAGATCCATGTTTTAAGGGTAAAGACCATATTTCCAAAGGATAAAGATCCATTTTGCTAGGTAAAGAGTCAATCTCCAATGGATAAAGATTCATTTTTGGTGGGCAAATACCCATAATCCATTAAAGAATGGAACAACCGGTTAGAAGGAAGCCAAAATTCTCAACTGACAAAAGGTCAATCAAATCCAGTTTCAGATCGAGAATCCAAAATCCAGTTTAGGGTCGAGAACCCAAAATCCAATCTCGAGTCAAAGCACCCAGTCTCTTGTCCATGTACCCAAATCAAATTTAGTCTCGGGTCTAAGTACCTAGTCTCGGGTCCAAGTACCCAGTCTTGGATCCAAGTACCCAAATCAAATTCAGTCTCAAGTCCAAATACCTAGTCTCGGGTCCAAGTATCCAAATTCAATTTTGTCTTGGGTCCAAGTATCCATCTCGGGCCCAAAATCCAAATTATTTTTTTATCCAAAACTCATCTCGGGTCCAGAACCCAAACTATTTTTTGAGTTTAGAACTCATCTCGGATCTAGAATTAAAATTATTTTCTAGTGTATAACTCATTCTGGGTCCAAAACCCAATGAAACTCAGGTCAAGAACCCATCTTCATCTGAAATCAGCTCAAAGTCATGTTGCTTTTCACTCTCTTCTACTGAAGTCTCAGATCGTTCAAGCAGGGGGGCAAACTCTAGACTCCTATTTTTTGACAAAGTCCAGTCCAACACTAATTAAAAGGGGATTATGTGAACTATGAATATTTGAAATAGTCCGAAATAATTTTTATAATATTTATTATTTATTTTAGTAATAATAATATCATATTTATTATTTAAAATAATAAAGGAAAATTAAAATATAAATATTTATTAAAATATAATATTTATTTTTAATAATGATAATAATAATAATAATAATTAGACGAGCATGGTAATTCGCCATAGGGCATGCCTGCGGCGAATTGGACATGCCAATTCACCGCAGGCACGACCTGCGGTGAATTGGCTTGTAGCTTGTGCCCCCACGCAGCTGCCCACGCCCATGGCCCTTAGGCAATTGGCCTTGTCAATTTTACCAAAACCTTATTTAACTCGGACAGATTTTAAATAATTCCTTAACCCATAATAACTAGGTTTTTGATTGATCAATTGCCTATAAATAACAAAATGAAAGATTGAAAGAGGGACTTTCTGGCTAGACCTTTGAGACAATGACTTCTAGGACTTTTTTGGAACTTTGCAACTAGAGAAATAGAAAGCAACAGAAATGAGGGAGAACCCCTAGCAGCCAAATGAGAAAAATCAAGGCAACAAGGCAGTGTTGTCTTGGTGATAGCGCATCCAGAAAATAAGATAGATATAGTCAGTAGCAAAAGGTAGGCAGTTTGTTCAACAATTTTAATTTGGAGGAGCCTTCAAACGTAGGTATGTTGATTTAATTTTGTTTATTAAAATCAGTAATCATCTTCATCTTTCAAACTATCATCACACTGCCTAGGTTATTAAATTCTTTCTTTAATTTAATTTACATAATAGCATAAGTTATTTTGTGTAGTAGCGTAGGTTTCAAGTTAAAGCAATAACATAATCATCAAGACACTAATCTAGTTCCCCAACTTTAAAATTCTTACAAATTTTAAAAACCCTAATCTTTTTAAAAAGACTCAAACTATTTTCCTTTCAACACCCTAAATCCTAATCAATTCTATTTCCAACTTTTACAGTAGCTTAATCCTTTTAAAAAATAATATTGTTTGTTTTTCAAATTAAAACCCTAGTTTCTAAACCTAAACCCTAAACCCTAAACTTTATTTTCTTAAACCCTAATTTAAGTATAAAATCTATACTCATATATATACTACTTTATTTAACTTTGGATGCGTGCTTATTATATGTGTTGATGGATGATTTATTATATGTCTTAAATGGATGATTTATTCGTATTTGATTTTATGATGAATGCTCGAATAAATGCTTTGATTTATTTTTAGTTTCAAGAAATTGTAAGAGGTATGTTTCCATGATTGGGTACCTCTATCGATTAAGTTTCATCTAATTCAATTTATTTTATATTTTGTATCAATGTAAAGGATACGTTTCCACCAATTGGTGGGTATCTTTTTTTTTTTTGGACATTGGACAATTTTAAAGGCATGTTTCTATCCATGGATGGGTGCCTATTTATTAATTTTGTTTGAACTTCTTGTGATTTTAATAAAGTGATTATTTATTCTTTATGATTGCTTGTAGTATGGTAATATCATATTAACTAAGAATGTTATAATATTAAGACCTGAAAAGGAGGTAGGTTCTAATGAACCGGGCATTATGGGGGTGTTGGTCCGGATGGTGACTCTATTTTTTTTATTTAGGCCCGTGTTCTCTAAGGCCCTGAGCCTAATAGTATCAAAGTCGCAAGAATAATTTCACATGGGCGTGGGGGCGAAAATGCCCTCACACACTTCTTTTTGTTTTTCAATTTGATGTAATCTGATTTGATGTGAATGGATTTGCCACATTCATAACATTTTGCTTCATTCTTTTTATCTTTATTTTTGAAAGAGGATTTAGGAAATGTACCTTTGTTAGTTTGTATTCTTCTCTTTCTCTTCTAATCACTTATCCTTTTGGATAGCATAGCCAACTCTTCTTCATCATTACTATCTTCATCACTTGAGATCTCAACTTCTTTGATGGCTTTGAGAGTTATTGCTTTCCTTTTCTCTTTTTCACCTTATTCTTCTTCTCTTTATTTGTGCAATTCGAAGGTGAGTAGTTTTTTGACCAATTCATCAGTTCTCAAAGAGCTAAGGTCATGAGCTTCTTCAATTGAAGAAACTTTAGACTCAAAGTTCTTCTTTACTCTAAGTGCTCTTAAGATTTTTCTATTCACATCATCTTGATCATATATCTTGCCATATTTCTTTAATTCATTGACAATGGCAAGCAAGCGGTTTGTCATGTCGGTGACATTTTCTTTGGGCTTCATCTTGAATAGCTCATACTCATGTACATACATTTACTTCTTGGTTAGCCTCATTTAAGCAGTACCCTTATGATAGTTCTCAACAGTTTTTCAAATGCATTGTGTATAAGTGAGATGTCGAACTCTCCCACCTACTTCTCTTGATATTAAATTCATCAAGATGGAGGCTTCCCTATGAGTCTTGAACCAATCTCTCACATTAGCACTTGACCATTGTGATTTAGGAAGAGAAACTTGGATGCCATCATATTCATGAGTAGGAGGTTTCCACTCATTTTCAACAAAATCCCAAAGATTAATTGCTTTACTATCTAGGAACAAAAACATCTTTTGTTTCTAATAAGAGTAATCCAGTCCATCAAATTAAGGTCTAAGGAATGAATTTAGGTTTCCATGTATGAAGTTTTTTATTGGTGGAATGGCTGTGTGAGCGGGGATTTTCGCCCCCACTCCCGGTGAGATGATTCTTGCGACTTCGGCACTGTTTAGGCTTGGAGCCTTAGGGAACACGGACCTAGGTCCGAAGAAAATGGAGTCGCCACCTGGATGGGCTGGGAATAAGAAAGGGGTGGATGACTCGATTCCTAAGGATTCCCCAACCCCCTAATGGGTTCAGAAAGTTGGGTACGTGTGGGGAAGGTGAGAAATGGCCCAGCACCCCCACAATGCCCAGTTCATTGGAATTGGCCTCCTTTACAGGTCTTAATATTATAGAATTCTTAAGTATAACAATATTATCCATATTGCATGCAACAATGGAAATAAAGCATCGTTATATTAAAATCAAAGCAATGTCCAAACAAAGCAAATAAATGGACACCCATCCGAGGATGGAAACATGTCCTTACATCATCCATGTCTAAACTAATAGGACACCCACCGAAAGGTAGAAACATGCCCTTTACATTGGTCCAAAATATAAAAGCAATTTAAATTACATGATATTTAACTAATGAGGTACCCACAAAGTGGAAACATACCTCTTACAACATTTGGAAATAAAAAATAAATCGATAAAAGTAAATAACCATTCATAATAAATAAATCATTATCAAAGATATTAAACATCAATCAAAATATATAATAAGCATTCATCCATGATAAATTACATAAAAAAAAAGAGATTAGATATTCAAACCTTCGTTTGTTGGTTCTACCAAAATCTGCTTCTTGGATGAACAAGGACAAAGGCAAGGTTCCAGTTCAAAATCCAACTCCCAGTCCAAAGTCCGATTCCTCCTTTTCTCCTTTTTTTTTCTTTTTTTTTCTTTCTGTGTTTTTTCTGTCTTATTTATAGAAAATTTAGATGATTAATTTTAATTGTTTAAGGAAACTGTATTTACTTAGGAAAAGAAAATCAAAACCAAATAGAATTTGGTTTCGGAAAAAATTGCATCAATAAAATTTTGCTGACGAAAACTGTGTCGGGCTGCGAGAGGCTACGAGAGTTGGCAAAAAATTGCGAGGGGCGGGCTGCTGGCCATTTTGCCCCGCAGGAAACTCCTGCGGGCGAAATGGCCCAAGGCCATTTCATCCACTTTTTTCGACGACGAATTTTTTTGTCGTCGATTTTTTTGTCACCGATTTTTATTTTTATTTTTATTTATTTGTTTATTATTATTTTAATAATTTTTAAAAATTATAAAAATTATAAAAAATAAATATTAAAATAAATATTATTTAATTAAGATAACACAAAAATTATTTTGGACTATAAAAAATAACGGACCGGACTGGGTCAAAAATTAAGGGTCTACAGTTTGCCCTCTGCTCTAACGATTTGAGACTTTTAGTAAAAGAGAGTGAAAAGCAATAAGACTTAATTTTTGTGATATGGTTGTGGTTTTGGGTTCTGGACCCGGTTCTAGTTCTGGACTCAAGGATAATTTTAGGTTCTAGACCTAAGGGTAATTTTGGTTTCTGGACCCGCGCTAAGTTCTGGACTTAAGAGAGATTTTAGGTTCTGGACCTAAGAATAATTTGGGTTCTGGACCCGAGCTAAGTTCTGGACTTAAAAAAGATTTTAGGTTCTGGACCTAAGGATAATTTGGGTTCTAGACCCGATATTGAATTTAATTTGAGTGCTTTGACCCGAGACTGAGTTTGACTGACCTTTTATCAGTTGAGAAGTCTAACTGCTCCAGCTGTTTTATGCATTATGGTTCTTCACCCTCAAAATGGATCTTCATCATTGGACCTTGGATTTTCATCCTTAGCATCGGATCT
The DNA here is from genome assembly GCA_947685225.1 of Garcia nutans. NCBI lineage: Eukaryota > Viridiplantae > Streptophyta > Magnoliopsida > Malpighiales > Euphorbiaceae > Garcia > Garcia nutans. The sequence goes on from CANTUV010000013.1 coordinate 8,584,643, forward strand.
TTACCTTTGAAAATGGATCTTCATCCTTGGAGATCGGGTCTTCACCCTTGTAAATGGATCTTCATCCTTGGAGATCGGGTCTTCAACCTTGTAAATGGATCTTCATTCTTTTGAACTTCGGGTCTCTAATTGTAAATGGATCTTCATCCTTTAAGTTCAGGTCTTCACCCTTGAAAATGGATCTTCATCCTTGGGAATCAGGTCTTCACCCTTGAAAATGGATCTTCATCCTTGGAAATCGGGTCTTCACCCTTGAAAATGGATCTTCATCCTTTGGACTTAGGGTCTTCACCCTTTGTAAATAGATCTTCATCCTTTGAGATCAGGTCTTCACCCTTGAAAATGGATCTTCATCCTTGGAAATCGGGTCTTCACCCTTGAAAATGGATCTTCAACCTTTGGACTTTGAGTCTTCACCCTTTGTAAATGGATCTTCATCCTTGGAATTAGGTCTTCACCTTTGAAAATGGATCTTCATCCTTGGAAATCGAGTCTTCACCCTTGAAAGTGGATCTTCATCCTTTGAGATCAGGTCTTCACCCTAGAAAATGGATCTTCATCCTTGGAAATCGGGTCTTCACCCTTGAAAATGGATCTTCATCCTTTGCACTTCGGGTCTTCACCCTTTGTAAATGGATCTTCATCCTTGGAATCAGGTCTTCACCTTTGAAAATGGATCTTCATCCTTGGAAATCGGGTCTTCACCCTTGAAAGTGGATCTTCATCCTTTAAGCTAGATCTTCATTCTTGGAAATCAGGTCTTCACCCTTGAAAGTGGATCTTCATCCTTAGAGATTTGTCCTAAATTGGCTTCAACTCTTTTAGCTGGACTGATCTTTTATCTTTTGCATTTTCATTCTTTTGATAGTTCTGATGTTCCATTCTTTTTGTTCTTCCTTTGCACTTTTGCAAAGCAAAAGATTTCAGCCATTTTTTTAGCTAGCCTTCATATCTTCTCCTTGCCCCCCATAATTTTTCTATGCGGGCTCTAATTCATGTTTGACTTGTCTAGCTTTTCACACAAACACGTATTTCTTCTTTTGCAAAATTACTGGAACTTTCTCAAGTAATAGGCTTGCCATGCCCCCTTGATTCAATATCTTCTTTTGATTCTTTACTTCGCAGGGTATTTGTTGTTCACTTTGATAAAGAATAGACAATACAATACAAGAAAATGCAATGTGATATGCTCATGTATGCATGATATGCATGAATGATACTTACAGTCATTCCATCAACTCACAGACTGAGGTCATCAGCAGAAGTGTTCTCATTGGTTCCTTTCAGATGCTCGTTCAGGTCTTTCTTTGGAATGACAGGATGCTTCACATTTATGGCTTTTATCTTCAAGATGTTGAAAATATGAATAATGGAGGCCCCAAACAGCAGAGATGCATCCATTTTAAAGCATGTCAGTTGGTAGCTTCTTCATAACCTTGCCAATAATCATTTCCTTTGCCCAATGTGTCCTTCAAGGTTTGATAGTTCAACATACTCCCCTTAACTTGAAGTCTTTGTAATAAATTTTTTTTTTTGAATTTGAAATCAAATGTTGGCTTTGCCAAATTAATGTCAATATACCTTAGGACTTGATTTTTCCAAATTAACATATCTATAACATGAAAACCCTAGTTACCGTACTAAACTCGGGAATCATTTATATTTAAGCAAGAATTGTTGCACTTTAGATAGGCACATACACATTACTTGGCCAAAGGTTTCATTGAGTTTAAATGTTGTCTATCTCATATGCATGCTTATCTAAACAATCTCCACTAATAGACTTTACCTACCAAGAGAGACCAACAGGTCTTTGATAGGCTTGAAATGGGGTCTATAAGGGACATGGGTTAAATGAAGGCCAGTTTGAGATTGGAGCTGGTGTGACACAATGGACAAACCTTCACATTACAAACTTCTTATTTGAACTTTAGGCAGCTGGGAGCAATCTTGCTGGACTCCAAATTCCTTCTATATTTTCTTGGCATTAATCTGGATCTTGATTAGGATAGTCTTTGCCCTTGCAAAAAGTTTGAGACCCAAATTCGTTTCTTTTCTTCTTTTCAATTTTCTTTCTCTTTATTTTTCTTACTCTTCCCTTTTCTTTCTCTTTATTTTCCTTACTCTTCCCTTTCTTTGAGCATTTTATCATTTTGTCCTTCTTCCTTGTGGGACTGTCAAGTACAGAACTTTCAGGAACTGGATGGTCTTCCTCCTTTTTTTTTCCTCCAATTTTTGATAGAATCTTTGGTTGGGTTGGACCAATTCAAGTCAAACTTTCCTTATAAAGCAAATGGAAGCCTTTTGCTGCTCTAGGTAAAAGAGAACTCAGTTGGCTTTCTGAACCGCCTTTTTAGGTTTTATCTTTTTTTATCTTTTTGTCCTTTTTTCTTCTTTTTTTTCCTTTTCTTTTCTTTTTTCTCTTCCCTTTTTTTTTGTTTTTTGTTTTTTTTTTGTTTGGTTTTTGTTTTTTTTGTTTGGTTCTAGCTCTAAAAGAGTTGTCTTGTTTGTACTAACTCGGGCTTCCAATAATGGATAAGTGGAATAACAATAATCTTCTTTAACAGGGATAAATCATTTGCTATTCTAATGTTGTCTTGATATATTAGAAATATTAAGAAAACTTCAACTACCCTTATGGTCTTGAGAACTTCAACTATCTTCATGGTATTGAGAACACCAACTATTTTTACAGTCTTGGCTATGCATTCCATCCTTGATCTTCTTGCCTCTTCATCTTACTGATCATAAGACTTGTAAAAAGTATCACAATAGCTCAGGGTAAGTTATTGGGATTTGTATGCCAATGAAAAGAAAGCTAAAATTTTATGAAGGCTCAAAGGGACAACTAGGGATTTATATTTAATAGGGTGGATACAAGTTGTTGGCTAACCAAAAAATGCTTAGATCATTTCTCCCTTACATAAGCAGAGTTCAATTTCTCGAAAGTTTGTCAAAGCTTGTTCTAAGACTGACTAGGACCTAGACAAAGGTAATTATGCAGAAGCCCTCTCTAAGTAAGCATACACAACTCAATGCTATAAAGCAATTCCCTCACCTAGTAAAGTCATTCAAGTCATGATGCATAAATATATTGATTCATGAATCATCAAGCTAGATTCCTCATTGGTTGAGCACCAAAATGAACAAAGACCAACAAAAATTTTGATGAATGTGATTTATTCAAACAAATTTAAACTTGAAAAACAAGATTCTTCCAATTAAATATTAAAGAAAATAAAATTGAAAAGCAACATTCAAGCTAAGGAATGTTTGTTGAGTTTAAGCTTCTTTTCCTTTCACATCTTCAATATTTCCATTTTGAAAGGATGATAAAACAAAATCTTCTTCTAATCCTTTTCCTACCATGAAGGTTGCTGGTGGTGGCACCCTGTTGAACCTTGGAAATGGATTACCTTTGGTATTAGGCTTATCCGGCTCAGGCAACTTTCCATTATCAATTAAATTCTGGATCTCATACCTCAACTTCATACAGTTGTCCATTTTGTGTCCCTGCCTTTGATGGAATTGGCAAAATGCATTAGTATCAAAGTTAGGTGGAAGAGGATTAGGCAAAGGATGAGGAGTCAAGGGTTGTAACAATCCCTTCTTTTATAGCTTATTGAGAACCCAAGACAGTGGCTTCCCTACTTCTTAAAACTGTCTCATTCCTCCTTCACTAGTGGCATTAAAATCAACTTCTTTTTGTGTGCTTTGATTGCCCGACTGATAGTTCCCTTTCTCATTCCTTTTTATTTAAAAGTAATTCTTCTCCCTTTCCCACTCTTCAATTTGTAGACCAGCTTTGAGAAGATCTTTGAAGTCCCTTATAAGGGTGTGAGATAGCCTTTCACGGAGGTTAGGCAGGATGCCTCTGACGATCATCCTTATTTGATCATATTCATCGAGCCTTTTCTTGAGCAAAGCAACCTTATTTCTCCACCTTTTCACATAGTCCATAAAATTCTCATTTGGCCTTTGTCTAATGGACTCAACTTCCATTAAGGTAACTTCCAACTCGACATTATACCCATATTGCTTAATGAAAGCCTTGTACAACATGTCCCAATCTTTTTGAGTACTTTCTTTTAAGGTGTTGAACCAATTTTGGACAACAGGGTCCAGTGAGAGCATGAAATACCTCAGAGTTTGAGTTTTAGTAGCTCGAGCAGACTACATGGCAGTTATATACTACTTCACACGGAGATGGGGGTTTCCATTTCCATTGAACTTTGCGAAGGAAGGCATCTTGAACTTATAAGGGACCTCCTCATCTTGTTCAAATAATTTGTCAGCTTTGGACATTTCTTCGGTTTTCAGTTTCTTCTCAAATTTCTTTTCTAAATCAGTGATCATCTTTTCAACATCAGAAGTTTCGATTTTCTCTAAAGCTGATCTTTCAACAATCTTTGGTTCTTTCTTCTTGTCTTGAGGATCTTGGTAGTATTGAGCCCAATCATTATCGTCATCAATGATCACCTTTTCACCATCAAAAACCACTTCACCAAATTTAGTCTTCCCTTTGTCCTTTGGCTTCTTAGTGCTAGCAGATGCTTTGGCATGATTTTCTAAAATTGTAGTCAATTGGTTCTTCATGGTCACAGTTAGGGCCTCTTTTACTTCTTCCATCTTGGCATTGAGGGTTTCATCCACCATTCTTTGAATTTGTTCGAGTTCCATTGCTTTTGGCAAGCAAGTGATTTAGTTGCTACTAGATTCTTCGTCTCAGCATAGGTTGGATTGTTGTAAGCTTTTGAACTACCATAATCCAGGGTTGTGAGCCAGAGAGGATCAATGATATGAGATGCAAATGCATGTATGCATGTATGCATAAACAATAGACAAAGAAAAATTAGGACGTTCCTTCCAACCTTGTAACATCCACACACAAATGGCGAGTCTCTTTTCCTATGTATATGGTTAACAAAATACCAACAAGGGGTACCTTGTTTTTGAATATTTCCCTTGGACGTTTCAACCAATAGTTATATTTTAGAAAATGAAAAATAATTCATAATAATTCCCATTAATTAGGTTTTAATCCATTCAACCAACTATGCTATATTAGATTAAAACTAAATTAAGAGGTTCATTATAGATAGATTTCTCATTTGAAAAAGTAACTAATGGTTCATGCCAAAAACAAGCCCATGATTAATTATTCTTAGTATAAACTAGGCTCATAATTGATTTTTAGTATTTCGTAATTGACCTAAATAATTTGCAAGCTCTTTGTAAGGAAAGGTTGGATAAAAATAATTTTATTTCTAAGCCCATTGTAAAAATATTTAAAAAAAAAAGGATTTTGGGCTTAGTATTTGGGCCATGAGCAAAAGAACTTTTGATTTGTTTTTAGAAAAGTTTTATTTCCAAAGACCGTCTTGAAATATTTTTTGAAGATAGCTTTGGTCTTTTGGATTTTAAAGAAAAATTTATTTGAGCTTGCAAATGTACTTGGCTCATATTAGAAAAAGAACAAACCAAATAAGTAATGATTTAAGCCAAGATAAATTAACCATAGTCAAACAACATGCATTTGGGGTAAAACCTAAGGAAAGTAACTAGGCCAATTACATGAGCATTAGTCTTTGCGTAAAAGGCTTAGGTTCCCATAGCAACTATATACCAAAAGGGACGAGGTTATGAGTGGTTATGCCATGCTCAATCTCCATACCTTGAGTGAAAGCATGGTATCCCTTACATGACACAACACAGGTAACACGAGCATCCTAACTCATGCACACGATGCAATCTAATATGATGCAATGGATAATATCATTATAAGAAAGAATAGAATAATATAAAGACCAACAAATCAACTTCTCTTATCCCCAGTGGATTCGCCACTGTGAGCGGGGATTTTTGCCCCCACTCCAGGTGGAATGGTTCTTGCGACTTTGGCACTTTTTAGGCTCGGGGCCTTAGAGAGCACGGACCTAGGTCCGGAAAAAATGGAGTCGCCACCTAGATGGGCTGGGCCAAAAAAAAGGGGTGGATGACTAGATTCCTAAGGCACCCCCAATCCCCTAATGTGGGGAAGGTGAGAATTGGTCCAGCACACCCACAACGCCCAGTTCATTGGAACCGACCTCCTTTACAGGTCTTAATATTATAGAATTCTTATGTATAACAATATTATCCATATTACATTCAACAATTGAAATAAAGCATCGTTATATTAAAATCAAAGCAATGTCCAAACAAAGCAAATAAATGGACACCCACCCGGGGATGGAAACATGTCCTTATATCATCCATGTCTAAACTAATAGGACACCCACCGAAAGGTAGAAACATGTCATTTACTTTGGTCCAAAATATAAAAGCAATTTAATTTACATGATATTTAAATAATGATGTACCCACAAAGTGGAAACATACCTCTTATAACATTTGGAAATAAAAAATAAATCGATAAAAGTAAATAACCATTCATAATAAATAAATCATTATCAAAGATATTAAACATCAATCAAAATATATAATAAGCATTCATCCATGATAAATTAAATAAATCAAGCATTGAAATTAAATAAATCAAAGCATATAATAAACTAAATAATCAAATCTAAAATTAAATAAAGCAGTAAATATATAATTTAGGGTTCGCATCTTAAAATAGGATTTTAGAATTTTAGTTACTAAATTAGGGCTTTGGAAAAATGAAAGTTAAATACGCAGACTCATAATAAACAAATGAATATTGACCCCTTCGATAATCCCATACGGTGGTCCCGCTAGCCGGTTAGCGGGCGGGGGTGAAGGGGGCAGCGCCCCAGAAAATTTTGGAAATTGGTTTTTAGGGTTGTAAGTTTTGGTGTTGAAAATTAAGATTTTAGGGTTTAAATTAACTAGTTTGGGGTTTTAAAACCTTCGTTTGTTAGTTCTACCAAAAATTGCTTCTTGGATGAACAAGGACAAAGGCAAGGTTGCTGCCTTTGATAGCTTGATTGCTTTCTTCCTTCTTCTCTTCTAAAAAGTCTGATCAATTTGTAAAGTTCCAGTTCAAAATCCAAGTCCTAGTCCAAAGTCCGATTCCTCCTTTTCTCCTTTTTTTCTTTCTTTTCTTTCTGTGTTTTTTTTGTCTTATTTATAGGAAATTTAGATGATTAATTTTATTGTTTAAGGAAACTGTATTTACTTAGGAAAAGAAAACCAAAACCAAATAGAATTTGGTTTCAAAAAAAATTGCGTTGGAAAAATTTTGCTGGCGAAAACTGCGTCGGGCTACAAGGGGCTACGAGCGCTGGCAAAAAATTGCGAAGGGCAGGCTGCGGGCCATTTCGTCCACTGTTTTCGGCGATGAATTTTTTCGTCGCCGATTTTTATTTTTATTTATTTGTTTATTATTATTATAATAATTTTTAAAATTTATAAAAAATAAATACTAAAACAAATATTATTTAATTAAGATAACACAAAAATTATTTTGGACTATAAAAAATAACGGACTAGACTGGGTCAAAAATTAAGGGTCTACAGGCTTCCATTTTGAATTAAATTTTACAATTAAGTTTGAAGAAATTTATTAGCTTTGATACCAATTATTATCCCAAACTAGCAACAAAGAAAGAGGGGGGGTGAATTGGTTGATATGAAGAATGATGGTAAATTTTAAATCTCAAAAACAAGATATGAAAAGATGTAGATGAAGATGAAGCAAAGTAGAGTAGAGAAGAAAGAACACAAAGAGTTATAGTGATTCGGATTTACCTCAATCCTACATCCACCTTCTTAACAACTTGTTAAGGTTCCACTAGTCTTAAGTTTTTACAAGCTTAACTCTAACTTGGTGTTTTCCCTAGCTTACACCAAACTATCACAACGGTTTGAGATCAATCCTCACAACCATTACAAGAGTTTTCCCAGGCTCACTCTCACAACCTAAGTGTTTCTAAGCTCATAGTCAAACTTTTGATGGTGTTTAATGCTTACACCCAACACTCTAAGATTTTTGATGTTTGATCTTTTGATCTTTAGACAAGTGTGAGCGGGAATTTTTGCCCCTACTCTCGGTGGAATGGTTCTTGCGACTTCAACACTTTTTAGGCTCAGGGCCTTAGAGATCACAGACCTAGGTCTGGAGAAAATGGAGTCGCCACCAGGATGGGTCGGGAAAAAAAAAGGGGTGGATGACTCGATTCCTAAGGAATCCCCAACCCCCTAATGGGTTTGAAAAGTTGGGTATGTGTGGGGAATGTGAGAAATGGCCCAGCACCCACACAACGCCCGGTTCATTGGAACCATCCTCCTTTACAGGTCTCAATATTATAAAATTCTTAAATATAACAATATTATCCATATTACATGCAATAATTGAAATAAAAGCATCGTTATATTAAAATCAAAGTAATGTCAAAGCACAACAAATAAATGGACACCCATCCGAGGATGGAAACATGTCCTTACATCATCCATGTCTAAACTAATAGGACACCCACCAAAAGGTAGAAACATGTCCTTTACATTGGTCCAAAATATAAAAGCAACTTAAATTACATAGAAATTAATTAATGAGGTACCCACAAAGTGGAAACATACCTCTTACAACATTTGGAAATCAAAATAAATCGATAGAAGTAAATGACCATTCATCATAAATAAATCAAAGATATCAATCAAAATATAAAATAAACATCCATCCATGATAAATTAAATAAATCAAGCATTGCAAATAAATCAAAGCATATAATGAACTACATAATTAAATCTAAAAATAAAGCAAGTAAAGATACAAATTAGGGTTTACTGTTTCAACTTAAAGTTCTTTAATTAACATTTAGGGTTTTGGGATTTTAGTATTATTATTATCATTTGTTTAGGCTACTATAAGTTTTAAGAGAATTAAAATGGATTAGGGTTTCATGAATCAAATTAGGGTTTAGGGGTAACATTATGAAATTAGGGTTTTAGAATAATTAAAACATTAGGTTTATAATTCTTGGTTACTGGAATGTTGTTTTGGGTTTACTGTATTGAGTTTGAATGTTTAGGTTTATAAGATTTTAAGGTTTTAAGGATTAGGGTTTAGGAAAACTAGGGTTTACGTATTAGTTTTGAGGGAATTAGGGTTTACTGTTTTGTTTTGGAGTTGAAGAAAATAGTTTAGTTTTATAAAGTAATTATGATTTTTTAGAAACTGTAAAGTGGGTTTAGAGTTTGGATATTTAACAAAACATTTGGAAATTTTGGAAAAGAATTAGAAGAAAACAGTTTAGGGTTTTTAAGAGCTTTTGGAGATAGGAAAAATGATATAAGGTTTTTAGAAATAAAAGAGTATTTTATAGGGTTTTTGGAAATAGAAGGAACAATTTAGATTTTTAAGGTTTTAAAGAAATAGGTTAGGGTTCTTAAGTTTTAGAAGAAATAGAAAAGTAATTTTTAGGGTTTTTTAGAATAGAAGAAACAATTTAAGGTTCTAAGGTTTAGAAGAAATAAATTAGGGTTCTAAGGTTTTTGGAATCAAAAGAAACAATTTATTAATTTTCAGTGATTGAAGCTACTTTAAGAAAATTAAACAAAAAGAGATTAGATTCAAACCTTCGTTCGTTGGTTCCACCAAAAATTGCTTCTTGGATGAACAAGGACAAAGGCAAGGTTGCTGCCTTTGATAAATTCTGAATTGCTTGCTTATTGCTCCTCTCAAATCTAAAGTTCCACTATCCGATCTTAATTCAAAGTTTTTTTTTCCAAAAGTTCGATCCCTTTTCTGCATATTTTTAGTGTTATTTATAGGAAATTTAGAAGATTAATCCCAATTGGTTAAGGAAACTATAATTAATTAGGAAAAGAAAACCAAAACCAAATAGAATTTGGTTTCAAAAAAAATTGCATTTGAAAAATTTTGCTGGCGAAATTTGTGACAGGCTACGAGAACTGGGCGGCTGGCGGGCTTCCAGGCCATTTCGCCCGTAGGAAATTCTTGCGGGCGAAATGGCCCAAGGCCATTTCGCTTTCGGCGACAAATTTTTCATTGCCAATTTTTCCATCACTGATTTTATTTTAATTTTATTATTTTTTTAATTTATTATTATTTTTATTTTTAAAAATTATAAAAAATAAATACTAAAATAAATACTATTTAATTAAGATAACACAAAAATTATTTTGGACTATATAAAATATATTGGACCGGACTGGGTCAAAAATTAAGGGTCTACAACAAGATAATAAAAAATGCAGTTCAATGAAATTACGATAATAATCAAAGTATTCTCCAACCATAAAAATTAATTTTAGTGTGGTATTTATAGCTATTTGGCTTAAACTAGCCATTTGATGTGGTTCCCACATGTTTATTACTTGTCTTCTACTAATTCTGTGGTCAGAGCTCGGTGGGCAATGAATATTTTTATTTATTTATAAAAATACATTTTAAGTTTTCAAAATATTTATTTTTGAATTATAGAAATTTTTGGAAAGACTGTGAACTGTAGCATGCTTAAATTCTATATGCGTATCTTACATATTTCAAGTGTGTGTATTATACATATATGGGTGTTAAGGACTCTGTTATACCATGTGTCTGAGCTATAAGTGCACTTGTCATGATCAAAGTGATAAGTAGAGTATCATTCCCACGAGGAGGGTAATTCTAAGAACCAAATAATTAAACTAGTTATTATTTGGATAACAAAATTTTTTCCTTTGATTAAACTAAACTTAAATAACATAAATTAAATTCTAATAATTTCAAGCGTAGGGTTAGGTCACCTTTATTGATTTGTTATGGTTTTCCAAAGTATTGATTTAATTTAGTTTCCCTTTTGATTATTAGTTAGATTCTCCTAAATCAAGTTTTAGTATCTCTCAAGTACTAAAATGAATATCAATTTAATCCTTACGTCTACTCTCATGATCATAAGTAATTAAACCAATTCATTAGGTTTTGTGAGAATCTTGAATCAACCTTTAATTGTTAACCTTATCTCTAAGTGAAAACTTATTTAAAATTGTAATTTCCTTAGACTAGTGTTATGATCCCATCACACAACGTCTCAGTTCAATTAATTATTGGCTAGATAACTAAAGAATTATGATTAAAAATAACAAAAATAATCAAGGATAAACTAAATTAAATCAAGTAAGCATTTATTATTCCATAACAATTCAATATAAGGGACCAATCCTAAATAAGATTAGTTTTTTATAATTGAAATAAAAAAACTGCAAATATTAAAGACAATAATTGAAAACATAACTTAATGAGAAATAAAGATCAAACTCTATTTCTCTTGAATTGAAAAGAATCCCACATAGAACTTTGAATTTCTTCTTGAGCCTAGTTTCACTCCTCTTCTCAAAGAAAAACTAGAATTTTGCCTAATACAAACTATATTCAAAACTTTAATGAAATCTTGGATCACAATTCAATCTCTCTTCCTCTCTTAAACCATGGGAGGATGTATGTTTATATAGAGTTCATGGAAGCTTCTTGGTGGAGATAAGTGGGCAAATGCTAGAGTACAACTTATTTACAGCTGTTTGGTTCTTCAATTTTCAACTTTTTTTTGGCTTAAAGTCATAAATTTCAGCCCCATGGTCATGGCATATGAGTGCCACGGTCATGGCCTGAGTTAGAATGGACTGTTTTGAGCAACTTTTTAGCTGTAAATGGTGGCTAGGTAGATCTCGGGCGTGTTGTTTGAATGCCATGGTCGTGGCTTTTTAACACAAGCTACAAACTCTGACTTTTCTTCCTTCTCTTCTCTTAGATAGTAGGCAAACTAATCCCATGGGCATGGCCTTGGATTGCCACAACCATGGGTTTCATTTTGCTTTCGGAATTCATTTTTTTCTTCTTTACAGATTCAATTTCATGTCTAGGGTCGTGGCCTTCAAGAGTCATGGCGTGTATTTTCTTCATTTTTGCATACTTTTCTTCAATTTTGTACCATTTATCATTAAAAACCTTGTATCTTTCCCTTTCAAGCTAAAATTGAAGAATTCTAACTCAAACAAACAAAATCCATCAAATTCAATTTGAAAACAACTTAGATCATGGTTAGAATTATCCAAAATATTAATTAAAATTCCACTCTATCAAACTCCCCCAAACTTAAACCATTGCTTGTCCACAAGAAATTACAATTTATTACTATAGAATTTCTTATATGTTGAGTTTATATACAAAAATTTAAGCAATTAAAACTTTCAATAATTTAGATCTTAAATTTAGCTTCATAACTCTACTTACTTCATTCTCACCTATTTTGCTCAAGAAAATTAATTGATTGCAATAAATTACTAAACTTTGGATAAGTAAATATTCTTTTTATGGAAACTTTGCATATTCTCATATGCATATTTAATTGAGCTTTCTTCCCTAATTGACCTTACTAATTTAAGGAAAAGCAAAAGGACTTTTATTGGCTTATAATGGGGTCTATAAAGGTAAATGATAAAATACCGCTAAATAGAATAGGTTACTTATCTTTCAAAATTTTTTTCATATCGTTAAATGTATCTCTTGTACATGTGGAGAATCTTTTGGCTTTTGCTCATTGCTTGCCTCCTTTTCTTTTGACTTGGGGGATTATTATTATTATTATTATTATTATTATTATTATTATTATTATTATTATTATTTAATGAAATAACTATTATAAATTCCCCCTAACTTTAAACTTAGGAGTCTATTGTGGATTTTAATAAATATTTTCTATATTTATCCTCCATAATTGAGCAAATTGCATGAGAAATTCTATAAAAGATAATTAACCTTAAAAAAGATAGTTGTTTTGGTTATTTTGACAAAGAAGAACTCAGCTAAAAATTTTGGTTTAGGCTCAAAGGGGAACAAACTAGGGATAACGTTTAAAATTGGTGGATATTAGAATTTAGCTAGACAAATAAGGCCTATATCATTTTTCATCTATTTAGCAAAGTTTAATTTTACCTCAAAAGCTCTTTTAAACATGTTCTAGGCCTAGGCAAAAAAATAATGTGAATGGATATAAAATTTTATTTTCTTAATGTTCATAATCAATCACTTTCAATTAAATTTCAAAAGCTCATTTGGTTCAAAATCCATAAAATATAATTATTTGACCAACATTTTGACCTTCAATTGCAAAAAATTTTAATATATAAAATTACATTTAAAATATCTATTGTAACATCCAATAGTCATGCACAAAATCACATATAGTTCATATCCTCTTTTAATATTTCCTAAAAACACATATAAATAGTTAAAACTACATTTAATCACATAAAATCCAACATAAAACCCAATATAAAACTGGCACAAAAATACTTAATAAATTATTCAAAAACAAACAAACATTAAAATAAAACATAAAGTACCACATAGAAGTTTAATTTTGAAACCAAGTTGAGGGAAATTCCCCCAAACTTTAAATACCACTATCCTCAGTTGTCATTAGCATCAGATTGAGGAGGTTGTTATGGAGGTGGGTTGTATAATCCAAACTGGGTAAAAAAATATTGATATGATTGCTTAACCCAGTCATCTACATGGAGATTGTGCGAATCTCATTTTTGACACCTCCAAATCTCTACTCCATGCTATCAAATTGCTACTCCCAGGCATCATTCATGTGGTTCATCTAATTTTCAAAAGAACGAAGCCTGTTAGATAAATATTCAAAAGAATTTGTTGGAACTAAAGGATCAGCCTTGGATGGGCTAGGTGAATGGTGTTGTTCTGTAGGTTCCTCCAAATTATCCCCTTCTTTAAATAAATCGCCTTTATCTATTTCAATGTTGGCATCAGCAGGTCCTAAAACCACATAATGTCTACCCCTCTTTTCTGCTAATTTCATGGCCAGGATAGTACTCATATCAATGGTTGTCTTTTCAGGCACATGGGTAAGATGATCAACTCTAATATTTAAAAAATATGCAATTTTTGTGATTATACTACCAATAACAATTTTTTCGGATTGTTTAACAATTTCATCACAACTTTCGCAAACCAAACCCTCAAAGCACAGTAAAAGAAATGCATCTCCTTAGAATTTATAGAACTTTAACTTTCTCCTCTGCAAAAAATGGAATTAGCTAAGACAACATGAATGTATCTATGAAAAGGATTTGTAAAATTGGAAGCTTTAGAGATTTTGCTATTAAACCTAACTAATCCACCTAATCTAGTCCAAGTCTCCTTTTCATCAAATCCATCAGTTTTCCCACTAGTACCTTGCCTGTCGACTAAGCCAATTGCATCTACAAATTCAATCATACTTCAATTATATTTTTGATTGGCTAGCCTTAATTCCACTTTTCCATTATAAGCGGCATTTTTATCTGGTGAAATAAAGTTAAAGGCACTTAAAAATTCTAAAGTCAGTTCAGCATAAGTGGGAAAATGCATTGAAGAAAAAAGAATCCCATGTCAGTGAACATTTTCAATAAAACATAATTTCAATCCAATTTTCTAATAACATCTCCATCAATAAAATGGAAAGGAATAATTTTTCTGGAACTAAGTTCATGGTACCTTTTTCGTTGAACCTCATCGCGAAAGGAAATTTTCGGGTAGCTATTGGGAATTTGAGGAGGTAGTGGAGATGGAGTTGATGGTGATGATTCTTCTTGTCTCCTCCATTTTTAACTTTCTCCTCTTGATTTCTTTGCAAAAGTCTTGCTTCTTGGCATTTTGGATTGATTGATTGATGAAAATTGAGTTTAAAAGTAGTATTTGGGCGTGAGTTGAGAGGTTAAGGTCGTGGGTTTGAATGTGAGCGGCTAATGTTTGTAAAAATGAAAGTAGAGAGAAAATATAATGTTTATATACTAATAGATGTGCCACAGGCATAGCCCTTTATGTCACGGTCATGGTGTTTCTTTTGACTAGTCAAATAGCCTTGTAACTTCTCCATGTAGTTTTGAAATGTATGCCACGGGCGTGGCTTTTGATTGCCATGGTCGTGGGATCTGTTTTGCCTCTGCCATTTCATCTTGAAAGCATTCTTGTAAATTGGCAGTTTCAAGTTCAATGCCACAAGCATGGGCCTTCATAAGCCACAATCGTGGGGTCTATTCAACCACTGCAACTTTAAAATTTTTAACTCTCTATAATTTTTACATCTTTAAATTGAATCCCATGACCATGTTGATGATTCACCATGGCCATGGCCCCTATTTTCCTTCGATTCCTCATGGTTTTGTAGTCCAAATTACCTAAACAATAAATTTAAAACAATATTAACTATAATACTTATAGAAATTCAATCCAAACTAATAAAAATAAATAGAAATATAAAATTTATTAGGTTGCGTCCTAAAAATCACTATATTTATAGTCGATAGCTTGACTTTCTCTGCTTAAAGGTTTATTTGTTGAAATGATAGACACTTCCAATGTCTATTGGTTCACCAATATAATAGGCTTCAACCATTGGCCATTTACTTTAAAAGTTTCTCTTCCTTGATTTTGAATTTCTACTGCACCATAAGGATAAACTTTTACAATTTGAAATGGTCCCGACTAACGAGACTTTAATTTTCTAGGAAAAAGCCTTAATCTTGAATTTTACAACAAAACTTGTTGTCCTCCATGGAATTACTTTGGTTAGATAAACTTAACATGCCATGCTTTAGTTTTTTACTTATAAATTTTGGCATTCTCATAAGATTGGAATCGAATTTCATTCAACTCACTTATTTGCATAAGTCTTTTATGTCCGGCTACCTTTAAGTCCATGTTTAATTGCTTGATAGCCCAATACGCTTTGTGCTCTAGCTCAATTAGTAAATGACATGCCTGTCTAAAGACAAGTCGATAAGGTGACATACCAATTGGAGTTTTGAATGCTATTTTGTAAGCCCAAAGTGCATCATCTAGTTTAAGAGGCCAATCTCTTCTTGAAGCGCTAATTTTTTTTTTCCAAAATCCATTTAAGTTCCCTATTAGATATTGTAACACCCTTATACCCTATATACGTACAATACATATTCCCATCATATGTTAAATATACATATACGGTACAAAAATATCATAGATAATGAAATAAGCATTTTTCATAAAAATCTCTAAAAAAAATCGCCAAAGTTTTGTATGTAATTTGGACGTTCCCAAAATTCAGCAAAACACAACCTGCATCAGAAAACACTCCCAAATAATTTCAAATCACCATTTCACCCAAAATCCATAATTTCACCAAGTTTCTCAAACATATATATATATATATATATAATTTAGAACACATTTAAACCCCCATTTTAAATAACTTAACCCAAACATTCTTTATAGTTTACAATACATAAAATAAAAAACATGATATAATATGCATAATACCCAAATTATATATTAACAAAAAATATATACATGCTGCTGACAGTATTTCTGATTTTGATATCAACTCTACAAGCACAACTGCAACTCTAGACCCGACCTGGTCTAGAAGAACTCTCCGGCTCAGCCGAATCTACCCTGTCACTTGCACGATGTAAACAATCGTGCTAAGCCAAAAGCCTAACGATACAAACTCGATAACAATAAAACTCAAATTCAATGCCAATGCACAATGCATATGGATATCACATCATTCCATTTTCTCATACTTTTCAAATATTTCACAATCAACAATTCACATAAAAACAAACACAAGCATGGGCCCAAAGATAACTAATATGTTATTCAAATTCTAGAGTTACTATTTTGATCTATAATGACACCATATGTCTAGCCCCGAAGGTAAAATATCAATGTAATAGTCCAATTAGGTCTAAGCATTCAACCCAGTCTTTTCACCCAGCTCAATTTCAAGGACTTATTTCTAAGGCTTATGACCTGGTCTTTTCACCTTAAAAAATATTTTCACAGTGACGCACAGTGTCTAACCCATAGGCAAATTATAGTGATGCCCAGCATCTACCAAAGGCAAGTGACGTCCAACGTCTAGCCCAAAGGCAAATCATTGGCATGCTGCCAAACACAGAACTCTAAAAATTGAATAACTTACTAGGCACACAATTTATTCACATTTCTCATTATCAATCTCTCTCTCATTGTCACATAATCAAGCTAGGCACATTGCCTTATTTTTTTCATATTTTTCTCACTTTTCTCATTTTTCTTATTTATATCAATATCAATTCATTTCATTATATTTCCACATATCTCATTACATTATGCCACATTTTTGCATTTACAACACATTACCCAATTACTTTGGGTATTTCCACATAATTCAGATATTAATCACATTTAATGTAATCTAGCCAATACCAATGGCTTTTTAACATTGCACTTAATGAATACACAACAAATGGCATTACCCAAACACTTTGGATCATTTTCACATAATACACATATTTCACATTTTACAAAATTTAGCCATTATCAATGGCTTTTCACAATGCATTTAATACGTATATGACATTACAAATGTCATAGCACATTATTCATACATAACCAATATATTAACTAGCTTAACACATTTTCTAACCAAAATGTGTTAAGCCCAAATGTCATGCAAACATAACCAATGTATTCAAAGTTTGTACTTACCTCAAATAGCAACCAAAACAAGCTTAAAACAACTTCCAATCCTATTCTTCCAACTTGCCCTTCACCACTTGGATGAAGCAAATCAACCTTCCTCAATGCCTAAACCAAATGTGATAACAAATAATCATTTAGTATCACATTTGATGGCATTTTAAATATTAAACCATAATTAAATCCCATACAAGAAAATATCCAAAAGTTAAGGCTAACATCACTTTTACTTTGGATTCTCATACTAGGCCATTCATTTTAATATAAGTTTATTTATATTATTAGAAACATATTTTAATACATTTAAATCATTTATATTACAAAAGCACACTCTTATACACAAAATCCTAAAATGGCATAACCATCCCCCATTGAAGGTTTTATATTCCAACACAATCCATTAATCATTTTAAGCTTATATTCATCACTTATATCACCAAACAACAAGATTAAACCAATAAAATTATACAATTCAACAACTTTGGAAAAATCATTTTCCAAAACTCTAAATCACACTTCCATTCTCAAACTCCAACCAAACACAACCAAATCCAATATTTGACTTTAAAATACTTGTTTAAGCACTAAAACAACTCATTTAGAACCAATTTGCAAAATTAAAAACTGTGATTTCTCAAACCCTAAAAGTCCATAACCCTAAATTCTCTCTCTTCACCATTCTTTATCCAAATTCAACCATTTCTTCAATCCAACCATAAAATCATTAATAACTACCCAAAATAACTGCATACACACCAATTCCAATAATTATAACATACTACTTAAAAATCCAACATCTCACATATTCAAAATTTTCATGGTAATCCAAAGAAAAAACTAAAGAACTTACTTTTTCAAGTGGAAATCACTAAAAATCCTCTTTCAACCATTAAAATCCTTCAATTCTTGGAGCTATGAAGAAGAAAAATCCTTGAGCTATCTCCTATGGTTGTTAGGCCAAGAAGAAGAAGACTATTTTTTTAATTTCTCTTTCCTTTCATCTTTTAATTATAACTATATATTTATATTATAATAATTTAATAATAAATAATTTAATTATTTATTAAAGAAATCAAAAGGCTAAAAATCTATCATCCATTAAAAAATAATTTATTTTTGAATTATTTTATTAATTTTAAATTTTTTAAAATTTATTTACAAAATTGCCATTGGACTTTGACTTTTCTTTTAAAAGGTGTTGACTTTATATGTTATGTATATTTTACATATATATATATGTTCCACTTTTTCAATTAAAATCTCTTCATTTTTCATTTAAAACCATTAATTTAATTTATCCTATTAAATTATATTTTATTTTATCAAATTTCTAAAAATTAAAAATTTTTAAAAAATTTTGGATATTACAATTCTCTACCCCTAAAATAAATTTCATCCTCAAAATTACCTGTTATGAAGTCTGGAACAATTGGGGATACTGACTCTGCATCTTCTGCTCACTCTCTCATGTTGCCTCCTCAGTGGCATGATTCCTCCAAAGGACTTTCACAAGTGGTACCCTCTTGCTCCTTAATTCTTTAACCTCTCGTGCCAAAATCACCACTGGTTCTTCCTTGTAAATCAAATATGGACTTACCTCAATGGACTTCACTGACAAAATATGAGATGGGTCAGACTTGGATCTCCGAAGCATCGAGACATGGAAGACATTATGAATTCGATCCAACTCAGGTGGCGAAGCTAGTCTATAAGCCACTGGACCAACTCTCTCCAACACCTCATATGGTCCTATGAAACAAGGACTCCATACAACCTCATTATCTCACTAATATACAGCTCAACCAACCTCTCAAGAGAATAATCCATCCAAACTGGAAGAAAATGAGCTGTCTTTGTCATCCGATCAACTATCACCCAGATTGCATCATGCTTCTTCTAGGTCAAATGCAGTCCAGTCACAAAATCCATCGTCACTCGCTCCCATTTCAACTCTGGCACTGATAAAGGTTGGAGCAACCCTAAAGGAACCTGGTGCTCATCCTTCACTCTCAGGCAAGTGAGACATCTGGATACAAACTCTACTATATCCCTCTTCATACCTAACCACAAATAATGTTGCTTCAAGTCCTGATACATCTTGGAACTCCCAGGGTGCATAGCATAAAGTGACTGATGTGCTTCCTCTAATATCATCCTTTTCAATTCTGCATCATCAGGAATCACAACCTATCTCTGTACCATAGACTGCCATCATCCCTCACATAAAAGTCTCCACTCTCCCCCTTCTGAAAAACCAACACAATCTTCTGGATTCTCTCATCTGCCAATTGAGCATCCCTAATATGATCCAACAAGATTGGCCTCAATTGCAACTGAGCCATCAAAGCACCATCATCACACGACTCAAATCTAGCATGCAACGCTCTCAACTCAACAAGCAATGAGAGCGAATAAGTAGTCAAACATGCTAAAGACTTCTAACTTAAGGGATCATTAACAACATTTACCTTACCAAGATGATAATCAATCAAACAGTCATAGTCTTTAATCAACTCTAACCACCAGCTCTGCTGAAGATTCAACTCTCTCTGAACACCCAGGTATTTCAAACTCTTGTGATTCACATAAATGAAACATTTTCCCCATATAAGTAATGCTACCAAATCTTCAAGACAAAAACTATGATTGCAAGCTCCAAATCATGAGTCGGGTAATTCAGCTCATGTGGCTTCAACTATCGAGAGGCATAAGCAATGACTCTACCCTCCTGCATTAGAACACAACCTAAACCACTATGTCAAGCATCACTGTATATCACATATGGTTTATCTTCCACAGGTAGGGTAAGGATAGGAGCCTGAGTCAATACCTCCTTCAGCTGTTCCAAACTCGCCTAACACCGATCTGTCCACACAAATCTAACTTCGTTCCGAAGCAATCTTGTAATATCACAAAATTTTAAAAATATTAATTTTTGAAAATTAATTTAATGATTTAAAAGTATATATATATAATTAAGTGAAAAAAAGGAAAAATGTGTATATGATATATATATGCAGATATACATAACATATACAACTCAATATTTTAATATGGGTCAAATGTTATTCTAATTATTAAAATATTAATTAAGTGGTTAGTGGAAGATGATATTTTTTATGTCTTAATTAAGTAATATGTTTTTACTTGGTGGAGAGTGAAAGTTAGATAATTGTGTGGTTATAAAGGAGATTAGTTGGATAAAGAGGACTTGGTGATTATCTTTATCTTCTTCTTTCTCCATTGGAGCCAGCTACCTCCATTAAAGGAAAAGAGAAATTTGCTTCTTGCTGACTTAAGTAATTGAAGGATTTTAATTGTTCAAGTTGGAGTTTTTAGGATTTTCTCCATATTTGGTAAGTTTCCAACTTGTTTCCTTGATTTTCTATGGAAGTTTGTATATGTGTTAATTGGATGTTTGGTGTAGCATGTGTTAATGGTTGTTATTGGTATGTTTGAAGTTCTTTTGGGTAGTTAACTATGAATTTAGGGTTACATTGAAGAAAAGGATAAGTTTGGTGAAGAGAATAAGAGTTTTGGGTTGTGTAACTTTTGAGTTGTGATGTCATGGTGTAATTGTGTATTTTTGCTTTTAATTGAGTTGTTTTGATGTTTACACAAGTATTTTATGGTATAATGATGGATTTGGTTGAGTATGTATAGAGTTGAAAAGGGTAATGAAAGATAATTTTGGATGGGACAATTATGTGCTGGCATCAGGATTTTTTTGCCTGACATGCCCGGTGACACGACCATGTCTTTGGGCATGTTGATGGTTCTGTTTTTAGTGTTGGTGACACGTGTAGTGACATGCCCATGTCACTGAGTGTGTCACAGCTTCTATAATGTTATAGTATTGACACATGTAGTGACATGCCCATGTCACTGAGCGTGTCATATCTACTATCTTGTAGGAGTTTTGGCATAGGCAGGGACACGCCCATATCTCTGGACATGTCTTATCAAATGTAATATAGAGCTTAGGACATGGTCATTGACACGTCCATGTAACTGAACGTGTCAAAGCTTCTGTGTTGTGGGTTTAGGGCATGGTAATTCACACGCCCGTGTTGTTGAGCGTGTCATGTGTAGAGTTTGCCCTAGATAGTTCTTTTCCGTATTTTACTTTGTGTATCTTACCCTTGTGTTGAATGGTTTTGTTTATACCTATAAGTGTATCACTAAGTGATTATTTATAATCACATTTGGTTTAGGCTTTGAAGAGACTTGAGTTACCCCAATCCAAGTGTTGAGGGATATCTTGGAAGAGGAGGTTGAAAGTGGTGTTTGTTGCTTTTAGAGGTAAGTACAAACATTGAATAATTGCTTATATTTACATGACATTGGGACTTAACACATTCGGTTGGAAAATGTGTGTGCGCGGGGATTTTTGCCCCCACTCCCAGTGAAATGGTTCTTATGACTTCGGCACTGTTTAGGCTCGGGGCCTTAGAGAACACGGACCTAAGTCCAAAGAAAAATGGATTCGCCACCCAGACGGGCTGGGAAAAAGAAAGGGATGGATGACTCGATTCCTAAGGAATCCCCAACCCCCTAATGGGTTCGAAAAGTTGGGTATGTGTGGGGAAGGTGAGAAATGGCCCAGCACCACCATAACTCTCGGTTCATTGGAACCAGCCTACTTTACAGGTCTTAATATTATAAAATTCTTAAATATAACAATATTATCCATATTACACACAATAATTAAAAGAAAGCATCATTATATTAAAGCAATGTCCAAACAAAGCAAATATATGGACACCCATCCAAGGATGGAAACATGTCCTTACATCACATGCCTAAATAGGACACCCACCAAAAGGTAGACACATGCCCTTTACATAGGTTCTAAAATAGAAAAGCAAATTAAATTACATGATGTTTAACTAATGAGGTACCCATCATGTGGAAACATACCTCTTACAACTTTTAGAAATCTAAATTAATTGATAAAATTAAATAATCATTCATCATAAATAAATCATTCATCAAAACTATTAATCAAAATATAAAATAAACATCCATCCATGATAAATTAAATAAATCAAGTATTGAAATTAAATAAATTAAAGTATAAGAAATAAATCAAAACATAATCAAGTATGGAATTGAATAAAGCAAATAAAAGTCTAATTATGGCTACTGTGACTTTTTATGGAATTAAAATAAATTAGGGTTTTATGTTTTAAAGGGTTGGTAAGACTCTTTGATTAACAAAAATAAGGTTTGAATAATGATATCATGAAACTAGGATTTTAAACACTTTAAAATACTTTAATTTGGGATTTTTGGTTATTGGGTTCCTAAGCTACTGTGTAAAATTTAGATTTTTATGTTTTTTAATGTTTTAAAAGGATTAGGGTTCATAAAAATTAGGGTTTAAGGTTTTAAAAGGCTTAGTGTTTATTATTTTGGGATTAAAAGTTGAATTTTGAATTTTAGGATTTAGAAGTAGGGTCATGGGTGGTGAATAATTTTTAGGGTTTTAGAAATCAATTTGATAATTTCATGAAGTTTTATGAATTTAAACAAATAAATTAAAGTTTTTATAAGTAGAAAAGATGTTTTAGAAGACTTTTTGAATGAAATAGAACCTACTTTAAAATTTTAAAAGAAGCAGAATTTACATCTTAGTTTTGTTGAAAAATATGTTCAATTAGAGTTTTAAGGTTTTTAAGAAGAAAAAATAACAATTTTAAGCATTTTAGAAGATAAACCAACGAAATAAGGTTTTTTTTTTTTGCTTTAGAAAAACTAAATTAAAGTTCAAAGGTTTTTAATTTTGATTTCATAGATTTGCTACTGTGTAAAAAAAATAATTAAAGAAAATTAATTAAGACATACCTTCTTTTGATGATTTCTCCAAAAACAATTCTTCTTGGATGAACTAACTCCAAAGACAAGCTTTTTTTTGCCTTTAAATCCTCTAAATCGTGCTACTGCTGTTCCAGAAAAAAGTTGAATTGAATTCCTTCTTTTCCTTCCTTGATTTGGTTTCAAATTTTCCAAACTCCTCTTGGATTTTTCCCTCCCCCTTTTTTAATTGTCTTTGGGTCCTTATTTATAGTGGTTTGAGATTGTTTATTCCTAATTAGTTAAGGTAAGTAATATTAATATAAAAAAAAAGAAACCAAAACCTAATTGGATTAGGTTTCGAAAAATTTGCACTGCCGAAAAAAATTCTGCCGCAGAAATCAGCGGCAGCACGCGCGGAGAGGGCCCGTAAGCTATTTCTCAGGCACAAAATTTCTGCGTGCAAAATAGCACAGTGATTTCGCCCGCAGGAATTTCCTGCGGGCGAAATGCCCACGGGCCCGCACGATATTTTTTCATCGCTGAATTTTTCGACTCCGATTTTTATTTTTATTTTTTGATTTTTATTTATTTATTTCTATTTTTTATTAAAAAAAATATTAGATACTAAAGTAAAAATTATTTTGGACCAATTAGACAACAAAAATCATTTTAGACTAAATAAAACATATTGCACCGGATTGGGTCAAAAATTAAAAGTCTACAGTTTGCCCTCTGCTTGAATGATCTGAAACCTTAGTGAAAGAGAGTGAAAAGCAATAAGACTTAATTTTTGATGAAACGATTGAGGTTTTGGGTTTTGGACCTAGTTCGAGTTCTGGACTCAAGGATAATTCTAGGTTCTGGACCTAAGGAAAATTTGGGTTCTAGACCCAGTTCGAGTTCTGGACTCAAGGATAATTCTAGGTTCTGGACCTAAGAAAAATTTGGGTTCTGGACCTGGTTTGAGTTCTGGACTCAAGGATAATTCTAGGTTTTGAACTTAAGAAAAATTTGGGTTTTGAACTCGGTTTGAGTTCTGGACTCAAGGATAATTCTAGGTTCTTGACCTAAAGAAAATTTGGGTTCTGGACCCGGTTTGAGTTCTGGATTCAAGGATAATTCTAGGTTATAGACCTAAAGAAAATTTGGGTTCTGGACCTGGTTCGAGTTCTGGACTCAAGGATAATTCTAGGTTCTGGACCTAAAGAAAATTTGGGTTCTGGACCCGGTTCGAGTTCTGGACTCAAGGGAGATTCTAGGTTCTGGACCTAAGGAAAATTTGGGTTCTGGACCTGGTTCGGGTTCTAGACTCAAGGATAATTCTAGGTTCTGGACCTAAGGAAAATTTGCATTTTGGACCCGGTATTGGGTACTTGGACCTGAGATTGATTTGATTTGGGTACTTGTACCAGAGATTGATTTGATTTGGGTACTTGGACCCTAGCCTGGGTACTTGGACCCGAGAATGGGTGCTTGGACCCGAGATTGAGTTTGACTGACCTTTTATCATTTGAGAAGTCTGACTGCTCCAGCTGTTTTATGCATTGTGATTCTTCACCATCAAAATGGATCTTCACCCTTTGAGATCGGGTCTTCACCCTTAAAAATGGATCTTCATCCTTTGAGATTGGGTCTTCACCCTTGAAAATGGATCTTCATCTTTTGAGATCGGGTCTTCACCCTTGAAAATGGATCTTCATCCTTTGAGATCGGGTTTTCACCCTTGAAAATGGATCTTCATCCTTTGAGATCGGGTCTTCTTTGTTCTTTCAAGATGGGAGTGACACGGCCAGTGGCTTGGCCGTATTACCTGGGTGTGTCAGCTTCTGTGTTTTTTCTTTGGTTCTTCTTTATTCTTGGCTTAGGATCAGACACGGCCAAGCTTGTGGCCATGTCATGTGACACGGCCAGTGGCTTGGCCGTGTCGCTTGCCAGTGTCACCTACTGCTTACCTTCTCTCTTTGCTTGGTCTTTCTTGGCTTTGTCCTTTAGGTGATACATGGCCAGTGGCTTGGCCGTGTCTCCTGCCCATGTCATGTTCTGCCAAGATTTCCTTTGAGGTGACACGACCAAGCTTGATTTGGCTTGGCCATGTCTTGCTTGATCCATGTTCTTCTTTCCTTGTTTTGATCTTCCAAGGGAGTTTTTGCCCTTTAACCACTTTTCCCTTGCAATTGCTTTTCCTTTTTTTCTCCAATTTTATTGGATCTTATATCCTCTCCTTGCCCCCCAAGGATTTTTTCTTTCATGCAAGCTTTGATTGATGTTTTTCTTGTCTAGTTCTTTGCATAAGCACGCATTTCTTCTCTTTGCAAAGTGACTGGGGCTTCCACAAGCGAATAGGCTTTCCATGCCCCCTTGATTCAATATCTTCTTTTGATTCTTTAATTCGCAGGGTGTTTGCTGTTCATTAAGGCAAGAAAGTGCGATGTAATATGCTCATGTATGCATGATATGCATGAATAATACTTACAGTCATTCCATCAACTCACAGACCGAGGTGATTAGCAGAAGTGTTCTCATTGGTTCCTTTTTGACGCTCGTTCAAGTCTCGCATTGAAATGATCAAAAGCTTTGCATTTGGCTTTTATCTTCAAGATGTTGAAAACATGAGTGGTGGAGACCCTAAGCAGCAGAGTCAGGGATGTATCCATTTGAAACTATTTTTCAGCTTGTCAGTTGGTAGTTTCTTCATGACCTTGCCAATAATCAATTCAACATACTTCCCTTAACTTGAAGGCTTTGTATGACAAAACACTCTTTTTTTTTGAATTTTGATTTTGAAATCAAATGTTGGCTTTGCCAAATTGATGTCAATGTACCTCAGGACTTGATTTTTCCAAATTAATATATCTATAACATGACAACCCTAGTTACCGTACTAAACTCAGGAATCATTTCTATTTAAGCAAGAACTGTTGCACTTCAGATAGGCACATACACATTGCTTGGCCAAAGGTCTCATTTGAGTTTAAATATTGTCTATCTCATATGTATGCTTATCCAAACTATCTCCACTAATAGACTTTACCTACCAAGAGAGATCAACAAGTCTTTGATAGGCTTGAAACGGGGTCTATAAGGGACATGGGTTAAAGTGGAGGCCATTTTGAGATTGGAGCTGGTGTGACACAATGGACAAACCCTCACATTACAAATTTCTTATTGGAACTTTAGACAGTTGGAAGCAATCTTTCTAGACTCAAAATTCCTTCTATCTTCTTGGCATTAATATGGATCTGGACTAGGACAGTTTTTGCCCTTGCAAAATGTTTAAGACCCAAATCTGTTTCTTTTCTTCTTTTCCCTTTTTTCCTCTTTATTTTTCTTACTCTTCCCTTTTCTTTCTCTTTCCTTACTCTTCCCTTTCTTTTATCATTTTGTCCTTCTTTCTTGTAGGAACTTTCAAGAACTGGATGGTCTTCCTCCTTTTTCTTTGATTTTGATGGAATATTTGGTTGTGTTGGGATCAATTCAAGTCAATCCATAAAATGGAAGCCTTTTGTTGTCTTAGGTAAAAGAGAACTCAGTTGGCTTTTTGAACCACCTTTTTAGATTTTATCTTTCTTCCTTTTCTTTTTTTTTCTTTTTTTTTTCTTTTTTTTTCTTTTTTTTGTTTTTTTAGCTCTAAAAAGAGTTGTCTTGGTTTGTACTAACTTGGGCTTCCAATAATGGATAAGTGGAGTAACATAAATCTTCTTTAATAGGGATAAATCATTTGTTACTCTGATGTTGATGTTGATATATTAGAGATATTAGGAAAACTTCAACTACCCTTATGGTTTTGAGAACATCAACAATCCTTATGATATTGAGAACTTCAACTATCTTCATGGTCTTGAGAACTTCAACTATCTTCATGGTCTTGAAACTTCAACTATCCTCATGATCTTGACTAATCATTGCTTTCTTTGATCTTCTTGCCTATTCATCTTAGTAATCATAAGACTTGTCAAAAGTATAACAATAGCTCAGGGTAGGTTATTGGGGTTTGTAAGCCAATAAAAAGAAAGCTAAAATTTTATGAAGGCTTAAAGGGACAACTAGGGATTGATATTTAATTGGGTGGATACTAGTTGTTGGCTAACCAAACAATGCCTAGATCATTTCTCTCTTAAATAAGCAGAGTTCAATTTTGCCTCAAAAGTTTGTCAAAGCATTTTTTAAGACTGACTAGGACCTAGACAAAGGTAATTATGTAGGAGCCCTCTCTAAGTAAGCATACACAACTCAATGCTATAGAGCCATTCCCTAACCTAGTAAAGTCATTCAAGTCATGATGCATAAATATATTAATTCATGAATTATCAAGCTAGATTCCTCATTGGTTGAGCACCAAAATGAACAAAGACCAACAAAAATTTTGATGAAAGTAATTTATTCAAACAACTTTAAATTTGAAAAACACAATAGTTTCAAAATATTAAATAAAGTAAGATTGAAAAGCAACATTCAAGCTAAGGAAAGTTCATTGAGTTAGGCTTCTTTTCCTTTCACATCTTCAACATTCTCATCTTAAAATGAGGATAAAACAAAATCTTCTTCCAATCCTTTTCCCACCATAAAGGTTGATGGTGGTGGCACTCTTCCAAATTTAGGCAAAGGGTTGTCTTTGGTATTGGGCTTATCCGCCTCGGGTAGCTTGCCACTATCAATCAAATCTTGAATCTCATTCCTTAATCGGGTACACCTATCAGTCTCATGTCCTTGAGTCTGATGAAATTGACAAAAAGCCTTAGTATCAAATTTTGGGGGAATGGACTAGGTAAAGGTCGAGG
Organism: Garcia nutans; assembly: GCA_947685225.1. Lineage (NCBI taxonomy): Eukaryota > Viridiplantae > Streptophyta > Magnoliopsida > Malpighiales > Euphorbiaceae > Garcia > Garcia nutans. The sequence continues at coordinate 8,612,690 of CANTUV010000013.1, forward strand.
AGCCAATGGTTGTAACAACCCTTTCTTTTGTAGCTTATCAAAGACCCAAGACAAAGGTTCCCCATATCTGAAAACTGCCTTCTATTTGCTTGACCGGTTACATTAACATCAACTTCTTTTTGTGTGCTTTGATTGTTAGGCTGGTTGTTCCCTTTCTCATTCCTTCTTATTGAAAAGCGATTCTTTTCCCTTTCCCACTCTTCAATTTTTAGACCAGCTTGGAGAAGATCTTTGAAATCACGGATGAGTGTATGAGACATCCTCTCATGAAGATTAGGTAACACCCCTCTCACAATCATCCTTATTTGATCATATTCATTGGGCCTCTTCTTGAGTAAAGTGGTCTTGTTTCTCCATCGCTTCACATATTCCACAAAATTCTCATTTGGCCTTTGTCTAATGGACTCCACTTCCATTAAAGTAACTTCTAACTCAACATCATATCCGTATTGTTGGATGAAGGCTTTGTAAAGTAGATCCCAACTCTTTTGTGTTCCATCATCTAAGGTATTGAACTAATTTTGGACAACAGGGTCCAATGAGAGCATGAAGTACCTTAGGGTTAGAGCCTTAGTTGCTCGAGCAGACTGCATGGCAGTGATATACTGCTTCACATGAAGATGAGGATTTTCGGTGCCATTGTACTTAGCAAAGGAAGGCATCTTGAATTTATAAGGGACCTCTTCATCATGTTGAAATAGTTTGTCGATCTCAGACTTCTCTTCGATTTTCAGCTTCTTCTCAAATTTCTTTTCTAAATCAGCAATCATCTTTTCAACATCGGATGTCTCGGTCTTTTCAACAGTCGCCTTCTCAACAGCCTTCGGTTCTTTCTTCTTTTCTTGAACCTCTTGGTAGTATTGAGCCCAATCATCATCATCATCAATGATCACCTTTTCATCATTAAAAGCTGCTTCATCAATTTTAGCCTTCCCCACAACTTTCTTGGTGCTAGCAGATGCTTCGGCATTGTTTCCTAAAATTGCGGCTAGTTGATTCTTTATGGTCTCAGCCATGGCCTCTTTTATTTCTTCCATCTTGGCATTGAGGGCCTCATCCACCATTCTTTGGATTTGTTCGGGTTCCATTATTTTTGGTGAGCAAATGATTGAGTTGTTGCTAGACACTTCATCTCTGGTGTAAGTCAGATTGTTGTAAGCTTTTAAACTTTCGTAATCCAGGGCTGTGAGCCAGAGAGGATCAATGATATGAGATGCATATGTATGCATGTATGCACAAACAATCAACAGATAAAAATAGGATGTTCGTTCCAACCTTATAACATCCATACACGAATGGCGAGTCTCTTTTCCTAGGTATATGGTTAACAAAATACCAACATGGGGTGTCTTGCTTTTGAATAATTACCTCGGACTTTTCAACCAATAGTTGTATTTTCGAAAATGGAAATCAATCCATGATAATTCCCATTAATTAGGTTTTAATCCATTTATCCAACTAAAGTAGCTTTTATGCTATGCTGGATTAAAACGAAATTAAGCGATTTATTATAAATAGATTTCTCACTTGGAAAAGGTAACTAATGATTCATGCCAAAAACAAGCCTATGGTTAATTTATTCTTAGTGTAAACTAAGCCCACAATTGATTTTTGGTATTTCATAATTGACCTAAATATTTTTGCAAGCTCTTTGTAAGAAAATGTTAGGTGAAAATAGTTTTGTTTCTAAGCCCATTGTAAAAGATTTTAGAAAAATGGATTTTGAGCTTAGTATTTGGGCCATGGGCCAAAGAATTTATTTATTTATTTTTTAGAAAAATATTATGTCCAAAGACCATCTTAAAAGATTTTAAATATAGTTTTGGTCTTTTGGATTTTAGAGAAAAGTTTATTTTGAGCTTACAATATACTTAGGTCATATTAGAAAAAATAACAAACCAAATAAGCCATGATTTAGACTAAGATAAACTAACCATAGTCAAACAACATGCATTTGAGGTAAAACTTAAGGAAAGTAACTAGGCCAATTACATGAGCTTTAGTCTTTGGGTTAAAAGGCTTAGGTTCCCATAGCAAATATATACCAAATGGTACGAGGCTATAAGTGGTTATGCCATGCTCGATCTCCATACCTTGAGTGAAAGTATGGTATCCCTTACATAACATAACACGGGTAACACGGGCGTCCTAACTCACGCACACAATGCAATCTAATATGATGCAATGGATAATATTATTATAAGAAAGAAAAGAATAATATAAAGACCAACGGAATCAACTTCTCTTATTCCTCAGTGGAGTCGCCACTTTGAGTGGGGATTTTCGGCCCCACTCCCAGTGGAATGGTTCTTGCGACTTCGGCACTGTTTGACTCGGGGCCTTAGAGAACACGGACCTAAGTGCGGAGAAAAATGGAGTCGCCACCCGGACGGGCTGGGAAAAAGAAAGGGGTGGATGACTTGATTCCTAAGGAATCCCCAACCCCCTAATGGGTTTGGAAAGTTGGGTACGTGTGGGGAAGGTGAGAAATGTCCAGCACCCCCACAACGCCCGGTTCATTGGAACCAGCCTCCTTTACAGGTCTTAATATTATAAAATTCTTAAATATAACAATATTATCGATATTATACACAATAATTAAAAGAAAGCATCATTATATTAAAGCAATGTCCAAACAAAGCAAATAAATGGACACCCATCCAAGGATGGAAATATGTCCTTACATCACATGCCTAAATAGGACACTGTTTTATTTGTTTTTGTTATAGATTTGTGTCCTATTTATTATGATAATTATTGTTTTATTTAGGTATTTTATTAGTTTAAATCAGTTTATTTAGTGTTTTTATTAATTTTGGTAGTTTTAGTTTATTTCAGTGTTTATGATATTTTTGATCTAGTTTTTTAGTATGGTGTTTATGTTTTGTTGGTTATTGTTTATTTACTTCTTGTTTAAAGTTTGTTTGAGTTTTGTTTTAGGTTAAATAAAGGCAAGGAAGCAAATTGAAGGAAAAAAGGAACAGTAGCTGACACAGGCAGAGGACACGGCCAAGTCACTGGCCGTGTCCCATACCAAGTTAAAAGGAAGTTCAAGGCACAGAAGAGGACACAGGCAAGGGACACGGCCAAGTCAGTGGCCGTGTCCCTCCAAAGAAGCCCAGACACGGCCAAGTTGCTCTGACTTGGCCGTGTCTCACTTACATCCAAGGAAAAGAAGACTAAAATCTCACAGAAGCAAACACAGGCAAGGGACACTGCCAAGTCAGTGGCTGTGTCCCTCCAAAAGGGTCCAACACGGCCAAGTCAACCTCCAACTGGCCGTGTCACTCAACCAAAGAAGAAAAGAAGAAGAAATTCTCATAGTAGGTGACACATGCAAGGGACACGGCCAAGTCACTGGCCGTGTCCCTCCAAAGACCACTAACATGGCCAAGTCACATCCAACTTGGCCGTGTCTCTCATGAACCAAAGCCATAGCGGATTTTAAAGCGGACGTTTCATATAAAAGGAAAAAGAAGCTAGGGTTTTGAAAAAAAGGGTTGACGATTTGGAGATTCAATTGAGCCGTCAGAAAGTGAAGTTAGGGTTTTAACTTTGTTTTCTTTAATTTTGATTACACTTTTGGATTAATCTAGCTTAGATTAGATTGTTCCAGCCATTGATACACCCTTCTTGCAAGATTTGAACAAGAGATTCTTCAGAAGTTTCAAGGAGTTTGTAACTTGGTTTTGTTCTTGAACTTTATCTCTTTATTTTCATTGGAATTGAATTTATGGATATTATCATGTCTGAATTGATTTCTTTGATTATTAATGAGATGAGTATGTTTGATAGCAATATGAACTAATTTGATCTAGTCTAGGGTTTGTATGGATCTGCTATGATTGTATGAATTGGTTATTCTCTTAGCTAATAATTTCTTTAGCCTTGATTGAATGGAATATTGTTAGTATATAATTGATTGGCCACCAATTATGTGTTTTAGGTATTAGATGATGGATTGAGAGATGAAGTCTAATGCTGGAACAATTCAATTAAGGACTTAGGTGAATTAGAGATATAACCTATTAAAAAGATTATTTCAATTGTAACAAGATTAGTTGAATGAGGTTTGAATGCGAGAGCTTATTTCCTTGACTCATTTAATTGAGTTGTTTGAGATTAAATCTTTGAATTTAAATTAGTTAAGAGGAATAACCGTTCATACATATAAGTAGTAGAGAAGTGCAAACCCTGGACCTTCCTATCAAGTGAATCAAAACATCAGCTTAATTTACTTTTATTCGTTTTAAACTTAAATCAATCATTTTCATTAATTGTTAGCAATTTCAATTTCTTCATTACTTTTTATTTATAATATGATAATCAATTAGTCACTTTAGCTTCCTTGAGAGACAACCTTGGGGCGATCACCTTTGCTACAGCTACCTCGTATACTTGTGAGTGACGCTTTGTGATAGAGCTAATTCGAGCGCAACTAATTGGCGAAATTGTTTATTAGGCAAAAATATTTTAGATTATTTTTCATTGTTTATTTTTTATTTTATTTTGTCTTTTGCTTTTAATAATTTCTTTTTCCTAGAAATTTTTGTTTATGCAAGGTAGGAGATCACTCGAAGGAGAGCTATATCCATTCATTCCAGAAATTCAGAGAGTAAAAAGGAGCAGGGAAGAGTTTGAATTGTACACAGGATTTGATACTACAGAGGAGGACACTTCTGATTTTGAGTCGGAATCTACACAATCTGTTAAAATGGCTGAAGAAAGGCAATGAACAATGAGAGACTTTGCTAGACCTATCATTGGAACTTCCACTTCTTGCATAAGACTGACAGATGCAGCAAGGAATTATGAGTTGAAGAACATTCACTACAATATGCTGCCATCATTTTATAGAGTTCCAAATGGAGATCCTTTGAACTTTATTCGGGATTTCTACTCCACCCTCAACACTTTTCCATTGGGAGGATTAACAGAGGATCAGTTGAGGATGAGGTGTTTTCCATATACTTTGAAGGATAGGGCAAAGAGCTGGCTTATGATGTTGCTCGAAAACTCACTAATAACTTGGGAGCAAGTTTATAATAAATTCATGGGCAAGTTCTACTCACATCAAAAGACAGCTGAATTGAGAGGGAAGATTGCTACATTCTCTCAATTTGAAGGAGAGCCATTTCATGAGGCTTGGGACAGATTCAAGATGCTATTGATCCAGTGTCCACATCATCACTACCCACTTCAACTTCTGAATCAATTTTTCTATGATGGTCTAACCCAGCAATTTCAGAAAACTGTTGACAATGCAGCTGGGGGAGCCATGGGAGAAAAGACAGCTGATGAGACTTATGAGATCTTTGAGATGTTGGGAGCTAATTCTCAATAAAAGAGTGTAAGGGGAAGAAGTAAAGGGGTGAATCAATTGGAAGCCAATAGTGAAATAGCTAGTCAAATAGCTGAATTGACAAGACAGGTGCAGATGCTAAACATGAAGAACAATATTTCTTCATCTACTCAAGAAGTGTGTGGAATCTATGGGACATTTGGGCATGGAGCAAATATATGCCCCTCTGCATATGAGTCTTTTGGGAATGAATCTGAGCAAGTTAATGCTATGGGGGGATTTCAACCAAGAGCCAGGAATGATCCTTACTCCAACACTTACAATCCTGGTTGGAGGAGTCACCCCAATTTTTCCTAGACAACAAATAATGCTCAACAGCCTTTCCATTTGCTCCAGAGACAGAACCAACAGCAGGGCCAATCCTCAAATCAAGGTCAGCCTAAGAGAGAGAGTTTGGAGGAAAGTTTACAGGCTTTTATCCAAGTCAGTGCTAAAAATCAAGAGATGAACAACAAGAGGCTGGATTCGCTAGAAGCATCTTTTAAGAAGGTGGAGACTCAAGTGGGGCAACTTGTTCAACAGATGCAGATTCAACAAAAGGGGAAGTTCCCAAGTCAACCTGAGCAGGCACAATCAGTGACTGTTCTTAGAAGTGGCAAGGTAATTAACAATAATGTTGAAGATAATTCTGTGAGTGCAGGTGACCAAGAGAACAAGAAGGAAGGAGAACCAAAGAACAAAGGTGCTGGAGAAGGATCAGTGGAGAAGTCCCCTACAGCAGATCTACATAAGGCAAGCAATCCATACCGGCCACCTATACCATTCCCCAGCAGGTTGAAGGATGATAAACCAGATAAGCAATTTTCTAACATCTTCAACATGCTATCTAAGGTAAGTATTAACTTACCCTTACTGGAAGCAATAAAGAACATGCCGGCTTATGCAAAATTCTTCAAAGAACTGATCACCAAGAAAAAGAGGTATGAGCCGAATGAAAATGTGATAGTTTCTGAGGTAGCTAGTGCTGTTCTGCAGCATAAACTACCTCCCAAGCTAAAGGATCCTGGAAGCTTTATAATTCAAATTACTGTGGGGAATGGAAAGGGGACTGATGGCATGTGTGATCTAGGAGCCAGTATAAATTTGATGCCTTATTCTGTTTATAAAGAATTAGAACTAGGGGAACTTAAACCAACAAAAATGGTGTTACAATTAGCTGATAGGTCTTTTAGATTCCCGAAAGGGGTTATAGAAGATGTGTTAGTTAAGGTTGGTGGGTTAATAGTACCAGTGGATTTCGTTATTCTTGACATTGAAGTAAGTAACTCTTCACCATCTGCACACACCATTTTGCTGGGTAGGCCTTTTATGGCGACTACTAACACTTTGATAGATGTTAAAAATTTCAATGACTGTCTTAGGACAAACTGTTGAATTTTCTATTTTTAACACTTCTCCTATTCCTACAACTGCTTTATATGAGGATTGTTCTTTCATTGATTGTGTTGATGCAGTTGTTTCAGATGTTTTCTTGCAGACAGGTTCCTCTGATAAATTGGAGCTGGCATTGACCTTAGATAGTGATTTGGAAATTTTTGATGCAGAAAAAGCCAGTTGTCTTGAGACCTTAGACAGTGCTGAAATAGAGGAACTTAAGGAGGACCCTTCTTGTGAGCTTCCCCCCATTCAAAAAGAAGAGAAGAACCCTTCACTAGAGTTAGAGCTGAAAGAGTTACCTAAGAATCTGAAATATGTGTTTTTAGGAGATCACAACACTTTACCTGTGATAATATCTAGTGAACTTAGTGAGGGGGAGGAGATGAGGTTGGTGAGTGAGCTTAAAAGATTGAAGAGAGCAATAGGATGGGGATTGAGTGACATCAAGGGTATTAGCCCTTCCATGTGCATGCATAGAATCACTTTTGAAGAGGGAGCTAAACCTGTGAGGGAGACTCAAAGGCGCCTTAACCCAAATATGAGTGAAGTGGTTAAGAAGGAAGTGCTCAAATTGCTTGATGAAGGAGTAATATATCCAATTGCTAATAGTGAGTGGGTGAGCCCAATACATGTAGTTCCTAAGAAATCTGGAATCACCGTGGTGAAAAATGAGAATAATGAATTGGTTCCTACTAGGACTACTACTGGGTGGAGAATGTGCATCGATTATAGGAAGTTGAATAATGCTACAAAGAAAGATCATTTCCCTCTTCCTTTTATTGATCAGATGTTAGATAAACTTTCTGGACACTCACATTATTGTTTTTTGGATGGCCTTTCAGGTTACTACCAGGTGCCGATTGCACCAGAGGATCAGTCCAAGACTACCTTTACTTTCCCTTTTGGGACTTATGCATTTCGGCGTATGCCCTTTGGCTTGTGCAATGCACTTGCAACTTTTCAGAGATGCATGATGTTTGTCTTCTCAGACATGATAGATGATTTTATTGAGGTATTTATGGATGACTTTTCTGTTTTTTTAATTCTTTTGATAATTGCCTCAATAAACTTGTTCTTGTGCTTGAGAGATGCATTGAATGTAACCTTACTTTATGTTGGGAAAAGAGTCATTTTATGGTTACCCAGGGCATTGTTTTAGGTCATGTGGTGTCAAGTAAAGGGATTGAGGTGGATAAGGCTAAAGTTGAATTGATTGCTAAGTTACCCCCACCTACCTCTGTTAAGGGAATAAGAAGTTTTTTAGGGCATGCAGGTTTTTACCGGAGGTTTATTAAGGATTTTTCCAAAATAAGCCAACCATTGTGCCATTTGCTAGGGAAAGATGTTCCATTTGAATTTACAGTACAATGCATGCAAGCTTTTAATTCCCTTAAGGAAAAATTGACTAGTGCACCAGTGATTGTAGCTCCTGTTTGGTCTTTACCTTTTGAAATCATGTGTGATGCCTCTAATCATGCAGTAGGAGCTGTTCTTGGGCAAAGGGTTGATAAATACTTGAGAGTAATATATTATGCCAGTTTAATCCTGAATAGTGCACAAATGAACTACACCACAACTGAAAAGGAAATGTTAGCTGTTGTTTTTGCTTTAGACAAATTTAGAGCATATTTAATTGGGTCAAAAATTATTGTGCATTCTGATCATGTAGCTCTTAAATATCTGTTAACAAAACAACATGCTAAACCGTGCTTAATTAGATGGGTGTTGTTATTGCAAGAATTTGATTTCCAAATCTAGGATACTAAGGGTAGTGAGAATGTTGTTGCTGATCATTTATCCAGATTACCCTTCTTTAGTGAAAATCTTGCATCGGATAGCATTCATAAAAATTTAGAAGCATTTCCTGATGAGCAGCTGTTTGTGGTATTTGATGCACCTTGGTTTACAGATATTGCTAACTATCTTGCTTGTGGAATATTGCGTACTAACATGTCATTTTTGGAAAAGAAAAGGTTTTTACACTTGAGTAAGTTTTATTTTTGGGATGAACCTTATCTATTTCAGATATGCAAAGATGAGATAGTTCGCAGGTGTGTATCTGAGGAAGAACAACTGAGTGTTCTTCAATTTTGTCATGACCTTCACTGTGGGGGGTCATTTTGGAGGAAGAAAGACTGCAGAAAAAGTGCTACAAAGTGGTTTTTACTGGCCTACCTTATTTAAAGATGCTCAAGAGTATTGTAAGCACTGTGACCGTTGTCAAAGAGTAGGTAATATTGGGAGGAGGAATGAAATGCCCCTTCAGTCATATATTGTTGTTGAACTGTTTGATGTGTGGGGAATAGACTTCATGGGTCCTTTCCCCAAGTCCTTTAGTTATGAATATATTTTAGTTGCTGTTGATTATGTTTCCAAATGGGTGGAGGCAATCCCCACCCGTACTAATGATGCTAATGTGGTTGTTAAATTTGTGAAGGAGAACATTCTTAGCAGATTTGGCACACCAAGAGTGATAGTCAGTGATGGGGGAAGTCATTTTTGCAACAGGCTTTTTGAAAAGTTAATGCACAAATCTGGTGTGAAGCACAAGGTGGCGACCCCATATCATCCACTGACTTCTGGACAAGTGGAAACATCCAACAAGCAGATTAAAGGAATTCTGGAGAAAACAGTCAACTTATCAAGAAAGGATTGGACAAGTAGATTGCATGATGCACAATGGGCATATCGGACTGCTTTCAAGACTCCTTTAGGTATGAGTCCATACCGATTGGTGTTTGGAAAAGCTTGTCATTTACCAGTGGAGTTGGAGCACAGAGCGTATTGGGCAATCAAGACTCTGAATTTGAACTTGGACAAAGCAAAGAGAGAACGATTTCTGCAAATTTCAGAGTTAGATGAGCTGAGGAATGAGGCGTATGAGAGCTCGAGAATTTACAAGGTTCACACTAAAGCACTTCATGACAGAATTATAGTGCGAAAGACATTGAGTCCATGTATGAAAGTTTTACTTTTTAACTCTCGACTCCATCTTTTTCCAGGTAAACTAAAGTATCGATGGAGTGGTCCTTTCGAGATAACTCAGGTGTATCCTTCTGGTGCCATTGAATTGTTTAACACTCGAACAAATGAGACTTTTAAAGTAAATGGACAGAGAGTTAAGCCATACAATGAAGGATTTCAGGAAGTGAGGATCATTGACAGCACTTTGATTCATGATCCCTAAGCCTTGCATGATGTCCAGCTATATGACATTAAAGAAGCGCTAAATGGGACGCAACCCATCGGTTTGCATTTATTCTTCATAGTTGTAATTTTAAATTTAGCAAATTTTGATTTTATGTTTGGTTTAAATAAATGGAACGGGTGCTTTGATCGGTTTTTATTTTGTGTTTCAGGGTGGTGTAAAGAAGAAGGTTTGAAAAATCATTAAGAATTAAAAAAAAGTTGAAAGTGGCAGAAGGAGACATGGCCAAAGGACTTGGCTGTGTCCCTTGGCCGTGTCACATGGGACATGACCAAGCCTCATCAAATTTTCAATTCCTGCGTTTGTCACAGTGAGTGACACGGCCAAGAAACCTTGACACGGCCAAGCTTCACCAGTTTTTCTTCGATTTTATTTTTGTAGCCTTTTCTTCACAAAGACGAACACGCCCAAGGGACACGGCCAAGTCACTGGCCGTGTCCCTTGAAAAGCACATGACACGGCTGTGTTGCCCACAACTTGGCCGTGTCTCCCATCTTTTCACTTTAAAATGCCACGATTTTTGCACAAATGTTCCAATAAATCCCTAAATTCCTGTTTCTTCATCTCTCTCGCTCTCTCGCTCTCTGTATCACAAACTCCATAACTTGTGTTTCCAAGCTCAAAATCCTCCATTAAACCTCAAATTTCTTCACCAAAACTAAAAATAATCCATTAAAACTTCTTCTTTTCTCATAAAAGTTTGATTTGATCAAGTTTTGGTTTGAATTTTTTCAGATCTCTCAAGATGCCAAGAACAAAGATTATTTCACACCGCAAGAAGAAGAAGCCTACAACGGAAGGAGCTTCTTCCTCATCATCAACTTTATCTTTGAAGAGAGCAAGTCTTTTGGCTCGGGGTTTTTTCCTGACGAGGTATGTTAATGACGAATCACTTGATGCTCTGCAAATTAAGACTAATTTTTATAGATATGTGCAATTTCTTGGGTGGGAGACTCTAGTCTCTATGAGACCTTTGCAGTTTGAGGAGCTGACTTTGGAATTTCTGACATCTCTTAAGGTTGAAAGAGATGATAAGAAAATCTGCACTAGAATGAGTTTTAAATTGCTGGGTAAATCATTTGTGCTGAATATTGAACAGTTAAATGCTATTTATGGTTTCCATCAGCATGGGGAAAGGTCGGTACCCAAAGAATTTAAACAACAATTTGCTTGGGGAGCTTTAGGCTCGGGTACTTATGTGGCCAAATCGACCAAAGCATCTAAATTAAGAAATTCCGCTTTGAGGTATTTACATCGTTTCATGTCTTGCGATTTCTTTGCTCGAAAAGAGAGCCCGGGTGTGGTTGAATTGAGTGAACTATTTTTCCTGGATTGTGCTTGTAATGCTATGCATGTTAGTGCCAGCTATTGGTTAGCCGATATTTTTGATACTGTGGCTAATAAAAGGAAGGGGGCAATTTGTGTTGGAGGGTTGATTACCACATTAGCAGTAGCCCTTGTTGAAGATTTTGACCCGAGTACTAGTCGCATGACTAGAATTTCGGGTAATGACTCTTTGGATTTAGCTACACTTGAGAAGATGCACATGGTGGTGCATAGGAGAGGGACTTATGTGATCCCTTCAGATGAGCCTGAAGCACCAGGGGACAGGCAGAAGAGAGCATGGGTCGAAGAGGAGTCCGACTCGGATTCTCTAGATCTAGATGAGGATGCTCCGGTCTCAAAAACTCAAGAGGTACTTATTAGGATTGAGGCCCTGGAGGGCAAGGTAGATAGACTGGAGGGCAAGGTGGACCATAACCATGCTGAGGTCTTGCAGAAGTTGGAATAGATTAATAGCAACCTTGCGAAGATCTTGAGTCTCCATCCCTCGGCTGCATTATCTTCACGCCAGCCTTTTCCATAGATTTTGAGTTCCTTGCTTTATTTTGTTTAGTGTATTTTGTTTTTAATTTTCATTTTTATTTTCATGTTAACATTTTATATTTGGATATTTTATTTTTATATATTGTACTTTTGTTTTTGAACTTTTGTGTTTGTGATGGAAAGTTAGGGTTTTGCCTCACCAGGGTACGATGGAAGACAGGTTGTCCTTTAACTCTTTTTCTTTATTATTCTTGTTTTCCATTGAGGACAATGTAAATTCTAAAGTGTGGGGTACTCTTTAAACTTTTCATTAATTTTTGTTTTGTTTTGTTTATTGTGTTTGTTGTGCATGGCATAATTGTTGAAATCTTATTGATCTTTTCTGTGATTTTAGCATTATAGTTGAGACTTTAGTATCAGCATAGAAATGAGCATTTGAATTCATTAAGGATCAATTTTCACATTCTGCAATTTATGACATATAAATCTTTCTGAACCCACCTGTGTGAGTTTTGAGCCTCATAATTTAATATTATTATCAGTTGATTTTCTTTTCTTAAGTGTGCACCTTCATGATTTTGCATCTCTAGAGTTTGCTTTTGCATACTAATTGAACTCACATTATGATTTAATCTCAAGTTTTAAAATGATGAAGGCAAATTAGGTTAGCCCGTTAGCTTAAAAAGACCTCCCTTAATATTAAATTCCTTAGTGAGCCAAGTTGAGCCTTTGACCTTTTCTTGTTTGATCAACACAATTCGCAGCTCAACTTTCTCTTATTATCATCATACCTGCATTAAGGAATGGAGTTCTTATTATATGACAATAGGGTGGTTTATTTCAAAGTGTGGGGTAAGCAAGTAAAAAAAAATGGTATTGCTATTTGGGGTGAAATGCATACTTTGCACTTTGTATTTGATTAAGAGTTCACTATTCTTTTCCTCTACATGTTAAGCTAGATGATCTATGCAATGTTATATTTTGTATATATATGTATTAAAAAAATATTATATATAATAAAAGAAAAAGAAAAAGAGAAAAAAAAGAGATATATATATACAAAAGTCAAATATGTTCTAGCATTGGTTATCAAAAGAGGAATGTCGACTCATGTATTTTTCTTTGAGTATGCAAGTATGTGAGGTTTCAAGGGTTGGTGAGTATGCTATTTGAAGGAGTTATGAGTTTCTTAGCAAGAGTAGTGTCTAATTTAGATACTCCATTTCTTGATGGTCCAGCCTAAATATCTTTTCTCACACCTTTACCTTAGCCCCATTACATCCAAATGAAAGACCTTCGGATTATTCTTGAGAAAATCAGTGAGAGAGATTGGATAATTAAGCAAGTTTATGGTAGTATGCAGTCATGAGTGGTTTGAGTGATTAACCTTTGAAATTGAGTGAAACACTTAGATGAGAGATGAGATTTGTATATCTGGATTAATGAATGAGTTAAGAAAATCCTGGATTGAAGTAAAGTGCAATTATTTATGCTATCTTAAAGGATTTCATCTTATATGCTGGAATTATAGTTAAGGTTGTTTGAGTTTTTAATTTATGCCCTGTGAATTTGCTTGAGGACAAGCAAAGTTTTAAGTGTGGGGTAGTTGTTTTATTACTTTTTGTTATAGATTTGTGTCCTGTTTATTATGATGATTATTGTTTTATTTAGTTATTTTGTTAGTTTAAATCGGTTTATTTAGTGTTTTTATTAATTTTGGTAGTTTTAGTTTATTTCAGTGTTTATGATATTTTTGATCTAGTTTTTTAGTATGGTGTTTATGTTTTGTTGGTTATTGTTTATTTACTTCTTGTTTAAAGTTTGTTTGAGTTTTGTTTTAGGTTTAAAAAAGGCAAGGAAGCAAATTGAAGGAAAAAAGGGACAGTAGCTGACACAGGCAGAGGACACGGCCAGGTCACTGGCCGTGTCCCATAATAAAAGGAAGTTCAAGGCACAGAAGAGGACACAGGCAAGGGACACGGCCAAGTCAGTGGTCGTGTCCCTCCAAAGAAGCCTAGACACGGCCAAGTTGCTCTGACTTGGCCGTGTCTCACTTACATCCAAGGAAAAAAAGACTAAAATCTCACAGAAGCAAGCACAGGCAAGGGACACGGCCAAGTCAGTGGCCGTGTTCCTCCAAAATGGTCCAACACGGCCAAGTCAAACTCCAACTGGCCGTGTCACTCAACCAAAGAAGAAAAGAAGAAGAAATTCTCACAGTAGGTGACACATGCAAGGGACACGGCTAAGTCACTGGCCGTGTCCCTCCAAAGACCACCAACACGGCCAAGTCACATCCAACTTGGAGTGTCTCTCATGAACCAAAGCCGTAGCGGATTTTAAAGCGGACGTTTCATATAAAAGGAAAAAGAAGCTAGGGTTTTGAAAAAAAGGGTTGACCATTTGTAGATTGAATTGAGCCGTCAGAGAGTGAAGTTAGGGTTTTAACTTTGTTTTCTTTGATTTTGATTACACTTTTGGATTAATCTAGCTTCGATTAGATTGTTCTAGCCATTGATACATCCTTCTTGCAAGATTTGAACAAGAGATTCTTTAGAAGCTTCAAGGAGTTTGTAACTTGGTTTTGTTCTTGAACTTTATCTCTTTATTTTCATTGGAATTGAATTTATGGATATTATCATGTCTGAATTGATTTCTTTGATTATTAATGAGATGAGTATGTTTGATAGCAATATGAACTAATTTGATCTAGTCTAGGGTTTGTATGGATCTGCTATGATTGTATGAATTGGTTATTCTCTTAGCTAATAATTTCTTTAACCTTGATTGAATGGAATATTGTTAGTATATAATTGATTGGCCACCAATTATGTGTTTTAGGTATTAGATGATGGATTGAGAGATGAAGTCTAATGCTGGAACAATTCAATTAAGGACTTAGGTGAATTAGAGATATAACCTATTAAAAAGATTATTTCAATTGTAACAAGATTAGTTGAATGAGGTTTGAATGCGAGAGCTTATTTCCTTGACTCGATTAATTGAGTTGTTTGAGATTAAATCTTTGAAATTAAATTAGTTAAGAGGAATAACCGTTCATACATATAAGTAGTAGAGAAGTGCAAACCCTGGACCTTCCTATCAAGTGAATCAAAACATCAGCTTAATTTACTTTTATTCATTTTAAACTTCAATCAATCTTTTTCATTAATTGTTAGCAATTTCAATTTCTTCATTACTTTTTATTTATAATCTGATAATCAATTAGTCACTTTAGCTTCCTTGAGAGACGACCTTGGGGCGATCACCTTTGCTACAGCTACCTCGTATACTTGCGAGTGACGCTTTGTGGTAGAGTTAATTCGAGCGCACTAGACACCCACCAAACAGTAGACACATGCCCTTTACATAGGTTCTAAAATAGAAAAGCAAATTAAATTACATGATGTTTAACTAATGAGGTACCCATCAAGTGGAATCATACCTCTTACAACTTTTGGAAATCTAAATTAATTGATAAAAGTAAGTAATCATTTATCATAAATAAATCATTCATCAAAGCTATTAATCAAAATATAAAATAAACATCCATCCATGATAAATTAAATAAATCAAGTATTGAAATTAAATAAATTAAATCATAAGAAATAAATCAAAACATAATCAAGTATGGAATTGAATAAAGCAAATAAAAGTCCAATTATGGCTACTGTGACTTTTTATGGAATTAAAATAAATTAGGGTTTTATGTTTTAAAGGGTTGGTAAGACTCTTTGATTAACAAAATTAAGGTTTAAATGATGATATCATGAAACTAGGGTTTTAAACACTTTAAAATACTTTAATTTGTGATTTTTGGTTATTGGGTTCCTAAGCTACTGTGTAAAATTTAGATTTTTATGTTTTTTAATGTTTTAAAAGGATTAGGGTTCATAAAAATTAGGGTTTCAAGTTTTAAAAGGCTTAGTGTTCATTATTTTGGGTTTAAAAGTTGAATTTTAGGATTTAGAAGTAGGGTCACGGGTGGTGAATAATTTTTAGGGTTTTAGAAATCAATTTGATAATTTCATGAAGTTTTATGAATTTAAACAAATAAATAAAAGTTTTTATAAGTAGAAAAGATGTTTTAGAAGACTTTTTGAATGAACTAGAACCTACTTTAAAATTTTAAAAGAAGCAGAATTTACATCTTAGTTTTGTTGAAAAATATGTTCAATTAGAGTTTTAAGGTTTTTAAGAAGAAAAAATAACAATTTTAAGCCTTTTGGAAGATAAACCAACAAAATAAGGTTTTTTTTTTTTGCTTTAGAAAAACTAAATTAAAGTTCAAAGGTTTTTAATTTTGATTTCATAGATTTGCTACTGTGTAAAATAAATAATTAAAGAAAATTAATTAACACATACCTTCTTTTGATGATTTATCCAAAAACAATTCTTCTTGGATGAACTAGCTCTAAATACAAGCTTTTTTTACCTTTGAATACTCTAAATTGTGCTACTGCTGTTCCAGAAAAAAGTTGAATTGAATTTCTTCTTTTCCTTCCTTGATTTGGTTTCAAAATTTTCAAACTCCTCTTGGATTTTTCCCTCCCCCTTTTTTAATTGTCTTTGGTCCTTATTTATAGTGGTTTGAGGTTGTTTATTCCTAATTAGTTAAGGTAAGTAATATTAATAAAAAAAAGAAACCAAAACCTAATTAGATTAGGTTTCAAAAAATTTGTGTCCAAAAATTTGCGCTGCTGAAAAAATTTCTGCCGCAGAAATCTGCGGCAGCGCACGAGGAGCAGGCCCGTAAGCTATTTCGCAGGCAAAAAATTTCTGCGTGCACTATTTCGCACGCAGAAAATTTCTGTGTGCGAAATGCCCACGGGCTCCGATTTTTTCGACTCTGATTTTTATTTCTATTTTTATTTTTTGATTTTTATTTGTTTATTTCTATTTTTTATTGAAAAAAATTAGATACTAAAGCAAAAATTATTTAATAAAAATTATTTTGGACCAATTAGACAACAAAAATCATTTTAGACTAAATAAAACATATTGGACCGGATTAGGTCAAAAATTAAGGGTCTACAATGTGTTAAATTACTTACTATATTATTGGTGCATGAGTAATATGATATGATTTGTATAATGTGAACTATGTGAAAAATATGATAATGACCCAAAATGTATGGGTAATGCAATTTGTTATGTGTACAATAAAAATGATATGTAAAGTCATTGATAATGGCTATACTGATATAAGTGAGATATTTGAGGCATTGTGCCTAGTTTGATCATGAGAAAATGAGAAAGGATTTGATAAAGGAATTATAAAAGAATTGTGTGCCTAGTATGTTATTCAATTTTCAGAGTTTTGTGTTTCGCAGCATGCCTAAGACGTAACAGTCCGAGCTTGGTCCTTGAAGCCTATTTAGGATGTTACATGATGTAGCATCCCTTAAAGCTGGGTTGGGCCTAGTCCTTGAAGCCTAGTTGGGATGTTACATATGAGGTAATCCTCATTGTGATTATGATTTGCCTTCAGGGCTAGACACATGGTGTCATCTTGGACCAAAGTACTAACTCTGGGATTTGAATAGCATATTGGATTCTTTTGGGCCCATGCTTGTGTTTGCTTTTATATGAATTATGAATTGTGGAACAATTGAGCAATATATTAAGATATAATGATATAATGTTATGAGATGTAATATCCTTATGTGTTGTGCATTGGCATTGCATTTGAACTATATTGTAAACAAAGTTTGTATCACTAGGCATTTAGCTTAGCGATTGTGATTCATTGCGCAGGTGAGAGGGTAGATCTGGTTGAGTCGGAGAGTTCGTCTAGACCTAGTCGAGTCTAGGCTTGAGACCTTGAGTGCATAGTTGATTGTTGGACATCAATATCAGAAACAAACTGCCAGCATGTATATATTTTAAATTTTTGTACATATTGATTTCATGCATATTATGTTATATTTTGATGTATATATATGTATATTCTGTAAACTATCAAAAATATTTTTGTAATATCCTAAAGTATACCCTAAAAGTTTTGGAGTATTTATTGTTGTATTTGGATTTAGTGTATTTATTTTAGTGGTAAGAGAAGAGGTTTTGAGGAGAGTGTATATGTTGTATATATTGGAATATATACAACATATACAAGTCAATGTATGAAGGGTCAAAGGAATTAATGAATTTGTATAAGAGTGAGTGGAAGTGGATGGAGATATTTTGGATTATTTTATTGTATATTGCTTGGTGGACAGGGTTTTGAGGAAGAGAGATGTTGAGAGAGTTGACTTTGCTTTCTTTGTTTTCTTCTTTCCTTCTTTCTTCTTCGTGGCTCATTTCTTTTCCTTTTCTTTTCTTTTCTGTTCGAGAGAGATTTGATCTTCCAAACTCAAGATTGAAGGAAGTTTTCAAGTGATCAAGTTGGAAATTTAAGAGTTTCTTCATCCTTGGTAAGTTTTCCAGTTGATTCTTTGATTTTCTTTGAGGTTGTGAGTTGAGATTGTTGTTGATATGTGTTTGTTTGATTGTGGTGTATTTAAGAGTGTTTGGTTCAATTGATTTTGGATTTTGGGGTTGGATTGAAGGAAAGAGTAAGTTTGTTGGAAGAGAATGTGTTGTGGTTGTGTTTTCGGTTTGTGGTGATGATTATGATTTGTGTTTGATGTATGTTTTGAGTTGTTTTGGTGTTTTTGCAAGTTTTTTATGGTTTTTGGGTGTGTTTAGTTAAGTTTGTTTGAAGTGGATAATGGTGGAAGTAATAGGTTTGTTGGATATGTTGTTGTTGTTGCTGCCGGAATCTGTATTTTTGGCCTGACACGCCCATGAGCACGCCCAGGTTTTAAGCGTGTCAATAGTTTTGTGTTCTTGGATGGGCGACACGAGCAGTGACACGCCCATGTCACTGAGCGTGACATAGCTACTGTGTGGGTGAAAGATTGACACGGCCATGAACACACCCATGTTGTTGGACATGTCAATGTTTCTATGAGACAGAATGTATTACACGTTCGGTGACACGCCCGTGGTTCTAAGCATGTCAAAGCTTCTGTGTTGTGAGTTTAGGGCACGGTCAGGGACACGCCCGTGTTGTTGAGCGTGTCATGTTTAGAGTTTGCCCTAGTTGGTTTTTAGCTTTATTATCTTATGTGTATTATTCCTTTTGGATTAGGTTGTGAAGAGGTTGAGATGCCCTAACCTAAGTGTTGAGAATTCTTGGAAGAGGAAATGTATAGGTTGGTGTGAGTTGCTCTTGAGGTAAGTACAAACTTACAAGGTTGCATTCATTTACATGATTTTGAGACTTAACACATTTATTTATAAATGTCTTAAGTAATGTACTATATTGTTATTACTATTTGATTAATGTTATGATTTGTTTAATGTGAAAGATATGATGATCATTCAAAAGGTATGTACAATGTAATTGGTTATGATGAATACTTTAATGATGAATTGCTTTAATGTGAATTGAGATATGATGCCATTGTGGTTGGCTACAATGATTCAAATGAAATAAGTGAGGCATGTTTGCCTAGGTGATGATGAATTTAAAAGGTATGTCCAATGCAATTGATTATGTATACTATTTTGATGAGATATGAAGCCATTGTTGTTGGCTATAATGATGCAAATGAGATGATTGAGGCATGGATGCCTAAATGATGATAAGAAAATGAGAATGAAATTGATAATGAAATAATGAATGAATTGTGTCTCTAATGTGTTATTCCATTTTCAGAGTTTTGTTGTTGGTGGCATGCCTAATGGTAACAATCTCTTGAAGCTAGGTTGGATTTAGTCCTTGAAGCCTAGTTGAGATGTTACAACCCTTGAAGCTAGGTTGGGTTTGGTTCTTGAAGCCAAGTTGGGTTGATACTTAGCATGCTTTGTTCCCCTTGAAGCTTGGTTGAACCTAATCCTTGAAGCCTAGTTCGGATAATGATAATAATAAATGTGATAATAGAACCAAAAAATTAACTCTGAAAGTGGAATGGCATATTAGTGTCTTTTGGGCCCATGCTTGTCTTTGTTTCAATGTAATTCATAAATGATGAAATAAGTGAATAGAGTAATGAAATGTAGTGTTATAAACAATATCAAGATATCAATTGTGAATATTGTCTTAATTGTTGAAATGTGTGACATTGGCATTGCATTGAAGCATGTTGTTATAGTAGTTTGTACCACTAAGCCGTTGGCTTAGCACGATTGTGGTTCATCGCGCAGGTAACAGGGAAGAGCCAGAGAGGTCATCTAGACCGAGTTGAGTCTAGACCTTGAGGTGTTGATAGTGGGCTTAAAGATCAGAGACGGACTGCCAAACATGTATAAATGTTATGTTTTTGTAAAAATTGATTTGGATGTTTATGTATTTTGATGTATATAAATATATGTAAATATAACTATATTTTCCGCTGTGTATTGAACGAATGTTTTATTTATTGTGTTTTTATAATATAACCTAAATGTTTAAGTTTCCTTATATTATTGTATAAGGAAGTGAGTCGTTTGTTTAGTAAACCGTGGCATTCCTATATTCAGTATACATATATTACGATCATATTAGCATGCACTGTACGTATAGGGGTATAGGGGTGTTACAATTATTTTGGTATCAGAGCCTAGGTTTGAGATTCTCAACCTAGGTAAATTGTAAGAAAAAGAAATTTTTTTTTTAAAAGTTGGTTTTTAAATAAGATACATGTTTTGGTATTGGCAGTCTTTGATCTTTAATGAGGTATATTCTTCTGTGTTTGCAGACATAGGTAGTGATGGCGTCTCATTTACGTCATGTAATATCCCAAAATGTATCCTAGAAGTATTGGAGTATTTATTGTTATTATTGGATTAAGTGTATTTGTATTTAATTGGAAAGAGAAAGGAAGTGAAGAGAGAGTTTATATGTTGTATATATGTGAATATATATAACATATATACAAGTCAAGAGAAAGTCAAAGAATGAAAGTGGAAGAAGATATTTTGTGTTTTGAATTTAATAATAAGGAATTATTTGAGTGGAAGAGATTAAATGGGATTTGTTTAATAATATATTGCTTGGTTGAGAGGGTTTTAAGGAAAAGAGGTTGACTTTGGGTTTTCTTTTCTTCTTTCTTTTCCTTTGCCGTGGGTCATCTTCTTCTCCTTCCTTTGTTTTTGTTTTGGCCGGCTAACAAAGAGACGAGAGCAAGATAGAGATTTGTCCTTCCAAGTTCAAGATTGAAGAGAGTTTTCAAGAGATCAAGTGGAAAGTTTAAGAGTTCTTCATCCTTGGTAAGTTCTCTCTTGATTTCTTGTGTTGTTTTGAGTTTATGATTGGGTTTGTGAGTTGGTATGGTGATGGATATATGTGTTTGGGTTGATTATGTTGTGTTTAAGAGTATTGGGTTTAAATGGTTTTGGATTTTGGGGTTGGATTGAAGAAAAGAGTAAGTGGTTGTGTTAGAGTTTGGAAGATGTTTGTGATTTGGGTTTGATGCATGTGTTGGCTTGTTTTGGTGTTGTTGTAAGTTTGAGATGGTTTTTGGGTATGTTTTGTTAAGTTTGTTTGAGATGGATGTTGGTGGATAGAAGTGATTTGTTGGTTGTGGTGTTGTCTTGGCCGGAATCTGGGTTTTTGGCCTGACACGCCCAGGAGCACGTCCAGGTCCTTAGGCGTGTCGTTAGTTCTGTAAGGCAGTAGTTGTGACACGGCCATTAACACGCCCGTGTTGTTGAGCGTGTCGTAGCTACTGTGACTTTGGAGGATTTACACAGCCATGAGCACGCTCATGATGTTGGACGTGTCGATGTTTTGTGTGAGGCAGTATATATTACATGCCCAGTGACACGCCCGTGTTCTTGAGCGTGTAATAGCTTCTGTGTTGTGGAGTTAGGGCACGGTCAGGGACACGCCCGTGTGTGTGAGCGTGTCAAGTTTAGAGTTTGCCCTAGTTGATTCTTAACCTTATGATCTTATAAGAGTTTCCTCATTCTTTTGGAATAGGTTGTGAAGAAGGTGATTTACCCTAACTCAAGTGGTGATAGATTCTTGAAAGGTAAGTGCTTAGAGTTTTCCGCGGGTCATGTTTGAAATAAGTTAAAATACATTATTGCATACACTCATATGATATTGAGAATTGAGACATAATTGATTATATGTGAATGTTGTGATGAGTATGAAAAATATGTGTTGATACCATTAATTATATCCATGTGAATAATGAATTGATAAATGTGATGATGAAATGTAATGTGAAAGATATGATGTTATGAAGAGTTGCTTTATTGTGATATGAGATCATATGAGATATGAGGCCATGATTGTTGGCTATGGTGATGCAAATGAGAAATGAATTGAGAAAGAAATTGATAAAGAGATAAATGAAAACATTGTGTATCTAATATGTCTATTCAATTTTCAGAGTTCTGTATTTGGCGGCATGCCTATGAATCACTGGATAGGCGAAATGGGAGGCCCGTAAGCCGATTCCAGTTGAAAAATGTGATTATGGAATGATGGTGAAATGGGTGGCCCGTAAACCAATTCCAATTGAAAAATGTGAAGTTTTTGAGGTGAAATGGGTGGCCCGTAAACCTCAAAAACAAGTAACAGTCTAGCCGGGTTGAGGATCTCCTCGATTAGTCGGGTTGATGGTCCAAGAGACTGGGTCTGTTACGCTATCCATGGATAGAGATATGATATATGTTGCCTACGGGGCTAGACACAAGGTGTCAATATGGACCAAAGCAGTAACTCTGAACTTTGAATAATATATTAGTATGTCTTGGGCCCGTGTCTGTCTTAATTGTAAATATGATTTATGAATGAAGAAATAATTGAATAATAAGATCTAATGTTCAAATATGAAATGTGATAAGATTATGTATGGTTTATGAAATGCATAATGTTGATATGTGCATTGCATTAGAGCATCATGTTTGTATGAGTTGCATTACTGAGCTTTTAGCTCAGCGCGATTGTGGTTCATCGCGCAGGTAACAGAGTTGAACCCGAGAGTTCTTCGAGACCGAGTGAGAGTAGGCATTGAAGAATTGACTTTTGGACTTAAAGATCAGAGAAGAGCTGCCAATAATGTATATATTTTATATTTGAGTATTTGGATTTTGATGTATAAGTATTTGTAAATATTTGTTTTATTTTTCCGCTGCGTCTAAATGAATTTTCTATTTTTTTTTTTGGTTTTATAAACTCTTTTAAAGATTTTTAATTGGTTTACCTTTTTTTATGAGTGATGACTTGAATGATTTGAAAACCGTGCATTTCTATATTCAGTATACGTATATTACGATCGTATTAGCATGCTATGTACGTATACGGGGTATAGGGGTGTTACATTTATTTTGGTATCAGAGCCTAGGTTTGAGATTCTCAACCTAGGTATATTGTAAGGAAAAAGGATATTTTGATTTTAAAAGTTGGTTTTTGAATAAGATATATACTTAGTATTGGCAGTCTCTGATCTTTAATAAGGTGTAATCTGCTGTGTTTGCAGATATAGGTTGTGATGGATTCTCACTTGCGTCAGTCAGTTGAGGGTAGTGCGGAGAGTGTAGCTCCGGATGAGGTTAGAGAGGGAGCTAGAGTGGATAGTGCTGGTGAGGTACCTGTTTTTGTGCTAGGGAGATCAGCTGGTGAGGAGGTTCCGCCAGTTTGGTTTAGGCATATGATGGAATTGATGAGGCAAGCCCCAGTACAGCCACCACCACCACCCCAGCCTCAGGTGTCAGTGAGACAATATGACAAATTAAGGAAATTTGGAGCAGAGGATTTCTTGGGTACTATTGATCCAGCTGTAGCTGAACAGTGGCTAGATAAGATACAGAGGATATTTGTTCAGTTACAGGCCACTCCAGAAGAAAGATTTGACTATGCTAGATCATTGTTGTAGAAGGATGCATATGACTGGTGGAAGACAGTGCCTCGTGCTATGGATGATCCACCTACCTTGTCCTATGCGGACTTTCTTAGGGAGTTTGAGTTGAAGTATACTCCGAGGGAGTATAAAGATGTGAAGAAGATGGAATTCTTGAGTTTGAAGCAAGACTTCAGGACAGTAACTGAGTATGAGGTTGAGTTCATTCGGTTGAGCCATTATGCTGGGGGCATTATATCGGATGAGATAGATAGATGCAGGAGATTTGAGCAGGGATTGAGGCCCTCTCTTATGTGTCATGTGGCTGGTTCTAGATATCAGGATTTTTCCCAGCTTGTGGCAGCAGCTAGGAGTGTAGAGAGAGCTCAGGGTATTGCAGTAGCTGCTACAAAGGAAGAGACCAAGGTTAGGAGACCCCAGTTTGAGGCAGGGTCTTCATCTGTGAAGAGAGGCAGGGGAAGTTTTGTTCCCAGGACCAGTAGGAGTCAGAGGCCAGCTAGTAGGTCAGTTCAGTTTCAGAGGCAGAGATCGAGACCAGCAGTTTCAGTGGCTAGTGCTCCGACCTCAATGATTCAGAGATCCACTTCACCGATGTGTGAGTATTGTGGTAAGACCCATTGGGGTGCTTGTTGGAGGTTTAGAGGATCAGCTGGATGCTATAGATGTGGATCGCCTGATCATTTTGTTAGAGAGTGTCCTGAGTTACAGGAGCAGAGGTCAGTAGATTCGGCAGTTTCTCGACCTAGTATGAGGGGAGGTAGTGGAGGCAGAAGTTTCAGCAGAGGAGGTAGATCTGGGTTCAGTCCTAGAGGAGGTTCTACATCCAGGGAGAGTAGACCAGAGGAGGCTGGTTCTTCTCAGAGGATGTATGTGATGCAGAGGCAGCCAGATGCTTCAGCAGTCATAGCTGGTACTTTCTCTTTATTTGGTATTTCAGTACTTGCTTTGATTGATCCAGGATCCACTCATTCATATATTAGTGCATCCATATTGCCTGCGTCTGAACTGCATGCTGAATCCCTAGGATTTGATGTGTTGGTGACAAATCCTTTAGGACATAGTGTGATTGTTAGCAAGGTGCACCGAGATAGTGCAGTAGTAGTTCAGGGTGAGGAGTTCTTGGGTGATCTGATTGAAATGCCTTTTAAAGAGTATGATTTGATCCTAGGCATGGACTGGTTGTCTAGACATGAAGCTGTAGTAGACTGTCAAAAGAAGTATGTACTTTGAGAGCTAAGGATGGAAGAATTGTGTTGGTATCTGTTTAGTCCATTTTTGTACTAGTTTTTAGTGTGATTTTATGTGTGTTTTAGTTAATGTTTTGATTAATTGTTGTTTTAAGTGTGTTTAAAGTGTTGTTTTTAGGTTTAGGTGGAAAAACACCCTTGGAAGATCAAAACAGTGGAAAACAGAGCAAAAATGAAGAAACAGTAGCTGACACGCCCAAGAGACACGGCCAAGCCTCTGGCCGTGTCTCACCTAATGAGCAAAACCAAAGAACAAGCAAGAAAGAGCAAAAATCAGGCAGAAGGTGACACAACCAGGGGACACGGCCGTGTCACTGGCCGTGTCCCTCCAAAAATGTCAGACACAGCCAAGCCAACTAAGGCATGGCCGTGTCACACTCCAAAGAGGAAGAGAGGAAAATCAAGCAGAGACGGACACACCCAGAGGACACGGCCGTGTCCTTTGCCGTGTCCTCCAATCCACATCAAACATGGCCAAGCCAATCAAGGCTTGGCCGTGTCACCCTCTTGACAAGAAAGTAAGCAAAGAAACCAAGAAAGAAGCAGAAGCGAACACGGCCAGGAGACACGCCCAAGACACTGGCCGTGTCACATGACACGGCCGTGTCTTCTGGCCGTGTCTCACCCCGGATCAAACACAGTGAGGGACACGGCCAGGAGCTTGGCCGTGTCCCAAGGAAGAAAAACAAGAGACACGGCCAAGCTTGTTTTGGCTTGGCTGTGTCCCACCTGAAAAGTCAAATTTCTTTCAACAAAGTGGGGGACAAAGTGGGAGACAAACACTATTGCTTGCCAAAAGAAATAGAAAACAAATAAAAAGTGGGGGACAAAAGGTAATGGGATGAGTTGGAAAGCATGGGTGTTGATTTTTGAATGAATAAAAAGGGATTGAAGAGGAAAATGAAGAGAGCTTTTTGTTCTTGGAGCCAAATTTCTGCAAAAAAAAACGTGGGAGAGGGAGAGAGTGACACTCTCCCTTGTCCCTTCACCTCCAACCTCCATTTCCATCCTCTCCACCTTCTCCATCTTCCATTGATAGGATCTTTGAGGTTCTTTGGGATAAATTGGGTTACAAGTTATCAAAGGTTGAAGAAACTTCATTGAAGGGAGTGGTGACTTGAGAAAGCTCCATTCCATCTTCCAAAGTCAAAATCAATTGAAGAGTTGGTGACTTGAGAAAGCTCCATCCAAAGGTTTGGTGACTTGAGAAAGCTCCATTCCACATTGCAAAGGGAAATCAACCATTGAAGAGGGCTTGAGTTCTTCATCAAATACATCAAGTGGAGCTAGGAGGAAGACTAGCAATCCTACTCTTGGCATCTTCACAAGGGGTTTTTCTATTCTCTCTTTTAATTCATGTCTTATTGTTGTTGTTGTATTAAGAATATTGATATTGCAATGGACAATTTGTATTTGTTTTATATTGAGTTGAATGAATGTTATAAATTGATGATGTTGAGCTAAATACCCATGTTTAGGGATTATAGCATATTTGGTCGAATGCTTTGATTTGATATTTACATTGATGTTCCTTGTTGATTGGTTGATTGTATTGTATTAAATGCTAGGTTGATAGATTAGCTACCTATTGATCTTTGAATATTGGATGATGGACCGAGAGGTGAAATCCGATATCGGAACTATATAATCGACCACCCTATGAATGAATTAGAAATATAAGTTCTAGGGTTTCATTAATTTGGTAATGTAAAAGAATTGGTCATTGTTAATTCATGAATGTGAGAACTAATGGATTGGTAATTGACTAATTAACCTTAAGGAACAAATTAATTACAAGGTTATGTTAATGGATAATTGAGAATTGGGCTTTGATTGAATGGACCTATGACCTTAGGCACCTTCCCAAGAATCGATTTGATCTTGTACACCCACACACATTAATCTCTACACACGTTAATTTTAGGTTTAAATTAATCTTGCACATTTCATACAACAACCACTTCCGCATTTAAATACTTGTCAATCAAGCTATTACGAACCACACCTTCTTGGGGAAACGACCTTGGGGCGATCACCTTTGCTACAACTACCTCGTATACTTGCGAGTGACGCTTTGTAGTAGTACTTAATTTGAGCGCAACAAGTTTTTGGCGCCGCTGCCGGGGAAGGTTGTCATAGTAGTGATAGTTTGATTTTTATTTTCAATTTTTATTTTCAATTTAATTGTTTGTTTATTTTCTGTGAATTGTTTGTTTGTTTAGTTTTATTTTCTTTCAATTTAATTGTTTTTAAGTTTCTAAGTGCCTTGTGTAAATATGCAATTTTCAAGGTACGCAGGGGTTTACGATGATAACCCTGATTCGGACATGGCATGGCAATTAGCAGAATTAACGAACCAACTTAAGATGCTAAATGCCAGAGGAAGAACACCTATGCCTACTCGGGAAGTATGTTCAGCATGTGGCATTGCAGGACATAGCGCAAAGATGTGTTCATTTAGTTATGGACAATATCAAGAGAGGCAAGAGGAAGAATATACCTACGAAAGTTTCCAGCAAATGGGTGGAAATGACCCATGCCCCGGACCTTATAATTCAAGATGGGGAAGCCATCCAAATTTTTCTTGGGAAAACCAGCAGTACATTCCACCTCCAAATTTTTTTCAACCTTACCAAAGAGATTCTTACCCTCAAGAACAATATTCAAATCAAGATCAACTTAAGGAACCCACTTTGGAAGATAGTTTGAATGCCTTCATTCAAATTAGTGCACAAAATCAAGATCAATGCAAGAAATCCACAGTGGAAGATGATTTGAATGCTTACCTTCAAATTAGCACACAAAATCAAGAAGGGAGCAATGAGAGGTTTGATTCTTTGGAAGAATCATTGAAGAGGGTGGAAGCTCAAGTTGGGCTATTGGCACATCAACTCCAAGCACACCAAGAGGAGGAATTTCCTAGCCAATTGGAGCAAATAGAGGTAATCACAAATTTTAGGGATGAACAGGTGATAAATAACAGTTTTTGTGATTCCTTTGATGCAGGAACTAACAAAGAAGAAGATGGCAAGGCGATGCAACCATACATAGAGGAGTTAATTCAATCAAAGGAGGAGGAGGATTTGGAAGCATCAACTTTGACAACATCGCATGAACCTCCAAATCCTTGTATGCCGCCAATCCCATTCCCAAGTAAGCTTAATGCAGAGAAACAAGGTATGCAACTTTCTGAACTCCATGACATGCCCTATTGTGAAGTTAGTGTAGATAAGCTTGAGGTGGCCATGACCATAGAAATAGAGCCTAATTCTTCCAAATTAGAAATTGATGAGGGCAATTTACTAGTGAATAATAAGATTGTTGAGGGAGAATTTCAAATTGCTAAAGAGAATGTAGAACACATTCAACCAAACTTGGTTGAACCTAAAAAGACCCCAGGAATTTTGAAAGATGTTTTAGTTGGGGAATGCAGTATGCAACAAATTATCATCTCTCCCACTCTTGGTGGTGAGAACGAGCAGAAACCATATAAAACCATGTTGCAAACTGAAAAAGGTTCTTACTACGTCCCTATAGCATTAAAAAATCAAGCTAAGACAACCCTCACATGTTCTTTTTGGACAATTGCTCCCCTAAGAATGCTAACTAAGCTTTTCAATATATTGGGCACTTTTCAAAGTTGCATGGTGTTCATCCTCTCGGTCATGGGCTCCAATTGCATTATGGGTGGAAGGAGCCCCACACATCGTATATGGGAACGATGGAAATCAGGTATCATCTAAACTTTCTCTGTAGTATGCATGCTCACATTGAGGACAATGTGAATTTTTAAGTGTGGGGTGCATTTGGTGTTTTATGTTTTTACTTTTAATTGCATTTTGTGTTTTTGTGTTTTTACCTTTAATTTATTTTTGTTTAAGTTTTAGTTAATGTTCTTAATGTTTTTCTTTGAATAAATGAATTTTGAAAAGTTCAATTGTTATAAAATTGTTGATTGATGACCTTTAAATTTTTGAAGCATGAAATTGAGAATTGAGTAGAATTGGTGCTTATTGTCAATTTTGTTAGTTTTTTCTAGCATTGCCCTTTACCTAGTAAGGAATTGAGCCATCAACTTATTATTCTTTTTGTGGGTGAACATCTTTGATTGATGATTTACTAGAACTTGCTTTGACATACATTTTAAGATTACATAAAAATTTCAATTAGGCATCAAGATGATTAAGGCAATAATTAGGTGAACCCACTTTGGCTTAAAAAGACCAACCCTATTTTTAACCTTAGTTAGCCAATTTTGAGCCTATTTTATTTTTTCTTTTCTTTCTTTTTCACAACACCATTAGCTTGAACCTTGTTGATTAACTCTTATCCTTTCATTAGGTCAAGAGCATTTTAAGAGCGTTTATGACCGAGTGTTGTGTTGAATTAAGTGTGGGGTTAAAATCAGTAGGTTTAAGATTGCAAAGCAAAATAAAAAAAATAATAAAAAAAAAGAAAAAGAGAAAAATAAAAATATATATAATAATAATAAGAAAAAAAAAGAAATATATATATAATAATAATAAGAATAATTGTTATTCTTGTTGAAAGGGTTGGAATGTATTATTCCAAGATTTAATAAGTGAGTTCCCTTGAAAAGCTCTTTTATGTCAAGGGGTAGATGAGAGGAAGGTGTTTCGGGATTGATGGGTTATGTATATGATCGGGTACTTCATTCTTAAAGTGCTCTTGAACTTAATGATTAAGCTCACATTTCCTAAATGTCATGCCTTTACCTTAGCCCCATTACAACCCAATAAAGACCTTTTGATTGATGCCTGATTGTTATTTTGTGGTGGAGATTTGATTGATAAGCAAGCCTATGGCAATAATCTTTCATTGATTGTTATGAGTGTAAACACCACCATGATCAAACACTTGTAAGAGTTGGTGAGGGAGTGACAACATTGGCTATGCATGGAAAATCACTTAATTGCATGGGTGTCGATTTTGTTTGATTCGATATTGATTGCGGATTTAGGGATAAGGAAGTCTTGATACATCTTTATAACTCTTGAACTTAACAAAATTTATCTTGTTAGTGTGTTTTGATTTTAGCCTTGCTTGGGGACAAGCAAGGAGTTAAGTGTGGGGTATTTGTTTAGTCCATTTTTGTACTAGTTTTTAGTGTGATTTTATGTGTGTTTTAGTTAATGTTTTGATTAATTGTTGTTTTAAGTGTGTTTAAAGTGTTGTTTTTAGGTTTAGGTGGAAAAACACCCTTGGAAGATCAAAACAGTGGAAAACAGAGCAAAAATGAAGAAACAGTAGCTGACACGCCCAAGAGACAAGGGCAAGCCTCTGGCCGTGTCTCACCTAATGAGCAAAACCAAAGAACAAGCAAGAAAGAGCAAAAATCAGGCAGAAGGTGACACAACCAGGGGACACGGCCGTGTCACTGGCCGTGTCCCTCCAAAAATGTCAGACACAGCCAAGCCAACTAAGGCATGGCCGTGTCACACTCCAAAGAGGAAGAGAGGAAAATCAAGCAGAGACGGACACACCCAGAGGACACGGCCGTGTCCTTTGCCGTGTCCTCCAATCCACATCAAACATGGCCAAGCCAATCAAGGCTTGGCCGTGTCACCCTCTTGACAAGAAAGTAAGCAAAGAAACCAAGAAAGAAGCAGAAGCGAACACGGCCAGGAGACACGCCCAAGACACTGGCCGTGTCACATGACACGGCCGTGTCTTCTGGCCGTGTCTCACCCCGGATCAAACACAGTGAGGGACACGGCCAGGAGCTTGGCCGTGTCCCAAGGAAGAAAAACAAGAGACACGGCCAAGCTTGTTTTGGCTTGGCCGTGTCCCACCTGAAAAGTCAAATTTCTTTCAACAAAGTGGGGGACAAAGTGGGAGACAAACACTATTGCTTGCCAAAAGAAATAGAAAACAAATAAAAAGTGGGGGACAAAAGGTAATGGGATGAGTTGGAAAGCATGGGTGTTGATTTTTGAATGAATAAAAAGGGATTGAAGAGGAAAATGAAGAGAGCTTTTTGTTCTTGGAGCCAAATTTCTGCAAAAAAAAAACGTGGGAGAGGGAGAGAGTGACACTCTCCCTTGTCCCTTCACCTCCAACCTCCATTTCCATCCTCTCCACCTTCTCCATCTTCCATTGATAGGATCTTTGAGGTTCTTTGGGATAAATTGGGTTACAAGTTCTCAAAGGTTGAAGAAACTTCATTGAAGGGAGTGGTGACTTGAGAAAGCTCCATTCCATCTTCCAAAGGCAAAATCAATTGAAGAGTTGGTGACTTGAGAAAGCTCCATCCAAAGGTTTGGTGACTTGAGAAAGCTCCATTCCACATTGCAAAGGGAAATCAACCATTGAAGAGGGCTTGAGTTCTTCATCAAATACATCAAGTGGAGCTAGGAGGAAGACTAGCAATCCTACTCTTGGCATCTTCACAAGGGGTTTTTCTATTCTCTCTTTTAATTCATGTCTTATTGTTGTTGTTGTATTAAGAATATTGATATTGCAATGGACAATTTGTATTTGTTTTATATTGAGTTGAATGAATGTTATAAATTGATGATGTTGAGCTAAATACCCATGTTTAGGGATTATAGCATATTTGGTCGAATGCTTTGATTTGATATTTACATTGATGTTCCTTGTTGATTGGTTGATTGTATTGTATTAAATGCTAGGTTGATAGATTAGCTACCTATTGATCTTTGAATATTGGATGATGGACCGAGAGGTGAAATCCGATATCGGAACTATATAATCGACCACCCTATGAATGAATTAGAAATATAAGTTCTAGGGTTTCATTAATTTGGTAATGTAAAAGAATTGGTCATTGTTAATTCATGAATGTGAGAACTAATGGATTGGTAATTGACTAATTAACCTTAAGGAACAAATTAATTACAAGGTTATGTTAATGGATAATTGAGAATTGGGCTTTGATTGAATGGACCTATGACCCTAGGCACCTTCCCAAGAATCGATTTGATCTTGTACACCCACACACATTAATCTCTACACACGTTAATTTTAGGTTTAAATTAATCTTGCACATTTCATACAACAACCACTTCCGCGTTTAAATACTTGTCAATCAAGCTATTACGAACCACACCTTCTTGGGGAAACGACCTTGGGGCGATCACCTTTGCTACAGCTACCTCGTATACTTGCGAGTGACGCTTTGTAGTAGTACTTAATTTGAGCGCAACAAGTTTTTGGCGCCGCTGCCGGGGAAGGTTGTCATAGTAGTGATAGTTTGATTTTTATTTTCAATTTTTATTTTCAATTTAATTGTTTGTTTATTTTCTGTGAATTGTTTGTTTGTTTAGTTTTATTTTCTTTCAATTTAATTGTTTTTAAGTTTCTAAGTGCCTTGTGTAAATATGCAATTTTTAAGGTACGCAGGGGTTTACGATGATAACCCTGATTCGGACATGGCATGGCAATTAGCAGAATTAACGAACCAACTTAAGATGCTAAATGCCAGAGGAAGAACACCTATGCCTACTCGGGAAGTATGTTCAGCATGTGGCATTGCAGGACATAGCGCAAAGATGTGTTCATTTAGTTATGGACAATATCAAGAGAGGCAAGAGGAAGAATATACCTACGAAAGTTTCCAGCAAATGGGTGGAAATGACCCATGCC
The DNA here is from genome assembly GCA_947685225.1 of Garcia nutans. Lineage (NCBI taxonomy): Eukaryota > Viridiplantae > Streptophyta > Magnoliopsida > Malpighiales > Euphorbiaceae > Garcia > Garcia nutans. Next base: position 8,645,177 of record CANTUV010000013.1, read on the forward strand.
CCAGACCTTATAATTCAAGATGGGGAAGCCATCCAAATTTTTCTTGGGAAAACCAGCAGTACATTTGTAATATCCTCATTTATGCCCTAGAAGTTTTGCATGTTGTTGTTGTTGTTGTTGTTGTTATTGTTGTTGTTGTATTGTTGGTTTAAATTGAGAAAAGAAAAGTATAAGTGTTTTGGGAAAGAATTTAGGGTTTAGAGACAAGTTTATATGTTGTGTATATTGTGATATATATAACATATACATTGGTCAAAAGAGTTGGTCAAGGCAAGAGGAGATATTTTTAGGGCATGTGAAATTACCAAAATGGGCAAGAGATAACAAAGAGAATTAAGATATGTATGAGGGCATTATAGTAATTTTCCTTTGGATGGGTATTTAATGAAGTTTGACTTTGTGATTCTTCATCATCTTCTCTTCTTTCTTTCAAGAGGTGGCCGGCTCTCCATTAGAAAAAGGGAAGGAGAAGTGTTCTTGATACTAAGATCAAATTGAAGAAGGAATTGAGAGCTTTGGTGAAAGAATTGTGGAATTTCTTCATCTAAGGTAAGTATTTTTTTTGTTTCCTTTACTTATTTTGAAGTAGTGTTGAAGTTATGATTAGGGTGATTTGTGATTTGTAGGGTTTTGAGATGATTTGTGTTTAAGTGTAATATTAATGTGTTATGAGGTGATTCTTATGATGAATATGTGTTTAGAACATTGTTTATGTTCATTTGAAACATGTTGTATGGTGTATATTGTGATTGAGTGCAATTGAAAGAGGGTTGAAGATGGTTAGGGTTTGGTTTGGGTTACACTGCCAAAAGCAAAGGAGAGACACGGCCAAGTCATGAAAGTTTTGGGCTTGTTGAATTGGTTTTGAGAGACACGGCCGTGTCTAGTGCCTGTGTTCACTACTGTGCGTTTTGGTTTGAGTGACACGGCCACAAGCTTGGCCGTGTCCCATACCCGTGTTGCCTACTGTCCAATTGAGTTGAGAGACACGGCCACAAGCTTGGCCGTGCCCCTCATGTGTGCTGCCCATGTCTCTCATATGGGTTAGGTAAGTTTTGTTTTCCTTGACCTAGTTGCAATGTTTTGGTTCTTCAAAGGTAGGTTGGTTCCTAAACCTAAACTTAAACACTCTAAACATACTTTAAACTATGAATGAGCTAATCAAATGCATATGAAAGATCCTAAAGCTATGAATCATATAAATTGTTCTTTGCCCTAATTGCATTGTTGAGATTTAAACAAGGTTATGTTATGCATTGTGAAAGGTAATGTGTTTTATGAGTAATGTACCTTGAAATGTTATATCAAAGATGTGATATCAATGATGCTTTATGCATAATATGAATTGAAATGTGAAATGTGATACAAAGCCATTGTTATTGGCTATGATGATGATATTGAGAGAAAGAAGGCATGTATGCCTAAATGTTGATGATAATTGGAAATGGAAATGATAATTGAATAATAAATGAATTGTGTGGCTAATGTGTTATTCTATTTTCAGAGTTTGTTGTTGGTGGCATGCCTAGTAAGTGTAACAATCTCTTGAAGTTAGGTTGGATTGAATCCTTGAAGCCTAATTGAGATGTTACCACCCTTGAAGCTAGGTTGGGTTGGTTCTTGAAGCCAAGTTGGGTTGAAGCTTAGCATGCTTTGCTCCCCTTGAAGCTTGGTTGAACCTAATCCTTGAAGCCTAGTTGGGTATATGATATTGATAAATGTGATGATAGAACCAAAACATTAACTCTGAAAATTGAATGGCATATTAGTGTGTCTTGGGCCCATGCTTGTCTATGGTTAATGTGAGTCATGAATGATGCTTGCCTTAGCTTATTGTTGATGATGAATGATTAAATGAATATAAATGAGGTCTACGATAAGATGTGAAGTATGATATGCCTATAGATATATATATGTTGAGTTATAAAAAGGAAAGCTATGTTATCAACTTGGCATATATGATGTTACATGCATAATATGGATTGAGAATTGGTACTGCATTGCATTAAAGCATAACATTAGCATGATTATCTTACTAAGCCGTTGGCTTAGCGCGATAGTGTTTAATCGCGCAGGTAATAGAGTTGATAGAGTTGATCCCGAAAGCTCTTCGAAACCGACCGAGGGTAGACAGTGAAGAGTTGATTTTGGAGACTTAAAGATCAAAGAAAACTTGCCAATCATGTATAACTCTTTTATATTTTGTAAAGTAATGATTAAATGTACATATATGTATATTTGTAAATATGGAATTAAGTGTTTTTCAAATATGTAAATATTTTATGACTTCCGCTGTGTAATAACTATATGTATGTATATATATATATCTAATGTGTTTTATTTTAAAAGTAAATGATCTACTTTCCTATAATATATAATGATAATAGTATTGTATCTATTTAAATGTTTTGAATGTTGAAGAAAATCGTAGCATCCCTATGTTTGGTGCACTTATGCTACATTATTGTGGTTGTAGTGTGTGTGCATTGGATGTGGGGGTGTTACAATTGTTTTGGTATCAGAGCCTAGGTTTGAGATTCTCAACCTAGGCAATATGTTATAAAAAGAATATTTTGAATTAAAAAGTGAGTTTTTTTGAAATAAAATACATGTTTGGGATTGGCAATCTTTGATCATTAATAAGGTGTGTCCTGTTGTGTTTGCAGTGTTAGGTGTTGATGGATTCTCATTTGAGACAGTCAGTTGAGGGCAGTGAGGAGAGTGTTGCTCCTGATGAGGGAGTTAGAGTTGAGAGTGCTGGGGAGGCACCTGCTTCTGGGTCGGGGAGACCAACTGGTGAGGAGGTTCCACCAGCTTGGTTTGTGAATATGATGAAGACTTTCAGGCAAGCGCCAGTACAACCAGTGCCACCACCCCCTCAGCCTTTGGTGCCAGTGAGGCACTATGACAAGTTAAGGAAGTATGGAGCTGAGGATTTTATTGGTACCACTGATCCAGCTGTAGCAGAACAGTGGCTTGACAAAGTTCAGAGGATCTTTATTCAGTTGCAAGCCACCCCTGAGGAAAAGTTTGATTATGCAAGATCCTTGTTGCAGAAGGATGCATATAGTTGGTGGAAGACAGTGCCCCATTCTATGGATGATCCACCAACCTTGTCATATGCTGACTTTCTGAGAGAATTTGAATTGAAGTATACTCCAAGGGAGTATAAAGATGGGAAGAAAAGAGAATTTTTAGATTTGAAGCAAGATCACCGGACCGTAACTGAATATGAGGTTGAGTTTGTTCGATTAAGTCAGTATGCTGGGGGCATAATATCAGATGAGGTAGATAGATGTAGGAGGTTTGAAGAGGGATTGAGGCCCTCTATCATGTGTCATGTGGCTGGATCCAGATATCAAGATTTTTCCCAGCTAGTGGCAGCAGCTCGGAGTGTGGAGCGAGCTCAGGGTATTGCAGCTGCTTCAGAGGATGAGGTTAGGGTGAGAAGGCCCCAGTTTGAGGCAGGGTCTTCTTCAGTGAAGAGGGGTAGAGGAAGCTTTGTTCCTCGGAGTATTAGGAGTCAGAGACCAGCAAGTAGATCAGTGCAGTTCCAGAGACAAAGATTCAGACCTGCAGCTTCAGTGGCAAGTGCTCCAACCCCTATGGTTCAGAGATCCACCTTACCTATCTGCATCCATTGTGGGAGGCCCCATGGTGGTCCTTGTTGGAAGGCTGGTGTTGCAGGGGTATGTTTCAGGTGTGGGTCACCTGACCATTTTGTGAAAGATTGCCCTGAGAGGCAAAGGCAGATGTCAGTTGATTCTGCCGCTTCTCGAGCCAGTGTGAGGGGAGGCAGAGGTGTCAGCAGAGGAGGTAGACCGGGGTTCATTTCTAGAGGTGGTGCTACATCCAAGGAGACTAGACCAGAGGAGGTTGGTTCTTCCCAGAGGATGTATGTTATGCAGAGGCAGCCGGATGCATCGGCGGTCATAGCTGGTACTTTTTCTTTATTTAATACTGCAGTACTTGCATTGATTGACCCTGGATCCACACACTCTTACATTAGTGCATCTGTGTTACCTGTATCTGATGTGCATGCTGAATCCCTAGGGTTTGATGTTTTGGTAACAAATCCGTTAGGGCATAGTGTGATAGTTAGTAAAGTGCACAAGGATAGTGCAGTAGTGGTGCAAGGTGAGCAGTTCCCTGGGGATTTGATTGAGATGCCATTTAAGGAATATGATGTGATCCTAGGCATGGATTGGCTATCTCGACATGGAGCTGTGGTGGATTGTAAAAAGAAGATTGTTTCTTTGAGAACCGGTGATGGTAGAAAGGTGATAGTATCTAATGAGCAGGAACAGTTAGCCTCCTTAATTGTTTCAGCTGTTGCAGCCCGGAGGTTGATTAGGAAGGGGTGTGAAGCCTATCTGGCTCATGTGGTAGATACTAGAGTGAAGGGTTCTTCCATTGATAGTATTGCCACAGTTGCAGAGTTCCCTGATGTTTTTCCAGAGGAGTTGCCAGGAGTGCCTCCTGAGAGAGAGGTGGAGTTTGGTATTGAATTGTTGCCTGGTACCACTCCTATCTCCATTACTCCTTACAGAATGGCACCAGCAGAATTGAGGGAGTTGAAAGTGCAATTACAGGAGCTGTTGGATAAAGGATTCATTCGCCCCAGTGTTTCTCCTTGGGGAGCTCCTGTGTTATTTGTAAAGAAGAAAGATGGTACTATGAGGTTGTGCATCGATTATAGGCAATTGAACAAGGTGACCATTAAAAATAAGTATCCTTTGCCTAGAATCGATGATCTCTTTGATCAGTTGAAGGGAGCGTCAGTATTCTCTAAGATTGATCTGAGATCGGGGTACCATCAGCTGAGAGTCAGAGCTGAGGATGTTCCGAAGACCGCATTTCGGACTAGGTATGGGCATTATGAATTTTTAGTTATGCCTTTTGGTCTGACAAATGCACCTGCAGCTTTCATGGATTTGATGAATAGGGTGTTTAGGCCCTATTTGGATCAGTTTGTAGTGGTCTTCATCGATGATATTCTGGTGTATTCGAGGAATGAAGAGGAACATGATATGCATCTGCGGATTGTGTTGCAGATCTTGAGAGAGAAGCAATTATTTGCCAAATTGTCGAAGTGTGAGTTCTGGTTGGATCAAGTAGCTTTTCTTGGACATATAGTTTCAGCAGAGGGTATTAGAGTTGATCCGAGCAAAGTTGAAGCCATTTTGAATTGGAGTTCACCCAAGTCTGTGACAGAGGTTAGAAGTTTTCTGGGTTTGGCAGGCTATTACCGGCGGTTTGTGAAAGGGTTTTCTGTGATAGCTACTCCACTCACCAGATTGCTTCGTAAGGGAGTGAGATTTGTGTGGACGGATCAGTGTCAGGCTAGCTTTGAACAGTTGAGAGATATGTTGACTCAAGCGCCTGTTCTCACTTTACCTATAGAAGGCCAACCCTATGTGATCTACAGTGATGCTTCACATATTGGTTTGGGTTGTGTGCTAATGCAGGAAGGGAAAGTTATAGCTTATGCATCTCGTCAGTTGAAACCGCATGAGCTTAACTATCCTACCCATGATTTGGAATTGGCAGCCATTGTCTTTGCATTAAAGATTTGGCGCCATTATCTGTTTGGGGAGAAATGTTTCATTTACACTGATCACAAGAGTTTGAAGTATTTGGGTGTCCAGAAAGAGCTCAACCTTCGGCAGAGGAGATGGTTAGAATTGATTAAAGACTACGACTGCTTGATAGATTATCATCCAGGTAAAGCAAATGTTGTTGCTGATGCCTTGAGTCGAAAGTCTTTAGCTGGTTTAACTTTTTACTCACTCTCGTTGCTTGTTGAGTTGAGAGCATTGTGTGCTAGTTTTGTACCTTGTGATGATGGTGCATTGTTAGCACAGTTGCATGTGAAACCAGTTTTGTTGGATCAGATTAAAGAGGCTCAGTTGGCTGATAAGAAGATTCAGAAGATTATGTCAGATTGTCAGAATGGAAAGAGTAGAGATTTTGTTGTGAAAAGTGATGGAAGCCTCTGGTTTAAAAACAGATTGTGTGTACCCGATGATGCTGATTTGAAAAGGATCATTTTGGAAGAAGCACATCAGTCAGTGTTTGCTATGCATCCGGGCAATACAAAGATGTATCATGACTTGAGACAGCATTACTGGTGGATTGGGTTGAAGAGAGACATTGCTGAATTTGTATCTAAATGTCTCACTTGTCAGAAGGTTAAAGCAGAGCATCAAGTTCCCACTGGGTTGCTTCAATCGTTGTCAGTGCCAGAATGGAAATGGGAAAGAGTGACAATGGACTTTGTGTCTGGATTGCCTTTGACACAAAGGAAACATGATGCCATATGGGTGATTGTGGATAGATTGACTAAGACAGCTCATTTCCTTCCGATTCGGATGGATTACTCTTTGGAGAGGTTGGCTGAGCTGTACATCCATGAGATTGTGAGATTGCATGGTGTTCCAACTTCTTTAGTGTCTGATCGAGATCCCAGGTTTACTTCGAGATTTTGGAAGAGTTTGCATAGTGCTTTGGGTTCTCGACTGCATTTCAGCACTGCTTTTCATCCACAGACGGATGGACAGTCTGAGAGGGTGATACAGATCATTGAGGATATGTTGAGAAGCTGTGTCATCGATTTCACTGGAAGTTGGGATAGATTCTTACCTCTTGTAGAGTTTGCTTATAACAACAGTCACCAATCCAGCATTGGTATGGCACCATTCGAAGCACTGTATGGTAGACGGTGTAGGACACCGCTGTGTTGGAATGAACTTGGGGAAAGTAAGTTAATTGGGCCTGATTTGATTAAAGAAACTGAAGAGAAAGTGAAGTTGATTCGGGGCAGGTTAAAAGCAGCTTCAGACCGACAGAAGTCCTATGCAGATCTGAAGAGAAGAGACATTCAGTTTGATGTTGGGGATAAGGTATTTTTGAAGGTATCTCCTTGGAAGAAGATTTTGAGGTTCGGTCGGAAAGGGAAATTGAGTCCTCGTTTCATCGGACCGTATGAAGTGTTAGAAAGAGTTGGGCCAGTGGCGTATAGACTTGCTTTGCCACCTGAGTTGGATCGTATTCATAATGTGTTCCATGTATCTATGTTGAGGAGGTACAGGTCGGATCCATCTCATGTGTTGCCATTTGAATCTATTGAAGTGAGCCTAGACTTGACATTTGAAGAGGAACCAGTTGCTATCTTGGCACGGGAAGTGAAAGAATTGAGGAACAAGAGAGTGCCATTGGTGAAGATTCTTTGGAAGAATCATGCAAAAGAAGAAGCAACTTGGGAAAGTGAGCAGACTATGCGAGAGCAATATCCTCAGTTGTTTCAGAATTGATTTCAGGTAATTTCGAAGACGAAATTTCTTTTTAGAGGGGGAGAATTGTAATATCCTCATTTATGCCCTAGAAGTTTTGCATGTTGTTGTTGTTGTTGTTGTTGTTATTGTTGTTGTTGTTGTATTGTTGGTTTAAATTGAGAAAAGAAAAGTATAAGTGTTTTGGGAAAGAATTTAGGGTTTAGAGACAAGTTTATATGTTGTGTATATTGTGATATATATAACATATACATTGGTCAAAAGAGTTGGTCAAGGCAAGAGGAGATATTTTTAGGGCATGTGAAATTACCAAAATGGGCAAGAGATAACAAAGAGAATTAAGATATGTATGAGGGCATTATAGTAATTTTCCTTTGGATGGGTATTTAATGAAGTTTGACTTTGTGATTCTTCATCATCTTCTCTTCTTTCTTTCAAGAGGTGGCCGGCTCTCCATTAGAAAAAGGGAAGGAGAAGTGTTCTTGATACTAAGATCAAATTGAAGAAGGAATTGAGAGCTTTGGTGAAAGAATTGTGGAATTTCTTCATCTAAGGTAAGTATTTTTTTTGTTTCCTTTACTTATTTTGAAGTAGTGTTGAAGTTATGATTAGGGTGATTTGTGATTTGTAGGGTTTTGAGATGATTTGTGTTTAAGTGTAATATTAATGTGTTATGAGGTGATTCTTATGATGAATATGTGTTTAGAACATTGTTTATGTTCATTTGAAACATGTTGTATGGTGTATATTGTGATTGAGTGCAATTGAAAGAGGGTTGAAGATGGTTAGGGTTTGGTTTGGGTTACACGGCCAAAAGCAAAGGAGAGACACGGCCAAGTCATGAAAGTTTTGGGCTTGTTGAATTGGTTTTGAGAGACACGGCCGTGTCTAGTGCCTGTGTTCACTACTGTGCGTTTTGGTTTGAGTGACACGGCCACAAGCTTGGCCGTGTCCCATACCCGTGTTGCCTACTGTCCAATTGAGTTGAGAGACACGGCCACAAGCTTGGCCGTGCCCCTCATGTGTGCTGCCCATGTCTCTCATATGGGTTAGGTAAGTTTTGTTTTCCTTGACCTAGTTGCAATGTTTTGGTTCTTCAAAGGTAGGTTGGTTCCTAAACCTAAACTTAAACACTCTAAACATACTTTAAACTATGAATGAGCTAATCAAATGCATATGAAAGATCCTAAAGCTATGAATCATATAAATTGTTCTTTGCCCTAATTGCATTGTTGAGATTTAAACAAGGTTATGTTATGCATTGTGAAAGGTAATGTGTTTTATGAGTAATGTACCTTGAAATGTTATATCAAAGATGTGATATCAATGATGCTTTATGCATAATATGAATTGAAATGTGAAATGTGATACAAAGCCATTGTTATTGGCTATGATGATGATATTGAGAGAAAGAAGGCATGTATGCCTAAATGTTGATGATAATTGGAAATGGAAATGATAATTGAATAATAAATGAATTGTGTGGCTAATGTGTTATTCTATTTTCAGAGTTTGTTGTTGGTGGCATGCCTAGTAAGTGTAACAATCTCTTGAAGTTAGGTTGGATTGAATCCTTGAAGCCTAATTGAGATGTTACCACCCTTGAAGCTAGGTTGGGTTGGTTCTTGAAGCCAAGTTGGGTTGAAGCTTAGCATGCTTTGCTCCCCTTGAAGCTTGGTTGAACCTAATCCTTGAAGCCTAGTTGGGTATATGATATTGATAAATGTGATGATAGAACCAAAACATTAACTCTGAAAATTGAATGGCATATTAGTGTGTCTTGGGCCCATGCTTGTCTATGGTTAATGTGAGTCATGAATGATGCTTGCCTTAGCTTATTGTTGATGATGAATGATTAAATGAATATAAATGAGGTCTACGATAAGATGTGAAGTATGATATGCCTATAGATATATATATGTTGAGTTATAAAAAGGAAAGCTATGTTATCAACTTGGCATATATGATGTTACATGCATAATATGGATTGAGAATTGGTACTGCATTGCATTAAAGCATAACATTAGCATGATTATCTTACTAAGCCGTTGGCTTAGCGCGATAGTGTTTAATCGCGCAGGTAATAGAGTTGATAGAGTTGATCCCGAAAGCTCTTCGAAACCGACCGAGGGTAGACAGTGAAGAGTTGATTTTGGAGACTTAAAGATCAAAGAAAACTTGCCAATCATGTATAACTCTTTTATATTTTGTAAAGTAATGATTAAATGTACATATATGTATATTTGTAAATATGGAATTAAGTGTTTTTCAAATATGTAAATATTTTATGACTTCCGCTGTGTAATAACTATATGTATGTATATATATATATCTAATGTGTTTTATTTTAAAAGTAAATGATCTACTTTCCTATAATATATAATGATAATAGTATTGTATCTATTTAAATGTTTTGAATGTTGAAGAAAATCGTAGCATCCCTATGTTTGGTGCACTTATGCTACATTATTGTGGTTGTAGTGTGTGTGCATTGGATGTGGGGGTGTTACAACATTCCACCTCCAAATTTTTTTCAACCTTACCAAAGAGATTCTTACCCTCAAGAACAATATTCAAATCAAGATCAACTTAAGGAACCCACTTTGGAAGATAGTTTGAATGCCTTCATTCAAATTAGTGCACAAAATCAAGATCAATGCAAGAAATCCACAGTGGAAGATGATTTGAATGCTTACCTTCAAATTAGCACACAAAATCAAGAAGGGAGCAATGAGAGGTTTGATTCTTTGGAAGAATCATTGAAGAGGGTGGAAGCTCAAGTTGGGCTATTGGCACATCAACTCCAAGCACACCAAGAGGAGGAATTTCCTAGCCAATTGGAGCAAATAGAGGTAATCACAAATTTTAGGGATGAACAGGTGATAAATAACAGTTTTTGTGATTCCTTTGATGCAGGAACTAACAAAGAAGAAGATGGAAAGGCGATGCAACCATACATAGAGGAGTTAATTCAATCAAAGGAGGAGGAGGATTTGGAAGCATCAACTTTGACAACATCGCATGAACCTCCAAATCCTTGTATGCCGCCAATCCCATTCCCAAGTAAGCTTAATGCAGAGAAACAAGGTATGCAACTTTCTGAACTCCATGACATGCCCTATTGTGAAGTTAGTGTAGATAAGCTTGAGGTGGCCATGACCATAGAAATAGAGCCTAATTCTTCCAAATTAGAAATTGATGAGGGCAATTTACTAGTGAATAATAAGATTGTTGAGGGAGAATTTCAAATTGCTAAAGAGAATGTAGAACACATTCAACCAAACTTGGTTGAACCTAAAAAGACCCCAGGAATTTTGAAAGATGTTTTAGTTGGGGAATGCAGTATGCAACAAATTATCATCTCTCCCACTCTTGGTGGTGAGAACGAGTAGAAACCATATAAAACCATGTTGCAAACTGAAAAAGGTTCTTACTACGTCCCTATAGCATTAAAAAATCAAGCTAAGACAACCCTCACATGTTCTTTTTGGACAATTGCTCCCCTAAGAATGCTAACTAAGCTTTTCAATATATTGGGCACTTTTCAAAGTTGCATGGTGTTCATCCTCTCGGTCATGGGCTCCAATTGCATTATGGGTGGAAGGAGCCCCACACATCGTATATGGGAACGATGGAAATCAGGTATCATCTAAACTTTCTCTGTAGTATGCATGCTCACATTGAGGACAATGTGAATTTTTAAGTGTGGGGTGCATTTGGTGTTTTATGTTTTTACTTTTAATTGCATTTTGTGTTTTTGTGTTTTTATCTTTAATTTATTTTTGTTTAAGTTTTAGTTAATGTTCTTAATGTTTTTCTTTGAATAAATGAATTTTGAAAAGTTCAATTGTTATAAAATTGTTGATTGATGACCTTTAAATTTTTGAAGCATGAAATTGAGAATTGAGTAGAATTGGTGCTTATTGTCAATTTTGTTAGTTTTTTCTAGCATTGCCCTTTACCTAGTAAGGAATTGAGCCATCAACTTATTATTCTTTTTGTGGGTGAACATCTTTGATTGATGATTTACTAGAACTTGCTTTGACATACATTTTAAGATTACATAAAAATTTCAATTAGGCATCAAGATGATTAAGGCAATAATTAGGTGAACCCACTTTGGCTTAAAAAGACCAACCCTATTTTTAACCTTAGTTAGCCAATTTTGAGCCTATTTTATTTTTTCTTTTCTTTCTTTTTCACAACACCATTAGCTTGAACCTTGTTGATTAACTCTTATCCTTTCATTAGGTCAAGAGCATTTTAAGAGCGTTTATGACCGAGTGTTGTGTTGAATTAAGTGTGGGGTCAAAATCAGTAGGTTTAAGATTGCAAAGCAAAATAAAAAAAATAATAAAAAAAAAGAAAAAGAGAAAAATAAAAATATATATAATAATAATAAGAAAAAAAAAGAAATATATATATATATAATAATAAGAATAATTGTTATTCTTGTTGAAAGGGTTGGAATGTATTATTCCAAGATTTAATAAGTGAGTTCCCTTGAAAAGCTCTTTTATGTCAAGGGGTAGATGAGAGGAAGGTGTTTCGGGATTGATGGGTTATGTATATGATCGGGTACTTCATTCTTAAAGTGCTCTTGAACTTAATGATTAAGCTCACATTTCCTAAATGTCATGCCTTTACCTTAGCCCCATTACAACCCAATAAAGACCTTTTGATTGATGCCTGATTGTTATTTTGTGGTGGAGATTTGATTGATAAGCAAGCCTATGGCAATAATCTTTCATTGATTGTTATGAGTGTAAACACCACCATGATCAAACACTTGTAAGAGTTGGTGAGGGAGTGACAACATTGGCTATGCATGGAAAATCACTTAATTGCATGGGTGTCGATTTTGTTTGATTCGATATTGATTGCGGATTTAGGGATAAGGAAGTCTTGATACATCTTTATAACTCTTGAACTTAACAAAATTTATCTTGTTAGTGTGTTTTGATTTTAGCCTTGCTTGGGGACAAGCAAGGAGTTAAGTGTGGGGTATTTGTTTAGTCCATTTTTGTACTAGTTTTTAGTGTGATTTTATGTGTGTTTTAGTTAATGTTTTGATTAATTGTTGTTTTAAGTGTGTTTAAAGTGTTGTTTTTAGGTTTAGGTGGAAAAACACCCTTGGAAGATCAAAACAGTGGAAAACAGAGCAAAAATGAAGAAACAGTAGCTGACACGCCCAAGAGACACGGGCAAGCCTCTGGCCGTGTCTCACCTAATGAGCAAAACCAAAGAACAAGCAAGAAAGAGCAAAAATCAGGCAGAAGGTGACACAACCAGGGGACACGGCCGTGTCACTGGCCGTGTCCCTCCAAAAATGTCAGACACAGCCAAGCCAACTAAGGCATGGCCGTGTCACACTCCAAAGAGGAAGAGAGGAAAATCAAGCAGAGACGGACACACCCAGAGGACACGGCCGTGTCCTTTGCCGTGTCCTCCAATCCACATCAAACATGGCCAAGCCAATCAAGGCTTGGCCGTGTCACCCTCTTGACAAGAAAGTAAGCAAAGAAACCAAGAAAGAAGCAGAAGCGAACACGGCCAGGAGACACGCCCAAGACACTGGCCGTGTCACATGACACGGCCGTGTCTTCTGGCCGTGTCTCACCCCGGATCAAACACAGTGAGGGACACGGCCAGGAGCTTGGCCGTGTCCCAAGGAAGAAAAACAAGAGACACGGCCAAGCTTGTTTTGGCTTGGCCGTGTCCCACCTGAAAAGTCAAATTTCTTTCAACAAAGTGGGGGACAAAGTGGGAGACAAACACTATTGCTTGCCAAAAGAAATAGAAAACAAATAAAAAGTGGGGGACAAAAGGTAATGGGATGAGTTGGAAAGCATGGGTGTTGATTTTTGAATGAATAAAAAGGGATTGAAGAGGAAAATGAAGAGAGCTTTTTGTTCTTGGAGCCAAATTTCTGCAAAAAAAAAAACGTGGGAGAGGGAGAGAGTGACACTCTCTCTTGTCCCTTCACCTCCAACCTCCATTTCCATCCTCTCCACCTTCTCCATCTTCCATTGATAGGATCTTTGAGGTTCTTTGGGATAAATTGGGTTACAAGTTCTCAAAGGTTGAAGAAACTTCATTGAAGGGAGTGGTGACTTGAGAAAGCTCCATTCCATCTTCCAAAGGCAAAATCAATTGAAGAGTTGGTGACTTGAGAAAGCTCCATCCAAAGGTTTGGTGACTTGAGAAAGCTCCATTCCACATTGCAAAGGGAAATCAACCATTGAAGAGGGCTTGAGTTCTTCATCAAATACATCAAGTGGAGCTAGGAGGAAGACTAGCAATCCTACTCTTGGCATCTTCACAAGGGGTTTTTCTATTCTCTCTTTTAATTCATGTCTTATTGTTGTTGTTGTATTAAGAATATTGATATTGCAATGGACAATTTGTATTTGTTTTATATTGAGTTGAATGAATGTTATAAATTGATGATGTTGAGCTAAATACCCATGTTTAGGGATTATAGCATATTTGGTCGAATGCTTTGATTTGATATTTACATTGATGTTCCTTGTTGATTGGTTGATTGTATTGTATTAAATGCTAGGTTGATAGATTAGCTACCTATTGATCTTTGAATATTGGATGATGGACCGAGAGGTGAAATCCGATATCGGAACTATATAATCGACCACCCTATGAATGAATTAGAAATATAAGTTCTAGGGTTTCATTAATTTGGTAATGTAAAAGAATTGGTCATTGTTAATTCATGAATGTGAGAACTAATGGATTGGTAATTGACTAATTAACCTTAAGGAACAAATTAATTACAAGGTTATGTTAATGGATAATTGAGAATTGGGCTTTGATTGAATGGACCTATGACCCTAGGCACCTTCCCAAGAATCGATTTGATCTTGTACACCCACACACATTAATCTCTACACACGTTAATTTTAGGTTTAAATTAATCTTGCACATTTCATACAACAACCACTTCCGCATTTAAATACTTGTCAATCAAGCTATTACGAACCACACCTTCTTGGGGAAACGACCTTGGGGCGATCACCTTTGCTACAGCTACCTCGTATACTTGCGAGTGACGCTTTGTAGTAGTACTTAATTTGAGCGCAACAGTATCCAGTGAGCAGAGACAGCTAGCATCTTTGTTTGTTTCAGCTGTTGCAGCTAGGAGGTTGATTAGAAAAGGTGTGATGGTTATCTTGCTCATGTTGTGGATACTAGAGTAGTGGGTTCTCGACTTGACGATATACCCACAGTTGCAGATTTTCCAGATGTGTTTCCAGAGGAGTTGCCAGGGTTGCCTCCTGAGAGAGAGGTGGAGTTTAGTATTGAATTGTTGCCTGGTATCACTCCTATCTCTATTACTCCGTATAGAATGGCGCCTGTTGAATTGAGAGAGTTGAAGGTGCAGTTGCAGGAGTTGCTAGATAAAGGGTTTGTTCGCCCTAGTGTTTCACCATGGGGAGCTCCTGTTTTGTTTGTGAAGAAAAAGGATGGTACTATGAGATTGTGTATCGATTATAGGCAATTGAATAAAGTGACTATCAAGAATAAATATCCTTTGCCTAGAATTGATGATCTCTTTGATCAATTGAAGGGAGCAGCAGTATTTTCCAAGATTGATTTGAGATCAGGGTACCATCAGTTGAGGGTCAAAGCTGAAGATGTTCCTAAAACAGCTTTTCGCACAAGGTATGGGCATTATGAGTTTCTAGTTATGCCTTTTGGGTTGACGAATGCACCTGCAGCTTTCATGGATTTGATGAATAGGGTGTTTAGGCCCTATCTGGATCAGTTTGTAGTGGTTTTCATCGATGATATTTTGGTGTATTCGCGCAATGAGGAGGAGCATGACAAGCATCTGCGGATTGTGTTGCAGATTTTGAGAGAGAAGCAATTGTATGCTAAACTGTCGAAGTGTGAATTTTAGCTTGACCAAGTGACTTTTCTCGGTCATATAGTTTCAGCAGATGACATTAGAGTTGATCCGAGTAAAGTTGAAGTTGTTATGAATTGGAGTCCACCAAAGTTAGTGACAGAAGTTAGAAGTTTTCTGGGTTTTGGCAGGCTATTATCGACGCTTTGTGAAAGGATTTTCTTTGATAGCCACTCCACTTACCAGATTACTTCGGAAGGGAGTTAGATTTGTGTGGACAGACCAGTGTCAGGCTAGCTTCGATCAGTTAAAGGATATGCTAACTCAAGCACTTGTTCTCACTTTACCTGTGGAAGATAAACCATATGTGATTTTCAGTGATGCTTCACATAGTGGTTTGGGTTGTGTTTTGATGCAAGAAGGTAAAGTGATAGCTTATGCTTCTCGACAGTTGAAACCGCATGAGCTTAATTATCCGACCCATGATTTGGAGTTAGCAGCCATTGTGTTTGCATTGAAGATTTGGCGACATTATTTGTATGGGGAGAAATGTTTTATTTACACTGATCATAAAAGTTTGAAATATTTGGGGGGTTCAGAAAGAGCTTAATCTTCGGTAGAGGCGATGGTTGGAATTGATTAAAGACTACGACTGTTTGATTGATTATCATCCGGGTAAGGCAAATGTTGTGGCTGATGCCTTGAGTCGGAAGTCTGTAGCAAGCTTGACTGTTTATTCGCTCTCGTTGCTTGTTGAGTTGAGAGCGTTGCATGCTAGTTTTGTATCTTGTGATGATGGTGCATTGTTGGCGCAATTATAGTTGAGACCGGTATTGTTGGATCAGATTAAAGAGGCTCAGTTGGTTGATGAGAAAGTTCAGAAGATTGTTTCAGATTGCGAGAATGGAGAGAGCCGAGATTTTAGTGTGAGAAAGGATGGGAGTCTTTGGTTTAAGAACAGATTGTGTATACCTGATGATGCTAGTTTGAGGAAGATTATTTTGGAAGAAGCGCACCAGTCAGTTTTTGCTATGCATCCGGGAAGTACAAAGATGTATCATGATTTGAGACAGCATTACTGGTGGTCAGGTATGAAGAGAGACATAGCGGAATTTGTGTCCAAATATCTCACATGTCAGAGGGTTAAAGCCGAGCATCAAGTTCCAACAGGGTTGCTTCGACCGTTATCAGTGCCTGAATGGAAATGGGAAAGAGTAACGATGGATTTTGTGTCTGGTTTGCCATTGACTCAGAGGAAGCATGATGCTATTTGGGTAATTGTTGATAGATTGACAAAGACAGCTCATTTTCTTCCGGTTCGAATGGATTATCCTCTTGAGAGGTTGGCTGAGCTGTATATCCAAGAGATTGTGAAGTAGCATGGTGTCCCAATTTCTTTAGTGTCTGATCGAGATCCTCGGTTTACTTCAAGGTTTTGGAAGAGTTTACATGGTGCTTTGGGTTCTCGATTACACTTTAGTACTGCTTTTCATCCGCAGACAGATGGGCAGTCAGAGAGAGTTATACAAATTATTGAGGATATGTTGAGAAGCTGTGTCATTGATTTCTCTGGTAGTTGGGACAGATTTTTGCCACTTGTGGAATTTGCTTACAACAACAGTCATCAGTCCAGCTTTGGAATGGCACCATTTGAAGCATTGTATGGTAGACGGTGTAGAATACCTCTATGTTGGAATGAAACTGGAGAAGGTAAGTTAATTGGTCCTGATTTGGTTAAAGAGACAGAAGATAAAGTGAAGTTGATTCGGAATTGATTGAAAACAGCATCAGATTGACAGAAATCTTATTCGGACTTAAAGAGGAGAGACATTGAGTATAATGTGGGAGATAAAGTATTTTTGAAAGTGTCTCCTTGGAAAAAGATTCTGAGATTTGGTCGAAGAGGGTAGCTGAGTCCGCGTTTCATTGGACCGTATGAAGTTTTAGAAAGAATTGGGCCAGTTGCTTATCGGCTTGCTTTGCCACCTGATTTGGATAGGATCCATAATGTTTTTCATGTTTCTATGTTGAGGAGATACAGACCGGATCCATCTCATGTGTTGTCAGTTGAATCTATTGAGGTAAATCCGGATCTGACATTTATAGAGGAACCAATGGCTATTTTAGCTTATGGAGTGAAAGAGTTGAGACGGAAGGAAGTGCCAATTGTGAAGGTTCTTTGGAAGAATCATGGTAGAGAGGAATCAACTTGGGAGAGTGAGCAAGAGATGAGAGATCAGTATCCTCAGTTGTTTCGGACTTGATATCAGGTAATTTCGAGGATGAAATTCTTTTTAAAAGGGGAGAATTGTAATATCCCAAAATGTACCCTAGAAGTATTGGAGTATTTATTGTTATTATTGGATTAAGTGTATTTGTATTTAATTGGAAAGAGAAAGGAAGTGAAGAGAGAGTTTATATGTTGTATATATGTGAATATATATAACATATATACAAGTCAAGAGAAAGTCAAAGAATGAAAGTGGAAGAAGATATTTTGTGTTTTGAATTTAATAATAAGGAATTATTTGAGTGGAAGAGATTAAATGGGATTTGTTTAATAATATATTGCTTGGTTGAGAGGGTTTTAAGGAAAAGAGGTTGACTTTGGGTTTTCTTTTCTTCTTTCTTTTCCTTTGCCGTGGGTCATCTTCTTCTCCTTCCTTTGTTTTTGTTTTGGCCGGCTAACAAAGAGACGAGAGCAAGATAGAGATTTGTTCTTCCAAGTTCAAGATTGAAGAGAGTTTTCAAGAGATCAAGTGGAAAGTTTAAGAGTTCTTCATCCTTGGTAAGTTCTCTCTTGATTTCTTGTGTTGTTTTGAGTTTATGATTGGGTTTGTGAGTTGGTATGGTGATGGATATATGTGTTTGGGTTGATTATGTTGTGTTTAAGAGTATTGGGTCTAAATGGTTTTGGATTTTGGGGTTGGATTGAAGAAAAGAGTAAGTGGTTGTGTTAGAGTTTGGAAGATGTTTGTGATTTGGGTTTGATGCATGTGTTGGCTTGTTTTGGTGTTGTTGTAAGTTTGAGATGGTTTTTGGGTATGTTTTGTTAAGTTTGTTTGAGATGGATGTTGGTGGATAGAAGTGATTTGTTGGTTGTGGTGTTGTCTTGGCCGGAATCTGGGTTTTTGGCCTGACACGCCCAGGAGCACGTCCAGGTCCTTAGGCGTGTCGTTAGTTCTGTAAGGCAGTAGTTGTGACACGGCCATTAACACGCCCATGTTGTTGAGCGTGTCGTAGCTACTGTGACTTTGGAGGATTTACACGGCCATGAGCACGCTCATGATGTTGGACGTGTCGATGTTTTGTGTGAGGCAGTATATATTACACGCCCAGTGACACGCTCGTGTTGTTGAGCGTGTAATAGCTTCTGTGTTGTGGAGTTAGGGCACGGTCAGGGACACGCCCGTGTGTGTGAGCGTGTCAAGTTTAGAGTTTGCCCTAGTTGATTCTTAACCTTATGATCTTATAAGAGTTTCCTCATTCTTTTGGAATAGGTTGTGAAGAAGGTGATTTACCCTAACTCAAGTGGTGATAGATTCTTGAAAGGTAAGTGCTTAGAGTTTTGCACGGGTCATGTTTGAAATAAGTTAAAATACATTATTGCATACACTCATATGATATTGAGAATTGAGACATAATTGATTATATGTGAATGTTGTGATGAGTATGAAAAATATGTGTTCATACCATTAATTATATCCATGTGAATAATGAATTGATAAATGTGATGATGAAATGTAATGTGAAAGATATGATGTTATGAAGAGTTGCTTTATTGTGATATGAGATCATATGAGTTATGAGGCCATGATTGTTGGCTATGGTGATGCAAATGAGAAATGAATTGAGAAAGAAATTGATAAAGAGATAAATGAAAACATTGTGTATCTAATATGTCTATTCAATTTTCAGAGTTCTGTATTTGGCGGCATGCCTATGAATCACTGGATAGGCGAAATGGGAGGCCCGTAAGCCGATTCCAGTTGAAAAATGTGATTATGGAATGATGGTGAAATGGGTGGCCCGTAAACCAATTCCAATTGAAAAATGTGAAGTTTTTGAGGTGAAATGGGTGGCCCGTAAACCTCAAAAACAAGTAACAGTCTAGCCGGGTTGAGGATCTCCTCGATTAGTCGGGTTGATGGTCCAAGAGACTGGGTCTGTTACGCTATCCATGGATAGAGATATGATATATGTTGCCTACGGGGCTAGACACAAGGTGTCAATATGGACCAAAACAGTAACTCTGAACTTTGAATAATATATTAGTATGTCTTGGGCCCGTGTCTGTCTTAATTGTAAATATGATTTATGAATGAAGAAATAATTGAATAATAAGATCTAATGTTCAAATAAGAAATGTGATAAGATTATGTATGGTTTATGAAATGCATAATGTTGATATGTGCATTGCATTAGAGCATCATGTTTGTATGAGTTGCATTACTGAGCTTTTAGCTCAGCGCGATTGTGGTTCATCGCGCAGGTAACAGAGTTGAACCCGAGAGTTCTTCGAGACCGAGTGAGAGTAGGCATTGAAGAATTGACTTTTGGACTTAAAGATCAGAGAAGAGCTGCCAATAATGTATATATTTTATATTTGAGTATTTGGATTTTGATGTATAAGTATTTGTAAATATTTGTTTTATTTTTCCGCTGCGTCTAAATGAATTTTCTATTTTTTTTTTGGTTTTATAAACTCTTTTAAAGATTTTTAATTGTTTTACCTTTTTTTATGAGTGATGACTTGAATGATTTGAAAACCGTGCATTTCTATATTCAGTATACGTATATTACGATCGTATTAGCATGCTGTGTATGTATACGGGGTATAGGGGTGTTACACGTTAGTCCATAGAAAGGTAGTGCTGAGAGTGTAGCTCCTAAAGAGAGTAGGGATGGAGGTAGGGTTGAGAGAGCTAGTGAGGCACCTGCTCTTGTGCCAGAGAGATCAGCTGCTGATGAGGTTCCGCCGGTTTGGTTACGACATGTAGTAGATTTGTTGAGGCAAGCTCCAGTACAGCCGCCACTGCCACCACAGCCTCAAGTACCGGTGAGACATTATGATAAATTGAGAAAGTATGGGGCTGAGGATTTCTTTGGTACTACAGATCCTGCAGTAGCTGAGCAGTGGTTGGATAGAGTACAGAGGGTATTTATCCAGTTGCAAGCTACTCCTAAAGAGGAATTTGATTATGCTAGATCCTTATTGTAGAAAGATGCTTATGATTGGTGGAAGACAGTTCCACATGCTATGGATGATCCACCAACGTTATCTTATAGTGATTTTCTGAGGGAGTTTGAGCAGAAATATACTCCGAGGGAGTATAAGGATGTCAAGAAAATAGAATTTTTGAATTTGAGACAAGATAACCGGACTGTGACAGAGTATGAGGTAGAATTCATCCGGTTGAGTCATTATGCCGGTGGGATTATTTTTTATGAAATTGACTGGTGTAGGAGGTTTGAGGAGGGGTTGAGGCCCTCTATTATGTGTATTGTTGCTGGTTCTCGGTACCAAGACTTTTCTCAATTGGTTGTAGCAGCCAGAAGTGTTGAGGGAGCACAAGCTTTTGCAGCAGCTGCTACTGAGGAGGAGACCAGAGTTAGGAGATCTCAGTTTGAGGCAGGGTCTTCATCTATTAAGAGAAGCCAGGGAAGTTTTGTTTCGAGAATTAGTAGGAGCCAGAGACAGTCAGGTCGGTCAGTTCAGTATCAGAGGCAGAGACCAAGACCTACAGTTCTGTAGCGAGTGCTCCGACTCCAGTGGTTCAGAGATCCATTCCACTTGTATGTGTTCATTGTGGTAGGACCCATGGGGGTGCTTGTTGGAAGACGGGTGGATCAGGAGTATGCTTTAGATGTGGATCACCAGCTCACTTTATCAAAGATTGCCCTGTGATGCAAAAGGATAGACAGATTGATACTATAGCTTCTCGACCTAGTTTTAGTAGAGGTGGTTGAGGGGGCAGAGGTTTTAGTAGAGGCGGTCGACCTGGGATCAGTCAGAGAGGAGGCTCTACATCCGGAGGCAGTAGGCCAGATGAGGCTGGATCTTCTCAGAGAGTGTATGTGATGCAAAGGCAGCCGGATGCTTCAGCAGTTATTGCGGGTACATTTTCTTTATTTAATATTTCAGTTCTTGCTTTGATTGATCCAGGATCTACTCATTCATACATAAGTGCATCTATTTTGCCTGTGTCTGAATTGCATTCTGAGTCCTTAGGATTTGATGTTTAGGTGACAAATCCTTTAGGACATAGTGTTGTGGTAAGTAAGGTGCATTGTGATAGTTCAGTTGTGGTCCAAGGAGAGAAATTTTTGGGTGATTTGATTGAAATGCCTTTTAAGGAGTATGATTTGATCTTAGGCATGGATTGGTTGTCTAAGCATGGAGCTGTGGTAGATTGTCAAAAGAAGTGTGTTATTTTGAGAACCGGTGATGGTAGAAGTGTGATAGTGTCCAGTGAGCAGAGACAACTTGCATCCTTATTTGTTTTAGCTGTTGCAGCTAGGAAGCTAATTAGAAAAGGGTGTGATGCTTATCTTGCTCATGTGGTGGATACCAGAGTAGTGGGTTCTCAGCTTGATAATATACCCACGGTTGCGGAATTCCCAGATGTTTTTCCGAAGGAGTTGTTTGGGTCACCCCCTGAGAGAGAGGTTGAGTTTGATATCGAATTGTTGCCTGGTACTACTCCCATCTGTATTACTCCTTCTCGAATGGCACCTGCTGAGTTGAGAGAGTTAAAGGTGCAATTGCAGGAGTTGTTGGATAAAGGGTTTATTCACCCTAATGTTTCTCCATGGGGAGCTCCTGTTTTGTTTGTGAAGAAGAAGGATGGTACTTTGAGGTTGTGCATCGATTATAGGCAATTAAACAAAGTGACTATTAAGAATAAGTATCCTTTGCCTCGGATAGATGATCTCTTTGATCAATTAAAGGGAGCAGCAGTGCTTTCCAAGATTGATTTGAGATCAGGGTACCATCAGTTGAGAGTCAGAGCTAAAGATGTTTCTAAGACAGCTTTTCGCACAAGATATGGGCATTATGAGTTTTTAGTGATTCCTTTTGGATTGATGAATGCACCTGCAGTTTTCATGGATTTGATGAATAGGGTGTTTAGGCCATATTTGGATCAGTTTGTGGTGGTCTTTATTGATGATATTTTTGTGTATTCACGTAATGAAGAGGATCATGACAAGCATTTGCGGATTGTATTGCAGACTTTGAGAGAGAAGAAATTGTATGCTAAGCTGTCGAAGTGTGAGTTTTGGCTTGATCAAGTAACTTTTCTGGGTCATATAGTTTCAGCAGATGGTTTAAGAGTTGATCCAAGTAAAGTTGAGGCCATTTTGAATTGGAGTCCACCGAAGTCAGTGACTGAAATTAGAAGTTTTCTGGGTTTGGCAGGCTATTATCGACGCTTTGTGAAAGGTTTTTCTTTGATAGCTACTCCACTCACCAGATTACTTCGGAAGGGAGTTAGATTTGTGTGGACAGATCAGTGTCAAGCTAGTTTTGAGCAGTTGAAAGAGATGTTGACTCAAGTGCCTGTTCTTACTTTACCTGTGGCAGATAAACCATATGTGATTTACAGTGATGCTTCACATAATGGTTTAGGTTGTGTTTTGATGCAAGAAGGTAAAGTCATAGCTTATGCTTCTCGACAATTGAAGCCGCATGAACTTAATTACCCGACGCATGATTTGGAGTTAGCAACTATAGTGTTTGCTTTGAAGATTTGGCGACACTATTTGTATGGAGAGAAGTATTTCATTTACACGGATCATAAGAGTTTAAAATATTTGGGGGTTCAAAGAGAGCTTAATCTTCGGCAAAGGCGATGGTTGGAGCTGATCAAAGACTACGATTGTTTGATTGATTACCATCCTGGTAAGGCGAATGTTGTTGCAAATGCTTTGAGCTGGAAGTCTTTGGCAGGCTTGACTGTTTATTCGCTCTCATTGCTTGTTGAGTTGAGAGCGTTGCATGCTAGTTTTGAATCGTGTGATGATGGTGCATTGTTAGCTCAATTGCAGTTGAAACCAGTGCTGTTGGATCAGATTAAAGAAGCTCAGTTGGCTGATGAGAAAATTCAAAAGATTGTTTCAAATTGCCAAAATGGGGAGAGCCGAGAATTCTAGGTAAGAGAAGATGGTATAGCCTTTGGTTCAAAAATAGATTGTGTGTTCCTGATGATGCAAGTTTGAGAAGAACTATTTTAGAGGAAGCACATCAATTAGTTTTTGCTATGCACCCTGGGAGTACTAAAATGTATCATGATTTGAAGTAGCATTATTGGTGGTCAGGTATGAAGAGGGACATTGCAGAATTTGTATCCAAGTGTCTCACTTGTCAAAGGGTGAAAGTTGAGCATCAAGTTCCAACTGGGTTGCTTCAACCTTTATCAGTGCCTGAATGGAAATGGGAACGTGTGACAATAGATTTTGTGTCTGGTTTGCCATTGACTCAGAAGAAGCATGACGCTATTTGAGTGATTGTTGATTGGTTGACAAAGATAGTTCATTTTCTTCCAGTTCGGATGGGTTATTCTCTTGAGAAGTTGGCTGAGCTGTATATCAGTGAGATAGTGAAATTGCATGGAGTCCTAATTTCTTTAATGTCTGATCGAGATCCCCGGTTTACTTTGAGGTTTTGGAAGAGTTTACATGGTGCTTTGGGTTCTCGATTGCACTTTAGCACTGCTTTTCATCCGCAGACAGATGGGCAATCAGAGAGAGTGATACAGATTATAGAGGATATGTTGAGAAGCTGTGTCATTGATTTCTCTGGAAGTTGGGACAGATTTTTGCCACTTGTGGAATTTGCTTACAACAATAGTCATCAATCCAATATTGGAATGGCACCGTTTGAGGCTTTATATGGAAGAAGATGCAGAACGCATCTGTGTTGGAATGAAGTTGGAGAAGGCAAAATGGTTGGTCCTGATTTGATTAAAGAAACGGAAGAGAAAGTAAAGATAATTCGGGATCGGTTGAAAGCAGCTTCAGATCGACAAAAATCTTATTCAGATTTGAAGAGAAGAGACATAGAGTTTGATGTTGGAGATAAAGTATTTTTGAAAGTGTCTCCTTGGAAAAAGATTTTGAGAATTGGTCAAAAAGGGAAGTTAAGTCCTCATTTTATTGGACCTTATGAAGTATTAGAAAGAGTGGGACCAGTTGCTTATCGAATTGCTTTGCCACCTGAATTGGATAGAATTCATAATGTCTTCCATGTTTCTATGTTGCGCAGATACAGATCAGATCCATCTCATGTTTTACCAGTTGAATCTATTGAGGTGAATCCAGATCTGCCATTTGAAGAAGAACCAATTGCTATTTTGGCACATGAAGTGAAAGAGTTGAGAAATAAGAAAGTGCCACTGGTGAAAGTTCTTTGAAAAAATCATGCAAAGGAAGAAGCAACTTGGGAGAATGAGCAAGCGATGTGAGATCAATATCCTCAGTTGTTTCAGACTTGATATCAGGTAATTTTGAGGACGAAATTTCTTTTTAGAGGGAGAGAATTGTAATATCCCAAAGAATACCCTAAAAGTTTTGGAGTATTTATTGTTGTATTTGGATTAAGTGTATTTATTTTAGTGGTAAGAGAAGAGGTTTTGAGGAGAGTGTATATGTTGTATATATTGGAATATATACAACATATACAAGTCAATGTATGAAGGGTCAAAGGAATTAATTAATTTGTATAAGAGTGAGTGGAAGTGGATGGAGATATTTTGGATTATTTTATTGTATATTGCTTGGTGGAGAGGGTTTTGAGGAAGAGAGATGTTTAGAGAGTTGACTTTGCTTTCTTTGTTTTCTTATTTCCTTCTTTCTTCTTCGTGGCTCATTTCTTTTCCTTTTCTTTTCTTTTCTGTTGGCCGACACTCCATAGCAAGAGAGCAAGAGAGAGATTTGATCTTCCAAACTCAAGATTGAATGAAGTTTTCAAGTGATCAAGTTGGAAATTTAAGAGTTTATTCATCCTTGGTAAGTTTTTTACTTGATTCTTTGATTTTCTTTGAGGTTGTGAGTTGAGATTGTGGTTGATATGTGTTTGTTTCATTGTGGTGTATTTAAGAGTGTTTGGTTCAATTGATTTTGGATTTTGGGGTTGGATTGAAGGAAAGAGTAAGTTTGTTGGAAGAGAATGTGTTGTGGTTGTGTTTTGGGTTTGTGGTGATGATTATGATTTGTGTTTGATGTTTGTTTTGAGTTGTTTTGGTGTTTTTGCAAGTTTGTTATGGTTTTTGGGTGTGTTTAGTTAAGTTTGTTTGAAGTGGATAATGGTGGAAGTAATAGGTTTGTTGGATATGTTGTTGTTGTTGCCGGAATCTGTATTTTTGGCCTGACACGCCCATGAGCACGGCCAGGTTTTAAGCGTGTCAATAGTTCTGTGTTCTTGGATGGGTGACACGAGCAGTGACACGCCCATGTCACTGTACGTGTCATAGCTACTGTGTGGGTGAAAGATTGACACGGCCATGAACACGCCCGTGTTGTTGGACGTGTTAATGTTTCTGTGAGACAGAATGTATTATACGTTCAGTGACACACCCGTGGTTTTGAGCGTGTCAAAGCTTCTGTATTGTGAGTTTAGGGCACGGTCAGGGACACGCCCGTGTTGTTGAGCGTGTCTTGTTTAGAGTTTGCCCTAATTGGTTCTTAGCTTTATTATCTTATGTGTATTATTCCTTTTGGATTAGGTTGTGAAGAGGTTGAGATGCCCTAACCTAAGTGTTGAGAATTCTTGGAAAAGTAAATGTATAGGTTGGTGTGAGTTGCTCTTGAGGTAAGTACAAACTTACATGGTTGAATTCATTTACATGATTTTGAGACTTAACACATTTAGTTATAAATGTGTTAAGTAATCTACTATATTGTTATTACTATTTGATTAATGTTATGATTTGTTTAATGTGAAAGATATGATGATCATTCAAAAGGTATGTACGATGCAATTGGTTATGATGAATACATTATTGATGAATTGCTTTAATGTGAATTGAGATATGATGCCATTGTGGTTGGCTACAATGATTCAAATGAAATAAGTGAGGCATGTTTGCCTAGGTGATGATGAATTTAAAAGGTATGTCCAATGCAATTGATTATGTATACTATATTGATGAGATATGAAGCCATTGTTGTTGGTTATAATGATGCAAATGAGATGATTGAGGCATGGATGCCTAAATGATGATAAGAAAATGAGAATGAAATTGATAATGAAATAATGAATGAATTGTGTCTCTAATGTGTTATTCCATTTTCAGAGTTTTGTTGTTGGTGGCATGCCTAATGGTAACAATCTCTTGAAGCTAGGTTGGATTTAGTCCTTGAAGCCTAGTTGAGATGTTACAACCCTTGAAGCTAGGTTGGGTTTGGTTCTTGAAGCCAAGTTGGGTTGATACTTAGCATGCTTTGTTCCCCTTGAAGCTTGGTTGAACCTAATCCTTGAAGCCTAGTTCGGATAATGATAATGATAAATGTGATAATAGAACCAAAACATTAACTCTGAAAGTGGAATGGCATATTAGTGTCTTTTGGGCCCATGCTTGTCTTTGTTTCAATGTAATTCATAAATGATGAAACAAGTGAATAGAGTAATGAAATGTAGTGTTATAAACAATATCAAGATATCAATTGTGAATATTGTCTTAATTGTTGAAATGTGTGACATTGGCATTGCATTGAAGCATGTTGTTATAGTAGTTTGTACCACTAAGCCGTTGGCTTAGCGCGATTGTGGTTCATTGCGCAGGTAACAGGGAAGAGCCAGAGAGGTCATCTAGACCGAGTTGAGTCTAGACCTTGAGGTGTTGATAGTGGGCTTAAAGATCAGAGGCGGACTGCCAAACATGTATAAATGTTATGTTTTTGTAAAAATTGATTTGGATGTTTATGTATTTTGATGTATATAAATATATGTAAATATAACTATATTTTCCGCTGTGTATTGAACAAATGTTTTATTTATTGTGTTTTTATAATATAACCTAAATGTTTAAGTTTCCTTATATTATTGTATAAGGAAGTGAGTCGTTTGTTTAGTAAACCGTGGCATTCCTATATTCAGTATACGTATATTACGATCGTATTAGCATGCAGTGTACGTATAGGGGTGTTACAGTTTTGGATAAACCTTTGCTAATGAAGTTATATATGTGTTTTAGCAAGTAATAGTTCATCTATTATTTATATGATATTAGTTAAATGATTTAAGTTTATACAGATTTTATTAGTGAAGATTTGTTTTGTTAAAATGGATTGTGACATTCTTGTATCATATATTCGTATATTACATATGTTGGGTGTATGTAGTGTATGTATATTGGGTATAAGGATGTTACATTTGTTTTGGTATCAGAGCCTAGGTTTGAGGTTCTCAACCTAGGTGGGTTGTAAGAGAAAGAAAATTGAGATTTTTAAATATGGTTTTTAAATATGATACATGCATTGGCACTAGCAGGTTCTAATCTTTGGTGTGGCAATTTGTGCTGTGTTTGCAGATATAGGTAGTTATGGCATCTCAGACACGTCAGTCTATAGAGGGTAGTGCAGGGAGTGTAGCTCCTGTTGAGGGTAGAGATGGAGCTAGAGTTGAGATAGCTGGAGGGGCACCTACTCCTGTGCTAGAGAGACCAACAACTGATCAGATTCCACCAAGCTAGGAACGGAATATGGTGGAGCTATTGAGGCATACTCCAGTTAAACAGCCACTGCCACTGCAGCTGCAGCCACAGTTATCAATGAGGAAATATGATAAGCTAAGGAAGTTTAGAGTTGAGGACTTTATTGGTACTACAGACCCCTCTGTAGCAGAGCAGTGACTAGATAGAGTTCAG
Organism: Garcia nutans; assembly: GCA_947685225.1. NCBI lineage: Eukaryota > Viridiplantae > Streptophyta > Magnoliopsida > Malpighiales > Euphorbiaceae > Garcia > Garcia nutans. The sequence goes on from CANTUV010000013.1 coordinate 8,673,199, forward strand.
AGAGTGTTCATCAAGCTGCAGGCTACTCCAAAAGAAAAGTTTAATTATGATAGATCTTTTTTGCAGAGGGATGCATATGATTGGTGGAAGACGGTTCCATATGCTCTAGATGATCTACCAATCTTGACCTATAATGATTTTCTGCGGGAGTTCGAGCCAGAAGTATACTTCGAGGGAGTATAAGGATGCAAAGAAGATAGAGTTCTTGAGTTTGAGGCAGGATACCAGGACCGCGTCGGAGTATGAGATATAGTTTACTCGGCTGAGCCAGTATGCTAATGGGATCATTTCATATGAGATTGACCGGTGTCATAGGTTCAAGGAGGGGTTGAGACCCTCTATTATATGCATTATCGCAGGCTCCCGGTATCAGGATTTTTCCCAGTTGGTTGCAATTGCCAGGAGTGTTGAGAGAGCATAGGGTCTTGCAGCAACTGCTAGAGATGAGGAGACCAGAGCTAGGAGATCCCAAAGTGAGGCAGGGTCTTCATCTGTGAAGAGAGGCCGAGGAGGTTATTTTTTGAGGTTCAACAGGAGCCAAAAGCAATCTGGTAGGTCAGTACAGTAGCAGAGTAAGAGATCGAGACCTACGTTTATGTGGCTAGTACTCCGACTCCAGTAGTTCAGAGGCCAGTTCCATATGCCTGTGTCCATTATGGTAGGGCACGCGGGGGTGCTTGCTGGAAGACAGGTGGACCAGCAGTGTGTTATAGATGTGGGTCACCAGATCACTTCTTCAGAGATTGCCCAGAGCCATCAGAGGATAGTGTGAGTGGGGATTTTTGCTCCCACTCCCAATGAAATGATTCTTGCGACTTCGGCACTATTTAGGCTTGGGGCCTTAGATAACATGGACCTAAGCTCAAAGAAAATGGAGTCGCCACCCGGACGGGTCGAGAAAAAGAAAGGGTGGATGACTCAATTCCTAAGGAATCCCCAACCCCATAATGTATTCAAAAAGTTAGGTACGTGTGGGGAATGTGAGAAATGGCCCAACACCCCCTATAATGCCCGGTTCATTGGAATCGGCCTCCTTTGCAGGTCTTAATATTATAAAATTCTTAAATATAATAATATTATCCATACTACATGCAACAATTATAAAGCGTCATTATATTAAAATCAAAATAATGTCCAAACAAAATAAATAAATGGACACCCATCAGAGGATGGAAACATGTCGTTACATCGTTCATGTCTAAAACTAAATAGGACACCCACCAAAAGGTGGAAACGTGTCCTTTACATTAGTCCAATTATAAAAGCAATTTAAATTACATGATGTTTAATACATGAGGCACCCAAAATATGGAAACATACCTCTTACAATGTTTTGAAACCAAAACAAATTAATAAAAACAACCAACCAACCATTCATCATAAATAAATCATTCATTGAAGACATAAATTGAATATATAAATAAATCATTAATCAAACTATATAATAAATATTCATTTAATAATGAAACAAATAAAGATCCAAATTTAAGTGTATCAATTTAGGGTTTCTTAGATAACATTTAGGGTTTTGGAATTTATATCTAAAAGTTAGGGTTTTGGAATCTTAAAGAACTAGTATTATTGTTAGGTTTATTATTTTAAAAAGATTACACTAGTGTATGTTTAAGATTATAATTTTGGATTTAAGTGAATAAGGTACAAGCCTATGAAAATAAGATTAAAACTTAAATATATTTAAAAGAAATAGCTACTGTGATAATAAAATAAACAAATTTGATTAAGGTTAATTTCAATTAGGGCTTGGATTTCTAAGAAAACTAACACTATCATATTTATTTTTGAAAGGAGAGACTACTGTAAGATTTTGAAAAATTCATTTAATTAGGGTTTAAAAATTTTAAGAATGTAATAGGATTTTTAGTTAATCAAATTAGGGTTTAAGGCTAACATCATGAAATAGGGTTTCTAGGGTTTTAAATATGAAATATGGCTTACGACTATTAAGGTTTACTGCATTGATTAGGGTTTGAGAAAATAGACTATTGTTTTGAGGTATTTAAAAATATGTGATTGAGGTTTTGATAATTAAGCTACTGCATGAAACAACATTTTGATAAATAAACTACTATGATCATATTCTAAAAGATGACTTGCAAATACTGAATAAATAATTTAGATTGAAAAGCTAAACCTGCTTTTGTAGGCTCCAACAAAGCTGAATCTTTGAGCAAAACTTTGAGTTTGCATAGATCAATTAAGGTATTGGTGGGGGTGGAACAATTGTCTGCACAATTGTTGGATGTTGATTTATTCTTGCTTCTGTCTCTCTGTCTCGCTTTTCTCAAAGTTCCTATTTTATTTTAAAAAAATCCCCTTCAAAAGATCAAGTCCAAAGTTTCTTCCAATAATTGCTACCTCCAATCCGTGTGTTTAATGGTAGTATTTATAGGAAAGTAAAAAAAAAAAACCTAATCCTATTTTAATAAGAAAATAGCAACTATTTAGGAAAAATTACAAAACCGAAAAAAATAAGGTTTGGTCAAAAAATTGGCAGCGTGAGGGCTGCTGGGCATGCGGGCTACGAACTGGGCGCCCAATTGACAATGTGCGGTGAATTGGGCAGTGCCCAATTCGCTGTAGATATTTGTTGCGGTGAATTGGGTAGTGTCCAATTCACCACAGAAACATTCTGCGACGGGATTGCCTTGACCCGCGTCGCTCACCGATCCATCCAATTTTTATTTTTTTCATTTTTTTATTATTTTTTACATTTTTTATTTTTATTAAAAATAGATATTTAATATTCTAAGTAATTAAAATAATTAAAATACCACAAGAATTATTTTGGACTATTATAAAAAATATCATACTGGATTGGGTTAAAAATTAAGGGTCTATAAATAGACATACAGATACTGCAGCTTCTCGACTCAGTATTAGAGGGGGTCGTGCTGGCAGAGGTTTTAGGAGAGGGGGTCAAACATGGTCTGGTCAGAGAGGAGGTTCTACCACAGGTAGTACACCTGATGAGGAAGGGCCATCTCAGGGAGTATATGTGATGTAGAGGCAACCAGATGCTTTAGTTGTTATTGTTGGTACTTTTTCTTTATTTGGTACTTCAGTTCTTGCTTTGATAGATCCTGGATCGACTCATTAATACATTAGTGCATCCATCTTGCCTATGACTGATTTACATTCAGAGTCCCTAGGATTTGATGTTTTGGTGATAAATCTTTTAGGGCATAGTGTTGTAGTTAGCAAGGTGCACCAAAATAGTCTGGTTGTGGCTCAGGATGAGGAGTTCCTTGGTGACTTGATTGAGATACCTTTTAGGAAGTATGATATAGTTTTAGGCATGGATTGGTTATCCAAGCATGGGGCTGTGGTAGATTGTCAGCAAAAGTGTGTTACTCTGAGAATCTATGATGGTAGGAATGTGATGGTATCTAGTGAGCAGAGACATCTTTCATGCATGTTTATTTTAGTCGTTTCAGCTAGGAGGATGATTAGGAAGGAATGTGAGACTTATCTTGCTCATGTTGTAGATACAAGAGTAGTGGGTTCCAGCTTGACAGTATATCCACTGTTGTTGAATTTTCAGATGTTTTTCCTGAGGACTTGCCAAGGATACCCCCTGAGAGAGGTTGAGTTTGGTATCAATTTGTTGCCTGGTACCACTCCCATCTCTATTACTCCTTATCGTATGGCACCTGCTGAGTTGAGAGACTTAAAGGTGAAGTTGCAGGAGTTGTTGGATCATTCTCCTTAGTGTGCCTCCATGGGGAGCGCCCATTTTGTTTGTGAAGAAGAAGGATGGTACCTTAAGATTGTGCATTGATTACCAACAGTTGAATAAAGTGACCATCAAGAACAAGTATCCATTGCCTTAGATAGATGATCTCTTTGATCAATTGAAAAGAGCAGCAGTGTTCTCTATGATTAATTTGAGATCAGGGTACCATCAGTTGAGAGTCAGAGATGAAAATGTACTTAAGATAGCTTTCCACACGAGGTATGGGCATTATGAGTTCTTGGTGATGCCCTTTGGATTGACGAATGCACCGACAACATTTATGGATTTAAGGAACAGGGTATTCAGACCCTATCTAGATCAGTTTGTGGTGGTTTTCATTGATGATATTTTGGTGTATTCATGTAATGAGAAGGATCATGACAAGCATTTATGGATTGTTTTGCAGAGTCTGAGAGAGAAGCAGTTGTATGTTAAGCTGTCTAAATGTGAGTTTTGGCTTGATCAAGTGACCTTTCTCGGTCATGTGGTTTCAGCACAGGGTATTAGAGTTAATCCGAGTAAAGTTGAGGCTATTTTGAATTGGAGTCCACCGAAGACTGTGATAGAGGTTAGAAGTTTTTTGGGTTTGGCAGGCTATTATTGAAGGTTTGTGAAAGGTTTTTCTATGATAGCTACTCCACTCACCAGATTACTTTGGATGGGAGTTAGATTCGTGTGGACAGATCAGTGTTTGGTGAGTTTTGAGCAGCAGAGGGAGATGCTGACTCAGGCTTCTATCCTTACTCTGCTTGTGGAAGGTAAACCTTATGTGATTTACAGTGATGCTTGATATAGTGGTTTAGGTTGTGTTCTGATGTAGGAGGGTAGAGTCATTGCTTATGCCTCTCGACAGTTGAAGTCGCATGAGCTGAATTACCCGACACATGATTTGGAGTTAGCAGCAATAGTTTTTTCTTTGAAGATTTGGCAACATTACTTGTATGGGGAGAATTGTTTCATTTATACGGATCACAAGAGTTTGAAATACCTAGGTGTTCAGAGAGAGTTGAATCTTTGATAAAGATGATGGTTAGAATTGATTAAAGACTATGATTGTTTAATTGATTATCATACTGGTAAGGCAAATATTGTTGCTGATGCCTTGAGTCGAAAGTCTTTGGCAGGTTTGACTGCTTATTCGCTCTTGTTGCTTGTTGAGTTGAGAGCGTTATGTGCCAGATTTGAGTCTTGTGATGATGGTGCATTGATGCTCAGTTGCAATTAAGGTCGGTGTTATTGGATCAGATTAAGGAGACTCAATTAGCAGATGAGAAAAATCTAGAAAACTATATTGGATTGCCAAAAGGGGGAGAGTCGATACTTTCACGTGAGAAGTGATGGTAGTTTGTGGTACAGTGATAGGTTGTGTGTTTCTGATGATGCATGACTAAAAAAAGTAATTTTGGAGGAAGCACATCAGTCAGCTTATGCTATGCACCCTGGGAGTACCAAGACGTATCAGGATTTGAAATAATATTATTGGTGGTCAGGTATGAAGAGGGGCATAGCAGAGTTTGTATCCAGATGTCTCACTTGTCAGAGAGGGAAGGCTAAGCACCAAGTTCCTTTAGGATTACTTCAGCCATTATCAGTACCAGAGTGGAAATGGGAGCAAGTGACGATGAATTTTTATTACTGGATTGCCTTTGACTTAGAAGAAGCATGATGTGATTTGGGTAATAGTTGATCGAATGACGAAGGCAGCTCATTTTCTTCCTGTTTAGATGGATTTTTTCTCTTGAGAGATTGGCTAAGCTATATATCAGTGAGATAATGAGGTTACATGGAGTCCTAATTTCTTTGGTATCTGATCGAGATCCCTGATTTGCATCAAGATTATGGAGAAGTTTGTAGGATGCTTTAGGCTCTCGGTTACATTTTAGCACTGCTTTCCATCCTCAGATAGATGGGCAGTCAAAGAGAGTGATACAGAATTTAGAGGACATGTTGAGGAGCTGTATCATCTATTTCTCTAGGAGTTGGGACAAATTCTTACCAATAATTGAGTTATCTTATAACAATAGTCATCAATCTAGTATTAGAATGGCACCTTATGAGGCATTGTATGGTAGGAGATGTAGGACACCTCTATGTTGGGTTGAGGTTGGAGAAGGTAAGTTGATTGGTCCCGATTTGATTAGGGAAATAGAAGAGAAAGTAAAGGTTATTAGAAATTGTCTGAAAGCAGTCTCAGACCGACAGAAATCATATTTAAATTTAAAAATAAGAGACATAGAGTTCAATGTAGGAGATAAAGTATTTTTGATAGTGTCTCCTTGGAAGAAAATTTTGAGATTTGGCTGCAAAGGGAAGTTGTATCCTCGTTTCACAGGACCTTATTAGGTACTGGAGAGAGTTGGACCAGTGGCCTATAGACTAGCTTTACCACCTAAGTTGGATCGAATTCACAATGACTTCCATGTCTCTATGCTTCAGAGGTACAGGTCAGATCCATCTCACATTTTGTCAGTAGAGTTAATTGAGGTGAGTCCAGATCTGACTTATGAGGAAGAATCAGCGGCTATTTTGGCACGTGAAGTAAAGGAGTTGAGAAATAAGAAAGTGCTACTTGTGAAAGTTCATTGGTAGAATAATGATATTGAAGAGGCAACATAGGAGAGTGAGCAGATGATTCGGGATCAGTATCCCCAGTTGTTCCAGACTTGAGAGCAGGTAATTTTGAGGACGAAATTTTTTTTAAAGGGGGAGAATTGTAATATCCCAAAATTTTGAAAATATTATTTTTTGAAAATCAATTAAATGATTTAAAAGTATATATATATAATTAAGTGAAATAAAGAAGGAAAAATGTGTATATGGTATATATATATATAGATGTACATAATATATACAAGTCATTTTAATATGGGTCAAATGTTATTCTAATTATTAAAATATTAATTAAGTGGTTAGTGGAAGATGATATTTTTTATGTATTAATTAAGTAATATGTTTTGACTTGGTGGAGAGTGAAAGTTGGATAATTGTGTGGTTGTAAAGGAGATTGGTTGGATAAAGAGGAGTTGGTGATTATCTTTATCATCTTCTTTCTCCATTGAAGTCGGCTACTTCCATCGAAGGAAAAGAGAAATTTGCTTCTTGCTAACACAAGTAATTGAAGGATTTCAATTGTTTAAGTTGGAGTTTTGAGTATTTTCTCCATGTTTGGTAAGTTTCTAACTTGTTCCCTTGATTTTCTATGGAAGTTTGTACATGTGTTAATTGGATGTTTGGTGTAGTATGTGTTAATGGTTGTTATTGATATGTTTGAAGTTCTTTTGGGTAGCTAACTATGAATTTATGTTTGGATTGAAGAAAATGTTAAGTTTGGTGAAGAGAATAAGAGTTTTGGGTTGTGTAACTTTTGAGTTATGAAGTCGTGGTTGTAATTGCGTATTTTTGCTTTTAATTGAGTTGTTTTGATGTTTACACAAGTATTTTGTGGCATAATGATGGATTTGGTTAGTTCGTATAGAGTTGAAAAGGGTAATGAAAGATAATTTTGGATGTGACAATTATGTGTTGGTATCAGGATTTTTTGGCCTGTCACACCCAGTGACACTGCCATGTCTTTGGGCATGTTGATGATTCTATTTTCAGTGTTGGTGACATGTGCAGTGACAAGCCCATGTCACTGAGCGTGTCACAGCTTCTATAATTTTATAGTATTGACATGGGCAATGACATGCCCATGTCACTGAGCATGTTATCTATTGTGTTGTAGGAGTTTTGGTATGGGTAGGGACATGCCCATGTGTCTGGATGTGTCTTATCTACTGTAATACAGAGCTTAGGACATGATCATTGACACGTCCATGTCACTGAGCATGTCAAAGCTTCTGTGTTATGTGTTTAGGGCACGGTCATTGACACGCCCGTGTTGTTGAGCGTGTCATATGTAGAGTTTACCCTAGATAGTTCTTTTCCTTATTTTCCTTTGTGTATCTTATACTTGTGTTTTTGTTTATACCTATAAGTGTATCACTAAGTGATTATTTATAATCACATTTGGTTTTGGCTTTGAAGAGACTTGAGTTACCCCAGTCCAAGTGTTGAGGAATATCTTGGAAGAGGAGGTTGAAAGTGGTGTTTGTTGCTTTTAGAGGTAAGTACAAACTTTGAATAATTACTTATATTTACATGACATTGGGACTTAACACATTTGGGTGGAAAATGTGTTAAATTACTTACTACATTGTTGGTGCATGAGTAATATGTTATGATTTGTATAATGTGAACTATGTGCAAAATATAATAATGACCCAAAATGTATGGATAATGCAATTTGTTGTGTGTACATTAAAGATGATATGTATAGTCATTGGTAATGGCTATATTGATATAAGTGAGATATTTTAGCATTGTTCCTAGTTTGATCATGAGAAAATGAGAAAGGATTTGATAATAAAATTATGAAAGAATTGTGTGCCTTGTATGTTATTCAATTTTTAAAGTTTTGTGCTTGGCGGCATGCTTAAGTCATAAAAGTCCCTTGAAGCTGGGTTAGGCTTAGTCCTTGAAGCCTAGTTGGGATGTTACATGATGTAACAGTCCCTTGAAGCTGGGTTAGGCCTAGTCCTTGAAGCCTTGTTGGGATGTTACATATGAGGTAATCCTCATTGTGATTATGATTTGCCTTCAGGGCTAGATACATGGTGTCATCTTGGACCAAAGCAGTAACTCTGGGAATTGAATAACATATTGGATTCTTTTGGGCCTATGCTTGTGTTTGCTTTTATGTGAATTATGAATTGTGGAACAATTGAGCAATATATTAAGATATAATGATATAATGTTATGAGATATAATATCCTCATGTGTTGTGCATTGGCATTACATTTGAACTATATTGTTATCAATGTTTGTATCACTAGGCTTTTGGCTTAACGCGATTGTGATTCATCGCGTAAGTGATAGGGTATATCCGGTTGAGCTGGAGAGTTTGTCTAGACCGAGTCGAGTCTAGGCTTGAGACCTTGAGTGCAGAGTTGATTATTGGACATCAAGATCAGAGATAAACTACCAGCATGTATATATTTTATATTTTTGTACATATTGATTTCATGTATATTATGTTATATTTTGATGTATATATATGTATATTTTGCAAACTATAAAAATTTTTTTTGATAAACCTTTGGTAATAAAGTTATATGTGTTTTAGCAAGTAATATTTCATCTATTATTTATATGATATCAGTTAAATATTTATGTTTATACAGATTTTATAAGTGAAGATTTATTTTATTAAAATGGGTTGTGACATTCTTGTATCATATATTCGTACATTGCATATGTTGGGTGTATGTAGTGTATGTATATTAGATATAAGGGTGCTACAAATCTAGTGAGTGGTGTAGCTATCAAAGAAAAACCCTTCACAAATCAACGATAATAGCCTGCCAATCCCAATAAACTTCTAACCTCTGTCACAGTCTTCGGTGGACTCCAATTCAAGATAGCTTCAACCTTACTCAGATCAACTCTAATACCCTCTACTGAAACCACATGACCAAGAAAAGCTACCTGATCGGGCCAGAACTCACACTTAGACAGCTTAGTATATAACTGCTTCTTTCTCAGAGTCTGCAATACAATATGCAAATGACTATCACGGTCCTCCTCATTATGCGAATACACAAAAATGTCATCAATGAAAACCACCAAAAACTGATTTAAATATAGTCTGAACACCCTGTTCATCAAATTCACAAAAGTTGTTGGTGCATTCGTCAGTCCAAAGGGCATCACCAGAAACTGATAATGCCCATACCTCGTGCGAAAAGCTATCTTGGGTATATCCACATCTCTGACTATCAACTGATGGTACCCTGATCTTAGATCAATCTTAGAGAATACTATTGCTCCCTTCAACTGATCAAAGAGATCATATATCTGAGGCAAAAGGATACTTGTTCTTGATGGTCACCTTATTCAACTTCCTATAATCAATATACAATCTCAAGCTGCCATCCTTCTTCTTCACAAACAACGCAGGTGCTCTCCATGGGGACACACTAGGGCGGATGAACCCTTTATCCAACAACTCCTGCAATTGTACCTTCAATTTCCTTAACTCTGCATTTGCCATCTGATAAGGGGTAATAGAGATGGGAGTGGTACTAGGCAACAAATCGATACCAAACTCCACTTCTCTCTCAGAAGGTACCCATGGCAACTCATTAGGGAAAACATTTGGAAACTTGGTATCGTATACTATCAAGCTGGGACCCCACTACTTTGGTATCTACAACATGAGCAAGATAAGCCTCACATCCCTTCTGAATCATCCTCCTAGCTAAAACAGCTGAAACATACATGGATGAAAGATACCTCTGCTCACTAATACCATCACAGCCCTACCATCACGTGTTCTTAAAGTAACACATTTCTTTTGACAATCTACTACATCCCCATGCCTGGATAACCAATCCATGCCCATAATCAAATCATATGCCCTGAAAGGCATCTCAATCAGGTCACCGAGAAACTCTTCATCCTGAACAACAACTTGACTATATCAGTTCACCTTGCTCACCACAACACTATGCCCTAAAGGATTGTGACCAAAACATCAAATGCTAAGGACTCATAATACAAATCGCTCACAGGAAAGATGGATGCATTGATGTAAGAATGAGTCGATCCAGGGTCTAATAATGCAAGAACTGAAGTACCAAATAAAGTAAAAGTACCAGCAATAACAGCTGAAGCATTCGGATGCCTCTACATCACATAAACCCATTGTGATGGCCCTGCCTCATCTGATCTACCTCTGACTATAGAACCTCCTCTCTGATCAGTCCCAGATCGACCACCTCTACCAAAACCTATGCCGCCATGACCCCCTTTGACCCTGGGTCGAGAAGCAGCAGTATCTATTTATCTATCTTCTGGTGGTTCTGGACACTCTCTGATAAAATGGTTTGGCGACCCACATCTAAAACACACTCCTAAAGCACCTCTCCTCCAGCAGACACCTCCGTGTGCTTTACCACAATGAACACAAGTAGGTGGAGAAGGCCTCTAAGCCACTGGAGTCGGAGCACTAGCCACTGAAACTGCAGGTTTTTGTCTCTATCTCTACTACTGTATTGACCTGCCAGACTATCTTTGGCTCCTACTAAACCTCTAAAAATATCCCCCTCGACCTCTTTTCACTGATGAAGACCCTGCCTCCCTCTTGGGTCTCCTAGCTCTGTTCTCCTCAACCCTGGCAGTTGCTACAAGACCCTGTGCTCTCTCTACACTCCTGGAAGTTGCAACCAATTGAGAAAAGTCTTGATATCGAGAACCTACTATGATACACATGATAGAGGGTCTCAGTCCCTCATCAAACCTCCTGCACCTGTCAATCTTGTCAGAAATGATCCCACCAGCATAATGACTCAACCGGATAAACTCGATCTCATACTTTGTCACTGTCTTGGTATCCTGTCTCAGACTCAGGAACTCCATCTTCTTTGCATCCTTATACTCCTTCGAAGTATACTTCTGCTCAAATTCCTGTAGAAAATCATCATAAGTCAGAACTGGTGGATCAGCTAAAGCATGTGGAACCATCTTTCACCACTCATAGTCATCCCTCTGCAACAGAGATATAGCATAATCAAACTTCTCATCTTAACTGGCATGTAGCTGGATAAACACTCTCTATACCCTGCCTAGCCACTACTCTGCTATAGCAGGGTCTGTAGTACTAACATAGTCCTTAGCTCCAAATTTTCTCAGCTTATCATACTGCTGAACTGGAGCCTGCCTCAACAGCTCTACCATATGCCTTACCCAGCCAGACGGGATCTCATCAGCTGCTGGTCTCACAGGCACGAAAACAGAAGCCTCATCAGCAGACAAAACTCTAGCTCCATCTCTACCCTCATAAAGAGCCACACTCTCTGCACTACCCTCTACAGACTGTTGCATCCGAGATGCCATAACTACCTATATCTACAAACATCGCAGAAATTACTATATCAAAGATTAAAAAACTACCAGTGTTAATGCGTGTATTAAAATTGAAAACTATTTTCAAATCCCTCATTTTCTCTTTCTATCAACCCACCTAGGTCTAAAACCTCAAACCTAGGATCTGATACCAAAATAAATGTAACACCCTTATATCCTATATACGTACAATATATATTCTCAGCATATGTAAAATACACATATACAGTACAAAAATGTCACAGACCGATTTAATAAAAAAAATTCACTTTCCAAATTTTAAATCTTAAACACATTAAAATGTATATTTAAATAACAAATAAAATATTATTATAAATTATAGATTATAAAATAAGCATTTTTCATAAAAATCTCTGGAAAAAAAATTGCCAAAGTTTTGTCTGTAATTTGGACGTTCCCAAAATTCAGCAAAACACAACCTACATCAGAAAATACTCCCAAATAATTTCAAGTCACCATTTCACCCATACTCCTCAATTTCACCAAGTTTCTCAATCATATATATATATACATATAATTTAGAACACATTTAAACCCCCATTTCAAATAAATTAACCCAAACATTCTTTATAGTTTACAATACATAAAATCTAAAACATGATATAATATGCATAATACCCAAATTATACAATAACATAAAATATATACACGCTACTGACAGTGTTTCTGATTTTGATACCAACTCTACAAGCACAACCACAAGTTTCGACCCGACCTAGTCTAGAAGAACCCTCTGGCTCAGCCGAATCTACCCTGTCACCTATGCGATGTAAACAATCGCACTAAGCCAAAAGCCTAGCGATACAAACTTGATAACAATAAAACTCAAATGCAATGCCAATGCACAATGCATATGGATATCACATCATTCCATTTTCTCATACTTTTCAAATATTTCACAATCCACAATTCCTATAAAAACAAACACAAGCATGGGCCAAAGATAACTAATATGTTATTCAAATTCCAGAGTTACTGTTTTGGTCTATAATGGCACCATGTGTCTAGCCCCGAAGGCAAAATATCAATGTAATAGTCCAACTAAGTCTGAGCTTACGACCCAACCTTTTCACCCAGCCTAGTTTCAAGGACTTGTTTCTGAGGCTTATGACCCGGTCTTTTCACCTCAAAAACAATTTCACAGTGATGCCCAGTGTTTAGCCCATAGGCAAATCATAGTGATGCCCAACATCTAGCCCAAAGGCAAGTGAAGTCCAACGTCTAGCTCGAAGGCAAATCATAGGCATGCCGCCAAACTCAAAACTCTGAAAATTAAATAACATACTAGGCACACAATTTATTCACATTTCTCATTATCAATCTCTTTCTCATTGTTACATAATCAAGCTAGGCACATTGCCTTATTTTTTCATCTTTTTCTCATTTTTCTTATTTTTCTCATTTATATCGATATCAATTCATTTCATTATGTTTTCACATATCTCATTACATTATACCACATTTTCGCATTTACAACACATTACCCAATTACTTTGGGTATTTTTACATAATTCACATATTAATCACATTTAATGTAATCTAGCCAATGCCAATGGCTTTTTAACAATGCACTTAATGCATACACAACAAATGGCATTACCTAAACACTTTGGGTCATTTTCACATAATACACATATTTCACATTTTACACAATTTAGCCATTACCAATGGCTTTTCATAATGCATTTAACACATATGACATTACAAATGTCATAGCACATTATTCATACATAACCAATGTATCAAGTAGTTTAACACATTTTCCAACCAAAATATGTTAAGCTCAAATGTCATGCAAACATAACCAATGTATTCAAAGTTTGTACTTACCTCAAATAGAAACCAAAACAAGCTTAAAACAACCTCCAATCCTATCCTTCCAACTTGCCCTTCACCACTTGAATGAATCAAATCAACCTTCCTCAATGCCTAAACCAAATGTGATAACAAATAGTCATTTAGTATCACATTTAAATGCATTTCCAATATTAAATCATAATTAAACTCCATCCAAGCAAAAATCCAAAAGTTAAGGCTAACCTCACTTTAACTTTGGATTCTCATATTAGGCCATTCATTTTAATATATTAAGTTTATTTATATTATTAGAAACATATTTCAATCCATTTAAATCATTTACAATACAAAAACACACTCTTATACACAAAACCCTAAAATGGCATACCTTCCCCATTGAAGATTTTCTATTCCATCACAATCCATTAATCATTTTAAGCTTATATTCATCACTTATATCACCAAACAACAAGATTAAACCAATAAAATTATACAATTCAACTACTTTGGAAAAATCATTTTCCAAAACCCTAAATCACACTTCCATTCTCTAACTCCAACCAAACACAACCAAATATAATATTTGAATTTAAAATACTTGTTTAAGCACCAAAACAACAAATTTAGAACCAATTTGCACAATTAAAAACCATGATTTCTCAAACCCTAAAAGTCCATAACCCTAAATTCTGCCTCTTCACTATTCTTTATCCAAATTCAACCATTTCTTCAATCCAACCTTAAAATCATTAATAACTATCCAAAATAACTTCATACACACCAATTCCAACAATTATAACATACTACTTAAAAATCTAACATCACATATTCAAAATTTTCATGGAAATCCAAAGAAAAAACTAAAGAACTTACTTTTTCAAGTGACGCCCACTAAAAAATTATCTTTGAACCTTTGAAATCATTCAATTCTTGGAGCTAAGAAGAAGAAAAATCCTTGAGCTTTTTCCTATGGTGGTTCGGCCAAGAAGAAGAAGAAGAAGAAGAAGACTATTTTTTTAATCTCTTTCCTTTCATCTTTTAATTATAGCCATATATATTTTATAATAATTTAATAATTAATTATTTAATTATTTATTAAAGAAATTAAAAGACTAAAAATCCATCATCCAATAAAAAATAATTTATTTTTGAATTATTTTATTAATTTTAAATTTCTAAAATTTATTTACAAAAATACCAGTGGACTTTGACTTTTCCTTTAAAAAGTGTTGTGTATATTTTACATATATATCACATATATATTCCACTTTTTCATTTAAAATCTCATCATTTTTCATTTAAAACCATTAATTTAATTTATCCTATTAAATTATAATTTATTTTATTATATTTTTAAAAATTTGTGATATTACAGATATTTTCACTTGTCCACTAGTTTAAGGGTGATAAGGTGTTTCTACCTTATGGAGTACTCCAAATTTCTTAAGAAGAAAATCAAAGCTCTCATTACAAAAATGAGTATCTCCATCACTAATCATAGCCCTAGGAACTCCAAACCTTGTGAAAATGTTCTTTATAATGAACTTAATAACCACTTTTGAATCATTAGTTGGACTTGCGATTGCTTCAACCCATTTTGACACATAATCAACTACCACTAAATTATATTGATTATTGAATGATTGTGGAAAAGGTACCTTAAAATCAATTTTCGAAACATCAAAGAGTTCAACTTCAAGGATTGAATTGAGTGGCATGTCTTGTCTTTTTGAAATATTCCTAGCTCGTTGACATCGATCACATGACTAAACAAAAGCTCTTGTATCTTTGTATATGGTAGGCTAAAAAATCCAAATTGCCAAAATTTAGCAATTGTCTTTGAAGTGCTAGAATGAACCCTACATTCTTTCAAATGACAAAATTCCAAGATACTTTTTATCTCCTCTTCCGGTACACATCTACTTATCATCCCATCCCTACTAATGCTTGAACAGTAAAGGGTCCTCCCATATATAATGTTTCACATTAGCAAGAAATCTCTTCCTTTGAACATAAGACATTTCTGATGGAAGAACACCACCTTCCAAATAATTAACATCAGCATTCCAGGGAATATAATTTTTAATAGATAAAAGTTGTTCATCAGGGAATGATTCATTAATGGGAATTGCTTCTTTATTCATTTATTTCTCCAATCTTGAATGGTGATTTGCCACTACATTTTTAGCTCCTTTTTTTAATCTTTAATCTTCATATCAAATTATTGAAAGAGCAAAATCCATCTAATCAATCTTGGCTTAGCTTCCTTTTTGCCCATAAGATACTTGATAGTTACATGGTTAGTATAAACAATAACTTTATAGCCTAAAAGGTAAGATCTAAATTTGTCAAGAGCAAAAACTATAGCAAGCATTTCCTTTTCTATTCTAGCATAATTAATTTATGTGTCATCAAGGGTTCAACTTGCATAGTAAATGATATGACTTTTCTTATCCTTGCTTTGGCTCAAAACTGCTCCAATCGCATAATCATTGGCATCACAAAAAGCTCAAATGGTAAAGAAAAATCTAGTGGTGATATAATAGGAGTTGTTGTTAGAGATGCCTTTAACATATTAAAAGCAATTAAAACTTTCATTAGAAAAATTAAAAACAACATCTTTATTTAGTAATTCACATAACGATTTAGTAATTTTTGAAAAATCTTTAATAAAATTCCTGTAAAACCCTGCATGTCCTATGAAGTTGCGAACTCCTTTAACATTAGTTGCTGGTGGTAATATTTCAATTACTTCTATTTTGCTCTGTCCACTTCACTTCTTTTTTGGGAAAACTTGTGTCTAAGTATAATTCTTTCTACTACCATAAAATGATATTTTTTCCAATCGAGAACAAGATTTGTTTCTTTGCATCTTTTGAGTACCTATTCCAAATGTTGTAAACAATTATTAAAATTGGAACTATAAATTTTAAAATCATCCATAAAAATTTCAACAATTAATTCTACAATATCAGAAAAATATAGCCATCATGCATCTTTGAAAAGTTGCCAGTGCATTGCATGGTCCATAGGGCATTTTTTCGATAAGCAAAAGTTTCATATGGACATGTGAATGTGGTCTTCTCTAGATCTTCCAGTGCTATAGGAATTTGAAAATATCCTGAATATCCATCTAATAAGCAAAAATAAGCATTACATGCAACTCTTTCAAGCAATTGATCAATGAATGGTAAAGGAAAATGATCCTTGCGGGTAGCTTTATTCAATTTCTTATAATTTATGTAAACACGCTATCCAATTACTATTCTTGAGGGAATCAATTCATTATTTTCATTTGTTATCATAGTCATTCCCTCCTTTTTATGAACTACATGAATAAAAATTACCCATGAATTATCAGATATTGGATAAATTATCCCCACATCAAATAACTTTTTCACTTCAATCTTTACTACCTCTTTGATATTTTGATTCAATCTCCTTTGTTGATCTATCACAGATTTATAGTTTTCTTCCAATAAAATCTTATGCATATATATTGAAGGGCTAATTCCTTTAATATCATATATAGTCCAACTGATCGCCTTTTTATATTTCCTAATCAAATCTAAGGTTTGACTGAACTAATTTTTAGACATATAAGCTTTTACATTTGCCAAGTGGTTCAAATTTTTGAAAGTAAATCATTGGAGATTTTTCCAATGCTAAAGCATAAGCTGCAACTTCTTTATTCTCATGTTCTGGAGTGGAATTATGAGCAAGACAAGTGTCTAAAGTATCTTTAGCATTTGGCTCACAATATTGTTGCACACATTCATCTATGATATCAGCTAGAAAATAATCATTAAGAAATGCATGATTTCTTGTTGCTTTTGTCAAGTTGAATTTCACTTCCTCCTCTCCTACTTGTAAAGTAAGTTTCCTCCACGAACATCAATCATAGCTTTAGTTGTAGCCAAGAATGGCCTTCCTAAAATAAGTGGAATGTCTACATCTTCATCCATTTTTAGAATCATGAAGTCCACTAGAATATAAAGCTTACAATTTTACAAGGATGCCTTCTACTACTCAACTGGATATTGTATTGAATGGTCTGCTAATTGAAGAGACATCTTTACTGGTTAAAGTTGTATGAAGCCAAGTTTTTTACAAATAGAACTAGGCATTAGACTGACACTAGCACCTAAGTCACATAAAGCTTTATGAAAATCTACTTCACCAATAGTATAGGGAATACAAAAACTCCCTAGGTCTTTTAATTTTGAAGGAATCTTATTCTGGATCCCTACATTACATTCTTATGTAGGTGCAATTTTGGCACTGTCTTCTAGCTTCCTCTTATTTGACAACAACTTCTTAAGGTACTTCACATAAGTGGGCATCTGTCCTAGTGCTTCTGTAAAAGGAATATTTATGTGAAGTTGTTTAAATACATCTAAAAATGTTTCATATTGCTTATTTAATTTTTGCTTCCTTAGTCTTTAAGGAAAAGGAATTGGAGGCACATATGGTTTAACAATCTCTTTTGGTGCTTCCTTTTCTTTGACTTCTTCTTCTTTTTCTTTCTTCTTAACCAAATTTGGAGTTTTGTTTGGTTGAGTATCTTTAAGTTGCAAACCACTTCTTAAGGTTATAGCCTTGCAATGTTCCCTTAGGTTAATTTCTATTTTGCTAGGAAGCACTCCTTGATTGCGAGTGTTGAGAGAACTTACAATTTGACCTACTCATGTCTCAAGATTCCTATTTTGAGTTGAGAGACATTCAACTTTTTGCTCAACCTTATCATATTGCTTTTCAAGTTTGTCAAATCTTTCTGATGTTGCTTCAATGAATTTCTCCAATGCATATTCATATGATGGCTTTTCTGAAGGAGGAAAACCTTGATTTTGGTTTTTCATATATGGAGATTGATAGGGTGCTTTTTGATTGCTTTGATTTCACCATGACAAGTTAGGATGATTTCTCCATGTTGGGTTGTATGTGTTCCCTTGAGGAAAATTTGGACCCTATTTTGATTATCCAAAATGTAACACCCCCACATCCAATACATACACACTACATACACCACAATGTAGTATACATGTATCGAATATAGGAATGCTACGGATTTTCTTTACATTCAAAACATTTTATATAATATTGTCATCTTTCTCAATATACATTATAGATAATAAGTAATCAATTTGTAATACAAAACCAAATAGATATATTTAGATTTAGTTAATACGCAGCGGAATTTTATAAAATATTTACATGTATAAACTCTTTCAAATCCATGTTTATAGTTATACATATATTTACATTAAAACCAATATTTTACAAAATATAAAAGAAATATACATGATTGGCAAGTCTCTTCTGATCTTTAAGTTCCAAATCAACACTTCAACGTCTACTCTCACTCGGTCTTGAAGAACCCTCAGGTTCAACTCTATCAACTCTATCACCTGCGCGATTAAACACTATCGCGCTAAGCCAAGGGCTTAGTAAGATAAAACATGCTAATGGTATGCTTTAATGTAATGCAATGCCACATATGTTACTGATAAGATCAACATCATAAATATAAAGTTAACCACATAATTATGCATTTCACAAATCATAGTCATATGAGCATACCACATTTCAACATCTTTCCACATTCATCATTAATCAATTATACTCATTATACAACATCTCATTTCATTAACTCATAACGTTATTTAGGACATTCATATAACCTTGACACCTATGGGCCCAACAAGTATTTAATACGATATTCAGAGTTCAGAGTTACTGCTTTGGTTCATAATCACAATAATCACGCCCGTAGGCAATATATATACATGTATCTCTATCCATGGATAGTGTAACAGACCCAGTCTCTTGGACCATCAACTCAACACATATGAGGAGATCCTCAACCCGGCAAGACTGTTACAAATCATATATCTCATATTCACAATTCTCATAGTGTAACAGACCCAGTCTCTTGGACCATCAACTCAACACATATGAGGAGATCCTCAACCCGGCAAGACTGTTACCTTTCATCATTTCTTAGGCATGCCACCCAAATCCAGAACTCTGAAACTGAATAACATATTAAACAAACAATTCATTTATTATATAGTTACCATTTCCATTCTCAAATTCTCATCACATTTAGGCAAACATGCCTTCTTTCTTTCCATATCATCATCATAGCCAATCACAATGGCTTTACATCACATTTCACCTCTTATTTGAATCATCATAGCATCTTATATATAACATTTCAATATACATTATTCATGAAACACATAACCATTCACAATGCATAACATAACATTGTTCAATCTCAACAATGCAATTAGGGCAAAGAATAATTTATATCATTCATAGCTTTAAGATCTTCCATATGCATTTGTTTAGGTCAATCATTGTTTAAATGTGTTTAGGTTCAGGTTAAGGTACCAACTTACCTTAAAAGGACCAAAACAATGCAAATAGAACAAAGTATAAAAACCCTAACCCACACATTTGAGGGACACGGGCAGCCACTTGAGGGACACGGCCAAGCTTGTGGCCGTGTCTCTCAACCTAAATTGACAGTAGGCAACACGGGCAAGGGACACGGCCAAGCTTGTGGCCGTGTCTCTCAACCAACAAATCACAGCAGCAGACACGGGCATAGGACACGGCCAAGCTAGTGGCCGTGTCTCCCAACACCAAAATCCAGTAGTGAACACGGGCACTAGACACGGCCGTGTCTCTCTCAAAGCAATCCAACACGCCCAAAATCACTTGGCTTGGCCGTGTCTCTCCTTTGTTTTGGCCGTGTCACTCAAATACACAACCCTAAAAATGGCCAACACCCTTCTAAAAGCATTTACACCCTTTTTACACAACAATCATCTCATTCAAAAGGATACAATTCATGTTATAAACACATATCTTACATATTCACCCTAGTAATCACAATAACCATACATTAAATTCATACCAAACCAAAACCCTAAAAATACAACATCACTCCCATTTTCTCAAAATCAATCTCCACCTACTTACCATCTTCAATCCAAAACCATTAATAATTAACTCTTTGGCTTATAATCAAATTCAACACATTACAACCACATCAAAACATCATATCAACAAATCACAATTTCTTTTAGACCCAACTTCAAAATTAACAAAGGAAAAACAAGAGATTTCTTACCTTAAATTATAACACTTCTTGAATCAACACTTGATCACTTCAATCTTCCTACAATTGGAGCTTACTCTTCAAAGTCTTCTCTTTGTCTCTTTGCTTTCCCTTTGTCTACGAGAAATCAGTCAAAATGCAAAAGAAGAAGAAAATACATGGAGGAAATAAAGTCAACCCCACTTTAAATCTCCACCAAGAGATTTTATCCAAGTAATTACCAAAATGCCCTCAATCAAATAACTAACCTTTTGTCTCATCTAAGCCCTTATATGTAATTGCACATTCCACAAAAATATCTTCTTGCATTGACTCTATATTTGACCAATTTATATGTTATATATATCATCATATACACAACATATACATTTGTCTCTAAACCCTATTTCTTTCCCCAAAACACACATATACACAAACATTCACTTTCCAATATATACCAACAACAACAATAACAATAACATCAACAACATAATCAAAACTTCTAGGGCATAAATGATGATATTACACAAAATTTGGACTTGCTCCATAATTTTGCAATCTGCTACATCGTGGCTTCCTCCACATCCTTCACAAGTTGAAGATGATGATGATAGGTTGACTTGCTTCAATTTCTTGGCTATTGTATCCACCTTAGCTGCAAAGAAAGAAAATTTGTCAATTTCATGTAAACCTGCAACTCTTTTGTAAATATTATGTCCTAAAGTCCAATTGTAGTTATTTGCTGACATTTCTTCAATTAAATCATTTGCTTCAAAAGGAGCTTTATTTATTATTGCACTACTGGCTACTGCATCTATTGTGCCTTTTATATTAGGATGAAGACCATTATAAAAAGTTTGAATCAAAAGCCATTTAGGGACTCCATGGTGCAGACATTTCCTTAGCAAATTTTTGAATCATTCTCAAGCTTCATATAAACTTTCTCCATCTTGTTGAATAAAGCTTGTGATATCATTTTTCAATTTAGCTATTTTTGTAGGTGGAAAATACCTTGCTAAGAAAGTAGCAACTAATTGATCCCAAGTGGTAAATGTGCTTGATGCCTTATATGTTAACCAATCTTTTGCTTGATTCCTTAATGAAACTGGGAAAAAATCGCAAATGGATTGCATCATTAGACAATCCATTGATTTTAAAAGTGTCACACATCTCCAAGAAATTGGAGATGTGAGCATATGCATCTTCATGTGGCAACCCATGGAAAATTGATTGTTGGATCAAATTGATAAGTGCTGGCTTAAAATCAAAAGTGTTGGCTTGCACTGGTGGTTTTGTTATACTAGACCTTGGTTGAGTCAAAGGCATAGCATATTGCTTAAGATTCATGTTCTGAGGAACTCCCATTATTGATTCTTCATCATATGAATCAGTAGGATTATCTATCTTACAATTTTTTGTTGCAGTCGCTTCCACCTTTTAATTTTCTTTACTCTCCTTATTCTTCTTCCTATAAAACCATTCAATTTCTGGATTATATGGCTCAAGGATTATATTTGGATTTCTTCTCATGTAAACCAAAATTTTTTAATAAGAGCAAAGAATTAATACAAAAAATAAAAACCCAAAGTAATAACAGTTTAATATTATCAATATTAGAATAGTTGCCTTCCCCGACAATAGTGCCAAAAACTCATTGAGGACACTGTTATACCATATGCCTAAGCTGCAAGTGCATCGGCCATGATCACGTAATAAAGTGATAAGTAGAGTATCATTCCCATGAGGACGTAATTCTAAGTACTAAATAATGAAATTGGATATTATTTAGAAAATAGAATTTGTTCATTTGATTAAACTAAACTTAAATAAAATGAATTAAATTCTAATAATTTCAATCTTGGGGTTAGGTCACCTTTATTGATTTGTTATGGTTTTTCAAAGTATTAATTTAATTTAGTTTCCCTTTTGATTATTAGTTATATTCTCCTATATCAAGTTTTAGTCTCTCTCAAGTACTAAAATGAATATCAATTTAATCCTTATGTCTACTCCTGTGATCATAAGTAATTAAACTAATTCATTAGGTTTTGTGAGAATCTTGAATTAACCTTTTAAGTGTCAACCTTATCTTTAAGTGAAAACTTGTTTAAATTTGTTATTTTCTTGGACTAATGTTATGCTTCCACTCTTGCTCTATCACACAACATCTCAGTTCAATTAATTATTGGCCAGATAACTAAAGCATTATGATTAAAAATAGCCAAATAATTAAGGATAAACTAAATTAAATCAAGCAAGCATTTATTATACCATAACAAATTCAATATAAGGGACTAATCATAAATAAGATTAGTTCTTCATAATTGGGATAAAAACAATGCAAATATTAAAGACAATAATTGAAAACATAATTTAATGAGCAAGAAAGATCAAACTTTATTTCTCTTGAATTGAAGAAGAATCCCATATAGAACTTTGAATTTCTTCTTAAACCTAGTTTCACTCTTCTTCTCAAAGAAAAACTAGAATTTTACCTAATACAAACTATATTCAAAACTTTAATGAAATCTTAGATCTCACTTCAATCTCTCTTCCTCTATTAAACCTTGGGAGGATGTGTGTTTATATAGAGTTCATAGAAGCTTCTTGGTGGAGACAAATTGGTAAATGCTAGAGTACAACTTATTTACAACTATTTGGTTCTTCAATTTTCAAGTTTTTTGACTTAAAGTCATAAATTTTAGCCCCATGGTCATGGCATATGAGTGCCACGATCATGGCCTGAATTTGAATGGATTGTTTTGAAAAATTTTCCTGCTATAAATGGTGGCTAGGTAGACCAAGAGCATGTTGTTTGAATGCCACGGTCGTGGTGCAGACACTTAATTTTGGCCCTAAGCCAGTATGGTCCCAATTAAAAAGTGCCAGGTTAAGTTCAAGAAGCTTAAACCTAGTCTGGTTTGGTTTTAAAAGTTTAAAATAAATTAGACCAATTTTAAAGGCACAAAATCGATCTGATCCAATCTTCAAATCTCAAACCAAGCCGGTCCGAGCCCAAAGCAATAAAACATGACAAGCTGGCATAGCCAATTCACCATAGGGCCAGCAAATGGCGAATTAGTTTGGCCAATTCACCATGGGTGATGACCATGGCAAATTGGCTTGGCCAATTTGCCATGGGTGATGACCGTGGCAAATTGGCCAAGCTAATTCACCATGGGTGATGGCCATGGTGAATTGGCCAAGCCAATTCACCATGATAATGCCTCATGGTGAATTAGCTGGCCAATTCACCATGGGAAAGGCCTACGGTGAATTGGCTAGCCCAATTTGTCGTAGATCTTCAATATAGGATTTAAACTTGAAGGATTAGGTCTAATTGTGTCCAAATTCAGTTGGAATTGGCTTCAAATTCTAATTGTAATCGAATTATCAGAGGGAGTTTTTGAAAATTAAGAATTGTGGAGCTAACTTTAACCTTAATGCTAGCTTATAAATGCAGGTTTAAACAATAAAAAAAGGGGGAGGATGGTGATCAAAGTAAAAAAAAAGGCAAAAGACAGACAACAAGGCATACCAAAAGCACAATTAATACACAGCAACCAAGAGGTAGTAACAATTATCTCAAGCTTGATTCATTCCAACAAAAAATAAGAGTGATCTAGGCAACATCAAAAGATAAAGAGCTTGGTTCAAAGCTGAACCTTGGTGGAGCCAACAGGTGAGACCGCCGTGTGCGTTACGCACTATAATTCGTTAGGGGATTACTATTAAGATACGATTGTGGATTGTAATTTTTATAATGAACTATATGTTTGGATTATATAGTTTATTATGAATGATTGAACTATATTAATATTTATTTATTGTTTGTATTTTTAAGGATGTAAAAGGCATATTTTCACTTTATAGGTGCCTTAGTTATTTTTAATTATGCCATTTATTTTATAAACTTTAGACTATTGTAAAGGACATGTTTCCACCAAAATAGTGGGTGTCCTATTTTATTTAATTGTACAGACATTTGGACATTGTAAGTGCATGTTTCTATCCTTGGATGGGTGCCTATTTTGTTTGATTTATTTCAATGACATTATGAATGATTTATTTCTTTAAATTGCATGTAATATGAATGGTGTCATAATATTTAAGAATTTTATAATATTTAGACCTAAAATGAAGGTCAGTTTCAATGAATCGGACGTTATAGGGTTGCTGGGTCATTCTCACATTCCCCTTGTGTACCCAACTTTTCGAACCCAATAAGAGGTCAGGGATTCCTTAGGAATAGAGTCATTCACCCCTTTCTTTTCTTTTCTGATTTATCTAGGTGGCGACTCTATTTTCTTCAGATTTAGGCCCATGGCTCTAAGGCTCTAAGCTTAACGGTGTTATAGTCGCAAGAATCATTCCATGGGGAGTGGGGGTGTAGACCCTTAATTTTTGACCCAGTCTAGTCTGATATTTTTAAAACAGTAAAAAATAAATTTTGTAATATTTTAATTAAATAGTATTTATTTTAATATTCATTACTTATAATATTTATTTTTAATAAAAATAAAAAGGATAACAGTAAAAAATTAGAAAATAATAAATAAATAAAAATCAGCGACGAAAATTTTTCGTTGCCGAAAATGAATTGGCTTGGGCCAATTAGCCGCAGGAATTTCCTGCAGTGAATTGGGCACGAGCCAAATCGCAGTAGGAAATTCCTACGGTTAATTGGCTAGCCCGCGCCCCAGTTCGAATGCAACTCTCGCAGTTGGCCTGCCCGTAGCCCGCAGCAGTTTTTGCCAGCGCAGTTTTTTTTCGAAACCGAATTCTACTTGTTTTTTCCTACAATTTTTTTGGGACCGCCGTATGGGCTCGTCGAATGGGTCAATATTTATTTGTGTATTATAAGTCTTTATGTTTAACTTCCTTCATTATGATTATTCAAAATACTATAGCTTTATTCAAAATACGAACCTAAATCCTAATTTATTCAAACCATAAATCTTAATTAATTCTATTCTCAAATCATCATAGTAGCTTATTCCTTTAAAATATCTAAATATTTTATTTTATTCAATCTTATTTACTTAAACCCTAATTGTTAAACATAAAACCCAAGAAACCCTGATTGATACATGAACCCTAAAGTTATATGCTTATTGTTTTATTTAAATTTGATTAACGTTTATTATATATTTTGATTGATGTTTGATGTCTTTGATGAATGATTTATTTATGATGAATGGATGTTTACTTTTATTGATTTGTTTTGATTTCAAAACATTATAAGAGGTATGTTTCCATATTTTGGGTACCTCATGTTATGAGCATCATGTAATTTATTTTAATGGTTTTGGACAAATGTAAAGGACACATTTCCATCTCTCGGTGGGTGTCCTATTTAGTTGTAGGCATGGACAATGTAAGGACATGTTTCCATCCTCGGATGGGTGTCCATTTATTTGCTTTGTTTAGACATTGCTTTGATTTTAATATAATGATGCTTTATTTTAATTATTGCATGTAATATGGATAATATTATTATATTTAAAAATTTTATAATGTTAAGACCTGCAAAGGAGGTCGGTTTCAATGAACCAGGTGTTGTGGGGGGTGCTGGCCATTTCTCATCTTCCCCACATGTACCCAACTTTCCGAACCCATTAGTGTGTTGGAAATTCCTTAGGAATCGAGTCCTCCACCCCTTTTTTTTTCCCGGCCCGTCCAGGTGGCGACTCCATTTTCTTTGAGCTTAGGCCCGTGTTCTCTAAGGCTCTGAGCCTAAATAGTGCCGACGTTACAAGAACCATTCCACTGTGAGTGGGGGCAAAAATCCCCTCTGGCATTGGCGACTCCACTGGGGATAAGGGAAGTTAATTCCGTTGGCCTTTATATTATTTTATTCTTTCTTATCATGATATTATCCTTTGCATCATATTAGATTGCATCACGTGCATGAGTTAGGATGCTCGTGTTACCCGTGTTGTGTTATGTAAGGGATACCATACTTTCACTCAAGGTATGGAGATTGATCATGGCATAACCACTCATAGCCTTGTACCTTTTGGTATATACTTGCTATGGGAACCTAAGCCTTTTAACCCAAAGACTAAAGCTCATGTAATTGGCCTAGTTACTTTCTTAGGTTTTTACTCCAAATGCATGTTGTTTGACTATGGTTAATTTATCTTGGTTTAAATCATGGCTTATTTGGCTTGTTTTTTCTAATATGACCTAAGTACATTGTAAGCTCAAAATAAATTTTTTCTTTAAAGTCCAAAAGACCAAAGCAATTTTAAAAATTTTTCAAGATGGTCTTTGGTTATAAAACTTTTCAAAAATTCTTTTCTTATGACCCAAATACAAAGCCCAAAATCCATTTCTTCTAAAATAATTTTACAATGGGCTTCAAAATAAAATTATTTTCATTCAACCTTTTCTTACAAAGAGCTTGCAAATTATTTAGGTCAATTATGGAATACCAAAAATTAACTGTGAGCCTAGTTCATACTAAGAATAATTAATCATGGGCTTGTTTTTGGCATGAATCATTAGTTACTTTTTCAAGTGAGAAATCTATTTATGATAAACCTCTTAATTTTGTTTTAATCCAATATAGCATAAAAGCTACTTTAGTTGGTTGGATGGATTAAAGCCTAATTAATGAGAATTATCATGAACTAATTTCCACTTTTGAAAATATAACTATTGGTTGAAACGTCCGAGGGAAATATTCGAAAACAAGATACCCAATGTTGGTATTTTGTTAACCATATACCCAGGAAAAGAGACTCGCCATTCGTATCTGGAAGTTATAAGGTTGGAAGGAATGTCCTAATTATCTTTTTGTCTATTGTTTGTACATACATGCATGCTTTTGCATCACATGACATATCATTAATTCCTTCTGGCTCACAGTCCTGGATTATGATAGTTCAAAAGCTTACGACAATCCAACCTACACCGGAGATGAAGAATCTAGCAACGACTCAATTACTTTCTCACCAAAAGCAATGGAGCCTAAAAAAGTTCAAAGAATGGTGGACGATGCCATTAATGCTAAGATGAAAGAACTAAAAGAGGCCCTGGCCGAGACCATGAAGAACCAATTGGCTGTAATTTTAAGAAACAATACCGAAGCATCTACTAGCACTGAGAAAGATAAAGGGAAGGATAAAGTTGGTGAAGTGGCTTTTGATGATGATAAGGTGATCATTGATGATGATGATTGGGCTCAGTAATTCCAAGATCCTCAAGATAAAAAGAAGGAGCCAAAGGTTGTTGACAAGACAACTTTTGAAAAGACTAAAAATTCTAATGTTGAGAAGATGATTGTTGATTTAGAAAAGAAATTTGAGAAGAAGCTAAAAACCGAAGAGGTGTCCGAGATTGATAAACTATTTGAACAAGATGAGGAGGTCCCTTATAAGTTCAAGATGCCTTCCTTTGCTAGGTACAATGGTACTGGAAATCCTCATCTTCATGTGAAGCAGTACATCACTGCTATGCAGTCTGCCCGAGCTACTAAAGCTCAAACTCTGAGGTATTTTATGCTCTCATTGGACCCTATTGTCCAAATTGGTTCAACACCTTAGAAAAAAGTACTCAAAAAGATTTGGACATGTTGTACAAGGCTTTCATTCAGAATTATGGGTATAATGTCAAGATGGAAGTGACCTTGATGGAGGTGGAAACCATTAGGCAAAGACCAAATGAGAATTTTGTGGACTGTGTAAAAAGATGGTGAAATAAGGCTGCACTGCTCCAGAAGAGGCCCAATGAATCAGATTAGATTAGAATGATGACAGAGGACATGAGACTGTCTCACACCCTTATAAGGGATTTCAAAGATCTTCTCCAAGCTGGTCTACAAATTGAAGAATGAAAAAGGGAGAAGAACCACTTTTTGGCAAGAAGGAATGAGAAAGGGAATTACCAGTCAGGTAATCAAAGCATGCAAAAAGAAGTTGATGTTAATACAACTGGTCAAGCAAATAGAAGGCAAATTTTAGATCTAGGGAAGCCTTTATCTTAGGTCTTTAATAAGCTACAAAAGAAGGGACTATTACAGCCATTGGCCCCCTGACCTTTGTCGAATCCTTTACCCCCAAAATTTGATACTAAAGCCTTTTGTGAGTTTCAACAGACACAATGACATGAGACAAACAAATACTTGCAACTAAAACATGAGATCAAAAATTTAATTGACAATGGTAAGCTACCTGAGCCTGATAAGACCAGCACAAAAGACTATCCTTTTCCAAGGTTCAATAAAGTGCCACCACCAGCAACCTTCATGGTGGGAAAAGGATTGGAAGAAGATTTTGTCTTATCCTCTTTTCAGGATGGGAATGTTGAAGATATGAAAGGAGAAGGAGCTTAACTCAACAAACTTTCCTTAGCTTGAATGTTGCTTTTCAATTTTGCTTTCTTTAATATCTAATTGGAACAACTATAATTATAATTATATCATAAATTCTTATATAAATATGGACTAAACAACATAAAAAAGGGGGAGGAGAAATCAGAGGAAAATTGGACTGAAATTGGTGGCCGAGAGTGAGAAGGAAAACTCTGAAACTCTGAAAATTCCTTTTGGCAGTAAATTGAATCGGACTTTGGAGGGAACAATTCAAAGGCAAAAAGGCTTGTCTTTGACCTTGTTCATCCAAGAAGCAATCTTTGGTGAAACTTACAAAATAAGATTTGAATTCTTAATTTCTTTTATTTTGTCACAATAGCTAGATCACATAATTGTTTCTTTTAAAATTAAAAGCCTCATCACCTCAATTCACCTTTTTCTAAAGTTTGAAAATCTTAAATTGTTGCTTTATTTTTCCAAAAGTTTAAAGATATTAGTTTTATTTCTTCAAAACCCCAAAACCAAGATTTGCATCCCAAATTATCAAAACCCAAAATTGTGTTCTGTTTCCTTCCAAAAGACTTAAAAATATCTTTTTGCTCTTATAAACTTTAAATATTTTGTTTAAATTCATAAAACTTCATAAAATTTTCAATTGTCTTTCCAAATCCTAAAATAAAATTTATTACCTGAGACCCTAAATTCAAAAATCCTAAAACCCTAATTCAACTCCAAAACCTAAAATAGTGAACCTTAAACTCCTTCAAAATCTTAAATCCTAATATTTTCTAAACCCTGATCATTTAAAACTTTAAAAACCATAAAAACACAAATATTTTAATTTCACACAGTAAGCTTGAAACAACAAATCAAAAGTATTTTAAAGTATTCAAACCCTAGTTTCATGATTTCACCATTCAAACACTAATTTGGTTAATCAAAGAACTTTATCAACCTTTTAAAACATGAACCCCTTAATCTATTTTAATTCCCTTAAAATCACAGTAGCCCAATTATATAAAATCCAAAACCATAAACATATGAAATAAAGGACCCAAAATGGAAACATTAGCTATAGTTTAAGTTTTATTTGCCTTATTCAATTCTATATTTGATTATGCTTTGATTTATTTTATATGCTTCAATTTATTTAAGTTCAATGCTTGGTTTATTTAATTTATCATGGATGGATGTTTACTTTCTATTGATATTTAATGAATGATTTATTTATGATGAATGATTATTTACTTTTATCAATTTATTTAGATTTCCAAATATTGTAAGAGGTATGTTTCCACTTGGTGGGTACCTTATTAGTTAAATATCATGTAATTTAATTTGCTCTTCTTTTTTAGAACCTATGTGAAGGACATATTTCTACCTTTCGGTGGGTGTCCTATTTAGGCATGAGATGTAAGGACATGTTTCCATCTTCGGATGGGTGTCCATTTATTTGTTTTGTTTGGACATTGCTTTGATTTTAATATAACGATGCTTTATTTCAATTGTTGCATGTAATATGGATGATATTGTTATATTTAAGAATTTATAATATTAAGACCTGTAAAGGAGGCCGATTCCAATGAACCGGGCATTGTGGGGGTGTTGGGCCATTTCTCACCTTCCCCACACGTACTCAACTTTTCGAACCCACTAGGGGGTTAGGGATTCCTTAGGAATCTAGTCATCCACCCCTTTCTTTTTCCCGGCCCGTCCGGGTGGCGACTCCATTTTCTTCGGACTTAGGTCCGTGTTCTCTAAGGCCTCGAGCCTAAACACTGCTGAAGTCACAAGAACCATTCCACCGAGAGTGGGGGCAAAAATCCCAGCTCACAAAAGGCTAAATTTTTGGAAATTTGTAGGAGCGATGTGTAATTATGGTTTAATGTTGGAAATGCCATTAAATGTGATACTAAATGATTATTTGCTATCACATTTGGTTTAGGCATTGAGGGAGGTTAATTTGCTTCATCCAAGTGGTGAAGGGCAAGTTAGAAAGATTGGATTGAAGGTTGTTTTTAGCTTGCTTTGGGTTGCTAGTGGAGGTATGTGCAAACTTTGAATATATTGTTTATATTTGCATGACATTTGGGCTTAACACATTTTGGTTGGAAAATGTGTTAAGTTACTTGGTTCATTGATTGTGTATGAATAATGTGCTATGACATTTGTAATATCATAAATGTGTTAAATGCATTGTGAAAAGCTATTGATAATGGCTAATTTGTGTAACATGTGAAATATTCATATTATGTGAAAATACCCAAAGTAATTGGGTAATGTGTTGTGAATGCAAAAAAAAATGAGATATGTGTAATAATGAAATGAATTGATATTGATAAAAATGAGAAAAGTGAGAAAAATGAAAAAGATGTGAAAAATGAGAAAAGTGAGAAAAAAAAATGTGAAAATAAGGCAATGTGCCTAGATTGAATATGTAAAAATGAGAAAGAGATTAATAATGAGAAATATGAATAAATTGTGTGCCTAGTATGTTATTTAATTTTTCGAGTTCTGGGTTTGGCGACATGCCTATGATTGCCTATGGGCTATATGCTGGAATGGTGAAAAGACTGGGTCGTAAGCCAGGCCAGCTGATAAATATGATGTTTTTGGGGTGAAAAGACTGGATCGTAAGCCTCAAAAACTATAGCAGTCTAGCCGGGTTGAGGTCCAAGAGACTAGGGCTATTACATTATCAATGGATATATTGCCTACGGGGCTAGACACATGGTGTCATTATGGACCAAAGCAGTAACTCTGAAATTTGAATAGCATATTATATCCTTTTTGGGCCCATGCTTGTCTTTGTTTTAATGTGACTTATGAATTATGATACAATTGAGTAATATAATGTTATGATTTGTGCTTATGAAATATTTGAAAAATATAAGAAAGTGGATTGATGTGACATCTATATGCATTTTGCATTTGATATTACATTGAGTTATATTGTTATTATCAAAGTTTGTACCACTAGACTTTGGCTTAGCGCGATTGTTTCCATTGCGCAGGTGACAGGGTAGACTTAGCTGAGCCAGAGAGTTCTTCTAGACCAGGTCGGGTCTAAACTTGTAGTTGAGCTTGTTGAGTTGCTATCAAGATCAGAAACACTGCCAGCAACATGTATATATTTTTATGTTATTGTACATTTTTTAGTATTATGCATAATATATTATGTTTTGAATTTTACATATTATATATTATAAAGAATGTTTGGGTCAATGTATTTGAAATGGGAAAGTAAATGTGTTTTAAATTATATATGATATATGTATAAATGTTTGAGAAACTTGGTGAAATTGAGAAGTATGGTTGAGATGGTGGTTGTAAATTATTTGGGAGTGTTTTCTTTTTGCAGGTAGTGTTTTGATAAATTTTGGGATGTCCAAAATAAAGACAAAACTCGGGCGAATTTTTTCCAAAGATTTTTATTTATATTATTTATTTTGGGTTCTTATAATAAGTAAAGAATATTTATATTCCATTTAATTTTTATATATTTAGAATTTGAAATTTTAAATTGGAAATGTGAAATTTTTTTATTAAATTGGTTTGTGACCTTTTTGTACCGTATATGCTTATTTTACATATGCTAGAAATATGTATTGTACGTGTATAGGGTATAAGGGTGTTACAAACACCCTATGAAGTATAGAATCAAAAGAAGATATTAAATCAAGGGAGTATGGAAAGCCCATTGCTTGAGGAAGCTCCAGTAATTTTGCAAAAAGAAGAAATGCATACTTGTTCAAAGAACTAGACAATCTACAAACATCAACTAAAGCCCGCATAAAAAAATCATGGGTTTTAGCCTACATAGGAGGCAAAGTTTCTCCCTTTCAAATTTTTGAGTTTATGCATGTAAAAAACATTTTGAGACTCACTTCCAATATTTTACCATGCAGGGGGCAAGGAGAAGATATGAAGACTAGCTAAAAAAATGGGGGCTGAATTTTTTTTGCAAAAGTGCAAAGGAAAAATAAAAAAAAATGGAACATTAGAAACTATCAAAAGAATGAAGACTGAAAAGACAAAAGATCAGTCCAGCTAGAAGAGCTGAAGCCAATATAGGACAAATCTCTAAGGATGAAGATCCACTTTCAAGGGTGAAGACCCAATTTCCAAAGGTGAAGACCTGACATCTAAAGGATGAAGATCCACTTTCAAGGATGAAGACTCGATTTCCAAGGATGAATATCCAGCTTAAAGGATGAAAATCCACTTTCAAGGGTGAAGACCCGATTTTCAAGGATTTCCAAGGATGAAGATCCACTTTCAAGGATGAAGACCCGATTTCCGAGGATGAAGATCCATTTTCAAAGGTGAAGACCTGATTCCAAGGATGAAGATCCAATTTTAAAGGGTGAAGACCCGAAGTCCAAAGGATGAAGATCCATTTTCAAGGGTGAAGACACGATGCAAAGGATGAAGATCCAACTTAAAGGATGAAGATTTAATTTCAAGTGTGAAGACCCGACATCCAAAGGATGAAGATCCGTTTTCAAGGGTGAAAACCCAATCTCCAAGGATGAAGATCCATTTACAAGGGTGAAGACCCAATCTCCAAGGATGAAGATCCGTTTTCAAAGGTGAAGATCTAAAGCCAAGGATGAAGATCCAAGGTCCAAGGATGAAGATCCATTTTGGTGGTGAAGACCCACAATCCATTAAAGAATGGAATAACAAATTAAGTCCAGAACTTAGCTTAGGTCCAGAACCTTAATTCCCTCTTAAGTTTAGAACTTAGCTCGGATCCAGAACCCAAATTACCCTTACGTCCAAAACTTAGCTTAGGTTCAGAACCTAAATTCCCTCTTAAGTCCAGAACTTTGCTGGGGTCCAGAACCCAAATTACCGTTAAGTCCAGAACTTACCTTAGGTCCAGAACCTAAATTCCCTCTTAAGTCCAGAACTTAGCTCGGGTCCAGAACCTAAATTACCCTTAAGTCTAGAACTTAAGCTTAGGTCCAGAACCTAAATTCCCTCTTAAGTCCAGAACTTAGCTTGGGTCCATAATCTAAATCTCCCTAAAGTCCAAAACCCAAATTACCCTTAAGTCCAGAACTTAGTCCAGAACCTAAATTATCCTTAAGTCCAGAACTTAGCTCGGGTCCAGAACCCAAATTACTCTTAAGTCCAGAACTTAGCTCGAGTCCAAAACCTAAACTACTCTTAAGTTCAGAACTTAGTTCGAGTCCAGAACTCAAATTATTTTTTAGTACAAACCAACCTTGGGAATCCAGTATGGCTCTAAACCCAATAAAAAATACACTCTTTTCACTCTCTTTTGCCATAGTCTCAGATCGTTCAAGCAGGGTGCAAACTATAGACCTTTAAGTTTTTACCTAGTCCAATATGATATTTTTAAAATAGTCCAAAATAATTTTTGTGGTATTTTAATTAAATAATATTTATTTTAATATTCATTACTTATAATATTTATTTTTAATAAAAATAAAAAAGGATAACAGTAAAAAAAATAGAAAATAATAAATAAATAAAAATCGGTGACAAAAAAATTGGCAATGATTTGGCTTGGGCCAATTCGCCGCAGGAAATTCCTGCGGTGAATTGGCTGGCCCAAGCCCCAGTTCGCACACAACTTTCGCAGCTAGCCCGCCCATAGCCTGCAGTAGTTTTTGCCAGCGTAGTTTTTTTTGAAATCGAATTCAACTTGGTTTTTTATTTCTTTTCCTAAATGGTTTTGATGTCCTTAGACAATTAGAATTAGGTTTTGATTTTTTCCTATAAATACCACAGTAAAACATACAAAAAGGGGACTTTTGATCTTGGAAAAGAGGATATGGACCATTGGAGCTCGGAATTATTTTTAGCAGTCTATTTATAATCTCAAGCTTGAAGAATCAAGGGGCAGAAAATAAAATACAACCCATCAAAGGCAGTCCACACTGTCTTTGATTTTGTTCAACCAGAATTCAAGATTTTGGTGGAATCGACAACGAAGGTTTGAATCTTTATTTATTTCTTCATAGTAGCTTCATCATTCAAATTGTTTAAACGTGCAATAGATGATCAATTGTTCTACTTACCATCTAAAACTCTATTTGAAACCCTAAAAACTATTTTTCAAAACCCTAATGCCTTAATAACCTTAAAACATGTTTTTGAAATCTAAAACCCTAATTACACTTTTCTAAAACCACAAAATAATAGACTATTTTCTTAAAACCCTAACCTAATCTCTATTTCAAAAATATAGTAGCCTTATTTTTTCAAGTATCAAAAGCTTTAACCCTAATTAATTCTTCTTCCCAATGATACACAGTAGCATTATTCTTTCAAAAAAATAACATTAGTTTCTTCCAATTTTAAAACCCCGCCCACTAACTGGCTAGCGGGAACGCCGTATGGGTTCGTCGAAGGGGTCAATATTTATTTGTGTATTATAAGTCTTTATGTTTAACTTCCTTTATTACGATTATTCAAAATACAGTAGCTTTATTCACAATACAAACCTAAACCCTAATTTATTCAAACCATAAATCTTAATTAATTCTATTTTCAAATCATCACAGTAGCTTGTTCCTTTCAAATATCTAAAGATTTTATTTTATTCAATCTTATTTACTTAAACCCTAATTTTTAAACATAAAACCCAAGAAACTCGAATTGATACATGAACCCTAAAGTTATATTCTTACTATTTTATTTAAATTGGATGAATTTTTATTATATATTTTGATTGATGTTTGATGTCTTTGATGAATGATTTATTTATGATGAATGGATGTTTACTTTTATTGATTTGTTTTTATTTCAAAACATTGTAAGAGGTATGTTTCCATATTTTGGGTACCTCATGTCATGAGCATCATTTAATTTATTTTAAAGTTTTTGGACCAATGTAAAGGACACATTTCCACCTTTCGTTGGGTGTCCTATTTGGTTGTAGACATGGACAATGTAAGGACATGTTTCCATCCTTGGATGGGTGTCCATTTATTTGCTTTGTTTGGAAATTGCTTTGATTTTAATATAATGATGCTTTATTTTAATTGTTGCATGTAATATGGATAATATTATTATATTTAAGAATTTTATAATATTAAGACCTGCAAAGGAGGCCGGTTCCAATGAACCGGCGTTGTGGGGGTGCTGGGCCATTTCTCACCTTCCCCACACGTACCCAACTTTCTGAACCCATTAGGGGGTTGGGGATTCCTTAGGAATGGAGTCATCCACCTCTTTCTTTTTCCCAGCCCATCCGGGTGGCGACTTCATTTTCTCCTAGTTTAGGCCTATGTTCTCTAAGGCCCTGAGCCTAAACAGTGCCAAAGTCGCAAGAACCATTCCACCGGGAGTGGAGGCAAAAATCCCCACTCACAGGGGGTAAAAATCCCTACTCATACGTGGCTTTTGAATACAAGCTGCAAGCTCTAACTTTTCTTCCTTCTCTTCTCTTGGTGAGTAGGAAAACAAATCCCATGGGTGTGGCCTTGGATTGCCATGACCATGGTTTCATTTTGCTCCTGGAATTCATTTTTTTCTTCTTGGCAGATTTAGTTTGAAGTCCTGGGTCGTGGCCTTCAAGAGCCATAGGCATGGCTCTTTTATTTTCTTCATTTTTGTATACTTTTCTTCAATTTTGTACCACTTATCATTTAAAACCTTGTACTTTGCCCTTCCAAGATAAAATTGAAGAATTCTACCTCAAACAAACAAAATCCATCAAATTCAGTTGGGAAATAACTTATATCATAGTTATAATTATCAAAAATATTAATCAAAATTCACTCTATCAATGAGATATAAGGGTGTTACACGCTCCCCTAAATAGTACATCTGGGTCTTTGGGGAATGGAGCAATGCCCGATGGTCATTAAGGCTAGCTACTAGGGCTCGATGAGCATTAAATATTGCAAAACACCTCCCAAAATGCAACCGATACACCTACACCAAGGATGGATAGTCAGAAGATGTCTAGTCAAACCAAAGTAATGAAGTTTCATATGACACACCTCATCAACCCTAAGGTGGTTAAAAGTATATCTCAAACTCCTAAAGTTGAGACAAGGGGACTAGATTTATTACTCCTAACATAATGGTGCCCGGCCGGGAACATATCCAATTATGGGCCTCTCAAAGTATGGCTAAGGAAAGGTAGGTAATCATAAGCCAACATCCATAAGCATAAGACAAAATAAAAAAAGAATCCAACAAAAAAATTATAAAAGGTATAAGATCATACCTCCCAAATAATGTTTGTGCTAATAATAAAGTGAACATCACCTCAAGACATTCTTCCCACCTCTTGGTACATGGTGGCAATCAAAGTGCTACCCCAACCATACTCATGCACAAGGAAGAGATCCTCTAAGCTTAGCAATTACTTGAGTCAATGGTATCCTACCTCGTATGCCAAAAAGTGCATCCCAAGATCAACAAAAGCGGGGAATGCACAACCTGGTAAGAAGAATCCAAGTAAAGGGCATCACTGCTCCCCAAGGTAGTACCAATATGATATTTCAACCAACCTCTAGTAATGCATTGGCCAGCCATGTCCAAAAGGTCACCAAAAAGGCCTAAAATGTATTATTTAGAAAGGAATCACCAATTAACATACAGTTCTAGGGGCTGAGTCCTAAAGTTTATCATGATCAGGAGATGAAGGTCCAATGGCGTCGTCATCAACTTGCCACACGAAAAGTGGAAATGTTGGTGAAATCTCACCATCTTTTTGTTAAAGCCCTCAGGAGAGGATGATACATTTGGCCATTGCTATCTAGCATCAAGTCAAGGAAGCCAATGGGCACTAACATCATAAGCCTTAGTAACATTAGCAGATGGGGATGAAGACATGTTCTAGGTAATAAGGGAAAAATCTAGATAGAGAAGCTCTGGAGAAAGAGAGAGAGTAAAGTGCATAAATAAGAATCCTCACCCTTTTGGCCCTCAAGGTCTCGATTCTAGTTGGACAACTAAATGAATGCCAAATTCAATGCTGTTAGAACTGGCTAGCTCATAGCAGTGACATCACCTAGAGTCAATCATCAAAAGTCTAATCACCCTTAGTATTATAGATGAACTACAGACACAACACTAGATAATCAATCGTAGTAGTTTTGCAACAATACATAGATTGGTGGAATAACTTCATATGATCCATAAGCATAAGAAAACTTGGCAAAAAAATAGGTTTTACTTTAAAATTTGCACCTGATTCATGCCATCACATCTATCATGTGTCGCATGCCTCACGCTATGAGGGCAGGTGTAAACTCTTAAATTTGCTCCCAAAATTAAAAGGAGGTGGTAATGGTTCCAACACAGCAAAAATTGCATGAATCAAACTCCGAAAGGGCCCAAAACATGCCAAAACGCGCTGTTGTCGTACTGTATAGTGAGATTTTCTAGATTTTTCTCCACTTTTTAATTTTTCCCTATTAATATAGGTCATTTTTCTCTTTAGAAACAAATCTGAATGCATTATGATCATTGTACTAATTTTATTTCTCATCTTTTCTCTTAAATTAAATTTTCTTAAATTATTTTTGCATAAATAGTTCTTCTTTCAATTATAGTAAAAGCTCAAGGAGGAACTAAGTAATAGAAAAGCACTTTGACCCCTCATCAAGAAAAGTAAAAAGAGATCTCCAAAGGTATCTCCTAAACTCATCTGTTTTTTTTCAATTCAGTAAAAACAACAAACCTAAATTAGACAAAGCCCTTTGCAATTAAAGCCATTAACTAATAAGGGTCCTGGTTCCCATTCAAAGGAATATGTAGGCACATCTTGGAATTTCACTAAAAATGGTGGGCCCATTTAAAAGCAACAAAATCGGTCCTCTCCCTTTCTTTATTTTAATTTTATTTAGTATAATTCTTATTTTAATTTTTTTAGTCTATATTGATTAATTCTCTTTGAGAATTTGTGTGTAACCTAGTACCCACAAGGGCTAGAGTTAAGACTTCTTTATGCATGTTCAATCTTGGAGTTGTAATTATATTTTTATTTTAGGGATTAGTGCTTAACCTAGTTTCCATAAGAGTTAGAGTTAAAGCTCCCCTTCGTATGAAATTTTTGGGGTTGTAATTATTTTCTCAATTAGCTTTATTCATCCATTTTGAATGGATATAATATATTATATTGCTCATGCATGATAAATTGTCATTCATTTTAACTATCATGCATGAAACTGAATTTTTTCTTAAAAGTTAAGGTTTCCTTGAAGGAAAATATCTTTTTACTTAAAATTTGGAAACCTAACTATAGACCGATCATAATCAAAGAAGGCTTAAGTCATGATCAGTCTATTCTTAATAATCTTCAAACTACTTTAAGCTTTTAATTAGAATAGTCCAGTTTATAAGGCCTAAAATAAGTTTGGTCCAGTTTTTAAAGCTTAAAAATGGTCCGATTTGAGGTTGAAGCAATTGTGGTTCGATATGGATCATGCCATATCGAATTAGGCTTGTCCAATTCAATATGGGTGGTCCATATCGAATTAGACCATGCCTAATTTGATATGGATGGCCCAAATCAAATTAGATATACTCTAATTCGATATGGATCATACCCATATTGAAATAGATTTGTTCTAATTTGATATAGAAGGCCCATATCGAATTAGATTAATTCAAAATTGATTTAAGGCATGTCCATGTTAAATTAGACTTACTAATTTGATATGGACTTTTGTCCATTTTAGATTAAACTTATTTTAATCCGATATGGTAACAATTTCACTTGAATTTAAAAGATTTTAATTCCATATGCTTTAAATGGGAGCCGTGCTTAATTTGGAAACCAGAATGAGGCTCGTTCACACCCTAGTTTTGACCTAATTTGTTCCTAATCAATAAAGGATTGAAAGAATTAGTTAAGGGCAGGGATAATTAGCGAAAGGCCATAATAAAGAATTTAAAACATATAGAGAGAAAAAACAAAAAGAAAAGCAAGGAGAGGGTAGCAATTAAAAGAGAGAGAATGATAATTAAAAAGAAACAATAAACAAAAGAAATCAAAGGCGATCGAGCAAATCAAAAGCAGTAGCTAAACATCAATAACAATCCATGGATTATTTCATCCAACCAAGAATTTAGTCAATTCAGGCTGCTCGAGGTAGTAAACAAAACAAAGAAGCTCAGTTCGGTACATTCCTTTTGGTAGAGCTAAAATGCAGGTTCGATTTTTCACACTCAATTTGATTAAATTATTATTGACCATTTTGATTCTTCAATTATATTAAATAATTATTGTTTGAAGTTAATTTTTTTATTGTTAAGCATTCGTACATTAGATTTAATGTTGAATTCAATCTGGATCAAGCCTAAACAACATAATTTAATACAAACTATTTGGATTCAAAAAACCCTAAATTTGCATACTTTAACCCTAAACCCTAATTTGTACCTTAAAACTCTAATTTTATTTTCAAAATCATTAAAACCCTAATTTTGACTCCAAAATCAATAAAACCCTACTTTTTATAAATATAAAACCCTAGCTTAAATAGAAATCCTAATTTCCTATAGGCTCGACTCGCGCCACTGCGCACTATATTTCCTTAATGAGATAATATTTAGATGTGTTTGTTTATTTTCTTTTTAATTATTATTATTCAATTATTTTCATATGAGTTGTATTATTTTTTTTCCTTGCTTTATTCTTTTCAATATATTTATATGTATTTTAAAAGGAAATTGTAAAAGGCATATTTTCATCTAGTGTGGGTGCCTTGTTTATTTAGTTTATGTAATTTAATTTATTTTAAGGTTTTTGGGACTATTGTAAGGGACACGTTTCCACCTATGGTAGGTGTCCTATTTTATTTATTTTACTTTCTATGTGGACTTGGACATTTTTAAGGTATGTTTCCATCATTGGATGGGTGCCTACTTTGTTTATTTTATTTTAATAAGATGATAGATATTTATTTCTTTTAAATTGTGTGTAATATGGATGATGTCATAATTTTTAAGAATTTAATAATATTTAAATTAAAAGGAGGCCAATTCTAATGAACCGGGCACTGTAGGGATGCCGGGTCATTCTCACCTTCCCCATGTGTACCCAACTTTCTGAACCCAATAGGGGGTTAGGGATTCCTTAGGAATCGAGTCAACTATCCTTTTGTATTTTTTCGAACCGTTCGGGTGGCAACTTTATTTTCTTCAGGTTTAGGCTCACGTTCTCTAAGGCCCTGAGCCTAATAGTGTCGAAATCGCAAGAACCATTCCATATGGGAGTGGGGGCGAAAATCCCCTCTCACACTAGCCTAAAAACCATCATGATTGATTTTGGACTGGCATCTTTTGGGTTAAAAAAATATTTTATGGAGCCAAATAAATAGGTTTTTCCTTAAATTTTTCAAAAACAAAAATAAATTAAGGTGGAGACTCTCTCAAATCAAAATGGTTTTCAAAATAAATCCATTTTCTTTTTAAAAATAAAAGGCCAATTTTAAACTTTTGCTTATTGAACTAACTGGAGACTGAACATAGTGGTTTTGTTTGAGATCATACTCAAATGAGCATTTTGGCTCCCTTAGTTGACTAGACTGGTGCTCAAGCTAGACCTCACAAAACACACATCATAATTAACTCAATCCATTTACTACCAAGGTCGATTTGCTGCATAATACGCTCTAAAAAGTCCCATTTGGTTTAGTTATAGGCCTTGCTCATATCAAACTTCAAGGTTGCCCAACCTTATTTCCCCTAAGTTTTATGCTTGAAATAATGAAGTAACTTAAGCACAATTAAGGCATTATCTTTAATTAAATGCCCAAAAGTGAAAGCACATTGAGATATAGACATAATGTCAGTAAACACAACACACAGACAATTAGCCAAAACCTTTGAAACTATATAGCATGTTGCAAAGTGCAATAAGGCGTAAGTCTAAAACCTATTCTAGATTGGAATTTTTAGGAATTAGTACCAAGGTTGTTGAATTATAGTCACTTGGCAAAGACTCTATGTAGACCCTTAATTTTTGACCCAATCCGATCTAATATGTTTTATTTAGCCCAAAATAATTTTTGTTG
Organism: Garcia nutans; assembly: GCA_947685225.1. Lineage (NCBI taxonomy): Eukaryota > Viridiplantae > Streptophyta > Magnoliopsida > Malpighiales > Euphorbiaceae > Garcia > Garcia nutans. The sequence continues at coordinate 8,715,153 of CANTUV010000013.1, forward strand.
TCTAATTGGTCCAAAATAATTTTAATTAAATAATTTTTGCTTTAGTATCTAATTTTTATTAATAAAAAATAAAAATAAACAAATAAAAATAAAAATCGGAGTCGGAAAAAAAATCGACAGCGAAAAGTGGTCGCGCGGGCCCGTCAGCCCAGCAGCAGCTCACCTGCGGGCCCGCGGGCGAAATAACAGCCCGCAGGATTTTCCTGAGGGCTGGCACGCCCACTGGCCCCAGCCACGGGCCCGCTGCCACAGTTTTTGCCAGTGCAAAATTTTTTGACCCAAATTTTTGAAACCTAATCCAATTAGGTTTTAATTTTTTTTTTATTAATATTACTTACCTTAATTAATTAGGAATAAACAACCTAAAAATCATTATAAATAAGGACCAATAGAACCAAATTAAAGGAGGAAAAATTTACACAGTGAGTATAGGATTTGAAACCAAATCAAGGAAGGAAAAATAATAAATCAATTCAATTGATTTTTAAAGGGAGGAGCACCACGAATTAAGCAATTCAAAGGCAACAAAGGCTTGTCTTTGGAACTAGTTCATCCAAGAAGAGTTATTTTTTGGAGAATCAATAAAAGAAGGTATGTTAAATTCTTTTTGATTTATGTAACACAGTAGCAATCTATACAATTTAAGGTTTTTTTAAATCAAAACTTTAGAACTTTAATTTAATTCTTCCAAGATTAAAACACTAAAACGTGACTTTCTTTTCTAAAAAAGACTTAAAATTGTTATTTTTTCTTCTTAAAAATCTTAAAACTCTCATTGAACATATTTTTCAACAAAACCAAAATCAAATTCTGTTTCTTTCAAATTTTTAAATTAGGTTCTATTTCATTCAAAAAGCCTTAAAAAACATCTTTTCTACTTATAAAAACTTCAATCCTTTTGTTTAAATTCATAAAATTTCATAAAATATCAAATTGATTTTTAAAACCCTAAAAATTCTTCATTACCCGAGACCCAAATTTCAAAACCCTAAAATCCAAAAATCAACTTTTAAACCTAAAATAGTAAACCCTAATCCTTTTAAAACCTTAAACCTTAATTTTTATGAACCCTAATCCTTTTAAAACATTAAAAATCATAAAAACATGAAAACTAAAAAATCACACAGTAGCTTAAATCAATATTTAAAATCATGAATTAAAAAGTATTTCAAAGTGTTCAAAACCCTAGTTTTATTATTTCACCATTCAAATCTTAATTTGTTTAATCAAAGAGTCTTGCCAATCTTTTAAAACATAAAACCTTAATTTATTTTAATTCCATAAAAAGTCACAGTAGCCATAATTGAACTTTTATTTGCTTTATTCAATTCCATATTTATTTATACTTTGATTTATCTCTTATGCTTTAATCTATTTGAATTCAATACTTGATTTATTTAATTTATCATGGATGGATGTTTATTTTCTTTAAATACTTTTGATGAATGATTTATTTATGATGAATGATTGTTTACTTTTATCAATCAATTTAGATTTCCAAAAGTTGTAAGAGGTATGTTTCCACTTGGTGGGTACCTCATTATTTAAACATCATGTAATTTAATTTGCTTTTCTATTTTAGAACTTATGTAAAGGGCATGTTTCTACCTTTTGGTGGGTGTCCTATCTAGGCATGTGATGTAAGGACATGTTTCCATCCTTGGATGGGTGTCCATTTATTTGTTTTCTTTTGTTTGGACATTGCTTTGATTTTAATATAATGATGCTTTCTTTTTATTGTGTGTAATATCGATAATGTTATTATACTTAAGAATTTTATAATATTAAGACCTGTAAAGGAGGCCGGTTCCAATGAACCGAGCGTTGTGGGGGTGCTGGGTCATTTCTCACCTTCCTCACACGTACCCAACTTTTCGAACCCATTAGGGGATTGGAGATTCCTTAGGAATAGAGTCATCCACCCCTTTCTTTTTTCCTGGCCCGTCCAGGTGGCGACTCCATTTTCTCCGAACTTAGGTCCGTGTTCTCTAAGGCCTTGAGCCTAAACAGTGCTGAAGTCGCAAGAACCATTCCACCGGGAATGGGGGCGAAAATCCCCGTTCACACCCTGACAAAAGAATTTTTAAACATATAGGCTCGATATCTTACCCAAAATGATGCCAAAATGATTGATAGAAACCTAAACTCATGCCATCTAGCCTGGGAGATTTTTCTTTAGACATTGAAAACACTGTATTATGAACCTCCTCTATAGTAAAATTAGCCCCTAGAAAATTTAAATGTTCCTTAGTTACTCTAGAGTTTACAACACTAATTACCAATCGAGGGTCACAGCCCTGAGATGTAAATAGTTTTTCACAGTAATCAACTACTAATTACTCCAACCGAACATTCCAGTAACATAAATTACATAGATTATCCTTTAGACAAAATAACATATTCTTCCTTTGCTTACCTAACACAAATGTGTAAAAGTACCTAGAATTCCAATCCCCTAAACTAAGCCAATGCTACTTGGCCTGTTGATGCTAAAAATCCTCTTATTGCTACAGGATTTCTAAATATAATGTTTGTGCTTCATTGAAATAAATAATAAAACTCTGGTCAAATTGTCCTCTGAACTCTCGCATATGTAATTTACAACTATCCAGCCTAGCTTTGAAATTTTGAATGAAAGGCCACCCCATTTTAATAACTTCTGACTATAGAGTTTCAAATGTAAGTTAAGGGGATGGCAAGCATAGCAAGACCAACTTTGGGCTATAATCTCCCTGCACTGATTATCCTAAGGCCAATAATTTTCAAAGTGAAATTTTTAGTGTTGTACAACATACTATTTTAGATGAATTTGGAGAGAAAAAGGAGAGTGGTTTGACCCAGTAGCTTCCAAATTCAAAACATACACAATAGCAAATAGATCACACTAGGAAATTGTAGCCACTACTCAAATGGGTGCCACTAGAATCACCTTAGTCTACCCATGTGTACCAATACACTCATAAATTGTCCTTGACTCACAAAGCTTCATATAATCTAAATAAAAGCCTTTAGCTCTTAAAGACCACTTTCTTTATTTGATTAAGGTGAACCCATGAGTCAAGAAGAAGAGTAACCTATCATTGCCTCAACACTATTTATCTAGAATTAAATGAAGAAATGGGTGTCAAGTCAGGAAAGGAACCTAGAAACCACTTAGAAACCTCTTAGCTAAAGTCCAAACCATGATAGACCAAGCCTTCACCTACCGTAATGCATCAAAACATGTACACCAGTTATCCAATCATCTTGAATTTCAATTAACCCAAAGTTATTTTTCTTCAAAGGTACTAATGTCTCAAGTAGCGAACCTACCAACGTTCAAGCTTTTGTTGAATCCATTCAAAAGAGACAAGAGGAAAGCTTTAAGAATATGTTTGTCAACTAGCAAGCTGAATTCAATAAGACCCTAGTTAATTCATTGAATACACTATGCAACTCAATAATTGAAGAAGTTTAAGCAATGCTCTGGGGAACACACCTTGGTCTTTCCAAAATCCAATTTCAAACCACTCGGAATACTAGCTTATCTTCTAATCAAGTTGCACCACTAATTGACCTAACCAATTATGGCAATGCTATAGATATACTAAGAGTCTTCACTCTCTACTCCTCTATAAATTCTTTTCAAGGTGGAGACAACCATGAAACAAAGATCCTCAAGGAAAAATTGAAAGCCATGGAGAAGAGGATCAAAACTATCAAGCATAAAGATGAAGCTATATACCTATACACCCTTCTATCCAGAAGCCTAGTTACCTCCCAAATTCAAGATGCCAAATATGGATAAGTTTGGGGGCACCACATGCCCCAAGACCCCATGAAAATGTTTGTGGGGGAACTTAAACCCATTGGAATCAATGATGAGCTTCGTGCTCATTTGTTCCAAAGATTTCTCACTGGAGCTGCAGTCGAATGGTTCATGAATTTGGATAAGATGAAGTACCAAACTTGGGAGGATATCTGCAATATCTTTACCAAATAACACCACTATAACATTAAAGTGGACATCACCAAAAGGGACCTCGAAACTAATAAGCAAGGTAAAAAGGAATCTTTCTCTTTGTTCCTTGTAAGGTAAACAGGCAAGGCAACTTAGATGGCCAATCAACCTTTTGAACAAGAGCAAATTAACACCATTGTCAATAACATACTCCTAGTTTACCATACTTACTTACTGTGAGGCCTCATCTCGAGCGTCTTAGCTTGCCCCGTAAAGGATGCAAACCAAAAAGTTGAAAAAAATAAGTTCAATCTCACACAAAAGTGTTGAAGTCACTCTGCCATCGTACTCTATGCTCGATTCAAGTAAAAAGGTTTAATTTTGAAAATAGTTTTGAGTCGCCACTTAAATTTATTTTGCAAAAAAGAGAAAATTTAAGGAAAAAAACCCTAATTTAACTCCAAATATATCCCATGGATGAAATCATTAGCCTCAAACTAAAGGATGAATTTGAGGGCTAAGTTTAGGCTTATTTTAAGTAAAAGAAGTTTGGCCTTTGATTAAATAAGAATTTACAAAATTAATTTCATGTAATGAAAAATATGATATGATATGATATGAAAGGTTAATTACAACATTCATCCAAACATAGTAAAAATAAAAAATATTAATTTAAATTTAACATTCCAAAATCTAAAACAAGGGGATCCCAACTCTAGCGTTATGTATTCTAGGTTAAGCACACATTCCTTTGAAATGATTAAATAAACTAGCAAATCAAATTTCATTCAAACAGGTAAAAAAATTAAAAGAAAAGATTTATTTTACAAAGTGGACTTGGTACTTGGATTGATATTCTCCCTTCATATCTCATTTGAATAGGAATCAAAGCATATGAACTTCTAGCCATTTTGCAATGGTTGGTTTTAGACTCAAAATGGGGGTTTTAACCTAAACTAGGTGAGCCTAAGTCCATGTTGATTATAGGTTCTAACGATATAAAACCTAAGTCTAAGTGAAAATTAGGTTTAACTTGATAAACATAGGTCTAAAGTTGATTTTAATTTGATAAAATCAAAGTTTATGTGAAAATTAGCTTTAACTATATAAACTTTAGTATAAAGTTGACTTTAACTTGATAAAATCAAAGTTCATGTGAAATTTAGGTTTAACTTGATAAACCTAGGTCTAAGGTTGATTTTAACTTGATAAAATCAAAGTTTATATTAAAATTAGGTTTAACTTGATAAACCTAAATCTAAGGTTGATTTTAACTTGATAAAATCAAATTTTATGTGAAAATTAGGTATAAATTGATAAAGCTAGGTCTAATGTCGATTTTAACTTGATAAAATTAATGTTTGTATGAAAATTAGGTTTAACTTGATAAACCTATGTCTATGGTTGATTTTAACTTGATAATATCAAAGTTTTATGTGAAAATTAAGTTTAACTAGATAAAGTTAGGTCTAAGGTTAATTTTAACTTGATAAAAGCAAAGTTTATAAGAAAATTAGATTTAACTGAATAAACCTAGGCTTAAGGTTGATTTTAACTTGATAAAATCAAAGTTATGTGAAAATTAGATTAGAACTTGATTTTAGGTCTAAAACGCAAAGGATGGGTTTAAGCCCAAGGTTAGGTCCAAGGTAGGTCAATTTTAGGTCCAAAAGATGGATCTAGAATCCATAATTAAATATACTTTAAAAAGAATTCAAATACAGAATTTTACTTTTTTGTTGCTTTGGTAGCGGAGGCTTGAGCACGTATCCGGAGTAGAGTTCCACTTTAATTTATGGTTGCTAAGGAAGCAAAGGACTTCAGTTTATTTAAAGAAAATAAGGACTGAGTTGACCAGCACCTAAACATGTTAAGGAAACAAGTTTTAGGGGGTTCTTACTAAGGAAGAAAAAAATATTTTCTTTTAAGAAGAAAAGACAGAGAAAGATAGAACCAACTAGCAATTTGGTTTGCTGGTTTGGTTGGTGTGTGTAAAATGAGATGGGGAGGGTCTATTTATAGATTATTTTAAGCATAAAATGGGAAATTTTGAGAAAAAATAGTATTAAGGAACCACAACAGCAAATTTGATTGTAGCAGCAGATTTTAGGGTTTCTCTCGGCAACCAGGTTTCTTGTAGTAGCACTGGCTGCTGCAAGAAACCCTGCGACTGCCGTGAGGCACCGGCATGGTAGTCGCAGCCTCTATTTTGGCAACTGCCTCAACGGGCCTATGGTTGCACAACAAACTTCCAATGGCTCATTTTCTTCCATCTGACATTCCTTTTGAGTGATTTTATGTTGCATTAGATCTATAAATGACTAAATTTTAATATAATGATAAAGAATTAAGGGTTCACACTTACATACTTAGTATCCACCTTCCTTCAAGGCCTTAATTGCTATGACAACCAAGATTGAGGATCTTATGCAGTTTGGCTAGGCTTGGCAATGGGGCGAGAATCCTCATTCTTGATTATGGCAGGGATGGGCAGAATTCTCTCCCCTTTGGGCAGGGCAGGAATGGGAAATATACTCCTGCCCATGAGGATCCCTGAACCCATCCCCACGGGGACCTAGTAATATATATATAATATATATGTTATAATATGTATTATATACTACTATTTTATGTTTTAATTATTTGCATATATGGAATAAATTTAACTTGAAGTATTTTATCTTATTGTTTTTTTGAATTTTATTGTATATAATAATTGAATTATTATCTCATTATAATGTACAATTATTATGAATTATTAATTTATTTATACTATTTAATTATAATATTTTTAAAAAATAAATGAATATAAATTTCGCTCAAGGATCTGCAAATTTGCCCTTGTTTGTGGAGTGGGGATCCCCGCGAGGATGGGGAATGTACCCCTGCCCCTACCCCCTCCCCCGTCCCATTATTATCCCTAAATTCGGCCACAACAAGGATGAGATAACATAGTCCACTCGGTTTCGTAAAAATCAAAACTATAACAACACCACTACTAATCAAAAAGATGGCAAAGTAGTAAACATCAGCCCCCAACTGCAAATTCTGCTTGAGAAAAATCAACAAAGGACTTTCACAGACTTAGGGATGCCACTTAGTGTGGTATACAAGAAGGCACTTGAAGCACAACTGATTCAGTCCCTAGATCCCAGGCCTTCACCAAATCTACTTCCTAAGATGTGGAAAACCATTGAATTCTATGAGTATCATCAAGGTACCAGGCACAAGACTGATATATGTAGAAATCTCAAGCACCAAATTAAAGATTTGATTGACAATGGGACTATCATTCCCCTAAAGTGGCCAAACATAAGCACTTACCCTTTGCTAAATCATTAGAATATTAACCTAATTGCTTTTTGGTTGATGGGGAGATTGATCCTACCACTCTTATTGAAGATTTTTGTTGTGCCTTGGACCTTAATGATTTTATTTATGAAATCAATACCATGATAAGAAGAAGGAGAGTGACACAACCACCATTGGACTTATCTCAATCTATTTAACTTGCCATGGCAAGTGCAACTCCTGAACCCATCCCATTCTGAAGGAGCTCTAGTTAATCAATATGGAGCCTCCTTTAGTCCAATTACCCTAATTGCCAAGCTCTATGCAAGGCTTTGTGTCAACTCCAAATGCCAGCCAATACAACTCCTAAGGACTTAATAGCCACCATGACAAAGTCAACAACTTTCTCCTTTTCAAATAAAGATTTACCCAAAGGAGATATGGGTCACAATCATGCTCTTTACATCATTATGCTAGCTCATGGAATAATTATACCCATGGTTTTAATTGATAATGGGTTAGCCCTGAATGTGTGCCCATTAAAAGTTTCTAGCTACTTGGGTATTGAAATGTTTGAGCTGACACCATCTAATCAAATAGTGAGGGTATATCATAACACCAAATGAGAAGTGTTAGTGTTTGTGAGCGGGAATTTCTGACCCCACTCCCGATGGAATGGTTCTTGCGACTTCGGCACTTTTTAGGCTGGGCCTTAGAGAATCCAGAGAAAATGGAGTCACCACCCGGAAGGGCCGGGAAAAAGAAAGGGGTGGATGACTCGATTTCTAAGGCATCCCCAACCCCCTAATGGGTTCGAAAAGTTGGGTACGTGTAGGGAAGGTGAGAAATGGCCCAGCACCCCCACAACGCCCGGTTCATTGGAACCAGCCTCCTTTATAGGTCTTAATATTATAAGATTCTTAAATATAACAACATTATCCATATTACACACAATAATTAAAAGAAAACATCAATATATTAAAATCAAAGCGAAGTCCAAGCATAACAAATAAATGGACACCCATCCGAAGATGGAAACATGTCCTTACATCACATGCCTAAATAGGACACCCACCGAAAGGTAGAAACATGTCCTTCACATTGGTTCTAAAATAGAAAAGCAATTTAAATTACATGATATTTAACTAATGAGGTACCCACCAAGTGGAAACATACCTCTTACAACATTTGGAAACCTAAATAAATTGATAAAAGTAAATAACTATTGAAAATAAATAAATCATTCATCAAAGGTATTAAATATCAATAGAAAGTAAACATCCATCCATGATAAATAAAATAAACCAAGCATTGAACTTAAATAAATTAAAGAATATAAAATAAATCAAAGCATAATCAAATATAGAATTGAATAAGGTAAATAAAAATCTAAATTATAGCTACGGTTTCCATTTCTTTATTTCATATGTTTAGGGTTTTGGATTTTCATAAGTTTAAGCTACTATGAATTTTAAAGAATTAAGGATTTTATGTTTTAAAAGGTTGGTAAGACATTTTGATTAAACAAATTAAGGTTTGAATGGTGAAATCATGAAACTAGGGTTTTGGACACTTCAAAACACTTTGATTTATGATTTTCGGTTATTGCATTGTGTTTTTAAGCTACTGTATAAAGTTAAAATATTTATGTTTATATGATTTTTAAGGTTTTAAAGGATTAGGGTTCATAAAAAAAATTAGGGTTTAAGGTTTTAAAGGGGTTAGTGTTCACTATTTTATGTTTGGAGTTGAGTTAGGGTTTCGTGATTTAAAATTAGGGTTTCGGGTGATGAATTGGTTTTTAGAATTTGGAAATCAATTTGATAATTTTATGAAGTTTTATGAATTTAACCAAATGATTTAAAGTTTATAAAAATAGAAAAGATATTTGTTAAAGTTTGTTGAAAGAAAAAGAACCAAGTTTAAAATTTTGAAAGAAATAGAATAAAATTTTGGTTTTGTTGAAAAATATGTTCAATTAGGGTTTTAAGATTTTAAAGAAGTAAAAATAACAATTTTAAGCCTTTTGGAAAATAAACCAACGAAATAAGGTTTTTAACTTTAGAAAAACTAAATTAAAGTTCTAAATTTTTTAATTTTGAAAAACATAATTTCCTAGTTTTAGCTACTGTGAAAAAATAACCAAAGAATTTAATACATACCTCCTTTTGTTGATTCCTCCAAAAATAATTCTTCTTGGATGAACAAGGTCAAAAACAAGTCTTTTTGCCTTTGAATTGCTTAAATCATTTTTCTGCTCCCTCAAAAAATCAGCTTAATTCAAGCTGATTTCCTTCACTGATTTGGAATCACTTTTGTTCAAGCTTCTTGTCCCAATTTCTGATCACCTTTCCTCCCTTTTTGTGTTATTATTTATAGAAGTTTTTTTTTTATGGTTTTTCCTAGTTACTCACGGCATACAATATTTAATAAGAAAAAGAAAGTGAAACCTAATTGTATTAGGTTTCGGAAAATTTCGCTGGAGAAAAAAAAACTGCTGTGGAAAAATTGCGCTGGCAAAAAAATTTTCCGCCGTTGGCTGCGGTAGGGGCGGGGAATAGGCCTGCGGGCCATTTTGCCCAAAGAAAACTCCTGCGGGTGAAATGGCCCACGGCTAAGCCCGCTGGAATTTTTGGAGATGATTTTTTAATCGCCGATTTTTTCGTCTCCAATTATTATTATTATTTTTATTTTTTGATTTTTTATTAATAAAAATTAGAAAATAAAGAAAAAATTATTTAATTAAGATAACAAAAATTATTTTGGACCAATTAAAATATATTAGACAACACAAAAATTATTTTGGACTAAATAAAATATATTGGACCGGACTAGGTTAAAAATTAAGGTTTACAGTTTGCCCCCTGCTTGAATGATCTGAAACTTTAGTGAAAGAGAGTAAAAAGCAACAAGACTTAATTTTTGAGATGGTGGAGGTTTTGGGTTCTGGACCCAGTTCGAGTTCTGGACTCAAGGATAATTCTAGGTTCTGGACCTAAAGAAAATTTGGGTTCTGGACCCGAGCTAAATTCTAGACTTAGAAATAATTCTAGGTTCTTGACCTAATGGTAAAATTTGGGTTCTGGACCCGAGCTAAGATTGAATTTGGGAACAATTCTAGGTTCTGGACCTAATGGTAATTTGGGTTCTGGACTCGGTTCGAGTTCTGGACTCAAGGATAATTCTAGGTTCTGGACCTAATGGTACTTTGGGTTCTGAACCCGAGCTAAGTTCTGGACTTAGAAGTAATTCTAGGTTCTGGACCTAAAGAAAATTTGGATTCTGGACCCAAGCTAAGATTGAATTTGGGAACAATTCTAGGTTCTAGACCTAATGGTAATTTGGATTCTGAACTCGGTTCGAGTTCTGGACTCAAGGATAATTCTAGGTTCTGGACCTAATGGTACTTTGGGTTCTGGACCCGAGCTAAGTTCTGGACTTAGAAGTAATTCTAGGTTCTGGACCTAAAGAAAATTTGGGTTCTGGACCTAAGCTAAGTTCTGGACTTAGAAATAATTCTAGGTTTGGACCCGAGCTAAGTTCTGGACTTAGAATAATTCTAGGTTCTGGACCTAAGGAAAATTTGGGTTCTGGACCCGGTTCGAGTTCTGGACTAAAAAGGATAATTCTAGGTTCTCGATCTAATGGTAAATTTGGGTTCTGGACCCGAGCTAAGTTATGGACTTAGAATAATTATAGGTTCTGGACCTAAGAAAAATTTGGGTTCTGGACCTAGTTTGAGTTCTGGACTCAAGGATAATTCTAGGTTCTGAACTTAAGGAAAATTTGGGTTTTGGACCCGAGCTAATAATTTTTTTATTTCAAAAAGTTTGGCTAATTTTTATGCATATGTGTTCTTTTTGCCCCCTGGGTATAAAATTATTTATATACCTGCAATTATTTGAATGATTAAAGTGAATAATTGAATTTTACTGTTTATTTACTGTGTGGTAACTGTTCATGCACTATTTACTATTCATAAATAGTAAATCTACTATTCGCAAATAGTGTCAAATAGTATTACTATTAGAAATAGTACTTTCACTATTCATCAATATTAATACTATTTAAGAATAGTAAAATGTACTGTTCATCAATATTAATACTTTTCAGGAGTAGTAAAATTTATTATTCATCAATAGTAAAGTTTACTATTCATAAATAGTAAATTTTACTATTCATGAATAGTTTTGAATTTTGTTTTTTTTTTTGCTTGTCGTTTCTCTATAAAAAGCCACCATTCCTTCATTTCATTTCACAGCATGATTTCAATTTCATAATTCTCTCAAATTTCTTTCAATTTTAGCACATATTTTTCAAAAGCAATGCATGTTTCGAGGTTAGGGACTCATTCTAACGCAGAGTTATTGGAGTTTATTCGGCATCATGAAGATGAAAATTTAAATATACTAGCCGGGATGCCGCTCCATCGCATTTCCAATCAAAAGAGTGAGGTAATTATTTTTTCCCTTTTTATTTCTTATTTTTTTTGTTGTTTTTATATTTTAAATTTTTTTATATTTTAAATTTTTTTGTTATTATTTGTTATTGTGAAAAATAAATTAATTTAAGTGGATAGAATAATATGTACTTACCTGGTATTAACTTACCTGAGTCTGTGTTAGCATGATCGTTGTGTTGTTCTGGCTGGAGGGTGTATTTACAAAGCCCGACAATTGTACGATTTAGTGCCTTCTCGGGTAAGGCGGATTATCCGAGATTGTGACTTTGAGCAGTTCATCCTACAATTGCCATCCAAGGAATATCAGATAGACCGAAGCTTAGTCTAGGCGCTTGCAGAGCGATGGTTGGATACAACCCACACTTTTCACTTGCCTATTGGAGAGATGAAAATTGGTCCGATTGATTTTACTGCCATAACCGGCCTTCGATATGATGGTGAACCAGTCCCTCTGACCAACGATATTTTAACATTTGAAGAAATTCAGGAATTAATTGTCATGGAACCATCATATAAAGGGCCTTTTAAGATAAAAATCGAGCCAAATCGTAGTTATTGGATGAACTACGAAGGATGGGTTGGCAGAGACACGGCCGAACAGTATGCTCAAGGATTTTTTTATATCTGCTTGAGTCGACCATCTTAGGCAGCACTGAATTCTCCATCCACTTGTTAGTGTTGAGTGCCCTTTCTTATCTCAGAATGGTACCATCTTCTGCCTGGGGCGAAGCTGGTCTCACGTGTCTTTACCATGGTCTTGATAAGCTTTGCCAAAACACAAAGTCTTTTGTTGGCTTGATGGCGGTTGTCGAGGTATTCTTTTCCTTTACCAATGTTATTTCCACTCTTTTCTTGCATGAATTTGATCTTTACTATTATCATCGTAGGTATGGGCATATGAACATAACTTCGTGAGGGTACCCAGTATTTTCAGAGAGAGAATAGGGTATCCGAGATTAAATTACTGGTTGTCCGATCGTGTGAACGTTCCCGGCTCTCATAATGTGCATTCTCACCACTATGTGTTGAGCCGCTTAACTTGGGACCAGGTAAAATAACATTAGTATGCTTTAAATTTTATGTGAAAGTTTTATTTACCTTATGTTATTTTACAGGTGAATTTGACATGGTGGAGCCCAGAAGAGTGAGCAAATTGGTCTCCTTTGATGAGGGCTGCACTATCTTTCCAACATTCTTGCCGAATTATTGCTGGCCTAGTGTCTAGTGGCTGGTTTCTCAGGGAGAGATTTTATGAATGGTTTCTCGGTCCAGAGCAGCGGAGGTTTTTTATGCAAATCCAGAAATATACTTTAAATATTATGTCAATGCCGGAGGATACATAGTGGTCGGCCCAGTATGGTTATGATGTCGAGTCATTTCTCCATATACCGGGCCCATTTTATGCCCGTTTTATTCAAATAAGACTCTTGAACTTTGATGTATCTCCTGTTGGTGTGCAGGAGATTTTAGACGAAAATGAGGGTAGAGATGAAGAGGAACATCACGGAGATGCAGGAGAGTCCGTTCCACATCTCGGGGCTAGTACTTCTCAGGTAAAACTTTTACCACTTTTCCCTTGCAACTATTTTTTCCTTCTTTGATTCCTTGATGATTGTTGCAGGATGTTGGCTCATTTGATCATGAGGCTGGACCTTCTTTTACTGCTCCTTCGTTTACTCATTCTAGCCCGCCAGACATGCCATCTCATCCGCAGGGCATTGACTTGAATTACCTGGTACATTCCTCATTTCATGGTAATTTATGCCATATGTATGCATGATTATGTATGCTCTTACCTTTTTCCTTCTTGGCTCACAGCGGATGCTCGAAGAACAAAATAAGAAACTTCAAGAAGAGTTGGTTGCAAGTCGTCAGCAGGCTTCTCATTTTGAAAGTTTATATCATCAATCCGAACAACATTTCTGAGACTTTTGATTTCGAGGGATGAGGGATCCCGACGCTTCTTCATCAAGAGGCCCCTAAACTGATGAACATGAGATCCTTTCATCCGCTTTTGATGAGCACCATGACGGATCGAAACATTAAGGTAATAGGGATTTCAGTGCTCGTACTTCAGGTGATCCCGAGACAAGTGATTTGCCCCTTCCTCCAATAAGAGATGATTTTTTAAGGCTTTATTTGATGACCTACCACCACCCTCTTAGTCATATGTAAATATTGTAGCAATTGTAAAACCTTGTAACTCTTTTTTTTTTATGTTACTGCACCACTCTTTTTTTCTCTTTTTTTTTGTTACAGTACATCATTAATTTGCATCTACTTCTTTTGCTAAACCAAATCCAACGTGGTAAAGGAAATTCATTGCCAATTCCTTTCCTTATGCCATATGGTCTTATTCTTTCCCATCATCTTCTTCTTTTCACTTTTGGAAAAGGTTTGTTTCTTCTATATAAATCACCCTTCATGCCATATTTTAATACATAAACCAAAATTCTCTCTCTTTCAACGTGAAGACTCCCTTTAACAATTTTAATTTTTTTTTTCTTCATTCACTCATCATGACCGAGCATCATTTAAAGAGAATAAAAATTCTATTTAAGAATATGGATGCCATTCATTGGAAGCAAATTTCATGGTCAAAACTTAATGTTTTAAAATGTTTTCAAAATGTTAAATTGGACCACTCCTTATTACATGTCGTGGCTTCCTTTTAGGATATGGATTCTAGGGTATTTAAAATTAGTGGCTTTGAAATATGTTGTAATATCCCAAAATATACCCCAAAAGTTTTGGAGTTATTGTTGTATTTGGATTTAAGGTATATGTTTTATGGAAATGGAAAGATAGATAAATTAATTAAAAGGAAATAGTATAAGGAATGGATGTATATGGAGGATAATATGTATACATATGGTATTTGGGAAATATAAATGCAATATATATATAAGACATATACATAATGTATAAAGTGGTGTAGGGAAGAGTAAGTTTATATAGTTAAATAATAATAATAATAATAAAAGAAAGTCAAAAGGAGTAAGAAGATATTTTGGAAATAATAATATTATATTATTATTATTATTATTATATATATATATATAAGAGATAAGAAGAAAGAAAGAAAAGATTCTTTCTTTCTTCTTCTTCTTCTTCTTCTTCGTGGATGAGAGAAAGAGAGAGAGAGAGAGAGAAAGAGAAAGAGAGAGAGAGAGAGAGAGAGATGTGATTTTTGATCTTCACATCAAATTGCTTAAGGATTTTAAGAAGATTGAAGATGAAGTTTGAAGATTTGGCAAGAAATTCAAGTAAGTCATCTTTTGATTTCTTGGTTTAATTGAAGTTGTGTTTGAGTTTGATAGATTGTTTAAGAGTGTGTTGTTTGATTTTGATATGTTTAAGAGTATGTGAGTAAATTGATTATGGATTTTAAGGATGGATTGAAGAAAAGAGTAAGTGTGTTGAAAGAGATGGTGTTGTAATTGTGTTTAAGGTTTGTAATGATGTTTGTGATTTGTGATTGATGTATGTGGGAGTTGTTTTGATGTTTTGTAAGTTTAAGATGGTTTTTGGGTATGTTTTGTAAGTTTGTTCGAAGTGGATGTTGGTGATAAGGGGTGTTTTGTTGGGTGTCTTGTTGTTTTGGCCGGAATCTGGATTTTTGGCCTGACACGCCCATGAGCACGTCCAGGTTCTTAGGCGTGTCAATTATGTTGGTGGCAGTAGGTTCGACACGACCAGTAACACGCCCGTGTTGGTGAGCGTGTCATAGCTACTGTGAGATTTGAGAATTTACACGGCCATGAGCACGCTCATGTTGTTGGACGTGTCGATGTTTTGTGTGAGGCAGAATGTATTACACGCCCAGTGACACGCCCGTGGTATTGAGCGTGTCAAAGCTTTTGTATTGTTGGTTTAGGGCACGATCAAGGACACGCCCGTGTTGGTGAGCGTGTCATGTGTGTGGAGTTTGCCCTAGTTGATTCTTACCTATATTATCTTATGTGTATCTCTAAGTAAGTATGTATGATCACTTTTGGGATTAGGTGTTGAAGAGATTGAGTTGCTTTAATCCAAGTACTGAAGGATTTATGAAAGAAAAGTAGATGGATGTGAGTTTCTCTTGAGGTAAGTACAAAACTTCATTTGATTTCATATATTTATATGATTTAGGACCTTAACACCTTCAGCTATAAATGTGTTAATGTATTATAGTGTTGATGTATATATATATGGATAATGTATATGTTATGGAAGGTGAAAGATGTGATGATATAATTTGTATGATGTGAAAGTAATGTTATGATTGATGTATGCCTAGATAATGTTCAATGCCATTGAGTGATGATAGAAATGATATGATAGATTTGCCTAATTGATGTTTAATGTAATTGATGTTATACATGTATACTTGAATAATAAAGTATATTATTGTGAATAAGAATGTGATATGAAGCCATTGTGATTGGCTATGATGAATCAAATGTGATATGAAGCCATTATGATTGGCTATGATGAATCAAATGTGATATGAAGCCATTGTGATTGGCTATGATGAATCAAATGAGATGTGAAGCCTTTGTGATTGGCTATAATGATAATTGAGAATGATATTGATAAAGAAATAATAAATGAATTGTGTGACTAATGTGTTATTCCATTTTCAGAGTTTGTTGTTGGTGGCATGCCTATAGTAACAATCTCTTGAAGTTAGGTTGGGCTTGATCCTAAAATCCAAAAATAATGAATCCTAATCCTTTTAAAATCTTAAACCCTAATTTTTATGAACCCTACTCCCTTTAAAACATTAAAAAAACATAACAACATAAAAACCCAAAAATTGCACAATAGCTTAAAATTCAATAACCAAAAATCACAAATTAAAGTATTTTAAAGTATTTAAAACCCTAGTTTCATGATTTCATGATTCAAACCTTAATTTGGTTAATCAAAGAGTCTTACCAACCTTTTAAAACATAAAACCCTAATTTATTTTAATTCCATAAAAAGTCACAGTAGCTATAATTGAACTTTTATTTGCTTTATTCAATTCCATATTTATTTATACCTTGATTTATCTCTCATGCTTTAATCTATTTTCAATACTTGATTTATTTAATTTATCATGGATGGATGTTTATTTTATTTAAATACTTTTGATGAATGATTTATTTATGATGAATGATTATTTACTTTTATCAATCAATTTAGACTTCCAAAAGTTGTACGAGGTATGTTTCCACTTGGTGGGTACCTCATTAGTTAAACATCATGTAATTTAATTTGCTTTTCTATTTTAGAACTTATGTAAAGGGCATGTTTCTACCTTTTGGTGGGTGTCCTATCTAGGCATGTGATGTAAGGACATGTTTCCATCCTTGGATGGGTGTCCATTTATTTGTTTTGTTTTGACATTGCTTTGATTTTAATATAATGATGCTTTCTTTTTATTGTGTGTAGTATGGATAATATTATTATATTTAAGAATTTTATAATATTAAGACCTGCAAAGGAGGCCGGTTCCAATAAACTGGGTGTTGTGGGGGTGCTGGGCCATTTCTTACCTTCCCCACACATACCCAACTTTTCGAACCCATTAAGGGGTTGGGGATTCCTTAGGAATCGAGTCATCCACCCCTTTCTTTTTCTCGGCCCGTCCGGGTGGCTACTCCATTTTCTCCGGACTTAGGTCCATGTTCTCTAAGGCCCCAAGCCTAAACTGTAACACCCCCACACCCAATACATACACACTACATACACCATACTGTAGTATACATGTATCGAATATAGGAATGCTACGGATTTTTCTTAACTTTCAAGAACACCTTTTAAATAATATCATAATATTATTTTTCAGTGTACAATATAAATAATAAGTAATTAGCTTGTAAGATACAACAAAATAGATATAGATATGTTTATTTAGTACGCAGCGGAATTTATAAAATAGTTACATATATGAAAGCATTTAAATCCATTTTTACAAATATACATATATTCACATTATAAACAATACTTTACAAAATATTAAAAGAGTTATACATGATTGGCAAATCTTCTCTGATCTTTAAGTTCCCAAAATCAACTCTTCAACGTCTACTCTCACTCGGTCTCGAAGAGCTCTCGGGTTCAACTCTATCACCTGCGCGATTAAACACTATCGCGCTAAGCCAAGGGCTTAGTAAGATAATTCATGCTAATGTTATGCTTTAGTGCAATGCAATGTAAATTGACAATCCATATTATACATGTAACATCATATATGCAAAGCTAACAACATACCTTTACATTTCATAATCCAACATATGTAGACATATCACATTTCAACATCTTTTCATATACCTCATTAGTTACTCATTAAACCATTTATGAACCACACTAAACAAAGACAAGCATGGGCCCAAGACACACTAATATGCCATTCAACTTTCAGAGTTAATGTTTTGGTTTTGTTATCACATTTATCAATATCATATACCCAACTAGGCTTCAAGGATTAGGCTCAACCAAGCTTCAAGGGGAGCAAAGCATGCTAAGCTTCAACCCAACTTGGCTTCAAGAACCAACCCAACCTAGCTTCAAGGGTTGTAACATCTCAATTAGGCTTCAAGTATTCAATCCAACCTAACTTCAAGAGATTGTTACTATCATTAGGCATGCCACCAATAACAAACTCTGAAAATGGAATAACACATTAGCCACACAATTCATTTACATTTCATTCTCAATTCTCATCAATTAGGCAAACATGCCATATATCTTTCAATTGAATCATCATAGCCAATCACAATGGCCTCAATCAAACAATATCTCAATTCATATTAATCATATAACATCATTGATACAACATTTCAAAGTACATACCACATTACCATTCACAATGCATATAGTCTAACATTGTTCATATGTATCATCAATATCAACAAAGGTGTGCTACAATCTCAACATCAATGAATGTATGTTCCCCATATGTTTGATTAGGTCATTCTTATCTTTGAAGTATATTTAAAATGTTTATGTTTAGGTTTAAGTATCAATAATATCTTTGAAGAATCAAAACCATACAAAAGAACAAAATAAAAACAATAGCCAACACATTTGAGGGACACGGCCAAGCTTGTGGCCGTGTCTCTCAACTTAACTTTGGCAGTGACAGACACTGGCATGGGACACGGCCGTGTCTCTTAAAAATCAACCCAACACGGCCAAAATTTCCATGACTTGGCCGTGTCTCTCTTTGCTTTTGGCCGTGTCACTCATGAACAAAACCCTAACCAAAAACTAACACTCTTTCAATTGCATTTCCATACTTTTTGCACAACAATCATCTCATTCAAATGAACACAATCAATGTCATAAACACATAACCTACATAAACATCACAATAATCACTTTAACAACACATTAACATCACATTTAAATACAAGCCATTCCAAAACCCTAAAACCAACATCCACCACTTCCAACATCAATACCTTTTTAAACTCTTAACTTAACACCAATTTTAACACTTGAAAACACATCACAAACACCTATCATCAACTAATCAACAAACCCTAATTCATTTCAAATACCACTTCAAAAGAATAAAGAAATCAAAGAAAAGAACTTACCTTAGTTGAAAACTTCTTGAATCAACACTTGATCACTTAATCTTTCTACAATAAGAGCTTCACTCAACAAGATCTTCTCTTTGTCTCTTGCCTTCCTTTGTCTATGGAGGAGCCGGCCACAACAATGGAGAAGAAGAAATTATGAAGAAGCAAAGTCAAATTTTCCTTTTAATCTCCACCAAGAGATTTCCAAAAGAAAATTACTTTAATACCCTTAACCATTTAACTAGCCTCTTGTCTCTTATATGCCCATTAATGTAATTTCATACTCAACAAGATAAATATCTCTTCCCCCTTGACTCTTCATTTGACCAATTTATATGTTATATATATTACAATATAATCAACATATACACTTTTCTCTAAACCCTCTTTTCTTTCCCAAAACACATATACACAAGCATTCTCTTACCAATTCCTTTTCTTATCACCTAACATATACATTCAATCACATTTTAAACCAACAACAACAACAACACAACAACAACAACAACATAATCAAAACTTCTAGGGCATATATGAGGATATTACATAAACAGTGCCGAAGTCCCAAGAACCATTCCACCAGGAGTGGGGGCGAAAATCCCCGCTCACATTTTGTGAGGTTGGAAGCTTTTTCTAGTGAAGTGTTTAGGTTTGGGTTGAGGCTGAGGTTGGGTTTCTCTAATGACAATCCCTTTACTTTTTGTTGTGTCTTTCTTTTTAGTGGTTTTGGGTGTCATATCCTCAATAAAAAAAAAGAAAAATAAAATAGAAATGTATAAGATTGAAAGAAATGCAGAAAGAAATAGATTGTTGGTGATGCTTTGAGCAAATAACTTCAAATTTATGAAAAAACTTCAAAATCTTCTTCTTGATGAACAGATTCTTGAAAGATTGTTTGAGTATGTGTTTTTGAGTTTGTAAAGTTGTATTTTCATGCAAAATAGTGGTATTTATAGACAAAATTTAGAAAACTAGTCATTTTTTATCATTTGGGGAGTAGAAAATATGAATTTTTAAAGTTCCAACGTTTAAAAAAAGTTCAGTTACATATTTTATGTGGCTGCTTGACCTGTCTGGCGATTGCCAGCTTGGTCTGGCTAGCTATCATGGCAGTGCATGCTCTCACAAGCTTAAGGGGTGTGTGTTTTATTAGTTTTTGTTATAGATTTGTGTCTTATTTGTTATGATAATTATTGTTTTCTTTAGGTATTTTGTTAGTTTTAATATGTTCATTTAGTGTTTTCATTAATTTTAGTAGTTTTAGTTTATTTCAGTGTTTATGTCGTTTTTGTCCTAGTTTTTAGTGTGTGTTTATGTTTTGTTGGTTAATGTTCATTTAATTTTTGTTTAAAGTTTGTTTCAAGTCTTGTTTTAGGTTAAAAAGCCAAGGAACCAAAAAGAAGGAAAAATGGACAGTAGCTGACACAGCAGAGGACACGGCCAAGCTTATGGCCGTGTCCCATATCAAGCTAAAAGGAAGCCACAAGACACAAATATGGACACACTCAAGGGACACGGCCAAGTCACTGGCCGTGTCCCTCTAAAGAAGCTCAGACACGGCCAAGTTGCTTAAGCTTGGCCGTGTCTCACTTAAATCCAAAGCAAAGAAGAAGAAACTCTCACAGTAGAAGACACAGGCAAGGGACACGGCCAAGTCACTGGCCGTGTCCCTCCAAAAAGGTCCAACATGGCCAAGCCACTCCAACACGGCCGTGTCACTCAACCAAAGAAGAAAAGAAGAAACTCTGAGACAGAAGCGAACATAAGCACGGGACACGGCCAGGCTTGTTGCCGTGTCCCTCCAATTCACCACCAACACGGCCAAGTTCACTCTAACTTGGCCGTGTCTCTCATGGACCAAAGGCAAGCGGATTTTTAAAGCGGAGATTTGTATAAATATGGGATTTTAGGGTTTTCTTGGGGTGTTGGAGAGTTTTGAGATTGAATCAGCCGTCAAAGAGATTTGAGGGTTTTCATAACTTGTTTTCTTTGATTTTTTATTACACTTTGGATTAATCTAGCTTAGATTAGATTGTTCTAGCCATTGATACATCCTTCTTGCAAGATTTGAACAAGAGATTCTTCAGAAGCTTCAAGGAGTTTGTAATTTGGTTTTGTTCTTGAACTTTATCTCTTTATTTTCATTGGAATTGTATTTATGGATATTATCATGTCTAAATTGATTTCTTTGAATATTAATGAGATGATTATGTTTGATAGCATTATGAACTAATTTGATCTAGTCTAGGGTTTGTATGGATCTGCTATGATTGTATGAATCGGTTATTACTCTTAACTCAATTATTTCTTTAAGCCTTTATTGAATGAATTATTGCTAATACATAATTGATTGGCCACCAATTATGTGTTTTAGGTATTAGATGATGGATTGAGAGATGAAGTCTAATGCTGGAACAATTCAATTAAGGACTTAGGTGAATTAGAGATATAACCTAGGAAAAGATTATTTCAATTGGAACAAGATTATTTGAGAGAGGTTTGAATGCGAGAGCTTATTTCCTTTATTCAATTAATTAAGTTGCTTGAGATTTAATCTTTGAAATTAAATTGGTTAAGAGGAATAACTATTCATACATATAAGTAGTAGAGAAGTGCAAACCCTAGACCATTCTATTAAGTGAATCAAATCATCAACTCAATTTACTTTTATTGTTTTAAACTTCAATCAATCTATTTTCTTTAATTGATAGCAATCTAAATTTATTCATTACTTGTTATTTATAATCTGATAATCAATTAGCTACTTTAGCTTCCTTGTGAGACGACCTTGGGGCGATCACCTTTGCTACAGCTACCTTGTATACTTGTGAGTGACGCTTTGTGGTAGAGTTAATTCAAGCGCAACAGTGTGTAATGGTTGACAAAATTTTGAAATTCCTAAATTTGACCGACTGTAAGAGTTGTAGTGTGCTTAATGAAGAGA
Organism: Garcia nutans; assembly: GCA_947685225.1. Classification (NCBI taxonomy): domain Eukaryota; kingdom Viridiplantae; phylum Streptophyta; class Magnoliopsida; order Malpighiales; family Euphorbiaceae; genus Garcia; species Garcia nutans. Next base: position 8,737,346 of record CANTUV010000013.1, read on the forward strand.
AACACTTTGAAGCTCGGGCTTGGTAGAGATACATGTTAAAGCTCAGGAGATATGTGTTAAGGCTCGAAAGATGATGACTTTTATGGCTTGGGCTCTGGAAAGAGCAGATGATGTGCTATTGCTTGGTATACCGGAGCGATCGCACAAAATGAGCCATTTTGTGTCTTTAAAAAAATTTTAAGTGCATATGATCAAAATAGATTTTGGGAGAAAGAATGATTATGCAAGAGGTTTTCCATCAATCATGTCAATATTGTGTTTTATAAAATTCATTGTTTCTCCATTTAAGGGTTTTGTGAAAATATTTGCAAGGTTATTTTGAGTTTCAACAAATTCTAAAACTATATTGTGATTTTGAATATTATCCCTTAAGAAATGATGTTTGATGTCTATATGTTTAGACCTAGAATGTTGAATAGGATTCTTGAATAAATTGATTGCACTAGTGTTGTCACATTTAATAATAATGTGATCAAATGTTTTTCCATAGTCAAGCAATTGTTGTTTCATCCAAAGAACCTGTGTGCAACAAAAACATGCAGCAACATATTTGGCTTCTGTGATAGAAAAGCAATCGACACTTGTTTCTTACTAAACCAAGAAAATAAGCATTCACCAAGAAAATGACATGCTCCGATGGTGCTTTTCCTCTCTAGTAGGCTACCAGTAAAATTCGCATAAATAAAAACCTAATATGTCAAATGATGTGTTTTTAGGATACCATAGACCTAAATGCAATGCACCACTCAAGCATTTTAAAATTCTTTTAGTTGCATTTAAATGTGATTCCCTAGGACAAGATTGAAATCTAGCACACAAACATACACTATACATTATATCTGGTCTAGAGGTGGTTAAGTAAAGGATTGATTAGATAATACCTTGATATTTCTCCTCATCTACTACCTTACCACTTTTATCTTTGTCAACTTTCAAGGATGTGCTCATAGGAGTTTTACTTGATTTTCAACCATCCATTTAAAACTTCTTTAGGAGTTCCTTTGTGTACTTGGATTAGTTGATTAAGATCACATCCTTGCATTGATTGAATTGTAGTCTAAGGAAGAATTTGAGTTCACCCACCATGCTCATTTCAAATTCCCTAGTCATACATGAAGCAAATTCCATGCACAAAGATTCATTAGTAGCACCAAATACAATATCATCAACATAAATTTACATAATCAAAATGTTATGCATTTTCTTTTTAACAAAAAGAGTTGTGTCAACTTTACCTTTGAAAATCCATTTGCAAGCAAATATGCATTAATTTTATCATACCAAGCTCTTAGAGCTTGTTTCAATCCATATAGTGCTTTGGTAAGTTTAAAAACATGATTTGGACATTCATATTCTTCAAAACCAAGAGGTTGTTCAACATAAAGTTCCTCATTTATAAACCAATTTAGAAATGCAATTTTAACATCCATTTGAAAAAGTTAAAAATTCATGTGACATGCAAATGCAAGAAATATTCTAATGGCTTCTAATCTAGCAATGGGAGCAAATGTCTTAACATAGTTAATGCCTACTTCTTGGTTATAGTTTTTAGCTACCAATCTAGCATTGTTTCTAGTAATGAGACCATTTTCATCAAGCTTATCCCTATATACCTATTTACATCCTATAATTGTCTTATCTTTATGTTTAGGAACAAGTCCCCATACTTTGTTTCTCTCAAATTGGTTAAGTTCATCTTGCATAGTAATCACCCAACACTTATCACTAAGAGCCTCCTCAATGGTCCTTGGCTCAATTTGAGAAACAAAAACAATATTAGAATCTAAGTATTTAAATTGAGATCTGCTAGTTATTCCTTTTGAGGTGTCACTAATGATTAGTTCTTTTGGATGATGCTTCTTGTAATGCCAATCTTTGGGTAGCTCTTGAGACTCTTCTTCTTATTCATCAAGATTGTTCTTTGGAGCATTGATTGTTTCTTGTTGTTCAAATGTGCCTATAAAATCATCAAGAACACTACCTTTCCTTTGATCAAGTTTAGAGGATTCATTGAAGATAACATGCATTGATTCTTTAACTACTAGTGTTCTCTTATTAAATACTCTATATGCTTTGCTAGATGATGTATATCCTAAAAATATGCCTTCATCCTATTTGGATGCGAATTTTCCAAGATTGTATTTGATATTCAATATAAAGCATTTTCATCCAAACACTCTAAGGAATGAAATTTTGGGTATTTTCCCATTCCATAGCTCATAAGAAGTTTTGTTTATCAAAGACATTTTGTAAACACGATTTGAAATATAACATGTGGTATTAACGACTTCTGTCCAAAAGTAAAATGGTAAATCATACTCATTGAGCATTATCCTAGCCATTTCAATCAATGTTCTATTTTTCCTTTTCACCACACCATTTTGTTGTGGTGTTCTTTGAGCTAAAAAGTTATGTGAAATACCAAACTCATTGCAAAAATTTTCAAAGTTCTCATTTTCAAATTCTTTGTCGTGATCACTTTTAATAGATGTGATTACATAGGCCTTTTTATTTTGAATTCTTTTTGCAAATATTTTAAAATGATTAAAGGCTTCAATCTTTTGAGCTATGAAATTAACCTATGTAAAACTTGAGTAGTTGTCAATAAGTACAAATGTAACCATAACACACTTATACCCTAAATACGTACAATACATATTTTCAGCATATGTAAAATACGCATATACGGTACAAAAATGTCACAGACCAGTTTGATAAAAAAATCACATTTCTGATTTAAAATTTCAAATACTAAATATATAAAATTAAATAGTATATAAATATTCTTTACGTGTTATAGGAGCCCAAAATAAATATTTTATATGAAAATCTCTGAGAAAAATTCGCCAGAGTTTTGTCTGTAATTTGGATATCCCAAAATTTATCAATTACACAACCTGCAAAAAGAAAACACTCCCAAATAATTTCATTTCACCATCTCTACCATACTCCTCACTTTCACCAAGCTTCTCAAACATTCTTTATATTTTACAATACATAAAATCCAAAAACATAATATACTATGCATAATACCCAAAATATACAATAACACAAGTCTAGACCCGATCTGGTCTAAAAGAACTCTTCGGCTCAGCTGAATCTACCCTGTCACCTATGCAATGTAAACAATCGCGCTAAGCCAAAAGCCTAGTAATACAAACTTTTATAATAATAAAACTCAAATACAATGCCAATGCACAATACATATGGATATCACATCATTCCATTTCCTCATACTTTTCAAATATTTCACAATTCTCATAAAACAAACACAAACATGGACCCAAAGATAACTAATATGCTATTCAAATTCCAGAGTTACTATTTTGATCTATAATGACACCATGTGTCTAGCCCGTTAGGCAATATATCAATGTAATAATCCAACTTGGTCTGAGCTTATGACCCGGTCATTTCACCCAGCCTAGCTTCAAGGACTTGTTTTTGAGGCTTATGACCCGGTCATTTCACCTCAAAAAATATTTTCACAGTGATGCCCAGCGTCTAGCCCGTAGGCAAATCGTAGGCATGCCGCCAAACACAGAACTCTAAAAATTGAATAACATACTAGGCACACAATTTATTCATATTTCTCATTTATATTGATATCAATTCATTTCATTATGTTTCCATATACCTCATTACATTATACCACATTACCCAATTATCTTGGGTATTTCAACATAATTCACATATTAATCACATTTACTGTAATCTATCCAATACCAATGGCTTTTTAACAATGCACTTAAGCATACACAACAAATGGGATTACCCAAACACTTTGGGTCATTTCCACATAATACATATGTAATATCCCAAAAATTTTGAAAATACTAATTTTTGAAAATTAATTAAATGATTTAAAAGTGTATATATATAATTAAGTGAAAATAAAAGAGAAAGGAAGGATGTGTATATGATGTATATATGTAGATATATACAATATATCAAATCAACATTTTAATAAGGTCAAATGATATTTTACTTATTTAAATAAATATTAATTAATGGATAGTGGAAGATGATATTTGATGTTAATTGTATTATAATAATAAATATGCGTGGTGGAGAATTAAAGAGGAAATTTGTGTGGTTTATGAGAGTGTTAGTTGGTAGTGGAGTTGATGATCACTATTTTCATCTTCTTCTTCCTCCATTGAAGCCGACCATCACCATCAAAGAAAAGAGAGAAGTTGCTTCTTGCTAGCTCAAGTAATTGAAGAATTTCAAGTGTTCAAGTTGGAGTTTTGAGGATTTTCTTCATATTTGGTAAGTTTCCAACTTGTTTCTTGAATTTCCATGAAAGTTTGTATGTGTGAATTGGATGTTTGGTGTAGTGTGTTTTTCATGGTTGATTTTGGTATGTTTGAAGTTCTTTTGTCTAGTTAATTATGAAGTTTGGGGTTGGATTGAAGAACATGGTTCAGTTTGGTGAAGAGAATAAGAGTTTTGGAATTGTGTAATTTTTGAGTTGTAAAGTCTTGGTTGTGATTGTGTATATTTGCTTTTAATTGAGTTGTGTTGATGTTTACACAAGTATCATGTGGTATAATGATGGATTTGGTTGAGTTTGTATGAAGTTGAAAAGGTTAATGAAAGATAATAGTTGGATGTGGCAATTATGTGTGAATATTAGGTTTTTGGCCTGACACACCCGGTGGCACGGCCATTCCTTTGGGTGTGTCGATAGTTCTATTTTTAGTGTTGGTAACATGAGCAGTGACACGCCCATGTCACTGAGCGTGTCATAGCTACCGTGATGTTGTAGAATTGAGACAAGCAGTGACACGCCCATGTCACTAAGCGTGTCATAGCTGCTGTGTTGTTGTAGAATTGACACGTGCAGTCACACCCATGTCATTGAGCATGTCAAAGCTTATGTGTTGTGGGTTTAGGGCACGGTCATGGACACGCCCGTGTTGTTGAGCGCGCCATGTGTAGAGTTTTCCCTAGCTAATTCTTCTCCTTATTTTCCTTGTGTTGAGAGGTTTTGTTTATACCTATAAGTGTATAACTTAGTGATTATTTATAATCACATTTGGTTTAGGCTTTGAAGAGACTTGAGTTACCCAATCCAAGTGTTGAGGGATATCTTGAAAGAGGAGGTTGAAATTGGTGTTTGTTGCTTTTATAGGTAAGTATAAACTTTGAATAATTTTTATTATTTACATGACATTAGGACTTAACACATTTAGTTGGAAAATGTGTTAAGTTACTTACTACATTATTGGTGCATGAGTAATATGCTAGGATTTGTACATTGTGACTTATGTTGAAATACCCAAGGTAATTGGATAATGTGTTGTAAATGAAAAGAAATGTGGTATAATGTGACGAGATATGAGGAAGCATAATGTAATGGATTGATATTGATATAAATGAGAAAAGTGAGAAAAAGATGAGAACATAAGGCAATGTGCCTAGCTTGATTATATGACAATCAGAAAGAAATTGATAATGAGAAATATGAATAAATTGTGTGCCTATTATGTTATTCAATTTTCAGAGTTCTGGGTTTGGTGGCATGCCTATGATTTGCCTATGGGCTAGACGTTGGGCGTCACTATGAAAATGTTTTTGAGGTGAAATGACCAGGTCATAAGCCTTAAAAACAAATCCTTAAAGCTAGGCTGGGTGAAATGACCGGGTCGTAAGCTCAAACCTAGTTGGATTATTCCATGGATATATTGCCTACAGGGCTAGATGCATGGTGTCATTATAGACCAAAGCAGTAACTCTAGAATTTGAATAGCATATTAGATCCTTTTTGGGCCCATGCTTGTCTTTGCTTTAATGTGAATTATGAATTGTGGAATAATTGAGCAATATAATGAGATATAATGTTATTAGATATGATATCCTTACGTATTGTGCATTGGCATTGTATTTGAACTATATTGTTATCAAAGTTTGTACCACTAAGCTTTTGGCTTATCGCAATTGTGGTTCATCGCACAGGTGACAGGGTAGATCCAGTTGAGCCGGAGAGTTCGTTTAGACCAAGTCGAGTCTAGGTTTGAGCCTTTGAGTTAAAAAATTGGCTGTTGGATATCAAGATTTGAGACGAACTGCCAGCATGTATATATTTTATAATTTTTTTACATATTGATTTCATGTATTTATGTATATTCCGCAAACTATCGACAATATTTTTGGATAAACCTTTGGTAATGAAGTATATATATGTGTTTTAACAAGTATTGTTTCATTTACTATTTATATGATATCAGTTGAATGTTTTAAGATTATAAAAATTTTATAAATGATGATTTCATTGTTTGAAAAGGTTGTGACATTCTTGTATCCTCTATACGGATATTACATATAGCGGGTATATGTAGTGTTCGTATATTGGGTATAATGGTGTTACAACACATATTATACATTTTACACAATTTAGCCATTATCAATGGCTTTTCACAATGTATTTAACACATATATGACATTATAAATGTCATAGAATATTATTCATACATAACCAATGTATCAAGTAGCTTAACCAAATTTTCAACAAAAATGTGTTAATCCCAAATGTCATGGAAACATAACCAATGTATTCAAAGTTTGTACTTACCTCAAATAGCAACCAAAATAAGCTTAAAACAACCTCCAATCCTATCCTTCCAACTTGCCCTTCACCACTTGGATGAAGCAAATCAACCTCCCTCAATGTATAAACCAAATGTGATAGAAAATAATCACTTAGTATCACATTTAAAGGCATTTCCAATATTAAACCATAATTAAACATCACTCCTACAAATTTCAAAAATTCAGCCTTTCCTTACTTTAACATTAGAATTCCATTCTATTCCATTTAAATTAGTGTTTTAAGTTTATTTATATTATTTAAAATATATTTTAATATATTTAAACCATTTACATTACAAAAACACACTCTTATACACAAAACCCTAAAATGGCATAACCTTCCCCCATTGAATGTTTTTCATTCCAGCACAACCCATTAATCATTTCAAGTTTATATTCATCACTTTAAACACTAAACAACATGTTTAAACAAATAAAATCAAACAATTCAACAACTTTGGAAAATCACTTTTCCAAAACCCTAAATCTCCACTTCCATTCTCAAACTCCAACCAAACACAACCAAATCCAATATTTAACTTTAAAATACTTGTTTATGCACCAAAACAACTCATTTAGAATCAATTTGCACAATTAAAAACTATGATTTCTCAAACACTAAAAATCCATAACCCTAAATTCTCTCTCTTCACCATTCTTTATCCAAACTCCATCATCTGTTCAATCCAACCTTAAAATCATATTTAACTGCCCAAAATAACATCATACACACCAATTCCAATAATTATAACATACTACTTAAAAATCCAAAATCACACATAATTCAAATTTCCATGGAATTCAAAGAAAGGAGTTGGAAACTTACCATATTTAGTGGTAATCACCAAAAATCCACTTTAAACTTGTTAAATCCTTCAATTTGTGGAGTATGGAAAAATCAAAATCTTGGTCTATGCTCCCATGGTGGTTTTCGGCCTTGATGAAGAAGAAGAAATAAAAACAACTTTTTAATTTCTCTTTCCTTTCATCTTTTATTTTAAACCATATATATATTATAATATTATAATAATTAATTATTTAATTATTTATTTAATAAATTAAAAGTCCAAAAATCCCTAAAATTATTTATTTTTGAATTAATTTAACAATTTTGAATTTCTAAGATTTAATTACCAAAATACCCTTTTACTTTGACTTTTAACTTTTCTTTTAAATTGTTAACTTTTATATGTTGTATATATGTTGTATATATATCACATATATATTCCACTCTTTTCATTTAAAATCCCTTTATTTTTCATTTAAAATCATTAATTTAATTTATCCATTTAAATTATAATTTATTTTATTAAATTTTTAAAAATTTTTAGAATATTACAGTAATACTCTTATACCGTAAATACATATAGTATATACACTCGCGTATGCATATAATACATACTTAAGGTATAAAAGTACTATAGTATTTACAAATAAAATCTTCATTTCAATATTTCAAATTAATTAGCAATTTGCAAAAGATAATTTATGAAAAAAATTTCGCCACAGTTTTGTCTGAAATTTTAATAAATCCCAATTTATCAAATGTCATAACCTGCATATAAAAAATTTAACACTTCCAAAATATAATTTATACAAAATTCACCAACGACAAAAAATTTTCCATTTTATCACTTGCATTATTTATCATAATTAGGTTCTTATACAAACATATTTGTACAACCATTTCAAGTCCTTAAAATGAAACTTGGTAGTATGGTACAATTTACATTAACCCACAAAAATATAATACAAAACACAAATATACATGAATACAATTGGCCCAGTTGGTCTCATGGCAACCTCGAACTCCAACAATCATCGATAATCAAGATCTATCGGATCAACAATCCTCTTAGCTGCGTGATTCAAATGACCGCGCTAAGCCGTATAACTTAGTAGTACACAATCTCAAGTACAATATAATAAATCACATACGATGGTACTTTCTCATAACATTACTAACATTATTCATGCAACATCTTACAATCAAATTACAACTCATATACAAATAACATTTCCATACATAAACACTTTGGGCCCAAACACACTTATACAATTAGCAAGTCTAGTTATTACAATATCAATCTCACGGCCCAGCTCTACTCGGGTCCATACTCATTCTCAATCTCATCATATGACCTAACTCTACTCAAGTCAAGACCTAGTCTCACTTAGGTCTATCAATGCATGCAATAAAATTCTCAATATCACTGGACAAGTAATTGTATACAACACACAATAACATCTTGTTTCAAATTTTTAAATCATATATTTGTAAACACTCAATCACACAATTATACTCAATTCTTGATTTACACATCATCTATGTAAATTTAACATTTACCACGTTTCATAGAATTCTAACATTTCTTATTCCCATAACATTATTTAGGTCATTTTCCAAATTTCCAACTTATATATTATAAGTCATCTTGTGAGCGGGGATTTTCGCCCCCACTCCCGGTGGAATGGTTCTTGCCACTTCGGCACTATTTAGGCTCGGGGCCTTAGAGAATATGGACCTAAGTCTAGAGAAAATGGAGTTGCAACCTGGACGGGCCAAGAAAAAAGAAAGGGGTGGATGACTATTCCTAAGGAATCCCCAACCCCCTAATGGGTTCGAAAAGTTGGGTACGTGTGGGGAAGGTGAGAAATAGCCCAGCACCCCCATAACTCTCGGTTCATTGGAACTGGACTCCTTTACAGATCTTAATATTATAAAATTCTTAAATATAATAACATTATCCATATTACACACAATAATTAAAAGAAAGCATCAATATATTAAAATCAAAGCAATGTCCAAACAAAGCAAATAAATGGACACCCATCCAAGGATGGAAACATGTCCTTACATCACATGCCTAAATAGGACACCCACCAAAAAGGTAGAAACATGCCCTTTACATAGGTTCTAAAATAGAAAAGTAAATTAAATTACATGATTTTAAATAATGAGGTACCCACCAAGTGGAAACATACCTCTTACAACTTTTGGAAATCTAAATTAATTGGTAAAAGTAAATAATCATTCATCATAATTAAATCATTCATCAAAGCTATTAATATAAAAATTAAATAAACATCCATCCATGATAAATTAAATAAATCAAGTATTGAAATCAAATAAATTAAAGCATAAGAAATAAATCAAAGCATAATCAAGTATGGAATTGAATAAAGCAAATAAAAGTCCAATTATGGCTACTCTGACTTTTTATGGAATTAAAATAAATTAGGGTTTTATGTTTTAAAGGGTTGGTAAGACTCTTTGATTAACAAAATTAAGGTTTGAATGATGATACCATAAAACTAGGGTTTTAAACACTTTAAAATACTTTAATTTGTGATTTTTGGTTATTGGATTCCTAAGCTACTGTGTAAAATTTAGGTTTTTATTTTTTATGTTTTTTTAATGTTTTAAAAGGATTAGGGTTTATAAAAATTAATTTTTAAGGTTTTAAAAGGGTTAGTGTTCGTTATTTTGGGTTTAAAAGTTGAATTTTGAATTTTAGGATTTATAAGTAGGGTCACGGGTGGTGAATAATTTTTAGGGTTTCAGAAATCAATTTAATAATTTCATAAAGTTTTATGAATTTAAAAAAATAAATTAATGTTTTTATAAGTAGAAAAGATGTTTTAGAAGACTTTTTGAATGAAATAGAACCTACTTTAAGATTTTAAAAGAAGCAGAATTTACATCTTAGTTTTGTTGAAAAATATGTTCGATTAGAGTTTTAAGGTTTTTAAGAATAAAAAATAAAAATTTTAAGCCTTTTGGAAGATAAACCAATGAAATAAGGTTTTTTTTTTTTTTGCTTTAGAAAAACTAAATTAAAGTTCAAAAGTTTTAATTTTGATTTCATAGTTTTGCTACTATGTAAAAAAAAAATTAAAGAAAATTAATTAACACATACCTTCTTTTGATGATTTCTCCAAAAACAAAACTTCTTGGATGAACTAGCTCCAAAGACAAGCTTTTTTTGCCTTTGAATCCTCTAAATCGTGCTACTGCTGTTCCAGAAAAAAGTTGAATTGAATTTCTTCTTTTCCTTCCTTGATTTGGTTTCAAATTTTCCAAACTCCTCTTGGATTATTGCCTCCCCTTTTTTAATTGTCTTTGGTCCTTATTTATAGTGGTTTGAGGTTGTTTATTCCTAATTAGTTAAGGTAAGTAATATTAATAAAAAAAAAGAAACCAAAACCTAATTGGATTAGGTTTCAAAAAATTTGCGTCGAAAAATTTGCGCTGCCGAAAATACTTCTGCTGCAGATTTCTGCGGCAGCGTGCGCGGAGCGGGCCCGTAAGCTATTTCGCAGGCATAAAATTTCTGCGTGCGAAATAGCACAGTGATTTCGCCTGCAGGACACGGGCCCGCGCGACGATTTTTTATTCGCCGATTTTTTCGACTCCAATTTTTATTTTTATTTGTTTATTTCTATTTTTATTAAAAAAAAATTAGTTACTAAAGCAAAAATTATTTAATAAAATTATTTTGGACCAATTAGACAACAAAAATTATTTTAGACTAAATAAAACATATTGGACCTGATTGGGTAAAAAATTAAGGGTCTACAGTTTGCCCCCTGCTTGAATGATCTGAAACCTTAGTGAAAGAGAGTGAAAAGCAATAAGACTTAATTTTTGATGAAACGGTTGAGGTTTTGGGTTCTGGACTCAAGGATAATTATAGGTTCTGGACCTAAGAAAAATTTGAGTTCTGGACCCGGTTCGAGTTCTGGACTCAAGGATAATTCTAGGTTCTGGACCTAAGGAAAATTTGGGTTCTGGACCCGGTTTGAGTTATGGACTCAAGGATAATTCTAGGTTCTCGACCTAAAGAAAATTTGGGTTCTGGACCCAGTTCGAGTTCTGGACTCAAAGACAATTCTAGGTTCTAGACCTAAGGAAAATTTGGGTTTTGGACCCGGTATTGGGTACTTGGACCTGAGTTGATTTGATTTGGGTACTTGGACCCGAGATTGATTTAATTTGGGTACTTGGACCTGGGATTGGGTACTTGGACCAGAGATTGATTTGATTTGGGTACTTAGACTCAAGAATGGGTACTTGGACCTGAGCTTGGATACTTGGACCCAAGAATGGGTGCTTGGACCCGAGATTGAGTTTGACTGACCTTTTATCATTTGAGAAGTCTGACTGCTCCGGCTGTTTTATGCATTGTGATTCATCACCATCAAAATGGATCTTCACCCTTTGAGATCGGGTCTTCACCCTTAAAAATGGATCTTCAGCCTTTGAGATTGGGTCTTCACCCTTAAAAATGGATCTTCATCCTTTGAGGATCTTCATCCTTTGAGATCGGGTCTTCACCCTTAAAAATGGATCTTCATCCTTTGAGATCGGGTCTTCACCCTTGAAAATGGATCTTCATCCTTTGAGATCGGGTCTTCACCCTTGAAAATGGATCTTCATCCTTTGAGATCGTGTCTTCACCCTTGAAAATGGATCTTCATCCTTTGAGATCGGGTCTTCACCCTTGAAAATGGATCTTCATCCTTTGAGATCGGGTCTTCTTTGTTCTTTGAAGATGGGAGTGACACGGCCAGTGGCTTGGCCGTGTCCCCTGGGTGTGTTAGCTTCTGTGTTTTTTCTTTGGTTCTTCTTTATTCTTGGCTTAGGATGGGACACGGCCAAGCTTGTGGCCGTGTCATGTGACATGGCCAGTGGCTTGGCCGCGTCGCCTGCCAGTGTCACCGACTGCTTCCCTTCTCTCTTTGCTTGGTCTTTCTTGGCTTTGCCCTTTAGGTGAGACACGACCAGTGGCTTGGCCATGTCTCCTGCCTGTGTCATGTTCTGTTAAGGTTTCCTTTGAGGTGCCACGACCAAGCTTGATTTGGCTTGGCCATGTCTTGCTTGATCCATGTTTTCCTTGTTTTGATCTTCCAAGGGAGTTTTTGCACTTTAACCACTTTTCCCTTGCAACTACTTTTCCTTTTTTCTCCAATTTAGATTGGATCTTATATCCTCTCCTTGCCCCCCCAAGGATTTTTTTCTTTCATGCAAGCTTTGATTGATATTTTTCTTGTCTAGTTCTTTGCATAAGCATGCATTTCTTCTCTTTACAAAGTGACCGGGGCTTCCACAAGCGAATAGGCTTTCCATGCCCCCTTGATTCAATATCTTCTTTTGATTCTTTAATTCGCAGGGTGTTTGCTGTTCATTAAGAAAAGAAAGTGCGACGTAATATGCTCATGTATGCATGATATGCATGAATAATACTTACAGTCGTTCCATTGACTCACAGACCGAGGTGATTAGTAGAAGTGTTCTCATTGGCTCCTTTTTGACGCTCGTTCAAGTCTCGCATTGAAATGATCAAAAGCTTTGCATTTGGCTTTTATCTTCAAGATGTTGAAAACATGAGTGGTGGAGACCCTAAGCAGCAGATTCAGGGATGTATCCATTTCAAACTGTGTTTCAGCTTGTCAGTTGGTAGTTTCTTCATGACCTTGCCAATAATCAATTCAACATACTTCCCTTAACTTGAAGGGTTTGTATGACAAAACACTCTTTTTTTTTTAAAATCAAATGTTGGCTTTGCCAAATCGATGTCAATGTACCTCAGGACTTGATTTTTCCAAATTAATATATCTATAACATGACAACCCTAGTTACCGTACTAAACTTGGGAATCATTTCTATTTAAGCAAGAACTGTTGCACTTTAGATAGGCACATACACATTGCTTGGCCAAAGGTCTCATTTGAGTTTAAATATTGTCTATCTTATATGCATGCTTATCCAAACTATCTCCACTAATAGACTCTACCTACCAAGAGAGATCAACGGGTCTTTGATGGGCTTGAAACGTGGTCTATAAGGGACATGGGTTAAAGTGAGGCCATTTTGAGATTGGAGCTGGTGTGACACAATGGACAAATCCTCACACTACAAATTTCTTGTTGGAACTTTAGACAGTTGGGAGCAATCTTTCTATCTTCTTGGCATTAATCTGGATCTTGATTAGGATAGTTTTTGGCCTTGCAAAAAGTTTAAGACCCAAATCTGTTTCTTTTCTTCTTTTCCCTTTTTTCATCTTTATTTTTCTTACTCTTCCCTTTTCTTTTTCTTTCCTTACTCTTCCCTTTCTTTTATCATTTTGTCCTTCTTTCTTGTAGGACAATCAAGTACAAAACTTTCAAGAAATGAATGGTCTTCCTCCTTTTTCTTTGATTTTGATTGAATCTTTGGTTGTGTTGGGACCAATTCAAGTCAATCCATAAAATGGAAGCCTTTTGTTGTCTTAGGTAAAAGAGAACTTAGTTGGCTTTTTGAACCACCTTTTGAGATTTTATCTTTCTTCCTTTTCTTTTCTTTTTCTTTTGTTTTCTTTTTTTTTTCTTTTTTTTAGCACTAAAAAGAGTTGTCTTAGTTTGTACTATCTTGGGTTTCCAATAATGGATAAGTAGAGTAACATAAATCTTCTTTAATAGGGATAAATCATTTGTTACTTTGATGTTGATGTTGATATATTAGAGATATTAGGAAAACTTCAACTACCCTTATAGTTTTGAGAACATCAACTATCCTTATGATCTTGAGAACTTCAACTATCTTCATGGTCTTGAGAACTTCAACTATCTTCATGGTCTTGAAACTTCAACTATCCTCATGATCTTGATTAATCATTGCTTTCTTTGATCTTCTTGCCTATTCATCTTAGTAATCATAAGACTTGTCAAAAGTATCACAACAGCTCAGGGTAGGTTATTGGGGTTTGTAAGCCAATAAAAAGAAAGCTAAAATTTTATGAAGGCTCAAAGGGACAACTAGGGATTGATATTTAATTGGGTGGATACTAGTTGCTGGCTAACCAAACAATGCCTAGATCATTTCTCTCTTAAATAAGCAGAGTTCAATTTCACCTCAAAAGTTTGTCAAAGCATGTTCTAAGACTGACTAGGACCTAGACAAAGGTAATTATGCAGGAGCCCTCTCTAAGTAAGCATACACAACTCAATGCTATAGAGCCATTCCCTCACCTAGTAAAGTTATTCAAGTCATGATGCATAAATATATTAATTCATGAATTATCAAGCTAGATTCCTCATTGGTCGAGCACCAAAATGAACAAAGACCAACAAAAATTTTGATGAAAGTAATTTATTCAAACAACTTTAAATTTGAAAAACACAATAGTTCCAAAATATTAAATAAAGTAAGATTGAAAAGCAACATTCAAGCTAAGGAAAGTTCATTGAGTTAGGCTTCTTTTCCTTTCACATCTTCAACATTCTCATCTTGAAAAGAGGATAAAACAAAATCTTCTTCCAATCCTTTTCCCACCATAAAGGTTGCTGGTGGTGGCACTCTTCCAAATTTAGGTAAAGGGTTGTCTTTGGTATTGGGCTTATCCAGCTCGGGTAGCTTGCCACTATCAATCAAATCTTGGATCTCATTCCTTAATCGGGTACACCTATCAGTCTCATGTCCTTGAGTCTGATAAAATTGACAAAAAGCCTTAGTATCAAATTTTGGGGGTAATGGACTAGGTAAAGGTCGAGGAGCCAATGGTTGTAACAACCCTTTCTTTTATAGCTTATCGAAGACCCAAGACAAAGGCTTCCCCAGATCTAAAAACTGCCTTCGATTTGCTTGACCGGTTACATTAACATCAACTTCTTTTTGTGTGCTTTGATTGTTAGGCTGGTTGTTCCCTTTCTCATTCTTTCTTTTTGAAAAGCGATTCTTCTCCCTTTCCCACTCTTCAATTTGTAGACCAGCTTGGAGAAGATTTTTGAAATCACGGATTAGTGTATGAGACATCCTCTCATGAAGATTAGGTAACACCCCTCTCACAATCATCCTTATTTGATCGGATTCATCGGGCCTCTTCTTGAGTAAAGCGGCCTTGTTTCTCCATCACTTCACATAGTCCACAAAATTCTCATTTGGCCTTTGTCTAATGGACTCCACTTCCATTAAAGTAACTTCTAACTCAACATTATATCTGTATTGTTGGATGAAGGCTTTGTAAAGTAGATCCCAACTCTTTTGTGTTCCATCATTTAAGGTATTGAACCAATTTTGGACAACAGGGTCCAATGAGAGCGTGAAGTACCTTAGGGTTTGAGCCTTAGTAGCTCGAGCAAACTGCATGGCAGTGATATACTGCTTTACATGGAGATGAGGATTTTTGGTGCCATTGTACTTAGCAAAGGAAGGTATCTTGAATTTATAAGGGACCTCTTCATATTGTTCAAATAGTTTGTCAATCTCAGACTTCTCTTCGGTTTTCAGCTTCTTCTCAAATTTCTTTTCTAAATCAGTAATCATCTTTTCAACATCGGATGACTCGGTCTTTTCAATAGTTGCCTTCTCAACAACTTTCGATTCTTTCTTCTTTTCTTGAACCTCTTGGTAGTATTAAGCCCAATCATCATCATCATCAATGATCACCTTTTCATCATTAAAAGCTGCTTCATCAATTTTAGCCTTCCCCTCGACTTTCTTGGTGCTAGCAGATGCTTCGGCATTGTTTCCTAAAATTGTGGCTAGTTGATTCTTTATGGTCTCAGCCATGGCCTCTTTTATTTCTTCCATCATGGCGTTGAGGGCCTCATCCACCATTCTTTGGATTTGTTCGGGTTCCATTATTTTTGGTGAGCAAGTGATTGAGTCGTTGCTAGACACTTCGTCTCCGGAGTAAGTCAGATTGTCATAAGCTTTTAAACTTTCATAATCCAGGGCTGTGAGCCAGAGAGGATCAATGATATGAGATTCAAAATGTATGCATGTATGCACAAACAATCAACAGATAAAAATAGAACGTTCCTTCCAACCTTATAACATCTATACACGAATGGCGAGTCTCTTTTCCTAGGCATATGGTTAACAAAATACCAACATGGGGTGTCTTGCTTTAGAATAATTCCCTAGGACGTTTCAACCAATAGTTGTATTTTTGAAAATGGAAATCAATCCATGATAATTCCCATTAATTAGGTTTTAATCCATTTATCCAACTAAAGTAGCTTTTATGCTATGCTGGATTAAAACGAAATTAAGAGGTTTATTATAAATAGATTTCTCACTTGAAAAAGGTAACTAATGATTCATGCCAAAAACAAGCCCATGGTTAATTTATTATTAGTGTAAACTAGGCCCACAATTGATTTTTGGTATTTCATAATTGACCTAAATATTTTTGCAAGCTCTTTGTAAGAAAATGTTGGGTGAAAATAGTTTTGTTTCTAAGCCCATTGTAAAAGATTTTAGAAAAATGGATTTTGGGCTTAGTATTTGGGCCATGGGCCAAAGATTTTATTTATTTATTTTTTAGAAAAGTATTATGTCCAAAGACCATCTTGAAAGATTTTAAAAATAGTTTTGGTCTTTTGGATTTTAGAGAAAAGTTTATTTTGAGCTTACAATATACTTAGGTCATATTAGAAAAAAGAACAAACCAAATAAGGCATGATTTAGACTAAGATAAACTAACCATAGTCAAACAATATGCATTTGGGGTAAAACCTAAGGAAAGTAACTAGGCTAATTACATGAGCTTTAGTCTTTGGGTTAAAAGGCTTAGGTTCCCATAGCAAGTATATACCAAATGGTACGAGGCTATGAGTAGTTATGCCATGCTTGATCTCCATACCTTGAGTGAAAGTATGGTATCCCTTACATAACATAACACGGGTAACACGGGCGTCCTAACTCACGTACACAATGCAATGGATAATATCATTATAAGAAAGAAAAGAATAATATAAAGACCAACGGAATCAACTTCTCTTATCCCAAGTGGAGTCGCCACTGTGAGCGGGGATTTTTGCCCCCACTCCTGGTGGAATGGTTAGTGCGACTTCGACACTGTTTAGGCTCGGGGCCTTAGAGAACACGGACCTAAGTCTGGAGAAAATGGAGTCGCCACCCGATTCCTAAGGAATCCCCAACCCCCTAATGGGTTCGGAAAGTTGGGTACATGTGGGGAAGGTGAGAAATGGCCCAGCACCCCCACAATGCCCGGTTCATTGGAACCAACCTCCATTACAGGTCTTATGATGCAGACCCTTAGCAACGATGGCAGCAAACCCAACGTATAACAATGGTAGAGAACTCCTTGAAACTTGATAATCACCTCCTAAGGAACCCAACACCTATAAAGAGACGCGAACTCACTATGATTGAAGGATTTAGTTGGTAAGAAGAAGGAAAAATGCCACAACACTTGTTGATAAGTAAACCTAATTCTTGATGCAAAGAAAGAAATAAAGAATCCACTCTAATCTCTCTCACATGAAAATTCATAAGAAGAACTAGTAGAAGAATTCAAAAATCTTTAATAATTGTTGTTTTTGAAATTCAGCCTGATAGTGCCCTTAAATAAGGGTTATAAAATTCCTAATTGCATATGGAAAACTAAAACATTCCTAATTGCATAAGGAAAACATAAAGTATGGAAACAAAATCCTAATCCACTAAGGAAAATATAATGTATGGAAACAAAATCCTAATCCACCAAGGAAAATATAAAGTATGGAAACAACCAAACTAATCCCTTCAACATAAGAAATGCCCAACACTATTTGGGCTGTCCATGGGCCTTAAATTACTTCCCAAGGCTTTATATGAACCCCCATGGACCTTTCTTGCACGTTGGACCTTTCTTTAGCTAGCCTTTAGCTTCCACACTAAGCATCATAATCAGCTTTGGTGTGCCTTCTTCAAGCTCTATCTCCATCTTCTTGAATGATAATTCTTGAAGCTCTTTGGAAATCTCTTCTTGAATATGCAAAGCCATACTAGCTTGATATCTCTTTGCCTTGCTCCTAGTGATTGGTCCACTTGCTAGCTTCAAGGGATCCTTTCTTGCATCATTCTCCCCCTCTTCAAAAAGATTTGTCCTCAAATCTGCATCATCAAAAGGAGAAAGATCACTTACATTGAAAGTAGCACTAACAGTATACGTACCTGGTAAGTCGATCTTGTAGGCATTGTCATTAATCTTCTCCAGCACTTGGAATGGGCCATCTCCCCTTGCTTTCAACTTGTTCTTCCTTTGGTTAGGAAACCTCTCTTTTTGAAAATGCACCCAAACCCAATCTCCTACTTGAAACTTAATCTCACGTCTCCCTCTATTTGCAGAATCAGCATATCTCTTGTTCCTTTTCTCAATATTCGCCCTTGCTTTCTCATGCATCTCTTGCACCAATTTAGCTTTCTTCTCACCATCTAAACTAACAAGCTCATGAGAAGGTAAAGAAACAAGATCCAAAATTGTTAGTGGGTTAAAACCATAAACAAGCTCAAAAGGTGAATATCCTGTAGAAGAATGAATAGCACGATTATAAGCAAACTCAATAAATGGCAAACAATCTTCCCAAGAACTCAAATTATTACCCACTAAAGCTCTCAACATGGTACTAAAGTTCTGTTTACTACTTATGTTTGTCCATCCGTTTGAGGATGACAAGTGGTGGAAAATAACAACTTGGTACCTAACTTTCCCTAAAGCATACGCCAAAAGTGAGATAAAAACTTGGTGTCTCTATCATAAACTATGGATTTTGGTATCCCATGAATTCAAACCACCTCCCTAAAGAAGAGTTCGGCCACTAAACTAGCATCATCACTCTTATGACATGGGATAAAGTGTGCCATCTTACTAAACCTATCAACAACCACAAATATGCTATCTCTCCCCCTCTTAGTCCTTGGTAATCCTAAAACAAAGTCCATACTAATGTCCATCCAAGGAGAACTAGGAACGGGTAATGGCATATACAAACCATGAGGCATAGATTTAGACTTAGCTTGCTTACAAGCCAAACAAGCCTTACAAATCCAAATTACATCCCTTTTCATATTTGGCCAATAAAAGTGTTCATTCAGCATGTCTTATCAACTCCAAAATGCCCCATCAAACCCCCACAATGTGATTTTAATACTAGAAAATCTCTCATAGAACATCTAGGCATGCATAATTTCGAACCCTTAAACAAAAACCCATCATGTCTATAGAAAGAATTAAAAGCACCATGCTCACAAGCATCATAAACATTGCCGAAATCAGAATCACCCACATATATGTCCTTTATACATTCAAATCCAAGCAATTTAGTACTCAAAACATTAAGTAAAGCATACCTCCTTGAAAGTGCATCTGCCACTACATTGTCTTTACCTTGCTTGTATTTGAACACATAAGGAAACTTCTCAATCTTCATAACCCATTTTGCATGTCTTTTATTCAACTTGCCTTGCCCTCTCAAATGCTTCAATGATTCATGGTCTGAATGGATCATGAATTCCTTGGGCAGCAAATAATGCTCCCATACTTCCAATGCTCTCACCAAAGCATATAGCTCCTTGTCATAAGTTGAATAATTCAGCTTTGCTCCATTAAGCTTTTCACTAAAGTATGCAATGAGCTTCTTCTCTTGCATCAAAACAGATCCAATACCTACACCAGAAGCATCACATTCAATTTCAAAAGTAGAATCAAAGTTAGGTAAAGCTAAAACGGGTGTAGTAGAAAGCTTCTCTTTCAAAGCATCAAATGCTTCTTGTTGCTCTTTGCCCCAAACGAATCCCACTTCTTTCTTGATTATGCTAGTCAAGAGGGCTGCCAATGTAGAGAAATTAGGGACAAATCTCCTATAGAAGCTTGCCAATCCGTGAAAACTCCTCACTTCTGTCACACTGGAAGGATTCGACCACTTTTGGATAGCTTTCACCTTCTCTTGATCAACTTCAATTCCCTGCATACTTACAACAAAACCAAGAAAAACAACCCTATCTAGACAAAAAGAACACTTCTTAAGTTTAGCATAAAGGTTTTGCTCCCTAAAGATTTCAAGCACTTTCCTTACATGTTTAACATGTTCTTCCTTAGTTTTGCTATAAATCAGAATATCATCAAAGTAAACTACCACAAACTTACCTAAATAAGCTATCAAAACATGGTTCATTAATCTCATGAAAGTACTAGGTGCATTAGATAAACCAAAAGGCATAACTAACAATTCATACAAACCATATTTCGTTTTAAAGGCAGTCTTCCATTCATCTCCAGGCTTCATGTGAATTTGATGATAACCACTCATAAGATCAATCTTTGTGAAATATTTCGCCCCATGCAATTCGTCCAACATGTCATCAAGGAATGGGATGTCTATACTTCACAGTAATCTTGTTCACAGCCCTACAATCAACACACATCCTCAAAGAACCATCTTTCTTGGGTACTAATAAGACTGGAACGGCACAAGGACTATGGCTCTCGCGAACCAAGCCTTTCTCCAAAAGCTCTTCAACTTGTCTTTGCATCTCTTTTGTCTCCATAGGATTGCTCCTATATGCTGGCCGGTTTGGAATTGTAGAACCGGGTATGAAATTAATTTGATGTTCAATCCCTCTTAATGGCTGCAAACCACTAGGAAGGTCTTCAGGAAACACATCCTTAAAATCCTGCAACAAAGACACAAAACTAGAAGGTAAAGAATTAAGAGATTCTTCACTGTCAGCAAGTAATGATTCTTTATACATAATAATGAGTACAAGCTGCCCTACATCTATCTCTCTTACTCTTGCATAAAAAGTATGTTTTGCTTTTTCTCCTTGCTTATTTTCTCTCACCAATGGGCCATTTATTTGTTTTCTTACTTTCTTTTGACTCTCGGCCTCTTTTCCCTTTCTGCACTCACTCACTTTATTATTTTCTCTTTCCTTACCCTTAGAATTACCCTTGGGTGTTGAAGAAACATCATTGGCCGAATTTGAACCCCTTTGGTTCTTGCTGGCCGAAACTTCTTTCTCCCTCTCTAGCATCCTCTTTTGATCTTCATACACCTCTTGAGGTGATAATGGTTCTAGAACAACCTTCTTTCCTTCATAAGTAAAGGTATACTTATTAGAAAAGCCATCATGTTGTGCCCTTCTATCATGCTGCCATGGTCTTCCTAATAGCAAATGTCTAGCTTGCATTGGCACTACATCACAGAAAACCTCATCTTTATACCACCCAATGGAGAATGGTACCTTGACTTGCTTCAACACTTTTACTTCCCCAGTGTCATTGAACCATTGCAACTTGTAAGGATTGGGATGTTTAAAACAAGCTAACCCCAATTTATCCACCATTGTAGTACTAGCAGCATTGGTACAACTTCCACCATCAATGATAAGTGTACAAACCTTACCATTCACCAAACACCTAGAGTGGAAAAGATTCTCCCTTTGATCCAAGCCTTCTTCCTTGACTTGAATATTCAAGGCTCTTCTAATAACAAGCATCTCTCCATGTTCAGCATTCAAGACTTGATTCTCCCAAGCCTCTTCATCATATTCGGCCCTATCACCACATTCGGCCTCCTCTTCTTCTTCATGTTTAGATTCTGATTCAATTTCCCCTTCATGGGTTGCAATCATCACCCTCTTATTCGGACATTGAGAAGCAATGTGTCCACTTTCCAAACACTTGTAGCATTTAATTTCCCTACTTGGAGTAGGTCTAGAAGGTGTTTCCTTGGCTGTTTTTGCATCCCCATCATTCGGCTTCTTGAAATTAGGATTGTAGGAAGAATTCTTTTGGAAAGAACCCTTGTAATCCCCTTTGTAGTAACCTCCACTCGAACTTGAACCCTTGAAGTTTGAAAATTTTCCACTAGCTTTAGAGTAGCTAGTTTTCGAAATAGCTTTATTCTTCAATCTTCTCTCTATCTTCATGGCCTTTTGAACTAACTCTTCCATTGTGTTGAATTCATACATCTCCAATTCATTGGCTATGTTCAAATTCAATCCCCCAAGAAATCGTGACATCTTCTTATCTTCATCTTCATCAATATTTGCCCTAGCCATGATCATCTCCATCTCTTTGTGGTACTCTTCCACACTTCTTCCACCTTGAACTAATCTTGCTAGTCGATTGTACAAATCCCGAATGTAGTGAGATGGTACAAATCGGCTTCTCATTAGTTCTTTCAAGGTTGACCATTCAGGAATAGGCCTCATACCTTTCCCTCTTCTATTAGCTTTTAATTGATCCCACCAAAAGGTAGCATACCCCTTGAACTCTACGGCTGCCAAAACTGATTTCTTCTCTTCGGTGTAGTTATGGCATTCAAAAATCTGCTCAACTTTCCTCTCACATTCTATGAACTCTTCTGCATTATTCTTCCCTTTAAAGGAAGGAATCTTCATCTTGATGGAAGTAAGGTCACCATCAGTGGTAGGTTGATTTCCACCTTCATCTTCATCTTCTACCATTTTGGCTGCTTCTAGGGCTTCAAGATTTCCTTGCCCTTCTCTCCTAAGCACTCTTCTAGCTCGCATTATGGGATTTGGATGTGCGGCTGGCTACCCTTGTTGCACTTGCTGAATTTGTTGTGCTTGCCGTGCTGCATTCTCTTGCAATCTAGTATCCATCATCTCCATTCGACCAAGCATTGCTGCCAAAGTCTCATTAAGCCTAGCCAAGCTTTTGGCCATAGCTCCTTCTTTGCTAGTCTCTTCTCCTCACTTTTCTTGTCTTCCTTGATTGCACTTCAGAACCAAGCTCACCAACCAACAATTGTCAAGTCGTTCAAGAAACTAGAACCTAAATCCTAGAACTAGATAGAAAACAAGACAAGTATCCAGAGGCAATGCAAGGTAATTTGCACTACACGATATAAAACCAAGTATCGACATAAGCAAATGATACTTAGCAATGTAATGGAATTAAAATCTAGATAAAGAAATCAGAAACAATGAAGACAATAAACAAGACAAATTTGGATATAATGAATCAAAAACAACCCTCACTTGGCAAGCTGCTTTATGGACCTAATCAATTCTACCAAAAATGCTAGCTTCTAGACTCTAATTCCCACCTAAAACACTCAAATAATATGAATATTAAGGTCTAATTTTCGAATTCCAAAAGCCCCTCAAAAGGTGAAATTTTTTGCCCAAAAATTTTATTACTTCTCACCCACCTAGATCTGATCCTTAGCACCCAAATAGCAAGAATATCAAACAATTTTTGTTGAGGTGGTTTTGTACTCTTTTTTTTTTCTTCCTCTCACTATCCCCTTGATTCGGGACTTAATTTACTTCCAAGGACTTTTCAAAATCTGGACTTAATTCACAACCCCAGATTCACTCAAGACCAAATCAAAATCAAACTTGAACATAAACTCTAGCTTTTGCTTTCTTTCAAGAACCCTAATTCTTGGTTTTGAAATTCTCCAAGAATCCTTTCCTAGGTTTCGTTTTCACCCTAAGAATACCCTCCTTCAATTCGGCCTTGATCAGAATTGATATATGACTTTTTTTTTAAAATTAAAGACTAGACTCTCTAAGAACCCTAAAATGCAGAAATTTAAAAGACCTAAATTAACAAACCCTAGAAAGACAAAGTAGATAAAAATTACCTTATAGCAAGGCTCTGATACCAAATGACGCGGACCCTTAGCAATGATGGCAGCAAACCCAACGTATAACAATGGTAGAGAACTCCTTAAAACTTGATAATCACCTCCTAAGGAACCCAACGCCTATAAAGAGACACGAACTCACTATGATTGAAGGATTTAGTTGGTAAGAAGAAGGAAAATGCCACAACTCTTGTTGATAAGTAAACCTAATTCTTGATGCAAAGAAAGAATTAAAGAATCCGCTCTAATCTCTCTCACACGAAAATTCACAAGAAGAACTTGTATAAGAATTCGAAAATCTTTAATAATTGTTGTTTTTGAAATTCGGCCTAATAGTGCCCTTAAATAAGGGTTACAAAATTCCTAATTGCATTTGGAAAACTAAAACATTCCTAATTGCATAAGGAAAACATTCCTAATTGCATAAGGAAAACATTCCTAATTTCATAAGGAAAACATTCCTAATTGCATAAGGAAAACATAAAGTATGGAAACAAAATCCTAATCCACTAAGGAAAATATAAAGTATGGAAACAACCAAACTAATCCCTTCAACATAAGAAATGCCCCACACTATTTGTGCTGTCCATGGGCCTTAAATTACTTCCCAAGGCTTTATATGAACCCCCATGGACCTTTCTTGCATGTTGGACCTTTCTTTAGCTAGCCTTTAGCTTCCACACTAAGCATCATAATCAGCTTTGGTGTGCCTTCTTCAAGCTCTATCTCCATCTTCTTGAATAATAATTCTTGAAGCTCTTTGGAAATCTCTTCTTGAATATGCAAAGCCATACTAGCTTGATATCTCTTTGCCTTGCTCCTAGTGATTGGTCCACTTGCTAGCTTCAAGGGATCCTTTCTTGCATCATCTTAACATTATAAAATTCTTAAATATAATAACATTATCCATATTACACACAATAATTAAAAGAAAGCATCAATATATTAAAATCAAAGCAATGTCCAAACAAAGCAAATAAATGGACACCCATCCAAGGATGGAAACATGTCCTTACATCACATGCCTAAATAGGACACCCACCAAAAAGGTAGAAACATGCCCTTTACATAGGTTCTAAAATAGAAAAGCAAATTAAATTACATGATGTTTAACTAATGTGGTACCCACCAAGTGGAAACATACCTCTTACAACTTTTGGAAATCTAAATTAATTGATAAAAGTAAATAATCATTCATCATAAATAAATCATTCATCAAAGCTATTAATCAAAATATAAAATAAACATCCATCCATGATAAATTAAATATATCAAGTATTGAAATTAAATAAATAAAGCATAAGAAATAAATCAAAGCGTAATCAAGTATGGAATTGAATAAAGCAAATAAAAGTCCAATTATGGTTACTGTGACTTTTTATGGAATTAAAATTAATTAGGGTTTTATGTTTTAAAGGGTTGGTAAGACTCTTTGATTAACAAAATTAAGGTTTGAATGATGATACCATAAAACTAGGGTTTTAAACACTTTAAAATACTTTAATTTGTGATTTTTGGTTATTGGGTTCCTAAGCTACTGTGTAAAATTTAGGTTTTTATGTTTTTATGTTTTTAAATGTTTTAAAAGGATTAGGGTTCATAAAAATTAGGGTTTAAGGTTTTAAAAGGGTTAGTGTTCATTATTTTGGGTTTAAAAATTGAATTTTGGATTTTAGGATCTAGAAGTAGGGTCACGGGTGGTGAATAATTTTTAGGGTTTTAGAAATCTATTTGATAATTTCATGAAGTTTTATGAATTTAAACAAATAAATTAAAGTTTTTATAAGTAGAAAAGATGTTTTGGAAGACTTTTTGAATGAAATAGAACCTACTTTAAGATTTTAAAAGAAGCAGAATTTACATCTTAGTTTTGTTGAAAAATATGTTCAATTAGAGTTTTAAGGTTTTTAAGAAGAAAAAATAACAATTTTAAGCCTTTTGGAAGATAAACAACGAAATAAGGTTTTTTTTTTTTTTGCTTTAGAAAAACTAAATTAAAGTTCAAAGGTTTTTAATTTTGATTTCATAGATTTGCAACTGTGTAAAAAAAACAATTAAAGAAAATTAATTAACACATACCTTCTTTTGATGATTTCTCCAAAAACAATTCTTCTTGGATAAACTAGCTCCAAAGGCAAGCTTTTTTTGCCTTTGAATCCTCTAAATTTTGCTACTACTATTCCAGAAAAAAGTTGAATTGAATTTCTTCTTTTCCTTCCTTGATTTGGTTTCAAATTTTCCAAACTCCTCTTGGATTTTTGCCTCCCCTTTTTTAATTGTCTTTGGTCCTTATTTATAGTGGTTTGAGGTTGTTTACTCCTAATTAGTTAAGGTAAGTAATATTAATAAAAAAAAAGAAACCAAAACCTAATTGGATTAGGTTTCAAAAAATTTGCGTTGCCGAAAATAATTCTGCGACAGAAATCTGTGGCAGCGCGAGCGGAGCGGGCCCGTAAGCTATTTCGCAGGCAGAAAATTTCTGCGTGCAAAATAGCACAGTGATTTCGCCCCCAGGAATTTCTTGCTGGCTAAATGTCCAAGGGCCATGAGACGATTTTTTCGTCGCCGATTTTTTCGACTTCGATTTTTATTTTCATTTTTATTTGTTTATTTCTATTTTTTATTAAAAAAAATTAGATACTAAAGCAAAAATTATTTAATAAAAATTATTTTGGACCAATTAGACAACAAAAATCATTTTAGACTAAATAAAATATATTGGACCGGATTGGGTCAAAAATTAAGGGTCTACACATCCTTTTATTATCACTTTATCACACTTCACTTAAATCTAAGTCACATTTCCAATGTGACATATTTCTCATATTTTCTACGCATTTACCATATACTCTTCATGTCCATTTTCATCATTTCCAATCAAATTACCTAATGTAGCTCATTTTCACTTTCTTAATCTTTTTTCTTTATTTCATAACCAATTTCTTTATTGTCAACCACATTACACAGTACATGATACTTCATAAGTAATATTATTTATTAAAAATCACTCACATGCTCAATAAACATTAAATTATCAATATCTAAGCAATCCTCAACAAAATTCCATTAAAACTATAAATTCCCAACTTACTACTTTACTTAAACTTCAATCTATTAATCTCATTTTTAACATTTAACTTTAAAAATTTTAATGTTATATAATAATATAACATCAAAACATATTACTTTCACAATTATGGAAACCCATTCCAAAAATCCAAATTCAACATAATGCATCCAACAACATGAACTTCACTAAATCTTATCTATATCACATTTCCAATCTTAAAATTATAACATTTACATTAAAACAACAATAATTTATTTCATTACACTAGTTAACATTGTCCATTTTAGAACCTTAATTTTACATAACCAAACCCTAAATTCAAACTTCATCCAAACTTGCTCATATTTAATTTTCTATTGTGGAATTATTACATAAATATATAAATAACACTAATTTCATGCATTCCATCAACTTTAACCATTCACACCCAAAACCCTAAATCAAGCCCCACTTTTCCATAACCATAAATTTTCACAACTTGTCCAATCAACCAACCAACCAACATTCCACCATTTTTTCTTCATTTAAACATCAATTCTACTTATTTTAACAATTAAACATTATTTTTTCTCTTTAGAAATCCAAACATAATCTTAAAAAGAAAGAAAATCAAGCTTTAGAGAAGAGATACTTACTTGAATCTTTGTTTTTCTTTTAAAAATCCACTTGAAACCTTTCATCTTTGGCCAATTTTTGGTGTTTGTAAGAGCTCTCTCTCTCTCTCTCTCTCTCTCTCTCTCTCTCTCTCTTCAATTTTGGCTAGCCATGGAGGAAGAAGAAGACGATATATTTTCTTTTTTATTTCTTGTTAATTTCTATCCATAATTAATTAATTAATTAGTTAGTTACTTTAAAACTCCACCGAGCACTCTTCCTTTGACTTTTCTTTTTCTTTTATTTATTTATTTTATTTTTATTATTACTATCATCATCATCTTCACCACCACCACAACCTTTTCCACCACTAATTTATATTTGATATATATGTGTAGTATATTTTATGTATATGCATATGTCATATATATGTTGCTAATATTTTGCACATACTATTATATACATATACATAATGTATATACCATGTATATGTAATGTATATTTAATGTATATAAATACTCATATGCACATATAATGTGTATCTTATATATGCATCAAACATACCTTATATGTATCATATATATATATATAATAAATATCCAACATATACAATTAATTAATAATATGTATATACTATATATACAATAGGTATACATTAGGTATATACAACACCTATATCTCCAAATACTTATATAATTTCTCCAAAATCAAGGATATTACAATTCTCTCCCCCTTCAATAATTTCGTCCTCGAAATTTTCTACCACAGTAGCTAAACTCCATTAACACAAATATCCATCTCAACTCTCCCCCTTTAAAAATTCCCTTAATTATCTATAAAATTTCAAAATTAAAATCAAGATTTCTCAATTAATCACAATATCAAAATTACTCAATAAATCAATCATTTATAACATTAAATAATAAAAATTTGCTTTTGCTCTCCTCTGAAGCATCCTGTCTCCTCTGCATCCCATAAACTCTCTGTGATGCTCCCTCAGGCCTATGCAAAGTAATGACTCCTCTCCTTGATGTTGTTTGTATCTAGTCCTGCCACCTCCACCACATCTACTACTCCTGCCCCCTCCAGCACTAGGTCTAAATCTAACAGTCTCCATCTGCTTAGCCTCTGGTGGCTTTAGGCAATCCCTTAAATAATGGTCCTGTGACCCACATATATAATAGCCTCTAGAATTAGCCCCCAACATGCACTTCTATGCGCTCTACCACACTGAGTGCAAGTGGGTGGAGCAAATCTCTGAAAAACGAGGGTGGCAGTACTAACCACTGACGCCATAGGCCCCTGCCTCTGCTGAACAACTCTACTAGACTGGTCCTGACTCTCTCCTATATCCTGCAAATAATCCTCTCACCCCCTCTTACGAGATAATGGCCTACCTCAACCTGAGGTTTCCTAGCTCTACTCTCCTCTGCTCTAGCTGCAGCTACAATCCCCTAAGCCTTCTCCACACTACTACAGCTGACACCAACTTATAAAAATTCTCATACTGCACTGTAGCTACCTCACACATAATGGATGGCTTCAACCCCTCCTCAAACCTTTGATATTTGTCTATCTAATAAGATATAATGCCACCTGCATATTTACTCTATCAAAGAAAATCTTTCTCATAATCTATAACCATTTTCATTCCCTATTTTAAGTCCAAAAATTCCTTATTCTTTGCATCCTTATAATCTATAGGTGTATATTTCTTCCCAAACTCCAACAAAAAATCATCATAAGACAATACTGGTGGATCAACCAACCTATAAGAAACTGTCTTCCACCAATCATGTGCATCTCCCCGCAGAAGAGAAAGAGCATAATCAAATTTCTCCTTGGCAGTAGCCTATAACTAAACAAACACCCTCTCAATCCTATCTAGCCACTGCTCTGCCTCGGCTGGGTCTACTGTACCAAAGAAATCTATAGCCCCATAATCCCCATATTTCCTCAACTTATAATACTTCCTAGTCTGCAGTAGCTGCTACTACATTGGGGCCAGACAGAGCAATTCCACTATCTCTTGAATCCATACTGGAGGACCCTGCACCTCGGGCCTGGCTACCCTCGAAGCCTCTCCAGCGTTAACTCTACCATCCACTCCTCTTTCATCCAGAGCCATACTTCCCACACTATCCTCCGAACCGAGTCCTCCAGATGCCATCACAACCTATATTTGTCTTCAAAAAATAGTAATACCACATCGGAGACAACTTAAATGCCAATGCATATGTAGGTATAAAAATATCAAATCACCATTTTAAAATTCCTTTTTCTCTCTTTCTAAAACCCACCTAGGTCGAGAATCTCAAACACAGGCTCTGATAACAAAATAAATGTAACACCCTTATACCCTAAATACGTATAGTATATACACCCATGTATACATATAATACATACTTAAGGTATAAAAGTACTACAATATTTACAAATAAAACCTTCACTTCAATATTTCAAATTAATTAACAATTTATAAAAGTAAATTTCTCGAAAAATTTTTGCCAGAGTATTGTCTGCAATTTTAATAAATCCCAATTTATCAAATGTCACAACCTGCACATAAAAAAATTTAACACTTCTAAAATATAATTTATACAAATTTCACTAATCACAAAAAATTCTCCATTTTATCACTTACAACATTATTTATCATAATTAGGTTCTTATACAAAGATATCTGTACAATCATTTCAAGTCTTTAAAATGAAACTAGGTAGTATGGTACAATTTACATTAACCCAATAAAACATAATATAAAACACAAATATACATAAATGCAATTGGCCCAGTTGGTCTCGTGGCAACCTTGAACTCCAACAATCATCAAAAATTAGGATCTATCGGATCAACAATCCTCTTACCTGTACGATTCAAATGACTACGCTAAGTCATATAGCTTAGTAGTACACAATCTAAAATACAATATAATAAATCACATGTGATGCTACTTTCTCATAACATTACTCGCATTATTCATGCAACATCTTACATTCAAATTACAACTCACATACAAGCAACATTACCATACACATACACTTTGGGCCCAAACACACCTATACAATTAACAAGTCCAGTTATTACAATATCAATCTCACAGCCTAGCTCTGTTTGGGTCCATACTCATTCTCAATCTCATCATATGCCCTTTCTCTGCTCAGGTCAAGAACTAGTCTCGCTTAACTCTATCAATCCATGTAATATCATTCTTAATATCACTAGGCAAGTAAAGGTATAGGGTAACAACACACAATAACATCTTGTTTCACATTTTTAAATAATCAACCCAATTCTTGATCATTTTCACATTATATCACAATGTCACAATTTCCAAGTGATCAATCATATCATGATCACCACCATCTCACATTTTCATATTATTTCACATTCAATCTTTTTCCATATTTTAAAATCATCCACATACACATCTATAAGTCACATTCATAATGTGACTTACTTTCCACAATTTTCTCATAAATCACAATTATGTCCATATTGGACAACTCACCACACATATCATATATATGTAAAAACTCAATCACACAATTATATGCAATTCTTCATTTACACATCGTCTATGTAAATTTAACATTTACCACATTTCATAGAATACTAATATTTCTCATTCCTATGACATTATTTAGGTCATTTCCTAATTTTCCCATCTTATATATTATAGAAGTCATCCTTTTTTTTATCACCTTATAACACTTCACGTAAATCTTAGTAACATTTCCTATGTGACATCTTTCTTATATTTTCTAAGCATTTACCACATGCTCTTCTTGTCCATTTTCATCATTTCCAATCAAATTACCTAATGTACCTCATTTCCACTTTCTTAATCTTTTTTTTTCTTTATTTCATAACCAATTTCTATATTGTCAACCACATTACACAATACATGATACTTCATAAGTAATATTATTCATTCAAAATCAGTTACATGCTCAATAAATATTAAACTATCAATATCTAAGCAATCCTCATCAAAATTCCATTAAACTATAAATTCCCAACTTACTACTTTGCTTAAACTTCAATTTACTAATCCAATTTTCAACATTTAACTTTAAAAACATTATACATATAATAATATAACAAAAAACATATCACTTTCATAATTATGGAAGCCCATTCCAAAAATCCAAATTCCACATAATACAACCAATAACATGAATTTTGCGCTCGAATTAAGTACTACTACAAAGCATCACTCGCAAGTATACGAGGTAGATGTAGCAAAGGTGATCGCCCCAAGGTCGTTTCCCCAAGAAGGTGTGGTTCGTAATAGCTTGATTGACAAGTATTTAAATGCGGAAGTTTGTTGTGTTGGAATGGTGGGAGAATGATTTAAACCTAAGATTAAGGAGTGTAGGGATTAATGTGTGAAGGTGATATAGGATCAAATCGATTCTTGGGAAGGTGCCTAGGGTTATAGGTCCATTCAATCAAAGCTCAATTCTCAATTGTCCATAAACATAACCTTGTAATTATTTTGTTCCTTAAGGTTAATTAGTCAATTACCAATCCATTAGTTCTCACATTCATAAATTAACAATGACCAATTCTTTTACATTACCAAATTAATAAACCCTAGAACTTATATTTCTAATTCATTCATAGGGTGGTCGATTATATAGTTCCGATATCGGATTTCACCTCTCGGTCTGTCATCCAATATTCAAAGATCAATAGGTAGCTAATCTATCAACCTAGCGT
Organism: Garcia nutans; assembly: GCA_947685225.1. Classification (NCBI taxonomy): domain Eukaryota; kingdom Viridiplantae; phylum Streptophyta; class Magnoliopsida; order Malpighiales; family Euphorbiaceae; genus Garcia; species Garcia nutans. The sequence continues at coordinate 8,769,720 of CANTUV010000013.1, forward strand.
TTAATACAATACAATCAACTAATCAATGTTTTATTAGTTTTTGTTATAGATTTGTGTCTTGTTTATGATGATAATTATTGTTTTATTTAGGTATTTTGTTAGTTTTTATCGGTTTGTTTAGTGTTTTCATTAATTTTGGTAGTTTTAGTTTATTTCAGTGTTAATGTTGTTTTTGATTTAGTTTTGAGTATGGTGTTTATGTTTTGTTGGTTATTATTTATTTACTTTTTGTTTAAAGTTTGTTTGGAGTTTTGTTTTAGGTTAAAAAGCCAAGGAACCAAGACTGAAGGAAAAATGGACAGTAGCTGACACAGGCAGAGGACACGGCCAAGTCAATGGTCGTGTCCCATACCAAGCTAAAGATGGAAATCAGGCACAGAGAGGAACACACTCAAGGGACACGGCCAAGTCAGTGGCCGTGTCCCTCCAATGAAGCCCAGACACGGCCAAGTCACCTTCACTTGGCCGTGTCTCACTTAGTTCCAAAGCAAAAGAGAATTACATCTTCACAGAAGCAAACACAGGCAAGGGACACGGCCAAGTCAGTGGTCGTGTCCCTCCAAAATATTCCAACACGGCCAAGTCAAGCTTCAACTGGCCGTGTCACTCAATTCAAGAAGAAAAGAAGGAATTCTGAGACAGAAGCAGACACATGCAAGGGACACGGCCAAGTCACTGGCCGTGTCCCTCCAAATAGCACTCACACGGCCAAGTCACATGCAACTTGGCCGTGTCTCTCATGAACCAAAGCCATAGCGAGTTTTTAAAGCAGACGATTCATATAAAAAGAAAAGAGAAGCTAGGGTTTGGGAGTGTTGACGATTTTGAAAGAGAATTGAGCCGTCCAAGAGTGAAGTTAGGATTTTAACTTTGATTTCTTTGATTTTGATTACACTTTTGATTACTTTAGCTTATATTAGATTGTTCTAGCAATTGAGACATCCTTCTTGCAAGATTTGATCAAGAGATTCTTCAGAGCTTCAAAGAGTTTGTAATTTGGTTTTGTTCTTGAACTTATTCTCCTTATTTTCATTGAAAATTGTATTAATGGATATTATCATGTCTATTTTGATTTCTTTGAACAATAATGAGATGAATATGTTTGATTGCATCATGAACTAATTTGATCTAGTCTAGGGTTTGTATGGATCTGCTATGATTGTATGAATTGGTTATTCTCTTAGCTAATAATTTATTTAGCCTTGATTGAATGAAATATTTTAATATATAATTGATTGGCCACCAATTATGTGTTTTAGGTATTAGATGATGGATTGAGAGATGAATTCTAATGCTGGATCAATTTAATTAGGGACTTAGGTGAATTAGAGATATAACCTATTAAAAAGATTGTTTCAATTATAATGAGATTAGTTGCAAGAGGTTTGAATGCGAGAGCTTATTTCCTTGACTCAATTAATTAAGTTGTTTGAGATTTAACCTTTGAAATTAAATTAGTTAAGAGGAATAACCGTTCATACATATCAGTAGTAGAGAAGTGCAAACCCTAGACCTTTCTATCAAGTGAATCAAAACATCAGCTCTTGTTTACTTTTATTGTTTTAAACTTCAATTAAACTTTTTCATTAGTTAGCAATTTAAATTTATTAATTACTTGATACTTTTAATCTGAGAATCAATTAGCTACTTTAGCTTCCTTGTGAGATGACCTTGGGGCGATCACCTTTGCTACAGCTACCTCGTATACTTGCGAGTGACGCTTTGTGGTAGAGTTAATTCGAGCGCAACAAGTTTTTGGCGCCACTGCCGGGGAGGCTAATTGGCGAAGTTGTTTATTAGGCAAAAATATTTTAGATTATTTTTCATTGTTTATTTTTTATTTTATTTTGTCTTTTGCTTTTAATAATTTCTTTTTCTAGAAAATTCTGTTTATGGAAGGCAGGAGATCGCTCGAAGGAGAGCTACATCCATTCATTCCAGAAATTCAGAGAGTGAAAAGGAGTAGAGAAGAGTTTGAGCTCTATACCGGATTTGATACAGAGGAGGACATTTCTGAATTTGAGTCTGATTCTGCACAATAAGTTAAAATGGCTGAAGAAAGGCAAAGAACGATGAGAGACTTTGCTAGACCTGTCATTGGAACTTCCACCTCTTGCATAAGACTGACAGATGCAGCAAGAAATTATGAGTTGAAGAACATTCACTACAACATGCTGCCATCATTCTATGGAGTTCCAAATGAAGATCCTTTGAACTTTATTAGGGATTTCTACTCCACCCTCAACACTTTTCCATTGGGAGGATTAACAGAGGATCAGTTGAGGATTAGGTGTTTTCCATATACTTTGAAGGATAGGGCAAAGAGTTGGCTTATGATGTTGCCCGAAAACTCACTGACAACTTGGGAGCAAGTTTATAATAAATTCATAAGCAAGTTCTACTCACATCAAAAGACAGCTGAATTGAGAGGGAAGATTGCTACATTCTCTCAATTTAAAGGAGAGCCATTTCATGAGGCTTGGGACAGATTTAAGATGCTATTGATCCAGTGTCCACATCATCACTACCCACTTCAACTTCTAAACAAGTTTTTCTATGATGGTCTAACCCAGCAATTTCATAGTACAGTTGACAATGCAGCTGGGGGAGCCATGGGAGAAAAGACAGCTGATGAGACTTATGATATCTTTGAGATGTTGGGAGCTAATTCTCAAAAGAAGAGTGTAAGAGGAAGAAGTAAAGGGGTGAACCAATTGGAAGCCAATAGTGATATGGTAAATCAGATAGCTGAGTTAACAAGGCAAGTGCAGATGCTGAACATGAAGAACAATATTTCTTCTTCTACTCAAGAAATTTGTGGAATTTGTGGAAGTCTTGGGCATGGAGCAAATATTTGCCCCTCTGCATATGAGTCTTTTGGTAATGCTGAGCAAGTCAATGCTATGGGGGGATTCCAACCAAGGGCCAGAAATGATCCTTACTCCAACACTTACAACCCTGGTTGGAGGAATAACCTAAATTATTCTTGGGCAACAAATAATTCTCAGCAGCCTTTCCATTTGCTTCAAAGACAGAACCAAGAACAAGGCCAATCCTCAAATCAAGGGCAGTCTAAGATAGAGAGCTTGGAGGAAAGTTTACAAGCTTTCATCAAAGTCAGTGCTCAAAATCAAGAGATGACTAATAAGAGGCTGGATTCATTAGAAGCATCTTTTAAAAAAGTGGAGACTCAAGTAGGACAACTTGCACAACAGATGCAAATTCAACAAAAGGGGAAATTTCCAAGTCAACCTGAGCAGGCACATTCAGTGACTGTTCTTAGAAGTGGTAAGGTAATTAACACTAATGTTGAAAATGACTCTGTGAATGCAGGTGACCAAGGGAACAAGAAGGAAGGAGAATCAGAGGACCAAGGTGCTGGAGATAAATCAAGGGAGAAATCCCTTTCAGCAGATTTACATAAGGTAAGCATTCCATACCGGCCTCCTATACCATTCCCTAGCAGGTTGAAGGATAATAAAATAGATAAGCAATTTTCTAACATCTTCAACATGCTGTCTAAGGTAAGTATTAACTTACCCTTACTGGATGCAATAAAGAACATACCGGCTTATGCCAAGTTCTTCAAAGACCTAATCACCAAGAAAAAGAGGTATGAGCCAAATGAAAAGGTGATAGTTTCAAAGGTAGCTAGTGCTGTTCTGCAGCATAAATTACCTCCCAAGCTAAAGGATCCTGGTAGCTTTATAATTCAAATGACCATGGGGAATGGAAAGGGGACTGAAGGCATGTGTGATCTAGGAGCCAGTATTAATTTGATGCCTTATTCTATTTATAAAGAATTAGAATTAAGGGAACTTAAACTGACAAAAATGGTGTTGCAATTAGCTGATAGGTCTTTTAGATTCCCGAAAGGGGTTATAGAAGATGTGTTAGTTAAGGTTGGTGGGTTAATAGTACCTGTGGATTTTATTGTTCTTGACACGGACGGAGGTAACCCTGCACCATCAGCACACACTATATTGCTGGGTAGGCCTTTCATGGCTACTACCAACACCCTAATAGATGTTAAAAATGGTAAGTTGTCAATGACTGTCTTAGGGCAAACTGTTGAATTTTCTATTTTTAACACTTCTCCTATTCCTACAATTGCTTTATATGAGGAATGTTCTTTAATTAATAGTGTTGAAGCAGTTGTTTCAGATGTTGTGTTGCAGACGGACTCTCCAAATAAATTGGAGCTGACACTGACTTTAGAAGAGGGGGCTAAATCAGTGAGGGAGACCCAAAGGTGCTTTAACCCGAAGGCATATGAGAGCTCGAGAGTTTACAAGGATCGTACTAAGGCAATTTATGACAGATTTAATGTGCGACAGACATTAAGTCCAGGTATGAAAGTTTTACTTTTTAATTCTCGACTCAATCTGTTTCAAGGTAAACTCAAATCTCGATGGAGTGGCCCTTTCGAGGTAACTAAGGTATGTCCTTCTGGTGCTATTGAATTGCTTAACTCTTGAACCAATAAGATTTTTAGAGCAAATAGACATAGAGTTAAACTATTCAATGAAGGATTTCAGGAAGTGAGGATCATTGACAGCACTTTGATCCATGATCCTTAAGCCTTGCATGATGTCCAGCTTTATGACATTAAAGAAGCGCTAAATGGGAGGCAACCCATCAGTTTGCATTTCTTTTTCATATTTTTAATTTTATATTTTGCAATTTTGATTTTATGTTTAGTTTAAATAAATAGAAACCCTATGTTCTCTTGCATCTTGTTTTTGAATATTTGTGTTTGTGATAAAAGATAGAGTTTTGCCTCACCAGGGTATGATGGAAGACAGGTTGTCCTTTAACTCTTTTACTTTATTATTCTTGTTTTCCATTGAGGACAATGAAAATTCTAAAGTGTGGGGTAATCTTTTAGCTTTTCCTTAATTTTTGTTTTGGTTGCCTTGGTATGTTTTATTGTGTTGTGCATGGTATAATTGTTGAAAATTTATTGATCTTTTCTGTGATTCTAGCATTATAGTTGAGACTTTAGTATCAACATAGAAATGAGCATTTGAATTCATTCAGGATCAATTTTCACATTCTGCGGTTCATGACATATAAATCTTTGAGAACCCACCTTTGTGAGTTTTGAGCCTTATAGATTAAATGATTGATTTTCTTTTCTCAAGTGTGCACCTTCATGATTTTGCATCTCTAGAGCTTGCTTTTGCATACTAATTGAACTCACATTATGATTTAATCTCAAGTTTTAAAATGATGAAGGCAAATTAGGTTAGCCCTTTAGCTTAAAAAGACCTCCTTTAATATTTAATTCCTTACTGAGCCAAGTTGAGCCTTTGACCTTTTTATTGTTTGATCAACACAATTCTCAACTTAACATGTTCTTACTATCATCATACCTGCATTAAGGAATGGAGTTTTATGATATGACAATAGGGTGGTTTATTTCAAAGTGTGGGGTAAGCAAGTAAAAAAAACTAAAAAAAAATGGTATTGCTATTTGGGGTTGAAATGCATACTTTGCACATTGTATTAAGAGTTGATTATTCTTTTCCTCTACATTTTAAGCTAGATGTTCCATGCAAGTTTATATTTTGTATATATATATTAAAAAAATGATGATAAAAAAATATATATATATATATACAAAATCCAGATATTTTCTAGCATTGGAGGAATGTTGACTCGTTATTTTTCTTGAAGTATGCAAGTATGTGAAGTATTAATGGATTGTGAGTATGCCATTTGAGGGAGTTATGAATTTCTTAGTAAGAGTATTGTCTAATTTAGATACTCCATTTCTTGACGCTCTAGCTTAAATGTCTTTTCTCACACCTTCACCTTAACCCCATTACATCCAAATAAAAGACCTTCGAATTATTTCTTGAGAAAATCAGTGAGGGAGATTGGATAATTAAGCAAGTTTATGGTAGTATGCAGTCATGAGTGGTTTGAGTGAATTAACCTTTGAAATCGAGTGAAACACTTAGAAGAGAGATGAGATTTGTATGTCTGGATTAATGAATGAGTTAAGAAAATCTTGATTGAAGGAAATTGCAATTATTTATGTCTGAGTCTTGAAGGATTTCATCTTATATGTTGGAATTATAGTTGAGGTTGTTTGAGTTTTTAATTTATGCCATGTGAATTTGCTTGAGGACAAGCAAAGTTGTAAGTGTGGGGTAGTTGTTTTATTAGTTTTTGTTATAGATTTGTGTCTTGTTTATGATGATAATTATTGTTTTATTTAGGTATTTTGTTAGTTTTTATCGGTTTGTTTAGTGTTTTCATTAATTTTGGTAGTTTTAGTTTATTTCAGTGTTTATGTTGTTTTTGATTTAGTTTTTAGTATGGTATTTATGTTTTGTTGGTTATTATTTATTTACTTTTTGTTTAAAGTTTGTTTGAAGTTTTGTTTTAGGTTAAAAAGCCAAGGAACCAAGACTGAAGGAAAAATGGACAGTAGCAGACACAGGCAGAGGACACGGCCAAGTCACTGGCCGTGTCCCATACCAAGCTAAAGATGGAAATCAGGCACACAGAGGAACAATGAAGCCCAGACACGGCCAAGACACGGCCAAGTCACCTTCACATGGCCGTGTCTCACTTAGTTCCAAAGCAAAAGAGAATTACATCTTCACAGAAGCAAACATAGGCAAGGGACACGGCCAAGTCAGTGGCCGTGTCCCTCCAAAATAGTCCAACACGGCCAAGTCAAGCTTCAACTGGCCGTGTCACTCAATCCAAGAAGAAAAGAAGGAATTCTAAGACAGAAGCGAACACATGCAAGGGACATGGCCAAGTCACTGGCCATGTCCCTCCAAAGAGCACTCACACGGCCAAGTCACATGCAACTTGGCTGTGTCTCTCATGAACCAAAGCCATAGCGAGTTTTTAAAGCGAACGATTCATATAAAAAGAAAAGAGAAGCTAGGGTTTGGGAGTGTTGACGATTTTGAAAGAGAATTGAGCCGTCCAAGAGTGAAGTTAGGGTTTTAACTTTGATTTCTTTGATTTTGATTACACTTTTGATTACTTTAGCTTAGATTAGATTGTTCTAGCAATTGAGACATCCTTCTTGCAAGATTTGATCAAGAGATTCTTCAGAGCTTCAAGGAGTTTGTAATTTGGTTTTGTTCTCGAACTTATTCTCTTTATTTTCATTGAAAATTGTATTAATGGATATTATTGTCTATTTTGATTTCTTTGAACATTAATGAGATGAATATGTTTGATTGCATCATGAACTAATTTGATCTAGTCTAGGGTTTGTATGGATCTGCTTATATTGTATGAATTGGTTATTCTCTTAGCTAATAATTTCTTTAGCCTTGATTGAATGAAATATTTTAATATATAATTGATTGGCCACCAATTATGTGTTTTAGGTATTAGATGATGGATTGAGAGATGAAGTCTAATGCTGGATCAATTCAATTAGGGACTTAGGTGAATTAGAGATATAACCTATTAAAAAGATTGTTTCAATTATAACGAGATTAGTTGCAAGAGGTTTGAATGCGAGAGCTTATTTCCTTGACTCAATTAATTAAGTTGTTTGAGATTTAATCTTTGAAATTAAATTAGTTAAGAGGAATAACCGTTCATACATATCAGTAGTAGAGAAGTGCAAACCCTAGACCTTTCTATCAAGTGAATCAAAACATCAGCTCTTGTTTACTTTTATTGTTTTAAACTTCAATTAAACTTTTTCATTAGTTAGCAATTTAAATTTATTCATTACTTGATACTTTTAATCTGAGAATCAATTAGCTACTTTAGCTTCCTTGTGAGACAACCTTGGGGCGATCACCTTTGCTACAGCTACCTCGTATACTTGCGAGTGACGTTTTGTGGTAGAGTTAATTCGAGCGCAGCAATCAACAAGGAACATCAATGGAAATATCAAATAAAGACATTTAACCAAATATACTGCAAACCCTAGACATGGGTATTTAGCTCAACATCATCAATTTATAACATTCATTCTACTCAATATAAAACAAATACAAATTGTTCATTGCAATATCAATTCTATTAATACAACAACAACAATAGAAATGAATTAAAAGAGAGAATAGAAAAACCCCTTGTGAAGATGCAAAGAGTAGGATTCCTAGTCTTCCTCCTAGCTCCACTTTGATATTTGATGATGAACTCAAGCCCTCTTCAATGGTTGATTCCCCTTTGCAATATGGAATGGAGCTTTCTCAAGTCACTAGCCCTTCAATGGATTCTGCCTTTGGAAGATGGAATGGAGCTTTCTCAAGTCACCAATCCCTTTAATGAAGCTTCTTCAACTTTCAAGAGCTTGTTAACCCAAATTATCCCAAAGAACATCAAAGATCTATTCAATGGAAGATGGAGAAAATGGAGAGGATGGAAATGGAGGTTGGAGGTGAAGGGACAAGGGAGAGTGTCACTCTCTCCCTCTCCCACATTTTTTTGCAGAATTTATTCAAGAACAACCAAGAACTCCCTCCAATTTCCTCTTCCTCTCCTTTTAATTCATTCAAAATACACACTCATGCCTTCCAACTCACACCAATTCACTTTGTTCCCCACTATTCTCTTGTTTAATATTTCTTTTGGCAACCACAAGGCCTTGTTCCCCACTTTGTTCCCTACTTCATGCAAAAGAAATCAAATGTATTCAGTGTGACATGGCCAAGCCAAGAGTGGCTTGGCCGTGTCTCTCAATTTTCCTTGGGACAAGGCCAAGCTTGTTGGCCGTGTCCCTCACTGGCTCTTTCTTTCTTTCTTTCTTTTCATTGGCTCAAGATGGGACACGGCCAAGCTTGTTCTTGGCTTGGCCGTGTCATGTGACACGGCCACAAGCTTGGCCGTGTCACTGAGTGTGTCTCTTCTTGCTTCTTCATTTTTGCCTTCTTTTCTTGGTTTCTTTGGTTTTACTCCTTGGATGAGACATGGCCAGAGGCTTGGCCGTGTCTCATGGCCATTTCATGCTCTGCCTTGTTCATTCTTTGAGGGACACGGCCAAGCCTAATTTGGCTTGGCCATGTCTTGCTTGGTTCATGCTTTTCTTGCACTGTTTTGATCTTCCAAGGGTGTTTTTGTACCTAAACCTAAAAACAACACTTTAAACACACTTAAAACAAAATTTAATCAAAACATCAACTAAAACACACATAAAATCATACTAAAAACTAGTACAAAAATGATCTAAACAAATACCCCATACTTAACTCCTTGCTTGTCTCCAAGCAATGCTAAAATCAAAACACACTAACAAGATGAATTTTGTTAAGTTCAAGAGTTATAAGTATGCATCAAGACTTCCCTATCCCTAAATCCGCAATCAATATTGAATCAAACAAAATCGACACCAATGCAATTAAGTGGCTTTCCATGCATAACCAATGTTGTCACTCCCTCACCAACTCTTACAAGTGTTTGATCATGGTGGTGTTTACACTCATAACAATCAATGAAAGATTATTACCATAGGCTTGCTTATCAATCAAATCTCCACCATAAAATTACAATCAAGGATCAATCAAAAGGTATTTATTGGGTTGTAATGGGGCTAAGGTAAAGGAATGATATTTAGGAAATGTGAGCTTGATCATTAAGTTCAAGAGCACTTTAAGAATGAAGTACCTGATCATATACATAACCCAACAATCCCAAACATCTTCCTCTCATCTACCCCTTGACATTAAAGAGCTTTTCAAGGGAACTCACTTATTAAATCTTGTAATGATACATTCCAATCCTTTCAACAAGAACAACAATTATTCTTATTCTTATTATATATTTTTTTATTTTTCTCTTTTTATTTTTTTTATTTTGCTATTTTTTATATTTTTTATATTTTTTTGTTTTGTAATCTTAAACCTACTAAATTTAACCCCACACTTAATTCAACACAACACTCAGTCATAAACACTCTTAAAATGCTCTTGACCTAATGAAAGGGTAAGAGTTAATCAACAAGGTTCAAGCTAATGGTGTTGTGAAAAAGAAAGAAAAGGAAAAATAAAATAGGCTCAAAATTGGCTAACTAAAGTTAAAGATAGGGTTGGTCTTTTTAAGCCAAAGTGAGTTCAACTAATTACCTTAATCATCTTGATGACTAATTGAAATTTTTATGTAATCTTAAAATGCATGTCAAAGCAAGTTCTAGCAATTCATCAATCAAAGATGTTCACCCACAACAATAATGATAAGTTGATGGCTCAATTCCTCACTAGGTTAATGGCAATGCAAGGAAAAACCAACAAAATTGACAATAAGCACCAATTCTACTCAATTCTCAAATTCATGCTTCAAAAATTCAAAGGTCATCTATCAACAATTTTTATAATAATTGAACTTTCTAAAACTCATTTATTCAAGGTAAAACATTATTAAACTTAAAAAGTAAAAACACAAAATGCACTACCCCACACTTAAAGATTCACATTGTCCTCAACGTGAGCATGCATAAACTAAAAGAGAGATTAGATGATACCTGATTTCCATCGTTTCCATATACAATGTGTAGGACTCCTTCCACCCATAATGCAATTGGAGTCTATGTGTGAAAGGATGAACAACATGCAACTTTGAAATGTACCCGATGTACGCCAACCCCTAAATAGTATTCCTTGAAGAGAACATGTCTCAAAGGGACATGTGAAGGTCGCCTCGGGGTGATCCTCCCGTGCTATAGGAACGTTGTTAAATCCTATTTCATTGTGCAGCATGGTTCTATCCATTGTATGCTCTTCTTCACCACCAAGAGTAGAGGAGATGATTTTTGGAAACTCTTTAAGTTCAACCAAGTTTGGTTGAATCACTTCTTCATCCACTTTAATAATGTCAAGCTCCCTCTCAACAACCTCAGCATCTAAAACTAGCTTACACTCCTCAAATTCTAAATTGGGCATTTCATGTTCTTCTTCTAAAGACATACCCATCTCAAGCTTATTTCCACTTTCTCCTTGGGAGTGCATTATATAGATGTTAGAAAGTTGCTTACCTTGCTCCTCTTCTTTTAGCCTACTTGGGAATGGAATTGGTTGCAAAGGATTCGGAGGTTCATACAAATGTGATGAAGTTGATGAGTCCAAATTCTCCTCCTCCTTTGATTGACTTTGTTTCTCCATGTTGGGCAGCATCTCCTCACCATTGTCTTCTTGATTAGTCCCTGCATCAAAGGAATCACAAAAATTGTTATATATCACTTGTTCACTCGTCAAATTTGTGATTACCTTGACTTGCTCCAATTGGCTAGGAAATTCCTCCTTTTGTTGTGCTTGGAGTTGATGTGCCAGTTGCCCAACTTGCATTTCCACCCTCTTCAATGATTCCTCCAAAGAATCAAACCTCTCGTTGCTCCCTTCCTGATTTTGTGTACTAATTTGAAGGTAAGCATTCAAATCATCTTCCACTGTGGATTTCTCGAATTGATCATGGTTTTGTGAGCTAATTTGAATGAAGGCATTCAAACTATCTTCCAAAGTGGGTTCCTTAAGTTTATCTTGATTTCGTGCGCTAGTTTGAATGAAGGCATTCAAACTATCTTTAAATATGGGTGTCTTAAGGTAATTTTGATTTGAATATTGCTCTTGAGAGTAAGAGTCTCTTTGGTAAGGTTGAAAAAAATTTGGAGGTGGAATGTGCTGCTGATTTTCCTAAGAAAAATTTGGTTGGCTTCCCCAGCTGGGAGTATAAGGATTGGAATATGTGTCATTTCTACCCATTTGCTGGAAACCTTGGTAGTCATATTCTTCATCTTGCCATTCTTGGTATCATCCAAAACCCATTGAACACGTGTTTGCACTATGGCCTACATTGCCACATGCTGCACATATCTCTTGGCGTGGCATAGGTGCTCTTCCTCTTGCATTTAGCACCTTAAGTTGATTCGTCAATTCTGCTAAATGCCATGCCATTTTAGAATCATTGTTCCTATCATAAACTCTCCCATGCCTTGAAAACTACATCTTTACACAAGGCACTTAGAAACTTAAAGAAAACAAATAATAAAAATTCAAACAAAACAAACAATTTAAAAGAAAAAAAACAAACAATTAAATAAAAAAAATATCAAACTATTACTACTACGACAGCCCTCCCCGGCAGCGGTGCCAAAAACTTGTTGCGCTCGAATTAAGTACTACTACAAAGCATCACTCGCAAGTATACGAGGTAGCTGTAGCAAAGGTGATCGCCCCAAGGTCGTTTCCCCAAGAAGGTGTGGTTCGTAATAGCTTGATTGACAAGTATTTAAATGCGGAAGTTTGTTGTGTTGGAATGGTACGAGAATGATTTAAATCTAAGATTAAGGAGTGTAGGGATTAATGTGTGAAGGTGATACAGGATCAAATCGATTCTTGGGAAGGTGCCTAGGGTTATAGGTCCATTCAATCAAAGCTCAATTCTCAATTGTCCATTAACATAACCTTGTAATTAATTTGTTCCTTAAGGTTAATTAGTCAATTACCAATCCATTAGTTCTCACATTCATGAATTGACAATGACAAATTCTTTTACATTACCAAATTAATAAACCCTAGATCTTATATTTTTAATTCATTCATAGGGTGGTCAATTATATAGTTCCGATATCGGATTTCACCTCTCGGTCCGTCATCCAATATTCAAAGATTAATAGGTAGCTAATCTATCAACCTAGCATTTAATATAATACAATCAACCAATCAACAAGGAACATCAATGGAAATATCAAATCAAGACATTCAACCCAATATACTACAAACCCTAGACATTGGTATTTAGCTCAACATCATCAATTTATAACATTCATTCAACTCAATATAAAACAAATACAAATTGTTCATTGCAATATCAATTCTATTAATACAACAACAACAATAGAAATGAATTAAAAGAGAGAATAGAAAACCCCTTGTGAAGATGCCAAGAGTAGGATTGCTAGTCTTCCTCCTAGCTCCACTTTGATATTTGATGAAGAACTCAAGCCCTCTTCAATGGTTGATTCCCCTTTGCAATATGGAATGGAGCTTTCTTAAGTCACCAAACCTTTGGATGAAGCTTTATCAAGTCACCAACCCTTCAATGGATTCTGCCTTTGGAAGATGGAATGGAGCTTTCTCAAGTCACCAATCCCTTCAATGAAGCTTCTTCAACCTTCAAGAGCTTGTTAACCCAAATTATTCCAAAAAACCTCAAAGATCTATTTAATGGAAGATGGAGAAAATGGAGAGGATGGAAATGGAGGTTGGAGGTAAAGGGACAAGGGAGAGTGTCACTCTCTCCCTCTCCCACATTTTTTTGCAGAATTTATTCAAGAACAACCAAGAACTCCCTCGAATTTCCTCTTCCTCTCCTTTTAATTCATTCAAAATACACACTCATGCCTTCCAACTCACACCAATTCACTTTGTTCCCCACTATTCTTTTGTTTAATATTTCTTTTGGCAAGCACAAGGCCTTGTTCCCCACTTTGTTCCCCACTTCTTGCAAAAGAAATCAAATGTATTCAGTGTGACATGGCCAAGCCAAGAGTGGCTTGGCGGTGTCTCTCAATCTTCCTTGGGACACGGCCAAGCTTGCTGACCGTGTCCCTCACTGGCTCTTTCTTTCTTTCTTTCTTTTCTTTGGTCATAAGGGGTGACACGGCCAAGCCAAGAGTAGCTTGGCCGTGTCTCATGTGACACAGCCACAAGCTTGGCCGTGTCATGTGAGTGTGTTTGCTTCTGCATATTTTCTTTCCTTCTTTGCTTGCTCCAAGGGACTTTGGCATGAAATGGGACACAGCCAAGCTTGCTGGCCGTGTCTTGTGACACGGCCAGTCGCTTGGCCATGTCACTGAGTGTGTCTGCTTCTGCTTGCTTCTTTTCCTTCTCTTCTTTGGCTCAAGATGGGACACGACCAAGCTTGTTCTTGGCTTGGCCATGTCATGTGACAAGGCCACAAGCTTGGCTGTGTCACTGAGTGTGTCTCTTCCTGCTTCTTCATTTTTGCTCTTCTTTTCTTGGTTTCTTTGGTTTTTCTCCTTGGATGAGACACGGCCAGAGGCTTGGCCGTGTCTCATTCCCGTGTCATGCTCTACCTTGTTCATTCTTTGACGGACACGGGCAAACCTAATTTGGCTTGGCTATGTCTTGCTTGGTTCATGCTTTTCTTGCACTGTTTTTATCTTCCAAGGGTGTTTTTGCACCTAAACCTAAAAACAACACTTTAAATACACTTAAAACAAAATTTAATCAAAACATCAACTAAAACACACATAAAATCATACTAAAAACTAGTACAAAAATTATCTAAACAATGAACTTCACCAAATCTTATCTATATCACATTTCCAATCTTAAAATTATAACATTTACATTAAAACAACACTAATTCATTTCATTACACTAGTTAACATTATCCATTTTAGAAACCCTAATTTTACATAACCAAACCCTAAATTCAAACTTCATCCAAACTTGCCCATATTTAATTTTCTACTATGGAATCATTGCATACATATATAAATAACACTAATTTCATGCATTACATCAACTTTAACCATTCACACCGAAAACCCTAAATCATACCTCACTTTTCCATAACCCTAAATTTTCATAACTTGTCCAATCAACCAACCAACCAACCTTCCATGTTATTTTCTTCATTTAAACATCAATTCTACTTATTTTTACAATTAAACATTATTTTCTCTCTCTCATAATCCAAACATAATCTTAAAAGAAAGAAAACCAAGCTTTAGAGAAGTGGTACTTACTTGAATCTTGGTTTTTCTTTTAAAAATCCACTTGAAATCTTCGATCTTTGGCCAATTTTTGGTGTCTGAAAGAGCTCTCTCTCTCTCTCTCTCTCTCTCTTCATTTTTGGCTAGCCATGGAGGAAGAAGAAGATGGTATATTTTCTTTTTTTGTTTCTTATTAATTTCTATCTATATATAATTAATTAGAAAATTAATTATTTAATTACTTTAAATCTCCACGAAGCACTCTTCCTATGACTTTTCTTTTTCTTTTATTTATTTATTTTATTTTTATTATTATCATCATCATCATCATCATCACCACCACCACCTTTTCCACTACCAATTTATATTTAATATATATATGTAGTATATTTTATGTATATATATATGCCATATATATGTTCCTAATATTTTGCTTATACTATTATGTACATATATATAATGTATATGTAATGTATGTTTAATGTATATAAATACTCATATACACATATAATGTGTATCTTATATACACATCAAACATACCTTATATGTATTATATATATACAATAAATATCCAAAATATACAATTAATAAATAATATGTATATACTATATATACACTAGGTATACATTAGGTATATACAACACCTATATCTCCAAATACTTATATAATTTCTCCAAAATCACGGATATTACAACAAATGCATATAACATGCCTCCCAAGCTAACAACTCTATTTGTTCTAAACAAATCCAAGTGAATGAGTTCTAAGGGTCTAGAAGTGCTTACAATCATTTTAGATTTGAATGAACTTTTATGTTGCTTACCAAATTACAAGGTTCACAAGTCCTATCTTTATCAAATTTTTCTTTAGGGAGACCATAAACTAGTTCTTCTTTACTAATGCAATGTAAGTGATTCATACTAGCATGTCCTAGTCTTCTATGCCAAAGCCAAGAATCATTACTAATGGTAATCAAACATTCAAATGCATTATTGAAATGTGAGTCAATTTTATATGTATTGCCAATTCTAACTCCTTTGAATAGTTCACCATTTGAATTGGTAACTTTGCATCCTTTAGAGTTAAAACTTACATCATATCCTTTATCACATAATTGAATTACACTAAGCAAATTATATTTCAATCCATCAACAAGCTAAACATTATCAATCATATTCTTACCAAGCATACCAATGGAACCAATGCCAATGATTTTACCTTTAGCATTATTACTAAAAATTACATTCCTCCATGTTTGTAAGTGAGTTTTGTAAAAAGCTTTGCATTACCCATAATATGTCTTAAACATCCACTATTCACAAGCCAAACATTTTCATTGATAGTGGATTTTAGGCATAACTACAAAATAACAATGTTCATCTTCTTTTAGGTACCCAAATGAAGTTGGGTCCTTAGGGGTTAGTAATAGAAGGGTCCTCTAACTTGAAATGAGCCTTCTTAATATAGCAAAATGTGCTCTTATGCCCAAGTTTCATACAATAAGTGCATTGATAAAAGGTTCTATACTTATGCACTTTCCTATTGAAATTTAATGAACCATGCACACAATTGCAAGTGTGTGTTGAATGAGATTGCGTTTGTGCATTTTTGTGTTTATGTACATGCCTTGTATACATGAATGAATGATTTTCTCTTGGAACTTTAGTTCTAGAGCCTTGTGAACCCAAAGTAATCCTTTTAGGATTTTTAGGTTTGGTTTGTGCATTAGTGCTCTTTACAACATCAATTACAAAATCAACACTAGATGTTTGTGTTGTTGAACCTCTAACAAATGTTGGTGCATTAGGTGAAGTGTTAGATGAGCCAATGAACCCTAAACCATGTTTCAAGGAGGGTGGTCTTTGATTATTGATCAATGTATCTAAGGCTTCTTTTCCCTTGTGAAATTTTAAAATTGACTCTTCAATTCATTTATTTCATCCTCTAACATTTTATTTTTTTATAACATTTTCTAAGCTATGTGAATTTTTAGTCATTTCATTAATTGATTTCAACAAGTTTTCATTTGAGGTCTTCAATTATAATGTAGATCTTTTCAAAGACACAAAATCCTTTTCTAACATGAAACAATTATCTTTATAAAATTTCATCTTAGAGAAATACTTTTCTATTCTAAGGTTCATATATTCAATCAAACCATTTTCATCTAAAGCATCATCAACATCATCATCATATGCAATTAAGTTTAAAGACGGAGTACTAACTTCATTGGAGTTATTATCATCTTCAATAGCCATGAGACATAGATTTGCAATTTCCTCCTCTTCTTCATCTTCTTCTTTACTTGAGGAATCATCATCCCATGTAGCATTGAGTGATATCTTCTTTTCTTTATCCCATTTCTTTTTGATTTTCAATTTGAAGTAATCCAATTTGATGTGACTGGATTTATCGCATATATAACATTTCACTTCATTCTTTTATCTTTCTCTTTGAAGGAAGATTTAGGAAATGTACCTTTGTTAGCTTGTAGTCTTCTCTTTCTCTTCTAATCACTTATCCTTTTGAATAGCATAGCCTATTCTTCTTCATCGTTACCATCTTCATCACTTGAGCTCTCAACTTCTTAAATGGCCTTGAGAGCTATTGCTTTCCTTTTCACTTTTTCTCCTTGTTCTTCTTCTCTTTTTGTGTGCAATTCAAAGGTGAGTAGTTTTCTGACTAGTTCATAGGTTCTCAAAGAGCTAAGATAATTAGCCTCTTCAATTGAAGAGGCTTCAGACTCAAATTTCTTCTTAGCTCTAGGTGCTCTTAAGATTTTTCTTTTGACATCATCTTGATCATATATCTTGCCATATTTCTTTAATTCGTTGACAATGGCAAGCAAGCAGTTTGTCATGTCATTGAATTTTTGTTGGGCTTCATCTTGAATAGCTCATACTCATGTACATACATTTGCTTCTTAGTGAGCCTCACTTGGGTAGTACTCTCATGATAGTTCTCAAGAGTTTTCCAAATATAATGTGCACAGCAAATGTTGGACAATCCCACCTTCTTCTCTTGATATTGAATTCATCAAGATGGAGGCTACCCTATTATTCTTGAATCAATCTCTCACTTTGGCACTTGACCAATGTGATTTAGGAAGAGGAACTTTGACACCATCAACTTCATGAGTAGGAGGCTTCCACTCATTTTCAACAAAATCCCAAAGCTCAATTCCTTCACTATCTAGGAATAAAAACATCTTTTATTTCCAATAAGAATAATCCCTTCCATCAAAATAGGGCCTAAGGAATGAATTTAGGTTTCCATGTGTAAAAGTGTTTGTTGGTGGAATGATGCCATTTTGGATCAAATTTTACAATTAAGTTTGAAGAAATTTACTAGCTTTAATACCAATTGTTGTCCTAAACTAGCAACCAAGAGGGGGGTGAATTGGTTGATATGAAGAGTGATGATAAATTTAAAATTCAAAAGCAAGAGATGAAGAGGATGTAGATGAAGATTGAGTAGAGTAGAGAAGAGAAAGAACACAAAGAGTTATAGTGGTTCGAATTTTACCTCAAACCTACATCCACTTCCTTAACAACTTTTTATTTTTCCACTAGTCTTGAATTTTTACAAGCTTAACTTTAACTTGGTGTTTTCCGTAGCTCATACCAAACTATTACAATGGCTTGAGATCAATCCTCACTACCCTTACAAGAGTTTTCCTAGGCTCACTCTCACAACCTAAGTGTTTCTAAGCTCACACACAAACTTTTGATGGTGTTTAATGCTCACACCCAACACTCCAAGATTTTAGGTTTTGATCATTAGATTAGATAATAAAAAATGTTGTTCAATGAAATTACAATAAAAACCAAAGTATTCTCTAACCACAAAAATGAAGTTTAATGTGGTATTTATAGAAACTTGGCTTAAACTAGCTGTTTAAAGTGGTTCCTACATGTTTAGAATTTGTCTAATTCGGTGGCTAGAGCTTGGTGTATAGTCGCTCTGCTCGATGGGCGGTCGCACGTTTCAAAAGCTATATGTAACTGCTAGTTCCAATGGTCAGATTTCATTGTCTGATAGAATCTAGCTTGCCCATACTTTTGTGTTGTGTAGTCTTCCGGCTCGGCGTGCAATCGCTCCATACAAAGTTATTATTGAATTAAAATTTCTTCATTCAAATTTTTGATTATCATATTTGGCGCTAAGATTCAAATATGCCAAACTTGTGCGGTTGCTCAGTTCTCCAAGGTGGTAGCACAAGGTTTTGAGCATCAAGGAAGCACCACGAGAGTTGGCCATAATCTCTACTTTCAATTTTAGATTTTTACGTCATTGTTACATGTGGTCACTTGGGTGTCTTGGATGGTCGTATGAGGTTCTAGCATCCTAATTTCACTACTCAGCAAGCATACGATCTTTTTTATGGAAATTGTGGACTTAGCTTAGTTGCCATAGGTGGCTTGTCTAGCTCAGTATCGAGCTGCACTGCATGCTTAGCTCGATTGTTCCATCAGGCTACTTTTAGCTCGATAGTTTGATTCTCTTAGCTTGGCAGTTCTATATCAAGCTCAGCACTCTATAGCTCGGCACTCTATATGTCCATTCCATTCTTTGCTTAGCAAGTCTGAATGTCAATTCAGTTATGTGCCCGTGTTGTATTTATATGACCGCTCAGTCATTCATTCAATGATAAAAATAAAGCTTGATTGTTCAACAATTTGAACACTCAGTTCCTAACATACTCTTCAGTCTAGTCACCATTTGGTTTAAGTTGCCAACCAACCCAAGAAGATATATAAGAGATGGAGGAAAGACCAAAAGAAAGGGCCAAATGTAAGAAATCTAGGGAACCATTTGATTGGCCCATGAAAACATAATTCAAAACTCTAAATTGTCATTTTGTCAAAGAGGGAACAAACTCTCCCTATTATGGATTTCTTGAATCTTGGATAAACCTAATTACTAATACACTAACTCTGGGTTTTGAAATTTTCCTTGATGTTAGGTTTAACTTTGATGATGTCAAGCTTACCTTGGAGATGGAGTAATATTTTGAAGACAATATGGAACCAAGTCTCTTTCAGATTTCCTACATAGAAGATGGGATGAAGTCATATCTCACCCACTTTATTTAGTCAACTACTTAGGTTCCCAACAATTAGTACTATAAGAGGAGTGTCGGCCCATTATCCCTAAGGTCAAAGTTTAGTGCAAGACCAAGTCAGATTCTATGCTTAAGTCCAGTTCAAAGTTCGAGTCCATAGAGTGTAGGTCATCTAATTCAAAGTCCAAGTCTACAGAGTCTAAGTCCTTCAGTTTAGAATTTGAATCTTTTGTTAGTCTTAAGTTATCTAATTCTAAATCCATTTGTAAAGATAACTCAAGGTTTCCATCTTTTAAGTATCTTCTAATGAGCATGATGGAGTGTTAAACATAAATGAGATTAATGAAGAAAAAGAAATCATAAATTTGGGAAAATTTGATGAACCAAAAATATACATAAATTGCATCATCATGCATTGAAAAATAAGGATTATAAGAAATTCTTGAAGATTTCAAAGATTATTTTGCATGGGAACCTAGTGATATGACAGGAATCGATCCATCAATTACAATCCACAAGATACCCACGTATGATCATGTGAAGCCCATCAAGTAGAAGCTGAGGAGATTGAAACCATAGTGGTCTTTAAAAATCAAGGAAGAAATAATTGACTTGCTCGAGAACAACTTCAACGAGCCCATCATGTACCCAAAATAGGTAGCCAACATTGTACTGGCTCCTAAAATGGATGGAAAGGTACACATTTATACATATTATAAAGATCTCAACAAAGCTTATCCCAAGGACAACTTTCCTTTACCACATATTGGGTTGATTATATGGCCAGATCAGAGGTGGTTTCATTAATTGATCTCTATGCTGGATAAAATAAAATTTTGGTCCACCCTTCAAAGAAAGAAAAGACAGACTTTATCATCCAATGTGGGTTGTACTGCTATAGGGTCATGCCTTTTGGTTTCAAGAATGTTGGGGCAACCTACTAGAGACTGGCCACCACTATCTTTCATGACATGATACACCAAGATGTAGAAGTTTATGTGGATGATATGGTTATCAAATCAAAAAGAGCAAAGCAGCATACAAAAGCATTAAGGCAGTTCTTCCTTGGACTCTACTAATACAATCTAAATCTTAATCCTGCCAAATGTATCTTTAGAGCAGCCTCAAGGGCATTTTTAGGACACATGGTTAGCCAATAGGGCATTAAGTTTGATCCTATAAAATCCAGGGCAACCTTGTATATGCCAGTGCTAAAGACAAAAAAAAATGAGGCATAAGAAGTTTTCCAGGATGTCTGCTTGACATCAGCCAATTCATCTCCCAATTAGTTGATGTCTATGGGCCAATCTTCACATTAGTTAAAAGGATACACCGACAAAATGGAATGACAAGTGCCAACAAGCTTTTGAATAAATTAAGTGATAATTGCCAGGCCCACTAGTCTTACAGCCCCTCAGACATGGAGATCCCTTGTTTTTTTATTTGTCATTTACTACAGAGATAATAAGAGCCGTGTTAGCTCAGTATGAAGAAGGAATAAGAAAAGAGTTTGCAATATACTACATCAGTAAAATGATATTAGCTTACAAGCTCAAGTATAATCAAATCAAGCTTCTATACTTTGCTCTAGTATGGGTTTGTTAGAAGTTATGGCATTATTTGGCCTCACATACTACCCATGTAATTGTTGACTAGAGCCCCTTGAAATTCTTTATAGAGATGTTAGTTTTGGATAGTAAAATGGCTCAATGGCTAGCAGTTCTGGCCACCTTTTAACTTGAAGTATGTTACTCACAAGGAAATCAAGGGGAGTGTAGTTGTTGACCAATTAGCAGCACCTCGATCTAAGATCACATTGATGAGCCTGAGTTTCCATATGAGGATATTTTTGCATATTTGAAATGAAATATAGGTCAATGTACTTTGATGGAGCCACCAATCATAGAGGTTATGGTGCTATAATTGTCCTAGTTACACATGAAGTGGAGCATATACCTTTTGGCAGTAAAATTAGCATTGGAAGCCACAAGCAATGACGCTAAGGATGTGTTGTGCTCGACTAATTACTACTACAAGCGACACTCTCAAGTATACGAGGTAATTGTAGCAACGGTGATCGCCCCAAGGTCGTATAACAAGGAAGGAATTATTTTGTCATAGTTTGATTAGCAAGAAAATTAAAAGAAAGAGTGTGATGCTTGAAGTAGTGGTGAAAAGCAATTAAAATTAAAGTAATATGTGTAATGGTTGTACAAGATTAATACAATTCTAGGAATGGTGCCTAGGGTTGTAAATCAATTTAATCAAAGCTTAACTCTTAAATTATCTATTAACATGACCTTCTATTTTAATTTGTTCCTTGAGTTTAATTAGTAATTACCAATTCATTAGTTTTCAGATTCATGAATTAACAACAACCAATTGTTTTGAAATTACAAATTAATAAACCATAGAACTTATATTTTTAATTCATTCTTAAGGTAGTTGATTGCATAATTCCAATATCAAATTTCTCCTCTCGGTCCTTCATTCGATATCTAGAGATCAATAGGTAGCTAATTTATCAACCTAACATTCAATCCAATTCAATCAACTAGTAACAAGGTATATTAATGGAAATATCAAATCAAGTCATTCAATCAAATATACTACAAACCCTAGGCATGAGTAATTTAGCTCATCATCATCAATTTAAAATAAATATTCATCTCAATATAAATCAAATCACAATTTTCCATTGAAATATTAATGTTCTTAACAAAGAATAACAATCTAGAAATGAATTAAAAGAGAGAATATAAAAACCCCTTTGAATATACTAAGAGTTGAACTTATAGTCTTCCTCCTAGCTCCACTTTGAATGTGATGAAGAACTAAAAATGTAACATCCAAAATTTTTTGAAAATTTCTAATTTTTGGAAAATTTGATAAAATAAATTATAATTTAAAAGGATAAATTAAATTAATAATTTTAAATGAAAAATGAAGGGATTTTAAATGAAAAAGTGGAATATATATATGATATATATCCAAAATATACATTACATATAAAAGTCAATACTTTTTAAAAGAAAAGGGTATTTTAGTAATTAAATCTTATAAATTCAAAATTAATAAAATAATTCAAAAACAAATTAATTTTGAATGGAAGAGAAAAATTAAGACTTTTAATTTATAAAAAAAATTAAATAATTAAATATTAAATTATTTTAATATATAGATGTGGTTAAAAAAATAAAAGAAAAAGAATATTAAAAGTCGTCATCTTCTTCTTCTTCAAGGACGTGGCTTCCATGGGAGCTTGAAGACCAAGTGTAGACCCTTAATTTTTGACCCAGTCTGGTCCAATATTAGTCCAAAATAATTTTTGTCTTGTCCTATATATTTTAATTAGTCTAAAATAATTTTTGTTATCTTAATTAAATAATATTTTCTTTAGTGTCTAATTTTTATTAATAAAAAATAAAAAATAAACAAAATAAATAAAAATAAAAATAAAAATCGGCGACGAAATAATTATCGCCGAAAATCAGCGCGGGACGAATGGTTGTGGGCCATTTCACCCGCAGCCTGCCGGCCATTTCACCCGTAGAAAAATTCTGCAGGAGAAATGACCAAAGCCATTTCGCCCGCAGGAGTTTCCTACGGGCGAAATGGCTTTGGTCATTTCTCCTGCAGAATTTTTCTACGGTCGAAATGGCCCGCAGGCCAATTCACCCCGCTGCCGCAGCCAACTGCGGCAATCTTTTTGCCAGCGCAATTTTTTCACAGCAGTTTTTTTCACTAGTGTAATTTATCCGCAACAGTTTTTTTTTTGCCAGCGAAATTTTTCCAACGTAAATTTTCTGAAGCCTAATACAATTAGGTTTCGGTTTCCTTTTCTCAATGAATGTTATATTCCATGAATAACAAAATTTAACCATAAAATCTTCTATAAATAAGGACTAAAACAACACAAAAAGGGATCGAAAAATTGGACGAAAATTGGGAGGAAAGATTGAGACCAAAATTGAGGAGGAAAAGCTTTGAATCAATCTGATTTTTTTTAGAGAGCAAACAAACTATTCAATTGAACAAAGGCAGTAAAGCTTGTCTTTGTTCTTGTTCATCCAAGAAGTGATTTTTGGTCGAACCAAGAAACGAAGATATGAATTTCTTTATTTGTTTCATTAATTCACAGTAGCTTCATCATTCAAAAATCTTAAAAATTGTTTTTGTATCTTCAAAATCTCAAAACCCTAATTTGCCTTCAATTTCTTCAAAACCATTAATTAAATCTGTTTCTTTCCGAAAACCCTAAAAAATATCTTTTTTGTTTCTTAAATCATTTTGTTTATTTTCATAAAGTTTCATAAAATTGTCAATTGTTTTTCCAAATTCTAAAATCTAATGCATTCACCGAAACCCTAATTCTAAAATTCTAAAACCCTAATTCAACCCCAAAACTAAAAACAGTGAACTCTAACTGCCTTAAAACCTTAAACCCTAATTTTTCTAAACCCTAATCCTTTAAAACTTTAAAAACCATATAAATCTAAATGTTATAATTCTACAAGGCAAGTAAATGTAAATCATAAATCTAAATGTTTTAAAATGTCCAAATCCTAGTTTCATGATTTCACTTCTCAAACACTAATTTGGTTAATCAAAGAACTTTATCAACCTCTTAAATTCTAAAACTTTGCTCCATTTCAATTCTTTTAAAATTTACGGTAGCTTGAACCCATAAATTCCAAAACCCTAAACACATGAAATAAAGAATCTTAAATAGAATCAGTAGCCCTAATTTGAATCTTTATTTGCCTTATTCAATTTTATATTTGATTATGCTTTAATTTACTTTCAATGCTTTGTGGATTTATTTAAGTTCGATGCTTGATTTATTTAGTTTATCATGGATGAATGCTTATTTTATATTTTGATTGATATGCTTGATGAATGATTTATTTATTATGAATGTTTTTTTTACTTTTATCGACTTATTTAGATTTCCAAATGTTGTGAGAGGTATGTTTCCACTTTGTGGGTACCTCATTAGTTAAATATCATGTAATTTAAATTGATTTTATATTTTAGACCAATGTAAAGTACATGTTTCTACCTTTCGGTGGGTGTCCTATTTAAGCATGGGATGTAAGGACATGTTTCCATCCTCGGATGGGTATCCATTTATTTACTTTGTTTGGACATTATTTTGATTTTTTAATATATCGATGCTTTATTTTAATTATTGTGTGTAATATGGATAATGTTGTTATATTTAAGAATTTTATAATATT
Organism: Garcia nutans; assembly: GCA_947685225.1. NCBI lineage: Eukaryota > Viridiplantae > Streptophyta > Magnoliopsida > Malpighiales > Euphorbiaceae > Garcia > Garcia nutans. The sequence goes on from CANTUV010000013.1 coordinate 8,794,690, forward strand.
AAGACCTGTAAAGGAGGCCGGTTCCAATGAACCGGGCGTTGTGGGGGTGCTGGGCCATTTCTCACCTTCCCCACACGTACCCAACTTTTCGAACCCATTAGGGGGTTGGGGATTCCTTAGGAATCTAGTCATCCACCCCTTTCTTTTTTCCTGCCTATCCGGATGGCGACTCCATTTCTCCGTACTTAGGTCTGTGTTCTCTAAGGCCCCGAGCCTAAACAGTGCTGAATTCGCAAGAACCATTCCACCGGGAGTGGGGGCGAAAATCCCTGCTCACAGTGGCGACTCCACTGGGGATAAGAGAAGTTGATTCCGTTGGTCTTTATATTATCCTATTCTTTCTTATAATGATATTATCCATTGCAACATATTAGATTGCATCGTGTGCGTGAGTTAGGATGCCCGTGTTACCCGTGTTGTGTTATGTAAGGGACACCATACTTTCATTGAAGGTATGGAGATCGAGTATGGCATAACCACTCATAGCCTCGTACCTTTTGGTATATACTTGCTATGGGAACCTAAGCCTTTTAACCCAAAGACTAAAGCTCATGTAATTGGCCTAGCTACTTTCCTCAGGTTTTACCCCAAATGCATGTTGTTTGACTATGGTTAGTTTATCTTAATCTAAATCAAGGCTTATTTGGTTTGCTCTTTTTCTAATATGACCTAAGTACATTGTAAGCTCAAAATAATTTTCTCTCTAAATCCAAAAGACCAAAGCTATTTTCAAAATTTTTCAAGATGGTCTTTGGACATAAATCTTTTCTAAAAACAAATCAAAAATTCTTTTGCTCATGGCCCAAATACTAAGCCCAAAATCCATTTTTTTCTAAAATCATTTTACAATGGGCTTAGAAACAAAATTACTTTTAACCTTTTCTTACAAAGAGCTTGCAAATTATTTAGGTCAATTATGAAATACCAAAAATCAATTGTGAGCCTAGTTTAAGAATAATTAATCATCGGCTTGTTTTTGGCATGAATCATTAGTTACTTTTTTCAAGTGAGAAATCTATTTATAATAAACCTCTTAATTTAGTTTTAATCCAATATAGCATAAAAGCTACTATAGTTGGTTAAATGGATTAAAACCCAATTAATGGGAATTATTATGAGTTGATTTCCATTTTTGAAAATATAACCATTGGTTGAAACGTCCAAGGGAATTATTCAAAAATAAGATACCCCATGTTGGTATTTTGTTAGCCATATACCTAGGAAAAGAGACTCGCCATTCGTGTGTGGATATTATAAGGTTGGAAGGAACGTCCTATTTGTACTTGTTTTTGTTTATTGTTTGTGCATACATGCATGCATGCATACATTTGCATCTCATATCATTAATCATTTCTGGCTCATAGACCTGAAGTATTAAGAGCGTACAACGATATCACCTACAACATTGATTTTTTGATTTAAGTGCTTCATTGGGAGGATGGATGCAAACCAGCTAAGGGATATAATTGATGAAGTTGTCAAAGCTAGGATGGCCGAGCTACGAGATCAATTGGTTGAAATTATGAGGACCCAGTTGATTGAAATTCTAGAGATCATAAAAAATACTAAGGCAGCATCCGTGGAGAACATGTTCACTAGTAGAGATCGAATGAAAAATGAGGGACCAATCCCTATTCTACGAGACCAACCAAACCAGTGGAAAAGGTCAAGAGGAAAGAGAGAAGAACCATTTATTTGCAAAATGGAATTATTAGCCTAACAATCAAAATGCACAAAAGGAAGCTAATGTTAATGCCACCGGTCAAGGAGGAATGAGGCAGTTTTCAGAATTGGGGAAGCCACTATCTTGGGTTTTTAATAAGTTACAAAAGAAGGGATTGTTACAACCCTTAACTCCTCGACCTTTGCCAAATCCTTTAGCCCCAAAATTTAATATTAAGGCTTTTGTCAATTTCATCAAACTCAAGGACATGAAACCGATAGATGTACCCGATTGAAGCATGAGATCCAAAATCTAATTGACGGTGGTAAGCTGCCTAAACCTGATAAGCCCAACACTAAGAATAAGCCTCTGCCTAAAATTGGAAGGGCGCCACCTCTTGCAACCTTCATGAAGAGTTTTATCTTGTCATCTCATCATGATATGGAGAGAGAAGTTGCTAAAGAGGATGTACTACTAAACAAGTTTGGGTTAACTGTGGATGATGAAGCAATGATCTTTAATGATGGAAAAAATCCTTGCCCTTGATATGTCTAAATAAATGAAGTATCTTTGAAGCCAACTCAATGGACCTTCCTTAGCTTGAATGTTGCTTTTCAATTTTACTTTCTTTAATATTTAATTGGAACAATCTTGTTTTTCGAATATAAATTTGTTTGAATAAAATACTTTTATCAAAAATTTTGTTGGTCTTTGTTCATTTTGGTGCTCAACCGATGAGGAATCTAGCTTGATGTTCATAAATTAATGTATCTATGCATCATGATTCGAATGACTTTACTAGATAAGGGAATTGTTCTATAGCATTGAGTTGTGTATGCTTACTTAGAGAGGGCTCCTGCATAATTATCTTTGTCTAGGTCTTAGTCAGTCTTAGAACATGTTTTGACAAACTTTCGAGGCGAAATTGAACTCTGCTTATTTAAGGGAGAGATGATCTAGGCATTGTTTGATGAGCCAACAACTAGTATCCACCCAATTAGATATCAATCCCTAGTTGTCCCTTTGAGCCTTCATAAAATTTTAGCTTTCTTTTCATTGGCTTACAAACCCCAAAAACCTACCCTGAGCTGTTATGATACATTTGACAAGTCTTATGATCACTATTATGAAGAGGCAAGAAGATCAAAGAAAGCAATGATTAGTCAAGATCATGAGGATAGTTGAAGTTCTCAAGACCATAAAGATAGTTGAAGTTCTCAAGACCATAAGGGTAGTTGATGTTTTTAAGACCATAAGGGTAGTTGGAGTTCTTCTAATATCTCAAATATATCAAGATAACATCAAAGTAACAAATGATTTATCCCTGTTAAAGGAGATTGATACCACTCCACTCATCCATTATTGGAAGCCCAAGTTAGTACAAACAAGACAACTCTTTTAGAGCTAGAACAAAAAAAACAAAAATAAAAGAAAAGAGACAAAAAAAAAAGAAAAAAAAAGATAAAAGAAAGATAAAACCTAAAAAGGTAGTTCGGAAAGCCAACTGAGTTCTCTTTTACCTGAGACAACAAAAGGTTTTCATTTGGTTTATAAGGACAGTTCGACTTGAATTGGTCCAACCCAACTAAAGATTCGATCAAAATCAGAGAAAAAGGAGAAGGACCATCCAGTTCTTGAAACTTCTATATTTAACAGTCCTATAAGGAAGAAGGACAAAATGATAAAATACTGAAAGAAAGAAAAGAAAAAAAGAAAAGAAAGAAAAGGGAGAAGAAGAAAAGAAACGAATTTGGGAACCAAACTTTTTGCAAGGGCAAAAACTGTCCTAATCAAGATCCAGATTAATGCCAAGAAGATAGAAGGAATTTGGAGTCTAGCAAGATTGCCTCCAAGCTACCTAAAATTCAAACAAGAAATTTATAGTGTGAGGGTTTGTCCATTGTGTCACATCAACTCCTATCTCAAAATGGCCTTCATTTTAACCTGTGTCCCTCATAGACCCCATTTCAAGCCTATCAAAGACTTGTTGATCTCTCTTGGTAGGTAGAGTCTATTAGTGGAGATAGTTTGGATGAGCATGCATATGAGATAGACAATATTTAAACTCAATGAGACCTTTGGCCAAGTAATGTGTATGTACCTATCTGAAGTGCAATAATTCTTGCTTAAATAGAAATAATTCCTGAGTTTAGTATGGTAACTAGGGTTTTCATGTTATAGATATGTTAATTTGGAAAAATCAAGTCCTGAGGTACATTGACATTAACTTGGCAAAGCCAACATTTGATTTCAAAATCAAAATTCAAAAAATATAAAAAAATATTTTTGTCATACAAAGCCTTCAAGCTAAGGGGAGTATGTTGAACTATCAAATCTCCAAAGGACACATTGGGCAAAGGAAATGATTATTGGCAAAGTTATGAAGAAACTACCAACCAACATGCTAAAATATAATTTAAAATGGATGTATCTCTACTATTTGGGGCCTCCTTTATTCATATTTTCAACATCTCAAAGATAAAGCCATAAATATTTAGCATCCTGTCATTCTGGAGCAAGGACTGAATAAGCATCTCAAAGGAGTCAATGAGAACACTTCTGTTGATCACCTCAGTCTGTGAGTCGATGAAACGGCCGTAAGTATTATTCATGCATATCATGCATACATGAGCATACCATATCGCACTTTTTTTGTCTTGTATTTGTCTATTCCTTGTCAAAGTAAACAAGGAATACCCTGCGAGGTAAACAATCAAAAGAAGATATCAAATCAGGGGGCATGGAAAGCCCATTGCTTGAGAAAGCTCCAGTAATTTTGCAAAGAGAAGAAATGTGTACTTGTGCGAAGAACTAGACAACAAAAACATCAATCAAAGCTTGCATGGAAAAAATCTTTGGTTTGAGCCTACACAGTGGGCAAAGTTTCTCCTTTTTAATTTTTTCAATTTATATATCGAATATTTTCAAACTCACTTGTATTTTGCCACGCTAGGGGCAAGGAGAAGTTATGAGGGCCAACTAAAAATAGCTGAATTTTTGCGAAAGGAAGAACAAAAGAATGGAACAACAAGTTAAGCCAGAATCCTCAACTAATAAAAGGTCAATCAAATCGAATTCAAATCTTGAGTCAAAGTACCCATTTTAGGATTGAGTATCCAAATCCAGTATAGGATCGAGTATCCAAGTCCAGTTAGGATCGAGTATCTCAATCCAATTTAGGATCGAGTGTCCAAATCCAGTTTACTATCGAGTATCCAAATCCAGTTTAGGATCGAGTATCCAAGTCCAGTTAGGATTGAGTGTCCCAATCCAATTTAGGATCTAGTATCCAAATCCTATTTAGGATCGAGTATCCCAATCCAGTTAGGATCGAGTATCCCAATCCAATTTAGGATCGAGTATCCAAATCCAGATTAGGATCGAGTATATGAATCTAGTTAGGATCGAGTATCCAAGTCTAGTTTAGGATCGAGTATCTGAATCTAGTTAGGATCAAGTATCCCAATCCAATTTAGGATCGAGTATCCAAGTCCAGTTAGGATCGAGTATCCCAATCCCAGTTTAGGATCGAGTATCCAAGTCCAGTTAGGATCGAGTATCCCAAGTCCAGTTAGGATCGAGTATCCCAATCCTAGTTTAGGGTCGAGTATCCCAATCAAATTTAGGATCAAGTATCCCAATCCAATTTAGGATCAAGTATCCAAATCCAATTTAGGATCGAGTATCCCAATCCAGTTAGCATCAAATATCCCAATCCAATTTAGGATCGAGTATCCAAATCCAGTTAGGATCGAGTATCCAAATCCAGTTAGGATCGAGTATCCAAATCCATTTTAGGATCGAGTATCCCAATCCAATTTAGGATATTGTATCCCAATCCAGTTAGGATTGTGTATCCAATCCAATTTAGGATCAAGTATCCAAATCCAGTTAGGATCGAGTATCCAAATCCAGTTTAGGATCGAGTATCCAAATTCAGTTAGGATCGAGTATCCAAGTCTAGTTTAGGATCGAGTATCCAAATCTCTCAGGTCCAGAACCCAAAACCTCAACTGTCTCAAAAATTAAGTCTTATTGCTTTTCACTCTATTTCACTAAAGTCTCAGATCATTCAAGCAGGGGGCAAACTGTAGACCCTTAATTTTTGACCCAATCAGGTCCAATATTAGTCCAAAATAATTTTTGTGTTGTCCAATATATTTTAATTAGTCCAAAATAATTTTTGTTATCTTAATTAAATAATATTTGCTTTAGTATCTAATTTTTACTAATAATAAATAAATAAATAAAAATAAAAATAAAAATAAAAATAAAAATGGGCGATGAAAAAATCATCGCCAAAAATCAGTGCAAGACGAATGGCCGTGGGCCATTTCGCCAGTAGGAATCCTGCGGGAAAAATGGCCCGCAGGCCAATTCGCCCCCACTGCTGTAGCCAACTGCGGCAGCATTTTTGCCAGCATAATTTTTTCGCAGCAGTTTTTTTTTCCAGCAAAATTTTTCCGACGCAAATTTTCTGAAACCTAATACAATTAGGTTTCGCTTTTCATTTCTTAATGAATGTTATATTCCATGAATAACAAAATTTAACCATAAAATCTTCTATAAATAAGGACTAAAATAACGCAAAAAGGGATAAAAAAATTGGACGGAAATTGGGAGGAAAGATTGAGACCGAAACAAGGAGGAAAAGCTTTGAATCAATTTGATTTTTTTTTAGAGAGCAAACAAACTATTCAATTCAACAAAGGCAGCAAAGCTTGTCTTTGTTCTTGTTCATCCAAGAAGTGATTTTTGGTGGAACCAACAAACAGGTATGAATTTCTTTATTTGTTTCATTAATTCACAGTAGCTTCATCATTCAAAAATCTTAAAAATTGTTTTTGTTTCTTCAAAATCTCAAAACCCTAATTTGCCTTCCAATTCTTCAAAACCATAAATTAAATCAGTTTCTTTCCAAAAACCCTAAAAAATATTTTTTTTTCTATAAACCTTAAATCATTTTGTTTATTTTCATAAAGTTTCATAAAATTATCAATTGTTTTTCCAAATTCTAAAATCTAATGCATTCACTGAAACCCTAATTCTAAAATACTAAAACCCTAATTCAAACCCAAAACCAAAAACAGTGAACCCTAACTCCCTTAAAACCTTAAACCCTAATCCTTTAAAACTTTAAAAACCATATAAATCTAAATGTTATAATTCTACACAGTAAGTAAATGTAAATCATAAATCTAAATGTTTTAAAATGTCCAAACCCTAGTTTCATGATTTCACTTTTCAAATACTAATTTGGTTAATCGAAGAACTTTATCAACCTCTTAAATTCTAAAACTTTGGTCCATTTCAATTCTTTTAAAATTTACAGTAGCTTGAACCCATAAATTCCAAAACCCTAAACACATGAAATAAAGAATCTTAAATAGAATCAGTAGCCCTAATTTGAATCTTTATTTGCCTTATTCAATTTTATGTTTGATTATGCTTTAATTTACTTTCAATACTTTGTTGATTTATTTAAGTTCGATGCTTGAATTATTTAGTTTATTATGGATGAATGCTTATTTTATATTTTGACTGATATCTTTGATGAATGATTTATTTATTATGAATGGTTATTTACTTTTATCGACTTATTTAGATTTCCAAATGTTGTAAGAGGTATGTTTCCACTTTGTGGGTACCTCATTAGTTAAATATCATGTAATTTAAATTGATTTTATATTTTAGACCAATGTAAAGGACATGTTTCTACCTTTTGGTGGGTGTCCTATTCAGGCATGGGATGTAAGGACATGTTTCCATCCTCGGATGGGTGTCCATTTATTTGCTTTGTTTGGATATTGTTTTGATTGTTTAATATATCGATGATTTATTTTAATTATTATGTGTAATATGGATAATATTGTTATATTTAAGAATTTTATAATATTAAGACCTGTAAAGGAGGCCGGTTCCAATGAACCGGGCGTTGTCGGGGTGCTGGGCCATTTCTCACCTTCCCCACACGTATCCAACTTTTCGAACCCATTAGGGGATTGAGAATTCCTTAGGAATCGAGTCATCCACCCCTTTCTTTTTCCCGGCCCGTCCGTGTGGCGACTCCATTTTTTTCAGACTTAGGTTCGTGTTCTCTAAGGCCCCGAGTCTAAACAGTGCCGAAGTTGCAAGAACCATTCCATCGGGAGTGAGACCGAAAATCCCCGCTCACACCAAGGATTTTACTTCTTCCATACTCCATAAATTGAAGGAATTAACAAGTTTCAAGTGGATTTTTGGTGATTTCCACCAAAATTAGTAAGTTTTCATCTTTTCCTTGAATTCTATGGAAGATGAGATTATGTGAGTTTTGAGATTTTGATGTAGTATGTTATAATTGTTGGAATTGGTGTGTATGATGTTATTTTGGGTAGTTAACAATGATTCTAAGGTTAGATTGAAGAGATGATGGAGTTTGGTTAAAGAATGGTGATGAGAGAGAATTTAGGATTATGGATTTTTGGGGTTTTGAAAACATAAATTTTAATTGTTCAAATTGTTTCCAAATGAGTTGTTTTGATTCATAAACAAGTGTTTTAAAGTCAAATATTGGATTTGAGTTTGAGAATGGAAGTGGAGATTTAGGGTTTTGGAAAAGTGATTTTCCAAAGTGGTTGAATTGTGTGATTTTATTTGTTTAAGCATGTTATTTAGTGTTAAAAGTGATAAAAATAAGCTTGGAATGAGTAATGGATTGTGTTGGAATGGAAAACCTTCAATGGGGGAAGGATATGCCATTTTTGAGATTTTGTGTATAAGAGTGTATTTTTATAATGTAAATAATTTAAATGCATTAAAATATGTTTTTAATAATATAAATAAACTTAAAACACTAATTTAATTGTAGTAGAATGGAATTCCAATGTTGAAGTAAGGAAAGGCTAAATTTTTGGAAATTTGTAGGAGTGATGTGTAATTATGGTTTAATGTTGGAAATGCCATTAAATGTGATACTAAATGATTATTTGTTATCACATTTTGGTTAGGCATTGAGGGAGGTTGATTTGCTTCATCCATGTGGTGAAGGGCAAGTTAGAAAGATTGGATTGAAGGTTGTTTTTAGCTTGCTTTGGGTTGCTAGTGGAGGTATGTACAAACTTTGAATATAATGTCTATATTTGCATAACATTTGGACTTAACATATTTTGGTTGAAAAATGTGTTAAGCTACTTGGTTCATTGATTGTGTATGAATAATATGCTATGGCATGTGTAATGTCATATATGTGTTAAATGCATTATGAAAAACCATTGATAATGGCTAATTTGTGTAACATGTGAAATATGCATATTATGTGAAAATACCCAAAGTAATTGGGTAATGTGTTGTGAATGCAAAAATGAGATATATGTAATACTAAAATGAATTGATATAGATAAAAATGAGAAAAGTGAGAAAAGTGAGAAAAATGAAAAAGATGTGAAAAATGAGAAAAGTGAGAAAAAAATGTGAAAATAAGGCAATGTGCCTAGATTGAATATGTGAAAATGAGAAAGAGATTAATAATGAGAAATATGACTAAATTGTGTGCCTAGTATGTTATTCAATTTTCAGAGTTCTAGGTTTGGCAGCATGCCTCTAATTGCCTACGGGCTATACGCTGGAATGGTGAAAAGACTGGGTCGTAAGCCAGGCTAGCTGATAAATATGATGTTTTTAGGGTGAAAAGACTGGGTCATAAGCCTCAAAAACAGTAGCAGTCTAGCCAGGTTGAGGACCAAGATACTGGGGCCAAAGGGTCTAGCCGGGTTGACGTCCAAGAGACTAGGGCTGTTACATTATCCTTGGATATATTGCCTATGGAGCTAGACACATGGTGTCATTATGGACCAAAGCAGTAACTCTGAAATTTGAATATCATAGTAGATCCTTTTTGGGCCCATGCTTGTCTTTATTTTAATATGAAATGTTTGAAAAATATAAGAAAATGGATTGATGTGACATCTATATGCATTATGCATTGGCATTGCATTGAGTTACATTGTTATTATCAAAGTTTGTACCACTAGGCTTCGGCTTAGCGCTATTGTTTCTATCGCACAGGTGACAGAGTAGACCCAGCTGAGCCAAATAGTTCTTCTAGACCAGGTCGAGTCTAGACTTGTAGTTGAGCTTGTTGTGTTGCTATCAAGATTAAAAATACTGCCAGCAACATGTATATATTTTTATGTTATTATGCATTTTTGAGTTTTATGCATAATATATTATGTTTTGGATTTTACATATTGTATATTATAATGAATATTTGGGTCAATGTATTTGAAATGGGAAAGTAAGTGTGTTTTAAATTATATATATCTATATGTAAAAATGTTTGAGAAACTTGGTGAAATTGAGAAGTATGGTTGAGATGGTGATTGGAAATTATTTGGGAGTGTTTTCTTTTTTGCAGGTTATGTTTTGATAAATTTTGGGATATCCAAAATACAGACAAAACTCTGGCGAATTTTTTCTAGAGATTTATATATATTATTTATTTTGGGTTCTTATAATAAGTAAAGAATATTTATATTCTATTTAATTTTTATATATTTAGAATTTGAAATTTTAAATTGAAAATATAAAAAATTTTATTAAACCAATCTGTGACATTTTTGTACCGTATATGCGTATTTTACATATGCTGGAAATATATAAAGTACGTATATAGGGTATAAGGGTGTTACGAAAAAGCCTTCTTCAATCAATGGCTCTCCTATTAAAAGATGGAATGGTCACTCTCTCAAGCCCCCAACTCCTCAATCAAGCTTTCTTCAAACCCTAACCTTCACAAGAGCTTGCTCACCCAATTTTATCCCAAAAATGTCAAAGATCTTGTTTATGGAAGAAATGGAAGATGAAGATGAAGGAGATGTTCTTGGTCTCTCTCAAGACCAAGAACAAGATAATGAACAAAAAGAGAACTCCCTTTCCTAGCTCCAAAACGTGTATATGCATCCCCTCTCCCATTCTTTTTAATTTCTCAAGACACAACTGTAGATCCTTAATTTTTGACCCAATCCGGTCCAATATGTTTTATTTAGTACTAAATGATTTTTGTAGTCTAATTGGTCAAAAATAATTTTTATTTTAGTATCTAATTTTTATTAAAAAAATAAAAATAAACAAATAAAAGTCAAAAAATAAAAATAAAAATAAAAATCGGCTTTGAAAAAAACGGTGACGAAAAAATCGTCGCGCGGGCCCGTGGGCATTTCGCCAGCAGATTTTTTCTGCGGGCGAAATGGCTGCTCGCAGGATTTTCCTGTGAGCGAAATGGCACACACCATTTCGCCCGCAGGAAAATCCTGCTGGTGAAATGGTCACCGGCAGGAATTTCCTGCAGACGACGCCCGCTCCTCGCCCACTGCCGCAATTTCCTGCAGCAGATTTTTTCACTAGCGCATTTTTTCCTGCAGCGCAATTTTTTCGACGCAAATTTTTCAAAACCTAATTCAATTAGGTTTTGGTTTCCTTTTCTTATCAACATTACTTGTCATGATTAATTAGGAATAAACCATATGAAACCTCTATAAATAAGGACCAAAGGCAATCAAATAGGGGGGACACAAAATTGGATAGTAGCTTGAAAAAGTGGAACCAAATCCGTGAAGGAAAAGGAGCAATTGAATTTGATATTTATTCTGAAATAGCAGAGACACGATTGAAGCAATTCAAAAGGCAGTAATTGTCTTTGTTTTAATTCATCCAAGAAGAATTATTTTTGGAGAAACTACCAAAAAGAGGTATGTGTTAATTGTTGTATTTATTTTTTTATAGTAGCTAAACTATGAAATTGTGTCTTTCAAAATAAAAAACCCTAGGATTTTAATTTATTTTTTCCAAAGTTAAAAACACTAATACGTTACTTTATTTTCCAAAAAGACTTAAAATTGTTATTTTTACCTCTTTAAAATCTTAAAACCCTAATTAAACATATTTTTCAACAAAACCAAAATTTGATTCTGTTTCTTTCAAAATTTTAAACTTGGTTATGTTTCTTCCAAAAAGCCATAAAAAACATCTTTTCTATTTATAAAAACTTTAATCTGTTTGTTTAAATTCATAAAACCTCATGAAATCATCAAATTGTCTTTCTAAACCCTAATTAAAATTCATCACCCAAGACCCTAATTTTAAATCCTAAAACCCTAATTCAACTTCTAAACCTAAAATATTAAACTCTAACTCCTTTAAAACCTTAAACCCTAACTTTTTCTAAACCTTAATCCTTTAAAACATTAAAAACCATGAAAACATAAATATTTTAAATTTACACAGTAAGCTTAAAATCATCATTTAAAACCATGAATCAAAAGTATTTTAAAGTGTATAAAACCCTAGTTTCATGATTTCACCATTCAAACCTTAATTTGTTTAATCAAAGATTCCTACCAACCTTTTAAAACATAAAACCACAATCTATTTTAATTCCATAAAAAAAGTCACAATAGCCTAATTTTATAAAATCTAAATCCTTAAACACATGTAATAATGAGCCTTAAATGGAAATAGTAGCTTTTTATTTGCCTTATTCAATTCTATATTTGATTATGCTTTGATTTATTTTATATGCTTTAATTTATTTAACTTTAATACTTGGTTTATTTAATTTATCATGGATGGATGTTTACTTTCTATTTAATACCTTTGATGAATGATTTGTTTATGTTGAATGGTTATTTACTTTTATCAATTTATTTAGACTTCCAAATGTTGTAAGAGGTATGTTTCCACTTGGTGGGCACCTCATTAGTTAAATATCATGCAATTTAATTTGCTTTTCTATTTTAGAACCTATGTAAAGGGCATGTTTCTATCTTTCGGTGGGTGTCCTATTTAGGCATGTGATGTAAGGACATGTTTCCATCCTTAGATGGGTGTCCATTTATTTGTTTTGCTTGGACCTTACTTTGATTTTAATATATTGATGCTTTCTTTTAATTATTGTGTGTAATATGGATAATGTTGTTATATTTAAGAATTTTATAATATTAAGACCTGTAAAGGAGGCCGGTTCCAATGAACCGGGTGTTGTAGGGGTGCTGGGCCATTTCTCACCTTCCCCACATATACCTAACTTTTCGAACCCATTAGGGGGTTGGGGATTCCTTAGGAATCGAGTCATCCACCTCTTTCTTTTTTCCTGGCCCGTCCGGGTGGCGACTCCATTTTCTCTGGACCTAGGTCTGTGTTCTCTAAGACCCTGAGCCTAACAGTGCCGAAGTCACAAGAACCATTCCACTGGGAGTGGGGGGCAAAAATCCCCGCTCACAGTGGTGACTCCACTGGGGATAAGAGAAGTTGATTCCGTTTGTCTTTATATTATTCTATTCTTTCTTATAATTATATTATCCATTGCATCATATTAGTTTGCATCATGTGCGTAAGTTAGGACGCCCGTGTTACCCATGTTATGTTATGTAAGGGATACCATACTTTCACTTAAGGTATGGAGATCGAGCATGGCATAACCACTCATAGCCTCGTACCATTTGGTATATACTTGCTATGGGAACCTAAGCCTTTTAACCCAAAGACTAAAGCTCATGTAATTGGGCTAGTTACTTTCCTTAGGTTTTTACCCCAAATGCATGTTGTTTGACTATGGTTAGCTTATCTTGGTCTAAATCATGGCTTATTTGGTTTGTTCTTTTTCTAATATGACCTAAGTATATTGTAAGCTCAAAATAAACTTTTCTTTAAAGTCCAAAAGACCAAAGCTATTTTCAAAATTTTTTTTCAAGTTGGTCTTTGGACATAAGGCTCTTCTAAAAATAAATCAAACATTCTTTGGCCCATGGCCCAAATACTAAGCCCATCCATTTTTCTAAAATCTTTTACAATGGGCTTAGAAACAAAACTATTTTCACCCAATCTTCTCTTACAAAGAGCTTGCAAAAATATTTAGGTCAATTATGAAACGCCAAAAATTAATTGTGGGCCTAGTTTACACTAAGAATAAATTAACCATGGGCTTGTTTTTGGCATGAACCATTAGTTACCTTTTTCAAGTGAGAAATCTATTTATAATAAACCTCTTAATTTCGTTTTAATCCAGCATAGCATAAAAGCTACTTTAGTTGGTTGAATGGATTAAAATCTAATTAATAGGAATTATCATGGATTGATTTCCATTTTTGAAAATATAACTATTGGTTGAAACGTCCGAGGGAATTATTCGAAAGTAAGATACCCCATGTTGGTATTTTGTTAACCATATACCTAGGAAAAGGGACTCGCCATTCGTGTGTGGATGTTATAAGGTTGGAAGGAACGTCCTATTTATCCTTATTTGTTGATTGTTTGTGCACATATACATACATGCATACATTTGCATCTCATATCATTGATCCTCTCTGGCTCACAGCCCTGGATTACGATAGTTCTAAAGCTTACAACAATCTGACCTACGCCGAAGATGAAGTATCTAGCAATTACTCAATCACTTGCTCACATAAAACAATGGAGCCCGAACAAATTCAAAGGATGGTGGATGAGGCCCTCAATGCCAAGATAGAAGAAATCAATGAGGCCCCAGCTAAGACCATGAAGAACCAGTTGACTGCAATCTTAGAGAACCATGTTGAGGCATATGCTAGCACTAAGAAACCTGTAACACCCCATCTTAGCTTATGTTCATAGACCAAGATGGAATGCTATTTTGTGATATTCGAGTCTTGGTTCTATACTTAGTCAATTTATAATACACATTTTACAAAAATTTTGCCAGAGTTTCCCCTATAATTGATGGTCCCAAGTGTCGCCAAAACTGATTTTTTTATTAAAAATATTTTTTTTATCTCAACCAATCAATCTCAAACACTTTTATAGTCGACCTCCTTATATCCTCCACCAAACCTGCATTAAAATTTCACACTTCTACACACACATCCATACATACTAATTCATACCAACATACAGTAATTAATATATTTAGCACACATACTTTGGTCTTTTACTAGTCATACATACAATTCTTAGTTTATGCTAACATATGTACATGCCATTCTAGTTATATTACTTATAATAAATTTCTACCCAAAAGTTGGCAACACCAGCTGCTCGGGACACTACAGAAAATAGCTTTTCGCTCAACCTACTAGTTTAGAAAAGAAAACTAAACTCGCTAAGTGTTTGCTTAGTGGGTACTTAAATCATTGCATTAATAAATAAATTAAAAGAGTAATTAAAAACATGCATTTGAATACTTTAAATAAAGGAATAAGATCTAAACATAATGATAAAAGATTAAATCCCATATTCTGAATTTAGAAATTACTCATTTTGCTTTTATCAATTTAGGTGCTCTACTGGTTAAACAGAACGTCAGCGGATAAGGAAGGGTAATGATAAACATATCTCATCATGATCATATTTCATTATCTTTCATCATAATTCTTGCACATGTGCCAATGGCCATTATCATTGAATCATTGATCATGTCATTGTAATCATCGGCCTTCAGCCGGAATATCATATCATGTCTTAAACAGTACTGCAGAAATAATATGATGCATCATATCCTTATCTCAAAGGTTCTGACATACCAAGTAGAGCATAAATAATTTATTAATTACTTTGGTCATGATATTCAATAAGTCATGATTGTTCCATAATGCATATATTACTAGGATAACTTCTCATGATGCCTTTTTGATTATTCCAAACCCCTTTCGTGTCATTTTAAAGTATATAACATCAATCTATATCATAATATTCAAGTTTTAGCACATTTATAAAAATGACCAAATGAATAGTAGCGCGGCGCGCAAAATCAGCGACGCAATGGCGCGCGACTACTACATGATAAAATCTGTTTTTACTGCTGAAAATCAGTCAACTTTAGCAACAGTTTTGACCAAGTAAACAAACTTATTTTTGGCTGAAATTTTGCAGGAAAACCCATTCATAAGTTGACTAAATGCATGTAAATTTTCATCAAAAATTTCCTTCGTTTGCCCCCTCAACGGACTGCCCAAAATGAAAGCTGCAGAATGGTGCCCAAAAGGGGACCATTCGGCCCAACTTTCAAAACTTGAGGGGAATTCATTTTTTTCTTGAAAATTGAGTTTTAGACTCCTTTTTTCATGCCATGGAAGGACTAAAGGTCCCTCTTTCGAAAATCAAACCAAAGAGATGACTAAAAGTTAGTCAAAGTTTATGGACAATTAACACAAATTGGGCTAGTTTGTTTTATTTTTTTATTCTCTTCACCATCAATTAACTACAAATGACTAGAAGGCACTTTCCCACATATTTACCACACATAATAACATCATTTCAAAGCCATTTCAAAAGTCCCATAATGCAAAATATATGAATTAATTGAAAAGAGCAATGATATAAGTACCAAACCTTAATTCTTTTAATTCCCCTTTGCTTTTCCTTCTTCTCCTTCCTTAATCTTTGTTTCTCTTTCTTTTATTTATTTAAAACCCAAGCCCTTGGACTTTATTTTAATTATATTTTGGCCCCTCAACCTCCTTGTGCTGTAATTTTATGGTCTAAGGTGTGAAAAGACCAAAATACCCTCCGGCGATTACTCTTTCGTAACTTTTAAACTGCGCACTTCCGCCGAATGCTGTGGTACACTTTTGACTCAGCTTTTCCTCTACTTTTCATTTTTGAGATCCATTATTACTTTTGAGACACTTTTGAAAATGACCATAATGCTCCTGGTCAAAATCCCCTATATCTTCCAAACCGTGCGTTTTCGGGAAAAACCGTGTCGCGCCGTTGCTACCTGATTTTTCTCTACTTTCAGGAGTCTGTTATATGCACTATTAAGGACCTCCGGAACAACTTTTGGTAATTACAGTCACCTCCACAAAACTTTGCAATCTTTTCAAATAGGTCCTTTCAGTTCTACAGAACTTCCCTTCACTTCACGCTCTTGAGTAGCTTCTCGGGATGGTTCCTCTTACTGTACATGGACGTACTGTACATATGTATAAGTTAGGTCATGACATTTCTTCCCCTCTAAAATTTAGGCTTCGTCCCGAAGCTGGTCAGTTGTAAACAAGTGCGGGTATTGCTGCTTCATAGTTTCTTCTCTTTCCCAGGTTACCTCTTCTACCTTATGATTTCTCCACAATACCTTAACCAGAGGAATTTTCTTATTTCTCAATTCTTTAACCACTTGTGCCAAATCCTCTTCATAAGTCAAGTCGGGCTGGACCTCTATATCTCCAAAATTTGGATCTATTTCCTTTGTCGTAAATTGAGGTCTTTTTGTGTTGGCAGATACTTCAAGCTTTTGTGATCCGTATAAATGTAGCATTTTTCTCCATACAGGTAATGTCTCCATGTCTTGAATGCCAATACAATTGCTGCCAATTCTAAATTGTGTGTTGGATAATTCTTCTCGTATGGTTTAAGTTGCATGAGTACACAACCTAGGCCAATGTGTGATGCAACGCTGTATATCACAACGTCCTTACCGGACACTGGTTACGTGAGTATTGGGGCATTTGTTAGCTTTTCTTTCAGTTTCTCAAAGCTTCTTTGACATTAATCTGTTCACTGAAATCTAACATTCTTCTGAAGCAACTTGGTCATTGGGGTGGCGATAATGGAAAATCCTTTCACAAATCGTCGATAGTATCCTGCCAATCCTAGGAAACTTCTCACTTCTGTTACTGTCCTTGGTGGTTTCCAATCCAAAATAGCTTCTATTTTCTTAGGATCCACTCTGATGCCCTCAGCAGATACAATGTGTCCCAAGAATGTCACTTCTTCCAGCCAAAATTCACACTTACTGAGCTTGGCATATAGTTGTTTTTCTCTCAATGTTTGTAATACAATGCGGAGGTGTCGATCGTGCTCTTCTTTGTTCTTTGAATAAACAAGAATGTCATCTATAAACACCACTTTGAATTGGTCGAGGTACGGATGGAAAATTTGATTCATCAAATCCATAAATACTGCTGGTGCGTTTGAAAGTCCAAAAGGTATTACAAGAAACTCATAATGTCCGTACCGAGTTCTGAAAGTAGTCTTTGGAATGTCCTCCTCCTTAATTGGCAGCTGATGGTATCCCGATCGGAGATCTATCTTTGAAAATACATTGGCTCCTTTGAGTTGATCGAATAAATTGTCAATGCATGGTAGTGGATACTTGTTCTTGATTGTGAGCTTATTCAACTGTCAATAATCCACGCATAGCCTTAAGGATCCATCCTTCTTCTTGATGAAAAGTACCGGTGCGCCCCATGGGGAAACGCTTGATTGTATAAAGCCTTTGTTGAGTCACTCTTGTAATTGCGTCTTCAATTCCTTGAGTTCCACTGGTGCCATTCGGTATGGGGCAATCGACATTGGTGCAGCTCCCGGATAAACATCTATGGTGAATTCCACTTCTCTCTTAGGTGGTAGTCCGGGTACCTCATCTAGGAAAACATCGGGAAAATCACGCACCGTCGGTATGTCTTGGATCTTAGTAGCATCTTTCTTTGCTTCCATGGCGATTACTAGATATGCCTCGCATCCCTTTTGTATTAGCTTCCTTGCCGTCACTGCTGATATTACGTTGTTCAAATAGTCGCCTCTTTTTCCGACTGCTGTCACTTCCTCTCCGCGAGGGGTATGGAGCATCACTCTTTTCTTCTCACAGTCAACTATTGCTTTATGCTTTGCTAACCAGTTCATTCCTAAAATTACGTCAAATTCCCGAAATGGTAATTCCATCAAATTTCCAGGAAATACGTTTTCGTGTATCTCTATAGGGCATTCTTTGATTACTTTGTTCGTAACTACTTCATCTCCTATAGGGTTTGTAACTAGTATACCGGACTTGACATATTCTACCGGTAATCCTTCTAAATTCTCAATATGCATGCATATGTACGAATGTGTGGATCCGGGATCAATTAAAGCATGTATAGGTTTGCTGAACATATAAAACGTACCAACAATGACGTCCGGTGCTTCTTCTTCTTCTCAGGTTCTCATCGCATATACCCTTGCTGGTGCACTTGTACTAGGCTGGTTAACAGTATTTGATTGTGCCCTTTGAAAGTTTGGATTACCTCCTCTTCCTCTGCCTCGGCCTCTGCCAAAGGTAGGCTGTGACCTCTCCATTGGTGTAGAGGTATTCATCTGTATTTTAGGGCAGTTCACCTTTATATGGTCTAGTGCTCCACATTCCCAGTATCCTTCGGTTAAATACCAACATTCGCCTCCATGTCTTCGTCCGCAATGCTCACATAGAGGAAAAGTATATCCTTCAAAACCCATGTTTCTTCCAAATCCTCCATTAATTCCTAGATTGTTACTTCTTCCTCTGCCTCTACTTAATCCTCTTCCGAAGCCTCTTCCAAACGACCCCGGTGCACTGGCTACAGATGTTTGATAACTCATACCTCGACCTAACCTCTGATTCTGAAATTGCCAGCCTTGTTGCATAGAACCACTTCCTCCCCTGAATATCTTTTGGGCTTGCTGAGGTCCTTCCGGGCCTCGAGTTTGCGTCCTTTTTTGCTGCATGCGCTGATGCCTATTCCTCTCATCCACTTGTACTTTCTCAACATCCAAAGCCTTTGCAACAAGCTTGGAAAATTCTGATATATCTATGGCTACCAATTGCACTTTGATTTCATTGTTTAATCCTTCTAAGAATCTCTAGCATCTTTCCTGTTTCGTATCTATCATTCTCCTCGCGTACTTACTAAGATGAGTGAACTCTTTTTCATACTCGGATACCGTCATTCTTCCTTGCTTTAAGTACGTGAATTCATTCCTTTTTGCGTTTAAGTACACCTCGGTGATATATCTCTTCTTAAACTCAGTTTGGAAAAATTCCCACGTCTGCTGTTCTGGTGACACGCGCTGCTGTGTAGTCTCCCACCAAATGTATGCTTCTTTAACCAAAAGAGATGTGGCACAAATAAATCTTTCCTCTGGCGTGCACCTTAATTGATCCAACGCTCTAATGGTACTATCTAACCAGTATTCTGCTTCCTCAGATCCTTCTTCCCTACTGGCTTTAAATTCCTTAGCCCCATACTTCCTTAATTTCTCAATTGGGGGCTTTCTCTCTCTTTAGGCAGCAGCAGGTACCATTCCTGCCATTTGTTGAAATGCTGCTGCCATCTGTCGTAAATAAGCATCGGGGCCTTCCGTGGCAGCCGCTGCTGGTTGTGGCATAGTTCCAAGACTCTCCTCTACATTCGTAGGCACGATGGCACGTGACTTGACCTCCTCATCTACGGCTCTCTGTGATTCAACTTCTTGCGACATTCTACAATCATGTACGTGTATATCATAATAAAGATAGCAGCTGGTTTGGCTTGGCATATTAAATTTCCTATATGGCATGTACATAGATAAATTCCAATCATAATTTCAGATCATACACTTAATATAAACATAACCTTATTTATTCACATAATCGCGTTTTCATACATATTTAACATACATCATCACATACTCCTACTTATGGTCTATATTACATCTATGTACAGAAAAATGGCCTATATTAGTTTGTTACTTGTCCGGCCTATTTATATCTATTTACAACAAAATGGCCTATCTATTGTTGCATTTTTATCCGCCTATATACATAACCCAAAGGGGTAGCAAAATCATCAGCCCATCACAGCTCAATAAGTAGGAGCTAGGGGAGAGGTAGCACTATCTGAAGCATGCTCCATCGGATCCGGATCTACCTCGTTAGACTGAACACTAGGAAGGTTACGAGGGAGTTCGTCCATTCTATCCTGTAACATCTCTACCCTTCCTTGCAAGATCCTAGCCAAACCATTCACATTCTCAAGCTCTACTGTAGTTTGCCTCTTATCCACTTGTAACGCCCTAACATCTTCCATCAAGAGCCTACTATTATCCAGGGCTAACACTAAGTCTTCCCGGTCCTGGAGTGTCCAGTCTCTCAACTGATCTATTACTACCTCTTGCTCCTCCTGTTTCCCTTTCATTCTAACTAATTCTTCTTTTAACTCTGCTATTTCTCGCTCTCTGGCTTCCATTTTAATTTTCTAGCGCAGATTCTCCTTCCCCAATTCAAAAAGCTTCTTATCTATGGCTTGTTTCTCACTTGTGCTGGCCCGAGAATAAGGTTTAGGACCTAAAACCAATTTAGTTGGTTGCTTCAAATCACTCATCCTCACTCCTGTTCTCAACACCACAATATCACTAATAAGCATCATAAACATACACATCAGCTTATTAAAATTCCCTTCTTAAACCTATGTGTCATGCATTCACAGTTTGATTCAACTAACTACCTAGAATTGACTAAACTAATGCTTTGATACCACTAAATGTAACACCCCATCTTAGCTTATGTTCATAGACAAAGATGGAATGCTATTTTGTGATATTCGAGTCTTGGTTCTATACTTAGTCAATTTATAATAAACATTTTACAAAAATTTTGCCAGAGTTTCCCCTATAATTGGTGGTCCTAAGTGTCGCCAAAACTGATTTTTTTTATTAAAAACATTTTTTTATCTCAACCAATCAATCTCAAACACTTCTATAGTCGACCTCCTTATAACCTCCACCAAACCTGCATTAAAATTTCACACTTCTACACACACATCCATATATACTAATTCATACCAACATACAGTAATTAATATACTTAGCACACATACTTTGTTCTTTTACTAGTCATACATACAATTCTTAGTTTACGCTAACATATGTACATGCCATTCTAGTTATATTACTTATAATAAATTTCTACCCAAAAGTTGCCAACACCAGCTGCTCGGGATACTGCAGAAAATAGCTTCTCGCTCAACCTACGAGTTTAGAAAAGAAAACTAAACTCGCTAAGTGTTTGCTTAGTGGGTACTTAAATCATTGCATTAAATAAATAAATTAAAAGAGTAATTAAAAACATGCATTTGAATACTTTAAATAAAGGAATAAGATCTAAACATAATGATAAAAGATTAAATCCCATATTCTGAATTTAGAAATTACTCATTTTGCTTTTATCAATTTAGGTGCTCTACTGGTTTAACAGAACGTCAGCGAATAAGGAAGGGTCATGATAAACATATCTCGTCATGATCATATTTCATTATCTTTCATCATAATTCTTGCATATGTGCCAATGGCCATTATCATTGAATCATTGATCATGTCATTGTAATCATCGGCCTTCAGCCGGAATATCATATCATGTCATAAGCAGTACTGCAGTAATAATATAATGCATCATATCCTTATCTCAAAGGTTCTGACATACCAAGTAGAGCATAAATAATTTATTAATTACTTTGGTCATGATATTCAATAAGTCATGATTTTTCCATAATGCATATATTACTAGGATAACTTCTCATGATGCCTTTCTGATTATTCCAAACCCCTTTCGTGTCATTTTAAATGATATAACATCAATCTATATCATAATATTCAAGTTTTAACACATTTAGAAAAATGACCAAATGAATAGTAGCACGGCGCGTAAAATCGGCGACGCAATGGCGCGCAACTACTACATGATAAAATCTGTTTTTACTACTGAAAATAGTCAACTTTAGTAACAGTTTTGACCTAGTAAACAAACTTATTTTTACTGCAATTTTGCAGGAAAACCCCTTCATAAGTTAACTAATTGCATGTAAACTTTCGTCGAAAAATTCCTTCATTTACCCCTCAACGGGCTGCCCAAAATGAAAGCTACAAAATGGTGCCCAAAAGGGACCATTCGGTCCAACTTTCAAAACTTGAGGGGAATTCATTTTTTTCTTGAAAAATTGAGTTTTAGACTCCTTTTTTGATGCCATGGAAGGACTAAAGGTCCCTCTTTCAAAAATCAAACCAAAGAGATGACTAAAAGTTAGTCAAAGTTTATGGACAATTAATACAAATTGGGCTAGTTTGTTTTATTTTTTTATTCTCTTCACCATCAATTAACTACAAATGACTAGAAGGCACTTTCCCACATATTTACCACACATAATAACATCATTTCAAAGCCATTTCAAAAGTCCCATAATGCAAAATATATGAATTAATTGAAAAGAGCAATGATTTAAGTACCAAACCTTAATTCTTTTAATTCCCCTTTTCTTTTCCTTCTTCTCCTTCCTTAATCTTTGTTTCTCCTTCAAGAAATTTAAGAACACAACCTTAAACATAAACCTTAGAAATTTAGAACAATAAGCTTGTAATATCCTCATGTATACCTTAAAAGTTTTGATTATGTTATTGTTATATATTGGATTGAATATATGTGTTAAATTACAAGAGAAAAGAAGTTGGGAAAAGAATGTATAGGTATTTGTGTTTTGAGAAGAAAAGAGGGTGTATAGAGAAGTGTATATGTTGTTTATATGGTTGTATAACTAACATATACATTGGTCAAAAGGGTTGGTCAATACAAGATGATATTTATTTGTGGCATGTGAAATTATATATATGGGTATATATGAGACAAAAGATTAATTAAATGGATGAAGGGCATGGAGGTAATTTTCTTTGGTTAAGTTGCATGGTGGAGATTAAAAGAAGAAAAGTGGTTGACTTGTTGGTATTTTCTTCTTTCTTTCTTGAAGAGGTCGGCCATTGAAGAAGAGAAAGAGCTAGGGAGGTGTTTGAAGTTCTATAATCAAATTGAAGAAGGAATCAAGGGTTTTGGTTAGAGATTTGTGGAATTTCTTCATTTAAGGTAAGTTTTCTCTTGATTTCTCTTGTTCTATTTGGAATTTTGTTTGAGTTTGATGGAGTGTGTTTGTGTATGGTGTGTGTAAAAGTGTTGAAATGGAATTAAAGATAAGAAGCTAGGTTGGTGTTGGTAATGGAAGAGTAAGAGTTGTGTTTAGTGAATTTTTTTTCTGTTTTACAATTAGTAAAGGCTGTGACTTGTATGATTTTTAATTAATTATAGAAAAATGTTCTTGAAGTGAATTTTTGATATGTTGTGCCTCTATGAGTCTAGAATGACTGAAAAATATGTTGATTCGATTTTGGAATGGTTATGAGTTTAGAAAGATTATTTTTATTAGACCTGTTCCAGCAGGTACCTTAACTGAGACAGCTATATTTCGGGATTTTTAATAAAATGTAGAAAAATCATATCCAATTGAATTTTGGATATGTTGTTGCTTAGTGAGTCTAGTATTTGAGAAAAATAATTTGGAACCACGTTGATTGAATTTGATTTATGGAATTCACAAAGTTCAGAACTGCTGCCAGGATGCAGGGCAATTGGGGCAGTCTGGTTAGGTGAACTATTTGACCAAGATTTTGTGTTCAGTTTGATCTGAAATTTTAAAGGAATGATTTTAAGATGCAAAACTAAATTCTTTAAAAATTTTAGAATTTTTAGTCAAGTAGATTATTTTATACAATTTTTCAAAATAAGGATAAAATGGAGTCTTAAACCAGAATGTACTATTCATATGGTCATTTTGCTAATATTCCTTTTGGATTAGATTGTGAAGAGGTTGAATTGCCCTAACCGTGTCCCTCAAGTGGTGCTGCCCGTGTCCCTCAAAGGTTTTGAAGAGATTGGGTTGCATTAACCTAAATGTGGAGAATTCTTGGAAAGAAAAGAAATGTATAGATTGATGGGACTAGTTCTTGAGGTAAGTACCAATACATATGATTGTATTTAATTACATAATTTGAGGCTTAACACATTTGTTTGCAAATGTGTTAAGTGATCTATTATATTGTTAACATAATTGGACTAAGGTGATGATTGAATGATGTGAAGGATGTGAAGATCATTAACAAGGTAAAAATAAACCCTATTTGATTGTATATCCTTATATGTCTTTGAACATTAACACATTGGGATGAAAGTGTTAAATAAGCTATTATATTGTGAATGTAAATGAAGAATATATATAAAGGATGAAATATGAAATGGGAAAGGTAGGAAGAAATGAGGATCATTCTTAAGGTATGTGCAATTTGTTATGATAAATGCTCTAGTAATGAATGATGTTAATGTGTTTTGAGAAGTGAGAAAATGTTATGTTATATGCATTGTGAATCTTGTGTATGGCAATGTATTATATGAATAATATACTTTGAAATGTGATATCAATGATGCTATATGTATCATATGGATTGAGATATGATATGATATGAAGCCATTGTGATTGGCTATGATAATTCAATTGAAAGAGATAAGGCATGTTGGCCTAATTGATGATGAGAATGATAATGAAATAATAAATGAAGTGTTTGTTTAATATGTTATTCAGTTTCAGAGTTCTGGATTTGGGTGGCATGCCTAAGAAATGATGAAAGGTAACAGTCTTGCCGGGTTGAGGATCTCCTCATATGTGTTGAGTTGATGGTCCAAGAGACTGGGTCTATTACACTATGAGAATTGTGAATATGAGATATATGATTTGTAACAGTCTTGCCGGGTTGAGGATCTCCTCATATGTGTTGAGTTGATGGTCCAAGAGACTGGGTCTGTTACACTATGAGAATTGTGAATATGAGATATATGATTTGTAACAGTCTTGCCGGGTTGAGGATCTCCTCATATGTGTTGAGTTGATGGTCCAAGAGACTGGGTCTGTTACACTATCCATGGATAGAGATACATGTATATACATTGCCTACGGGCGTGATGATTGTGACTATGAACCAAAGCAGTAACTCTGAACTTTGAATAACATATTAGTGTTTTGGGCCCGAGTCTGTCTTTATTGTCAATGTGAAATGCAAGTATTGAAATATTGATTGTGAGTATTAATAATGAATTATGCTTGGTGAATTGTGAATAATATAATGTTATTAAGTGTAATATGTAAATGAATTGTGGTTGATGATAAAGGTTGTCTTTATTGGAAATATGATTTATGATTTATATGATATGTAAATTGTGTATTGCAATAATGAGTGATATGATGTGTAATGTGTGTATTGCAATAATGAGTGTATGATATGTAATGTGTGTATTGCAATAATAATTGGTATGATATGTAAAGTGTGTATTGCAATAATGGTTGGTGTGGTATATATATAATGTAGGGGTATTAATATATTGGTTTTGAGTATTGGTGATGCATTGGGGTTGGTGATAATATTATGTATATATATACATCATATATGAAATTAGCTAGGATATATTAAAGATAAAATTAAAAAGAAAAGAAGATATGATAAGAACTAATTATATATTGAATCGATGTATCATTATATATCAATACTTCTATACTATATGTTTATTTTTTATATTTGGACTACTAAGCTCTCGGGCTTAGCGCGAGTGTTTATTCGCGCAGGTATATAGATGGAAGATATGAAGTCTTTTGTTATGCCACAAGAAGAGTAAAGTTTGTCGAGACCAACTAGAGGGTAATGCATACATGTATAAATTTTAATTATGATGTATTTCTGACGAGAGAGTATTTATATGTATAAATGAAGTTTTAATAAAGATAATGATTTTGTAAATGTTATTTAAATTAATGTATTATGGTTTGAACTCTGTTACAGGTTTTTAAAAGGTAACGAAAAGTGACATCCTTATACTTTATATATTTACTGTATGTATACTAGGTATACGCATAGTACTTATATAGGGTATCGGGGTGTTACAAAGCTACCCTCCAAATTCATATGAATTTCTACCTAAATTAACCATCTCTCATCATTAATCAACATATTTTTCCATTAAAATCATTTTGTAACCATCCTACAAACTTTCCCCAAATTCAACCTTTATGAACCTTAACTTAGATCTCTTAAAATAGCCAACAATTTTTGAAATTCAAGGTACAAATAAAACCCCTTACCTTAAAGTCTTATTCTCCACCAAAGTTTGCAACCAAAAATAACTACTTGAAAAAAATCTCTCTCCTTTCCCTTTCTCTTCTATTCGGCCAAAGCAAGAAAAAATGAGAGCTCTTGGCTTTTATTTTTTTGCTATTCTCTCCTCCAAATGGCAGCTAAGAGAGGTTAAGATGTGTTGGTGTAAGTGTTGGTTTCCCATTGGTACACTTAAGTGGGAAAATGGCTAATTTTCATTGGTCCAAATCTCTTTCTTTTATTTATTTAAAACCCAAGCCCTTGGACTTTCTTTTAATTATATTTTGGCCCCTCAACCTCCTTGTGCTGTAATTTTATGGTCTAAGGTGTGAAAAAACCAAAATACCCTCCAGCGATTACTCGTTCGTAACTTTTAAACTGCGCACTTTCGCCGAATGTTGTGGTACACTTTTTGACTCAGTTTTTCCTCTACTTTTCATTTTTGAGATCCATTATTACTTTCGAGATACTTTTGAAAATGACCATAATGCCCCTGGTCAAAATCCCCTATATCTTCCAAACCGTGCATTTTCGGAAAAAACTTTGTCGCGCCGTTGCTACCCGATTTTTCTCTACTTTCCATTTCAGGAGTCTATTATATGCACTATTAAGGACCTCCGGAACAACTTTTGGTAATTACAGTCACCTCCACAAAATTTTGCAATCTTTTCAAATAGGTCCTTTCAGTTCTACAGAACTTCCCTTCACTTCGCGCTCTTGAGTAGCTTCTCAGGATGGTTCCTCTTATTGTACATGGACGTACTGTACATATGTATAAGTTGGGTCATGACAAAACCAAAGGACAAAGGGAAGACCAAAGTTAGTGAAGTGGTTTTTGATGATGAAAAGGTGATAATTGATGATGATGATGATTGGGCTCAATACTACCAAGATGTTCAAGAGAAGAAGAAAGAACCGAAAGTCGCTGAGAAAGCAACTATTGAAAAGATCGAGACATCCGATGTTGAAAAGTTGATTGCTGATTTAGAAATGAAATTTGAGAAGAAGCTGAAAACCGAAGAGATGTCTGAGATCGACAAACTATTTGAACATAATGAAGAGGTCCCTTATAAATTCAAGATGCCTTCCTTTGCTAAGCACAATGGCACCGGAAATCCTCATCTTCACGTGAAGCAATACATCACTGCCATGCAGTTTGCCCAAGCTATGAAGGCTCAAACCCTAACGTACTTTATGCTCTCATTGGACCCTGTTGTCCAAAATTGGTTCAATACCTTAGATGATGGAACACAAAAGAGTTGGGATCTACTTTACCAAGCCTTCATCCAACAATATGGATATAATGTTGAGTTAGAAGTTACCTTAATGGAAGTGGAGTCCATTAGGCAAAGGCCGAATGAGAATTTTGTAGATTATGTCAAGAGATGGAGAAATAAGGCCGCTTTACTCAAGAAGAGGCCTGATGAATCCAATCAAATAAGGATGATTATGAGAGGGGTGTTGCCTAATCTTCGTGAGAGGATGTCTCATACACTCATCCCTGATTTCAAAGACCTTCTCCAAGCTAGTTTGCAAATTGAAGAATGGGAAAGGGAGAAGAGCCGCTTTGCAACAAAAAGGAAAGAGAAAGGGAGCTATCAACCTGGTAGCCAAAGCATGCAAAAGGCTGTCGGTGTTAATGCTACTAACCAAGGAACAAGGAGACAATTTTTGAAATTGGAAAAATTGATGTCTTGGGTTCTCAACAAGCTTCAAAGAAAAGGATTGCTACAACCCTTAAATCCTCGTCCTTTGCCTAACCCTCTCCCACCTAATTTTGACACCAAAGCATTTTGTCAATTTCACCAAATGCAAGGACATGACATGGATAGATGTGTGAGGTTGAGACATGAGATTCAAAATCTAATTGATAATGGGAAGCTACCCGAGCCCAATAAGCCAAACACCAAAGACAACCCTTTGCCAAAATTCAATAGGGTACCACCACCGGCGACCTTCATGATTGGTGGAGGTTTGCATGAGGACTTTGTCATGTCTTCTTTTCAAGATGTGGATGAAAAAGTAGCCAAAGAAGAAGAGGCATTTGTCAAAATTGAATAAGCTATGATGGGTGGAGAAGTAGCAATTTGTGTTGTCAATGGGTTTTGGGATTCAAGTGATAGTGATGATGATATTGTATCTAAGAAGGAGGAGTGGACTTGGTCTGAGCCCGAAGAAGATGAGGTGATGAATACTAGATCTGGTAAGCCTTACGCAAGGCCACCACCTAAGGAGATAGAAACTAATAAGGGGAAGGAAGTCGAAATAGAAGAAGATGATGATGTACTCAAGCAATTGAAAAGAACCCAAGCAAGTGTTAGCATTTGGGACCTGTTAGCTACTTCTAAAAAGCACCGAGAAACTATGGCCAAAGCCTTGGCTAGCATGCCAATTTCTACCTCCACAACACCGGAGGAGTTGATCAACTTCATAAAAATTGGGGAAGTAATGAAATGTGAAGAGGTCCAAGAAAAGATTGGGGCGACCATGGTTTCACCCCCTTGGTGGAGTTCCTTCCACCCTTCATCAAAAGATCAAATTCCCCAGCGGAAATGAGACAGTGGTCATTGAAGCTGAAGATAATGAGATTGTTAATGCTCTAATGGTTGAGAGGCCTCTCAATAGTTTTCAATTGGCTGCAATTTCTGATGATGAAGTAGTGGACTCCAAAGTCTTGAATATGATGAAGAACATGAACTACCTTCCCGGAGCTAGTCTTGGAAAGGGTAAGGTCGGTTTAACAAAGTTACCAGATTTTAGAACTCAAACTTCCAAGAAAGGGTTGGGATATGATGAAGACAACGATGTCCAGCTAAAGAAGAGTGAGAAGATGAGCTTCCCACCACTTGAAGAGATATTTGTCAAAGCTCCAGATATGGGACCACTCCAAGGAAGGCATGAGCCAATCATGTTCATGGGTAAGTTAATCCCAGGTTTTGAAATTTTTGCAGATGTTGCTGAGCTAGTAGAGCAAGTGAAGAAAGAGCTCACCCTGTCAACCAATAAAGAATCCAATCCAAAAGAGAAGAATGAAGTTGCCCTGAAAGCCGAGAAGACTCCGGGAGAGATTGCTGCCCTGGTTGAAGAGAAGTTTGAAGACATCCTGCTCTATGATTATGAGAACAATGATTTTGATTTTGATTTTAGTTTTTCTGATTTGTATGAGGATGATGATGTTTTCTTTTCCAAAATGAATGCAATAAAGTCTGATTTTGCTTACTTGTGTGATGTTTCTCCTGATGGCTGCATACATTCAAATAGCAGTTACATGAGCATCTTTAATATTAATTCTGTTAACACGCAATCATTAAATT
The DNA here is from genome assembly GCA_947685225.1 of Garcia nutans. NCBI lineage: Eukaryota > Viridiplantae > Streptophyta > Magnoliopsida > Malpighiales > Euphorbiaceae > Garcia > Garcia nutans. The sequence goes on from CANTUV010000013.1 coordinate 8,824,402, forward strand.
TGGGAACAACTGAAAATCCTAAAAACATTAGCATAGCATCCGACCTTACTCCTGATGAGAGAGAGAGAGATTTGAAAAAATATTCAAAAAATATGAAGAAGTGTTTGCTTGGTCTTATGAAGATATGCTAGGGATAGATCGAGACATAGCCGAGCAACACATTCCTACTTACACTCATATTAAGCCTGTCAAACAAAAGCTTAGGCGACTAAGACCTAAGTGGGCTGAATTGGTTAAAGAAGAGGTCACTAAGCAAATACAAGTGAAGTTCCTTGAAGTGATAGAATACCCAGATTGGCTAGCCAACATAGTACCTGTGCCAAAGAAAGATGGAAGAATAAGGGTTTGAGTGGACTATAGAGATTTAAACAAGGCTTCCCCTAAAGATGATTTTCCTTTAACTCATATAGATGTTCTCATTGATAGTGTAGCCTCTAGCGTGCTACACTCATTTGTAGATGGATTTTCCGGATACAATCAAGTGTTAATGGCCCAAGAGGATAAAGCCAAAACTGCCTTCATTACTACATGGGGTATATTCTGTTATAGGGTGATGCCGTTCGGCTTAAAGAATGATGGAGCAACCTACCAAAGGATGGCCACCACGCTATTTCATGACATGATGCACAAAGAAGTTGAAGTATATGTTGATGATATGATGGTCAAGTCGGATACAAGGGAGCAACACTTCCAAAACTTAGAATTATTCTTCGATAGAGCTTTGAAATATAAGCTAAGATTAAACCCAAAGAAGTGTGTATTTGGTGTTACCTCAGGTAAATTGTTGGGACATGTGATTAGTCTGAATGGCATTGAGATAGATCCTGACAAAGTCAAAGCAATCAGGGATATGCCAGCCCCAAAGATGGAAAGAGAAGTTTAGGGATTCATTGGTAAACTGCAGTACATTAGCAGATTTATAGCAAAGCTCACAACAATCTATGAGCCTATCTTCAAATTGCTTAGAAAGAATCAGCCGGTCATATGGAATGAAGAATGTCAAAAGGCCTTTGATCGAATAAAAGAGTATTTGTTAAATCCACCTATTTTGAAACCACCTAAACCCGGCAAACCTCTATTACTATACTTAGCAGTAGAAGAAGAGTTGATAGGAGCCATACTAGCCCAAGCAGATGAGTCAGGGATTGCGCATGCCATTTACTATTTGAGTAGAAAACTCCTACCTTATGAAATTAAGTATAGTATCATTGAAAAGACATGTATAGCTGTGGTTTGGTCTTCTAAGAAGTTGCAACATTACTTTCAATCATATAGTGTGCAAGCAATTTCCAGGTTGGATCCAATAAAGTACTTAAGGGAGACACCCTCTTTAATTGGGAAATATGGTCGATGGTTGATAATATTAGAGCAATTTGAGATTGAGTATGTAACCAGGAAAATAATCAAAGGTAGAGCAATGGCAGAATTCCTGGCTCAACAACCATTACCAGAAAGTGAAGAGGTAATCTTGGAATTTCTAGATGAACATTTAGAAGCAATTGAAGTACAAGGGTGGAAAATGTATTTTGATGGAGCAGTAAACAGGAAAGGAGCAGGTTTGGGAGTTATACTAGAATCGCCCGAAGGGGAACTCATCCCTTTAGCCAAAAAATTGAAATTTAGTGCAACCAATAATATGGTGGAGTACGAAGCTTGTATTTTCGGTTTGGAAACCCTAATGATTATGAAGGTGGATAAGGTGGAAGTTTATGGCGATTCACTGGTAGTTGTATCCCAAGTAAATGGAGAATGGGAGTTGAAAGAAGAAAAATTAAAACCATACCACCATTACTTGACCATGATGAAAAAGAACTTTAAGGAGTGTAGGTTTATACATCTATCGAGAGAAGAAAATTAGATGGCTGATGCCCTAGCCACATTGGCTTCGGTATGGGAAAACCCTATTAGCTTATTCCTTATGCCTCTGATCTTGACCAGTTCATCAACTCCTTGCTATGAATATGAAACAATCATGGAAATTAATACGGATCATGATGCATGGTATGATATTATAAGGTGATTTTTGGAGGAAAGAGAATACCCGCCGGGGGCAACAAAGAAAGAGAGAAGAGCCATAAGGCGGTAGTCTTTGTAAATACATCACTTTCCATGGGGAGTTATATCAAAGATGGCCTGATGGAGTGCATTTGAAATGTTTAAGAAAGCCTGAAGTGGAGCGCATCATGTCAGAAATACATGCGGGAAGTTGCGGTCCGCACATGAGTGGTTTGGCCCTAGTTAAGAAGGCTATTCGATAGCGTTACTATTGGTTGACCATGGAGAAAGACTGTATTGAGTTTGTAAAGAAGTGCCAGCAATGTTAGATGTATGGTAACTTGAATCACATGCCTCGTGAAGAACTGTATTCAATGTTTTCACCATGGCCATTTTCCACCTGGGGTATCGACATTATAGGAGAGATACATCCGACAGCTTCAAATGGGCACCGTTTTATTGTGGTAGCAGTAGATTATTTTTCAAAATGGGTCGAAGCCAAATCCTTCAACAAGCTGGGTGCAAGTCAAATGGCTAGGTTTATCGAAAAGAATCTCATCTACAGATATGGGGTCCCGTACAGTGTGATATCAGACAACGGGGTACAGTTTCAAGGAGCAGTTAAGGATTTATTCTCCAAGTACCAAATCCATCATCATCGATCCTCTCCTTATAGACCAAAGGCTAATGGTGCAGTAGAAGCAACGAACAAGACAATTAAGCAAATTCTGTCCAAGATGACTAAGACTTACAGGGACTGGTTGAAAATGCTTCCCTTTGCTTTATGGGGATATAGGACGAGTGTGCGAACACATACTGGAATGACACCGTTTTCTTTGGTTTATGGGATGGAAGCAGTATTGCCAATTAAAATTGAGATCAATTCATTAAGAGTGGTCTTGTAAGCTGAATTGCCTGAAATGGAATGGGTAGCAAGCAGATACACTCAGTTAGCTCTACTAGAAGAGAGAAGGTTAAAGGCACTGTATCATCACCAACTGTATCAAAAGAAGATAGCTCGGGCCTACAATAGAAGGGTTAAAATCAGAAAATTCAGAGTTGGGGATTTGGTGTTGAAGCAATGTAAGCCTAATATATATGATCCAAGAGGGAAGTTCAGACCTAGCTGGGAAGGGCCATATGTCGTGAAACAAGTCATGAGCAAAGGTGCGGTGAAGTTATCAGACATGGATGGGAACAAATTTAGTGAGCCAGTAAACATTGACAGGTTGAAGAGGTTTTATGTATGATAGAAAAAAGGGTAAAAAGGAGCTCGCTAGGTTGAAAACCCAAAAAGGGCATCCTAGGCAAAAGTTAGAGCAGTCCGCTAGTTTCGAAAACTCGAAAGGGTGGGCTAGGCAACAATTAGGGCTAAATGAGAGAAAATCGTCAATTAGAAAATGCGAAAGGGCTAATTGGAAACATGAGTGATCTTGTGTATGCTGGCTTTATGTTTGGTTGTTCCCTAATTTAATAAAATAGAATTAATGTTAAAATTGTTCTATGTGCACTGTTATAAGTATTCGACCATATATGAATGAAATAAATAAACACAATAGCAAAAGGTAATGACAAATTATAAATGGAAAAGAAGCATCTTTTAATACTTTAATTATTTTTTCATCCTAACAATACACATTCTGAATTGACAAATGTAAAATCTATGGCAGTCGATAAGTGTAACGTGCAGGCCAGCTTTGCCTTAACCGATCCAAGTAGGCTTCAGTCAAGCAAGGCATGTCTAAGTCGGGAGCAAAGTCAGAATCACGAGGCTCAGCTCCATACTGACGCCCAAATCGGCGAGGATCATAGCATGTACCTTGATGAAGAGCAGAAAGGGGAACGTACATCAAGTACGTTCGCATGGTGATATGAGAAATCTTCCACCAAGGTATCAACCAACGGATATTGACTTCGGAGCGTGAGTGGATCCAGTCAACCCAGTCAGCATATGAAGAAACAGGATGGAGTAGCTTCCTAGCAGAATGATGATGTGGCAGGTATCTGGCAAAATCCATGGAGGGTGTAACACCCCTTCCCGACCTATGAATAAGCCGAGGAGGAATGCTACATCGGAATACGAGCTCTGGTTATGTCAGCTTACTTAATGTTCCTTATAAAAATTTTCCAAAAATTTTGACAAAGCCTCCCTTAAAATTCTAGGTCCCAAGTGTCGACAAAACTGATTTTTCTTATTTTTGAAAAACATTTTGTTTCACAATTCAACTTAAGCACACTCCTAATAATCCACTCTTATAACCTCAACTACAATCCTGCAAGAAGAATTCACACTTCTATATTCACAACCCAACTCAATTTAAAACCATACAGTTATTATACATTACTAGATTTACATGCTACATCAAGTTATCTCTTTGTATTGTTCAAATAAGTACATGCCAGTTTCTAATACCAAAATACAAAATGAAGAGCACCACCTAAGTTTGTTGATGACCGATAGATCGCAGGACTCCTCTGCTCGCTACTGGCTCCTTGCTAATAGCCTATGAGTTTAGAAGAAACTAAACTCGCTAAGCATTGCTCAGTGGGTACTTTAACTAATTACGGAAAATAAATAATAAAAGCATAATGCACTTTTAAAAAGCAATGAGTCATATTGAAAAATAATATCACAGTAAAAAAAATCCATACATGTCATATATTCAGTTATTATCATTTTATCAGTTCGCTTCACAAGGTAATTTGGTAGACTAACGTATGGTAAGGAACTAACTGAAACAACTGTATATATATTCTATGGCTGTGGCCTTAAAAAGTTGCGGACTAAGCCTTGTGAAATCTGTGGCCGAAGCCCTCGGACCAGAGTCCTATATAACTCGGACGATTGCTCTATATAACTCGGACCGAAGTCCTATATAGCTCGGGTCATCACTCTATATAACTCATACCAAAGTCCTATATTAAAGCAGCACTGCATATAGTATGATATATTATACCCTTACCCTACTCAGTACTATCCCAGATACCCAATGGAGCCAAAATTTTCATGCCATTTCTTAATCGAATATGCATTATACAATTATCGACTTATGTTTCTTATATTATTTCAACGTGAAATATCATATTTTATCATTTTAATAACATATTATGCTCATTTATATGCATAAGGAATCAATTGGATTACTTTTGAAAAATGACCAAATGAATATTAGCAAAATGACCATATGAATAGTAAATTCTGGTTTTGGACTCAACTTGATCTTTATTTTGAAAAATTGTATAAAATAATCTACTTGACTAAAAGCTATAAATTTTTACAGAATTTAGTTTTACATCTTAAAATAATTACTTTAAAATTTCTGATCAAACTGGACACAAAATCTTGGTCAAGTAGTTCACCCAACCAGACTGCTCTAGTTGCCCTGCATCCTGGCAGCAGTTCTGAATTTTGTGAATTCCGTAAACTAAATTCAATCAATGTGGTTCCAACTTATTTTTCACAAATACTAGACTCACTAAACAACAACATATCCAAAATTCAATTGAAGATTATTTTTCTAAATTTTATTAAAAATCCGGAAACATAGCTGTCTCAGTCAAAGTACCTGGTAGAGTAGGTCTAACAGAAATAATTTTTTTCATATTCATAACCATTCCGAATTCAACTCAAAATATTTTTCAGTCATACTAGACGAATTGAGGCACAAAATATTAAAAATTCACTTCAAGAAAATTTTTATATATTTAAATAAAAATCATACAAGTCACAATATTTCACTAATTCTAAAACAGAAAATTTTCAAGAAAATGAACAAACAATTAGTTAAAGTACCAAACCTTGCTTTTCCTTGCTCTTCTTGTCTATTTCACTTCCTTTCCTCTCTAATCTCCTTGATTTCCTATGAATTTAACATGTCACATATGTAAGAACAAACCCTAGATATGAACATGATGCTACCTTATGATTTTCTAACAATCCTTTACTTATTCTTACTAATAATCACCATTTTCATCATTTCCTTTAAGTAGTTTATCATTTTTCACCATAATCATCAACTTACTAATACTTTCCCAACATGAACATAATATCAAATCTTCCTAAACATAGCCTAATACCTAATTCTAATGAAAGAATAAGACTTAGGATGGTATCTTACCTTATTTCCTATTGAATTTCACTTGAAAAATGGCTTAGACTTGAAAATTTTCTCCTTGAAAATGGAAGGGAGGGGGGGAGCACGACCTAAGGAAGAAGAAAAGTGGTGATGGTGGTGTTTTTTGATCCTTGTGTTTGGAAGACCAAAATTAGTTGTTTATAATTTAATTTCGATTTAATTAATTTGTTTATTTTCAATGGCCATGATTTGTCCAATCCATTTGGACTTAATGGCTAGGATTTGGCCACTTGAAATTGGCTTTTTATTCTTTTAAATTTTGCCCCCAAAGTTATATTTAATTACAAAATTGCCCCTCCAGTGGAAATGTCCAAAATGCCCTTGTTGAAAAATTGCCCGTAACTTACAAACCGTGCATTTTTGGGAAAAATCGTGCGCCACCATTACGACCCGATTAATCCCGAGAACACATTTATGGCATCCGTTAGGGTCACTATTAAAAACTGACACAACTTTTAGGAAAATTACTCTTAGGTCCTCATGCTTTTGAAAAATTACCTTTAGGTCCCGTCGACTTCACGGGCCTCCTTTGCACACCGATTTTGTTTTTTATTATCTCGAGCCTCTATTTGACCACTTATTTATGTCCTTCTTGCCTAACATTCGACTACCTAAACTTTGGGATGTGACAGAGGGAGTACCAAGCAAACAAAGACGCTCCTGAAGCCAAATCTGTGAAGAAAGAATTAAGTTAAAAAAAAAAAAGAAGTCCGCTAAGTTGAAAACCTGCAAGGGCAGCTTAGGCAAAAATTAGGACAGCTAGCTAGTTCCGAAAACCCGCATGGGCGGACTAGGCAAAAGTTAGAGCAATAAAAAGAAAAAAAGAAAACCTAAATTGAAAACCTGAAAGGGCAGTTTAGGTAATTACCTGAAGCAGCAACGGACTCCCAGTCAGTCTCTTTGATAATCCTGATTTAAATTGGTCTAATCCAACTAAGGTCTCGGCTAAGATCATAGGTACTGGCAACAAGCCTCCTTCCATTTGGTCCATAATATCCAATACTCGTGGATCAATATTGTCGTCAGAAGAAACAAGCAAGAATTGGCCGAGCAAGAAAAGACAAAGCATGCATCCCCATGCCTTAGTAAGAGCCAAATGAGAGAGACAAAAGTCAATCAAAGGAGCAAGTAGAATTTTTTTCACCTCTCATCAACCGAAGAACTTCAGGTTTCGGAATTTGAAATAACATCTGCATCTTCTGTTGAGTCTTGGAAATCAATGTGGGTAATGCCATTTGTTGATTATTGGGATGTCCAAGGATGGCCTCAAATTCTTCAATCAAGGGACATATTTCAAAGCCATTAATTCTAAATACCCTATAATCCGTATCCCACAAGGAAGCCACGACATGTAAGAAGGAGTGGTCCAATTTGACATTTTGAAAACATTTTAAAACATCAAGCTTTGACCATGAAATTTGCTTCCAATGGATGGCATCCATATTCTTAAATAGAATTTTTATTTTCTTTAAATGGTGCTCGGTCATGGTTGATGAATAAAGGAGAACCAAAATTGCTAAAGGGAATCTTCACGTTGAAAGAGAGAGATTTTTGGTTTATGAATTAAAAGGGGCATGCAAGGTGATTTATATAGAAGAAAATAAACCTTTTCCAAAAGTGAAATGGAAAAGATGATGGGAAAGGATAAGACCATATGGCATAGGGAAAGGAAGTGGCAATGAATTTCCTTTACCACATTGAATTTGGTTTAACAAAAGAAGTGGATGTAAATTAATGGTGTACTGTAACAAAAAAAAGAAGAAAAAAAAAAGAGTGGTGTAGTAACGTAAAAAAAAGGGTTTACAGTAAAGAGGAAAATTGTATATTTTTCATTATTGTACAATGTTTTACAATTGCTACAATATTTACATATCACTAAGAGGGTGGTGGTAGGTCACGAAATAAAGACTTGAAAAAATCGTCACTTGTTGGAGGAGGGGGTAAATCACTCGTCCCGGGATCACCCGAAGCAGGAGCACCAAAGTCTTTATTACCTTGAGGTTCTGATCCGTCATGGTCCTCGTCAGAAGCAGACGAAAGGATCTCATGGTCATCAGTCTAGGGGCCTCTCGATGAAGAAGCACCGGGATCCCCAATCCCCTGAAATCGGAAGTTATGGAAATTTTGTTCGCATTGAAGATATAAACTCTCAAAATGAGAAGCCTGCTGATGACTTGCAGCTAACTCTTCTTGTAGTTTCTTATTTTGTTCTTTGAGCATCCGCTGTGAGCCAAGTAAGAAAAGGTAAGAGCCCTGCGGATGAGATGGCATATCCGGCGGGCTAGAATGAGCAAACTAAGGGGCAGTGAAAGAAGGTCCAACCTCATGATCAAGTGAGCCAACAGCCTGCAATAATCCTTAAAGAATCAAAGAAAGGAAAAGCAGTTGCAATGGAAAAGTGGTAAAGGTTTTACTTGAGAAGAACTGGCCCTGAGATGTGGAATAGACTCTCCTGCATCTCCATGATGTTCCTCCTCATCTCTACCCTTATTTTCGTTGAAAATCTCCCGCACACCAATAGGAGATACATCAAAGTTCAAGAGTCTTATTTGAATAAAACGGGCATAAAATGGACCAGGTGAATGGAGAAATGACTCAGCACCATAACCATACCGGGCTGACCACCATGCATCCTCCATCATCGACATAATATTTAAAGTATATTCTAGGATTTGCATCGGAAACCTCCGCTGCTCTGGACCGAGAAACCATTCATAAATTCTCTCCTCAAGAAACCAGCCACTAGACACTGGCCAGCAATAATTCGGTGAGAGTGTTGGAAAGATAGTGCAGCCCTCATCAAAGGAGACCAGTTTGCTCGCTCTTCTGGGCTCCACCAAGCCAAATTCACCTGCAAAATAACATAAGGTAAGTAAAACTTTCACATAAAATTTAAAGCATACTAACGTTATTTTACCTGATCCTAGGTTAAGCGGCTCAACACAAAGCGGTGAGTATGCACATAATGTGAGCCGGGAACATCCACACGATCGGACAACTAGTAATTTAATCTCGGATACCCGATTCTCTCTCGGGAAATGCCGGGTACCCTCACGAGGTTGTGTTCATATGCCCATATCTACAACAACAATAAAGATCACATTCATGCAAGAAAAGAAGGGAAAAGACATTGGTGGAAGAAAGAGTACCTCGACAACCGCCATCAAGCTGACAAAAGAATTCTTGTTTCGGCAAAGCTTATCAAGGCCATGGTAAAGACATGCGAGACCAGCTTCACCCCAACCAGAAGATGGTACCATTCTGAGATAAGAAAGGGCATTCAACACTGACAAGTGAATGGATGATTCAGTGCTGCCTAAGATGGTTGACCCGAGCAGATATAACAAAAATCCTTGAGCATTCTGTTCGGCCCTGTTTCTACCAACCCAACCTTCGTAGTTAATCCAATAGCTACGAATCGGCTCCATTTTTATCTTAAAAGGCCCTTTATATGACGGTTCCATACCAATTAATTCCAGAATTTCTTCAAATGTTAGAATTTCATTGGTCAAAGGAACCGGAGCACCATCATATCGAAGGCCGGTTATGGCAGTAATATCAACAGGACCAATTGTCATTTCCCCAATGGGCAAGTGAAAAGTGTGAGTTGTATCCAGCCATCACTCTGCAAGTGCCTGGACTACGCTTCAGTTTATCTGATATTCTTCGGATGGCAATTGTAAGATGAACTGTTCGAAGCCGCAATCTCGGATAATCCGCCTTACCCGAGAAGGCATTACATCGTACCATTGTCGGGCTTTATAAATACACCCTCTGACCCGAACGACACAACGATCATGCTAACACAGACCCAGGTAAGTTAATACCAGGTAATTACATGTTATTCTATCTACTTAAATTAATTTATTTTTCACAATAAAAATATATATATATAAATCAAATCAATCAAGAGAAAAAGAAAGAAAAATAATTGCCTCACTCTTTGGATTGGAACTGTGATGGAGCAGCATCCCGGCCAGTATATCTAGATTTTCGTCTTCATGATGCCGAATAAACTGCAATAACTCGGCATTAGAATGAGTCCCTGACCTCTAAGCATGCATTATTTTTGAAAAATATATGCTGAAATTGAAAAGAAATTTGAGAGAATTACGAAATTGAAATTGTGAAATGAAATGAAGGATTGGTGGCCTTTTATAGAGGAACGACAAGCAAAGAAACCAAATTCAAAACTGTTCATAAATAGTAAATTTTACTATTCTTGAATAGTAAATTTTACTATTCATAAATAGTATTACTATTGATCAATAGTAAATGTCATTATTTATGAATAGTATTACTATTGATGAATAGTAAATATTACTATTTTATGAATAGTATTACTATTGATGAATAGTAAATCTTACTATTCATAAATAGTATTACTGTTGCTGAATAGTAAATTACTTTTTCCAATAATAAATATTATTTGAAACTATTTGTAAATAGTAAATTTACTATTTATAAATAGTAAATAGTGCATGAACAGTGACTATACAGCAAACAAACAGTAAATTCATTTATTCATTTTAATCATTCAAGTTATTGCAGGTAGAAAAATATTTTTACACCCAGGGGGCAATAAGAAGACATATGCCTAAAAATTAGCCAAACTTTTTTATTAGCTCGGGTCCAGAATCCAAATTTTCCCTTAGGTCCCAGAACCTAGAATCTCTTATAAGTCCAGAACTTAGCTCGAGTCCAGAACCCAAATTTACCATTAGGTCTAGAACCTATAATTATTTCTATGTCCAGAACTTAGCTCGGGACCTAGAATTATTTCTAAGTCCAGAACTTAGCTCGGGTCCATAACCCAAATTTTTCTTAGGTCCAGACCTAGAATTATTTCTAAGTCTAAGACTTAGCTCGGGTCTAAAACCCAAATTTACCATTAGGTCTAGAACCTAGAATTATTTCTAAGTCCAGAACTTAGCTCGGGTCCAGAACCCAAATTTTCCTTAGGTCGAGAACATAGAATTATCCTTGAGTCCAGAACTCAAACCGGGTCCAGAACCCAAATTTTTCTTTAGGTCAAGAACCTAGAATTATCCTTGAGTCCATAACTCGAACTGGGTCCAGAACCCAAATTTTCCTTAGGTCTAGAACCTAGAATCATCCTTGAGTCCAGAACTCGAACCAGGTCTAGAACCCAAAACCTCAACAATCTCAAAAATTAAGTCTTATTGCTTTTCACTCTCTTTCACTAAAGTTTCAAATTTTTCAAGCAGGGGGCAAACTGTAGACCCTTAATTTTTGACCCAATTCGGTCCAATATGTTTATTTAGTCCTAAATGATTTTTGTTGTCTAATTGATCCAAAATAATTTTTATTAAATAATTTTTGCTTTAGTATCTAATTTTTATTAATAAAAATAAAAATAAATAAATAAAAGTCAAAAAATAAAAATAAAAATAGGCGTCGAAAAAATCGGTGATGAAAAAATCGTCGCGCGGGCCCGTGGGCATTTCGCCCGCAGGAATTTCCTGCGAGCAAAATGGCCCAAGCCATTTCCCCCGCAGATTTTTTCTATGGGCGAAACGGTCGCCCACTCCTCGCCCACTGCCACAATTTCCTATGGAAGATTTTTTTGCCAGCGCATTTTTTCTTGCGGCAATTTTTTTCGGCAGCGCAATTTTTCCGACGTAAATTTTTTGAAACCTAATTCAATTAGGTTTCGGTTTCCTTTTCTTATCAACATTACTTGTCGTGATTAATTAGGAATAAACCATATGAAACCTCTATAAATAAGGACCATAGGCAATCAAATAGGGGGGACACAAAATTGGACAGTAGCTTGAAAAAGTGGAACCAAATCCGTGAAGGAAAAGGAGCAATTCAATTTGATATTTATTCTGAAATAGCAGGGACACGATTGAAGCAATTCAAAAGGCAGCAATTGTCTTTGTTTTAATTCATCCAAGAAGAATTATTTTTGGAGAAACTATCAAAAAGAGGTATGTGTTAATTGTTGTATTTATTTTTTTATAGTAGCTAAACTATGAAATTGTGTCTTTCAAAATAAAAAACCCTAGGATTTTAATTTAGTTTTTCCAAAGTTAAAAACACTGATACGTTACTTTATTTTCCAACAAGACTTAAAATTGTTATTTTTACCTCTTTAAAATCTTAAAACCCCAATTAAACATAATTTTCAACAAAACCAAAATTTGATTCTGTTTCTTTCAAAATTTTAAACTTGGTTCTGTTTCTTCCAAAAAGCCATAAAAAACATATTTTCTATTTATAAAAACTTTAATCCATTTATTTAAATTCATAAAACCTCATGAAATCATCAAATTGTCTTTCTAAACCCTAATTCAAATTCATTACCCGAGACCCTAATTTTAAATCCTTAAACACTAATTCAACTTCTAAACCTAAAATATTAAACTTTAACTCTTTTAAAACCTTAAACCCTAACTTTTTCTAAACCTTAATCCTTTAAAACATTAAAAACCATAAAACCATAAATATTTTAAATTTACATAGTAAGCTTGAAATCATCATTTAAAACCATGAATCAAAAGTATTTTAAAGTGTATAAAACCCTAGTTTCATGATTTCACCATTCAAACCTTAATTTGTTTAATCAAAAAGTCCTACCAACCTTTTAAAACATAAAACCACAATCTATTTTAATTCCATAAAAAAGTCATAGTAGCCTAATTTTATAAAATCTAAAACCTTAAACACATGTAATAAAGAGACTTAAATGGAAGCAGTAGCTTTTTATTTGCCTTATTCAATTCTATATTTGATTATGCTTTGATTTATTTTATATGCTTTAATTTATTTCACTTTAATACTTGGTTTATTTAATTTATCATGGATGGATGTTTACTTTCTATTTAATACCTTTGATGAATGATTTGTTTATGTTGAATGGTTTTTTACTTTTATCAATTTATTTAGACTTCCAAATGTTGTAGAGGTATGTTTCCACTTGGTGGGCACCTCATTAGTTAAATATCATGTAATTTAATTTGCTTTTCTATTTTAGAACCTATGTAAAGGGCATGTTTCTACCTTTCGATGGGTGTCCTATTTAGGCATGTGATGTAAGGACATGTTTCCATCCTTGGATGGGTGTCCATTTATTTGTTTTGCTTGGACCTTACTTTGATTTTAATATATTGATGCTTTCTTTTAATTATTGTGTGTAATATGGATAATGTTGTTATATTTAAGAATTTTATAATATTAAGATCTGTAAAGGAGGCCGGTTCCAATAAATCGGGCGTTGTGGGGGGTGTTGGGCCATTTTTCACCTTCCCCACATGTACCCAACTTTCCGAACCATTAGGGGGTTGGGGATTCCTTAGGAATCGAGTCATCCAGCCCTTTCTTTTTTCCCGGCCCGTCCGGGTGGTGACTCCATTTTCTCTGGACCTAGGTCCGTGTTCTCTAAGGCCCCGAGCCTACTAGTGCCGATGTCGCAAGAACCATTCCACCGAGAGTGGGGGTAAAAATCCCCACTCACAACAACCCATGCCTTGCCAACTCACACACTCCACTTTGTCTCCCAATTTCTCATTATTTAAGTCTTCATCCCATAAATTAGGTAACCTTTTTCTTCTTTTAATATTTCTTTTTAAAAGATGGCACTTGTTGTCCCCCATTTCATGTAAAATAATTGAAAGAATTTTCACAAGACACAGCCAAGTCATGAGTGACTTGGCCGTGTCACTCATTTTTTTGTGGACACGGCCAAGCCATGTGGTCGTGTCCATGGCTGCCCAAATTTTCCTTCTTTTCTAAGTGGGACACGGCTAAGGCCTTGGACGTGTCATGTGACATGGCCAGTGGCTTGGCCGTTATCTCCTAAGTGTGTTCTCCATCGTTTGCTATCTTTGCTTTGATCTTTAGATAGGACATGGCCAGGGCCTTGGCTGTGTCATGTGACACGGTCAATGGCTTGGCTGTGTCTTTTGGGTGTCTATTTTTGCATTTCCTTCTTGACTCTTCATTGCTTTGTTCAATTGGTGAGACACAGCCAAGGCCTTAGCCGTGTCATGTGACATGGCCAGAGGCTTGGCTGTGTCTCTTGGGTGTGTCTGTCCCTGCCAAAATTTCTTGCCTCTTTCATTGGATGAGGGACATAGCCAAGCCATGAAGTGTCTTGGCCGTGTCTCATGTTTTTCCACTTAATAATCCATCAATTTGAATTAAAGCTCCATTGTTTTGTTCTTCAACTTGAATCAAATACTTTAAACAAACCTTAAACACAAATTAAAAGAAAAATCAATCAAAAAGCCAATAAAATTACACTAAAAACAAATACACAAATGATCAAAATAGGATGGAGCCTAGATAATAGGCCCTGAGGTCACCTTAAGGCTGAAGGTCTGCAAGTATATGGGGACTCGAATCTAATTCTTTTTACTATCTACCTAGAGTGAGGAATCAATTGACAGATGTTTTAGCAACACTAGCATCTATAACCAGCAAGGGACAAGACATAGTAATTGGCTAATAACCATGGAGGTGAAACAACAACTTGCCTATTGTGCGACAATTCAATTGGTGGACCAGAAACCTTGGTTATGGGACATTTATAATTTTATCCAAAAGGAAGAATATCTAAAACAAGCCTCAAAAGGAGATAAGAGGACCCTAATAAAAATGGCTAACCAATACATTCTCAATGGGGACATCCTTTGTGGACAATCATGGGATAATATTAATCTTAGATGTGTGGACGAGACTGAAGCACAGCAAACCAAGGAATGGGTCCATGGCAGAGAATAAGGTCCCTACATGAATATGATGGCTTTAGCCCAAAAGATCACTAATCTTGGCTATTATTGGTTAACTATGAGGGAGGATTGTGCAACATTTGTTAGAAAATGCCACAAGTGCCAAATACTATCTAAACTATAAAATAGCCTCATGTCATGTTGCATCCTACTGCAGCCCTATGGCCTTTTGCAACTTAGGGCATTGATGTGATTGGGAAGACATCAACCAAATCTTCCAATGGACGTGAATACATTTGGGTAGCAGTGGATTATTTCACTAAATGGGTCAAGGCAGTATCATATACGATTTGTGAGTAAGGATTTTCACCCCCACTCCCAAGTGGAATGGTTCTTGCGACTTCAGCACTGTTAGGCTTAGGGCCTTAGAGAACAGAGCCTAAACCCTGAGAAAATAGAGTCATCGCCTGGACAGGCTGGGAAAAAGAAAGGGGTGGATGACTTAATTTCTAAGGAATCCCAAACCCTTTAATGAGTTCAAAAAGTTGGGTACGTGTGAGGAAGGTGAGAATGACCCAACACCCCCACCATGCCCTATTCATTAGAACTGGCCTCCTTTTTAGGTCTATATATTATTAAATTCTTAAATATTATAAAATCATCCATGCTACATGCTATTATTAAAATAGATCACCATTGTATTAAAATCAAATAAAGTCCAAACAAAATAAATGGGCACCCATACTAGATGAAAACATGCCCTTACAATGTCCAATATCCAAAACTAAACAAAATAGGACACCCACCATTTGGTGGAAACATGTCCCTTACATTTATCCCAAAAATTAAATTAATTTACTTTGAGCTTAACAAATAAAAGAAACAAATAAATAAATAAGGCACCCACAAAGCGAAAAACATGCCTTTTACAAATTTAAAACCCGGAATAAACATAATTCAATTAAACAAGTAAATCATATCATCCATCATCAATGATCCATCATAAACAAGTAATAATAGATCAATAATTAAAATTATAGTTCCATCGTTATGTGATAAGTGTATAATTGATGATATTTTTGTCCCTATTTCTTAATATATTTATTGTCAAATTGAGTTTAATTTTTTGTTCAAGTGATTATTAGGGTTGATTCTAGGAACTTTTGATATGTTGGGACCTTAAGGTTGTTTAGGTCGGAATCATGGATGAAAGATAATGGAAGAAGCTATTTTGGGCAGATTCTTCAAGTGACACGTCCAGTGACATGGGTGTGTCCATGGCCGTGTCATTCAACTACTTTACAGAAGCTTTGACGTGCCCAGAGACATGGGCGTGTCACTGAATGTGCCATTACTCCTGACTTACAGAAGCTATGACACATCCAATGACATAGGCATGTACCTGACTGTGTCCCTAACTCATCATTCCAGTAGCAACAACACACCCAGGGACATGGGTGTGTCACTACCCATGTCATTAAAGTTTAAAACAGCACCGTTGACATACCCACAGACACGGGCATGTCTATGGGCGTGTCAGACAAAAATATGTAGGCTATAAAATCTGATCTAAAGAGCAAATTAGGGATATAGAGTTTATTATTTAGAGCTAACCTTCCAAGACAAAGAGAGTTTCTGGCGGCCAAGAGTGAAGGTGAAGATTCGATTCATGTGAGATTTAATCCAAGATTTGAGGATTGAAGTGAAGAAACACAAATCATTCATTATGGATTGTTTGAATTCTTTTACTTATTTCCTCTGTTTTGGTTTTCTATTTATGAACATGAGCTAAATATTTTATCTATCTAGATATTGATGAACCCTAGCTTTATTATATGGATTGAATAGTTCTTATTAAATTAAATCATTTGATTGAGTTGTTTTATCCTTTTTGATTCTTAATTTCTTATTTCCAGTTGATAATAGCATGCTTATTGATTAGTTGCAATTTTCATATTATTGACTTGAGATAGCTTGATATGAATAGAATGCTCATTAGGATTAAGGGTTAATTAGAGTACTAGAGATAGACTTACAAGACCCTTTGGTTTAAAGTTCCTTGTTCTTATAGCAAGATCTATTTAATTATGCTTGAGAAGAGATTCCTAGCATTCTACTTAGTGATTAGGGATTAATTCACTTGAGAGAGGTTTTAATCTAATTTAGGGGAATGCCAATTCAGCTCTATTATTTGATTTAATTGAACTGATATTCATATATACTTCTTATGGCTAAGGGGATTCAATATCTGGATAGTATTTTCATCACCAACTTTTGTTGAACAATATTCAATTTTTCTTCACTTTAGTTTATTGAGTAATTTGTCTTTTATTTTAATCATCATACAAAATATTGATTCACTAAATAACAGTTAAAATTTGCAGTAATATTTGACCTTGTCCCCAATGGAATGATATCTTATTTACTGTTTTATTACTTATGTGACCCGTGCACTTGCGGTAACATTGCAATATCATAGATCCATCGTAAAGTTTTTGGCGCCGCTGTCGGGGACAACGATTTTCAATATTAGTAATATAATCAAGACTGTTGATTTAGTTTTTATTTTATTTATTTTAACATTAGTTCTTGCTTGTTGATTGTCATTCTAGGTACTTCTTCCCATTTATAACCCGAGCTAGCTCTTTCCAAGTACTTGAATTAGATCAAGAGCTAGAGAGAACGTTGAGGAGAAAGCAAAAGAAAGAAGAGGAAGTAGTTCTGGCAGAAACGGAACCAAACTTTAAAGATCTCAGCTCAGAAGAAGAACTGGAAATCATGGTAGGAAATGCGCCAAGGACAATGCAGGAATTTGCTAGGCCTACTATTAATGGAGCCAATGCAAGCATACAGAGACCGGTAGTTGCTGCAAATAAATTTGAGATAAAGAAAAATGTAATTCAAATGGTGCAGCAGATTTGTCTATTTGATGGGTTCCTAGATGAAGATCCTAATGCACATATTGAGACTTTTTCTGGGAAATATGTGACACATTCAATATACAAAATGTCTCCAAAGATGCAATTAGACTGAGGTTGTTCCCATTCAAGCTAAGAGATCGATCAAAAAAATGGATGAAATCTTTCCCCCCAAACACTTTCATCACATGGGGTCAATTGGTAGAAAAGTTCCTAGAGAAAAATTTTCCACAGTCCAAGACTGCCAAGTTGAGGAATGATATTTCATTTTTTCTCCATCTAGATGGTGAAACTCTTTATGATTCTTGAGAAATATTCAAAGATTTATTGAGAAGGTATCCTCACCATGGGCTTCCGCTGTGGCTACAGATTCAAACTTTCTACAATGGATTGAATTATGCAAGTAAGCAGTCCATCAATGCATTTGGCGGAGGTACCATAAATAATAAAACACCTTAACAAGCAAGGGATTTGATTGAAGATATGGCCCTTACCAATTATTAGTGGCAAACCCCAAGGGAACAAGGAAAATTAAGGGTTACTGATTTACATCAATTGGATCACATAGTTGCTTTGACAGCACAGTTGGAAGCAATGAATAAAAAGATTGATTCTTTAGCTTCATCTTCAGGAAAATCAATGCAAGTAATGTCTTATGAATGTTGTGGGGGTGGATATCAAAGTCAAGATTGCCAAAGTGGCAATATGTTTGCTAGACAAGAGCAGGTGGATTATGTTGGAAACATGCCTAGGCAACAGCATAACAACCGCTACAGCAACGCATATAATCCAGGGTGGAGAAATCATCCTAATTTCTCCTGGAATAATCAAAATAATCCAAGGCATCCTCCTGTATTTTAGCAGCCTCAACATCAACAAGCTACCCCTCCAAGAAAGAACAATTTGGAGGAAATGATGGAGAAGTTTATAGCAGCTTTGGAAACCAGATTTCAATTGAAAGAAACTACCCTTAGAAATCAGCAAGCCTCCATTCACAATTTGCAAAATCAGGTGGCGCAAATTGCCAAGTTACTTAGTTAATGACCACAAGGGAGTTTACATAGCAATACTGAGGCAAACCCGAAGGAGCAGCTAAAGGCAATTACTCTAAGGAGTGGAAAGGAAATTAAAGGTGGTGTAGTTAAAAAAGAAGCAGAGTCACATGCAAAAGAGGTTGAGACATAGAAAGCAGAAGAAGATAACTCTACAGTCGCTTCAGAAGGGAAGG
The DNA here is from genome assembly GCA_947685225.1 of Garcia nutans. Lineage (NCBI taxonomy): Eukaryota > Viridiplantae > Streptophyta > Magnoliopsida > Malpighiales > Euphorbiaceae > Garcia > Garcia nutans. The sequence continues at coordinate 8,843,375 of CANTUV010000013.1, forward strand.
CTACAGTGGGAAATGAAAAATAAAATCAACCTCAATAACCCAATCCAGTAGTGAAGGAATACCGACCTTAAGTGCCATATCTAGCAAGGTTAAACAAGGACAAGATGGATGCTCTGTTTAGTAAGTTCCTTGAACTCTTTAAACAACTGCACATTAATATTCCATTTGTTGAAGCTGCTGATGCCTTATCACAGATGCCCAAATATACTAAATTTTTAAAAGATATCCTTTCTAACAAAAGGAAACTTGAGAAAGTATCTTTGGTGCAATTGTTAGAAAAGAGTTCAACAATTTTGCAGAAGAGATTATCTAAGAAATTAAAGGATCCTGGTAGTTTTACCATTCCATGTTTGATAGGTAATCTTGAAGTTCAAAGTGCATTGGCTGACTTAGGGGTCTAGCATAAGTGTTATGCACTACAAGATGTTTAAAGAGTTAGGTGTTGGAGAACCTAAACCAACACTCATGACCATTCAACTTGCTGATAAGTTAGTAATTCACCCTCGTGGCATTATAGAGGATGTGTTGGTAAAAGTCGGGGAATTCATTTTCCCCAATAATTTTATTATTATTGATGTAGATGTGGATACAAATGTTTCGCTTATCCTTGGTAGGCCATTTTTTAATACAGCCCATGCCCTTATCAATGTCCATGATGGCACATTGACCTTAAGAGTGGGAAATGAGAAAGTTGTTTTTAAAATACATTATGCTATGAAGCACCCACTTACACACAATGAGGTGGATTCATGCAATGATATCATTGAGCATGAAATATTAAATTGTGTTACTAACATTGTTTCCAAGGATCCCCTTGAGTGGTGTTTATTGTGGGATAATGTTGAAGATTAGGAAGTACTGGAGCAGCTTGCTTATCTTGAAGCAAGCAAGTCATTTTAGAGTTTGGCATATGAAACCATTGAAATGCCAAAAGAACAGAAGTTGTGACCATCTATGATTGATCCATATAATTTAGAACTCAAGATCCTTTTGGATCATCTTGAGTATGGATTTCTGGAATAGGAGAATAAATTACCAATTATTTTAAGTTCCCATCTATCTTCTGAGCAGAAGGAAAAACTCATTGAGCTATTACAAAAACATAAGCAGGTTATAGCTTGGAAGATAGCAGACAACAAGGGTATTAGCCCATCCTATTACACTCACAAAATACTAATGGAGGATGAGTTCAAGCCAGTGGTGCAACCACAACGGAGACTAAACCCTAAGATGAAAGAAGTAGTTAAAGCTAAAGTGATCAAACTACTTGATTCTAGAATTATATATCAAATTTCGGATAGCTCTTGGGTGAGTCCGGTTCAAGTAGTACCAAAGAAAGGAGGGACAAGGGTGGTTCCTAATGAGAATAATGAGCTAATTCCAACAAGAATAGTTATAGGTTGGAGGGTTTGCATTGACTGCCAGAAGTTTAATGATGCAACTAGGAAGGACCATTTTTCTTTGCCCTTCATTGATCAGATGTTGGAGAGATTATCCAAGCATGAGTATTACTGCTTTTTGGGTGGCCTTTTAGGTTGCTTCCAAATTCCTATTGCCCTAGAAGACTAAGAGAAAACTACATTCACATGCCCATATAGGACATTCGCATATCGAAGGATGCCATTTGGATTATGCAATGCACCTGTAACTTGTCAATGGTGCATGGTGGCAATCTTCGATGAGCTCATTAAGGATATTATGGAGGTGTTCATAGATGATTTCTTAGTTTATGGTAGTTCATTCAAAGGTTGTTTGGAAAACCTTGAGTGGGTCATGATAAGATGTGAGGAAACAAACCTGGTACTTAATTGGAAAAATTGTCATTTCATGGTTCAAGAAGGAATTGTGTTAGGACACAAGATTTCAAGCAAGGGTATTGAGGTGGAACGGGCTAAGGTGGAAACCATTGAAAAACTACCACCCCCCACATCAGTCAAGGCTATCAGATTTGGGACATGCAGACTTCTATCAGAGGTTTATATGTGATTTTTCTAAGATAGCTCATCCTCTAACAAGACTCCTTAAGAAGGATGTTGATTTTGTGTTTGACGAAGAATGTTTAAGAGCTTTCACAACTCTTACGGAGAAATTAACCCATGCCCCAATCATGGTAGATCCTGATTGGAATTTACCATTTGAACTAATGCGTGATGCAAGTAATATTTCAGTGGGGGCAGTTTTGGGTCAACGCAAAGAGAAGTATTTTTAGCCCATTTATTATGTAAGCAAGATGTTGAACGCAACCCAGGCCAATTACACAACTACAGAGAAAGAACTTCTAGTTGTAGTTTTTGCTTTAACAAGTTTAGATCATATCTGATCTTGTCCGAAGTGATTGTGTATATGGATCACTAGACTTTGAGGTATTTATTTGCCAAAATAGATGCAAAGCCTAGGCTAATTCATTGGTTTTGTTATTGCAGGAGTTTGATTTGAAGATTCAAGACAAAAAGGGAGCTGATAATCTAGTAGCAGATCACCTTCGCGCTTAGAGAATCCAACGTTGGAGAAGTTCGAAGAAGGAAACATTGATGATTATTTCCCTAATGAGCAGCTTTATGCCATGGTAAGTGTTTTAACATTTGATGTACCTTGGTTTACAAATTTTGCTAATTACTTTGCTGCTAGGGAACTCTCTAAAGATATGACATATCAAGAGAAGAAGAAATTCTTTTCTAACTTGAAATATTACTTCTGGAAGGATCCTTTCTTGTTTAGGTTATGTAAGGACCACATGATCCGACGTTGCGTGGCATGGCCCAAAACAGTGAATATTCTTTGTCATTGTCATGCTGGGCTAGCTGGAGGTCATATGGAAGCCAATAGGACTGCTAAAAAAGGGCTAGAATTAGGATTTTATTAGCCCACACTGTTTAGGGATAGCTATGATTTTGTGAAATGTTGTGATCGTTGTTAGAGAATTGGAAACATCTCCTCTCATGATGAGATGCCCCAAAATGGAATTATAGTGTGTGAAGTCTTTGATGTATGGGTGGTCAATTTTATGGGACCATTTACTAGTTCTTCTGGTAACAAATATATTCTTGTAGCTATAGACTATGTTTCCAAATGGCCTGAAGCCCAAGCTTTAGCAACAAATGATGTCAGGGTAGTGATGAGGCTTTTAAAAAAGTTATTTTCAAGATTTGGTACACCAAAACCAATCATAAGTGATAGGGGTACTCACTTTTGTAACACTCAGCTTGAGAAAGTTTTCTAAAGGCTAGGAGTTACACATAGGTTCTTTACTCCTTACCATCCCCAAACTAGTGGCCAAGTTGAGAACATGAATAGAGAAATAAAAAGGATCCTTGAAAAAACTATAGAGCGATCCCGAAAGGATTGGTCTGAGAAATTAGACAATGCTCTATGGGCCTTTAGGACTGCATTCAAAACTCCATTGTGTACTTCGCCATTTAGGCTAGTATATGAAAAGGCTTGTCACTTACCTGTGGAGATTGAACATAATGCTTTTGGGCAATAAAATAGATTAACCTTGATCTAGCTAGTGCAGGTGATAGGAGGAAATGGCATATCAATGAGCTGAAAGAATGGAGATTACAAGCTTATGACAATGTAAGGATGTATAAGGAGTAGACTAAGAGATGGCATGATGCTCACAATAAGGAACAGGTAATGGGCAAAGGCTTCAAATAAGTTGGCAATCAGGTATTATTGTACAATTCCAGGCTTCAAATTTTTCTAGGTAAGTTAAAATCAAAATGGTCTGGTCTATGTACAGTCAAAGAGATTTTTCCCTATGGGAAAATTGAAATTACTCACCTAGAGAAAGGGACTTTTAAGGTTAATGGGCAAAGGCTTAAAACTATATTTAGGGGGGACTTTAGTGAGTTGAAGGAGGTTTTGTACCGCTAAGACTAAAGGCAAACCAATCCCAAATGTCCAACTAATACGACGTTAAAGAAGTGTTGTATGGTTGGTGCAGACCTTTAATTTTTGACCCATTTAAATCCAATAGTCCAAAATAATTTTTGTGATATTTATTTTATTTCAATAACATTGTAATTACTAATAATATTTGATAGTTATCTTTAATAAAAAATAATTAAAAAAAATAAAAAAATCGGACCAATCGGCAAGCGACTTGCGGCAGCCCATTTCGCCGCAGAAATTGTCTGCGATGAATTGGGCAGTGCTCAATTCTCAGCAGATAACAATCTGGGCCAAATTGGGCACTGTCTAATTTGCCGCAGCTGGCTTGCCCAGCTAGCCTGCAGCGCCCGTTTTTGCCAGCGCAGCCCGCGCGCTGCTAATTTTTTGACCAAACCTTGTTTTACCTGATTTTGTAGTTTTTCCTAAATAGATAGTATTTCCTTATTAAAATAGGATTAGGACTTTATTTTTCCTATAAATACCACATTAAAACACAATAACAAGGGGAGGACAGAAAAAAAGAAAAAACCCTAAGAAAAAAAAAGAGACGAAGAAAACCCTAGAGGGAAAAATGAAAAAAAGCAAAGCAGAGAGAAGCAATTGAGATTAAGAAAGATTAAAACAACAAAGCAGAAATGGCAAAAGGAAATTCGCAACAAGTATCAAGTATCAAGTATCAATCATCAATCGATCAAAGGCAGAAACGCTGCCTTTGTTGTTGTTCAGCCAGAGTCAACTGTGGTGGAACCAACGGGACGCGGGTTTGATTATAAATCTTTGATTTGTTTATATTTACAACATCCTTACATTTTTTATTCATGAATTGTTTAAGTATACGATAGTATTGCCATATTTTATTTTAAATTTTTCTGTTATTTATTTTGATGTTGAGTCTTGCAGTAACCTAAATTATTTAACCTTAATAGTATGTTTATGAATCAAATTTTCCATTCATCCAGTAGCCTAAATCATTGATTAAATTATCAAAAACCCTAAATTGTTCTTCTATTTTCAAAACTTTAAAATTGTTATTTTGTTTCCAAAACTTTTAAACCCTAAAGTATTCTATTAAAGTCTCACAAATCTAATTATTTTCTAAAATCTCAATTTATCTCCAGAATCAATGTTTCTTCTAAAAAGATAAATCAAAATATTAATTTATTTTAAAGCTTGTCACCCCGTAACCCTTTCCCCAAATTATTCTACCTAAAGCCACTAAAAACTATAACTATTCAAAACCCTAGCTTCCTAAAACCCTAATTCCCAAACCTCAATTCTAGAAACCATAAACTTGAGTTTGCAAATAGTTTAATTATTAAAATTGGTCTAATAAGACAAATTTCTAAACTCTAACTCTAGTAAACTCTAAGAAGCAAACCCTAACCCAGTGTCTTAATGCCTTATATTTCCTAAAACCCCAAAATAACTTTTCAATTGTCAAAACCCTAAATTATTTTCTTAAATTTTAAAATTCAAAGTTGCTTTATTGAATCCTAATTTGTTCTCCAAATATCCAGTAACCCTAAAAATTAACTTTCAAACCTTAGATCCCAAATTCTTAACTTCTTCTTCCAGAACCATAAATTATTCTTCAAATAAACCCTAAAGTGCTTTATTTTTCAAAAAAACCCTAAAACCTTATTTCCTCAAACCGCGAGTCCTAAACCCTAATGTCTTAAGATTCCAAAACCCTAATTTCATGATGTTAACCCTAAACCCTAATTTGATTAACAAAAACCCTACTACTTTCTTAAAACCCTAATCCATTCCATTTTTTAAAAAATCCTCACAATAGCCTAAATAATAAATATAAAATCCCAAAATCCCAAAACCCTAAATGCTAATTAAAGAACCCTAAATTGAGACATAAACCTAAATTTGTATCTTTGTTTGCTTTATTTAATTTTAGATTTGATTATGTAGTTTATTATATGTTTTGATGATTGATTTATTTAATTTCAATGCTTGATTTATTTAATTTATCATGGATGGATATTTTCTTTATTATTATGATTAATATTTGTTTGTTTTGGTATTAAAATTGTAAGAGGTATGTTTCCACTTTGTGGGTACCTCATTAATTAATTTTTATGTAATTTAAATTGCTTTTATATTTTGAACCAATGTAAAGGACATGTTGCCACCTTTCGGTGGGTGTCCTATTTAGTTTTAGACATGGACGATGTAAGGACATGTTTCCATCCTCAGATGGGTGTCCATTTATTTGCTTTGTTTGGACATTGCTTTGATTTTAATATAATGATGCTTTATTTAATTGTTGTATGTAGTATGGATAATATTGTTATATTTAAGAATTTTATAAAATTAAGACCTGTAAAGGAGGCCGATTCCAATGAAACGGGCATTGTGTGCGTGCTGGGCCATTTCTCACCTTCCCCACACGTACCCAACTTTTTGAACCGATTAGGGGGTTGGGGATTCCTTAGAAATTGAGTCATCCACCCCTTTCTTTTTCCTGGCCCGTCTTGGTGGCTACTCCACTTTCTTCGTGCTTAGGCTCGTGTTGTTTAAGTCCCCGAACCTAAACAGTGCCGAAGTCGCAAGAACCATTCCACTAGGAGTGGGGGCAAAAATCCCCGCTCACAGGAGGCAACCCACTATTTTATTTTTTTTATATTTGTTTCTTTAATTTTCAAGTTTTTAGTTTGTTTTGTGTTTTTTTTTATTTGTATTCTTCTATCATTAGTTGGTGGTGTGTTTGCCTTGAATTCATTTGAATTTGTAAAGAAAACTTTATGTTGAGGGTAACTTGAGCCTATTTGGGGACACGCCCGTGTGAGTAGGCATGTCCTTAATTTTAAGAGATAGTAGCTAGGACACAACTAGTGACACACTTGTGTCACTGGTCATGTCATTTAGAAGGCACCACAATAGCTACAACACGCCCAGTTACACGCCCGTGTCATTGGTTGTGTCAATTTGGTTAAATTTGAGATTCACAGTATCTACAACACACCTAATGACACACCCGTGTCACTAACCGTGTTGATTTAAATGAGTCACAATAGCTACAATACACCCATTGACATGCCCGTTTTAGTGAGCAAGTTGATTTGTTCAGAAATAGTAGTTATGACATGCCCATAGACACGGCTGTGTCAATGGGCTTGTCCATGAGTTTTTAAGTCGTGCCAATTTTGATTTGAACATAGTTTTCTCTCTCCTCTTCCCCTCTTTTTCAATTTTCTCTCAATTTTTTCACACTCTCACACTAGAAATCACATACCCATTCATCCTAGAAGAGATTTTGACTCCCATTAAGTGATTTGGAGGGAATTTAATCATTTTTCCTTCAATTTTATCGCATTCTTCATGCTATTCAGGTACACACTCTTAACTTTTGAAATTTTATTTATCTTTTTGCAATTTCTTGCTATTTGTTTGGAGATTCTTGCAATTTGTTTGGAGAGTCTTTGAGATCTGTTGATTGTTGGATTTGTTTTGTTTAGTTGGATTCTAGAGATTCTATTCTATTTTATTGTGGATTTGTTTATTTTCCATTGCTAGTTTCTAGGGATTTTGAATTTTTTTTTACTAAGGGATATTGAGTTTTATTTGAGTTTTGTGGATATTTTGTGATTTACATATTATGTTTTTTATTCTATGGTTAGAATCGAGTTGCGTATATTGACACACTATTTTTTATTGTTTATGCATAATGAGTCAACATCATATGTTTTGTTGCGTTGGGCTATAGCGATATTGAATTGGGGTGATGCATGGTAATTGATTATTGCATGAATAGAGGGTTGCCCTTGTTGAGAAAAATTTCATTGTTCTCTCGTTGATTTAGTGTCATTGCTGTTATTATTTGATGATGCCTTACTATTGTTGGTTTCGTTGGGTTGGTATATTATATTACTCTTTTTGGATTGTTTGGTGTACTTTGTTTTGAGGCTATTCTTGTTTGTTTTGCAGATCATGGGTCCTCGCAAACCAATACCATCTAAATTACCAACTAAATGGGCTAGAGGTGAAGGTAGCTCAAGCCGACCTGCTACCAATCCCATCTTGAAATTCATGGCCAGCCACAAATGCCTTCAATTCTCAACTGCGGAGGAGCGAAGATGGTTTGAACTGTTAGGGAACAAGGATTGGTTGCCACCTAGGGTTTTGGATTGGGGTGCCATGGAGCTAGCCAACATAATGACTAAGGTTTGGGAATTGATCAACCTTCTGGGATGGGAACAACTCTTCTCCATCAGTGAGCCTTCCTATAGAGAGTTAACCCTGGAGTTTTTCTGCACTTTTCAATTTGATAAAAATAAGATCTCCATCATCGAGCCGATGATGAAATTCCAGTTGGGCGGTCAGCGATTTCACATGAGCATCAACAAACTTGGCATACATTTGGGTTTATTTACTACGGAGGAGGTGCAGACTGTAGAGTATCTTAACTCCAAGGTTGACTTTGCAGAGTATGATGTCATTCCTCCTAGGGTTTGGAGCATGTTTGCATCAAATGCCACCAAGTATCAGCCGAAGGTATCCAAGGCATCAAATTTTAAGTCCTTCCCCTACCAAGTAGTGCATAATCTATTGGTTCACATCATTGTGGCTTGGCTTAGCATTACGGGAGTTGTCAGCTTGAGGGAGTTGTTCTTCTTGAACTGCATGGTCCATAAGATCTGGTGCAACGTAGCTCATGCTATCATGCATTTTTTCTATGAGCAGTCTAAGAAAGGGGTACCGGGTAACTTGCACGGTGCCATGTATGTTACAAGACTCACTCGTAGCTTGGGGATGTTGGATGGATGCATCCCAATGACTTTGGATGGGCTCCCTAAACTATTGGGCAATGAAACTTTGACACGGTTGAACCGAGAGAAGGTGGTGGAACTGCAGGAGCCACCCACAGATTCTGACCCAGGTCCACCCATAGATTTTGAGCTAGTTCCTCCTACTCCCACTTCTGACATACCTTCACCTCCACCAACAGACATCCCCGGCCCGTCCACCACTGCCGGGCCTTCTTCCTCAACTGGCTCGTCTTTTACTCCAGCCCCTACTTTCAGAGACTGGCATCATTCTATGAATATTGAGTGGGATGATTACCGAAAACCAATGAAGTTTGAGTGCTAGATATGCAGGATAGAAGGAAAGATCGAAAACATCGAGCTGAGCCAAAATAAGTTATTGACTCAGTAGGATTAGATCCAGCGTTCCATAGAGCAGCACTACTCATCCTTCCAAGTGCAACTGGATCATGAGATACTAAGGAGGCAATGGCTCGAGCAACTATGCTCGAGTTCTAGAGGCATCAGGGATTTAGCCCTTCGCAGCCACTGCCACCACCGTACTAGCCTTCAGTGCCCCATGTTGACATATTCGATGATGATGATAGTGATGATGCTAGTGCTAGTGGTGATAATACCAGCGCTAGTAACAATTCCAGTGCCGAGCCCATGACCAACTAGTTCATTTTGTTTATTTTTATTTTTTTTATTTTCATTTTTTTTCTTATGAATTCCTGCATGTTTTATTTTTAATATTTTCATGTTTTTGTTTTTTTATTATTCTTATTTTTATATGTCTTTGAACGTTCACCATTCTCTATGTCATTTTTTTTTATCATGTAGCTCCTTCGACATTGCAACACTTTTGGAACCCTATTCATATATGTCGATTTAGGACATGTCAGGGCAATCTTCTCTCTTTTGTTCTTTTTATTATTTTACACACATTGGGGACAATGTGTGTCTTAAGTATGGGGGAGGGACATATTTTATAAATTGAGCTTTTATTTTCATTTTTTTCCATTGGTTGCATTTGTCTCAATTAGTTTCTTTGATTTTATTTTTTCGATTCAAGTAAACTAGATTGCTATTATAGTATGAAGTGAAATGGTTCCTCTTTTCATTAAAATAATGATTGATTTAGCGAATGATAATCTCTTATTGAGGTTGACTCGATTTTCTTAATTGATTGCTAAACACTAAATGTGATAGTTTGAATTAGGTAGTTGATTGATGAGAGTTGCACATATGAACTTTAAAACTTTAGTTGCATTTTTTAGCATAGCCCGATTCTTTAGATACTTGAGTCGAACTTAGTATGATATCTTTATTATCTTAAGTTCTTGACCACTTTGCTATAAATAAAATAAATAAATAAATAAATTAAACCAATTTTTCAGGAGCTTTGAAAATTTATCCTTGTTCCATTGATTTTAACTCTTGAATAAAAAAAATGAGTTGGAATTATGAATCGTGCTAGTAGCCATTTGAATAATGATTCTAACTGAGTAACCAAGGGTCAGCATCACAAATGTTTACTTTCGTGTCAAAAAGTTAGTATCAGTTCAAACAAGTCGGGCTCCTTTTTGAAAAAAAAAATTAATGTTTCACGCAATGCATTTTACGAAGGGGTCAAAGAACTTAAGAGAAAACTTACTTCCTTACTTCGTTCATGACTTTTGAGTTCTTGGAATTTTATGCTCAATTTTTAACTTTGAACTTTTAAATTTTAAATTTTAGATCTGTTAGATTTTTGTTTTGAAACTTCTTAATTCAGCTACCATGTTTGAGATTTAGTTTTTGGTTGAGAATGTTGGGTTTTCTAATTGAAGTATTGTAAAAACTTTTGTTTTCTTTGGTTATAGAGGGATCTTTCATTTCTGCCTATTATAGTGATTTGGTTTGCTTAAGGACAAGTAAAAACTCATGTATGGGGGAATTTGATAAGTGTATAATTGATGATATTTTTGTCCCTATTTCTTAATATATTTATTGTCAAATTGAGTTTAATTTGTTTGTTCAAGTGGTTATTAGGGTTGATTCCAAGAACTTTTGACACGTTGGGACCTTAAGGTTATTTATGCCAGAATCACGAATGAAAGACAAGGGAAGAAGCTATTTTGGGCAGATTCTTCAAGTGGCACGCCTATTGACATGGGTGTATTTGTGGCCTTGTCATTCAACTACTTTGCAAAAGCTTCGACATGTCTAGAGACATGGGTGTGTCACTAAACGTGCCATTACTCCTAACTTACAGAAGCTGTGACACGCCCAATGACATGGGAGTGTCCATGACCATGTCCCTAACTTAGCATTGCAGTAGCAACAACACGCCCAAGGACATGGGTGTGTCACTACCCATGTCATTAAATTTTGAAATGGCATCGTTGACACTCCCACAGACACGGGCGTGTCCATGGCGTGTCAGGAACAAATATCTTGGCTATAAAATCTTAGCTAAAGAGCAAATTAGGGATATAGAGTTTATTATTCAGAGCCGACCTCCCAAGAAAAAGAGAGTTTTTAGCAGCCAAGAGTGAAGGTGAAGACCCGATTCCTGCAAGATTTAATCCAAGATCTGAGGATTGAAGTGAAGAAACACAAATCATTCATTATGGATTTTTTGAATTCTTTTACTTATTTCCTCTGTTTTGGTTTTCTGGTTATGAACATGAGCTAAACATTTTATCTATCTAGATATTGATGAACCCTAGCTTTATTGTATGGATTGAATAGTTCTTATTAAATTAAATCATTTGATTGAGTTGTTTTATCCTTTTTGATTCTTAATTTCTTATTTCCAATTGATAATAGCATGCTTATTGATTGGTTGCAATTTTCATATTATTGACTTGAGAAAGCTTGATATGAACAAAATGCTCATTAGGATTGAGGTTTGATTGGAGTACTAGAGATAGACTTACAAGACCCTTTGGTTTAAAGTTCCTTGTTCTTATTGCAAGATCTAATTAATTATGCTTAAGAAGAGATTCCTAGCATTCCACTTAGTGATTAGGGATTAATTCACTTGAGAGAGGTTTTAATCTAATTTAGGGGAATGCCAATTCAGCTCTCACTACAAAAAAAAACAGCAATCTGCGACACCATTAACGACGAAATCAACGACCAAAATACAATAGCGACAATATCAGCGACGAACAACGAGAAAAATTGAGCGGACGGTAATGTTCTGGTTGCTAAAAAATCAACGACAAATCAGCGACCAATTGTGCGTGTCGTTGATTAGTGACAAAATCAGCGACAAAACAGAGACAAATTCAACGACATTTTCATTTTTGGCGGGAATTATTTATTCCCGCTGAAAGTCGTCGCTGATTTAGCTTTGGTCGTTGAATTCATCGCTATTTGGGTCATTAATTTAGTCGCTGAATTTGTTGCTAATTTGCTCGCTAAATTTTGTCACTGATGTGTCGCAGAATATGTCGCAATATTTTTCTCGTTGTTTCAGTCGTTGATTTGTCGCAGAATTCAATATTTTTTTTGTCACCTTTGGTCGCTGATTTTGTAGCAATTTTGTAATTGTTTGGCTATATTTTTCTAGTATTCCATTTTTTTTGTCTACACATTTTCAAGAACCTGTTGAATTTCAAATATAATAACCAAACTGTTTATAAAATAGTCATTCATTACAATAATAATCAAATAACACAACATTCATAATTAAGTTATTAGTGGCAATAAGTATACATAAACAATTTTTTATAGTACAAATTTTTTAGTACAAATTTTTTGTTTCTCTAGTGACTTTAGACCATGAAGATCCCTCAAGACTTGGCAACCTCCGAAAAATCTTTCACACAGCATTAGCTACTAATTTGGAATCCATGCACCTGAATAAAAAATGAGTTCAGTAAGGTGCACTTGTATAATCATCCAATCATACAATTTGGATCTACTTTTAACAATGGTATAAACAAATGAACCCTCAAATATTTTGTGAACATGTCAAACATTAAATCTCATTATAGCAAATCTTTGTGGTTGAATGTTAAATGTAAATCAACAAAAGCAGTTTTGATTTTTGTGTTTTATTTTAAGGTGAGATACAGACTTCAGAATAGGTAGAATGGAAAAAAATAAATAATAAAAATAAAAAATTTGTTTTCTGCTGCAATAAACTAATATTTATGTATTTGCTTCATTAGGTTTAAGGAAACTAATGAAGCAAATATATAATTAAATCTCATTAGCCCTTTTCTTTTGGTCCTTGAGAGCTTGATAATGGAAACCTATCATTTACGATTTCAACTAGCTATCATCAGTGAAGCAGTCACATATTTACACTGAAGAATCAGAACATAAAGTTGAAGAATCAAATGAAATAGCTTTCTGTTTAATCCAATCAAAAAAATTCTTCAAGACATTTTCATTAACCTGCTGCAATCAAAATTATCTCAAAGGTTATTTAATTACTACATTATTCAGTATTCTCATCTTAGCAAAATGTCATTTATCATCAAAAAGATTAAACTGAAAGAAAACTTAGAATTTACTTCTAGGTGAGTTCATATTGCCAATCTTTTTGGTGTTATCAACTTTTGCTGATACAGCTTCCTTTTCTCTTGCTGCTGTTTCTCTCTTCACTTTCTTTGACTCTACTTCAATGGATTTTGTCAGCGCCTCAACTTTCTTCATAAGTATCTGCATACAATTTTAGTTTACAAAGTCAGTATCTTACTGACCAAATGCTTCTAAAGAGAAAGAAAAGAGGGAGGGTTCTATCACTTCACCTGAATTTCTTGATCTTTGTTATTCAAGTTACTGTCTTTTGCTTCGCAAGATTTCCTTAGATTTATGACCTCCTTCTGAAGTCTGTCATACAAAAACCCGAAAACCACATCTTCATATTCTGGATTGGCACTTCCCATATTATGCAAGTCCTCGTTGCCACTAGCTTGGTTCTTCATTTCCGTTGAAATTGTTGTATCATCATTCTTATTATGCATGTCAATATTTGCATCTGTGTTTGTCTTAAATTCCTTGTTTTCTTTTTCATTGTTATCTATAATCTTACTTTTGGTTGCCCATAGACTATTTCTCAATTTATTTTCACCAGACCCATACGCCTTTTTGAAGCTATCTGCTCGTTTCAGTTCTGCAGTAGAGTTAGCCTTTTCATTTTCTATATTTGGCTGTTGCAAAGGAGTGGTTCTACTACTGGATGAAGCCCTTGGCTGTGAGCTAGACCTCTTCCTTAGTCCATTACTTTTTAGGAATCCTAGTATATTACTGGATTTTGCTGGTTTAGGGGATCCACAAAAGGCATCAGAGTGAACCAAAAAACTTGATGCTTGCTTTAAGCCTTCTTCTAGTATCTTTAGCCTCAGCTTGAACTTGTCCTGAAGTAAATTAACATTTTCCGATACATAAGCTGATTTTTTATTAAATGGATGAAAATATTTATAATTAATAAAAATGGAAGAAAAAACTTGCCTTGAGCTGTGCTTCTGCCTTGGCTGTTCTCTCTAATACATATAGTTTGTCTCTTAGCCGTTGCATCTTTGCCTGCATACACAGCAAAAATATCATTAGAAACAATAGAATTGCAAATGGACTCAATCAAGTTAACATTTTATTGTTTTGACATTTTATGTTTAAATTTTCAAAATTGTTTCCGATAACAGAAGAAAGAACAGACTTTTTATTTGAAGGCAAGGACTAAATGTTAAAAGGAGTTTGCAAGAATTTGCAATGAAAAAGAAAAAGTAAAGGTAAAAACCTGCTGCATTCTTCTCTCTTCCATATATTGCTTGAGAGGCATGACCTTGCTATTTTCATCCTTCCACTCATTTGCTACAACAGTAGCTACTCGGTTTGCAGTAACATTGGCTCTGGCTAGCTCCCTCTCCAGAATCCTTTTCTCCTCCTGAAAAGTGAATCCAAGTCAGGGCCAGATAACCAAAATCTATCTGCTTCTAGGATGTATGAAGAAATGCATAATATAATATAAGCCTGAACCTACATTTAGTTCAGAAATTTGTCGTTTATAATCACGAATAGTATTGGCTGCAGCTCCACCAGCTAGAATAGCCTCTTCAAGCTCTAAAATGGTTTGGCTAAGCTTTTCAACTTCCAAAACCTTTTGGCAATTCGTTTTCTCCAAAATTATTTTCTCTTCCTGTATTTGAGACACATGAAATTAGCTCCTTTACTAGATCCTCACTATCATGCAAAATGTAACCATGCCAAATAAGAAACTATACGTGGCAGATTTCTATCTGTCTCTTCAACTCATAGTTTTGGTTTTGAACTTCCTCAACTATTAAAGCCCTTTCTAGAGCACTTCTCAGGATACGCTCTGCTTTAAGCAGAGCCGACTCTTTTGACTTGGTGAGCCGTTCCATTGCCTTCTTATCCTCCTGTAATGCTGAAATCTGAAAAGGCCAAAGTAACAGAAAATGTTGAAGTTTCAGTATATGCAAATAAATAAAACTCTTATTAATCAATCTTGTTTATCCATGATCTTACCTCATTTTTATATATCTTAATCTCTGCCTCAAGAGGAGCAATGAAGGACTCGATAGGAAGGGAATCATTGTCCTTTGATTTGCATGAACCCTTCTAAGAATTGCTTCTGCAGCATATTGTGCAGCTAGTGCATCTTTCTTTTCATTTGCGAGTTTCTTGATTTCAAGATTCTACAAATGAATTAAGTTAGAACAATAATGAATCATCTTAATTCCACAGGTCAATCACGAGATCTTAGTGATTTAACAAACCTTCTGCTCTAGAACATTTTCAGTGACTCTGAGTTTCCCATCCAATTTGTTAACTTCACTGGTCATCTGAAGAATCATAGTAATATGATTGTTTAATATATTTTCTTTTTTCCTTTCTGTCTGTCCTTAATAACAGACCAACTACATGAAATACTCATACTTGACTGCATCAAATATTGTAATACAGAATTATTTATTAATATGTGCCTAAAATTTTTAATACCTCTTCAATAGCCTTATCTTTTGAAACTTCAGTTGCTCTCAAAGCCTTAATTTCTGTCTGAGCAGCTCCCAACTCTCTGTCTTTCTCTGGAACAAGGATTAAAATAATTATTCATCATATGATATTTTAATGGTAGTTCTTATTAAAATTCCTTCGCTCAGTTAAGATTTTATAATAATGCTTCCCTGCTTTTCATATTTCTTCTCCAGAATACAATCTTGCTGATGAATCCTCACACGTTACAGAAAACCTTTTTTTTATCCTTTTCTTTTGGGCACTGTACTAAGGAATGGTTCTCTCATACAAAAACACATCATACATCGTAAATCTCTAATCTTGTAGAATGAAAATGTGTACAAAAATGAAAATCAATATCCTAAAATAAAACATTTGGTTTCCAGTAAGACATCCGCTTATTTTCTTCATTAATTGGCACATTGAACAAGCAATCATATTCAGGATATTGTCTTCAATAAAAGAACTGAGACTCATACACAACTATCCTCCACATTTATTTTTTCTTACCTCTTGCATGGACTTGCAGACATAAGAAACATGTTTTATATGTTAAGGCAGCTCTAAAAACCTAGATACTGAGAAAATTGAAGGCAGCTCTCATATGCACCTGACTTGTGAACACGTTCTGAACCTGCCAGATCTACCAGAACATGCTTGCTCTTCCGAACAAGTGGCTTCACAGGTTTAACCAAGTGAGAGGAATTATCAACTTCACTCGTAAAGGAATCTTCTCGTCCTGCAACCGACCTCTTAACATAAACCTGAACTAACAGATTTAAGCATGCATCAAATAGACTAGCATCGAGAGCTGACACGTGAGCATTAAAAAGAAAAAGAGTGAGTTACTCACCATTAGAATTGCATGGCTACGAGAAGATTCAGTATTTAATTTTGTATTTACAGCAATTCTGTGAGCTTCTCCTAATCTTAGCAGCTCCACAAAACTGTGCTTGTCCCTGATTTCTACAAGGGTTGCCCCAGGTACTGAAACATCACCCGTTTTGGGATCCTCCACAATGGCAATATTATCATTAGATGGATCAAGCAGGATTGAAATGTGAAAAATATCCAGAAACTATAAAACAAATCTCTGAAATCGCAGAGAAACTCATCAAGTCATCCGAGTATACCAAGCAAAACATAAACCCTAACAAATTGAAATGAAAAATGAAGAAAAGAGAAAGAGGTTGACTCACTTGGGTTGTTTCTGTTCGAATGGTGGGGAGGGAGAAGCAGATAGAGAGAAACTGTGAGAAAGAGAGAGAGAGAGAGTTTGTGTGTTTGAGGGAAACTTTTGTTTTCTCCCAAGCAGAGAACCCAGTTGGCTCAACTGAACAAAAAAAAATCGAAATCTACAAAATCAATGAAAAAAATTATATCAGAAAAGAGTAAAATATTTTTAAAAAATTAATTATACCTTTTGCAGTCTCCATATTATCAGCTAAAGAAGATTTTAGAGCTTCAAGGCTTGGAGATTAAAAAGCCTCACTTCATACTTCTTTCCCTCACGTGCAATTGGAAAGGCGCCTTCCAAAATTTTATTTCAGCGCCTAAATTGTTGATACTAAATAATAAATATATAAGAAAAATAAATAAATAAAATTAATTGGAAAAAAAGGACAGATATATGATACTAAATAATATTTTTTCTTTTAACAATAAAATTTACAATTAATTTTATTTTCTATTTAAAAGTAATTGGTCGCTAATTAGTCGCTAATCCGTCACTATATTCTCGCAAATTAACGATAATTCTGCGACTAACTATTTTTCTCGCAAATCAGCGAGCCATTTAGCGACTAATTAGCGACCAATTACTTTAAAATAGAAAATAAAATTAGTTTCTCGCTAATCCGTCGCTATATTCTCGCAAATTAACGATAATTCTGCGACTAACTATTTTTCTCGCAAATCAGCAAGCCATTTAGCGACTAATTAGCGACCAATTACTTTAAAATAGAAAATAAAATTAATTTCTCGCTAATCCGTCACTATATTCTCGCAAATTAACGATAATTCTGCGACTAACTATTTTTCTCGCAAATCAGCGAGCCATTTAGCGACTAATTAGCGACCAATTACTTTAAAATAGAAAATAAAATTAATTTCTCGCTAATCCGTCACTATATTCTCGCAAATTAACGATAATTCTGCGACTAACTATTTTTCTCGCAAATCAGCGAGCCATTTAGCGACTAATTAGCGACCAATTACTTTAAAATAGAAAATAAAATTAATTTCTCGCTAATCTGTCGCTATATTCTCGCAAATTAACGATAATTCTGCGACTAACTATTTTTCTCGCAAATGAGCGAGCCATTTAGTGACTAATTAGCGACCAATTACTTTAAAATAGAAAATAAAATTAATTTCTCGCTAATCCGTCGCTATATTCTCGCAAATTAACGATAATTCTGCGACTAACTATTTTTCTCGCAAATCAGCGAGCCATTTAGCGACTAATTAGCGACCAATTACTTTCCAATAAAAATAAAATTAATTTCTCGCTAATCCGTTGCTATATTCTCAAAAATTAACGATAATTTTGCGACTAACTATTTTTCTCGCAAATCAGCGAGCCATTTAGCGACTAATTAGCGACCAATTACTTTAAAATAGAAAATAAAATTAATTTCTCGCTAATCCGTCGCTATATTCTCACAAATTAACGATAATTCTTCGACTAACTATTTTTCTCGCAAATCAATGAGCCATTTAGCGACTAATTAGCGACCAATTACTTTCCAATAAAAAATAAAATTAATTTCTCGCTAATCCGTCGCTATATTCTCACAAATTAACGATAATTCTTCGACTAACTATTTTTCTCGCAAATCAAAGAGCCATTTAGCGACTAATTAGTGACCAATTACTTTCTAATAAAAAATAAAATTAATTTCTCGCTAATCCGTCGCTATATTCTCGCAAATTAACGATAATTCTGCGACTAACTATTTTTCTCGCAAATCAGCGAGCCATTTAGCGACTAATTAGCAACAAAAAACTTTCCAATAAAAAATAAACACATTCTTTGCTAATTTGTCATAAATTAGTCGTAACGTAGTCGCTGATTGTCGGGGCCAAAATTTGGCGCAAAATTCAGTGACACAATCAGCGAGAAACGACCTTTTATCGCTATTCAGCGACAGATTCTACGACTATTTTTTTGTCATTAATCAGCGACACATTTAGCGACCCATTCAGCGACGAAATGTTGGAAAGACGCTTATCTTGATTCTTTGTCGTAAAGTTGTCGTTGATAAAGTCGCTAATCAGCGACGAAATAAGAGTTGTCGCAGAATGCGTCGCTGATTGCGCTTTTTTTCTGTAGTGTCTATTATTTGATTTAATTGAATTGATATTCATAAATACTTCTTATGGCTAGGGGGATTCAATATCTGGATAGTATTTTCATCACCAACTTTTATTGCATAATATTAACTTTTTCTTCACTTTAGTTTATTGAGTAATTTGTCTTTTATTTTAATCATCACACAAACTATTGATTATCTAAATAACAGTTAAAATTTGCACTAATATTTGACCTTGTCCCAGTGGAACGATATCTTACTCACTATTTTATTACTTGAGCCATCCGTGCACTTGCAGTAACACTGCGATAGCATAGATCCGTCGTCATCATGCTAGGGGTTAAATTGCAAAATTAGGGTTTTTAATTATGAAATTGGGATTTTAGGGTTTTTCATTAGTCAAATTAAGGTTTCTATGCTACAAAAAGATTAAAAATGTAAAATTGTTGTTTCAAACCTAGAGCTAGGGTTTGATTATTAATAGTAATATTAATCCAAATTAATACACAATTTGGCAAGGTTTAGGGTTTATAAAAATAATGGTAGGGCATATGATAATACTACTATCTTTTTTAATTCAAATCAATGGCCTATTACGGATGATTTGCATACTCTGTTTATAAATAACATAATTCAATAGAATGATTATTAAGAGAAATCAATTGAATTAATTTACAGAAGGAATCAGACCTGCATTGGTTGGCTTTACCAAATATAATCTATTGAACCAAGCTTGCTAATCCATTGCTTGAGTCAACTTTATTTTGGCCAAGTGAGACAATTGCTACTACCTCTTGATATGATTGATATGTCTTGGATTTTTTGTGTTTTGGTTTATTGGATCCTAGCCACACTATCTATTTCTTTTCTAAAAGATGACAATGTCAATCCTTTTTCAATTCCCAGTAGTCATCCTTCATTTTTTTATTGCTGCCTATATATTTATAAGAAGCATATTAGGTCAACATTAGTACATAAACCGAGCTTTATCAGGATTTTCAATTTCAGCACGGCTCGGATTCAGTCTAAAAATAGAAATCATGTTGAATTAACCCATCCTTATTGAATTTAACCTTGTTTAGTTCGATATGAACCAATTAAATACCCCATATCGAATTGAATTAGTTCGACATGATGTTTGTCCATGTTGAATTGGATGTCCAATTTGACATGGATGTTTGTCCATGTCAAATTGGATGTCCAATTCAACATGGACATTGTCCATATCAATTTGGACTTGATCTAATTCAATATGGACACATCCATATCGAATTAGGCAGGCCCAATTCGACATGGCATGATCTACACCGAACCTAACTCATTTTTATCTCGAATAGGACCTAATTCTGGCTTTAAAAATTAAATCGGCTTATTTTAGGTCTAATAAAATTAAACAAATCTAATTAAAGGCTTTAAAATAGGTTTAAGCCATTAAGAATGGACCAAACTTAACTAGGCCTTCCTTAATTATGAACAGACTAGCTTAGGGCCAAAATCAAGGGTCTACAGTTTTTCCTATGCTTGAACGATCTGAGACTTTAATAGAAGAAAGTGAAAAGCAACGTGACTTTGAGCTTATTTTATATAAGGATGGGTTCTCGACCCGAGGTTGATTGGGTTTTGGACCCGAATTGGTTGAGTTCTAGACTAAAAAAAGATTTGGGTTATGGACCCGAATTGGTTTGGGTTCTAGACCCGGAATGAGTTCTAGGCTAAAAAAAAGATTTGGGTTTTGGACTCGGATTGGTTTAGATTCTGGACCAGAGCTAGTTTGGGTGCTGACCCAGATTGGTTTGGGTTTTGAACCTGAAAAAAATTGATTTGGGCTTTAGACCTGAGCTGGTTTGGGTGCTAAACTCGAATTTGTTTGGGTTTCGAACCCGGATTGAACTTGATTTGGGTACTTGGAACCGAGACTAGATTTGACATTTGTGACATCTGTCAGGTGAGAGTTCTGGCTGTTTTCTAGCTAATTAATTTTAGCTCTTCTAGCTTATTGATCTTTTATCATGGCTTTCTTCTATCCATTTGCTCCACTCTTCAATGGATCTACTCCAGCTCTTTTAGCTGGACTGACCTTCTGTCATCTGGCAATTTTGGCTTTCTTCTAGCCAGTTATTCCATTCTTGAATGGATTGTGGGTCTCTACCCTCAAAATGGATCTTCATCCTTAGACCTCAGATCTTCATCCTTGGACATTGGGTCTTCACCCTTTAAAATGGATCTTCATCCTTGGAGATAAGGTCTTCACCCTTTAAAATGGATCTTCATCCTTGGACATCAGATCTTCACCCTTCAAAATGGTTCTTCGTCCTTTGGATATTGGGTCTTCACCCTTCAAAATGGATCTTCATCCTTGGAGATTGGGTCTTCACCCCTTAAAAATGTATCTCCATCCTTTGAAGATTGGGTTACCCTTCAAAATGGATCTTCATCCATTAGAGATCGGGTCTTCACCCTTCAAAATGAATCTTCATCCTTTGGACATCGGGTCTTCACCCTTTAAAATGGATCTTCATCCTTGGATATCGGGTCTTCACCCTTCAAAAATAGATTTTCATCCTTTGGAGATTGGGTCTTCACCCTTTAAAATGGATCTTCATCCTTTGGAGATCAGGTATTCACCCTTAAAAATGGATCTACATCCTTTGGACATCGAGTCTTGTAATGGCTTTAGCTCTTCTAGCTGGACTGATCTTTTGTCTTTTGCACCTTCATTCTTTTGAGAGTTCTAAATTTCTTCTTTTTCCATTCTTTTTGTTCTTCCTTTTGCAAAAAATTCAGCTATTGCTTAGCTAGTCTTCACATCTTCTCTTTGCCACCTGCATGGAAAAATATTAAAGGTGAGTCTAAAAATGTTTTGTACATGCATAAACTCAATAAATTAAAAAGAGGAAGTTTTGCCCCCTGTGTAGGCTCAAACCAATTATTTTTTTTCCATGTAGGCTCTGATTGATTTTTGTGTATTATCCGGTTCCTTGTACAAGCATGCATCTCCATTTTTGCAAAGTGATTGGATCTTTCTCAAGAAAGCATACATCAATTGGTAGCTTCTTCATAACCTTGCCAATAATCATTTATTTTGCCCAACGTGTCCTTCGAGGTTTGACGGCTCTACATACTTCCCTTAACTTGAACGTTTATGTGACAAGAAAATAATTTTTTTTTAAATCTTAAATTTATATTTTGCCTTTGTCAAATCAGTGCCATTGTACCTCAGGACTCAATTTTTCCAAATTAGCACATCCATAACATGACAATCCTAGTTACCATACTAAACTCAGGAATCATTTCCATTTAAACAAGAATGATTGCACTTCAAATAGGCACATACACATAACTTGGCCATATGTCTCATTGAGTTTGAATATTGTCTATCTCATATGCATGCTTATTCAAACTATCTCTACTAATAGACTCTTCCTACCAAGAGAGATCAACAAGTCTTTAATAGGCTTGAAACGGGGTTTATAAGGGACACAGGTTAAATGAAAGCAATATTTGAACTGAGGCTGATGTGACACTGCTGACAAATCTTCACACTATAATCTTCTATTGGAACCATAAGGAGCTAGGAACAATCTTGCTAGACTTCAATTTCCTCCTATCCCCTTGAAAAAATATAGAATTGATTAAGACGATCTTCATCTTTTGCTTTTGCTTTTGTACAAACCTAGGACCCATTTTTTATTTTTTATTTTTTGTTGTTTCTTTCTTTTTTTCCCTTTTTTATTTTTTGCTTTTTCTGTTTTTTTTTTAGTCCAACTCTAAGAAGATTGTTTTGTCTACACCATTCTATGCTTCTAACTATGAATGAGTGGAGTAGAGTGAGTTTGCTTTAACAAGGATAAATCATTTGTTGCCTTGATGTCATCTTAATAAATTGGAGATATTGGGTTTAGTATCAGGTGAACTTCAACTACCCTTATGGTCTTGAGAACTTCAACTATCCTTATGGTCTTGACTATACATTCCTTTCTTTGATCTTCTTACATCTTCACCTTAGTGATCATTAGATTTATCATAAGAGTTACAACAGCTCAAGGTAGGTTATTAGGTTTACTAGCTAATGAAGAGTAACTAAAAATTTATGAAGGCTCAAATGGACAACTAGGGATTGATATTTAATTGGGTGGATACTAGTTATTGGCTTACCAAACAATGCCTAGATCATCTCTCCCTTAAATAAGCAGAGTTCAATGTCCCCTCAAAAGTTTGTCAATGAATGTTCTAAGATTGACTAAGACCTAGACAAAGGAAATTATGCAGGAGCCCTCTCTAAGTAAGCATACACAACTCAATTCTATAGAACAATTCCCTCACCTAGTAAAGTCATTCAGATCATGATGCATAGATATGCTAATTTATAAATATCAAGCTAAATTCATCATTGATTGGGCACCGAAATGAAGAAAGACCAACAAAAATTTAATGAAAATAATTTATTCAAATAATCTTAATTTGAAAAACATAATTATTCTAAAAAATACAAAAGATAAAAAAATAAACAAATAACCAAATAAAGTTAAGAGAAGTTTGTTGAGCTGTAGTCGAAAAATTCTCCTTTTATTTAGACATAATAAGGGCAAGGATTTTTTCATCATCAAGGATCATTACTTCATTATCCATAGTTAGTCCAAGCTTGCTTAGTAGCACATCCTCTTTAGCAACTTCTCCATCCATATCATGAGAAGATGACAAGATAAAACTCTCCTCCAATCCTCCCTCCATCATGAAGGTTACAACCAGTGGTGCCTTTCCAAATTTAGGCAGAGGATTATTTTTAGTGTTGGGCTTATCAAGGTCAGGCAGCTTTTTACTATTAATTAAATCATGGATCTCATGCCTTAATTGAACACATTTATGTATCTCATGCCCTTTCACTTGATGGAATTAACTGAAGATCTTGGCATTAAAATTTGATGGCAGAGGCTTGTGTAGAGGCTGAGGTGCCAATGATTTTGGCAAATCCATCTTCATTGGATTTTCTAACATCTCTGACAAAGGTTTCCCCAAGTCTGAAAATTTACATTTCTTTGTTGGTTTAGTTGTTGCATTTTTCTCAGCACCTCTTCTTTCCCTTTGACTTTGCCCAGTGGAGTCGCCACTGTGAGCGAGGATTTTTGCCTCCACTCCCGGTGAAAATATTCTTGCTACTTCAGCACTATTTAGGCTCACCTTAGAGAACACGGGCCTAAGCTCTGAGAAAATGGAGACGCCACCCCGATGGGCTGAAAAAAAGAAAGGGGTAGATGACTTGAATCCTAAGGAATTCCCAACCCCTTAATGGGTTTGAAAAGTTAGGTACTTGTGGGGAAGGTGAGAAATGGCCCAGCACCCCCACAACGCCCCGTTCATTGGAACCGGCCTCCTTTGCAGGTCTTAATATTATAAAATTCTTAAATATAACAATATTATCCATACTGCATGCAACAATTAAAATAAAGCACCATTATATTAAAATCAAAGCAATGTCCAAACAAAACAAGTAAATGGACACCCATCTGAGGATGGAAACATGTCCTTACATCGTCCATATCTAAAACTAAATAGGACACCCACCAAAAGGTGGAAACGTGTCCTTTACATTGGTCTAAAATATAAAAGCAATTTAAATTACATGATGCTTAATACATGAGTTACCCAACATATGGAAACATACCCCTTACAAAGTTTTGAAATCAAAACAAATCAATAAAAGCAAACATCCATTCATGATAAACAAATCAAATATCTAAATTAAATAAATCAATCATCAAAACATATAATAAACTACATAATCTAATTTAAAATTAAATAAAGTAATAAATGTATAAATTTAGGGGTTTACATCTTAAAATAAGGTTTTAGAATTTTAATTACTAAATTAGGGCTTTGGAAAAAAGAAAGTTAAGTACACAGACTCATAATGCACAAATAAATATTGACCCCTTCGACGAGCCCATACGGCAGTCCCGCTGTTGGTTGAAACTGGCTTTTAGGGTTGTAGGTTTTGGTGTTGAAAATTATGATTTTAGGGTTTAAGATTTAGAAATTAGGGTTTTGTAATTGGAAGAAATAAGCTACTGTAAATCTTAGAAAAATTGAATTGATTATGGTTTTGAGAAAACATATTATTCTTTTGTGGCTTTAGAAAAGTGTAATTAGGATTTTAGATTTCAAAAATATATTTTACGGGTATTGACATATTAGTGTTTTGAAAAATAGTTTTTAGGGTTTCAAATAGAGTTTGGATGGTAAGTAGAACAATTAATCATCTATTGCACATTTAAACAATTAATCCAATTTGAATGATGAAGCTACTATAAAGATAAGCAAAGAAATAGAGATTCAAACCTCCGTTGTTGGTTCCACCACAATCTTTGAATTATGGTTGAACAATAATAAAGATAGTGTAGGCTACCTTTGATGGATTGTTGTTGCTTGCTCACTGCCTCTTGCTCCTTTAAGGTTCTCTTTTTTGGGCGAAAAAATCCAAAAGTCCAAAGTCCAATCAAAATTTTCAGATCCCCTTCCATTTTGTGTCTTTAATGTGGTATGTAATATCCCAAACTATACCTTAAAGGTTTTGGAAATGTTAATGGTTGGAATTGAATTAAATGAAATTAAGTGTATATTTGATTATGTGAGAAGTTTAATGAAAGAGTGTGTATATGTTGTATATATAGAGATATATACAACATATACAAGTCAATAAGTGTGATGGTCAAATGAGATATTTAAATTATTTAAGATAGAAATTAAATTAAGTGGAAGATGATATTTGTATTATTTTAATATATTAATTGCTTGGTTGAGATTAAAGAGGGTTTTGTATGGTTAAGAGAAGTGATTGTTTTGACTTTTCTATCATCTTCTTCTTTCTTCTTTTAGGTTAGCCGGCCATCACCATAGCTAAAGGGAAAGAGAGGTTTTGTGATTCCTCACTCAAGACTGAAGGGTGTTTCAAGTGATCAAGTTGGAATTCTAAGGATTTTCTTCACTTTTGGTAAGTTTCCAACTTGTTCCTTTGTTTTCTTTGGGAGTTTGTGTATTTGAGTTTGGTGTATGGTTGTTGTAGATGTGTTCTTGATTGATTTTGGTATGTTTGAGATTGTTTGGTCTATTTGACTTTGATTTTGGGGTTGGATTGAAGAAAATGTTAAATTTGGTGAAGATAACAAGAGTTGTGGATTGTGTATGTGTTGAGTTGTATTATATGGTTGTGATTGTGTGTTGGTGCATATAATTGTGTTGTTTTGATGTTATGCATGTTTACTATGGTTTATTGATGGTTTTGGTTAAGTTTGTTTGGAGTGGAAAAAGGGTTTAAGAAGAGGTTTGTTGGATGTGGCATTTTTGGTGTCGAAATAAGGTTTTTGGCCTGACACGCCTAGTAGAATGCCCATGTCTTTGGGCATGTCAATAGTTCTATTTTTAGTATGGGTGAAACGAGTAGTGGCACGCCCATGTCACTAAGCATGTCACAGCTTCTGTGTTGGAGTAGTATTGACACGAGTAGTGACACGCCCATGTCACTAAACGTGTCATAGCTACTGTGTTGTTGGTGGATTGACATGTCCAGTGACACGCCCATGTCAATGAGTGTGTCATAGCCACTGTGTTGGAGGAGAATTGATACGTACAGTGACACGCCCATGTTACTGAGCATGTCAAAGCTTCTGTGTTGTGGGTTTAGGGCATGACTAGGGGCACGCCCGTGTTGTTGAGTGTGTCATGTGTAGAGGTTGCCCTAGTTAGTTCTTATCCTTATTTTCTTATGTGTATCACTAAGTAAGTGTGTATAATAACCTTTGGATTAGGTTTTGAAGAGATTTGAGGTAACAATCCAAGTGTTGAAGGATTCTTGGAAGCTCTTGAGGTAAGTACAAACCCTACATGATTGCATACATTTACATGATTTTGGGACTTACCACATTTGGTTGGAAAATGTGTTAGGTTACCTATTATATTGTTGATATATGAGAAAGGTGCAATGATTTGTGTTATGTGCATTATTTGAATTATATGTTGAGGATTCAAAATATATGAACAATGTAAGTTGTGATGTGCACTCAAATGATGAAATGTGAAGCCATTGATGTTGGCTATAATGATGTAAATGAAATATTAAGGCATGGTGCCTAGATGATTATGAGAAAATGAGAATGGAATTGATAATGAAATAATGAAAGAATTGTGTGCCTAGTATGTTATTCAATTTTCAGAGTTTTGTTATTGGTGGCATGCCTAAAAGTAATACTCCCTTGAAGCTAGGTTGGGCTTGGTCTTTAAAGCCATGTTCGGTTGATGCTATGCTCCCCTTGAAGCTCGGTTGGGCCTAGTCCTTAAAACCTAGTTGGGATGTTACATATGAGATGTTTCTCATTGTGATAATGATTTGCCTACAGGCTTGATAAATGTGATTATTGGACCAAAACAGTAACTCTGGAATTTGAATAGCATATTAGTTTCTTTTGAGCCCATGCTTATCTTTGCTTAAATGTGAATCATGAATGATAAAGCAATTGAATAAAATAATATAATGTAATGTTATAATATATGATATCCTTGTGTATTGTTTATAATGTTTGAAAGTTTGACATTGGCATTACATTTGAAACATATTGTTATTATGGTTTGTATCACTAAGCCTATAGCTTAGCGCGATTGTGGTTCATCGCACAGGTGACAGAGTAGATCCGGTTGAACCGGATGGTTCAGCTAGACCGAGTCGAGTCTAGGCTTGTGATCCTTATGAAGTGTTGATTATTGGGCTTCAAGATCAGAGACGAACTGCCAAGCATGTATAAACTCTATATTTTTGTAAATATTATTTTTATTGTATATATATGTATATTCCGCTGCTTAATAAACAAATGTTTTATCTACTATGTTCTATAATATAATTTAAATATTTTAAGTTTTATAATAAGGAATTTTTTTAAAATAGCCTGTGACATTCTTGTATCCAGTATACATATATTACATATGTGGGTGTATGTGATGTGCGTATATTGGGTATAGGGGTGTTACAATTAATTTGGTATCAGGGCCTAGGTTTGAGGTTCTCAACCTAGGTGAATTGTAAGAAAAAGAAAATTTTGATTTTAAAATATGGTTTTTGAATAAGATACATGCTTTGGCATTGGCAGTTTCTGATCTTTGATGAGGCATATTTTGCTGTGTTTCCAGATATAGGTAGTGATGGCGTCTCAGTCACGTCAGTCCATATAAGGTAGTGCTGAGAGTGTAGCTCCTGAAGAGGGTAGAGATGGAGCTAGGGTTGAGAGAGTTGGAGAGGCACCTGCTCCTGTGCCAAAGAGACCAGCTGCTGATGAGATTCCACCGGTTTGGTTATGGCATATCATAGAATTGTTGAGGCAAGCTCCATTGCAGTAGCCGCCACTGCAACCACAGCCGCAAGTACCGGTGAGGCAGTATGATAAATTGAGGAAGTTTGGAGCTGAGGACTTCTTTGGTACTACAAATCCTGCAGTAGCTGAGTAGTGGTTAGATAGAGTTCAGAGGGTATTCATTCAGCTGCAGGCTACTTCTGAAGAGAAATTCAATTATGCTAGATCCCTTCTGCAGAGAGATGCTTATAATTGGTGGAAGACGATTCCACATGCCATGGATGATCCACCGACCCTGACTTATGGTGATTTTCTGCGGGAGTTTGAGTAAAAGTATACTCCGAGGGAGTATAAGGATGCTAAGAAGATGGAGTTTTTGAGTCTGAGACAAGATAATCGGACAGTGACAGAGTATGAGATTGAGTATATCCGGTTGAGTCATTATGCCGGTGGGATTATTTCATATTAGATAGACCGGTGCAGGAGATTTGAGGAGAGGTTGAGACCCTCTATTATGTGTATCGTTGCTAGTTCCCCGTACCAAGATTTTTTTTCAGTTGGTTGCAGCTGCTAGAAGTATTGAGAGAGCACAAGGTATTGCAGTAGCTGCTACTGAGGACGAGACTAGAGTTAGGAGATCCCAGTTTGAGGCATGATCTTCATCTATGAAGAGAGGTAGAGGAAGTTTTGTTCCGAGAGTCAGTAGGAGCCAGAGGCAGTCTGGTAGGTCAGTTTAGTATCAGAGGCAAAGACTGAGACCTACAGTTTCTATAGCTAGTGCTCTGACTCCAGTGGTTTATAGGTTTATTCCACCTACATGCATCCATTGTTTTAGGGCACATGGGGGTGCTTGCTGGAAGATGGGGGGACCAGGAGTGTGTTTTAGATGTGGGTCACCGGATCATTTCATCAAAGATTGCCCTGAGCAACCGGAAGATAGACAGATTGATACTGCAGCTTCTCTTCCCTGTGTTAGAGGAGGTCGAGGGGGCGAGGTTTTAGTAGAGGTGGTCGACCCGGGATTAGTTAGAGAGGAGGCTCTACATCCAGAGATAGTAGGCTAGATGAGACTAGGTCATCTCAGCGAGTGTATGAGATGCAGAGGCAGCCGGATGCTTCAGCCGTCATTGTGGGTACATTTTCTTTATTTAGCATTTCAGTTCTTACTCTTATTGATCCAGGGTCTACGCATTCATACATAAGTGCATCTATCTTGCCTGTATCTGAATTGCATTCCGAGTTCCTAGAATTTGATGTCTTGGTGACAAATCCTTTAGGGCATAGTGTGGTAGTTAGCAAGGTGCACCGAGATAGTTCAGTTGTGGTACAGGATGAGGAGTTCTTAGGTGATTTGATTGAAATGCCTTTTAAGGAGTATGATTTGATTTTGGGTATGGATTGTGTAACACCCTCGTATCCCATATAAGCACACCGCATACACCCGCTCAACACGTGATATACGTATACCGGATAAAGGGGTGCCACGGTTCATTTTAAACAAACCAATCTTTAATCTTTAACATATAATTATCATAAGTCAGTCCGAATAAACTTAAAATATTTAGCCTATATTATAAATAGTAATAGATAAAACATTCCTTAGTTAAAATACATATATTTATAACATTAGTACCAAAAGTTTAAAACATTTGTTAAATAAGCCGTGGAAAATACATATGTATATATATATAAATCAATGTTTACAAAATTATAGAATTTATACATGCTGGCAGTTCCTCTCTAATCTTGATGTCCACAACTCAACACTGCTATCACAAACTCAAGCCTAGACCCGACTCGGTCTAGATAAGCTCTCTGGCACAACCGGATCTACCCTGTCACCTGTACGATGAACCACAATCGCGCTAAGTAGAAAGCTTAGTGGTACAAACTTTGATTCAATATAGATCAATACGATGCTCATGCACAATATATATGAATATATCAACTCATTGCATTATATCTCAAAGTATTAATCATTTGCATCTTATTTCATAATTCACATTAAAGCAAAGACAAGCATGAGCCCAAAACGATACTAATATGCTATTCAAAGTTCATAGTTACTGCTTTGGCCCATATTGACACCTTGTGTCTAGCCCCGTAGGCAATATATATATCCATGGATAATGTAACAGACCCAGTCTCTTGGACCTCAACCCGGCTAGACCCTAGAGCCCAGTATCTTGGTCATCAACCCGACTAGACTGTTACAATTTTTGAGGCTTATGACTCAGTCTTTTCACCTTAAAAACATCATATTTCACATTTTTCAAATGGGCTCAGCTTATGACCCCGTCTTTTCACCTGCCCAGCGATTCATAGGCATGCCGCCAAACCCATAACTCTGAAAGTTGAATAACATACTAGGCACATAATTAATTCATTTATTTCATTATCCAATATTTTTCATAATTCATTTCTCATTTTATTTCTCATAATCAAACTAGGCTCATTGCCTTACTATATCAACATTTTTCTCATCTTTTCTCATTCTTCTCTTTATATCAATATCAATTTGTTACATTATGTTTTCATATATCATATCACTTTATTCAACATTTCTTTTCATATACAACACATTACTCAATTGCATTGATACATTAACATAATTCACATCATGCATATCATAACATATAACTCATTCATCAACAATATATCAATTAACTTAACACATTTCTCAACTAAATGTGTTAAGTCCCAATATCATGTAAATGTATGCAATCATTCAAAATTTGTACTTACCTCTAAGAGCAACAACACCACTCTAACAACTTCCTCTTCCAAGATAACTCTCAACATTTGAATTAAGGTAGCTCAACTCTCTTCAAAACCTAATCCAAAGGTGATCATACAAACTCACTTAGTGATACACAAGAAGAAAACAAGGAAGAGAACTATCTAGGGCAAACTCTACACTTGACACGCTCAACAACACGGGCGTGTCCCTGATCGTGCCCTAAACCAATAACACAAAAGCTTTGACATGCTCAGTGACATGGGCGTGTCACTGGCCATGTCAATCCTCCTCCAACATAGAAGCTATGACACGCTTAGTGACATGGGCATGTCACTGGACATGTCAATCAACCAACAACAATAGCTATGAGACGCTCAGTGACATGGGCGTGTCACTGGCCGTGTCAATGCTACTACAACACAAAAGCTGTGGCAGGCTCAGTGACATGGGCATGTCACTGCTCGTGTCACCAACCCAAAAAATAGAACCAATGACATGCCCAAAGACATGGTCGTGTTAATGGGCATGTCAGGCCAAAAACCTTGAAATCGACACCAACAAAGCCATAACACACAATCATCTTCCAATAGCCATATCAACAACACACAAACTCAACCAAAACCATCAACAACCCAATAATACTTGAGTAAACCTTAAAACAACTCAATTACAAACATCAAACACAAACACCACCATATTCACAATCCACAAATCACACAATCCACACACTTGCCTCTTTCACCAAACTCAACCCCTTTTTTTTCTCTTCAATCCAAACCCAAAAATCAAAGTTACCAAGACAAAACACTTCAAACACACCAAAATAACCATAAACACATCTACAACAACCATCCAACAAACCCAAAAACACAAACTCAAAAGAAAACCAAGAAACGAGTTGGAAACTTACAAAAAATGAAGAAAAACCTTAAAACTCCAACTTGATCTCTTGAAATCCTTCAATCCCTTAAGCTTGGAAGCAACAAAATATCTTTTCCTTTGGTTGATAATGGTGGCTGGCCAAAGAGAAGAAAAGAAGAAGATGAAGATGAAATAAGAAGAAAGAAAGAAAGAAAGTCAACCACTCTTCTCTTTTAACCAAACCTCTTTTCCCCAAATCATTCTCTACCATACAATTAAATAATATAATAATCACCCATTAAAATCATCTTCCACTAACATTAAACAAATCCATTTAAATACAAAATATTTTTTTTGACTTATAAAACCCATTGAACTTGTATATATTTTGTATATATCCCCATATATACAACATATACACATCCCCTCTTATTTCATTAGTCATATATACACTTTAAATTATTTAATCCAATCCTCACAAATAATATTTTTAAGATTCTAGGGTATCACTTGGGATATTACAAATTGGTTGTCTAAGCATGGGGCTGTAGTTGATTGTCAGAAGAAGTGTGTTACCCTGAGAACCGGTGATGGTAGGAGTGTGATGGTATCTAGTGAGCATAGACAATTTGCATCTATGTTTGTTTCAGCTGTTGCAGTTTGGAGGTTGATTCAGAAAGGATATAAGGCTTATCTTGCTCATGTTATAGATACAAAGTAGTGGGTTCTCAACTTGATAGTATACCCACAGTTGCTGAATTTCCAGATGTTTTTCCTGAGGAGTTGCTGGGGATACCCCCTAAGAGAGAGGTTGAGTTTGGTATTGATTTGTTGCTTGGTATCACTCCCATCTCTATTACTCCTTATCGAATGGCACCTGCTGAGTTGAGAGAATTGAAGGTGCAGTTGCAAGAGTTGTTGGATAAAGGGTTTATTCGCCCTAGCGTTTCTCCGTGGGGAGCTCCTGTTTTGTTCGTGAAGAAGAAGGATGTTACTTTGAGATTGTGCATTGATTATAGGCAGTTGAATAAGGTGACTATCAAGAATAAGTATCCTTTGCCTAGGATTGATGATCTCTTTGATCAATTGAAGAGAGCAGCAGTATTCTCCAAGATTGATCTGAGATCAAGGTACCATCAGTTGAGAGTCAGAGCTGAAGATGTATCTATGACAGCTTTACGCACAAGGTGTGGGCATTATGAGTTTTTAGTAATGCCTTTTGGGTTAATGAATGCACCAGAAGCTTTTATGGATTTGATGAACAGGGTGTTTAGACCCTATCTAGATCAGTTTGTGGTGGTCTTTATTGATGATATTTTGGTGTATTCATGCAATGAGGAAGATCATGACAAGCAATTGTGGATTGTATTGCAGACTTTGAGAGAGAAGCAATTGTATGCTAAGCTTTCTAAGTGTGAGTTTTGGCTTGATCAAGTGACTTTTCTGGGTCATGTGGTGTCAGCATATGGTATTAGAGTTGATCCGAGTAAAGTTGAAGCTATTTTGAATTAGAGTCCACCGAAGTCAGTGACTGAAGTTAGAAGTTTTCTGGGTTTGGTAGGCTATTATCGACTATTTGTGAAAGGTTTTTCTTTGATAGCTACTCCACTCACCAGATTACTTCGAAAGGGAGTTAGATTCATGTGGACAGATCAGTGTTAAGCAAGCTTTGAGCAGTTGAAGTAGATGTTGACTCAAGCTCCTATTCTTACCTTGCCTATGGAAGATAAACCATATGTGATATACAGTGATGCTTCACATAGTGGTTTAGGTTGTATTTTGATGTAAGAGGGTAGAGTCATAGCTTATGCTTCTCAGCAGTTGAATCTGCATGAGCTTAATTACCTGACGCATTATTTGGAGTTAGTAGCCATAGTGTTTGCTTTGAAGATTTGGTGACACTACTTGTATGGGGAGAAATGTTTCATTTATACAGATCACAAGAGTTTGAAATATTTGGGGTTTCAGAGAGCTGAATCTTCGACAGAGATGGTGGTTGGAGTTAATTAAAGACTATGACTATTTGATTGATTATTATCCTGGCAAGACAAATATTGTAGAATATTCCTTGAGTCAAAAGCCTTTATAAGATTTGACTTCTTATTCGCTCTCGTTGCTTGCTGAGTTGAGAGCGTTGCATGCTAGTTTTGAGCCTTGTAATGATGGTGCTTTGTTAGCTCAGTTGCAATTGAGACCGGTGTTGTTGGATCATATTAGAGAGGCTTAGTTGGCTGATGATAAAATTTGAAAAGTTGTTATGGATTGCAAAAAGAGGGAGAGCCGAGATTTCTTATGAGAAATGATGGCAGTTTATGGTACAAAAATAGATTGTGTATTCCAAATGATGCAAAATTGAAAAAGATTATTTTGGAGGAAGCACATTAGTCGGTTTTTGCTATGCACCCTGGGAGTACTAAGATGTATCATGATTTCAAGCAACATTATTGGTGGTCAGGTATGAAGAGGGACATAGCGGAGTTTGTAACACCCTATACTCTATATAAGTACTATACATATACCTTGTATACATACAGTACGTATATAAAATATAAGAATGTCACTTTTCATTACAGATTAAAACCTTTACCTTAGTTTCAAACAATAATACATTTTATTTAAAGAACATTTACAAAATCATTATACTTTTGATGATATTACATATATATAAATTACCTTGTCTTTTAAGTATATATATACATTTTTATCAAAATATAACATAATTAAATTGTACATGTATGCACCACCTTCTAATTGGTCCCAAAATACTCTTACCCTTCTCGTGGCATAACGGTTTGACTCCCAGATCAACCATCTACTCACCTGCGCGATTTACATAACCGCGCTAAGCTCGAAAGCTTAGTAGTACAAATAAATATTTTAAATATACATTACAGAAAAATCATACTTCATATATTAACATCATGTATTATCATTTTCTTATCCTGTTTTCCCTTTTTAATGCACTCTTCATATATTTCCACTAATCTCATAATTTATATACATATACACATATATCATTACAACAAACCACAATTCAATGACTTATCAAAGCCTTCATGAAATAATAATCACAATTTCCACATCCATATACATATTACACATCATATTTTACTTTCATAATCTCATCATTCAGCATAGTTTCTCAAGCCACATTCATTTTAAATAATTGGCTTATGCATTGTAATCATCTCATTCCATAATTATCATCATATATCTCATAACATTTTATCTTATTCCATAATTCACATTAAAGTAAAGACAAGCATGGGCCCAAAGAAACTAATATGCCATTCAACTTTCAGAGTTAATGTTTTGGTTCAATTATCACATTTATCATCCCAACTAGGCTTCAAGAACTAGGCCCAACCAAGCTTCAAGGGGAGCGAAGCATGCTAAGCATCAAACCAACTTGGCTTCAATGACCAAGCTCAACCCAGCTTCAAGGGTTTGTAACATCCCAACTAGGCTTCAAGGACTAGGCCCAATCAAGCATCAAGGGGAGTTAAGCATGCTAAACTTCAACCCAACTTGACTTCAAGGACCAAGCCCAACCCAGCTTCAAGGGATTGTTACTTTTAGGCATGCCACCAATAACAAAACTCTAAAAATTGAGTAACATATTAGGCACACAATTCTATTATTATTTCATTGTCAATTCCATTCTCATGTTCTCATAATCATCTAGGCAAACATGCCCCAAATATTTCATTTGCATCATTATAGCCAACAACAATGGCTTCACATCTCATCATTAGGGTATACATAACCATTTGCATTGTACATACACTTTAAATACTCATTATATCTTTCATATTTCATATTTCACCTTAATATCCATTAACAATAGTTTCATATTTCATCATTGAGATATACATAGCAAGTTACATTATTCATATATTTAGAATCTTCAACATACATTCCACATAGTACACATAATACAAATCATAGCACATTTCTCACACATAAACAATATAATAAATAACTTAACACATTTTCCAATAAAATGTGTTAAGTCCCATAGTAATGCAAATATATACAATCACCTACGGTTTGTACTTACCTTTGAGAGCAACTCACACCAATTCCAAACTCCTCTTCCATGACTCCCTTAACATTTGGATTAGGGCAACTCAATCTCTTCAAAATCTAATTGAAAGGTGATTATACACACTCACTTAGAGATACACATAAGATAATAAGAACAAGAACCAACTAGGGCAAACTCAACACATGACACGCTCAACAACACGGGCGTGTCCCTGATTGTACCCTAAGCCAACAACACAGAAACTTTGACATGCTTAGTAACATGAGCGTGTCACTGGACGTGTCACTCATTCTGCTTCACAGAAACATTGACAAACCAAACAACATGGGCGTGTTCATGGCCGTGTCAATTACTTTATCTCACAGTAGCTATGACATGCTCAGTAACATGGCCGTGTTAATGGTCGTGTCACAAACGTTAAACTCAGCACCGTTGACATGCCCAATGACATGGTTGTGTCACTGGCCGTGTCAGACAAAAATTATGCATTTCGAACTCTCATCCATGTAAACACAATCACTCCAAAATCCGTACTACAACAACCTTAATCAACATCTTAGTTTATATACATAAATCACCTATCAATTCAACACTTATATAACTTCAACATATCATAATAATAATCATTATATACATCATCCATGTATCAATTACTCAATTCCCCAATTCATTTATACTAAACCCTTACTAAACAATTTCAACAACTCATCATCATCCTCACAATTAACCATATTATCATCATCTAAATACCAATTCAACACATATATATACTTCAATCTTTCATTATCATCATCTTCAAACACTAACCATATCAAATATAAACTCAATCTATAGAAATCAACACAAGGAAATGAACACTTAGTTGAATTCTTTGTCAAATCTTCAATATCCACCTTCAATTCTCCTAAAACCCTTATAAATTTGATGTATATGTGAACAAAATCATACTCTTCTCTCTCTCTCTCTCTCTCTCTCCCACGTTTAAGAAGAAGAAGAAGAAGAAGAAAGAAAGAAAGAAAGTGGAAGCTCTCTTGTCAAACTTCATTCTTATCTACTATATATATAATATAATAATTAAATACCCTTAAAAATTCTCCACCACAAATATTGGTCCTTCTTTGACTTTCTTTTCTTCTTTTTCTCTTGTCATTATTATCATTAATATTATTAATTATTTCTTTACACTTTACTTTCCCTACCCCAATACATATACATCATATATATGTGGTGTATATGTTGCTATATGCATATGTCTTATATATTGTATTTATATTTCCCATATTTTTAAAATACAATATATACATATCATCCTTCATATATATCTATCTCTTATACTATCTTCTTTACATATTTCACCAACATATTCTCTCACAACTAGTATTCCAAAGTACATCAAAAATCGGGGTATTACAATTTTCGCCCCCTTAAATAATTTCATCCTCGAAATTTTCCAGTACGACAACAATCCATTCTTAACAAAATATTATCTTAATTTTCATATGAAATTAATCACATTCTTAAATTATTATTTCATCAAATCACATAACTTCTACTCTCCCCCTTAGAGTCAATCATCTCTTCCCAATTTCATAACTTATGATTATATATATATCAATATATATCGTTACGTTCTCAACAAAGCAATCAAGATAACTCATTACATTCCCAATTAATGTATCTTTATACCAAAATCAGCTCATCTTATAATATACATATACCTCGCCCATCTATTACGTTCAAGATATTTTATCACTTCATCTCTTTATAGATGCTCTCTTAACTTTAAATTTAGAGGTTATTGAATTATATCTCAATATTGATTATCCCGTCACTACAGTCAATTTCAAAATAAACACTTATCAAATCTAAATTTATTACAATATTCTTATTTTTCACACACTTAATTCCTTCTTTAACATGTTTTTCACTTAACATTAATATTAATACAATGCCTTTAAACTTACTTTACAGATAATCAACCTTTTTCCTTTTATCATCATTTACAATTGATATATCTTAACTCATTCATATCCATTCATATATCAGAATATTACCTCATATATATTATCACATATATCTTATACTCTTAGTACAACTATACATATTAAATCTCAATAATGATTTGCAATCTTAGCGAAATCTAGATCAATTGATCTATCTGTCACAATATACCAACGTCTCAATCCTATTCGATTCAAGCAAACAATTAACTTATTTAAACTTATCATTAGATTTCAATATATGACCTAATTCTATTAGGTCAAGCTTATATTCAAATTCTAATCTCTTTGGATCCATCTTTTCATCTTTCTGAAATTTTTATTATTTATAACGAATCACTTCAAATTATTTTTCAATATACCTATATTTTGTTTTCTATCGTCTTAGTACAATTTCCACAAAATTCTCATGATTATCTCATCCCATAGTTATTACCCATAGTTCATTCACTTAAATATTATTTCCATCAACTTATTCACCTTATACCATTATGAACATATGCAGTATAACTTTCAATCACATTTTGTAATTTCTCTCATTTAACATCTCCTCACATTTTCATACCATTATTATATTTACATAATCACCTTTCTATCACATTATCCATAACTCAAAACGTTTTCACAGCTCTCTTTTCTTTCCATACTTTCTATAATTATAAACAAATTTCTACCATAAAATTATAAGGTACAACTCTACCAATCATAACTCTTGACCATGTTTCTTGAAGCATAATTATCAATCTTACCAAAACTATAATACGGTCATGTCATCTCAGGCCCAAGTCTGTGGATAACAAAACTAACCGGCCAAATATACTAAACAAATCATATGGCCATAGTATATTAATGGTCACGTCTGTGGCTTATAAATCAATACTGCCCCTTTATTATTCTTCTTCAAACATTTCCAATTACAATGCGAAGTTTGTATCACAAAGATTATATATTCATTCTCTAAACTTTTGCTATACCAAGAGTTAACACATTTCAACTCCGTTTCAAAACAATTTGCTCTTGATCATTTGATCATCATTAGCCTAACTCATATTCAACAATATTATCTTTAACATCTCTTACGCACAACATTCGATCATATGTAAATTTTACACAACTTCCATTTATTACTCTATTTCTAATCTATCTCTTATAAAAATTTTCATACATTATACTTCCCCTTTTTCCTTACAATCTCTTATTATACACATATGCAGAGAACATTTCCACATGCAGATACTTTGGGGCCCAAAACATTATATGTTCATCAAGTTCAGTTATTACAATAAAAATTTCACTGTCCTGTATTACTCGAGTCCATTCCCACTCTCTATTTCATCACATAGTCTAGCTCTGCGCAGGTCAAGACCTAATTTCTCTTAGGTCCGCTATTACATTTAATATCATTCTCAATACCACTAGACATGTAATTGTATAAAATAACAAACACACCATAACATTTTTTTTTACCACATACACATTCATAGGTCACATTCATAATGTGACTTACTTTCCACATTTCTTACATACTACAATTATGTTCATATAAAAAAAAAACTCATCTCATATATTCGATACATGTATACACATAATCATGCAATTATATTTAATTCCTCTTTTACATACAATCTATACAAATTTAATGTTTATCACTTTTCATTGAACATTATCATTCTCATTTTTTTGACATGACTTAAGTTATTTATCAACTCAACATATATATACACTCTAATCATAATAACACTTCACATAAATCTTAGTCACATTTCTCAAGTGACATCTCTCTCACATTTGTTTTTAAATGCATTTAGTATACCCTTCATATCCATTTTCATCATTTCCAGTCAAATTACTTAAAGTAACTCATTTTCACTTGCTTAGCCCTTTTTCCTTTATTTCAAAACAAATTTTCGTATTATCAATCACATTACCCAATTCATAATACTTTCATATGCAATAATATTCATTCCAAATAACTCATATGCTTAATATACATTAAACTAGCGATATCTAAATAATCCTCATCAAAATTCTATTAAAACTCTAAACTCTCAACTTACTACTTTACCTAAACTTCAATTTACTAATCTAGTTTTCTCATATTAACTTTAAAAACATTATATATATACCATAATGTAACATCAAAACATATCATTTTCACAATTAATAAAGCTCATTTCAAAAATCCAAATTTCACATATTACCACCATTAACATGAGCTTTAACAACACTTAAGCATATTACATTTCTAACATTAAAATCACAATGTTTGCATTAAAACAACAATGCAAACAACACCATTATATATCCTTACGTTAACCAACATCATCCCTTTTCAAAACCTTAATTTTACATACCCAAACCTTAAATTGTCACACTTTGTCTATAACAATCAACTCACTCAATATTCCACCATACTCTCTGCAATATAATATCATATCTATCCATTTTAACATTCGAACAATATTTCCTCTCTCTAGCAATCCAAACATAAGCTTTATTAGAAAGAGATCCAAATTTTAGAGAAAAGAGTAATTACTTAAATCTTGATATATATATATATATATTTAAATTCATTTCCAACATTATTCTCATATTCCTTTCTTTATAACCTATTTTACAAGCACACATCAATAATAAAAAATTTTAAAGTTTACTTTACTTAAGTAAACTCCCATTCTTTAATTTATTAATTAAACTTGTACAAATTCTCCCATATCATTTCTTTCTCTAACTTTACTTTCATGTAAAATCTCATTCACACACTATCATCCATCTCATGTAATTCAAATACATCACAAATCACATAATGCCACATCCGAGACCAACCTAGGTGTTAATGCATATGCATGTATCACAAATTTCACTTTTTAAAAAATTTTCCTCTTTTCTTTTTAAATTTACTTAGGCTGAAAATCTCAAACCTAAGCTCTGATACCAAAATAATTGTAACACCCTATACTCTATATAAGTACTATACATATACCTTGTATACATATAGTACATATATAAAATATCAGAATGTCACTTTTCATTACAGATTAAAACCTTTACCTTAGTTCCAAACAATAATACATTTTATTTAAAGAACATTTACAAAATCATTATACTTTTGATGATATTACATATATATAAATTACCTTGTCTTTTAAGTATATATATACATTTTTATCAAAATATAACATAATTAAATTGTACATGTATGCACCACCTTCTAGTTGGTCTCGAAATACTCTTACCCTTCTCGTGGCATAACGGTTTGACTCCCAGATCAACCATCTACTCACCTGTACGATTTACATAACCGCGCTAAGCTCAAAAGCTTAGTAGTACAAATAAATATTTTAAATATACATTATAGAAAAATCATACTTCATTTATTAACATCATGTATTATCATTTTCTTATCATGTTTTCCCTTTTTAATGCACTCTTCATATATTTCCACTAATATCATAATTTATATACATATACACATATATCATTACAACAAACCACAATTCAATGACTTATCAAAACCTTCATGAAATAATAATCATAATTTCCACATCCATATACATATTACACATCATATTTTATTTTCATAATCCCATGATTCAGCATAGTTTCTCAAGCCACATTCATTTTCAATAATTGGCTTATGTATTGTAATCATCTCATTCCATAATTATCATCATATATCTCATAACATTTTATCTTATTCCATAATTCACATTAAAGCAAAGACAAGCATGGGCCCAAAGAAACTAATATGCCATTCAACTTTCAGAGTTAATGTATTGGTTCAATTATCACATTTATCATCCCAACTAGGCTTCAAGAACTAGGCCCAACAAAGCTTCAAGGGGAACGAAGCATGCTAAGCATCAACCCAACTTGGCTGCAAGGACCAAGCTCAAACCAGCTTCAAGGGTTTGTAACATCCCAACTAGGCTTCAAGGACTAGGCCCAATCAAGCTTCAAGGGGAGTTAAGCATGCTAAACTTCAACCCAACTTGACTTCAAGGACCAAGCCCAACCCAGCTTCAAGGGATTGTTACTTTTAGGCATGCCACCAATAATAAAACTCTGAAAATTGAGTAACATATTAGGCACACAATTCTATTATTATTTCATTGTCAATTCCATTCTCATGTTCTCATAATCATCTAGGCAAACATGCCCCAAATATTTCATTTGCATCATTATATCCAACAACAATGGCTTCACATCTCATCATTAGGGTATACATAACCATTTGCATTGTACATACACTTTAAATACTCATTATATCTTTCATATTTCATATTTTACCTTTATATCCATTAACAATAGTTTCATATTTCATCATTGAGATATACATAGCAAATTACATTATTCATATATTTAGAATCTTCAACATACATTCCACATAGTACACATAATACAAATCATAGCACATTTCTCACACATAAACAATATAATAAATAACTTAACACATTTTCCAATAAAAAGTGTTAAGTCCCATAGTAATGCAAATATATACAATCACAAAGGGTTTGTACTTACCTTTGAGAGCAACTAACACCAATTCCAAACTCCTCTTCCATGACTCCTTTAACATTTGGATTAGGGCAACTCAATCTCTTCAAAACCTAATCCAAAGGTGATTATACACACTCACTTAGAGATACACATAAGATAATAAGAACAAGAACCAACTAGGGCAAACTCTACACATGACACACTCAACAACACAGGCGTGTCCCTGATCGTGCCCTAAACCAACAACACAGAAACTTTGACACGCTCAGTAACATGGGCGTGTCACTGGACGTGTCACTCATTCTGCCTCACAGAAACATTGACACGCCCAACAACACGGGCATGTTCATGGCCTTGTCAATTACTTTATCTCACAGTAGCTATGACACACTCAGTAACATGGCCGTGTTAATGGTCGTGTCAGTAATGTTAAACTCGGCACCATTGACAAGCCCAATGACATGGCCGTGTCAGACAAAAATTATGCATTTCAAACTCTCATCCATGTAAGCACAATCACTCCAAAATCCATACTACAACACCCTTAATCAACATCCTAGTTTATA
Source organism: Garcia nutans (assembly GCA_947685225.1). Lineage (NCBI taxonomy): Eukaryota > Viridiplantae > Streptophyta > Magnoliopsida > Malpighiales > Euphorbiaceae > Garcia > Garcia nutans. The sequence goes on from CANTUV010000013.1 coordinate 8,886,368, forward strand.
ACCATAAATCACCTATCAATTCAACACTTATATAACTTCAACATATCATAATAATAATCATTATATACATCATCCATGTATAAATTACTCAATTCCCCAATTCATTTGTACTAAACCCTTACTAAACAATTTCAACAACTCATCATCATCCTCACAATTAACCATATTATTAACATCTAAATACTAATTCAACACATATATATACTTCAATCTTTCATTATCATCATCTTCAAACACTAACCATATCAAATATAAACTCAATCTATAAAAATCAACACAAGGAAATGAACACTTACTTGAATTCTTTGTCAAATCTTCAATATCCACCTTCAATTCTCCTAAAACCCTTATAAATTTGATGTATATGTGAACAAAATCACACTCTTCTCTCTCTCTCTCTCTCTCTCTCTCTCTCTCTCTCTCCCACGTTCAAGAAGAAGAAGAAAGAAAGAAAGTGGAAGCTCTCTTGTCAAACTCTCATCCCTATCTATTATATATATATAATATAATAATTAAATACCCTTAAAAATTCTCCACCACAAACATTGGTCCTTTTTGACTTTCTTTTCTTCTTTTTCTCTTGTCATTATTATCATTATTATTATTAATTATTTATTTACACTTTACTTTTCCTACCCCAATACAAATACATCATATATATGTGGTGTATATGTTGCTATATGTATATGTCTTATATATTGTATTTATATTTCCCATATTTTTCAAATACAATATATACATATCATCCTTCATATATATCTATCTCTTATACTATCTTCTTTACATATTTCACCAACATATTCTCTCACGACTACTATTCCAAAGTACATCAAAAATCGGGGTATTACAGAGTTTGTATCTAAATGTCTCACTTGTCAGAGAGTGAAGGCCGAGCATCAAGTTCCAACAGGGTTGCTCCAACCTTTAATAGTACAAGAATGGAAATGGGAATATGTAACGATGGATTTTGCGACTGGTTTGCCATTGACTCAGAGGAAGCTTGATGCCATCTGGGTGATTGTTGATCGGTTGACAAAGGCAGCTCATTTTCTTCCAGTTTGAATGGACTAGTCTCTGGAGAAGTTTGCTGAGCTGTATATCAGTGAGATAGTGAAGTTGCATGGAGTCCCAATTTCTTTGGTATCTGATCGAGATCCCCGGTTCACTTCAAGGTTTTGGAAGAGTTTGCATGGTGCTTTGGGTTCTTGTTTGCATTTTAGCACTGCTTTCCATCCGCAGACAGATGGGCAGTCAAAGAGGGGGATACAAATTTTAGAGGATGTGTTGAGAAGCTGTGTCATTGAATTTTCTGAAAGTTGGGACAGATTTTTGCCATTGATGGAATTTGCTTATAATGACAATCATCAATCTAGTATTAAAATGGCACCTTATGAGGCATTGTATGGTAGAAGATGCAGGATGCCTCTATATTGGGATGAGGTTAGAGAAGGAAAGTTGATTGGTCCCGATTTAATTAAAGAAACAGAAGAAAAAGTGAAGATAATTCGGGATCATTTGAAAGCAACCTCAGATCGGCATAAATCATATTCAGATTTAAAGATGAGAGACTTAGAGTTCTATATAGGAGATAAAGTATTTTTGAAAGTATTTCCTTGGAAGAAAAATTTTAAGATTTGGCCGCAAAGGGAAGCTGAGTCCTAGTTTCATTGGACCTTATGAGGTACTGGAAAGAGTTGGACCAGTTGCTTATAGACTTGCTTTGCCGCCTCAATTGGACAGAATTCACAATGTCTTCCATGTTTCTATGCTACGGAGGTACAGATCAGACCCATCTCACATTCTATCAGTTGAATCTATTGAGGTGAGTCCGAATATGACTTTTGAAGAAGAACCTATGGCTATCTTGGCACATGAAGTGAGAGAGTTGAGAAATAAGAAAGTGCCACTTGTGAAGGTTCTTTGGAAGAATCATGCTAAGGAAGAGGCAACTTAGGAAAGTGAGCAAGTAATGCGAGATCAGTATCCTTAATTGTTTCAGACTTAAGACCAGGTAATTTCGAGGACAAAATTTATTTATAGAGAGGGAGAATTGTAATATCCCAACCCTAAAAGTTTTGGAAATGTTAATGGTTGGAATTGAATCAAATGAAATTAAGTGTATATTTGATTATATGAGAAGTTTAATGGAGTGTGTATATGTTGTATATATAGAGATATATACAACATATACAAGTCAAAAAGTGTGATGGTCAAATGAGATAATTAAATTATTTAAGATAGAAATTAAATTAAGTGGAAGATGATATTTGTATTATTTTAATAAGTTGATTGCTTGGTTGAGATTAAAGAGGGTTTTGTGTGGTTAAGAGAAGTGATTGTTTTGACTTTTCTATCATCTTCTTCTTTCTTCTTTTGGGTTAGCCGGCCATCACCATATCTAAAGGGAAAGAGAGGTTTTGTGATTCCTCACTCAAGATTGAAGGGTGTTTATAGTGATCAAGTTGGAATTCTAAGGATTTTCTTCACTTTTGGTAAGTTTACAACTTGTTCCTTTATTTTCTTTTGGAGTTTGTGTATTTTAGTTTGGTGTATTGTTGTAGTAGATGTGTTCTTGACTGATTTTGGTATGTTTGAGATTGTTTGGTCTATTTGACTTTGATTTTGGGGTTAGATTGAAGAAAATGTTAAGTTTGGTGAAGATAAAAAGAGTTATGGATTGTGTATGTGTTGAGTTGTATTATATGGTTATGATTGTGTGTTGGTGCATGTAATTGTGTTGTTTTGATGTTATCAATTTTATTATGGTTTATTAATGGTTTTCGTTAAGTTTGTTTGGAGTGGAAAAAGGGTTTAAGAAGAGGTTTGTTGGATGTGGCATTTTTGGTGTCAAAATCAGGTTTTTGGCCTGACACGCCCAGTATCACGGCCATGTCTTTGGGCATGTCAATGGTTTTGTTTTCAGTATGGGTGACACGAGTAGTGACACGCCCATGTCACTGAGCGTGTCATAGCTTCTGTGTTGGAGCAGTATTGACACGTCCAGTGACATGCCTATGTTACTGAGCGTGTCATAGCTATTGTGTTGTTGGTGGATTTACACGTCCAGTGACACGCCCATGTCACTGAGCGTGTCATAGCCACTGTGTTGGAGGAGAATTGACACGTACAGTGACACGCCCATGTCACTGAGCGTGTCAAAGCTTCTGTGTTGTGGGTTTAGGGCATGACCAGGGAGACACCCATGTTATTGAGCGTGTCATGTGTAGAGGTTGCCCTAGTTAGTTCTTATCCTTATTTTCTTATGTGTATCACTAAGTGAGTGTGTATAATCACCTTTGGATTAGGTTTTGAAGAGATTTGAGGTAACAATCCAAGTGTTGAAGGATTCTTAGAAGAGGAGGTTGTTAGATTGGTGTGTGTAGCTCTTGAGGTAAGTACAAACCCTACATGATTGCATACATTTACATGATTTTGGGACTTAACACATTTGGTTCAAAAATGTGTTAGTGTAGACCCTTAATTTTTGACCCAGTCCGGTCCGTTATTTTTTATAGTCCGAAATAATTTTTGTGGTATTTTAATATTTATTTTAGTATTTATTATTTATAAATTTTAAAAATTAAAAGTGGAGAAGTGAATAAAAATAATAAATAAATTAAAATAATAAATAATAATAAATGATAATAATAAATAAAAATAAAAATAAAAATCGACGACTAAAAAATCGACGATGAAAAAATTCATCGCCGAAAATAATTAGCCAAGGCAAATTTCGCTCGCAGGCAGGAATTTCCTGTGACAAAATTGGCTGGCCGCTCCCAGCTCACAATTTTCCATGCAGTTTCTTGCAAATTTCCTCGCATCCCACAGCCGTTTTTTATCCAGTGAAATTTTTCAATGCAATTTTTTGCGAAACCAAATTCTATTTGGTTTTGGTTTCTTTTCCTAATGAATTTTAGTTTTCTTAAACAATTAGGATTAATTATATAAATTTTCCTATAAATAACAATTTGAAGGACCAGAAAAGGGGGACGAAAGAAAAATTAAGGAGAAAAACTTAGGACTTGGATCGGATAGTGGAACTTCAGATTTGAGAGGAATAAGCAAGCAAGCAATGAAGCCATCAAAGGCAGCAATCTTGCCTTTGTCTTTGTTCATCCAGAAAGTAACTTTTGGTGGAACTAATGAACGAAGGTTTGAATCTCTATTTTCTTTTTTTTACAGTAGCTTCAATCACTAAAAATTAATAAATTATTTCTTCTGTTTCTTCTAAACCTTAAAACCCTAAAATGTTTTTTCCAAATACCTTAAAAACCCTAATTCATTTCTTTGTTTCCAAATACCTTAAATCATCCTTCTGTTTCAAAAACTCCAAAAACCCTAAATCATTTTATTAATTCCCAAAACCCTAATCTCTATTCCAAAAGTCAATAGCCTTATTTGTTTTTAAGCATCAAAAGTTTTAACCCTAATTAATCCTTCTTTTCAAAATCACACAGTAAGCATTTTTCTTTCCAAAATAACACTAGTTTCTTCCAATTTCAAAACCCTATTTTCTAAATCTTAAACCCTAAAATCTTAATTTTCAACACCGAAACCTACAATCATAAAAGCCAGTTTTTAAAATTTTCGGGGTTCGGGCCCTGACCCAGCAAGGGGTGCTGCCCCCTTGACCCCAGCCCGCTAACCAGCTAGCGGGACGGCCGTGTGGGCTCGGGTCAATATTTATTTATGTATTATAAATCTTTATGTCACATCCGCCCACTGTATTTATGTCTAGCAGTCATGTGCACTGCAAGAGAAATGATCTGGAGAGGTCATCTCTGATGGCGGTTCCTAGAGAAGGCCGCAGGACCAAAGGGACTTAATTGAAAAAAATGCAAAGTTTTGGGGAGGTAACTGTAATTTCCAAAAGTTGTACTGGAGGTTCTTAATAATGCACATAACAGACTCCAAAAATGGATAGTAGAGAAAAATCGGGTCCCAACGACACGTAACGGTTTTTCTAGAAAACGCCATGTTAGAGAGAAACGAAGACATGTAGACTAGGGGCATTTTTGTCTTTATTAATTAAAATTTATACATGAATCTAAAGTAGGAAATAAACACATGAGTGAGTAGAGAACGTCGAGGGCTTATTGGTAATTTTTTAAAATGACTTGGAAACCTAAAATAGACCCTAAAAATAGAAAGTATAGGTCGAGAGGATCAAAACCATATGTAGTTTGCCTCGTGGAACTATACGGTTCGAAAGTTATGATCGATTAATCGCCGGAACGTAAAGTGGGCCTGGTTCCATATAGGGACCCTATGGGTGACATGGAACAAATTGGGGTATCAAATGGGAAGAGGGACAAGTTGGAGGACTTAATTGGAAAGAAAAATATAAAAATCTTTTGATGGCCAATCACCATTAGCCATTTAGCATTTATTAAAAGAACAAAAGAAAGAGGGATGGACAAATGGCCCTAAGGCATTCATCCAACCCAAAAGTGGACATCATTTCCACTATATATATCATGGCAAGAAGAACAAAAACTCTCTCCCACAAACCCTCCCAAACCGTCGGCCTCCATAGGAAGAACACCAAAGAATTTCTAATTTTTGCCAAGTTTGATTCAAGTTCAAGGTGAGTTTTAAGGTTTTAAAGCATGTAGAATTCAATTCTAGTATCAATTTTAAGTATTTATATATCTATTGGAAGATTGGAAATTAGGGTTCTTATGGTGGATTTGGGAAAATTTTAAGTAGTGATGATATTGATTAATTAAATGGAAGAATCAAGGTTTCTAAGGTTTAATAAGGTTAGATTAGGATTTAGTTTGAAAAGAAATGGAAGGGTAGTGCATGTTCTAAATTTCTAAGGTTTATGTTTAAGGTTGTGTTCTTGAATTTCTTGAAGGAGAAACAAAGATTAAGGAAGGAGAAGAAGGAAAAGCAAAGGGGAATTAAAAGAATAAGGTTTGGTACTTTACCTTGGAAAATTTAATTTTCCTTTCATTTTCTTGCCAAAACTTTATCTATGGAACTTTTGCTATGGATGCATAAAAGTGTTGTTTGAGTTTGAATTCAATTGTTGAGTGGTATTTTTAAATCCATGTGGTGATTGGGTTGTTTAAATTCAAATGAAATCTAATGTTTCCAATGATTTTGGTAAAAGAGTTTATGAACTCCATTTAGTCCAAATTGATTTAAACAATCAAGTTATTTTAAAAGGAAAGTATCTAAGTCTTCATTACATTATTAGGGAAGCTTTGAAATGGGTTTAAAACAGAAAAATAAACAAATTTTGCACCAAATGCAAGTGTGGGCCAAATTGGTGCCCTTTGTGATCCAATTCTGGACCTAATTTTGGGCAGCCAGTTGAGGCAGCAATCGATGAGATTTTTCGACGAAATTTTACATGCAATTAGTCAACATATGAAATAAACTTCCTGTAAAATTTCAGCCAAGAATAAGATCATTTACCTGGTCAAATGCATGACTGAAGTGGACTGAAATTTTGACAAAAACCCAGATTTTACTATTCATTTGGCGCTTGCCTTTTGCGCTGCCGATTTTACGTGCCGCGACACTATTCATTTGGTCAATTTGTGACCTTTTGAGAAATGCTTTGAAATGTTTGATATGTTTATTGTGGATGTTAAATATGTGAAAAAGGGTAATGGTTTGACTAAAGAATGTGGTGCGCGGCGTAAATGGCAAAGCGCGACGGGAATTAAAATGATTTCTCGAGTTATTCTAAAATGAAGTTTGAGACTTAAATTGAATCATTTTAACCTTTGTGCTCTACTGGGTAGTTGGGAGTGGTAGATAAGGGTATGGTGCACTATACTAACTTATGCAGTACTGCTTGCTATTGTGATTGAATTGTTATGATCTGAACTCAATGGTGAGGGCCATTGAAGCCAGTGGTGAGGGCCATTGGTTATAACTAGGATGGTGATGGCCATTCCTGTGATATGATAACGGTGGTAAGAGCCACCTATGTTACAGTGGTGAGGGCCACTACCTTATCGCTATAGTTCCCTATATACCAGTAGAGCCAAAGTCCTGTTTTTCTAAACTACGTAATGCAAAATGAGTTTGAATTATGATTTTTACATTTGTTGAAAGCATATTTACACTTAATGTACAATAACTTCCATTGGTTTAATGTTGGCTGATTTTTGATTCAATTATTTCCTTTTATTTCAAATGCTTTCATGTTTTACTTTTATTTTCTTTGGTAAAGTACCCACTGAGCGACATTGCTCAGCGAGTTAAGTTTTCCTTGACTCGTAGGTTCGGAGCAGTAGCTAACTCTTGGGAAGCGACGACCAGACCCACAGCATCTCCTGGTAGATCTCTTAGTTTCCATTATAAGTTAGCTAGTTGTGGCATGTATATGTATATATAAGATTGAGAATTATTATGTTATATTGTACGTTAGTAGTATGTAATAATAATAAACCTCTACTTTATTTTGTACTAGAAGTGTGAATTCTTCTTGCAGGTTTGTAGTTGAGGTTATAAGGGGGATTCATTGGGAGTGTATTGAGACCAATTGTGTTCGCATTGGTTTGTGTAAAAATGTTTTCAAAACTCAGAAAAACCAGTTTTGTCGACACTTGGGACCAAATTTCTAAGCGAACCTCTCGCAAAATTTCTGTAAAACCGAAACTAAAATTTGACTAAGTAAAATTGGTAGCAACATTAGGTTAGTGTGGCGCCTCTACTTGGCTTATACACGTAGGCCGGGAAGGGGTGTTACACTTTATGTTTAACTTCCTTTATTATGATTATTCAAAATACAATAGCTTTATTCAAAATACAAACCTAAACCCTAATTTATTCAAGCCATAAATTCAAATTATGTTTTCAAATCATCACAGTAACTTTTTATAATTTTATTCACTGGATATTTTAATCTTTCATATAACTCCCTTAAAGACTTTCTATATTTGTTCCATCCAAAAATACATAAGTAGTTATTATAGTCAATAGTAAAACCATACTTACCTTTGATCACGGCAAAACAAAATCAAGGTTTCAAACCATAAAACCCTAATTTCATAATTTTACCCCTCAAACCCTAATTTGATCAATCAAAGAACCTTACTAATTTCTTAAATTTATAGAACCCTAATCCCTTTCAATCTTCTTAAAACCTACAGTAGCCTAAACAAATAACAATAATAATATCTTAAGATTCCAAAACCCTAAAATATTAATCAAAGAGCTTTAAATAGAAACAGTAAACCTCAATTTGTATCTTTACAGGCTTTATTTTTAGATTTGATTATGTAGTCTATTATATGCTTTGATGGTTGATTTATTTAAGTTCAATGCTTTATTTATTTAATTTATCATGGATGAATGTTTATTATAAATTTTGATTGATGTTTAATATCTTTGATGAATAATTTATTTATGATGAATGGTTATTTATTTTTATCGATTTATTTTGATTTCCAAAAGTGTAAGAGGTATGTTTCCACTTTGTGGGTAACTCATTAGTTAAATATCATGTAATTTAAACTACTTTTATATTTTGGACCAATGTAAAGGACATGTTTCTACCATTTAGTGGGTGTCCTATTTAGTTTAGACATGGATGATGTAAGGACATGTTTCCATCCTCGGATGGGTGTCCATTTATTTGCTTTACTTGGACATTGCTTTGATTTTAATATAACGATGCTTTATTTCAATTGTTGCATGTAATATGGATAATATTTTTATATTTAAGAGTTTTATAATATTAAGACCTGTAAAGGAGGCCGATTCAAATGAACCGGGCGTTATGGGGGTGCTGGGCCATTTCTCACCTTCCCTACACATACCTAACTTTTCGAACCCATTAGGGGGTTGGGGATTCCTTAGGAATCGAGTCATCCACCCCTTTTTTTTTCCCGGCCTGTCCGTGTAACACCCCGATACCCTATATAAGTACTATGCGTATACCTAGTATACATACAGTAAATATATAAAGTATAAGGATGTCACTTTTCGTTACCTTTTAAAAACCTGTAACAGAGTTCAAACCATAATACATTAATTTAAATAACATTTACAAAATCATTATCTTTATCAAAAACTTCATTTATACATATAAATACTCTCTCGTCAGAAATACATCATAATTAAAGTTTATACATGTATGCATTACCCTCTAGTTGGTCTCGACAAACTTTACTCTTCTTGTGGCATAACAAAAGACTTCATATCTTCCATCTATATACCTGCGCGAATAAACACCCGCGCTAAGCCCGAGAGCTTAGTAGTCCAACTATAAAATATAAACATATAGTATAGAAGTATTGACATATAATGATACATCAATTCAATATATAATTAGTTCTTATCATATCTTCTTTTCTTTTTAATTTCATCTTTAATATATCCTAGCTAATTTCAAATATGATGTACATATATACATAATATTATCACCAACCCCAATGCATCACCAATACTCAAAACCAATATATTAATACCCCTACATTATATATACCATACCAATCATTATTGCAATACACAAATTATATATCATACAAATCATAAATCACATTTACAATAAAGACAACCTTTATCATCAACCACAATTCATTTACATATTACACTTAATAACATTATATTATTCACAATTCACCAAGCATAATTCATTATTAATACTCACAATCAATATTTCAATACTTGCAATTCACATTGACAATAAAGACAGACTCGGGCCCAAAACACTAATATGTTATTCAAAGTTCAGAGTTACTGCTTTGGTTCATAGTCACAATCATCACGCCCGTAGGCAATGTATATACATGTATCTCTATCCATGGATAGTGTAACAGACCCAGTCTCTTGGACCATCAACTCAACACATATGAGGAGATCCTCAACCCCGCAAGACTGTTACAAATCATATATCTCATATTCACAATTCTCATAGTGTAACAGACCCAGTCTCTTGGACCATCAACTCAACACATATGAGGAGATCCTCAACCCGGCAAGACTGTTACCTTTCATCATTTCTTAGGCATGCCACCCAAATCCAGAACTCTGAAACTGAATAACATATTAAACAAACAATTCATTTATTATTTCATTATCAATCTCATCATCAATTAGGCCAACATGCCTTATCTCTTTCAATTGAATTATCATAGCCAATCACAATGGCTTCATATCATATCATATCTCAATCCATATGATACATATAGCATCATTGATATCACATTTCAAAGTATATTATTCATATAATACATTGCCATACACAAGATTCACAATGCATATATCATAACATTTTCTCACTTCTCAAAACACATTAACATCATTCATTACTAGAGCATTTATCATAACAAATTGCACATACCTTAAGAATGATCCTCATTTCTTCCTACCTTTCCCATTTCATATTTCATCCTTTATATATATTCTTCATTTACATTCACAATATAATAGCTTATTTAACACTTTCATCCCAATGTGTTAATGTTCAAAGACATATAAGGATATACAATCAAATAGGGTTTATGCTTACCTTGTTAATGATCTTCACATCCTTCACATCATTCAATCATCACCTTAGTCCAATTATGTTAACAATATAATAGATCACTTAACACATTTGCAAACAAATGTGTTAAGCCTCAAATTATGTAATTAAATACAATCATATGTATTGGTACTTACCTCAAGAACTAGTCCCATCAATCTATACATTTCTTTTCTTTCCAAGAATTCTCCACATTTAGGTTAATGCAACCCAATCTCTTCAAAACCTAATCCAAAGGAATATTAGCAAAATGACCATATGAATAGTACATTCTGGTTTAAGACTCCATTTTATCCTTATTTTGAAAAATTGTATAAATTAATCTACTTGACTAAAAATTCTAAAATTTTTACAGAATTTAGTTTGTATCTTAAAATCATTCCTTTAAAATTTCAGATCAAACTGAACACAAAATCTTGGTCAAATAGTTCACCTAACCAGACTGCCCCAATTGCCCTGCATCCTGGCAGCAGTTCTGAACTTTGTGAATTCCATAAATCAAATTCAATCAACGTGGTTCCAAATTATTTTTCTCAAATATTAGACTCACTAAGCAACAACATATCCAAAATTCAATTGGATATGATATTTCTACATTTTATTAAAAATCCCGAAATATAGCTGTCTCAGTTAAGGTACCTGCTGGAACAGGTCTAATAAAAATAATCTTTCTAAACTCATAACCATTCCAAAATCGAATCAACATATTTTTCAGTCATTCTAGACTCATAGAGGCACAACATATCAAAAATTCACTTCAAGAACATTTTTCTATAATTAATTAAAAATCATACAAGTCACAGCCTTTACTAATTGTAAAACAGAAAAAAATTCACTAAACACAACTCTTACTCTTCCATCACCAACACCAACCTAGCTTCTTATCTTTAATTCCATTTCAACACTTTTACACACACCATACACAAACACACTCCATCAACCATCCATATCAACTCACCAATCCCAAACACAATTTCAAAAGAACAAAGGAAAATCAAGAGAAAGAACTTACCTAAGTTGTTGAATTCCACAAATCTTCAATTAAATCCTTTGATTCTCCCTTCAATTTGATGTTAGAATTAAACAAATCTCACTTTGCTCTCTCTTGTCTAAGGAGGAGCCAACCAACGTGGAGAAGAGAAGAAGAAGAAGAAGGAAATGAAGAAAATACAAAATATCACCTCTTTAAATCTCCACCAAGTGATTCAACAAGAGTAATTACCTAAACACCCTTATACCATTTGTCTTGATTACCATTCATTACATGCCCTTTATAGTAACTTCACACTTAACAAAAATAAATATCTTCTTTCCTTGACTCTTCATTTTGACCAACTTATATGTTATATATATCATCATATACACAACATATACCATTCTCTCTAAACCCTAAATTCTTTCCCAAATCACATATACATAAACATTCTTTTCTCTATTTCTTTTCTCTTGTAATGTAACACATATATTCAATCCAATTATATAACAACAACAACAACATAATCACAACTTCTAGGGCATATATGAGGATATTACAATTCTCTCCCCCTTAAATAATTTCGTCCTCGAAATTATCAGTACCATAACAATTTATTCTTAACAAAATACTATCTTAACTCCCATATGAAGTTAATTATACGCTTAAGTCATTATATCATCAAATCATATAACTCCAACTCTCCTCTTTAGAATCAACCACCTTCTTTAAATTCTATAACTCATCATTCTATATGTTTATACATCTGGTTACTTTCTTAATCAAACATTCAAAAGATCACATTACATTTCCTATTAATATCTTTATACCAGAATCAGATCATCATATAGCACAATAATACTTTGTCAAATCTTTATATTTAATATATTTTGTTATTTCACCTTTGTATAATTACTCTCTTAACTTTAACATTAAAAACCATTGACTTATATCTAAACATTAATTATCCCTTCATTACAATCACTGTCTAAATAGACATTTATCACTCTCAATAGATAACAAAATCCTGATTTTTCATAAATGGAGTTATTTCTTTAGCATGCTTTTCACTTAACTTACATATTAATACATTATCTTTCAACTTATTTTATAGATAACCAATCTTTTTCTCTTCTTATCATGATTAACAATTACTATACTCCACTCATTCATGTCCAATCATACTTTAAAATTTACATCATATACATTATCATGTAAATACCTATTTTCTTCATACAACTATACACATTAAATTTTATTAATGATCCATAATCTTAGCCAAATCCAGATCAATTAATCTATCTGTCACAATATACCCACGTTCCAATCTTGTTCAATTCCAACCAACGATTAAGTAATCTAACTTATCATGAAATTTCACAATTTTCATATAAGTATAAATATAACTTAATTCCATAAGAGCAAACTTATATTCAATTTCTGCTCTCTTTCAATCTATTTTCAGTCAAATCATCATGATAACAAATCACTTCTAATATCTTTTAATATACACATAGTTTATTCTTTATTATCTTAGTATAATTTCCACCAATTCTCATAAAAATGTTATATCATACTTAATATCTATAATTCATTCACTCAAACTTTGAGTTCATTCCCTTAAACCTCAAGTTACATACCATAAACATATTCAGTATAACTTTCATTCATATAATATAATTTCTCCCTTTTACTAACTCTTCACATTTCCTATCATTGGTATATTTATTTTGATTACCTTTTTGTCATATTATCCATAACTCAACACATTTCAAAATTTTTTTAATTTTTTTTTCACAGTTATAACCAAATTCTTAACATAAAAAAAATAATAATAAGGTACAACTTTAACCATCATAATTTTTAACTATACTTCTCAAACAAAATTGTCAACCTCACCAAATCCGTATTACAATCATTATATCTAAGATCCAAATCCATGGATAACAAATTAACCGATCCAAAATACTGAACAAAACACATGACTTTAAGAGATTAATATTCAAACCTAGAACTTTCAATTCAATACTGTTCTTTTATAATTCTATTCTCAATCTTAACATTTTTAGTATAACAGAAGTTAACACATTCCAACTTCGTTTCAACCAATTTGTATTCGCTTATATGATCCTTATCAACTTAACTCATGCTTTAACAATATTACTATATACATATTCAATCATATACAGTTCTTATACAATTTCTATTCATCACTTCATTTCTAATCCATCTACAATCTCTTATAATATAATTACATAGAACTTTTCATATGTGAATACTTTGAAACTCTAAATATAATATAATCATCACGTTCAATACTCATTATAACAATTTACACTGTCCAATATTACTCAAGTTCTTTCCATTCTCACTTCCAACACATAATCCATCTAGCTTTACACAGTTCAAGACATAATCTCTCTTAGGTCCACTAATACATATAACATTGTTTTTCCATATCACTAATTCTATAATTATACCACATATATCTTCATAAGCCATCCTCATAATGTGATTCACAAATGTGTTTATATATCATAATTTCATTCATATTGGAAAACTCAATTCACATATCATATACATGTATACACTTAATTATATGCTCTTATAGTATTTTCCTTTTTCATACATTCAATACAAATTTAGTGTTTATCATTTTCTTTTAAACACTATCCTTCTCATTCTTCCAATATGATATAAAGTATTTATTCACACTACAAACATATATATTTCAACTATAGTAACACTTCATATTCATCTCAGTCACATTCCCAATGTGACATCTCTTTCACTTTCGTCTTTAAAAATATTTAGTACACTCCCATATTCATTCTTACCCTGTTCAGTAAAATGACTTAAAATAACTCATTTCTATTTACTTATCCACTTCCTTGATTATTTCAAAACAAATTCTCATACTATCAATCACATTACTCAATTCATAATACTTCCATATGCAATACTAGTCATTTCACTTAGCTCATGCATTGCATATACAGTTAACTATCAATATCCCAATAATCTTTATCAAATTCCACTAAAACTTTAACTTCTCAATTTACTACTTCGTTTAAGCTTCAATTTGCCAAACTCATCTTTTCTATCATCACTTTAAAAACATCTTACAAATATATATCACAAAGCAATATTAAAACATATAATTTCCACAATCATAAAGCTCACTTCAAAAATCTCAAATATCACATATTATCACCATTACCATGAGCTTTCACAATATCCAAGCATTTCACATTTCTAACATTGAATTTACTATGCTCGCATTATAGTAACAATACTAAGTTATATTCTTACTTAACCACTATCATCTCCTTTTCCTTTAAACACAACCTTAACTGTATACACATCCCAACTTTACATAATCACACTTTGTCTCTACTAAACAACTCATTCAACATTCCACCATACTCTCCTCATTTAAATAACATAACTTTCAATTTTAACAATTCGATATCATTTCCTCTGTCTAGTAAATTCAACATTAGCAAAACCAACATAAACTTTATTATAAAGAGGTTCAAAGTATAGAAGAAAAAGTACATACTCTTATCTTGATTTGATTTTCAACTCATTTTCAAATTTATTCTCCTTTTCATTTCTTTATGTTTCAATTCATATTATGTCCTACATAATATTGCTCATAAACATCAACATTACATTCCATGTTGCACACAACATGACATTTTCATATGCATCATCAATATACATATATCATATTACATTTCACAATTAGTTTCTCATAATCAATTAGGCACTATGCCTCAATTATAATTCATTTCCAACATCATTGTCAACAATCATAATTTCTCATCACATCAAAATAGTATACACATATATCATCAACTATATTGAACATCTCATATAACACAAATATTCTATAATTCATATAATGCCACATCCGAGACCAACCTAGGTGTCAATGCATATGCATGTATTACAAATTTCATTTCAAAACTTTTCCTTTTTTACTTTTATTTAAACTTTTCAAAAAAAATTTTTTTTTTCTCACTTAGGCCGAGAATCTCGAATCTAAGCTCTGATACCAAAATAATTGTAACACCCTGATACCCTATATAAGTACTATGCGTATACCTAGTATACATACAGTAAATATATAAAGTATAAGGATGTCACTTTTCGTTACCTTTTAAAAACCTGTAACAGAGTTCAAACCATAATACATTAATTTAAATAACATTTACAAAATCATTATCTTTATCAAAAACTTCATTTATACATATAAATACTCTCTCGTCAGAAATACATCATAATTAAAGTTTATACATGTATGCATTACCCTCTAGTTGGTCTCGACAAACTTTACTCTTCTTGTGGCATAACAAAAGACTTCATATCTTCCATCTATATACCTGCGCGAATAAACACCCGCGCTAAGCCCGAGAGCTTAGTAGTCCAACTATAAAATATAAACATATAGTATAGAAGTATTGACATATAATGATACATCAATTCAATATATAATTAGTTCTTATCATATCTTCTTTTCTTTTTAATTTCATCTTTAATATATCCTAGCTAATTTCAAATATGATGTACATATATACATAATATTATCACCAACCCCAATGCATCACCAATACTCAAAACCAATATATTAATACCCCTACATTATATATACCATACCAATCATTATTGCAATACACAAATTATATATCATACAAATCATAAATCACATTTACAATAAAGACAACCTTTATCATCAACCACAATTCATTTACATATTACACTTAATAACATTATATTATTCACAATTCACCAAGCATAATTCATTATTAATACTCACAATCAATATTTCAATACTTGCAATTCACATTGACAATAAAGACAGACTCGGGCCCAAAATACTAATATGTTATTCAAAGTTCAGAGTTACTGCTTTGGTTCATAGTCACAATCATCACGCCCGTAGGCAATGTATATACATGTATCTCTATCCATGGATAGTGTAACAGACCCAGTCTCTTGGACCATCAACTCAACACATATGAGGAGATCCTCAACCCCGCAAGACTGTTACAAATCATATATCTCATATTCACAATTCTCATAGTGTAACAGACCCAGTCTCTTGGACCATCAACTCAACACATATGAGGAGATCCTCAACCCGGCAAGACTGTTACCTTTCATCATTTCTTAGGCATGCCACCCAAATCCAGAACTCTGAAACTGAATAACATATTAAACAAACAATTCATTTATTATTTCATTATCAATCTCATCATCAATTAGGCCAACATGCCTTATCTCTTTCAATTGAATTATCATAGCCAATCACAATGGCTTCATATCATATCATATCTCAATCCATATGATACATATAGCATCATTGATATCACATTTCAAAGTATATTATTCATATAATACATTGCCATACACAAGATTCACAATGCATATAACATAACATTTTCTCACTTCTCAAAACACATTAACATCATTCATTACTAGAGCATTTATCATAACAAATTGCACATACCTTAAGAATGATCCTCATTTCTTCCTACCTTTCCCATTTCATATTTCATCCTTTATATATATTCTTCATTTACATTCACAATATAATAGCTTATTTAACACTTTCATCCCAATGTGTTAATGTTCAAAGACATATAAGGATATACAATCAAATAGGGTTTATGCTTACCTTGTTAATGATCTTCACATCCTTCACATCATTCAATCATCACCTTAGTCCAATTATGTTAACAATATAATAGATCACTTAACACATTTGCAAACAAATGTGTTAAGCCTCAAATTATGTAATTAAATACAATCATATGTATTGGTACTTACCTCAAGAACTAGTCCCATCAATCTATACATTTCTTTTCTTTCCAAGAATTCTCCACATTTAGGTTAATGCAACCCAATCTCTTCAAAACCTAATCCAAAGGAATATTAGCAAAATGACCATATGAATAGTACATTCTGGTTTAAGACTCCATTTTATCCTTATTTTGAAAAATTGTATAAATTAATCTACTTGACTAAAAATTCTAAAATTTTTACAGAATTTAGTTTTGTATCTTAAAATCATTCCTTTAAAATTTCAGATCAAACTGAACACAAAATCTTGGTCAAATAGTTCACCTAACCAGACTGCCCCAATTGCCCTGCATCCTGGCAGCAGTTCTGAACTTTGTGAATTCCATAAATCAAATTCAATCAACGTGGTTCCAAATTATTTTTCTCAAATATTAGACTCACTAAGCAACAACATATCCAAAATTCAATTGGATATGATTTTTCTACATTTTATTAAAAATCCCGAAATATAGCTGTCTCAGTTAAGGTACCTGCTGGAACAGGTCTGATAAAAATAATCTTTCTAAACTCATAACCATTCCAAAATCGAATCAACATATTTTTCAGTCATTCTAGACTCATAGAGGCACAACATATCAAAAATTCACTTCAAGAAAATTTTTCTATAATTAATTAAAAATCATATAAGTCACAGCCTTTACTAATTGTAAAACAGAAAAAAATTCACTAAACACAACTCTTACTCTTCCATCACCAACACCAACCTAGCTTCTTATCTTTAATTCCATTTCAACACTTTTACACACACCATACACAAACACACTCCATCAACCATCCATATCAACTCACCAATCCCAAACACAATTTCAAAAGAACAAAGGAAAATCAAGAGAAAGAACTTACCTAAGTTGTTGAATTCCACAAATCTTCAATTAAATCCTTTGATTCTCCCTTCAATTTGATGTTAGAATTAAACAAATCTCACTTTGCTCTCTCTTGTCTAAGGAGGAGCCAACCAACGTGGAGAAGAGAAGAAGAAGAAGAAGGAAATGAAGAAAAGACAAAATATCACCTCTTTAAATCTCCACCAAGTGATTCAACAAGAGTAATTACCTAAACACCCTTATACCATTTGTCTTGATTACCATTCATTACATGCCCTTTATAGTAACTTCACACTTAACAAAAATAAATATCTTCTTTCCTTGACTCTTCATTTTGACCAACTTATATGTTATATATATCATCATATACACAACATATACCATTCTCTCTAAACCCTAAATTCTTTCCCAAATCACATATACATAAACATTCTTTTCTCTATTTCTTTTCTCTTTTAATGTAACACATATATTCAATCCAATTATATAACAACAACAACAACATAATCACAACTTCTAGGGCATATATGAGGATATTACAGTCCGAGTGGCGACTCTATTTTATCCAAACTTAGGTCCGTGTTCTCTAAGGGCCCAAGCCTAAACAGTGTCGAAGTCGCAAGAACCATTCCACTGGGAGTGGGGGCAAAAATCTCCTCTCACAGTGGCGACTCCACTGGGAATAAGAGAAGTTGATTCCGTTGGTCTTTATATTATTCTATTCTTTCTTATAATGATATTATCCATTGCATCATATTAGATTGCATCGTGTGCATGAGTTAGGACACCCGTGTTAGCCGTGTTGTGTTATGTAAGGGATACCATATTTTCACTCAAGGTATGGAGATCAAGCATGGCATAACCACTCATAGCCTTGTACCATTTGGTATATACTTGCTATGGGAACCTAAGCCTTTTAACCCAAAGACTAAAGCTCATGTAATTGGCCTAGTTAGGTTTTTACCCCAAATGCATGTTGTTTGACTATGGTTAATTTATCTTGGTTTAAATCATGGCTTATTTGGTTTGTTCTTTTTCTAATATGACTTAAGTACATTGTAAGCTCAAAATAAATTTTTCTTTAAAATCAAAAAGACCAAAGCAATTTTCAAAACTTTTCAAGATGGTCTTTGGACATAAAACTTTTTCTAAAAATAAATCAAAAAAAATAATTTCTTTTCTCAAGACTCGAATACAAAGCTCAAAATTCATTTTTTCTAAAATCTTTTTACAATGGGCTTAGAAACAAAATTAATTTCACCCAACCTTTTCTTACAAAGAGCTTGCAAATTATTTAGGGCAATTATGAAATACTAAAAATCAATTGTTAGCCTAGTTTATACTAAGAATTATTAATCATGGGCTTGTTTTTGGCATGAATCATTAGTTACTTTTTCAAGTGAGAAATCTATTTATAATAAACCTCTTAATTTAGTTTTAATCCAATATAGCATAAAAGCTACTTTAGTTGGTTCAATGGATTAAATCCTAATTAATGGAAATTATCATGAACTGATTTCCATTTTTGAAAATATAACTATTGATTAAAACATTCGAGGGAATTATTCGTAAACAAGATGCCTCATGTTGGTATTTTGTTAACCATATTACCTAGGAAAAGAGACTCGCAATTCGTGTGTGGATATTATAAGGTTGAATGGAATGTCCTAATTATCTTTCTTTATTGATTGTTTGTGCATACATGCATACATTTGCATCTCATATCATTAATCCTTTCATGCTCACAGCCCTGGATTATGATAGTTCAAAAGCTTACGACAATCCGACCTATGCCGGAAGTGAAGAAGCTAGCAACGACTCAATCTCTTTTTCACCAAAAGTAATGGAACCCGAACAAATTCAAAGAATGGTGGTTGAAGCCCTCGATGCCAAGATGGAAGAAATAAAAGAGGCCCTAGCTGAGACCATGAAGAACTAATGGACTACAATTTTAGAAAATCATGTCGAAGCATCTGCTAGCACTAAGAAGCCAAAGGACAAAGGGAAGACTAAAGTTGGTGAAGTAGCTTTTGATGATGATAAGGTGATCATTAATGATG
This sequence comes from Garcia nutans, assembly GCA_947685225.1. Lineage (NCBI taxonomy): Eukaryota > Viridiplantae > Streptophyta > Magnoliopsida > Malpighiales > Euphorbiaceae > Garcia > Garcia nutans. Next base: position 8,906,588 of record CANTUV010000013.1, read on the forward strand.
ATGATTGGGCTCAATACTACTAAGATCCTCAAGACAAAAAGGAGCCGAAGGTTGTTGAGAAGGCAACTATTGAAAAGATCGAGATGTCTGATGTTGAGAAGATGATTGATGATTTAGAAAAGAAATTTGAGAAGAAGTTGAAAACCGAAGAAATGTCCGAAGTTGACAAATTATTTGAGTTAGACGAAGAAGTTCCGTACAAATTCAAGATGCCATCCTTTGCTAGATACAATGGTACTGAAAATTCTCATCTCCATGTGAAGTAGTACATCACTGCCATGCAGACTGCCCGAGCTACTAAAGCTCAAACTCTGAGATATTTCATGCTCTCATTGGACCCTATTGTCCAAAATTTGTTCAACACCTTAGAGGAAAGTACTCTAAAAGATTGGGACATGTTATATAAGGCTTTCATTCAGTAATATGGGTATAATGTTGAGTTGGAAGTTACCTTAATGGAAGTTGAGTCCATTAGACAAAGGCCAAATGAGAATTTTGTGGACTATGTGAAAAGATGGAGAAATAAGGCTACTTTACTCAAGAAAGGCCCGATGATCTGATCAAATAAGGATGATAGTCAGAGGTGTCTTGCCCAACCTCCATGAAAGGATGTCTCACACCCTTATAAGGGACTTCAAAGATCTTCTCCAAGCTGGTCTACAAATTGAAGAGTGGGAAAGGGAGAAGAATTGCTTTTCAATAAAAAGGAATGAGAAAGGGAACTACCAGTTGGGCAATCAAAGCACACAAAAAGAAGTTGATGTTAATGCCACTAGTCAATGAGGAATGAGGCAGTTTTCAGAATTAGGGAAGCCATTGTCTTGGGTTCTCAATAAGCTACAAAAGAAGGGATTGTTACAACCTTTGACTCCTTGTCCTTTGCCTGATCCTCTTCCACCTAACTTTGATACTAATGCATTTTGCCAATTCCATCAAAGGCCTGGACACGAAACGGACAATTGCTTGAAGTTGAGGCATAAGATCCAGAATTTAATTGACAATAGCAAGTTGCTTGAGCCAGACAAGCCCAATACCAAAGGTAATCCATTTCCAAGGTTCAACAGGGTGCCACCACCAGCAACCTTCATGTAGGAAAAAGATTAGAAGAAGATTTTATTTTATCATCCTTTCAAGATGGAAATATTGAAGATGTGAAAGGAAAATAAGCATAAACTCAACAAACTTTCCTTACCTTGAATGTTGCTTTTCAATTTTACTTTCTTTAATATATAATTTGAACAATTATGTTTTTCAAGTTTAAATTTGCTTGAATAAATCACATTCATCAAAATTTTGGTTGGTCTTTGTTCATTTTGGTGCTCAACCAATGAGGAATCTAGCTTGATGTTCATAAATTAACATGTCTAGGCATCATGACTTGAATGGCTTTACTAGATAAGGGAATTGCTCTATAGCATTGAGTTGTGTATGCTTACTTAGAGAGGGCTCCTACATAATTACCTTAGTCTAAGTCCTAGTCAATCTTAGAACATGCTTTGACAAACTTTCGAGGTGAAATTGAACTCTGCTTATTTAAGAGAGAGATGATCTAGGCATTGTTTGATGAGCCAACAAATAGTATCCACCCAATTAAATATCAATCCCTAGTTGTCCATTTGAGCCTTCATAAAATTTTAGCTTTCTTTTCATTGGCTTACAAACCCCGAAAACCTACCCTGAGCTGTTGTGATACTTTTGACAAGTCTTATGATCACTAAGATGAAGAGGCAAGAAGATCAAAGAATGGAATGCATAGTCAATATCATAAGGATAGTTGATGTTCTCAAGACGATAAGGGCAGTTGAAGTTCACCTAGTATCTCCAATCTATCAAGATAGCATCAAAGTAATAAATGATTTATCTATATCAAAGGATATTTACTTCACTCCACTCATCCATTATTAGAAACCCAAGTTGGTGCAAACAAGACAACTTTTTTAGAGCTAGAACAAAAAAAAGAAGAGAAAAAAGAAAAGAAAAAAAAAGAAAAAAAAGAAGAGAAAAGAAAAAAGGGAAAAGAGAAAAGAAAAAAAAGGGAGATAAAACCTAAAAAGGCGGTTCAGAAAGCCAACTAAGTTCTCTTTTACCTAAAGCAGCAAAAGGCTTCTATTTGATTCATAAGGACATTTTGACTTGAATTGGTCAAACCCAACCAAAGATTCAATCAAAATCAAAGAAAAAGGAGGAAGACCATCCAGTTCTTGAAAGTTCTGTACTTGATAGTCCTATAGGAAAGAAGGACAAAATGATCAAAGAAAGGGAAGAGTAAGAAAAAGAATAAGAAAGAAAAGGGAGAAGAAGAAAAGAAATGAATTTGGGTGCAAAACTTTTTGCAAGGGCAAAGACTTTCCTAATCAAGATCCAGATTAATGCCAAGAAGATAGAAGGAATTTGAAGTCTAGCAAGATTGCTACCAGCTGCCTAAAGTTCAAACAAGAAATTTGTAGTGTGAGGGTTTGTCCACTGTGTCACAATAGCTCCAACATACAAATAGCCTTCATTTAAACCCATGACCCTTATAGACCCCATTTCAAGCCTATCAAAGACCTGTTGATCTCTCTTGGTAGGTAGAGTTTAATAGTGGAGATAGTTTGAATAAGCATACATATGAGATAGACAATATTCAAACTCAAATGAGACCTTTGGCTAAGTAATGTGTATGTGCCTATCTGAAGTCCAACAATTCTTGCTTAAATAGAAATAATTCCCGAGTTTAGTATAGTAACTAGGGTTGTCATGTTATAGATATGTTAATTTGGAAAAATCAAGTCCTGAGGTACATTGACATCGATTTGGCAAAGCCAACATTTGATTTCAAAATCAAAATTCAAAAATATAAAATATTTTTGTCACACGAAGCCTTCAAGTTAAGAGAAGTTTGTTGCACCATCAAAACTAGAAGGACACATTAGGCAATGAAAATGATTACTGGCAAGGTCATGAAGAAGCTACAGATTGATATGCTGAAACATAGTTTGAAATGGATGTATCTATGCTATTTGGGGCCTCCATTATTCATATTTTCAACATCTTGATGATAAAAGCCATATATGTGAAGCATTGTGTCACTCCAATGCAAGACTTGAACAACCATCTGAAAGAAATCAATGAGAACACTTCTGCTGAACACCTCGGTCTGTGGGTCAATGGAATGACTGTAAGTATCATTTATGCATATCATGCATACATGAGCATATTACATCGTACTTTCTTGTCTTGTATTATCTATTCTTTATTAAAGTGAACAACAAGCACCCTGTGAAATAAACAATCAAAAAAAGATATCAAATCAGGGGGGCATGGAAAGCCCATTGCTTCAGAAAAGTTCTAGCAATTTTGCAAAGAGAAGAAATGCATGCTTTTGCGAAGAACTAGACAACAAGAACATAGAAAAATCATGGGTTTGAGCCTACATAGGGGACAAAGTTTCTCCTTTTCAATTTTTAAGTTTATGCATGAACAAAACATTTTTACTCACTTATAATATTTTACCGCGCAGGGGGTAAGGAGAGGATATGAAGGCTAGCTAAAAAGGGCTAAATCTTTTGTAAAAGTACAAAGGAAGAGCAAGAAAGAATGAAAAAAGAAGAAAATTAGAATTCTCAAAAGAATGAAGATGCAAAAGACAAAAGATCAGTCCAGCTAAAAGAGCTGAAGCCATGGTAAAGACCCGATTTCCAATGGATAAAGATTCATGTTTCAAGGGTAAAGACCTGACCTCCAATGGATAAAGATCCATGTTTCAAGGGTAAAGACTCGATTTCCAATGGATAAAGATCTATGTTTCAAGGGTAAAGAACCGACCTCCAATGGATGAAGATCCAATTTCAAAGGGTGAAGACCTGAAGTCCAAAGAATGAAGATCCATTTTCAAGGGTAAAGACCCGATGTCCAAAGGATGAAGATTCAATTTTTCAAGGGTGAAGACCCAATCTCAAAGCATGAAGATCCATTTTGAGGGTGAAGAACCACAATGCATAGAACAGTCAGAGCAGTCAGACTTCTCAACTGATAAAAGGTTAGTCAAACTTAGTCTCGGGTCCAAACATCCAAATTCAATTTAGTCTCGAGTCCAAGTACCCATTCTTGGGTCCAAGTACCCAAATCAAATAAGTCTAGAGTCCAAGTACCTAATCCCGGGTTCAAGTACCCAATCTCGGGTCCAAGTACCCAAATCCAATTCAATCTCTGGTCCAAGTACCCAAATCCAATTCAATCTTAGGTCCAAGTACCCAAATTCAATCTAGTCTCGGGTCCAAGTACCCAAATTCAATCTAGTCTCGGGTTCAAGCACCCAAATTCAATTCAGTCTCGGGTCCAAGTACCCATTCGCGGGTCCAAGTACCCAAATCAAATCAGTCTCGGATCCAAGTATCCAATCTTGGGTCCAAGTACCCAAATCCAATTCAATCTTGGGTCTAAGTACCCAAGCTCGGGTCCAAGTACCCAAATCAAATTCAATCTCGGGTCCAAGTGCCCAAATCAAAATCAATCTAGGGTCTAAGTACCCAAATCAAATTTAGTCTCGGGTCTAAGTACCCAATATCGGGTCCAAGTACCCGAATCAAATCAATCTTGGGTCCAAGTACCCTATCCCGAGTTCAAGTATCCAAATTTAATCTAGTCTCAGGTCCAAGTACCCAAATCAAGTTCAGTCTCTGGTCCAAGTACCCAAAACAAATTCAAGTAACCATCTCATCAAAATTAAGTCTTATTGCTTTTCACTCTCTTTTACTAAAGTCTCAGATCGTTCAAGTAGGGGGCAAACTGTAAACCCTTAATTTTTGATCCAGTTCGGTCAGTTATTTTTTATAGTCCAAAATAATTTTTGTGGTATTTTAATATTTATTTTAGCATTTATTATTTATAATTTTTAAAAATGAAAAATGGTGAAGTGAATAAAAATAAAAATAAAAATAAAATAATAATAATAATAATAATAAAATAATAATAATAATAATAAATAAAAATAAAAATTGGCGACGAATTTTTTCATCACCGAAAATAATTGGTAAAGGCCAATTTCGCCCGCAGGAACTTCCTGCGGGCGAAATGGCCAAAGCCATTTTGTCGCAGGAAATTCCTGCAGGCAAAATGGCTGAAGCTATTTCATCGCAAGAATTTCCTGCGGCGAAATTGGTGTTGTGCTCAAATTAAGTTCTGCTACAAGCGTCTCTCGCAAGTATACGAGGTAGCTGTAGCAAAGGTGATCGCCCCAAGGTCGTTTCCCCAAGAAGGTGTAGTTCGTAATAGCTTGATTAGCAAGTAATTTAAAAGAGAGAGTTTGTTGTTTGGAATTGTAAAAGAACAATTTAAACCTAAGATTAAGGAGTGTAGGGTTGATGTATGAAGGTTGTACAAGATCAAATCGATTCTTGGGAAGGTGCCTAGGATTATAGGTTCATTCAATCAAAGCTCAATTCTCAATTATCCATTAACATAACCTTGTAAATTAATTTGTTCCTTAAGGTTAATTAGTCAATTACCAATTCATTAGTTCTCACATTCATGAAAGAGCAATAACCAATTATTTTACATTTGCAAATTAATGAAACCCTAGAACTTATATTTCTAATTCATTCATAGGGTAATTGATTGCATAATTCCGATATCAAATTTCACCTCTCGGTCCTTCATTCAATATCTAGAGATCAATAGGCAGCTAATCTATTAACCTAGCATATAATCCAATGCAATCAACCAGCAATAAGGTACATCAATGGAAATATCAAATCAAAGCATTCAATCAAATATACAACAAACCCTAAGCATGGGTTTTTAGCTCAACATCATCAATTTAAAACATTCATTCAACTCAAAATAAATCAAATACAAATTGTCCATTGCAATATCAATTCTCTTAATACAACAAAAAAAATATTGGAATGAATTAAAAGAGAGAATAGAAAAACCCCTTGTGAAGATGCCAAGAGTAGGATTACTAGTCTTCCTCCTTGCTCCACTTGATGTATGATGAAGAACTCAAGCCCTCTTCAATGGTTGATTCCCCTTTGCAATATAGGATGAATCTTTCTCAAGTCACCAAGCCTTTCAATGATAATGCCTTTGGAAGATGGAATGGAGCTTTCTCCAGTCACCAATCCTTCAATGAAGCTTCTTCAACCTTTTAGAGCTTGTTAACTCACTTGATCCCAAAGAACCTCAAAGATCTTGTCAATGGAAGATGGAGAAGATAAAGATGGAGGATGAAGATGAAGGGACAAGGAGAGTGTCACTCTCTCCTCATCCCAAATTGTGTTTGCTCCCTTCTTCTCTTCTCTTTTCTCTCTGACCTCAAACCCTAGCCATCTCTTCCCTCTCTTTTTCTTTCGAGCAAAAGATTTTATAGAAGTTAAGGGTGACATGGCCAAGCCAAGAGTGGCTTGGCCGTGTCCCTCACTGCTTCTTTCTTTCTTTCTTTCTTTTCTTTCTTTTCTTTTGGTCTCAAGGAGGTGACACGGCCAAGCCAAGAAGGGTGTTGCGCTCGAATTAACTCTACCACAAAGTGTCACTCGCAAGTATACGAGGTAGCTGTAGCAAAGGTGATCGCCCCAAGGTCGTCTCACAAGGAAGCTAAAGTGGCTAATTGATTATCATATTATAAATAACAAGTAATGAATAAATTTAAATCACTAACTAATGAAGAAGATTGATTGAAGTTTAAAACAAATAAAAGTAAACTAAACTGATGTTTTGATTCACTTAATAGAAAGGTCTAGGGCTTTCACTTCTCTGCTACTTATATGTATGAGTGGTTAATTTCTCTTAACAAATTTATTTTCAAAGATTAAATCTCAAGCAACTTAATTAATTGAATAAAGGAAATAAGCTCTCGCATTCAAACCTCTCTCAAATAATCTTGTTCCAATTGAAATAATCTTTTCCTAAGTTATATCTCTAATTCACCTAAGTCCTTAATTGAATTGTTCCAGCATTAGACTTCATCTCTCAATCCATCATCTAATACCTAAAACACATAATTGGTGGCCAATCAATTATATATTAACAATATTCCATTCAATCAAGGCTAAAGAAATTATTAGGTAAGAGAATAACCAATTCATACAATCATAGCAAATCCATACAAACCCTAGACTAGATCAAATTATTTCATAATGCTATCAAACATACTCATCTCATTAATAATCAAAGAAATCAATTTAGATACGATAATATCCATAAATACAATTCCAATGAAAATAAAGAGCTAAAGTTCAAGAACAAAACCAAATTACAAACTCCTTGAAGCTTCTGAAGAATCTCTTGTTCAAATCTTGCAAGAAGGATGTATCAATGGCATGAACAATCTAATCTAGCTAGTTTAATCCAAAGTGTAATCAAAAATCAAAGAAAACAAAGTTATCAAAACCTAAACTCTCTTGACGGCTCAATCTGCTCTCAAAATCTCAACACCCTCAACCCTAGCTTCTTTTTTCCTTTTATATGAAACGTCCGCTTTAAAAATTCGCTACGCCTTTGGTTCATGAGGGACACGGCCAAGTTGGATGTGACTTGGCCGTGTGGGTGGTCTTTGGAGGGACACGGTCACTGACTTGGCTGTGTCCCTTGCCTGTGTTTGCTTCTGTGAAGATTTAGTCTTCTTTTGCTTTGGACTTAAGTGAGACACGGCCAAGTTGAAGGTGACTTGGCCGTGTTGAGCTTCTTTGGAGGGACACGGCCACTGACTTGGCCGTGTCCCTTGCATGTGTCACCTACTGTGAGAATTTCTTCTTCTTTGCTTAGGATTTAAGTGAGACACAGCCAAGTTAGAGCAACTTGGCAGTGTTGGAGCATTTTTGGTGAGAAACGGCCACTGACTTGGCCGTGTCCCTTGAGTGTGTCCCTCTCTGTGTCTTGAACTTCCTTTTAACATGGTATGGGACACGGCCAGTGACTTGGCCATGTCCTCTGCCTGTGTCAGCTACTGTCCCTTTTTTCCTTCAATTTGCTTCCTTGCCTTTTTTAACCTAAAACAAAACTCAAACAAACTGTAAAAAAGAAGTAAATAAACAATAAGCAACAAAACATAAACACCATACTAAAAACTAGATCAAAAATAACATAAACACTGAAATAAACTAAAACTACAAAAATTAATGAAAACACTAAACAAACTGATTAAAACTAACAAAATACCTAAATAAAAAAATTATTATAATAAACAAGACACAAATCTATAACAAAAACTAATAAAACAACTACCCCACACTTACAACTTTGCTTGTCCTCAAGCAAATTCACATGGCATAAATTAAAAACTCAAACAACCTTAACTATAATTCCAGTATAAAAGATGAAATCCTTTAAGACTCAGCCATAAATATTTGCAATTTACTTCAATCAAGGATTTTCTTAACTCATTCATTAACCCAGACATACAAATCTCATCTCTCATCTAAGTGTTTCACTCGAATGCAAAGGTTATTCACTCAAACCACTCATGACTGCATGCTACCATAAACTTGCTTAATTATCCAATCTCTCTCACTGATTTTCTCAAGAAATAATCTGAAGGTCTTTCATTTGGATGTAATGGGGCTAAGCTAAAGGTGTGAGAAAAGACATTTAAGCTGGAGCATCAAGAAATGGAGTATCTAAATTAGACAATACTCTTGCTAAGAAACTCATAACTCCCTCAAATGGCAAACTCACCAACCCTTGATAATCTTACATACTTGCATAAAAATACATGAGTCAACATTCCTCTTTTGATAACCAATGCTAGAACATATATAAATTTTGTATATATATATATATTATTTTATTTTCTCTTCTTTTTTTTATCATATATAATTTTTTTTGTTTTTTTTAAAATACATATATATACAAAATATAACATTGAATAGAACATCTAGCTTAAAATTTAGAGGAAAAGAATAATCAACTCTTAATCAAATACAATGCGCAAAGTATGCATTTCAATCCCAAATAGCAATACTATATATTTTTTTTTTGCTTACCCCACACTTTGAAATAAACCACCCTATTTTTCATATCATAAGAACTCCATTCCTTAATGTAGGTATGATGATAATAAGAGAAAGTTGAGCTGTGAATTGTGTTGATCAAACAAGAAAAAGGTCAATGGCTCAACTTGGCTCACTAAAGAATTCAATATTAAGGGAGGTCTTTTTAAGCTAAAGGGCTAACCTAATTTGCCTTCATCATTTTAAAACTTGAGATTAAATCATAATGTGAGTTCAATCAGTATGCAAAAGCAAGCTCTAGAGATGCAAAATCATGAAGGTGCACACTTAAGAAAAGACAATCAATCATTTAATCTATAAGGCTCAAAACTCACAAAGGTGGGTTCATAAAGATTTATATGTCATGAATTGCAGAATGTGAAAATTGATCCTGAATGAATTCAAATGCCCATTTCTATGCTGATACTAAAGTCTCAACTATAATGCTAGAATCACTGAAAAGATCAATAAGATTTCAACAATTATGCCATGCACAACACACAATAAAACACACAAGACAAACAAAACAAAAATTAAAGAAAAGCTAAAAGATTACCCCACACTTTAGAACTTACATTGTCCTCAATGGAAAACAAGAATAATAAAGAAAAAGAGTTAAGTACAACCTGTCTTTCATCGTACCCTGGTGAGGCAGAACTCTACCTTTTGATCAAAAACACAAATGGTCAAAAACAAGATACAAGAGAGCTTTAGGGTTTCCATTTATTTAAAATAAACATAAAATAAAAATTGCTAAATATAAAATTATAACTATGAAAAAGAAATGCAAACCGATGGGTTGCCTCCCATTAAGCGCTTCTTTAATGTCATAAAGCTGGACATCATGCAAGACTAGGAATCGTGGATCAAAGTGCTGTCAATGATCCTCACTTCTTGAAATCCTTATTTATATGGTTTAACTCTATGTCTATTTGCTTTAAAAGTCTTATTGGTTCTAGAGTTAAGCAATTCAATGGCACGAGAAGGACATACCTTAGTTACCTCGAAAGGACCACTCCATCGAGATTTGAGTTTACCTGAAAATAGACGGAGTCGAGAATTAAAAAGTAAAACTTTCATACTTGGACTCAATGTCTGTTGCCCAATAAATCTGTCATGAAGTGCTTTAGTGTGATCCTTATAATTCCTTGAGCTCTCATATGCCTTTGGGTTAAGGCATTTTCGGGTCTCCCCCACTAGTTTAGCCTCCTCTTCTAAAGTCAGTGTCAGCCCCAATTTATCTGAGGAATCTGTATGCAAGAAATCATCTGAAACAACTGCTTCAACACAATTAATTAAAGAACATTCCTCATATAAAGCAGTTGTAGGAATAGGATAAGTGTTAAAAATAAAAAATTTAACAGTTTGTCCTAAGACAGTCATTGACAACTTACCATTTTTAACATCTATTAAGGTGTTGGTAGTAGCCATAAAAGGCCTACCCAGCAAAATAGTGTGTGCTGATGGTGTAGGGTTACTTCCTTCCATGTCAAGAACTATGAAATCCACAGGTACTATTAACCTTCCAACCTTAACTAACACATCTTCTATAACCCCTTTCGGGAATCTAAAAGACATATCAGCTAATTGCAACACCATTTTTGTCAGTTTAAGTTCCCCTAGTTCTAATTCTTTATACACAAAATAAAGCATCAAATTCACACTAACTCCTAGATCACACATGCCATCAGTCCCCTTTCCATTCCCCAAAGTAATTTGAATTATAAAGCTTCCAGGATCCTTTAGTTTAGGAGGTAGGTTATGCTGCAGAACAGCACTAGCTACTTCTGAAACTATCACCTTTTCATTCGGCTCATACCTCTTTTTCTTGGTGATTAGCTCTTTGAAGAATTTAGCATAAGCCGGTATATTCTTTATTGCATCCAGTAAGGGTAAGTTAATACTTACCTTAGACAGCATGTTGAAAATGTTAGAAAATTGCTTATCTTGTTTTTCATCCTTCAACCTACTGGGGAATGGTATAGGTGGCCGATATGGATTGCTTGCCTTGTGTAAATCTGCTGAAAGGGACTTCTTCATTATTCCATCTCCAGCACCTTTGTTCTCTGGTTCTCCTTCCTCCTTGTTCTCTTGGTCACCTGCATTCACAAAATCATTTTCACCATTATTGTTAATTTCCTTACCACTTCTAAGAACAGTCACTGATTGTGCCTGCTCAGGTTGAATTGGGAATTTTCCCTTTTGTTGAATCTGCATCTGTTGTGCAAGTTGCCCTACTTGAGTCTCCACTTTCTTAAAAGATGCTTCTAATGAATCCAGCCTCTTATTGGTCATATCTTGATTTTTAACACTGACTTGGATAAAAGCTTGTAAACTTTCCTCCAAACTCTCTATCTTAGACTGCCTTTGATTTGAGGATTGACTCTGCTGTTTGTTCTGTCTCTGGAGCAAATAGAAAGGCTGCTGAGAATTATTTGTTGCCTAAGAAAAATTTGGGTGATTCCTCCAACCAGGGTTGTATGAATTTGAATAGGGATCATTTCGGGTCCTTGGTTGAAATCCCCCCATGGCATTGACTTGCTCAGCTTCATTCCCATATGATTCATACGTAGAGGAGCAAATGTTTGCTCCATGCCCTAAAGTTCCACAGACTCCACAAATTTCTTGAGTGGATGAAGGAGAATTGTTTTTCATATTCAGCATCTGCACTTGCCTTGTCAACTCAGCAATCTGATTGACCATCTCACTATTGGCTTCCAATTGATTCACCCCTTTACTTCTTCCCCTAACACTTTTCTGTTGAGAATTAGCTCCCAACATCTCAAAGATATCATATGTTTCATCAGTTGTCTTTTCTCCCATAGCTCCCCCAGCTACATTATCGACAGTGTTCTGATATTGCTGGGTAAGACCATCATAGAAAAACTGGTTCAGAAGTTGAAGTGGGTAGTGATGATGTGGACACTGGATCAATAGCATCTTAAATCTATCCCAAGCCTCATGAAATGGCTCTCCTTCAAATTGAGACAATGTAGCAATCTTCCCTCTCAATTCAGCTGTCTTTTGATGTGTGTAAAACTTGCCCATAAATTTGTTATAAACTTGCTCCCAAGTTGTTAAAGAATTTCGGGCAACATCATCAGCCAGCTCTTTGCCTTATCCTTCAATGTATATGGAAAACACCGCATCCTCAACTGATCCTCTGTTAATCCTCCCAATGGAAAAGTGTTGAGGGTAGAATAAAAATCCCGAATAAAGTTTAAAGGATCTTCATTTGGAACTCCATAGAATGATGGCAGCATGTTGTAATGAATGTTCTTTAACTCATAGTTTCTTGCTGCATCTGTCAACCTTATACAAGATGTGGAAGTCCCAATGATAGGTCTAGCAAAATCTCTCATGGTTCTTTGCCTTTCTTCTCCCATATTGACTGATTGTGCAGTATCTAACTCAAATTTAGAAGTGTCCTCCTCTGTATCAAATCCGGTGTAGAGCTCAAACTCTTCTCTGCTCCTTTTCACTCTCTGAATTTCTGGAATAAATGGATCTAGCTCTCCTTCGAGTGATCTTCTGCCTTGCATAAATAGAATTTTCTAGAAAAAGAAATTATTAAAAGCAAAAGAAAAATAAAATCAAAAGTAAACAATTAAAAATAATCTAAAATTTCTAAAACTAATAAACAATTACGCTAATTAGCCTCCCCGGCAACGGCGCCAAAAACTTGTTGCGCTAGAATTAACTCTACCACAAAGCGTCACTCGCAAGTATATGAGGTAGCTGTAGCAAAGGTGATTGCCCCAAGGTCGTCTCACAAGAAAGCTAAAGTGGCTAATTGATTATCAGATTATAAATAAAAAGTAATGAATAAATTTAAATCGCTAACTAATGAAGAAGATTGATTGAAGTTTAAAACAAATAAAAGTAAACTAAACTGATGTTTTGATTCACTTAATAGAAAGGTCTAGGGTTTGCACTTCTCTGCTACTTATATGTATGAACGGTTATTTTCTCTTAACCAATTTAATTTCAAAGATTAAATCTCAAGCAACTTAATTAATTGAATAAAGGAAATAAGCTCTCGCATTCAAACCTCTCTCAAATAATCTTGTTCCAATTGAAATAATCTTTTCCTAGGTTATATCTCTAATTCACCTAAGTCCTTAATTGAATTGTTCTAGCATTAGACTTCATCTCTCAATCCATCATCTAATACCTAAAACACATAATTGGTGGCCAATCAATTATATATTAACAATATTCCATTCAATCAAGGCTAAAGAAATTATTAGCTAAGAGAATAACCAATTCATACAATCATAGCAAATCCATACAAACCCTACACTATATCAAATTAGTTCATAATGCTATCAAACATATTCATCTCATTAATAATCAAAGAAATCAATTTAGACACGATAATATCCATAAATACAATTTCAATGAAAAATAAAGAGCTAAAGTTCAAGAACAAAACCAAATTACAAACTCCTTGAAGCTTCTGAAGAATCTCTTTTTCAAATCTTGCAAGAAGGATGTATCAATGGCATGAACAATCTAATCTAGCTAGTTTAATCCAAAGTGTAATAAAAAATCAAAGAAAACAAAGTTATCAAAACCTAAACTCTCTTGACGGCTCAATCTGCTCTCAAAATGTCAACACCCTCAACCCTAGCTTCTTTTTTCCTTTTATATGAAACGCCCGCTTTAAAAATTCACTACGCCTTTGGTTCATGAGGGACATGGCCAAGTTGGATGTGACTTGGCCGTGTGGGTGGTCTTTGGAGGGACACGGCCACTGAGTTGGCCGTTTCCCTTGCCTGTGTTTGCTTCTGTGAAGATTTAGTCTTCTTTTGCTTTGGACTTAAGTGAGACATGGCCAAGTTGAAGGTGACTTGGCCGTGTTGAGCTTCTTTGGAGGGACATGGCCACTGACTTGGCCGTGTCCCTTGCATGTGTCACCTACTGTGAGAATTTCTTCTTCTTTGCTTGGGATTTAAGTGAGACAAGGCCAAGTTAGAGCAACTTGGCCGTGTTGGAGCATTTTTGGAGAGACACGGCCACTGACTTGGCCGTGTCCCTTGAGTGTGTCCCTCTCTGTGTCTTGAACTTCCTTTTAACTTGGTATGGGACACGGCCAGTGACTTGGCTGTGTCCTCTGCCTGTGTCAGCTATTGTCCCTTTTTTCCTTCAATTTGCTTCCTTGCCTTTTTTTAACCTAAAACAAAACTCAAACAAACTGTAAACAAGAAGTAAATAAACAATAACCAACAAAACATAAACACCATACTAAAAACTAGATCAAAAATAACATAAACGCTGAAATAAACTAAAACTACCAAAATTAATGAAAACACTAAACAAACTGATTAAAACTAGCAAAATACCTAAATAAAACAATAATTATTATAATAAACAAGACACAAATCTATAGCAGAAACTAATAAAACAAGTGGCTTGGTCGTGTCTCAAGTGACATGGCCAGTGGCTTGGCCATGTTGCTTGCCAGTGTCGCCTTCTGGCTTCTTTCTTTTTTGTTCTTTGGATTTTGCTCTTTTGGTGAGACACGGCCAGTGGCTTGGCTGTGTCTCATGACCGTGTTTACTTCTGGACAAGTTTTGCTTGAGGGACACGGCCAAGCCATGACAAGCTTGGCCGTGTCTCATGGTTTTCTTTGATTTCTTCTTCTTTTGATGAAGGACACGGCCAAGCCATGACAAGCTTTGCCGTGTCTCATGGTTTTCTTTGATTTCTTCTTCTTTTGATGAGAGACACGGCCAAGACAATGAGACATGGCCAAGCTTCAAGTGACATGGCCATGTCGATCAGACACACTCACAGACATGGCCAAGCTTGTGAGTGTGTCAAGTACTTTCTCTATTTTAGGATGAAACACAGCCAAGACAATGAGACATGGCCAAGCTTCAAGTGACATGGCCATGTCGATCAGACACACTCACAGACATGGCCAAGCTTGTGAGTGTGTCAAGTACTTTCTCTATTTTAGGATGAAACACGGCCAAGACAATGAGACATGGCCAAGCTTTAAGTGGCATGGCCATGTCGATCAGACACACTCACAGACATGGCCAAGCTTGTGAGTGTGTCAAGTACTTCCTCTATTTTATTTCTTTCTTGGTTTCTTTTCCTTGGGTGAGACACGGCCAGTGGCTTGGCCGTGTCTCTTGGGTGTATCAGCTACTGTCTTGGATTTTTTTTGAGGGACATGGCCAAGCTTGCTTTGGCTAGGCCATGTCTTGCTTGATTCATGCTCTTTCTTCATTTTTCTTGATTGTTTTGATCATCCAAGGGAGTTTTTGCACTTAAACCTAAAACAAACACTTTAAACAAACTTAAAACAAAAATCAATCAAAACATTAACTAAAAACACATAAAAATCATACTGAAAACTAGTACAAATATGATCTAAACAAATACCCCACACTTAATTTCTTGCTTGTCCCCAAGCAAGGCTAAAATCAAAACACACTAAACAAGATGAATTTTGTTAAGTGTTATAAAGATGCATCAAAACTTCCTTATCCCTAAATCCACAATCAATATCGAATCAAACAAAATCAACACAAATGCAATTAAGTGGCTTTCCATGCATAACCAATGTTGTCACTCCCTCACCAACTCTTACAAGTGTTTGATCATGGTGGTGTTTACACTCATAACAATCAATGAAAGATTATTGCCATAGGCTTGTTTATCAATCAAATCTCCACCACAAAATAACAATCAAGCATCAATCAAAAGGTCTTTATTGGGTTGTAATGGGGCTAAGGTAAAGGTATGATATTTAGGAAATGTGAGCTTGATCATTAAGTTTAAGAGCACTTTAAGAATGAAGTACTTGATCATATATATAACCCAACAATCCCAAAACACCTTCCTCTCATCTACCCCTTGACATTAAAGAGCTTTTCAAGGGAACTCACTTATTAAATATTGCAATGATACATTCCAACCCTTTGTTGCGCTCGAATTAACTCTACCACAAAGCATCACTCGCAAGTATACGAGGTAGCTGTAGCAAAGGTGATCACCCCAAGGTCGTCTCACAAGGAAGCTAAAGTAGCTAATTGACTATCAGTTTATAAATAGCAAGTAATAAATAAATTTAAATTGCTAACAATTAATAAAGACAGATTGATTGAAGTTTAAAACAATAAAAGTAAATTGAGTTGATGATTTGATTCACTTAATATAATGGTCTAGGGTTTGCACTTCTCTACTACTTATATGTATGAATGGTTATTCCTCTTAACTAATTTAATTTTAAATATTAAATCTCAAGCAAATTAATTAATCGAGTCAAGAAAATAAGCTCTCGCATTCAAACCTCTTTTAACTAATCTTGTTATGATTGAAATAATCTTTTTAATAGGTTATATCTCTAATTCACCTAAGTCCCTAATTGAATTGTTCCAGCATTAGACTTCATCTCTCAATCCATCATCTAATACCTAAAACACATAATTGGTGGCCAATCAATTATATATTAACAATATTCCATTCAATCAAGGCTAAAGAAATTATTAGCTAAGAGAATAACCAATTCATACAATCATAGCAGATCAATACAAACCCTAGACTAGATCAAATTAGTTCATAATGCTATCAAACATACTCATCTCATTAATATTCAAAGAAATCAATTTAGACATGATAATATCCATAAATACAATTCCGATGAAATTAAAGAGATAAAGTTCAAGAACAAAACCAAGTTACAAACTCCTTGAAGCTTTTGAAGAATCTCTTGTTCAAATCTTGCAAGAAGGATGTATCAATGGCTAGAACAATCTAATCTAAGCTAGATTAATCCAAAGTGTAATTAAAAATCCAAGAAAACAAAGTTATCAAAACCTAAATCTCTTTGACAGCACAATCTTTTCTCAAAATCTCCACACCCCCCAAACCCTAGCTTTTTCTTTTCTTTTATACGAAACCTCCGCTTAAAATCCGTGTTGCCTTTGGTTCATGAGAGACACGGCCAAGTTAGAGGAGACTTGGCCGTGTTGGAGGTGAGTTGGAGGGACACGGCCACAAGCCTGGCCGTGTCCCTTGCTTGTGTTCGCTTCTGTCTCAGAGTTTCTTCTTTTCTTCTTTGTTGAGTGACACGGCCAAGTCTTGAAGAAAACACGGCCGTGTTGGACCTTTTTGGAGGGACATGGCCAGTGACTTGGCCGTGTCCCTTGCCTGTGTCTTCTACTGTGAGAGTTGCTTCTTCTATGCTTTGGATTTAAGTGAGACATGGCCAAGTTAGAGCAACTGGGCTGTGTTTGAGCATCTTTGGAGGGACACGGCCAGTGACTTGGGCGTGTTCCTTGAGTGTGTCCATCTCTGTGTCTTGTGGCTTCCTTTTAGCTTGATATGGGACACGGCCAGTGACTTGGCCGTGTCCTCTGCATGTGTCAGCTACTGTCCATTTTTCTTCTTTTTGGTTCCTTGGCTTTTTAACCTAAAACAAGACTTGAAACAAACTTTAAACAAGAATTAAATGAACATTAACCAACAAAACATAAACACATACTAAAAACTAGGACAAAAACGACATAAACACTGAAATAAACTAAAACTACTAAAATTAATGAAAACACTAAATAAACATATTAAAACTAACAAAATACCTAAAGAAAACAATAATTATCATAATAAACAAGACACAAATCTATAACAAAAACTAATAAAACACCCTTTCAACAAGAACAACAATTATTCTTATTATTATTATATATATATTTCTTCTTTTTTTTTACTTTTATTATTTTGCTTTGCAATCTTAAACTTACTAAATTTAACCCCACACTTAATTCAACACAACACTCGGTCATAAACGCTCTTAAAATGCTCTTGACCTAATGAAAGGGTAAGAGTTAAACAACAAGTTCCAAGCTAATGGTGTTGTGAAAAGAAAGAAAAGGAAAAATAAAATAAGCTCAAAATTGGCTAACTAAGGCTGAATATAGGGTTGGTCTTTTTAAGCCAAAGTGGGTTCACCTAATTGCCTTAATCATCTTAATGCCCAATTGAAATTTTTATGTAATCTTAAAATGCATGTCAAAGCAAGTTCTAGCAATTCATCAATCAAAGATGTTCACCCACAATAATAATGATAAGTTGATGGCTCAATTCCTCACTAAGTTAATGGCAATGCAAAGAAAAACGAACAAAATTGACAATAAGCACCAATTCTGCTAAATTCTCCAATTCATGCTTCAAAAATTCAAAGGTCATCTATCAACAATTTTATAACAATTGAACTTTCTAAAATTCATTTATTCAATGAAAAACATTAAAAACATTAAGTAAACTTAAACAAAAATAACTTAAAAGTAAAACACAAAACAAAAGTAAAAACACAAAACACATAATGCACCCCACACTTAAAGATTCACATTGTCCTCAATGTGAGCATGCATACTACAGAGAGGGTTTAGATGAAACCTGATTTCCATCGTTCCCATATATAATGTGTGGGGCTCCTTCCACCCATAATGCAATTGGAGCCCATGATTGAGAGGATGAACACCATGCAACTTTGAAAAGTGCCCAATGTATTAAAAAGCCTAGGTAGCATTCTTAGGGGAGCAATTATCCAAAAAGAACATGTGAGCATTGTCTTAGCTTGATTTTTTAATGCTATAGGGACGTAGTAAGAACCTTTTTCTGTTTGCAACATGGTTTTATATGGTTTCTACTCGTTCTCACCACCAAGAGTGGGAGAGATGATAATTTGTTGCATACTGCATTCCCCAACCAAAACATCTTTCAAAATTTCTGGGGTCTTTTTAGGTTCAACCAAGTTTGGTTGAATGTGTTCTACATTCTCTTTAGCAATTTGAAGTTCTCCCTCAACAATCTCATTATTCACTAGTAAATTGCTCTCATCAATTTCTAATTTGGAAGAATTAGGCTCTACTTCTATGGTCATGGCCACCTCAAGCTTATCTACACTATCTTCACTATGGGGCATGTCATGGAGTTCAAAAAGTTGCATACCTTGTTTCTCTACATTCAGCTTACTTGGGAATGGGATTGGTGGCATACAAGGATTTGGAGGTTCATGCAATTTTGTCGAAGTCGATGCTTCCAAATTCTCCTCCTCCTTTGATTGAATTAACTCCTCTATGTTTAATTGCATTTCCTCGCCATCTTCTTCTTTGTTAGTTCCTGCATCAAAGGAATCACAAAAATCGTTATATATCACCTGTTCATTCTTAAAATTTGTGATTACCTCTATTTGCTCCAATTGGCTAGGAAATTCCTCCTCTTGGTGTGCTTGGAGTTGATGTGCCAGTTGCCCAAGTTGCATTTCCACCCTCTTCAATGATTCCTCCAAAGAATCAAACATCTCATTGCTTCCTTCCTGAAATTCTGTGCTAATTTGAAGGTAAGCATTCAAATCATCTTCCACTGTGGATTTCTCGAATTGCTCATGGTTTTGTGAGCTAATTTGAATGAAGGCATTCAAACTATCTTCTAAAGTGGGTTCCTTAAGTTTATTTTGATTTTACGCGCTAATTTGAATGAAGGCATTCAAACTATCTTCTAATGTGGGTGGCTTAAGGTACTCTTGATTTGAATATTGTTCTTGAGAGTAAGAGCTTCTTTGGTAAGGTTGAAAAAAATTTGGAGGTGGAATGTGCTGCTGGTTTTCCCAAGAAAATTTGGGTGGCTTCCCCATCTTGAATTATAAGGTCTAGGGCATGGGCCATTTCCACCCATTTGCTGGAAACTTTCATAGGCATATTCTTCCTCTTGCCTCTCTTGATATTGTCCATAACCAAATGAACACATGTTTGCGCTATGTCCTGCAATGCCACATGCTGAACATACTTCACGAGTAGGCATAGGTGTTTGTCCTCTTGCATTTAGCACCTTAAGTTGGTTCGTTAATTCTGCTAATTGTCATGCCATGTCAGAATCAAGGTTATCATCATAAACCCCTGCGTACCTTGAAAATTGCATATTTACACAAGGAACTTAGCAACTTAAAGAAAACAAACAAATAATTAAATTGAAAGAAAAACAAAACAAACAAAAAATTCACAGAAAATAAACAAACAATGAAAAGAAAAATCAAACTATTACTACTGCGACAACCTTCCCCGGCAGCGGCGCCAAAAACTTGTTGAGCTCGAATTAAGTTCTACTACAAGCGTCTCTCGCAAGTATACGAGGTAGTTGTAGCAAAGGTGATCGCCCCAAGGTCGTTTCCCCAAGAAGGTGTAGTTCGTAATAACTTGATTAGCAAGTAATTTAAAAGAGAGAGTTTGTTGTGTGGAATTGTAAAAGAACAATTTAAACCTAAGATTAAGGAGTGTAGGGTTGATGTATGAAGGTTGTACAAGATCAAATCGATTCTTGGGAAGGTGCCTAGGATTATAGGTCCATTCAATCAAAGCTCAATTCTCAATTATCCATTAACATAACCTTGTAAATTAATTTGTTCCTTAAGGTTAATTAGTCAATTACCAATTCATTAGTTCTCACATTCATGAAATAGCAATAACCAATTATTTTACATTTGCAAATTAATGAAACCCTGGAACTTATATTTCTAATTCATTCATAGGGTAATCGATTGCATAATTTCGATATCAATTTTCACCTCTCAGTCCTTCATTCAATATCTAGAGATCAAGGTTTCAGACCATAAAACCATACTTACCTTTGATCACGGCAAAACAAAATCAAGGTTTCAGACCATAAAACCCTAATTTCATAATTTTACCCCTCAAACCCTAATTTGATCAATCAAAGAACCTTACTAATTTATTAAATTTATAAAACCCTAATCTCTTTCAATCTTCTTAAAACCTACAGTAGCCTAAACAAATAACAATTATAATATCTTAAGATTCCAAAACCCTAAAATATTAATTAAAGAGCTTTAAATAGAAACAGTAAACCTCAATTTGTATCTTTACTGGCTTTATTTTTAGATTTGATTATGTAGTCTATTATGTGCTTTGATGGTTGATTTATTTAAGTTCAATGCTTGATTTATTTAATTTATCATGGATGAATGTTTATTATATATTTTGATTGATGATTAATATCTTTGATGAATGATTTATTTATGATGAATGGTTATTTATTTTTATCAATTTATTTTGATTTCCAAAAGTGTAAGAGGTATTTTCCCACTTTGTGGGTACCTCATTAGTTAAATATCATGTAATTTAAATTGCTTTTATATTTTGGACCAATGTAATGGACATGTTTCTACCTTTTGGTGGGTGTCCTATTTAGTTTAGACATGGATGATGTAAGGACATGTTTCCATCCTTGGATGGGTGTCCATTTATTTGCTTTGCTTGGATATTGCTTTGATTTTAATATAACAATGCTTTATTTCAATTGTTACATGTAATATGGATAATATTGTTATATTTATGAATTTTATAATATTAAGACCTGTAAAGGAGGCCGGTTCCAATGAACCGGGCGTTGTGGGGGTGCTGGGCCATTTCTCACCTTCCCCAAATGTACCCAACTTTTCGAACCTATTAGGGGGTTAGGGATTCTTTATGAATCGAGTCATCAACCCCTTTCTTTTTCCCAGCCTGTTCGAGTGGAGACTCCATTTTCTCCAAACTTAGGTCCATGTTCTCTAAGGCCCCGAGCCTAAACAGTGCCAAAGTCGCAAGAACCATTCCACTGGGAGTGGGGGCAAAAATCCCCGCTCATAGTTAGGTTACCTATTATATTGTTGATATATGAGAATGGTGCAATGATTTGTATTATGTGAATTATGTGATTTATATGTTGAGGATTCAAAATATATGAATAATGTAAGTTATGATGTGCACTCAAATGATGAAATGTGAAGCCATTGATGTTGGCTATAATGATGTAAATGAAATATTAAGGCATGGTGCCTAGATGATTATGAAAAAATGAGAAAGAAATTGATAATGAAATAATGAAAGAATTGTGTGCCTAGTATGTTATTCAATTTTTAGAGTTTTGTTATTGGTGGCATGCCTAAAAGTAACACTCCCTTGAAGCTGGGTTGGGCTTGGTCCTTGAAGCCAAGTTGGGTTGATGCTATGCTCCCCTTGAAGCTTGGTTGGGCCTAGTCCTTGAACCCTAGTTGGGATGTTACTTATGAGATGTTTCTCATTGTGATAATGATTCGCCTACGGGCTTGATAAATGTGATTATTGGACCAAAACAGTAACTCTGAAATTTGAATGGCATATTAGTTTCTTTTGGGCCCATGCTTATCTTTGCTTAAATGTGAATCATGAATGATGAAACAATTGAATAAAATAATGTAATGTAATGTTATGATATATGATATCCTTGTGTATTGTTTATAATATTTGAAAGTTTGACATTGGCATTACATTTGAAACATATTGTTATTATGGTTTGTACCACTAAGCCTATGGCTTAGCGCGATTGTGGTTCATCGCGTAGGTGACAGAGTAGATCTGGTTGAACCGAAGAGTTTAGCTAGACTGAGTCGAGTCTAGGCTTGTGATCCTTGTGAAGTGTTGATTATTAGGCTTCAAGATCATAGACGAATTGCCAAGTGTGAACCTCGGTTTCCACCCGAAAAGGATTCGGATGAACGTTCACTTGTTGTCGGGAGTCGCCACTCAATTTATTTTGTTCGAAGGGAAAAACTAAGAAAACCCTTGTTTGACTCCAATAACGCGTCCAATGTAAAGGTTTCTAATCTACGAACCCAAGGAGGATTCGGGGACTATGTCATGTTTTTGATTAATTTGCTAAAAGAACAAATTCAAAAGAGAAGAAGACAGACAGATTATTAGTAAATTGTGGACTTGCTATTTGGGGTGAATCCCAAATATGCCTACATACTCTCGTTTTTATGAGAGATCAAAGCCCATGTAGTTCGGAAAAGCCTATTTAAAGGCAATTATGCATTATGCATGCGTGTGTGTATGCTTCGTGCATTGTCGGGCTTTTTGCCAAAATTTTGAGATTTTAAGCACTTAGTGCTAATTTTGATGAAATTTGGGTACTTGGTACCAAAGAATGCGATTTAGGCTCCGTGCCAAAAGATTGATTTTAACTGTGATGGGCTTCATGCCAAAAATTGATTGATTACTTAATTAGGCCTTAGACCTAAAAAGATTAGATCTTTGACCAAAAAGATTAATTGATTCAGGGCTTAATGCCGAAAGATTGATTGATTACATAACTAGGTCTTAGACCTAAAAGGATTAGGTCTCTGACCAAAAAGAAGAAATTAAGAAGAAGATGGAGTGCTTATGGCATGTTTGAATTGATAAAGAATGAATTAGAACATTACCTTGCTTAGGATTTTCCCACTTCGAAGTTCCAGATCTCGTTTTCTTGGACCTTGGATTATGATTCTTGATTACAGATTGATTCCTGCAGCACACGGTTAGGTTTATGCAAATAAAAGTCCAATAAAAGTTCTTAAGCGTGTGTAAATAAAGAGTTCGTCAGCATGAGGCCCGGGATCCGAACAGCCAACCCCCATTTCTGAAGATTCAGAAGCTATTTATAGACAAAAAATGGACCCGGACGGTGGTCGGACCGCTGGTCCGGCGGTTGGACCACCGTGGTCATCGGTCGGACCGCGTGGCTCGCCGGAAAAATGGGAAAGGAAACGGTTGGCGGTCGGCGGTTCAACCCCAAAACGACACAAAAAAATGCACTTTTTTTTTCAAACTGATTTTCTGGGAGCTGCGGACTTCCAAAAATTATTCCGAGACCATATCCGTGATCCTTGCGTTGCTCCGGACATTTCAAGTACCATGAAGATATACTTTCGGTTAACTTCACCGTGGTTGTCCGGTCTAGCTTGGTCTTTTTCCGTCTGAGAAAATCGGCTTTCCGAGCCTCAAAATTTGAGTATTCACAATTGCCCCCCACTGGGGTCCATAAAAATGATTTATGGGGCCCAGTGGTCGTCTGAAGAGCGAATTTTGAGCGAGGGGAAAAAGACCCGCCTTTTGGCATTTCTGGATTGCTTGCAACACTTCTGATATTTCTCTGATTGTATTCTGACTTCTCTGTACCTACACTTTTGTTTAGCACAAACAGTACATATGTATGCATGATGTCCCCTTTTATTTTCATAAAGGTATTTATTTGCTTATTTACAACCATTGCATGCACAACTGGACCAAGAGTCTTCAAAAAGGTTGAAAGGATCAATATGGGAAGATATGGATTGGAAACTGTTGCTACTCTTAAAGGCGTAGCTGTAGATTGGGATTTCTTACATGCTTGTATCAGATTTTGGGATCACCAAGCTCACGTCTTCAGATCTGGCGCCCGGATGGACGAGATGTGTCCTCTTTTTGAGGAATTCTATTCAATTATCGGATGTGACCCAAATGCCCCTCTTGTAAGGCACGAGGTTCAAGTTGGTTATGTGGGGTCTTTTCAGAGGCTTTTAAACTTTACAAAGCCTCAAGCTCAAGCTATGATTGCAGATGGGAATAAGGCGATGCTGCTTCCTTTGATTGATGCATTCCTGACTGCTAATTTTGAAGATGAGATTCAACTGAAGCATAGGATACGAGCTTTTATTTTCTGCCTGTTAGCTAGGTTTCTTTTCAACCGTGACCAGATTTAAAGCTTTGCCCCATGATTAGGCAGATGGGGATTGATCAGAGGGTTCCTCTTCCTGTTGGGCTTACTGTTGCTGCCCCTATTATGCCCGGAGTTACTCAAGCTGCTCTTCAAACTTGGGTTAGGAACTATCAGATGATCAGACCTTTTGCAGAGCCTTCTCTTGTCCAGCCTACTCCAGAGTATAGAATGTAATATCCCAATGTATGCCCTAGAAGTTTGGATATAATTGTTGTTTGTTTGAATTAAATATATATGTTCTGTTGATAAAAAAAAAGAAATTGAAAGAGAATGTATATGTGTTGTTTGATTGGGAAGTATTGTGTAGAGAGAAATGTATATGTTGTTTATATGATTATATATATAACATATAAGTTGGTCAAATATGTGGTCAAGGGAAGAAGATATTTTTAGTTGAGATTTGTGAAATGACTTAAAAGGACAAGTGGTTGTAAGGAAATCAAAACATGTGGTTAAAGGGTGTTTTGGTAATTGCTTTAATTGAAACACTTGGTGGAGATTTAAAGATGAGTTGACTTTGGGCTTCTTGATTGTTCTTTGTGTTTTCTTCTTCTTTCTCCTTCATCTTGGCCGGCTCTTCCATAGACAAAGGAAAGTAAAAGACAAAGTGAAGATCTTGAGGTGTTTAACTCAAATTGAAGGAAGATTGAAGTGATCTAGTGGATGATAAAAGAAGTCTTATAACTTTGGTAAGTTCTCTTGTGATCTTTGTGCTTATTTGAAATGATATTTGAATTTGATAGATTTTTTTTAAGAGTGTGTTGGTTGATTTTGAGATGTGAGAAGTGTTTGAGTGATTTGATGATGGATTTTGAGTATGGATTGAAGAAAAGAGTAAGTGGTTGGTAGAGATGATGTTGTATATGTGGTGAGGGTTTTAAGATGATTTTGTGTTTTGTGTTTGAGGTGTGTTTTGGCTTGTTTTGGTGTGTTGCAAGTTTGAGATGAGTTTTGAGTATGTTTTGTTAAGATTGTTTGAAGAGGATGTTAATGAATAGAAGTGTGTTGTTGAGTGTTTGGTTATTTTGGCCGGAATCTTGATTTGTGGCCGGACACGCCCATGAGCACGTCCAGGGTTTTTAGGCGTGTCAATTGTGTTGGAGGCAGTAGGTTTGACACGACCAGTAACACGCCCGTGTTATTAAGCGTGTCATAGCTACTGTAAGATTTGAGAATTTACACGCCCAGGAACATGCCCATGTTGTTGAGCGTGTAAATGCTTCTGTGTTGTGGAGTTAGGGCACGGTCATGGACACGCCCGTGTGGGTGAACGTGTCAAGTTTAGGGTTTGCCCTAGTTCACTCTTAAATTGTTTATCTTTTGTGTATCCCTAAGCAAGTATATGCTATTACTTTTGATATAGGTCTTGAAGATAGTGATTGATCATTGATCTAAGAGGTAGAAGGATCTTGAACAAAGAAGTGTTAAGAGTGGTGTGATTTGCTTTTGAGGTAAGTACAAAACCTATATGATTGTATGTAAGTACAAAACCTATATGATTGTATGTAAGTACAAAACCTATATGATTGTATTTAAGTACAAATGTGGCATTACTACATTGTTAATTTATATGAGCAATGTGTGTTGTTATGTTTATATCAATGATGATATATATATGAATAATGTGAATGACATGATGATGCAAATGATTGTGTATATGAAAGATTGAAATGCTATGATGTGAATTGAGATGAAATGGAATATAAAGCCATTGTGATTGGCTATGATAATTCAAATAAAATGTAGAGCCATTGTGATTGGTTATGTTGATTCATTTGAGAATGATATTGATAACAAATTAATAAATGAGTTGTGTGGCTAATGTGTTATTCCATTTTCAGAGTTTGTTGTTGGTGGCATGCCTAATGATAGTAACAATCTCTTGAAGTTAGGTTGGGCTTGATCCTTGAAGCCAAGTTGGGTTGAAGTTTAACATGTTTTACTCCCCTTGAAGCTTGGTTGGGTCTAGTCCTTGAAGCCTAATTGAGATGTTACAACCCTTGAAGCTAGGTTGGGTTTGGTTCTTGAAGCCAAGTTGGGTTGAGACTTAGCATGCTTTGTTCCCCTTGAAGCTTGGTTGAACCTAATCCTTGAAGCCTAGTTGGGTATATGTGATAATGATAAATGTGATAAAACCAAAGCATTAACTCTGAAAATTGAATGGCATATTAGTGTGTTTTGGGCCCATGCTTGTCTTTGTTTCTATGTGATTCATTGATGGTAAAATAATTGAATAATGAAATTCATGAAAGAACTTTGAGATGTGATATGCTTATATGATTATGATTTGTGAAAGGCAAAGGTTTGATGTTAGCTCTTCACTTGTGATGTTGATATTAATGGAATGTGTGACATTGCATAGCATACAAGCATAATGTTAGCATGTTTTGTACTACTAAGCCGTTGGCTTAGCGCGATAGTGTTAATCGCGCAGGTAATCAGGTTGAACCTGAGAGCTCTTCGAGACCGAGTGAGAGTAGACATTGAAGAGATTACTTTGGAACTTAAAGATCAGAGAAGAACTGCCAATCATGTATAACCTATTTATATTTTGTAAATTATTGTTTATAATGTAAATATGAATTTAAATGCTTTTATATATGTAACAAATCTTTAAATTCTGCTGCGTATTAAGTAAATATGTTTATATCTATTTTGTTTTTATATTACAAGTTAATTACTTATTTTCTATACATATGTAATGATAAAGATTATGTTGTCGTTATAAATGATTTGAATGTTAAAGAAAATCGTAGCGTCCCTATGTTCAGTGCATGGATATTACATTGTGGTAATTGTAATGTGCATGTACCGGATGTGGGGGTGTTACAGTTGTTTTGGTATCATAGCCTAGGTTTGAGATTCTCAACCTAGGTAAAGTGTAAGAAAAAGAGTGTTTTGATTTTAAAATGTGGATTTTTGAATAACATACATGTTTGGCATTGGCAGTCTCTGATCTTTAATGAGAGGTATTCTGCTGTGTTTGCAGATATAGGTTGTGATGGATTCTCACTCACGTCAGTCAGTTGAGGATAGTGCTGAGAGTATAGCTCTTGATGAGATTAGAGAGGGAGCTAGAGTGGATAGTGCGGGAGAAATACCTGCTTCTGTATTAGGGAGACCAGCTGGTGAGGAGGTTCCACCAGTTTGGCTTAGGTATGTGGTAGAGGCTTTGAGACAAGCACCAGTGCAACCACCTACACCACAGCCTTTGATAGCAATGAGACACTATGACAAACTAAGGAAGTATGGAGCAGAGGATTTCTTAGGTACTACTGATCCAGCTGTGGCTGAGCAATGGCTAGATAAAAGTACAAAGAATCTTCATTCAGTTGCAAGCTACTCCAGAGGAAAAGTTTGATTATGTAAGATCATTGTTGCAGAAGGACGCATACAATTGGTGGAAGACAGTGCCCCATTCTATGGATGATCCACCAACCTTGTCCTATGCAGATTTTCTAAGAGAGTTTGAATTGAAGTATACTCCGAGGGAGTATAAAGACATGAAGAAGATGGAGTTTTTGAGTTTAAAGCAAGACAACCGGTCAGTAACTGAATATGAGGTTGAATTTATTCGGTTGAGTCAGTATGCTGGGGGTATCATATCTGATGAGATAGATAGATGCAGGAGATTTGAGAAGGGATTGAGGCCCTATGTCATGTGTCATGTGGCTGGATCTAGATATCATAATTTTTCCCAGCTTGTGGCAGTAGCTAGGAGTGTGGAGAGAGCCCAGGCTATTGCAGCTACATCAGAGGAAGAGATCAGGGTTAGAAGGCCCCAGTTTGAGGCAGGGTCTTCGTCAGTGAAAAGAGGTAAAGGAAGTTTTGTTCCTCGGGTTAGTAGGAGTCAGAGACCAGCTGGTAGGTCAGTACAGTTTCAGAGGCAGAGATCTGGACCTGCAGCTACAGTGGCAAGTGCTCCGACCTCAGTAACTCAGAGATCCACTCCACCCGTATGCATTCATTGTGGCAGGCCACATGGTGGTACTTGTTGGAGGACTGGTGTGACAGGGGTATGTTTTAGATGTGGATCACCTGATCATTTTGTTAGAGATTGTCCTGAGAGACAGGAGCAGATGTCAGTGGATACTGCAGCTTCTCGACCTAGTGTGAGGGGAGGTCGAGGAGGCAGAGGGTTCGGCAGAGGAGGCAGATCTGGGTTCAGTGTTAGAGGAGGTTCTACATCTAGGGAGAGTAGACCAGAGGAGGCTGGATCTTCTCAGAGGATTTATGTGATGCAGAGGCAACCAGATGCTTCGGCAGTTATAGCTGGTACTTTTTCTTTATTTGATACTTCAGTACTTGCTTTGATTGATCCGGGTTCCACACATTCATATATTAGTGCATCTGTTTTGCCTGTGTTTGATGTGCATGCTGAATCCCTAGGATTTGATGTATTAGTGAAAAATCCGTTAGGGCATAGTGTGGTTGTTAGCAAAGTGCACCGAGATAGTGCAGTGATGGTGCAAGGTGAGGAGTTTCTTGGAGATTTGATTGAGATGCCTTTTAAGGAATATGATGTGATTCCAGGCATGGACTGCTTATCTAGACATGGAGCTGTGGTTGATTGCAAAAAGAAAGTTGTTACCTTGAGAACCAGTGATGGTAGAGAGGTGTTAATATCTAATGAGCAGGAACAGCTAGCATCCTTGTTTGTTTCAGCGGTTGCAGCTAGGAGATTGATTAGAAAGGGGTGTGATGCTTATCTTGCTCATGTGGTGGATACTAGAGTAAAAGGTTCTCAACTTGATGATATACCCACAGTTGCAGAGTTTCCAGATGTGTTTCCAGAGGAGTTGCCAGGGTTGCCTCATGAGAGGGAGGTGGAGTTTGGTATTGAATTATTGCCTGGTACCACTCCTATTTCTATTACTCCTTATAGAATGACACCTGCTGAACTGAGAGAATTGAAGGTGTAGTTGCAGGAGTTGCTAGATAAAAGGTTTGTTCGCCCTAATGTTTCACCTTGGGGAGCTCCTGTTTTGTTTGTAAAGAAGAAGGATGGTACTATGAGATTGTGTATCGATTATAGGCAATTGAACAAAGTGACTATCAAAAATAAATATCCTTTTCCTAGAATTGATGATCTCTTTGATCAGTTGAAGGGTGCAGCAGTGTTTTCCAAAATTGATTTGAGATCAGGGTACCATCAGTTGAGGGTCAGAGCTGAAGATGTTCCTAAGACCGCTTTTCGGACCAGGTATGGGCATTACGAGTTTCTAGTTATGCCTTTTGGTTTGACGAATGCACCTGCAGTTTTTATGGACTTGATGAATAGGGTATTTAGGCCCTATTTGGATCAGTTTGTGGTAGTATTCATTGATGACATTCTGGTGTATTGACGTAATGAGGAGGAACATGACAAGCATCTGCGGATTGTGTTACAAACTTTGAGAGAGAAGCAATTGTTTGCTAAACTGTCAAAGTGTGAGTTTTGGCTTGATCAAGTTACTTTTCTCGGTCATATAGTTTCAGCAGAAGGTATTAGAGTTGATCCGAGTAAAGTTGAAGCTATTTTGAATTGGAGTCCACCCAAGTCTGTGACTGAAGTTAGAAGTTTTCTGGGTTTGGCAGGCTATTACCGACGGTTTGTGAAAGGATTTTCTTTGATAGCTACTCCACTTACCAGATTGCTTAGAAAGGGAGTTAGATTTGTGTGGACAGATCAGTGTCCAGCTAGTTTTGATCAGTTAAGAGAAATGTTAACTCAAGCGCCTGTTCTTACTTTACCTGTGGAAGAAAAACCATATGTGATTTATAGTGATGCTTCACATAGTGGTTTGGGTTGTGTTCTAATGCAAGAAGGTAAGGTGATAGCTTATGCTTCTCGGCAGTTGAAACCACATGAACTCAATTATCCGACCCATGATTTGGAGCTAGCAGCCATTGTGTTTGCATTGAAGATTTGGCGACATTATTTATTTGGGGAGAAGTGTTTCATTTACACTGATCATAAAAAGTTTGAAATATTTGGGGGTTCAGAAAGAGCTTAATCTTCGACAGAGAAGATGGTTGGAATTGATTAAAGACTATGACTGTTTGATTGATTATCATCCTGGCAAAGCAAATGTTGTTGCTGATGCCTTGAGTCAGAAGTCTTTGGCAGGTTTAACTGTTTATTCACTCTCGTTGCTTGTTGAGTTGAGAGCGTTGCATGCTAGTTTTGTATCTTGTGATGATGGTGCATTGTTGGCACAGTTGCATTTGAAACCAGTATTGTTGGAGCAGATTAAAGAAGCTCAATTGGTGGATGAGAAGATTCAAAAGATTGTTTCAGATTGTCGGAATGGGAAGAGTAGAGATTTTATTGT
This sequence comes from Garcia nutans, assembly GCA_947685225.1. Taxonomy (NCBI): domain Eukaryota; kingdom Viridiplantae; phylum Streptophyta; class Magnoliopsida; order Malpighiales; family Euphorbiaceae; genus Garcia; species Garcia nutans. Next base: position 8,937,444 of record CANTUV010000013.1, read on the forward strand.
GAAAGATAATGGGAGTCTGTGGTTCAAGAACAGATTGTGTGTACCCGATGATGTTAATCTGAGAAGGATCATTTTAGAGGAAGATCATCAATCAGTATTTGCTATGCATCCGGGCAATACAAAGATGTATCATGATTTGAGTCAGTTTTACTGGTGGTCCGGTATGAAGAGAGACATTGCAGATTTTGTATCCAAATGTCTCACATGTCAGAAGGTAAAAGCTAAGCATCAAGTTCCAACCGGGTTGCTTCAACCTTTGTCAGTGCCTGAATGGAAATGGGAGAGAGTGACAATGGATTTTGTGTCTGGTCTTCCATTGACACAAAGGAAACATGATGCTATTTGGGTGATTGTTGATAGATTAACTAAGACAGCTCATTTTCTTCCGGTTCGGATGGATTATTCTTTGGAGAGGTTAGCTGAGCTGTATATCCATGAGATTGTGAAGTTGCATGGTGTTCCAACTTCTATAGTGTCTAATCGAGATCCCCGGTTTACTTCCAGGTTTTGGAAAAGTTTACATAGTACTTTGGGTTCTCGATTACACTTCAGTACTGCTTTCCATCCGCAGACAGATGGACAGTCAGAGAGAGTGATACAGATTATCGAGGACATGTTGAGAAGTTGTGTCATTGATTTCTCTGGAGGTTGGGATCGATTCTTACCACTTGTGGAATTTGCATACAATAACAGTCATCAATCCAGCATTGGTATGGCCCCATTTGAAGCATTGTATGGTAGACGGTGCAGAACACCTCTATGTTGGAATGAACTTGGTGAAAATAAGTTAATTGGTCCTGATTTGGTTAAAGAAACTGAAGAGAAAGTAAAAATGATTCGAGATAGGTTGAAAGCAGCTTCAGACCGACATAAATCTTATTCAGATTTGAAGAGGAGAGACATAGAGTTTAATGTGGGAGATAAAGTATTTTTGAAAGTGTCTTCTTGGAAAAAGATTTTGAGGTTTGGTCGAAAAGGAAAGCTGAGTCCTCGTTTCATTAGACCATATGAAATTTTAGAAAGAGTTGGGCCAGTTGCTTATAGGCTTGCTTTGCCACCTGAGTTGGATAGGATTCATAATGTATTCCATGTTTCTATGTTGAGGAGGTACAGATCAGATCCATCTCATGTGTTGCCAATTGAATCTATCGAAGTAAGTCCTGATCTGACAATTGAAGAGGAACCAGTTGCTATCTTGGCTCGAAATGTGAAAGAGTTGAGGAATAAGAAGATGCCTTTGGTGAAGGTTCTATGGAAGAATCATGGAAGAGAAGAAGCAACTTGGGAGAGTGAGCAATCTATGCGAGATCAATATCCTCAGCTGTTTCTGAGATAATATCAGGTAATTTCGAGGACGAAATTTCTTTTTAGAGGGGGAGAATTGTAATATCCCAATGTATGCCCTAGAAGTTTGGATATAATTGTTGTTTGTTTGAATTAAATATATATGTTCTGTTGATAAAAAAAAAAGAAATTGAAAGAGAATGTATATGTGTTGTTTGAATGGGAAGTATTGTGTAGAGAGAAATGTATATGTTGTTTATATGATTATATATATAACATATAAGTTGGTCAAATATGTGGTCAAGGGAAGAAGATATTTTTAGTTGAGATTTGTGAAATGACTTAAAAGGACAAGTGGTTGTAAGGAAATCAAAACATGTGGTTAAAGGGTGTTTTGGTAATTGCTTTAATTGAAACACTTGGTGGAGATTTAAAGATGAGTTGACTTTGGGCTTCTTGATTGTTCTTTGTGTTTTCTTCTTCTTTCTCCTTCATCTTGGCCGGCTCTTCCATAGACAAAGGAAAGTAAAAGACAAAGTGAAGATCTTGAGGTGTTTAACTCAAATTGAAGGAAGATTGAAGTGATCTAGTGGATGATACAAGAAGTCTTATAACTTTGGTAAGTTCTCTTGTGATCTTTGTGCTTATTTGAAATGATATTTGAATTTGATAGATTTTTTTTAAGAGTGTGTTGGTTGATTTTGAGATGTGAGAAGTGTTTGAGTGATTTGATGATGGATTTAGAGTATGGATTGAAGAAAAGAGTTAGTGGTTGGAAGAGATGATGTTGTATATGTGGTGAGGGTTTTAAGATGATTTTGTGTTTTGTGTTTGAGGTGTGTTTTGGCTTGTTTTGGTGTGTTGCAAGTTTGAGATGAGTTTTGAGTATGTTTTGTTAAGATTGTTTGAAGAGGATGTTAATGAATAGAAGTGTGTTGTTGAGTGTTTGGTTATTTTGGCCGGAATCTTGATTTGTGGCCGGACACGCCCATGAGCACGTCCAGGGTTTTTAGGCGTGTCAATTGTGTTGGAGGCAGTAGGTTTGACACGACCAGTAACATGCCCGTGTTATTAAGCGTGTCATAGCTACTGTAAGATTTGAGAATTTACACGCCCAGGAACACGCCCATGTTGTTGAGCGTGTAAATGCTTCTATGTTGTGGAGTTAGGGCACGGTCATGGACACGCCCATGTGGGTGAACGTGTCAAGTTTAGGGTTTGCCCTAGTTCACTCTTAAATTGTTTATCTTTTGTGTATCCCTAAGCAAGTATATGCTATTACTTTTGATTTAGGTCTTGAAGATAGTGATTGATCATTGATCTAAGAGGTAGAAGGATCTTGAACAAAGAAGTGTTAAGAGTGGTGTGATTTGCTTTTGAGGTAAGTACAAAACCTATATGATTGTATGTAAGTACAAAACCTATATGATTGTATGTAAGTACAAAACCTATATGATTGTATGTAAGTACAAATGTGGCATTACTACATTGTTAATTTATATGAGCAATGTGTGTTGTTATGTTTATATCAATGATGATATATATATGAATAATGTGAATGACATGATGATGCAAATGATTGTGTATATGAAAGATTGAAATGCTATGATGTGAATTGAGATGAAATGGAATATAAAGCCATTGTGATTGGCTATGATAATTCAAATAAAATGTAGAGCCATTGTGATTGGTTATGTTGATTCATTTGAGAATGATATTGATAACAAATTAATAAATGAGTTGTGTGGCTAATGTGTTATTCCATTTTCAGAGTTTGTTGTTGGTGGCATGCCTAATGATAGTAACAATCTCTTGAAGTTAGGTTGGGCTTGATCCTTGAAGCCAAGTTGGGTTGAAGTTTAACATGTTTTACTCCCCTTGAAGCTTGGTTGGGTCTAGTCCTTGAAGCCTAATTGAGATGTTACAACCCTTGAAGCTAGGTTGGGTTTGGTTCTTGAAGCCAAGTTGGGTTGAGACTTAGCATGCTTTGTTCCCCTTGAAGCTTGGTTGAACCTAATCCTTGAACCCTAGTTGGGTATATGTGATAATGATAAATGTGATAAAACCAAAGCATTAACTCTGAAAATTGAATGGCATATTAGTGTGTTTTGGGCCCATGCTTGTCTTTGTTTCTATGTGATTCATTGATGGTAAAATAATTGAATAATGAAATTCATGAAAGAACTTTGAGATGTGATACGCTTATATGATTATGATTTGTGAAAGGCAAAGGTTTGATGTTAGCTCTTCACTTGTGATGTTGATATTAATGGAATGTGTGACATTGCATAGCATACAAGCATAATGTTAGCATGTTTTGTACTACTAAGCCGTTGGCTTAGCGCGATAGTGTTAATCGCGCAGGTAATCAGGTTGAACCTGAGAGCTCTTCGAGACCGAGTGAGAGTAGACATTGAAGAGATTACTTTGGAACTTAAAGATCAGAGAAGAACTGCCAATCATGTATAACCTATTTATATTTTGTAAATTATTGTTTATAATGTAAATATGAATTTAAATGCTTTTATATATGTAACAAATCTTTAAATTCTGCTGCGTATTAAGTAAATATGTTTATATCTATTTTGTTTTTATATTACAAGTTAATTACTTATTTTCTATACATATGTAATGATAAAGATTATGTTGTCTTTATAAATGATTTGAATGTTAAAGAAAATCGTAGCGTCCCTATGTTCAGTGCATGGATATTACATTGTGGTAATTGTAATGTGCATGTACCGGATGTGGGGGGTGTTACATAGAACTTGGTTTATAACCGAAGTTTGGCCAATTGAAAAGCCAAGTAGGATGTGGTTCCTCTTAATGAGGGGAAGATAGATGTTGCAGAGAGTTCCGGAACTAAGGAAGATACCGAAGACTCTGCCCCACGAAGAAGACGTAGGATTTAGATCCTAGGGTTGACTCTATTGTCTGTTTTTTTTTTGTACCTTTTTGGTTCCTTGGATGTTTAGGACTTATGGTCTGACTCCTGTCATGGAATGAATGACTCTTTCTGTAATGACTGACTCTTTTTGTAATGAACGACTCTTTTTGACATGAATGATTCTTTTTGGAATGAATGACTCTTTTCGGAATGACTCTTTTATTTGCTTTCCAAGCATTATCTACTTTATTTACTTACTCTAATTTTTACCTAAGCTGTCCTTTCGGATTTTCAACTTAGCGAGCTCTTACTCATTCTTGCCTAAGCCGCCCTTGCGGGTTTTCGACTTAGCGGGCCCCCACTATTGCCTAAGCCATCCTTTGTGGGTTTTCGACTTAGCGGGATTTTTTTTAATTTATTTATTTATTATTTATTTATTTTTTTATAATATTAGCAAAAGAAAAATGAATGGATGATTTTTATTAAAATTTAGACCGTGCTCAAGGAGAGTTGCCTACATATCTCGAATTAGTTTGCGAGAATCAGGTCTAATGTAGTTCCTTACAATGCATGATTATACATAATATTTCTTTAATTGATCTAGATTGCATGGATTTGTGAACTCCAGACCATCCAAATCAGACAAGATGACGGCTCCGCCGGAAAGTATTTTTTTCAAAACGTAGGGTCCCGCCCAAAGAGGACGAAACTTCCCACGAGGATCTGTAACAGGTGTTCTTATCTCTTTCAGGACCAAACAACCTTCTTCCAACTTTCGATCTTTGACCTTTTTGTTGAAATGTCTGGCCATTCGCCTTTGATACCCTTGAATATGATGTAGAGCTTGAACTCTTTTTTCATCCAAACCCAACAACTGATGATGTTAATTGTTGATCCATTCAGCTTCATTTATCTGACTTTCTTGAATTATCCTCGCCGATTGAACTTCCAGTTCAATGGGGAGTACTGCTTCCATTCCGTACACCAGGGAATACGGGGTTGCCCCAGTAGGGGTTCTAATCGATGTTCTATATCCCCACAAAGCCAGCGGTAACTTCTCATGCCAACGCCTATGTTCCTTGATCATTTTTTGTATGATCACCTTTATAGACTTGTTTGCTGCTTCTACAGCTCCATTTGTTTGAGGTCTATAAGGAGAGGACTTATGGTGCTGGACATTCTTATCCTTCAAGAGCTTAACAAATTCTGCTTGGAAATGAGTTCCATTATCAGTGATAATCTCAAATGGCGTTCCGTACCGACAAAGGATGTTGGTTCGGACAAACTGTGCTGCCTTTTGGCGTTTAATTCTGCATAGGAAGCTGCTTCAACCCACTTTGTGAAGTAATCCACTTCTACCTAGATAAACTGATGTCCATTCGAGGCTTTTGGATGTATTTTGCCAATTATATCTATTCCCCAAGTAGCGAAGGGCCATGGAGAAGTGATCGGATTCAGGGCAACGGGAGGTTGCTTCTGCATCTTAGCAAATATCTGACACTGATGGCATTCTTGCACAAATGCTACACAGTCTGCATTCATGGTGGACCAATAATATCCTAGATTGGCAATTTTTCGAGCCAAGGCGATCCCATACATGTGTGGCCCTGATTCGCCACCATGTACCATTCCCATTATCTGCTTAGCCTCTGCTTTATTCACACACCTTAGGTGCATTCCATTCCAACTCCTCTTGTAGAGGATATCTCCATTAAGAATGTAACCTGTGGCTAGCTGCCTTATTTCCTTCTGATCAACCTTTGATGATCCCTCCGGATAACTTCCATCCTTAAGATAACTTTTGATATCCCAAATCCATGGTTTTCCATCAGTCAAATGCATTACATGGGCGGGTTGTTTCTGAAGCTTAACTTTCAATGGACGAATGGCTTTCCCCTCCTTAATATTGATCATGGAAGCTAAAGTAGCCAGGGCATCAGCAAACTGATTTTTTGCTCTTAGGAGATATTCGAAGGACAGATCATCGAATTGTTGTGCCAAATGATCAAGGCGTTGTAGGTAAGGAACCAAACACTCTTCTCTTATCTTCCATTTCCTTAAAGCTTGTGATACTATCAAAATAGAATCACCGTAGACCTTTAGGTTCTTAATCCTTAATTCCAGGGCGGTTTCAAGCCCATTGATGCAAGCTTCATATTCTGCTTCATTGTTTGTGCAGCTAAAGTCAAGTTTAACTGAAAGTGGAATGTATTCTCCACAAGGAGTTTTGAACACAATCCCAATTCCATTTCCATGATAATTGGATGCCCCATCAAAATACATCTCCCAAACACTTCTTTCCACATTCAAGAGGTATTCATCGGGGAAACCCATTTCTCGCATCTCGTCTTTTACGGGTAATTCTGCTAGTTGGTCAGCTATTGCGCCACCTTTCACAGCTTTTCTTTGAATGAATTTTAAGTCAAAGGTTGCCAATGTTGACACCCACTTAGCCATTTTGCTGTCCAAAATAGGCCTCTCCATAAGGAATTTCAGAGGACTCTGTTCTGCGATGACATAAGTAGTGTAAGAAGATAAGTAGTGTTGTAACTTCGTACAAGTCCAATACAAAGCTAAACACAACTTCTCAATCTTGTTATACTTTAACTCATAGTCCAGCATCCTTTTGCTGAGGTAGTAAATTGCATTTTTGACCTTTGTACTTTCGGCTTCTTGAGCTAGCATTGCACCCATGGCTTCATCTGTTACAGACAAATATAAAAGCAGAGGCTTTCCCATTCTGGGAGGTTGTAGAATTGGCGGACTTAGCAAGTATTCTTTGATCTTGTCGAAGGCCTTTTGGCAGTCTTCATTCCATTCTTGTGAAGCACCTTTCCTTAGTAGCTTAAAGATTGGACCGCAAGTCTTTGCCAATTGCGATATGAATCAACTGATATACTGTAATCTACCTAGCAAGCCTCGAATCTCTTTTTCTGCTCTTGGCGGAGGCATTTTCAGAATAGCCTTTGACTTTGCTGGATCAACTTCTATTCCTCTCTTGCTGACCAAATACCCCAAAAATAAGCCTGATGTTGCTCCAAATAGGCACTTTGCAGGATTAAGCTTCAAATTGTACTTGCGAAGTCTAAGGAAGAACTTCTCAAGTGCTTCAACGTGTTCTTCTGGAGACTTTGACTTAACAATCATATCATCAACATACACTTCTACTTCTTTGTGAATCATGTCATGAAAGACTGTTGTCGCCATCCTTTGGTAGGTAGCCCCTGCATTTATCAACCCAAAAGGCATAACCCTGTAGCAGAAAGTGCCCCATTCTGTAATGAAAGCTGTCTTCTCTTTGTCTGGTGGGTGCACTAGGATCTGATTGTACCCAACCGCGAGGTCAGTCATGGAAACCATCATATGCCCAGCCATCCTGTCTATCAGCAAATCGATGTGTGGCAGTGGAAAATCGTCCTTGGGACAGGCCTTATTCAAATCTCTATAGTCAACACACATCCTGACCTTTCCATCTTTCTTCGGGACTGGCACAATGTTTGCTAACCAGGAAGGGTAGGCAATTGGTTCTATGAACTTATTGTCCAGTTGCTTGGCAATCTCCTCTTTAATTTTCAAAGACCATTCAGGTTTCATTCTTCTCAATTTCTGTTTAACCGGCATCGCATCTGGGTATAGTGGAATCTTATGAACTGCTATGGCTGGGTCTATTCCTGTGACATCACTTGCCTTCCACATGAAGCAGTTGACATATCTTCTGATGCACTCAACAGCCTGTTCCTTATTCACACAATCATATGCAATGTATGTATGTTCAGTTTCTTTGCCAATTATTATCTTTTCATTTATTTCTTTTATTTCATCTATTTCATTTTTGCTAGATAATACTTGGAAAGCAAAAGACACAGGGTAACCAAGAACTTGAACCGTTTCATTAATAATGGCGGAGTCATCCCCTAGAGTTACATTACATTTGACATCAGGGTTTTCTATTCCTGAAGCTAAGGAAGACTCAGAACTGGACTCTGACTCGGTGTTTGACTTAAGATTTGACTCAGTACAAGACTCAGGTTCAGGGTGTGACACAGGACTAGATTTGACTACAGCAGCTTGTCCCTCCTCGGCATACCAGTTCATCAGTGGTCCATCTGTGGTCTTGATCAGCTTTATGAAGTCCCTTTTGTCTTCAAAATTGGTTATCATAGCAACCTTATCAAAGAGACTAGGCCGCATAAAATCTTCCATTTGTGGGTCAGCTATAGGTTCTGGCTCTTCTTCTTTTACGGCTAACACATCATCGAACATCTCAAAACCCGATAGCTTCTTTCCAGTCATGGGAGAATGGAATGGTTCCTGAAAACCACAGTAAGGAGCTGTTTTTCCAGGTTTGCAGAAGTGACCATTCAGAGTTCTAAAATAAGGGCGCATTTTGAGGCTTCTTGCCCCCCAATTCTTCTTTTTCTTCCTTCCATGCTCAAACTCTTCTATCTCCTCATCTGTGGGTTTGTACCCCAGGCCAAAAGTTCCCTTATTCTCAGGTTCTTCCCATGGCCGCACTACGGGTGTTTTCCTTCCAGACTACATCATTTCCATTCCGGGCAGCAGACCTACCCTTAACATCATTCTCACCAGGCAATTGATTTGGACCTCCCCAAAATCATATAAGATAAATGGCCCTTTGGGTTTTTCTCCTTCAATGCATTGGACTGTATCATAATGGAAACCAGTCAAGGTCATGACGGTTTCGCCAGGAACAACCTCAAAGAGAGACTGATCCATGGTTCTCTTGTTGATTTCACAGGTGTCACCTTTGATAGTGATGATTTTTCCTTCAAAAGGGAACTTAAGTTTTTGATGTAATGAAGAAGGGACAGCATTATTCTGATGGATCCACGGCCTTCCAAGGAGGAGATTAAAGCTTGTGGGTACATCAATGACTTGGAAGGGCACTCTCATTTCCACCCGCCCAATAGCAATTTCCAGAGTGGCAACACCCAAAATTTCTCTTCGAGTGTTATCATATGCTCTAACAATCTGATCAGAAGGTATAAGATCTGTAGCCTCCAACCCCAGACAGCTTGCTACCTTCAAGGGACATACATTTAAGGCTGACCCATTATCAATGAGAACCATGGGAACAGTCTTTCCCCCAGTTTGTATGGTGATGTATAGAGCATCATTGTGTTTACTGCCATCTTCTGGTAGATCTGTATCAGAAAATCGGATACTCAATGCCTTGGTTGATTGAGTCAAAGTGGCCACCAAAGCTTCTGGGCTTGTGTCCACTGATGTATTAAGTTGACTTAAAGCTTCGCTGAGAGCCTGACGGTGTGGGAATGAGGAAGCAAGGAGCTCCCAAATTGACACCCTAGCTTGAGTTTGCTTAAGCTGAGAGAGGACAAGGTCTTCTTTTGGCTTTGGTGTCTTCTTATGGGGGTGATTTGAGGTTGAAGGGGCTTTTCCCAAGTCGAGTGGCTGATATTGCCTTCCGCTTCTTGTCAAAGCGTCGACCTCTTCAGCAAGGTCATTCAAATCCAACACACACACTTCATTCATTTCTAAGAGAAGTTTGAAAGGATCAAACAACTCTTCTTCCACAGTGATGGCATGGATGGAATGATTAGGCAAAGGGTTAGTATTAATGTTCGGTTGACTCCTGAGAGGAATGATGTCACCCCTATCCACCAAATCCTGGATGCGGTTTTTCAGAGTCCAGCAAGCATCTGTTCTATGCCCTTTTCCTTGGTGGTATTCACAATACCCGTTGGCCTTATAACTGGAAGGTAATGGGTTTGGAGGTGGCCTTGGGTCCAAAGGCTTCAAATACTTCCCTTCCACGGCCTTTTTAAACACTAGATGAAGGGGCACCCCAAGGTCGATATATTGCCTTCTTGGCTGATTTCTCTGCCTAAGATTGCCCACACGTAAAGGATTAGCAGGGGCAATATTGGCCACTTCATTGACCTTGCTTGAGGAAGTAGTTTGGCCCTATTTTTTATACTTTGAAGTAGCTCCCTCATCTACTATTTTACCCAATTGTATCAAGTCTTCTACCTTAGTTGGAGTCGCAATGAGCGATTTGAAAGTAGGTAGGTATTGGGTTTGCAGTTGAGCTTGATATGTAGGCCTTAAATTTCTGATTATAATATCAATCTGTTCCTGTTCTGAAGGGCGATTGATCATTTGGGCAGCCTTCGCCCTCCACCTCGTAACGAACGAGGAGAAGGGTTCATTGTTATTTTGTTTAGTGGTCTCAAGCTCCCTTCTAGTGACATCTACCTCAATATTGTAGTGATATTGAGTGTTAAATGCATTGCAGATGTCTTCCCAGGTCTTAATCTTAGCACGATCTAGGCTTATAAACCATTTGAGGGCAGCACCAGTCAAAGATTGTTGAAAGAGTTGAGCAAAGAGCTCGTCATTTAAACCCCAAGGGCTCAAGGCCCCCACATACATCTTCAAATGGGTTTTAGGGCAAGTGGTCCCATCAAATTTGTCCATCCCAGGCATCTTGAATTTTGGAGGCAATCTAGCTTGGGGAAACAAGGATAAGGAATCCATGTCTACCACCTCTTTATGAGTTTTCATGGAAGTGATTGACCTTTCAAGCAATTCAAGTTTCTTTTTCAGTTCATCAGTTTCATTCTTAGAGGGTGGATCCTCCAAATTGATGACAGGGGTATTGTTCTGAGCAGTCATGGGGGTACTAGTTTGCCCCACAATAGGTTCTTTCCCTAAATTTTCAGAAGTAGTGGCTGTCTTCGATGCCCCTCCCAATTCAGCCAAGATGGCTATCCTTTGGGTAGCCAAAGCTTCATCAATTCTTTCTTGCATCCTAGCTTCAATTTCCTTAACTTGTCCATCTAGCAGGGCCTTAATCTGTTCAATAGTAGCCATTTCAATAATTGGAGTAGTTGGCGAAGTTGGGGTAGTAGGACTTGTGGGTGATTGCACAGTTGGAGTTGGTGTAGCTTGTGTGGGTGAAGGCACACGGATAGTGGATACCTGAAAAGGTTAAGGGCAAGAGATCAGGGTAGTGTGTAGGATAGGAAAAACTCTTGGTCTAGTTATATACATCAAAAGTTTTCCCCAAAAGATTTTCCCTCAAAATAATGTTGTCATGTTGCATGAATGCACCTCATCACATCATAATTCATTTTAATGGAATGTGGCACTATCATTGGGTACATACAACCTAAGGGAAGGTTCTATTGTTCATGAAAAATAGAGAATTGGCTCATAATAGGGACCCTTGAGTCTTGAGTAAGATATACCTAACCGCATGTGAAACAAGGAGTTTCGCGTGGGTCCAACAGTACGATTACTCATGGGCCACTCCAAAAGGATTGGAATGGTTTGCGACAACAAGGAGGACGCTTTGACTGTCCGCTGGCATAATCAAGGAGATCTGCCGGTCAGCGCTACTTGCTATCCAGACTCAGAATTTTGAACAGAAAGAGAAGAAATTCATTTGAAAACAATTTTTATGCAATGGAAGAAAAGGATTCCCCCATATAATGCAAGAGAAAAAGATTCTCTAAATGACAAAATAAATGCGCAATTAATCAAACAAGGGTCCATTAAAGGAAAAAGATTTTTTTTTTGTCAATTTTCAATTCAATATCCTTAGGGAAAGGATATATATTGCTAAGGTACCCTGCAAAATAAATAAAAATACCCTAAAGAAGGGCAAGTTAATCAAATAAACAATAGTATTCTACTAGGATCCCATGAATCATTTTCATGGTCCATAGTGTCAAATTAATCAAATAAGCAATAGTAGTCCACTAGAATTCCATAAATCATTTTTATGTCCCCAGTGGAGTCGCCAAACTGTGAACCTCGGTTTCCACCCGAAAAGGATTCGGATGAACGTTCACTTGTTGTCGGGAGTCGCCACTCAATTTATTTTGTTCGAAGGGAAAAACTAAGAAAACCCTTGTTTGACTCCAATAACGCGTCCAATGTAAAGGTTTCTAATCTACAAACCCAAGGAGGATTCAGGGAATATGTCATGTTTTTGATTAATTTGCTAAAAGAACAAATTCAAAAGAGAAGAAGACAGACAGATTATTAGTAAATTGTGGACTTGCTATTTGGGGTGAATCCCAAATATGCCTACATACTCTCGTTTTTATGAGAGATCAAAGCCCATGTAGTTCGGAAAAGCCTATTTAATGGCAATTATGCATTATGCATGCGTGTGTGTATGCTTCGTGCATTGTCGGGCTTTTTGCCAAAATTTTGAGATTTTAAGTACTTAGTGCTAATTTTGATGAAATTTGGGTACTTGGTACCAAAGAATACGATTTAGGCTCCGTGCCAAAAGATTGATTTTAACTGTGATGGGCTTCATGCCAAAAATTGATTGATTACTTAATTAGGCCTTAGACCTAAAAAGATTAGATCTTTGACCAAAAAGATTAATTGATTCAGGGCTTAATGCCGAAAGATTGATTGATTACATAACTAGGTCTTAGACCTAAAAGGATTAGGTCTCTGACCAAAAGAAGAAATTAAGAAGAAGATGGAGTGCTTATGGCATGTTTGAATTGACAAAGAATGAATTAGAACATTACCTTGCTTAGGATTTTCCCACTTCGAAGTTCCAGATCTCGTTTTCTTGGACCTTGGATTATGATTCTTGATTACGGATTGATTCCTCCAGCACACGGTTAGGTTTATGCAAATAAAAGTCCAATAAAAGTTCTTAAGCGTATGTAAATAAAGAGTTCGTCAGCATGAGGCCCGGGATCCGAACAGCCAACCCCCATTTATGAAGATTCGGAAGCTATTTATAGACAAAAAATGGACCCGGACGGCGGTCCAACCTCCGGACCGGCGTGGTCAGCCGTCGGACCCTGTGGCTCGCCGAAAAAACGGGAAAGGAAACGGTTGGCAGCGGTTGGAGGTCGGACCGCCGTGGTCGGCAGTCGGACCGCCGGTCCCGGCGATTCAACCCCAAAATGGCATTAAAAAATGCACTTTTTCGTTCAAACTAATTTTCTGGGAGCTGCGGACTTCCAAAAATTATTCCGAGACCATATCCGTGATCCTTGCGTTGCTCCGGACATTTCAAGTACCATGAAGATATACTTTTGGTTAACTTCACCGTGGTTGTCCGGTCTAGCTTGGTCTTTTTCAGTCTGAGAAAATCGGCTTTCCGAGCCTCAAAATTCGAGTATTCACACCAAGCATGTATAAACTCTATATTTTTGTAAATGTTGTTTTTGTTGTATATATATGTATATTTCGCTGATAAATAAACAACTGTTTTATCTATTATGTTCTATAATATAATTTAAATATTTTAAGTTTTCTAATAAGGAATGTTTATTTAAAATAGCCTGTGACATTCTTATATCCGGTATACATATATTACATGTGTGGGAGTATGTGATGTATGTATATTGGGAATAGGGGTGTTACATGGTATTTATAAGAAAAATAAAAACCTAATACTAATTGGCTAAGGAAGTAAAAATGTTTTAGGAAATAAAATTAAAAACCAAGTAGAATAGGGTTTTGGCAAAACAGCGCGTAGGCCGGGCGTGCGAAAGTACGCTGGCAAAGAAGTTATACGGGGCTGGGCGAGGGCTAGCCAATTCGCCGCATGAAAAATTTTCGTCGTTGATTTTTCCATAGCTGATTTTTATTTATTTTTTATTTTTTATACTTTTTATTATTACTTTTTTATTTTTATTTAAAATAAATATTATAAATAATTACTAAAATAAATATTGTTTAATTAAAACACCACAAAAATTATTTTGGACTATTTAAAAATATCGGATTGGACTGGGTCAAAAAGTAAGGGTCTACAGTTTGCCCCCTGCTTGAGCGATCTGAGACTACAACAAAAGAGAGCGAAAATCAATGTGATTTTTTACTGGATTTAGAGCCATAATGGACTCCATACCCAAGGTTAGTTTGAGCTCTTAACTCAAAAATACTTTGGATTCTAGACCCAAGGTGAATTTAGGATTTGGGTTCTGGAACCCAAGGTAAGTTCTAGACTTAAAAATAATTTGGGTTCTGGACCCGAGGTAAGTTTTAGTCTTAAAAGTAATTTGGATTTTGGACCCGAGGTAAGTTTTAGGTTTTGGGTTCTGGACCCGAGTGTGAGCGGGGATTTTTGCCCCTACTCCCAGTGGAATGGTTCTTGCTACCTCGGCACTATTTAGGCTCGGGGCCTTAGAGAACACGGACCTAAGTCCGGAGAAAATGGAGTCGCCACCCGGATGGGCCGAGAAAAAGAAAGGGGTGGATGACTCGATTCCTAAGGAATCCCCAACCTGCTAATGGGTTCAAAAAGTTGGGTACATGTGGGGAAGGTGAGAAATGGCCTAACACCCCCACAATGCCCGGTTCATGGGAACTGGCCTCCTTTACAGGTCTTAATTATAAAATTCTTAAATATAACAACATTATCCATATTAAACACAATAATTAAAATAAAGCATCAATATATTGAAAATCAAAACAATGTCCAAGCAAAACAAATAAATGGACACCCATCCGAAGATGGAAACATGTCCTTACATCACATGCCTAAATAGGACACCCATCGAAAGGTAGAAACATGTCCATTACATAGGTTCTAAAATAGAAAAGCAAATTAAATTACATGATATTTAACTAATGAGGTACCCACCAAATGGAAACATACCTCTCACAACATTTGGAAATCTAAATAAATTGATAAAAGTAAATAATCATTCATCATAAATAAATCATTCATTAAATATCAATAGAAAGTAAACATCCATCCATGATAAATTAAAGAAACCAAGCATTGAACTTAAATAAATAAATCAAAGCATAATCAAATATAGAATTGAATAAAGTAAATAAAAATCTAAATTATAGCTACTGTTTCCATTTTGGGTTATTTATTTCACGTGTTTAGGATTTTGGAATTTACGAAGTTTAGGCTACTGTGATTTTAAGGGAATTAAAATAAATTAAATTTTATGATTTAAAAGGTTGGAAAAGTTCTTTGATTAACCAAATTAGTGTTTGTGATATAAAATCATGAAATTAGGGTTTGAACACTTTAAAACACTTAGATTTTGTGATTTACGGGACTTTAAAACACTTAGATTTTGTGAACACTTAGAACATCACGGCATTGCAGGAGAGTCTGTTCCACATCTCAGGGCCAGTACTTCTCAGGTAAATGGTCATGTCACCTGAGTGTGTCATCTTCTATTTCTCCTCTGGTCTTCTTTGTTCTTTGAAGATGAGAGGGACAAGGCCAAGCTCCTGGCCGTGTCACGTGACACGGCTAATGGCTTGGCTGTGTCTCCTGGTTGTGTCAGCTTCTGCATTTTTTTTCTTTGGTTCTTCTTTGTTCTTGGCTTAGGATGGGACAAGGCCAAGCTTTGTGGCCGTGTCATGTGACACGGCTAGTGGCTTGGCCGTGTTACCTGCCAGTGTCACCTATTGTCTCTTTTCTTTCTTTGCATGGTCCTTCTTCACTTTGCCCTTTAGGTGAGACACGGCCAGTGGCTTGGCCGTGTCTCCTGCTCGTGTCATGTTCTGCCAAGATTTCCTTTGAGGTGACACGGCCAAGCTTGATTTGGCTTGGCCATGTCTTGCTTGATTCATGCTCTTCTTTCCTTGTTTTGATCTTCCAAGGGAATTTTTGCACTTTAACCACTTTTCCCTTGCAACTGCTTTTTCTTTCTTTGATTCTTCAATGATTGTTGCAGGCTGTTGGCTCATTTGATCATGAGGCTGGACCTTCCTTTACTACCCCTTCATTTGCTCATTCTATCTCACTAGATATGCCATCTCATCTGCAGGGCATTGATATGAACTACTTGGTACGTTTCTTATTTCATAGTAGTTAATGCTATATCTATGCATGATTATGTATGCTCTTACCTTTTCCTTCTTGGCTCACAGCGGATGCTCGAAGAACAAAATAGGAAACTTCAATAAGAGTTGGCTGCAAGTCGTCAGCAGGCTTCTCATTTTGAAAATTTATGTCATCAATCTGAACAACACTTCTGAGACTTCCAATTTCGAAGGATGAGGGATCCCGGTGCTTCTTCATCAAGAGGCCCCCAGACTGACGACCATGAGATCCTTTCATCTGCTTCTGATGAGGACCGTGATGGATCGAAACTTCCCGCTTCGGGTGATCCCGGGATGGGTAATTTGCCTAGTTTTGGTGCTCCCACTTTGGGCGGACTTGGGACGAGTGATTTGCCCCCTCCTCCAACAGGCAACGAATTTTTCAAGACTTTATTTGATGACCTACCACCACCCTCTTAGTGATATGTAAATATTATAGCAATTGTAAAATCTTGCACAATAATGAAAAAATACAATTTTCCTCTTTACTGTAACTCCCTTTTTTTTTCGTTACTGCACCACTTTTTTCTTTTTTTCTTTTTTTTTTTGTTACAGTACACCATAATTTCATAATTCACATCCACTTCATTGCTAAACCAAATCCAACGTGGTAAAGGAATTTCATTGCTAATTCCTTTCCTTATGCCATATGGTCTTACCCTTTCCCATCACCTTTTCCTTTTCACTTTAGGAAAAGGCTTATTTCTTCTGTATAAATCACCCTTCATGCCATATTTTAATGCATAAACCAAAATTCTTTCTCTGTCAACGTGAAGACTCCCTTTAATAATTTTAATTTTTTCTTTATTCATTCACCATGACCGAGCATCATTCAAAGAAGATAAAAATTCTATTTAAGAATATGGATACCATTCATTGGAAGCAGATTTCATGGTCAAAACTTGATGTTTTAAAATGTTTTCAAAATGTTAAATTGGACCACACCTTCTTACATGTCGTGGCTTCCTTTTGGGATACGGATTCTAGGGTATTTAAAATTAATGGCTTTGAAATATGTCCCTTGATTGAAGAATTTGGGGCCATCCTGGGGTATCCAAATAATCAACAAAAGGCATTACCCTCATTGGTTTCCAAAACTCAATAGAAGATGCAGATGTTATTTCAAATTCCAAAACCCGAAGTTCTTCGATTGATGAGAGGTGAAAAAAATTCTACTTGCTCCTTTGATTGACTTTTGTTTCTCTCATTTGTCTCCTACTAAGGAATGGGGACGTATGCTTTGCCTTTGCTTGCTCAGCCAATTCTTGCTTGTTTCTTCCGATGGTGATATTGATCCACGGGTATTGGGTATTATGGACCAAATGGAAGGAGGCTTGTCGCCGGTACCTATGATCTTAGCCGAGACCTTAGTTGGATTAGAATGATTTAAATCAGGATTGTCAAAGAGACTGACTGGGAGTCCGTTACTACTTCAGGTAATTACCTAAACTGCCCTTTCGGGTTTTAAATTTAGGTTTTCTTCTTTCTTCTTTTTTTTTCTTTATTGCTCTAATTTTTACCTAGTCTGCCCGTGTGGGTTTTCGGAACTAGCGAGTTGTCCTAATTTTTGCCTAAGCTTGCCTCGCAGGTTTTTAACTTAGCGGACTTTTTATTTATTTAACTCTTTCTTCACAGATTTGGCTTCAGGAGCATCTTTGTTTGCTTGATACTCCACCCATGGACTTTGCCAGATACCTGCCACTTCATCATTTTGATAGGAAGCTACTCCATCCTACCTCTTCATATGCTGATTGGGTTGAATGGATCCACTCACGCTCCAAAGTCAATATCCGTTGGTTGGTACCTTGGTGGAAGATTTCTCGTATCACCATGCGGACATACTTGATGTACATTCCCCTTGCTGCTCTTCGTCAAGGTACATGCTATGATCCTCACCGACTTGGCCATCAGTACGGAACTAAGCCTCGTGATTCTGACTTTGTTCCCGATTTAGACATGCCTTGCTTGACTGAAGCGTACTTGGATCGGCTGAGGCAAAGCTGGCCTGTATGTTACATTTATCGATTGCCATAGATTTTACATTTGTCAATTCAAAAAGTGTTTTGTTAGGATGAAAAATAATTAAAGCAATAAAAGATGCTTCTTTTCCATTTAAAATTTGTCATGACCTTTTTCTATTGTGTTTATTTATTTCATCCATATCTGGTCAAATACTTATAACAGTGCACATAGAACAATTTTAACATTAATTCTATTTTATTAAATTGGGGAACAACCAAACATAAAGCAAGCATACACAAGATCACTCCTATTTCCAATTAGCCCTTTCGGGTTTTCTAATTGACGATTTTCTCTCATTTAGCCCTAATTATTTCCTAGCCCGCCCTTTTGGGTTTTCGGGACTAGCGGACTGCTCTAACTTTTGCCTAGGCCTCCCTTTTGGGTTTTCAACCTAGCGAGCTCTTTCTTTTTTATTTTTCATACATAAAACTTCCTCAACCTGTCAATGTTTACTGGCTCACTAAATTCATTTTCATCCATGTCTGACAACTTCACCGCACCTTTGTTCATGACTTGTTTCATGACATATGGCCCTTCCCAGCTAAGTCTGAACTTCCCTCTTAGATCAGATATAGTAGGCTTATACTGCTTCAACACCAAATCCCCAACTCTGAATTTTCTGACCTTAACCCTTCTATTGTAGGCCCGAGCTATCTTCTTTTGATACAATTGGTGATGATATAGTGCCTTTAACCTTCACTCTTCTAGTAGTGCTAACTGTGTATCTGCTTACTACCCATTCCATTTCAGGCAGTTCAGCTTCCAAGACTACTCTTAATGACTTGATCTCAATTTCAATTGGCAATACCGCTTCCATCCCATAAACAAAGAGAACGGTGTCATTCTAGTAGGTGTTCATACACTTATCCTATATCCCCACAAAGCAAAGGGAAGCATCTCTGACCAATCCTTGTAAGTCTTGGTCATCTTGGACAGAATTTGCTTAATTGTCTTGTTTGTTGCTTCCATGATACCATTAGCCTTTGGTCTATAAGGAGAGGATCTATAATGATGGACTTGGTATTTCAAGAATAAATCCTTAACTGCTCCTTGAAACTATACCCCATTGTCTGATATCACACTATGCGGGACCCCGTATCTGCAGATGAGGTGCTATTCAATAAACCTAGCCATTTGGCTTGCACCCAGTTTATTGAAGGATTCAACTTTGACCCATTTTAAAAAATAATCTACTGCTACCACAATGAATCGGTGACCGTTTGAAGCAGTCAAATGTATCTCTCCTATAATGTCGATACCCCAGGTGGCAAATGGCCAGGGTGAAGATATATAATGCAATTCTTCAGGAGGCATGTGATTCAAGTTACCATACATCTGACATTGTTGGCACTTCTTTATGAACTCAATATAATCTCTCTCCATGGTCAACTAATAGTAACCTTGTTGAATAATCTTCTTAACTAGGGCCAAACCATTCATGTGCGGGCCGCAACTTCCCGCATGTATTTCTGACATGATGTGCTCCACTTCAAGCTTTCTTAAACATCTTAAATGCACCCCCATCAGGCCATCTTCGATATAACTCCCCATGGAATGTGATGTATTGCAATGACCACCGCCTTATGGCTCTTCTCTCTTTCTTTGTTGCCCCCGGTGGGTATTCTCTATCCTCTAAAAATCGTCTTATAGTATCATACCATGCATCATGGTCTATATCAATTTCCATGATTGTTTCATATTCATAATAAGGAGTTGATGAACTGGTAAAGATTAGAGGCTTAAGGAATAGGCTAACATGGTTTTCCTATACCGAAGCCAATGTGGCTAGGGCATCAGCCATCTGATTTTCTTCTCTTGATAGGTGTATAAACCTACACTCCTTAAAGTTCTTCTTCATCATGGTCAAGTAATGGTGGTATGGTTTTAATTTTTCTTCTTTCAACTCCCATTCTCCATTTATTTGGGATACAACTAGCAATGAATCACCAAAAACTTCCACCTTATCCACCTTCATAATCACTAGGGTTTCAAAACCAAAAATACAAGCTTCGTACTCCACCATATTATTGGTTGCCCTAAATTTCAATTTTTTGGCTAAGGGGATGAGTTCCCCTTCGAGTAATTCTAGTATAACTCCCAAACCTGCTCCTTTCCTGTTCACTGCTCCATCAAAATACATTTTCCACCCTTGTACTTCAATTGCTTCCAAATGTTCATCCGAAAATTCCAAGATTAACTTTTCATTATCTGATAATGGTTGTTAGGCTAGGAATTCTGCCACCGCTCTACCTTTGATCATTTTCCTGGTTACATACTCAATCTCAAATTCTTCTAATATTATAAACCATTGACCATATTTTCCAATAAAAGAAGGTGTTTCCCTTAAGTACTTCATTGGGTCCAACCTGGAAATTGCTTGCACACTATACGATTGAAAGTAATGCCACAACTTCTTAGAAGACCAAACCACGGCTATACAGGTCTTTTCAATGATACTATACTTAATTTCATAAGGTAGGAGCTTTCTACTCAAATAGTAAACTGCATGCTCAATCCCTGACTCATCTGCTTGGGCTAGCATGGCTCCTATCGACTCTTCTTCTACTGCTAAGTATGGTAATAGAGGTTTGCTGGGTTTAAGTGGTCTTAAAATAGGTGGATTCAATAAATACTCTTTTATTCACTCAAAGGCCTTTTGACATTCTTTATCCCATACGACCGACTTATTCTTTCTAAGCAATTTGAAGATAGGCTCACAAATTGTTGTGAGTTTTGCTATGAATATGCTAATGTATTGTAATTTACAAATGAATCCCCGAACTTCTCTCTCCGTCTTAGGGGCTGGCATATCCTTGATTTCTTTAACTTTGTCAGGATCAATCTCAATGCCATTCAGACCAATTACATGTCCCAACAATTTACCTGAGGTAACACTAAATACACACTTCTTCGAGTTTAATCTTAGCTTATATTTCAAAGCTCTATCGAAGAATAATTCTAAGTTTTGGAAGTGTTGCTCCCTTGTGTCTGATTTAACCATCATATCATCAACATATACTTTAACTTTTTTGTGCATCATGTCATGAAATAATGTGGTAGCCATCCTTTGGTAGGTTGCTCCAGCATTCTTTAAGCCGAACGGCATGACCCTATAACAAAATATACCCCATGTAGCAATGAAAGCAGTTTTGGTTTTATCCTCTTGGGCCATTAACACTTGGTTGTATCCGGAAAATCCATCTACAAACAAGTGTAGCACACTAGAGGCTTCACTATCAATGAGAACATCTATATGAGGTAAAGGGAAATCATCTTTAGGGGAAGCCTTGTTCAAATCTCTATAGTCCACACAGACCCTTATTCTTCCATCTTTCTTTGGCACGGGTACTATATTGGCTAACCAATCTGGATATTCTATGACTTCAAGGAACTTCACTTGTATTTGCTTAGTGACCTCTTCTTAACCAATTCAGCCCATTCAGGTCTCAATCGCCTAAGCTTTTGTTTGACAGGTTTCATGTCAGTATGGGTTGGAATATGAAGCTCGGCTATGTCTCGATCTATTCCAGGCATATCCTCATAAGACCAAGCAAACACTTCTTCATATTTTTTGACTATTTTTTCAAATCTCTCTCTCTCTCTCATCAGGAGCAAGGTCGGATGCTATGCTAATGTTTTTAGGATTTTCAGTTATTACCAAATTTAATGATTGTGTGTTAACAGAATTAATATTAAAGATGCTCATGTAACTGCTATTTGAATGTATGCAACCATCAGGAGAAACATCACACAAGTAAGCAAAATTAGACTTTATTGCATTCATTTTGAAAAAGAAAACATCATCATCCTCATACAAAGCAGACAAATTAAAATCATTGTTCTCAGAATCATAAAGCAGGATGTCTTCAAACTTTTCTTTGACCAGGGTAGCAATCTCTTCCGGAGTCTTCTCGGCTTTTAGGATAGCTTCATTCTTCTCTTTTGGATTGGATTCTTTGAAAGTACCTTCGGCATGCCTCTTAGTGTTGTCATAAGCATGATTTGTTACTTCAGTCGGATTTAGATCCCGTGTTGACATAGCTAGCTTTGGCAATATCTTAAGTGGACAAACATTTATGGCGGACCCATCATCAACCATTACACATGGAGTCCTCTTCCCCTTGACTTCTATTTTGATAAAGAGAGGGCGGATGTGGTCTCTCCTCTCCTCCAGTAAGTCTGCGTCTGAAAAAGAAACTGCCCCCATATTAACTTCACTCTTTTCTTGAACCTCTTCACATTTCATTACTTCCCCAATTTTTATAAGGTTGATCAACTCTTTCGGTGTCATGGAGGTAGAGATTGGCATGCTAGCCAAGGCTTTGGCCATAGTTTCTCGGTGCTTTTTAGAAGTAGCTAACAAGTCCCAAATGCTAACACTTGCTTGGGTTCTTTTCAATTGTTTGAGCACAACATCATCTTCTTCTACTTCAACTTCCTTCCCCTTATTAGTTTTTACCTCCTTAGGTGGTGGCCTTGCATAAGTCTTACCGGACCTAGTGTTCATCACCTCATCTTCTTCGGGCTCGGACCAAGTCCACTCCTCCTTCTTGGATACAATATCATCATCACTATCACTTGAATCCCAAAACCTGTTGACAACATAAATTGCTACTTCTTCACCCATCATAGCTTGCTTAATTTCACCAAATACCTCTTCTTCTTTGGTTGCTTCTCCATCCACATCTTGAAAAGAAGACATGACAAAATCCTCATGCAAACCTCCTCCAATCATGAAGGTTGCTAGTGGTGGTACCCTATTGAATTTTGGTAATGGGTTATCTTTGGAGTTTGACTTATTGGGCTCGGGTAGCTTCCCATTATCAATTAGATTTTGGATCTCATGTCTCAACCTTACACATCTATCCGTGTCATGCCCTTGCATTTGGTGAAATTGACAAAATGCTTTGGTGTCAAAATTAGGTGGGAGAGGGTTAGGCAAAGGACGAGGATTTAAGGGTTGTAGCAACCCCTTTCTTTGAAGCTTATTGAGAACCCAAGACATCGGTTTTCCCAATTTCAAAAATTGTCTCCTCGTTCCTTGGTTAGTCGCATTAACACCGACGGCCTTTTGCATGCTTTGGCTACTAGATTGATAGCTCCCTTTCTCGTTCCTTTTTGTTGCAAAATGGCTCTTCTCCCTTTCCCATTCTTCAATTTGCAAACCAGCTTGGAGAAGGTCTTTGAAATCATGGATGAGTGTATGAGACATTCTCTCATGAAGACTAGGCAATACCCCCCCTCACAATCATCCTTATTTGATCGGATTCATCAGGCGTCTTCTTGAGTAAAGCAACCTTGTTTCTCCATCTCTTCATATAATCCACAAAGTTCTCATTCGACCTTTGCCTAATGGACTCCACTTCCATTAAGGTGACTTCCAACTCAACATTATACCCATATTGTTGGATGAAGGCCTTGTATAGCAAATCCCAATTCTTTTGTGTTCCATCATCTAAGGTATTGAACCAATTTTTGACAACAAGGTCCAATGAGAGCATGAAGTACCTTAGAGTTTGAGCCTTAGTAGCTCGGGCAGACTGCATAGCAGTGATATACTGCTTCACATGGAGATGAGGATTTCCAGTACCATTGTATCTAGAAAAGGAAGGCATCTTCAACTTATAAGGGACCTCCTCATCTTGTTCAAATGGTTTATTGATCTCGAACATCTTGTAATATCCCAAAGTGTGCCTTAGAAGTTTTGATATAATTGTTGTTTTATTTGTATTATGTGTATATGTTAATTTGTAAAGAAAAGAGAAAAGAAGTGAAGAGAGTGTATATGTTGTGTATATGAAAATATATACAACATATACACAAGTCAATGAGAAAGTCAAAGGAAGAGATTAATTATTATTAATTGTGTTTAAAGAATTAATTAATATTAAGTGGTATTAGAGTTAGTGGAAGTGGAAGATGATATTTTGATTATTTTATAATAAATGCTTGGATGAGAGGGTTTTAAGGTAAAAGAGTTGACTTTGTTTTCTTTGGTTTTCTTTCTTTTCTTCTTCCTTCGTGGATTTCTTTCATTCTTTTCCTTCTCTTTTCCTTTCCTTTTGTTGTCCGGCCATCAAAGAAACAAGAGAGCAAGAGAGAGATTTGATCTTCCAAGTTCAAGATTGAAGGAAGTTTTCATGAGATCAAGTTAGAGATTTAAGAGTTTCTTCATACTTGGTAAGTCCTTCCACTTGATTCTTTGATTTCTTTGGGTTTATGAGTTGAAGTTGTGATGGATAGGTGTTTGGTTTGATTATGTTGTGTTTAAGAGTATTTGGTTTAATTGATTTTGGATTTTTGAGGTTGGATTAAAGGAAAGAGTAAGTTTGTTGGTGAAGATAGTGTTGTGGTGGTGTTTAGGGTTTGTGATGATATTGATGATTTGTGGTTAATGTATATTTGGTCTTGTTTTGGTGTTTTTACAAGTTTGAGATGGTTTTTGGATGTGTGTAGTTAAGTTTGTTTGAAGTGGATGTTGGTGGAAGAAGTGATTTGTTGGGTGTTTTGTTGTTTTGGCCGGAATCTGGGTTTTTGGCCGGACACGCCCATGAGCACGTCCAGGTCTTTAGGCGTGTCAATGGTTCTGTGTGGCAGCAGGATTGACACGGCCAGTAACTCACCCGTGTTATTGAATGTGCCATAGCCACTGTGTTATTGGGGAATTGACACGGCCATGAGCACGCTCATGTTGTTGGACGTGTCAATGTTTCAGAGAGGCAGAATGTATTACAAGCCCAGTGACATGGTCGTGGTTCTGAGCGTGTAAAAGCTTATGTATTGTGGAGTTAGGGAACGGTCAGGGACACACCCGTGTTGTTGAGCGTGTCATGTTTAGAGGTTACCCTAGTTGATTTTTTAGCCTTATGATCTCATGTGGGTTTCATCATTCTTTTGGAATAGGTTGTGAAGAAGGTGAATTGCCCTAATTCAAGTGGTGGAAAATTCTTGAAAGAGGAAGTGTTTAGAGTTGTGTGGGTTGCTTTTGATGTAAGTACAAACCTTGCATTTTTGCGTACATTCATGTGATTTTGAAACTTACACATTTGGATATGAATGTACTAAGAAATCTTATTGCATTGTTGATATATATATATATGAATAATGTTAACCTTGTGAAATGTAATGTGTTATATGTATATTGATGATGATATATGAAATGTGAGTTGAGATATAATGAAGCCATTGTTGTTGGCTATGGTTATGCAAAAATGAAATTATTAAGGCATGATTGCCTATGTGTTTATGAGATATGAATTGAGAAAGAGAATGGTAAAGAAGTGAATGAATTGATTGTATGTTTAATATGTTATTCAATTTTAGAGTTCTGGATTTGGCAGCATGCCTATAAAATGTAAAAGGGTAACAGTCTTGCCGTGTTGAGGATCTCTTCAATTTGAGTTGAATTGAGGTCCAAGAGACTGGGTCTGTTACACTATATGAATTATGAATATGAAATATATGATAAGTAACAGTCTTGCCAGGTTGAGGATCTCCTCGATTTCAGTTGGGTTGATGGTCCAAGAGACTGGGTCTGTTACAGGTAACAGTCTTGCCAGGTTGAGGATCTCCTCAATTTCAGTCAGGTTGAGGGTCCAAGAGACTGGGTCTATTACACTATCCATGGATAGAGATGTATATATATTGCCTACGGGCTTGATCATTGTGATTGTGGACCAAAGCAGTAACTCTGAACTTTGAATATCATATTAAATACTTGTTGGGCCCATGTGTGTCTATGTTGAATGTGTGTGATGGATGATGATACAATTATTGAAATAATGAAATGTAACATTTATGAGTATGATCTCTATTGTTTGAATGTATGACATTGACAAGGCATCAAAGCATATCATTGTTATGGTTTGTACCACTAAGTCGTGGGCTTAGCGCGATTGTGTTTCATCACGCAGGTGATAGGTGTGAGCCGGAGAATTCTGCTAGACCTAGTTGAGTTGAGGTTTTGAAGAGTTGGTTTAGAGCTTAAAGATCAGAGAGTCAAGCTGCCAATCATGTATATATATTTCATGTTTTGTAAATTTTGATCTTAATGTATATGTATTTGAAAATATTTGTTATATTTTCTGCTGCGTTTTGAATAAATATTTTTATTTATTGTGTTTTATAAATTCCCTTAAACGTTTTAAATTTATTCATAATTCATTCGAGGGATGATTTGTGTGTTTTGTTAACTGTGGCATTGCTATATTCAGTATACGTATATTACGATCGTATAAGCATGCTGTGTACGTATACGGGGTGTAGGGGTGTTACACATCTCTTTGGTTTTCAGCTTCTTCTCAAATTTCTTTTCTAAATCAGCAATCATCTTTTCAACATCAGATGTCTCAGTCTTTTCAATAGTTGCCTTCTCAACAATCTTCGGTTCTTTCTTCTTCTCTTGAGCATCTTGGTAGTATTGAGCCCAATCATCATCATCATCAATGATCACTTTTTTGTCATCAAAAACTACTTCACCAACTTTGGTCTTCCATTTATCCTTTGGCTTCTTAGTGCTAGAAGATGCCTCGGCATGATTCTCTAAGATTGCAATCAATTGGTTCTTCATGCTCTCAGCTAGGGCTTCTTTTATTCTTCCATCTTGGCGTTGAGGGCCTCATCCACCATTCTTTGAATTTGTTCGGGCTCCATTATTTTCGGTGAGCAAGTGATTGAGTCGTTGCTAGATACTTTGTCTTCGGTATAGGTCAGATTGTTGTAAGCTTTTGAACTGTCATAATCCTGGGCTGTGAGCCAGAGAGGATCAATGATATGAGATGCAAATGTATGCATGTATGCACAAACAATCAACAAAGAAAGAAAATTAGGACGTTCCTTCCAACCTTATAACATCCACACACGAATGGGGAGTCTCTTTTCCTAGGTATATGGTTAACAAAATACCAACATGGGGTACCTTGTTTTCGAATAATTCCCTCGGACGTTTCAACCAATAGTTATATTTTCGAAAATAGAAATCAATCCATGATAATTCCCATTAATTAGGTTTTAATCCATTTATCCAACTATAGTAGCTTTTATGCTATATTGGATTAAAATGAAATTAAGAGGTTTATTATAAATAGATTTCTAACTTGAAAAAGGTAACTAATGATTCATGCCAAAAACAAGCCCATGGTTAATTTATTCTTAGTGTAAACTAGGACCACAATTGATTTTCGATATTTCATAATTGACCTAAATATTTTTGCAAGCTCTTTGTAAAAAATGGTTGGATGAAAATAATTTTGTTTCTAAGCCCATTGTAAAAGGTTTTAGAAAAATGGATTTTGGGCTTAGTATTTGGGCCATGGGCCAAAGAATTTTTGATTTGTTTTTAGAAAAGTCTTATGTCCAAAGACCATCTTGAAAAATTTTGAAAATAGCTTTGGTCTTTTGGATTTTAAAGAAAAATTTATTTTGAGCTTACAATATACGTAGGTCATATTAGAAAAAGAACAAACCAAATAAGCCATGATTCAAGCTAAGATAAATTAACCATAGTCAAACAACATGCATTTGGGGTAAAACCTAAGGAAAGTAACTAGGCCAATTACATGAGCTTTAGTCTTTGGGTAAAAAGGCTTAGGTTCCCATAGCAAGTATATACCAAATGGTATGAGGCTATGAGTGATTATGCCATGCTCGATCTCCATACTTTAAGTGAAAGTATGGTATCCCTTACACAACACAACACGGGTAGCACGGGCGTCCTAACTAACGCATACAATGCAATCTAATATGATGCAATGGATAATATCATTATAAGAAAGAATAGAATAATATAAAGACTAATGGAATCAACTTCTCTTATCCCTAGTGGAGTCGCCACTGTGAGAAGGGATTTTTGCCCCCACTCCCGATGAAATGGTTTTTGCGACTTCGGCACTGTTTAGGCTCGAGGCCTTAGAGAATACGGACCTAAGTTCGGAGAAAATAGATTCACCACTCGGACGGGCCGGGAAAAAGAAAGGGGTGGATGACTCAATTCCTAAGGAATCCCCAACCCCTTAATGGGTTTGGAAAGTTGGGTACGTGTGGGGAAAGTGAGAAATGGCACAGCACCCCCACAATGCTCGGTTCATGGGAACCGGCCTCCTTTACAAGTCTTAATTATAAAATTCTTAAATATAACAACATTATCCATATTACACCCAATAATTAAAATAAAGCATCAATATATTGAAAATCAAAACAATGTCCAAGCAAAACAAATAAATGGACACCCATCCGAAGATGGAAACATGTCCTTACATCACATGCCTAAATAGGAAACCCACCGAAAGGTAGAAACATGTCCTTTACATAGGTTCTAAAATAGAAAAGCAAATTAAATTACATGATATTTAACTAATGAGGTACCCACCAAGTGGAAACATACACCTCTTACAACATTTGGAAATCTAAATAAATTGATAAAAGTAAATAATCATTCATCATAAATAAATGATTCATTAAATATCAATAAAAAGTAAACATCCATCCATGATAAATTAAAGAAACCAATCATTGAACTTAAATAAATAAATCAAAGCATAATCAAATATAGAATTGAATAAAGCAAATAAAAATCTAAATTATAGCTACTGTTTCCATTTTGGGTTATTTATTTCATGTGTTTAGGATTTTGGAATTTATGAAGTGTAGGCTACTGTGATTTTAAGGGAATTAAAATAAATTAAAGTTTTATGATTTAAAAGGTTGATAAAGTTCTTTGCTTAACCAAATTAGTGTTTGTGATATAAAATCATGAAATTAGGATTTGAACACTTTAAAACACTTAGATTTTGTGATTTACGGCTAATGAATAAGGGTATTTAAGCTTACTGTGTCTAAATATGGTTTTAAAGTTTTAAAGAATTAGGCTTAGAAAAATTAGGATTTAGGTTTTAAAGGAATTAGGGTTCACTTGTTTTGATTCTAAAGTTGAATTAGGGTTTAATGTTCTAAAATTAGGGTTTAGTGTTCTTTAGAATTAAGTTTTTAGAATTTGTAAATCAATTGATAATTTTATGAAGTTTATGAAAGTAAACCAAACGAATTAAAGTTTTTATAAATAGAAAAGATATTTTTAGGGCTTTTTGAAAAGAAACATAACATAATTTAAGGGTTTTGATAATTTGGAAAGTAAATTAGAGTTTTGGGGTTTTGAAGAAATAAAACTAATAGCTTTAAGTCTTTGGAAAATAAAGCCATGAATTCATATTTTTTAAACTTTGAACAAAAGGGATTAGGTTCTGGGATTTTTGAATTAAAAGAACAAAATTTCATGAATTAAGCTACTGTGAAAAAAAAATATAACAATTAATACATACATCCTTTTGATGGTTCCTCCAAAAAATAATTCTTCTTGGATGAACCAAAACAAAGGCAGTTGCTGCCTTTGATCATTTGTTAATGGCTTTTGCTTCTTCTCCTATCAAACGGTTGATTTCACTACTTTCCTCTTTAGTTTCGATTTCCAACTTTCCAAAGTTTCTGTCCCAATTTCTGATTCATTTTCTCTCCTTCTGCCTCCCTTATTTATAGAAGAATTCCATTCCCAATCCTAATTACTCACGGCATATAATATAGAATAAGAAAAGAAAACCGAAACCTAATTGTATTAGGTTTCAAAAAATTTGCGTCGAAAAATTTCACTGGCAAAAAAAAAATTGCTGCGGAAAAATTATGCTGGAGAAAAAAATTTGCCGCAGGAAAAATTGCGCTGGCAAAAAAATTTGCCGCAGTTGGCTGTGACAGGGGGCTGGGAACGGCTTGCTGGCCATTTTGCTTGCAAGAAAATCCTGCGGGTGAAATGGACAACGCCATTTCGCTTGCAGGATTTTCCTGCGAGCGAAATGGACCACGGCCAAGCCCGCGCTGGTGGTTTTCAGCGACGATTTTTTTGTCGCCGATTTTTTTCATCGATTTTTATTTTTATTTTTATTTTTTGATTTTTATTTATTCATTTTTATTTTTTATTAATAAAAATTAGATACTAAAGCAAAAATTATTTAATTAAGATAACAAAAATTATTTTAGACCAATTAAAATATATTAGACAACACAAAAATTATTTTGGATCAATCAAAATATATTGAACCAGACTGAGTCAAAAATTAAGGGTATACACCGAGCTAGAGTAATTTGGGTTCTAGACCCAAGGTAAGTTTTGGACTTAAAAGTAATTTGGGTTCTAGACCAGAGGTAAGTTTTGGATTTTGGGTTTTGGACCCGAGATAGAGTAATTTGGGCTCTAGGCCGGAGGTAAGTTATGGACTTAAAAGTAATTTGGGTTCTGGACCCGAAATTATTCAAATTTTGGATCCAAGGTGAGTTTTGGACTAAAAAATGATTTGGGTTCTAAACCTGGAATGAGTTCTGGACTAAAAAATGATTTGGGTTCTGGACCTAAGACTGACCTTTTATCAGTTGATAATTCTGGCTTAATTGGTTATTCCATTCTTTAATGGATTGTCGGTGTTTACCCACCAAAAATGAATCTTTATCCATTGGAGATTGGGTCTTTACCTTTGAAACATGAATCTTCATCCATTGGAAAATTGGGTCTTTACCCTTGAAACATGGATCATTATCCATTGGAGATTGGGTCTTTACCCTTGAAACATGGATCTTTATCCATTGGAGATCGGGTCTTTACCCTTGAAACATAGATCTTTATCCATTGAAGATCGGGTATTTACCCTTAAAACACGAATCTTTATCCATTGGAGATCGGGTCTTTACCCTTGAAACATGGATCTTTATCCATTGGAGATTGGGTCTTTACCCTTGAAACATGGATCTTTATCCACTGGATATCGAGTCTTTACCCTTGAAACATGGATCTTTATCCGTTGGAGATCGGGTCTTTACCCTGGCTTCAACTCTTTTAGTTGGACTGATCTTTTTTTCTTGCATCTTCATTCTTTTGAGAGTTCTAATTTTCTTCTTTTTCCATTCTTTTTTGTTCTTCCTTTGCACTTTTGCAAAAAATTCAGCTCCTTTTTTTAGCTAGCTTTCATATCTTGTCCTTGCCCCTGCGTGGTAAAATATTGGAAGTGAGTTTCAAAATGTTTTGTACATACATAAACTCAAAAAATATTAAAAGAGAAACCTTGCCCCCTGTGTAGGCTCAAATCCATGATTTTTTCTATGCGGCTTTGGTTTATGTTTGTATATTGTCTAGCTCATCGAATCAAGCATGCATTTCTTCTTTCTTTTGCAAAATTTCTGGAGCTTCCTCATGCAATGGGCTTTCCATGCCCCAATGGTTCCATTGACCAACAGACTGAGATGCTCAGGTGAAGTGTTCTCATTGACTCCTTCTAGATGCTTGTTTAAGTCTTACAGAAGACTTCACTTTTATGGATTTTATCTTAAAGATGTTGAAGACATGAGTGGTTGAGACCCCGAGCGGTAGAGTCACAGATACATCCATTTCAAACTATGATTCAGCACATCAATTGGTAGCTTCTTTAGAACCTTACAAATAATTCTTTACTCTGCCCAGTGTGTCCTTTGAGGTTCGACTGTTCAACATATTTCCCTTAACTTGAAGGCTTTGTAAAAAAAATTTTTATAATAAGAAAACAATTTTTTAAAAAAAAATCAAATGTTGACTTTGTCAAAACAATTTCATTGTACCTCAGGACTCGGTTTCCCAAATTAACATATCTATAACATGACAACCCTAGTTACCATACTAAACTCAGGAATCATTTCTATTTAAGTAAGAATTGTTGCACTTATGATAGGCACATACACATTACTTGGTCAAAGGTCTCATTTGAGTTTGAATATTGTTTATCTCATATGCATGCTTATCCAAACTATCTCCACTAATAGACTCTACCTACCAAGAGAGATCAATAGGCTTTGATAGGCTTAAAATAGGGTCTATAAGGGACACGGGTTAAATGAAAGCCATTTTAAGATTAGAGCTGATGTGACACAATGGACAAACCCTCACACTAAAAATTTCTTGTTTGAACTTTAGGCAGTTGGGAGCAGGAATAAGATAGAGCTTTGAACATTCTTCTTTCTTTTTGACATGAATCTGGATCTTGATTAGGACTATCTTTTCCCTTCTAAAAAGGTTGATACCCACATTCTTTTTCTTTCTTCTTTTCCCTTTTCTTTCTCTTTCTTTTCTTACTCCTTCTTTTCTTTAAGCATTTTATCATTTTGTCCTTCTCCCCTGGAGGACTATCAAGTACAGGACTTTCAAGAACGAGATGAATTTTCTCCTTTTTCTTCGATTTTGATTGAATCTTTGGTTGGATTGGACCAATTCAAGTCAAATTGTCCTTATAAACCAAATGGAAGTCTTTTGATGCTTTAGGTAAAAGAGAACTCGATTGGCTTTCTGAACCATTTTGGGTTTTATTTTCTTCTCTTTTTTTTCATTTCCTTTCTTTTCTTTTCTTTTTTTTTTTTGGTTCTAGCTCTAAAAGAATTATCCTATTTGTACCAACTTGGGTTTCTAATAATGGATGAGTGGAGTGGTATTAATATGCTTCAGCCCTGAATTTATCTGTGATATTTGGTCTAATTCAAGTGAACTTCAACTACCCTTATGGTCTTGAGAACTACAACTACCCTTATGGTCTTAAGAACTTCAACTATCTTTATGGCCTTGACTATTCATTTCTTTTTTTTTTATCTTCTTGCCTCTTCATCTTAGTAGTCATAAGACTTGTCAAAAGTATCACAACAGCTCAGGGTAGGTTATTGGGGTTTGTAAGCCAATGAAAAGAAAGCTAAAATTTTATGAAGGCTCAAAGGGACAACTAGGGATTGATATTTAATAGGCTGGATATTAGTTGTTAGCTTACCAAACAATGCTTAGATCATCTCTCCCTTAAATAAGCTGAGTTCAATTTTGCCTAGAAAGTTGGCTGAAGCATGTTCTAAGACTGACTAGGACCTAGACAAAACTCATTATGCAGGAGCCCTCTCTAAGTAAGCATACACAACTCAATGCGCACCTAGTAAAGTCATTCGAATCATGATGCATAGATACGCTAATTTATAATATCAAATTCAATTCATTCGGTTGAGCACCAAAAAGAATAAAGACCATGAAAAATTTGATGAAAATAATTTATTTAAACAATCTTAATTTAAAAAACATAACTATTCCAATTAAATATTAAAGAAAGAAAAATAAATAGAGCAACACTCCAAGCTAATGGAAGTTTTTGAATAAAATTTCTCCTCATTCCACATCTTCAATATTCTCATCTTGAAAAGAAGTTAAAATAAAATCATCTTCCAATCCTTTTCCTACCATGAAGGTTACTGGTGGTGGCACTTTATTGAACCTTGGCAAAGGTTGTCTTTTGTGATGGGCATATCAGGCTCAGGCAGCTTACCACTGTTAATTAAATTTTGGATCTCATGTTTTAGTCTCAAGCATTTGTCTATCTTATGTCCTTGTGTCTGATGAAATTCACAAAAGGCTTTAGTATCAAATTTTAGGGGTAAAGGATTCGATAAAGGTCGAGGGGCCAATGGCTGTAATAGTCCTTTCTTTTGTAGCTTGTTGAAGACCCAAGACAAAGGCTTCCTCAGATCTAAAAACTGCCTTCTAATTGCTTAACCAGTCGCATTAACATCAACTTCTTTTTGCGTGCTTTGATTGCCTGACTGGTAGTTCCCTTTCTCATTCCTTCTTAATGAAAAGCGATTCTTCTCCTTTCCCATTCTTCAATTTGTAGACCAGCTTGGAGAAGATCTTTGAAATCCCGAATGAGTGTATGAGACATCCTTTCAAGAAGACTAGGCAACACCCTTCCCACAATCATTCTTATTTGATTAGATTCATCGGGCCTCTTCCTGAGCAATGCAGCCTTATTCCTCCACCATTTCACAGAGTCCACAAAATTCTCATTTGGACTTTGTCTAATGGACTCAATTTCTATTAAGGTAATTTCCAGCTCGGCATTGTACCCATATTGCTTAATGAAAGCCTTGTACAACATATTCCAATCTTTTTGAGTAATTTCCTCTACGGTGTTGAACCAATTTTGGATAACAGGGTCCAATGAGAGCATGAAATATCTTAGAGTTTGAGCTTTAGTGGCTCGGGAAGACTGCATAGCAGTGATATACTGCTTCACATGGAGGTGAGGATTTTCAGTTCCATCAAACTTTGCAAAGGATGGCATCTTGAACTTATAAGGGACCTGTAGACCCTTAATTTTTGACCAAATCCGGTCCAATATGTTTTATTTAGTCCAAAATGATTTTGGTTGTCTAATTGGTCCAAAATAATTTTTGTTAAATAATTTTTTGCTTTAGTATCTAATTTTTATTAATAAAAATAAAAATAAACAAATAAAAGTCAAAAAATAAAAATAAAAATCGGAGTAAAAAAAATCGGCTACAAAAAAATCGTCGCGTGGGCCCGTGGGCATTTCGCCTGCAGGAATTTCCTGCATGCAAAATGGCCCAAGCTATTTCACCCACAGAAAAAATCTACGAGCAAAATAGCTTTTCTATTTCACTCACAGGAAAATCCTACGGGCGACGCCCGTAGCCCGCCCCTGCCGCAATTTCCTGCAGCAGAATTTTTTTGCCATGGCATTTTTTCCTGCGGCAATTTTTTTCGGCAGCGCAATTTTTTTCGACGCAAAATTTTTGAAACCTAATTCAATTAGGTTTTGGTTTCTTTTTTTATTAATATTTCTTGCCATGACTAATTAGGAATAAACCATATCAAACTACTATAAATAAGGACCAAAGGCAATTAAATTTAGGGGGGGGGGGGCGAAAACCAACTTCTTGGAAAATTTGAAACCAAATCAGGAAAGCAAAAGGAGCAATTCAATTTCTTTTTCTTTTTGGAAAAGTAGGGACACGATTTAAGCAATTCAAAGGTAGTAATTGTCTTTGTTCTTGTTCATCCAAGAAGAATTATTTTTGGAGAATCAATAAAAGGAGGTATGTATTAAATTTTTTTTTGTTTTATTTTTTAACAATAGCTAAAACTAGGATTTTATATTTTTCAAAAGTTAAAATCTTAGAACTTTAATTTAGTTTTCCAAAGTTAAAAAATACTAATACGTTACTTTATTTTCTAAGAAGACTTAAAATCTTAAAAACTTAATTAAACATCTTTTTCAACAAAACCAATATTTGATTTTATTTCTTTCAAAACTTTAAACTAGGTTCTGTTTCTTCCAAAAAACCATAAAAAAAATCTTTTCTATTTATAAAAACTTCAATCCTTTTGTTTAAATTCATAAAACCTCATGAAATCATCAAATTGTCTTTCTAAATCCCAATTCAAATTCATCACCCGAGACCCTAATTCTAAAACAGTAAAACCCTAATTCAACTTCTAAACCTAAAATATTAAACTCTAACTCCTTTAAAACCTTAAACCCTAACTTTTTCTAACCATAAAAGCATAAACACTTTAATTTTACACATTAGCTTGAAATCATCATTTAAAACCATGAATCAAAAGTATTTTAAAGTGTCTAAAACCCTAGTTTCATGATTTCACCATTCAAATATTAATTTAGTTAATCAAAGAGTCTTACCAACCTTTTAAAACATAAAACCCTAATCTATTTTAATTCCATAAAAAGTCACAGTAGCTATAATTGGACTTTTATTTGCTTTATTTAATTCTATACTTGATTATGCTTTGATTTATCTCTTATGCTTTAATTTATTTAATTTCAATACTTGATTTATTTAATTTATCATGGATGGATGTTTATTTTATATTTTGATTAATAACTTTGATGAATGATTTATTTATGATGAATGATTATTTACTTTTATCAATTAATTTAGATTTCCAAAAGTTGTAAGAGGTATGTTTCCACTTGGTGGGTACCTCATTAGTTAAATATCATGTAATTTAATTTGTTTTCCTATTTTAGAACTTATGTAAAGGGCATGTTTCTACCTTTTGGTGGGTGTCCTATCTAGGCATGTGATGTAAGGACATGTTTCCATCTTTGGATGGGTGTCCATTTATTTGTTTTGTTTTTGTTTGGACATTGCTTTGATTTTAATATAATGATGCTTTCTTTTTATTGTGTGTAGTATGGATAATATTGTTATATTTAAGAATTTTAAAATATTAAAGACCTGTAAAGGAGGCCGGTTCCAATCAACCAGGCGTTGTGGGGGTGCTGGGCCATTTCTCACCTTCCCCACACGTACCCAACTTTCTAAACCCATTAGGGGGTTGGGGATTCCTTAGGAATCAAGTCATCCACCCCTTTCTTTTTCCCGGCCCGTCCGGATGGCAACTCCATTTTTTTCGGACTTAGGTCCGTGTTCTCTAAGGCCCTGAGCCTAAACAGTGCTGAAGTCACAAGAACCATTCCACCGGGAATGGGGGCGAAAATCCCCGCTCACAGTGTCACGACCCAATTTGTACATATGTACAGTACGTCCATGTACAGTAAGAGGAACCCTCCCGAGAAGCTACTCAAAAGCGCGAAGTGAAGGGAAGTTCTGTAAAATTGAAAGGACCTATTTGAAAAGATTGTAAAGTTTTGGGGAGGTCCTTAATAGTGCACATAACAGACTCCAGAAATGGAAAGTAGAGAAAAATCGGACAGTAACAGTGCGACACGGTTTTTCCCGAAAAAGCACGGTTTGGAAGATATAGGGGATTTTGACCAGGGGCATCATGGTCATTTTTAAAAGTGTCTCAAAAGTAATAAAGGATCTCAAAAATGAAAAGTAGAGGAAAAACTGAGTCAAAAAGTGTACCACAGCATTCGGCGAAAGTGCGCGGTTTAAAAGTTACGAATGAATAACCGCCGGAGGGTATTTTGGTCTTTTCACACCTTAGAGCATAAAATTACAGCACAATGAGGTTGAGGGGCCAAAATATAATTAAGATGAAGTCCAAGGGCTTGGGTTGTAAATAAATTAAAGAAGGAGACATTTGGACCAATGAGAATTGGCCATTTTCTCACATATGTGTACCAATGGGAAATCAACATCTACACCATGACCTATCAACCTCTCTTGGCTGCCATTTGGAGGAGAGAACACCACAAAAATAAAGCCAAGAACTCTCTTTGTTCTTGCTTGGCCGAAAATAGGAGGAAGGGAAAAGAGAGAGAGATTGTTTTTTTTCTTTTCACGTAGCCAAATTTGGAGAATTGGGAGAGATTGCAAACTTTGGTGGAGAATAAGATTTTGAGGTAAGGAAATTCATCTATGGTTCTATTTCTTTCATTGGTTATAGTATTTGTAAGATAAAAATGAAAGAATAAATATGATGATTATAGAAAATTTAAGAAGTTGAGGAAAAGTGAAAGAGGTGATTTGCACATATAAGATTAAGGATAAAAAGGATGACTAGTAGTTTAGTTAGCAAAAGAAGGCATGAAGCACTTAAATTTTATTATGTTCTTGACATGGATTTTATGAAAATTATAGGAAATCAAGAAGTGAGAGAGAAGGAAGCAAAGAAGACATAAAAGAACTAGAAACAAGTAAAAAGAATTAAGGTTTGGTACTTAAATCATTGCCTTTTCAATTAATTCACATATTTTGCATTATGGGATTTTTGAAATGGTTTTGAAATGATGTTATTATGTGTGGTAAATATGTGGGAAAGTGCTCTTGAACCATTTGTAATCAATTCATTGTGAAAAGAATGAAAACAAAACAAACTAGCTAAACTTATGCAATTATTCATAAACTTTGATGAGTTTTTAATCACTCCTTTGGTTTGATTTTTGGAAGAGGGACCCTTAGTCCTTTAATGGTATCACAAAAGGATTTTAAAAATCAATTTTGCAAGAAAAAAATGAATTTCCCTCAAGTTTGGAAAATTGGGCCGAATGGTCCCTTTTGGGCACCATTCTGCAGCTTTCATTTTGGGCAGTCCGTTGAAGGGGCAAACGAAAGAATTTTTTGACAAAATTTTACATGAATTTAGTTAACTTATGAAAGTGTTTTCCTGAAAAAATTCAGCCAAAAATAAGTTTGTTTACTTGGTCAAAACCGTTGCCAAAGTTGACTGATTTTCAGCAGTAAAAACAGATTTTACCATTTAGTGGTCGCGTGCCATTGCGTTGCCGATTTTACGCGCCGCGCTACTATTCCTTTGGTCATTTTTCTAAATGTGTTAAAACTTGAATATTATGATATGGATTGATGTTAAATCATATAAAATGACATGAAGGAGAATTGGAAATGATCAGAAAGGCATTATGACAAGTTATTCCGACAATACATGCATTATGGACAAATCATGGCTTATTGAATATCATGATCAAAGTAATTTAATAAATTATTTATGCTCTACTTGGTTATGACAGAACCCTTGAGATAAGGGTATGATGCATCATACTATTACTGCAGTACTGCTTATGACATGATATGATATTCCGGCTGAAGGCCGATGATTACAATGACATGATCAATGATGCAATGATAATGGCCATTGGCACATGTGCAAGAATTATGATGAAAGATAATGAAATATGATCATGATGAGATATGTTTATCATGACTCTTCCTTATCCGCTGATGTTCTGTTAGACCAGTAGAGCACCTAAATTGATAAAAGCAAAATGAGTAATTTATAAATTCAGAATATGGGATTTAATCTTTTATCATTATGTTTATATCTTATTCATTTAATTAAAGTATTCAAATGCATGTTTTGAATTACTCATTTATTTTATTTATGAAATGTAATGATTTATGTACCCACTAAGCAAACGCTTAGCGAGTTTAGTTTCCTTTCTAAACTCGTAGGTTGAGCAAGAAGCTGGTTTCTACAGTGTTCCGAGCAGCTGGTGTTGGCAACTCTTCGGATAGAAAGATATTATAAGTAATGTAACTAGAATGGCATGTACATATGTTAGTGTAACTAAGAATTGTATGTATGACTAGTAAAAGACCAAAGTACGTGTGCTAAGTATATTAACTAATGTATGTGGTATGAATTAGTGTGTATGGATGTGTGTATAGAAGTGTGAAACTTTAATGCAGGTTGTAGTGGAGGGTGTAAGGAGTTCGACTATGGAAGTGTTTGAGATTGATTGAGATTGTTGGATTGAGAACAAAATTGTTTCAAAAATTAAAAAAAAAATCAGTTTTGGCGACACTTGGGACCCCTAAATATAGGGGAAACTCTGGCAAAATTTTTTAAAAATCTACACTTAAAATTGGCTAAGTAAAATATTAAGACACAATCATTATGAGGTAACAGTCCATCTTGGTCTATAAACGTAGGCTGAGATGGGGTGTTACACACAGTGGCGACTCCACTGGGGATAAGAGAAGTTGATTTCGTTGGTCTTTATATTTTTCTATTCTTTCTTATAATGATATTCTCCATTGCATCATCTTAGATTGCATCGTGTGCGTGAGTTAGGATGCCCGTGATACCCGTGTTATGTTATGTAAGGGATACCATACTTTCACTCAAGGTAAGGAGATCGAGCATGGCATAACCACTAATAGCCTCGTACCGATTGGTATATACTTGCTATGGGAACCTAAGCCTTTTAACCCAAAGACTAAAGCTCATGTAATTGGCCTAGTTGCTTTCCTTAGGTTTTACCCCAAATGCATGTTGTTTGACTATGGTTAATTTATCTTAGCTTAAATCGTGGCTTATTTCGCTTGTTCTTTTTCCAATATGGCCTAAGTATGTTGTAAGATCAAAAGAAAGTTTTCTTTAAAGTCCAAAAGACCAAAGCTATTTTCATAATTTTTTTCAAGTTGGTCTTTGGACAATAGACTTTTCTAAAAACAAAACAAAAATTCTTTGGCCCATGGCCCAAATACTAAGCCCAAAATTCATTTTTCAAAAATCTTTTACAATGGGCTTAGAAACAAAACTATTTTCACCCAACCTTTTTCTTACAAAGAGTGTGCAAAAATATTTAGGTCAATTATGAAATACCAAAAATCAATTGTGGGCCTAGTTTACACTACGAATAAATTAACCATGGGCTTGTTTTTGGCATGAACCATTAGTTAC
Organism: Garcia nutans; assembly: GCA_947685225.1. Lineage (NCBI taxonomy): Eukaryota > Viridiplantae > Streptophyta > Magnoliopsida > Malpighiales > Euphorbiaceae > Garcia > Garcia nutans. The sequence continues at coordinate 8,977,424 of CANTUV010000013.1, forward strand.
TCTTTTCAAGTGAGAAATCTATTTATAATAAACCTCTTAATTTTGTTTTAATCCAATATAGCATGAAAGCTACTATAGTTGGTTGAATGGATTAAAACCTAATTAATGGGAATTATCATGGATTGATTTCCATTTTTGAAAATATAACTATTGGTTGAAACGTCCGAGGGAATTATTCGAAAGCAAGATACCCCATGTTGGTATTTTGTTAACCACATACCTAGGAAAAGAGACTCGCCATTCATGTGTGGATGATATAAGGTTGGAAGGAACATCCTAATTATCCTTATTTGTTTGTGCATACATGCATACATGCATACATTTGCATCTCATATCATTGATCCTCTCTGGCTCACAGCCCTGGATTATGATAGTTCTAAAGCTTACAACAATCCGACCTACGCTGGAGATAAAGTATCTAGCAATGACTCAATCACTTGCTCACTTAAACAATGGAGCCCGAACAAATTCAAAGGATGGTGGATGAGGCCCTCAATGCCAAGATGGAAGAAATCAAAGAGGCCCTAGCTAAGACCATGAAGAACCAATTGACTGCAATCTTAGAGAACCATGCCGAGGCGTCTGCTAGCACTAAGAAACCAAAGGACAAAGGAAAGACCAAAGTTAGTGAAGTGGTTTTTGATGATGAAAAGTGATCATTGATGATGATGATGACTAGGCTCAATACTAACAAGATGTTCAACTATTGAAAAGACCGAGACATCCGATGTTGAAAAGATGATTGCTGATTTAGAAAAGAAATTTAAGAAGAAGTTGAAAACCGAAGAGATGTCCAAGATTGATAAACTATTTGAACAAGATGAAGAAGTCCCATACAAGTTCAAGATGCCATCTTTTGCAAAGTACAATGGCACCGGAAATCCTCATCTTCATGTGAAGCAATACATTACAGCTATGCAGTCTGCTTGAGCTACTAAGGCTCAAACCCACCCTAAGGTACTTTATGCTCTCATTGGATTATGTTGTCCAAAATTGGTTCAATACCTTAGATGATGGAACACAAAAGAGTTGGGATCTACTTTACAAAGCCTTCATCCAACAATATGGATATAATGTTGAGTTGGGAGTTACCTTGATTGAAGTGGAGTCCATTAGGCAAAGGCCGAATGAGAATTTTGTAGATTATGTCAAGAGATGGAGAAACAAGGCCGCTTTACTCAAGAAGAGGCCCGATGAATCTGATCAAATAAGGATGATCGTGAGAGGCGTCCTGCCCAATTTCCGTGAAAGAATGTCTCACACCCTTATAAGGGACTTCAAAGATCTTCTCCAAGCTGGTCTACAAATTGAAGAGTGGGAAAGAGAGAAGAATCGCTTTTCAATAATAAGGAATGAGAAAGGGAACTACCAGTCGGGCAATCAAAGCACACAAAAAGAAGTTGATGTTAATGTGACGGTTCAAGGGAATAAAAGACAATTCTCAGAATTGGGGAAACTTTTATATTGGGTTTTTAGCAAGCTGCAAAAGAAAGGGTTGTTACAACCTTTAGCTCCTCGACTGTTACATAATCCATTGCCACCAAACTTAAATGCCGAGGCCTTCTGTCAATTTCATCAAATGCGAGGAGATGAAACAGATAAATGTGCTCGTCTAAGGCATGAGATCTAAGATTTGATTGATAGTGGCAAGCTACCCGAGCTGGATAAGCCCAATACCAAGAACAACCCTTTGCCTAAATTTGGAAGAGTGCCATCACCGGAAACCTTTATGGTGGGAAAAGGATTGGAAGAAGATTTTGTTTTATCCTTTTTTCAAGATGGGGATATTGAAGATGTGAAAGGAAAAGAAGCCTAACTCAATGAACTTTTCTTAGCTTGAATGTTGCTTTTCAATTTTACTTTCTTTAATTGGAACTATCGTATTTTTCAAATTTAAAGTTGCTTGAATAAATTACTTTCATCAAAATTTTTGTTGGTCTTTGTTCATTTTGGTGCTCAACCAATGATGAATCTAGCTTGATAATTCATGAATTAATATATTTATGCATCATGACTTGAATGACTTTACTAGATGAGGAAATTACTCTATAGCATTGAGTTGTATATGCTTACTTAGAGAGGGCTCCTGCATAATTACCTTTGTCTAGGTCCTAGTCAGTCTTAGAACATGCTTTGACAAACTTTCGAGGTAAAATTGAACTCTGCTTATTTAAGAGAGAAATGATTTAGGCATTGTTTGGTTAGCCAACAACTAGTATCCACCCTATTAAATATCAATCCCTAGTTGTCCCTTTGAGCCTTCATAAAATTTTAGCTTTCTTTTCATTGGCTTAAAAACCCTAATAATCTACCCTGAGCTGTTGTGATACTTGACAAGTCTTATGATCACTAAGATGAAGAGGCAAAAAGATCAAAGAAAGAAATGAATACCATGAAGATAGTTGGTGTTATCAAGACCATAAGGGTAGTTGATGTTTTCAAGACCATAAGGGTATTTGATGTAATATCCCAAAGTATACCCTAAAAGTTTTGGAATATTTATTATTGCATTTGGATTAAGTGTTATAAGTGTATATGTTTAAGTGGAAAGAGAAAAGAGGTAAGGAGAAGAGTGTATATGTTGTATATATAGAGATATATACAACATATACAAGTTAAAGAAATGGAAGGTCAAAAGAAGATTTATTTATTGTTAAATTAATTGAAATGGAAATTAAGTGGAAGTGGATGAGCATATTTATGAACATTTTATTATTTAAATTGCTTGGTTGAGAATTAAAGGAAGTTTTAGTGGTTGAGAGAAGAGTTGAGTATTGACTTTGCTCTTCTCTATTCTTCTTCTTCTTTTCTTTTCTCCTTGGCTGGCTATCTCCATAGCAAGAGAGGAAAGTGAGATTTTGTCTTTCCAAATTCAAGATTTAAAGGTGTTTCAAGTAATCAAGTTGGAATTCTAAAGATTTTCATCACTTTTGGTAAGATTTCAACTTGTTTTTTTGGTTTTCTTCTAAATTTGTGTATTGAGTTTGGTGATTGATTGTTGATAGTATGTGTATATTTGATTATGGTGTATTTGAGGGTGTGTGATCTTCTTGGTGTTGATTTTGGAGTTTGATTGAAGAGATAGAGTTAAGTTTGGTGTTGGAAGAGCAAGTGTTGTGTTTGAGTTGTGTGTATGTGATGGTTGTGAATTGGTGTTTGAGGTATGTTTTGAATTGTTTTGGTGTTTTTGCAAGTTATTATGGTTTATGGGTGTGTTTAGTTAAGTTTGTTTGAAGTGGAAAATGGTGGAAGTAAGAGGTTTGTTGGATGTGATGTTTTTGTTGCCAGAATTAGGATTTTTGGCCTGACACGCCTATGAGCACGGCCAGGTCTTTAGGCATGTCAATGGTTCTGTTTTGTGGATGGGTGACACGATCAGTGACATGGGCACGATCAGTGACACGCCCATGTCACTGAGCATGTCATAGCTACTCTGTTGAGGAAGAATTGACACGGCCATGAACACGCCCGTGTTGTTGGACGTGTTAATGTTTTTGTGAGACAGAATCAATGACACATCCAGTGACACACCCGTGTTTCTGAGCGTGTCAAAGCTTCTGTGTTGTGGATTTAGGGTAAGGTCAGGTACACGCCTGTGTTGTTGAGCGTGTCATGTGTAGAGTTTTCCCTAGTTGGTTCTTAGCATTATTATCTCATGTGTATCTTTAAGTGAGTGTGTATTATTCCTTTTGGATTAGGTTTCTAAAGAGATTGAGTTTCCCTAATCCAAGTGTTGAAGAATTCTTGGAAGAGGAGTTTTGTGTTTTGTGAGTTGCTCTTGAGGTAAGTACAAACCCTACATTATTGCATATAATTACATGACTTTGGGACTTAACACATTTGGTTGTAAATGTGTTAAGTAATTTATTACATTGTTAATACATTTGATTAATGTTATGATTTGCATAATGTGAAAGATATGATGATAATTCAAAATGTATGTCCAATGCAATTGGTTATGTATACTTTAACGATGAGATGTGAAGCCATTGTTGTTGGCTATAATGATGCAAATGAAATAATTGGGGCATGGTTACCTAGTTTGATTATGAGAAATGAATTGTGAAAGAGATTGATAATGAGATAAATGAATTAATTGTGTGTCTAATATGTTATTCAATTTTCAGAGTTCTGGGTTTGCCGGCATGCCTATGAATCGCTGGGCAAGTGAAAAGACAGGGTCGTAAGCCGAGTCCAGCTGAAAAATGTGAAATATGATGTTTTTAAGGTGAAAAGACTGGGCCGTAAGCCTCAAAAACTGTAACAATCTAGCCGGGTTGAGGACCAAGAGACTGGGGCCCTAGGGTCTAGCCGAGTTGAGGTCCAAGAGACTGGGTCTGTTACACTATCCATGGATAGATATATATATCGCCTACGGGCTTAATGAATGTGATTATGGACCAAGGCAGTAACTATGAACTTTGAATAGCATATTAAATTCTTTTGGGCCCATGCTTGTCTTTGTTTCAATGTGAATCATAAATGGTGAAATAATTGAATAAGATAATGAAATGTAATGCTGTGAAATACAGCATTTCTAAATATTGTCTCTATTGCTTGAAAGTATGACACTGACATTTACATTAAATCATATTGTTATTGTGGTTTGTACCACTAAGCCTATGGCTTAGCGCGATTGTGATTCGTCGCGCAGGTGACAGGGTAGAACCGGAGAGTTCAGCTAGACCGAGGCGAGTCTAGACTTTGAAGTTTTGATTGTGGGCTTAAAGATTAGAGACAAACTACCAAACATGTATAAACATTATGTTTTGTAAACGTTGATTTTGATGTATTTATATATGTAAATACCGCTACATTTTCCACTGCATAATGAATAAATGTTTTACCTGTTATGTTCCATAATATATATATAAATATATATGAAATGTTTTAAGTTTTCTCATATTAATGGAAAAGAGAAAATTTGGGTTGTCTAATATAAACCGTGGCACTCCTATATCCGGTATATGTATATTACAGATGTAGTAGTATGTAGTGTGCGTATACAGGGTATAAGGGTGTTACATCTGTTTTGGTATCAGAGCCTAGGTTTGAGATTCTCAACCTAGGTAAATTGTAAGAAAAAGAAAATTTTAATTTTAAAAATATGTTTTTTTAAAAATAAGATACATGCTTTGGCACTGGCAGTCTCTGATCTTTAATGAGGTATATTCTACTGTGTTGCAAATATAGTTAGTGATGGTGTCTCAGTCACGTCAGTCCATAGAAGGTAGTGCTGAGAGTGTAGCTCCTGAACAGGGTAGAGATGGAGCTAGGGTTGAGAGAGCTGGAGAGGCACCTGCTCCTGTACGAGAGAGATCAGCTACTAATGAGGTTCCGCCGGTTTGGTTACGACATGTGGTAGAATTGTTGAGGCAAGCTCCAGAGCAGCCGCCACCGCCACCACAGCCGCAAGTGCCAGTGAGACATTATGATAAATTGAGAAAGTATGGGGCTGAGGATTTCTTTAGAACTACAGACCCTGCAGTAGCTGAGCAGTGGTTGGATAGAGATTAGAGGGTATTTATCCAGTTGCAAGCCACTCCTGAAGAGAAATTTGATTATGTTAGATCTCTTCTGCAAAAAGATGCTTATGATTGGTGGAAGATAGTTCCACAAGCCATGGATGATCCACCTACTTTGTCTTATAGTGATTTTCTGTGGGAGTTTGAACAAAAGTATACTCTGAGGGAGTATAAGGATGCTAAGAAGATGGAGTTTCTGAATCTGAGGCAGGATAACTGGACGGTAACAAAGTATGAGATAGAGTTTATCCAACTTAGTCATTATGCAGGTGGAATTATTTTAGATGAGATTGATCGGTGCATGAGATTTGAGGAGGGGTTGAGGCCCTCTATTATGTGTATTATTGTTGGTTCCCGGTATCAGGATCTTTCCCAGCTTGTTACAGCGGCTTGGAGTGTTGAGAGAGAGCAGGCTATTGCAGCAGCTGCTACTGAGGAAGAGACCAGAGTTAGGAGACCCCAGTTTGTGGCAGGGTCTTCATCTGCAAAGAGAGGCTGAGGAGGTCATTTTCAAAGGTTCAGTAGGGGCCAGAGGCAGCCTGTTAGGTCAATACCACATTAGAGGCAAAGATTGAGACCTACAGTTTCTGTGGCTAGTGCACCAATCCCAGTGGCTCAGAGGTCTACTCCACCTACATGTGTCCATTGTGGTAGGATACATGGGGGTGTTTGTTGGAAGATTGGTGGACCAGCTGTATGTTTTAGATGAGGATTGCCTGCCCATTTCATCAGATATTGTCCTGAGCTGCAGAAGGATAGGCAGGCAGATTCTGCAGTTTCTCGACTTAGTGTGAGAGGAGGTCAAAGTGGTAGAGATTTCAGTAGAGGTGGTAGACCTGGGTTCAGTCAGAGAGGAGGCTCTACATCTGGAGGTAGTAGGCCAGATGAGGCTGGGCCATCTCAGCGAGTGTATGTGATGTAGAGGCAGCCGGATGCTTCAGCAATTATTGCGGGTACATTTTCTTTATTTGACATTTCAATTCTTGCTTTGATTGATCCAGGATCTATGCATTCATACATAAGTGCATCCATCTTGCCTGTGACTGAATTGCATTCTGAGTCCTTAGGATTTGATGTCTTGGTGACAAATCCTTTAGGACATAGTGTTGTGGTGAGTAAGGTACATCGTGATAGTTCAGTTGTAGTGCAAGGTGAGAAGTTTTTGGGTGATTTGATTGAAATGCCTTTTAAGGAATATGATTTGATCTTAGGCATGGATTGGTTGTCTAAGCATCGAGTTGTGGTAGACTGTCAAAAGAAGTGTGTTACCCTGAGAACCGGTGATGGTAGAAGTGTGATGGTATCTAGTGAGCAGAGACAACTTGCATCCTTGTTTGTTTCAGCTATTGCAGCTAGGAAGTTGATTAGAAAAGGGTGTGATGCTTATCTTGCTCATGTTGTGGATACCAGAGTAGTGGGTTCTCAACTTGATAGTATACCCACAGTTGCGGAATTTCCAAATGTTTTTCTTAAGGAGTTGCTAGGGTTACCCCCTGAGAGAGAGGTTGAGTTTGGTATCGATTTGTTGCCTGGTACCACTCCCATCTCTATTACTCCATATCGAACGGCACCTACTAAGTTGAGAGAGTTGAAGGTGCAGTTGCAGGAGTTGTTGGATAAAGGGTTTGTTCACCCTAGTGTTTCTCCGTGGGGAGCTCCTGTTTTGTTTGTAAAGAAGAAGGATGGTACTTTGAGGTTGCGCATTGATTATAGGCAGTTGAATAAGGTGACTATTAAGAATAAGTATCCTTTGCCTCGGATTGATGACCTCTTCAATCAGTTGAAGGGAACAGCAGTGTTTTCCAAGATTGATTTGAGATCAGGGTACCATCAGTTAAGGGTTAGAGTTGAAGATGTTCCTAAGACAACTTTTCGCACAAGATATGGGCATTATGAGTTCTTGGTAATGCCTTTTGGGTTGATGAATGCACCTGCAGCTTTTATGGATTTGTTGAATAGGGTGTTTAGACCCTATCTAGATCAGTTTGTGGTGGTCTTTATTGATGATATCTTGGTGTATTCACATAATAAGAAGGAGGATGACGAGCATTTGCGGATTGTGTTGCAGACCATGAGAGAGAAGCAATTATATGCTAAGCTGTTGAAGTGTGAGTTTTGGCTTGATCAAGTGACTTTTATCGGTCATATAGTTTCAGCAGATGGTATAAGAGTTGATCAGAGTAAAGTTGAGGCTATTTTAAATTGGAGTTCACCGAAGTCTGTGACTGAAGTTAGAAGTTTTCTGGGTTTGGCAGGCTATTATTGACGCTTTGTGAAGGGTTTTTCTTTGATAGCTACTCCGCTCACAATATTACTTCGGAAGGGAGTTAGATTTGTGTGGATAGATCAGTGTCAAGCAAGCTTTGAGCAGTTGAAGGAGATGTTGACTCAAGCTCCTATTCTTACTTTGCCTGTGGAAGATAAACCATATGTGATTTATAGTGATGCTTCACATAATGGTTTGGGATGTGTTTTGATGCAAGAGGGTAGAGTCATAACTTATGCTTCTCCGTAGTTGAAGCCGCATGAGTTGAATTACCCGACGCATGATTTGGAATTGGCAGCAATAGTGTTTGCTTTGAAGATTTGATGACATTACTTGTATGGAGAGAAGTGTTTCATCTATACAGATCATAAAAGTTTGAAATACTTGGGTGTTCAGAGAGAGCTGAATCTTCGACAGAGACGGTGGTTAGAATTGATTAAAGACTATGACTGTTTGATTGATTATCATCCTGGTAAGGCAAATGTTGTTGCAAATGCCTTGAGTAGGAAGTCTTTAGCAGGTTTGACTGTCTATTTGCTCTCGTTGCTTGTTGAGTTGAGAGCGTTGCATGCTAGTTTTGAATCATGTGATGATGGAGCCTTGTTAGCTCAGTTGCATTTGAGACTGGTGTTGTTGGATCAGATTCAAAAGGCTTAGTTGGCTGATGAGAAAATTCAGAAGATTGTTTTGGGTTGCCAGAAAGGAGAGAGCTGAGATTTTCATATGAGAGACGATGGTAGCCTTTGGTTCAAGGATAGATTGTGTGTTACATTTAGTGGTATCAGAGCATAGGTTTAGTCGATTCTGGATAGTTAGTTGAATCAAACTGTGAATGCATGACACATAGGCTTAGGAAGGGAATTTTAATAAGCTGATGTTTATGTTTATGATACTTATTAGTGGTATTGTGTTATTTAGAACAGGAGTGAAGATGAGTGATTCGAAGCAACCAGCTAAATTGGTTTTAGGTCCTAAACCTTATTCTCGGGCCAGCACAAGTGAGGAACAAGCCATAGATAAGAAGCTTTTTGAATTGGGAAAGGAGAATCTGCGCCAGAAAATTAAAATAGAAGCCAGAGAGCGGGAAATAGCAGAGTTGAAAATGGAAGTATTTAGAATGAAGAGGAAACAGGAGGAGCAAGAGGAAGTAATAGATCAGCTGAGAGACTTGAGACTTCAGGACCGGGAAGACTTAGTGTTAGCCCTGGATAATGTTAGGCTCTTGATAGAAGATGTTAGGGCGTTACAAGTGGATAAGAGGCAAACTACAGTAGAGCTTGAGAATGTGAATCGTATGGCTAGGACCTTGCAAGGAAGGGTAGAGATGTTACAGGATAGAATGGACGAACTCCCTCGTAACCTTCCTAGAGTTCAGTCTAACGAGGTAGATCCAGATCCGATGGAGTTTGCTTCAGATAGTGCTACCTTTCCCCTAGCTCCTACTTATTGAGCTGTGATGGGCTGATGATTTTGCTACCCCTTTGGGTTATGTATATAAGCGGATAAAAATGCAACAGTAGATAGGCCATTTTGTTGTAAATAGATATAAATAGGCCATAAGTAGGAGTATGTGATGATGTATGTTAAATATGTATGAAACACGATTATGTGAATAAATAAGGTTATGTTTATATTAAGTGTATGATCTGAAATTACGATTGGAATTTATCTATGTACATGCCATATAGGAAATTTTATAGGTCAAGCCAAACCAGCTGCTAACTTTATTATGATATACATGTATATGATTGTAGAATGTCGCAAGAAGTTGAATCACAGAGAGCCGTAGACGAGGAGGGCGAGTCACGTGCCTCCATGCCTATAAATGTAGAGGAGAATTTTGAAAATATGCCACAACCAGCAGCGGCGACCGCGAAAGGCCTCGATGCTTATTTACGACAAATGGCAGCAGCATTTCAACGAATGGCAGGAATGGTACCTGCTGCTGCCGAAAGAGAGAAAAAGCCCCCAATCGAGAAATTAAGGAGATATGGAGCTAAGGAATTTAAAGCTAGTAAGGAAGAAGGATCTGAAGAAGCGGAATACTGGTTAGATAGTACTATTAGAGCATTGGATCAATTAAGGTGCACGCCAGAGGAAAGATTTATTTGTGCCACATCTCTTTTGGTTGAAGAAGCGTACATTTGGTGGGAGACTATGCAGCAGCGAGTGCCACCAGAACAGCAGACATGGGAATTTTTCCAAACCGAGTTTAGGAAGAGATATATCACCGAGGCATACTTAAATGCAAAAAGAAATGAATTCACGTACTTAAAGCAAGGAAGAATGACGGTATCCGAGTATGAAAAAGAGTTCACTCGTCTTAGTAAGTACGCGAGGAGAATGATAGAAACAGAACAGGAAAGATGCCAGAGATTCTTAGAAGGATTAAACAATGAAATCAAAGTGCAATTGGTAGTCATAGATATATCAGAATTTTCCAAGCTTGTTGCAAAGGCTTTGGACGTTGAGAAAGTACAAGTGGATGAGAGGAATAGGCACCAGCGCATGCAGCAAAAGAGAACACAAACTCGAGGCCTAGGGGGACCTCAGCAAGCCCGAAAGAGATTCAGGGGAGGAAGTAGTTCTATGCAACAAGGCGGGCGATTTCAGAATCAGAGGTCAGGCCGAGGTATGAGTTATCAAACATCTGTAGCCAGTGCACCGGGGTCGTTTGGAAGAGGCTTCGGAAGAGGATTAAGTAGAGGCCGAGGAAGAAGTAACAATCCAGGAATTAGTGAAGGATTTAGAAGAAACACGAGTTTTGAAAGATATACTTTTCCTCTATGTGAACATTGTGGACGGAAACATGGAGGCGAATGTTGGTATTTAACTGAAGGATGCTGGGAGTGTGGAGCACTAGACCATATAAAGGTGAACTGCCCTAAAATACAGATGACTACTCCTGCACCAACAGAGAGGTCACAGCTTATCTTTGGCAGAGGCCGAGGTAGAGGAAGAGGAGGTAATCCAAATTTTCAAAAGGCACAATCAGAGACTATTAACCAGCCTAGTACAAGTGCACCAGCAAGGGTATATGCGATGAGAACCCGAGAAGAAGAAGAAGCACCGGACGTCATTGTTGGTACGTTTTATATGTTCAACAAACCTGTACATGCTTTAATTGATCCCGGATCCACACATTCGTACATATGCATGCATAGTGAGAATTTAGAAGGATTACCAGTAGAATATGTCAAGTCCGGTATACTAGTTACAAACCCTATAGGAGATGAAATAGTTACGAACAAAGTAATCAAAGAATGCCCTATAGAGATACACGGAAGGGTATTTCCTGGAAATTTGATGGAATTACCATTTCGGGAATTTGACATAATTTTAGGAATGAACTGGTTAGCAAAGCATAAAGCAATAGTTGACTGTGAGAAGAAAAGAGTGACACTCCATACCCCTTGCGGAGAGGAAGTGACAGTAGTCGGAAAAAGAGGCGACTATTTGAACAACATAATATCGGCAGTGACGGCAAGGAAGCTAATACAAAAAGGATGCGAGGCATATCTAGTAAGCGCCATGGAAGCAAAGAAAGACGCTACTAGGATCCAAGACATACCATCGGTGCGTGATTTTCCCGATGTTTTCCCAGATGAGCTACCCGGATTACCACCTAAGAGAGAAGTGGAATTCACCATAGATGTTTATCCGGGAGCTGCACCAGTGTCGATTGCCCCATGCCGAATGGCGCCAGCGGAACTCAAGGAATTGAAGACGCAATTACAAGAGTTACTCGACAAAGGCTTTATACAACCAAGCGTTTCCCCATGGGGTGCACCAGTACTTTTCGTCAAAAAGAAAGATGGATCTTTAAGGCTATGCGTGGATTATCGACAGTTGAACAAACTCACAATCAAGAACAAGTATCCACTACCACGCATTGACGATTTATTCGATCAACTCAAAGGAGCCAGTGTATTTTCAAAGATAGATCTCCGATCGGGATACCATCAGCTGCCAATTAAGGAAGGGGACATTTCAAAGACTGCTTTTAGAACTCGGTACGGACATTATGAGTTTCTTGTAATGCCTTTTGGGCTTACAAATGCACCAGCGGTATTTATGGATTTGATGAATCGAATTTTCCATCCGTACCTTGACCAATTCGTAGTGGTGTTTATAGATGACATTCTTGTGTATTCAAAGAACAAAGAAGAGCATGATCGACACCTCCGCATTGTATTGCAAACATTGAGAGAAAAACAACTATATGCCAAGCTCAATAAGTGTGAATTTTGGCTGGAAGAAGTGACATTCTTGGGACACATTGTAACTGCTGAGGGCATCAGAATGGATCCTAAGAAAATAAAAGCTATTTTGGACTGGAAACCGCCAAGGACAGTAAAAGAAGTGAGAAGTTTCCTAGGATTGGCAGGATACTATCGACGATTCGTGAAAGGATTTTCCATTATCGCCGCCCCAATGACCAAGTTGCTTCGGAAGAATGCTAGATTTCAGTGGACAGATGAATGTCAAAGAAGCTTTGAGAAACTAAAAGGAAAGCTAACAAATGCCCCGATACTCACGCAACCAGTGTCCGGTAAGGACTTTGTGATATACAGCGATGCATCGCACATTGGCTTAGGTTGTGTACTCATGCAAGAAGGTAAAGTGGTCGCGTATGTTTCCCGGCAACTTAAACCATACGAGAAGAATTATCCAACACACGATTTAGAATTGGTAGCTATTGTATTGGCATTCAAGACATGGAAACATTACCTGTATGGAGAAAAATGCTACATTTATACAGATCACAAAAGCTTGAAGTATCTGCCAACACAAAAGGACCTCAATTTGCGACAAAGGAAATGGATCCAAATTTTGGCAAACTATGAATATATCATAAACTATCATCCAGGAAAGGCGAACGTCGTTGCTGACGCACTTAGTAGGAAATCAATGCAAGCTTTAAGGGCTATGAGGATCAGTTTGAGACCAACCAAAGAAGGAGCACTGCTAGCAGAAATGCAAATACGACCCACGTTTTTTCAGGAAATCCACCAAGCACAACAAAAAGATAAACAAGTCCAAAAATGGATCAAGCAAGTACAAGAAGGAAAAAGTACAAAGTTTCAAATTTCAAGAGGCGGCAGTTTATATTACGAAAGTCGGACAATAATACCAGCAATAGGAGATATAAAAAAAAAGATTCTTCATGAAGCCCACAGTAGTTCTTACGCAATGCACCCAGGGGCTACAAAAATGTACCAAGACTTGAAGAAATTCTATTGGTGGCCAGGAATGAAGGGAGACATCGTAGATTTCGTAACTAAGTGTTTGACATGCCAGCAAGTAAAAGCAGAACATCAAGTGCCATCAGGACTATTACACCCAATTACAATTTCGACATGGAAATGGGATCGCATCACTATGGATTTCGTCACAGGATTGCCAATGACGAGAGATAAACATGACGCTGTATGGGTAATTGTCGATCGATTAACTAAGTCAGCTCATTTTCTGCCTGTGCGAATGGACTATTCAATGGATAAATTGGCAGAAATATACGTCAAAGAGATTGTACGATTGCATGGAGTCCCGACATCCATTATTTCGGACAGAGATCCACGGTTCACTTCGAACTTTTGGAGAAAGCTCCAAACAGCCCTCGGAACCCAAGCAAGCTATAGCACTGCTTTTCATCCTCAAACGGATGGGCAATCTGAAAGAGTAATTCAGATTTTGGAAGACATGATGAGAGCGTGTGTTATGGATTTTAAAGGCAGCTGGGATAAGTACCTAAGCCTAATGGAATTCGCATATAACAACAGCTACCAATCCAGCATACAGATGGCACCCTATGAAGCATTGTACGGAAGAAAGTGTAGAACGCCAGTATGTTGGACAGAACTATAGTATGTTGGACAGAACTAAGTGAGGAAAAAGTTCTTGGACCCGACATTGTAAAGGAGACTCAGGAGAAAGTTAACATCATTCGAGACAGACTAAAGGTTGCATCAGATAGACAGAAGTCGTACGCAGACCTGAAACGAAAAGACATAGAATTTGCAGTAGGGAACAAAGTTTTCCTTAAAGTTTCTCCATGGAAGAAAGTACTGAGATTTAAGCAGAAAGGCAAGTTAAGTCCCAGATTCATTGGACCATACGAAGTCATCGAACGTATAGGTCCAGTAGCTTATCGGTTAGCCCTACCACCCGAACTGGATAGGATACATAATGTTTTTCATGTTTCAATGTTACGACGATATCGTTCAGACCCTGCACACATCATCAAGACACAAGATATCGAGGTCCAGCCCGACTTGACTTATGAAGAGGAGCCAGTGAAGATTTTGGCACGAGAGGTTAAAGAATTGAGAAATAAGAAAATTCCTCTGGTTAAAGTATTGTGGAGAAATCATAAGATAGAAGAGGCAACCTGGGAAAGAGAAGAAACTATGAAGCAACAATACCCGCATTTGTTTACAACTGACTAGCTTCGGGACGAAGCTTAAATTTTAGAGGGGAAGAAATGTCACGACCCAATTTGTACATATGTACAGTACGTCCATGTATAGTAAGAGGAACCCTCCCGAGAAGCTACTCAAAAGCGCGAAGTGAAGGGAAGTTCTGTAAAATTGAAAGGACCTATTTGAAAAGATTGTAAAGTTTTGGGGAGGTCCTTAATAGTGCACATAACAGACTCCAGAAATGGAAAGTAGAGAAAAATCGGACAGTAACGGTGCGACACGGTTTTTCCCGAAAAAGCACGGTTTGGAAGATATAGGGGATTTTGACCAGGGGCATCATGGTCATTTTTAAAAGTGTCTCGAAAGTAATAAAGGATCTCAAAAATGAAAAGTAGAGGAAAAACTGAGTCAAAAAGTGTAACACAGCATTCGGCGAAAGTGCGCGGTTTAAAAGTTACGAACGAATAACCGCCGGAGGGTATTTTGGTCTTTTCACACCTTAGAGCATAAAATTACAGCACAATGAGGTTGAGGGGCCAAAATATAATTAAGATGAAGTCCAAGGGCTTGGGTTGTAAATAAATTAAAGAAGGAGACATTTGGACCAATGAGAATTGGCCATTTTCTCACATATGTGTACCAATGGGAAATCAACATCTACACCATGACCTATCAACCTCTCTTGGCTGCCATTTGGAGGAGAGAACACCACAAAAATAAAGCCAAGAACTCTCTTTGTTCTTGCTTGGCCGAAAATAGGAGGAAGGGAAAAGAGAGAGAGATTGTTTTTTTTCTTTTCACGTAGCCAAATTTGGAGAATTGGGAGAGATTGAAAACTTTGGTGGAGAATAAGATTTTGAGGTAAGGAAATTCATCTATGGTTCTATTTCTTTCATTGGTTATAGTATTTTTAAGATAAAAATGAAAGAATAAATATGATGATTATAGAAAATTTAAGAAGTTGAGGAAAAGTGAAAGAGGTGATTTGCACATATAAGATTAAGGATAAAAAGGATGACTAGTAGTTTAGTTAGCAAAAGAAGGCATGAAGCACTTAAATTTTATTATGTTCTTGACATGGATTTTATGAAAATTATAGGAAATCAAAAAGTGAGAGAGAAGGAAGCAAAGAAGACATAAAAGAACTAGAAACAAGTAAAAAGAATTAAGGTTTGGTACTTAAATCATTGCCTTTTCAATTAATTCACATATTTTGCATTATGGGATTTTTGAAATGGTTTTGAAATGATGTTATTATGTGTGGTAAATATGTGGGAAAGTGCTCTTGAACCATTTGTAATCAATTCATTGTGAAAAGAATGAAAACAAAACAAACTAGCTAAACTTATGCAATTATTCATAAACTTTGATGAGTTTTTAATCACTCCTTTGGTTTGATTTTTGGAAGAGGGACCCTTAGTCCTTCAATGGTATCACAAAAGGATTTTAAAAATCAATTTTGCAAGAAAAAAATGAATTTCCCTCAAGTTTGGAAAATTGGGCCGAATGGTCCCTTTTGGGCACCATTCTGCAGCTTTCATTTTGGGCAGTCCGTTGAAGGGGCAAACGAAAGAATTTTTTGACAAAATTTTACATGCATTTAGTTAACTTATGAAAGTGTTTTCCTGCAAAAATTAAGCCAAAAATAAGTTTATTTACTTGGTCAAAACCGTTGCCAAAGTTGACTGATTTTCAGCAGTAAAAACAGATTTTACCATTTAGTGGTCGCGTGCCATTGCGTTGCCGATTTTACGCGCCGCGCTACTATTCCTTTGGTCATTTTTCTAAATGTGTTAAAACTTGAATATTATGATATGGATTGATGTTAAATCATATAAAATGACATGAAGGAGAATTGGAAATGATCAGAAAGGCATTATGACAAGTTATTCCGACAATACATGCATTATGGACAAATCATGGCTTATTGAATATCATGATCAAAGTAATTTAATAAATTATTTATGCTCTACTTGGTTATGACAGAACCCTTGAGATAAGGGTATGATGCATCATACTATTACTGCAGTACTGCTTATGACATGATATGATATTCCGGCTGAAGGCCGATGATTACAATGACATGATCAATGATGCAATGATAATGGCCATTGGCACATGTGCAAGAATTATGATGAAAGATAATGAAATATGATCATGATGAGATATGTTTATCATGACTCTTCCTTATCCGCTGATGTTCTGTTAGACCAGTAGAGCACCTAAATTGATAAAAGCAAAATGAGTAATTTATAAATTCAGAATATGGGATTTAATCTTTTATCATTATGTTTATATCTTATTCATTTAATTAAAGTATTCAAATGCATGTTTTGAATTACTCATTTATTTTATTTATGAAATGCAATGATTTATGTACCCACTAAGCAAACGCTTAGCGAGTTTAGTTTCCTTTCTAAACTCGTAGGTTGAGCAAGAAGCTGGTTTCTACAGTGTTCCGAGCAGCTGGTGTTGGCAACTCTTCGGATAGAAAGATATTATAAGTAATGTAACTAGAATGGCATGTACATATGTTAGTGTAACTAAGAATTGTATGTATGACTAGTAAAAGACCAAAGTACGTGTGCTAAGTATATTAACTAATGTATGTGGTATGAATTAGTGCGTATGGATGTGTGTATAGAAGTGTGAAACTTTAATGCAGGTTGTAGTGGAGGGTATAAGGAGTTCGACTATGGAAGTGTTTGAGATTGGTTGAGATTGTTGGATTGAGAACAAAATTGTTTCAAAAATTAAAAAAAAAATCAGTTTTGGCGACACTTGGGACCCCTAAATATAGGGGAAACTCTGGCAAAATTTTTTAAAAATCTACACTTAAAATTGGCTAAGTAAAATATTAAGACACAATCATTATGAGGTAACAGTCCATCTTGGTCTATAAACGTAGGCTGAGATGGGGTGTTACACACAGTGGCGACTCCACTGGGGATAAGAGAAGTTGATTTCGTTGGTCTTTATATTTTTCTATTCTTTCTTATAATGATATTCTCCATTGCATCATCTTAGATTGCATCGTGTGCGTGAGTTAGGATGCCCGTGATACCCGTGTTATGTTATGTAAGGGATACCATACTTTCACTCAAGGTAAGGAGATCGAGCATGGCATAACCACTAATAGCCTCGTACCGATTGGTATATACTTGCTATGGGAACCTAAGCCTTTTAACCCAAAGACTAAAGCTCATGTAATTGGCCTAGTTGCTTTCCTTAGGTTTTACCCCAAATGCATGTTGTTTGACTATGGTTAATTTATCTTAACTTAAATCATGGCTTATTTCGCTTGTTCTTTTTCCAATATGGCCTAAGTATGTTGTAAGATCAAAAGAAAGTTTTCTTTAAAGTCCAAAAGACCAAAGCTATTTTCAAAATTTTTTTCAAGTTGGTCTTTGGACAATAGACTTTTCTAAAAACAAAACAAAAATTCTTTGGCCCATGGCCCAAATACTAAGCCCAAAATTCATTTTCAAAAATCTTTTACAATGGGCTTAGAAACAAAACTATTTTCACCCAACCTTTTTCTTACAAAGAGTGTGCAAAAATATTTAGGTCAATTATGAAATACTAAAAATCAATTGTGGGCCTAGTTTACACTACGAATAAATTAACCATGGGCTTGTTTTTGGCATGAACCATTAGTTACTCTTTTCAAGTGAGAAATCTATTTATAATAAACCTCTTAATTTTGTTTTAATCCAATATAGCATGAAAGCTACTATAGTTGGTTGAATGGATTAAAACCTAATTAATGGGAATTATCATGGATTGATTTCCATTTTTGAAAATATAACTATTGGTTGAAACGTCCGAGGGAATTATTCGAAAGCAAGATACCCCATGTTGGTATTTTGTTAACCACATACCTAGGAAAAGAGACTCGCCATTCATGTGTGGATGATATAAGGTTGGAAGGAACATCCTAATTATCCTTATTTGTTTGTGCATACATGCATACATGCATACATTTGCATCTCATATCATTGATCCTCTCTGGCTCACAGCCCTGGATTATGATAGTTCTAAAGCTTACAACAATCCGACCTACGCTGGAGATAAAGTATCTAGCAATGACTCAATCACTTGCTCACTTAAACAATGGAGCCCGAACAAATTCAAAGGATGGTGGATGAGGCCCTCAATGCCAAGATGGAAGAAATCAAAGAGGCCCTAGCTAAGACCATGAAGAACCAATTGACTGCAATCTTAGAGAACCATGCCGAGGCGTCTGCTAGCACTAAGAAACCAAAGGACAAAGGAAAGACCAAAGTTAGTGAAGTGGTTTTTGATGATGAAAAGTGATCATTGATGATGATGATGACTAGGCTCAATACTAACAAGATGTTCAACTATTGAAAAGACCGAGACATCCGATGTTGAAAAGATGATTGCTGATTTAGAAAAGAAATTTAAGAAGAAGTTGAAAACCGAAGAGATGTCCAAGATTGATAAACTATTTGAACAAGATGAAGAAGTCCCATACAAGTTCAAGATGCCATCTTTTGCAAAGTACAATGGCACCGGAAATCCTCATCTTCATGTGAAGCAATACATTACAGCTATGCAGTCTGCTTGAGCTACTAAGGCTCAAACCCACCCTAAGGTACTTTATGCTCTCATTGGATTATGTTGTCCAAAATTGGTTCAATACCTTAGATGATGGAACACAAAAGAGTTGGGATCTACTTTACAAAGCCTTCATCCAACAATATGGATATAATGTTGAGTTGGGAGTTACCTTGATTGAAGTGGAGTCCATTAGGCAAAGGCCGAATGAGAATTTTGTAGATTATGTCAAGAGATGGAGAAACAAGGCCGCTTTACTCAAGAAGAGGCCCGATGAATCTGATCAAATAAGGATGATCGTGAGAGGCGTCCTGCCCAATTTCCGTGAAAGAATGTCTCACACCCTTATAAGGGACTTCAAAGATCTTCTCCAAGCTGGTCTACAAATTGAAGAGTGGGAAAGAGAGAAGAATCGCTTTTCAATAATAAGGAATGAGAAAGGGAACTACCAGTCGGGCAATCAAAGCACACAAAAAGAAGTTGATGTTAATGTGACGGTTCAAGGGAATAAAAGACAATTCTCAGAATTGGGGAAACTTTTATCTTGGGTTTTTAGCAAGCTGCAAAAGAAAGGGTTGTTACAACCTTTAGCTCCTCGACTGTTACATAATCCATTGCCACCAAACTTAAATGCCGAGGCCTTCTGTCAATTTCATCAAATGCGAGGAGATGAAACAGATAAATGTGCTCGTCTAAGGCATGAGATCTAAGATTTGATTGATAGTGGCAAGCTACCCGAGCTGGATAAGCCCAATACCAAGAACAACCCTTTGCCTAAATTTGGAAGAGTGCCATCACCGGAAACCTTTATGGTGGGAAAAGGATTGGAAGAAGATTTTGTTTTATCCTTTTTTCAAGATGGGGATATTGAAGATGTGAAAGGAAAAGAAGCCTAACTCAATGAACTTTTCTTAGCTTGAATGTTGCTTTTCAATTTTACTTTCTTTAATTGGAACTATCGTATTTTTCAAATTTAAAGTTGCTTGAATAAATTACTTTCATCAAAATTTTTGTTGGTCTTTGTTCATTTTGGTGCTCAACCAATGATGAATCTAGCTTGATAATTCATGAATTAATATATTTATGCATCATGACTTGAATGACTTTACTAGATGAGGAAATTACTCTATAGCATTGAGTTGTATATGCTTACTTAGAGAGGGCTCCTGCATAATTACCTTTGTCTAGGTCCTAGTCAGTCTTAGAACATGCTTTGACAAACTTTCGAGGTAAAATTGAACTCTGCTTATTTAAGAGAGAAATGATTTAGGCATTGTTTGGTTAGCCAACAACTAGTATCCACCCTATTAAATATCAATCCCTAGTTGTCCCTTTGAGCCTTCATAAAATTTTAGCTTTCTTTTCATTGGCTTAAAAACCCTAATAATCTACCCTGAGCTGTTGTGATACTTGACAAGTCTTATGATCACTAAGATGAAGAGGCAAAAAGATCAAAGAAAGAAATGAATACCATGAAGATAGTTGGTGTTATCAAGACCATAAGGGTAGTTGATGTTTTCAAGACCATAAGGGTATTTGATGTAATATCCCAAAGTATACCCTAAAAGTTTTGGAATATTTATTATTGCATTTGGATTAAGTGTTATAAGTGTATATGTTTAAGTGGAAAGAGAAAAGAGGTAAGGAGAAGAGTGTATATGTTGTATATATAGAGATATATACAACATATACAAGTTAAAGAAATGGAAGGTCAAAAGAAGATTTATTTATTGTTAAATTAATTGAAATGGAAATTAAGTGGAAGTGGATGAGCATATTTATGAACATTTTATTATTTAAATTGCTTGGTTGAGAATTAAAGGAAGTTTTAGTGGTTGAGAGAAGAGTTGAGTATTGACTTTGCTCTTCTCTATTCTTCTTCTTCTTTTCTTTTCTCCTTGGCTGGCTATCTCCATAGCAAGAGAGGAAAGTGAGATTTTGTCTTTCCAAATTCAAGATTTAAAGGTGTTTCAAGTAATCAAGTTGGAATTCTAAAGATTTTCATCACTTTTGGTAAGATTTCAACTTGTTTTTTTGGTTTTCTTCTAAATTTGTGTATTGAGTTTGGTGATTGATTGTTGATAGTATGTGTATATTTGATTATGGTGTATTTGAGGGTGTGTGATCTTCTTGGTGTTGATTTTGGAGTTTGATTGAAGAGATAGAGTTAAGTTTGGTGTTGGAAGAGCAAGTGTTGTGTTTGAGTTGTGTGTATGTGATGGTTGTGAATTGGTGTTTGAGGTATGTTTTGAATTGTTTTGGTGTTTTTGCAAGTTATTATGGTTTATGGGTGTGTTTAGTTAAGTTTGTTTGAAGTGGAAAATGGTGGAAGTAAGAGGTTTGTTGGATGTGATGTTTTTGTTGCCAGAATTAGGATTTTTGGCCTGACACGCCTATGAGCACGGCCAGGTCTTTAGGCATGTCAATGGTTCTGTTTTGTGGATGGGTGACACGATCAGTGACATGGGCACGATCAGTGACACGCCCATGTCACTGAGCATGTCATAGCTACTCTGTTGAGGAAGAATTGACACGGCCATGAACACGCCCGTGTTGTTGGACGTGTTAATGTTTTTGTGAGACAGAATCAATGACACATCCAGTGACACACCCGTGTTTCTGAGCGTGTCAAAGCTTCTATGTTGTGGATTTAGGGTAAGGTCAGGTACACGCCCGTGTTGTTGAGCGTGTCATGTGTAGAGTTTTCCCTAGTTGGTTCTTAGCATTATTATCTCATGTGTATCTTTAAGTGAGTGTGTATTATTCCTTTTGGATTAGGTTTCTAAAGAGATTGAGTTTCCCTAATCCAAGTGTTGAAGAATTCGTGGAAGAGGAGTTTTGTGTTTTGTGAGTTGCTCTTGAGGTAAGTACAAACCCTACATTATTGCATATAATTACATGACTTTGGGACTTAACACATTTGGTTGTAAATGTGTTAAGTAATTTATTACATTGTTAATACATTTGATTAATGTTATGATTTGCATAATGTGAAAGATATGATGATAATTCAAAATGTATGTCCAATGCAATTGGTTATGTATACTTTAACGATGAGATGTGAAGCCATTGTTGTTGGCTATAATGATGCAAATGAAATAATTGGGGCATGGTTACCTTGTTTGATTATGAGAAATGAATTGTGAAAGAGATTGATAATGAGATAAATGAATTAATTGTGTGTCTAATATGTTATTCAATTTTCAGAGTTCTGGGTTTGCCGGCATGCCTATGAATCGCTGGGCAAGTGAAAAGACAGGGTCGTAAGCCGAGTCCAGCTGAAAAATGTGAAATATGATGTTTTTAAGGTGAAAAGACTGGGCCGTAAGCCTCAAAAACTGTAACAATCTAGCCGGGTTGAGGACCAAGAGACTGGGGCCCTAGGGTCTAGCCGAGTTGAGGTCCAAGAGACTGGGTCTGTTACACTATCCATGGATAGATATATATATCGCCTACGGGCTTAATGAATGTGATTATGGACCAAGGCAGTAACTATGAACTTTGAATAGCATATTAAATTCTTTTGGGCCCATGCTTGTCTTTGTTTCAATGTGAATCATAAATGG
The DNA here is from genome assembly GCA_947685225.1 of Garcia nutans. Classification (NCBI taxonomy): domain Eukaryota; kingdom Viridiplantae; phylum Streptophyta; class Magnoliopsida; order Malpighiales; family Euphorbiaceae; genus Garcia; species Garcia nutans. The sequence continues at coordinate 8,999,784 of CANTUV010000013.1, forward strand.
TGAAATAATTGAATAAGATAATGAAATGTAATGCTGTGAAATACAGCATTTCTAAATATTGTCTCTATTGCTTGAAAGTATGACACTGACATTTACATTAAAGCATATTGTTATTGTGGTTTGTACCACTAAGCCTATGGCTTAGCGCGATTGTGATTCGTCGCGCAGGTGACATGGTAGAACCGGAGAGTTCAGCTAGACCGAGGCGAGTCTAGACTTTGAAGTTTTGATTGTGGGCTTAAAGATTAGAGACAAACTACCAAACATGTATAAACATTATGTTTTGTAAACGTTGATTTTGATGTATTTATATATGTAAATACCGCTACATTTTCCACTGCATAATGAATAAATGTTTTACCTGTTATGTTCCATAATATATATATAAATATATATGAAATGTTTTAAGTTTTCTCATATTAATGGAAAAGAGAAAATTTGGGTTGTCTAATATAAACCGTGGCACTCCTATATCCGGTATACGTATATTACAGATGTAGTAGTATGTAGTGTGCGTATACAGGGTATAAGGGTGTTACATCTGTTTTGGTATCAGAGCCTAGGTTTGAGATTCTCAACCTAGGTAAATTGTAAGAAAAAGAAAATTTTAATTTTAAAAATATGTTTTTTTAAAAATAAGATACATGCTTTGGCACTGGCAGTCTCTGATCTTTAATGAGGTATATTCTACTGTGTTGCAGATATAGTTAGTGATGGTGTCTCAGTCACGTCAGTCCATAGAAGGTAGTGCTGAGAGTGTAGCTCCTGAACAGGGTAGAGATGGAGCTAGGGTTGAGAGAGCTGGAGAGGCACCTGCTCCTGTACGAGAGAGATCAGCTACTAATGAGGTTCCGCCGGTTTGGTTACGACATGTGGTAGAATTGTTGAGGCAAGCTCCAGAGCAGCCGCAAGTGCCAGTGAGACATTATGATAAATTGAGAAAGTATGGGGCTGAGGATTTCTTTAGAACTACAGACCCTGCAGTAGCTGAGCAGTGGTTGGATAGAGTTTAGAGGGTATTTATCCAGTTGCAAGCCACTCCTGAAGAGAAATTTGATTATGTTAGATCTCTTCTGCAAAAAGATGCTTATGATTGGTGGAAGATAGTTCCACAAGCCATGGATGATCCACCTACTTTGTCTTATAGTGATTTTCTGTGGGAGTTTGAACAAAAGTATACTCTGAGGGAGTATAAGGATGCTAAGAAGATGGAGTTTCTGAATCTGAGGCAGGATAACTGGACGGTAACAAAGTATGAGATAGAGTTTATCCAACTTAGTCATTATGCAGGTGGAATTATTTTAGATGAGATTGATCGGTGCATGAGATTTGAGGAGGGGTTGAGGCCCTCTATTATGTGTATTATTGTTGGTTCCCGGTATCAGGATCTTTCCCAGCTTGTTACAGCGGCTTGGAGTGTTGAGAGAGAGCAGGCTATTGCAGCAGCTGCTACTGAGGAAGAGACCAGAGTTAGGAGACCCCAGTTTGTGGCAGGGTCTTCATCTGCAAAGAGAGGCTGAGGAGGTCATTTTCAAAGGTTCAGTAGGGGCCAGAGGCAGCCTGTTAGGTCAATACCACATTAGAGGCAAAGATTGAGACCTACAGTTTCTGTGGCTAGTGCACCAATCCCAGTGGCTCAGAGGTCTACTCCACCTACATGTGTCCATTGTGGTAGGATACATGGGGGTGTTTGTTGGAAGATTGGTGGACCAGCTGTATGTTTTAGATGAGGATTGCCTGCCCATTTCATCAGATATTGTCCTGAGCTGCAGAAGGATAGGCAGGCAGATTCTGCAGTTTCTCGACTTAGTGTGAGAGGAGGTCAAAGTGGTAGAGATTTCAGTAGAGGTGGTAGACCTGGGTTCAGCCAGAGAGGAGGCTCTACATCTGGAGGTAGTAGGCCAGATGAGGCTGGGCCATCTCAGCGAGTGTATGTGATGTAGAGGCAGCCGGATGCTTCAGCAATTATTGCGGGTACATTTTCTTTATTTGGCATTTCAATTCTTGCTTTGATTGATCCAGGATCTATGCATTCATACATAAGTGCATCCATCTTGCCTGTGACTGAATTGCATTCTGAGTCCTTAGGATTTGATGTCTTGGTGACAAATCCTTTAGGACATAGTGTTGTGGTGAGTAAGGTACATCGTGATAGTTCAGTTGTAGTGCAAGGTGAGAAGTTTTTGGGTGATTTGATTGAAATGCCTTTTAAGGAATATGATTTGATCTTAGGCATGGATTGGTTGTCTAAGCATCGAGTTGTGGTAGACTGTCAAAAGAAGTGTGTTACCCTGAGAACCGGTGATGGTAGAAGTGTGATGGTATCTAGTGAGCAGAGACAACTTGCATCCTTGTTTGTTTCAGCTATTGCAGCTAGGAAGTTGATTAGAAAAGGGTGTGATGCTTATCTTGCTCATGTTGTGGATACCAGAGTAGTGGGTTCTCAACTTGATAGTATACCCACAGTTGCGGAATTTCCAAATGTTTTTCTTAAGGAGTTGCTAGGGTTACCCCCTGAGAGAGAGGTTGAGTTTGGTATCGATTTGTTGCCTGGTACCACTCCCATCTCTATTACTCCATATCGAACGACACCTACTAAGTTGAGAGAGTTGAAGGTGCAGTTGCAGGAGTTGTTGGATAAAGGGTTTGTTCACCCTAGTGTTTCTCCGTGGGGAGCTCCTGTTTTGTTTGTAAAGAAGAAGGATGGTACTTTGAGGTTGCGCATTGATTATAGGCAGTTGAATAAGGTGACTATTAAGAATAAGTATCCTTTGCCTCGGATTGATGACCTCTTCAATCAGTTGAAGGGAACAACAGTGTTTTCCAAGATTGATTTGAGATCAGGGTACCATCAGTTAAGGGTTAGAGTTGAAGATGTTCCTAAGACAACTTTTCGCACAAGATATGGGCATTATGAGTTCTTGGTAATGCCTTTTGGGTTGATGAATGCACCTGCAGCTTTTATGGATTTGTTGAATAGGGTGTTTAGACCCTATCTAGATCAGTTTGTGGTGGTCTTTATTGATGATATCTTGGTGTATTCACATAATAAGAAGGAGCATGACGAGCATTTGCGGATTGTGTTGCAGACCATGAGAGAGAAGCAATTATATGCTAAGCTGTTGAAGTGTGAGTTTTGGCTTGATCAAGTGACTTTTATCGGTCATATAGTTTCAGCAGATGGTATAAGAGTTGATCAGAGTAAAGTTGAGGCTATTTTAAATTGGAGTTCACCGAAGTCTGTGACTGAAGTTAGAAGTTTTCTGGGTTTGGCAGGCTATTATTGACGCTTTGTGAAGGGTTTTTCTTTGATAGCTACTCCGCTCACAATATTACTTCGGAAGGGAGTTAGATTTGTGTGGATAGATCAGTGTCAAGCAAGCTTTGAGCAGTTGAAGGAGATGTTGACTCAAGCTCCTATTCTTACTTTGCCTGTGGAAGATAAACCATATGTGATTTATAGTGATGCTTCACATAATGGTTTGGGATGTGTTTTGATGCAAGAGGGTAGAGTCATAACTTATGCTTCTCCGTAGTTGAAGCCGCATGAGTTGAATTACCCGACGCATGATTTGGAATTGGCAGCAATAGTGTTTGCTTTGAAGATTTGATGACATTACTTGTATGGAGAGAAGTGTTTCATCTATACAGATCATAAAAGTTTGAAATACTTGGGTGTTCAGAGAGAGCTGAATCTTCGACAGAGACGGTGGTTAGAATTGATTAAAGACTATGACTGTTTGATTGATCATCATCCTGGTAAGGCAAATGTTGTTGCAAATGCCTTGAGTAGGAAGTCTTTAGCAGGTTTGACTGTCTATTTGCTCTCGTTGCTTGTTGAGTTGAGAGCGTTGCATGCTAGTTTTGAATCATGTGATGATGGAGCCTTGTTAGCTCAGTTGCATTTGAGACTGGTGTTGTTGGATCAGATTCAAAAGGCTCAGTTGGCTGATGAGAAAATTCAGAAGATTGTTTTGGGTTGCCAGAAAGGAGAGAGCTGAGATTTTCATATGAGAGACTATGGTAGCCTTTGGTTCAAGGATAGATTGTGTGTTCCTGATGATGCAAGATTGAGAAAGATTATTTTAGAGGAAGCACATCAGTCGGTTTTTGCTAAGCACCCTGGGAGTACCAAGATGTATCATGATTTGAAGCAGCATTACTGGTGGTCAAGTATGAAGAGAGACATAGCGGAGTTTGTATCCAAGTGTCTCACTTGTCAGAGGGTAAAAGCTGAGCATCAAGTTTCAACAGGGTTGTTCCAACCTTTATCAGTGCCTTAATGGAAATGGGAGTGAGTGACAATGGATTTTGTGACTGGTTTGCCATTGACTAAAAAAAAAGCATGATGCCATCTGGGTGATTGTTGATCGGTTGACGAAGACAGATCATTTTCTTCCAGTTAGAATGGACTATTCTCTAGAGAAGTTGGTTGAGCTATATATCAGTGAGATAGTGAAGTTGCATGGAGTTCCAATTTCTTTAGTGTCTGATCGAGATCCTCGGTTTACTTCAAGGTTTTGGAAGAGTTTGCATGCTGCTTTGGGTTCTCGATTGCACTTTAGCAGTGCTTTTCATCCGCAGATAGATGGGCAGTCAGAGAGAGTGATACAGATTATAGAAGATATGTTAAGAAGTTGTGTCATTGATTTCTCTGGAAGTTGGGACAAATTCTTTCCATTGATGGAATTTGCTTACAACAACAGTCATCAATCTAGTATTTGAATGGCACCATTTGAGGCATTGTATGGTAGAAGATGCAGAACACCTCTATGTTGGAATGAAGTTGGAGAAGGTAAACTGGTTAGTCCCGATTTGATTAAAGAAACGGAAGAGAAAGTGAAGATAATTCGGGATCGGTTGAAAGCAGCCTCAGATCTGCAGAAGTCTTATTCAGATTTGAAGAGAAGAGACATAGAGTTTGATGTTGGAGATAAAGTATTTCTGAAAGTGTCTCCTTGGAAGAAGATTTTGAGATTTGGCAGAAAAGTGAAGCTAAGTCCTCATTTTATTGGACCTTATGAAGTATTAGAAAGAGTTGGACTAGTTGCTTAACGACTCGCTTTGCCGCCTGAGTTGGATAGAATTCACAATGTCTTCATGTTTCTATGCTGCAGAGGTACAGATCAGACCCATCTCATGTTTTGTCGGTTAAATCTATTGAGGTGAGTCTGGATCTGACATTTGAAGAAGAACCAGTGGCTATTTTGGCACATGAAGTAAAAGAGTTGAGAAATAAGAAAGTGCCACTTGTGAAGGTTCTTTATAAGTGTCATGCGAAGGAAGAGGCAACTTGGGAGAGTGAGCAAGCGATGCGAGATCAGTATTCTCAACTGTTTCAAACTTGAGATCAAGTAATTTCGAGGATAAAATTTCTTTTAGAGGGGGAGAATTGTAATATCCCAAAGTATGCCATAAAAGTTTTGGAATATTTATTGTTGTATTTGGATTAAGTGCTATAAGTGTATATGTTTAAGTGGAAAGAGAAAAGAGGGAAGGAGAAGAGTGTATATGTTGTATATATAGAGATATATGCAACATATACAAGTAAAAGAAATGGAAGGTCAAAAGAAGATTTATTTATTGTTAAATTAATTGAAATGGAAATTAAGTGGAAGTGGATGAGGATATTTATGAATATTTTATTATTTAAATTGCTTGGTTGAGAATTAAAGGAAGTTTTAGTGGTTGAGAGAAGAGTCGAGTGTTGACTTTGCTCTTCTCTATTCTTCTTCTTCTTTTCTTTTCTCCTTGACCAGCTATCTCCATAGCAAGAGAGGAAAGTGAGATTTTGTCTTTCCAAATTCAAGATTTAAAGGTGTTTCAAGTAATCAAGTTGGAATTCTAAAGATTTTCATCACTTTTGGTAAGTTTTCAACTTGTTTTCTTTGGTTTTCTTCTAAATTTTTGTATTGAGTTTGGTGATTGATTGTTGATAGTATGTGTATATTTGATTATGGTGTATTTAAGGGTGTGTGATCTTCTTGGTGTTGATTTTGGAGTTTGATTGAAGAGATAGAGTTAAGTTTGGTGTTGGAAGAGCAAGTGTTGCATTTGAGTTGTGTGTATGTGATGGTTGTGAATTGGTGTTTGAGGTATGTTTTGAATTGTTTTGGTGTTTTTGCAAGTTATTATGGTTTATGGGTGTGTTTAGTTAAGTTTGTTTGAAGTGGAAAATTGTAACACCCCTATACCCTGTATACGTACACAGCATGCTAATACGATCGTAATATACGTATACTGAATATAGAAATGCCACGGTTTAAAATTTCACTCGTATATATATAATGTAAACAAATTTAAAAAAACTTTTAAAAGAGTTTATAAAAAACAAATAAATAGAAAGTTCATTCAAAACGCAGCGGAAAATAGAACAAATATTTACAAATACTTATACATCAAAATCAGAATACACAAATATAAAATATATACATGATTGGCAGCTCTTCTCTGATCTTTAAGTCCAAACTCAACTCTTCAATGTCTAGACTCACTCGGTCTCGAAGAACTCTCGGGTTCAACTCTGTTACCTGCGCGATGAACCACAATCGCGCTGAGCTAACAGCTCAGTAGTACAACTCATACTAACATTATGCTTTAATGCGATGCAAATGTCACAATTCTATATTTCATAAACCATACATAATCATATCACATTTCATATTTGTACATTAGATCTTATTATTCAATTGTTTCTTCATTCATGAATCACTTTTACAACTAAGACAGACACAGGCCCGAAACACACTAATATGTTATTCAAAGTTCAGAGTTACTGCTTTGGTCCATATTGACACCTTGTGTCTAGCCCCGTAGGCAATATCTATCCATGGATAATCAACTAGATTTGAGTTTACGACCCGGTCATTTCACTCAATCTAGTTTCAATAATTTGTTTTTGAGGTTTACGACCCAGTCATTTCACCCCAAAAACATCACATTTCACATTTATCAACTGGAATCGGCTTACGACCCGGTCATTTCACCTATCCAGTCATTCATAGGCATGCCGCCAAACTCAGAACTCTGAAAATTGAATAGACATATTAGGTACACAATGATTTCGTTTATCTCTTTATCAATTTCTTTCTCAATTCATTTCTCATTTCATAATCCATAATCAATTAGGCAACCATGCCTTAATTATCTCATTTTCATTATCATAGCCAACAATCATGGCCTCATATCTTTCAAATTATATTTCATCATCACATAAATATCATCAATGGTATTAACACATATTTTACATGCTCATCACAACATATAACCAATTATGTCTCAATTCTCAATATCATATGAATGTATGCAACAATGTAGTTTGTACTTATCTCAAAAGTGACCCACACAACTCTAAACACTTACTTTTCAAGAATCTATCACCACTTGAGTTAGGGTAAATCACCTTCTTCACAACCTATTCCAAAAAAAATGAGGAAACTCTCATGAGATCATAAGGTTAAGAATCAACTAGGGAAAAATCTAAACTTGACACGCTAACACACACGGGCGTGTCCCTGACCGTGCCCTAACTCCACAACACAGAAGCATTGACATGCTTAGAACCACGGGCGTGTCACTGGGCGTGTAATACATTCTGTGTCTCAGAAATATCGACACGTCCAACATCATGAGCGTGCTCCTGGCCGTGTAAAATTTCAAAACTCACAGTAGCTATGACACGCTCAATAACACGGGCGTGTTATTGGTCGTGTCAATCCTACTGCCACACAGAACATTAGACACGTCCACAGCCCTGGCCGTGCTCATGGGCGTGTCAGGCCAAAAACCCAGATTCCGGCCAATACAACACCACAACCAACAAATCACTTCTATCCACCAACATCTACTTCAACCAATCTTAACAAAACATACCCAAAAACCATCTCAAACTTACAACAACACCAAACCAAGCCAACACACACATCAAACACAAGTCACAACATCATCAAAAACTCTAGACACAACCTCAACTCAATCTATACCAACCAACTTACTCTTTTCTTCAATCCAACCCCAAAATCCAAAACCACTTAAACCAAATACTCTTAAACACAACATAATCAACCCAAACATATTCTCAAACACAACTTCAACTCACAAACCCATATAACCTCAAAAACAACACAAGAAATCAAGAGAGAACTTACCAAAGATGAAGAACTCTTAAACCTCCAACTTGATCTCTTGAAAAATCTCTTCAATCTTGAACTTGGAAGAACAAATCTCTATCTTGCTCTCTTTCTTCTTGATGGCCGGATAACACAGAAAAACAAAGAGAAGGAAAGGAAATGGAGGAGAACCACGCAGGAAAAGAAAGAAAGAAAACCAAACAACCCAAGTCAAATCCACTTTTTCCTTAAAATCCTCCCATCCAAGTATTTAATATAAAATATTAAAATATCTACTTCCACTTACTCCAACTCAAATTCAAATAATTAAATAATCCTTTAAATACAATTAATCAATAATTAATCTCTTTCTTTGACTTTACCATTGACTTGTGTGTATGTTATATATATTTACATATATACAACATATAAACTCTCTCTTCACTAAATTTTCTCTTTTCCAATAAAACACAATTACACTTAATTCAATTACAACAACTATTATACCCAACTTCTAGGGTATAATTTGAGATATTACAAAAATGGTGGAAGAGGTTTGCTGGATGTGATGTTTTTGTTGCCGGAATCAAGATTTTTGGCCTGACATGCCCATGAGCACTGCCAGGTCTTTAGGCGTGTCAATGGTTCTATTTTCTGGATGGGTGACACGATCAGTGACACGCCCATGTCACTGAGCGTGTCATAGCTACTCTGTTGAGGAAGAATTGACATGGCCATGAACACGTCCATGTTGTTGGACATGTCAATGTTTCTATGAGACAGAATGAATGACACATCCAGTGACACGCCCGTGTTTCTGAGCGTGTCAAAGCTTCTGTTTTGTGGATTTAGGGCACAGTCAAGTACACGCTCGTTTTGTTGAGCATGTCATGTGTAGGGTTTGCCCTAGGTGGTTCTTAGCTTTATTATCTCATGTGTATCTTTAAGTGAGTGTGTATTATTCCTTTTGGATTAGGTTTCTAAAGAGATTGAGTTGCCCTAATCCAAGTGTTGAAGAATTCTTGGAAGAGGAGTTTGGTGTTGTGTGAGTTGCTCTTGAGGTAAGTACAAACCCTACATTATTGCATATAATTACATGACTTTGGGACTTAACACATTTGGTTGTAAATGTGTTAAGTAATTTATTACATTGTTAATACATTTTATTAATGTTATGATTTGCATAATGTGAAAGATATGATGATCATTCAAAATGTATGTCCAATGCAATTGGTTATGTATACTTTAATGATGAGATGTGAAGCCATTGTTGTTGGCTATAATGATGCAAATGAAATAATTGGGGAATGGTTACCTAGTTTGATTATGAGAAATGAATTGTGAAAGAGATTGATAATGAGATAAATGAATTAATTGTGTGTCTAATATGTTATTCAATTTTTAGAGTTCTGGGTTTGACGGCATGCCTATGAATCACTGGGCAGGTGAAAAGACCGAGTCGTAAGTCTAGCCCAGCTGAAAAATGTGAAATATGATGTTTTTGGGGTGAAAAGACCGGGTCATAAGCCTTAAAAACTATAACAATCTAGCCGGGTTGAGGACCAAGAGACTGGGGCCCTAAGGTCTAGCCGAGTTGAGGTCCAAGAGACTGGGTTTGTTACACTATCCATGGATAGATATATATATATCGCCTACGGGCTTAATGAATGTGATTATGGACCAAAGCAGTAACTTTGAACTTTGAATAGCATATTAAATTCTTTGGGGCCCATGCTTGTCTTTGTTTCAATCTGAATCATAAATGGTGAAATAATTGAATAAGATAATGAAATGTAATGTTATGAAATACAACATTTCTGAATATTGTCTCTATTGCTTGAAAGTATGACATTGACATTTGCATTAAAGCATATTGTTATTATGGTTTGTACCATTAAGCCTATGGCTTAGCGCGATTGTGATTCGTCACGCAGGTGACAGGGTAGAACCGGAGAGTTCAGCTAGACCGAGTCGAGTCTAGACTTTGAAGTGTTGATTATGGGCTTAAAGATCAGAGACAAACTGCCAAACGTGTATAAACTTTATGTTTTGTAAACGTTGATTTTGATATATTTATATATGTAAATACCGCTACATTTTCCGCTGCATAATGAATAAATATTTTACCTGTTATGTTCCATAATATATATATATATAAATATATATATAATGTTTTAAGTTTTCTCATATTAATGCAGAAGAGAAAAATTGGGTTGTCTAATATAAACCGTGGCACTCCTGTATCCAGTATATGTATATTACAGATGTAGTAGTATGTAGTGTGCATATACAGGGCATAGGGGTGTTACATTTGAAGCTTTCGATACCATAAGGGTAGTTGAAGTTTTCCTAATATCTCAAATATATCAACATCAACATCAGGGTAATAAATGATTTATCCCTATTAAAGAAGATTTATATTACTCCACTTATCCATTATTAGAAGCCCAAGTTGGTACAAACAAGACAACTCTATTTGAGATAGAACCAATAAAGGAAAGAAAGAAAGAAAAAGAAAAGAAAAGAAAAGAAAGAAAATAAAACCTAAAAAGGTGGTTCAGAAAGCCAACTGAGTTTTCTTTTACCTAAAGCAACAAAAGGCTTCCATATGGATCATAAAGACATTTTTACTTGAATTGGTCCAACCCATCCAAAGATTCAATCAAAATTGGAGAAAAAGGAGGGAGACCATCCAGTTCTGGAAAGTTTTGTACTTGACAGTCCTACCAGAAAGAAGGACAAAATGATAAAAGAAAGGGAAGAGTAAGGAAAGAGAAAGAAGAGGGAAGAGTAACAAAAATAAAGAGGAAGGAAAAGGGAAAAGAAGAAAAGAAATGAATTTGGGTCTTAAACTTTTTGTAAGGGCAAAGACTGTCCTAATCAAGATCGAGATTAATGCCAAGAAGACAAAAAGAATCTAGCAAGATTGCTCCCAACTGCATAAATTTCAAACAAGAAATTTGTAGTGTGAAGGTTTGTCCATTGTATCACATCAGCCCCAACTTACAAATAGCCTTCATTTAGCCCATGTCCCTTATAGACCCCATTTGAAGCCTATCAAAGACCTGTTAGTGGAGATAGTTTGAATAAGCATGCATATGAGATAGACAATATTTAAACTCAAATGAGACCTTTGGCCAAGTAATGTGTATGTGCCTATCTGAAGCGCAACAGTTCTTGCTTAAATAGAAATGATTCCCGAGTTTAGTACGGTAACTAGGGTTGTCATGTTATAGATATATTAATTTTAAAAATCAAGTCCTGAGGTACATTAACATTAATTTGGCAAAGCCAACATTTGTTTTCAAAATCAAAATTAAAAAAAAAAAGTGTTTTGTCATACAAAGCCTTCGAGCTAAGGGAAGTCTGTTGATATGATTATTGGCACGGTCATGAAGAAGCTATCAACTGACATGCTGAAAAATAGTTTGAAAAGGATGCATCCCTGACTCTTCTATTAGGGGGTCTCCACCACTCCTTTTCTCAACATTTGGAAGATAAAAAGCCACAAATGCTAAGCTTTCGATCATTCCAATGCAAGACTTGAATGAGCGTCAAAACGGAACCAATGAGAACACTTCTGCTGATTACCTCGGTCTGTGAGTCGATGGAACAACTGTAAGTATTATTCATGCATATCATGCAAACATGAGCATATCACATCACACTTTCTTGCCTTGTATTGTCTATTCTTTATCAAAGTGAACAGTAAACACTCTGTGAAGTGAAGAATCAAAAGAAGATGTCAAATCAGGGGGGCATGGAAAGCCCATTGCTTGAGAAAGCTCTAGTAAATTTGCAAAGAGAAGAAATACGTGCTTGTGCGAAGAACTAGACGGCAAAAACATCAATCAAAGCTTACATGGATAAAATATTTGGTTTGAGCCTACACAGGGGGCAAAATTTCTCCTTTTTAATTTTTTGAGTTTATATACCAAATATTTTTAAACTCACTTACAAATATTTTGCCACACAGGGGGGCAAGGAGAGGATATAAGGTCCAATTAAAAATAGCTAAATCTTTGCAAAAAGGAAGAACAAAAGAATGGAACATTAGAACTATCAAAAGAATGAAGGTGCAAAAGACAAAAGATCAGTCCAGCTAAAAAAACTAAAGCAAGGGTGTAGACCCTTAATTTTTGACCCAATCCAGTCCAATATGTTTTATTTAGTCTAAAATGATTTTGTTGTCTAATTGGTCCAAAATAATTTTTATTAAATAATTTTCACTTTAGTATCTAATTTTTATCAATAAAAAACAAAAATAAACAAATAAAAATAAAAATAAAAATAAAAATCATAGTCGAAAAAATCAGCGACGAAAAAATCGTCTCGTGGGCCTGTGGGCATTTCGCCCGCAGGAAATTCCTGCAGGCGACGCCCCAGCCCGCCCACTGCCGTAGTTTTCTGCGGCAGTTTTTTTTTGCCAGTGTATTTTTTCCTGCAGCAATTTTTTCGGCAATGCAATTTTTCCGACGCAAATTTTTTGAAACCTAATTCAATTAGTTTTCGGTTTCTTTTTTTTTATTAATATTACTTGCCTTAACTAATTAGGAATAAACTAAATCAAACCACTATAAATAAGGACCAAAGGCAATTAAATTAGAGAGGCCGAAAACCAACAGGGACTTGAAAATTTGAAACCAAATCAAGGAAGGAAAAGGAGCAATTCAATTAAATTTTTTCTGGAACAGTAGGGACACGATTTAAGCAATTCGAAAGTAACAATTGTCTTTGTTCTTGTTCATCCAAGAAGAATTATTTTTGGAGAATCAATAAAAGGAGGTATGAGATTCTAATTTTTTTTTTCACAGTAGCTTAAACTAGGATTTTGTGTTTTTCAAAAGTTAAAATCTTAGAACTTTAATTTAGTTTTTCCAAAGTTAAAAGCACTAAAACGTTACTTTATTTTCCAAAAAGACTTAAAATTGTTATTTTTTCTTCTTAAAAATCTTAAAACTCTAATTAAACATATTTTTCAACAAAACTAGAATTTAATTTTGTTTCTTTTAAAATTTTAAACTTGGTTCTGTTTCTTCCAAAAAAAAATCATAAAAAACATCTTTTCTATTTATAAAAAATTCAATCCGTTTGTTTAAATTCGTAAAACCTCATGAAATCATCAAATTTTCTTTCTAAATCCTAATTCAAATTCATCACCCGAGACCCTAATTCTAAAACAATAAAACCCTAATTCAACTTTTAAACCTAAAATAGTAAACCCTAACTCCTTTAAAACCTTAAACCTTAATTTTTTCTAAGCCCTAATCCTTTAAAACATTAAAAACCATAAAAACACAAATACTTTAGATTTACACAGTAGCTTGAAATCACCATTTAAAACCATTGAATCAAAAGTATTTTAAAGTATCTAAAACCCTAGTTTCATGATTTCACCATTCAAACATTAATTTAGTTAATCAAAGAGTCTTACCAACCTTTTAAAACATAAAACCCTAATCTATTTTAATTCCATAAAAAGTCACAGTAGCTATAATTGGATTTTTATTTGCTTTATTTAATTCTATACTTGATTATGCTTTGATTTATCTCTTGTGCTTTAATTTATTTAATTTCAATACTTGATTTATTTAATTTATCATGGATGGATGTTTATTTTATATTTTGATTAATAGCTTTGATGAATGATTTATTTATGATGAATGATTGTTTATTCTTATCAATTAATTTAGATTTCCAAATGTTGTAAGTAGGGGTGTAACTTGGTTTGGAATATTACCAATTTAAACCGAAATCCAAACCGAAGTTGTTATTTGGATTGGAATTTTGAATGTGGAATATGGAATGGAATGTATTTTCTAAAATTTTGGAATATGGAATGGAATGTTATAATGAAATTCCAAATTCCATTCCATATACCGAAATTTTATTATAAGATTTTTAATAATATAATTAATAATACATATTTAAATAAAATCATTAAATATTAATATTAAAATATGTAATTCAATTTTATACAATATTTTATTAACCCTACCCTATTAGGTTTAATATATATTCGTTTAATATATATTCATTGCCTGCTTTGGCAGCTTTGCTTTGTGAATACCGATAACAAACAAAAAACACAGGAAAGCTACTAGTCTGCTACAAATCCTAAAGGTTAGAATACTGACTCTTTCTTCTTGGCTTTTCATCCTACCTATTGGCACAATCTATGATAATTATTATTTTATTTGCTTTACAACTAATGGTGGCTTAGGGATTATATTTATATAGGTTAGGGTTCTTGACACAATCATCAACTTTTATTGCTAGCGTCAGTTTATATATGTATAGTATATTATTTAGAATCATTAGATCCATATATATATAGGATTATATTATGCTTTTTCTCCAAAGTTGTAACAACCATTATGATATTGTAATAAAAACTGTTTTTACGTTACTGGTAATAGTTTTTTTTCTTTTATGTTATTAAATGTTTTATGATTATTACTGAATATATATATATGTATATATATTTTTCAATATCAGATGACTGAAAATAGCGAACCAATTCTCATAGACGGAGAAGGTGCGAACCCTCAACCTACTAATGAAGCAAATGCTCCTTCTAAAGAGATTACTACAAAAAGAAAAAAGATGGCCCCTCGATCTGTAGCTTGGAACCACTTTGTTCGAAAAAATGATCCTAAAAAAGGTATGGTAGCTCAATGCAAACATTGTAATTTACAATATGGATATAACACCTCCTTATTAGGCACAAGCAATTTGTTGGCACATTTAGACAGATGTCCTAAATATCCATATACTAGGCCTAAGGATTGCAAGCAAACCCAACTTAACTTTCCTTGTGTCACAAAAGAAAATGATGGTGTGAGTAATCTAAAGTTTCAAGCATGCTTGGACCCAATTGCTTTGAGAAAGGCTATATCATACATGGTAATTGTGGATGAACTTCCTTTTAAATGTGTTGAGGGACAAGGTTTTAAATATCTTTTTAGTGTTGTGGATCCTTCTTTTCGTGTTCCTTCATGAATAACAGTTGCTAAAGATTGCTACCAAGTTTATTGTGATTCAAGGATAGAACTTAAAAAAGTCTTACCCTAAAGGAGGATATGTCTCACAACCGATACATGGACTTCTATACAACAAATCAATTATATGTATCTCACAGCACATTATATTGATGACAATTGGAAATTACAAAAGCGAATTATAAATTTTTGTCCAATTACTAGTCATAAGAGTGAGCAAATTGGAAAAACAATTGAGAGATGCTTATTAGATTGAGGCATTGAAAAAGTTTTTACTATCACAGTTGATAATGCAAGTTCGAATGATACAGCAATCAATTATATGAGAACTAGACTTAATACTTGGGGTGGTAGTGTCTTGAAAGGTGATTTTCTTCACATGAGATGTGTGGCTCATATAATTAATTTAGTGGTTGGGGATGGATTGAATGAGGCAAAAGAATCAATTCTCCATGTTTGACAAGCTATAAAATATATGAAACAATCTCCATCTAGATTGGAAAAGTTTAAAAAATGTGCATTAGAGGAGAAAATTCAAAGTAAAAAATTATTGTGTCTTGATGTTTCTACTAGATGGAATTCTACCTATATGATATTGGATGTTGCTTACAAGTTTAAAAAGGCATTTGATAGGTATGACTTAGAGGATACTCATTATGAAAGTGAGTTAAAAGATAGAGATGGGGGTGGAAAGCCTTCTGATGATTATTGGGTTAATGTTGGTAGGTTGGTGACTTTCTTAGAAAATTTTTATGAGTTGACTTTGCGTGTTTCTAGCTCTTTATATGTCACATCTAACAATTTTTTTCATGAGATGGTTGTTGTAGATGCTCTTTTGAATGAGTTGAATAATAGCTCTGATTTGAACATGAGTTTTATGGCTGAAAAAATGAAAGATAAGTACTACAAGTATTGGGGAAAGCCTGAAAAAATGAACATGATGATTTTTATTTCAGTTGTACTTGATCCTCGCTTCAAAATGAGCTTATTAGAATGGGGTCTTAATCAATTGTTTGATTGTTATACCTCATCTAGTATTTTTAAAAAAGTGAGAGAGACAATTAATTACATGTTTGAAGAGTATAAGGGTGCTGGTGGTTCACCTACAAATGAGGTTGCGGCACAAGTTACTGAAATAAATCTGCATTCTAATGATATGGTGGATAGTTTTCAACCTTCTCAAAAAATAAGAAAAATAATGAAAGAAAAATACAATAAGCATAAATGCGAGAAAAATATAGGGTATATCAAATATGAGTTAGATAGATATCTTGAAGAAGATTGCATTGAGGATGTAAATGAATTTGATATTTTACTTTGGTGGAAGCACAATGGTTCTAGATTTCCAATAATTGCAGAGATGGCACGTGATGTGTTAGCCATTCCTATTTCTACTATTGCTTCTGAAGCTGCTTTTAGTGCTGGAGGTCGTATACTTGATAATTTTAGAAGTTCTTTAAGTCCTAAAGTCGTGGAGGCTCTTATATGTGCACAAGATTGGCTTTGTGTTTCTCCATTTCCAATCAATTATGAAGAATCACAAGAAGATATTCAACAACTTGAGGAAGGTACATATAATAATTTTCATAATTTTAATTTAAATATTTTATTTAATACAAATTTTAACAACCTTTTATTTATTCTTTTTTTTTTCAATATTCAGATTTGTCAAGACTACCATGATGCGGTGAAGAAATTTTTTGGAAAGATATAGAGGTTCAAAGGATTACTTGAGATGAAAAACTTTTCTTAAATTATTAAGTGCATTTGTTTTTAAAAAGAATATTATTAAGTACTTATTTAGTAATTTAACTTGAATGATATAATTTTATGAATTTATTTAGCTACTTTGAAATTTAAACTTATATATTGTTTCCATTTTCAGATTTATTTTAAATCTATTCTAATTTTATTTTTGATGGAAAAATTTTGGAATTACCGAATATCATACCGAATTTTAATGGAATGGTATGGAACGAAATTTTTTAAGTCTGAATAATATTTGGATTGGTATGGAATAAAATTCTAAATACCGAAATATTTTGGAATGGAATTGGAATAGAGGCGATTCCATTCCATACCGACCGAATTACACCCCTAGTTGTAAGAGGTATGTTTCCACTTGGTGGGTACCTCATTAGTTAAATGTCATGTAATTTAATTTGCTTTTCTATTTTAGAACCAGTGTAAAGGGCATGTTTCTACCTTTTGGTGGGTGTCCTATCTAGGCATGTGATGTAAGGATATGTTTCCATCCTTGGATGCGTGTCCATTTATTTGCTTTGTTTGGACATTACTTTGATTTTAATATAATGATGCTTTCTTTTAATTATTGTGTGTAATATGGATAATATTATTATATTTAAGAATTTTATAATATTAAGACCTGTAAAGGAGGCTGGTTCTAATGAACCGGGCATTGTAGGGGTGCTGGGCCATTTCTCACCTTCCCCACACGTACCCAACTTTTCGAACCCATTAGGAGGTTAGGGATTCCTTAGGAATCGAGTCATCCACCCCTTTCTTTTTTCCTGGCCCGTCTGGGTGGCGACTCCATTTTCTCCGAACTTATGTCCGTGTTCTCTAAGGCCCCGAGCCTAAACAGTGCCGAAGTCGTAAGAACCATTCCACCGGGAGGGGGGGGGGCAAAAATCCCCGCTCACAGTGACGACTCTATGGGGGGAAAAGAGAAGTTGATTTCGTTGGTCTTTATATTATTATATTCTTTCTTATAATGACATTATCCATTGCATCATCCTAGATTGCATTGTGTGCGTGAATTAGGACGCTTGTGTTACCCATGTTCTATTATGTAAGGGATACCATACTTTCACTCAAGGTATGGAGATCGAGCATGGCATAACCACTCATAGCCTCATACCGTTTGGTATATACTTGCTATGGGAACCTAAGCCTTTTTACCCAAAGACTAAAGCTCATATAATTGGCCCAGTTACTTTCCTTAGGTTTTACCCCAAATGCATGTTGTTTGATTATGGTTAGTTTATCTTAGTCTAAATCATGGCTTATTTGGTTTGCTCTTTTTCTAATATGACCTAAGTATATTGTAAGCTCAAAATAAACTTTTCTTTAAAATCCAAAATTTTCAAAATTTTTCAAGATGGTCTTTGGACATAAGACTTTTCTAAAAAAATAAAATAAATAAATTCTTTGGCCCATGCCCCAAATACTAAGCCCAAAATCCATTTTTCTAACCTTTTTTACAGTAGGCTTAGAAGCAAAACTATTTTCACCCAACCATTTTTTACAAAGAGCTTGCAAAAATATTTAGGTCAATTATGAAATACCAAAAATCAATTGTGGGCCTAGTTTACACTAAGAACAAATTAACCATGGGCTTGTTTTTGGCATGAACCATTAGTTAACTTTTTCAAGTGAGAAATCTATTTATAATAAACCTTTTAATTTCGTTTTAATCCAATATAGCATAAAAGCTACTTTTTGGTTGAATGGATTAAAACCTAATTAATGGGAATTATCATGGATGGATTTCCATTTTTGAAATATAACTATAGGTTGAGACGTCCTAGGGAATTATTCGGAAGCAAGATACCCCGTGCTGGTATTTTCTTAACCATATACCTAGGAAAAGAGACTCGCCATTCGTGTGTGGATGTTATAAGGTTGGAAGGAACGTCCTATTTATCCTTATTTGTTGATTGTTTGTGCATACATGCATACATTTGCATCTCATACCATTGATCCTCTCTGGCTCATAGCCCTGGATTATGATAGTTCTAAAGCTTACAACAATCCGACCTACACCGGAGACGAAGTATCTAGCAACGACTCAATCTCTTGCTCACCCAAAACAATGGAGCTCGAACAAATTTCTAGCCAAGATGGAAGAAATCAAAGAGGCCCTAGCTGAGACCATGAAGAAACAATTGACTGCAATCTTAGAAAACCATGCCAAGGCATCTGCTAGCACTAAGAAACCAAAGGACAAAGGGAAGACTAAAGTTAGTGAAGTGGCTTTTGATGATGAAAAGGTGATCATCGATGATGATGATGATTAGGCTCAATACTACCAAGATGTTCAAGAGAAGAAGAAAGAACCGAAGGTTAGTGAGAAGGCAACTGTTGAAAAGACTGAGATTTTTGATGTTGAAAAGATGATTGCTAATTTAGAAAAAAAATTTGAGAAGAAGTTGAAAATCGAAGAGATGTGTAAGATGGACAAACTATTTGAACAAGGTGAAGAGGTCCCTTATAAATTCAAGATGCCTTCCTTTGCAAAGTACAATGGCACCGAAAATCCTCATCTCCACGTGAAATAATACATCACTGCTATGCAGTCTGCTTGAGCTACTAAGGTACTTTATGCTCTCATTGGACCCTGTTGTCCAAAATTGGTTCAATACCTTAGATGAAGGAACACAAAAGAGTTGGGATTTGCTGTACAAAGCCTTTATCCAGCAATATGGGTATAATATCGAGTTGGAGGTTACCTTAATGGAAGTGGAGTCCATAAGGCAAAGGCCAAATGAGAATTTTATAGATTATGTCAAGAGATGGAGAAACAAGGCAGCTTTACTCAAGAAGAGGCCCGATGAATCCGATCAAATAAGGATGATTGTGAGAGGGGTGTTGCCTAATCTTCGTGAGAGGATGTCTCATACACTCATCTGTGATTTCAAAGACCTTCTCCAAGCTGGTTTGCAAATTGAAGAGTGGGAAAGGGAGAAGAATCACTTTTCAATAAAAAGGAATGAGAAAGGGAATTACCAGTCCGGAAATCAAAGCACGCCAAAAGAAGTTGATGTTAATGTAACCGGTCATGGAAGTAAAAGACAATTTTCAGATCTAGGGAAGCCTCTATCTTGGGTTTTCGACAAGCTGCAAAAGAAAGGGTTGTTACAACCGTTAGCTCCTCGACCTTTACATAATCCATTGCCACCAAAATTCAATGCTGAGGCCTTCTATCAATTTCATCAAATGCGAGGGCATGAAACGGATAAATGTGCTCGTCTAAGGCATGAGATCCAAGATTTGATTGATAGTGGCAAGCTACCCGAGCCGGATAAGCCTAACACCAAAGATAATCCATTTCCAAGGTTCAATAGAGTACCTCCACCGGCAACCTTCATGGTGGGAAAAGGATTGGAAGAAGATTTTATTTTATCCTCTTTTCAAGATGGGGATATTGAAGGTATGAAAGGAAAAGAAGCCTAACTCAATGAACTTTCCTTAGCTTGAATGTTGCTTTTCAATTTTACTTTCTTTAATTGGAACTATCATGTTTTTCAAATTTAAAGTTGCTTGAATAAATTACTTTCATCAAAATTTTTATTGGTCTTTGTTCATTTTGGTGCTCAACCAATGAGGAATCTAGTTTGATAATTCATGAATTAATATGTCTAGGCATCATGACTCGAATGACTTTACTAGATGAGGGAATTGCTCTATAGCATTGAGTTGTGTATGCTTACTTAGAGAGGGCTCCTTCATAATTACCTTTGTCTAGGTCCTAGTCAGTCTTAGAACATGCTTTGACAAACTTTCGAGGCGAAATTTAACTTTGCTTATTTAAGGGATATATGATCTAGGCATTGTTTGGTTAACCAACAACTAGTATCCACCCCAATTAAATATCAATCCCTAGTTGTCCCTTTGAGCCTTCATAAAATTTTAGCTTTCTTTTCATTGGCTTACAAACCCCAATAACATACCTTGAGTTGTTGTGATACTTTTGACAAGTCTTATGATCATTAAGATGAAGAGGCAAGAAGATCAAAGAAAGCAATGATTATGAGGATAGCTGAAGATCTCAAGACTATAAAGATAGTTGAATTTCTCAAGACCATAAGGGTAGTTGATGTTTTTAAGACCATAAGGGTAGTTGAAGTTTTTCTAATATCTCCGATATATCAAGACAACATCAGAGTAACAAATGATTTATCCCTATTAAAGAAGATTTATGTTACTCCACTTATCCATTATTGGAAGCCCAAGTTGGTAAAAATAAGACAACTCTTTTAGAGCTAGAACTGAAAAAAAAGAGAAAAAAAGAGGAAAAGAAAAGAAAACCTAAAAAGGCAGTTTAAAAAGCCAACTGAGTTCTCTTTTACCTAAAACAACAAAAGGCTTCCATTTGGTTTATAAGGATGGATTGACTTGAATTGGTCCAACCCAACCAAAGATTCAATCAAAATCAAAGGAAAAGGGAGAAAGATCATCCAGTTCATGAAAGTTCTGTACTTGATAGAAGGATAAAATGATACAAGAAAGGGAAGAGTAAGGAAGAGAAAGAAAATGGAAGAGTAAGAGAAATAAAGAAAAGGGGGAAGAAGAAAAGAAACAAATTTGGGAACCAAACCTTTTTGCACAGGCAAAGACTGTCCTAATCAAGATCCAGATTAATGCCAAGAAGACAGAAAGAATTTGGAGTCCAGCAAGATTGCCTCCAAGCTGCCTAAAATTCAAACAAGAAATTTATAGTGTGAGGTGTTTAGATAATTTTTGTACTTATTTTTAGTATCATTTTATGTGTGTTTTAGTTAATGTTTTGATTAATTATTGTTTTAAGTGTGTTTAAAGTGTTTATTTTAGGTTTAGGTGCAAAAAGACCCTTGGAGGATCAAAACAGTGCAAGAAAGCATGAACCAAGCAGGACATGGCCAAGCCAAATCAGGCTTGGTCGTGTCCCTCAAAGATTGAAGAGGGCAGAGAGAGACACACCTAGAGACACGGCCAAGCCTCTAGCCGTGTCTCACTCAAAGAGCAAATCAAAGAACAAGCCAAAGAAGAGAAGAAAAAATGAGCAACAGAGAGGGGCACACCCTGAGACACGGCCAAGCCTCTGGCCGTGTCTCACTCAAGGAGCAAGCAACAGTGAGGGACACAGCCAGGAGCTTGGCCGTGTCTCAAGAAAGAAAAACAAGAGACATAGCCAAGCTCCACATGGCTTGGCTGTGTCACCTCTCTAAAGAAAAGAAAGAAAAGAAAGAAAGAAAGGATGAGCCAGTGAGGGACACGACCAACTGTCTTGGCCGTGTCCCATTGAAATTAAGAGACACGGCCAAGCCAAACTTGGCTTGGCCGTGTCACCTCATGAAAAGAAGAAGAGACACGGCCAAGCCACTCTTGGCTTGGCCGTGTCACACCAAAAAATGTATAAATTCTTTCGTATTACAGAAAAAGAAGAAGAGACGGCTAGGGTTTGAGCAAAAGAAAAGAAAAGAGAAGAGAGGGCACATATAATTTGGGGACGAGGAGAGAGTGACACTCTCCTTGTCCCTCATCTTCATCCTCCATCTTCATCTTCTCCATCTTCCATTGATAAGATCTTTGAGGTTCTTTGGGATCAAGTGGGTTGACAAGCTCTCAAAGGTTGAAGAAGCTTCATTGAAAGGATTGGTGACTTGAG
Source organism: Garcia nutans (assembly GCA_947685225.1). Classification (NCBI taxonomy): domain Eukaryota; kingdom Viridiplantae; phylum Streptophyta; class Magnoliopsida; order Malpighiales; family Euphorbiaceae; genus Garcia; species Garcia nutans. The sequence goes on from CANTUV010000013.1 coordinate 9,022,283, forward strand.
AAAGCTCCTTTCTATCTTCCAAAGGCACAATCAATTGAAGGGTTGGTGACTTGAGAAAGCTCCATTCCATATTACAAAAGGGAAATCAACCATTGAAGAGGGCTTGAGTTCTTCATCATACATCAAGTGGAGCTAAGAGGAAGACTAGTAATCCTACTCTTGGCATCTTCACAAGGGGTTTTTCTATTCTCTCTTTTAATTCATTTCAATATTGTTTGTTGTATTAAGAGATTGATATTACAATGAACAACTTGTATTTGATTTATATTGAGTTGAATGAATGTTTTAATTTGATGATGTTGAGCTAAAAACCCATGCTTAGGGTTTGTAGTATATTTGATTGAATGCTTTGATTTAATATTTCCATTGATGTTCCTTGTTGATTGGTTGATTGTATTGTATTAAATGCTAGGTTGATAGATTAGCTACCTATTAATCTTTGAATATTGGATGATGGACCGAGAGGTGAAATCCGATATCGGAACTATATAATCGACCACCCTATGAATAAATTAGAAATATAAGTTATAGGGTTTCATTAATTTGGTAATGTAAAATAATTGGTTATTGCTAATTCATGAATGTGAGAACTAATGAATTGGTAATTGACTAATTAACCTTAAGGAACAAATTAATTACAAGGCTACGTTAATGGATAATTGAGAATTGAGCTTTGATTGAATGGACCTATAACCCTAGGCACTTTCCCGAGAACTGAATTGATCTTGTGCACCCATCACACACATCAAACCCTACGTACGTTAATTTTAGGTTTAAATTGTTCTTTAGCATTCCGAACAACAAACTCTCGCTTTTAATTTAATTGCTTTAATCAAGCTATTACGAACCACACCTTCTTGGGGAAACGACCTTGGGGCGATCACCTTTGCTACAGCTACCTCGTATACTTGCAAGTGACGCTTTATAGTAGTACTTAATTTGAGTGCAACAAGTTTTTGGCGCCACTTCTGTGGAAGGCTATCGCAGTAGTAATTGTTTGATTTTTCTTTTCATTGTTTGTTTATCTTATATGAATTGTTTGTTTGTTTTGTTTTTCTTTAAATTTAATTATTTGTTTGTTTTATTTAAGTTGCTAAGTGCCTTGTGTAAATATGCAATTTTCAAGGTACGCAGGGGTTTATGACGATGACCCTGATTCTGACATGACATGGCAATTAGCAAAATTAATGAACCAACTTAAGATGCTAAATGCAAGAGGACAAACACCTATGCCTACTCATGAAGTATGTTCAGCATGTGGCATTGTAGGACATAGCGCAAACATATGTTCATTTGGTTATGGACAATATCAAGAGAGGCAAGAGGAAGAATATGCCTATGACAGTTTCCAACAAATGGGTGGAAATGACACATACCCCGGACCTTATAATTCAAGATGGGGAAGCCACCCAAATTTTTCTTGGGAAAACCAGCAGCACATTCTACCTCCAAATTTTTTTCAACCTTACCAAAGAAGTTCTTACTCTCAAGAACAATATTCAAATCAAGAGTACCTTAAGCGACCCACATTAGAAGATAGTTTGAATGCCTTCATTCAAATTAGCGAGCAAAATCACAGTAAACTTAAGGAACCCACTTTGGAAGATAATTTGAATGCCTTCATTCAAATTAGCTCACAAAACCATGATAAATTCGAGAAATCCACAGTGGAAGATGATTTGAATGCTTACCTTCAAATTAGCATAGAAATTCAGGAGGGAAGCAATGAGAGGTTTGATTCTTTGGAGGAATCATTGAAGAGGGTGGAAATGCAACTTGGGCAATTGGCACATCAACTCCAAGCAGACCAAGAGGGGGAATTTCCTAGCCAATTGGAGCAAATAGAGGTAATCACAAATTTTAAGAATAAACAGGTGATATATAACAATTTTTGTGATTCCTTTGATGCAGGAACTAACAAAGAAGAAGATGGCGAGGAAATGCAATCAAACATAAAGGAGTTAATTCAATCAAAGGAGGAGGAGAATTTGGAAGCATCTACTTCGATAAATTTGTATGAATCTCCAAATCCTTGTATGCCACCACTCCCATTCCCAAGTAAGCTGAATGCAGAGAAACAAGGTATGCAACTTTCTGAACTCCATGACATGCCCTATAGTGAAGATAGTGTAGATAAGCTTGAGGTGGCTATGACCATAGAAGTAGAGCCTAATTCTTCCAAATTAGAAATTGATGAGAGCAATTTACTAGTGAATAATGAGATTGTTGAGGGAGAACTTCAAATTGCTATAGAGAATGTATAACACATTCAACCAAACTTGGTTGACCAGGAATTTTGAAAGATGTTTTGGTTGGGGAATACAATATGCAACAAATTATCATCTCTCCCACTCTTAGTGGTGAGAACGAGCAAAAACCATATAAAACCATGTTGCAAACTGAAAAAGGTTCTTACTACGTCCCTATAGCATTAAAAAATCAAGCTAAGACAACCCTCACATGTTCTTTTTGGACAATTGCTCCCCTAAGAATGCTACCTAGGCTTTTCAATACATTGGGCACTTTTCAAAGTTGCATGGTGTTCATCCTCTCAGTCATGGGCTCCAATTGCATTATGGGTGAAAGGAGCCCCACACATCGTATATGGGAACGATGGAAATCAGGTATCATCTAAACTCTCTCTGTAGTATGCATGCTCACATTGAGGACAATGTGAATTTTTAAGTGTGGGGTCCATTTGGTGTTTTATGTTTTTACTTTTAATTGCATTTTATTTTTTCGTGTTTTTACCTTTAATTTGTTGCCTTTAATTTGTTTTTGTTTAAGTTTTAGTTAATGTTTTTAATGTTTTTCTTTGAATAAATGAATTTTAGAAAGTTCAATTGTTATAAAATTGTTGATAGATGACCTTTGAATTCTTGAAGCATGAATTTGAGAATTGAGTAGAATTGGTGCTTATTGTCAATTTTATTGGTTTTTCTTTGCATTGCCATTAACCTAGTAAAGAATTGAGCCATCAACTTATTATTCTTTTTGTGGGTAAACGTCTTTGATTGATGATTTGCTAGAACTTGCTTTGAAATGCTTTTTAAGACTACATAAAAAATTTCAATTTGGCATCAAGATGATTAAGGCAATTAGGTGAACCCACTTTGGCTTAAAAAGACTAACCCTATTTTTAACTTTAGTTAGCCAATTTTGAGCTTATTTTATTTTTCCTTTTCTTTCTTTTTCACAACACCATTAGCTTGAACCTTGTTGTTTAACTCTTACCCTTTCATTAGGTCAAGAGCATTTTAAGAGCATTTATGACCGAGTGTTGTGTTGAATTAAGTGTGGGGTTAAATTTAGTAGGTTTAAGATTGCAAAGGAAAATAAAAAAAATTGTTGTTCTTGTTGACAATGTTGGAATTTGTTTGGGAATAATCATTGCAAAATGTAATAAGTGAGTTCCCTTGAAAAGCTCTTTAATGTCAATGGGTATATGAGAGGAAGGTGTTTTGGGATTGTTAGTTATACATATGATCGGTTACTTCACTCTTGAAGTGCTCTTGAACTTAATGATTAAGCTTACATTTCCTAAATGTCATGCCTTTACCTTAGCCCCATTATAACCAAAATAAAGACCTTTTGATTGATGCTTGATTGTTATTTTGTGGTGGAGATTTGATTGATAAGCAAGCCTATGGTAATAATCTTTCATTGATTGTTATGAGTGTAAACACCACCATGATCAAAAATTTATAAGAGTTGGTGAGGGAGTGACAACATTGGTTATGCATGGAAAACCACTTAATTGCATTGGTGTCGATTTTGTTTGATTCGATATTGATAGCAGATTTAAGGATAGGGAAGTCTTGATGCATCTTTATAACTCTTGAACTTAACAAAATTCATCTGGTTAGTGTGTTTTGATTTTAGCCTTGCTTGAGGACAAGCAAGGAGTTAAGTGGGGGTAGTTGTTTAGATCATTTTTGTACTTATTTTTAGTATGATTTTATGTGTGTTTTAGTTAATGTTTTGATTAATTTTTGTTTTAAGTGTGTTTAAAGTGTTTATTTTAGGTTTAGGTGCAAAAAGACCCTTGGAGGATCAAAATAGTGCAAGAAAGCATGAACCAAGCAAGACATGGCCAAGCCAAATCAAGCTTGGCCGTGTCGCTCAAAGATTGAAGAGGGCAGAGAGAGACACACCCAGAGACACGGCCAAGCCTCTGGCCATGTCTCACTCAAAGAGCAAATCAAAGAACAAGCCAAAGAAGAAAAGAAAAAATGAGCAATAGAGAGGGACACACCCTGAGACACGGCCAAGCCTCTAGCCATGTCTCACTCAAGGAGCAAGCAACAGTGAGGGACACGGCCAGGAGCTTGGCCATGTCCCAAGAAAGAAAAACAAGAGACACGGCCAAGCTCCACATGGCTTGGCCATGTCACCTCTCTAAAGAAAAGAAAGAAAAGAAAGAAAGAAAGGATGAGCCAGTGAGGGACACGGCCAACTATCTTGGCCGTGTCCCATGGAAATTAAGAGACACGGCCAAGCCAACCTTGGCTTGGCCGTGTCACCTCATGAAAAGAAGAAGAGACACGGCCAAGCCACTCTTGGCTTGGCCGTGTCACACCAAAAAATGTATAAATTCTTTCGCACGACAGAAAAAGAAGAAGAGACAGCTAGGGTTTGAGCAAAAGAAAAGAAAAGATAAGAGAGGGCACACATAATTTGGGGATGAGGAGAGAGTGACACTCTCCTTGTCCCTCATCTTCATCCTCCATCTTCATCTTCTCCATCTTCCATTGATAAGATCTTTGAGGTTCTTTGGGATCAAGTGGGTTGACAAGCTCTCAAAGGTTGAAGAAGCTTCATTGAAAGGATTGGTGACCTGAGAAAGCTCCTTTCTATCTTCCAAAGGCACAATCAATTGAAGGGTTGGTGACTTGAGAAATCTCCATTCCATATTGCAAAAGGGAAATCAACCATTGAAGAGGGCTTGAGTTCTTCATCATACATCAAGTGGAGCTAAGAGGAAGACTAGTAATCCTACTCTTGGCATCTTCACAAGGGGTTTTTCTATTCTCTCTTTTAATTTATTTCAATATTGTTTTTTGTTGTATTAAGAGATTGATATTACAATGAACAACTTGTATTTGATTTATATTGAGTTGAATGAATGTTTTAATTTGATGTTGTTGAGCTAAACACCCATGCTTAGGGTTTATAGTATATTTGATTGAATGCTTTGATTTAATATTTCCATTGATGTTCCTTGTTGAATTGTTGATTGTATTGTATTAAATGCTAGGTTGATAGATTAGCTACCTATTAATCTTTGAATATTGGATGATGGACCGAGAGGTGAAATTCGATATCGAAACTATATAATCGACCACCCTATGAATAAATTAGAAATATAAGTTCTAGGGTTTCATTAATTTGGTAATGTAAAATAATTGGTTATTGCTAATTCATGAATGTGAGAACTAATGAATTGGTAATTGACTAATTAACCTTAAGGAACAAATTAATTACAAGGCTACGTTAATGGATAATTGAGAATTGAGCTTTGATTGAATTGACCTATAACCCTAGGCACTTTCCCGAGAACTGAATTGATCTTGTGCACCCATCACACACATCAAACCCTACGTACGTTAATTTTAGGTTTAAATTGTTCTTTAGCATTCCAAACAACAAACTCTCACTTTTAATTTAATTGCTTTAATCAAGCTATTACGAACCACACCTTCTTGGGGAAACGACCTTGGGGCGATCACCTTTGCTACAGCTGCCTCGTATACTTGCGAGTGACGCTTTGCAGTAGTACTTAATTTGAGCGCAACATGAGGGTTTGTCCATTGTGTCACACCAGCTCCAATCTTAAAATGGCCTTCACTTTAACCCATGTCCCTTATCGACCCCATTTCAAGCCTATCAAAGACCTGTTGATCTCTCTTACTAGGTAGAGTCTATTAGTGGAGATAGTTTGGATAAGCATGCATATGAGATAGACAATATTTAAACTCAAATGAGACCTTTGGCCAAGTAATGTGTATGTGCCTATCTGAAGTGCAACAGTTCTTACTTAAATAGAAATGATTCCCAAGTTTAGTACGGTAACTAGGGTTGTCATGTTATAGATGTGTTAATTTGGAAAATCAAGTCCTGAGATACATTGACATTGATTTGGCAAAGCCAACATTTGATTTCAAAATCAAAATTCAAAAAATTCAAAAAATGTTTTGTCATACAAAGCCTTCAAGTTAAGGGAAGTATGTTGAACTTCCAAAGGATACATTGGGCAAAAGAAATGATTATTGGCAAGGTCATGAAGAAGCTATCAATTGACATGCTGAGACATAGTTTGAAAAGGATGTATCCCTGACTCTACTACTTGGGGGCTCCACCACTCATGTTTTCATCATCGTGAAGATAAAAGTCACAAATGCAAAGCTTTCGATCATTCCAAAGCAAGACTTGAACAAGCGTCAAAAAGGAACCAATGAGAACACTTTTGCTAATCACCTCAGTCTATGAGTCGATGGAACGACTGTAAGTATTATTCATGCATATCATGCAAACATGAGCATATCACATCGCACTTTCTTGCCTTGTATTGTCTATTCTTTATCAAAGTGAACAGTAAACACTCTGTGAAGTGAAGAATCAAAAGAAGATGTCAAATTAGGGGGGCATGGAAAGCCCATTGCTTGAGAAAGCTCCAGTAAATTTGCAAAGAGAAGAAATACGTGCTTGTGCGAAGAACTAGACGCCAAAAACATCAATCAAAGCTTGCATGGATAAAATCTTTGGGGGGCAAGGAGAATATAAGGTCCAATTAAAAATAGCTAAATCTTTGCAAAAAGGAAGAACAAAAGAATGGAACATTAGAACTCTCAAAAGAATGAAGATGCAAAAGACAAAAGACTAATCCAGCTAAAAGAGTTGAAGCCAGGGTAAAGACCCGACCTCCAATGGATAAAGACCCATGTTTCAAGGATAAAGACCCAATCTCAAAGGATGAAGATCCATTTGCAAGGGTGAAGACCGATGTCAAAAGATGAAGATTCATTTTCAAGGATGAAGACTCGATCTCAAAGGATGAAGATCCATTTTGAGGGTGAAAAACCACAATGCATAGAAAAACTGGAGCAGTCAGATTTCTCAAATGATAAAAGGTTAGTCAAACTCAATCTCGGGTCCAAGCACCCATTCTCGGGTCCAAGCACTCAAATCAATTCAAGCTTGGGTCCAAGTACCCAAATCAAATCAATTTAGGGTCGAGTATCCCAACCCAGTTTAGGATCGAGTATCCAAAATCAAGTTTAGGATCGAGAATCCGAACCCAATTTAGGATCAGTATCCCAATCCAGTTAGGATAGAGTATCCCAATCCAGTTCAAGATCGAGTATCCAAAGCCAGTTAGGATCGAGTATCCAAATCAAGTTTAGGATCGAGTATCCGAATCCAATTTTGGATCGAGTATCCCAATCCAATTTAGGATTGAGAATCCAAATCCATTTTAGGATCGAGTATCCAAATCTAGTTAGGATCGAGTATCCAAATCAAGTTAGGATCGAGTATCCCAATCCAATTTAGGATCGAGTATCCAAATCCATTTAGGATCGAGTATCCAAATCCAGTTCCAGTTTAGGATCGAGTATCCAAGTCTAGTTTAGGATTGAGTATCCAAATCCATTTAGGATTGAGTATCCAAATCTAGTTTAGGATCGAGTATCCAAAACCAGTTTAGGATCAAGTATCCCAATCCAGTTTAGGATCGAGTATCCAAAGCCAATTTAGGATCGAGTATCCAAATCCATTTAGGATCGAGTATCCAAATCCAGTTTAGGATCATCCAAATCCAGTTTAGGATCGAGTATCCAAATCTAGTTAGGATCGAGTATCCAAATCCAATTTAGGATCGAGTATCCAAATCCGATTTAGGATAGAGTATCCAAATCCAGTTAGGATCGAGTATCCCAATCAAGTTTAGGATCGAGTATCCGAATCCAAGTTAGGATTGAGTATCCAAATCAAGTTAGGATCGAGTATCCCAATCCAATTTAGGATCGAGTATCCAAATCCAGATAGGATCGAGTATCCAAGTCTAGTTTAGGATCGAGTGTCCAAATCTCTCGGGTCCAGAACCCAAAACCTCAAAAATTAAGTCTTATTGCTTTTCACTCTCTTTCACTAAGGTTTCAGATCATTCAAGCAGGGGGCAAACTGTAGACCCTTAATTTTTTACCCAATCCGGTCCAATATGTTTTATTTAGTCTAAAATGATTTTTGTTGTCTAATTGGTCCAAAATAATTTTTATTAAATAATATTTACTTTAGTATCTAATTTTTATTAATAAAAAATAAAAGTCAAAAAATAAAGATAAAAATAAAAATCATAGTCGAAAAAATTGGAGACGAAAAATCGTCGCGCGGGCCCGTGGGCATTTCTCCCGCAGGAATTTCCTGTGGGCGACGCCCTAGCCCGCCCACTACCGCAGTTTTCTGCGGTAGTTTTTTTCGGCAACTCAATTTTTTCGACGTAAATTTTTTAAAACCTAATTCAATTAGGTTTCGGTTTCTTTTTTTTTATTAATATTACTTGCCTTAACTAATTAGGAATAAACTACATAAACCACTATAAATAAGGACCAAAGGAAATTAAATTAGAGAGGCCGAAAACCAACAGGGACTTGAAAATTTCAAACCAAATCAAGGAAGGAAAAGGAACAATTCAATTCAATTTTTTCTGGAACAGCAGGGACACAATTTAAGCAATTCAAAGGCAGCAATTGTCTTTGTTCTTCTTCATCCAAGAAGAATTTTTTTTGGAGAATCAACAAAAGGAGGTATGAGATTCTAATTTCTTTTTTTTTTTTCACAGTAGCTTAAACTAGGATTTTGTGTTTTTCAAAAGTTAAAATCTTAGAACTTTAATTTAGTTTTTCCAAAGTTAAAAGCACTAAAATGTTACTTTATTTTCCAAAAAGACTTAAAATTGTTATTTTTTCTTCTTAAAAATCTTAAAACTCTAATTGAACATATTTTTCAACAAAACTAGAATTTAATTCTGTTTCTTTTAAAATTTTAAACTTGGTTCTATTTCTTCCAAAAAAAATCATAAAAAACATTTTTTCTATTTATAAAAACTTCAATCCGTTTGTTTAAATTCATAAAACCTCATGAAATCATCAAATTTTCTTTTTAAATCCTAATTCAAATTCATCACCCGAGACCCTAATTCTAAAACACTAAAACTCTAATTCAACTTTTAAACCTAAAATAGTAAACCCTAACTCCTTTAAAACCTTAAACCTTAATTTTTTCTAAGCCCTAATCCTTTAAAACATTAAAAACCATAAAAACACAAATACTTTAAATTTACATAGTAGCTTGAAATCACCATTTAAAACCATTGAATCAAAAGTATTTTAAAGTATCTAAAACCCTAGTTTCATGATTTCACCATTCAAACATTAATTTAGTTAATCAAAGAGTCTTACCAACCTTTTAAAACATAAAACCCTAATCTATTTTAATTCCAAAAAAAAGTCACAGTAGTTATAATTGGATTTTTATTTGCTTTATTTAATTCTATACTTGATTATGCTTTGATTTATCTCTTGTGCTTTAATTTATTTAATTTCAATACTTGATTTATTTAATTTATCATGGATGGATGTTTATTTTATATTTTGATTGATAGCTTTGATGAATGATTATTTATTCTTACCAATTAATTAAGATTTCCAAATGTTGTAAGAGGTATGTTTCCACTTGGTGGGTACCTCATTTGTTAAATGTCATGTAATTTAATTTGCTTTTCTATTTTAGAACCAGTGTAAAGGGCATGTTTCTACCTTTTGGTGGGTGTCCTATCTAGGCATGTGATGTAAGGATATGTTTCCATCCTTGGATGGGTGTCCATTTATTTGCTTTGTTTGAACATTACTTTGATTTTAATATAATGATGCTTTCTTTTAATTATTGTGTGTAATATGGATAAAATTATTATATTTAAGAATTTTATAATATTAAGACCTATAAAGGAGGCCAGTTCCAATGAACCGGGCGTTGTGGGGGTGCTGGGCCATTTCTCACCTTCCCCACACGTACCCAACTTTCTGAACCCATTAGGGGTTGGGGATTCCTTAGGAATCAAGTCATCCACCCCTTTCTTTTTTCCCGGCCCGTCCAGGTGGCGACTCCATTTTCTCCGAACTTAGGTCCGTGTTCTCTAAGGCCCTGAGCCTAAACAGTGCCGAAGTCACAAGAACCATTCCACCGGGAGTGGGGGCAAAAATCCCCGCTCACAAAGGGATAAAGATCCAATTTTAAAGGGTGAAGGCCCAAAGTTCAAAGGATGAAGATCCATTTCCAATGGATAAAGACCCGACCTCAAGGGTGAAGACCCGATCTCCAAGGATGAAGATCCATTTATAAGGGTGAAGACCCAAAGTCTAAAGGATGAAGATCCATTTTCAATGGTGAAGACCTGATGTCAAAAGATGAAGATTTATTTTCAAGGATGAAGACCCGATCTCAAAGGATGAAGATCCATTTTGAGGGTGAAAAACCACAATGCATAGAATAACCGGAGCAGTCAAATTTCTCAAATGATAAAAAGGTCAGTCAAACTCAATCTCGGGTCCCAGCACCCATTCTCGGGTCCAAGTACCCAAATCAATTCAAGCTAGGGTCCAAGTACCCAATCTCGGGTCCAAGCACCCATTCTCGGGTCCAAGTCCCCAAATCAATTCAAGCTTGGGTCCAAGAACCCAAATTCAAATCAAGTGTAGGATCGAGTATCCGAACCCAATTTAGGATCGAGTATCCAAATCCAGTTAGGATCGAGTATCCGAACCCAATTTAGGATCGAGTATCCCAATCCAGTTTAGGATAGAGTATCCAAATCCAAAATCAAGTTTAGGATCGAGTATCTGAACCCAATTTAAGATCAAGTATCCCTATCTAGTTTAGGATCGAGTATCCAAATCCAAAATCAAGTTTAGGATCGAGTATCCGAACCCAATTTAGGATCGAGTATCCCAATCCAATTTAGGATCGAGTATCTAAAGCCAATTTAGGATCGAGTATCCAAATCCAGTTAGGATCGAGTATCTAAAGCCAATATAGGATCGAGTATCCAAATCCAGTTAGGATCGAGTATCCGAACTCAATTTAGGATCGAGTATCCCAGTCCAAATCCAGTTAGGATCAAGTATCCGAATCCAGCTAGGTTTGAGTATCCGAGTCTAGTTTAGGATAGAGTATCCAAATCTCTCGGGTCCAAAACCCAAAATACCCTTAGGTCCATAACCTAGAATCTCTTCTAAGTCCAGAACTTAGCTCGGGTCCAGAACCCAAATTTTTCCCTTAGGTCCAGGACCTAGAATTATTCTTGAGTCCAGAACTCGAACCGGGTCTAGAACCCAAATTTTTCTTAGGTCAAGAACCTAGAATTATTCTTGAGTTCAGAACTCGAACTGGGTCCAGAACCCAAATTTTTCCTTAGGTTAAGAACCTAGAATCATCCTTGAGTCTAGAACTCGAACCGGGTCCAGAACCCAAATTTTTCTTTAGGTCCAGAACCTAGAATCATCCTTGAGTCCAGAACTTGAACTGGGTCCAGAACCCAAATTTTCCTTAGGTCGAGAACCTAGAATTATCCTTAAGTCCAGAACTCGAACTGGGTCTAGAACCCAAATTTTCCTTAGGTCTAGAACCTAAAATTTATCTTTGAGTCCAGAACTCAAACCGAGTCCAGAACCCAAAACCTCAACCATCTCAAAAATTAAGTCTTATTGCTTTTCATTCTCTTTCACTAAAGTTTTAGATTTTTCAAGCAGGGGACAAACTGTAGACCCTTAATTTTTCACCCAATTCGGTCCAATATGTTTTATTTAGTCCAAAATGATTTTGTTGTCTAATTGGTCCAAAATAATTTTTGTTAAATAATTTTTTTCTTTAGTATCTAATTTTTATTAATAAAAAATAAAAATAAACAAATAAAAGTCAAAAAATAAAAATAAAAATAAAAATTGGAGTCGGAAAAATCGGCAATGAAAAAATCATCGCGCGGGCCCGTGGGTATTTCGCCCGCAGAAAAAATCTGCGGGTGAAATAGCTTTTCTATTTCACTCGTAGGATTTTCCTGTGAGCAAAATAGCTCACACTATTAAGCCCGCAGCCCGCCCCTGCCGCAATTTCCTATGGCAAAATTTTTTTGCCAGCGCATTTTTTCTTGCGGTAATTTTTTTCGGCTGCGCAATTTTTCCGACGCAAATTTTTTGAAACCTAATTCAATTAGGTTTTGGTTTCTTTTTTTTATTAATATTACTTGCCGTGACTAATTAGGAATAAACCACATCAAACCACTATAAATAAGGACTAAAGGCAATTAAATTTAGGGTGGGCCGAAAACCAACATAAGCTTGGAAAATTTGAAACCAAATCAGGGAAGGAAAAGGAGCAATTCAATTTCTTTTTTTCTGGAAAAGCAAGGACACGATTTAAGCAATTCAAAGGCAATAATTGTCTTTGTTCTTGTTCATCCAAGAAGAATTAGTTTTTGAGAATCAATAAAAGGAGGTATGTATTAAATTCATTTTTGTTTTATTTTTTCACAGTAGCTAAAACTAGGATTTTATGTTTCTCAAAAGTTAAAATCTTAGAACTTTAATTTAGTTTTCCAAAGTTAAAAATACTAATACGTTACTTTATTTTCCAAAAAGACTTAAAATTGTTATTTTTACCTCTTCAAAATCTTAAAACCTTAATTAAACATCTTTTTCAACAAAACCAATATTTTATTCTATTTCTTTCAAAACTTTAAACTAGGTTCTGTTTCTTCCAAAAAACCATAAAAAACATCTTTTCTATTTATAAAAACTTCAATCCATTTGTTTAAATTCATAAAACCTCATGAAATCATCAAATTGTCTTTCTAAACCCTAATTCAAATTCATCACCCGAGCCCTAATTCTAAAACAGTAAAACCCTAATTCAACTTCTAAACCTAAAATATTAAACTCCAACTCCTTTAAAACCTTAAACCCTAACTTTTTCTAAACCCTGATCCTTTAAAATTTTAAAAACCATAAAAGTATAAACACTTTAATTTTACACAGTAGCTTGAAATCATCATTTAAAACCATGAATCAAAAGTATTTTAAAGTGTCTAAAACCCTAGTTTCATGATTTCACCATTCAAATATTAATTTAGTTAATCAAAGAGTCTTACCAACCTTTTAAAACATAAAACCCTAATCTATTTTAATTCCATCAAAAGTCACAGTAGCTATAATTGGACTTTTATTTGCTTTATTTAATTCTATACTTGATTATGCTTTGATTTATCTCTTATGCTTTAATTTATTTAATTTCAATACTTGATTTATTTAATTTATCATGGATGGATGTTTATTTTATATTTTGATTAATAGCTTTGATGAATGATTTATTTATGATGAATGATTATTTACTTTTATCAATTAATTTAGATTTTCAAAAGTTGTAAGAGGTATGTTTCCACTTGGTGGGTACCTCATTAGTTAAATATCATGTAATTTAATTTGTTTTTCTTTTTTAGAACCAATGTAAAGGGCATGTTTCTACCTTTCGGAGGGTGTCCTATCTAGGCATGTTATGTAAGGACATGTTTCCATCTTCGGATGGGTGTCCATTTATTTGTTTTGTTTTTGTTTGGACATTGCTTTGATTTTAATATAATGATGCTTTCTTTTTATTGTGTGTAGTATGGATAATATTGTTATATTTAAGAATCTTATAATATTAAAGACCTGTAAAGGAGGCTGGTTCCAATGAACCGGGCGTTGTGAAGGTGCTGTGCCATTTCTCACCTTCCCCACACGTACCCAACTTTTCGAACCCATTAGGGGGTTGGGGATTCCTTAGGAATCAAGTCATCCACCCCTTTCTTTTTCCCGGCCCGTCCGGGTGGCGACTCCATTTTCTCCAGACTTAGGTCCATGTTCTCTAAGGCCCCGAGCCTAAACAGTGCCGAAGTCGCAAGAACCATTCCATCGGGAGTGGGGGCAAAAATTCCGGTCACAGGACCTCCTCATCTTGTTCAAATAGTTTGTCAATTTCATGCATCTCTTCAATTTTTTGTTTCTTCTCAAATTTCTTTTCTAGGTCCGCAATCATCTTCTCAACATCAGAAGTTTAAGTTTTCTTCACACACAGCTGATCTTTCAACAATCTTTGGTTCTTTCTTCTTGTCTTGAAGATCTTGGAAGTATTGAGTCCAATCGTTATCATCATCAATGATTACCTTATCATCATCAAAAGCCACTTCACCAACTTTAGCCTTCCCCTTATCTTTCCTGGTGCTTACGGATGCTTCGGCATTGTTCCCGAACATTGTAGTCATTTGATTTTTCATGATCTCAGCTAGGGCCCCTTTAGTTCTTCCATTTTAGCATTGAGGGCATTGTCCACCATTCTTTGAATTTGTTCAGGCTCCATTTATTTTGGTGAAAAAGTGATTTAGTCGTTGCTAGATTCTTCATCTCCGGCGTAGGTCGAATTGTCGTAAGCTTTTGAACTATTGTAATCCAGGGCTGTGAGCCAAAAAGGATTAATGATATGTCATGTGATGCATCTATGCACAAACAATAAACAAACAAGGATAAATAGGACGTTCCTTCCAGCCTTATAACATCCACATACGGATGGCGAGTCTCTTTACCTAGGCATATGGTTAACAAAACACCAACATGGGGTATCTTGTTTTCAAATATTTTTCTCGGACGTTTCAACCAATAGTTATATTTTCAAAAATGGAAATAAGTTCATGATAATTCCCATTAATTAGGCTTTAATCCATCCAATCAACTAGAGTAGCTTTTATGCTATATTGGATTAAAACTAAATTAAGATGTTTATTATAAATAGATTTCTCACTTGAAAAGTAACTAATGATTCATGCCAAAAATAAGCTAATTCTTAGTATAAACTAGGCTCACAATTGATTTTTGTTATTTCTATAATTGACCTAAATAATTTGTAAGCTCTTTCAAAAGATTATGAAAATAATTTTGTTTCTAAGCCCATTGTAAAAATATTTTAGAAAAAATGGATTTTGGGCTTTGTACTTGGGTTATGAGAAAATAATTTTTGATTTGTTTTTTAGAAAAGTTTTATGTCCAAAGACCATTTTAAAAAGTTTTGAAAATAGCTTTGGTCTTTTGGACTTAAAAGAAAATTTTATTTTGAGCTTACAATGTACTTAGGTCATATTAGAAAAAGAACAAACCAAATAAGCCATGATTTAAACCAAGATAAATTAACCATGGTCAAAGAACAAGCATTTGGGGTAAAAACCTAAGGAAAGTAACTAGGCCAATTACATGAGCTTTAGTCTTTGGGTTAAAAGGCTTAGGTTCCCATAGCAAGTATATACCAAAAGGTTCAAAGCTATGAGTGGTCATTCCATGCTCAATCTCCATAACTTGAGTAAAAGTATGGTATCCCTTACATAACACAACACGGGTAACACGGGTGTCCTAACTCACCCACACGATGCAATCTAATATGATGCAATGGATAATATCATGATAAGAAATAATAGAATAATATAAAGATTAATGGAATCAACTTCTCTTTTCCCCAGTGGAGTCACCACTATGAGTGGAAATTTTTGCCTCCACTCCTGGTGGAATGGTTCTTGCGATTTCGGCACTGTTTAGGCTCGGGGCCTTAGAGAACACGGGCCTAAGCCCGGAGAAAATGGAGTCACCACCCGGATGGGCTAGGAAAAAGAAAGGGGTGAATGACTCGATTCCTAAGGAATTTCCAACTTCAAAAAGTTGGGTACTTGTGGGGAAGGTGAGAAATGGCCAGCACCCCTACAATGCCCGGTTCATTAGAACCGACCTCCTTTGCAATTCTTAATATTATAAAATTCTTAAATATAATAATAGTATCCATACTACATGCAACAATTAAAATAAAGCATCATTATATTAAAATCAAAGCAATGTCCAAACAAAATAAGTAAATAGACACCCATCCCAGGATGAAAACATGTCCTTACATCGTCCATATCTAAAACTAAATAGGACACCCATCGAAATGTGGAAACATGTCCTTTACGTTGGTCCAAAATATAAAAGCAATTTAAATTACATGATGCTTAATACATGAGGTACCCAACATATGGAAACATACCTCTTTCAAATTTTTGAAATCAAAACAAATCAATAAAAGTAAACACCCATTCATTATAAACAAATCAAATATCAAAATTAAATAAATCAATCATCAAAACATATAATAAACTATATAATCTAATTAAAATTAAATAAAGTAATAAATGTATAAATTTAGTGTTTACATCTTAAAATAAGGTTTTATAATTTTTATTACTAAATTAGGGCTTTGGAAAAAAGAAAGTTAAATACACAGACTCATAATGCACAAATAAATATTGACCCCTTCGACGAGCCCATACAGCAGTCCCGCCGTTGGTTGAAACTAGCTTTTAGGGTTGTAGGTTATGGTGTTGAAAATTAAGATTTTAGGGTTTAAGATTTAGAAAATAGGGTTTTGGAATTGGAAGAAATAAGCTACTGTAAATCTTAGAAAAATTGAATTGATTATGGTTTTGAGAAAACATATTATTGTTTTGTGATTTTAGAAAAGTATAATTAGGGTTTTAGATTTCAAAAATATGTTTTACATGTATTAAGGTATTAGTGTTTTGAAAATAGTTTTTAGGGTTTCAAATAGAGTTTGGATGATAAGTAGAATAATTGATCATCTATTCCACATTTAAACAATTAATCCAATTTGAATGATGAAGCTACTATAACGATAAGCAATGAAATAGTGATTCAAACCTCTGTTGTTGGTTCCACCACAATCTTTGAATTCTGGTTGAACAATAATAAAGACGGTGTAGGCTGCCTTTGATGGATTGTTGTTCCTTACTCATTGCCTCTTACTCCTTCAAGGTTCTCTTTTTTGGCCAAAAAAATCCAAAAGTCCAAAGTCCGATAAAAAAATTTAGATCCCCTTTCATTTTGTTTCTTTAATGTGGTATTTATAAGAAAAAATAAAAACCTAATACTAATTGGCTAAGGAAATAAAAATGTTTTAGGAAACAAAATTAAAAACCAAGTAGAATAGGTTTTGGCAAAATCGCGCATGGGTCGGGAGTGCTAAAGTGCTCTGGCGAAGAAGTTCTGTGGGCGCTGGGCGTGGGCCAGCCAATTCGTCTCCCGCGATGAAAAATTTTCGTCACTGATTCTTCCGTCATCGATTTTTATTTATTATTTATTATCCTTTTTATTATTACTTTTTATTTTTATTAAAAATAAATATTATAAAAAATTATTAAAATAAATATTATTTAATTAAAACACCACAAAAAATTTTTGGACTGTTTAAAAATATCGCATTGGATTGGATAAAAAATTAAGGGTCTACAGTACCCACTTTTGTTGCTCCACTTAGACATCACATGGTTCGATTTGTCTTATAGAATAGGGATTGACCCCTCATTTTTCATTTCATCTTTATTAGTGGACTTGTTCCTTGTAATGTTGCTTTTCCCTTCTTCTTTATGTCAATGGGAGATGCCTCATTAGCATTGTTGATGATCTCCAGAATTTCAATCAATTGGGTTTTCATAATTTTAGCCAATTGATCTTGTAGCTCAGCCATCCTAGCTTTGACAACCTCATCGACTATATCCCTTAGCTGGTTTGCATCCATCCTCCTAATGAAGCACTTGAATCAAAATCAATGTTATAGGTGGTGTTATGCTTCTGAACTGCTGTACTCCAGGTCTGCAAGCCAGAAAGGATGAATGCCATGCAATGTGTGTATGCATGTATGCATAAGTAACAAACAAACAAAGATAATCAGGAAGTTCCTTCCAACCTTATAACTTCTAAACACAAATGGCAAGTCTCTTTTTCTATGTACGTGGTCAATAAAATATCAACATGGGATATTCTATTTTCAAAAAATTTCCTCGAACGGTTTAACCAATAGTTGTATTTTCTAATATAGAAGTTGGTCAATGATAATTCCTATTAATTAGGCTTTAATCCATTGAATCAACCAAAAATAGCTTTTATGCTATATTAGATTAAAATAAAATTAAGAGGTTTATCATAAATGGATTTCCTATTTGAAAAAACAACTAATAATTCATGCCAAAAATAAGCCCATGATTAATTATTCTTGGTATAAATTAAGCCCACAATTAATTTTTCGTATTGCATAATTGAACTAAATAGTTTGTAAGCTCATTCGAAAGGGAAAATAATTTTGTTTCAAAGCCCATTGTAAAAAATGCTTGTTTTAAAATGAATTTTAGGCTTTATATTTGGGTCATGAGGTAGAAAAGAATTTTTTTGACTCATTTTAGAAAAATTTTAGGTCCAAAGGCCATCTTGAAAATTTTGAAAATAGTTTTGATCTTTTGGATTTAAAGGAAAATTTTATTTTAAGCTTACAATATAATTAGGTCATATTAGAAAAAGAACAAACCAAATAGGCCATGGTTCAAACTAAGATATTATCAATCATAGTCAAACAACAAGTATTTGGGTAAAAACCTAAGGAAAGTAGCTAGACCAATTACATGAGCTTTAGTCTTTGGGTTGAAAGCTTAGGTTCCCATAGCAAGTATATACCAAAAGGTACAAGGCTATGAGTTGTTATGCCATGCTCGATCTCCATACCTTGAGTGAAAGTATGGTATCCCTCACATAACACAACATGTGTTACACAGGCATCCTAACATATGCACACAATGTAATCTAAATGATGCAATGGACAATGTTATAGTAAGAAAGAATAAAATAATAGAAAGACCAACAGAATCAACTTCTCTTATCCCCAGTGAAGTCGCCACTGTGAGCGGGGATTTTCGCCCCCACTCCCATATGGAATGGAATGGTTCTTGCGACTTTGGCACGATTAGGCTCAGGGTCTTAAAGAACACGGGCCTAAACTCAGAGAAAATGGAGTCGCCACCCTAATGGACTTGGAAAAAGAAAGGGGTGGATGACTCAATTCTTAAGGAATCCTCAACCCCTTAATAGATTCAGAAAGTTGGGTATGTGTGGGAAGGTGAGAATAACCCAGCACCCCCACATAATTCAATTAAACAAGTAAATCATATCATCCATCATCAATGATCCATCATAAACAAGTAATGATATATCAATAATTAAATTTATAGTTCCACCATTGTACTAGGGTTAAATTGAAAAATTAGTGTTTCTAAGCTACATAAAGATTAAAAATGTAAAATTGTAGTTTTAAACCTAGAGCTAGGGTTTGATTATTAATAGTAAGATTAATCCAAATTAATACACAATTTGGCAAGGTTTAGGGTTTAAGAAAATAATGGCAGGACATCTGTTAATACTATTATCTCTTTTAATTCAAATCTATGGCCTATTATGGATGATTTACATAGTCAGTTTATAAATAACATAATTCAATAGAATGATTATTAAGAGAAATCAATTGAATTAATTTAAAGAAGGAATCAAACCTATGTTGATTGGCTCTATCAAATATAATATGTTGAACCAAACTTGCTAATCCACTGTCTGAGTCAACTTATTTTTGGCCGAGTGGGACAATTGCTACTGCCTCTTGATATGTTTGATATGTCTTGGATTTTTTGTGTTTTGGTTTTTTGGATCCTAGATGCACTCTTTGTTTTTTTTCTAAAAGATGATTAATGTCTCCTTTTTCAATTCCCAGTAGTCGTCCCTCATTTCTTTGTTGTTGCCTGTATTTATAAGGAGCATATTAGGTCAACATTAGTACGTAAACTGAGCTTAATCATAATTTTCAATTTCAACATGGCTCAGATTCAGCCTAAAAATAGGAATCATGTCGAATTAACCCATCCATATCGAATTAAACCTTGTTTAATTTGATATGGACCAATTAAATACCCCATATCAAATTGGATTAAATCCAATTCGACATGGATGTCTGTCCATATTGAATTGGATGTCCAATGCGACATGGACATTGTCCTTATTGATTTGGACTTGATCTAATTCGATATAGACAATCCATATCAAATTGGGCAAGCCCAATTCGACATGGCATGATCCACACCGAACCTAACACATTCTTATCTCGAATCAGACCTAATTTTGGCTTAAAAAATTAAACCAGCTTATTTTAGGCCTAATAAAATTAAACCAATCTAATTAAAGGCTTTAAAATAGGTTTAAGCCATTAAGAATGGACTGAACTTGACTAGGCCTTCCTTAATTAGGATCGGACTAGCTTAGGGCCAAAATCAAGGGTCTACACGATCCTAAATGATAAGAAGGTGGTCCATTTTATCCAAGCTAACTTCTTTTGTTGGTTTGGAGAACCATTTGAGATTGTTTTAGACAACGGATCTCATTTTCAAAAGGAGGTCGCAACTTTGCTAATAAGGCAAAAGGTCTAGCACCATAGGTATTCTCCATATCACCTATAAACTAAAGGGGCAGTTGAATCAGCGAGTAAGACATTTAAAACCATTCTACAGAAGATGGTGGATCACCACAAAAATTGGCTTGAACAAGTGCCATTGCCTTATGGGAGTATAGAACTTCCATTCACACACCGATAAGGGCAACATTTTACTCGCTAGTTTGTGGCATGGAAGCAATCCTACCAATTGAGATGGAAATTCAATCAGCCTGAGTCCTTCAAGAAAGTTAGCTCACTAAAACAGAATGGGCCAAGGGCTATTTCGAGTAATTAAATGTTATTGATGAAATAAGAATGGATGCTTTGTACAAAACACAAGGTGAATTAAGGTCTACATGAAGGACATTTGGTTTTAAAGGAAATTAGGGCCCCCATACATGATCCTAGAGGAAAATTTTGGCCCAACTGGGTAAGCCTATATTTGCTTAAAAAGATCCTATTAAGAGAGGCCACAATCTTAACCAATATATAAGGAGTTGAGTTCTCTAGCCCATGCAATCTTGACTAGCTAAAGTGATACTTTACTTGGAGGTCTTCAAACACAGAACTACATGGACTTGATTCTCTAAAAAAAATATTAAGCTGGAAAACCTAAAAGAGGCAGCTTAGGCAAAAATTAAACTCGCTAAGCTGAAAACCTAAAAAAGGTGGCTTAAACAAAAGTTAGAATAGCTCAACAAGTTGAAAATCTACAAAGGCAACTCAAGAAAAAGTAAGAACAAAAATAAATGAAAGACGCATAGGAATCCCTTCTTGGGTCTAGTCCAAAACATTAAAGCAATAACATCTCATTCAAGAAATAAGAAATCACAAAAAATGTTCCATGATGCTCAATTCTAAAAACCAAAAGCCATAAAGATTCCTAACCAAAGTCCATGTCATCAAAAATTTAAAACTAAAATTCGATGTCTCTTTTTAAAAAAAATCAAAACCAAAGTCATGTCATCTAAAAATAAAAAACAAAGTCCATGTTAACCAAAAAAGGTCAAAATCATAAGCCGATCATAAAGGTAGTTGCCTCGTCAGTACCATCAGCCTCCAACTCAATCACTAATACAAAGTGTGGTCTCTTTTCTATAGGCTAGACTATAGTAATGAACGAATCTCTATAACTTTCCAAGATGCTAGTCTGCCTAGATGGATGTACTATATGAAACCCTTAGGCGCAGCCATTTAATATCGCTCGGGAAGAAGCAGCATTGATAATAGTCAAGGCACGTGCAATCCCATCAGGAGGGATACTCTGTGAATGACCCATCTGATGTAAGATCTAAGTCCCATAATAAAAAGTCTACATAGATAGCCCGAGGAGACATACCACTTTGTATCCGAAACTCATAGGCATGAAGGATCTAATCTAATACTAAGCACAATACCAAAGTATCTCATCCAGGTCAAGATTCAAAAGCCAAGAACTCCATGCCCTCTCAGAATCATTATTCACAAGTATCTGCCTAGTTATGCAGGAAAAGGGTAAATAAGGAAACCTAGCTAGCATAGCCATAACCTGAAGGTGGTCCCTCAGCCATACCTAATTGAATTCAAGCCTCAAATTTTATTTTAAAAAAAAAAGAAGAAGAAGAAGCAAATTTACTTGCATAAGCACTAATGTCATTTACCACTCCCCATCCACATTATAAACCCTATCAAGGCTCATAATAGTCTCAACAAGGAGTAAAGTAGCAATCGATCTAGAATCCTTTATCAGCAGAGTCAATGGAGTAAGTTTGGTCATCCCCAAGCTAGGGTCTCCAACAAATAGAAAGCCACTCACTAAACAAAAAGTCAAAGCCCCTAATCTCAATCTTTGCCTAACCTGGTCCTCACTATCATCCCAAAACTCAACCTTCAAGACACACAAGTTCACCCTATCTCCTTCCACCATCGTCAAATCATGATCATTGCTCAAAGAAAATAACCTTTGAAAATCCCAAAAATATCCCACTCAGTGCTCGAGAATAACTAGAACTGTCTCAGTGTTATAATTAAGGATAGCACTAAACTCCACAAAAGTAGGACATATCTCCTCCTTCATGGCTCCAAATTGAAAGACATGGTCCTCAGGATTCTAAATCTCAGACAGGCTATCAGAAAAGTCCTAATCAACTCACATGTCCCTAAGAGTCATAACTGGGGCAATCCTATATCTTCCTAAATTTATCTTGTCCACTTTGTCCCGCTGAATGGTCCACAGGTGGAGAGAATGACTAAAGTAAGGCTCCATAGCTTTAAAAATAGTTAAAAGAAGGCTCAGAATAGCTTAAAACAACCTAAAATGGCTCAAAATGACCCAGAAAATAGTCTAAAACAGCTCAAAATAGCTAAAATATAGTTTAGGGAGGCTCAAAATAGCCGTTGCTAATTAATGAGCCCTGAATCATAAATATTTTGATTAGATGGTATAATTTAATAGGTTGGTCCTGACTATAGACCCTTGATTTTGGCCCTGACTAGTCCATTGCTAATTAATGAGGCCTAAGTCATAAACCTTTTTATTAGAAGGTATAATTTAATAGGATTGTTGAATCTTTAAAACCCTAAAGAGGTTTATTTTTAAGGTTTAGTTGAGTCTAATTCAATGTTAGGGCATTTTGAGGTGTATCCAAGTTAAACTGGGCCTCCCAATTCAATATGGAACAGTCCATATCGAATTGGGATGCCCCAATTCAATATGGGATAGTCCCATATCGAATTGGGACCTTCCCAATTCGATATGGGACCTTAGTTTCTCTTCCATATTGAATTTGGAGGCCCCAATTTCAATATAGGAGAGTCCCATATCGAATTGGGACCTTCCCAATTCGATATGGAACCTTAGTTTGGCTCCCATATCAAATTGTGAAGCCCCAATTCGATATGGGGAGGTCCCATATCAAATTGGGCCTTCCCTAATTTGATATAGAGCTTAATAATTTTGATTCCATGTTGGATTAGAAGATAGGAGAGTCTAACGTGATCTTGGTTTGCCACGAATTTAAGTAGTTTTAAATCGATATGCTTTAGGGAAACCATTTGAAAATAGGAAGTTAATACTCGATTTTAACCTACTATATTCTTCTATAAATACTGGATTAAAGAAGAGCAATGATTATCAACTATTAGCAACCTTCATAATGGATTAGCAACCATTGAGAACACAGTATTAAGCACGGAGTAACATCTTGAATAAGAAAAAGAAAAGTAATGATTAAACATAGAGAACATTATCAAACAAGGCAGTGGCTTACTGTCTTTGTTTTATTCAACAAAGAGTTTCAGGTTGGTGCAGGCAAGAGTATTGTATCAACTTTTAATTTTGGTGGAATCTGCAAACGGAGGTGTGTCTTTCTAATTTAATTTGTTTAAGCTTACGGTGAGTTAACTTGTTATTATTTCATCCATCAAACTGTCTTTGTTTAAAGTTAATTCTTTTAACTTTTAATTTATATACAAATATATAGTAAGCATACTAGCCTCTGTTTATTGTTTGCTTGGCCAATAACTCATCCCATTAAATCACCATAGTACTAGAATTATTCACACAATGTCTTATACATCCAGTAGCCAAATCACATATAAGTTTTCATGAAAAATCCATGTCACAATAGTTTTTAAGTCTTCTTCAATAAAACCCTAATTTGTTCATTTAATTTTCTGAAACAGTAAAATCCTAGTTTTTTAAATCTAAACCCTCAAAACCCTAATTTTATTTAAGAAACCCTAAATAAAGTGTAAACCCTATATTTATATATCTATTGCTTTACTTAAGTTTGGATGCATGCTTATTATATGTCTTGATAGATGATTTATTTTTTTATTTGATTTTATAATGAATGCTCAAATGTTTGTTTATTGATTTATTTTTAGTTTCAAGAAATTGTAAGAGGTATGTTTTCATGTTATGGGTACCTCGTTTGTTAGGTCTCATATAATTTAATTTATTTAAGTTTTGGATTAATATAAAGGATACGTTTCTATCAATTGGTGGGTATCCTATTTTATTTATTTTCTTTTGGACATTAGACAATTGTAAAGGCATGTTTCCATCCGTAGATGGGTGCCTATTCATTTATTTTGTTTGAACTTGTTGTGATTTTAATAAAGTGATTATTTATTTTTATGATTACATGTAGTATGGATAATATCATTATATTTAGGAGTTTAATATTATTTAGACCTAAAAGGGAGGCTGGTTCCAATGAACCGGGTGATGTGGGGGTACTGGGTCATTCTCACATTCCCCACGCATACCTAACTTTTCAAACCCAATAAGGGGTTGGGAATTCCTTAGGAATTAAGTCATCCACCCCTTTCTTTTTCCCAGCCCGTCCAAGTGGCGACTCCATTTTCTCTGGGTTTAGATCCATGTTCTCTAAGGCCCTGAGTCTAACAATGCCAAAGTCACAAGAACTATTCCATATAGGAGTGGGGTGAAAATCCCCGCTTATAGAGACCAGTAGACCTATACACAAAATTGATTAGATAAAAGTTTATTGAAATAAATAATGTAATGCTGAACACCTACCTCATCAGCATTGAGGTTGTTAAAGGTAGATCTCAAACTCCTAAAATTAAGGGAAAGGGAGCAGGACTAGTTACTCCTTACCTAGTGGCGACTAATAGGAAATGCATCCAATTGTGGGTTCCATAAAATGGGGGCTCAAGAAGGGTAAATACTTATAAGCCCACAGCTGCAAAATAAATAGCACAAAGCCAACTCAAGATACAAGGGAAACAAGGTAAGTTAAAAAAGCAATACCTCTTAAATGATGTATGTCCCAAAGATCAAGTGCACATCACCTCAGGACAACCTCCCCGTCTCTTAATACATGGTGCAACAAAACACCACCTCAATCATACTAAAAAATATAGGTGATATCCTCCGAACTCAGTAAGATACTAGGGTTAATGGTGTCCCTCCTTGTGTGCCAAAAGGATAACCCTAGGATCAAAAGAAGAAGTGAGCACACAACTGGATTCGAAGAGTTTAGAAAAATCACATCATTCCATCCCAAAGTATTTCTAATATAAGATTTCAGCCAACCTCGGATAATGCATTAATAAGTCATATTTAGAATTTCACTAAAAAGACTCATGATGTACTAGTCTAACAAATTTTGCCAGTTGGGAACAAGGTCCAAGGCTCGGGCTCTGAAATGTATCCCAGTTAGGAAATGAAGATTTAGTGGCATCACAGTCAGCTTACTATAAAAAAAGTGAAAGGTATTGGTAGAATCCCACCACCTCTCTTCCAAAGCCCTCAAAAGAGAGTGGTTCACTTGCACTAAGCTACCTAATGTCAAGAAGTCAAGAAAACCAGTAGGAGCCAACAAGTCCTTAACCTCAGGGCTTGGGTAAATCAAGAAAGGTTAGAGCAACCACCCCATAGCTTCAGTTGGCCATGACGATGGTATATCAAGTAAGTAATATCTTTAAAAAATTAATTAAAATTGTATTTACAAAAATGGCAATGAGAAGGGTATTCTTGTTTTGCAAGTTAGCACAAGCAAAAATAAGCATGCACAAAATTTTAGGCAAAATGAAAATATAAAAAGTTTTGGGCCAAAAGTGTAAATAACTAAAGTTTTAGGTTAAGGACCAAAATACCTAAATAACCAGAGTCTGGGAGGCATGAATGTGGGAATCCACCAATAGATCTTCAACATCCAACAGTTCCATAGCATCAGGAGATGGAGAGGAAGACATCTTTCAAAAGCAAAGGGAAGAATTTAGAGAGATAAGCTCTAAGAAGAGAGAGAGAGAGAGAGAGAGAGAGAG
The DNA here is from genome assembly GCA_947685225.1 of Garcia nutans. NCBI lineage: Eukaryota > Viridiplantae > Streptophyta > Magnoliopsida > Malpighiales > Euphorbiaceae > Garcia > Garcia nutans. The sequence goes on from CANTUV010000013.1 coordinate 9,048,485, forward strand.
AGAGAGAAAGCTCAAATGAGCATTTCATACCCCTATATATAGAGGGGCTAAGGACCTGATTCCAATTCAATAGACAAATGCACTCCAAATTCAGTTCTATCATATTTAGACCACCCGTAGCAGCAATGTCAACTCAAGTCAATCATCATAAGTCCAGTCACCCCTAGCATTACAAACAAACTACAGACATGGCATTTGATAAGTCAACTATGGTAGTCTTGCAACAATACTCATGCCAGTGGAATAACTCCATATGCTCCATAAGCCTAAGAGAACTTGGCAAAACAAGTTTGCTCCTTCTAATTTACACCCGGTTCACATTATCATGTCTGTTATACAACACATAACTCATGCGATGGGGGGAAGCTGCAAACCCCCTATTTTTACACTCGAGATGAAGAGCAATGATAACGGTTCTAATTCCACTTAAATTACTTGAATAGGATTTTGAATGGGCCCAATGACTATGCCGGCATAACAGGCATGGCTGCCTCACCAAAGACTATGTTTTAATCGTGTATGGACACGTATTTAAGTAGAAAATCCAACTTTTTGTATTTCTCCTATAAATAAAGGATCTTTTTCTCTTCAAAAATACACATGAAGACCACCCTGAGGCTGTTATACAAAATTTTTTTCTTAACTCTTTCTCTAAAAAATTAATTTTCCTTCAATTAAATTTCTCTCAATTAATCTCTTCTCTCATTCAAATCAAGAAATTTCATCAAGCACAATGTGGAATTAGGGAATGGAAAAGTTATTCAGCCTCTCATCAAGTCAATCAAAAGGAGATCTCCGAAGGCAATTTCCTAATCTTATCCTCCTTTCAATTCAGTAAAATAACAAAGCTAATGTAACACCCCTACATCCGATACATGCACACTACATTCACCACACAGTAATATACATGCACTGAACATAGGGATGCTACGACTTTCCTTAACATTCAAATCATTTTAAAAGATACTATAACCTTTATAATATTATATATTATAGAAAATAAGTAGTTAACTTGTAATACAAAACAAAGTAGATATAGATACATTTAATTAATACGCAGCGGAATTTATAAAATAATTACATATATGAAAGCATTTAAATCCATATTTACAAATATACATTTATTCACATTATAAACAATACTTTACAAAATATAAAGAAGTTATACATGATTGGCAGCTTTCTCTGATCTTTAAGTCCCAAAATAACCTCTTCAATTTCTACTCTCACTCGGTCTCGAGGAGCTCTCAGGTTCAACTCTGTTACCTGCGCGATCAACACTATCGCGCTAAGCCAACGGCTTAGTAGTACAAAATATGCCAACATTATGCTTAATACAATGCAATGCCACACATATTATTAAGAAAGGCAACAACATAGGTGAAAAGCTAACATCACACCTTTGCATTTCACAAATCATAATCATATAAGCATAACCCATTCCAACACAACATTATAGATGGAGAGCTATCAACATATCTTTATATTTCATAAACCACACATATATAAACATATTACATTTCAACATTTTTTTTCCATATACCTTATTAGTCAATCATTTTACCATTCATGACTCACATTAAACAAAGACAAGCATGGGCTCAAAACACACTAATATGCCATTCAATTTTCAGAGTTAATGCTTTGGTTTTTGTTATCACATTAATCATATCATAAACCCAACTAGGCTTCAAGGATTAGGTTCAACCAAGCTTCAAGGGGAACAAAGCATGCTAAGTATCAACCCAACTTGGCTTCAAGAACCAACCCAACCTAGCTTCAAGGGATGTAACATGTAACACCCCTTCCCAACCTACATGTGTAAGTCGAGTAGAGGCGCCACACTATCCTAATGTTGCTACCAATTTACTTAGTCAAATTTTAATTCTGATTTTTACAGAAATTTTGCCATAGTTCCGCCTAGAAATTTGGATCCCAAGTGTCGTCAAAACTTATTTTTCTGATTTTTGAAAACATTTTTCACATACCAATGTGAATAAGAATACCATCAAATTTAATGCACTCCCAATGAATCCACCTTATACCCTCAACTACAAACCTGCACGAAGAGTTCACACTTCTAATATAACATAAAGTAAAGATTTATGATTATTACATACTACTAACATACAATTATAACATAGAAAATCTTTTTTATATTTATTCATATACATGCCACAACTATCGACTCATAATGGAACTAAAAGATCTACCCCTGAGATTTGCTGTGGTCTGGTCGTTGCTTCCCCAAGATTTATCTACTGCTCCGAACCTACGAGTCAAGGAAAACTTAACTCGCTGAGCGTTGTCGCTCAGTGGGTACTTTACCAATAAAAATAAAAGTAGTACATGAAAGTATTCGAAGTAAAAAGGAAATAATAAAATCAACAATCAACCAACATTATACCAATAGAAATCGTGATACATTCAGTATGATATGCTTTCAATAATGTAAAATCATAATTCAAATTCATTTGCATTATATAGTTCAACGAAAAATAATATGTCTTTGATCCAGGCTCTACTGGTATATAGGGAACCATAGTGATAAGGCAGTGGCCCTCACCACTGTAACATAGGTGGCCCTCACCACCGATATCAAATCACAGGAATGGCCCTCACCATCCTGGTTATAACCAATGGCCCTCACCATTGGCCCCCAATGGCCCTCACCATTGAGTTCAGATCATATCAATTCAATCACAATATCAAGCAGTACTGCATAAGTTAGTATAGTGCACCATACCCTTATCTACCACTCCCACTATCCAGTAGAGCAAAAAGGTTAAAATGATTCAATTTAAGTCTCAAACCTCATTTTAGAATGATTCGCGAAATCATTTTAAATTTCCATCGCACTTTGCCATTTATGCCGCGCAACACATTCTTTAGTCAAACCATTCCCCTTTTTCGCATATTTAACATCCACAATAAACACATCAAACATTTCAAAGCATTCCACAAAATATCACAAATTGACCAAATAAATAGTGTTGCGGTGAGACAAATCGGCAACGCAAAATGGCATGACCAAATGAATAGTAAAATCTGGGTTTTCGTCAAAATTTCAGTCCACTTCAGTCATGCATTTGACCAAGTAAATGATCTTATTTTTAGCTGAAATTTTACAGAAAACTTATTTCATATGTTGACTAATTTCATGTAAAATTTCGTTGAAAAATTCATTCATTTGCTGCCTCAAACGATTGCCACAAAAAGGTCCAGAAAGCTGTCTTTTTGGGACCATTTCGGCCCAAACACATGAAATGCATAGGATAGTTTATTTTTCTTTTGCAAATCAATATTAAGGCTTCTTTAATGGTAAAGTGAAGATTCAAACACTTCCCTTTGACAACTTTTGCATGTTTAACTCAAATCAATATATTTAAGCATCAACAACAAAACTTTCATAAACCAAAGTTTGTAAAGCATCAAACCAAAATTTATTATTCAAAAGTAAAGTACCAAACCTTATTTCTTTAACTCCTCTTGGCTTTTCCTTCTTCTCCTTCTTTAATTCTTTATTTCTCCTTCAATCAATTCAAGATACAACATAAACCTTAGAATTTCAAAATAATAAATTATCCTCTATTTCTTTTCCAACCGAAACCCCTAATCCAACCTTATTAATCTTTCTACATCTTGATTCTTCCATTTAATCAATTAATCTCATCACTTACTTAATATTATTATTATGTTTTTCAATTCCATATAAGACTCTAATTCCCAATCTTCCAATAAATATATAACTACCTAAAACTAATACTAAAATTAAAGTCTACACACTTAAAAACCTTAGAACTTACCTTAAAAATCAAAGTTTGAAGAAACTTGGAAGTCCCTTGGTATTTTCTTTTGTTGGCCGAATTTGGTGAGTGGAAAAGAGAGAATTTGCTCTTCATATCACCTATATTTATATACAAAGGAAGTGATGATCACCTTGACCACTTGTCCACTTTTTCTCTTTCTTCATTTATTACACATTTATTACATATGCTAAATGTTCTCTTTTGATTGGCCAACCTTTGATTTTTATAACTTCCTTTTTCCTTTACTTCTTTCCACTTGTCTCTTTTCCCATTGGATCTCATAAAGTTGTCCCGGGTTACTCATCCGGTCCCGACACGAAACCGGGCCCACATTACGTTCCGGCGATTAATCGATCATATCTTTTAAACCGTATAGTTCCATGAGTCAAACTATATATAGTTTTGATCCTCTCGACCTCTACTTTCTATTTATAAGGTCTATTTTAGGTTTCTAAGTCATTTTGAAAAATTACCGATAAGCCCTCAACTTTTTACAAAATTCCCTTTTGGTCCTATTTTTGCTCGGGTTTTCTCCGGCTTCGTTTCTACTGACGATCATTTCATATTTAACCTCTCGCCATTCTCTACGTACTCACGTCTTTATTTCCTACCCTAAATTCATGTATAACTTTAATTGATAATGACCAAAATGCCCTTAGTCAACATTTCTTCATTTTTCTTTAACGGGACATTTCCTGGAAAAACTGTTACACGTCGTTGCGATCCGATTTTTCTCTACATTCCATTTTTGGAATCTGTTATATGCACTATTAAGAACATCCGGTGCAACTTTCTTTGAAATTACATCTACGTCCCCAACTTTATTAAAAATTACAATTATGTCCCTTTTGTCATACAACCTTATCTAGGGCTGTTATCAAGAATTATCTTCTCCTTTTCCCTACTCTCGCTATGCACGTGTCTACACTGCATAAATGCAGTAGGCGGATGTGACATAACATCTCAATTAGGCGTCAAGGATTCAATCCAACCTAACTTCAAGAGATTGTTACCATTATTAGGCATGCCACCAACAACAAACTCTGAAAATGGAATAACACATTAGCCACACAATTCAATTATTATTTAATTATCATTTCCATTCTCAATTCTCATCATCATTTAGGCAACATGCCTTATTTCTTTCAATTGCATCATCATAGCCAATCACAATGGTTTTACATCTTACTATATCTCAAATCACATTGATCCATTCATCACTCAAGTATACATAATCAATGGTATTGCACATACTTTTTCAATGATCATCATTTATATATATACATAACAATTTACATTATTCATGGATTTAGAATCTTCCACATACATTTGTTTGTATCATTATTGTTTAAAGTGTGTTTAAAGTGTTTATGTTTAGGTTTAGGTACAAAAATACCTTTGGAGAATCAAACCAATGCAAGAAGAACAAAGAATAGAAACATTAACTAACACATTTGAGGGACACGGCCAAGCTTGTGGCCGTGTCTCTCATCACAAATTTGGCTGTAGCAAACACATGCATAGGACACGGCCGTGTCTCTCCAAAATCAATCCAATACGGCCCAATTTTCCTTGGCTTGGCCGTGTCTCTCATGAATTGGCCGTGTCTCTCCTTGCTTTTGGCCGTGTCACTCATGAATTGAAACCCTAATCATGTCCAAGTCTCCTTTGGTTGCACTCAATTACATTATACACAACATAACTTAATTTAAATGAATGTAATCAATGTTCTAAACACATATTCATCATAATTTGCACATTAACAACACATCAACAATACCTTTAATCATCTACCATTTCAAAACCCTAACCCAAATATCACTCTTAACTTATCATCTTCCAACCAAAACCAACATCAATCCAACCTTTACAACTTATAATCAATCTCAACACTTATAAACTCATTTCAAACACACCTATTCATAATCTCAACACATCACAACCCACCTCCATCATAACTTCAAAAATAACAAAGATAAACAAGAGAGTACTTACCTTAAATGAAGAAATTTCACAAATCTTTAACCAACTCCTTTGATTTCTCCTTCGATTTGATTTTAGAAATCAAACTTTCCTCTTGCTCCTTTTGTCTTGACAAGGTTCGGCCACCAAAGAAGAAGAAAAGAAATTGAAGAAGCAAAGTCAACCTCTTCCTCTCTTTAAACCTACACCAAGCAATTCCAAAAGAAAATTACCTTAATACCCTTTTTCATTTAACTTAACTTTTGTCAATTGTTTGCCCATTATAGTAATTTCACATATCACATAAAAATATCCTCTCCTATTGACCCCTCATATTGACTTATGTATATGTTATTTATATTAACATATATACAACATATACCTTCCATTTACACCATCATTTCCTTTGCAAAAACATATATACATTGATCCAAATCAAACAACAATTATATTTAAAACTTCTAGGGCATACATTGGGGTATTACAATTCTCCCCCTCTAAAAAGAAATTTCATCCTCGAAATTACCTGATATCAAGTCTGAAACAACTGAGGATATTGATCTCGCATGGTTTGCTCACGTTCCCAAGCTGCTTCTTCTTTTGCATGATTCTTCCACAAAATCTTCACAAGTGGCACTTTCTTATTTCTCAATTCTTTCACTTCACGTGCCAAGATAGCAACTGGTTCCTCTTCAAACGTCAGATCCTGACTCACTTCGATTGATTCAATTGGCAAAATATGAGATGGATCCGATCTGTACTTCCTCAACATAGAAACATGGAATACATTATGGATACGATCCAACTCAGGTGGCAAAGCAAGCCGATAAGCAACTGGCCCAACTCTTTCTAAAACTTCATACGGTCCAATGAAACGAGGACTTAATTTCCCTTTCTGACCAAACCTCAAAATCTTCTTCCAAGGAGACACTTTCAAAAACACTTTATCTCCCACATTATACTCAATGTCTCTCCTCTTCAAATCTGAATAAGATTTTTGTCGGTCTGAAGCTGCTTTCAATTTATCTCGAATCATTTTCACTTTCTCTTCAGTATCCTTAATCAAATCAGGCCCAATCAACTTACCGTCTCCAAGTTCACTCCAACATAGAGGTGTCCTACACCGTCTACCATACAATGCTTCGAAAGGTGCCATACCAATGCTGGATTGGTGACTGTTGTTGTAAGCAAATTCAACAAGTGGTAGAAATCCATCCCAACTTCCAGAGAAATCAATGACACAGCTTCTCAACATGTCCTCAATAATCTGTATCACTCGCTCTGACTGCCCATCTGTCTGCGGATGAAAAGCAGTGCTGAAGTGCAGTCGAGAACCCAAAGCACCCTGTAAACTCTTCCAAAATCTTGAAGTAAACCGGGGATCTCGAACAGACACTATAGAAATTGGGATACCATGCAACTTTACAATTTCATAGATATACAGCTCATCTAATTTCTCCAAAGAATAATCCATCCGAACCGGAAGGAAATGAGCTGTCTTAGTCAATCTATCCACAATCACCCAAATAGCATCATGTTTCCTTTGTGTCAATGGAAGACCAGACACAAAATCCATTGTCACTTTCTCCCATTTCCATTCAGGCACTGACAAAGGTTGAAGTAACCCGGTTGGAACTTGATGCTCTGCTTTTACCTTTTGACATGTGAGACATCTGGATACAAACTCCGCTATGTCTCTCTTCATACCGAACCACCAGTAATGTTGCTTCAAATCATGATACATATTGGTATTGCCCGGATGCATAGCAAATACTGACTGATGTGCTTCTTCTAAAATAATCCTTCTCAAATCAGCATCATCAGGTACACACAATCTGTTCTTAAACCAGAGACTCCCATCATCTCTCACAATAAAATCTTGACTCTTTCCACTCTGGGAATCTGAAACAATCTTTTGAACCTTCTCATCAACCAACTGAGCCTCTTTAATCTGATCCAACAAAACTGGTTTCAATTGCAACTGTGCCAATAATGCACCATCATCACAAGATACAAAACTGGTATGCAATGCTCTCAACTCAACCAGCAACGAGAGTGAATAAACAGTCAAACCTGCTAAAGACTTCCGACTCAAGGCATCAGCAACAACATTTGCTTTACCTGGATGATAATCAATCAAACAGTCGTAGTCTTTAATCAATTCCAACCATCTCCTCTGTCGAAGATTAAGCTCTTTCTGAACCCCCAAATATTTCAAACTTTTATGGTCAGTATAGATGAAACACTTCTCCCCAAACAAATAATGTCGCCAAATCATCAATGCAAACACAATGGCTGCCAACTCTAAATCATGGGTCGGATAATTGAGCTCATGCGGTTTCAATTGTTGAGAAGCATAAGCTATAACTTTCCCTTCTTGCATCAGAACACAACCCAAACCACTATGTGAAGCATCACTGTAGATCACATATGGTTTGCCTTCCACAGGTAAAGTAAGAACAGGCGCTTGAGTCAACCTTTCTCTTAACTGTTCAAAACTAGCCTGACACTGATCCGTCCACTGAAATCTAACTCCCTTTCGAAGTAATCTGGTGAGTGGAGTAGTTATCAAAGAAAAATCTTTCACAAACCGTCGGTAATAACCTGCCAAACCCAGAAAACTTCTAACTTCAGTCACAGAATTTGGTGGACTCCAATTCAGAATAGCTTCAACTTTACTCAGATCAACTCTAATACCTTCTACTGAAACTATATGACCGAGAAAAGTAACTTGGTCAAGCCAAAACTCACACTTTGATAGTTTAGCAAACAATTGCTTCTCTCTCAAGATTTGCAGCTGTGAACCTCGATTTCCACCCGAAAAGGATTCGGGAGAACGTTCACTTGTTGTCGGGAGTCACCACTCAGTTTATTTTGTCCGAAGGGAAAAGCTAAGAAAACCCTTGTCTGACTCCAATTAACGCATCCAATGTAAAGGCTTCTAATCTACGAACCCAAGGAGGATTCGGGGACTATGTCATGTATTTGATTAATTTGCCAAATAAGAAATGATTCCAAAAGAAAAATAGAAAGGAAGAAGAAGAGATGGTTGATAAATTGTGGACTTGCTATTTGGGGTGAATCCCAAATATGCCTACATACTCTCGTTTTTATGAGAGATCAAAGCCCATGTAGTTCGGAAAAGCCTATTTAAAGACAATTATGCATTTATGCATGTGTGTGTGTATGCTTTGTGCATTGTCGGGCTCTTTGCCAAAAATTGTGTGATTTTGAGCACTTGGTGCAAAATTTGATTAAATTTGGGTACTTGGTACCAAAAAGAATGCAATTTAGGCTCCATGCCCCAAAAATTAATTGATTCGTGACTTAATGTCGAAGTTTTGATTGATTAGTTAATTAGGTCTTAGACCTAAAAGGATTAAGTCTTTGACCAAAAAGAAATTAAGAAGAAAGTGGAATGCTTAATGTATCCTTGAATTGACAAAAATGAATTAAGATATTACTTTGTTTATGATTTTCCCACTTCTAAGTTCCAGATCTTGTTCTCTCAGAATATGCTCCTTGCTTCCTGTAACACGCTCCAAAAGCCAACCCCCTTTTCTGAGGATCGAAAGCCTTTTTATAGATAAAATTTCGGACTGGACGGCGGTCGGACCACCGGATCTGGCGGTCGGACCGCCGCGGTTCACGGTCGAACCACCGCGATTGGCGGTCGGACTGCCAAGCTTGGCGGTTCAGCCCTCAAAAAATCTCCCGATTTTCGTTCAAACTGATTTTCTGGGAGCTGTGGACCTCCAAAAATTATTCCGAGGCCATATCCGTGATCGTTGCATTGCTCCGGACATTTCAAGTACCATGAAGACATACTTTTGGTGGATTCTGCTGTGGTCACCCGGTCTGGCTTGGTCACTTGCAGTCTAAGAAAATCGGCTTTCCGAGCCTCAAAATTCAAGTGTTCACAATTGCCCCCCACTGGGGTCCATAAAAATGATTTATGGAGCACAGTGGTCATTAGAAATGAGAATTTTGAGCGAGGTGTAAAAAGACCCGCGTTTTCATCTTTTCCTTATAAATAGGCTCATTTCAAATCAATTTTCATTTGCTTTACTCTTTCTTTCTCTTTTCTTTCCTTTCCTTTGAACTTTCTTTCAACAATGGATTTCACTGGCTTTGAAGACTTCGAGATCCCACTCCCTCCTTGCAATCTTTTACTTGAGGAGGAGAAGCATAGCTCTCGGACCGGCTGCTATGAGGTAAGTACCTTCCTCTTTACTTATCTAGTATGCATGTTTAGGAATTTTATTTATTTCTAGTAAGGAAATTAGAAACAAATTTTTATGAATCTTTCCTTTACATATACTAGTAATGAATCAAGGGTAATACCAAGTTTCACCATGTTCTGCCATCAGTAATTATTTCTAGTAAAGAACTTAGAAATAATCTTCTAGGAAGTCACACCCGGCTGGGGATAGAACTTAAATTCTCCTGAAGTTCCCCCCTAAGTTATCCACAATAATGAATTTTTTTTTTAGGACACTGCGATTAGGATATCCACTGCCGAGAGACCCATGAGCACTATTTCGGCTTACATTCTTGAGGCCGGTCATCCGGTGGGGGATCTTATCAGACCTGCTTTCCTCCACCATTTGAGGACTATAGATGCGGGCAGGGATATCCACAGGGAGTTGATCTGCGCGCTGGCTGAACGATGGTGGCCCACTACTGATACCTTCCATTTTACTTGGGGGGAGATGACGATGACACCTACCGACTTTTCCGTCATTTCTGGGATTCCCTTCGACGTTGAGATGGTGGAGTACTACAATGACTGGCGGTATGACATCTCTTCAGCTGACATGGTCACTCTGATTGGGGTTGACTATCCTCGACATCAGGCACCCCGCTGCATTCAACGAAGGTGGCTAGTAGAGCAGGCGCCAGCCATCTATACTGGCTATGAGGTAGGCGATCTTACAGCTGATCAGGTGGTCAGGTTCACCCTGATATTCCTATTTGCTAGCTCCTTCTTAGCAAACAGGAAGGACGCAGTGAATCTCAATGTGCTGAAGAGTCTAACCGACCTGACGCAACTTTGGACATATGATTGGGCCAGCATGATGCTGTGTAAATTGTATGATGACATGTCAGACCTCTGCTATACCCGCATTACTCCATGTGGCCTGTACTACTTCTGGGAGGTAATGTAAAGAACATTTCCTTCACCTTACATGCACCGACTCTGATATTTTCTTCATTTTTCCAGACTTGGGCTTACGAGTACTTTCCTGATGCCGCCCCCTTTCTTCGTGAGCCACTTGCCCCTGTAGATCCTCTTTCTCCCATTGCTTGGAGGTGGTATAAAGAGAGGATAGTAGTACCAAAGAGGAAGCTTCCTATCAGAGAGCTGAGATCGTTCTTTGACAGCTGCTCAATGAACTCGGTAAATATTTTCTCCTCATCCTTATTTATTGTATTAGAGAAAATGATTCACTAACATAATAAATTTTTACAGGTAGCATTTACAGCGATGTCTAGCCGGTTGGCAGAGTGGATTGCTCAAGATCACAGCTTTCAGTGATCCCAGTTCCTAACTCACCGTCAATTCATACTTCCCCATCCAGAGTATCGACGATACTATCTCGCTGAGAGAGTGACTTTCCAGATTGTTGGCTTCCGTACATCTCCCTCGGACCCCCCTAAAGACATGCTATCTCTGACGCTTCTGCCTATTTCAGCGTCTCAGTATGAGGGCTATCCCTTTGAATCGGCCCTTGCCCCGGAAGAGGAAGATTATGATTTCTACTGTCTTCAGCGACTAATGCCACGCATTGGGGCACGGTTCGATTCTGTGCCACCTTACCGGTCCTCCCACTCTTCGGCCCCCACTTCCAGCACCCAGGGAGAGGATCCCTCTTCGAGCTGGCGAGCTGACAGACCTTCTTCCTCTAGGGCTGGGGCATCCACTTTCAGGGCTGGATCATCACGTACCGGAGCAAGCAGCAGTTCATCATACTTGAGGCCTCCTCATCCGTCCTTGCGGCTATCCGTCCTTGCGGCTACTGGTCAATTGGACCCTGCTTTAGCCGACTTGAGGCTGCCATATGTTGTTCATTATCATGCACCTGATGGTTTGGTGAGCCGACCAATTAGTGCAGAGATTGCACCCTATCGGAGCCTTGTTCACATCACTCAGGTATATCCTTTTAGAACTTTTCATGAAAAGGATTCATAAAAGTCTCTTGAAATTGATTGCGATTGTCCTTTTTTACAGGTACCTGAGGGCCTAGTTGCTGAAATGGCGGCAATGATCACTGCTTTCTCGGATGAGCTGACAGGTGCTTGGACTGATGCTGCTTATGAGAGACCGAACAGGCCGCAAAGACGGAGAGCCCGGCGCTGAATTCTCACATTTGTCTTGGACTATATTTGTAGTATTTGAATTATTCTTGCTCTGTACTTTGTACTTTTCATATTTTCCTCCTGTCATTTGAACTTAAATATAAACCTGCAGTAATTTGTTAGTATTAACAACAAATATGTATGAATGATGTTTTTTTTTTGTTTTCTTTTTTTTTTTTAGAAATCTATTTTTAAAAATAAATTCCTGAAATAACCCCAAAAATATTACCTAAAATAATCTAAACAGGGTCAAAACACAAGAATTTCATAAAATAAAATAAAAAATAAGATAAAAATAAAATAAAATAAAATAAAAATAACAAAAATGAGAATCGAAATCGTTCGGCGGGTCGACCACCATGGGGAGCGGTCGAACTGCTCGGTCGGCGGTCGAACTGCTCGGCCGGCGGTCGAGCCGCCGATTCCGGCGGTTTGACTGCCGACCCGGCGGTCGGACCGCCGGGGAGACGTCGGGGGCAGTATATGTATACGAAAAAAAAAAACAAAATTTTGAGTGTATTTTCAGCAAGAAACATATTTTTCACTGCAGGACTTTTTTTATTTCCCACAACAATGAATCCTCTTTTTAACCACGTGATGCATAACTGGACCAAGAGCCTCCACAATGTTGAAAGGATCAATATGGGAAGGTATGGACTGAAAGCCATTGCTACCCTTAGAGGTGTAGTTGTGGATTGGGATTTCTTGAATGCTTGTATTAAATTTTGGGATCCTCAAGCTCACGTTTTCAGATTTGGTGCTCGAATGGAGGAAATGTGTCCTCTTTTTGAGGAGTTTTGCTCAATCATTGGATGTGACCCCAATGCCCCTCTTGTAAGGCATGAGGTCCAAGTTGGTTATGTGGGATCTTTTCAGAGACTTTTCAACTTTAGCAGGCCTCAAGCTCAAGCTATGATCATGGATGGGAGTAAGGCGATGCTGCTTCCCTTGATTGACGAATTCCTGACTGCTAACTTTGAAGATGAGGTTCAACTGAAGCACAGAATGTGGGCTTTCGTTTTCTGCCTGTTCGCCGGGTTTCTTTTCAATCGTGATCCCGGCTTTGGAGATTTGAAGCTTTGTCCCATGGTCAGGCAGATGGAAGAACTTAACTGCATCGGTGGTATGATTCTGGCTGAGACTATTTAGAGTCTTGACAGAGCTGTGCTCGGGTTTGAGAGCTGGACTGTCACCCCGATCATTCTTCAGGTAATTTTGTCATACCTTTTGCTTCTTCTAATTTCATTGTCTCTCTTTTTTGTTTGTAAATGGAAAGGATCTATCTTTTCAGGTTTGGCTGAGAAACCATCTCCGAGTGGTTGCTGCTCCCAATGCCTTGACTTATAACCCTTCTCAGTATCGCACCAGGAGAATCCAGATTTCTTTTCCCTCAATGGCTAAGTGGGCTATCTGGTTGTTTGAGCTTGGACCAGAAGAATTGTTATGGTTCGTCCCTTGGTATAGAGTTCCTCGCTTCCTGGAGGCAAATGCAATGCACATGTAACACCCCTAGATCCCATACACGCACATTACATATCACCAAAATGTAATATACGTATATAGAACATAGGAATGCTACTATTTCTTTAAACCATTTAACTCTTTTATCAACCCTAAACCATTTTGTTCTTTTTGCACAATATATGATAGGTAGTATAATATTTAATTTGTAATAGAAATTGAAATGGATATAACATTTATTTAGAACGCAGCGGAAATTTATAAAACATTTACATATATAGAAATATCCAAATACAAGTTTACTATTACATATATATACATATACATTAAAATCATTCCTTTACAAAACATAAAGAAATTATACATGGTTGGCAGCACTGCTCTGATCTTTAAGCTCTAATGCAAAACCTCAGTGTCTAGACTCACTCTGTCTAGCGGAACTCTCGGGTTCTTCTCTAACACCTGCGCGATAAACACAATCGCGCTAAGCCAACGGCTTAGTAAAGCAACTACAATATCGATATGCTATGATGCAATACTCATATCACACAATCAAGTTCTATGCACAAAGCAAGTATATAATTCACTTCAATTCATACCATAGTCATCATAGTATCTCAAACCACAATCATGTTTCATAACATCATATCTTATCTTTACTCATAAGTTTCATCAAACAATAACCACATATAAACAAACACAAGCATTGGGCCCAAAACACATCTAATACGTTATTCAAGGTTCAGAGTCCCTGTTTTGATTCAATATCACAATCATCAAGCCCGTAGGCAATATATATCATATCTCTATCCATGGATAGTGTAACAGACCCAGTCTCTTGGACCATCAACCCATTAACATGAGGAGATCCTCAACCCGGCTAGACTGTTACAATTTTTCAAATGGAAGTGGTTTACGGGCCTCCCATTTCACCATCATTCCATATTCACATTTTTCAACTGAAATCGGCTTACGGGCCATCCCATTTCTCCTATCCAGTGATTCATATCATAATTTCCAATTGGAATCGGTTTACGGGCCATCCCATTTCACCTATCCAATGGTTCATAGGCATGCCATCAAAACAGGACTCTGAAAGTTGAATCAACATATTAGGCACACAAACATTTCATTTATTTCTTTCTCAATTCATTTCTCATTTCACAATTCACCATTCATTAGGCAACCATGCCTCAACTATTCCATTTGCATCATATTGGCCTAATCACAATGGCCTCACATATCATATAAATCATCATAAACAATCACAATGATTGTACACCAAATATCAATCACATTAAGGCAAATCATCACATCCTTCATATATAGTATCACATTACATTATCATATAGACAACTATACATTAACCATTTTACTTTCATCATGAACAATTAATCATATGGTTCCACACTTTACTACTCAAGTATACACAAACAATGATCTTAACATACATTCCACATTGCTTAACACAATATTAACAATATGCATCCACCATGCATTAATGCTTTTAACACCTTAACAGTCACATGTGTGTTAAGTTTCATCATCTTATAAATGAATGCAATAATGTAGTTGTACTTACCTTATGAACACTCACACAACTCTAAGCAATCCTTTCTTCCAAAGGTTCTACACTTTACAATTAGGGCAAACCACCTCTTCCAAAACCTAACCCAAAACAATAATGCAATACATCAATTTCTATATCATTTATCACTTATTAACCTTATCTAAGACCTTAAGAACACTAAATAAAACTCAACATCACTAACCAAAGCCCACGGCCGTGGCCACCTCACCCCCCACGGTCGTAGCTTTGAGAAGCAATCTGTCCAAAAATGTTACCTCCCCCACGGCCATGGCTCCCACAAGGCCACGGGCGTGGCATCCAAAGTGCTACTGCCCCTTTCCAAAATTATGTGTTCTTCACTTCCAAAACCAATAAACACCAACAACTCAAAGATCAACAAGAATAATCAATCAAACATAACATAAACAACACTTATCAACTCAAAACCCTAACTCAAACTCAACACAACCACTTCCAACATCACACCAACTTAACTTCTCATCTTACAAACAATATCAACACTCAAAATCACCCCATAAACAACCTTAATCAAACCATCATCAAATCAAAATCCAACTCAAGCAAAACTTCAAACATAACAAAAGAAAACAAGAGAAAACTTACCAAATAATGAAATTCCTTGAAAATCCAACTTGTAAATTTGAAACCTTCCTTCACTTTAAGCTAAAAACATCAAAATCTTCCTTTGCTCTCTTGCTTTCCCTTGTCTTTGGTGAGCCGGCCAACACCATGAAGAAGAAGAGAAGATGATGAAGAAAACACAAAGTCAACATTCATTAAATAGCCATCCAAAAGAAAATTACTATAATACCCTCAACCATTCAACTACACTTTTGTCATATATATACCCATTTAAGTAATTCCACAATAACAAAAGAAATATCTTCTTCCACTAACTCCAACACCTTGACTCTCCCTTTTGACCAACTTATATGTCATATATATTACCATATACACAACATATACATTTCTCTCTAAACCCTATTTCCTTAACAACTTAACATATACAATTAATCCAAATGAACAACAACAACAACAACAACAACCAAACTTCTAAGGCACAAATAGGGATATGACAATTCTCCCCCTCTAAAAAGAAATTTCGTCCTCGAAATTACCTGAAATCAACTCTGAAACAACTGAGGATACTGGCCTCGCATTGCTTGCTCACTCTCCCAAGTTGCCTCTTCTCTCCCATGATTCTTCCATAACACTTTCACAAGTGGCACTCTCTTGTTCCTCAACTCTTTCACTTCATGTGCCAAAATAGCAACTGGCTCTTCTTCAAATGTCAGATCCGGACTCACCTCAATAGATTCAACTGATAACACATGAGATGGGTCCGATCTGTACCTTCTCAACATAGAAACATGGAAGACATTATGAATTCGGTCCAAATCAGGTGGCAAAGCAAGCCGATAAGCAACTGGTCCCACTCTTTCTAAAACTTCATATGGCCCAATGAAATGAGGACTCATCTTCCCTTTCCGACCAAATCTTAAAATCTTTTTCCAAGGAGAAACTTTCAAAAATACTTTCTCTCCCACATTATACTCAATGTCTCTCCTTTTTAAATCCGCATAAGACTTCTGTCGATCTGAAGTTGCTTTCAATCTATCTCGAATCATTTTCACTTTATCTTCTGTTTCTTGAATCAAATCAGGACCAATTATCTTACTTTCACCAACTTCACTCCAACATAAAGGTGTCCTACACCTTCTCCCATACAGTGCTTCGAATGGTGCCATACCAATGCTCGATTGATGGCTGTTGTTATAGGCAAACTCCACAAGTGGCAAAAATCCGTCCCAACTTCCAGAGAAGTCAATAACACAACTTCTCAACATATCCTCTATAATCTGAATCACTCTCTCTGACTGTCCATCTGTCTGAGGATGGAAAGCAGCACTAAAGTGTAATCGAGAACCTAAAGCTCCATGCAAACTCTTCCAAAATCTTGAAGTGAACCTAGGATCTCGATCAGACACCAAAGAAATTGGGACTCCATGCAACTTCACAATCTCATGGATGTACAGCTCAGCCAACCTCTCAAGCGAATAATCCATCCGAACTGGAAGAAAATGAGCTGTCTTAGTCAGCCTATCAACAATCACCCAAATAGCATCATGCTTCTTCTGTGTCAAAGGCAAACCAGACACAAAGTCCATAGTCACTCTCTCCCACTTCCATTCAGGCACTGACAAAGGTTGAAGCAACCCCGTTGGAACTTGATGCTCAGCTTTCACCCTCTGACATGTAAGACATCTAGATACAAACTCTGCAATGTCTCTCTTCATACCGGACCACCAATAATGCTGTCTCAAATCATGGTACATCTTGGTACTGCCCGGATGCATGGCAAAAGCTGATTGGTGTGCTTCTTCTAAAATAATTTTTCTCAAATTATCATCATCAGGCACACACAATCTATTCTTGAACCACAAACTCCCATCATCTCTCACAACAAAATCTCGGCTCTCTCCCTGTCGACAAACTGACACAATCTTCTGAATTTTCTCATCAGTCAACTGAGCCTCCTTAATCTGATCTAACAGCACTGGCCTCACTTGCAATTGTGCCAACAATGCACCATCATCACAAAGTGTAAAGTTAGCATGCAACGCTCTCAACTCAACAAGCAACAAGAGCGAATAAGCAGTCAAACCTGCTAAAGACTTCCGACTTAAGGCATCTGCAACAACATTAGCCTTACCTGGATGATAATCAATCAAGCAGTCGTAGTCTTTAATTAACTCTAACCATCTTCTCTGCCGAAGATTTAGCTCCTTCTGAACACCCAAATACTTCAAACTTTTGTGATCAGTATAGATAAAACATTTCTCTCCATACAAATAATGTCACCAAATCTTTAAAGCAAACACAATAGCTGCTAACTCCAAGTCATGAGTCGGATAATTGAGCTCATGCGGCTTCAACTGACGAGAAGCATAAGCTATCACTTTACCCTCTTGCATCAACACACAACCCAAACCACTATGTGAAGCATCACTATAGATCACATATGGTTTGTCTTCCACAGGTAAAGTGAGAACAGGCGCTTGAGTCAACATCTCTTTCAACTGCTCAAAACTAGCTTGACATTGATCCGTCCACACAAATCTCACTCCCTTTCGAAGTAATCTGGTAAGTGGAGTAGCTATCAAAGAAAATCCTTTCACGAAGCGTCGATAATAGCCTGCCAATCCCAGAAAACTTCTAACTTCAGTCACAGTCTTCGGTGGACTCCAATTCAAAATAGCTTCAACTTTACTCGGGTCAACCCTAATGCCATCTGCTGACACAATATGACCGAGAAAAGCTACTTGATCAAGCCAGAATTCACACTTTGACAGCTTAGCAAATAACTGCTTCTCTCTCAAGATTTGTAACACAATCCTCAAATGCATGTCATGCTCTTCCTCATTCCGAGAATACACCAAAATATCATCTATAAACACCACCACAAACTGATCCAAATAGGGCCTAAACACCCTATTCATTAAATCCATGAAAGCGGCAGGTGCATTCGTCAAACCAAATGGCATTACCAAAAACTCATAATGCCCATACCTGGTTCGAAAAGCTGTCTTTGGCACATCCTCAGCTCTAACCCGCAATTGATGATACCCTGATCTCAAATCAATTTTAGAAAACACAGCGGCTCCCTTTAATTGATCAAAGAGATCATCGATTCTAGGCAAAGGGTATTTATTCTTGATAGTTATCTTGTTTAATTGCCTATAATCGATACACAATCTCATAGTACCATCTTTCTTCTTAACAAACAAAACAGGAGCTCCCCATGGCGACACACTATGGCGAATAAAACCCTTATCCAACAACTCCTGCAACTGCACCTTTAACTGTCTCAGTTCAACAGGTGCCATTCTATAAGGAGTAATAGAGATAGGAGTGGTACCTGGCAACAAGTCAATACCAAACTCCACCTCTCTCTCAGGAGGCAATCCTGGCAACTCCTCTGGAAAAACATCTGGAAACTCTAAAACTGTGGGAATGCTATCAAATTGAGAACCTACCACTCTGGTATCTAAGACATGAGCAAGATAGGCATCACACCCTTTTCTGATCATATTCCTAGCTGCAACAGCTGAAACAAACAAAGATGCAAGCTGTCTCTGCTCACTAGATACCAGCACCATTCTATCATCACTAGTTCTCAAAGTAACACACTTCTTCCTACAATCCACCACAGCTCCATGCCTAGACAGCCAATCCATGCCTAGAATCAAATCAAATTCTTTAAATGGCATCTCAATCAAATCACCACAAAACTTCTCATCCTGTACCACCACTGCACAATCTCTATGCACTTTACTAACAATCACACTATGCCCTAAAGGATTTGTCACCAACACATCAAATCCTAGGGACTCAGCATGCATTTCAGACACAGGCAACACTGATGCACTAATGTATGAATGTGTGGATCCAGGGTCAATCAAAGCAAGTACAGAAATGCCAAATAAAGAAAAAGTACCAGCTATGACTGCAGAAGCATCAGGCTGTCTTTGCATCACATAAACCCGCTGAGAAGGCCCAGCCTCACCTGGTCTGTCATCCCTGGGTGCAGATCCTCCTCTCTGACTATACCCAGATCTACCCCCTCGGCTGAAACCCCTGCTTCCTCGACCTCCTCTGCTAAAACTCTGCCGAGAAGCTGTAGATTCCACTGACCTCTGGTCCTGCATCTCAAGACACCCTCTAATGAAATGGTCAGGTGATCCACAACGAAAACACACTCCTGTTCTACCAATCCTCTGACAATTACCCACATGAACCTTACCACAAAGCTCACATGCCGGCGGAGTGGATCTCTGAATAAAGGGAGTCGGTGCACTAGCCACAGAAGCTGTAGGTCTTGATCTCTGTCTCTGAAACTGTCCTGACCTACTCATCGGCCTCTGACTCCTTCCCACTCTAGGAACAAAGCTCCCTCTGCCCCTCTTCACTGATGAAGACCCTGTCTCAAACTGGGGTCTTCTCACTCTAGTCTCTTCCTCAGATGCAGCTGCAATGCTTTGAGCTCTTTCCACACTCCGTGCTGCTGCCACAAGCTGAGAGAAATCATTATATCTGGATCCAGCCACATGACATATAAGAGAAGGCCTCAACCCCTCTTCGAATCTCCTACATCTGTCAATTTCATCGGATATAACGCCTCCCGCATAATGGCTTAATCGAATAAACTCCACTTCATATTCAGTTACTGTACGATGATCTTGTTTCAAACTCAAGAACTCCATTTTCTTCACATCCTTATACTCCCTAGGAGTATACTTCAATTCAAATTCCCTAAGGAAATCAGCATAGGTCAATGTGGGTGGATCATCCATGGCATGTGGTACAGTCTTCCACCAGTCATATGCATCCTTCTGCAATAATGACCTAGCATAATCAAACTTTTCCTCTGACGTGGCTTGCAACTGAATAAAAATTCTCTGAACTTTATCAAGCCACTGTTCTGCCACAGCTGGATCTATCGTACCCAGAAAATCCTCTGCCCCAAACTTCCTCAATTTATCATATTGTCTCACTGGTACCTGAGGCTGAGGTGGTGGTGGAGGTTGCACTGGTGCTTGTCTCATTGCTTCCATCATATGTCTAAACCAGACTGGTGGAACCTCATCACCTGCTGGTCTCCCAGACACTGAAACAGGTACCTCACCGGCTACCTCAACTCTAGCTCCCTCCCTACTCTCAACAGGAGCTATACTCTCTGCACTTCCCTCAACAGACTGTCGTGAATGGGAATCCATTACTACCTATATCTGCAAACACGACCAAATACACCTTATTAAAGATCAGAGGCTGCCAATACCAACATATATTTTATTCAAAACCAACTTTTAAAATCAAAATATTCTTTTTATTACATTTTACCTAGGTTGAAAATCTCAAACCTAGGCTCTGATACCAAAACAACTGTAACACCCCTAGATCCCATACACGCACATTACATATCACCAAAATGTAATATACGTATATAGAACATAGGAATGCTACTATTTCTTTAAACCATTTAACTCTTTTATCAACCCTAAACCATTTTGTTCTTTTTGCACAATATATGATAGGTAGTATAATATTTAATTTGTAATAGAAATTGAAATGGATATAACATTTATTTAGAACGCAGCGGAAATTTATAAAACATTTACATATATAGAAATATCCAAATACAAGTTTACTATTACATATATATACATATACATTAAAATCATTCCTTTACAAAACATAAAGAAATTATACATGGTTGGCAGCACTGCTCTGATCTTTAAGCTCTAATGCAAAACCTCAGTGTCTAGACTCACTCTGTCTAGCGGAACTCTCGGGTTCTTCTCTAACACCTGCGCGATAAACACAATCGCGCTAAGCCAACGGCTTAGTAAAGCAACTACAATATCGATATGCTATGATGCAATACTCATATCACACAATCAAGTTCTATGCACAAAGCAAGTATATAATTCACTTCAATTCATACCATAGTCATCATAGTATCTCAAACCACAATCATGTTTCATAACATCATATCTTATCTTTACTCATAAGTTTCATCAAACAATAACCACATATAAACAAACACAAGCATTGGGCCCAAAACACATCTAATACGTTATTCAAGGTTCAGAGTCCCTGTTTTGATTCAATATCACAATCATCAAGCCCGTAGGCAATATATATCATATCTCTATCCATGGATAGTGTAACAGACCCAGTCTCTTGGACCATCAACCCATTAACATGAGGAGATCCTCAACCCGGCTAGACTGTTACAATTTTTCAAATGGAAGTGGTTTACGGGCCTCCCATTTCACCATCATTCCATATTCACATTTTTCAACTGAAATCGGCTTACGGGCCATCCCATTTCTCCTATCCAGTGATTCATATCATAATTTCCAATTGGAATCGGTTTACGGGCCATCCCATTTCACCTATCCAATGGTTCATAGGCATGCCATCAAAACAGGACTCTGAAAGTTGAATCAACATATTAGGCACACAAACATTTCATTTATTTCTTTCTCAATTCATTTCTCATTTCACAATTCACCATTCATTAGGCAACCATGCCTCAACTATTCCATTTGCATCATATTGGCCTAATCACAATGGCCTCACATATCATATAAATCATCATAAACAATCACAATGATTGTACACCAAATATCAATCACATTAAGGCAAATCATCACATCCTTCATATATAGTATCACATTACATTATCATATAGACAACTATACATTAACCATTTTACTTTCATCATGAACAATTAATCATATGGTTCCACACTTTACTACTCAAGTATACACAAACAATGATCTTAACATACATTCCACATTGCTTAACACAATATTAACAATATGCATCCACCATGCATTAATGCTTTTAACACCTTAACAGTCACATGTGTGTTAAGTTTCATCATCTTATAAATGAATGCAATAATGTAGTTGTACTTACCTTATGAACACTCACACAACTCTAAGCAATCCTTTCTTCCAAAGGTTCTACACTTTACAATTAGGGCAAACCACCTCTTCCAAAACCTAACCCAAAACAATAATGCAATACATCAATTTCTATATCATTTATCACTTATTAACCTTATCTAAGACCTTAAGAACACTAAATAAAACTCAACATCACTAACCAAAGCCCACGGCTGTGGCCACCTCACCCCCCACGGTCGTGGCTTTGAGAAGCAATCTGTCCAAAAATGTTACCTCCCCCACGGCCATGGCTCCCACAAGGCCACGGGCGTGGCATCTAAAGTGCTACTGCCCCTTTCCAAAATTATGTGTTCTTCACTTCCAAAACCAATAAACACCAACAACTCAAAGATCAACAAGAATAATCAATCAAACATAACATAAACAACACTTATCAACTCAAAACCCTAACTCAAACTCAACACAACCACTTCCAACATCACACCAACTTAACTTCTCATCTTACAAACAATATCAACACTCAAAATCACCCCATAAACAACCTTAATCAAACCATCATCAAATCAAAATCCAACTCAAGCAAAACTTCAAACATAACAAAAGAAAACAAGAGAAAACTTACCAAATAATGAAATTCCTTGAAAATCCAACTTGTAAATTTGAAACCTTCCTTCACTTTAAGCTAAAAACATCAAAATCTTCCTTTGCTCTCTTGCTTTCCCTTGTCTTTGGTGAGCCGGCCAACACCATGAAGAAGAAGAGAAGATGATGAAGAAAACACAAAGTCAACATTCATTAAATAGCCATCCAAAAGAAAATTACTATAATACCCTCAACCATTCAACTACACTTTTGTCTTATATATACCCATTTAAGTAATTCCACAATAACAAAAGAAATATCTTCTTCCACTAACTCCAACACCTTGACTCTCCCTTTTGACCAACTTATATGTCATATATATTACCATATACACAACATATACATTTCTCTCTAAACCCTATTTCCTTAACAACTTAACATATACAATTAATCCAAATGAACAACAACAACAACAACAACAACAACAACCAAACTTCTAAGGCACAAATAGGGATATGACAGCACAACCATGTCTATCTCCTTGGTTTCACTCATAGCACATGGTATAGTGCTTCTCGGGTCCTCAGACAGATGGGGATTGATCAGAGAGTTCCTCTTCCTATTGGGCTTACCATTGCTTCCCCGATTACTCCCGGAGTTACTCGAGCTGTTCTACAGACTTGGGTTAGAGACCATCAGATGATCAGGCCTTTTGCTGAGCCTTCCCTTGTTCAGCCTACTCCGGAGTACAGAACCTGGTTTATAGTTGAAGTTTGGACCGTTGAAAAACCCAGGAGGTATGCCTTGCTGCAGGAGTTAGAGGAAGAGGAGGTGGTTCCACTTAGTGAGGAGAAGACAGCTGTCGTAGAGAGCTCCGGAACTAAGGAAGATACCGAAGACTCTGCCCCACGTAGGAGGCGTAGGATTTAGGCCCTAGGGTTGACTCTATTGTCTGTTTTTTTTTTTATTGGGTTGCCTTTTTACTTTTTTTTTTTTACATTTTGGGGTTATGACTTGACTTTTTGATTAGTTGGATATTTCATGGGATGAATGACACTTTTTGTAACAAATGATGAATGATTCTTAATGATTAACTTTTTGTTTGCCTTCCAAGCATTATCTACTTTATTTATTTGCTCTAATTTTTGCCTAAGTCATCCTTTTGGATTTTCAACTTAGCGAGCTCTTACCCATTCTTGCCTAAGCCGCCCTTTGTGGGTTTTCGACTTAGCAGGCCCCCACTATTGCCTAAGCCGCCCTTTGTGGGTTTTCGACTTAGTGGGATTTTTTCTTTTTTTCTTTCTTTTTTTTTCTTTTGGCAAAAGAAAAATGAACCAATGATTTTTATTAAAATTTAGACCGTGCTCAAGGAGAGCTGCCTACATATCTCAAATTAGTTTGCGAGAATCAGGTCTAATGTAGTTCCTTACAATGCATGATTATACATAATATTTCTTCAATTGATCCAGATTGCATGGGTTTGTGAACTCCAGACCATCCAAATCAGACAAGATGACGGCTCCGCCGGAAAGTATTTTCTTTAAAATGTAGGGTCCCGCCCAATGAGGACGAAACTTCCCATGAGGATCTGTAATAGGTGTTCTGATCTCTTTCAGGACCAAACAACCTTCTTCCAACTTTCGATCTTTGACCTTTTTGTTGAAATGTCTGGCCATTCGCCTCTGATACCCTTGAATATGATGTAGAGCTTGAAGTCTTTTTTCATCCAAACCCAACAACTGATGATGATAATTGCTGATCCATTCAGCTTCATTTATCTGACTTTCTTGAATTATCCTCGCCGATTGAACTTCCAGTTCAATGGGGAGTACTGCTTCCATTCTGTATACTAGGGAATACGGGGTTGCCCCAGTAGGAGGTCTAATTGATGTTCTATATCCCCACAAAGCCAGCGGTAACTTCTCATGCCAACGCCTATGTTCCTTGATCATTTTCTGTATGATCACCTTTATAGACTTGTTCGCTGCTTCTACAGCTCCATTTGTTTGAGGTCTATAAGGAGAGGACTTATGATGCTGGACATTCTTATCCTTCAAGAGCTTAACAAATTCTGCTTGGAAATGAGTTCCATTATCAGTGATAATCTCAAATGGCGTCCCGTACCGACAAAGGATGTTGGTTAGGACAAACTGTGCTGCCTTTTTGGCGTTTAATTTTGCATAGGAAGCTGCTTCAACCCACTTTGTGAAGTAATCCACAGCTACCAAGATAAACTGATGTCCATTCGAGGCTTTTGGATGTATTTTGCCAATTATATCTATTCCCCAAGTAGCGAAGGGCCATGGAGAAGTGATCGGATTCAGGGCAACGGGAGGTTGCTTCTGCATCTTAGCAAATATCTGACACTGATGGCACTCTTGCACAAATGCCATGCAGTCTGCATTCATGGTTGACCAATAATATCCTAGATTGGCGATTTTTCGAGCCAAGGCAATCCCATACATGTGTGGTCCTGATTCGCCACCATGTACCATTTCCATTATCTGCTTAGCCTCTGCTTCATTCACACACCTTAGGTGCATTCCATTCCAACTCCTCTTGTAGAGGATATCTCCATTAATAATGTAACCTGTGGCTAGCTTCCTTATGGCCTTCTGATCAACCTTTGATGATCCCTCCAGATAACTTCCATCCTTGAGATAACTTTTGATATCCCAAAACCATGGTTTTCCATCAGTCAAATGCATTATATGGGCGGGCTGTTTCTGAAGTTGAACCTTTAATGGTTGAACGACTTTCCCCTCCTTTATATTGATCATGGAAGCTAAAGTAGCCAGGGCATCAGCAAACTGATTCTTTGCTCTTGGGAGATATTCGAAGGACAGATCATCGAATTGTTGCGCCAAATGATCAAGGCGTTGTAGGTAAGGAACCAAACGCTCTTCTCTTATCTTCCATTTCCTTAAAGCTTGTGATACTATTAAAATAGAATCACCATAGACCTTTAGGTTCTTAATCCCTAATTCCAGAGCAGTTTCAAGCCCATTGATACAAGCTTCATATTCTGCTTCATTGTTTGTGCAGCTAAAGTCAAGTTTAACTGAAAATGGAATGTATTCTCCACAAGGAGTTTTGAACACAATCCCAATTCCATTTCCATGATAATTGGATGCCCCATCAAAATACATCTCCCAAACACTTCTTTCCATATTCAAGAGGTCTTCGTCAGGGAAACCCATTTCTCGCATCTCGTCTTTTACGAGTAATTCTGCTAATTGGTCAGCTATCGCGCCACCTTTCACAGCTTTCCTTTGACTTAATTTTAAGTCGAAGGCCGCCAATGTTGACACCCACTTAGCCATTTTGCTGTCCAAAACAGGCCTCTCTATAAGGAATTTCAAGGGACTCTGTTCTGCGATGACACAAGTAGTGTAAGAAGACAAGTAGTGTTGTAACTTTGTGCAAGCCCAATACAATGCTAAACACAACTTCTCAATCTTGTTATACTTTAACTCATAGTCCAGCATCCTTTTGCTGAGGTAGTAAATTGCATTTTCCACCCTTGTACTTTCGGCTTCTTGAGCTAGCATTGCACCCATGGCTTCATCTGTTACAGACAAATACAAGAGCAGAGGCTTTCCCATTCTGGGAGGCTGTAGAATTGGCGGATTTAACAAGTATTCTTTGATCTTGTCGAAGGCCTTTTGGCAGTCTTCATTCCATTTTTGTGAAGCACCTTTCCTTAGTAGCTTAAAGATTGGACCACAAGTTTCTGCCAATTGCGATATGAATCGACTGATATACTATAATCTACCTAGCAAGCCTCGAATCTCTTTTTCTGTTCTTGGCGGAGGCATTTTCAGAATAGCCTTTGACTTTGCTGGATCAACTTCTATTCCTCTCTTGCTGACCAAATACCCCAAAAATAAGCCTGATGTTGCTCCAAACAGGCACTTTGCAGGGTTAAGTTTCAAATTGTACTTGCGAAGTCTAATGAAGAACTTCTCAAGTGCTTCAACGTGTTCTTCTGGAGATTTTGACTTAACAATCATATCATCAACATACACTTCTACTTCTTTGTGAATCATGTCATGAAAGATTGTTGTCGCCATCCTCTGGTAGGTAGCCCCTGCGTTTATCAACCCAAAAGGCATAACCCTGTAGCAGAAAGTGCCCCATTCTGTAATGAAAGCTGTCTTCTCTTTGTCTGGTGGGTGTACTAGGATCTGATTGTATCCAACCGCGAGGTCAGTCATGGAAACCATCATATGCCCAGCCATCCTGTCTATCAACAAATCGATGTGTGGTAGTGGAAAATCGTCCTTGGGACAGGCCTTATTCAAATCTCTATAGTCAACACACATCCTGACCTTTCCATCTTTCTTCGGGACTGGTACAATGTTTGCTAACCAGGAAGGGTAGGCAATTGGTTCTATGAACTTATTGTCCAGTTGCTTGGCAACCTCCTCTTTAATTTTCAAAGACCATTCAGGCTTCATTCTTCTCAATTTCTGCTTAACCGGCTTCGCATCTAGGTATAGTGTAATCTTATGAACCGCTATGGCTGGGTCTATTCCCGTGACATCACTTGCCTTCCACATGAAGCAGTCGACATATCTTCTGATGCACTCAACCACCTGTTCCTTATTCACACAATCATATGCAATGTATGTATGTTCATTTTCTTTGCCAATTATTATCTTTTCATTCGTTTCTTTTATTTCATTTATTTCATTTTTACTAGATAATACTTGGAAAGCAAAAGACATAGGGTAACCAGAAATTTGAACATTTTCATTAATAATGGCGGAGTCATCCTCCAGAGTTACATTACATTTGACATTATGGTTTTTTATTCCTGAAGCTAAGGAAGACTTAGAACTAGACTCTGACTCGGTGTTTGACTCGAGTTTTGACTCAGTACAAGACTCAGGCTCGGGGTATGACACATGACTAGGTTTGACTGTAGCTGCCTGTCCCTCCTCGGCATACCAGTTCATCAGTGGTCCATCTGTGGTCTTGATCAGCTTTGTGAAGTCCCTTTTGTCTTCAAAATTGGTTATCATAGCAACCTCATCAAAGAGACTAGGCCGCATGAAATCTTCCACTTGTGGTTCAGTTATAGGTTCTGGCTCTTCTTCCTTCAACACTAAAACATCAGTGAACATCTCAAAACCTGGTAACTGCTTCCCAGTCATAGGAGAATAGAATGGCTCCTGAAAACCACAGTAAGGAACTGTTTTTCCAGGTTTGCAGAAGTGACCATTCAGAGTTCTAAAGTAAGGGCGCATTTTGAGGCTTCTTGCCCCCCAATTCTTCTTTTTCTTCCTTCCATGCTCAAACTCTTCTATCTCCTCATCTGTGGGTTTGTACCCCAGGCCAAAAGTTCCCTTATTCTTAAGTTCTTCCCATGGCCGTACTACGGGTGTTTTCCTCCCAGACTTTATCATTTCCATTCCGGGTAGCAGACCTACCCTTAACATCATTCCCACCAGGCAATTGATTTGGACCTCTCCAAAATCATATAAGATAAATGGCCCTTTGGGTTTTTCTCCTTCAATGCATTGTACTGTATCATAATGGAAACCAGTCAAGGACATGGCGGTTTCGCCAGGAACAACCTCAAAGAGAGACTGATCCATGGTTCTCTTGTTGATTTCACATGTGTCCCCTTTGATAGTGATGACTTTTCCTTCAAAAGGGAACTTAAGTTTTTGATGTAATGAAGATGGTACAGCATTAATCTGATGAATCCACGGCCTTCCAAGGAGGAGATTAAAGCTCGCGGGTACATCAATGACTTAGAAGGGCACTCTCATTTTCACCGGCCCGATGGCAATTTCCAGAGTGGCAACACCCAAAATTTCTCTTCGAGTGTTATCATATGCTCTAACAATCTGATCAGAAGGTGTGAGATCTGTAGCCTCCAACCTCAGACAGCTTGCTACCTTCAAGGGACATACATTTAAGGCTGACCCATTATCAATGAGAACCATGGGTACAGTCTTTCCCTCAGTTTGTATGGTGATGTATAGAGCATCATTGTGTTTGCTGCCATCTTCTGGTAGGTCTGTATCAGAAAATCGGATACTCAATGCCTTGGTTGATTGAGTCAACATGGCCACCAAGGCTTCTGGGCTTGTGTCTACTGATGTATCAAGCTGACTCAAAGCTTCACTGAGAGCCTGACAGTGCGGGAATGAGGAAGCAAGGGGCTCCCAAATTGACACCTTAGCTTGAGTTTGTTTAAGCTGAGAGAGGACAGGGTCTTCTTTTGGTTCTGGTGTCTTCTTATGGGGGTGATTTGAGGTTGTAGGGGCTTTTCCCAAGTCGAGTGGCTGATATTGCCTTCCGCTTCTTGTTAAAGCGTCGACCTCTTCAGCAAGGTCATTCAAATCCAACACACACACTTCATTCATTTCTAAGAGAAGTTTGAAAGGATCAAACAGCTCTTCTTCCACAGTGATGGCATGGATGGAATGATTAGGCAAAGGGTTAGTATTAATGTTCGGTTGACTCTTGAGAGAAATGATGTCACCCCTATCCACCAAATCCTGGATGTGGTTTTTCAGAGTCCAGCAAGCATCTGTTCTATGCCCTTTTCCTTGGTGATATTCACAGTATTCATTGGCCTTATAACTGGTGGGTAATGGGTTTGGAGGTGGCCTTGGGTCCAAAGGCTTCACCTTCCATAGCCTTTTTAAATACTAGATGAAGGGGCACCCCTAGGTCGGTATATTGCCTTCTTGGCTGATTTCTCTGCCCAAGATTGCCCACACGTAAAGGATTCGCAGGGGCAATATTGGCCACTTCATTGACCTTGCTTGAGGAAGTAGCTTGGCCTTGTTTCCTATACTTTGAAGTAGCTCCCTCATCTACTATTTTACCCAATTGTATCAAGTCTTCTACCTTAGTTGAGAGAATTGTTAACTCAAGCGCCTGTTCTTACTTTACCTGTTGAAGGTAAACCTTATGTGATCTACAGTGATGCTTCACATAGAGGTTTGGGGTGTGTATTGATGCAAGAAGGTAAAGTTATAGCTTATGCATCTCGACAGTTGAAACCGCATGAGCTTAACTATCCAACCCATGATTTGGAATTGGCTGCCATTGTGTTTGGATTGAAGATTTGGCGCCACTATCTGTTTGGGGAGAAATGTTTCATCTACACTGATCACAAGAGTTTGAAGTATTTGGGTGTCCAGAAAGAACTCAATCTTCGTCAGAGGAGATGGTTAGAATTGATTAAAGACTACGACTGTTTGATTGACTATCATCCAGGTAAAGCAAATGTTATTGCTGATGCCTTGAGTCGGAAGTCTTTAGCTGGTTTAACAGTTTACTTGCTCTCGTTGCTTGTTGAGTTGAGAGCATTGCATGCCAGTTTTGTACCTTGTGTTGATGGTGCATTATTGGCACAGTTGCAATTGAAGCCGATTTTGTTGGATCAGATCAAAGAGGCTCAATTGGCTGATAAGAAAATTCAGAAGATTGTTTCAGATTGTCAGAGTGAAAAGGGTAGAGATTTTATTGTGAAGAGCGATGGGAGTCTCTGGTTTAAGAACCGATTGTGTGTACCCGATGATGCTGATTTGAAAAGGGTCATTTTGGAAGAAGCTCATCAGTCTATGTTTGCTATGCATCCGGGTAATACGAAGATGTATCATGATTTGAGACAGCATTATTGGTGGATTGGTTTGAAGAGAGACATTGCAGATTTTGTGTCGAAATGTCTCACTTGTCAGAAGGTTAAAGCAGAGCATCAAGTTCCAACCGGGTTGCTTCAACCGTTGTCAGTGCCAGAATGGAAGTGGGAAAGAGTGACAATGGATTTTGTGTCTGGGTTGCCATTGACACAAAGGAAACATGATGCCATATGGGTGATTGTGGATAGATTGACTAAGACAGCTCATTTCCTTCCGGTGCGGATGGATTACTCTTTGGAGAGATTGGCTGAGCTGTATATCCATGAGATTGTGAAACTGCATGGTGTTCCAACTTCTTTAGTGTCTGATCGAGATCCCAGGTTTACTTCCAGATTTTGGAAGAGTTTGCATAGTGCTTTGGGTTCTCGACTGCACTTCAGCACTGCTTTTCATCCACAGACGGATGGACAGTCAGAGAGGGTGATACAGATTATTGAGGACATGTTGAGAAGCTGTGTCATTGATTTCACTGGAAGTTGGGATAGATTTTTACCTCTGGTGGAGTTTGCATACAACAACAGTCACCAATCTAGCATTGGTATGGCATCGTTCGAGGCATTGTATGGTAGACGGTGCAGAACACCTCTTTGTTGGAGTGAACTTGGTGAAGGTAAAATAATTGGACCTGATTTGATTCAAGAAACTGAGGAAAAAGTGAAGTTGATCCGAGGTAGGTTAAAAGCAGCTTCAGACCGACAGAAGTCTTATGCAGATCTGAAGAGGAGAGACATTCAGTTTGATGTTGGAGATAAGGTGTTTTTGAAAGTATCTCCTTGGAAGAAGATTTTGAGGTTCGGTCAGAAAGGAAAATTGAGTCCTCGTTTCATTGGGCCGTATGAAGTGTTAGAAAGAGTTGGGCCAGTTGCATATCGACTTGCTTTGCCACCTGAGTTGGATCGTATTCATAATGTATTCCATGTTTCTATATTGAGGAGGTACAGGTCAGATCCATCTCATGTGTTGCCATTTGAGTCTATCGAAGTGAGCCCAGATTTGACATTTGAAGAAGAACCAGTTGCTATCTTGGCACGGGAAGTGAAAGAGTTGAGAAACAAGAGAGTGCCATTGGTGAAGATTTTGTGGAAAAATCATGGAAAAGAAGAAGCAACTTGGGAAAGTGAACAATCCATGCGAGAGCAATATCCTCAACTATTTCAGAGTTGATATCAGGTAATTTCGAGGACGAAATTTCTTTTTAGAGGGGGAGAATTGTAATATCCTCATTTATGCCCTAGAAGTTTTGCATATTGTTGTTGTTGTTAATGTTATATATTGGATTGAATATATGTGTTAAATTGTAAGAGAAAAGAAA
Source organism: Garcia nutans (assembly GCA_947685225.1). Classification (NCBI taxonomy): domain Eukaryota; kingdom Viridiplantae; phylum Streptophyta; class Magnoliopsida; order Malpighiales; family Euphorbiaceae; genus Garcia; species Garcia nutans. The sequence continues at coordinate 9,080,707 of CANTUV010000013.1, forward strand.
TTGAGAAGAGAAAGTATATGTATATGTATTTTGGGAAGAAATAGGGTTTAGAGACAAATTTATATGTTGTGTATATGTTAATATATATGACATATAAAGTGGTCAAAAGGCTTGGTCAATGCAAGAGAAGATATTTATTTGAGATTGGTAAATTACTTAATTGGGCACATATAAGACAAAAAGATAATTATGTGAATAAGGGCACTTTGGTAATTGCTTGGATAAAATCACATGGTGAATATTTAAAGAAGGTTTGACTTGTGTTTTCTTCATCATTTCTTCTTCTTGTTGTTGTTGATGGCCGGCCCTCCATAGCCAAAGAGAAAGAAAGAGACAAGTGATGGTTTTGATGATTTCAAGCTTAAATTGAAGAAAGATTAAGTGTTCAAGTGTTGATTTAAGAAGTTTTTAACTAAGGTAAGATCTTTTCTCTAATTTCTTCAATTCTTTTGAAGTGGTATGATTAAGTTGCTTATGGTATGATTGTGAGTATTGATTTTGCTTGATAGATGAGAAGTTGGGTTGGTGTTGGTGATGGAAGAGTAAGATTGGTGTTTAGTGAAATTGTTTCTGTTTTAGGATTAGTAAAGGCTGTGACTTGTATGATTTTTAATTAATTTTATAAAAATGTTCTTGAAGTGAATTTTTGATATGTTGTGCCTCTATGAGTCTAGAATGACTTAAAAATATGTTGATTCGATTTTGGAATGGTTATGAGTTTAGAAAGATTATTTTTATTAGATCTGTTCCAGCAGGTACCTTAACTGAGACAGCTCTATTTCGGAATTTTTAATAAAATGTAGAAAAATCATATTCAATTGAATTTTGGATATGTTGTTGCTTAGAGAGTCTAGTATTTGAGAAAAATAATTTGGAACCACGTTGATTGAATTTGATTTATGGAATTCACAAAGTTCAGAACTGCTGCCAGGATGCAGGGCAATTGGGGCAGTCTGATTAGGTGAACTATTTGACCAAGATTTTGTGTTCAGTTTGATCTGAAATTTTAAAGGGATGATTTTAAGATACAAAACTAAATTCTGTAAAAATTTTAGAATTTTTAGTCAAGTAGATTATTTTATACAATTTTTCAAAATAAGGATAAAATGGAGTCTAAAACCAGAATGTATTATTTATATGAATCATATCAATTGTTCTTTGCCCTAATTGCATTGTTGAGATTGAGCAATGTTATGTTATGCATTGTGAATGGTTATGTGTTTCATGAATGATATACATTGAAATTGAAATGATAATTCAAATAAGACATGATATGAGACAATGCCATTGTGATTGGCTATGATGATGATATTGAAAGAAAGAAGGCATGTTTGCCTAAATGTGATGAGAATTTGAGAATGGAAATGGTAAGTATATAATAAATGAATTGTTTGTTTAATATGTTATTCAGTTTCAGAGTTCTGGATTTGGGTGGCATGCCTAAGAAATGATGAAAGGTAACAGTCTTGCCGGGTTGAGGATCTCCTCAAATATGTTGAGTTGATGGTCCAAGAGACTGGGTCGTTACACTATGAGAATTGTGAATATGAAATATATGATTTGTAACAGTCTTGCCGGGTTGAGGATCTCCTCAAATGTGTTGAGTTGATGGTCCAAGAGACTGGGTCTGTTACATTATGAGAATTGTGACTATGAACCAAAGCAGTAACTCTGAACTCTGAATATCGTATTAAATACTTGTTGGGCCCATAGGTGTCAAGGTTATATGAATGTCCTAAATAATGTTATGAGTTTAATGAAATGAGATGTTGGTTATGGAGTATGATTGATTAATGTTGAATGTGAAAAGATGTTGAAATGTGGTATGCTCATATGACTATGATTTGTGAAATGCATAATTGTGTGGTTAACTTTATATTTTTGATGTTGATCTTATCAATAACATATGTGGCATTGCATTTCATTAAAGCATACTGTTAGCATGTTTTATCTTACTAAGCCGTTGGCTTAGCACGATAGTGTTTAATCGCGCAGGTAGTAGAGTGGATAGAGTTGAACCCGAGAGTTCATCAAGACCTAGTGAGAGTAGACCTTGAAGAATCCATTTTGGGAGCTTAAAGATCAGAGCAGACTTGCCAATCATGTATAAATTTTATGTGTTGTAAAACTTGAGTTTTGATGTATATGAATTTGTAAATATGTAAATATTTTATAACTTCCGCTGTGTAACATTTAAATATGGGGGTTGTCACAAAACCTTTATTTTATGTTGTACTAGAAGTGTAAATCCTTTTTGCAGGTTGTAGTTGAGGTTACAAGGGGGGATTTATTGGGAGTGTACTGAGAATGATTTTGTTTGCATTGGTTTGTGTAAAATGTTTTTAAAATAAGAAAAAAACCGGTTTTGTCGACACTTGGGACTCAATTTTTAGGCGAAACTATGGCAAAAATTTTGTAAAAAAAAAATCGGAACTAAAATTTGACTAAGTAAAATTGGTAGCAACATTAGGTTAGTGTGGCGCCTCTACTCAGCTTACATATGTAGGTTGGGAAGGGGTGTTACAAGGATTCGGGGACTATGTCATGTATTTGATTAATTTGCCAAATAAGAAATGAATCCAAAAGAAAAATAGAAAGGAAGAAGAAGAGATGGTTGATAAATTGTGGACTTGCTATTTGGGGTGAATCCCAAATATGCCTACATACTCTCGTTTTTATGAGAGATCAAAGCCCATGTAGTTCGGAAAAGCCTATTTAAAGACAATTATGCATTTATGCATGTGTGTGTGTATGCTTTGTGCATTGTCGGGCTCTTTGCCAAAAATTGAGTGATTTTGAGCACTTGGTGCTAAATTTGATTAAATTTGGGTACTTGGTACCAAAAAGAATGCAATTTAGGCTCCATGCCCCAAAAATTAATCGATTCATGACTTAATGTTGAAGTTTTGATTGATTAGTTAATTAGGCCTTAGACCTAAAAGGATTAGGTCTTTGACAAAAAAGAAATTAAGAAGAAAGTGGAATGCTTAATGTATCCTTGAATTGACAAAAATGAATTAAGATATTACCTTGTTTATGATTTTCCCACTTCTAAGTTCCAGATCTTGTTCTCTCAGAATATGCTCCTTGCTTCCTGTAACATGCTCCAAAAGCCAACCCCCTTTTCTGAGGATCGAAAGCCTTTTTATAGATAAAATTTCGGACTGGACGGCGGTCGGACCGCCGTGTTCGGCGGTCGGACCGCCGTGGTTGGCGGTTCAGCCCTCAAAAAATCTCCCGATTTTCGTTCAAACTGATTTTTCTGGGAGCTGTGGACCTCCAAAAATTATTCCGAGGCCATATCTGTGATCGTTGCATTGCTCCGGACATTTCAAGTACCATGAAGACATACTTTTGGTGGATTCTGCCGTGGTCACCCGGTCTGGCTTGGTCACTTGCAGTCTAAGAAAATCGGCTTTCCGAGCCTCAAAATTCGAGTGTTCACAGCAGCACAATCCACAAATGCTTGTCATGTTCCTCCTCATTACGTGAATACACCAGAATATCATCAATAAACACTACCACAAACTGATCCAAATAGGGCCTAAACACCCTATTCATTAAGTCCATAAAAGCTGCAGGTGCATTCGTCAAACCAAAAGGCATAACTAGAAACTCATAATGCCCATACCTGGTCCGAAAGGCTGTTTTAGGAACATCTTCAGCTCTGACCCTCAACTGATGGTACCCTGATCTCAAATCAATTTTAGAAAACACTGCTGCACCCTTCAACTGATCAAAAAGATCATCGATTCTAGGCAAAGGATATTTATTTTTAATAATTACCTTATTCAATTGCCTATAATCGATACACAATCTCATAGTACCATCTTTCTTTTTCACAAATAATACAGGAGCTCCCCATGGTGAAATACTAGGGTGAACAAACCCTTTATCCAGCAACTCCTGCAACTGCACCTTCAGTTCTCTCAATTCAGCAGGTGCCATTCTATAAGGAGTAATAGAGATAGGAGTGGTACCAGGCAATAATTCAATACCAAACTTCACCTCTCTCTCAGGAGGCAACCCCGGCAACTCCTCTGGAAACACATCTGGAAACTCTGCAACTGTGGGTATATCATCAAGTTGAGAACCCTTTACTCTAGTATCCACAACATAAGCAAGGTAAGCATCACACCCTTTTCTAATCAATCTCCTAGCTGCAACAGCTGAGACAAACAAGGATGCTAGCTGCTCCTGCTCATTAGATACTATCACCTCTCTTCCATCACCAGTTCTCAAAGTAACAATTTTCTTTTTACAGTCTACCACAGCTCCATGTTTAGATAGCCAGTCCATACCTAGAATCACATCATATTCCTTAAAAGGCATCTCAATCAAATCTCCAAGGAACTCCTCACCTTGAACCACTACTGCACTATCTCGGTGCACCTTACTAACAATCACACTATGCCCTAACGGATTTGTCACCAATACATCAAATCCTAGGGATTCAGCATGCACATCAGACACAGGCAAAACAGATGCACTAATATATGAATGTGTGGAACCCGGATCAATCAAAGTAAGTACTGAAGTATCAAATAAAGAAAAAGTACCAGCTATGACTGTCGAAGCATTTGGTTGCCTCTGCATCACATAAATCCTCTAAGAAGATCCAGCCTCCTCTGGTCTACTCTCCCTGGATGTAGAACCTCCTCTAGAACTGAACCCAGATCTGCCTCCTCTGCCGAACCCTCTGCCTCCTCGACCTCCCCTCACACTAGGTCGAGAAGCTGCAGTATCCACTGACATCCGCTCCTGTCTCTCAGGACAATCTCTCACAAAGTGATCAGGTGATCCACATCTGAAACATACCCCTGACACACCAGTCCTCCAACAAGTACCACCATGGGGCCTGCCACAATGAATGCATATGGGTGGAGTGGATCTCTGAGTCACTGGGGTCGGAGCACTCGCCACTGAAACTGTAGGTCTAAATCTCTGCCTCGGAAACTGTATTGACCTACCCACTGGCCTCTGACTCCTACTAGTCCGAGGAGCAAAACTTCCTTTACCTCTTTTAGCAGATGAAGACCCTGCCTCAAACTGGGGCCTTCTAACCCTGACCTCTTCCTCTGAAGCAGCTGCAATAACCTGAGCTCTTTCCACACTCCGAGCTGCTGCAACAAGCTGGGAAAAATCATGATATCTAGATCCAGCCACATGACACATGATAGAGGGCCTCAATCCCTCCTCAAATCTCCTGCATCTATCAATCTCATCAGATATAATACCCCCAGCATACAGGCTCAATCGAATAAACTCAACCTCATATTCAATTACGGTTCGGTTGTCTTGCTTTAAACTCAAAAACTCCATCTTCTTCCTGTCTTTATACTCCCTCGGAGTATACTTCAACTCAAACTCTCTCAGAAAATCAGCATAGGACAAAGTTGGTGGATCATCCATAGCATGGGGCACTGTCTTCCACCAATCATATGCGTCTTTCTGCAGCAATGATCTTGCATAATCAAATTTCTCCTCTGAAGTGGCTTGCAACTGAACAAATATTCTCTGTACTCTATCTAGCCACTGTTCAGCTACAGCTGGATCAACAGTACCAAGGAAATCCTCTGCTCCATACTTCCTTAGTTTGTCATAGTGTCTCACTGATACCAAAGGCTGTGGGGGTGGTGGCGGTGGTTGCACTGGTGCTTGCCTCAAAATATCCCCGACACCTCCTCACCAGCTGGTCTCCCCGACACCGAAGCAGGTGCCTCCCCAGCACTATCCACTCTAGCTCCCTCTCTAATCTCATCAGGAGCTATACTCTCAGTACTACCCTCGACTGACTGACGTGAGTGAGAATCCATCACAACCTATATCTGCAAACACAGCAGAGTACATCTTATTAAAGATCAGAGACTGCCAATCCCAAACATGTATGTTATTTAAAAGCTCACTTTTAAAGTGAAAATATTCTTTTTCTTATTATTTTTTTTTACCTAGGTTGAGAATCTCAAACCTAGGCTCTGATACAAAAACAATTGTAACACCCCTACATCCGATACATGCACACTACATTCACCACACAGTAATATACATGCACTGAACATAGGGATGCTACGACTTTCTTAACATTCAAATCATTTTAAAAGATACTATAACCTTTATAATATTGTATATTATAGAAAATAAGTAGTTAACTTGTAATACAAAACAAAGTAGATATAGATACATTTAATTAATACGCAGCGGAATTTATAAAATAATTACATATATGAAAGCATTTAAATCCATATTTACAAATATACATTTATTCACATTATAAACAATACTTTACAAAATATAAAGAAGTTATATATGATTGGCAGCTTTCTCTGATCTTTAAGTCCCAAAATAACCTCTTCAATTTCTACTCTCACTCGGTCTCGAGGATCTCTCAGGTTCAACTCTGTTACCTGCGCAATCAACACTATCGCGCTAAGCCAACGACTTAGTAGTACAAAATATGCCAACATTATGCTTAATACAATGCAATGCCACACATATTATTAAGAAAGGCAACAACATAGGTGAAAAGCTAACATCACACCTTTGCATTTCACAAATCATAATCATATAAGCATAACCCATTCCAACACAACATTATAGATGGAGAGCTATCAACATATCTTTATATTTCATAAACCACACATATATAAACATATTACATTTCAACATTTTTTTTCCATATACCTTATTAGTCAATCATTTTACCATTCATGACTCACATTAAACAAAGACAAGCATGGGCCCAAAACACACTAATATGCCATTCAATTTTCAGAGTTAATGCTTTGGTTTTGTTATCACATTAATCATATCATAAACCCAACTAGGCTTCAAGGATTAGGTTCAACCAAGCTTCAAGGGGAACAAAGCATGCTAAGTATCAACCCAACTTAGCTTCAAGAACCAACCCAACCTAGCTTCAAGGGATGTAACATCTCAATTAGGCTTCAAGGATTCAATCCAACCTAACTTCAAGAGATTGTTACCATTATTAGGCATGCCACCAACAACAAACTCTGAAAATGGAATAACACATTAGCCACACAATTCAATTATTATTTAATTATCATTTCCATTCTCAATTCTCATCATCATTTAGGCAACATGCCTTATTTCTTTCAATTGCATCATCATAGCCAATCACAATGGTTTTACATCTTACTATATCTCAAATCACATTGATCCATTCATCACTCAAGTATACATAATCAATGGTATTGCACATACTTTTTCAATGATCATCATTTATATATATATATAACAATTTACATTATTCATGGATTTAAAATCTTCCACATACATTTGTTTGGATCATTATTGTTTAAAGTGTGTTTAAAGTGTTTATGTTTAGGTTTAGGTACAAAAATACCTTTGGAGAATCAAACCAATGCAAGAAGAACAAAGAATAGAAACATTAACTAACACATTTGAGGGACACGGCCAAGCTTGTGGCCGTGTCTCTCATCACAAATTTGGCAATAGCAAACACATGCATAGGACACGGCCGTGTCTCTCCAAAATCAATCCAACACGGCCCAATTTTCCTTGGCTTGGCCGTGTCTCTCATGAATTGGCCGTGTCTCTCCTTGCTTTTGGCCGTGTCACTCATGAATTGAAACCCTAATCATGTCCAAGTCTCCTTTGGTTGCACTCAATTACATTATACACAACATAACTTAATTTAAATGAATGTAATCAATGTTCTAAACACATATTCATCACAATTTGCACATTAACAACACATCAACAATACCTTTAATCATCTACCATTTCAAAACCCTAACCCAAATATCACTCTTAACTTATCATCTTCCAACCAAAACCAACATCAATCCAACCTTTACAACTTATAATCAATCTCAACACTTATAAACTCATTTCAAACACACCTATTCATAATCTCAACACATCACAACCCACCTCCATCATAACTTCAAAAATAACAAAGATAAACAAGAGAGTACTTACCTTAAATGAAGAAATTTCACAAATCTCTAACCAACTCCTTTGATTTCTCCTTCAATTTGATTTTAGAAATCAAACTTTCCTCTTGCTCCTTTTGTCTTGACAAGGTTCGGCCACCAAAGAAGAAGAAAAGAAATTGAAGAAGCAAAGTCAACCTCTTCCTCTCTTTAAACCTACACCAAGCAATTCCAAAAGAAAATTACCTTAATACCCTTTTTCATTTAACTTAACTTTTGTCACTTGTTCGCCCATTATAGTAATTTCACATATCACATAAAAATATCCTCTCCCATTGACCCCTCATATTGACTTATGTATATGTTATTTATATTAACATATATACAACATATACCTTCCATTTACACCATCATTTCCTTTGCAAAAACATATATACATTGATCCAAATCAAACAACAATTATATTTAAAACTTCTAGGGCATACATTGGAGTATTATAGCTAAATTAAAATAAAGTCCTTTCCAACCAAAGGCACAAACTACTAATGGCTTTGATTCCTTTTTAAAAGGGATAAGTAGGCACATTATGGAATATCACTCCAAGTGGCAAGCCCATTAAAAACTACAAAATTGGTCCCCCTTTTCTTCACTCTTTTCTTTATTTTAATTAATTCATCTTTCTATTCTATTTCATGTTATTTTATTCTTTTATATATTAATTTATTTGAGGATTTGTGTCTAACCTAGTACACATAAGGGCTATGTAGACCTATGATTTTGGCCCTAGCTAGTATGGTCCTCATTAAAGAATGCCTAAATCATGATTGGTCCATTCTTAATAGCTCAAATCTATTTAAAAGCCTTTAATTAGATTGATTCAATTTTTATAAGGCCTAAAATGCTAATTCAGCTTTAAAAACCCTAAAATGGTCCGATTCAAAATTTGTTCGGGTTTTTTTGGGTTTGGGTCAGACCATTTTGATATGGGCAGCATCCATATCGAAATGGAGGCCATCCAATTCAATATGGAGGCCTCCAATTCGATATGGATGGCTCCATATCAAATTGGGAGCCATCCATATCGAATTGGATGCAGACAAATTCGATATGGTTGGCCCAGTTTAATTCAATATGGCCTCGATTTCATGTCGAGTTTATTTGGTTTTAATTCGATATAGTTACAGTTTGGGAATTATGAATTTGCAAATCTGGATTAACCTTTTGTTAGCATTTTTTAACATAATTTGTTTCCTATAAATAGGTGATTTAACAATTGAAGAGAGACCATCAATTTTTTGGATTAGCAAAAATAAACAATCATCAAGCAACACAGAGTAATTAACACTAGAGAGGCAGCAAGCAGCACTTAATAAGTAAGCAGAGACAAAACATCAACCATTAATAAACCAAAAGGTAGTGACACATTGCCTTCACCTTATTCAATCGAGATTCTACATTTGGTGAAAATACACAGCTTGATCAATGTGAAATATCGATGTAACCAATAAACAGAGGTTTGAAATCCCTTATTTACTCTATTTTAAATTTACAATAGTTAATATTGTTTAATTCGTTGAATTATTTTTTGTTTGTCTTTGTGTTTTATTATAAAATCTTCCATAGATTATTTGAGCATAGTTTATATCTATAGAGTTGATTTTAAATTTCCAACAGATTACATTATCCATGGTAGCTTATTTAAAATTTTATGGGAAACCTTAGTTTAATATTATAGTAGTTTGCCCAACCAAATTATCATTAAAGCTTTAATATCTCTATAGCAGTAGTAATTGCTCTCATAACATGAATTGAATATTCCAGTGGTCCAAAATTTATAAATATAATCACAGTAACTATTTTCTAAGACTAAAACCTTAAAACCTATTTTCCAAAACTAAAACCTAGTCCTATTTTCATAAAAACCCTAAACCCTAATCTTGTTTTCATAAAACCCTAAACCCTAATCTTTTTTTAAAATTCTAAACCTTAATTGTGTTTTTCTAAAATCTTAAAACATTAATCATATTTTCTTAAAACCCTAATTCATAAATTAATAACCCTAGTTTTATGCATCTATTGTTCCATATAACATTAAAACCTAGATTTTGTGATTTATTATATGTCTTGATGGATGATTTATTCTATTTTTGCTTATGGAGAGTGTTTGAATGATTTATTCTATTTATTCTATTTTATTTAATTTTATTTAGTTAATTATTTAATGCTTGAAACATGTAAGAGGTATGTTTCACTTTGTGGGTACCTCATTAGTTAAGTTTAATGTAATTAATTTATTTTATGTTTTGGATTAATGTAAAGGGCATGTTTCCATCAAATGGCGGGTGTCCTATTTTATCTAGTTTTGGACATTAAACAATTGTTATAAAGGCATGTTTCCATCCTTGGATGGGTGCCTATTTTGATTGCTTTATTTTAATAAAGGTGATGGATGCTTATTTCTTTTAAATTTCATGTAGTATGGATGATTTTATAATATTTAAGAATTTAATAATATTTAGACCTGAAAAGGAGGCTGATTTTAATGAACCGGACATTATAGGGGTGTTGGATCATTCTCACCTTCCCCATGCATACCCAACTTTTCAAATCCATTAGGGGGTTAGGGATTCCTTAGGAATCGAATCATTCACCCCTTTCTTTTTCCCTACCCATCCTGGTAGCGACTCCATTTTCTCTGAGTTTAGGCTCGTGTTCTCTAAGCCCCTAAGCCTAACAGTGCCGAAGTTGCAAGAATCATTCTACATGGGAGTGGCGGCAAAAGTCCCCACTCACAATGGTGACTCCACTGGGGATAAGAGATATTGATTTCGTTGGTCTTTATATTATTTTATTCTGTCTTATTATAATATTGTCCATTGCATCATTTAGATTGAATTGTGTGCATGAGTTAGGATGCCCGTGTAACCCGTGTTGTGCTATGTAAGGGATACTATACTTTCACTCAAGGTATGGAGATTGAGCATGGCATAATCACTCATAGCCTTGTACCTTTTGGTATATACTTGCTATAGGAGCCTAAACTTTTCAACCTAAAGACTAAAGCTCATGTAATTGGCCTAGCTAATTTCCTTAGGTTTTTACCCAAATGCTTGTTGTTTGACTATGATTAAATTATCTTGATTTGAACCATGGCTTATTTGGTTTATTCTTTTCTAATATGACCTAATTATATTGTAAGTTCAAAATAATTTTTTCCTCTAAATCCAAAAGACCAAAACTATTTTCAAAATTTTCAATATGATCTTTGGATATAAAACATTTCTACAACAGGTCAAAAATTCTTTTCTACCTCATGGTCCGAATACAAAGTCCAAAATTTATTATTAAATAAACTTTTTTTACAATGGGCTTTGAAAGAAAATTATTTTTCCTACCAATCTTTTTGAATGAGTTTACAAAGTATTTAGGTCAATTATAGAATACAAAAAACCAATTGTAAGCCTAATTTATACCAAGAATTGTTAATCATGAACTTATTCGTGGCATGAATCATTGGTTGTTTTTCCAAATAGGAAATTTAATTATGATAAATCCTGTAATTTAGTTTTAATCTATAATATAGCATAAAAGTTATCTTTTGTTGGACCAATTGATTACGACTTAAATAAAGGAAATTATCATGGACTGACTTCTATGTTTGAAAATACAATTAATGGTTAAACCGGTCCAGTGAACTTTTTGAAAATAAGATATCCCATAGTGGTATTTTGTTAACCATATACCCAGAAAAAGAGACTCACCATTCGTGTGTGGGTGATATAAGGTTGGAAGGAACGTCCTAATTATCTTTACTTATTTGTTACTTGTGCATACATGCATACACACATTGCATTACATTAATCCTTTTTGGCTCACAAACCTGGAGTATAGTAGTTCAAGAGTGTAAGACAGTCCGACCTACACCAGTGATGTAGAATACAATAACAACTCAGTTAGCTTCTCACCAAAAATAATGGAACCTGACCAGATTCAAAAGATGGAGGATGATGTCCTCAATGCCAAGATGGAAGAACTAAAAGGGGGTCCTGGCTGAGACCATGAAAAGCCAACTGGCTGCACTTTTGGGGAACACTCCTGAGGCATCTATTAGTACTAAGAAGTAGAAGGACAAAGGAAAGGCTGAGGTTGGCAAAGTAGCCTTTGATGATGACAAAGTAGTTGTTGATGATGATGATGATGATGATGATTGGTCTCAATACTTCCAAGATCCTCAAGATAAGAAGAAAGAGCTGAAGGCTGTGGAAAGATCAACAGTGGAAAAGACTGGAACCAAGGATGTGGAGAGAATGATTACTGATCTGGAGAAGAAATTTGAAAAGCAGCTGAAAACTGAAGAGATGTTAGAGGTGGACAAGTTGTTTGCATAAGATAAGGAAGTCCTGTACAAATTCAAGATGCCTTCTTTTGCTAAGTTTGATGGGACTGGAAACCCTCACTTACATGTTAAGTAGTACATCATATCTATGTAGTATGTTAGAGCTACAAAGGCTTAAACTCTAAGGTATTTCATGCTCTCATTGAATCTTGTTGTGCAAAACTGGTTCAATACCTTAGAGGAAAGTACCCAAAAGGATTGGGATATGTTGTACAAAGCCTTCATTAAGTAACATGGGTATAATATCAAATTGGAAGTGACCCTGATGGAGGTGGAAACTATCAGCCAGAATCAAAATAAGAATTTTGTTAACTATGTGAAAAGATGGAGGAATAAGGCTACACTACTTAAAAAGAGGCCCGATGAGTCTGACCAGATTAGGATGATAGTGAGAGGTGTCCTACCTAATATGTGTGAACGGATGTCTCATACTCTTATTAGTGATTTCAAAGATCTTCTCCAAGTAGGCTTGCAAATAGAAGAATAGGAAAGAGAGAAGAATCATTTTTTTAGAAAAAGGAATGAGAGAAAAAATTATCATTCTTGTAGTCAAGGTACACAGAAAGTGGTAGATGTCAATACAACTGGTCAAGCAAATAGAGGATAGTTTTCAAATCTAGGGAAACCTTTATCTTGGGTTTTCAACAAGTTATAGAAAAATGGGCTATTACAGCCATTGGCCCCTCGACCTTTGTCGAATCCTTTACCGCCAAAATTTGATACTAAAGCCTTTCGTCAATTTCATTAGACACAAGGACATGAGACAGACAAATGCTTATGACTAAAACATGAAATCCAAAATTTGATTGACAGTGGAAAGTTGCCTGAACCTAACAAGTCCAACACCAAAAGCAATCTTTTGCCTGAATTTAGAAGAGTGCCACCACCAGCAACCTTCATGATAGAGGGATGATAGAGGGAGGATTGATGGAAAGTTTTGTCTTGTCATCTTTTTAGGATATAGATGGAGAAACTGCTAAGGGATTGCTAGTTTTGGCTCTTGCCCTTGACATGTCCAAGTAAATGAAGCATTTTTCAACTCCAACTCAACAAAGTTCTCTTAGCTTATTTGGTTATTTGTTTTATTTTTTATCTTTCATATTTTCTAGAACAATTATGTTTTTCAAATTAAGAATTTTTGAATAAATTACTTTCATTCAATTTTTGATGGTCTTTGTTCATTTTGGTGTTCAATCAATGACAAATCTAGCTTGATATTTATAAATTAGTGCATCTATGCATCATGTGTAATATCCTCAAGTATGCCTTAGAAGTTTTGATTATGTTGTTGGTTTTAAATGTGATTGAATGTATATGTTATTTGATAAGAAAAGAAATTGGAAGAGAATGTTTATGCATATGTGTTTTGAGAAAGAAAAGAGGGTTTAGAGAGAAGTATATATGTTGTTTATATGATTATATATATAACATATAAGTTGGTCAAAGGAAGAGTCAAGGTGATGGTTAGTGGAAGAGGATATTTATGTGTGATATGTGAAATTACATGAATGGGCACATAAGAGACAAAAGTTAAGTTAAAAGGATGAAGGGCATTTTAGTAATAATTCTTTTGATTTGTGTGGTGGAAATTAAAGGAGAGGTTGACTTTTATTTGTGGATCAAATTTCTTCTCCTTTCATTTGGTGTGCCGGCCATGGAAGAAAAGAGAGAGGAAGAGAGGTGTTCTTGATGCTAGAACCAAATTGAAGAAGGAATCAAGGGATTTGGTTAAAGATTTGTGGAATTTCTTCATTTAAGGTAAGTACTTTCTTGTTTTCCTTTGTTAATTTGGAAGTTGTGTCTAAGATGAGTTATAAATTGTTGATGTGATGATTTGGTGTGTTTGGTATGTGTTTACAAGTGTTAAAATTGATTGTATGTTAAAAGATTGAATTGGTGTTGAGTTGGTTGTAAAGATTGTAGGCTTAAGGGGATGTTGATAGTAGAAGATCAAGTGTGAAGTTGGTTTTAGGGTTTGGATTTGGTGAATGATTAAATGTATGGTTAATGTGAATATTGTGTTATACATGCAAAATAAGTGTTAGTGGCTTGATGATGTCTATTTGAATAAGTTTATGTTGTGTGTTATGTGTTTTGGTTCCTTGCAAAGAGATGTGGCTATGTTTAGGGTTTTGTATGAGAGACCCGTAATTTGGGGCGGTCGCTATTATGTTAAGTGCGGTCGCTATTATATGAAGTGCGGTCGCGACTTAGGTCGGACTTCTGACCGCGAAACCTACTGTGTTAGGGTTCATCTTTTGATTGTGAAGGGCGGTCGCGACTTAGGTCGGACTTCTGACCGCGAAACCTACTGTGATAAGGTTCTATCTTTCGATTGTGTATAGCGGTCGTACCCTGGTTTGTAGCGACCGCGAGTAACGTTATGTTCTGTTTTATTTGAAATAACCTAATCCTACAATAAGATCCTCAAACACATGTTAAATAAATCATCCAATTGAGTTGTCAAGGATCACAATAGAGATAATTCTTAATGAATGTGTAATGTGTTGGATTATGTATACTTGAGTGATGAAGTGTTATAATGTGATTAATATTATGACCTGTATAGTGTGGAAGAGATGAGGATCATTCACAAAGGTATGTGCAATGCAATTTATTATTATTATAATTACTTTTATAATGAATTACCTTAGTGTAAATTGAGACATAAAGAGATGTGAACTAATGTTTTGAGTTATAATGAGGTGAATGATATGATTGAATAATGATACATTTGTTTAATTAATGTAATTGATGTTGTATATTAATATGATGATTCAAATGTGATATGAAGCCATTGTGATTGGCTATGATGATTCAATTGATAATGGAATAAGTGTGTAACTAATGTGTTGATTCAACTTTCAGAGTCCTGTTTTGATGGCATGCCTATGAACCATTGGATAGGTGAAATGGGAGGCCCGTAAACCGATTCCAATTGGTAATTATGATATGAATTCCTGGATAGGCGAAATGGGAGGCCCGTAAGCCGATTCCAGATGAGAAATGTGAAAATGGAATGATGGTGAAATGGGAGGCCCGTAAACCACTTCCATTTGTAACAGTTTAGCCGGGTTGAGGATCTCCTCATGTTAATGGGTTGATGGTCCAAGAGACTGGGTCTGTTACACTATCCATGGATAGAGATATGATACATGTTGCCTACGGGCTTGATTATTGTGAATATGATCAAAGCAGTTGACTCTGAACTTTGAATAACATATTAGAGTTTTTGGGCCCGAGTCTGTCTTTGTTTTCAATGTGTTATATAAAGGTTGAACTAAATAAGTAATGAGATCTATGATTACCTTTGTTGGAAATGGGATTCTTAAGTGGTGAATTGTGGATAAATAATAACATGAAATGTTATGAATTATGACATGTTAATGGGTGTATTGATATATTGATTGTGAATATTAGTGATGGATCTGTGATTGGTGATAATGATACGTAGTTATGTAGATAACATATTAAATTAGAAGAGACATATGAAAGGTGCAATTAAGAATGAAAATACAAACATGCTAAGAAATTATAAGTACTTAGTATTAATATATCTTGTTATGTTGGAATTTATATATTGTATGTTTATATGTTATTTGTACTACTAAGCTCTCGGGCTTAGCGCGGTTGTGTAATCGCGCAGGTGACTAGGTGGAAGATATGAAGTATTTCGGTAAGCCACGAGAAGAGTATGAGTTTGTCGAGACCAACTAGAGGGTGATGCATACATGTAAAACTTTTGAATAATAATGTATTTCTTTTACGAAGTGTATTCATATGTATAAAGGAAATGTTAATAAATGTAAGATTATTATATATGTAAGATCATTAAAGTATAATGATTTTGTAAAGGTTCTTTCAATTAATGTATTGTGATTTGAACACTGTTAAAGGATTTTCTTAAATAGCGATGAAAAGTGACATCCTTATGCTTTATATATGTACTGTATGTATGCTAGGTATATGTATAGTATTTATATGGAGTATCGGGGTGTTACAATTATTTTGGTATCAGAGCTTAGGTTCGAGATTCTCGGCCTAAGTGAAATTAAAAAGAAAAAGTTTTGAAATGCTTAAAATGAATTAAAAAGAAGAGTTTTGAAAAGTTTAAATGGAAGTAAAGAGGAAAAGTTTGGAAATAGAATTTGTAATACATGCATATGCATTCACACCTAGGTTGGTCTCGGATGTGGTATTATGTGAATTGTAATGTAATTGAATTAGATGAGATGAGATGAATAATAACATGTGGATAAAGTTCTGCATGAGAGGAAAATTAAAGAAAGCAAATATTGAATTATTGCTTATTGAGATGTGGATGTAATATAAAGAAATAAATAGATAGATAGGTTATTAATTGATGAGAATCTGGTGAAATATTAAGTGAGTTAATCGATATAAACAAAATGTATGTGGATAATTCTAAAATTATGAATAAGATAAATTGATATATATATATATCAATGATGATATATGAAATGTGAAAGGTATGATGATCATTGAAAAAGTTTGTGTAATGCCATTGATTATGTACATTTGAGTGATGTGGTTTGAAATGACTGAGGCATGTTTGCCTAATTTGATTATGAGAATGAAATGAATTGAGAAAGTAATGTTTAAAAGATATAAATGAATGAACCTGTCTGCCTTCTGCGGACCCCTGAGATTGGCAGTGGCTTGAGGCCCAGTGGGCAACCGACCTGGTTGGGGGAAGGTTCATATATGAGATCATGATTGTTGATTGAAAATGAACTTTGATTATAATATTAAATACTTGTTGGGTTATGTGTGTTTATGTTGAATGAGTATAATGGATGATGATATAACTATTGAAACAATGAAATGTGACATTTGTAAGTATGAGCTTTATTGGTTGAATGCATAACATGAATATTGATATTGTTTTTATTGTTATGGTAATGCAACATTGTGATTTTAATGTTAAAAGTGTAATATGTTTGAATATGGTGAAGGCTCATGGTAATGGTGGTAATATGTGATATACATATATAAAATGTTTTGTTTTGATGTTATACTATGGCTTATATATGAGTTTTAAAGCTGATATTACTAACGTAAGGTTAGTAAATTAAGTTTCAATAAAAGAATACTTGAATAGTGAAAGTTTAATGTATAGTATGTATATGATCTATGTGGAATAAATAATGTTACATATTAAAAATGATTTACAAATATGTAATTTGATGAATTAAAAGTTTGACAAGTGATGAAATAGTCATGGTAATGTTGACTACTTGAAATGTGATAAAGTGATGTAATATGTTAGTGATCAAGGATTGAGTTGATCACTTGAGAATGTAATGTACGCATAGTATTGCGTGTTTGTAACCTATACAACTACATATCTATTAATATTGAGAATGATTACACTTGCATTGACAGATTTGTGCGAAGTAAGGTCATGTGATAAGATTGATAGTAAGAATTGGATTGAACAACGTTGATTCAAGAAACTGAGAATTGTGATAATTAGACTTAGAAATTGTATAGAGGTTATTGGGCTCAATGTGTAGATGATTGGATGTAATATGTATATATATGTGGAATGGTAAACAAATGGATATAAAGATGGTATATTAAATGCATTTAAAAAAAATAAAGGTGAGAGAGGTGTCACCTTAGTATTGTGATTAAGATTTTGTGAAATATTATTATGGTTAGAGTGTATGTATGTGTGGAGTGATAAACAATTAAATCATATCAAAAAGGGATAAGAATGATGTTGTGCAATGAAAGTAATAAATGTTAAATTGTGTTGATGATATGTAAAAGAGGAATTAAATATAATTGTATGATTATGTGTATATATGTAAGAAATGTGGAAAGCAAGTCACATTGTGAATGTGACCTTTGAATGTAAATGGGATATAATTACTTGTCTAGTGGTATGGAGAATGATATGGCATGTATTAGTGGACCTATGAGAGATTAGGTCTTGATCTATGCAGAGTTCGACTATGAGATGAAATGAAGAGTGAGAAAGGATTCGAGTAACACTGGATGATGAATTGTTATGATAATAATTGAGCTAGACTATTATATAATGTTTTCTGGTTCAAGGATTATGCACGTGAAAATATTATATGTATATGTGTAAAATATGAAGGGAAGTATAATGTATGAAAAGTTTTACAAGAGATAGATTAGAAGTGGAGTAATAAATGAATTTGTATATGATTGAATGTTGTGCATAAAGATGTTATAAATAATATTGTTGATGTAAGTTAGGCTAATGATGATCTTATGATCAAGAGTAAATTGTTTTGGAACAAAGTTGAATTATGTTAACTTTTGGGAATAACAAAAGTATAGAGAAGGAATATGTAAACTTAGTACTGTAATTGGAAATGTTTGAAGAAGAATAATAGAGAAGCAATATTGATTTATAAACTACAGACGTGATTATTATTATACTCCGGCCGTATGGTTTGTTAGTGTAATTGGCTGGTTAATTTTGTTCTCAGCAGATTTGGGTCTGAGATAATATGATTATAGTATTATGTGGGTGAGTTTGAAAATTTTGTTTTAAGAAACATGGTTAGAAGTTATGAATGGTAAAGTTATATCTTTTCAAGTTCTATGTTAGAAATTTGTTTATAATTATAAAAAGTATGGGAAGAGAAGAGAACTGTGTAAATGTTTTGAATCATGGAGAATAGATAGAAAAGTGATTATGTATATATAGTAATGATATGATAATGTGAGGAAATGATAATGGGAGAAATTATGAGATATAATTGAAAATGATATTGAATATATTTTTGTATAAGATGAATTAATGGATAGAAATAATGTTAAATGAATGACCTATGGGTGATAATTATAGTATGAGAATTATGTGAGATTACACCGCTATTATAAAAGCAATAAATATATATATATATATATATGGATATGGAAAGATAATTTAAAGAGATTTGTTATTAATGAGGATAGTCTCAAAAAGTTGAACGGATGGATCCTGAGGGATTAGAATTTGAGAATAAGTTTGACCTAATTGAATTAGGTCATGTATATTGAGATATGGTTATATTATGATAGCTAGATCGATTGATCTAAATTTTGCTAAGATTGCGAATTAATATTATCGAGATTTAATATGTATAGTTATGCTAAGAGTATGAGATATGTATGATAATGTATATAAGAGGTAATATGCTGATACATAAATGAGTTATGAATGGGGAAAAGATGTTTGAATTAAAGGGAAGAGTAAAAGTTATGTGATTTGAGGAAATCATAATGTAAGAATATGATTATCTTCACATGGATATTAAAATGGTGATTTGTTATAAATGGGTTGTTATTGTGATGGATAATTTCGAGGACGAAATTTCTTTTTAGAGGGGGAGAATTGTAATATCCTCAAGTATGCCTTAGAAGTTTTGATTATGTTGTTGGTTTTAAATGTGATTGAATGTATATGTTATTTGATAAGAAAAGAAATTGGAAGAGAATGTTTATGCATATGTGTTTTGAGAAAGAAAAGAGGGTTTAGAGAGAAGTATATATGTTGTTTATATGATTATATATATAACATATAAGTTGGTCAAAGGAAGAGTCAAGGTGATGGTTAGTGGAAGAGGATATTTATGTGTGATATGTGAAATTACATGAATGGGCACATAAGAGACAAAAGTTAAGTTAAAAGGATGAAGGGCATTTTAGTAATAATTCTTTTGATTTGTGTGGTGGAAATTAAAGGAGAGGTTGACTTTTATTTGTGGATCAAATTTCTTCTCCTTTCATTTGGTGTGCCGGCCATGGAAGAAAAGAGAGAGGAAGAGAGGTGTTCTTGATGCTAGAACCAAATTGAAGAAGGAATCAAGGGATTTGGTTAAAGATTTGTGGAATTTCTTCATTTAAGGTAAGTACTTTCTTGTTTTCCTTTGTTAATTTGGAAGTTGTGTCTAAGATGAGTTATAAATTGTTGATGTGATGATTTGGTGTGTTTGGTATGTGTTTACAAGTGTTAAAATTGATTGTATGTTAAAAGATTGAATTGGTGTTGAGTTGGTTGTAAAGATTGTAGGCTTAAGGGGATGTTGATAGTAGAAGATCAAGTGTGAAGTTGGTTTTAGGGTTTGGATTTGGTGAATGATTAAATGTATGGTTAATGTGAATATTGTGTTATACATGCAAAATAAGTGTTAGTGGCTTGATGATGTCTATTTGAATAAGTTTATGTTGTGTGTTATGTGTTTTGGTTCCTTGCAAAGAGATGTGGCTATGTTTAGGGTTTTGTATGAGAGACCCGTAATTTGGGGCGGTCGCTATTATGTTAAGTGCGGTCGCTATTATATGAAGTGCGGTCGCGACTTAGGTCGGACTTCTGACCGCGAAACCTACTGTGTTAGGGTTCATCTTTTGATTGTGAAGGGCGGTCGCGACTTAGGTCGGACTTCTGACCGCGAAACCTACTGTGATAAGGTTCTATCTTTCGATTGTGTATAGCGGTCGTACCCTGGTTTGTAGCGACCGCGAGTAACGTTATGTTCTGTTTTATTTGAAATAACCTAATCCTACAATAAGATCCTCAAACACATGTTAAATAAATCATCCAATTGAGTTGTCAAGGATCACAATAGAGATAATTCTTAATGAATGTGTAATGTGTTGGATTATGTATACTTGAGTGATGAAGTGTTATAATGTGATTAATATTATGACCTGTATAGTGTGGAAGAGATGAGGATCATTCACAAAGGTATGTGCAATGCAATTTATTATTATTATAATTACTTTTATAATGAATTACCTTAGTGTAAATTGAGACATAAAGAGATGTGAACTAATGTTTTGAGTTATAATGAGGTGAATGATATGATTGAATAATGATACATTTGTTTAATTAATGTAATTGATGTTGTATATTAATATGATGATTCAAATGTGATATGAAGCCATTGTGATTGGCTATGATGATTCAATTGATAATGGAATAAGTGTGTAACTAATGTGTTGATTCAACTTTCAGAGTCCTGTTTTGATGGCATGCCTATGAACCATTGGATAGGTGAAATGGGAGGCCCGTAAACCGATTCCAATTGGTAATTATGATATGAATTCCTGGATAGGCGAAATGGGAGGCCCGTAAGCCGATTCCAGATGAGAAATGTGAAAATGGAATGATGGTGAAATGGGAGGCCCGTAAACCACTTCCATTTGTAACAGTTTAGCCGGGTTGAGGATCTCCTCATGTTAATGGGTTGATGGTCCAAGAGACTGGGTCTGTTACACTATCCATGGATAGAGATATGATACATGTTGCCTACGGGCTTGATTATTGTGAATATGATCAAAGCAGTTGACTCTGAACTTTGAATAACATATTAGAGTTTTTGGGCCCGAGTCTGTCTTTGTTTTCAATGTGTTATATAAAGGTTGAACTAAATAAGTAATGAGATCTATGATTACCTTTGTTGGAAATGGGATTCTTAAGTGGTGAATTGTGGATAAATAATAACATGAAATGTTATGAATTATGACATGTTAATGGGTGTATTGATATATTGATTGTGAATATTAGTGATGGATCTGTGATTGGTGATAATGATACGTAGTTATGTAGATAACATATTAAATTAGAAGAGACATATGAAAGGTGCAATTAAGAATGAAAATACAAACATGCTAAGAAATTATAAGTACTTAGTATTAATATATCTTGTTATGTTGGAATTTATATATTGTATGTTTATATGTTATTTGTACTACTAAGCTCTCGGGCTTAGCGCGGTTGTGTAATCGCGCAGGTGACTAGGTGGAAGATATGAAGTATTTCGGTAAGCCACGAGAAGAGTATGAGTTTGTCGAGACCAACTAGAGGGTGATGCATACATGTAAAACTTTTGAATAATAATGTATTTCTTTTACGAAGTGTATTCATATGTATAAAGGAAATGTTAATAAATGTAAGATTATTATATATGTAAGATCATTAAAGTATAATGATTTTGTAAAGGTTCTTTCAATTAATGTATTGTGATTTGAACACTGTTAAAGGATTTTCTTAAATAGCGATGAAAAGTGACATCCTTATGCTTTATATATGTACTGTATGTATGCTAGGTATATGTATAGTATTTATATGGAGTATCGGGGTGTTACATCATGGTTCAAATGACTTTACTAGGTGAGGGAATTGTTCTATAGCATTGAGTTGTGTATGCTTACTTAGAGAGGGCTCATGCATAATGACCTTTGTCTAGGTCCTAGTCAATCTTAGAATATGCTTTGATGAACTTTCAAGGAAAATTGAACTCTACTTATTTAAGGAAGAGATGATCTAGGTATTGTTTGGTAAGCCAAGAATTAGTATTCGCCCTATTAACATCAATCCTTAGTTTGTCCTTTGAGCTTTCATAAAATTTTATCTTGCTTTTCATTGGCTTATAAACCCCGACAACCTACCCTTAGTTGTTATGAAACTTATGACAAGTCTGATAATCACTAAATTACCAAGGGGAAAGAAGATCAAGAAAAAGTCTGTTGAAGTTTATCTGAACTGGACCTAATATATCAAATCTATAACATCAAGGTAACAAAGGGTTCATCCTCATTGAAATAAACTCGTCCTACTTTATTCATCCATTGTCAGAAGCATAAAAAAGTATAACTCCATTGGAGTTAAGACCCAAAAACAAAAAGAAAAAAAAAGAAATAAGAAAAAAAAAGAAGGAAAAGAGAGAGAAAAAAAACCCCAAAAAAGGCAGTTAACCCAAAAGACAGCTTTAGAAAGCCAACAGAGTTCTTCTTACCTGAAGCATCAAAAGGCTTCTACTTAGTTTATGAGGACAGATTGACTTGAATTGGTCCAACCCAGCCAAAGACTCAAATACATAAGGGAAAGACCATCTTATCCAACATAGTTCTAGATCCGCAATCTTGAAAGTCTTAGACTTGATATTCCAAAAAGGGAAAAAGCCATAAAGAAAGAGTAAGAAAAAGGGTGGTCTAAAGATTAAGATAGTATTGATTAGATACATTCAAGCTTTGTATTTTCATGAAGTTAGAAGATAAAAGTGATGCCAAGAAGGTGAAAATGGTTCCAACAAAAAGATTATAGTATGTAGGTTTGTTAGTAGTGTCACATCAACTCCAATCTAAAAAATGGCCTTCGCTCAACCCATGTCCCTTATAGACCCCATTTCATGTCTATTAAAGACCTGTTGATCTCTCTTGGTAGATAGAGTCTATTAGTGGAGATAGTTTGAATAAGCAGGCATATAAGATAGACAATATTTAAACTCAATGAAACCTTTGGCCAAGTAATGTGTATGTGCCTATTTGAAGTACAACAATTTTTTGCTTAAATGAAAATGATTCTCAAGTTTAGTACTGTGTTGTTATGTTATAGGTATATTAATTTGGAAAATCTAGTCCTGATGTACAATGATACTGATTTGACAAAGTCAGCATTTGATTTTTAAAAGTAAAAAAATTATTTTCTTGTTGCATAAACCTTTAAGTTAAGGGAGATATGTTGCACCGTCGAACCTCAAAGGATACATTAGGCAAAATAAATTATTATTTGCAAGGTTATGAAGAAGCTACCAACTGACGTGTTGAATCATAGTTTGAAATGGATGTATCTCTGACTATGCTGCTTGGGCCCCACCACTCATGTTTCCAACATCTTGAAGATAAAAGCCATAAATGCGAAGTCTTTTGCCAATCCAATGCAAGATCTGAATGAGCATCTAGAAGGAATCCATGAGAGCACTTTAGTTGATCACCTCAATCTGTGAGTCAATGGAACCACTGTAAGTATTATTCATGCATATCATGCATACATAAGTATATCACACTATATTTTTTGTCTTGCATTGTCTATTCTTTGTCAAAGTGAACAATAGATACTCTATAAAGCAAATATGAAGCAGATATGGCTTGAGAAAGATCCAGTCATTTTGCAAAAATGGAGATGCATGCTTATACAAGGAACCAGACAAAATGCAAACATTAATCAAAGCCTATATGGAAAAAAAAATCATTGGGGGCAAAGAGATGATATGAAGACTAGTTAAAAAATAGTTGAATTTTCTACAGAAGCAAGAACTAAAAAGACCATAACAAAAAGAAATAACCCCAAAAGATTGAAGATGCAAAAAGATAAAAGATTAGTCTAGCTAGAAGAGTTGAAGTCAATGTAGGATAATCTCCAAAGGATAAAGATCCATTTTTGAAGGATAAAGACCCAATCTCCAAAGGATAAAGATCCATTTTGAAGGTAAATACCCAATCTCCAAAGGATAAAGATCTAATTTTGAAGGGTAAAGACCCATAATTCATCAAAGAATGGAACAACCAGTTAGAAGAAAGCCACAATTCTCAGATGACAAAAGGTCAACCAAACTAGAAGAGCTGAAGTTGATCTGTTTTTCCCAAATCAAATCCAGTCTCGGGTCCAAGTATCCAAATCAAATTTAGTTTTGAATTTAAGTACCTAAATCAAATCCAGCCTCGAGTCGAGAACCCAATAAATCCAGTCGCTCAGGTTAAGAACCCAACCAACCCTGTTTTGGGTCAAGAACCCAAAAAATCCAGTCATTCGGGTCCATAACCTAACCAATCCAATTTTGGGTCCAGAACCCAACAAATCAATTCCCTGGGTCCAAAACCCATCCTCATCCAAGATCAGCTCAAGGTCGTATTACTTTTCACTCTCTTTTACTGAAGGCTCAGATCATTCAAGCAAGGGGCAAACTGTAACCCTAGATTTTGGCCCTAGCTAGTCAGGTCATAATTAAAGAAGGCCTAAACCATGATTGGTCCATTCTTAATAGCTTAAATTTATTTTAAAGCCTTTAATTAGATTGATTCAATTTTTATAAGGCCTAAATTAAGCCGGTTCAGCTTTAAAAACCATTAAACGGCTCGATTCAGAATTTGATCATTTGTTTGGGTTTGGGTCAAACCATTTTGATATGGGCAGCATCCATATATAATTAGAGCCACCCAATTTGATATGGATGGCCTCGATATCAAATTGGAGGCCTCCAAATCGATATGGACATCCAATTTGATATAGAAGCCTCCAATTCGATAAGGACACCATCCATATAGAATTGAACAAGGTTTAATTTGATATGGTCTCGGTTTCATGTCGACTTTATTTAGTTTTAATCCGATATGGTTAAGATTTAGGAATTATGAATTTGCAAATCCGGATTAACCTCGGGTTAACATGTTTTAACCTAATTTGTTTCCTGCAAATAGGTGATTTAACAATTGAAGAGGGACCGGCAATTTTTTGGATTAGCAGCAATAAACAATCATCAAGAAACATAGAGCAATCAATAATAAAGAGGCAACAAGCAGCATTACATAGAGAAAACCTAGCAGTATTGAGTGAGCAAAGACAAAACATGAACCATCAACAAACAAGAAGGTAGTGGCACATTGCCTTCACCTTGTTCAACCGAGATTCTACAATTGGTGCAAGTACACAGCTTGATCAGCGTGAAATATCGGTGTAACCAACAAACTAAGGTTTGAAATCCCTTATTTAGTCTATTTTAAATTTACAGTAGTTCATATTGTTTAATTCGTTGAATTGTTTTTAGTTTGTCTTTGTGTTTTATTATAAAATCTTTTGTAGAATATTTAAGCATAGTTTATATCAATAGAGTTGATTTTAAATGTCCAGTGGATTACATTATCCATGGTAGCTTATTTAAAATTTCATGAGAAACCCTAGTTTAATATTACCGTAGTTTGCCCAACCAAATTATCATTAAAGTTTTAATGTCACAGTAGCGGTAGTAATTGCTCTCATAACTTGAATTGAATATTCCAATGGTCCAAAATTTGTAAATATAATCACAGTAACTATTTTCAGAGACCAAAACCTTAAAACCTATTTCCCAAAACTAAACCCAAGTATTATTTTCATAAAAACCCTAAACCCTAATCTTGTTTTCATAAAACCCTAAATCCTAATCTTTTTTTAAAATTCTAAACCCTAATTGTGTTTTTCTAAAATCTTAAAACATTAATCATATTTTCTTAAAACCCTAATTCATAAATTAATAACCCTAGTTTTATGCATCTATTGTTCCATAGAACATTAAAACCTAGATTTTGCGATTTATTATATGTCTTGATGGATGATTTATTCTATTTTTTCTTATGGAGAGTGTTTGAATGATTTAATTTCATTTGGTTAATTATTTAATGCTAAAAAGATGTAAAAGGTATGTTTTCACTTTGTGGGTACCTCATTAGTTAAGTTTAATGTAATTAATTTATTTTAAGTTTTGGATTAATGTAAAGGGCATGTTTCCACCAAATGGTGGGTGTCCTATTTTATCTAGTTTTGGACATTAGACAATTGTTATAAAGGCATGTTTCCATCCTTGGATAGGTGCCTATTTTGATTGCTTTATTTTAATAAAGGTGAAGGATGTTTATTTATTTTAAATTGCATGTAGTATAGATGATATTATAATATTTAAGAATTTAATAATATTTAGATCTGAAAAGGAGGCTGGTTCTAATTAACAGGGCATTATGGGGGTGCTGGATTATTCTCACCCTCCCTATGCATACCCAACTTTCTGAACTCATTAGAGGGTTGGGGATTCCTTAGGAATCGAATCATCCACCCCTTTCTTTTTCCTAGCCTTTTCGAATAGCAACTTCATTTTCTCCGGATTTTGGCCCGTGTTATCTAAGGCCCTAAGCCTAACATTGTTGAAGTCGGAAGAACCATTTAACATGGGAGTAGGGGCAAAAAATTCCGCTCACAGGCTAAAGTTAAGACTCCTCTATGAATGGTAATTTGGAGTTGTAATTTTATTTATTTTGGAAATTTTTGGTTGATCAAGTACCCAAAAGGGCTAGAGTTAAAGCTCTCATTTGCACGACTTTTGGAGATGTAATCTATTTACCTTCTCTTTTATTTATTCATTTGGAATGGATGTCATTTTAATATTTTCTCATGCATACTTAATAATTGTCATTTATCTTATTATGTCATTCACGAGAATTATTTTTTTCAAAATATAAAGTTTCTTTAAAAGGAAATCTATTTTTACTTAAAACTTGAAAACCTTGCTCGCAACCCATATTAATTGGTTTCAGACAAGCACCTTTCTAGGTGAAAATCAAATATTTTTGTTGAGTCAAAATAAATGGGTTTTTTCCTTAAATATTTTCCAAAACTAAATAAATTAAGTCGGCAACTCATTCTCAAATAAAATGGTTTTCAAAATAAAGTCATATTCCTTTTCAAAATAGACAGCCAATGTTTAAACATGTGCTTACTAAACTAAAGAGACCGAAAGCAATAGGTTTGTGTGAGATCGAACCCAAATGAGCATTTTGCCTCTCTTAGCAGGCCGGATAAGTGCTCGAGTAAGGTCTCACAACTGATATCTCATTTCAGTGATGTTTTCACTAGGCTTCATCTTAAAGAGCTCACATTCATGTATAAGCATTTAAATCTTCTTGGAATTCACTTGAGTTATTTCCTCATGATAATTCTCAAGAGTCCTTCAAATGCCATAAGCACTTGTGTTGCGTTGGACTCTTCTTACTTATTCTCTTGATAAGGAGTTGACTAAGGTGGAAACGACATGGTTGTACTTATAATTTGAGTTTATTTATGCATTTGTCAATTCTTCTTTTGGAACTAGAAATTCTACTCCTTCTACATTTTGAGTAGGGGCTTTCCATTCATTGAGTACAAACCCCATAATTTAATGCCTTCACTATCTAGGAAAATTTGATTTTTGTATTTCCATATTGAGTAGTTGATTCCATTAAAGTATGGTCTAAGGTGAGAGTTTAAGTTTCCATGCGTGGGAATGCTAGAAGAGGTGGATGAAGAGATTGAGGTTGAGTTGTTTAATGGAGGAATGGTTGTCATGATCATGAATTATGCAATTAAGCTTTAAATGTGATTAAACTTGACTTTGATACTACTTATTGGTCTCTTGGCACACCAAGAGGGGGATGAATTGGTTCTTTTTGGTAGGTTTAGGTAAAATTAAAATTTCTTGGAACATATAAGAATTAGGGAGAAGAAAAACCAACATAAGTAATTTATAGTGACTCAGATTCAATGATCCACTCCTCAACAAACTAGTTGAGTGTTTCCACTATACTTAGGTTTTTACAAGCTTAACCCTAACTTAGTATTTTTTTTTCAAGCTTACATGAACTTTATAAGGTTTGTTCTATCCTCATAACTCTTACAAGAGTTTTACTAAGGTTCACTCTTTAACCTAATGTTTTTCAATCTCACACTAAACTTATAAAGGTGTTTTATAGTGCTGACACCCAAACACTTAAGAACAATAAATGAAAATTGTTACAAGGCAAGTTAAGAAATTAAATTGCAAGAGTTTGGCTATTAATTGCTCAAAAGTTATAATAAATGAATTTTAGTGAAGTACTTATAGCCATCTTCAATCCATAGAGTCATTGGAGTTGAATGCTAGAAAATCAAGACTTCACTAACCAAAATCTCTTGCATTAAATACTGTCAGAGAGCTCTCACAGTCACTTGCCTAGTATCGAGTCCCAAGATTGGTTTGATGGTGAGAAATGACACCAGCATGGTCATGAGACTAATACTATGTCTACCAACTAGTTTCAATGGCTAATACATGTGGCTCTAATAGGTAGGCGAGAACCATTCTGTCCCACCCTTTATAATTCTCACAATCAAGATTCCACCATTTTTAACTTGTTTGAATGGCACAGTCGTGCTATGTTAAGGCTTGGAGCGCGAAAGCTGGCTATGAACTCTACTACCAATCTTTGATTTTTGCCTTTAGTGATCTCGCAGTTATGTTATAACTGAAGCTGTCTTGAGGAATGTTAGGCGGTCTAAGAACTTGCTGCACCTCTGAATGCAAATTTCTCTATAAATCAGGTGGATTTTTACCTTAAGGAGATGGTCGTTTTAGGTATATCATAGTCATGCCATTTTGGTATGGCAGTCGGTCCTGTGACCACAAACCTTACTATGTAAATGTGTAATTGATGCATGTTATGGCATGGTCACGCTGTTGGTGTCTTGGTTGCAACTTATAAGTCCAACAGTGAACTTAACTTTCTCTAAGACTTAAGGCAAAGACACTTGATCCTACTATTCGGCCACTTTAATTTGGTTGTTAAAGATAAAAAAAAGAGTTTATTGTCCAAATATTTGGCCAACATATGCTTTCTTACTAAATGTTAGGGTCATATATTTGAGTAGTAAGAAACGATCATGCATAGCATTATCTACAATGTAGGCTGAGTTTGTAGCATTTTTAGTTGTAGTGAAAGAAGACATTTGGTTTAAATGGTCATGAATCATTTGGAGTGATTAATGGTGCTATTGAACTAGTGAAATATATTGTGATAGTCAAGCAACAATAGCATATACCAAGGATCCCAAATATTATGGAAAAACAAAGCACATAGATATCAAATATAATTTTATACGAGACATGGTGGAAAAGAATGAAGTAAACATGAAGTACATATCCACGCATGATATGGTTGCAGATCCATTTACAAAGAGATGCATATTATAGACATGTCAATGAACTAGGTTTGTGTAGATGTTGATTATACTTGTAAATAAATTATATGAATGAGGTTCATATTTATTTTATCCTTATTAATTAGTGTTATTTTTTTAATGCTCAATTTCCATTTAATATGGAACATACATAAGTAAATGTGCATTTGTTTTGTACATATATATATATACATTCTTGTTTGAAAAGAATTTTAGATAGATGTAAGATTGGCCTTCTCACACAAGCAATCATCTCTATTACTTTGTAGGAATAGAGATGAGACAATTTTAAGCTTAGTATCTAGGTGATAATAGAGAAACAAGATTGAAATATTATCTATAGCCATTTAAGCAACAAAAGGAAGAAGGTCATAATGTGCATGGTATATATTCATGACCATAAATAATGAATTACTAAAATTCATAAAATTATATGTCTTTATGCCAAATAAGAGATCTTATGGATTGGAAAGTATAAAAGTGAACTCATATTAGACATTATGTTTGTCTATTGAAATATGTACGGCATTTATATAAAAGACATTCTCTCCATATGAAAGGATGATAATATCATAACATGTGATTCATACCACATGTGCAAAATTTCTTAACCCCAAGGGTAATGAAAGTTTTGATCTCAACTTTAGCATTATGTGATGAGATTTTAGGAATAAAATCTCAAAGAATACCCTTAATACTTTGATCTATTTTTCAAAATTTTATCTGATAATTACTATCTTAGAATATTGCTAAAAAGATTATGAATAATTCAATCTAATGAGACATTTTTGAAAAGCAAGTTAAATGAAATTGTGAGAATCGAGAAAAGAGGGAGATCATTTTTAGTTATCATATTATTATCGTGTATTCATCAATTTTTTTATGTAAAGAAAAACATAATTATGAATGCAATAATATTTATTTATATAAATGATTTCATTAGAGATGAAATGTGGTAAATGATTTAAGGTATTGCATACTATATTTGACCCAAATATTCATTTTTCGAGATGCCATATACTCCTAACAAATATATAGCTATAATACTCTCGAAATATGTATGGTCACACGGTATATTTACTAAATTATGAGTCTTATAGAATTTGAAAAGAGATAGTCCTATCATGTGTGAATGGGAGATATAAATTGGTGGCATCTATGATGGGTATTTATATCAAATAAATTAATAAAAGAAGAGAGAGTGGTAACTGCTAAGGCTGTTACCACAATCTCATTAGAGAGTTACCAAGAGTGGTAACTGTCTATATTAAGAGAAAAAAAAATATAGATATAATGTCTCTTTGGTTTTAACATGAAGAAAAGTTTAGAGAAAAACTCTCTAAATATTGAAAAAGAAAAAGACATCTCTTCCTTCAATTTTAAGTGGTTTTGAAGAAAAACATGAGAATCTACAATAGATATTTATAGTGTGATTTTATAATTCATTATTTTATATGATTTGATTACAATTTAGAGTATGCATAAATATGATCTTGGGAAATTAAATGCATAAAATCTTTTGTAATTTCTTGTTTAATTCATCCAACTATATATATGACCCTTGATTTTTTAACAATTTTATTATACATTAATAATTATTTTAATAATCTTATTTTTATATTTTTTTTAGAAATTTGAAAAAATAGATAGTAAAAATATATGACTTTTTAATCTTACTAACATATTAATTATTCTTTAATAATTTACTTAATAAAATAATAGTTTGAAAGTTAAATAATATAAATATATGTCTTTTATATCCTACTATTCATATGACTTTTGTTCTTGAAGGTGTCAAGTTATGGAATAGAGAGATTATATATATATGCACATTCATAGTATTCCGGCAAAATGCATATCATGAAAATCTAGATAAAATATTTTATTATCCTTTTCAACAAAATTTATTACCGATTTACATTTTACTAAATGATCTGTGTAAATTATTTTATGTTTATTTACTATTAATTATATTTATTTGTATTTAATTATTTTACTACCGAGCAATTTGTGAGTACATGACTAATTATTAGAAAATTTACTAATTAAAAAATAAATAGAAGAAGCATAAAAATAATGATATAACTTCAAGCATTTATATTGTATAATATGTATAATAATACTCACCATATAATGTTTTGAATAATCCTTAAATAAAGCATCTAACATGTATGCTCAATCATTATAAAAGAACAAAACAATTCAAGAAAAATAGAGGAAAAACTAAAACAACTGCATGGAACTATCCAAAATTACAATTAAATATTAAAAATGAATTATAACATATGATTTTTTTTAACTTGGTAAGTAACCCAAAATTTTTAAAATGAAATATCAAATTTAATAAATTACAAATATATTAATATAATTAATTATCAAAGAAATAAATGAATTATTAAAAATGATTAAAAAAACCATAAACTATATAAATAATAACTTAATTTAATTCTCATTTTTAACTTTTCTCAAACCATAAAATAAAAGAATAATTTTCAATACAAAGAAACAATCCTCTTATTTTTAATTCTCATTCTTAAATTTTCTTAGACTTACTTTCTTTAGTAAAGGAAATAAATAAATTATTAAAAATGATAAAAAAAACTATAAAATAGATAAATAATTTTCACTTCAAAGAAATAATCCACTTTTTTTCATTCTCGTGCTTATTTTTTTCTCTTAGCTTCTTGTATTAGTATAAAGATTAGAATATTTTTTTTGAAACTAAAGGGAAAGAGTTCATTATTTTAAATCGAGAACAAGAACATCAACGAGGAAAGCTGGTGGACTACCCAACCAACAAGAACATTCAGACATAGAATCAGTTGCCTTTGCTAGCGCATGAGCAGCCTGATTAGCAAAACGTTTCACAAACCCCACTGAAATCTCAAGAGTATCCTTGAGAAGAGTCCTACATTCAGAAATAATTAGGCCAAAACTAGACAAATCTAAAGAGCCAGAACCCAAAGCTTGTACCGCAGACAAATAGTCTAGCTCAAATATTATACGGCTCCAGCCCTTATTTTTAACCCAACTGTGAGCCTCCCGGAAGCTTAGAGCCTCAGCAACTGCAGGGGCTGGAACACCCTCAGAGAACACAGATTGTCCATATGAAAATTGACCATAAGCATCGCGAAGCAGAAAGGCCTTACTGAATTTGTTCACCTGATGGAACAAGTCAGAATTAATATTACATTTGACCCAGCCATCTACTGGGGGACTCCACTTAACAACAGCGGAAGGAGAAGGAGGAGAGCATTTCGAAGTCTGAGCTAATCACCACTGGTGGATCATAGATTTAGCTAGCTCCACAGCGCCCATAACAGAAGTCTCCATTTGCTTCCATGCCCTCTGGTTTCTCAGAAACCATAATGCCCAAATTATACCTTCCATCAGTCCTTGCTTATGGTCTGGTACTCTAAACCAAGTCAGCTGCAACCAATGAAGGAAATCACCATTATCTCGAGGCACCAAGTCCAAACCAGCATAAGTCCATACAGAGATCGCAAAGGGGCATAGCAAGAAAGTGTGGTGAGTAGTTTCAGGACCCAAGGAACACACAGGGCAAAGGGGACTTACATCAATCTGTCTTTTTAAGAGGTTGTCACGAGTTGGCAAACAACCCCGCCCTGCACGCCACACTAGATTCTTGATCTTAGGAGGGATCTGCATCTGCCAGATAGCCTTCCAAAAAGGTTGGGACGCCATGAGTTGTTCCTGATCACAATGTGGAGATATGAGTTGCCAATAACAGCTTTTAACAGAGAACACACCCTTCTTCTCCCAAGCCCACATCCACCCATCCACTACCAACCTCATAACTAGAGGAATTTGTAAAATGAGCTCAGCATCATGTGGCAAGAACATCCTCTGCAACAACGCAACATTCCAACCTTAATGATTAGGCAGTATCAAACTTTCCACCCTCAGCTCATAAGTAAACTGAATCAGTGAGTTCCCTGATGGAGATACCCTTGGCAAGTTGCCACACTGATGCTAGCGTATTCTTCATGGCCTAAAAGCTAACATGCTTGCCCGTCAGGAAATGCCCCACAGCCACCAAGTGTCGCAGAGCATTCTCTGACCTAACTGCTTCTGAGCCAAACTCCACCCCATTCCCCTCCTCCTCCGCTAGAGAGAACCGAGCACAAAGGTCAGATAGATTAACGAGGGGATTCGATGCCATGACACCACTACAACGAGCAAGAAAACAACCACCACAGTGCAAGACCCTACTTATCCAAGGATAAGGAAGGAAAAACTAACTTGCTATAGAGACAAGAAAACAAGTTTAAAAATTATTGATTAGGTTGCTTCATGACCTTAGCTTATTGCTAATTTAGCACATACGATGATTAATGGCATGCAATCATCATCTCTAACTACACCTGGCGTCGTGCTCTGCTTAATGCTTCACCGAGTATGTAAGATTAAAATATAAATGATAGATAATACATCTATCTATATAAATATATAAAAGCTAAAGAAATGATGACTCTTCAAATATTATCAAGTCATTTATTTTTAAAAATATTACAATGTCATAATTTTTCAATTTCTAATTAATTTCTCAATTTTTTATTAATTTTTCAATTTCACTTTCTCTTTTTTTGAAAAAAAAAATTAAGCCATTCAATTTGATATTAATTTAATATTTAATACATTCTTCTTTTAATTAATTTTAATAATTTATATAAAATATAAAATTTAATTTAATTATATTTATAACTTTTAATCTTCTATTAAATAATTACATATTAATATAATTTCATAATATTAATTAAATAAATTATATTTTTAACCTTTAATTTTTTATAAATTAATTATACATTAATATATTTAAATAATATTGATTGGTTTATATTATTTTTTTAAATTTCAAAAGTTTTAAAAGGCATATGACTCTTGACCTTCAGAATAAATTAGTTATAAATTATATAATTTATTTATAATAATAATTAATTTATATATTTTTAAAATTTTAAAAAATTAAACAATAAAATATATAACTTTTAACATTCCTAACAAATTAATCATATATTAATAATTTATGTAATAATAATATTTATATTAATAACACTTTCAATAAAAATCTAATTATTATAAATCTTTCTACTCATATTTTTCTTCCTATTTGAAAAAGTTTGCTTAAAATTTTTTAATATTTTTTTTCATTTTTACATAATTCATTTTTTATAGCAAATATATATATATATATTGCTCTTAATTAGTAAAAGTATTAAGTTATGAAATAAAAAGATTATATTTGTTCACCAATACTATTTTAATGAAATTGTCATAAAATTTGAGGTAAATATTTTATTTTACATTTTTACACTATAATTTGTTGTTAACTTACATATAAATTATTTATATTTATTCTATTTTTTATTTATTTTTATTCTCATTATCGTGCAATGGGCAAATAAGGAACTAGAAAATAGAAGATTTATAGATGCTACATAAGCGAATAAAAAAATTATAAATTATAAATTTTATAATTTATTTTTATAAAAAAAATTTAATTTAAAAAGCTAAGAATTTAAAAAGATAATGTTAGAATTTAAAAAGTCATGAATTTAAAAGATAATAAATAATTAAATATTATCTATCATTGTAACGATTAGAAATTTTAATTGTGGATTTTATAGAATTAAGTGTGCATATAGGATTGTTTGGAATGTATCTAGTATATGCATATATAATGAGTGGCTTTTGATTTCCACGAGCGTGGTATTGGTGTTAGACTTGTTTCGAGGAACTATTCAAGGTGATAGAAGCTGTCTGAAAATACACGGGCGTGTGTATGGATAGACATGGGTGTGTGTTTATGGAATGATTCTGTCTATGGCTAGGTCGGTTAAAACACATAGGCGTGTCTGGAAATTTGAATATGGAAATTGAGTTTTAAATGGTTTATGTCTAATGTAAGTGGTATAAGTGAATAATAGGGTTTCAAAATGAGTAAAATAATGATTTATATCATTTTATGGAGTTAACAAGTTGAATTAAAAGACAAATAAAAAAAAAGTATGGTGTATCAACAAAGTAATGGTATGAGTGAATACATTGTATAAAAATCCTAAAAACTATATAAAGGAGGCTCTAAAGTCTTCTACACCATTCCAAACCAGCATTCTCATCATCCAACTCTATCTTCACCTCTTTTTCATTCTTCTTCCATTTTCTACCTTAGAATTCATGGAGAATTGAGAGAATGAAAAAGTTTTAGTGGATTTCAACGACTTTAAGCTTGATTTAGCTAGATAAACATCATCAAATCAAAGGATTGAAGGAGAAAATGAAGGAAGAGTAACTTGAAAGAGGTTAGTGCTTGTATACTATATACTTTGCTATTTCTTTGAGTTTTATTTGAATTTTATTATTTAAATCATCATTTAATGAGATTGAATGAAGTTATTTTGAAAGAATTTAATTGAATATCATGTGAAGAAATTGTTGTGAAAGAAGTGATATAGAGAACAACTTGTAAAATAGTGAAAGATACTCTATATTAATTGACTTGTGAAGAATATGTGTAGAAAATCTTACTTTTATGTTAATAAAGTGATTATTTACTGATAAATAAACTAAAGTAATTATTAGTACATTGTGTTTTCCATGAGTTGAGTTAGAGATATAAAACAAGTTAAGATTTTGATATGAGTTAAGGATTTGGATGAAATAAATGATGGAATTAGTGATAGTTGAAGTGTATCAACTAATTTGGAGTAAAAATTTGAAATAGCTAGAGGATAGTCTATATGATTATGGAATATTTGTCAAATAAAAGGTATATACCTTGCTCTTGATCAAAAGGATTTAAATGATTATTTAAAGTTATTAGAATATTAAGTAACTCCTTGTGGAGTAAATTATGTGATTAATACCCAATGGTTAATTGAACTATGTATTAGTTGGAATTGGCATATTTACTTAGTTGGCATGGATCATAAGTACAAATGAAGTTAAATGATTGTGGATATCCTAAGGTGAGCAAACAGTGTATAAATAAGTTAAAGGAGGAAAGGATTAAAGGTGTCATTGTATAAAAATTGGCGCATGCATTGTTTGTATTTTTGGAGAGTTTGATATTATTCATGTATTTGAGAAAGTATGTGTGAACTTAGTAGTGAATTGCTAATTTAAGCTTGAGAGTTTATGTACTAATATCAAATTGTTAAAAATAAAAGTGAGCTTAACTTATGAGATAAGTTGGAAAGTTGAAGGTTAGAAAGGATCGGTTGAAAGCTACAATGGATAGACAAAAGTCCTATGTAGATTTGAAAAGAAGGGACATCGAATACAATGTGGGGGATAAAGTATTTTTGAAAGTGTCTCCATGAAAGAAAGTTCCCCATTTTGGTAAGAAAGAGAAACTAAGTCCTAGATTTATTGGGCCATACAAGATACTTGAACATGTGGGTCTAGTAGCCTGTAGACTAGCTTTACCTCTAGAATTATCTAAGATACATAATGTATTCCATGTGTCGATCTTAGAAGATACATATCGGATCTCTCACATGTAATACAGGCAGAATCTATTGAAATGCAGACAGATCTAAGTTATGAAGAAGAACCAGTGGCTATTTTAGCTCGAGAAACCAAGGAATTGGAGAATAAACGCATTCATCTAGTAAAGTTTATGGAGAAATCACTCAACTGAGGAAGCCAAGTGAGAAAGTGAAGAAACAATGAGACATCAGTATCCTCAGCTATTTCAAACACCTTGAACAAGCAAATTTCAAGGACGAAATTTCTTAAGAGGGAGAAAGTTGTAATATTTGAAATTTTTAAGCATTGACTTTTTAAATCATATAAATATAGGGCTGTGTATAATGTAGAGAGTGACTCGGGTATTTGAAATAGATGAAAAATAGGGTTAGTTAAGCCTTAAAAGGGTTGAAAGTTAAATATGGATATTGACAAAATTGATATTTTTAAAAAATAATATTTAAGCTGTAAAAATTACAAAAATATCCTTGTGGCCCTAGAACTAAATTCTACCTTAATTGGGATATGAAATATGTATAATAGAGCTTTAAATTAATTAAAGAAATTATTTTTATAATTTCACAAAATTAAAATTCAGATGTAGAAATAAATTAAGAAAGTGGAAGCACCAAAGTTACGATGAGTACACCTTACATGATCAAAACCTAATAAAATATATATAAATAAATAAAAATGTTCTTCTTTTTCCTCCAAGCCAACCCGACCTCACCTCCATCCATAGCTAAAATTTTTATTTTTCTTCCTTCTTCCATCAAATCTAAGTAGAAAATTAAGGAAAATTCATATATCTCTCAAAATTTTTAGTAGAATTTATTAAATTAGGATAGATACACTAAAATAACCACCAAAAATTGAAAAAAATTGAGGAAGAGAGAGGAAGCACTACTTTGAAAAGAGGTTTGTGCTTGTGTACTAATAGTTTGCCATTATTTAATTTTCTTTTGACTTTTAGTGCCTATGGAAGTTAGTTGAGCCATATTAATTGAATTAATCATGAATTGTCTTTTGTCTAAATTTTTAGACTAACCTAGAAAGGTTTAGAAATTATGAAATTGTACTTGAAAGTTTATCTATGTGTTAGTTGAAATTTCATAATTTTTAAAGATGATTTAATATAAAAAAAAATAGAACAACACAAGTAGTCATGTCTGTACCAATAGAGCCAAAATTGCATGGTTTGTGAAAATCAATTGGAAACTATAGTAAAATAACCCAAAAAAATCTAAAAGTTTACATATAAGATCATATATATGTTTAAGACAAATGGCTAAAATTGCATAAAATTTAATAAATGTTTAATTATAAAAATAAAATTAAAATATGAAACTACCAGAATAGTTATTATAAAACCAGAATCTATAAGGTTAAGTAAACGCAATTTAAAAATAAGATAAATAAGTATATATGTTACACCCCATACATAGGTTATACACTTAACTACATAGGTGATGTCACCTAAATACTTACACTTACCTATATATGTATTATAGAAATAAAGCCAAAATACTTATATATATTAACACAGTTATTAAACTTTCAAAAGAAATATTATGATCTTGCCTATATTACAAACATATATATGTTTAATTTACAAAGTACTCGTATTATTAACTTACATTGTAAACATTGTCATTATTCTTTTACTACTCCCAAACCTATATAACTGTCATACAAAATTATAAAGTACTGCCATGTGAACTATACATAATACAATATTTACAATATCGTTCTTTGAACCTTTGTGATGCAGTTGACTATGAACGAATATCTCTCACTCTGCAGTCTCAACTCTTCTTGTTTGATCTGCACATCAGAAAATAATTTTGTAACATCCCAAATGATACCCTAACATTTTGAAATATTAATTGTTGAAATTGGATAAAATGATTTAAGGTGTATACATGATTAGGTGGAAAGATAAGAAAGGAAAAAGGAAAGTGTGTGTATGTTGTATATATGAAGATATATACAACATATACAAGTCAAGTTTTATTTAATGGTCAAATGATATTTTGATTATTAAATTAGAAATTAAGTGATGGTGGAGGTTGATATTTGGGATTATATTATTATAATAATGTATTTGCTTGGTGGAGATTTAAAGAGAAATTCATATGGCTATTAGTGAAGGGGAGTTGACCATTTTTATTTTCATCTTTTTCTTGTTTCTTTTTGGATAGCTAGCCACCACCATCTTCTTCAAGGAAGAGAGGTTTTGTTGATTCCTCACCCAAGATTGAAGGGTGTTTCAAGTGATCAAGTTAGAGTTTTAAGGATTTTTTTCACTTTTGGTAAGTTTCCAACTTGTTTCTTTATGTTCTTTTGGAGTTTATGCATTTGAGTTTGGTGAATGCTTGTTGTAGATGTGTTTATGGTTGATTTGATATGTTTGAGTTTTTTGGTATAATTGGCATTGATTTTTGGGGCTGGATTGAAGAAAATGTTAAGTTTAGTGAAGATAGCAAGAGTTATGGATTATGGATATGTTGAGATGTAAATATGGTTGTGATTGTGTGTTGATGCAAATAATTGATTTGTTTTGATGTTATGCAAGTTTATTATGGTATATTAATGGTTTTGGGTAAGTTTGTTTGGAGTGAAAAAGGGTGAAAGAAAGATGTTTGTTAGATGTGGCATTTTGGTATCGATTTCAGGTTTTTGGCCTGACACGCCCAGTAGCACGACCATGTCTTTGGGCGTGTCGTTGGTTCTGTTTCCAGTGTGGGTGACAGGAGCAGTGACACGCCCATGTCACTGAGCGTGTCACAACTTCTGTGTTGGAGTAGTATTGACACGTCAAGTGACACGCCCATGTCACTAAGCGTGTCATAGCTATTGTGTTGTTGGTGGATTGACACGTCCAGTGACACGCCCATGTCACTGAGAGTGTCATAGCTTCTGTGTGAGAGGAGAATTGACACATGCAGTGACACGCCCATGTCATTGAGCATGTCAAAGCTTCTATGTTGTGGGTTTAGAGCGTGGTCAGGGACATGCCCGTGTTGTTGAGCATGTCATGTATATAGTTTGCCCTAGTTAGCTCTTATCCTTATTTTCTTATGTGTATTACTAAGTGAGTGTGTATAATCACATTTGGATTAGGTTTTGAAGAGATTTGAGTTTCCCTAATCCAATTTTTGAAGGATTCTTGGAAGAGGAGGTTGATAAATTGGTGTGAGTTGCTCTTGAGGTAAGTACAAACCTTACATGATTGCATACATTTACATGACTTTGGGACTTAACACATTTGGTTGGAAAATGCGTTAGGTTACCTATTATATTGTTGATATATGAGAATGGTGCAATGATTTGTATTATGTGAATTATATGTTGAGGATTCAAAATATATGCACAATGTAAATTGTGATATGCACTCTAATGATGAAATGATGAAAGAATTGTGTGCCTAGTATGTTATTCAATTTTCAGAGTTTTATGTTGGTGGCATGCCTAACAAGTAACAATCCCTTGAAGATGGGTTGGGCTTGGTCCTTGAAGCCAGGTTGGGTTGATGCTATGCTCCCCTTGAAGCTTGGTTGGGCCTAGCCCTTAAAGCCTAGTTGGGATGTTACATATGAGATGTTTCTCATTGTGATAATGATTTGCCTACGGGCTTGATAAATGTGATTATTGAACCAAAATAGTAACTTTGGAATTTGAATGGCATATTAGTTTCTTTTGGGTCTATACTTGTCTTTGCTTTAATGTGAGTTATGAATAATGGAACAATTGAACAATATGATGAAATGTAATGTTATGAAATATGATATCTTTGTTTATTGCTTCTAATTCTTGAAAGTTTGACATTGGCATTACATTGAATCATATTGTTATCATGGGTTGTACCACTAAGCCTTTGGCTTAGCGCGATTGTGATTTATCGCGCAGGTGTCAGGGTAGATTCGGTTGAGCCAAAGAGTTCAGCTATACCGAGTCGAGTCTAGGCTTGTGATCCTTTGTTAAGAGTTGATTTTTGGACTTCAAGATCCGAGACGAACTGCCAAGCATGTATAAACTCTATATTTTTGTAAATATTGAATTTGATGTATATATATGTATATTTCGCTACATTTTCGCTGGATATTAAACAAATATTTTGAATAAACTTTGGGTGTAATGAAGATATATATGTATATGTATTGTAACAAGGAATGTTTTACCTATTACTATTTATAATGATGATTTGATGTTAAAGTTTTAAAGATTGGTTTGTTTTAAATAGACTGTGACATTCGTATATCCAGTATACGTATATTACATATGTGGGTGTATGTGGTGTACGTATATGGGGTACAGGGGTGTTACAATTGTTTTGGTATCAGAGCCTAGATTTGAGGTTCTCAACCTAGGTGAATTGTAAGAAAAAGAAAATTTTAGTTTTTAAAATATGGTTTTTAAATAAGATACATGCATTGGCACTGGCAGTTTCTGATCTTTGATGAGGTATCTTTTGCTATGTTTGCAGATATAGGTAGTGATGGTGTCTCAGTCATTTGAGTCCATAGAAGGTAGTGCTGAGAGTGTAGCTCCTAATGAGGGTAGAGAAGGAGCTAGGGTTGAGAGAGCTGGTGAGGCACCTGTTCCTGTGCTAGAGAGACCAGCAGCTGATGAGATTCTGCCGTTTTGGTTACGGCTTATGGTAGAATTATTGAGGCAAGCTCCAGTGCAGCAGCCACCACCGCAACCACAG
Organism: Garcia nutans; assembly: GCA_947685225.1. Taxonomy (NCBI): domain Eukaryota; kingdom Viridiplantae; phylum Streptophyta; class Magnoliopsida; order Malpighiales; family Euphorbiaceae; genus Garcia; species Garcia nutans. Next base: position 9,122,769 of record CANTUV010000013.1, read on the forward strand.
CCACAAGTATCGGTGAGGCAGTATGATAAATTGAGGAAGTTTGCGGCTGAGGATTTCTATGGCACTATAGATCCTGCAGTAGCTAAGCAGTGGTTGGATAGAGTTCAGAGGATATTTATCCAGCTGCAAGCTACTATAAAAGAGAAATTTGATTTTGCTAGATCCCTTCTGCAGAGAGATGCTTATGATTGGTGGAAGACGGTTCCACATACGATGGATGATCCACCAACCCTGACTTATGGTGATTTTCTGCGGGAGTTTGAGTAGAAGTATACTTCGAGGGAGTATAAAGATGCAAAGAAGATGGAATTTCTGAATTTGAGGCAGGATAACCAGACAGTGACAGAGTATGAGATTGAGTTCATCCGGTTGAGTCGTTATGCCTGTGGGATTATTTCAGATGATATAGACCGGTGCAGGAGATTTGAGGAGGGGTTGAGACCCTCTATCATGTGTATTGTTGTTGATTCCTGGTACCAAGATTTTTCTTAGTTGGTTGCAGCTGCCAGAAGTGTTGAGAGAGCACAGGGTATTGCAGCAGCTGCTACTGAGGAGAAGACTAGAGTTAGGAGACTCAAATTTGAGGTAGGGTCTTCATCTTTGAAGAGAGGCAGAGGAAGTTTTGTTCCAAGTGTCAATAGGAGCCAGAGGCAGTCTGGTAGGTTAGTTCAGTATCAGAGGCAGAGATCGAGACCTACAGTTTCTGTAGCTAGTGCTCCGACTCCAATGGTTCATAGGTCTATTCCACCTACATGTGTCCATTGTGGTAGGGCACATGGGGGTGCTTGCTAGAAGATGGGTGGACTAGGAGTGTGTTTTAGATGTGGGTCACCAGATCATTTCATCAAAGATTACCCTGAGCTACCGGAAGATAGACCGACTGATACTGCAGCTTCTCGACCCAGTGTCAGTAGAGGAGATCGAGGGGGCAGAGGTTTTAGTAGAGGTGGTCGATCTGGGTTTAGTCAAAGAGGAGGCTCTACATCCGGAGGCAGTAGGCCAAATGAGGGTGGGCCATTTTAGCGAGTGTATGTGATGCAGAGGCAGCCCAATGCTTCAGCCATCATTGCGGGTACATTTTCTTTATTTGGCATTTCAGTTCTTGCTCTAATTGATCCAGGATCTACTCATTCATATATAAGTGCATCTATTTTGCCTGTGTCTGAATTTCATTCAGAGTCCCTAGGATTTGATGTCATGGTGACAAATCCTTTAGGGCATAGTGTGGTAGTTAGCAGGGTGCATCGTGATAGTTCAGTTGTGGTGTAAGATGAGGAATTTCTTAGTGATTTGATTGAAATGCCTTTTAAAGAGTATGATTTGATCTTAGGCATGGATTGGTTGTCTAAGCATGGGGCTGTGGTAGACTATTAACAGAAGTGTGTTACTCTGAGAACTAGTGATGGTAGAAGTGTGATGGTATCTAGTGAGTAGAGACATCTTGCATCCATGTTTGTTTCAGTTGTTGCAGCTAGGAGGTTGATTCAGAAAGGATGTGAGGCTTATCTTGCTCATGTGATAGATACCAGAGTAGTGGGTTCTCAACTTGATAGTATACCCACAATTGCTGAATTCCCAAATGTTTTTCCTGAGGAGTTACCATGGTTATCCCCTGAGAGAGAGGTTGAGTTTGGTATCAATTTGTTGCCTAGTACCACCCTCATCTCTATTACTCCCTATCGAATGCCACCTGCTGAATTGAGAGAGTTGAAGGTGCAGTTGCAGGAGTTATTGGATAAAGGGTTTGTTCACCCTAGTGTGTCTCTGTAGGGAGCACCTGTTTTGTTTGTAAAGAATAAGGATGGTATCTTGAGACTGTGCATTGATTATAGGCAGTTGAATAAGGTGACTATCAAGAATAAGTATCCTTTGCCTAGGATAGATGATCTCTTCGATCAATTAAAGGGAGCAGCAGTATTCTCCAAGATTGATTTGAGATCAGGGTACCATCAGTTAAGAGTTAGAACTGAAGATGTATCTAAGACAGCTTTCTGCACAAGGTATGGGCATTATGAATTCTTGGTGATGCCTTTTGGGTTGACGAATGCACCAGCAGCTTTTATGGATTTGATGAATGGGGTGTTTAGACCCTATCTAGAACAATTTGTAGTGGTCTTTATTGATGATATCTTGGTGTATTCACATAATGAGGAGGATCAGGATAAGCACTTGCGGATTGTATTGCAAACTTTGAGAGAGAAGCAGTTGTATGATAAGCTATCTAAGTGTGAGTTTTGGCTTAATCAAGTGACTTTTCTCGGTCATGTGGTGTCAGCAGATGGTATTAGAGTTGATCCGAGTAAAGTTGAAGCTATTTTGAATTGGAGTCCACCAAAGACTGTAACTGAAGTTAGAAGTTTTCTGGGTTTGGCAAGCTATTATCGACAGTTTGTGAAGGGTTTTTCTTTGATAGCTACTCCACTCACCAGATTACTTCGTAAGGGAGTTAGATTCGTGTGGACAGATCAGTGTCAAGCAAGCTTTAAGCAGTTGAAGGAGATGTTGACTCAAGCTCCAGTTCTTACTTTGCCTATGGAAGATAAACCATATATGATTTACAGTGATGCTTCACATAATGGTTTAGGTTGTGTTTTGATGCAAGAGGATAGAGTCATAGCTTATGCTTCTCGACAGTTGAACCGCATGAGCTTAATTATCCGACGCATGATTTGGAATAGGCAGCCATAGTTTTTGCTTTGAAGATTTGGCGACATTACCTTTATGGGGAGAAGTGTTTCATTTATACAGATCACAAGAGTTTGAAATATTTGGGTGTTTAGAGAGAGTTGAATCTTCGACAGAGAAGATGGTTGGAGTTAATTAAAGACTATGACTATTTGATTGATTATCATCCTGGTAAGGCAAATGTAGTTGCTGATGCCTTGAGTTGGAAGTCTTTGGCAGGTTTGACTGCTTACTCACTCTTGTTGCTTGTTGAGTTGAGAGCGTTGCATGCTATTTTTGAATCATGTGATGATGGTGCTTTGTTGGCTCAGTTTCAATTGAGACCTGTATTGTTGGATCAGGTTAGAGAGTCTCAGTTGGCAGATGAGAAAATTCAAAAAGTTGTTTTGGATTGCCAAAAGGGGAAGAGCCGAGATTTTCTTATTAGAGATGATGGTAGCCTTTGGTACAAAGATAGATTGTGTGTTTCTAATGATGCAAGGTTGAAAAAGACTATTTTGGAGGAAACGCATCAGTCAACTTTTGCTATGCACCCTGGGAATACTAAGATGTATCATGATTTGAAGCAACATTATTGGTAGTCAGGTATGAAGAGGGACATAGTGGAGTTTGTATCTAAATGTCTCACTTGTTAGAGAGTGAAGGCTGAGCACCAAGTTCCTTCGGGGTTGCTCCAACCTTTAACAGTGCCAGAATGGAAATGGGAATGAGTAACGATAGATTTTGTGACTGGTTTGCCTTTAACTCAAAAGAAGCATGATGCCATCTGGGTGATTATTGATCGATTGATGAAGACAACTCATTTTCTTCCAGTTAGAATGGACTATTCTCTTGAGAAGTTGGCTGAGCTGTATATTAATGAAATAGTAAGATTGCATGGAGTCCCAATTTCTTTGGTGTCTAATTGAGATCCCTGATTTACTTTAAGGTTTTGGAAGAGTTTGCATGATGCTTTGGGTTCTCGGTTGCATTTTAGCACTACTTTTCATCCTCAGACAGATGGGCAGTCTGAGAGGGTGATACAGATTCTAGAGGATATTTTGAGGAGTTGTGTCATTGATTTCTCTGGAAGTTGGGATAGATTCTTGCCATTGATGGAATTTGCTTATAACAATAGTCACCAGTCCAATATTAAAATGGCACCTTATGAGGCATTGTATGGTAGAAGATGCAAGATGCCTCTATGTTGGGATGAAGTTGGAGAAGGTAAGTTGGTTGGTCCCGATTTGAGTAAAGAAACAGAAGAGAAAGTAAAGATAATTCGGGATTGGTTAAAAGTAGCCTCAGACCGACAGAAATCTTATTCAGATTTGAAGAGAAGAGACATAGAGTTCAATGTAGGAGATAAAATATTTTTGAAAGTGTCTCCATGGAAGAGAATTTTAAGATTTGGTCGCAAAGAGAAGTTGAGTCCTCGTTTCATTGGGCCTTATGAGGTACTGGAAAGAGTTGGACCAATTGCTTATCATCTTGCTTTGCCGCCTGAATTGGATAGAATTCACAATGTCTTCCATGTCTTTATGCTGCGAAGGTACAGGTCAGACCCATCTCATATTTTGTCAGTGGAATCTATTGATGTGAGTCCGGATCTGACTTTTGAAGAAGAACCGGATGCTATTTTGGCACATGAAGTGAAAGAATTGAGAAATAAGAAAGTACCACTTGTGAAGGTTCTTTGGAAGAATCATACTAAAGAAGAGGCAACTTGGGAAAGTGAGCAAATGATGAGAGATCAGTATCTTCAATTGTTTCAAACATAAGATCAAGTAATTTCGAAGATAAAATTTATTTATAGAGGGGAAAAATTGTAATATCCCAAATGATACCCTAAAATTTTGAAATATTAATTGTTGAAATTGGAAAAAATGATTTAAGGTGTATATATGATTAAGTGGAAAGATAAGAAAGGAAAAAGGAAAGTGTGTATATCTTGTATATATGAAGATATATACAATATATATGAGTCAACTTTTATTTAATGGTAAAATGATATTTTGATTATTAAATTATAAATTAAGTGATGGTGGAGGTTGATATTTGGGATTATATTATTATAATAATGTATTTGCTTGGTGGAGATTTAAAGAGAAATTCATATGGCTATTAGTGAAGGGGAGTTGACTATTTTTATTTTCATCTTTTTCTTCTTTCTTTTTGAATAGCCGGCCACCACCATCTTCTTCAAGGAAGAGAGGTTTTGTTGATTCCTCACTCAAGATTGAAGGGTGTTTCAAGTGATCAAGTTGGAGTTTTAAGGATTTTCTTCACTTTTGGTAAGTTTCCAACTTGTTTCTTTGTGTTCTTTTGGAGTTTATGTATTTGAGTTTGGTGAATGGTTGTTGTAGATGTGTTTATGGTTGATTTGATATGTTTGAGGTTGTTTGGTATAATTGGCTTTGATTTTTGGGGTTGGATTAAAGAAAATGTTAAGTTTAGTGAAGATAGCAAGAGTTGTGGATTGTGGATATGTTGAGTTGTAAATATGGTTGTGATTGTGTGTTGATGCAAATAATTGATTTGTTTTGATGTTATGCAAGTTTATTATTTTATATTGATGGTTTTGGGTAAGTTTGTTTGGAGTGAAAAAGGGTGAAAGAAAGATGTTTGTTGGATGTGGCATTTTGGTATCGATTTCAGGTTTTTGGCCTGACACGCCCAGTAGCACGGCCATGTCTTTGTGCGTGTCGTTGGTTTTGTTTCCAGTGTAGGTGACACGAGCAGTGACACACCCATGTCACTGAGCGTGTCACAGCTTCTGTGTTGAATTAGTATTGACACGTGCAATGACATGCCCATGTCACCGAGCGTGTCATAGCTTCTGTGTGAGAGGAGAATTGACACGTGCAATGACACGCCCATGTCACTGAGCATATCAAAGCTTATGTGTTGTGGGTTTAGGGCACGGTCAGGGACACGCCGTGTTGTTGAGCGTGTCATGTGTATAGTTTGCCCTAGTTAGCTCTTATCCTTATTTTCTTATGTGTATTACTAAGTGAGTGTGTATAATCACATTTGGAATAGGTTTTGAAGAGATTTGAGTTGCCCTAATCTAAGTGTTGAAGGATTCTTGGAAGAGGATATTGATAGATTGGTGTGAGTTGCTCTTAAGGTAAGTACAAACCTTACATGATTGCATATATTTACATGACTTTGGGACTTAACACATTTGGTTGGAAAATGTGTTAGGTTACCTATTATATTGTTGATATATGAGACTGGTGCAATGATTTATATTATATGAATTATATGTTGAGGATTCAAAATATATGAACAATGTAAATTGTGATGTGCACTCTAATGATGAAATGATGAAAGAATTGTGTGCCTAGTATGTTATTCAATTTTCAGAGTTTTATATATGGTGGCATGCCTAAAAAGTAACAATCCCTTGAAGTTGGGTTGGGCTTGGTCCTTGAAGCTAGGTTGGGTTGATGCTATGCTCCCCTTGAAGCTTGGTTGGGCCTAGCCCTTAAAGTCTAGTTGGAATGTTACATATGAGGTGTTTCTCATTGTGATAATGATTCACCTGCGGGCTTGATAAATGTGATTATTGAACTAAAACAATAACTCTGAAATTTGAATGGCATATTAGTTTCTTTTGGGCCCATACTTGTCTTTGCTTTAATGTGAGCTATGAAAAATGGAACAATTGAACAATATAATGAAATGTAATGTTATGAAATATGATGTCTTTGTTTATTGCTTCTAATTCTTGAAAGTTTGACATTGGCATTACATTGAATCATATTGTTATCATGGGTTGTACCACTAAGCCTTTGGCTTAGCGAGATTGTGATTTATTGCGCAGGTGCCAGGGTAGATCCAGTTGAGCCGGAGAGTTCAACTAGACCGAGTCGAGTCTAGGCTTGTGATCCTTTGTGAAGAATTGATTTTTGGACTTCAAGATCAGAGACGAACTGCTAACCATGTATAAACTCTATATTTTTTTAAATATTGAATTTGATGTATATATATGTATATTTCGCTACATTTTTTGCTGCATATTAAACAAATATTTTGGATAAACTTTGGGTGTAATGAAGATATATATGTGTATGTATTTTAACAAGGAATGTTTTACCTATTACTATTTATAATGATGATTTGATGTTAAAGTTTTAAAGATTGGTTTGTTTTAAATAGACTATGACATTCTTGTATCCGGTATATGTATATTACATATGTGGGTGTATGTGGTGTGCCTATATGGGGTACAGGGGTGTTACAAATTCTAACATGCTAAGCAAAGCTTAGTGGTGCTTATGTATTTACAACATGCAAGAAAATTTAAAGGAAAGAGAACTATACATTAAATAATTTAGAAACAATGGAAAATATCACTTTTAGAACGTTAAATAAAGAAATAAATAAATTCATTTAAACTTCAAATACTAAACACGATTAAATTCAGAATCAGTTTATTTAACAATAACCATATAACACAATGTTTTCAATGTAGGTAACTTCTTTAATTATGTCCATACACACTGAACTCAGATCCTAGGTTTGGATAATAGGTCATTGTTGGCAATTTAATGCCCACTGTATAAAATTTGGCCATTGGCCCAGTATGGCATGAATGTCCACTGTATATGGTGACACAAAGTGTTCTTGATGGCATAGAGTGCCCACTATCACTTTAGATATACTCCCTTTGGCTAGCCATTCAATCCCAAGCTAGATCTAAAATTAGTATGATTTGAGCAATTCATTAGTTTCTAATTAACATTAAATTATGTATAGCACTTCAATGGAACAAATCTTTGATCAACACTTGGTATCACACATATTTATGATATATTCAAAATAAATTTGTTACATTACTTGCTAGGGTTGATTTCAAAAATCCTTTACACTTTGAGACCTTATAATCTTTTAGGCGAGAATTACAGATGAAAGACAAAGAAAAAGTTATTTTGGGCAATTTCTTCAAGTGACACGTCCAATGATATGGGCATGTCAATGACTGTGTCATTTTCCCATTCATACAAAAGCTCTGACATGTCGTATCATTTAACTTACATTATAGTAGCTACGACATGCCCAATGATACCGTCGTGTCACTAGTTGTGTCATTTATCTTTCATCACATTAGCTATGACATGCCCAATGACACGAATGTGTTATTGGTCGTGTCACCAACATTGAAGCACAATATCATTGACACGCCCAGTAACATGGCCGTGTCAAGTAAAATTTTGTATTTTGCATACTCTATAACTTAAACACAATATATCCAAATATATAATAAAAATAAATCAAAAACTAGTTTCTTTAACATATAAAGTGTAATATCCTCATGTATGCCCTAGAAGTTTTGATTATGTTGTTGATGTTGTTGTTAGTGTTGTTGTTGTTATATATTGGATTGAATATATGTGTTAAATTGTAAGAGAAAAGAAATGGGAAGAGAATGTATATGTATATGTATTTTGGGAAGAAATAGGGTTTAGAGACAAATTTATATGTTGTGTATATGTTAATATATATGACATATAAAGTGGTCAAAAGGCTTGGTCAATGCAAGAGAAGATATTTATTTGAGATTGGTAAATTACTTAATTGGGCACATATAAGACAAAAAGATAATTATGTGAATAAGGGCACTTTGGTAATTGCTTGGATAAAATTATATGGTGGATATTTAAAGAAGGTTTGACTTGTGTTTTCTTCATCATTTCTTCTTCTTCTTCTTGTTGATGGCCGGCCCTCCATAGCCAAAGAGAAAGAAAGAGACAAGTGATGGTTTTGATGATTTCAAGCTTAAATTGAAGAAAGATTAAGTGTTCAAGTGTTGATTTAAGAAGTTTTTAACTAAGGTAAGATCTTTTCTCTAATTTCTTCAATTCTTTTGAAGTGGTATGATTAAGTTGCTTATGGTATGATTGTAAGTATTGATTTTGCTTGATAGATGAGAAGTTGGGTTGGTGTTGGTGATGGAAGAGTAAGATTGATGTTTAGTGAAATTGTTTCTGTTTTAGGATTAGTAAAGGTTGTGACTTGTATGATTTTTAATTAATTATAGAAAAATGTTTTTGAATTGAATTTTTGATATGTTGTGCCTCTATGAGTCTAGAATGACTGAAAAATATGTTGATTCGATTTTGGAATGGTTATGAGTTTAGAAAGATTATTTTCATTAGACCTGTTCCAGCAGGTACCTTAACTGGGACAGCTATATTTCGTGATTTTTAATAAAATGTAGAAAAATCATATCCAATCGAATTTTGGATATGTTGTTGCTTAGTGAGTCTAGTATTTGAGAAAAATAATTTGGAATCACGTTGATTGAATTTGATTTATGGAATTCACAAAGTTCAGAACTGCTGCCAGGATGCAGGGCAATTGGGGCAGTCTGGTTAGGTGAACTATTTGACCAAGATTTTGTGTTCAGTTTGATCTGAAATTTTAAAGGGATGATTTTAAGATACAAAACTAAATTCTGTAAAAATTTTAGAATTTTTAGTCAAGTAGATTATTTTATACAAGTTTTCAAAATAAGGATAAAATGGAGTTTAAAAATCAGAATGTACTATTTATGGTTAGGGTTTTAATTCTTTGTTCTTCTTGCATTGCTTTGGTTCTCCAAAGGTAGGTTGGTCCTTAAACCTAACCCTAAACACTTTAAACACACTTGAATCAATGAATGTTATAATCAATTGTTCTTTGCCCTAATTGCATTGTTGAGATTGAACAATGTTATGTTGTGCATTGTGAATGGTAATGTGTTTCATGAGTAATGTGGAATGAAATGTTGATATTTAGGAATGATGCTATGTGAGATATAATGTGATCATGGATGAGATATATATATATATATACTTGAATAATGAGATGTTATATTGTGAAATGAAATGTGAAGCCATTGTTATTGGCTAAGATGATGTAATTGAAAGAAAGAAGGCATGTTTGCCTAAATGTGATGAGAATTGAGAATGGAAATGAATTGTTTGTTTAATATGTTATTCAGTTTCAGAGTTCTGGATTTGGGTGGCATGCCTAAGAAATGATGAAAGGTAACAGTCTTGCCGGGTGAAGGACCTCCTCATAGGTGTTGAGTTGATGGTCCAAGAGACTGGGTCTGTTACACTATGAGATATATGATTTGTAACAGTCTTGCCGGGTTGAGGATCTCCTCATATGTGTTGAGTTGATGATCCAAGAGACTGGGTCTGTTACACTATCCATGGATAGAGATACATGTATATACATTGCCTACGGGCGTGATTATTGTGACTATGAACCAAAGCAGTAACTCTGAACTCTGAATATCGTATTAAATACTTGTTGGGCCCATAGGTGTCAAGGTTATATGAATGTCCTAAATAATGTTATGAGTTTAATGAAATGAGATGTTGGTTATGGAGTATGATTGATTAATGTTGAAATGTGGTATGCTCATATGACTATGATTTGTGAAATGCATAATTGTGTGGTTAACTTTATATTTATGATGTCGATCTTATCAATAACATATGTGGCACTGCATTTCATTAAAGCATACCGTTAGCATGTTTTATCTTACTAAGCCGTTGGCTTAGCGCGATAGTGTTTAATCGCGCAGGTAGTAGAGTGGATAGAGTTGAACCCGAGAGTTCATCAAGACCTAGTGAGAGTAGACATTGAAGAATCCATTTTGGGAGCTTAAAGATCAGAGCAGACTTGCCAATCATGTATAAATTTTATGTGTTGTAAAACTTGAGTTTTGATGTATATGAATTTGTAAATATGTAAATATTTTATAACTTCCGCTGTGTAATATTTAAATATGGGGGTTGTCACAAAACCTTTATTTTATGTTGTACTAGAAGTGTAAATCCTTTTTGCAGGTTGTAGTTGAGGTTACAAGGGGGATTTATTGGGAGTGTACTGAGAACGATTTTGTTTGCATTGGTTTGTGTAAAATGTTTTTAAAAATAAGAAAAAAACCGGTTTTGTCGACACTTGGGACTCAATTTTTAGGCGAAACTATGGCAAAAAGTTTGTAAAAATCGGAACTAAAATTTGACTAAGTAAAATTGGTAGCAACATTAGGTTAGTGTGGCGCCTCTACTCAGCTTACATATGTAGGTTGGGAAGGTGTGTTACAATTGTTTTGGTATCAGAGCCTAGGTTTGAGATTCTCAACCTAGGTAAAATGTAAGAAAAAGACTATTTTTACTTAAAAAGTGAGTTTTTGAACAAAAATACATGTTTGGGTTTGGCAGTCTCTGATCTTTAATAAGAGGTATTTTGTTGTGTTTGCAGACTTAGGTTGTGATGGATTCTCACTCTCGTCAGTCGATTGAGGGTAGTGCCGAGAGTATTGCTCCTGCTGAGGGAGCTAGAGTTGATAGTGTTGAGGAGGCACCTGCTTCGGTGTCGGGTAGACCAGCTGGGGAGGAGGTTCCGCCAGCCTGGTTTAGGCCTATGATGGAAGCTATGAGACAAGCACCTGTGCAACCACAGCCACCGCCACCACCCCCTCAGCCTTCAGTACCAGTAAGGCACTATGATAAGCTAAGGAAATATGGAGCAGAGGATTTCTTTGGTACAGTTGATCTGGCTATAGCAGAACAGTGGCTTGATAGAGTTCAGAGGGTATTTGTGCAGTTGCAAGCCACTTCAGAGGAGAAGTTTGACTATGCAAGATCTTTGCTACAGAAGGATGCCTACGACTGGTGGAAGACAGTGCCCCATTCTATGGATGATCCTCCAACACTGTCTTACACTGATTTTTTGAGGGAATTTGAGTTGAAGTATACTCCTAGGGAGTATAAAGATGGGAAGAAAAGAGAGTTTCTAGATTTGAAGCAAGATCATCGGACCGTAACTGAATATGAAGTTGAGTTTATTCGACTGAGTCAGTATGCTGGGGGTATCATTGCTGATGAGATTGATAGATGTCGGCGATTTGAGGAGGGATTGAGACCCTCGATCATGTGCTTAGTGGCTGGATCCAGATATCAGGATTTCTCACAGCTTGTGGCAGCAGCTCGAAGTGTAGAGCGAGCTCAAGTTATTGCAGCTGCTTCAGAGGAAGAGGTTAGGGTTAGAAGGCCCCAGTTCGAGGCAGGGTCTTCTTCTGCAAAGAGGGGTAGAGGAAGTTTTGTTCCTCGGAGTAGTAGGAGCCAGAGACCAGCAGGTAGGTCAGTGCAGTTCCAGAGGCAGAGATATAGACCTGCAGCTTCAGTAGCGAGTGCTCCTACTCCTGGAGTTCAGAGATCCACCTTACCTGTGTGTAACCAGTGTGGTGGAAGACATGGGGGCGTTTGTTGGAGGCATAGTAGATCAGGGGTATGCTTCAGGTGTGGATCACCTGACCACTTTGTGAGAGACTGTCCTGAGAGGCAGGAGCAGATGCCAGTTGATTCTGCTGCTTCTCGAGCTAGTGTGAGGGGAGGCAGAGGAGGCAGAGGTGCCAGCCGGGGAGGTAGACCAGGATTCAGTTCTAGAGGAGGTGCTACATCCAGGGAGGGTAGACCAGTGGAGGTTGGATCTTCCCAGAGGATGTATGTTATGCAGAGGCAGCCAGATACATCGGCAGTCATAGCTGGTACTTTTTCTTTATTTAATACTCTAGTACTTGCTTTGATTGATCCGGGTTCCACGCATTCATATATTAGTGCATCTGTTTTGCCTGTATCTGATTTGCATGGTGAGTCCCTAGGATTTGATGTGTTGGTGACAAATCCGTTAGGGCATAGTGTGGTTGTGAGTAAGGTGCATAGAGATAGTGCAGTAGTGGTGCAGGGTGAGGAGTTCTTAGGGGATTTGATTGAGATGCCATTTAAGGAATATGATGTGATCTTAGGTATGGATTGGCTATCTCGACATGGAGCTGTGGTAGATTGTAAGAAGAAAATTGTTTCTTTGAGGACGGGTGATGGTAGAGAGGTGATAGTATCTAATGAGCAGGAACAGCTAGCCTCCTTATTTGTTTCAGCTGTTGCAGCCAGGAGGTTGATTAGAAAGGGATGTGAAGCCTATCTTGCTCATGTGGTAGATACTAGAGTAAGAAGTTCTCCCATTGATAGCATTGCCACAGTTGCAGAGTTCCCAGATGTGTTTCCAGAGGAGTTGCCAGGGTTACCTCCTGAGAGAGAGGTGGAGTTCGGTATTGAATTGTTGCCTGGTACAACTCCTATCTCTATTACTCCTTATAGAATGGCACCAGCAGAATTGAGGGAGTTGAAAGTGCAATTACAGGAGTTGTTGGAAAAAGGATTTATTCGCCCCAGTGTTTCTCCTTGGGGAGCTCCTGTTCTATTTGTGAAAAAGAAAGATGGTACTATGAGGTTGTGTATCGATTATAGGCAATTGAACAAGGTGACCATTAAGAATAAATATCCTTTGCCTAGAATCGATGATCTCTTTGATCAGTTGAAGGGAGCGTCAGTGTTCTCCAAAATTGATTTGCGATCTGGGTATCATCAGTTGAGAGTCAAAGCTGAAGATGTTCCTAAGACCGCTTTTCGGACCAGGTATGGGCATTATGAATTTTTAGTTATGCCTTTTGGTCTGACGAATGCACCTGCAGCTTTCATGGATTTGATGAATAGGGTGTTTAGGCCCTATTTGGATCAGTTTGTAGTGGTCTTCATTGATGATATACTGGTGTATTCGCGGAATGAGGAAGAACATGATATGCATCTGCGGATTGTGTTGCAGATTTTGAGAGAGAGGCAGTTGTTTGCTAAATTGTCGAAGTGTGAGTTCTGGTTGGATCAAGTAGCTTTTCTCGAACATTTTGTTTCAGCAGAAGGCATTAGAGTTGATCCGAGCAAAGTTGAAGCTGTATTGAATTGGAGTCCACCCAAGTCTGTGACTGAGATTAGAAGTTTTCTGGGTTTGGCAGGCTATTACAGGCGGTTTGTGAAATGGTTTTCTTTGATAGCTACTCCACTCACCAGATTGCTTCGTAAGGGAGTGAGATTTGTGTGGACGGATCAGTGTCAGGCGAGTTTTGAGCAGTTGAGAGAATTTTTAACTCAAGCGCCTTTTCTTACTTTACCTGTTGAAGGTAAACCTTATGTGATCTACAGTGATGCTTCACATAGAGGTTTGGGGTGTGTATTGATGCAAGAAGGTAAAGTTATAGCTTATGCATCTCGACAGTTGAAACCGCATGAGCTTAACTATCCGACCCATGATTTGGAATTGGCTGCCATTGTTTTTGCATTGAAGATTTGGCGCCATTATCTGTTTGGGGAGAAATGTTTCATCTACACTGATCACAAGAGTTTGAAGTATTTGGGTGTCCAGAAAGAACTCAATCTTCGTCAGAGGAGATGGTTAGAATTGATTAAAGACTACGACTGCTTGATTGACTATCATCCAGGTAAAGCAAATGTTGTTGCTGATGCCTTAAGTCGGAAGTCTTTAGCTGGTTTAACAATTTACTCGCTGTCGTTGCTTGTTGAGTTGAGAGCATTGCATGCCAGTTTTGTACCTTGTGTTGATGGTGCATTATTGGCACAGTTGCAATTAAAGCTGATTTTGTTAGATCAGATCAAAGAAGCTCAGTTGGCTGATAAGAAGATACAGAAGATTGTTTCAGATTGTCAGAGTGGAAAGGGTAGAGATTTTATTGTGAAGAGCGATGGGAGTCTCTGGTTTAAGAACCGATTGTGTGTACCCGATGATGCTGATTTGAAAAGGGTCATTTTGGAAGAAGCTCATCAGTCAATGTTTGCTATGCATCCGGGTAATACGAAGATGTATCATGATTTGAGACAGCATTATTGGTGGATTGGTTTGAAGAGAGACATTGCAGATTTTGTGTCGAAATGTCTCACTTGTCAGAAGGTTAAAGCAGAGCATCAAGTTCCAACCGGGTTGCTTCAACCATTGTTAGTGCCAGAATGGAAGTGGGAAAGAGTGACAATGGATTTTGTGTCTGGTTTGCCATTGACACAAAAGAAGCATGATGCTATATGGGTGATTGTGGATAGATTGACTAAGACAGCTCATTTCCTTCCGGTTCGAATGGATTACTCTTTGGAGAGATTGGCTGAGCTGTATATCCATGAGATTGTGAAACTGCATGGTGTTCCAATTTCTTTAGTGTCTGATCGAGATCCCAGGTTTACTTCCAGATTTTGGAAGAGTTTGCATAGTGCTTTGGGTTCTCGACTGCACTTCAGCACTGCTTTTCATCCACAGACGGATGGACAGTCAGAGAGGGTGATACAGATTATTGAGGACATGTTGAGAAGCTGTGTCATCGATTTCTCTGGAAGTTGGGATAGGTTTTTACCTCTTGTGGAGTTTGCTTACAACAACAGTCACCAATCCAGCATTGGTATGGCACCGTTTGAAGCATTGTATGGCAGACGGTGTAGGACACCTCTTTGTTGGAATGAGCTTGGAGATAATAAGTTGGTTGGACCTGATTTGATTCAAGAAACTGAGGAAAAAGTGAAGTTGATCCGAGGTAGGTTAAAAGCAGCTTCAGACCGACAGAAGTCTTATGCAGATCTGAAGAGGAGAGACATTCAGTTTGATGTTGGAGATAAGGTGTTTTTGAAAGTATCTCCTTGGAAGAAGATTTTGAGGTTCGGTCGGAAAGGAAAATTGAGTCCTCGTTTCATTGGGCCGTATGAAGTGTTAGAAAGAGTTGGGCCAGTTGCATATCGACTTGCCTTGCCACCTGAGTTGGATCGTATTCATAATGTATTCCATGTTTCTATGTTGAGGAGGTACAGGTCAGATCCATCTCATGTGTTGCCATTTGAGTCTATCGAAGTGAGCCCAGACTTGACATTTGAAGAGGAACCAGTTGCTATCTTGGCACGAGAAGTGAAAGAGTTGAGGAACAAGAAAGTGCCATTGGTGAAGATTCTTTGGAAGAATCATGCAAAAGAAGAAGCAACTTGGGAAAGTGAGCAAACTATGCGAGAGCAATATCCTCAACTATTTCAGAGTTGATATCAGGTAATTTCGAGGACGAAATTTCTTTTTAGAGGGGGAGAATTGTAATATCCTCATGTATGCCCTAGAAGTTTTGATTATGTTGTTGATGTTGTTGTTAGTGTTGTTGTTGTTATATATTGGATTGAATATATGTGTTAAATTGTAAGAGAAAAGAAATGGGAAGAGAATGTATATGTATATGTATTTTGGGAAGAAATAGGGTTTAGAGACAAATTTATATGTTGTGTATATGTTAATATATATGACATATAAAGTGGTCAAAAGGCTTGGTCAATGCAAGAGAAGATATTTATTTGAGATTGGTAAATTACTTAATTGGGCACATATAAGACAAAAAGATAATTATGTGAATAAGGGCACTTTGGTAATTGCTTGGATAAAATTATATGGTGGATATTTAAAGAAGGTTTGACTTGTGTTTTCTTCATCATTTCTTCTTCTTCTTCTTGTTGATGGCCGGCCCTCCATAGCCAAAGAGAAAGAAAGAGACAAGTGATGGTTTTGATGATTTCAAGCTTAAATTGAAGAAAGATTAAGTGTTCAAGTGTTGATTTAAGAAGTTTTTAACTAAGGTAAGATCTTTTCTCTAATTTCTTCAATTCTTTTGAAGTGGTATGATTAAGTTGCTTATGGTATGATTGTAAGTATTGATTTTGCTTGATAGATGAGAAGTTGGGTTGGTGTTGGTGATGGAAGAGTAAGATTGATGTTTAGTGAAATTGTTTCTGTTTTAGGATTAGTAAAGGCTGTGACTTGTATGATTTTTAATTAATTATAGAAAAATGTTTTTGAAGTGAATTTTTGATATGTTGTGCCTCTATGAGTCTAGAATGACTGAAAAATATGTTGATTCGATTTTGGAATGGTTATGAGTTTAGAAAGATTATTTTCATTAGACCTGTTCCAGCAGGTACCTTAACTGGGACAGCTATATTTCGTGATTTTTAATAAAATGTAGAAAAATCATATCCAATCGAATTTTGGATATGTTGTTGCTTAGTGAGTCTAGTATTTGAGAAAAATAATTTGGAATCACGTTGATTGAATTTGATTTATGGAATTCACAAAGTTCAGAACTGCTGCCAGGATGCAGGGCAATTGGGGCAGTCTGGTTAGGTGAACTATTTGACCAAGATTTTGTGTTCAGTTTGATCTGAAATTTTAAAGGGATGATTTTAAGATAAAAAACTAAATTCTGTAAAAATTTTAGAATTTTTAGTCAAGTAGATTATTTTATACAATTTTTCAAAATAAGGATAAAATGGAGTTTAAAAATCAGAATGTACTATTTATGGTTAGGGTTTTAATTCTTTGTTCTTCTTGCATTGCTTTGGTTCTCCAAAGGTAGGTTGGTCCTTAAACCTAACCCTAAACACTTTAAACACACTTGAATCAATGAATGTTATAATCAATTGTTCTTTGCCCTAATTGCATTGTTGAGATTGAACAATGTTATGTTGTGCATTGTGAATGGTAATGTGTTTCATGAGTAATGTGGAATGAAATGTTGATATTTAGGAATGATGCTGTAACATCCCGAATTCCAGATTGGTAAGAAACAGACATAGAGGATATGATTTAGGCTTAGAACAAAGGAACTTAGAACATGACCTATAACTTGAGCTCGAATTTCATCCAAGTTAATGACAGAATTAGAGAGTCTCAAAGAAGACTTAATTGTTTATTTGTGTCTTAGATAGACGTATAACTTTAAATTACCCAATTTGGAGTTGTACAGAATAAGATATGATGGATTTAGTAGACAATGTGCAAGCTGCCTCAGGACAGCATAGTACCGTCAAAAATCAGATATAGCTCGGATCAACCTGAAATTTTGACACAATGTAGCCCTAGATGTCTAGTCTCAGTAGGAATAAGAATTACTTAATTTGGAGTTGTGAGTAAAAAGATATTAATAAAGAAAGACAGCAAGGTCAAGAAGGGATATCAAAAGGACCTAAGTGGAAATTTCTCAAAAGTTAGGGGCAACTATGTAAACTTAAAAATTTAGTGTCGGAAGTTCTTAATAGTGCCCATATCCGACCCCGGAAGAATATTCTTGAGATTAATCGGGTCATAACCGTGGGTTTCAATTTTTCCTGAAAACGCACGGTTTGTAAGTTACGGGCGATTTTCCGATAAGGACATTTTGGACATTTCCACTGGAGGGGCGATTTTGTAATTAAATATAACTTTGGGGGCAAAATATTAAAAGAAAAAAAAAACCACTTTCAAGTGGCCAAATCCTAGCCATTAAATCCAAATGTGTTGGACAAATCATGGTTATTGAAAATAAACCAAATCCTAGCCATTAAATCCAAATGTATTGGACAAATCATGGCCATTGAAAATAAACCAAATCCTAGCCATTAAATCCAAATGTGTTGGACAAATCATGCCCATTGAAAATAAATCAAATCCTAGCCATTAAATCCAAATGTGTTGGACAAATCATGGCCATTGAAAATAAACCAAATCCTAGCCATTAAATCCAAATGTGTTGGACAAATCATGGCCATTGAAAATAAATAAATTAATTAAATGTAAATTAAATTATAAATAACTAATTATGGTCTTCCAAACACAAGTAAGGATCAAAAAGACACCACCATCACCACTTTTCTTCTTCTTTAAGTCGTGCTCCCCCTCCCTTCCATTTTCAAGGAGACAAGTTTCAAGTCCAAGCCATTTCTCAAGTGAAATTCAATAGGAAATAAGGTAAGATACCATCCTAAGTCTTATTCTTTCATTAGAATTAGGTATTAGGCTATGTTTAGGAAGATTTGATATTATGTTCATGTTGGGAAAGAATTAGTAAGTTGATGATTATGGTGAAAAATGATAAACTACTTAAAGGAAATGATGAAAATGGTGATTATTAGTAAGAATAAGTAAAGGATTGTTAGAAAATCATAAGGTAGCATCATGTTCATATCTAGGGTTTGTTCTTACATATGTGACATATTAAATTCATAGGAAATCAAGGAGATTAGAGAGGAAAGGAAGTGAAATAGATAAGAAGAGCAAGGAAAAGCAAGGTTTGGTACTTTAACCATTGAACTCCATTTGAAAATTTTTCTGTTTTACAATTAGTAAAATGCTGTGACTTGTATGATTTTTAATTAAATATAGAAAAATTATATTGCGTTGAATTTTGGATATGTTGTTGTTTAGTAAGTCTAGTATTTGAGAAAAATAATTTGGAACCACATTGATTGAATTTAATTTACGGAATTTATAAAATTCAAAACTGCTGCCAGGATGCAGGGTAACTGGAGCAGTCTGGTTGGGTGAACTATTTGACCAAGATTTTGTGTCCATTTTGATCTGAAATTTTAAAGGAATGATTTTAACATGTAAAAATAAATTCTGTAAAAATTTTAGAATTTTTACTCAAGTGGATTATTTTATACGATTTTTCAAAATAAGGATCGAGTTGATTCCAAAACCAGAATTTACTATTCATATGGTCATTTTGCTAATATTCATTTGGTCATTTTTCAAAAGTAATCCAATTGATTCCTTATGAATATAAATGAGTATAGTATGTTATTAAAATGATAAAATATGATATTTCACGGTGAAATAATATAAGAACCATAAGTCGATAATTGTATAATGCATATTCGATTAAGAAATGGTATGAGAATTTTGGCTCCACTTGGTATCTGGGACAGTACTGAGTACGGTAAGGGTATGATATATCATACTATATGCAGTGCTGCTTTAATATAGGACTTCGGTCCGAGTTATATAGGGTGACGACCCGAGCTATATAGGACTTCGGTCCGAGTTATATAGGGTGACGACCCGAGCTATATAGGACTTCGGTCCGAGTTATATAGGGCAATCGCCCGAGTTATATAGGACTCCGGTCCGAGGGCTTCGGCCACAGATTCCACAGGGCTTGGTCCGTAATTTTTTTTAGGGCCATAGCCACAGAATATATATACAGTTGTTTCAGTTAGTTC
The DNA here is from genome assembly GCA_947685225.1 of Garcia nutans. Classification (NCBI taxonomy): domain Eukaryota; kingdom Viridiplantae; phylum Streptophyta; class Magnoliopsida; order Malpighiales; family Euphorbiaceae; genus Garcia; species Garcia nutans. The sequence continues at coordinate 9,142,340 of CANTUV010000013.1, forward strand.
CTTACCATACGTTAGTCTACCAAATTACCTTGTGGAGCGAATTGATAAAATGATAATAACTGAATATATGACATGTATGAATTGTTTTTACTGTGATATTATTTTTCAATACGACTCATTGATTTTAAAAGTGCATTATGCTTTTATTATTTATTTTTCGTAATTAGTTAAAGTACCCACTAAGCAATGCTTAGCGAGTTTAGTTTCTTCTAAACTCGTAGGTCATTAGCAAGGAGCCAGTAACGAGCAGAAGAGTTCTGCGATTTGCGGGTCATCAACAAATTTAGGTGGTGCTCTTCATTTTGTATTTTGGTATTAGAAACTGGCATGTACTTATTTGAACAATACAAAGAGATAACTTGATGTACATGTAAATCTAGTAATGTATAATAAATGTATGGTTTTGAATTGAGTTGGGTTGTGAATATAGAAGTGTGAATTCTTCTTGCAGGATTTGTAGTTGAGGTTATAAGGGTGGATTATTGGGAGTGTGCTTGAGTTGAATTGTGAAACAAAATATTTTTCAAAAATAAGAAAAATCAGTTTTGTCGACACTTGGGACCTCCATTTTTAGGGGAGGTTATGGCAAATTTTTTTTAAAATCTGTACTTAAAAATTGGCTAAGTAAAATATAAAGGCACAACCATCATGAGATAACAGTCCATCTTGGTCTATTAACGTAGGCTAAGATGGGGTGTTACAGATGCTATGTGAGATATAATGTGATCATGGATGAGATATATATATATACTTGAATAATGAGATGTTATATTGTGAAATGAAATGTGAAGCCATTGTTATTGGCTAAGATGATGTAATTGAAAGAAAGAAGGCATGTTTGCCTAAATGTGATGAGAATTGAGAATGGAAATGAATTGTTTGTTTAATATGTTATTCAGTTTCAGAGTTCTAGATTTGGGTGGCATGCCTAAGAAATGATGAAAGGTAACAGTCTTGCCGGGTTGAGGACCTCCTCATAGGTGTTGAGTTGATGGTCCAAGAGACTGGGTCTGTTACACTATGAGATATATGATTTGTAACAGTCTTGCCGGGTTGAGGATCTCCTCATATGTGTTGAGTTGATGATCCAAGAGACTGGGTCTGTTACACTATCCATGGATAGAGATACATGTATATACATTGCCTACGGGCGTGATTATTGTGACTATGAACCAAAGCAGTAACTCTGAACTCTGAATATCGTATTAAATACTTGTTGGGCCCATAGGTGTCAAGGTTATATGAATGTCCTAAATAATGTTATGAGTTTAATGAAATGAGATGTTGGTTATGGAGTATGATTGATTAATGTTGAAATGTGGTATGCTCATATGACTATGATTTGTGAAATGCATAATTGTGTGGTTAACTTTATATTTGTGATGTCGATCTTATCAATAACATATGTGGCATTGCATTTCATTAAAGCATACCGTTAGCATGTTTTATCTTACTAAGCCGTTGGCTTAGCGCGATAGTGTTTAATCGCGCAGGTAGTAGAGTGGATAGAGTTGAACCCGAGAGTTCATCAAGACCTAGTGAGAGTAGACCTTGAAGAATCCATTTTGGGAGCTTAAAGATCAGAGCAGACTTGATAATCATGTATAAATTTTATGTGTTGTAAAACTTGAGTTTTGATGTATATGAATTTGTAAATATGTAAATATTTTATAACTTCCGCTGTGTAATATTTAAATATGGGGGTTGTCACAAAACCTTTATTTTATGTTGTACTAGAAGTGTAAATCCTTTTTGCAGGTTGTAGTTGAGGTTACAAGGGGGATTTATTGGGAGTGTACTGAGAATGATTTTGTTTGCATTGGTTTGTGTAAAATGTTTTTAAAAATAAGAAAAAAACCGGTTTTGTCGACACTTGGGACTCAATTTTTAGGCGAAACTATGGCAAAAATTTTGTAAAAATCGGAACTAAAATTTGACTAAGTAAAATTGGTAGCAACATTAGGTTAGTGTGGCGCCTCTACTCAGCTTACATATGTAGGTTGGGAAGGTGTGTTACATAAAGAGTCTATATCAAATACTTTTCAATAATAACTCATTAAAGATAACTCAATCAACCAATTCAAACAATAAAATTTATAGAAATTCAAATGGTTGCAAATTAAAATACATAAGCACATACCTCTTTCAAAATCCCTTTTCTTCTTTAATTATTTGTTGATAATCTCAACTTTTCTAGCTTATTCTTCTAAAAACTTATAACTATATGTGATTTTCTCTTAAATTTTGGCCAAATTTTTTAATAAAAGGAAGAAAGGAGGAGTTTTGGTGGTGAAGGTGATGATAGATGTGGAAAGAAGAAGAGAGAAGAAGAAAGAAACTTCTACATATACACACACACCTGTCCACATATATATAGTTTAATCTAGTGTGGCCAATCTCATTTTAACTACGGTGCACCCTCACTCTTAACCTTTGATTTTAATTCAATTTTTAGTCTCGTAAAATCGTAAAAATAAATAATTTCTTCATTAAATTTTAAAATTCACTATTTACATCATTTATCCATGCCACTTTTATCACTATTTACTATCAATTATCAATATTAAATTAAAAGTTTAGTATTTAAAATTTAAACATTACAATTCTCCCCCACTAAAAAAAATTTTGTCCTCAAAATTTACATGTTATAGATACTTGAAATAATTGAGGATATTGTTGTCTCATTGTGTCTTCACTTTTCCAAGTGGCTTCCTCTATCGAATGATTTTTTCACAACACTTTCACTAAACGAATGCGCTTATTACGCAACTCCTTTATTTCATAAGCTAAGATAGCCACTGGTTCTTCTTCATAATTCAAATTTGGCTGAATTTTGATTGAATCACATGTGAAGGATCTGATCTATATCGTCTAAGCATTGACACATGGAATAAATTATGACTATTAGCTAGTTCTAGAGGCAAAGCTAGTCAATAAGCTACTGGACCTACACGTTTAAGTATTTCATATGGTCTAATAAACCTAGGACTTAGTTTACCTTTCTTTCCAAAGCGAAGAACCTTCTTCTATGGTGATACTTTCAAAAATACCTTATCTCCCACACTATATTCAATATCACGTTGTTTTAAATCTACATAAGATTTTTGTCTATCCATTTCCATTTGTAATCGATCCTTTATAAGCTTCACTTTGTCTTCAGTTTGTCTTATGAGATCATGTAATATCTCAAATTTTTAAAAATTTCTAATTTTTAAAAATTTGATAAAATAAATTATAATTTAAATGAATAAATTAAATTAATGATTTTAAATGAAAAATAAAGGGATTTTAAATAATAAAAAAAAGCTAAATATATATGTGATATATATACAACATATATACAACATACAAAAGTCAATATTTTAATAGAAAAGTTAAAAGTCAAAGTAAAAGGATATTTTGGTAATTAAATCTTAGAAATTTAAAATTATTAAATTAATTTAAAAATAAATAAATTTTTAATGGAAGAGGGATTTTTGGACTTTTAATTTATTAAATAAATAATTAAATAATTAATCATTAAAATATTATAATATATATGGTTTAAAATAAAAGATGAAAGGAAAGAGAAATTAAAAAGTTGACTTCATTTCTTCTTCTTCTTCATCAAGGCCAAAACCACCATGGGAGCATAGACCAAGGTTTTGATTTTTTTCATACTCCATAAATTGAAGGATTTAACAAGTTTAAAGTGGATTTTTGGTGATTTCCACCAAATTTGGTAAGTTTCCAACTCATTTCTTTGAATTTCATGGAAATTTTGATTATGTGTGAATTTGAATTTTTAAGTAGTATGTTATAATTATTGAAAATGGTGTGTATGATGTTATTTTGGATAGTTAACAATGATTTTAAGGTTGGATTGAAGAGATGATGGAGTTTGGATAAAGAATGGTGAAGAGAGAGAATTTAGGGTTATGGATTTTTAGGGTTTGAGAAATCATGGTTTATAATTGTACATATTGGATCTAAATGAGTTGTTTTGGTGCATAAACAACTATTTTAAAGTCAAATATTGGATTTGGTTGTGTTTGGTTAGAGTTTGAGTATGGAAGTGGAGATTTAGTGTTTTGAAAAAGTGATTTTCCAAAGTTGTTGAATTATTTGATTTTATTTGTTTAAACATGTTGTTTAGTGTTAAAAGTGATGAATATAAGCTTGAAATAATTAATGGATTATGTTGAAATGGAAAACCTTCAATGGGGGAAGGTTATGCCATTTTAGGATTTTGTGTATAAGATTGTGTTTTTGTAATGTAAATGGTTTAAATGTATTAAAATATATTTTTAATAATATAAATAAACTTAAAATACTAATTTAAATGGAATATAATGGAATTCTAATGTTAAAGTAAGAAAAGACTAAAATTTTGGAACTTGTAGTGTAACATCCGTGATTTTGGAGAAATTAAATAAGTATTTGGAGATATAAATTGTATATACTCAATATATATATATATATATCTAGAGTATATATAACATATACATATGGTATATTAATTGTATATGTTGGATTAATACATTACATACTTAATATTTAATACACATATAAGGTACATTTGATGTATATATAAGATACACATTACTTGTGCATATGTGTAATATCCTAAATTTTTGAAAAGTTTTAATTTTTGGAAATTTGATAAAAATAAATTATAATTTAAATGGATAAATTAAATTAATGGTTTTAAATGAAAAATGAAGGGGTTTTAAATGAAAAAGTGGATAATATATGTGATATATATGTAAAATATACATAACATATAAAAATCAACACTTTTTAAAAGAAAAGTCAAAGTAAAAGGGTATTTTGGTAATTAAATCTTAGAAATTTAAAATTAATAAAATAATTCAAAAATAAATTATTTTTGAATGGAAGAGGGAATTTAGGACTTTTAATTTATTAAATAAATAATTAAATAATTAATTATTAAATTATTTTAAAATATATATGGTTTAAAATTAAAAGGTGAAAGGAAAGAGAAATAAAAAAAAATAAAGTCTTCTTCTTCTTCTTTCCTTCAAGGCCGAATTTCATGACTTCAAGAGAGGGATTTTCTTCTTCCATACTCCAAAAATTGAAGAGATTTTAAGGATTCAAGTGGAGTTTTAGAAGTTTCTTCATCAATTGGTAAGCTTTCTTACCAAATTTTCAAATTCTATGGAAAAATGTGTTATGTAAATTTTGAAATTCTAGAGTAGCATGATTTAATTTCTTAATTGGATATGAATGAAGTTGTTTTGATTGGTTATTAATGATTTTAAGGTTGGATTAAAGAAATGGTTGAGTTTGGGCAAGATTGTTGAAGAGAGAGAATTTAGGGTTATGTAATTTTTGGGTTGTAAAATCATGGTATTTAATTGTGTAAATTGATTCCAAATGAGTTGTTTTGATACATAAACAAGTATTTTAAAGTCAAATATTGGATTTGGCTGTGTTTGGTTGGAGTTTGAGAATGGAAGTGGAGATTTAGTGTTTTGGAAAAGTGATTTTCCAAAGTGGTTGAATTGCGTGATTTTATTTGTTTAAGCATGTTGTTTAGTGTTAAATGTGATGAATATAAGCTTGAAATTATTAATGGATTGTGTTGGAATTGAAAACCTTCAATGGGGGAAGGTTATGCCATTTTTTAGATTATGTGTATAAGAGTGTATTATTATAATGTAAATGATTTAAATATATTAAAACATGTTTTTAATGATATTAATAAACTTAAAACACTAATTTAAATGGTTTGATATGGTTTTTCAAAGTTAAAGTGAAGTGAAGCTTAATTTTGGGATTTGGTTTAGAGTGATGTTTAATTATGGTTTGATGTTGAGAATACCTTAGAATATGATATTAAATGATTATGTATGATCACATTTGGTACAGCCATTGAGGGAGGTTGATTTGCTTCATCTAAGTGGTGAAGGGCAAGTTGAAAGGATAGGATTGGAGGTTGTATTAAGCTTGCTTTGGGTTGCTAGTAGAGGTATGTACAAACTTTGAGTATAATGTTTATATTTGCATGACATTTGGACTTAACACATTTTGGTTGAAAAATGTGTTAAGCTACTTGGTTCATTGATTGAGTATTAATAATGTGCTATGACATTTGTAATGTCATATATGTGTTAAATGCATTGTGAAAAGCCATTGATAATGGCTAAATTGTGTAAAGTGTGAAATATGCATATTATGTGAAAATACCCAAAGTAATTGGGTAATGTGTTGTGAATGCAAAAATGAGATATGTGAAATAATGAAATGAATTGATATTGATAAAAATGAGAAAAAGTGAGAAAAAGTGAGAAAAATGAGAAAGGTGTGAAAAATGAGAAAAATGAGAAAAAAATGAAAATAAAGCAATGAGCCTAGTTTGATTATGAGAAATAAAATGAGAAATGAATTGTGAAAGTATTTGATAATGAGATAAATGAATTAATTGTGTGCCTAGTATGTTATTCAATTTTCAAAGTTCTGGGTTTGGCAGAATGCCTATGAATTGCTGGGCAGGTGAAAAGACAGGGTCGTAAGCCGAGCCCAGCTGATAAATGATAAATATGATATTTTTGGGGTGAAAAGACTGGGTCGTAAGCCTCAAAAACTGTAACAGTCTAGCCGGGTTGAGGACCAAGATACTGGGGCCTAAGGGTCTAGCCGGGTTGAGGTCCAAGAGACTGGGGCTGTTACATTATCCATGGATATATATATTGCCTATGGGCTAGACACATGGTGTCATTATGGACCAAAGCAGTAACTCTGAAATTTGAATAGCATATTGATCCTTTTTTGGCCCATGCTTGTCTTTGCTTTAATGTAAATTATGAATTGTGATACAATTGAGCAATATAATGTTATGAGTTATGAGTACGAAATATTTGAAAAATATAATAAAGAGAAATGATGTGACCTCTATATGCATTGTGTATTGGCTTTGCTTTACATTTTTATTATTATCAAAGTTTGTACCACTAGGCTTCGGCTTAGCGCAATTGTAATTCGTCGCGCAGGTGTCATGGATGTTTTGGTATGGCCGGAGAGTTTTACTAGACCTGGTCGGGTCTAGGTTTGTATTTATTAAGCTTGAAGAGTTATTTTGGGTACATCAAGATCAGAGCCAGTTGCCAGCATATACATTTTTGATATTATGTATGTTATGATATGTTTTTGAAGCATATATTGTAAATTGTAAAGAATGATTTGAATAATTTTGTTTAAGATGGGATTTTATATATAATGTTGATATATATATATATACCTATATATAAGTATTTTGAGAAAATATGGAGAAATTGAGAAGTATTGGTGAATTGGTGAATTGATTTTATTTGGAGTGTTTGTTTTATGCAGGTTGTGTTTTGTTGAATTTTGGAAACATTTAAATTACAAACAAAACTCTGGCAAATTTTTTCCAGAGATTTTCATATAAAATATTTATTTTGGATTCCTATAACAAGCAAAGAATATTTATATACTATTTAATATATATTAGTATTTGAAATCTTAAAATAGAAATGTAAAAATTATTATTAAATCGGTCTGTGACATTTTTATACCATATATGCATATTTTACATATGCTGAAAAAATGTATTGTATGTATATAGGGTATAAGGGTGTTACATTTATTTTGGTATCAGAGCTTAGGTTTGAGGTTCTCGACCTAGGTGAGATGATAGAGAGAGAAAATTGAAATAAAAAAATGATTTTTCAATTGTAATGCATGCATTGGCACTGGCAATTTATCTGATCCCTGATGTGGCAATGTCCATTTGATATAATGGATATGAGTTGAGATGGTGTCTGGGTTGCATAGATCAGAGTGGCGCAGTGGAAACGTCATTCTAGAGATTATGAATTAAGAATTTTTGGAACTTTTATTTGAAATTTAAAATTTATAGCTGATTCAATTGATGAATAAGTGAAATTAGAAAAATAATCTAGGAAATAATTTAAGATATAAAATAAAAGTTTTGAGAAATGAGCATGATAGTTACAGAAAATTTTATAGATGTACTGCAAAGTGATATTGTCTGAATTGTTGGAAAAATCTAGAAATGTTGGATGAGTTTGAACATTTAATAGAAATTTTTTCTATATTTTAGAATCCAAATGTATAAAATTTTATAAATTTTAAAGATGGATCTCTAATTAAGAAAAATAGAAGAACATAGATTGTTGGAGAAATTTCAGCAACTCAGAATCTGTAGAAATTGAAAAATAAAATAAATCTTGAAAATATGGTAAACCAATCCAGAAAAATCTAAAATTTTACAAAACATATCATATGTATTCCTAAAACATATGGTTAAAATTTTATGAATTTTTATTAAGGTTTGATACCTGAAAAAAAAATGGACAGCCAGGTGCTGCCAGAGAAATTATTAAAGAGACAGCTTCTCTGATTTTGGAAGATTAATTCTTAAATATATTAAATCAACTTAGAAAAATCTAAAACTTTAAATATAAGTCCATATATGTGTCAAGTGCACATGGATAAAAGTTTACAATCTTTTATAAAGAATTGGTAAGGAATATAAAAATTAAAAGTGAGATTGACCTGAAACTGAGGAAGTCATGCAGTTTTATGTAAGTAAGTAATAAATTAATTTTATGAGACAAATAAATGAAGAAAATTATAAAAATTTATATGCATATGGGTATAAGTATAGAAGGAATATGGAGTTTTTAATAATTTTCAACAAAGAGTTCATAATTAAAATCAAAGAGTGAAATCATATATGATAGCGAATTATTTATTATGGAACAATAATGCATAATTTAGGATTGAGTGTGTAAAATTAAAGTATCTAAATGGATGATATTAATTAGTGTAAGAAAATGAATTAGTGTTGTTTAAAAGTAAATGTTATGATCTTATGATTGAGAATGTGATATGGGTGAGATTTGGTGAGGTTCATGTTGTTGGTTGTATTATATGAAATTTGAATTTTTGAAATGGGTTTCCATAATTGTGAAAGTGGTGTGTTTTGATGTTATATTAATATAAAAATAATATTTATAAAGTTAGCTCTTGAAAGTGAGATTAATAGAATGAAGTTTAAGTAAAATAGTAAATTGGAAATTTAGAGTTGTAAGGGAATTTCGATGAGGATTGTTTAGATATTGATAGTTTAATGTTTAATAAGCATGGGAGTAATTTTGAATGAGTAATGTTACTTATAAAAGTACTAACTAATGTGTAATGTGGTTGATAATATAGAAATTTATTATGAAATAAAGGGAAATGATTAAGCAAGTGAAAATGAGTTACTTTAGTTAATTGAATTGGAAATGATGAAAATGGATATGAAAGGTGTGATCAATGCAAAAAAAAAATGTGAGAGAGATGTCACATTGGAAACGTGACTAAGATTTATGTGAAGTGTTAGAAAAAAAAATATAATAAGAAACTTATTTAAGAGATGGGCGATTGAATAAGGAAGATGTTAATTATGTTGTTGTCAGAGTGTGTATATATGTTGAATTGATAAATAACCTAAGTAATGTCAAAAGAATGAGAATGATAATGTTCTCTGAAAGGTGATAAATGTTAACTTTGTATAGGTTGTATGTAAAAGAGGAATTGAGTATAATTGTATGATTTGTGTGATGAGATTTTTTTTTCTATATGAACACAAATATGATATGTAAGAAAATGTGGAAAGTAAGTCACATTGTGATTATGACTTACGAAGGTGTATGTGGATGATTAACAAAAATGTTATCGAGTGTTTACTACCTTATACAAATACGTGTCTGTTGATATTGAGAATGATATTGTATGTATTAATAGACCTAAGAGAGATTAGGTCTTAACCTATGTAGAGTTAGGTCATGTAATGAATTGAGATTGAGAATGGACCCAAACAGAGCTGGACGGTGAAATTGTTATTTTAACAACTGAACTTCATGATTGTATAGTGTTTTGGGCCTAAAGTATATGCGTATAAATAAGAGATTGTAAAGAAAAAGGAAAGTATAAAGAAGAAAGTATGGAAGTGAAAAAAAAAATGAATGAAAATTTTTATAAGAGATAGATTAGAAATGGAGTAATAAATGGAAATTGTGTAAATTAGCATATGAACGAATGTGATATGTAAGAGATGTTAATGATAATATTGTTGAAACATGAGTTAGGCTAATGATGATCAAGTGATTAAGAGTAAATTGCTTTGAAACAGAGCTGAAACGTGTTAACTTTTTATGTATCAAAAGATTAGAAAATGAATATGTGATTTTTGCGATATGAACATAACATTGTGATTGAAAATGTTTGAAGAAGAATGATAGAAGGGCAGTATTTATTTATAAGCCACGGATGACCATTATTATGGCATGACCGTTGGATAGTTTTGGTGAGATTGATAGTTATGCTTCAAGAAACATGGTCAAGACTTATGGTTTGCATAGTTATATCTTATAATTTTATACTAGAAATTTGTTTATAGTTATAGAAAGTGTGGAAACAGAAGAGAATTGTAAAAATATGATGAGTTTTAAATGATGTATAAGAAAAGTGATTTGTGTAAATAGGGTAACTATAAGAAATGTGAGAAAATGGTAAATGAAAGGAATTATGAAATGTGAGTAAGAGTTATAATAAATGTGTTTGAAAGTGGTATAAAATGAATAAGTTGATGAAAATGATGTGTAAAGTAAATGAGACTAGGGGAAGTGAATATTATCTGTAATGATGAATTCGAAGAGAATTAAAATTTGAGAATAAATTTAACCTAATAGAATTAGGTCATGAATTGAAAACAAATTGATGAATTTAAAATAGACAAAAGGTTGGTCAGAATAGAATAAGGTTGTGATGGTCATATTATGATAGTTAGATCAATTGATCCTGTAATATCCTAAAGTATACCCTAAAAGTGTTGGGGTTATTATTGTACTTGGATTCAATGTGTGTATTGAAGGAAAGAGAAAAGAAGAAGAAAGTAAAAAGGAATTGTGTGTGGTGGAAATTTAATGGTATTAATGTTGTTATTATTATTATTATTATTATTATTATTATTATTATTGTTATTATTATTATTATTATTATTATTATTAATATATATATATATATGGAGAAGAACGAAGGAAGAATGGAGAAACTTCTTTCTTCCTCTTCTTCTGTTTCTTCTTCTTGGACGAGAGAGAGAGAGAGCACGAGGGAGAGAGAGAGATGTGATCTTCATCAAAAGTTCTTAAGGATTTTAAGAGTATTGAAGATGGAGATAAAGATTTGGCAAGCTATACAAGTAAGTACACATTTCTTGAATGGATTTTATTGATTATACATATATATATAGGTATATATCTTCTTGTTTTGATTTCTTTTGGATTTGAGTTATGTTTGGTTTGATTGGGGTGTAAGTGGATGATAACAAGAGATTGAAGTATATAAATGTGTGAAATTAACATCTAAGTGATGATGAATTAAGATAATTGTAAGGAAAATGAAGAAATGTTGATTTGGGGTTTGGTTGGATGAATTTTCGATTGTTTGGTTTTTAAATTATTGTATGACACGGCCAAGTCATGAGAGACACGGCCAAGTTGGGGCAAATTTGAGTGTGTTGGATGAATTTTGGGGAGACACGGCCACTGACACGGCCGTGTCCCTTGCCCGTGTCTGGTACTGGATTGTTGTGTTGAGAGACACGGCCACTGGCTTGGCCGTGTCCATTGCCCGTGTTTGCTACTGCTTGAATTGGTGTTGAGTGACACGGCCACGAACACGGCCGTGTCCTTTGGGCGTGTTTGCTTCTGGATGTTTGAATTGAGGGACACGGCCACAGGCTTGGCCGTGTCCTTGAGGGTGTTTGTTATTGTGATGTTATTTAGTCTTCATACATTGGTGGATCTTCAATGTCTTTTGTACCTAAACACACTTAACACAATAATGATCCAACCAAATGTATATGGAAGATATAATGATCATTGAAAAAGTATATGCAATGTTATTGATTATGTATACTTGTGTGATGAATTGAATTGATCAATATGATTTGATGATAATGTTGATAGTATATGAATTATGTTATGTTGATTGCATTGTCAATCTTATGAATTGTATTGTGCTATATATAGATTGATGATGCATATGAATAATGACATGTTGTGTACAATGTGGAATATCATGAGATTATTGGTGATGAATTATCTTCATGTTATGATTGAGGCCTGTTTGCCTAATTGATGATATAAATGTGCATTTGAATAATGAAGTGTTATATAATGAAATATTATAATATAATGTGAAGTCATTGTTATTGACTATGATGATTAAAATATGATGTGAAGCCATTGTGATTGGCTTTAATGATTCAAATGAGATATTAAGCCATTGTGATTGGCTAAGATGATGCAATTGAAAGAAATAAGGCATGTTTGCCTAAATGATGATGAGAATTGAGAATAGAAATGATAATGAAATAATAAATGAATTGTGTGACTAATGTGTTATTCCATTTTCAGAGTTTGTTGTTGGTGGCATGCCTATTGGTAACAATCTCTTGAAGTTAGGTTGGATTTGATCCTTGAAGCCAAGTTGGGTTGAAGTTTAACATGTTTTACTCCCCTTGAAGCTTGGTTGGGTCTAATCCTTGAAGCCTAATTGAGATGTTACAACCCTTGAAGCTAGGTTGGATTAGTTCTTGAAGCCAAGTTGGGTTGATACTTAGCATGCTTTGTTACCCTTGAAGCTTGATTGAACTTAATCCTTGAAGCCTAGTTGGGATAATGATAAATGTGATAATTAAACCAAAGCATTACTCTGAAAATTGAATGGCATATTAGTGTGTTTTGGGCCCATGCTTGTCTTTGTGGAATGTGAGTCATGAATGGTAAAATGATTGATGTATGAGATATATGGAAACAATGTGGAAATAAATGATTAATGAGATCTATGAATGCTTTTGATGGAAATGTGTTTCATGATTAATGAATTGTGAATAAAATGATATTATGAAGTATGAGTTTGTAATATGTGTATTGATATGTTGAAAGTGAATATGACTTGAGGAGTTTTGTTGGGATATGAGGTTATGGAATTGTTGTATGATGTGTAACATGGTTGTGAATGTGGAATTTGTGAGAATTGTTCTTATAAAGGTTTAAATGGTGTTTTGTTGTAATAATGTATATATATATATGTGTATATGAAATAGAAAGGGGAAGTATTGTGTTGTGAATATGCTATATAATGATGTATTTAATTTATGAGAATAGTGGCAATATATAAAGAATGTTTGAGAAAGGAAAAACGGGATAAGTGAACAATAGAACATAATGCTAAAAACATAAGGTATGATTATTTTTGTAAAGTATATTTTAATGTTTATTTATCTTACTAAGCTTTCAAGCTTAGCGCGGTTGTGTAATCGCGCAGGTATTATGCGGATGATCTGGAAGCTTGACTGCTATGCCACGAGAAGGGTAAGAGTGTCTCGAGACCAACTAGAAGGTGATGCATACATGTATGATTTTAGTTATGATTCACTTTTTGATAAGAATTATGATATTTATAAATATTTCTTAAAATTAACATAATGTTGTTTAAATTCGGATAAAGATTTTTAAATAGAAACTAAAAGTGACATTCTTATACTATATATACGCATTGTATGTATATCAGGTATATGTACACTGCTTATATGGAGTATAGGGGTGTTACAGTTATTTTGGTATCAGAGCCTAGGTTCGAGATTCTCGGCCTAAGTGAAATTTAAAAGAAAAATTTTTGAAGAGTTTAAATGAGAATTGAAAAACAAGATTTTTGAAATGTAATTGGTAAGACATGCATATGCATTCACATCTAGGTTGGTCTCGAACGTGGCATTGAGTGAATTGTGAATTGTGATGTGTTTGAGTTACATGAGATGAGATAACTGATAGTGTGTAAATGAGGCTTCATATGAAAGCAAATCTAGAAATGTTGATAATTGAGAGATGAGTGTGATATAAGGAAATGATATGGAAAGTATAAGTAAAAAGTTTGAGTATTGGTATGTATTTGGCATATAAAGAAATGGCTAGAAGAATAAAGTTGGAAATGAGTTAGAAACAAATTAAGATTAAAGTATGTGATCTTTCCTCTATTGTTTGAATCTCTTTCTAATAAACTTTATGGTTGGATTTATATAAAGAGGAAATATTGTTGGATGGATAACATGAAAAGATATATTATGTAAATGCAAAGAGTATAGTGAACTATTGAATGAGTTAATTGGCATAGATTAAGTGTGATAATGTAAGGTGTTGATATGTAAAGTTAAGGTTATGTTTAAAAGAAAAAGAGATGACGTTGGTTAAGTACAAATATACATTGGTGTTGTTTGTATTATTATTTTAATGCAAACATGGTGATTTCAATATTAGAAATGTGATGTGCTTGAATATTGTGAAAGCTCATGCTAATGGTGGAGACATGAGATATTTAGTAGATTTTCTTTGGAATGAACTTAATAATTGGGGAATATATATGTTTTGATGTTATTTTGTGGTATATACATATAAGATGTTTTAAAGTTGATATTAAGAGAATGAGATGAATAAATTGAAGTTTAAGTAAATTAGTAAGTTGGAAATTTATAGTTTTAATGGAATGTGGATAAAGATCAATAAAATATTGATAGTTTAATGTATTTCATACATGAGATATATGAAATGGATATTAGTGCTCATGAAAGTATTATGACTTGGGAGATGTGATTGATAGTAGGAAATTTTGGTTTGAGATAAAAGGAAAAAGAATTGAGCAAAAAGAAAACGAGTTATTTTAAGTAAATTGATTGGAAAGGATGAAAAATGATTAGGAAAGATATGTTAAAGATATTTATAAACAAGTGTGAGAGAGATATCACATTGGAAATGTGATTAAACTCCTTGTGAAATAAGGTTATAAGTAGAGTGTACATATTTATTGAAGTTAAGGAATAACTTAAGTTATGATAAACAAATGAGAATGATAATAGTCAAAGGAAATTTAATAAATTCCATAATTATGTGTTTATATAAAGAGGATTTGTGAAATGAACTTTTCTATATGAATGTGCCCTATGAAGGTGTATATAATATGTTTATTATCTTATACCATTACATGTTTAATGGTATTAGAAGTGAGAATGGACCTGGGTAATATTGAACAGTGAAATTGTTATAGCAATAACTAAATGAGGCTATCATAAGATGTGTTGGAGCTCAAAGTATTTGTGTGTGAAAGTGTTTTATGTATAAATGTATAATAAGAAATGGTAAGGAAAGAATTATGTACTTGAAATTTTTAAAAGAGATGGATTGGAAATGGAGTAATGAATGATACTTGTGTAAGATTTGTATCTAATTGAAGGTTGGGAGTAGAAAATGTTAAGGATAATATTATCGAACATGAGTTGGGTTAATGATGATCAGATAATCAAAAGCAAACTGTTTTGAGATGGAATTAAAAGGTGTTAATTCTTGGTGTAATAAAAGTTTGGAGAATAAATATATAATTTATGTGATACCAGTTAGTATTATAATTGTAAAGGTTGGAAATTGAATAATAAAAGAACAATATTGATTTACAACCCCTAAGTGTGATTGTTAATATATCATTGTCATATGATTTAGTTAGTGTGATTAGTGATTAGTTTTATTATCTTCAGATTTAGAACTGAGATGGATAACTATGTTTTCAGAAACATGGTTAAAAGATATGATTGGTGAAGTTATATCTTATAATTTCGATATTAAAAATTTAATTGTAACTATGAGAAGTAAAGCAAGGGAAGAGAATTGTGATAATGTTTTAAGCTATGAATTGTGTGATAGAACAATAATTATATAAATATAGTAATATTAGGTGAAGTGAAGAAATAATAATAAAAAAAAAAGAAGAAATTGTAATCATGACTGAAAGTTATATAGGATACATTTACAGTGTAAAGTGATTATGTGAATGAACTTAAAATGTATGGGAGTATGAATAATGTAAATTAATATGTATATATCAATAATGTTGGAAATGATATGATTGAATAAGGAGATGTTCAATATAGTTGATATATGTGTATATTATTTTGATATGATAAGAAACCATGATTGTTGACAATGATGTTGGAAATAAATTATAATTGAGGTATAACGCCTAATGGATTATGTAAATGAATTGTGAAAAGATAAATGAACGGACTTATTTGCCTCCTGTGAAACCATGCGGACCCAATGTGTTGGGCAACCGAATTAGGATTACCGATCTGGTTGGGGGAAAAAGTTCATTTATGAAGATATAGTTGTTGGCTATATTGATAAATTTTGAATGAGTATGAGAGATGATGCTATAATTATTGAACAATGAAATGTATATGTATAAGCATGATTTTTATTGAGTGAATATATGAATTTGGAAAGATTAGAATTTGAATATAAATTTGACCTAATGAAATTAGGTTATATTATTATATATATATTGTGAAATCCAATGATAAATTTCAATAGGTTAATTGTTGATTTGAATCCAATAAGATTGAAATGTTAGTATATTGTGATAAACAGATCTATTGGTCTAAATTTCGCTATAGTTGCGAGTCAATGTTGAGATTTAATACGTACAGTTGTACCGGAAGTGTAAAATTTAATGGTAATGTGTATGATGTAATATTCTGGCTTATGAATAAACATAAATAAATTGAATTATATCATTTGTACATGATGAGAAGAAAGGAAATATTGTTTATCTGTTAAGTGAGTTTAAAGGTATTGTATTAAGAATTATATTAAGTGTGAAGCAAGCTAAAGAAAGTAAGGATATTGTTCTTCATTGAGGTTTGGTAAACGTTTATTTTGAAAGTGATTGTAAGAATGGAATAAACAATGCTAAGATATGAATTAATGATTTTTGAGGTTAAAGTTAAGAAAATATTTTTAAGGAAACAAAGTGATAATCTGACTCTAGTACAAAGATAAAATGTATTGGAGATGTTATGAGTTATCTAAATTGCTTTGTTGAGTAAGTAATAAGATGTAAAGATATATATATATATATACCTAAACAACGATGAATTATGAATTTCAAAGAAGATGATTATCTCTAAGGGGGAGAGTAGAAGATATGAGATTTGATAAAACTATATTGTAAGAAATGATTATCTTCATATAAAAATTACGATGGTTAATTGTTCTATATGGGTTGTTATTATATTGGATAATTTCGAGGACGAAATTATTTAAGGGGGAGAGAATTGTAATATCCTAAAGTATACCCTAAAAGTGTTGGGGTTATTATTGTACTTGGATTCAATGTGTGTATTGAAGGAAAGAGAAAAGAAGAAGAAAGTAAAAAGGAATTGTGTGTGGTGGAAATTTAATGGTATTAATGTTGTTATTATTATTATTATTATTATTATTGTTATTATTATTATTATTATTATTATTAATATATATATATATGGAGAAGAACGAAGGAAGAATGGAGAAACTTCTTTCTTCCTCTTCTTCTGTTTCTTCTTCTTGGACGAGAGAGAGAGAGAGCACGAGGGAGAGAGAGAGATGTGATCTTCATCAAAAGTTCTTAAGGATTTTAAGAGTATTGAAGATGGAGATAAAGATTTGGCAAGCTATACAAGTAAGTACACATTTCTTGAATGGATTTTATTGATTATACATATATATATATAGGTATATATCTTCTTGTTTTGATTTCTTTTGGATTTGAGTTATGTTTGGTTTGATTGGGGTGTAAGTGGATGATAACAAGAGATTGAAGTATATAAATGTGTGAAATTAACATCTAAGTGATGATGAATTAAGATAATTGTAAGGAAAATGAAGAAATGTTGATTTGGGGTTTGGTTGGATGAATTTTCGATTGTTTGGTTTTTAAATTATTGTATGACACGGCCAAGTCATGAGAGACACGGCCAAGTTGGGGCAAATTTGAGTGTGTTGGATGAATTTTGGGGAGACACGGCCACTGACATGGCCGTGTCCCTTGCCCGTGTTCGCTACTGTCTGAATTGTGTTGAGAGACACGGCCGTGTCCCTTGCCCGTGTCTGGTACTGGATTGTTGTGTTGAGAGACACGGCCACTGGCTTGGCCGTGTCCATTGCCCGTGTTTGCTACTGCTTGAATTGGTGTTGAGTGACACGGCCACGAACACGGCCGTGTCCTTTGGGCGTGTTTGCTTCTGGATGTTTGAATTGAGGGACACGGCCACAGGCTTGGCCGTGTCCTTGAGGGTGTTTGTTATTGTGATGTTATTTAGTCTTCATACATTGGTGGATCTTCAATGTCTTTTGTACCTAAACACACTTAACACAATAATGATCCAACCAAATGTATATGGAAGATATAATGATCATTGAAAAAGTATATGCAATGTTATTGATTATGTATACTTGTGTGATGAATTGAATTGATCAATATGATTTGATGATAATGTTGATAGTATATGAATTATGTTATGTTGATTGCATTGTCAATCTTATGAATTGTATTGTGCTATATATAGATTGATGATGCATATGAATAATGACATGTTGTGTACAATGTGGAATATCATGAGATTATTGGTGATGAATTATCTTCATGTTATGATTGAGGCCTGTTTGCCTAATTGATGATATAAATGTGCATTTGAATAATGAAGTGTTATATAATGAAATATTATAATATAATGTGAAGTCATTGTTATTGACTATGATGATTAAAATATGATGTGAAGCCATTGTGATTGGCTTTAATGATTCAAATGAGATATTAAGCCATTGTGATTGGCTAAGATGATGCAATTGAAAGAAATAAGGCATGTTTGCCTAAATGATGATGAGAATTGAGAATAGAAATGATAATGAAATAATAAATGAATTGTGTGACTAATGTGTTATTCCATTTTCAGAGTTTGTTGTTGGTGGCATGCCTATTGGTAACAATCTCTTGAAGTTAGGTTGGATTTGATCCTTGAAGCCAAGTTGGGTTGAAGTTTAACATGTTTTACTCCCCTTGAAGCTTGGTTGGGTCTAATCCTTGAAGCCTAATTGAGATGTTACAACCCTTGAAGCTAGGTTGGATTAGTTCTTGAAGCCAAGTTGGGTTGATACTTAGCATGCTTTGTTACCCTTGAAGCTTGGTTGAACTTAATCCTTGAAGCCTAGTTGGGATAATGATAAATGTGATAATTAAACCAAAGCATTACTCTGAAAATTGAATGGCATATTAGTGTGTTTTGGGCCCATGCTTGTCTTTGTGGAATGTGAGTCATGAATGGTAAAATGATTGATGTATGAGATATATGGAAACAATGTGGAAATAAATGATTAATGAGATCTATGAATGCTTTTGATGGAAATGTGTTTCATGATTAATGAATTGTGAATAAAATGATATTATGAAGTATGAGTTTGTAATATGTGTATTGATATGTTGAAAGTGAATATGACTTGAGGAGTTTTGTTGGGATATGAGGTTATGGAATTGTTGTATGATGTGTAACATGGTTGTGAATGTGGAATTTGTGAGAATTGTTCTTATAAAGGTTTAAATGGTGTTTTGTTGTAATAATGTATATATATATATGTGTATATGAAATAGAAAGGGGAAGTATTGTGTTGTGAATATGCTATATAATGATGTATTTAATTTATGAGAATAGTGGCAATATATAAAGAATGTTTGAGAAAGGAAAAACGAGATAAGTGAACAATAGAACATAATGCTAAAAACATAAGGTATGATTATTTTTGTAAAGTATATTTTAATGTTTATTTATCTTACTAAGCTTTCAAGCTTAGCGCGGTTGTGTAATCGCGCAGGTATTATGCGGATGATCTGGAAGCTTGACTGCTATGCCACGAGAAGGGTAAGAGTGTCTCGAGACCAACTAGAAGGTGATGCATACATGTATGATTTTAGTTATGATTCACTTTTTGATAAGAATTATGATATTTATAAATATTTCTTAAAATTAACATAATGTTGTTTAAATTCGGATAAAGATTTTTAAATAGAAACTAAAAGTGACATTCTTATACTATATATACGCATTGTATGTATATCAGGTATATGTACAGTGCTTATATGGAGTATAGGGGTGTTACAGATCCGAAATGTAATAAGTTTACAAGTATTTATTGAAATTCAATGTGTGTAGTTGTATTAAGAATATGCAAGCTATATGATAATGTGCATAATACAGCGTTTTGATATGTATATGCATATGAAAGGAGCTAAGTTATATTAATTTCAAATAATTATAAGAGAAAAGTGTTAGTTATACTATAATTGGAATGAATTTTAATAAGGAAATAAGATTTTGTTGTTGTATAATGGTGATATTAAATTAATATGTGGTAATTGTATAAAGAGTATGATCAAAGTGAAGATGTGTAAAATTATTGTGTTAAGATGAAAGTTATTAACATTTGAATTTAAGGTGATAAGAGTATATTTTTAAGATAATGAAGTGATTAGATATCTTGAGTGCAATAGGTGTGTGGTGTATATATATTAAGGAGATGAACTAATTTTATCTAATGATAATTCGATTGAAGATATAATAATCTATTGTGACTGTTTGAGTAAATAGACAGTATAATAATGTGTTAGGGAATGGTAAAAAGGAAATTAAGAATGAACCTAAGGGGGAGAATAGAAATTACGTAATTTGGTAAAATAATTATTTGGATGATTTATTACTATATTGGATAATTTCAAGGACGAAATTATTTAAGGGGGAGAAAATTGTAACATCCGTGATTTTGGAGAAATTAAATAATTATTTGGAGATATAAATTGTATATACTCAATATATATATATATATATCTAGAGTATATATAACATATACATATGGTATTTTAATTGTATATGTTGGATTAATACATTACATACTTAATATTTAATACACATATAAGGTATATTTGATGTATATATAAGATACACATTACTTGTGCATATGTGTAATATCCTAAATTTTTGAAAAGTTCTAATTTTTGAAAATTTGATAAAATAAATTATAATTTAAATGGATAAATTAAATTAATGGTTTTAAATGAAAAATGAAGGGGTTTTAAATGAAAAAGTGGATAATATATGTGATATATATGTAAAATATACATAACATATAAAAATCAACACTTTTTAAAAGAAAAGTCAAAGTAAAAGGGTATTTTGGTAATTAAATCTTAGAAATTTAAAATTAATAAAATGATTCAAAAATAAATTATTTTTGAATGGAAGAGGGAATTTAGGACTTTTAATTTATTAAATAAATAATTAAATAATTAATTATTAAATTATTTTAAAATATATATGGTTTAAAATTAAAAGGTGAAAGGAAAGAGAAATAAAAAAAAATAAAGTCTTCTTCTTCTTCTTTCCTTCAAGGCCGAATTTCATGACTTCAAGAGAGGGATTTTCTTCTTCCATACTCCAAAAATTGAAGAGATTTTAAGGATTCAAGTGGAGTTTTAGAAGTTTCTTCATCAATTGGTAAGCTTTCTTACCAAATTTTCAAATTCTATTGAAAAGTGTGTTATGTAAATTTTGGAATTCTACAGTAGCATGATTTAATTGCTTAATTGGATATGAATGAAGTTGTTTTGATTGGTTATTAATGATTTTAAGGTTGGATTAAAGAAATAGTTGAGTTTGGGTAAGATTGGTGAAGAGAGAGAATTTAGGGTTTTGTAATTTTTGGGGTTTTGAAATCATGGTTTTTAATTGTGTAAATTGATTCCAAATGAGTTGTTTTGATACATAAACAAGTATTTTAAAGTCAAATATTGGATTTGGTTGTGTTTGGTTGGAGTTTGAGAATGGAAGTGGAGATTTAGGGTTTTGGAAAAGTGATTTTCCAAAGTGGTTGAATTGTGTGATTTTATTTGTTTAAGCATGTTGTGTCACATCCCAAAGGCTAGACAGTCGAGTAATAGGCAAGGAGGACATGAACGAGTGGTCAAATAGAGGCTCGGGATAGTCAAATATGAAATTGGTGTACACAGTGGAGCTGACGGGACCTAATTGAAATTTTTTAAGAGGCTGAGGACCTAAAGGTACTTTTCCAAAAAGTTACGTCGGTTCTTAATAGTGCCCATAATGGATGTAATAGATGTGTTCTCGGGATTTATCGGGTCGTAACGGTGGCGCACGATTTTTTCCGAATACGCACGGTTTGAAAGTTACGGATGATTTTGCAACAAGGGCATTTTGGTCATTTCCACCGGAGTGGCAATTTTGTAAATAGAACCAATTTGAGGGGAAAATTATAAAGAACGAAAAGTAACTTTCAAGTGGCCAAATCATGGCCATTTGTTCAATTTTGGTGGATAAATCAAGACCATTCAAGTTAAAAATAATAAATTAAATAATTAAATAATTATTTAACATCTAATTTTTGTCTTAAAGCATAAGACACATGCCTAACACCTAGAAAACTCCATTATCTTCATTTTGGGACTCCATTGCCGTGGGCTTCTTCCAAAAGAGCCAAGGGAAAGTTTCAATTTCTAAGTGATTTATCAAGTTTTTTTTTCAAGAGAAATTAAGGTAATTCTTCAAGCTAACTTCTTCTCTTTCATTTAATTTGAGTATTAGCCTTTGTATGGAAGGACTTAAAGTCATGTTTACTTAGGGAAAATATTAGAAAGTTGATGAATATGATGGAGAATAGTAAAATAGTTGGAGAATGAATAGAAATGGTGTTTAATGGTGAAAATAAGCTAGCAACCATTAGAAAAATCATAAGATAAGACTATGTCTATACCTAGGGTTCTTACCTTTGTATATGTGATGTTAAATTTCATAGGAAATCAAGGAGACAAGGAAGGAAAGGAAGTGATATAGATAAAGGACTAAGAAATAGTAAGGTTTGGTACTTTAACCATTGAACTCCTTGTGAAATTTTTCTTTTTACAATTAGTAAAATGCTGTGATTTGTATGATTTTTAATTAAATATAGAAAAATTATCTTGAGTTAAATTTTTGATATGTTGTGTCTCAATGAGTCTAGAATGACTGAAAAATATGTTTAGTCGAATTTGGAATGGTTATGATTTTGGAAAGATTATTTTTATTAGACCTGCTCCAGTAGGTACCTTGACTGAGACAGCCATCTTTCTGGATTTTTAATAAAATGTAGAAAAATAATATCCAATTGAATTTTGGATATGTTGTTTTTTAGTGAGTCTAGTATTTGAGAAAAATAATTTGAAACCACATTGATTGAATTTAATTTATGGAATTCACAAAATTCAGAACTGCTGCCAGGATGCAGGGCAACTGGAGCAGTCTGGTTGGGTGAACTAGTTGACCAAGATTTTGTGTCCAGTTTGATATAAAATTTTAAAGGAATGATTTTAAGATTCAAAACTAAATTCTATAAAAAAATTTGAGTTTTTATCCAAGTGTATTATTTTATACAAATTTTCTAATACAAGGATCAAGTTGGGTCAAGAACCAGAGTTTATTGTTCATATGATAATTTTTCATTATTAACTTGGTCAAAAACTTGGTGTGGGTATTTTATCATTTTATTTTTGGTATTGAGTTTAAGTATGAATATGAAGAATAAATTAGATGGAAAAGAGGAGAAAATCAATCTGAATTTCATAACCGTGATAAAAGTCACGTGATGGAATACACGTTCGTTATCATGTGAATATATAGATAAGGTATATACGTGGGGAATACGTATATATATGGCATATATATGCGTGTTTATGGTATATATGTGAATACATATGATACATATGTGAGTATATGTGGTATTTGTGTAAGTATATATTGTATATACATGGAGAATATGTAACACCCCTTCCCAACCTACATATGTAAGCTGAGTAGAGGCGCCACACTAACCTAATGTTGCTACCAATTTTACTTAGTCAAATTTTAGTTCCGATTTTTTTACAAAATTTTTGCCATAGTTTCGCCTAAAAATTGAGTCCCAAGTGTCGACAAAACCGGTTTTTTTCTTATTTTAAAAACATTTTACACAAACCAATGCAAACAAAATCATTCTCAGTACACTCCCAATAAATCCCCCTTGTAACCTCAACTACAACCTGCAAAAAGGATTTACACTTCTAGTACAACATAAAATAAAGGTTTTGTGACAACCCCCATATTTAAATATTACACAGCGGAAGTTATAAAATATTTACATATTTACAAATTCATATACATCAAAACTCAAGTTTTACAACACATAAAATTTATACATGATTGGCAAGTCTGCTCTGATCTTTAAGCTCCCAAAATGGATTCTTCAAGGTCTACTCTCACTAGGTCTTGATGAACTCTCGGGTTCAACTCTATCCACTCTACTACCTGCGCGATTAAACACTATCGCGCTAAGCCAACGGCTTAGTAAGATAAAACATGCTAACAGTATGCTTTAATGAAATGCAATGCCACATATGTTATTGATAAGATCAACATCATAAATATAAAGTTAACCACACAATTATGCATTTCACAAATCATAGTCATATGAGCATACCACATTTCAACATCTTTTCACATTCAACATTAATCAATCATACTCCATAACCAACATCTCATTTCATTAAACTCATAACATTATTAGGACATTCATATAACCTTGACACCTATGGGCCCAACAAGTATTTAATACGATATTCAGAGTTCAGAGTTACTGCTTTGGTTCATAGTCACAATAATCACGCCCGTAGGCAATGTATATACATGTATCTCTATCCATGGATAGTGTAACAGACCCAGTCTCTTGGATCATCAACTCAACACATATGAGGACATCCTCAACCCGGCAAGACTGTTACAAATCATATATCTCATAGTGTAACAGACCCAGTCTCTTGGACCATCAACTCAACACCTATGAGGAGGTCCTCAACCCGGCAAGACTGTTACCTTTCATCATTTCTTAGGCATGCCACCCAAATCCAGAACTCTGAAACTGAATAACATATTAAACAAACAATTCATTTCCATTCTCAATTCTCATCACATTTAGGCAAACATGCCTTCTTTCTTTCAATTACATCATCTTAGCCAATAACAATGGCTTCACATTTCATTTCACAATATAACATCTCATTATTCAAGTATATATATATATATATCTCATCCATGATCACATTATATTTCACATAGCATCATTCATAAATATCAACATTTCATTCCACATTACTCATGAAACACATTACCATTCACAATGCACAACATAACATTGTTCAATCTCAACAATGCAATTAGGGCAAAGAACAATTGATTATAACATTCATTGATTCAAGTGTATTTAAAGTGTTTAGGGTTAGGTTTAAGGACCAACCTACCTTTGGAGAACCAAAGCAATGCAAGAAGAACAAAGAATTAAAACCCTAACCATAAATAGTACATTCTGGTTTTTAAACTCCATTTTATCCTTATTTTGAAATATTGTATAAAATAATCTACTTGACTAAAAATTCTAAAATTTTTACAGAATTTAGTTTTGTATCTTAAAATCATCCCTTTAAAATTTCAGATCAAACTGAAAACAAAATCTTTGTCAAATAGTTCACCTAACCAGACTGCCCCAATTGCCCTGCATCCTGGCAGCAGTTCTGAACTTTGTGAATTCCATAAATCAAATTCAATCAACGTGATTCCAAATTATTTTTCTCAAATACTAAACTCACTAAGCAACAACATATCCAAAATTCGATTGGATATGATTTTTCTACATTTTATTAAAAATCCCGAAATATAGCTGTCCCAGTTAAGGTACTTGCTGGAACAGGTCTAATGAAAATAATCTTTCTAAACTCATAACCATTCCAAAATCGAATCAACATATTTTTCAGTCATTCTAGACTCATAGAGGCACAACATATCAAAAATTCACTTCAAGAACATTTTTCTAAAATTAATTAAAAATCATACAAGTCACAGCCTTTACTAATCCTAAAACAGAAACAATTTCACTAAACACCAATCTTACTCTTCCATCACCAACACCAACCCAACTTCTCATCTATCAAGCAAAATCAATACTCACAATCATACCATAAGCAACTTAATCATACCACTTCAAAAGAATTGAAGAAATTAGAGAAAAGATCTTACCTTAGTTAAAAAACTTCTTAAATCAACACTTGAACACTTAATCTTTCTTCAATTTAAGCTTGAAATCATCAAAACCATCACTTGTCTCTTTCTTTCTCTTTGGCTATGGAGGGCCGGCCATCAACAAGAAGAAGAAGAAGAAATGATGAAGAAAACACAAGTCAAACCTTCTTTAAATATCCACCATGTGATTTTATCCAAGCAATTACCAAAGTGCCCTTATTCACATAATTATCTTTTTGTCTTATATGTGCCCAATTAAGTAATTTACCAATCTCAAATAAATATCTTCTCTTGCATTGAACAAGCCTTTTGACCACTTTATATGTCATATATATTAACATATACACAACATATAAATTTGTCTCTAAACCCTATTTCTTCCCAAAATACATATACATATACTTTCTCTTCTCAATTTCTTTTCTCTTACAATTTAACACATATATTCAATCCAATATATAACATTAACAACAACAACAATATGCAAAACTTCTAGGGCATAAATGAGGATATTACAATTCTCCCCCTCTAAAAAGAAATTTCGTCCTCGAAATTACCTGATATCAACTCTGAAATAGTTGAGGATATTGCTCTCGCATAGTTTGCTCACTTTCCCAAGTTGCTTCTTCTTTTGCATGATTCTTCCAAAGAATCTTCACCAATGGCACTTTCTTGTTCCTCAATTCTTTCACATCACGTGCCAAGATAGCAACTGGTTCTTCTTCAAATGTCAAATCTGGGCTCACTTCGATAGACTCAAATGGCAACACATGAGATGGATCTGACCTGTACCTCCTCAACATAGAAACATGGAATACATTATGAATACGATCCAACTCAGGTGGCAAAGCAAGTCGATATGCAACTGGCCCAACTCTTTCTAACACTTCATACGGCCCAATGAAACGAGGACTCAATTTTCCTTTCCGACCGAACCTCAAAATCTTCTTCCAAGGAGATACTTTCAAAAACACCTTATCTCCAACATCAAACTGAATGTCTCTCCTCTTCAGATCTGCATAAGACTTCTGTTGGTCTGAAGCTGCTTTTAACCTACCTCGGATCAACTTCACTTTTTCCTCAGTTTCTTGAATCAAATCAGGTCCAATTATTTTACCTTCACCAAGTTCACTCCAACAAAGAGGTGTTCTGCACCGTCTACCATACAATGCCTCGAACGGTGCCATACCAATGCTAGATTGGTGACTGTTGTTGTAAGCAAACTCCACAAGAGGTAAGAATCTATCCCAATTTCCAGTGAAATCGATGACACAGCTTCTCAACATATCCTCAATAATCTGTATCACCCTCTCTGACTGTCCATCCGTCTGTGGATGAAAAGCAGTACTGAAGTGTAGTCGAGAACCCAAAGCACTATGCAAACTCTTCCAAAATCTTGAAGTAAACCGGGGATCTCGATCAGACACTAAAGAAGTTGGAACACCATGCAATTTCACAATCTCATGGATATACAGCTCAGCCAATCTCTCCAAAGAATAATCCATTCGAACCGGAAGGAAATGAGCTGTTTTAGTCAATCTATCCACAATCACCCATATAGCATCATGCTTCTTTTGTGTCAATGGCAAACCAGACACAAAATCCATTGTCACTCTTTCCCACTTCCATTCTGGCACTGACAATGGTTGAAGCAACTCGGTTGGGACTTGATGCTCTGCTTTAACCTTCTGACAGGTGAGACATTTCGACACAAAATCTGCAATGTCTCTCTTCAAACCAATCCACCAATAATGCTGTCTCAAATCATGATACATCTTCGTATTACCCGGATGCATAGCAAACATTGACTGATGAGCTTCTTCCAAAATGACCCTTTTCAATTCAGCATCATCGGGTACACACAATCTGCTCTTGAACCAGAGACTCCCATCGCTCTTCACAATAAAATCTCTAGTCTTCCCATTCTTGCAATCTGAAATAATCTTCTGAATCTTCATATCAATCAACTGAGCCTCTTTGATCTGATCTAACAAAACTGGTTTCAACAGCAACTGTGCCAACAATGCACCATCGTCACAAGATACAAAGTTAGCATGCAGAGCTCTCAATTCAACAAGCAACGAGAGCGAATAAATTGTTAAACCAGCTAAAGACTTCCGACTTAAGGCATCAGCAACAACATTTGCTTTACCTGGATGATAGTCAATCAAACAGTCGTAGTCTTTAATCAACTCCAACCATCTCCTCTGACGAAGATTGAGTTCTTTCTGGACACCCAAATACTTCAAACTCTTGTGATCAGTGTAGATGAAACATTTCTCCCCAAACAGATAGTGGCGCCAAATCTTCAATGCAAACACAATGGCAGCCAATTCCAAATCATGGGTTGGATAGTTAAGCTCATGCGGTTTCAACTGTCGAGATGCATAAGCTATAACTTTACCTTCTTGCATCAATACACACCCCAAACCTCTATGTGAAGCATCACTGTAGATCACATAAGGTTTACCTTCAACAGGTAAAGTAAGAACAGGCACTTGAGTTAACAATTCTCTCAACTGCTCAAAACTCGCCTGACACTGATTCGTCCACACAAATCTCACTCCCTTACGAAGCAATCTGGTGAGTGGAGTAGCTATCAAAGAAAACCCTTTCACAAACCGCCTGTAATAGCCTGCCAAACCCAGAAAACTTCTAATCTCAGTCACAGACTTGGGTGGACTCCAATTCAATATAGCTTCAAATTTGCTCGGATCAACTCTAATACCCTCTGCTGAAACTATATGTCCGAGAAAAGCTACTTGATCCAACCAGAACTCACATTTCGACAATTTGGCAAATAACTGCTTTTCTCTCAAAATCTGCAACACAAACCGCAGATGCATATCATGTTCCTCTTTATTCCGCGAATACACCAGTATATCATCAATGAAGACCACTACAAACTGATCCAAATAGGGCCTAAACACCCTATTCATCAAATCCATAAAAGCTACAGGTGCATTCGTCAGACCAAAAGGCATAACTAGAAATTCATAATGCCCATACCTGGTCCGAAAAGCAGTCTTAGGAACATCTTCACTTCTTACCCTCAGCTGATGGTACCCAGATCTCAAATCAATTTTGGAGAACACTGACGCTCCCTTCAACTGATCAAAGAGATCATCGATTCTAGGCAAAGGATATTTATTCTTAATGGTCACCTTGTTCAATTTCCTATAATCGATACACAACCTCATAGTACCATCTTTCTTCTTCACAAAAAGCACAGGAGCTCCCCAAGGAGAAACACTGGGGCGAATAAATCCTTTGTCCAACAACTCCTGTAATTGCACTTTCAACTCCCTCAATTCTGCTGGTGCCATTCTATAAGGAGTAATAGAGATAGGAGTGGTACCAGGCAACAATTCAATACCGAACTCCACCTCTCTCTCAGGAGGTAACCCTGGCAACTCCTCTGGAAACACATCTGGGAACTCTGCAACTGTGGCAATGCTATCAATGGGAGAACTTCTTACTCTAGTATCTACCACATGAGCAAGATAGGCTTCACACCCCTTTCTAATCAACCTCCTGGCTGCAACAGCTGAAACAAATAAGGAGGCTAGCTGTTCCTGCTCATTAGATACTATCACCTCTCTACCATCACCCGTTCTCAAAGAAACAATTTTCTTTTTACAATCCACCACAGCTCCATGTCGAGATAGCCAATCTATACCTAAGATCACATCATAATCCTTAAATGGCATCTCAATCAAATCCCCAAGGAACTCCTCACCCTGCACCACTACTGCACTATCTCTATGCACCTTACTCACAACCACACTATGCCCTAACGGATTTGTTACCAACACATCAAATCCTAGGGACTCAGCATGCAAATCAAATACAGGCAAAACAGATGCACTAATATATGAATGCGTGGAACCCGGATCAATCAAAGCAAGTACTGGAGTATTAAATAAAGAAAAAGTACCAGCTATGACTGCTGATGCATCTGGCTGCCTCTGCATAACATACATCCTCTGGGAAGATCCAACCTCCTCTGGTCTACCCTCCCTGGATGCAGCACCTCCTCTAGAACTGAATCCTGGTCTACCTCCTCGGCTGGCACCTCTGCCTCCTCTGCCTCCCCTCACACTAGCTCGAGAAGCAACAGAATCAACTGACATCTGCTCCTGCCTCTCAGGACAGTCTCTCACAAAGTGGTCAGGTGATCCACACCTGAAGCATACCCCTGATCTACTATGCCTCCAACAAACGCCCCCATGTCTTCCACCACACTGGTTACACACCTGCAGGTCTAAATCTCTGCCTCTGGAACTGCACTGACCTACCCGCTGGTCTCTGGCTCCTACTACTCCGAGGAACAAAACTTCCTCTACCCCTCTTCGCAGAAGAAGACCCTGCCTCAAACTGGGGCCTCCTAACCCTAAACTCTTCCTCTGAAGCAGCTGCAATAACTTGAGCTCGCTCTACACTTCGAGCTGCTGCCACAAGCTGTGAGAAATCCTGATATCTGGATCCAGCCACTAAGCACATGATCGAGGGCCTCAATCCCTCCTCAAATCGCCGACATCTATCAATCTCATCAGCAATGATGCCCCCAGCATACTGGCTCAATCGAATAAACTCAACCTCATACTCAGTTACGGTCCGATGATCTTGCTTCAAATCTAGAAACTCTCTTTTCTTCCCATCTTTATACTCCCTAGGAGTATACTTCAACTCAAATTCCCTCAGAAAATCAGTGTAAGACAGTGTTGGAGGATCATCCATAGAATGGGGCACTGTCTTCCACCAGTCGTAGGCATCCTTCTGTAGCAAAGATCTTGCATAGTCAAACTTCTCCTTTGAAGTGGCTTGCAACTGCACAAATACCCTCTGAACTCTATCAAGCCACTGTTCTGCTACAGCCGGATCAACTGTACCAAAGAAATCCTCTGCTCCGTATTTCCTTAGCTTATCATAGTGCCTTACTGGTACTGAAGGCTGAGGGGGTGGTGGCGGTGGCTGTGGTTGCACAGGTGCTTGTCTCATAGCTTCCATCATAGGCCTAAACCAGGCTGGCGGAACCTCCTCCCCAGCTAGTCTACCCGACACCGAAGCAGGTGCCTCCTCAACACTATCAACCCTAGCTCCCTCAGCAGGAGCAATACTCTCGGCACTACCCTCAATCGACTGACGTGAGTGAGAATCCATCACAACCTAAGTCTGCAAACACAACAGAATACCTCTTATTAAAGATCAGAGACTGCCAATCCCAAACATGTATTTTTGTTCAAAAACTCACTTTTTAAGTAAAAATAGTCTTTTTCTTACATTTTACCTAGGTTGAGAATCTCAAACCTAGGCTCTGATACCAAAACAATTGTAACACCCCTTCCCAACCTACATATGTAAGCTGAGTAGAGGCGCCACACTAACCTAATGTTGCTACCAATTTTACTTAGTCAAATTTTAGTTCCGATTTTTTTACAAAATTTTTGCCATAGTTTCGCCTAAAAATTGAGTCCCAAGTGTCGACAAAACCGGTTTTTTTCTTATCTGTTTGGGGAGAAATGTTTCATCTACACTGATCACAAGAGTTTGAAGTATTTGGGTGTCCAGAAAGAACTCAATCTTCGTCAGAGGAGATGGTTGGAGTTGATTAAAGACTACGACTGTTTGATTGACTATCATCCAGGTAAAGCAAATGTTGTTGCTGATGCCTTAAGTCGGAAGTCTTTAGCTGATGTTTGGGGAAAAAATTAAAACAGATTTCTTTTAAATTAAACCAAAGCAATGCAAGAAGAACAAAGAATTAAAACCCTAACCATAAATAGTACATTCTGGTTTTTAAACTCCATTTTATCCTTATTTTGAAAAATTGTATAAAATAATCTACTTGACTAAAAATTCTAAAATTTTTACAGAATTTATTTTTGTATCTTAAAATCATCCCTTTAAAATTTCAGATCAAACTGAACACAAAATCTTGGTCAAATAGTTCACCTAACCAGACTGCCCCAATTGCCCTGCATCCTGGCAGCAGTTCTGAACTTTGTGAATTCCATAAATCAAATTCAATCAACGTGATTCCAAATTATTTTTCTCAAATACTAAACTCACTAAGAAACAACATATCCAAAATTCGATTGTATATGATTTTTCTACATTTTATTAAAAATCCCGAAATATAGCTGTCCCAGTTAAGGTACTTGCTGGAACAGGTCTAATGAAAATAATCTTTCTAAACTCATAACCATTCCAAAATCGAATCAACATATTTTTCAGTCATTCTAGACTCATAGAGGCACAACATATCAAAAATTCACTTCAAGAAAATTTTTCTAAAATTAATTAAAAATCATACAAGTCACAGCCTTTACTAATCCTAAAACAGAAACAATTTCACTAAACACCAATCTTACTCTTCCATCACCAACACCAACCCAACTTCTCATCTATCAAGCAAAATCAATACTCACAATCATACCATAAGCAACTTAATCATACCACTTCAAAAGAATTGAAGAAATTAGAGAAAAGATCTTACCTTAGTTAAAAAACTTCTTAAATCAACACTTGAACACTTAATCTTTCTTCAATTTAAGCTTGAAATCATCAAACCCATCACTTGTCTCTTTCTTTCTCTTTGGCTATGGAGGGCCGGCCATCAACAAGAAGAAGAAGAAGAAATGATGAAGAAAACACAAGTCAAACCTTCTTTAAATATCCATCATGTGATTTTATCCAAGCAATTACCAAAGTGCCCTTATTCACATAATTATCTTTTTGTCTTATATGTGCCCAATTAAGTAATTTACCAATCTCAAATAAATATCTTCTCTTGCATTGAACAAGCCTTTTGACCACTTTATATGTCATATATATTAACATATACACAACATATAAATTTGTCTCTAAACCCTATTTCTTCCCAAAATACATATACATATACTTTCTCTTCTCAATTTCTTTTCTCTTACAATTTAACACATATATTCAATCCAATATATAACATTAACAACAACAACAATATGCAAAACTTCTAGGGCATAAATGAGGATATTACAAAATATGTTGTATATATACGAAGTGAATGGGTATATATGAAATGTTATATATGCTCTACTCGGTAAATGGGTAAAATCGGTCTGGAATGGGGGTTTGACATGCCATCCTACCGGCAGTACTGTCTTAACGACTTCGGTCTGGATATTACTTACGCATGCGCGGTTATATCGTGTGAGGTTAAGAT
Source organism: Garcia nutans (assembly GCA_947685225.1). Taxonomy (NCBI): domain Eukaryota; kingdom Viridiplantae; phylum Streptophyta; class Magnoliopsida; order Malpighiales; family Euphorbiaceae; genus Garcia; species Garcia nutans. The sequence continues at coordinate 9,175,591 of CANTUV010000013.1, forward strand.
CATGGCAACTAGTCGTGTGAGACCAAGACCACGCAGTTATGTTGTATATTCCATATCGTGTGAGACCAAGACCATGGCAATTAGTCGTGTGAGGTCAAGAACACGCGTAACTCTATACGAGGCCTCATTTTGAGATCGGTGTATTCATAATTACCTAGTGGAGCAGATTAACTCATAATTATATTGAAGTTATATTACATGTTGTTTACATACAGAATGTGAATCTTAACTTAATTAGAAAATATAAATATGATAATTGTATGAAAATAGTTTAATTATGCAGTATTCTACTTTTATATGTGTTTCAACAACCTTCCTTGCACTATTTATATTCGGCAATGGTTAAAGTACCCACTGGGCAATAAGTTGCTCAGCGAGTTATATGTCTAACTCGCAGGTAGTGGATAGAAGATCAGCATTTCTGCAGCGGCCCGCATCAGCTCGACGGCGAATAGGATAGGACTTTTGACATAAAATAGTAGTATGGCATGTACGTTATATCTATTGTAAAGGTTTGTTAAACATATTAAGTATTATGGTGTATGTAACCAGAGAATAAACAGTAGTATGGTAATGAAACTTAGCAAATGATATGCGATCTTGAGAAACAATATAGAAGTGTGAAATTTTCTTGCAGGGTGTAGTTGAGGATATAAGGGAGATTATTATTGGGAGTGTTCTTGAGTTGAATTGTGAACAAAAGTGTTTTTTTTTAAAAAATCAGTTTTGACGACACTTGGGAACCCCGCTTTTTAGGGGAAACTCCGCCCAATTTTTTGAAAAATTTATCATAAGAATTCTTAAGTAAGACATTGTAAACAGAGCTCGCATCCCGATGTGACATTCCTCCCCGGCTTATTCGTAGGTTGGAAAGGGGTGTTACATGTTGTTTAGTGTTAAATGTGATGAATATAAGCTTGAAATGAGTAATGGATTGTGTTGGAATGGAAAACCTTCAATGGGGGAAGGTTATGCTATTTTTGAGATTTTGTGTATAAGAGTGTATTGTTAAAATGTAAATGATTTAAATGTATTAAAATATGTTTTTAATGATATTAATAAACTTAAAACACTAATTTAAATGGCTTGATATGGTTTTTCAAAGTTAAAGTGAGGTTGAAAGGATAGGATTGGAGGTTGTATTAAGCTTGCTTTGGGTTGCTAGTAGAGGTATGTACAAACTTTGAGTATAATGTTTATATTTGCATGACATTTGGACTTAACACATTTTGGTTGAAAAATGTGTTAAGCTACTTGGTTCATTGATTGAGTATAAATAATGTGCTATGACATTTGTAATGTCATATATGTGTTAAATGCATTGTGAAAAGCCATTGATAATGGCTAAATTGTGTAAAGTGTGAAATATGCATATTATGTGAAAATACCCAAAGTAATTGGGTAATGTGTTGTGAATGCAAAAATGAGATATGTGAAATAATGAAATGAATTGATATTGATAAAAATGAGAAAAAGTGAGAAAGATGTGAAAGATGTGAAAAATGAGAAAATAAAGTGAAAATAAAGCAATGAGCCTAGTTTGATTATGAGAAATAAAATGAGAAATGAATTGTGAAAGTATTTGATAATGAGATAAATGAATTAATTGTGTGCCTAGTATGTTATTCAATTTTCAGAGTTCTGAGTTTGGCGGCATGCCTATGAATTGCTGGGCAGGTAAAAAAACTGGGTCGTAAGCCGAGCCCAGCTGATAAATGATAAATATGATGTTTTTGGGGTGAAAAGACTGGGCCGTAAGCCTCAAAAACCGTAACAGTCTAGCCGGGTTGAGGACCAAGATACTGGGGCCTAAGGGTCTAGCCGAGTTGAGGTCCAAGAGACTGGGGTTGTTACATTATGTGAAAATACCCAAAGGATGATTCAGAAGGGATGTGAGGCTTATCTTGCTCATGTTGTAGATACTAGAGTAGTGGAGTCCTAGCTTGACAATATACCTATAGTTGCTGAGTTTTCAAATATTTTTCTTGATGAGTTGCCGGGGGTACCTGTGAGCGGGGATTTTCGCCCCCACTCCCGGTGGAATGGTTCTTGCGACTTCGGCACTGTTTAGGCTCGGGGCCTTAGAGAACACGGACCTAAGTCCAGAGAAAATGGAGTCGCCACCCGGACGGGCCGGAAAAAAGAAAGGGGTGGATGACTCGATTCCTAAGGAATCCACAACCCCCTAATGGGTTCGGAAAGTTGGGTACGTGTGGGGAAGTGAGAAATGGCCCAGCACCCCCACAACGCCCGGTTCATTAGAACCGGCCTCCTTTATAGGTCTTAATATTATAAAATTCTTAAGTATAATAACATTATCCATACTACACACAATAAAAGAAAGCATCATTATATTAAAATCAAAGCAATGTCCAAACAAAATAAAATAAATAAATGGACAACCATCCAAGGATGGAAACATGTCCTTACATAACATGCCTAGATAGGACACCCACCAAAAGGTAGAAACATGCCCTTTACATAAGTTCTAAAATAGAAAAGAAAATTAAATTACATGATGTTTAACTAATGAGGTACCCACCAAGTGGAAACATACCTCTTACAACTTTTGGAAGTCTAAATTGATTGACAAAAGTAAATAATCATCCATAATAAATAAATCATTCATTAAAAGTATAAACCAAAATATAAAACAAACATCCATCCATGATAAATTAAATAAATCAAGTATTAAAATTAAATAAATTAAAGCATAAGAAATAAATCAAGGTTTAAATAAATATGGAATTGAATAAAACAAATAAAAGTTCAAGTATAGCTACTATTTCTATTTAGGGTTATTTATCTCATGTGTTAAGGCTTTGGAAATTCTAAAGTTTAAGCTACTATGACTTTTTAGGTAATTAAAATAGATTAGGTTTTACGTTTTTTTAAAGGTTAGCAAGACACTTTGATTAAACAAATTAATATTTGAATGATGAAATAATAAAACTTGAGTTTTAGACACTTTTGAAATATTTTTAATTCATGTTTTTAAATAATGAATTAAGCTACTGTAGATTTTTTGAGTTTTTTATGTTTTTATGTTTTTTATGTTTTAAAGGGTTTAAAGTTTAGAAAAAGCTAGGGTTTAAGGTTTTAAAGGGTTAGGGTTCATTATTTTAGGTTTAAAAGATGATTTTTGGATTTTAGGCTTTCAATTTGGGGTTCTCGGCCAAAGTATTTAAATTAGAGTTTTAAATAGCAATTTGATATTTTATGAATTTAAACACATGGATTGAAGTTTTTAAAAGTAGAAAAGAAGTTTTTTAAGGTTTTTTGAGTGAAAAAGAACCTAATTTAAAATTTTAATAGAAACAGAATTTTATTTTGGTTTTGTTGAAAAATATGTTCAATTAAAGTTTAAAGATTTTTAAGAAAAAAAATAACAATTTTGAGTCCTTTTAGAAAAGAAAGTCACGTTTTTAATGTTCTAATCTTGGAAAAATTAAGTTAAAGCTCTAAGATTTTTTATTTAAAAAACTTAAATTTTATAGATTTGGCTATTGTGAAAACATAAATTAAAAGAATTAAAACATACCTTCTTTTGTTGATTCTCCAAAAAATAACTCTTCTTGGATGAACTAGCTCCAAAGACAAGCTTTGATTGCCTCCTCCCTGTTTCTGCCGTGCTACTGCTGCTATTAATATCAATTGAATTGAGTTTTTCCTTTTCCTTCCTTGATTTGGTTTCAAATCCTAAAGTCACTATGTATTTTTTTCCTCTTCTCATTAGGTTTAATTAGTCCTTATTTATAGTGGTTTTTAGGTTATTTATTCCTAATTAACTAAGGTAAATAATATTAATAAAAAAAAGAAATTAAAACCTAATTGGATTAGGATTCAAAAAATTGCATTGAAAAATTTTGCGCTGGCAAAAACTGCGCTGCCGGGCCCGTGGGCGTGCCAGCGTGCCAGCCCGCAGGAATTTCCTGTGGGAGGTTATTTCGCCCGCAGGCCTGCGGGCGAGATGCTGCTGGCCCGACGGGCCCGCACGACCACTTTTTGCTGCCGATTTTTTTTCGACTCCGATTTTTATTTTTATTTTTATTTTTTATTTGTTTATTTTCATTTTTTTATTAATAAAAATTAGATACTAAGGCAAAAATTATTTAATTAAAATTATTTTGGACCAATTAAACAACAAAAATCATTTTGGACTAAATAAAGCATATTGGATCGGATTAGGTCAAAAATTAAGGGTCTACAGTTTGCCCCCTGCTTGAATGATCTGAAACCTTAGTGAAAGAGAGTGAAAAGAAATAAAACTTAATTTTTGAGGTGACGAATTAAATTTGTTTTGGGTACTTGGACCCGAGATTGGGTAATTGGACCCGAGATTGATTTGATTTTACTAACCTTTTAGTTGGGAAGTCTGACTGCTCTGGCTATTTTATGCATTGTGATTCTTCACCCTCAAAATGGATCTTCATCCTTGGAGATTGGGTCTTTACCCTTCACCCTTGCAAATGGATCTTCATCCTTTGAGATCGGGTCTTCACTTTTGAAAATGGATCTTCATCCTTTGAGATCGGGTCTTCACCCTTGAAAAATGGATCTTTATTCTTTCAGATTGGGTCCTCACCCTTGCAAATGGATTTTCATCCTTTGAGATCGGGTCTTCACCCTTACAAATGGATCTTCATCCTTTGAGATCGGGTCTTCACCCTTGAAAATGGATCTTCATCCTTTGAGATCGGGTCTTCACCCTTGAAAAATGGATCTTTATTCTTTGAGATCGGGTCCTCACCCTTGCAAATGGATCTTCATCCTTTGAGATCGGGTCTTCATCCTTTGAGATCGGGTCTTCACCCTTGCAAATGGATCTTTATTCTTTGAGATCGGGTCGTCACCCTTGCAAATGGATCTTCATCCTTTGAGATCGGGTCTTCACCCTTGAAAATGGATCTTCATCCTTTGAGATCGGGTCTTCACCCTTGAAAATGGATCTTCATCCTTTGAGATTGGGTCTTCACCCTTGAAAAATGGATCTTTATTCTTTGAGATCGGGTCCTCACCCTTGCAGATGGATCTTCATCCTTTGAGATCGGGTCTTCACCTTTGAAAATGGATCTTCATCCTTTGAGATCGGGTCTTCACCCTTGCAAATGGATCTTCATCCTTTGAGATCAGGTCTTCACCCTTGAAAATGGATCTTCATCCTTTGAGATAGGGTCTTCACCCTTGAAAATGGATGTTCATCCTTAGAGATCGGGTCTTCACCCTTGAAAATGGATCTTCATCCTTTGAGATCGGGTCTTCACCCTTGAAAATGGATTTTCATCCTTTGAGATCGGGTCTTCACCCTTGAAAATGGATTTTCATCCTTTTGAGAGTTCTAATTGTTCCATTCTTTTGTTCTTCCTTTTTACAAAGATTTAGCTATTTTTAATTGGACCTTATATCCTCTCCTTGCCCCCCTGTGTGGCAAAATATTTGTAAGTGAGTTTAAAAATATTTGGTATATAAACCAAAAGAATTGAAAAGGAGAAACTTTTCCCCCTGTGTAGGCTCAAACCAAAGATTTTTCTATGCAGACTCTGATTGATGTTGTTGTTGTCTAGTTCTTCACACAAGCACGTATTTCTTCTCTTTGCAAATTACTGGAGCTTTCTCAAGCAATGGGCTTTCTACTGATTCGATATCTTCTTTTGATTCTTTACTTCACAAGGTGTTTGCTGTTCATTTTGCCAAAGATTAGAAAACACAAGAAAAGAAAGTGCGATGTGATATGCTCATGTATGCATGATATGCATGAATAATACTTACAGTGGTTCCATGACTCACAGAACGAGGCGATCATCATAAGTGTTCTCATTGGTTCCCTTTTGACGCTTGTTCAAGTCTTGCATTAGAATGATCGAAAGCTTTGTATTTGTGGCTTTTATCTTCAAGATGTTGAAAACATGAGTGGTGGAGATCCCAAGTTGCAGAGTCAGGGATACATCCTTTTTATATTTCATTATGACCTTGCCAATAATCATTTCCTTTGCCTAATATGTCCTTTGGAGGTTCAATATACTTCCCTTAACTTGAAGGCTTCGTATGACAAAAATATTTTTTATTTGATTTTTTTGAATTTTAATTTTGAAATCAAATGTTGGCTTTGCCAAATTAATGTCAATGCACCTCAGGACTTGATTTTCCAAATTAACATATCTATAACATGACAACCCTAGTTACCGTACTAAACTCAGGAATCATTTTTATTTAAGCAAGAATTGTTGCACTTCAGATAGGCACATACACATTACTTGGCCAAAGGTCTCATTTGAGTTTAAATACTGTCTATCTCATATGCGTGCTTATTCAAACTATCTCCACTAATAGACTCTACCTACCAAGAGAGATCAACAGGTCTTTGATAGGCTTGAAATGGGGTCTATAAGGGACATGGGTTAAATGAAGGCCATTTTGAGATATGAGCTGGTGTGACACAATGGACAAACCCTCACACTATAATTTTTTTGTTTGAATTTTAGGCGGTTTGGAGGCAATCTTGCTACACTCCAAATTCCTCTTGGAATTAATTTGGATCTTAATCAAGACAGTCTTTGCTCTTACAAAAAGTTTAAGACCCAAATTCATTTCTTTTCTTCTTTTCCCTTTTCTTTCATTTCATTTTTCTTACTCCTCCCTTTCTTTGATCATTTTATTTTCCTTACTCTTCCCTTTCTTTGAGCATTTTATCATTTTGTCCTTCTTTCTTGTTGGACTATCAAGTACAAAACTTTCAAGAACTGGATGGTCTCCCTCCTTTTATCCAATTTTGATTGAATCTTTGGTTAGGTTAGACCAATTCAAGTCAAACCGTCCTTATGGAAGCCTTTTGCTACTTTAGGTAAAAGATAACTCAGTTGGCTTTATAAACCACCTTTTTAAGTTTTATCTCTTTTCTTTTTTTTTTTCCATTCTTTTTCTATTCTTCTTCTTCTCTTTTTTTTTTATTCTCTTTTTTCCTTTTTTGTCTTTTTTTTCTATTCTATCTTTTTTTTTCTTTTTTTCCTTTTTTTGGTTCTAGCTCAAACATAGTTGTCTTGTTTGTACCAACTTGGGCTTCCAATAATGGATGAGTGGAGTAACATAAATCTTCTTTAATAGGGATAAATCATTTATTACTCCAATGTTGATGTTGTCTTGGAGATATTAAGGGAACTTCAACTACCCTTAGGGTCTTGAAAATGCCCCCCTATCTTTATAGTCTTGAGAACTTCAATTATCTTCATGATCTTGACTAATCACTTCTTTCTTTGATCTTCTTGCCTTTTCACCTTTGTGATCATAAGACTTGTCAAAAGTATCACAACAGCTCAAGGTAGGTTGTTGAGGTTATATGCCAATGAAAAGAAAGCTAAAATTTTATGAAGGCTCAAAGGGACAACTAGGGATTAATATTTAATTGGGTGGATACTAGTTGTTGGCTAATCAAACAATGCCTAGATCATCTCTCCCTTAAATAAGCAGAGTTCAATTTCGCCTCGAAATTTTGTCAAAGCATGTTCTAAGACTGACTAAGACCTAGACAAAGATAATTATGCAGAAGCCCTCTCTAAGTAAGCATACACAACTCAATGCTATAGAGCAATTCTCTCATCTAGTAAAGTCATTCGAGTCATGATGCATAGATAAATTTATGAATTATCAAGATAGATTCCTCATTGGTTGAGCACCAAAATGAACAAAGACCAACAAAATTTTGATGAAAGTAATTTATTTAAAGTAACTTTAAGTTTGAAAAGCACAATAGTTCAAAATATTAAAGAAAGTAAAATTGAAAAGCAACATTCAAGCTAAGGAAAGTTTGTTGAGTTTAAGCTTCTTTTTCTTTCATATCTTCAATATCCCCATCTTGAAAGGATGATAAAACAAAATCTTCTTCCAATCCTTTTCCCACCATGAAGGTTGCCGGTGGAGATACTCTATTGAACCTTGGTAATGGATTGTCTTTGGTGTTGGGCTTATTCGGCTCGGGTAGCTTGCCAGTATCAATCAAATCTTGGATCTCATGCCTTAATCGGGTACACCTATCAGTCTCATGTCCTTGAGTATGATGAAATTGACAAAAAGCCTTAGTATTAAATTTTGGGGGGTAATGGACTAGGTAAAGGTCGAGGAGCCAATGGTTGTAACAACCCTTTCTTTTGTAGCTTATCGAAGACCCAAGACAAAGGCTTCCCCAGATCTAAAAACTGTCTTCTATTTGCTTGACCAGTTACATTAACATCAACTTCTTTTTGTGTGCTTTGATTGCCCGACTGGTAGTTCCCTTTCTCATCCTTTTTCATTGAAAAGCGATTCTTCTCCCTTTCCCATTCTTCAATTTGTAGACCAGCTTGGAGAAGATCTTTGAAGTCCCTTATAAGGGTGTGAGACATCCTTTCTCGGAGATTGGGCAGGACACCTCTCACGATCATCCTTATTTGATCAGATTCATCGGGCCTTTTCTTGAGCAAAGCAGCCTTGTTTCTCCATCTCTTGACATAATCTACAAAATTCTCATTCGGTCTTTGCCTAATGGACTCCACTTCCATCAAGGTAACTTCCAACTCAACATTATATCCATATTGTTGGATGAAGGCTTTGTAAAGTAGATCCCAACTCTTTTGTGTTCCATCATCTAAGGTATTGAACCAATTTTGGACAGCAGGATCCAATGAGAGCATAAAGTACCTTAGGGTTTGAGCCTTAGTAGCTCAGGCAGACTGCATGGCAGTGATATATTGCTTCACATGGAGATGAGGATTTCCAGTGCCATTGTACTTAGCAAAGGAAGGCATCTTGAACTTATAAGGGACCTCTTCATCTTGTTCAAATAACTTGTCAACTTCGGACATCTCTTCGGTCTTCAGCTTCTTCTCAAATTTCTTTTCTAAATCAACAATCATCTTTTCAACATCAGATGTCTCGGTCTTTTCAACAGTTGCCTTCTTGACAGCCTTCGGTTCTTTCTTTTTTTCTTGAACCTCTTGGTAGTATTGAGCCCAATCATCATCATCATCAATGACCACCTTTTCATCATCAAAAGCCACTTCACTAACTTTGGTCTTCCCTTTGTCCTTTGATTTCTTAGTGCTAGCAGATGCCTCGGCATGGCTCTCTAAGATTGCAGTCAATTGGTTCTTCATGGTCTCAGCTAGGGCCTCTTTGATTTCTTCCATCTTGGCATTGAGGGCTTCATCCACCATTCTTTGAATTTGTTCGGGCTCCATTGTCTTTGGTGAGCAAGTGATTGAGTCATTGCTAGATACTTCATCTCTGGAGTAGGTCGGATTGTCGTAGGCTTTTGAACTTTCATAATCCAGGGCTATGAGCCAGAGAGGACCAATGATATGAGATGCAAATGTATGCATGTATGCATGTATGCACAAACAATTAACAAATAAGAACAAATTAGGACGTTCCTTCCAACCTTATAACATCCACACACGAATGGCGAGTCTCTTTTCCTAGGTATATGGTTAATAAAATACCAACATGGGGTATCTTGCTTTTGAATAATTCCCTCAGACGATTCAACCAATAGTTATATTTTCAAAAATGGAAATCAATTCATGATAATTCCCATTAATTAAGTTTTAATCCATTCAACCAACTAAAGTAGCTTTTATGCTATGTTGGATTAAAACGAAATTAAGAGGTTTATTATAAATAGATTTCTCACTTGAAAAAGTAACTAATGATTCATGCCAAAAACAAGCCCATGGTTAATTTGTTCTTAGTGTAAACTAGGCCCACAATTGATTTTTGGTATTTCATAATTGACCTAAATATTTTTGCAAGCTCTTTGTAAAAATGGTTGGGTGAAAATAGTTTTGTTTCTAAACCCATTGTAAAAGATTTTATAAAAAAGGATTTTGGGCTTAGTATTTGGGCCATGAGCCAAAGGATTTATTTTTAGAAAAGTCTTATGTCTAAAGACCATCTTAAAAAGTTTTGAAAATAGCTTTGGTCTTTTGGATTTTAAGAAAAATTTATTTTGAGCTTGCAAATGTACTTAGGTCATATTAGAAAAAGAACAAACCAAATAAGCTATGATTTAGACTAAGATAAACTAACCATAGTCAAACAACATGCATTTGGGGTAAAAACCTAAGGAAAGTAACTAGGCCAATTACATGTGCTTTAGTCTTTGGGTAAAAAGGCTTAGGTTCCCATAGCAAGTATATACCAAATGGTACGAGGCTATGAGTGGTTATGCCATGCTCGATCTCCATACCTTAAGTGAAAGTATGGTATCCCTTACATAACACAACATGGGTAGCACGGGCGTCCTAACTCACGCACACAATGCAATCTAAGATGATGCAATGGATAATATCATTATAAGAAAGAATAGAATAATATAAAGACCAACGGAATCAACTTCTCTTATCCCCAGTGGAGTCGCCACTGTGAGCGGGGATTTTCGCCCCCACTCCCGGTAAAATGGTTCTTGCGACTTCGACACTGTTTAGGCTCGGGGCCTTAGAGAACACGGACCTAAGTTCGGAGAAAATGGAGTCGCCACCCGGACGGGCCAGGAAAAAGAAAGGGGTGGATGACTCGATTCCTAAGGAATCCCCAACCCCCTAATGGGTTCGAAAAGTTGGGTACGTGTGGGGAAGGTGAGAAATGGCCCAGCACCCCCACAACGCCCGGTTCATTGGAACCGGCCTCCTTTACAGGTCTTAATATTATAAAATTCTTAAGGATAATAACATTATCCATACTACACACAATAAAAGAAAGCATCATTATATTAAAATCAAAGCAATGTCCAAACAAAATAAAATAAATAAATGGACACCCATCCAAGGATGGAAACATGTCCTTACATAACATGCCTAGATAGGACACCCACCAAAAGGTAGAAACATGCCCTTTACATAAGTTCTAAAATAGAAAAGAAAATTAAATTACATGATGTTTAACTAATGAGGTACCCACCAAGTGGAAACATACCTCTTACAACTTTTGGAAGTCTAAATTGATTGATAAAAGTAAATAATCATCCATAATAAATAAATCATTCATTAAAAGTATTAACCAAAATATAAAACAAACATCCATCCATGATAAATTAAATAAATCAAGTATTAAAATTAAATAAATTAAAGCATAAGAAATAAATCAAGGTATAAATAAATATGGAATTGAATAAAACAAATAAAAGTTCAAGTATAGCTACTATTTCTATTTAGGGTTATTTATCTCATGTGTTAAGGCTTTGGAAATTCTAAAGTTTAAGCTACTATGACTTTTTAGGTAATTAAAATAGATTAGGTTTTATGTTTTTTTAAAGGTTAGCAAGACACTTTGATTAAACAAATTAATATTTGAATGATGAAATAATAAAACTTGAGTTTTAGACACTTTTGAAATATTTTTAATTCATGTTTTTAAATAATGAATTAAGCTACTGTAGCTTTTTTGAGTTTTTTATGTTTTTATGTTTTTTATGTTTTAAAGGGTTTAATGTTTAGAAAAAGCTAGGGTTTAAGGTTTTAAAGGGTTAGGGTTCATTATTTTAGGTTTAAAAGATGATTTTTGGATTTTAGGCTTTCAATTTGGGGTTCTCGGCCAAAGTATTTAAATTAGAGTTTTAAATAGCAATTTGATATTTTATGAGATTTTATGAATTTAAACACATGGATTGAAGTTTTTATAAGTAGAAAAGGTGTTTTTTAAGGTTTTTTGAGTGAAAAAGAACCTAATTTAAAATTTTAATAGAAACAGAATTTTATTTTGGTTTTGTTGAAAAATATGTTCAATTAGAGTTTAAAGATTTTTAAGAAGAAAAAATAACAATTTTGAGTCCTTTTAGAAAAGAAAGTCACGTTTTTAATGTTCTAATCTTGGAAAAATTAAGTTAAAGCTCTGAGATTTTTGATTTAAAAAACTTAAATTTTATAGATTTGGCTATTGTGAAAACATAAATTAAAAGAATTAAAACATACCTTCTTTTGTTGATTCTCCAAAAAATAACTCTTCTTGGATGAACTAGCTCCAAAGACAAGCTTTGATTGCCTCCTCCCTGTTTCTGCCGTGCTACTGCTGCTATTAATATCAATTGAATTGAGTTTTTCCTTTTCCTTCCTTGATTTGGTTTCAAATCCTAAAGTCACTATGTATTTTTTTTCCTCTTCTCATTAGGTTTAATTAGTCCTTATTTATAGTGGTTTTTAGGTTATTTATTCCTAATTAACTAAGGTAAATAATATTAATAAAAAAAAGAAATTAAAACCTAATTGGATTAGGATTCAAAAAATTGCATTGAAAAATTTTGCGCTGGCAAAAACTGAGCTGCCGGGCCCGTGGGCGTGCCAGCCGTAGGCGCGCCAACGTGCCAGCCTGCAGGAATTTCCTGCGAGAGGTTATTTCGCCCGCAGGCCTGCGGGCGAGATGCTGCTGGCCCGACGGGCCCGTGCGACCACTTTTTGCTGCCGATTTTTTTCCGACTCCGATTTTTATTTTTATTTTTATTTTTTATTTGTTTATTTTCATTTTTTATTAATAAAAATTAGATACTAAGGCAAAAATTATTTAATTAAAATTATTTTGGACCAATTAAACAACAAAATTCATTTTGGACTAAATAAAGCATATTGGATCGGATTGGGTAAAAAATTAAGGGCCTACAGTACCTCCTGAGAGAGAAGTAGAGTTTGGTATCGATTTGTTGCCTGTACCACTCCTATCTCTATTACCCCTTATCGGATGGCACTTGCTGAGTTGAGAGAGTTGAAGGTGCAATTGCAGGAGCTATTGGATAAAGGGTTCGTCCGCCCCGTGGGGAGCGCCTGTGTTATTTGTGAAGAAGAAGGATAGCACCTTGAGATTATGTATTGATTATAGGCAGTTGAATAAGGTGATCATCAAGAACAATTATCCTTTTCCTCGGATAGATGATCTCTTTGATCAGTTGAAGGAAGCAGCAGTATTCTCTAAGATTGATATGAGATCAGGATACCATCAGTTGAGAGTCAGAGATGTGGATGTACCCAAGATAGCTTTTCACATGAGGTATGGGCATTATGAGTTTCTGGTGATGCCCTTTGGACTGACGAATGCACCAGCAGCTTTTATGGATTTGATGAGCAGAGTGTTCAGACCATATTTAGATCCGTTTGTGGTGGTCTTCATTGATGACATTTAGGTGTATTCGCATAATGAGGAGGATCATGATAGGCATTTGAGGATTATATTGCAGACTTTGAGAGAGAAGAAGTTGTATGCTAAGATGTCTAAGTGTGTGTCCTAGCTCAATCAGGTAGCTTTTCTTGGTCATGTGATTTCAACAGAGGGTATTAGAGTTGATCCGAGTAAAGTTGAGGCTATCTTGAATTGGAGTCTACCAATGATAGTGACAGAGGTTAGAAGTTTTCTGGGATTGGCAGGCTATTATCGTAGGTTTGTGAAGGGTTTTTCTATGATAGCTACACCACTCACCGGTTTGCTATAGAAAGGAGTTAGATTTGTGTGGACAGATCGGTGTCAGGTGAGTTTTGAGCAGCTGAGAGAGATGTTGACTTAGGCTCCTGTCCTTACCCTGCCTATGGAAGGTAAACCATATGTGATATACATTGATGCTTCATGTTTTATTAGTTTTTGTTATAAGTTTTGTGTCTTGTTTATTAGGTTAATTATTGTTTTATTTAGGTATTTCGTTAGTTTTTATCGGTTTGTCTAGTGTTTTCTTTAATTTTGTAGTTTTAGTTTATTTTTAGTTTTATGTCGTTTTTGATTTAGTTTTTAGTTTGTGTTTATGTTTTGTCGGTTATTGTTTATTTACTTAGTGTTTTAAGTTTGTTTTGAGTTTTGTGTTAGGTTAAAACAGGCAAGGAAACGAATTGAAGATGAAATGGGCAGTAGCTGACACAGGCAGAGGACACGGCCAAGTCACTGGCCGTGTCCCATACCAAGTTAAAAGGAAGGACAAGTCCCAGTAGTAGACACAAGCAAGGGACACGGCCAAGTCATGTGGCCGTGTCCCTCCAAAGAAGAGCAACACGGCCAAGTCACCATGACCTGGCCGTGTCCCACTTATTACCAAAGGAAAGGGAGGTCAACAATTACACAGGAATGAACACAGGCAAGGGACACGGCCGTGTCACCTGGCCGTGTCCCTCCCATCTCACTCACACGGCCAAGTCAAGCTCCACTTGGCCGTGTCACTCAACAAAGAAGAAAAGAAGACCAAAAGCAACAGAGGAGGACACATGCAGGGGACACGGCCGTGTCCCTCCATCAAGCCCTCACACGGCCGTGTCCCTCATCACCTGGCCGTGTCCCTCATGTTCCAAGCCCGCATCGGATTTTTAACGCATACGACTCATATAAAAGGAAAAGAAAGTTAGGGTTTAGGGGTCTTTGACGATTTTAGAACGGATTTGGAGCAAAGTTTTGAGCCGTCAAGAGCAAAGTTAGGGTTTTAAACATTTGTTTTCTTGATTTTTATTTCATTTTGGATTAAAACTAGTTTAGATTAAATTGTTCTAGCCATCAAGACATCCTTCTTGCAAGATTGAACAAGAGATTCTTCAAAAGCTTCAAGGAGTTTGTAACTTGGTTTTGTTCTTGAACTTATTCTCTTTATTTTCATTGAATGGATATTATCATGTCTATTTTGATTTCTTTGAACATTAATAAGATGAATATGTTTAATTGCATTATGAACTAATTTGATCTAGTCTAGGGTTTGTATGGATCTGCTATGATTGTATGAATTGGTTTTTCTCTTAGCTAATAATTTCTTTAGCCTTGATTGAATGAAACATTGTTAATATATAATTGATTGATCACCAATTATGTGTTTTAAGGTATTAGATGATGGATCGAGAGATGAAGTTTAATACTTGAACAATTCAATTAGGGACTTAGGTGAATTAGAGATATAACCTATTAAAAAGATTATTTCACTTATAACAAGATTAGTTGAAAGAGGTTTGAATGCGAGAGCTTATTTCCTTGACTCGATTAGTTGAGTTGTTTGAGATTTAATCTTTGAAATTGAATTAGTTAAGAGGAATAACCGTTCATACATATAAGTAGTAGAGAAGTGCAAACCCTAGACCATTCTATTAAGTGAATCAAAACACAGCTCAATTTACTTTTATTGTTTTAAACTTTAATCAATCTTCTTCATTATTTAGCAATTTATAAATCTCTTTATTACTTGTTAAACATAATCTGATAAGCAATTAACCACTTTAGTTTCCTTGAGAGAACGACCTTGGGGCGATCACCTTTGCTACAGCTACCTCGTATACTTGCGAGTGACGCTTTGTGGTAGAGTTAATTTGAGCGTAACGAGTTTTTGGCGCCGCTGCCGGGGAGGCTAATTGGCGAAATTGTTGAAAAAAAATATATAAATAAATAAATATATTTTAGATTATTTTTCACTATTTTCATTTATTTTCATTTTGTCTTTTGCTTTTAATTGTTTCTTTTCTAGAATTTTTGTTTATGCAAGGCAGGAGATCACTCGAAGGAGAGCTGCAACCTTTTATTCCAGAAATTCAGAGGGTGAAAAGGAGCAGAGAAGAGTTTGAACTCTACACCGGATTTGATACTTCAGAGGAGGACACTTCTGAATTTGAGACAGATTCTGCACAATCAGTTAAAATGGCTGAAGAAAGACAAAGAACCATGAGAGACTTCGCTAGACCTGTCATTGGAACTTCTACTTCTTGCATAAGACTGACAGATGCAGCAAGGAACTATGAGTTGAAGAACATTCACTACAACATGCTGCCTTCATTCTATGGAGTTCCAAATGAAGATCCTTTGAACTTTATTCGGGATTTCTACTCCACCCTCAACACTTTTCCTTTGGGAGGATTAACAGAAGATCAGTTGAGGATGAGGTGTTTCCCTTATACTTTGAAGGATAGGGCAAAGAGCTGGCTCATGATGTTGCCCGAAAACTCACTGACAACTTGGGAGCAAGTTTATAATAAATTCATGGGCAAGTTCTATTCACATCAGAAGACAGCTGAGTTGAGAGGGAAGATTGCTACATTCTCTCAATTTGACGGAGAGCCATTTCATGAGGCTTGGGACAGATTTAAAATGTTATTGATCCAGTGTCCACATCATCACTATCCACTTCAACTTCTGAACCAGTTTTTCTATGATGGTCTAACCCAGCAATTTCAAAACACTGTTGATAATGCAGCTGGGGGAGCCATGGGAGAAAAGACAGCAGCTGAAACTTATGAGATCTTTGAGATGTTAGGAGCTAATTCTCAACAGAAAAATGTCAGGGGAAGGAGTAAAGGGGTGAATCAGTTAGAAGCCAATAGTGAGATGGTCAGTCAGATAGCTGAGTTGACCAAACAAGTGCAGATGCTGAATATGAAGAACAATATTTCTTCTTCTACTCATGAAGCGTGTGAAATCTGTGGAACTCTGGGGCATGGAGCAAATATTTGCCCCTCTGCATATGAGTCTTTGGGTAATGCTGAGCAAGTCAATGTTATGGGAGGATTCCAACCTAGGGCCAGAAATGATCCTTACTCCAACACTTACAACCCTGGTTGGAGGAATCACCCAAATTTTTCTTGGGCAAAGAATAATTCTCAGCAGCCTTTCCATTTACTTCAAGGACAGAATCAAGAGTTGGGCCAATCCTCAAATCAAGGGAAGTCTAGGATAGAGAGCTTGGAGGAAAGTTTACAAGCTTTTATCCAAGTCAGTGCTAAAAATCAAGAGGTGACCAACAAGAGACTGGATTCACTAGAAGCATCTTTTAAGAAGGTGGAGACACAAGTTGGACAACTTGCACAACAGATGAAGATTCAACAAAAAGGGAAATTCCCAAGTCAAACTGAGCAGGCACAATCAGTGACTGTTCTTAGAAGTGGTAAGGAAATTTATAACAATGTTGAAAATGATTCTGTGAATGCAGGTAACAAAGAGAACAAGGAGGAAGGAGAACC
Source organism: Garcia nutans (assembly GCA_947685225.1). NCBI lineage: Eukaryota > Viridiplantae > Streptophyta > Magnoliopsida > Malpighiales > Euphorbiaceae > Garcia > Garcia nutans. The sequence continues at coordinate 9,192,510 of CANTUV010000013.1, forward strand.
AAAGAACAAAGGTGCTGGAGAAAGATCAGTGGAGAAGTCTCCTACAGCAGATCTACATAAGGCAAGCAACCCATACCGGCCACCTGTACCATTCCCCAGTAGGTTGAAGGATGATAAAATAGATAAGCAATTTTCTAACATCTTCAACATGATGTCTAAGGTAAGTATTAACTTACCCTTACTTGAGGCAATAAAGAACATGCCGGCTTATACCAAGTTCTTCAAAGAGCTGATTACCAAGAAAAAGAGGTATGAGACGAATGAAAAGGTGATAGTTTCAGAGGTAGCTAGTGCTGTTTTGCAGCATAAACTACCTCCCAAACTAAAGGATCCTGGTAGCTTTACAATTCAAATTTCTGTGGGGAATGGGAAAGGAACTGAGGGCATGTGTGATCTAGGTGCTAGTGTGAATTTAATGCCTTACTCTGTGTTTAAAGAATTAGAACTCGGGGAGCTTAAACCAACAAAAATGGTGTTGCAATTAGCTGATAGGTCTTTTAGATTCCCGAAAGGGGTTATAGAAGATGTGTTAGTTAAAGTTGGTGGTTTGATAGTACCTGTGGATTTCATTGTTCTTGACATGGAAGTAGGTAATTCTTCACCATCTGCACACACCATTCTGCTGGGTAGGCCTTTTATGGCGACTACCAACACTTTGATAGATGTTAAAAATGGAAAATTATCAATGACTGTTTTGGGACAAACTGTGGAATTTTCTATTTTTAATACTTCTCCCATTCCTACAACTGCTTTATATGAGGAATGTTCTTTAATTAATTGTGTTGAAGCAGTTGTTTCAGGTGATTTCTTGCAGACAGGTTCCCCAGATAAATTGGAGCCAACACTGACTTTAGAAGAGGAGGCTAAACCAGTAGGGAAGACCCAAAGATGCCTTAACCCAAAGGCATATGAGAGCTCGAGGAATTATAAGGATCACAATAAAGCACTTCAAGACAGATTTATTGGGCATCAGACATTGAATCCAAGTATGAAAGTTTTACTTTTTAATTCTCGATTCCGTCTGTTTCCAAGTAAACCCAAATCTAGATGGAGTGGTCCTTTTGAGGTAACTAAGGTTTTTCCTTCTGGTGCCATTGAATTGCTTAACTCTAGAACCAATAAGACTTTTAAAGTAAATTGCCATAGAGTTAAACCATTTAAAGAAGGATTTCAAGAAGTGAGGATCAGTGATAGCACTTTGATCCATGATTCCTAGTCTTGCATGATGTCCAGCTTTATGACATTAAAGAAGAGCTTAATGGGAGGCAACCCATTGGTTTGCATTTCTTTTTCTTAGTTATAATTTTATATTTTGCAATTTTGATTTTATGTTTAGTTTAAATAAATAGATACCCTAAAGCTCTCTTGCATCTTGTTTTTGAACATCTGTGTTGTGATGGATAGTTAGGTTTTGCCTCACCAGGATATGATGGAAGACAGGTTGTCCTTAAACTTTTTTTCTTTATTATTCTTGTTTTCCATTGAGGACAATGTAAATTCTAAAGTGTGGGGTACTCTTTAAGTTTTTCCTTAATTTTTGTTTTGGTTGCCTTGGTATGTTTTAGTGTGTTGTGCATGGTATAATTGTTGAAAATTTATTGATCTTTTCTGTGATTCTAGCATTATAGTTGAGACTTTAGTATCAGCATAGAAATGAGAATTTGAATTCATTCAGGATCAATTTTCACAGTCTGCGGTTCATGACATATAAATCTTTGAGAACCCACCTTTGTGAGTTTTGAGCCTTATAGATTAAATGATTGATTTTCTTTTCTTAAGTGTGCACCTTCATGATTTTGCATCTCTAGAGTTTGCTTTTGCATACTTATTGAACTCACATTATGATTTAATCTCAAGTTTTAAAATGATGAAGGCAAATTAGGTTAGCCCCTTTAGCTTAAAGAGACTTCCCTTTATATTGATTTCCTTAGTGAGCCAAGTTGAGCCATTGACCGTTTCTTGTTTGATTAACACAATTCTCAACTTAACATGTTCTTATTATCATCATACCTATGCATTAAGGAATGGAGTTTTATGATTTGACAATAGGTAGTTTATTTTAAGTGTGGGGTAAGTAAAAAAAAATGGTATCCCTAATTGAGGGTTGAAATGCATACTTTGCATATTGTATTTGATTAAGAGTCAGTATTCTTTTCCTCTACATTTTAAGCTAGATGTTCCATTAAGTTTATACTTTGTATATATATATATTAAAAAAAATAATATAAACTCAATAAAAAAAAGTGAAAATAAAACAAAAAGAGATATATATATATATACAAAGTTCATATATTTTCTAGCCTTAGAGGAATTTTGACTAGTGTACTTTTTTTTTAGTGTGCAAGTATGTAAGATTGTTAAGGGTTGGTGAGTATGCTAGTTGAAGGAGTTATGAAATTCTTAGCAAGAGTAGTGTCTAATTTAGATACTCCATTTCTTGATGCTCCAGCTTAAATATCTTTTCTCACACCTTACCTTAGCCCCATTACATCCAAATAAAAGACCTTCGGATTATTTCTTGAGAAAATCAGTGAGGGAGATTGGATAATTAAGCAAGTTTATGGCAGAATGCACTCATGAGTGGTATGAGTGATTAACCTTTGAAATCGAGTGAAACACTTAGTTGAGAGATAAGATTTGTATGTCTGGATCAATGAATGAGTTAAGAAAATCTTGATTGAAGGAAATTGCAATTATTTATGTCTGATGTCTTAAAGTATTTCATCTATGTTCTGGAATTATAGTTAAGGTTGTTTGAATTTTTAATTTATGCCATGTGAATTTGCTTGAGGACAAGCAAAGTTTTAAGTGTGGGGTAGTTGTTTTATTAGTTTTTGTTATAAGTTTTGTGTCTTGTTTATTAGGTTAATTATTGTTTTATTTAGGTATTTCGTTAGTTTTTATCGGTTTGTCTAGTGTTTTCTTTAATTGTGTAGTTTTAGTTTATTTTTAGTTTTATGTCGTTTTTGATTTAGTTTTTAGTTTGTGTTTATGTTTTGTCGGTTATTGTTTATTTACTTAGTGTTTTAAGTTTGTTTTGAGTTTTGTGTTAGGTTAAAACAGGCAAGGAAACGAATTGAAGATGAAATGGGCAGTAGCTGACACAGGCAGAGGACACGGCCAAGTCACTGGCCATGTCCCATACCAAGTTAAAAGGAAGAACAAGTCTCAGTAGCAGACACAAGCAAGGGACACGGCCAAGTCATGTGGCCGTGTCCCTCCAAAGAAGAGCAACACGGCCAAGTCACCATGACCTGGCCGTGTCCCACTTGTTACCAAAGGAAAGGGAGGTCAACAATTACACAGGAACGAACACAGGCAAGGGACACGGCCGTGTCACCTGGCCGTGTCCCTCCCATCTCACTCACACGGCCAAGTCAAGCTCCACTTGGTCGTGTCACTCAACAAAGAAGAAAAGAAGACCAAAAGCAACAGAGGAGGACACATGCAGGGGACACGGCCGTGTCCCTCCATCAAGCCCTCACACGGCCGTGTCCCTCATCACCTGGCCGTGTCCCTCATGTTCCAAGCCCGCATCGGATTTTTAACGCGTATGACTCATATAAAAGGAAAAGAAAATTAGGGTTTAGGGGTCTTTGACGATTTTAGAACGGATTTGGAGCAAAGTTTTGAGCCGTCAAGAGCAAAGTTAGGGTTTTAAACATTTGTTTTCTTGATTTTTATTTCATTTTGGATTAAAACTAGTTTAGATTAAATTGTTCTAGCCATCAAGACATCCTTCTTGCAAGATTGAACAAGAGATTCTTCAAAAGCTTTAAGGAGTTTGTAACTTGGTTTTGTTCTTGAACTTATTCTCTTTATTTTCATTGAATGGATATTATCATGTCTATTTTGATTTCTTTGAACATTAATAAGATGAATATGTTTAATTGCATTATGAACTAATTTGATCTAGTCTAGGGTTTGTATGGATCTGCTATGATTGTATGAATTGGTTTTTCTCTTAGCTAATAATTTCTTTAGCCTTGATTGAATGAAACATTGTTAATATATAATTGATTGATCACCAATTATGTGTTTTAAGGTATTAGATGATGGATCGAGAGATGAAGTTTAATACTTGAACAATTCAATTAGGGACTTAGGTGAATTAGAGATATAACCTATTAAAAAGATTATTTCACTTATAACAAGATTAGTTGAAAGAGGTTTGAATGCGAGAGCTTATTTCCTTGACTCGATTAGTTGAGTTGTTTGAGATTTAATCTTTGAAATTGAATTAGTTAAGAGGAATAACCGTTCATACATATAAGTAGTAGAGAAGTGCAAACCCTAGACCATTCTATTAAGTGAATCAAAACACAGCTCAATTTACTTTTATTGTTTTAAACTTTAATCAATCTTCTTCATTATTTAGCAATTTATAAATCTCTTTATTACTTGTTAAACATAATCTGATAAGCAATTAACCACTTTAGCTTCCTTGAGAGAACGACCTTGGGGCGATCACCTTTGCTACAACTACCTCGTATACTTGCGAGTGACGCTTTGTGGTAGAGTTAATTTGAGCGTAACACTTCACATAGTAGTTTAGGTTGTATTCTGATGCAGGAGGGTAGAGTCATTGCTTATGCCTCTCGATAGTTGAAGCCACATGAGTAGAATTACCGACGCATGATTTGGAATTAGCAGCCATAGTTTTTGCCTTGAAGATTTGGCCTCATTGCTTGTATGGGGAAAGTGTTTCATTTATACGGATCACAAGAGTTTGAAATTCCTGGGTGTTCAGAGAGAGTTGAATCTTCAACAGAGATGATGGTTAGAGTTAATTAAAGACTACGACTGTTTGATTGATTATCATCCTAGTAAGGCAAATGTTGTTGCTGATGCCTTGAGTCGAAAGTCTTTGGCAGGTTTGACTGCTTATTCGCTTTTGTTGCTTGTTGAGTTGAGAGCATTGCATGCTAGATTTGAGTCTTGTGATGATGGTGCTTTGATGGCTCAGTTGCAGTTGAGGCCAGTCTTGTTGGATCATATTAGGGAGGCTCAGTTAGCAGATGAGAGAATCCAAAAAATTATATTGCTTTGTCAGAAGGGGGAGAGTTGAGACTTTTATGTGAGGGATGATGGCAGTCTATGGTACAGTGATAGATTGTGTATTCCTGATGATGTAGAATTGAAAAGAATGATATTAGAGAAAGCACATCAGTCACTTTATTCTATGCACCCTGGGAGTACCAAGATGTATCAGGACTTGAAGCGACATTATTGGTGGTCAGGTATGAAGAGGGACATAGTAGAGTTTGTATCCAGATGTCTCACTTGCTAGAGAGTGAAAGGTAAGCACCAGGTTCCTTCAGGGTTGTTCAATCCTTTATCAATGCCAGAGTGGAAATGGGAGCGAGTGACAATAGATTTTATGACTGGACTGCCTTTGACCCAGAAGAAGCATGATGTAATTTGGGTGATAATTGATCGGATGATGAAGACAGCTTATTTTCTTCCAGTTCGAATGGATTATTCTCTTGAGAGGTTTGTTGAGTTGTGTATCAGTAAGATAGTGAGGTTGCATGGAGTCCCAGTTTCTTTGGTGTCGGATCGAGATCTACAGTTTACTTCAAGATTTTGAAAGAGTTTGCATGATGCTTTGGGTTCTCAATTGCATTTTAGTACTGCTTTCCATCCTCAGTTAGATGGGCAGTCAGAGAGAGTGATACAGATTCTAGAGGATATGTTAAGGAGTTGTATCATTGATTTTACCGTGAATTGGGACAAAATTTTGCCACTAATTGAGTTTGCTTATAACAATAGTCATTAGTCCAGTATTGGGATGGCTCCTTATGAGGCCTTGTATGGCAGGAGATGCATGATACCTTTATGCTGGGATGAAGTTGGAGAAGGTAAACTGGTCGGTCCCGATTTGATTAAGGAAACATAAGAGAAAGTGAAGGTGATTCGGGGTCATTTGAAAGTAGCTTCAGACCGACAAAAATCCTATTCAGATTTGAAGAGAAGAGACATAGAGTTCAGTGGGAGAGATAAAGTGTTTCTGAAGGTGTCTCCATGGAAGAAGATTCTGAAATTCAGTCAAAAAGGGAAGTGTGAGCGGGGATTTTTGCCCCCACTCCTAGTGGAATGGTTCTTGCAACTTCGCAACTGTTTAGGCTTGGGGCCTTAGAGAACACGGGCCTAAACCCAGAGAAAATGGAGTTGCCACCCAGACGGGCCGGGAAAAAGAAAGGGGTGGATGAGTCAATTCCTAAGGAATCCCCAACCCCCTAATGGGTTCAAAAAGTTGGGTACGTACGGGGAAGATGAGAAATCGCCCAGCACCCCCACAATGCCCGGTCCATTGAAACCGGCCTCCTTTACAGGTCTTAATATTATAAAATTCTTAAGTATAGCAATATTATCCATATTACATGCAACAATTGAAATAAAGCATTATATTAAAATCAAAGCAATGTCCAAACAAAGCAAATAAATGGACACCCATCCGAAGATGGAAACATGTCCTTACATCATCCATGTCTAAACTAAATGAGACACCCACCGAAAATTGGAAACATGTCCCTTACATTGGTCCAAAATATAAAAGCAATTTAAATTACATAATACTTAGCTAATGAGGTACCCACAAAGTGGAAACATACCTCTTACAATTTTAATACTAAAACAAACAAATAATAATCATAACAATAAAGAAAACATCCATCCATGATAAATTAAATAAATCAAGAATTGAAATTAAATCAACCATCAAAGCATATAATAAACTACATAATCGAATCTAAAATTAAATAAAGCAATAAATAAATAAGTTTAGAGTTTATGTCTCAATTTAGGGTTCTTTAATTAACATTTAGGTTTTTGGGATTTTGAAATTATTATCGTTGTTATTTAGGCTACTATGAATATTTTTGGAAAAATGGAATGGATTAGGGGTTTTATAAATTTAAGAAAGTAGTCAGGTTTTTGGTTAATCAAATTAGGGTTTTATGGTTTGAAACCTTGATTTTGCAAATTATGATTTAGGATTTTATGCTTTACCATGATCAAAGTTAAGTATGGTTTTAATATTGACTATAATAACTACTTAAGTATTTTTAGATGATAAAAACATAGAAAGTCTTTAATGGAGTTATTGAAAGATTAAAATATCCCAGTGAATAAAATTATAAAAAGCTATTGTAAAGATTTGAAAACAGAATTAGGATTTATGGTTTGAATAAATTAGGGTTTAGGTTTGTATTTTGAATAAAGCTACTATATTTTGAATAATCATAATAACAGAAGTAAAACATAAAAATTTATAATACATAAATAAATAGTGACCCGAGCCCATACGGCGGTCCCGTGCCCGAAGATTTTAAAAACTAGCTTTTAGGATTATAAGTTTTGGTGTTGAAAATTAAGATTTTAGGGTTTAAGATTTAGAAAATAGGGTTTCGAGATTGGAAGAAACTAATATTATTTTTAAAAGAATAATGCTTACCGTGTGATTTTGGAAAGAAGAATTAATTAGGGTTAAAGCTTTTGATACTTGAAAAAATCAAGGCTACTGGATTTTTGAAATAGAGATTAGGTTAGGGTTTTTAAAGTTTTGGAAGCAGAAGAGTAATTTAGGGTTTTTGAAGTTTTAGAAACAAAAGAAACACTTTAAGGGTTCTTAAGGTTTTTGGAAACAGAAGAGTAGTTTAGGGTTCTTAAGGTTTAGATCATTGACTAAGGCTACTGGAAGAACGTATGATACATTACTAAGTTTAATAATTTAGATTACTTAGAAAAATAAACGATGGAAACATTGTAAATAACATCAAACCAAAGATTTATAATCAAACCTCCGTTCGTTGGTTCCTCCACAATTTGCTTCTGGATGAACAAAGACAAAGGCAGTGTTGCCGCCTTTGAATGGATTATTGATTGCTTCTTGCTTAATGTCTCTTGTGCTAGGGTTTTTCTGTCTCTTTTCTCTCTTTTTCAAAGTCCAATTTAATAACACAAATTTTTTATCCCCTAAAATTCTAAGTTTTAATGTGTTAATTATAGGAAAAATTATAAGCATACTTCTAATTGTTTAAGGAAACTAAAATTAATTAGGAAAAGAAACCAAAACCAAATAGAATTTGGTTTCGGAAAAAACTGCGCTGAAAAATTTTGTTGGCAAAAATTGGGAGCGTTGGCCAAGAATTGCGAGAGTTGGCGAAGAAATTTGAGAAATTGGCTGGGTGGCCAGCCAATTCACCACAGGAAATTCCTGCGGGCAAATTGGCCTGGTCAATTGGACATTTGGCGATGAATTTTTTCGTCGCCGATTTTTCCGTCGTCAATTTTTTTATTATTATTATTTTTTTATTATTATTATTTTCTTTATTAACTTCACCATTTTTATTTTTATTAAAATTTATAAATAATAAATACTAAAATAAATATTATTTAATTAAAATACCACAAAAATTATTTTAGAGTATATAAAAATAACGGACCGGACTAGATAAAAAATTAAGGGTCTACAGGAAGTTGAGTCCTCGTTTCATAGGACCATATGAGATTTTGGAGAGAGTTAGTCCAGTGGCTTATAGACTAGCTTTGCCACCAGAGTTGGATCGAATTCATAATGTCTTCCATGTCTAAATGCTTTGGAGATACAGGTCTGACCCATCTCATATCATATTAGTAGAGTCTATTGAGGTGAGTCCAGATCTGATTTACGAGGAAGAACCAGTGACGATTTTGGCACGAGAGGTTAAAGAATTGAGGAATAAAAGGAAGCCACTTGTGAAAATCTTTTGGAGGAATCATGCAACTGAGGAGGCGACATGGGAGAGTGAACAGGCGATGCAGAGTCAGTTTTTCCAATTGTTCCATACTTGAGAACAGGTAATTTGGAGGATAAAATTTATTTTAGGGGGAGAGAACTGTAATATCCCAAATTTTTAAAAATTTTTAAATTTTGAAAATTTGATAAAATAAATTATAATTTAGATGGATATATTAAATTAATGATTTTAAATGAAAAATGAAGGGATTTTAAATGGAAAAAGTGGAATATATATGTGATATATATATACAACATATATACAATATATAAAAGTCAACATTTTAAAAGAAAACTCAAAAGTCAAAGAAAAAAGGTATTTTGGTAATTAAATATTAGAAATTCAAAATTATTAAATTAATTCAAAAATAAATAATTTTTGAATGGAAAAGAGATTTTTAGACTTTTAATTTATTAAATAAAAAATAATTAATTAATTATTATAATATTATAATATATATATATATAGTTTAAAATAAAAGATGAAAGGAAAGAGAAATTAAAAAGTTGTCTTCATTTCTTCTTCTTCTTCATCAAGGGCGAAACCACCATGGGAGCACAGACCAAGGTTTTGATTTTTCCATACTCCACAAATTGAAAGATTTAACAAGTTTAAAGTGAATTTTTGGTGATTTCCACCAAATTTGGTAAGTTTCCAACTCAATTGAATTCCATGGAAATTTTGTTTATATGTGAATTTGAATTTTTAAGTAGCATGTTATAATTATTGGAATTGGTGTGTATGATGTTATTTTGGGTAGTTAACAATAATTTTAAGGTTGGATTGAAGAGATGATGGAGTTTGGATAAAGAATGGTGGAGAGAATTTAGGGTTATGGATTTTTAGGGTTTGAGAAATCATGATTTTTAATTGTGCAAATTGGTTCTAAATGAGTTGTTTTGGTGCATAAACAAGTATTTTAAAGTCAAATATTGGATTTGGTTGTGTTTGGTTGGAGTTTGAGTATGGAAGTGGAGATTTAGGATTTTGGAAAAGTGATTTTCCAAAGTTGTTGAATTGTTTGATTTTATTTGTTTAAGCATGTTGTTTAGTGTTAAAAGTGATGAATATAAGCTTGAAATGATTAATGGATTGTGTTGGAATGGAAAACCTTCAATGGGGGAAGGTTATGCCATTTTAGGGTTTTGTGTATAAGAGTGTGTTTTTGTAATGTAAATGGTTTAAATGTATTAAAATATGTTTTTAATAATATAAATAAACTTAAAACACTAATTTAAATGGAATAGAATGGAATTCTAATGTTAAACTAAGGAAAGGCTAAATTTTTAGAATTTGTAGGAGTGATGTTTAATTATAGTTTAATATTGGAAATGTCATTAAATGCGATACCAAATGATTATTTGCTATCACATTTGGTTTAGGCATTGAGGGAGGTTGATTTGCTTCATCCAAGTGGTGAAGGGCAAGTTGGAAAGATAGGATTGGAGGTTTTCTAAGCCTCTTTTGGTTGCTATTTGAGGTAAGTACAAACTTTGAATACATTGGTTATGTTTGCATGACATTTGGGCTTAACACATTTTGGTTGAAAAATGTGTTAAGCTACTTGATACATTTGTTATGTATGAATAATGTGCTATGACATTTGTAATGTCATATATGTGTTAAATGCATTGTGAAAAGCCATTGATAATGGCTAAATTGTGTAAAATATGTAATATGTGTATTATGTAAAAATGACCCAATGTGTTTGGGTAATACCATTTGTTGTGCATGCATTAAGTGCATTGTTGAAAAGCCATTGGTATTGGCTAAATTACATTAAATGTAATTAATATGTGAATTATGTTGAAATACCCAAGGTAATTGGGCAATGTATTGTAAATGCAAAAATGTGGTATAATGTAATGAGATATGTGGAAACATAATGAAATGAATTGATATCGATATCGATATAAATGAGAAATATGAATAAATTGTGTGCCTAGTATGTTATTCAATTTTTAGAGTTCTGTGTTTAGCTGCACGCCTATGATTTTCCTATGGGCTAGACGTTGGGCGTCACTGTGAAAATATTTTTGAGGTTAAATGACCGGGTCGTAAGCCTTAAAAACAAGTCCTTAAAGCTAGGCTGGGTGAAATGACTAGGTCATAAGCTCAGAGCTAGTTGGATTATTACTTTGATATATTGCCTACGGGGCTAGACACATTTACTAGGCTTTTGGCTTAGCGCGATTGTTTACATCACTCAGGTGACAGGGTCGATTCGGCTGAGCCTGAGAGTTCTTCTTGACCAAATTGGGTCTAGACTTGTGTTTATGCTTGTAGAGTTAATATCAAGATCAGAAACATTGTCAGCAGCATGTATATATTTTATGTTATTGTATATTTTGGGTATTATGCATAGTATATTATATTTTTGGATTTTATGTATTGTAAACTATAAAGAATGTTTGAGAAACTTTGTGAAATTGAGAAGTATGGTTGAGATGGTGATATGAAATTATTTGGGAGTGTTTTCTTTTTGCAGGTTGTGTAATTGATAAATTTTGGGATATTCAAATTACAGACAAAACTTTGACAAATTTTTTACAGAGATTTTCATATAAAATGTTTATTTTGGGCTCCTATAATAAGTAAAGAATATTTATATACTATTTAATTTTATATATTTAGTATTTGCAATTTTAAATCAGAAATGTGAAATTTTTTTTTATCAAACCGGTCTGTGACATTTTTATATCATATATGTGTATTTTACATATGCTAAAAATATGTATTGTACGTATTTAGGGTATAAGGGTGTTACAGATCAAGTCTCACAAGTTTGCTCTCATTCAATTCCACCCAACACAATGGAGTTGTACACTTCCTTCCATAGAGTGCTTCATATGGTGTCATCCCAATACTCATTTGATAACTATTGTTATAGACAAATTCTACTAAAGGCAAATATCTATCCCAGCTACCTTTAAAATCAATTACACAACTTATAAGCATATCTTAAAGTACTTGTATCACCCTTTTCGATTGACCATCAGTCAGTGGATGAAAAGCAACACTAAAATGGAGTCGAGTATCCAATGCTTTCTGAAAACTTTCCCAAAACTTTGAAGTAAAGCGAGGCTCTTGATCTAAAATAATAGACATTATTATTCCATGAAGCCTAACTATCTCATTAATATACAATTCAACAAGTCTATCCATTGAATAATCAACTTGAATGGGAAGGAAATGAGCTGATTTGATTAATCGATCAACAATTACCCAAATTGTATCATGCTTCTTTTGAGTTTTCAGAAGACCAATCACAAAATCCATGGTGATTCTATTCCACTTCCATTCTATTATTGATATAGGTTGCAAAAGACCTGATGGAACTTGATGTTCTACTTTGACTTGTTGACACACTAAACACCGAGTCACATATTTAGTAATATATCTCTTCATACTAGGCCACCAATAATGAGACTTCAAATTTTGATACATCTTATTGCTTCCAGGATGTACCATATACATAGTAGTGTGAGCATCACCAAGTATACACTCCTATAGTTCCTTCACATCAGGTACACACAATCGACCACTATAATACAATCCATTATTGTAACACCCCTTCCCGGCCTACGTGTGTAAGCCGAGTAGAGGCGCCACACTAACCTAATGTTGCTACCAATTTTACTTAGTCAAATTCAGTTCCGATTTTTACAGAAATTTTGCCAGAGGTTCGCCTAGAAAATTGGGTCCCAAATGTCGACAAAACTGGTTTTTCTAATTTTTGAAAACGTTTTTACACAAACCAATGTGAATACAATCAATTTCAATACACTCCCAATGAATCCACCTTATACCCTCAACTACAAACCTGTAAGAAGAGTTCACACTTCTAATACAAAATAAAGTAGAGGTTTATTATTATTACGTACTACTAACGTATAGTATAACATAATAATTCTCAATCTTATATATACATATACATGCCACGACTAGCTAACTCATAATGGAAACTAAGAGATCTACCCTGAGATGCTGTGGGTCTGGTCGTCGCTTCCCCAAAAGTTAGCTACTGCTTCAAACCTACGAGTCAAGGAAAACTTAACTCGCTGAGCAATGTCGCTCAGTGGGTACTTTACCGATGAAAATATAGTTAAAACATGAAAGCATTTGAAATAAACGGAAATAATTAAATCATAAATCAACCAACATTAAACAAATGGAAATTATTGTACATTCAGTGTAAATATGCTTCCAACAAATGTAAAAACCATAATTCAAACTCATTTTGCATTATATAGTTTAAAAATAATAATAACCGGACTTTGGCTCTACTGGTATAAGGAACCATAGCGATAAGGCAGTGGCCCTCACCACTGTAACATAGGTGACCCTCACCACTGATATCAAATCGCAGGAATGGCCCTCACCATCCTGGTTATAACCAATGGCCCTCACCATTCGGTTCAGATCATAACAATTCAATCACAATATCAAGCAGTACTGCATAAGTTAGTATAGTGCACCATACCCTTATCTACCACCCCCACTACCCAGTAGAGCATAAAGGTTAAAACGATTCAATTTAAGTCTCAAACTTCATTTTAGAATGACTCGAGAAATTATTTTAATTTCCGTTGCACTTTGCCATTTACGCCGCGCACTACATTCTTTAGTCAAACCATTACTCTTTTTCACATATTTAACATCCATAATAAACATATCAAACATTTCAAAGCATTCCTCAAAAAGTCACAAATTGACCAAATGAATAGTGTCGTGGCACGTAAAATCGGCAACGCAAAATGGCATGACCAAATGAATAGTAAAATCTGGATTTTCGTCAAAATTTTAGTCCATTCAGTCATGCATTTGATCAGATAAATGATCTTATTTTTGGCTGAAATTTTACAGGAAACTTATTTCATATGTTGACTAATTGCATGTAAACTTTTGTTGAAAAATTCATTCATTTGCTACCTCAAACAGCTGCCACAAAAAGAGTCCAGAAATCTGCCATTTTGGAACCATTTCGGCCCAAACATATGAAATACATGGGATAGTTTATTTTTCTTTTTCAAATCAATATGAAGGCTTCTTTAATGATAAAGTGAAGATTCAAACACTTCCCTTTGACAACTTTTGCATGTTTAACTTAAATCAACTAATTAAAGTTCATCAAATCAACTTGCCAAAATTTTTCTCAAAACACTTGGTTTAAATTAAATTTAACCAACTCAATTGCCATAAGAACCCAAGAACATAACTCAAACATTTAATTTAAACTCAATCAATACATTTAAGCATCAACATCAAAAATTCCATAAACCAAAGTTTGTAAGAAAAATAAAATTTATTTTATGGTAAAGTACCAAACCTTGTTCTTCTCAATTGATCAAACAAGTCATCAATCCTAGGTAATAGGTACTTATTCTTAATAGTCACTTTATTCAACTATCAATAATCTATACACAATCTTAAGGTGACATCCTTCTTCTTTACAAATAAAACAGGTGCACCCAGGGTGATACACTAGGTCTAATAAAGCCTTTATCAAGTAATTTCTATAGTTGCACTTTTAACTCTTTTAATTTCGGAGGTGCCATTCTATAAGGTGGAATAGAAATTGGTGACGTACCTGGAACTACATCAATAACAAATTCTACCTCCCTCTTTGATGGTATTCTAGGTAATTCCTCCAGAAAAATATTAGAAAACTCACTCACTGTAGATATATCTCCCAAAGCCTTGCTTGAATGTCATGTATCATTAACATAAGCAAGGTAAGCCTCACACCTCTTCCTAATTAACTTTCTAGCTTTAGCTACAGAAATCAAACTAAAATTATTTTTCTTTTCGAACAACAATTTCATCATAATTCGGAATCTTAAAAGACACAACTTTACTACAGCAGTCCATAACTGATTGATGTAAGGACAACCAATCCATTACCAAAATTACATCAAAATCATGGAATGGAAGTTGAATCAAATCAGGAGGAAGTTCTACATAATGAACTCTAATTGGACAATTTTGATATACTTTGTTTACCTTCACACTATGGCCTAAGGGATTAGTAACTTTTATCACGTAATCAAGTTTATTAGCACACATTCTCTTCCCTGAAGCTATAGTTATATATATATATATAAGAATGCGTAGAACCAAGATCTAATAATGCATACACATCAAGACTAAGTAAAGAAAATTTACCAACTACAACATCAGGAGCATCCTGGTCCTCTACAACTTTCATGGCATAAGCCCTAGTTGGAGCACTGCCTCGAGTCTGAGGTCTATCCACTGTTTCAGATCCTCTCTACTGACTAACACTGGGTCGACCACCTCTACCTATCCTACTACCTGACTAAGACCTTTGTACAGAACTTTGTCCTTCAACAACTTCTAGATCTTTCATCGTTGGACAATCTCTAATTTTATGCTCCAAAGAACCACATTTCAAGCAAGTCCCTTTTTTTATACCAGCAATCTTTACTTGCATGACCCTTACCACAATATTGACAAGGTGTAGTAATAGCCCTTGAAGATGAGCGTGTAGCAACTCCAAACCTACTACCTCTAGATCTTTGAAAACTAGCTCCACTTCCTCTACCAAACCCTTGATTTTGAGCTTGAATATTTCTCTATCTTTTTTGTCGACCTTGTTGTTATTCATTAGAAAATCCCTTCTTTGATTGTTGTCTTCTTCCTTGTTCTTGTTTAATCTTATTTTCTATGGAAACTGTCGCATTAACAAGAGTGGAAAACTCTTTAATCCTCATCGCTACTAAATATACCAGGATCCGACTGTTCAAACCTTGTTCAAACTGCTTGCATTTCTCTTCCTCAGATGCAACTAACTCTGGAAAATATTTTTTAAGGCAAACAAACTACCTCTCATATTCAAACATAGATGACTGCTGTAACACCCCTATACCCCGTATACGTACACAGCATGCTTATACGATCATAATATACGTATACTGAATATAGAAATGACACGGTTTACAAAACACACAAACCATCCCTTTAATATAATATGAACAATTTTAAAACATTTAAAGGAATTTATAAAACACAATAGACAAAATGTTTACTCAAAACGCAGCGGAAAACATAACAAATATTTTCAAGTA
This sequence comes from Garcia nutans, assembly GCA_947685225.1. Classification (NCBI taxonomy): domain Eukaryota; kingdom Viridiplantae; phylum Streptophyta; class Magnoliopsida; order Malpighiales; family Euphorbiaceae; genus Garcia; species Garcia nutans. The sequence continues at coordinate 9,208,378 of CANTUV010000013.1, forward strand.
CATATGCTTCAAAACTCAAGTTTTACAATATATAAAATAAGAATACATGATTAGCAGTATGTCTTTGATCTTTAAGCTCCACTATCAACACCTCAAAAGTCTAGACTCTACTCGGTCTAGAGGAACTCTCCGGTTCTTCCCTGTCACCTGCGCGATGAATCACACTCGCGCTAAGCCAACGGCTTAGTGGTATAAACTACAATAATATTATGCTTTGATGCAATGCCAATGTCACTCAATCAAGTTTCATAAGCAATTCATGAAGTACTATTCATAATTTTCACATCCATAAACAAATTAAAGCAAAGACAAATATATATATATATAAACAAAGACAAGCATGGGCCCAAAAAGAAATCTAATATGTTATTCAAAGTTCAGAGTTACTGCTTTGGTCCATAATTACAATCATCAAGCCCGTAGGCGATATATATATCTCTATCCATGGATAGTGTAACAGACCCAGTCTCTTGGACCTCAACCCGGTTAGAACCGAGGAAATCCTCAACCCGGCTAGACTGTTACTATTTTTGAGGCTTACGACCCAGTCTTTTCACCCCAAAAACATCACATTTCACATTTATCATTTCACATTTTTCAACTGGAATCGGCTTACGACCCGGTCATTTCACCTATCCAGTGATTCATAGGCATGCCGCCAAACTCAGAACTCTGAAAATTGAATAACATATTAATCACACAATTATTTCATTTATCTCTTTATCAATCTCTTTCTCAATTCATTTCTCATTTCATTTCTCATTTCATATTCCATAATCAAATAGGCAACCATGCCCCAATTATTTCATTTACATTATTATAGCCAACCACAATGGCTTCATGTCACATCATATCTCAATTAACATTAAGGCAATTCATCATTAAAGTATTCATAATCAATTGCATTGAACATACATTTTGAATGATTATCATAGCTTTCACATTTCATATTCAATCATATCATTATATATTTAAAATCTTCAAGATACACTCCACCAAGTTCACATTATGCCAAAACATAACATTATTCATATGCATCAACAATGCAATAAGTTACTTAACACATTTAATCATATAATATATGCAATAATGTATGGTTTGTACTTACCTCAAGGACAACTCTCACCAAACTCCTCTTCCAAGAATCCACAACACTTGGATTAAGGCAACTCAACCCTCTTCAAAATCTAAACCAAAGGAATATACACATAAGATAATAAGACTAAGAACCAACTAGGGCAAACTCTACACATGACACGCTCAACAACACGGGCGTGTCCCTGACCGTGCCCTAACTCCACAACACATAAGCTTTGACACGCTCAGAACCACGGGCGTGTCACTGGACGTGTAATACCTTCTGTCTCACAGAAACATTGACACGTCCAACAACACGAGCGTGTTCATGGCCGTGTCAATTCTCTAACATCACAGTAGCTATGACACGCCCAGTGACATGGGCGTGTCACTGCTCGTGTCACCCATCCAAGAACACAGACCTAATGACACGCCTAAAAACCTGGATGTGTTCATGGGCGTGTCAGGCCAAAAATGCAGATTCCGGCCACAACATCACTACCTCTAACAAATCTCTTCTTTCCACCGTTTTCCACTTCAAACAACCTTAATTAAACTCACCCAAAAACCATAACAAACTTGCAACAATATCAAATCAACTCAAAACATACATCAAACACAAATCATAATTATCACCTCAAACCCCAAAACACAACCACAACACCTTCACTTCCAACAAACTTACTCTTTCCTTCAATCCAACCCCAAAATCCAAAATCACTTGAACCAAACACTCTTAAACACGCACACAATCAAACAAACACATATCAACCCCAATCTTAACTCACAAACTCAAAGAAATCAAAGAATCAAGTGGAAAACTTACCAAGGATGAAGAAACTCTTAAATTTCCAACTTGAATACTTGAATACTTCCTTCAATCTTGAGTATGAAAGATCAAATCTCTCTCTTGCTCTCTTGCTAGGGAGTGCCGGCCAAAACAAAGAAAAGGAAAGGAAAGGAAATGAAGGCACACAAAGAAGAAGAAGAAAAGAAAGAAAATAAAGTCAAACACTCAACCTTCTCTTTCCTCAAAACCCTCTCCTCCAAGCATTTAATATTAAAATACTTTAAATATCTCCATCCACTTCCACTCACTCAAATCCCACTTAATTAACTTAATTAATTTAAAATCATTAACTAATCATCTTTTGACTTTACATTTGACTTGTATATGTTGTATATATCACTATATATACAACATATACACTCTCTCTTCACTTCCTTTCTTTTTCCAATTAAACACATATACAATTAATCCAATTACAACAATTATTATACAAAACTTCTAGGGCATATTTTGGGATATTACAACTGCCTTTGCTTAAGAGACAAAAACTCCTGACGCTTTTCCTCTAAATAAATCTCGCTAATATATTTCTTTTTAAATTCTTCTTGGAAAAATACCCAAGTGAGTCTACCTACGGGTACACCTTTCTGCTTTGTATCCCACTAAGCATAAGCTTGTTCCTGTAGCAAAAAAACTGCATAATCCAATCTTTCCTCATTAGTGCATTGTAGAATATTAAAAACTCTCACAATACTCTCCATCCAATACTCTGCTACTGAAGACTCATCAGTATCACGAGCTTTAAAATCTTCTGCTCCCAATTTCCTAATTCTGTCCAATGGAGATCTTTGGGACACTGGTAGTGGAGGTTGTGCAGGAGGAGCAACTCCTACAATTTGCTTGAAAACTTTCCCCATATTTCTCACAAATTGGGGATCTAATGGAATTTGTTCCATAGAAGGTTTCAATGGCTATTGATTCCCCACACTATCTTGACTGTGTGAGGATGCAGCTTATTCCTCTACACCTTGACGGGATTCAGAGGCCATCTTATGCCTTTAAATATTAAAAATCAACTGAATCAAACATTTATTCAATTATATAGTTCACATAGCAAATGACAATTGTACTTCTCTTTTCTTTTAACCCACAAACTTAGGACCGCCTAAACCTAGCTCTACACCACTAAATGTTGTACCCCCTACATAGACTATACACTTAACTACATAGGTAATGTCACCTAAATACTTACACTTGCCTATATATGTATTATAGAAATAAAGCCAAAATACTTATATATATATTAACACAGTTATTAAACTTTTAAAAGAAATACTATGGTCTTGCCTATATTATAAACATATATCTGTTTAATTTATAAAGTACTCTTATTATTAACGTACATTGTAAACATTGTCATTATTCTCTTACTACTCCTAAACTTATACAATTATCATACAAAATTATAAAGTATTGCCATGTGAACTATACAGAATATAATATTTATAATATCGTTCTTTGAACCTTTGTGATACAATTAACTAGGAATGAATATCTCTAACTCTGCAGTCTCAACTCTTCTTGTTTGATCTGCATGTCAGAAAATAATTCTAACACGCTAAGCAAAGCTTAGTGGTGCTTATGTATTTATAATATGTAAGAAAATTTAAAGGAAAGACAACTATACATTAAATAATTTAGAAATAATGGAAAGTATCACTTTTAGAACGTTAAATAAAGAAATTAATAAATTCATTTAAACTTGAAATACTAAACATGATTAATTTAGAATCATTTTATTTAACAATAACCATATAACAAATTGTTTTCAACATAGGTTTCTTTAATTATGCCCATTCACACTGAACTCAGATCGTAGGTTTAGATAATGGGTCACTGTTGGCAATTTAATACCCACTGTATAAAATTTGACAAATGGCCCACTATGGCACGAATGCCCACTGAATATGGTGACACAGAGTGTCCATTGATGGCACAAAGTGTCCACTATCACTTTAGATATCCTCCCTTTGGCTAGCCATTCAATCCCATGCTAGATCTAAAATTAGTATGATTTGGGCAATTCATTAGTTTCTAATTAACATTAAATTATATATAGCACTTCAATGGAACAATTCTTTGATCAACACTTGGTATCACACATATTTATGATATATTCAAAATAAATTTGTTACATTATTTGTTAGGGTTGATTTCAAAAAACCTTTACACTTTGAGACCTTATAATCTTTTAGGCAGGAATTACAAATGAAAGACAAAGAAAAAGTTATTTTGGGCAATTTCTTCAAGTGACACGTCTAATGATATGAGCATGTCAATGACTGTGTCATTTTTCCATTCATACCGTCATGTCACTAGTTGTGTCATTTATCTTTCATCACATTAGCTATGACATGCCCATTGACACGGACGTGTTATTGGTCGTGTCATCAATATTGAAGCACAACATCATTGACACGCCCAGTAATATGGCCGTGTCAAGTAAAATTTTGTATTTCGCACACTCAATAACTTAAACATAATATATCCAAATATATGATAAAAATAAATCAAAAACTAGTTTCTTTGACATAGAAAGAGTCTATATCAAATACTTTTTAATAATAACTCATTAAAGATAACTCAATCAACCAATTCAAACAATAAAATTTATAGAAATTCAAATGGTTGCAAATTAAAATACATAAGCACATACCTCTTTCAAAATCCCTTTTCTTCTTTAATCACTTGTTGATAATCTCAACTTTTTTAGCTTATACTTCTAAAAACCTATAACTATATGTGATTTCCTCTTAAATTTTGGCTAAACTTTTGAAAAGAAGAAAGAAAGGAGGAGTTTTGGTGGTGAAGGTGATGATCGACATGGAAAGAAGAAGAGAGAAGAAGAAAGAAACTTCTACATACACACACACACACACCTGTCCACATATATATATATAGTTTAATCTAGTGTGACCAATCTCATTTTAACTACGGTGCACTCTTACTCTTAACCTTTGATTCCAATTCGATTTTTAGTCTCGTAAAACCATAAAAGTAAATAATTTCTTCAGTAAATTTTAAGATCCACTATTTACATTATTTATCCATGCCACTTTTTTCACTATTTACTATTAATTATAAATATTAAATTAAAATTTTAGTATTTAAAATTTTAAACATTACAATATAAAAATCTAAAATTTTACGTAAAAGTTCCTATATATGTTTGTGTTGTATGGTTAAAATTTCATGAATGTTTGTAAATGTTTGGTACCTAAATAAAAGTGAAAAATATATACTGCTAGTAAAGTTATTGTAAAATTAAAATATGTAGGTTTGGAAAATATAAGTTTTAAACATAGTAAATGAACTTAGAAAAATATAAAACTTTAAATATAAGTTTATATAGGATTCTAAGACTTATGTTTAAATCTGTATAATTTTTAATGAATATTTAGTATTAAGATTAAGGTTTTAGAATTAAAATGATTGTTTAAAATATATGGTGAATATATTTTAAATACAATGTGTTTAGGTTTAATTTAGTAAGTATTTCTTTACAAGTATGGTTAAAGTAAAGACTATTGAATAATAATAAAAAGGAATAGTTAAGTTAAAAAAATATTTTTAATTAAAATCGACATTCTAATTATGTAATTGATTACTAAGAAAATAAAGAAGTGTTTATCTAAGAATGATGCTTTAGTATAAATTTACATAATTAAAAAAATTGATTGAATGAGAAAAATAATTAAAGTGCCAAATGTACTGATGAAAAATCTATTTATTGGATTAAATGACTAGCTAGAGGGGGTAGACATTCATAGTATTAGTGGACACTTTATACCATTATTGGATACTTTGTGTTGCCAGTAATAATGGACACTCGTACCATTAATTGATACGTTGTGTCGTCTGTGATAGTGGGTATTTGATGTCATTAGTGTAACATCCTTATACCCAATATACATACATTACATACACCCAACATATGTAATATATGAATATAGGATACAAGAATGTCACAACCCATTTTAACAAAACAAATCTTCAATTATAAAATCTGTATAAACTTAAAACATTTAACTGATATCATATAAATAATAGAATAAATATTACTTGGTAAAACACATATATAACTTCATTACCAAAGGTTTATCCAAAACATTTTTGATAGTTTGTAGAATATACATATATATACATTAAAATATAACATAATATACATGAAATCAATATGTACAAAAATATAAAATATATACATGCTGGCAGTTTGTCTCTGATTTTGATGTCCAACAATCAACTCTGCACTCAAGATCTCAAGCCTAGACTCGACTTAGTCTAGCTGAACTCTCCGGCTCAACCGTATCTATCCTGTCACCTGTGCGATAAATTACAATCACACTGAGCAAAAAGCTTAGTGATACAAACTTTGATAACAATATAGTTCAAATACAATGCCAATGCACAACACATAAGGATATTATATCTCATAACATTATATCAATATATCTTAATATATTGTTCAATTGTTCCACAATTCATAATTTGCATAAAAGCAAACACAAGCATGGGCCCAAAAGGATCTAATATGCTTTTCAAATCCCAGAGTTACTGCTTTGGTCCAAGATAACAACATTTGTCTAGCCCCAAAGACAAATCATAATCACAATACTGATTACCTCATATGTAACATCCCAACTAGGCTTCGAGGACTAGGCCCAATCCAGCTTCAAGGGTATGCTACATCATGTAACAACCCAACTAGGCTTCAAGGACCAAGCCCAACCCAGCTTTAAGGGACTGTTACGTCTTAGGCATGCCGCCAAACACAAAACTCTAAAAATGAATAACATACTAGGCACACAATTCTTTCATAATTCCATTATCCCTTTCTCATTTTCTCATGATCAAACTATGTACAAATGCCTCAAATATCTCACTTATATCAATATAGCCATTACCAATGACTTTACATACCATCTTTAATGTACACACAACAAATTGCATTACTCATACGTTGTGGGTCATTATCATACTTTGCACATAGTTCACATTATACAAATCATAGCATATTACTCATGCACCAACAATGTAGTAAGTAACTTAACGCATTTTCCTACCAAATGTGTTAAGTCCCAATGTCATGTAAGTATAAGCAATTATCTAAAGTTTGTACTTACCTCTAAAAGCAACAAACACCACTTTCAACCTCATCTTCCAAGATATCCCTCAACACTTGAACTGGGGTAACTCAAGTCTCTTCAAAGCCTAAACCAAATATGATTATAAATAATTACTCAGTGATACGCTTATAGGTATAAGCAAAACCTCTCAACACAAGGATAAGATACACAAAGGGAAATAAGGAAAAGAACTATCTAGGGTAAACTCTACATATGACACGCTCAACAACACGGGCGTGTCGATGACCGTGCCCTAAACCCACAACACAGAAGCTTTGACACGCTCAGTGACATGGGTGTGTCAATGACCATGTCCAAAGCTTTGTATTACAGCAGATAAGACACGTCCAGAGACATTGGCATGTCCCTGCCTGTGCCAAAACTCCTACAACTCAGTAGCTATGACACGCTCAGTGACATAGGCGTGTCACATGGGCATGTCACTGCACGTTTCAATACTACAACATTACAGAAGCTGTGACACGCTCAGTGATATGGGCGTGTCATTGTCTGTGGCACCAACACTGAAAATAGAACCATCGACACGCCTAAAGACATGGCTGTGTCACCAGGTGTAACACCCTTGTATCCAATATACGTACACCACATACACCCACATATGTAACATACGTATACCAGATACAAGAATGTCACAATCCATTTTAAAATCAAACCAATCTTTAAACTTCAACATCAAAGCATCATTTCTACAGTATGAGTAAACTTAAAACATTTAAAAATATATTATAGAAAGTAATAGATAAAATATCCCTTGTTAAAATACATATATATATCCTCATTACCCAAAAGTTTATCTAAAACATTTGTTTAATAAGTAGCGGAATATGCAGAGGAATATACATCTATATATATATACATCAAAATCAATATGTGCAAAAATATAAGATTTATACATGCTGGCAGTTTGTCTCTAATCTTGATGTCCAAATCAACACTACCCTTATAATCTCAAGCCTAGACTCGACTTGGTCTAGTTGAACTCTCTGGCACAACCAGATCTACCCTGTCACCTGCGCGACGAACCACAATCTCTATATATACAACATATACAAGTTAATAAGTTGAGTTGGTCAAATGACATATTTAATTACTTAAAATAGAAATTAAATGTTAATGGAAGATGGTATTTGATATTGATAATATAATAATAATTTAATTGCTTGGTCCTTCCTCTTTTCTTTTCACTTAATCATATATACACTTAAAATCATTTAATTCAATTTCAACAATTAATATTTCCAAAAAGTTTGGGGTATCATTTGGATATTACACCGGGCGTGCCAGGCCAAAAATCCCGATATCAACACACAATTGTCACATCCAAAAATTATCTTTCATTACCTTTTTCATCTTAATACAAACTCAATCAAATCCATCATTATACCACAAAATACTTGTGTAAACATCAAAACAACTCAATTAAAATAAAATTACACAATTACAATCATAACTTCACAACTCAAAAGTTACACAACCCAAAACTCTTATTCTTTTCACCAAACTTGACCTTTTCTTCAATCCAACCCTAAATTCATAGTTAACTTCCCAAAAGAACTTCAAACATACCAATAACAACCATTAACACATACTATACCAAACATCCAAATAACACATATACAAACTTCTATAGAAAATCAAGGAAATAAGTTAGAAACTTACCAAATATGAAGAAAATCCTCAAAACTCCAACTTGAACAATTGAAATCCTTCAATTACTTGAGTTAGCAAGAAGCAAATTTCTCTTTTCCTTTGATGGATGTAGGCGGCTTCAATGGAGAAAGAAGAAGAAGAAGATAATCACAACTCCTCTTTATCTAACTAATCTCCTTTTTAACCACACATTTATCCACCTTTCACTCTCCACCAAGTAAAAACATATTGCTTAATTAATACATAAAAATATCATCTTCCACTAAGAACTTAATTAATATTTTAATAATTAGAATAACATTTGACCCATATTAAAATATTGACTTGTATATATTATGTATATCTACATATATATATCATATACACATTTTTCCTTTTTTACTTAATTATATATATACTTTTAAATCATTTAATTAATTTTCAAAAATTAATATTTTTTAAAAATTTTGGGATATTACAATTCTCCCCCTCTACAAATAAATTTCATCCTCGAAATTACCTACTTTCAAGTCTAGAACAACTGGGGATACTAATTCTACATCATCTGTTCACTCTCCCATGTTGCCTCTTGTAGACTCTTAATTTTTAATCCAGTCCAATCCGATATTTTTAAATAGTCCAAAATAATTTTTATGGTATTTTAATTAATTAATATTTATTTTAATAATTATTTTTAATATTTATTTTTAATAAAAAAGAGAAGTAACAATAAAAAGGATAAAAATAATAAATAAATAAAAATCGGTGATGGAAGAATCGGTGACGGAAATTTTTCATCGCAGCCAAAAAAGAGAACCTTAAAAGAGCAAGAGGCAATGAGCAAGCAACAACAATCTATCAAAGACAGCCTACACTGTCTTTATTATTGTTCAACCAGAATTCAAGGATTGTGGTGGAACCAACAACGAAGGTTTGAATCTCTATTTCTTTGCTTGTGTTTACAGTAGCTTCATCATACAATTTGATAAATTGTTTAAACATGCATGTTTTTGTTATTTGATCAATTGTTCTACTTACTATCCAAACTTTATTTAAAACCCTAAAAATATATTTTTTCAAAACACTAATACCTTAATACCCGTAAAACATATTTTTGAAAACTAAAATTTTATTTACACTTTTCTAAAACCACAAAACACAAATCTAATTTCTTAAACCCTAAGTTATTCAAACCCTAAATCTTAATTAATTCTATTTTCAAATCTTCATAGTAGCTTGTTCCATTAAATCACCATAGCATTAGATTATTCAAATAATGTTTTAAATGTCCAATAGTCATATTACATATAAGTATTTATCAAAAAAATCGATGTTAAAGTGGTCTTAAAGTTTTTATAATAATTATGTTTTAATAAAACCCTAACTCCAGTAAACTCTAAGACCTAAACCCTAATTTCTTAAATCCTAAATCTTAAACCTTAATCTTGTTTATTAAATGGATTGAATTCTAATTTTATTTATTTATTTGATTATGTGATTTGATATATGTTAATGATGAATGGTTTAGTTTATTTTATGAATGGTTTGCTTTTATTTATAATTAGATGATTGAATATTATTTTATTTGTCTTAGTTTTAAAATTGTAAGAGGCATATTTCCACTTTATGGGTACCTCATTAGTTAAACATCATGTAATTTATTTTATTTTAAAATTTTTTGGACCAATGTAAAGGACACATTTTCACCTTTCGGTGGGTGTCCTATTTAGTTTTAGACATGGACTATGTAAGGACATGTTTCCATCCTCGGATGGGTGTCCATTTATTTATTTTGTTTGGACATTTGCTTTAATTTTAATAGAATGATGCTTTATTTAATTATTGCATGTAGTATGGATAATATTATTATATTTAAGAATTTTATAATATTAAGACCTGTAAAGGAGGCTGGTTCTAATGAACCGGGCGTTGTAGGGGTGTTGGGTCATTTCTCACCTTCCCCACACATACCCAACTTTTCAAACTCATTAAGGGGTTAGGGATTTCTTAGAAATCGAGTCATCCACCTCTTTCTTTTTTCCGGTCCATCTGGGTGGCGACTCCATTTTCTCTGGGCTTAGACCCGTGTTCTCTAAGGCCCTAAGCCTAAACAATGCCGAAATCGCAAGAACCATTCCACCGGAAATGGGGGCGAAAATCCCTGCTCACAGTGGCGACTCCACTGGGGATAAGAGAAGTTGATTCCGTTGGTCTTTATATTATTATATTCTTTCTTATCATGATATTATCCATTGCATCATATTAGATTGCATCGTGTGCGTGAGTTAAGACGCCCATGTTACCCATGTTGTGTTATGTAAGGGATACCATACTTTCACTCAAGGTATGGAGATCGAGAATGGCATAACCACTCATAGCCTTGTACCTTTTGGTATGTACTTGCTATGGGAACATAAGCCTTTTAACCCAAAGACTAAAGCTCATATAATTGGCCTAGTTACTTTCCTTAGGTTTTTACCCCAAATGCTTGTTGTTTGACTATGGTTAATTTATCTTAGCTTAAATCTTGACTTATTTGGTTTTTTTCTTTTTCTAATATGACCTAAGTATATTGTAAGCTCAAAATAAATTTTTCTTTAAAATCCAAAGACCAAAGCTATTTTTAAAATTTTTCAAGATGGTCTTAGGAATAAAACTTTTCTAAAAAATAAATCAAAAATTCTTTTCTCATGACCCAAATACTAAGCCCAAAAGCCATTTTTTCTAAAATCTTTTATAAAAGGCTTAGAAACAAAATTATTTTCAAAATCTTTTGAAAGAGCTTACAAATATTTAGGTCAATTATGAAATACCAAAAATCAATTGTGAGTCTAATTTATACTAATAATTATTAATCATTGGCTTATTTTGGCATGAATCACTAATTACTTTTTCAAGTGAGAAATCTATTTATAATAAACCTCTTAATTTAGTTTTAATCCAATATAGCATAAAAGCTATTATAGTTGGTTGAATGGATTAAAACCTAATTAATGGGAATTATCATAAACTAATTTTCATTTTTAAAAGTTGAAACGTCCGAGGAAACTTTTCGAAAACAAAAATATCCCATGTTGGTATTTTGTTAACCATATTACCTAGGAAAAGAGACTCGCCATTCGTGTGTAGATATTATAAGGTTGGAAGGAACGTCCTATTTATCTTTATTTGTTTCTTGTTTGTGCATACATGCATATATACATGCATACATTTGCATCTCATATCATTCATCCTATCTTGCTCACAGTCCTAGATTACGACAGTTCAAAAGCTTACGACAATCTGACCTACGCCGAAGATGAAGAATCTAGCAATGACTCAATCTCTTTTTCATCAAAAGCAATGGAGCTCAAACAAATTCAAAGAATGGTGGACGGCGCACTCAATGCTAAAATGGAAGAACTAAAGGGGGCTCTTGTAACACCCCCTTCCTGACCTACGTGTGTAAGCTGAGTAGAGGCGCCACACTAACCTAATGTTGCTACCATTTTTACTTAGTCAAATTTTAGTTCCGATTTTTACAGAAATTTTGCCATAGTTTCGCCTAAAAATTTAATCCCAAGTGTCGACAACACTGGTTTTTTTTTCTAATTTTTGAAAACATTTTTACACAAACCAATGCAAACAAAATCATTCTCAGTACACTTCCAATAAATCCCCCTTATAACCTCAACTACAACCTGCAAAAAGGATTTACACTTCTAATACAAAATAAAGTAAAGGTTTATTATGAAATACAGTAGATAAAATATTTGTTCACTATACAACGGAAAGTAACAATATTTACAAATTCATATACATCAAAACTCAAGTTTTACAACACATAATATTTATACATGTTTGGCAGTCAGTCTTCGATCTTAAAGCCCACTATTCACTCTTCAAAATCTAGGCTCGACTCGGCCTAGAGGAACTCTCTGGTTCTTCCCTGTCACCTGCTCGAAGAATCACATTCGCGCTAAGCCAACGGCTTAGTGGTACAAACTACAGTGCTATGATGCTTTAATGCCATGCTAATGTCACACAGTCAAGATTCAAGATCAATTCAAGAGAATATTATATTTCACAATTTTACATTATTTAATAATTAATCAAAACATTCATGATTCACATTGAAAACAAAGACAAGCATGGGCCCAAAATACACAATATGTTATTCAAAGTTCAGAGTTACTGCTTTGGTCCATAATCATAATCATCAAGCCCGTAGGCGATATACACATATATATATCTATCCATGGATAGGGTAACAGACCCAGTCTCTTGGACCTCTACTTGGCTAGACTCAAGGAGATCCTCAACCCGGCAAGACTGTTACCAAAACAAGTGTAACAGACCCAGTCTCTTGGACCTCAACCCGACTAATCTCGAGGAGATCCTCAACCCGGCAAGACTGTTACTATTATTCATATATTTCATATGCATGCCGCCAAACCCATAACTCTGAAATCTGAATAACATATTAAGCACACAAACATTTCATTCATCTCTTCATAATCTCTTTCTCAATTCATTTTATATTTCATAAGCAAATTAGGCAACCATGTCTCAATCATCTCATTTGCATCATCATAGCTAACAATCATGGCCTCATATCTCATATGATCTCAAATCACAATAAAGCAACTCTTCATAACATCATATCATTCACATTTCATTTCATCATCACATCTTGCACATTTCACATTTCGTTATATTTCAAATCACATTAATCAATTCATTATTCAAATGGATATAATCAATGGCATTAACACATATTTTACATACTCATCACAACATTCACATTATAACCAAATATGTCTCAAGTCTCAATATCATATGAATGTATGCAATAATGTAGTTTGTATTTACCTTAAAACCAACTCACACCAATCTATACACCTACTCTTCCAAGAATCCTCAACACTTAGGTTAGGGCAATTCAACCTCTTCACAACCTAATCCAAAAGGAATATTAGCAAAATGACCAAATGAATAGTAAATTCTGGTTTTAGACTCCACTTTATCCTTATTTTGAAAAATTGTATAAAATAATCTACTTGACTAAAAACTCTAAAATTTTTACAGAATTTAGTTTTACACCTTAAAATCATTCCTTTAAAATTTCAGATCAAACTGAACACAAAATCCTGGTCAAATAGTTCACCCAACCAGACTGACCCAATTGCCCTGCATCCTGGCAGCAGTTTTGAACTTTGTGAATTCCATAAATAAAATTCAATCAAAGTGGTTCCAAATTATTTTTATCAAATACTAGACTCACTAAGCCACAACATATCCAAAATTCAATAGGATATTATTTTTTTATATTTTATTAAAAATCCCGAAAGATAGTTGTCTCAGTTAAGGTACCTGCTGGAACAGGTCTAATAAAAATAATCTTTCCAAAATCATAACCATTCCAAAATCGAATCAACATATTTTTCAGTCATTCTAGACTCATAGAGGCACAACATATCAAAAATTAACTTCAAGAACATTTTTCTATATTTAATTAAAAATCGTACAAGTCATAGCCTTAACTAATTGTAAAACAGAAAGAAATTTCACTAAACACAACTCTTACTCTTCCATCACCAACACCAACCTAACTTCTTATCTTTAATTCCATTTCCAACACATACAAACACACCACAAGCAATCCTAACCATATTATCAACAACACTTCATCAAACTCAAAAATAACTTCAAAAACAACAAGAGCAATCAAGAGAGAACTTACCAAAATAATGAAATTTCTTGAAATTTCAACTTGTTTATTTGAAATCTCTGTAATATCCTCATGTATACCTTAAAAGTTTTGATTATGTTATTGTTATATATTGGATTGAATATATGTGTTAAATTACAAGAGAAAAGAAGTTGGGAAAAGAATGTATAGGTATTTGTGTTTTGAGAAGAAAAGAGGGTGTAGAGAGAAGTGTATATGTTGTTTATATGGTTGTATAACTAACATATACATTGGTCAAAAGGGTTGGTCAATACAAGATGATATTTATTTGTGGCATGTGAAATTATATATATGGGTATATATGAGACAAAAGATTAATTAAATGGATGAAGGGCATGGAGGTAATTTTCTTTGGTTAAGTTGCATGGTGGAGATTAAAAGAAGAAAAGTGGTTGACTTGTTGGTATTTTCTTCTTTCTTTCTTGAAGAGGCCGGCCATTGAAGAAGAGAAAGAGCTAGGGAGGTGTTTGAAGTTCTATAATTAAATTGAAGAAGGAATCAAGGGTTTTGGTTAGAGATTTGTGGAATTTCTTCATTTAAGGTAAGTTTTCTCTTGATTTCTATTGTTCTATTTGGAATTTTGTTTGAGTTTGATGGAGTGTGTTTGTGTATGGTGTGTGTAAAAGTGTTGAAATGGAATTAAAGATAAGAAGCTAGGTTAGTGTTGGTGATGGAAGAGTAAGAGTTGTGTTTAGTGAATTTTTTTCTGTTTTACAATTAGTAAAGGCTGTGACTTGTATGATTTTTAATTAATTATAGAAAAATGTTCTTGAAGTGAATTTTTGATATGTTGTGCCTCTATGAGTCTAGAATGACTGAAAAATATGCTGATTCGATTTTGGAATGGTTATGAGTTTAGAAAGATTATTTTTATTAGACCTGTTCCAGCAGGTACCTTAACTGAGACAGCTATATTTTGGGATTTTTAATAAAATGTAGAAAAATCATATCCAATTGAATTTTGGATATGTTGTTTCTTAGTGAGTCTAGTATTTGAGAAAAATAATTTGGAACCACGTTGATTGAATTTGATTTATGGAATTCACAAAGTTCAGAACTGCTGCCAGGATGCAGGGCAATTGGGGCAGTCTGGTTGGGTGAACTATTTGACCAAGATTTTGTGTTCAGTTTGATCTGAAATTTTAAAGGAATGATTTTAAGATACAAAACTAAATTCTGTAAAAATTTTAGAATTTTTAGTCAAGTAGATTATTTTATACAATTTTTCAAAATAAGGATAAAATGGAGTCTTAAACCAGAATGTACTATTCATATGGTCATTTTGCTAATATTCCTTTTGGATTAGATTGTGAAGAGGTTGAATTGCCCTAACCGTGTCCCTCAAGTGGTGCTGCCCGTGTCCCTCAAAGGTTTTGAAGAGATTGGGTTGCATTAACCTAAATGTGGAGAATTCTTGAAAAGAAAAGAAATGTATAGATTGATGGGACTAGTTCTTGAGGTAAGTACCAATACATATGATTGTATTTAATTACATAATTTGAGGCTTAACACATTTGTTTGCAAATGTGTTAAGTGATCTATTATATTGTTAACATAATTGGACTAAGGTGATGATTGAATGATGTGAAGGATGTGAAGATCATTAACAAGGTAAGCATAAACCCTATTTGATTGTATATCCTTATATGTCTTTGAACATTAACACATTGGGATGAAAGTGTTAAATAAGCTATTATATTGTGAATGTAAATGAAGAATATATATAAAGGATGAAATATGAAATGGGAAAGGTAGGAAGAAATGAGGATCATTCTTAAGGTATGTGCAATTTGTTATGATAAATGCTCTAGTAATGAATGATGTTAATGTGTTTTGAGAAGTGAGAAAATGTTATGTTATATGCATTGTGAATCTTGTGTATGGCAATGTATTATATGAATAATATACTTTGAAATGTGAAATCAATGATGCTATATGTATCATATGGATTGAGATATGATATGATATGAAGCCATTGTGATTGGCTATGATAATTCAATTGAAAGAGATAAGGCATGTTGGCCTAATTGATGATGAGATTGATAATGAAATAATAAATGAATTGTTTGTTTAATATGTTATTCAGTTTCAGAGTTTTGGATTTGGGTGGCATGCCTAAGAAATGATGAAAGGTAACAGTCTTGCCGGGTTGAGGATCTCCTCATATGTGTTGAGTTGATGGTCCAAGAGACTGGGTCTGTTACACTATGAGAATTGTGAATATGAGATATATGATTTGTAACAGTCTTGCCGGATTGAGGATCTCCTCATATGTGTTGAGTTGATGGTCCAAGAGACTGGGTCTGTTACACTATCCATGGATAGAGATACATGTATATACATTGCCTACGGGCGTGATGATTGTGACTATGAACCAAAGCAGTAACTCTGAACTTTGAATAACATATTAGTGTTTTGGGCCCGAGTTTGTCTTTATTGTCAATGTGAAATGCAAGTATTGAAATACTGATTGTGAGTATTAATAATGAATTATGCTTGGTGAATTGTGAATAATATAATGTTATTAAGTGTAATATGTAAATGAATTGTGGTTGATGATAAAGGTTGTCTTTATTGGAAATATGATTTATGATTTATATGATATGTAAATTGTGTATTGCAATAATGAGTGATATGATGTGTAATGTGTGTATTGCAATAATGAGTGTATGATATGTAATGTGTGTATTGCAATAATAATTGGTATGATATGTAAAGTGTGTATTGCAATAATGGTTGGTGTGGTATATATATAATGTAGGGGTATTAATATATTGGTTTTGAGTATTGGTGATGCATTGGGGTTGGTGATAATATTATGTATATATATACATCATATATGAAATTAGCTAGGATATATTAAAGATAAAATTAAAAAGAAAAGAAGATATGATAAGAACTAATTATATATTGAATCGATGTATCATTATATATCAATACTTCTATACTATATGTTTATATTTTATATTTGGACTACTAAGCTCTCGGGCTTAGCGCGGGTGTTTATTCGCGCAGGTATATAGATGGAAGATATGAAGTCTTTGTTATGCCACAAGAAGAGTAAAGTTTGTCGAGACCAACTAGAGGGTAATGCATACATGTATAAATTTTAATTATGATGTATTTCTGACGAGAGAGTATTTATATGTATAAATGAAGTTTTAATAAAGATAATGATTTTGTAAATGTTATTTAAATTAATGTATTATGGTTTGAACTCTGTTACAGGTTTTTAAAAGGTAACGAAAAGTGACATCCTTATACTTTATATATTTACTGTATGTATACTAGGTATACGCATAGTACTTATATAGGGTATCGGGGTGTTACAATTGTTTTGGTATCAGAGCTTAGGTTCGAGATTCTCGGCCTAAGTGAGATTAAAAAAAAATTTTTTTTGAAAAGTTTAAATAGAAATAAAAAGGAAAAGTTTTGAAATGAAATTTGTAATACGTGCATATGCATTGACATCTAGGTTGGTCTCGGATGTGGCATAATATAAATTGTAGAATATTTGTGTTATATGAGATGTTCAATATAGTTGATGATATATGTGTATACTATTTTGATGTGATGAGAAATTATGATTGTTGACAATGATGTTGGAAATGAATTATAATTGAGGCATAGTGCCTAATTGATTATGAGAAACGCATTGTAAAATGTAATGTGATATTTGTATATTAATGATGCATATGAAAAATGTCATGTTGTGTGCAACATGAAATGTAATGTTGATATTTATGAGCAATATTATGTAGGGCATAATGTGAATTGAAACATAAAGAAATAAAAAGGAGAATAAAGTTGAAAATAAGTAGCAATCAAAATCAAGATTAAAATATGTATTCTTTCCTTTATACTTTGAACCTCTTTATAATAATGTTTATGTTGAGGTTGTTAGACAGAGAAAATATTGCTGGATTGTTATTATTGAAAGATATGTTACTAAAATGAGGAAAGAATGGTGGAATAGTGAATGAGTTAGTTAGTATAGACAAAGTGTGATTATTTAAAGTTGGGATATATGTATATAAAATTAAGGTTTTGTTTTAAGGAAAAAGAGATGATATTGGTTAAGTAAGAAAATAAGTTGATATTGTTATTTTAATGCGAACATGGTAAATTCAATGTTAGAAATGTGAGATGCTTGGATATTGTGAAAGCTCATGGTAATGGTGATAATATGTGATATTTGAGATTTTTGAAGTGAGCTTTATGATTGTGGAAATTATATGTTTTAATATTGCTTTGTGATATATATTTGTAAGATGTTTTTAAAGTGAGGATAGAAAAGATGAGTTTGGCAAATTGAAGCTTAAACGAAGTAGTAAATTGAGAAGTTAAAGTTTTAGTGGAATTTGATAAAGATTATTGGGATATTGATAGTTAACTGTATATGCAATGCATGAGCTAAGTGAAATGACTAGTATTGCATGTGGAAGTATTATGAATTGAGTAATGTGATTGATAGTATGAGAATTTGTTTTGAAATAATCAAGGAAGTGGATAATTAAATAGAAATGAGTTATTTTTAGTCATTTTACTGAACAGGGTAAGAATGAATATGGGAGTGTATTAAATATTTTTAAAGACGAAAGTGAAAGAGATGTCACATTGGGAATGTGACTGAGATGAATATGAAGTGTTACTATAGTCGGAATATATATATGTTTGTAGTGTGAATAAATACTGTATATCATATTGGAAGAATGAGAAGGATAGTGTTTAAAAGAAAATGATAAACACTAAATTTGTATTGAATGTATGAAAAAGGAAAATACTATAAGAGCATATAATTAAGTGTATACATGTATATGATATGTGAATTGAGTTTTCCAATATGAATGAAATTATGATATATAAACACATTTGTGAATCACATTATGAGGATGGCTTATGAAGATATATGTGGTATAATTATAGAATTAGTGATATGGAAAAACAATGTTATATGTATTAGTGGACCTAAGAGAGATTAGGTCTTGAACTGTGTAAAGCTAGATGGATTATGTGATGGAAGTGAGAATGGAAAGAACTTGAGTAATATTGGACAGTGGAAATTGTTATAATGAGTATTGAACTTGATGATTATATTATATTTAGAGTTTCAAAGTATTCACATATGAAAAGTTCTATGTAATTATATTATAAGAGATTGTAGATGGATTAGAAATGAAGTGATGAATAGAAATTGTATAAGAACTGTATATGATTGAATATGTATATAGTAATATTGTTAAAGCATGAGTTAAGTTGATAAGGATCATATAAGCAAATACAAATTGGTTGAAACGAAGTTGGAATGTGTTAACTTCTGTTATACTAAAAATGTTAAGATTGAGAATAGAATTATAAAAGAACAGTATTGAATTGAAAGTTCTAGGTTTGAATATTAATCTCTTAAAGTCATGTGTTTTGTTCAGTATTTTGGATCGGTTAATTTGTTATCCATGGATTTGGATCTTAGATATAATGATTGTAATACGGATTTGGTGAGGTTGACAATTTTATTTGAGAAGTATAGTTAAAAATTATGATGGTTAAAGTTGTACCTTATTATTTTTTTTTTATGTTAAGAATTTGGTTATAACTGTGAAAAAAAAAATTTTGAAATGTGTTGAGTTATGGATAATATGACAAAAAGGTAATCAAAATAAATATACCAATGATAGGAAATGTGAAGAGTTAGTAAAAGGGAGAAATTATATTATATGAATGAAAGTTATACTGAATATGTTTATGGTATGTAACTTGAGGTTTAAGGCAATGAACTCAAAGTTTGAGTGAATGAATTATAGATATTAAGTATGATATAACATTTTATGAGAATTGGTGGAAATTATACTAAGATAATAAAGAATAAACTATGTGTATATTAAAAGATATTAGAAGTGATTTGTTATCATGATGATTTGACTGAAAATAGATTGAAAGAGAGCAGAAATTGAATATAAGTTTGCTCTTATGGAATTAAGTTATATTTATACTTATATGAAAATTGTGAAATTTCATGATGAGTTAGATTACTTAATCGTTGGTTGGAATTGAACAAGATTGGAACGTGGGTATATTGTGACAGATAGATTAATTGATCTGGATTTGGCTAAGATTATGGATCATTAATAAAATTTAATGTGTATAGTTGTATTAAGAAAATAGGTATTTACATGATAATGTATATGATGTAAATTTTAAAGTATGATTGGACATGAATGAGTGGAGTATAGTAGTTGTTAATCATGATAAGAAGAGAAAAAGATTGGTTATTTATAAAATAAGTTGAAAGATAATGTATTAATATGTAAGTTAAGTGAAAAGCATGCTAAAGAAATAACTCCATTTATGAAAAATCAGGATTTTGTTATCTATTGAGGGTGGTAAATGTCTATTTAGACAGTGATTGTAATGAAGGGATAATTAATGTTCAGATATAAGTCAATGATTTTTAATGTTAAAGTTAAGAGAGTAATTATACAGAAGGTAGTTGATTCTAAAGAGGAGAGTTGAAGTTATATAATTTGATGATATAATGACTTAAGCGTATAATTAACTTCATATGGAAGTTAAGATGGTATAGTATTATGAATGGATTACAATTATGCTAGATAATTTCGAGGACGAAATTATTTAAGGGGGAGAGAATTGTAATATCCTCATGTATACCTTAAAAGTTTTGATTATGTTATTGTTATATATTGGATTGAATATATGTGTTAAATTACAAGAGAAAAGAAGTTGGGAAAAGAATGTATAGGTATTTGTGTTTTGAGAAGAAAAGAGGGTGTAGAGAGAAGTGTATATGTTGTTTATATGGTTGTATAACTAACATATGCATTGGTCAAAAGGGTTGGTCAATACAAGATGATATTTATTTGTGGCATGTGAAATTATATATATGGGTATATATGAGACAAAAGATTAATTAAATGGATGAAGGGCATGGAGGTAATTTTCTTTGGTTAAGTTGCATGGTGGAGATTAAAAGAAGAAAAGTGGTTGACTTGTTGGTATTTTCTTCTTTCTTTCTTGAAGAGGCCGGCCATTGAAGAAGAGAAAGAGCTAGGGAGGTGTTTGAAGTTCTATAATTAAATTGAAGAAGGAATCAAGGGTTTTGGTTAGAGATTTGTGGAATTTCTTCATTTAAGGTAAGTTTTCTCTTGATTTCTCTTGTTCTATTTGGAATTTTGTTTGAGTTTGATGGAGTGTGTTTGTGTATGGTGTGTGTAAAAGTGTTGAAATGGAATTAAAGATAAGAAGCTAGGTTGGTGTTGGTGATGGAAGAGTAAGAGTTGTGTTTAGTGAATTTTTTTTCTGTTTTACAATTAGTAAAGGCTGTGACTTGTATGATTTTTAATTAATTATAGAAAAATGTTCTTGAAGTGAATTTTTGATATGTTGTGCCTCTATGAGTCTAGAATGACTGAAAAATATGTTGATTCGATTTTGGAATGGTTATGAGTTTAGAAAGATTATTTTTATTAGACCTGTTCCAGCAGGTACCTTAACTGAGACAGCTATATTTCGGGATTTTTAATAAAAAGTAGAAAAATCATATCCAATTGAATTTTGGATATGTTGTTGCTTATTGAGTCTAGTATTTGAGAAAAATAATTTGGAACCACGTTGATTGAATTTGATTTATGGAATTCACAAAGTTCAGAACTGCTGCCAGGATGCAGGGCAATTGGGGCAGTCTGGTTAGGTGAACTATTTGACCAAGATTTTGTGTTCAGTTTGATCTGAAATTTTAAAGGAATGATTTTAAGATACAAAACTAAATTCTGTAAAAATTTTAGAATTTTTAGTCAAGTAGATTATTTTATACTATTTTTCAA
Organism: Garcia nutans; assembly: GCA_947685225.1. Lineage (NCBI taxonomy): Eukaryota > Viridiplantae > Streptophyta > Magnoliopsida > Malpighiales > Euphorbiaceae > Garcia > Garcia nutans. Next base: position 9,230,650 of record CANTUV010000013.1, read on the forward strand.
AATAAGGATAAAATGGAGTCTTAAACCAGAATGTACTATTCATATGGTCATTTTGCTAATATTCCTTTTGGATTAGATTGTGAAGAGGTTGAATTGCCCTAATCGTGTCCCTCAAGTGGTGCTGCCCGTGTCCCTCAAAGGTTTTGAAGAGATTGGGTTGCATTAACCTAAATGTGGAGAATTCTTGGAAAGAAAAGAAATGTATAGATTGATGGGACTAGTTCTTGAGGTAAGTACCAATACATATGATTGTATTTAATTACATAATTTGAGGCTTAACACATTTGTTTGCAAATGTGTTAAGTGATCTATTATATTGTTAACATAATTGGACTAAGGTGATGATTGAATGATGTGAAGGATGTGAAGATCATTAACAAGGTAAGCATAAACCCTATTTGAATGTATATCCTTATATGTCTTTGAACATTAACACATTGGGATGAAAGTGTTAAATAAGCTATTATATTGTGAATGTAAATGAAGAATATATATAAAGGATGAAATATAAAATGGGAAAGGTAGGAAGAAATGAGGATCATTCTTAAGGTATGTGCAATTTGTTATGATAAATGCTCTAGTAATGAATGATGTTAATGTGTTTTGAGAAGTGAGAAAATGTTATGTTATATGCATTGTGAATCTTGTGTATGGCAATGTATTATATGAATAATATACTTTGAAATGTGATATCAATGATGCTATATGTATCATATGGATTGAGATATGATATGATATGAAGCCATTGTGATTGGCTATGATAATTCAATTGAAAGAGATAAGGCATGTTGGCCTAATTGATGATGAGATTGATAATGAAATAATAAATGAATTGTTTGTTTAATATGTTATTCAGTTTCAGAGTTCTGGATTTGGGTGGCATGCCTAAGAAATGATGAAAGGTAACAGTCTTGCCGGGTTGAGGATCTCCTCATATGTGTTGAGTTGATGGTCCAAGAGACTGGGTCTGTTACACTATGAGAATTGTGAATATGAGATATATGATTTGTAACAGTCTTGCCGGGTTGAGGATCTCCTCATATGTGTTGAGTTGATGGTCCAAGAGACTGGGTCTGTTACACTATCCATGGATAGAGATACATGTATATACATTGCCTACGGGCGTGATGATTGTGACTATGAACCAAAGCAGTAACTCTGAACTTTGAATAACATATTAGTGTTTTGGGCCCGAGTCTGTCTTTATTGTCAATGTGAAATGCAAGTATTGAAATACTGATTGTGAGTATTAATAATGAATTATGCTTGGTGAATTGTAAATAATATAATGTTATTAAGTGTAATATGTAAATGAATTGTGGTTGATGATAAAGGTTGTCTTTATTGGAAATATGATTTATGATTTATATGATATGTAAATTGTGTATTGCAATAATGAGTGATATGATGTGTAATGTGTGTATTGCAATAATGAGTGTATGATATGTAATGTGTGTATTGCAATAATAATTGGTATGATATGTAAAGTGTGTATTGCAATAATGGTTGGTGTGGTATATATATAATGTAGGGGTATTAATATATTGGTTTTGAGTATTGGTGATGCATTGGGGTTGGTGATAATATTATGTATATATATACATCATATATGAAATTAGCTAGGATATATTAAAGATAAAATTAAAAAGAAAAGAAGATATGATAAGAACTAATTATATATTGAATCGATGTATCATTATATATCAATACTTCTATACTATATGTTTATATTTTATATTTGGACTACTAAGCTCTCGGGCTTAGCGCGGGTGTTTATTCGCGCAGGTATATAGATGGAAGATATGAAGTCTTTGTTATGCCACAAGAAGAGTAAAGTTTGTCGAGACCAACTAGAGGGTAATGCATACATGTATAAATTTTAATTATGATGTATTTCTGACGAGAGAGTATTTATATGTATAAATGAAGTTTTAATAAAGATAATGATTTTGTAAATGTTATTTAAATTAATGTATTATGGTTTGAACTCTGTTACAGGTTTTTAAAAGGTAACGAAAAGTGACATCCTTATACTTTATATATTTACTGTATGTATACTAGGTATACGCATAATACTTATATAGGGTATCGGGGTGTTACAATTGTTTTGGTATCAGAGCTTAGGTTCGGGATTCTCGGCCTAAGTGAGATTAAAAAAAAAATTTTTTGAAAAGTTTAAATAGAAATAAAAAGGAAAAGTTTTGAAATGAAATTTGTAATACGTGCATATGCATTGACATCTAGGTTGGTCTCGGATGTGGCATAATATAAATTGTAGAATATTTGTGTTATATGAGATGTTCAATATAGTTGATGATATATGTGTATACTATTTTGATGTGATGAGAAATTATGATTGTTGACAATGATGTTGGAAATGAATTATAATTGAGGCATAGTGCCTAATTGATTATGAGAAACGCATTGTAAAATGTAATGTGATATTTGTATATTAATGATGCATATGAAAAATGTCATGTTGTGTGCAACATGAAATGTAATGTTGATATTTATGAGCAATATTATGTAGGGCATAATGTGAATTGAAACATAAAGAAATAAAAAGGAGAATAAAGTTGAAAATAAGTAGCAATCAAAATCAAGATTAAAATATGTATTCTTTCCTTTATACTTTGAACCTCTTTATAATAATGTTTATGTTGAGGTTGTTAGACAGAGAAAATATTGCTGGATTGTTATTATTGAAAGATATGTTACTAAAATGAGGAAAGAATGGTGGAATAGTGAATGAGTTAGTTAGTATAGACAAAGTGTGATTATTTAAAGTTGGGATATATGTATATAAAATTAAGGTTTTGTTTTAAGGAAAAAGAGATGATATTGGTTAAGTAAGAAAATAAGTTGATATTGTTATTTTAATGCGAACATGGTAAATTCAATGTTAGAAATGTGAGATGCTTGGATATTGTGAAAGCTCATGGTAATGGTGATAATATGTGATATTTGAGATTTTTGAAGTGAGCTTTATGATTGTGGAAATTATATGTTTTAATATTGCTTTGTGATATATATTTGTAAGATGTTTTTAAAGTGAGGATAGAAAAGATGAGTTTGGCAAATTGAAGCTTAAACGAAGTAGTAAATTGAGAAGTTAAAGTTTTAGTGGAATTTGATAAAGATTATTGGGATATTGATAGTTAACTGTATATGCAATGCATGAGCTAAGTGAAATGACTAGTATTGCATGTGGAAGTATTATGAATTGAGTAATGTGATTGATAGTATGAGAATTTGTTTTGAAATAATCAAGGAAGTGGATAATTAAATAGAAATGAGTTATTTTTAGTCATTTTACTGAACAGGGTAAGAATGAATATGGGAGTGTATTAAATATTTTTAAAGACGAAAGTGAAAGAGATGTCACATTGGGAATGTGACTGAGATGAATATGAAGTGTTACTATAGTCGGAATATATATATGTTTGTAGTGTGAATAAATACTGTATATCATATTGGAAGAATGAGAAGGATAGTGTTTAAAAGAAAATGATAAACACTAAATTTGTATTGAATGTATGAAAAAGGAAAATACTATAAGAGCATATAATTAAGTGTATACATGTATATGATATGTGAATTGAGTTTTCCAATATGAATGAAATTATGATATATAAACACATTTGTGAATCACATTATGAGGATGGCTTATGAAGATATATGTGGTATAATTATAGAATTAGTGATATGGAAAAACAATGTTATATGTATTAGTGGACCTAAGAGAGATTAGGTCTTGAACTGTGTAAAGCTAGATGGATTATGTGATGGAAGTGAGAATGGAAAGAACTTGAGTAATATTGGACAGTGGAAATTGTTATAATGAGTATTGAACTTGATGATTATATTATATTTAGAGTTTCAAAGTATTCACATATGAAAAGTTCTATGTAATTATATTATAAGAGATTGTAGATGGATTAGAAATGAAGTGATGAATAGAAATTGTATAAGAACTGTATATGATTGAATATGTATATAGTAATATTGTTAAAGCATGAGTTAAGTTGATAAGGATCATATAAGCAAATACAAATTGGTTGAAACGAAGTTGGAATGTGTTAACTTCTGTTATACTAAAAATGTTAAGATTGAGAATAGAATTATAAAAGAACAGTATTGAATTGAAAGTTCTAGGTTTGAATATTAATCTCTTAAAGTCATGTGTTTTGTTCAGTATTTTGGATCGGTTAATTTGTTATCCATGGATTTGGATCTTAGATATAATGATTGTAATACGGATTTGGTGAGGTTGACAATTTTATTTGAGAAGTATAGTTAAAAATTATGATGGTTAAAGTTGTACCTTATTATTTTTTTTTTATGTTAAGAATTTGGTTATAACTGTGAAAAAAAAAATTTTGAAATGTGTTGAGTTATGGATAATATGACAAAAAGGTAATCAAAATAAATATACCAATGATAGGAAATGTGAAGAGTTAGTAAAAGGGAGAAATTATATTATATGAATGAAAGTTATACTGAATATGTTTATGGTATGTAACTTGAGGTTTAAGGCAATGAACTCAAAGTTTGAGTGAATGAATTATAGATATTAAGTATGATATAACATTTTATGAGAATTGGTGGAAATTATACTAAGATAATAAAGAATAAACTATGTGTATATTAAAAGATATTAGAAGTGATTTGTTATCATGATGATTTGACTGAAAATAGATTGAAAGAGAGCAGAAATTGAATATAAGTTTGCTCTTATGGAATTAAGTTATATTTATACTTATATGAAAATTGTGAAATTTCATGATGAGTTAGATTACTTAATCGTTGGTTGGAATTGAACAAGATTGGAACGTGGGTATATTGTGACAGATAGATTAATTGATCTGGATTTGGCTAAGATTATGGATCATTAATAAAATTTAATGTGTATAGTTGTATTAAGAAAATAGGTATTTACATGATAATGTATATGATGTAAATTTTAAAGTATGATTGGACATGAATGAGTGGAGTATAGTAGTTGTTAATCATGATAAGAAGAGAAAAAGATTGGTTATTTATAAAATAAGTTGAAAGATAATGTATTAATATATAAGTTAAGTGAAAAGCATGCTAAAGAAATAACTCCATTTATGAAAAATCAGGATTTTGTTATCTATTGAGGGTGGTAAATGTCTATTTAGACAGTGATTGTAATGAAGGGATAATTAATGTTCAGATATAAGTCAATGATTTTTAATGTTAAAGTTAAGAGAGTAATTATACAGAAGGTGGTTGATTCTAAAGAGGAGAGTTGAAGTTATATAATTTGATGATATAATGACTTAAGCGTATAATTAACTTCATATGGAAGTTAAGATGGTATAGTATTATGAATGGATTACAATTATGCTAGATAATTTCGAGGACGAAATTATTTAAGGGGGAGAGAATTGTAATATCCTCATGTATACCTTAAAAGTTTTGATTATGTTATTGTTATATATTGGATTGAATATATGTGTTAAATTACAAGAGAAAAGAAGTTGGGAAAAGAATGTATAGGTATTTGTGTTTTGAGAAGAAAAGAGGGTGTAGAGAGAAGTGTATATGTTGTTTATATGGTTGTATAACTAACATATACATTGGTCAAAAGGGTTGGTCAATACAAGATGATATTTATTTGTGGCATGTGAAATTACATATATGGGTATATATGAGACAAAAGATTAATTAAATGGATGAAGGGCATGGAGGTAATTTTCTTTGGTTAAGTTGCATGGTGGAGATTAAAAGAAGAAAAGTGGTTGACTTGTTGGTATTTTCTTCTTTCTTTCTTGAAAAGTGGTTGACTTGTTGCTAGTAGCAGAAATGGTACTGGATGGTTCTCGCTGGCTCTCTTAAGTGGGAGGTCAGGGGTTCGATCCAGGGAGGCGACTCCTTAGGGAGCCAAATAAACAAATCCTGCTGGGTGGGCCGCGAGGGCTGTCCAGTACTGTAGCGGTCGCTTGCCTCCTGCGGACTCCGTGCCCAGGTGGTGAAATGGCCGGGCCGTAAGCCACTAGTGGGCCGGGCAGCCGACCTGGTCGGGGAGGGTCGTTACAATCTCCTTCAATTTGATCTTAGAACTCAAAACCTTCTTCTTGCTCTCTTGTCTTGATAATGGCCGGCCACCAAAGGAGAAGAAAAGAAAATGAAGAAACAAAGTCAAACTTTTCATCTCTTTAAACCTCCACCAAGCATTCCAAAAAGAAAATTACTTAAATACCCCCATCTATTTGTTTTAACTTCCTTTCACTTACATGCCCTTTTTAGTAATTTCATAAATAACCAAAATAAATATCTTCTTCCTTTGACCATCCATTTGACTTGTGTATATGTTATATATATATATATATCCATATATACAACATATACTCTCCTTTTTAAATTATTTTCTCTTTCCAATAACATATACATTTTAATTCAAATAAAACAACAATTATACTAAAACTTCTAGGCACATTTTGGGATATTACAATTCTCCCCCTCTAAAAAGAAATTTCGTCCTCGAAATTACCTGATATTATGTTTGAAACAGTTGAGGATACTGATATTGCATTGCTTGCTCGCTCTCCCAAGTTGCCTCTTCTCTCCCATGATTCTTCCATAGAACTTTCACCAATGGTACTTTCTTATTTCTCAATTCTTTCACTTCATGTGCGAAAATAGCAACTGGTTCTTCTTCAAATTTTAGATCCGAACTCACTTCAATGGATTCAATTGGCAAGATATGAGATGGATCCGATCTATACCTCCGCAACATAGAAACATGAAATACATTATGGATTCTATCCAACTCATGTGGCAAAGCAAGACGATAAGCAACTGGCCCAACTCTTTCTAGAATTTCATATGGTCCAATAAAACGAGGACTCAGCTTCCCTCTACGACCAAATCTCAATATCTTTTTCCAAGGAGACACTTTCAAAAATACTTTATCTCCAACATCAAATTCTATGTCTCTTCTCTTCAAATCTGAATAAGATTTCTGTCGATCTGAAGCTGTCTTTAACCGATCCCGAATTATCTTCACTTTCTCTTCAATTTCTTTAACCAAATCAGGACCAATTAATTTGCCCTCTCCAATTTCATTCCAACATAGAGGCGTTCTACATCCTCTTCAATACAATGCCTCAAATGGTGCCATGCCAATACTGGTTTGATGACTGTTGTTGTAAGCAAATTCTACAAGTGGCAAAAATCTGTCCCAACTTCCAGAGAAATCAATGACACAGCTTCTCAACATATCCTCAATAATCTGTATCACTCTCTCTGACTGCCCATCTGTCTACGGATGAAAAGCAGTGCTAAAATGCAATCGTGAACCCAAAGCACCATGTAAACTCTTCCAAAATCTTGAAGTAAATCTAGGATCTCGATCAGACACCAAAGAAATTGGAACTCCATGCAACTTCACTATCTCACTAATATACAGCTCGGCCAACTTCTCAAGTGAATATTCCATCCGAACCGGAAGAAAATGAGCTGTCTTTGTCAACCTATCAACAATCACCCAAATAGCATCATGCTTCCTCTGTGTCAAAGGTAAACCAGACACAAATCCATTGTCACTCTCTCCCATTTCCATTTAGGCACTGATAAAGGTTGAAGCAACCCTGTTGGAACTTGATGCTCAGCTTTCACCCTCTGACAAGTGAGACACTTGGATACAAACTCCGCTATGTCTCTTTTCATACCTGACCACCAATAATGCTGTTTCAAATCATGGTACATCTTTGTATTTCCCGGATGTATAGCAAAAACCGACTGATGTGCTTCTTCTAAAATAATCTTTCTCAATTTAGCATCATCAGGAACACACAATCTATCCTTAAACCAAAGGCTACCATCACTTCTCACAAAGAAATCTCGGCTCTCCCCGTTTTGGCAATCTGAAATAATCTTCTGAATTTTCTCATCTGTCAATTGAGCCTCCTTAATCTGATCCAACAATACTGGTCTCAATTGCAACTGAGCCAACAATGCACCATCATCACATGCTTCAAAACTAGTATGTAATGCTCTCAACTCAACAAGCAACGAGAGCGAATAAACAGCCAAACTTGCCAGAGACTTCCGACTCAAGGCATCAGCAACTACATTCGCCTTACCAGGATGGTAATCAATCAAACAATCGTAGTCTTTAATCAGTTCTAACCATCACCTTTGTCGAAGATTTAGCTCCTTCTGAACACCCAAATATTTCAAACTTTTATGATCCGTATAAATAAAACATTTCTCTCCATACAAGTAGTGTCGCCAAATCTTCAAAGCAAATACTATAGCTGCCAATTCCAGATCATGTGTTGGATAATTGAGCTCATGCGACTTCAACTGCCGAGCAGCATAAGCTACAACTTTACCCTCTTGTACCAAGACACATCCTAAACCATTATGTGAAGCATCACTATAAATTACATAAGGTTTATCTTCCACGGGTAAAGTAAGAACAGGTGCTTGAGTCAACATTTCTTTCAACTGATCAAAACTAGCTTGACACTGATCTGTCCACACAAATCTAACTCCCTTTCGAAGTAATCTAGTGAGTGGAGTAGCTATCGAAGAAAAACCTTTCACAAACCTTCGATAATAGCCTGCCAAACCCAGAAAACTTCTAACTTCAGTCACTGACTTTGGTGGACTCCAATTCAAAATGGCCTCAACTTTACTCGGATCAACTCTTATACCATCTGTTGAAACTATATGACCGAGAAAAGTTACTTGGTCAAGCCAAAACTCACACTTTGACAGCTTAGCATACAACTGCTTCTCTCTCAAGATCTGTAATACCATTCGCAGATGCTTGTCATACTCCTCCTCATTACGCGAATACACCAAAATATCATCGATGAAAACCACCACAAACTAATCCAGATAGGGCCTAAACACCCTATTCATTAAATCCATGAAAGCTGCAGGTGCATTCGTCAATCTAAAAGGCATTACCAAGAACTCATAATGCCCATATCTTGTGCGGAAAGCTGTCTTAGAAACATCTTCAGCTCTAACCCTCAATTGATGGTACCCTGATCTCAAATCAATTTTGGAAAACACCGCTGCTCCCTTCAATTGATCAAAGAGATCATCAATTTGAGGCAAAGGATACTTATTCTTGATAGTTACTTTGTTCAATTGCCTATAATCGATGCACAATCTCAAAGTACCATCCTTTTTCTTCACAAACAACATAGGAGCTCCCCACGGAGAAATACTAGGGCGAATAAACCCTTTATCCAACAACTCCTGCAACTGCACCTTCAACTCTCTCAATTCAGCAGGTGCCATTCGATATGGAGTGACAGAGATGGGAGTGGTACCAGGCAACAAATCGATACCAAACTCAACCTCTCTCTCGGGGGGTAACCCTGGCAACTCCTCAGGAAACACATCCTGAAAATCTACAACTGTGGTTATATTATTAAGTTGAGAACCCGCTACTCTAGTATCCATCACATGAGCAAGATAAGCATCACACCCCTTTCTAATCAACCTTCTAGCTGTTACAGCTGAAACCAACAAAGATGCAAGTTGTCTTTGCTCACTGGATACTAATATACTTCTACCATCACCAGTTCTCAAAGTAACACATTTCTTTTGACAATCTACCACAGCTCCATGGTTAGACAGCCAATCCATGCCTAAAATCAAATCGTATTCTTTAAAATGCATTTCAATCAGATCACCAAGAAACTTCTCACCTTGCACCCCAACTGCACTATCACGGTGCACCTTACTAACAACCACACTATGTCCTAAAGGATTTGTCACCAAGACATCAAATCCTAAGGACTCAAAATGCAATTCAGACACAGGCAAGATAGATGCACTAATATATGAATAAGTAGATCCTGGATCAATCAAAGCAAGTACTGAAATGCCAAATAAAGAAAATGTACCAGCTATAACTGCTGAAGCATCTGGCTGCCTCTGTATCACATACACCCTCTGAGAAGATCCGTCTTCATCTGGCCTACTGCCTCCGGATGATGATCCTCCTCTCTGACTATACCCGGATCGACCATCCCTACTAAAACCTCTGCCTCCTCGACCACCTCTGCTGACACTGGGTCGAGAGGCTGCAGACTTAGCCTGCCTGTGCTCCTGCATCTCAGGACACTCCCTAATAAAATGATCAGGCGATCCACATCGAAAACACACAGCTGATCCACTATATTTCCAACAAAAACCCCCATGTCTTCCACCACACTGAACACATGGATCTCTAAACCATCAGAGTTGGAGCATTAGCTATAGAAGGTGTAGGTCTCGATCTCTGTCTCTGATACTGCACTGACCTACCTGGCTGTCTCTGACTCCTACTGATTCTCAGAACAAAACTTCCTCTCCCCCTCTTCACAGATGAAGACCCTGCCTCAAACTGGGGTCTCCTAACCCTGGTCTCCTCCTCAGAAGCAGCTGCTGCAATGTTCTGCGCTCTCTCAACGCTCCTAGCTGCTACAACAAGCTGAGAGAAATCCTGGTACCGAGAACCAGCCACGATGCACATGATAGAGGGCCTCAATCCCTCCTCAAACCTTCTGCACCTATCTATTTCATCATAAATAATTCCCCCAGCATAACGACTCAACCGGATGTATTCAATCTCATATTCCGTCACCGTCCGATTGTCTTGCCTCAAACTCAGGAATTCCATCTTCTTTAAATCTTTATACTCCTTCGGAGTATATTTCTGTTCGAACTCCCTCAGAAAATCACTATAAGATAGTGTAGGTGGATCATCCATAGCATGAGGGACAGTCTTCCACCAATCATAGGCATCTTTCTGAAGGAGGGATCTGGCATAGTTAAACTTCTCATCCGAAGTGGCTTGCAACTGAATGAATATCGTCTGTACCCTATCCAACCACTGCTCAGCCACTGCAGGGTCGGTAGTGCCTAAGAAATCTTTAGCCCCATATTTCCTCAACTTTTCATAATGTCTTACCAGCATCTGAGGCTGTGGTGGTGGTTGCACTGGAACTTGTCTAAATAGTTCTACCACATGCCTCAACCAACCCGACGGACCCTCCTCTGCAGCTGGTCTCTCTGGCACAGAAACAGGTGTCTCACTAACTCTGTCAACTCTAGCTCCATCTCTACTCTCTCCTGGAGCTACACTCTCAGCACTTCCTTCTACAGTCTGACGTGAATGGGACTCCATTACTACTTATATCTGCAAACACAGTAGAATATTCCTCATTAAAGATCAAAGACTGCCATACCAAAACATGTATTTTATTCAAAAACCAACTTTTAAAATCAAAATATTCTTTTTCTTACAATTCACCTAGGTTGAGAATCTTAAACCTAGGCTCTGATACCAAAAATTGTAACACCCCTTCCTGACCTACGTGTGTAAGCTGAGTAGAGGCGCCACACTAACCTAATGTTGCTACCACTTTTACTTAGTCAAATTTTAGTTCCGATTTTTACAGAAATTTTGCCATAGTTTCGCCTAAAAATTTAATCCCAAGTGTCGATAACACTAGTTTTTTTCTAATTTTTGAAAACATTTTTACATAAACCAATGCAAACAAAATCATTCTCAGTACACTTCCAATAAATCCCCCTTATAACCTCAACTACAACCTGCAAAAAGGATTTACACTTCTAATATAAAATAAAGTAAAGGTTTATTATGAAATACAGTAGATAAAATATTTGTTCACTATGCAACGGAAAGTAACAATATTTACAAATTCATATACATCAAAACTCAAGTTTTACAACACATAATATTTATACATGTTTGGCAGTCAGTCTTCGATCTTAAAGCCCACTATTCACTCTTCAAAATCTAGGCTCGACTCGGCCTAGAGGAACTCTCTGGTTCTTCCCTGTCACCTGCGCGAAGAATCACATTCGCGCTAAGCCAACGGCTTAGTGGTACAAACTACAGTGCTATGATGCTTTAATGCCATGCTAATGTCACACAGTCAAGATTCAAGATCAATTCAAGAGAATATTATATTTCACAATTTTACATTATTTAATAATTAATCAAAACATTCATGATTCACATTGAAAACAAAGACAAGCATGGGCCCAAAATACACTAATATGTTATTCAAAGTTCAGAGTTACTGCTTTGGTCCATAATCATAATCATCAAGCCCGTAGGCGATATACACATATATATATCTATCCATGGATAGGGTAACAGACCAAGTCTCTTGGACCTCTACTTGGCTAGACTCAAGGAGATCCTCAACCCGGCAAGACTGTTACCAAAACAAGTGTAACAGACCCAGTCTCTTGGACCTCAACCCGACTAATCTCTAGGAGATCCTTAACTCGGCAAAACTGTTACTATTATTCATATATTTCATATGCATGCCGCCAAACCCATAACTCTGAAATCTGAATAACATATTAAGCACACAAACATTTCATTCATCTCTTCATAATCTCTTTCTCAATTCATTTTATATTTCATAAGCAAATTAGGCAACCATGTCTCAATCATCTCATTTGCATCATCATAGCCAACAATCATGGCCTCATATCTCATATGATCTCAAATCACAATAAAGCAACTCTTCATAACATCATATCATTCACATTTCATTTCATCATCACATCTTGCACATTTCACATTTCGTTATATTTCAAATCACATTAATCAATTCATTATTCAAATGGATATAATCAATGGCATTAACACATATTTTACATACTCATCACAACATTCACATTATAACCAAATATGTCTCAAGTCTCAATATCATATGAATGTATGCAATAATGTAGTTTGTACTTACCTTAAAACCAACTCACACCAATCTATACACCTACTCTTCCAAGAATCCTCAACACTTAGGTTAGGGCAATTCAACCTCTTCACAACCTAATCCAAAAGGAATATTAGCAAAATGACCATATGAATAGTAAATTCTGGTTTTACACTCCACTTTATCCTTATTTTGAAAAATTGTATAAAATAATCTACTTGACTAAAAACTCTAAACTTTTTACAGAATTTAGTTTTACATCTTAAAATCATTCCTTTAAAATTTCAGATCAAACTGAACACAAAATCCTGGTCAAATAGTTCACCCAACCAGACTGCCCCAATTGCCCTGCATCCTGGCAGCAGTTCTGAACTTTGTGAATTCCATAAATCAAATTCAATCAATGTGGTTCCAAATTATTTTTCTCAAATACTAGACTCACTAAGCCACAACATATCCAAAATTCAATTGGATATTATTGTTTTATATTTTATTAAAAATCCCGAAAGATAGCTGTCTCAGTTAAGGTACCTGCTGGAACAGGTCTAATAAAAATAATCTTTCCAAAATCATAACCATTCCAAAATCGAATCAACATATTTTTCAGTCATTCTAGACTCATAGAGGCACAACATATCAAAAATTAACTTCAAGAACATTTTTCTATATTTAATTAAAAATCGTACAAGTCATAGCCTTAACTAATTGTAAAACAGAAAGAAATTTCACTAAACACAACTCTTACTCTTCCATCACCAACACCAACCTAACTTCTTATCTTTAATTCCATTTCCAACACATACAAACACACCACAAGCAATCCTAACCATATTATCAACAACACTTCATCAAACTCAAAAATGACTTCAAAAACAACAAGAACAATCAAGAGAGAACTTACCAAAATAATGAAATTTCTTGAAATTCCAACTTGTTTATTTGAAATCTCCTTCAATTTGATCTTAGAACTCAAAACCTTCTTCTTGCTCTCTTGTCTTGATAATGGCCGGCCACCAAAAGAGAATAAAAGAAAATGAAGAAACAAAGTCAAACTTTTCATCTCTTTAAACCTCCACCAATCATTCCAAAAAGAAAATTACTTAAATACCCCCATCTATTTGTTTTAACTTCCTTTCACTTACATGCCCTTTTTAGTAATTTCATAAATAACCAAAATAAATATCTTCTTCCTTTGACCATCCATTTGACTTGTGTATATATTATATATATATCCATATATACAACATATACACTCCTTTTTAAATTATTTTCTCTTTTCAATAACATATACATTTTAATTCAAATAAAACAACAATTATACTAAAACTTCTAGGCACATTTTGGGATATTACAGCCCTAGCTGAGATCATGAAGAATCAAATGACTACAATGTTTGGGAACAATGCCGAAGCATCCGCAAGCACCAAGAAAAAACTAAAACTTCAGATGATGAAAAGATGATTGCTAATATGGAAAAGAAGTTTGAAAAGAAGCTGAAAATAGAAAAAATGTCCAAAGTTGACAAATTATTTGAGTTAGATGAAGAAGTTTCGTACAAGTTCAAGATGCCATCCTTTGCAAAGTTTGATGGAACCAAAAATCCTCACCTCCATGTGAAGCAGTATATCACTGCTATGTAACACTCTTATGCCCTATATATGTACAATATATATTTTCAGCATATGTAAAATACGCATATACGGTATAAAAATGTCACAGACTAATTTAATAAAAATTTTCACATTTCTGTTTTAAGATTTCAAATACTAATATATAAAATAAATAGTATATAAATATTCTTTGCTTGTTATAGGAATCCAAACTAAATATTTTATATGAAAATCTCTGGAAAAAATTCGCCAGAGTTTTGTTTGTAATTTGGACGTTCCCAAAATTCAGCAAAACACAACCTGCATAAAGCAAACACTCCCAATAAAAATCAATTCATCATTTCACCAATACTTCTCAATTTCTCCATATTTTCTCAAAATACTTATATATAGATATATAAATTAACAACACATATAAAATCTCATCTCAACAAATTATTCAAAACATTCTTTACAATTCACATTATATACTTCCAAAAATATATCATAACATATATAATATCAAAATACATTGTAATATCAAATATCTACATGCTGGCAACCGGCTCTGATCTTGATGTACCCAAAAACAACTCTTCAAGCTCAATAAATACAAACCTACACCCGACCAGGTCTAGTGGAACTCTCTGGCTCTACCAAATCATCCATGACACCTGCGCGACTAATTACAATCGCGCTAAGCCGAAGCCTAGTGGTACAAACTTTGATAATAACAATAAAACTCAATACAATGCCAATGCACAATGCATATAGATGTCACATCATTCTACTTTCTTATATTTTTCAAATATTTCATAATCACAACTCATAGCATTATATTGCTCAATTGTATCATAATTCATAATTCACATTAAACCAGTGACAAGCATGGGTCCAAAAAGGATCTAATATGCTATTCAAATTTCAGAGTTACTGCTTTGGTCCATAATGACACCATGTGTCTAGCCCCGTAGGCAATATATCCATGGATAATGTAACAGCCTCAGTCTCTTGGACCTCAACCTGGCTAGACCCTTAGGCCCCAGTATCTTGGTCCTCAACCCGTCTAGACTGCTACAGTTTTTGTGGCTTAAGACCCAGTCTTTTTACCCCAAAAACATTATATTTATCAGCTACCCTGGCTTACGACCTAGTCTTTTCACCATTCCAGCGTTTAGCTTGTAGGCAATCATAGGCATGCCGCCAAACCCAGAACTCTAAAAATTGAATAACATACTAGGCACATAATTTATTAAAATATTTCTCATTATCAAATTCTTTCATAATTCCTTTATCAAAACTTTTCTCATTTTCTCATGATCAAACTAGGCACATTGCCTTATTATATCATCTTTTTCTCACTATTTTTTTTATGTATTCATTTTTCTCATTATTAATCTCTTTCTCATTGTCACTTATTCAATCTAGGCACATTGCCTTATTTTCACTTTTTTTCTCATTTTTCTCATTTTTCACATCTTTCTCATTTTTCTCACTTTTCTCATTTCTCTCATTTTTATCAATATCAATTCATTTCATTATTCCACATATCTCATTTTTGCATTCACAACACATTACCCAATTATTTTGGATATTTTCACATAATATACATATTTCACATTCTACACAATTTAGCCATTATCAATGGCTTTTCACAATGCATTTAACACATATATGACATTACAAATGTCATAGCACATTGTTCATAGTCAATCAATGAACCAAGTAATTTAACACATTTTTCAACCAAAATGTGTTAAGCCCAAATGTCATGCAAATATAAACAATATATTCAAAGTTTGTACATACCTCTACTAGCAACCCAAAGCAAGATTAACACAACCTCCAATCCTATCCTTCCAACTTGCCCTTCACCACTTGGATGAAGCAAATCAACCTCCCTTAATGCCTATACCAAATATGATCATACATAATCATTTAATATCACATTCTAAGGTATTCTCAACATCAAACCATAATTAAACATCACTCTAAACCAAATCCCAAAAATTAAGCTTCACCTCACTTTAACTTTGAAAAACTATATCAAGCCATTTAAATTAGTGTTTTAAGTTTATTAATATCATTATAAGCATGTTTAAACCAATTATATTAATTAACCACATGCTTATGCTCAAAATCCTAAAATGGCATAACCTTCACCATTGAAGGATCTCCATTTCAACTCAATTCAATTATCATTTCAATCTTATTTCCACCACTTATATCACTAAATAACATGATTTAAGCATTAAAATCAAACAATTAATCATTCTTTGAAAATTCACTTTTCCAAAACCCTAAATCAATACTACCATCTTCAAACTCTGTCAAAACTTAACTAAATCCATCATTTGATTTTAAAATCCATGTTTATGCATCAAAATAACACATTTGGAACCAATTTGTATAATTAAAACTCATGATTTCAAAAATCCAAATGTTTCATAACCCTAAATTCTCTCTCTTCAACCAACTTAACTCAAACTTAACCATTTCTTAAATCCAACTTAAGAATCATTAATAATTAAACAAAATAGCATCTTTCATATGCATTTAACCAATTAAAACACACTCCATTAAAATCTCAAATTATACATAATCATATATTTAGATGGAACTTCAAAATTATAAAGGAAAACTTACTAATTTATGAAGAAATCACCAAAACCTACTTGGTTCTTGTAAAATCCTTGGAAATTGGTTGTTTAAATGAAGCAAAAACCAATCTTCCTCATCCATGGAGAAAACGTCAAAGAGAGAAAGAAGAAAAAGAAAAAAATTCTTTTAAAATTTTTGATTTTTTTTCTCTTTCCTTCATTTAAGACCACATATATATATTTTTATATTATTTTAATTATTTATTTATTTTAAAAATATCAATTTTCATCTTCCATTCAAAAATTATTTCTTTTTAAATTATTTTATTAATTTTTAAATTTTATAAAATATATTTACTAATTTACCCCTCCTTTACTATTTATGTTTTTGTCTTTTTAATTTCTTTCTTATTTAATTTCTAGCCTTATATATATATATATATATATTTAATTAATTATTAATAAATATATTTAATCTTCTAACATCCAAAAATAAATTAACATTGAATTATTTTTATTTACTTATTATTAATTAATTAATAATTACAAAATATCATACTTTTTCATCATCTTCCACTATCTAATATTATTTTATTATTATTATTTTCATCATTCACTTTTTCAACACCAAATTATATCCCACATATATATATATTGTATATTTTATGTATATGTATATATCTTATATGTGTTATTTATATTTCACATATATCATTATGTACATATTTATGTAATGTATATACTATGTCTATGTAATGTATATTTAATTAATATAAATACCCATATGTACAAATAATATTCTTATATACACATCAAATTTACCTTATATGTGTATTAAATATATTAAGTATGTAATATATATATCCAACATATACAATTAATATACCATATGTATATGTTATATATACACTAGGTATATATATTGGTTATGTACAACTTTTATATCTCTAAATACTTATTTAATTACTCCAAAATTATGGATATGACATACTATGCAGTCTGCCCAAGCTACTAAGGCTCAACCTCTGAGGTATTTTATGCTCTCATTAGACCCTATCATCCAAAATTGGTTCAATACCTTAGATGATGGCACACAAAAGAGTTGGGATATGCTATACAAGGCCTTCATCCAATAATATGGATACAATGTCGAGATGGAAGTTGAGTCCATTAGACAAAGGTCAAATGAGAATTTTGTGGACTATGTTAAAAGATGGAGGAATAAGGCTCCTTTGCTGAAGAGAATGCCTGACGAATCCGATCAAATTAGAATGATTGTGAGAGGAGTGTTACCTAGCCTTCGCGAAAGGATGTCTCATACACTCATTTGGGATTTTAAAGACCTTTTACAAGCTGGTCTACAAATTGAAGAGTAAGAAAGAGAGAAGAACTTCTTTTCAACAAGAAGGAACGAGAAAGGAAACTATCAGTCTGGTAACCAAAGCATGCAAAAGGCAATTGGTGTTAATGCTACTGGCCAGAGAGGAAGAAGGCAGTTTTTAGAATTAGGAAAGCCGCTGTCTTGGGTCCTCAATAAGCTACAAAAGAAGAGATTGCTACAACCCTTAAATCCACGTCCTTTGCCCAACCCTCTCCCACCTAATTTTGACACTAATATATTTTGTCAATTTCATCAAATGCAAGGGCACGACATGGATAGATGTGTGAGGTTAAGGCATGAGATCCATAATTTGATTGATAGTGGAAAGCTGCCTGAGCCCAACAAGCCAAACACTAAAGACAATCCATTGACAAGGTTCAATAGAATACCACTACCAGCAACCTTCATGATTGGAGGAGGTTTGCATGAAAGTTTTATCATGTCTTCTTTCCAAGATGTGGATAAAGAAGTAAGCAAAGAAGAAGTGGTGTTTAGCAAAATTGAACAAACTATGGTGGGTAAAGAAGTAGCAATCTATGTTGTAAATGAGTTTGGGATTCAAGCTATAGTGATGACGATCTTGTATCCAAGAAGGAGGAATGGGCCCGAAGAAGATGAAGTAATGAACACTAGATCTGGTAAGCCCTATGCAAGGCCACTACCTAAGGAGGTAGAAGTTAATAAAGGAAAGGAAGTCAAAGTAGAGAACAAAGAAGAGGAAGATGATACTGTGCTTAAGCAGTTGAAGAGAACCCAAACAAGTGTTAGCATTTGGGACTTATTGGCCACTTCTAAGAAGCATCGTGAAACTATGGCCAAGGTCTTGGCTAGCATGCCAATTTCCACCTCCTTAACACCAGAGGAGCTAATTAACTTCATAAAAGTTGAAGGAGTAATGAAATGTGAAGATATTCAAAAGAAGAGTGAAGTTAATATGGGAATGGTATCTTTCTCAGATGTGGATTTACCGAAAGAGGGGAGAGATCACATCCGTCCTCTCTTTATCAAAGTAGAAATCAAATGAAAAAGGACTCCATGTGTGATGGTTGATGATGGGTCCGCTATAAATATTTGTCCACTTAAAATATTGCCAAAGCTAGCTATGTCAACAAGGGATCTCAGCCCAACCGAGGTAACCATTCGGGCTTATGACAATACCAAGAGGCATGCCGAAGGAACTTTCAAAGCTACTATGAAGGTTGGTCCAATTGAATCTATTGTTGAATTTGTTTTTTTGGACATACCTATTACTTTTGCTCTACTTTTGGGACGACCATGGTTCCATCCTCTCGATGGAGTTCCTTCCACCCTTCATCAAAAGATCAAGTTCCCTAACGGAGATGAGATGGTGGTCATCGAGGCCGAAGATAATGAGGTTGTTAATGCTCTAATGATAGAGAGGCCTCTCAATGGTTTTTAAGTAGCTGCAATTTCTGATGATGAAGTAGTGGACTCTAAGGTCTTGTACTTGATGAAGAACATGAGCTACCTTCCCGGAGCTGATCTTGGAAAGGGCAAGGCTGGGTGACAAAGCTTCCAGATTTCAAAACTCAAACTTCCAAGAAAGGGTTAGGGCATGAAGAAGCCAACAAAGATGTCTAACCAAAGAAGAATGAGAAGATGAGCTTCCCACCACTTAAAGAGATCTTTGTCAAAGCTCCAAATGTGGGACCACTCTAAGGAAAACCCAAACCAATCATGTTCATAGGAATGTTGATCCTGGGTTTTAAATTTTTGTTGACATTGCCAAGATAGTGGAACAAGTGAAGAAAGAGTTCACCCTGCCAGCCGACAAGGAGCCCAATCCAGAAAGGAAGAAAGAAGTTGTCCTAAAAGCCGAGAAAACTCCAGAGGAGATAGCTACCCTGGTTGAAGAAAAGTTTGAAGATGTCCTGCTTTATGATTTTTAGAACAATGACAATGATTTTGATTTTAATTTTAATTTGTCTGCTTTGTATGAGGATGATGATGTTTTTTTTAACAAAATGAATTCAATAAAGTTTGATTTTGCTTACTTGTGTGATGTTTCTCCTGATGGTTGCATATATTTAAATAGTGGGTACATGAGCATCTTTAATATTAACTCTGTTGATACACAATCATTAAATTTGGGAACAACCAAAAATCCTAAAATATTAGCATAGCATCCGATCTTACTCCTGATGAGAGAGAGAGATTTGAAAAAATATTTAAAAAATATGAAGAAGTATTCACTTGGTCTTATGAGGATATGCCTGGAATAGATCGAGACATAGCCGAACATCTGATTTCTACTTACACTCGCATGAAACCTATCAAACAAAAGCTTAGGCATTTGAGGCTAGAATGGGCTGAATTGGTTAAAGAAGAAGTCACTAAACAAATACAAATAAAGTTCCTTGAAGTGATAGATTATCCAGATTGGCTAGCCAACATAGTACCTGTGCCAAAGAAAGATGGAAGAATTATGGTCTGTGTGGACTATAGAGATTTAAACAAGGCTTCCCCTAAAGATGATTTTCCTTTACCCCATATAGATATTCTCATTGATAGTGCAGCCTCTAGCGCGCTACACTCATTTGTAGATGGATTTTTCGGAAACAACCAAGTATTAATGGCCCAAGAGGATAAAGCCAAAACTTCTTTCATTACTACATGGGGTATATTTTGTTGTAGGGTAATGTCGTTTGGGTTAAAGAATGCTGGAGAAACCTATCAAAGGATGGCCACCACATTGTTTCATGATATGATGCACAAAGAAGTTGAAGTGTATGTTGATGATATGATGGTAAAATCAGATACAAGGGAACAACACTTCCAAAACTTAGAATTATTCTTCGATAAGGTAGTGAAGTATAAGCTAAGGCTCAATCCGAAGAAGTGTGTGTTTAGGGTTACCTCAGGCAAATTGTTGGGACATGTGATTGGTCCAAATGACATTGAGATTGACCCTAACAAAGTTAAAGTAATCAAGGATATGCTAGCCCTTAAGACGGAGAGAGAAGTTTGGGGATTCATTGGCAAATTGCATTACATTAGTAGATTTATAGCAAAGCTCACCACAATCTGTGAACCTATCTTCAAATTGCTTAAAAAGAATTAGCTGGTCCTGTGGATTGAAGACTGTCAAAAGGCCTCTGAGAGAATAAAGGAGTATTTACTAAATCCACCTATTTTGAAACCACCTAAACCCGGTAAACCCTTGTTACTATACTTAGCAGTAGAAGAAAAGCCAATAGGAGCCATGCTAGCCCAAGAAAATGAGTCGGAGATTGAGCACACAGTTTACTATTTGAGTAGAAAGCTCCTACCTTATGAAATTAAGTATAGTATCATTGAAAAGACCTGTATAGTTGTGGTTTGGTCTTATAAGAAGTTGCGACATTATTTCCAATCTTATAGTGTACAAGTAATTTCCAAGTTGGATCCAATGAAATACTTAAGGGAGACCCTTCTTTGATTGGAAAGTATGGGCAATGGTTGATAATATTGGAAGAATTTGAAATTAAGTATGTAACCAGGAAAACAATCAAAGGTAGAACAGTGGCAGAATTCCTGGCCCAACATCCATTACCGGATAGAGAAGAGGTAGTCTTGGAATTTCCAGATAAACATTTAGAGGCCACAGAAGTACAAGGATAAAAAATGTATTTTGACGGAGCAGTGAATAGGAAAGGAGCATATTTGGGAGTCATACTAAAATCACCCAAAGGGGAGCTTATCCCTTTAGCCAAGAAGTTGAAATTTAGGGCAACCAATAATATGGTGGAATATGAAGCATGTATCTTTGGTTTAGAAACCCTAATAATTATGAAGGTGGATAAGGTGGAAGTCTTTGGCGATTCAATGCTAGTAGTATCCCAAGTAAATGGAGAGTGAGAGTTGAAAGAAGAGAAATTAAAACCATACCACCATTACTTGACCATGATGAAGAAGAACTTTAAGGAGCGCAGGTTTATACACCTACCAAGAGAAGAAAACTAAATGGCTGATGCCCTAGCCACATTGGCTTCGGTATGGGAAAATCCTGTTAACTTATTCCTTAAGCCTCTAATTTTGACCAGTTCATCAACTCCTTGCTATGAATATGAGACAATCATGAAAACTGATAGAGACAATCATGGAAACTGATACAGACCATGATGAGTGGTATCACACTATAAGATGGTTTTTTGAAGAGAAAGAATACCCATTAGGAGCAACAAAGAAAGAAAGAAGAGCTATAAGATGATGGTCCTTACAATACATCACCTTTCATGGAGAGTTGTATCAAAGATGGCCTGATGGGGTGCATTTGAGATACTTGAGGAAGCCTAAAGTGGAGCATATCATGTCAGAAATACACGGGGAAAGTTGCGGTCCACACATGAGTGGTTTAGCCCTAGTTGAGAAGATAATTTGACAAGGTTACTACTTTGACCATGGAGAGAGATTGTATTGAGTTTGTAAAAAAGTGCCAGCAATGTCAGATGTATGATAATTTGAATCACATGCCACCTGAAGAATTGCATTCTATGTCTTTACCCTGGCCATTCACAACTTGGGGGATTGACATCATAGGAGAAATACATCTGACAGCCTCAAATGGTCACCGTTTTATTGTAGTAGCGGTAGATTATTTTTTAAAATGGGTCAAAGCCAAATCTTTCAACAAACTGGGGGCAAGTCAAATGGCTAGATTTTTTGAAAAGAATCTCATCTACAGATATAGAGTCCTGCACAGTGTGATATCAGACAATGGGGTACAGTTTCAAGGTGCAGTTAAGGACTTATTCTCGAAGTACCAAATCCATTATCACCAATCCTCTTCTTATAGACCAAAGGCCAATGTGCAGTAGAAGCAACCTATAAGACAATTAAGCATATCCTATCCAAGATGACCAAGACATACAGGGATTGGTTAGAGATGCTTCCTTTTGCTTTGTGAGGAACAATTGTGCGAACACCGACTGGAATGGCACCGTTCTCTTTGGTTTACGGGATGGAAGCAGTGTTGCCAATTGAAATTGAGATCAAGTCATTGAGAGTGGCCTTGGAAGCTGAACTGCCTGAGACGGAGTGGGTAGTAAGCAAATACACACAGTTACCTTTACTAGAGGAGAGAAGGTTAAAAACACTGTATCATTATCAATTGTATCAAAGGAAGATAGCTCGAGCCTATAATAGAAGGGTTAAAATCAGAAAACTCAAAGTCGGTGATTTAGTGTTGAAACAATGTAAGCCTAACATATCTGATCCAAGAAGAAAATTTAGGCCTAGCTGGGAAGGGCCATATGTTGTGAAACAAGTCATGAACAAGGGTGCAGTGAAGTTATCAGACATGGACGGGAACGAGTTTAGAGAGCTAGTGAACATTGACAGGTTGAAGAGATTTTATGTATAAAAACAAAAGAGCTCGCTAGGTTGAAAACCCAAAAGGGCAGCCTAGGCAAAAGTTAGAGTAGTCCGCTAGTTTTGAAAACTCAAAAGGGCAGGCTAGGCAACAATTAGGGCTAAGTGAGAGAAAATCATCAATTAGAAAATCCAAAAGGGCTAGTTGGTAACAAGAGTGATCTTGTGTATGCTGGCTTTATATTTGGTTGTTCCCTAATTTAATAAAGCATAATTAATATTAAAATTATTCTATGCACATTGTTTTAAGTATTTGACCATATATGGATAAAATAAATAAACACATCAGCAAAAGGTGATGCAAATTATAAAAGGAAAAGAAACATCTCTTGTTATTACTTTTATTATTTTTTCATCCTAACAATACTCTTTCTAAAGAAATTGACAAATGTAAAATCTATGGCAGACGATAAGTGTAGTGTGCAGGTCAGCTTTGCTTCAGTCGATCCAAGTAGGCTTCAGTCAGACAAGGCATGTCCAAACCGGGAGTAAAATCAGAATCTCGAGACTCAGCTCCATACTAACGATCAAGCCGGCGAGGATCATAACAAGTACCTCGACGAATAGCAGCAAGAGGAACATACATCAAGTACGTTCAAATGGTGATACGAGAAATCTTTCACCAAGGTACTAACCAACGGATATTGACTTCAGCACGAGAATGGATCCATTCCACCCAGTCAGCATATAAAGAAGCAAGGTGGAGTAGTTTCCTAGTAGAGTGATGTCACGGCAGATACTTGGCAAAATCCATAGATGGAGTATCGAGCAAGCAGAGATGTTTCTGAAGCCAAGAAAAGAATTAAAAAAAAGGGGTCCGCTAAGTTGAAAACCTGCAAGGGCGGCTTAAGCAAAAATTAGGACAGCTCGCTAGTTTCGAAAACCTATAAGGGCGGACTAGGCAAACATTAGAGCAATAATAATAAAAAAAAACCTAAATTGAAAATTTGAAAGGGCAATTTAGGTAATTATGTAAAGCAACAATGGACTCCCGACTAATTTTCTTGATGATCTCGATTTAAATTGGTCCGATCCAACTAAAGTCTCAGCTAAGATTACGGGTATCGACGACAAGCCTCCTATCACTTGGTCCATGATATCCAATAATCGTGGATCAATATCGCCATCAGAAGAAACAAGCAAGAATTGGTCAATCAAACATAGACAAAGCATACATCCCCATACCTTAGTAGGAGACAAGTGAGAAATGCAAAAGTCAATTAAAGGACCAAGCATAATCTTCTCACCTCTCATCAACTGTAGAACTTCGGGCTTTGAAAGTTGAAATAACATTTACATCTTTTGTTAAGTCTTGGAAATCAATATAGGTAAGGCCATTGGTTAATTGCTTGGATATCTAAGGATGGCCTCAAATTCTTCAATCATGGGACATATCTCAAAGCCATTAATCTCAAATGTCCTAGAATTCACATTCCAAAAAGAAGCCATGACATGTAAAAAAGAATGGTCCAATTTAATATTTTGAAAACACTTAAAAGTATTAATTTTAGACCAAGATATTTATTCTCAGTGAATGGCATTCATATTTTTAAATAGACCTTTTATTTTCTTCAAATTGAGTTCGGTCATTGTTGACTATTGAAGGGAATTTGGAATTGTTAAAAGGAATTTTGATGCTGAAATTAAAAATTCATGGAAAATTTTCTGGCTTCTGTATGAGGTCATGGCATGGAAAGAGATTTAAATAGGATGATTGGCTATTCCAAAATTGAAAAGGAATATCTTGAGACCGAGATGCGTAAGGATAAAAAATTAGCGACGAAACGTTTTAAGTTGCCGTATTGCCTTTGGTTTTGTAAATTAGTGCTACCGTGAAAATTTTGAATGTGAAGAGGAAAGACCAATAATTATAGCGTAGAAATAATAATAATGATAGAAACCAAAAAAAAAGGAAAAAGAGAAAAAAAAAAAGAAGAAAAAATTTTAAAAGTCAAAAGTTATAGTAAAAGTGCAAATTATATATCATCATTATTATTTTTATCATTGTTTTTATTATACAATAATGATAGATCACTGAGAATGAGGTGGTGGATCATGATCAAACAAAGCCCTAAAAAAGTCATTGCCTGTTTGAGGAGGGGGCATATCACCCATCTCGAGTCCGCCCGAAGCAGGAGCACTTGAACCTCTATTATCTTGGAATTTAGATCTGCAACGGTCCTCATCAGAAGTAGACGACAGAATCTCATGGTCATCATCTTGGGGTCCTCTAGATGAAGAAGCATCAGGATCTCTCATCCCCTGAAATTGGAAGTCTCAAAAATCTTGCTCTGACTGGTGATACAATTTTTCAAAATGGGCAACCTGTTGTCTACTAGTAGCTAACTCTTCTTGAAGATTCTTGTTTTAATCCTCAAGCATCCACTGTGAGCTAGAAAGAAAAAGGTAAGAGAATACATAATCATGCATACATGTAGCATAAATCATCATGGAACAAGATAACCTACCAAATAATTCATATCAACACCCTGTGGATGAGATGGCATCTCCGGTTGATTAGAATGAGCAAATGGAGGAGTGGTAAAGGAAAGTCCAGCCTCATGGCCAAATGAGCCGGCAGCCTACAATAAGCATTAAAACAGTCAAAACAAGTTAAGAAAGAAGTAATTACAATGGCAAAATGGTAAAAGTTTACTTGAGAGGTGCTAGCCCCGAGATGCAGGACGAACCCTCTTCCCTCTCCGTGATACTCCTCTTCATCGCTATCCTCCTTTTCCTCGGGAATCTCCCGGACGCCAACAGGAGATACATCAAAGTTTAAGAGTCCTACTCGAATAAACTGGGTATATAATGCACCTGGTGGATAGAGAAAGGTTTCAACATCATAACCGTGTTGAGCTAACCACCACGCATTCTCCGGCATTGATGCGATATTTAAAGTATACTTCGGGCAACTTATCAGGATCCTCTGCCTCTTGGGACCAAGGAACCACTCATACACTCTCTCCCCGAGAAACTAGCCACTAGACACAGGGCAGACAATGACTCAGCGAATATGCTGAAAAGGCAATGCGGCATTCATAGAAGAAGTCTAGTTCATCCGCACTTCTGTGTTCCACCAAGCCAAATTGACCTACAAAATGGCATAAGGTAAGTGAACTTTTATATAAATTTTAAAGTATACTAATACTATTTTACCTGGCCCTAGGTTAAGCAACTCAAGAGATAGCGCTGGGTGTGCACATGGTGAGAGCCAGGAACGGCTACACGACCGGACAACCAAAAAGTCAATCTCGGATACCCGACTCTCTCTTGAAAAATGTCAGGCACTCTCACAAGATTATGCTCATATGCCCATACCTACAACAATAATGAAAATCAAATTCATGCAAGTATAAAAATGGAATTGACATTGGTAGAAGAAGAGTACCTCGACAACTACCATGAAACCAACGAAAGACTTCTTATTCCTGCAAATCTTATCTAATCCATGATAGAGATAGGCAAGGCCAGCTTCACCCCAGCTGTAAAGCGGTACCATACTCATGTCAGTAAGGGCCCTCAACACCGACAGATGGATGGAAGATTAGGTACTGCATAAAATACTCGACCAGAGCAGATACAGTAAAAATCCTCGAGCATATTGTTTGGTTGTTTTCCTATGAACCCATCCTTCGTAGTTCATCCAATAACTCCGAATCGGCTCAATTTTTATCTTGAAAGGCCCTTTTAATGACGGTTTCATACTGATTAACTGTTGAATTTCTTCGTATGTCAGAATATCATTGGTAAGAGGGACCAGAAGACTATAGTACCGGATACTAGTTATGGCTATATAATCAACTGGGCCAATGGTCATCTCTCCTGTAGGTAGGTAAAAAGTATGGGTAGTGTCCATCCACCGCTCCGACAATGCTTGAACTACACTCCTGTCAATCGGACACTCCTTAGATGGTAATTGCAAGATAAATCTTTCAAAATCGCAATCTCGGACAATCCATTTTACCCGAGAGGGTGCTACATCATACCATTGTCGGGCTTTATAGACACACCCTCCGCCCCAAATAATGCAACGATCGCGCTAACATAAAGCCAGATAAGTTAACACAAGCTAAGTATATCAGCATACCAGTACCACTGATTTATAGACTAAATTTATTCGTTATGTTCTATTTTTAGTCTATCTATTTACTTGTTTTTAAATTCTTAAACATAGTCCTCTAATTAATTTATGTTTCCTAAATAATAATAAAAAAACACAAAAAAATAATAAATAATAAAATATATAATAAAATAATAAATACATATTTGTGCTGTTAAAATATTAAATTGCATTGTTACCTTAGTTTTTTTATTTGAACTGCGATGAAGCTACATTCCAGCTAGTAGAGTTACAGTTTCATTTTCATGCCGTCGAATAAATTTCAATAACTCAGTATTGGATCGAGGTCCTGATCTCGCTCAACTCTATGCTAAACTCTCTGATTTAACTATCAAAATATGTGAGTGTGGATGAATATGGTAGAAATGAGCCGAGGTTTATATAGAAAAATTGCAAAGGAAAAGACAAAAATAAAAAAGGGAAAACAGTATTCTCGTGAAAAAGAAAAATGAAAAGAAAAGAAAAAAGTAAATATTACTGTTGATAAATAATAAATAAATAGTTAGTGAATAGTTCATAAATAGTGACTACACAGTGAATAAATAGTAAACTCAATTATTCAATTCAATTATTTAGATATTTGCATGTATACGAATATTTTTGCACTTTTAAAATATTTTTACACGTAGGGAGCAAGAAGATATAGGCATGGTAAAAAATATCTACATTTTTTGCAACTTTCTTTAGTATCCTACTGACTACAATCATTTTTTTTGCAGATAACCAAATTATAAATTAAGTCCAAAACTTACCTCGGGTCTAGAACTAAATTACTTTTAAGTCCAAAATTTATCTCGGGTCCAGAACCCAAATTACTCTAGCTCGGGTTCAGAACCCAAAACCCAAAAATTCACCTTGGGTCTAGAACCCAAATTACTTTTAAGTCCAGAACTTACCTCGGGTCCAGAACTTACCTCGAGTCCAAAACTCAAATTATTTTTAAGTCTAGAACTTACCTCGGGTATTTTTAAGTCCAAAACTTACCTCGGGTCCAAAACTCAAATTAAGTCCAGAACTTATCTCGGGTCCAAAACTCAAATTATTTTTAAGTCCAGAACTTACCTTCAGTCCAGAACCCAAATCCTAAATTCACCTCGGGTCCATAACCCGAATTATTCTTAAGTCCAAAACTTACCTCGGGTCCAGAATCCAAATCTTAAATTCACCTCGGGTCTAGAACCCAAATTATTCTTAAGTCCAGAACTTACCTCGGGTCCAGAACTCAAATTCTAAATTCACCTTGGGTCTATAATCTAAATTATTTCTGAGTCCAGAGCTCAAACCAACCTTGGGTACGGAGTCCAATATGGCTCTAAATCCAGTCAAAACATCTCCCTCAGCTACTCAAAACGCGCCCGACACCGATCTGTCCACACGAATCTCACTCCCTTCCAATGTAATCTGGTGAGTGGAGTAGCTATCATATAAAAACCTTTCACAAACCATCGATAATAGCCTACCAATCCCAAAAAACTTCTAACCTCTATCATAGTCTTCGGTGGACTCCAATTCAAAATAGCCTCAACTTTACTTTGATCAACTCTAATACCCTGTGCTGAAACCACATGATAGAAAAAAGTCACTTGATCAAGCCAAAACTCACATTTAGACAGCTTAACATACAACTGCTCTCTCTCAGAGCCTGTAATACAATCCGTAAATGCTTATCATGACCCTCCTCATTACATGAATATACCAAATATCATCAATGAAAATCACCATAAACTGATCTAGATAGGGTCTGAATACCCTGTTCATAAATCCATAAATGCTGTTGGTGCATTCGTCAATCCAAAGGGCATCACCAAGAACTCATAATGTCCATACCTCGTGCGAAAAGTTGTCTTAGGTACATCTTCATCTCTGACTCTCAACTGATGGTACTATGATCTCAAGTCAATCTTAGAGAATACTGCTGCTCCTTTCAACTGATCAAAGAGATCATCTATCTGAGGCAATGGATACTTGTTCTTGATGGTCACTTTATTCAACTGTCGGTAATCAATGCACAATCTTAAGGTACCATCCTTCTTCTTCACAAACAAAACGGGCGCTCCCCATAGAGACACACTAGGACGAATGAACCCTTTATCCAACAACTCCTGCAACTGCACATTCAACTCTCTCAACTCAGCAGGTGCCATACGATAAGGAGTAACAGAGATGGGAGTGGTACCAGGCAACAAATCGATACCAAACTCAACCTCTCTTTCAGGGGGTAACCCCGGCAACTCCTCAGGAAAAATATCTAAAAATTCAGCAACTGTGGATATACTGTCAAGCTGGGAAGTCACTACTCTGGTATCTACAACATGAGCAAGATAAGTCTCACATCCCTTTTGAATCATCCTCCTAGCTGAAACAGCTAAAACAAACGTGGATGAAAGATGTCTCTGCTCACTAGATACCATCATACTCCTACCATCATAGGTTCTCAGGGTAACACACTTTTGCTGACAATCTACCATAGCCCCATGCTTGGATAATCAATCCATGCCTAAAATTAAATCATACTCCTTGAAAAGGCATCTCAATCAAGTCACCAAGGAACTCCTCATCCTGAACCACAACTGGACTATTTCGGTACACCTTGCTAACTACAATACTATGCTCTAAAAGATTTATCACCAAAATATCAAATCCTAGGGACTCTAAATGCAAATCAGTCACAAGCAAGATTGATGCACTAATGTATGAATGAGTCGACCCAGGGTCTATCAAAGTAAGAACTGAAGTACCAAATAAAGAAAAAATACAAGCAATAACAGCTGAAGCATCTGGTTGTCTCTGCATCACATATACTCGCTGAGATGGCCCTGCCTCATTTGGTCTACTACCTGCGATAGAACCTCCTCTCTGACCAGACCATGTCCGACCCCCTCTGCTAAAACCTCTGCCACCACGACCCCCTCTAACACTGGATCGAGAAGTTACAGTATCTGTGTGTCTATCATCTGGTGGCTCTGGGCAATCTCTGAAGAAATGATCCGGTGACCCACATCTATAACACACTGCTGGTCCACCTGTCTTCCAGCAAGCACCCCCGTGTGCCCTACCATAATGGACACAGGTATATGAAACTGGCCTCTAAACTACTGGAGTCAGAGCACTAGACACAGAAACTGTAGGTCTCGATCTCTGTCTCTGCTGCTGTACTGACCTACTAGACTGCCTATGGCTCCTACTGAACTTTAAAAAAATCCTCCTCGGCCTCTCTTCACATATGAAGACCCTGTCTCACTCTGGGATCTCCTAGCTCTGGTCTCCTCATCTCTAGCAGCTGCTGCAAGACCCTATGCTCTCTTAACACTCCTGGCAGCCGCAACCAACGGGAAAAAATCCTGATACCGGGAGCCTGCAATAATGCACATGACAGAGGGTCTCAACCCCTCCTCAAACCTCCGACACTGGTCAATCTCATAAAAAATGATCAAACTAGAATACTGACTCAACCGAGTAAACTCTATCTCATACTCCGACAAGGTCCTGGCATCCTGCCTCAAACTCAAAAACTCTATCTTCTTTGCATCCTTATACTCCCTCGAAGTATACTTCTGCTTGAACTCCCGTAGAAAATCATTGTAGGTCAAGATTGGTGGATCATCCAGGGCATGTGGAATCGTCTTCCACCAATCATATGCATCCCTCTGCAAAAGAGATCTAGCATAATCAAACTTTTCTTCTAGAGTAGCCTGCAACTAGATGAACACTCTCTGGACTCTATCTAGCCACTGCTCTGCTACAACAAGGTCTGTAGTACCAATAAAGTCCTCAGCTCCAAACTTCCTCAGCTTATCATATTTTTTGTCGATAATTGTGGCTGTGACTGCGGCTGCAGTGGTGGCGACTGCTGAAATGGAGCCTGCCTCAACAGCTCCACCATATGCCGTACCCAGCCCGGC
Organism: Garcia nutans; assembly: GCA_947685225.1. Classification (NCBI taxonomy): domain Eukaryota; kingdom Viridiplantae; phylum Streptophyta; class Magnoliopsida; order Malpighiales; family Euphorbiaceae; genus Garcia; species Garcia nutans. Next base: position 9,262,349 of record CANTUV010000013.1, read on the forward strand.
GGATTCTCATCAACTACTGGTCTCTTTGGCACAAGAGTAGGTGCCCTCCAGCTATCTCAACTCTAGCTTTATCTCTACCCTCAACAGGAGCTACACTCTTTGCACTACCCTCTGCAAACTGACGTGTCTGAGATGCCATAACTACCTATATCTGCAAATACAGCAGAATTTGCCACATCAGATATCAGAAACTGCCAGTGCCAATGCATGTATCATATTTAAAAACCATATTTAAAAATCTCAATTTTCTTTCTCTTACAACCCGCCTAGGTTGAGTCCCTCAAACCTAGGCTCTGATACCAAAACAAATGTAATACCCTTATACCCAATAAACGTACACTACATACACCAAATATATGTAATATATGAATATAGGATATAAGAATGTCACAACCCATTTTAACAAAACAAATCTTCAATTATAAAATCTGTATAAACTTAAAATATTTAACTGATATCATATAAATAATAGATAAAATATTACTTGCTAAAACACATATATAACTTCATTACCAAAGGTTTATCCAAAACATTTTTGATAGTTTGCGAATATACATATATATACATCAAAATATAACATAATATACATGAAATCAATATGTACAAAAATATAAAATATATATATGCTGGCAATTTATCTCTGATCTTGAGATCCAACAATCAACTCTGCACTCAAGATCTCAAGCCTAGACTCGACTCGATCTAGCTGAACTTTCTGGCTCAACCGGATCTACCCAGTCACCTGTGCAATGAATCACAATCGCGCTAAGCCAAAATCTTAGTGATACAAACTTTGATAACAATATAGTTCAAATTTAATGCCAATGCACAACACATAAGGATATTATATCTCATAATATTATATCTTAATATATTGCTTAATTATTCCACAATTCATAATTCACATAAAAGCAAACACAAGCATGGGCCCAAAAGGATATAATATGCTATTCAAATCCCAGAGTTACTACTTTGGTCCAAGATAACAGCATTTGTCTAGCCCCGAAGGCAAATCATAATCATAATGAGGATTACCTCATATGTAACATCCCAATTAGGCTTCAAGGACTAGGCCCAACCCAGCTTCAAGGGTCTGCTACATCATGTAACATCCCAACTAAGCTTCAAGGACCAAGCCCAACCCAGTTTCAAGGGACTGTTACGTCTTAGGCATGCAGCCAAACACAAAACTCTGAAAATTGAATAACATACTAGGCACACAATTTTTTCATAATTCCATTATCAAACCCTTTCTCATTTTGTCATGATCAAACTAGGCACAATACCTCAAATATCTCACTTATATCAATATAGCCATTACCAATGACTTTACATACCATCTTTAATGTATACACAATAAATTGCATTACCCATACGTTTTGGGTCATTATTATATTTTGCACATAGTTTACATCATACAAATCATAGCATATTACTCATGTACCAACAATGTAGTGAGTAACTTAACACATTTTTTAACCAGATATGTTAAGTCCCAATGTCATGTAAATATAACCAATTATTCAAAGTTTGTACTTACCTCTAAAAGCAACAAACACCACTTTCAACCTCCTCTTCCAAGATATCCATCAACACTTGAATTGGAGTAACTCAAGTCTCTTTAAAGTCTAAACCAAATGTGATTATAAATAATCACTCAGTGATACACTTATAGGTATAAACAAAACCTCTCAACATAAGGATAAGATACACAAAGGAAAATAAGAAAAAGAACTATCTAGGGCAAACTCTACACATGACACGCTCAACAACACGGGCATGTCAATGACCGTGCCCTAAACCCACAATACAAAAGCTTTGACACGCTCAGTGACATGGGTGTGTGTCAATGACCGTGTCCAAAGCTCTGTATTACAGCAGATAAGACACGTCCAGAGACATGGGCATGTCCCTGCCCTTGCCAAAACTCCTACAACTCAGTAGCTATGACACGCTCAGTGATATGGGCGTGTCACTGCACATGTCAATACAACAACATTACAGAAGCTATGACACGCTCAGTGACATGGGCGTGTCACTGTACGTGGCACCAACACTAAAAATAGAACCATCGACATGTCCAAAGACATGGCCGTGTCACCGGGGGTGTCAGGCCAAAAATCCTGATATCAACACACAATTATCACATCCAAAAATTATCTTTCATTATCTTTTCAACTTAATACAAACTCAAACAAATCCATCATTATACCACAAAATACTCGTGTAAACATCTAAACAACTCAATTAAAAAAAAAATACACAATTACAACCATAACTTCACAACTCAAAAGTTAAACAACCCAAAACTCTTATTCTCTTCACCAAACTTAACCTTTTCTTCAATCCAACCCTAAATTCATAGTTAACTTTCCAAAAGAACTTCAAACATACCAATAACAACCATTAACACATACTACACCAAACATCCAATTAACACATATACAAACTTCCATAGAAAATCAATGAAACAAGTTGGAAACTTACCAAATATGAAGAAAATCCTCAAAACTCCAACTTGAACAATTGAAATCCTTCAATTACTTGAGTTAGCAAGAAGCAAATTTCTCTTTTCCTTGGATGGAGGTCGCCGGCTTCAATGGAGAAAGAAGAAGAAGAAGAAGATAATCACCAACTCATCTTTATCCAACTAATCTCCTTTTTAACCACACATTTATCCAACTTTCACTCTCCACCAAGTAAAAGTATATTACTTAATTAATACATAAAAATATCATCTTCCTCTAACCACTTAATTAATATTTTAATAATTAGAATAACATTTGACCCATATTAAAATATTAACTTGTATATATTATGTATATCTACATATATATATATATATATCATATACACATTTTTCTATTTTCACTTAATTATATATATATACTTTTAAATTATTTAATTAATTTTCAAAAATTAATATTTTTTTAAAATTTTGGGATATTACAATTAGTGAGTTGTTAGCCATATTCTTTACAGTGAGCATTTACTTGCTATTAATGACCCGTTATTAAAATCTAGAATTTTAAAATCAGTATATGAGAGCAAAAGAATTAAATGAAAGTTAATGAAAATGAGCAAAGTGTGATGTAAGTGTTTACAAAATTGTATGATAAATGTGAATGTATTATGAAATTTTTATTTTTATTAATAATGTTTTAATCACTAGCTATAAAGTGAATATTTTTTTTTATCATAGTTAATAATATTTTAACAGCTAACTACAAAGTGATTATTTTCTTTTAAATTTAATTTAAAATTTTGAGCTTATTATGAATTAAGTAAGTAATTTGAATTCAATTGATTAAATTAATTATTAATTTACTTTATTATTAAATTGAAGATTTTATTTTTATTTTTTATTATAAATCTTTTCTTTATGTTATAAGTTTGGCAAATTATGAGTTTGTAAGCACCACTAAGTATTGTTTAGTGTGTTAGATTATTTCTGAAGCGCAAATTAGACGAGTATGATAGATCCAGTTGAGTGAATATAGAATTTCAAGATCAATTGCATATCAGAAGATGGTTAATGAAGAGTTTTGTATTATGTATTTAACTTTATTCATATAGCAGTATTATACCTATAATAACAGTTATATAATTATGTTTAACCTAAAGTATTATATACTTTTATATTATGGTTTGAGCTAAAGTTTTATTAAGATATATTAGATATGGTAAATATCTAATGAACTAAATATCTTGATAAAATCAAAGGTATTAATTTAAATTGTGGATGATAGATAACGGATTATTGAAGTTAGATTTAAGGTTGAATGAATGAACTATTGGGAGTATTTTTCTCCTGCAGGTTGTATTTTGATTTGACAAGGCATTGGAAATGCCAAATTTTTGGGGAGACTCTGCCGAAATTTTTACTGACATTAACTTTAATATTTATCTAAAATTAAATGTACAAGTGTATAGGTATAATGTGACATCCTTTGTTAGTTTCTTAATAGGAATGTCAAGGGGGTGTTACAATATGTCCTTTGATAATCAAAATGAGTATAAAATTAGTGGCATAATAAAAGATAGAAGAATGATGAGTTACTTATTAGCGGATAAGAAATGAAATAAAGCTAGTGACTATTATGTATGAAAATAAATCAGAGTTGAGTAAACTATGTACAATATATGAAATAATAGTATTTATAGAGTTATGCATAAGCCAAAGAATGCAAGTAAAAGAAAGAATGAAAGTGTCATAAAGAGAAGTGAAATAACAAAAGTTAAATTGGGAGGTATATTGTTCAATTTATAAATATTGAATTTGGTTTAATTGATTGACTTGTGATAATCTAGACCTAAATTTGATTGTGTTTTTGGAGTATTTAATATTATATACTTGGTTTGAGTGAGTGAAGTTAATATATAAATAATGTTTTTTGAGGTTTTATTAAATATGAAAATGATGGAGAATATTTTCATGGAGATTGTATAGATAGACAACAGCAGTTTGAAACGCACGAGCATGTCAATACATTGACACGACCGTGTCTTTTAATTTTACTTGAAATGGCAGTAGTAAAATAAATCACATGGGCGTGTCCAATCATGAACACGGCCGTGTTGAGTAATTTCTCTTGCGAGAGATAGTAGTGAACTGAAAATACACAGGCATGTCAATACATTGACACATCCATGTCTTTTAATTTTACTTAAAATGGCAGTAGCAGAATAAATCACACGAGCATGTCCAATCGTAGACACAATCGTGTTGAGTAATTTCTCTTGCGAAAAACAATAGTGAACTGAAATGCACGGGTATGGCACCAAAGTACCATGTCCTGGAACTTAAAAGAGTTACAATATTTAAGATGATATAGTGTTTAAACCTTAGTGACAGTTAAGAAAGTAAAAAGCACATCAAAGGAAAATGCTAAAGTATATCACAGAAAAAATATATCGATTGTCAAATATAATTATATTTATATATATACAAGGTATATGTAGTGTATGAGTTATATTTATGTATATAATATCATGAAGAGAAAATGATAATTTATAAAGTATATTGAGTTAGAAAGAATAAACTAATCGAAGTGAGGATAAGTGTATGGTATCGTAAAAGTGCAAATCTCAAAGAAGGAATAAAAGTGTTTTATGGTATTAATATGATAATTATAAAATATTTAAGAACACCGAAATAAGTTGTTTTGGCCAACAATACTATTAATAAACCTAGTGTTCGAATTGAGTGACTAGCCAGAGGGTGGACGTTCATAGTGATATGGGCACTTTATACCATTAGTGGACACTTTGTATCTCTATACAGTAGGCATTCATGCCAATATGGGCCATTGGCCAAATTCTATACAGTGGACATTTACTTGTCATCAGTGATCTGTTATCCAAAACTAGGATTTAAAACTTAGTATATGTGGGCAAAAGTATAATGACAATAAAGCGTATTGGTAATACAATTATAGTAATATATAAATTAAGAATATTGGTATAATGATAGAAAGTGTTGAGATCTAGGAATGTTATATTGAAATGATCCAAAGTACTAAAACATACACACACACACAAACACACACACACACACACATATATATATATATATATATTTATATACTTACAGATTGATTGAGCATGTAGTATTGTATGTATAAATATGTTTATTGAACATGTAGTATTGTAAATATAAATATGTTTATATAAATGTACTCAAAGTATTATAACAAGCGAGATATTATAACATTAATACAAATTGAATATTGAACGAAAATAATGAAAGTGTTCAGAGTGTTAAATGTGTGAAAATGTCTATTATTAAGGAGAAATAAGAGAAACTCATTGAGAATACATGTTTAAAACTACATAATAGAAACGTTATCAAATATAGTGAATTCACAATTTACGTACTATAAGTAACATTATATTAATTTTGCAATGTTTAAGTTTATTAAAATTATTGATTTGATTTCAAAATGTGTATTTAATAGTGTATTGTTGTAAATACTTTTTTTTTGTAATTATTAGTAAAGTATGTGTGTACAAGCACCACTAAGCGATGAACTTAGCATATTAGGATTTTTCTAACTAGTAGATACAGTGAATCAGTGAAAGACTAAGACTTATTGGATAAAGATTTTAAAGATTAATTATATAATGAAGTGGAGTTAAGTTTTCAGGGAGATTTCATATGTGAATTACATGTATATCGTTCTGGTGATTTGATATATTTGAAGGTTGTAAAAATTCAATTAGAATATTTAGAGATTGTATAAGTCGGTTCATGGTGAATGAATTATAAATATATTTGTATATAGTCATTTATAGTTATGGATTGATTAATTTTTAAAGTTTACTATGAATTCTTTAATGAAATTCTTATTGAAGTTATTATAACTGGTGTGATTGCTAGAAGTGTAAAATACTTTTAAGCATATTACAATAACTTTTGAAATTTTTAGGACATATTAAGTGCAAAACCAATTAGATCAAGTTTTTTATTCTAAGTGTTATCCATGTTTTTTGGAATGAAATTACTAAATTGAGCTAGAACAGTGTAAGTGTATAAAGTAGCATCTTCTGATTTTTCTAAAATAGGTTTATCAGGGGGATCGATGTTAAAGTTATTATTTAAAAACTTTATATAGTATTATTATATTACTGAATCCAAACAAATCTGGTTAAATTATAGATTAATCATCAATATGGATCGGTGTTCTGTCTGGTCCAGTTATAAAAACATTCCTCTTTAGTAAAAGACTACTCCACTAAAAAATGATAAGTCATTTGTAAAAATAAATACATAAATAGAAAATAAAAGATTTAGAAAAATTACATGTACAGTAATAATTAGTTTAAATTGAATAAAAAGTTTAGATTTTTCTTTGATTTTTGTAGTAATAATAATTTATTTTGTTTATACTAAAATAGAATTTCTACATATATTATGTGATAGTAAGTAATTATCTCTCTCACAGTCTAATTTATTATATTTAATTTATAATGAGTTTATTATAAAATATATACTAGAATAATTTTTTTAAAATTTTAAATTATTTGTTAATATATAATTTTATTTAATATTTTCAAGTTTAATAATTTAATTTATTAACTATTGTGACAAAAAAAATATCAGTATAAATTAATTATGCTCATGATCAAGTAAAAAAATTATATATGCGTGTCGCAAGGACCAACGACTACTCTATATATAAAAGCCAAGGACTAAGAATTGTTGTGAGGCTTATACATAATCTCTTTTACAAAATTGTTATTTCTCATTTTTCTTTTTTAATTATTTTCTACTTAATTTTAATAATTTATATAAAATTAAAAATTTAATAATTAATAAATTATATTTATGACTTTTAATTTTTTATAAATTAATTACACATTAATATAATTTAATAATATTGATTGATGTATATTATTTTAGAAATTTAAAAAGTTAAAAAAATATAACTCTTAACCTTCATAATAAATTAATTATAAATTAAATAATTTATTTATAATAATAATTTATTTATATATTTTTAGAAATTTAAAATTTTAAAAATAAAATATATCACTTTTAAAATTTATAATAAATTAATTATACATAATAATTCATTTAAGTAATTCATTTAATCAATAATTATTTATAATAATAATTAATTTATATCTTTTTTAAAAATGTTAAGAATATAAACAATAAAAGATATAACTTTTAACCTTCCTAATAAATTAATTATAAGTTAATAATTTATGTAATAATAATATTAATACTAATAATAATTCTAATATAAATAGATAATTATAAATTCTCATATTCATATTTTTATTCCTATTTTCATTAGGTTTTTAATTTCTTTTTCATTGTTTTTTCAATTGAAAATGGAGTCTTTTAGTTGTTAGATCTCCTGTATAAGTTTTGTATAGCTGTATTTTGCTTTTTTAATTTCTTTTTTGGATTTTTCGCTCTTGACTTTCTTTAGGCATTTTGCTTTAAATGACTAGTCTTTCAATAAAATAGTAATTTTCTCCTTAATTAGTATATCTTCACATTGAGAGCTAACATGGAAAATATCCATATCTATGTCTATGTTATATAAAAGTCAAAGAAAATAGAGAATTTATAGGCTCACTTAAGTAAATAAAAAAATATGTAAATTATAATTTTTTATAAATTATTATTATAAAATTTAGACTTTAAAAAGGTAAAATTAAAATTTAAAAAGTTATGAATTTAAAAAGATGATAAATAATTAAATATTATTTATTATTATTTAGAAAATATTATTAATTAAGAAATTAATAATTAATGAGTGAGAATTTTAAAAGTTAAAATTTTTTTATTATAAATATAGACATCTAACAAGAAATTTTAATTCAAAAAATTCTATCACATTCTAATTTATTATATCTAATGTATAATGAAATATACAGTATAATAATTTTTTTATTTATTAATTATTTGTTAATCTATAATTTTATTTAACTTTTTTCAGTTTGTTAATTTAATCTATTGATTGAGGTGATAGAATTATTAATGTCAAAAATTAATGGTGAGCATTATTTTTTTTTTTAAATCACGTCCATATGCCGGGCCAATGACTAGTTTATGTATTAAGTAACTATCTTTGGATATATATACAAATAAATAATAAATAAAATTGCAAATGTAATTTTCAATTTTTATCTTATATGTATGCATTAATTAATTAATTAATTAATAAAAAAAAAGGGAGCAGTTTTGCGCAACTATCAAGTTAACAACATAGCATCGATCAAAGACCATATTTCTGATTCCACATTGGAGTATATGCCAAATCTCCAGCTAGGGTTTGCTTTCTCTTCCTTTTCTCTCATTCTCTTTAAGCTCTGAATCACTCGCCTCTGATTTCTCTCTCTAAGGTACGTCGATCAATTCCCAAATTCCCATTTATTTAATTTTCTACATTGCAATTTCATGGTGGCACCTAGTGCTTCCCTTTGATCATAAATCGATTTTGTTTTTCATTTTACATGATTTATTAGCAATTTAAAGCTTATGATATTTGTCTATGCTTAAAAAAAAAACTGAGTTTGGACAGTTTTGGTCACTGGTGTAGCTGTAATGCAATGGTTTTTTAGTCTAAAAACTAGCTAAGATAAGATAATTGGTGAAGTGTGTTTTGAACAGGACGTTAGAATTGGGTTGGCCTAGAAACAAGATGGTGAGGTCTCACTCCACGTTTGTTATTATTATTATTATTTTGGAATTTCTTTTTCTGGGTGATTACGAATTTTTATTTTCTTTCCCTTACCAATAGAATTATCTTATTGGAGCTTTCAAGCCAGCATGTAGTATTTCCATCACATTTGCAGATGGAAAAACTCGCAAGCAGGTACCTACTAATTTTTTTATGGTTTGCATTGTGTTGCTGATGTAGGAATAATTTAATTTCGGAAAGCAAAAAACAAGAAGTGTGATATTAAACTAAACTGTGGTTTAATGAATTCATGTTTTAGTTATGTCGGGATTGCTTGCAAAGTTAATTGGGAGTAAAAAATTTAATTGACTTGTGGGTGTTACATCAAATCAATTCTTGCATTTTGCTACAAATGTGAATGTTAATATGCTCTGATGTTGGATCATGGTCTGTTATATTCGAGGTTTTTCTGATGTGTCTGATGTTTATGTCTGCTTATAGGTTCCCTTGAAGAAGGAAAATGGTCAAACAGTTGTGGTTCCACTTTTCCAAAGTCAAGAAAACATTGCTGGAAAGGTACTCTGTTTAATAGTATTTTGATGTAAGTTATTGATTATGGTGAAGCATCTTATAGTTTTCCCAGTTGGTATTGTTGATCTGATACTTTGAAAATTTATGATGTCATTTTAGATTTCGATAGAGCCATTTCAAGGGAAGAAGGTTGAACACAACGGCATCAAAGTTGAGCTTCTTGGTCAAATAGGTGAGTTTTTCTTGACTTCTCTAATCTCTACACCCTAAATTTCCAATAAAAGGATGGGCTTAGCATATCTAAAATCCAACATTTTGCTTTGATGTCCTGTTCAGTTCATGCTTTTAATAAATTCTGGCTAATTTGGGATAATATATTGCTGATGGCTCAATAGTGAATGTTTCTGGGACTGCTGATTTTCTTTTTGCTGTATTCAGAATTATAAATAGAAAGGAAGGATGCAATAATGAGGACGATCATAAGATATTCTTGTCTAAATAATTTAAAAGAAAGAAGCAAGAAATGATCAATGAAGCAAAGTTTCTGAATTTTTGAACATCAGGAAAAGAAACCTCTTTAAAGTATATCTATATTCTAATCGAAACTAAAATGATAGTCTATCTTACGGAACTTTGATAAATATATCTGACCTCAAATTAACTTGGCAGTCCTCTCTAGCCTACTTATCCAAATTACATCAAGTTCAACATATCAATGTAGATCTGTAGTCTCGTTTTTAGAACCTTGTTAGCAACAAGTCTCTCAATGTAGTTGGCAAAACTATGCGTCTCAAAAAAAATATCTAAATGTTAATTTCATATTCACCTAAATTAAGAGCAGTGTAAAACCTATAGATGAAGAGAATAAAGATAGTATCTTCGCCTTATTAGGTCATTTCTTTTTCCTGTTGAGGACTTTTTATCGCTCAACAGCCATAAGTTTAGACAATACATTAGCCTCCAAATGAAATTTAGCAAATGGGAAGTATGAGCACTAGAAACATAAATAAGAAATAAATAAAGAAGTTACAAGGGTTTATGACAAAATATACCAGATCGTTTGAGTCTAAAATTTCTATCTAGTGTAGTAAATGACAAAAACATGAGATTCAAACACCAAACTTAATTCAAATCAATCACTCAACTAAGCTTTAATTCCAATCTTCAATTACTCAACTTAGCATTTCATTCTGTCCAGTTTAGGGCTGCATCCAGAGAAGGTTTGGTTTCTCACTTCTTTACTTCTTCATCCCAAGCCTGTTGTGCTTTTTAAAGAGTTATTGGGTTTTGTTTGTATGATAGCTTAAGTTATCTCAGTTGTTAATTACTTTTCTCCTTTTGTTTTTCTCCAATTGGGGATTACATTTAGTGAATTAGAGATTACAGTCAGTGAAGAAGGCCTATGTAATTTCATTCATGAATTATAATCCCATTGAGCTATAGGAATCAGTTCACTTCTTTCTCCATTATCTTCCTTTCTTTCTCTTTCTTCTTCCTCATATTTTTCCCTTCTCTTCTCAGCTTTTTCTTCTGCATCCTCCTTTCTTCTTCACCATCCATTTCTAACAAATACTTTGCACCAGCTACCTCAACCCATATTAATTCTTTTTCAAGGTTATAAAGCTAATTTTTAACTTTGTGGCTGAAGTTGTTCTTTTCTCCCATCATATGGATTTTACGATAACTTGTCGTCCACTAGCCCCACCATTACAACTTGTATGTGCGTAAGACATGCCTAAGGATTTTATAATGATCTATACAAATTGATAGTAATAAATTATCCACCAAAAGAATAAGCTTATGAAAGGTTGCATGACATGTTTCATAACCCTGATAAAGGTGGTAGGAGCATTGGATAATCCAAATGGCATATGGCTACCCATCCATACAATATGTTTTGGGCCTTGAAGTTGCTTTTCCATTCATCTTCTGGCCTAATGTGGATTTGGTGGTTCTATTTATTTGTGAAATGTGCAAAAATGGCTTCCACCAGCTAGAATACTTTGTACTTGAACTGTTTGGCATTTAACTTGTGTCGTTACCTGCATTTTCAGTTCAGTAATTAGTCACTTAAATGCTTCCAAAAGATTTAAGACTGTTGGTTTAGTGAAATTGATAGCAAATATTTCCACTATGCAGAGACGTACTTTGACAGAGGCAATTTTTATGACTTTACTTCACTTGGTGAGTATCTGTTTCTCTATAATTACTTAAAAAATCTGTATGTTCTTTATTTACTTGGGGATTTTACTTATATTATAAATTCTGTATGTTCTCTATTTATTTTACGAACTTTATTTATATTAATTGGAATAGTGAATCCTAGAGTAGAGTAGCCAATCAAATCAAAGAGCCTGTTGACCAACCACCAATCCTACTCGAGTTGTTTTAAAATGGTTATTACTTTATTGTTAAAATCCAGCTATCATTTTTACCAACAGTTGCTGAGTCTAATCTGAAGAAAACATGGCAATAATTTGCTGGATTTTGCATTTAAGCTGAAAAAGGTTGACAGTATATTTTTAGGAGCTTGAATATTTAGTTAGAAAAAAAAATTCTTAGGCCCTACATGGTTCTATTTTTGAGATTGAAGTGCTCTTTGGATCTTGATCAAAAGCAGTCTGGATTTTGTTGGGAATGCTTTTGCTATCTTAATGCAAAAGCTGGACGCGTTTCTTTGAAGCATCCTAGGTTATTTTTGCCAAAAGCAGTTTTAGTTATGTTCTAACAAACACTAATCAGTTATCTATCTGTTGTTATTTTATTATTAACTTTTTGGATATTTTATTATTAAATGAAAAAACAGTCTACCAAACATCTTGTTCTATTTTAGACAGTCACACACACAGACACATAAGCTTGCCTGGCATCTCATTGCTTTTTCTTTTTTTCACAAAATATGTTTTTTGTATTTTCTTCCAATTATCTTTGCTAGAAACTGACCGTTATCACTCATATGTTGGCAGTATATATAATTTCTTATATGCTATAACTAAACCTCTCGCATTGTTTATTTTTCTAGAAATTATGAATTTTTCAGAAACAATAAAGCATCAATAAAATGTATATGTAATACTATTACTGCTCTGACTCTAGGTTCAGTCTGCAGTTTGTTCCTTTTGAATTTATAAGGGCTGACTTGTGTCATTTTCAGTTCAGTGACTTGATTGGTTTCTGAAACATAGATGTTACTTGTGGCACTTGGAGTTGAGAGGAGTCACCAAAACTGAGAAATTTTTATGTCTTATGCTCTCAATTACGATCATTCTCATTATCATTTTTATCATGTTAAGGGTGTAAAAATTTTATAATTTTGTCATTAAGCCAGTGTAAATGATTAATTTTTTGACTTACATTATCAAAGTTGAGACTGTTATCTTGGAAAAGAAAAAAAGACAGATTGGTTTATTTTGTTATGATTCAGAATTCTGTTGCTTGCAGTACGGGAACTGGATGTTCCTGGAGAAATATATGAAAGAAAAACATACCCATTTGAGTTTTCTACAGTGGAAATGCCTTATGAGACATATAATGGGGTGAATGTGAGGCTTAGGTATGCGATTATTTAATCCTAGTCATTTCCTGGTGAATCCTTGTTTTTCCTTTTGTTGAATATTTCTCTTGACGCTTTGTTAGTTTGTTGTGACAAGTCAGGTTCATTGATTTGATGAACAAACTAACTATATACTTTTTTGAGATGTAAAAGGTTAATGTGGTCTTTTAATAGACAACTTATGTCGCAGCAGTTGGCTTATTTGCTTTTTTACAGGTATGTTCTGAAAGTGACTGTCAGTCGTGATTATGCAGGAAGCATCATCGAGTATCAGGACTTTGTGGTAATATTTTTGTTATCTCTGCATCCCTCCTTGAAACACTTACATTAAAACGTGTTCATCCACAGTGGTTAATTCTAACAATTTTTGGGGCATACATAGACTTGTGTATTTCAAAATAAATGATAAAATAAAATAAAACATTTTTTTCTCATTCTTTGCAATATATGAACCATTACTCGGAAAAACAGTATTGGTTTGTTATAGTGCCATATAGAATCCTTATTGTAATATTTAAAAAAACAACTAACCTCTCAGTCTTGATCACTTGGTAATAGCCGCTGTATGTAGAACTATATATTGCTTAGAATAGTAACTCTTGTATCCTATATATGTCACTAACATAGCATCTTTTATTTTGTTCATCATTGTTATGCATCAGGTTCGCAACTACGCCCCACCTCCATCCATCAACAATAGCATCAAGGCAAGTGCTATAATTAACATTTGCAATGTGAACCTGGATATTTTTCTTTCAATTATGGCCAATCTTAAAATCTTAATTGTTGTGGCACTGCACTTCCTTAGCTGTTGTAACTGTTATAACCTGCTCTACAATTCTATCCCAAAATGAAACCGTTGTTTTAGGAAATGCCATGACCCTTGCAGCATTTGTCAACAAACAATCTAATTATTGCCATTGTAACCCTTCACTCCCATGAAACAGCTCACAATTTGCCACTGATCCACTTTTCCCATTCTCATGCCTGCAAACCCATCATCAACAACGCAACAATTTTTACAATCACTCTGGCCATTACCACAATCCAATGCAAGGATACTTCTAATGGCGCCTATCTCACTGTGCCTAGCTTCTATTAAAGAAAGCATTCCAAACAATGTGGTCTCAGACTCACTGAGGTCATCACAATTGTCATATTTATATTTTTCCTTTCACTACTGGTAAGACACATCTTGCATTTTATAATGCTAAAGAAAAGAACTTTCATGATTGAAAAGAACATGAAATTTTCCAGATGGTTTGATAAAATTGGTCCTTTTCTATTCTGCTAAACATCACCCAGCAAGTTAGCTGGATGCTAGAGTTGATAATTTGATACAACTAAAAGAATTGGCCATAATTGAATAATTTGCAAAATTAACCTTTTGGGTACCTTGGAAACCAGATTCAGGCACTGCAGAAGCAGAACAAGCAATCCTTTTTATCATTCTGTATCTTTGGTTTGAATTCACAATAAATCTTGCAGATGGAAGTTGGAATTGAAGATTGCCTACATATCGAGTTCGAGTACAATAAAAACAAGTAAGTGTACTAGTGAGTAGGCTTTCCATCAATCTCCTCTTGATTGTATTTGCTCTTGATTAGGAATCAGTAATCCAAATTGTGGAATATAAAGATCAGTAATTCTGGAGTTGCTGACTTGCAGCTGCTCATGTTATCTAAATGCCTTTACTAGTACTTGGATGTGGCTTGACCTGGCCATACAGTTCAGTTATTCACATGCTTGGAATAAATTTCCTAACTGTTGGAAGTGAATAAGACACTAATTCTTTGCTTTTCTTTGCTGATTCATTGAAAATTAAATTCTACAGGTACCATCTCAAAGATGTTATTATTGGCAAGATCTATTTTCTTCTTGTCAGAATCAAGATAAAGAATATGGATCTTGAGATCAGACGCCGAGAATCAACAGGAGCAGGGGCCAATACACATGTTGAGACAGAGACACTAGCAAAGTTTGAGTTGATGGATGGAGCTCCTGTCAGAGGTAAGTTTATTTGCATAACATAATCAACAAAACTTTGAAGCAAGGATGTCCAATTAGCAACCATAGTACAGTATTACCTCACCATATATTCAGATCAAGAACTGCACCTGCATTGGAAATCCTTGATTAATTGAAAATAAATAAGGTCAAGTTATCATTTTGCCCCTGAGACTTGACCTAATTAATGAGTTCGTCCCTCCTTTTTGATAAATCAATTCAATAGTCCCTCGTATTTGTTTCTTATAACAAAATAATCCTTTTGTTCAAAATAACTAATATTTTTATCGTTATTAAACCTAATACAATACGATTTCTTTTATTATTATTGCATATAGGCTCAAATTGAACATAAATTCTTTTGAATTTTTCGCCTAATTTTTTAAACAATAAATAGAAAATTATAATATATATTATAAACAAAAAAAGTATATATTTTTCTATAATAAATAACAATTTTTTTTACACTATAAAAAAATTATATAACATTTCATTTTTTGTTTTGAAATGTTTATATAATTTTGGTATTAAAACATAATTTGTTTATATTGAAATATTATATACATATTTTAAAAAATTTAAAACGAAAATGAGTTATAATAACCTAACAATGAAAAAAAAAATTGTCTTAACTATGTCACATAATTAATATTTGGTCTAATTGGTTAAGTTGAAAAATCACTAATCAATTTCCCTTAAAATCATGTGTATTTTTGTATTTAACTACTAAAACTTTCGTTAAAACTTGTTTTGACTAAAATCGGAGAACTAATTTGTTAAAGGCAACAAATGTGAAGGATTGTTAAATTATTTTTTTTAAAAGGAGAGATGAATTCACTAATTAGGTCAAACTTTAGGGACTAAAGAGTAATTTGGCTGATAAATAAGTCATTTGAAGCATTTGCCTGTATCTATTGAATCATCAAGGTGGCAGGACAGATAAATACAGGCAAAAGTTATCAATTATTTTCAATTGCGAGTAGGCTGGCTACATTCTAAGGCTATATATCCATTGAACAACATTGCTTATAAATGTGATGGCATTACAAGCTTGTGCTCATTGTCACAGGTGAGTCCATTCCAATCAGACTATTCCTTAGTCCATATGAATTGACGCCAACACATCGCAATATTAATAACAAATTCAGTGTGAAGTATTATTTGAACCTTGTTCTGGTTGATGAAGAGGATCGACGCTACTTTAAGCAGCAGGAAATTACAATATACAGGTTACAGGAAAATTCCTGATCAGGCAGTTCCATCCCATGAGAAGGGACTAGAAAGATGAACTGCCTTGTGACAGATTGTGAAGC
Organism: Garcia nutans; assembly: GCA_947685225.1. NCBI lineage: Eukaryota > Viridiplantae > Streptophyta > Magnoliopsida > Malpighiales > Euphorbiaceae > Garcia > Garcia nutans. The sequence goes on from CANTUV010000013.1 coordinate 9,278,890, forward strand.
TTTAAAGACTGCTTTAAACTATTGGAGCTTATTTTGAAAAGAACTGTTGGAGCAATGGTCCTATTTCTTTCTTGGATCGGTCTCAAATGGGGTTGTGTATTTACACAAACACTAGTTTGATTGTAAGCTTTTGAAGCTATGTAAATGGTTCTAGCTTGGGTTGCGGTCTGGGTTGCATATATGATCAGTTGCGAACATTATGGCTCCGTTGCTACAGATGTCTGTTCTCCCTTTTTGGGACCCTTGACAAGTTTTTGTTTTTGCTTTTATAAACGTTATTATGATAATTTGTTCCTCTCTATGTTCATCATTCATCTAATATTTTCCTATTATAGCACATAAATTAATTGCGGAATAATGCCTATGGGCTCTATTATTTACTTGAGACAAAATGGAAACTGTTGTAGCACTGAGTTCAATGCTGTTATATTTGTTCCTAGTATGCAATTTTGGCAGGATTTCTATGTATAAGAAGTTCATGTGCTATTGAATAACATTTTCCATGTCTTTTTTTTTTATCATTGGGTAGAATTAGTTTGGTGCTCATTTTCTTGGAAATTTTAGATTGTTTTTGAAATGAAATAGAGGTAACAATTGTGTGTCTAAGTTTGGAGTTGACATGGCTTGGAACCTGAAACCAGTCTATATTTTAATTTCAATGTTTTCAGGTGGGCATAACGATAGAGAAAAGGTCTAATGGATTAACATGGTTAATTGGCCCTATGATTTTGAAAAGGTCTAATTGTACTCTTGGATACCAATCTTATCCAATGTCAACCATCAATTATTATTTCTAACTGAATTATTAACCCAACGCCTCCATTGCACTCCAACCGCTTACAACGTGTGCAAATAAAATATGAAGAAAATATTCCATGGGGATCAATGGTGCGGGAAAATAAGAGTATCCCCCAATTATTGATTGCCTTAATTGCTATTTTCTTTTATTAAAAGGGCAATTCGATGCATAAGCACTCCAACAATGTGCGGAATTTGAAAAATAATCGGACTCATTAAATTTTTATATACGGCTTTCTTTTGCAATTGCAAAAGGCCGTTTTCACGACTCGAATCCATGACCTCAGGTCATAAAGTGACAACACTTACGGTTATGTCAAAGCTCCTATTTTATTTTCTTTCATTAAACAAAATATAAAAAAAAAATAAGAAACTAAAACGACTAAAGATGACAGTTTGTTATGGTTTAATTGATCAAATATAGGTCAATTGAAGGAAGGAATCCCAGAAGAAACAATGAAACCCTATATGATTCTTCAGGGATATTATATGTGTGTGTGTGTGTGTGTGTGTGTGTGTGTGTTTTAATGAACCATAATGTAGATATTACACGCTTGTTTTTTTGCTAACAAGAAACGAAGAAAGTGAATAGTGTGGCTGTGGAGTTTGAGATAATGATGGTTTGGGTGTGAACAAGGCAAGTGAGGCTGACATATGGGAAAAACAAGCAAGGTTTGGATGTGGACCATGGGAAAATGCCAGCAAAAAAAAAAAAATACTGGTGGTATCTTTAGTTTTAAATGATCTTATTAGTGATTTTGATACAATAAATAAGACAAATTAATAAGCAGTCAGGATGTTAATTGTGTCAGTGAAATTGTTAGTGAAGGCAAATGTAGGTGGGGGTTTCCTCAGAGGAATCATTAAATGCTGGTCTTAATGATTGTTGAAGAGCAATAACAATCAAGTGCTTGTGGGATATGATTTTGGTAGTGATGCTTGCAATAATGAAGAGCCCAAGTTAGAGATAAGATTAGGAAATTAAAAAAAAAAAAAAAAGAATGGCTGCACAGAATGGGAGGGAATGAAGTGTAAGGTGAAATTTATAGCAGTGCAGTTAGGTCAATGTTAAATTAGGCACTGATATTGAATTTAATAACAGTGATGACTTGGGTTTTGATGATGAACACTGGAATGCTAGGACGATTGCAAAAAGAGCCAATTTTTGAATTTCTCCTTGGAATAGTTTAGACGAGCTTGTTAAATGTTCAAGATATTCTATAACTAGTACATGTCTACCATGAAGTTACTTTTCAATAAAAGGATGAGTTGCAAGTAACTGGCTGCATATTTCAGAATTTTTTTTAGAATTAATATCGAGAAACCAAGATCAAAGTTTTAAATGGGAAAGTTGTATATAGTTTGAAGGTGAATCTGAGTTTCAGCATATATATAAGATCACCTCTCAAATATTTATGGGGCAAGCTCTAGATAACATGAAAGCCAAACATACAAATATTGAATTTTGCTAATTTTGGTAATTGGAATTCTTTCTTTTGCCCCTTAATTTTTGGTAAAATGGAAATTCTTGAATGAGGGAACTTTAAAGGTTTTTTTTTTTTTTTCTCTCTTACCATATGATGGCAAAAAGTATTTTCAGTATTACCATTCCACATGGATTCAAATTCTTTGTTAAAAAAAGAACAGAACTATAGTGCTAGAACTTTACATCAATCTATTAGTTACTAGCCTCAATAGGATTAAAACTCAGTCTTGATCTACAGAATATCTCAAAAAACATAATAGAGTCAGTGATGATAGAAAAGTACATAAATCATATTCTTGGCACCGGACAAAACTTGAGCTTTTGAAGAGAAACAAAGTTTAAAATTGATGTTACTTCACTCTCCAGAAACTACAGGTAACCCCTCTTTAAACCATGTATAAAGGCCTCCTTCTAGGTGGTAGACATTTGTGTAACCATTAAGAACTAATAGGTAGGCTGCTATCAGTGATCTGCAACAAGCAGAACAAACTCTTCATATCCATGCTAAAAAGACATTGATTCTCTCTCTTTCTTTTTTCAGTTAATTTGGATTTTGATCACGCAAACTTACAACTCTTAAGATGATTTCAGTATAAATACTGAATCAAAACTCCAAACTTTTAAGCATATTTGTAAAACAAGTAACCACTCATTGGGTTATCTCATACAAGTATCCTATTTGCAAAGCACTTAAATGAGAAATTTTGAACATAAATGCAAAAGTAATGCGAATGATAACATATACATACCTTGATTGTTGACCTTCAGGAAGATTTTGGGATGGTTTCATAGTACCTCCAGAGGAGCAAGCCACTATTATCTTTGCATTTTTATCCATCTTTGACTCCACAGCTGTAAGAATATACTAAAGCATTAGCTTTTTAATTCTAATAAATAATCAAATGGAAAGTTAAATTATTATCAGAAGCATATACTCTGTATAAAGTCAGGGTTTTCTTCAGTCCCAGCAAAAATGCCAAAAAGTGCAAATGCAGCTCTCCTAGCAATGTCCCATGCTGTCCACTCCTTTATTAGCCTATATATTTGTACATTTATAGCACCTGGTGAATGAGACTGCACCGCAATTCTCACACATTATTAGTAATAATATAGAAAGTCTGACTCTTTTTTTTTTCTTTTTTGCTATATAGCAGAAATATTTTCTAAAAAAAAATTAAGAGAATGTTTGAATTTGTACCTATGATCCCTTGCGTTACTTATCAAACGATTAGGGAAATTTTTTTTTTAAAAAATTGTGTTACTTGTTAGGATTTGAATCACTTACACTGTGAGTCACAAATTTAATCATTAAATAGCAAATCTATATTCAAGTCAAGCTCTAGAGACAACTTCTTGCCAAAGCTAAACTTATTTAAATGAACAAGATACATTGCACTGATGATTATTAAATTTTAATTTTAATTCATTAATTTTTAATCACAAAAACTTTCATTATTTTTGTTTCAACTTTTGTGGTAATTGAGAAAACAATTAGATGAAGAAAAGCAATCTTGATTATTTAGAATCAGATACAATTAATAAAAAGTAGAAGAGAGTAACCTCTTTGAATTCAGCTTCTGGGCGAACATCAAGAATGACAAAGTTATTTTCTTGCTGAAGGCGCAGAGCTTCCTTTACGTCAACACTCCTTACCCTTTTCTGCAGAAGAACGTCTCTCTTAACTTTCCAGTCTTCTTCAGCTACAAATCAAGAAATGCAATTATATGTAAAAATCGAATTTTAAAAAAAAAAACTAAATTAATTATCCAATTAATTACAAGGATTACCTGGTGATTTTGCGGGTTTTGTAGCTGCATTTAATACTCTTAAGCCACTTGAAACTGTAGTATGAGAGGAGGATAATCTTCCCCTCACATACCCATTTGTCCGAGTGCTTAAAAGGGTTGAACTATGATCCTGAGTTAATTTTAATAGTGATGATTTAAAATTAGGATACAAGGAAGAAGAAGAAGGAGAGTGTGAACTTATTATGGTAGCCATTTCTAAATAAATCAGAGAAAAGTTACTCCAGAAACTGGTTTGATTTGCTTCTTTGGAAAGATATTGAAAACATGCAAGGATATGAGTGGGCCAGAGGAAATATGATTTGTGGGATATTTCTTTCACAAAAATCTCAACTTGTGGTTGCTATTATTGGAATTGGAAGGCTTGATGACAGTACTGGATTATAGATGGGATGATTTTGTTTTCTCGTCTTTATGTATAGGGAATTTGTTGTCACGTAGGGCTAACTTGATTTCAAATAATTATATAATTTTTCGAATTAGTGTATGCATTTTTACTATATGGTTAGGATTTTTTTTTTATTAAAAGAAGAGGCTAGAAAAGAAAAGCCTAAACTGAGGTATCAACACACATACGAAGCCAAGCAACTCCAATTAAGTCTTCCATTATCAAACTTCTAAGGCCTTCAGGGCGTCTGTCTAGCAAGTGAAGTTTTGTTGCATGGAGAAACCGTTATTTGCCAATTAATCTTGCCATATCCGTGATTTTAGAAAAATTAAATTAGAGATATAAAAGTTATACATACCTAATATATATATCTAATATATATATATAACATATATATATATGGTATATTAATTATATATGTTGGATATATACATTACATACTTAATATATTTAATATACATATAAGGTATATTTGATGTATATATAAGATACAAATTACTTATATATATATGTAATATTTTAAATTTTTTAAAAATTTCTAATTTTTAAAAATTTGATAAAATAAATTATAATTTAAATGGATAAATAATATTAATGGTTTTAAATGAAAAATGAAAAGATTTTAAATGAAAAAGTGAAATATATATGTGATATATATATATAATATATAACATATAAAAGTCAGCACTTTTTAAAAAAAAATTAAAATCCAATGGCATTTTTATAAATAAATTTTAAAAATTTAAAATTAATAAAATAATTCAAAAATAAATAATTTTTGAATGGAAGAAGAATTTTTGGACTTTTAATTTATTAAATAAATAATTAATTACTAAAATATTAAATAATATATATATGGTTATAAATAAAGGTGGAAAGAAAGAGAAAATGAAATTGGTCATCATCTTCCTCTTCTTCTTCATGGAGGCCGAAACACCATGAGAGAGTAAGAGAGGTTTTTTCTTCTTCCAAGCACTAAGAATTGAAGAGATTTTAAGGCTTTAAGAGGAGTCTTGGTTATTTCTTCCATAATTAGTAAGTTTTTCATCTTAATCTTTGGAATTTCATAAATTTATAAATATGTTGAGTTTGGAGTTTTGATGTAGTATGTTATAATTATTGAAATGGGTGTGTATGTTGTTATTTTGGGTAGTTAACAATGATTTTAATGTTGGATTGAAGAAATGGTTGAGTTTGGGTAAGATTGATGAAGAGAGAGAATTTAGGATTATGTAATTTCTGGGGTTTTGAAATCATGGTTTTTAATTGTTCAAATTGATTCCAAATGAGTTGTTTTGCTGCATAAACAAGTATTTTAAAGTCAAATATTGAATTTGGTTGTGTTTAGTTGGAGTTTGAGAATGGAAGTGGAGATTTAGGGTTTTGAAAAAGTGATTTTCCAAAGTTGTTGAATTGTTTGATTTTATTTGTTTAAGCATGTTGTTTAGTGTTAAAAGTGACGAATATAAGCTTGAAATGATTAATGGATTGTGTTGGAATGAAAAACCTTTAATGGGAGAAGGTTATGCCATTTTAGAGTTTTATGTATAAGAGTGTGTTTTTGTAATGTAAATGGTTCAAATGTATTAAAATATGTTTCTAATGATATAAATAAACTTAACATATTAAAATGAATGGACTAGTATGAGAATTCAAAGTTAAAGTGAGGTTAGCCTTAAATTTTAGATTTTTGCTTGGATGGGGTTTAATTATGATTTAATATTGAAAATGCCATTAAATGTGATACTAAATGATTATTTGCTATCACATTTGGTTTAGGCATTGAGGGAGGTTGATTTACTTCATCAAAGTAGTGAAGGGCAAATTGAAAGGATAAGGTTGGAGATTGTTTTGAGCTTGTTTGGGTTGCTATTTAAGGTAAGTACAAACTTTGAATATATTGATTATGTTTGTATGACATTTGGGCTTAACTCATTTTGGTTGAAAAATATGTCAAGCTACTTGGTACATTGGTTGTGCATGAATAATGTGCTATGACATTTGTAATATCATATATGTGTTAAATGCATTGTGAAAAACTATTGATAATGGCTAAATTTGTAAATGTTATTAAAATATGTATTATGTGGAAATACCCAAAGTGATTGGGTAATGTGTTGTGAATAAAAAAATGTGATATAATGTAATGAGATATGTGGAAATGTAATGAAATGAATTGATATTGAGATAAATGAGAAAAATGAGAAAAGTGAGAAAAAAAAAAAGAAAATAAGGCAATGTGCCTATATTGAATATGTGACAATGAGAAAGAGATTAATGATGAGAAATATGAATAAATTGTATGTCTAGTATGTTATTCAATTTTCAGAGTTCTGCATTTGGTAGCATGCCTATGATTGCCTACGGGCTAGAAGCTGGGCGTCATTGTGAAAATGTTTTTGAGGTGAAATGACCGGGTCGTAAACCTTAAAAATAAATATTTAAAGCTAGGCTGGGTGAAATGACTAGGTCATAAGCTCAGACCTAGTTGGATTATTACATTGATATATTGCCTATGGGGCTAGACACATGGTGTCATTATAGACCAAAACAGTAACTCTGAAATTTAAATAGCATATTAGTTATCTTTGGGCCCATATTTGTGTTTATTTTTATATGAATTGTGGATTGTGAAATATTTGAAAAGTATGAGAAAATGAAATGATGTGATGTTCATAAGCATTTTGCATTGGCATTACTTTACATTTTTATTATTATCAAAGTTTGTAACGCTGAGCTTTTAGCTTAGCGCGATTGTAATTCGTCGCGTAGGTGGCATAGGCAATTTGGTAGAGTCAGAGAGTTCTACTAGACATAGTCGTGTCTAGACTTGCACTTATTGAGCTTGAAGAGTTTTTGGGTACATCAAGATCAGAGCCATTTGTCAGCATGTACATGTTTGATATTATAGTATATTTTGATACTATGTATATTATGTTTGTTTTTGAAGTATATATTGTAAATTGTAAAGAATGTTTTGGATAAGTTGTTTAAAATGGGATTCTATATGTGTTGTTGATTTAAATATCTATGTATAAATACTTTGAGAAAATATGGAGAAATTGAGAAGTATTGGTAAAATGGAGATTTGATTCTTATTGGGAGTGTTTTCTGATGCAGATTGTGTTTTGCTGAATTTTGGGAACGTCCAAATTATAGACAAAACTCTAATGAATTTTTTTCCAGAGATTTTCATATAAATTCTTTATTTTGGGTTACAACAACAAGTAAAGAATATTTATATACTATTTAATTTTAAATATTTAATATTTGAATTTTTAAAACAGAAATTAGAAATTTTTTTATTAAATCGGTTTGTGACATTTTTATATTGTATATGTGTATTTTACATATATTGAAAATATATCTTGTATGTATATAGAGTATATGGGTGTTACATTTATTTTGGTATTAGAGTCTAGGTTTAAGGTTCTCGACCTAGGTGAGTTGTTAGAGAGAGAAAATTAAAATATAAAAAATAATTTTTAATTGTGATCCATGCATTGACACTGAAAATTTATCTGATCCCTTATGTGGCAATGTCCGTTCGACATAATGGAAATGAGTTGATATGATGTCTGGGTTATATATATCAGATTGGCACAGTAGAAGCGTCATTCTGGACCTTATGAATTAAGAATTTTGGAACTTTTATTCGAAATTAAGATTCATAGTTGATTGAATTTATGAATAAGTGAAATTTAGAAAAATAATTTAGGAAATAATTTAAAATATGAAATAAAAAGTTTGAGAAATGGGTACGATAGTTACGGAAAATTCTATATATGTACTGCAACGTGATATTATTCAAAATTTTGGATAAATCTAGGAATTTTGGATAAGTTTGAAAATTTAATGGAAAATTATTCTATATGTTAGAATCCAATGAAAAAAAAATTCATAATTTTTAAAGATGGATTCCTAATTAAGAAAAAAATAGAAGAATACGGGTGGTTGGAACAGTTCCAGTAACTCAGAATATGTAAAAGAAAAATATTTAAAAGCTATGGCAAACCAACCTAGAAAAATCTAAAAATTTACATACAATATTATATTTATTCCTAGAACATATGGTTAAAAGTTTATGAATTTTTATTAAGGTTTAATACCTAAAAAAAATGGATAACCGGGTGCTTCTAGAGGAATTGTTAAAGAGATAAATTTTGTGGGTTTGGAAGATTTAATTTTTAAATATAGTAAATCAGCTTGGAAAAATCTAAAATTTTAAATATAAGTCCATATATGTGTCAAGTGCACATGGCTAAAATTTTACAAGCTTTTATAAAGAATTGGCAAGGAATATAAAAATTGAAAGTGAGATTGACATGAAACTAAGAAAGTCATACAACTTTGTGTACATGAGTAATAAATTAATTTCATGAGACAAATAAATAAGAAAAATTATAAAAATTTATATACAGATGGGTATAAGTATGAAGAAGGAATATGGAGTTTTTAATTTAGAACAAAGAGTTCAAAAAAAAAAAAAAACAAAGAGGGAAATGGTATGTGATAGTGAATTGTTTATTATGAAAAAAAAATGATGCATGATTTAGGGTTTGAGTATGTAAAATTAGGATATCTAAATGGATGATATTAATTAGTGTAATGAAATGAATTAGTGTTGTTTAAAAGTAAATGTTATGATCTTAAGATTGAGAATGTGTCATGGATGAGAATTGGTGAGGTTCATGTTATTGGTTGCATTATATTAAATTTGAATTTTTGAAATGGGTTTCCATAATTGTGAAAGTGATGTGTTTTGATGTTATATTAACATAAAAATAATGTTTATAAAGTTAGCTCTTGAAAATGAGATTAATAGAATGAAGTTTAAGTAGTAAGTTGAAAATTTAGAGTTATAAGGGAATTTCGATGAAGACTGTTTAGATATTGATAGTTTAATGTTTAATAAGCATGGGAGTAATTTTGAATGAGTAATATTATTTATGAAAATATCATGTAATGTGTAATGTGGTTGATAATATAGATACTGGACATGAAATATAGAGAAATGATTAAGAAAGTGAAAATATATATGAAGAGTATGGCAAGTGTATGAAAAATGTGAGAGAGAAGTCACATTGGAAATGTAACTAATATTTATGTAAAAACAAATGATGAATGAGGATAATTTATTTATTATATAAGAATGAGAAATGATAATATTCCATGAAATGTGATAAATGTTCAATTTATATATATATAAATTTGAGTATAAATGTGTGATTGTGTGTATACACGTATATGATATGTGTGGTGAATTGTCCAATACGAACACTAATGTGATATGTAAGAAAATGTGAAAAGTAAGTTACATTATGAATGTGACTTATGGATATGTATGTGGATGATTTAAAAATATGAAAGATATTTCAAATGTGAAATAATATGAATTTGTGAGATGAAGGTGATCGTGATAAGGTTGATCACCTGGAAATTGTGACAATGTGATGTAATGTGAAAGTGATCAAGTATTGAGTTGATTACTTAAAGATGTGAAGAAGTATTATGGTATGTTTGTAACCCTATGTAATTATTTATTTGATTTAAGAAGGAGAAATTGGTAAAAAAAATTTATTGAATAAGTTGAGATATAATTGGTAATTATTAGTAAAAGGATTTTCAAATTGGAAAAGGAGTTTTTGTTAAAAAAAAATTGTATAAAAGTAGTATATAAATTATGAGTTGTTGATGATAATGTTAATGGATCATGTGTTTAGGCTAATAAAAATAAGTGGATAAGGGTAACTTGTCTTAAAACAGAATTGATACGCGTTAACTCTTCATGTAGTAAGAGTTTAAAGAACTAATATGTGATTTTGAAATGCCACGGGTGTGTGACCATTAAGACATGGGTGTAGTTTCGAGATAAGAGCTGTTTGAGAAAGGATTATAGTGAAGGCGGTGTTTATTTGTAACCCACAGATGTGGGCTTAAGATGATACAACTGTGAAATATATTTAGTGAAATTGATAGTTTTGTTTCATGAGATACAAGCAAGATTTATGGCTGGTATAGTTGGACTCATAACCTTGTGTAGAAATTTATTTATGACCATAGATAGTGTGGAAACAGAAAAAAATTGTGAAAATATAATGAGCTATAAATGATGTGTAAGGAAAGTGATTTTTGTAAATATGGTAATTATAAGAAATGTGAGGAAATGATAAATGAAAGGAATTATGAAATGTGAGTAAGAGTTATATTGAATGTGTTTGAAAGTGGTATAAAATGAATAAGTTGATGAAAATGACGTTTAAAGTGAATGAGACTAGGGGAAATGAATATTATCTGTAATGATGAATTCGAAGAGAATTAAGATTTGAAAATAAATTTGACCTAATAGAATTAGGTCATGAATTGAAAATAGATTGATGAATTTAAAATAGACTAAAGGTTGGTCAGAATAGAATAAGACTGTGATGGTCATATTGTGATAGTTAGATCAATGGATCTAAAATGTAATAAGTTTACAAGTATTTATTGAAATTCAATGTATGTAGTTGTATTAAGAATATGCAAGCTATAAGATAATGTGCATAATACAGTGTTCTGATGTGTATATGTATATGAAAGGAGCTGAGTTATGTTAGTTTCAAATAATTATAAGAGAAAAATGTTAGTTATAGTATAATTGGAATGAATCTTAATAAGGAAATAAGATTTTGTTGTTGTATAATGTGATATTAAATTAATATGTGGTAATTGTATAAAGAGTAGGATCAAAGTGAAGAGGTGTAAAATTATTGTATTAAGGCTTATTAGTTGAAATTGGGAGTTGTTATCATTTGTGATTTTTACAAATAACTATTTGTAAAAATAAGCAAGGTGATAATTAAACAGAGATGCAATTTTGAAAATGACTATGATGACAAAATAGTCAGTGTTAAAATATAAGTTATTAACATTTGAATTTAAGGTAATGAGGATATATTTTTAAGATAATGAAGTGATCAAATATCTTGAGTGCAATAGATGTTTGGTTTATATATATTAAGGAGATGAACTAATTTTGTCTAATGACAATTCGATTGATGATATGATAATCTATTGTGACTGTTTGAGTAAATAGACAATATAATGATGAGTTATGGAATGGTAAAAAGGTAATTGAGAATGAACCTAAGGGGGAGAGTAGAAATTATGTAATCTTATGAAATAATGTTTTGATGAGATGATTAATTTAATATGAGATTTCAAGATTATGTTTTGATTTGGATGATTTATTACTATACTGGATAATTTCGAGGACGAAATTATTTAAAGGGAGGAAAATTGTCATATCCGTGATTTTAGAGAAATTAAATAAGTATTTGGAGATATAAAAGTTATACATACCCAATATATATACCTAGTATATGTATAACATATACATATGGTATATTAATTATATATGTTGGATATATATATTGCATACTTAATATATTTACTGCACGTATAAGTTACATTTGATATATATATAAGATACACATTACTTGTGCTTATCCCAAATGTTTTAAAATTTTCTAATTTTTTGAAATTCGATAAAATAAATTATAATTTAAATGGATAAATTAAATTAATGATTTTAAATGAAAAATGAAGGAATTTTAAATGAAAAAGTGGAATATATATGTGATATATATTAAAATATATATAACATATAAAAGTTAACACTTTTTAAAAGAGAAGTCAAAGTCCAATAACATTTTTGTAAATAAATTTTAAAAATTTAAAATTAATAAAATAATTCAAAAATAAATAATTTTTGAATGGAAGAAGAATTTTTAGACTTTTAATTTATTAAATAAATAAATAAATAATTATTAAAATATTAAATAATATATATATGGTTATAAATAAAGGTGGAAAGAAAGAGAAAATAAAATTGGTCATCATCTTCCTCTTCTTCTTCATGGAGGCTAAAACACCATGGGAGAGTAAAAGAGGTTTTTTCTTCTTCCAAGCACGAAAAATTGAAGAGATTTTAAGGATTTAAGAGGAGTCTTGGTGATTTCTTCTGTAACACCCCTTCCCGGCCTACATGTGTAAGGCGAGTAGAGGCGCCACATTATCCTAATGTTGCTACCAATTTTACTTAGTCAAATTTTAGTTCTGATTTTACAAAAATTTTGCCAAAGTTTCGCCTAGAAATTTGGGTCACAAGTGTCGACAAAACTGGTTTTTCTGATTTTTGAAAACATTTTTACACAAACCAATGCGAATACAATCAGTTTCAATACACTCCCAATGAATCCACCTTATAACCTCAACTACAACCTGCAAGAAGAATTTATACTTCTAATACAAATTAAAGTAGAGGTTTCTTATTATTACATATTGGGTTGGATAAATGCCTTAGGGCCATTTGTCCACATCTTTTTCTTTTCTTCTTTTTATAATGCTACATGGTCACCTTTAATTGGTCCAAATGTCTCTTTATTTTATTTATTTAAAACTCAAGTCTTTGAACTTTCTTTTAATCATATTTTGGCCCCTCAACCTCCTTGTGTTGAAATTTTTATGGCTAGGGTGTGAAAAGACTAAAATACCCTCCGGCGATTAATCGGTCGTAACTTTTAAACCGTACAGTTCCACGAGGCAAACTACATATGGTTTTGATCCTCTCGACCTCTACTTTCTATTTTTAAGGTCTATTTTAGGTTTCCAAGTCGTTTTAAAAAATTACCAATAAGCCCTTGACTTTTTACAAAATTTCCTTTAGGTCCTTTCTTTGCTCGGGTTTTGCCCGGGCTCCGTTTCTACTGACGATCGTTTCATATTCAACCCCTCGACGTCCTCTACTCACTCTTATATTTATTTCCTACTTTAGATTCATGTATAAAATTTAATTAATAATGACCAACATGTCCCTAGTCAAAATCTCCTATATTTTCCAAACCGTGCGTTTTTTGTAAAAACCGTTACGCGTCGTTGGGACCCGATTTTTCTCTACTCTCCATTTTTGGAATCTATTATGTGCACTATTAAGAACCTCCAGTACAACTTTTGGAAATTACAGTTATCTTCTCAAAACTTTTTGAAATTACAGTCACCTCCCCAAAACTTTGCATTTTTTTTTCAATTAGGTCCCTTTGGTCCTATAGCCTTATCTAGGCTCGTTGTCAGGAATTATCTTCTCCTTTCCCCTTCTCTCACTGTGCACGTGACTACTATGCATAAATACGGTGGGCGGATGTGACAGTTCCTCCCTCGTTAATTTAGGCTTCGCCCCGAAGCCCATCAAGTGGAAACAAATATGGGTATTGCTTCCTCCACCTTGTGGTTTCTTCAGAGTACTTTGACTAATGGAATCATTTTATCCCGAAGTTCTTTCACTTCCCGTGCCAAGATTTCCACTGGTTCTTCTTCATATGTCAAATCAGGCTGAACTTCAATATCCTGGGTCTTTACGATGTGTGACGGGTCCGAACAATACTGTCTTAATATTGAAACATGGAATACGTTATGTATCTTGTATAGCTCGGATGGTAATGCTAGCCGATAAGCTACTGGACCTATACGTTCAATGACTTTGTAAGGCCCAATAACCTTGAACTTAGCTTACCCTTTTGTTTAAATTTTAGCACTTTCTTCCATGGTGAAACCTTAAAAAAATACCTTATCACCAACATTGAATTCTATGTCCCTTCTCTTCAGGTCTGTGTATGATTTTTGTCTATCCGCCACAGCTTTTAACCGATCCCGGATAATTTCTACTTTCTCCTCGGTCTCCTTAACTATCTCCGGGCCTAAGATCTTTGCTTCGCTTAATTATGTCCAGCAAATTGGAGTTCTGCATTTTCGTCCTTATAGTGCTTCATAAGGAGCCATCTGTATGCTGGACTGGTAGCTGTTGTTGTAAGCGAACTCCATTAAACTTAAATACTTCTCCCAGCTACCTTTGAATTCTAATATGCACGCTCTTAACATATCTTCCAAGATCTGGATTACCCTCTCTGACTGTCCGTTCGTCTGTGGATGAAACGACGTACTCTAGTCCGTTCGAGTTCCCAAAGCCGTTTGGAACTTTTGCCAAAAGTTCGACGTAAAACGTGGATCTTTGTCCGATATGATTGATGTTGGAACTCCATGAAGTATTACAATCTCTTTAATGTACAAGTCCGCTAACTTATCCAAGGAGTAGTCCATCCTTATTGGTAATAATTAAGCTGACTTAGTGAGCTGGTCTACTATCACCCATATTGCATCATGTTTGTCTCTTGTCATTGGTAGTCCCATCACAAAATCTATAGTTATGCGATCCCATTTCCATGTTGGAATCGTAATAGGTTGTAGAAGTCCCGAGGGTAGTTGATGTTCTGCCTTTACTTGTTGGCAGGTTAAACATTTCGCCACGTAATCTACCACATCTCTCTTGATCCCTGGCCACTAATAGCATTCTTCCAAATCCAATACTGCTTTTACCTTCTTGGAATCAACTCTTATTCCTTTCGCCGATACAATATGTCCTAAAAAGGCCACTTCTTCTAGCCAAAATTCACACTTGCTGAATTTGGCGTATAACTGCTTCTCCCTTAATGTTTGTAACACGATTCTCAAGTGCCGGTCATGATCCTCTGCATTCTTTGAGTAAACCAGTATGTCATCGATGAATACCACGACAAACTGGTCCAAATAAGGATGGAAAATCCAGTTCATCCAATCCATGAATACCGCAGGTGCATTCGTGAGCCCAAAAGGCATTACGATAAACTCATAATGTTCATATCGGGTTCTGAATGTAGTCTTTGGTATATCTTCATCTTTAATCTTCAGTTGATGATAGCTGGATCGCAGATCAATCTTTAAGAAAACTCCCACACCTTTCAATTGATCAAATAAATCGTCTTTCAGGGGTAGCGGGTATTTATTCTTAATCGTCAACTTATTTAACTACCGATAATCTACACATAGTCTTAGGGATTCGTCTTTTTTTTTTTTCACAGTCCACTAATGCCTTATGTTTGGTCAGCTCATCCATTCCAAGTATTGCATCAAATTCCTGGAATGGCAACTCAAACAGATCACCTAAGAAAGTGTGTCCGTGTACTTCTACCGGACAATCCTTTATTACCTTCCTGGTAACCATCTCACTACCCAAAGGATTTGTAACTAACACTCCATCTGTTTCAAGTTCTACTTCTAAATCCATTTTTTTTCTTTTTTATACATATATATATATATAAGTATGAAGAACCTGGATCTGTTAAAGCATAAATTGGTATTCCAAACATAAATAGCTAACCTGCTATGACGTCGGGGGCTTCCTCTTCTTCACGTGCCCTCATTGCATACATCTTGGTAGGAGCTCTAGTTTCAGGTCTGTCCATCGTTTCGGATTGAACTTGCGAAGAGCTTTATCCTCTACCTCTGCCCCTTTCCCCTTCCAGCTACGGCTCGAGATCCTTCGGTATTATCTAGTGTGTTTTGCTGTCTTAAGGGGCATTCTCGTTTAAAGTGGTCCTTCGCTCCACAAATAAAACATACCCAGGCCTTGCCCCAACATTTTCTTGAATGCCTACGCCCACATTGAACATAGCGTGGATGGGTGTTTTCACTTCCTCCGATAGTTTCAGGCTGAGCAAAGTTACCTCCACCTTGGCCACGCCCTCTTCCTTGTCCTCCACCAGTATTGGCTACAAAGGTAGCTTGACTCGGCCCTCCCCGAATCGACCTTTGACTGGATATCCTGCTCTGATTTCCTCCCATGGAACTACCTTCTCTAAATTGTTTCCTTGATGGCTGGAAATTTTCTGAATAACTCTGGGTATCCCTTATTGGTCTTACCCTCTGTCTCCTATTTTGCTCATCCTTCTGACATTGCTCTACTTCCAGAGCCCTAGTGACCAACTCAAAAAATTCCTTGATATTAACAGCAATTAACTGCATCCTAATCTCATTATTCAAACCATCCTGGAATTGCTTACACCTATCATGTTCGTCTTCAATTGTCTTCTTGGCATACCTACTCAGCCTAGTAAATTCCCTCTCATATTCGGCAACGGTCAGTCGACCTTCCTTTAAGTGTAGAAACTCCTTTTTCTTGGCATCTAGGTATGCCTCCGATATAAACTTCCTCTTGAACTCATTCACAAAGAAATCCCATGTCCTCTGTTCCGGTGGAACTCGTTGTTGAACTGTGTCCCACCATATATATGCTTCTTCCACTAATAAGGAAGTAGCACATACCACTCGCTCTTCTGGCGTACACTGTAACTGATCTAAGGCTCGTACTATTCCTTCCAGCCAATACTCGGCTGTAGAAGAATCATCGTCCCTTCAGGCCCTAAACTCCTTCGCATTGTACTTTCTTATCTTTTCGATCGGGGGTTTCCTTTCCCCTCCTACAGCAGGAGCGGGTGCTGGTGCTAGCGCTGGTGTCAGGGCAACGCCCGCTGTCTGTCGCAGCGCTGCAGCCATCTGTTGCAACATCTCATTTGGAAGAGGAGCTCCCGCTGAGGGTTGCTCAGCCTCCGGTGTTTTAGATACATGCGTCTCTATAGTATGTGACGCTCGAGATTCAACTTCCTCCTCTATGGCTCTTTGAGAGGACTCTCACGACATCTATATTCTAACACATAACTCACAGTAAAAAATAGCATAGCTCAGCAGCACTATTAAACCCTATGTGGCATGTATATAAAGACAAAACACTTAATCAAATATATGCAAACATACCCTTATTTATTTTCCTATATTTCCTTCCTGAATGATGCCTACTTTTTATCTCCTATTTACTATAGGATATCTCATTTTACGTCGGTAATGGCCACTCCCAACATAAAATGTACATCCTCCTATGTTGGATTACCCATAAGTGGCTAAACCGGAGCTCTGATACCAAAATTGTAACACCCCCTTCCCGGCCTACATGTGTAAGACGAGTAGAGGCGCCACACTATCCTAATGTTGCTACCAATTTTACTTAGTCAAATTTTAGTTCCGATTTTACAGAAATTTTGCCAGAGTTTCGCCTAGAAATTTGGGTCCCAAGTGTCGACAAAACTGGTTTTTCTGATTTTTGAAAACATTTTTACACAAACCAATGCGAATACAATCAGTTTCAATACACTCCCAATGAATCCACCTTATAACCTCAACTACAACCTGCAAGAAGAATTCACACTTCTAATACAAATTAAAGTAGAGGTTTCTTATTATTACATACTACTAACGTATAGTATAACATAGAAATTCTCAATCTTATATTTTCATATACATGCCACAACTAGCCAACTCATAATATAGGAAATGAAAGGCTACTCTGACGTGCTGCGCTGTGTTGTGCTGCTCGATGCTAATCACCGAAATCTACTGCTCCGAACCTACGAGTCAAGAAAACTCAACTCGCTGAGCAATGACGCTCAGTGGGTACTTTACCGATGAAAATATAAGTAAAACATGAAAGCATTTGAACTAAAAGGAAATAATTAAATCAAAAATCAACCAACATTAAACCAATGGAAGTTATTGTCCATTAAGTGTAGATATACTTTCAACAATTGTAAAAACCATAATTCAAACTCATATTGCAGTACGTAGTTTTAGAAAAATAGGACTTTGGCTCAGGCTCTACTGGCATATAGGGAACCATAGCGATAAGGCAGTGGCCCTCACCACTGTAACATAGGTGGCCCTCACCACCATGGTTATAACCAATTTCGCTCTACGGCCTATATCCGTAGGTAACCGCCGGAGAATTCCAATCACAATTTCACAACATCTCCGCTCCACGGCCTATACCCGAAGGTAACCGCCGTGGTGTATCAAACACAATAAGTGGCAGTACTGCATAAGTTAGTATAGTGCACCATACCCTTATCTACCACTCCCAACTACCCAGTAGAGCATAAAGGTTAAAATAATTCAATTTGAGTCTCAAACTTCATTTTAGAATGACTCGAGAAATCATTTTAAATCCCGTCGCGCTTTGCCATTTACACCGCGCACCACATTCTTTAGTCAAACCATTACCCTTTTTCACATTTTTAACATCCACAATAAACATATGAAACATTCAAAGCATTCCTCAAAAAGTCACAAATTGACCAAATGAATAGTGTCGCGGCACGTAAAATCGGCAACGCAAAATGGCATGACCAAATGAATAGTAAAATCTGGATTTTTGTCAAAATTTCAGTCCGTTTCAGTCATGCATTTGACCAGGTAAATGATCTTATTTTTGGCTGAAATTTTACAGGAAACTTATTTCATATGTTGACTAATTACACGTAAAATTTTGTTGAAAAATTCATTCATTTGCTACCTCAAACAACTGTCACAAAAAGATCCAGAAATCTGCCATTTTGGGACCATTTCGGCCCAAACCTATGAAATACATAGGATAGTGTATTTTTCTTTTACAAATCAATATGAAGGCTTCTTTAATGATAAAGTGAAGATTCAAACACTTCCCTTTGATATCTTTTGCATGTTTAACTTAAATCAAACTAATTAAAGTTCATCAAATCAACTTGCCAAATTTTTCTCAAAACATTTGGTTTAAATTAAATTTGAACAACTCAGTTGCCATAAGAAACCAAGAACATAACTCACACATTTAATTTAAACTCAATCAATACATTTAAGCATCAACATCAAACATTCCATAAACCAAAGTTTGTAAGAAGAATAAAATTTCTTTTATGGTAAAGTACCAAACCTTGTTCTTTTAATTCCCTTTTGCCTTTCTTTCTTCTCCTTCCTTAATCTTTGTTTCTCCTTCAAGAAATTCAAGAACACAACCTTAAACATAACCCTTAGCAATTTAGAACAATAAGCTATCCTCCATTTCTTTTCAAACTAAACCCTAATCTAATCTTATTAAACCTTAGAAACCTTGATTCTTCCATTTAATTAATCAATATCATCACTACTTAAAATTTTCCCAAATCCACCATAAGAACCCTAATTTCCAATCTTCCAATAGATATATAAATACTTAAAATTGATACTAGAATTGAAATCTACATACTTTAAAACCTTAAAACTTACCTTGAAAATCAAACTTGACAAAAATTTGAAACTCTTTGGTGTTCTTCCTATGGTGGCCGAAAATTTGGAATGGGTGAGAGAGAGAGATTTGTTCTTCATGCCATGATATATATAAAAGGGAAATGATGCTCACTTTTGGGTTGGATAAATGCCTTAGGGCCATTTGTCCACATCTTTTTCTTTTCTTCTTTTTATAATGCTAAATGGTCACCTTTAATTGGTCCAAATGTCTCTTTATTTTATTTATTTAAAACTCAAGTCTTTGAACTTTCTTTTAATCATATTTTGGCCCCTCAACCTCATTGTGCTGAAATTTTTATGGCCTAGGGTGTGAAAAGACTAAAATACCCTCCGGCGATTAATCGGTCGTAACTTTTAAACCGTAAAGTTCCACGAGGAAAACTACATATGGTTTTGATCCTCTCAACCTCTACTTTCTATTTTTAAGGTCTATTTTAGGTTTCCAAGTCATTTTGAAAAATTATCAATAAGCCCTTGACTTTTTACAAAATTCCCTTTAGGTCCTTTCTTTGCTCGGGTTTTGCCCGGGCTCCATTTGTACTAACGATCGTTTCATATTCAACCCCTCGACGTTTTCTACTCACTCTTATATTTATTTCCTACTTTAGATTCATGTATAAATTTTAATTAATAATGACCAACATGTCCCTAGTAAAAATCCCCTATATCTTTCAAACCGTGCGTTTTCTGGAAAAACCGTTACGCGTCGTTGCGACCTGATTTTTCTCTACTCTCCATTTTTGAAATCTGTTATGTGCACTATTAAGAACCTCCAGTACAACTTTTGGAAATTACAGTTACCTCCCCCAAACTTTTTGAAATTACAGTCACCTCCTTAAAACTTTGCATTTTTTTTTCAATTAGGTCCCTTTGGTCCTATAGCCTTATCTAGGCCCGTTGTCAGGAATTATCTTCTCCTTTCCCCTTCTCTCATTGTGCACGTGACTACTATGCATAAATGCGGTGGGCGGATGTGACATCTTCCATAATTAGTAAGTTTTTCATCTTAATCTTTGGAATTTCATAAATTTATGAATATGTTGAGTTTGGAGTTTTGACGTAGTATATTATAATTATTGGAATGGGTGTGCATGATGTTATTTTGGGTACTTAACAATGATTTTAAGGTTGGATTGAAGAAATGGTTGAGTTTGGATAAGATTGGTGAAGAGAGAGAATTTAGGGTTATGTAATTTTTGGGATTTTGAAATCATGGTTTTTAATTATGCAAATTGATTCCAAATGAGTTGTTTTGATGTATAAACAAGTATTTTAAAGTCAAATATTAGATTTGGTTGTGTTTAGTTGGAGTTTGAGAATGGAAGTGGAGATTTAGAATTTTGAAAAAGTGATTTTCCAAAGCCGTTGAATTATTTGATTTTATTTGTTTAAGCATGTTGTTTAGTGTTAAAAGTGATGAATATAAGCTTGAAATGATTAATGGATTGTGCTGGAATGGAAAACCTTCAATGGGGGAAGGTTATGCCATTTTTGAGTTTTGTGTATAAGACTGTGTTTTTGCAATGTAAATGGTTTAAATGTATTAAAATATATTTCTAATGATAAATAAACTTAATATATTAAAATGAATGGACTAGTATGAAAATCCAAAGTTAAAGTGAGGTTAGCCTTAAATTTTGGATTTTTGCTTGGATGGGGTTTAATTATGGTTTAATATTGGAAATGCCATTAAATGTGATACTAAATAATTATTTCCTATCACATTTGGTTTAGGCATTGAGGAAGGTTGATTTGCTTCATCCAAGCAGTGAAGGGCAAGTTGGAAAGATAGGATTAGAGGTTGTTTTGAGCTTATTTTCGGTTGCTATTTGAGGTAAGTACAAATTTTGAATACATTGGTTTAGTTTGCATGACATTTGAACTTAACTCATTTTAGTTGAAAAATGTGTTAAGCTACTTGGTACATTGGTTGTGCATGAATAATGTGCTATGACATTTATAATATCATATATGTGTTAAATACATTGTGAAAAGCCATTGATAATGGTTAAATTGTGTAAATGTGATTAAAATGTGTATTATGTGAAAATGGCCAAAGTGATTGGGTAATGTGTTGTGAATGAAAAAAAATGTGATATAATATAATGAGATGTGTGAAAATGTAATGAAATGAATTGATATTGAGATAAATGAGAAAAATGAGAAAAGATAAAACTGAGAAAAAAAATAAAAAAATAAGGCAATGTTCCTATATTGAATATGTGGTAATGAGAAAGAGATTAATAATGAGAAATATGAATAAATTGTGTGTCTAGTATGTTATTCAATTTTCAGAGTTCTGTGTTTGGCAGCATGCCTATGATTGCCTACGGGCTAGACACTGAGCGTCATTATGAAAATATTTTTTAGGTGAAATGACCGGGTCGTAAACCTCAAAAATAAATATTTAAAGCTAGGCTGGGTGAAATGACCGGGTCGTAAGCTCAGGCCTAGTTGGATTATTACATTGATATATTGCCTACGGGGCTAGACACATGGTATCATTATAGACCAAAATAGTAACTCTGAAATTTGAATAGCATATTAGTTATCTTTGGGCCCATATTTGTGTTTATTTTATATGAATTGTGGATTGTGAAATATTTGAAAAGTATGAGAAAATGGAATGATGTGATGTTCATAAGCATTTTGCATTGGCATTACTTTACATTTTTATTATTATCAAAGTTTGTACCGCTAAGCTTTTAGTTTAGCTCGATTGTAATTCGTTGCATAGGTGGCATGGGCGATTTGGTAGAATCGAAGAGTTCTACTAGACCTAGTCGTGTCTAGGTTTGCACTTATCGAGGTTGAAATGTTTTGGGTACATCAAGAT
Source organism: Garcia nutans (assembly GCA_947685225.1). NCBI lineage: Eukaryota > Viridiplantae > Streptophyta > Magnoliopsida > Malpighiales > Euphorbiaceae > Garcia > Garcia nutans. Next base: position 9,301,203 of record CANTUV010000013.1, read on the forward strand.
CAGAGCCATTTGCCAGCATGTACATGTTTGATATTATAGTATATTTTGACACTATGTATATTATGTTTGTTTTTGAAGTACATATTGTAAATTATAAAGAATATTTTGGATAAGTTGTTTAAAATGAGATTCTATATGTGTTGTTGATTTAAATATCTATGTATAAATACTTTGAGAAAATATGGAGAAATTGAGAAGTATTGGTGAAATGGAGATTTGATTCTTATGGGGAGTGTTTTCTAATGCAGATTATGTTTTGCTGAATTTTGAGAACGTCCAAATTACAGACAAAACTCTGGCAAATTTTTTCAGAGATTTTCATATAAATTCTTTATTTTGGGTTACTACAACAAGTAAAGAATATTTATATACTATTTAATTTTATATATTTAGCATTTGAAATTTTAAAACAGAAATTAAAAATTTTTTTATTAAATCAATTTGTGAATTTTTTATACCGTATATGCGTATTTTACATATGCTGAAAATATATATTATACGTATATAGAGTATGAGGGTGTTATAAATTTGCACACCTATTTGGCTCACGAAAGTTATGCTGAACCTGAATGTTCTAATCTCTATTAATCTATCCTTTAATAGCCTGCAGTAAATTGAAGTTACTGTTGATCTTGATTTCTTTGTCATTTAGAAGTTTGACTGCCAAGTTGCTGTCCATCTCAAGAATAATGTTTCGATCACCCATATTCCAGGCGATTTCCAAACCATCAAGCGCACCCTAAAGCTCTGCTTGGATAACTGAGCAACTCCCTATCTTGCTGTTGAATCCTCCCAACCAGTCATTGTTGGAATCATGAAAAATACCCCCTGTAGACCCTTAATTTTTGACCCAGTCCGGTCCAATATATTTTAATTAGTCCAAAATAATTTTTGTGTTGTCCAATATATTTTAATTAGTCCAAAATAATTTTTGTGTTATCTTAATTGAATAATATTTGTCTTAGTATTTAGTTTTTATAATTAATAAAAAATAAAAAATAATAATAATAAATAAATAAACAAAATAAAAATAAAAATAAAAATCGGTGACGAAAAAATCGGCGACGGAAAAATTAGTCGCTGAAAAACAGGTTGGATGAAATGGCCGTGGGCCATTTCGCTAGAAGGAGTTTCCTGGGGGTGAAATGGCCCGCAGCCCGCCGTCGCAGTTTTTCGCTCGCCAGTCCTCGTAGCCAGCCACGACAGTTTTTTTCGCCAGCAAAATTTTTCTGACGTAATTTTTTTCGAAACCAAATTCTATTCTGTTTCGGTATCCTTTTCTTAATTAATGTTAGTTTCCATAAACAAGTTGAATTAATCATCAAAATTTTCTATAAATAAGAATAAAAAACAACAAAGAAGGAGAGGACAATCGAGTGAAGGAAAAACTTTGAAAAAGAGATCTGATTTTAAAACTTTTGGCAGGGAAAACAATCAAACTTTTTAGAGAAGAAGAAGGAAACAAGCAATTCAATCCATCAAAGGCAACCATCTTGCCTTTGTTCTTGTTCATCCAAGAAGCAATTTTTGGTGGAACCAACAAACGAAGGTATGAATATTTAATCTCTTTTTTCCTTACAGTAGCTTCAATCATCCAATTGTTTCTTTTGATTCTAAAAACCTTAATTGGTTTCTTTGTTTTCCAAAAATCTTAAAATTGTTGTTTCTGTTTCTTCAAAATCTTAAAACCTTAATCTACTTTCCAACTTTTCAAAACCTTAAATCGTTTCATTAATTTACCAAAACCCTAATCTGCTTTCCAATTTTCCAAAACCCTAAATTGAATCCTTTTCTTTCCAAAAATCCTAAAAAATATCTTTTCTGTTTCTATAAACCTTAAATGATTTTGTTTATTTCCAAAAAACACCATAAAACTCTAAACTAGTTTTCTCCTAATTCTTTTCCAAAATTCCAAATGTTTTGTTAAATATCTAAACTCAAACTCACTTTACAGTTTCTAAAAATCACATAAATCTTCATAAAACTATAAATTATTTTTCCAAATTCTAAAATCAAATACATTCTCCGAAACACTAAAAACCCTAATTCAACTTCAAAACCAAGAAAGTAACCCCAAACTAGCTAATAGTTTTCTTAAACCCTAATTCCCTTAAAACCTTAAACCTAGTTTTCCTAAACCCTAACCCGTTAATCCTTACAACCTTAAAACCTTATAAACCTAAAACATTCAATCCCAATATAGTAAATCCAAAATAATAATCCAGTAACCGTAAATTATAAACCTAATGTTTTAAAGTATCCAAACCCTAATTTCATGATTTTACTCCTCAAACACTAATTTGGTTAATCAAAGAACTTTATCAATCCCTTAAATTATAAAACTTTAATCCATTTTAATTTCTTTAAAACTTACAGTAGCATGAACCTTAATATATTAAAATCCCAAAATCTTAAATATTAATTAAAGAATTTTAAATGGAAACAGTAAACGTCAATTTGTATCTTTACTTGCTTTATTTGATTATGTAGTTTATTATATGCTTTGATTTATTTGCAATGCTTTATTTAATTTATCATGGATGGATGTTTATTTTATATTTTGGTGATATCTTTGATGAATGGTTTATTTATGATGAATGGTTATTTACTTTATCGATTTATTTAGATTTTCAAATGTTATATGAGGTATGTTTCCACTTTGTGGGTACCTCGTTAATTAAGTTCTATGTAATTTAATTTGCTTTATATTTTAGACCAATGTAATGGACATGTATCTACCTTTTGGTTGGTGTCCTATTAGTTTAGACATGAATGATGTAAGGGCATGTTTCCATCTTTGGGTGGGTGTCCATTTATTTATTTTGTTTGAACATTGTTTTGATTTTTAATATAACGATGCTTTATTTCAATTGTTGCCTATAATATGGATGATATTGTTGTACTTAAGAATTTTATAATATTAAGACCTGTAAAGGAGGCCGGTTCCAATGAACCGGGCGTTGTGGGGGGTGCTGGGCCATTTCTCACCTTCCCTACATGTACCCAACTTTCTGAACCCATTAGGGGGTTGGAGATTTCTTAGGAATCGAGTCATCCATCCCTTCCTTTTTCTCGGCCCGTCCGGGTGGCGAATCCATTTTCTCTGGACTTAGGTCCGAGTTCTCTAAGGTCCAGAGCCTAAACAGTGCCGAAGTCGCAAGAACCATTCCACCGGGAGTGGGGGCAAAAATTCCCGCTCATAGTGGTGACTCCACTGGGGATTAGAGAAGTTGATTCTGTTGGTCTTTATATCATTCTATTCTTTCTTATAATGATATTATCCATTGCATCATATTAGATTGCATCATGTGCGTGAGTTAGAACGCCTGTGTTACCCGTGTTGTGTTCTGTAAGGGATACCATAATACCATAATTTTACTCAAGGTATGGAGATCGAGCATGGCATAACCACTCATAGCCTCGTACCATTTGGTATATACTTGCTATGGGAACCTAAGCCTTTTAACCCAAAGACTAAAGCTCATGTAATTGGCCTAGTTACTTTCCGTAGGTTTTACCCCAAATGCTTGTTGTTTGACTATGGTTAATTTATCTTGGCTTAAATCATGGCTTATTTGATTTGTTCTTTTTCTAATATGGCCTGAATACATTGTGAGCTCAAAATAAATTTTTCTTTAAAGTCCAAAAGACCAAAGCAATTTTTAAAACTTTTCAAGATGATCTTTGGACGTAAAATTTTTCTAAAAACAAATCAAAAATACTTTTCTCATGATCCAAATACAAAGCCCAAAATTCATTTTTTCTAAAATCTTTTTACAATGGGCTTAAAAACAAAATTATTTTCATCCAACCTTTTCTCACAAAGAGCTTGCAAATTATTTAGGTCAATTATGAAATACCAAAAATCAATTGTGAGCCTAGTTTATACTAAGAATAATTAATCATGGGCTTGTTTTTGGCATGAATTATTAGTTACTTTTTTAAGTGAGAAATCTATTTATAATAAACCTCTTAATTTAGTTTTAATCCAATATAGCATAAAAGCTATTTTAGTTAAGATTCAATGGATTAAAACCTAATTAATGGGAATTATCATGAACCAGATTTCCATTTTCAAAAATATAACTATTGGTTAAAACGTCCGAGGGAATTATTCAAAAACAAGATGCCCCATGTTGGTATTTTGTTAACCATATACATAGGAAAAGAGACTCGCCATTCATGTGTGGATGTTTTAAGGTTGGAAAGAACGTCCTACTTATCTTTGTCTATTATTTGTGCATACATGCATACATGCATACATTTGCATCTCATATCATTGATCCTTTCTGGCTCACAGCCCTGGATTACGATAGTTCAAAAGCTTATGACAATCTGACCTATGCCGAAGACGAAGAATCTAGTAGCAACGACTCAATCACTTGCTCACCAAAAGCAATGGAGCCCGAACAAATTCAAAGAATAGTGGACGACGCCCTCAATGTCAAGATGGAAGAAATAAAAGAGGCCATGGCCGAGACTATAGAGAATCAATTAGCTGCAATTTTAGGTAACAATGCTGAAGTATCTACTAGCACTAAGAAGCCAAAGGACATGGGGAAGGCTAAAGTTGGTAAAGTGGCTTTTGATGATGGAAAGGTGATCATTGATGATGATAACGATTGGGCTCAATACTTCCAAGATCCTCAAGACAAGAAGAAGGAGTCGAAGGTTGTTGAGAAGAAAACTTTTGAAAAGACTGAAAATTCTGATGTTGAGAAGATGATTGCTGACCTAGAAAAGAAATTTGAGAAGAAATTGAAAACCAAAGAGGTGTCCGAGATCGACAAACTGTTTGAACAAGATGAGGAGGTCCCTTATAAGTTCAAGATGCCCTCATTTGCTAGGTACAATGGTACTGGAAACCCCCATCTCCATGTGAAGCAATATATCACTGCTATTCAGTCTGCCCGAGCTATTAAGGCTCAAACTCTAAGGTACTTCATACTCTCATTGAACCCTATTGTCCAAAATTGGTTCAACACCTTAGAGGAAAGTACTCAAAAAGATTGGGACATGTTATACAAGGCTTTCATTCAGCAATATGGGTATAATGTCAAGTTGGAAGTTACCTTAATGGAAGTTGAGTCCATTAGACAAAGGCCAAATGAGAATTTTGTGGACTATGTGAAAAGATGGAGAAATAAGGCTGCTTTACTCAAGAAAAGGCCAGATGAATCTGATCAAATAAGGATGATCGTCAGAGGCATCCTGCCCAACCTTCGTGAAAGGCTATCTCACACCCTTATAAGGGACTTCAAAGATCTTCTCCAAGATGGTCTACAAATTGAAGAGTGGGAAAGGGAGAAGAATCGCTTTTCAATAAAAAGGAATGAGAAAGGGAACTACCAATCGGCAATCAAAGCACACAAAAAGAAGTTGATGTTAATGCCACTAGTCAAGGAGGAATGAGGCAGTTTTCAGAATTAGGGAAGCCACTGTCTTGGGTTCTCAATAAGCTATAAAAGAAGGGATTGTTACAACCCTTGACTCCTCGTCCTTTGCCTAATCCTCTCCCACTTAATTTCGACACTAAAGAATTTTGTCAGTTTCATCAAATGCAAGGGCATGACACGGATAGATGTGTGAGGTTGAGACATGAGATCCAAAATTTAATTGATAGTGGAAAGCTGCCCGAGCCCAAAAAGCTGAACACCAAAGATAATCCATTACCCAAGTTCAATAGAGTACCTCCACTGGCAACCTTCATGGTGGAAAAAGGATTGGAAGAAGATTTTGTCTTATCCTCTTTTCAAGATGGAAATATTAAAGATGTGAAAGGAAAAGAAGCTTAACTCAACAAACTTTCCTTAGCTTGAATGTTGCTTTTCAAGTTTACTTTTTTTAAAATTTAATTGGAACTATCGTGTTTTTTAAATTTAAAAGTTGTTTGAATAAATTACTTTTATAAAAAAATTTATTGGTCTTTGTTCATTTTGGTGCTCAACCAATGAAGAATCTAGCTTGATATTCATAAATTAATGTGTCTAGGCATCATGACTTTACTAGATAAGGGAATGGCTCTATACAATTGAGTTGTATATGCTTACTTAGAGAGGGTTCCTGCATAATTACCTTTGTCTAGGTCCTAGTCAGTCTTAGAACATGCTTTGATAAACTTTCGAGGGGAAATTGAACTCTGCTTATTTTAAGAGAGAAATGATCTAGGCATTGTTTGGTTAGCCAACAACTAGTATCCTCTCAATTAAATATCAATCCCTAGTTGTCCCTTTGAGCCCTCAAAAAATTTTTAGCTTTCTTTTCATTTGACTTATAAGCCCGACAACCTACCCTGAGCTATTGTGATACTTTTGACAAGTCTTGTGATCACTAAGATGAAGAGGTAAGAAGATCAAAGAAAGAAATGAATACCATGAAGATAGTTGAAGTTCTCAATAAAATGAAGATAGTTGAAGTTCTCAATACCATGAAGATAGTTGAAGTTCTTAAGATCATAAAGGTAGTTGAAGTTTTCTTAATACCTCCAACATATCAAGACAACATCAGAGTAACAAACAATTTATCCCTGTTAAAGAAGATTTATGTTACTCCACTCATCCATTATTGGAAACTCAAGTTGGTACAAACAAGACAACTCTTTTAGAGCTAGAATAAAAAAAAAACAAGAAAAAAGAGAAGAAAAGAAAACAAGAGAAATGAGAGTAAGGAAAAAAAAAGAAGACAAAAAAAAAGAAAAAGAAAAAAACGAAAGAAAAAAAAGGCGGTTCAAAAAGCCAACTGAGTTCTCTTTTACCTAAAGCAGCAAAAGGCTTCCAAGGACAGTTTGACTTGAATTGATCCAATCCAACCAAAGATTCAATCAAAATTGGAGGAAAAAAAAGAGGAAGATCATTCAGTTCTTGAAAGTTCTGTACTTGACAGTCCTACAAGGAAGAATGACAAAATGATAAAATGCTCAAAGAAAGGGAAGAGTAAGAAAAATAAAGAGAAAGAAAAGGGAAAAGAAGAAAAAATGAATTTGGGTAACAAACTGTTTACAAGGGCAAAGACTGTCATAATCAAGATCCAGATTAATGCCAAAAAGATAGAAGGAATTTCGAGTCTAGCAAGATTGCTCCCAATTGTCTAAAGTTCCAACAAGAAATTTTTAGTGTGAAGGTTTGTCCTTTGTGTCACACCAGCTCCAATCTCAAAATGGCTTTCATTTAACCCATGTCCTTTATAAACCCCATTTCAAGCCTATCAAAGACCTGTTGATCTCTCTGGGCAGGTAGAGTCTATTAGTGGAGATAGTTTGAATAAGCATGCATATGAGATAGACAATATTTAAACTCAATGAGACCTTTGGGCAAGTAATGTGTATGTGCCTATCTGAAGTGCAACAATTTTTGCTTAAATAGAAATAATTCCCGAGTTTAGTATGGTAACTAGGGTTGTCATATTATAGATATGTTAATTTGGAAAAATCAAGTCCTGAGGTACATTGCCATTGATTTGACAAAGCCAACATTTGATTTCAAAATCAAAAATCAAAATAAAAAATATTTTGTCATACAAAGCCTTCAAGTTAAGAGAAGTTTCTTGGGCACATTGGGCAAAGGAAATGATTGTTGGCAAGGTTATGAAGAAGTTACTAACTGACATGCTGAATGGATGAATCTCTGCTACTTGGGGCCTCCATTATTCATGTTCTCAATATCTCGAAGCATCCTGTCATTCCAAAGCAAAACTTGAATGGGTATCTGAATGGAGTCAATGAAAACACTTCAGCTGATCACCTCAGTCTGTGAGTTGACGAAACCACTATATTGAATCAGGGGGGCATAGAAGACCCATTGCTTGAGGAAACTCCAGTCATTTTGAAAGGAAGAAATGCATGCTTGTTCGATGAGCTAGACAATATACAAACATCAAGCAAAGCCGCATAGAAAAAATCATGGGTTTGAGCTTATACAGGGGGGCAAGGAGAAGATATATAAAAAAAAAGAGAGAGAAGAGAGTTACAGTAAAGATGGAAATTATATATTGTCATTATTATTTTTATGCTTATTGTACAACGTTTATACAATTGATACAATATTTATACATCACTAAGAAGGTGGTGGTAGGTCATCAAATAAAGCCCTGAAAATGTCATCGCCTGTTGGAGGAGGGGACAAATTACTCGTCCCGAGTTCGTCTGAAGCAGGAGCACCAAAATCCCTATTACCTTGGAGTTCTGATCTGTCACGGTCCTTATTAAAAGTAGACAAAAGGATCTCATGGTCATCAGTCTGGGGGCCTCTAGATGAAGAAGCACTAGGATCCCTCATCCCCTGATATCGAAAGTCTCAAAAATTTTGTTCAGATTGATGATAAAAATTTTTAAAATGAGAAGCCTGCTGACGACTAGCGGCCAACTCTTCTTGAAGTTTTTTTTATTTTGCTCTTTAAGCATCCGCTGTGAGCCAGGAAGGAAAAAGGTAAGAGCATACATATCGCATAAATTACCATGAAATAAGAAAACTTACCAAGTAATTCATATCAATGCCCTGTGGATGAGATGGCATATCTGGCGGGCTAGAATGAGCAAATGAAGGAGCAATAAAAGAAGGTCCAGCCTCATGTTCAAATGAGCTGGCAACCTGCAACAATCATTAAAGAATCAAAATTTAAAGAAAGAAGCGGTTGCAATGGAAAAATGGTAAAAGTTTTACCGGAGAAGTGCCAGCCCCGAAATGTAGAACGAACTCTCCTGCATCTCCATGATGTTCCTCTTCATCTCTACCTTCATTTTCTTCGGGAATTTCCCATACACCAACAGGAGATACATCAAAGTTCAAGAGGCTTCTTTGAATATAATGGGCATAAAATACACCTGGTAGATGGAGAAATGTCTCAACACCATAATCGTACCGAATCGACCACCATGCATCCTCTGGCATTGATATAATATTTAAAGTATATTCCAGGCAATGCATTGGAACCCTCCGCTGCTCTGGACCAAAAAACCATTCATATACTCTCTCTCTCCGAGAAACCAGCCACTGGGCCAGCGATGACTCGGTGAGTATGTTGGAAAGATAGTGCAGCCTTCATGAAGGGAGACCAGTTTGTCCGCTCCTCTGGGTTCCACTAGGCCAAATTCACCTACAAAATAACATAAGGTAAGTAAACTTTCACATAAATTTTAAAGTATACTAATGTTGTTAAGCGGCTCAACACGAAGCGTTGGGTATGCACATGGTGAGAGCCAGGAACGTCCACACGATCTGACAATCAGAAATTTAATCTCGGATATCCGATTCTCTCTCGAAAAATACCATGTGCCCTCACAAGGTTGTGTTCGTATGCCCATGCATACAACAATAATGAAAATCAAATTCATACAAAAAGGAATGGAATTGACATTGGTGGAAGAAGAATACCTCAACAACCGCCATCAAGCTAACAAAAGACTTCTTATTTTGGCAAATTTTATCAAGACCAGATAAAGGCAAGCGAGACCAGCTTCACCCCAGCCATAAGATGGTACCATTCTTAAATAAGAAAGGGCCCTCAACACTGACAAATGGATGGAGGATTCAGTGCTGCCTAAGATGGTCGACCCAAGCAAATATAACAAAAATCCTCGAGCATACTGTTGGGTCGTGTCTCTGTGAACCCATCCTTCATAGTTCATCCAATAACTACGAATTGGCTCAATCTTTATCTTAAAAGGCCCTTTATACGATGGTTCCATACCAATTAATTGCTGAATTTCTTCAAATGTCAAAATATCGATGGTAAGAGGAATCAGAATGCCATCATACCGAATGCCGGTTATAGCAGCAAAGTCTACCGGATCAATTGTCATCTCCCCAATGGGCAAGTGAAAAGTATGAGTTGTATCCAACCATCTTTCTGCAAGCATCTGGACTACACTCCGGTCTATCAGATACTCTTCGGATGGCAATTGTAAGATGAAGCTTTCAAATCCGCAATCTCGGATAATCTGCCTTACCCGAGAAGGCACTACATCATACCATTGTCAGGCTTTATAGATACACCTCCGGCCCGAACAACGCAACGATCATGCCAACACAGAGCCAGGTAAGTTAATACCAAGAAAGTACATATTATTCTATCTGCTTAAATTAATGTATCTTTTCTAAACTTTCTAAAAAATAATAATATAAAAACATAAATCAAAAATCAAAAATAATATAAATAAATAACAGAAAGATAAAAAAAGATAAAAAAATCAAAAACAAAAGATAAAAAAAAGAAAATAAATGAACGAAAAAGAAAATAAAAAAAACAAAAAAAAACAAATAACAGAAAGACGAAAAAATCAAAACGAAAAAGAAAGGAAAAAAATAATTACCGCGCTCTTTTGGTTTGAACTACGATGAAGCGGCATCCTGAATAGTAGATCTATATTTTCATCTTCATGATGCTGAATAAACTCTAATAACTCATCATTAGAATGAGTTCCTAACCTTGAAGCATGCATTTTTTTTTTCAAAACTATATGCTAAATTTGAAAGAATTTGAGAGAATTATAGAAATTAAGGATTTTGCTGTGAATGAAATGAAGGAATTCGTTCGTTTATATAGAGAAATGGCAAGAAAAAAATAAAATTCAAAAGTAAGTTTTACTATCATGAATAGTAAACTTTACTATTTATGAATAGTAAATAGTGTATAAATAGTGACTACACAAAATTTACTATTATAGTTGGCTTGAGGGAGTTATTCTTCTTGAATTGTATGGTTAAGAAAATCAGATGCAATGTAGCTCATACTATCACACATTTCTTCTATAAGCAGTCCAAGAAAGTAGTACCAAGTAACTTATATGGTGGCATTTATGTCATAAAGCTAGCTCACAGTTTCGGTGTGTTGGATGGATTGTAATGTTTAAAATTTTAAAATACTAAACTTTTAATTTAATATTGATAATTGATAGTAAATAGTGATAAAAGTGACATGGATAAATGATGTAAATAGTGGATCATAAAATTTACTGAAGAAATAATTTATTTTTAAGGTTTTGTAAGACTAAAAATCAAATTGGAATCAAAGGTTAAGAGTGTGGGTACACCATAGCTATGATGAGAGTGGCTACACTAGATTAAACCATATATATATGTGGACGGGTGTATGTATGTGTGGAAACTTCTTGCTTCTTTCACCTTCATCCATGCATATCATCACCTTTACTACCAAAACTTCTTTTTTCTTCCTTCTTTTCAAAAATTTAGACAAAATTTAAGAGGAAATCACATCTAGTTATAGGTTTCTAGAAGAATAAGTTGGAAAAGGGGAGATTATTAACAATTGATCAAAGAAAAAGAGGGATTTTGAAGAGGTATATGCTTATGTATTTTAATTTGCAACTATTTGAATTTCTATGAATTTTATTGTTTGAATAGGTTGATTGAGTTATCTTTAATGAGTTATTGTTGAAAAAGTATTTGATATAGACTCTTTCTATGTCAAAGAAACTAGTTTTTGATTCATTTTTATCATAGTTTTAGATATATTGTGTTTAAGTGGTTGAGTGTACAAAACACAAAATTTTGCCCGACACAGCCAGTGACACGACCATGTCACTAGGTGTGTCAATGATGTTGTGTTTCAATATTGATGACATGACCAGTAGCACACCTGTGTCATTAGGCATGTCATAGCTATTGTGATGAAAGATAAATGACATGGCTAGTGACACGCCCGTATCGTTGGACTGTAGTAGCTACTGTAATGTAAGTTAAATGACACAGCCAGAGACACGTTTATGTCATTAAGCAAGTCAACGCTTTTGTATGAATGGGAAAATGACACGGTCATTGACACGCCCATGTCATTGGGCGTTTCACTTGAAGAAATTGCCCAAAATAACTTTTTCTTTGTCTTTCGCCTGTAATTCTAGCTGAAAAGATTATAAGTCCTGAAGGTGTAAAGGATTTTTCAAATCAACCCTAATAAGTAGTGTAACAAATTTATTTTGAATATATGATAAATATGTGTGATACCAAGTGTTGATTAAAGAATTATTCCATTGAAGTGCTATACATAATTTAATGTTAATTAAAAACTATTGACTTGCCCAAATCATACTGATTTTAGATCTAGCTTGGGATTGAATGGCTAGCTAAAGGGAAGATATCTAAAGTGATAGTGGGCACTCTGTGTCATCAATAGACACTCTGTGTCACCATCTTCAGTGGACATTCGTGCCATAGTGGGCCATTAGCCAAATTTTATATAATGGGCATTATATTGCCAATAGTGACCTATTATCCAAACCTAGGATCTGAGTTCAGTGTGTATGGACATAATTAAAGAAGTTATGTACATTGAAAATGATGTGTTATAGGGTTATTGTTAAATTAACCAATTCTGAATTTAATCGTGTTTAGTATTTCAAATTTCAATGAATTTATTAATTTCTTTATTTAACGTTCTAAAATAAATAATTTCCATTATTTCTAAATCATTTTATGTATAGTTCTCTTTCCTTTAAATTTTCTTGCATATTGTAAATACATAAGCACCACTAAGCTTTGCTTAGCGTGTTAGAATTATTTTCTGACGCGCAGATCAATTAGGAAAAGTTGAGACTGCGGAGTGAGAGATATACGTTCCTAGTAAACTGCATCGCAAAGGTTCAAAGAAGAATATTGTAAACATTATATTCTCTATAGTTCACATGGAAATACTTTATAATTTTGTATGAAAGTTGTATAAGTTTGAGAATAGTTGAGAATTATAATAATGTAAGTTAACAATATAAGTTCTTTATAAATTAACAGATATATGTTTATAATATAGGAATGATTATAATAGTCCATTTGAAAGTTTAATAACTGCATTAATACATACAAGTATTTTGGCTTTATTTCTCTAATACATATATAGACAAGTGTGGGTATTTAGGTGACATCACCTATATATTTAAGTGTATATAAACTATGTAAGGGGTGCTACATTCGGTGGTATCAGAGCAGGTTTAGGTGGTCCTAAGTTTGTTGGTTAAAAGAAAAGAGAAGTACAACTGCCATTGCTATGTGAAGTATAAAATTGAATAGTTTGATGCAGTTGATTTTTAATGTTTAAACATATATGATGACCTCTAAATCCCATTAAGGTGTCAAGAAATAAGATGCATTCTCACACAGTCAAGCTAGTGTGGGGAATCAGCAGCCATCAAAACCTTATGTGGAATATATTCCCTTAAATCCCCAATTTGTTAGATATATGGGGGAAGTTCTCAGGCAAATTGTAGGAGTTACTCCTCTTGCACAACCTCCACTGCCAGTGTCCCAAAGATCTCCATTGGTGAGAATTAGGAAATTAGGAGTAGAAGATTTTAAAGCTCGTGATACTGATGAGTCTTCAGTAGCAGAATATTGGATGGAGAGGATTGTGAGAGCTTTTGATTTTCTGCCTTGCATTAATGAGGAAATATTGGAGTGTGTAGTTTCCTTATTGTAGGAATAAGCTTATGCCTAGTGGGATACAAAGTAGAAAAGTGGAGAGTTCCGCTAGACCGAGTAGAGTCTAGATTTTGAGACTTTGAGAGTGGAGCTTAAAGATCGAAGACATACTGCCAAACATGTAAATAGTTTATGTTTTGTAAAACTTGAATTTTGATGTATATATATATATGTTTGTAAATATTCGTTACAGTTTCCGCTGCTTTTAAATAAACGTTTTATCTTTTGTCTTTTGTAATTTCTTTTAAATGTTTTAAATTTGTTTCATGTTTCTTGAAAAAGGATGAGTCTTTTGTTAAGTATACCATGACATTTCTATATACAGTATACGTATATTACGATCATATTAGCATGCTATGTACGTATACCGGATATAGAGGTGTTACAAGGGTTTTATATTTATACAAATAAGGATTTTTTCTAAACTAGGGTTTTAAGGTAAAAATTAGGGTTTTGGTTTTTAAAACATGCAAATAGGTTTGATACTTATGATTTAGTTACTGTAATCATATTCATAAGTTGATGACCACTATCTATTAGTTTTAATAGGTTACTATCCGGGCTTATTGAGATTGCAACCATAAGTTTTAACATGCTAATTGCTACTGGGTGAAGATGACTACTATATGGTAATCTTACATTTAATAAATAAGGATTACTAATAGAAACTTAAACAATTGCAACACATTAGATGAAACAAAAATAACCAATATGGCTATTGGAAGTATTAAATGAATTGAATCATGAAAACCAAACCTTCATTGTTGGTTCCACCAGGTTGAGCCTGCTGAATCAAGCTTACTTGTGCCACTGCCTGAACAAACATTGATACTGGTTGAATGAAGCAAGCTAGAGACAATTGCTTCTGCCTCCTAGGTTGTTGTGTTGATTTTGTTGTGTGTGTTTTCTCTTGTAATTCTTTCTCTTCTTTGATAATTATGGCTGCTAGCTTCCTTAATAATAATTGTCATTCTAGCCCTTTAAACCTAATTTGCTTGCCCCTATTTATAAGAACCATCTAGGTTAAAACTATTGAATACTGACCTCCTTCCGGATTTCCAATTAAAACTATCCTTGCTTGAAATCGGGGCTGAACGCCTTGCAAATTTGACATGGAGTCAGACTCATGTTGAATTCGCAAGTGCCAATTCAACATGGAGCCTTATAATAAGAATCATAACAAATTGGCAAGTGCCAATTCGACATGAGCTTTGGCCCATGTCGAATTGGTCCAATTCGGAATGGTGTCTAGGTTTTAGGTCAAACCAAGTTGGTTTGGGTTAGATCAAGTCTGTTCATCTTTGTTTTTGGGCTTCTAAAATTAATGTAGACTTAATTCAAGCTATTTAAGTTTTTAAGATAATACGAAACTAGGTTTAATCTCCTAAAATTGTACATGACCCTTTTAATTGGGACTGAATTTAATATGTTCCAAAATTAAGGGTCTACGTTAGGGTTATGAGATATGTATGTAAAAATTAGGATTTTAGTATGGATGGTTATAATTGTTATAATGGGATAATTTAGTGTTTTTTAATGTAAATGTTATTATTATATTGTGAGGAATTGAAAGTGAGTAGGTTTTGGTGAAGTTAGGGTTTTGTAGTAGGTTATGTGAAATTAAGATTTTTGAAAGAAGTCTCAATAATTGTTAAAATGAATTATCATGGAATTATTTTGATGTATAAATGATGATTTTGTTGTTGGAATTTGGAAATAAGTTAGTTAAGTTAAAGTTTGAGTAAGGTAGTGAAGGGAGAAAAATTAGGATTTTGTTGAGATTTTGATAGATTTTGCATAATTAGTGGTTGGTTAATATAAATTAAACAAGGAAGAGACTTTAATTAAATAATTTAGTTTGTTGTTGGGTTTATATGTGCATAGGCCAAATTGATACAAGCGGTGAAGTTTAGAGTTTTGCTTGGAAAGAGGCTTTGAGTTGATTTGGAAGCGAATTAAGGTTAGTACATATTCTAATAATTTGTGCTTTCATTAAATGTGAGTTGGTGTACGTGTATGGTTACTTTAAAATATGGGTATTCACATAACTCATGCAATGTGGCATAGTTATGTGATGAGTGTCACATTAGGCATTTGTTCAATGTAAAATTAACATTTATACATGAAATGCGTGAGGTTTATTAATGTTATGTAGTATGATGTACTATATGGATATGTTCATGAAATGTGATTAATATGAAGAATGAGTCGCATTGTGAATACGAATCATGATTATGTAATGTGATGGTGCAATAGTAATGTGATGTGATCAAATGTAGGGTGATCATAAAAAGTGGTGATCACATGGAAATGTGGAATTGTTGGAAATGTGGAATTTTAATGAGAATTTGTGTGTTTGTAACCTATACAATTTCTTGTCCAATAATGTTAGGATTGATTATGCATACATTGATAGACCTGAGCAGAGCTATGTTTTGACCTGAGCAGAGCTATGTCTTGACCTGAGCAGAGCTATGTCTTGACCTGAGCAGAGCTAGGTTTAGAGATTTAGAATGATGAAAGGCCTGAGCAGGACTAATTCTTGAAACTGAATATGATAATTGTATAGAGGTTATTGGGTGCAATGGATGTGTGGTATAAATATTATAAGTTGCATCTTGAGATAAGCATTTAAATATATATATTATTTTTAGATATGTACTACTAAGTTATATGCTTAGCGCGGTTAGATGTATCATGCAGGTGATAGATTTGTAAAGCAAAGTGGTCCAAAGTGATATTGAGATTAAAGTGTCAGTTTTGCCATGAGATCAGCTGTGCCAGGGATTGCATACATGTATATTTTATGTTATTGTATACTCTGATTTTATAAAATATAAATACATCATATATATTCTAAACATGTTTTGGAAAATGCTATGTATATATGGAAGTAAATTTTATGATGTGGTGATTTGGAGAATAGGATACAAATAATATTTTGGGAGTGCAAATTTTCTTTACATGTGTTTATTTGATTTTGTGAATTTTAAAATTATAGACAAAATTGTAACAAATTTTTTCCAGAGATTTTCTCTTATAAATTAATCTAATTATATTTTAACAATAAATATGTTTAAAAAGGATGATCCTACAGTAAATTACCGTACCACTTTTCTATTCTATATATGTACTTTACATATATTGGGTATATGTACTATATATATATATAGGGTATGACAGGAAGTGTTCATTCAATTCATCCAATGTTTTAGATACCTCAAATGGCCCATCAAACCACCACAATGTGACTCTTTCATAAGCAACAATCTTATTGAGCAACTAAGAACACACAACATATATTCTCTTAAAAGAAATCCATCTAACCTATCAAATTTAACAAAGGTTCCTTTTTTATAGGCCTAAAAAATTAAAGAAAAGTCAGTGCCTTTATCATTCAAAGACTAAAAAATTCAAATCCAAGAATTTTAGTATCAACAGTAGACAAAAAATTATACCTTATTGATGACACATCCGAAAAACATTTTCCTTAACATTTTTGTACTTGATAGCATAGGGAAATGTTTCAACGAACTCAACCCATTTGCCATTAAAACATAACTCTATCTAAACAAAAGCAATATTTCTTTAAATTAGCAAAAAATGCTCTTGATGTAAAACAAATAAACCTTCACAAAAATGCAACAAGTGATCATCAAAGGATTTTGAATTTACCAGAATGTCATCAAAATATACCACAACAAAATTTCCAATAAATTCTTTAAAAACATGATTCTTGAGGTGTATAAAGTACTAGGTGAGTTTGTTAAGACAAATGGCATAATTAACCACTCATACAATCCATATTTTGTTTTGAAAGCGATTTTCCACTCATTCCCTTCCTTCATCCTAATTTGAAGGTAGCCACTCTGTGAGCTGAAATTTTCACCCCCACTCTCATGTGGAATGGTTCTTATGACTTCGACACTATTAGGCTCAGGGCCTTAAAGAACAATAGCCTAAACTCATAGAAAGTTGGAGTCGCCAACCGGATGGGTCAGTAAAAAGAAAGGGGTGGATGACTCAATTCCTAAGGAATCCCCAATCTCCTAATGGGTTCGGATAGTTGGGTATGTATGGGGAAGGTAAGAATGATCCAGCACTCCCATAATACCCGGTTCATTGGAATCATTCTTCTTCTCTAGTCTAAACATTATTAAATTCTTAAATATTAAGGAAAATAATCATTATATTAAAATCAAAACAAGTCCAAACAAAATAATGAATAGGCACCCATCCATAGATGGAAACATGCCTTTACAATTGTCCAATGTCAAAAAGAAGAGAAAATAAACAAAATGGGACACCCGCCATAGGTGGAAATGTGTCCCTTACAACAGTCCCAAAAATCTTAAGATCAAGGTTTGGAAGTTTGGGGTCATGGCTACTAGATAAGGTTTTTTTTTATAGATTGGGGGTTTTGGAAGTTTGGGGCTACTAGATGAGGTTTCGGGTTTTGGTTTCAAATTTTAGGCTATTGGATGTTGGGATATTAGGCTTTGAGGACTAGTTTTATAATTTTTTTATAAAATTAGGGTTTAGAGAACAAAGCTAGGGCTTTTGGTTTTTAGAAAAATAGAATTTAGGGTTTTGGGATTTTATAAAATAGATTTAGGGTTTTAGGTTTTCATAAAATAGATTTAGGGTTTTACTAAAGCTTGATTACTGTAAGAAAACTCTAAGGCCATTGTCACATTGACTTATAGTAAAGATTTGCAAAATACATGTTCTTGTGAATGGCTGCTGTATGGAATATACTTCAATATATAGCCTACTATGAATCATAAAATCAACAACCATTGATCATGCTTCAAAAAACTGATGAGTATAGCATGCTGGACTTAATTTAGACAAAGGATAAATGCATTCAGTATTTAAAAACCATTATCAAGCCTCTTATATTGAATTAGTTTAGAATGTACTATCATTTGTTTTCTCCACCATAATTAAACCTTGATCAAACTTCTGCTTGAAATGATTTGGAATTCCGGCTGAGCAAAAGTAAGGACAGCGTGCTACTGCCTTTGGGGCATTTTATCCTATGTCCCTTTTCCTCCTTTTGGTAGTGTTGCTAGGGTTTTTTAATATTTTTCATTACATATTGATTGATTGTTGCTGCTCTTTATGTTAATTCCTTTGGGTTGCTAATCACTTAATGCTACTAGGTTTCTAATTAAATCCTTCTCCTCTCTGCCTTTAATCATATATTTATAGGCAAAAACCATCACATAACCCTTAAACCTAAAATTATTAATTTTTCAGGCATAACTATTTTCATAATTTTAATATGGGATTTATAAAATCAGACCAATTTAATTTCAACCTTTAAAATTAGGTTTAGACCCTTTAAAATTATAACGAACCAAGATAAGCTCTTTAAATTAAACCATCCCAAATTTAAGGGTCTATAGTTTGCTCCCCTACTTGAGCGATCTGAGACTTCAGTAGAGTAGAGTAAAAAGCAATATGACTTTTGAACTGATTTAGAACAAAAATGGATTTTAGGCCTGAGGTTGATTGAGTTTATTTGGTTTATGGACCTAAATTGAGTTCTAGACTAAAAGAAAAATTGAGTTATGGATATGAGTTGGTTTGGATTCTAGACCCGGATTGAGTTTTGGACTAAAAAATGATTTGGAGTCTAGACCCAGGATGGTTTGGGTTCTAAACCTGAATTGAGTTCTGGACTCGAAAAAGATTAGGGTTCAGGACCCAGATTGGATTGGGTTGGCTTGGGTTCAGGACCCGTACTATCTGCAAAAATTAATTTCAATGGCCAGTGTTAGTTTTGCAAAAAATTAGGTTATTTTTTACTCTGCCTATATACTCTTGCCAGGGTATGGAAAAAATATTTATAACTATAAAAATATTTTTTAGACTTGTGATAATAATTAACCTCAATAATTATTAATCAAACCTAATGTTTAGAAATGTGTTATGTGTGAATTATTGTAACAAAGAAAGAAACTAATAATGGAAAGAAAAATTTTGAATTATGAATTTAAAAAGCACATTTTCGACTTATCAATTATTGAAATGGACGAAAAACTTGAATTATTGAATGGACGAAAAACTTGAATTATTGAATCTGAGAATGAAATATTCAAAATGTAGTGCATGCGACCTTGTCCTTTATATATATATATATTACTGTGAGCGAGAATTTTTACCCCCACACTCCTGTGGAATGGTTCCTATAACTTTAGCACAATTAGGCTCAGGGCCTTAGAGAACACGAGTTAAACCCAAAGAAAATTAGAGTCACCACCTGGATGGGATAGGAAAAAGAAAGAGGGTGGATGACTCGATTCCTAAGAAATCTGCAACCCCCTAATGGGTTCAGAAAGTTGTGTACGTATGGGGAAGGTGTAACACCCCCACACCCAATACATACACACTACATACACCATAATGTAGTATACATGTATCGAATATAGGAATGCTACGGATTTTTATTAACATTCAAAACATTTTAAATGATACTATAAGCTTTCTCATTATACAATAGAGAAAAATAAGTAATTACTTGTAATATAAAACAAAATAGATATAAATACATTTACTTAATATGCAGCGGAATTTATAAAATATTTACATCATACACAATACTTTACAAAATATAAAGAATTTATACATGATTGGCAGCTCTTCTCTGATCTTTAAATCCAAGAATAAACCCTTCAATGTCTACTCTCACTAGGTCTCGAAGAACTCTCGGGTTCAACTCTGTTACCTGCGCGATTAAACACTATCGCGCTAAGCCAACGGCTTAGTAAGCCAAATCATGCTTTAATGCAATGCAATGTCATACATATTATTCATAAAAACAACATCGTAGGTGAAAAGCTAATAACATACCTTTCCATTTAATATTCACATATATATACATACCACATTTCAACAATCTTCCATATATCTCATTAGTCAATCATTTTACCATTCATGAATCAAATTAAACAAAGACAAGCATTGGGCCCAAGACACACTAATATGCCATTCAATTTTCAGAGTTAATGTTTTGGTTTTGTTATCACATTTATCATTATCATATACCCAACTAGGCTTCAAGGATTAGGTTCAACCAAACTTCAAGGGGAGCAAAGCATGCTAAGCTTCAACCCAACTTGGCTTCAAGAACCAACCCAACCTAGCTTCAAGGGTTGTAACATCTCAATTAGGCTTCAAGGATTCAATCCAACCTAACTTCAAGAGATTGTTACTATCATTAGGCATGCCACCAATAACAAACTCTGAAAATGGAATAACACATTAGCCACACAATTCATTTATTATTTAGTTATCATTTCCATTCTCGATTCTCATCAACATTTAGGCAAACATGCCTTATTTCTTTCAATTGCATCATCATAGCCAATCACAATGGCTTTATAGCATTTCATATCTCAATTCATATTGTGCATATAGCATTATTGGTATCACATTTCAAAGTACATTATTCATAATACACATCACCATTCACAAGCCTCACAATACACAATACATAACCTTGTTCATGTAATATCATATGCATTATCAATTCCATATCATCTCACATTTCATGATTCAACAATGATGTTAGACAAATGATCTCTATTTTGATCCTTGACAACTCAAATGGATGATCTATTTAACATATATTTGAGAATCTTGTTGCAAAATTAGGTTGCTTCCAATAAGGTGAACAGAACCTTTCTAGCGGTAGTGCCTCACCTGAATACAACCGCTCCATACAATTACAAGATGAAACCTTATTACAGTAGGTTTCGCGGTCAGAAGCCCGACCTAAGTCGCGACCGCACATGAATAATAGCGACCGCACATGAATAATAGCGACCGCACCAAATTACATGTCTCTCATGCATAAACCCTAAATGTAGCCAAATTTCTTGTGGTTAACTTAAAACACATTGTACACAACATAACCTCATTCAAATGGACATAATCAACATCATTAGCAATTATTTTACATGCTCATCACAATATTTTCATCACCAACATTCATTAACAATACATTTGATACTCTATCACATTTATAAACAAAAGTGTTTTAAGATTAAACAACATATGCATGTTTGTACCCATATAGTTTGTACTTACCTTTAGCACCAATTATACAACTCTAAACACTTTCTTTTCTCCAAGAATTCTTCACTTCTCAAATTAGAGAAAATCACCTTCTTCCAAAACCTAATCCAAAATAACACAATATAAATTATCACTTACCATTTCCAAAACCCTAAAACCAACATCACTCTTAACTTATCATCTTCAAATCCAAAACCAACACCGCAACCAATTAAATCCAACATATAATAATCAACACAACCCCACTTTAAAATCCACAATCAACTCACAAACAACTTAAATAACTTAAAAGAATCAAGAGAAACTTACCAAATATAGTGAATCTTCTTGGATTTCCACTTAACCACTTAAAACTTCTTCAATTTGAGCTTCAAATATCATCAAACCTTTGCTTTCTCTCTTGTTCTTTAAGTTGGCCGGCCACACGTGAAAAGAAGAAAAGAAATTTGATCAAAATAAAAGTCAAACTCTCTATTAATCTCCACCACACAATTTCAAAAGAAGAATTACCAAAATGCCCTCTTTAACATAGTTAAACTTCTTTTCATTATGCATGCCCTTTATAGTAATTTCAATAACAACCAAAAATATCTTCTTCCACTATATCCAACACCTTGACTCTCCCTTTGACCAACATATATGCTATATATATTGCCATATACACTGCATATACATCTTCTCTACACATCACTTATCTTTCAAATAACACATGAACATTCTCTTTTCTTTTCTTTTTATCACACAACACATATATTCAATCACATTTTAGACCAACAACAACAACAACAACAACAACAACATAATCAAAACTTCTAGGGCATACATGAGGATATTACAGAAGGTGAGAATGGCCCAGCACCACCATAACGCCTGATTCGTTGGAGCCGGCCTCCTTCTCAGGTCTAAACATTATTAAATTCTTAAATATTACAAAATCATTCATTTTACATGCAAATATTAAGGAAAATAATCATTGTACTAAAATCAAAACAAGTCCAAACAAAATAATAAATAGGCACACATCCATAGATGAAAATATGCCTTTACAAATGTCTAATGTCCAAAAAGAAGGGAAAATAAACAAAATGGGACACCCACCATAGGTGGAAACATGTCCCTTATAATAGTCCCAAAATTCTTAAACGATAAGTTAAATTACATAATAAAAATTAATGCACCTAAAAAGTGGAAATGTACCTTTTACAACTTTAAAATCTAAATAAACAAATAACTAAATAAATTAAACCATTCAAGCATGATAATTAAAAATAAGACATCCATTATAAAATAAAATAAACCATCTACCATAAAAGCATATAACAAATCAAATAATCAAAACTAGAGTTTAAAGTATTAAGTGTAAAAAATTATTGTTTACATATTAAATTTGGATTTATGGGTTTAAATCATGGTTTTAAGGTTTTAGGAAATAAGATCAAGGTTTGGAAGTTTTGGGGTCATGGCTATCCGATAAGGTTTTTTTTTATTAATTTTTTTGGATTGGCATTTTTGAAGTTTGGGGCTTCTAGATGAGGTTTCGGGTTTTGGTTTCAGAAATTAGGCTATTGGATGTAGGGATATTAGGGTTTGAGGATTGGTTTTATAGTTTTTACAAAATTAGGGTTTAGAGAACAAAGCTATGGTTTTTAGTTTTTAGAAAAATAGAATTTAGGGTTTTGGGATTTTATAAAATAGATTTAGGGTTTCAGGTTATTATAAAATAGATTTAGGGTTTCACTAAAACTTGATTACTGTAAAAAAAACTCTAAGGCCATTGTCACATTGACTTATAGTAAAGATTTGCACAATACACATTCTTGTGAATGGTTACTACATAGATTAGACTCCAATGTATAACCTACTATGAATCATAAAATCAACAGCCATTGATCATGCTTCAAAAAACTGATAAGTATAGTATGCTAGACTTAATTTTGACAAAGGATAAATGCATTCATCATTTAAAAACCATTACCAAAGCCTCTTATATTGAATTAGTTTAGAATGTATCGTCATTTTTTGCCTCCACTATAATTAAACATTGATCAAACTTCTGCTTGGAATGATTTAGAATTCTAGCTGAGCAAAAGCAAGGACAGTGTGCTACTACCTTTGGGGTTTTTATTCCAATGTCTCCTTTCCTTCTTTTGGTAGTGCTACTAGGGTTTTTTAATCTTTTTCAGTACTTGTTGATTGACTGTTGCTGTTCTATGTGTTAATTCTCCCACGTTGCTAATCACTCAATGCTGCTAGGTGTAACACCCCCATACTCTATATAAGCACCATACATATACCTGGTATATATATACGATGCGTAGATAAAGTATAAGAATGTCACTTTTCATTTTAATTTCAAAACCTTTATCCAAGTTCAAGTACTATTGCATTAATTATAAAGAACAAATCCAAGAAACATTATTCTTATAAAAATAAAACATAATTAATATAACATATGCATGCATCACCTTCTAGTTGGTCTCGAGACACTCTTACCCTTCTCGTGGCATAACAGCTAAACTTCCAGATCAACCGCATAATACCTGCGCGATTAAACATCCGCGCTAAGCCCGAGAGCTTAGTAGTACAAAAGAAAACAATAAAAAAATACACTTTACCAAAAGAATCATACCTCAAACTTTTAGCATTAAGTTTTATTGTTTCCTTACCACTTTTTCCTTTCTCAATGCACTCTTCAAAAGTTCCTACTATCCTTGTAAATTTGATATAGAATTACATGGAACATTCATAACCCAATACTTGCCCTATTTATTTCACATACATGTAACATACAATTTATTTCACATACATGTAACATACATCATTTCCACAAAACACCATTCTATGATCTATGCAAACCTTCATGAAAGCAATTCTCACAAATTCCACATTCATATACATTTTACACATCATACAACATTTTCATAAACCCATATCTCTACAAAATTCCTCAAACATATTCCTTTTCAATACATCAATGCACATATTACAAAATCATACTTCATAACATCACTTTGTTCACAATTCATCAAGCATGAATCACATTAACAACAAAGACAGACTCGGGCCCAAACAACCCACTAATATGCCATTCAATTTTCAGAGTAAATGCTTTGGTTTTATTATCACATTTATCAATATCATAGACCCAACTAGGCTTCAAGGATTAGATTCAACCAAGCTTCAAGGGGAGCAAAGCATGCTAAGCTTCAACCCAACTTGGCTTCAAGAACCAACCCAACCTAGCTTCAAGGGTGGTAACATCTCAATTAGGCTTCAAGGATTCAATCCAACCTAACTTCAAGAGATTGTTACACTTATTAGGCATGCCACCAACAACAAACTCTGAAAATGGAATAACACATTAGTCACACAATTCATTTGATTCTCAATTGAATTATCATAACCAATAACAATGACTCTCATTTTATTTGAATCATCATAGCCAATCACAATGGCTTCATCACATCACATTTAAATCATCATAGCCAATAACAATGGCCCACATCTCATTTGAATCATCATATCATTTGAATTATCATTGCCAATAACAATGGCTTCACATCTTCTTAAATTTCAACTCACATTTCATCTTTCATCACAACATCACATCTTTTATATTTCATATTTCATCATAATCTCACATCATTCATATAACACATTACAATTTACAAAGCATAGAACATAACATTGTTCATATAGTATCATCATTATCATCAAATCATATTGATCAATTCATCACTCAAATACACATAATCAATAACATGGTACATACCTTTTTCCATGATCATTGTATCTTCCACATTTCCTATATCATCATTGTTAGATACATAACAATTTACATCATTCACGGATTTATAATCTTCTATACATCTTTGGTTGGATCATTATTGTTTTAAGTGTGTTTAAGTACCAAAAGATCCTTTTGAAGATCCAACAATATAAGAATAACATATAACAATCACAATAATTAACACCCTCACAGGACACGGGCAGCACATTTGAGGGACACGGCCAAGCTTGTGGCCGTGTCTATCAACACAATTTTGGCAGTAGCAAACACGGGCATGGGACACAGCCAAGCTTGTGGCCGTGTCTCTCAACACCAAATCAAACAGAGGCAGACACGGGCAAAGGACACGGCCGTGTCTCTCAACAAAAGTCAGGCAGTAACAAACACACCCAAGGGACACGGCCAAGCTTGTGGCCGTGTCTCTCCAAAATCCATCCAGCACGGCCATGTTTGCCCTAACTTGGCCGTGTCTCTCATAACTTGGCCATGTCCTTCAAGGATTCAAAGACCAAGCCTTTCCAAAATTCATACCACACCATTTTAAACATCATTTTTGTTCATATTTATCAATTCCATATCACTTTAACATTTATATAACTTCATTAAATCATCATAATAATCAATATATATATACATCACTATAACCAATTACTCAAAATACGAATTCATTCTTATTAAATCCTAATTCAACAATTCATCAACATCCTCACAATTACCCCAACTTATCAATGCTTAAATATCAATTCAACACAATTACATACTTCAATCCTTCATTTCCATCATCTTATACACCAACCATAACTTCAATCCAAAGAAACCCAAAACAAGAAGATAAAAACCTATATATACATAATCAATAAAAAGAGGAGTACTTACTTGAATAGCTTGCCAAATCTTCAATATCCACTTGCAAGCCTCTTGATATCCTTAATCTTTGGTGTAATTAGAAGCAAAATTCACCTTTCTCTCTCTAGCTTCTCTCTCTCTCTCTCTCTCTCTCTCTCTCTCTCGTTTACTATGAAGAAGAAGACGAAGGAGAAGAAGAAAGAAAGATCTCGTTCTTTCTTTCGTTCTTATCATATATATATAATAATAATAATAATAATAATAACAATAATAATAATAACAATAATAATACAATTAAATCTCCTCCACACAAATTTCTTTTTGTCCTTATCATCATTATTATTAACTAATCATACAATATATATATATATATATACAACTCACTTTTCCTACACCATTTTATACCTCATGTATTTGTGATATATATAGATATAAGTATATGTCATATATATATTGTATTTATAATTCCCATATTTTCTCTTCACTTATTTTCTCTTTCCCTTCAATACACACATTGAATCCAAATACAACAATAACCCCAACACTTTTAGGGTATACTTTAGGATATTACAATTCTCTCCCCTTTAAATAATTTCGTCCTCGAAATTATCCAGCATAATAACAACCTATTTAGAACAAATCACCATCTTAACTTCCATATAAAGGTAATCGTGTCGTATATTATAATTTTATCAAATCACATAACTTCTACTCTCCCCCTTAGTAATAATCATCTTCTCTGAATTGTCACAATTTATCATTGTATAGATATATATACCTTTATATCTCATTACTTTCTCAACAAAGCAATCAAGATAACTTATTACATTTCCAATGAATTTTATCTTTGTAGTAAATTCAAATTATCACATTATCTCTTTATAGATATTTTTAACCTTAACTTCAAATATCTATATTTTAACATTGATTATTCCATTCTTATTATCACTTTCATAATAACATTTACCAAATCTCAATGGATAACAATATCCTTAATTCCTTTAACTTGCTACTCACTTAATATAAATATTATTACCAACTTTTAAATTTACTTAACAAGTAAACAACATTTCTCTTTTTCTCACCAAACACAATTGATATAATTCAATTCTTGTTCATTCATATGCCAGAATATTATATTATACACATTACCATTTAACTTATACACTCCCAATACAACTGTACGTATTAAATCTCAATATTGACTTGCAACTTTAGCGAAATCTAGATCAATCGATATATTAAACACAATATACTAATACCTCAACCTTATTTGATTCAATCCAACAATTATCTTATCAACATTTATCATTGGATTTTACAATATATACATATATATAACCTAATCTCGTTAGATCAAACTTATTTTCAAACTCTTGTCCTTTCAGATCCATTTACTCAATCACTAAAAATCATACTTTTCATTATCTCAATAATTATATCATCATTTCTCATACTCATTCAAAGTGTATCAATATAGTCAACAACTATGGCTTCATAAACAAACTTTTCCCCAATCAGATCGGTAGTCCAAGTTCGGTTGCCCAATACAATGGGTCCGCTTGGTTCCGCAGGAGGCAGACAAGTCCGTTCATTTATCTTTTCACAATTTATTTCTCATAATCAATTAAGCACTCCACCTCATTTATAATTCATTTTTTTTAACATCCTTGTCAACAATCATGGTTTTTCATCATATCAAAATAGTATACACATATATCATTTACTATATTGAACATCTCATTATTCAATCATAATATCTAGACAAGCTTAAATCATATCTTTTAACCATGTTTATAGGAACCTATTTATCACTCTCACCAAAGCTGTACTACAATTATATCATCTCAGCTCTAACTCTGAAGATAATAAAACCAACCAATTAATCACACTAACCAACTCATATGTCCATGATAAATTAACAATCACACTTGAGGGTTGTAAATCAATATTGTTCTTCTCTTATTCGATTTTTCAGCCATCACAATTTTAAAGCTAGATTGTATCACAAAAAATTATATATATACTCTAAACTTTTATTACACCAAGAGTTAACACCTTTTTAAGTCCATCTCAAACAGTTTACTTTTGATTATTTAATCATCATAACCTAACTCATGCTCAATAATATTATCTTAAACATTTTCTACACTCAATCTTCAATCAATTACAAATCTTGCACACATATCATTCATTACTCCATTTCCAATCCATCTCTTCTAAATTTTTTTTTTAAATACATTATTCTTTCCTTACAATTTCTTATTACACTTATACATAAAACATTTCCACACACAAATACTTTAAGTTACAAATCATCTTATGATAACCTGATTTAGTTATTATCATAACAATTTCACTGCTCCATATTAACCAAGTTTATTCTCATTTTCCATTTCATCACTTAATTTATTCTGCATAAATTAAGATTTAATCTCTATAAGATCCACTTCTATATGCAATCTCATTTCTAATACCATTAAACATGCAATGGTATAAAATAATAAACATATTATATACACATTCATAAGTCACATTCATAATGTGACTCACTTTCCACTTTTCTTACATATAACCTTTACATTCATGTCAAAAAAATTCAATTCACATATCCTCTTTATATATACACATAATTATGCAATTTACTAAATTTCTCTTTTACATATAGTTTATACAATTTAAGATTTATCACTTTCCTTTGACTATTATCATTCTCATTCTTTTAACATAACTTAAGTTATTCATTAACTTCAATAAATATATACACTTTACTTATAATATTATTTTACAAAGACCTTAATCACATGTCCAATGTGATATCTCTCTCACATTTATTTTTAAATACCTTTAACATATCTTTCATACCCATTTTCATCCTTTCCAACCAAATTACTTAAAGTAACTCATTCCCATTTACTCTATCCCTTTTCTTTTATTTCTAACCAAAATTTTCTATTATCAATCTCATCCCCCAATTCATAATACTTTTATGAGCACTACTATTTATTTCATATATCTCATGTATTAAGTACATTAAACTATCAATATCTAAATGATCTTTATCCACATTCCATTACAACTATAAGTTCTCAACTTACTAATTTACTTAAACTTCAATTTATTCATCTCATCCTCTTAATATCAACCTCAAAACATCTTATATGTATATACTACAAAGCAATATCAAACATATATGTTTCACCATTACCAAGCTCTTTCCAAAAATTTAAATATTACATATCATCATCATGTTTGCATTAAATTAACGATACAAACAACACCAATATCTCTTTATACTTAACCAACATCATCTCTTTTTCCTTTTAAGCAAAACCTTAACTTTTTATATCCATACCTTAAATTATCATACTTAATCTATACCAATCAACTCATTCAATAATCCACTGTACTCTTTGCATTTAAATGCTATATCTTTCCATATTACTCATCCAACAATATTTCCTCTTTCTAGAAATCCAAACATAAGTTTATTAGAAAGAGGTTCAAGTAATAAAGGAAAGATTACATACTTTAATCTAAATTTTGTTTTTAACTCATTTCCAACTTTATTCTTCTAGCCATTTCTTTATATATCATACACATATCAATAATCACACTTTTACTTATAAATTCCATATCATTTCTTTATATCACAATCACTTTTCAATTATCAACATTTTAAAATTTGCTTTCATATGAAACCTCATTTACATACTATCATTTATCTCATGTAATTCAAATACATCACAATTCACATAATGCCACGTTCGAGACCAACCTAGATGTGAATGCATATGCATGTGTTACAAATTTCATTTCAAAACTTTTCTTTTCACTTCTCTTTAAACTTTTCAAAACTTTCTCTTTTTAATTCTACTTAGGCCGAGAATCTCGAACCTAAGCTCTGATACCAAAATAATTGTAACACCCCCATACTCTATATAAGCACCATACATATACCTGGTATATATATATACGATGCGTAGATAAAGTATAAGAATGTCACTTTTCGTTTTAATTTCAAAACCTTTATCCAAGTTCAAGTACTATTGCATTAATTATAAAGACCAAATCCAAGAAACATTATTCTTATAAAAATAAAACATAATTAATATAACATATGTATGCATCACCTTCTAGTTGGTCTCGAGACACTCTTACCCTTCTCGTGGCATAACAGCTAAACTTCCAGATCAACCGCATAATACCTGCGCGATTAAACATCCGCGCTAAGCCCGAGAGCTTAATAGTACAAAAGAAAACAATAAAAAATACACTTTACCAAAAGAATCATACCTCAAACTTTTAGCATTAAGTTTTATTGTTTCCTTACCACTTTTTCCTTTCTCAATGCACTCTTCAAAAGTTCCTACTATCCTTGTAAATTTGATATAGAATTACATGGAACATTCATAACCCAATACTTGCCCTATTTATTTCACATACATGTAACATACAATTTATTTCACATACATGTAACATACATCATTTCCACAAAACACCATTCTTTGATCTATGCAAACCTTCATGAAAGCAATTCTCACAAATTCCACATTCATATACATTTTACACATCATACAACATTTTCATAAACCCATATCTCAACAAAATTCCTCAAACATATTCCTTTTCAATACATCAATGCACATATTACAAAATCATACTTCATAACATCACTTTGTTCACAATTCATCAAGCATGAATCACATTAACAACAAAGACAGACTCGGGCCCAAACAACCCACTAATATGCCATTCAATTTTCAGAGTAAATGCTTTGGTTTTATTATCACATTTATCAATATCATAGACCCAACTAGGCTTCAAGGATTAGATTCAACCAAGCTTCAAGGGGAGCAAAGCATGCTAAGCTTCAACCCAACTTGGCTTCAAGAACCAACCCAACCTAGCTTCAAGGGTGGTAACATCTCAATTAGGCTTCAAGGATTCAATCCAACCTAACTTCAAGAGATTGTTACACTTATTAGGCATGCCACCAACAACAAACTCTGAAAATGGAATAACACATTAGTCACACAATTCATTTGATTCTCAATTGAATTATCATAACCAATAACAATGACTCTCATTTTATTTGAATCATCATAGCCAATCACAATGGCTTCATCACATCACATTTAAATCATCATAGCCAATAACAATGGCCCACATCTCATTTGAATCATCATATCATTTGAATTATCATTGCCAATAACAATGGCTTCACATCTTCTTAAATTTCAACTCACATTTCATCTTTCATCACAACATCACATCTTTTATATTTCATATTTCATCATAATCTCACATCATTCATATAACACATTACAATTTACAAAGCATAGAACATAACATTGTTCATATAGTATCATCATTATCATCAAATCATATTGATCAATTCATCACTCAAATACACATAATCAATAACATGGTACATACCTTTTTCCATGATCATTGTATCTTCCACATTTCCTTTATCATCATTGTTAGATACATAACAATTTACATCATTCATGGATTTATAATCTTCTATACATCTTTGGTTGGATCATTATTGTTTTAAGTGTGTTTAAGTACCAAAAGATCCTTTTGAAGATCCAACAATATAAGAATAACATATAACAATCACAATAATTAACACCCTCACAGGACACGGGCAGCACATTTGAGGGACACGGCCAAGCTTGTGGCCGTGTCTCTCAACACAATTTTGGCAGTAGCAAACACGGGCATGGGACACGGCCAAGCTTGTGGCCGTGTCTCTCAACACCAAATCAAATAGAGGCAGACACGGGCAAAGGACACGGCCGTGTCTCTCAACAAAAGTCAGGCAGTAACAAACACACCCAAGGGACACGGCCAAGCTTGTGGCCGTGTCTCTCCAAAATCCATCCAACATGGCCATGTTTGCCCTAACTTGGCCGTGTCTCTCATAACTTGGCCGTGTCCTTCAAGGATTCAAAGACCAAGCCTTTCCAAAATTCATACCACACCATTTTAATCATCATCTTTGTTCATATTTATCAATTCCATATCACTTTAACATTTATATAACTTCATTAAATCATCATAATAATCAATATATATATACATCACTATAACCAATTACTCAAAATACCAATTCATTCTTATTAAATCCTAATTCAACAATTCATCAACATCCTCACAATTACCCCAACTTATCAATGCTTAA
The DNA here is from genome assembly GCA_947685225.1 of Garcia nutans. Lineage (NCBI taxonomy): Eukaryota > Viridiplantae > Streptophyta > Magnoliopsida > Malpighiales > Euphorbiaceae > Garcia > Garcia nutans. Next base: position 9,333,538 of record CANTUV010000013.1, read on the forward strand.
ATATCAATTCAACACAATTACATACTTCAATCCTTCATTTCCATCATCTTATACACCAACCATAACTTCAATCCAAAGAAACCCAAAACAAGAAGATAAAAACCTATATATACATAATCAATAAAATCAATTCAAGAGAGGAGTACTTACTTGAATAGCTTGCCAAATCGTCAATATCCACTTGCAAGCCTCTTGATATCCTTAATCTTTGGTGTAATTAGAAGCAAAATTCACCTTTCTCTCTCTAGCTTCTCTCTCTCTCTCATTTACTATGAAGAAGAAGACGAAGGAGAAGAAGAAAGAAAGATCTCGTTCTTTCTTTCGTTCTTATCATATATATATAATAATAATAATAATAATAATAATAATAACAATAATAATAATAACAATAATAATACAATTAAATCTCCTCCACACAAATTTCTTTTTGTCCTTATCATCATTATTATTAACTAATCATACAAAAATATATATATATATATACAACTCACTTTTCCTACACCATTTTATACCTCATGTATTTGTGATATATATAGATATAAGTATATGTCATATATATATTGTATTTATAATTCCCATATTTTCTCTTCACTTCTTTTCTCTTTCCCTTCAATACACACATTGAATCCAAATACAACAATAACCCCAACACTTTTAGGGTATACTTTAGGATATTACACTAGGTTTCTGATTAAATCCTCCTCCCCTAATTATCATTGATCATCATATATTTAAAGGCCAACCTAAACCTAATCTGCTTAATCCAAGGTTTAAACAAATTCTAGCATCATTAGGAATTTAAATTAGCAGCCAAATTATTTTAGAATTAGGGTCATGTCGATTTGGAGTACCTAAATCGACATGGGCAAGGCTCATGTCAATTTGGGTGCGCCAAATTGACATGAGCCTTTGTTCATATCGATTTGGGCATCCAAATTGACATGAGCAATGCCCAGAATGATTTGGGTTCTGTACTACAAATTGTTTGGTCTTGACCCGAATTGAGTTCTGGGCTCAAAAAATATTTGGGTTCTGGATCCAGAATGATTTGGGTTTTGGATTCGGATTAAGTTTCTGGACTTGAAAATGTTTTGGGTTCTGGATCCAAATTGAGTTCTAGAATCGAAAAATATTTGGGTTTTAAACCCAAGATGGTTTGGGTTCTGGACCTAGATTGAGTTTTGGACTCAAAAAATATTTAGGTTCCGGACCAGAGATGGTTTGGTTTCTGGAACCAGATTGAGTACATGAAAATGATTTAGGTTCTAGACTTGAGATGGTTTGGGTTCTAGACCCGGACTGAGTTCTGAACTAGAAAAAAATTTGGATTCTAGACCCAAGACTGGATTGGTTAGGTTCTAGATTTAAAACTATATTGGTTTGGTTTTGGACGTAAAACTTGATTGGTTAGGTTATGGACCCAAAAATGGATGCTTTGAGAAAAAATAGATCAACTTCAGCTCTTCTAGCTTGGTTGACCTTTTTTCATCTGAGAATTGTGGCCTTCTTCTAACTAGTTCTTCCATTTTTTTAATGGATTGTGGGTCTTTACCCTTCAAAAGATGGATCTTTATCCTTTGGAGATTGGGTCTTTACCCGTCAAAAATGGATCTTTATCCTTTGGAGATTAGGTCTTTACCATTTAAAAATGGATCTTTATACTTTGGAGATTGAGTCTTTACCCTTCAAAAATGGATCTTTATCCTTTGGAGATTGGGTCTTTACCCTTCTAAAATGGATCTTTATCATTTGGACATCGGGTCTTCACCATTCAAATTGGTTCTTCATCCTTTGGACATCGGGTCTTTACCCTTCAAAATGGATTTTTCATCCTTTGGACATCAGGTCTTCACCCATCAAAATGGATCTTCATCCTTGGACATCGGGTCTTCACCCTTCAAAATGGATCTTCATCCTTAGACATTTGTCCTATATTGGCTTCAGCTCTTCTAGTTGGGCTGATATTTTGTCTTTTGCATCTTCATTCTTTTGGGGTTCTTACTTCCTTCTTGTTTTGTTCTTTTTGTTCTTCCTTTTGCAAGAAATTCAACTATTTTTTAGTTGGCCTTTATATCCTCTCTTTGCCCCAGCGTGGAAAAATATTAAAAGTGAGTCTGAAAATATTTAGTGAGTCTAAAAATATTTTACACATTCATAAACTCAAAAATTGAAAGAGAAACTTTGCCTCCTATGTAGGCTCAAACCAATGATTTTTTTATACAGGCTCTGATTGATGTTTGCATTTTGTTTGGTCTTTGCATAAGCACGCATCTCCATTTTTGTAAAATGACTGGATCTTCTTCAAGCAATGGGTCTTCCATGCCTCCTGATTCCATATCTGTTCATATTTGCTTCATAGAGTATTGCTATTTACTTTGGCAATGAATAGGTAACACAAGACAAAACTATACTGTGATATGCTTATGTATGCATGATATGCATGGATGACACTTACAGTGGTTCCATCAACTCATAGACCTAGGTGATAAGCCAAAGCACTTGTTCAATGTTTGCATTAGAACAACATAAGCCTTCACAACTATGGCTTTTATCTTCTAAGATGAAATCATGAGTAGTGGGGGCCCTAGTAGGGTAGTCAGAGATACATCCATTTCAATCCATGATTTAACACATTAGTCGGTAGCTTCTTCATGCTCTTATGCTCAAATTTCATCAATATGTGCATTGATATAGTGTTCTATACTTATGAACTGTTTTATTGAAAGTCAATAAATGGTGCATACAATTACAAATATGAATTGGCTTTTGTGCAATTTTGTGTTTGTGTTCATGCCTAGTGTACATGAATGCATGATTTACTCTTGGAACCTTGATTTGTAACACCCCTATACCCCATATATGCACACTACATACTACTACATCTGTAATATATGTATACCGGATACCGGAGTGCCATGGTTTATATTAAACAACCCAATCTTTCAATTTAACAACAATATAAGAAAAACTTAAAACATTCAAATTATGTTATAAAATAAGCTAGATAAACATTTATTTATTATGGAGCGGAAAATGTAGCGGTATTTACATATATAATTACATCGAAATCAATGTTTACAAAACATAAAGTTTATACATGTTTGGCAGTTCGTCTCTGATCTTTAAGCCCATAATCAACACTTCAAAGTCTAGACTCGACTCGGCCTAGCTGAACTCGCCGGTTCTACCCTGTCACCTGCGCGACGAACCACAATCGCGCTAAGCCATAAGCTTAGTGGTACAAACCACAATAACATTATGCTTTAATGTAATGCTAATGTCACACATTCATACATCATAAACAATACATAAGAATATCATATTTAAAAACCTTACATTAAATCTTATTATTCATTTGTTTCACATTTAAACAAAGACAAGCATGGGCCCAAGAGAAACTAATATGCCATTCAACTTTCAGAGTTGATGTTTTGGTTCAATTTTCACATTTATCATTACCACAACTAGGCTTCAAGGATTAGGCCCAACCAAGCTTCAAGGGGAGTGAAGCATGCTAAGCATCAACCCAACTTGGCTTCAAGGACCAAACCCAACCTATCTTCAAGGGTTTGTAACATCTCAACTAGGCTTCAAGGACTAGACCCAACCAAGCTTCAAGGGGAGTTAAGCATGCTAAACTTCAAACCAACTTGGCTTCAAGGACCAAGCCCAACCCAGCTTCAAGAGATTGTTACTATTAGGCATGCCACCAACAACAAAACTCTGAAAAGTGAATAACACATTAGGCACACAATTCTTTTATCGTTACATTATCAATTCCATTCTTATTTCCTCATAATCATTTAGGCAACCATGCCCCAATTATATCATTTGCATCATTATAGCCAACAACAATGGCTTCACATCTCATCATTAGAGTATACATAACCAATTACATTGGACATACGTTTTGAATGATCATCATATCTTTCACATTATGCAATTCATAATATTAATCAAATGTATCAACATTGTAATAGATTACTTAACACATTTACAACCAAATGTTTTAAGTTCCAATGTCATGCAAATGTATGCAATAATGTAGGTTTGTACTTACCTCAAGAGCAACTCACATAACACCAAACTCCTCTTCCAAGAATCCTTCAACACTTGGATTAGGGCAACTCAATCTCTTCAAAACCTAATCCAAAAGGGATAATACACACTCACTTAAAGATACACATGAGATAATAAGGCTAAGAACCAACTAGGGTAAACTCTACACATGACACGCTTAACAACACGGGCGTGTACCTGGCTGTGCCCTAAACTCCCAACATAGAAGCTTTGACACACTCATTGACATGGGCATGTCACTGGATGTGTCATTCATTCTGTCTCACAAAAACATTGACACGTCCAACAACACGAGCGTGTTCATGGCCATGTCAATTCTTTCTTAACACAATGGCTACGACACGCTCAGTGACATGGACATGTCACTGGCCGTGTCAATTCTACTACAACACAGAAGCTGTGACACGCTCAGTGATATGGGTGTGTCACTGGTCATGTCACCCATCTAGAAAACAGAACCATTGCCACGCCCAAAGACCTGGCCGTGTTCATGGGCGTGCCAGGCCAAAAATCCTGATTCCGGCAACAACAATATCACATCCAACAAATCTCTTACTTCCACCATTTTTTACCTCAAACAAACTTAACTAAACACACCCATAAACCATAATAACTTGTAACAACACCAAAACAAATCAAAACATACATCAAACACCAATTCACAACTCATCTCATATCCAAAACACAACACTTGCTCTTTCACCAAACCTAACTCTTTCTCTTCAATCCAACCCCAAAATCAAAATCAATTAAACCCAACACTCTTAAATACACCACAACCAAATATACACATACCATCAACAATCAATCACCAAACTCAAAACACAAACTTAAAAGAAAACAAGGGAATCAAGTGGAAAACTTACCAAAAGTGATGAAAACCCTTAGAATTCCAACTTGATCACTTGAAACATCCTTCAATCTTGAGTTTGGATGAGCAAAATCTTTCTTTCCTCTCTTGCTATGGAGATGGCAGGCCAACAAAGGAAGAAGAAGAAAAAGATTAGAGAAAAGCAAAGTCAACACTCAACTTGTCTCTCAACCACTAAAACTTCCTTTAATTCTCAACCAAGCAATATAAATAATAAAATATCCTCATCCACTTCCTTTAATTTCCATTTCAATTAATTTAATAAATAATTAAATCTTCTTTTGACCACCCATTTCTTTGACTTGTATATGTTGTATATATCTCTATATATACAACATATACACATCTTTCTTCTCATCTTTAATCTTCCCACTTAATCCTTATACCATATAACATTAAATCCAAATACAACAATAAATATTCCAAAACTTTTAGGGTATACTTTGGGATATTACAATTCTCCCCCTCTAAAAAGAAATTTCGTCCTCAAAATTATCTAATCTCAAGTCTGAAACAGTTGAGGATACTGATCTTGCATCACTTGCTCACTCTCCCAAGTTGCCTCTTCCTTCGCATGACTCTTCCAAAGAACCTTCACAAGTGTCACTTTCTTATTTCTCAACTCTTTCACTTCATGTGCCAAAATAGCAAATGGTACTTCTTTAAAGGTCAGATCTGGACTCACCTCAATAGATTCAACTGCCAAGATATGAGATGGGTCTGATCTGTACCTCCGCAGCATTGAGACATGGAAAACATCGTGAATTCTATCCAATTCAGGCGGCAAAGCAAGTCGATAAGCAACTGGTCCAATTCTCTCCAATACTTCATAAGGTCCAATAAAACGAGGACTTAGCTTCCCTTTGCGGCCAAATCTCAAAATCTTCTTCCAAGGAGACACTTTCAGAAAAACTTTATCTCCAACATCAAACTCTATGTCTCTTCTTTTCAAATCTGAACATGATTTCTATCGATCTGAAGCTACTTTCAACCGATCCAGAATTATCTTCACTTTCTCTTCCATTTCCTTAATCAAATCAGAACCAATCAACATGCCTTCTCCAACTTCATTCCAACATAGAGGTGTTCTGCATCTTCTTCCATACAATGCCTCAAATGGTGCCATTCCAATACTAGATTGATGACTGTTGTTATAAGCAAATTCAATCAATGGCAAAAATCTGTCCCAACATCCAGAGAAATCAATGACACAGCTTCTCAACATATCCTCCATAATTTGTATCACTCTCTCTGACTGCCCATCTGTCTGCGGATGAAAAGCAGTGCTAAAGTGCAATCGAGAACCCAAAGCACCATGCAAACTCTTCCAAAACCTTGAATTGAATCGGGGATCTCGATCAGACTCCAAAGAAATTGGGACTCCATGCAACTTCACTATCTCACTGATATACAGCTCAGCCAACTTCTCCAGAGAATAATCCATTCTAACTGGAAGAAAATGAGTTGTCTTAGTCAACCGATCAACAATCACCCAGATTGCATCATGCTTCTTCTGAGTCAACGGAAAACCAAACACAAAATCCATTGTCACTCGCTCCCATTTCCATTCAGGCACTGATAAAGGTTGGAGCAACCCTGTTGGAACTTGATGCTCAGCTTTTACTCTCTGACAAGTGAGACATTTAGATACAAACTCTGCTATGTCTCTCTTCGTACCAGACCACCAATATTTTTGTTTCAAATCATGATACATCTTAGTACTCCCAGGATGCAAAGCAAAAAGCAATTGATGTGCTTCCTCCAAAATAATCTTCCTCAATCATGCATCATCAGGAACACACAATCTATCTTTGTACCAAAGGCTACCATCACCTCTCACATGGAAATCTCTGCTCTCCCCATTTTGGCAACCTGACACAACTTTCTGAATTTTCTCATCAGCCAACTGAGCCTCTTTAATCTTATCCAACAACACCGGTCCCAACTGCAACTGAGCCAACAATGCACCATCATCACATAATTCAAAACTAACATGCAACGCTCTCAACTCAACAAGCAACAAGAGCGAATAAATAGTCAAACCTGCTAAAGACTTCCGACTCAAAGCATCAGCAACAACATTTGCCTTACCAGGATGATAATCAATCAAACAGTTATAGTCTTTGATAAACTCCAACCACCGTCTTTGCCGAAGATTCAGCTCTCTCTGAACACCCAAGTATTTCAAACTTTTATGATCTGTATAGATAAAACACTTCTCCCTATACAAGTAGTGTCGCCAAATCTTCAAAGCAAAAACTATTGCTGCCAACTCCAAATCATGCGTCAGGTAATTAAGCTCATGTGGCTTCAACTGCCGAGAAGCATAAGCTATGACTCTACCCTCTTGCATCAAAACATATCCTAAACCATTATGTGAAGCATCACTGTAAATCACATATGGTTTATCTTCCACAGGCGAAGAAAGAACAGGAGCTTGAGTCAACATCTCCTTCAACTACTCAAAACTAGCTTGACACTGATCTGTCCATACAAATCTAATTCCCTTTTGAAGTAATCTAGTGAGTGGAGTAGCTATCAAAGAAAAGCCTTTCACAAAGCGTCGATAATAGCCTGCCAAACCCAGAAAACTTCTAACTTCAGTCATAGACTTCGGTGGACTCCAATTCAAAATAGCTTTAACTTTACTCGGATCAACTCTTATACCATCTGCTGACACCACATGACCCAGAAAAGTCACTTGATCAAGCCAAAACTCACATTTCAACAGCTTAGCATATAATTGCTTCTCTCTCAAGGTCTGCAACACAATTCGCAAATGCTTGTCATGCTCCTCCTTATTATGCGAATACACCAAGATATCATCAATAAAGATGTAATATCCCAAAGTGTGCCCTAGAAGTTTTGATATAATTGTTGTTTTATTTGGATTGAATGTATATGTTAAATTTGAAAGAGAAAAGAATTTAAGAGAGAGTGTATATGTTGTATATATGGAAATATATATAACATATACACAAGTCAAATAAGAAAGTCAAAAGAAGAAGATATTTATGTTTATTATTATTGAATTAATTAATTAATGGAAAATAGAAATTTAGATGAGTGGAAGAGAGAAGATGGATTATTTTAATATTAAAAATACTTGGTGGAGAATTGAGAGGAGACTAAATATTTGACTTTGATTTATTTTACTCTTCATTTTCTTCTTTTTCTTTTGGGTTGGCCGGCACACCAAAGACACAAGAGAGCAAGAGAGGTTTTGATTTCTAGGATCAAAAGATTTCAAGAAAACAAGTTAGAAAATCAAGAAGTTCATCATTTTTGGTAAGTTTTCTCTTGATTTCTCTTGTTCTATTTGGAATTTTGTTTGAGTTTGATGGAGTGTTGTTGATGGTTGGAGTGTGTTTGTGTATGGTGTGTGTAAAAGTGTTGAAATTGAATTAAAGATAATAAGTTAGGTTGGTGTTGGTGATGGAAGAGTAAGAGTTGTGTTTAGTGAAGTTGAAAGCATAGAATACATGAGTTTGGTACTTTAACCATTGAACTCCTTTTGAAATTTTTCTGTTTTACAATTAGTAAATGTTGTGACTTGTATGATTTTTAATTAAATATAGAAAAAAGTTCTTGAAGTGAATTTTTGATATTTTGTTCCTCTATGAGTCTAGAATGACTGAAAAATATGTTGATTTGATTTTGGAATGGTTATGATTTTGGAAAGATTATTTTTATTAGACCTGTTCCAGCAGGTACCTTGACTGAGACAGCTATCTTTCGGGATTTTTAATAAACTGTAGAAAAATAATATCCAATTGAATTTTGGATATGTTGTTTCTTAGTGAGTCTAGTATTTGAGAAAAATAATTTGGAACCACGTTGATTGAATTTAATTTACAGAATTCACAAATTTCAGAACTGCTGCCAGGATGCAGGGCAATTGGAGCAGTCTGGTTGGGTGAACTATTTGACCAAGAATTTGTGTTCAATTTGATCTGAAATTTTACAGGAATGATTTTAAGATGTAAAACTAAATTCTGTAAAAGTTTTAGAGTTTTAGTCTAGTAGATTATTTTATACAATTTTTCAAAATAAGGATTAAGTTGAGTCCAAAACCAGAATTTACTATTCATATGGTCATTTTGCTAATATTCCTTTTGGATTAGGTTGTGAAGAGGTTGAATTGCCCTAACCTAAGTGTTGAGGATTCTTGGAAGAGTAAGTGTATAGATTGGTGTGAGTTGGTTTTAAGGTAAGTACAAACTACATTATTGCATACATTCATATGATGTTGAGACTTAACATACATTTGATTGTAAATGTGTTAAGAAATCTAATGCATTGTTAATGCATATTAATAATGTATGTTTGGTATAATGTAAATGTTGTGATGAGCATGTAAAATGTGTGTTAATGCCATTGGTTATATACACTTGAGTGATGAATTGATTAATGTGATTTGAGATATAATGAGATGTAAAACCAATGTGTTTGGTTATAATGATGTAAATAAGATGGTTGAAGCATATTTGCCTATATGATGATGAAATGAAATATGGAATATGAAATATGAAAGATATGATGATTGTGTGCCTAATATATTAATTCAATTTTCAGAGTTCTGGGTTTGGCGGCATGTCTATGAATCACTGGATAGGTGAAAAGACCGGGTCGTAAGCCGATTCCAGTTGAAAAATGTGAAATGATAAATGTGAAATATGATGTTTTTGGGGTGAAAAGACTGGGTCGTAAGCCTCAAAAACAGTAACAGTCTAGCCGGGTTGAGGATTTCCTCGGTTCTAACCGGGTTGAGGTCTAAGAGACTGGGTCTGTTACGCTATCCATGGATAGAGATATATATATATTGCCTACGGGCTTGATGATTGTGATTATGGACCAAAGCAGTAACTCTGAACTTTGAATAACATATTAGTGTATTTTGGGCCCAGCTTGTCTTTGTTTTCAATGTGAATCATGAATGTTTTGATTAATTATTAAATAATGTAAGATTATGAAATATAATATTCTTTTGAATTGTTTATGAAACTTGATTGTGTGACATTGGCATTGCATTGGGGCATAATATTATAATTGTTTGTACCACTAAGCCGTTGGCTTAGCGCGATTGTGGTTTATCACGCAGGTGACAGGGTGGAACCGGGGTGTTCCTCTAGGCCGAGTAGAGTTTAGATTCTGAAGTGTGAATAGTGGGCATAAAGATCAAAGACTGACTGCCAAACATGTATAAACTTTATGTTTTTCAAAATTTGAGTTTTGATGTATATGAATTTGTAAATATTGTTACTTTCCGCTGTATAGTGAACAAATATTTTATCTACTGTGTTTCATAATAAACCTTTACTTTATTCTGTACTAGAAGTGTAAATCCTTTTTGCAGGTTGTAGTTGAGGTTATAAGGGGGATTTATTGGGAGTGTACTGAGAATGATTTTGTTAGCATTAGTTTGTTTAAAAATGTTTTCAAAAATTAGAAAAAAAACCAGTTTTGTCGACACTTGGGACTCAATTTCTAGGCGAAACTATGGCAAAATTGTTAGTGTATGTGCCCTAGGCCATTTATTTGGATCTTTATGTTATACATTCATTATTAATAAATGAGGTTTTATTATCATTATTGTTTGTTTGCATGTTACACAATTTTGATATTTGTCCCTGGTTTATTATTGTTATAGAGATAAAAAAAAATAATAATTCTTAACCAGTATGAACATTGATTTGATAATCATTAGATGGTTATATGTATAGTGATACAAATCAATTTCATAGATACTTGTTAGAGAACAATGTATTGGATAGACCCATCATGAGATTACTACATGGGTTAGTGTCATAAGTAAATCTCATGATAGTTATGTATTAATTCTTTGACTTGAGATTGTCATAGTTTCCAATATAAGGACTATTATATTTTGACATGATCAAACATTATCCGTAACTGGATAGTAATAAAGGTTATGTTCATATATGATAGAAATTATGTAGAGGATAATGAACAATCAAGATAGAATTTGTCCCTCTCTTTGAGAGAGATATCTTTTGGGCCCCTCGATAAGTGAGACTGTGAAATGCATGGCCGTGCTCAAATGAATTGATAGTGTGATCAATTTCATTTGTTTTTATCAGTCTACTTGGAGATCGAGTAATCATAAGTTTGGACAATATAAGTATGACGTTGACCATGACTTATGTTCAAGCTAGATATCGTGTGACAAAGGGATTAATGCATATACTATTATTAGGCAAATTGGACATTCCTTATATTAATTGGGTAGTTGTAACGCCTTGCTATAGGCCAATTATGACTTGTTGATTTAATAGAGATTAAATTGACTGCCAATTAATATGGGCCTATCGGGTCACACACAAGAATGCGTTTTGGGCTGGATATAATATTAATAATATTAATATTAGATATTAATATTTATTATTATTATTATTTTCATTTATATATATATATTATTAGATAATATATTCAGAATCCTAATTAGACTTGGATTCTGAATTTGACTTTCCGTATCCAATTTTGAATTGGATTCTGGAGTGATTATATTCACTCCAGACGTTAAGTCTTCTCAGAGGTAACAATAAAAACAAAGAGGAACGAAAAAGGTAGCCTTAATACGTTTTTAGAGAAAACGTTTTTCCAGCCTTCGCCGTTGCAGAGAGCTAGCACTCCAAACGGTAGCATTCGTGTGGATACACGATAGAGGGTGTTTCGCGATCGAGGCATCTCTTCCAAACTGTGATTTCGAATCATCAACAGGTTAGTTCTTTGAACACTTTTGTTGAATTAAACGAACAGCATGGATCCTGGTGGGAAATCAGAGATCAAATATTTTTCCGCTGCGTGTTTTTGTTTGCAGTGATCTCTATGATTTCCTAACAGTGGTATCAGAGCCACTTGTTGTTTTCGTTTAAGTCGAAAATGCCATGTTGATATGATTATGGTGATATATATTGTTTACGTATGGCATGTTAACTATAAAACTCTAATTCGTTTTTCATATGATGAGAAAGGATTGGTTTTTGGTTTCGTTTCTGTAAAACCCTAATTCATTTTTCATATGATGAGAAAGGATTGGTGTTTTTAATTTTGTTTTCATGAGATGATCACGTATATATGATTGGTTGATTAAAATGATTTTCATATGATGAAAACGATTAAGTTTATATGTGATATAAACATTTGGTAATGATTCTGTAATGGGTTGTACATATTCGAAATAAAACAGTAAGAAGGTTAATGAGATTAACGGTTCTGTTTTAGGGTTTCGCCAAAGAAAAATGTTAATGAGATTAACGTTTCTATTTGGCTTCGAGGGGTGCTGCCCCTCGACCCCGCCCAGGGGCGCTGCCCCTTTGGAACCCCGCCCGCTGACCGGCCAGCGGGAGCCCCGCCCGCTAACCGGCTAGCGGGACCGCCGTATATTCGCGCCCTATAGTTCGTTACCGCGACATTAAGAATGTCAATATATTTGTTTCTATTTAACATGTTGGTGATGAATATGTTATGTTTGTTTGATGTCTTGGCATGGTGCATAGCATGGCCTTATGACCTATGTGATTGGTTTATTCATATCTTTATTTTGGGTAAATACGGCCTGCGTGTCGTTTATTTTGTTGTAATTTATTTTACTAGTAGTTAGATTTTCTTTTATTGTAATATATGAAGATTCAAGCTACAATGTTTGTGATGAAGATTCATACCAAGGAGAAGATGGTTCCATGGTGATGGAAGCACAAGCTCAAGTTTTGAAGATATGTAATATTGCAAGTGTTGTAATAGATAGGTTTTTCACCTAGGGTTGCCTTTATGATCTTCATTTGGTCTCTTGAAGATCATATTTAGTTTGGCCATGCTATGTCACGTTTACATATTTTGTCATTTGGTATATGATGCTTATGTGATAAATTATATATATGCATATAGGATGCTAAAATATAATGATATGTAATGCAAGACATGATAATAATTTAGTTGAACCCTCATTAATAATTTAAGTCTAAATGCCATCCACGTTTTGAACACCTATCAAAACTAAGATTGTATTAAAGTAGGTATTGCCAAAGCAATATGCTTTAAACATTCCTAGCTAAGTAGGATGAGTAATAGTGCTACTCATATGTTTTAAAATTGGTTAGACTTAATTAGGCTATCAAAATGGTTTTGGGCCTAAGGCATTAGATGGAATTCAACATGCTATGACATATGATGTCAATATTCCATAATTACTAAGAGTTACATGAGATGTAATTGGTAAAGATGTTACCTACCTAAATAACTTGATTTTAAGCGTCACGCCAAAGCTGAGTTTAGAATTAAGTGAAATACGGATCTTAGCCTACTAAAATATTTCTTTAGAGGGTTATATTTTTTAGTAGGAGTTTAAATAATTTTAACCTCATTATTAATTAAAATTTGACTTTGCATATTTATCAACAGATGGTTGCTAATAACAATTCCACCTTATCACTGCGATCTATCCTTGAGAAGGAAAAACTGAAAGAATGTGGGACTAATTTTGTTGACTGGTTTAGGAACCTGAGAATTGTTCTCAAACAAGAGAAAAAGTCCTACGTGCTTGATGAAGCTATCCCTGACCCACCTCCTGCCGATGCTTCTAATGCTGCTAAGAGTAAGCATAAGAAGCATGTGGATGATTCCAATGACATAGGATGTCTTATGTTGGCTACTATGTGTCCAGGACTTCAGAAGGATCTGGAACACTTAGAGGCTTATGAGATGAGTGTGCATCTCAAACAAGCTTTCCAACAACAGGCTAGGCAAGATAGGTTTAACACCGCTGTTGCATTATTTGACTGCAAAATGTCTGAAGGTGAATCTGTTAGTGCTCATGTTTTGAAGATGAAAGGCTATCTAGATCACCTTGCTAGACTTGGATATCCCCTGAGTTTAGAACTCTCCACGGATTTGATCCTACATTCATTGCCTAGCAGTTTCTCACAGTTTGTCATGAACTATAACATGAATGACATGGAGAAATCCATTCCTGAGCTACATGGTATGCTCAAAACTGCTGAGGGGAATATCAAAAAGCCTACCCAAATATTGAATGTCAATATTAAACAAATGAAAAAGAAAGCCAAAGATACTAAAGGCAAGGGTAAGGCAAAAGGTGCTAAAGGGTCCAAGGGACAAGCTAAACCAAAACCTGTACCTAAGGCTAAAGTTCCTAAGGAAGGGACTTGTTTCCATTGCAACAAGCCTGGGCATTGGAAGAGAAATTGTCAACTCTATTTGGATGAGTTAAAGAAGTTGAAGGGTAGTGCGACTACATCTTCAGGTATTTATGTTATAGAAATTAATTTATCTATTCCTTCTTCCTGGGTATTAGATACCGGATGTGGATCTCATATTTGTACATATATGCAGGGACTCAAAAGGAGTAGGATGCTGAAGAAGGGCGAAGTGGACCTACGTGTTGGCAATAGAGCAAGAGTTGCTGCTATAGCTGTAGGAACTTATGAGCTTGTTATGCCCAATGGGTTTTTGTTAATTTTGAACAATTGCTTTTATGTTCCTACTATGAGTAGGAATCTTATTTCAGTATCTGTTTTGGATGATGAAGGTTATTCATTTTTTATTAAGAATAAGAAATGTTCTATTTTTGATAAAAATGATCTGCTTTATGGTATTGCAAATTCTTATAATGGCCTTTATATCCTTAATCTTGATGATTCTAATGGTAATTATATCTATAACATAACTTCTAAGAGAACTAAGCCAAATGAGTTAAACCCTACTTATTTATGGCATTGTCACCTTAGCCATATAAATGAGAAACACATTTCTAAGCTCCATCAAGATGGATTATTAGATTCATTTGATTTTGAATCATTTGAAACATGTGAGTCTTGTTTGCTTGGTAAGATGACAAAGGATCCTTTTACTGGTCATAGTGAAAGGGCTAATGATTTATTGGGCTTGATACATACAAATGTATGTGGTCCTTTTAGCATTAGTGCCAGAGGAGGATTTCGATACTTCATTACTTTTACTGATGATTTCAGTAGGTATGGCTATGTCTACCTAATGAAACATAAGCATGAGTCTTTTGAAATGTTTAGAACTTTTCAAAATGAAGTACAAAATCAACTTGGTAAAACAATTAAACTACTTCGATCAGATCGAGGTGGTGAATATTTGAGCCAAGAGTTTGATGATCATCTAAGGGATTGTGGAATTGTTTCACAACTGACTCCTCCAGGAACTCCACAGTGGAATGGAGTTTCTGAAAGGAGAAATCGAACTCTATTAGATATGGTTCGATCAATGATGAGTCAAGCGGATCTTCCTTTATCTTTTTGGGGTTATGCCTTAGAGACAGCTGCATTCATTCTGAACCGTGTACCATCTAAGGCGGTTGAAAAGACACCATATGAGATATGGACAGGTAAGACACCTAGTTTGTCTTTTCTTAAGATTTGGGGTTGTGAAGCTTATGTGAAAAGACCAGTTTCAGATAAGTTAGCTCCAAAGTCTATCAAATGTAATTTTGTGGGGTATCCTAAGGAAACTAAAGGATACTATTTCTATACTCCTTCAGAGAACAAAGTGTTTGTTGCTCGAAATGGGATCTTTTTGGAAAGGGAATTTCTTTCTAAGAGAACTAGTGGGAGTATAGTAGAACTTGAGGAAACTCAAGTACCACAAGAAATCATTGAGCCGTCTATAGAGCCTATTTCAGAACCACAAATAGTTGTGGAGTCTGAAGATGTAACACAAATCCCTCGCAGGTCTGATAGGACACGTCGTCGTCCAGAGAGATATGGATTTCTTGTGACTGATGATAGTGAAGTAATGCTCATAGATCAAGATGAGCCTACTACCTATCAAGAAGCTGTGTCAGGTCCAGATTCAGACAAATGGCTTGGAGCCATGAAATCTGAGATGCAATCTATGTTTGACAACCAAGTTTGGTCTTTAATTGATCCTCCAGAGGGTATTAAGACTATTGGTTGCAAATGGGTTTTCAAGAAGAAAACTGACATGGATGGGAATGTGCAGACCTATAAAGCAAGGCTTGTTGCAAAAGGTTTCAAGCAAACTCATGGTATAGACTATGATGAAACCTTTTCACCAGTTGCTATGCTTAAGTCTGTTAGAATTCTCATTGCCATTGCAGCATACTATGATTATGAGATATGGCAAATGGATGTCAAAACCGCTTTCCTTAATGGAAACTTGCTTGAGGATGTGTATATGACACAATCTGAGGGTTTTGTAAATCCTGAGAATTCTACAAAGGTTTGCAAGCTTCAAAAATCCATTTATGGATTGAAGCAAGCATCTCGAAGCTGGAATCTTCGTTTTGATGAAACAGTTAAGAACTTTGGTTTCATCAAGAATGAAGATGAACCTTGTGTCTACAAGATGGTTAGTGGGAGTGCAGTAGTGTTTTTAGTCTTATATGTGGATGACATATTACTCATTGGGAATGATATCCCTACCTTGCAAAAGGTTAAGACTTGGTTAGGGAATTCTTTCTCAATGAAAGACTTAGGTGAGGCTGCCTATATCCTTGGTATAAAGATCTATAGAGATAGATCTAGAAGGATAATTGGCCTGAGTCAAAGTACATACATAGATAAGGTGTTGAAGAGGTTCAACATGCAAGATTCCAAAAAGGGATTCTTGCCTATGTCTCATGGCATTCATCTCAGCAAGAGTCAATGTCCTATGACATCTGATGAGCGAGATCGAATGAATAAGATTCCTTATGCTTCTGCTATAGGATCTATTATGTATGCCATGCTATGTACTAGACCAGATGTCTCATATCCATTAAGCGCAACTAGTAGATTTCAAGCTGATCCTGGTGAAGGTCACTGGACAGCTGTCAAGAATATTCTTAAGTACCTTCGAAGGACTAAAGATGTATTCTTGGTTTATGGAGGTTTGGAAGATGAGCTAGTTGTAAATGGTTACACAGATGCTAGTTTCCAAACTGACATAGATGATTTTAGATCGCAGTCAGGTTTTACATTCACATTGAATGGTGGAGCTGTTAGTTGGAAGAGCTCAAAACAAAGCACTGTGGCTGATTCTACAACAGAGGCTGAGTATATAGCAGCATCAGATGCAGCTAAGGAAGCAGTCTGGTTGAAGAAATTCATCACTGAGCTAGGAGTGGTGCCTAGCATTGCAAATCCTGTGGACATTTATTGTGACAACAATGGTGCCATAGCACAGGCAAAAGAGCCTAGATCTCATCAAAGGTCTAAGCATATACTCAGGCGTTTTCACCTCATTCGAGACATTATCGATAGAGGAGATATCAAGATATGCAAAGTTGACACAAATGATAACATAGCAGATCCATTAACAAAGCCTCTCTCACGGGTCAAGCATGATCAGCACACTAGATCTATGGGTCTTAGAAATTTGTAGGCCTAGTGCAAGTGGGAGATTGTTAGTGTATGTGCCCTAGGCCATTTATTTGGATCTTTATGTTATACATTCATTATTAATAAATGAGGTTTTATTATCATTATTGTTTGTTTGCATGTTACACAATTTTGATATTTGTCCCTGGTTTATTATTGTTATAGAGATAAAAAAAAATAATAATTCTTAACCAGTATGAACATTGATTTGATAATCATTAGATGGTTATATGTATAGTGATACAAATCAATTTCATAGATACTTGTTAGAGAACAATGTATTGGATAGACCCATCATTAGATTACTACATGGGTTAGTGTCATAAGTAAATCTCATGATAGTTATGTATTAATTCTTTGACTTGAGATTGTCATAGTTTCCAATATAAGGACTATTATATTTTGACATGATCAAACATTATCCGTAACTGGATAGTAATAAAGGTTATGTTCATATATGATAGAAATTATGTAGAGGATAATGAACAATCAAGATAGAATTTGTCCCTCTCTTTGAGAGAGATATCTTTTGGGCCCCTCGATAAGTGAGACTGTGAAATGCATGGCCGTGCTCAAATGAATTGATAGTGTGATCAATTTCATTTGTTTTTATCAGTCTACTTGGAGATCGAGTAATCATAAGTTTGGACAATATAAGTATGACGTTGACCATGACTTATGTTCAAGCTAGATATCGTGTGACAAAGGGATTAATGCATATACTATTATTAGGCAAATTGGACATTCCTTATATTAATTGGGTAGTTGTAACGCCTTGCTAGAGGCCAATTATGACTTGTTGATTTAATAGAGATTAAATTGACTGCCAATTAATATGGGCCTATCGGGTCACACACAAGAATGCGTTTTGGGCTGGATATAATATTAATAATATTAATATTAGATATTAATATTTATTATTATTATTATTTTCATTTATATATATATATTATTAGATAATATATTCAGAATCCTAATTAGACTTGGATTCTGAATTTGACTTTCCGTATCCAATTTTGAATTGGATTCTGGAGTGATTATATTCACTCCAGACGTTAAGTCTTCTCAGAGGTAACAATAAAAACAAAGAGGAACGAAAAAGGTAACCTTAATACGTTTTTAGAGAAAACGTTTTTCCAGCCTTCGCCGTTGCAGAGAGCTAGCACTCCAAACGGTAGCATTCGTGTGGATACGCGATAGAGGGTGTTTCGCGATCGAGGCATCTCTTCCAAACTGTGATTTCGAATCATCAACAGGTTAGTTCTTTGAACACTTTTGTCGAATTAAACGAACAGCATGGATCCTGGTGGGAAATCAGAGATCAAATATTTTTCCGCTGCGTGTTTTTGTTTGCAGTGATCTCTATGATTTCCTAACAAAAATTTCTTTTAAATCAAAACTAAAATTTGACTAAGTAAAATTGGTAGCAATTTTTGGATAGTGTGGCGCCTCTACTCAGCTTACATAGGTAGGTCGGGAAGGGGTGTTACAAAAGACCACCACAAATTGATCCAGATAAGGTCTAAACAGCCTATTCATCAAATCCATAAAAGATGCAGGTGCATTCGTCAACCCGAAAGGCATTACCAAAAACTCATAATGCCCATACCTTGTGCGGAGAGCTATCTTAAGAACATCTTCCTCTCTAACTCTCAATTGATGGTACCCTGATCTCAAATCAATCTTAGAAAACACTGCTGCTCCCTTCAATTGATCAAAGAGATCATCTATCCGAGGCAAAGGATACTTATTCTTGATGGTCACCTTATTCAATTGCCTATAATCGATGCACAACCTCAAAGTACCATCCTTCTTCTTTACAAACAAAATAGGAGCTCCCCACGGAGGAACTCTAGGGCAAACAAACCCTTTATCCAACAACTCCTGCAACTGCACCTTCAACTCTCTCAACTTAGTAGGTGCCATTCGGTATGGAGTAATAGAGATGGGAGTGGTTCCAGGCAATAAATTGATACCAAACTCAACCTCTCTCTCAGGGGGTATCCCTGGCAATTCCTTAAGAAAAACATCTGAAAATTCTGCAACTGTGGGTATACTATCAAGTTGAGAACCCACTATTCTGGTATCTACCACATAAGCAAGATAAGCATCACACCCTTCACACCCTTTTCTAATCAACTTCCTAGCTGCAACAGCTAAAACAAATAAGGAAGCAAGTTGTCTCTGCTCACCAGATACCATCACATTTCTACCATCACCAGTTCCCAGGGTAACACACTTCTTTTGACAGTCTACCACAGCTCCATGCTTAGACAACCAATCCATACCTAGGATCAAATCATATTTCTTAAAAGGCATTTTAATCAAATAACCCAAAAACTCCTCACCTTGCACCACAACTGAACTATCACGATGCACCTTACTCACCACAACACTATGTCCTAAAGGATTTGTCACCAAGACATCAAATCCTAAGGACTCAGAATGTAATTCAGACACAGGCAAGATAGATGCACTTATGTATGAATGAGTAGATCCTGGATCAATCAAAGCAAGAACTGAAATGCCAAATAGAGAAAATATACTTGCAATAACTGCTGAAGCATCTGGCTGCCTCTACATCACATATACTCGCTGAGAAGACCCAGCCTCATCTGGCCTACTGCCTCCGGATGTAGAGACTCCTCTCTGACTGATCCCAGGTTGACAACCTTTACTGAAACCTCTGCCCCCTCGACCTCCTCTGCTAACACTAGGTCAAGAAGCTACAATATCAGTCTTTGATAAAGTGAGCTGGTGACCTACATCTTTGATAAAGTGAGCTGGTGACCCACATCTAAAACATACTCCTAATCCACCCATCTTCCAACAAGCACCCCCATGTGTCCTACCACAATGAACACATATAAGTGGAATGGATCTCTGAACCACTGGAATTGGAGCACTCGCTATAGAAACTGTAGATCTCAATCTCTACCTCTGATACTGAACTAACCTACCCGACTGCCTCGAGCTCCTACTAACTCTCAGAACAAAACTTCCTCGACCTCTCTTCATAGATGAAGACCCTGCCTCAAACTGGGATCTCCTAACTCTAGTTTCCTCCTCGGTAGCAGCTGCTGCAATACCTTATGCTCTCTCAACACTTCTAGCTGCTGCAACTAACTGAGAAAAATCTTGGTACTGAGAACCAGCAACAATACACATAATAGAGGGCCTCAATCCCTCCTCAAATCTCCTACACCAGTCAATCTCATCTGAAATAATTCCACTGGCATAGTGGCTCAATCGGATAAACTCAATCTCATACTCTGTCACCATCCGGTTCTCCTGCCTTAGATTCAAAAATTCCATCTTCTTAGCATCCTTATACTCCCTCGGAGTATATTTCTGCTCAAACTCCCACAGAAAATCACTATAAGACAAAGTCGGAGGATCATCCATGGCATGTGGAACCGTCTTCCACCAATCATAAGCATCTTTCTGCAATAAGGATCTAGCATAATCAAATTTCTCTTCAGGAGTGGCTTGCAACTGGATGAAAACCCTTTGAACTCTATCTAACCACTGCTCAGCTACTGCAGGATCTGTAGTGCCAAAGAAATCCTCAGCCCCATACTTTCTCAATTTATCATAATGTCTCACTAGCACTTGTGGCTGTGGTGGTGGTGGCTGCACTGGAGCTTGCCTCAACAATTCTACCACATGTCTTAGCCAAACTGGTGGAACCTCATCAGCAGCTGGTCTCTCTGGCATAAGAACAGGTGCCTCTCCAGCTCTCTCAACCCTAGCAACATCTCTACCCTCTTCAGGAGCTACACTCTCAGCACTACTTTCTATGGACTGACGTGACTGAGATGCCATCACTACCTATGTCTACAACACAGCAGAATATGACTCATCAAAGATCAGAGACTACCAGTGCCAAAGCATGTATCTTATTTAAAAACCATATTTTAAAAATCAAGATTTTCTTTTTCTTACAATTCACCTAGGTTGAGAATCTCAAACCTAGGCTCTGATACCAAAACAGATGTAACACCCCTATGCCCCATATACGCACACTACATACTACTACATCTGTAATATATGTATACCGGATACTGGAGTGCCACGGTTTATATTAAACAACCCAATCTTTCAATTTAACAACAATATAAGAAAAACTTAAAACATTCAAATTATGTTATAAAATATACTAGATAAACATTTATTTATTAGGCAGCGGAAAATGTAGCGGTATTTACATATATATTTATATCGAAATCAATGTTTACAAAACATAAAGTTTATACATGATTGGCAGTTCATCTCTGATCTTTAAGCCCATAATCAACACTTCAGAGTCTAAACTCGACTCGGTCTAGTTGAACTTGCCGATTCTACCATGTCACCTGCGCGACGAACCACAATCGCGCTAAGCCATAGGCTTAGTGGTACAAACCACAATAACAATATGCTTTAATGTAATGCTAATGTCACACATTCATACATCATAAACAATACATAAGAATATCATATTTTGAAACCTTACATTAAATCTTATTATTCATTTGTTTCACATTTAAACAAAGACAAACATGGGCCCAAGAGAAACTAATATGCCATTCAACTTTCAGAGTTGATGTTTTGGTTCAATTTTCACATTTATCATTATCCCAACTAGGCTTCAAGGATTAGGCCCAACCAAGCTTCTAGGGGAGCGAAGCATGTTAAGCATCAACCTAACTTGGCTTCGAGGACCAAACCCAACCTAGCTTCAAGGGTTTGTAACATCTCAACTAGGCTTCAAGGACTAGACCCAACCAAGCTTCAAGGGGAGTAAAGCATGCTAAACTTCAACCCAACATGGCTTCAAGGACCAAGCCCAACCCAGCTTCAAGAGATTGTTACCATTAGGCATACCACCAACAACAAAAGTCTAAAAAGTGAATAACACATTAGACACACAATTCTTTTATCATTACGTTATCAATTCCATTCTTATTTCCTCATAATCATTTAGGAAACCATGCCCCAATTATATCATTTGCATCATTATAGCCAACAATAATGGCTTCACATCTCATCATTAGAATATACATAACCAATTACATTGGACATACATTTTGAATGATCATCATATCTTTCACATTATGCAATTCATAATATTAATTAAATGTATCAACAATGTAATAGATTACTTAACACATTTACAACCAAATGTGTTAAGTTCCAATGTCATGTAAATGTATGCAATAATGTAGGTTTGTACTTACCTCAAGAGCAACTCACACAACACCAAACTCCTCTTCCAAGAATCCTTCAACACTTGGATTAGGGAAACTCAATCTCTTCAAAACCTAATCCAAAAGGGATAATACACACTCACTTAAAGATACACATGAGATAATAAGGCTAAGAACCAACTAGGGCAAACTCTACACATGACACGCTCAACAACACGGGCGTGTACCTGGCCGTGCCCTAAACTCCCAACACAGAAGCTTTGACACGCTCAGTGACATGGGCGTGTCACTGGATGTGTCATTCATTCTGTCTCACAGAAACATTGACACGTCCAACAACACGGGCATGTTCATGGCCGTGTCAATTCTTCCACAACACAGTAGCTATGACACGCTCAGTGACATGGACGTGTCACTGGCCGTGCCAATTCTACAACAACACAGAAGCTGTGACACACTCAGTGACATGGGCTTGTCACCATTCATGTCACCCTTCTAGAAAACAGAACCATTGACATGCCCATAGACCTAGCCTTGTTCATGGGCGTGTCAGGCGAAAAATCCTGATTCCGGCAACAACAATATCACATCTAACAAATCTCTTACTTCCACCATTTTTCACTTCAAACAAACTTAACTAAACACACCCATAAACCATAATAACTTGCAACAACACCAAAACAAATCAAAACATACATCAAACACCAATTCACAACTCATCTCATATCCAAAACACAACACTTGCTCTTTCACCAAACCTAACTCTTTCTCTTCAATCCAACCCCAAAATCAAAATCAATTAAACCCAACACTCTCAAATACACCACAACCAAATATACACATACCATCAACAATCAATCACCAAACTCAAAACACAAACTTAAAAGAAAACAAGGGAATCAAGTGGAAAACTTACCAAAAGTGATGAAAACCCTTAGAATTCCAACTTGATCACTTGAAACATCCTTCAATCTTGAGTTTGGATGAGCAAAATCTTTCTTTCCTCTCTTGCTATGGAGATGGCGGGCCAACAAAGGAAGAAGAAGAAAAATATTAGAGAAAAGCAAAGTAAACACTCAACTTGTCTCTCAACCACTAAAACTTCCTTTAATTCTCAACCAAGCAATATAAATAATAAAATATTCATAAATATCCTCATCCACTTCCTTTAATTTCCATTTCAATTAATTTAATAAATAATTAAATCTTCTTTTGACCACCCATTTCTTTAACTTGTATATGTTGTATATATCTCTATATATACAGCATATACACATCTTTCTTCTCATCTTTAATCTTCCCACTTAATCCTTATACCATATAACATTAAATACAAATACAACAATAAATATTCCAAAACTTTTAGGGTATACTTTGGGATATTACATGATTCTAGAATTTTATGTTCCTAAAGCAATCCTTTTAGGATTTTTAGGCTTAGTTTGTGCATTAGTGTTTTACAACTTCAACACTAGAGGTTTGTGTTGTAGATGCTTTTACAAAAATGGGTGCTCTAGATGGCATAATTGATGATCCATTGAACCCTAAACCATGTTTCAAGGAGGGTGATCTTTGATTATTAATTAACATATCTAATGCTTCTTTTACTTTATGAAATTTTGAAATTGACACTTTAAGTTTCTTTAGTTCATGTTTTAAAATTTCACTTTCCTTGATCACATTTTCTAAATTATGTGAATTTTTGTTCGTTGCATCAAGTGATTTCAACAATTGTTCATTTAGGATCTTTAATTCTAAAGAATAATTTTTTTAAACTTGCAAAGTCTTTTTCAAGCTTAGAACATTTATATTTATAAAATTTTATCTCAAAAAAATATTTTTCTATCCTAAGATCATATGCTCAATCATATCATTATCATATAAAACATTATCATTGTATTCAATTAAGTTCAAGGGTTGAGTACCTACCTCATTGGAATCTTTTTCATCCTCAATAGCCATGAGACATAGATTAGCAATTTCTTCCTCATCATCTTCTTCTTTTTCACTTGAGGAAGAGTCATCCTATGTAGCTTTGAGAAGTTTCTTCTTTTCTTTATCCCACTTCTTTTTGTTCAATTTGAAGCAATCCAAATTGATATGTCCGAATTTTCCACATTCATAACATTTTACTTCATTTTTCTTATCTTTGACGAAAGTTTTAAAAAGTGTACCCTTGTTAGTTTGCAATCTTCTCTTTCTCTTCATATCATTCATCCTTTAGAAAACATTGACATTTCTTCTTCATCATCACTTTCTTCATTGCTTGAGCTCTCAACTTCTTTGATTGCTTTGAGAGCTATTGCTTTCCTCTTATCCTTCCCATCTTGTTCTTCATCTCTTTCATTGTGAAATTCGAGGGAGAGTAGCTTTTCGACAAGTTAATCGATTCTCAAAGAACTTAGATCATGAGCCTTTTTAATAGAAGAAACCTTAGACTCAAAGTTCTTCTTGCCTCTAAGTGCTCTCAAGATTTTTCCATTGACTTCATCTTGATCATATAACTTGCCATATTTCTTCAATTCATTGATGATGGTAAGTAATCAATTTGTCACGTCGGTAAATTTTTCATTTGGCTTCATCTTGAATAGCTCATACTCATGTATGTACATTTTCTTCTTGGTGAGCCTCACTTGGGTAGTACCCTCATGATATTTCTCAAGAGTTTTCCATATGCAATGAGCACAAGTGAGATGTTGGACTCTCCCACCTTCTTGTGAGCAGAGATTTTTGCCCCCACTCCCGGTGGAATGGTTCTTGCGACTTTGGCACTATTTAGGCTCAGGGCCTCAGAGAACACAAACCTAAGTCCGGAGAAAATGGAGTGGCCACCCGAACGGGTCGGGAAAAAGAAAGGGGTGGATGACTCGATTCCTAAGGAATCCCCAACCCTTTAATGGGTGAGGAAAGTTGGGTACGTGTG
Source organism: Garcia nutans (assembly GCA_947685225.1). NCBI lineage: Eukaryota > Viridiplantae > Streptophyta > Magnoliopsida > Malpighiales > Euphorbiaceae > Garcia > Garcia nutans. The sequence goes on from CANTUV010000013.1 coordinate 9,358,987, forward strand.
GGGAAGGTGAGAAATGGCCTAGCACCCCCACAACGCCCGGGTCATTGGAACCGGCCTCCTTTACAGGTCTTAATATTTAAAATTCTTAAATATAATAATATTATCTATATTATACACACTAATTAAAAGAAAGCATCAATATATTAAAATCAAAGCAAGGTCCAAGCAAAACAAATAAATGGACACCCATCCAAGGATGGAAACATGTCCTTACATCACATGCCTAGATAGGACACCCACCAAAAGGTAAAAATATGCCCTTTACATAGGTTCTAAAATAGAAAAGCAAATTAAATTACATGATGTTTAACTAATGAGGTACCCACCAAGTGGAAACATACCTCTTACAACTTTTGAAAATCTAAATTACTTGATAAAAGTAAATAATCATTCATCATAAGTAAATCATTCATCAAAGCTATTAATCAAAATATAAAATAAACATCTATCCATGATAAATTAAATAAATCAAGTATTGAAATTAAAGAAATTAAAGTATAAGAGATAAATCAAAGAATAATCAAGTATAGAATTAAATAAAGCAAATAAAAGTCCAATTATAGCTACTGTAACTTTTTATGGAATTAAAATAGATTAGGGTTTTATGTTTTAAAAGGTTGGTAAGACTCTTTGATTAATCAAATTAAGGTTTGAATGGTGAAATCATGAAAATAGGGTTTTAGACACTTTAAAATACTTTTGATTTGTGGTGTTTAAATGGTGATTTCAAGCTACTGTGTAAAATTTAAAGTATTTATGTTTTTATGGTTTTTAATGTTTTAAAGGATTAGAGCTTAGAAGAATTAGGGTTTAATGTTTTAAAGGGTTAGGGTTTACTATTTTAGTTTTAAAAGTTGAATTTTGGATTTTAGGATTTAGAATTAGGGTCTCGGGTAATGAATTTGAATTAGGGTTTAGAAAGACAATTTGATGATTTCATGAAGTTTTATGAATTTAAACAAACAGGTTGAAGTTTTTATAAATAGAAAAGATGTTTTTTTAAGGGTTTTTTTTGGAAGAAACAGAACCTAATTTAAAGTTTTGAAAGAAATAGAATCAAATATTGGTTTTGTTGAAAAATATGTTTAATTAAGGTTTTAAGATTTTGAAGAGGTAAAAATAACAATTTCAAGTCTTTTTGGAAAATAAAGTAAAATATTAGTGCTTTTTTCTTTGGAAAACTAAATTAAAGTTCTAAGAGTTTAACTTTTGAAAAACACAAAATCATAATTTTAGCTACTGTGAAAAAAAAAAGGAATTAGAATCTCATACCTCCTTTTGTTGATTCTCCAAAAAATACTTCTTCTTGGATGAACAAGAACAAAGATAATTGCTGCCTTTGAATTGCTTAAATCGTGTCCCTGCTGTTCCAAAAAAAAAATTGAATTGAATTGTTCCTTTTCCTTCTTTGATTTGGTTTCAAATTTTCAAGTCCCTGTTGGTTTTCGGCCTCCCCTAAATTAATTGCCTTTGGTCCTTATTTATAGTGGTTTGATGTGGTTTATTCCTAATTAGTTAAGGCAAGTAATATTAATAAAAAATAGAAACCAAAACCTAATTGAATTAGGTTTCAAAAAATTTGCGTCAGAAAAATTGCACTGCCGATAAAAACTGCCGCAGGAAAAAATGCGCTGGCGAAAAAAAATTCCGCAGAAAACTGTGGCAATGGATGGGCTGGGGCATCGCCCGCTGGAAATTCTTGCGGGTGACCATTTCGCACGCAGGATTTTCCTGCGAGCAAAATATAAAATCTATTTCGCTCGCAGGAAAATCCTGTGAGCGAAATAGAAAAGCTATTTCGCCCGCAGGAAATTCCTACGGGCGAAATGCCCATGGGCCCGAGCAACGATTCTTTCATCGCCGATTTTTCCTACTCCGATTTTCATTTATATTTATATTTTTTGACTTTTATTTGTTTATTTCTATTTTTTATTAATAAAAACTAGATACTAAAGCAAAAATTATTTAACAAAAATTATTTTGGACCAATTAGACAACAAAAATCATTTAGGACTAAATAAAACATATTGGACCGGATTGGGTCAAAAATTAAGGGTCTACAGTTTGCCCCCTGCTTGAATGATCTGAAACTTTAGTGAAAGAGAGTGAAAAGCAATAAGACTTAATTTTTGAGATAGCTGAGGTTTTGGGTTCTGGACCCGATTTGAGTTCTGGACTCAAGGATTAATTCTAGGTTCTCGACCTAAGGAAAAATTGGGTTCTGGACCCGGTTCGAGTTCTGTACTCAAGGATAATTCTAGGTTGTCGACCTAAGAAAAATTGGGGTTCTGGACCTGGTTTGAGTTCTGGACTCAAGGATAATTCTAGGTTCTCGACCTAAGAAAAATTTTGGTTCTTGACCCGGTTCGAGTTCTGGACTCAAGGATAATTCTAGGTTCTCGACCTAAGGAAAATTTGGGTTCTGGACCTGGTTCGAGTTCTGGACTCAAGGATAATTCTAGGTTCTCGACCTAAGAAAAATTTGGATTCTGGACCCGGTTCGAGTTCTAGACTCAAGGATGATTATAGGTTCTCGACCTAAGAAAAATTTGAGTTCTAGACCCGGTTCGAGTTCTGGACTCAAGGATCATTCTAGGTTCTAGACCTAAAGAAAATTTGGGTTCTGGACCCGAGCTAAGTTCTGGACTTAGAAATAATTATAGGTTCTGGACCTAAAGAAAATTTGGGTTCTGGACCCAAGCTAATAAATAAGTTTGGCTAATTTTTAGACATGTGTCTTCTTATTGCCCCCTGGGTGTAAAAATATTTATATGCCTGCAATTATTTGAATGATTAAAATGAATAAATGAATTTACTGTTTATTTACTGTGTAGTCACTGTTTATGCACTATTTACTATTCATAAATAGTAAATTTACTATTCCCAAATTGTATCAAATAGTATTTACTATTGGAAAAAGTAATTTTACTATTCGCCAATAGTAATACTATTCACAAATAGTAACATTTACTATTCATCAATAGTAATACTATTAATAAATAGTAAAATTTACTATTTATAAATAGTAAATTTTACTATTCGTGAATAGTTTTGAATTTGTTTTCTTTTGCTTGTCGTTCCTCTATAAAAGGCCATCAATTCTTCATTTCATTTCACAATTTCAATTTCAATTTTGTAATTCTCTCAAATTTCTTTTCAATTTCAGCATATATTTTTCAAAAACAATGCATGCTTCGAGGTCATGGACTCATTTGAATGCCGAGTTATTGGAGTTTATTCGGCATCATGAAGACATAAATCTAGATATACTGGCCGGGATGTTGCTCCATCGTAGTTCCAACCAAAAGAGCGAGGTAATTACTTTTTCCCTTTCTTTTTTTTTTCTTTATTGCTCTTGATTGATGATTATATATATATATTTATATATATTTTTTATTTTTTATTTTTTTTATTTTTTATTATTATTTTTGTTTATTATTATTATTTGTTATTGTGAAAAATAAATTAATTTAAATAGATAGAATAACACGTACTTACATGGTATTAACTTACCTGGGTCTGTGTTAGCATGATCGTTGTGTTGTTTGGGCCGGAGGGTGTATTTATAAAGCCCAACAATGGTATGATGTAGTGCCTTCTCGGGTAAGGTGGATTATCCGAGATTGTGGCTTTGAGCAGTTTATCTTACAATTGTCGTCTGAAGAATATCAAATAGACCGAAGCGTAGTCCAGGCGCTTGCAGAGCGATGGCTGGATACAACTCACACTTGTCACTTGCCCATTGGGGAGATGACAATTGGTCCAGTCGATTTTACTGCCATAACCGGCCTTTGATATGATGGTGTTCCAGTTCCTCTGACTAATGAAATTTTAGCATTTAAAGAAATTTAGGAATTAATTGGTAAGGAACCATCATATAAAGGGCCTTTTAAGATAAAAAATTGAGCTAATTCACAGTTATTGGATTAACTACGAAGGTCGGATTGGCAGAAACAGGGTCGAACAGTATGCTCGAGGATTTTTGTTATATCTGCTCGGGTCGACCATTTTAGGCAGCACTGAATCATCCATTCACTTGTTAGTGTTGAGTGTCCTTTCTTATCTCAGAATCGTACCATCTTCTAGCTGGGGTGAATCTGGTCTCGCATGCCTTTACCATGGCCTTGATAAGCTTTGCCGAAACAATAATTCTTTTGTCGGCTTGATGGTGGTTGTCGAGGTATTCTTTCTTCCGCCAATGTCTTTTCCCTCTTTTCTTGCATGAATGTGATCTTTATTGTTATTGTAGATATGGGCATATGAACACAACCTCGTGAGGGTACCCGGCATTTTCTGAGAGAGAATCGGGTATCCGAGATTAAATTACTGGTTGTCCGATAGTGTGGATGTTCCCTGCTCTCATCATGTGCATACTCATCGCTTTGTGTTGAGCCGCTTAACCTGGGATCAGGTAAAATAACATTAGTATGCTTTAAATTTTATGTGAAAATTTTATTTACCTTATGTTATCATGCAGGTAAATTTGGCCTGCTGGAATCTAGAAGAACGAGTAAACTGGTCTCCTTTGATGAGGGCCGCACTGTCTTTCCAACATTCTCGCCGAATTATTGCTGGCCCAATGTCTAGTGGCTGCTTTCTCGGGGAGAGAGTTTATGAATGGTTTCTCGGTCCAGAGCAGCGGAGGTTTCTGATGCAAATCCCAGAATACACTTTAAATATTATGTTGATGCCGGAGGATGCTTGATGGTTGGCCCGGTATGGTTATAATGCCGAGTCATTTCTCCATTTACCGTGTCCATTTTATGTCCGTTTTATTCAAATGAGACTCTTGCACTTTGATGTATCTCCTACTGCTGTACGGGAGATTTCTGATGAAAATGAGGGTAGAGATGAGGAGGAGCGTCAAGGAGATGTAGGAGAGTCTGTTCCACATCTCGGGGCCAGTACGTCTCAGGTAAAACTTTTATCACTTTTCCATTGCAACTGTTTTTCCTTTCTTTGATTCTTTAATGATTGTTGCAGGCTGTTGGCTCGTCTGATCATGAGGCTGGACCTTCTTTCACTGCCCCTTTGTTTGCTCATTCTAGCCCGCCGGATATGCGATCTCATCCGCAGGGTATTGATATGAACTACCTGGTACATTTCTTATTTCATAATAGTTTATGCTATATGTATGCATGATTATGTATGCTCTTACCTTTTTCCTTCTTGGCTCACAGCGGATACTCGAAGAACAAAATAAGAAACTTCAAGAAGAGTTGGCTACAATTTGTCAGCAGGCTTCTCATTTTGAAAGTTTATATCACCAATCCGAACAAAATTTTCATGACTTCCGATTTCAGGGAATGAGGGATCCCGACGCTTCTTCATCAAGAGGCCCCCAGACTGATGAACATGAGATCCTTTCGTCTGCTTCTGATGAAGACAATGACAAATTGGAACTCCAAGGCAATATGGATTTTAGTGCTTCTGCTTCGGATGATCCCGGGGCGAGTAATTTGCCCCCTCCTCCATCAGGCGATGACTTTTTCAAGTCTTTATTTGGTGACCTACCACCACCCTCTTAGTGATATGTAAACATTGTAGCAATTGTAAAACATTGTACAATAATAAAAACTATACAATTTTCCTCTTTACTGCAATCCTTCTTTTTCTCTTTTTTTTTGTTACTGCCAATTTTTTTTTTATAGTACAACATAATTAATATCCACTTCTTTTGTTAAACCAAATCCAAAGTGGAAAAAGAAATTGTGACCACTTCCTTTCCTTAGACCATATGGTCTTATCCTTTCCCATCATCTTTTCCATTTCACTTTTGGAAAAAGTTTATTTTTTTCTATATAAATCACCTTGCATGCCATATTTTAATTCATAAACCAAAAAATCTCTCTCTCTTTCAATGTGAATACTTCCTTTAGCAATTTTGGTTCTCCTTTATTCATCAATCATGATCGAGCACCATTTAAAGAAAATAAAAATTCTATTTAAGAATATGGATGCCATCCATTGGAAGCAAATTTCATGGTCAAAGCTTGATGTTTTAAAATGTTTTCAAAATGTCAAATTGGACCACTCCTTCTTACATGTCGTGGCTTCCTTTTGGGATACGGATTCTAGGGTATTTAGAATTAATGGCTTTGAAATGTGTCCCTTGATTGAAGATTTTAAGGCCATCCTTGGACATCCCAATAATCAACAAATGGTGTTATCAACATTGATTTCCAAGACTCAATAGAAGATGCAAATGTTATTTCAATTTCCAAAACCCGAGGTTCTTCGGTTGATGAGAGGTGAAAAAATTCTACTTGCTCCTTTGATTGACTTTTGTTTCTCTCATTTGGCTCCTACTAAGGCATGGGGACGCATGCTTTGTCTTTTCTTGCTCGACCAATTCTTGCTTGTTTCTTCTTACGGCGATATTGACCCACGAGTATTGGATATCATGGATCAAATGGAAGGAGGCTTGTCGCCAGTACCTGTGATCTTAGCCGAGACCTTAGTTGGATTAGACCGATTTAAATCAGGATTGTCAAAGAGACTGACTGGGAGTCTGTTGCTGCTTCAGGTAATTACCTAAACTGCCCTTTCAGGTTTTCAATTTAGGTTTTTTTTTATTGCTCTAACTTTTGCCTAGTCCGCCCATGCGGGTTTTCGGAACTAGCGAGCTGTCCTAATTTTTGCCTAAGCTGCCCTTGTGGTTTTTAACTTAGCAGACTCTTTTCTCTTTTTTTTAAATTTAATTCTTTCTTCACATATTTGGCTTCAGGAGCGTCTTTGTTTGCTTGATACTCCCTCCATGGACTTTGCCAGATACCTGCCTCGTCTCTGCTAGGAAGCTACTGGGTTGACTGGATCTACTCATGCTCTGAAGTCAATATCCATTGGTTGGTACCTTGGTGGAAGATTTCTCATATCACCATGCGGACATACTTGATGTAAGTTCCCCTTGCTGCTCTTCGTCAAGGTACATGCTATGATCCTTGCCGATTTGGGCGTCAGTATGGAGCTGAGTCTCGTAATTCTGACTTTGCTCCTGACCTAGACATGCCTTGCTTGACTGAAGCCTACTTGGATCGGTTAAGGCAAAATTAGCCTGCACGTTACACTTATCGACTGCTATAGATTTTACATTTGTCAATTCAGAAAGTATATTGTTGGATGAAAAATAACTAAAGTAATAAAAGATGCTTCTTTTCCATTTATAATTTGTCATCACCTTTTGCAATTATGATTATTTATTTCATCCATATCTTGTCAAATACTTATAACAGTGCACATAGAACAATTTTAACATTTATTTTATTTTATTAAATTAGGGAACAACCAAACATAAAGCCAGCATACACAAGATCACTCCTATTGCCAATTAGCCCTTTCGGGTTTGCTAATTGACAATTTTTTCTCATTTAGCCCTAATTGTTGCCTAGCCCGCCCTTTCGGGTTTTCAAAACTAGCGGACTGCTCTAACTTTTGCCTAGGCTCCCCTTTTTGGGTTTTCAACCTAGCGAGCTTCTTTTTTCTTTTTTCTATCATACATAAAACCTCTTCAACCTGTCAATGTTTACTGGATCACTAAATTCGTTCCCATCCATGTCTGATAACTTCACCGCACCTTTGCTCATGACTTGTTTCACGACATATGGCCCTTCCCAGCTAGGTCTGAACTTTCCTCTTGGATCAGATACATTAGGCTTACATTGCTTCAACACCAAATCCCCAACTCTGAATTTTCTGACCTTGACCCTTCTATTGTAGGCCTGAGCTATCTTCTTTTGATACAGTTGGTGATGATACAACGCCTTTAATCTTCTCTCTTCTAATAGAGCTAATTGTGTGTATCTGCTCGCTACCCATTCTATTTCAGGCAGTTCAGCTTCCAAGACTACTCTCAGTGATTTGATCTCAATTTCAATTAGCAATACCATTTCCATCCCATAAACCAAAGAGAACGGTGTCATTCCAGTAGGTGTTCACACACTTGTCCTATATCCCCATAATGCAAAGGGAAGCATTTCCGACTAGTCCTTGTAAGTCTTGGTCATCTTGGACAAAATTTGCTTAATTGTCTTGTTCGTTGCTTCTACTGCACCATTAGCCTTTGGTCTATAAGGAGAGGATCTATGATGATGGATTTGGTACTTCAAGAATAAATCCTTAACTGCTCCTTGAAACTGTACCCCATTATCTAATATCACACTGTGCGGGACCCCATATCTGCAGATGAGGTTCTTTTTAATAAAACTAGCCATTTGACTTGCACCCAGTTTATTGAAGGATTCGGCTTCGACCCATTTTGAAAAATAATCAACTTCTACCACAATGAAACGGTTACCGTTTGAAGCTGTCGGATGTATCTCTCCTATAATGTCGATAACCTAGGTGGCAAATGGCCAGGGTGAAGACATTGAATGTAGTTCTTCAGGAGGCATATGATTCAAGTTACCATGCATTTGACATTGCTGGCACTTCTTTACAAAATCAATACAGTGTTTCTCCATGGTCAACCAATAGTAACCTTGTCGAATAATCTTCTTAACTAGGGCCAAACCACTCATGTGCGGACCGCAACTTCCAGCATGTATTTCTGACATGATGCGCTCCACTTCAAGCTTTCTTAAGCATCTCAAATGCACTCCATCAGGCCATCTTTGATATAACTCTCCATGGAAGGTGATATATTGCAATGACCACCTCCTTATGGCTCTTCTCTCTTTCTTTGTTGCCCCCGGCGGGTATTCTCTTTCCTCCAAAAGTCGTCTTATAGTATCATACCATGCATCATGGCCTGTATCAATTTCCATGATTATCTCATATTCATAGCAAGGAGTTGATGAATTGGTCAAGATTAGAGGCTTAAGGAATAGGTTGGTAGGATTTTCCCATACAGAAGCCAATATGTCTAAGGCATCAGCCATCTGATTTTCTTCTCTTGACAGGTGTATAAACCTACACTCCTTAAAATTCTTCTTCATCATGGTCAGGTAATTGTTGCGCTCGAGTTAAGTACTACTACAAGCATCACTCGCAAGTATACGTGTAACACCCTCATACCCTATATAAGTACTATACATATACCTCGTATACATACAGTAAGTATATAAAGTATAAGAATGTCACTGTTCATTATAATTAAAAAAAAAATCCTTACTTCTCAAAACAATCCAAATATATAGTAACAAAACATTTTAGTCAATATACAATATTAAAAAAAATTTTACATGCATGCATCACCTTCTAGTTGGTCTCGACAAACTCTTACTCTTCTTGTGGTAAAACGAAAGACTTCAGATCTACCATCTACTCACCTGCGCGATTAACACATCCGCGCTAAGCCCGAGAGCTTAGTAGTACAAATGAATAATATAAACATACAATACAGAAATTCTAACGTATATCCATATACTAACTTTAAGTACTGTTAGTTTCTTATCGTAGTTTCCCTTTTCAATTACACTTTACACATATCTCAACTAATCTCATATATTACATACATGCATACATATCAATAACACCAACCACAATTCCATCACTACTACTCACAAGGAACATATCAATATACATATTACATAACATATTTCATAACATTTCATTTCCAATTAAGGCAACTATAGATTTCATTATTCATTCATTTCACGTTTCATAAACTACATCGAAAATCAAGACAGACCTGGGCCCAGAACACACTAATATGTTATTCAAAGTTCAGAGTTACTGCTTTGATCCATAATCACAATAATCAAGCCCGTAGGCAACATATATCATATCTCTATCCATAGATAGTGTAACAGACCCAGTCTCTTGGACCATCAACCCGACTAATCGAGAAGATCCTCAACCCGGCAAGACTGTTACTTTTCATATATTTCACATTTATAATTCATATAGTGTAACAGACCCAGTCTCTTGGACCATCAACTCAACAACTTGAGGAGATCCTCAACCCGGCTAGACTGTTAACACTTGTAACAGACCCAGTCTCTTGGACCATCAACTCAACAACTTGAGGAGATCCTCAACCCGGCTAGACTGTTACATTTCATATGTTATAGGCATGCCGTCAAATCCAGAACTTTGAAAGTTGAATTAACATATTAGACACAACTCTTTTCATTTATATCTTTGTACATTTCTTTCTCAATTCATTTCATATTCAAAACAGGCAACCATGCCTCAATTATAATTCATTTACATTCTCATAGCCAACACAATGGCTTCACATCTCATTTGATTCATCATAGCCAATCACAATGGCTTCATCTCTTATCATATTTCAATTCACATTATAGCACTTCATCATTCAAGTATACATAAACAATTATATTGAGCATATATCTTAAATTCATCATCATATAATCAACATGTCTATTTATTTCATTTCAATCATTATTACCAACCACAATTATAATACATTTCATCATTTCTCAAAACACATTAGCACAATTCATCATTACAATATTTATCATAACAAATTGCATTGTACATACCTATTTGAATGATCTTCATATCTTTCACATCATCCAATCATAACCTTAATCAAATTATATTGACAATATAGTAATTCACTTAACACATTTACAAACAAATGTGTTAAGTCTTAATTCATGTAAATAAGTGCAATCATATAAACTTTGTACTTACCTTAAAACCAACTTACACCACTCTATACACCTACTCTTCCAAGAATCCTCAACACTTAGATTAGGGCAATTCAACCTCTTCACAACCTAATCCAAAAGGAATATTAGCAAAATGACCATATGAATAGTAAATTCTGGTTTTAGACTAAATTTTATCCTTATTTTGAAAATTTGTATAAAATAATATACTTGACTAAAAACTCTAAAATTTTTACAGAACTTAATTTTACATCTTAAAATCATTCCTTTAAAATTTCAGATCAAACTGAACACAAAATCTTGGTCAAATAGTTCACCCAAACAGACTGCCCCAATTGCCCTGCATCCTGGCAGCAGTTCTAAACTTTGTGAATTCCATAAATTAAATTCAATCAACTTGGTTCCAAATTATTTTTCTCAAATACTAGACTCATTAAGCAACAACATATCCAAAATTCAATTGAATATAATTTTTCTACATTTTATTAAAAATCCCGAAATATAGCTGTCTTAGTTAAGGTACCTGCTGGAACAGGTCTAATAAAAATAATCTTTCCAAAATCATAACCATTCCAAAATCAAATCAACATATTTTTCAGTCATTCTAGACTCATATAGGCACAACATATCAAAAATTCACTTCAGGAACATTTTTCTATATTTAATTAAAAATCATACAAGTCACAGCCTTTACTAGTTGTAAAACAGAAAGAAATTCCACTAAACACAACTCTTGCTCTTCAATCACCAACACCAACCTAATTAAATCAAACATACTCCAACATACTACAATAATACAACCCTAATTTCAATTATCAACAATCAAACCTTCATACAACTTCAAATAAACCAAAGAAATCAAGAAAGAGAACTTACTTGGGTTCTTAGCCAAATCTTCACTATCCACTTGAAATCCTTAAGTATTTGGTGTAAATAAAAGCAAAATCACCTCCTTCTCTCTCTAGCTTCTCTCTCTCTCTCTCTCTCCCTCGACCAAAAAGAAGAAGAAGAAGAAGAACACGTTTTTCCTTTTCTTCTCTTCTTATTCTTATCTCAAATATATATATAATAATAATAATAATAACAATAATAATAAAAACAATAAATCTCCACCACACACTCTCTTCCAACCTTTGACTTTCTTTTCTCTTTTTCTTTTTGTCCTTATCATCATAATTATTAATTAATTAATTATAAAAATATATACATAACTCACTTTCCCTACACCACTTTATATCCCATGTATATGTGATGTATATGTATATATCTTTTATATGGTATTTATATTCCCATATTTCCTTATATATATATCATCTTATAATATTTCCCCTTTTTACTTCCATTAAACATATACATTAACTCCAAATATAACAATAACTCCAAAACTTTTAGGGTATATTTTGGGATATTACAATTCTCTCCCCCTTAAATAATTTCGTCCTCGAAATTATCCAGCACAATAACAATTCATTTATAACAAAACACCATCTTAATTCATATGAAGATAATCGTATTCTTACATTATGATTTCATCAAATTACATAACTTTTACTCTTCCACTTTTAGTCAATCATCTTTTCCCAATTCACAACTCATCATTATATAGCTATATTTATCTTATTACTTTTTCAACAAAACACCCAAAATAACTCATTACATTTCAAAGAAATTTTCTTTTATACAATAATCAAATCATCTTATAATCTATAAATATACCATTCATCTATTACATTCAAGATATTTATCACTTCATCTTTTTATAGGCAATCTCTTAACTTTAATCTTGGAAATTATTGAATTAAATCTTACTATAGATTATCCTGTTATTACAATCACTTTTGAAAATAACCACTTATCAAACCTTGATTGATAACAATATTTTCATTTCTTATACTTAAATCCCTCTTTACCATGTTTTTCACTTAATATTAATATCGATACAATCTTTATAAACTTACTTTACAGATAATCAACCTTTTTCCTTTCATTATCTTTAATAACTGATATATCATAATTCATTCATGTATCAGCATATCACTTCATATATACATTATCATATATATCTTATACTCTTAGCATAACTATACATATTAAATCTCAATAATAATTCACAATCTTAATGAATTCTAGATCAATTGATCTAGCTGTCATAAAATAACAACATTTCAATCTTATTCCATTCAAACCAACCATTAACTTATTTAAGCTTATCATCACATATCAATATACATAACACAATTCTATTAGGTCAAACTCATTCTCAACTTCTAATCCCTTAGGATCCATCTGTTCGACTCCTTACTAACAAATCACTTCAAATTATCTTTCAATATTCATATATATCTTCTGCTTTCAATAATAGCAGTGCAATCTCCCATAATTCTCATAATTCTCTCATACTATAATTATTACCCATAGTTCATTCACTTAACATTGTTTCCATCAATTAATTCATCTTATAACAAAAATATATTCAGTATCATTTTCAATCACATTTCATAAATTTCTCCCATTTATCATATTCTCACATTATCATACCATTACTATGTTTACATAATCACTTTTTATTCATTCTTCACAATTCAAGACATTTACACGGTTCTCTTCTCTATCCATATTTTTCATAATTATAAACAAATTTCTAACATAGAATTGATAAGATACCACTTTACCAATCACAACTCCTAACCATATTTCTTGAAACAAAATTATCAATCTCACCCACATAATACTACAATCATATCACCTTAGGCCCAAATCTGCTGATAACAAAATTAACCAGCCAATTACACTAAACAAATTATATAGCCAGAGTATATTAATAGTCACATATGTAGTTTATAAATCAATATTGTTCCTCTATTATTCTTCTTCAAACATTTCTAACTATCTCAAAAGTTGACATAATTCAACTTTGTCTCCAAAACAATTTGTTCTTGATCATATGATTATCATTAGCCTAACTCACATCAACAATATTACTTATAACACTTATGTGTACAACATTCAATCATATACAAAATTTATACAACTTCCATTTCTAACCTATCTCTTATAAAACTTTTCATACATTATACTTTCCATCTTTATTAAACACATATACATATAATATATTTCCACAAGCATAATCCTTCAACCAGAAAGCATTATATGATAGTCTAGCTCAGTTATTATCATAACAATTTCATCGTCCAGTGTTACTCGAGTCCTTTTTCACTTTCCATTTCAATCCATAGTCTAACTCTTCACAAATCAAAACTTAATTTCTCATAGATCCACTAATACATGCCATATCATTCTTCATACCACTATACAAATAATTATACCACATTCACATTCATAGGTCACGTTAACAATGTGACTTGCTTTCATATTTCTTACACTTTACAATTATATTCATATCAAATAGCTCATTCCACACTTTCTATACATGTATACATATAATCATGCAATTATATTTAATTCCTCTTTTTCATACCATCAATACACATTTAACATTTATTACTTTTCATTGAACAACACCATTTTCATCCCTTTTTACATGACTTAAATTATTTATCAACTCAACACATATATATACTCTAACCATGATAATACTTCACAAAATCTTAATCACATTACTAAGGTGACATCTCTCTCACATTTATTTTTAAATGCAGTTAGTATACCATCTTTATATCCATTTGTTTACCATTCAATATTTATATATATCTCACATATTTATACATATGTCCCTTACATCCAATCATATACACATCGCCCCTTAATCCCTATAAAATTTCCAAATTTCGTTATCACAAATCTCAATTTCTTGAACTAACATTGCTCAATCCAATTCTCACTATTAATATTATCACATGACCTAACTTTGCACAAGTTTATCAATGCAAGAGTACTCATTCTCAACACTAATAGATATGTAGTTGTATAGGTTACAAACACGCAATACTATGCGTACATTACACTTTCAAGTGATCAACTCAATCCTTGATCACTAGCATCTTACATCCCATTATCACCTTCCAAGTAGTCAACCTTATCATGATTACTTCATCACTTGCCAACTTTTAGTTCATCAAATTACATATCTGTAAGTCATTCTTAATATGCAAAAATTTTCATTCCACATAACTCATATACGTACTATACATTAAACTTTCGATATTTAAATAATCTTTATCCAAATTCCGTTAGCATTATAAATTCTCCTCTTACTACTTTGCTTAAACTTCAATTTACTCATCTCGTTTTATTAATATAAACTTAAGAAAACATCTTATATATACATACTACAAAGCAACATCAAAATATATCCTTTTTACAATCATTAAAGCTCATTTCAAAAATCCAAATGTTACACATTATCACCATTAACATGAGCTTTAACAATACTCAAGCATATTATATTCCTACCATTCAAACCACAATGTTTACATTAAATTAACAATACTAACAACACCATTTTATCTCCTTGCTTAACCCCTATCATCTTTTTTTTTTTTTAAATCTTAACTTTACATATTCAAACCTTAAGTTATCACACTTTGTCTATATCAATCAACTCATTCAATATTCCACCATACTCTCTTCATTATAATTACATATCCATCCATATTATCCATCAACAATATTTCCTCTCCCTTGCAATCCAAACATAAGCTTTATTAGAAAGAGATTCAAATAGTAGAGGAAAGATTACATACTTTGATTTTGATTTTGTTTTTAATTCATTTTTAACTTTATTTTCCTGATCATTTCTTTATATTATAATCATATTTCAAAATTTTTCTTTCCTCAAGGAAACTACCATTCTTTAATTTATCACTTAAACTTACATAAATTTTTCCATCTCATTGCTTTCTTTAAATTTCCATTCATATAGAACTTCATCCACACATTATTATCCATTTCATACAATTCAATACATTTCAATTCATATAATACCACATTCGAGACCAACCTAGATGTTAATGCATATGCATGTATCAAAAATTTCATTCTTTTCATTTTCATTCATCATCATTTTTCTTTTTAAAACATTTCTTTTTAAATTTACTTAGGCCGAGAATCTCGAACCTAAGCTCTGATACCAAAATAATTGTAACACCCTCATACCCTATATAAGTACTATACATATACCTCGTATACATACAGTAAGTATATAAAGTATAAGAATGTCACTGTTCATTATAATTAAAAAAAAATCCTTACTTCTCAAAACAATCCAAATATATAGTAACAAAACATTTTAGTCAATATACAATATTAAAAAAAATTTTACATGCATGCATCACCTTCTAGTTGGTCTCGACAAACTCTTACTCTTCTTGTGGTAAAACGAAAGACTTCAGATCTACCATCTACTCACCTGCGCGATTAACACATCCGCGCTAAGCCCGAGAGCTTAGTAGTACAAATGAATAATATAAACATACAATACAGAAATTCTAACGTATATCCATATACTAACTTTAAGTACTGTTAGTTTCTTATCGTAGTTTCCCTTTTCAATTACACTTTACACATATCTCAACTAATCTCATATATTACATACATGCATACATATCAATAACACCAACCACAATTCCATCACTACTACTCACAAGGAACATATCAATATACATATTACATAACATATTTCATAACATTTCATTTCCAATTAAGGCAACTATAGATTTCATTATTCATTCATTTCACGTTTCATAAACTACATCGAAAATCAAGACAGACCTGGGCCCAGAACACACTAATATGTTATTCAAAGTTCAGAGTTACTGCTTTGATCCATAATCACAATAATCAAGCCCGTAGGCAACATATATCATATCTCTATCCATAGATAGTGTAACAGACCCAGTCTCTTGGACCATCAACCCGACTAATCGAGAAGATCCTCAAACCCGGCAAGACTGTTACTTTTCATATATTTCACATTTATAATTCATATAGTGTAACAGACCCAGTCTCTTGGACCATCAACTCAACAACTTGAGGAGATCCTCAACCCGGCTAGACTGTTAACACTTGTAACAGACCCAGTCTCTTGGACCATCAACTCAACAACTTGAGGAGATCCTCAACCCGGCTAGACTGTTACATTTCATATGTTATAGGCATGCCGTCAAATCCAGAACTTTGAAAGTTGAATTAACATATTAGACACAACTCTTTTCATTTATATCTTTGTACATTTCTTTCTCAATTCATTTCATATTCAAAACAGGCAACCATGCCTCAATTATAATTCATTTACATTCTCATAGCCAACACAATGGCTTCACATCTCATTTGATTCATCATAGCCAATCACAATGGCTTCATCTCTTATCATATTTCAATTCACATTATAGCACTTCATCATTCAAGTATACATAAACAATTATATTGAGCATATATCTTAAATTCATCATCATATAATCAACATGTCTATTTATTTCATTTCAATCATTATTACCAACCACAATTACAATACATTTCATCATTTCTCAAAACACATTAGCACAATTCATCATTACAATATTTATCATAACAAATTGCATTGTACATACCTATTTGAATGATCTTCATATCTTTCACATCATCTAATCATAACCTTAATCAAATTATATTGACAATATAGTAATTCACTTAACACATTTACAAACAAATGTGTTAAGTCTTAATTCATGTAAATAAGTGCAATCATATAAACTTTGTACTTACCTTAAAACCAACTTACACCACTCTATACACCTACTCTTCCAAGAATCCTCAACACTTAGATTAGGGCAATTCAACCTCTTCACAACCTAATCCAAAAGGAATATTAGCAAAATGACCATATGAATAGTAAATTCTGGTTTTAGACTAAATTTTATCCTTATTTTGAAAATTTGTATAAAATAATATACTTGACTAAAAACTCTAAAATTTTTACAGAACTTAATTTTACATCTTAAAATCATTCCTTTAAAATTTCAGATCAAACTGAACACAAAATCTTGGTCAAATAGTTCACCCAAACAGACTGCCCCAATTGCCCTGCATCCTGGCAGCAGTTCTAAACTTTGTGAATTCCATAAATTAAATTCAATCAACTTGGTTCCAAATTATTTTTCTAAAATACCAGACTCATTAAGAAACAACATATCCAAAATTCAATTGAATATAATTTTTCTACATTTTATTAAAAATCCCGAAATATAGCTGTCTTAGTTAAGGTACCTGCTGGAACAGGTCTAATAAAAATAATCTTTCCAAAATCATAACCATTCCAAAATCGAATCAACATATTTTTCAGTCATTCTAGACTCATATAGGCACAACATATCAAAAATTCACTTCAGGAACATTTTTCTATATTTAATTAAAAATCATACAAGTCACAGCCTTTACTAGTTGTAAAACAGAAAGAAATTCCACTAAACACAACTCTTGCTCTTCAATCACCAACACCAACCTAATTAAATCAAACATACTCCAACATACTACAATAATACAACCCTAATTTCAATTATCAACAATCAAACCTTCATACAACTTCAAATAAACCAAAGAAATCAAGAAAGAGAACTTACTTGGATTCTTAGCCAAATCTTCACTATCCACTTGAAATCCTTAAGTATTTGGTGTAAATAAAAGCAAAATCACCTCCTTCTCTCTCTAGCTTCTCTCTCTCTCTCTCCCTCGACCAAAAAGAAGAAGAAGAAGAAGAACACGTTTTTCCTTTTCTTCTCTTCTTATTCTTATCTCAAATATATATATAATAATAATAATAATAATAATAATAACAATAATAATAAAAACAATAAATCTCCACCACACACTCTCTTCCAACCTTTGACTTTCTTTTCTCTTTTTCTTTTTGTCCTTATCATCATAATTATTAATTAATTAATTATAAAAATATATACATAACTCACTTTCCCTACACCACTTTATATCCCATGTATATGTGATGTATATGTATATATCTTTTATATGGTATTTATATTCCCATATTTCCTTATATATATATCATCTTATAATATTTCCCCTTTTTACTTCCATTAAACATATACATTAACTCCAAATATAACAATAACTCCAAAACTTTTAGGGTATATTTTGGGATATTACAATACGAGGTAGTTGTAGCAAAGGTGATCGTCCTAAGGTTGTTTCCCCAAGAATGTGTAGTTCGTAATAGCTTGATTGACAAGTTATTTAAATGTGGAAGTTTGTTGTGTTGGAATGGTGCAAGAATAATTTAAACATAAGATTAACGTGCGTAGGGTTGGTGTGCGAAGGTTGTACAAGATCAAATCGATTCTTGGGAAGGTGCCTAGGGTTATAAGTCCATTTAATCAAAGCTCAATTCTCAATTGTCCATTAACATAACCTTGTAAATTAATTTGTTCCTTAAGGTTAATTAGTCAACTACCAGTTCATTAGTTCTCACATTCATGAATTAGCATTAACCAATTATTTTACATTACCAAATTAAATAACCCTAGAACTTATATTTCTAATTCATTCATAGGGTGGTCGATTGCATAATTCCGATATCAAATTTTGCCTCTTGGTCCTTCATTCAATATCTAGAGGTCAATAGGTAGCTAATCTATCAGCCTAGCATACAATCCAATGCAATCAACTAACAACAAAGTACATCAAAATACCAAATCAAAGCATTCAATCAAATATACTACAAACCCTAGGCATGGGTATTTAGCTCAACATCATCAATTTATAACATTCATTCAATTCAATATAAAACAAATACAAAATGTTCATTGCAATATCAATCTCTTAACACAACAACAACAATAGAAATGAATTAAAAGAGAGAATAGAAAAACCCCTTGTGAAGATGCCAAGAGTAGGATTACTAGTCTTCCTCCTAGCTCCACTTCATGTATGATGAAGAACTCAAGCCCTCTTCAATGGTTGATTCCCCTTTGCAATATGGAATGGAGCTTTCTCAAGTCACCAAACCATTTATGGAGCTTTCTCAAGTCACCAACTCTTTAACTGATTTTTCCTTTGGAAGATGGAATGGAGCTTTCTCAAGTCACCAAACCTTTCAATGAAGCTTCTTCAACCTTTAAGAGCTTGTTAACCCAATTTATCCCAAAGAATCTCAAAGATCTTGTTAATGGAAGATGGAGAAGATGAAGATGGAGGATGAAGATGAAGGGACAAGGAGATTGTCACTCTCTCCTCATCCCAAATCGTGTTTGCCCCCTCCTTCTCTTTTCTTTTCTTTCTCTCCTCATACCCTAGCCGTCTCCTCCTCTTTTCTCTTTCGCGCACAAGAATTTATATAAATTAAGGGTTACACGACCAAGCTTGATTTGGCTTGGCCGTGTCCCTCATTTTTCTTTGGGACACAGCCAAGCTTGCTGGCCGTGTCCCTCACTGCCTTCTTCTTTCTTTCTTTTTTTCTTTGTTCTTCAAGGAGTGACACGGCCAAGCTTGTGGCCGTGTCACTTGGTTGTGTCACCGTCTGCTTCTTTTCTTTCCTTCTTTGCTTGGTCTAGGTGTCTTTGGCATGAAATGGGACATGGCCAAGCTTGCTGGCCGTGTCATGTGACACGGCCAGTGGCTTGGCCATGTCATTGAGTGTGTTTCTTCCTGCTTCTTCATTTTTGCTCTTTCTTTGTGGTTTCTTTATTTTTGCTCTTTAGGTGAGACACGGCCAGTGGCTTGGCCATGTCTTGCTTGGTTCATGCTTTTCCTGCACTGTTTTGATCTTCCAAGGGTGTTTTTGCACTTAAACCTAAAACAAACACTTAAAACAAACTTAAAACAAAAATCAATCAAAACATTAACTAAAAACATATAAAAATCACACTAAAAACTAGTACAAAAATGATCTAAACAACTATCTCACACTTAATTCCTTGCTTGTCCCCAAGCAAGGCTAAAATCAAAACACACTAAACAAGATAATTTTTTTCAAGTTCAAGAGTTATAAGTATGCATCAAGACTTCCCTATCCCTAAATCCACAATCAATATCGAATTAAACAAAATTGACACCAATGCAATTAAGTGGCTTTCCATGCATAACCAATGTTGTCACTCCCTCACCAACTCTTACAAGTGTTTGATCATTGTGGTGTTTACACTCATAACAATCAATGAAAGATTATTACTATAGGCTTACTTATCAATCAAATCTCCACCACAAAATAACAATCAAGCATCAATCAAAAGATGTTTATTGGGTTGTAATGGGGCTAAGGTAAAGGCATGATATTTAGGAAATGTGAGCTTGATCATTAAGTTCAAGAGCACTTTAAGAATGAAGTACTCGATCATATACATAACCCAACAATCCCAAAACACCTTCCTCTCATCTACCCCTTGACATTAAAGAGCTTTTCAAGGGAACTCACTTATTAAATATTGTAATGATATTTTCAACTTATTCCAACCCTTCCAACAAGAACAACGATTATTCTTATTATTATATATATATATTTTTTTCTTTTTCTTTTTCTTTTTTTTTTATTATTTTGCATTGCAATCTTAAACCTACTAAATTTAACCCCACACTCAATTCAACACAACACTCGATCATAAACGCTCTTAAAATGCTCTTGACCTAATGAAAGGATAAGAGTTAAACAACAAGGTTCAAGCTAATGGTGTTGTGAAAAAGAAAGAAAAGGAAAAATAAAATAGGCTCAAAATTGGCTAACTAAGGTTAAAGATAGGGTTTGTCTTTTTAAGCCAAAGTGGGTTCACCTAATTGCCTTAATCATTTTGACGCCTAATTGAAATTTTTATGCAATCTTAAAATGCATTTCAAAGCAAGTTCTAGCAATTCATCAATCAAAGATGTTCACCCACAATAATAATGATATGTTGATGGCTCAATTCCTCACTAGGTTAATGGTAATGCAAAGAAAAACCAAAAAAATTGACAATAAACACCAATTCTACTAAATTCTCCAATTCATGCTTCAAAATTCAAAGGCCATCTATCAATAATTTTTATAACAATTGAACTTTCCAAAATTAATTTATTCAAAGAAAAATATTAAAAACATTAACTAACACTTAAAAAAAACAAGTTAAAAGTAAAAACACAAAAACACAAAATGCAATTAAAAGTAAAAGTACAAAACACAAAATGCACCCCACACTTAAAGATTCACATTGTCCTCAATATGAGCATGCATACTACAGAGAGGGATTAGATGAAACCTGATTTCCATCGTTCCCATATACGATGTGTGGGGCTCGTTCAACCCATAATGCAATTGGAGCCCAAGACAGAGAAGATAAACAATATGCAACTTTGAAATGTACCCGATGTACGGCAACCCCTAAATAGTATTCCTTGAAGAGAACATGTCTCAAAGGGACATGTGAAGGTTGCCTCGGAGTCATCCTCCAGTGCTATAGGAACGTTGTAAAATCCTATTTCATTGTGCAACATGGTTCTATCCATTGTATGCTCTTTTTCACCACCAAGAGTAGAGGAGATGATTTTTGGGAACTCTTTAAGTTCAACCAAGTTTGGTTGAATCACTTCTTCATCTACTTTAACAATGTCAAGTCCCCTCTCAACAACCTCAGCATCTAAAACTAGCTTACACTCCTCAAGTTCTAAATTGGGCATTTCATGTTCTTCTTCTAAAGACACACCCATCTCAAGCTTATTTCCACTTTCTCCTTGGGAGTGCATAATATACATGTTAGAAAGTTGCTTACCTTGCTCCTCTTCTTTCAGCCTTCTTGGGAATGGAATTGGTGGCAAAGGATTCAAAGGTTCATACAAATATGATGAAGTTGATGAGTCCAAATTCTCCTCCTCCTTTGATTGAATTAACTCCTCTATGTTTGGTTGTATCTCCTCGCCATCTTCTTCTTGATTAGTTCCTGCATTAAAGGAATCACAAAAACTATTATACATCACCTGCTCACTCCTTAAATTTGTGATTACCTTGACTTGCTCCAATTGGCTAGGAAATTCCTCCTTTTGGTGTGCTTGGAGTTGATGTGCCAGTTGCCCAACTTGCATTTCCACCCTCTTTAATGATTCCTCCAAAGAATCAAACCTCTCATTGCTCCCTTCCTGATTTTGTGTGCTAATTTGAAGGTAAGCATTCAAATCATCTTCCACTGTGGATTTCTCGAATTGATCATGGTTTTGTGAGCTAATTTGAATGAAGGCATTCAAACTATCTTCCAAAGTGGGTTCCTTAAGTTTATCTTGATTTTGTGCGCTAGTTTGAATGAAGGCATTCAAACTATCTTCAAATGTGGGTGTCTTAAGGTAATTTTGATTTGAATATTGCTCTTGAGAGTAATAGTCTCTTTGGTAAGGTTGAAAAAAATTTGGAGGTGGTGTGTGCTGCTGATTTTCCCAAGAAGAATTTGGTTGGCTTCCCCAGCTGGGATTATAAGGATTGGAATATGTGTCATTTATACCCATTTGCTGGAAACCTTGGTAGTCATATTCTTCCTCTTGACATTCTTGGTATCGTCCAAAACCCATTGAACACGTGTTTGCACTATGGCCTACATTGCCACATGCTGCACATATCTCTTGGCGTGGCAAAGGTGCTCTTCCTCTTGCATTTAGCACCTTAAGTTGATTCGTCAATTCTGCTAATTGCCATGCCATTTCAGAATCATCGTTTCTATCATAAACTCCCCTGTGCCTTGAAAACTACATCTTTACAAAAGGCACTTAGCAACTTAAAGAAAATAAACAAATAATTAAATTAAAAGAAAATCAAACAAAACAAACAATTTAAAGAAAACAAACAAACAATCAAATAAAAAAAATCAAACTATCACTACTTAAACAGCCTTCCCCAGCTGCGGCGCCAAAAACTGGTTGTGCTCGAGTTAAGTACTACTACAAGCATCACTCGCAAGTATACGAGGTACTTAGCAAAGGTGATCGCCCCAAGGTCGTTTCCCCAAGAAGGTGTAGTTCGTAATAGCTTGATTGACAAGTTATTTAAATACGGAAGTTTGTTTTGTTGGAATGGTGCGAGAATAATTTAAACCTAAGATTAACGTGCGTAGGGTTGGTGTGCGAAGGTTGTACAAGATCAAATTGATTCTTGGGAAGGTGCCTAGGGTTATAAGTCCATTCAATCAAAGCTCAATTCTCAATTGTCAATTAACATAACCTTCTAAATTAATTTATTCCTTAAGGTTAATTAGTCAATTACTAATTCATTAGTTCTCACATTCATGAATTAGCAGTAACTAATTATTTTACATTACCAAATTAAATAACCCTAGAACTTATATTTCTAATTCATTCATAGGGTGGTCAATTGCATAATTTTGATATCAAATTTTGCCTCTCGGTCCTTCATTCAATATCGAGAGGTCAATAGGTAGCTAATCTATCAACCTAGCATATAATCCAATGCAATCAACTAACAACAAAGTATATCAATGTAAATACCAAATCAAAGCATTCAATCAAATATACTACAAACCCTAGGCATGGGTATTTAACTCAACATCATCAATTTATAACATTCATTCAATTCAATATAAAACAAATACAAATTGTTCATTGCAATATCAATCTCTTAATACAACAACAACAATAGAAATGAATTAAAAGAGAGAATAGAAAAACCCCTTGTGAAGATGCCAAGAGTAGGATTACTAGTCTTCCTCCTAGCTCCACTTGATCTACGATGAAGAACTCAAGCCCTTTTCAATGGTTGATTCCCCTTGGCAATATGGAATGGAGCTTTCTCAAGTCACCAAACCTTTGGATGGAGCTTTCTCAAGTCACCAACTCTTCAATTGATTTTGCCTTTGGAAGATGGAATGGAGCTTTCTCAAGTCACCAAACCTTTCAATGAAGCTTCTTCAACCTTTAAGAACTTGTTAACCCAATTTATCCCAAAGAATCTCAAAGATCTTGTTAATGGAAGATGGAGAAGATGAAGATGGAGGATGAAGATGAAGGGACAAGGAGAGTGTCACTCTCTCCTCATCCCAAATCGTGTTTGGCCCCTCCTTCTCTTTTTTTTTTCTTTCTCTCCTCATACCCTAGCCGTCTCCTCCTCTTTTCTCTTTCGCGCATAAGAATTTATATAAATTAAGGGTGACACGGCCAAGCTTGATTTGGCTTGGCTGTGTCCCTCATTTTTCTTTGGGACACAACCAAGCTTGCTGGCCGTGTAGCTCACTGCCTTCTTCTTTCTTTCTTTCTTTTCTTTGTTCTTCAAGGAGTGACACGGCCAAGCTTGTGGCCGTGTCATGTGACACGGCCACTAGCTTGGCAGTGTCACTTGGGTGTGTCACCTTCTGCTTCTTTTCTTTCCTTCTTTGCTTGGTCCATGTGTCTTTGGCATGAAATAGGACACGACCAAGCTTGCTGGCCGTGTCATGTGACACGGCCAATGGCTTAGCTGTGTCATTAAGTGTGTCTCTTCCTGCTTCTTCATTTTTGCTCTTTCTTCATGGTTTCTTTGTTTTTGCTCTTTAGGTGAGACACGGCCAGTGGCTTGGCCGTGTATTGCTTGGTTCATGCTTTTCCTGCACTGTTTTGATCTTCCAAGGGTGTTTTTGTACTTAAACCTAAAACAAACACTTTAAACAAACTTAAAACAAAAATCAATCAAAACATTAACTAAAAACATATAAAAATCACACAAAAAACTAGTAGAAAAAATGATCTAAACAGTAATGGTGGTAAGGTTTCAATTTTTCTTCTTTCAATTCCCACTCTCCATTTACTTGGGATACTACTAGCAATGAATCACCATAAACTTCCACCTTATCCACCTTCATAATAATTAGGTTTTCAAAATCGAAAATACAAGCTTCGTACTCCACCATATTATTGGTTGCCCTAAATTTTAACTTTTTGGCTAAAGGGATAAGTTCCCCTTTGGGCGACTCTAGTATAACTCCCAAACCTACTGCTTTCCTGTTCACTGCTCCATCAAAGTACATTTTCCACCCTTGTACTTCAATTGCTTCTAAATGTTCATCTGGAAATTCCAAGATTACCTCTTCACTTTCTGGTAATGGTTGTTGAGTCAGGAATTCTGCCACCGCTCTGCCTTTGATTGTATTCCTGGTTACATACTCAATCTCAAATTCCTCTAATATTATCAACCATCGACCGTATTTCCCAATAAAATAGGGTGTCTCCCTTAAGTACTTCATTGGATCCAACCTGGAAATTGCTTGCACATTATACGATTGAAAGTAATGCCGCAACTTCTTAGAAGAGCAAACCACGGCTATACTTGTCTTTTCAATGATACTATACTTAATTTCATAAGGTAGGAGCTTTCTACTCAAATAGTAAACGGTATGCTCAATCCCCGACTCATCTGCTTGGGCTAGCATGGCTCCTATCGACTCTTCTTCTACTGCTAAGTATAGTAATAGAGGTTTTCCGGGTTTAGGTGGTTTCAAAACAGGTGGATTCAACAAATTCTCCTTTATTCGATCAAAGGCCTTTTGACATTCTTCATTCCATACGACCGGCTGATTCTTTCTAAGCAATTTGAAGATAGGCTCACAGATTGTTGTGAGCTTTGCTATAAATCTACTAATGTACTGCAGTTTACCAATGAATCCCCAAACTTCTCTCTCCGTCTTTGGGGCTGGCATATCCCTGATTGCTTTGACTTTGTCAGAGTCTATCTCGATGTCATTCAGACTGATTACATGTCCCAATAATTTGCCTGAAGTAACACCGAATACACACTTCTTCGGGTTTAATCTTAGCTTATATTTCAATGCTCTATCGAAGAATAATTCCAAATTTTGGAAGTGTTGCTCCCTTGTATCCAACTTAACCATCATATCATCAACATATACTTCAACTTCTTTGTGCATCATGTCATGAAATAGTGTAGTGGCCATCCTTTGGTAGGTTGCTCCAGCATTCTTTAAGCCAAAAGGCATCATCCTATAATAAAATATACCCCATGTAGTAATGAAGGCAGTTTTAGCCTTATCCTCTTGGGCCATTAACACTTGATTGTATCTGGAAAATCCATCTACAAATGAGTGTAGCACACTAAAGGCTGCACTATCAATAAGGACATCTATATGAGGTAAAGGAAAATCATCCTTAGGGGAAGCCTTGTTTAAATCTCTATAGTCAACGCAGACCCTTATCCTTCCATCTTTCTTTGGCACGGGTACTATGTTGGCTAACCAATCTGGGTATTCTATTACTTCAAGGAACTTCACTTGTATTTGCTTAGTGACCTCTTCTTTAACCAATTCAGCCCACTCAGGTCTTAATCGCCTAAGCTTTTGTTTGACAGGTTTAATGTGAGTGTAAGTAGGAATATGATGCTCGGCTATGTCTCGATCTATCCCAGGCATATCCTCATAAGACTAAGCAAACACTTCTTCATATTTTTTGAATATTTTTTCAAATCTCTCTCTCTCATCAGGAGTAAGGTCGGATGCTATGCTAATGTTTTTAGGATTTTCAGTTGTTCCCAAAATTAATGATTGTGTTAACAGAATTAATATTAAAGATGCTTATGTAACTGCTATTTGAATGTATGCAACCATCAGGAGAAACATCACACAAGTAAGCAAAATCAGACTTTATTGCATTCATTTTGGAAAAGAAAACATCATCATCCTCATACAAAGTAGACAAATTAAAATCAAAATCAAAATCATTGTTCTCAGAATCATAAAGCAGGATGTCTTCAAACTTTTCTTCAACCAGGGAAGCAATCTCTTCTGAAGTCTTCATGGCTTTCAGAGCAGCTTCATTCTTCTCTTTTGGATTGGATTCTTTGTTGGTTGACAGGGTGAGCTCTTTCTTCACTTGTTCCACTAGCTCAGCAACATCTGCAAAAATTTCAAAACCTGGAATTAACTTACCCATGAACATGATTAGCTCAGGCCTTCCTTGGAGTGGTCCCATATTTGGGGCTTTGACAAAGATCTCTTCAAGTGGTGGGAAGATCATCTTCTCATTCTTCTTTGGCTAGACATCATTGTCTTCATCATATCCTAACCCCTTATTGGATGTTTGAGTTCTAAAATCTAGCAACTTTGTCAAAGTGGCCTTACCCTTTCCAAGACCAGCTCCGGGAAGGTAGTTCATGTTCTTCATCATATTCAAGATTTTGGAGTCCACTACTTCATCATCAGAAATTGCAGCCACTTGAAAACCATTGAGAGGCCTCTCAACCATTAGAGCGTTAACAATCTCATTATCTTCAGCTTCAATGACCACTGTCTCATTTCCGTTGGGGAATTTGATCTTTTGATGAAGGGTGGAAGGAACTCCACCAAGAGGATGAAACCATGGTCACCCCAAGAGTAAGGCAAAGGTAACTGGTATGTCTAAAACAACAAATTCAACAATAGATTCAATTGGCACAACCTTGACGGTCGCTTTGAAAGTCCCTTCGGCATGCCTCTTAGTGTTGTCATAAGCACGAATATTCACCTCGGTTGGGTTTAGATCTCTTGTTGACATGGCTAACTTTGGTAGTATCTCATGCTAGCTAAGGCTTTGGCCATAGTTTCTTGGTGCTTTTTAGAAGTAGCTAACAAGTCCCAAATGCTAACACTTGCTTGGGTTCTTTTCAATTGCTTGAGCACGGCATCATCTTCTTCTATTTCAACTCCCTTCCCCTTATTAGTTTCTATCTCCTTTGGTGGTAGCCTTGCGTAAGGCTTACCAGATCTAGTATTCATCACCTCATCTTCTTTGGGCTCGGACCAAGTCCACTCCTCCTTCTTGGGTATAATATCATCATCATTGTCACTTGAATCCCAAAACCCTTTGACAACACAAATTGCTACTTCTCCACTCATCATAGCTTGTTCAAATGCCTTTTCTTCTTTGGTTGCTCTTCCACCCACATCTTGAAAAGAAGACATGACAAAGGGAGCATGAATCAAGCAAGCAATGGCCAAGCCAAAGCAAGCTTGGCCGTTTCCCTATAAAAACCTTCAAGGCAGTAGATGACACGGCCAGGTGACATGCCCAAGTCACTGGCCGTGTCTCACCTAAAGAACAGAAACCAAAGAACCAAGCAAAGAAGGAAAAATGAAGAACATGAGCTGACACTGGCAGGTGACACGCCCAATCCAGTGGCCGTATCACATGACACGGCCACAAGCTTGGCCGTGTCCCATGCCTAACCAAAGAACAAAAGAAGAAAAGAAACAAGCAGAAGGTGACACACCCAAGTGACACGGCCAAGCTAGTGGCCGTGTCACTCCTTGAGAACAAAAGAAAAGAAAGAAAGAAAGAAGAGGCAGTGATGGACACAGCCAAGTGGCTTGGCCGTGTCCCAAAGGAAAATGAGAGATAGGGCCAAGCCAATCAAAGCTTGGCCGTGTCACCTATAAAAACCTTGATTCTTTTGCACGGATTGAGGAACAAGTGGGAGACAAACCAATTGCTTTTGTCAAAAGAAAGGAAAAACCTGCCTAATTGATGGAAAGAAAGATTAAACAAAGAGAATATGGGAGACAATGGAGAGTGGTGTGAGTTGGAAGCATGAGCTTGAGCTTTAGAGGGGAATAAAAAGAGAAGAAGAGGAAGAAGGAGGGAGCTTCTGCAGAGGGCTGGAGTTTTGTGCAGGAAATAGAGAACAGAGGTAGAGAAGAGAGGTTTGAGAGAAGGAGACTGGGCATACACATTTTGGGCAAGGAGGGAGTGACACTTTCCTTGACTCTTCCTCTTTATCCTCCATTTCCATCCTCTCCAACATCTGCATCTTCCATTGGTAGCTCCTGGAGATTCAAGAAGCTACATTGAAAGGGGTTTTTCTATTTTCTCCTTTTATGTATTTTAATGTTATTGTTGTTGTTTTTGTATTAAGTGTATTGAACAAGAACTAAATCATTCTCTATCTAGATGTTGATGAACCGAGCATATTTGTATGATTGAATACTTTTAATTGATTGAGTTGTTTTATCCTTATGATGCTTAATGATTGTTGCCAATTGATGATAGCATGCTTATTGATTGGTTGCCATTTTCATATTATTGACTTGAGAAAGCTTGATATGAATTGATTACTCATAAGGGTTGAGGATTGATTGAGGTGCTAGAGATAGACCTACAAGATCCTTTGGTTTGTAATTCCTTGTTCTTAATGCATGATCTACTTAATTGTGTTTGAGAAGAGATTTCGGCACTCTACTTAGTGATTAGGGATTAATTCACTCGAGAGAGGTTTTAGTCTAAATTAGAGGAATGCCAACTCAACTCTATCATGTAATGTAATTAAGGCTAGGGGGATTCAATATCTAGATAGTACCTTTATCATCAAACCTTTTTACACAACACACAATTTACCTTTGCTTTCATTTATTAAAATTAGTTGTCTTTAATTATAAAACATTACAAAAACATTAATTTGCTAAACAACAGTTAAGATTTGCACTAGTGCTTGGTCTTGTCCTCAGTGGAACGATACTTCACTCACTACTTTATTACTTGGGCGACCCGTGCACTTGCGGTATTGCTATAGCTCTAGGCGCGACGCACCAACCCTAAACTGCAGAATACTCACCCTAGCATGTCCAAGTAGACTCCAATTCAATAGACCTCCATTGGCTTGAATGTTGCTCATTTTATTTTGCTTTCTTTTGTATTTTATTGGAACAATTACATTTTTCAAATTAAAATTATTTGAATAAATTACTTTTCCTACATTTATACTTTGTTGGTTTCTTTAACATTTTTAGTGCTCGACCATTGATGAATCTAGCTTGATATTCATAAATTAATATATCTATGCATCATGATTTGAATGACTTTACTAGGTGAGGGAACTATTCTATAGCATTAAATTGTGTATGCTTACTTAGAGAGGGCTCCTGCATAATTACATGTGTCTAGATTCTAGTTAGTCTTAGAACATGCTTTGATGAACTTTGGAGGCAAAATTGAACTATGCTTATTTTAGAGAGAGATGATCTAGGCATTGTTTCATGAGCCAACAACTAGTATCCACCTTGTTAATATCAATCCCTAGTTTGTCCCCTTGTGCCTTCAATAGATGTTAGCTTTATTTTTATTGGCTTGTAAACCTTGATAGCCTCCCTTGAGCTGGTGTGATACTTATGACAAGTCTGATGATCATTGAGCTACCAAGAAGTAAGAAGACTAATGAAAAGTATATTTAGTCAAGACCATAAGGATAGTTGAAGTTTTCCTAAATCAGACCTAATGTCTCAAATCTATTTCATCAGTGAGATGACATCAGGGCAATGGAAGAATCCATCCTGATTAGAACACACTCATGCTCCTCCATAGTCAAAAGCATATGACAACAGAAATAAGAAAACTATCTTAGGGCTTGGACCCAAAAAAAACTTGCTAGGTTGAAAACCCAAAATGGCGACCTAGGCAAATTATAGCAGCTCTGTAGTTTTGAAAACCTAAAAGGATGATTAAGAGAGCCAACAACAGAATATTTCCACTCATTCTATGACTTGAATCTGTCCAGCCCACTTGGGACTCAGCTAAATCAGAGAAAGACCATTTTTCATCCAACATAACTTCAATATTGAAAGCGCTAGATTTCATATTCGAAAAGATGAAAAGGGTGAATTATGAAATACCATGTCCAAATAAAAAAGAAAAGAAAAGAAATAGAAGAAAAGAAAAAGGAGAAAAAAGGGTCTTGAGCTTTTGCAAAAAAGAAAAAAAAAGGTTTGTCCTAGTTAGAACAGATCTAGATTCTTGCCAAGAAAATGGAAGAACATTCAAGCTTTATCTTTTCATGAAGCAAGATAGACTCCTAGAAGGTGGAAATGATGACTAGAATTTAAGAGTGTTTCCAACTATCGTGGTTCCAATAAAAAGTCTATAGTGTGAACGTTTGTCCATAATGTTACATTAGCTCCAGTATGAAAATGGTCTTCGCTTAACCCATGTTCCTTGTAGACACCATTTCAAGGCTATTAAAGAACTGTTGATCTCTCTTGGTAGGTAGAGTCTGTTAGTGGAGATTGTTTGAATTAGCATGCATATGAGATAGACAATATTTAAAATCAATAAGACCTTTAGCCAAATTAATGTGTATGTGCCTATCTGAAGTGCAATATTTCTTTCTCAAAATGATTTTGAGTTTAGTATGGTAACTAGTGTTGTCATGTTATAGATATGTTAATTTGAAAAATAGAGCCATAAGGCATATTGACACCAATATGACGAAGCTAAAATGTGATTTGAATTTTTTAAAATTTAAAAAAAGGGTGTTTTTTTTCATATGAGCTTTTAACTTTAGGGAAGTATGTTGTATCTTCAAACCTTAGATGATATATTGGGCAAAAGTGGGATCCCTTGGAAGGTTATGTCATGAAGAAGTTGGCAACTAGATGTGTTCAAATGGATGTCTCTTGTGCCTCTAACTATGTTGTTTGGCCCCTACTACTCATGTTTTCATCTTGAAAATAAAGTCGTAGATGTGATGTAATATCCTCATATATGCCCTAGAAGTCTTGGTTATGATGTTTTTATTGTTGTTGTTGTTATATTGGATTGTATATATATGATAATTGCAAGAGAAAAGAAATTGGGAAAGAAAATAGGGTTTAGAGAGAATGGTATATGTTGTGTATATGATGATATATATAACATATAAATGGGTCAAAGGAAGAGTCAAAGGAAAAGAGATATTTTTGTGTTGAGTGTGTAATTACTTAAATGGGCTTATATGAGACAAAAGGTGAGTTATATGGTTAAGGGTATTGAGGTAATTTACCTTTAGAAATCTCTTGGTGGAGATTAAAAGATGGAAAAGTGTTTGACTTGTGGCTATTTTGTTTTCTTTTCATTTTGGGTGCCGGTGATTGAAGGAGAGAAAGAGGAAGAGAAGTGTTCTTGATGCTAGAGTTCAATTGAAGAGGCAATCAAAGAGTTTGGTTAGAGATTTGTGAATTTCTTCATCTAAGGTAAGAAATCTCTTGTTTTTCCTTTGTAAATTTTGAAGTTATGTTTAAAGTGAACTGTGATTTGTTGATGTAATGATTTGGTGTATTTGATATGTGTTTGCAAGTGTTAGAATTGATTTAAAGTAAAAAAATTGGAATTGGTGTTGGTTTGGTTGTGATTATGGAAAAATAAGTGAAGATTGATAGTGGAAAATCAAGAGTAAAGTTTGAGTTAGGATTTTGAGACGGTTTGTGTTCAAATGTGTTGTTTAAGTGGTTATTGTGATGAATATGTGTTATGACATGAATTATATCCATTTGAGTGAGTTTGTGTTGGGAATTATATGTTAAAATGCATTTGGAAGAGGGTTGGTTACATTTAGGGTTTATGCATGAGAGACACGTAATTTGGGGCGGTCGCTATTATTCAAGTGCGGTCGCGACTTAGGTCGGGCTTCTGGCCGCGAAACCTACTGTAATAATGTTTTATCTTTTGATTGTGAAGTGCGGTCGCGACTTAGGTCGGGCTTCTGGCCGCGAAACCTACTGTAATAATGTTTTATCTTTTGATTGTGAGGTGCGGTCGCGAATTAGGTCGGGCTTCTGGCCGCGAAACCTACTGTAATAAGGTTTTATCTTGTAATTGTATGGGGCGGTCGTATTCAGGTGAGGCGCGACCGCTAGAAAGGTTCTGTTCACCTTATTGGAAGCAATCTAATCCTACAACAAGATTTTCATATACATGTTAAAATAGATCATCCATTTGAGTTGTCAAGGATCAAAATAGATATCATTTGTCTAACATCATTGTTGAATCATGAAATGTGAGATGATATGGAATTGATAATGCATATGATATTACATGAATAAGGTTATGTATTGTGTATTGTGAGGCTTGTGAATGGTGATGTGTATTATGAATAATGTACTTTGAAATGTGATACTAATAATGCTATATACACAATATGAATTGAGATATGAAATGCTATAAAGCCATTGTGATTGGCTATGATGATATAATTGAATGATGTATGGCATGTTTGCCTAATTGATGAGAAAGATTGATAAAGAGTTTGAAATAAGTGTATGTTTAATATGATATTCAGTTTCAGAGTTCTGGTTTTTTTGGAGGCATGCCTATTTAATGAAAGTTAACAGTCTTGCCGGGTTGAGGATCTCTTCAAATTGAGTTGAATTGAGGTCCAAGAGATTGGGTCTGTTACACTATGATAATTGATATTATGAAATATTAAATTTGTAACAGTCTTGCCGGGTTGAGGATCTCCTCGAGTTAGATGAGTTGATGATCCAAGAGACTGGGTCTGTTACACTATCCATGGATAGAGATATATATGTATATGTTGCCTACGGGCGTGATAATGGTGTTTATGAACTGAAGCAGTAACTCTGAATTCTGAATATCGTATTAAATACTTGATGGGCCCATAGGTGTCTAGGTTTTATGTATAACATAAATGTTGTTCTAATGTAATGAAATGTTAATATTACTTATATGATGAAACGGACTATTCACGGAATATTGTTTATTGAGTATGATCTTTACTAATTATGTGTGTATCATTGATGTTGATTTATTAATACAAATGTGAAACATTGCATTGCACTAAAGCATAACATTAGCATGAATTGTCTTACTAAGCCCTTGGCTTAGCGCGATAGTGTTTAATCGCGCAGGTAATAGAGTTGAACCCGAGAGCTCTTGTAGACCGAGTGAGAGTAGACATTGAAGAGTTGATTTTGGGAACTTAAAGATCAGAGGAGATTTGCCAATCATGTATAACTCTTTTATATTTTGTAAAGATTTTGTTTATATTGTAAATATATATATGTAATGATAAATATGTACTCAAATGTTTTTATATGTGTAAATATTTTATAACTTCCGCTGTGTACTACTTAAATGTATTAATATATCTATAATGTATATTGAGAAAGATGATGGTATTATATAAAAATGTTTTGAATGTTGATGAAAAGCCGTAGCACTCCTATATTCGGTGCACATATGCTACATTGTGGTGTTGTAGTGTGTGTGTACTGAATGTGGGGGTGTTAAAATTGTTTTGGTATCAGAGCCTAGGTTTGAGATTCTCAACCTAGGTAAAATGTAAGAAAAAGACTATTTTGACTTTAAAAGTGGTTTTGAATAACATATATATTTGGGATTGGTAACCTCTGATCTTTAATAAGAAGTATTCTACTGTGTTTGAAGTGTTAGGTTGTGATGGATTCTCACTCACGTCAGTCGATTGAGTGTAGTGCCGAGAGTATTGCTCCTGCTGAGGGAGCTAGAGTTGATAGTGTTGAGGAGGCACCTGCTTCGGTGTCGGGTAGACCAGCTGGATAGGAGGTTCCGCCGGCCTGGTTTAGACATATGATGGAAGTTATGAGGCAAGCACCAGTGCAACCAGTGCCACCACCCCCTCAGCCTGTGGTACCAGTAAGTGTTAGGAAATTAAGGAGATCACTGCAAACAAAAACACGCAGCGGAAAAATATTTGATCTCTGATTTCCCACCAGGATCCATGCTGTTCGTTTAATTCGACAAAAGTGTTCAAAGAACTAACCTGTTGATGATTCAAAATCACAGTTTTGAAGAGATGCCTCGATCGCGAAACACCCTCTATCGCGTATCCACACGAATGCTACCGTTTGGAGTGCTAGCTCTCTGCAACAGCGAAGGCTGGAAAAACGTTTTCTCTAAAAACGTATTAGGGTTACCTTTTTCGTTCCTCTTTGTTTTTATTGTTACCTCTGAGAAGACTTAACGTCTGGAGTGAATATAATCACTCCAGAATCCAATTCAAAATTGGATACGGAAAGTCAAATTCAGAATCCAAGTCTAATTAGGATTCTGAATACATTATCTAATAATAAATATAATTGGATAAGGTAAGTCAAATTCAGAATCCAAATCTAATTAGGATTCTGAATATATTATCTAATAATATATATATATATAAACGAAAATAATAATAATAATAAATATTAATATCTAATATTAATATTATTAATATTATATCCAGCCCAAAACGCATTCTTGTGTGTGACCCGATAGGCCCATATTAATTGGCAGTCAATTTAATCTCTATTAAATCAACAAGTCATAATTGGCCTCTAGCAAGGCGTTACAACTACCCAATTAATATAAGGAATGTCCAATTTGCCTAATAATAGTATATGCATTAATCCCTTTGTCACACGATATCTAGCTTGAACATAAGTCATGGTCAACGTCATACTTATATTGTCCAAACTTATGATTACTCGATCTCCAAGTAGACTGATAAAAACAAATGAAATTGATCACATTATCAATTCATTTGAGCACGGCCATGCATTTCACAGTCTCACTTATCGAGGGGCCCAAAAGATATCTCTCTCAAAGAGAGGGACAAATTCTATCTTGATTGTTCATTATCCTCTACATAATTTCTATCATATATGAACATAACCTTTATTACTATCCAGTTACGGATAATGTTTGATCATGTCAAAATATAATAGTCCTTATATTGGAAACTATGACAATCTCAAGTCAAAGAATTATTACATAACTATCATGAGATTTACTTATGACACTAACCCATGTAGTAATCTCATGATGGGTCTATCCAATACATTGTTCTCTAACAAGTATTTATGAAATTGATTTGTATCACTATACACATAACCATCTGATGATCATCAAATCAATGTTCATACTGGTTAAGAATTATTTATTTTTTTTTATCTCTATAACAATAATAAACCAGGGACAAATATCAAAATTGTGTAACATGCAAACAACAATAATGATAATAAAACCTCATTTATTAATAATGAATGTATAACATAAAGATCCAAACAAATGGCCTAGGGCACATACACTAACAATCTCCCACTTGCACTAGGCCTACAAATTTCTAAGACCCATAGATCTAGTGTACTGATCATGCTTGACCCGTGAGAGAGGCTTTGTTAATGGATCTGCTATGTTATCATTTGTGTCAACTTTGCATATCTTGATATCTCCTCTATTGATAATGTCTCGAATGAGGTGAAAACGCCTGAGTATATGCTTAGATCTTTGATGAGATCTAGGCTCTTTTGCCTGTGCTATGGCACCATTGTTGTCACAATAAATGTCCACAGGATTTGCAATGCTAGGCACCACTCCTAGCTCAGTGATGAATTTCTTCAACCAGACTGCTTCCTTAGCTGCATCTGATGCTGCTATATACTCAGCCTCTGTTGTAGAATCAGCCACAGTGCTTTGTTTTGAACTCTTCCAACTAACAGCTCCACCATTCAATGTGAATACAAAACCTGACTGCGATCTAAAATCATCTATGTCAGTTTGGAAACTAGCATCTGTGTAACCATTTACAACTAGCTCATCTTCCAAACCTCCATAAACCAAGAATACATCTTTAGTCCTTCGAAGGTACTTAAGAATATTCTTGACAGCTGTCCAGTGACCTTCACCAGGATCAGCTTGAAATCTACTAGTTGCGCTTAATGGATATGAGACATCTGGTCTAGTACATAACATGGCATACATAATAGATCCTATAGCAGAAGCATAAGGAATCTTATTCATTCGATCTCGCTCATCAGATGTCATAGGACATTGACTCTTGCTGAGATGAATGCCATGAGACATAGGCAAGAATCCCTTTTTGGAATCTTGCATGTTGAACCTCTTCAACACTTTATCTATGTATGTACTTTGACTCAGGCCAATTATCCTTCTAGATCTATCTCTATAGATCTTTATACCAAGGATATAGGCAGCCTCACCTAAGTCTTTCATTGAGAAAGAATTCCCTAACCAAGTCTTAACATTTTGCAAGGTAGGGATATCATTCCCAATGAGTAATATGTCATCCACATATAAGACTAAAAACACTACTGCACTCCCACTAACCATCTTGTAAACACAAGGTTCATCTTCATTCTTGATGAAACCAAAGTTCCTAACTGTTTCATCAAAACGAAGATTCCAGCTTCGAGATGCTTGCTTCAATCCATAAATGGATCTTTGAAGCTTGCAAACCTTTGTAGAATTCTCAGGATTTACAAAACCCTCAGGTTGTGTCATATACACATCCTCAAGCAAGTTTCCATTAAGGAAAGCGGTTTTGACATCCATTTGCCATATCTCATAATCATAGTATGCTGCAATGGCAATGAGAATTCTAACAGACTTAAGCATAGCAACTGGTGAAAAGGTTTCATCATAGTCTATACCATGAGTTTGCTTGAAACCTTTTGCAACAAGCCTTGCTTTATAGGTCTGCACATTCCCATCCATGTCAGTTTTCTTCTTGAAAACCCATTTGCAACCAATAGTCTTAATACCCTCTGGAGGATCAATTAAAGACCAAACCTGGTTGTCAAACATAGATTGCATCTCAGATTTCATGGCTCCAAGCCATTTGTCTGAATCTGGACCTGACACAGCTTCTTGATAGGTAGTAGGCTCATCTTGATCTATGAGCATTACTTCACTATCATCAGTCACAAGAAATCCATATCTCTCTGGATGACGACGTGTCCTATCAGACCTGCGAGGGATTTGTGTTACATCTTCAGACTCCACAACTATTTGTGGTTCTGAAATAGGCTCTATAGACGGCTCAATGATTTCTTGTGGTACTTGAGTTTCCTCAAGTTCTACTATACTCCCACTAGTTCTCTTAGAAAGAAATTCCTTTTCCAAAAAGATCCCATTTCGAGCAACAAACACTTTGTTCTCTGAAGGAGTATAGAAATAGTATCCTTTAGTTTCCTTAGGATACCCCACAAAATTACATTTGATAGACTTTGGAGCTAACTTATCTGAAACTGGTCTTTTCACATAAGCTTCACAACCCCAAATCTTAAGAAAAGACAAACTAGGTGTCTTACCTGTCCATATCTCATATGGTGTCTTTTCAACCGCCTTAGATGGTACACGGTTCAGAATGAATGCAGCTGTCTCCAAGGCATAACCCCAAAAAGATAAAGGAAGATCCGCTTGACTCATCATTGATCGAACCATATCTAATAGAGTTCGATTTCTCCTTTCAGAAACTCCATTCCACTGTGGAGTTCCTGGAGGAGTCAGTTGTGAAACAATTCCACAATCCCTTAGATGATCATCAAACTCGTGGCTCAAATATTCACCACCTCGATCTGATCGAAGTAGTTTAATTGTTTTACCAAGTTGATTTTGTACTTCATTTTGAAAAGTTCTAAACATTTCAAAAGACTCATGCTTATGTTTCATTAGGTAGACATAGCCATACCTACTGAAATCATCAGTAAAAGTAATGAAGTATCGAAATCCTCCTCTGGCACTAATGCTAAAAGGACCACATACATTTGTATGTATCAAGCCCAATAAATCATTAGCCCTTTCACTATGACCAGTAAAAGGATCCTTTGTCATCTTACCAAGCAAACAAGACTCACATGTTTCAAATGATTCAAAATCAAATGAATCTAATAATCCATCTTGATGGAGCTTAGAAATGCGTTTCTCATTTATATGGCTAAGGCGACAATGCCATAAATAAGTAGGGTTTAACTCATTTGGCTTAGTTCTCTTAGAAGTTATGTTATAGATATAATTACCATTAGAATCATCAAGATTAAGGATATAAAGGCCATTATAAGAATTTGCAATACCATAAAGCAGATCATTTTTATCAAAAATAGAACATTTCTTATTCTTAATCAAAAATGAATAACCTTCATCATCCAAAACAGATACTGAAATAAGATTCCTACTCATAGTAGGAACATAAAAGCAATTGTTCAAAATTAACAAAAACCCATTGGGCATAACAAGCTCATAAGTTCCTACAGCTATAGCAGCAACTCTTGCTCTATTGCCAACACGTAGGTCCACTTCGCCCTTCTTCAGCATCCTACTCCTTTTGAGTCCCTGCATATTTGTACAAATATGAGATCCACATCCGGTATCTAATACCCAGGAAGAAGGAATAGATAAATTAATTTCTATAACATAAATACCTGAAGATGTAGTCGCACTACCCTTCAACTTCTTTAACTCATCCAAATAGAGTTGACAATTTCTCTTCCAATGCCCAGGCTTGTTGCAATGGAAACAAGTCCCTTCCTTAGGAACTTTAGCCTTAGGTACAGGTTTTGGTTTAGCTTGTCCCTTGGACCCTTTAGCACCTTTTGCCTTACCCTTGCCTTTAGTATCTTTGGCTTTCTTTTTCATTTGTTTAATATTGACATTCAATATTTGGGTAGGCTTTTTGATATTCCCCTCAGCAGTTTTGAGCATACCATGTAGCTCAGGAATGGATTTCTCCATGTCATTCATGTTATAGTTCATGACAAACTGTGAGAAACTGCTAGGCAATGAATGTAGGATCAAATCCGTGGAGAGTTCTAAACTCAGGGGATATCCAAGTCTAGCAAGGTGATCTAGATAGCCTTTCATCTTCAAAACATGAGCACTAACAGATTCACCTTCAGACATTTTGCAGTCAAATAATGCAACAGCGGTGTTAAACCTATCTTGCCTAGCCTGTTGTTGGAAAGCTTGTTTGAGATGCACACTCATCTCATAAGCCTCTAAGTGTTCCAGATCCTTCTGAAGTCCTGGACACATAGTAGCCAACATAAGACATCCTATGTCATTGGAATCATCTACATGCTTCTTATGCTTACTCTTAGCAGCATTAGAAGCATCGGCAGGAGGTGGGTCAGGGATAGCTTCATCAAGCACGTAGGACTTTTTCTCTTGTTTGAGAACAATTCTCAGGTTCCTAAACCAGTCAACAAAATTAGTCCCACATTCTTTCAGTTTTTCCTTCTCAAGGATAGATCGCAGTGATAAGGTGGAATTGTTATTAGCAGCCATCTGTTGATAAATATGCAAAGTCAAATTTTAATTAATAATGAGGTTAAAATTATTTAAACTCCTACTAAAAAATATAACCCTCTAAAGAAATATTTTAGTAGGCTAAGATCCGTATTTCACTTAATTCTAAACTCAGCTTTGGCGTGACGCTTAAAATCAAGTTATTTAGGTAGGTAACATCTTTACCAATTACATCTCATGTAACTCTTAGTAATTATGGAATATTGACATCATATATCATAGCATGTTGAATTCCATCTAATGCCTTAGGCCCAAAACCATTTTGATAGCCTAATTAAGTCTAACCAATTTTAAAACATATGAGTAGCACTATTACTCATCCTACTTAGCTAGGAATGTTTAAAGCATATTGCTTTGGCAATACCTACTTTAATACAATATTAGTTTTGATAGGTGTTCAAAACGTGGATGGCATTTAGACTTAAATTATTAATGAGGGTTCAACTAAATTATTATCATGTCTTGCATTACATATCATTATATTTTAGCATCCTATATGCATATATATAATTTATCACATAAGCATCATATACCAAATGACAAAATATGTAAACGTGACATAGCATGGCCAAACTAAATATGATCTTCAAGAGACCAAATGAAGATCATAAAGGCAACCCTAGGTGAAAAACCTATCTATTACAACACTTGCAATATTACATATCTTCAAAACTTGAGCTTGTGCTTCCATCACCATGGAACCATCTTCTCCTTGGTATGAATCTCCATCACAAACATTGTAGCTTGAATCTTCATATATTACAATAAAAGAAAATCTAACTACTAGTAAAATAAATTACAACAAAATAAACGACACGCAGGCCGTATTTACCCAAAATAAAGATATGAATAAACCAATCACATAGGTCATAAGGCCATGCTATGCACCATGCCAAGACATCAAACAAACATAACATATTCATCACCAACATGTTAAATAGAAACAAATATATTGACATTCTTAATGTCGCGGTAACGAACTATAGGGCGCGAACATACGGCGGTCCCGCTAGCCGGTTAGCGGGCGGGGCTCCCGCTGGCCGGTCAGCGGGCGGGGTTCCGAAGGGGCAGCGCCCCTGGGCGGGGTCGAGGGGCAGCGCCCCTCGAAGCCAAACAGAAACGTTAATCTCATTAACATTTTTCTTTGGCGAAACCCTAAAACAGAACCGTTAATCTCATTAACCTTCTTACTGTTTTATTTCGAATATGTACAACCCATTACAGAATCATTACCAAATGTTTATATCACATATAAACTTAATCGTTTTCATCATATGAAAATCATTTTAATCAACCAATCATATATACGTGATCATCTCATGAAAACGAAATTAAAAACACCAATCCTTTCTCATCATATGAAAAACGAATTAGGGTTTTACAGAAACGAAACCAAAAACCAATCCTTTCTCATCATATGAAAAACGAATTAGGGTTTTACAGAAACGAAACCAAAAACCAATCCTTTCTCATCATATGAAAAACGAATTAAGGTTTTACAGAAATGAAAACAACAAGTGGCTCTGATACCACTGTTAGGAAATTAAGGAGATCACTGCAAACAAAAACACGCAGCGGAAAAATATTTGATCTCTGATTTCCCACCAGGATCCATGCTATTCGTTTAATTCGACAAAAGTGTTCAAAGAACTAACCTGTTGATGATTCGAAATCACAGTTTTGAAGAGATGCCTCGATCGCGAAACACCCTCTATCGCGTATCCACACGAATGCTACCGTTTGGAGTGCTAGCTCTCTGCAACAGCGAAGGCTGGAAAAACGTTTTCTCTAAAAACGTATTAGGGTTACCTTTTTCGTTCCTCTTTGTTTTTATTGTTACCTCTGAGAAGACTTAACGTCTGGAGTGAATATAATCACTCCAGAATCCAATTCAAAATTGGATACGGAAAGTCAAATTCAGAATCCAAGTCTAATTAGGATTCTGAATACATTATCTAATAATAAATATAATTGGATAAGGTAAGTCAAATTCAGAATCCAAATCTAATTAGGATTCTGAATATATTATCTAATAATATATATATATAAAAACAAAAATAATAATAATAATAAATATTAATATCTAATATTAATATTATTAATATTATATCCAGCCCAAAACGCATTCTTGTGTGTGACCCGATAGGCCCATATTAATTGGCAGTCAATTTAATCTCTATTAAATCAACAAGTCATAATTGGCCTCTAGCAAGGCGTTACAACTACCCAATTAATATAAGGAATGTCCAATTTGCCTAATAATAGTATATGCATTAATCCCTTTGTCACACGATATCTAGCTTGAACATAAGTCATGGTCAACGTCATACTTATATTGTCCAAACTTATGATTACTCGATCTCCAAGTAGACTGATAAAAACAAATGAAATTGATCACATTATCAATTCATTTGAGCACGGCCATGCATTTCACAGTCTCACTTATCGAGGGGCCCAAAAGATATCTCTCTCAAAGAGAGGGACAAATTCTATCTTGATTGTTCATTATCCTCTACATAATTTCTATCATATATGAACATAACCTTTATTACTATCCAGTTACGGATAATGTTTGATCATGTCAAAATATAATAGTCCTTATATTGGAAACTATGACAATCTCAAGTCAAAGAATTATTACATAACTATCATGAGATTTACTTATGACACTAACCCATGTAGTAATCTCATGATGGGTCTATCCAATACATTGTTCTCTAACAAGTATTTATGAAATTGATTTGTATCACTATACACATAACCATCTGATGATCATCAAATCAATGTTCATACTGGTTAAGAATTATTTATTTTTTTTTATCTCTATAACAATAATAAACCAGGGACAAATATCAAAATTGTGTAACATGCAAACAACAATAATGATAATAAAACCTCATTTATTAATAATGAATGTATAACATAAAGATCCAAACAAATGGCCTAGGGCACATACACTAACAGTAAGGCACTATGATAAACTAAGGAAGTATGGAGCGGAGGATTTCCTTGGTACTACTGATCCAGCT
Source organism: Garcia nutans (assembly GCA_947685225.1). Classification (NCBI taxonomy): domain Eukaryota; kingdom Viridiplantae; phylum Streptophyta; class Magnoliopsida; order Malpighiales; family Euphorbiaceae; genus Garcia; species Garcia nutans. The sequence continues at coordinate 9,402,347 of CANTUV010000013.1, forward strand.
GTAGCAGAACAGTGGCTTGACAAAGTACAGAGGATTTTTATTCAGTTGCAAGCCACATCGGAGGAAAAGTTTGATTATGTAAGATCTTTGCTACAGAAGGATGCATACGACTGGTGGAGGACAGTGCCACATTCTATGGATGATCCACCGACCTTGTCATATGCGGATTTTCTGAGAGAGTTTGAATTGAAGTATACTCCTAGGGAGTACAAAGACATGAAGAAGATGGAGTTCTTAAGCTTGAAGCAAGATAGCAAGACGGTAACTGAGTATGAGGTTGAGTTTATCCGATTGAGCCAGTATGCTGGGGGCATTATAGCTGATGAGATAGATAGATGCAGGAGATTTGAGGAGGGATTGAGGCCCTTTATCATGTGTCTAGTGGCTGGATCTAGATATCACGATTTCTCCCAGCTAGTGGCAGCAGTTCGGAGTGTGGAGCGAGCTCAAGTTATTGCAGCTGCTTCAGAGGAAGAGGTTAGGGTTAGGAGGCCCCAGTTTGAGGCAGGGTCTTCTTCTGTTAAGAGAGGTAAAGGAAGCTTTGTTCCTAGAGTTAGTAGGAGTCAGAGGTCAACTGGTAGGTCAGTGCAGTTCCAGAGGCAGAGATTTAGACCTGCAGCTTCAGCGGCGAGTGCTCCAACCCCAGTGACTCAGAGATCCGCTCTACCTGTGTGTGCTCGGTGTGGTGGATCACATAGGGGTGCTTGTTGGAGGTATAGTGGGTCAGCTGTGTGCTTCAGATGTGGATCTCCTGAGCATTTTATTAGAGATTGTCCAGAGAGACAGGAGCGGATGTCAGTTGATACTGCAGCTTCTCGACCTAGTGTGAGGGGAGGTCGAGCAGGCAGAGGTAGCAGCCGGGGAGGCAGATCTGGGTTCAGTGTTAGAGGAGGTGCTACATCCAGGGAGAGTAGACCAGAGGAGGTTGGATCTTCCCAGAGGATGTATGTTATGCAGAGGCAGCCAGATGCTTCGGCAGTCATAGCTGGTACTTTTTCTTTATTTGATACTTCAGTACTTACTTTGATTGATCCGAGTTCCACACATTCTTATATTAGTGCATCTGTTTTGCCTGTGTCTGATATGCATGCTAAGTCCCTAGGATTTGATGTTTTGGTGACAAATCCGTTAGGGCATAGTGTGATTGTGAGTAAGGTGCACCGAGACAGTGCAGTGAGGGTGCAAGGTGAGGAGTTCCTTGGAGATTTGATTGAGATGCCATTTAAGGAATATGATGTGATCCTAGGTATGGATTGGCTATCTAGATATGGAGCTGTGGTAGACTGTAAAAGGAAAATTGTTTCTTTGAGAACTGCTGATGGTAGAGAGGTGATAGTATCTAATGAGCAGGAACAGCTAGCCTCCTTATTTGTTTCAGCTGTTGCAGCCAGGAGGTTGATTAGAAAGGGGTGTGAAGCTTATCTTGCTCATGTGATAGATACTAGAGTGAAGGGTTCTCCCATTGATAGTATTGCCACAGTTGCAGAGTTCCCAGATGTATTCCCAGAGGAGTTGCCAGGATTGCCTCCTGAGAGAGAGGTGGAGTTTGGTATTGAATTGTTGCCTGGTACCACTCCTATCTCTATTACTCCTTATAGAATGGCACCAGCAGAATTGAGGGAATTGAAAGTGCAATTACAGGAGTTGTTGGATAAAGGATTTATTCGCCCCAGTTTTTCTCCTTGGGGAGCTCCTGTGCTATTTGTGAAGAAGAAAGATGGTACTATGAGGTTGTGTATCGATTATAGGCAATTGAACAAGGTGACTATTAAAAATAAATATCCTTTGCCTAGAATCGATGATCTCTTTGATCAATTGAAGGGTGCAGCTGTGTTTTCTAAAATTGATTTGAGATCTGGATACCATCAATTGAGAGTTAAAGCTGAAGACATTTCCAAGACCGCCTTTCGGACCAGGTATGGACATTATGAGTTTCTAGTTATGCCTTTTGGCTTGACGAATGCACCTGCAGCTTTTATGGATTTGATGAATAGGGTGTTCAGGCCCTATCTGGATTAGTTTGTAGTGGTCTTCATCGATGACATTCTGGTGTATTCGCGGAATGAAGAGGAACATGACAAGCATTTGCGGATTGTGTTGTAGATTTTGAGAGAGAAGCAGTTGTTTGCCAAATTGTCGAAGTGTGAGTTCTGGTTGGATCAAGTCGCTTTTCTCGGACATATTGTCTCAGCTGAAGGCATTAGAGTTGATCCGAGTAAAGTTGAAGCCATTTTAAATTGGAGTCCACCCAAGTCTGTGACAGAGGTTAGAAGTTTTCTGGGTTTGGCAGGCTATTACCGACGGTTTGTGAAAGGGTTTTCTTTGATAGCTACTCCACTCACCAGATTGCTTCGTAAGGGAGTGAGATTTGTGTGGACAGATCAGTGTCAGGCTAGCTTTGAGCAGTTGAGAGATATGTTGACTCAAGCGCCTGTTCTTACTTTACCTGTTGAAAGCAAACCATATGTGATGTACAGTGATGCTTCACATAGTGGTTTGGGGTGTGTTCTGATGCAAGAAGGTAAAGTTATAGCTTATGCATCTCGACAGTTGAAACCGCATGAGCTTAACTATCCGACCCATGATTTGGAGCTAGCAGCCATTGTGTTTGCATTGAAGATTTGGCGACACTATCTGTTTGGGGAGAAATATTTTATCTACACTGATCACAAAAGTTTGAAATATTTGGGTGTTCAAAAAGAGCTCAATCTTCGGCAGAGGAGATGGTTGGAATTGATTAAAGACTACGACTGTTTGATTGATTATCATCCAGGTAAAGCAAATGTTGTTGCTGATGCCTTGAGTCGGAAGTCTTTAGCTGGTTTAACTGTTTACTCGCTCTCGTTGCTTGTTGAGTTGAGAGCTTTGCATGCCAGTTTTGTACCTTGTGATGATGGTGCATTGTTGGCACAGTTGCTTTTGAAACCAGTTTTGTTAGATCAGATAAAAGAGGCTCAGTTGATTGATATGAAGATTCAGAAGATTATTTCAGATTGCAAGAATGGGAAGACTAGAGATTTTATTGTGAAAGGTGATGGGAGTCTCTGGTTTAAGAACCGATTGTGTGTACCCGATGATGCTGTTTTGAAAAGAGTCATTTTAGAAGAAGCACATCAGTCAGTGTTTGCTATGCATCCGGGTAATACAAAGATGTATCATGATTTGAGACAACATTACTGGTGGATTGGTTTGAAGAGAGATATTGCAGATTTTGTGTCGAAATGTCTCACCTGTCAGAAGGTTAAAGCAGAGCATCAAGTTCCAACTGGATTGCTACAACCATTATCAGTACCAGAATGGAAGTGGGATAGAGTGACGATGGATTTTGTGTCTGGGTTGCCATTGACACAAAAGAGGCATGATGCCATATGGGTAATTGTGGATAGATTGACTAAGACAGCTCATTTCCTTCCGGTTCGGATGGATTATTCTTTGGAAAGGTTAGCTGAGCTGTATATCCATGAGATTGTGAAGTTGCATGGGGTTCCAACTTCTTTAGTGTCTGATCGAGATCCCAGGTTTACTTCAAGATTTTGGAAGAGTTTGCATAGTGCTTTGGGTTCTCGATTACACTTCAGCACTGCTTTCATCCACAGACGGATGGACAGTCAGAGAGGGTGATACAGATTATTGAAGATATGTTGAGAAGTTGTGTCATTGATTTCTCTAGAAGTTGGGATAGATTTTTACCTCTTGTGGAGTTTGCTTACAACAACAGTCACCAATCTAGCATTGGTATGGCACCATTCGAAGCATTGTATGGCAAACGGTGTAGGACACCTCTTTGTTGGAATGAGCTTGGAGATAATAAGTTGATTGGTCCTGATTTGATTCAAGAAACTGAAGAGAAAGTAAAAGTGATACGAGGCAGGTTGAAAACAGCTTCAGACCGACAGAAGTCTTATGCAGATCTGAAAAGGATAGACATAGAGTTTGATGTTGGGGATAAGGTATTTCTGAAAGTGTCTCCTTGGAAGAAGATTTTGAGGTTCGATCGGAAAGGGAAATTGAGTCCTCGTTTCATTGGACCGTATGAAGTTTTGGAAAGAGTTGGGCCAGTTGCGTATCGACTTGCTTTGCCACCTGAGTTGGATCGTATTCATAATGTATTTCATGTTTCTATGTTGAGGAGGTACAGATCGGATCCATCTCATGTATTGCAAATTGAATCAATCGAAGTGAGCCCAGATTTGACTTTTGAAGAGGAACCATTTGCTATCTTGGCACATGATGTGAAAGAGCTGAGAAACAAGAGAGTGCCATTGGTGAAGGTTCTATGGAAGAATCATGCAAAAGAAGAAGCAACTTGGGAAAGTGAACAATCCATGCGAGAGCAATATCCTCAGTTGTTTCAGAGTTGATATCAGGTAATTTCGAGGACGAAATTTTCTTTTTAGAGGGGGAGAATTGTAATATCCTCATATATGCCCTAGAAGTCTTGGTTATGATGTTTTTATTGTTGTTGTTGTTATATTGGATTGTATATATATGATAATTGCAAGAGAAAAGAAATTGGGAAAGAAAATAGGGTTTAGAGAGAATGGTATATGTTGTGTATATGATGATATATATAACATATAAATGGGTCAAAGGAAGAGTCAAAGGAAAAGAGATATTTTTGTGTTGAGTGTGTAATTACTTAAATGGGCTTATATGAGACAAAAGGTGAGTTATATGGTTAAGGGTATTGAGGTAATTTACCTTTAGAAATCTCTTGGTGGAGATTAAAAGATGGAAAAGTGTTTGACTTGTGGCTATTTTGTTTTCTTTTCATTTTGGGTGCCGGTGATTGAAGGAGAGAAAGAGGAAGAGAAGTGTTCTTGATGCTAGAGTTCAATTGAAGAGGCAATCAAAGAGTTTGGTTAGAGATTTGTGAATTTCTTCATCTAAGGTAAGAAATCTCTTGTTTTTCCTTTGTAAATTTTGAAGTTATGTTTAAAGTGAACTGTGATTTGTTGATGTAATGATTTGGTGTATTTGATATGTGTTTGCAAGTGTTAGAATTGATTTAAAGTAAAAAAATTGGAATTGGTGTTGGTTTGGTTGTGATTATGGAAAAATAAGTGAAGATTGATAGTGGAAAATCAAGAGTAAAGTTTGAGTTAGGATTTTGAGACGGTTTGTGTTCAAATGTGTTGTTTAAGTGGTTATTGTGATGAATATGTGTTATGACATGAGTTATATCCATTTGAGTGAGTTTGTGTTGGGAATTATATGTTAAAATGCATTTGGAAGAGGGTTGGTTACATTTAGGGTTTATGCATGAGAGACACGTAATTTGGGGCGGTCGCTATTATTCAAGTGCGGTCGCGACTTAGGTCGGGCTTCTGGCCGCGAAACCTACTGTAATAATGTTTTATCTTTTGATTGTGAAGTGCGGTCGCGACTTAGGTCGGGCTTCTGGCCGCGAAACCTACTGTAATAATGTTTTATCTTTTGATTGTGAGGTGCGGTCGCGACTTAGGTCGGGCTTCTGGCCGCGAAACCTACTGTAATAAGGTTTTATCTTGTAATTGTATGGGGCGGTCGTATTCAGGTGAGGCGCGACCGCTAGAAAGGTTCTGTTCACCTTATTGGAAGCAATCTAATCCTACAACAAGATTTTCATATACATGTTAAAATAGATCATCCATTTGAGTTGTCAAGGATCAAAATAGATATCATTTGTCTAACATCATTGTTGAATCATGAAATGTGAGATGATATGGAATTGATAATGCATATGATATTACATGAATAAGGTTATGTATTGTGTATTGTGAGGCTTGTGAATGGTGATGTGTATTATGAATAATGTACTTTGAAATGTGATACTAATAATGCTATATACACAATATGAATTGAGATATGAAATGCTATAAAGCCATTGTGATTGGCTATGATGATATAATTGAATGATGTATGGCATGTTTGCCTAATTGATGAGAAAGATTGATAAAGAGTTTGAAATAAGTGTATGTTTAATATGATATTCAGTTTCAGAGTTCTGGTTTTTTTGGAGGCATGCCTATTTAATGAAAGTTAACAGTCTTGCCGGGTTGAGGATCTCTTCAAATTGAGTTGAATTGAGGTCCAAGAGATTGGGTCTGTTACACTATGATAATTGATATTATGAAATATTAAATTTGTAACAGTCTTGCCGGGTTGAGGATCTCCTCGAGTTAGATGAGTTGATGATCCAAGAGACTGGGTCTGTTACACTATCCATGGATAGAGATATATATGTATATGTTGCCTACGGGCGTGATAATGGTGTTTATGAACTGAAGCAGTAACTCTGAATTCTGAATATCGTATTAAATACTTGATGGGCCCATAGGTGTCTAGGTTTTATGTATAACATAAATGTTGTTCTAATGCAATGAAATGTTAATATTACTTATATGATGAAATGGACTATTCACGGAATATTGTTTATTGAGTATGATCTTTACTAATTATGTGTGTATCATTGATGTTGATTTATTAATACAAATGTGAAACATTGCATTGCACTAAAGCATAACATTAGCATGAATTGTCTTACTAAGCCCTTGGCTTAGCGCGATAGTGTTTAATCGCGCAGGTAATAGAGTTGAACCCGAGAGCTCTTCTAGACCGAGTGAGAGTAGACATTGAAGAGTTGATTTTGGGAACTTAAAGATCAGAGGAGATTTGCCAATCATGTATAACTCTTTTATATTTTGTAAAGATTTTGTTTATATTGTAAATATATATATGTAATGATAAATATGTACTCAAATGTTTTTATATGTGTAAATATTTTATAACTTCCGCTGTGTACTACTTAAATGTATTAATATATCTATAATGTATATTGAGAAAGATGATGGTATTATATAAAAATGTTTTGAATGTTGATGAAAAGCCGTAGCACTCCTATATTCGGTGCACATATGCTACATTGTGGTGTTGTAGTGTGTGTGTACTGAATGTGGGGGTGTTACATGTGAAGGCTTATGTTTTTCTAATGCAAGACCAGAACGAGCATGTGGAAAGAACCAATGGGAGTGCTTTCGTTTATTACCTTAGTATGTGAGTCAATGGAACCACTGTAAGTATCATCCATGCATATCATGCATACATGTATATATGAGCATATCACATCGTATTTTGTTGTCATGTGTTACCTATTCTTTGTCAAAGTGAATACCAAGCACCTTGTGAAGTAAACAATCAAAACTAGATATGGAATCATGGGGTATGAAAGGGCTATTGCAAAAGAAAGAAGAGATGCATATTTGTGCAAGTAACTAGCAACACAAACATCAATCAGAGCCTGCATGGGAAAAAATTACTGGTTTGAGCCTACACAAGGATCAAAACTTCTCCTTTTCAATTTTTGAGTTTAATCGTGTATAAAATATTTTTAGACTCAATTTTAATATTTTTCCATGTAGGCAGAAAAGAGAGGATATGAGGGATAGCTAGCTAAAAAATAACTGAATTTTTTCAAAAGGAAGTACAAAATGAATAGAACAACCAGCTAGAAGAAAGCCAATCTCAAATGGTAGAAGGTCAGCAGAATCCATTGAATAATGGAATAACTGGCTAGAAGAAAGCCAAAACTCTCAAATGACAGAAGGTTAGTTCAGCTAGAAGAGTTGAAGTTGATCCATTGAAGAATGAAACCGAGTGGCTAGTAGAAAGCCAAATTTCTCAAACAACAAAAAAGGATAATCAAGTTAGAAGATCTTAATTAATTGGTCGAGTACAAAATCAAATTCAATCTTGGGTCGAGAACCTAAATTCAGCATCGGGTCGAGGACCCAAATCCAGAATCTAGTTGAGAACTAAAATTCAGTCTTGGGTCGAGAACCCAAAGTTAGTCTAGGGTAGAGAACCCAAATCTGGCCTTGGGTCGAGAATCCAAATCCTATCTCGGGTTGAGAACCCAAATCTAGTCTTGGGTCGAGAATCCAAATCTAGTCTTAGGTCAAGAACCTAAATTTAAAAATTTAGTCTAGGGTCGAGAACCCAAATTTAATCTCTAGTCGAGAACCCAAATCCAATCTGGGGTCCAGAACCCAAATCACTAACAGGTATAGAACCCAAACCAATTCACAAGTTCAGAACTCAATCCAACCAATCTGAGTCTAGAACTAAATTTGGGTCTAGAACCCAAATCCAATCTCGGGTCTAGAACCTAAAATCAAATCTTGAGTTTAAAACTCATAATCCAATCTCAGGTCCAGAACCCATCCTCATATAAGATTTGCTCAAAGTCATATTGCTTTTCACTCTCTTTTACTGAAATCTCAGATCATTTAAGCAGGGGGAAAGACCTTAGACCCTTAATATTTGTGTGAGTGGGGATTTTTGCCCCCACTCCTAGTAGAATGGTTCTTGCGACTTCGGCACTGTTAGTCTCATGGCCTTAGAGAACACGGGCTTAAGCCCGAAGAAAATGGAGTCGCCACTCGGACGGGTCAAAAAAAAAGAAAGGGGTGAATGACTTGAATCCTAAGGAATCCCCAACCCCCTATTGGGTTTGAAAAGTTGGGTATGTGTGGGAAAGGTGAGAATTGGCCCAACACCCCCACAACACCCGGTTCACTGGAATTGGCCTCCTTTTAAGGTCTTAATATTATAAAATTCTTAAATATAATAATATTATCCATACTACATGCAATAATTAAAATAAAGCATCATTATATTAAAATCAAAGCAATGTTCAAACAAAATAAATAAATGGACACCCATCCGAGGATGGAAACATGTCCTTACATCATCCAATGTCTAAAACTAAATAGGACACCCACCAAAAGGTGGAAACGTATCCTTTACATTAATCCCAAAATATAAAATAATTTAAATTACATGAAAAATAATTAATGAGGTACCCAATAATGGAAACATACCTCTTACAATTTTAATAAACAAATAATAATTGAAAAATATTCATTCATGATAAATTAAATAAACCAAACATCAAAATTAAATAAACCAATCATCAAAACATATAATAAGCTACATAATCAAATTTAAATTTAAATAAAGCAATAAATATGTAAATTTAGGGTTTACATCTTAAATTAGAATTTTAGAATCTTAATAAAAAAATTAGGGTTTTAAATAAAGGAAGTTAAACACAAAGACTTATAATACACAAATTACTATTGACCCCTTTGATGAGCCCATACGGCAGTCTTGCTAACCGGTTAGTGGGGGGTCAAGGAGGCAGCGCCCCAGAAAATTTTAAAAACTGGCTTTTATGGTTGTAGGTTTTGGTGTTGAAAATTAAGATTTTAGGGTTTAAGATTTAGAAAATAGGATTTAGGAATTTTAGAAAATTAGTTTACTGGACATTAAGATATTAGTGTTTTGAAAAATAAATTTAGGGTTTTAAATAAAGCTTTGATGCTAGAAAAATAAGGTTATAGGAAAATGTTTGCAATTAAATAATCATGTACTAAAAATATCAATTTAACAATTATAAGTCACTGTAACTTATGCTAATAGGTTGCAGATTTATTTTGTTTGAAAAATGAACAACATCATCAAATCATTGCACTTGAACTAAATTAGGTTACTGGATATTAAATTATTTTAACATCATCAAATCACTGCACATCAAATCACTTCACATCTTAAATTAAAGTTTTTAGAATTTTAATAACTAAATTAGGATTTAAAATGAAGGAAGTTAAACACAAAGACTTATAATACGCAAAAAAAATATTGACCCCTTCGATGAGCCCACACAAAAACATTTTGAAAATTAGTTTACTGGCTATTAAGATACTAGGGTTTTGAAAAATAATTTTAGGGTTTTAAATAAAGCTTTTGATGCTGGAAAAATAAGGTTATTGGAAAATGTTTGCAATTAAATAATCATGTACTAAAAATATCAATTTGACACTTATAAGTCACTGTAACTTAAGCTAATAGGTTGTAAATTTATTTTGTTTGAATAACGAACAACATCAACAAATCACTTCACATGAACTAATATGAAAATAAAACAAAAGGCTATAACCTACTGGAATTAATCCAACCAAATAACCATTATATTCAACATTTAAAACTATCAAATCATGTTATATTGAGTTAAGTTAGAAGTGTACCGTAATTTTTTAGCTCCACCACAATTTGTAGAATGAAATTTTGGTTTATCTTGAAACCAAGACAGAAGACCTAGCTTGCTGCCTTGATTATGGGTTGTCTCTCGTCTCTGTTGCTTTTTCCAATTTCAAAAGAAATTCCAAAATTCCTTCAATAATTGAAAAATATTAGCACACTTGCGGCGAATTGGCCCAAGCCAATTTGTCGCCGCAACTTTCGTCGTTGATTCTGCCATCGCCGATTCATCCATTTTATTTTTTATCCTTTTTTTTCTTATTAAAAATAAATATTATTATATTATTAAAAATAAATAAATAAAAAATAAAATAAATATTATAAATAGTAAATAAAATAAATATCACAAAAATTATTTCGAACGATTTTAAAATATCAGACCGAACTTGGTAAAAAATTAAGGGTCTACATTTGGTATCGGTCCAAATATGAATTTCATTTAAAGGTTGGATCAATTTTGAGTCCAATAACAAGTCCCAAACTAAATCAAGTCTAATTATTTAATATTTGGATTGGGCCGGGTCAGTTTAAATGGGGCCAATGTCGTTAAAATATGATTCAATCAATTAGTCCGGTCCAAGCCGAATCAAGCTAGTTTGGTTTTTGGAACTGGCAATCGGCCACTTGATTGACCATTATGTTGCTCATGTTGAATTGGAATGGGCCAACTCAACATGAGCTTGCATGGCTTGGTTGTCCATGGTTTCATTTTTACTGAAACTAAAACACTGCTTGACCTCTCTGAAGTCAAGAAGGACTATTGTGATTCCCTAATATTGCCTATAAAAAGGCATTTAACAAACAAAAGGTGAGAGGATAGCCAGAATATTTAAACCAACAAGGATTATTAAGAGAGATGAGCAGCAGTTAAAAATACACACAGAATTCTATTAACATACAGCAATCAAAACACAGTGGAAGGCAGTAAGCATTGTCTTTATCTCGTTCAACCAAAACTTTGGGTTGGTACAGGCAGTAACTTGGATCAACATTCTTTCAATTTGGTGGAGCCAACAAATGGAGGTTTGGTTTCCTTAACTCTTTAAATTATAGCAAGCTTCAATTATTAATATTACTTCATATTTATTTCATCCAATAGCCATTCTTTCATTCAAAATTGATATACTATTTCATAGTAGCTACATTTAATCTTGTTCCATCTACTATTTTATAATTGTTCCAGTAGCTTTAAATTTTGAACCCAATCAAAATAACATAATTTTACATAACCTATTATGTATAAATCCTAATCTATTATGTTTAGTTTTAAATTACATGTGCTAACCCTAAACACTTGTTTTAACCCTAAAAGCCCTACTCATGTTTTCCAAAACCCTAAACCCTAATTTAGCATTCTAAACTTTTACATATATATTATTAAATGTAAAATTAAAAACTTAGTTTTACAAATATATTATTCAATGTAAAATTAAAAACTAGATTTGATCATTTAATTTGTTAATATATGATTATGATAGATGATTTAGTTTCATTTTATTTATAATGAATGCTTGAATGCTTCCATTGGTCTATTTTGATTTCATGGATGTAAGAGGTATGTTTTAATTTTGTGGGTACCTAATTTATAAGTTCAATATAATTTAATTTATTTAGGTTAATGTAAAGGGCATGTTTCCACCAAATGGTGTGTGCCCTGTTTTGGTTGGTTTTGGACATTGATATTATTGCAAGGACATGGTTACCATCTTGTATGGGTGCCCACTTTTGTGTTTATTTGAACCTTTTCTGATTTTAATACAATGAATGTTTATTTACTTTAATTTGCATGTAGTATGGATGATATTTTAATAAGTTAAGAATTAAATAATATTTAGACCTGAAAAGAAGGTCAGTTCCAATGAATGGGATGTTTTGGGGGGTGTCGGGCCATTTCTCACCTTCCCCATGCATACCGAACTTTTTGAACCCAATAAGGGGCTGAGGATTCCTTAGGAATAAATTCATCCACCCCTTTCTATCTTCTCAACCTGTTCGGGTGGCCACTCCATTTTCTCAGGGTTTAGCCCTGTGTTCTTGTGAGCAGGGATTTTCGCCCTAACTCCAGGTGGAATGGTTCTTGCGACTTCGGCATTGTTTAGGCTCGGGGCCTTAGAGAACACGGACCTAAGTCCGGAGAAAATGGAGTTGCCACTTGGATGGGCCGGGGAAAAGAAAGGGGTGGATGAGTCGATTCCTAAGGAATCCCCAACCCCTTAATGGGTTCGGAAAGTTGGGTACGTGTAGGGAAGGTGAGAAATGGCCCAGCACCCCCACAACGCCTGGTTCATTGGAACCAGTCTCCTTTACAGGTCTTAATATTATAAAATTCTTAAATATAACAATATTATCCATACTACACACAATAAAAAGAAAGCATCATTATATTAAAATCAAAGCAATGTCCAAACAAAACAAATCAAATAAATGGACACCCATCCAAGGATGGAAACATGTCCTTACATCACATGACTAGATAGGACACCCACCAAAAGGTAGAAACATGCCCTTTACAAAGGTTCTAAAATAGAAAAGAAAATTAAATTACATGATGTTTAACTAATGAGGTACCCACCAAGTGGAAACATACCTCTTACAAGTTTTGGGAAATCTAAATTAACTGAAAAAAGTAAATAATCATCCATAATAAATAAATCATTCATTAAAAGCTATTAACAAACATCCATCCATGATAAATTAAATAAATCAAGTATTAAAATTAAATAAATTAAAGCATAAGAAATAAATCAAGGTATAAATAAATATGGAATTGAATAAAACAAGTAAAAGTTCAAGTATAGCTACTATTTCTATTTAGGGTTCTTTATCTCATGTGTTAAGGTTTTGGAAATTCTAAAGTTAAGCTACTGTGACTTTTTAGGGAATTAAAATAGATTAGGGTTTTATGTTTTAAAGGGTTGGCAAGACACTTTGATTAAACAAACTAAGATTTGAATGATGAAATCATGAAACAAGGGTTTTAAATACCTTAAAATACTTTTGATTTGTGATTTTTGGTTATTGAATTTTAAGCTACTGTGTGATTTTTGAGTTTTTATGTTTTTATGGTTTTTTAATGTTTTAAAAGGATTAGGGTTCATTATTTTATGTTTAAAAGTTGAATTTTGGTTTTAGGCCTTGAAATTTGGGTTCTCGGGTAATGAATAATTTAAAGGGTTTTAGAAATCAATTTGATATTTTATGAAGTTTTATGAATTTAAACAAATAGATTGAAGTTTTTACAAGTAGAAAATATGTTTTTCAAGGGTTTTTGAATGAAATACAACCTACTTTAAAATTTAATAGAAACAGAATTTGATTTTAGTTTTGTTTAAAAATATATTCAATTAGAGTTTTAAGATTTTTAAGAAGAAAAAATAACAATTTTAAATCTTTTTAGAAAAGAAAGTCACGTATTAGTGTTTAAATCTTGGAAAAACAAAATTAAAGTTCTAAGATTTTAACTTTTGAAAAACACTAATTCCATAATTTAACTACTATGAAAACATAAATCAAAAGAATTAAACATACCTTCTTTTGTTGATTCTCCAAAAAAAATAACTCTTCTTGGATGAACTAACTCCAAAAACAAGCCTTTGTTGCCTTTGAATTCTCCTCTCCCCCTTTAAATCGTGATTCTGCTGCTTTAAATATCACTTCAATTGAATTCTTACTTTTCCTTCCTTGATTTGGTTTCAAATCCTAAAGTCACTGTGTAAATTTTTCCTCCCTTGTTTTGGTTTAATTAGTCCTTATTTATAGTGGTTTTTAGGTTATTTATTCCTAACTCCCCACGGCAATCAATATTAATTAAAAAAAGAAATTAAAACCTAATTGGATTAGGTTTCTAAAAATTGCATTGAAAAAATTTTTCGCTGGCAAAAATTGTGGCAGCGGGCCCGTGGCATGCCAGCGTGCCAGCCCGCAGGAATTTCCTGCGGGGAGTTATTTCGCCGCAGGAAATTCCTGCGGACGAAATAACTTGGCCCACAGGAGCCTGCGAGCGAAATAACTTCGCCTGCAGGAGCCTGCGAGCGCACTAACGCCTCGCCTGCAGGAATTTCCTGCGGGAGAAGAATCCTGCGGGGCAAAACTCCCTCGGGCCCGTGCAACAGTTTTTCGCTGCCGATTTTTTTTCGACTCTGATTTTTATTTTTATTTTTCTTAATAAAAATTAGATACTAAGGTAAAATTTATTTAACTAAAATTATTTTGGACCAATTAAATAACAAAAATCATTTTAAACCAAATAAAACATAATGGACCAGATTGGGTAAAAAATTAAAGGTCTACAGTTTGCCCCCTGCTTGAATGATCTGAAACCTTACTGAAAGAGAGTGAAAAGCAATAAGACTTAATTTTTGATATGGCAGCTTGTTTTGGGTTCCGGACCCAAGATTAGGTACTTGGACCTGAGCTTGAATTGATTTTGGATATTTGGACCCGGGATTAGGTACTTGGACCCAAGATCGGGTACTTGGACCCGAGATTGATTGAATTTGGGTACTTGGACCCGAGATTGGGTACTTGGACCCAAGTTTGATTTGAACTTTTGAGGTTTTAGGTTCTGGACCCGATTCAAGTTCTGGACTCAAGGATTTCTAGGTTCTCGACCTAAAGAAATTTGGGTTTTGGACCCGGATTCGAGTTCTGGACTCGAGGATAATTCTAGGTTCTGGACCTAAGTAAAATTTGGGTTCTGGACTCGGATTCGAGTTCTGGACTCGAGGATAACTCTAGTTTCTGGACCTAAGTAAAATTTGGGTTCTGGACCAAAGCTAAGTTCTAGACTTAGAAAATTCTAGGTTCTGTACATAAAGAAAATTTGGGTTCTGGACTCGAGCTAAGTTCTAGACTTAAAAATTTTTTGATTCTGGACCTAAATAAAATTTGGGTTCTGGACCCGAGCTAAGTCTTAGAAAATTCTAGGTTCTGGATCTAAATAAAATTTGGGTTCTGGACCCGAGCTAAGTTCTGGACTTAGAAAATTCTAGGTTCTGGACCTAAATAAAATTTGGATTCTGGACCCGAGCTAAGTTCTGAACTTAAAAAATTCTAGGTTCTATACCTAAGGAAATTTGGGTTCTGGACCCGAGCTAAGTTCTGGACTTAGAAAATTCTAGGTTCTGGACCTAAATAAAATTTGGGTTCTGGACCCGAGCTAAGTTCTGGACTTAAAAAATTCTAGGTTCTGGACCTAAGGAAATTCGGGTTCTGGACCCGAGCTAAGTTCTGGACTTAAAAAAAATTCTATGTTATGGACCTAAATAAATTTGGGTTCTGGACCCGAGCTAAAAAGTTTAACTAATTTTTACACATATGTCTTCCTATTGCCCCATGGGTGTAAAAATATTTGTATACTCGTAGTTATCTGAATGATTAAAGTGAATAATTGAATTTTCGGTTTATTTACTGTGTAGTTACTGTTCATGCACTATTCACTATTTATAAATAGTAAATTTACTATTTACGAATAGTATTAAATAGTATTTACTATTGGAAAAATTGATTTTATTATTTACCAATAGTAATACTATTCATAAATAGTAACATTTACTATTTATAAATAGTAATACTATTTATAAATAGTAATATTTACTATTCATCAATAATAACACTATTTTTCATCAATAGTAGCACTATTTATAAATAGTAATATTTACTATTTATCAATAGTAATACTATTCATAAATAGTAATATTTACTATTCATCAATAGTACACTATTCATAAATAGTAACATTCACTATTTATGCACAGTTTTGAGTTTGTTTTCATCTGCTTGTCGTTCCTTATAAAAGGCCATCCATTTCATTTCAAAACTTCAATTTCAATTTTGTAATCCTTTCAAATTTCTTTTCAATTTCAACACATATTTTAAAAACAATACATGCTTCGAGGTCGTGGACTCATTCTAATGTCAAATTATTGGAGTTTATTCGGCATTACGAAGATGAAAATCTAGATATACTGGCTGGGATGCTGCTTCATCATAGTTCCAATCAAAAGAGCAAGGTAATGATTTTTTTATTTTTTATTTATTATTTTTATGAAAAATAAATTAATTTAAATAGATTGAATAACGCGTACTTACCTGGTATTAACTTACCTGGGTCTGTGTTAGCATGATCGTTGTGTCGTTCGGGCCGGAGGGTGTATTTACAAAGCTCGACAATGGTATGATGTAGTACCTTCTCGAGTAAGGTGAATTATCCGAGATTGCGGCTTTGAGCAGTTTGTCTTACAATTGTCGTCCGAAGAATATCAAATAGACAGAAGCGTGGTCCATGCGCTGGCAGAGCGATGGCTGGATACAACTCATACTTTTCACTTGCCCATTGGGGAGATGACAATTGGTCCAGTATATTTCACTGCCATAACCGGCCTTCGATATGATGGTGCTCCGGTTCCTCTAACCAACGAAATTTTAACATTTGAAGAAATTCAGGAATTAATTGGTATGGAACCATCATATAAAGGTCCTCGTAAGATAAAAATCGAGTCGATTCGTAGTTATTGGATGAACTACGAAGGTCGAATTGGCAGAAACATGGCCGAACAGTATGCCCGAGGATTTTTGTTATATCTACTCGGATCGACCATCTTTGGTAGCACTAAATCATCCATTCACATATCAGTGTTGAATGCCCTTTCTTATCTCAGAATAGTACCATTTTCTGGCTGGGGTGAAGCTGGTCTCGCATGTATTTATCATGGCCTTGATAAGCTTTGTCGAAACAAGAATTCTTTTGTCGGCTTGATGGCGGTTGTCGAGGTATTTATTTTTCTTCCACCAATGTCTTTTCCCTTTTTTATCTTGTGATCTTTGTTATTATTGCAGATATGGGCATATGAACATAACCTCGTGAGAGTACCCGGCATTTCCCGAGAGAGAATCGGGTATCCGAGATTAAATTTCTGGTTGTCCGATCGCGTGAACGTTCCCGGCTCTCATCATGTGCATACTCATTGCTTTGTGTTGAGCCGCTGGGATCAGGTAAAACAACATTAGTATATTTTAAACATTTTTCAAGAGCTTTACTTACCTTATGTTATCCTGCAGGTGAATTTGGCCTGGTGGGATCCAGAAGAGCGAGCAAACTGGTCTCCTTTGATGAGGGCTGCACTATTTATCCAACATTCTCGGCGAATTATTGCTGGCCCCGTGTCTAGTGGCTGGTTCCTCGGGGAAAGAGTTTATGAATGGTTCCTTTGCCCAGAGCAGCGGAGGTTTCCGATGCAAATCCCGGAATACACTTTAAATATTATGTCGATGTCGGAGGAAGCTTGGTGGTCGGCCTAGTATGGTCATAATGCTGAGTCATTTCTCCATTTACCGGGTCCATTTTATGCCCGTTTTATTCAAATAAGACTATAATATCCCAAAAAATACCCTAGATGTTTTGGCTTTATTGTTGTTTAAATTGGATTCAATCTATATGTTTATTTGGAAGAGAAAAGGGTTTTTAAAGAGAGTGTATATGTTGTGTATATTAGAATATATACAACATATACACAAGTCATTGGAAAGTCAAAGGATGATAGTGGAAGAAGATATTTTTGTGTTTTTGAATTTAATAATTAAATAATAAGGAAATTAATTGAGTGGAAGAGCTTAAATGGGATTAGTTTAATATTATAATTGCTTGGTAGAGAGGGTTTTAAGGAAAAGGAGGTTGACTTTGTGTTTCTCTTTCTTCTTTCTTTCTTCTTTCTTTCTTCTTGCCGTGAATCATTTTCTCCTTCTCCTTCCTTTGCTTTGTTTGGCCGGACAACAAAGAAACAAGAGAGCAAGAAGAGTTTTGATCTTCCAACTCAAGATCTAAGGAATCTTTCAAGAGATCAAGTGGAAAGTTAAGAGATTTCTTCATCCATGGTAAGTTCTTCACTTGATCCTTTGATTTCTTTGAGTTTTTGAGTTGAGTTTGTGGATGGTTTGTGAATATGTTGTTTAATATGGGTTTAAGAGTGTTTGGGTAACTGATTTCTTGTTTTTGGGGATGGTTTGAAGGAAAGAGTAAGTTGTTGGAAGTGATTGTTTTGAGGTTGTGTTTTAGGTTTGTGTTGATGATTTTTTGATTTGAGATTTGAAGAATGTTTTAGTTGCTTTGGTGTTTTTGTAAGTTTGTTATGGTTTTTGGGTATGTTGAGATGAGTTTGGTTGAAGTGGTTTTTGGTAAAAGGAAGTGTTTTGTTGGTTGTGTTGTTGTTTTGGCCGGAATCTGGGTTTTTGGCCTGACACGCCCAAGAGCACATCCAGGATTTTAGGCGTGTTGATGGTTCTGTATTTTGGGATGAGTGGCATGACCAATGACACGCCCATGTCACTGAGCGTGTTATAGCTACTGTGCTGGTTAGGTATTGACACGACCAGTAACACGCCCGTGTTATTGAGAGTGTCATAGCCACTGTGTTTTTGGGGATTTGACACGGCCATGAGCACGCTCATGATGTTGGACGTGTCAATGTGGTTGAGAGGCAGAATGTATTACACGCCCATGAACACGCCCGTGTTGTTGAGCGTGTAAAAGCTTTTGTGTTGTGGAGTTAGGGCACGGTTAGGGACACGCCCGTGTTGTTGAGCGTGTCAAGTTTAGAGTTTGCCCTAGTTGGTTCTTAGCCTTATGATCTTATGTGAGTTTCATCTTCCTTTTGGAATAGGTTGTGAAGAAGGTGAATTACCCTATTCGAATAGTGAAAGATTATTGGAGGAAGAAGTGTTTAATATTGTGAGGGTTGCATTTAAGGTAAGTACAAACATTGCATTGTTTCATACATCCATTTGATGTGGCATTGTTGATATATATATGAATAATTTGACATTTTGTACATTGTGAATCTTGTGGAATGTAATGTGCTATATGTATAATGATGAATTGTCTTGATGTGAATGGAGATGTAATAAAACCATTGTTGTTGGCTATGGTTATGCAAATGAAATTGATAAAGCATGATTGCCTATTTGAGTATGGGATAAGATTTGAGAAAGAGATTGATAAAGAGGCAAATGAAATAATTGTATGTTTAATATGTTGATTCAATTTCAGAGTTCTGGATTTGGCGGCATGCCTAATATATATGAATAGTAACAGTCTAGCCGGGTTGAGGATCTCTTCAATTTGAGTTGAATTGAGGTCCAAGAGACTGGGTCTGTTACACTATGAAAATTGTGAATATGAAATATATGAATAGTAACAGTCTAGCCGGGTTGAGGGTCTCCTCGATTTAGTCGGGTTGATGGTCCAAGAGACTGGGTCTGTTACCCTATCCATGGATAGAGAGGTATGTATATTGCCTACGGGCTTGATTATTGTGATTATGAACCAAAGCAGCAACTCTGAATTTTGAATATCATATTAAATGCTAGTTGGGCCCATAGGCGTCTTTATTGAATGAGTATAATGGAAGATGATATGATTATTTAAATAATGAAATGTAACATTCATACATATGATTTTTATTGGTTGAATGTATGATATTGATATTGCCATTTCATATTATCATTATGGTTTGTACTACTGAGTTGTTGGCTCAGCGCAATTGTGATTCATCGCGCAGGTGGTAGAGTTGATAGGGTTGAGACTGAGGATTCCTCTAGACCTAGTTGAGTTTATGCTTGAAGAGTTGGGCTAGAACTTAAAGATCAGAGAATCAAGCTGCCAATCATGTATATATTCTATGTTTTGTATATTTTGATTTTCATGTATTTGAACTTGTAAAAGTTTGTAATAACTTACGCTGCGGATTACTAAATGTTTTTATATATAGTGTCTTGTATATTTCTTTTAAATGTTGAGATTTGTTTCACTTATTTTAAAGATATGATTTGTGTATTTTTAAACTGTCGCATTTTCTATATTCCGTATACGTATTTTACAATCGTATAAGCATGCTTGGTACGTATACGGGATATAGGGGTGTTACAAAGACTCTTGCACTTTGATGTGTCTCCTGTCGGTGTGCGAGGAATTTTTGATGGAAATGAGGGTAGAGATGAGGAGGAACATGTAGGAGAGTCTATTCCATATCTCGGGACCAATACTTCTCAGGTAAAACTCTTACCACTTTCCATTGAAACTGCTCTTTCTTTCTTTGATTCTTTAATGATCATTGCAGGTTGTTGGCTCATTTGATCATGAAGCTGGACCATCTTATCCGCAAGGCATTGACATGAATTACCTGGTATGTTTCTTATTTTGCAATAGTTTATGCTATATGTATGCATGATTATGTATGCTCTTACCTTTTTCCTTCTTGGCTCACAGCGGATGCTCGAAGAGCAAAACAAGAAGCTTCAAGAAGAATTGGCTGCAAGTCGTCAGCAGGCTTCTCATTTTGAAAGTTTATATCATCAATCCGAACAAAATTTTTGAGACTTCCGGTTTCGAGGAATAAGGGATCCCGGTGCTTCTTCATCGAGAGGCACCCAGGCTGATGACTATGAGATCCTTTCGTCTGCTTCTGATGAGGACCAGGACAAATCAGAACTCCAAGGCAATAGGGATTTTAGTGCTTCTGCTTCGGATGTTCCCGGGACGAGTAATTTGCCCCCTCCTCGAACAGGCGATGACTTTTTCAAGTCTTTATTTGATGACCTACCACCACCCTCTTAGTGATATGTAAATATTGAAACAATTGTAAAACATTGTACAATAATGAAAAATATACAATTTTCCTCTTTACTGTAATTTTTTTTTCGTTACTGCCATTTTTTTTTATAATACATCATAACACTTTTTTTTTTGTTAAACCAAATCCAAAATGGAAAAAGAAATTGTGACCACTTCCTTTCCTTGTGCCATATGGTCTTATCCTTTTCCATCATCTTTTCCATTTCACTTTTGGAAAAGGTTTCTCTTCTTCTATATAAATCACCTTGCATGCCATAATTCAATTCATAAGCCAAGAATCTCTCTTTCAAAGTGAATACTCTCTATTTAGCAATTTTGGTTCCCCTTTATTCATCAACCATGACCGAGCACCATTTAAAGAAAATAAAAATTCTATTTAAGAATATGGATGCCAACCATTGAAAGCAAGTTTCATGGTCAAAGCTTGATGTTTTAAAATGCTTTGAAAATGTTAATTGGACCACTCCTTTTTACATGCCGCGGCTTCCTTGTGGAATACGGATTCCAGGGTGTTTAGAATTAATGGCTTTGAAATGTGTCCCTTGATTGAAGAATTTGAGGCCATCGTTGGACATCCCAATAATCAGCAAATGGCGTTACCCACATTAGTTTCCAAAACTCAACAGAAGATGCAGATGTTATTTCAAATTTCGAAACCCGAGATTCTTCGATTGATGAGAGGTGAAAAAATTCTACTTGCTCCTTTGATTGACTTTTATTTTTCTCATTTGGCTCCTACTAAGGCCTGGGGACGCATGCTTTGTCTTTGATTACTTGGCCAATTCTTACTTGTTTCTTCTGACGGCGATACTGACCCACGAGTATTGGATATCATGGATCAAATGGAAGGAGGCTTGTCGCCGGTACCTGTGATTTTAGCCGAGACCTTAGTTGGATTAGACCGATTTAAATTAGGAATGTCAAAGAGACTGACCGGGAGCTCGTTACTGCTTCAGGTAATTACCTAAACTGCCCTTCTGGGTTTTCAATTTAGGTTTTTTTTTATTGCTGTAATTTTTGCCTAGTCCGCCCATGTGGGTTTTCGGAACTAGCGAGCTGTCCTAATTTTTGCCTAAGCTGCCCTTGCGGGTTTTTAACTTAGCGGACCATTTTTTTTAAATTCTTTCTTTGTAAATTTAGCTTCAGGAGCATCTTTGTTTGCTTGATACTCCCTCCATGGATTTTGCCAGATACATGCCACGTCATCATTATGCTAGGAAGCTACTCCACCCAGCTTCTTCACATGCTGACTGGGTTGACTGGATCCATTCACGCTCCGAAGTCAATATCCATTGGTTGGTGCCTTAGTGGAGGATTTCTCATATTACCATGCGAACATACTTGATGTACGTTCCCCTTGCTGCTCTTCGTCAAGGTACATGTTATGATCCTCGCCGCCTTGGGCGTCAATATGGAGCTGAGCGTCATGATTCTAAGTTTATTCCTGACCTAGACATGCCTTGCTTGACTGAAGCCTACTTGGACCGGCTGAGGCAAAGCTGGCCTGCACGCTACACTTATAGACTGCCATAGATTTTACATTTGTCAATTTAGAAAGTATTTTGTTAGGATTAAAAATAAATAAAGTAATAAAAGATGCTTCTTTTCCATTGATAACTTGTCATCACCTTTTGTAATTATGATTATTTATTTCATCCGTATATGGTCAAATACTTATAACAGTGCACATAAAAAAAATTTAATCATTAATTCTGTTTTATTAAATTGGGGAACAACCAAACATAAAGCCAGCATACACAAGATCACTCCTGTTGCCAATTAGCCCTTTTGGGTTTTCTAATTGACAATTTTCTCTCATTAGCCCTAATTGTTGCCTAGCCCGCCCTTTTGGGTTTTCGGAACTAGCGGATTGCTCTAACCTTTGCCTAGGCTGCCCTTTTTGGGTTTTCAACCTAGCGAGCTCTTTTTTTTTATATACATAAAACCTCTTCAACCTGTCAATGTTTACTGGCTCACTAAATTCGTTCCCATCCATGTCTGATAACTTTACTGTACCTTTGCTCATGACTTGTTTAACGACATATGGTCCTTCCCAGCTAGGTCTGAACTTCCCTCTTGGGTCAGATACATTAGGCTTACATTGCTTCAATACTAAATCCCCAACCTTGAATCTTCGAATTTTGACCCTTCTATTGTATGCCCGAGCTATCTTCTTTTGATACAGTTGGTGATGATACAGTGCCTTTAGCCTTCTCTCTTCTAATAAAGCTAATTGAGTGTATCTGCTTGCTACCCATTCTGTTTCAGGCAGCTCCGCTTCCAAGACTACTCTCAATGATTTGATCTCAGTCTCAATTGGCAATACTGCTTCCATTCCATAAACCAAAGAGAACGGTGTCATTCCAGTAGGTGTTCGCACACTCGTCCTATATCCACATAAAGCAAAGGGAAGCATCTCTGACCAATCCCTGTAATTCTTGGTCATTTTAGACAAAATTTGCTTAATTGTCTTATTTGTTGCTTCCATTGCCCCCTTAGCTTTTGGTCTATAAGGAGAGGATCTATGATGATGGATGTGGTACTTGGAGAATAAATCCTTAACTGCACCTTGAAACTGTACCCCGTTGTCTGATATCACACTGTGCGGGACCCCATATCTGCAGATGAGATTCTTTTCAATAAACCTAGCCATTTGACTTGCACCTAGCTTGTTGAAGGATTCGGCTTCGACCCATTTCAAAAAATAATCAACTGCTACCACAATAAAACGGTGCCCGTTCGAAGCTGTCGGATGTATCTCTCCTATAATGTCAATACCCCAGGTGACAAAGGGCCAGGGTGAAGACATTGAATGCAGTTCTTCAGGAGGCATATGATTCAAGTTACCGTACATCTGACATTGTTGGCACTTCTTGACAAACTCAATACAGTCTCTCTCCATGGTCAACCAATAGTAACCTTGTCGAATAATCTTCTTAACTAGGGCCAAACCACTCATGTGCGGACCGCAACTTCCTGCATGTATTTCTGACATGATGCGCTCCACTTTGGGCTTTCTTAAACATCTCAAATGCACCCCATCGGGCCATCTTCGATATAACTCCCCATGGAATGTGGTGTATTGCAATGACCACCTCCTTAAGGCTCTTCTCTCTTTCTTTGTTGCCCCCGGCGGGTATTCTCTTTCTTCCAAAAATCTCCTTATGGTATCATACCATGCATCATGGTCTGTATCAATTTCCATGATTGTTTCATATTCATAACAAGGAGTTGATGAACTGGTCAAGATCAGAGGCTTAAGGAATAGGTTAACAGGATCTTCTCAAACCGAAGCCAATGTGGCTAGGGCATCAGCCATCTGATTTTCTTCTCTTGATAGGTGTATAAACCTACACTCCTTAAAATTCTTCTTTATCATGGTCAGGTGATGATGGTATGGTTTCAATTTTTCTTCTTTCAACTCCCACTCTCCATTTACTTGGGATACTACTAGCAACGAATCACCATAAACTTCCACCTTATCTACCTTCATAATCATTAGGGTTTCCGAACCAAAAATACAAGCTTCGTACTCCACCATATTATTGGTTGCCCTAAATTTCAACTTTTTGGCTAAAGGGATGAGTTCCCCTTCGGGCGATTCTAGTATAACTCCCAAACCTGCTCCTTTCCTGTTTGCTGCTCCATCAAAATACATTTTCCACCCTTGTACTTCAATTGCTTCTAAATGTTCATCTGGAAATTCCAAGATTACCTCTTCACTTTTTGCTAATGGTTGTTGAGCCAGAAATTCTGCCACTACTCTACCTTTGATTGTTTTTCTGATCACATACTCGATCTCAAATTCTTCCAATATTATCAACCATCGACTGTATTTCCCAATTAAGGAGGGTGTCTCCTTTAACTATTTCATTGGATCCAACCTGGAAATTGCTTGCACACTATATGATTGAAAGTAATGCCGCAACTTCTTAGAAGACCAAACCACAGCTATACATGTTTTTTCAATAACACTATATTTAATTTCATAAGGTAGGAGCTTTCTACTTAAGTAGTAAACGGCATTCTCAATCCCCGACTCATCTGCTTGGGCTAGCATGGCTCCTATCGATTCTTCTTCTACTGCTAAGTATAGTAATAGCGGTTTGCCGGGTTTAGGTGGTTTCAAAATAGGTGGATTCAACAAATACTCTTTTATTCGATCAAAGCCCTTTTGACATTCTTCATTCCATATGACCGGCTGATTCTTCCTAAGCAACTTGAAAAAAGGCTCACAGATTGTTGTGAGCTTTGCTATAAATCTACTAATGTACTGTAGTTTACCAATGAATCCCCGAACTTCTCTCTCCGTCTTAGGGGCCGGCATATCTCTGATTGCTTTGACTTTTTCAGGATCTATCTCGATGCCATTCGAGCCAATTACATGTCCCAATAATTTACCTAATGTAACACCGAATACACACTTCTTCAGGTTTAATCTTAGCTTATACTTCACAACTCTATCAAAGAATAATTCTAAATTCTTGAAGTGTTGCTCCCTTGTATCCGACTTAACCATCATATCATCAACATATACTTCAACTTCTCTGTGCATCATGTCATGAAATAATGTGGTGGCCATCCTTTGGTAAGTTGCTCCAGCATTCTTTAAGCCGAAAGGCATCACCTTATAACAAAATATACCCCTTGTAGTAGTGAAGGCAGTTTTGGCTTTATCCTCTTGGGCCATTAACACTTGATTGTATACAAAAAATCCATCCACAAATGAGTGTAGCACACTAGAGGCTGCACAATCAATGAGTACATCTATATGAGGTAAACGAAAATCATCCTTAGGGGAAGCCTTATTTAAATCTCTATAGTCCACGCACACCCTTATCCTCCCATCTTTCTTTGGCACAGGTACTATGTTGGCTAGCCACTCTGGGTATTCTATCACTTCAAGGAACTTCACTTGTATTTGCTTAGTGACCTCTTCTTTAACCAATTCAGCCCACTCAGTTCTTAGTCGCCTAAGCTTTTGTTTGACAGGTTTAATGTGAGTGTAAGTAGGAATATGATGCTCGGCTATGTCTTGATCTATCCCAGGCATATCCTCATGGGACCAAGCAAACACTTCATATTTTTTAAATATTTTTTCAAATCTCTCTCTCTCATCAGGAGTAAGGTCAGATGCTATGCTAATGTTTTTAGGATCTTCGGTTGTTCCCAAATTTAATGATTGTGTGTTAACAGAATTAATATTAAAGATGCTCATGTAACTGTTATTTAAATGTATGCAACAATTAGGAGAAACAACACGCAAGTAAGCAAAATCAGACTTTATTGCATTCATTTTGGGAAAGAAAACATCATCATCCTCATACAAAGCAAACAAATTAAAATCAAAATCAAAATCATTGTTCTCAGAATCATAAAACTGAATATCTTCAAACTTTTCTTCAACTAGGGCAGCAATCTCTTCTGGAGTCTTCTCGGCTTTCAGGGTAGCTTTATTCTTCTCTTTTGGAGTAGATTCTTTGTTGGTTGACAGGGAGAGCTCTTTCTTCACTTGCTCCACTAACTCAGCAACATTTGCAAAAATTTCAAAACCAGGGATTAACTTACCCATGAACATGATCAGCTCGAGCTTTCCTTGGAGTGGTCCCATAGTTGGATCTTTGACAAAGATCTCTTCAAGTGGTGGGAAGCTCATCTTCTCATTCTTCTTTGGTTGAACATTATTGGCTTCATCATATCCCAACCCCTTCTTGGAAGTTTGAGTTCTAAAATCTGGCAACTTTGTTAAACCGGCTTTACCCTTTCCAAGACCAGCTCTGGGAAGGTAATTCATGTTCTTCATCATATTCAAGACTTTGGAGTCCACTACTTCATCATCAGAAATTACAGCTACTTGAAAACCATTGAGAGGCCTCTCAACCATTAGAGCGTTAACAATCTCATTATCTTCAGCTTCAATGACCAATGTTTCATTTCCATTGGGGAATTTGATCTTTTGATGAAGGGTAGAAGGAACTCCACCAAGAGGGTGAAACCATGGTCGTCCCAAGAGTAAGGCAAAGGTAACCAGTATGTCTAAAACAACAAACTCCACAATAGATTCAATTGGACCAACCTTGACGGCTGCTTTGAAAGTCCCTTCGGCATGCCTCTTAGTGTTGTCATAAGCACGAATTGTCACCTCGGTTGGGTTTAAATCCCTTGTTGACATGGCTAGCTTTGGTAGTATCTTAACTGGACAAACATTTATGGCGGACCCATCATTGACCATTACACAAGGAGTCCTCTTCCCTTTGACTTCTATTTTGATAAAGAGAGGGCGGATGTGGTCTCTCCCTTCCTCTGGTAAGTCCGTATCAGAAAAAGAAACTACTCCCATACTAACTTCGCTCTTCTCTTGAACCTCTTCACATTTCATTACTTCCCCAATTTTTATGAAGTTAATCAACTCCTCCAGTGTTGTGGAGGTAGAAATCGGCATGCTAGCCAAGGCTTTGGCCATAGTCTCTCGGTGCTTTTTAGAAGTAGCTAGCAGGTCCCAAATGCTAACACTTGATTGGGTTCTTTTTAATTGCTTGAGTACAGCATCATCTTCTTCCACTTCAACTTCCTTCCCCTTATTAGTTTCTACCTCCTTAGGTGGTGGCCTTGCATAAGGCTTACCGGATCTAATATTCATCACCTCATCTTCTTCGGGCTCAGACCAAGTCCACTCTTCCTTCTTGGGTAGGATATCATCATCACTATCACTTGAATCCCAAAACCTATTGACCACACAAATTGTTACTTCCCTACCAATCATAGCTTGTTTAGCTTCATTAAATTCCTCTTCTTCTTTGATTGCTTCTCCTCCCATATCTTGAAAAGAAGACATGACAAAATCCTCATGCAAACCTCCTCCGATCATGAAGGTTACTGGTGGTGGTACTCTATTGAACTTTAGCAATGGGTTGTCTTTGGTATTTGGCTTGTTGGGCTTAGGTAGCTTCCCATTATCAATTTAGTTTTGGATCTCATGTCTCAATCTCACACATCTATCCGTGTCATGTCCTTGCATTTGATGAAATTGACAAAAATGCTTTGGTGTCAAAATTAGGCTGGAGAGGATTAGGCAAAGGACGAGGATTTAAGGGTTGTAGCAGTCCCTTCCTTTGAAGCTTGTTGAGAACCCAGGACATCGGTTTTCCCAATTCCGAAAATTGTCTCCTTCTTCCTTGGTTAGTAGTATTAACACCGACGGCCTTTTGCATGCTTTGGCTACCTGGTTGATAGCTCCCTTTCTCATTCCTTTTCGTTACAAACCGGCTCTTCTCCCTGTCCCATTCTTCAATTTGCAAACCAGCTTGAAGAAGGTCTTTGAAATCACGGATGAGTGTATGAGACATCCTCTCACGAAGATTAGGTAACACCCCTCTCACAATCATCCTTATTTGATCGGATTCATCGGGCCTCTTCTTAAGTAAAGCAGCCTTGTTTCTCCATCTCTTGACATAGTCTACAAAATTCTCATTCGGCGTTTGCCTAATGGATTCCACTTCCATCAAGGTAACTTCCAATTCAACATTATATCTGTATTGTTGGATAAAGGCTTTGTAAAGTAGATCCCAACTCTTTTGTGTTTCATCATCTAAGGTATTGAACCAATTTTGGACAACAGAGTCCAATGAGAGCATAAAGTACCTTAGGGTTTGAGCCTTAGTAGCTCGGGCAGATTGCATTGCATTGATATATTGCTTCACGTGGAGATGGGGATTTTCGGTGCCATTGTACTTAGCAAAGGAAGGCATCTTGAACTTATAAGGGACCTCATCATCTTGTTCAAATAACTTGTCAACTTTGGACATCTCTTCGATTTCCAGCTTCTTCTCAAATTTCTTTTCTAAATCAGCAATCATCTTTTCAACATCAGATGTCTCGGTCTTTTCAATAGTTGCTTTCTCGATAGCCTTTGGTTCTTTCTTCTTTTCTTGAACCTCTTGGTAGTATTGAGCCCAATCATCATCATCATCAATGACCACCTTTTCATCATCAAACACTACTTCATTAATTTTAGTCTTTCCTTTGTCCTTTGGTTTCTTAGTGCTAGCAGATGCCTCAGCATGATTCTCTAAGATTGCAATCAATTGGTTCTTCATGATCTCAGCTAGGGCCTCTTTGATTTCTTCCATCTTGGCATTGAGGGCTTCATCCACCATTCTTTGAATTTGTTCGGGCTCCATTGTCTTTAGTGAGCAAGTGATTGAGTCGTTGCTAGATACTTCGTCTCAGGCGTAGGTCAGATTGTCGTAAGCTTTTGAATTTTCGTAATCCAGGGCTGTGAAACAGAGAGGACCAATGATATGAGATGCAAATGTATGCATGTATGCACGAACAATCAATAAACAAGTGTAATTGGGATGATCCTTCCAACCTTATAACATCCACACACGAATGGCATGTCTCTTTTCCTAGGTATATGGTTAACAAAATACCAACGTGGGGTACCTTGCTTTCGAACAATCCCCTCAGACGTTTCAACCAATTGTTATATTTTCAAAAATGGAGATCAATCCATGATAATTCCCATTAGGTTTTAATCCATTCAACCAACCAAAGTAGCTTTTATGCTATATTGGATTAAAACAAAATTAAGAGGTTTACCATAGATAGATTTCTCATTTGAAAAAAGGTAACTAATGATTCATGCCAAAAACAAGCCCATGGTTAATTTATTCTTAGTGTAAACTAGGCCCACAATTGATTTTCGGTATTTCGTAATTGACCTAAATATTTTTGCAAGCTTTTTATAAGAAAAGGTTGGGTGAAAATAGTTTTGTTTCTATGTCCATTGTAAAAGATTTTAGAAAAATGGATTTTGGGCTTAGTATTTGGGCCATGGGCCAAAGAATTTTTTATTTGTTTTTAGAAAAGTCTTATGTCCAAAGACCATTTTGAAAAGTTTTGAAAAATAGCTTTGGTCTTTTGGATTTTAGAGAAAAGTTTATTTTGAGCTTACAATATACTTAGGTCATATTAGAAAAAGAACAAACCAAATAAGCCATGATTTAGACTAAGATAAACTAACCATAGTCAAACAACATGCATTTGGGGTAAAACCTAAGGAAAGTAACTAGGCCAATTACATGAGCTTTAGTCTTTGGGTTTAAAGGCTTAGGTTCCCATAGCAAGTATATACCAAATGGTACTAGGCTATGAGTGGTTATGCCATGCTCGATCTCCATACCTTGAGTGAAAGTATGGTATCCCTTACATAACATAACACGGGCAACACGGGCATCCTAACTCACGCACACAATGCAATCTAAGATGATGCAATGGATAATATCATTATAAGAAAGAATAGAATAATATAAAGACCAATGGAATCAACTTCTCTTATCCCTGGTGGAGTCACCACTGTGAGCGAGGATTTTCACCCCCACTCCCGATGGAATGGTTCTTGCGACTTCGGCACTGTTTAGGCTCGGGGCCTTAGAGAACACGGACCTAAGTCCGGAGAAAATGGAGTCGCCACCCGGACGGGCCGGGAAAAAGAAAGGGGTGGATGACTCAATTCCTAAGGAATCCCCAATGCCTTAATGGGTTCAGAAAGTTGGGTACGTGTGGGGAAGGTGAGAAATGGCCCAGCACCCCCATAACGCCCAGTTCATTGGAACCGGCCTCCTTTACAGGTCTTAATATTATAAAATTCTTAAATATAACAATTTTATCCATACTACACACAATAAAAAGAAAGCATCATTATATTAAAATCAATG
This sequence comes from Garcia nutans, assembly GCA_947685225.1. Taxonomy (NCBI): domain Eukaryota; kingdom Viridiplantae; phylum Streptophyta; class Magnoliopsida; order Malpighiales; family Euphorbiaceae; genus Garcia; species Garcia nutans. The sequence goes on from CANTUV010000013.1 coordinate 9,432,773, forward strand.
CAATGTCCAAACAAAACAAATCAAATAAATGGACACCCATCCAAGGATGAAAACATGTCCTTACATCACATGCCTAGATAGAACACCCACCAAAAGGTAGAAACATGCCCTTTACAAAGGTTCTAAAATAGAAAAGAAAATTAAATTACATGATGTTTAACTAATGAGGTACCCACCAAGTGGAAACATACCTCTTACAACTTTTGGGAAATCTAAATTAATTGGAAAAAGTAAATAATCATCCATAATAAATAAACCATTTATTAAAAGTTATTAACAAACAACCATCCATGATAAATTAAATAAATCAAGTATTAAAATTAAATAAATTAAAGCATAAGAAATAAATCAAGGTATAAATAAATATGGAATTGAATAAAACAAATAAAAGTTCAAGTATAGATACTATTTCTATTTAGGGTTCTTTATCTCATGTGTTAAGGTTTTGGAAATTCTAAAGTTAAGCTACTATGACTTTTTAGGGAATTAAAATAGATTAGGGTTTTATGTTTTAAAGGGTTGGCAAGACACTTTGATTAAACAAACTAAGATTTGAATGATGAAATCATGAAACAAGGGTTTTAAATACCTTAAAATACTTTTGATTTGTGATTTTTGGTTATTGAATTTTAAGCTACTGTGTGATTTTTGAGTTTTTATGTTTTTATGTTTTTTTAATGTTTTAAAAGGATTAGGGTTCATTATTTTAGGTTTAAAAGTTGAATTTTGGTTTTAGGCCTTGAAATTTGGGTTCTCGGGTAATGAATAATTTAAAGGGTTTTAGAAATCAATTTGATATATTATGAAGTTTTATGAATTTAAACAAATATATTGAAGTTTTTACAAGTAGAAAAGATGTTTTTCAAGGCTTTTTGAATGAAGTATAACCTACTTTAAAATTTTAGTAGAAACAGAATTTGATTTTAGTTTTTTTGAAAAATATATTCAATTAGAGTTTTAAGATTTTTAAGAAGAAAAAATAACAATTTTAAATCTTTTTAGAAAAGAAAGTCACGTATTAGTGTTTAAATCTTGGAAAAACTAAATTAAAGTTCTAAGATTTTAACTTTTAAAAAACACTAATTCCATAATTTAACTACTGTGAAAACATAAATCAAAAGAATTAAACAAACCTTCTTTTGTTGATTCTAAAAAAAAATAACTCTTCTTGGATGAACTAAATCCAAAAACATGCCTTTGTTGCCTTTGAATTCTCCTCTCCCCCTTTAAATCGTGATTCTGTTGCTTTAAATATTACTTCAATTGAATTCTTACTTTTCATTCCTTGATTTGGTTTCAAATCCTAAAGTCACAGTGTAAATTTTCCTCCCTTGTTTTGGTTTAATTAGTCCTTATTTATAATGGTTTTTAGGTTGTTTATTCTTAATTCCCCACAGCAATCAATATTAATAAAAAAAAAAGAAATTAAAACCTAATTGGATTAGGTTTCTAAAAATTGCGTTGAAAAATTTTTTGCTGGCAAAAATTGTGGCAGTGGGCCCGTGGCATGCCAGCCCGCAGGAATTTCCTGCGGGGAGTTATTTTGCCCGCAGGAAATTCCTGCAGGCGAAATAACTTCTACCACAGGAGCCTGCGAGCGAAATAACTTCGCCCGCAGGAGCCTGCGAGCGAACTAACGCATCGCCCGCAGGAATTCCCTCGGGCCCGTGCGACAGTTTTTCGCTGCCGATATTTTTCGACTCCGATTTTTATTTTTATTTTTTATTTTTTTATTTTTTATTTGTTTATTTTTATTTTTCTTCATAAAAATTAGATACTAATGTAAAAATTATTTAATTAAAATTATTTTGGACCAATTAAACAACGAAAATCATTTTAAACCAAATAAAACATAATGGGCCGGATTGGGTAAAAAATTAAGGGTCTTCAGTTCTCTAAGGCCCTGAGCGTAACTGTGCTAGAGTCATAAGAACCATTCCACGTGGGAGTTTGGGAAAAAAATCCCCACTCACAGTATGGAGTTGCCACCCATATGGGCTAAGAAAATAGGAAGGGGTGGATGACTCGATTCCTAAGGAATCCCCAACCACTTATTGGGTTTAGAAAGTTGGGTATGCATGGGGAAGGTGAGAAATGGCCCAGCACCCCAATAATGCCTAGTTTATTAGAACCAGCCTCCTTTTCAGGTCTAAATATTATTAAATTCTTAACTTATTAAAATATCATCCATACTACATGCAAATTAAGGTAAATAAATATTCATTGTATTAAAATCAGAAAAGGTTCAAATAAACACAAATGTGGGCACCCATACAAGATGGTAACCATGTCCTTGCAATAATATCCAATGTCCAAAACCAACCAAAACAGGGCACACACCATTTGGTGGAAACATGCCCTTTACATTAGCCCAAATAAATTAAATTATATTGAACTTAGAAATTAGGTACCCACAAAATTAAAACATACCTCTTACATCCATGAAATCAAAATAGACCAATGGAAGTGTTCAAGCATTCATTATAAATAAAATAAAAGTAAATCATTCATCGAAATCATACATTAACAAATTAATTGTTCAAATCTATGTTATAATAGTACATTGAATAATAGATTTGTAAACTAGGGTTTTAATATTTGAATTAGGGTTTCTAAAATTAAACTAGACATAATTCAAGTTGTTTATGCTTTTAAGATTATACCAAAACTAGGGTTAAGCTTCAAAAATTGTACTGGACCCTTTTTTATTTTTGACTGAATTTAATACATGCAAAAATTAAGGGTCTACAGTTTTGCCCCTACTTGAACGATTTGAGACTTCAGTATAAGAGAGTGAAAAGTAATATGACTTTAATTTGACCTTGGATGTGCGTGGATTCTGGACACGAGATTGAATTTGGGTTCTGAACCCAAAATTGGATTTGGGTTCTAGACCTGAATTTATTTCTAGGCTCAGAATTGTTTGGGTTCTGGACCCAGAGTGAGTTTTGGACTTGTGAATTGGTTTGGGTTCTTTTCCCGTGAGTGATTTGGGTTTTGGACTCGTGATTGGATTTGGATTATGGACCCGATCTTAAATTTGGGTTCTCAACCCAAGACTGGGTTTGGGTTCTCGACTATAGACTTGATTTGAGTTCTTAGAACGAGACTAGATTTGGGTTCTTGACCCGAGGCTGGATTTGGGTTCTCAACCCTAGACTAAATTTTAGTTCTCCACCCAAGACTAAATTTGGATTTTCAACCCGATATTGGATTTGGGTCCTCGGCCCAATGCTGGATTTGGGTGCTGAACCCAAGATTGGATTTGATTTGGTACTCGACCCATGAATTAAGCTCTTCTAGCTTGTTTGTCCTTTTTTGTTGTTTGACAAATTTGGCTTTCTGCTAGCCACTTGGTTCTATTCTTCAATGGATAAACTTCAACTCTTCTAGTTGAACTGACCTTCTGTCATTTGAGAGTTTGGCTTTCTTGTAACCGATTATTCCACTTTTTAATGGATTCTGCTGACCTTCTATCATTTGAGAGTGTTGGCTTTCTTCTAGCCAGTTGTTCCATTCTTTTTATTCTTCTATTTGCTAGCTAGCTAGCCCTCATATCCTCTCTTTACCTCATGCATAGCAAAATATAGAAAGTGAGACTGAAAATATTTTTTCCACGCAAAAACTCAAAAATTGAAAAGGAGAAGTTTTACTCCCTGTGTAGGCTCAAACAAGTAGTTTTGTTCACATGCAGGCTCTGATTGATATTTGCGTTGTCTAGTTTCTTGCATAAGCATGCATCTCTTCTTTCTTTTGCAATAGCCCTTTCATTCCCCTTAATTCTATATCTGCATTTGATTGTTTACTTCACTGGGTGTTTGTTGTTTCACTTTGAAAAAGAATAGGTAACACATGTCAATAAAATGCGATGTGATAAGCTCACGTATGCGTGTATGCATAATATGCATGGATGATACTTACAGTGGTTCCATTGACTCACAAATCAAGGTAATAAACCAAAGCTCTCCCATTGGTCCTTTCCACATACTCATTCATGTCCTGCATGAGAACAATAGAAGCATTCACATATATGGCTTTATTTTCAAGATGAAAACATGAGTAGTAGGGGCCAAATAGCATAGCTAGAGACACGAGAGACATCCATTTGAATACATCTGGTTGCCAACTTCTTCATGACATAACCTTGCAAGGGATCCCACTTTTTCCCAATATATCCTCTAAGGTTTGACGATAAAACATACTTCCCTAAACTTGAAGGCTCGTATGAAAAAAACACTTTTTTTAAATAAATTTTCAAATCACATTTCGACTTTGTCAAATCAATGTCAATATACCTCAGTGCTCAATTTTTCACATTAACATATTTATAACATGATAACTCTAGTTACTATACTAAAATTGAGAATCATTTTGGGCAAGAACTGTTCCACTTCAGATAGGCATGTGCATGTTACTTTGGCCAAAGGTCTTATTGAGTTTAAATATTGTCTATCTGATATGCATGCTTATTCAAATAATCTCCCCTAATAGACTCTACCTAATAAGAGAGATCAACAGGTCTTTAATAGGCTCAAAATGGGATCTATAAGGGATATGGATTAAGTGAAGGCCATTTTTAGATTGGAGCTAATGTAACATTATGGACAAACCTTCATGTGAGTGGAGATTTTCAGCCCCACTCCCATGTGAAATGGTTCTTGCCACTTTATCACTGTTAGGCTCAAGGCCTTAGAGAATACGAGCCTAAATCCAGAGAAAATGGATGAGCTACCTGGAAGGGCCGGAAAAAAGAAAGGAGTGGATGACTTGATTCCTAAGGAATCCCCAACCCCCTATTAGGTTTAGAAAGTTGGGTACGCGTGGGGAAGATAAGAATGACCCAGCGCCCCCACAGTGCATGGTTCATTGGAACTGGCTTCCTTTTTAGGTCTAAATATTATTAAATTCTTAACTTATTAAAATATTATCCATATTTCATACGTATTAAAACTAAATATTCATTGTATTAAAAATCAAAACAAGTTCAATCAAAACAATAAATAGGCACCCATGCAAGATGGAAACATGCCCTTATATTATCCAATGTCCAAAACTAAATAAAATGGAACACCCACCATAAGTAGAAACATGCCCCCTTATATTGATCCAAAATTCAAAATAAATTAAATTACAATAATACAAAATAATAAGGTACCCACAAAGTGGTAACATACCTTTTACATTATTGAAACCAAAATAATCATTAAAAAATTAACCAAATGAATTAAACCATTCAAACATTCACAATAATTAAAAGCAAATCATCCATTGTAAAATAAAATAGTCAAGCCTATATTACATTAAATAATAGATATGCAAAACTTTAGGCATTTACATATGGGATTAGGTTTACCTATGAGACTAGGGTTTGCTAGAGTAAGTTAGGGTTTTATGGTTTTGAAACAAAGTCTAGGATTTAGATTTAGGTATTAATTTTTACAGATTTAGGGTCTTAATAGTTGAGTTAAAGGTTTTAGATTAATTCTTAGCTTATTGTGAAGATGAAACAAATAAACATGAAGTGAGTTATTGAATGAAACAAATAGATTAAGCTTTCGGGTTTATAGAACATGTAACTAAGGTTTTGATAATTTTAAGCTACTCTGGAATAATGCATTAATTTGATGATTGTTGTTAAGGTTTGTACAAGATTATAACCCAAACTAATTAACTACTGGATCGAATGACTACCAATATTTAATACTCAAAATAAAAATATAGTTTACTACATATTTGAGCAAATATAAGTTAGAAAACAGAACCTGCATTCATTATTTCAACCCAATGTGATGTGTTGAACCAAAGACCTATCTTTGAAAGCCTTGATCGATGAAAGTATTGGCTGGTGCCTTTTTGTTAAGTTCCTGCTTTGATAATCTTTAATTGTTGATGATTGTTCCCTTGTGTTTCTTTCTCTTGTTTAATTGTTGTTGGGGTTTTTTTATCACCCGTGCTTGCTGCCTCAAGAAAAATCCCCTTTGTTTGATAATTTTCATCCATTATTTATAGGCAAATTGGGTTTAAAATAAAATAACCTAATGCTTAATCCGACGGTCAAAACAAAGTCTATCTTGATTAAGGAATCCTAATATGTCCTAAAATCATAATTAAAGCCAAAGTCAAAATGAATTAAGGCTGGATTATGGGCAAGGCAAAATTGGCGTGGCCAATTCACCAAAGTCGTGGGCCCGTGGCAAATTGGCATGGCCAATTTCGCCAAAGGCATGGGCCTATGGTGAATCAGGCATGTCGATTCCATAAACTTTGGGTCGGGCTAACTTATTTTGGGATCCAAACCATTTTTGGATCTTAAAATTGTTCCAAACTGGTTTAAACCTTTAGGCTTGATCTAACTTTCTTTTAAATAGGGCCAAACTGGATTAGGTCCAAAATTTAGGTTCTACACTTCACAATGCAGACTTGTTATTGGAACCGCAAATAGTTAGAAATACTCCTAAATTCTAGTGATCATTGCCACCTTCTAGGCATTTATCTTGCTTCATGAAAAGATAAAGCTTGAATGTTCTTTCATTTTCTTGGCAGAAATCTGGATCTATTCTGACTAGGACAAACCATTTTTTTTTTTGCAAAAACATAGGACCCTTTTTTTCTCCTTTTTTCTTTTCTTCCATTTCTTTTCTTTTCTTTTTTTTTTCTTGGCATGGTATTTCATAATTTGCTCTTTCCCTCTTTTAGAATATGAAATCTAGAGCTTTCAAGATTGAAGTTATATTGGATGAAAAATGGTCTTTCTCTAATTTAGCTGAGTCCCCGGTTGGGCTAGACTGATTCAAGTCATAGGTCAAGTGGAAGTCTTCTATTGTTGGCTTTCTAAATCATCCTTTCAGGTTTTCAAAACTAGAGAGTTTCTATAATGTGCCTAGTTCACCCTTTTGGGTTTTCAACCTAGCAAGTTTTTTTTTGTCATAGCCATAAGAAAGTTGTCTTGTTTGTGTTGTCATATGCTTTTGACTATGGAGGAGCACGAGTACGTTCCAATGAGGATGGATTCTTCCATTACCCTAATATCGTCTTAGTGATGAAATAGATCTAAGACATTAGGTCTGGTTCAGGCAAACTTCAACTATCCTTATGTTCTTGACTAAATATTCTTTTCATTTATCTTCGTGCTTCTTGGTATCTCAGTGATCATTAGACTTGTCATAAGTATCACACCAGCTCAAGGTAGGTTATCAAGGTTTACAAGCCAATGAAAAGTAAGCTAAAATCTCATGAAAGCTTAAGGGGACAAACTAGGGATTGATATTAATAGGGTGGATACTAGTTGTTGGCTCACCAAACAATACCTAGATCATCTCTCTCTTAAATAAGCAGAGTTCAATTTTGCCTTGAAAGTTCATCAAAGAATGTTCTAAGACTGACTAGAATCTAAATACTTGAATTATGCAGGAGCCCTCTCTAAGTAAGCATACACAGTTCAATGCTATAGAATAATTCCCTCACCTAGTAAAGTCATTCAAATCATGATGCATAGATATATTAATTTATGAATATCAGGCAAGATTCGTCATCGATTGAGCACCAGAAATGTAAAAAAAAAACTAACAAATTATAAATGGAGCAAAAGTAATTTATTTAAACAATTTTAATTTGAAAAACATAATTGTTCCAATAAAATACTAAAGAAAGCAAAATAAAATGAGCAATATTTAAGCCAAGGGAGTTCTGTTGAGTTGGAGTCTACATGGACATGCTGGGGTGAGTATTCTATACTTTAGGGATTAAGCCAAATGCGCTCTTCTTCCTTAGATTCTAAATCATTCACAACACAAATGGTTAGTTCTTTCTCACCCATAGCTGATTCAATCTTACCGGGCAAAACCTCCACTTTTGTAGTTTCTTTATCTATGTCTTGAAAAGATGACAAGACAAAATTTTTATCTAATTCTTCCCTATCATGAAGGTTGTTGGTGGTGGCACTTTTCCTAATTTAGGTAAAGGATTGCTCTAGGTATTGGGCTTATTAGGCTCATGCAACTTTCCACTATCAATCAAATCTTAGATCTCGTGCCTTAAACGATGGCATTTATCTGTCTCATGTCCTTGCATTTGATGAAATTGACAGAAGGCCTTGGCATCAAAGTTTGATGGTAGAGGATTATTAGTGGTCGAGGAGCCAATGGTTGTAATAACCCCTGTAACTTATTGAAAACCCAAGATAGAGGCTTTCATAACTCTGAAAATTGTCTTTTGTTTCCTTGGCTAGTTGCATTGACATCCACTGCCTTCTGCATATTCTAACCACTAGATTGGTAACTTCCCTTCTCATTTCTTCTTCTAGAAAAATGATTTTTCTCCCATTTTCACTCTTCTATTTGCAAGCTAGCCTAGAGAAGGTCTTTAAAATCTTTGATAAGAGAAAGAGACAGCCTCATGAAGGTTAGGCAAGACACCTCTCACTATCATTATGTTATGGTCAGATTCATCAGGCTCTTTATTTAGAAGTGCAGCGTTATTTCACCATCTCTTCACATAATAAAAAAAAACTTTCATTTTTTTGCCTGATAGTCTCCACCTCAATTAAGGTCACTTGCAGCTCGACATTGTACCCATATTGTTGGATGAAAGCTTTGTGCAGTAAATTCCAATCTTTTTGATTATTTTCCTCTAAGGTATTAAACTAGTTTTGTACAACAGGATCTAGAGACAACATGAAATACCTTAGGGTTTAAGCCTTAGTAGCTTCAGCAGACTGTATGGCAGTGATGTCCTACTTAACATGAAGGTGGGAATTTCCTGTGCAAATATACTTAGCAAAAGAAGTCATTTTGAATTTGTAAGGGATTCCTTCATCATCTTCAATTAATTTATATAATTTTGACACTTGTTTGGCCTTTATCTTCTTCTCAAACTTTTTCTCTAGATTGGCAATTAATGTTTCTACATCAGTAGTTTCAGTCGTCTCCATAGCCTTCTTTTCTTTTAGTTTTTTTCTTGTTGGTCTTGGAAGTACATGTAACACCCGCATATCCTATATACATGCTATACACATACCCCATTTATGTACAATGTGCATATAAGACATAAGAATGCTACATTACAAATCCATTCAAACCTTTCATTATCATATTTATACAAATACATATATATATAAGATCATAAGAATATTTTTCATTTAATTACATATATACATTTATACATTATCTTTCCAAAAATTTACTTATATACATATACTTATGGTCAAACTATGGAATAACAAAATGTACATGCATGCACCATTTTCTAGTTGGTCTCTGGCACAACCTTAGTCTTCACGTGGCATAAATATTTAACTCTCATATCAGCAACCTACTTACCTGTGCGATTCACACAACCGTGCTAAGCTTCAAAGCTTAGTTGTACATATAAACAATATTTATATACAAATACACAAATACAATATTGGGATTCAATATACACAAATACAATATTGGGATTTACATCCCACTTACACATCATTACACTATTGAAAATCACATTCCATATTCATACATGACTATTGGGCTTCACATCCCACTCACACATCATTGCAATTACTAAGTTTAGCTGTCACACTATCAATTTCTAGCTGGGTCCATTTTCAATTTCAATCACATGACCTAGCTCTGCTAAGGTCAACCTTCATCTCAAGCACATGAACCAGCTCTGTTCAGGCCAAGACCTAGCTCTGCTCAGGTCTATTAATGTAACACCCCCATATCCAATGCACACACACTACAACCACAACAATGTAGCATAAGTGCACCAAACATAGGGATGCTACGATTTTCTTAACATTCAAAACACTTTAAACTTGATACAATACCCTTATCATTATACATTATAGAAAAGTAGATCATTTACTTATAAAACAAAACATATTAGTTATATATATATATATATTTAAATATTACACAGCGGAAGTTATAAAATATGTACATATTTACATATTAAACATTTCTTTACAAAATATAAAGAAGTATACATGATTGGCAAGTCTGCTCTGATCTTTAAGCTCCCAAAATAGATTCTTCAAGGTCTACTCTCACTTGGTCTTGATGAACTCTCGGGTTCAACTCTATCAACTCTATTACCTGCGCGATTAAACACTATCGCGCTAAGCCAACGGCTTAGTAAGATAATCATGCTAATGATATGACTTAGTGCAATGCAATGTCATTTCTCAATCCATATTATACATGTAACATCATATATGCAAAACTAACAACATACTTTCACATTACATATCACATTTCAATATCTTTTCATATACCTCATTAGTATTCATTTAACCATTCATAATCAACACAAAACAAAGACAAGCATGGGCCCAAGACACACTAATATGCCATTCAATTTTCAGAGTTAATGCTTTGGTTTTGTTATCACATTTATCAATATCATATACCCAACTAGGCTTCAAGGATTAAGTTCAACCAAGCTTCAAGGGGAGCAAAGCATGCTAAGCTTCTACCCAACTTGGCTTCAAGAACTAACCCAACCTAGCTTCAAGGGTGGTAACATCTCAATTAGGCTTCAAGGATTCAATCCAACCTAACTTCAAGAGATTGTTACACTTATTAGGCATGCCACCAACAACCAACTCTGAAAATGGAATAACACATTAGCCACACAATTCATTTATTATTCAATTATCATTTTCATTCTCAATTCTCAACAACATTTAGGCAAACATGCCTTATTTCTTTCAATTGCATCATCATAGCCAAACACAATGGCATTGTCTCATATCATGTCTTATTTGAATTATCATTGCATCTTTGATATACATTTCAATGTATATTACTTATGAAACACATTACCATTCACAATGCATAACATAACATTGTTCAATCTCAACAATGCAATTAGGGCAAAGAACAATTGATATGATTCATAGTTTTAGGACCTTACACATGCATTTGATTATATCATTCATTGATTCAAGTGTGTTTAAAGTGTTTAGGGTTAGGTTTAGGGACCAACCTACCCTTGGAGAACCAAAGCAATGCAAGAAGAACAAAGAATTAAAACCTCAACCCATACAATTGAGGGACACGGGCAGCCACTTGAGGGACACGGCCAAGCTTGTGGCCGTGTCACTCAACCCACTTGAACAGTAAGCAACACGGGCAAGGGACACGGCCAAGCTTGTGGCCGTGTCTCTTAAACCAAAACTCACAGTAGCTAACACGGCTTGGGAACACGGCCGTGTCACCCAAAAACTAATCCAACATGCCCAAAATCCCTTGGCTTGGCCGTGTCTCACATTGCTTTTGGCCGTGTCTCCCAAAACACAAACCCTAATATGCACAACTCTCCTCCAATTGCACTCAAACTCATCAAACACCATATAACATGTTTCAAATGAATGGAATCAATGTTCTAAACACAAATTCTACATGTTTAACACAATATTCCTTATTAAAACACATCAACCAAAACATTTAAACACATACCATCTCAAACCCTAAAACCAACTTTACACTTGAACTTCCACTATCAAAATCCATTTAAACTTACAACCTTCACAACCAAACCAACCTCAATTCAATCTTTTAACTAACAATCAACTTTAACACTTGTAAACACATATCAAACACACCAAATCATCAACTCAACAATTCACAATACACCTTAGCCACAACTTCAAAATTAATAAAAGAAAACAAGAAATTACTTACTTTAAATGAAGAATTTCCACAAATTTCTAACCAACACCCTTGATTCCTTCTTCAATTTACTTCTTGCCTCAAGAACACCTCCCTTTCTCTTTGCTATATGGAGAGCCGGCCACTTCAAGAAAGAAAGAAGAAAAATGCACAAGTCAAACACCTTTTCTTCTTTTAATCTCCACCATGCATTTCATTTCAAGCAATTACTCATATACCCCTCATCACTTAACTTAGCTTTTGTCTCTTATAAACCCAATTAAGTAATTTCACATACCATATAAAAATCTCCTCTTGCATTGACTCTCTCTCTCTTTGACCATTTTATATGTTATATATATCACCATATACACAACATATAAACTTGTCTCTAAACCCTAAATTTTCCCAAAACACATATACATATACTTTTCTTTTCTCAATTTAAACCAACAACAACAACAACAACAACAACATATAAAAATTCTAGGGCATGCATAGGGATATTACAATTCTCCCCCTCTAAAAAGAAAATTTCGTCCTCGAAATTACCTGATATCAAAGCTGAAACAACTGCGGATACTGTTCTTGCATAGATTATTCACTTTCCCAAGTTGCTTCTTCTTTTCCATGATTCTTCCATAGAACTTTCACCAATGGCACACTCTTGTTCCTCAACTCTTTCACTTCTCGTGCCAAGATAGCAACTGGTTCCTCTTCAAATGTCAAGTCTGGGCTCACTTCAATAGATTCAAATGGCAACACATGAGATGGATCCGACCTATATCTCCTCAACATAGAAACATGGAATACATTATGAATACGATCCAACTCAGGTGGCAAAGCAAGTCGATACGCCACTGGCCCAACTCTTTCTAACACTTCATACGGCCCAATGAAACGAGGACTCAATTTTCCTTTCCGACCGAACCTCAAAATCTTCTTCCAAGAAGACACTTTCAAAAACACCTTATCTCCAACATCAAACTGAATGTCTCTCCTTTTCAAATCTGCATAAGACTTCTGTCGGTCTGAAGCTGCTTTTAACCTGCCTCTAATCAACTTTACTTTCTCTTCAGTTTCTTGAATCAAATCAGGCCCAATTATTTTACCTTCACCAAGTTCACTCCAACAAAGAGGTGTCCTGCACCGTCTACCATACAATGCTTCAAACGGTGCCATACCAATGCTAGATTGGTGACTGTTGTTGTAAGCAAACTCCACAAGTGGTAAGAATCTATCCCAACCTCCAGAGAAATCAATGACACAGCTTCTCAACATATCCTCAATAATCTGTATCACTCTCTCAGACTGCCCATATGTCTGTGGATGAAAAGCAGTACAGAAGTGTAATCGAGAACCCAAAGCACTATGCAAACTCTTCCAAAATCTTGAAGTAAACCTGGGATCTCGATCAGACACTAAAGAAGTTGGAACACCATGCAGTTTCACAATCTCATGGATATACAGCTCAGCCAACCTCTCCAAAGAGTAATCCATCCGCACCGGAAGGAAATGAGCTGTCTTAGTCAATCTATCCACAATCACCCATATGGCATCATGTTTCCTTTGTGTCAATGGCAATCCAGACACAAAGTCCATTGTCACTCTTTCCCACTTCCATTCTGGCACTGACAACGGTTGAAGCAACCCGGTTGGAACTTGATGCTCTGCTTTAACCTTCTGACAAGTGAGACATTTTGATACAAACTCAGCAATGTCTCTCTTCAACCCCATCCACCAATAATGCTGTCTCAAATCATGATACATCTTCGTATTACCCGGATGCATAGCAAACATCGACTGATGAGCTTCTTCCAAAGTGACCCTTTTCAAATCAGCATCATCGGGTACACACAATCTGCTCTTGAACCAGAGACTCCCATCACTCTTCACAATAAAATCTCTACCCTTTCCACTCTGACAATCCGAAACAATCTTCTGTATCTTCTTATCAGCCAACTGAGCTTCTTTGATCTGATCTAACAAAACCGGCTTCAATTGCAACTGTGCCAATAATGCACCATCAATACAAGGTACAAAACTGGCATGCAATGCTCTCAACTCAACAAGCAACGAGAGCGAGTAAACTGTTAAACCAGCTAAAGACTTCCGACTCAAGGCATCAGCAAAAACATTTGCTTTACCTGGATGATAGTCAATCAAGCAGTCGTAGTCTTTAATCAATTCTAACCATCTCCTTTGACGAAGATTGAGTTCTTTCTAGACACCCAAATACTTCAAACTCTTGTGATCAGTGTAGATGAAACATTTCTTCCCAAACAGATAGTGGCGCCAAATCTTCAATGCAAACACAATGGCAGCCAATTCCAAATCATGGGTCGGATAGTTAAGCTCATGCGATTTCAACTGTCGAGATGCATAAGCTATAACTTTCCCTTCCTGCATCAATACACACCCCAAACCTCTATGTGAAGCATCACTGTAGATCACATATGGTTTGCCTTCAACAGGTAAAGTAAGAACAGGTGCCTGAGTTAACATTTCTCTCAACTGTTCAAAGCTCGCCTGACACTGATCTGTCCACAAAAACCTCACTCCCTTACGAAGCAATCTGGTGAGTGGAGTAGCTATCAAAGAAAACCCTTTCACAAACCGCCGGTAATAGCCTGCCAAACCCAGAAAACTTCTAATCTCTGTCACAGACTTGGGTGGACTCCAATTCAAAGTTGCTTCAACTTTGCTCGGATCAACTCTAATGCTTTCTGCTGAAACAATATGTCCGAGAAAAGCGACTTGATCCAACCAGAACTCACACTTCGACAATTTAGCAAACAACTGCTTCTCTCTCAAAATCTGCAACACAATCCGCAGATGCATATCATGTTCCTCTTCATTCCGCGAATACACCAGAATGTCATCGATGAAGACCACTACAAACTGATCCAGATAGGGCCTAAACACCCTATTCATCAAATCCATAAAAGCTGCAGGTGCATTCGTCAGACCAAAAGGCATAACTAAAAATTCATAATGCCCATACCTGGTCCGAAAGGCGGTCTTAGGAACATCTTCAGCTCTGACTCTCAGTTGATGGTACCCTGATCTCAGATCAATTTTAGAAAACACAGCTGCACCCTTCAATTGATCAAAGAGATCATTGATTCTAGGCAAAGGATATTTATTTTTAATAGTCACCTTGTTCAATTGCCTATAATCGATACACAACCTCATAGTACCATCTTTCTTTTTCACAAATAGCACAGGAGCTCCCCACGGAGAAACACTGGGGCGAATAAATCCTTTGTCCAACAACTCCTGTAATTGCACTTTCAATTCCCTCAATTCTGCTGGTGCCATTCTATAAGGAGTAATAGAGATAGGAGTGGTACCAGGCAACAATTTGATACCAAACTCCACTTCTCTCTCAGGAGGCAACCCTGGCAACTCCTCTGGAAACACATCCGAAAACTCAGCAACTGTGGCAATGCTATCAATAGGGGAACCCTTCACTCTAGTATCCACTACATGAGCAAGATAGGCTTCACATCCCTTTTTAATCAACCTCCTAGCTGCAACAGCTGAAACAAATAAGGAAGCTAGCTGTTCTTGCTCATTAGATACTATCACCTCTCTACCATCACCCGTTCTCAAAGAAACAATTTTCTTTTTACAATCCACCACAGCTCCATGTCGAGATAGCCAATCCATACCTAATATCACATCATATTCCTTAAATGGCATCTCAATCAAATCTCCAAGGAACTCCTCACCCTGCACCCTCACTGCACTATCCCGGTGCACTTTACTAACAACCACACTATGCCCTAACGGATTTGTCACCAACACATCAAATCCTAAGGACTCAGCATGCACATCAAATACAGGCAAAACAGATGCACTAATATAAGAATGTGTGGAACCCGGATCAATCAAAGCAAGTACTGAAGTATTAAATAAAGAAAAAGTACCAGCTATGACTGCCGATTCATCTGGCTGCCTCTGCATAACATACATCCTCTGGGAAGATCCAACCTCCTCTGGCCTACTCTCCCTGGATGTAGTACCTCCTCTAGCACTGAACCCAGATCTTCCTCCTCGGCTGAAACCCCTGCCTCCTCGACCTCCCCTCACACTAGGTCGAGAACCTGCAGTATCAACTGACATCTGCTCTTGCCTCTCAGGGCAATCTCTCACAAAGTGATCAGGTGACCCACACCTGAAACATACCCCTGCAACACCAGCCTTCCAACAAGGACCACCATGCGGCCTACCACAATGGATGCAGATGGGTAAGGTGGATCTCTGAACCATAGGGGTCGGAGCACTTGCCACTGAAGCTGCAGGTCTAAATCTCTACCTCTGTAACTGCACTGACCTACCCGCTGGTCTCTGGCTCCTACTACTCCGAGGAACAAAACTTCCTCTACCCCTCTTCGCAGAAGAAGACCCTGCCTCGAACTGGGGCCTTCTAACCCTAACCTCTTCTTCTGAAGCAACCGCAATACCCTGAGCTCACTCTACACTTCGAGCTGCTGCCACTAGCTGGGAGAAATCCTGATATCTGGATCCAGCCACTAAGCACATGATCGAGGGCCTCAATCCCTCCTCAAATCACCGACATCTATCAATCTCATCAGCAATAATGCCCCCAGCATACTGGCTCAATCGAATAAACTCAACCTCGTACTCAGTTACAGTCTTGCTATCTTGCTTCAAGCTTAAGAACTCCATCTTCTTCATGTCTTTATACTCCCTAGGAGTATACTTCAACTCAAACTCTCTCAGAAAATCCGCATATGACAAGGTTGGTGGATCTTCCATAGAATGTGGCACTGTCTTCCACCAGTCGTAGGCGTCCTTCTGTAGCAAAGATCTTGCATAGTCAAACTTTTCCTCCGATGTGGCTTGCAACTGAATAAAAATCCTCTGTACTTTATCAAGCCACTGTTCCGCTACAGCTGGATCAGTAGTACCAAGGAAATACTCCGCTCCATACTTCCTTAGTTTGTCATAGTGCCTCACTGGTACCACAGGCTGAGGGGGTGGTGGCACTGGTTGTACTG
This sequence comes from Garcia nutans, assembly GCA_947685225.1. Taxonomy (NCBI): domain Eukaryota; kingdom Viridiplantae; phylum Streptophyta; class Magnoliopsida; order Malpighiales; family Euphorbiaceae; genus Garcia; species Garcia nutans. The sequence continues at coordinate 9,449,430 of CANTUV010000013.1, forward strand.
GTGCTTGCCTCATAACTTCCATCATATGCCTAAACCAGGCTGGCGGAACCTCCTCACCAACTGGTCTACCCGACACCGAAGCAGGTGCCTCCTCAACACTATCAATCCTAGCTCCCTCATCAGGAGCAACGCTCTCCTCACTACCCTCAACCGACTGTCTCAAATGAGGAACCATCAACACCTAACACTGCAAACACAACATACTACATCTTATTAAAGATCAGAGATTGCCAATTCCAAACATATATGTTATTCAAAAACCACTTTTTTTTAATCAAAATAGTCTTTTTATCACATTTTACCTAGGTTGAGAATCTCAAACCTAGGCTCTGAAACCAAAACAATTGTAACACCCCCATATCCAATGCACACACACTACAACCACAACAATGTAGCATAAGTGCACCAAACATAGGGATGCTACGATTTTCTTAACATTCAAAACACTTTAAACTTGATACAATACCCTTATCATTATACATTATAGAAAAGTAGATCATTTACTTATAAAACAAAACATATTAGTTATATATATATATATTTAAATATTACACAGCGGAAGTTATAAAATATGTACATATTTACATATTAAACATTTCTTTACAAAATATAAAGAAGTATACATGATTGGCAAGTCTGCTCTGATCTTTAAGCTCCCAAAATAGATTCTTCAAGGTCTACTCTCACTTGGTCTTGATGAACTCTCGGGTTCAACTCTATCAACTCTATTACCTGCGCGATTAAACACTATCGCGCTAAGCCAACGGCTTAGTAAGATAATCATGCTAATGATATGATTTAGTGCAATGCAATGTCATTTCTCAATCCATATTATACATGTAACATCATATATGCAAAACTAACAACATACTTTCACATTACATATCACATTTCAATATCTTTTCATATACCTCATTAGTATTCATTTAACCATTCATAATCAACACTAAACAAAGACAAGCATGGGCCCAAGACACACTAATATGCCATTCAATTTTCAGAGTTAATGCTTTGGTTTTGTTATCACATTTATCAATATCATATACCCAACTAGGCTTCAAGGATTAAGTTCAACCAAGCTTCAAGGGGACCAAAGCATGCTAAGCTTCTACCCAACTTGGCTTTAAGAACTAACCCAACCTAGCTTCAAGGGTGGTAACATCTCAATTAGGCTTCAAGGATTCAATCCAACCTAACTTCAAGAGATTGTTACACTTATTAGGCATGCCACCAACAACCAACTCTGAAAATGGAATAACACATTAGCCACACAATTCATTTATTATTCAATTATCATTTTCATTCTCAATTCTCAACAACATTTAGGCAAACATGCCTTATTTCTTTCAATTGCATCATCATAGCCAAACACAATGGCATTGTCTCATATCATGTCTTATTTGAATTATCATTGCATCTTTGATATACATTTCAATGTATATTACTTATGAAACACATTACCATTCACAATGCATAACATAACATTGTTCAATCTCAACAATGCAATTAGGGCAAAGAACAATTGATATGATTCATAGTTTTAGGACCTTACACATGCATTTGATTATATCATTCATTGATTCAAGTGTGTTTAAAGTGTTTAGGGTTAGGTTTAGGGACCAACCTACCCTTGGAGAACCAAAGCAATGCAAGAAGAACAAAGAATTAAAACCTCAACCCATACAATTGAGGGACACGGGCAGCCACTTGAGGGACATGGCCAAGCTTGTGGCCGTGTCACTCAACCCACTTGGACAGTAAGCAACACGGGCAAGGGACACGGCCAAGCTTGTGGCCGTGTCTCTTAAACCAAAACTCACAGTAGCTAACACGGCTTGGGAACACGGCCGTGTCACCCAAAAACTAATCCAACACGCCCAAAATCCCTTGGCTTGGCCGTGTCTCACATTGCTTTTGGCCATGTCTCCCAAAACACAAACCCTAATATGCACAACTCTCCTCCAATTGCACTCAAACTCATCAAACACCATATAACATGTTTCAAATGAATGGAATCAATGTTCTAAACACAAATTCTACATGTTTAACACAATATTCCTTATTAAAACACATCAACCAAAACATTTAAACACATACCATCTCAAACCCTAAAACCAACTTTACACTTGAACTTCCACTATCAAAATCCATTTAAACTTACAACCTTCACAACCAAACCAACCTCAATTCAATCTTTTAACTAACAATCAACTTTAACACTTGTAAACACATATCAAACACACCAAATCATCAACTCAACAATTCACAATACACCTTAGCCACAACTTCAAAATTAATAAAAGAAAACAAGAAATTACTTACTTTAAATGAAGAATTTCCACAAATTTCTAACCAACACCCTTGATTCCTTCTTCAATTTACTTCTTGCCTCAAGAACACCTCCCTTTCTCTTTGCTATATGGAGAGCCGGCCACTTCAAGAAAGAAAGAAGAAAAATGCACAAGTCAAACACCTTTTCTTCTTTTAATCTCCACCATGCATTTCATTTCAAGCAATTACTCATATACCCCTCATCACTTAACTTAGCTTTTGTCTCTTATAAACCCAATTAAGTAATTTCACATACCATATAAAAATCTCCTCTTGCATTGACTCTCTCTCTCTTTGACCATTTTATATGTTATATATATCACCATATACACAACATATAAACTTGTCTCTAAACCCTAAATTTTCCCAAAACACATATACATATACTTTTCTTTTCTCAATTTAAACCAACAACAACAACAACAACAACATACAAAACTTCTAGGGCATGCATAGGGATATTACAATTAACATATGTACCTTTAGGCCTATCTCTTCTCAGGACTTCTCGTGCATATCTAATCAATCTCAACACAATTTGACAAGTAATGATATAGGTTACATGTATATAACATCACTTTAGTTTATACTTTTCCAGTGATCGTCACCATTCTTGATCACATCACATCATCGTTCACAAAATTCATACATAGGTCACATGCATTACCAATACTCATCTTCTATTTCTTTCATATTTTCTCACAATCAACTAGGCACATTGCCTCATTTCTCATTTTTATCATTCATTTCAATATAATATCATTTCATATAATCATTTCAATGTCATATCATTTCATCATTTCAATGCCATATCATTTTATTCATACGTTTCAATATCATATCATTATTCATTTATAATTCACACTTGACATCTAACAACATTTTCCCATTTTATACTTTCATCATGCAAGTATGAGCCACACTCAACATATGACTCATCAACATATAAATATGTAGCATAATTAACATATTTTCTCATAATACTTCATGTGACACACTCAACTTCTACAACTTTGACATGCCCAGGGACATGGGTGTGTCACTACCCGTGTCCTTAATACTGCCTTCTAGTAGCTACAACACGCCCAAAGACATGGGCGTGTCACCTCCCATGTCATTCATTTTTCCTTACAGAAACTTTGCTATGCCTAACAACACGGGCGTGTTAATGGCAGTGTCAATTATACTACCTTTCAGTAGCTAAAATAAGCCCAAAGACATGGGCATTTCATTGCTCGTACTCTTAGTCCTGCGTCACAGTAGCTACGACACACCCATAGACATGGGCGTGTCACTGCACGTGTCTTTAATTCTATATCACAGTGACTACAACATTCCCAGGGACATGGGCGTGCCATTGCGCATGTCAGACTAAATCTCTAGGCACTCCCATGACATTGCAAAAACACTCTTTCACTCCATTTCATCAAATACAATACTCACATATCACATAGCAACTCCAACCCATGTTAAATAAAAAATGCATAATATCAACATCATATATATAAAATCAAGATCATGTATACAAACCTAATAAGTTATCCTTTAAAATTGAAACATACCCTTTACATTAGCCCAAATAAATTAAATTACATTAAACTTAACGAATGAGGTACCCATAAAATCGAAGCATACCTTTTACATCCTTGAAATCAAAATAGAACAATGGAAGCGTTCAACCATTCATTATAAATAAAATAAAAGTAAATCATTGGTGCGTGCCACTATGCTATAGCAATTACCGCAAGTGCACGGGTCGCCCAAGTAATAAAGTAGTGAGTGAAGTATCGTTCCACTGAGGACAAGGCCAAGCACTAGTGCAAATCTTAACTGTTGTTTAGCAAATTAATATTTTTGTGTGTTTTATAATTAAAGACAACTAATTTAAATAAATGAACATAAAGATAAATTGTGTGCTGTGTAAAAAGGATTGATGATAATGATACTATCTAGATATTGAATTCCCCTAGCCTCATCAATTACATTACATGATAGAGTTGAATTGGCATTCCTCTAACTTAGACTAAAACCTCTCTCGAGTGAATTAATCCCTAATCATTAAGTAGAGTGTCATGATCTCTTCTCAAAACACAATTAAATAGATCATGCATTAAGAACAAGGAACTATAAACCAAAGGATCTTGTAGGTCTATCTCTAGCACCCCAATCAATCCTCAACCCTTATGAGTAATCAATTCATATCAAGCTTTCTCAAGTCAATAATATGAAAATGGCAACCAATCAATAAGCATGCTATCATCAATTGGCAATAATCATTAAGCATCATAAGAATAAAACAACTCAATCAATTAAAAGTATCCAATCATACAAATAAGCTAGGATTCATTAACATCTAGATAGAGAATGATTTAGTTCATGTTCAATACACTTAATACAATCAACAACAACAATAACATTAAAATGAATTAAAAGGAGAAAATAGAAAAACCCATTTCAATGTAGCTTCTTGAATCTTCAGGAGCTGCCAATGGAAGATGCAGATGTTGGAGAGGAAGGTAATGGAGGATGAAGATGAAGAGTCAAGGAAAGTGTCACTCCCTCCTTGCCCAAAACGTGTATGCACAGCCTCCTCCTCTCAAACCTCTCTTCTTTGCCTCTGTTCTCTCTTTCCTGCATAAAACTCCAGCCCTCTGCAGAAGCTTTCCAGCTCCTCCAAAAACTCCCTCTTCTTCTCTTTTTATTTCCCTCCAAAGCTCAAGTCAATCTTCCAACTCACTTCCAACTCACCTTGTCTCCCATATTCCCTTTGTTCAATCTTTCTTTTCCACAAATTAGGCAGCCTTTTCCTTTCTTTTTTCTTTCTTTTGACAAAAGCAATTGGTTTGTCTCCCACTTGTTCCTCAATTCGTGCAAAAGAGTCAAGGTTTTCTTAGGTGACACGGCCAAGCCATGAGTGGCTTGGCCGTGTCTCTCATTTCCCCTTGGGACACGGCCAAGCTAGGTGGCCGTGTCCACCACTGCCTTCTTTCCTTTCTTTCTTTTCTCTTTGGTTTCATGGGGTGACACGGCCAAGCTCCTGGCCGTGTCATGTGACACGGCCAGTGGCTTGCCCATGTCACCTGGGTGTATTGCCTTCTGCTTGTTTCTTTTCTTCTTTTGTCTTTGGTTAGGCATGGGACACGGCCAAGCTTGTGGCCGTGTCATGTGACACGGCCACTGGCTTGGCCGTGTCACTTGCCAGTGTCAGCTTCTGTTCTTCATTTTTCCTTCTTTGCTTGGTTCTTTGGTTTTTACTCTTTGGGAGAGACACGGCCAGTGACTTGGGCGTGTCATCAGGCCGTGTCAGCTACTGCTTGATGATAATTTTGAGGGACACGGCAAGCTTGCTTTGGCTTTGCCATGTCTTCCTTGATTCAAGCTCTTTCTTCATTGTTTTAATCCTCCAAGGGAATTTTTCCACTTTAACCTAAAACAAACACTTAAAACAAACTTTAAACAAAAATCAAATGAAACATTAACTAAAAACACATAGAAATCATACTAAAAACAAGTATAAGAACACTCTTATCAAATACTCCACACTTAAATCCTTGCTTGTCCCTAAGCAAGGCTAAACTCAAAACAACTAAACACAAAATTTTTGTCAAGTTCAAGAGTTATAAAAATTGCATCAAGACTTCCCTATCCTTAAATCCGGAATCAATATTAAATCAAACAAAATCGATACCAATGCAATTAAGTGGCTTTCCATGCATAACCTATGCTGTCACTCCCTCACCAACTCTTAGAAAGTGTTTGATCAAGGTGGTGTTTACACTCATCATAATCAATGAAAGATTATTGCCATAGGCTTACTTATCTATCAAATTTCCACCACTTAATTTCAATCAAGCATCAATCAAAAGGTCTTTTATTGGGTTGTAATGGGGCTAGGGTAGAGGCATGGCATTTAGGAAATGTGAGCTTAATCATTAAGTTCAAGAGCACTTCAAGAATGAAGTAACCGATCATATAAATAACCCAACGATCCCAAAATCTCCTTCCTCTTATCTATCCCTTGACATTTAAAGAACTTTTCAAGGGAACTCACTTATTACATCTCGTAACATATTCCAACCCTTTTCTTTCAAGAACAACAATTATTTTTATTTTTCTTCTTTTTATTTGATTTTGATACTTTTTTTAAGCTTTGAAATCTTAAACCTACTAAATTTAACCCCACAGTTAATTCAACACAACACTTGGTCATAAACGCTCTTAAAATGCTCTTGACCTAATGAAAGGGTAAGAGTTAAAACAACAAGGTTCAAGGCTGATAGTGTTGCGAAAAATAAAGAAAAGGAAAAATGAAATAGGATCAAAATTGGCTAACTAAGGTTAAAAATAGGGTTGGTTGTGAGCGGGGATTTTCACCACCACTCCCGGTGGAATGCTTCTTGCTACTTCGACACTGTTTAGGCTAGGGGCCTTAGAGAACACGGACCTAAGTCCGAAGAAAAAGGAGTCGCCACCCAGACGGGCCGAGAAAAAGAAAGGGGTGGATGACTCGATTCCTAAGGAATCCCCAACCCCTTAATGGGTTTGAAAAGTTGGGTACGTGTGGGGAAGGTGAGAAATGGCCCAGCACCCCCACAACGCCCGGTTCATTGGAACCGGCCTCCTTTTCAGGCCTTAATATTATAAAATTCTTAAATATAATAACATTATCCATACTACACACAATAAAAAGAAAGCATCATTATATTAAAATCAAAGTAATGTCCAAACAAAACAAAACAAATAAATGGACACCCATCCAAGGATGGAAACATGTCCTTACATCACATGCCTAGATAGGACACCCACCAAAAGGTAGAAACATGCCCTTTACATAAGTTCTAAAATAGAAAAGTAAATTAAATTACATGATGTTTAAATAATGAGGTACCCACCAAGTGGAAACATACCTCTTACAACTTTTGGAAATCTAAATTAATTGATAAAAGTAAATAATCATCCATAAATAAATCATTCATCAAAAGTATTTAAATATCAATAAAATAAACATCTATCCATGATAAATTAAATAAATCAAGTATTGAAATTAAATAAATTATAGCATAAGAGATAAATCAAAGCAAAATCAAATATGGAATTGAATAAAGCAAATAAAGGTTCAATTATAGCTACTGTGACTTTTTATGGAATTAAAATAGATTAGGGTTTTATGTTTAAAAAGGTTGGTAAGACTCTTTGATTAACCAAGTTAAGGCTTGAATGATGAAATCATGAAACTAGGGTTTTAAATACCTTAAAATACTTTAATTTATGATTTTTGGTTTATTGAACTTTAAACTACTGTGTAATTTTTGAGTTTTTGTGTTTTTATGTTTTTTAATGTTTTAAAAGGATTAGGGTTCATAAAAATTATGGTTTAAGGTTTTAAAAGGATTAGGGTTTATTATTTTAGGTTTAAAAGTTAAATTTTGGATTTTAGGCTTTAAAATTAGGGTTCTCGGGTAAAAGATAATTTTTAGGGTTTTATAAATCAATTTGATATTCTATGAAGTTTTGTGAATTTAAACAAATGAATTGAAGTTTTTATAAGTAGAAAAGATGTTTTTTAAGGTTTTTTGAATGAAATAGAACCTACTTTAAAAATTTGAAAGAAACAGAATTTGAATTTGGTTTTGTAGAAAAATATGTTCAATTAAAGTTTCAAGATTTTTAAGAAGAAAAAATAACAATTTTAAGTCTTTTTAGAAAAGAAGGTCACATTTTAGTGTTTTAACTTTGGAGGAATTAAACTAAAGTTCTAAAGTTTTTGATTTAGAGAAACCCTAATTCCATAATTTAGCTACTGTGTAACATAAATCAATTAAGGAAAATCACTTACCTTCTTTTGTTGATTCTTCCAAAAATAATTCTTCTTGGATGAACTAGCTCCAAAGACAAGCCTTTATTGCCTTTGGAATCCCTTTAATCGTGATGCTGCTGTCCAGAAAAGATTTAAATTGAGTTTCTTTTTTTCTTTCCTTGATTTGGTTTCAAACTTTCCAAACTCCCTTTGGATTTCCTCTCTCTCGGCCACCCCCTTTTTTCTATGGCTTTGGTCCTTATTTATAATGGTTTAAGGTTATTTATTCCTAATTAATTAAGGTAAGTAATATTAATAAAAAAAGTTAAAACCTAATTGAATTAGGTTTCAAAAATTTGGGTCGAAAAATTTTGCGCTGGCAAAAACTGTGGCAGCGGGCCTGTGGCTGGGGCCAGTGGGCGTGCCAGCTCGCAGGAAATTCCTGCGGGAAGTTATTTCGCCCGCAGGAATTTTCTGCAGGTAAAATAACTCGCCCCGCAGGAAGTTATTTTGCCCGTAGGCCTGCGGGTGAGCTGCTGCTGGGCCGATGGGCCCGCGCAACCACTTTTCGTTGCCGATTTTTTTTTCCGACTCCGATTTTTATTTTTTTTTATTTTTTGATTTTTATTTGTTTATTTTTTTATTAATAAAAATTAGATAATAAAGCAAAAACTATTTAATTAAAATTATTTTGGACCAATTAGACAACAAAAATCATTTTGGACTAAATAAAGCATATTGGATCGGATTGGGTAAAAAATTAAGGGTCTGCAGTTTGCCCCCTTCTTGATTGATTTGAAACCTTAGTGAAAGAGAGTGAAAAGCAATAAGACTTAATTTTTGATGTTTTGGGTTCTGGACCTGAGAGATTTGTACACTCGATCCTAAACTAGATTTGGATACTCGATCCTAAATCGGATTTGGATACTCGATCTTAAATCGGATTTGGATACTCGATCCTAAATTGGATTTGGATACTCGATCCTAACTGGATTCGGACACTCAATCCTAACTGGATTTGGATACTCGATCCTAAACTGGCTTTGGATACTGGATCCTAAACTAGATTGGGATACTCAATCCTATGCTGGATTTGGATACTCGATCCTATGCTGGATTTGGATACTCGATCCTAAACTGGCTTTGGATACTCGATCCTAAACTGGATTGGGATACTCGATCCTAAGCTAGATTTGGATACTCGATCCTAAACTGGATTTGGATACTCGATCCTAACTTGGATTTGGATACTCGATCCTAAATCGAATTTGGATACTCGATCCTAAATTTGATTGGGATACTCGATCCTAACTTGATTTGGATACTCGATCCTAAACTTGATTGGGATACTCGAACCTAAACTGGATTGGGATACTCGATCCTAAATTGGATTTGGATACTCGATCCTAAGCTGGATTCGGATACTCGATCCTAAACTTGATTGGGATAATCGATTCTAAATGGATTTGGATACTCGATCCGAAATTGGGTACTTTGACTTGAGATTTGAATTGATTTTGATTTAATTTGGGTACTTGGACCCGAGATTAGATTTGATTTGGGTACTTGGACTCGAGAATGGGTACTTGGACCCAAGAATGAATTTGACTAACCTTTTATTAGTTGAGAAGTCTGACTGCTCCGGCTGTTCTATGCATTGTGATTCTTCACCCTCAGAATGGATCTTCATCCTTGGAGATTGGGTCTTCACCCTTGCAAATGAATCTTCATCTTTTGACATCGAGTCTTTACCCTTGAAAAACGGATCTTTGTTTTTTGAGATCGGGTCTTCACCCTTGCAAATGGATCTTCATCCTTTGAGATTGGGTCTTTACCCTTGAAACATGGATCTTTATCCATTGGAGGTCGGGTCTTTACCCTGGCTTTAGCTCTTTTAGCTGGATTGGTCTTTTGCCTTTTGCACCTTCATTCTTTTGAGAGTTCTATTTGTTCCATTCTTTTGTTCTTACTTTTTGCAAAGATTTAGCTATTTTTAATTGGACCTTATATCCTCTCCCTGCCTCCTTGTGCGGCAAAATATTCATAAGTGAGTTTAAAGATATTTGGTATATAAACCCAAAAAATTGAAAAGGAAAAACTTTGCCCCCTGTGTAGGCTCAAACCAAAGATTTTTTTTCATGCAAGCTTTGATTGATGTTTTTGCCGTCTTGTTCTTCGCATAAGCATGCATTTCTTCTCTTTGCTAAATTACTGGAACTTTCACTAGTAATGGGCCTTTCATGCCCCCCCTGATGTGACATCTTCTTTTGATTCTTTACTTCGCAGGGTGTTTGCTATTCATTTTGACAAGGAATAGACAACACAAGACAAGAAAGTGCGATGTGATATGCTCATGTATGCATGATATGCATGAATAATACTTATAGTTGTTCCATCGACTCACAGACCGAGGTGATCAACAGAAGTGTTCTCATTGGTTCCTTTTTGACACTCGTTCAAGTCTTGCATTGGAATGATCGAAAGCTTTGCATTTGTGGCTTTTATCTTCTATATGTTGAGAACATGAGTGGTAGAGACCCCTAATGGTAGAGTCAGGGATGCATCCATTTTGAATTATGTTTCAGCATGTCAATTGGCAGCTTGCCAATAATCATTTCCTTTGCCCAATATGTCCTTTGGAGATTCAACATACTTCCCTTAACTTGAAGGCTTTGTATGACAAAACATTTTTTTTTGAATTTTAATTTTGAAATCAAATATTGGCTTTGCCAAATTAATGTCAATGTACCTCAGGACTTGATTTTTCCAAATTAACATATCTATGACATGACAACCCTAGTTACCGTACTTAACTCGGGAATCATTTCTATTTAAGCAAGAACTGTTGCACTTCAGATAGGCACATACACATTACTTGGCCAAAGGTCTCATTTGAGTTTAGATATTGTCTATCTCATATGTATGCTTATTCAAACTATCTCCCCTAATAGACTTTTCCTACCAAGAGAGATCAACAGGTCTTTGATTGGCTTGAAATGGGGTTTATAAGGGACATGGGTTAAATGAAGGCCATTTTGAGATAGGAGCTGGTGTGACACAATGGACAAACCCTCACACTATAAATTTCTTGTTTGAATTTTAGGCAGCTTGGAGGCAATCTTTTCTAGGCTCCAAATTCTTTCTATCTTCTTTGCATCAATCTGGATCTTGATTGGGACAGTCTTTGCCCTTGCAAAAAGTTTGGTACCCAAAATTGTTTCCTTTTCTTCTTCTCCCTTTTCTTTATTTCTCTTACTCTTCCCTTTCATTTTGTCCTTCTTCCTTATAGGACTGTCAAGTACAAAACTTTCAAGAATTGGATGGTCTTTCTCCTTTTCCTCTGATTTTGATTGAATCCTTGGTTGGGTTGGACTAATTCAAGTCAATCCATAAATGGAAGCCGTTTGTTATCTTAGGTAAAAGAGAACTCAGTTGGCTTTTTGAACCACCTTTTTAGATTTTATCTTTCTTTCTTTTCTTTCTTTTTCTTTTTTTCTTTTTTTTCTTCTTTTTTTTCCTTTTTTTCTTTTCACTTTTTTTTTGGTTCTAGCTCTAAAAGAGTTGTCTCGTTTGTACTAGCTTGGGCTTCCAATAATGGATAAGTGGAGTAACATAAATCTTCTTTAATGGGGATAAATCATTTGTTACTCTGATATTGTCTTGATATATTGGAGATATTAGGAGAACTTCAACTACCCTTAAGGTTTTGAGAACATCAACTATCCTTATCAACTACCCTTATGGTCTTGAGAACTTCAACTATCTTCATAGTCTTGACTATTCATTTCTTTCTTTGATCTTCTTGCCTTTTCACCTTTGTGATCATAAGACTTGTCAAAAGTATCACAACAGCTCAAGGTAGGTTATTGAGGTTATATGCCAATGAAAAGAAAGCTAAAATTTTATGAAGGCTCAAAGGGACAACTAAGGATTGATATTTAATAGGGTGGATACTAGTTGTTGGCTTATCAAACAATGCATAAATCATTTCTCCCTTAAATAAGCAGAGTTCAATTTCACCTCAAAAATTTGTCAAAGCATGTTCTAAGACTGACTAAGACCTGGACAAAGATAATTATGCAGGAGCCCTCTCTAAGTAAGCATACACAACTCAATGCTATAGAGCAATTCCCTCTTCTAGTAAAGTCATTCGAGTCATGATTCCTAGACACATTAATTTATAAACATCAAGGTAAATTCCTCATTGGTTGAGCACCAAAATGAACAAAGACTAATAAAAATTTATGATAAAAATAATTTATTCAAACAAATTTAAATTTGAAAAACACAATAGTTCTAAAATATTAAAGAAAGTAAGATTGAAAAGCAACATTCAAGCTAAGGAAAGTTCATTGAGTTAGGCTTCTTTTCCTTTCACATCTTCAATATCCCCATCTTGAAAGGATGATAAAACAAAATCTTCTTCCAATCCTTTTCCCACCATGAAGGTTGCCGGTGGAGGTACTCTATTGAACCTTGGTAATAGATTGTCTTTGGTGTTGGGCTTATTCGGCTCGGGTAGTTTGCTACTATCGATTAGGTCTTGAATCTCATGCCTTAAACAAGCACATTTATCTGTTTCATGCCGTCGCATTTGATGAAATTGACAGAAGGCCTCGGCATTGAAGTTTGGTGGCAGTGGATTATGTAGAGGTTGAGGAGCTAACGGTTGTAACAACCCTTTCTTTTGCAGCTTGCTAAAAACCCAAGATAGAGGATTCCCCAATTCTGAAATTTGTCTTTTATTCCCTTGACCAATTACATTAACATCAACTTCTTTTTGTGTGCTTTGATTGTTAGGTTGGTTGTTCCCTTTCTCATTCCTTCTTATTGAAAAGCGATTCTTCTCCCTTTCCCATTCTTCAATTTGTAGACCAGCTTCGAGAAGATCTTTGAAGTCCCTTATAAGGGTGTGAGACATCCTTTCGCGGAGATTGGGCAGGACACCTCTCACTATCATCCTTATTTGATCAGATTCATCGGGACTTTTCTTGATCAAAGCAGCCTTGTTTCTCCATCTCTTGACATAATCTACCAAATTCTCATTCGGTCTTTGCCTAATGGACTCCACTTCCATCAAGGTAACTTCCAACTCAATATTATATCCATATTGTTGGATGAAGGCTTTGTAAAGTAGATCCCAACTCTTTTGTGTTCCATCATCTAAGGTATTGAACCAATTTTGGACAGCAGGATCCAATGAGAGCATGAAGTACCTTAGAGTTTGAGCCTTAGTAGCTCGGGCAGACTGCATGGCAGTGATATATTGCTTCACATGGAGATGAGGATTTCCAGTGCCATTTTACCTTGCAAAAGATGGCATCTTGAACTTGTACGGGACTTCTTCATCTAGCTTAAACAATTTGTCGATCTCGGACACCTCTTCAGTTTTCAATTTCTTCTCAAATTTCTTTTCTAAATCAGCTATCATCTTTTCAACATTGGATGTTTCGGTCTTTTCAATAGTTGCCTTCTCAACAACCTTTGGCTCCTTTTTATCTTGAAGATCTTGGTAGTATTGAGCCCAATCATCATCATCAATGATCACCTTCTCATCATCACAAGCCACTTCATTAACTTTCATCTTCCCTTTGTCCTTTGGCTTCTTAGTGCTAGCAGAAGCCTCGGCATGATTCTCTAAGATTGCAGTCAATTGGTTCCTCATGGTCTCAGCTAGGGTCTCTTTTATTTCTTCCATCTTGGCATTGAGGGCTTCATCCACCATTCTTTGAATTTGTTCGGGCTCTATTGTTCTTGGTGAGTAAGTGATTGAGTCGTTGCTAGATATCTCGTCTCCGGCGTAAGTCAGATTGTTGTAAGCTTTTGAACTTTCATAATCCAGGGCTGTGAGCCAGAGAGGACCAATGATATGAGATGCAAATGTATGCATGTATGCATGTATGCACAAACAATAGACAATCAAGGACAAATTAGGACGTTCCTTCCAACCTTATAACATCCACACATGAATGGCGAGTCTCTTTTCCTAGGTATATGGTTAACAAAATACCAACATGGGGTATCTTGCCTTCAAATAATTCCCTCAGACGTTTCAACCAATAGTTATATTTTTGAAAATGGAAATCAATCATGATAATTCCCATTAATTAGGTTTTAATCCATTCAACCAACTAAATTAGCTTTTATGCTATGTTGGATTAAAACGAAATTAGGAGGTTTATTATGAGTAGATTTCTCACTTGAAAAGAGTAACTAATGCCAAAACAAGCCCATGGTTAATTTATTCTTAGTGTAAACTAGGCCCACAATTGATTTTTGGTATTTCATAATTGACCTAATTATTTTTGCAAGCTCTTTATAAAAAATGGTTGGGTGAAAATAGTTTTGTTTCTAAGCCCATTGTAAAAGATTTTAGAAAAATGGATTTTAGGCTTAGTATTTGGGCCATGTGCCAAAGAATTTTTGTTTTTAGAAAAGTCTTATGTCCAAAACCATCTTGAAAAATTTTGAAAATAGTTTTGGTCTTTTGGATTTTAGAGAAAAGTTTATTTTGAGCTTACAATATACTTAGGTCATATTAGAAAAAAGAACAAGCCAAATAAGCCATGATTTAGACTAAGATAAACTAACCATAGTCAAACAACATGCATTTGGGGTAAAACCTATGGAAAGTAACTAGGCCAATTACATGAGCTTTAGTCTTTGGGTTAAAAGGCTTAGGTTCCCACAGCAAGTATATACCAAATGGTACGAGGCTATGAGTGGTTATGCCATGCTCGATCTCCATACCTTGAGTGAAAGTATGGTATCCCTTACATAACATAACATGGGTAACACGGGTGTCCTAACTCACGCACACGATGCAAACTAATATGATGCAATGGATAAAATCATTATAAGAAAGAATAGAATAATAGAAAGACCAACGGAATCAACTTCTCTTATCCCTAGTGGAGTCGCCACTATGAGTGGGGATTTTCGCCCCCACTCCCGGTGGAATGGTTCTTGTGACTTCGGCACTGTTTAGGCTCGGAGCCTTAGAGAACACGGACCTAAGTCCCGAGAAAATGGAGTCGCCACCCGGACTGGCCAGGAAAAAGAAAGGGGTGGATGACTCAATTCCTATGGAATCCCCAACCCCTTAATGGGTTCGGAACGTTGGGTACATGTGGGGAAGGTGAGAAATGGTCCAACACCCCCACAACGCCCAGTTCATTGGAACCAGCCTCCTTTACAGGCCTTAATATTATAAAATTCTTAAATATAATAACATTATCCATACTACACACAATAAAAAGAAAGCATCATTATATTAAAATCAAAGCAGTGTCCAAACAAAACAAAACAAATAAATGGACACCCATCCATGGATGGAAACATGTCCTTACATCACATGCCTAGATAGGACACCCACCAAAAGGTAGAAACATGCCCTTTACATAAGTTCTAAAATAGAAAAGCAAATTAAATTACATGATGTTTAAATAATGAGGTACCCACCAAGTGGAAACATACCTCTTACAACTTTTGGAAATCTAAATTAATTGATAAAAGTAAATAATCATCCATAAATAAATCATTCATCAAAAGTATTTAAATATCAATAAAATAAACATCCATCCATGATAAATTAAATAAATCAAGTATTGAAATTAAATAAATTATAGCATAAGAGATAAATCAAAGCAAAATCAAATATGGAATTGAATAAAGCAAATAAAGGTTCAATTATAGCTACTGTGACTTTTTATGGAATTAAAATAGATTAGGGTTTTATGTTTTAAAAGGTTGGTAAGACTCTTTGATTAACCAAATTAAGGTTTGAATGGTGAAATCATGAAACTAGGGTTTTAAATACCTTAAAATACTTTAATTTGTGATTTTTTGGTTTATTGAACTTTAAGTTGTTGTGTAATTTTTGAGTTTTTGAGTTTTTATGTTTTTTAATGTTTTAAAAAGATTAGGGTTCATAAAAATTATGGTTTAAGGTTTTAAAAGGATTAGGATTTGTTATTTTAGGTTTAAAATTTGAATTTTGGATTTTAGGCTTTAAAAATAGGGTTCTCGGATAAAAGATAATTTTTAGGATTTTAGAAATCAATTTGATATTCTATGAAGTTTTGTGAATTTAAACAAATGAATTGAAGTTTTTATAAGTAGAAAAGATGTTTTTTAAGGTTTTTTTTGAATGAAATAGAACCTACTTTAAAAATTTGAAAGAAACATAATTTGATTTTGGTTTTGTAGAAAAATATGTTCAATTAAAGTTTCAAGATTTTTAAGAAGAAAAAATAACAATTTTAAGTCTTTTTAAAAAAGAAGGTCACGTTTTAGTGTTTTAACTTTGGAGGAATTAAACTAAAGTTCTAAATTTTTTGATTTAGAGAAACCCTAATTCCATAATTTAGCTACTGTGTTACATAAATCAATTAAGGAAAATCACTTACCTTCTTTTGTTGATTCTTCCAAAAATAATTCTTCTCGGATAAACTAGCTCCAAAGACAAGCCTTTGTTGCCTTTGGAATCCCTTTAATCGTGATGCTACTGTCCAGATAAGATTTAAATTGAGTTTCTTCTTTTCCTTCCTTGATTTGGTTTCAAACTTTCCAAACTCCCTTTGGATTTCCTCTCTCTAGGCCACCTCCTTTTTTCTATGCCCTTGGTCCTTATTTATAATGGTTTAAGGTTATTTATTTCTAATTAATTAATGTAAGTAATATTAATAAAAAGAATTAAAACCTAATTGGATTAGGTTTCAAAAATTTGGGTCGAAAAATTTTGCGCTGGCAAAAACTGTGGCAGTGGGCCCGTGGTTGGGGCCAGTGGGCGTGCCAGCCCGCAGGAAATTCCTGCGGGAAGTTATT
The DNA here is from genome assembly GCA_947685225.1 of Garcia nutans. Taxonomy (NCBI): domain Eukaryota; kingdom Viridiplantae; phylum Streptophyta; class Magnoliopsida; order Malpighiales; family Euphorbiaceae; genus Garcia; species Garcia nutans. The sequence continues at coordinate 9,466,384 of CANTUV010000013.1, forward strand.
TCACCCTCAGGAATTTCCTGCGGGCAAAATGACTCACCCTACAGGAAGTTATTTCGCCCGCGGGTGAGCTGCTGCTGGGCCGACGGGCCCGCGCGACCACTTTTTGCTGCTGGTTTTTTTTCGACTCTGATTTTTATTTTTATTTTTATTTTTTGATTTTGATTTGTTTATTTTTATTTTTTATTAATAAAAATTAGATAATAAAGAAAAAACTATTTAATTAAAATTATTTTTGACCAATTAGACAACAAAAATCATTTTTGACTAAATAAAGCATATTGGATCGGATTGGGTCAAAAATTAAGGGTCTACATTGGTCTTTTTAAGCCAAAGTGGGTTCACCTAATTGCCATAATCATCTTGATGCCAATTTGAAATTTTTATGTAATCTTAAAATGTATGTCAAAGCAAGTTTTAGTAAGTCATCAATCAAAGATGTTCACCCACAACAAGAATAATCAGTTGATGGCTCAATTCCTCACTAGGTTGATGGTGATGCAAAGAAAAACCAACAAAATTGACAATAAGCACCAATTCTACTCAATTATCAAATTCATTCTTCAAAAATTCAAAGGTCATCAATCAACAATATTTATAACAATTTAACTTTCCAAAATTCATTTATTTAAAGAAAAACAAGAAAAACATTACTAAACTTAAACTAAAACAAGTAAAAATAAAAACACAAAATACAATATGCACCCCACACTTAAAATTTCACATTGTCCTTAATGTGAGCATGCATACACTAAAAGAGACTTTAGAAGAAACCTGATTTCCATCGCTCCCATATGCGATATGTAGGGCTTCTTCCACCCATAATGCAATTGAAGTTCATGATTGAGAGGATGGACATCATGCAACTTTGAATTGTGCCCAATGTATTGCAAAGCCTAGGTAGCAGCCTTAGATGAGCAATTGGCCAATGAGAATATATGAAAGCTGTCATGGGGTGATCCTCCAATGCTACAGGGACTTGGTAAGAATGTTCTTTAGTATGCAACATGGTTATATTCATTTTTTTCTCTTCCTCGCTCCCGAAAATGGGAGGGATGATCATTGGTTGCATATTGTTCTCCCCAACTAAAATGAATTCTAAGATATTTGGGGTCTTTTGAAGTTCAACCAAGTTTGGTTGAATCTCATTCTCATCCTCTTTAGCAAATTGAAGTTTCATCTCAGCAACCTCATCGTTTAATAGTAATTTGCTCTCCTCAATTTCTAGATTGGAAATATTAGGCTCTACTTCTAAGGTTGTGGCTACCCTAAGCTCATCTACACTATCTTCATTATGGGGCATGTCGTAGAGTTCTGGAATATGCATACCTGGTTTCTCTTCCTCCAGCATACATGGGAATGAGATTGATGGCATAAAAGGATTTGGAGGTTCATACAATTATGTCCAAATTGATGCTTCCAAATTCTCTTCCTCCTTTGTTCGATTCAACTCCTCTATGTCGGGTTGGATTTCCTCGCCATTTTCTTCTTGATTGGTCCCTGCATCAATCACAAAATTGTTATATTTTATCTGTTCATTCCTCAAATTTGTGATTACCTCAATTTGCTCCAATTGGCTAGGGGACTCCTCCTTTTGGTGTGCTTGGGGTTGATTTGCCAGCTGCTCCTCTAGAGCATCCAATATCCTCTGTGTTTCTTACAAAGATTCAGACCTTAACTCATCCTCCAAAGTGGGTTCCTTAAGGTGATCTTGATTCATTGTGAGTTTTTGAATATAGGCATTTAACTTATCCTCCAATATGGATTCCTCAAGGTGGTCTTGGTCTGAGAATTGTTCTTGAAAGTAAGAACTTCTTTGGCAAGGTTTAAAATTTTGTTGAGGTGGAATGCATTGCTGATTTTCCCAATAAAAATTAGGGTGGCTTTCCCAGCTTGGATTGTAAGAATTGGAATATGGGTCATTACCACCCATTTGCTGGAAACTTTGGTAACCATATTCTTCTTCGTGCCAATCTTGGTATCTTTGGAAACCAAATGAACATGTATTGGCACTATGCCCTACATTTCCACATGTTGTACCATTTGGTGGGCTTTCCTGGCTTGCAATTAGCCTATCAACTTTATTTGTTAAATTTGCGAGTTGCCATGCAAGCTCAGAATAACAGCGCCCATCATAAACTTCTCCGTTCCTTAATAACTGCATCTTTACAAAAGGCATTCAGCTATTTAAAGAAAAACGAACAAACAAACAAACACATTCAAACACATCAAACAAACAAATTTACAGAAAATAAACAAACAATTCAAAGAAAAACACACAAATAATTTACAGAAAATAAACAAACATTCTTGATAAAAATAAAACTAAATCAACAGTCTTAATTATATTACTAGTATTGAAACCATTGTCCCCGACTGCGGCGCCAAAAACATGGTGCGTGCCGCTATGCTATAGCAATTACCGCAAGTGCACGGGTCGTCCAAGTAATAAAGTAGTGAGTGAAGTATCATTCCACTGAGGACAAGGCCAAGCACTAGTGCAAATCTTAACTGTTGTTTAGCAAATTAATATTTTTGTGTGTTTTATAATTAAAGACAACTAATTTAAATAAATGAACATAAAGATAAATTGTGTGCTGTGTAAAAAGGATTGATGATAATGATACTATCTAGATATTGAATTCCCCTAGCCTCATCAATTACATTACATGATAGAGTTGAATTGGCATTCCTCTAACTTAGACTAAAACTTCTCTCGAGTGAATTAATCCCTAATCACTAAGTAGAGTGCCGTGATCTCTTCTCAAAACACAATTAAATAGATCATGCATTAAGAACAAGGAACTATAAACCAAAGGATCTTGTAGGTCTATCTCTAGCACCCCAATCAATCCTCAACCCTTATGAGTAATCAATTCATATCAAGCTTTCTCAAGTCAATAATATGAAAATGGCAACCAATCAATAAGCATGCTATCATCAATTGGCAATAATCATTAAGCATCATAAGAATAAAACAACTCAATCAATTAAAAGTATCCAATCATACAAATAAGCTAGGATTCATTAACATCTAGATAGAGAATGATTTAGTTCATGTTCAATACACTTAATACAATCAACAACAACAATAACATTAAAATGAATTAAAAGGAGAAAATAGAAAAACCCTTTCAATGTAGCTTCTTGAATCTTCAGGAGCTGCCAATGGAAGGTGCAGATGTTGGAGAGGATGGAAATGGAGGATGAAGATGAAGAGTCAAGGAAAGTGTCACTCCCTCCTTGCCCAAAATGTGTATGCACAGCCTCCTCCTCTCAAACCTCTCTTCTCTGCCTCTGTTCTCTCCTTCCTGCACAAAACTCCAGCCCTCTGCAGAAGCTTTTCAGCTCCTCCAAAAACTCCCTCTTCTTCTCTTTTTTTCCCTCCAAAGCTCAAGTCAATCTTCCAACTCACTTCCAACTCACCTTGTCTCCCATATTCCCTTTGTTCAATCTTTCTTTTCCTCAAATTAGGCAGCCTTTTCCTTTCTTTTTTCTTTCTTTTGACAAAAGCAATTGGTTTGTCTCCCACTTGTTCCTCAATTCGTGCAAAAGAGTCAAGGTTTTCTTAGGTGACATGGCCAAGCCATGAGTGGCTTGCCCGTGTCTCTCATTTCCCCTTGGGACACGACCAAGCTAGGTGGCCGTGTCCACCACTGCCTTATTTCCTTTCTTTCTTTTCTCTTTGGTTTCATGGGGTGACACGGCCAAGCTCCTGGCCGTGTCACCTGGGTGTGTTGCCTTCTGCTTGTTTCTTTTCTTCTTTTGTCTTTGGTTAGGCATGGGACACGGCCAAGCTTGTGGCCGTGTCACTTGCTAGTGTCAGCTTCTGTTCTTCATTTTTCCTTCTTTGCTTGGTTCTTTGGTTTTTACTCTTTGGGAGAGACACGGCCAGTGACTTGGGTGTGTCACTTGGCCATGTCAGCTACTGTTTGATGATAATTTTGAGGGACACGGCCAAGCTTGCTTTGGCTTGGCCATGTCTTGCTTTATTCAAGCTCTTTCTTTATTGTTTTGATCCTCCAAGGGAATTTTTCCACTTTAACCTAAAACAAACACTTTAAACAAACTTTAAACAAAAATCAAATGAAACATTAACTAAAAACACATAAAAATCATACTAAAAACAAGTATAAAAACACTCTTATCAATCATCCATCACAATCATACATTAACAAATTAAATGATCAAATCTAGGTTTTAATATTACATTGAACAATATATATGTAAAACTAAGGTAAATCTAGGTTTTAATATTACATTAACATTTTAAAACTAGTTGTCTCATACATTTCACCGGGAGTAGGGGCAAATTTCTCCGTTCATAGTGGCGAATCCACTGGAGATAAGAGATATTGATTTTGAGTGCCCAATTTTGATTTGGTTTGGACATTAGATATTATTCAAAGGGCATGTTTCCATCTTATATATCTGCTTACTTTTGTGTTTATTTGAACATTTTCTAATTTTAATACAATGAATGTATATTTACCTTAATTTGCATGTAGTATGGATGATATTTTAATAAGTTAAGAATTTAATAATATTTAGACCTAAAAAGGAGGCTGGTTCCAATGAACCGGGCATTGTGGGGGTGTTGGGTCATTCTCACATTCCCCATGTGTACCTAACTTTTTGAACCCAATAGAAGGTTGGGATTCCTTAGGAATCGAGTCATCCACCCCTTTGTATTTTCTAGGCCCATCTGGGTGGCAAGTCCATTTTCTCCTAGTTTTGGCCCATTGTAGACCATTAATTTTGACACAAATTAGTTTTAAGAAGCTTACCTTGTTATGTTATAATTTCAAAAAATCTAAACCTAATTTTAAAGCTCAAATATTAGATGGTCTAATTCATAAAAGCCCAAATTAAATTGTAAAATAAGTTTGGTCTAGAAATTGAAAATTATTCGACCGATTTGAGTCTGGACATGCCAAAATTGACATGAGCTAATTTGGATGCCCAAATCGACATGAGCCATGGCTCAAGCTCATATCAATTTGGACCTTCCGAATCGATATGGGTAGGCTCTATATCAATTTGGAACCATCAAATGGATATGAGTCCCTCCAAATTTGTGTTTTGACTAGCCATTTGATTTCCTAATCAACTTATAAGTCTTTTAAGAATCGGATTAGGTTTAAGGTTAATGTTTTTTTCTTATCATGATTAACACAGAGTAATGAGGAGGCACATACTTTAGGACTTTGAACTTCAGCAACAAAAATAAAAACTCTAGCTGCGAGCAATACAGGAAGGAGAGGCATAAACAAAGCAACTTTGAAAAACATACACAACAATGAAAGAGGTAAATATCAAAAATGTCTCGATTGCATTAAACCTCCATTAAGAAGTAAAAGTTAATTCAAGCAGTAAAGCTTGGTTTGTCTCTTTCAATTTGGTGGAGCCAACAATGAAGGTGTGTTATCTGTGCTTCATTCATTTATCATAGTAGATATATTTATCATAATTTCATACAATGATCTGCATGTTAATTTCACAGTAGCAATTTACAATACCATCATGTAGTAGCTCATTTAAATAAAATGTCCAGTAGTTAATAATTTTAGTAATATGATAATTTAGTCTAGTAGTCAAATAATAGTGGTTATGATTTTACACAATCCCTAAATTTAGTTTAAAACCCTAATTCATTTATTTTATGCCTTAGTTTAAAAATTAACTCATAGAGTTGTAGTTTGCATATTTTAATTTAGTCTTGTAATCCAAACCATATTATAAAACCCTAATTTTGCATGTTTAATTTTAATTTTGTTAGCAAAACCACTAATTCCATAGAAAAACTTATTCCGCAAATCGTTTACCTTTCGGGAGTGCTACCCCCTTGACCCCCACCCGTAAGCGCGACCCTCATCGTCACGCCCTATATTTCTTTAATAGATAATATTTAGATTTTTTTATCTTCTTTTTAATTATTCAGTTATCTTATATGTGTTGTATTATTTTTCCTTGCTTTACTCTTTTCCTTAGATTGATAAGTATTTTTAAAGGGAATTGTAAAGGATACGTTTCCACCTTTAGGTGGGTGTCCTATTTTTTTTTTATTTTCTTTATGAACATTTAAAGGTTGTAAGGGTATGTTTCCATTTATGGATGGGTACCCATGTTATTTTGTGATGTGTTGTTTTGTCTTATTTTATGAATGAATCTATTCTATTAAAAATTGCATGTAGTGTGAGCATGGATTTTCGCCCTCACTCCCGGTGGAATGGTTCTTGCGACTTCGGCACTGTTTAGGCTCAGGGCCTTAGAGAACACAAACCTAAGTCCGGAGAAAATGGAGTCGCCAGCTAGACAGGCCAGGAAAAAGAAAGGGGTGGATGACTCGATTCCTAAGGAATCCCCAACCCCCTAATGGGTTCAGAAAGTTGGGTACGTGTGGGCAAGGTGACAAATGGCCCAGCACCCCCACAATGCCCGGTTCATTGGAACCGGCCTCCTTTACTGGTCTCATTATTATAAAATTCTTAAATATAATAATATTATCCATATTACACGCAATAATTAAAATAAAGCATCGATATATTGAAAATCAAAACAATGTCCAAACAAAACAAATAAATTGACACCCATCCGAAGATGGAAACATGCCCTTACATAATCCATGCCTAAATAGGACACCCACCGAAAGGTAGAAACATGTCCTTTACATTGGTTCTAAAATAGAAAAGCAATTTAAATTCCATGATATTTAACTAATGAGGTACCCACCAAGTGGAAACATACCTCTTACAACATTTGGAAATCTAAATAAATCGATAAATATAAATAACCATTCATCATTAATAAATCATTCATCGAAGATATTAAACATCAATAGAAAGTAAACATCCATCCATGATAAATTAAATAAATCAAGCATTGAACTTAAATAAATCAACTAAGCATTGAAAATAAATTAAAGCATATAATAGACTGCATAATAAAAAATAAAATTAAATAAAGCAATTAAAGACACAAATTAGGGCTACTATTTCTATTTAAGATTCTTCAATTAATATTTAGGGTTTTGGAATTTATTGGTTTAGGCTACTATAAGTTTTAAGGGAATTGAAATGAATGAAAGCTTTATAATTTAAGAGATTAATGAGGTTCTTTGATTAACAAAATTAGGGTTTGATGGGTAAAATCATGAAATTAGGAAAATTTAAGTTTTAGATTAATTGGTTTTGGGTTTACTGTTTGTATTTTGAATAATCATAATAATGGAAGTAAAACATGAATATTTATAATGCATAAATAAATAATGACCCGAACCCATACGGCGGTCCCCCTAGCCAGTTAGCGGGCAGGGGTCAAGGGGGCAGAAGGATTAAGATTTTAGGGTTTAAGATTTAAAAAAATGGGTTTTGAAATTGGAAGAAACTAGTATTATTTTTAAAAGAATAATGCTTATTGTGTGTGAGCGGGGATTTTCGCCCCCACTCCCGGTGGAATGGTTCTTGTGACTTCGGCATTGTTTAGGCTCGGGGCATTAGAGATCACGGACCTAAGTCTAGAGAAAATACAGTCGCCACCCCGGACGGGCCAGGTAAAAGGAAGGGGTGGATGACTCGATTCCTAAGGAATCCCAACCCCTTAATGGGTTCAAAAAGTTGGGTACGTGTGGGGAAGGTGAGAAATGGCCCAGCACCCCCACAACGCCCGATTCATTGGAACCAGCCTCCTTTACAGGTCTTAATATTATAAAATTCTTAAATATAACAACATTATCCATATTACACACAATAATCAAAAGAAAGCATCAATATATTAAAATCAAAGCAATGTCCAAGCAAAACAAATAAATGGACACCCATCCAAGGATGGAAACATGTCCTTACATCACATGTCTAAATAGGACACCCACCGAAAGGTAGAAACATGTCCTTTACATAGGTTCTAAAATAGAAAAGCGAATTAAATTACATGATGTTTAACTAATGACGTACCCACCAAGTGGAAACATACCTCTTACAACTTTTGGAAATCTACTTTGACTTTTTATGGAATTAAAATAGATTAGGGTTTTATGTTTTAAAAGGTTGGTAAGACTCTTTGATTAACTAAATTAATATTTGAATGGTGAAATCATGAAACTAGGGTTTTAGACACTTTAAAATACTTTTGATTCATGGTTTTAAATGATGATTTCAAGCTACTGTGTAAATTTAAAATATTTATATTTTTATGGTTTTTAATGTTTTAAAGGATTAGAGCTTAGAAAAAATTAAGGTTTAAGGTTTTAAAGGAGTTAGAGTTTATTATTTTAGGTTTAGAAGTTGAATTAGGGTTTTAGGATTTAAAATTAGGGTCTCGGATGTTGAATTTGAATTAGGGTTTAGAAAGATAATTTGATGATTCCAAAAAAAAAGAAATTGAATTGCTCCTTTTCCTTCACTGATTTGGTTTCAAATTTTCAAGCTTCTGTTGGATTTTCGGCCTCCTCAAATTTCACTGCCTTTGGTCCTTATTTATAGTGGTTTGATATGGTTTTTTTTCTAATTAGTCACGGTATGTAATATTAATAAAAAAAAGAAACTGAAACCTAATTGAATTAGGTTTCGAAAAATTTGCGTCGGAAAAATTACGCTGCCGAAAAAAATTGCCACAGGAAAAACTACGCTGGCGAAAAAAATCTACAGCAGGAAATTGTGGCAGTGGGCGGGCTGCGGGAGACCAAATCCTGCGGCTAAAATGGGAAAGCTATTTCACCCACAGATTTTTTCTGCTGGCGAAATAGCTTGGGCGATGATTTTTTCGCCCACGGGCCCGTGCGATGATTTTTTCGTCGTCGATTTTTCCGACTCAGATTTTTATTTTTATTTTTTAACTTTTATTTTTATATTTTTTTATTAATAAAAATTAGATACTAAAGAAAAATTATTTAACAAAAATTATTTTGGACCAATTAGACAACAAAAATCATTTAGGACTAAATAAAACATATTGGACCGGACTCGGTCAAAAATTAAGGGTCTATAGTTTGCCCCCTACTTGAATGATCTGAAACTTAAGTGAAAGAGAGTGAAAAGCAATAAGACTTAATTTTTGAGATGGTGATTTAAATTTGTTTTAGGTACTTGGACCCGAGATTGAATTGATTTTGGGTACTTGGACCCGGGATTGGGTTGAATTTGATTTGGGTACTTGGACCCAAGATTTGATGGAATTTGGGTACTTAGACCCAGGATTGGGTACTTGGACCCGAGATTGATTTGATTTGGGTACTTAGACCTGAGATTAGATTTGATTTGGGTACTTGGACCCGAGATTGGGTGCTTGGACCCGAGATTGAATTGAATTCGATTTGGGTACTTGGGCCCAAGATTGGATGGAATTTGAGTACTTGGACCCAGGATTGGGTACTTGGACCTGAGATTGATTTGATTTGGGTACTTGGACCCAAGATTAGATTTGATTTGGGTACTTGGACCCGAGCTTGAATTGATTTGGGTACTTGGACCCAAGATTGGGTGCTTGGACCCGAGATTGTATTGAATTTGGTTTGGGTACATGAACCCATGATTAGATGGAATTTGGGTACTTGGACCCAGGATTGGGTACTTGGACCCAAGATTGATTTGATTTGGGTACTTGGACCCGAGATTAGATTGAATTTGGGTACTTGGACCCGAGATTGGGTACTTGGACCCAAGCTTGGATTAAATTTTGGGTTCTGGACCCGGTTCGAGTTCTAGACTCAAGGATAATTCTAGGTTTTGGACATAAGAAAAATTTGGGTTTTGGACCCGATTCGAGTTCTGGACTTAGGAAAGATTCTAGGTTCTGGACCTAAGGATAATTTGGGTTCTGGACCCGAGTTAAGTTCTGAACTTAAAAGAGATTCTAGGTTCTGGACCTAAGGGTAATTTGGGTTCTGGACCCGAGATAAGTTCTTGGACTTAATGGAGATTCTAGGTTCTGGACCTAAGGATAATTTGGGTTCTAGACCCGAGTTAAGTTCTAGACTTAAAAGAGATTTTAGGTTCTGGACCTAAGAAAAATTTGGGTTCTGGACTTAGAAAAGATTCTAGGTTCTGGACCTAAGGAAAATTTGGATTCTGGACCCGAGCTAAGTTCTTGGTCTTAGAAATAAATTCTAGGTTCTGGACCTAGGGGTAATTTGGGTTTTGGTCCGATATTGAATTTAATTTGGGTGCTTGGACCCGAGACTGAGTTTGACTAACCTTTTATCATTTGAGAAGTTTGAATTCTTCGGCTGTTTTATGCATTGTGATTCTTCACCATCAAAATGGATCTTCATCCTTTGAGATCGGGTCTTCACCCTTTAAAATGGATCTTCATCCTTGGCATCGGGTTTTCACCCTTTGAAAACGGATCTTCATCCTTTGGACTTCAGGTCTTCACCCTTGAAAGTGGATCTTCATCCTTTAAACTTCGGGTCTTCACCCTTTGAAATTGGATTTTCATCCTTGGAATCAGGTCTTCACCTTTGAAAAGTGGATCTTCATCTTTTAACATCGGGTCTTTACCCTTGAAACATGGATCTTCATCCTTTGAGATTGGGTCTTCATCCTTGAAAATGGATATTCATCCTTTGAGATTGGGTCTTCACCCTTGCAAATGGATCTTCATCCTTTGAAATTGGCTCTTCACCCTTGTAAGTGGATCTTCATCCTTTGAGATCAGGTCTTTACCCTTGAAAATGGATCGTTATCCATGGGAGGTAGGGTCTTTACCCTGGCTTCAGCTCTTTTAGTTGGATTGATCTTTTGTCTTTTGCATATTCATTCTTTTGGGAATTCTAATTTTCTCTTTTTTTTATTCCATTCTTTTTTGTTCTTCCTTTGCAAAAATTCAACTATTTTTAGTTGGCCCTCATATCTTCTCCTGCCCCCTGCGTGGCAAAATATTTGCAAGTGAGTTTGTAAATATTTGGTATATATACTAAAAAAATTGAAAAGGAGAAACTTTGCCCCCTGTGTAGGCTCAAGCCCATGATTTTTCTATGCGGACTATGATTGATGTTGTTGTTGTCTAGCTCTTCGTACAAGCATGCATTTCTTCTCTTTGAAAAATTACTAGAGCTTTCTCAAGCAATGAGCTTTCTATGCCTCCCTGATTTGATATCTTCTTTTGATTGCTTGCTGTTCATTTTGACAAGGAATAGACAACACAAGACAAGAAAGTGCGATGTGATATGCTCATGTATGCATGATATGCATGAATGATACTTACAGCAGTTTTATTGACTCACAGACTGAGGTGACCAGCAGAAGTGTTCTCATTGGTTCCTTTTAGATGCTCATTCAAGTTTTGCATTGGAATGATCGAAAGCTTTGCATTTGCGGCTTTTATCTTCAAGATGATGAAAACACAGCAGAGTCAGGGATGCATCCATTTCCAACTATGTTTCAGCATGTTGGTTGATAACTTCTTCATGACCTTGCCAATAATCATTCCCTTTGCCCAATGTGTCCTTTGGAGGTTCAATATACTTCCCTTAACTTGAAGGCTTTGTATGACAAAACATTTTTTTTTAAATTTTTTGTTGTTTTTTTTTTTGAATTTTTTGAATTTTAATTTTGAAATCAAATGTTGGCTTTGCCAAATTAATGTTATTGTACCTCAGGACTTGATTTTTCAAATTAACATATCTATAACATGACAACCCTAGTTACCATACTAAACACAAGAATTATTTCTATTTAAGCAAGAATTGTTGCACTTCAGATAGGCACATACACATTACTTGGCCAAAGGTCTCATTGAGTTTAAATACTGTCTATCTCTTATGCATGCTTATCCAAACTATCTCCACTAATAGACTCTACCTACTAAGAGAGATCAACAGGTCTTTGATAGGCTTGAAATGGGGTCTATGAGGAACCTGTTAAATGAAGGCCATTTTGAGATAGGAGTTGATGTGACATAATGGACAAACCCTCCCACTATAAATTTCTTGTTGGAACTTTAGATAGTTGGGAGCAATCTTTCTAAACTCCAAATTCATTCTATCTTTTTGGCATTAATCTGGATCTTGATTAGGACAGTCTTTGCCCTTGCAAAAAGTTTAAGACCCAAATTCGTTTCTTTTCTTCTTCTCCCTTTTCTTTCTTTATATTTTTCTTACTCCTCCCTTTCTTTGAGCATTTTATAATTTTGTCCTTCTTCCTTGTAGGACCGTCAAGTACAGAACTTTCAAGAACTGAATGGTGTTCCTTTTTTTCTCCAATTTTGATTGAATCTTTGGTTGGGTTGGACCAATTCAAATCAAACCATTCTTATAAACCAATTGGAAGCCTTTTGTTGTCTTAGGTCAAAGAGAACTCAGTTGGCTTTTTGAACCATTTTAAGTTTTCTTTCTTCTTTTTTTCTTTCTTTTTCTCTTTTTTCTTTTTCTTTTCTTTTGTCTTTTTTGTTTTCTTTTCTTCTCTTTTTTTTTGGTTCTAGCTCTGAAAGAGCTGTCTTGTTTGTACCAACTTGAGCTTCCAATAATGGATAAGTGGAGTAACATAAATCTTCTTTAATAGTGATAAATCATTTGTTACTCTGATGTTGATGTTGATATATTGGAGATATTAGGAAAACTTCAACTACCCTTATGGTATTGAGAACTTCAACCACCCTTATGGTTTTGAGAACTTCAACTAGCTTCATGGTCTTGAGAACTTCACCTATGATCTGGACTAATCATTATTTTCTTTGACCTTCTTGCCTCTTCACCATAGTGATCATAAGACTTGTCAAAAGTATCACAACAGCTCAGGGTAGGTTATTGGGGTTTGTAAGCCAATGAAAAGAAAGCTAAAATTTTATGAAGGCTCAAAGGGAAAACTAGGGATTGATATTTAATTGGGTAGATACTAGTTGTTGGCTAACCAAACAATGCCTAGATCATTTCTCTCTTAAATAAGCAGATTTCAATGTCGACTCAAAAGTTTGTCAAAGCACATTCTAAGACTGACTAGGACCTAGACAAAGGTAATTATGCAGGAGCCCTCTCTAAGTAAGCATACACAACTCAATGCTATAGAGCAATTCCCTCACCTAATAAAGTCATTCAAGTCATGATGCCTAGACACATTAATTTATGAATTATCAAGCTAGATTCCTCATTGGTTGAGCATCAAAATGAACAAAGACCAACAAAAATTTTGATGAAAATAATTTATTCAAGCAATTTTAAATTTGAAAAACAAGATTGTTCCAATTAAATATTAAAGAAAGTAAAATTGAAAAGCAACATTCAAGCTAAGGAATGTTTGTTGAGTTTAAGCTTCTTTTCCTTTCACATCTTCAATATTTCCATCTTGAAAGGAGGATAAGACAAAATCTTCTTCTAATCCTTTTCCCACCATGAAGGTTGTTGGTGGTGGCACCCTGTTGAACCTTGGAAATGGATTACCTTTGGTATTGGGCTTATCTGGATCAGGCAACTTGTCATTATCAATTAAATTCTGGATCTCATGCCTCAACTTCATACAATTGTCCGTTTCGAGTCCATGCCTTTGATGGAATTGGAAAAATGCATTAGTATCAAAGTTAGGTGGAAGAGGATTAGGCAAAGGACGAGGAGTCAAGGGTTGTAATAATCCCCTCTTTTGTAGCTTATTGAGAACCCTAGACAGTGGCTTCCCTAATTCTGAAAATTGCCTCATTCCTCCTTGACTAGTGGCATTAACATCAACTTCTTTTTGTGTGCTTTGATTGCCCGGTTGATAATTTCCTTTCTCATTCCTTCTTATTGAAAAACTATTTTTCTCCCTTTCCCACTCTTCAATTTGTAGACCAGCTTGGAGGAGATCTTTGAAGTCACGGATGAGTGTATGAGACATCCTTTCACGAAGACTTGGCAGGATGCCTCTCATGATCATCCTTATTTGATCAGATTCATCGGGCCTTTTCTTGAGCAAAGCAGCCTTGTTCCTCCATCTTTTCACAAAGTCAACAAAAATCTCATTTGGCCTTTGTCTTATGGACTCTATTTCCATTAAGGTAACTTCCATCTCGACATTATACCCATATTGTTTAATGAAGGCTTTGTAAAGCAGATCCCAACTCTTTTGTGTTCCATCATCTAAAGTATTGAACCAATTTTGGACAACAGGGTCCAATGAAAGCATGAAGTACCTTAGACTTTGAGCCTTAGTATCTCGGGCAGATTGCATAGCAGTGATATACTACTTCACATGGAGATGAGGATTTCCAGTGCCATTGTACTTTGCAAAGGATGGCATTTTGAACTTGTATGGAACTTCTTCATCTAGCTCAAATAATTTGTCAACCTCAGACATCTCTTCAATTTTCAGCTTCTTCTCAAATTTCTTTTCCAAATCAGCAATCATCTTGTCAATATCAGAAGTCTCGGTCTTTTCAATAGTTGCCTTCTCAATAACCTTTGGCTCCTTTTTGTCTTGAAGATCTTGGTAATATTGAGCCCAATCATCATCATCAATGATTACCTTATCATCATCAAAAGCTACTTCATCAACTTTAGTCTTTCCTTTGACTTTCTTGGTGCTAGCAAATGCTTCGGCATTGTTTCCTAAAATTGCTACTAGTTGATTCTTTATGGTCTCAGCCATAGCCTCATTTATTTCTTCCATCTTGGCATTGAGGGCATCATCCACCATTCTTTGAATTTTTTTCGGGATCCATTATTTTTGGTGTGCAAGTCATTGAGTCATTGCTAGATTCTTCACTTTCGGCGTAGGTCGGATTGTCGTAAGCTTTTGAACTTTCGTAATTCAGGGCTGTGAGCCAGAGAGGATTAATGATATGAGATGCAAATGTATGCATCTATGCACAAACAATCAACAAATATGGATAAATAGGATGTTCCTTCCAACCTTATAACATCCACACACGAATGGCGAGTCCCTTTTCCTAGGTATATGGTTAACAAAATACCAACATGGGGTACCTTGTTTTCAAATATTTCCCTCGGACGTTTCAACCAATAGTTATATTTTCAAAAATGGAAATCCATTCATAGCAATTCCCATTAATTAGGTTTTAATCCATTCAACCAACTATAGTAGCATTTATGCTATATTGGATTAAAACTAAATTCAAAGGTTTATTACAGATAGATTTCTCACTTGAAAAAGTAACTAATGATTCATGCCAAAAACAAGCCCATGGTTAATTTATTCTTAGTATAAACTAGGCCCACAATTGATTTTTGGTATTTCATAATTGACCTAAATATTTTTGCAAGCTCTTTGTAAGAAAAGGTTGAATAAAAGTAAGTTTATTTCTAAGCCCATTGTAAAAAGATTTTAGAAAAAATGGATTTTGGGCTTAGTATTTGGGCCATGGGCCAAAGAATTTTTTATTTGTTTTTAGAAAAGTCTTATGTCCAAAGACCATTTTGAAAAGTTTTGAAAATAGCTTTGGTCTTTTGGACTTTAGAGAAAAATTTCTTTTGACCTTACAATATACTTAGGTCATATTAGAAAAAGAACAAACCAAATAAGCCACGATTTAGATTAAGATAAACTAACCATAGTCAAACAACATGCATTTGGGGTAAAATCTAAGGAAAGTAACTAGGCCAATTACATGAGCTTTAGTCTTTGGGTAGAAAGGCTTAGGTTCCCATAGCAAGTATATACCAAACGGTACGAGGCTATGAGTAGTTATGCCATGCTCGATCTCCATACCTTGAGTGAAAGTATGGTATCCCTTACATAACATAACACGGGTAACATGGGCATCCTAACTCACGCACACGATGCAATCTAAGATGATGCAATGGATAATATCATTATAAGAAAGAATAAAATAATATAAAGACCAACGGAATCAACTTCTCTTATCCCCAGTGGAGTCACCACTGTGAGCGGGGATTTTTGCCCCCATTCCAGGTGGAATGGTTCTTGAGACTTCGGCACTGTTTAGGCTCGGGGCCTTAGAGAACACGGAGCTAAGTCCAGAGAAAATGAAGTCGCCACCCCAACGGGCCGGGAAAAAGAAAGGGGTGGATGACTCGATTCCTAAGGAATCGCCAACCTCCTAATGGGTTCGAAAAGTTGGGTACGTGTGAGGAAGGTGAGAAATGGCCTAGCACCCCCACAACGCCCGGTTCATTAGAACCGGCCTCCTTTACAGGTCTTAATATTATAAAATTCTTAAATATAACAACATTATCCATATTACACACAATAATTAAAAGAAAGCATTAATATATTAAAATCAAAGCAAGGTCCAAGCAAAACAAATAAATGGACACCCATCCAAGGATGAAAACATGTCCTTACATCACATGTCTAAATAGGACACCCACCGAAAGGTAGAAACATGTCCTTTACATAGGTTCTAAAATTGAAAGGAGAATTAATTACATGATGTTTAACTAATGAGGTACCCACCAAGTGGAAACATACCTCTTACAACTTTTAGAAATCTAAATTAATTGATAAAAGTAAATAATCATTCATTATAAATAAATCATTCATCAAAGGTATTAAATATCAATAGAAAGCAAACATCTATCCATGATAAATAAAATAAACCGAGCATTGAACTTACAGAAATTAAAGCATATAAAATAAATTAGAACATAATCAAATATGAAATTGAATAAAGCAAATAAAAGTCTAATTATAGCTATTATGACTTTTTATGGAATTAAAATAGATTAGGGTTTTATGTTTTAAAAGGTTGGTAAGACTCTTTGATTAACTAAATTAATATTTGAATAGTGAAATCATGAAACTAGGGTTTTAGACACTTTAAAATACTTTTGATTCATGGTTTTAAATGATGATTTCAAGCTACTGTGTAAATTTAAAATTTTTATGGTTTTATGGTTTTTAATGTTTTAAAGGATTAGGGCTTAGAAAAAAATTAAGGTTTAAGGTTTTAAAGGAGTTAGAGTTTATTATTTTAGGTTTAGAAATTGAATTAGGGTTTTAGGATTTAAAATTAGGGTCTTGGGTGATGAATTTGAATTTGGGTTTAGAAAGACAATTTGATGATTTCATGAGGTTTTATGAATTTAAACAAACGGATTAAAGTTTTTATAAATAGAAAAGATGTTTTTTATGGCTTTTTGGAAGAAACAAAACCTAGTTTAAACTTTTGAAGGAAACAGAATCAAATTTTGTTTTTGTTGAAAAATATGTTTATTTAAGGTGTTAAGATTTTGAAGAGGTAAAAATAACAATTTTAAGTCTTTTTGGAAAATAAAGTATCGTATTAGTGTTTTTAACTTTGGAAAAACTAAATTAAAGTTCTAAGGTTTTTTATTTGAAAACAAAATTTCATAGTTTATGCTATTGTGAAAAAATAAAACAAAAAAAAGAATTTAATACATACCTCCTTTTGTTGATTCTCCAAAAATAATTATTCTTGGATGAACAAGAACAAAGACAATTGCTGCCTTTGAATTGCTTAAATCGTGTCCCTACTATTCCAAAAAAAAAAAGAAATTGAATTGCTCCTTTTCCTTCAGTGATGTGGTTTCAAATTTTGAAGCTTCTGTTGGATTCTCGGCCTCCTCAAATTTCATTGCCTTTGGTTCTTATTTATAGTGGTTTGATATGATTTTTTCCTAATTAGTCACGGAAAGTAATATTAATAAATAAAAAAAAGAAACCAAAACCCAATTAAATTAGGTTTCGAAAAATTTGCGTCGGAAAAATTACGCTGCAGAAAAAAATGGCTCAAGAAAAAATGCGCTGGCAAAAAAAATTTGCTGCAGGAAATTGCGGTAGTGGGCGGGCTACCGGCGTCGCCCTCAGGAAAATCCTACTTGCTAAATGGGAAAGCTATTTTGCCCGCAGATTTTTTTCTGCGGGCGAAATGCCCACGGGCCTGCGCGATGATTTTTTCGTCGCCGATTTTTTCGACTCTGATTTTTATTTTTTGACTTTTATTTGTTTATTTTTATTTTTATTAACAAAAATTAGATAATAAAGCAAAAATTATTTAACAAAAATTATTTTTGACCAATTAGACAACAAAAATCATTTAGGACTAAATAAAATATATTGGACCAGACTAGGTCAAAAATTAAGGGTCTATGCTATGTGATTTTAGAAAGAAGGATTAATTAGGGTAAAGTTTTTGATACTTAAAAAAAATAAGGCTACTGACTTTTGGAATACAATTTAGGGTTTCGTAAATTCATAAAATAATTTAGGGTTTTTGGTGTCTTGGAAAATATATTTGGTTTTAAGATTTGTGAAAAAAGTTTAGAGTTTTATAAAGTTTTTGGGAATAAGCAAAATGGTTTAAGGTTTTTTGGAAACAAAAAAGTGACGAATTAAGGTCTTTTGGACATAAAAGAAATAAATTTAGGGTTCTTAGGGTTTAGAAGAAACAGAAAGTATTTTTAGGGTTTTTGAATTTTTAAAAGAAACAGAAGGAACTATTTAAGGTTCTAAAGTTTAGAAGAAAAAAAATAGGGTTATAAGGTTTTTAGAATCAAAAGAAAGAGTTTAATGATTCAAGCTACTGTAAAGAAAAAAGATTTGATATCCATACCTTCGTTTGTTGGTTCCAGCAAAAATTACTTCTTGGATGAACACGAACAAAGGCAAAGTGGCTGCCTTTGATGGATTGAATTGCTTGTTTGCTTCTCTTCTGTCAAAAAGTCAGATTGAATTCACTGCCATAAGGAATTTTTTAAAATCCAATTTCCTTTCAATGTTTTTCTCCTAAATTTCGATCCCCTAAAATTCCCCCCCCCCTTTGTGTTGTTTTTTATTGCTTATTTACAGAAGATTTTGATGATTAATTTCACTTGTTCACGGAATCTAATATTAATTAAGAAAAGGAAACTGAAACTGAATTACATTTGGTTTCAAAAAAATTTGTGTCGGAAAAATTTTGCTGGGGAAAAAAAACTGGTGCGAAAAAATTGCGCAGGGGGTAGCAGGCTGCGGCGGGCGAAATTGCCTGCGGGCCATTTTGCCCCTCCCTCCCCCCCCCCCCCTCTTTGGCGACGAAATTTTTCATGCCAATTTTTATTTTTATTTATTTGTTTATTATTGTTAACTTTTATTTTTTATTAATAAAAATTAAATACTAATGCAAATATTATTTAATTAAGATAAAAAAATTATTTTTGACTAATTAAAATATATTGGACAACACAAAAATTATTTTGGACTAATTAAAATATATTGGACCGAACTGGGTTAAAAAATAAGGGTCTACATGTAGTATGGATAGTTTTATAATATTTAAGAATTTAATAATATTTAAACCTAAAAAGGAGGACGGTTCCAATGAACTTGGTGTTATGGGGGTGCTAGGCCATTTCTCATCATTCCCATATATATCCAACTTTCTAATCCCAATAGGGGATTGAGGATTCCTTAAGAATCGAGTCATCCACCCCTTTCTATTTTCCTAGCCTGTCCAGGTGGTTACTTTATTTCCTCCGAATTTAGGCCCGAGTTCTCTAAGGTGCTGAGCATAACAATGCCAAAGTTGCAAGAACCATTCCACCTGGAGTGTGGGCAAAAATCCCTGCTCACAGTGGCGACTCCACTGGAGATATGAGAAAGTTGATTCCGTTGATCTTTATATTATTTTAATCTTGCTTATTATGATATTATCCACTGCATCATTTAGATTGCATTGTGTTCGTAAGTTGTGATTCCCGTGTAACTCGTGTTATGTAAGTGATACCATACTTTCACTTAAGGTATGGGGATTGAGCATGGCATAACCACTTATAGCCTTATACCTTTTGGTATATAATTGCTATGAGAACCTAAGCTTTTTTAACCCAAAGACTAAAGCTCATGTAGTTGGGCTAGTTACATTCCTTAGTTTTTTTCCAAATGCTTGTTGTTTGACTATGATTGATATATCTTGGTTTGAACCATGGCCTATTTGGTTTGTTCTTTTTTGAATATGACCAAATTATATTGTAAGCTCAAAATGGTTTTATTCCTTTAAAGCTAAAAAACCAAAAAAAAATTTAAACTCGTTTTCAAGATGGTCTTTGGACATGAAAACATTTTAAGATGGGTCAAAAAAATTTTCCACCTTATGACCCAAATTTAAAGCCCAAAATTCTTTTCTAAACAAACCTTTTTACAATGGTCTTTGTAAAATATTTTATAACCTTTTTTCTTAAATGGGCTTCCAACTATTTAGGTCAATTATGGAATACTAAAAATCAATTGTGGGCCTAATTCATGCCAAGACTTCTTAATCATGGATTGTTTGAGGTATGGATCATTAGTTGTCTATTTTCAAATGAGAAATCTATTTATAATAAATCGTTTGATTTAGTTTTAATCCACAATATAGCATACAAGCTATCTTTTAGTTGACCAAATGGATTAAGGCTTAATTATTGGAAGTTATCATGGGCTGGTTTCTCTATTTGAAAATACAACTATTACTTAATTCGTCTAAGTATTTTGAAAACAAAACATCCCATGTTGATGTTATGTTGACCATATGCATAGGAAAAGAAACTCGTTACTCATGTGTTGATGATATAAGGTTGGAAGGGATGCCCTGAATTTACTTGATTGTTTGCTTGCTTCATATGCACGCACACATACATGCATTACATTACATCACATTAACCATTTCTAGCTCACAAACTTGGAGTACGATAGTTCAAGGGCTTACGACAATCCCACCTACGACTCAGAATACAGTGAGAATTTAGTCAGTTTCACATCAAAAGAAATGGAACCTGAGCAAATTTAGAAGATGGTAAATGATGCACTCAACTCTAAGATGGAAGAATTAAAGGGGGCCCTGGCTGAGACTGTAAGAAGCCAACTACTTTCACTATTAGAGGATAACAATATTGAAGCATCTGTTAGTAATAAGAAGCAAAAGGACAAGGGAAAGGCCAAAGTAATAGATGTAGCTTCTGATGAAGACAAGGTAGCAATGGATGATGCTGATTGGGATATGTACTTCCAAGACCAATAAGAAAAGCTGAAAGAAAAGAAGGTTGTGGAGAAGACTAAAACTTGTGGTGTAGAAAAGTTAATTGCTGATCTAGAGAAGAAGTTTGAGAAGAAGTTGAAGGCCGAAGAAGTGTCAGAAGTTGACAAATTATTTGAAGATGATGAAACTATCCCTTACAAATTTAAAATGCATTCTTTTTTAAGTACAATGACACAAGAAACCCGTACCTAAATGTTGAGTAGCACGTCACTGTCATGCAGTCTGCTGAAGCTACTAAGGCTCAAACCCTAAGGTATTTTATGTTGTCTCTAGATCCTGTCATGCAAAACTGATTCAATACCTTAGAGGTGAATATTCAAAAAGATTGGGATTTGCTGTACAAAGCTTACATCCAACAATATGGGTACAATGTCGAGCTTGAAGTGACCTTGATAGAGGTGAAGACTATCAGGCAAAAAAATGGAAGTTTTCTTAATTATATGAAGAGATAGAGAAATAAGGCTGCATTTCTCAAAAGAAAGGCCTAATGACTCTGATAAGATCAAAATGATAGTAAGAGGTGTCATGCATAACCATCGTGAGAGGCTATCTCATATTCTTATCAAAGATTTCAAAGACCTTCTCCAAGCCACTTTCAAATAGAAGAGTGGAAAAGGGAGAAGAATCATTTTTTTAGATGAAGGAATGAGAAGGGAATTTACTAATCTAGTGGTCAGAATATGCAGGAGGCAGTGGATGTCAATGCAACTGGTCAAGCAAATAGAAGACAATTTTTAGAGTTAGGAAAGCCTCTATCTTGGGTTTTCAACAAGTTACAAGGGTAATTACAGCCATTGGCTCTACGATCACTATCCGATCGTCTACCATCAAACTTTGATGCCAAGACCTTCTATCAATTCCATCAAATTCAAGGGCATGAGCCAGATAAATGTGCTCATTTAAAGCACAAGATCCAATATTTGATTGATAGTGAAAAGTTTCCTAAGCCTAATAAGCCTAATACCAAGAGTAATCCTTTGCCTAAATTTAAAAGAATGCTACCACCAGTAACCTTCATGATAGGGGGAGAATTGGATGAAAAATTTGTCTTGTCATCTTTTCAAGACATAGATAAAGAAACTATAAAAGTGGAGGTTCTGCCTAGCAAGAATGAATCAGATATGAGTGAGAAAGCACTGACTATTTGTGTTGTGAATGAATTGGAGTCTAAGGAAGAAGAGTAGATTTGGTCTGAACCCTAAATTACAGAATACTCGCCCTAGCATGTCCAAGTAGACTCCAACTCAACAGACCTCCCTTGGCTTGAATGTTGCTCAAATTATGTTTTTCAAATTAAATTTTTTTTGAATAAATTACTTTTGCTGCATTTATAATTTGTTGGTTTTTTTTTACATTTCTAGTGTTCAACCAATGATGAATCTGGCTTGATATTCATAAATTAATATATCTATGCATACTAATTTGAATGACTTTACTAGGCAAAAGAATTGCTCTATAGCATTGAGCTATGAATACTTACTTCGAGAGGCTTTCACATAATTACCTATGCATAGATTCTAATCAACCTTAGTGTAATATCCCTTGACAATTCTCACATAAAACTATTAAAGAATGTTACTCAATATACTATCAGTACTCTAATCAATTCATTGGCAAAGTTTCCTTTCAATGTGTTACTAACAAAAATATTCAAATAATAATATAATATGTATAATACAACACTTATAAATCTAACAATTAAACCAATCTCTAATATCTTCAATAAACCAAATATTAATTATAAATCAGATAACCATCATAAGTTTGTCAATCTAAAATAAATATATAATACATTACTTAATTTGATAATCATTCACTAAAATCTAAATACATATATTGCATATATATACTTATATTTCTTTCACATTTACAAATTTGTACAATCTCTCAAATAGCCAAGATAAATTGCATATATATACTTCATAACTTACAAGTTCAATACACAAAAGATCTCTATATGTATTGTAGATAATTTTTGAGATCTATAATTTCACTTATTAACTTACTCCGATGACATGATACCTGCATGTCAAAAAATAATTCTAACACGCTAAGCAAAGCTTAGTGGTACTTGTATAAACATATTTTGTCACTTAATATTAAAGAAAAGTACTTATGTAAATATAGTAATAATACTCAGTTTTAATAAATATTTCAATATACTAAATATTTTTAATAACTAACCAACATAATATTTGGAATACACAAAATAATAACTTTAACTTTATAAAAGTCACCATGCTATACTACACTTTAGGTATTGCAACTTTTCTCTGTTTGAATCATTTTATTTAAAACTTACTTTCTCATTTGTTAACATTGCTCATATTACACTTATTTATTTTTCAATAAGTCTTACTTTTCAGTTTCACATATAGGATAATTTT
Source organism: Garcia nutans (assembly GCA_947685225.1). NCBI lineage: Eukaryota > Viridiplantae > Streptophyta > Magnoliopsida > Malpighiales > Euphorbiaceae > Garcia > Garcia nutans. The sequence continues at coordinate 9,489,669 of CANTUV010000013.1, forward strand.
ATTCAATTATTAATCTTGGCTCTTAGATTTAGTACTATACTTTGAAGCACTTTGTCTCATATATCATTATATACACTTTTAATCATTATAACACTTAGAAAGTTACTGATCAATTCAATATTTTGAATATAGCATTTCTATTCTGTGCATTAGAACTTTCACTTGAAATATTAATATATGCATTATCAATCACTTTCACATTGTAACATAGTAAATCGGTTTTAAATAATTGACTTATATTATTGTTTTGTATTTCTTCCATTATTCATAACATCATATTCACAAATATTTTCAATATAGATAACACCATTAAATATGCCCATACACACTGAACTCATATCATAGATTTGGATAATGAGTTAGTGTAGCAATTTTAATGTCAAATTTCAAGAATGTATAATGGCAATTATGCTCACTGTCACTGATGACAAAATGTGTCCATTAATGGCACGAGGTGCCCACTATCACTATGGCTATCCTCCCTCTGGCTAGCCATTCAATCCAAACCTAAATCTAAAATTAATATGATTTGGGCAATTCATTAGTTTTTATTAACATTGAATTATGCATATCACTTCATTGGAACAATTCTTCGATCAACACTTGGTATTACACATATTTATCATATATTCAAAATTTATTGCACTACTTGTTAGGTCTCATTTTAAAAAATCTTTTACACTTTGAGGACTTATAATCATTTAGGCCGAAATCACAAATGAAAACAAGGAAAATAACTATTTTAGGCAAATTCTTCAAGTGACACGACCAACGACATGGGCCTGTCAATGGCAGTGTCATTTTCCCATTCTTACAGAATCTTTGACACGCCTAACAACATGGGCATGTCACTACTCGTGTCACTACTCCTTTATTACAGAAGCTTTGACATGCCCAATGACACGGGCGTGTCACTAGTCGTGTTACTAATCTTGCATTATAATAGCTACGACATGCCCAAAGAGATGGATATATCACTGGCCATGTCATCAATGTTGAAACATGTCATCGTTGACACACCTAGTGACATGGGCATGTCACTGGCTATGTCAAGCAAAAATTTTGTATTTCTCATGATCAACACTTAAACACAATATACTCAAGATCTATGATAAAAATGAATCAAAAACTAGTTTCTTTGACATAGAAAGAGTCTATATCAAATAATTTACTTGAATATCAATTAATCAATCTTTCGTCATCACTCATGGCTAGAAACAACATCAAACCACTCAATTCTTATAATGATTGAATTAAGAATCAAACTCATCACCATAAGTTCCTTTAACTCATTTTTCACTCATCAATCCATTTAACCAATACTTTTCAGTAATAATTCATTAAGATGACTCAATCAACTAATTCAAACATTAAAATTCATAGAAATTCAAATATTTATAAATTAAAATACAAAAGCACATACCTCTTTCAAAACCTCTCTTCTTCTCTCTTTTTCCTCTTTTTCTTTGATCACTTGTTGATAATCTCACTTTTTCTAGCTTATGCTTTTAAAAACCCATAACGAGATATCATTTCCTTCAAATTTTTGGTTAAAATTTATGAAAAAAAAAAAGAAATGAGTAGTTTTGGTAGTGATGGTGATGATAGGTGTGGAAGATGAGAGAAGAGAGAAGAGTCTTCCACACACACACACACATGTCTTTATATATATAACTAGTTTAATCAGGTGAGGCAATCTCATTTTAGCTACGGTGTACCCTTATCTTAACATTTGATTTTAATTAGATTTTGTCCCGTAAAACTGCAATAATAATTTCTTCAGTAAAGTTTTGAGATATACTATTTACTTTTCTCACTATACATGTAACACCCCTATACCCTATATACATACCATACATATACTTTATATATGTTTAATACACATATAAAATATAAGGATGTTATTTTACAATATTGTTTAAACCCTTACATTAATCCACATCAATTATATTAAATAATAAATGAACATTTCCCACTACCAAATCTCATTCTTTTAAAAGTAACATTAACAAAACCATTATACTTTCATTAAATTACATATATATAAATTTTTAAAAGTAACATTTACAAAACCATTATACTTTTCATTAAATTGCATATATATAAATTTATGTTGTCTTTTCTGAAATTCACTTATGTGCATATACATTTTTATCAAAATACAATATAATAAAATTGTACATACATGCACCACATTTTAGTTAGTCTCGAAACACTCTTACCCTTCTCGTGGCACAACTGTTTGACTCCCTGATCAACAATCTACTCACCTGCATGATTTACACAACGGCGTTAAGCTCAAAAGCTTAGTGGTACACATAAACAACATATACATAATTACAGAAAATCACACTAACATCACTAACATCATTTATCATCATATTCTTATCATGTTTCTCATTTTCAATGCACTTTTCATAACTTTTCAATATTTTTATAATTTATACAAATCTTTAACATAAGCCATAATTCGATGGCTTATCATAACATTCATGAAATAATACACACAATTTCCACAAACATATACATATTACACATCACATTATATTTCCATAATCTCATTTTCAATATCAAGACTTAGCTCTGCTCAAGTCTTTCAACAACTCATTTCTCATCATTTAGCATATTTTCTCATGTCACATTCCTTTTTAGTAATTTGCATATCTATTGTGATCATATCATTCCATGATGACCATCATATATCCCATTTAAGCATCACAGGGTTTATATACAATAGGTACCATAACATCACATACACAAGCATGGGCCCAAACAACTAATACATTATTCAAATCTTAGAGTTACTATTTTAGTCCATAATGACACCATGTGTCTATCTCGAAGGCAAAATATCAATGTAACAGTCCAACTAGGCTTGGGTTTACGACCTGATCTTTTCACCCAGCCCAGCTTCAAGGACCTATTTCTGAGGCTTACGACCTGGTCTTTTCACCTCAAAAATATTTTCACAATGATGCCAAGTGCCTAGCCCCATAGGCAAATATAGGCATGTCGCCAAATACAGAACTCTGAAAATTGAATAACATACTAGAGACACAAGTATTGCATATTTCCATTGTCAATCTCTTTCTATTTTTCTCATGATCACATTTATCTCATTTATATCAACATCATCATATTATCATAATGCATCTCATTTTATACAATATAGCCATCACCAATGGCTTTACATAATATCTTTAATGTATACACAACAAACCATATTACCCAAACATTTTAGGTCATTTTCATATTTTGCACAAGTTCACATTTCATTCAATTTAGCCATTACCAATGGCTTTTCACAATGCATCATAATACATACATAGCTATTCACATGTCATAGCACCATGTTCATGAATACTTAATGTATCAAGTAGCTTAACACATTTTCCATCCAAAATGTGTTAGGCCAAATGTAATGCAATCACATTCCATTTATCAAGAGTTTGTACATACCTTAGGAAACACTCCAAAATAAGCTTTAAAACTTCCTCTAACCTTTTCTTCCAAGTTGCCCTTCAACACTAGGGTTGGGAAAACTACTCTCTCTCAATGCCTATACCAAATGTGATCGTAAACAACAATTTATTATCACATTATAAGTCATTCTCAACATCAAATCATTTAAATAGGAATTGCAAATGAAAAATAATGAAAAGAGGTATTCTCAAGTGACACATCAAACAATATGGGCATGTTATTGACTATGTCATTAACTCACCCACATAGAAGCTTTGACACATCCAATGGCATAGGCGTGTCACTTCCCGTGTCATTCATTCTGCCTCATAGAAACTTTGACACGCCTAATAACACGGGCGAATTAATGGAAGTGTCAATTATTTTGCCTTACAGAACCTAGACACGCTCATGAACATGGCCATGCTAATGGTCGTGTCATCAATGTTAAACTCAGCACCGTTGACACGCCGAACGACATGGCCATATCACTTGATGTCTCAGGCAAAAATTCTGCATTTCAAACTCTCAACCATATGAACATAATCATTCTAAACTCAAAACTACAATACCATTAATCATGATCTTAGTTTATATCCATAATTCACCCATCAATTAAATACTTATATAACTCCAACTTATCATAACTATCATCTTAGTCAATCAATCATCACTTTCTCTCATAACACATTCAAAGAAGAAGAAAGAAAAGAAATCTCTTCTCTTTCAATCCAACCTTAAAAATTATCATTAGCTACTCACAATATCTTCATACATTTCTAAATAAACCATTAAAACATGCTAATACACAATCCCCAAAATCAATATTCCATTCTTCCATAGAATTCCAATAAAACTTGTAATGTGATAAAGGAACTTACTAATTGATGAAAATTTCTCAAAATCTTCACTTGAATCCTTGAAATTACTTCAATAATTGATGTATGGAAGAAGAACTCTCCTCTAGTCTCTCTCTCTCAATCTCATGCCTAAATGAACAAAGAAAAGGTAGCAATTTCAACTTCTCTTCCTTTCCATCCTTGTCTGTATATATATTATTCTTTTATATGTGTTGTATATGTTTGGTCTATGTATATGTCATATTTACCTCAAATATATTTCAAATATACATTTCACTTAAAATCCTTTCATCTTTTAACTTCCTCTTCTTCTTGTCATTATTATTATTATTATTATTATTATTATTATTATTATTATTATTATTATTATTATTATTACTACTACTACTACTTAAAATCACCTTTCCCTACACTAATATATACATTAAGTATATGTGATGTATTTATTGGGTATATGTATATGTCTTATATATTACATGTTCATTTCAAATATATTTCAAGTATATATATAACATATATATATATATATATTACATCTATTATATATATTAATCTTATATTTCCTCTATCCATTACACCAATATACTCTTCCATTATTACTATTCTAAAGTACATCAAAAATCATGGTATTACAATTCTCTCCCCTTAAATAATTTCATCCTCAAAATTATCCAGTACGATAATAATCCAGCCATAACAAAATATCATCTTAAATTATCATATGAAATTAATCATATAATCAAATTATTATTTCATCAAATCATATAACCTCTACTCTCCCTCTTAGGGTCAATCATTTTCTCCCAATTTCATAACTCATCACTAATTTTTTTTTCTAAACAAAATAATCATGATAAATCATTACATCAGTAATCAAATTATCATTAGACAAAAATCAGTTCATCTTCTTAGTATACATGGCTCACACATCTATTATGCTCAAGATATTTTATCACTTCATCATTTTATAAATATACTCTCCTAACCTTAAATTTAAAGATTATTGAATTATATCTTAACGCTGACTATCCAGTCATCATAATCATTTTCAGGATTGTATCTTTGTTCATCTATCTCTTTCCTATATTTACAAATAGATATTTATAAAATCATAAATGATAACAATTTTAAATCCTTATATAACAAGTCTCCTTGCAATAATTTATGCTTCTCCACCACGATTTTATCCTTTATACAATTACCATAAATTATTTAAATACAGTCAATGTAGAATACTACAAAATCTTATTTCCATCATTAAAAATTCATTCTCATAATTTATTCATCAAGCCAACATGTATATGCATTCCAATCACGCATAACTGACATCTTTCTTAAATTAACCACCATTCTCTTAAACAATTCTCCTATCATTTAAATTGATATACCTTAACTCGCTTCATGTCCACACACATATTAGGACATTGCATCATACTTGGTATCACATATCTCTCATATTCTTAATACAACTATACATATTGAATTTCAATAATTGCTCGCAACCTTACCACATTCCATATCAATTGTTGTAAGTATCACAATATTAGCATCACAACTTTATTTTCTTCTAGTCAACTTTTGATTGTTTAAACTCATCATTTTATCTCAATTCATGACCTAACTCTATTAGGTCAAACTTATTTTCTAATTCTAATTTTTTTTGGATCTATGACCAGTGATACTCAATTCGACTTATTGGAGCTAATGACTGTAAACAACCAATATACATCATTTTAAATTAATTTTCTTATATTTTGTTTCTATTATCTCTTTATTTTCTATTACACATAATATCAATTTCAAGACCAAAATCTACTTAAGTCGTCAGCATATGCATTATAAATCATATATCTTTAATCATATCACATTCAATTCATCATATTTTGAGCTATAATCACAATGTGATTAGTAAATCACATTCCTTGGAACTCATATGATCTTGTCAAACTATGATCACCATCAAATAGCTCATTAATCATCACATTACATATTCATATAAATAACATGCACATATACAAATACACTATTAAGCCCAACACTTCTATCAATTATCATGTCTAGTTAATACAATATCATGGCCCAACTCTGCTCGAAACCATCACTGATCTCAATCACATGACCTAGTACTGCTCAGGACAAGACCAAGCCTTGCTCAGGTCTATCAATATATGCATCTCTAGTCCTAGCTCTAGTCATGACCTCTCATGCATATCCAATCAATCTCAACACAATCGAACAAGTAATTGTATAGGATACACATATATAACATCACTTTACATTTTATTATCACATACTCATTGCTCTATACTTTTTGCGTGATCACCACTGCCCATGATCATGCCATATTAGCATTTTACATTTAACATAACTCTTAGTTACAATCCACTTTCTATAATTATAGATAAATTTCTACACAAGGTTACGAGTTCCAACTATAGAACCCATAAATCTTGCATGTATCTTATGAAACAAAACTATCAATCTCACCAAAACTATCTCACGACCATGTTATCTCAGGCCCATGCCCGTGGATTACAAAACTAATATGCCAATATATTAAACAAGTCACATGGCCATGTTAATTTAATTAACATATCTATGTATAATAAATATCTTTTAGTTTGAATAAATTATCTCACCACTTTGCAACATAATTACGTGTCCTTTATAATCATACCAAATAAATTCAACAATTATGATTTTCCTTCTATCTGTCAACACAATTGATAAATTTATATTCTTAGCAGGTATTCAATTAGTTCGACGTCAATTTCCCTCATTGCTCAAATCATTCACTTAACTCAAACTTACTCTTTAATAATATATAACTACTCATGCACTCTTTATAATTGAATAAATATTTTCAATATTTTAATTCTTTAATTTCTATATCCAAATAACTATTTTATTCCAACAACACATTTCATCTCAAATTAAATAATTAATATACCAAGTATTCCTTAAATCATGTATATATATACCATATTAAAATCTTACTTCTCTATTTATTATTCCATTTCCAATATATCTCTTATAAAAATTCTCATTCATTCCTTTTTCATAATAATTTTATCAAATAACACTCAATGCGCTTGCATAAAATTTTATCAACTCAACTTCCATTTCTCTCTAGTCAGATTAACTTTTCCACTTCCACACTCTTTTCATTATACTTCTATTTTCCTTATAATCTCTTACTTATACAAATTTTTGTCACAATATACTATAACCAACATAATTCATTATAATCAACGTCATGTCATATATAATTTTTTTACTCAATAGTAAATATTTCATTTTTTATAATCTTGTAACTCAATTCTAGCATTATTCTAAAATTCATTCTCTTATAACTTTTTTCTCAAACACATTTCAATAATCAATAATTTCAAAATTAGTTTTATTTAAGTAAAACTTCACTTCTATAATTCATCAATTAAACTTAACTTCTTTTCCACATTATTTCTTTCTCTAGCTTTACTCTCATGTGGAACCTCATTTTCCACACTATCATCTAACCCATATCATTCAAATACATGACATCATAAACCATATAATGCTACAATCGAGACCAACCTAGGTGTCAATGCATATGCATATATCACAACTCGCTTCACTTTTTCCAAAATTTCCATTTCTTTTTCAAAACTCACTTAGGCTGAGAATCTCAAACCTATGCTCTGATACCAAAATAATTGTAACACCACTATACCCTATATACATACCATACATATACCTTATATATGTATAATATGCTTATAAAATATAAGGATGTTATTTTACAATATTGTTTAAACCCTTACTTTAGTCCACATCAATTATATTAAATAATAAAAGAACATTTCCCATTATCAAATCTTATTCATTTAAAAGTAACATTTACAAAACCATTATACTTTTTATTAAATTACATATATATAAATTTACATTGTCTTTTCCTAGATTCACTTATGTGCATATACATTTTTATCAAAATACAATATAATAAAATTGTACATACATGCACCACGTTCTAGTTGGTCTCAAAACACTCTTACCCTTCTCATAGGACAATTGTTTGACTCCCTAATCAACAATCTACTCACCTGCATGATTTACACAACCGCGTTAAGCTCGAAAGCTTAGTGGTACACATAAACAACATATACATAATTACAAAAAATCACACTAACATCACTAACATCATTTATCATCATATTCTTATCATGTTTCTCATTTTCAATGCACTTTTCATAACTTTTCACTATTTTCATAATTTATACAAATATTTAACATAAGGCATAATTCAATGGCTTATCATAACATTCATGAAATAATACACACAATTTCCACAAACATATACATATTACACATCACATTATATTTCCATAATCTCATTTTCAATATCAAGACTTAGCTCTGCTCAAGTCTTTCAACAACTCATTTCTCATCATTTAGCATATTTTCTCATGCCACATTCCTTTTTAGTAATTTGCATATCTATTGTGATCATATCATTTCTTGATGACCATCATATATCCCATTTAACCATCACAGGTTTTATATACAACAGGTACCACAACATCACATACACAAGCATGGGCCCAAACAACTAATATATCATTCAAATCTCAGAGTTACTATTTTGGTCCATAATGACACTATGTGTCTAGCCTCGAAGGAAAAATATCAATGTCATAGTCTAACTAGGCCTGGGCTTACGATCTGGTCTTTTCACCCAGCCCAACATCAAGGACTTATTTTTGAGGCTTACGACTCGATCTTTTTCCCTCAAAAATATTTTCATAGTGACACCAAGAATCTAGCCCCATAGGCAAATATAGGCATGAAGCCAAACATAGAACTCTGAAAATTAAATAACATACTAGACACACAATTATTTCATATTTTCATTATCAATCTCTTTCTCATTTTCTCATGATCAAGCTAGGCACATTGCCTTATTTATCACATTTATATCAACATCATCATATAATCATAATGCATCTCATTTTATATAATATAGCCATCACCAATGACTTTACATAATATCTTTAATGTATACACAACAAACCAAACATTTTGGGTCATTTTCATATTTTGCACATAGTTCATGTCACATCCGTGATTTTGGAAATATAAAAGTTGTATATACCCAATATATATATCTAGTGTATATATAACATATACTTATGATATATTAATTATATATGTTGGATTAATACATTAAATATTTAATATATTTAATACGCATATAAGGTACATTTGATGTGTATATAAGATATACATTACTTGTGCATATGTGTAATATCCTAAATTTTTAAAAAGTTCTAACTTTTAGAAATTTAATAAAATAAATTATAATTTAAATGGATAAATTAAATTAATGGTTTTAAATGAAAAATGAAGGGATTTTAAGTGAAAAAGTGGAATACATATATGATATATATGTAAAATATATACAACATATAAAAGTCAACACTTTTTAAAAGAAAAGTCAAAGTAAAAGGGTATTTTGATAATTAAATCTTAGAAATTTAAAGTTAATAAAATAATTCAAAAATAAATTATTTTTGAATGGAAGAGGAAATTTAGGACTTTTAATTTATTAAATAAATAAATAATTAATTAATTATTAAATTATTTTAATATATATATATATGGTTATAAATAAAGATGAAAAGAAAAGAGAAAATAAAATTTTGTTTTCATCTTCTTCTTCTCCATCAAGGGCCGGCCACCATGGGAGAGTAAGAGAGGATTTCCCTTCTTCCAAGCAGCAATAATTGAAGAGATTTCAGGGATTTAAGTGAAGTTTTAGAAGATTCCTCATAAATTGGTAAGCTTCTTTACCAATTTTGCCTATTCAATGGAAAAGTGTGTTATGTGAATTTTTGGATTTCATTGTAGCATGATTTAATTGCTTAATTGGATATGAATGAATTTGTTTTGATCGATTATTAGTGATTTTAAGGTTATATTTAAAAAATGGTTGAATTTAAGTTGAGTTTAGTGAAGAGAGAGAATTTAGGGTTGTGGAACATTTGAGTTTTTGAAATCATGAGTTTTAATTCTGAAAATTGGTTCCAAATGTGCTGTTTTGATGCATAAACAAGGATTTTAAAATCAAATGATGGATTTAGTTAAGTTTGGATAGAGTTTGAAGATGGTAGTATTGATTTAGAGTTTTGAAAAAGTGAATTTTCAAAGAATGATTAATTGTTTGATTTTAATGCTTAAATTATGTTATTTAATGATATAAGTGGTGGAAATAAGACTGAAATGATAATTGGATTGAGTTGGAATGGAGAACCTTCAATGGTGAAGGTTATGCCATTTTAGAGTTTTAAACATAAGCAAGTGGTTAATTAATGTAATTAGTTTAAACATGTTAAAATATGTTTGTAATGATATAAATAAGCTCAAAATAATAATTTAATGGGTTAATATGGATTTTCTAAGTTAAATGAAAGACTTAATTTTTAAAATTTTGTCGGAGTGTTGTTAAATTAAGGTTTGATGTTGAGAATGCCTTAGAATGTGATATTAAATGATTATTTATGATCACATTTGGTATAGGCATTGAGAGGAAATAGTTTGGCCAATCCAAGTGTTGAAGGGCAACTTGGAAGAGAAAGTTTGGGGGAGTTTTAAGATTATTTTGGTTTCTATTTGAGGTATGTACAAATTTTGAATATATTGTTTATATTTGCATTACATTTGGGCTTAACACATTTTGGTTGGAAAATGTGTTAAGCTACTTGGTACATTGATTGTGTATGAATAATGAGCTATGACATTTGTAATGTCATATATGTGTTAAATGCATTGTGAAAAAGCCATTGATAATGGCTAAATTGTGTAAAATGTGAAATATGTATATTATGTGGAAATGCCCAAAGTAATTGGGTAATGTGTTGTGAATGCAAAAATGAGATATGTGGTATAATGAAATGAATTGATATTGATAAAAATGAGAAAAGTGAGAAAAATGAGAAAAATGAGAAAGATGTGAAAAATGAGAAAAGTGAGAAAAAAAATGTGAAAATAAGGCAATGTGCCTAGATTGAATATGTGAAAATGAGAAAGAGATTAATAATGAGAAATATCAATAAATTGAGTGTCTAGTATGTTATTCAATTTTTAGAGTTCTGAGTTTGGCGACATGCCTATGATTGCCTACGGGCTAAACGCTGGGCTGGTGAAAAGGCCGGATCGTAAGCCAGGCCCAGCTGATAAATATTATATTTTTTAGTTGAAAAGACCGGATCGTAAGCCTCAAAAATTAATCCTTGAAGCTAGACTGAGTCATAAGCTCAGATCTAGTTGGATTATCCATGGATATATTGCTTATGGGGCTAGACACATGGTGTCATTATAGACCAAAACAGTAACTCTGAAATTTTAATAGCATGTTAGTTATCTTTAGGCCCATGTCTGTGTTTGTTTATATGTGAATTGTGATTATAAAATATTTGAAAAATATAAGAAAATGGAATGATGTGACATCTATATGCATTGTGCATTGACATTGCATTGAGTTTTATTGTTATTATCAAAGATTGTACCACTAGGCTTCGGATTAGCACGATTGTAATTCATCGCGTAGGTGACATGGACGTTTTGGTAGAGCCGGAGAGTTCTACTAGACCTGGTCGGGTCTAGGTTTGTATTTTTTGAGCTTGAAGAGTTTTTTAGTACATCAAGATTAGAGCCAGTTGCCAGTGTAACACCCCCATACCCTATATAAGTTCTATACATATACCTTGTATACATGCAGTACGTATATAAAGTATAAGAATGTTACTTTTCATTAAACATTAAAATATATATATATAACTTTACTCTAGTTCCAAACAATAATACATTTTATTTAAAGAACATTTACAAAAAAAAAATCATGATATGTTCGATGATCTTACATATATATAATGATCTTGTCTTTACAAAAATTCATTTATACATATGAATACATTTGTATCAAAATACAAATTAATTAAATTGTACATGTATGCACCACCTTCTAGTTGGTCTCGTAATACTCTATCCATTCTCGTGGCATAACGATTTGACTTCTAGATCAACCACCTACTCACCTGCGGGATTTACACAACCGCGCTAAGCTCGAAAGCTTAGTAGTACAAATAAATAATTTAAATATACATTACAGAAAAATCATACTTCATATATTCACATCATGTATTATCATTTTCTTATCATGTTTTCCCTTTTCAATGCACTGTTCATATATTTCCACTAATCTCATAATTTATATACACATACACATATATCATTTCAACAAACCAAAATTCAATGACTTATTAGAACATTCATAAAATAATACTCACAATGTCCACATCCATATACATATTACACATCATATTGTATTTTCATAATCTCATCTTTCAGCATAGTTTCTCAGGCCACATATCTTTTCAATAATCTACTTATGTATTGTAATCATATCATACTTCATCACATTACATATCATTATATTATTCAATTAATTCATTATTCATAATTCACCATTCATGAATCACATTTAAACAAAGACAAGCATGGGCCCAAAAAGGATCTAATATGTTATTCAAAGTTCAGAGTTACTGCTTTGGTCCATAATCACAATCATCAAGCCCATAGGCGATATATATATATATATATATCTCTATCCATGGATAGTGTAACAGACCCAGTCTCTTGGACCTCAACCCGGCTAGACCCGGGGGCCCCAGTATTTTGGTCCTCAACCCGACTAGACTGTTACTATTTTTTAGGCTTACGACCCAGTCTTTTCCCCCCAAAAAAATCATATTTCACATTTATCAGCTGGACTCGGCTTACGATCCGGTCTTTTCACCTGTCCAGCAATCATAGGCATGCCGCCAAACCCAGAACTCTGAAAATTGAATAACATACTAAGCACACAATCATTTCATTTATCTCTTTATCAATCTCTTCTCAATTCATTTCCATAATCAAACAGACAACCATGCCCCAATTATATTTCATTTGCATTATCATAGCCAAAAACAATGGCTTCATATCTCATCATGTTTCAAATCACATTAAGGCAATTCATCATTAAAGTATACAAAATCAATTGCATTGGACATCATCATTTAGGCAAACATGCCTCACTTATTTCATTTGAATCATTATAGCCAATCACAATGGCATTACATCTCATCATATCTCAAATCACATTAAAGCAATTCATCATAACCAAATTGCATTACACATACATTTTGAATAATCCTCATATCTTATATAAGCAAACATGCTTCAACCATCTCATTTATATCTCAATTCATTATTCAAGTGTACACAACCAATTGCCTTAACATACATTTTAAATGCTCATCAATCATTCACATTTAAAAACCATAACATTCATCCAATGTATTAACAATATAATCAATTACTCATAAGTTAATCAATTACTTAACATATCTACCATCAAATATATAAGTATCAAAATCATGTAAATGTATGCAACCATGTAGTTTGTACTTACCTCAAGAGCAACTCACACCAATCTATACACTTCCTCTTCCAAGAATTCTCAACACTTAGGTTAGGGCAACTCAACCTCTTCACAACCTAATTCAAAAGGAATAATGCACACTTATATGAAGATACACATTTATAAAAATGACCAAATGAATAGTAGCACGGCGCGTAAAATCGGCGACGCAATGGCGCGCGACTACTACATGATAAATCTGTTTTTACTGCTGAAAATCAGTCAAATTTGGAAACAAATTTGACCAAGTAAACAAACTTATTTTTGGCTGAAAGTTTTTAGAAAAACCCCTTCAGAAGTTAACTAAATGCATGTAAAATTTCATCAAAAAATTCCTTCGTTTGCCACCTCAACGGACTGCCCAAAATGAAAGCTGCAGAATGGTGCCCAAAAGGGACCATTCGGCCCAAATTTTCAAAACTTGAGGGAAATTCATTTTTTTCTTGCAAAATTTATTTTTAGACTCCTTTTGTGATATCATTGAAGGACTAAGGGTCCCTCTTTCAAAAATCAAACAAAAGGGGTGATTAAAAGTTCATCAAAGTTTATGGATAATTGAGCAAATTTAGCTAGTTTGTTTTGTTTTCCTTCTTTTCACAATCAATTGATTACAAATGGTTCAAGAGCACTTTCCCACATATTTACTATACATAATAACATCATTTCAAAACCATTTTAAAAGTCCCATAATGCAAAATATGTGAATTAATTGAAAAGACAATGATTTAAGTACCAAATCCAAGACCATATGAATAGTAAATTCTGGTTTTGGACTCAACTTGATCCTTATTTTGAAAAATTGTATAAAATAATCTACTTGACTAAAAACTCTAAAATTTGTTTACAAAATTTAGTTTTACATCTTAAAATCATTCCCTTAAAATTTCAGATCAAACTGGATACAAAATCTTGGTCAAATAGTTCACCCAACCAGACTGCTTCAGTTGCCCTGCATCCTGGCAGTAATTCTGAACTTTGTGAATTCCGTAAATTAAATTCAATCAACGTGGTTCTAAATTATTTTTCTCCAATACTAGACTCACGAAGCAACAACATATCAAAAATTCAATTGGATATTATTTTTCTACATTTTATTAAAAATCCCGAAAGATGACTGTCACAGTCACGGTACTTGCAGGAACAGGTCTAATAAAAATAATCTTTCCAAAATCATAACCATTCCAAATTCTACTCAACATATTTTTCAGTAATTCTAGACTCATTGAGGCACCACATATCAAAAATTCACTTCAAGAACGTTTTTCTATATTTAATTAAAAATCATACAAGTCACAGCATTTACTAATTGTAAAACAGAAAACCAAACTCATGTATTCTATGCTTTCAACTTCACTAAACACAACTCTTACTCTTCCATCACCAACACCAACCTAACTTCTTATCTTTAATTCAATTTCAACACTTTCAAAAATACCACAATCAAACTCAAATAAAACAAGGGAAATCAAGAGAGAACTTACCAAAGTTAATGAAATTTCTCAAGTCTCCAACTTGATCACTTGAATTCTCTTTAAATTTTGATCTTAAGAAAACAAAACTCTCTTTCTCTCTATCCCCCTCTCTCTCATTGAAGAAGAAGAAGAAGAAAGAAATAAAGAAAATCTTTTCTTTTCCTTTCAAATTTATCTTATATATATATATATAATAATATAATTAACAACTCCAAAAATTCTCCACCACAAATCTTTTCTTCCCTTTGACTTTCTTTTCTTCTTTTTCTCTTATCATCATCATCATCATTATCATTATTATTATTATTATTATTATTATTATTATTATTATTATTATTATTATTATTATTATTATTATTATTATTATTATTATTATTATTATTACTTACTTACTTACTTACTTACTTACTTACTTTTCCTACACCAACATATACATTATGTATATGTGATGTATATGTTGCTATATGTATATCTCTTATAATATTTCCTTTTAAATTAATTTAAAATAATTAATTTATCTTCTTTTCTCTTTCCCTTAAACATATACATTATATCCAAATACAATAATAATTCCAAAACTTTTAGGGTATACTTTGGGATATTACAATTCTCCCCCTTTAAAAAGAAATTTCGTCCTCGAAATTATCTAATACAATAACAATGCATTCTTAACAAAATACCATCTTAACTTCCATATGAAGTTAATTATTATTAAGTTATTATGTCATCAAATCACATAACTTCTACTCTCCCCCTTAGAGTCAATCATCTTCTCTAAATTTCACAACTCATCATTATATATATATATATATATATCTTATTACTTTCTTAACCAAACATTCAAAATAACTCATTACATTCCCAATTAATTTATCTGTATACAAGAATCAGATCATCTTATAATATACTTATACTTCATCCAATTATTACATTCAAGATATTTTATTACTTCATCTCTTTATAAATACTCTCTTAACTCTAACCTTAAAAATCATAGATTTATATCTTAATATTGATTATTCCGTCATTACAATCACTTTCAGAATAGACATTTATTAAACCTTAATTGATAACAATATCCTTATTTTCATACACTTAATTCCTTCTTTAGCATGCTTCTCACTTAACATAAATATTAGTATAATGCCTTTAAACTTACTTTACAGGTAATTAACCTTTTCCCTTTTATCATCATGTACAACTGATATAATTCAATTCATTCATGTCCATTCATTTGTCAGAATATGACATCATATCCATTATCATTTAAATTTTATACTCTTAGTACAACTATACATATTAAATCTCAATAATGATTTGCAACCTTAGCGAAATCTAGATCAATTGATCTATCTGTCACAATATACCTCCATTTCAATCTTGTTCGATTCAAACCAACAATTAACTTATCATTAGATTTCACAATATATATGACCTAATTCCATTAGGTCAAACTTATATACAAATTCTAATCTATTCGGATCCATTTTTCAGCTTTTTGAGATTATGATTATTAATAACAAATCACTTCAAATTATTTTTCAATAAACACATAGTTTATTTTCTAATATCTTAGTACAATTTCCACAAAATTCTTATGATTATCTCATACCATATTTATTCCCATAGTTCACTCACTTAAACCTTAAGTCCATCCACTTATTCACTTTATACCATAAACATATTCAGTATAACTCTCAATCACATTTTGAAATTTCTCCCATTTAATTTCTCTTCACATTTCATACCATTATTATTTTTACAATAATTACCTTTCTATCATATTATCCATAACTCAAAACATTTTCACAGTTCTCTTTTCTTCCATACTTTCTATAATTATAAACAAATTTCTAATATAAAATGATAAAGTACAACTTTACCCATCATAACTCTTGACTATGTTTCTAGAAACATAATTATCAATCTCACCAAAACTATACTATAGTCATGTTATCTCAGGCTCAAATCTGTGGGTAACAAAACTAACCGACCAGATATACTAAACAAATCATATGGCCACAGGAGATTAATGGTCACGCCTATGGCTTATAAATCAATACTGTCTCTCTATTATTCTGCTTCCAACCTTTCCAATTACAATATTAAATTTGTATCGCAAGGATTACATTTTCATTCTCCAAACTTTTGCTACACCAAGAGTTAACACATTTCAACTCCGTTTCAAACCAATTTGCACTCAATTATATGATCATCATTAACCTAACTCATGTTTCAACAATATTACCATAATAATCATTATATACATCATCCATATATCAATTACTCAATTTCCTCAACTCATTTATATTAAACCCCTTACTAAACAATTTCAACAATCCATCATCATCCTCACAAATAACCATATCAAATATAAACACAATCAATAGAAATCAACACAAAGAAATGAACACTTACTTGAATTCTTTGCCAAATCTTCAATATCCACCTTCAATTCTCTTAAAGTCCTTAAGAATTTGACGTGGATGTCAACAAAATCACATCTCTTCTAAAAATTCTTATACATTATACTTTCCTTTTTTCCTTACAATCTCTTATTATACACATATACATAGAACCTTTTCCACATGTAAATACTTTGGGCCCAAAACATTATATAATCATCAAGTTTAGTTATTACCATAACAATTTCACTATCCAGTATTACTCGAGTCCATTCCCACTCTTAATTCCATCACATAGTCTATCTAGCTCTGCGCAGGTCAAGACCTAATCTCTCTCTTAGGTCCACTAACACATGCACTATTATTCTCAATATCACTAGACCAATAGTTATACCTCATTCACATTTATAGGTCACATTCACAATGTGACTTACTTTCCACATTTTCTTACATAATACAATTACATTCATATCAAAAAAACTCATCTTACACCTCCTATGCATGTATACACATACTCATGCAATTATATTTAATTCCTCTTTTGCATATAATTTATACAAATTTAACATTTATTACTTTTCATTGAACATTATCATTCTCATTCCTTTAACATGACTTAGGTTATTCATCAACTCAACAAATGTATACATTCTAACCATAATAACATTTCCCATACATCCTAGTCACATTTCTAATGTGACATCTCTCTCGCATTTGTTTTTTAAAAAACATTTAGTATACTCTTCATATTCATTTTCATCATTTCCAATCAAATTACTTAAAGTAACTCATTTTCACTTGCTTATTCGTTTTCCCTTTATTTCAAAACAAATTTTCATATTATCAATCACATTACCCACTTCATAATACTTTCATGTACAATAATATTCATTCCACATAGCTCATATGTTTAATATACATTAAACTATCAATATCTAAATAATCCTTATTAAAATTCTAAACTCTCAACTTACTACTTTACCCAAACTTCAGTTTACTAATCTCATTTTCTTAATATCAACTTTAAAAACATTATATATATATCATAATATAACATCAAAACATATTATTTTCACAAAAATTCAACTTTCACATATTACCACCATTAATATGAGCTTTATCAACACTTAAGCAGATCACATTTCTAATGTTAAAATCACAATGTTTATATCAAAACAACAATGCAAACAACACCATTATATCTCCTTACTTTAACCAACACCATCCCTTTTTAAAAACCTGAACTTTACATACCCAAACCTTAAATTGTCACACTTTATCTATACCAATCAACTCACTCAATATTCCACCATATTTTCTTCAATTTAATAACATATCTATCCATTTTAACATTCAAACAATATTTTCTCTCTCTAGCAATCCAAACATAAGCTTTATTAGAAAGAGATCCAAACTTTAGAGAAAAGAGTAAATACTTTTAATCTTGATTTTTTTTTGACTTTTTTCACAAGCATACTTCCATAATAAAAAATTTCAAAATTTACTTTACTTAAGTAAACTTCAATTCTGTAATTTATCAATTATATTTCTACAAATTTTCCTATATATAATTTCTTTCTCTAGCTTTACTTTCATGTAAAACCTCATTCACTCACTATCACCCATCTCATATAATTTAGATATACTACAAATCACATAATGCCACATCTGAGACCAACCTAGGTGTTAATGCATATGCATGCATCACAATTTCACTTTTTTCAAAAATTTTCCTCTTTTCGTTTTAAATCTACTTAGGCCGAGAATCTCATACCTAAGCTCTGATACCAAAATAATTGTAACACCCAATACCCTATATAAGTACTATACATATACCTTGTATACATGCAGTACGTATATAAAGTATAAGAATGTCACTTTTCATTAAACATTAAAAATATATATATAACTTTACTCTAGTTCCAAACAATAATACATTTTATTTAAAGAAAATTTATAAAAAAAAAATCATGATACGTTCGATGATCTTACATATATATAATGATCTTGTCTTTACCAAAATTCATTTATACATATGAATACATTTGTATCAAAATACAAATTAATTAAATTGTACATGTTTGCACCACCTTCTAGTTGGTCTCGTAATACTCTATCCATTCTCGTGGCATAACGATTTGACTTCTAGATCAACCACCTACTCACCTGCGGGATTTACACAACCGCGCTAAGCTCGAAAGCTTAGTAGTACAAATAAATAATTTAAATATACATTACAGAAAAATCATACTTCATATATTCACATCATGTATTATCATTTTCTTATCATGTTTTCCCTTTTCAATGCACTGTTCATATATTTCCACTAATCTCATAATTTATATACACATACACATATATCATTTCAACAAACCAAAATTCAATGACTTATTAGAACATTCATAAAATAATACTCACAATGTCCACATCCATATACATATTACACATCATATTGTATTTTCATAATCTCATCTTTCAGCATAGTTTCTCAGGCCACATATCTTTTCAATAATCTACTTATGTATTGTAATCATATCATACTTCATCACATTACATATCATTATATTATTCAATTAATTCATTATTCATAATTCACCATTCATGAATCACATTTAAACAAAGACAAGCATGGGCCCAAAAAGGATCTAATATGTTATTCAAAGTTCAGAGTTACTGCTTTGGTCCATAATCACAATCATCAAGCCCATAGGCGATATATATATATCTCTATCCATGGATAGTGTAACAGACCCAGTCTCTTGGACCTCAACCCGGCTAGACCCGGGGGCCCCAGTATCTTGGTCCTCAACCCGGCTAGACTGTTACTATTCTTGAGGCTTACAACCCAGTCTTTTCACCCCAAAAACATCATATTTCACATTTATCAGCTGGACTCGGCTTACGACCCCGTCTTTTCACCTGTCCAGCAATCATAGGCATGCCGCCAAACCCAGAACTCTGAAAATTGAATAACATATTAGGCACACAATCATTTCATTTATCTCTTTATCAATCTCTTCTCAATTCATTTCCATAATCAAATAAGCAACCATGCCCCAATTATATTTCATTTGCATTATCATAGCCAACAACAATGGCTTCATATCTCATCATGTTTCAAATCACATTAAGGCAATTCATCATTAAAGTATACAAAATCAATAGCATTGGACATCATCATTTAGGCAAACATGCCTCACTTATTTCATTTGAATCATTATAGCCAACCACAATGGCATTACATCTCATCATATCTCAAATCACATTAAAGCAATTCATCATAACCAAATTGCATTACACATACATTTTGAATAATCCTCATATCTTATATAAGCAAACATGCTTCAACCATCTCATTTATATCTCAATTCATTATTCAAGTGTACACAACCAATTGCCTTAACATACATTTTAAATGCTCATCAATCATTCACATTTAAAAACCATAACATTCATCCAATGTATTAACAATATAATCAATTATTCATAAGGTAATCAATTACTTAACATATCTACCATCAAATATATTAAGTATCAAAATCATGTAAATGTATGCAACCATGTAGTTTGTACTTACCTCAAGAGCAACTCACACCAATCTATACACTTCCTCTTCCAAGAATTCTCAACACTTAGGTTAGGGCAACTCAACCTCTTCACAAAATAATTCAAAAGGAATAATGCACACTTATATGAAGATACACATTTAGAAAAATGACCAAATGAATAGTAGCACAGCGAGTAAAATCGGCGACGCAATGGCGCACGACTACTACATGATAAATCTGTTTTTACTGCTGAAAATAAGTCAACTCTGGCAACAGTTTTGACCAAGTAAACAAACTTATTTTTGGCTGAAATTTTGCAGAAAAAACCCTTCATAAGTTAACTAAATGCATGTAAAAGTTTGTCAAAAAATTCCTTCGTTTACCCCCTCAACGGACTGCCCAAAATGAAAGCTGCAGAATGGTGCCCAAAAGGGACCATTCGGCCCAAATTTTCAAAACTTGAGGGAAATTCATTTTTTTCTTGCAAAATTGATTTTTAGACTCCTTTTGTGATACCATTGAAGGACTAAGGGTCCCTCTTTCAAAAATCAAACAAAAGGGGTGATTAAAAGTTCATCAAAGTTTATGGATAATTGAGCAAATTTAGCTAGTTTGTTTTGTTTTCATTTTTTTCACAATCAATTGATTACAAATGGTTCAAGAACACTTTCCCACATATTTACTACACATAATAACATCATTTCAAAACCATCTCAAAAGTCCCATAATGCAAAATATGTGAATTAATTGAAAAGACAATGATTTAAGTACCAAATCCAAGACCATATGAATAGTAAATTCTGGTTTTGGACTCAACTTGATCATTGTTTTGAAAAATTGTATAAAATAATCTACTTGACTAAAAACTCTAAAATTTGTTTATAGAATTTAGTTTTACATCTTAAAATCATTCCTTTAAAATTTCAGATCAAACTGGACACAAAATCTTGGTCAAATAGTTCACCCAACCAGACTGCTCCAGTTGCCCTGCATCCTGGCAGCAGTTCTGAACTTTGTGAATTCCGTAAATTAAATTCAATCAACGTGGTTCCAAATTATTTTTCTCAAATACTAGACTCACTAAGAAACAACATATCCAAAATTCAATTGGATATTAATTTTCTACATTTTATTAAAAATCCCGAAAAATGACTGTCACAGTCAAGGTACCTGCAGGAACAGGTCTAATAAAAATAATCTTTCCAAAATCATAACCATTCCAAATTCAACTCAACATATTTTTCAGTTATTCTAGACTCATTGAGGCACAACATATCAAAAATTCACTTCAAGAACATTTTTCTATATTTAATTAAAAATCATACAAGTCACAGCATTTACTAATTGTAAAACAGAAAACCAAACTCATGTATTCTATGCTTTCAACTTCACTAAACACAACTCTTACTCTTCCATCACCAACACCAACCTAACTTCTTATCTTTAATTCAATTTCAACACTTTCAAACATACCACAATCAAACTCAAATAAAACAAGGGAAATCAAGAGAGAACTTACCAAAGTTAATGAAATTTCTCAAGTCTCCAACTTGATCACTTGAATTCTCTTTAAATTTTGATCTTAAGAAAACAAAACTCTCTTTCTCTCTATCCCTCTCTCTCTCATTGAAGAAGAAGAAGAAGAAGAAGAAAGAAATAAAGAAAATCTTTTCTTTTCCTTTCAAATTTATCTTATATATATATATATAATAATATAATTAACAACTCCAAAAATTCTCCACCACAAATCTTTTCTTCCCTTTGACTTTCTTTTCTTCTTTTTCTCTTATCATCATCATCATCATCATTATTATTATTATTATTATTATTATTATTATTATTATTATTATTACTTACTTACTTACTTACTTACTTTTCCTACACCAATATATACATTATGTATATGTAATGTATATGTTGCTATATGTATATCTCTTATAATATTTCCTTTTAAATTAATTTAAAATAATTAATTTATCTTCTTTTCTTTTTCCCTTAAACATATACATTATATCTAAATACAATAATAATTTCAAAACTTTTAGGGTATACTTTGGGATATTACAGCCAGTATGTCCATATTTGATATTATAGTATATTTGATATTATGTATATTATGATATGTTTTTGAAGTATATATTGTAAACTATAAAGAATGTTTTGAATAATTTGTTTATGATGGGATCTTATATATGTTGTTGATATATATACCTATATATAATTATTTTGAGAAAATATGGAGAAATTGAGAAGTATTGGTGAAATGGTGAATTGATTTTATTGGAAGTGTTTGTTTTATGCAAGTTGTGTTTTGCTGAATTTTGGGAATGTTTAAATTACAGATAAAACTCTGGCGAATTTTTTCCAGAGATTTTCATTTAAATATATTTCGAGTTACTATTGTAAGTAAAGAATACTTATATGCTATTTAATTTTATATATTTAATATTTGAAATTTTAAAACAGAAATGTGAAAAATTTATTAAACCAGTCTGTGATATTTTTGTACCGTATATGCATATTTTACATATGCTGAAAATATGTATTGTACGTATATAGGGTACAAGGGTGTTACAGTTCACATTTCATTCAATTTAGCTATTAGCAACGTGTTTTCACAATGCATCACAATGCATACATAACTATTCACATATCTTAGCACCATATTCAAGAATACTTAATGTATCAAGTAGCATAACACATTTTCCATCCAAAATGTGTTAGGCCAAATGTAATGCAATCACATTCCGTTTAACAAGGGTTTGTATATACCTTAGAAAACACTCCAAAACAAGCTCAAGGGTTTGTACATACCTTAGGAAACAATCCAAAACAAGCTCTAAAACTTCCTCTAACCTTTTCTTCCTAGTTGCACTTCAACACTAGTGTTGGGCAAACTACTCTCTCAATGCCTATACCAAATGTGATCATAAACAACTATTTAATATCACATTCTAAGGCATTCTCAACATCAAATCATTTAAATAGAAATTGCAAATGAAAAATAAAGAAAAGAGTTATTCTCAAGTGACACATCCAACAACACAGGCATGTTAATTACCATGTGATTAACTGACCCACACAGAAGCTTTGACACACCAATGACATGGGCATGTCACATCCTATGTCATTCATTTTGCCTCCCAGAAACTTTGACATGGCCAATAACATAGGCATGTTAATGGCCGTATCAATTATTTTGCCTTACAGAAGCTACGACATGCTCATGGATATGGCCGTGTTAATGGTCGTGTCATCAATGTTAAACTCAGCACTGTTGACACACCCAACGACATGACCATGTCACTGGCCATTTCAGACAAAAGTTTAACATTTCAAACTCTCAACCATATGAACACAACCATTCCAAACTCAACACTACAACACCCTTAATCATCATCTTAGTTTATATCCATAATTCACCCATCAATTCAACACTTATATAACTCCAACATATCATAACTATCATCTTATTCAATCAATCATCACTTTCTCTCATAACACATTCAAAGAAGAAGAAAGAAAAGAAATCTCTTCTCTTTCAATTCAACCTTAAAAATCATCATTAGCTACTCACAATAGCTTCATACATATCCAAATAAACCATTAAAACATGCTAATACACAATCCCCAAAATCAATATGTCATTCTTCCACAGAATTCCAAAGAAACTAGCAAAATGATAAAGGAACTTACTAATTGATGAAAAATCCTCAAAATCTTTACTTAAATCCTTAAAATTACTTCAATCTTTGATGTATGGAAGAAGAACTCTCCTCTAGTCTTTCTCTCTCAAGCTCACATCTAAAAGAACAAATAAGAAGAAGAAGAAGCAAATTTCAACTTCTCTTCCTTTCCATCCTTATCTATATATATATATATATATATTATTCTTTTATATGTGTTGTATATGTTTGGTATATGTATTTGTCATATTTACTTTAAATATATTTCAAATATACATTTCACTTAAAATCCTTTCATTGTTTAACTTTCCTCTTCTTCTTGTCATTATTATTATTATTATTATTATTATTATTATTATTATTATTATTATTATTCACCTTTCCCTACACCAATATATACTTCAAGTATATTTGATGTATATATTGGGTATATGTATAAGCCTAATTTATGACATGTTTATTTCAAATATATATATAACATATACATATATATTACATCTATCATGTATATTCATCTTATATTTCCTTTATCCATTACACCAATATACTCTCCCATAATTACTATTCCAAAGTACATCAAAATTCCGGGTATTATAATATAGTATAAATTATCAATATTAGTTAAAAAGTTTCCTGTTTAAAATTTTGGAACATTACAATTCTCCCCCACTAAAGAAATTTTGTCCTCGAAATTTACCTGTTATGGAAATAAGCCATTTAATTCATAACTAATCTTAAATCTCACATAAAATCAATTATTTTATTAATTTACATAACTTTTTTTTATTTACTTTTTTTTAATGTCTGATATCACTCAATGTAACACTTCTAGAATAATCTTATTATGGAACTACAGAAGATGCAGCTCTACACGCTTACACCATTCAAGCTCAATTCAGTAATTGCCTTTAATTCTCTTTAGAATTTTTTTATATATAATTTGTATCATTACATTCCACTGTTATATATATATATCTCTTCATTTCCCTCATAAACTGAACTTTAAATCCTAGTTTTGAATAGCGAGTCACTAATGGCAAGTAAAAGCCCAATGTAACGATATGGCCAAAGGCCCATTATGGCACGAATGCCCACTATAATGTAATGAGATCAAAGATCCTCTATTACACAAAACGTCCACTGTTGGCATAAAAAGCCAATATCACTAGGACATAAAATGTGTCCTCTATGGCGGAGAGTATCCACTGCCACTATGGCATAAAATGCCAACTGCTACTTTGGATATTCACCATTTTGCTAATTTGAAAACTAGATTTAACATCAGTATAATAGGGCGATACATTGATTTCACTGTTTCAAATTATTTTCAATCATAATATCTTCTGGTATAGAAAATTTTCTTTTTAAATTATTTTCTTATTACTGTAAATTTATAAGATATGAGCAGTTATTTCAAACATATTTATCATATGAACATAAATACACATTATATTTGTTTTCAATTAGTTTGACTAATTTTATTTATTCATCAATCTTTACCATTCAAATGGCTTCCATGTTCCCACTGTAATAATGAAATCTAAATAGATTTTCACTCTTACTTGTTTAATTCTTTTCTTAACATTTTAATAATTCACAACTATTCTTTAATTTTAAGAGTATATGTACGTATATATAATGTATTCAATATCTTTAACATACACACACATATATATTTCTAACTTGATCTACAGTACATCATTTCATTAGAAGGGTTAAACTACCTTCAAATCTCACTAAATTCTTTTCTTTTCACATTATCAATTCCTTTCTTTTTATTGTAATTAATTAGTATCAATTAACTCTTTAAAACTTCTATATATAATCTATAACTTATCTTCAATCACCAAATAATGTTACTATCAAGTATTCCATAAGTACACAATATGTAAATCTCACATTCTTACTTTGTTTACTCTATTAATTCGTATATACACTTTTTTGTTTTCTTTATCTTACTCTTCAAACTATTTAAAATCATTATGATTCATCAATATATCATTCTTCTTACCTTGCTTCGTAAATTATCTTATTTCTTCATGAATAATGTGAAATCCACTAATCACTTGTAATCATCTTTTATCTTTTTTCTGACTATACACTTATTTCAAATATCCAATTACATTTATCCATAATTTCCTCAAGTTTTCTCTGTTGCGCTCGAATTAAGTGCTACTACAAGCATCACTCACAAGTATACGAGGTAGTTGTAGCAAAGGTGATTGCCCCAAGGTCGTTTCCCAAAGAAGGTGTAGTTCATAATAGCTTGATTGACAAGTTATTTAAATGCGGAAGTTTGTTGTGTTGGAATGGTGCGAGAATAATTTAAACCTAAGATTAAGGAGTGTAGGGTTGATGTGTGTGATGGTTGTACAAGATCAAATCGATTCTTGGGAAGGTGCCTAGGGTTATAGGTCCATTCAATCAAAGCTCAATTATCAAATTATCCATTAACATAACCTTGTAATTAATTTGTTCCGTAAGGCTAATTAGTCAATTACCAATTCATTAGTTCTCACATTCATGAATTAACAATAACCAATTATTTTGCATTACCAAATTAATAGAACCTAGAACTTATATTTCTAATTCATTCATAGTATAGTCGATTGTATTGTTTCGATATCGGATTTCACCTCTCGGTCCGTCATCCAATATTCAAAGATTAATAGGTAGCTAATCTATCAACCTAGCATTTAATACAATACAATCAACCAATCAACAAGGAACATCAATGGAAATATCAAATCAAGATTTTCAATCAAATATACTACAAACCCTAGGCATGGGTATTTAGCTCAACATCATCAATTTAGAACAAACATTCAACTCAGTATAAAACAAATACAAATTTTTCATTGCAATATAAATCTCTTAATACAACAACAACAACAATAGAAATGAATTAAAAGAGAATAGAAAAACCCCTTGTGAAGATGCCAAGAGTAGGATTACTAATCTTCCTCCTAGCTCCACTTGTTGTATGATGAAGAACTCAAGCCCTCTTTAATGATTGATTCCCCTTTGCAATATGGAATGGAGCTTTCTCAAGTCACCAAACCTTCAATTGATTATGCCTTTGGAAGATGGAATGGAGCTTTCTCAAGTCACAAAACCCTTCAATGAAGCTTCTTCAACCTTCAAGAGCTTGTTAACCCAATTTATCCTAAAGAATCTCAAAGAACTTGTTAATGGAAGATGGATAAGGTGGAGAGGATAGAAATGGAGGTTGAAGATGAAGAGCCAAGGAATAGTGTCCCTCTCT
This sequence comes from Garcia nutans, assembly GCA_947685225.1. Classification (NCBI taxonomy): domain Eukaryota; kingdom Viridiplantae; phylum Streptophyta; class Magnoliopsida; order Malpighiales; family Euphorbiaceae; genus Garcia; species Garcia nutans. The sequence goes on from CANTUV010000013.1 coordinate 9,517,869, forward strand.
CCCTCAAAAACATGTATATCCAAACTTCCCTCCTTCTTCCTCTTTTTAATTCATTCAAAACTACACCCATGCCTTCCAACTCACACCACTTCACCTTGTTCCCCACTTTTTCTTTGCTTAGTATTTCTTTTCCCAAACATAATGTCTTGTTCCCTACTTTGTCTCCCAACTCATGCAAAAGAATTCAAATATATTAAGTGTGACATGGCCAAGCCATGAGTGGCTTGGCCATGTCTCTCATTTTTCTTTGGGACACGGCCAAGCTTGCTAGCCGTGTCCATCACTGCATTCTTTCTTTCTTTCTTTCTTTTCTTTGGTTTCATGGGGCAACACGGCCAAGATCCTGGCCATGTCACCTGCCAGTGTCGCCTTCTGCCTTCTTTCTTTTCTTTGTTCTAAAGTGGTGACACGGCCAAGCTCCTGGCCATGTCATGTGACATGGCCAGTGGCTTGGCCATGTCTCTTACAAATGTCTCCGTCTGTCTTCTTTCTTTTCTTTCTTTGGATTTTACTCTTTAGGTGAGACACGGTCAGCGACATGGCCAAGCTTCAAGCGACATGGGCAGAGACATGGCCAAGCTTTAAGCGACATGGGCAGAGACATGGCCAAGATGGTGCTTATGTTCAACACTGCTTCTATTTTCATATGATTTTATTTTCTTAGGATGAAACACGCCCAAGACAATGAGACATGGCCAAGCTTCAAGCGACATGGCCATGTCATGTGAGTGCATCAAGTACTGCCTATTTTCTTTTCTTTCTTGGTTTCTTTGTTTTGATCTTTAAGTGAGACATGGCCAGTGGCTTGCCCATGTCTCATGGGTGTGTCAAGCTCTGCCTTCATTTCCTTTGAGGTGACATGGCCAAGCTTGATTTGGCTTAGCCATGTCTTGCTTGATTCATGCTTTTCCTGCATTGTTCTGATCTTCCAAGGGATTTTTTGCACTTTAACCTAAAACAAACACTTCAAACAAACTTAAAACAAAAATCAATCAAAACATTAACTAAAAACACATAAAAATCATACTAAAAACAAGTACAAAAATGATCTAAACAACTACCCCACACTTAATTCCTTGCTTGTCCCCAAGCAAGGCTAAAATCAAACACACTAAACAAGATAAATTTTGTCAAGTTCAAGAGTTATAAGTATGCATCAAGACATCCCTATCCCTAAATCCGCAATCAATATCGAATCAAACAAAATCAACACCAATGCAATTAAGTGGCTTTCCATGTATAACCAATATTGTCACTCCCTCACAAACTCTTACAAGTGTTTGATCATGGTGGTGTTTACACTCATAACAATCAATGAAAGATTATTGTCATAGGCTTGCTTATCAATCAAATCTCCACCACAAAATTACAATAAAGCATCAATCAAATGGTCTTTATTGGGTTGTAATGGGGCTAAGGTAAAGGCATGATATTTAGGAAATGTGAGCTTGATCATTAAGTTCAAGAGCACTTTAAGAATGAAGTACCCAATCATATACATAACCCAACAATCCCAAAACACCTTCCTCTCATCTACCCCTTGACATTAAAGAGCTTTTCGAGGGAACTCACTTATTAAATATTGCAATGATATTTTCAACTTATTCCAACCCTTCCAACTTATTATTTTGCTTTGCAATCTTAAACCTACTAAACTTAACCCCACACTTAATTCAACACAACACTTGGTCATAAACACTCTTAAAATGCTCTTGACCTAATGAAAGGATAAGAGTTAAACAACAAGGTTCAAGCTAATGGTGTTGTGAAAAAGAAGGAAAAGGAAAAATAAAATAGGCTCAAAATTGGCTAACTAAGGTTAAAGATAGGGTTGGTCTTTTTAAGCCAAAGTGGGTTGATGGCTCAATTACTCACTAGGTTAATGGTAATGCAAGGGAAAACCAACAAAATTGACAATAAAGCACTAATTCTACTCAATTCTCAAATTCATGCTTCAAAATTTCAAAGGTCATCTATCAACAATTTATAACAATTGAACTTTCCAAAATTAATTTATTCAAAGAAAAACATTAAAAACATTAACTAAAACTTAAACAAAAACAAGTTAAAAGTAAAAACACAAAAACACAAAATGCAATTAAAAGTAAAAACACAAAACACAAAATGCACCCCACACTTAAAGATTCACATTGTCCTCAATGTGAGCATGCATACTACAGAGAGGGTTTAGATGATACTTGATTTCCATCATTCCCATATACGATGTGTAGGGCTCCTTCCACCCATAATGCAATTGGAGCCCATGTGTGAGAGGATGAACAACATGCAACTTTGAAATGTGCCCAATGTATTGAAAAGCCTAGGTAGCATCCTTGGCAGAGCAATTGTCCAAAAAGAACATGTGAGGGTTGTCTTAACTTGATCCTCTAATGCTATAGGGATGTGGTAAGAACCTTATTCAGTTTGCAACATGGTTATATATGGTTTTTGCTCGTTCTCACCACCAAGGTTGGGAGAGATGAAATTTGTTGCATACTGTACTCCCCAACCAAAACATCTTAAGTTCAACAAAGTTTGGTTGAACCACTTCTTCATCCTCTTTAGCAATTTGAAGCTCCCCCTCAACAATCTCATTATTTAATAGTAAATTGCTCTCCTCAATTTCTAAATTGGAAAAATTAGGCTCTACTCCTAAGGTCATGGCTACCTCAAGCTTATCTTCAGTATCTTCACTATAGGGCATGTCATAAAGTTTAGAAAGTTTCATACCTTGTTTCTCTTCATTCAGCCAGCTTGGGAATGGGATTGGTGGCATACAAGGATTTGGAGGTTCATGCAATTTTGTGGAAGTTGATGCTTCCAAATTCTCCACCTCCTTTGATTGAATTAACTCCTCTATGTTTGGTTGTATTTCCTCACCATCTTCTTCTTGATTAGTTCCTACATCAAAGGAATCACAAAAACTGTTATTTATCACCTGTTCACTTCTCAAATTTGTGATCACCTTGACTTGCTCCACTTGGCTAGGAAATTCCTCCTTTTGTGTGCTTGGAGTTGATGTGCCAATTGCCCAACTTGAGCTTCCACCCTCTTCAATGATTCCTCCAAAGAATCAAACCTCTCATTGCTCCCTTCCTGATTTTGTGTGCTAATTTGAAGGTAAGCATTCAAATCATCTTCCACTGCAAATTTCTTGCATTGATCCTGATTTTATGTACTAATTTGAATGAAGGCATTCAAACTATCTTCCAAAGTGGGTTCTTTAAGTTTATCTTGATTTTGTGCGCTAGTTTGAATGAAGGCATTCAAACTATCTTCAATTGTTGGGTTCTTAAGGTAATCTTGGTTTGAATATTGTTCTTGAGAGTAAGGATTTCTTTGGTAAGGTTGAAAAAATTTTGAGGTGGAATTTGCTGTTGGTTTTCCCAAGAAAAATTTGGGTGGCTTCCCCAGCTTGAATTATAAGGTCTAGGATATGGGTCATTTCCACCCATTTGCTGAAAACTTTTATAGGCATATTCTTCCTCTTGCCTCTCTTGGTATTGTCCATAACCAAATAAACACATGTTTACGCTATGTCCTGCAATGCCACATGCTGAACATACTTCACGAGTAGGCATAGGTGTTCTTCCTCTTGCATTTAGCATCTTAAGTTGGTTCGTTAATTCTGCTAATTGCCATGCCATTTTAGAGTCAGGGTTATCATCATAAACCCCTACGTACCTTGAAAACTGCATATTTATTAAAAGGCACTTAGCAACTTAAAAAAACAACAAACAATTAAATTAAAAGAAAATCAAACAAAACAAACAAACAATTCAAAGAAAAACAAACAAACAATTAATTAAAAAAAATCAAACTATCACTACTTAAACAGCCTTCCCCGGCAGCGGCGCCAAAAACTTGTTGCGCTCGAATTAAGTACTACTACAAGCGTCACTCTCAAGTATACGAGGTAGTTGTAGCAAAGGTGATTGCCCCAAGGTCATTTCCCAAAGAAGGTGTAGTTCGTAATAGCTTGATTGATAAGTTATTTAAATGTGGAAGTTTGTTGTGTTGGAATGGTGTGAGAATAATTTAAACCTAAGATTAAGGAGTGTAGGGTTGATGTGTGTGATGGTTGTACAAGATCAAATCAATTCTTGGGAAGGTGCCTAGGGTTATAGGTCCATTCAATCAAAGCTTAATTATCAAATCTTCCATTAACATTACCTTGTAATTAATTTGTTCCGTAAGGTTAATTAGTCAATTACCAATTCATTAGTTCTCACATTCATGAATTAACAATAACCAATTATTTTGCATTACCAAATTAATAGAACCCCAGAACTTATATTTCTAATTCATTCATAGGGTGGTCGATTGTATAGTTCCGATATCAGATTTCACCTTTCGGTCCTTCATCCAATATTCAAAGATTAATAGGTAGCTAATCTATCAACCTAGCATTTAATACAATACAATCAACCAATCAACAAGGAACACCAATGGAAATATCAAATCAAGATTTTCAATCAAATATACTACAAACCCTAAGCATGGGTATTTAGCTCAACATCATCAATTTAGGATAAACATTCAACTCAATATAAAACAAATACAAATTGTCCATTGCAATATCAATCTCTTAATACAACAACAACAATAGAAATGAATTAAAAGAGAGAATAGAAAAACCCCTTGTGAAGATGCCAAGAGTAGGATTACTAATCTTCCTCCTAGCTCCACTTTATGTATGATGAAGAACTCAAGCCCTCTTCAATGGTTGATTCTCCTTTGCAATATGGAATGGAGCTTTCTCAAGTCACCAAACCTTTAATTGATTATGCCTTTGTAAGATGGAATGGAGCTTTCTCAAGTCACCAAACCCTTCAATGAAGCTTCTTCAACCTTCAAGAGCTTGTTAACCCAATTTATCCCAAAGAATCTCAAAGAACTTGTCAATGGAAGATGGAGAAGGTGGAGAGGATAGAAATGGAGGTTGAAGATGAAGAGCCAAGGAATAGTGTCCCTCTCTCCCTAAAAAATGTGTATATCCAAACTTCCTCCTTCTTCCTCTTTTTAATTCATTCAAAACTCAACCCATGCCTTCCAACTCACACCACTTCACCTTGTTCCCCACTTTTTCTTTGTTTAGTTTTTCTTTGGGCAAACACAATGTCTTGTTCCCCACTTTGTGTCCCAACTCATGCAAAAGAATTCAAATATATTAAGTGTGACACGGCCAAGCCATGAGCGGCTTGGCCATGTCTCTCATTTTTCTTTGGGCTGGCTGTGTCCATCATTGCCTTCTTTCTTTCTTTCTTTCTTTCTTTTCTTTGGTTTCATGGGGTGACACAGCCAAGCTCATAGCCATGTCATCTGACATGGCCAGTGGCTTGGCCATGTCACCTGCCAGTGTCACCTTCTGCCTTCTTTCTTTTCCTTGTTCTAAAGTGGTGACACGGCCAAGCTCCTGGCCATGTCATGTGACATGGCCAATGGCTTGGCCATGTCTCTTGCCAGTGTCTCCTTCTATCTTCTTTCTTTTCTTTCTTTTGATTTTACTCTTTAGGCAAGACACGGTCAGCGACATGGCCAAGCTTCAAGCGACATGGGCAGAGACATGGCCAAGATGGTGTTTGTGTTCAACACTGCTTCTATTTTCATATGATTTTATTTTCTTAGGATGAAACACGCCCAAGACAATGAGACATGGCCAAGCTTCAAGTGACATGGCCAAGACGATCAGACATGGGCAAAGACATGGCCAAGACGAGCAGATATTGCCAAGCTTCAAGCGACATGGCCATGTCATGTGAGTGTATCAAGTACTGCCTATTTTCTTTTCTTTCTTGGTTTCTTTGTTTTGGTCTTTAAGTGAGACATGGCCAGTGGCTTGGCCATGTCTCATGGGTGTGTCAAGCTCTGCCTTCATTTCCTTTGAGGTGACATGGCCAAGCTTGATTTGGCTTGGCCATGTCTTGCTTGATTCATGCTTTTCCTGCACTGTTTTGATCTCCCAAGGGAGTTTTTGCACTTTAACCTAAAACAAACACTTCAAATAAACTTATAACAAAAATCAATCAAAACATTAACTAAAAACACATAAAAATCATACTAAAAACAAGTACAAAAATGATCTAAACATTCTCCACATCTAAGTTTCATCATTTAATGGATTGATTTAATTTCAATCCTATAAGCAATCTTTCATCAATTATAACTATTTCCCTGATGTATTCAATAATTCACTACTAATTCCACCCATAAACCCTACTTTCTGAAGGTATAAGAAGGTAGAAATATGCATAGGCAAATGCAAGACTGTGCAAGTGATCATGCACATCACTTCTTGAATTATTTTTAAAATTTTAAAGAACAGAAGTATGTATAGTCAGATGCATGACCATGCAATTGGTCATACACGTCTCTACTGAAATCTCCTTTCAAAGTTTTAAGGACACAAGTTTATGCATGACCATGTCAATGATCATGCATCTCACTATTGAGATTTCTTCTGTGTTAAATTCATTCCTCATATTCTAATAAATTATTACACTTCCACTGTGTTACTTTGATATATCTCTTTAACTACTCATATTTTATTTTCTTTAATATCCTTCTTTTTCACAAATAGGTCTAATTGTAATATCCTCATTTATGCCCTAGAAGTTTTGCATATTGTTGTTGTTGTTATTGTTATATATTGGATTGAATATATGTGTTAAATTGTAAGAGAAAAGAAATTGAGAAGAGAAAGTATATGTATATGTATTTTGGGAAGAAATAGGGTTTAGAGACAAATTTATATGTTGTGTATATGTTAATATATATGACATATAAAGTGGTCAAAAGGCTTGGTCAATGCAAGAGAAGATATTTATTTGAGATTGGTAAATTACTTAATTGGGCACATATAAGACAAAAAGATAATTATGTGAATAAGGGCACTTTGGTAATTGCTTGGATAAAATCACATGGTGGATATTTAAAGAAGGTTTGACTTGTGTTTTCTTTATCATTTCTTCTTCTTCTTCTTGTTGATGGCCGGCCCTCCATAGCCAAAGAGAAAGAAAGAGACAAGTGATGGTTTTGATGATTTCAAGCTTAAATTGAAGAAAGATTAAGTGTTCAAGTGTTGATTTAAGAAGTTTTTAACTAAGGTAAGATCTTTTCTCTAATTTCTTCAATTCTTTTGAAGTGGTATGATTAAGTTGCTTATGGTATGATTGTAAGTATTGATTTTGCTTGATAGATGAGAAGTTGGGTTGGTGTTGGTGATGGAAGAGTAAGATTGGTGTTTAGTGAAATTGTTTCTGTTTTAGGATTAGTAAAGGCTGTGACTTGTATGATTTTTAATTAATTTTAGAAAAATGTTCTTGAAGTGAATTTTTGATATGTTGTGCCTCTATGAGTCTAGAATGACTGAAAAATATGTTGATTCGATTTTGGAATGGTTATGAGTTTAGAAAAATTATTTTTATTAGACCTGTTCCAGCAGGTACCTTAACTGAGACAGCTCTATTTCGGGATTTTTAATAAAATGTAGAAAAATCATATTCAATTGAATTTTGGATATGTTGTTGCTTAGTGAGTCTAGTATTTGAGAAAAATAATTTGGAACCACGTTGATTGAATTTGTTTTATGGAATTCACAAAGTTCAGAACTGCTGCCAGGATGCAGGGCAATTGGGGCAGTCTGGTTAGGTGAACTATTTGACCAAGATTTTGTGTTCAGTTTGATCTGAAATTTTAAAGGGATGATTTTAAGATACAAAACTAAATTCTGTAAAAATTTTAGAATTTTTAGTCAAGTAGATTATTTTATACAATTTTTCAAAATAAGGATAAAATGGAGTCTAAAACCAGAATGTATTATTTATATGAATCATATCAATTGTTCTTTGCCCTAATTGCATTGTTGAGTTTGAGCAATGGTATGTTATGCATTTTGAATGGTTATGTGTTTCATGAATGATATACATTGAAATTGAAATGATAATTCAAATAAGACATGATATGAGACAATGCCATTGTGATTGGCTATGATGATGATATTGAAAGAAAGAAGGCATGTTTGCCTAAATGTGATGAGAATTTGAGAATGGAAATGGTAAGTATATAATAAATGAATTGTTTGTTTAATATGTTATTCAGTTTCAGAGTTCTGGATTTGGGTGGCATGCCTAAGAAATGATGAAAGGTAACAGTCTTGCCGGGTTGAGGATCTCCTCAAATGTGTTGAGTTGATGGTCCAAGAGACTGGGTCTGTTACACTATGAGAATTGTGAATATGAAATATATGATTTGTAACAGTCTTGCCGGGTTGAGGATCTCCTCAAATGTGTTGAGTTGATGGTCCAAGAGACTGGGTCTGTTACACTATGAGAATTGTGACTATGAACCAAAGCAGTAACTCTGAATTCTGAATATCGTATTAAATACTTGTTGGGCCCATAGGTGTCAAGGTTATATGAATGTCCTAAATAATGTTATGAGTTTAATGAAATGAGATGTTGGTTATGGAGTATGATTGATTAATGTTGAATGTGAAAAGATGTTGAAATGTGGTATGCTCATATGACTATGATTTGTAAAATGCATAATTGTGTGGTTAACTTTATATTTATGATGTTGATCTTATCAATAACATATGTGGCATTGCATTTCATTAAAGCATACCGTTAGCATGTTTTATCTTACTAAGCCGTTGGCTTAGCGCGATAGTGTTTAATCGCGCAGGTAGTAGTGTGGATAGAGTTGAACCCGAGAGTTCATCAAGACCTAGTGAGAGTAGACCTTGAAGAATCCATTTTGGGAGCTTAAAGATCAGAGCAGACTTGCCAATCATGTATAAATTTTATGTGTTGTAAAACTTGAGTTTTGATGTATATGAATTTGTAAATATGTAAATATTTTATAACTTCCGCTGTGTAATATTTAAATATGGGGGTTGTCACAAAACCTTTATTTTATGTTGTACTAGAAGTGTAAATCTTTTTTGCAGGTTGTAGTTGAGGTTACAAGGGGGATTTATTGGGAGTGTACTGAGAATGATTTTGTTTGCATTGGTTTGTGTAAAATGTTTTTAAAAATAAGAAAAAAACCGGTTTTGTCGACACTTGGGACTCAATTTTTAGGCGAAACTATGGCAAAAATTTTGTAAAAATCGGAACTAAAATTTGACTAAGTAAAATTGGTAGCAACATTAGGTTAGTGTGGCGCCTCTACTCAGCTTACATATGTAGGTTGGGAAGGGGTGTTACAATTGTTTTGGTATCAGAGCCTAGGTTTGAGATTCTCAACCTAGGTAAAATGTAAGAAAAAGACTATTTTTACTTAAAAAGTGAGTTTTTGAACAAAAATACATGTTTGGGATTGGCAGTCTCTGATCTTTAATAAGAGGTATTCTGTTGTGTTTGCAGACTTAGGTTGTGATGGATTCTCACTCTCGTCAGTCGATTGAGGGTAGTGCCGAGAGTATTGCTCCTGCTGAGGGAGCTAGGGTTGATAGTGTTGAGGAGGCACCTGCTTCGGTGTCGGGTAGACCAGCTGGGGAGGAGGTTCCGCCAGCCTGGTTTAGGCCTATGATGGAAGCTATGAGACAAGCACCTGTGCAATCACAGCCACCGCCACCACCCCCTCAGCCTTCAGTACCAGTAAGGCACTATGATAAGCTAAGGAAATATGGAGCAGAGGATTTCTCTGGTACAGTTGATCCGGCTGTAGCAGAACAGTGGCTTGATAGAGTTCAGAGGGTATTTGTGCAGTTGCAAGCCACTTCAGAGGAGAAGTTTGACTATGCAAGATCTTTGCTACAGAAGAATGCCTACGATTGGTGGAAGACAGTGCCCCATTCTATGGATGATCCTCCAACACTGTCTTACACTGATTTTCTGAGGGAATTTGAGTTGAAGTATACTCCTAGGGAGTATAAAGATGGGAAGAAAAGAGAGTTTCTAGATTTGAAGCAAGATCATCGGACCGTAACTGAATATGAAGTTGAGTTTATTCGACTGAGTCAGTATGCTGGGGGTATCATTGCTGATGAGATTGATAGATGTCGGCGATTTGAGGAGGGATTGAGACCCTCGATCATGTGCTTAGTGGCTGGATCCAAATATCAGGATTTCTCACAGCTTGTGGCAGCAGCTCAAAGTGTAGAGCGAGCTCAAGTTATTGCAGCTGCTTCAGAGGAAGAGGTTAGGGTTAGGAGGCCCCAGTTTGAGGCAGGGTCTTCTTCTGCAAAGAGGGGTAGAGGAAGTTTTGTTCCTCGGAGTAGTAGGAGCCAGAGACCAGCGGGTAGGTCAGTGCAGTTCCAAAGGCAGAGATTTAGACCTGCAGCTTCGGTAGCGAGTGCTCCTACTCATGGAATTCAGAGATCCACCTTACCTGTGTGTGACCAGTGTGGTGGAAGACATGGGGGCGTTTGTTGGAGGCATAGTAGATCAGGGGTATGCTTCAGGTGTGGATCACCTGACCACTTTGTGAGAGACTGTCCTGAGAGGCAGGAGCAGATGCCAGTGGATTCTACTGCTTCTCGAGCTAGTGTGAGGGGAGGCAAAGGAGGCAGAGGTGCCAGCCGAGGAGGTAGACCAAGATTCAGTTCTAGAGGAGGTGCTACATCCAGGGAGGGTAGACCAGAGGAGGTTGGATCTTCCTAGAGGATGTATGTTATGCAGAGGCAGCCAGATACATCGGCAGTCATAGCTGGTACTTTTTCTTTATTTAATACTCCAGTACTTGCTTTGATTGATCCGGGTTCCACGCATTCATATGTTAGTGTATCTGTTTTGCCTGTCTCTGATTTGAATGCTGAGTCCCTAGGATTTGATGTGTTGGTGACAAATCCGTTAGGGCATAGTGTGGTTGTGAGTAAGGTGCATAGAGATAGTGCAGTAGTGGTGCAGGGTGAGGAGTTCTTAGGGGATTTGATTGAGATGCCATTTAAGGAATATGATGTGATCTTAGGTATGGATTGGCTATCTTGACATGGAGCTGTGGTAGATTGTAAGAAGAAAATTGTTTCTTTGAAAACTGTTGATGGTAGAGAGGTGATAGTATCTAATGAGCAGGAACAGCTAGCCTCCTTATTTGTTTCAGCTGTTGCAGCCAGGAGGTTGATTAGAAAGGGATGTGAAGCCTATCTTGCTCATGTGGTAGATACTAGAGTAAGAAGTTCTCCCATTGATAGCATTGCCACAGTTGTAGAGTTCCCAGATGTGTTTCCAGAGGAGTTGCCAGGATTGCCTCTCGAGAGAGAGGTGGAGTTCGGTATTGAATTATTGCCTGGTACCACTCCTATCTCTATTACTCCTTATAGAATGGCACCAGCAGAATTGAGGGAGTTGAAAGTGCAATTACAGGAGTTGTTGGACAAAGGATTTATTCGCCCCAGTGTTTCTCCTTGGGGAGCTCCTGTTCTATTTGTGAAGAAGAAAGATGGTACTATGAGGTTGTGTATTGATTATAGGCAATTGAACAAGGTGACTATTAAAAATAAATATCCTTTGCCTAGAATCGATGATCTCTTTGATCAGTTGAAGGGAGCGTCAGTGTTCTCCAAAATTGATTTGAGATCTGGGTATCATCAGTTGAGAGTCAAAGCTGAAGATGTTCCTAAGACCGCTTTTCGGACCAGGTATGGGCATTATGAATTTTTAGTTATGCCTTTTGGTCTGACGAATGCACCTGCAGCTTTCATGGATTTGATGAATAGGGTGTTTAGGCCCTATTTGGATCAGTTTGTAGTGGTCTTCATTGATGATATACTGGTGTATTCGCGGAATGAGGAGGAACATGATATGCATCTGCGGATTGTGTTGCAGATTTTGAGAGAGAGGCAGTTGTTTGCTAAATTGTCGAAGTGTGAGTTCTGGTTGGATCAGATAGCTTTTCTCGGACATGTTGTTTCAGCAGAAGGCATTAAAGTTGATCCGAGCAAAGTTGAAGCTGTATTGAATTGGAATCCACCTAAATCAGTGACAGAGGTTAGAAGTTTTCTGGGTTTGGCAGGCTATTACCGGCGGTTTGTGAAAGGATTTTCTTTGATAGCTACTCCACTGACCAGATTGCTTCGTAAGGGAGTGAGATTTGTGTGGACGGATCAGTGTCAGGCTAGCTTTGAGCAGTTGAGAGAAATGTTGACTCAAGCACCTGTTTTAACTTTACCTGTTGAAGGCAAACCATATGTGATCTACAGTGATGCTTCACATAGAGGTTTGGGGTGTGTATTGATGCAGGAAGGGAAAGTTATAGCTTATGCATCTCGACAGTTGAAACCGCATGAGCTTAACTATCCGACCCATGATTTGGAATTGGCTGCCATTGTTTTTGCATTGAAGATTTGGCGCCATTATCTGTTTGGGGAGAAATGTTTCATCTACACTGATCACAAGAGTTTGAAGTATTTGGGTGTCCAGAAAGAACTCAATCTTCGTCAGAGGAGATGGTTGGAGTTGATTAAAGACTACGACTGTTTGATTGACTATCATCCAGGTAAAGCAAATGTTGTTGCTGATGCCTTAAGTCGGAAGTCTTTAGCTGGTTTAACAATTTATTCGCTCTCGTTGCTTGTTGAATTGAGAGCTCTGCGTGCTAACTTTGTATCTTGTGATGATGGTGCATTGTTGGCACAATTGCATTTGAAACCAGTTTTATTGGATCATATCAGAGAGGCTCAGTTGACTGATATGAAGATTCAGAAGATTATTTCAGATTGTCACGATGGAAAGACTAGAGATTTTGTTGTGAGAGATGATGGGAGTCTCTGGTTCAAGAGCAGATTGTGTGTACCCGATGATGCTGATTTGAAAAGGGTCATTTTGGAAGAAGCTCATCAGTCAATGTTTGCTATGCATCCGGGTAATACGAAGATGTATCATGATTTGAGACAGCATTATTGGTGGATTGGTTTGAAGAGAGACATTGCAGATTTTGTGTCGAAATGTCTCACTTGTCAGAAGGTTAAAGCAGAGCATCAAGTTCCAACCGGGTTGCTTCAACCATTGTTAGTGCCAGAATGGAAGTGGGAAAGAGTGACAATGGATTTTGTGTCTCGTTTGCCATTGACTCAAAAGAAGCATGATGCTATATGGGTGATTGTGGATAGATTGACGAAGACAGCTCATTTCCTTCCGGTGCGGATGGATTACTCTTTGGAGAGATTGGCTGAGCTGTATATTCAGGAGATTGTGAAACTGCATGGTGTTCCAACTTCTTTAGTGTCTGATCGAGATCCCAGGTTTACTTCCAGATTTTGGAAGAGTTTGCATAGTGCTTTGGGTTCTCGACTGCACTTCAGCACTGCTTTTCATCCACAGACGGATGGACAGTCAGAGAGGGTGATACAGATTATTGAGGACATGTTGAGAAGCTGTGTCATCGATTTCTCTGGAAGTTGGGATAGGTTTTTACCTCTTGTGGAGTTTGCTTACAACAACAGTCACCAATCCAGCATTGGTATGGCACCGTTTGAAGCATTGTATGGCAGACGGTGTAGGACACCTCTTTGTTGGAATGAGCTTGGAGATAATAAGTTGGTTGGACCTGATTTGATTCAAGAAATTGAGGAAAAAGTGAAGTTGATCCGAGGTAGGTTAAAAGCAGCTTCAGACCGACAGAAGTCTTATACAGATCTGAAGAGGAGAGACATTCAGTTTGATGTTGGAGATAAGGTGTTTTTGAAAGTATCTCCTTGGAAGAAGATTTTGAGGTTCGGTCGGAAAGGAAAATTGAGTCCTCCTTTCATTGGGCCGTATGAAGTGTTAGAAAGAGTTGGGCCAGTTGCATATCGACTTGCTTTGCCACCTGAGTTGGATCGTATTCATAATGTATTCCATGTTTCTATGTTGAGGAGATATAGGTCGGATCCATCTCATGTGTTGCCATTTGAATCTATTGAAGTGAGCCCAGACTTGACATTTGAAGAGGAACCAGTTGCTATCTTGGCACGGGAAGTAAAAGAGTTGAGAAACAAGAGAGTGCCATTGGTGAAGATTTTGTGGAAAAATCATGGAAAAGAAGAAGCAACTTGGGAAAGTGAACAATCCATGCGAGAACAGTATCCGCAGTTGTTTCAGAGTTGATATCAGGTAATTTCGAGGACGAAATTTTCTTTTTAGAGGGGGAGAATTGTAATATCCTCATTTATGCCCTAGAAGTTTTGCATATTGTTGTTGTTGTTATTGTTATATATTGGATTGAATATATGTGTTAAATTGTAAGAGAAAAGAAATTGAGAAGAGAAAGTATATGTATATGTATTTTGGGAAGAAATAGGGTTTAGAGACAAATTTATATGTTGTGTATATGTTAATATATATGACATATAAAGTGGTCAAAAGGCTTGGTCAATGCAAGAGAAGATATTTATTTGAGATTGGTAAATTACTTAATTGGGCACATATAAGACAAAAAGATAATTATGTGAATAAGGGCACTTTGGTAATTGCTTGGATAAAATCACATGGTGGATATTTAAAGAAGGTTTGACTTGTGTTTTCTTTATCATTTCTTCTTCTTCTTCTTGTTGATGGCCGGCCCTCCATAGCCAAAGAGAAAGAAAGAGACAAGTGATGGTTTTGATGATTTCAAGCTTAAATTGAAGAAAGATTAAGTGTTCAAGTGTTGATTTAAGAAGTTTTTAACTAAGGTAAGATCTTTTCTCTAATTTCTTCAATTCTTTTGAAGTGGTATGATTAAGTTGCTTATGGTATGATTGTAAGTATTGATTTTGCTTGATAGATGAGAAGTTGGGTTGGTGTTGGTGATGGAAGAGTAAGATTGGTGTTTAGTGAAATTGTTTCTGTTTTAGGATTAGTAAAGGCTGTGACTTGTATGATTTTTAATTAATTTTAGAAAAATGTTCTTGAAGTGAATTTTTGATATGTTGTGCCTCTATGAGTCTAGAATGACTGAAAAATATGTTGATTCGATTTTGGAATGGTTATGAGTTTAGAAAAATTATTTTTATTAGACCTGTTCCAGCAGGTACCTTAACTGAGACAGCTCTATTTCGGGATTTTTAATAAAATGTAGAAAAATCATATTAAATTGAATTTTGGATATGTTGTTTCTTAGTGAGTCTAGTATTTGAGAAAAATAATTTGGAACCACGTTGATTGAATTTGATTTATGGAATTCACAAAGTTCAGAACTGCTGCCAGGATGCAGGGCAATTGGGGCAGTCTGGTTAGGTGAACTATTTGACCAAGATTTTGTGTTCCGTTTGATCTGAAATTTTAAAGGGATGATTTTAAGATACAAAACTAAATTCTGTAAAAATTTTAGAATTTTTAGTCAAGTAGATTATTTTATACAATTTTTCAAAATAAGGATAAAATGGAGTCTAAAACCAGAATGTATTATTTATATGAATCATATCAATTGTTCTTTGCCCTAATTGCATTGTTGAGTTTGAGCAATGGTATGTTATGCATTGTGAATGGTTATGTGTTTCATGAATGATATACATTGAAATTGAAATGATAATTCAAATAAGACATGATATGAGACAATGCCATTGTGATGGGCTATGATGATGATATTGAAAGAAAGAAGGCATGTTTGCCTAAATGTGATGAGAATTTGAGAATGGAAATGGTAAGTATATAATAAATGAATTGTTTGTTTAATATGTTATTCAGTTTCAGAGTTCTGGATTTGGGTGGCATGCCTAAGAAATGATGAAAGGTAACAGTCTTGCCGGGTTGAGGATCTCCTCAAATGTGTTGAGTTGATGGTCCAAGAGACTGGTCTGTTACACTATGAGAATTGTGAATATGAAATATATGATTTGTAACAGTCTTGCCGGGTTGAGGATCTCCTCAAATGTGTTGAGTTGATGGTCCAAGAGACTGGGTCTGTTACACTATGAGAATTGTGACTATGAACCAAAGCAGTAACTCTGAATTATGAATATCGTATTAAATACTTGTTGGGCCCATAGGTGTCAAGGTTATATGAATGTCCTAAATAATGTTATGAGTTTAATGAAATGAGATGTTGGTTATGGAGTATGATTGATTAATGTTGAATGTGAAAAGATGTTGAAATGTGGTATGCTCATATGACTATGATTTGTAAAATGCATAATTGTGTGGTTAACTTTATATTTATGATGTTGATCTTATCAATAACATATGTGGCATTGCATTTCATTAAAGCATACCGTTAGCATGTTTTATCTTACTAAGCCGTTGGCTTAGCGCGATAGTGTTTAATCGCGCAGGTAGTAGTGTGGATAGAGTTGAACCCGAGAGTTCATCAAGACCTAGTGAGAGTAGACCTTGAAGAATCCATTTTGGGAGCTTAAAGATCAGAGCAGACTTGCCAATCATGTATAAATTTTATGTGTTGTAAAACTTGAGTTTTGATGTATATGAATTTGTAAATATGTAAATATTTTATAACTTCCGCTGTGTAATATTTAAATATGGGGGTTGTCACAAAACCTTTATTTTATGTTGTACTAGAAGTGTAAATCTTTTTTGCAGGTTGTAGTTGAGGTTACAAGGGGGATTTATTGGGAGTGTATTGAGAATGATTTTGTTTGCATTGGTTTGTGTAAAATGTTTTTAAAAATAAGAAAAAAACCGGTTTTGTCGACACTTGGGACTCAATTTTTAGGCGAAACTATGGCAAAAATTTTGTAAAAATCGGAACTAAAATTTGACTAAGTAAAATTGGTAGCAACATTAGGTTAGTGTGGCGCCTCTACTCAGCTTACATATGTAGGTTGGGAAGGGGTGTTACACTAATGCACTCCAAAAAATATACTATGAATTCTCAATCAATTCTTAGAAACTATTCTATTACCATAACCATATGAAATATTAATTATATCAAAACACATATCCACTTATTCAATTCACATAACTTAGACAATGGCATTTCACTTCTCCCATAACTCCACATGCCAGAAATGCCTAAACCATGCTCTGATACCACATCCCTTGACAATTCGCACATAAAACTATCAGAGAATGTTACTCAATATACTATCAATACTCTAATCAATTCATCGGCAAAGTTTCCTTTCAAAGTGTTACTAACAAAAATATTCAAATAATAATACAATCTATATAATACAATACTTACAAATTCAACATTTAAACCAATCTCCAATATCTTCAATAAACCAAATATTAATTATAAATCAGATAACCATCATAAATTTGTCAATCTAAAATAAATATATAATACATTACTTAATTTGATAATCATACACTAAAATCTAAAACTTCATTCTCTAAATGCATATATTTCTTTCATGATTACAAATTTGTACAATCTCTCAAATAGCTAAGATAAATTGCATATATATATATATATACTTCATAACTTACAAGTATAATACACAAAAGATCTCTATATGTACTATAGATAATTTCTGAGATCTTTAATTCCACTTCTTAATTTGCTCCGATGACATGATACCTTCATGTCAGAAAACAATTCTAACATGCTAAACAAAGCTTAGTGGTGCTTGTATAAACATATTTTGTCACTTAATATTAAAGAAAACTACTTATGAAATATAGTAATAATACTCAGTTTTAATAAACATTTCATTACACTAAATATTTTCAATAACAAAACAACATAATATTTTGATTACACAAAATAATAACTTTAACTTTATAAAAAGTCATCATGTTATACTACACTTTCGGTATTGCAACTTTTCTCTGTTTGAATCATTTTATTTAAGACTTACTTTCTCATTTGTTAACATTTCTCATATTACAATTATTTGTTCTTCAGTAAGTATTACTTTTCAGTTTCACATATAGGATAATTTTATTCAATTTATAATTATGGCATTTAGATTTAGTACTAAACTTTGGAGCACTTTGTATCTTATATCATTATTTACACTTTTAATCATTATAACACTTAGAAAAGTTACTGATCAATTCATTATTTGAATATAACATTTCTATTCCATGCATTAGAACTTTCACTTGAAATATCAATCTACACATTATCAATCACTTTCACATTGTAACATATTAAGTCGATTTTAAATAATTAACTTATAGTATTATTTTGCATTTCTTCCATTATTCATAACATCATATTCACATATATTTTCAATATAGATAACTCAATTAAATATGCCATACACACTGAACTCAGATCATAGGTTTGGACAACAAGTTAGTGTAGCAATTTTAATGCCAAATCTCAAGAATGTATAATGGAAATTATGCCCTCTGTCATGGATGGCACAATGTGTCCATTAATGGCATGAGGTCCCCACCATCACTATGGTTATCCTCCCTTTGGCTATCCATTCA
Source organism: Garcia nutans (assembly GCA_947685225.1). NCBI lineage: Eukaryota > Viridiplantae > Streptophyta > Magnoliopsida > Malpighiales > Euphorbiaceae > Garcia > Garcia nutans. The sequence continues at coordinate 9,536,114 of CANTUV010000013.1, forward strand.
ATCAAAAGCTAGATCTAAATTCAGTATGATTTGGGCAATTCATTAGTTTTGATTAACATTGAATTATGTATATCACTTCAATGGAACAATTCTTTGATCAACACTTGGTATTACACATATTTATCATATATTTAAAATTTATTGCACAACATGATAGGGTTTATTTGAAAAAATCTTTTATAGCTCGAGGCCTTATAATCATTTAGGATGAAATCACAAATGAAAGACAAGGAAAATAACTATTTTAGGCACATTCTTCAAGTGACAAGCCCAACGACATGGGTGTGTCAATGACCATGTAATTTTATTAGTCTTACAAAATCTTTGACATGCCCAATGACATGGGTGTGTCACTGCCCATGTCATTACTCTTGCATTACAGAAGCTTTAACACACCCAACGTCATGGGTGTGTGACTGGCCGTGTTACTAATCTTGTATTATAGTAGCTACGACACGCCCAGAGACATGGCTATGTCATTGGCAGTGTCATTAATGTTGAAACACATCATCGTTGGTGTGCCTACTGACATGGGCATGTCATTAGCCGTGTCAAGCAAAAATTATGTATTTCATGCTCAACACTTAAACACAATATACTTAAGATCTATGATAAAAATGAATCAAAAACTAGTTTCTTTGACATAGAAAGAGTCTATATCAAATAATTTACTCAAATATCAATTAATCAATCTTTAGTCATCACTCATGGCTAGAAACAACATTAAACCACTCAATTCTTATAATGATTGAATTAAGAATCATACTCATCACCATAAGTTCCTTTAGCTCATTTTTCACTCATCAATCCATTTAACCAATACTTTTCAGTAATAATTCATTATAGATGACTCAATCAACAAATTCAAACATTAAAATTCATAGAAATTCAAATATTTGCAAATTAAAATACAAAAGCACATACCTCTTTCAAAATCTATCTTCTTCTCTCTTTTCCCTCTTTTTCTTTGATCACTTGTTGATAATCTCACTTTTTCTAGCTTATTCTTTTAAAATCCCATAACTAGATATCATTTCCTTCAAAATTTTGGTTAAAATTTCTTAAAAGAAGAAAAAATGAGTAGTTTTGGTAGTGATGGTGATGATAGGCATGGAAGATGAGAGAAGAGAGAAGAGTCTTCCACACACACTTATGTCTTTATGTATAGAGTTTAATCAGGTGAGGCAATCTCATTTTACCTATGGTGCACCCTCACTCTTAACATTTATTCTAATTCAATTTTTTAGTCATGTAAAACTGTAAAAATAATTTCTTCAGTAAATTTTTGAGATATACTATTCACTATTCTCTACTTATAGGATTTATCCACATTACTTTTATCACTATAAACTATCAATTATCAATATTAGTTAAAAAAGTTTCATGTTTAAAATTTTGGGACATTACACTTAGAACATGCTTTGACGAACTTTCGAGGAAAAATTGAACTCTACTTATTGTGAGCAGAGATTTTTTACCCACTCCCATGTGGAGTGGTTCTTACAACTTTGGCACTATTGAGAACACGGGCCTCAATCGAGAAAAAATGGAGTTGTCACCTGGATGGGCAGGGAAAATAGAAAGGGTTGGATGACTCAATTCCTATGGAATTCCCAACCCCCTAATGGGTTTGAAAAGTTGAGTATGTATGGGGGAGGTGAGAATGACTCGGCACCCCCATAATACCCAGTTCATTGGAACTATATAATCAACATTAAAATAATTAAATTCATAAATATTATAAATTCATCCATACTATATGCAATTATTGAAGTAAAATTCATTATATTGAAATCAAAGAAAATTCAAACCAACAAATAACAATGGGCACCCTATAACATGGAAATATGCCCCTTACAACCATGTCCAATGTCCAAAAACTAAATAAAATAGGACACCCATTATTTGATGGAAACATGCCCTTTACATTAATCCCAAAACTCAAAATAAATTAAATTACATTGAACTTAACTAATGAGGTACCCACAAAGTGGAAACATACCTCTTACATCATTGAAACCAAAATAATCAACATTAAAATAATTAACCAAATGAATTAAACAATTCAAACATTCACAATAATCAAAAATAAAAAAAAATCATTCATAATAAACATTAATAAATCATTTATCAAAACATAAAACAATCAAACCTAAATTTTAATCTTAAATAAAACATCTAGCATACAAACTTATGGTTTATATATTAAATTAGGGTTTATAGATGATTTTAGGATTTTTATGATTAAATTAGGGTTTTTAGAATAGAATTAGGGTTTTAGTATGACAATTAGGATTTTAGGGTTTAGGAACAAAAGAATAAGGTTTAGAAAATGAATTAGGATTTTTAGAAATTGGGAAAAACTAATTAGGGTTTTAGAACTTGGAAAACTAATTAGAGTTTTATAAATTTTGAAAATAATTTAGGTTGTTGGAAATTTGGGATAACAGATTAAGATTTTTTTACAAATTGAAAAACTATTTAGGGTTTTGAAAATTGTAATACTAATTAGGGTTTTGAAAATAGATTAGGGTTTTTTTTATTATACCATTGATTTAAATTGAACCTTATACTACTGTGAAACTGAAATAAATGAATATAAAGTAACTTACTGGATAAGATAAAAAAAGATTGAGGGTTGGTTTAATAAGATATGTATCTAAGATTTTAGTAATCAAACTACTGGATTGAAAAATAATGAACAAAAACAATCAAAATGTTTAAAGGAAAAGAACATAGATACTGTATGTTTAAACAAGTTAAGTTTAGAAGAAAATACCTATGTTGAAGGCTCCACCAAATTAAATAAGTTGATCCAAGCAGCTGCCTATATCAAATTGAATTTCTGGCTAAGCAAGATGTAACACCCCTTCCCGACCTACATATGTAAGCCGAGTAGAGGTGCCACACTATTCTAATGTTGCTACCAATTTTACTCAGTCAATTTTTTTTTTTAGTTCCGATTTTTACAAAAATTTTGCCATAATTTTGCCTAAAAATTTGGTCCCAAGTGTCGACAAAACTGGTTTTTTTCTGATTTTTAAAAACATTTTACACAAACCAATGCAAACAAAATCATTCTCAGTACACTCCCAATAAATCCCCCTTATAACCTCAACTACAACCTGCAAAAAGGATTTACACTTCTAGTACAACATAAAGTAAAGGTTTATTATGAAATACAGTAGATAAAATATTTGCTCACTATACAGCGGAAAATAAAAATATTTACAAATTCATATATATCCAAACTCAAGTTTTACAACCCATAAAATTTATACATTTCTTTGGCAGTCAGTCTTTGATCTTTAAGCCCACTATCAACACCTCAAAATCTAGACTTGACTCGGCCTAGAGGAACTCTCTGGTTCTTCCCAGTCACCTGCGCGAAGAATCACATTCGCGCTAAGCCAACGGCTTAGTGGTACAAATTACAGTGCTATGATGCTTTAATGCCATGCTAATGTCACACAATAAAGATTCAAGATCAATTCAAGAGAATATTATATTTCAAATCTTACCGGTTTCAATAGTGTATGTATAGTAGTCATCTCATTATTCATTTGTTTCACCATTCAATAGTCACATTTAAACAAACACAAGCATGGGCCCAAAAATAATCTAATATGCTATTCAAAGTTTAGAGTTACTGCTTTGGTCCATAAACATAATCATCAATACATTTATCCATGGATAATCAACTAGATTTGAGTTTACGACCCGGTCATTTCACCCAATCTAGTTTTAATAATTTGTTTTTGAGGTTTACGACCCGGTCATTTCACCCCAAAAACATCACATTTCACATTTTTCAACTGGAATCGGCTTACGACCCGGTCATTTCACCTATCCAGTGATTCATAGGCATGCCGCCAAAACCAGAACTCTGAAAATTGAATAAACATATTAGGCACACAATCATTTCATTCATTTGTTTATCAATATATTTTCATTTTATTTCTCATTTCCTATTCCACAATTAATTAGGCAACCATGCCTCCATTATATATTTCATTTGCATATCATAACCAATAACCATGGCATCATATCTCAAATGATCTCAAATCACAATAAAACAATTCTTCATAATATCATATCTTTCACATTTCATATTCCATATTTCATTTCATCATTCAAATGGATATAATCAATGGCATTAACACATATTTTACATACTCATCACAACATTCACATCATACCAAACATACATTATTAATATGCATTAACAATGTATTAGATTTCTTAACACATTTACAATCAAATGTATGTTAAATCTCATCATCATATGAATGTATGAAATAATGTAATTTGTACTTACCTTAAAACAAACTCACACCAATCTATACACTTACTCTTCCAAGAATACTCAACACTTAGGCTAGGGCAATTCAACCTCTTCACAACCTAATCCAAAAGGAGTATTAGCAAAATGACCATATGAATAGTACATTCTGGTTTTAGACTCTACTCTATCCTTATTTTGAAAATTTGTATAAAATAATCTACTTGACTAAAAATTCTAAAATTTTACAGAACTAAATTTTACATCTTAAAATCATTCCTTTAAAATTTTAGATCAAACTGAACACAAAATCTTGGTCAAATAGTTCACCCAACCAGACTGCCCCAATTGCCCTGCATCCTGGCAGCAGTTCTGAACTTTGTGAATTCCATAAATTAAATTCAATCAACGTGGTTCCAAATTATTTTTCTCAAATACTAGACTCACTAATAAACAACATATCCAAAATTCAATTGAATATGATTTTTCTACATTTTATTAAAAATCCCGAAATATAGCTGTCTCAGTTAAGGTACCTGCTGGAACAGGTTTAGTAAAAATAATCTTTCCAAAATCATAACCATTCCAAAATCGAATCAACATATTTTTCAGTCATTCTAGACTCATAGAGGCACAACATATCAAAAATTTACTTCAAGAACATTTTTCTATATTTAATTAAAAATCATACAAGTCACAGCCTTTACTAATTGTAAAACAGAAAAAATTTCACTAAACACAACTCTTACTCTTCCATCACCAACACCAACCTAACTTCTTATCTTTAATTCCATTTCAACACTTTTACACACACCATACACAAACACACTCCAACCATCAACAACACTCCATCAAACTCAAACAAAATTCCAAATAGAACAAGAGAAAACTTACCAAAAATGATGAACTTCTTGAATTTCTAACTTGTTTTCTTCTTTCAATTAGCTCTTAAACTTCAAAAACCCTCACTTGCTCTCTTGTTTCCTTGAGGTCCGGCCAACACAAAGAGAAAAGGAAAAAAAAATGACAAAGTGAAGAGACAAAGTCAAATTTCCCCTCTCTTTAAACCTCCACCAAGCAATTTAAAAAGAAAATTACCTAAATACCCTCTTCTATACAATTAAACTCCCTTTCACTTACTTGCCCTTTTTAGTAATTTCATACATAATCAAAATAAATATCCTCTTCCTTTGACCATCCATTTGACTTGTATAAATGTTATATATATGTGTAACACCCCTTCCCGACCTACGTGTGTAAGCTGAGTAGAGGCGCCACACTAACCTAATGTTGTTACCAATTTTACTTAGTCAAATTTTAGTTCCAATTTTTATAGAAATTTTGCCATAGTTTCACTTAAAAATTGAGTCCCAAGTGACGACAAAACTGGTTTTTTTTTATTTTTGAAAATATTTTTACACAAACCAATGCAAACAAAATCATTCTCAGTACACTTCCAATAAATCCCCCTTATAACCTCAACTACAACCTGCAAAAAGGATTTACACTTCTAGTACAAAATAAAGTAAAGTTTTATTATGAAATACAGTAGATAAAATATTTGTTCACTATGCAGCGGAAAGTAACAATATTTACAATTTCATATACATCCAAACTCGAATTTTACAACACATAAAATTTATACATGTTTGGCAGTCAGTCTTCGATCTTAAAGCCCACTATTCACTCTTCAAAATCTAGGCTCGATTCGGCCTAGAGGAACTCTCTGGTTCTTCCCTGTCACCTGCGCGAAGAATCACATTCGCGCTAAGCCAATGGCTTAGTGGTACAAACTACAATGCTATGATGCTTTAATGCCATGCTAATGTCACACAATCAAGATTCAAGATCAATTCAAGAGAATAGTGTATTTCACAATTTTACATTATTTAATAATTAATCAAAACATTCATGATTCACATTGAAAACAAAGACAAGCATGGGCCCAAAATACACTAATATGTTATTCAAAGTTCAGAGTTACTGCTTTGGTCTATAATCATAATCATCAAGCCCGTAGGCGATATACACATATATATATCTATCCATGGATAGGGTAACAGACCCAGTCTCTTGGACCTCTACTTGGCTAGACTCAAGGAGATCCTCAACCTGGCAAGACTGTTACCAAAACAAGTGTAACAGACCCAGTCTCTTGGACCTCAACCCGACTAATCTCGAGGAGATCCTCAACCCGGCAAGACTGTTACTATTATTCATATTTTTCATAGGCATGCCGCCAAACCCAGAACTCTGAAATTTGAATAACATATTAAACACACAAGCATTTCATTCATCTCTTCATAACCTCTTTCTCAATTCATTTTATATTTCATAAGCAAATTAGGCAACCATGTCTCAATCATCTCATTTGCATCATCATAATGAAACAACTCTTCATAACATCATATCTTTCACATTACATTTCATCATCACATCTTGCACATTTCACTTTTCATTATATTTCAAATCACATTAATCAATTCATTATTCAAATGGATATAATCAATAGCATTAACACATATTTTACATGCTCATCACAACATTCACATTATAACCAAATATGTCTCAAGTCTCACTATCATATGAATGTATGCAATAATGTAGTTTGTACTTACCTTAAAACCAACTTACACCACTCTATACACCTACTCTTCCAAGAATCCTCAACACTTAGGTTAGGGCAATTCAACCTCTTCACAACCTAATCCAAACGGAATATTAGCAAAATGACCATATGAATAGTAAATTCTGGTTTTAGACTCAACTTTATCCTTATTTTGAAAAATTGTATAAAATAATCTACTTGACTAAAAACTCTAAAATTTTTACAGAACTAAATTTTACATCTTAAAATCATTCCTTTAAAATTTCAGATCAAACTGAACTCAAAATCTTGGTCAAATAGTTCACCCAACCAGACTGCCCCAATTGCCCTGCATCCTGGCAGCAGTTCTGAACTTTGTGAATTCCATAAATTAAATTCAATCAACTTGGTTAAAAATTATTTTTCTCAAATACTAGACTCCCTATGAAACAACATATCCAAAATTCAATTGGATATCATTTTTCTAAATTTTATCAAAAATCCTGAAATATAGCTGTCTCAGTTAAGGTACCTGCTGGAACAGGTCTAAGAAAAATAATCTTTCCAAAATCATAACCATTCCAAAATCGAATCAAAATATTTTTCAGTCATTCTAGACTCATAGAGGCACAACATATCAAAAATTCACTTCAAGAACATTTTCCTATATTTAATTAAAAATCATAAAAGTCACAGCCTTTACTAATTGTAAAACAGAAAAATTTTCACTAACCACAACTCTTACTCTTCCATCACCAACACCAACCTAACTTCTTATCTTTAATTCCATTTCAACACATAAAAACACAACACAAGCAATCCTAACCATATTATCAACACCACTTCATTAAACTCAAAAATAACTTCAAAAACAACAAGAGCAATCAAGAAAGAACTTACCAAAATAATGAAATTTCTTGATTTTCCAACTTGTTTATTTGAAATCTTCTTTCAATTTGATCTTATAAAATCAAAACTCTTCTTTGCTCTTTTGTCTTTGCAGTACACGGCCAAGGAAAGAAAAAGAAGAAAATGAAGAGGAATTTAGAGACAAAGTCAAATATATGGTCTTCAAACATTCTCCACCAAGCAATTTAAAAAGAAAATTACTTAAATACCCTCTACTATATATATTAACTCCCTTTCATTTACTTGCCCTTTAGTAATTTCACAAAGAACAAAATAAATATCCTCATCCCTTGACCAACACATTTGACTTGTATATATGTTGTATATATTTCCATATACACAACATATACACTTTCCTTTAAATTTCTTTTCTCTCCCAAATTAACATATACATTTTAATTCAAATAAAACAACCATTATACTAAAACTTCTAGGCACATTTTGGGATATTACAATTCTCCCCCTCTAAAAAGAAATTTCGTCCTCGAAATTACCTGATATCAAGTCTGAAACAGTTGAGGATATTGATCTCGCATCGCTTGCTCACTCTCCCAAGTTGCCTCTTCTCTACCATGATTCTTCCAAAGAACCTTTACAAGTGGCACTTTCTTATTTCTCAACTCTTTCACTTCATGTGCCAAAATAGCAATTGATTCTTCTTCAAAAGTTAGATCCGGACTCACCTCAATAGATTCAACTGGTAAAACATGAGATGGGTCAGATCTATACCTTCGCAACATAGAAACATGGAAGACATTATGGATTCTATCCAACTCAGGCGGCAAAGCAAGACGATAAGCAACTGGTCCAACTCTTTCTAATATCTCATACGGTCCAATGAAACGAGGACTTAGTTTCCCTTTTTGACCAAATCTCAATATTTTTTTTCCAAGGAGACACTTTCAAAAATACTTTATCTCCAACATCAAACTCTATATCTCTCCTCTTCAAATCTGAATAAGACTTTTGTCGGTCTGAAGCTGCTTTCAATCTATCCCGAATCATCTTCACTTTTTCTTCAGTCTCTTTAATCAGATCAGGACCAACCAGTTTGCCTTCCCTAATTTCATTCCAACATAAAGGCGTTCTACATTTTCTTCCATATAATGCCTCAAATGGTGCCATGCCAATACTGGTTTGATGACTGTTGTTGTAAGCAAATTCTACAAGTGGCAAAAATCTGTCCTAACTTCCAGAGAAATCAATGACACAGCTTCTCAACATATCCTCAATAATCTGTATCACTCTCTCTGACTGCCCATCTGTTTGCGGATGAAAAGCAATGCTAAAATGCAATCGAGAACCCAAAGCACCATGTAAACTCTTCCAAAATCTTGAAGTAAATCTAGGATCTCGATCAGACACTAAAGAAATTGGGACTCCATGCAATTTCACTATCTCACTAATATACAGCTCAGCCAACATCTCAAGTGAATAGTCTATCCGAACAGGAAGAAAATGAGCTGTCTTTGTCAATCTATCAACAATCACCCAAATAGCATCATGCTTCCTCTGTGTCAAAGGTAAACCAGACACAAAATCCATTGTCACTCTCTCCCATTTCCATTCAGGCACTGATAAAGGTTGAAGCAACCCCGTTGGAACTTGATGTTCAGCTTTCACCCTCTGACAAGTGAGACACTTGGATACAAACTCCGCTATGTCTCTCTTCATACCAGACCACCAATAATGCTGTCTCAATTCATGGTACATCTTTGTACTTCCCGGATGCATAGCAAAAACTGATTGGTGTGCTTCTTCCAAAATGATCCTTCTCAAACTATCATCATCAGGGACACACAATCTATCCTTAAACCAAAGGCTACCATCACTTCTCACAAAGAAATCTCGGCTCTCCCCGTTTTGGCAATTTGAAACAATCTTCTGAATTTTCTCATCTGTCAATTGAGCCTCCTTAATCTGATCCAACAATACTGGTCTCAATTGCAACTGAGCCAACAATGCACCATCATCACATGCTTCAAAACTAGCATGTAACGTTCTCAACTCAACAAGCAACGAGAGCGAATAAACAGCCAAACCTGCCAGAGACTTCCGACTCAAGGCATCAGCAACTACATTATCCTTACCAGGATGATAATCAATCAAACAATCGTAGTCTTTAATCAGTTCTAACCATCGCCTTTGCCGAAGATTCAGCTCCTTCTGAACACCCAAATATTTCAAACTTTTGTGATCCGTATAAATAAAACATTTCTCTCCATACAAGTAGTGTCGCCAAATCTTCAAAGCAAAAACTATAGTTGCTAACTCCAAATCATGAGTCGGATAATTGAGCTCATGCGGCTTTAGTTGCCGAGAAGCATAAGCTACAACTTTACCCTCTTGCATCAAGACACATCCTAAACCATTATGTGAAGCATCACTGTAAATCACGTATGGTTTATCTTCCACGGGTAAAGTAAGAACAGGAGCTTGAGTCAACATTTCTTTCAACTGATCAAAACTAGCTTGACACTGATCTGTCCACACAAATCTAACTCCCTTTCGAAGCAATCTGGTGAGTGGAGTAGCTATCAAAGAAAAACCTTTCACAAACCTTCGATAATAGCCTGCCAAACCCAGAAAACTTCTAACTTCAGTCACTGACTTTGGTGGACTCCAATTCAAAATAGCCTCAACTTTACTCGGATCAACTCTTATACCATCTGCTGAAACTATATGACCGAGAAAAGTTACTTGGTCAAGCCAAAACTCACACTTTGATAGCTTAGCATACAACTACTTCTCTCTCAAGATCTCTAACACAATTCGCCGATGCTTGTCATGTTCTTCCTCATTACGTGAATACACCAAAATATCATCGATGAAAACCACCACAAACTGATCCAGATAGGGCCTAAACACCCTATTCATCAAATCCATGAAAGCTGCAGGTGCATTCGTCAATCCAAAAGGCATTACCAAGAACTCATAATGCCCATATCTTGTGCGGAAAGCTATCTTAGAAACATCTTCAGCTCTAACCCTCAATTGATGGTACCCTGATCTCAAATCAATTTTGGAAAACACCGCTGCTCCCTTCAACTGATCAAAGAGATCATCAATTCGAGGCAAAGGATACTTATTCTTGATAGTTACTTTGTTCAATTGCCTATAATTGATGCACAATCTTAAAGTACCATTCTTTTTCTTCACAAACAACACAGGTGCTCCCCACGGAGAAACACTAGGGCGAATAAACCCTTTATCCAACAACTCCTGCAACTGCACCTTCAACTCTCTCAATTCAGCAGGTGCCATTCGATAAGGAGTAATAGAGATGTGAGTGGTACTAGGCAACAAATCGATACCAAACTCAACCTCTCTCTCAGGAGGCAACCCTGGCAACTCCTCTGGAAACACATCTGGAAACTCTGCAACTGTGGTTATATTATCAAGTTGAGAACCCCCTACTCTAGTATCCACAACATGAGCAAGATAAGCATCACACCCTTTTCTAATCAACCTTCTAGCTGTTACAGCTGATACAAACAAGGATGCAAGCTGTCTCTGCTCACTAGACACCATAACACTCCTACCATCACTAGTTCTCAAAGTGACACACTTCTGTTGACAATCTACCACAGCTCCATACCTAGACAACCAGTCCATGCCTAAGATCAAATCATATTCTTTAAAAGACATTTCAATTAAATCACCAAAAAACTTCTCACCTTGAACCACAACAGCACTCTCACGATGCACCCTACTCACCACAACACTATGTCCTAAAGGATTGGTCACTAAGACATCAAATCCTAAGGACTCTGAATGCAATTCAGACACAGGCAAGATAGATGCACTTATGTATGAATGAGTAGATCCTGGATCAATCAAAGCAAGTACTGAAATGCCAAATAAAGAAAATGTACCAGCTATAACTGCTGAAGCATCTGGCTGCCTCTGCATCATATACACCCTCTGAGAAGATCCGGCTTCATCTGGCCTACTGCCTCCGGTTGATGATCCTCCTCTCTGACTATACCCGGATCGACCACCCATACTGAAACCTCTGCCTCCTCGACCACCTCTGCTGACACTGTGTCGAGAGGCTGCAGACTCAGCCTGTCTGTGCTCCTGCATCTCAGGAAACTCTCTAATAAAATGATCAGGCGATCCACATCTAAAGCACACAGCTGGTCCACTATATTTCCAACAAACACCCCCATGTCTTCCACCACACTGAGCACATATAGGGGGAATAGATCTCTGAACCACTGGAGCCGGAGCACTCGCTACTGAAACTGTAGGTCTCGATCTTTGTCTCTGAAACTGGACTGACCTACCAGCCTGCCTCTGACTCCTACTGAGCCTGGGAACAAAACTTCCTCTACCTCTCTTCACAGATGAAGACCCTGCCTCAAACTGGGGTCTCCTAACCCTGGTCTCCTCCTCGGCAGCAGCTGCTGCAATACCCTGGGCTCTCTCCACACTCCTAGCTGCTGCAACAAGCTGGGAAAAATCCTGGTATCTAGAACCAGCCACAAGACACATAATTGAGGGTCTCAATCCTTCCTCAAACCTTCTGCACCGGTCAATCTCATCAGAGATAATCCCTCCAGCATAGTGACTCAACCGGATGAACTCTAACTCATATTCTGTCACAGTCCGATGATCTTGCCTCAAAGTCAGAAATTCCATCTTCTTCCCATCTTTATACTCCCTCGGAGTATATTTCAGCTCAAACTCCCGTAGAAAATCACTGTAGGACAATGTAGGTGGATCGTCCATAGCATGAGAAACTGTCTTCCACCAATCATATGCATCCTTCTGCAACAGTGATCGAGCATAATCAAAATTTTCTTCTGGAGTGGCTTGCAACTGAATGAATATCCTCTGTACCCTATCCAACCACTGCTCAGCCACTGCAGGGTCGGTAGTGCCTAAGAAATCTTCAGCCCCATATTTTCTCAACTTGTCATAATGTCTTACCGGCATCTGAGGCTGTGGTGGTGGTGGTGGTGGTGGCTGCACTGGAGCTCCCCTCAACAGTTCTACCATATGCCTTAACCAACCCGGCGGAGCCTCCTCAGCAGCTGATCTCTCTGGCACAGAAACAGGTGCCTCACTAACCCTCTCAATCCTAGCTCCATCTCTACTCTCTCCTGGAGCTACACTCTCAGCACTTCCTTCTACAGTCTGACGTGAATGGGACTCCATTACTACCTATATCTGCAAACACAGCAGAATATTCCTCATTAAAGATCAAAGACTGCCATACCAAAACATGTATTTTATTCAAAAACCAACTTGTAAAATCAAAATATTCTTTTTCTTACAATTCACCTAGGTTGAGAATCTTAAACCTAGGCTCTGATACCAAAAGTTGTAACACCCCTTCCCGACCTACGTGTGTAAGCTGAGTAGAGGCGCCACACTAACCTAATGTTGTTACCAATTTTACTTAGTCAAATTTTAGTTCCAATTTTTATAGAAATTTTGCCATAGTTTCACTTAAAAATTGAGTCCCAAGTGTCAACAAAACTGGTTTTTTTTTTTTTATTTTTGAAAATATTTTTACACAAACCAATGCAAACAAAATCATTCTCAGTACACTTCCAATAAATCCCCCTTATAACCTCAACTACAACCTGCAAAAAGGATTTACACTTCTAGTACAAAATAAAGTAAAGTTTTATTATGAAATACAGTAGATAAAATATTTGTTCACTATGCAGCGGAAAGTAACAATATTTACAATTTCATATACATCCAAACTCAAATTTTACAACACATAAAATTTATACATGTTTGGCAGTCAGTCTTCGATCTTAAAGCCCACTATTCACTCTTCAAAATCTAGGCTCGACTCGGCCTAGAGGAACTCTCTGGTTCTTCCCTGTCACCTGCGCGAAGAATCACATTCGCGCTAAGCCAACGGCTTAGTGGTACAAACTACAATGCTATGATGCTTTAATGCCATGGTAATGTCACACAATCAAGATTCAAGATCAATTCAAGAGAATAGTGTATTTCACAATTTTACATTATTTAATAATTAATCAAAACATTCATGATTCACATTGAAAACAAAGACAAGCATGGGCCCAAAATACACTAATATGTTATTCAAAGTTCAGAGTTACTGCTTTGGTCTATAATCATAATCATCAAGCCCGTAGGCGATATACACATATATATATCTATCCATGGATAGGGTAACAGACCCAGTCTCTTGGACCTCTACTTGGCTAGACTCAAGGAGATCCTTAACCCGGCAAGACTGTTACCAAAACAAGTGTAACAGACCCAGTCTCTTGGACCTCAACCCGACTAATCTCGAGGAGATCCTCAACCCGGCAAGACTGTTACTATTATTCATATTTTTCATAGGCATGCCGCCAAACCCAGAACTCTGAAATTTGAATAACATATTAAACACACAAGCATTTCATTCATCTCTTCATAACCTCTTTCTCAATTCATTTTATATTTCATAAGCAAATTAGGCAACCATGTCTCAATCATCTCATTTGCATCATCATAATGAAACAACTCTTCATAACATCATATCTTTCACATTACATTTCATCATCACATCTTGCACATTTCACTTTTCATTATATTTCAAATCACATTAATCAATTCATTATTCAAATGGATATAATCAATAGCATTAACACATATTTTACATGCTCATCACAACATTCACATTATAACCAAATATGTCTCAAGTCTCACTATCATATGAATGTATGCAATAATGTAGTTTGTACTTACCTTAAAACCAACTTACACCACTCTATACACCTACTCTTCCAAGAATCCTCAACACTTAGGTTAGGGCAATTCAACCTCTTCACAACCTAATCCAAACGGAATATTAGCAAAATGACCATATGAATAGTAAATTCTGGTTTTAGACTCAACTTTATCCTTATTTTGAAAAATTGTATAAAATAATCTACTTGACTAAAAACACTAAAATTTTTACAGAACTTAAGTTTAAATCTTAAAATCATTCCTTTAAAATTTCAGATCAAACTGAACTCAAAATCTTGGTCAAATAGTTCACCCAACCAGACTGCCCCAATTGCCCTGCATCCTGGCAGCAGTTCTGAACTTTGTGAATTCCATAAATTAAATTCAATCAACTTGGTTCCAAATTATTTTTCTCAAATACTAGACTCCCTAAGAAACAACATATCCAAAATTCAATTGGATATCATTTTTCTAAATTTTATCAAAAATCCCGAAATATAGCTGTCTCAGTTAAGGTACCTGCTGGAACAGGTCTAAGAAAAATAATCTTTCCAAAATCATAACCATTCCAAAATCGAATCAAAATATTTTTCAGTCATTCTAGACTCATAGAGGCACAACATATCAAAAATTCACTTCAAGAACATTTTCCTATATTTAATTAAAAATCATAAAAGTCACAGCCTTTACTAATTGTAAAACAGAAAAATTTTCACTAACCACAACTCTTACTCTTCCATCACCAACACCAACCTAACTTCTTATCTTTAATTCCATTTCAACACATAAAAACACAACACAAGCAATCCTAACCATATTATCAACACCACTTCATTAAACTCAAAAATAACTTCAAAAACAACAAGAGCAATCAAGAAAGAACTTACCAAAATAATGAAATTTCTTGATTTTCCAACTTGTTTATTTGAAATCTTCCTTCAATTTGATCTTATAAAATCAAAACTCTTCTTTGCTCTTTTGTCTTTGGAGTACACGGCCAAGGAAAGAAAAAGAAGAAAATGAAGAGGAATTTAGAGACAAAGTCAAATATATGGTCTTCAAACATTCTCCACCAAGCAATTTAAAAAGAAAATTACTTAAATACCCTCTACTATATATATTAACTCCCTTTCATTTACTTGCCCTTTAGTAATTTCACAAAGAACAAAATAAATATCCTCATCCCTTGACCAACACATTTGACTTGTATATATGTTGTATATATTTCCATATACACAACATATACACTTTCCTTTAAATTTCTTTTCTCTCCCAAATTAACATATACATTTTAATTCAAATAAAACAACCATTATACTAAAACTTCTAGGCACATTTTGGGATATTACAATATGTCCATATATACAACATATACACTCCTCTTTAAATTATTTTCTCTTTCCAATAACATATACATTTTAATTCAAATAAAACAACAATTATACTAAAACTTCTAGGGCACATTTTGGGATATTACAATTCTCCCCCTCTAAAAAGAAATTTCGTCCTCGAAATTACCTGATATCAAGTCTGAAACAGTTGAGGATAGTGATCTCGCATCGCTTGCTCACTCTCCCAAGTTGTCTCTTCTTTACCATGATTCTTCCAAAGAACTTTTACAAGTGGCACTTTCTTATTTCTCAACTCTTTCACTTCATGTGCCAAAATAGCAATTGATTCTTCTTCAAAAGTTAGATCTGGACTGACCTCAATAGATTCAACTGGTAAAACATGAGATGGGTCAGATCTATACCTTCGCAACATAGAAACATGGAAGACATTATGGATTCTATCCAACTCAGGCGGCAAAGCAAGACGATAAGCAACTGGTCCAACTCTTTCTAATATCTCATACGGTCCAATGAATCGAGGACTCAGCTTCCCTTTTCCACCAAATCTCAATATCTTTTTTTCCAAGGAGACACTTTCAAAAATACTTTATCTCCAACATCAAACTCTATGTCTCTCCTCTTCAAATCTGAATAAGACTTCTGTCGGTCTGAAGCTGCTTTCAACCTATCCCGAATCATCTTCACTTTTTCTTCAGTCTCTTTAATCATATCAGGACAAACCAATTTGCCTTCCCAATTTCATTCCAACATAAAGGCGTTCTACATCTTCTTCCATACAATGCCTCAAATGGTGCCATTCTAATACTGGATTGATGACTGTTGTTGTAAGCAAATTCTACAAGTGGCAAAAATCTGTCCCAACTTCCAGAGAAATCAATGACACAACTTCTCAACATATCCTCAATAATCTGTATCACTCTCTCTGACTGCCCATCTGTCTGCGGATGAAAAGCAGTGCTAAAATGCAATCGAGAACCCAAAGCACCATGTAAACTCTTCCAAAATCTTGAAGTAAATCTAGGATCTCGATCAGACACTAAAGAAATTGGGACTCCATGCAACTTTACTATCTCATTGATGTACAATTCAGCTAACTTCTCAAGTGAAAAGTCCATCCGAACCGGAAGAAAATGAGCAGTCTTTGTCAACCTATCAACAATCACCCAAATGGAATCATGCTTCCTCTGTGTCATAGGCAAACCAGACACAAAATCCATTGTGATTCTCTCCCATTTCCATTCAGGCACCGTTAAAGGTTGAAGCAACCCTGTTGGAACATGATGTTCAGCTTTCATCCTCTGACAAGTGAGACATTTGGACACAAATTCTGCTATGTCTCTCTTCATACCAGACCACCAATAAAGCTGTCTCAATTCATGGTACATCTTTGTACTTCCCGGATGCATAGCAAAAACCGATTGGTGTGCTTCCTCCAAAATAACCTTTTTCAAACTATCATTATCAGGAACACACAATCTATCCTTAAACCAAAGGCTACCATCACTTCTCACAAAGAAATCTCGGCTCTCCCCATTTTGGCAATATGAAACAATCTTCTGAATTTTCTCATATGTCAATTGAGCCTCCTTAATCTGATCCAATAATACTGGTCTCAATTGCAACTGAGCCAACAATGCACCATCATCACATGCTTCAAAACTAGCATGTAACGCTCTCAACTCAACAAGCAACGAGAGCGAATAAACAGTCAAACCTACCAGAGACTTCCGACTCAAGGCGTCAGCAACTACATTTGCCTTACCAGGATGATAATCAATCAAACAGTCATAGTCTTTGATCAGCTCTAACCATCGCCTTTGCCGAAGATTTAGCTCTCTCTGGACACCCAAATATTTCAAACTTTTATGATCCGTATAGATAAAACATTTCTCCCCATACAAGTAGTGTCGCCAAATCTTCAAAGCAAATACTATAGCTGCCAATTCCAGATCATGTGTCGGATAATTAAGCTCATGCGGCTTCAACTGCCGAGAAGCATAAGCTACAACTTTACCCTCTTGCATCAAGACACATCCTAAACCATTATGTGAAGCATCACTGTAAATCACATATGGTTTATCTTCCATGGGTAAAGTAAGAACAGGTGCTTGAGTCAACATTTCTTTCAACTGATCAAAACTAGCTTGACACTGATCTGTCCACACAAATCTAACTCCCTTTCGAAGCAATCTGGTGAGTGGAGTAGCTATCAAAGAAAAACCTTTCACAAACCTTCGATAATAGCCTGCCAAACCCAGAAAACTTCTAACTTCAGTCACTGACTTTGGTGGACTCCAATTCAAAATGGCCTCAACTTTACTCGGATCAACTCTTATACCATCTGCTGAAACTATATGACCGAGAAAAGTTACTTGGTCAAGCCAAAACTCACACTTTGATAGCTTAGCATACAATTGCTTCTCTCTCAAAATCTGTAACACAATTCGCAGATGCTTGTCATGTTCTTCCTCATTACGTGAATACACCAAAATATCATCGATGAAAACCACCACAAACTGATCCAGATAGGGCCTAAACACCCTATTCATCAAATCCATGAAAGCTGCAGGTGCATTCGTCAATCCAAAAGGCATTACCAAGAGCTCATAATGCCCATATCTTGTGCGGAAAGCTGTCTTAGAAACATCTTCAGCTCTAACCCTCAATTGATGGTACCCTGATCTCAAATCCATTTTGGAAAACACTGCTGCTCCCTTCAACTGATCAAAGAGATCATCAATTCGAGGCAAAGGATACTTATTCTTGATAGTTACTTTGTTCAATTGCCTATAATCAATGCACAATCTCAAAGTACCATCCTTTTTCTTCACAAACAACACAGGAGCTCCCCACGGGGAAACACTAGGGCGAATAAACCCTTTATCCAACAACTCCTGCAACTGTACCTTCAACTCTCTCAATTCAGCAGGTGCCATTCGATAAGGAGTGATAAAGATGGGAGTAGTACCAGGCAACAAATCGATACCAAACTCAACCTCTCTCTCAGGGGGTAACCCTGGCAACTCCTCTGGAAATACATCTGAAAACTCAGCAACTGTGGGTATACTATCAAGTTGAGGACCCATTACTCTGGTATCCAAAACATGAGCAAGATAAGCATCACACCCTTTTCTAATCAACTTTCTGGCTGAAACAGCTGAAACCAACAAGGATGCAAGTTGTCTCTGCTCACTAGATACCAATATACTTCTACCATCACCAGTTCTCAAAGTAACACATTTCTTTTGAAAATCCACCACGGCTCCATGCTTAGACAACCAATCCATGCCTAAGATCAAATCATATTCTTTAAAAGGCATTTCAATTAAATCACCAAGAAACTACTCACCTTGAACCACAACAGCACTCTCACGATGCACCCTACTCACCACAACACTATGTCCTAAAGGATTGGTCACTAAGACATCAAATCCTAAGGACTCTGAATGCAATTCAGACACAGGCAAGATAGATGCACTTATGTATGAATGAGTAGATCCTGGATCAATCAAAGCAAGAACTGAAATGCCAAATAAAGAGAATGTACCAGCTATAACTGCTGAAGCATCTGGCTGCCTCTGCATCACATATACTCTCTGAGAAGATCCGGCCTCATCCGGTCTACTGTCTCTGGATGAAGATCCTCCTCTCTGACTAAACCCGGATCTACCACCTCTACTGAAACCTCTGCCCCCTCGACCACCTCTGCTGACACTAGGTCGAGAAGCTGCAGTATCAGCCTGCCTATACTCCTGCATCTCAGGACAATCTCTAACAAAATGAGCTGGTGATCCACATCTAAAACACCCAGCTAATCCACCAATCTTCCAACAAACACCCCCATGGGTCTTACCACAATGCTCACATATAGGTGGAATAGACCTTTGAATCACTGGAGTCGGGGCACTAGCTACAGAAACTGTCGGTCTCGGCCTCTGCCTCTAATACTGAACTGATCTGCCCGACTGTCTCTGGGTTCTACTGGTTCTCAGAACAAAACCTCCTCGACTCCTCTTCATAGATGAAGACCCTGCCTCAAACTGGGGTCTCCTTACCCTGGTCTCTTCCTCAGTAGCAGCTGCTGCAATACCCTGGGCTCTCTCCACACTCCTAGCTGCTGCAACAAGCTGGAAAAAGTCCTGGTATCTAGAACTAGCCACAAGACACATAATAGAGGGCCTCAATCCCTCCTCAAATCTTCTGCACCGGTCTATCTCGTCTGAAATAATACCTCCAGCATAGTGACTTAACCGGATGAACTCGATCTCATATTCTGTCACAGTCCTGCTTCAAATTCAGAAATTCCATCTTCTTAACATCTTTATACTCCCTCGGAGTATATTTCAGCTCAAACGCCCATAGAAAATCACTGTAGGACAATGTAGGTGGATCATCCATAGCATGAGGAACTATCTTCCACCAATCATAGGCATCTTTCTGCAGGAGGGATCTGGCATAGTCAAATTTCTCATCTGAAGTGGCTTGCAACTGTATGAATATTCTCTGTACCGTATCCAACCACTGCTCAGCCACTGCAGGATCGGTAGTGCCCAAGAAATCTTCAGCCCCATATTTTCTTAACTTGTCATAATGTCTTACCGGCATCTGAGGCTGTGGTGGTGGTGGTGGTGGCTGCACTGGAGCTCCCCTCAATAGTTCTACCATATGCCTTAACCAACCCGGCGGAGCCTCCTTTGCAGCTGATCTCTCTGGCACAGAAACAAGTGCCTCACTAACCCTCTCAAATCTAGCTCCATCTCTACTCTCTTCAGGAGCTACACTTTCCGCACTACCCTCAATAGACTGTCGTGAATGAGATGCCATCTCTACCTATATCTGCAAACATAGCAGAATATTCCTCATTAAAGATCAAAGACTGCCATACCAAAACATGTATTTTACTCAAAAACCCACTTTAAAAATCAAAATATTCTTTTTCTTACAATTGACCTAGGTTGAGAATCTCAAACCTAGGCACTGATACCAAAAATTGTAACACCCCTTCCCGACCTACATATGTAAGCCGAGTAGAGGTGCCACACTATTCTAATGTTGCTACCAATTTTACTCAGTCAATTTTTTTTTAGTTCCGATTTTTACAAAAATTTTGCCATAATCTTGCCTAAAAATTTAGTCCCAAGTGTCGACAAAACTGGTTTTTTTTTCTGATTTTTAAAAACATTTTACACAAACCAATGGAAACAAAATCATTCTCAGTACACTCCCAATAAATCCCCCTCATAACCTTAACTACAACCTGCAAAAAGGATTTACACTTCTAGTACAACATAAAGTAAAGGTTTATTATGAAATACAGTAGATAAAATATTTGTTCACTATACAGCGGAAAATAAAAATATTTACAAATTCATATATATCCAAACTCAAGTTTTACAACCCATAAAATTTATACATTTCTTTGGCAGCCAGTCTTTGATCTTTAAGCCCACTATCAACACCTCAAAATCTAGACTTGACTCGGCCTAGAGGAACTCTCTGGTTCTTCCCTGTCACCTGCGCGAAGAATCACATTCGCGCTAAGCCAACGGCTTAGTGGTACAAATTACAGTGCTATGATGCTTTAATGCCATGCTAATGTCACACAATAAAGATTCAAGATCAATTCAAGAGAATATTATATTTCAAATCTTACCGGTTTCAATAGTGTATGTATAGTAGTCATCTCATTATTCATTTGTTTCACCATTCAATAGTCACATTTAAACAAACACAAGCATGGGCCCAAAAATAATCTAATATGCTATTCAAAGTTCAGAGTTACTGCTTTGGTCCATAAACATAATCATCAATACATTTATCCATGGATAATCAACTAGATTTGAGTTTACGACCCGGTCATTTCACCCAATCTAGTTTTAATAATTTGTTTTTGAGGTTTACGACCCGGTCATTTCACCCCAAAAACATCACATTTCACATTTTTTAACTGGAATCGGCTTACGACCCGGTCATTTCACCTATCCAGTGATTCATAGGCATGCCGCCAAAACCAGAACTCTGAAAATTGAATAAACATATTAGGCACACAATCATTTCATTCATTTGTTTATCAATATATTTTCATTTTATTTCTCATTTCCTATTCCACAATTAATTAGGCAACCATGCCTCCATTATATATTTCATTTGCATATCATAACCAATAACCATGGCATCATATCTCAAATGATCTCAAATCACAATAAAACAATTCTTCATAATATCATATCTTTCACATTTCATATTCCATATTTCATTTCATCATTCAAATGGATATAATCAATGGAATTAACACATATTTTACATACTCATCACAACATTCAGATCATACCAAACATACATTATTAATATGCATTAACAATGTATTAGATTTCTTAACACATTTACAATCAAATGTATGTTAAATCTCATCATCATATGAATGTATGAAATAATGTAATTTGTACTTACCTTAAAACCAACTCACACCAATCTATACACTTACTCTTCCAAGAATCCTCAACACTTAGGCTAGGGCAATTCAACCTCTTCACAACCTAATCCAAAAGGAGTATTAGCAAAATGACCATATGAATAGTACATTCTGGTTTTAGACTCTACTCTATCCTTATTTTGAAAATTTGTATAAAATAATCTACTTGACTAAAAATTCTAAAATTTTACATAACTAAATTTTACATCTTAAAATCATTCCTTTAAAATTTCAGATCAAACTGAACACAAAATCTTGGTCAAATAGTTCACCCAACCAGACTGCCCCAATTGCCCTGCATCCTGGCAGCAGTTCTGAACTTTGTGAATTCCATAAATTAAATTCAATCAACGTGGTTCCAAATTATTTTTCTGAAATACTAGACTCACTACGAAACAACATATCCAAAATTCAATTGAATATGATGTTTCTACATTTTATTAAAAATCCCGAAATATAGCTGTCTCAGTTAAGGTACCTGCTGGAACAGGTTTAGTAAAAACAATCTTTCCAAAATCATAACCATTCCAAAATCGAATCAACATATTTTTCAGTCATTCTAGACTCATAGAGGCACAACATATCAAAAATTTACTTCAAGAACATTTTTCTATATTTAATTAAAAATCATACAAGTCACAGCCTTTACTAATTGTAAAACAGAAAAAATTTCACTAAACACAACTCTTACTCTTCCATCACCAACACCAACCTAACTTCTTATCTTTAATTCCATTTCAACACTTTTACATACACCATACACAAACACACTCCAACCATCAACAACACTCCATCAAACTCAAACAAAATTCCAAATAGAACAAGAGAAAACTTACCAAAAATGATGAACTTCTTGAATTTCTAACTTGTTTTCTTCTTTCAATTAGCTCTGAAACTTCAAAAACCCTCACTTGCTCTCTTGTTTCCTTGAGGTCCAGCCAACACAAAGAGAAAAGGAAAAAAAAAATGACAAAGTGAAGAGACAAAGTCAAATTTCCCCTCTCTTTAAACCTCCACCAAGCAATTTAAAAAGGAAATTACCTAAATACCCTCTTCTATACAATTAAACTCCCTTTCACTTACTTGCCCTTTTTAGTAATTTCATACATAACCAAAATAAATATCCTCTTCCTTTGACCATCCATTTGACTTGTATATATGTTATATATATGTCCAATATACAACATATACACTCCTCTTTAAATTATTTTCTCTTTCCAATAATATATACATTTTAATTCAAATAAAACAACAATTATACTAAAACTTCTAGGGCACATTTTGGGATATTACACAAGAACCAAGATAGTAATCACTGCCTTATTTTATAAATTTGATAGTATTTTGTATGGTTGCTTTGTCTCTATGTTGATAATCCTAGTTGGTTGTTTCATTAATTTGTGTTAATTCAAGTGTTGCTAATCCCTGCTTATTATTTTCTTCCTGTATTTATAGATGAATATATTAGGTTAAAACATTGTAACCGAGTCTTTAAATTCCTATTTAGAAATTGTTTCCTGAGGCATATTGAATTAGAGTATTTTTAATTCGAGAGAAACCATGAGCATGTCTGATTAAAACCAATTTAATTAGAGGCAAACCAAGACCATGTCGATCTAAAATAATCCTAATTTGACATGGAATCAAAGTCCATAACTAATTGGTAATCCTAATTCAACAAGGACAAGCTCCATATTAAATTAGGATTACCCTAATTTGATATAGTGTCCCCCTGATTGGTCCCGTATTGAATTGGGATCCTAATTTGGTCCCGTGTTTTTGTCATATGAGCCTTCAAGTTTAGGGAAGTATTTTGTATTGTCAAAACCTCAGAGGATATATTTGGCAAAAGTTGGATCACTTTCAAGGTTATGTCATGAAGAAATTGGAAACTAGATATGTTCAAATGGATGTCTCTCATGTCTCTAACTGTGCTATTTAGCCCCTACTGCTCATGTTTTCATCTTGAAAATAAAGTCATAGATATGAAGGCTTCTCTTATTCTCATGCAAGACCTGAACAATCATGTGCAAAGAACAAATGCAAGTGCTTTGGTTTATTATCTCGGTCTATGAGTCAATGGAACAACTATAAGTATCATCCATGCATATCATGCATACACGCATACATGAGCATATCACATCGTATTTCATTGTCTTGTGCTACATATTCTTTCTCAAAGTGAATAGCAACCCCCTGTGAAGTAAACAATCAAAAGTAGATAAGGAATCAGGGGGTAAGAAAGGGCTATTGTAAAAGAAAGAAGAGATGCATGCTTGAGCAAGGAACTAGACAACGCAAACATCAGTCAGAGTCTGCATAGGAACAAAATTACAGGTTTGAGCCTACACAGGAGGGCAAAACTTCTCCTTTTTAATTTTTGAATTTACACGTGTATAAAATTTTTTTAGACACACTTTTAATATATTGTAAAGTAGGGGGCAAAGAGAGGATATGAAATCTAGCTTGCTAAAAAATAACTAAATGTTTTGTAAAAGAAAGAATAAAAGGAATGGAACAAACGGCTAGAAGAAAGCCAAAACACTTAAATGACTGAAGGTCAACAGAATCCATTGAAGAATGGAATAACTAGCTAGAAGAAAGCCAAAACTCTCAAATAATAGAAGGTCTGTTTATCTAGAAGAGTTGAAGTCAATGCATTGAAGAATGGGACCAAGTGACTAGCAGAAAGCCAAATTTCTAAAACAGCAAAAAAGGAAGATCAAGCTAGAAGAGATTAATTCACGGGTCGAGTACCAAATCAAATCTAGTTTTGGGTCGAGAACCCAAATCCTACATTGGGTCAAGGACTTAAATCCAACATCGGTTCGAGAACCCAAATTCAATCTTGGGTCGAGAACCCAAATTCAGTCTTAGGTCGAGTACCCAAATCTACTCTAGGGTGGAGAACCCAAATTTAGTCCTAGGCTGAGAACCCAAATTCAGTCTGAGATTGCAAACCCAATCCAGTCTAGGGTCAAGAACCCAAATCCAGCCTCGGGTCGAGAATCCAAATTCAGTCTCGGTTCGAGAACCCAAATCAAGTCTAAGGTCGAGAACCTAAATTCAATCTTGGGTCAAGAACCCAAAATCCAGCCAAGGGTCGAGAACCCAAATCTAGTCTAAAGTCGAAAATACAAATTCAATCTCAAGTCTAGTACCCAAATCCAATCACGAGTCCAAAACCCAAATCACTCATAGGTCTAGAATCCAAATGGATTCACAAGTCTAGAACTCAATTCGTGTCTGAAACCCAAAATCCATTCTCGGATCCAGAACCCAAAATCCAGTCTAGGGTCCAAAACCTAGAATTCAATCTCTAGTCCAAAACCCAAAAATTCAGTCTCAAGTTCAGAACCCATCCTCATCTAAGATCGGCTCAAAGTCATATTGCTTTTCACTCTCTTTTATTAAAATCTTAGATCGTTCAAGTAGAGGGGCAACCAGAATAGTTAAACCATTAAGGATTCTCAAGAGAGACGAGCAGCAATTAAAAACACACAAAATTCTATCAATATACAGCAATCAAAACACAGCATATGGGGGTACTGGGTCATTCTAACCTTCCCCATGCATACCCAACCTTTTGAATCCAATAGGAGGTTGGAGATTTGCTAGCCCATTCAAGTGGCTACTCCATTTTCTCTGGGTTTAGGTCCGTGTTCTCTAAGGCCCTGAGCTTAACAGGGTCAAAGTCGCAAGAACCATTCCACCATGAGTGGGAGAGAAAATCCCCACTCACATTGGCGACTCCACTAGGGAATGCTTCCAACAACATATGGTTCCAGCCAAGGGTTTGTAGTGTGAAGATTTGTTAGCAGTGTCAAGATAGCTCCAATTTAAGAAATGGTCTTTTATTAAATCATGTCCCTTATAGAACCCATTTCAAGCCTATTAAAGATCTGTTGATCTCCCTTGGTTGGTAGAGTCTATTAGTAGAGATTGTTTGAAAAGGCATGCATATCAGATAGGCACATACACATTGTTTGACACTGATTTGATAAAGCCAACATTCGATTTCAAAAAAAAAAACAAAAACAAATTCTTAATACATGAGCCTTTAAGCTTAGAGAGGTACATTACATTAACAAACCTTAAAGGACATATTGGGCAAGGTGGGCCAATGAAGGGGCTATTTGCACAGTCATGAAGAAGTTACCAATCAATGTGAGGATGTCTGACTATCCTGCTTGGGCCCTCACTACTCATGTTTTATATATCTTGAAGTTAAAGACATGAATGCAATATCTTCTTTTGTCCCAATACAAGGTCTAAATGAACATCATGAAGGTACCAGTAGGAGTGCTCTGAATTATTACCTCAATCTATGAGTTAATAGAATCACTTTAAGTATAACCCATGCATATATGCAAATATGAGCATATGACATCGCATTTTATTGTCTTCTGTTACCCATTCTTTGTCAAAGTGAACAACAAACACCCTGTGAAGTAAAAAATAAAAGGAAATATGGAATCATGGGACATGAAAGGGCTATTGTAAAAGAAAGAAGAGATGCATGCTAGTGCAAGGAACTAGACAACACAAACATCAATCAGAGCCTACATAGACCAAAATTATTGGTTTGAGCCTACACAGGGGGGAAAACTTCTCCATTTTGAAGATGCAAAAGAAAAAATTATCAGTTCAACTAGAAGAGCTGAAGTCAATGCAGGACAAATGTCCAAAGATGAAGATCCATTTCAAAGGATGAAGACCCAATGTCCAAAGGATGAAGATCCATTATGAAGGGTGAAGACTCGATATTTGAATATTCATTGTGAAAGAAGAAAGCCAAAATTCTCATATGGCAGAAGGTCAGCAAATTCATTGAAGAATCGAACCATTTGGCTAGAAGAAAGCCAGAATTCTGAAATGACAAAGGGACAGTCAATCTAGAAGAGCTCAAATATAGGCTTGGGTCAAGAACTCAAATTTAGTCCTAGGTCAAGAACCCAAATCTAGTCTAGGGTCAAGAATCCAAATCTAGTCTAGGATCGAGAACCCAAATCCAGTCTCGGGTCGAGAACCCAAAATCTAGCCTCAAGCTGAGAACCTAAATCCAGTCTCGGGTCGAGAACCTAAATCAAGTCTAAGGTCAAGAACCCAAATTCAATCTTAGGTCGAGAACCCAAAATCAAGTCTAGGGTCGAGAACCTAAATACAATTTTGGGTCGAGAACCCAAATTCAATATCGGGTTCAGAATACACCCTCATCCAAGGTCAACTTAAAGTCATATTGCTTTTCACTCTCTTCTACTAAAGTCTCAGATTGTTAAGACTATACGCTCTTAATTTTGGTACCAATCCAAATATATTTTTCATTTAAAGGTTAGATCAAGTTTGAGTCAAATAACAAGGCCCAAACTAAATCAAGTCTAATTATTTAATTATTGGATTGGATTGGGTCAGTTTAAATGGACTAATGTGGTTAAAATATGATTCGGTCCAATTAGTCTAGTCTAAGCTGAATCAAGATGGCTTGGTTTTGGAATAGGTAATCGACCATTTAACAAACATTATGTTACTCTAATTTGAAATCAACATGTTGCTATTATCGAATCGGCCCATGCCAATTTAAGATGAGCAATTTCTTGGCTTTGTTGTCCATGATTTCAATTTTACTAAAACTAAAACACTGCCTGGCCTCTTCAAAGTCAAGAAAGACTATTGTGATCCCCTAATATTGCCCAAAAAGGGCAATTAACAAACAACCATAATAGTTAAACCAGCAAGGATTATCAAGAGAGATGAGCAACAATTAAAAATACACATAGAATTCTATCAACATACAACAATCAAAACATAGCAAAAGGCAGTAAGCATTGTCTTCATCTCGCTCAACCAAAACACTTGATTGGTATTGGCAGTAGCTTGAATCAACATTCATTCAATTTGGTGGAGCCAACAAATGGAGGTTTGGTTTCCTTAACTCTTCAAATTATAGCAAGCTTTCATTATTAATATTACTTCATATTTATTTCTCTAATAACCGTTCTTTCATTCAAAATTGATATATTCTTTCACAGTAGATATGTTTAGTCTTGTTCCATCTACTATTTTACAATTGTTCCAGTAGCTTTAAATTGTGAACCCAATCTAAATAACATAAGTTTTTATAACCTCTTATGTATAAACCCTAATCTATTAGGTTTAATTTTAAATTACATGTGCTAACCCTAAAATCTTATTTTAACCTTAAAAACCCTGAACATGTTTTCCAAAACCCTAAAACCCTAATTTAGCATTCTAAACATTTAGAAACCCTATTTCATATAGTAAAACCCTAGTTTTACATATCTATTGTTCAATATAGCATTAAAATCTAGATTGTATCATTTAATTTGTTAATGTGTGATTGTGATGGATGATTTACTTTTATTTTATATATAATGAATGGTTGAATACTTCCATTGGTCTAGTTTGATTTGAAGGATGTAAGAGGTATGTTTCCATTTTATTGGTACCTCATTTGTTAAGTTAATGTGATTTAATTTATTTAGGTTAATGTAAAGGGCATGTCTTCACCAAATGACGGGTGCCCTATTTTGGTTATTTTTGGACATTAGATATTATTGTAAGGGCAAGTTTCCATCATGTATGAGTGCCCACTTTTGTGTTTCTTTGAACCTTTTATTATTTTAATAGAATGAATGTTTATTTACCTTAATTTGCATGTAGTATGGATGATATTTTAATAAGTTAAGAATTTAATAATATTTAGACCTGAAAAGGAGGTTGGTTCCAATGAACCGGGCATTATGGGGGTGTTGGGTCATTCTCACCTTTCCCATGCATACCCAACTTTCCAAACCCAATAGGGGGTTGGGAATTCTCTAGGAATTGAGTCATCTATCCCTTTCTATTTTCCTAGCCCATCTAGGGGGCGATTCCAATTTCCTTTGGTTTATGCTCGTGTTCTCTAACGCCCTAAGCCTAACAGTGCCGAAGTCACAAGGACCATTCTACCAAAAGTGGGGGAAAAATCCTCGCTCACAGTGCCAACTCAATTGGGGATAAGAGAAGTTGATTTCATTGGTCTTTATATTATTTTATTCTTTCTTATTATGATATTATCCATTGCATCATTTTGATTGCATTGTGTGCATGAGTTAGGATTCCTGTGTTATGATATCTAAGGGATACCGTACTTTCACTTAAGGTATGGAGATCGAGCATGGCATAATCACTCATAGCCTCATACCTTTTGGTATATACTTGCTATGAGAGCCTAAGCTTTTGAACCCAAAGACTAAAGCTCATGCAGTTAAGCTAGTTACTTTCCTTAGGTTTTTCCCTAAATGCTTGTTGTTTGACTATGATTGATATATCTTGGTTTGAACCATGGCCTATTTGTCTTATTCTTTTTTGAATATGATCAAGTTATATTATAATCTTAAAATGGTGATATCCCATGTTGATATTTTGTTGACCATATACCTAAGAAAAGAGACTCGTTATTCATGTGTGGAAGATATAAGGTTAGAAGGAACGGTTTAATTATCTTTGTTTGTTTGTTACTTGTGCATCCATGCATACATGTGTTGCATTACATTCGCATTAATCCATTATGTCTCATAAACTTAGAGTATGATAGTTCAAGGACTTACGACAATCTCACCTACGACTCAGAATATAGTGAGAATTCAATCAGTTTCACAACAAAAGTAATGGCTCTTGAGCAAATTCAGATGATGGTAAATGACGCCCTCAACTCTAAGATGAAGAATTAAAGGTAGCCCTGGCTGTGGCTGTGAGGAGCCAACTACGTTCACTAGTGGACGATAAGAATGTTGAGGTATCTGCTAACAACAAGAAGCAAAAAGATAAGGGAAAAGCTAAGGTTATTGAAGTAGACTTTGATGAAGACAAGGAAGCTATGGATGATAATGACTAGGAACAGCACTTCCAAGACTAGTAAGAAAAGTTGAAAGAGAAGAAGGCTAGAGAGAAGACTGAGTCTGCTGGTTTTGAAAAAATGATTGCTGATTTAGAAAAGAAGTGTGAAAATAAACTAAAAACTAAAGAGGTGTTGGGGGTGGACAAATTATTTGAAGATGATGAGGCTGTTCCTTACAAATTCAAGATGCATGATTTCATGAAGTACAATGGTGCAGGAAATCATCACTTGCATGATAAGCAGTATATCACTACCATGTAGTCTACTAGAGCTACTAAGACTCAAACTCTAAGGTATTTCATGCTTTCTTTGGATCCCATTATGCCAAATTGGTTCAATACCTTAAAGGAGAATTCCCCAAAAGATTGGGATCTACTACACAAAGCCTTTATTAAGTAGTATGGGTACAATGTTGGGTTAGAAGTGACCCTGATGGATGTGGAGACCATCCGATAGAAGCAAAATGAGAATTTTGTTGACTATGTAAAGACGTGAAGAAGTAAGGCTATTGTTATAAAAAAGAGGCCCAATGAGTCTGAGCAGATCAGAATGATTGTGAGAGGTGTCCTGCCCAGCCTTTGTGAGAGGTTGTCTCACACCCTTATAAGGGATTTCAAAGATCTTCTCCAAGCTGGTTTGCAAATAGAAGAATGGGAAAGAGAGAAGAACCATTTTTCTAGAAAAGAGAATGAGAGGGGGAATTATCAGTCTGGCAGTCAGAGTACACAGAAATCAATGGATGTCAATGCAACAATTGGTCAATCAAATTGAAGACAATTTTTAGAGTTGGGAAAACCTCTGTCTTGGGTTTTCAACAAATTACAGAAAAGGAGTTATTACAGCTATTGGCTCCTTGACCACTACATGAACCTTTGCCATCAAACTTTTATGCTAAGGCCTTCTGTCAATTCCACCAAATGCAAGGGCATGAGATAAATAAATGTGCCCATTTAAGACATGAAATCCAAGATTTAATTGATAGTGGAAAGTTTCTTGAGCTTGATAAGCCCAATACCAAGAGCAATCATTTACTTAAATTTGGAAGAGTGTCACCACCAGCAACCTTCATGATAGGGGGAGAATTGGATGAAAAATTTATCTTGTCATCTTTTCAAGACATAGGTAAAGAAACAACAAAAGTGGAGGTTCTGCCCGGTAAGATTGAATCAACTATGGGTGAGAAGGCACTGGCCATTTGTGTTGTGAATGAATTGTAATCTATGAAAGAAGAGCGGGTTTGGTCTGAACCCTAAAGTATAGAAAACTCACCCAAGCATGTCCAAGTAGACTCCAACTCATCAGACCTCCCTTGGCATGAATGTTGCTCAATTTATTTTTCTTTCTTTGGTATTTTATTCAAACAATTATGTTTTTCAAAATAAAATTGTTTGAATAAATTACTTTTGCTGCATTTATAATTTTTTGTTTTATTTGACATTTATGGTGCTCAACCGATGATGAATCTAGCTTGATATTCATAAATCAATATATCCATGAATCATGATTTGAATGACTTTACTAGGTAAGAAAATTGTTCTAGAGAATTGAGTTATGTATGCTTACTTAGAGAGGGCTCATGCATAATTACCCACGTCTGGATACTATTCAGTCATAGAACATACTTTGACAAACTTTCAAGGCAAAATTGAACTCAGCTTATTTAAGAGAGAGATGATCTAGGCATTAAATATTTTAAAATTTTTAAAAAAGAGTGTTTTTGTCATGCAAGCCTTCAAGTTTAGGAAAGTATGATGTATTGTCAAACATTAGAGGATATATTGGGCAAAAGTGGGATCACTTACAAGCTTATGTCATGAAGATGCTGGTAACTAGATATGTTCAAATGGATGTCTCTAATGTCTCTGACTATGTTGTTTGGCCCCTACTACTCATATTGTCATCTTAAAAATAAAGCCAAGATGTGAAGGCTTATGTTATTCTCATGCCATACCTAAACGGGCATGTGGAAAGAACCATTGGGAGTGCTTTGATTTATTACCTCGGTCTATGAGTCAATGGAACCACTGTAAGTATCATCCATACACTCAATGCATACATTCATACATGAGCATATCATATCACATTTTGTTATATTGTGTTACATAGTCTTTGTCAAAGTGAACAGCAAACATCCTGTGAAGTAAACAATCGAAAGCAGATATGGAATCAGGGGGCATAAATGTGTTATTACAAAAGAAAGAAGAGATGCAAGCTTGTGCAAGGAACTAGACAACACAAACGTCAATAAGAGCCTACATGGTAACAAAATTATTGGGTTAAGCCTACACAGGGGCAAAACTTCTCCTTTTCAATTTTAAGTTTATGCATGTATAAAATATTTTCAGACTCACTTTCAATATTTTTCCACACAGGGGGAAAAGAGGATATTAGGGCTAGCGAGCTAAAAAATAATTGAATTTTTTACAAAAGAAAGAATAAAAAGAATGGGACAAGTGGATATGAGAAAGCCAAAACTCTCAAATGAGAGAAGGTCATCAGAATCCATTGAAGAATGGAATAACTAGTTAGATGAAAGCCAAAACACTCAAATGACTGAAAGTTAGTTTAGCTAAAAGAGTTAAAGTTGATTCATTGAAGAATGAAACCAAGTGGCTAGCAAAAAGCCAAATTTCTCAAACAACAAAGGTTGATCAAGTTAAAAGAACTTAATTCACAAGTCGAGTACCAAATCAAATCCAGTCTTGGGTCAAAAACCTAAATCCAGCATCTGGTCGAGGACCCAAACCAGCATAGGGTTGAAAGCCAAAATTCAGTCTTGGGTCAAGAACCAAAAATTAGTCTTTGGTTGAGAACCCAAATTCAGTCTCAGGTCAAGAACCCAAATTCAGTCTTAGGTCAAAAACCCAAATTCAGTCTTGGGTCAAGAATCCAAAATCCAGCCAAGAGTCAAGAACCCAAATCCAGTTTGGGGCTGAGAACCCAAATTCAATCTCTGGTCCAGAAACCAATCACTCATGGGTCCAAAACCCAAACCAATTCAAAAGTCCAGAACTCAATCTAGCTCGAGAACCCAAAATAATTTAAATCTAGAACTCAATTCAGGTTTAACCCCCAAATCTAGTTTCAGGTAAAAAACAAAAAATCCAATCTCAGGTCCAAAACCCAAAATCTAATCTAGGGTCCAAAACCCAAAAATTTAGTCTCGAGTGCAGAACCCATCCTCATCTAAGATTGGCTCAAAGTTATATTGTTTTTCACTCTCTTTTACTAAAATCTCAGATTGTTCAAGTAGGGGCAAGACTGTAGACCTTAATTTTGGTATTGGTCCAAATATGGTTTTCATTTAAAGGCTGGATCAAGTTTGAGTCCAATAATAAGGCCCAAACTAAATTAAGTCTAGTTATTTAATATTTGGATTTGGTTGGGTGAGTTTAAATGGGGCCAATGTGGTTAAATTATGATTCAATCCAACTAGCATGGTCAAAGCCAAATAAAGCAAGTTTAGTTTTGGAATATGCAATTGGCCATTTGAGTGAGCATTATGTTGCTCATGCCAAATTGGCCCATTCCAATTCGACATAAGCAAGCTCATATTGAATTAGCATGAGCCAATTTGACATCAACATGTTACTCTTGTCGAATTGGCCCATGCCAATTCGACATGAGCAATTTCATGATGAATTGGCATGAGCCATCTCAACATGAGCTTGCATGGCTTGGTTATCCACGGTTTCAATTTTATTGAAACTAAGACACTGCATGGCCTCTCCAAAGTCATGAACAACTATTGTGATGCCCTAATATTGCCTACAAAAAGGCAACTAAGAAACAAAAATGTGTGTGGGGAGTATCCAGAATAGTTAAACTAGCAAGGATTGTCAAGAGAGACGAGCAACAATTAAAAATACATATAGAATTCTATCAACATACAATAATCAAAACACAACAAAAGGCAGTAAGCATTGTCATCATCTCGCTCAACCAAAACTCTAGATTGGTATAGGAAGTAGCTTGGATCAACATTCTTTCAATTTTGTGGAGCCAACAAATGAAGGTTTAGTTTTCTTAAATCTCGAAAATTATAGCAAGCTTCCATTATTAATATTACTTCATATTTATTTCATCTAATAGTCGTTCTTTCGTTCAAAATTGATATACACATTCACAGTAGCTACATTTAGTATTGTTCCACATGCTATTTTATAATTGTTCTAGTAGCTTTAAATTGTGAACCCAATCTAAATAACATATTTTTACTAAACCTATTTTGTGTAAACCTTAATCTATTATGTTTAATTTTAAATTACATGTGCTAACCCTAAAATCATGTTTGAACTCTAAAAACCCTATTTTGATCACTAAAACCATAATTGTCATCCTAAAATCCTAAAATCATGTTTTAACTCTAAAAACCCGAGTTTGATCACCAAAACCCTAATTTTCATCCTAAAACTCCATTTTTATTCAAAATAATGTTTTAGCTACTGTGGAATGGTTCCTGTGGCTACTTCATTTTCTCTGGGTTTAGGCTCGTGCTCTCTAAGGCCATAAGCCTAATAGTGCTAAAGTTGCAAGAATCATTCCACATAGTAGTTGGGGCAAAAATCCCTGCTTGCAGTGGCGATTCCATTGGGGATAAGAGAAGTTTATTCTGTTGGTATTTTTATTATTTATTCTTTCTTATTATGATATTATCCATTACATCATTTAGATTGCATTGTGTGCATGAGTTAGAATGCCCCGTGTAACCCGTGTTATGTTATGTAAGGGATATTATACTTTCACTTAAGGTATGGAGATCGAGCATGGCATAACCACTCATAGCGTCGTACCTTTTGGTATATACTTGCTATATGAGCCTAAACTTTTCAACCCAAAGACTAAAGCTCATGTATTTGGCCATGGTACTTTCCTTAGGTTTTTGCATAAATGCTTGTTGTTTGACTAAGATTGATATATCTTGGATTGAACCATGGCCTATTCGGTTTGTTCTTTTTTGAATATGACCTAATTATATTGTAAGCTCAAAATGGTTTTATTACTTTAAAGCCAAAAGACCAAAAATATTTTTAAACTCTTTTTCAAGATGGTCTTTGGACATGAAACCCTTTTAAGATAGGTCAAAAATTCTTTTTCCACCTTATGGCCCAAATGTAAAGCCCAAAATTCATTTCTAAACAAACATATTTACAATGGGCTTTGAAAAATATTTTTCCTGACCTTTTTTAAATGAGCTTACATCTATTTAGGTCAATTATGGACTACTAAAAATTAATTGTGGGCCTAATTCATGCCAAGACTTGTTAATCATGGGATTGTTTGAGGCATGGATTATTAGTTGTCTATTTTCAAATGAGAAATCTATTTATGATATACCTTTTAATTTAGCTTTAATCCACAATATAACATGCGAGTTATCTTTCAGTTGACCAAATGGATTAAAGCTTAATTAGTGGGAGTTACCATGGACTGATTTCTCCATTTGAAAATTGTTATGATCAATTATGTATGTGTTTTCAGAAGTCATTTTATTAAATTTCTAGTGAATTTTTATTAAAATATGTAATTAAGTTTGCTTGGATATTTATGATGTAGGTTAAAGCATGAATAGAGTTTTAATTCATTTGTTGAAGCAAATTGAAGGAAATGGCATTGAACATGGCCAAGTTGTCATTGACTTGGTTGTGTCCCTCATTAGAAAAGATGGGAAATTTAGCAGATTGTGACACAGGCACATGTCTTGCCGATGTCACATGACACAACCAAGACAAATGGAGGATAGCCGTGTCATTCATGGCTTGAGAAGAAATTTGAAAGCAGAAGCAGACACATGGAACCAGCTTGGTCGTGTCACATAACATGGCCAGTGCCTTGGTCGTGTCCAAGAGAAAGGAAAAAGAATGAAGAAATTAAAAGTAAGCAGTCAGAAATAGATGTATGGAGGAGATATGGCCATGTCATGGCCAGTAACTTGGCCATTTTTTGCCTTAAAGAATGGGCAGAAGAAGACACAACCAAGAGACATAGTTGTGTCACTAGGTCATGTCACACTGTAATATACTAAAATTTTGAAATTATTAATTTTTGAAAATTAATTAAATGGTTTAGAAGTAAATTTATATATAATTAAGTGAAAAAAAGGAGAAATGTGTACATAATATATACAAGTCAACATTTTTATATGGGACAACTATTATTTTAATTATTAAAATATTAATTAAGTGGTTAGTGGAAGATGATTTTTATGTATTAATTAAGTAATATGTTTTCACTTGGTGGAGAGTGAAAGTTGGATAATTGTGTGGTTATAAAGGAGATTAGCTGGATAAAGAGGAGTTGATGATTATCTTCATCTTCTTCTTTCTCCATTGAAGCCGGCTACCTTCATCAAAGGAAAAGAGAAATTTGCTTCTTGCTAACTTAAGTAATTAAAGGATTTCAATTGTTCAAGTTGGAGTTTTGAGGATTTTTTCCATATTTGGTAAATTTCCAACTTGTTTCCTTGATTTTCTATGGAAGTTTGTATATGTGTTAATTGGATGTTTGGTGTAGTATGTGTTAATGGTTGATGTTGGTATGTTTGAAGTTCTTTTGACTAGTTAACTATGAAATTAGGGTTGGATTGAGGATATTGTTAAGTTTGGTGAAGAGAATAAGAGTTTTGGGTTGTGTAACGTTTGAGTTGTGAAGTCATGGTTGTAATTGTGTATTTTCCTTTTAGTTGAGTTGCTTTGATGTTTATATAAGTATTTTGTGGTATAATGATGAATTTAGTTGGGCTTGAATAGAGTTAAAAAGGGTAAAGAAAGATAATTTTGGATGTGAAAATTATGTGTTGATATCAGGATTTTTGGCCTAACACACCCGGTGACACGGCCATGTCTTTAGGCACGTTGATGGATATGTTTTCAGTATTAGTGACACGTGCAATGACACGCCTATGTCAATGAGAATGTCACATCTACTGTATTGTAGGAGTTTTGGCACAGGCAGGGACACGCCCATGTCTATGGATGTGTCTTATCTGTTGTAATACAAAGCTTAGGACATAGTCATTGACACACCCATGTCACTGAGCATGTCAAAGCTTCTGTGTTGTGGGTTTAAGGTACAGTCATTGACATGCCTGTGTTGTTGAGCGTGTCATGTGTTGAGTTTGCCCTAAATAGTTATTTTCCTTATTTTCCTTTGTGTATCTTATCCTTGTATTGAGAGGTTTTATTTATACCTATAAGTGTATCACTAAGTGATTATTTATAATCACATTTGGTTTAGGCTTTGAAGAGACTTGAGTTACTCCAGTCCAAATGTTAAGGGATATCTTGGAAGAGGATGTTAAAAGTGGTGTTTGTTGCTTTTAGAGGTAACACTACAAAAATATTCAGCATTTGCGACGGACTTGTTTCCGTCGCAAATTTGCTACGGATCTGCGACGGATTTGCGACGGAAGGATAAGTTAGAGGAATTTTGAGAAATTGGTCACAAATCGGTTGCAAATCCGTAGTAAATATGGGACGAAAATCATTCCGTCGCAAATAATCATCGCAAAAGTTGGCGCGGATACTTGGCGGGAGAGAGACCCGCGTATATTTTTTGGCAAAAATTTTTTTCGTCGCAGATTGGTTGTAGAAAACACTAAAAAAAGAAATTTGCAATGGAAATCTGCTACCGTCTATTGCCGTCGCAAATTTCACTACAAAAATATTTGCGACGGAAATCTGCAACTAATAATTTTCGTCGTAAATTTGCGACGGATCTGTAACGCATTTGCAATAGAATAACAAGTTGAAGGAATTTTGAGAAAGCTGTTGCAAATTGGTTGCAAATCCGTAATAAATCTGCGACGGATTGTTGTTCGTCACAAAGTTTCGTCGCTAAAGTTAGCAGAGATTACTCCCGCCGAGGATTTTTGCGGAAAATTTTTACCGTCTCAGATTGGTCGCAGATTCGTTGCAAATTTACTACCCATTTGCTATGGATTTGCGACGAAAATAAAATTTGACTATATATATATGTATCCGTCGCAAAGCGGTGGCAAATCTGTAGCAAATTTGCGACAGAAGATAGCCGTCGCAAATTTTCGTCGTAAAACTGAAAGGAAATTTTTAGCAGGAGCCCAAAAAAGAAATTATAATTATTTGAAATAAGTTAGAAGACTTATTTTATATAAAAAAAATACTAATTTTTATTTTTTACATAATTTCGTTATAGGCATTTTATTTTATCTCATTTCCCTGCATTTATCGTATAGCATGAATGATATATTTGAGTATCTATTTAATTATTTTAAAGCATATTTTGATTTCAACAAATCGATTTATTTGTATAGCTTCATTTAAATATTTTATATATTACACTGATATTAATTTAATAATTTATAATTACAAATTAAATTTTAGTTATTATCACTAATATAAAATTTTAAATTAGTATTTAATTTTTTTTGTGCAATTCATTATCTTAAAGTGGAGTATGATAGAATCATATTCGTAATTCAAATTTAAGATATTTTATTAAATTAAAATGGTATTTTTATTAAGTGATCTACGTATTTAGTGGTTATAATAAATACTTATTAGTTATTAAGCAATAAACAATACTAATAGTACTAATAATATAATGAATTGTGTTTTGTAAATTAAAATAGTAAAATTAATAGTATAACCTATTAATAGTATAAAATTATATTTTATTATACTAATTTACTGTCTAATATTTATCATCATATAAATAATTAAAATATTTTTTAATTTAACTTCAAAATAAAATAAATATAAATATAGATAATTCTTATTTTTTTAAGAAACTATATTGTATAACACAATTTTTATTTTTTAAAAAAAAATATTATTTTTTTTATATGCACTTGATATACTAAATATATAATCTATGTCTATTTAAAAATAAAGTATATTTTTAATATATTAAAT
This sequence comes from Garcia nutans, assembly GCA_947685225.1. NCBI lineage: Eukaryota > Viridiplantae > Streptophyta > Magnoliopsida > Malpighiales > Euphorbiaceae > Garcia > Garcia nutans. The sequence continues at coordinate 9,575,212 of CANTUV010000013.1, forward strand.
ATATATTTGAAAAAATGATATTTTAAAATGAACAAAGAAAATTGAATTTTTTTGCTTTAAAAATGAATATTTTTATTTTTTTAGGGTATTTTCGAAGGGCACATGTATCAAATGTTGTATTGCCCTAACCCAATCTCAGAAACCTCACTGTCTCCTATTTGTGCCGCTCCCTCTCTTCTCCTCTCTGCAGTAACCAACCATCTTCATCTCCGCCCACCATCGCAGCATATATGTCTTTTAGAGGTGCTTCGTCTTTAATGCATTACCCTAAAAACCTCAGCGAGTTTGAAGCATTCAAGTGTAGTTATCTGTTGCAGCAAAAGAGTGAGATCGATTAGCAAAAGAGTTGAATTCATTAGAAGCAAAAGCACACAAAATGGGAAGGGAGAGAGAGTCTCAAAAGCGGGCGCAACAGCAACAAGTCGCCTACACTGTCGAGCAACTCGTAGCCGTCAATCCTTACAATCCAGATATCCTTCCAGATCTCGAAAATTACGTCAACGAACAGGTCTCTTTCTTTTTCTCTCTATAACACCCCTTCCCGACCTACATATGTAAGCCGAGTAGAGGTGCCACACTATCCTAATGTTGCTACCAATTTTACTCAGTCAATTTTTTTTAGTTCCGATTTTTACAGAAATTTTGCCTTAGTTTTGCCTAAAAATTGAGTCCCAAGTGTCGACAAAACTGGTTTTTTTTTTCTGATTTTTAAAACATTTTACACAAACCAATGCAAACAAAATCATTCTTAGTACACTCCCAATAAATCCCCCTCATAACCTCAACTACAACCTGCAAAAAGGATTTACACTTCTAGTACAACATAAAGTAAAGGTTTATTATGAAATACAGTAAATAAAATATTTGTTCACTATGCAGCGGAAAATAACAATATTTACAAATTCATATATATCCAAACTCAAGTTTTACAACCCATAAAATTTATACATTTCTTTGGCAGTCAGTCTTTGATCTTTAAGCTCACTATCAACACCTCAAAATCTAGACTCGACTCGGCCTAGAGGAACTCTCTGGTTCTTCCCTGTCACCTGCGCGAAGAATCACACTCGTGCCAAGCCAACGGCTTAGTGGTACAAATTACAGTGCTATGATGCTTTAATGCCATGCTAATGTCACACAATCAAGATTCAAGATCAATTCAAGAGAATGTTATATTTCAAATCTTACCGGTTTCAATAATGTATGTATAGTAGTCATCTCATTATTCATTTGTTTCACCATTCAATAGTCACATTTAAACAAATACAAGCATGGGCCCAAAAATAATTTAACATGCTATTCAAAGTTCAGAGTTACTGTTTTGGTCTATAATCATAATCATCAATACATTTATCCATGGATATTCAACTAGATTTGAGTTTACGACCCAGTCATTTCACCCAATCTAGTTTTAATAATTTGTTTTTGAGGTTTACGACCCGGTAATTTCACCCCAAAAACATCACATTTCACATTTTTCAATTGGAATCGGCTTACGACCCGGTCATTTCACCTATCCAGTGATTCATAGGCATGCTGCCAAAATCAAAACTCTGAAAATTGAATAAACATATTAGGCACACAATCATTTCATTCATTTGTTTATCAATATATTTTCATTTTATTTCTCATTTCATATTCCACAATTAATTAGGCAACCATGCCTCCATTATATATTTCATTTGCATATCATAGCCAATAACCATGGCATCATATCTCAAATGATCTCAAATCACAATAAAACAATTCTTCATAATATCATATCTTTCACATTTCATTTCATCATCACATCTTTTACATTTCATATTCCATATTTCATTTCATCATTCAAATGGATATAATCAATGGCATTAACACATATTTTACATACTCATCACAACATTCACATCATACCAAACATACATTATTAATATGCATTAACAATGTGTTAGATTTCTTAACACATTTACAATCAAATGTATGTTAAATCCCAATATCATATGAATGTATGAAATAATATAATTTGTACATACCTTAAAACCAACTCACACCAATCTATACACTTACTCTTCCAAGAATTCTCAACACTTAGGTTAGGGCAATTCAACCTCTTCACAACCTAATCCAAAAGGAGTATTAGCAAAATGACCATATGAATAGTACATTCTGGTTTTAGACTCCACTCTATCCTTATTTTGAAAAATTGTATAAAATAATATAGTTGACTAAAAATTCTAAAATTTTTACAGAACTAAATTTTACATCTTAAAATCATTCCTTTAAAATTTCAGATCAAACTGAACACAAAATCTTGGTCAAATAGTTCACCCAACCAGACTGCCCCAATTGCCCTGCATCCTGGCAGCAGTTCTGAACTTTGTGAATTCCATAAATTAAATTCAATCAACGTTGTTCCAAAATATTTTTCTTAAATACTAGACTCACTAAGAAAAAACATATCCAAAATTAAATTGAATATGATTTTTCTACATTTTATTAAAAATCCCGAAATACAGCTGTCTCAGTTAAGGTACCTGCTGGAACAGGTTTAGTAAAAATAATCTTTCCAAAATCATAACCATTCCAAAATCGAATCAACATATTTTTCAGTCATTCTAGACTCATATAGGCACAACATATCAAAAATTCACTTCAAGAACATTTTTCTATATTTAATTAAAAATCATAGAAGTCACAACCTTTACTAATTGTAAAACAGAAAAAATTTCACTAAACACAACTCTTACTCTTCCATCACCAACACCAACCTAACTTCTTATCTTTAATTCCATTTCAACACTTTTACACACACCATACACAAACACACTCCAACCATCAACAACACTCCATCAAACTCAAACAAAATTCCAAATAGAACAAGAGAAATCAAGAGAAAACTTACCAAAAATGATGAACTTCTTGAATTTCTAACTTGTTTTCTTCTTTCAATTAGCTCTTAAAATTCAAAAACCCTCACTTGCTCTCTTGTTTCCTTGAGGTCCGGCCAACACAAAGAGAAAAGGAAAAAAAATGACAAAGTGAAGAGACAAAGTCAAATTTCCCCTCTCTTTAAACCTCCACCAAGCAATTTAAAAAGAAAATTACCTAAATACCCTCTTCTATACAATTAAACTCCCTTTCACTTACTTGCCCTTTTTAGTAATTTCATACATAACAAAAATAAATATCCTCTTCCTTTGACCATCCATTTGACTTGTGTATATGTTATATATATGTCCATATATACAACATATACACTCCTCTTTAAATTATTTTCTCTTTCCAATAACATATACATTTTAATTGAAATAAAACAACAATTATACTAAAACTTTTAGGGCACATTTTGGGATATTACACTCTCCCTGTAATTTAAATGTCACTCGCAATTGCTTTAGGCTATTTCTGTTAGCTTTCTGTATTAGGTGTTTGGTTGCTGAGAAAAGGAAAGAAAGTTAAAAGTGAATTTAATAAAATCTTAATTCCTATAGTTTTAACAACTGGAGAAGTTAATGCATCCTCTTTTAATCTAATTGCAATCAATCTGTTTATTAGAAATGTTAAGATTAAAATGTGCTTTTTTTTATATCAAGTTTCGTCACAAACGTACAGTCTGGATGCAAATCTATACCTTCTTCACCTTTATCGGGTTTTTAATGTTTTTCTTTTGTCATTAGAGCAGTAAAATTTTTCTAAATGGTTCAGTCAATCTATAAATGTTCCTCATTTTAGGGTGTGTTTTTTCTGGTCTAGTTTCAGTTTGGTTTAAATAATTAGCTGTCTTATTAAGTATTTACATGGTATTATGTTTTCTTGTTGCAGTTTGAGCCAGAAAGAATGAGCTCCCAAATTGTTTCTATTCTTTCTAAATTAACGGAAATGTAATGCTTTTAAATTTTAATCATCTGTGTTTGGATATATCTGTGGTGGTTAATTTCTCATTGGATGCGCTTTTCTATTGCATATTATCTTTATACTAGGCTAATAAAATTTTACGCAAAATGATTTCTCATAGAACGAGCAGATATTCTAGTATATTCTTTGCATGTTAGTTGGCAGTGCAGGTCTTTTACGCTCAATGTAATTATCAAAAGTTTCTTGATTTCTGGACTGGGCATCAATTTTGCTTTGCAGATTTAGTAGAAGTAATGAATACTGTTGTGATGATGGTGAATCATCATATGTATTAATGATACACTTCCCATGTTTTCAGGCTGGAAGTAGAACTATTGACCTAGAACTTACCACATTATCAAGAACAAATCACATCTTCTGGGATGTGCATTTAATTATTATTTGTGCTTGGCTCTATAGTTTACTGATGACATTCTAACTGTGCTATGTCAGTACTAGTGCTCAATGAGGTTGACAAGCTTTCCAGAGAAGCACAACATTCTCTTCATAGAACTATGGAGAAGTACAGTTCCTGCTGCCGGCTAATCTATGCTGCAACAGTTCTTCAAAGGTCACTGAGGCAATTCGATCTCGTTGTCTAAATGTGCGAATAAATGCACCTTCAGAGGAATAGGTCAGAAAATGTTTTGTTGTCTTCTTAAACATTGATACTTTTTTTGGATGAAAAGTGCAGTTAAGTGGAGAAACTATTGGCTAATAATGTTAATGCATGAGATAAAAGTTTTTCTCTTCTTTCAGGCCAGAATAGCATTGGATTGAGTACATACTTTTATTTTGCATTAGCTGCATTACCATTTTAATCCATCCCCTTCACTTGATGTCCTATATTTTGTAGAATTGTTGGATGAAATATTTTAAGATTTAAGGCCCAACTGAGATTTTCATTGTTATTTCATATTTGCTTCACCAGATTGTCAAGGCATTGGAGTTCATTGGGAAGAAAGAAGGGTTACAGCTTCCACCAGGATTTGCTGCCCGTATAGCAAAAAAATCAATTCGAAGTTTAAGGAGGGCTGCACTTTCATTCGAGACTTGTCATGTTCAATAGTTAAGTACCAAGCATCTCTTACTGATTTTTGGGGTGTTTCTTCATCTTTGTTCCTTGATGCAGAGCTGGATGATATAGTTTCATGGGTTCTTATTATGGTTTCCTTCCCTTGTGCTGCCCTTGGCTTTAGGTATCCTTTTACAAGTAATCAAGCAATACCTCCCATGGATTGGGAGGAATATGTTTCTGAAGTAGCTGCTGACATAATGCAGGAGCAGAGTCCTAAGAAGTATGGTTCTTATCCATATGATATCTTTTAATGTCTGATAGGAAAAATAATAATTTTAACCTTTCTACTTCTGTATTCAAACTTTCTGATCTAGCAAGTGCTCCATGTGGTTAGGCTTTTTCAGGTTCGGGGGAAATTTCAGAGGCTGCTTTATGAATTATTGAAGAAATTGGATGAGGAATTAAAGCATGAGGTCGCTCATTGGGCAGCATATTATGTAAGTTCATATAATTTTGATTATGTTCTCAGACTTCATTGGACGTTGTTTGAGGAGTCTAGGAACATGTGACAATAAGATTCTTTGGCGAAATTAAGTTGATTTGTAAATTTTGAGTATGACAACTTCCATCTAGTTTTGCAGAAAATTAGAAGTAAAAAGAGCCCCTAGAAATTGTTGTCACTTGTGATGTTGGTTCCATGATGTTGTCTTAGGTGTGGAGAACATGCTATTTATAGCTCTACTTTTTCTTCATTTGTGTAATTTACCATATAATTGAGAAGTTGAATGTTCTGCATTTGCAAACTGACATGAGTGACTCTTTGACGGTGCTATGTTGATTCATTTTGCAGCTTTTGTTGCCAAGTTCATGAGTATTTACAAAGCTTTCCTAATTGCGACATTTGGCTGAAGAAGATAGCGGCAGCCTCGATTGCAATATCTAAGTGTGTTGAAGATCATTCGAGGACTTCGTTTGTAATCACAGCTTTATGATAATGTTGTGAGTGATAAGTAATGTTGAGTAAAGCAGAAAAGAAAAAAAGAAAAAGAAAAATTTAGTTTATTTTGCTCAATTTCTTTATGCCATCTCATTACATTTGAACGTTTATTCTGTCTATTTTTATGAGTTTACGGTTTCTAAGCTTCTGCACCTGTATAATTTGAGTCTAAACGAGTTGTCCTGCACTTACATTAAAGCACAGATTGCAGGAGATAATTGGAGAGGGACTTGATAAAACCCTCTCTAGTGTACTTGAACGAAAAGCGCCATACGATGAAAAATTGACTAAAATTTTTTTTGACTAAATTGATTTGTATGTCTAGTAGTTTGATGTATTTGAATTGCTTCGCTGGTATGATTGATCGGGCTTTGGAGAAGGTGTTCAACGAGACCGACCAGAATGAAGGTTCGTGCTAGATCTGAGCTATTTTTATTTCTGTTTATGTTTGCATGTGCATTTCTTTTCTTTTACGAGGCTTAATTTCTGGCAGTCATTGAAAGTAGGGTTTCCGGCTTAATTTCCGCTAGCCTTGTGCAAGAATTTAGTAATCATTTTGAATCTTTTGGTTTCTCCAAACTTCTGAAAATGCGTGGAAGATGCTCGATGAAATGTCTTACCGAACTCTGTCCCTTTGCTCAATGAATTTACATAAGGTTTTAGAGCAGGAGTGTGATGTCAGTTTTAATAAATTAATACTGGAATGGAATAAAGTGATAAACTTATCATTAATTCATTATTATGCTTATTATTGGTTGAACTTGAAGAAAAGGAAAGGAACATTTTTTATCTATAAGAAAATAAAATGTGTGCTGATTCAGTATAGAGTTAAGTCTTATTATTATTCCATAGCAGCCACAATATGCTCTGTTCTATCCCTTTGCTTCCTTGGGGGTTTACCATTAGCAATCACTTTTCCTAGTGGTCGAGTAATAGGTCCAATTTTATTTGTAATATACTTTTTCTCTTTAATAAGATAATGGGTGTAGTAATTTGATTTTTACTTAAGAAAATTAGATCAACTACCAATTTGCAGTAGGGATAAATACTGAAATGGAAAAGTGATAAATAGAGTATCTTGTCATGTAGAATTGGAAAAGTGATAAATAGAGTATCAACTACCAATTTACTTAAATGCTATAAAATAAACTATGTATAATTCTTTATCTGACGTATAGAGTATCTTGTCATGTAGCACCCAAACAGTTCCCCCAGATGGGAACATCCCCTGTATGGAGGTATTATAAACAATTTTTTGGTTAATTTATTTTTTTGTTCGCAAATGATAAAAAAATACACTGTATCAGGTACGATTTTATATTTATTGTAGATATTAACGTATTATGTATCCATATGATTTAGCAGTTCACGATATACTTTTTATTTAACTTATTCGTATGTGATGAGAAGCATAAGCAAAATTATTGATATGTTCTAATAAAATAAAATTTCTATTTCTTCTGGTTGCAGGCAACGGCGCCAGCGGTTCAGACAATAGTTGATGTGAATGAATTAGCAAAGTCAATGTAAAGAGAGCTGGAAAACCTGCACCCGACGACAAACAACTTGTGTATATACAAAATTCCTGAGCAGCTACACGAGTTGAATGAAAAAGCCTACACACCACGGTTAGTATTACTTTGTTAACGTGTATCATATTATTCTTTTCATTTACTCTTTTTAATATTATTTGCAGGTTAATAATGATGATGCAAGTCATGATTCAATGGAAAATGATAATTGAAGATCTATATTGTTATTTTCAAGATAGATTATTTATAGTAGTGTTCTTAACACTTGTATAGTTAAATTGTAAAATATTTTATTCTATTGAAGATTAATAAAAGAATTATTTTTATCAATGTAATTAGTGTTTTTTTAGATTGTGTTTAAATGTTCCAAATGTATTTATAAAGTTCTCATAAAATTAATTAATAATACAAATATATCCAATAAAAATCAATATTAAATTACTACGGATTTGCTACGAATCTGTGACGGATATTTGAAATCTATGACGGAATCTGTGACAGATACTGCGATGACAATCTGCTACGAAATCTGTAACGGTAATTTGCGATGAAATCTGCAACGAATTTGTGACGAAAATCTGTGACGGAATCTGCGATGAAAATCTGCGACGGATTTGCTACGGCTGCCCTTTACCCGCGAAAATTTAAGCGCGAGATTTGCAACCGCCGAGTGGTTGCAAATCCATCGCAATCTGTGACGGCCTGTCGCAAAATTGAAAATTACAATGCCTTTTTTATTAACGGATCATATCCATCGCAGATCGGTCGCTTGCGACGGATTTGTGACGGATCTGCGACGGATTCTGTCCGTTGCAGATAGCGTGTTTTTTTGTAGTGTAAGTAAAACTTTGAATAATTGCTTATATTTGCATGACGTTGGGACTTAACACATTTGGCTGAAAAATGTGTTAAGTTACTTACTACATTGTTGGTGCATGAATAATATGCTATGATTTGTATAATGTGAACTATATGCAAAATATGATAATGACCCAAAACATATGGGTATTGCCATTTGTTGTGTGTACATTAAAGATGGTATGTAAAATAATTGGTAGTGGCTATATTGATATAAGTGAGATATTTTAGGCATTGTGCCTAGTTTGATCATGAGAAAAAGAGAAAGGATTTGATAATGGAATTATGAAAGAATTGTGTGGCTAGTATATTATTCAATTTTTAGAGTTTTGTGTTTGGCGGCATGCCTAAGACGTAATAGTCCCTTGAAGCTGGGTTGGGCTTGGTCCTTGAAGCCTAGTTGGATTGTTACATGATATAGTAGACCCTTGAAGCTGGGTTGGGCGTAGTCCTTGAAGCCTAATTGGGATGTTACATATGAGGTAATCCTCATTGTGATTATGATTTGCCTTCGGGTTTAGACACATGGTGTCATCTTGGACCAGAGCAGTAACTTTAGGATTTGAATAGTATATTGGATTCTTTTGGGCCCATGCTTGTGTTTATTTTTACGTGAATTATGAATTATGGAATAGTTGAGCAATATATTAAAATATAATGTTCTGAGATATAATATCCTTATGTATTGCACATTGGCATTGCATTTGAACTATATTGTTATCAAAGTTTGATCACTAGGCTTTTGTCTTAGCGTGATAATGATTCATCATGCAGGTGACAGGGTAGATCCAGTTGAGCCAGAGAGTTTGTCTAGATCAAGTCGAGTCTAGGATTGAGATCTTGAGTGCAGAGTTGATTGTTGGACATCAAGATCAGAGACAAACTATCAGCATGTTATATTTTTGTACATTTTGATTTCATTTATATTATGTTATATTTTGATGTATATATATGTATATTCCGTAAACTATCAAAAATGTTTTGGATAAACCTTTGGTAATGAAGGTATATATGTGTTTTAGCATGTAATATTTCATCTATTATATATATTATATTAGTTAAATGACTTAAGTTTATGCAGATTTTATAAGTGAAGATTTGTTTTGTTAAAATGGGTTGTGACATTCCTGTATCAAATATTCGTATATTACATATGTTGGGTGTATCTAGTGTACATATATTGGTTATAAGGGTGTTACATTTGGTTTGGTATCAGGTTTGAGGCTCTCAACCTAGGTGGGTTGTAAGAGAAAGAAAATGAAGATTTTTAAATATGGTTTTTAAATATGATGCATGCATTGGCACTGGCAGTTTCTAATCTCTGATATGATAATTTCTGCTGTGTTTGTAGATATAGGTAGGTATGGCTTCTCAGATGCATCAGTCTGCAGAGGGTAATGCAGAGAGTGTGGCTCCTGTTGAGGGTAGAGATGGAACTAGAGTTGAGATAGCTGGAGGGGCACCTACTCCTCTGCCAGAGAGACCAGTAGTTGATGAGATTTCACCGGGCTTGGTATGGCATATGGTGGAGCTGTTGAGGCAGGCTCCAGTTCAGCAGCCGCCGCCACCCCAGCTGCAGCCACAATTATCGATGAGGAAATATGATAAGTTGAGGAAGTTTGGAGCTAAGGACTTTATTGGCACTCAGACCCTGCTGTAGTTGAGCAGTGGCTAGATAGAGTCCACAGAGTGTTCATCCAACTGCAGGCTACTCCAGAAGAAAAGTTTGATTATGCTAGATCTCTTTTGCAGAGGGATGCATATGATTGGTGGAAGACGGTTCCACATGCTTTGGATGATTCACCAATCTTGACCTATGATGATTTTCTGCAGGAGTTTGAGTAGAAGTATACTCTGAGGGACTATAAGGATGCAAAGAAGATAGAGTTCTTGAGTTTAAGGCAGGATACCATGACCGTGTCGGAGTATGAGATAAAGTTTACTCAGCTAAGTCAGTATGCTGGTGTGATCATTTTTGATGAGATTAACCGGTGTCGGAGGTTTGAGGAGGGGTTGAGACCCTCTATTATGTACATTATCATAGGCTCTCGGTATCAGGATTTTTCCCAGTTGGTTGCAGCTGCTAGGAGTTTTAAGAGAGCACAAGGTCTTGTAGCAGCTGCTAGAGATGAGGAGACTAGAGCTAGGAGACCCCAGAGTGAGGCAGTGTCTTCATTTGTGAAGAGAGGCCAAGAAGGATATTTTTTTGAGGTTTAGTAAGATCCAGAGGTGGTCTGGTAGGTCAATACAATAGCAGAGACACCTACAGTTTCTGTGGCTAGTGCTTTATCTCTAGTAGTTCAGAGGCCAGTTCCATATACGTGTGTCCATTGTGGTAGGGCACACGAGGACGCTTGCTGGAAGATAGGTGGACCAGCAGTGTGTTATAGATGTGAGTCACCATATCACTTCTTCAAAGAATGCCCAAATCCACCAGTGTTAGAGGGGGTTGTGGTGGCAGAGGTTTTAGCGGAGGGGGTCAAACATGGTCTGGTCAGAGAGGAGGTTCTACCGCAGGTAGTAGACCAGATGAGGTAGGGCCATCTCGGCGAGTATATATGATGCAGAGGAAACCAGATGCTTCAACTATTATTTCTGGTACTTTTTCTTTATTTGGTACTTCATTTCTTACTTTGATAGACCCTGGGTCGACTCATTCATACATTAGTGTATCCATCTTGCCTATGACAGATTTGCATTCTAAGTCCCTTGGATTTGATGTTTTGGTGACAAATCCTTTAGGGCATAGTGTGTTTTATTAGTTTTTGTTATAGATTTGTGTCTTGTTTATTATGATAATTATTGTTTTATTTAGGTATTTCGTTAGTTTTTATCGGTTTGTTTACTGTTTTCATTAATTTTGTTAGTTTTAGTTTATTTCAGTGTTTATGTCATTTTTTATCTTGTTTTTAGTATGGTGTTTATGTTTTGTTGGTTATTGTTTATTCACTTCTTGTTTAAAGTTTGTTTGAAGTTTTGTTTTAGGTTAAACAGCCAAGGAACCAAAAAGAAGAAAAATGGACAGTAGCTGACACATGCAGAGGACACGGCCAAGTCACTGGCCGTGTCCCTCCAAAGAAGCCCAGACACGGCCAAGTTGCTCAAGCTTGGCCGTGTCTCACTTAAATCCCAAGCAAAGAAGAAGAAATTCTCACAGTAGGTGACACATGCAAGGGACACGGCCAAGTCAATGGCCGTGTCCCTCCAAACTTGGTCGTGTCCCTCCAAAGAAGCTCAACACGACTAAGTCACCTTCAACTTGGCCGTGTCTCACTTAAGTCCAAAGCAAAAGAAGACTAAATCTTCACAGAAGCAAACACAGGCAAGGGACACGGCCAAGTCAGTGGCTGTGTCCCTCCAAAGACCACCCACAAGGCCAAGTCACCTTCAACTTGGCCGTGTACCTCATTAACCAAAGGCGTAGCGAATTTTTTAAAGCGGACGTTTCATATAAAAGGAAAAAAGAAGCTAGGGTTGAGGGGGTTGAGATTTTGAGAGGAGATTGAGCCGTCAAGAGAGTTTAGGTTTTGATAACTTTGTTTTCTTTGATTTTTGATTACACTTTGGATTAAAACTAGCTAGATTAGATTGTTCATGCCATTGATACATCCTTCTTGCAAGATTTGAACAGGAGATTCGTCTAAAGCTTCAAGGAGTTTGTAATTTGGTTTTGTTCTTGAACTTATTCTCTTTATTTTCATTGGAATTGTATTTATGGATATTATCATGTCTAAATTGATTTCTTTGAATGTTAATGAGATGAGTATGTTTGATAGCAATATGAACTAATTTGATCTAGTCTAGGGTTTGTATGGATCTGCTATGATTGTATGAATTGGTTATTCTCTTAGCTAATAATTTCTTTAGCCTTGATGGAATGAATTATTGCTAATATATAATTGATTGGCCACCAATTTGTGTTTTAGGTATTAGATGATGGATTGAGAGATGAAGTCTAATGCTGGAACAATTCAATTAAGGACTTAGGTGAATTAGAGATATAACCTATTAAAAAGATTATTTCAATTGGAACAAGATTAGTTGAAAGAGGTTTGAATGCGAGAGCTTATTTTCTTGACTCGATTAATTGAGTTGTTTGAGATTTAATCTTTGAAATTAAATTAGTTAAGAGGAATAACCATTCATACATATAAGGAGTAGAGAAGTGCAAACCCTAGACCTTCTTATTAAGTGAATCAAAACATCAGCTCAATTTACTTTTACTATTTTAAACTTCGATCAATCTTCTTCAATAATTGTTAGTGATTTAAATTTCTTCATTACTTGTTATTTATAATCTGATAATCAATTAGCCACTTTAGCTTCTTTGTGAGATGACCTTGGGGCGATCACCTTTGCTACAGCTACCTCGTATACTTGCGAGTGACGCTTTGTGATAGAGTTAATTCGAGCGCAACAAGTTTTTGGCGCCGTTGCCGGGGAGGCTAATTGGCGTAATTGTTTATTAGTTTTAGAAATTTTAGATTATTTTTCATTATTTACTTTTGATTTTATTTTTCCTTTGCTTTTAATAATTTCTTTTTCTAGAAAATTCTGTTTATGCAAGGCAGGAGATCACTCGAAGGAGAGCTACATCCATTTATTCCAGAAATTCAGAGAGTGAAAAGGAGCAGGGAAGAGTTTGAACTGTACATAGGATTTGATACTACAAAGGAGGACACTTCTGATTTTGAGTCAGAATCTGCACAATCTGTTAAAATGGCTGAAGAAAGGCAAAGAACGATGAGAGGCTTTGCTAGACCTGTCATTGGAACTTCCACCTCTTGCATAAGACTAATAGATGCAGCAAGAAATTATGAGTTGAAGAACATTCACTACAACATGCTGCCATCATTCTATGGAGTTCCAAATGAAGATCCTCTGAACTTTATTCGGGATTTTTATTCTACCCTCAACACTTTTCCTTTGGGAGGACTTACAGAAGATCAGTTGAGGATGAGATGTTTCCCTTATACTTTGAAGGATAGGGCAAAGAGCTAGCTTATGATGTTGCCCAAAAACTCACTGACAACTTGGGAACAAGTTTATAATAAGTTCATGGGCAAGTTCTAATCTCATCAAAAGACAGCTGAATTGAGAGGGAAGATTGCTACATTCTCTCAATTTGAAGGAGAGCCATTTCATGAGGCTTGGGACAGATTCAAGATGCTATTGATCCAGTGTCCACATCATCACTACCCACTTCAACTTCTGAATCAGTTTTTCTATAATGGTCTAACCCAGCAATTTTAGTTTACTCTTGACAATGCAGCTGGGGGAGCCATGGGAGAAAAGACAGCTGATGAAACTTATGAGATTTTTGAGATGTTGGGAGCTAATTCTCAACAGAAGAGTGTAAGAGGAAGAAGTAAAGGGGTGAACCAATTGGAGGCCAATAGTGAGATGGTAAATCAGATAGCTGAGTTGACAAGGCAAGTGCAGATGCTGAACATGAAGAACAATATTTCTTCATCTACTCAAGAAGCGTGTGGAATCTGTGGAACTTTTGGGCATGGAGCAAATATTTGCCCCTCTACATATGAGTCTTATGGGAATGAAGCTGAGCAAGTCAATGCCATGGGAGGATTTCAACCAAGGGCCCAGAACGATCCTTACTCCAATTCTTATAACCCTAGTTAGAGGAATCACCCAAATTTTTCTTGGGCAACAAATAATTCTCAGCAGCCTTTCCATTTGCTTCAAAGACAGAACCAAGAGCAGGGCCATTCCTCAAATCAAGGGTAGTCCAAGATAGAGAGTTTTGAGGAAAGTTTACAAGCTATAAATGCAAGCCAGTGCGAAAAATCAAGAGATGACAAACAAGAGGCTGGATTCCTTATAAGCATCTTTTAAAAAAATGGAGACTCAAGTAGGGCAACTTGCACAACATATGCAGATTTAACAGAAAGGGAAATTTCCAAGTCAACCTGAGCAGACACATTCAGTGACTGTTCTTAGAAGTGGTAAGGTAATTAACACTAATGTTGAAAATAACTCTGTAAATGCAGGTGACCAAGGGAACAAGAAGGAAAGAGAACCAGAGAACAAAGGTGCTGGAGATATATCAATGGAGAAGTCCCCTTCAGCAGATTTACATAAGGCAAGCAATCCATACCGGCCTCCTATACCATTCCCTAGCAGGTTGAAAGATGATAAAAAAGATATGCAATTTTCTAATATCTTCAACATGCTGTCTAAGGTAAGTATTAACCTACCCTTACTTGAAGCAGTAAAGAATATGCGGGCTTATGCAAAATTCTTCAAAGAGCTGATCACCAAGAAAAAGAGGTATGAGCCGAATGAAAAGGTGATAGTTTCAGAGGTAGCTAGTGCTGTTCTGCAGCATAAACTAACTCCCAAGCTAAAGGATCCTGGTAGCTTTATAATTCAAATTACTGTCGGGAATGGAAATGGGACTGAGGGCATGTGTGATCTAGGAGCTAGTATAAATTTGATGACTTATTCTATTTATCAAGAATTAGAACTAGGGGAACTTAAACCGACTAAAATGGTGTTGCAATTAGCTGATAAATCTTTTAGATTCCCGAAAGGGGTTATAGAAGATGTGTTAGTTAAGGTTGGAGGGTTAATAGTACCTGTGGATTTCATAGTTCTAGACATGGAAGGGAGTAACCCTGCACCATCAGCACACACTATTTTGCTGGGTAGACCTTTCATGGCTACTACCAACTCCTTAATAGATGTTAAAAATGGTAAGTTATCAATGACTGTCTTAGGACAAACTATTGAATTTTCTATTTTTAACACTCCTCCTATTCCTACAACTGCTATATATGAGGAATGTTCTTTAATTAATTATGTTGAAGCAGTTGTTTCAGATGTTTTCTTGCAAACAGATTCCTCAGAGAAATTGGAGCTGAAACTGACCTTAGAGGAGGGGGCTAAACCAGTGAGGGAGACCCAAAGGTGCCCTAACCCGAAGGCATATGAGAGCTCGAGGATTTACAAGGATCGCACTAAAGCACTTAATGACAGATTTATTGTGCGACAGTCATTGAGTCCAGGTATGAAAGTTTTACTTTTTAACTCTCGACTTCGTCTGTTTCCAGGTAAATTCAAGTCTCGATGGAGTGGTCCTTTCAAGATAACTCAGGTATGTCCTTCTGGGGCCATTGAATTGATTAACTCTCGAACCAATAGGATTTTTAAAGTAAATGGACAGAGAGTTAAACCTTATAAGGAAGGATTTCAAGAAGTGAGGATCAATGACAGCACTTTCACCCGTGATCCCTAAGTCTTGCATGATGTCCAGCTTTATGACATTAAAGAAGCGCTAAATGGGAGGCAACCCATCGGTTTGAATTTCTTTTTCATAGTTATAATTTTATATTTTGCAATTTTGATTTTATGTTTAGTTTAAATAAATGGAAACCCTAAAGCTCTCTTGCATCTTGTTTTTGAACATTTGTGTTTGTGATAAAAAGGTAGAGTTTTGCCTCACCAGGGGACGATGGAAGACAGGTTGTACTTAATTCTTTCTCTTTATTATTCTTGTTTTCCATTGAGGACAATGTAAATTCTAAAGTGTGGGGTAATCTTTTAGCTTTTCTTTAATTTTTGTTTTGGTTGGCTTGGTGTGTTTTATTGTGTTGTGCATGGTATAATTGTTGAAAATTTATTGATCTTTTCTGTGATTCTAGCATTATAATTGAGACTTTAGTATCAGCATAGAAATGAGCATTTGAATTCATTCATGATCAATTTTCACATTCTGCAATTCATGACATATATATCTTTGAGAACCCACCTGTGTGAGTTTTGAGCCTCATAATTTGATATTATTATCAGTTGATTTTCTTTTCTTAAGTGTGGACCTTCATGATTTTGCATCTCTAGAGTTTGCTTTTGCATACTAATTGAACTCACATTATGATTTAATCTCAAGTTTTAAAATGAGGAAGGCAAATTAGGTTAGCCCTTTAGCTTAAAAAGACCTCCCTTAATATTAAATTCCTTAGTGAGCCAAGTTGAGCCTTTGACCTTTTCTTGTTTGATCAACACAATTCTCAACTTAGCATTCTCTTATTATCATCATACCTGCATTAAGGAATGGAGTTTTATGGTATGACAATAGGGTGATTTATTTCAAAGTGTGGGGTATGCAAGTAAAAAAAAAAGCAAATTAAAAAAATGGTATTGCTATTTGGGGTTTAAATGCATACTGTGCACATTGTATTTGATTAAGAGTTTATTATTCTTTTCCTCTACATTTTAAGCTAGATGTTCTATGCAATGTTATATTTTGTATATATATGTATTTTAAAAAAAAGGAAAAAAAATTATATGATAAAAAAAAAGAATAAAAAAAGTATATATATGTATACAAAATTCTTGTATGTTCTAGCATTGGTTATCAAAAGAGAAAGGTCGACTCATGTATTTTTCTTGAAGTATGCAAGTATGTGAAGTATTAATGGATTGTGAGTATGCCATTTGAGGGAGTTATGAATTTCTTAAGCAATAGTATTGTCTAATGTAAATACTCCATTTCTTGATGCTCCAGCTTAAATGTCTTTTCTCACACCTTTACCTTAACCCCATTACATCCAAATGAAAGACCTTCGGATTATTTCTTGAGAAAATCAGTGAAAGAGATTGGATAATTAAGCAAGTTTATGGTAGTATGCAGTCATGAGTGGTTTGAGTGATTAACCTTTGAAATCGAGTGAAACACTTAGATGAGAGATGAGATTTGTATGTGTAGACCCTTAATTTTTGACCCAATCCGATCCAACATGCTTTATTTAGTCCAAAATGATTTTTGTTGTTTAATTGGTCCAAAATAATTTTAATTAAATAATTTTTACCTTAGTATCTAATTTTTAGTAGTAAAAAATGAAAATAAAAAATAAAAAATAAAAATAAAAATCGGAGTTGGAAAAAAATTGGCAGCAAAAAGTGGTCGCGCGGGCCCGTCGGGCCAACAGTGGCTCCCCCGCAGGCTCCTGCGGGCTGGCACGCCCACGGGCCCGTCGCCAGAATTTTTGCCAGCGCAAATTTTTCAGCTGCAATTTTTAGAATTCTAATCCAATTATGTTTTCATTTCCTTTTATTATTATTATTATTATTATTATTACTTACCTTAATTAATTAGGAATAAACAACCTAAAAACCACTATAAATAAGGACCAATTAAACCAAATCAAAGGGGGAAAAAACTTTTCATGATAGCTTTAGGTTTTGAAACCAAATCAAGAAAGGAAAGGGAAAACTCAATTCAATTGATATTTATAGCAGCAGTAGCACGAAAAGGGGAGAAGAAAAGAGGCAATCAAAGCTTGTCTTTGGAGCTAGTTCATCCAAGAAGAGTTATTTTTTGGAGAATCAACAAAAGAAGGTATGTTTTAATTCTTTTGATTTATGTTTTAAAATAGCCAAATCTATAAAATTTAAGTTTTTTAAATAAAAAATCTTAGAGTTTTAATTTAATTTTTCCAAGTTTAGAACATTAAAAACGTGACTTTCTTTTCTAAAAGGACTCAAAATTGTTATTTTTTCTTCTTAAAAACCTTAAAACACTCATTTAACATATTTTTCTACAAAACCAAAATAAAATTCTGTTTCTATTAAAATTTTAAATTTGGTTCTTTTTCACTCAAAAAACCTTAAAAAACATCTTTTCTACTTATAAAAACTTCAATCCATGTGTTTAAGTTCATAAAACCTCATAAAATATCAAATTGCTATTTAAAACCCTAAAAATTATCCTTTAGCCGAGACCCCAATTTCAAAGCCTAAAATCCAAAAATCATCTTTTAAACCTAAAATAATGAACCCTAACCATTTAAAACCTTAAACCCTAACTTTTTCTAAACTTTAAACCCTATAAAACATAAAAAACATAAAAACATAAAAAAAATTCAAAAAAGCTACATTAGCTCAATTTATTATTTAAAATCATGAATTAAAGATATTTCAAAAGTGTCTAAAACTCAAGTTTTTTTTATTTCATCATTCAAATCTTAATTTGTTTAATCAAAGTGTCTTGCCAACCTTTAAAAGACATAAAACCTAATCTATTTTAATTACCTAAAAAGTCATAGTAGCTTAAACTTTAGAATTTCCAAAGCCTTAACACATGAGATAAATAACCCTAAATAGAAATAGTAGCTATACTTGAACTTTTATTTGTTTTATTCAATTCCATATTTATTTATACCTTGATTTATTTTTTATGCTTTAATTTATTTAATTTTAATACTTGATTTATTTAATTTATCACGGATGGATGCTTTTTTTATATTTTGGTTAATACTTTTAATGAATAATTTATTTATTATAGATGATTATTTACTTTTATCAATCAATTTAGACTTCCAAAAGTTGTAAGAGGTATGTTTTCCACTTGGTGGGTACCTCATTAGTTAAACATCATGTAATTTAATTTTCTTTTCTATTTTAGAACTTATGTAAAGGGCATGTTTCTACCTTGTGGTAGGTGTCCTATCTAGGCATGTGATGTAAGGACATGTTTCCATCCTTGGATGGGTGTCCATTTATTTGTTTTGTTTTGTTTGGACATTGCTTTGATTTTAATATAATGATGCTTTCTTTATATTGTGTGTAGTATGGATAATATTGTTATATTTAAGAATTTTATAATATTAAGACCTGTAAAGGAGGCAGGTTCCAATGAACCGGGCGTTGTGGGGGTGCTGGGCCATTTCTCACCTTCCCCACACGTACCCAACTTTCCGAACCCATTAGGGAGTTCGGGATTCCTTAGGAATTGAGTCATCCACCCCTTTCTTTTTTCCCGGCCCGTCCGGGTGGCGACTCCATTTTCTCCGAACTTAGGTCCGTGTTCTCTAAGGCCCCGAGCCTAAACAGTGCCGAAGTCGCAAGAACCATTCCACCAGGAGTAGGGGCAAAAATCCCCGCTCACACTGGCGACTCCACTGGGGATAAGAGAAGTTGATTCCGTTGGTCTTTATATTATTCTATTCTTTCTTATAATGATATTATCCATTGCATCATCTTAGATTGCATTGTGTGCGTGAGTTAGGACGCCCGTGTTACCCGTGTTATGTTATGTAAGGGATACCATACTTTCACTCAAGGTATGGAGATCGAGCATGGCATAACCACTCATAGCCTCGTACCATTTGGTATATACATGCTATGGGAACATAAGCCTTTTTACCCAAAGACTAAAGCTCATGTAATTGGCCTAGTTGCTTTCCTTAGGTTTTACCCCAAATGCATGTTGTTTGGCTATGGATAATTTATCTTGGTTTAAATCATGGCTTATTTGGTTTGTTCTTTTTCTAATATGACCCAAGTACATTTGCAAGCTCAAAATAAATTTTTTCTTTCTTTAAAATCCAAAAGATCAAAACTGTAACACCCCCACATCCATTACATGCACACTACAATACCACAATTTAGCATACATGCAATAAACATAGGGATGCTACGGATTTTCTTAACATTCAAAACATTTTATATACTACCATAATCTTTATCATTATATATTATAGAAAAGAAGTCATTAAATTGTAGTATAAAATAAATTCAATAAATACATACATTCATACATTTAATTATTACACAGCGGAAGTTATAAAATTATTTACATATATGAAAACATTTAAATCTGTATTTACAAATATACATATATTTACATTATAAACAATATTTTACAAAACATAAAGAAGTTATACTTGATTGGCAAGTCTGCTCTGATCTTTAAGTCCAAAATCAACACCTCAATGTCTACTCTCACTAGGTCTCGAAGAGCTCTCGGGTTCAACTCTATCACCTGCGCGATTAACACTATCGCGCTAAGCCAACGGCTTAGTAAGACAAATCAGGCTAATGTTATGTTTTAATGCAAAGCAATGCCATACATATTATTAATAAACATACAACATAGGTGAGAAGCTACATCTTTGAATTTCACCACTCATAATCATATAGACATATCATATTTCAACATACTTTTACATTTCATAAATCACAATATATAAACACATTACATTGCAACATCCTTCCATATTCCTCATTTAACAATCATGTTATCATTCATGAATCACATTAAACAAAGACAAGCATGGGCCCAAAATACACTAATATGCTATTCAATTTTCAGAGTTAATGCTTTGGTTTTGTTATCACATTTATCAATATCATATACCCAACTAGGCTTCAAGGATTAGATTCAACCAAGCTTCAAGGGGAGCAAAGCATGCTAAGATTCAACCCAACTTGGCTTCAAGAACCAACCCAACCTAGCTTCAAGGGTTGTAACATCTCAATTAGGCTTCAAGGATTCAATCCAACCTAACTTCAAGAGATTGTTACACTTATTAGGCATGCCACCAACAACAAACTCTGAAAATGGAATAACACACTAGCCACACAAGTCATTTATTATGTAATTATCATTTCCATTCTCAATTCTCATCATAGCCAATAACAATGGCCTCATATCACATATAAGTTACCATAGCCAAACAAAATGGCATTATATTCCATCACATTTCAAATCACATTACAATACTTCATCTTTCAAATACACAATCATATCCTCAACATATCCATCACATTATACATATAGCATTATTGATATAAACATAACAAAACACATTACTCATCACATAAGTCACAATACATGAAATATCACATAGTATCATATGCATTACCATTATCATCATATATATGATCAATCTCAACTTCATATGCATCATCAATGCAATGTCACATGTATGCATCAACACAAGATTTGTACTTACCTCAATCACAAGTCACACAACTCTAAACACCTTCCTTCTTGCAAAGTTCTTCACTTCACAAATTAGGGCAAAACACCTTCTATCAAACCCTAATCCAAAGAATGATATAATCCATCAATTCCAATACCATTTAATCACTTAATAACTTCATCTTAAACCTTAAATCACAAAATTACACTTCAACATCATGCATTATAGGCCACGGTCGTGGCCACCATAACCAGCACGGGCGTGGGGTACAAAACACTTCTGCCACCCAAGCTTCCATCCTCCACGGCCATGGCACCAAAAGCCTACCAATGGCCACGGCCATGGCCAATCAAGGCCATGGGCGTGGCATCCAGAAGGCTACTGCCCTCAGACAAAATCCCATTTCCAAGTCCAAAATTCCAACAAACACCAACCATAAGAAGATCTTTGAAAATAATGAAGCAAACACAAGGAAAACATCATGTAACACTTCAAAACCCTAAAACAATATCAACTCCAACACTTCCAACAACAACACCTCTTAAACTTCTTCACTTAAAATCAAAAACAACATTTAAAAACTCATTACAAACACATTTAATCATCATCTCAACAAACCAAAAATTCATTTCCAACTCCACTTCAAAAGAACAAAAGAAAATCAAGAGAAAGGACTTACCAAAGTTGATGAATTTCACAAATCTTCCACTTAATTACTTGAATCTCCTTTCAAATTGAGTTTAGAACTTCAAGCCCTCTCTAGCTCTTTCTCTTCTTCAATGGCTGGCACACACATGAGAAAAGACAAGAAAATAAACTCAAGTCAACCACTTCTTCTTCTTTTAATCTCCACCATGCAATTCCTACAAGGAAAATTACCAAAACACCCTTAACCATTTGTTCTAGCTTTTGTCCCTTGCATGCCCATATATGTAATTTCACATATCCCATAAAAATATCTCTCTTCCATTGACCTTGCATTTGACCAACTTATATGTTATATATATTAACATATAAACAACATATACACTTTTCTCTAAACCCTATTTTCTTTCCCAAAACACATATACATAACCATTCTCTTCTCAAATTCTTTTCTTCTCACATAACATATACATTCAATCCAATTTAAAACAACAACAACAACAACAACATAGTCAAAACTTCTAGGGCATACATGAGGATATTACAAAAACTATTTTCAAAACTTTTTAAGATGGTCTTTGAACATAAAATTTTTCTAAAAACTAATCAAAAATTCTTTGGCTAATGCCCAAATACTAAGCCCAAAATCCATTTTTCTAAAATCTTTTACAATGGGCTTAGAAACAAAACTATTTTCACCCAGCCATTTTTTACAAAGAACTTGGAAAAATATTTAGGTCAATTATGAAATACCAAAAATCAATTGTGAGCCTAGTTTACACCAAGAATAAATTAACCATGGGCTTGTTTTTGGCATGAACCATTAGTTACTCTTTCCAAGTGGGAAATCTATTTATAATAAACCTCTTAATTTTGTTTTAATCCAATATAGCATAAAAGCTACTTTAGTTGGTTGAATGTATTAAAACCTAATTAATGGGAATTATCATGGATTGATTTCCATTTTTGAAAATATAACTATTGGTTGAAACGTCCGAGGGAATTGTTCAAAAGCAAAGTACCCCATGTCGGTATTTTGTTATCCATATACCTAGGAAAAGAGACTCGCCGTTCATGTGTGGATGTTATAAGGTTGGAAGGAACGTCCTAATTTGTTATTATTTGTTAATTGTTTGTGCATACATGCATACATGCATAAATTTGCATCTCATATCATTGGTCCTCTCTGGCTCACAGCCCTGCATTACTAAAGTTCAAAAGCTTACAAAAATCTGACTTACGCCGGAGATGAAGTATCTAGCAACGACTCAATCACTTGCTCACCAAAAACAATGGAGCCCGAACAAATTCAAAGAATGGTGGATGAAGCCCTCAATGCCAAGATGGAAGAAATCAAAGAGGCCCTAGCTGAGACCATGAAGAACCAATTGACTGCAATCTTAGAGAATCATGCCGAGGCATCTGCTAGCACTAAGAAACCAAAGGACAAAGGGAAGACTAAAGTTAATGAAGTGGCTTGTGATGATGAGAAGGTGATCATTGATGATGATGATTGGGCTCAATATTACCAAAATCTTCAAGATAAAAAGGAGCCAAAGGTTGTTGAGAAGGCAACTATTGAAAAGAGTGAAACATCCGATATTGAAAATATGATAGCTGATTTAGAAAAGAAATTTGAGAAGAAATTGAAAACTGAAGAGGTGTCCGAGATTGACAAATTGTTTGAGCTAGATGAAGAAGTCCCGTACAAGTTCAAGATGCCATCTTTTGCAAGGTACAATGGCACTGGAAATCCTCATCTCCATGTGAAGCAATATATCACTTCCATGCAGTCTGCCCGAGCTACTAAGGCTCAAACCCTAAGGTACTTTATGCTCTCATTGGATCCTGCTGTCCAAAATTGGTTCAATACCTTAGATGATGGAACACAAAAGAGTTGGGATCTACTTTACAAAGCCTTCATCCAACAATATGGATATAATGTTGAGTTGGAAGTTACCTTGATGGAAGTGGAGTCCATTAGGCAAAGACCGAATGAGAATTTTGTAGATTATTTCAAGAGATGGAGACGCAAGGCTGCTTTGCTCAAGAAAAGGCCCGATGAATCTGATCAAATAAGGATGATCGTGAGAGGTGTCCTACCCAATCTCCGAGAAAGGATGTCTCACACCCTTATAAGGGACTTCAAAGATCTTCTCCAAGCTGGTCTACAAATTGAAGAATGGGAAAGGGAGAAGAATCGCTTTTCAATGAAAAAGAATGAGAAAGGGAACTACCAGCCTGACAATCAAAGCACACAAAAAGAAGTTGATGTTAATGCAACCGGTCAAGCAAATAGAAGGCAGTTTTCAGATCTGGGGAAGCCTTTGTCTTGGGTCTTCGATAAGCTACAAAAGAAAGGGTTGTTACAACCATTAGCTCCTCGACCTTTACCTAGTCCATTACCCCCAAAATTTGATACTAAAGCTTTTTGTCAATTTCATCAGACTCAAGGACATGAGACTGATAGGTGTACCTGATTAAGGCATGAGATCCAAGATTTGATTGATAGTGGCAAGCTACCTGATCCGAATAAGCCCAACACCAAAGACAATCCATTACCAAGGTTCAATAGAGTACCTCCACCGGCAACCTTCATGGTGGGAAAAGGATTGGAAGAAGATTTTGTTTTATCATCCTTTCAAGATGGGGATATTGAAGATGTGAAAGGAAAAGAAGCCTAACTCAATGAACTTTCCTTAGCTTGAATGTTGCTTTTCAATTTTACTTTCTTTAATATTTTGAACTATTGTGCTTTTCAAACTTAAAGTTGCTTTAAATAAATTACTTTCATCAAAATTTTGTTGGTCTTTATTCATTTTGGTACTCAACCAATGAGGAATTTAGCTTGATGTTTATAAATTAATGTGTCTAGGCATCATGACTCGAATGACTTTACTAGATGAGGGAATTGCTCTATAGCATTGAGTTGTGTATGCTTACTTAGAGAGGGCTCCTGCATAATTACCTTTGTCTAGGTCCTAGTCAATCTTAGAACATGCTTTGACAAATTTTTGAGGCGAAATTGAACTCTGCTTATTTAAGGGAGAAATGATCTAGGCATTGTTTGATTAGCCAACAACTAGTATCCACCCAATTAAATATTAATCCCTGGTTGTCCCTTTGAGCCTTCATAAAATTTTTAGCTTTCTTTTCATTGGCATATTACCTCAACAACCTACCTTGAGCTGTTGTGATACTTTTGGCAAGTCTTATGATCACTAAGAAAAAGAGGCAATAAGATCAAAAAAGGCAATGATTAGTCAAGATCATGAAGATAATTGAAGTTCTCAAGACTATGAAGATAGTTGAAGTTCTCAAGACCATAAAGATAGTTCTCAAAGACCATAAAGATAGTGGACATTTTCAAGAGCCTAAGGGTAGTTGAAGTTCCCTTAATATCTCCAAGACAACATCAACATTGGAGTAATAAATGATTTATCTCTATTAAAGAAGATTTATGTCACTCCACTCATCTATTATTGGAAGTTAAAGTTGGTACAAACAAGACAACTATGTTTGAGCTAGAACCAAAAAAAAAAGAGAAAAAAAAAGAGAGAATAGAAAAAGAAAAGAAAGAAAAAGAATAGAAGAGAAAAAAAGGAAGAAGAAGAAAAAAAAAGGATAAAACCTAAAAAGGCGGTTCATAAAGCCAACTGAGTTATCTTTTACCTAAAGCAGCAAAAGGCTTCTATTTGGTTCATAAAGACCTTTTTTTGAGTTGGTCCAACCCAACCAAAGATTCAATTAAAATTGGAGAAAAGGAGGAAGACCACCCAGTTCTTGAAAGTTCTGTAGTCCAACAAGAAAGAAGGACAAAAAGAGAAAGAAAAGGGAAGAGTAAGAGAAATAAAGAAAAGGGAGAAGAAGAAAAGAAATGAATTTGGGAACCAAACTTTTTTCAAGGGCAAAAACTATCCTAGTAAGATCCAAATTAATGCTAAGAAGATAGAAGAAATTTGGAGTCTAGCAAGGTTGCCTCTAAGCTGCCTAAAATTCCAACAAGAAATTTGTAGTGTGAAGGTTTGTCCATTGTGTCACACCAGCTCCAATCTCAAAATGGCCTTCACTTAAGCCTGTTTCCCTCATAGACCCCATTTTAAGCCTATCAAAGACCTGTTGATCTCTCTTGGTAGGTAGAGTCTATTAGTGGAGATAGTTTGGATAAGCATGCATATGAGATAGACAGTATTTAAACTCAATGAGACCTTTGGCCAAGTAATATGTATGTGCCTATCTGAAGTGCAACAATTCTTGCTTAAATAGAAATGATTCCCGAGTTTAGTACGGTAACTAGGGTTGTCATGTTATAGATATGTTAATTTGGAAAATCAAGTCCTGAGGTGCATTGACATTAATTTGGCAAAGCCAACATTTGATTTCAAAATTAAAATTCAAAAAAAATCAAATAAAAAATATTTTTGTCATACAAAGCCTTCAAGTTAAGGGAAGTATATTGAACCTCCAAAGGAGATATTGGGCAAAGGAAATGATTATTTGCAAGGTCATAATGAAATATAAAAAGGATGTATCCCTGACTCTGTAACTTGGGATCTCCACCACTCATGTTTTCAACATCTTGAAGATAAAAGCCACAAATACAAAGCTTTCGATCATTCTAATGCAAGACTTGAACAAGCGTCAAAACGAAACCAATGAGAATACTTCTATTGATCACCTCGGTCTGTGAGTCGATGGAATGACTGTAAGTATTATTCATGCATATTATGCATACATGTGCATGTCACATCACATTTTCTTGTCTTGTGTTGTCTATTCTTTGGCAAAATGAACAGAAAACACCTCGCGAAGTAAAGAATCAAAAGAAGATGTCAAATCAGGGGGGCATGGAAAGCCCATTGCTTGAGAAAGCTCCAGTCATTTTACGAAGAGAAGAAATAAGTGCTTGTACGAAGAACTAGACAACAACAACATCAATCAAAGCTTGCATGGAAAAAATCTTTTGTTTGAGCCTACACAGGGGGCAAAGTTTCTCCTTTTCAATTTTTTGGGTTTATATACCAAATATTTTTAAACTCACTTACAAATATTTTGCCACGTAGGGGGGCAAGGAAAGGATATAAGTTCCAATTAAAAATAACTAAATCTTTGCAAAAAGAAAGAACAAAAGAATGGAACAATTAGAACTATTAAAAGAATAAAGATGCAAAAGACAAAGACCAATCCAGCTAAAAGAGCTGAAGACAGGGTGAAGTCCCGTTCTCAAAGGATGAAGATCCATTTTCAAAGATGAAAACCTGATCTCAAAGGATGAAGATCCATTTTTAAGGGTAAAGACCCGATCTCAAAGATGAAGATCCATTTTCAAGGGTGAAGACCCAATCTCAAAGATGAAGATCCACTTTCAAGGGTAAAGACCCGATCTCAAGGATGAAGATCCATTTTTAAGGGTAAAGATCCGATCTCGAGGATGAAGATCCACTTTCAAGGGTAAAGACCCGATCTCAAAGGATGAAGATCCATTTTTAAGGGTAATGACCCGATCTCAAAGGATGAAGATCCATTTTCAAGGGTAAAGACCCGATCTCAATGGATAAAGATCCATGTTCCAAGGGTAAAGACCCGATTTCCAATGGAAAAAGATCCATGTTTCAAGGGTAAAGACCCGATTTTCAATGGATAAAGATCCATGTTTCAAAGGGTAAAGACCAAAAGTTTGAAGGATAAAGATCCTTGTTTCAAGGGTAAAGACCCGATTTCAAATGGATAAAGATCCATATTTCAAGGGTAAAGACTTCACCTCCAATGGATAAAGATCCATTTTTATGGGTAAAGACCCAATCTCCAATGGATAAAGATCCATGTTCCTACGTAAAAGACATAGTTTCTAATCGATAAAGATATATTTTTGGTTGGTAAATACCTACAATTCGTAAAAATGGAACAACCAGTTATGCTAGAATTCTCAACTGATAAAAGGTCAGATGAGTTAAACCAATCTCTCGAGTCCAGAACCCAAAACCTCAAAAATTAAGTCTTATTGCTTTTCACTCTCTTTCACTAAGGTTTCAGATCATTCAAGTAGGGGGGCAAACTGTAGACCCTTAATTTTTGACCCAATCTGATCCAACATGCTTTATTTAGTCCAAAATGATTTTTGTTGTTTAATTAGTCCAAAATAATTTTAATTAAATAATTTTTACTTAGTATCTAATTTTTAGCAGTAAAAAATGAAAATAAAAAATAAAAAATAAAAATAAAAATAAAAATCGGAGTCGGAAAAAAATCGGCAGCGAAAAGTGGTCGCGTGGGTCCGTCGGGCCAACAGTGGCTCGCCCGCAGGCTCCTGCGTGCTGGCACGCCCACGGGCCCGTCGCCAGAATTTTTGCCAGCGCAAATTTTTCAGCTGCAATTTTTAGAATTCTAATCCAATTAGGTTTTAATTTCTTTTTTTTATTATTATTACTTACCTTAATTAATTAGAAATAAACAACCTAAAAACTACTATAAATAAGGACCAATTAAAGCAAATCAAGGGGGGCAAAAAACTTTCATGATAGCTTTAGGTTTTGAAACCAAATCAAGGAAGGAAAGGGAAAACTCAATTCAATTAATATTTATAGCAGTAGTAGCAGCAGTAGCACGAAAAGGGGAGAAGAAAAGAGGCAATCAAAGCTTGTCTTTTGAGCTAGTTCATCCAAGAAGAGTTATTTTTTGGAGAATCAACAAAAGAAGGTATGTTTTAATTCTTTTTGATTTATGTTTTACAATAGCCAAATCTATAAAATTTAAGTTTTTTAAATAAAAAATCTTAGAGTTTTAATTTAATTTTTCCAAGTTTAGAACATTAAAAACGTGACTTTCTTTTCTAAAAGGACTCAAAATTGTTATTTTTTCTTCTTAAAAACCTTAAAACACTCATTTAACATATTTTTCTACAAAACCAAAATAAAATTCTGTTTCTATTAAAATTTTAAATTAGGTTCTTTTTCACTCAAAAAACCTTAAAAAACATCTTTTCTACTTATAAAAACTTCAATCCATGTGTTTAAGTTCATAAAACCTCATAAAATATCAAATTGCTATTTAAAACCCTAAAAATTATCCTTTAGCCGAGACCCCAATTTCAAAGCCTAAAATCCAAAAATCATCTTTTAAACCTAAAATAATGAACCCTAACCATTTAAAACCTTAAACCCTAACTTTTTTTTCTAACTTTAAACCATTTAAAACATAAAAAATTCAAAAAAGCTACAGTAGCTCAATTTATTATTTAAAATCATGAATTAAAGATATTTCAAAAGTGTCTAAAACTCAAGTTTTTGTATTTCATCATTCAAATCTTAATTTGTTTAATCAAAGTGTCTTGCCAACCTTTAAAAGACATAAAACCTAATCTATTTTAATTACCTAAAAAGTCATAGTAGCTTAAACTTTAGAATTTCCAAAGCCTTAACACATGAGATAGATAACCCTAAATAGAAATAGTAGCTATACTTGAACTTTTATTTGTTTTATTCAATTCCATATTTATTTATACCTTGATTTATTTTTTATGCTTTAATTTATTTAATTTTAATACTTGATTTATTTAATTTATCAAGGATGGATGTTTGTTTTATATTTTGGTTAATACTTTTAATGAATAATTTATTTATTATAGATGATTATTTACTTTTATCAATCAATTTAGACTTCCAAAAGTTGTAAGAGGTATGTTTTCCACTTGGTGGGTACCTCATTAGTTAAACATCATGTAATTTAATTTTCTTTTCTATTTTAGAACTTATGTAAAGGGCATGTTTCTACCTTGTGGTGGGTGTCCTATCTAGGCATGTGATGTAAGGACATGTTTCCATCCTTGGATGGGTGTCCATTTATTTGTTTTGTTTTGTTTGGACATTGCTTTGATTTTAATATAATGATGCTTTCTTTATATTGTGTGTAGTATGGATAATATTTTTATATTTAAGAATTTTATAATATTAAGACCTGTAAAGGAGGCCGGTTCCAATGAACCGGGCGTTGTGGGGGTGCTGGGCCATTTCTCACCTTCCCCACACGTACCCAACTTTTCGAACCCATTAGGGGGTCGGGGATTCCTTAGGAATCGAGTCATCCACCCCTTTCTTTTTCCCGGGCCGTCTGGGTGGCGACTCCATTTTCTTCGGACTTAGGTCCGTATTTTCTAAGGCCCCGAGCCTAAACAGTGCCGAAGTCGAAAGAACCATTCCACCGGGAGTGGGGGCGAAAATCCCCGCTCACAGTATGTCTGGATTAATGAATGAGTTAAGAAAATCGTGATTGAAGGAAATTGCAAATATTTATAGCTGAGTCTTAAAGGATTTCATCTTATTTGCTGGAATTATAGTTAAGGTTGTTTGAGTTTTTAATTTATGCCATGTGAATTTGCTTGAGGACAAGCAAAGTTTTAAGTGTGGGGTAGTTGTTTTATTAGTTTTTGTTATAGATTTGTGTCTTGTTTATTATGATAATTATTGTTTTATTTAGGTATTTTGTTAGTTTTTATCGGTTTGTTTAGTGTTTTCATTAATTTTGTTAGTTTTAGTTTATTTCAGTGTTTATGCCATTTTTGATCTAGTTTTTAGTATGGTGTTTATGTTTTGTTGGTTATTATTTATTCACTTCTTGTTTAAAGTTTGTTTGAAGTTTTGTTTTAGGTTAAACAGCCAAGGAACCAAAAAGAAGAAAAATGGACAGTAGCTGACACATGCAGAGGACACGGCCAAGTCACTGGCCGTGTCCCATATCAAGCTAAAAGGAAGCCACAAGGCACAGAGAAGGACACACTCAAGGGACATGGCCAAGTCACTGGCCGTGTCCCTCCAAAGAAGCCCAGACACGGCCAAGTTGCTCAAGCTTGGCCGTGTCTCACTTAAATCCCAAGCAAAGAAGAAGAAATTCTCTCAGTAGGTGACACATGCAAGGGACACGACCAAGTCAGTGGTCGTGTCCCTCCAAAGAAGCTCAACACGGCTAAGTCACCTTCAACTTGGTCGTGTCTCACTTAAGTCCAAAGCAAAAGAAGACTAAATCTTCACAAAAGCAAACACAGGCAAGGGACACAGCCAAGTCAGTGGCCGTGTCCCTCCAAAGACCACCCACACGGCCAAGTCACCTTTAACTTGGCCGTGTCCCTCATTAACCAAAGGCGTAGCAAATTTTTTAAAGCGGACGTTTCATATAAAAGGAAAAAAGAAGCTAGGGTTGAGGGGGTTGAGATTTTGAGAGGAGATTGAGCCGTAAAGAGAGTTTAGGTTTTGATAACTTTGTTTTCTTTGATTTTTGATTACACTTTGGATTAAAACTAGCTAGATTAGATTGTTCATGCCATTGATACATCCTTCTTGCAAGATTTGAACAAGAGATTCGTCTGAAGCTTCAAGGAGTTTGTAATTTGGTTTTGTTCTTGAACTTATTCTCTTTATTTTCATTGGAATTGTATTTATGGATATTATCATGTATAAATTGATTTCTTTGAATGTTAATGAGATGAGTATGTTTGATAGCAATATGAACTAATTTGATCTAGTCTAGGGTTTGTATGGATCTACTATGATTGTATGAATTGGTTATTCTCTTAGCTAATAATTTCTTTAGCCTTGATTGAATGAATTATTGCTAATATATAATTTATTGGCCACCAATTATGTGTTTTAGGTATTAGATGATGGATTGAGAGATGAAGTCTAATGCTGGAATAATTCAATTAAGGACTTAGGTGAATTAGAGATATAACCTATTAAAAAGATTATTTCAATTGGAACAAGATTAGTTGAAAGAGGTTTGAATGCGAGAGCTTATTTCCTTGACTCGATTAATTGAGTTGTTTGAGATTTAATCTTTGAAATTAAATTAGTTAAGAGGAATAACCGTTCATACATATAAGGAGTAGAGAAGTGCAAACCCTAGACCTTCTTATTAAATAATCAAAACATCAGCTCAATTTACTTTTACTATTTTAAACTTCGATCAATCTTCTTCATTAATTGTTAGTGATTTAAATTTCTTCATTACTTGTAATTTATAATATGATAATCAATTAGCCACTTTAGCTTCCTTGTGAGATGACCTTGGGGCGATCACCTTTGCTACAGCTACCTCATATACTTGCGAGTGACGCTTTGTGGTAGAGTTAATTCGAGCGCAACATAGTGTTGCAGTTAGAAAGGTGCACCGAAATAGTTCATTTGTGGTTCAGGATGAGGAGTTCCTTGATGACTTGATTGAGATGCCTTTCAGAGAGTATGATTTAATTTTAAGCATGGATTGGTTATCCAAGCATGGGGCTGTGGTATATTGTCAGTAAAAGTGTGTTACCCTGAGAACCTGTGATGGTAGAAGTATGATGGTGTCTAGTGAGTAGAGACATCTTTCATCCATGTTTGTTTTAGTTATTTCAGCTAGGAGGATGATTTGAAAGGGATGTGAGGCTTATCTTTCCCATATTGTAGATACCAGAGTAGTGGGTTCCCAACTTAATAGTATATCCACAGTTGTTGAGTTTCTTAATATTTTTCCTGAGGAGTTTCTAGGTACACCCCCTGAGAGAGAGGTTGAGTTTGGTATCTATTTGTTTTCTGGTACCACTCCCATCTCTATTACTCCTTATCATATGGCACCTGTTGAGTTGAGAGAGTTGAAGGTGCAGTTGTAGGAGTTGTTGAATAAAGGGTTCATTCGCCCTAGTATGTCTCTATTGGGAGCGCTCATTTTGTTTGTGAAGAAGAAGGATGGTACTTTAAGATTGTGCATTGATTACCGGCAGTTGAATAAAGTGACCATCAAGAACAAGTATCCATTGCCTCGGATAGATAATCTCTTTGATCAGTTGAAAGGAGCAGCAGTATTCTCTAAGATTGATTTGAGATCAGGGTACCATCAGTTGAGAGTCAGAGATGAAGATGTACCTAAGATAGCTTTTCACACGAGGTATGGGCATTATGAGTTCTTGGTGATGCCCTTTGGATTGACAAATGCACCACTAGCACTTATGGATTTGATGAACGGGGTAATCAGACCCTATCTAGATCAATTTGTGGTGATTTTCATTGATGATATTTTGGTGTATTCATGTAATGAGGAGGATCATAACAAGCATTTGTGGATTGTATTCGGTCTCTAAGAGAGAAGCAGTTGTATGCTAAGCTGTCTAAATGTGAGTTTTGGATTGATCAAGTGACTTTTCTCTATCATATGGCTTCAACACAAGGTATTAGAGTTGATCTATGTAAAGTTGAGGCTATTTTGAATTGGAGTCCACCGAAGACTATGATAGAGGTTAGACGTTTTCTGGGTTTGGCAGGCTATTATCGATGATTTGTGAAAGGTTTTTCTATGATAGCTACTCCACTCACCTGATTACTTTGAAAGGGAGTTAGATTCATGTGGACAGATCGGTGTTAGGAGAGTTTAGATCAGCTGAGGGAGATGTTGACTCAGGCTCCTGTCCTTACTCTGCCTGTGGAAAGTAAACCTTATGTGATTTATAGTGATGCTTCACATAGTGGTTTAGGTTGTGTTCTGATTTAGGAGGATAGAGTCATTGCTTATGCCTCTCGACAGTTGAAGCCGCATAAGCTGAATTACCCGATGCATGATTTGGAGTTAGTAGTTATAGTTTTTGCTTTGAAGATTTGGCAACATTACTTCTATGGGGAGAAGTGTTTTATTTATACGGATCACAAGAGTTTGAAATACCTTGGTGTTCAAAGAGTGATGAATCTTCGATAGAGACGGTGGTTAGAGTTTATTAAAGACTATGACTGTTTAATTGATTATCATCCTGGCAAGGCAAATTTTGTTGCTGATGCCTTAAGTTGGAAGTCTTTGGCAAGTTTGACTGCTTATTTACTCTTTTTGCTTGTTGAGTTGAGAGCGTTGCATGCCAGATTTGAGTCATGTGATGATGGTGCTTTGATGGCTCAGTTACAGTTGAGGCCAATGTTATTGGATCAGATTAGGGAGACTTAGTTGATAGATGAGAAAATCTTGAAAACTATATTGGATTGCCAAAAGAGGTAGAGTCGAGACTTTCATGTGAAAAGTGATTGAAGTTTATGGTACAGAGATAGGTTGTGTATTCCCGATGATGCAAGACTAAAAA
Source organism: Garcia nutans (assembly GCA_947685225.1). NCBI lineage: Eukaryota > Viridiplantae > Streptophyta > Magnoliopsida > Malpighiales > Euphorbiaceae > Garcia > Garcia nutans. The sequence continues at coordinate 9,608,948 of CANTUV010000013.1, forward strand.
GAGTAATTTTGGAGGAAGTACATTAGTCAGTTCAAGCTATGTACCCTGGGAATACCAAGATGTATCAGGATTTGAAGCAATATTATTGGTGGTTAGGTATGTAAAGGAACATAGCAGAGTTTGTATCCAGATATCTCACTTGTCAGAGAGTGAAGGTTGAGCACCAAGTTCCTTCAGGATTACTTCAGCCATTATCAGTGCCAGAGTGGAAATGGGAGCGAGTAACGATGGATTTTGCGATTGCATTACCTTTGACCCAGAAGAAGCATGATGCAATCTGGGTGATTATTGATCAGATGGCGAAGACAGCTCATTTTCTTCCAATTTGGATGGATTATTCTCTTGAGAGGTTGGTTGAACTGTATATCTGTGAGATAGTGAGGTTACATGGAGTCCCAATTTCTTCAGTATTTGACTGAGATCCCTGATTTACATCAAGATTGTGGAGAATTTTGCAGGATGCTTTAGGCTCTTGGTTACATTTTAGCACTGGTTTCCATCCTCAGACAGATGGACAGTCAGAGAGAGTGATACAAAATTTAGAGGACATGTTGAGAAGTTGTATCATCAATTTCACTGGGAGCTGGGACATATTATTACCACTGATTGAGTTTGCTTATAACAACAGTCATCAGTGTAGTTTTAGAATGGCACCTTATGAGGCATTGTATGGTAGGAGATGCAGGACACCTGAGGTTGGAGAAGGTAAGTTGATTGGTCCTGATTTGTTTAGGGAAACAGAAGAGAAAGTAAAGGTGATTAGGAATTGTATGAAAGCAGCCTCATACCGACAGAAATCATATTCAGATTTAAAAAGAAGAGACACGAAGTTCAGTGTGAGAGATAAAGTAATTTTGAAAGTGTCTCCCTTGAAGAAAATTTTGAGTTTTGGCAGCAAAGGGAAGTTGAGTCCTCGTTTCATAGGACCTTATGAGGTGCCGGAGAGAGTTGGACCAGTGGCCTATAGACTAGCTTTACCGCCTGAGTTGGATTAAATTCACAATGTCTTCTATGTCTCTATGCTTTAAAGGTACAGGTCAGACCCATCTCACATTTTCTCAGTAGAGTCAATTGAGGTGAGTCCAGATCTAACTTATGAGGAAGAACCAGTGGCTATTTTGGCATGTGAAGTGAAGGAGTTAAGAAATAAGAGCTAAAGTTTTTTTGGAAGAATCATGCTACTAAAGAGGCAACATGAGAGAGTAAGCAGACGATTCGGGATCAATATCCCCAGTTGTTCCAGATTTGAGAGCAGCTAATTTCGAGGACGAAATTTTTTTTATAGGGGGAGAATTGTAATATCCAAAAATTTTGAAAATTAATTAAATGATATAAAAGTATATATATAATTAAGTGAAAAAAGGAAAAATGTGTATATGATATATATATGTAGATATACATAATATATACAAGTCAACATTTTTATATGGGTCAAATGTTATTTTAATTATTAAAATATTAATTAAGTAGTTAGTGAAAGGTGATTTTTATGTATTAATTAAGTAATATGTTTTTACTTGGTGGAGAGTGAAAGTTGGATAATTGTGTGGTTATAAAGGAGATTAGTTGGATAAAGAGGAGTTGGTGATTATCTTCATCTTCTTCTTTCTCCATTGAAGCCAGCTACCTCCATCAAAGGAAAAGAGAAAATTGCTTCTTGCTAACTCAAGTAATTGAAGGATTTCAAATGTTCAAGTTGGAGTTTTGAGGATTTTCTCCATATTTGGTAAGTTTCCAACTTGTTTCCTTGATTTTCTATGGAAGTTTGTATAAGTGTTAATTGGATGTTTGGTGTAGTATGTGTTAATGGTTGATATTGGTATGTTTGAAGTTCTTTTGACTAGTTAACTATGAAATTAGGGTTGGATTGAGGATATGGTTAAGTTTGGTGAAGAGAATAAGAGTTTTGGGTTGCGTAACTTTTGAGTTGTGAAGTCATGGTTGTAATTGTGTATTTTTGCTTTTAATTGAGTTTCTTTGAATGTTTATACAAGTATTTTGTGGTATAATGATGAATTTAGTTGGGTTTTAATAGAGTTAAAAAGGGTAAAGAAAGATAATTTTGGATGTGACAATTATGTGTTGATATCAGGATTTTTGGCCTGACACACCCGGTGACATAGCCATGTCTTTGGGCATGTCGATGGTTGTGTTTTTAGTATTGGTGACACGTGCAGTAACACGCCCATGTCACTGAGCATGCCGCATCTACTGTGTTGTAGGAGTTTTGGCACGGGTAGGGACATGCCCATGTCTTTGGACGTGTCTTATCTGCTATAATATAGAGCTTAGGAGCGGTCATTGATAAGCCCATGTCACTGAGCGTGTCAACGCTTTTGTGTTGTGGGTTTAGGGCATGGTCATTGACACGCCGTGTTGTTGAGCATGTCATGTGTAGAGTTTACCCTAAATAGTTCTTTTCCTTATTTTCCTTTGTGTATCTTATCCTTGTGTTGAGAGGTTTTGTTTATACGTATAAGTGTATCACTAAGTGATTATTTATAATCACATTTGGTTTAGGCTTTGAAGATACTTGAGTTACCCTAGTCTAAGTGTTAAGGGATATCCTGGAATAGGAGGTTGAAAGTGGTGTTTGTTGCTTTTAGAGGTAAGTACAAACTTTGAATAATTGCTTATATTTACATGATGTTGGGACTTAACACATTTGGTTGGAAAATGTGTTAAGTTATTTACTGCATTGTTGTTACTTACCCAAAATGTATGGGTAATGTAATTTGTTGTGTGCAAATTAAAGATGGTATGTAAAGTCATTGGTAATGGCTATATTGATATAAGTGAGATATTTGAGGCATTGTGCCTAGTTTGATCATGAGAAAATGAGAAAGGATTTTATAATGGAATTATGAAAGAATTGTGTGCCTAGTATGTTATTCAATTTTTAGAGTTTTGTGTTTGGCGGCATGCCTAAGACATAACAGTCCCTCAAAGTTAGGTTGGACTTGGTCCTTGAAGCCTAGTTAGGTTGTTAGATGATGTAGCAGACCCTTGAAGTTGGGTTGGGCCTAGTCCTTGAAGCCTAGTTGGGATGTTACATATGAGGTAATCCTCATTGTGATTATGATTTGCCTTCGGGGCTAGACATATAGTGTCATCTTGGACCAAAGCAGTAACTCTAGGATTTGAATAGCATATTGGATTCTTTTGGGTCCATGCTTGTGTTTTTTTTTACGTGAATTATGAATTGTGGAATAATTTAGCAAAATATATTAAGATATAATGTTATGAGATATAATATCCTTATGTATTGTACATTGGCATTGCATGTGAACTATATTGTTATCAAAGTTTGTATCACTAGGCTTTTGGCTTAGCGTGATTGTGATTCATCACGCAGATGACAGGGTAGATCTGGTTGAACCGGAGAGTTCATCTAGACCGAGTCGAGTCTAGGCTTGAGATCTTGAGTGCAGAGTTAATTGTTGGACATCAAGATTGGAGACAAACTGCTAGCATGTATATATTTTATATTTTTGTACATATTGATTTCATGTATATTATATTTTGATGTATATATATGTATATTCCACAAACTATCAAAAATGTTTTGGATAAACCTTTGGTAATGAAGTTATATATGTGTTTTAGCAAGTAATATTTCATTTATTATTTATATGATACCATTTAAATGATTTAAGTTTATATAGATTTTATAAGTGAAGATTTATTTTGTTAAAATTGATTATGACATTCTTGTATCATATATTCATATTACATATGTTTGGTGTATGTAGTGTACATATATTGGATATAAGGGTGTTACACACACCAACATAACAAACATGTACAATGTAAGATAAGCAATGATGGACACAGGCACATGACTTGGCAATGTTCAAAGGAAAAATGAGAGACACGACCAAGACCAAACTGACTTGGCCGTGTTTGAGGCAGATTTTGTGTTTTTTTATATGATTTGAGGGAGACAACAGAAATGTTTCTTTAAAAGAATAATAAACAAGTGAAACGATGAGCTATTTTTGGATGGAAAGGAAGGCTTAAGCATGAAAAAGGAGTGTGGATGTGAGTTGGATAAGGAGAATTCTCTTTGTCCTGACATTTAAATAATTAGAATAGGGGATGGAGATGGGGGCTATAGGTTGGAAAAAGAGTAAATTTTTCTTGATATAAGCATTCTTTGTAACATCCTAAAGTATACCCTAAAAGTGTTGGGATTACTGTTGTATTTGGATTCAATGTGTGTATTGAAGAGAAAAGAAGAAGAAAGTCAAAAAGGAATTGTGCGTGGTGGAGATTTAATGGTATAATTGTTATTATTATTATTATTATTGTTATTATTATTATTATTATTATTATTATTATTATATATATATAAGATAAGAACGAAGGAAGGATGGAGAACCTTCCTTCTTCCTCTTCTTTTGTTTCTTCTTCGTGGACAAGAGAGCACGAGAGAGAGAGAGAGCACGAGAGAGAGAGAGAGAGATTGATCTTCATCAAATTTCTTAAGGATTTTAAGAGTATTGAAGATGGAGATGAAGATTTGGCAAGCTATACAGGTAAGTACACATTTCTTGAATGAATTTTATTGATTATATATATATGTATATACCTTCTTGTGTGGTTTTCTTTTGGATTGAGGTTATGTTGGGTGTGATTGGTATGTAAAATGATGATAACAAGAAATTGAAGTATGTAAATGTGTGGAATTGATATCTAAGTGATGATGAGTTGAGAAAATTGTGAGGAAAATGATGAAATGTTGAATTAGAGTTTGGTTTAGATGAATTTCGAAGTGTTTGGTCTTAGAATTATTGAAGGACACGGCCAAGTTATGGGAGACACGGCCAAGTTAGGGCAAATTTGGCCGTGTTGGATGAGTTTTGGAGAGACACGGCCACTGGCTTGGCCGTGTCCCTTGCCTGTGTTTGTTACTGTCTCATTTATGTTGAGAGACACGGCCGTGTCCCTTGCCCATGTCTGGTACTGGATTGTTGTGTTGAGAGACACGGCCACTGGCTTGGCCGTGTCCATTGCCCGTGTTTGCTACTGCTTGTATTGGTGTTGAGTGACACGGCCACAAGCTTGGCCGTGTCCCTTGGGCGTGTTGGCTACTGGATGTTTATATTGGGAGACACGGCCACAAGCTTGGCCGTGTCCCTTGAGGGTGTTTGCAAATGTGTTTTTTATTTGGTCTTCAACATTGTTGGATCTTCAAATGTCTTTTATACCTAAACACACTTAAAACAATAATGATCCAACCAAATGTATATGGAGGATTCTAAGTTCTTGAATAAGGTAAATTGTTATGTATGAATATATCAATGATAATATAGGAAATGTGGAAGATATAATGATCAATGAAAAAGTATGTGCAATGTCATTGATTATGTATACTTGAGTGATGAATTGAATTGATCAATATGATTTGATGATAACGTTGATATTATATGAACCATGTTAGGTTTTATGCATTGTCAATCTCATAAATTGTGTTGTACTGTATGTAGATTGAGGATGCATATGAATAATGGCATGTTGTGTATAATGTGGAATATCATGAGATCATTGATGATGAATTACTTTAATGTTATGATTGAAGCATGCCTATATGGTATGATTGATTCATGATATGTTTGTTTAGTAATGTAATTGATGTTGCATATATCAATGATGAAACTTGAAATGTGATTTGAGATATAATGTGATATAAAGCCATTGTTCTTGGCAATGATGACTCAAATGTAATATAAAGCCATTGTGATTGGCTATGGTGATGCAATTGAAAGAAATAAGGCATGTTTGCCTAAATGATGATGAGAATTGAGAATAGAAATGATAATGAAATAATAAATGAATTGTGTGACTAATGTGTTATTCCATTTTCAGAGTTTGTTGTTGGTGGCATGCCTATTAGTAACAATCTCTTGAAGTTAGGTTGGATTTAATCCTTGAAGCCAAGTTGGGTTGAAGTTTAACATGTTTTACTCCCCTTGAAGCTTGGTTGGGTCTAATCCTTGAAGCCTAATTGAGATGTTACAACCCTTGAAGCTAGGTTGGGTTTGGTTCTTGAAGCCAAGTTGGGTTGATACTTAGCATGCTTTGTTCCCCTTGAAGCTTGGTTGAGCCTAATCCTTGAAGCCTAGTTGGGTCTAAGATAATGATAAATGTGATGAATAAACCAAAGCATTACTCTGAAAATTGAATGGCATATTAGTGTGTCTTGGGCCCATGCTTGTCTTTGTGTAATGTGAGTCATGAATGGTAACATGATTGATAAATAAGATATATGGAAACAATGTTAAAACAAATGAATAATGAGATCTATGAATGCTTTTGATGGAAATGTGTTTCATGATTAATGAATTGTGAATAAAGTGATGTTATGAAGTATGAGTTTGTAATATATGTATTGATTTTGTTAAGATATGAGGTTATGGAATTGTTGTATCATGTGTAACATGTTTGTGATTGTGGAATTTGTGAGAATTGTTCTTATAAAGGTTTGAATGGTGTTTTGTTGTGATAATGTATACATATATATGTGTATATGAAATAGAAAGGGTAAGTATTGTGTTGTGAATATGCTATGTAATGATGTATTTAATTTATGAGATTAGTGGCAATATATGAAGAATCCATTGAGAAAGGAAAAAGTGGTAAGAGAACAATAAAACATGATGCTAAAATTATAAGGTATGATTATTTTGTAATGTATATTTTATTATTTATTTGTACTACTAAGCTCTCGAGCTTAGCGCGGTTGTGTAATCGCGCAGGTATTTATGCGGATGATCTGGATGCTTAGCTGCTATGCCACGAGAAAGGTATGAGTGTCTCGAGACCAACTAGAAGGTGATGCATACATGTATGATTTTAATTATGTTTTATTTTTGATAACAATAATGATTCTTATAAATGTTTCTTAAATTAATATAATATTGCTTGACCTTGGATAAAGATTTTTAAATAGAAACTAAAAGTGACATTCTTATACTTTATATACGCATTGTATGTATACCAAGTATATGTATAGTGCTTATATAGAGTATGGAGTGTTACATTCTTCTTCTTGTAGAGGGGGTAATCTTAATACACCATCTTAATGATACATCTCCATCACTATCTCCCATTTCTTTCATCTTCATAGCTAAGTTCTTTTATATTTTTGGATTGTGCATGGGTAATTTTTTATCAAGCTCTTAGGAGGACTTGGGAGTTCTTCATCACATTCAAGTTGAGCTAGGAAGAAGAATAAGAAGTTTCAACTCTTGGCATCTTCAAAGGGGTTTTTCCATTCTCCTAATTAATTTATCTTTTTTTAGATCTGTTGTTGTATACATTAATACGTCAATGAATATTTGTGAATTGAATTATGTTGAGATGAATGTTTACCTTGAATTGATGATGAGCTAAATTACTCATGCCTAAGGTTTGTAGTAGATTTGATTAAATGACTTAATTCAACATTTCCATTAATATAACTTGTTATTAGTTATTTGCATTGGATTATAAGTTAGGTTGATATAGTGGCCACCTATTGATCTCTTAATAATGAATGAAGGATCAAGAGGTAAAATTTGATATTTGAACTATGCAATCAACTCCCCTAAGAATGAATTAGAAATATAAGTTCTATCGTGCACTTAATTTCCTAGTTAAGATAATTGGTTTTTGTTGATTCATGAATGTGAGAACTAATGAATTGATAATTGCTAATTAATATTAATGAGGGAATTGAGTTAAAGGGTTATGTAAATGGATAATTGAGAATTGAGGATTGATTAAGTTCACCTACAAACCCTTGCTACCATTCTAAGATGTTAAATTAATTTTGCACAACCACCACTCTTTCACTTTTAATTTTCAATTACTTTTCATCATTTTAACACAACACACTCAATCTTTAAATTATTTATTTCAATCGAACTATTACCAACAAATACCTTCCTTATGAGATGACCTTGGGAAATTCCACCCTTTATTATAGCTACCTCATGTACTTACGAGTGATGTTTATAGTAGTATAAAGCAGAGCGCAACAAAAATACAACTATCGGTTAATTTGTTTGAGTATTTCGAAAACAAAACATCCCATGTTGATGTTATATTGACCATATTCCTAGGAAAAGAAAGTTGACACTCGTGTGTTGATGATATAAGGTTGGAAGGGACGTCCTAACTTTACTTGTTCTTTTGCTTGCTATATATGCACGCACACATGCATATATTCATTGCATTACATTCACATTAATTCTTTCTGTCTCGGAGATATGGAGTACAACAGTTCACGAGCTTATGAAAATCCCACCTACGACTCAGAATCCAGTGAGAATTCAATCAGCTTTACATCAAAAGCAATGGATCCTGAGCAAATTGAGAAGATAGTAAATTATGCCCTCAACTCCAAGATGGAAGAATTGAAGGGAGCCCTAGCTGAGACTGTATGGAGCCAACTACTTTCACTACTAAAAGATAACAATGGTAAGGCAACTACTTTCACTACTTGTGAGTGATGGTTGTAGTAGTATAAAGTATAGCACAACAAGTTTTTGGCGCATGCGATGCATTACTTTCACATTAATCCTTTCTGTCTCATAGATCTGGAGTACAACAGTTCAAGAGCTTATGAAAATCCCACCTACAACTCAAAATCCAGTGAGAATTCAATAAGCTTCACATCAAAAGCAATGGATCCTAAGCAAATTTAGAAGATGGTAAATTACACCCTCAACTCCAAGATGGAAAAATTGAAGGGAGCCCTAGTTGAGACTGTATGGAGCCAACTACTTTCACTACTGGAAGATAACAATACTGAGGCAACTACTTTCACTACTTGTGAGTGACGGTTGTAGTAGTATAAAGTAGAGCACAACAAGTTTTTTGCACTGTTGTCAGGGATGGCTGTTTTAGTAGTAGTTTGATTCTTTTGTTTTAATTTTGTTTAAGTTTTTCTTTTTGAATTATTCAGCTAATTTTTGCATGTAACACCCCTCTACCCAATATACGTACATCACATACACCCACATATGTAATATATGTATACCTGATGCAAGAATGTCACAGGCTATTTTAAACAAACATTCCTTATGAGAAAACTTAAAATATTTAAATTATATTATAGAACATAATAGATAAAACATTTGTTTATTATGCAGCAGAATATACATATATATACAACAAAAATAATATTTATAAAAATATACAGTTTATACATGCTTTGCAGTTCATCTCTGATCTTGAAGTCCAATAATCAACACTTCACAAGGATCATGAGCCTAAACTCGACTCGATCTAGCAGAACACTCCGGTTCAACCAGATCTACCCCGTCACTTGCTCGATGAACCAAAATCGCGCTAAGCCAAAGGCTTAGTGGTACAAACCACAATAACAATATGCTTCAATGTAATGCCAATGTCATATTTTTAAGAATTAGAAATAATACACAAGAATATCATATTTCTTAACATTTCATTTCATTATATTATTCAATTGTTTAATCATTCATGATTCACATTTAAGCAAAGACAACCATGGGTCCAAAAGAAACTAATATGTCATTCGAATTCCAGAGTTAATGTTTTGGTCCAATAATGACATTTATCAAGCCCATAGGCGAATCATTATCACAATGAGAAATATCTCATATGTAACATCCCAACTAGGCTTCAAGGACTAGACCCAACCAAGCTTCAAGGGGAGCTAAGCATCAACCCAACTTGGTTTTAAGGACCAAGCCCAACCCAGCTTCAAGGGATTGTTACTTTTAGGCATGCCACCAATAATAAAACTCTGAAAATTGAATAACATATTAGGCACACAATTCTTTTATTATTTCATTATCAATTCCATTCACATTTTCTCATAATCATCTAGGTAACCATGCCCCAATTATTTCATTTGCGTCATTATAGCCAACAACAATGGCTTCACATCTCATCATTAGGGTATACATAAGCAATTGCATCGTACATACATTTTGAATGGTCATTTTATCTTTCACATTATGCAAATCATAGTATTAATCAATTATATCAATAATGTAATAGATTACTTAACACATTTACAACCAAATTTATTAAGTCCCAAAGTCATGTAAATGTATGCAACCATGTAAGGTTTGTCCTTACCTCAAGAGTAACTCACACTAATCTTACCACTTCCTCTTCCAAGAATTCTTCAACACTTGGATTAGGGCAACTTAATCTCTTCAAAACCTATTCCAAAAGTGATTATACATAACAAATAAGAACAAGAGCTAACTAGGGAAAACCCTACACATTACACACTCAACAACACGGGCGTGTCCCTGACCGTGCCCTAAAATCACAACACAGAAGCTTTGACACGCTCAGTGACATGGGCGTGTCACTGAACGTGTCAATTCTCCCCCAACATAGTGGCTATGACACACTCAGTGACATGGGCGTGTCACTGGCTGTGTCAATGCTACTACAACACAGAAGCTGTGACATGCTCTGTGACATGGGCATGTCACTGGTTATGTCACCCATCCAGAAAATAGAACCATTGACAAGCCCAAAGACTTGGCCGTGCTCATGGGCGTGTCAAGCCAAAAAATCCTGATTTTGACAGCAACAACACCACATCCAACAAAGATCATACTTGACCCTTTTTCACTGCAAACAATCTTACCAAAAACCATCAATAAATCATACTAAACTTTCATAAACACCAAAACAACTCAAAACAAGTATCAAAGACAATCACAACCACAATCACAACTTAACCCATGCCCAATCCCCAACTCTTGCTTTCCTTCACCAAACTTAACCTTTCCTTCAAACCAACTCCAAAATCAAAATCAAATAGACAACACAATCTCAAACACATCAAAATTAACCATACACACAAATACACCAACCATTCAACAACCTCAATACACAAACTCAAAAGGAAACCAAGGAAACAAGTTGGAAACTTAGCAAAAGTGATGAAAACCCTTCAAACTCCAACTTGATCTCTTGAAACACCTTCAAATCTTGAGTTAGGAAGCAACAAAAATCCCTTTCCTTCTTGTTAATGGTGGTGGCCGGCTAAGCATAAGAAGAAAGAAGATGATGATAAGAAAGTCAACCCATGCCACCTCTCTTGACCACTTAAATTCTCTTTTAATATCCACCAAGCAATTAAATATTATAATAATATAATTAACCAAAATATCATCTTCCACTTATTTAATTTCCATTTTAAATAATCAATAAATCTCATTTTACCATCTCATCAGTTGACTTGTATATGTTGTATATATCTCTATATATACAACATATACGCACTTCTCATTCCTCCTAATCCTTTATAAACACTTTAAAATCATTTAATCCAATTTCAACAATAATCATTTCCAAAATTTTAGGGTATAGTTTGGGATATTACAATGCAAGGATGAAGGTAACAAGGGAATGAACTTGCTCCATTTATAGACAACATTCATAGACTTCCTAGAATTGAACAAGTGGATCCTTTGGGACAAGAAGGGGAAGGCATTGAAGAGTAATTTGAAGAAAACACAAGAGTAGAAATGGGTGAAGTGGAAGAACCACCAATGAAAGAGTTTTCCCGACCAATTATTGGTGCAACTACATCATGTATATGACTGAGAAATGTAGACAGAAACTATGAACTAAAAAAAACTCATTATAGTATGTTGCCCTCTTTTCATGGAATGCCAAATGAAGATCCTCTCAACTTCATTCCTGATTTTATATAACCTTGCTTACATTCCTTTTGCAACCATTGACAGAAGATGGGCAAAAAATGAGGTGTTTCCCATACAGTTTGAATGATAGGGCAAAGGCATGGTTGATGACTTTACTAGAAAATTCATTAACCACATGGACCTAAGTTTATAACAAATTTATTGGAAAGTTCTATTCACATCAGAAAATAAAGAAGCTTAGGGGGAGTATTGCAACACTCACCCAATTTGATAGAGAACCATTTCATGAGGAGTGGGATTGCTTCAAATCTTTGTTGTTCCAATGCCCTCATCATTATTATCCACAGCAGTTGCTCAATCAATTCTTTTATGATGGGCTTACTAAGCAAAGCCAAAATATAGTGGATAATGCAACAAGAGGTGCAATGGGTGAAAAGACATCTGCTGAAATGATGTAATTGTTTGAAATATTGGGAGCTAATTCGCAGGGAAAAAATAATTGGAGAAAGGCGTAGATGAGCCTTTGAGTTGAATGCAATTTGAGAAATGGCAAGATAAATCGTAAAGTTGACAAGGCAAGTAAAATTACTGAATGCTAGAGGAAACTTGCCTATGTCAAGTCAAGGCATCGTGTGGTGGTTTAGGCCATCATGCAAATATTTACCCTTCAAGCTTTGGTCAATTCCAAGAAGGGCAAGAGTAAGTATATGCCTTTGAGGGTTTCCAACAAAGGGGTAGGAATGACCCATATTAAAATTCTTATAACTCCGGTTGCAAAAACCACCAAATTTTTCATGGAAGAATTAACAACAAGTTCCACCTCAACAATCCTTCCAACCCTATCAAAGAGTGCCTAACTTCCAAGGGGAAACTTGAAATTATGATCAACCAAAGAAACCCACGTTGGAAGATAATTTGAATGCTTTTATTCAAGTTAGCATAAAAAATTAGGCGGTGAATAACAAGAGGTTTGATTCTTTGGATGCATCATTAAAGAATGTTGAAACACAAGTTGGTCAATTGGCTACCCAACTTCAAGCTCATCAAAAAATAAAATTTTCAAGTCAACCAGAGCAATCCAACGCAATCACGGTCTTGAGAAGTGGTAAGGTGATTGATAACAAAATTGATGACTCTTTGGATGCAAGTACAATTCAAGAAAATGGTGAGGGAAAGCAAACGAGCAAAAACAAACCAAGTTAACCAAAGGAAGAGGAGCACTTGGAGGCATCCACTTCACCAAAGTTTCACAAATCTCCAAATTCTTATAGATTTCCAATTCCTTTCGCAATTAGGTTAAAAACATGAGAAGCAAGATAAATAATTTTTTGAAATTTATAGCTTGCTCTCAATGGTATGTATAAATCTTACCTTACTTGAGGTGATTAAAAATATGCCAGCTTATGCCAAATTCTTCTAAGAACTAACTCTAAAAAGAAAAGGTATGAACTGAATGCAAAGGTGAGAGTTTCAGAAGTAACAAGTGTCATTTTACAATAGAAGTTACCTCATAAACTAAACGATCCTGGAAGCTTTATAGGTAATATCTCTATGGGGAATGGAAAAGAAACCACTAGTATGTGCGACCTTGGAGCTAGCATAAATTTGATGCCATATTCCATTTATTTGAAATTAGAGCCAGAGGAACTTAAACCAACTGGAATGATGTTGCAACTTACAGATAGAACTCTTAGATACCTTAAAGGAATTATAAAGGATGTTCTAGCTAAAGTAGGAGGTTTGATTGTTCCTGTTGATTTCATTGTCTTGGATATAGGAAAAGAAATCCCTAGGGATTCTAAACACACAATTTTGTTAGGAAGGAATTTTATGGCCATAACTAATACTTTGATTGATGCTAGAAATGGAAAATTAACCATGACTATTTTAGGATAAACTGTGGAATTTTAAATTTTTAACACTTCCACCTATTCCACTACTGATATGTATGAAGACTGCTCTTTGGTTGATTATGTTGATGTTGTTGTTATAGAAGTTTTCTAGCAGGAAGGTAGTGAGGACAAGCTTAAGATGGCCTTAAGGTTTGGTAAAGAAGTTGAAATTTCTGATGCAAAAATTGAGGAGTGCAAGTCCATGTGGATGATGAGAGTAATGAGAGGGTTTTTGCTATTGAGAGAGAGGAAATTCAACCAAAAATGGTTAAACTTAAAGAAATCCCAAAGCATTTAAAGTATGTTTTTCTTAGGGGAACAACTCACAACCCGTGATAATTTCTGTGACTCTCAATGGTGAAGAAGAAGAGAAACTTGTGAGAGTACTAAAGAAACTTAAGAAAGCCATTGGTTGGGGATTGAGTGATATCAAGGGTATTTGTCCTTCCATGTGTATGAATAAAATAGTTTTAGAGGAAGAAGTTAAAGCATTTAGGGAAGCTCCGAGAAGGCTTAATTCGAATATGGATGAGGTAGTCAAGAAAGAGGTTCTCAAAATGTTGGATGAAGGGGTAATTTACCCCATTGCCGATAGTGAAGGGTTAGCCCTATATATGTGGTACTTAATAAAGCAGGTTTAATCGTGATCCAAAATAAGAAGGGAGAAATGGTACCTACACAAACTCAAATCGGGTGGTGAATGTGCATAGACTTTGGGAAATTAAATAATGTCACAAAGAAAGATCATTGCCCTTTACAATTTATTAATCAGATGCTTGATAGATTACCTATACACATTTTTTACAGTTTTCTTGATGGTCTTTCAGGTTACTACCAAGTCCCTTTAGCACCAGAGGATTGACCCATGATGATTTTTACTTATCGTTTGGTACATTTACTTTTCGAAGGATGCCATTTGGACTATGCAACACACCGATACTATTTAAAGATGCATGTTGTCCGTCTTTTCTTATATGGTTGATAAGTTCATAGAGGTATTTATAGACCCTTGATTTTGGCCCTAACTAGTTTGGTCCTAATTAAAGATGGCCTAAGTACTTATTAGTCCATTCTTAAAGGCTTAAATATATTTTAATCTTTTATCTTGATTGGTCCTATTTTTATAAAGGTCCAAATGAGCCCAGTTTAGTTTCTAAAACATTAAGAAGGTAACAAAGCAAGTTTTAAAACCTAAAAATGGTCTATAAGCCATTATGGTTCGATATTGGTTTATGCACACCGAATTAGGCCTGTCTAGTTAGATATGGATGGTCCATATCGAACTAGAACAAACCTAGTTCGATATGGACATCCATATCGAACTGGGTCTTGCCAAGTTTGATAAGGACAAGTTCTATATCAAACTGGGCATCCCAGTTCGATATGGACAATGTCCATATATAACTGGGACTTTCCTAGTTCAATATAGACACCCATATCAAACTGGGGATGTCCCAGTTCAATATGGACACCCATATCGAATTGGGGACATCCCCAATTCAATATAGACATGCCCATATTTAACTAGGGATGTCCCAATTCGATATGAACCCTAGTCCAAATTGAATTTAATGGATTTGAGTTTGACATGGACACGATTTATCTGAAATTAAAATCCTTTTAAAACTATGATTAATCAGGAAGCTTATACCGTGCTTAATCAGGAAATAAAGACTAGTTTATGAGGTTTAACCAAATACTTTCTTTAAATATAGGGAGAAGCAACTGATAAAAGGTAGCAACAAGCAGTTACACTTGAAAAGAAAAAGGAAACGAGGAGGCAGCATAAACCCAAAGCAATAGATTAGATAGAAACATAAACAATAATACATAGAGAGAAAATGAAGCAGGCAATAAGTTGGAGGAGTTCAGTAAACAGAAAGACAGAAAATCAACAATCAACAAATCCAAAGGCAGTAACACATTATCTTCATCCCATTCCATCAAGATTTAGCTGTGATACAAACATTAAGATTGTATTAACATATCAATATTGGTGTAACGAACAACGGAGGTTTGCAATCCTTTATTTAACTCTTTTAAAAAATTTTATAGCAATTCCTTTGTTTTTGTTTCTTTATTTTATTTGGTTCATGCACTTCTAAAAATCTAGTAATCATGTTCCTCTTTCCTATTGAATATTGGTAGCCATATTCCTTCTTTTACATATTGAATATTGAATGTTGATTGATGTTAGGTTTGGTGTTTTTCATATGTGTTTTAATGTCTTTAAATAATTCCCGAAAGTAATTTGATAAATCTATTTAGTAAAATTAAAATCCTAACTTTACTTTGTAAACTCTAAAACCTTGATTGTTTCTTCAAAACCCTAGTTTGTATGTTTGAAACCCTAATTGCACGATATAAGCCCTAAACCCTAATTTAGCAATCTAAACTTTAAGAAACCCTAATTCATATGTTAAAACCCTAGTTCGTACGTTCATTATTTAACATGATATTTGAGTATAGTCTCGATTATTAATATATGTTTTGAAGTATAACTTATTTTATTTTGATTTGTGATGAATGGTTGACTTTTGCGATAAATGGTTGAATTTCTTATTTTAATTATTTTAGTTTCCAAGATATAAGTGGTATGTTTCCGCTTTGTGGGCACCTCATAGTTAGGTTTAATGTAATTTAATTTATCTTAGATTTTATGATTAATGTAAAGGGCATGTTTTCCACCAAATGATGGGTATCCTATTTAGTTTTGGACATTGGACATTGTAAGGGCATGTTTCCATCAAGTATGGCTGCCCATTTATTTTTTTTTTTGAACTTGTTGTGATTTTAATAAAGTAATTACTTATTTTTATTGCATGTAGTATGGATGATGCTATAATAAATTAAGAATTTAATAATATTTAGACCAGAAAAGAAGGTCAGTTCCAATGAACTGGGCGCTATGCAGGTGCTGGGTAATTCTCACCTTTCCCACGCCTACCCAACTTTCCGAACCCATTAGGGGGTTGGGGATTCCTTAAGAATCAGGTCATCCATCCCTTTCTTTTTCCTAGCCCATCCTGGCGGCGACTCTATTTTCTTCAGGTTTAGGCCCATGTTTCCTAAGGCCCTGAGCCTAGCTGTACCAAAGTCATAAGAACCATTCCACATGGGAGTGGGGGTGAAAATCCTTACTCACAGTGGCTACTCCACTAGGGATAAGAGAATTTAATTCTATTGGTCTTTATATTATTCTATTCTTTCATATTATAATGTTATCCATTGCATCATTTAAATTGCATTGTGTGCATGAGTTAGGAAGGCACTGTTGCCTATGTTGTGTTATGTGAGGGATACCATACTTTTACTTAGGGTATGGAGACCGAGAATGGCATAACCACTCATAGCCTTGTACCTTTTGGTATATACTTGCTATGGGAACCTAAACTTTTCAACCCAATGACTAAAGCTCATGTATTGGCCTAGTTATTTTCCTTAGGTTTTTACCCCGAATGCTTGTTGTTTGACTATGATTAAATTATCTTAGTTTAACCCATGACTTATTTCATTTGCTCTTTTTCTAATATGACCAAATCATGTTGTAAGATTAAAATAAAATTTTCCTTTAAATCCAAAAGACCAAATCTCAAATTCTCAAAATCTTCAAGATAGTCTTTTCAAGATGGGTCAAAAATCTTTTTCAGCCCTATAGCCCAAACTTAAAATCCCAAGGGCTTTCAAAATAAAATTATTTTTTGCTTCATCTAAAGATTACAAAAAGAGCTTACAAATATTTAGGTCAATTATGAAATACTAAAAATCAATTGTGATCATAGCTTATACTAAGAACTATTAATCATGGGCTTATTTTTTACATGAATCATTAGTTACTATTTAAAATGAGAAATCTATTAATGATAAACCTCTTAATTTAGTTTTAATCCAATATAGCATAGAAGCTGTTTTAATTGATTGGATGAATTAAAGCGTAATTAATGGGAATTATCATAGACTAACTTCCATGTTTGAAAATATAACTATTGGTTAAAATTGTCTGAGGGAATTTCTCAAAAATAGAATATCCCATGTTGATATTTTGTTGACTATATACCTAAAAAAAGAGACTTGCCATTCATAGTGGAAGTTATAAGGTTGGAAGGAAAGTTCTAATTATCTTTGATTGCTTGTTGTTTGTGCATACATACATACACACATTGCATAACA
Organism: Garcia nutans; assembly: GCA_947685225.1. Lineage (NCBI taxonomy): Eukaryota > Viridiplantae > Streptophyta > Magnoliopsida > Malpighiales > Euphorbiaceae > Garcia > Garcia nutans. Next base: position 9,626,670 of record CANTUV010000013.1, read on the forward strand.
TGTCATTGATCCTTTCTGGCTCATAGACCTAGAGTACAATAGTTTAAGAGCATACGACAACCCAACCTATGCTAGTGACATAGAATCCAGTAGCAACTCAATTAGCTTCTCACCAAGAGCAATAGATCCATAACTGATTCAAAGGATGGTGGACGACACCCTCAATACCAAGATGGAAGAACTGAAGGAGGTCCTAGCTGAGACTATGAAGAACCAACTGGCTGCACTTTTGGGGAACAAATTTGAGGAATTTGCCAGGACTAAGAAATCAAAGGACAAAGGGAAGGCTAAGGTCAACAAAGTAACCTTTGATGATGACAAAGTAGTTGTTGATGATGATGACTACTGGGCTCAATATTTTCAAGATCCTTAAGATAAGAAGGAGCCAAAGGTTGTTGAAAGATCAACCATGGAAAAGACTGACACTTCAGATATTGAGAAGCTGATTGCTAATTTGGAAAAGAAGTTTGAAAAGAAGCTAAAAATTGAAGAAATGTTGGAGGTTGACAAGTTGTTTGAACAAAATGAAGAGGTCCCGTACAAGTTCAAGATGCCCTCCTTTGCCAAGTTTGATGGAACTGGGAACCCTCATCTCCATGTGAAGTAATACATCACTGCTATGCAGTCTACCCAAGCTACTAAGGCTCAAACTCTAAGATACTTCATGCTTTTCATTGGACCCTATTGTCCATAATTGGTTCAGCAACTTAGAGGATGGTACTCAAAAGAGCTAGGATTCATTATACAAGGCTTTCATCCAACAAAACGTGTATAATTTTGAGTTGGAAGTCACTTTGATGGAAGTTGAGTTGATAAGGTAGAAATCAAATGAAAACTTTCTTGACTATGTGAAGTGGTGGAGAGACAAGGCCGTGTTACTCAAGAAAAGACCTAATGAATTTGATCAGATTGGGATGATTGTAAGAGGGGTGTTGCATAGTCTTCATTAAAAGATCTCTCATACACTCATCCAGGATTTCAAAGATCTTCTACATGCTAGTCTGCAAATTAAAGAGTGAGAAAGGGACACGAACCGCTTTTCGGCAAGGAGGAATAAGAAAGGGAACTACCAGTATGGTAATCAAAGTATACAAAAGGCAGTTGATGTTAATGCAACTAATCAAGAAGGAAGGAGACAATTTTCAAAATTGGAAAATCCTTTATCTTGGGTTCTCAATAAGCTACAAAAGAAGGGATTGTTACAACACTTGACTCCTCAACCTTTCCCTAATCCTCATCCACCTAACTTTGATGCTAAGGCATTCTGCCAGTTTCTTCAAATGCAAGGACATGAGATAGAAAAATATTTAAGGTTAAGGCATGAGATCCATAATTTGATTAATATCTGAACCTGATAAGCCCAATACAAAAGACTATCAATTGCCTAGGTTCAACAGAGTGCCACCACCAATAACCTTCATGGTAGGAAGAGGATTGGAGGAAGATTCTGTCTTATCCTCCTATAGACCCTTGATTTTGGACCCAGCTAGTCTGGTACTAATTCATGAGGCCTGAATCAGTTAATTCTTAATAAGTCTAAACCAATTTCAAACCTTTGATTGGATTAATATATTTTGAATAGGGACTAAAATAACCTAGTTTAACTTTTAAAACCCTAATTGAGTCTGATTTAATGGTTTGGTTGTTTTTTATTTGATATAGTGCACTAAATCCTAAACGAGTCCAATTAGAAGGTTTGGTTGATTTTTTAATTGATTTGGGTAGAATTTAATCGGTAGGGGTGTTCCATGTTGAATTGGAACACCCAATTCGATGTGGGAGAGCCCTATATAGAATTGGGTGGGAGCCTCCCAACTCGATATGGAGGCTCCCCATATCGAATTAGGAGCACCAATTCGATATGGGGTAGTACCACATAGAATTGGGGATGCACTAATTCGATATGGGGTTGTCCCCATATGGAATTAGTGCCCCATTTTGATATGGGGTAGCCTTATATCGAATTGGAGTTGCACCAATTAGATATGGGGTTGTAGGCAATTTTGGGTAGTACATATTGAATTTGGATTGTCAATTCGATATGGACTTTGATTCCATGTCGGATTTGGGTAACTTTAGTTTGAGTTTGTATCGGTTTGCCTTGAATGGAAGTGATTTAAACTCGATATGGTCACAGTTTGTGTCGAATTAGGAAATCACCAATTCGATATGCCTCAGAGTTTTGTTTCTTAAAATGGGAAGCTTTCACATTTAACCTAATGGACTCTTATATAAATGTAGGTATTAGCAACCTTAGGGGGATTTTGGGAATTTGGACTGAGAACTGGCAGCCAAGAGAGAGGCAACGATTAGCAACCTTCAGGGGACTGGAACTTGAGATGACAACTTTGATTAACAAATTGGGAGTAAAGAAAGGAGAGAGTTGCAATTTTATTAAACCAGAATCATCAAAAAGCAATTGAGTAACAGCAATAACATAACAATTATCTCAGACAATTGTTTCCCTTCACCAATAACAAAGATAATTCTGTAATATCCCAATGTATGCCTTAGAAGTTTTGAATATTGTTGTTGTTTTAAGTTGGATTGAATGTATATGTTAGTTGCAAGAGAAAAGAAATTGAAAAGAGAATGTTTATGTATTGTTTAAAAAGGAAAGTAGTGTGTAGAGAGTAAGTGTATATGTTGGGTATATGGTAATATATATAACATATATATTGGTCAAAATGAGTGGTCAAGGGAAGAAGATATTTTATTTGTTATATGTGAAATTACTTTAAAGGGCACTTGATTATAAGAAAGCTAGAACAAGTGAGAAGAGGGTATGTTGGTAATTTTCTTTGTGGAACACTTGGTGGAGATTTAAAGAGAAGTTGACTTTGTTTTCTTCATCATCTTTTCTTCTTTTCCATGTGTGTGGCCGGCTCCTTCAAAGACAAAAGGAAGCAAGAGAGCAAGAGAGGTTCTTGAAGTTCTAAGCTCAAATTGAAGGAAGAATTAAGTGATTAAGTTGGAGATTTGTGAAATTTATCAACTTTGGTAAGTTCTTTCTCTTGTTTCCTTTGTTATTTTTGAAGTTGTGTTTGAGTTGAGTTATGATTTGTGAATATCATGATTTGTGTGTTTATGATTTGTTTATAAGTGTTGAAGTTGATTTTTAAATGAGAAGTTAAGTTGGTGTTTGAATTGAAAGAGTGAGTTGTGTTTATATTAGGGTTTTGAAGTGATAAGTGAAGTGTAACTTGAGTTTAATCAAGTATTTTCATAGATTTTCATGTTGTTTGTGTTTGTTGGAGTTGTAAGCTCAAAATATGTGATTTTGATGGAAGGCAGTAGCATTGTGATTGCCATGCCCGTGGCCTTGGTTGCCATGGCCGTGGTCAAGTTTAACCATGGCCGTGGAGGTGTGGAGCATGGGAGGCAGAATCATAATCTAACCCACGCCTGTGGGGGTTGAGGTGGCCACGGTCGTGGGCGTTTAAATGTGATGTTAAGTGATACTTTGTAATCTAAAGGTTTAAGATGAAGTTAATAAGTGATAAATTGTATGTAAATTCATGTATTGTCTCAATTTTTGGATTAGGTTTTGAAAGAAGGTGAGTTGCCCTAGTTTGGGAAGTGAAGAATCTTGGAAAAGGAAAGTGTTTAGAGTAGTGTGAATTGTTATTGAGGTAAGTACAAATCTTGCATTATTGCATTGTTAATGCATATGAATAATGTTATGTTGTGTACAATATGGAACATACATTCATATGATGTTGAGATTGAATATACATTTGATGATATTGATGATACTTATGACCAATGTACTTTGTTATATTTATGTCAATGATGCCATAAGTATAATGTAAAGGATATGATGTAAATGATTGTGTATTTGAAAGATGAGTTGCTATAATGTTATGTTTGCATAATGTGAATTGAGATAAGTGAGGCATGTATGCCTATGTGATGATGTTTAATGTATTTGGTTATGTATACTTGAATAATGAAGTGTGATAATGTAAATTGAGACATGATAAGATATGAGGCCATTGTGATTGGCTATGATGATTCAAAAGAGACATGAAGCCATTGTGTTTGGCTATGATGATGAGAATTGAGAATGAAATGAATAATGAAATAATAAATGAATTGTGTGGCTAATGTGTTATTCCATTTTCAGAGTTTGTTGTTGGTGGCATGCCTATTATTAGTAATAATCTCTTGAAGATAGGTTGGACTTGGTCCTTGAAGCCTAATTGAGATGTTACCACCCTTGAAGCTAGGTTGGGTTGATACTTAGCATGCGTTGTTCCCCTTGAAGCTTGGTTGAACCTAATCCTTGAAGCCTAGTTGGGTTTATGATAATGATAAATGTGATAACAAAACCAAAGCATTAACTTTGAAAATTGAATGGCATATTAGTGTGTTTTGGGCCCATGCTTGTCTTTGTATTTAATGTGATTCTTGAATGGTAAAATTAATGGAACTATAAAGATGTAATATGAATGTTGTTATAACAATGAATAAAGTATGATGTGGAAATGTGATATTCTTTTAAATGATGTATGAGATTAATTGTGACATTATATCATATTAAAGCATCATGTTAGTATACTTTGTACTACTAAGCCGTTGGCTTAGCGCGATAGTGTTTGATCGCGCAGGTGACAGAGTTGAACCTGAGAGCTCCTCGAGACCAAGTGAGACTGGACATTGAGGATTTTCTTTTGGGACTTAAAGATCAGAGAAGAACTGCCAATCATGTATATATATATTTTATGTTTTGTAATCTTTGATTTATAACATATTTGTAATAACTTCCGCTGTGAATTAATAAATGTTTTCATATATGGTGTCTTTCAGATTTCTTTTAAAATGTTTGAGTTTGGTTTCACTTATTTACAAAGATATTTGTTGTGTATTATTTTTAAACTGTGACATTTTCTATATTCAGTATACGTATATTACGATCGTTTAACCATGCTTGGTACGTATACGGGATATAGGGGTGTTACAATTGTTTTGGTATCAAAGCCTAGGTTTGAGATTCTCAACCTAGGTCAAGTGTAAGAAAAAGAATGTTTTGATTTTAAAAAGTGGATTTTTGAATAACATACATGTTGGTATTGGCAGTCTCTGATCTTTAATGAGAAGTATTCTGCTGTGTTTGCAGATACAGGTTGTGATGGATCCTCATTTGCGTCAGTCAGTTGAGGGAAGTGCGGAGAGTGTTGCTCCTGATGATGGAGCTAGAGTGGATAGTGCTGGAGAGGCACCTGCTTCTGTGTCGGGGGGATCAGCTGGTGAGGATGTTCCACCAGTTTGGCTTAGGCATGTGGTACAGATTATGAGGCAAGTACCAGTGCAACCACCGCCACCCCCATAGCCTTTGGTATCAGTGAGACAGTATGATAAATTAAGGAAGTTCGGAGCAGAAGATTTCTTGGGTACTATTGATCCAGCTGTAGCTGAGCAGTGGCTAGATAAAGTACAGAGAATATTTGTTCAGTTACAAGCCACTCCAGAAGAAAAATTTGATTATGCAAGATCCTTGTTGCAGAAGGATGCATATAACTGGTGGAAGACAGTGCCTCATGCTATGGATGATCCACCTACCTTGTCCTATGCTGATTTTCTAAGAGAGTTTGAATTGAAGTATACTCCGAGGGAGTATAAGGATGTGAAGAAAATGGAGTTTCTAAGCTTAAAGCAAGATCACCGGACTGTGACGGAATATGAGTTAGAGTTTATCCGGTTGAGCCAGTATGCTGGGGGTATTATATATGATGAGATAGATATATGTAGGAGATTTGAGGAGGGATTGAGGCCCTCTATCTTGTGTCTTGTGGCTGGATCTAGATATCATGATTTTTCCCAGCTTGTGGTAGCAGCTCGGAGTGTGGAAAGAGCTCAGGTTATTGCAGCTGCTTCAGAGGAAGAGATCAGGGTTAGAAGGCCCCAGTTTGAGGTAGGGTCTTCATCTGTGAAAAGAGGTAAAGGAAGTTTTGTTCCTCGAGTTAGTAGGAGTCAGAGGCCAGCTGGTAGGTCAGTTCAGTTTCAGAGGCAGAGATCAAGACCTACAGTTTCAGTGGCGAGTGCTCCAACCCCATTGACTCAGAGATCCACTCTACCCATATGTATTCATTGTGGTAGGCCACATGGTGGTACTTGTTGGAGGACTGGGGTGGCAGGGGTATGTTTCAGATGTGGATCGCCTGATCATTTTGTTAGAGATTGTCCTGAGAGGCAAGAGCAGATGTCGGTAGATTCTGCAGCTTCTCGACCTAGTGTGAGGGGAGGTCGAGGAGGCAGAAGTTTTAGCAGAGGAGGCAGATCTGGGTTTAGTCCTAGAGGAGGTTCTACATCTAGAGAGAGTAGACCAGAGGAGACTGGATCTTCTCAGAGGATATATGTGATGCAGAGGCAGCCAGATGCTTCGGCAGTCATAGCTGGTACTTTTTCTTTATTTTGTATTTCTGTACTTGCTTTGATTGATCCCGGATCCACACATTCATATATTAGTGCATCTTTTTTGCCTGTGTCTGATATGCATGCTGAATCCCTAGGATTTGATGTATTGGTGACAAATCCTTTAGGGCATAGTGTGATTGTTAGCAAAGTGCACCGAGATAGTGCAGTGGTGGTTCAAGGTGAGGAGTTCCTTGGAGATTTGATTGAGATGCCTTTTAAGGAATATGATGTGATCCTAGGCATGGATTGGTTATCTAGACATGGAGCTGTGGTAGACTGTAAAAAGAAAGTTGTTACTTTGAGAACCAGCGATGGTAGAGAGGTGTTAGTATCTAGTGAGCAAGGACAGCTAGCATCCTTGTTTGTTTCAGCTGTTGCAGTTAGAAGATTGATTAGAAAAGGGTGTGATGCTTACCTTGCTCATATTTTGGATACGAGAGTAAGGGGTTCTCAAATTGAGAGTATACCTACAGTTGCAGAATTTTCAGATGTGTTGCCAGGGTTGCCTCCTGAGAGAGAGGTGGAGTTTGGTATTGAATTATTGCCTGGTACCACTCCTATCTCTATTACTCCTTATAGAATGGCACCTGCTAAACTGAGAGAATTGAAAGTGCAGTTGCAGGAGTTGTTGGATAAAGGGTTTGTTCGCCCTAGTGTTTCACCGTGGGGAGCTCCTGTTTTATTTGTGAAGAAAAAAGATGGTACTATGAGATTGTGTATCGATTATAGGCAATTGAACAAGGTGACTATTAAAAATAAATATCCTTTGCCTAGAATTGATGATCTCTTTAATCAATTGAAGGGTGCAGCTGTGTTTTCCAAAATTGATTTGAGATCAGGGTACCATCAGTTGAGGGTCAGAGCTGAAGATGTTCCTAAGACAGCCTTTCGTACAAGGTATGGGCATTATGAGTTTCTAGTTATGCCTTTTGGTTTGACGAATGCACCTGCAGCTTTTATGGATTTGATGAATATGGTGTTTAGGCCCTATCTGGATCAGTTTGTAGTGGTCTTTATTGATGACATTTTGGTGTATTCGCGTAATGAGGAGGAGCATGACATGTATCTACGGATTGTGTTGCAAATTTTGAGAGAGAAGCAATTGTTTGCTAAACTGTCGAAGTGTGAGTTTTGGCTTGATCAAGTAACTTTTCTCGGTCATATAGTTTCAGCAGAAGGTATTAGAGTTGATCCGAGTAAAGTTGAGGCTATTTTGAATTGGAGTCCACAAAATCTGTGACTGAAGTTAGAAGTTTTCTGGGTTTGGCAGGCTATTATCGACGGTTTGTGAAAGGATTTTCTTTGATAGCTACTCCACTTACCAGATTACTTCGAAAGGGAGTTAGATTTGTGTGGACAGATCAGTGTCAAGCTAGCTTTGAACAGTTGAGAGAAATGTTGACTCAAGCGCCTGTTCTTACTTTACCAGTGGAAGATAAACCATATGTGATCTACAGTGATGCTTCACATAGTGGTTTGGGTTGTGTGCTGATGCAAGAAGGTAAAGTTATAGCTTATGCTTCTCGACAGTTGAAGCCGCATGAGCTTAACTATCCGACGCATGATTTAGAGTTGGCAGCCATTGTGTTTGCATTGAAGATTTGGCGACATTATCTATATGGAGAGAAGTGTTTTATCTATACAGACCATAAAAGTTTGAAATATTTGGGGGTGCAGAGAGAACTTAATCTTCGACAGAGGAGATGGTTGGAGTTGATTAAAGACTACGACTGTTTGATTGATTATCACCCTGGTAAGGCAAATGTTGTTGCTGATGCCTTGAGTCGGAAGTCTTTAGCAGGTTTGACTGTCTATTCACTCTCGTTGCTTGTTGAATTGAGAGCATTGCATGTTAGTTTTATATCTTGTGATGATGGTGCATTGTTGGCACAGTTGCAATTGAAACCAATATTGTTGGATCAGATTAAAAAGGCTCAATTAGCTGATAAGAAGATTCAAAAGATTGTTTCAGATTTCCAGAGTGGAAAGAGTAGAGATTTTATTGTGAGAAATGATGGGAGTCTTTGGTTTAAAAACAGATTGTGTGTACCTGATGATGCTAATTTGAGAAGGATCATTTTAAAAGAAGCACATCAATCAGTATTTGCTATGCATCTGGGCAATACAAAGATGTATCATGATTTGAAGCTATATTACTGGTGGTCCGGTATGAAGAGAGACATAGCGGAGTTTGTATCCAAATGTCTCACATGTCAGAGGGTAAAAGCTGAGCATCAGGTTCCAACAGGGTTACTTCAACCGTTATCAGTGCCTGAATGGAAATGGGATAGAGTGACCATGGATTTTGTGTCTGGTCTACCATTAACACAAAGGAAGCATGATGCTATTTGGGTGATTGTGGATAGGCTGACTAAGACAGCTCATTTTCTCCCGGTTCGTATGGATTATTCTCTGGAAAGGTTAGCTGAGCTGTATATTCATGAGATTGTGAAGTTACATGGTGTCCCAATTTCTTTAGTGTCTGATCGAGATCCCCGGTTTACTTCAAGATTTTGGAAGAGTTTACATGGTGCTTTGGGTTCTCGATTACACTTCAGTACTGCTTTTCATCCGCAGACAGATGGGCAGTCATAGAGAGTGATACAGATTATTGAGGACATGTTGCAAAGCTGTGTCATTGATTTCTCTGGAAGTTGGGATAGATTCTTATCACTTGTGGAATTTGCTTACAATAACAGTCATCAATCCAGTATTAGTATGGCACCATTCGAAGCATTGTATGGTAGACGGTGTAGGACACCTCTATGTTGGAATGAACTTGGAGAAGGTAAGTTAATTGGTCCTGATTTAGTTAAAGAAACTGAAAAAGAAAGTGAAAATGATTTGAGATAGGTTGAAAGCAGCTTCAGATCGACAGAAGTCTTATGCAGATTTAAACTGTGACATTTTCTATATTCAGTATACGTATATTACGATCGTTTAAGCATGCTTGGTACGTATACGGGATATAGGGGGTGTTATAATTGTTTTGGTATCAGAGCCTAGGTTTGAGATTCTCAACCTAGGTCAAGTGTAAGAAAAAGAATGTTTTGATTTTTAAAAGTGGATTTTTGAATAACATACATGTTGGTATTGGCATTCTCTGATCTTTAATGAGAAGTATTCTGCTGTGTTTGCAGATATAGGTTGTGATGGATCCTCATTTGCGTCAGTCAGTTGAGGGAAGTGCGGAGAGTGTTGCTCCTGATGATGGAGCTAGAGTGGATAGTGCTGGAGAGGCACCTGCTTCTGTGTCGGGGGGACCATCTGGTGAGGATGTTCCACCAGTTTGGCTTAGGCATGTGGTAGAGATTATGAGGCAAGCACCAGTGCAACCACCGCCACCCCCAGAGCCTTTGGTATCAGTGAGACAGTATGATAAATTAAGGATGTTCGGAGCAGAAGATTTCTTGGTTACTATTGATCCAGCTGTAGCTGAGCAGTGGCTAGATAAAGTACAGAGAATATTTGTTCAGTTACAATCCACTCCAGCAGAAAAATTTGATTATGCATGATTCTTGTTGCAAAAGAATGCATATAACTGGTGGAAGACAGTGCCTCATGCTATGGATGATCCACCTACCTTGTCCTATGCTGATTTTCTAAGAGAGTTTGAATTGAAGTATACTCCGAGGGAGTATAAGGATGTGAAGAAAATGGAGTTTCTAAGCTTAAAGTAAGATCACCGGACTGTGACGGAATATGAGTTAGAGTTTATCCGGTTGAGCCAGTATGCTGGGGGTATTATATCTGATGAGATAGATAGATGTAGGAGATTTGAGGAGGGATTGAGGCCCTCTATCTTGTGTCTTGTGGCTGGATCTAGATATCATGATTTTTCCCAGCTTGTGGCAGCAGCTCGGAGTGTGGAAAGAGCTCAGGTTATTGCAGCTGCTTCAGAGGAAGAGATCAGGGTTAGAAGGCCCCAGTTTGAGGCAGGGTCTTCATTTGTGAAAAGAGGTAAAGGAAGTTTTGTTCCTCGAGTTAGTAGGAGTCAGAGGCCAGCTGGTAGGTCAGTTCAGTTTCAGAGGCAGAGATCAAGACCTACAGTTTCAGTGGCGAGTGCTCCGACCCCATTGACTCAGAGATCCACTCTACCCATATGTATTCATTGTGGTAGGCCACATGGTGGTACTTCTTGGAGGACTGGGGTGGCAGGGGTATGTTTCAGATGTGGATCGCCTGATCATTTTGTTAGAGATTGTCCTGAGAGTCAAGAGCAGATGTCGGTAGATTCTGCAGCTTCTCGACCTAGTGTGAGGGGAGGTCGAGGAGGCAGAAGTATATGTAAGGGGAATAGACATTTAAAGTAAATACACACCCCCAGTATATGTAGAATATGCATATATGGTACAAAAATATCACGACCCGATTTAATAAAAATTTTCACATTTCTGATTTAAAATTTCAAATACTAAATATATTAAATTAAATAGTATATAAATCGTAAACAAAATTGAAAATCTCAAAATAAATATTTTAAATGAAAATCTCTAGGAAAAATTCGTTAGAGTTTTGTCTGTAATTTGAACATCCCAAAATTGATCAGTTACACAACCTGCAAAAAGAACACTTCCAATAAACAATAAACCACATCTTCACCTTAACTTCTCAAAATTTCCACATTTTCTCAAAACATTTATACATATTCATAAATATATATATATATATATAAAACACACATATAAAAACCCATCCTACATAATTTATCCAAAAGTCTTTATAACATACAATACATATACTTTAAAATCATAAACATAAAATGCATGATTTCATAATGTACAAAAACATAAAATGTATACATGATGGCAAAAGGCTTGTTCTTGATGTGTCCAAAATTTGCTCAACGAGCAATCTCAAATCTAGACTCGACCCGGTCTTGAAGAACTCTTCGGCTTGATGGGACCTCCCCTGTCACCTGCGGAATAAATTACAATCATGCTAAGCTAAAAGCCTAGCAGTACAAACTTTGATAAAAGTAAAACTTTAACACAATGCCAATGCATAATGCATTTGCATGCTATGCCACAATGTAGTATTCCATTCAATTTAATAACATAATTTTTTTTCATTTGTTTATGATTCACACAAACACACATACAAGCAAGCATGGGCCCAATAAACTAATACATTATTCAAATTCTAGAGTTATAGTTGTGGCCCAAATTGACACCAAGTGTCTAGCCCCGAAGGTAAATCATATTATAGTGACGCCAAGCTTCTAGCCCCAAAGGCAAATAATGAGGATAACCTCATATGCAACATCCCAACTAAGCTTCAAGGGCTATGCCCAACCCAGTTTTATGGGACTGTTACGTCCTAGGCATGTTGCCAAACATAGAACTCTGAAAATTGAATAACATACTAAACACACAATTATTTCATATGTCCCATTCTCAATTCCTCTCTCATATTCCATTTTTCTCATTCATATCAATGTTATTTCATTTCATCACATCACAAGGTATTTCATAATAAAATCCCATTCCATACAATTTAGCCATTTACAATGGCTTTTCACAATGTTTATAATGCATACACATCAAGTCACATGTCATAACACAATGTATATGGATTTTCAAATGATCAGTAGCTTAACACATTTTCCATTTAAAATGTGTTAAGCCAAAATGCAAGAACTTTAAAACTATCAAAGCATGTACTTACCTCACTAAACATTGAAATGCAAGCTTAAAATCTCCCACCAACCTTCACTTCCAAATTGCTCTTCAACACTAGATGTAGACCCTTAATTTTTGACCCAGTCCGGTCCAATATGTTTTATTTAGTCCAAAATGATTTTTGTTGTCTAATTGGTCCAAATTAATTTTTGTTAAATAATTTTTTCTTTAGTATCTAATTTTTCATAATAAAAAATAAAAATAAACAAATAAAAGTCAAAAAATAAAAATAAAAATAAAAATCGGCGTTGGAAAAATCGGTGACGAAAAAATCATCGCGCGGGCCCATGGGCATTTTTTTCTATGAGCGAAATGGCACACGCCATTTCACCCGAAGGAATTTCCTACGGGCGACGCCCGCTCCTTGCCAATGGCAGATTGTTTTCGGCAGCACATATTTTCCTGCGACAATTTTTTCGGCAGCGCAATTTTTCCGATGCAAACTTTTTGAAATCTAATTCAATTAGGTTTCGGTTTCCTTTTCTTATCAATATTACTTGCCGTGATTAATTAAGAATAAACCATATTAAATGTTTATAAATAAGGACCAAAGGCAATGAAATAAAGGGAGGCCGAAAGGGAAAAAATTGGACGGTAGGAGGGAAATCCAAATCCGTGAAAGAAAAGCTTAAATTCAATTGATTTTTAAAGTAGCAGAAACACGATTTAAGGAATTGAAAAAGGCAAAAGTGCTTGTCTTTGGAGCTTGTTCATCAAAGAAGCAATTTTGGTGCAACTTACAAAATAAGGTATGAAATTCTAATTTCTTTATATTTTACACAGTAGCATAAACTAATAAATGATGTCTTTTAATTCAAAATCACTAATACGTTACTTTATTTTCCAAAAAGACTTAAAATTGTTATTTTTACCACTTCAAAATCTTAAAACCTTAATTGAACATGTTTTTCAACAAAACCAAAATGTGATTCTGTTTCCTTCCAAAAACTTTAAAAATGTCTTTTCTGTTAATGCAAACTTCAAATCACTTTGTTTAAACTTATAAAACCTCATGAAATCATCAAATTGTTTTTCCAAATCCTAAAATCAACAAATCACTCGAAACCCTAAAATCACAAGCCTAAAAACCTAATTCAACTCCAAAACCTAAAATAATGAACCCTAACCTCCTTTAAAACTTTAAACCTTAATTTTTTTCTAAACCCTAATCCTTTAAAATTTTAAAACCATAAAAACATAAATACTTTAATTTTACACAGTAGCTTAAAAACACAATGAATAGCCGTAACCCACAAATCAAAAGTATTTCAAAGTGTTCAAACCCTAGTTTCATGATTTCACCATTCAAATATTAATTTAGTTAATCAAAAAGTCTTACCAACCTTTTAAAACATAAAACCTTGATCTATTTTAATTCCATAAAAAAGTCACAGTAGCTTAATTTTATGAATACCAAAACCTTAACACATGAGATAAAGAACCCTAAATTGAAACAGTAGCTATAATTTGGATTTTTATTTACGTTATTCAATTCCATATTTGATCATGCTTGGTTTTATTTCTTATGCTTTAATTTATTTAAATTCAATGCTTGGTTTATTTTATTTATCATGGATGGATGTTTACTTTTTATTGAATTTTGGTACCTTTGATGAATGATTTATTTATTATGAATGATTATTTACTTTTATCAAATTATTTAGATTTCTAAATGTTGTAAGAGGTATGTTTCCACTTGATGGGTACCTCATTAGTTAAACATCATGTAATTTATTTTAGAACCTATGTAAAGGGCATGTTTCTACCTTTCGGTGGTTGTCCTATCTAGGCATGTGATGTAAGGACATGTTTCCATCTTCGGATGGGTATCCATTTATTTGTTTTGTTTTGTTTGGACATTGTTTTGATTTTTAATATATCGATGCTTTATTTTAATTATTGTGTGTAATATGGATAATATTGTTATATTTAAGAATTTTATAATATTAAGACCTGTAAAGGAGGTCGGTTGCAATGAACCGGGCGTTGTGGGGCTGCTAGACCATTTCTCACCTTCCCCACACGTACCTAACTTTTTGAATCCATTAGGGGGTTGGGGATTCCTTAGAAATTGAGTCATCCACCCCTTTATTTTTCCCAGCCCGTCCGGGTGGCGACTCCATTTTCTCCAAACTTAGGTTTGTGTTCTCTAAGGCCCCGAGCCTAAACAGTGCAGAAGTTGCAAGAACCATTCCACCGGGAGTGGGGGCAAAAATCCCCGCTCACAATGGCGACTCCACTGGGGGATAAGAGAAGTTAATTTTGTTGGTCTTTTTATTATTATAATCTTTCTTATAATGATATTATCCATTCATATTAGATTGCATCATGTGCGTGATTTAGGATGCCCGTGTTACTCGCGTTGTGTTATGTGAGGGATACCATACTTTCACTCAAAGTATGGAGATCGAGCATGCCATAACCACTCATAGCCTCGTACCAATTGGTATATACTTTGTAATATCCTAAAGTATACCATAAAAGTGTTGGGATTACTGTTGTAATTGGATTCAATGTGTGTATTGAAGGAAAGAGAAAAGAAGAAGAAAGTCAAAAGGAATTGTGTGTGGTGGAGATTTAATGGTATAATTATTATTGTTACTATTATTGTTATTGTTGTTATTATTATTATTATTGTTATTGTTATTATTATTATTATTATTATTATTATTATTATTATTATTATTAATATATATGAGATAAGAACGAAGGAAGGGAGGAGAACCTTCTTTCTTTCTTCTTCTTCTGTTCTTCTTCTTCGTGGACAAGAGAGCACGAGAGAGAGAGAGAGAGCACGAGAGAGAGAGAGAAATGTGATCTTCATCAAAATTTCTTAAGGATTTTAAGAGTATTGAAGATGAAAATGAAGATTTGGCAAGCTATACAAGTAAGTACATATTTCTTGAATGAATTTTATTGATTATATATATATAGGTATATATCTTCTTGTTTTGATTTCTTTTGGATTGAGGTTATGTTTGGTATGATTGGTGGGTAAAAGGAGGATAACAAGAGATTTAAGTATGTAAATGTGTGGAATTGATATCTAAGTGATGATTAGTTGAGAAAATTGTGAGAAAAATGATGAAATGTTGATTTGGGGTTTGGTTTGGATGAATTTCGAGTGTTTGGTCTTTAAATTATTGTAGGACACGGCCAAGTTATGAGAGACACGGCCAAGTTAGGGCAAATTTGGCCGTGTTGGATGAGTTTTGGAGAAACACGGCCACTGGCTTGGCCGTGTCCCTTGCCTGTGTTTGTTACTGTCTGATTTATGTTGAGAGACACGGCCGTGTCCCTTGCCCGTGTCTGGTACTGGATTGTTGTGTTGAGAGACACGGCCACTGGCTTGGCCGTGTCCATTGCCCGTGTTTGCTACTGCTTGAATTAGTGTTGAGTGACACGGCCACAAGCTTGGCCGTGTCCCTTGGGCGTGTTTGCTACTGGATGATTGTATTGAGAGACACGGCCACAAGCTTGGCCGTGTCCCTTGAGGGTGTTTGTTATTGTGTTTGTTATTTGGTTTTCATACATTGTTGGATCTTCAAATGTCTTTTGTACCTAAACACACTTAAACCAATAATGATCCAACCAAATGTATATAGAAGATTCTAAGTCCTTGAATAAGGTAAATTGTTATGTATGAATATATCAATGATGATATAGGAAATGTGAAAGATATAGTGATCAATGAAAAAGTACGTGCAATGTCATTGATTATGTATACTTGAGTGATGAATTGAATTGATCAATTTGATTTGATGATAATGTTGATATTATATGAACCATGTGATGTTTTATGTATTGTAAATATTATGAATTGTATTGTGCTATATGTAGATTGATGATGCATATGAAGAGTGATATGTTGGGTACAATGTGGAATATCATGAGATCATTGATGATGAATTACCTTAATGTTATGATTGAGGCTTGTTTGCCTAATTGATGATATAAATGTACATTTGAATATTGAAGATTGAAGTGTTATATTGTGAAATGAAATGTAAAGCCATTGTGATTGGCTATGATGATGCAATTGAAAGAAATAAGGCATGTTTGCCTAAATGATGATGAGAATTGAGAATGGAAATGATAATGAAATAATAAATGAATTGTGTGACTAATGTGTTATTCCATTTTCAGAGTTTGTTGTTGGTGGCATGCCTATTAGTAACAATCTCTTGAAGTTAGGTTGGATTTGATCCTTGAAGCCAAGTTGGGTTGAAGTTTAACATGTTTTACTCCCCTTGAAACTTGGTTGGGTCTAATCCTTGAAACCTAATTGAGATGTTACAACCCTTGAAGCTAGGTTGGGTTTGGTTCTTGAAGCCAAGTTGGGTTGATACTTAGCATGCTTTGTTCCCCTTGAAGCTTGGTTGAGCCTAATCCTTGAAGCCTAGTTGGGTCTATGATAATGATAAATGTGATGATTAAACCAAAGCATTACTCTGAAAATTGAATGGCATATTAGTGTGTCTTGGGCCCATGCTTGTTTTTGTGTAATGTGAGTCATGAATGGTAACATGATTGATAAATAAGGTATATGGAAACAATGTTGAAACAAATGAATAATGAGATCTATGAATGCTTTTGATGGAAATGTGTTTTATGATTAATGAATTGTGAATAAAATGATGTTATGAAGTATGAGTTTGTAATATATGTTGAAAGTGAATATGGCTTAAGGAGTTTTGTTAAGATATGAGGTTATGGAATTGTTGTATGATGTGTAACATGTTTGTGAATGTGGAATTTGTGAGAATTGTTCTTATAAAGGTTTGAATGATGTTTTGTTGTAATAATGTATACATATATATGTGTATATGAAATAGAAAGGGTAAGTATTGTGTTGTGAATATGCTATGTAATGATGTATTTAATTTATGAGATTAGTGGCAATATATGAAGAATCCATTGAGAAAGGAAAACGTGGTAAGAGAACAATAAAACATGATGCTAAAATTATAAGGTATGATTATTTTGTAATGTATACTTTATTATTTATTTGTACTACTAAGCTCTCGGGCTTAGCGCGGTTGTGTAATCGCGCAGGTATTTATGCGGATGATCTGGATGTCTAGCTGCTATGCCATGAGAAAGGTAGGAGTGTCTCGAGACCAACTAGAAGGTGATGCATACATGTATAATTTTATTTAGGTTTTATTTTTGATAACAATAATGATTCTTATAAATGTTTCTTAATTTAATATAATATTGCTTGACCTTGGATAAAGATTGTTAAATAAAAAGCTAAAGGTGACATTCTTATATTTTATATATGCATTGTATGTATACCAGGTATATGTATAGTGCTTATATGAAGTATAGGGGCGTTACATACTTGCTATGGGAACCTAAGCCTTTAACCCAAAGACTAAAGCTCATGTAATTGGCCTAGTTAGTTTTCTTAGGTTTTACCCCAAATGCATGTTGTTTGACTATGGTTAGTTTATCTTAGTCTAAATCATGGCTTATTTGGTTTGTTCTTTTTCTAATATGACCTAAGTATATTGTACGCTCAAAATAAATTTTTCTTTAAAATCCAAAAGACCAAAACTATTTTCAAAATTTTTCAAGATGGTCTTTGCACATAAGACTTTTCTAAAGATAAATTAAAAATTCTTTTGCTCATGGCCCAAATACTAAGTCCAAAATCCATTTTTTCTAAAATCTTTTACAATGGGCTTAGAAAAAAAATTATTTTCACCCAACCTTTTCTTACAAAGAGCTTGCAAAATATTTAGGTCAATAAAGAATTTCACACTTCTACACACACATCCATACACACTAATTCATACCAACATCTAGTAATTAATATACTTAGCACACGTACTTTGGTCTTTTACTAGTCATACATACAATTCTTAGTTTACGCTAACATATGTACATGCCATTCTATTTATATTACTTTTAATAAATTTCTACCCGAAAAGTTGCCAACACCAGCTGCTCGGGACACTGCAGAAAGCAGCTTTTCGCTCAACCTACGAGTTTAGAAAATAAAACTAAACTAGCTAAGCGTTTGCTTAGTGGGTACTTAAATCATTGCATTAAATAAATAATTTAAAAGAGTAATTAAAACATACATTTGAATACTTTAAATAAATGAATAAGATCTAAACATAATGATAAAAGATTAAATCCCATTTTCTGAATTTAGAAATTACTCATTTTGCTTTTATCAATTTAGGTGCTCTACTGGTTTAACAAAACGTCTGCGGATAAGGAAGGGTCATGATAAACATATCTCATCATGATCATATTTCATTATCTTTCATCATAATTCTTGCACATGTGCCAATGGCCATTATCATTGAATCAATGATCATGTCATTGTAATCATCGGCCTTCAACTGGAATATCATATCATGTCATAAGCAGTACTGTAGTAATAGTATGATGCATCATATCCTTATCTCAAGTGTTCTGACATACCAAGTAGAGCATAAATAATTTATTAATTACTGTGGTCATGATATTCAATAAGTCATGATTTTTCCATATGCATATATTACTAGGATAACTTCTCATGATGCCTTTCTGATTATTCCAAACCCCTTTTGTGTCATTTTAAATGATATAACATCAATATATATCATAATATTCATGTTTTAACACATTTAGAAAAATGACCAAATGAATAGTAACGCGGCGCGTAAAATCGGCGACGCAATGGCGCACGACTACTACATGATAAAATCTGTTTTTACTGCTGAAAATCAGTCAAATTTAGCAACAGTTTTGACCGAGTAAACAAACTTATTTTTTGCTGAAATTTTTCAGGAAAATCCCTTCATAAGTTAACTATATGCATGCAAAATTTTGTTGAAAAATTCCTTCGTTTTCCCCCTCAACGGACTGCCCAAAATGAAAGCTGCAGAATGGTGCCCACAAGGGACCATTCGGCCCAACATTCAAAACTTGAGGGGAATTCATTTGTTTCTTGCAAAATTGAGTTTTAGACTCCTTTTGTGATACCATGGAAGGACTAAAGGTCCCTCTTTCAAAAATCAAACCAAAGAGATGACTAAAAGTTAGTCAAAGTTTATGGACAATTAACACAAATTGGTCTAGTTTGTTTTATTTTTTTTTCTCTTCACCATCAATTAACTACAAATGACTAGAAGGCACTTTCCCACATATTTACCACACATAATAACATCATTTCAAAGCCATTTCAAAAGTCCCATAATGCAAAATATGTGAATTAATTGAAAAGGGCAATGATTTAAGTACCAAACCTTAATTCATTTCACTTGTTTCTAGTTCTTTTATGCCTTTTTTGCTTCCTCCTCTCTCACTCCTTGATTTTCTATAATTTTTTATAAAATTCATGTCAAGAACATAATAAAATTTAAGTGCTTCATGTCTTATTTTGCTAACTAATACTACTAGTCATCCTTTTTATCATTAATCTTATATGTGCAAATCATCTCTTTCACTTTCTCTTCAACTTTTTAAATTTTCTATAATCATCATCTTTATTCTTTCATTTGTATCTTGCAAATAATATAACCAATGAAAGAAATAAGACCATAGATGAATTTCCTTACCTTGGAATTGGTAACTTTCTTCTAAAGTTTCACCTAGAAACTTGGAAATTCCTTGAATTTTTTTTTTGGAGGCCACAGCCTTTGCTTGGAGAAGGAGAACGTGATTTGGCTTTTTGTATTCTAGAGATTTCAAGAACATGGATTATATATGTACACGTTTGTACATATAAATTTATTTCCTTTTTTTATTATGGATGGGATTTTGCCAAAACAAAAGGCTAAATGAATAAGATTGCAACATGTGTCCTTCTTTGCCTTTTTATCATTTGGATGGGATTTTACCAAAACAAAAGGTTAAATGGATAAGATTGCAGCATGTGCCCCTCTTTTAGTCTATGTCTAAATTGGTGCTTGGTTGGTGGAATGACCATAATGCCCCCTTCAGTTAAAAATTTACCGTATCTTTCAGACCGAGCAATTTCATGATGTATAAAATATACCGTCATGCTCCTTTTGACCCCTAGTCCTCATTTCTAATACTATTCTTAATTCCCAGTCAATTTCTAAAAATTACACTTATGCCCTTGACTTTCGTAAGAATTCCCTTTAGGTTCTTACGTGATTCGGGTCTCCTCTCGAGTCCGTTCGTTGATATCAATCATTGTGGGATCCTCCCGCTTGCTTTTGGTAGCTTTATATGCCTTGTTTTCCTGTGTATAAATTATTATTGCATGTTGACGAACATACCCTTGGTCGAAAATCCACTATATCTCCCAAACCGTGCATTTCTGGGAAAAACCGTGGCGTTTCGTTGCAACCCAATTTCCCTCCACTTTTCATCCTTGGGGTCTGTTATAGGCACTATTAAGGACTTCCAGAATAACTTTTGATAATTACGGCCACCTTCACAAAACTTTGCAATCTTTTCAAATAGGTCCTTTCAATTCTACAGAACTGCCCTTCACTTCGCGCTCTTGAGTAGCTTCTCGGGATGGTTCCTCTTACTGTACATGGACGTACTATACATAAGTATAAGTTGGGTTGTGACATTTCTTCCCCTCTAAAATTTAGGCTTCGTCCCGAAGCTGGTCAGTTGTAAACAAGTGCGGGTATTGCTTCATCATAGTTTCTTCTATTTCCTAGGTTGCCTCTTCTACCTTATGATTTCTCCACAATACCTTAACCAGAGGAATTTTCTTATTTCTCAATTCTTTAACCTCTCGTGCCAAAATCTTCACTGGCTTCTCTTCATAAGTCAAGTCGGGCTAGACCTCGATATCTTGTGTCTTGATGACATGTGCAGGGTCTGAACGATATCGTCGTAACATCGAAACATGAAAAACATTATGTATCCTGTCCAGTTCGGGTGGTAGGGCTAGCCGATAAGCTACTGGGCCTATACGTTCGATGACTTCGTACGGTCCAATGAATCTGGAACTTAACTTGCCTTTTTGCTTAAATCTCAGTACTTTCATCCATGGATAAACTTTAAGGAAAACTTTGTCCCCTACTGCAAATTCTATGTCTTTTCGTTTCAGGTCTGCGTACGACTTCGGTCTATCTGATGCAACCTTTAGTCTGTCTCGAATGATGTCAACTTTCTCCTGAGTCTCCTTCACAATGTCGGGTCCAAGAACTTTTTCCTCACTTAGTTCTGTCCAACATACTGGCGTTCTGCACTTTCTTCCGTACAATGCTTCATAGGGTGCCATCTGTATGCTGGATTGGTAGCTGTTGTTATATGCGAATTCCATTAGGCTTAGGTACTTATCCCAGCTGCCTTTAAACTCCATAACACACGCTCTCAACATGTCCTCCAAAATCTGAATTACTCTTTCAGATTGCCCATCCGTTTGAGGATGGAAAGCAGTGCTATAGCTTGCTTGGGTTCCGAGGGCCGTTTGGAGCTTTCTCCAAAAGTTCGAAGTGAACCGTGGATCTCTGTCCTAAATAATAGATGTCGGGACTCCATGCAATCGAACAATCTCTTTAACGTATATTTCTGCCAACTTATCCGTTGAGTAGTCCATTCGCACAGGCAGAAAATAAGCTGACTTAGTTAATCGATCGACAATTACCCATACAGCGTCATGTTTATCTCTCGTCATTGGCAGTCCTGTGACGAAATCCATAGTGATGCGATCCGATTTCCATGTCGGAATTGTAATTGGCTGTAATAGTCCTGATGGCACTTGATGTTCTGCTTTCACTTGCTGGCATGTCAAACACTTGGTTATGAAATCTACGATGTTTCTCTTTATTCCTGGCCACAAATAGAATTTCTTCAAGTCTTGGTACATTTTTGTAGCCCCTGGGTGCATTGCTTAAGGGCTACTGTGGGCTTCCTGAAGAATCTTCTTCTTTATATCTCCTGTTGCCGGTATTACTGTCCGACTTTCGTAATATAAATTGTCGTCTCTTGAAATTTGAAACTTTGTACTTTTTCCTTCTTGTACTTGCTTGATCCATTTTTGGACTTGTTTATCTTTTTTTTGTGCTTGGTGAATTTCCTAAAAAAAGCGTGGGTTGTGTTTGCATTTCTGCTAGTAGTGCTCCTTCTTATGTTGGTCTCAAACTGATCCTCATAGCACTTAAGGCTTGCATTGATTTCCCACTAAGTGCGTCGGCCACGACGTTCGCCTTTCCTGGATGATAGTTTATGACATAGTCATAATTTTCCAAAATTTGGATCCATTTCCTTTGTCGCATTTTGAGGTCCTTTTGTGTTGGCAGATGCTTCAAGCTTTTGTGATCCGTATAAATGTAGCATTTTTCTCCATACAGGTAATGTCTCCATGTCTTGAATGCCAATACAATAGCCGCCAATTCTAAATCGTGTGTTGGATAATTCTTCTCATATGGTTTAAGTTGCCGGGAAACATACGCGACCACTTTACCTTCTTGCATGAGTAGACAACCTAGGCCAATGTGCGATGCATCACTGTATATCACAAAGTCCTTATCGGACACTGGTTGCATGAGTATCGGGGCATTTGTTAGCTTTTCTTTCAGTTTTTTGAAGCTTCTTTGACATTCATCTATCCACTGAAATCTAGCATTCTTCTGAAGCAACTTGGTCATTGGGGCGGTGATAATGGAAAATCCTTTCACAAATCGTCGATAGTATCCTGCCAATCCTAGGAAACTTCTCACTTCTGTTACTATCCTTGGCTATTTCCAATCCAAAATAGCTTATATTTTCTTAGGATCCACTCTGATGCCCTCAGCAGATACAATGTGTCCCAAGAATGTCACTTCTTCTAGCAAAAATTCACACTTACTGAGCTTGGCATATAGTTGTTTTTCTCTCAATGTTTGCAATACAATGCGGAGGTGTCGATCATGCTCTTCTTTGTTCTTTGAATAAACAAGAATGTCGTCTATAAACACCACTACGAATTGGTCGAGGTACGGATGGAAAATTCGATTCATCAAATCCATAAATACTGCTGGTGCGTTTGTAAGCCCAAAAGGCATTACAAGAAACTCATAATGTCCGTACCGAGTTTTGAAAGCAGTCTTTGGAATGTCCTCCTCCTTAATTGGTAGCTGATGGTATCCCGATCGGAGATCTATCTTTGAAAATACACTGGCTCCTTTGAGTTGATCGAATAAATCGTCAATGCGTGGTAGTGGATACTTGTTCTTGATTGTGAGCTTGTTCAACTGTCGATAATCCACGCATAGCCTTAAGGATCCATCCTTCTTCTTGATGAAAAGCACCGGTGCGCCCCATGGTGAAACGCTTGGTCGTATAAAGCCTTTGTCGAGTAGCTCTTGTAATTGCGTCTTCAATTCCTTGAGTTCCGCTGGCGCCATTCGGTATGGGGCAATCGACACTAGTGCAGCTCCCGGATAAACATTTATGGTGAATTCCACTTCTCTCTTAGGTGGTAGTCCAGGTAGCTCATCTGGGAAAACATCGGGAAAATCACTCACCGTCGGTATGTCTTGGATCTTAGTAGCGTCTTTCTTTGCTTCCATTGCGCTTACTAGATATGCCTCGCATCCCTTTTGTATTAGCTTCCTTGCCGTCACTGCCGATATTACGTTGTTCAAATAGTCGCCTCTTTTTCCGACTACTGTCATGTTGTCCCAAGATGGCAACCCAGAGGGGGGGGGGGATTGAATTGGTTTCCTCAAGAAATAATGACAATTTAAAAAACTCAACAAAAAAGAAATGCGGAATAGAGAAATGGTTGAGTAATGAAAGAAAGAAAGAACACGCAAGATTTATAGTGGTTCGGATTTACTTCAATCCTACATCCACTTCCTTAACAACTTGTTAAGGTTCCACTACTCTTGAAGTTTTTACAAGCTCACTTCCAACTTTGGTGTTTTCACAAGTTCACACCTAACTTGACAAGTTTTTTGCTAAGGCTTACACTCAAGAACCTTTGAAGGAGTTTTTAAGGCTCACTCTCAAAACCTAAACAAGAGTTTTACAAGGCTTACTCTCACAACCTAAGTGTTTTCCAAGCTTACACTCAAACTTATACAATGGTGTTTTCAATGCTTACACCTAACATTCATTACAATTCAAATGTAAGTTTAAGTAAAAGAAAGTTTGTTGCTTGGCTATGAAATTCTTTTTTCTCACTTCTCATTTACTCTTTTTCTTATAGAAGCAATGTATTTATAGCCAATGTGGTCTTACTAGCCGTTATTGATAGTGAGAATAAAGTCTTGGCAGTTTAGACCTTCTTCAGTAAACTGTCCGAAGCATTTAGCGGTCATCCTTCATATAAGGATGGTCGCGCTAATGTCATATGCGGTCGTCCTTGGACAAGGTACGGTCACTGAATTTAAATATGCTTCAATGGTCGAATTTGAGTGCTCTGCAGCAGGAATCTTGCCCATGCTGTGGTTGTCGGGATGTTCGCGCATGTCAAAGGTGCGGTCGCCCTTTTTGAATGTTGAAGTGGGTTTATAACGGTCATCACACATGGCATTCTTTGACTGGGCAAAAATGATGTCCGCCTAAATATGAATTTCGCGGTCTCCCTAGGTGACATCTCGCAGTCGAGTTGAGATACTCGCGTCGAACTTCTGGACGCACCTGAGGATGCGAACACTAATGTCTCTTTAAGCAAATTTCTCCTGAATTTGCAGAGCGATCGCGAATACTAACGGGCGGTCGCTAAAGTGATAAGCGAGGCCATATCCTTCGCCATTCTTGTCACCGCGAACCTTACTGTGATTAGGATGATTTGGGTTCCTTGTGTGGCGGTCATCTATAACTTGGGATAGTCGCTCTTCTTTAAGTGCGGTCACGATGGAGGTCGAGTTTCTAACCGCGAAACCTACTGTGATAAGGTTTCATCCTTTGATTGAATGGTGTGGTCGTATTCAGGTCTCGTGCGACCACTATAAATGTTCTGTTCAGCTTTATTTGGAGCAACCTAAGCCTGCAACAAGAGTCTTCAAACACATGTTAAATAGATCATTCAATTTGAGTTGTCAAGGATCAAAATTGAGATCATTTGTCTAACATGTCACTTCCTCTCCGCGAGGGGTATGGAGCGTCACTCTTTTCTTCTCACAATCAACTATTGCTTTATGCTTTGCTAACCAGTTCATTCCTAAAATTACGTCAAATTCCCGAAATGGTAATTCCATCAAATTTCCAGAAATACGTTTTCGTGTATCTCTATAGGGCATTCTTTGATTACTTTGTTCGTAACTACTTCATCTCCTATAGGGTTTGTAACTAGTATACCGGGCTTGACATATTCTACTGGTAATCCTTCTAAATTCTCACTATGCATGTATATGTACGAATATGTGGATCCGGGATCAATTAAAGCATGTACAGGTTTGCTGAACATATAAAACGTACCAACAATGACTTCCGGTGCTTCTTCTTCGTCTCGAGTTCTCATTGCATATACCCTTGCTGGTGCACTTGTACTAGGCTGGTTAATAGTCTCTGATTGTGCCCTTTGAAAGTTTGGATTACCTCCTCTTCTTCTGCCTTGGCCTCTGCCAAAGGTAGGCTGTGACCTCTCCATTGGTGCAGGAGTATTCATCTGTATTTTAGGGCAGTTCACCTTTATATGGTCTGGTGCTCCACATTCCCAGCATCATTCAGTTAAATACCAACATTTGCCTCCATGTCTTCGTCTGCAATGCTCACATAGAGGAAAAGTTTATCCTTCAAAACACGTGTTTCTTCCAAATCCTCCACTAATTCCTGGATTGTTACTTCTTCCTCTGCCTCTACTTAATCCTCTTCCGAAGCCTCTTCCAAACGAACCTAGTGCACTGGCTACAGATGTTTGATAACTCATACCTCGGCTTGACCTCTGATTCTAAAATCGCCGGCCTTGTTGCATAGAACTACTTCCTCCCCTGAATCTCTTTCGGGCTTGCTGAGGTCCTCCCGGGCCTCGAGTTTGCGTCCTTTTTTGCTGCATGCGCTGATGCCTATTCCTCTCATCCACTTGTACTTTCTTAAAGTCCAAATCCTTTGCAGCAAGCTTGGAAAATTTTGATATATCTATGGTTACCAATTGCACTTTGATTTCATTGTTTAATCCTTCTAAGAATCTGTGGCATCTTTCCTATTCTGTTTCTATCATTCTCCTCGCGTACTTACTAAGATGAGTGAAC
The DNA here is from genome assembly GCA_947685225.1 of Garcia nutans. Classification (NCBI taxonomy): domain Eukaryota; kingdom Viridiplantae; phylum Streptophyta; class Magnoliopsida; order Malpighiales; family Euphorbiaceae; genus Garcia; species Garcia nutans. Next base: position 9,652,876 of record CANTUV010000013.1, read on the forward strand.
TCTTTTTCATACTCGGATACCATCATTCTTCCTTGCTTTAAGTACGTGAATTCATTCCTTTTTGCATTTAAGTACGCCTCGGTGATATATCTCTTCTTACACTCGGTTTGGAAAAATTCCCATGTCTGCTGTTCTGGTGGCATGCGCTGTTGTGTAGTCTCCCACCAAATGTACACTTCTTCAACCAAAAGAGACGTGGCATAAATAAATCTTTCCTTTGGCATGCACCTTAATTGATCCAACGCTTTGATGGTACTATCTAACCAGTATTCCGCTTCCTCATATCCTTCTTCCCTAATGGCTTAAATTCCTTAGCCCCATACTTCCTTAATTTCTCAATTGGGGGACATTCCTGCCATTTGTTGAAATGCTGCTGCCATCTATTGTAAATAAGCATCGGGGCCTTCCGCGGCCACCACTGCTGGTTGTGGCATAGTTCTAAGACTCTCCTCTACATTCGTAGGCACGGAGGCACGTGACTCGACCTCCTCGTCTACGGCTCTCTGTGATTCAACTTCTTGTGACATTCTACAATCATATACGTGTATATCATAATAACGTTAGCAGCTGGTTTGGCTTGGCATATTAAATTTCCTATATGGCATGTACATAGATAAATTCCAATCATAATTTCATATCATACACTTAATATAAACATAACCTTATTTATTCACATAATCGCGTTTTCATACATATTTAACATACATCATCACATACTCCTACTTATGGCCTATTTTACATCTATGTACTGCAAAATGGCCTATTTTAGTTTGTTACTTGTCCGGCCTATTTACATTTATTTACAACAAAATGGCCTATCTACTGTTGCATTTTTATCCGCCTATATACATAACCAAAGGGGTAGCAAAATCATCAGCCCATCACAGCTCAATAAGTAGGAGCTCGGGGAGAGGTAGCACTATCTGAAGCAAGCTCCATCGGATCCGGATCTACCTCGTTAGACTGAACTCTAGGAAGGTTACGAGGGAGTTTGTCCATTCTATCCTGTAACATCTCTACCCTTCCTTGCAAGGTCCTAGCCAAACGATTCACATTCTCAAGCTCTACTGTAGTTTGCCTCTTATCCACTTGTAACGCCCTAACATCTTCCATCAAGAGCCTACTATTATCCAGGGCTAACACTAAGTCTTCCCGGTCCTGGAGTCTTGTGTTTCAACTGATCTATTACTTCCTCTTGCTCCTCCTGTTTCCCTTTCATTCTAACTAATTCTTTTTTTAACTCTGCTATTTCTCGCTCTCTGGCTTCCATTTTAATTTTCTGGTGCAGATTCTCCTTCCCCAATTCAAAAAGCTTCTTATCTATGGCTTGTTTCTCACTTGTGCTGGCCCGAGAATAAGGTTTAGGACCTAAAGCCAATTTAGCTGGTTGCTTCGAATCACTCATCCTCACTCCTGTTCTCAATACCACAATATCACTAATAAGCATCATAAACATACATATCAGCTTATTAAAATTCCCTTCCTAAACCTATGTGTCATGCATTCACAGTTTAATTCAACTAACTACCCAGAATCGACTAAACCAATGCTATGATACCACCAAATGTAACACCCCATCTTAGCTTATGTTCATAGACCAAGATGGAATGTTATTTTGTGATATTCGAGTCTTGGTTCTATACTTAGTCAATTTATAATACACATTTTATAAAAATTTTGCTGGAGTTTCCCCTATAATTGGTGGTCCCAAGTGTCGCCAAAACTGATTTTTTTTTAATTTTTTTTAAACATTTTTTTTCTCAACCAATCAATCTCAAACACTTCTATAGTCGACCTCCTTATATCCTCCACCAAAACCTGGATTAAAATTTCACACTTCTACACACACATCCATACACACTAATTCATACCAACATACAGTAATTAATATACTTAGAACGCGTACTTTGGTCTTTTACTAGTCATACATACAATTCTTAGTTTACGCTAACATATGTACATGCCATTCTAGTTATATTACTTATAATAAATTTCTACCCGAAAAGTTGCCAACACCAGCTGCTCAGGACACTGCAGAAAGCAGCTTCTCGCTCAACCTACGAGTTTAGAAAAGAAAACTAAACTCGCTAAGCGTTTGCTTAGTGGGTACTTAAATCATTGCATTAAATAAATAATTTAAAAGAGTAATTAAAAACATACATTTGAATACTTTAAATAAATGAATAAGATCTAAACATAATGATAAAAGATTAAATCTCATATTCTGAATTTTGAAATTACTCATTTTGCTTTTATCAATTTAGGTGCTCTACTGGTTTAAAAGAACGTTAGTGGATAAGGAAGGGTCATGATAAACATATCTCGTCATGATCATATGTCATTATCTTTCATCATAATTCTTGCACATGTGCTAATGGCCATTATCATTGAATCATTGAACATGTCATTGTAATCATCGGCATTCAGCCGGAATATCATATCATGTCATAAACAGTACTGTAGTAATAGTATGATGCATCATATCCTTATCTCAAGGGTTTTGACATACCAAGAAGAGCATAAATAATTTCTTAATTGATGTGGTCATGATATTCAATAAGTCATGATTTTTCCATAATGCATATATTACACGGATAACTTCTCATGATGCCTTTCTGATTATTCCAAACCCCTTTTGTGTCATTTTAAATGATATAACATCAATATATATCATAATATTTAAGTTTTAACACATTTAGAAAAATGACCAAATGAATAGTAACGCGGTGCGTAAAATCGGCGACGCAATGGCGCACGACTACTACATGATAAAATCTGTTTTTACTGCTAAAAATCAGTCAACTTTAGCAACAGTTTTGACCAAGTAAACAAACTTATTTTTGGCTGAAATTTTGTAGGAAAACCCCTTCATATGTTAACTAAATGCATGTAAAATTTCGTCAAAAAATTCCTTCGTTTCCCCCTCAACGGACTGCCCAAAATGAAAGCTGCAGAATGGTGCCCACAAGGGACCATTCGGCCCAACATTCAAAACTTGAGGGGAATTCATTTTTTTTTGCAAAATTGAGTTTTAGACTCCTTTTGTGATATTATGGAAGGACTAAAGGTCCCTCTTTCAAAAATCAAACCAAAGAGATGACTAAAAGTTAGTCAAAGTTTATGGACAATTAACACAAATTGGGCTAGTTTGTTTTATTTTTTTTTTCTCTTCACCATCAATTAACTACAAATGACTAGAAGGCACTTTCCCACATATTTACCACACATAATAACATCATTTCAAAGCCATTTCAAAAGTCCCATAATGCAAAATATGTGAATTAATTGAAAAGGGCAATGATTTAAGTACCAAACCTTAATTCATTTCACTTGTTTCTAGTTCTTTTATGCCTTCTTTGCTTCCTCCTCTCTCACTCATTGATTTTCTATAATTTTCATAAAATTCATGTCAAGAACATAATAAAATTTAAGTGCTTCATGCCTTATTTTGCTAACTAATACTACTAGTCATCCTTTTTATCATTAATCTTATGTGTGCAAATCATCTCTTTCACTTTCTCTTCAACTTCTTAAATTTTCTATAATCATCATCTTTATTCTTTCATTTGTATCTTGCAAATAATATAACCAATGAAAGAAATAAGACCATAGATGAATTTCCTTACCTTGGAATTGGTAACTTTCTTCTAAACTTTCACCTAGAAACTTGGAAATTCCTTGAATTTTTTTTTGGAGGCCACGGCCTTTGCTTGGAGAAGGAGAAGGTGATTTGGCTTTTTGTATTCTAGAGATTTCAAGAACATGGATTATATATGTACACTTTTGTACATATAAATTTATTTCCTTTTTTTTATGGATGGGATTTTGCCAAAACAAAAGGCTAAATGAATAAGATTGCAACATGTGTCCTTCTTTGCCTTTTTATCATTTGGATGGGATTTTGCCAAAACAAAAGGTTAAATGGATAAGATTGCAACATGTGTCCCTCTTTGCCTTTTTATCATTTGGTCCTTGACTTTTAGTCTATGTTCTTTCAGACCGAGCAATTTCATGATGTATAAAATATACCATTGTGCTCCTTTCGACCCCTAGTCCTCATTTCTAATATTTATTCTTGATTCCCAGTCAATTTATAAAAATTACACTTATGCCCTTGACTTTCGTAAGAATTCCCTTTAGGTTCTTATGTGATTCGGGTCTCCTCTCGAGTCCGTTCATTACTATCGATCATTGTGGGATCCTCCCGCTTGCTTCTGGTACCTTTATATGCCTTGTTTTCCTGTGTATAAATTATTATTGCATATTGATGAACATACCCTTGGTCAAAAATCCACTATATCTCCCAAACCGTGCATTTCCGGGAAAAACCGTGGCTTTCCGTTGCGACCCAATTTCCCTCTACTTTTCATCCTTAGGGTTTGTTATAGGCACTATTAAGGACTTCCGGAATGACTTTTGATAATTACAGCCACCTTTACAAAACTTTACAATCTTTTCAAATAGGTCCTTTCAGTTCTACAGAACTTCCCTTCTCTTCGCGCTCTTGAGTAGCTTCTCGGGATGGTTCCTCTTACTGTACATGGACGTACTGTACATATGTATAAGTTGGGTCATGACATTGGTTGAATGGATTAAAACCTAATTAATGGGAATTATCATGGATTGATTTCCATTTTCAAAAATAGAACTATTGGTTGAAATGTCCGAGAGAATTATTCGAAAACAAGATGTCCCATGTTGGTATTTTGTTAACCACATACCTAGGAAAATAGACCCGCCATTCGTCTGCGGATGTTATAAGGTTGGAAGGAACGTCTTAATTATCTTTCTTTGTTGATTGTTCGTGAATACATGCATACATTTGCATCTCATATCATTGATCCTTTCTGGCTCACAGCCCTGGATTATGAAAGTTCAAAAGCTTACGATAATCCGACATACGCCGGAGATGAAGTATCTAGCAACGACTCAATCACTTGCTCACCAAAAATAATGGATCCTAAACAAATTCAAAGAATGGTGGATGATGCCCTCAATGCCAAGATGGAAGAAATAAAAGAGGCCATGGCCAAGACCATAAAGAATCAACTAGCTGCAATTTTAGGAAACAATGCCGAAGCATCTGCTAGCACCAAGAAAGTCAAGGGGAAGGCTAAAATTGATGAAGTAGCTTTTGATGATGATAAGGTCATCATTGATGATGATGATTGGGCTCAATACTTCCAAGATGTTCAAGAGAAGAAGAAAGAATTGAAGGTTGCTGAGAAAGCAACTATTCAAAAGATTGAGACATCCGATGTTGAAAAGATGATTGCTAATTTAGAAAAGAAATTTGAGAAGAAGCTGAAAACCAAAGAGATGTCTGAGATCGACAAACTATTTGAACAAGATGAAGAGGTCCCTTATAAATTCAAGATGCCTTCCTTTGCTAAGTACAATGGCACCGAAAATCCTCATCTTCATGTGAAGCAGTATATCACTGCCATGCAATCTGCCCGAGCTACTAAGGCTCAAACCCTAAGGTACTTCATGCTCTCATTGGACCCTGTTGTCCAAATTGGTTCAATACATTAGATGAAGGAACACAAAAGAGTTGGGATCTACTTTACAAAGCCTTCATCCAACAATATGGATATAATGTTGAGTTGGAAGTTACCTTAATGGAAGTGGAGTCCATTAGGCAAAGGCCGAATGAGAATTTTATAGATTATGTCAAGAGATGGAGAAACAAGGCCGCTTTACTCAAGAAGAGGCCAGATGAATCTGATCAGACAAGGATGATTGTGAGAGGGGTTTTTAGTAAGCTGCAAAAGAAAGGGTTGTTGCAACCGTTAGCTCCTCTACCACTGCATAAACCATTGCCACCAAACTTCAATGCCGAGGCCTTCTATCAATTTCATCAAATGCAAGGGCATGAAACAGATAAATGTGCTCATCTAAGGCATAAGATCCAAGACCTAATCGATAATGGCAAATTACCCGAGCTGGATAAGCCCAATACCAAGAACAACCCTTTGCCTAAATTTGGAAGTGTGCCACCACCAGCAACCTTCATGGTGGGAAAAGGATTGGAAGAAGATTTTGTTTTATCATCCTTTCAAGATGGAAAATATTGAAGATGTGAAGGGAAAAGAAGCTTAAACTCAACGAACTTTCCTTAGCTTGAATGTTGCTTTTCAATTTTACATTCTTTAATATTTAAATTGGAACAATCTTGTTTTTTTTAAGTTGCTTGAATAAATTACTTTCATCAAAAATCTTGTTGGTCTTTGTTCATTTTGGTGCTCAACCAATGAGGAATCTAGCTTGATAATTCATGAATTAATATATTTATGCATCATGACTTGAATGACTTTACTAGATAAGGGAATTGCTCTATAACATTAAGTTGTGTATGCTTACTTAGAGAGGGCTCCTGCATAATTATCTTTGTCTAGGTCCTAGTCAGTCTTAGAACATGCTTTGACAAACTTTTGAGGCGAAATTAAACTCTTCTTATTTAAGGGAGAGATGATCTAGGCATTGTTTGGTTAGCCAACAACTAGTATCCACCCTATTAAATATCAATCCCTCGTTGTCCCTTTGAGCCTTCATAAAATTTTAGCTTTCTTTTCATTGGCTTAAGAACCCCAATAATCTACCCTGAGCTGTCGTGATACTTTTGACAAGTCTTATGATCGCTAAGATGAAGGGGCAAGAAGATCAAAGAAAGAAATAAATATCATGAAGATAGTTGAAGTTCTTAAGACCATAAGAGTGGTTGAAGTTCTCAATACCATAAGGGTAGTTGAAGTTTTTCTAATATCTCCAATATATCAGGACAACATCAGAGTAACAAATGATTTATCCCTGTTAAAGAAGATTTATGTTACTCCACTTATCCATTATTGGAAGGCCAAGTTATCACAAACAAGACAACTCTTTTAGAGCTATAACAAAAAAAAGGAAAAAAAAGAAAATAAAAAATAACAATAAGAGAAAACAACAAGAAAATAAAACCTAAAAAGGTGGTTCAGAAAGCCAACTGAGTTCTCTTTTACCTAAAGCAGCAAAAGGCTTCCATTTACTTCATAAGGACGGATTGACTTGAATTGGTCCAACCCAACCAAAGATTCGATCAAAATCAAAGGAAAAGGAGAAAGACCATCCAGTTCTTGAAAGTTCTGTACCCGATAGTCCTACAAGAAAGAAGGACAAAATGATAAGAGAAAGGGAAGAGTAAGGAAGAGAAAGAAAAGGGAAGAGTAAGAAAAATAAAGAGGAAAGAAAAGGGAAAAGAAGGAAAGAAACGAATTTGGGTAACAAACTTTTTGCAAGGGCAAAGACAGTCCTAATCAAGATCCATACTAATATCAAGATTATAGAAGGAATTTGGAGTCTAGCAAGATTACCTCCAAGCCGCCTAAAGTTCCAACAAGAAATTTATAATGTGAAGTTTTGTCCATTGTGTCACATATGCTCCAGCTTACAAATCGCCTTCATTTAAACTCGTGTCCTTTATAGACCCCATGTCAAGCCTATTAATGACCTATTGATCTTTCTTGGTAGGTAGAGTCTATTAGTGGAGATAGTTTGAATAAGCATGCATATGAGATAGACAATATTTAAACTCAAATGAGACCTTTGGCCGAGTAATGTGTATGTGCCTATTTGAAGTGCAACAGTTCTTGCTTAAATAGAAATAATTCCTGAGTTTAGTACGGTAACTAGGGTTGTCATGTTATAGATATGTTAATTTGGAAAATCGAGTTCTGAGGTACATTGACATTGATTTGGCAAAGCCAGCATTTGATTTCAAAATAAAAATTCAAAAAAAATATAAAAAATAATAAATAAAAATAAAAATAAATAAATTTTTTTTTCATACAAAGCCTTCAAGCTAAGGAGAGTATGTTGAATTGTTGAATCTCCAAAGGACAGATAGGGCAAAGGAAATGATTATTGGCAAAGTTATGAAGAAACTACCGACTGACATACTGAAATATAGTTTGAAATAGATGCATCCCTGACTCTGCTGCTTAGGGTCTCCACCACTCATGTTTTCATCATCTTGAAGATAAAAGCCAAATGCAAAGTTTTTGATCATTCCAATGCGAGACTTGAACAAGAGTCAAAAAGGAACCAATGAGAACACTTTTGCTAATCACCTCGGTCTGTGAGTCGATGGAACGATTGTAAGTATTATTCATGCATATCATGCATACATGAGCATATTACATCGCACTTTCTTGTCTCAATGAACAACAAACACCCTGCGAATTAAAGAATCAAAAGAAGATATTGAATCAAGGGGGGCATGGAAAGCCTATTCGCTTGTGGAAGCCCCAGTCACTTTGCAAAGAGAAGAAATGCGTGCTTATGCAAAGAACTAGACAAGAAAAACATCAATCAAAGCTTGCATAAAAGAAAAAAAATCCTTGGGGAGGCAAGGAGAGGATATAAGATCCAATCAAAATTGGAAAAAAAAAGAAGGAAAAGTAGTTGCAAGAAAAAAGTGGTTAAAGTGCAAAACTCCCTTGGAAGATCAAAACAAGGAAAGAAGAACATGGATCAAACAAGACATGGCCAAGCCAAATCAAGCTTGGTCGTGTCACCTCAAAGGAAATTTTGGCAGAACATGACACGGGCAGGAGACACATCCAAGCCACTGGCCATGTCTCACCTAAAGGGCAAAGCCAAAAAGACCAAGCAAAGAGAGAAAAGAAGCAGTAGGTGACACTGGCAGGCGACACGGCCAAGCCCATAAGCTTGGCCGTGTCCCATCCTAAGCCAAGAACAAAGAAGAACCAAAGAAAAACATAGAAGCTGACACACCCAGGAGACACGGCCAAGCCACTGGCCGTATCACTCCCATCTTCAAAGAACAAAGAAGACCCAATCTCCAAGGATGAAGATCCATTTTCAAGGTTGAAGACCCAATCTCCAAGGATGAAGATCCATTTACAAGGGTAAAGACCCGATCTCAATGGATGAAGATCCATTTACAAGGGTGAAGACCCAATCCCCAAGGATGAAGATCCATTTTCAAGGGTGAAGACCCGAAGTCTAAAGGATGAAGATCCATTTTCAAGGGTGAAGACCTGATCTCAAAGAAGGAAATCCATTTTCAAAGGTAAAGATCTATTTTGAGGCTAAAGAACCATAATGCATAGAACGGCTGGAGCAGTCAGACTTCTCACCTAAAAGGTTAGTCAAACTCATTCTCGGGTCCAAGTACCCAATCTCGGGTCCAAATACTCAAATCAAATTTAAATCTCGGATCCAAGTACCCAAATCTGATTCAGGATAGAGTATCCAAATCCAGTTAGGATTGAGTATCCAAATCCAGTTTAGGATCGAGTATCCGAATCCAGTTTAGGATCGAGTATCCCAATCCAGATTAGGATCGAGTATCCAAATCTAGTTAGGATCGAGTATCCCAATCCACTTTAGGATCGAGTATCCAAATTCAGTTAGGATCAAGTATCCCAATCCAATTTAGGATCGAGTATCCAAATCCAGTTAGGATCGAGTATCCCAATCCATTTTAGGATCGAGTATCCAAACCTTTCTGGTCCAGAACCCAAAATGCCCTTAGGTCCATAACCTAGAATTATTCTTGAGTCCAAAACTCGAACCGAGTCCAGAACCCAAATTTTCCTTAGCTCCAAAACCTAGAATCATCCTTGAGTCCAGAACTCGAACCGGGTCCAGAACCCAAATTTTCCTTAGGTCGAGAACCTAGAATTATCCTTGAGTCAAGAACTCGAACCGGGTCCAGAACCCAAATCTTCCTTAGGTCTAGAACCTAGAATTTATCTTTGAGTCTAGAACTAAAACCAGGTCCAGAACCCAAAACCTCAACCATCTCAAAAATTAAGTCTTATTGCTTTTCACTCTCTTTCACTAAAGTTTCAGATCATTCAAGTAGGGGGCAAACTGTAGACCCTAAAGTTTTGACCCAGTCCGGCCAATATGTTTTATTTAGTCCAAAATGATTTTTGTTGTCTAATTGGTCCAAAATAATTTTTGTTAAAAAATTTTTGCTTTAGTATCTAATTTTTATTAATAAAAAATAAAAATAAACAAATAAAAGTAAAAAAATAAAAATCGGCGTTGGAAAAATCGGTGACAAAAAATCATCGCACGGGCCTGTGGGCATTTCACCCGCAAAAGTTGCCTGCGGACGACGCCCGCTTCTCGCCTGCGGTAGATTTTTTTCGCCAGCGCATTTTTTCCTGCGGCAATTTTTTCGGCAGCGCAATTTTTCCGACGTAAATTTTTTGAAACCTAATTCAATTAGGTTTCGGTTTCCTTTTCTTATGAATATTACTTGCCATGATTAATTAGGAATAAACCATATGAAACCTCTATAAATAAGGACCAAAGGCAATGAAATAAAGGGAGGCCGAAAGGGAAAAAATTGGACGGTAGGAGGGAAATCCAAATCCGTGAAGGAAAATCTTGAATTCAATTTATTTTTAAAGTAGCAGAAACACTATTTAAGGAATTGAAAAAGGCAAAAAGGCTTGTCTTTGGAGCTTGTTCATCCAAGAAGCAATTTTGGTGCAACTTACAAAATAAGGTATGAAATTCTAATTTCTTTATATTTTACACAGTAGCATAAACTAATAAATGATGTCTTTTAATTCAATAACCCTAAAACATTAATTCCCTTTGTTCCACAGTTAAAAACACTAATATTTACTTTATTTTCCAAAAAGACATAAAATTGTTATTTTTACCTCTTCAGAAACTTAAAACCTTAATTGAACATGTTTTTCAACAAAACCAAAATGTGATTCTGTTTCCTTCCAAAAGCTTTAAAAATATCTTTTCTGTTTATGTAAACTTCAAATCACTTTTTTTAAACTTATAAAACCTCATGAAATCATCAAATTATTTTTCCAAATCCTAAAATCAACAAATCACCCGAAACCCTAAAATCACAAGCCTAAAAACCTAATTCAACTCCAAAACCTAAAATAATGAATCCTAACCTCCTTTAAAACTTTAAACCTTAATTTTTTCTAAACCCTAATCCTTTAAAATTTTAAAAACCATAAAAAAATAAATACATTAATTTTACACAGTAGCTTAAAAACACAATGAATAATCGTAACCCACAAATCAAAAGTATTTCAAAGTGTTCAAACCCTAGTTTCATGATTTCACCATTCAAATATTAATTTAGTTAATCAAAGAGTCTTACCAACCTTTCAAAACATAAAACCTTAATCTATTTTAATTCCATAAAAAAGTCACAGTAGCTTAATTTTATGAATTCCAAAACCTTAACACATGAGATAAAGAACACTAAATGGAAACAGTAGCTATAATTTGGATTTTTATTTACGTTATTCAATTCCATATTTGATCATGCTTGGTTTTATTTCTTATGCCTTAATTTATTTAAATTCAATGCTTGGTTTATTTTATTTATCATGGATGGATGTTTACTTTTTATTGAATTTTGGCACCTTTGATGAATGATTTATTTATTATGAATGGTTATTTACTTGTATCAATTTATTTAGATTTCTAAATGTTGTAAGAGGTATGTTTCCACTTGATGGGTACCTCATTAGTTAAACATCATGTAATTTATTTTAGAACCTATGTAAAGGGCATGTTTCTACCTTTCGGTGGGTGTCCTATCTAGGCATGTGATGTAAGGACATGTTTCCATCTTCGGATGGGTGTCCATTTATTTGTTTTGTTTTGTTTGGACATTGTTTTGATTTTTAATATATCGATGCTTTATTTTAATTATTGTGTAATATGGATAATATTGTTATATTTAAGAATTTTATAATATTAAGACCTGTAAAGGAGGTCGGTTCCAATGAACCGGGCATTGTAGGGGTGCTGGGTCATTTCTCACCTTCCCCATACGTACCTAACTTTGCGAACCCATTAGGGGGTTGGGGATTCCTTATGAATCGAGTCATCCACCACTTTCTTTTTCCCAGCCCGTCCGGGTGGCGACTCTATTTTCTCGGGACTTAGGTCCGTGTTCTCTAAGGTCCCGAGCCTAAACAGTGCCGAAGTCGCAAGAACCATTCCACCGGGAGTAGGGGCAAAAATCCCCGCTCACACTAGGATTAAATACAATCCCCGTTCAATTCACTTCTCCTTAATGCCTATACACAATGTGATTAAATACAATCATTTAATATCACATTTTAAGGCATTTCCAACATTAAACCCTAATTAAACATCACTCTTATACAAATTCCAAAAATTTAGCCTTTCCTTACTTTAACATTAGAATTCCATTCTATTCCATTTAAATTAGTGTTTTAAGTTTATTTATATTTTTAAAAACATATTTTAACATGTTTCATTCATACACATTACTTAAATACTCACTCTTATTCAAAATCATAAAATGGCATAACCTTCACCAATGAAGGTTTTTCATTCTAATCTATTCCAATTATTAATCTAAGCTTATTTCCTTTGCTAATACCATGAATTAACATGATTTAATCTTTAAAATTCAACAATTCACCATTCTTTAAAAACTCCCTTTTTAAAACCCTAAACTCTACACTACCTCATCCAAACTCTAACCAAACTTAACCAAATCTACCATTGGACTTTAAAATCCTTCTTTATGCATCAAAACAACACATTTGGAATCAATTTGCACAATTAAAACACATGATTCCATGAATCCAAATTTTCCATAACCCTAAATTCTCTCTCTTCACCCAACTCATCCCAAACTTAATCCTTTCTTCCATTTAACTTGAAAATCATTAATAATTAATCAAAATAGCTTCATTAATACCCAATTAAACAATTAAATCATTTTAATAGAAAACTTCACAATCCACATATTCATAGTTTTCCTAGAAATTTAAAAATTAAGGAAGAAAGCTTACTTGTTAGAAAATCACCAAAACTCCACTTAGTTCCTTAAAATCTCTTCAATCTTAGGTAGCTTGGAAGAAAAGAAGATCTCTCTTTATCTCTAATGGTGTCACATTTTTTTTTTTTGAGGAAGAAGAAGAAGAAGGAAGAAGGCTAATTTTATTTTTTCTCTTTCTTTCCACTTAAAAAAAATATGACCATATATAAATATTATTTTATTTTAATAAATAATTAATTATTTAATTATTTTAAAACCCCAAATTACCTCTTCCAACCAAAAATAATTTATTTTTAATTTATTTAAATAATTTTCAGTTTATAAGGTATAATTACCATTTTACCCTTAGACTTTTGACTTTTCTTTTAAAAGAGTTGACTAATGTATATGTTAAGTATATGTTAGGTATATTTCACATATACATTCTACTTTTTAACTTAAAATCCTTTCATTTCCCATTTAAATCATTTCTTTAACTTATTTAAATTTAAATTTATTTTATTTTATTTTATTTCAAAAATGTTAGGGATGTTACAATTTAACTGTAACATCCCAACGACCCTGGGCTTATGACTCGGTCTTTTCACCTAGCCCGCTTCAAGGGACTGCTACAGTACTACTTCCCCTCACGGTTCCATAGCAGGAATTTATTCATTTGGCCCATGTGCCTTCCTCGTTTTGATCCCAAGACATCCCCCATAAGAGAGTCTTTTTTACTCAACGAGTACCATTTCTTCTAGTAGAAATGGTACTCGTTTAGTGAAAAAGACTCTCTTAAGGAGGTATTGGGATCAAAATGATGGACATGACCCTTGACTTGGGCCAAATAAACAAATCTTGCTGTGAAACTGTGAGGGGAAGCAATACTATAGCAATCCCTTGAAGCGGGCTGGGTGAAAAGACCGAGTCATAAGCCCAGGGCCGTTGGGATGTTACAATTTCATTCAATAAGTCTTAGCTTGAGCATTTAATTTAGTCTAAACCTTAAATCATAGAGTTCAATCTTAATTCAAGGTCTTGATTTTCACTTGTAAATGTCAATTAAGTTTTCCAAAACCTTAAAGTCTTAATTTAAGTATTCTATACTTTATAAAACCATAATTTAATTAACCAAAACCCTAGCCTTCATTTAAAATCCTAAAATTATTTTTGAAAAACCTAATATGTAGATCATAACCTAAAATCTCAAAGCCTAATATCCTAATATCCAGTGAACTAATCCCTTAAAACCCTAGACACCGAAACACTAAATTCTATTTCTCTAAAAATAAAACCCTAATTGTATTTTTTCTAAAACCATAAAGCATTAATTATATTTTCTTAAACCCTAATTCACAAATTAAAAACCCTAGATTGTTAATCTAGTATTTAAATATGATACTTAAATGTAGGATTGATTGCTAATGCATGTGTGTTTATTATATATCTTGATGGATGATTTATTTGTGTATGATGAATGATTTATTTATGATTGATGATTGATTGTTTTTTATTGGTTTATTTTAGTTTCACGAATTGTAAGTGGTAGGTTTACATATTATGGGTGCCTCATTTATTGAGTATCATGTAATTTAATTTATTTTAAGTTTTAGATCAATGTAAAGGATACGTTTCCACCAATTGGCGGGTATCCTATTTTTCTTATTTTCTTTTGGACATTGGACAATTGTAAAGGCATGTTTCCATCAATGGATGGGCGCCTATTCACTTATTTTGTTTGAACTCATTCTGATTTTAATGAAGTGATTATTTATTCTTATAATTGCATGTAGTATGGATAATATCATTATGATTAAGAATTTTATAATATTACGACCTAAAAAGGAGGCTGGCTCCAATGAACTGGGTGCTCTGGGGGTGCTAAGTCATTCTCACCTTCCCCACACGTACCCAACTTTCTTAACCCAATAAGGGATTGGTGATTCCTTAGGATTTGAGTCATCCACACCTTTCTTTTTTTCAGCCCATCCGTGTGGTGACTTCATTTTCTCCGAGTTTAGACTCATGTTCTTTAAGACCCTGAGCCTAACAGTGCCAAAGTCGCAAGAACCATTCCACCTAGGAGTGGGGGCAAAAATCCCCACTCACAATGGGGACTCCACTAGGGATAAGAGAAGTTGATTCCATTAGTCTTTATATTATTTTATTCTTTCTTATTATGATATTATTCATTGCATCATTTAGATTGCATTGTGTGCACGAGTTAGGATGCCCGTGTTTATGTAAGGGATACCAAACTTTCACTCAAGGTATGGAGATCGAGCATGGCATAACCACTCATAGCCTTGTACCTTTTGGCATATACTTGCTATGGGAGCATAAAACCTTTCAACCTAAAGACTTAAGTTCATATAATTGACTTAGTTACTTTCCTTAGGTTTTACTTTAAATGCTTGTTGTTTGACTATGATTGATATATCTTAGTTTGAACCATGGGTTATTTGGTTTGTTCTTTTTCTAATATGACCTACCAATGCTGTAAGGCCAAAATAATTTTTACTCTTTTAAGCTATAAGACCAAAAATATTTTTAATCCCTTTTTCAAGAAGGAATTTGGACATGAAGACCTTTTAAGATGGGTCAAAAATCTTTTTCCTCATGACCCAAGTACAAAGCCCATAATTCATTTTTAAACAAATCTTTTTACCCCAGAATTTATTTTTAAACAAATCTTTTTACAATGAGCTTTCAAACAAAACTATTTTTGCACTTCATCCAAGTTAAAACCTTTTTATTAA
Organism: Garcia nutans; assembly: GCA_947685225.1. Classification (NCBI taxonomy): domain Eukaryota; kingdom Viridiplantae; phylum Streptophyta; class Magnoliopsida; order Malpighiales; family Euphorbiaceae; genus Garcia; species Garcia nutans. Next base: position 9,668,431 of record CANTUV010000013.1, read on the forward strand.
AGAGCATACAACTATTTAGGTCAATTATGGAATACTAAAAATCAATTGTGAGCCTAGCTTATGCTAAGAACTATTAATCATGGGCTTGTTTTTGGCATGAATTTTTAGTTACTTTTTCAAGTGAGAAATCTATTTATAATAAATCTCTTAATTTAGTTTTAATCCAATATAGCATAAAAGTTATTTTAATTGATTGGATGGATTAAAGCCTGATTAATAGGAATTATCATGAACTTATTTTCATATTTGAAAATATAACTATTGGTTAAAATAGTTTGAGTGAATTTTTAAAAAACAAAATATCCCATGTTGCTATTTTGTCGACCATATACCTAGGAAAAGAGACTCGTCATTCGTGTGTGGAAGTTATAAGATTGGAAGGAATGTCCTAATTATCTTTGTTTGCTTATTGTTTGTGCACACATGCACACATGCATACACGCATTGCATAATATGTCATTAATCCTTTCTAGCTCACAGACCTAGAGTATAGCAGTTTAAGAGCATACAATAAGCCAACCTACCCCAGTGATGTAGAACCCAACAGCGACTCAATTAGCTTCTCACCAAGAGCAATAGATCCTGAACAAATTCAAAGGATGGTGGATGACGCCCTTAATGCTAAATTGAAGGAGGCCCTAGCTGAGACCATGAAGAGGCAACTGGCTGAACTTTTTGGGAACACTACTAAGGCATCTACCAGCACAAAGAAACCAAAGGACAAAGGTAAGGCTAAGGTTGATGAAGTAGCCTTTGATGATGATAAAGTAGTCATTGATGATGATGACGACTGGGCGCAATATTTTCAAGATCCTTAAGACAAAAAGAAGGAGCCAAAGTTTGTTGAAAGAGCAACTGTGGAAAAGACCAAAATATCTAATGTGGAGAAGATGGTTGCTGGCTTAGAGAAGAAATTTGAAAAGAAGCTGAAAGGTGATGAGATGTCAGAAATAGACAAGTTGTTCGAACAAGATGAGGAGGTCCCTTGTAAGTTCAAGATGCCTTCTTTGCTAGGTACAATGGTACAAGAAATCCTCACTTGCATTTTAAGTAATACATCACTACCATGCAGTCTGCTAGGGCTACTAAGGCTCAAACTCTAAGGTATTTCATACTCTTATTGAATCTTGTTATACATAACCGGTTCTGCAATCACCCAAATTATTAAATTAATTATTAAATAAATTAAAAGTCCAAAAATCCATTTTCCATTCAAAAATTATTTATTTTTGAATTAATTTAATAATTTTGAATTTGTAATATTTAATTACCAAAATACCCTTTTACTTTTTTCTTTTAACTTTTCTTTTAAAACGTGTTGATTTTTATATGTTATGTATATTTTACATATATATCACATTTATATTCCACTTTTTCATTTAAAATCCCTTCATTTTCCATTTAAAACCACTAATTTAATTTATCCAATTTAATTATAATATATTTTATCAAATTTCCAAAAATTAGAAATTTTCAAAAAAATTTGGGATATTACAATTCTCTCCCCCTATAATAAATTTCGTCCTCGAAATTACCTACTCTTAAGTTTGGAACAATTGAAAAAACTAACTCTGCATCATCTGCTCACTCTCCAATGTCACCTCCTCAGTGGCATGATTCTTCGACAGGACATTCACAAGTGGCACCCTCTTATTTCTCAATTCTTTAACCTCTCGTGCTAAAATCGCCACTGGTTCTTCCTCATAAGTCAGATCTAGACTCACATCAATAGACTCCACTTTTATGATATGAGATGGGTCAGACCCGTATTTCTGAAGCATCAAGACATGGAAGACATTATGAATTCAATCCAACTCAGGCGGCAAAGCTAGTCTATAAGCCACTGGACCAACTCTCTCCAACACCTCATATGGTCCTATGAAATGAGGACTCAACTTCCCTTTGCGACTGAACCTCAGAATCTTCTTCCATGGAGACACCTTCAGAAACACTTTATCTCCCACACTGAACTCTATGTCTCTTCTCTTCAAATCTGAATAGGATTTTTGTCGATCTGAAGCTGCTTTCAAACGACCCCGAATCACCTTCACTTTCTCTTTTGTTTCCTTAATCAAATCGAGACTAACCAATTTACCTTTTCCAACCTCATCCCAACACAGAGGTGTCCTACATCTCCTTCCATACAAGGCCTCAAAAGTAGCCATCCCAATACTAGACTGATGACTATTATTATAAGCAAACTCAATCGGTGGCAAAAATCTTTCTCAACTCCCAGTGAAATCAATAATACAACTCCTCAACATATTCTCTAAAATTTGTATCAATCTCTCTTACTACCTATCTATCTTATGATGGAAAGCAGTACTAAAATACAATCAAGAATCCAAAGTATACAGATCATCCAACCTCTCAAGAGAATAATCCATCCAAACTGGAAGAAAATAAGCTATCTTCATCATCAGATCAACTATCACACAGATTGCATCATGCTTCTTTTGGGTCAAAGACAGTCCGGTCACAAAATCCATTTTCACTCGCTCCCATTTCCACTCTGGCACTGATAAAGGTTGGAGCGACCCTGAAGGAACCTGGTGCTCAGCCTTCACCCTCTAGCAAGTGAGACATCTATATACAAAGTCTGCTATGTCCCTCTTCATACCTGACCACCAATAATGTTGTTTCAAGTCTTGATACATCTTGGTACTCCCAGGGTGCATAGCATAAAGTGACTGATGTGCTTCCTCTAATATCATCTTTTTCAATTCTACATCATCAGGAATACACAACCTATCTCTATACCATAGATTGCCATCATCCCTCACATAAAAGTCTCGACTCTCCCCCTTCTGACAAACCAAAACAATTTTCTAGACTCTCTCATTTGCCAACTAAGCCTGCCTAATATGAACCAACAAGATTGGCCTCAACTAAAACTGAGCCATTAAAGCACCATCATCACAAGACTCAAATCTAGCATGCAATGCTCTCAACTCAACAAGCAACTAGAAGGAATAAGTAGTCAAACCTGCAAAAAATGTCTGACTCAAGGCATCAGCAACAACATTTGCCTCACCAGGATGATAATCAATCAAATACTCTAACCACCATCTCTGTCAAAGATTCAACTCTCTCTAAACTCCCAGATATTTCAAACTCTTATGATCAGTATAAATGAAGCATTTCTCCCCATATAAGTGATGCCACCAAATCTTCAAGGCAAAAACTATGGCTGCTAATTCCAAATAATACATCGGGTAATTCAGCTCATGTGGCTTCAATTGTCGACAGGCATAAGCAATGACTCTACCCTCCAAAAATAGAACACAACTTAAATAACTATGTGAAGCATCACTGTATATCACATATGGTTTACCTTCCATAGGCAGGGTAAGGACAGGAGCCTGAGTCAACATCTCCCTCAGCTACTCAAAACTCACCTGACACCGATATGTCCACACAAATCTAACTCCTTTCCAAAGAAATTTGATGAGTGGTGTAGCTATCATAGAAAAACCCTTCACAAACTGACGATAATAGCCTGCCAATCCCAGAAAACTTATAACCTCTATCACAGTCTTCGGTGGACACCAATTCAAGATAGCCTCAACTTTAGTCGGATCAACTCTAATACCCTCTGCTGAAACCACATGACTAAGAAAAGCTACTTGATCGAGCCATAACTCACACTTAGACAGCTTGGCATACAACTGCTTCTCTCTCAGAGTCTGCAATACAATTCGCAAATGCTTATTATGATCCTCCTCATTATGTGAATACACCAAAATGCCATCAATAAAGACCACCACAAACTGATCTAAATATGGTCTAAACACCCTGTTCATCAAATCCATAAAAGTTCCTGGTGCATTTGTCAATCCAAAGGGCATCACCAGAAACTCATAATGCCCATACCTCATGCAAAATGTTATCTTGGGTACATCCACATCTCTGACTCTCAACTGATGGTACCCTAATCTCAGATCAATCTTAGAGAATATCATTTGATAGAGTGAAAATATAATCATCATTTTATGCATTTTTAACTTTGATTTTTAACTATTCTCCAATTGAATTTGATGAGTTTGATTATTTGAGTTAGAATTACAGTTTGTGAGCATGGAAGACAAGGGTAAAGGTTTTTGATGATTAGTAAGGCAAAATTCAAGAAAAACAAGCAAAAATGAAGGCAAAACATATGGCACGGCCGGCGCCCCCCAAAGGCCACAACCGTGGGTTCCATTTCGCCACTGCCTGAGCTAAGAACAAGAAGAAAATAAGTTTGGCAGCTTCATTTCAAAAGCCACGACCGTGGCCTCCAAAAGGCCACGATCGTGGCCCACCAGACCGACCTGGGCAGCTGAAAAGTTTGACGAAATAGGCAGAGTTTACACAGGCCACGACCGTGGCACTCCAAAAGCCACGACCGTGGCTCTTATTTTATGATTTGTGAACTGCAAATGTTGAAGATGAACTCACCAACCAAGTCTTGTTTAAACCGTTTTCAGTTTTTCTCCACTAAAGAAGTCTCCAAGCACTCTATATAAACACATTTCCTCTCAACCCATGCCCTAAACTTCAATTTTAATTCAATTTTCTACAATTCTTCTATATTTTCATCAAATCAAACACAAAAATGGTGAGAAGCAAGACTTTAGCCACAAAATCAACGGGAAAATCAAAAGGTGGAGGATCAAGGGGAGATGGGTCTAAAAGAAGATGCCAAGAAACATCTTCCTCATCATCATCAACACCGTCTCCACCAACATCTCCAGGACCAAGCAGGTATCATGAAATTCGTTTCCAAGATGAAGAACAAAGGCAAAGGTACCAAATTTTAAGCTCTAGAAAAATTATTCCTTCTCGGTTTATTGATGGAAATGTTGTGAGAAAATTAGGATGGAATAATGAATTGATGAAAATGTTTACTGATATGCAATGGATCATGTTTGCTAGTATGTGTTTCCCCACCTATGCTGAATTAACCCTGGAATTCTTGAGTAGTTTTAAATTTTTTCCACCCAATTTTCAAGCTGGATTCAATGGGAGAGTGGAATTTAGACTGGAAAATCAAAATTATAATTGGCTTATGCTTGAATTCGGGGATGCACTTGGATTATCAAATTTGCAGGGGATACCTGGTAAAATGGAGGAGTTTGATGAAAATTCCACATGGACTAGATTAGGAGGCACGAGATGATTTAATAGCAAAATATCTAAAGCCTCTAATTTTATAAACCCATTCTATAGGTATATTCATGTTGTCCTAGCAAACACCATTTTTGGAAGAGGAAAGAGTCAAGGAAATGTAAATTTAAAAGAATTGCACTTCTTTGATTGTGCCATGGAGGAAAAAGTGTTTAATGTCGGTTATTGGTTTGCTAGAAGATGTGAAGAAGTGATTAGACAACGGAGTGGAAAAATTATAATTGGGGGGATGATCACAAAAATTGCACATTATCTAAATATTAGATTTGATCACCTTGTCCCCGTACCTAGTAAAATTACAATTGATATGATCACTGTTATAAGTTTGGCAGCTTCATTTCAAAACCACAATCGTGGCCTCCCAAAGGCAACAATCGTGGCCCACCAGACCAACCTAGGCAGCTGAAAAGTTTGATGAAACAGGCAGAGTTCACACAGGCCACGACCGTGGCACTCCAAAAGCCACGACCGTGGCCCTTATTTTATGATTTGTGAGCTGCAAATGTTGAAGATGAACTCACCAACCAAGTCTTGTTTAAACCTTTTTCAGTTTTTCTCCACTAAAGAAGTCTCCAAGCACTCTATATAAACACATTTCCTCCAAGGATTCAAGGAGAGCAGGAATTAATAGGATATGTAAGAGATTAGATTAGATTCATCCAAATAAATTTAGTTTAGAAGTGTAAAATTCTGTTTCAAGGAGGAGTTCAAGATCCAAGTCAAGATCTTCTTCAAATAAATAGAGTTTGCTATTTCTTGTTCCTTTTAATTATTTATTCATTTACCATTTTAAATATTTGCAATGTTTTTATTTCAATAATGAAGAACTAATCCTTTCTAGGGTTGGTCCCTTTAATTGAATTTATCATGGAGCTATAAATGTCTATTTGGTTGATTTAGTTATCCTTTGATTATTTTGTTGTCTTTAATCTTAATGCTTTGATTATCTGGCCAATGATTAATTGATTTGAGATGTTGTGTGATGGAGCGAGAGTGGAAGCATGACATTAGTTCAAGGAAATAACAATCTTAAGTTTTTCACTTGGAGATAAGGCTAAACCCTTAAGAGGTTGATTCAAGATTCTCATAAAACTTAATGAATTGATTTAATTACTTATGATCACGAGAGTAGAAGTAAGGATTAAAGTCGATATTAGTTCTAGTACTTGAGAGGGACTTGAGCGTAATTTAGGAGAATCCAACCATTAATTGAAAGGAAGACTGAATTAAATCAATACCTTAGAAAATCCATGATAAATCAATAAAGGTGACCAAACCCTAAGTTTTTAAATTATTATAAATTTAATCTTGATTCATTGTCATTTTAGTTAGCTCAATCATAAAATTAAATTTGATCATCCAAATATTAATCAGTTTAATTATTTGGTACTTAGAATTAACCTCTTCGTGGGAATGATACTCTACTCATCATTATATTACTTGTTAACGATCTGTGCACTTGCAGATAGTGAGGCTAAGGCTGCAACACTGTTGCTTGATTCAACTAATCAAAGAGATCATCTATCTGAGGCAAAGGATACTTGTTCTTGATGGTCACCTATTCAACTGCCTATAATCAATACACAATCTCAAGGTGTTATCCTTCTTCATCACAAATAACACAGGCGCTCCCCACGGGGACACACTAGGGCAAACAAACCCTTTATCCAACAACTTCTGCAACTGCACCTTCAACTCTCTCAAATCAGCAGGTACCATCCGATGAGGGGTAATAGAGATAAGAGTTGTACCAAGCAATAAATTGATACCAAACTTCACTTCTTTCTCAAGAGGTACCCTTGGCAACTCATCAGGAAAAATATTTGAAAACTCGGCAACTGTGGGTATACTGTCAAGTTGGGACCCCACTACTCTAGTATCAACAATATGAGCAAGATAAGCCTCACATCCCTTGCGAATCATCCTCCCAGCTGAAATAGCTGAAACAAACATGGATGAAAGATACCTCTGCTCACTAGATACCATCACATCCCTACCATCATGTGTTCTCAAAGTAACACATTTCTTTTGACAATCTACCACAGCCCCACGCTTGGATAACCAATCCATGCCTAAAATCATATCATACTTCCTCACCGGCAACTGCGGTTACGATTGTGGCAGCAGTGACTGCTGAACTAGGCCTGTCTCAACAACTCTACTATATGTTGTACCCAGCCAGGAGGAATCTCATCAGCTGCTGGTCTCACAAGCACAAAAACAGATGCCTCACCAGCCGACACAACTCTAGCTCCATCTCTACCCTTATTAGGAGCAACACTCTCTGCACTACCCTCTACAAACTGATGCATCTGAGACACCATAACTTCCTATATCTGCAAACACAGTAGAAATTACTATATCAAAGCTTAGGTTTGAGGTTCTCGACCTAGGTGGGTTGATAGAGAGAGAAAATAAGGGATTTGAAAATGGTTTTTAATTGTAATACATGCATTGCACTGGCAGTTTTTTATCTCTGATATAGTAATTTCTGCTGTGTTTGCAGATATAGATAGTTATGGCATCTCAGATGCATCAGTCTTCAGAGGGTAGTGTAGAGAGTGTGGCTCCTGATGAGGGTAGAGATGGAGCAAGAGTTGTGTCTACTGGTAAGGTATCTATTTTTGTGCCTGTAAGACCAGCAGCTGATGAGATTTCGCCTTGCTAGGTACGGCATATGGCAGAGTTGTTGAGGCAGGCTCCAGTTTAGCAGCTGTTGCCACCACAGCCTCAACTGCAGTTGCCGATGAGGAAGTATGATTTGATTTTAGGCATGGATTGGTTATCCAAGCATGGGGCTGTGGTAGATTTTCAGAAAAAATGTGTTACTTTGAGAACACATGATGGTGGGGATGTAATGGTATCTAGTGAGTAGAGGTATCTTTCATCCATGTTTGTTTCAACTGTTTCAACTGGGAGGATGATTCGGAAGGGATGTGAGGCTTATCTTGCTCATGTTGTTGATATTAGAGTAGTGGCGTCCCAGCTTGATAGTATACCCACAGTTGCCTAGTTTCCAGATGTTTTCCCTGAAGAGATGCCAGGGGTACTTCCTGAGAGAGAAGTGGAGTTTGGTATCAATTTGTTGCCCGGTACCACTCCTATCTCTATTACCCCTTATCGGATGGCACCTGCCGAGTTGAAAGAGTTGAAGGTACAGTTGTAGGAGTTGTTGAATAAAGGGTTCGTCCACCCTAGTGTGTCCCCATGGGGAGCGCCTGTGCTGTTTCTGAAGAAGAAGGATGGCACCTTGAGATTGTGTATTGATTATAAGTAGTTGAATAAGGTGACCATCAAAAAAAAGTATCCTTTGCCTCAGATAGATGATCACTTTGATCAGTTGAACGGAGCAACAATATTCTCTAAGATTGATCTGAGATTAGGGTACCATAGTTGAGAGTCAGAGATGTGGATGTGCCCAAGATAGCTTTTTGCATGAGGTATGGGTATTATGTGTTTCTATTGATGCCCTTTGGATTGATGAATGCACCAGCAGCTTTTATGGATTTGATGAAAAGGGTGTTCAGACCATATTTAGATTAGTTTGTGGTGGTCTTCATTAATGACATTTTGGTGTATTCGCATAATGAGGAGGATCATAATAGGCATTTGCGGATTGTATTGCTGAATCTGAGAGAGAAGCAGTTGTATGCCAAGCTATCTAAGTGCGAGTTTTGGCTTGATCAGGTAGCTTTTCTTGGTCATGTGGTTTTAGTAGAGGGTATTAGAGTTGATTCGAGTAAGGCTGAGGCTATCTTGAATTGTATTCCACCGAAGACTGTGACAGAGGTTAGAAGTTTTCTTGGATTGGCAGGCTATTATCATCGGTTTTATGAAGGGTTTTTCTATGATAGCTACACCACTTATCAAATTGCTTTGGAAAGGAGTTAGATTTGTGTGGACAGATCAGTGTCAGGCAAGTTTTGAGTAGCTGAGGGAGATGTTGTCTCAGGCTCCTATCCTTACCCTGCCTATGGAAGGTAAACCATATGTGATATACAGTGATGCTTCACATAGTGGTTTAAGTTATGTTCTGATGCAAGAGAGAAGAGTCATTGCTTCTGCGTCTCGACAGTTGAAGCCACATGAGCTGAATTACCTGACTCATGATTCGAAATTAGCAGCCATAGTTTTTTCCTTGAAGATTTGGCGGCATTACTTATATGGGGAGAAATGCTTCATTTATACTGATCATAAGAGTTTGAAATACCTGGGTGTTTAGAGAGAGCTAAATCTTTGATAGAGATGGTGGTTAGAGTTGATTAAAGACTACGACTGTTTGATTGATTATCGTCCTGGTAAGGCAAATGTTATTGCTGATGCCTTGAGTTAGACATCTTTGGCAGGTTTGACTGCTTATTCGCTCTCATTGCTTGTTGAGTTGAGAGCGTTGCATGCTAGATTTGAGTCTTGTGATGATGGTGCTTTGATGGCTTAGTTGCAGTTGAGGCCAGTCTTGTTGGATCATATAAGGGAGGCTAAGTTGGCAGATGAGAGAATCTAGAAAATTATGTTGGTTTGTCAAAAGGGGAAGAGTCGAGACTTTTATGTGAGGGATGATGGCAGTCTATGGTATAGAGATAGGTTGTGTATTCCTGATGATGTAGAATTGAAAAGGATGATATTAAAGGAAGCACATCAGTCACTTTATGCTATGCACCCTGGGAGTACCAAGATGTATCAAGACTTGAAATGACATTATTGGTGGTCAGGTATGAAGAGGGACATAGCAGAGTTTGTATCCAGATGTCTCACTTGCCAAAGGGTGAAGGTTGAGCACCAGGCTCCTTTAGGGTCACTCCAACCTTTATCAGTGCCAGTGTGGAAATGGGAGCTAGTGACAATGGATTTTGTGACTGGACTGTCTTTGACCCAAAAGAAGCATGATGCAATCTGGGTGATAGTTGATCGGATGATGAAGATAGCTCATTTTCTTCCAGTTCGGAGGGATTATTCTCTTGAGAGGTTGGCTGAGCTGTATATTAGTGAGATAGTGAGGTTGCATGGAGTCCAAGTTTCTTTGGTGTCAAATTAAGATCCCCAGTTTACATTGGGGTTTTGGAAGAGTTTGCATGATGCTTTGGGTTTTTGGTTGTATTTTAGTACTGCTTTCCATCCTTAGACAGATGGGCAGCCAGAGAGATTGATACATATTTTAGAGAATATGTTGAGGAGTTGTATTATTGATTTCATAGGGAGCTGAGATGGATTTTTGCCACTGATTGAGTTTGCTTATAACAACAGTCATCAGTCCAGTATTGGGATGGCTCCTTATGAGGCCTTGTATGGCAGGAGATACAGAACACCTTTGTGTTGGGATGAGGTTGCAGAAAGTAAATTAGTCGGTCTCGATTTGATTAAGGAAACAGAAGAGAAGGTGAAGGTGATTTGGGGTTGTTTAAAAGTAGCTTCAGACCGACAGAAATCCTATTCAGATTTGAAGAGAAGAGATATAGAGTTCAGTGTGGGAGATAAAGTATTTCTAAAGGTGTCTCCATCGAAGAAGATTTTGAGGTTCGTCGCAAAGGGAAGTTGAGTCCTCGTTTCATAAGACCATATGAGGTGTTAGAGAGAGTTGGTCCAGTGGCTTATAGACTAGCTTTTCCACTTGAGTTGGATCAAATTCATAATGTCTTCCATGTCTTGATGCTTTGAAGATATAGGTTTGACTCATCTCATATCATATCAGGGGAGTCTATTGAGGTAAGTCCATATTTGACTTGCGAGGAAGAACCAGTGGTGATTTTAGCACGAGAGGTTAAAGAATTGAGGAATAAGAGGATGCCACTTGTGAAAGTACTTTAGAGGAATCATGCCACCAAGGAGGTGACATGGAAGAGTGAGTAGACGAAGCAGAGTCATTTTTTTTCAATTTTTCCAAACTTGAGAGCAGGTAATTTCGAGGACAAAATTTATTTTAGGGGGACAGAATTTTAATATCCCATATTTTTTTTGAAATTTTCTAATTTTTGGAAATTTGATAAAATATATTATAATTAAATTGTATTAATTAAATTAATGGTTTTAAGTGGAAAATGAAGGGATTTTAAATGAAAAAGTGGAATATAAATGTGATATATATATAAAATACACATAACATATAAAAGTCAACACTTTTTAAGTGAAAAGTCAAAAGCAAAAAGTAAAAAAGTATTTTGATAATTAAATCTTACAAATTCAAAATTATTAAATTAATTAAAAAATAAATAATTTTTGAATGGAAGATGAATTTTTGGACTTTTAATTTATTAAATAAATAATTAAATAATTAATTATTAAAATATTATAATATATATATGGTTTAAAATAAAAGATGAAAGGAAAGAGAAATTAAAATGTTGTCTTCATTTCTTCTTCTTCTTCATCAAGGCCGAACCACCATAGGAGCATAGACCAAGGTTTTAAGTCTTCCATACTCCACAATTTGAAAGATTTAACAAGTTTAAAGTGAATTTTTAGAGACTTCCACTTGAAAAAGTAAGCTCTTTAGCTTTTTCTTTGGATTTCTATAGAAATTTTGAATATGTGAGTTTTGAATTTTTGATGTAGTATGTTATAATTGTTGAAATTGGTGTGTATGATGTTATTTTGGGTAGTTAACAATGATTTTAAGGTTGAATTGAAGAGATGATGGAGTTTGGATAAAGAATGGTGAAGAGAGAGAATTTAGGGTTATGGATTTTTAGGGTTTGAGTAATCATAGTTTTTAATTGTGAAAATTGGTTCCAAATGAGTTTTTTTGGTGCATAAACAAGTATTGTAAAATCAAATATTAGATTTGGTTGTGTTTGGTTGGAGTTTGAGAATGGAAGTGGAGATTTAGGGTTTTGGAATAGTGATTTTCCAAAGTTGTTGGATTGTTTGCTTTTATTTGTTTAAGAATGTTGTTTAGTGTTAAAAATGATGAAAATAAGGTCGAAATGATTAATGGATTGTGTTGGAATGAAAAACCTTCAATGGGGGAAGCTTATGCCATTTTAGGGTTTTGTGTATATGAGTGTGTTTTTGTAATGTAAATGGTTTTAATGTATTAAAATATGTTTTTAATAATATAAATAAACTTTAAAAGGAATAAATAGTATTCTAATGTTAAAGTAAGGAAAGGCTAAATTTTTGGAATTTGTAAGGGTGATGTTTAATTATGGTTTAATATTGAAAATGCCATTAAATGTGATACTAAATGATTATTTGCTATCACATTTGATTTAGGCATTGAGGGAGGTTGATTTGCTTCATCCAAGTGGTGAAGGGCAAGTTGGAAGGATAGGATTGGAGGTTGTTTTATGTTTGTTTTGGTTGCTATTTGAGGTAAGTACAAACTTTGAATACATTGGTTATGTTTGCATGACATTTAGGCTTAATACATTTTGGTTGGAAAATGTGTTAAGCTACTTGATACATTGGTTATGTATGAATAATGTGCTATGACATTTGTAATGTCATAAATGAGTTAAATGCATTGTGAAAAACCATTGATAATGGCTAAATTGTGTAAAATGTGAAATATGTGTATTATGTGAAAATGACCCAAAGTGTTTGGGTAATGCCATTTGTTGAGTATGCATTAATTGCATTATTAAAATGCCATTGGTATTGGCTAGATTACATTAAATTATGAAGTTATGTATTTTTGATCTACAACTATTTGAATTTCTATGAAGTTATTGTTTAAAATGATTGATTGAATTGTCTTGATGAGTTTTTACTAAAAATATTTGATATATGCTCTTTCTATGTTAAAGAAACTAGTTTTGATCCATTGATATCATATATTTGGATATATGGAATTTAAGTTGATAAGTGTTCGAAATACAAAGTTTTGCTTGACACCACCAATGACACAGCCATGTCACCGGGCGTGTCAATGATGCTGTGTTTCAACATTGAAGACATGACCAGTAACAAGCTTGTGTCATTGGGAGTGTCATAGCTACTGTGATAAAAGATAAATGACACGGCCAGTGACACGCCTCTGTCAATGGGCGTGTCATAGCTACTGTAATGCAACTTAAATGGCACGTCTAGAGACATGCTTATGTACTTGGATGTGTCAAAACATCTGTGAGAATGAGCGTATGATACGGTCAATGACAAGCCCATGTCACTGGGCATGTCACTTGAAGAAATTTGCCTAAATTGGCACTTTTTCTTATGTTTCATCTGTGATTTAGGCTTAATTAACTATAAGGCCTTAAAGTGTAAAGGATATTTGAAATCAACCCTATCAAGTAGTGTAATGAATTTTGAATATATGATAAATAAGTGTAATACCAAGTGTTGATCAAAGAATTGTTCCATTGAAGTGATATTGTAACACCCCTTCCCAACCTACATATGTAATCTGAGTAGAGGCGCCACACTAACCTAATGTTGCTACCAATTTTACTTAGTCAAATTTTTGTTCCGATTTTTACAAAATTTTTGCCATAGTTTCGCCTAAAAATTGAGTCCCAAGTGTCGACAAAACCGGTTTTTTTCTTATTTTTAAAAACATTTTACACAAACCAATGCAAACAAAATCATTCTCAGTACACTCCCAATAAATCCCCCTTGTAACCTCAACTACAACCTGCAAAAAAGATTTACACTTCTAGTACAACATAAAATAAAGGTTTTGTGACAACCCCCATATTTAAATATTACACAGCGGAAGTTATAAAATATTTAAATATTTACAAATTCATATACATCAAAACTCAAGTTTTACAACACATAAAATTTATACATGATTGGCAAGTCTGCTCTGATCTTTAAGCTCCCAAAATGGATTCTTCAAGGTCTACTCTCACTAGGTCTTGATGAACTCTCGGGTTCAACTCTATCCACTCTACTACCTGCGCGATTAAACACTATCGCGCTAAGCCAACGACTTAGTAAGATAAAACATGCTAACGGTATGCTTTAATGAAATGCAATGCCACATATGTTATTGATAAGATCGACATCATAAATATAAAGTTAACCACACAATTATGCATTTCACAAATCATAGTCATATGAGCATACCACATTTCAACATTAATCATTCATACTCCATAACCAACATCTCATTTCATTAAACTCATAACATTATTTAGGACATTCATATAACCTTGACACCTATGGGCCCAACAAGTATTTAATACGATATTCAGAGTTCAGAGTTACTGCTTTGGTTCATAGTCACAATAATCACGCCCGTAGGCAATGTAGATACATGTATCTCTATCCATGGATAGTGTAACAGACCCAGTCTCTTGGATCATCAACGCAACACATATGAGGAGATCCTCAACCCGGCAAGACTGTTACAAATCATATATCTCATAGTGTAACAGACCCAGTCTCTTGGACCATCAACTCAACACCTATGAGGAGGTCCTCAACCCGGCAAGACTGTTACCTTTCATCATTTCTTAGGCATGCCACCCAAATCCAGAACTCTGAAACTGAATAACATATTAAACAAACAATTCATTTCCATTCTCAATTCTCATCACATTTAGGCAAACATGCCTTCTTTCTTTCAATTATATCATCTTAGCCAATAACAATGGCTTCACATTTCATTTCACAATATAACATCTCATTATTCAAGTATATATATATATATCTCATCCATGATCACATTATATTTCACATAGCATCATTCATAAATATCAACATTTCATTCCACATTACTCATGAAACACATTATTACCATTCACAATGCACAACATAACATTGTTCAATCTCCACAATGCAATTAGGGCAAAGAACAATTGATTATAACATTCATTGATTCAAGTGTGTTTAAAGTGTTTAGGGTTAGGTTTAAGGACCAACCTACCTTTGGAGAACCAAAGCAATGCAAGAAGAACAAAGAATTAAAACCCTAACCATAAATAGTACATTCTGATTTTTAAACTCCATTTTATCCTTATTTTGAAAAATTGTATAAAATAATCTACTTGACTAAAAATTCTAAAATTTTTACAGAATTTAGTTTTGTATCTTAAAATCATCCCTTTAAAATTTCAGATCAAACTGAACACAAAATCTTGGTCAAATAGTTCACCTAACCAGACTGCCCCAATTGCCCTGCATCCTGGCAGCAGTTCTGAACTTTGTGAATTCCATAAATCAAATTCAATCAACGTGATTCCAAATTATTTTTCTAAAATACTAGACTCACTAAGCAACAACATATCCAAAATTCGATTGGATATGATTTTTCTACATTTTATTAAAAATCACGAAATATAGCTGTCCCAGTTAAGGTACCTGCTGGAACAGGTCTAATGAAAATAATCTTTCTAAACTCATAACCATTCCAAAATCGAATCAACATATTTTTCAGTCATTCTAGACTCATAGAGGCACAACATATCAAAAATTCACTTCAAGAACATTTTTCTATAATTAATTAAAAATCATACAAGTCACAGCCTTTACTAATCCTAAAACAGAAACAATTTCACTAAACATCAATCTTACTCTTCCATCACCAACACCAACCCAACTTCTCATCTATCAAGCAAAATCAATACTTACAATCATACCATAAGCAACTTAATCATACCACTTCAAAAGAATTGAAGAAATTAGAGAAAAGATCTTACCTTAGTTAAAAACTTCTTAAATCAACACTTGAATACTTAATCTTTCTTCAATTTAAGCTTGAAATCATCAAAACCATCACTTGTCTCTTTCTTTCTCTTTGACTATGGAGGGCCGGCCATCAACAAGAAGAAAAAGAAGAAATGATGAAGAAAACACAAGTCAAACCTTCTTTAAATATCCACCATGTGATTTTATCCAAGCAATTACCAAAGTGCCCTTATTCACATAATTATCTTTTTGTCTTATATGTGCCCAATTAAGTAATTTACCAATCTCAAATAAATATCTTCTCTTGCATTGACCAAGCCTTTTGACCACTTTATATGTCATATATATTAACATATACACAACATATAAATTTGTCTCTAAACCCTATTTCTTCCCAAAATACATATACATATACATTCTCTTCCCATTTCTTTTCTCTTACAATTTAACACATATATTCAATCCAATATATAACAATAACAATAACAACAATATGCAAAACTTTTAGGGCATAAATGAGGATATTACAGATATACATAATTCAATGATAATTAAAACTAAGGAATTGCCCAAATCATACTAATTTTAGATCTAGCTTTGGATTGAACGGCTAACTATATGAAGCATAGCCATAGTGATAGTGAGCACTTCATGCCATTAATGGACACATTGTGTCATCAGTGACAGTGGGTTTAATTGCCATTATACATTCTTGAGATTTGGCATTAAAATTGCTACACTAACATGTTATCCAAACCTATGATCTGAGTTCAGTATGTATGGACATATTTAATGAAGTTATCTAAATTGAAAATATATGTGAATATTACGTTGTGAATAATGGAAGAAATGCAAAATAATAATATAAGTCAATTACTTGAAATCGACTTACTGTGTTACAATATGAAAGTGATTGGCAATGTATATATTAAGGTTTATAAGTGAAAGTTCTAATGCAAGGAATAGAAATATTATGCTTAAGTTATTGAATTGATCAATAACTTTCTAAGTGTTATAATGATTGAAAGTGTATATAATGATATAATATACAAAGTGCTCCAAAGTATAGTACTAAATTTAAGTGCTAAAACTTATAGATTGAATGAAATTATTCTATATGTGAAATGGAAAAGTAAGACTTACTGAAAAACAACTAAGTGTAATATGAGCAATGTTAATAAATGAAAAAGTAAGTCTTAAATAAAATGATTCAAAAAGAGAAAAGTTGCAATCCCAATAGTGTAGTTTAGCATGATAAGTTTTATAGAGTTAAAATTATTATTTTGTGTAATCAAAATATTATGTTGGTTTGTTATTGAAAATAGTTAATATATTAAAATATTTCTTCAAATTGAGTGTTATTACTATTTTTCCATAAGTATTTTTCTTTAATATTAAGTGACAAAATATGTTTATACAAGCACCACTAAGCTTTGCTTAGCGTGTTAGAATTATTTTCTGACATGCAGGTATCAGGTCATCAGAGCAAGTTAAGAAGTGGAATTAAGGATCTCAGAAAAATTTAGGAAATTACCTATAGTATAGATAAAGATCTTTTGTATATTTTACTTATAAGTTATGAAAAGTATATATACAATTTAATTTGGCTATTTAAGAGATTGTACAAATTTATAAACATGAAAGAAATATATGTATTTAGAGGATGAAGTTTGAGATTCTAGTGAATGATTATCAAATAAAGCAATGTATTATATATTTATTTGATTTGATGAACTTATGATGTTTATCTGATTTATAATTACTATTTGGATTATTGGAGATCGGTTTAAATATTGGATTTAAAAGTGTTGTATTATACAGGTTGTATTATTATTTTTTGAAGATTTTTGTTAGTAACATTTTGAATGGAAACTTTGTAAATAAATTGATTAGAGTACTGATAGTATATTGAGTAACATTCTCTGATAGTTCTAATGAGAATTGTCAGGGGATGTTACATTTAGTGGTATCAGAGAGTGGTTTTGGCGTTTTTGGCATGTGGAGTTATGGGAGAAGTGAAATGCAATTGTCTAAATTATGTGAATCAAATGAGTGGATATGTGTTTTGATACAATTAATATTTCATATGTTTATGATTGTAGAATGTTTTCTACGAATTGATTGAGAATTCATAGCATATTGTTTGGAGTGCACTAGACCTATTTGTGAAAAAGAAGGATGTGAAAAAAAAACAAGATATAAGTAGTTAAGGAGATATCTAAAAGTTTCACAGTGGAAGTGTAATAATTTATTGGAATCCGAGGAATGAATTATGACGGATAGATAAATTTCGAGAATGAAATTTTTTACGAGAATGATAATTGTCATGCTCTAAAATTTTAAGTATTGATTTTCTGCATTAAGTGAATATATGAGTGTAAATTTGATTGATTATGATATTATGTGTAGTTTGAGCATCTGGAACTGATAGTGATAAGGTTAAATAAGCTTTAATAAGAGTAATATTAAATCCGAGTATGGATAATATCTGTATGTTTGGAAAAAGATTTTGAAGAGGCAAGAAACTATGAAAATACCCTTGTAGCTCGAAATGAATTCTAGCTATAATTTAGATTTGAAATATGGATAATGGGGTTTTAAAGTGTCTAAAGTAATTGTTTTTATAATATGTTAGTGTTAAAAATTGAAGTGATAGTTATTTAAAGAAAGTGAATCATCGAAAGTATTGTATAAGTGAGTATATTGGATAAAAGTCCTAAAGCCTATTTATAAAATTTCTAGTGTCTTCTATTTTCTTCTAAAACATCTTCAAAACAAAATATTGAAAGAAAAAGTGATGGAAGATTATTTTTAAAGAGGTTAGTGCTTGTATAATACTTATTTGCTATTTATTGAATTGATCTTGATTTTTATTATGAAAAGAGATTTGTGAATTGATAAAAGACCATTACTTATGAAAAATATGGTGTATTGAATAATTGTGAAAAATATGAGTATAAAACTTTACTTCTATGATAGTAAAGTTATTCTTATAATATGTAAATGTGTATTTATAGATTATTAACTAAAACAATGATTAAATCCATCATTGAATCATTTATGACTTGATATAAGATTGTGGAAGAAAATAAGGTTTTTAAAGATTTTAGGGTTATGAAAGTTTGGATTTGAATTTGATTATCCTTTGAAGAGTTGGATCATGTTTCCTCAATTTGTTTGAGTTGCATTATTGATAACTTATTGATTAAATTATGAAAAGAAATTCCAGCAGAGATACGCATGATTATTTATATAGTCATGCATATGCTTGTGTACATTTCTATTCTTCAAACTTTGAGAAGAAATCCTAATAGTGAGATGTATGATCATTCATATGGTCATGTATATACTTGTGTCCTTAAAACTTTGAAAGACGATTTCAGTATAGATGTGTATGACCATTCGCATGGTCATGCATCTGACTATGCATACTTCGGTTCTTCAAAACATTAAAAATAATTCAAGCAATGATGTGCATGATCACTTGTACAATCATGCATTTGCTTATGCATATTTTCTGCCTTCTTATACCTTCACAAAGTAGGGTTTAGGGTGGAATTAGTAGTGAATTATTGAATACAATTGGAAAACAGTTATAATTGACAAAAGATTGCTTATAAGATTGAAAAGAAATCAATCCATTAAATGATGAAACTTAGGTGTGAAGAAAACTTGAGGAAAGTATGGATAAATGCAATTGGATATTTGAAATAAGTGTAAGATTAGAGAAGAGATAAAAGATGATTACAAGTGACGAGTGGATTTCATATGATTCATGAAGAAATAAGATAATTTACAAACCAAGATGAGAAGAATGATATATTGATGAATCATTAATGATTTTAAATAGTTTAAAGAGTAAGATAAAGAAAACAAAAAAGTATATATTCTAATTGATTGAGTAGTGAAAGTAAGAATGTAAGATTTACATAATATGTACTTATTAAATACATGATAGTAATTATTTGGTGATTAAAGACAAGTTATAGATTATATATAGAAGTGTTAAAGAGTTAACTGATATTAATTTATTACAACAGAAAGAAAGGAATTGATAATGTGAAAAGGAAAGAATGTAGTGAGATTTGTAGGTAATTTAACCATTCTAGGGGAATAATGTATAGTGAATCAAGTTATAAAAATATATATACATGTGTGAGTATGTGTATTAAATATAGAGAATATATTATATATGGATATATACTCTTAAAGTGAAAAAATAGTTGTGAATTCTTAAAATGCTATGAAAAGAATTAAACAAGTAAGTGTGAAAATTTATTTAGATTTCATTATTACAGTGGAAACATGGAAACGATTTGAAAGATAAAGATTGATTAATAAATAAAATTAGTCGAACTAATCAGAAATAAATATAATATATATATATGTTCATATGATAAATGTGTTTGAAATAATTACTCATATCTTATAAATTCACAGCAATAAACAAACACTTCAAAGAGAAAGTGTTATATTCCAAAAGATATTATAATTGACAATAATTTGCAATAATGAAATAAATGTATTGATCGATTATACTGATGTTAAATCTAGTTTTCAGATTAACTAAAGGGTAAATGTTCAAAGTGATAGTGGGCATTTTATGCAATATTGAAAGTGGGCACTCTGTGCCATATAGGATATATTTTTTTTATATGTCCCAGTGATATTGACATCTATGCTATCAGTGGACGATTTGTGTCATAGAGGACCTTTGGTCCCTTTCTCTCAGTGGACACTCTGCGTCATCATATACAGTGGGCATTCATGCCATAGTGGGCCTTTGGCCATATTGATACAGTGGGCACTTACTTGTCATCAGTGACCCGCTATCCGAAACTAGGATTTAAAGTTCAGTATATGAGGGAAAGAAAGAAATATATATCTATAACAGTGGAATGTAATGATACAAATTATATATAAAAAAATCTAAAGCGAATTAAAGGCAATTATTGAATTGAGCTTGAACAATGTAAGTGTATAGAACTGAATGTTCTGCAGTTCTATAATATGATTATTCTCAAAGCGTTACATTGAGTAATATCAGACATAAAAAAATAATAAATAAAAGTTATGCCAATAAAATAATTAATTTTATGTGAGATTTAAGATTATTTATAAATTTAATGGCTTACTGCCATAACAGGTAAATTTCGAGGATGAAATTTCTTTAGTGGGGGAGAATTGTAATGTTTAAAACTTTAAATACTAAAATTTTAATTTAATATAAATAATTGAAAGTGAATTGTGATATAAATGGTATAGCTAAGTGATATAAAGAGTGGATCTTAAAAATTTATAGAAGAAATTATGTATTTTTACGTTTTTAATAGATTTAAAAATCAAATTAGAATCAAAGGATAGAAAAGAGGGTGCACCATATTTAAAATGAGATTGGCCACACTAGATTAAGCCATAAATATATATATGTGTATATGGACAAATATGTATGTATGTGGATGCTTCTTTCTTCTTCTTCCTTCTTCTTTCTTCTTCTTCCTTCTTCTTTCCATGATCATCATCACCAACATCACCAAAGCTCCTTCTTTCTTCCTTCTTTTCAAGAATTTGGCTAAAATTTAAGAGAAAATCATATGTAGCTATGAGTTTTAAAAAGAATAAGATAGAAAAGTTGAGATTATCAGTAAGTGATCGAAGAAAAAGAGGGAAAAGAGAGAAGAAGAGATAAATTGAAAGAGGTATGTGCTTATGTATTTTTTATTTACATCTATTTGAATTTCTATGAATTTATTATTTAAAATGATTGATTGTGTTGTCTTAATGAGTTTTTACTAAAAAATATTTGATATATGCTCTTTCTATGTTAAAGAAACTAGTTTTGATCCATTGATATCATATATCCAATTTAAGTTGATAAGTGTTCGAAATACAAAGTTTTGCTTGACACCACCAGTGACACGGCCATGTCACCGGGCGTGTCAACGATGCTGTGTTTCAACATTGAAGACATGACCAGCAACAAGCCTGTGTCATTGGGTGTGTCATAGCTACTGTGATAAAAGATAAATCACACGGCCAGTGACATGCCCGTGTCAATAGGCGTGTCATAGCTACTGTAATGCAACTTAAATAGCATGGCTAGAGACACGCCCATGTTCTTGGACGTGTCAAAACTTTTGCTAGAATGAGCTTATGACATGTTCAATGATACGCCCATGTCACTGGGCGTGTCACTTAAAGAAATTTGCCTAAACTGGCTCATTCTCTTGTGTTTCATCTGTGATTTAAGCTTAATTAACTATAAGGCCTTAAAGTGCAAGGGATTTTTGAAATCAACCCTATCAAGTAGTGTAATGAATTTTGAATATATGATAAATATGTGTAATACCAAGTGTTGATCAAAGAATTAATCCATTGAAGTGATACACATAATTCAATGATAATTAAAACTAAGGAATTGCCCAAATCATACTGATTTTAGATCTAGCTTTGGATTGAATGGCTAACTAGATGAAGGATAGCCACAGTGATAGTGAGCACTTCATGCCATTAATGGACACATTGTGTCATTAGTGATAGTGGGTTTAATTACCATTATACATTCTTGAGATTTGGCATTAAAATTGCTACACTAACATGTTATCCAAACCTATGATCTGAGTTCAGTATGCATGGGCATATTTAATGAAGTTATCTAAATTTAAAATGTATGTGAATATTACGTTGTGAATATTGGAAGAAATGCAAAATAATAATATAAGTCAATTACTTGAAATTGACTTACTATGTTACAATATGAAAGTGATTGGCAATGTATATATTAAGGTTTATAAGTGAAAGTTCTAATGCACGGAATAGAAATATTATGCTCAAGTTATTGAATTGATCAACAAATTTCTAAGTGTTATAATGATTGAAAGTGTATATAATGATATAATATACAAAGTACTCCAAAGTATTGTACTAAATTTAAGTGCTAAAACTTATTGATTGAATGAAATTATTCTATATGTGAAATGAAAAAGTAAGACTTACAGAAAAACAACTAAGTGTAATATGAGCAATGTTAACAAATGAAAAAGTAAGTCTTAAATAAAATTATTCAAAAAAAGAAAAGTTGCAATCCCAATAGTGTAGTGTAGCATGATAAGTTTTATAGAGTTAAAATTATTATTTTGTGTAATCAAAATAATATGTTGGTTTGTTAATGAAAATGGTTAATATATTAAAATATTTCTTCAAATTGTGTGTTATTACTATATTTTCGTAAGTATTTTTCTTTAATATTAAGTGACAAAATATGTTTATACAAGTGCCACTAAGCTTTGTTTAGCATGTTAGAATTGTTTTCTGACACGTAGGTATTAGGTCATCGAAGCAAGTTAAGATGTGGAATTAAGGATCTCAGGAAATTTAGGAAATTACCTATAGTACAAATAGAGATCTTTTGTGTATTTTACTCATAAGTTATGAAAAGTACATATGCAATTTAATTTGGCTATGTGAGAGATTGTACAAATTTATAAACATGAAAGAAATATATGTATTTAGAGGATGAAGTTTGTTATTCTAGTGAATGATTATAAAATAAAGCAATGTATTATATATTTATTTAATTTGATGAACTTATCATGTTTATCTGATTTATAATTACTATTTGGATTATTGGAGATATTGGAGATTGGTTTAAATATTGGATTTAAAAGTATTGTATTATAAAGATTGTATAAGATTTTTCTTAGTAACATTTTGAAAGTAAATTTTGTAAATAAATTGATTAGAGCACTGACAGTATATTGAGTAACATTCTCTGATAGTTCTAATGAGAATTGTCAGGGGATGTTACATAGACGCTAGACGTCACTTTGAAAATGTTTTTGAAGTAAAATGACGAGGTCGTAAGCCTCAAAAACAAATCCTTGAAGCCAAACTGGGTGAAATGACCGGGTCATAAGCTCAGACCTAGTTGGATTATTATATTGATATATTGCCTATGGGGCTAGACACATGATGTCATTATAGACAAAAAATAGTAACTTTGGAATTTGAATAGCATATTAGTTATCTTTGGGCCCATGTTTGTGTTTGTTTTATGAGAATTATGGATTGTGAAATATTTGAAAAGTATGAGAAAATGGAATGATGTGATATCCATATGCATTGTGCATTGGCATTGCATTTAATTTTTATTGTTATCAAGTTTGTATTACTAGGCTTTTGGCTTAGTGCGATTGTTTACATCGCGCAGGTGATAGGGTAGATTCAGCTGAGTCAGAGAGTTCTTCTAGACCAGGTTGGGTCTAGACTTGTGGTTATGCTTGTAGAGTTGATATCAAGATTAGAAACACTATCAGCAACATTTATATATTTTATGTTATTGTATATTTTGGGTATTATGCATAGTATATTATGTTTATGGATTTTATGTATTGTAAACTATAATGAATGTTTGGGTTAAGTTATTTGAAATGGGAGTGTAAATTTGTTCTAAAGTATATATATATATATATATAAATGTTTGAGAAACTTGGTGAAATTGAGGAGTATGGTTGAGATGGTTATTTGAAATTATTTGGGAGTGTGTTCTTTTTGCAGGTTGTATAATTAATAAATTTTGGGATGTCCAAATTATAGACAAAACTCAGGCGAATTTTTTCCAGAGATTTTGATATGTTTATTTTGGGTTCCTATAACAAGTAAAGAATATTTATATACTATTTAATTTTATATATTTAGTATTTGAAATTTTAAATCAGAAATGTGAAATTTTTTTTATGAAACTGGCCTGTGACATTTTTGTACCGTATATGCATATTTTACATATGCTGGAAATATGTATTGTACGTATATAGGGTATAAGGGTGTTACATTTATTTTAAATTTTTTTTAAAATTTCTAATTTTTTGAAAAAAAATTTGGGATATTACAGGTTCAATACCTTGGAAGAAAGTACCCAAAACGATTGGGATATGTTGTACAAAGCCTTCATTCGGTAGTATGGGTACAATGTCAAGCTGGAAGTTACCTTGATAGAGGTAGAGAATATATGGCAAAAACAAAATGAAAGTTTTGTTAATTATGTAAAGAGAAGGAGAAATAAGGCTACACTTCTCAAAAGGAGACACGATGAGTCAGATCAGATCAGGATGATAGTTAGAGGTGTCCTTCCCAACCTCCGTGAAAGACTGTCTCACACCCTTATAAGGGATTTCAAAGATCTTCTTCAAGCTAGCTTGCAAATAGAAGAATGGGAAAGAGAGAAGAATTATTTTTCTGCAAAATAGAATTATCAGTCTGGTAATCAAAGTACCTAAAAGGAAAGTCGATGTTAATGCAACTGGTCAAGAAAATAGAAGACAATTTTCATAATTGGGAAAACCTCTGTCTTGGGTTTTCATAATTGCAAAAATAAGGGGTTGTTGTAGCCATTGGCTCCTCGACCCTAACCAAACCCTTTACCACCAAATTTTGATACCAAGGCTTTTCGTCAATTTCATCAGACTCAAGGACATGAGACAGATAGATGCACCCGATTGAAGTATGAGATCCAAGATCTGATCGATAGTGGTAAGCTGCCTAAGCCCGATAAGCCCAATATATTCAACAATCCTCTAACTAGGTTCAACAGAGTGCCACCACCAGCAACCTTCATGGTAGGAGGAGGATTGGAGGAAGATTTTGTCTTATTCTCCTTTCAAGATGGGAGTATTGAAGATGTGGAATAAGGAGAAATTTTATTCAACAAACCTCCCTTAGCTTGAAGTGTTGCTCTTTTTATTTTTCTTTCTCTAGTACTTGTTTGGAACAATTATGTTTTTAAAATTAAGATTATTTGATTACATTACTTTCATTAAATTTTTATATTGATCTTTGTTCATTTTGGTTCTCAACTAATGATGAGTCCAGCTTGATATTTATAAATTAGCTTATTTATATGTCATGATTTGAATGACTTCGCTAGGTGAGGGAATTTTTCTATAGCATTGAGTTGTGTATGCTTACTTAGAGAGGGCTCCTGCATAATGACCTTTGTCTAGATCCTAGTCGATCTTAGAACAAGCTTTAATAAACTTTTGAGGCAAAATTGAACTCTGCTTATTTTAAGGGAGAGATGATCTAGGCACTGTTTGGTAAGCCAACAACTAGTATCCACCCTATAAAATATCAATCCCTAGTTGTCCCTTTCAACCTTCATATATTTTAGCTTACTCTTTATTGGCTTGTAAACCTCGATGCCCTACCCTGAGATGTTGTAACTTCTATGATAAATCTAATGATCACTAAGATGAAGAGGCAAGAAGATCAAACAAAGGAATGCATAGTCAAGACTATAAGGATAGTTGATGTTCTCTAGACTATAAGGGTAGTTGAAGTTCACCTAATGCTAGACCTAATATCTCCAATTTATTAAGAGGACATCAGGACAACAAATGATTTATCCTTATTGAAATAGGACTCACTCTACTCCACTTATCCATAGTGAAGATAATTTTTTTGGAGCTAGGACCCATTAACGAAAAAAAAAAGAAAATAACAAAAGCAAAAGCAAAAAGAGAAAAAGAGAAAGAAAATAAATAAAAAAGAAAAAAAAGAAGAAAAAAAACTAGTCCTGAGTTTGTGCAAAAGCAAAAAGAAAAGATGAAGATAATTTTAATCAGATATATATTTCTTCCAAGGAGATAGAAGGAGATTGAAGTCTAGCAAGATTGCTCCCAGCTGCCTATGGCTCTAATAAGAAATTTATAATATGAAGATTTTTTAGTAGTGTCACATCAGCCTCAGCTCAAATATAGCTTTTATTTAACCTGTGTCCCTTATAGACTCCGTTTCAAGCCTATTAAAGACTTATTAATCTCTCTTAGTAGGTAGAGTCTATTAGTGAAGATAGTTTAAAAAAGCTAGCATTAGAGATAGACAATATTTAAACTCAATGGGACTTTGGCCAAGTAATGTGTATGAGCCTATATGAAGTGCAACAGTTCTTGCTCAAATAGAAATGATTCCCAAGTTTAGTACGATAACTAGGGTTGTCATGTTATAATATGTTAATTTGGAAAATTGAGTCTTGAGGTATAATGACACTGATTTGACAAAGTCAACATTTGATTTTTTAAAAAAATTATTTTTCTTGTTGCACAAACCTTTAAGTTAAGGGAAGTATGTTGAACCGTCGAACCTCAAAGGACACATTGGGCAAAGTAAATGATTATTGGCAAGGTTATGAAGAAGTTACCAACTGGCATGCTGAATGATAATTTGAAATGGATGTATCTTTGCTGCTTGGGGTCTCCACCACTCATGTTTTCAACATCTTGAAGATAAAAGCTATAAATACGAAGCCTTCTGTCATTCTAATGCAAGACCTGAATGAGCATCTAGAACGGACCAATGAGAACACTTCAGGTGATCACCTTGCTCTATGAGTCGATAGAACCACTGTAAGTATCATCCATGCATATCATGCATACATAAGCATATTACACTGCATTTTGCTACCTTGTATTGCCTATTCTTTGACAAAGTGATCAACATATACTCTATAAAGCAAATAATGAGAAGCAGATGTGGAATCAGGGGGGCATGGAAGGCCCATTGCTTGAGAAAGATCCAGTCATTTTGCAAAAGAAAAAATAAATTCATGCTTATTCAATGAACTAGACAATACACAAATATCAATCAAAGCCTACATGAAAATATCTTTGGTTTACAGGAGGCAAAATTTCTCCTTTCAATTTATTGAGTTTATGAGTGTACAAAATATTTTTAGACTCACTTTCAAATATTTTACCACACAGTGGGCAAAGAGAGGATATAAAGGCCAGCTAAAAAATAGCTGAATTTTTTTTGCAAAAAGAAGAACAAAAAGAACATAAGAGCCCCAAAAGAAATAAATATGCAAAAGATAAAAGATCATTTCAGCTAGATGAGAGGAAGCCAATATAGGAAAAATCACCAAAAGGATGAAGATCCAATTTAAAGGGTAGAAGAGTAGAAGCCAATATAGGACAAATGTCCAAAAGGATGAAGATCCAATTTAAAGGGTGAAGACCTGAAGTCCAAAGGATGAAGATCCAATTTAAAGAGTGAAGATTCGAAGTCCAAAGGACAAAGATCCACTTTGAAGGGTGAAGACCCACTCTCCAAAGGATGAAGATCCATTTTGAAGGGTGAAGACACGATCTCCAAAGGTTGAAGATCCATTTTGAAGGGTGAAGACCCAATCTCCAAAGGTTGAAGATCCATTTTGAAGGGTGAAGACCCGATCTACAAAAGATGAAGATCCATTTTGAAGGGTGAAGACCCGATGCCAAGGATGAAGATCCATTTTAAGTGTGAAAACCCGATGCCAAGAATGAAGATCCATTTTGAAGGGTGAAGACCCAGAGTCCAAAGAATGAAGATCTTTTTTGAAGGGTGAAGACCCGATACTAAGGATGAAGATCAATTTTGAAGGGTGAAGACTCAGTGCAAAGGATGAAGATCTATTTTGAAGGGTGAAGATCCGATGCTAAGGATGAAGATCCATTGTGAATGGTGAAGACTAGAATTCTAAAGGATGAATATCCATTTTGAAGGGTGAAGACCTAATGACCAAGGATGAAGGTCCAAGGTCTAAGGATGAAGATCCATTTTAAGGGTGAAGACCCATAATCCATTAAAGAATGGAACAATCATCTAGAAGAAAAGTCAAAATGCCTAGATGAGAGAAAGTTAGTCTAGTTAGAAGAGCTGGAGTCGATCCATTGAAGAATGGAGCAAATGGCTAGAAGAACACCATGATAGAAGATCAATTAGCTAAGAGAGCTAAAGTTTATTGGCTAGAAGAAAGCTAGAACTCTTAAACTGATAGAATGTCAACAAATCTAGTTTTGAGTTAAGAACCCAATCTAGTCTTGGATCAAGAATCCAAATCCAGTTTCAGTTCGACAATCAAAAATTCATTTTCGAGTCCACAACCCAATCCAGTCTTGGATTGAGAATCCAAATCCAGTGTCAGGTTGAGAACCCAAATCTAGTTTAGGGTCAAGAGTCCAAAAATTTAGTCTTGGGTTGAGAACCCAAATCTAATCCTGGGTCAAGAACCCAATGAAACCTATCCGGGTCCAAAACCCAAATCTTTTTCGACTGCAAAAATCATTCTGGGTCTAGAACCAAAATCAAATTCATCCTCCAGTCTAGAACCCATCCTCATCCAAAATTATCTCAAAATCATGTTGCTTTTCACTCTCTTGTATTGAAGTCTCAGATCGTTCAAGCAAGGGGCAAACTGTCGACCTTTGATTTTTCCCCCAGCTAGTGCGGTGTTAATTCATGAGGCCTGAATCAGTTAATTCTTAATAAGTCTCAACCAATTTCAAACCTTTGATTGGATTAATATATTTTTGAATAGGGACTAAAATAAGCTAGTTTAAATTTAAAACCCTAATTGAGTATGATTTAACGATTTGGTTGTTTTTTATTTGATATAGGTGCAGTAAACCCTAAACGGGTCCGATTTGAAGGTTTGATTGATTTTTTATTTGATTTGGGTAGAATTTTATTGGTAGGGGTGTCCCATGTCAAATTGGAACACCCAATTTTACTTGGGAGAGCCCCATATCAAATTGGGAGGGGCAATACCATATCAAATTGGGGTTGCACCAATTCGATATGGGGATGTCCCCATATCAAATTTGTGCCCCATTTTGATATGGGGCAGCCCCATATCAAAATGGGGCTCTCCCATTTAGATATGGGATAGCCCTATATCAAAATGGGAGGCAATTTTGGGTAGTCCATATCAAATTTGGATTCTCAATTCAATATGGACACTGATTCCTCTGGTAACTTTAGTTCAAGATGGTATCGGTTTGCCTCGAATAGAAGTGGTTTGAACCCGATATGGTCTATCGAATTAGGAAATCACCAATTCAATATGTCTCAGAGTTTTGTTTTTTATAATGGGACGCTTTCACAGTTAACCTAATGGACTCTTATAAGGATTAACAACCTTAGGGGAATTTTGGGACTTTGGACTAAGAACTGGCAGCCAAGATAGAGGCAATGATTAGCAACCTTCAGGGGACTAGAACATGAGATGGCAACTTTGATTAACAAATTGGAAGTAAAGAAAGGAGAGAGTAGCAGTTTTATTAAACCAGAATCTCAAACCTTAAATCATAGAGTCCAATCTTAATCAAATAATTCAAGGCACTGATTTTCACTTGTAAACGTCAATTAAGTTTTCCAAAACCTTAAAGTCTTAATTTATGTATTCTATACTTTATAAAACCTTAATTTAATCAACTAAAACCCTAGCCTACATTTAAAATTCTAAAATTATTTTTCAAAAACCTAATATGTAGATCATAGCCTAAAATCTCAGACCCTAATATCCTAATATCTAGTAAACTAATCCTTTAAAACCCTAGGCACTAAAACCTTAAATTCTATTTCTCTAAAAATAAAACCTTAAATGTATTTTTTTCTAAAACATTAAAACATTAATTATATTTTCTTAAACCCTAATTCACAAATTAAAAACCCTAGCTTGTTAATCTATTATTTAATTATAATACCTAAATGTAGGATTGATTACTAATGCATGTGTGTTTATGATATGTCTTGATGGATGGGTTTTTTGGTCCATGATGAATGGTTTATTTATGATGGATGATTGATTGTTTTTTATTGGTTTATTTTGGTTTCAAGAATTGTAAGAGGTATGTTTCCATATTATGGGTACCTCATTTGTTGAGTATCATGTAATTTAATTTATTTTAAGTTTTGGATTAATGTAAAGGATACGTTTCCACCAATTGGTGGGTATCCTATTTTTTTTAAATTTTTTTTAACATTGGACAATTGTAAAGGCATGTTTCCATCCATGGATGGGTGCCTATTAACTTATTTTGTTTCCACTCATTGTGATTTTAATGAAGTGAATATTTATTCTTATGATTGCATATAGTATGGATAATATCATTATTATTAAGAATTTTATAATATTAAGACATAAAACGGAGGTCGGTTCCAATGAACTGGGCACTGTGGGGATGCTGGGTCATTCTCACCTTCCCCATGCGTACCCAACTTTTTAAACCCAATAGGGGATTGGAAATTCCTTAGGAATCGAGTCATCCACCCCTTTCTTTTTCCAGCCCCATCTGGGTGGTGACTACATTTTTTCCGAGTTTAGACCCATATTTTCTAAGGCCCTGAGCCTAATAGTGCCAAAGTCGCAAGAACCATTCCACATGGGAGTGGGGGCAAAAATCCCCGCTCACACCTACTTTGTAGATGGGAGTATTGAAGATGTGAAGTGAGGAGAAATTTCATTCAACAAACCTCCCTTAGCTTGGAGTGTTGTTCACTTTATTTTTCTTTCTTTAACACTTATTTGGAATAATTATGTTTTTCAAATTGAGATGGTTTAAATATATTACTTTTGTTGCAATTATAATTTATTGGTTTTTGACATTTTGGTGTTCAACCAATGACGAGTTTACCTTGATATTCATAATTTAGGGTATTTGTGCATCATGATCCGAATGACTTTACTAGGTGAGAAAATTGTTCTATATAATGGAACTATGAATTCATACGTAGAGAGGGCTCCTGCATAATTACCCATGCCTAGATTATAGTCTATCTTAGAACATGCTTTGACAATATTTCAAAGCAAAAATGAACTCTATTTATTTAAAGGAGAAATGAGGCATTGTTTGATAAGCCAACAACTGAAATCCACCTTATTAACATCAATCCATAGTTTGCCCTGTTAAGTCCTCATAAGATTTTTGCTTGCTTTTTATTGGTTTGTAATGCCGATAACCTTCCCTATGTTGATGTAACACTTATGACAAGTCTGATGATCACTGAGGTGAAGGAATAAGAAGATCAAGGAAAATGATGCTTATTCAAGACCATAAGGACAGTTAAAATTTTATCCAAACTAGAACTAATTTCTTAGATCTATTTCGTCTTTAAGGTGGCATCAGGGCAATAAAATGATCCTTCCTCATTAAGGCAAGTTCATGCTACCTCATATTCAGAGACATAGGATTCCACAAATAAGATGACTTTCTTAGAGCTATAACCCAACAAAAAAAAAGAAGAATAAAAGAAGAGAAGAAGAAGATAAAAGAGAAAATAAAATCTCATAAGATTAAAAACCCCAAAAAGGAGAGCCTAAAAAAATTGGGTCCTGAGTTTGTGCAAAAGCAAAAGCAAAAGATGAAGATTTCTCTCAAGAAGTTATAAGGAAATTGAAGTCTATCTTTTCATGAAGCAAGACAACAATAATCCATAGTTTAAAATGTCTAAAGTTTAAGATTGGTTTTAGTTGCCTGTGGCTCCAATGGAAAGCTTATGGTATGAAGATTTGTTAACAATATTACATCAACTCCAATTTGCAAATGGCCTTCATCTAAACCATGTCCCTTATAGACCCCATTTCAAGCCTATTAAAGACCTATTGATCTCTTTTTGGTGAGTAGAATCTATTAGTGGAGATTGTTTAAATAATCATGCATATGAGATAGACATTATATAAACTCAGTTATACCTTTTGGCTTAAGTAATATGTATGTACCTATCTAAAGTGCAATAGTTCTTGTTCAAACACAATTAATTCCTAAGTTTTGTATGGTAACTAGGGTTATGATGCTATAGTTATGTTAATTTAAAAGACCAAGCCCTAAGGTATATCGACACTAATTTGATGAAGCCAATATTCGATTTCAAAATTAAGTTCAAAAAAAGTGTAAGAAAAGTCAACATATCACATTTTAGTATGTATACATGTATATAAGTTATTCCACTTATTACAAACCTTTATTTATTTATGTTTAATGAGTTTCATACATATTTGTGATACACACTAATTACTGCGAAGGAGGTGGTGGTCTGTAGCTAAATACATCTTTGAGGAAGTCATCATCTGTCGGTGGTGGCAGCACATTGTCTATCTAGCTTCCCCCTAAAAAAAAGCATATGGATTCTGACTGCCTTGCAAATTAGCCCTATCATAGTCAGTGCTCGGGATGCAAGGTGGCACATCATGGTCATCGGTCCAATGGCTTGCAAATTAGCCCTATAGCCCTGAAATCTGAAATTCAAAAAATTTCATTCAAGATGATTAGCATACCAACGGCCGGCGGCTAGTTATTCCTGTAATTTTTGGTTCTACTCCTCAAGCATTTGCTGTGAGCCAAAACAAGATAAATTAAATTCATACATTTTCACACATACATTTAGCATATATGAATATGAAACAGGGTTTACAAACCAGATAGCTCAAATCGAAGCCCTTAGGTCTAGAATACGGCGCAACATAAGGAAATGGTTGAGATGGTGCTGTGCTACTTGGACCAGCCTCATCATGCACAGCAACATCTGAATGTTCAGCTACCTGCAAAAAAAATTCATCGAAGTTAGACACATGCAAGTCAAGAACAAAAAATATGCCTGATTAACTTATGTAAGAGGAAATCATGGTATCGTCACGGGGGGCAAGATCCCTTGTGTTGTCATGTTCCTCATCCTCCTTTTCTTCTTCACCCTGATCATCTCCCTTACCATCATCAGTCTCCTTATATTCATCCTCTTTCTCATCACCTTCCTCATCCATGTCTTCATCCCCTTCCTCTTCTCCTTCTTCCTCTTCCCCCTCTTGTTCCTCCAAATGTTCAACACCATCAGAGGATACATCAAAGTGCAAAACTAGATCCCGTAAGAACTCATTATCTGACAAGTCCAGTGAAAGCAATAATTAATCAATATTGAATCCATTCCGGGCACGCCTCAAGGAGCTCTCAGGCATATAATTGCAAGTCAACACAGATACTGGGACATTGGCTATCACTCTCATATAATCAAGGCCAAGAAACCAATTTTGTAACCTCTCACCAAGAAATCATCCATTTGAAACCGGCGCAGCAATTATTCGATGGGAATTTTGTAGAGGCAATGCATTAATCATGGCAGTAGTCCAGTTCACCCTTTCATTTACTCTCCACCAAGCAACATTCACCTACAACGTAGCACTATTAGTAAGTCATTTATTTTTTTTATTCCATGATATTAATAATTTTGTCTTTTACCTAATCCTAGGTCAACTGGCTCAACTGATAAAGCCGGGAATGCACATGATGACTGCTGGGCACTTCTATACTAGCCGATAACCAGACACTCAATCTCGAGTATCCCATTTGTCTCCCAGAAATACCAGCACTCTCACGAGATTATGCTCATAGGCCCACACCTATCATGATAAAAAAATTATTAAAAATAAAAAAAATTATTATTAAAAATAAAAAGAGAGAGAGAGAGAGAAGGACTAACTATACCTCAGCAATGACCATCAAACCTATAAAAGATATGTTGTTTCTGCTAATTTTATCAAAACCATGATAGAGATAGGCAAGGCTAGCCTCTCCCCAAGCATAAAAAGGGATAAGATTAAAATATGCTAGAGCATGTAAAAATGAAAGGTAAATTGTCGCCTCAGTGCTACAAAAGATTGTTATAGCTAACAGGTATAGTAAAACACTGTGAGTGCATCTTTCCGCCTGTCTTCCATGCACCGGTCAAGTCTGCCTCATCCAATACTCTTGGATGTATTCATACTTTATTTTACATGCTCTATTGTATCTGGGATGTAGACCAATTAATTTGCAAATTTCATCCTCAGTCAGTATATTGTTGGTTAAAGGGTTGGGGATCCCGTTGCATTTTAAGCCTATTATCACCGTAAAATCTACTGGCCAATCGTCATCTCCCTAACAGGCAAGTGAAAAGTGTGAGTGGTGTCCATTCACCACTCAGTAAGAGCCTATATTACACTTCTATTGATTTGATATCCCTTGGTGGGTAGCTGCAGCACAAGTTCTTCAAAACCACATTCATTGATCATCCTTCGGACTGGAGGCGGAATGCGATCATACCACTCGCGGGCTTTATGGATGTTCTTGCCACCATGAATCACACAGCTATCAAACTACCATGATAAAGGTAAGTCCAATAAGGTAAGTATATCACCGCTAACAATTATTCTCAAAAATTCTAAAATCGAGGGAAAAAATTATTTTCAACACACCAAGAATTTTATTGTCTCACTACATTTACTTTTTTTGATTTCTTTTGGTATTTTTTCACATTGACATCAATTTTTCTGGTTCATTTACTTTTGTATAAAATCTTTTACAACCCTTTATATTTTTGTTAGCATTATTTTATATATATTTTTCCTAAATATTTTTCTTATTTTTTTAATTTTTTTGCATGCTATAAATATGAATTTCTCTTTCACCAAATGTTTAAAATTAAATTCTTCATGCCTAAGCTCATTTTTTTAGAATTCATTAGCTTATTTTTCTACTACAAATAATAAATTAACAATATAAAAAAAGGCATCATAAAGCCATAAAATAAAATTTTTTGTGGATAATAATGAATGCCTGTGTTTTTTCTTGTGAACTTCTATAGAGGTGCATTTCTGCTAGAATTGGAATCCGCTCCAGCTCGCTATCTCTGAGGTAAGCACGTAATTCGGGATTCATATGTGGTCCAATTCTAGACGCTTTTTGATTTACTACCATTTCCTTTTTCTTTGAAAAGCTTAAAAGTTTTTGAAAATAAAAAGAGCAGAATTTACAAGATTTGGCGAGGTATGAATAAAATCAATGAAGTACTCAATTATACAGAAAGAGTTGAAGGATAAGTCTCCAATAAAAAAAAAAGGTTTAAAAGTTAAAACATATCACGTGCATGGTAATGACAATACATCATGTTTGTTTCAATAATTCTTATCCATGTTCCGTCTTATTTGTTTCAATAATTCTTTTACAGCACACGTGCATAGTAAATAGATATTTATTATGGGAATATAACTTTTTACGTGTCTAAAAATATTTTTTATACTCATTAAATATTTTTTTTTCTCGCTGGGGGCTAGAGTATATAGGTACTCATATATGGTAAAAACTAGTTAAATTTATTGCAAAATACTTTACTAACTATAATTTATTTTTGCAGGTGTTTCGGGTACAGGACCCAACCAACCTCAGATCCAAAACCCAAATCATTTTTTAGTCTAGAACTCAATCCAGGTTCAGAATCCAAACTAATCCGAGTCCAGAACCCAAATAATTTTTGAGTCCAGAACTCAAACTGGGTCCATAACCCAAACTAATCTGGATTCAAAACCCAAATCATTTTCAAGTCCAAAAATCACCTCGGGTTCAAAACCCAACCAATCTAGGTCTAAAAACTTAATCATTTTTTAGTCTAGAACTCACCTCGGGTGCATAACCTAAACCAATCTTAATCCAGAATCCAAATCATTTTTTATTCCAGAACTTAATCCAGGTCTAGAACCCAAACCAATCCAAGTCCAGAAACCAAATCATTTTCGAGTTCAGAACTCACCTCGAGTCCAGAAACTAACCAATTCAAATCTTTTTTGAGTCTATAACTCAATTCGGGTCTGGAACCCAAACCAATCTGGGTCTAGAATCCAAATTATTTTCGAGTCTAGAACTCACCTCAGGTCCAGAATCAAACAAATCAGGGTCCAGAACCCAAATCATTTTTTAGTCCAGAACTCACCTCGGGTCCAAAACCCAACCAATCCGTGCTAGAACCCAAATCATTTTTTAGTTCAGAACTCACCTCGGGTCTAGAAACTAACCAATTTGGGACTAGAACTCAATCATTTCTGGGTCCAGAACCCAAACCAGCCCTAGTCTCGGGTCCAAAACCATTTGTGTCAAAAATTAGCTTAAACTCCTGTTGCTTTTCACTCTCTAAATAAATCCAAGATTGTTCAAGTAGTGGGCAAACTGTAAACCCTTGATTTTAGCCTTATGCTAGTTTGGTCCTAATTAAAGGTCGCCTAAGTACTTATCGGTCCATTCTTAAATTCTTAAATATATTTTAAGCTTTTATCTTGATTGGTCAAATTTTTATAAAGGCGCAAATGAGCCTGGTTTAGTTTCTAGAACTTTAAAATGGTAACAAAGCGAGTTTTAAAACCTAAAAATGGTCTAAAAGTCATTTTGGTTTGATATTGATTCATGCATATCCAATTGGGCCTATCCAGTTAGATATGGATGGTCCATATCGAACTAGGACAAACCTAGATTGATATGGGCCTGCATATTGAACTGGGAAGCCTTAGTTCAATATGGACATATCAAAGTGGGGATTTCCCAGTTTGATATGACTAGTCCAGCTCGAATTCAGTGGATTTGAGTTTGAAATGGACACGGTTTATCTGAAATTCAAATAATTTTAAAACTATGATTAATCAGGAAGCCTATACCATGCTTAATTAGGAAACAGAGACTGGTTTACTAGGTTTAACCTAATCCTTTCTTATAAATATAGGGAGCAGAAACTGATAAAAGGTAGGAATAAGAAGTTAAACTTGAAGAGAAAAAAGAAACGTGGAGGCAGCAGCAACCTAAAGCAATAGATTTGATAGAAACATAAACAAGAATACACAGAGAGTAAACGAAGCAGGCAATAAGTTTGAGGAGTTCAGTAAACAGAAAGACAGAAAAGCAACAATTAACAAATCTGAAGGCAGTAACACATTGCCTTCATCCCATTCCACTGAGATTTAGCCGTGATACAAAGTCAAGATTGTATCAACATATAAATATCGGTGTAACCAACAATAGAGGTTTGCAATCCTTTATTTAACTCTTTTAAAAAAATTTACATCAATTCCTTTATTTTTGTTTCTTTGTTTTATTTGGTTCATGACATTTCTAAATATCTAGTAATCATGCTCCTCTTTCATATCGAATATTGGTAGTCATATTCCTTCTTTTAGATATTCAATATTGAATGTTGATTGATGTTAGGTTTGGTGTTTTTCATGTGTTTTGACATCTTTAATTAACTCCTAAAAGTAATCTGATAAATCTAGTTAGTAAAATCAAAATCCTAACTTTACTTTATAAACCGTAAAACCTTGATTGTTTCTTCAAAACCCTAGTTTGTATGTTTGAAATCCTAATTGCTCGATATAAACCATGAACCCTAATTTAGCAATCTAAACTTTGAGAAAACCCTAATTCATTTGTTAAAACCCTAGTTTGTACGTTCATTATTTAGCATGATATTTGAGTATAGTCTCAATTATTAATATATATTTTGATGTATGACTTATTTTTTTTATTTTTAATGAATGGTTGACTTTTACGATGAATGGTTGGATTTCTTATTTTAATTATTTTTGTTTCCAAGATGTAAGAGTTATGTTTCCGCTTTGTGGGTACCTCATTAGTTAGGTTTAATGAAATTTAATTTATTTTAGATTTTAGGATTAATATAAGGGGCATGTTTTCCACCAAATGGTGGGTGTCCTATTTAGTTTTGGACATTGGACATTATAAAGGCATATTTCATCCAGTGTGGGTGCCCATTTATTTTGTTTGAACTTTTTGTGATTCTAATAAAGTAATTACTTATTTTTATTGCATGTAGTATGGATGATGCTATAATAAGTTAAGAATTTAATAATATTTAGACCAGAAAAGGAGGTCGGTTGCAATGAACTGGTGGGGGTGCTAGATCATTCTCGCCTTCACCACGCGTACCCAACTTTTCGAACCCATTAGGGGGTTGGGAATTCATTAGGAATCGAGTCATCCACCCCTTTCTTTTTCCCAGCCCATCCGGGTGGCAACTCAATTTTTTAAGGGTTTAGGCCCATGTTCTCTAAGGCCCTAAACCTAAAAGTGCCAAAGTTGCAAGAACCATTCCATATGGAAGTGGGGGTAAAAATCCCGGCTCATAGTATTTATGGATGATTTTTTTGTTTTCGGCACTTCCTGCGATGATTGCTTGGATAAATTGACTCTTGTACTTGAAAGGTTTATTGAATGCAATTTAACCTTGAGCTGGGAAAAGAGTCATTTTATTATAGATCATGGTATGGTTTTGGGGCATGTTGTATCTAGAAAGGGCATTGATGTGGACAAAGCAAAAATTGACTTTATTGCTAATTTGTCACCTCCCACATCTATAAAACGGATTAGAAGTTTTTTGGGACATGCTGGATTCTATAGATGATTCATAAATGACTTTTCAAAAAAATTCATGTCCTTTATGTCATTTGCTTGGAAAAGATGTTCCATTCATCTTTGATGATAAGTGCTTAGAAGCTTTTAACATCCTGAAAGAAACATTATTCTGCCCCTATGATTGTTGCTCCTAATTGGGACTTGCCCATTGAGATTATGTGTGATGCTTCAAACTATGCTATAGGAGTTGTACTAGGACAAAGGATAAATAAACTCTTGTGTGTGATTTACTATGCTAGTTTATTGTTGAATGATGCACAGGTAAATTATACAACTACTGAGCGTGAGATGTTAGCTGTGGTTTTTGCACTTGATAAATTTAGGTCTTATTTGATAGGCTCTAAAATCATTGTATTTTCTAATCATACAGCCTTAAAATACCTATTGACTAAACCACAAGCTAAACCTAGGCTAATTAGGTAGGTTATTATGTTGTAAGAGTTTGATGTAGAAATTAAAGATAGGAAAGGTAGAGAAAATGTAGTGGCTGACCATCTTTCTAGGTTACCCTTTTAAGATGATGATGCACAATTACCCTTTTGACTGCTTTTGAAAAATTTACTGATGAACACTTGTTTGCCACATCACAAGCACCATGGTATGTCGGCATTGCTAATTATCTTTCTTGTGGTGTTGTGAGGAAAGACTTGAATTTTTAAGGCAAAGAAGAGGTTTCTACACTCCTGTACTTTCTATTTTTGGGATAAGCCATATTTTTTTATAATTTGTAGGGATGAGATCATCAAATGATGTGTAACGGAGGAGGAACAATTACAGGTAATGCAATTTTGCCACAACTTGTATTGTGGAGGGCATTTTGGAGGCAAGAAGACCGCTGAGAAAATTTTACAAAGTGGTTTGTATTGGCCTACCCTTTTTAAAGATGCTTATAATTTTTTCATAAGACATGACAGAAGCCAAAGGGTAGGAAATATAAGCAAGAGAAATGAAATACCTCTCAATATTTTTATGGTGGTCGAGATTTTTGATTTTAGGGGAATTGATTTCATGGGGCCATTTCCCAAATCTTTTGGGATTGAGTATATCCTTCTTACAATGGATTATGTGTCAAAGTAGGTGGAGACAATCCCCACTAGGACTAATGATTCTATTGTTGTTTTGAAATTTTTGAAGGAATAAATCTTAAGCAGGTTTGGAACCCTTAAAGTTATAGTCATTGATGGAGGAAGCCACTTTTGCAACAAGTGGTTTGAAAAGCCGGTGACCAAGATGGGTATTTGTTATAAAGTGGCAACTCCCTACCTCCCCCAAACATTCGGCCAAGCAAAAATCTCCATCAAGTAGATTAAGGGAATTTTAGAGAAAATGGTGTGTGTAACAAGGAAGGTGTAATATCCTCATGTATGCCCTAGAAGTCTTGGTGATAGTGTTGTTGTTGTTGTTGTTATATTGGATTGAATGTATAATATGTGATAAGAAAAGAAATTGAGAAGAGAATGCTTGTGTATATGTGTTATGGGAAAGGAAATAGGGTTTAGAGAAAATGGTATATGTTGTGTATATGATGATATATATAACATATAAATGGGTCAAAGGAAGAGTCAAAAGGAAAGAGATATTTTTGTGTTGAGTGTGTAATTACTTAAATGGGCTTATAAGTTAAAAGAGAGTTAGAACAAATGGTTAAGGGCATTGAGGTAATTTACCTTTAGAAATCTCTTGGTGGAGATTAAAAGATGGAAAAGTGTTTGACTTGTGGCTATTTTGTTTTCTTTTCATTTTGGGTGCCGGTGATTAAAGGAGATAAAGAGGAAGAGAAGTGTTCTTGATGCTAGAGTTTAATTGAAGAGGCAATCAAAGAGTTTGGTTAGAGATTTGTGAAATTTCTTCATCTAAGGTAAGAAATCTCTTGTTTTCCTTTGTTAATTTTGAAGTTATGTTTAAAGTGAAGTGTGATTTGTTGATGTAATGATTTGGTGTATTTGATATGTGTTTGCAAGTGTTAGAATTGATTTAAAGTTAAAAATTGGAATTGGTGTTGGTTTGGTTGTGATTATGGAAAAATAAGTGAAGATTGATAGTGGAAAATCAAGAGTAAAGTTTGAGTTAGGGTTTTGAGATGGTTTGTGTTTAAATGTGTTGTTTAAGTGGTTATTGTGATGAATATGTGTTATGACATGAGTTATATCCATTTGAGTGAGTTTGTGTTGGGAATTATATGTTAAAATGCATTTGGAAGAGGGTTGGTTATATTTAGGGTTTTGGTGATGAGTGACACGGCCAAAGGAAAGGAGAGACACGGCCAAGCCAAGGAAATTTGGGCGTGTTGGTTGAGTTTTTGAGAGACACGGCCGTGTCCCTTAGCCGTGTTCACTACTGGATTTGGTTTTGGGAGACACGGTCACAAGCTTGGCCGTGTCCCTTGCCCGTGTTGCTTACTGTCCAATTGGTTTGAGTGACACGGCCACAAGCTTGGCCGTGTCCCTCAAGGGTGCTGCCCGTGTCCCTCAAATGTGTTGGTTAGGGTTTTATTTCTTTGTTCTAATTGTATTGTTTTGGTTCTTCAAAGGTGGGTTAGTCCCTAAACCTAAACATAAACACTTTAAACATACTTCAAACAAAGAATGGCCTAATCAAATGGATGTAGAAGATCTTAAAAATATGAATGAGGTAGATTGTTCTTTGCCCTAATTGCATTGTTGAGATTGAACAATGGTATGTTATATGTAATGTGAATCTTGTAAATGATAATGTGTGTTATGGATAATGTATGTTGAGATGCTATATGCAAAATATGAAATGTGATGTAAAGCCATTGTGATTGGCTATGATGATATAATTGAATGATGTATGGCATGTTTGCCTAATTGATGAGAAAGATTGAGAAAGAGTTTGATAAAGAGAATAATGAAATAAGTGTATGCTTAATATGATATTCAATTTCAGAGTTCTGGTTTTTGGAGGCATGCCTATTTAATGAAAGGTAACAGTCTTGCCGGGTTGAGGATCTCTTCAAATTGAGTTGAATTGAGGTCCAAGAGACTGGGTCTGTTACACTATGATAATTGATATTATGAGATATTTGATTTGTAACAGTCTTGCCGGGTTGAGGATATCCTCGAGTTAGATGAGTTGATGATCCAAGAGACCGGGTCTATTACGCTATCCATGGATAGAGATAAATATATATGTA
This sequence comes from Garcia nutans, assembly GCA_947685225.1. Classification (NCBI taxonomy): domain Eukaryota; kingdom Viridiplantae; phylum Streptophyta; class Magnoliopsida; order Malpighiales; family Euphorbiaceae; genus Garcia; species Garcia nutans. Next base: position 9,710,356 of record CANTUV010000013.1, read on the forward strand.
TATGTTGCCTACGGGCTTGATAATGGTGTTTATGAACCAAAGCAGTAACTCTGAATTCTGAATATCGTATTAAGTACTTGATGGGCCCATAGGTGTCTAGGTTTTATGTATATCATAAATGATGTTCTAATGTAATGAAATGTTAATATTACTTAAATGATGAAACGAACTATTCACGGAATATTGTTTGTTGATTATGATCTTTATTGATTGAGTGTGTATCATTGATGTTGATTTGTTAATACATATATGAAACATTGCATTGCACTAAAGCATAACATTAGCATGAATTGTCTTACTAAGCCCTTGGCTTAGCGCGATAGTGTTTAATCGCGCAGGTAATAGAGTTGAACCCGAGAGCTCTTCTAGACCGAGTGAGAGTAGACATTGAAGAGTTGATTTTGGGAACTTAAAGATCAGAGGAGATTTGCCAATCATGTATAACTCTTTTATATTTTGTAAAGATTTTGTTTATATTGTAAATATATATGTAATGATAAATATGTACTCAATGTTTTCATATGTGTAAATATTTTATAACTTCCGCTGTGTACTACTTAAATGTATTTATATATCTATAATGTATATTGAGAAAGATGATGGTATTATATAAAAATGTTTTGAATGTTGATGAAAAGCCGTAGCACTCCTATGTTCGGTGCACATATGCTACATTGTGGTGTTGTAGTGTGTGTGTACTGAATGTGGGGGTGTTACAGAAGGATTGGGCGATACGCCTTTTAGAAGCACTTGGGCATATCGGATAGCTTGTAGACCCTTAATTTTTGCTCGACATGAATTTTTTTCTAATTAAAAATGTTGAATCAAGTTTGGTTTCAATCTTAAAGCACCAAGTTAAATTTAATTAAAATTTTGAGGCCCAAATCATGTCTCGACCCAATTAAAAAGCTAAAACTAATTTTGGTTTGATTCAAGAGCTAAACATACCCGAAATGAAAGATGATTGGCCATTTTTTATGTCTATTTCATTATGAGCATGGCTCATAACGAATTTATTCAAGTTAAATTTGATATGAGCCACCTCATATCAAATTTAACTTTATTAAATTCATTATGAGGCTTAGCGATATCGAATTAGGCATCCAATTTAATATGGCCCATTAAATTCAACTTGTTTTGGTATCCTAAATGGTTTTTATATCGAGTTAGGTCAATTCTAATTTGAAGCTTTTCCATATCAAATTAGGCTTACTAATTTGATGTGGACTTTACTCCATGTTGGATTAAACTTGTTTTAATAAAATATGGTCACGATTTCCTTCGAATTCAAAAGATTTAATTTGATATGCTTCAGAAGGGAGTTGTGCTTGGAGAGGAAGATATGATTCGGTTACAAGAGTTTAACCTAACATATTTACTATAAATACAAGATGAAAAGAATAGGCAGAGGGGGAGCAACCCATCAATTAAGAAAGAGCAACCAGGAAATTAGCAAGGATCGCAAAAATAGAAAGAGTAGCAACCAATCAATTAGCAAGGATCATCAAACAAAAAGAGCAATCATCAAAATACAGAATACTATCAATTCATAAAAACAAGGAAGTAGCCACTGTATTGTTTTTGCTCGCTAGAGTTTCAAATCGTTGTAAGCAAAAGTTTGATCAACATTTAATTTTGGTGGAGCCAACAATCGAAAGTAAATTCTAAATTTTATCCATTTTAATTCAACATAAGATGATTTGATGATAGCTATAAATATTGAATACATTTATTCTTTGACTAAATTATTTCCAGTAAGTTATATCCATTAGTTTTTATTCATATCAGTTTTATTTGAAGCATGATTAGTGGATGTTGTTTTTATAATTCATAGCAGGTCGTGTATTTGATTTTGCTTCTTCTAGTAGCCATCCATAAAGAGCTTGTATTATGCAATTATTTATTATAAGTCAATATTCCAATAGTCCAAAGTTTATAAATATAATCACGGTAGCTTTGTTTTCTAAAACTCTAAAACCCTAATTTTAATTTATAAACCCTAAAAACCATTTTTTTATTTTTGGATCAATGTAAGGGGCATATTTTCACTTATGGTGGGCACCCCATTCTATTTAGTTTTGGACATTGGATATTGTCAGGGCATGTTTCCATCCTAGGATGGGTGCCATTTATTATTTTGTTTGAACTTGTTTTGATCTTAATACAATGAATGGTTATTTATTTTGATAATCGCATGTATAATAGACAATATTATAATACTTAAGAATTCAATAATATTTAGACTTGAAAAGGAGGCCTGTTCCAATGATCCCGATTCCAAGCAAATATAATTTTATTTGGAAATTCAGATTGAGCTCGGTATTCACTAGTTTTAACCTAGTTAATTCTCATAAATAAGGGCTTAACAATTAAACAGGGGAGCAACCACAATTATTAAAGCAATAATTAATAGAGAGGGGGAGGAGGGGTCAAACAAAAACTAATAGGAACACAAAAAATCTAAAAACACACATAAACAAACAAGGAAGTAGTAGCCATTGTGTCACCAGATGGCTTCGCTCAATAAAAAGTTAACACTGATCCAAGCAGTAAGTTTCAATAGTGTTTGGACTGCAGAATCAACTTTGGTGGAGTCAATAAAAAGAGGTTTGGTTTTATTATTTAGCTTGCTTAAAATTTAAAGTAGCAATTTACATTCCATAAATCAATATAGCATTATGCCATAGCTCATTTAAATTAATATTCCATGATGATAAAGTTCTTAGTCTTCGACAGAAATCAAACCTTAAGCATAAAACCCTAATTCTATATCAATCCTTAATTGCATGTTTTTTAAAAGACCAAAACCCTAATTAGATAATTCAAAACCCTAAAACTATAATTTCATCCTAAAAACCCTAATTATACCTTAAACCCCTAGTTTAGGATATAAATATAAAACCCTAGCTTAGATAGAAACCCTAATTTCCCAACAAAATCATATTATGTAAACTGTAGTACACGACCCCTTGTTAATGGGGTCAATATTTATTTGTAGATTGCAATTTGAGATTAACCTTAATTTTTTTTATTAAACTCTAATTTATTATTATTTTTGTAATGATTGAACTACATGTTTGGATTATTTGTTTTTCTATGAATGGTTGAATGGTTTTAATTTAATTATTTTGATTTCAAGGATGTAAAAGGCATGTTTTCACGATGTGAGTGCCTTGTTTTATTTAATTTATTCCTTTATTTTATTTAAAGTTTTGGGATTATTGTAAGGGGCATGTTTCCACCAATTGGTGTGTGTTCTATTTTATTTTACTTGTAAGGGCATGTTTTCATCTTTTGATGGGTGTTTATTTTATTTGTTTCTTTGAGTTATAATATAATGATTACTTATTTCAGTATTTTCAGTAATTGCATGTAGTATGGATGAAATTTTAATGAGTTAAAAATTTAATAATATTTTAACCTAAAAAGGAGGTCGGTTCCAATGAACCGGGTGCTATGGGTGTGGTAGGTCATTCTCACCTTCCCTATGCATACCCAGCTTTCCCAACCCAATAAGGGGTTGAGGATTCCTTAGGAATTGAGTCATCCACCCCTTCCAATTTTCCTGGCCAATCCGGGCAATGACTCCATTTTCTCTGTGTTTAGGTTCGTGTTCTCTAAGGCCCTGAGTCTAACAGTGCTGAAGTCGCAAGAACCATTCCACTGAGAGTGGGGGAAAAAATCTATTTGGTAGAATGGTACCAAGCCAAATCAAGCTGGTTTGGTTTTAGAATAGGCAATCAGCCATTTGACTGAGCATTATGTTGCTCATGCCGAATTGGCCCGTGCCAAATTAAATGATCAAATAATATGTAAATCATCCTCAACCCAATCTCAACTTGTGAACTCTTGTATTAGAATTCACTCAAGTTGTTCACTCTATGTGAATTTATTTGATTCAACAAGAATCAAGGCAAGAGACAACTCTCTCAAAGAACAATGTTCTAAAAATTTCATTCTCGAATCAACTACTAATGTTACAAAGTTCATAAGGATGCTTAAATATCATCCAAGTTTTTGATCCCCTAGCTTCGAGTGGTTGGTAGCAAATCAAAGAGCACCCTTTTAATGCCTGTGTTTCTGCTAAAATAAATTTTGACTTAATTAAAATTAAATAAATAATTTATAATGTTAAATAAAGTGTTGGAAGTATGAAAATGAAAATATATATGTAAGGTATAAAGGAATTATACCTAACATATAAGGTTAAAGGGTAAAAGTTGAAAGTCAAATGGTAAATAGGGTAAAAGGTTAAAAATTAAAAAATTTAAATTTAAATTTAAACTTTAATTTTTGGTTGGAAGAGTGAAAAAAATATAATTAATATTTAATTAAATAATTAAATATATAATTGGATGGAAGAAGGAAAAAAGTCAAAATTTTATCTTTATCCCTTTCTTTCTTTCTTTCTTTCTTATTCCTCTTCTCCCTTTGCACGAAATTTCACCATAGCCAAAGGAGAAATTTCTTCATCCAAGAACTAATTTTAATAAGGATTTTCAAGAATTAAAAAGAGTTTTGGTGATTTTCCAACAAACTAGTAAGTATTCTTTTAAAATTATGAAATTTCTTTGAATTTTTTATTATGTAAGATATGAGTTTTTGTTAGAGGGTTATCTAATTGATTAAATGGATATTAAAGATGTTATTTTGGAGTAGAGAAAAGGATTTTATTATTAGACGGTTGATTTATTTAGGTTCAGATGGAGTTTGGAAGATGTAGAGAGAAATTTAGGGTTTTGGAAAAACTTGGTTAGAGGAATGGTGTTTGTATGATTTTATTATTTAAAACATGTTATTAAATGACTTTAAGGATAGAAATAAACTTAAAATGCTATTGGTAATTGAGTATAATTAACTTTAATAATTAAAGAGAGTTAGGGTTAAAATTTTGAAAATTTGAGGGAATGGTATTTAATTGATAGTTAATAGTTTGAATGCCTTAGAATGTGATTCTAATACATTTTGTATACCTATATTTTGTATAGGTATTGAGTAGTTGGTTAATACCCAAGTCTAGTAATGAAGGGCATTTTGGATGTGATGGGGAAAGTGGTGATTTTTAGCTTGAGAATAGCTTTAACCAAGGTTGGTACATACTTTGATAAAATTGCATTGTAATGCATTAAAAAATGGCATGTTACATTGCATATTGGCATTGGAATTAGGCCACTTTAAAGTGTAAAGTCGCATGTTAAGTACATAGTTATGAGTTTAAAAGTATTGATTGCATTATGTATGGATAGTTAAGCCATTTTAAGATGGCTAATTGCATTATTAATTGTGTTTATGGAAAGAGAGTGTTTGTGTCAAATTTAGGGCATAAATTGGCCACATTGGGAAAGTGGCAAAGAAATTAATATTCATAAGGAAAAAAATATAAAAATATGGTAAATTTAAGGAAAAAGTGCAAAAAGGATGAAATGTGGCACAATTGCTAATGTTTGAGAAAATCATAAAATGTGTGTTACTTTATGTAATATTCTATTCTCTATTTTTGAGTTTGGCGGCATGCCTATGATTGCCTTCGGGCAAGATGCTGGGTGTCATAATTATGCATTTTGCCTTTGGGCTAGATACTGGGCATTATTATTGTTTGCCTTCAGGCTAGACACTGGAATTAAAAATAGTCCAAAACATTATCTCTAGAACATAAAGATTATATAAGGTCTTTTAGGCCCAATGCCTGTAATTATGTTAGATGATGATTTGAAATGAAAATGTAAATGTTTTGAAAGGGAATTGCATGTTGCATTGTCTTGTTTTAATTTTTATTAATATCAAATTTTTTACTAGTTGGCAAAAAGCTTAGCACAATTTGTTTATCGCACAGGTGACAGGGTTGATACTAAAAGACTGGCTGCACCGGAGTAGGTTTAGTGATTTCTCCTTATACATGAAGTTTTGTTAGGCTGCCAGGGACCAGGAACATTTTCTAGCATGTAATTATTTCATTTTGTAAACTTGTATTAAATTATATATATTATGTTTATAAATATGTAAATGTAGTAAATGATAAATGTTTTGGATTAAATTTTGTAAAATTGAAGTATTATGAGAAATGTTGGAGATTTTGGGAGAATTTGATGAAATGTTGGCTGAGTTATTGATTTTTGGAAATATTCAAAATATAGATAAAAATATGGCGAATTTTTTCAAAGACTTTTCTTTAAACAATATGTTTTTGGGTACTTCAAACTTTTTAATGAATAGTTTTATTTATTTTATTAAAGCACAACAAGGTTTTAAATTATTATTATTTTTTTCGTGGAATTATGGAAATTTTCATAAGACTGGAATGTTAACATTTTTATACTTACATGAGGTATTGGGGTGTTATAACCCCTACACTTAGATAAGTTAACTAACACATATATAAGCTATCCTCAAACTTTCTTTGGGATTTTAAACAAAAAAATGGCCCAATTACAAAAGATATTTTCCAAATACTAATTAAAGTTCCAGCACATGTGTAAATGTAGAAAAATATAAATAACTCAAATAACATCACATTAGACTTCACAGTGACAACTGCGACCATTATACGAGCATGGTGACCTTAGCATTATTGGTGCGACCGCTGACTCTCTTAAACAACATAAAGATGGGTCAAATCTTATGTTGATTGTAAAAGTCCAAGCTTGAATATGGAGTCTTCTTTGCACTTTTCAATAGTAGTCAATTCTCCTCATAGAATTTGAAGCATCATTAGTAAAGGTTCAAGGAATAGTTTGAGATGACTTCTCACAACCAATCCATTAGGTGGGCTCATTCGATCTTTGGCCTTGAACTTGGGCTAGTCCTCTGCTACATTAACACCTAAGTATATATGTCTTGACTGTAGTAGTCAATCTTCTTTAGTAAACACAAGTTTTTGGTATTCTTCCATCTTGCCTTAACAATGTTCTAGCATTTAGGATTTAGAATCCAAAAATTTTCAAATTCAAGATCCTTTATACTTTTTGTTTTCCTTGACAATTTACATACAGGACAAGCATTGAATGGTAAGATGTGGGTGCTAATATATTGCTTACTTTTGTTTCATTACATATTAAACTCCAAGTATAAAAAACAATTTCCCCATCCAGTTGTTCCTCTAGCTATCTATCAATGCCATGCCCTTCTCCCATGTTTAGGAATGACAAAATAGATTTAAGTCTTTAATACCACAGTCATGGATAACTTCATGAAAGCCTTTAATCATCCATTGTGGTTGTGTAGCTACTCCCTTGTTTTATAAATTCTTCAATATATCATTAAAGCCACCTATGTTGTACCATCATAGATTTTGTGTGTAAAAATAAAAGAGGTTCCATGGCTCTCTTCTTCTTTCTATCTTAAGAAATCAATAAAAACCCATGAGTAATAGCCCAATTTTTTAATTATTTTAATGTGATATTTAAATAATAATATTATTAATTAAATAAATATTTAAGATTTAAAAATAAAAAGAAAAAATTTAAAAATTTAAAAATATATAATTGTTTTTATAAGAAAAAGGAGAAGAAAAGAAACAGAAAAAAAATAAGAAGAAAAGAAGAGAGAGAAAGTGACAGATAGGGAGAGAGAAATAGTATACCGATCAATTTTTCTTAGATCTATCACCGCCTGGTGATCAACTATCGACATCTCCCATACCACTGGAATGCCTATCGTTTGACGAGTCCAATGCCACCAAAATCATTGCCGTCCGACGCTGGAATTTTTCTCCCACTTGCCAGTCGAAGTCAATCGGAGGTGTATCGCTACAGTGACCTTTTGATAAATTTTTTGGACACTTTGTGACCTCCTTTCACAACAAAATTAGTATTTTTGAAATCCTCTCTTTCCAAGCTTCATTTTGGTATATTATTTGCGAATTTCAGAACATGTTTTAGGTTGGTCGAAATTCGATCACCGTTCTGGTGATGGTGTCACTATTCTAGAGTCAATTACACTATTCCAAGAAAAAATAAAATATTAAATAAATAATAGAAAATATAAGAAATATAACTATTAATAAATAATTAATGTAGAATAAATTAGTTAGGAATTTTAATTTAAAATAAATTTAGAAAATATAATTTTAATTAGATGATTAATTAAATCTATTTAAAAGAAAGTATGAGTAAAATAAAATAAAATGAAATGAATAATTAAATAGAGTTAATTATTATAAATTTTTGTAGTATTTAATTGATAGAAATTTATAATAAGATAATAAAATAAATTTTGAGTTTTGAGTAGTAATTTTAGATATAATTAAAGGAATAAATAAAATAATTATTTTATAATGAAAACCTATTGAATAATACTAATAATTTGTTGAATAATATTCTTATTCTTAATTTTATTAAAATACAGATATTAATTAGATTTAGTTAAAGGTAATTATAAAATTATTTTCTTGAATCTATTTGAAATTATTTTGAAGTATATTTTAAAATTTTAAGTAATTGTGTTGTAAACCAAATAAATAAATAAATAAGAAAATTAAATTAATTAACATTGATTTAATAAATTACTATTATTGTATTGTATTTATAAGATGTGTGTTGAGGTATGTTGAGTTGGATTTGAAGCCCAGATGGGGCAATTGATTTGAGGGTTATTGTGATCTATTTTGGAGTGTTATTCAATTATTTTGTTTTAAGGGGAAATATTCTAGTTATAGGAGAGACTCTATCAAAATTTTGGCAAAATCTTTGGAGTCTTCCAGCCGTCCATATTCTAATGGTTTTTATTATCATTTGAAAATAATTTTCAGATGTTCTTTCACATTCAGTCTGTACTTTGAGGAGAGTTATCGGGTTTCATCTACTGTGAGTTATATAGAATAATATAATACCCCGCTCCTCTAATTTATGTTTATAATTGTATTTGCATAATACATCGACTGTTAGTCCAACATATGTACAATTATTATCACTATAAGCATAATATGTTTTGAGTAATAGTTGGTTGTGTTTGATGTAACATGTGATGCCAGATAGAGTTACGATGATGTGGGAAAACACATGATCAGGGATAAGGGTTATGATTTGAGGATATTATATGATTATAAGATTAGGACTGGCATGAAGGTGGGGTATTTTCATGCCCATCACTGCTTTTTAGTTAGGTAGCGCTGCTTGGCTACGACTGTGATGGCGGACCCTATATATTTGAATATAATGGAAATGTATGGACAAAAAGAGCTAGATAGGGAGGGCCGACTCTCCAAATTTGAGGTTTAGTGTGGGCCCATTAACTTACTCATATCCCTGTTTGCTTATGTGACTTGTTGGTTGATTGACATTTGTATGAGCATATTATGCAAGGGATAGTTATATAGATCATTGAGTTGAACATTCATTCATGTCCACCATTTTTCCCAGTTTGTAGCTTCTGCATAGGAGTACTGCTTATTCAAGTTATCCTGCCATTTTATTTCTCGGCAAGAATGTTAATTGTATATGTTTTATTACATAATTATTGTAACACCCCTATACCCCGTATACGTACACAGCATGCTATTATGATCGTAATATACGTATACTGAATATAGGAATGCCACGGTTTACTAAACAAACGACTCACTTCTTTTACAATAAGAGAAGCAAACTCAAAACATTTAAGTTATCTTTTGAAACACAGTAAATAAAACATTTATTCAATACACAGCGGAAAATATAACAATATTTACAAATACATATACATCAAAACTCAAGTTTCACAAAACATAAAATTTATACATGTTTGGCAGTTAGTCTTTGATCTTTAAGTCCTCTATCAACTCTTCAGAATATAGACTCGACTCGGTCTAGCTGAACTCTCTGGTTCTACTCTGTCACCTGCGCGATGAACCACAATCGCGCTAAGCCATAGTCTTAGTGCTACAAACTACAATAATATTATACTATAATGAAATGCAAATGTCATACCTTCAAACATATAAACAATTCTCAAGAATCTCATTATTTATTTATTTCATCATTCATAAATCACATTGAAAACAAAGACAAGCATGGGCCCAAAAGACACTAATATGTTATTCAAAGTTCAGAGTTACTGCTTTGGTCCATAATCACAATCATCAAGCCCGTAGGTGATACATTTATATATCTCTATCCATGGATAGGTTAACAGACCCAGTCTCTTGAACCTCAACCCATCTAAACTCGAGGAGATCCTCAACCCGGCAAGACTGTTACCTGTGATAGACCCAGTCTCTTGGACCTCAACCCGGATAAACCCGAGGAAATCCTCAACCCAGCAAGACTGTTACTATAATTCACATTTCATATTTATCAACTGGAATCGGCTTACGACCCGGTCTTTTCACCTATCCAGTACTTTATAGGCATGCCGCCAAACCCAGAAGTCTGAAGGTTGAATAACACATTAGACACACAATCTTTTCATTTATACCTTTATACATTTCTTTCTCAATTCATTTCTCATTTCATTTGCATAATCAAAATAGGCAACCATGCCTCAACCATCTCATTTGCATCATTATAGCCAACAACCATGGCTTCATATCTCATCAATAGAGTATACATAATTAATTGCATTGAATATCATCATCTAGGCAAACATGCCCCATTTATTTCATTTTAATCATCATAACCAATCACATTGGCTTCACAACTCATTATATCTCAATTCACATTAAAATAATTCATCAAAATCAATTGCATTGCACATACCTTTTGAATGATCATCATATCATCATATCTTTAGAATCTTCCACATATATTCCACAAAGTTCACATTATGCAAAGCATAACATTATTAACATGCATCAATAATGCAATAGATTTCTTAACACATTCACAATCAAATGTGTTCAGTCTAAAGGTCATATAAAGGTATGCAATAATGTATTTTGTACTTACCTCAAAACCAACTCACACCAATCTATACACTTCCTCCTCCAAGAATCCTCAACACTTAGGTTAGGGCAATACAACTTCTTCAACACCTAAACCAAAGGTAATCATACAAACTCACTTAGAAATACACATTAAATAATAAGGCTAAAAACCAACTAGGGCAAACTCTACACATGACACGCTCAACAACACGGGCGTGTCCCTGACCGTGCCCTAACTCCACAACATAGAAGCTTTGACACGCTCAGAACCACGAACGTGTCACTGAACGTGTAATACATTCTGTCTCACAGAAACATTGACACATCCAACAACATGAGCGTGTTCATGGCCGTGTCAATTCTCCAACATCACAGTAGCTATGACACGTCCAATAACACGGGCGTGTTAATGATCGTGTCACCCATCCAAAACACAGAACCATTGACACGTCCAAAGATCTGGCCGTGCTCAAGGGCGTGTCAAGCCAAAAATACAGATTCCGGCCACAACAACACTTTATCCAACAAATCGCTTCCTTTCACCAAAATCCACTTCAAACAAACTTAGCTCAACATACCCAAGAACCATAAAAAACTTGCAAAAACACCAAAACAACTAAAAACATACATCCAACACAAATTAAAATCATCACCACAAACCCAAAACACACCCACAACACTTTCTCTTCCAACAAACTTACTATTTCCTTCAAACCAACCCCAAAATCCAAAATCAATAGAATCCAAACACTCATAAACACACCACAATCAAACACACTCCTACTATCAGCAATAATCCATCAAACTCAAACACAACTCCAAGTAAAATAAAGGAAATCAAGAGAGAACTTGCAAAAATGATGAAACTTCTTGAATTTCCAACTTGGTTACTTGAATGGAACACAAAACTCTCTCTTGCTCTCTTGTCTTGATGATGCCCGGCCAACAAAAGAAAAGAAAAGGAAATGGAGAAGAAATGAAGACAACAAGCCAAACACTTATCTCTTTAAACCTCCACCAAGTCATTTTAATATTAAAATAATCCAAATTAATCTCATCCATTCATAATTTCCTTATTAATTAATTCCATAAATCATAACATAAATATCTCCTTCCATTAACTTTATTTGACTTTGACTTTGGTATATGTTGTATATATTTTCATATACACAACATATACACTCTCTCTATAATTCTTTCCTCTTTCCAAAGAAACATATACATTAAATCCAATTATAACAATAATACCAAAACTTCTAGGGCACATTTTGGGATATTACAATTCTCCCCCTCTAAAAGAAATTTCATCCTCGAAATTACCTGATATCAAGTCTGAAACAGTTGAGGATACTGATCTCGCATTATTTGCTCATTCTCCCAAGTTGATTATTTTCTACCATGATTCTTCCAAAGAACCTTCACAATTGGCACTTCCTTATGTCTCAACTCTTTCATACCATATGCTAAAATAGCAACTGGTTCTTCTTCAAAAGTCAGATCCGGACTCACCTCAATAGATTCAACAGACAAAACATGAGATGGATCTGATCTATACCTCCGTAGCATAGAAACATGGAAGACATTATGGATTCTATCCAACTCAGGCAGCAAAGCGAGTCGATAAGCAACTGGTCCAACTCTTTCCAATACTTCATAAGGTCCAATAAAACGAGGACTCAGCTTCCCTCTTCGACCAAATCTCAAAATCTTTTTCCAAGGAGACACTTTCAAAAATACTTTATTTCCAACATCAAACTCTATGTCTCTCCACTTCAAATCTGAATAAGATTTCTGCAGATCTGAAGCTGCTTTCAACCGATCCCGAATTATCTTCACTTTTTCTTCTGTTTCTTTAATCAAATCAGGACCAACCAACTTACCTTCTCCAACTTCATTCCAACACAGAGGCGTTCTGCATCTTCTACCATACAATGCCTCAAATGGTGCCATTCCAATACTGGATTGATGACTGTTGTTGTAAGCAAATTCCACAAGTGGCAAAAATCTGTCCCAATTCCCAGAAAAATCAATGACAGATTCTTAACATATCCTCAATAATCTGTATCACTCTCTCTGACAGTCCATCTGTCTGAGGATGAAAAGCAGTGCTAAAGTGCAATCGAGAACCCAAAGCACCATGTAAACTCTTCCAAAACCTTGAAGTGAACCGGGGATCTCGATCAGACACTAAAGAAATTGGGACTCCATGCAACTTCACTATCTCACTGATATACAACTCAGCTAACTTCTCCAGAGAGTAGTCCATTCTAACTGGAAGAAAATGAGCTGTCTTTGTCAATCTATCAACAATCAACCAAATAGCATCATGTTTCCTCTGTGTCAATGGCAAACCAGACACAAAATCCATTGTCACTTTCTCCCATTTCCATTCAGGCACTGTTAAAGGTTGAAGCAACCCTGTTGGAACTTGATGCTCAGCTTTCACCCTCTGACAAGTGAGACATTTGGATACAAACTCCGCTATGTCTCTCTTCATACCTGACCACCAATAATGCTGCTTCAAATCCTGATACATCTTTGTACTTTCGGGATGTATAGCAAAAACTGATTGGTGTGCTTCCTCTAAAATAATCTTTTTCAAATTGGCATCATCAGGAACACACAACCTATTCTTGAACCAAAGGCTACCATCACTTTTCACATAGAAATCTCGGCTCTCCCCATTATGGAAATCTGACAAAATCTTCTGAATTTTCTCATCTGCCGATTGATCCTTCTTAATCTGATCCAACAATACTGGTCTCAACTGCAATTGAGCCAACAATGCACCATCATCACATACTTTAAAACTAGCATGCAACGCTCTCAACTCAAAAAGCAATGAGAGCGAATAAACAACCAAACCTGCCAAAGACTTCCGACTCAAGGCATCAGCAACCACATTCACCTTACCAGGATGATAATCAATCAAACAATCATAGTTTTGATCAGCTCTAACCATCGTCTCTGCCGAAGGTTAAGCTCTCTTTGCAACCCCAAATATTTCAAACTCTTATGATCTGTATAAATAAAACATTTCTCACCATACAAATAGTGTCGCCAAATCTTCAAAGCAAAAACTATGGCTGCCAACTCCAAATCATGCTTCGGATAATTAAGCTCATGCGGCTTCAACTGCCGAGAAGCATAAGCTATAACTTTACCCTCTTGCATCAAAACACATCCTAAACCATTATGTGCACTGTAAATCACAAATGGTCTATCTTCCACAGGTAAAGTAAGAACAGGTGCTTGAGTCAACATCTCTTTCAACTGCTCGAAACTGGCTTGACACTGATCTGTCCACACAAATCTAACTCCCTTCTGAAACAATATGGTGAGTGGAGTAGCTATCAAAGAAAAACCTTTCACAAAACGTCGATAATAGCCTGCCAAACCCAGAAAACTTCTAACTTCAGTCACAGACTTTGGTGGACTCCAATTCAAAATAGCCTCAACTTTACTCGGATCAACTCTTATACCATCTGCTGAAATTATATGACCCAGAAAAGTAACTTGATCAAGCCAAAACTCACACTTTGACAGTTTAGCATACAATTGCTTTTCTCTCAAGGTCTGCAACACAATCCGCAAATGCTTGTCATGCTCCTCTTCATTACGCGAATATACCAAAATATCATCAATAAAAACCACCACAAACTAATCCAGATAGGGCCTAAACATCCTATTCATCAAATCCATGAAAGCTGCAGGTGCATTCGTCAACCCAAAAGGCATTACCAAAAACTGATAATGCCCATACCTAGTGCAAAAAGCTGCCTTAGGAACATCTTCAGCTCTAACCCTCAACTGATGGTACCCCGATCTCAAATCAATCTTGGAAAACACTGCTGCTCCCTTCAATTGATCAAAGAGATCATCAATTCTAGGCAAAGGATATTTATTCTTAATAGTCACTTTGTTCAATTGCCTATAATCAATGCACAGCCTCATAGTACCATCCTTCTTCTTCACAAACAAAACAGGAGCTTCCCATGGAGAAACACTAGGGCGAATAAACCCTTTATCCAACAACTCCCGCAACTGCACCTTCAACTCTCTCAACTCAACAGGTGTCATTCGATAAGGAGTAATAGAGATGGGAGTGGTACAAAGTAACAAATCGATACCGAACTCAACCTCTCTTTCAGGGGGTAACCCTGGCAACTCTTCAGGAAAGACACCTGGAAAATCTGCAACTGTGGGTATACTATCAAGTGGAGAACCCACTAGTCTGATATCTACAACTTGAGCAAGATAAGCATCACACCCTTTTCTAATCAACCTTCTAGCTCTTACAGATGAAACAAACAAGGATGCAAGTTGTCTCTGCTCACTAGACACCATCACTGGTTCTCAAAGTAACACGTTTCTTTTGACAGTCTACCACAGCTCCATGCTTAGACAACCAATCCATGCCTAAGATCAAATCATATTCCTTAAAAGGCATTTCAATTAAATTACCACAAAACTCTTCACCTTGCACTACCACTGCACTGTCACGATGTACCTTACTCACCACAACACTATGTCCTAAAAGATTTGTCACCAAGATATCAAATCCTAAGGACTCTGAATGCAATTCAGACACAGGCAATATGGATGCACTTATGTATGAATGTGTAGATCCTGGATCAATTAAAGCAAGAACTGGAATATCAGATAAAGAAAATGTACCCGCTATAACTGTTGAAGCATCCGGCTGCCTCTGCATCACATATACTCTCTGAGAAGATCTAGCCTCATCTAGCCTACTGCCTTCGGATGCAGATCCTCCTCTTTGACTAAACCCAAGTCTACCACCTCTACTGAAATCTCTGCCCCCTCGACTACCTCTGCTGACACTAGGTCAAGAAGCGGCAGTATCAGTCTGTCTATCATCCTGCATCTCAGGGCACTCTCTAATGAAATGAGATGGTGATCCACATCTAAAACACCCAGCTGATCTACCAACCTTCCAACAAACACCCCCATGGTTCCTACCACAAAGATCACATGCAGGTAGAGTAGACCTCTGAACCACTGGAGTCAGAGCACTAGCTACAGAAGCTATAGGTCTCGGCCTCTGTCTCTAATATTGAACTGACCTACCAGACTGCCTTTGGCTCCTACTGATCCTCGGAATAAAACTTCCTCGACCCCTCTTTATAGACGAAGACCCTGCCTCAAACTGGGATCTCCTAACTCTGGTCTCTTCCTCGGTAGCAGCTGCTGCAATACCTTGTGCTCTTTTAACACTTCTAGCTGCTGCAACTAGCTGAGAGAAATTCTGGTACCGAGAACCAGCAACGATGCACATAATAGAGGGCCTCAACCCCTCCTCAAATCTTCTGCACCAGTCTATTTCATAAAAAATATTTCCCCCAGCATAGTGACTCAACCGGATGAACTCTATCTCATACTCTGTCACTGTCCGGTTATCTTGCCTCAAATTCAAGAATTCCATCTTCTTAACATCTTTATACTCCCTCGGAGTATATTTCTACTCGAACTCCCTCAGAAAATCCCCATAAGATAATGTAGGTGGATCATCCATGGTATGAGGAACCGTCTTCCACCAGTCATAAGCATCTTTCTGCAATAAGGATCTAGCATAATCAAATTTCTCATCTGGAGTAGCTTGCAACTGGATAAATATTCTCTGCACTTTATCCAACCACTGCTCCGCTACTGCAGGATCTATAGTGCCCAAGAAATCCACAGCCCCATATTTCCTCAACTTATCATAATGTCTTACCGGCGCTTGAGGCCGTGGTGGTGGTGGCTGCACTGGAGCTTGTCTAAATAGTTCTACCATATGCCTAAACCAACCCGGCGGAGCCTCATCTGCAGCTGATCTCCCTAGCACAGAAGCAGGTGCCTCACTAACTCTATCAACTCTAGCTCCATCTCTACTCTCTTCAGGAGCTATGCTCTCAGCACTACCCTCTACAGACTGACGTGAATGGGACGCCATCACTACCTATATCTGCAAACACAGCAGAATATACCTCATCAAAGATCAAAGACTGCCATACCAAAACATGTTTCTTATTCAAAGACCCACTTTTAAAATCAAAATTTTTCTTTTTCTTACAATTGACCTAGGTTGAGAATCTCAAACCTAGGCTCTGATACCAAAACAATTGTAACACCCCTATACCCCGTATACATACACAGCATGCTATTACGGTCGTAATATACGTATACTGAATATAGGAATGCCACGGTTTACTAAACAAACGACTCACTTCTTTTACAATAAGAGAAGCAAACTCAAAACATTTAAGTTATCTTTTGAAACACAGTAAATAAAACATTTATTCAATACACAGCGGAAAATATAACAATATTTACAAATACATATACATCAAAACTCAAGTTTCACAAAACATAAAATTTATACATGTTTGGCAGCTAGTCTTTGATCTTTAAGTCCTCTATCAACTCTTCAGAATCTAGACTCGACTCGGTCTAGCTGAACTCTCTGGTTCTACTCTGTCACCTGCGCGATGAACCACAATCGCGCTAAGCCATAGGCTTAGTGCTACAAACTACAATAATATTACACTATAATGAAATGCAAATGTCATACCTTCAAACATATAAACAATTCTCAAGAATCTCATTATTTATTTATTTCATCATTCATAAATCACATTGAAAACAAAGACAAGCATGGGCCCAAAAGACACTAATATGTTATTCAAAGTTCAAAGTTACTGCTTTGGTCCATAATCACAATCATCAAGCCCGTAGGCGATACATATATATATCTCTATCCATGGATAGGGTAACAGACCCAGTCTCTTGGACCTCAACCCGGCTAAACTCGAGGAGATCCTCAACCCGGCAAGACTGTTACCTGTAACAGACCCAGTCTCTTGGACCTCAACCCGGATAAACCCGAGGAAATCCTCAACCCGGCAAGACTGTTACTATAATTCACATTTCATATTTATCAACTGGAATCGGCTTATGACCCGGTCTTTTCACCTATCCAGTACTTTATAGGCATGCCGCCAAACCCAGAAGTCTGAAGGTTGAATAACACATTAGACACACAATCTTTTCATTTATACCTTTATACATTTCTTTCTCAATTCATTTCTCATTTCATTTGCATAATCAAAATAGGCAACCATGCCTCAACCATCTCATTTGCATCATTATAGCCAACAACCATGGCTTCATATCTCATCAATAGAGTATACATAATTAATTGCATTGAATATCATCATATAGGCAAACATGCCCCATTTATTTCATTTGAGTCATCATAACCAATCACATTGGCTTCACAACTCATTATATCTCAATTCACATTAAAATAATTCATCAAAATCAATTGCATTGCACATACCTTTTGAATGATCATCATATCATCATATCTTTAGAATCTTCCACATATATTCCACAAAGTTCACATTATGCATAACATAACATTATTAACATGCATCAACAATGCAATAGATTTCTTAACACAATTACAATCAAATGTGTTAAGTCTCAAGGTCATATAAAGGTATGCAATAATGTAGTTTGTGCTTACCTCAAAACCAACTCACACCAATCTATACACTTCCTCCTCCAAGAATCCTCAACACTTAGGTTAGGGAAATACAACTTCTTCAACACCTAAACCAAAGGTAATCATACACACTCACTTAGAAATACACATGAAATAATAAGGCTAAAAACCAACTAGGGCAAACTCTACACATGACACGCTCAACAACACGGGTGTGTCCCTGACCGTGCCCTAACTCTGCAACACAGAAGCTTTGACACGCTCAGAACCACGGGTGTGTCAGTAAAAATGTAATACATTTTGTCTCACAGAAACATTGACACGTCCAACAACATGAGCGTGTTCATGGCCGTGTCAATTCTCCAACATCACAGTAGCTATGACACGTCCAATAACACGGGCGTGTTAATGATCATGCCACCCATCCAAAACACAGAACCATTGACACGTCCAAAGATCTGGCCGTGCTTAAGGGCGTGTCAAGCCAAAAATACAGATTCCGACCACAATAACACTTTATCCAACAAATCACTTCCTTTCACAAAAATCCACTTCAAACAAACTTAGCTCAACATACCCAAGAACCATAACAAACTTGCAAAAACACCAAAACAAATAAAAAAATACATCCAACACAAATCAAAATCATCACCACAAACCCAAAACACACCCACAACACTTTCTCTTGCAACAAACTTACTCTTTCCTTCAAACCAACCCCAAAATCCAAAATCAATAGAATCCAAATACTCATAAACACACCACAATCAAACACACTCCTACTATCAACAATAATCCATCAAACTCAAACACAACTCCAAATAAAATAAAGGAAATCAAGAGAGAACTTACCAAAAATGATGAAACTTCTTGAATTTCCAACTTGGTTACTTGAATGGAACACAAAACTCTCTCTTGCTCTCTTGTCTTGATGATGCCCAGCCATGAAAAGAAAAGAAAAGGAAATGGACAAGAAATAAAGAAAACAAGTCAAACACTTATCTCTTTAAACCTCCACCAAGTCATTTTAATATTAAAATAATCCAAATTAATCTCATCCATTCATAATTTCCTTATTAATTAATTCCATAAATCATAACATAAATATCTCCTTCCATTAACTTTCTTTGACTTTGACTTTGGTATATGTTGTATATATTTTCATATACACAACATATACACTCTCTCTATAATTCTTTTCTCTTTCCAAAGAAACATATACATTAAATCCTATTATAACAATAATATCAAAACTTCTAGGGCACATTTTGGGATATTACAATTATGTTATAATTGTTTTCTAGAACTCTATATGGTATTTCTTTAACTAAATATATTTGTTAATAAATGTCTGATGATGATGATGTGATATTATATTAAAGTATAATATTAGTATGCTAGTGGGCCTAGTTCGAGATAGCGATTGCCGTCACCATCTATATTTATCAAAAAATGAGTTGTCAGGCTTACTGCAGGTTCTAGAAGCCACCCGCTTTTCCCTTTCCCTAATGTCGGTCACGTGGCTTCAGGTTGGGTCATGACACCATGAGTCACCAAGGGGTTTCTAATCAACAGAACTTCCAAGTCTATATTATCTTGAGAGAAGCTAATCAACTTTGCAGAGTCATCTATTTCAACGCAAAACAAAGCCCAATTCTATCCACAACAAAGTTTCCTTCAAACCCCTGCTTTCTTTTCATTCCTTCCACCTTGTCTCTATTTAAGTTTGTTTCTATCAAGAAAATAAATTAGGGCTTCTTCTCCTAAACTTGATCTATCGAGACTTTGTGGGCTGTCCAGTCAAAGATAGTTCCAGCATAGTGTACTCATAGCCTTGGAGTATAAAAGTCCACATTTTCAAATTTTTTTGGCCAAAAAGCCCTTAATTCACTACTTGCTCCAAATCCATGTGTGAGGGGGTCAAATGAATTTGCCACTTTGTGGAGAATAAGAATTATATCGAAATGGGTGGGCTAATTTAACAAATGATACTCTATGAAGAGGATCAGCAAGATTCTCTTGTACTATGTTCGATGATAGCAAATTACTTACACTAAGTCAAGTAATCTAAATGTGTTGCTCTTTGCATTTATCAAGAAGCCACAATTAAGTTATAATGACAATTTATAATAAGATTAGTGACTGCAACAAATAAATATTGACATGATATGATATGAAATTTTGACACAATATAGCCCCAGATGTCTAGTTTCAGTGGCAATAATAGTTACTTAATTTGGAGTTGTGAGTAAAAAGATATTAAAAAAAAAAGACAGCAAGGTCAGGAAGGGATATCAAAAGGACCTAAGTGGAAATTTCTCAAAAGTTAGGGGCAACTATGTAAACTTAAAAATTAAGTGTTGGAAGTTCTTAATAGTGCCCATATCCGACCCCGGAAGAATATTCTCCAGATTAGTAGAGTCATAACCGTGGGTTTCAATTTTTCCCGAAAACGCACAGTTTAAAAGTTACAATCGATTAATCGTTAGAGGGTATTTTGATATTTTCACACCCTAGACTATAAAATTGCAGCACAAGAAAGTTAAGGGGGTCAAAATATGAATAAAAGGAAGCCTAAGGGCTTGCCAAATAAATAAGATAAAAGAAGAAGGCAAGTGGACCAATTAAAAGTGGTCATTTTTGCTATAAGGTGTACCAATTGGAAGAAGGCAAATGGACCAATTAGAAGTGGCCATTTTTGCTATAAGGTGTACCAATTAGAAAAAGACAAATGGACTAATTAAAAATGGCCATTTTTGCTATAAGGTGTACCAATTAGAAGAAGAAAAATGGACCAATTAAAGGTGGCCATTTTTGCTATAAGGTGTACCAATTGGAAGAATGCAAATGGACCAATTAAAAGTGGCCATTTTTGCTATAAGGTGTACCGATTGGAAGTCAACATCTATTCACCACTTATGGCTTCCATTTGGATCAAAATAAGCTAAGGAAAGAAAGTATAAAAGCCCCCTCTTGCATGGTAAATTCGTCCAAACCATAAGAAAAGGAAGAAGGAGGTATTTTTCCTAAGTTTAAGGCTTTTGATTTAAAGAGTTTGGTGACAAACAAGATTATAAGGAAATCAAGGAGACAAGGAAGGAAAGGAAGTGATATAGAATAAGGACTAAGGAAGAGCAAGGTTTGGTACTTTAACATAAAAGAAATTTTATTTTCTTACAAATTTTTGTTCATATGGTATATATATGCGTGTATATGGTATATATGTGAATACATATGATATATATGTGAGTATATGTGGTATTTGTGTAAGTATATATATTATAGATACATGGAGAATATGTGGTATATATATACGAAGTGAATGGGTATATATGAAATGTTATATATGCTCTACTCGGTAAATGGGTAAAATCGGCCTGGAATGGGGGTTATATCGTGTGAGGTCAAGATCATGGCAACTAGTCATGTGAGACCAAGATCACGCAGTTATGTTTTATATCGTGTGAGACCAAGGCCATGGCAATTAGTCATGTGAGGTCAAGACCACGCGTAACTCTATACGAGGCCTCATTCCGAGATCGGTGTATTCATAATTACCGAGTGGGGCATATTAACTCATAATTATAATGAAGTGATATTACATGTTGTTTACATACAGAATGTGAATCTTAACTTAATTAGAAAATATAAATATGATGATTATATGAAAATAGTTTAATTATGCAGTATTCTACTTTTATATGTGATATCGAGTAGACATTGTATGGCAATGGTTAAAGTACCCACTGGGCAATAAGTTGCTCAGCGAGTTATATGTCTAACTCGCAGGTAGTGTATAGAAGATCAGTATTTTTGTAGTGGCTCGCATCAGCTCGACGGTGATTAGGATAGGACTTTTGACATAAAATAGTAGTATGGCATGTAAGTTATATCTATTGTAAAGGTTTGTTAACATACTAAGTATTATGGTGTATGTAACAAGAGAATAAACAGTGGTATGGTAATGAAACTTAGCAAATGATATGTAATCTTGAGAAATGATATAGAAGTGTGAACTTTTCTTGCAGGATTGTAGTTGAGGTTATAAGGGTGGATTATTGGGAGTGTGCTTGAGTTGAATTGTGAAATAAAATATTTTTCAAAAATAAGAAAAATCAGTTTTGTCAACACTTGGGACCCAAATTTCTAAGCGAAACTCTGGCAAATTTTCTATAAAATTGGAACTAAAATTTGACTAAGTAAAATTGGTAGCAACATTAGGATAGTGTGGCGCCTCTACTCGGCTTACACATGTAGGCCGGGAAGGGGTGTTACATTTAGTGGTATCAGAGCATTGGTTTAGTCGATTCTGGAAGATAGGTAGTAAGTAAGTAACTATGTGTGCCATGTAAGATAAAGTAAGGAGAAAGTTATATGATGAATAGGTAGATTTACATGCCAGATAAGAATTGATAATTGAGTTATATGTTGATGAACTAAGCAGATAATTATTTATGTCAATATAGGATGTCTCTAGATTCGTGGAACGAAACGTAGAATCACAAGCTATGTGTAATTATACGTAAGAATCATGCATGAATAAGTAAGTTTCGGGGCGAAACTTAAATTAAGGGGGATAGAATTGTAACATCCCGAATTCCGGATTGGTAAGAAACAGAGATTGAGGATATGATTTAGGCTTAGAACAAAGGAGTTTAGAACATGACCTATAACTTGAACTCGAATTTCATCCAAGTTAATGACAGAATTAGAGAGTCTCAAAGAAGACTTAATTGTTTATTTTTGTCTTATCTAGACGTATAACTCGAAATTACTCAATTTGGAGCATTAAAGAATAAGATATGATGGATTTAGTAGACAATGTGCAAGCTGCCTCAGGACAGCAAAGTAGGCTTGACTTCAAAGGACCGTCAAAAATCAGATATAGCTCGGATCGACCTGAATTTTTGACACAATATAGCCCCGGATGTCTATTTTCAGTGGCAATAAGAGTTACTTAATTTGGAGTTGTGTGTAAAAAGATATTAATAAAAAAAAGACAGCAAGGTCAGGAAGGGAAATCAAAAGGACCTAAGTGGAAATTTCTCAAAAGTTAGGGGCAACTATGTAAACTTAAAAATTAAGTGTCGGAAGTTCTTAATAGTGCCCATATCCGACCCCGGAAGAATATTCTCGAGATTAATCGGGTCATAACCATGGGTTTCAATTTTTCCCGAAAACGCACGGTTTAAAAGTTATAATCGATTAATCGTTAGAGGGTATTTTGATATTTTTACACCCTAGACTATAAAATTGAAGCACAAGAAAGTTGAGGGGGTCAAAATATGAATAAAAGGAAGCCTAAGGGCTTGCCAAATAAATAAGATAAAAGAAGAAGGCAAGTGGACCAATTAAAAGTGGCCATTTTTGCTATAAGGTGTACCAATTGGAAGAAGGCAAATGGACCAATTAAAAGTGGCCATTTTTGCTATAAGGTGTACAAATTAGAAGAAGACAAATGGACCAATTAAAAGTGGTTATTTTTGATATAAGGTGTACCAATTAGAAGAAGACAAATGGACCATTTAAAGGTGGCCATTTTTGCTATAAGGTGTACCAATTGGAGGAAGGCAAATGGACCAATTAAAAGTGGCCATTTTTGCTATAAGGTGTACCGATTGGAAGTCAACATCTATTCACCACTTATGGCTTCCATTTGGATCAAAATAAGCTAAGGAAAGAAAGTATAAAAGCCCCCTCTTGCATGGTAAATTCGTCTAAACCATAAGAGAAGGAAGAAGGAGGTATTTTTCCTAAGTTTAAGGCTTTTGATTTAAAGAGTTTGGTGACAAACAAGATTATAAGGAAATCAAGGAGACAAGGAAGGAAAGGAAGTGATATAGAATAAGGACTAAGGAAAAGCAAGGTTTGGTACTTTAACAAAAAAGAAATTTTATTTTCTTACAAATTTTTGTTCATATGGTATATATATGCGTGTATATGGTATATATGTGAATACATGATATATATGTGAGTATATGTGGTATTTGTGTAAGTATATATATTATAGATACATGGAGAATATGTGGTATATATATACGAAGTGAATGGGTATATATGAAATGTTATATATGCTCTACTCGGTAAATGGGTAAAATCGGCTTGGAATGGGGGTTATATCGTGTGAGGTAAAGATCATGGCAACTAGTCGTGTGAGACCAAGATCACGCAGTTATGTTTTATATCGTGTGAGACCAAGACCATGGCAATTAGTCGTGTGAGGTCAAGACCACGCGTAACTCTATACGAGGCCTCATTCCGAGATCGGTGTATTCATAATTACCGAGTGGAGCAGATTAACTCGTAATTATAATGAAGTGATATTACATGTTGTTTACATACAGAATGTGAATCTTAACTTAATTAGAAAATATAAATATGATGATTGTATGAAAATAGTTTAATTATGCAGTATTCTACTTTTATATGTGATATCGAGTAGACATTGTATGGCAATGGTTAAAGTACCTACTGGGCAATAAGTTGTTCAGCGAGTTATATGTCTAACTCACAGGTAGTGTATAGAAGATCAGCATTTCTGCAACGGCTCGCATCAGCTCGACGGTGATTAGGATAGGACTTTTGACATAAAATAGTAGTATGGCATGTACGTTATATCTATTGTAAAGGTTTGTTAACATATTAAGTATTGTGGTGTATATAACAAGAGAATAAACAGTGGTATGGTAATGAAACTTAGCAAATGATAGAAGTGTGAACTTTTCTTGCAGGATTGTAGTTGAGGTTATAAGGGTGGATTATTGGGAGTGTGCTTGAGTTGAATTGTGAAATAAAATATTTTTCAAAAATAAGAAAAATCAGTTTTGTCGACACTTGGGACCCAAATTTCTAAGCCAAACTCTGGCAAATTTTCTATAAAATTGGAACTAAAATTTGACTAAGTAAAATTGGTAGCAACATTAGGATAGTGTGGCGCCTCTACTCGGCTTACACATGTAGGCCGGGAAGGGGTGTTACATTTAGTGGTATCAGGGCATTGGTTTAGTCGATTCTGGAAGATAGTTAGTAAGTAAGTAACTATGTGTGCCATGTAAGATAAAGTAAGGAGAAAGTTATATGATGAATAGGTAGATGTACATGCCAGATAAGAATTGATAATTGAGTTATATGTTGATGAACTAAGCAGATAATTATTTATGTCAATATAGGATGTCTCTAGATTCGTGGAACGAAACGTAGAATCACAAGCTATGTGTAATTATACGTAAGAATCATGCATGAATAAGTAAGTTTCGGGGCGAAACTTAAATTAAGAGGGATAGAATTGTAACATCCCGAATTCCAGATTGGTAAGAAACAGAGATTGAGGATATGATTTAGGCTTAGAACAAAGGAGTTTAGAACATGACCTATAACTTGAACTAGAATTTCATCCAAGTTAATGACAGAATTAGAGAGTCTCAAAGAAGACTTAATTGTTTATTTTTTCTTATCTAGACGTATAACTTGAAATTACTCAATTTGGAGCTGTACAGAATAAGATATGATGGATTTAGTAGACAATGTGCAAGCTGCCTCAGGACAGCAAAGTAGGCTTGATTTCAAATTACCGTCAAAAATCAGATATAGCTCGGATCAACCTGAAATTTTGACACAATATAGCCCCGGATGTCTAGTTTCATTGGCAATAAGATTTGCTTAATTTGGAGTTGTGAGTAAAAAGATATTAATAAAAAAAGACAGCAAGGTCAGGAAGGGATATCAAAAGGACCTAAGTGGAAATTTCTCAAAAGTTAGGGGCAACTATGTAAACTTAAAAATTAAGTGTCGGAAGTTCTTAATAGTGCCCATATCCGACCCCAGAAGAATATTCTCGAGATTAATCGGGTCATAACCGTGGGATTCAATTTTTCCCGAAAATGCACGGTTTAAAAGTTACAATCGATTAATCGTTAGAGGGTATTTTGATATTTTCACACCCTAGACTATAAAATTGCAGCACAAGAAAGTTGAGGGGGTCAAAATATGAATAAAAGGAAGCCTAAGGGCTTGCCAAATAAATAAGATAAAAGAAGAAGGCAAGTGGACCAATTAAAAGTGGCCATTTTTGCTATAAGGTGTACCAATTGGAAGAAGGCAAATGGACCAATTAAAAGTGGCCATTTTTGCTATAAGGTATACCAATTAGAAGAAGACAAATGGACCAATTAAAAGTGGCCATTTTTTCTATAAGGTGTACCAATTAGAAGAAGACAAATGGACCATTTAAAGGTGGCCATTTTTTCTATAAGGTGTACCAATTGGAAGAAGGCAAATGGACCAATTAAAAGTGGCCATTTTTGCTATAAGGTGTACCGATTGGAAGTCAATATCTATTCACCACTTATGGCTTCCATTTGGATCAAAATAAGCTAAGGAAAGAAAGTATAAAAGCCCCCTCTTGCATTGTAAATTCGTCCAAACCATAAGAGAAGGAAGAAGGAGGTATTTTTCCTAAGTTTAAGGCTTTTGATTTAAAGAGTTTGGTGACAAACAAGATTATAAGGAAATCAAGGAGACAAGGAAGGAAAGGAAGTGATATAGAATAAGGACTAAGGAAAAGCAAGGTTTGGTACTTTAACATAAAAGAAATTTTATTTTCTTACAAATTTTTGTTCATATGGTATATATATGCGTGTATATGGTATATATGTGAATACATATGATATATATGTGAGTATATGTGGTATTTGTGTAAGTATATATATTTTAGATACATGGAGAATAGGTGGTATATATATACGAATTGAATTGGTATATATGAAATGTTATATATGCTCTACTCGGTAAATGGGTAAAATCGACCTGGAATGGGGGTTATATCGTGTGAGGTCAAGATCATGGCAACTAGTCGTGTGAGACCAAGATCACGCAATTATGTTTTATATCGTGTGAGACCAAGACCATGGCAATTAGTCGTGTGAGGTCAAGACCACGCGTAACTCTATACGAGGCCTCATTCCGAGATCGGTGTATTCATAATTACCGAGTGGAGTAGATTAACTTGTAATTATAATGAAGTGATATTACATGTTGTTTACATACAGAATGTGAATCTTAACTTAATTAGAAAATATAAATATGATGATTGTATGAAAATAGTTTAATTATGCAGTATTCTACTTTTATATGTGATATCGAGTAGACATTGTATGGCAATGGTTAAAGTACCCACCGGGCAATAAGTTGTTCAGCGAGTTATATGTCTAACTCGCAGGTAGTGTATAGAAGATCAGCATTTCTGCAACGGCTCGCATCAGCTCGACGGTGATTAGGATAGGACTTTTGACATAAAATAGTAGTATGGCATGTACGTTATATCTATTGTAAAGGTTTGTTAACATATTAAGTATTATGGTGTATGTAACAAGAGAATAAACAGTGGTATGGTAATGAAACTTAGCAAATAATAGAAGTGTGAACTTTTCTTGCAGGATTGTAGTTGAGGTTATAAGGGTGGATTATTGGGAGTGTGCTTGAGTTGAATTGTGAAATAAAATATTTTTCAAAAATAAGAAAAATCAGTTTTGTCAACACTTGGGACCCAAATTTCTAAGCGAAACTCTGGCAAATTTTCTATAAAATTGGAACTAAAATTTGACTAAGTAAAATTGGTAGCAACATTAGGATAGTGTGGCGCCTCTACTCGGCTTACACATGTAGGCCGGGAAGGGGTGTTACATTTAGTGGTATCAGAGCATTGGTTTAGTCGATTCTGGAAGATAGGTAGTAAGTAAGTTACTATGTGTGCCATGTAAGATAAAGTAAGGAGAAAGTTATATGATGAATAGGTAGATGTACATGCCAGATAAGAATTGATAATTGAGTTATATGTTGATGAACTAAGCAGATAATTATTTATGTCAATATAGGATGTCTCTAGATTCGTGGAACGAAACGTAGAATCACAAGCTATGTGTAATTATACATAAGAATCATGCATGAATAAGTAAGTTTTGGGGCGAAACTTAAATTAAGGGGGATAGAATTGTAACATCCCGAATTCCAGATTGGTAAGAAACAGAGATTGAGGATATGATTTAGGCTTAGAACAAAGGAGTTTAGAACATGACCTATAACTTGACCTTGAATTTCATCCAAGTTAATGACAGAATTAGAGAGTCTTAAAGAAGACTTAATTGTTTATTTTTGTCTTATCTAGACGTATAACTCAATTTGGATCTGTACAGATTAAGATATGATGGATTTAGTGGACAATGTGCAAGCTGCCTCAGGACAGCAAAGTAGGCTTGAATTGAAAGGACCGTCAAAAATCAGATATAGCTCAGATCGACCTGAAATTTTGACACAATATAGCCCAGGATGTCTAGTTTCAGTGGCAATAAGATTTACTTAATTTGGAGTTGTGAGTAAAAAGATATTAATAAAAAAGACAGCAAAGTCAGGAAGGGATATCAAAAGGACCTAAGTGGAAATTTCTCAAAAGTTAGGGGCAACTATGTAAACTTAAAAATTAAGTGTCGGAAGTTCTTAATAGTGCCCATATCCGACCCCTGAAGAATATTCTCGAGATTAATCGGTCATAAACGTGGGATTCAATTTTTTCCGAAAATGCACGGTTTAAAAGTTACAATCGATTAATCGTTAGAGGGTATTTTGATATTTTCACACCCTAGACTATAAAATTGCAGCAAAAGAAAGTTGAGGGGGTCAAAATATGAATAAAAGGAAGCCTAAGGGCTTGCCAAATAAATAAGATAAAAGAAGAAGGCAAGTGGACCAATTAAAAGTGGCCATTTTTGCTATAAGGTGTACAAATTGGAAGAAGGCAAATGGACCAATTAAAAGTGGCCATTTTTGCTATAAGGTGTACCAATTAGAAGAAGACAAATGGATCAATTAAAAGTGGCCATTTTTTCTATAAGGTGTACCAATTAGAAGAAGACAAATGGACCATTTAAAGGTGGCCATTTTTGCTATAAGGTGTACCAATTGGAAGAAGGCAAATGGACCAATTAAAAGTGGCCATTTTTGCTATAAGATGTACCGATTGGAAGTCAACATCTATTCACCACTTATGGCTTCCATTTGGATCAAAATAAGCTAAGGAAAGAAAGTATAAAAGCCCCCTCTTGCATGGTAAATTCGTCCAAACCATAAGAGAAGGAAGAAGGAGGTATTTTTCCTAAGTTTAAGGCTTTTGATTTAAAGAGTTTGGTGACAAACAAGATTATAAGGAAATCAAGGAGACAAGGAAGGAAAGGAAGTGATATAGAATAAGGACTAAGGAAAAGCAAGGTTTAGTACTTTAACATAAAATAAATTTTATTTTCTTACAAATTTTTGTTCATATGGTATATATATGCGTGTATATGGTATATATGTGAATACATATGATATATATGTGAGTATATATGGTATTTGTGTAAGTATATATATTATAGATACATGGAGAATATGTGGTATATATATACGAAGTGAATGGGTATATATGAAATGTTATATATGCTCTACTCGGTAAATGGGTAAAATCGGCCTGGAATGGGGGTTATATCGTGTGAGGTCAAGATCATGGCAACTAGTCGTGTGAGACCAAGATCACGCAGTTATGTTTTATATCGTGTGAGACCAAGATCATGGCAATTAGTCGTGTGAGGTCAAGACCACGCGTAACTCTATACGAGGCCTCATTCCGAGATCGGTGTATTCATAATTACCGAGTGGAGCAGATTAACTCGTAATTATAATGAAGTGATATTACATGTTGTTTACATACAGAATGTGAATCTTAACTTAATTAGAAAATATAAATATGATGATTGTATGAAAATAGTTTAGTTATGCAGTATTCTACTTTTATATGTGATATCGAGTAGACATTATATGGCAATGGTTAAAGTACCCACTGGGCAATAAGTTGTTCAGCGAGTTATATGTCTAACTCGCAGGTAGTGTATAGAAGATCAGCATTTCTACAACGGCTCGCATCAGCTCGACGCTGATTAGGATAGGACTTTTGACATAAAATAGTAGTATGGCATGTACGTTATATCTATTGTAAAGGTTTGTTAACATATTAAGTATTATGGTGTATGTAACAAGAGAATAAACAGTGGTATGATAATGAAACTTAGCAAATGATAGAAGTGTGAACTTTTCTTAGCAAATGGGAGTGTGCTTGAGTTGAATTGTGAAATAAAATATTTTTCAAAAATAAGAAAAATCAGTTTTGTCGACACTTGGGACCCAAATTTCTAAGCGAAACTCTGGCAAATTTTCTATAAAATTGGAACTAAAATTTGACTAAGTAAAATTGGTAGCAACATTAGGATAGTGTGGCGCCTCTACTCGGCTTACACATGTAGGCCGGGAAGGGGTGTTACAGAACAACTCCTAAAGACTTTGAAAATAGGAAGGCTTCTTCTGTAATAAATTTAGGGATTGTGACTATGATTCTTGAAGCTAAAAATCATGGTTTAGTGAAGGAAATAACAAAATGTCAAGTATTTTCCGTTTAGGATCATTAACTATCACCAACCTTTCAAATTATGAGGTGAGATGGGGTATTTATAGGATCTAGGTGATAAGCTAATAGGTTTTTGGTTGGATAAGATTAAAACTAATGGATTATTATGAGAGGAAATTTTCGCCCCCACTCCCATGTGGAATGATTCTTGCAATTTCGGCAATGTTAGGCTCAGCGCCTTAGACAATACAAGCCTAAACCTAGAGAAAAAGGAGTCACCACCCAGGCAGACCAAAAAAAGAAAGAGGTGGATGACTCGATTCCTAAGAAATCCCCAACTCCCTATTGGGTTCAAAAAGTTAGGTACGCGTGGGGAAGATGAGAATCACCCAACACCCCGACAGCGCCCGCTTCGTTGGAACTGGCCTTCTTTTTAGGCTTATATATTATTAAATTCTTAACTTATTATAGCATCATCCATATTACATGCAAATTAAAAGAACTAAACATCCATCACCTTTATTTAAGATAAATAATCAAAATAGGTACCCATCCAAGGATGGAAACATGCCTTTACAACAATTGCTTAATGTCCAAAACTAAATAGGACACCCACCATATAGTGGAAACATGCCCTTTACATTAATTCTAGAATCAAAATTAAATTTCATTGAACCTAACTAATGAGGTACCCGCAAAGTGGAAACATACCTCTTATATCTTGGAAACTAAAATAAACAACATTAAAATAAGAAAATAAATTAAATTAAATCATTCAATCATTCACCATGAGCAGATATAAAAACAAATCATTCATAAAAAATAAAACATTAATGAATCATCCATTCAAGACATAAAACAATCACATCTAAGTTTTAATCTTAAAAAAATAAGAAATATATAAATTTAGGGTTTGTATCTTAAATTAGAGTTTTAGAATTTTTATGACTAAATTAGGGTTTTTAGGATAGAAACTAGGATTTTAGGGCTAAGATTTTAAAGAACTAGGGTTTTGATTCAGAAAGCTAAAATTCTGGATATATTTTTTTTGAAAAGGGATTTGGGGTTTTAAATTAAGAAACTTGCTTTTACAGATTTAGGGTTTTGGGAATTTTCTTTATAGATTAGGGTTTTGGAAATATTTTAGACAAATTAGGGTTTAGGGTTTTGTGAGAATTATGGTTTTGGAAAAATATAGTTAGGGTTTTTTTTATAAAATAAGGGTTTTTTGTTTTGTTTAGGGTTTAGAAAATAATAGATTAGGGTCTTGGAAAATAATAGCTACTGTAAAAAAATTTCAAAATTATTTTAAACAATTGATTTTTGGTAAATATTTATATGAAATATGGTTTACTGGATGTGTTGAAACTAATGGATGTATATTGATGAAATTTGAATTGACTATATCTAAGTTGTTGGAATCATAAGGTTACTGGATAAATGTGAATAAACATCAAAATTTATACCAAGTTTAACTAGTTTAAAAGACTACTGAGCTTAATTATTTTAGCAGACATACATTCATTTGTAGACTCTACCAAATTGAACTATTTGATCCAAGCTGATGCATGTACCAAGTTGAATTTTTGGCCGAGCAATCACCAAGACAGTAGTCACTACCTTGCTTTTTAAATTTGATTTTCTTTCTTTTGTTTAATGGTTGCTTGATAGGGTTTCTATTTTTTTTTCTTGCTATTCTGTGTTGCCAAAGCTCTCTTGATAGTTGTTGGTTGCTACCCTTTCTTTGGTTGCTTTCCTCCTATATTTATAGAGGGATCCATTAGGTTAAAACCTTAAAATTTCCTATTTTGAAACTATTTCTCGAGGCATATCAAATTAGACTATTGTTAATTTGATGGTTTGGTTGTTTTATTTGAACTGAGTGCACTTTAATTTGATTATGGGTGTCTCCATATCGAATATAAGTGTCTCCTATTTAGGGTTTTTAAGGTTTAACTAGATTATTTTAGGTCTCATGAAAATATATCAATCTAAATGAAGGATTTAAAATAGGTTTAAGCCATTAAAAGTGGATCGAACTTGACTAGGCCTTCTTTAATTAGGATCAAATTAGTTAGGGCCAAAATCTAAGGTTTATAGTTTTCCCCCTGCTTGAACGATCTAAAATTCTTTTAGAGAGTGAAAAGCAACATGACTTTGAGCTGATTTTGGATAAGGACTGGATTTTAAACATGGGAATGGGTTTGGATTCTGGACTTGAGATTGGTTTGGGTTCTGGACCCAAAACTGTATTGGATAGGTTCTATACTTGAAACTATATTGGTTGGGTTCTAGACCCGAGGTTGGTTGGGTTTTGGACCCAAAACTAGTTTGGTTGGGTTCTATACTCGAGGTTGGTTGGGTTGTGGACATGAAAGTGGATTGGTTGAGTTCTGGACCTAAAACTGAATTGATTGGGTTCTAGACCCAAGGTTGGTTGGGTTCTAGAAACGAAATTGAATTGGTTGGGTTCTGGACCGGAGGTTGGTTGAGTTTTGGACCCGAAACTGGATTGGATAGGATCTGAACCCGAGGTTGGTTAGGTTCTAGACCCGAAACTGGACTAGTTGGGTTCTGGACAAGAGACTGGATTGGTTGGGTTCTTAACCCAAAACTAGATTGGTTAAGTTTTGGACCCGATGTTGGTTGGGTTCTAGGCCTGAAACTGGATTAGTTGGGTTCTGGACCCAAGGTTGGTTGGGTTCTGGACCTAAAACTGGATTGGTTGGGTTCTGGACTCGAGACTAGATTGGTTTGGTTCTGGACCCAACGTTTGTTGCGTCATGGATCTGAAACACCTACAAAAAATTAATTATAGTTAGTAAAGTATTTTGCAAAAAATTCAACTATTTTTTACTATATATGGATACCTATATACTCTTGCTCCTTGTGTGGAAAAAATATTTAATGAGTATAATAAATATTTTTTAGACACTCAAAAATTATATACCCATAATAAATATCTAGTTACTGTATGATCACGTGTTGTGTTGTAACTGAAAATAAATTATTGTCAAGAATTATTGATTTAATGATGTAGATACTTTTTTTGTTTTATTATGTATTTTCAAATATGCATGTACCTTTTTTGTCTTAACTATGTGCATGTTACTTTTGGATTGAAACCAATCTGTAACTGTTACTCTTTGTAAATATTTGACATTTCATTATGAGATGCACTTCAAACTGTGATAAAAAAAAATCATTCACTCAAACTTCAAGCTTCAAAGCAGAATTGCTATCTTTTAAGGAAACAAGTTTGAGTTCTTTTTTATTCAAAGATTTTTAACTTTCAACATATATAAATAGCAGTAAATCAACATGTGTTGAGGACCGGACCTCGTATTGATCCGAAACTGCAAGCTTACCTCAGAAATAGCAGATTGGGTCGAGTTCCTATCTTAGTAGGAATGGACCTCCACCAAAGTTCTTGAGAGAAAACAAAGGCATTTTTATTTTTTATTTTATTTTGCTATTTTTCTGCAGAAATTTCAATATATATATTATTTTGTAGTTTTATTATAGTAATTGTAAAAATAAATTTATTATAAAAAAGTAATATGACAGTATGAAAACCATGATAAAAATTAATTATGGGCTTTATTAAGTAAAAATGCATGAAAAGCAAATGATGCTAATGTTAAAATGGATAAGTTTATGTACAAAAATGCCTATATTCAAGAAAGCTCATTTTTTATATATATTGTTATTGCTTTCGAAAAAATAAAAAAAATGTTTATTGGGACCAAAAATCTAATATATACATATTTGATGAAATATTAAAAAAGAAATAAAAGGAGTTAATTTATGAATATAAAATAAAATAAGGTAGATAAAATATTAGTCTTGGTGCAAAAAGAAATTTTTATAGTGTATGAAAAAAGAAGGAAATCATCAAAAATTAGCATGATGTTAAAAATAATTATATATTACGTCTTATATCTTTTATTATTTTACCTATTATTTTAAAATTATTAGTAGGGCGGATATACTTACCAGGCTTGACTTACCTTTATTGTTGCAATATGACAGCTGTGTGATCCACGACAGTGCGAATGTCTATAAAACATGCTAATGGTATGAGCGAGTATCACTGGCAGTTCGAAAAATGATATGAGAGTGTGGCTTTGAAGAATTTATACTGCAACTACCGACCAAAGGATTCCAAATTGATAGAAGTGTGATTCAGGTGCTTGCCGAATGGTGGATGGACACCACCCACAACTTTCATTTTCTCATTGGAGAGATGACCATCAGTTTGATGGACTTTACTCCAATAACAGGTTTAAAATGCAATGGAATCCCCATCCCTTTGACTAATGATATATTGATTGCGGATGAAATTTGTCAATTAATTGATTTAAGGGCTAGTTATAAAGGAGCATGAAAGATAAAATATGAATATATTCGAGAGTACTGGATAAGACAGACTCAAACCGTACAAGGTGCACGGGCAGAAAGGTACACCCTTGGATTTTTGTTGTATTCATTAGCCACGATAATTTTATGCAGCACTGAGGCATCGATTCATCTGTCAATTCTGCAAGCTTTGTCCGATTTTGATCTCTTGCCATTTTACACTTGGGGAGAGGTGAGCCTTGCTTGTCTCTATCATGACTTTAATAAAATTAGCCAGAATAAAACATCATTTACAGGCTTTATGGTCATCGCCGAGGTTTGAATCCTTCTTGTTTTTTATTTAAATAATGCATATGAGCAAACTTGATCCTTTTTAATTTTTTTATTTTTTAGCTTTAGTTTTTACTATGACAGGTATGGGTGTACAAACATAATCTTGTGAGGGCTCCTGGTATTCCTAGAAGATTAAGCCTTTGGTTGTTGAGTCACAGAGAGGTGCCCGGGAGTCATCATGTGCATTCTTAATGTTACATGCTGAGCCACCTGACCTGGGATCAGATAAAAGACAAAATTAGTATTAATATTTAAATTTATAAGGAAAATAACTTACCTATGTCATTGTCTATCAGGTGAACATTGCTTGGTGGAGAGCCGAGGAAAGGGCGAGTTGGACCGCCGATATGAATAATTCATTACCCCTTCAGAACTCTCATCAAATTATTTTTGGGCTTGTCTCTAGTGGTTGGCAAAAGGGTACATAATTGGTTTTAGCCCTGACCAGTGGCGGATACTAACCAATATCCCGACAACTATACCGACTTGCATATTTATGCCGGAGATTATTTGGAGACGTGACCTAAATGGATATGATGTTGATGCACCCTTGCTTCGACCAGACTTGTCATATAATGAGTTCATATGGGACTAGCTATTGCACTTTGAGGTTGCCCCTGATGAGTTTGAAGATTTTGAGCAAGAAGGAGATGGAGAAGAAGAAGAAGAAGAAGAAGAAGAAGAGGGTGATAACATGGAGGAAGAAAGTGATGAGGAAAATGAGGAGGAGGAAGATGATGAGGAGGAGGATAGTGGGGATTGTAGACCCTTAATTTTTGACCCAATCCGATCTAATATATTTTATTTAGCCCCAAAATGATTTTTGTTGTCTAATTGGTCCAAAATAATTTTAATTAAGTAATTTTTACCTTAGTATCTAATTTTCATTAAAAAAATGAAAATAAACAAATAAAAATAAAAACAAAATCGGAGTAAAAAAAATCGGCAGCAAAAAGCAGTGTGCGGGCCCGTAGGCACGGGCCCGTGGGTATTTCGCATGCAGAAAAATTCTGCCTGCGAAATAGGGCTATTTCGCACGCAGAATTTTTCTGCCAGCGAAATAGCTTACGGGCCCGTTCCCTGCACTCTGCCGCAGTTTTCTGCGGCAGAAATTTTTTGCCAGCGCATTTTTTCCTGCGGCAGTTTTTTTTGGCAGTGCAAATTTTCCGACGCAAAATTTTCGAAACCTAATCCAATTAGGTTTTGGTTTATTTTTTTATTAATATTACTTACCTTAATTAATTAGGAATAAATAACCTTAAACCACTATAAAAAGGACCAAAGGCAATTAAAGTTAAGATGGCCGAGAGAGAGGAAATCCAAAGGGAGTTTGGAAAATTTGAAACCAAATCAAAGGAGAAGAAGAAGAAATTCAATTTAAATTTTTTTGGAACTGCTGCATCACGAAAAAAGGGATTCCAAAGGCAAAAGGCTTGTCTTTGGAGCTAGTTCATCCAAGAAGAATTGTTTTGGAGCAACTTACAAAAGAAGGTATGAAATTCTAAATTCTAATTTTTTACACAGTAGCTAAACTAGGGTTTTTTTTTCTGTTTTTCAAAAGTTAAAATCTTTGAACTTTAATTTAGTTTTCCAAAGTTAAAGCACTAAAACGTGACCTTATTTTCTAAAAAGACTTAAAATTGTTATCTTTTCTTCTTTAAAATCTTAAAATCTAATTGAACATATTTTTCAACAAAACCAAAATCAAATTCTATTTCTTTTAAGATTTTAAAGTAGGTTCTATTTCATTCAAAAAGCCTTAAAAAACATCTTTTCCACTTGTAAAAACTTCAATCCTTTTGTTTAAATTCATAAAACTTCATAAAATATCAAATTGATTTCTAAAACCCTAAAAATTACTCATTACCCGTAACCCAAATTTCAAAACCCTAAAATCCAAAATTCAACTTTTAAACCTAAAATAATGAACCCTAATCCTTCTAAAACCTTAAACCGTAATTTTTATGAACCCTAATCCTTTTAAAACATTAAAAAACATAAAAACATAAAAACTCAAAAATTACACAGTAGCTTAAAGTTCAATAAACCAAAAATCACAAATTCAAGTATTTTAAGGTATTTAAAACCCTAGTTTCATGATTTCATCATTCAAACCTTAATTTGGTTAATCAAAGAGTCTTACCAATCTTTTAAAACATAAAATCCTAATTTATTTTAATTCCATAAAAAGTCACAGTAGCCATAATTGGACTTTTATTTGCTTTATTCAATTCCATACTTGATATACTTTGATTTATTTTTTATGCTTTAATTTATTTAATTTCAATACTTGATTTATTTAATTTGTCATGGATGGATGTTTGTTTTATATTTTGGTTAAATACTTTTGATGAATGATTTATTTATGATGAATGATTATTTACTTTTATTAATCAATTTAGATTTCCAAAAGTTGTAAGAGGCATGTTTCCACTTGGTGGGTACCTCATTATTTAAACATCATGTAATTTAATTTGCTTTTCTATTTTAGAACTTATGTAAAGGGCATGTTTCTACTTTTTGGTAGGTGTCCTATCTAGGCATGTGATGTAAGGACATGTTTCCATCCTTGGATGGGTGTTGTAATATCCCAAAGTATACTCTAAAAGTTTTGGTATTATTGTAATAATTGGATTAAGTGTTATAAGCGTATATGTTTATATGATAAGAGATAAAAGATAAGAAGAGTGTATATGTTGTATATACATAGATATATACAAAATATATAAGTCAAAATGTGAAAGTCAAAAGAAGATTAACTAATGATTTTAATTAATTAATTAATTAAGTGGAATTTGAGTGAGTGGAAGTGGATGGAGATATTTTGAATATTTTAATATTATTTGCTTGGAGGTAAGGAGAGAATTATGAAGAGTTCGACTTTGCTTTCTTTCTTTTCTTCTTGTTTCTTTCTCCTTCGTGCATTTTCATTTCTTTTCTTTCCTTCTCTTTTCTTTTCTTTTCTTTTGGCCGGCTATCAAAGAAGCAAGAGAGCAATAGAGAGTTTTGTTTTCCAAGCTCAAGATTGAAGGCTAAAACAAGTGATCAAGTGGGACATTTAAGAAATTTTTTTAACTTTGGTAAGTTTCCTCTTAATTCTCTTATTTTATTTTAAGTTGTATTTGAGTTTAATGATTGATTGTGGATAGTGAGGGTATGTTTGATTGTGGTGTGTTTGAGAGTGTTGGGTTTAATTGATTGTGATTTTGGAGTTGAATGGAAGAGTAAGAGTTTTGTTTATGTTATGGTTTTGAATTGGTAATTGATGTATATTGTGAGTTTGATCAAATTATTATCTTAGATTTTCATTGTGTTTGTGTTTAATGGAGTTGAAAGCATAGAATACATGAGTTTGGTCCAAAACAGAAGCATTTTGGATGCCACGCCCGTGGCCCTTGGATGCCACGACCGTGGGGGTGTTGGGCAAATTGGACAGATTCATTTTCTAACCCACGACCGTGGGGGTTTGTGAGGCCACGACCGTGGGGTCTTAGATAGTGTGTTGGCTTGTAATTTGTGATCTATGGGTCTAGTATGAGATTAATAGGTGAATATTTGTTTTGGAATTCATGTGAATTTGTATATAAGCGTGTCTTATTCCTTTTGAATTAGGTTGTGAAGAGGTTGTATTGCCCTAACCTAAGTGTTGAGAATTCTTGGAAGAAGAAGTGTATAGATTGGTGTGAGTTGCTCTTGAGGTAAGTACAAACTTACATGGTTACACTCATTTACATGATTTTGAGATTTAACACATTTGGTTATAAATGTGTTAAGTAATTTACTATATTGTTAATACAATTTGATTAATGTTATGATTTGTATAATGTGAAAGATATAATGATCATTCAAAAGGTATGTGCAATGCAATTGGTTATGATGAATACTTTAATGATGAATTGTTTTAATGTGAATTGAGATTGATGAAATGTGAAGCCATTGTGGTTGGCTATAATGATTCAAATGAAATAAATGGGGCATGTTTGCCTAGATGATGATGAATGTTTAATGCAAATGGTTATGTATACTCTATTGATGAGATGTGAAGCCATTGTTGTTGGCTATAATAATGCAAATGAGATAGTTGAGGCATGGTTGCCTAAATGATATGAGAAAATGAGAATGAAATTGATAATGAAATAATGAATGAATTGTGTGTCTAATGTGTTATTCCATTTTCAGAGTTTTGTTGTTGGTGGCATGCCTAATGTTAACAATCTCTTAAAGCTAGGTTGGATCTAGTCCTTGAAGCCTAGTTGAGATGTTACAACCCTTAAAGCTAGGTTGGGTTTGGTTCTTGAAGCCAAGTTGGGTTGATACTTAGGATGCTTTGTTCCCCTTGAAGCTTGGTTGAACCTAATCCTTGAAGCCTAGTTGGGATAATGATAATGATAAATGTGATAATTTAACCAAAACATTAACTCTGAAAGTGGAATGGCATATTAGTGTCTTTTGGGCCCATGCTTGTCTTTGTTTCAATGTAAATCATGAGTGATGATATAATTGAAAAAAGTAATGAAATGTAGTGTGATGAACAATATAAAGATATCATTTGTGAATATTGTCTTATTTGTTGAAATGTGTGACATTGGCATTGCATTGAAGCATATTATTATTGTAGTTTGTATCACTAAGCCTTTGGCTTAGCGCGAATGTGGTTCATCACGCAGGTGACAGGGTAGAGCCAGAGAGTTCATCTAGACCGAGTCGAGTCTAGACTTTGAGGTTTAGAGTGTGGACTTAAAGATCAGAGACAAACTGCCAAACATGTATAAACTTTATGTTTTGTAAAACTTATATTTTGATGTATATGTATATATAAGTAAATAAATAAGTAAATACCGCTACATTTTCCGCTGCATATTGAATGAACATTTTTATTTATTGTGTTTTATGATATAGCTTAAATGTTTAAGTTTGCTATTATTTTTGTATAAAGGGATGACTTGTTTGTTTAGTAAACTGTAGCATTCCTATATTCAGTATACGTATATTACCATTGTGGTAACATGTAGTATGCATATACAGGGAATAGGGGTGTTACAGGTGTCCATTTATTTGTTTTGTTTTGTTTGGACATTGCTTTGATTTTAATACAATGATGCTTTCTTTTTATTGTGTGTAATATGGATAATGTTATTATACTTAAGAATTTTATAATATTAAGACCTGTAAAGGAGGCCGGTTCCAATGAACCGGGCGTTGTGGGGGGTGCTGGGCCATTTCTCACCTTCCCCACACATACCCAACATTCCGAACCCATTAGGGGGTTGGGGATTCCTTAGGAATTGAGTCATCTACCCCTTTCTTTTTTTTTTCCTGGCCCGTCCGGGTGGCGACTCCATTTTCTTTTCGGACTTAGGTCCATGTTCTCTAAGGCCCCGAGCCTAAACAGTGCCGAAGTCGCAAGAACCATTCCACCGGGAG
The DNA here is from genome assembly GCA_947685225.1 of Garcia nutans. Taxonomy (NCBI): domain Eukaryota; kingdom Viridiplantae; phylum Streptophyta; class Magnoliopsida; order Malpighiales; family Euphorbiaceae; genus Garcia; species Garcia nutans. The sequence goes on from CANTUV010000013.1 coordinate 9,751,246, forward strand.
TGGGGGGCAAAAATCCCCGCTCACAGTGGCAACTTCACTGGGGATAAGAGAAGTTGATTCCATTGGTCTTTATATTATTCTTTTCTTTCTTATAATGATATTATCCTTTGCATTATATTAGATTGCATTGTGTGCGTGAGTTAGGACGCTCGTGTTACCCGTGTTATGTTATGTAAGGGATACCATACTTTTACTCAAGGTATGGAGATAGAGCATGGAATAACCACTCATAGCCTCGTACCATTTGGTATATACTTGCTATGGGAACCTAAGCTTTTTAACCCAAAGACTAAAGCTCATGTAATTGGCCTAGTTACTTTCCTTACGTTTTACCCCAAAAGCATGTTGTTTGACTATAGATAATTTATCTTGGTTTAAATCATGGCCTATTTGGTTTGTTCTTTTTCTAATATGACCTAGGTATATTGTAAGCTCAAAATAAATTTTTCTTTAAAGTCCAAAAGACCAAAACTATTAAAATTTTTTTTTTAAGATGGTCTTTGGACATAAGACTTTTCTAATAAATAAATAAATAAATTCTTTGGCCCATGGCCCAAATACTAAGCCCAAAATCCATTTTTCTAAAATCTTTTACAATGGGCTTAGAAACAAAATTATTTTCACCCAACCATTTTTTACAAAGAGCTTGCAAAATATTTAGATCAATTATGAAATACCAAAAATCAATTGTCGGCCTAGTTTACACTAAGAATAAGTTAACTATGGGCTTGTTTTTGGCATGAATCATTAGTTACCTTTTTCAAGTGAGAAATCTATTTATAATAAGCCTTTTAATTTCGTTTTAATCCAATATAGCATAAAAGCTACTTTAGTTGATTGAATGGATTAAAACCTAATTAATGGGAATTATCATGGATTGATTTTCATTTTCAAAAATATAACTATTGGTTGAAACGTCTGAGGGAATTATTCGAAAGCAAGGTACCCCATGTTGGTATTTTGTTAACCATATACCTAGGAAAAGAGACTCGCTACTCGTGTGTGGATGTTATAAGGTTGGAAGGAACGTCCTATTTATCCTTATTTGTTGTTGGTGCATACATGCATACATGCATACATTTGCATCTCATCTCGTTGATCCTCTCTGGCTCACAGCCCTGGATTACGATAGTTCTAAAGCTTACAACAATCCGACCTACGCCGGAGACGAAGCATCTAGCAACGACTCAATCACTTGCTCACCAAAAATAATGGAGCCCGAACAAATTCAACAGATGGTGGATGAGGTCCTCAATGCCAAGATGGAAGAAATCAAAGAGGCCCTAGCTGAGACCATGAAGAACCAATTGACTGCAATCTTAGAAAACCATGTCGAGGCATCTGCTAGCACTAAGAAACCAAAGGACAAAGGGAAGACTAAAATTAATGAAGTAGCTTTTGATGATGAAAAGGTGGTCATTGATGATGATGATGATTGGGCTCAGTACTACCAAGAGGTTTAAGAAAAGAAGAAAGAACCGAAGGCTGTTGAGAAGGCAACTATTGAAAAGACCGAGACATCTGATGTTGAAAAGATGATTGCTGATTTAGAAAAAAAATTTGAGAAGAAGCTGAAAACCGAAGAGATGTCCGAGGTTGACAAGTTATTTGAACAAGATGAAGAGGTCCCTTATAAATTCAAGATGCCTTCCTTTGCTAAGTACAATGGCACCGGAAATCCTCATCTCCATGTGAAGCAATATATCACTGCCATGCAGTCTGCCCGAGCTACTAAGCTCAAACTCTAAGGTAATTCATGCTCTCATTGGATCCTGCTGTCCAAAATTGGTTCAATACCTTGGATGATGGAACACAAAAGAGTTGGGATCTACTTTACAAAGCCTTCATCCAACAATATGGATATAATGTTGAGTTGGAAGTTACCTTGATGGAAGTGGAGTCCATTAGGCAAAGACCAAATGAGAATTTTATAGATTATGTCAAGAGATGGAGAAACAAGGCTGCTTTGCTCAAGAAAAGGCCCGATGAATCTGATCAAATAAGGATGATCGTGAGAGGTGTCCTACCCAATCTCCGCGAAAGGATGTCTCACACCCTTATAAGGGACTTCAAAGATCTTCTCCAAGCTGGTCTACAAATTGAAGAGTGGGAAAGGGAGAAAAATCGCTTTTCAATAAGAAGGAATGAGAAAGGGAACAACTAGCCTAACAATCAAAGCACACAAAAAGAAGTTGATGTTAATATAACCGGTCAAGCAAATAGAAGGCAGTTTTCAGATCTGGGGAAGCCTTTGTCTTGGGTCTTCGATAAGCTACAAAAGAAAGGGTTGTTACAACCATTGGCTCCTCGACCTTTACCTAGTCCATTACCCCCAAAATTTGATACTAAGGCTTTTTGTCAATTTCATCAGACTCAAGGACATGAGACTGATAGATGTACCCGATTAAGGTATGAGATCCAAGATTTGATTGATAGTGGCAAGCTACCCGAGCCGGATAAGCCCAATACCAAAGACAACCTTTTGCCTAAATTTGGAAGAGTGCCACCACCAGCAACCTTTATGGTGGGAAAAGGATTGGAAGAAGATTTTGTTTTATCCTCTTTTTAAGATGGGGATATTGAAGATATGAAGGGAAAAGAAGCCTAACTCAATGAACTTTCCTTAGCTTGAATGTTGCTTTTGAATCTTACTTTATTTAATATTTTGGAACTATAGTGTTTTTCAAATTTGATTGAATAAATTACTTTCATCATAAATTTTTGTTGGTCTTTGTTCATTTTGGTGCTCAACCAATGAGGAATCTATCTTGATAATTCATAAATTTATCTATGCATCATAACTTGAATGACTTTACTAGGTGAGGGAATTGCTCTATAGCATTGAGTTGTGTATGCTTACTTAGAGAGGGCTCCTGCATAATTACCTTTGTCAAGGTCCTAGTCAGTCCTAGAACATGCTTTGACAAGCTTTCGAGGCAAAATTGAACTCTGCTTATTTAAGGGAGAGATGATCTAGGCATTGTTTGATTAGCCAACAACTAGTATCCACCCAATTAAATATTAATCCCTAGTTGTCCCTTTGAGCCTTCATAAAATTTTAGCTCTCTTTTCATTGGCATATAACCTCAATAACCTACCTTGAGCTGTTGTGATACTTTTGACAAGTCTTATGATCACAAAGGTGAAAAGGCAAGAAGATCAAAGAAAGAAATGACTATGAAGATAGTTGAAGTTCTCAAAACCTTAAGGGTAGTTGAAGTTCCCTTAATGTCTCCAATATATCAAGACAACATCAACAAATCCCTATTAAAGAAGATTTATGTTACTCCACTCATCCATTATTGGAAGCCCAAGTTGGTACAAACAAGACAACTATGTTTGAGCTGGAACCAAAAAAGGAAAAAAGGAAAAAAGAATTAGAAAAAGAAAAGAGAGAAAAAAAATGAATAGAAAAAAGAATAAAAAAAAAAGATAAAACCTAAAAAGGCGGTTCATAAAGCCAACTGACTTCTCTTTTATCTAAAGCAGCAAAAGGCTTCCATAAGGACGGTTTGACTTGAATTGGTCCAACCTAACCAAAGATTCAATTAAAATTGGAGAAAAGGAGGGAGACCATCCAGTTCTTGAAAGTTTTGTACTTGATAGTCCAACAAGAAAGAAGGACAAAATGATAAAATGCTCAAAGAAAGGGAAGAGTAAGGAAAACAAAGAGAAAGAAAAGAGAAGAGTAAGAGAAATAAAGAAAAGGGAGAGGGAGAAAAGAAATGAATTTGGGAACCAAACTTTTTTGCAAGGGCAAAAACTGTCCTAGTCAATATCCAGATTAATGCTAAGAAGATATAGAAGGAATTTGGAGTCTAGCAAGATTGCTCCCAACTGCCTAATTCAAACAAGAAATTTATAGTGTGAGGGTTTGTCCATTGTGTCACACCAGCTCCTATCTCAAAATGGCCTTCATTTAACCCATGTCCCTTGTAGACCCCATTTCAAGCCTATCAAAGACCTGTTGATCTATCTTGGTAGGTAGAATCTATTAGTGGAGATAGTTTGAATAAGCATGCATATGAGATAGACAGTATTTAAACTCAATGAGACCAGTGGCCAAGTAGTGTGTATGTGCCTATCTGAAGTGCAACAATTCTTGCTGAAATAGAAATAATTCTCAAGTTTAGTACGGTAACTAGGGTTTTCATGTTATGGATATGTTAATTTGGAAAATCAAGTCCTGAGGTACATTGACATCAATTTGGCAAAGCCAACATTTGATTTCAAAATGAAAATTCAAAAATTTCAAAAAAAAAAAAGTTTTGTCATACAAAGCCTTCAAGTTAAGGGAAGTATGTTGAACCTCCAAAGGACACATTGGGCAAAGGAAATTATTATTGGCAAAGTTGTGAAGAAACTACCAATTGACATACTGAAACATAATTCAAAATGGATGCATCCCTGACTCTACCATTAGGGGTCTCTACCACTCATGTTCTCAACATATAGAAGATAAAAGCCACAAATTCAAAGCTTTCGATCATTCCAATTCAAGACTTGAACAAGCATCAAAACGGAACCAATGAGAACACTTCTGCTGATCACCTCGGTCTGTGAGTCGATGGAACAACTGTAAGTATTATTCATGCATATCATGCATACATGAGCATATCACATCACACTTTCTTGTCTTTTGTTGTATATTCTTTATCAAAGTGAACAGTAAACACTCTGTGAAGTAAAGAATCAAAAGAAGATGTCAAATCAAGGGGGGCATGGAAAGCCCATTGCTTGAGAATGCTCCAGTAAATTTGCAAAGAGAAGAAATATGTGCTTGCACGAAGATCTAGATGGCAAAAACATCAATCAAAGCTTGCATGGATAAAATCTTTGGTTTGAGCCTACAAAGGGGACAAAGTTTCTCCTTTTCAATTTTTTGAGTTTATATACCAAATATTTTTAAACTCACTTACAAATATTTTGCCACACAGGGGGGCAAGGAGAGGATATAAGGTCCAATTAAAAATAACTAAATCTTTGCAAAAAGAAAGAACAAAAGAATGGAACAATACAACTCTCAAAAGAATGAAGGTGCAAAAGACAAAAGACCAATCCAGCTAAAAGAGCTGAAGCCAGGGTGAAGACCCGATCTCAAAGGATGAAGATCCACTTTTCAAGGGTGAAGACTCGATCTCAAAGGATGAAGATCCATTTTCAAGGGTGAAGAACCAATCTTAAAGGATGAAGATCCATTTTCAAGGGTGAAGACCCAATCTCAAAGGATAAAGATCCATTTTTAAGGGTGAAGACCCGATCTCAAAGGTTGAAGATCCATTTTCAAGGGTGAAGACCCGATCTCAAAGGATGAAGATCCATTTTCAAGGGTAAAGACCCGACATCAAAAGATGAAGATTCATTTTCAAGGATGAAGATCCATTTGCAAGGGTGAAGACCCAATCTCCAAGGATGAAGATCCATTCTGAGGGTGAAGAATCACAATACATAGAACAGCCAGAGCAGTCAGACTCTCAACTGATAAAAGGTTAGTCAAATTCATTCTCGGGTCCAAGTACCCAAATCAAATCTAATCTCGGGTCCAAGTACCCAAATTAAATCAAAATCAATTCAAATCTCAAGTTAAAGTACCCAGGTTAGGATCGATTATCCCAATCAAGTTTAGGATCGAGTATCCAAATCAAGTTAGGATCGAGTATCCCAATCCAATTTCGGATCGAGTACCCAAATCCGATTTAGGATCGAGTATCCAAATCCATTTAGGATCGAGTATCCCAATCAAGTTTAGGATCGAGTATCCGAATCCAGTTAGGATCGAGTATCCCAATCCAATTTAGGATCGAGTATCCAAATCCAATTAGGATTGAGTATCCCAATCTAGTTTAGGATCGAGTATCCAAAGCCAATTTAGGGTCGAGTATCCAAATCCAGTTTAGGATTGAGTATCCAAATCCAGTTAGGATCGAGTATCCAAATCCAGTTTAGGATCGAGTATCCAAATTCGATTTAGGATCGAGTACCCAAATCCAGACAGGATCGAGTATTCAAGTCTAGTTTAGGATCGAGTGTCCAAATCTCTCGGGTCCAGAGCCCAAAACCTCAAAAATTAAGTATTTTTGCTTTTCACTCTCTTTCACTAAGGTTTCAGATCATTCAAGCAGGGGGCAAACTGTAGACCCTTAATTTTTGACCCAATCCAATCTAATATGTTTTATTTAGCCCCAAAATAATTTTTGTTGTCTAATTGGTCCAAAATAATTTTAATTAAGTAATTTTTACCTTAGTATCTAATTTTTATTAATAAAAAATGAAAATAAACAAATAAAAATTAAAATAAAATCGGAGTCGGAAAAAAATCGGCAGCAAAAAGCAGTGTGCGGGCCCGTGGGAACGGGCCCGTAACGTGGGAACGGGCCCGTGGGTATTTCGCACGCAGAATTTTTCTGCCTGCGAAATAGCTTACGGGCCCGTTCCCCGCACACTGCTGAAGTTTTCTGCGGCAGAAATTTTTTGCCAGCGCATTTTTTCCTGCGGCAGTTTTTTTTGGCAGCGCAAATTTTTCGAAACCTAATCCAATTAGGTTTTGGTTTCTTTTTTTATTAATATTACTTACCTTAATTAATTAGGAATAAATAACTTTAAACCACTATAAAAAGGACCAAAGGCAATTAAAATTAAGGTGGCCGAGAGAGAGGAAATACAAAGGGAGTTTGGAAAATTTGAAACCAAATCAAAGGAGGAAAAGAAGAAATTCAATTTAAATTTTTCTGGAACAGCAGCATCACGAAAAAAGGGATTCCAAAGGCAAAAGGCTTGTCTTTGGAGCTAGTTCATCCAAGAAGAATTATTTTGGAGCAACTTACAAAAGAAGGTATGAAATTCTAAATTCTAATTTTTTACACAGTAGCTATAATAGGATTTTTTTTTGTGTTTTTTCAAAAGTTAAAATCTTTGAACTTTAATTTAGTTTTCCAAAGTTAAAGCACTAAAACATGACCTTATTTTCTAAAAAGACTTAAAATTGTTATCTTTTCTTCTTAAAAATCTTAAAACTCTAATTGAACATATTTTTCAACAAAACCAAAATCAAATTCTGTTGCTTTTAAGATTTTAATGTAGGTTCTATTTCATTCAAAAAGCCTTAAAAAACATCTTTTCCACTTATAAAAACTTCAATCCTTTTGTTTAAATTCATAAAACTTCATAAAATATCAAATTGATTTCTAAAACCCTAAAAATTACTCATTACCCGTAACCCAAATTTCAAAACCCTAAAATCCAAAATTCAACTTTTAAACCTAAAATAATGAACCCTAATCCTTTTAAAACCTTAAACCTTAATTTTTATGAACCCTAATCCTTTTAAACATTAAAAAACATAAAAACTCAAAAATTACACAGTAGCTTAAAGTTCAATAAACCAAAAATCACAAATTCAAGTATTTTAAGGCATTTAAAACCCTAGTTTCATGATTTCATCATTCAAACCTTAATTTGGTTAATCAAAGAGTCTTACCAATCTTTTAAAACATAAAATCCTAATTTATTTTAATTCCATAAAAAGTCACAGTAGCCATAATTGGACTTTTATTTGCTTTATTCAATTCCATACTAGATATACTTTGATTTATTTCTTATGCTTTAATTTATTTAATTTCAATACTTGATTTATTTAATTTGTCATGGATGGATGTTTGTTTTATATTTTGGTTAAATATTTTTGATGAATTATTTATTTATGATGAATGATTATTTACTTTTATCAATCAATTTAGATTTCCAAAAGTTGTAAGAGGTATGTTTCCACTTGGTGGGTACCTCATTATTTAAACATCATGTGATTTAATTTGCTTTTCTATTTTAGAACTTATGTAAAGGGCATGTTTCTATCCTTGGATGGGTGTCCATTTATTTGTTTTGTTTTGTTTGGACATTGCTTTGATTTAAATACAATGATGCTTTCTTTTTATTGTGTGTAATATGGATAATGTTATTATACTTAAGGATTTTATAATATTAAGACCTGTAAAGGAGGCCGGTTCCAATGGACCGGGCGTTGTGGGGGTACTGGGCCATTTCTCACCTTCCCCACACGTACCCAACTTTCCGAACCCATTAGGGGGTTGGGGATTCCTTAGGAATCGAGTCATCCACCCCTTTCTTTTTTTTCCTTGCCCGTCCGGGTGGCTACTCCATTTTCTCCGGACTTAGGTCCGTGTTCTCTAAGGCCATGTGCCAAAGTCGCAAGAACCATTCCACCGAGAGTGGGGGCGAAGATCCCCACTCACAGGGATGAAGAGGAAGATAGTACAGGGAATGCTGGCCATGATGATACCACACTTGTCTCCTCTCTGGTTGATATAATATTTTGTGAATCTTAGACTTGCCTTGTTATTGTGCTCTTTTAACATGGATTTTTATAGGCAATGAAGCAATCTGGTGGCCCAGTCATGAGGTAGTTGTTCCATCTCATGCGGAAGCACTATAGTCGGATATGCTGCCCATAACGCCCTATGTTGATCCATCTTCCGAGTTTTAGGGCTTCGATTTGAGCTATCTAGTTTGTATTTCCTGTTTCATATTTATAAATGCTAAATGTATGCATGAAAATATATGAACCTAACTTTTCCCTTTCTGGCTCACATCGAATGCTTGAAGAGCATAACCAGAAGTTGTTAGAGCAATTAGCTGCTAGTTGCTGTTGTGTAGATCATCTTGAATGGAACTTTTGGGACTTCAGATGTCAAGGCTATAAAGATCTTGGTACATCTTCATCAAGGAGACCCCAGACGGATGACTATAATGTGCCACCTCCCTTCTCAGACCTTGATTATGATAGGATCGATTCTTAAGATAATCGTGATCCAGGTACTTCTTTCTCGGGAGAAAACTGGGCAGATGATGTGCCTCCACCTCCAACAGGCAATGAATTTTTTAGTGCTTTATTTAACTATAGGCCACCACCTCTTTCACAGTAATTTGACTTGTAATATAGTGAGAAACTTATTGTAAAAAAATATTGTTCTGTTATAAATAAAATAATTTGACTTTTCAGATGACCCTTTTTTCAATTTCTAGACTTTTTTTTATCAGTTTGACTTTTCTATATTACCTACATATGTACAAATTTATACCATGTCAAAATTCATTTAAAATGATTTTGACATGGAGTAATTAAATCAACAAAACCAATACACACATGGATTAGGTTTAACAATTTCCCACTTTGCAGCGAACTAAACTAACATCAACATGGATTAAAATTTTTAACCTAATTAGACAAATTGGACTTTGGCCATTGGCTATAAATATCAATAAACCACTTTCTTTTTCTTCAACATTCGAAGCAATAACGCTCCACTAAATCCAAGGTGATTGCATTCCATACAATCTCAAATTATAAATTCAGGTTCAGTCTTTTACAATTTAAATCAATAGCAATTGTGACGCCATAATGATCTAAGATGGCCACTGGTTCTTCTTCATAGTTCAAATTTGGCTGAATTTTAATGGACTCTGATCACATGTAAAGGATCTAATATGTATCATCTAAGCATCAACACATGGTATACATTATGAATCTTAGCCAGTTTTGGAGGCAAAGCTAGTCGATAAGCTACTGGACCTATACATTTCGGTATTTCATATGGTCCAATAAACCTAGGACTTAGTTTACCTTTCTTTCCAAAGAGAAGAACCATTTTCCACAGTGATACCTTTAAAAATACCTTTTCTCCCACACTATATTCAATGTCATGTCATTCCAAATCTATATATGATTTTTATCTATCCCTTGCAATTTGTAATCGATCTTTTGTAAGCTTCACTTTGTCTTCAGTTTACCTTATGAGATAAGGTCCCACAAGTTTGTTCTCATTCAATTCCACCGAACACAATGGAGTTCTACACATCCTTCCATAGATTGCTTCATATGGTGACATCCCAATACTCATTTGATAACTGTTGTTATAGGTAAATTCTATAAAAGGCAGATATCTATCCCAACTACCCGCAAAATCGATTACACAACTTCTAAGCATATCTTCAATTACTCGTATCACCCTTTTCGATTAACCATCAGTTTGTGGGTGAAAAGTAGTACTAAAATGAAGTCAAGTACCTAATGCTTTTTGAAAAGTTTCCTAAAATCTTAAAGTAAAGTGAGGGTCTCAATCTGAAATAATAGACATTGGCACTCCATGAAGCCTGACTATTTCATTAATCTATAATTCAGCAAGTCTATCCATTGAATAATCAACTGGAATGGGAAGGAAATGAGCTGATTTGGTTAATCAATCAATAATTACCCAAATTATATCATGTTTCCTTTGGGTGTTTGAAAGACCAGTCACAAAATCCATGTGTAGACCCTTAATTTTTTATCCAGTCTGGTCTATTATTTTTTATTTAGTCTAAAATAATTTTTGTGGTATTTTAATTAAATAATATTTGTTTTAGTATTTATTATTTTTAATTTTTAATAAAAATGGTAATGTTAAAAAAAATAACAATAAAATAATAAAAATAAAAAAATAAAAATAAAAATCGACGACGAAAAAATCGACAATTAAAAAAATTCATCGCTGAAGGTTTAATTGACGCAGAGGTTGCTGAATACTTCAGATGTCATTGCGGGTATATTTTTTTTATTTGGCATTTCAGTTCTTACTCTAATTGATCCAAGATCTACTTATTCATACCATAAGTGCATCTATCTTGCCTGTGACTAAATTGCATTCAGTGTCCCTAGGATTTGATGTCTTGGTGACAAATCCTTTAGGGCATAGTGTGGTAGTTAGCAAGGTGCACCGAGATAGTTCAGTTGTGGTGCAAGATGAGGAGTTTCTTGGTGATTTGATTGAAATGCCTTTTAAAGAGTATGATTTGATCTTAGGCGTGGATTGGTTGTCTAAGCACAGTGCTGTGGCAGACTGTCAGAATAAGTGTGTTACCCTGAGAACCAGTGATGGTAGAAGTGTGATGATGTAATATCCCAAAGTATACCCTAAAAGTTTTAGAATTATTGTTGTATTTGGATTTAATGTATATGTTTAATGGAAAGAGAAAAGAAGTAAAGAGAGAGTGTATATGTTGTATATATAGATATATATATAACATATGCAAGTCAAAGAAATGGAAGTCAGAAGAAGATAAATTAATTAAAAGGAAATATTATAAGAGATAGATGTATATGAAGGATGATATGTATATATGGTATTTGAAAAATATGGGAAATATAAATACAATATATAAGAGATATACATATAGCAACATATACATCACATATACATGATGTATATATTGGTGTAGGAAAAGTAAACAATAATAATAATAATAATAATAATAATAATAATAATAATAATAATAATAATAATAATAATGACAAGAGAAAAAGAAGAAAAGAAAGTCAAAGGGAAGAATAAATCTTGTGGTGGAGAATTTTTTAGGGATATTTAATTATATATATATATATATAAGATAAGTTTGAAAGGGAAGAGAAGATTTTCTTTATTTCTTTCTTCTTCTTCTTCTTGAAAAAGAGAGAGAGAGAGAGAGAGAGAGAGATGTGATTTTGTTGGCTTACACATCAAATTCTTAAGGGCTTTAAGAGAATTAAAGGTGGATATTAAAGATTTGGCAAAGAATTCAAGTAAGTATTCATTTCTTTGTGTTGATTTCTATTGATTGTGTTTATATTTGATATGGTTAGTGTGTGAAGATGATGATAATGAGAGATTGAAATATATATGTTGAATTGGTATTTAGATGATGATAATATGGTTATTTGTGAGGATGATGATGGATTGTAGAAATTGTTTAGTAAGGGTTTAATATAAATGAGTTGGGGAATTGAATAATTGATATATCGATGATGTATATAATGATTATTATTATGATATGTCGAAGTTATATAAGTGTTAGATTAATTGGTAATTGATGTATGTTATGAGTTTGATCAATTATTATCTTGGATTTTCTATATGTTTGTGTTTATTGAAGTTAAAAACACAGAATACATGAGTTTGGTCCGAAACAGAGGCAATACGGATGCCACGGTCATGGCAAATGAGTGCCACAGTCGTGTCAAGTGAGGGACACTACCGTGGGGGTTTAGAGAAAAGTGGGCAGATTCGTTTGCCAACCCACGGCCGTGGGGTTATGAGGCCACGACCGTGGGGACTTAGATAAGGGTTTTGGTTTGTAATTTGTGATCTATGAGTCTAGTATGAGACTAATAGGTGAATAATTATATTGGAATTCATGTGTATTTGTAAATAAGTGTGTATTATTCCTTTTGGATTAGGTTGTGAAGAGGTTGAGTTGCCCTAATCCACATAGTGAAGAATTCTTGGAAGAGGAAGTGTATAGATTGGTGTGAGTTGTTCTTGAGGTATGTACAAACCCTACATTATTGCATACATTTACATGACATTGGGACTTAATACATTTGGTTGTAAATGTGTTAAGTAATCTATTACATTGTTGATACATTTGATTAATGTTATGATTTGTATAATGTGAAAGATATGATGATCATTCATAATGTATGCTCAATGCAATTGGTTATGAATACTTTAATGATTAATTGCTTTGATATGAATTGAGATATGAAACCATTGTTATTGGCTATGATAATACAAATGAAATAATTGGAGCATGATTGCTTATTTGAATATGGAATATGAAATGAGAAATGAATTGAGAAGAGAATGATAAAGGGATAAATGAAATAATTGTGTGCTTAATATGTTATTCAATTTTCAGAGTTCTGAGTTTAGCGGCATGCCTATGAATCGCTGGACAGGTGAAAAGACTAGGTCGTAAGCCGAGTCCAGCTAATAAATGTGAAATGTGATGTTTTTGGGGTGAAAAGACTGGGTCGTAAGCTCAAATCTAGTTGGATTATCCATGGATAAATATATATTGATGATTGTGATTATGGACCAAAGCAGTAACTCTGAACTTTGAATAACATATTAGTGTTTTTTTTGGGCCCATGCTTGTCTTTGTTTCAATGTGAATCATAAATGATGAATTAATTGAATTATATAATGACATGTAATGTTATGAAGTATGATATGATTGCAATACACAAGTAAATTATTGAAAAGAAATATGACCTGAGAAGCTATGCTGAAAGATGAGATTCTGAAAGTACAATATGACATGTAATATGTATATGGATGTGGACATTCTGAATATTATTTTATGAATGTTCTAATAAGTTATGGAATTGTAGTTTGTGTTAATAATATATGTGTATATGTATATAAATATGAGATTAGTAGAAATATATGAAAAATGTAATCGAAATGGGAAAAACATGATAAGAAATTAATGATATGAAGTTAATATATGAGTATGATTTTCTGTATGGTATGTTTATAATATTTATTTGTACTACAAAGCTTTCGAGCTTAGCGCAGTTGTGTAAATCGCGCAGGTGAGTAGGTGGTTGATCTGAAGTCAAATCGTTATGCCACGAGAAGGGTAAGAGTATTTCGAGACCAACTAGAAGGTGGTGCATACATGTACAATTTAATCATGTTGTATTTTGATAAAAATGTATTCATATGTATAAACGAATTTTGGTAAAGACAGGATCATTATATATATGTAAGATCATCGAAAGTATAATGATTTTATAAATGTTCTTTAAATAAAATGTATTATTATTTGGAACTAGAGTAAAGGTTTTTAATATGAAATGAAAAGTGACATTCTTATACTTTATATACGTACTGTATGTATACAATGTATATGTATAGTACTTATATAGAGTATGGGGGTGTTACAATTATTTTGGTATCAGAGCTTAGGTTTGAGATTCTCGGCCTAAGTAGATTTAAAACGAAAAGAGAAAAAATTTTGAAAAAAAAAATGAAATTGTGATACATGCATATGCATTAACACCTAGGTTGGTCTCGGATGTGGCATTATGTGATTTGTAGTATATCTGAATTATATGAGATGGTTGATAGTGTGTTAATGAGGTTTTACATGAAAGTAAAGCTAGAGAAAGAAATGATATAGGAAAATTTGTACAAGTATAATTGATAAATTAAAGAATTGAAGTTTACTTAAGTAAAGTAAATTTTGAAATTTTTAATTATGGAAGTGTGCTTGTGAAAAAGGTCATAAAGAAATGAATAGGAGAATAATGTTGAAAATGAGTTAAAAAAATCAAGATTTAAGTAATTACTCATTTCTCTAAAGTTTGGATCTCTTTCTAATAAAGCTTATGTTTGGATTGCTAGAGAGAGGAAATATTGTTTGAAAGTTAAAATGGATAGATATGTTATTAAATTGAAGAAAGTATGGTGGAATATTGAGTGAGTTGATTGGTATAGACAAAGTGTGACAATTTAAAGTTTTGGGTATGTAAAATTCAGGTTTTTAAAAATGGATGGTGTTGGTTAAAGTAAGGAGATATAATGGTGTTGTTTATATTGTTGTTTTGATACAAACATTGTAATTTTAATATTAGAAATGTAAAATGTTTAAGTGTTAATAAAGCTCATATTAATGGTGGTAATATGTGAAAGTTGAATTTTTGAAATGAGCTTTAATAATGGTGAAAATGATATGTTTTGATGTTACATTATGGTATATATATATAATGCTTTTAAAGTTAATATTAAGAAAATGAGATTTGTAAATTGAAGTTTAGGTAAAGTAGTAAGTTGAGAGTTAGAGTTTTAATGGAATTTTAATGAGGATTATTCAAATATCAATAGTTTAATGTATATTAAGCATATGAGCTAATTTGAATGAATATTATTGCATAAGAAAGTACTATGAATTGGGTAATGTGATTGATAATATGAAATTTTGTTTTGTAATAAAGGGAAAATGAATAAGCAAGTGAAAATGAGTTACTTTAAGTAATTTGACTGGAAATGATGAAAATGGATATGAAGGGTATACTCAATGCTTTTAAAAACAAATGTGAGAGAGATGTCACATTAGAAATGTGACTAGGATGTATGTGAAGTGTTATTACGGTTAGAATGTATATATTTGTTGTGTTGATGAATAATTTAAGTCATGTTAAAATAATGAGAATGATAATGTTCAAAGAAAAGTAATAAACATTAAATTTGTATAGATTGTATGCAAAAGAGAAATTAAATAAAATTGCATGATTATGTGTATACATGTATAGGATATGTGAGATGAGTTTTTCGATATGAATGTAATTGTATTATGTAAGAAATGTGAAAAGTAAGTGACATTATGAATGTGACTTACGAATGTGTATGTGGTATAACTACTAGTCTAGTGGTATTGAGAATGATATTGCATGAATTAATGAACCTAAGAGAGATTAGGTCCTGACCTACGCAGAGCTAGACTATGTGATGAAATTGAGAGTGAGAATGGACTCGAGTAATACTGGATGGTGAAATTGTTATGGTAATCACTGAACTTGATGATCATATAATATTTTGAGTCCCAAAGTATTTACATGTGGAAATATTCTATGTATATGTGTATAATAAAAGATTGTAAAAAAAAAAAGAGGTATAATGTATAAAAATTTTAGAAGAGATAGATTAGAAATGGAGTAACAAATGGAAATTGTGTAAGATTTGCATATGATCGAATATGTATACATAAGAGATGTTAATAGTAATATTGTTGAAACATGCATTAGGCTAATGATGATCATATAATCGAGTGCAAATTGGTTTGAAACGGAGTTGAAATGTGTTAACTCTTGGTGTAGCAAAAGTTTAGAGAATGAATATGTAATTCTTGCAATACAAACTTAGCATTGTAATTGGAAAGGTTGGAAGCAGAATAATAGAGGGACAGTATTGATTTATAAACCACAGGCATGACCATTAATCTCCTATGGCCATATGATTTGTTTAGTATATTTGGCCGGTTAATTTTGTTATCCACAGATTTGAGCCTAAGATAACATGACTGTAGTATAGTTTTGATGAGATTGATAATTATATTTCTAGAAACATGGTCAAGAGTTATGATTGGTAAAGTTGTACCTTATCATTTTATGTTAGAAATTGATTATAATTACAGAAAGTATGGAAGATAAGGGAACTGTGCAAATGTTTTGAGTTATGGATAATATGATAGAAAGGTAATTATTGTAAAAATAGTAATAGTATGAGATGTGAGGAAATATTAAATGGGAGAAATTACAAATGTGATTGAAAGTTATACTGAATATGTTTATGGTATAAAGTGAATAAGTGGATGGACTTAAGATTTAAGTGAGTGAACTATGGGTAATAAATATGGTATGAGAAAATCATGAGAATTTTGTGGAAATTGTACTAAGATAATTGGAAGTGATTTGTTGTTAATAATCATAATTTCAAAAAAGCTGAATATGGATCTAAAAAGATTAGAATTTGAATATAAGTTTGACCTAATGGAATTAGGTCATATATATATTGTGAAATTTAATGATAAGTTTAAATAAGTTAATTGTTGGTTTGAATCAAATAAGATTGAGACGTTAGTATATTGTAACAGATAGATCAATTGATCTAGATTTCGCTAAGGTTGCGAATTATTATTGAGATTTAATATGTATAGTTGTACTAAGAGTATAAAATATAAATGATAATGTATATGATGTAATATTCTGACAAATAAATGGACATGAATGAATTGAGTTATATCAGTTATAAATGATGATAAAAGGGAAAAGCTTGATTACCTGTAAAGTAAGTTTAAAGGCATTGTATTAATATTTATGTTAAGTGAGAAGCATTGTAACACCCCCACATCCAATACATACACACTACATACACCACAATGTAGTATACATGCATCGAATATAGGAATGCTACGAATTTTCTTAACATTCAAAACATTTCCAATGATACTATAATCTTTCTCATTACACATTATAGAAAAATAAGTGATTAATCTGTAATATAAAATAAAATAGATATATATATATATACTTATTACGCAGCAGAATTTAACAACTATTTACATATAGGAAAAACATTTAAATATTTATATTTACAAATGTACATATATTCACATTATAAACAATACTTTACAAAATATAAAGAAGTTATACATGATTGGCAAATCTTCTCTGATCTTTAAGTCCCAAAATCAACTCTTCAATGTCTACTCTCACTCGGCCTCGATGAGCTCTCAGGTTCAACTCTATCAACTCTATCACCTGTGCTATCAACACTATCGTGCTAAGCCAAGGGCTTAGTAGTACAAAACATGCTAACATTATGCTTGTATGCTATGCAATGTCACACATTCCATTAATATCAACATCATAAGTGAAAAGCTAACATCAAACCTTTGCCTTTCACAAATCATAATCATATAAGCATATCACATCTCAAAGTCCTTTCATGAATTTCATTATTTAATTATTTTGCCATCAATGAATCACATATAAACAAAGACAAGCATGGGCCTAAAACACACTAATATGCCATTCAATTTTCAGAGTTAATGCTTTGGTTTTATCACATTTATCATTGTCACATATACCCAACTAGGCTTCAAGGATTAGGTTCAACCAAGCTTCAAGGGGAACAAAGCATGCTAAGTCTCAACCCAACTTGGCTTCAAGAACCAAACCCAACCTAGCTTCAAGGGTTGTAACATCTCAATTATGCTTCAAGGACTAGACCCAACCAAGCTTCAAGGGGAGTAAAACATGTTAAACTTCAACCCAACTTGGCTTCAAGGATCAAGCCCAACCTAACTTCAAGAGATTGTTACTATCATTAAGCATGCCACCAACAACAAACTCTGAAAATAGAATAACACATTAGCCACACAACTCATTCATTAATTTGTTATCAATTTCATTCTCAAATGAATTAACATAGCCAATCACAATGGCTTTATATTCCATTTCATCTCAATTCACATCATAACATTTCAATCTTTCATATACACAATCATTTGCATCATCATGTCATTCACATTATTCATATATATATATATATATATATATATATATATATCATCATTGATATAAACATAACAACACACATTGCTCATATAAATTAAAAATGTAATAATGCCACATTTGTACTTACATACAATCATATAGGTTTTGTACTTACCTCAAAAGCAAATCACACCACTCTTAACAATTCCTTGTTCAAGATCCTTCTACCTCTTAAATCAATGATCAATCACTATCTTCAAGACCTAAATCAAAAGTAATAGCATATACTTGCTTAGGGATACACAAGAGATAATCCAATTAGGAATTAATTAGGGCAAACCCTAACGCTGACACGCTCACCCACACGGGCGTGTCCATGACCGTGCCCTAACTCCACAACACAGAAGCATTTACACGCTCAACAACATGGGCGTGTTCCTGGGCGTGTAAATTCTCCAAACTCACAGTAGCTATGACACGCTCAATAACACGGGCGTGTTACTGGTCGTGTCAAACCTACTGCCTCCAACACAATTGACACGCCTAAAAACCCTGAACGTGCTCATGGGCGTGTTCGGCCACAAATCAAGACTCCGATCAAAACAACCAAACACTCAACAACACATTTCTATTCACTAACATTCACTTCAACCAATCTTCACAAAACATACCCAAAAACCTATCTCAAACTTGCAACAACACCAAAACAAACCAAAACACATATCAAACACAAAACACAAAATCATCTCAAAACCCTCACCACATATACAACATCATCTCTTCCAACCACTTACTCTTTTCTTCAATCCATACTCAAAATCCATCATCAAATCACTCAAACACTTCTCACATCTCAAAATCAACCAACACACTCTTAAAAATCTATCAAACTCAAATATCATTTCAAATAAGCACAAAGATCACAAGAGAACTTACCAAAGTTATAAGACTTCTTGTATCATCCACTAGATCACTTCAATCTTCCTTCAATTTGAGCTTAACACATCAAGATCTTCACTTTGTCTCTTGCTTTCCTTTGTCTATGGAGAAGCCGGCCACACAAAGAAGAAAGAAGAAAAATGAACCACAAGAAACAAAGTCAACTCTTCTTTTAATCTCCACCAAGTGTTTCAATTCAAGCAATTACCAAAACACCCTTCTACAAATTGTTTTGTTTCTTTTTAAAACACTTGCCCTTTTTAGACATTTCACCAATCTCAACTAAAAATATCTTCTTCCCTTGACCACATATTTGACCAACTTATATGTTATATATATAATCATATAAACATCATATACATTTCTCTCTACACAATACTTCCCATTCAAACAACACATATACATTATCTTTCAATTTCTTTTCTTATGAACATAACATATATACTTAATTCAAACAAACAACAATTATATCCAAACTTTTAGGGCATACATTGGGATATTATAATTCTCCCCCTCTAAAAAGAAATTTCGCCCTCGAAATTACCTGATATAATGTCCGAAACAATTGAGGATATTGCTCTCGCATTGTTTGCTCACTTTCCCAAGTTGCCTCTTCCTTTGCATGATTCTTCCACAAAATCTTCACAAGTGGCACTTTCTTATTTCTCAATTCCTTCACTTCACGTGCCAAGACAGCAATTGGTTCCTCTTCAAATGTCAAATCAAGACTTACTTCGATAGATTCAACTGATAACACATGAGATGGATCTGATCTGTATCTCCTCAACATAGAAACATGGAATACATTATGGATCCTATCCAACTCAGGTGGCAAAGCAAGTCGATAAGCAACTGGCCCAACTCTTTCCAAAACTTCATACGGTCTAATGAAACGAGGACTCAGCTTTCCTTTTCGACTAAACCTCAAAATCTTTTTCCAAGAAGACACTTTCAAAAAGACTTTATCTCCCACATTATACTTTATGTCTCTCCTTTTCAAATCTGAATAAGACTTCTGTCGGTCTGAAGCTGCTTTCAATCTATTCTGAATCAGCTTCACTTTCTCCTCAGTTTCTTTAACCAAATCAGGACCAATTATCTTACCTTCACCAAGTTCATTCCAACATAGAGGTGTCCTACACCTTCTACCATACAATGCTTCAAATGGTGCCATACCAATGTTAGATTGATGACTGTTATTGTATGCAAATTCCACAAGTGGTAAGAATCTATCCCAACCTCCAGAGAAATCAATGACACAACTTCTCAACATGTCCTCAATAATCTGTATCACTCTCTCTGACTGTCCATCTGTTTGCGGATGAAAAGCAGTACTGAAGTGTAATCGAGAACCCAAAGCACCATGTAAACTCTTCCAAAACCTTGAAGTAAACCGGGGATCTCGATCAGACACTATAGAAGTTGGAACACCATGCAACTTCACAATCTCATGGATATACAGCTCAGCTAATCTCTCCAAAGAGTAATCCATCCGAACCGGAAGAAAATGAGCTGTCTTAGTCAACCTATCAACAATCACCCAAATGGTATCATGCTTTCTTTGTGTCAATGGCAGACCAGACACGAAATCCATGGTTACTCTATCCCATTTCCATTCAGGCACTGCTAAAGGTTGAAGAAACCCTGTTGGAACTTGATGCTCAGCTTTTATCTTCTGACAGGTGAGACATCTGGATACAAAATCAGCAATGTCTCTCTTCAAACCAAACCACCAGCAATGCTGTTTCAAATCATGATACATCTTTGTATTGCCCGGATGCATTGCAAACACTGACTGATGTGCTTCTTCTAAAATGATCCTTATCAAATTAATATCATCCGGCACACATAATCTGTTCTTAAACCAAAGACTCCCATCATCTTTCACAATAAAATCTCTACTCTTCCCATTCCGACAATCTGAAACATTCTTCTAAATCTTCTCATCAGCCAATTGAGCCTCTTTAATCTGATCGAACAATACTGGTTTCAATTGCAATTGTGCCAATAATGCACCATCATCACAAGATACAAAATTGGCATGCAAATCTCTCAACTCAACAAGCAACGAGAGCGAATAAACAGTCAAACCTACTAAAGACTTCCGACTCAAGGCATCAGCAACAACATTTGCTTTACCCGGATGATAATCAATCAAACAGTCGTAGTCTTTGATCAACTCCAACAATCTTCTCTGCCGAAGATTGAGCTCTCTCTGAACTCCTAAATATTTCAAACTTTTATGATCAGTGTAGATAAAACATTTCTCCCCAAACAAATAGTGTCGCCAAATCTTCAATGCAAACACAATGGCTGCCAACTCTAAATCATGGGTCGGATAATTTAGCTCATGCGGTTTCAACTGTCGAGAAGCATAAGCTATAACTTTACCTTCTTGCATCAAAACACAACCCAAACCCCTATGTGAAGCATCACTATAAATCACATATGGTTTATCTTCCACAGGTAAAGTAAGAACAGGCGCTTGAATCAACATTTCTTTCAACTGATTGAAACTAGACTGACACTGATCTGTCCACACAAATCTAACTCCCTTTCTAAGCAATCTGGTAAGTGGAGTAGCTATTAAAGAAAATCCTTTCACAAACCGTCGGTAATAGCCTGCCAAACCCAGAAAACTTCTAACTTCAGTCACAGACTTTGGTGGACTCCAATTCAAAATAGCTTCAACTTTACTCGGATCAACTCTAATACCTTCCGATGAAACTATGTGACCGAGAAAAGTAACTTCATCAAGCCAAAACTCACACTTTGACAGTTTAGCAAACAATTGCTTCTCTCTCAAAATTTGCAACACAATCCGCAGATGCTTGTCATGCTCTTCCTCATTACGCGAATACACCAAAATATCATCGATAAACACTACCACAAACTGAACCAGATAGGGCCTAAACACCCTATTCATCAAGTCCATAAAAACTGCAGGTGCATTCGTCAAACCAAAAGGCATAACTAGAAACTCATAATGCCCATACCTGGTCCGAAAGGCTGTCTTAGGAACATCTTTAGCTCTGACCCTCAACTGATGGTACCCTGATCTCAAATCGATCTTAGAAAACACTGCTACACTCTTTAATTGATCAAAGAGATCATCAATTCTAGGCAAAGGATATTTATTTTTGATTGTCACCTTGTTCAATTGCCTATAATCGATACATAATCTCATTGTACCATCTTTCTTCTTCACAAATAACACAGGAGCTCCCCAAGGAGAAACACTGGGGTGAATAAATCCTTTATCCAACAACTCTTGTAATTGCACTTTCAACTCCCTCAATTCTGCTGGTGCCATTCGATAAGGAGCAATAGAAATAGGAGTGGTACCAGGCAATAACTCAATACCAAACTCCACCTCTCTCTCAGGAGGCAACCCTGGCAACTCTTCTGGAAACACGTCTGGGAATTCTGCAACTGTGGCTATGCTATCAATTTGAGAACCTCTTACTCTAGTATCTACCACATGAGCAAGATAAGCATCACACCCATTTCTAATCAATCTCCTAGCTGCAACTGCTGAAACAAACAAGGATGCTAGCTGTTCCTGCTCATTAAATATTAACACCTCTCTACCATCACTGGTTCTCAAGGTAACAACTTTCTTTTTGCAATCAACCACAGCTCCATGTCTAGATAACCAATCCATGCCTAGAATCACATCATATTCCTTAAAAGGCATCTCAATCAAATCTCCAAGGAACTCCTCACCTTGAACCACTACTGCACTATCTCGGTGCACCTTACTAACAATCACACTATGCCCTAACGGATTTGTCACCAATACATCAAATCCTAGGGATTCAGCATGCACATCAGACACATGCAAAACAGATGCACTAATATATGAATGCGTGGAACCCGGATCAATCAAAGCAAGTACTGAAGTATCAAATAAAGAAAAAGTACCAGCTATGACTGCCGAAGCATCTGGTTGCTTCTGCATCACATAAATCCTCTGAGAAGATCCAGCCTCCTCTGGTCTACTCTCCCTGGATGTAGAACCTCCTCTAGAACTGAACCCAGATCTGCCTCCTCTGCCGAACCCTCTGCCTCCTCGACCTCCCCTCACACTAGATCGAGAAGCTGCAGTATCCACTGGCATCTGCTCCTGTCTCTCGGGACAATCTCTCACAAAATGATCAAGAGATCCACATCTGAAACATACCCCTGCTACACCAGTCTTCCAACAAGTACCACCATGTGGCCTACCACAATGAATGCATACGGGTGGAGTGGATCTCTGAGTCACAGGGGTCGGAGCACTTGCCACTGAAGCTGCAGGTCCAGATCTCCGCCTCTGAAACTGTACTGACCTACCAGCTGGCCTCTGACTCCTACTAACCCGAGGAACAAAACTTCCTTTACCTCTTTTCACAGATGAAGACCCTGCCTCAAACTGGGGCCTTCTAACCCTGATCTCTTCCTCTGAAGCAGCTGCAATAGCCTGGGCTCTCTCCACACTCCTAGCCGCTGCCACAAGCTGAGAAAAATCATAATATCTAGATCCAGCCACATGACACATGACAGAGGGCCTCAATCCCTCCTCAAATCTCCTGCATCTATCTATCTCATCAGATATAATACCCCCAGCATACTGACTCAACAGAATAAATTCAACCTCATATTCAGTTACTGACCGGTTGTCTTGCTTTAAACTCAAAAACTCCATCTTCTTCATGTCCTTATACTCCCTCGGAGTATACTTCAATTCAAACTCTCTCAGAAAATCAGCATAGGACAATGTTGGTGGATCATCCATAGAATGAGGCACTGTCTTCCACCAATTATATGCATCCTTTTGCAACAATGATCTTGCATAATCAAACTTTTCCTCTGGAGTGGCTTGCAACTGAATAAAGATTCTTTGTACTTTGTCTAGCCACTGCTCTGCTACAACTGGGTCAATGGTACCTATAAAATCTTCAGCTCCATACTTCCTTAGCTTATCATACTGTCTTACTGATACCAAAGGTTGTGGGGGTGGTGGCGGTGGTTGCACTGGTGCTTGTCTCAAAGCCTCTATCATATGCCTAAGCCAAACTGGTGGAACCTCCTCACCAGCTGGTCTTCCCGCTACAGAAGCAGGTATCTCTCCAGCACTATCCACTCTAGCTCCCTCTCTAATCTCCTCAGGAGCTATACTCTCAGCACTACCCTCAACTGAATGACGTGAGTGAGAATCCATCACATTCTATATCTGCAAACACACCAAAATACCTCTTATTAAAGATCAGAGACTGCCAATGCCAAACATGTATGTTATTCAAAAATCCACATTTTAAAATCAAAACACTCTTTTTCTTACACTTTACCTAGGTTGAGAATCTCAAACCTAGGCTCTGATACCAAAACAATTATAACACCCCCACATCCAATACATACACACTACATACACCACAATGTAGTATACATGCATCGAATATAGGAATGCTACGAATTTTCTTAACATTCAAAACATTTCCAATGATACTATAATCTTTCTCATTACACATTATAGAAAAATAAGTGATTAATCTGTAATATAAAATAAAATAGATATATATATATACTTATTACGCAGCAGAATTTAACAACTATTTACATATAGGAAAAACATTTAAATATTTATATTTACAAATGTACATATATTCACATTATAAACAATACTTTACAAAATATAAAGAAGTTATACATGATTGGCAAATCTTCTCTGATCTTTAAGTCCCAAAATCAACTCTTCAATGTCTACTCTCACTCGGCCTCGATGAGCTCTCGGGTTCAACTCTATCAACTCTATCACCTGCGCGATCAACACTATCGCGCTAAGCCAAGGGCTTAGTAGTACAAAACATGCTAACATTATGCTTGTATGCTATGCAATGTCACACATTCCATTAATATCAACATCATAAGTGAAAAGCTAACATCAAACCTTTGCCTTTCACAAATCATAATCATATAAGCATATCACATCTCAAAGTCCTTTCATGAATTTCATTATTTAATTATTTTGCCATCAATGAATCACATATAAACAAAGACAAGCATGGGCCCAAAACACACTAATATGCCATTCAATTTTCAGAGTTAATGCTTTGGTTTTATCACATTTATCATTGTCACATATACCCAACTAGGCTTCAAGGATTAGGTTCAACCAAGCTTCAAGGGGAACAAAGCATGCTAAGTCTCAACCCAACTTGGCTTCAAGAACCAAACCCAACCTAGCTTCAAGGGTTGTAACATCTCAATTAGGCTTCAAGGACTAGACCCAACCAAGCTTCAAGGGGAGTAAAACATGTTAAACTTCAACCCAACTTGGCTTCAAGGATCAAGCCCAACCTAACTTCAAGAGATTGTTACTATCATTAGGCATGCCACCAACAACAAACTCTGAAAATAGAATAACACATTAGCCACACAACTCATTCATTAATTTGTTATCAATTTCATGCTCAAATGAATTAACATAGCCAATCACAATGGCTTTATATTCCATTTCATCTCAATTCACATCATAACATTTCAATCTTTCATATACACAATCATTTGCATCATCATGTCATTCACATTATTCATATATATATATATATATATATCATCATTGATATAAACATAACAACACACATTGCTCATATAAATTAACAATGTAATAATGCCACATTTGTACTTACATACAATCATATAGGTTTTGTACTTACCTCAAAAGCAAATCACACCACTCTTAACAATTCCTTGTTCAAGATCCTTCTACCTCTTAAATCAATGATCAATCACTATCTTCAAGACCTAAATCAAAAGTAATAGCATATACTTGCTTAGGGATACACAAGAGATAATCCAATTAGGAATTAATTAGGGCAAACCCTAACGCTGACACGCTCACCCACACGGGCGTGTCCATGACCGTGCCCTAACTCCACAACACAGAAGCATTTACATGCTCAACAACATGGGCGTGTTCCTGGGCGTGTAAATTCTCCAAACTCACAGTAGCTATGACACGCTCAATAACACGGGCGTGTTACTGGTCGTGTCAAACCTACTGCCTCCAACACAATTGACACGCCTAAAAACCCTGAATGTGCTCATGGGCGTGTCCGGCCACAAATCAAGACTCCGATCAAAACAACCAAACACTCAACAACACATTTCTATTCACTAACATTCACTTCAACCAATCTTCACAAAACATGCCCAAAAACCTATCTCAAACTTGCAACAACACCAAAACAAACCAAAACACATATCAAACACAAAACACAAAATCATCTCAAAACCCTCACCACATATACAACATCATCACTTCCAACCACTTACTCTTTTCTTCAATCCATACTCAAAATCCATCATCAAATCACTCAAACACTTCTCACATCTCAAAATCAACCAACACACTCTTAAAAATCTATCAAACTCAAATATCATTTCAAATAAGCACAAAGATCACAAGAGAACTTACCAAAGTTATAAGACTTCTTGTATCATCCACTAGATCACTTCAATCTTCCTTCAATTTGAGCTTAACACATCAAGATCTTCACTTTGTCTCTTTCTTTCCTTTGTCTATGGAGAAGCTGGCCACACAAAGAAGAAAGAAGAAAAATGAACCACAAGAAACAAAGTCAACTCTTCTTTTAATCTCCACCAAGTGTTTCAATTCAAGCAATTACCAAAACACCCTTCTACAAATTGTTTTGTTTCTTTTTAAAACACTTGCCCTTTTTAGAAATTTCACCAATCTCAACTAAAAATATCTTCTTCCCTTGACCACATATTTGACCAACTTATATGTTATATATATAATCATATAAACATCATATACATTTCTCTCTACACAATACTTCCCATTCAAACAACACATATACATTATCTTTCAATTTCTTTTCTTATCAACATAACATATATACTTAATTCAAACAAACAACAATTATATCCAAACTTTTAGGGCATACATTGGGATATTACAAGCATGCTAAAGAAGGAATTAAGTGTATGAAGAATAAGGATATTGTTATCAATTAAAGTTTGATAAATATCTATTCTGAAAGTGATTCTAATGACGGGATAATTAATATTAAGATATAAATCAATGATTTTTAAGGTTAAAGTTAAGAGAGTATTTATAAAGAGATGAAGTGATAAAATATCCTGAATGTAATAATTGGACGAAGTATAAGTATATTATAAGATGATCTGATTCTTGTATAAAGATAAATTAATTGGGAATGTAATGAGTTATTTTGAATGTTTGGTTAAGAAGTAATAAGATATATATATATATATAATGATGAGTTATGAAATTTAGAGATGATGATTCTGTCACATCCACCTACCGCATTTATGCAGAGTATTCACGTGCATAGCGAGAGAAGGGGAAAGGAGAAGATAATTCTTGATAACAGCCCTAGATAAGGTTGTATGACCAAAGGGACCTAGTTATAATTTTCAAAAGTTTTGGGGATATAAATATAATTTCAAAAAAAGTTGCACTGGATGTTCTTAATAGTGCATATAACAGATTCCAAAAATGGAGTGTAGAGAAAAATTGGATCGCAACGACGTGTAACAGTTTTTCCAGAAAATGTCCCGTTAAAGAAAAACGAAGACATGTTGACTAGGGACATTTTGGTCATTATCCAATTAAAGTTATACATGAATTTAAAGTAGAAAATAAAAACATGAGTATGTAGAGGATGACGAGGGGTTAAATATGAAATGATCGTCAGTAGAAACGGAGCCGGAGAAAACCCGAGCAAAGAAAGGACCTAAAGGGAATTTTGTAAAAAGTTGAGGGCTTATTGGTAATTTTTTTCAAAATGACTTGGAAACCTAAAATAGACCTTATAAATAGAAAGTAGAGGTCGAGAGGATCAAAACTATATGTAGTTTGACTCGTGGAACTGTACGGTTTAAAAGATATGATCGATTAGTCGCCGGAACGTAAAGTGGGCCCGGGTTACGGGACAACTTTAGGGTATCCAATGGGAAGAGGGACAAGTGGAAAGAAGTAATGGGAAAGAAAACTGTAAAAATCTCTTGTTGGCCAATCAAAAGTAACCATTTAGCATGAATATTAAATGAAGAAAGAGAAAGGTGGACAAGTGGTCTTAAAGGATTTATCCAACACATAAGGTGATCATCATTTTCCATATATATATATATATCATAAAATGAAGAACAAACTCTCTCTTTTCCACTTACAAATTTCGGCCACAATAGGAAAATACCAAAGGACTTCCAAGTTTTTCCAAGTTTGATTTTCAAGGTAAGTTTTAAGGTTTTCAAGTATGTAGACTTTAACTATAGTATAAATTTTAGGTATTTATATATTTATTAGGAGATTGCAGATTAGAGTCTTTATGTGGAATTGGAAAAAAATTTAAGTAAGTGATGAGATTAATTGATTAAATGGAAGAATCAAGATGTATAAAGTTTAATAAGGTTGGATTAGGGTTTCGGTTGAATAGAAATGGAGGATAACTTAGTATTTTAAATTTCTAAGGTTTATGTTGTATCTTGAATTTATTGAAGGAGAAATAAAGAATTAAGGAAGGAGAAGAAGGAAAAGCTAAGAGGAATTAAAGAAATAAGGTTTGGTACTTTACCTTTGAATAATTAATTTTGGGTTGTTTAAATTTAATTGAAACCAAATGTTTTGAGAAAATTTGGCAAGTTGATTTGGTAAGTTGTTTTGAACTTTAATTAGTTTGATTTCAGTTAAACATGCAAAAGTTATCAAAGGGAAGTGTTTGAATCTTCACTTTATCATTAAAGAAGCCTTCATATTGATTTGCAAAAGAAAAATACACTATCCTATGTATTTCATATGTTTGGGCCGAAATGGTCCTAAAATGACAGCTTTCTGGATCTTTTTGTGGCAATTGTTTGAGGTAGCTAATGAATGAATTTTTCAACGAAATTTTACATGTAATTAGTCAACATATGAAATAAGTTTTCTGTAAAATTTCAGCCAAAAATAATATCATTTACTTGGTCAAATGCATGACTGAAGTGGACTGAAAGTTTGACGAAAATCCAGATTTTATTATTCATTTGGTCATGCCATTTTGCGTTGCCGATTTTTCTCGCCGCAACACTATTCATTTGGTCAATCTGTGATCTTTTGAGGAATGCTTTTGAAATGTTTGATATGTTTATTGTGAATATTAAATATGTGAAAAAGGGGAATGGTTTGACTAAAGAATGTGATGCGCGGAATAAATGGCAAAGTGCGATGGGAATTAAAATGATTTCTCGAATCATTCTAAAATGAAGTTTGAGACTTAAAGTGAATTATTTTAACCTTTTTGCTCTACTGGATAGTGGGAGTGGTAGATAATGGTATGGTGCACTATACTAACGCATGCAGTACTGCTCATTATTGTGATATGATATTTTATTCAGTGGTGAGGACACTGAAGGCAATGGGGAGGCCTATTTTTGTGATCTGATATCGGTGGTGAGGGCCACCTATGTTACAGTGGGGAGGCCCACTGCCTTATCACTATGGTTCCCTATATACCAGTAGAGCCTGAGCCAAAGTCATATTTTTCGTTAAACTATGTAATGCAAAATAAGTTTGAATTATGGTTTTACATTATTGGAAGCATATTACACTGAATGTACAATAATTTCTATTGGTTTAAGGTTGGTTAAATTATGATTTAATCATTTCCTTTTATGTCAAATACTTTCATATGTTACTTTTATTTTTATTGGTAAAGTACCCACTGAGCGACAACGCTCAGCGAGTTAAGTTTTCCTTGACTCGTAGGTTCGGAGCAGTAGATAAATCTTGGGAAAGCAACGACCAGACCACAGCAAATCTCAGGGGTAGATCTTTTAGTTCCATTATGAGTTAGTTAGTAGTGGCATGTATATGAATAAATATAAAAGAGATTTTCTATGTTTTAATTGTATGATGTAATAATCATAAACCTTTACTTTATGTTATAATAGAAGTGTGAACTCTTCTTGCAGGTTTGTAGTTGAGGGTATAAGGCGGATTCATTAGGAGTGCATTAAATTTGATGGTATTCACATTGGTCTGTGTAAAATGTTTTCAAAAATCATAAAAACAAGTTTTGTCGACACTTGGGATCCAAATTTCTAGGCGAAACTATGGCAAAATTTCTATAAAAATCGGAACTAAAATTTGACTAAGTAAATTGGCAGCAACGTTAGGATAGTGTGGCGCCTCTACTCGGCTTACACATGTAGGTTGGAAAGGGGTGTTACAAATTGACTCTAAGGGGGAGAGTAGAAGTTATGTGATATGATGACATACTAACTTAATAATATGATTAAATTCATATGAAAGTTAAGATGGTATTTTGTTAAGAATGGATTGTTACTGTACTGGATAATTTCGAGGACGAAATTATTTAAGGGGGAGAGAATTGTAATATCCCAAAGTATACCCTAAAAGTTTTGGAATTATTGTTGTATTTGGATTTAATGTATATGTTTAATGGAAAGAGAAAAGAAGTAAAGAGAGAGTGTATATGTTGTATATATAGATATATATATATAACATATACAAGTCAAAGAAATGGAAGTCAAAAGAAGATAAATTAATTAAAAGGAAATATTATAAGAGATAGATGTATATGAAGGATGATATGTATATATGGTATTTAAAAAATATGGGAAATATAAATACAATATATAAGAGATATACATATAGCAACATATACATGATGTATATATTGGTGTAGGAAAAGTAAATAATAATAATAATAATAATAATAATAATAATAATAATAATAATAATGACAAGAGAAAAAGAAGAAAAGAAAGTCAAAGGGAAGAATAAATCTTGTGGTGGAGAATTTTTTAGGGATATTTAATTATATATATATATATATAAGATAAGTTTGAAAGGGAAGAGAAGATTTTCTTTATTTCTTTCTTCTTCTTCATCTTGAACGAGAGAGAGAGAGAGAGAGAGAGAGAGAGAGAGAGAGATGTGATTTTATTGGCCTACACATCAAATTCTTAAGGGCTTTAAGAGAATTGAAGGTGGATATTGAAGATTTGGCAAAGAATTCAAGTAAGTGTTCATTTCTTTGTGTTGATTTCTATTGATTGTATTTATATTTGATATGGTTAGTGTGTGAAAATGATGATAATGAAAGATTGAAGTATATATGTTGAATTGGTATTTAGATGATGATAATATGGTTATTTGTGAGGATGATGATGGATTGTAGAAATTATTTAGTAAGGGTTTAATATAAATGAGTAGGGGAATTGAATAATTGATATATGGATGATGTATATAATGATTATTATTATGATATGATGAAGTTATATAAGTGTTAGATTAATTGGTAATTGATGTATGTTATGAGTTTGATCAATTATTATCTTGGATTTTCTATATGTTTGTGTTTATTGATGTTAAAAACATAGAATACATGAGTTTGGTCCGAAACAGAGGCAATATGGATGCCACGATCGTGGCAAATGAGTGCCACGGTCGTGGCAAGTGATGGACACGACTGTGGGGGTTTAGAGAAAAGTGGGCAGTTTCGTTTGCAAACCCACGGCCGTGGGGTTGTGAGGACACAACCGTGGGGACTTAGATAAGGGTTTTGGTTTGTAATTTGTGATCTATGAGTCTAGTATGAGACTAATAGGTGAATAATTATATTGGAATTCATGTGTATTTGTAAATAAGTGTGTATTATTCCTTTTGGATTAGGTTGTGAAGAGGTTGAGTTGCCCTAATCCATATAGTGAAGAATTCTTGGAAGAGGAAGTGTATAGATTGGTGTGAGTTGTTCTTGAGGTATGTACAAATCCTACATTATTGCATACATTTACATGACATTGGGAATTAATACATTTGGTTGTAAATGTGTTAAGTAATCTATTACATTGTTGATACATTTGTTTAATGTTATGATTTGTATAATGTGAAAGATATGATGATCATTCATAATGTATGCTCAATGCAATTGGTTATGAATACTTTAATGATTAATTGCTTTGATATGAATTGAGATATGAAACCATTGTTATTGGCTATGATAATACAAATAAAATAATTGGAGCATGATTGCTTATTTGAATATGGAATATGAAATGAGAAATGAATTGAGAAAGAGAATGATAAAGGGATAAATGAAATAATTGTGTGCTTAATATGTTATTCAATTTTCAGAGTTCTGAGTTTGGCGGCATGCCTATGAATCGCTGGACAGGTGAAAAGACTGGGTCGTAAGCCGAGTCCAGCTAATAAATGTGAAATGTGATGTTTTTGGGGTGAAAAGAGTGGGTCGTAAGCCTCAAAAACAAATCCTTGATGCTAGATTGAGTGAAAAGACTGGGTCGTAAGCTCAAATCTAGTTGGATTATCCATGGATAAATATATATTGATGATTGTTATTATGGACCAAAGCAGTAACTCTGAACTTTGAATAACATATTAGTGTTTTTTTTGGGCCCATGCTTGTCTTTGTTTCAATGTGAATCATAAATGATGAATTAATTGAATTATATAATGACATGTAATGTTATGAAGTATGATATGATTACAATACATAAGTAAATTATTGAAAAGAAATATGGCCTGAGAAGCTATGCTGAAATATGAGATTGTGAAAGTACAATATGACATGTAATATGTATATGGATGTGGACATTCTGAGTATTATTTTATGAATGTTCTAATAAGTTATGGAATTGTGGTTTGTGTTAATAATATGTGTGTATATGTATATAATTATGAGATTAGTAGAAATATATGAAAAGTGTAATCGAAATGGGAAAAACATGATAAGAAATTAATGATATGAAGTTAATATATGAGTATGATTTTCTGTATGGTATGTTTATAATATTTATTTGTACTACTAAGCTTTCGAGCTTAGCGCGATTGTGTAAATCACGCAGGTGAGTAGGTGGTTGATCTGAAGTCAAATCGTTATGCTACGAGAAGGGTAAGAGTATTTCGAGACCAACTAGAAGATGGTGCATACATGTATAATTTAATCATGTTGTATTTTGATAAAAATGTATTCATATGTATAAACGAATTTTGGTAAAGACAGGATCATTATATATATGTAAGATCATCAAAAGTATAATGATTTTGTAAATGTTCTTTAAATAAAATGTAGTATTGTTTGGAACTGGAGTAAAGGTTTTTAATCTGAAATGAAAAGTGACATTCTTATACTTTATATACGTACTGTATGTATACAAGGTATATGTATAGTACTTATATAGATTATGGGGGTGTTACAGATGGTATCTAGTAAGTAGAGACAACTTGCATCCATTTTTGTTTCAGCTGTCGCAATTAGGACGTTGATTCGAAAAGGGTGTGATGCTTATCTTGCTCATGTTGTAGATACCTGAGTAGTGGGTTCTCAACTTGATAGTATACCCACAGTTGCTGAATTTCCAAATGTTTATCTTGAGGAGTTACCAGGGATACCCCCTGAGAGAGAGGTTGTGTTTGGTATCGATTTTTTGCCTGGTACCACTCCCATCTCTATTACTCCCTATTGAATGGCATCTGCTAAGTTGAGAGAGTTGAAGGTGCAGTTGCAGGAGTTTTTGGATAAAGGGTTTGTTCTCCCTAGTGTGTCCCCGTGGGGAGCTCCTGTTTTGTTTGTGAAGAAGAAGGATGGTACTTTGAGATTGTGCATCGATTATAGGCAATTGAATAAGGTGACTATTAAGAATAAGTATCCTTTGCCTAGGATTGATGATCTCTTTGATCAATTAAAGGGAGCAGCAGTTTTCTCCAAGATTGATTTGAGATCAGGGTACCATCAGTTGAGGGTCAGAGCTGAAGATGTATCTAAGACAGCTTTCCGTACAAGGTATGGGCATTATGAGTTTTTGTTGATGCCTTTTGGATTGACGAATGCACCAGCAGCTTTTGTGGATTTAATGAATAGGGTGCTTAGACCCTATCTAGATCAGTTTGTGGTGGTCTTTATCGATGATATTTTTGTGTATTCACATAATAAGGAGGATCATGATAAGCACTTGTGGATTGCATTGCAGACCTTGAGAGAGAAGCAATTGTATGCTAAGCTGTCTAAGTGTGAGTTTTGGTTTGATCAAGTGACTTTTCTGGGTCATGTGGTTTCAGCAGATGGTATTAGAGTTGATCCGAGTAAAGTTGAGGCCATTTTGAATTGCAGTTCACTGAAGACAGTGATTGAAGTTAGAAGTTTTCTAGGTTCGGCAGGCTATTATTGATGTTTTGTGAAGGGTTTTTCTTTGATAGCTACTCCACTCACCATATTACTTCGAAAGGGAGTTAGATTTGTGTGGACAGATCAGTGTCAAGCTAGCTTTGAGCAATTGAAGGAGATGTTGACTCAAGCTCTTATTCTTACCTTATCTGTGGAAGATAAACCATAAGTGATTTATAGTGATGCTTCACATAATGGTTTTGGATGTGTTTTGATGCAAGAAGGGAGAGTCATAGCTTATGCTTCTCGGCAGTTGATGCCGCATGAGTTGAATTATCCAATGCATGATTTGGAATTGGCAGCCATAGTGTTTGCTTTGAAGATTTGGTGACACTACTTGTATGGGGAGAAGTGTTTTATTTATATAGATCACAAGAGTTTGAAACACTTGGGTGTTCAGAGAGAGCTGAATCTTAGGCAGAGACAGTGGTTAGAGTTTATCAAAGACTATGACTATTTGATTGATTATCATCCTGGTAAGGCAAATGTTGTTGCTGATGCCTTGAGTCGTATGTTTTTGGCAAGTTTAACTGCGTATTCGCTCTCATTGCTCGTTGAATTGAGAGCGTTACATGCTAGTTTTGAATCATGTGATGATGGCGCTTTATTGGCTCAGTTACAGTTGAGGCCAATCTTGTTGGATCAGATTAGCGAGGCTCAATTGGCAGATGAGAAAATTCAGAAGATTGTTTTGGATTGCCCAAAAGGAGAAAGTAGAGATTTTCATGTGAGAAGTAATGGCAGCTTTTGGTATAAAGATAGATTGTGTATTCCTGATGATACTAGCTTGAGAAAGATTATTTTGGAAGAAACACATCAGTCGGCTTTTGCTATGCACCCGGGAGTACTAAGATGTATCATGATTTGAAGAAACATTATTGATGGTCAGGTATGAAGAGAGAAATAGAGGAATTTGTATCCAAATGTCTCACTTGTCAGAGAGTGAAGGCGGAGCACCAAGTTCCAATTGGGTTGCTCCAACCGTTATCAGTGCCAGAGTGAAAATGGGAGCGAGTGACAATGGATTTTGTGACTGGTCTACGTTTTACTCAGAAGAAGCATGATGCCATTTGGGTGATTGTTGATCGGTTGACGAAGACAGCTCATTTTCTTCCAATTCGAATGGACTATTCTTTGGAGAAGTTGGATGAGTTGTATATCAGTGAGATAGTGAGATTGCATGGAGTCCCAATTTCTTTGGTATCTGATCGAGATCCACGGTTTACTTTGAGGTTTTGGAAGAGTTTGCGTAATGCTTTGCATTCTCAATTGCATTTTAGCACTGCCTTTCATCCTCAGACAGATGGGCAGTCAGATAGAGTGATATAGATTTTAGAGGATATGTTGAAAAGTTGTGTCATTGATTTCTCTGGAAGTTGGGACAGATTTTTGCCACTGATGGAATTTCTTATAACAACAGTCATCAATCTAGTATTAAAATGGCACCTTATGAGGCATTGTATGGTAGAAGATGTAGGATGCCTCTATCTTGGGATGAGGTTGGAAAAGGTAAATTGGTTGGTCCCGATTTGATTAAGAAAATGGAAGAAAAAATGAAGATAATTCAGG
This sequence comes from Garcia nutans, assembly GCA_947685225.1. Taxonomy (NCBI): domain Eukaryota; kingdom Viridiplantae; phylum Streptophyta; class Magnoliopsida; order Malpighiales; family Euphorbiaceae; genus Garcia; species Garcia nutans. The sequence continues at coordinate 9,786,844 of CANTUV010000013.1, forward strand.
ATCGATTGAAAGTAGCTTCAGACCGACAAAAATCATATTCATATTTGAAGAGGAGAGACATAGAGTTTTGTGTTGGAGATAAAGTATTTTTGAAAGTGTTTCCTTGGAAGAAGATTTTGTGATTTGGTCGCAAAGGAAAGTTAAGTCCTCATTTCATTGGACCTTATGAGGTATTGGAGAGAGTTGGACCAGTTGCTTATCGAGTCGCTTTGCTGCCTGAATTGGATCGAATTCATAATGTCTTCCATGTTTCAATGCTACGAAGGTACAGGTCAGACCCATCTCATGTTCTGTCTGTTGAATCTATTGAGGTGAGTCCATATCAGACTTTTGAAGAAGAACCAGTTGCTATTTTGGCACATGAAATGAAAGAAATGAGAAATAAGAAAGTGCCACTTGTGAAGGTTCTTTAGAAGAATCATGCTAAGGAAGAGGCAACTTGGGAGAGTGAGCAAGTGATGCGAGATCAATATCCCCAGCTGTTTCAGAATTAAGATAAGGTAATTTTGAGGATGAAATTTATTTATAGAGGGGGAGAATTGTAATACCCCAAACTACACCCTAAAATTTTTGGAATGATTATTGTTAGAATTGGATTAAATAATATAAAGTATATTTATGTTCAAGTAAGAGAGGAGAAGAGAAGTGTGTATATGTTGTATATATAGAGATATATACAACATATACAAGTCAACTTATTAATGGTCAAAGGGGATATTTTGGTTATTTTATAAATGGAAAATTATGTGATGGTAGAAGAAGATATTTTGGGTAATTAATATTTTTTATTATTAAAATTGCTTGGTTGAGATTTAAAGAGAGCTTGAGTGATTATTAAAGGTTGACTTTGCACTTCTTTCTTCATCTTCTTCTTTCTTCTTTTGGGTTAGCCGGCCACCACTATTGACAAGAGGGAAAGAGAGATTTTGTTCTTCCTAACTCAAGATTGAAGGGTGTTTCAAGTGATCAAGTTGGAAATCTAAGGGTTTTAATCACTTTTGGTAAGTTTTCCACTTAATTCTTTGGTTTTCTTTTGAGTTTGTGTATTAAGGTTGTTGAATGGTTGTTGTTAATATGTGTATGGTTAGTTTTGATGCGTTTGAGATTGTGTTGTCTATTTGACTTTGATTTTTGGGGGTTGGTATGGAGGAAGAGTTAGGTTTGGTGAAAGAGCAAGAGTTATGGATTGTGTATGCGTTGAGTTGTGATGATGGTTTTGATTGGTGTTTGATGTATGTATTGAGTTGTTTTGGTGTTATGCAAGTGTTGTATGGTGTATTGATGGTTTTGGGAAAGATTGTTTTGAGTGAAAAAGGGTAAAGTATGTTGTTTGTTGGATGTGGTGTTGTTGGTGTCGAAATCAGTATTTTTGGCCTGACACACCCATGAACACGGCCAAGTCTTTGGGAGTGTCAATGGTTTTATTTTCTGGATGGGTGACATGCCTATGTCACTGAGCGTGTCACAACTTCTGTGTTGGAGTTGTATTGATACGTCTAGTGACACACCCATGTCGCTGAGCGTGCCATAGCCACTGTGTTGGGGGAGGATTGACACGGCCAGTGACACGCCCATATCACTGAGCGTGTCAAAGCTTATGTGTTGTGGGTTTAAGGCACGGTCAGGGACAAGCCCTTCTTGTTTAGCGTGTCATGTATAGAGTTTGCCGTAGTTGGTTCTTATCCTTATTATCTTATGTGTATAACTAAGTGAGTGTGTATAATCACTTTTGGATTAGGTTTTGAAGAGATTGAGTTGCCCTAATCCAAGTGTTGAAGGATTCTTGGAAGAGGAGTTTGGAATTGGTGTGAGTTGCTCTTAGAGGTAAGTACAAACCTTACATGGTTGCATACGTTTCTATGATTTTGGGACTTAACACATTTGGTTGTGAATGTGTTAAGTAATCTATTACTTTATTGATACAATTGATTAATGCTATGATTTGCATAATGTGAAAGATAAAATGATCATTCAAAATGTATGTACAATGCAATTGGTTATGTATACCCTAATGATGAGATGTAAAGCCATTATCGTTGGCTATAATGATGCAAATGAAATAATTGGGGCATGGTTGCCTAGATGATTATGAGAAAATGAGAATGGAATTGATAATGAAATAATAAAAGAATTGTGTGCCTAATGTGTTATTCAATTTTCAGAGTTTTGTTGTTGGTGGCATGCCTAAAAGTAACAATCCCTTAAAGCTGGGTTGGGCTTGGTCCTTGAAGCCAAGTTGGGTTGATGCTTAGCTCCCCTTGAAGTTTGGTTAGGCCTAGTCCTTGAAGCCTAATTGGGATGTTACATATGAGATGTTTCTCATTGTGATAATGATTCACCTACGGGCTTGATAAATGTGATATTGGACCAAAACATTAACTCTGGAATTTGAATGGCATATTAGTTTCTTTTGGGCCCATGCTTGTCTTTGTTTAAATGTGAATCATGAATGATGTAACAATTAAATAATATAATGTAATGTAATGTTATGAAATATGATATTCTTGTGTATTGTTTATAATGTTTGAAAGTATGACATTGGCATTACATTGAAGCATATTGTCATCATGGTTAGTACCACTAAGCCTATGGCTTAGCGCGATTGTGGTTCATCGCGCAAGTGACAGTGTAGATCCGGTTGAACCGGAGAGTTCAGCTAGACCGAGTCGAGTCTAGGCTTGTGAAGTGTTGATTGTGGACTTCAAAATCAGAGACAAACTGCCAAGCATGTATAATTCTATATTTTGTAATTATGGATTTCGATGTATATATATGTATATGCCGCTACATTTTCCGATGCTTAATAAAAAAATGTTTTATCTATAATGTTTTATAATATATCTTAAATGTTTTAAGTTTTCTTATATTGATAATAGAAAAATTGGTTTGCTTTAAAATAGACCGTGACATTCCTGTATCCAATATATCTATATTACATATTGGTTGTATGTAGTGTGCTTATATGGGGTATAGGGGTGTTACAATTATAACTAAGGTCCTCTTCAATATAGGACAATAAATTAGGGCATGACAGTTTATCCATGTCAAACATACCATTTAAAATCTTGGAAACACCTCCTACATATTTACCCTTAACAATTTCTCCCCCCATGATGTATAACTAATGAAACAAAGTAATCTGCCATCCTCATATAATAACAAACACAATACCTACAAATAAACAAAAAGTAGCAGTGAGGATTCATTTAAAAAATATAATTACATGTCTTTATTCAAATTTTTGGTTCACCACTCACTTAACAAACCATGTGCTTATACACTTTCTCGTAACCCAACTTAAGGACCACAGTGGTCAATATGACCTTTTTCCTGTTACCATACAAACTGATAAGCCCACATATTCCAAATCAATTCAGTAATGCTTTCACCTAAATACCTATTGAAAAGAAAATACTAAACAACATCAATGCATATGTGCAAATACCACTTACCTTAGCTCTCTAATCTTAGGTTATTCATTTGAGCTCTACAAATGATTCAAACAAATGACCTCAACAATCAATTTCTTTTGGCTTAATATTGAATCAGACTTCAAAAATTACATCGAGGCTTGGACACACAATCTCAACAAGCTATTTCGAAAGATCGACAAAAGGAAATTAGGGATTCATAAGTTCAACTTGAAGAAATGGGATTTTGCTGGTGCCTCTTAGACAAAGGAAGTTAGGGATAGAAGAGTTCAATTAGGGTATTTTATTTCCAATTCACTAAATATAGCATTTTTCCCAATAAACAACTTCAATTATTTTTTACTCTACATGTCAAAACTCATGGTTTTGATTACATGTCCTCAACGTGGCAATTTTAATTCTTCATACGTTTTTAATGAGAATTGAGGCATACACGTTTAACCATTGTCAAATAAGGGCTAAATTGCACCATCTCAAATAGTTTAGGAGCTTAATTTAACCAAATAGAAGTTGAGGGGCTTAATGTATAACTGACCTAAAGTTGAGGGGTGAAAAAATGCATTTTTCCTTGATAATAATAATTGTACTTAAAACAATTCTTTAAAATAACAATTCATTGTCTCATTAACCAAATGACATTCAAGCTTTAATAATTCAATTAAATAAATTTTATTTCGATTCAACTTAACATATTTTCATAAGTTGTCTTTAAATCCTTTACCAATCAATTTACTATACATGCATATTTTAAAGTTTTATGTATATAAGATTAATTTCAATCAAATGTCAGAAATAAAGTAACACCATAAATTACTCGATACACATAAGATTATCATTTTATTCATATTGTATCATCATATTTTATATTACCATATTTACATCATTTAAAAATATCAGTTATATTTATTATATAAAAACGTCATCATATACATGCTTTATTTGGATGTATCTCAAGCATAAAGATAATATTTTATTTCTTATTGCACACTTTCCTTCATATAAAAGAATATTTCCAATCAATATCATACATATAAAAATAACATTATACACTACTAATATATCACTTACACGTATTAGACATATAATAACTAATACAAATTAACTAACTTTATTCATATAGAAAATTTATCTTTTTAAGCTCATATTTCACATTCTACTTTTGATAATTAAATTCCAATTAGGCACACTAGTTCTCCTTAATTAACTCTTTTCAAATATATAAGTTTCATAAATTATCATCATCATTCTAAAAGTATATATTTTGTATGTACACTGTGTATACATTGTGTATATATTTTATAATTTATATTTTGTCCATTAAAATAAATTAACACTTTCTTTTAAAATGTTGTTTAATCTTTATATACAATAAGCTCAATGTTTCTTTTGATCCATAATCATCTACTATGCTTCAAATAATTATTTAATTCTATGATTCACTTTTCTTTTATAATCAAATCATTCAACACTTAAATCATTCACTGTTTCATTTAATTTATAATAATCAAGAAAAAGGTTTTCCCTCAAAAATATTTAATCCTTCCATAACTCTATAATTCATTATTAATTAATTCTATGATTCATCTAAATAAGATTTTGATTTTAAAGTCAATCAAACATACTTATGTTCAACAAATATAATTATAATCTCAAGAAAGAAAAGTTCCATAACCCAAAAATCTCCTGTGACCCTAAAATTCAATATTTGGATAATTTAATAATTCTTTTAAACATAATTTAAAGTTAAAAACTACACAAACACACTTAGTTTCATTTTCAATTAAATCTATAAACTATTTTTTTCACAAAGGGATTCCATAATTCAACTCTTCCCAAAACCCTAAATTTTCCATAACCTTAAACCAATACTTTAACGATTCAAAAGTTTCTTTAAGTATAGTTTTAATTTACAAACCATAGAAACACACTTAATCTCATACACAAATTAGTCCATAATCAATTTCTTCATCTTTTAGTTCCATATTCACTTCTTTTCTCAATTAGTTTAATTAATCAATTCTATTACAAATAATTCACTTATTAGAAACTATCAATCTTCCAAAACAAAAAAAAATCAATAAAATTTTAATAATAATAAAATTGTTAAACATGCACACACTAACATTTTTCAAGAACCTTTATCCACCCTTTTTTCTCCATTTTCCTTGATTCTTTATTGGTTTCCTTAAAAAATCATGTATAATCTAACCAAATCCATCAAAACCTTGAATTAATTCTGAGAATTCTATGGCTTTCATGTAGGAAGTGAAAGAAGAAGAAAGAAAGAAAAAGAAGATGATGGGGATGGTGAAGATTATGGGTTGGATATGGAAAAAGAAGAAGGTAAAATTCAATTTGGCTTCTTGCTTCTTTTGTTTTTATCTCATGTGATGCATGCAACTTACTACAGTACACCACTTTCTTTAATTATATTTAAATTAAATTTTTTAATTTCATAAAGTCATACAAATAATTGCTTTAATTATTTTGAAGCCACATTATTCATATTTCATATCCCAATTACAGTAGAATTTGATTCTAGAGTTGCAAGGGAATTTTTTCATTATTTTCTTTTCGCTTTAATTTTTTTAGAAATACCGATTAAATCCATACCTAGATTTAATTTTTCACTTATTATGGCTTAATCAACCTTATTTCTACCAATTATAAATACTTAAACCACACATAATATCATAATCAGTCCGATATGCACTTATATATATACACTTATTACAAAAAATTATTACTTAAAATTTTTAGATATTACAATTGGCAACTTTTGCAAGATGGTGGAAATTCTTTGTATGAAAAGTTAGCTAGGTGTCTTGTAATATTCCAAAATTTTGAAAATTAAATAAATGATTTAAAAAATATTTAAGTGAAAAAAATAAAATGTGTATATGATATATATATGTAGATACACATAACATATACAAGTCAATATTTTAAATTTGTCAAAGATTATTTTAAATTATTAAAAAGTAAATTGTATAGTTAGTGGAAGATGATTTTTGATGTTAATTAAGTAATAATATATTTTACTTGGTGGATAATTAAAGTGGAAAATTATATGGTTAAAAGTGTAGTGGTTGGATAAAGATGAGTATGGATCATCTTCTTCTTCTTCTTTCTCCATTGAAAGTCGATTTTCTCCATTAGAGGGAAGGAATGATTTGTTTCTTCCAAGCTCCAGTGATTGAAGGATTTCAAGTGTACAAGTTCGAGTTTTAGGGATTTCCTCCATATTTGGTAAGTTTCCAACTTGTTTCCTTGATTTTCTATGAAAGTTTGTATATGTATGAATTGCATGTTTGGTGTAGCATATTTTAATGGTTGGTATTGGTATGTATGAAGTTGTTTTGACAAGTTAACTATCATTTTAGGATTGGATTGAAGAAATGGTTATGTTTGGTGAAGAGAGTAAGAATTTTGGGTTATGTAACTTATGAGTTGTGAAGTCATGTTTATAAATTGTGTATTTTGCTTTTAATTGAGTTTTTTTTATGTATATACAAGTATTTTACAGTAAAATGATGGATGTGGTTGAGTTTGAAAATAGTTGGAAAGAGAAAGGAAAGATAACTTTGGATGTGACAATTATGTGTTGATATCAGGAATTTAGCCTGACACGCCCAATGACATGGCCATGTCTTTGGGCATGTCGATGGTTCTATTTTCAGTATTGGTGACACGTTAAGTGACATGCCTATGTCACTGAGCGTGTCACAGCTTCTATAATGTTATAGTATTGACATGTGCAGTGACACGCCCAAGTCACTGAGCGTATCACAGCTACTGTGATGTAGGAGTTTTGGCACGGGCAGGGACACGCCCATGTCTCTGGATGTGTCTTATCTGCTGTAATGCAGAGCTAAGGAAACGGTCATTGACACGCCCATGTCACTGAGCGTGTCAAATCTTCTGTGTTGTGGGTTTAGGGCACGGTCATTGACACGCCCGTGTTATTGAGAGTGTTATTTGTAGATTTTACCCTAGATATTTCTTTTCTTTATTTTCCTTTGTATTCCTTATTCTTTTGTTGAGAGGTTATGCATATGCCTTTAAGTGTGTTACTAAGTAATTATTTATAATCACATTTCGTTTAGGCTTTGAGGAGACTTGAGTTGCCCAATCCAAGTGTTGAGGGATATCTTGAAAGAGAAGGTTGAAAGTGGTTTTTGAGCTTGTTTTATTGCTTTTAGAGGTAAGTACAAACTTTGAATAATTGATTATATTTGTATGACATTTGGACTTAGCACATTTTGGTTGGAAAATGTGTTAAGTTACTTACTACATTGTTTATGCAAGAGTAATATGCTATGACTTGTGTATTGTCATAAATACATTATATGTAATGCGAAAAGCCATTCTTAATGGCTAAATTGAAGAAAATGTGAACTATGTGCAAATTATGAAAATGACCCAAAATGTTTGGGTAATGTGTTTATTGTGTATACATTAAAGATATTATGTAAAGCCATTATTGATGGCCATATTGTATAAAATGAGATACATTATGATTATATGATGATGTTAATATAAATGAGATAAATGAGGCAATGTTCCTAGCTTGATAATGAAAAAATGAGAAAGAGGCTGATAATGGAAATATGAAATAATTGTGTGCCTAGTATGTTATTCAATTTTCAGAGTTCTGTGTTTGGCAGCATACCTATGATGTAGCAGTCTCTTGAAGCTAGGTTAGGCTTGGCCCTTGAAGTCTGGTTGGGATGTTACATAGGAGGTTATCCTCATTGTGATATGATCTGCCTTTAGGGCTAGCTTTTAAGCAATTACTTGATTTGCCTTCGGGGCTAGACACATGGTGTCAACTTGGACTAAAAAAGTAACTTTGGGATTTGAATAACATATTAGATCCTTTGGGCCCATGCTTGTGTTTGTGTTTACGTGAATTATGAATTGTGGAAAAATTGAGAAATAGGTTAAGATAAAGTGATATGAAATATAATATTCATATGCATTGTGCATTGGCATTGCATTTGAACTTTATTGTTATCAAAGTTTGTATTGCTAGATTTTTGGCTTAGTGCGATTGTGATTCATCGTGCAGGTGATAAGGTAGATTCGGTTGAGCTGAAGAATTTTTCTAGACCGAGCCGGGTCTAGGCTTGAGATCTTGAGTGTAGAGTTGATTATTGAACATCAAGATCAGAGACAAACTACCAGCATGTACATATCTTATATTTTTGTACATTTTGACTTCATGTATGTCATATAATATTTTGATGTATATATATATCGCAAACCATCAAGAATATTTTGGATTAAAATTTTATAATGAAGGTATGTATGTGTTTTAACAAGTAATATTTTATTTATTATTTGAATTATATCAGTTTAATGATTTACGATTATACAAATTTGAAAAGTAAGGTTTTTATTAAAATGGGTTATGGCATTCATGTACCGTATATTCGTATATTACATATGTTGAGTATATGTGTTTTACGTATATAGGGCATAAGTTACATGTGGCTTGAGTTTCATCTCATGTCTTAGAAACCTTCTCTGCTTGTTTGGTTACTTGCCATGGTAACTTCATTCATCCATAATAACATTTGAAGATTGGTATCATTATTTGTTTATTTATTTTATTTTATTGTATGACATTTTTCCTTATAGCACCTCATTCCCTAGCAATTGATCCCACTCAATTTTAAATATTTCCTCTTAAAATGCCTAAGCCCTATGGTCATCTATGCCTACATCATGCATTTATATTGTCAATTTGATTGTAACATCCCCATTTTTAGTATACATTGGAATAATCAATATGAATAATTAAGTAGATATGATTGGACGAGAAAAATATAAGATGGATATGTAATAGAAATGAGATACATACCTATGATATATTTGAAGTATACATTAAATATACAAGACATATATATATAATATATACAACATATATGCAAAGTATATATTTGTCATATATATCTAATTGTTGTTGGAAAAGATAATAAAAATAATAAAATAATAAAGAGTAATGAATAAAATAAATCAAAATTAAAAATAATTTTGGATAGTGTAAGACGATGAAACTTTAGATATTTATTAAATATTAATTAATTAATATAATAATAATTGAAGAAAAAGTAAATGTCAAGAGATAAATACTATAATATTTTATTATATTTTAATAAATTAATAAGTAAATATATATATGGCTAGGAAGGAGGAAAATGAGAAAAGTTTGTTCTCTTATTCTTCTTCTTGCCTTGAACGTGCACCATAAGAAAGGATGAAGAGAGTTGTAGTTTGTTTTATACATCAACTTTTATAAGGATTCCAAGAGGATTTAAAGAGATTTTGAAGATTTATTAAGAATTCAAGTAAGTACTCTTTCTTATGCTTATTTTTAATTTATTTTAAGAATATGTTTGAGTTAGTTAGAGAGAGAAAATTGTGGTTAATAGAGAAAAATGATAGTTACGATGTGGTTGGGATGTATATGTGTTAGTTTGATGAACAATTCATGGAAATTAACTTAAATAATAAATTTAGAGTTATGGGATGATTATATGTGAAAAAGGGTTTTGATATAGATGAATATAATTATTATAATAGATTGATTTAATATTGTTTTAATACATATAAAATGATTTTATGGTTAGAATTTAATTATGGGCAAGTTTACACAAAATTGATATATTTAAGGTTATGTAAAAATTATAGTTTTGGTATGAATGGATATAATTGTTGAAATGAAAAAATTTAATATTATTATAGTATATATACGGTGATTTGTGGTTGAAAATTTAATATGGTTACGTTTAGATGAAGTTAGAGCTTATAGCAAGAATATGTGAAAATAGGGTTTGTAAAGGAGATGTTTATAATTATTAAATTGAAGCGTTTTGATATTATTTGATATATAAATAATGATTTTTGATTAAATGTTGGAAAAGAGTGAGTTTGGTTGAGGTTTGAACAAAGTAGAAAAGGATGAAAATATGGTTTTGTTGAGAGTTTGGTAGGAATTGGTTGAATAATGATAATTTGATATACATTTATCATGGTAATGATTTTAAATGAATAATGTTGGTTATTGTATGAATGCTGTATGTGTAGGATAAGAAATTCCCTAAGAAGATCATTAGGGTTTGGTGAAATTAATAGATGGATAAGGAATTGGAGTAATTTCAAGGCTTTATCAAGGTTAGTACATACTTTAATCACATTTAATTCAATTGCTTATGCATGACATTATATATGTTGGCATTCTTTAAAGAATGAAGGCAATATTTAAAGTGACTTCATGTAAATTGAGTATGTGGTTGAAATTGATGTGGAAAAAATGATATTGTTATGTGCATTATAGTAACATTATGGAAAAAGATAAGATATGATTAAAAATGTGAAAATGAGCTACATTTTGTAATTTGATTGGAAATGATGGAAATGGATATGAAAAGTATGGTAAATGCATAGAAAATTGGTGATGATTTAAGTAATATGTTTTATAAGATGGAAAAATTGAGAAAATGACATAAACAATATCACAGGAATGAGAAATAATAGTATTCTATGAAAGGTGATAAATGTTAAAGTTATATAGAGGGTGCGTAAATGTAAATAATTGAGTATAATTGTGTGATTGAAATGGTGATTGAACGTAGTTTGTATGAATACGTTGGTATATGTAATGGGGTGAGCATTATGGTAATATTTATGGAAGATGTAAAATGTGATTTTGATAATGAGGTATATACGTTGTATGTTATTCCTAGCAATATGGTTACACATATAATCTATGCAATATTGCATAATTATGTGATGTATAATGCATTGGATGTGTTATGTAGTAATATGTAATGTCATGTGATGCATATATGTACATGTGAAATATGGATAAATGTTGAAATGAGCCACAATGTGGTTACAACTAGTAATGATGCCTAAATAGAATGAGAAATGTGGGAAAATTGATGAATAAGATAGAAATGATGAAGAGTATTGAGAATGGCATAACTGATGTTATTGATGAGAAAAAGAAAAGGAAATGAAAGTATGATTAAATATGAATAAAATGTGATGCATGTTGCCTTATTCAATATATAGTTCTAGGAATTTATGTTTGGCATGGTTTGGCATGCCTTATGCCTTCGGACGAGACACACTGGTGTCATAGATATGATTATGCTAGGCAAGACAAACTCGTGTCATAGATATAATTACACCTTCATTGAGATACGATGGTGTCATTGAAAATATTGTGCCTTCGGATTAGACACGATGGTATCATGTTAGGCTAAATCAACATTTCTGGATCTTGTATATTGTATAAGGATCTTAGGCCTAATATGTGTGTTTTTATTTATGATATGTGTATAAAATGTGAGTGTTATCGAAAGAATAGTGAGTATTGATGGTGATGTGGAATATGATAATTATGATGGTTTGAGTTCTGTGATAGTTTATACATTTGTGAAATGCAAAATGTGTGAATGATTGAGTACATTTGCATAGTATGGTAAAATTGTCATGTATACAAATATGTACCACTAAGCTCTTGAGCTATGTAGGTGATTAAAAGTGCTATTATGATAATTTTTATATGTGTTATTAGGTTAATTTTGTTAATTATTTTTTAGTTCTAAATAGTTTGTTAAAAGATTATTGCGAGGCTTTATAGTTCAAGTTGAAGCAAAGAGATTCATGAGAAAAGAGAAGTAAAATGTGCTTAAGTCCATTATTGAAGAAAATTTTTGGAGAAGCATGCAATACGGCCAAGTGATATTATGTCCTGGCCATGTCTTTCAATTGCAAGATTAAATACGCAAGACCACTTGAAGTTTGGCTATGTCTCTCACAAGAGGAAAAGTGAATATAGGCTGAACTGGACACAGGGAGAAAGCTTGGCAGTTTTCCACCTCAAGAAAATAAGAAGAAGAACAAGAAGTGATGAACACATTTCAAAGTCTTGGTCGTGTCCAAGGGGAAACTTGGGAGACACGACCAAGTCAAACCAAAAAGTTATTGTGTTTACACAAGATAAGAGACATGCCTATTTCACTTTTAAAACTTTCTTCAGACAATTATGGAAGAAGATAACAAAGAGCATAATGGAGGAATGCTTGGAATGAGCTAGAAGGGAGACAGAGAATGGTGGAGACTCCATAACATAGGCTAGCACAAGGAAAAGAGGAAATTTTTTTAGAAGAAAGGTATCAATTTTTTTGGAGAAGAGGGGTTGATGGTAAAAATGGGGGCTCTCATTCACTCTTGGGCATCAAGAAATTCTTAGAAGGCCATTTTGGAGAGGAGAATTGAAGTGTTCATCTTAAAATTCAAGAAGAGCAAGAGAAGAGCAATTCTAACCATCCTCAAAATGGATATTTTCTATTTTTTCAATTAGATCAATTTTCAAAATTTAGTTGTTAAATACATTAATATTTCAATGAAATTTTGTAACTTGAATTCTATTGAAGTAATTTTCTATATAGTTATGATGAGGAGCTAAATTGTTTATGCCTAGGATTTGCAGTATATTTAATTGGATGTTTTAATTCAATAATCTCCATTAATATACCTTGTTGTGAGTTGCTTGCAATGAATTGTATGTTAGATTAGTAGATTGTCCACCTATTAATTTCTAGATATTGAGTGAATAATTGAGAGGTGAAACTTGATATTGGAATATTGCATTCAACTGCCCTAAGAATGAACTACAAATATAAGTTATAGGGTTCACTTAATTTGTAATTCAAATAATTGGTTATGTTAATTCATGAATGTGAGAACTAATGAATTGATAATTGCTAATTAATATTAAGGAAGAAATTAAGTTACAAGGTTATATTAGTGGAAAGTTTAAGAATTAAACATGATTAGATCAATCTGTAAATGCTAGGTTTTCTCTTGAACGCTTTACATTAATTCTTGCACAATCCCTTGTTTTTAACTTATTTTTCATTTTAAATTACTTCAACAATCTCAAAATTACCAATTTGTTCTTTAATTTATTTTCCCCTTTTTATCAACCTATTGCATATAAACAACTTCCTTGAGAGACGACCTTGGAGTGATCACCATTACTATAACAATCTTGTATACTTATGAGAGTTGCTTTTTAGTAGTGTTAAGTGGAGCATAACAAGTTTTTGGTGCCATTGCTAGGGAAGGCTGTTTAAGTAGTAATTTAATTCTTTAATTTAATTATTTGAGTATTCTCTTTGAATTTCTAAGTGTTTTATGCAAGGATGCAGATCTCAAGGCAATAAACTTGTTCCCTTTATAGACAACATTCATAGACTTCCTAGAACTAGAAGAATCGATCCTTTGGGACAAGAAGGAGAAGACATTGAAGAGCAATTCAGAGAAGAAATGGAAGTAGAAATGGGTGAAGCAGAAGAATCGCCCATGAATGAGTTTACCGACCAATTATTAGGATAACCACATCTTGCATACAATTGAGTAATGCAACAAGAAACTATGAGTTGAAGAATACTCATTATAGCATGCTGCCTCTTTTCAAGGAATGCCGAATGAAGATCCTCTCAACTTCATTCATGATTTTTATTCAACTTTGCACACATTCCCTTTGTAAACATTAATAGAGGATGAGCTTAAGATGTGGCATTTACCTTATACTTTGAAGGATAGGGCTAAGGCATGGTTGATGACTCTCCCGAAAAATTCATTGGCTACATAGATTGAAGTTTAAAACAAGTTCATGACCAAATTCTTTTCACATCAAAAGACAAAGGAACTTTGGGGAAATATTTCAACATTCACTCAAATGAGTGGTGAACCATTTCATGAGGTGTAGGATTGCATTAAATCTTTGTTGCTCCAATGCCCTCATCATCATTATCCGCATTAATTGCTTAATCAATTCTTTTATGATGGGTTCACAAAATAAAGCCAAAATTCAGTAGAGAATGCAGCGGGAGGTGCAATGGGTGAAAGAATAGCTATTGAAATTGTAAGGTTGTTTGAAATGCTTTCACAATAGAAAAGTGAAGGAGAAAGGCATAAAGGAATTCATGAGGTGAACTCAAATTTTGAAATGGCAAGGCAGATAGTAGAATTGACAAGACAAGTTAAGATACTAAAAGCACGAGGAAATTCACCTATGCCAAGTCAAGAAGTATGTGCAGCATGTGGCATTACAGGACATAGTACAAATATATGCTATGCAAACTTTAATCAATACTAGGAGGGGCAAGAGCAAGTGAATGCCTTAGAGGGTTTCCAACAAAGAGGATGAAATGATCCATATTCTAACTCTTTTAATCCATATTGGAGGAGCCATCTAAATTTTTCATAGAAAAATCAGTAATTTCCTCCTCAATAATCCTCTCATCCTTATCAAAGAGGTCCTCACTTTTAAGGATAATCTTCAAACCAAGATCAACTAGAAAAACCCATACTAGAAGATAATTTGAATTCTTTTATTCAAATTAGCACACAAAATCAAGAATTGAACAACAAGAGGTTTGATTCTTTGGAGGCATTATTAAAGAAAGTGGAAACTCAAGTTGGGAAATTGGCAAACCAACTTCAAGCACACCAAAAAGGAAAATTTCTAAGCCAACCAGAGCAAGCCAAGGCAATCACATTTTTAAGGAGTGGAAAGGTAATGGATAACACGATTGGTGATTCTTTGGATGTAGGTACTAATCAAGACGAGAATGGTGAAGAGATATAAGCCAATCTAAAGCAACCAAGCCAATCAAAGGAGAAGGAGAACGATGAGGCATCAATTTCACCAAAGTTGCACAAGTCTTCCAACCCTTATAGACCACCAATTCTTTTCCCAAGTAGGTTGAAAAATGAGAAGCAAGATAAGCAATTTTCTGAAATTTATGACATGATTTCTAAGGTAAGTATAAATCTTCCCTTACTTGAGGTAATTAAGAATATGTCAGCTTATACCAAATTTTTCAAGGAGTTAAATACCAAAAAGATAAGGTAAGTGCCGTTTTGCAACATAAATTACCTCCTAAGCTAAAGGACCCTAAAAGTTTTGTAATTAATATCTCTATGAGGAATAAGAAAGAAACAACTGGCATGTGTTACTTGGGATCTAGTATAAACATGATGCTTTATTCAATTTATTTATAGTTGAAACTTAGGGAACTTAAACCAACTAAGATGGTCTTGCAATTAGTAGCAAGAACTCTTAGATTCCCCAAGGGAATTATACAGGATGTCCTATTTCAGGTTGGGGGTTTAATTGTTCCTGTTGATTTATAGTCTTTGATTTGGGGGAAGAAATCCCTAGGGATGCTGAGCACACCATTTTGTTAGGAAGACCTTTTATGGCCACTACTAATACTTTGATAGATGTTAAAAATGAAAAACGAACCATGACTATCTTAGGACAAACTGTGGTATTTTCAATTTTTAACACTTTCTATATTCCCACTAGTGCTGTTTATGAAAATTATTCTTTTATTGATTATACTGATCTTACTGTTGGAGATGTTTTCTTACAAGAAAGTAGTGATGATAAATTAGAGATGGCCTTGACCTTGGGAGAAGGAGTTGAAATTTTTGATGTAGAAATTGAGGAGTGCAAGTTGATATTAGATAAGATTGATGAGAGGGGACTTGATGATGCTAAGGTAGAGGAAAAGGAGACTAAAAAAAATTTATTGAACTTAAAAAACTCTTAAAACATTTGAAATATGATTTTTCTTTGACTATTAATAGTGATGAAGAGGAGAAAATTATTAGGGTACTAAAGAGACTTAAGAATGCTATAAGTTGGTTGAGTGACATTAAGGGGGATGAGTGACAGTAAGGGCATTAGTCCTTCCATGTGTATGCATAAAATAGTTTTAGAAGAAGGAGCTAAACCAATGAGAGAGATGGCCAGAGGAGACTCAATCTAAACACGAGTGAGGTAGTTAAGAAGGAGGTTCCAAAACTCCTTGATGAAGGGGTGATCTACCCTATAAATGATAGTGAATGGGTAGTCTTGTACATATGGTACCAAAGAAAATGAGCTTAATTGTGGTTCAAAATGAGAAAGGAGAGTTGGTACCAAATGCTATAGGAGAGTTGGTTCATTTTTCTTTACCATTCATTGATCAAATGCTAGATAGATTATTTGGACATATTTTTTTATTATTTTCTTGATGGTCTTTTAGGTTATTACCAAATTCCTATAGCGCCGGAGGACCAACCTAAGATGACCTTCACATGTCCTTTTAGAACATTTACTTTTTGGAGAATGCTGTTTGGGCTTTGCAATGCGCCATGTACTTTTCAAAGATGTATGCTATCTGTTTTTTTGACATCCTGGATAAATTTATTGAGGTATTTATGGTTGATTTTTTTGGCACTTCATTTGATGATTATTTGCATAAATTGACTCTTGTGCTTGAAAGATGTATTGAATGCAATTGAACATTGAGTTGGGAGAAGAGTCATTTTATGGTAGACCAAGATATAGTTTTAGGGCATGTTATTTCTCATAAGAAAATTGAGGTAGATAAAGCTAAAGTTTATTTGATTGCTAATTTACCACCTCCCACATCTGTTAAGGGGATTATAAGTTTTTTGGGACATGCTGGGTTTTGTAGGAGGTTTATAAAGAATTTTTTAAAAATTTCACGTCTTTTGTGTAATTTGCTTGGAAAAGATGTTTCATTTATTTTTTATGATAAATGCTTGAAGCATTCAACATTTTAAAAGAAAAATTGACTTTTGCCCCTATGATTATTGCTCCCAATTAGGATTTACCTTTTAGCATAATGCGTGATGCTTCAAATTATGATATTGGGGCTGTGTTGGGCTAAAGAGTAAATAAACTCTTATGTGTAATTTACTAAGCCAGTTTGTCTTTGAATGACGCACAAGTAAATTACAAAACCACTGAAAGAGAAATGTTGATGTGGTATTTGCTCTTGATAAATTTAGATCTTATTTGATAGGTTCTAAGGTCATTGTATTTTCAGATCATACGGCCTTGAAATATTTGTTGATTAAACCACAAGCTAATCCTAGGCTCATTAGGTGGGTTCTTATGTTAGAAGAGTTTGATGTGGAAATCTAGGATAAGAAAGGTAGTGAAAAATTAGTGGCTGACCATCTTTTTAGGCTACCCTTTAATAATGATGATGCATAGATTCCCTTTGAAAATATTTTTGAAAATTTTCATGATGAACACTTGTTTGCCATGACATAAGTGCCATGGTATGCATATATTGCTAATTATCTTTCTTGTGGTGTTTTAAGGAAGGACTTAACTTTTTAGGCAAAGAAGAGGTTTCTAAATTCTTGTAAGTACTATTTTTGGGATGAACAATATTTGTTTAGAATTTGCAGGGATGAGATAATTAGAAGATGTGTGACAGAGGAAGAACAATTGCAAGTGCTGTAATTTTACCACAACATGTATTATGGAGGATATTTTGGAGATAAGAAGACTGCTAAGAAGATTCTTCAAAGTAGTTTGTATTGGTCTACTATTTTTTAACGATGCTTATAATTTTTTGTATAAGATGTGATAGGTACTAAAGAGTATGAAACATAAGTAAAAGAAATAAAATGCCTCTCTTTAGTTTTGTTGTGGTAGAAATTTTTGATGTATGGGGGATAGATTTCATAGGGCCATTCCCAAAATCTTTTGGTTTTGAATATATCTTTCTTACTGTAGATTATGTTTCTAAGTGGTTGAAAGCTATTTCCACTAGGACTAATGATGCTAACATTATTTTGAAATTCTTGAAGGAGTATATTTTGAGTAGGTATGGGACCCCTAAAGCAGTAGTCAGCAATGGAGGAAGCCATTTTTGCAATAAATAGTTTGAAAAGCTGATGACCAAAATGAGTATTAGGCACAAAGTGACAACTCCCTATCATCACCAAAAATTTGGTCAAGCTGAGATCTCCAATAAGAAAATCAAGGGAATTTTAGAGAAAACAGTGAGTATAACAAAGAAGGATTGGGCGGTCCATCTTCTAGAAGCACTTTAGGCTTACCAGACAGCTTTCAAAACTCCCTTGGGGATGAGTCCATATTGCTTAGTCTTTAGCAATGCATGTCACTTGCCAATGGAATTGGAGCATAAAGCTTATTGGGCAATTAAGGCTACAAATATGGACTTGGATGAGGGCAAAAGAGCAAAGAATGTTGCAAATTTTTTAGCCAGATGAGCTTAGAAATGAAGCCTATGAGAACTCAAGGATCTACAAGGAAAAAACTAAGGCAATGTATGACAAGATGATCATGAGGAGAACCTTTAAGCCAATAATGAAAGTCCTCTTGTTTAATTCAAGATTGAGATTAATCCTTAGGAAATTGAAGTCTCGTTAGAGTGGTTCATTTTAGGTTGTTCAAGTATTCCCATATAGAGTTGTAGAACTGTTGAATTTGAAGACCATTGAGACTTTTAAGGTAAATGGCCAAAGGGTTAAACCCTATTTGAAGGAGCTACAGGTTGCAAAAACCATAGAAAGTATGGTATTCAATGATGTATGAGGCAACAACGTCCAGCTATTATGACATTAAAGAAGCACTTGATGGGAGGCAACCCATTGATTTGGATTTCTTTATTTTTTTTAGATACTTGATTTCTAAATTGTTTATGCTAGTTTATTGAAAGTTTGAATAAATTAAATGGAATAGGTGCTATGATGGTTTTTTTTATGGTTGAATTTCAGGAAAAAGAAAATGAAGAGCAAAATTCAAATCCATTTTGGGCAGTAGCTGACACGTCCATAGACATGGCCATGACAGAAACAACATGGCCACAGTCTCACTTTTTACAAAAACTTTCAATTGGGTAGAAGCAGACACGACTAGAGGTCTTGGCCGTGTCCATGATCGTGTCAACCCTTCAAAAATATTATTCCAGAAATAGAAAAGGACGGGACCAAAGGTCTTGGCCGTGTCAAGCAATTTCATAAAATTTATTTTTGGCAGAAGAAAACATATGATAATGCCTTGGCCGTGTATTATAAAAACTCATTGAACACTTGTTTTACATCGAACAAGACACGATCACCCAGCTTGGTCGTGCTTGTGGCTATGTTTCATGTAACTTGAATTTTTGAGCATGACACGACCAAGATCAGTCAAGCTTGGCTGTGTCACCCATTTTCAATACCTTAAAAACCCAAATTTCTCCCTTAGCTCTCTCTCATTCAAGCCCTCAATGCCATTTTCCCTCTCTACATCACCTCCCCACACGACCATGACACCCAACCCATCCATCAAACTCCTTCTTTTTCATCAAGTCTCACCAATTTCTTCATTGAAACACAAACACATCCCTAAGCCTTCAATTTCATCAAATTTTCAACATGCCAAGGACAAAGCAACTGTCTCACCATAGGAGAAGGAAACCATCATCATCTTTAAGATTGGATATTCAAGCAAGGGAATTTTCCCCTCAAGGTATGTGCATGATGAATCCTTGGATGCTTTATTGTAACATCCTAAAATTTTTGAAAATTTCTAATTTTTAGAAAAATTGAATAAAATAAATTATAATTTAAAATGATAAATTAAATTAATGGTTTTAAATGAAAAATGAAGGGATTTTAAATGAAAAGGTGGAATATATATGTGATATATATGCAAAATATACATAACATATATAAAAGTCAACACTTTTTAAAAAGAATAGGGTATTTTGGTAATTAAATCTTATAAATTCAAAATTAATAAAATAATTCAAAAACAAATTATTTTTGAATGGAAGAGAAAAATTAGGACTTTTAATTTATTTAAAAAATAATTAAATATTAAATTATTTTAATATATATATGTGGTTAAAAAAAGATGAAAGGAAAAAAATATTAAAAGTCTTCATATTCTTCTTCTTCTTCTTCAAGGACGTGGCTTCCATGGGAGCTTGAAGACCAAGGATTTTTCTTCTTCCATACTCCATAAATTGAAGGAATTAACAAGTTTCAAGTGAATTTTTGGTGATTTCCACCAAAATTAGTAAGTTTCCATCTCTTTTCTTTAAATTCCTTGGAAATTTGGATTATGTGAGAATTTGAATTTTTATGTAGGATGTTATAATTGTTGGAATTTGGTGTGTATAATGTTATTTTGGGTAGTTAACAATGATTCTAAGGTTAGATTGAAGAGATGATGGAGTTTGGTTAAAGAATGGTGAAGAGAGAGAATTTAGGGTTATGGATTTTTGGGGGTTTGAAAATATGAATTTTAATTATGGAAATTGCTTCCAAATGAGTTGTTTTGATTCATAAACAAGTATTTTAAAGTCAAACATTGGATTTGGTGGTGTTGGGTTGGAGTTTGAGAATGGAAGTGGAGATTTAGGGTTTTGGAAAAGTGATTTTCCAAAGTGGTTGAATTGTGTGATTTTATTTGTTTAAGCATTTTTAGTGTTAATAGTGATGAAAATAAACTTGGAATGAGTAATGGATTGTGTTGGAAAGGAAAACCTTCAATGGGGGAAGGTTATGCCATTTTTGAGATTTTGTGTATAAGAGTGTGTTTTTATAATGTAAATGATTTAAATGTGTTAAAATATGTTTTCAATAATATAAATAAACTTAAAACACTAATTTAATTATAGTGGAATGGAATTCCAATGTTGAAGTAAGGAAAGGCTAAATTTTTGAAAATTTGTAGGAGTGATGTGTAATTATGGTTTAATGTTGGAAATGCCATTAAATGTGATACTAAATGATTATTTGTTATCACATTTGGTTTAGGAATTGAGGGAGGTTGATTGGCTTCATCCAAGTGGTGAAGGGCAAGTTAGAAAGATTGGATTAAAGGTTGTTTTTAGTTTGCTTTGGGTTGCTAGTGGAGGTATGTGCAAACTTTGAATTTATTGTTTATATTTGCATGACATTTGGGCTTAACACATTTTGGTTGGAAAATGTGTTAAGTTACTTGGTTCATTGATTGTGTATGAATAATGTGCTATGACATTTGTAATGTCATGTATGCGTTAAATGCATTGTGAAAAGCCATTGATAATGGCTAATTTGTGTAACATGTGAAATATGCAAAAATGAATTGTGTTGGAATGGAAAACCTTCAATGGGGGAAGGTTATGCCATTTTTGAGATTTTGTGTATAAGAGTGTGTTTTTATAATGTAAATGATTTAAATGTATTAAAATATGTTTTTAATAATATAAATAAACTTAAAACAATAATTTAATTGTAGTGTAATGGAATTCCAATGTTGAAGTAAGGAAAGGCTAAATTTTTGAAAATTTGTAGGAGGTATGTGCAATTATGGTTTAATGTTGGAAATGCCATTAAATGTGATACTAAATGATTATTTGTTATCACATTTGGTTTAGGAATTGAGGGAGGTTGATTGGCTTCATCCAAGTGGTGAAGGGCAAGTTAGAAAGATTGGATTAAAGGTTGTTTTTAGTTTGCTTTGGGTTGCTAGTGGAGGTATGTGCAAACTTTGAATTTATTGTTTATATTTGCATGACATTTGGGCTGAACACATTTTGGTTGGAAAATGCATTAAGTTACTTGGTTCATTGATTGTGTATGAATAATGTGCTATGACATTTGTAATGTCATGTATGTGTTAAATGCATTGTGAAAAGCCATTGATAATGGCTAATTTGTGTAACATGTGAAATATGCAAAAATATTATGTGAAAATAACCAAAGTAATTGGATAATGTATTGTGAATGCAAAAATGAGATATTTGTAATAATGAAATGAATTGATATTGATAAAAATGAGAAAAGTGAGAAAAATGAGAAAAATGAGAAAGATGTGAAAAATGAGAAAAGTGAGAAAAAAATGTGAAAATAAGGCAATGTGCCTAGTTTGAATATGTGAAAATGAGAAAGAGATTAATAATGAGAAATATGAATAAATTGTGTGTCTAATATGTTATTCAATTTTCAGAGTTCTGGGTTTGGCGGCATGCCTATGATTGCCTACGGGCTATACGCTGGAATGGTGAAAAGACTGGGTCGTAAGCCAGTCCAGCTGATAAATATGATATTTTTGGGGTGAAAAGACTGGGTCATAAGCCTTAAAAACTGTAGCAGTCTAGCCGGGTTGAGGACCAAGATACTGGGGCCTAAGGGTCTAGCCGGGTTGAGGTCTATGAGACTAGGGCTGTTACATTATCCATGGATATATATATATTGCCTACGAGGCTAGACACATGGTGTCATTATGGACCAAAGCAGTAACTTCGAAATTTGAATAGCATATTAGATCCTTTTTGGGCCCATGCATGTCTTTGTTTTAATGTGAATTAGGAATTATGATACAATTGAGTAATATAATGTTATGAGTTATGCTTATGAAATATTTGAAAAATATAAGAAAGTGGATTGATGTGACATCTATATGCATTGTGCATTTGGTATTGCATTGAGTTATATTGTTATTATCAAAATTTGTACCACTAGGCTTCGACTTAGCGCGATTGTTTCCATCGCACAGGTGACAGGGTAGATCCAGTTGAGCCAGAGAGTTCTTCTAGACCAGGTCGGGTCTAGACTTGTAGTTGAGCTTGTTGAGTTGCTATCGAGATCAGAAACACTACCAGCAGCATGTATATACTTTTATGTTATTGTACATTTTAAGTATTATGCATAATATATTATGTTTTGAATTTTAAGTATTTTATATTATAAAGAATGTTTGGGTTAATGTATTTGAAATGGGAGAGTAAGTGTGATTTAAATTATATATATCTATATATATAAATGTTTGAGAAACTTGGTGAAATTAAGAAGTATGGTTGACATGGTGATTGGAAATTACTGGGAGTGTTTTCTTTTTTGCAGGTTGAGTAATTGCTAAATTTTGGGATATCCAAATTATAGACAAAACTCTGGCAAATTTTTCCTAGAGATTTTTATATATATTATTTATTTTGGGTTTTTATAACAAGTAAAGAATATTTGTATTTTATTTAATTTTTATATATTTAGAATTTGAAATTTTAAATTGGAAATGTAGAAAATTTTTATTAAATTGGTCTGTGACATTTTTATACCGTATATGTGTATTTTACATATGCTAAATATGTATTGTACGTATATAGGGTATAAGGTTGTTACATTTGTTTTGGTATCAGAGCCTAGATTTGAGGTTCTTGACCTAGGTGGGATGATTGAGAGAGAAAATGGGGGATTTGAAAAATAGTTTTTAATTGTAATACATGCATTGGCACTGACAGTTTCTGATATCTGATATAGTATTTTCTGCTTTTTTTGCAGATATAGGTAGTTATGACGTCTCGGCCGCATCAGGCTGCTGAGGGTAGTGTAGAGAGTGTGGCACTAGATGAGGGTAGAGATTGAGCTAAAGTTATATCTGCTGGTGAGGCGTCTGTTTCTGTGCCTGTGAGACCAGCAGCTGATGAGGTTCCACCTGGTTGGGTATGGCATATGGTAGAGTTGTTGAGGCAGGCTCCAGTTTCGGTGCCGCCGTAGCCACAGTCGCAGCCGCAGTTGCTGGTGAGGCAGTATAATAAATTGAGAAAGTATGGGTCTAAGGACTTTGTTGGTACTATAGATCCTACTGTAGCAGAGCAGTGGCTAGACCGGGTTCAGAGGATATTTATTCAGTTACATGCTAGTCCAGAAGAGAAGTTTGATTATGCCAGATCTCTACTGCAGAGAGATGCATATGATTGGTGGAAGACGTGTAGACCCTTAATTTTTAATCCAATCCGGTCCAATATATTTTAATTAGTCCAAAACAATTTTTTTTATCTTAATTAAATAAGTTTTGCTTTAGTATCTAATTTTTATTAATAAAAAAAATAAAAATAAACAAATAAAAATAAAAAAATAAAAATAAAAATCGTCAATGAAAAATCGGCGACCACAAAATCATCGCCGAAAACCAGCGCGGGACGAATGGCCTTAGGCCATTTCGCTTGTAGGAGTTTCTTGTGGGTGAAATGGCACAGCCCGTAGAAATTTTCTCGTCGGAAAAGCCATTTTGCCCGTAGAATTTTTCTGCGAGCGGTCTTTGCCATTTCGCTCACAGGAAAATCCTATGAGCAAAATGGCCTGCAGGCCAGTCCTCGCCCCTGCCACAGCCAACAGCGGCAATTTTTTTTTTCCAGCTCAATTTTTCCGCAGCAGTTTTTTTTTTCCAGCGAAATTTTTCCGACGCAAATTTTTTTGAAACCTAACACAATTAGGTGTTGGTTTCCTTTTCTTATCAATATTAGCTTCCGTGAATCACTATGAATGAACCATAAAATTCTTCTATAAATAAGACGAAAAACAACACAAAAAAAGGAAGAAATCGGAGGAAAAATTTATCAAAAATTGGATCGAAAATCTGAGATCGAAACTAAGTAGGAAAGGCAGTGAATCAACCTGATTTCTTTTTTGAGAGCAAACAACATGATAAGAGTATTTTTATACTTGTTTTTAGTATGATTTCTATGTGTTTTTAGTTAATGTTTCATTTGATTTTTGTTTAAAGTTTGTTTTAAGTGTTTGTTTTTTGTTAAAGTGGAAAAATTCCCTTGGAGGATCAAAACAATGAAGAAAGAGCTTAAATCAAGCAAGACATGGCCAAGCCAAAGCAAGCTTGGCTGTGTCCCTTAAAATTATCATCAAGTAGTAGCTAACACGGCCAGGTGACATGCCCAAGTCACTGGCTGTGTCTCTCCTAAAAAGTAAAAACCAAAGAACCAAGCAAAGAAGGAAAAATGAAGAACAGAAGCTGACACTGGCAAGTGACACGGCCAAGCCAGTGCCCGTGTCACATGACACGGCCACAAGTTTGGCCGTGTCCCGTGCCTAGCCAAAGAACAAAAGAAGAAAAGAAACAAGCAGAAGGCAACACACCCAGGTGACACGGCCAAGCCACTGGCTGTGTCACATGACACGGCCAGGAGCTTGGCCGTGTCACCCCATGAAACCAAAGAGAAAAGAAAGAAAGGAAAGAAGGCAATGGTGGACATGGCCACCTAGCTTGGCCGTGTCCCAAGGGGAAATGAGAGACACGACCAAGCCACTCATGGCTTGGCCGTGTCACCTAAGAAAACCTTGACTCTTTTGCATGAATTGAGGATTAAGTGGGAGACAAACCAATTGCTTTTGTCAAAAGAAAGAAAAAAGAAAGGAAAAGGCTGCCTAATTTGAGGAAAAGAAAGATTGAACAAAGGGAATATGGGAGACAAGGTGAGTTGGAAGTGAGTTGGAAGATTGACTTGAGCTTTGGAGGGAAATAAAAAGAGAAGAAGAGGGAGTTTTTGGAGAGGTTGAAGCTTCTACAGAGGGCTGGAGTTTTGCGCAGGAAACAGAGAACAGAGGCATAAAAGAGAGGTTTGAGAGGAGGAGGCTGGGCATACACATTTTGGGGAAGGAGGGAGTGACACTTTCCTTGACTCTTCATCTTCATCCTCCATTTCCATCCTCTCCAACATCTGCATCTTCCATTGGCAGCTCCTGGAGATTGAAGAAGTTACATTGAAAGGGGTTTTTCCATTTTCTCCTTTTATGTATTTTAATGTTATTGTTGTTGTTGTTGTTGTATTAAGTGTATTGAACATGAACTAAATCATTCTCTATCTAGATGTTAATGAACCCTAGCTTATTTGTATGATTAGATACTTTTAATTGATTGAGTTGTTTTATTCTTATGATGCTTAATGATTATTGCCAATTGATGATAGCATGCTTATTGATTGGTTGCCATTTTCATATTATTGACTTGAGAAAGTTTGATATGAATTGATTACTCATAAGGGTTGAGGATTGATTGGGGTGCTAGAGATAGACCTACAAGATCCTTTGGTTTATAGTTCCTTGTTCTTAATGCATGATTTATTTAATTGTGTTTTGAGAAGAAATTCTGGTACTCTACTTAGTGATTAGGGATTAATTCACTCGAGAGAGGTTTTAGTCTAAGTTAGAGGAATGCCAACTCAACTCTATCATGTTATGTAATTGAGGCTAGGGAAATTCAATATCTAGATAGTATCATTACCATCAATCCTTTTTACACAACACACAATTTATCTTTATGTTCAATTATTTAAGTTAATTATCTTTAATTACAAAACACCACAAAAATATTAATTCGCTAAACAATAGTTGAGATTTGAACTAGTGCTTGGCCTTGTCCTCTGTGGAACGATACTTCACTCACTATTTTATTACTTGGGCGACCCGTGCACTTGCGGTATTTGCTATAGCATAGCGGCACGCGGCAAGTTTTTTGCGCCGCTGCCGGGGACAATGGTTTCAATACTAGTAATATAATTAAGACTGTTGATTTAGTTTTATTTTTTTTATCAAGAATGTTTGTTTGTTTTCTTTGAATTGTTTGTGTGTTTTTCTTTGAATTGTTTGTTTGTTTTATGTACATTTGTTTGTTTGTTATGTTTGAATTTGTTTGTTTGTTTTTTTTTGTTTAAATTGCTGAGTGCCTTTTGTAAAGATGCAGTTTTCAAGGCACGGGGGAGTTTATGATAGGGACTTTAATTCTGACATGGCATGGCGATTCGCGGAATTAACGAACCAATCTATGCCATGCCAAGAGATATGTGCCGCATGTGGCAATGCAGGACATAGTGCCAATACATGTTCATTTGGTTTCGAACAATACCAAGAATGGCACGAGGAAGAATATGACTACCAAAATTTCCAGCAACACCAAAACTACCAGCAGATGGGGGGCTGGGAAAGCCACCCAAATTTTTATTGGGAAAACCAGCAGTACATTCCACCTCAACAATTTTTTCAGCCTTACCAAAGAAGTTCTCACTTTCAAGAACAATTTTCAGACCAAGACCACCTTAAGGAACCCACATTGGAGGATAAATTAAATGCTTATATTCAAAAACACACGCTGAATCAAGATCACCTTAAGGAACCCACTTTGGAGGAAAGATTGAATGCATTCATTCAAAATAGCCCACAAAATGTAGATCAACCTAAGAAACTCACTTTGGAGGAGAGAGTGAATGCCTTCATTCAAGATACCGAGAAATTTCAATGCGAGCAATACATAGTGGAAGATAAGTTGAGGTCTTAATCTTTGCAAGAAACACAGAGGATATTAGATGCTCTGGTTGAGCAGATGGCACATCAACCCCAAGCACACCAAAAGGAGGAGTTTCCTAGCCAATTGGAGCAATTTGAGGCAATCACAAATTTGAGGAATGAACAGGTAATATGTAACAATTTTTGTGATTTCTTTGAAGCAGGGACCAATCAAGAAGAAAATGGCGAGGAGATCCAACCCGACATAGAGGAGTTGAAACAAACAAAGGAAGAGGAGAAGTTGGAAGCATCAACTTGGATAGAATTGCATGAACCTCCAAATCCTTTTATGCCACCAATTTCATTCCCATGTATGTTGGAGGAAGAGAAACAAGGTATGCATATTCCAGAACTCTATGACATGCCCCATAGCGAAGATAGTGTAGATAAGCTTAAGGTAGCCACGACCTTAGAAGTAGAGCCTAATATTTCCAATCTAGAAATCGAGGAGAGCAAATTAATTTTAAATGATGAGATTGTTGAGAGGGAACTTCCAAGGGCTAAAGAGGATGAGAAAGAGATTCAACCAAACTTGGTTAAACTTCAAAAGACCCAAAAAATTTTGGAATTTGTTTTAGTTGGGGAGAACAATATGCAACCAATGATCACAACTCCCACTTTCGGGAGCGAGAAAGAACAAAAAATGAATATAACCATGTTGCATACTGAAGAAAACTTTTACCAAGTTCCTATGGCATTGAAAAATCACCCCAAGACAGCCTTCATGAGTTCTCATTGTCCATTTGCTCACCAAAGGATACTGCCTAAGCTTTGCAACACATTGGGCACATTTCGAAGTTGCATGCTGTCCATCCTCTCAATCATGAACTCCAATTGCATTATGGGTGGCAAGAGCCCTACATATCGCATATGGGAGCGATGGAATTCAGGTTTCATCTCAACTCTTCTTTCGGTTTATGCATGCTCACATTGAGGACAATGCGAAATTTTAAGTGTGGGGTGCATATTGTGTTTTGTATTTTTTTAAATTTTGTGTTTTATGTTTTTAATTTTAATTTATTTTTGTGTTAGTTTAGTTAATGTTTTTCTTTGAATAAATGAATTTTGGAAAGTTCAATTGTTATAAATATTGTTGATTGATGACCTTTGAATTTTTGAAGCATGAATTTGAGAATTGAGTAGAATTGGTGCTTATTGTAAATTTTGTTGGTTTTTCTTTACATCACCATCAACCTAGTGAGGAATTGAGCCATCAACTGATTATTCTTGTTGTGGGTGAACATCTTTCATTGATGACTTGCTAGAACTTGCTTTGACATACATTTTAAGATTACGTAAAAATTTCAAATTGGCATCAAGATAATTAAGGCAATTAGGTGAACCCACTTTGGCTTAAAAAGACCAACCCTATTTTTAACCTTAGCTAGCCAATTTTGAGCCTATTTCATTTTTCCTTTTCTTTATTTTTCGCAACACTACCAGCCTTGAACCTTGTTGTTTTAACTCTTACCCTTTCATTAGGTCAAGAGCATTTTAAGAGCATTTATGACAAAGAATTAAGTGTGGGGTTAAATTTAGTAGGTTTAAGATTGCAAAGCTTAAAAAAAAGTATCAAACTCAAATAAAAAGAAGAAAAATAAAAATAATTGTTGTTCTTGAAAAAAGGGTTGGAATATGTTACGAGATGTAATAAGCGAGTTCCCTTGAAAAGTTCTTTAAATGTCAAGGGATAGATAAGAGGAAGGAGTTTTTGGGAACGTAGGGTTATATATATGATTGGTTACTTCATTCGTGAAGTGCTCTTGAACTTAATGATTAAGCTCACATTTCCTAAATGCCATGCCTCTACCCTAGCCCCATTACAACCCAATAAAAGACCTTTTGATTGATGCTTGATTGAAATTAAGTGGTGGAAATTTGATAGATAAGCAAGCCTATGGAAATAATCTTTAATTGATTGTGATGAGTGTAAACACCACCTTAATGAAACACTTTCTAAGAGTTGGTGAGGGAGTGACAATGTAGGTTATGCATGGAAAGCCACTTAATTGCATTGGGATCGATTTTGTTCGATTTGATATCAATTGTGGATTTAAGGATAGGGAAGTCTTGATACAATTTTATAACTCTTGAACTTGACAAAATTTTTGTGTTTAGTTTGTTTTGATTTTAGCCTTGCTTGGGAACAAGCAAGGATTTAAGTGTGGGGTATTTGATAAGAGTATTTTTATACTTGTTTTTAGTATGATTTCTATGTGTTTTCAGTTAATGTTTCATTTGATTTTTGTTTAAAGTTTGTATTAAGTGTTTGTTTTAGGTTAAAGTGGAAAAATTGCCTTGGAGGATCAAAAAAATGAAGAAAGAGCTTGAATCAAGCAAGACATGGCCAAGCAAAAGCAAGCTTGGACGTGTCCCTCAAAATTATCATCAAGCAGTAGCTGACACGGCCAAGTGACAAGCCCAAGTCACCAGCCGTGTCTCTCCCAAAAAGTAAAAACCAAAGAACCAAGCAAAGAAGGAAAAATGAAGAACAGAAGCTGACACGGCCAAGCCATGTGACACGGCCACAAGCTTGGCCGTGTCCCATGCCTAGCCAAAGAACAAAAGAAGAAAAGAAACAAGCAGAAGGCAACTCACCCAGGTGGCATGGCCAGGAGCTTGGCCGTATCACCCCATGAAACCAAAGAGAAAAGAAAGAAAGGAAAGAAGGCAGTGGTGGACACGGCCACCTAGCTTGGCCGTGTCCCAAGGGGAAATGAGAGACATGGCCAAGCCACTCATGGCTTGGCCGTGTCACCTAAGAAAAACTTGACTCTTTTGCATGAATTGAGGAACAAGTGGGAGTCAAACCAATTGCTTTTGTCAAAAGGAAGAAAAATGAAAGGAAAAGGCTGCCTAATTTGAGGAAAAGAAAGATTGAACAAAGGGAACATGGGAGACAAGTTGGAAGTGAGTTGGGAGACAAGAGAAGAAGAGGGAGTTTTTGGAGAGGCTGAAGCTTCTACAGAGGGCTGGAGTTTTGTGCAAGAAACAGAGAACAGAGGCAGAGAAGAGAGGTTTGAGAGGAGGATGTTGGGCATACACGTTTTGGGCAAGGAGGGAGTGACACTTTCCTTGACTCTTTATCTCCATCCTCCATTTCCATCCTCTCCAACATCTGCATCTTCCATTGGCAGCTCCTGGAGATTGAAGAAGTTACATTGAAAGGGGTTTTTCTATTTTCTCCTTTCATGTATTTTAATGTTATTGTTGTTGTTGTTGTTGTATTAAGTGCTTTGAACATGAACTAAATCATTCTCTATCTAGATGTTAATGAACCCTAGCTTATTTGTATGATTGGATACTTTTAATTGATTGAGTTGTTTTATTCTTATGATGCTTAATGATTACTGGCAATTGATGATAGCATGCTTATTGATTGGTTGCCATTTTCATATTATCGACTTGAGAAAGTTTGATATGAATTGATTACTCATAAGGGTTGAGTATTGATTGGGGTGCTAGAGATAGACCTATAAGATACTTTGGTTTATAGTTCCTTGTTCTTAATGCATGATCTAATTGTGTTTTGAGAAGAGATTCTGGCACTCTACTTAGTGATTAGGGATTAATTCGCTCGAGAGAGGTTTTATTCTAAGTTAGAGGAATGCCAACTGAACTCTATCATGTAATGTAATTGAGGCTAGGGGAATTCAATATCTAGATAGTATCATTATCATCAATCCTTTTACACAACACACAATTTATCTTTATGTTCATTTATTTAAGTTAATTGTCTTTAATTACAAAACACCACAAAAATATTAATTCGCTAAACAATAGTTGAGATTTGAACTAGTGCTTGGCCTTGTCCTCGGTGGAACGAAACTTCACTCACTATTTTATTACTTGGGCGACCCGTGCACTTGCGGTATTTGCTATAGCATAGCGGCACGCACCACAACAATTCAATCTATCAAAGGCAGCAAAGCTTGTCTTTGTTTTTATTCATCCAAGAAGAAATTTATGGTGGAACCAACAAACGAAGGTATGCGTCAATTGTTTAAATTATATTCTTCACAATAGTTAAATCATCCCATTGTTTCTTTTAATTCAAAAACCCTAGAACCTCAATTCACTTTTTCTAAAGTTTAAAAACCTTAATTCGTTGCTTTGTTTTCCAAAAAGTTTAAAGTTATTAGTTTTGTTTCTTCAAAACCCCAAGACCCTAATTTGCTTTCCAAATTTTCAATATCCAAAATTGAGTTCTGTTTCTTTCCAAAAGCCCTAAAATCATCTTTTTTGCTTTTATAAACTTTAAATCGTTTGTTTCTTTTCATAAAACTTCATAAAATTATCAATTTGATTTTCAAACCCTAAAAACCTCATGCATTCACCAAAACCCTAATTCAACTTTAAAACTAAACAATAAACCTTAAACTAGGTAACCTAAACCCTAATTTTT
Source organism: Garcia nutans (assembly GCA_947685225.1). Taxonomy (NCBI): domain Eukaryota; kingdom Viridiplantae; phylum Streptophyta; class Magnoliopsida; order Malpighiales; family Euphorbiaceae; genus Garcia; species Garcia nutans. The sequence goes on from CANTUV010000013.1 coordinate 9,818,650, forward strand.
CTAAACGCAAATCCTTTAAACTTTAAAAACTTTATAAACATAAATGTTATAATTTTTACACAATAAGCTCAAAACAACAATTCATTAATCGTAAATCTCAAAACATAATGTTTTAAAGTGTCCAAACCCTAATTTCATGATTTTACATCACAAACCCTAATTTGGTTCATCAAAGAATTTTACCAACTTCTTGAATCATAAAACTTTAATTCATTTTAATTCCTTTAAAAACTCACAGTAGCCTAATTCCATAAATTCCAAAACCCTAAACACATGAAATAAAGAATCATAAATAGAAACAGTAGCCCTAATTTGAATTTTTATTTTCCTTATTCAATTTTATATTTAATTATGCTTTGATTTATTTTATATGCTTTAATTTATTTAAGTTCAATGCTTGGTTTATTTAGTTTATCATGGATGGATGTTTACTTTCTATTGATATTTAATACCTTTGATGAATAATTTATTTAAGATGAATGGTTATTTACTTTTATCAATTTATTTAGATTTCCAAATGTTGTAAGAGGTATGTTTCCACTTTGTGGGTACCTCATTAGTTAAATATCATGTAATTTAAATTGCTTTCCTATTTTAGAATCAATGTAAAGGACATGTTTCAACCTTTCGGTGGGTGTCCTATTTAGGCATGGGATGTAAGGACATGTTTCCATCCTCGGATGGGTGTCCATTTATTTGTTTTGTTAGGACATTGTTTTGATTTTCAATATATCGATGTTTTATTTTAATTATTATGTGTAATATAGATAATGTTGTTATATTTAAGAATTTTATAATATTAAGACCTGTAAAGGAGGCCGGTTCCAATGAACCGGGCTTTGTGGGGGTGCTAGGCCATTTCTCACCTTCCCCACACGTACCCAACTTTCCAAACCCAATAGGGGGTTGGGGATTCCTTAGGAATATAGTCATCCACCCCTTTCTTTTTTCCCGACCCATCCGGGTGGCGACTCCATTTTTTTCGAACTTAGGTCCGTGATCTCTAAGGCCCTGAGCCTAAACAGTGTAGAAGTTGCAAGAACCATTTCACCGGGAGTGGGGGTAAAAATCCCCGCTCACAGCGGCGACTCCATCGGGGATAAGAGGAGTTGATTCCGTTGGTCTTTATATTATTCTATTCTTTCTTATAATGATATTATCCATTGCATCATATTAGATTGCATCGTGTGCGTGAGTTAGGATGCCCGTGTTACCTGTGTTGTGTTATGTAAGGGATACCATACTTTCACTCAAGGTATGGAGATCAAGCATGGCATAACCACTCATAGCCTCGTACCTTTTGGTATATACATACTATGGCAACCTATGCCTTTAACCCAAAGACTAAAGCTCATGTAATTGGCCTAGTTACTTTCCTTAGGTTTTTACCCCAAATGCATGTTGTTTGACTATGGTTAATTTATCTTGGCTTAAATCATGGCTTATTTGGTTTGTTCTTTTTCTAATATGACCTAAGTATATTGTAAGTTCAAAATAAATTTTTCTTTAAAAGATCCAAAAGACCAAAGCTATTTTCAAAATTTTTCAAGATGGTCTTTGGACATAAAACTTTTCTGAAAGCAAATCAAAAATTCTTTTGCTCATGGCCCAAATACTAAGCCCAAGATCCATTTCTTCTAAAATCTTTTTACAATGGGCTTAGAAATAAATTATTTTTATCAAAGAGCTTGCAAATTATTTAGGTCAATTATGAAAAACCAAAAATCAATTGTGAGCCTAGTTTATACTAACAATAATTAATCATAGGCTTGTTTTTGGCATGAATCATTAGTTACTTTTTCAAGTGAGAAATCTATTTATAATAAACCTCTTAATTTAGTTTTAATCCAATATAGCACAAAAGCTATTATAGTTAAGATTCAAATGGATTAAAACCTAATTAATTGGAATTATCATGAATTGATTTACACTTTTGAAAATATAACTATTGGTTGAAACGTCCGAGGGAAATATTCAAAAATGAGGTACCCCATGTTGGTATTTTATTAACCATTTACCTAGGAAAAGAGACTCGCCATTCATGTGTGGGTGTTATAAGATTGGAAGGAGCATCCTAATTGTCTTTATTTGTTGATTGTTTGTGCATACATGCATACATGCATACATTTGCATCCCATGTCATTAATCTTTTCTGTCTCACTACCCTGGATTATGACAGTTCAAAAGCTTACAACAATTCGACCTACACCGGAGACGAAGTATCTAGCAACGACTCAATCACTTGCTCACTAAAAATAATGGATCCCGAACAAATTCAAAGGATGGTGGATGAGGCCCTCAACGCCAAGATGGAAGAAATAAAAGAGGCCTTAGTTGAGACCTTGAAGAACCAATTGGCTGCAATCATAGAAAATCATGTCGAGGCATCTGCTAGCACTAAGAAGCCAAAGGACAAAGGGAAGACCAAAGTTGGTGAAGTGGTTTTTGATGATGAAAAGGTTATCATTGATGATGATGATGATTGGGCTCAATACTACCAAGATGCTCAAGAAAAGAAGAAAGAACCGAAGATTGTTGAAAGATCAACTATGGAGAAGATCGAAACTTCTGATGTTGAAAAGATGATTGCTGATTTGGAAAAGAAATTTGAGAAGAAGCTGAAAACCGAGGAAATGTCCAAAGTTGACAAATTATTTAAGCTAGATGAAGAAGTTATGTACAAGTTTAAGATGCCATCTTTTGCAAAGTTTGATGGAACCGAAAATCCTCATCTCCATGTGAAGCAGTATATCACTGCCATGCAGTCCGCCTGAGCTACTAAGGCTCAAACTCTAAGGTACTTTATGTTCTCATTAGACCCTATTGTCCAAAATTGGTTCAATACCTTAGATGATGGAACACAAAAGAGTTGGGATCTACTCTATAAAGCCATCATCCAACAATATGGATATAATGTTGAGATGGAAGTTACCTTAATGGAAGTGGAGTCCATTAGGCATAGGTCAAATGAGAGTTTTGTGGACTATGTGAAGAGATGGAGAAACAAGACCGCTTTGCTCAAGAAGAGACCCGATGAATCTGATCAAATAAGGATGATTGTGAGAGGGGTATTGCCTAGTCTCCATGAAAGGATGTCTCACACCCTTATAAGGGATTTCAAAGACCTTCTCCAAGCGAGTTTGCAAATTGAAGAATGGGAGAGAGAGAAGAACCATTTTTCAACAAGAAGGAACGAGAAAGGGAACTATTAACCTGGTAGCCAAAGCATGCAAAAGGCAGCCGGTGTCAATGCTACTAACCAAGGAACGAGGAGACAATTTTCAAAATTGGGGAAATCGATGTCTTGGGTTCTTAATAAGCTTCAAAGAAAGGGATTGCTGCAACCATTAAACCCTCGTCCTTTGCCTAACCCTCTCCCACCTAATTTCGACACTAAAGCATTCTGTCGATTTCACCAAATGCAAGGGCATGACATGGATAAATGTGTGAGGTTGAGACATGAGATCCAAAATCTAATTGATAATGGAAAGCTACCCAAGCCCAATAAGCCAAACACCAAAGACAACCCATTAAAAAATTTCAATAGGGTACCACCACCGGCAACCTTCATGATTGGAGGAGGTTTGCAAGAGGATTTTGTCATGTCTTCTTTTCAAGATGTGGGGAAAGAAGCAACCAAAGAAGAAGAGGTATTTGATGGAATTAAACAAGCTATGGTGGCTAAAGATGTAATGGGTTTTGTCAATGGGTTTTGGGATTCAAGCGATAGTGATGATGATCTTGTATCCAAGAAGGAGGAGTGGACTTGGTCCGAGCCCGAAGAAGATGAAGTAATGAACGTTAGATCTGGTAAGCCTTACGCAAGGCCATCACCTAAGGAGGTAGAAAACTAATAAGGGTAAGGAAGTTGAAGTAGGAAATAAAGAAGAAGAAGATGATGCTGTGCTCAAGCAATTGAAAAGAACACAAGCAGTGTTAGCATTTGGGACTTATTAGCTACTTCTAAAAAGCACCGAGAACTATGGCCAAAGCCTTGGCTAGCATGCCAGTTTCTACCTTCATGACACTAGAGGAGCTGATCAACTTCATAAAGATTAGAGAAGTAATGAAATGTGAAGATGTTCAAGAAAAGAGCGAAGTTAATATGGGAGCGGTTTCTTTTTCAGATGCGGATTTGCCGGAGGAGGGAAGAGATCACATCTACCCTCTCTTCATAAAAATAGAAGTCAAGGGAAAGAGGACTCCATGTATAATGGTCGATGACAGGTCCATCATAAATGTCTGCCCACTTAAGATATTGCCAAAGCTAGCCATGTCAACAAGGGATCTAAACCCGACCGAAGTAACAATTCGAGCTTATGACAACACTAAGAGACATGCCGAAGGGACTTTCAAAGTGGCTGTCAAGGTTGGTCCAATTGAATCTATTGTTGAATTTGTGGTTTTAGACATACCAGTTACCTTCGCCTTACTCTTGGGGTGACCATGGTTTCACCCTCTTGGTGGAGTTCCTTCCACCCTTCATCAAAAGATCAAGTTCCCCAACGGAGATGAGACAGTGGTCATTGAAGTTGAAGATAATGAGATTGTTAACACTCTAATGATTGAGAGGCCTCTCAATGGTTTTCAAGTAGCTACAATTTCTAATGATGAAGTAGTGGACTCCAAAGTCTTGAATATGATGAAGAACATGAACTACCTTCCAAGAGCTTATCTTGGAAAGGGTAAAGCCGGTTTGACAAAGGTGCCAAACTTTAGAACTCAAACTTCTAAGAAAGGCTTGGGATATGATGAAAATAATGATGTCTAGCCAAAGAAGAGTGAGAAGATGAGCTTCCCACCACTTGAAGAGATCTTTGTCAAAGCTCCAGATATGGGACCACTCCAAGGAAAGCCTGAGCCAATCATGTTCATGGGTAAGTTACTCTCAGGGTATGAAATTTTTGCAAAGAACTCACCTTGTCAGCCAACAAAGAATCCAATCCAAAAGAGAAGAATGAAGCTGTCCTGAAAGCTGAGAAGACTCCGGAGGAGATTGCTGCCCTAGTTGAAGAAAAATTAGAAGACATCTTGCTTTATGATTTTGAGAACAATGATTTTGATTTTGATTTTAATTTGTCTACTTTGTATGAGGATGATGATGTTTTCTTTTCCAAAATGAATGCAATAAAGTCTGATTTTGCTTACTTGTGTGATGTTTATCCTGATGGTTGCATACATTCAAATAGTAGTTACATGAGCATCTTTAATATTAATTTTGTTAACACACAATCATTAAATTTGGGAACAATTGAAAATCCTAAAAACATTAGCATAGTATCCGACCTTACTCCTGATGAGAGAGAGAGATTTGAAAAAATATTCAAAAAATATGAAGAAGTGTTTGCTTGGTCTTATGAGGATATGCCTGGAATAGATCGAGACATAGCTGAGCATCATATTCCCACTTACACTCACATGAAACCTGTCAAACAAAAGCTTAGGCGATTAAGACCTGAGTGGGCTGAATTGGTTAAAGAAGAGGTCACTAAGCAAATACAAGTGAAGTTCCTTGAAGTAATAGAATATCCAGATTGGCTAGCCAATATAGTACTCATGCCAAAGAAAGAAGGGAGAATAAGGGTCTGTGTGGACTATAGAGATTTGAACAAGGCTTCCCCTAAGGATGATTTTCCTTTACCTCATATAGATGTTCTCATTGATAGTGCAGCCTCTAGCATGCTACACTCATTTGTAGATGGATTTTTCGAATACAATCAAGTGTTAATGGCCCAAGAGTACTGCTTTCATTACTATATGGGTTATATTTTGTTATAGGGTGATGCCGTTCGGCTTAAAGAATGCTGGAGCGACCTACCAAAGGATGGCCACCACACTATTTCATGACATGATGCACAAAGAAGTTGAAGTATATGTTAATGATATGATGGTTAAATCGGACACAAGGGGACAACACTTCCAAAACATAGAATTATTCATCGATAGAGATTTGAAATATAAGCTAAGATTAAACCCGAAGAAGTGTGTTTTCGGTGTTACTTCAGGTAAATTATTGGGACATGTGATTGGTCTGAATGGCATTGAGATTGATCCTGACAAAGCTAAAGCAATCAGGGATATGCCAGTCCCAAAGACGGAGAAAGAAGTTCGGGGATTTATTGGTAAATTACAATGCATTAGCAGATTTATAGCAAAGCTCACAACAATCTTTGAGCCTATCTTGAAATTACTTAAAAAGAATTAGCCGGTCATATGGAATGAAGAATGTCAAAAGGCTTTTGAGCGAATGAGAGAGTATTTGTTGAATCCACCTATTTTAAAACTACCTAAACCCGGCAAACCTTTATTACTATACTTAGCAGTAGAAGAAGAGTCAATATGAGCCATGCTAGCCCAAGTAGATGAGTTTGGGATTGAGCATGCAGTTTATTATTTGAGTAGAAAGCTCCTACCTTATGAAATTAAGTATAGTATCATTGAAAAGACTTGTATATCCATGGTTTGGTCTTCTAAGAAGTTGTTGCATTACTTTCAATCTTATAGTGTGCAAGCAATTTCCAGGTTGGATCGAATGAAGTACTTAAGGGAGACACCTTCTTTGATTGGGAAGTATGGTCGATAGTTGATAATATTAGAAGAATTCGAGATTGAATATGTAACCAAGAAAACAATCAAAGGTAGAGCGGTGGCAGAATTCTTGGCCCAACAACCATTGCTAGAAAGTGAAGAGGTAATCTTTGAATTTTCGGATGAACATTTAGAAGCATTTGAAGTACAAGGGTGGAAAATGTATTTGGATGGAGCAGTAAACAGGAAAGGAGCAGGTTTGGGAGTTATACTAGAATCGCCCGAAGGGGAACTCATCCCTTTAGCCAAAAAGTTGAAATTTAGGGCAACCAATAATATGATTGAGTATGAAGCTTGTATTTTCGGTTTGGAAACACTAATGATTATGAAGGTGGATAAGGTGGAAGTTTTTGGCGATTCATTGCTAGTATTATCCCAAGTAAATGGAGAGTGGAAGTTGAAAGAAGAAAAATTAAAACCATACCACCACTACTTGACCATGATGAAGAAGAACTTTAAGGAGTATAGGTTTGTACACCTATCAAGAGAAGAAAATTAGATGGCTGATGCCCTAGCCACATTGGCTTCGGTATGGGAAAACCCTATCAGCTTATTTCATAAGCCTCTGATTTTGACCAGTTCATCAACTCCTTGCTATGAATATGAGACAATTATGGAAATTGATAAAGACCATAATGCATGGTATGATACTATAAGGTAAATTTTAGAGGAAAGAGAATACCCGCCGGGGGCAACAAAGAAAGAGAGAAGAGCCATAAGGCGGTGGTCATTGCAATACGTCACATTCCATGGTGAGTTATATCGAAGATGGCCTGATGAGGTGCATTTGAGATGTTTAAGAAAGCCTAAAGTGGAGCATATCCTGTCAGAAATACATGCGGGAAGTTGCAGTCCGCACATGAGTGGTTTGGGCCTTGTTAAGAAGATTATTCGACAAGGTTACTACTGGTTGACCATAGAGAAAGATTGTATTTAGTTTGTCAAGAAGTGCCAACAATGTCAGATGTATGGTAACTTGAATCACATGCCTCCAGAGGAATTGCATTCTATGTCTTCACCCTGGCCCTTTGCCACCTGGGGTATCGACATTATAGGAGAGATACATCCGATAACTTCAAATGGTCACCATTTCATTGTGGTAGCGGTAGATTATTTTTCAAAATGGATCGAAGCCGAATCCTTTAACAAACTGGGTGCAAGCCAAATGGCTAGATTTATTGAAAAGAACCTCATCTGCAGATATGGGGTCCCGCACAGTGTGGTATCAGACAATGGGGTATAGTTTCAAGGAGCAGTTAAGGATTTATTCTCGAAGTACCAAATCCACCATCATCGATCCTCTGCTTATAGACCAAAGGCTAATGGTGCAGTAGAAGCAACAAATAAGACAATTAAGTAAATTTTGTCCAAGATGACCAAGACTTACAGGGATTGGTCAGAGATGCTTCCCTTTGCTTTATGGGGATATAGGACAAGTGTGTGAACACCTACTGGAATGACACCGTTCTCTTTGGTCTATGGGATGGAAGCGTATTGCCAATTGAAATTGAGATCAAGTCATTGAGAGTAGTCTTGGAAGCTGAACTGCCTGAAACTAAATGGGTAGCAAGTAGATACACACAGTTAGCTCTACTAGAAGAGAGAAGATTAAAGGCATTGTATCATCATCAACTGTATCAAAAAAAAGATAGCTCAGGCCTGCAACAAAAGAGTTAAAATCAGAAAATTCAGAGTTGGGGATTTGGTGTTGAAGCAATGTAAGCCTAATGTATTTGATCTAAGAGGGAAGTTCAGGCATAACTTGGAAGGGCCATATGTCATGAAACAAGTCATGAACAAAGGTGCGGTGAAGTTATCAGACATGGATGGGAACGAGTTTAGTGAGCCAGTAAACATTGACAGGTTGAAGAGGTTTTATGTATGATAAAATAAATAAATAAATAAATAAATAAAGTCTGCTAGGTTGAAAATCCAAAAAGGGTAGCCTAGGAAAAAGTTAGAGCAGTCCGCTAGTCCCGAAAACCTGAAAGGGTAGGCTAGGCAACAATTAGGGCTAAATGAGAGAAAATCATCAATTATAAAACCCGAAAGGACTAATTGGCAATAGGAGTGATCTTGTGTATGCTGGCTTTATGTTTGGTTGTTCCCCAATTTAATCAAACAGAATTAATGCTAAAATTGTTCCATGTGCACTGTTATAAGTATTTGACCAGATATGGATGAAATAAATAAACACAATAGCAAAAGGTGATGACAAATTTTAAATGGAAAAGAAGCATCTTTTATTACTTTGATTATTTTTCATCCTAACAATACACTTTCTGAATTGACAAATGTAAAGTCTATGGCAATCGATAAATATAACGTGCAGGCCAGCTTTGCCTCAGCCGATCCAAGTAGGCTTCAGTCAAGCGAGGCAAGTCTAAATCGGGAGTAAAATCAGAATCACGAGGCTCGGCTCCATACTAACGGCCAAGCCGGCGAGGATCATAGCATGTACCATGACGAAGAGCAGCAAGGGGAACATACATCAAGTATGTCCTCATGTTGATACGAGATATCTTCCACCAAGGTACCAACCAACGGATATTGACTTCAGAGCGTGAGTGGATCCAGTCAACCCAATCAGCATATGAAGAAGCAGGATGGAGTAGTTTTCTAGCTGAATGATGACGTGGCAGGTATCTGGCAAAATCCATGGATGGAGTTTCAAGCAAACAAAGACGCTCCTAAAACCAAATCTATGAAGAAAGAATTAAATTAAAAAAAAAAAAGAAAAAAGGTCCGCTAAGTTGAAAACCCTCAAGGGAAGCTTAGGCAAAAATTAGGACAGCTCACTGGTTCCGAAAACCCACATGGGCGGACTAGGCAAAAATTAGAGCAATAAAAAATATATAACAAAAAAAGAAAAAGAAGTCTGCTAAGTTGAAAACCCGCGAGGGCAGCTTAGGCAAAAATTAGGACAACTCGCTAGTTCCGAAAACCCGCATGGGCAGACTAGGAAAAAATTAGACCAAAAAATAAAAATAAAAAAAAAACCTAAATTGAAAACCTGAAAGGGAAGTTTAGGTAATTACCTGAAGCAGCAATGGACTCCCGATCAGTCTCTTTGTCAATCCTTATTTAAGTCGGTCTAATCCAACTAAGGTCTCAGCTAAGATCGCAGGTACCGGTGACAAGCCTCCTTCCATTTGGTCCATAATATTCAATACCTGTGGATCAATATCGCTGTCGGAAGAAACAAGCAAGAATTGGCCGAGCAAGCAAAAACAAAGTATGTGTCCCCATGCCTTAGTAGTCAATCAAGGGAGCAAGTAGAATTTTTTCACCTCTCATCAACCGAAGAACTTCGGGTTTTGGAATTTGAAATAACATCTGCATCTTCTGTTGATTCTTGGAAATCAATGTGGATAACACCATTTGTTGATTATTTGGATATCCAAGGATGGTCTCAAATTCTTCAATCAAGGGACATATTTCAAAACCATTAATTTTAAATACCCTAGAATCCGTATCCTAAAAGGAAGCCACGACATGTAAGAAGGAGTGGTCCAATTTAACATTTTGAAAACACTTTAAAACATCAAGTTTTGACCATGAAATTTGCTTCCAATGAATGGCATCCATATTCTTAAATAGAATTTTTATCTTCTTTAAATGATGTTCAGTCATGGTGGATGAATAAAGAAAAATTAAAATTGTTAAAGGGAGTTCTTTGCGTGGGAATGGAAAATTTTTTTGATCCTGTATGAAATATGGCATGAAAGGTGATTTATATAGAGGAAATAACCTTTTCCAAAAGTGATGAGGAAAAGGTGATTGGAAAGAATAAGACCATATGGCATAAGGAAAGGAATTAGCAATGAAATCCTTTACCGCGTTGGAATTGGTTTTAGCAAATGGTGCGGCTGTGAAAAGGGAAGTTGTGATGCACTGTTTATGTTGTGATAAAAAAAGTGGCGCAGTAATAAAAAAAAATTATAGTAAAGATGGAAATTGTATTTTTTTTCATTATTGTACAATATTTTACAATTGCTACAATATTTACATATCACTAAGAGGGTGGTGGTAGGTCATCAAATAATGCCTTAAAAAGTCATCGCCTGTTGGAGGAGGGGGCAAATCACTCGTCTCGAGTCCGCCCGATGCGGGAGCACCAAAATTCGGCAATTTACTTATCCCGGGATCACCCGAAGTAGAAGCACCAAAATCTCTATTACCTTGAAGTTCCGATCCATCACGGTCCTCATCAGAAGCAGATGAAAGGATCTCAAGGTCATCAGTCTGGGGGCCTCTTGATGAAGAAGCGCCGGGATCCTTCATCCCCTGAAATTGAAAGTCTCAAAAATTTTGTTCGGATTGATGATATAAACTTTCAAAATGAGAAGCCTGCTGATGACTTGCAGCCAACTCTTCTTGAAGTTTTCTATTTTATTCTTCGAGCATCCGCTGTGAGCCAAGAAGGAAAAAGGTAAGAGCAAACATAATCATGCATACATATAGCATAAATTACCGTGAAATAAGAAACGTACAAGTAATTCATATTAATGCCCTGCGGATGAGATGGCATATCTGGCGGGCTAGAATGAACAAACGAAGGGGCAGTAAAAGAAGGTCCAGCCTCATGATCAAAAGAACCAACAGCCTGCAGCAATCATTAAAGAATCAAAAAAGAAAGAAGCAGTTGCAAGGGAAAAATGGTAAAAGTTTTACTTGAGAAGTACTAGCCGCGAGATGTGGAACAAACTCTCCTGCATTTTCATGATGTTCCTCCTCATGTCAACCCTCATTTACTTTGGGAATCTCCCGCACACCAATAGGAATACAACAAAGTTCAAGAGCCACCTTTGAATAAAATGGGTGTAAAATGGACCCGGTGGATGGAAAAATGACTCAGCACCATAACCCTACCGAGCCGGCCACCATGCATCCTCCGGCATTGACATAATATTTAAAGTATATTTCGGGATATGCATCAAGACTCGCCGCTGCTCTGGAGCGAGAAACCACTCATAAACTCTCTCCCCGAGAAACCAGCCACTGGACACTGGGCCAGCGATAACTCGACGACAATGTTGGAAAGATAGCGCAACCCTCAGCAAAGGAGACCAGTTTGCTCGCTCTTCTTGGTTCCATCAGGCCAGATTCACCTGCAAAATAACATAAGGTAAGTAAACTTTCACATAAAATATAGAACTTAAAAGTTTTGCTGTGAATTGAATGAAAGAATCAGCTCCTTTATATTGAGAAACGGCAAGCAACAAAATAAAAATTCAAAAGTAAGTTTTACTGTTTATGAATAGTAAATTTTACTATTCATAAATAGTATTACTATTCATGAATAGTATTACTATTGATAAATAATAAATTTTACTATTAATGAATAGTATTACTATTGATAAATAGTAAAATTACTATTTCTAATAGTAAATACTATTTGTTACTATTTCCAAATAGTAAATTTACTATTTATAAATAGTAAATAGTGCATGAACAGTGACTACACAGTAAATTCAATTATTCACTTTAATCCTTCAAATAATTGCGTGTATATAAATAATTTTATACGCATGGGGCAAGAAGAATAAATATGCATAAAAATTAGCCAAACTTTTTGAAATAAAAAATTATTAGCTCGAGTCCAGAACCCAAATTTTTCTTAGGTCCAGAACCTAAAATTATTTCTAAGTCCAAGAACTTAGCTCGGGTCCAGAACCCAAATTACCCTTAGGTCCAGAACCTAAAATTATTTCTAAGTCTAAGAACTTAGCTTGGGTCCAGAACCCAAATTACCCTTAGGTCCAGAACCTAGAATCTCTTTTAAGTTCAGAACTTAGCTCGGGTCCAAAACCCAAATTTTCCTTAGGTCCAGAGCCTAGAATTATCCTTGAGTCCAGAACTCGAATCGGATTCAGAACCCAAATTTTTCTTAGGTTCACCTAGAATTATCCTTGAGTCCCGAACTCGAATTGGGTCCAGAACCCAATTTTTTCTTAGGTCCAGAACCTAGAATTATCCTTGAGTCTAGAACTCGAACTGGGTCCAGAACCCAAAACCTCAACCATCTCAAAAATTAAGTCTTATTGCTTTTCACTCTCTTTCACTAAAGTCTCAGATCATTCAAGCAGGGGGCAAACTGTAGACCCTTAATTTTTGACCCAATCCGGTCCGATATATTTTAATTAGTCCAAAATAATTTGTGTTGTCCAATATATTTTAATTAGTCCAAAATAATTTTTATTATCTTAATTAAATAGTTTTTGCTTTAGTATCTAATTTTTATTAATAAAAAAATTAAAATAAACAAATTAAAATCAAAAAATTAAATTAAAATAAAAATAGGCGACGGAAAAATCGGTGATGAAAAAATCATCGCCGAAAACCAGCGTGGGACGAATGGCCAGGCTATTTCACCCGCAGGAATTTCTTGCGGGCAAAATGGCCCGCAGGCCAGTCCTCACCCCTGCCGCAGCCAACTGCGGCAATTTTTTTTTTGCCAGCAAAATTTTTTCGACGCAAATTTTTCTGAAACCTAATGCAATTTGGTTTCAGATTCCTTTCCGATCAATATTAGCTTTCATGAATAACTAGGAATGAGCCATAAAATTCTTCTGTAAATAAGACCAAAAATAACACAAAAAAGGAAGAAATTGGAGGAAAAATTGATCAAAAATCTGAGACCGAAACTAAGTAGGAAAGGCAGTGAATCAACCTGATTTCTTTTTTTAGAGCAAATAACAATTCAATCCATCAAAGGCAGCAAAGCTTGTCTTTGTTTTTGTTCACCCAAGAAGAAATTTTTGGTGGAAGCAACAAATGAAGGTATACATCAATTGTTTAAATTCTATTCTTCACAGTAGCTAAATCATCCCATTGTTTTTTTTTTTTTTAATTCAAAAACCTAGAACCTCATTTCACTTTTTCTAAAGTTTAAAAACCTTAATTCGTTGCTTTCTTTTCCAAAAAGATTAAAGTTGTTAGTTTTATTTCTTCAAAACCCAAAACCCTAATTTGCTTTCCAAATTTTTAAAATCCAAAATTGAGTTCTGTTTCTTTCCAAAAGCCCTAAAAACATCTTTTTTGCTTCTATAAACTTTAAATCGTTTTTTTATTTTCATAAAACTTTATAAATTATCAAAATGATTTTCAAACCCTAAAAACCTCATGCATTCACCAAAACCCTAATTCAACTTTAAAACTAAACAATAAACCTTAAACTAGCTAACCTAAACACTAATTTTTCTAAACCCAAATCCCTTAAACTTTAAAAACTTTATAAACATAAATGTTATAATTTTTACACAGTAAGCTCAAAACAACAATTCATTAACCGTAAATTGCAAAACTTAATGTTTTAAAGTGTCCAAATCCTAATTTCATGATTTTACATCACAAACCCTAATTTGGTTAATCAAAGAATTTTACCAACTTCTTGAATCATAAAACTTTAATTCATTTTAATTCATTTAAAAACTCGCAGTAGCCTAATTCTATAAATTCCAAAACCCTAAACACATGAAATAAAGAATCTTAAATAGAAATAGTAGCCCTAATTTTATTTTTTATTTGCCTTATTCAATTTTATATTTGATTATGGTTTGATTTATTTTATATGCTTTAATTTATTTAAGATCAATGCTTGGTTTATTTAGTTTATCATGGATGGATGTTTACTTTCTATTGATATTTAATACATGTGATGAGTAATTTATTTATGATGAATGGTTATTTACTTTTATCAATTTATTTAGATTTTCAAATGTTGTAAGAGGTATGTTTCCTCTTTGTGGGTACCTCATTAGTTAAATATCAAGTAATTTAAATTGATTTCCTATCTTAGAATCAATGTAAAGGACATGTTTCTACCTTTCGGTGGGTGTCATATTTAGGCATGAGATGTGTTTAGATCATTTTTGTACTAGTTTTTAGTGTGATTTTTATGTGTTCTTAGTTAATGTTTTGATTGATTTTTGTTTTAAGTTTGTTTAAAGTGTTTGTTTTAGGTTTAAGTGCAAAAACTCCCTTGGAAGATCAAAACAGTGCAAGAAAAAGCATGAATCAAGCAAGATATGGCCAAGCCAAATCAAGCTTGGCCGTGTTCCCTCAAGAAATTCAAGGCAGAGCTTGACACAGCCAGGAGACACGGCCAAGCCACTGGCCGTGTCTTATCCAAGGAGCAAAACAAAGAAACCAAAGCAAAGAAAGAGCAAAAATGAAGAAGCAGAACTTGACACACTCAAGTGACACGGCCAAGCCATTGGCAGTGTCACATGACAAGGCCAGGAGCTTGGTCGTGTCCCATCCCAAGCTCAAAGCAAACAAGGACCAAAGAAAAGAAATAGAAGAGGACACACCCACATCACATGGCCAAGCCACTGGCCATGTCACATGACACGGCCAGGAGCTTGGTCGCATCACCCCTTGAGACAAAAGAAAAGAATGAAAGAAAGAAGCAATGATGGACACAGGTAGCAAGCTTGGCCGTGTCCCAAAGAAAAATGAGAGACACGGCCAAGCCAAAGCAAGCTTGGCCATGTCACCCTTAATAAATTTGAGTTCTTTTGCACGAAGTGGGGGACAAGGCCTTGTGTTTTCCAAAAGAAATACTAAGCAAAGAAAAAGTGTGGAACAAGGTGAAGTGGTGTGAGTTGGAAGGCATGGGTGAGCTTTGAAATAATTAAAAGGAGGAGGAAATGGAAGAGAGGGGGAGTTTTTTTGGGGATACACTATTTGGGCTAGGGAGAGAGTGACACTCTCCTTGGTTCTTCATCTTCAACCTCCATTTCCATCCTCTCCATCTTCTCCATCTTCCATCCACAAGTTCTTTGATATTCTTTGGGATAAATTGGGTTAACAAGCTCTTAAAGGTTGAAGAAGCTTCATTGAAGGATTGGTGACTTGAGTATTGCAAAGGCATAATCAATTGAAGGTTTGGTGACTTGAGAAAGCTCCATTGCATATTGCAAAGGGTGAATCAACCATTGAAGAGGGCTTGAGTTCTTCATCATACATCAAAGTGGAGCTAGGAGGAAGACTAGCAATCCTACTCTTGGCATCTTCACAAGGGGTTTTTCTATTCTCTCTTTTAATCCATTTCAGTATTGTTGTTATTGTATTAATAGAATTGATATTACAATGAACAATTTGTATTTGTTTTATATTGAGTTAAATGTTTGTTCTAAATTGATGATGATAAGCTAAATACCCATGCCTAGGGTTTGTAGTATATTTGATTGAATGCCTTGATTTGATATTTCCATTAATGTACCTTGTTGTTGGTTGATTGTATTGTATTAAATGTTAGGTTGATAGATTAGCTACCTATTAATCTTTGAATATTAGATGAAGGACCGAAAGGTGAAATTCGATATCGGAACTATATAATCAATCACCCTATGAATGAATTAGAAATATAAGTTCTAGGGTTTTCTTAAATTGGTAATGTAAAATAATTGGTTATTGCTATTCATGAATGTGAGAACTAATGAATTGATATTTGACTAATTAACCTTAAGGAACAAATTAATTACAAGGTTATGTTAACGGATAATTGAGAATTGAGCTTTGATTGAATGGACCTATAACCCTAGGAACTTTCCCAATAATGTATTTGATTTTGTACAACCATCACTTTCATTAACCTTACGCACATTAATTTTAGGTTTAAATTATTCTTGCACCATTCCAAACAACAAACTCGCATTTTTAAATTACTTTTCAATCAAGTTATTAAGAACTACACCTTCCTTGAGAGATGACCTTGGGGTGATCACCTTTGCTACAATTACCTCGTATACTTGTGAGTGACACTTTGTAGTAATACTTAATTCGAGCACAACAAGTTTTTGGCGCCGCTGCCGGGTAAGGCTGTTTAAGTAGTGATAGTTTGATTTTTTTTATTTAATTGTTTGTTTGTTTTGTTTGATTTTCTTTCAATTTAATTATTTATTTGTTTTCTTTAAGTTGCTAAGTGCCTTTGTAAAGATGCAGTTTTCAAGGCACGGAGGAGTTTATGATAGGAGTGATGAGTCTGAAATGGCATGGCAATTAGCAGAATTGACGAATCAACTTAAGGTGCTAAATGCAAGAGGAAGAGCACCTATGCCATGCCAAGAGATATGTGCAGCATGTGGCAATGCAGGGCATAGTGCAAATACATGCTCCTTCGATTTTGCACGACACCAAGAATGGCAAGAGGAAGAAGATGACTTTGATAGTTTCCACCAAATGGGTATAAATGACCAATATTCTAATCCTTACAACCCAAGATGGGGAAACCAACCAAATTTTTCTTGGAAAAATCAGCAACACATTCCACCTCAAAATTGTTTTCAAACCTTACCAAAGAAGTTCTTACTCTCAAGAATAATGTTCAAATCAAGATCACCTTAAGAAACCCTCATTGGAGGATAGTTTGAATGCCTTCATTCAAACTAGCTCACAAAATCAAGATCGACTTAAGGAACCCACTTTGGAAAATAGTTTGAATGCCTTCATTCAAATTAGTGCACAAAATCAGAATCAATGAAAGAAATCCACAGTGGAAGATAATATGAATGCTTACCTTCAAATTAGCACACAAAATCAGGAAGGGAGAAATGAGAGGTTTGATTCTTTGGAGGAATCATTGAAGAGGGTCGAAATCCAAGTTGGGCAATTGGCACATCAACTCCAAGCACAGCAAAAGGAGGAATTTCATAGCCAATTGGAGTAAGTCAAGGTAATCACAAATTTGAGGAGTGCACAGGTAATATATAACAAATTTTGTGATTCCTTTGATTTAGGTACTAATCAAGAAGAAAACGGCGAGGAGATACAACCCAACATAGAGGAGCCAAGCCAATCAATGAAGGAGGAGAATTTGGAGGCATCAACCTCACCAAAGTTGTATGAATCTTCCAATCATTATAGACCTCCAAATCCATTTCCATGTAGCTTGAAGGATGAGGAGCAAGGTAAGCAACTTTCTAACATCTATGATATGCACTCCCAAGGATAAAGTGGAAATAAGCTTGAGATGGGTATGCCCTTAGAAGAAGAACATGAAATGCCCAATTTAGAACTTGA
The DNA here is from genome assembly GCA_947685225.1 of Garcia nutans. Taxonomy (NCBI): domain Eukaryota; kingdom Viridiplantae; phylum Streptophyta; class Magnoliopsida; order Malpighiales; family Euphorbiaceae; genus Garcia; species Garcia nutans. The sequence continues at coordinate 9,836,266 of CANTUV010000013.1, forward strand.
GGAGTGTAAGCTAATTTTAGATGTCGAGGTTGTTGAGAGGGGACTTGACATTGTTAAAGTGGATGAAGTGATTCAACCAAACTTGGTTGAACATAAAGAGTCACCAAAAATCATTTCTTCTACTCTTGGTGGTAAGGAAGAGCAAAAATCTGATATGCCCATGTTGCACAAGGACAAAGATTATTACCACATTCCTATTGCACTGGAGGATTACCCTAAGATGACCTTCACATGTTTTCAAATAATGCTATTTAGGCATAGCAATACATCGGGTGTCTTTAGGAGTTGTGTGCTTTCCATTTTATCACACATGGGCTATAATTGCATTATGGGTGGAAGGAGCCCTACACATCGTATATGGAAACGATGGAAATCAGGTTTCATCTAAACTCTTTCTTAGTTTATGCATGCTCACATTGAGGACAATGTGAATCTTTAAGTGTGCTTTTCACTTAACTTACATATTAATACATTATTCTTCAACTTATTTTATAATAATACATGTGCAGCCCATGACTGAGAGGATGATCAACATGCAACATTGAAGTGCGCCCAATGTATGGCAACCCCTATATATTATTCCTTGAAGAGATATTGTCCCAAAGGGACATGTGAAGGTTGCCTCGGGGTGATCCTCCAGTAGTATAGGAACTTGGTAATAATCTTTGTCTTTGTGTAACATGGGCATATCATATTTCTGCTCTTCTTTACTACCAAAAGTAGAATGGATGACTTTTTGGGACTCTTGAAATTCAACCAAGGTTGGTTGAATCACTTTCTCATCTATTTAAATAATGTCAAGTCCCCTCTCAATAACCTCAACATCTAAAATTAGTTTACACTCCTCAAGTTCTAAATTGGGTATGTCATGCTCTTCTTCTAAAGGCATACCCATCTCAAGCTTATTTTCATTATCTCCTTGGGAGTGCATGTCATAGATGTCAAAAAGTTGCATACCTTGCTTCTCATCCTTCAAATTATTTGGAAGTGGATCTAATGGCCTATAAGGATCAGAAGTTTCATGCAACTTGGGTGAGGTTGATGCCTCCAAATTTTCCTCCTTTGTTGATTGGTTTGGCTCCTCCATGTTGGATTGTATCTCCTCGCCATTGTCTTCCTGATTAGTCCCTGCATCAAAGAAATCACAAAAATTGTTATATATTACCTGTTCATTCCTCAAATTTTTGATTACCCTCTTTTTGGTATGCTTGGGGTTGATGTGCCAGCTGCCTAGTTAGAGCGTCCAACCTCTTCTGTGTTTCTTGCAAAGATTCCAACCTCAACTTATCTTCCACTATGTATTGATCTCATTGAAATTTCTTGGTATCTTGAATGAAGGCATTCACTCTCTCCTCCAAAGTAAGTTTCTTATGTTGATCTACATTTTGAGGGCTATTTTGAATGAATGCATTCAATCTTTCCTTCGAAGTGGGTTCCTCAAGGTAATCTTGATTCATCGTGAGTTTTTCAATATAGGCATTTAACTTATCCTCCAATGTGGATTCCTTAAGGTGGTCTTGGTTTGAATATTCTTCTTGAAAGTAAGGACCTCTTTGGTAAGGCTGAAAAAATTATTGAGGTGAAATGTATTGCTGGTTTTCCCAAGAAAATTTTGGTGGCTTTCCCAGCTTGGATTATAAGAATTGGAATATGTGTCATTGCCTCCCATTTGCTAGAAACTTTGGTAGTCATTGCCATTCTTGGTATCGTTCAAAACCAAATGAACATGTATTGGCACTATGTCCTTCATTGCCAAATGCTGCACATACCATGTTAGAATTATAGTCCCTATCATAAACTCCCCCGTGCCTTGAAAACTGCATCTTTACAAAAGGCACTCAGCAATTTAAACAAAAACAAACAAACAAACAAATTCAAACACAACAAATAAATAAATTTACAAAAAACAAACAAACAATTCAAAGAAAAACACACAAACAATTCATAGAAAACGTAAAAACATTCTTGATAAAAAAATAAAACTAAATCAACAGTCTTAATTATATTACTAGTATTGAAACCATTGTCCCCGGCAGCGGTGCCAAAAACTTGGTGCACGTCACGTCTAGTGCTATAGCAATTACCGCAAGTGCACGGGTCGCCCAAGCAATAAAGCAGTGAGTGAGTTATCGTTCCACTGAGGACAAGGCCAAGTACTAGTGCAAATCTTAACTGTTGTTTAGCAAATCAATATTTTTGTGAAGTTTTGTAATTAAAGACAACAAACTTAATGAATTCAAGGAAAGATAAATTGATTGTTGTGTAAAAAGATTTGATGATAAAAATATTATCCAGATATTGAATCTCCCTAGCCACAATTACATCGCATAATAGAGTTGAATTGGCATTCCTCTAACTTAGACTAAAACCTCTCTCGAGTGAATTAATCCCTAATCACTAAGTAGAGTGCTAGAATCTCTTCTCAAACACAATTAAATAGATCTTGCATTAAGAACAAGGAACTATAAACCAAAGGATCTTGTAGGTCTATCTCTAGCACCCCAATCAATCCTCAACCCTTATGAGTAATCAATTCATATCAAGCTTTCTCAAGTCAATAATATGACAATTGTAACCAATCAATAAGCATGCTATCATCAATTGGCAATAATCATTAAGCATCATAAGAGTAAAACAACATCATCAATTAAAATTATCTAGTTACACAAATAAGATAGGGTTCTTCAATATCTAGATAGAGAATGATTTAGTTCATGTTCAATACACTTAATACAACAACAACAACAATAACATTAAAATGAATTAAAAGGAGAAAATAGAAAAACCCCTTTCAATGTAGCTTCTTCAATCTCCAGGAGCTGCCAATGGAAGATGGAGATAGTGGAGAGGATGGAAATGGAGGATGAAGATGAAGAGACAAGGAAAGTGTCACTCCCTCCTTGCTCAAACCGTGTATGCCCAAGCCTCCTCCTCTCAAACCTCTCTTCTCTACATCTGGTCTCTGTTTTCTACCCTTAAAAACTGAAGTCCTCTCTTCTTCCTCCTCTTCTCTTTTTATTTCCCTCCAAAGCTCAAGCCCATGCTTCCAACTCACACCACTCTCCATTGTCTCCCACTTTCCCTTTGTTTAATCTTTCTTTCCATCAATTAGGCAAGCTTTTCTCTTCTTTTATTGCAAAAGCAAAGTCCTTGTCACCCACTTGTCTCCCAATTCGTGCAAAGGAATCAAGGTTTTTATAGGTGACACGGCCAAGCCATGAGAGGCTTGGTCGTGTTTCTTGTTTTTCTTTGGGACATGGCCAAGCTAGTTGGCCATGTCTCTTGCTGCCCCTCTTCCTTCTTTCTTTTCTCTTTTGTTTCATTGGATGACATGGCCAAGCTCCTGGCCGTGTCATGTGACACGGCCAGTGGCTTGGCCATGTCACTTGGGTGTGTCTCCTTCTGTTCTTCATTTTCTTTATTGCTTGGTTCTTTTGCTAGGGATGGGACACGACCAAGCTTGTGGCTGTGTCATGTGACAAGGCCACTGGCTTAGGCATGTCACCTGCCAGTGTCAGCTTATGCCTTCATTTTTCCTTTCTTTCTTGCTCTTCTTTGGTTTTGCTCCATGGGTGAGACACGGCCAGTGACTTGGGCTTGTCACCTGGCTGTGTTAGCTACTACCTTGAAGTTTCTTTGAGGGACACAGCCAAGCTTGCTTTGGCTTGGCCATGTCTTGCTTGATTCATGCTTTTTCTTCATTGTTTTGATCATCCAAGGGAATTTTTCCACTTTAACCTAAAACAAACTTTAAACCAAAATCAAATGAAACATTAACTAAAAACATATAGAAATCCATTCTAAAAATAGGTATAAAATGATCTCATCGCTCTCCCTTATCCCTTCATCATTACCTCCATTTCTATTCTCTCCACCTTCTCCATCTTCCATTGATAATATCTTTGAGGTTCTTTGGGATAAGTTGGGTTAACAAGCTCTTGAAGGATGAAGAAGCTTCATTGAAGGGATTGGTGACTTGAGAAAGCTCCATTCCATCTTCCAAAGGCACAATCAATTGAAGGGTTGGTGACTTGAGAAAGCTCCATCCAACGGTTTGGTGACTTGAGAAAGCTCCATTCCATATTTCAAAAGGGGAATCAACAATTGAAGAGGGCTTGATTTCTTCATCAAATATCAAAGTGGAGCTAGGAGGAAGACTAGTAATCCTACTCTTGGCATCTTCACAAGGGGTTTTTCTATTCTCTCTTTTAATTCATTTCTATTGTTGTTGTTGTATTAAGAGATTGATATTGCAATGAACAATTTGTATTTGTTTTATATTGAGTTTAATGAATGTTTTAAATTGATGATGTTGAGCTAAATACCCATGCCTAGGGTTTGTAGTATATTTGGTTGAATGTCTTGATTTGATATTTACACTGATGTTCCTTGTTGATTGGTTGATTGTATTGCATTAAATTCTAGGTTGATAGATTAGCTACCTATAGATTTTTGAATGTTGGATGATGGACCGAGAGGTGAAATCCGATATTAGAGCTATATAATTGACAACCCTATGAATGAATTAGAAATATAAGTTCTAGGGTTTCATTAATTTGATAATGTGAAATAATTGGTTATTGCTAATTCATGAATGTGAGAACTAATGGATTGGTAATTGACTAATTAACCTTAAGAAACAAATTAATTACAAGGTTATGTTAATTAATAATTGAGAATTGAGCTTTGATTAAATGGACCTAATAACCCTAGGCACCTTCCCAAGAATCGATTTGATCTTGTACACCCATCACACATCAACCCTATGCGTTAATCTTAGGTTTAAATTATTCTCGCACCATTCCAACACAACAAACTTCCGCATTTAAATAATTTGTCAATCAAGCTATTACGAACCACACCTTCTTAGGGAAACTACCTTGGGGCGATGACCTTTGCTACAACTACCTCGTATACTTGCGAGTGACGCTTGTAGTAGTACTTAATTCGAGCATAACAAGTTTTTGGCGCCGCTGCCCAGGAATGCTGTTTAAATAGTGATAGTTTGATTTATTTATTTAATTGTTTGTTTTTTTCTTTGAATTGTTTGTTTGTTTTGTTTGATTTTCTTTTAATTTAATTGTTTATTATTTTCTTTAAGTTTCTAAGTGCCTTTTGTAAATATGCAATTTTCAAGGTACGTAGGGGTTTATGATGATAACCCTGACTCTGAAATGGCATGGCAATTAGCATAATTAATGAACCAACTTAAGATGCTAAATGCAAGAGGAAGAACACCTATGCCTACTCGTGAAGTATGTTTAGCATGTGGCATTGCAGGACATAGTGCAAACATGTGTTCATTTGGTTATGGACAATACCAAGAGAGGCAATAGGAAGAATGTGCCTATGAAAGTTTCCAACAAATGGGTGGAAATGACCCATATCCCAGACCTTATAATTCAAGCTGGGGAAGCCACCCAAATTTTTCTTGGGAAAACCAATAAAAAATTCCACCTCAAAATTTTTTTCAACCTTACCAAAGAAATCCTTACTCTCAAGAACAATATTCAAATCAAGATTACCTTAAAAACCCAACAATTGAAGATAGTTTGAATGCCTTCATTCAAACTAGCGCACAAAATCAAGATAAACTTAAGGAACCCACTTTGGAGGACAGTTTGAATGCCTTCATTAAATCATAATCAATCCAAGAAATCCACAGTGGAAGATGATTTGAATGGTTACCTTCAAATTAGCACACAAAATCAGGAAGGGAGCAATGAGAGGTTTGATTCTTTGGAAGAATCATTGAAGAGGGTGGAAACTAAAGTTGGGCAACTGGCACATCAACTCCAAGCACACCAAGAAGAGGAATTTCCTAGCCAACTGGAGCAAGTCAAGGTAATCACAAATTTGAGGAGTGAACAGGTGATATATAATAGTTTTTGTGATTCCTTTGATGCAGGAACTAATCAAGAAGAAGATGGTGAGGAAATACAACCATACATAGAGGAGTTAATTCAATCAAAGGAGGAGGAGAATTTGAAAGCATCAACTTCCAAAAAATTGCATGAACCTCCAAATCCTTGTATGCCACCAATCCCATTCCCAAGTAGGCTGAATGAAGTGAAACAAGGTATGCAACTTTCTAAACTTTATGACATGCCCTATAGTGAAGATAAGCTTGAGGTAGCCATGACCTTAGGAGTAGAGCCTAATTTTTCCAATTTAGAAATTGAGGAGAGCAATTTACTATTAAATAATGAGATTGTTGAGGGGGAGCTTCAAATTGCTAAAGAGGATGAAGAAGTGGTTCAACCAAACTTGGGCTCCAATTGCATTTTTCTTTGAATTGTTGAACTTAAAAAGACCCCAAGAATTTTTAAAGATGTTTTGGTTGGGGAGTACAATATGCAATAAATTATCATCTCTCCCACTCTTGGTGGTGAGAACGAGCAAAAACCATATTGAACCATGTTGCAAACTGAAAAAGGTTCTTACCACGTCCCTATAGCATTAGAGAATCAAGCTAAGTCAACCCTCACATGTTCTTTTTGGATAATTGCTCTTCCAAGGATGCTACCAAGGTTTTTCAATGCATTGGGCACATTTCAAAGTTGCATGTTGTTCATCCTCTCACACATGGGCTCCAATTGCATTATGGGTGGAAGGTGCCCTACACATTTTATATGAGAATGATGGAAATCAGGCTTCATCTAAACCCTCTCTGTAGTATGCATGCTCACATTGAGGACAATGTAAATCTTTAAGTGTGGGGTGCATTTTGTGTTTTGTGTTTTTACTTTTAATTGCATTTTGTGTTTTTGTGTTTTTACTTTTAAGTTATTTTTGTTTAAGTTAGTTAATGTTTTTCTTGTTTTTCATTGAATAAATGAGTTTTAGAAAGTTCAATTGTTATAAAAATTGTTGATAGATGGCCTTTGAATTTTTGAAGCATGAATTGGAGAATTGAGTAGAATTGGTGCTTATTGTCAATTTTGTTGGTTTTTCCTTGCATTACCATTAACCTAGTGAGGAATTGAGCCATTAACTTATCATTATTGTTGTGGGTGAACATCTTTGATTGATGATTTGCTAGAACTTGCTTCGAAATGCTTTTTAAGACTTCATAAAAATTTTCAATTAGGCATCAAGATGATTAAGGCAATTAGGTGAACCCACTTTGGCTTAAAAAGACCAACCCTATATTCAACCTTAGTTAGCCAATTTTGAGCCTATTTCATTTTCCTTTTCTTTCTTTTTCACAACACCATTAGCTTGAAACTTGTTGTTTAACTCTTACCCTTTCATTAGGTCAAGAGTATTTTAAGAGCGTTTATGATCGAGTGTTGTGTTGAATTAAGTGTGGGGTTAAATTTAGTAGGTTTAAGATTGCAAAGAAAAATAATAAAAAGAAAATTAAAAAAAAGAAAAGAGAAAAAAGAAAAAAAGAAAAAAATATATATAATAATAAGAATAATTATTGTTCTTGTTGAAAGGGTTGGAATGTATCATTGCAAGATGTAATAAGTGAGTTCTCTTGAAAAGCCCTTTAATGTCAAGGGGTAGATGAGAGGAAGGTGTTTTGGGATTGTTGGGTTATGTATATGATTGGGTACTTCATTCTTAAAGTTCTCTTGAACTTAATGATTAAGCTCACATTGCCTAAATGCCTACAAGCTTGGTCGTGTCCCAAAGGAAAATGAGAGACACGACCAAGCTACTCTTGGCTTGGCCGTGTCACACCTAAAATATTTGATTTCTTTTGCACGAAGTGGGGGACAAAGTGGGGAACAAAGCCTTATGTTTTCCAAAAGAAACATTAAACAAAGAAAAAGTGGGGAACAAGGTGAAGTGGTGTGAGTTGGAAGCCATGGGTGTGTATTTTGAATGAATTAAAAGGAGAAGAAGAGGGAAATTGGGAGGAGGTTCTTGGGTTCTTGGAGCCAAATTTTCTGCTACACGTTTGGGAGAGGGAGAGAGTGACACTCTCCCTTATCCCTTCATCTTCACCTCCATTTCCATTCTCTCCACCTTCTCCATCTTCCATTGATAAGATCTTTGAGGTTCTTTGGGATAAGTTGGGTTAACAAGCTCTTGAAGGTTGAAGAAGCTTCATTGAAGGGATTGGTGACTTGAGAAAGCTCCATTTCATCTTCCAAAGGCACAATCAATTGAAGGGTTGGTGACTAGAGAAAGCTCCATCCAAAGGTTTGGTGACTTGAGAAAGCTCCATTCCTACTCTTGGCATCTTCACAAGGGGTTTTTCTATTCTCTCTCTTAATTCATTTCTATTGTTGTTGTTGTATTAAGAGATTGATATTGCAATGAACAATTTGTATTTGTTTTATATTGAGTTGAATGAATGTTATAAATTGATAATGTTGAGCTAAATACCCATGCCTGGGGTTTGTAGTATATTTGGTTGAATGTCTTGATTTGATATTTACATTGATTTTCCTTGTTGATTGGTTGATTGTATTGCATCAAATGCTAGGTTAATAGATTAGCTACCTATTGATCTTTGAATATTGGATGATGGACCGAGAGGTGAAATCCGATATCGAAAATATATAATCGACCACCCTATGAATGAATTAGAAATATAAGTTCTAGGGTTTCATTAATTTGATAATGTGAAATAATTGGTTATTGCTAATTCATGAATGTGAGAACTAATGGATTGGTAATTGACTAATTAACCTTAAGAAACAAATTAATTACAAGGTTATATTAATGGATAATTGAGAATTGATTTTGATTGAATGGACCTATAACCCTAGGCACCTTCCCAAGAATCGATTTGATCTTGTACACCCATCACACATCAACCCTACGCGTTAATCTTAGGTTTAAATTATTCTCGCACCATTCCAACACAACAAACTTTTGCATTTAAATAATTTGTCAATCAAGCTATTACGAACCACACCTTCTTGGAGAAACAACCTTGGGACGATGACCTTTGCTACAACTACCTCGTATACTTACGAGTGACGCTTGTAGTTGTACTTAATTCGAGCGCAACACTGTTGTTTTGGTAACTTTGATTTTTGGGTTTGGATTGAAGAGACAAGAGTTGTGGGTGTTGTGAGTTTGAGTTGTGATATATGGTGGTGTTTGTGTTTGATGTTTGTAATTGAGTTGTTTTAAGGTTTACTCAAGTATTTTTGAGTTGTTGATGGTTTTTGTTGAGCTATTTGTTGTTGATATGGCTATTGGAAGATGATAGTTAGATGTGGCTTTGTTGGTGTCGATTTTAGGGTTTTTGGCCTGACACGCCCAGGACTACGACCTTGTCTTTATGCGTGTCGTTGGTTCTGCTTTCTGGGTTGGTGACACAAGCAGTGACACGCCCATGTCACTGAGCGTGTCACAACTTCTGTGTTGTAGTAGCATTGACACGTCCAGTGACACGCCCATGTCACTAAGCGTGTAATAGCTACTGTGTTGTTGGTTGATTGACACGTCCAGTGACACGCCCATGTCACTAAGCGTGTCATAGCTACTGTGTTGTAGGAGGATTGACACGACCATTGACACGACCATGTCACTGAGCATGTCAAAGCTTCTGTGTTGTGAGCTTAGGGCACTGTCAGGGACACGCCTGTTTTGTTGAGTGTGTCAAGTGTAGAGTTTGCCCTAGATAGTTCTCTTTCTTATTTTCTTCTTGTGTATCTCTAAGTGAGTGTGTATGATCACCTTTGGATTAGGTTTTGAAGAGAGTTGAGCTACCTTTATTTAAGTGTTGAGAGTTATCTTGGAAGATGAGTTGATAGAGTGGTGTTGTTGCTCTTAGAGGTAAGTGCAAACTTTGATTGATTGCATACATTTATATGACATTGGAACTTAACACATTTAGTTGAGAAATGTGTTAAGTTACTTGATACATTTTTGATGAATGAGTTATATGTTATGATATGCATAATGTGAATTATGTTAATGTATTAATGCAGTTGATTATTGTATATGAAAAGAATTGTGGAAATATGTGATATGAGATTTGAAAACATAATTTAACCAATCGATATTGAGATTAAATAGAAGAATGATAAAAGATGATATATTAGGGCAATGAGCCTAATTTGATTATGAGAAATAAAATGAAAAATGAATTGTGAAAGAAATTGATAATGAGATAAATGAATTAATTGTGTGCCTAGTATGTTATTCAATTTTCAGAGTTCTGGGTTTGGTGGCATGCCTATGAATCGCTGGGAAGGTGAAAAGACCGGGTCGTAAGTCGAGCCCAGCTGAAAAATGTGAAATGTGATGTTTTTGAGGTGAAAAGACCGGGTCGTAAGCCTCAAAAACTGTAACAGTCTAGCCGGGTTGAGGACCAAGATACTGGGGCCCTAGGGTCTATCCGGGTTGAGGTCCAAGAGACTGGGTCTGTTACATTATCCATGGATATATATATATATATATCGCCTACGGGCTTGATAAATGTGATTATAGACCAAAGCAGTAGCTCTGAACTTTGAATAGCATATTAGATCCTTTTTGGGCCCATGTTTGTCTTTGCTTTAATGTGAATTATGAAATGTGATGCAAATGATTAATATGTTGAGATATAATGCAATGAGTTGATATATTCATATATATTGTGCATGAGCATCGCATGGATCTATATTGAATCAATGTTTGTACCACTAAGCTTTCAACTTAGAGCGATTGTGGTTCATCGCGCAGGTGACAGGGTAGATCCGGTTGTGCCGGAGAGCTCATCTAGACCAAGTAGAGTCTAGGCTTGAGTTTGTGAGAGCAGTGTTGAGTTGTGGACATCAAGAACAGAGATGAACTGCCAGCATGTATAAACTTCATATTTTTGTACTTATTGATTTTGATGTAAACATACGTATTTTTAGCTACTAATTAACAAATATTTTGAACAGACTGTTTTAGATAAGCTTTTAGGTACTAATGATGCTTATATGTTTAAGTTTAAAGTTTGGTTTGTTTAAAATGAACTGTGGCACCCCTTTATCCGGTATACGTATATCGCGTGTTGTGTGGGTGTATGCGGTGTGCTTATATGGGGTACGGGGGGTGTTACAACTATTTTGGGATCAGAGCCAGGTTTGAAATTCTCAACCTAGGTGAATTGTAAGAAAAAGAAATTTTTTATTTTAAAATATGATTTTTAAATAATATACATGCATTGGCACTGGCAGTTTCTGATATTTGATGGGGTATTCTACTGTGTTTTCAGATATAGATAGTGATGGCATCTCAGTCACGTCAGTCTGTAGAAGGTAGTGCTGAGAGTGTAGCTCCTGTTGAGGGTAGAGATGGAACTAGGGTTCAGTTAACTGGTGAGGCACCTGCCCTTGTGCCTGAGAGACCTGCTGCTGATGAGATTCCGCCGGTTTGGTTACGGCATATGGTAGATTTATTGAAGCAGGCTCCAGTGCAGCAGCCGCCGCCGCCACTGCCACCTGTAGACCCTTAATTTTTTACCCAATCCGGTCTAATATGTTTTATTTAGTCTAAAATAATTTTTGTTGTCTAATTGGTCCAAAATAATTTTAATTAAATAGTTTTTGCTTTATTATCTAATTTTTATAAATAAAAAATAAAAATAAACAAATAAAAGTCAAAAAATAAAAATAAAAATAAAAAATCAGAGTCGGAAAAATCGGCGACGAAAAAATCATCGCTCGAGCCCGTGGGCATTTCGCCCGTAGCCCGCCCCTGCCGCAGATTTCTGCGTCAGAATTTTTTTCGCCAGTGCATTTTTTCCTGAGGCAATTTTTTTCGGCAGCGCAATTTTTCCGACTCAAATTTTTTGAAACCTAATTTAATTAGGTTTCGATTTCTTTTTTTATTAATATCACTTGCCGTAACTAATTAGGAATAAACAACATCAAACCACTATAAATAAGGACTAAAGGCAATGAAAGAAGAGAGACCGAAAACCAACAGGGACTTGAAAATTTGAAACCAATTCAAGGAAGGAAAAGGAGCAATTCAATTCAATTTTTTTCTGGAACAGTTGGGACATGATTTAAGCAATTCAAAGGCAACAATTGTCTTTGTTCTTGTTCATCCAAGAAGAATTATTTTTGGAGAATCAACAAAGGAGGTATGAGATTCTAATTTTTGTTTTATTTTTCAAAGCAACATAATCTATGAAATTTTATTTTTCAAATAAAAAACCTTAGAACTTTAATTTAGTTTTTCCAAAAGTTAAAAACACTAAAACATTACCTTATTTTCCAAAAAGACTTAAAATTGTTATTTTTTCTTCTTAAAAATCTTAAAACTCTAATTAAACATCTTTTTCAACAAAACCAAAATTTGATTCTGTTTCTTTCAAAATTTTAAACTAGGTTCTATTTCATTCAAAAAACCTTAAAAACATCTTTTCTATTTATAAGAATTTCAATCCGTTTGTTTAAATTCATAAAACTTCATGAAATCATCAAATTGTCTTTCTAAACTCTAATTCAAATTCATTACCCGAGACCCTAATTCTAAATCATAAAATTCAAAATTCAACTTTTAAACCTAAAATAGTAAACCCTAACCCTTTAAATCTTTAAACCCTAATTTTTCTAAGCTCTAGTCCTTTAAAACATTAAAAACCATAAAAACATAAATCTTTTAAATTTTACACAATAGCTTAAAATCATCATTTAAAACCACAAATCAAAAGTATTTTAAAGTGTCTAAAACCCTAGTTTCATGATTTCACCCTTCAAATATTAATTTAGTTAATCAAAAAGTCTTACCAACCTTTTAAAACATAAAACCCTAATCTATTTTAATTCCATATGAAGTCACAGTGGCTATAATTGGACTTTTATTTACTTAATTTATTTCCATATTTGATTATGCTTTGATTTATTTTACATGCTTTAATTTATTTAAGTTCAATGCTTGGCTTATTAAATTTATCATGGATGGATGTTTACTTTCTATTTAATATCTTTGATGAATGATTTATTTACGATGAATGATTATTTACTTTTATCAACTTATTTAGGTTTCTAAATGTTGTAAGAGGTATGTTTCCACTTGGTGGGTACCTCATTAGTTAAATATCATGTAATTTAATTTGCTTTTCTATTTTAGAACCAATGTGTAGGGCATGTTTCTACCTTTCGGTGGGTGTCCTATTTAGGCATGTGATGTAAGGACATGTTTCCATCTTCGGATGGGTGTCCATTTATTTGTTTTGCTTAGACCTTGCTTTAATTTTAATATATTGATGCTTTCTTTTAATTATTGTGTATAATATGGATAATATTATTATACTTAAGAATTTTATAATATTAAGACCTGTAAAGGAGGCCGGTTCCAATGAACTGGGCATTGTGGGGGTGTTGTTCCATTTCTCACCTTTCCCACATATACCTATCTTTCCGAACCCATTAAAGGGTTGGGGATTCCTTAGGAATTGAGTCATCCACCACTTTCTTTTTTCCTGGCCCGTCCGGGTGGTGACTCCATTTTCTCCGGAATTAGGTCCGCGTTCTCTAAGGCCCCGAGCCTAAACAGTGCCAAAGTTGCAAGAACCATTCCACCGAGAGTGGGGGCAAAAATCTCCACTCACAGTGGCGACTCCACTGGGGTTAAGAGAAGTTGATTCCGTTGGTCTTTATATTATTCTATTCTTTCTTATAATGATATTATCCACTGCATCATATTAGATTGCATTATGTGCGTGATTTAGGGCGCCCGTGTTATCCGTGTTATGTTATGTAAGGGATACTATACTTTCACTCAAGGTATGGATATCGAGCATGGCATAACCACTCATAGCCTCGTACCATTCGATATATACTTGCTATGGGAACCTAAACCTTTTTACCCAAAGACTAAAGCTCATGTAATTGGCCTAGTTACTTTCTTTAGGTTTTACCCCCAAATGCATGTTGTTTGACTATGGTTAGTTTATCTTAGTTTAAATCATGGCTTATTTGGTTTGCTCTTTTTCTAATATGACCTAAGTACATTATAAGCTCAAAATAAATTTATCTTTAAAATCCAAAAGACCAAAGCTATTTTTAAATTTTTTTCAAGATGGTCTTTGGACATAAGACTTTTCTAAAAACAAATCAAAAATTCTTTGGCCCATGGCCCAAATACTAAGCCCAAAATCTATTTTTCTAAAATCTTTTACAATGGGCTTAGAAACAAAACTATTTTCACCCAACCATTTTTTACAAAGAGCTTGCAAAAATATTTAGGTCAATTATGAAATAACAAAAATCAATTGTGGGCCTAGTTTACACTAAGAACAAATTAACCATGGGCTTGCTTTTGGCATGAATCATTAGTTACCTTTTTTCAAGTGAGAAATCTATTTATAATAAACCTCTTAATTTCGTTTTAATCCAATATATCATAAAAGCTACTATAGTTGGTTGAATGGATTAAAACCTAATTAATGGGAATTATCATGGATGGATTTCCATTTTCAAAAATATAACTATTGGTTGAAACGTCTAAGGGATATATTAAGAAAAAAAGTACCCCATGTTGGTATTTTGTTAACCATATACCTAGGAAAAGAGACTCGCCATTCGTGTATGGATGTTATAAGGTTGGAAGGAGCGTCCAAATTATCCTTATTTGTTGATTTTTTGTGCATACATGCATACATTTGCATCTCATATCATTGATCCTCTCTGGCTCACAGCCCTGGATTACGATAGTTCTAAAGCTTACAACAATCCAACCTACGCCGAAGATGAAGTATCTAGCAACGACTCAATCACTTGCTCACCTAAAACAATGGAGCCCAAACAAATTCAAAGGATGGTGGATAAGGCCCTCAATGCCAAGATGGAAGAAATCAAAGAGGCCCTAGCTGAGACCATGAAGACCCAATTGACTACAATCTTAGAGAACCATGCCAAGACATCTGCTAGCATTAAGAAACCAAAGGACAAAGGGAAGACCAAAGTTAGTGAAGTGGTTTTTGATGATGAAAAGGTGATCATTGATGATGATGATGATTGGGCTCAATACTACCAAGATGTTCAAGAAAAGAGGAAAGAACCAAAGGTTGGTAAGAAAGCAACTATTGAAAAGACCGAGACATCCGATGTTAAAAAGATGATTGCTGATTTAGAAAAGAAATCTGAGAAGAAGCTGAAAACCAAAGAGATGTCTGAGATCGACAAACTGTTTGAGCAAGATGATGAGGTCCCTTATAAGTTCAAGATGCCTTCCTTTGCTAAGTACAATGGCACCAAAAATCCTCATCTTCATGTGAAGCAGTATATCATTGCCATGCAGTCTGTCTGAGCTACTAAGGCTCAAACCCTAAGGTACTTTATGCTCTTATTGGACCCTATTGTCCAAAACTGGTTCAATATCTTAGATGATGGAACACAAAAGAGTTGGGATCTACTTTACAAAGCCTTCATCCAACAATATGGGTATAATGTTGAGTTAGAAGTTACCTTGATGGAAGTGGAGTCCATTAGGCAAAGGCCGAACGAGAATTTTGTGGACTATGTGAAAAGGTGGAGAAACAAGGCCGCTTTACTCAAGAAGAGGCCCGATGAATCTGATCAAATAAGGATGATTGTGAGAGGGGTGTTGCCTAGTCTTTGTGAGAGGATGTCTCATACACTCATCCGTGATTTCAAAGACCTTCTTCAAGCTGGTTTGAAAATTGAAGAATGGGAAAGGGAGAAGAGTCTCTTTGCAATAAAAAGGAATGAGAAAGGGAGCTATCAACCTGGTAGCCAAAGTATGCAAAAGACCGTCGGTGTTAATGCTACTAACAAAGGAATAAGGAGACAATTTTCAGAATTGGGAAAACCGATGTCTTGGGTTCTCAACAAGCTTCAAAGAAAAGGACTGCTACAACCCTTAAATCCTCGTCCTTTGCCTAACCCTCTCCCACCTAACTTTGACACCAAAGCATTTTGTCAATTCCACCAAACGCAAGGACATGACACGGATAGATGTGTAATGTTGAGATATGAGATCCAAAACCTAATTGATAATGGGAAGCTACCCGAGCCCAATAAGCCAAACACCAAAGACAACCCATTACCAAAATTCAATAGGGTATCACCACCAACAACCTTCATGATTGGAGGAGGTTTGCATGAGGACTTTATCATGTCTTCCTTTCAAGATATGGATGAAAAAGCAACCAAAGAAGAAGAGGCATTTATCAAAATTGATCAAGTTATGATGGGTGGAGAAGTAGCAATTTGTGTTGTCAACGGGTTTTGGAATTCAAGTGATAGTGATGATGATATTATACCCAAGATGGAGGAGTGGACTTGGTCTGAGCCCGAAGAAGATGAGGTGATGAATACTAGATCCGGTAAGCCTTATGCAAGGCCACCACCTAAGGAGATAGAAACTAATAAGGGGAAGGAAGTTGAAGTAGAAGAAGATGATGCTGTGCTCAAGCAATTGAAAAGAACCCAAGCAAGTGTTAGCATTTGGGACTTGTTAGCTAGTTCTAAAAAGCACCGAGAAACTATTGCCAAAGCCTTAGCTAGCATGCCAATTTCTACCTCCACAACAACAGAGGAGTTTATCAACTTCATAAAAATTGGGGAAGTAATGAAATGTGAAGAGGTCCAAGAAAAGGGTGAAGTTAGTATGGGAGCAGTTTCTTTTTCAGATGCGGACTTACCGGAGGAGGGGAGAGGCCACATCTGCCCTCTCTTTATCAAAATAGAAGTCAAGGGGAAGAGGACTCCATGTGTAATGGTCGATGATGGGTCCACCATAAATGTTTGTCCACTTAAGATACTGCCAAAGCTAGCCATGTCAACAAGAGATCTAAACCCAACCGAGGTGACAATTCGTGCTTATGACAACACTAAGAGGCATGCCGAAGGGACTTTCAAAGCGGCTGTCAAGGTTGGTCCAATTGAATCTATTGTTGAGTTTGTTGTTTTAGACATACCAGTTACCTTTGCCTTACTCTTGGGATGACCATGGTTTCACCCTCTTGGTGGAGTTCCTTCCACCCTTCATCAAAAGATCAAATTCCCCAATGGAAACGAGACAGTGGTCATTGTAGCTGAAGATAATGAGATTGTTAACGCTCTAATGGTTGAGAGGGCTCTCAATGGTTTTCAAGTGGCTGCGACTCCAAAGTTTTGAATATGATGAAGAACATGAACTACCTTCCCGGAGCTGGTCTTGGAAAGGGAAAGGCCGGTTTGACAAAGTTGCCAGATTTTAGGACTCAAACTTCCAAGAAGGGGTTAGGATATGATGAAGATAATGATGTCCAGCCAAAGAAGAATGAGAAGATGAGCTTCCCACCACTTGAAGAGATCTTTGTCAAAGCCCCAGTTATGGGACCACTCCAAGGAAGGCCTGAGCCAATCACGTTCATGGGTAAGTTAATTCCAGGTTTTGAAATTTTTGTAGATGTTGCTGAGTTAGTGGAGCAAGTGAAGAAAGAACTCACCCTGTCAACCAACAAAGAACCCAATCCAAAAGAGAAGAATGAAGCTGCCCTGAAAGCCAAGAAGACTCCGGAAGAGATTGCTGCCCTGGTTGAAGAAATGTTTGAAGACATCCTGCTTTATGATTATGAGAAGAATGATTTTGATTTTGATTTTAATTTGTCTGCTTTGTATGAGGATGATGATGTTTTCTTTTCCAAAATGAATGCAATAAAGTATAATTTTGCTTACTTGTGTGATGTTTCTCCTGATGGTTGCATACATTCAAATAGCAGTTACATCAACATCTTTAATATTAATTCTATTAACACACAATCATTAAATTTGGGAACAACTAAAAATCCTAAAAACATTAGCATAGCATCCGACTTTACTCCTGATGAGAGAGAGAGATTTGAAAAAATATTTAAAAAATATAAAGAAGTGTTTGCTTGGTCTTATGAGGATATGCCTGGGATATATTGAGACATAGCCAAGCATCATATTCCTACTTACACTCACATCAAACTTGTCAAATAAAAGCTTAGGCGATTAAGACCTGAGTGGGCTGAATTGGTTAAAGAAGAGGTCACTAAGCAAATACAAGTGAAGTTCCTTGAAGTAATAGAATGCCCAGATTGGTTAGCCAACATAGTGCTCGTGCCAAAGAAAGATGGAAGGATAAGGGTCTGCATTGACTATAGAGATTTAAACAAGGCTTCCCCTAAGGATGATTTTCCTTTACTTCATATAGATGTCCTCATTTATAGTGCAGCCTCTAGTGTGCTACACTCATTTGTAGATGGATTTTTCGGATACAATCAAGTGTTAATGGCAGCCAAAACTGCCTTCATTACTATATGGGGTATATTTTGTTATAGGGTGATGCCTTTCGGCTTAAAGAATACTGGAGCAACCTACCAAAGGATGGCCACCACACTATTTCATTACATGATGCACAAAGAAGTTGAAGTATATGTTGATGATATGATGGTTAAGTCAGATACAATGGAGCAACACTTCCAAAATTTGGAATTATTCTTTGATAGAGCTTTGAAATATAAGCTAAGATTAAACCCGAAGAAGTGTGTATTCGGTGTTACCTCAGGTAAATCTTTGGGACATGTAATTGGTCCGAATGGCATTGAGATAGACCCTGACAAAGTCAAAGCAATCAGGGATATGCCAGCCCCAAAGACGGAGAGAGAAGTTTGGGGATTCATTGGTAAACTGCAGTACATTAGCAGATTTATAGCAAAGCTCACAACAATTGTGAGCCTATCTTCAAATTGCTAAGAAAGAATCAGCCGGTCATATGGAACGAAGAATGTCAAAAGGCCTTTGACCGAATAAAAGAGTTGATCCAAGAAAGGATCCCTTGAAGCTAGCAAGTGGACCAATCACTAGGAGCAAGGAAAAGAGATATCAAGCTATTATGGGTTTGCATATTCAAGAAGAGATTTCCAAAGAGCTTCAAGAATTATCATTCAAGAAGATGGAGATAGAGCTTGAAGAAGGCACACCAAAGCTGATTATGATGCTTAGTGTGGAAGCTAAAGGCTAGCTAAAGAAAGGTCCAACGTGCAAGAAAGGTCCATGGGGGTTCATATAAAGCCTTGGGAAGTAATTTAAGGCCCATGGACAGCCCAAGTAGTGTGGAGCGTTTCTTATGTTGAAGGGATTAGTTTGGTTGTTTCCATACTTTATATTTTCCTTAGTGGATTAGGATTTTGTTTCCATACTTTATATTTTCCTTAGTGGATTAGGATTTTGTTTCCATACTTAATGTTTTCCTTATTCAATTAGGAATGTTTTAGTCTTAATTTTCCATATGCAATTATAAATTTTGTAACCCTTATTTAAGGGCACTATTAGGCCGAATTTGAGACAACAACAATTAATAAAAATTTTCGAATTCTTCTACAAGTTCTTGTGAATTTTTGTGTGAGAGAGATTAGAGTGGATTCTTTAATTTTTTCTTTGCATCAAGAATTAGGTTTACTTATCAACAAGAGTTGTGGCGTTTTCCTTCTTCTTACCAACTAAATCCTTCAATCATAGTGAGTTCGCGTCTCTTTATAGGCGTTGGGTTCCTTAGGAGGTGATTATCAAGTTTCAAGGAGTTCTCTATCATTGTTATACGTTGGGTTTGCTACCATTATTGCTAAGGGTCCGCGTCAAGAGTATTTGTTGAATTCACCTGTTTTGAAACCACCTAAACCCG
Source organism: Garcia nutans (assembly GCA_947685225.1). Lineage (NCBI taxonomy): Eukaryota > Viridiplantae > Streptophyta > Magnoliopsida > Malpighiales > Euphorbiaceae > Garcia > Garcia nutans. The sequence goes on from CANTUV010000013.1 coordinate 9,855,814, forward strand.
GCAAACCTCTATTACTATACCTAGTAGTAGAAGAAGAGTCGATAGGAGCCATGCTAGCCCAAGCAGATGAGTCGGGGATTGAGCATGCCGTTTACTATTTGAGTAGAAAGCTCTTACCTTATGAAATTAAGTATAGTATCATTGAAAAGACATGTATACCCGTGGTTTGGTCTTCTAAGAAGTTGCAGCATTACTTTCAATCATATAGTTTGCAAGCAATTTTCAGGTTGGACCCAATGAAATACTTAAGGGAGACACCCTCTTTGATTGGGAAATATGGTCGATGGTTGATAATATTAGAAGAATTTGAGATTGAGTATGTAACCAGGAAAACAATCAAAGGTAGAGTGGTGGCAGAATTCCTGGCTCAACAACCATTATCATAAAGTGAAGAGGTAATCATGGAATTTCCAGATGAACATTTAGAAGTAATTGAAGTACAAGGGTGGAAAATGTATTTTGATGGAGCAATAAACAGGAAAGGAGCAGGTTTGGGAGTTATGCTAGAATCGCCCGAAGGGGAACTCATCCCTTTAGCCAATAAATTGAAATTTAGGGCAACCAATAATATGGTGGAGTATGAAGCGTGTATTTTCGGTTTGGAAACCCTAATGATTATGAAGGTGGATAAGGTGGAAGTTTATGGCAATTCATTGCTAGTAGTATCCCAAGTAAATGGAGAGTGGGAGTTGAAAGAGGAAAAATTAAAACCATACCACCGTTATTTGACCATGATGAAGAAGAATTTTAAGTAGTGTAGGTTTATACACTGACAAAAGAAGAAAATCCGATGGCTGATGCCCTGGCCACATTGGCTTCGGTATGGGAAAATCCTGCCAGCCTATTCCTTAAGCCTCTAATCTTGACCAGTTCATCAACTCCTTGCTAAGAATATGAGACAATTATGGAAGTTGATACAGACCATGATGCATGGTATGATACTATAAGGCGATTTTTGAAGGAGAGAGAATACCCGCCAGGGGCAACAAAGAAAGAGAGAAGAGCCATAAGGAGGTGGTCATTGCAATACATCACCTTCCATGGAGAATTATATTAAAGATGGCCTGATGGAGTGCATTTGAGATGTTTAAGAAAGCCTGAAGTGGAGCGCATCATGTCAGAAATACATGCGGGAAGATGCGGTCCGCACATGAATGGTTTGGCCCTAGTTAAGGTGATTATTCGACAAGGTTACTATTGGTTGACCATGGAGAGAGACTGTATTGAGTTTGTCAAGAAGTGCCAACAATGTCAGATGTATGGTAACTTGAATCATATGCCTCCTGAAGAACTGCATTCAATGTCTTCACCTTGGCCATTTGCCTCCTAGGGCATCGACATTATAGGAGAGTACATCCGACAGCCTCAAACGGTCACCGTTTCATTATAGTAGTAGTTGATTATTTTTCAAAATGGGTCGAAGCCAAATCCTTCAACAAGCTAGGTGCAAGTCAAACGGCTAGGTTTATCAAAAAGAATCTCATCTGCAGACATAGGGTCCCGCACAGTGTGATATCAGACAATGGGGTACAGTTTCAAGGAGCAGTTAAGGATTTATTCTCCAACTACCAAATCCATCATCATCGATCCTCTCCTTATAGACTAAAGGCTAATGGTGCCGTGGAAGCAACAAATAAGTCAATTGAGCAAATTCTGTCCAAGATGACCAAGACTTATAAGGACTGGTCGAAAATGCTTCCCTTTGCTTTATGGGGATATAGGACAAGTGTGCGAACACCTACTGGGATGACACCGTTCTCTTTGGTTTATGGGATGGAAGCAGTATTGCCAATTGAAATTGAGATCAAGTCACTAAGAGTAGTCTTGGAAGATGAATTGCCTGAAACAGAATGGGTAGCAAGCAGATACACTCAGTTAGCTCTACTAGAAGAGAGAAGGTTAAAGGCACTATATCATCACCAACTGTATCAAAAGAAGATAGCTCGGGCTTACAATAAAAGGGTTAAGGTCAGAAAATTCAGAGTTGGGGATTTGGTGTTGAAGCAATGCAAGCCTATTGTATCTGATCCAAGAGGGAAGTTTAGACCTAGCTAAGAGGGGCCATATGTTGTGAAACAAGTCATGAACAAAGGTGCAGTGAAGTTATCAGACATGGATGGGAACGAATTTAGTGAGCCAGTAAACATTGATAGGTTGAAGAGGTTTTATGTATGATAGAAAAAAAAAAGAAGCTTGATAGGTTGAAAACTCAAAAAGGGAAGCCTAGGCAAAAGTTAGAGCAGTCCGCTAGTTCCGAAAACCTGAAAGGGCGGGCTAGGTAACAATTAGGGCTAAATGAGAGAAAATCGTCAATTAGAAAACCCGAATTGGCTAATTGGCAATAAGAGTGATCTTGTGTATGCTGGCTTTTTGTTTGGTTGTTCCCCAATTTAATAAAACAGAATTAATGATTAAAATTGTTCTATGTGCACTATTATAAGTATTTGACCAGATATGGATGAAACAAATAATCATAAATGCAAAAGGTGATGACAAATAATAAATGGAAAAGAAGCATCTTTTATTACTTTAGTTATTTTTTCATCCTAACAAAACACTTTTTGAATTGACAAATGTAAAAGCTATGGCAATCGATAAGTGTAACATGCAGGCCAGCTTTGCCTTAGCTGATCCAACTAGGCTTCAGTCAAGCAAGGCATGTCTAGGTCAGGAGCAAAGTCAGAATCACGAGGCTCAGCTCCATACTGACGCCCAAGTCGGCGAGGATCATAGCATGTACCTTGACGAAGAGCAGCAAGAGGAATGTAGATCAAGTATGCCCTCATGGTGATACCAGAAATCTTCCACTAAGGTACCAACCAACAGATATTGACTTCAGAGCGTGAGTGGATCTAGTCAGCTTATGAAGAAGTAGGATGGAGTAGCTTCCTAGCAGAATGATGATGTGGCAGGTATCTGGCAAAATCCATGGAGGGAGTATCAAGCAAATAAAGATGCTCATGAAGCCAAATCTGTGAAGAAAGAATTAAATTTAAAAAAAAAAGAAGAAAGTCCGCTAAGTTGAAAACCCACAAGGGTAGCTTAGGCAAAAATTAGGACAGCTCGCTAGTTCTGAAAACCCGCATGGGCAGACTAGGCAAAAGTTAGAGCAATAAAAAAAAGAGAAAACCTAAATTGAAAACCCGAAAGGGCAGTTTAGGTAATTACCTGAAGCAGCAACGAACTCCCAGTCAGTCTCTTTGACAATCCTGATTTAAATCGGTTTAATCCAACTAATGTCTCTGCTAAAATCACAGGTACCGGCGATAAGCCTCCTTCCATTTGGTCCATAATATCCAATACTCATGGGTCAATATCACCATCAGAAGAAACAAGTAAGAATTGGCCGAGCAGGCAAAGACAAAGCATGCTACCCCATGCCTTAGTAGGAGCCAAATGAGAGAAACAAAAGTCAATCAAAGGAGCAAGTTGAATTTTTTTCACCTCTCATCAACCGAAGAACTTCGGGTTTTGGAATTTGAAATAACATCTGCATCTTCTATTGAGTCTTGGAAATCAATGTGGGTAATGGCATTTGTTCATTATTTGGATGTCCAAGGATGGCCTCAAATTCTTCAATCAAGGGACACATTTCAAAGCCATTAATTCTAAATACCCTAGAATCCGTATTCCACAAGGAAGCCACGGCATGTAAGAAGGAGTGGTCCAATTTGACATTTTGAAAACATTTTAAAACATCAAGCTTTGACCATGAAATTTGCTTCCAATGGATGGCATCCGCATTCTTAAATATAATTTTTATTTTCGTTAAATGGTGCTCGGTCATGATTAATGAATAAAGGAGAACCAAAATTGTTAAAAGGGTCTTCACATTGAAAGGGAAAAGAATTTTGGTTTTTGTACTAAAAGGGGCATACAAGGTGATTTATATAGAAGGAAATAAACCTTTTCCAAAAGTGAAATGGAAAAGATGATGGGAAAGGATAAGACCATATGGCATAAGGAGAGGAAGTGGTCACAATTTCTTTTTCCACTTTGGATTTGGTTTAACAAAAGAGGTGGATATTAATTATAAAAAAAAAATTGGCAGTAACGAAAAATATGAAAAAAAATTGCAGTAATGAAAAATAATGAAAAATAATGAAAAAAAAAAAGAAAAAAGGGAAAAGAAGGATTACAGTAAAGAGGAAAATTGTATAGTTTTTATTATTGTACAATGTTTTACGATTGCAACAATGTTTACATATCACTAAGAGGGTGGTGGTAGGTCACCAAATAAAGACTTGAAAAAGTCATCACCTGTTGGAGGAGGGGGCAAATTACTCATCTTGCCTTGGAGTTTTGATTTGTCACAGTCTTCATCAGAAGCAGATGAAAGGATCTCATGTTCATCAGTCTGGGGGCCTCTTGATGAAGAAGCGTCGGGATCCCTCATTCCTTGAAATCAGAAGTCACGGACATTTTGTTCGGATTGATGATAAACTTTTAAAATTAGAAGCCTGCTGATGACTTGCAGCCAACTCTTCTTGAAGTTTCTTATTTTGTTCTTCGAGCATCCGCTATGAGCCAAGAAGGAAAAAGGTAAGAGCATACATAATCATGCATACATATAGCATAAACTATTATGAAATAAAAAACGTACCAGGTAGTTCATATCAATACCCTGTGGATGAGATGGCATATCCGGTGGGCTAGAATGAGCAAACAAAGGGGCAGTGAAAGAAGGTCTAGCCTCATGATCAGACGAGCCAACAGCCTACAACAATCATTAAAGAATCAAAGAAAGGGAAAGCAGTTGCAAGGGAAATGTAGTAAAATTTTACCTGAGAAGTACTAGCCCCGAGATGTAGAACAGACTCTCCTACATCTCTGTGATGCTCCTCCTCATCTCTACCCTCACTTTCATCAGAAATCTCCTGCACACCAACAGGAGATACATCAAAGTGCAAGAGTCTCATTTGAATAAAATGGGCATAATATGGACTCGGTAAATGGAGAAATGACTCGGCATTATAACCATACCGGGCAGACCACCAAGCATCCTCCGGCATCGACATAATATTTAAAGTGTATTCCGGGATTTGCATCGGAAACCTCCGCTGCTTTGGACTGAGAAACCATATATAAACTCTCTCCCCGAGAAACGAGCCACTACACATTGGGCCAGCAATAATTCCGCGAGAATGTTGGAAAGACAGTGCGGCCCTCATCAAAGGAGACCAGTTTGCTCATTCTTCTGGATTCCACCAGGCCAAATTCACCTACAGGATAACATAAGGTAAGTAAAATTTTCACATAAAATTTAAAGCATACTAATGTTATTTTACCTGATCCCAGGTTAAGCAGCTCAACACAAAGGGATGAGTATGCACATGATGAGAGCCGGGAACATCCACATGATCGGACCACCAGTAATTTAATCTCGGATACTCGACTCTCTCTTTGGAAATGCCGGGTACCCTTACGAGGTTGTGTTCATATGCTCATATCTACAATAACAATAAAGATCACATTCATGCAAGAAAAGAGGGAAAAGACATTGGCGGAAAAAAGAATACATCGATAACCACCATCAAGCCGACAAAAGAATTCTTGTTTCGGTAACGCTTCACCCAGCCAGAAGATGGTACCATTCTGAGATAAGAAAGGGCACTCAACACTGACAAGTGAATGGATGATTCAGTGTCGCCTAAAATGGTCGACCCGAGCAGATATAACAAAAATCCTTGAGCATACTGTTCGGCCTTGTTTTTGCCAATCCGACCTTCGTAGTTAATCTAATAACTGCGAATTGGCTCAATTTTTATCTTAAAAGGCCCTTTATATGATGGTTCCATACCAATTAATTCTTGAATTTCTTCAAATGTTAAGATTTCATTGGTCAGAGGAACCAGAGCACCATCATATCAAAGGCCGGTTATGGCAATAAAATCAACTGGACCAATTGTCATCTCCCCAATAGGCAAATGAAAAGTGTGAGTTGTATCCAGCCATCGCTCTGCAAGCGCCTGGACTACGCTTCGGTCTATGTGATACTCTTCGGATGGCAATTGTAAGATGAACTGCTCAAAGCCGCAATCTCGGATAATCCACCTTACCCGAGAGGGCACTACATCATACCATTATCGGGCTTTATAAATACACCCTCCGGCCCGGACGACACAACTTTCATGCTAACACAGACCCAGGTAAGTTAATACCAGGTAAAGTACGTGTTATTCTATTTATTTAAATTAATTTATTTTTCACAATAACAAAAAAACAAAAATAATAATAATAAGAGAAAAGATAAAAAATAATAATAAAATAAATATATATATATATAAAGGGAAAAAGTAATTACCTTGCTCTTTTGGTTGGAACTACGATGGAGTGGCATCCCGGCCAGTATATCTAGATTTCCGTCTTCATGATGCCGAATAAACTCCAATAACTCGGCATTCGAATGAGTCCACGACCTCGAAGCATGCATTGTTTTCGAAAAATATATGCTGAAATTGAAAAGAAATTTGAGAGAATTACAAAATTAAAATTGAAATTATGTAATGAAATGAAGAATTGATGGCCTTTTATAGAGGAACGACAAGCAAAAGAAAACAAATTCAAGACTATTCACGAATAGTAAATTTTACTATTCATGAATAGTAAATTTAACTATTCATAAATAGCAAAAATTTCTATTTATGAAAAGAATTACTATTGATAAATAGTAAATATTACTATTTATAAATAGTATTACTATTGATGAATAGTAAATATTACTATTCTTAAATAGTATTACTATTGACGAATAGTAAAATTACTTTTTCCGATAGTAAATACTATTTGATACTATTTGTGAATAGTAAATTTGCTATTTATGAATAGTAAATAGTGCATGAACAGTGACTGCACAGTAAATTCATTTATTCATTTTAATCATTCAAATAATTGCAGGTATATAAATATTTTTACACCCAGGGGGCAATAAGAAGACACATGTCTAAAAATTAGCCAAACTTTTATTTTTATTTTTATTAGCTCTGGTCCAGAACCAAAATTTTTTTTTAGGTCCAGAACCTAGAATCATCCTTGAGTCCAGAACTCGAACCGAGTCTAGAATCCAAATTTTTCTTTAGGTCCAGAACCTAGAATCATCCTTGAGTCCAGAACTCGAACCAAGTCCAAAACCCAAAATTTTCCTTAAGTCGAGAACCTAGAATTATCCTTGAGTCCAGAACTCAAACCGGGTCATGAACCCAAATTTTTCTTAGGTCCAGAATCTAGAATCATCTACTGAGTCCAGAACTCAAACCGGGTCCAGAACCCAAATTTTTCTTTAGGTTCAGAACCTAGAATCATCTTTGAGTCTAGAACTCAAACCGGGTCCAAAACCCAAATTTTTCCTTAGGTCGAGAACCTAGAATTATCCTTGAGTCCAGAACTCGAACTAGGTCCAGAACCCAAATTTTTCATAGGTCCAGAATGTCACATCCGCCCACTGTATTTATGTCTAGCAGTCATGTGCACAGCAAGAGAAAGGATCTGGAGAGGTCATCTCTGATGGCGGATTCCTAGAGAAGGTCGCAGAACTAAAGGGACTTAATTGCAAAAATGCAAAGTTTTAGGGAGGTAACTGTAATTTTAAAAAGTTGTACTAGAGGTTCTTAATAGTCACATAACAGACTCCAAAAATGGAAAGTAGAGAAAAATCGGGTCGCAACGACGTGTAACGATTTTTCCAGGGAACGCCCCGTTAGAGAAAAACAAAGACGTGTAGACTAGGGGCATTTTGGTCATTTTAATTAAAATTTATACATGTATCCAAAGTAGAAAATAAACACACGAGTGCGTAGAGGACATCGAGGGGTTGAATATGAAATGATTGACAGTAGAAACGGAGTCCGGGCAAAACCCGAGCAAAGAAAGGACTTAAAGGGAATTTTGTAAAAAGTCGAGGGCTTATTGGTAATTTTTCAAAATGACTTGGAAACCTAAAATAGACTTTAAAAATAGAAAGTAGAGGTTGAGAGGATCAAAATCATATGTGGTTTGCCTCGTCGAACTGTACGGTTTAAAAGTTACGATCGATTAATCGCTGGAGGGTATTTTGGTCTTTTCACACCCTAGACTATAAAATTTCAGCACAAGGAGGTTGAGGGGCCAAAATATAATTAAAAGAAAGTTCAAGGGCTTGGGTTTTAAATAAATAAAAGAAAGAGACAAATGGACTAATGGAAATATTTTGTCCATTTAAATTCTTTTTCCTTCACTACTACATGGGGTATATTTTGTTATAGGGTAATGCCTTTCGGTTTAAAGAATGCTGGAGCCACTTACCAAAGGATGGCTACCACATTATTTCATGGCATGATGCACAAAGAAGTTGAAGTATATGTTGATGATATGATGGTTAAATACAAGGGACCAACACTTCCAGAATTTAGAATTATTCTTTGATAGAGCTTTGAAGTATAAGCTAAGATTAAACCTGAAGAAGTGTGTATTCGGTGTTACCTCAGGTAAGTTGTTGGGACATGTAATTGGCCCGGATGGCATTGAGATAGATCCTAAAAAAGTCAAAGCAATCAGGGATATGCTGGCCCCTAAGACGAAGAGAGAAGTTCGGGGATTCATTGGTAAACTACAATACATTAGTAGATTTATAGCAAAGCTCACAACAATCTGTGAGCCTATCTTCAAGTTGCTGAGGAAGAATCAGCCGGTCGTATGGAATGAAGAATGTCAAAAGGGCTTTGATTGAATAAAAGAGTATTTGTTGAATCCACCTATTTTGAAACCACCTAAACCTGGCAAACTTCTATTACTATACTTAGCAGTAGAAGAAGAGTCGATAGGAGCCATGCTAGCCCAAGCAGATGAGTCAGGGATTGAGCATGCCATTTACTACTTAAGTAGAAAGCTCCTACCTTATGAAGTTAAGTATAGTATTATTGAAAAGACATGCATAGCTGTGGTTTGGTCTTCTAAGAAGTTGCGGCATTACTTTCAATCATATAGTGTGCAAGCAATTTCCAGGTTGGATCCAATGAAATACTTAAGGGAGACACCCTCTTTAATTGGGAAATATGGTCGATGGTTGATAATATTAGAAGAATTTGAGATCGAGTATGTAACCAGAAAAACAATCAAAGGTAAAGCGGTGGCAGAATTTCTGGCTCAACAACCATTACCAGAAAGTGAAGAGGTAATCTTGCAATTTCCAGATGAACACTTAGAAGCAATTGAAGTACAAGGGTGGAAAATGTATTTTGATGGAGCAGCAAATAGGAAAGGAGCAGGTTTGGGAGTTATACTTGAATCGCTAAGGAGAACTCATCCCTTTAGCCAAAAAGTTGAAATTTAGGGCGACCAATAATATGGTGGAGTACGAAGCTTGTATTTTTGGTTTGGAAAGAGTGGGAGTTGAAAGAAGAAAAATTGAAACCATACCATCATTACCTGACCATGATAAAGAAAAATTTTAAGGAGTGTAGGTTAATACACCTGTCAAGAGAAGAAAATCAAATGGCTAATGCCCTAGCCACATTGGCTTCGGTATGGGAAAATCCTGTTAGCTTATTCTTTAAACCTCTGGTCTTGACCAGTTCATCAACTCCTTGTTATGAATATGAAACAATCATGGAAATTGATACAGACCATGATGCATGATATGATACCATAAGACGTTTTTTGGAAGAAAGAGAATACCCACCGGGGGAAACAAAGAAAGAGAGAAGGGCCGTAAGGCGGTGGTCATTGCAATACACCACATTCCATGGGGAGTTATATCGAAGATGGCCCGATGGGGGTGCATTTGAGATGTTTAAGAAAGCCTAAAGTGGAGCGCATCATGTCAGAAATACATGCGGGAAGTTGCGGTCCGCACATGAGTGGTTTGGCCCTAGTTAAGAAGATTATTCGACAAGGTTACTATTGGTTGACCATGGAGAGAGACTGTATTAAGTTTGTTAAGAAGTGCCAACAATGTCAGATATACGGTAACTTGAATCATATGCCTCCTGAAGAACTGCATTCAATGTCTTCACCCTGGCCCTTTGCCACCTGGGGTATCGACATTATAGGAGAGATACATCCGACAGCTTCAAACGGGCACCGTTTTATTGTGGTAGCAGTTGATTATTTTTCAAAATGGGTCGAAGCCGAATCCTTCAACAAGCTGGGTGCAAGTCAAATGGCTAGGTTTATCGAAAAGAATCTCATCTGCAGATATGGGGTCCCGCACAGTGTGATATCAGACAATGGGGTACAGTTTCAAGGAGCAGTTAAGGATTTATTCTCCTAGTACCAAATCCATCATCACAGATCCTCTCCTTATAGACCAAAGGCTAATGGTGCAGTGGAAGCAACAAACAAGACAATTAAGTAAATTCTATCCAAGATGACCAAGACTTATAGGGACTGGTCAGAAATGCTTCCCTTTGCTTTATGGGGATATAGGACGAGTGTGCGAACACCTACTGGAATGACACCGTTCTCTTTGGTTTATGGGATGGAAGCAGTATTGCCAATTGAGATTGAGATCAAGTCATTGAGAATAGTCTTGGAAGCGGAGCTGTCTGAAACAGAATGGGTAGCAAGCAGATACACTCAGTTAGCTCTATTAGAAGAGAGAAGGCTAAAGGCACTGTATCATCACCAACTGTATCAAAAGAAGATAGCTCGGGCCTACAATAGAAGGGTCAAAATTCAAAGATTCAGGGTTGGGGATTTGGTATTGAAGCAATGTAAGCCTAATGTATCTGACCCAAGAGGGAAGTTTAGACCTAGTTGGGAAGGACCATATGTCATGAAACGGGTCATGAGCAAAGGTGCGGTGAAGTTATCAGACATGGATGGGAATGAATTTAGTGAACCAGTAAACATTGACAGGTTGAAGAGGTTTTATGTATGAAAAAAAAGAGCTCGCTAGGTTGAAAACCCAAAAAAGGGTGACCTAGGCAATAGTTAGAGCAGTCCGCTAGTTTCGAAAACCGAAAAGGGAGGGCTAGGCAACAATTAGGGCTAATGAGAGAAAATCGTCAATTAGAAAACCCGAAAAGGGCTGATTGGCAACAGGAATAATCTCGTGTATGCAAGCTTTATGTTTGGTTGTTCCCTAATTTAATAAAACAGAATTAATGATTAAATTGCTCTTTGTGCACTGTTATGAGTATATGACCAGACACGGATGAAATAAATAATCATAATTGCAAAAGGTGATGACAAATTATCAATGGAAAAGAAGCATCTTTTATTACTTTAGTTATTTTTCATCCTAACAAAATACTTTCTGAATTGACAAATGTAAAATCTATGGCAGTCTATAAGTGCAGCGTGCAGGCTAGCTTTGCCTCAGCCGGTCCAAGCAGGCTTTAGTCAAACAAGGTGTAACACCCCTATATCCCGTATACGTACAAAGCATGCTTATACGATCGTATTATACGTATACTGAATATAGAAATGACACACTTTACAAATACACAAATCTTATTTAAAGTAAAACTAAAAATTTAAGAAATACCAAATAAAGAGAAATGAAAATTTTAAGACACAATAGATAAAAACTTTTGTTTATTACGCAACGGAAGTTACATCCAAAACTTACAAATATGAATACATTAAACCTCCATAATTACAAAATATAAAATATATACATGATTGGCAGCTTGACTCTCTGATCTTTAAGCTTTAATCCAACTCTTCACAATCAAAACAACCTCAACTAGGTCTAGAGGAATTCTCCGTCTCAACTCTATCACCTCTATCACCTGCGCGATGAATCATAATCGCGTTGAGCCAATAACTCAGTAGTACAAACCATAATGCTATTATGCTTAATCAATAACAATGATATACAATCAAACAATAAAGATCATACTCAATATACAATATTTCATGAGTATTACATTATTTCATCATATTACAACATCATTCATAACATCAACATAACATAGACACCTATGGGCCCAACAAGTGTTTAATACGATATTCAGAATTCAGAGTTACTGCTTTGGTTCATAATCACAATAATCAAGCCCGTAGGCAACATATATATATGTCTCTATCCATGGATAGTGTAACAGACCCAGTCTCTTGGACCATCAACTCAACAAATAGAGGAGATCCTCAACCCGGCAAGACTGTTACCAATCATATATCTCATAATCACAATTCTCATAATGTAACAGACCCAGTCTCTTGGACCTCAATTCAACTCAAATTGAAGAGATCCTCAACCCGGCAAGACTGTTACTATTCATAATTTCATAGGCATGCCACCCAAATCCAGAACTCTGAAACTGAATAACATATTAAACATACAAGTATATCATTATTCTCTTTCTCAATTTGTATCTCAATATCAAATAGGCAATCATGCCTCAACACTTTCATTTGTATAACCATAGCCACTCACAATGGCTTCTCATAACATTTGAATCATCATGTCTCAATTCACAATATAATACATCATCTTTCACATATTCATAATCAATTACATTGAACATAATCATATATGCATACATGTCTCAATTATCTCATTAAACATTATACATATAGTACATTTCACAAGATTCACAATGTGCAAAACATAACATTATTCATATATAACAATAATGTCATATCAAGTGAATGTATGCAACAATGCAAGGTTTGTACTTACCTCAATAACAATTCACAAAACTCTAAACACTTCCTTTCCAAGATTCTTTTATTCTTAGATCAATGATAAATCACTTTCTTCAAGACCTAATCCAAAAATAATAACATACACTTGCTTAGGGATACACATGAGATAATCAAATTAAGAGTTAACTAGGGCAAACCCTAAACATGACACGCTCAAACACACGGGCGTGTCCCTGACCGTGCCCTAACTCCACAACACAGAAGCTTTTACACTCTCAGAACCACGGGCGTGTCACTGGGCGTGTAATACATTCTGCCTATCTGAAAAATATCAACACGTCCAACAACTTGAGCGTGCTCATGGCCGTGTAAACTCTCCAATCTCACAGTAGCTATGACACGCTCAATAACACGGACGTGTTACTGGTCATGTCAAACCTACTGCCTCCAACACAATTGACATGCCTAAAACTCTGGACGTGCTCCCGGGCGTGTCAGGCCAAAAACTCAGATTCCGGCCAAAACCACAAAACACCCATCAAAACACTTCTTTTCACCAACATCCACTTCAAACAAACTTAACAAAACATACCCAAAAACCATCTTAAACTTACAAAAACACCAAAACAACTCCACATCTATAACAAACACAAATCACAAATACCATCACAAAACTCTAAACACAAATACAACACCATCTCTTCCAACCAACTTACTCTTTTCTTCAATCCATCCTTAAAATCCATAATCAATCTAATCAAACTCTCTTAAATCATCTATCAATTTCACAACACAACTTCAAATAAGCAAAGATATCAAAAGAGGACTTACCAAAGTTATAAAACTTCTTGAATCACCAACTCGATCACTTAGATCTTCCTTCAATTTGAGCTTAGACCATCAAAATCCTCTCTTGCTCACTTGCTTTCCCTTGTCTATGGAGGAGTCGGCCACAACAAAAAGAAAAGAAGAAAAGAACAATGAAGAAACAAAGTCAACTCCTCTTTAAATCTCCACCAAATATTTCAACATGAGCAATTACCTAAACACCCTTATACAATTTGTTTTGATTTCCTTTAAAGCACTTGCCCTCTTTTAGTAATTTTACAAAAAAAAAAAAGCAAATAAATATCTTCTTCCCTTGACCACTCTTTTGACTTGTATATATGTTATATATATTATCATATAAACAACATATACACTTCTCTCTATACACTCTTTCCTTTCCCATAACACATATACATTCAATCCAATTTAAAACAACAACTTCATTCAAAACTTCTAAAGCATACATTGGGATATTACAATTCTCCCCCTCTAAAAGAAATTTTGTCCTCGAAATTACCTGCCATTGAGTCCGAAACAACTGAGGATATTGATCTCGCATTGCTTGCTCACTCTCCCAAGTTGCCTCTTCCTTTGCATGATTCTTCCACAAAATCTTCACAAGTGGCACTTTCTTATTTCTCAATTCTTTCACTTCACGTGCCAAAATAGCAATTGGTTCTTCTTCAAATGTCAGATCTGAACTTACTTCAATAGATTCAATTGGCAAAACATGAGATGGATCTGACCTGTACCTTCTCAACATAGAAACATGAAATACATTATGGATCCTATCCAACTCAGGTGGCAAAGCAAGCCGATAAGCAACTTGCCCAACTCTTTCCAAAACTTCATACGGTCCAATGAAACGAGGACTCAATTTCCCTTTCCGACCAAACCTCAATATCTTCTTCCAAGGAGATACTTTCAAAAATACCTTATCTCCAACATCAAACTCTATGTCTCTCCTTTTCAAATCTGAATAAGATTTCTGTCGGTCTGAAGCTGCTTTTAACCTATCTCGAATCACTTTCACTTTCTCTTCAGTTTCTTTAATCAAATCAGGACCAATTAACTTACCTTCTCCAAGCTCATTCCAACATAGAGGTGTCCTACACCGTCTTCCATACAATGCTTCGAATGGTGCCATACCAATGCTGGATTGATGAATATTATTGTAAGCAAATTCCACAAGTGGCAAAAATCTATCCCAACTTCCAGAGAAATCAATCTCTCTGACTGCCCATCTGTCTGCGGATGAAAAGCAGTGCTGAAGTGTAATCGAGAACCCAAAGCATCATGTAAACTCTTCCAAAACCTTGAAGTAAATTGGGGATCTCGATCAGACACTACAGAAATTGGGATACCATGCAACTTCACAATCTCATGGATATACAGCTCAGCTAACCTTTCCAAAGAGTAATCCATCCGAACCGGAAGAAAATGAGCTGTCTTAGTCAACCTATCAACAATCACTCAAATAGCATCATGCTTCCTTTGTGTCAATGGTAAACCAGATACAAAATCCATGGTTACTCTATCCCATTTCCATTCAGGCACCGATAACGGTTGAAGTAATCCTGTTGGAACTTGATGCTCAGCTTTTACCCTCTGACATGTGAGACATTTGGACACAAAGTTTGCAATGTCTCTCTTTAAACCAGACCACCAGTAATTCTGCTTCAAATCATGATACATCTTTGTATTGCCCGGATGCATAGCAAATACTGATTGATGTGCTTCTTCTAAAATGATCCTTCTCAAATTAGCATCATCAGGTACACACAATCTATTTTTAAACCAAAGACTCCCATCACTTTTCACAATAAAATCTCGATTCTTTCCATTCTGGCAATCTGAAACAATCTTTTGAATCTTCTCATCAGCCAATTGAGCCTGTTTAATCTGATTTAACAATACCGGTTTCAATTGCAACTGTGCCAATAATGCACCATCATCACAAGATACAAAGCTAACATGCAATGCTCTCAACTCAACGAGCAACGAGAGCGAATAAACAGTCAAACTTGC
Organism: Garcia nutans; assembly: GCA_947685225.1. Classification (NCBI taxonomy): domain Eukaryota; kingdom Viridiplantae; phylum Streptophyta; class Magnoliopsida; order Malpighiales; family Euphorbiaceae; genus Garcia; species Garcia nutans. The sequence continues at coordinate 9,871,240 of CANTUV010000013.1, forward strand.
TAAAGACTTCCGACTCAAGGCATCAGCAACAACATTTGCTTTACCAGGATGATAATCAATCAAATAGTCATAGTCTTTAATCAACTCCAACCATCTCCTCTGTCGAAGATTGAGCTCTCTTTGGACACCCAAATATTTTAAACTTTTATGATCTGTATAGATAAAACACTTCTCCCCAAACAAATAGTATCTCTAAATCTTCAATGCAAACACAATGGCTGCTAACTCTAAATCATGGATTGGATAATTGAGCTCATGCGGTTTCAACTGTCGAGAAGCATAAGCTATAACTTTACCTTCTTGCATCAGAACACACCCCAAACCATTATGTGAAGCATCACTGTAAATCACATATGGTTTATCTTCCACAGGTAAAGTAAGAACAGGCGCTTGAGTCAACATTTCTTTCAACTGATCAAAACTAGCTTGACACTGATCTGTCCACACAAACCTAACTCCCTTTCGAAGTAATCTGGTAAGTGGAGTAGCTATCAAAGAAAATCCTTTCACAAACCGTCGGTAATAGCCTGCCAATCCAAGAAAACTTCTAACTTCAGTCACAGACTTTGGTGGACTTCAATTCAAAATAGCTTCAACTTTACTCGGATCAACTCTAATACCCTCTGCTGAAACTATATGACCGAGAAAAGTCACTTTGTCAAGCCAAAATTCACATTTCGACAGTTTAGCAAACAATTGCTTCTCTCTCAAAATCTGCAGCACAATCCGCAAATGCTTGTCATGTTCCTCCTCATTACGCGAATACACCAAAATATCATCGATAAAAACTACCACAAACTGATCCAAATAGGGCCAAACACCCTATTCATCAAGTCCATAAAAACTGCAGGTGCATTCGTCAAACCAAAAGGCATAACTAGAAACTCATAATGCCCATACCTTGTACGAAAGGCTATCTTAGGAACATCTTCAGCTCTGACTCTTAACTGATGGTACCCTGATCTCAAATCAAATTTGGAAAACACGGCTGCACCCTTTAATTGATCAAAGAGATCATCAATTCTAGGCAAAGGATATTTATTTTTAATAGTCACCTTGTTTAATTGCCTATAATCGATACACAATCTCATAGTACCATCCTTCTTCCTCACAAACAAAATAGGAGCTCCCCACGGTGAAACACTAGGGTGAACAAACCCTTTATCTAACAACTCCTGCAATTGCATCTTTAACTCTCTCAGTTCAACAGGTGCCATTCTATAAGGAGTAATAGAGATAGGAGTAGTACTAGGCAATAATTCAATACCAAACTCCACCTCTCTCTCAGGAGGTAACCCTGGCAACTCTTCTGGAAACACATCTGGAAACTCTGCAACTGTAGGTATACTATCAATTTGAGAACCCCTTACTCTAGTATCCACCACATGAGCAAGATAAGCATCACACCCTTTTCTAATCAATCTCCTAGCTGCAACAGCTGAAACAAATAAGGATGCTAACTGTCCCTGCTCACTAGATACTATCACCTCTCTACCATCACCAGTTCTCAAAGTAACAAGTTTCTTTTGACAGTCTATCACAGCTCCATGTCTAGATAACCAATCCATGCCTAGGATCAAGTCATATTCCTTAAAAGGCATTTCAATTAAATCTCCAAAGAACTCCTCACCTTGCACCACTACTGCACTGTCTCAATGCACCTTACTAACAATCACACTATGCCCTAGAGGATTTGTCACCAATACATCAAATCCTAGGGATTCAGCATGCAATTCAGACACAGGCAAAACAGATGCACAAATATATGAATGTGTAGATCCTGGATCAATCAAAGCAAGTACTGAAATACCAAATAAAGAAAAAGTACCAGCTATGACTACTGAAACATCTGGTTGCCTCTGCATCACATAAACTCGTTGAGAAGGCCCAGCCTCATCTGGTCTAGTATCCCTGGATGAAGATCCTCTCTGACTATACCCAGGTCTACCCCCTCTGCTAAAACTTCTGCCCCCTCGACCACCTCTGACACTAGGTCTAGAAACTACAGAATCTGCTGACCTCTGTTCTTGCATCTCTGGACACTCTCTAATAAAATGATCCGGAGATCCACATCTAAAGCACACAGTTGGTCCACTATTCCTCCAACAAGCACCCCTATGTGTTGCACCACACTGAGCACACACAAGTGGAGGGGATCTCTGAACTACCGGAGTAGGAGCACTCGCTACTGAAGCTGTAGGTCTCGATCTCTATCTCTGATACTGAACCAACCTACCAGCCTGTCTCTAACTTTGACTGATTTTGGGAACAAACTTCCCCTACCTCTCTTCACAGAAGAAGACTCTGCCTCAAACTGGGGTCTACTAACCCTGATCTCTTCCTCAAAAGCAGCTGCTACAATATTTTGAGCTCTTTCCACACTCCTAGCTGCTGCAACCAGTTGGGAAAAGTCTTGGTATCTAGAACCAGCCACAAGACACATAATTGAGGGTCTCAATCCCTCCTCAAACCTTCTACACCTATCAATCTCATCAGAAATAATTCCCCCGGCGTAGTGGCTCAACCGGAAAAATTCTAACTCATACTCCATCACAGACCGGTGATCTTGCCTCAAGGTCAGAAACTCCATCTTCTTCACATCTTTATACTCCCTTGGAGTATATTTCCGCTCAAACTCCCATAGGAAATCATCATAGGACAATGTTGGTGGATCATCCATAGCATGGGGCACTGTCTTCCACCAATCATATGCATCCTTCTGCAACAATGATCTTGCATAATCAAATTTTTCTTCTGGAGTGGCTTGTAACTGAACAAATATTCTCTGTACTTTATCTAGCCATTGCTCAGCTACAGCTGGATCAATAGTACCTAGAAAATCTTCTGCTCCATACTTCCTTAATTTATCGTAATGTCTCACTGATACCAAAGGCTGTGGGGGTGGTGGCGGTGGTTGCACTGGTGCTTGCCTCAATATCTCTACCACATGCCTAATTCAAACTGGCAGAACCTCCTCACCAGCTGGTCTCCTTGACACAGAAGCAGGTACCTCTCCAGCACTATCCACTCTAGCTCCTTCTCTAACCTCATCAGGAGCTACACTCTCCGCACTCCCCTCTACTGACTGACGTAAGTGAGAATCCATCACAACCTATGTCTGCAAACACAGCATAATACACCTCATTAAAGATCAGAGACTGCCAATACCAAACATGTATGTTATTCAAAAACTAACTTTTAAAGTCAAAATATTTTTTTTCTTTCATTTTACCTAGGTTGAGAATCTCAAACCTAGGCTCTGATAACAAAACAATTGTAACACCCCTATATCCCGTATACGTACAAAGCATGCTTATACGATCGTATTATACGTATATTGAATATAGAAATGACACACTTTACAAATACACAAATCATATTTAAAGTAAAACTAAAAATTTAAGAAATACCAAATAAAGAGAAATGAAAATTTTAAGACAATAGATAAAAACGTTTGTTTATTACGCAATGTAAGTTACATCCAAAACTTACAAATATGAATACATTAAACCTCCATAATTACAAAATATAAAATATTTATATGATTGGCAGCTTGACTCTCTGATCTTTAAGCTTTAATCCAACTCTTCACAATCAAAACAACCTCAACTAGGTCTAGAGGAATTCTCCATCTCAACTCTATCACCTCTATCACCTGCGCGATGAATCATAATCGCGCTGAGCCAACAACTCAGTAATACAAACCATAATGCTATTATGCTTAATCAATAACAATGATATACAATCAAACAATAAAGATCATACTCAATATACAATATTTCATGAGTATTACATTATTTCATCATATTACAACATCATTCATAACATCAACATAACATAGACACCTATGGGCCCAACAAGTGTTTAATACGATATTCAGAATTCAGAGTTACTGCTTTGGTTCATAATCACAATAATCAAGCCCGTAGGCAACATATATATATGTCTCTATCCATGGATAGTGTAACAGACCCAGTCTCTTGGACCATCAACTCAACAAATAGAGGAGATCCTCAACCCGGCAAGACTGTTACCAATCATATATCTCATAATCACAATTCTCATAATGTAACAGACCCAGTCTCTTGGACCTCAATTCAACTCAAATTGAAGAGATCCTCAACCCGGCAAGACTGTTACTATTCATAATTTCATAGGCATGCCACCCAAATCCAAAACTCTGAAACTGAATAACATATTAAACATACAATTATATCATTATTCTCTTTCTCAATTTGTATCTCAATATCAAATAGGAAATCATGCCTCAACACTTTCATTTGTATAACCATGGCCACTCACAATGGCTTCTCATCACATTTGAATCATCATGTCTCAATTCACAATATAATACATCATCTTTCACATATTCATAATCAATTACATTGAACATAATCATATATGCATACATGTCTCAATTATCTCATTAAACATTATACATATAGTACATTTCACAATATTCACAATGTGCAAAACATAACATTATTCATATATAACAATAATGTCATATCAAGTGAATGTATGCAACAATGCAAGGTTTGTACTTACCTCAATAACAATTCACACAACTCTAAACACTTCCTTTCCAAGATTCTTTTACTTCTTAGATCAATGATAAATCACTTTCTTCAAGACCTAATCCAAAAATAATAACATACACTTGCTTAGGGATACACATGAGATAATCAAATTAAGAGTTAACTAGGGCAAACCCTAAACATGACACGCTCAACCACACGGGCGTGTCCCTGACCGTGCCCTAACTCCACAACACAGAAGCTTTTACACGCTCAAAACCACGGGCGTGTCACTGGGCGTGTAATACATTCTGCCTCTCTGAAAAATATCAGCACGTCCAACAACGTGAGCGTGCTCATGGCCGTGTAAACTCTCCAATCTCACAGTAGCTATGACATGCTCAATAACACGGACGTGTTACTGGTCGTGTCAAACCTACTGCCTCCAACACAATTGACACACCTAAAACTCTGGACGTGCTCCCGGGCGTGTCAGGCCAAAAACTCAGATTCCGGCCAAAACCACAAAACACCCATCAAAACACTTCTTTTCACCAACATCCACTTTAACACAAACTTAACAAAACATACCCAAAAACCATCTTAAACTTACAAAAACACCAAAACAACTCCACATCTATAACAAACACAAATCACAAATATCATCACAAAACTCTAAACACAAATACAACACCATCTCTTCCAACCAACTTACTCTTTTCTTCAATCCATCCTTAAAATCCATAATCAATCTAATCAAACACTCATAAATCATCTATCAATTTCACAACACAACTTCAAATAAGCAAAGATATCAAAAGAGGACTTACCAAAGTTATAAAACTTCTTGAATCACCAACTTGATCACTTAGATCTTCCTTCAATTTGAGCTTAGAACATCAAAATCCTCTCTTGCTCACTTGCTTTCCCTTGTCTATGGAGGAGCCGGCCACAACAGAAAGAAAAGAAGAAAAGAACAACGAAGAAACAAAGTCAACTCCTCTTTAAATCTCCACCAAGTATTTCAACATGAGCAATTACCTAAACACCCTTATACAATTTGTTTTGATTTCCTTTAAAGCACTTGCCCTCTTTTAGTAATTTTACATAAAAAAACAAATAAATATCTTCTTCCCTTGACCACTCTTTTGACTTGCATATATGTTATATATATTATCATATAAACAACATATACACTTCTCTCTATACACTCTTTCCTTTCCCATAACACATATACATTCAATCCAATTTAAAACAACAACAATATTCAAAACTTCTAAAGCATACATTGGGATATTACACAAGGCATGTCTAAGTCAGGAATAAAGTCAGAATCATGACGCTCCGCTCCATATTGATGCCCAAGTCAATGAGGATCATAGCATGTACCTTGACGAAGTGCAGCAAGAGGAACGTACATCAAGTATGTCCGCATGGTAATATGAGAAATCTTCCACCAAGGTACCAACCAACGGATATTGACTTCAGAACGTGAGTGGATCCAGTCAACCCAGTCAGTATATGAAGAAGCTGGGTGGAGTAGCTTCCTAGCAGAATGATGACGTGGCAAGTATCTAGCAAAGTCTATGGAGGGAGTATCAAGCAAACAAAGACATTCCTGAAGCCAAATCTGTGAAAAAAGAATTAAAAAAAAAGGGTCCGCTAAGTTAAAAACTCTCAAGGGCAGCTTAGGCAAAAATTAGGATAGCTCGCTAGTTCCGAAAACCCGCATGGGCGGACTAGGCAAAAGTTAGAGCGATAATAAAAAAAATAAAAAAAAAATAAAAAGAACCTAAATTGAAAACCCATAATGGCAGTTTAGGTAATTACCTGAAGCAGCAATGGGCTCCCGGTCAGTCTCTTTGACGATCCTGATTTAAATCGATCTAATCCAGCTAAGGTCTCGGCTAAGATCACAGGTACCGGCGACAAGCCTCCTTCCATTTGATCCATGATATCCAATACTCGTGGGTCAATATTGCCATCAGAAGAAACAAGTAAGAATTGGGCGAGCAAACAAAGTCAAAGCATGCGCCCCCAAGCCTTAGTATGAGCCAAATAAGAAAAACAAAAGTCAATCAAAGGAGCAAGAAGAATTTTTTCACCTCTCATCAACCGAAGAATCTTGGGTTTTGGAATTTGAAATAACATCTGCATCTTCTGTTGAGTTTTGGAGATCAATGTGGGTAACGCCATTTGCTGATTATTGGGATATCCAAGGATGGCCTCAAATTCTTCAATCAAGGGACATATTTCAAAGCCATTAATTCTAAACACCCTGGAATCCGTATTTCACAAGGAAGCTATGGCATGTAAAAAGGAGTGGTCCAATTTGACATTTTGAAAGCATCTTAAAACATCAAGCTTTGACCATGAAATTTGTTTCCAATGGTTGGCATCCATATTCTTAAATAGAACTTTTATTTTCTTTAAATGGTGCTCGGTCATGGTTGATGAATAAAGAGGAACCAAAATTGCTAAAGAGAGAGTATTCACTTTGAAAGAGAGATTCTTGGCTTATGAATTGATATATGGCATGCAAGGTAATTTATATAGAAGAAAATAAACCTTTTCCAAAAGTGAAATGGAAAAGATAATGGAAAAGGGATAAGACCATATGGCACAAGGAAAGGAAGTGGTCACAATTTCTTTTTCCATTTTGGATTTGGTTTAACAAAAGAAGTGGATATTAATTATGATTTATTATAAATAAAAAGTAAAAAATATTTTTGGGAGAAACAAAAAAAAGGCAGTAGCGGACAAAAAGGAGAAAAATAAAAAGAGGCTGTAACGAAAAAAAAAAGATTATAGTAAAGAAGAAAATTGTATATTTTTCATTATTGTGCAATGTCTTACAATTATTTCAATATTTACATATCACTAAGAGGGTGGTGGTAGGTCATCAAATAAAGACTTGAAAAAGTCGTTGCCTGTTGGAGGAGGGGGCAAATTACTCATTTCGGGATCATCCGAAGCAGAAGCACCAAAATCCCTATTGCCTTGGAGTTCTGATTTGTCCTGGTCCTCATCAGAAGAAGACGAAAGGATCTCATGGTCATCAGCCTGGGGGCCTCTCGATGAAGAAGCACCAGGATCCCTTATTCCTCGAAATCGGAAGTCTCAAAAATTTTGTTCAGATTGATGATATAAACTTTCAAAATGAGAAGCCTGTTGATGACTTGCAGCCAACTCTTCTTGAAGCTTCTTGTTTTGTTCCTCGAGCATCCGCTGTGAGCCAAAAAGGAAAAAGGTAAGAGCATACATAATCATGCATCCATGTAGCATAAATTATTGTGAAATAAGAAACATACCAGGTAATTCATGTCAATGCCTTGCGGATGAGATGGTCCAGCCTCATGATTAAACGAGCCAACAAACTGCAATGATCATTAAAGAATCAAAGAAAGAAAGAGCAGTTGCAATGGAAAAGTGGTAAGATTTTTACCTGAGAAGTATTGGTCCTGAGATATGGAATAGACTCTCCTACATGTTCCTCCTCATCTCTACCCTCATTTCCATCAAAAATCTCCTGCACACCGACAGGAGATACATCGAAGTGCAAGAGCCTTATTTGAATAAAATGGGCATAAAATGGACCAGGTGAATAGAGAAATGACTCGGCATTATGACCATACCGGGCCAACCACCAAGCTTCCTCCGACATCGACATAATATTTAAATTGTATTCTGGGATTTGCATCGGAAACCTCCGCTGCTCTGGGCCGAGAAACCATTCATAAACCCTTTCCCAAAGAAACCAGCCACTAGACACGGGGCCAGCAATAATTCGCCGAGAATGTTGGAAAAATAGTGCAGCCCTCATCAAAGGAGACCAATTTGCTCGCTCTTCTGGATTCCACCAGGCCAAATTCACCTGCAAGATAACATAAGGTAAGTAAACCTTTTACAAAATATTTAATGCTTACAAATGTTATTTTACCTGATCCAAGGTTAATCGGCTCAGCACGAAGTGATGAGTGTGCACATGATGAGAGTCGGGAACATTCACACGATCAGACAACCAGAAATTTAATCTCGGATACCCGATTCTCTCTCGAAAAATGCCAGGTACTCTCACGAGGTTGTGTTCATATGCCCATATCTACAATAACAACAAAGATCACAAGAGAAAAAGGGAAAAGACATTGGTGGAAGAAAGAATACCTCGACAACCGCCATCAAGCCGACAAAAGAATTCTTGTTTCGACAATGCTTATCAAGGCCATGATAAAGAAATGCAAGACCAGCTTCACCCCAGCCAGAAGATGGTACCATTATGAGATAAGAAAGGGCACTCAACACTGATAAGTGAATGGATGATTCAGTGCTGCCAAAGATGGTCGATCCGAGCAGATATAACAAAAATCCCCGGGCATACTGTTCAGCCCTGTCACTACCAATCCGACCTTCGTAGTTCATCCAATAACTGCGAATCAGCTCGATTTTTATCTTACGAGGTCCTTTATATGATGGTTCCATACCAATTAATTCCTGAATTTCTTCAAGTGTTAAAATTTCATTGGTTAGAGGAACTGAAGCACCATCATATCGAAGGTCGGTTATGGCAGTAAAATCGACCGGACTAATTGTCATCTCCCCTATGGGCAAGTGAAAAGTGTGAGTTGTATCCAGCCATCGCTCTGTCAGCGCCTGGACCACGCTTCGGTCTATTTGATATTCTTCGGACGGCAATTGTAAGACAAACTGCTCAAAGCCGCAATCTCGGATAATTCGCCTTACCCGAGAAGGCACTACATCATACCATTGTCGAGCCTTGTAAATACACCCTCCGCCCGAACGACACAACGATCATGCTAACACAGACCCAGGTAAGTTAATACCAGGTAAGCACATGTTATTTAATCTATTTAAATTAATTTATTTTTCTCATGAAAATAATAAAAAATAAAAATAATAAAATAAAAATAAAAATAAAAATAAAAATAAAAATAATAAAATAAAAATAAAAATAAAAAATAAAAAATAAAAAATAAAAAATAAAAAATAAAAAATAAAAAATAAAAAATAAAAAATAAGAAATAAAAAATAAAAAATAAAAAATAAAAAATGAAAATAAAAAAATAAAAAAATCATTAACTCGCTCTTTTGATTAGAACTACGATGAAGCGGCATCCCGACCAGTATATCTAGATTTCCGTCTTCATGATGCCGAATAAACTCCAATAATTCTACATTAGAATGAGTCCGCGACCTCGAAGCATGCATTGTTTTTTAAAAATATGTGTTGAAATTGAAAAGAAATTTGAAATGATTACAAAATTGAAATTGAAGTTTTGAAAAGAAATGGAGAATTGATGGCCTTTTATAGAGGAACGACAAGCAGATGAAAACAAACTCAAAATTGTGCATGAATAGTGAATTTTTACTATTTATAAATAGTATTACTATTGATGAATAGTAAATATTACTATTTATAAATAGTTTTACTATTGATGAATATTAAATGTTACTATTTATAAATAGTACTACTATTGACGAATAGTAAATGTACTATTTATGAATAGTATTACTATTTATGAATAGTAAATATTACTATTCATAAATAGTACTACTATTGGTAAATAGTAAAATCACTTTTTTTAATAGTAAATACTATTTAATACTATTTCTAAATAGTAAATTTACTATTTATGAATAGTGAATAGTGCATGAACAGTAACTACACAGTAAATAAACAGAAAATTTAATTATTCACTATAATCATTCAGATAATTGCGAGTATACAAATATTTTTACACCCAGGGGGCAATAGGAAGACATATGCCTAAAAATTAGCTAAACTTTTTAGCTCGGGTCCAGAACCCAAATTTTTCTTAGGTCCAGAACCTAGAATTTTCTAAGTCCAGAACTTAGTTCTGGTCCAGAACCCAAATTACCCTTAGGTCCAGAACCTAGAATCTTTTCTAAGTCCAGAACTTAGTTCGGGTCCAGAACCCAAATTACCCTTAGGTCCATAACCTAGAATCTTTTCTAAGTCCAGAACTTAGCTCGGGTCCAGAACCCAAATTACCCTTAGGTCCAGAACCTAGAATTTTCTAAGTCTAAAACATAGCTTCGGGTCCAGAACCCAAATTTTCTTTTGGTCCAGAACCTAGAATTTTCTAAGTCTAGAACTTAGCTTCGGGTCTAGAGCCCAAATTTTCCTTAGGTCCAGAACCTAGAATTTTCTAAGTCCAAAACATAGCTCTGGTCCAGAACCCAAATTTTCCTTACATCCAGAACCTTGAATTTTCTAAGTCCAGAACTTAATCCCGAGTCCAAGTACCCAAAATCAATTCAAGCTCGGGTCCAAGTACCCAATCCCGGGTCCAAGTACCCATCTCGGGTCTAAGTACCCAAATCAAACCTAAGCTCAGGTCCAAGTACCCAATTTCGGGTCCAAGTACCCAAATCAAATCAATCTCGGGTCCAAGTACCCAATCCCGAGTCCAAGTACCCGAAATCAATTCAAGCTCAGGTGCAAGTACCCAATCCCGGGTCCAAGTACCCAAATTCAATCAATCTCGGGTCCAAGTACCTAATATCGGGTCCAGAACTCAAAACAAGTCGCTATATCAAAAATTAAGTCTTGTTGCTTTTCACTCTCTTTCACTAAGGTTTCAGATCATTCAAGCAGGGGGCAAACTGTAGACCCTTAATTTTTTACCCAATCCGGTCCAATATGCTTTATTTAGTTTAAAATGATTTTTGTTGTTCAAATGGTCCAAAATAGTTTTAATTAAATAAATTTTTACCTTAGTATCTAATTTTTATTAATAAAAAATAAAAATAAACAAATAAAAATCAAAAAAATAAAAATAAAAATAAAAATTGGAGTCGAAAAAAATCAGCAGCGAAAAACAGTTGCACGGGCCCGAGCTACGGGCGAAGTTATTTCGCCCGCAGGAAATTCATGCAGGCGAAATAACTTTCCCGCAGAAATTTCCTGCGGGCACTCAATCGCCAGCCACGGGCCCGCGCGCAAAATTTTTTTTTTCCAATTTTTTGAAACCTAATTCAATTAGGTTTTAATTTCTTTTGTTTATTAATATTAGTTGCCGTAGGGAATTAGGAAAGGGGAACCTAAAAGCCACTATAAATAAGGACTAATTAAACCAAAAGTGGGGGGAGGAAAAATTTACACAGGGACTTTAGGATTTGAAACCAAATCAAGGAAGAAAAAGTAAGAATTCAATTGAAGTGATATTTTAAGCAGCAGAATCATGAATTAAAGGATTCAAGGGCAAACAAGGTCTGTCATTGGAGCAAGTTCATCCAAGAAAAGTTATTCTTTGGAGAATCAACAAAAGATGGTATGAAAAATTCTTTTTGATTTATGTTTTATAGTAGCTAAGTTATAAAATTTAAGTTTTTTAAATCAAAAATCTTAGAACTTTAGTCTCATTCTTTCAAAGTTAAAACACTAAAACGTGATCTTCTTTTCTAAAAAGACTTGAAATTGTTATTTTTTCTTCTTAAAAACCTTAAAACACTAACTGAACATATTTTTCTACAAAACCAAAACCAAAATTCTGTTTCTTTTAAGATCTTAAAGTAGGTTTTATTTAATTCAAAAAGCCTTCAAAAACATCTTTTCTACTTATAAAATCTTCAATCTATGTGTTTAAATTCATAAAACTTCATAAAATATCAAATTGGTTTCTAAAACCCTAAAAATAATTCATTACTCGAGAACCCTAATTTCAAAGCCTAAAACCAAAATTCAACTTCTAAACTTAAAATAATAAACCCTAATCCTTTTAAAATCTTAAACCCTAATTTTTATGAATCCTAATCCTTTTAAAACATAAAAAACTCAAAAAGTCACAGTAGCTTAAATCATTATTTAAAACCATGAATTAAAAAGTGTTTCAAAATGTCCAAAAACCCTAGTTTCATGATTTCATCATTCAAACCTTAATTTGTTTAATCAAAGAGTCTTACCAATCTTTTAAAACATAAAACCCTAATTTATTTTAATTCCATAAAAAGTCACAGTAGCTTAATTTTAGAATTTCCAAAACCTTAACACATGAGACAAAAAACCCTAAATGGAAATAGTAGCTATACTTGAACTTTTATTTGTTTTATTCAATTCCATACTTGATTATGCTTTAATTTATTTCTTATGCTTTAATTTATTTAAATTCAATACTTGGTTTATTTAATTCATCATGGATGGATGTTTATTTTATTTAAATACTTTTAATGAATGATTTATTTATGGATGGTTATTTACTTTTATCAATTAATTTAGACTTCCAAAAGTTATAAGAGGTATGTTTCCACTTGGTGGGTACCTCATTATTTAAACATCATGTAATTTAATTTGCTTTTCTATTTTAGAACTTATGTAAAGGGCATGTTTCTACATTTTGGTGGGTGTCCTATCTAGGCATGTGATGTAAGGACATGTTTCCATTCTTGGATGGGTGTCCATTTATTTGTTTTGTTTTGTCTGGACATTATTTTAATTTTAATATAATGATGTTTTCTTTTTATTGTGTGTAGTATGGATAATGTTATTATACTTAAAAATTTTATAATATTAAGACATGTAAAGGAGGCCGGTTCCAATGAACCGGGCGTTGTGGGGGTGCTGGGCCATTTCTCACCTTCCCCACACGTACCCAACTTTCTGAACCCATTAGGGGGTTGGGGATTCCTTAGGAATCGAGTCATCCACCCCTTTCTTTTTTCCCGGCCCGTCCAGGTGGCGCCTCCATTTTCTCCGGACTTAAGTCCGTGTTCTCTAAGGCCCTGAGCCTAAATAGTGCCGAAGTCGCAAGAACCATTCCACCGGGAGTGGGGGCGAAAATCCCCGCTCACAGGACCATAGGCAATGAAATAAGAGAGGCCATAAACCAAAAGGGACTTGAAAACTTGAAACCAAATCAATGAAGGAAAAGGAGCAATTCAATTCAATTTTTTTCTGGAACAGTAGGGACATGATTTAAGCAATTCAAAGGCAACAATTGTCTTTGTTCTTGTTCATCCAAGAAGAATTATTTTTGGAGAATCAACAAAAGGAGGTATAAGATTCTAATTTTAGTTTTATTTTTTCACAGTAGCATAATCTATGAAATTTTATTTTTCAAACCAAAAAACCTTAGAACTTTAATTTAGTTTTTCCCAAAGTTAAAAACACTAAAACGTTACTTTATTTTCCAAAAAGACTTTAAATTGTTATTTTTTCTTCTTAAAATCTTAAAACTCTAATTAAACATCTTTTTCAACAAAACCAAAATTTGATTCTGTTTCTTTCAAAATTTTAAACTATGTTCTATTTCATTCAAAAAAACCTTAAAAAACATCTTTTCAATTTATAAAAACTTCAATCCATTTGTTTAAATTCATAAAACTTCATGAAATCATCAAATTGTCTTTCTAAACCCTAATTCAAATTCATTACCCGAGACACTAATTCTAAATCCTAAAATCCAAAATTCAACTTTTAAACCTAAAATAGTAAACTTTAACCCTTTAAAACTTTAAACCCTAATTTTTCTAAGCTCTAATCCTTTAAAACATTAAAAACCATAAAACCATAAATCTTTTAAATTTTACACAGTAGCTTAAAGTCATCATTTAAAACCACAAATCAAAAGTATTTTAAAGTGTCTAAAACCCTAGTTTCATGATTTCACCCTTCAAATATTAATTTAGTTAATCAAAGAGTCTTACCAACCTTTTAAAACATAAAACCCTAATCTATTTTAATTCCATAAAAAGTCACAGTGGCTATAATTGGACTTTTATTTGCTTTATTTAATTCCATATTTGATTATGCTTTGATTTATTTTACATGCTTTAATTTATTTAAGTTCAATGCTTGGCTTATTAAATTTATCATGGATGGATGTTTACTTTCTATTTAATATCTTTGATGAATGATTTATTTACGATGAATGATTATTTACTTTTATCAACTTATTTAGGTTTCTAAATGTTGTAAGAGGTATGTTTCCACTTGGTGGGTACCTCATTAGTTAAATATCATGTAATTTAATTTGCTTTTCTATTTTAGAACCAATGTGCAGGGCATGTTTCTACCTTTCATTGGGTGTCCTATTTGGGCATGTGATGTAAGGACATGTTTCCATCTTCGGATGTGTGTCCATTTATTTGTTTTGCTTGGACCTTGCTTTAATTTTAATATATTGATGCTTTCTTTTAATTATTATGTATAATATGGATAATATTATTATACTTAAGAATTTTATAATATTAAGACCTGTAAAGGAGGCCGGTTCCAATGAACCGGGCGTTATGGGGGTGCTGGGTCATTTCTCACCTTCCCCACATGTACCTAACTTTCCAAACCCATTAGGGGGTTGGGGATTCCTTAGGAATCGAGTCATCCACCCCTTTCTTTTTTCCTGGCCCGTCCGGGTGGCGACTCCATTTTCTCTAGACTTAGGTCCGTGTTCTCTGAGGCCCCAAGCCTAAACAGTGCCGAAGTCGCAAGAACCATTCCACCGGGAGTGGGGGCAAAAATCCCCGCTCACACCACCATAGCCGTAAGTACCGGTGAGGCAGTATGATAAATTAAGGAAATTCAAAGCTAATGACTTCTTTGGTACTACAGATCCTGTTGTAGCTGAATAGTGGTTGGATAGAGTTCAGAGGGTATTTATCCAGTTACAAGCCACTCCTGAAGAGAAGTTTGATTATGCTAGATCTCTTCTATAGAGAGATGCGTATGATTGGTGGAAGACGGTTCCCCATGCCATGGATGATCCACCGACCTTGTCTTATGGTGAATTTCTATGGGAGTTTGAGTAGAAAAATACTCCAAAGGAGTATAAGGATACTAAGAAGATTGAGTTTCTGAATTTGATACAAGATAACCGGACTGTGACAGAGTATGAGATAGAGTTCATCCTGCTGAGTCATTATGTTGGTGGGATTATTTCATATGAGATTGATCGGTGCAGGAGATTTGAGGAGGGGTTGAGGCCCTCTATTATGTGTATTATTGCTAGTTCCCGGTATCAGGATCTTTCCCAGCTTGTTGCAGCAGCTCGGAGTTTTGAGAGAGCATAGGCTATTACAGCAGCTGCTACTGAGTAAGAGACCAGAGTTAGGAGACCCCAGTTTGAGGCAGGGTCTTCATCTGAAAAGAGTGGCCAAGGAGGTCAGTTTCAAAGGTTCAGTAGGGGCTAGAGGTAGCATGTTAGGTCAGTACCACATCAGAGGTAGAGATTGAGACCTACAGTTTCTGTGGCTAGTGCACCGACCCCAGTGGCTCAGAGGTCTGTTCCACCTGTTTGTGTTCATTGTGGTATAGCACACAGAAGTGAATGCAGGTGGAGCGGTACTTCAGGAGTATGTTTCAGATGTGGGTCACCAAACCATTTCATTAGAGATTTATCCAGAGCTACAGGAGGATAGGCATACTGATTTTGCATTTTCTCAACCTAGTGTGAGAGGAGGTCGTAGTAGCAGAGGTTTCAGTAGAGGTAGTAGACCTGGGTTCAGTCAGAGTGGAGGCTCTACATCTAGATGTAGTAGGCCAGATGAGGCTGGGCCATCTCAGCGAGTGTATGTGATGCAGAGGCAGTCGGATGCTTCAGCTGTCATTACGGGTACATTCTCTTTATTTGGTATTTTAGTTCTTGCTTTGATTGTTCCAGGAGGATCTACTCATTCATATATAAGTGCATCCATCTTGCCTGTTTCTGAATTACATTCTGAGTCCCTAGGATTTGGTGTCTTGTTGACAAATCCTTTAGGGCATAGTGTTGTGGTGAGTAAGGTGCACTGAGATAGTCTAGTTGTTCTTCAGGATGAGGAGTTTCTTGGTGATTTTATTGAAATGCCTTTTAAGAAGTATGATTTGATCTTAGTCATGGATTGGTTGTCTAAGCACGGGGCTATAGTAGACTGTCAGAAGAAGTGTGTTACCCTAAGAACCGGTGATGGTAGAGATGTGAAAGTATCTAGTGAGCAGAGACAACTTGCATCCAGGTTTGTTTCAGCTGTTGCAGCTAGGAGGTTGATTCGGAAGGGATGTGAGGCTTCTCTTGCTCAAGTTGTAGATACCAAAGTAGTGGTTTCTCAACTTGATAGTATAACCATAGTTGTTGAATTCCCAGATGTGTTTCCCGTGGAGTTGCCAGGGATACCCTGTAATATCCCAAAGTATACCCTAAAAGTTTTGGAATTATTGTTGTATTTGGATTTAATGTATATGTTTAATGGAAAGAGAAAAGAAGTAAAGAGAGAGTGTATATGTTGTATATATAGTGATATATACAACATATACAAGTCAAAATATGGAAGTCAAAAGAAGATAAATTAATTATTTATAATTAATTAAAAGGGAAAATAAATGAGTGGAAGAGAATATATTAGATAATTTTAATGATAAATTGCTTGGTGGAGGTTTAAGTGGAGAATAAGAGTTTGACTTTGCCTCTTTTTCTTCTTCATTTTCTTCTTCTTTCTTTGGTTGGCCGGGCATCACAAAGCAAGAGAGGAGGAGAGTTTTTGAGTTTTCCAAGCTTGTGATTGAAGGAGATTTCAAGTGATCAAGTTGAAAATTTAAGAAGTTTCATTAACTTTGGTAAGTTTCCACTTGATTCCTTTGTTTTATTTTAAGTTGTAATTGAGTTTGATAGTTGATTGTTGAGAGTATGAATATGTTTGATTGTGGTGTGTTTAAGAGTGTTGGGTTTTATTGATTTTGATTTTGGGGTTGAATTGAAGAGATGGAGTTAGGTTTGGTGTTGGAAGAGTTAGAGTTGTGAATTGGTAATTAATGTATGTTGTGAGATTGAGCAATTATTATCTTAGATTTTCATTGTGTTTGTGTTTAATGGAGTTGAAAGCATAGAATACATGAGTGTAGTCTGAAACAGAAGCAAATTGGATGCCACGCCCGTGGCCCTTGGATGCCACGACCGTGGGGGGTGTTAAGCAAATTAGACAGATTCGTTTGCTAACCCACGACCATGGGGGATTGTGAGGCCATGACCGTGGGGTTGTGGGGCCACGACCGTGGGGTTGTGAGGCCACGACCGTGGGTCCTAGATAGTGGTTTGGGCTTGTATTTATGATCTATGGGTCTAGTATGAGACTGATAGGTGAATAATTGTATTGGAATTCATGTGTATTGTTAAATAAGTGTGTATTATTCTTTTTGCATTAGGTTGTGAAGAGGTTGAGTTGCCTTAACCTAAGTGTTGAGAATTCTTGGAAGAGGAAGTGTATAGATCGGTGTGAGTTATTCTTGAGGTAAGTACAAACCTACATTATGGCATACATTTACATGAATTTGAGACTTAACACATTTGATTGTAAATGTGTTAAGTAATTTATTACATTGTTAATATATTGGATTAATGTTATGATTGTATAATGTGGAAGATATGATGATCATTCAAAATGTATGTTCAATGCATTTGGTTATGTATACTTTAATGATGAATTGCTTTAATGTGAAACCATTGTTGTTGGCTATGATAGTGCAAATGAAATAATTGGGGCATGGTTGCCTATTTAATTATGGAATATGAAATGAGAAATGAATTGAGAAACAGGATGATAAAGAGATAAATGAAATAATTGTGTGCTTGATATGGTATTCAATTTTTAGAGTTCTGAGTTTGGCTTCATGCCTATGAATCGCTGGATAGGTGAAAAGACAGGGTCGTAAGCCGAGTCCAGCTGAAAAATGTGAAATATGATGTTTTTGGGGTGAAAAGACAGGGCCGTAAGCCTCAAAAACAGTAACAGTCTAGCTGGGTTGAGGACCAAGAGACTGGGGCCCTAGGGTCTAGCCGGGTTAAGGTCAAAGAGACTGGGTCTATTACACTATCCATGGATAGATATATATGTATCACCTACGGGCTTGATGATTGTGATTATGGACCAAAGCAGTAACTCTGAACTTTGAATAACATATTAGTGTCTTTTGGGCCCATGCTTGTCTTTGTTTTTATGTGAAGCATAAATGGTAAAACAATTAAATAAGATAATGAAATGTGTTGTTATGAAATATAGCATTTTTGAATATGATCTCTCTTGATTGAATGTATGACATTGACATTGCATTAAAGCATATTGTTATTGTGGTTTGTACCACTAAGCCGTTGGCTTAGCGCGATTGTGGTTCATCGGGCAGGTGACAGGGTAGAACCAGAGAGTTCAGCTAGACCGAGTTGAGTCTAGATTTTGAAGCATTGATAGAGGGCTTAAAGATCAAAGACAAACTGCCAAACATGTATAACGTTTATGTTTTGTAAAACATGGATTTTGATGTATATGTATTTGTAAATACCGCTATATTTTCCGCTGCGTATCAAATAAATGTTTTATCTATTGTACTTTATAACATGATTTGAATGTTTTAAGTTTTCTTATAATATTGCTAAATTGAAAGATTGGTTTGCTTATTATAAACCGTAGCACTCTTGTATTCGGTATACGTATATTACAGCTGTAGTATGTAGTGTACGTGTACGGGGTATAGGGGTGTTACAATTGTTTTGGTATCAGAGCCTAGGTTTGAGATTCTCAACCTAGGTCAATTGTAAGCAAAAGAATATTTTGATTTTAAAAGTTGGGTTTCTAAATAAGATACATATTTTGGTATTGGCAGTCTGATCTTTAATGAGGTATATTCTGCTGTGTTTGCAGACATAGGTAGTGATGGCGTCTCAGTCACATCACTCTTTAGAAGGTAGTGCTGAGAGTGTAGCTCGTAAAGAGGGTAGAGATGGAGCTAGGGTTGATAGAGCTGGAGAGGCACCTGCTCCGGTGCAAGAGAGATCAGCTGCTAATGAGGTTTCACCGGTTTGGTTAAGGCATGTGGTAGAATTGCTGAGGCAAGCTCCGGTGCAGCAGCCACTCCACCACAGCCACAAGTGCCAATGAGGCATTATGATAAATTGAGGAAGTATGGGGCTGAGGATTTTCTTGGTACTACAGATCCTGCAATAGCTGAGTAGTGGTTGGATAGAGTGCAGAGGGTATTTATTCAGTTGCAAGCCACTCCTGAAGAGAAGTTTGATTATGCTAGATCCCTTCTACAGAAAGATGCTTATGATTGGTGGAAGATAGTTCCTCATGCTATGGATGATCCACCGACTTTGTCGTATAATAATTTTCTGTGAGAGTTTGAGCAGAAATATACTCCGAGGGAGTATAAGGATGTCAAGAAGATGGAATTTTTGAATCTGAGATAGGAGAACCGGACAGTGACAGAGTATGAGGTAGAGTTTATCCGGTTGAGTCACTATGCCGGTGGGATTATTTCTGATGAGATTGACCGGTGGAGGAGATTTGAGGAGGATTGAGGCCGGTGGGATTATGTGTATTGTTGCTGGTTCCCGGTATCAGGATCTTTCCCAGCTTGTTGCAGCAGCCAGAAGTGTTGAGAGAGCATAGGCTATTGCAGCAGCTGCTACTGAAGAGGAGACCAGAGTTAGGAGATCCCAGTTTGAGGCAGGATCTTCATCTATGAAGAGAGGCCGAGGAAGTTTTATTCCGAGAGTCAGTAGGAGTCTGAGGCAGTTGGGTAGGTCAGTTCAGTATCAGAGGCAGAGACCGAGACCTACAGTTTCTGTAGCGAATGCTCCGACTCCTATGGTTTAGAGATCTACTCCACCTACATGTGTCCATTGTGGTAGGATACATGGGGGTGTTTGTTGGAAGATTGGTGGATCAGCTGTGTGTTTCAGATGTGGATCACCTGACCATTTCATTAGAGATTGTTCTGAGATGCAGGAGCATAGGCAGGCAGATTCTGCAGCTTCTCGACCTAGTGTGAGAGGAGGTCGAAGTGGCAGAAGTGTTAGTAGAGGTGGACGACCTGGGATCAGTCACAGAGGAGGCTCTACCTCCGGAGGTAGTAGACCAGATGAGGCTGGGTCTTCTCAGCGAGTGTATGTGATGCAGAGGTAGCCGGATGCTTCAGCAGTTATTGCGGGTACACTTTCTTTATTTTGCATTTCAGTTCTTGCTTTGATTGATCCAGGATCTACTCATTCATACATAAGTGCATCTATCTTGCCTGTGTCTGAATTGCATTCAGAGTCCTTAGGATTTGATATGTTGGTGACAAATCCTTTAGGACATAGTGTGGTTGTTAGCAAGGTGCATCGTGATAGTGCAGTTGTGGTGCAAGGTGAGGAATTTTGTGGTGATTTGATTGAAATGCCTTTTAAGGAGTATGATTTAATATTAGGCATGGATTGGTTGTCTAAACATGGAGCTGTGGTAGACTGTCAAAAGAAATGTGTTACCTTGAGAACCAGTGATGGTAGAAGTGTGATGGTATCTAGTGAGCAGAGACAACTTGCATCATTGTTTGTTTCAGCTGTTGTAGCTAGAAAGTTGATTAGAAAAGGGTGTGATGCTTATCTTGCTCATGTTGTGGATACTAGAGTAGTGGATTCTCAACTTGATAGTATACCCACAGTTGCTGAATTTCCAGATGTGTTTCCTAAGGAGTTGCCAGGGTTACCCCCTGAGAGAGAGGTTGAGTTTGGTATCGATTTGTTGCCTGGTACCACTCCCATCTCTATTACTCCTTATCGAATGGCACCTGCTGAGTTGAGAGAGTTGAAGGTGCAGTTGCAGGAGTTGTTGGATAAAGGATTTGTTTGCCCTAATGTTTCTCTGTGGGGAGCTCCTGTTTTATTTGTAAAAAAGAAGGATGGCACTTTGAGGCTGTGCATCGATTATAGGCAATTGAACAAGGTGACTATCAAGAATAAGTATCCTTTGCCTCGGATTGATGATCTCTTTGATCAATTGAAGGGAGCAGCAGTGTTTTCCAAGATTGATTTGAGATCAGGGTACCATCAGTTGAGGGTTAGAGAGGAACATGTTCCTAAGACAGCTTTCCGCACAAGGTATGGGCATTATGAGTTTTTAGTGATGCCTTTTGAGTTGACGAATGCACCTGCAGCTTTTATGGATTTGATAAATAGGGTGTTTAGACCCTATTTGGATCAGTTTGTGGTGGTATTTATTGATGATATTTTGGTGTATTCGCGTAATGAAGAGGAACATGACAAGCATCTGCGGATTGTATTGCAGACCTTGAGAGAGAAGCAATTATATGCTAAGTTGTCGAAGTGTGAGTTTTGGCTTGATCTAGTAACTTTTCTGGGTCATATAGTTTCAGCAGATGCTATAAGAGTTGATCCGAGTAATGTTGAAGCTATTTTGAATTGGAGTCCACCGAAGTCTGTGACCAAAGTTAGAAGTTTTCTGGGTTTGGCAGGCTATTATCGATGGTTTGTGAAAGGTTTTTCTTTGATAGCTACTCCACTCACCAGATTACTTCGAAAAGGAGTTAGATTTGTGTGGACGGATCAGTGTCAAGCTAGTTTTGAGCAGTTGAAGGAGATGTTGACTCAAGCTCCTGTTCTTTCTTTGCCTGTGGAAGATAAACCATATGTGATTTATAGTGATGCTTCACATAATAGTTTAGGTTGTGTTTTGATGCAAGAGGGTAAAGTCATAGCTTATGCTTCTTGGCAGTTGAAGCCACATGAGTTGAATTATCCGATGCATGATTTGGAGTTAGCAGCTATAGTTTTTGCTTTGAAGATTTGGTGACACTACTTGTATGCAGAGAAGTGTTTTATCTATACAGATCATAAGAGTTTGAAATATTTGGGTGTTCAGAGAAAGCTTAATCTTCGACAGAGACGGTGGTTGGAGTTGATCAAAGACTACGACTGTTTGATTGATTATCATCCTGGTAAGGCGAATGTTGTTGCTGATGCCTTGAGTCAGAAGTCTTTGGCAGGTTTGACTGTTTATTCGCTCTCGTTGCTTGTTGAATTGAGAGCATTGCATGCTAGTTTTAAATCATGTGATGATGGTGCGTTGTTGGCTCAGTTGCAATTGAGACCAGTGTTGTTGGATCAGATTAAAAAGGCTCAATTGGCTGATGAGAAAATTCAGGAAATTGTTTCAGATTGCCAAAATGGGGAGAGCCGAGATTTCCATGTGAGAAGTGATGGTAGCCTTTGGTTCAAAGATAGATTGTGTGTTCCTGATGATGCTAAATTGAGAAAGATTATTTTAGAAGAAGCACATCAGTTGGTTTTTGCTATGCACCATGGGAGTACAAAGATGTATCAGGATTTGAAGCAGCATTATTGGTGGTCAGGTATGAAAAGAGACATAGCGGAGTTTGTGTCCAAGTGTCTCACTTGTCAGAGGGTGAAAGCTGAGCATCAAGTTCCAACAGGGTTGCTTCAACCTTTAACAGTGCCTGAATGGAAATGGGAACGTGTGACAATGGATTTTGTGTCTGGTTTGCCATTGACTCAGAAGAAGCGTGCCGCTATTTGGGTGATTGTTGATCGGTTGACAAAGACAGCTCATTTTCTTCCAGTTAGAATGGATTATTCTCTTGAGAAGTTGGCTGAGCTGTATATCAATGAGATAGTAAAGTTACATGGAGTCCCAATTTCTTTAGTGTCTGATTGAGATCCTCGGTTTACTTCGAGATTTTAGAAGAGTTTACATGGTGCATTGGGTTCTCAATTGCACTTTAGCACTGCTTTTCATCTGCAGACAGATGGGCAGTCAGAGAGAGTGATACAGATTATAGAGGATATGTTGAGAAGCTGTATCATTGATTTCTCTGGAAGTTGGGACAGATTTGTGCCACTTGTGGAATTTGCTTACAACAACAGTCATCAATCTAGTATTGGAATGGCACCATTTGAGGCTTTGCATGGTAGAAGATGCAAAATGCCTCTATGTTGGAATGAAGTTGGGGAAGGCAAATTGGTTGGTCCTGAATTGATTAAAGAAACGGAAGAGAAAGTGAAGATAATTCGGGATCGGTTGAAAGCAGCTTCAGATCGGCAGAAATCTTATTCAAATTTGAAGAGGAGAGACATAGAGTTCAATGTTGGAGATAAAGTTTTTTTGAAAGTGTCTCCTTGGAAAAAGATTTTGAGATTTGGCAACAAAGGGAAGCTAAGTCCTCGTTTTATTGGACCTTATGAAGTATTAGAAAGAGTTGGACCAGTTGCTTATCGATTTGATTTACCACTTGAGTTGGATAGAATTTATAATGTCTTCCATGTTTCTATGTTGAGGAGGTATAGATTAGACCCATCTCATGTTCTGTCCGTTGAATCTATTGAGGTGAGTCCAGATCTGACTTTAAAAGAAGAACCAATTGCTATTTTGGCACATGGAGTGAAAGAGTTGAGACATAAGAAAGTGCCACTTGTGAAAGTTCTTTGGAAGAATCATGCAAAGGAAGAGACAACTTGGGAGAGTGAGCAAGCGATGCGAGATCAGTATCCTCAACTGTTTCAGACTTAAGATCAGGTAATTTCGAGGACGAAATTTCTTTTTAGAGGGGGAGAATTGTAATATCCCAAAGTATACCCTAAAAGTTTTGGAATTATTGTTGTATTTGGATTTAATATATATGTTTAATGGAAAGAGAAAAGAAGTAAAGAGAGAGTGTATATGTTGCATATATAGTGATATATACAACATATACAGGTCAAAATATGGAAGTCAAAAGAAGATAAATTAATTATTTATAATTAATTAAAAGGGAAAATAAATGAGTGGAAGAGAATATATTAGATTATTTTAATGATAAATTGCTTGGTGGAGGTTTAAGTGGAGAATAAGAGTTTGACTTTGCCTCTTTTTCTTCTTCATTTTCTTCTTCTTTCTTTGGTTGGCCGGGCAACACAAAGCAAGAGAGGAGGAGAGTTTTTGAGTTTTCCATGCTTGTGATTGAAGGAGATTTCAAGTGATCAAGTTGAAAATTTAAGAAGTTTCATTAACTTTGGTAAGTTTCCACTTGATTCCTTTGTTTTATTTGAAGTTGTAATTGAGTTTGATAGTTGATTATTGAGAGTATGAATATGTTTGATTGTGGTGTGTTTAAGAGTGTTGGGTTTTATTGATTTTGATTTTGGGGTTGAATTGAAGAGATGGAGTTAGGTTTGGTGTTGGAAGAGTTAGAGTTGTGAATTAGTAATTGATGAATGTTGTGAGTTTGAGCAATTATTATCTTAGATTTTCATTGTGTTTGTGTTTAATGGAGTTGAAAGCATAGAATACATGAGTGTAGTCCGAAACAGAAGCAAATTGGATGCCACGCCCGTGGCCCTTGGATGACACGACCGTGGGGGTGTTAAGCAAATTGGACAGATTTGTTTGCTAACCCACGACCATGGGGGTTTGTGAGGCCACGACCGTGGGGTTGTGAGGCCACGACCGTGGGTCCTAGATAGTGGTTTTGGCTTGTATTTGTGATATATGGGTCTAGTATGAGACTGATAGGTGAATAATTGTATTGGAATTCATGTGTATTGTTAAATATGTGTGTATTATTCTTTTTGCATTAGGTTGTGAAAAGGTTGAGTTGCCTTAACCTAAGTGTTGAGAATTCTTGGAAGAGGAAGTGTATAGATTGGTGTGAGTTATTCTTGAGGTAAGTACAAACCTACATTATTGCATACATTTACATGATTTTGAGACTTAACACATTTGATTATAAATGTGTTAAGTAATTTATTACATTGTTAATATATTGGATTAATGTTATGATTGTATAATGTGGAATATATGATGATAATTCAAAATGTATGTTCAATGCATTTGGTTATGTATACTTTAATGATGAATTGCTTTAATGTGAATTGAGATATAATGAGATGTGAAACCATTGTTGTTGGCTATGATAGTGCAAATGAAATAATTGGGGCATTGTTGCCTATTTAATTATGGAATATGAAATGAGAAATGAATTGAGAAAGAGGATGATAAAGAGATAAATGAAATAATTGTGTGCTTAATATGTTATTCAATTTTCAGAGTTCTGAGTTTGGCGGTATGCCTATGAATCGCTGGATAGGTGAAAAGACCGGGTCGTAAGCCGAGTCCAGCTGAAAAATGTGAAATATGATGTTTTTAGGGTGAAAAGACTGGGTCGTAAGCCTCAAAAATAGAAACAGTCTAGCCGGGTTGAGGACCAAGAGACTGGGGCCCTAGGGTCTAGCCGGGTTGAGGTCCAAGAGACTAGGTCTGTTACACTATTCACAGATAGATATATATGTATCGCCTACGGACTTGATGATTGTGATTATGGACCAAAGCAGTAACTCTGAACTTTGAATAACATATTAGTGTCTTTTGGGCCCATGCTTGTCTTTGTTTTTATGTGAAGCATAAATGGTAAAATAATTAAATAAGATAATGAAATGTGTTGTTATGAAATATAGCATTTTTGAATATGATCTCTATTGATTGAATGTATGACATTGACATTGCATTAAAGCATATTGTTATTGTGGTTTGTACCACTAAGCCGTTGGCTTAGCGCGATTGTGGTTCATCGCACAGGTGACAGGGTAGAACCAGAGAGTTTAGCTAGACCGAGTTGAGTCCAGATTTTGAAGCGTTGATAGAGGGCTTAAAGAGCAAAGAGAAACTGCCAAACATGTATAACTTTTATGTTTTGTAAAACATGGATTTTGATGTATATGTATTTGTAAATACCGCTATATTTTCCTCTGCGTATCAAATAAATTTTTTATCTATTGTACTTTATAATATGATTTGAATGTTTTAAGTTTTCTTATAATATTACTAAATTGAAAGATTGGTTTGCTTATTATAAACTGTAGCACTCATGTATTCGGTATACGTATATTACAGCTGTAGTACGTAGTGTACGTGTACGGGGATAGGGGTGTTACATACCCTCTGAGAGAGAGATTGAGTTTGGTATCGATTTATTGCCTGGTACCACTCCCATCTCTATTACTCCTTATCGAATGGCACCTGCTGAGTTGAGAGAGTTGAAGGTGCAGTTGCAGGAGTTGTTGGATAAAGGGTTTGTTCGCCCTAGTGTGTCTCTGTGGGGAGCTCCTATTTTATTTGTGAAGAAGAAGGATGGTACTTTGAGATTGTGCATTGATTATAGGCAGTTGAATAAAGTGACCATCAAGAACAAGTATCCTTTGCCTCGAATAGATGATCTCTTTGATCAATTTAATGGAGCAACAGTTTTCTCCAAGATTGATTTGAGATCAGGGTACCATCGGTTGAGAATCAGAGAGGAAGATGTTCCTAAGACAGCTTTCCGCACAAGGTATGGGCATTATGAGTTTTTGGTAATGCCTTGGATTAACGAATGCACCTGCAGCTTTTATGGATTTGATGAACAGGGTGTTTAGACCCTATCTAGATCAGTTTGTGGTGGTCTTTATTGATGATATTTTGGTGTATTCCTGTAATGATGAGAAAGATGATAAGCACTTGTAGATTGTATTGCAGACCTTGAGAGAGAAGCAGTTATATGCTAAGCTGTCGAAGTGTGAATTTTGGCTTGATCAAGTGACTTTTCTTGGTCATGTAGTTTCAGTAGATGGTATTAGAGTTAATCCAAGTAAAGTTGAGGCCATTTTGAATTAGAGTCCACAGAAGTCAGTGATTGAAGTTAGAAGTTTTCTGGGTTTGGCAGGCTATTATCGACGCTTTGTGAAGGGTTTTTCTTTGATAGCTACTCTACTCACCAGATTACTTCAGAAGGGAGTTAGATTTGTGTGTACAGATTAATGTCAAGCAAGCTTTCAGCAGTTGAAGGAGATGTTGACTCAAGCTCTTATTCTTACCTTGCCTGTGGAAGATAAACCATATGTGATTTACAGTGATGCTTCACATAATGGTTTAGGATGTGTTTTGATGCAAGAGGGTAGAGTCATAGCTTATGCTTCTTGGTAGTTGAAGCCGCATGAGTTGAATTACCTGACGCATGATTTGGAGTTAGCAGCTATAGATTTTGCTTTGAAGATTTGGCTACACTACTTGTATGGGGAGAAGTGTTTTATCTATACGGATCATAAGAGTTTGAAATACTTGGGTGTTCAGAGAGAGCTGAATCTTCGGGAGAGACGGTGGTTGGAGTTGATCAAAGACTACAACTGTTTCATTGATTATCATCTTGGTAAGGCAAATGTTGTTGCTGATGCCTTAAGTCGGAAGTCTTTGGCAGGTTTGACTGCTTATTCACTTTCATTGCTTGTTGAGTTGAGAGCATTGCATGCTAGTTTTGAATCATGTGATGATGGTGCGTTGTTGGCTCAGTTGCAGTTGAGACCGGTGTTGTTGGATCAGATTAAAGAGGCTCAATTGGCTGATGAGAAAATTCAAAAAGTTGTGTCAGAATGCCAAAAAGGAGAGAGCCAAGATTTTCTTGTGAGAGATGATGGCAGCCTTTGGTTTAAAGATAGATTGTGTGTTCCTAATGATGCAAGATTGAGAAAGATTATTTTGGAAGAAGCACATCAATCGGTTTTTGCTATGCACCCTCGGAGTACTAAGATGTATCATGATTTGAAGCAATATTATTGGTGGTCAGGTATGAAGAGGGACATAGCGGAGTTTGTATCCAAGTGTCTCACTTGTCAGAGAGTGAAGGCCGAGCACCAAGTTCCAATAGGGTTGCTTCAACCTTTATCAGTGCCTGAATGGAAGTGGGAGCGTGTAACAATGGATTTTGTGACAGTTTGCCGTTGACTCAGAAGAAGCATGATGCAAATTGGGTGATTGTTGATCGGTTGATGAAGGTAACTCATTTCCTTCCAGTTCAGATGGACTATTGTCTTGAGAAGTTGGCTGAGCTGTATATTAGTGAGATAGTGAGATTTCATGGAGTCCCAATTTCTTTAGTGTCTGATCGAGATCCTCGGTTTACTTCAAGGTTTTGGAAGAGTTTGCATGCTACTTTGGGTTCTCGATTGCATTTTAGCACTGCTTTTCATCCGCAGACAGATGGTCAGTCAGAGAGAGTGATACAGATTTTAGAGGACATGTTGAGAAGCTGTATCATTGATTTCTCTGGAAGTTGGAACAAATTCTTGCCATTGATTGAATTTCCTTATAACAACAGTCATCAGTCTAGTATTAGAATGGCACCATTTGAGGCATTGTATGGCAGAAGATGCGGGACGCCTCTATGTTGGAATGAAATTGGAGAAGGCAAATTGGTTGGTCCCGATTTGATTAATGAGACAGAAGAGAAAGTGAAAATAATTTGGGATCGATTGAAAGCAGCCTCAGATCGGCAGAAGTCCTATTCAGATTTGAAGAGGAGAGGCATAGAGTTTGATGTCGGAGATAAAGTTTTTCTGAAAGTGTCTCCTTGGAAGAGAATTTTGAGATTTGGCCGCAAAGGAAAGTTGAGTCTTTGTTTCATTGGACCTTACGAGGTACTAGAAAGAGTTGGACCAGTTGCTTATAGACTCATTTTACCGCCTGAGTTGGATAAAATTCACAATGTCTTCCATGTATCTATGCTACGAAGGTACAGGTCAGACCCATCTCATGTTTTGTCAGTGGAATCCATTGAGGTGAGTCCAGATCTGACATTTGAAGAAGAACCAGTGGTCATTTTAGCACATGGAGTGAAAGAGTTGAGACATAAGAAAGTGCCAATTGTGAAGGTTCTTTGGAAGAATCATGGTAGAGAAGAGGCAACTTGGGAGAGTGAGCAAGCGATGCGAGATTAGTATCCTCAACTATTTCAAAATTGAGATCAGGTAATTTTGAGAATGAAATTTCTTTTTTGAGGGGGAGAATTGTAATATCCCAAACTATACCGAAAAATTTTGGAGTATTAATTGTTGTATTGGATTAAATAATTTAAAGTGTATATGCTATGCATATGGAGATAAAAACAATATATACAAGTTAATGGGTCTTATAAGTCAAAGAGATATTTTGATTAATTAAATGGTTTTGTTTAAGTTAGTGGAAGATGATATTAGTGGTTGAATATTATATTGTTTTATTGCTTGGTTGAGAGTGTTTTGAAGAGAGAGTAGTTGTAGTGGTTGACTTTCTTTCTCGCTTTCTTTGTTTCTTTCTTTCTTCTTCTATATTCATCTTCATCTTCTTCTTTTCTTCTCTTTGGTAGGCCACCCTTATCAACAAAAGGAGAAGAGGTTTTGTTGCTTCCAAGCTCAAAATATTGAAGGTTTTTAAGAGATCAAGTTAGAGTTTTAAGGATTTTCTTCACTTTTGGTAAGTTTCCAACTTGTTTCTTGGTTTTATTTTGAGTTTGTGTTCTTGGGTTTGTTGGATGGTTGATGTAGATGTGTTTATGGTTATTTTGGTGTGTTTGAAGTGTTTTGTCTTGGTAACTTTGATTTTTGGGTTTGGATTGAAGAGATAAGAGTTGTGGGTGTTGTGAGTTTGAGTTGTGTTTTATGGTGGTATTTGTGTTTGATGTTTGTAATTGAGTTGTTTTAAGGTTTACTCAAGTATTTTTGAGTTGTTGATGGTTTTGGTTGAGCTATGTGTTGTTGATATGGCTATTGGAAGATGATTGTTGGTTGTGGCTTTGTTAGTGTAGATTTTAGGGTTTTTGGCCTGACACGCCTAGGAGCACGGCCTTGTCTTTGGGCATGTCGTTGGTTCTATTTTATAGGTTGGTGACACGAGCAGTGACGCGCCCATGTCACTGAGCGTGTCATAGCTTCTATGTTGTTGGTAGCATTGACACGGCCAGTGACACGCCCATGTCACTGAGAGTGTCATAGCTACTGTGCTGTTGGTTGATTGACAAGTCCAGTGACACGCCCATGTCACTGAGCGTGTCATAGCTACTGTGTTATAGGAGTATTGACACGGCCACTGAGCATGTCAAAGCTTCTGTGTTGTGAGTTTAGGGCAAGGTCAGCGACACGCCTGTGTTGTTAAGCGTGTCAAGTGTAGAGTTTTCCCTAGATAGTTCTCTTTCTTATTTTCTTCTTGTGTATCTCTAAGAGAGTGTGTATGATCACCTTTGCATTAGGTTTTGAAGAGAGTTGAGCTACCTTTATTCAAGTGTTGATAGTTATCTTGGAAGAGGAGTTGATAGAGTGGTGTTGTTGCTCTTAGAGGTAAGTGCAAACTTTGATTGATTGCATACATTTATATGACATTGAGACTTAACACATTTAGTTGAGAAATGTGTTAAGTTACTTGATACATTGTTGATGAATGAGTTATATGTTATGATATGCATAATGTGAATTATGTTGATGTATCAATGCAGTTGAGTATTGTATATGAAAAGAATTGTGGAAATATGTGATATGAGATGTGAAAACATAATTTAACCAATCAATATTGAGATTAAATAGAAGAATGAGAAAAGATGATATATTAGGGCAATGAGCCTAATTTGATTATGAGAAATAAAATGAAAAATGAATTGTGAAAGAAAATGATAATGAGATAAATGAATTAATTGTGTGCCTAGTATGTTATTCTATTTTTAGAGTTCTGGGTTTGGCGGCATGCCTATGAATTGCTGGGCAGGTGAAAAGACCGGGTTGGAAGCCGAGCCCAGTTGAAAAATGTGAAATGTGATGTTTTTGAGGTCCGGGTCATAAGCCTCAAAAACTGTAACAGTCTAGCTAGGTTGAGGACTAAGATACTGGGGCCCTAGAGTCTAGCCAGGTTAAGGTCCAAGAGACTGGGTCTGTTACATTATCCATAGATATATATATATATCCTACGGGCTTGATAAATGTGATTATAGACCAAAGCAGCAACTCTGAACTTTGAATAGCATATTAGATCCTTTCTGGGCCCATGTTTGTCTTTGCTTTAATGTGAATTATGAAACGTGATGCCATTTTATTAGTTTTTGTTATAGTTTTATGTCTTGTTTATTATGATAATTATTGTTTTATTTAGCTATTTTGTTAGTTTTTATCGGTTTGTTTAGTGTTTTCATTAATTTTGGTAGTTTTAGTCTATTTCAGTGTTTATGTCATTTTTGTTCTAGTTTTTAGGATTGTGTTTATGTTTTGTTGGTTATTGTCTATTTACTTCTTGTTTAAAGTTTGTTTTGAGTTTTGTGTTAGGTTAAAAAAGGCAAGGAAGCAAATTGAAGGAGAAAAAGGCAGTAGCTGACACAGGCAGAGGACACGGCCAAGTCACTGGCTGTGTCCCATACCAAGCTAAAAGGGAAGAGCAGGTCACAGTAGACGACAAAAGCAAGGGACACGGCCAAGTCAGTGGCCGTGTCCCTCCAATGAAGCCCAGACACGGCCAAGTCACACCCACTTGGCCGTGTCTCACTTGGTTCCAAAGGAAAAGAAGACTAAATTTCACAGAGGCAAACACAGGCAAGAGACACAGCCAAGTCAGTGGCCGTGTCCCTCCAAAAGGGTCCAACACGGCCAAGTCAACCTCCAACTGGCCGTGTCACTCAACCAAAGAAGAAAAAGAAGAGAAGCAAGCAGTAGGTGACACATGCAAGGGACACGGCCAAGTCACTGGCCGTGTCCCTCCAAAGAGCACTCACACGGCCAAGTCACTTCTGACCTGGCCGTGTCCCTCATGAACCAAACATGCAGTGAATTTTAAAGCGGATGTTTCATATAAAAAGAAAAGAAAAGCTAGGGTTTGGGGACTGTTGACGATTTTGAAAGAGAATTGAGCCGTCCAAGAGTGAAGTTAGGGTTTTAACTTTGATTTCTTTGATTTTGATTACACTTTTGATTACTTTAGCTTAGATTAGATTGTTCTAGCAATTGAGACATCCTTCTTGCAAGATTTGATCAAGAGATTCTTCAGAGCTTCAAGGAGTTTGTAATTTGGTTTTGTTCTCGAACTTATTCTCTTTATTTTCATTGAAAATTGTATTAATGGATATTATCGTGTCTATTTTGATTTCTTTGAACATTAATGAGATGAATATGTTTGATTGCATCATGAACTAATTTGATCTAGTCTAGGGTTTGTATGGATCTGCTATGATTGTATGAATTGGTTATTCTCTTAGCTAATAATTTCTTTAGCCTTGATTGAATGAAATATTTTAATATATAATTGATTGGCCACCAATTATGTGTTTTAGGTATTAGATGATGGATTGAGAGATGAAGTCTAATGCTGGATCAATTCAATTAGGGACTTAGGTGAATTAGAGATATAACCTATTAATAAGATTGTTTCAATTATAATGAGATTAGTTGCAAGAGGTTTGAATGCGAGAGATTATTTCCATGACTCAATTAATTAAGTTGTTTGAGATTTAATCTTTGAAATTAAATAGTTAAGAGGAATAACCGTTCATACATATCTGTAGTAGAGAAGTGCAAACCCTAGACCTTTCTATCAAGTGAATCAAAACATCAGCTCTTGTTTACTTTTATTGTTTTAAACTTCAATTAAACTTTTTCATTAGTTAGCAATTTAAATTTATTCATTACTTGTTACTTTTAATCTGATAATCAATTAGCTACTTTAGCTTCCTTGTGAGACGACCTTGGGGCGATCACCTTTGCTACAGCTACCTCGTATACTTGCGAGTGACGCTTTGTGGTAGAGTTAATTCGAGTGCAACAGATGCAAATGATTAATATGTTGAGATATAATGCAATGAGTTGATATATTCATATATATTGTGCATGAGCATCGCATTGATCTATATTGAATCAAAGTTTGTACCACTAAGCTTTCTACTTAGTGCGATTGTGGTTCATCGCGCAAGTGACAGGGTAGATCCGGTTGTGCCAGAGAGCTCATCTAGACCAAGTCGAGTCTAGGCTTGAGTTTGTGAGAGCGGTGTTGAGTTGTGGACATCAAGATCAGACACGAACTGCCAGCATGTATAAACTTCATATTTTTGTACTTATTGATTTTGATGTAAGCATACGTATTTTCTACTGCTTAATTAACAAATATTTTTAACAGACCGTTTTAGATAAGCTTTTGGGTACTAATGATATATATATATATGTATTTTAACGAAGAAATATTTTCTCTATTACTATTTATAATATAGGTTAAATGTTTTAAGTTTATTCGAACTGACTTATGATGCTTATATGTTTAAGTTTAAAGTTTGGTTTGTTTAAAATGAACCGTGGCACCCCTTTATCTGGTATACATATATCGGGTGTTGTGTGGCTGTATGCGGTGTGCGTATATGGGGTACGGGGATGTTACAAGAAATGCCTAAACCACGCTCTAATAGCACTAAATGTAACATCCTCTAACAATTCTTACATAAAAACTATCAGAGAATGTTATGCGATTTATTGTACGTGTCCCAATCAATTCATAGAAAATTCTCTTTCAACTAATAATTTTTTTTAATAATAATACAATCGATAAAATACAACACTTATAGTTCCAACATTTAGAACAATCTCCAATAATCCAAATTCTAGTTACAAACCAGATAACTATCATACATTTGTCAAATCAAATGATTATATAATACATTCCTTTATTGAATAATCATTCACTAGAATTCTCAAACTTCATCTTTAAAATACATGTATTCCTTTCATGTTTACAAATTTGTACAATCTCTCAAATAGCCAAACAAAATCATATATATACATTTTATAACTTATGAGTACAATATACACAAGATCTTTATATGTACTATAGGTAATTTCCTGAGCTTCTTAATTCCACTACTTAACTTGCTCTGATGTCCTGCTACCTGCTTGTCAGAAAATAATTCTAACACGCTAAGCAAAGCTTAGTGATGCATATAAAAACATATTTGTCACTTAATATTAAAGAAAAATAATTATGAAAATATAGTAATAACACTTAGTTTTAGGACTTATTTCAATATATTAACTAATTTCAGTAACAACCAATATAATATTCTGATTCCACAAAATAATAGCTTTAACTTTAGTTATCATGCTGTTTAATACTTTCGATACTGCAACTTATCTCATTAAGAATCATTTTATTTAATACTTCTCATTTGATAACATTGTTCACAATACGCTTATTTTGTTTTTTAATAAGTCGTACTTTTCAATTTCACATATAGGATAATTTCATTCAATCTATAATTTTCAGCACTTAAATTTAGTACTATACTTTGGAGCACTTTGTATCTTATATCATTACATACACTTTCAATCATTACAACACTTATAAAGTTATTGATTAATTCAATACTTTGAGCATAACAATTCCATTTCGTGCATTAGAACTTTCACTTGTAAACATTACTATATATATTAACAATCACTTTTACATTGTAACACAGTAAGTTAATTTCAAGTAATTGACTTATATTATTCTTTTGCATTTCTTCCATTATTCACAACTATCATGTTCACATACATTTTCAATTTAGATATCTTCATTAAATATGCCCATTCATACTAAACTTAGATCATAAGTTTGAATAACATGTTAGTGTAGCAATCTTAATGCCAAATTTCAAGAATGTATAATGGCAATTATGCCCACTATCACTGATAACACAATGTGTTCATTAATGGCACGTGGTGCCCACTGTCACTATGGCTATCCTTCCTCTGGTTAGCCATTCAATCCAAAACTAGATATAAAATTAGTATGATTTGGGAAATTCATTAATTTTGATTAACACTAAATTTTTTATATCATTTCATTGGTACAATACTCTTATCAACATTTAGTATGATATATATTTGTCACTTATCTAAAATTTATCACTCTTTTTCATACTTTTAACACATACACATGAATTCTCAACACAAAAGTAAGAAACATAAACATATTAGCCTCATACTAGGCCCGTATATCACAAAATACAAGCCAAAAACATTATTTAGGTCACCATGGCCGTGGCATCACAACTCCACGCCCGTGGGATATCAAATGAATCTATC
The DNA here is from genome assembly GCA_947685225.1 of Garcia nutans. Lineage (NCBI taxonomy): Eukaryota > Viridiplantae > Streptophyta > Magnoliopsida > Malpighiales > Euphorbiaceae > Garcia > Garcia nutans. The sequence goes on from CANTUV010000013.1 coordinate 9,906,398, forward strand.
AAATGGCCTTGGAAACCCCCACAGTCGTGGCCTTCCAGGGCCACGGCCGTAGTATTTAGAACTGCTATGTTTTATTGAAATTTTTGAAGAAACAGCATCAATTTCAATCCCACGGTCGTGTCACTCAATTGCCACGACCGTGACATTGATTTTGGGAGTGTTTTCAAAGTAATTCTTCCTCCAACAGTTACAACATTGATTGCCATGCCCATGACACGTTTAAGCCACGCCCGTGGCATCCCAAAATCATGTATTCTGCACTTTTAACATCATTAAACAAAAACATATTGAATATCTAAGATGATAATGTATCAAACTCATAGTTTTGACATAAAGAGAATTCATACCAAATATTTTACTAAAACATCACTTAATCAAACTTTCACTCATTTCATATGGATAAAAACAATATCAAACCATTCAATTCTCATAACGGTTGAGTTAAGAATCAAAACCATCATATAAAAGTTATTTTTCACTCATCAATCCTTTTAATCAATACTTTCAAAAAATATATCATTATACATAACTCAATCATTCAATTAAATCATTAAAACTCATAAAACTTCATATATTTGCAAATTATAAATCAAAAACACATACCTCTTCAAAATTCCTCTTTCTCTTTCTTTTTCTCTCTTTCCCTTTGATTACTTCTTGATAATCTTGCCTTTTCTAGCTTATTCTTCTAAAAAATCTATATCTACATGTGATTTTCTCTTAATCCTTGATTAATTTGATGAAAGGAAGAAGAAATAGAGAGAAGATGGCGATGATGGCATGGAAGATGGAGAGGAAATCAGAAATTCCTACACACACACACATGTATACACATATATATATATAATATTTTTAATCAAGTGAGAGAATGCTCATAATAACTATGGTGCACCCTCATTCTTAACCGTTGATTTGAAATCGAGTTTTAATCTCATAAAACAGTAAAAAATTAAATCTCTTTAGTAAATTTTTGAGATATACAATTTACTATTCTCTACTTATAGCATTTATCCACAATATTTTTGTCACTATACACTATTAATTTTTCAATATTAGTTAAAACGTTCCTGTTTAAAATCTTGACCATTACACAAGAAGATCAAAGAAAGAAATGAATAATCAAGACTATAAGGGTAGTTGAAGTTCTCAAGACCATAAAGGTAGTTGAAGTTCATCTAAATTAGACCATATATCACAAATAAAGTTAGGACTGAAGCAGATTAATACCACTCTGTGAGCGAGGATTTTTGCCCCCACTCCCGGTGGAATGGTTCTTGTGACTTCGGCACTGTTTAAGCTCAGGGCCTTAGAGAACATGGACCTAAGTTTGAAGAAAATGAAGTCGCCACCCAGACAGGCCGAGAAAAAGAAAGGGGTGGATGACTTGATTCCTAAGGAATCCCCAACCCCCTAATTGGCTCGGAAAGTTGGGTACGTGTGGGGAAGGTGAGAAATGGCCCAGCAATCCCACAACGCCCGGTTCATTGGAACCGGCCTCCTTTATAGGTCTTAATATTATAAAATTCTTAAATATAACAACATTGTCCATATTACACAATAATTAAAAAGAAAGCATCAATATATTAAAATCAAAGCAAGGACCAAGCAAAATCAATAAATGGACACCCATCCGGAGATGGAAACATGTCCTTACATCCCATGCCTAAATAGGACACCCACCGAAAGGTAGAAACATTTCCTTTACATTGGTCTAAAATATAAAAGCAATTTAAATTACATAGAACTTGATTAATGAGGTACCCACAAAGTGGAAACATAACTCTTACTACATTTGGAAATCTAAATAAATTGATAAAATAAATAACCATTCACCATAAATAAATCATTCATCAAAGCTATCAATCAAAATATAAAATAAACATCCATCCATGATAAATTAAATAAATCAAGCATTGAAATTAAATAAATCAACCATCAAAAATAATAAACTATATAATCAAATTTAAAATTAAATAAAGCAATAGATATGTAAATTTAAGGTTTTAAAGAATTATCAATTGAATTTAGGGTTTCGAATCTTAGGGTTTTAGAAACTAAAATTTTATAATTAGGATTTTGAAATTAGGATTTTTAGGATTTTTGAAACTAGGGTTTTGGAATTAGGGTTTTTAAAACTAGGGTTTTGGAATTAGCTTACTGCCTAAAAAAAACCAATTTTGGATTTAGAAAAATAAATGAAGGTTTTGGAAAAATAATCAATATTTTGGAGTTTAATAATGAAATGGTTTAGGCTTTTTGATAAAAATAGTTTGAGATTTTGAGTTTTAATGAAATAACATACGGTTCTTGATGTTAATATAAACAAGATAGATTTTAACAATTAATTGTTGACTATTGGATAGTTTTATGTTTTATGAAATATGCCAATGGGATTACAAATACCAATTGATCAATATGATAATTAAAGCAAACGGTTAAAGTTATTAAAACAAAAACCAAAGCAAACGATTAAAGTTATTAAAACAAAAAAACAATTTACTGCATGTTCAACGATCAAGGTACTGTGTGCTCAAAGTTACTGCATGCATGCATGTTCTTATTAATCAAAGAAACGAAACTACTGTAAACATAAATAGTTCATGATTAAAGATCAAACCTCCACTCGTTGGTTACTCCACAATTAACTTCTGGATGAACAATTAACAAAGATAGCACTGCTGTCTTTGATGGATTGATTACCAATGAATGTCTGATGCTAATCTTTTCTGTTTCTTGCTGTTTCTTTGCTATCTTGTTAATGTTCCTCGCCGTCCCCTCTTAATGTTCCATTGTTCATCTTTTCTCCCCCCTTATGAATTCTAAAACATTGTTACTTATAGCCGAACCTCACTCAGAATCCTTAACCTAATATAAAACAGTCCCTAAAAAAAATTCTAGTTGAATTAGGAAACATATTAAACCCATGTCAACGTAATTGCCCTAGGTCAACATGAGACCAACCTCATGTCAACCTTGGGCTGCCCAAGTCGACATGAGGCATGCTCATGTCGATCTTGGGCTGCCAAGGTCGACATGAGGCATGTTCATGTTGACCTAGCCTCCCAAGGTCAACATAAAGCATGCCCATGTCGACCTAGATTGCCCAAGTCGACATGAGGCATGCTCATGTTGATCTTGGGATGCCAAGGTCGGCATGAAGCATGCTGATGTCTCTAGGCCGGCCTCAATTAAATTATTCTGACCTTTTGTAACTTATGAACCAAAAAATTTTAATTTGGGCCAATTCTACTTGGTTTTAGGGTTTTACAATCAAATATATGCCTCTTTAATATGATCCGACTCCTTTTAAAAATTATAAACTAGGTTTAAATATTTAAATTTGGATCAATTTATTTTGGCATCCTTTAATTAGGACCATATCAAATTGGGGTAAAAATTAAGGGTTTACAGTTTGCCCCCTGCTTGAACGATTTGAGACTACAACAAAAGAGAGTAAAAAGTAATAAGACTTAATTTTTGAGATGGTTGAGGTTTTGTTTTGGGTTTGATTTGGGTACTTAGACCTGGGATTGGGTACTTGGACCCGAGATTGGATTTGATTTGGGTACTTGGACCCAAGAATGGATTGAATTTGTGTACTTGGACCCAGGATTGGGTGCTTGGACCCTAGATTGAATTTGATTTGGGTACTTGGACTGGAGATTAGATTTGATTTGGGTACTTGGACCCAAAATTGATTTGATTTGGGTACATGGATGCGAGATTGATTGAATTTGGGTACTTGGACCGAGGATTGGATACTTGGACCCAAAATTGATTTGATTTGGGTACTTGGTCCTGAGATTGGGCACTTGGACCCGAGATTGGATTTGATTTGGGTACTTGGACCTGAGATTGGGTACTTGGACCTAAGATTGGGTACTTGGACCCGAGATTGGGTACTTGTGTAACACCCCTGTACCCCATATACGCACACCACATACACCCACACAACACGCGATATACGTATACCAGATAAAGGGGTGCCACGGTTCATTTTAAACAAACCAAACATTAAACTTAAACATATAAGCATCATAAGTCAGTCCGAAAAAACTTAAAACATTTAACCTATATTATAAATAGTAATAGAGAAAATATTTCTTCGTTAAAATTATATATCATTAGTACCCAAAAGCTTATCTAAAACTGTAATATCCCAAAATGTGCCCTAGAAGTTTTAGTATAATTGTTGTTTTATTTTAATTAAAATGTATATGTTATTGGAAAGAGAAAATAATTTAAAAAGTAGTGTATATGTTGTATATATGGATATATATATATATAACATATACACAAGTCAAATGGATGGTCAAAGGAAGAAGATATTTATTTTGGTTATGTATGAAATTACTAAAAAGGGCAAGTAAGTGAAAGGGAGTTTAATTGTATAGAAGAGGGTATTTAGGTAATTTTCTTTTTAAGTTGCTTGGTGGAGGTTTAAAGAGAGGTGAAATTTGACTTTGCTTCTTTTGTCTCTTTCATTTTCTTCTTTTCTTTTGGGTGGCCGGGTATCACCTAGACAAGAGAGCAAGAGGTTGTTTTGAGTTCCAAGTTTCAAATTGAAGGAAGATTTCAAGAAAACGAGTTAGAAATTCAAGAAGTTTATCATTTTTGGTAAGTTTTCTCTTGATTTCTCTTGTTCTATTTGGATTTTTGTTTGAGTTTGATTGAGTGTTGTTGATGGTTGGAGTGTGTTTGTATATGGTGTGTGTAAAAGTGTTGAAATGGAATTAAAGATAAGAAGTTAGGTTGGTGTTGGTGATGGAAGAGTAAGAGTTGTGTTTAGTGAAATTTTTTCTGTTTTACAATTAGTAAAGGCTGTGACTTGTATGATTTTTAATTAAATATAGAAAAACTTTCTTGAAGTGAATTTTTAATATGTTGTGCCTCTATGAGTTTAGAATGACTGAAAAATATGTTGATTTGATTTTGGAATGGTTATGATTTTGGAAAGATTATTTTTATTAGACCTGTTTCAGCAGGTACCTTAACTGAGACAGCTATCTTTCGGGATTTTTAATAAAATGTAGAAAAATCATATCCAATTGAATTTTGGATATGTTGTTGCTTAGTGAGTCTATTATTTTATAAAAATAATTTGGAACCACGTTGATTGAATTTAATTTACAGAATTCACAAAGTTCAGAACTGCTGCCAGGATGCAGGGCAATTGGAGCAGTCTGGTTGGGTGAACTATTTGACCAAGATTTTGTGTTCAGTTTGATCTGAAATTTTAAAGGAATGATTTTAAGATGTAAAAATAAATTCTGTAAAAATTTTATAATTTTTAGTCAGGTAGATTATTTTATACAATTTTTCAAAATAAGGATTAAGTTGAGTCCAAAACCAGAATTTACTATTCATATGGTCATTTTGCTAATACTCCTTTTGGATTAGGTTGTGAAGAGGTTGAATTGCCCTAATCTAAGTGTTGAGGATTCTTGGAAGAGTAAGTGTATAGATTGGTGTGAGTTGGTTTTAAGGTAAGTACAAACTACATTATTGCATACATTCATATGATGTTGAGACTTAACATACATTTGATTGTAAATGTGTTAAGAAATCTAATGCATTGTTAATGCATATTAATAATGTATGTTTGGTATAATGTGAATGTTGTGATGAGCATGTAAAATGTGTGTTAATGCCATTGGTTATAATGATGTAAATAAGATGATTGAAGCATGTTTGTCTATATGATGATGAAATGAAATATGAGATATGAAATGTGAAAGATGTGAGGTGAAAGATGTGATGTTATAATGAAATATGAAATGTGAATTGAAACATGATGAAATGTGAAGCCATAATTGTTGGCTATGACAATGCAAATGAAATAAATGAGGCATAGTTGCCTAGTTGATTGTGGAATATGAAATGAGAAATGAAATGAAAAGAGTTTAATAAAGAAATAAATGAAATGATTTGTGTGCCTAATATGTTATTCAATTTTCAGAGTTCTGAATTTGGTGGCATGCCTATGAATCACTGGATAGGTGAAATGACCAGGTCGTAAGCCGATTCCAGTTAGAAAATGTGAAATGTGATGTTTTTGGGGTGAAATGACCGGGTCGTAAACCTCAAAAACAAATTATTGAAACTAGATTGAGTGAAATGACTGCGTCATAAACTCAAATCTAGTTAATTATCCATGGATAAATGTATTGATGATTATAATTATGGACCAAAGCAGTAACTCTGAACTTTGAATAACATATTAGTGTATTTTGGGCCCATGCTTGTCTTTGTTTTCAATGTGAATCATGAATGTTTTGATTAATTATTAAATAATGTAAGATTGTGAAATATAATATTCTTTTGAATTGTTTATGAAACTTGATTGTGTGTCATTGGCATTGCATTGAGGCATAATATTATGGTTGTTTGTACCACTAAGCCGTTGGCTTAGCGCGATTGTGGTTTATCCCGCAGGTGACAAGGAAGAACAAGAGAGCTCCTCTAGGCCGAGTCGAGTCTAGATTTTGAGGTGTTGATAGTGGACGTAAAGATCAAAGACTGACTGCCAAACATGTATAAATTTTATGTGTTGTAAAACTTGAGTTTTGATGTATATGAATTTGTAAATATTGTTACTTTTCGCTGCATAGTGAACAAATATTTTATCTACTGTATTTCATAATAAACCTTTACTTTATTTTGTACTAGAAGTGTAAATCCTTTTTGCAGGTTGTAGTTGAGGTTATAAGGGGGATTTATTGGAAGTGTACTGAGAATGATTTTGGTTGCATTGGTTTGTGTAAAAAAAATATTTTTCAAAAATCAGGAAAAAACCAGTTTTGTCGACTTGGGACTCAATTTTTAGGCGAAACTATGGCAAAATTTTTCTGTAAAAATTCAGAACTAAAATTTGACCAAGTAAAATTGGTAGCAACATTAGGTTAGTGTGGCGCCTCTACTCAGCTTACACACGTAGGTTAGGAAGGGGTGTTACAAAAATAGTCTGTTCAAAATATTTGTTAATTAAGCAGCAGAAAATACGTATGTTTACATCAAAATCAATAAGTACAAAAATATGAAGTTTATACATGCTGGCAGTTTGTCTCTGATCTTGATGTCCACAACTCAACACTGCTCTCACAAACTCAAGCCTAGACTCGACATGGTCTAGATGAGCTCTCCGGCACAACCGGATCTACCCTGTCACCTGTGCGATGAACCACAATCGCGCTAAGCAGAAAGCTTAGTGGTACAAACTTTGATTCAATATAGATCAATGCGATGCTCATACACAATACATATGAATATGTCAACTCATTACATTATATATTTCAACATATTAATCATTTGCATCACATTTCATAATTCACATTAAAACAAAGACAAACATGGGCCTAAAACGAAACTAATATGCTATTCAAAGTTCAGAGTTACTACTTTGGTCCATAATCACATTTATCAAGCCCGTAGGCGATATATATATCCATGGATAATGTAACATACCCAGTCTCTTGGACCTCAACCCGGCTAGACCCTAGGGCCCCAGTATCTTGTTCCTCAACCTGGCTAGAATGTTACTATTTTTAGGCTTACGACCTGGTCTTTTCACCTCAAAAACATCATATTTCATATTTTTCAGCTGGGCTCGGCTTACGACCCGGTCTTTTCACCTGCCCAGCGATTCATATGCATGCTACCAAACTCAGAACTCTGAAAATTGAATAACATACTAGGCACACAATTAATTCATTTATCTCATTATCAATCTCTTTCACAATTCATTTCTTATTTCATTTCTCATAATCAAACTAGGCACATTGCCTTATAATAATATCATTTTTCTCATTTTTCTCATTCTTCTCTTTTGTAACAGTATTACTTTGTTACATTATGATTTCACATGTCTTACCACATTATTCCATATTTCTTTTCATAAACAATACATTATTCAATTGGATTGATACATCAAAATAATTCACATCATACATATCATAACACATAACTCATTCATCAACAATGTATCAATTAACTTAACACATTTCTCAACTAAATGTGTTAAGTCCCTATGTCATGTACATCTATGCAATCATTCAAAGTTTGTACTTACCTCTAAGAGCAACAACACCACTCTATCAACTCCTCTTCCAAGATAAATCTCAACACTTGAATAAAGGTAGCTCAACTCTCTTCAAAACCTAATCCGAAAGTGATCATACACACTCACTTAGAGATACACAAGGAGAAAATAAGAAAGAGAACTATCTAGGGCAAACTCTACACTTGACACGCTCAACAACACAGGCGTGTCCCTGACCGTACCCTAAACTCACAACATAGAAGCTTTGACATACTCAGTGACATGGGCGTGTCACTGGCCATGTCAATCCTCCAACAACACAGTAGCTATGACATACTCAGTGACATGGGCGTGTCACTAGCTGTGTCTATGCTACAACAACACAGTAGCTATGACACGCTCAGTAACATGGGTGTGTCATTGGCCATGTCAATGCTACTACAACACAGAAGCTGTGACACGAGCAGTGACGCTGACATGGGCATGTCACTGCTCATGTTACCAACCCAGAAAATAGAACCAATGACACACCCAAAGACAAGACCGTGCTCCTGGGATTCTCAGGCCAAAAACCCCTGAAATCGACACCAACAAAGCCATAACCAACAATCATCTTCCAATGGCCATATCAACAACACATAGCTCAACCAAAACCATCAACAACTCAAAAATACTTGAGTAAACCTTAAAACAACTCAATTACAAACATCAAACACAAATACCACTATAAAACACAACTCAAACTCACAACACCCACAACTCTTGTCTCTTCAATCCAAACCCAAAAATCAAAGTTACTAAGACAAAACACTTCAAACACACCAAAATAACCATAAACACATCTACATCAACCATCCAACAAACCCAAGAACACAAACTCAAAAGAAAACTAAGAAACAAGTTGGAAACTTACCAAAAGTGAAGAAAATCCTTAAAACTCCAACTTGATCTCTTGAAATCCTTCAATCTCTTGAGCTTGGAAGCAACAAAACCTCTTCTCCTTTGGTTGGTAAGGGTGGCTGGCCAAAGAGAAGAAAAGAAGAAGATGAAGATGAAAGAAGAAGATGAAAGAAAGAAAGTCAACACTCTTCTCTTTTAACCAAACCACTTTTCCCCAAATCACTCTCCACCATACATTTAAACAATATAAAATTCAACCACTAACATCATCTTCCACTAACTTAAATAAATCCATTTAATTAATCAAAATATCTCCTTTGACTTATAAGACCCATTGACTTGTATATATATTTTTTATCTCCATATACACAGCATATACACTTTAAATTATTTAATCTAATACAACAATTAACACTCCAAAATTTTAGGGTATACTTTGGGATATTCCAATTCTCCCCCTCTAAAAAGAAATTTTGTCCTTGAAATTACCTGTTCTCAAGTCTGGAATAATTGAGGATACTGATCTCGCATCGCTTGCTCACTCTCCCAAGTTGCCTCTTCTCTACCATGATTCTTCCAAAGAACCTTCACAATTGGCACTTTCTTATGTCTCAACTCTTTCACTCTATGTGCTCAAATGACCACTGGTTCTTCTTCAAAAGTCAAATCTAGACTCACCTCAATTGATTCAATCGACAAAACATGAGATGGGTCTGATATGTACCTTCGTAGCAAAGAAACATGGAAGACATTGTGAATTTTATCCAACTCAGGTGGTAAAGCGAGTCTATAAGCAACTGGTCCAACTCTTTCCAGTACCTCATAAGGTCCAATGAAATGAGGACTCAACTTTTCTTTGAGGCCAAATCTCAAAATTCTCTTCCAAGGAAACACTTTCAGAAAAACTTTATCTCCAACATCAAACTCTATGCCTCTCCTCTTCAAATCTGAATAGGACTTCTGCCGATCTAAGGCTGCTTTCAACCGATCCCGAATTATTTTCACTTTCTCTTCTGTCTCATTAATTAAATTGGGACCAACCAATTTGCCTTCTCTAACTTCATTCCAACATAGAGGCGTCCTGCATCTTCTACCATACAATGCCTCAAATGGTGCCATTCTAATACTGGACTGATGACTGTTGTTATAAGCAAATTCCATCAATGGTAAGAATTTGTCCTAACTTCCAGAGAAATCAATGATATAGCTTCTCAACATGTCCTCTAAAATCTGTATCACTCTCTCTGACTGCGCATCTATCTGCGGATGAAAAACAGTGCTAAAATGCAATCGAGAACCCAAAGCGGCATGCAAACTCTTCCAAAACCTTGAAGTAAACTGAGGATCTCGATCAGACACTAAAGAAATTGGGACTCCATGCAATCTCACTATCTCACTGATATACAGCTCAGTCAACTTCTCAAGAGAATAGTCCATCCGAACTGGAAGGAAACGAGCTGCCTTCATCAACCGATCAATAATCACCTAAATTGCATCATGCTTCTTCTGAGTCAACAGCAAACCAGTCAAAAAAATTCATTGTTACACGCTCCCACTTCCATTCAGGCACTGATAAAAGTTGAAGCAACCATGTTGAAACTTGGTGCTTGGCCTTCACTCTCTGACAAGTGAGACACTTGGATACAAACTCCGCTATGTCCCTCTTCATACCTGACCACCAATAATATTACTTCAAATCATGATACATCTTAGTACACCCAGGGTGCATAGAAAAAACCGATTGATGTGCTTCTTCCAAAATAATCTTTCTCAATCTTGCATCATTAGGAACACACAATCTATCTTTAAACCAAAGGCTGCCATCATCTCGCATAAGAAAATCTCAGCTCTCTCCCTTTTGGCATTCTGACACAACTTTCTAAATTTTCTCATCAGCCAATTGAGCCTCTTTAATCTGATCCAACAACACCGGTCTCAACTGCAACTGAGCCAACAACGCACCATCATCACATGATTCAAAACTAGCATGCAATGCTCTCAACTCAACAAGCAACGAGAGCAAATAAGCAGTCAAACCTGCCAAAGACTTCCGACTCAAGGCATCAGCAACAACATTTGCCTTACCAAGATGATAATCAATCAAATAGTCATAGTCTTTGATTAACTCGAACCACCGTCTCTGCCGAAGATTCAGCTCTCTCTGAACACCCAAGTATTTCAAACTCTTATGATCCGTATAGATAAAACACTTCTCCCCATACAAGTAGTGTCGTCAAATCTTCAAAGCAAAAACTATAGCCGCTAACTCCAAATCATGCGTCGGGTAATTCAACTCATGCAGCTTCAACTGCCGAGAAGCATAAGCTATGACTCTACCCTTTTGCATCAAAACACATCCTAAACCATTGTGTGAAGCATCACTGTAAATCACATATGGTTTATCTTCCACAGGCAAGGTAAGAACACGAGCTTGAGTCAACATCTCCTTCAACTGCTGAAAGCTTACTTGACACTGATCTGTCCACACAAATCTAACTCCCTTCCGAAGTAATATGGTGAGTGGAGTAGCTATCAAAGAAAAACCCATCACAAAGCATCGATAATAGCCTGCCAAACCCATAAAACTTCTAATTTCAGTCACTGACTTTCGTGAACTCCAATTCAAAATGGCCTCAACTTTACTCGGATCAACTCTAATACCATCTGCTAAAACTACATGACTGAGAAAAGTCACTTGATCAAGCGAAAATTCACACTTCGACAGCTTAGCATACAACTACTTCTCTCTCAAGGTCTGCAATACAATCTGCAAGTGCTTATCATGTTCCTCTTCATTATAAGAATACGCCAAAATATCATCAGTAAAGACCACCACAAACTAATCTAGATAGGGTCTAAACACCCTATTCATCAAATCCATAAAAGTTGCAGGTGCATCCGTCAATCAAAAAGGCATTACCAAAAACTCATAATGCCCATACCTTGTGCGGAAAGCTATCTTAGGAACATCTTCCTCTCTGATTCTCAACTGATGATACCCTGATCTCAAATCAATCTTGGAGAAAGCTGCTACTCCCTTCAATTGTTCAAAGAGATCATCTATCCGAGGCAAAGGATACTTGTTCTTGATGGTCACTTTATTCAACTGCCTATAATCAATGCACAATCTCAAAGTACCATCCTTCTTCTTCACAAATAAAATAGGAGCTCCCCACGGAGACACACTAGGGCAGACAAACCCTTTATCCAACAACTCCTGGAACTGTACCTTCAACTCTCTCAACTCAACAAGTGCCATTCGATAAGGAGTAATAGAGATGTGAGTGGTACCAGGCAACAAATCGATACCAAACTCATCCTCTCTCTCAAGGGTATCCTTGGCAACTCCTTGGGAAATACATCTGGGAATTTAGCAACTGTGGGTATACTATCAAGTTGAGAAACCACTACTCTGGTATCTACAACATGAGCAAGATAAGCCTCACATCCCTGTCGAATTAACCTCATAGCTGCAACAGCTGAAACAAACTTGGATGCAAGTTGTCTCTGCTCACTAGATACCATCACATCTCTACCATCACCGGTTCTTAGGGTAACACACTTCTTCTGACAGTCTACTGCAGCCCTGTGCTTAGACAAGCAATCCATGCCTAAGATCAAATCATACTTCTTAAAAGGCATTTCAATCAAATCACCAAGAAACTCCTCATCCTGAAAAACAACTGGACTATCTCGGTGAACCTTACTCACCACAACACTATGCCCTAAAGGATTTGTAACCAAGACACCAAATCCTAGGGACTCAGAATGCAATTCAGACATAGGCAAGATGGATGGACTTATATATGAATGAGCAGATCTTGGATCAATCAAAGCAAGAACTGAAATACCAAATAAAGAGAATGTACCCGCAATGACGGCTAAAGCATCCGGCTGCCTCTGCATCACATATATTCGCTGAGATGGCCCAGCCTCATCTGGCCTACTACCTTTAGATGTAGAGCCTCCTCTCTGACTGAACCCAGGTCTACCACCTCTATTGAAACCTCTGCTACTATGACCTCCTCTCACACAAGGTCGAGAAACTGCAGAATCATTCTACCTATCCTCCTATAGCTTGGGACAATCTATGATGAAATGGTATGGCGACCCGCATCTGAAACATATTCACAAAGTACCCCTCCACCTGCATTCACCCATGTGTGCTCTACCACAATGAACACAAACAGGTGGAACAGACCTCTGAGCCATTGGGGTCGGTGCACTAGCCACAGAAACTGTAGGTCTCAATCTCTGCCTCTGATGTGGTACTGACCTAACAGGCTGCCTCTGGCCCCTACTGAACCTTTAAAACTGACCTCCTTGGCCTCTCTTTATAGATGAAGACTCTGCCTCAAACTAGGGTCTCCTAACTCTGGTCTCTTCCTCAGTAGCAGCTGCTGCAATAGCCTGTGCTCTCTCAACACTTCGAGCCTCTACAACAAGCTGGGAAAGATCCTAATACTGGGAACCAGCAATAATACACACAATAGAGGGCCTCAACCCCTCCTCAAATCTCCTACACTGATCAATCTGATCTGAAATAATCCCACCAGCATAATGACTCAACCGGATGAACTCTATCTCATACTCTGTCACAGTCCTGTTATCTTGTCTCAAATTTATACTCCCTCAGAGTATACTTCTGCTCAAACTCCCATAGAAATTCACCATAAGACAAGGTTGGTGGATCATCCATGGCATGGGGAATCGTCTTCCACCAATCATATGCATCTCTCTGTAGAAGAGATCTAGCATAATCAAACTTCTCTTCAGGAGTGGCTTGCAACTGGATAAATACCCTCTGAACTCTATCCAACCACTGTTCAGCTACAGCAGGATCTGTAGTACCAAAAAAGTCCTCAACTTCGATTTCCTTAATTTATCATACTGCCTCACTGGTACTTATGACTGTGGTGGCAGTGGCGGCTACTGCACTGGAGCCTGCCTTAATAAATCTACCATATGCCGTAACCAAACTGGCGGAATCTCATCAGCAGCGGGTCTCTCTGGCACAAGGGCAGGTGCCTCACCAGTTAATTCAACCCTAGATCCATCTCTACCCTCAATAGGAGCTACACTCTCAGCACTAACTTCTACAGACTGACGTGACTGAGATGCCATCACTACCTATATCTGAAAACACAGCAGAATACCCCATCAAAGATCAGAAACTGCCAGTGCCAATGCATGTATCTTATTTAAAAATCATATTTTAAAATAAAAATTTTCTTTTTCTTACAATTCACCTAGGTTGAGAATCTCAAACCTAGGCTCTGATACCAAAATAGTGTAACACCCCCATACCCCATATACGCATACCGCATACACTCATACAACACGCGATATACATATACCGGATAAAGGGGTGCCACGGTTCATTTTAAACAAACCAAACTTTAAACTTAAACATATAAGCATCATAAGTCAGTCCGAATAAACTTAAAACATTTAACCTATATTATAAATAGTAATAGAGAAAATATTTCTTCGTTAAAATACATATATATATATATATCATTAGTACCCAAAAGCTTATCTAAATCCATTTAATTAATCAAAATATCTCCTTTGACTTATAAGACCCATTAACTTGTATATATTGTTTTTATCTCCATATACATATCATATACACTTTAAATTATTTAATCCAATACAACAATTAACACTCCAAAATTTTTAGGTATAATTTGGGATATTACAACTTGGACCCAAGATTGGATTGAATTTGATTTGGGTACTTGGACCCGAGCTTGAATTGATTTGGGTACTTGGACCTGAGAATGGGTGCTTGGACCCGAGATTGATTTGATTTGGGTACTTGGACCCGAAATTTATTTGATTTGGGTACCTGGACCTGAGAATGGGAACTTGGACCCGAGAATGGGTACTTGGACCCAAGACTGAATTGAATTTGGGTGCTTGGACCCGATATTGATTGGAATTGGGTACTTGGACCCGAGATTGAATTGAATTTGGGTGCTTGGACTTGAGATTGAGTTTGACTAACCTTTTATCATTTGAGAAATCTGACTGCTCCGGTTATTCTATGCATTGTGGTTTTTCACCCTCAAAATGGATCTTCATCCTTTGAGATCGGGTCTTCATCCTTGAAAATGAATCTTCATCTTTTGACATCGGGTCTTTACCCTTGAAAAATGGATCTTCATCCTTTAAATTGGGTCTTCTCCCTGACTTCAGCTCTTTTAGCTGGACTAATCTTTTGTCTTTTGCATCTTCATTCTTTTGAGAGTTCTAATGTTCCATTCTTTTGTTGTTCCTTTTTGCAAAAATTTAGCTAATTTTTAATTGGACCTTATATCCTCTCCTTGCCCCCCTACGTGGCAAAATATTTGTAAGTGAGTTTGAAAAAATTTTATATATAGACTCAAAAATTTGAAAAGGAGAAACTTTGCCCCCTGTGTAGGCTCAAACCCATGATTTTTCTATGTGGACTCTGATTGATGTTGTTGTTGTCTAGTTCTTCGCACAAGCACATAATTCTTCTCTTTGTAAGATTACTGGAGCTTTCTCAAGCAATGGGCTTTCTATGCCCCCCTAGTTTGATAACTTCTTTTGATTCTTTACTTCGCAGGGTGTTTGCTATTCATTTTGCCAAGGAATAGACAACACAAGACAAGAAAGTGCGATGTGATATGCTCATGTATGCATGATATGCATGAATAATACTTACAGTTGTTCCATTGACTCACAGACCGAGGTGATCAACAGAAGTGTTCTCATTGGTTACGTTTTGACGCTTGTTTAAGTCTTGCATTGGAATGATCGAAAGCTTTGCATTTGTGGCTTTTATCTTTAAGATGTTGAAAACATGAGTGGTGGAGACTCTAAGCAGTAGAGTTAGGGATTCATCTATTTCGAACTATGTTTCAGCATGTCGGCTGATAGCTTCTTTATGACCTTGCCAATAATCATTTCCTTTGCCCAATGTGTTCTTTGGAGGTTCAACATACTTCCCTTAACTTGAAGGCTTTGTATGACAAAATTTTTTTTATTTTTTATTTTGAAATCAAATGTTGGCTTTGCCAAATCAATGTCAATATACCTCAGGAGTTGATTTTTCCAAATTAACATATCTATAACATGACAATCCTAGTTACCATACTAAACTCGGGAATCATTTCTATTTAGGCAATAATTGTTGCACTTCAGATAGGCACATACACATTACTTGGCCAAAGGTCTCATTTGATTTTAAATATTGTTTATCTCATATGCATGCTTATCCAAACTATCTGCACTAATAGACTCTACCTACCAAGAGAGATCAACAGGTCTTTGGTAGGCTTGAAATGGGGTCTATAAGGGACACGAGTTAAATGAAGGCCATTTTGAGGTAGGAGCTTATGTGACACAATAGACAAACCTTCACATTATAAATTTCTTGTTTGAATTTTAAGTAGCTTGGAGGCAATATTGCTAGACTCCAAATTCCTTCTATCTTCTTGGCATTAATCTGGATCTTGATTAGGGTAGTCTTTGCCCTTGCAGAAAGTTTGATATCCAAAATTTGTTTCCTTTCTTCTCCTCCCTTTTCTTTCTTTTTATTTTTCTTACTCTTCCCTTTCTTGGAGCATTTTATCATTTTGTCCTTCTTCCTTGTAGGATTGTCAAGTACAGAACTTTCAAGAACTGGATGGTCTTTCTCCTTTTCCTCTGATTTTGTGGTATCTTTGGTCAGGTTGGACCAATTCAAGTAAAAATGTCTTTATGAACCCAAATGGAAGCCTTTTGCTGCTTTAGGTAAAAGAAAACTCAGTTGGCTTTCTGAACCACCTTTTTAGGTTTTCTTTTTTCTTTCCTTTCTTTTTCCTTTCTCCTTCTTTTTTCTTTTTTTTTTGTTTGTTTCTTTTTTGTCCTAGCTCAATTAGAGTTGTCTTGTTTGTACCAACTTGGGCTTCAAATAATGGATGAGTGGAGTAACATATATCTCCTTTAACAGGGATAAATCATTTGTTACTCTGATGTTATCTTGGTAGATTGGAAATATTAGGTGAACTTCAACTACCCTTATGGTCTTGAAAACTTCAACTACCCTTATGGTCTTGGAAACTTCAACTATCTTCATGGTCTTGAGAACTTCAACTATCTTCATGGTCTTGAGAACTTCAACTATCTGCACGGTATTCATTTCTTTCTTTGATCTTCTTGCCTCTTCATATTAATGATCATAAGATTTGTCAAAAGTATCACAACAGCTCAGGGTAGGTTGTTGAGGTTATATGCCAATGAAAAGAAAGCTAAAATTTTATGAAGGCTCAAAGGGACAACTAGAGATTGATATTTAATGGGTGGATACTAGTTGTTGGCTAACAAAACAATGCCTAGATCATTTCTGTCTTAAATAAGCAGAGTTCAATTTCGCCTTGAAAGTTTGTGAAAGCATGTTCTAAGACTGACTAGGACCTAGACAAAGATAATTATGCAGGAGCCCTCTCTAAGTAAGCATACACAACTCGATGCTATAGCGCAATTCCCTCACCTAGTAAAGTCATTCGAGTTATGATGCATAAATATATTAATTCATGAATTATCAAGCTAGATTCCTCATCGGTTGAGCACCAAAATGAACAAAGACCAACAAAAATTTTGATGAAAGTAATTTATTCAAACCAATTTAAATTTGAAAAACACAATTATTCTAATTAAATATTAAAGAAAGTAAAATTGAAAAGCAACATTCAAGCGAAGGAAAGTTCGTTGAGTTTAAACTTCCTTTCCCTTCACATCTTCAATATTTCCATCTCGAAAGGATGATAAAACAAAATCTTCTTCCAATCCCTTTCCCGCCATGAAGGTTGCCAGTGGAGGTACTCTATTGAACCTTGGTAATGGATTATCTTTGGTGTTGGGCTTATCCAGCTCGGGCAACTTGCCATTATCAATTAAATCTTGGATCTCATGCCTTAATCTAGTACATCTGTCAGTCTCATGTCCTTGAGTCTGATGAAATTGACAAAAAGCCTTAGTATCAAATTTTGGGGGTAATGGACTAGGCAAAGGTCGTGGAGCCAATGATTGCAACAACCCTTTCTTTTGCAGCTTGCTAAAAACCCAACATAGAGGTTTCCCCAATTCTAAGAATTGTCTCATTCCTCCTTGACTAGTGGCATTAACATCAACTTCTTTTTGTGTGCTTTGATTGCCCGACTGGTAGTTCCCTTTCTCATTCCTTTTTATTGAAAATCGATTATTCTCCCTTTCCCACTCCTCAATTTGTAGACCAGCTTGGAGAAGATCTTTAAAATCCCTTATAAGGGTGTGAGGCATCCTTTCACGGAGATTCGGCAGGACACCTCTCACGATCATCCTTATTTGATCAGATTCATCGGGCCTTTTCTTGAGCAAAGCAGCCTTATTTCTCCATCTCTTGACATAGTCCACAAAATTCTCATTTGGCCGTTGTCGAATGGACTCAACCTCCATTAAGGTAACTTCCAACTCGACATTATACCCATATTGCTGGATGAAGGCCTTGTATAGCAAATCCCAATTCTTTTGTGTTCCATCATCTAAGGTATTGAACCAATTTTGTACAACAGGGTCCAATAAGAGCATGAAGTACCTTAGAGTTTGAGCCTTAGTAGCTCGAGCAGACTGCATAGCAGTGATATACCGCTTCACATGGAGATGAGGATTTCCAGTACCATTGTATCTAGCAAAGGATGACATCTTGAACTTATAAGGGATCTTCTCATCTTGTTTAAATAGTTTATCGATCTCGGACATCTCTTCGATTTTCAGCTTCTTCTCAAATTTCTTTTCTAAATCAGCAATCATCTTTTCAACATCGGATGTCTCGATCTTTTCAATAGTTGATCTTTCAACAATCTTTGGTAGTATTGAGCCCAATCATCATCATCAATGATTACCTTATCATCATAAAAAGCTACTTCACTAACTTTAGTCTTCCCATTGTCCTTTGGCTTCTTGGTGCTAGTAGATGCTTCGACATTGTTTCCTAAAATTGCAGCTAGTTGATTCTTTATGGTCTCGGCCATGGCCTCCTTGATCTCTTCCATTTTGACACTGAGGGCTTCATCCACCATCCTTTGAATTTGTTTGAGCTCCATTATTTTTGGTGAGCAAGTGATTGAGTCGTTGCTAGATACTTCGTCTCTGGCGTAGGTCGGATTGTTGTAAGTGTAATATCCCATATTATACCCTAAAAGTGTTGGAGTTATTGTTGTATTTGGATTCAATGTGTGTATTGAAGGGAAAGAGAAGAGAAGTGAAGAGAAGATGTAGGAAAAATAAATGCAAAATATATGACATATACATATACCCACATATACATCACATATACATGATGTATAAAATGGTGTAGGAAAAGTGTGTTGTATATATATATATATATTTGTATAATTAATGAATAATAATAATGATGATAAGGACAGAAAAGAGAAAAAGATGAAGAAAGTCAAAAGGAATTGTGTGTGTGGTGGAGATTTAAGTGTCTTAATGTTATTATTATTATTATTATTATTATTATTATTATTATTATTATTGTTATTATTATTATTATTATTATTATTATATATTGGATAAGAACGAAGAAAGAAGATTCATTCTTCTTCTTCTTCGTTTTCTTCTTAGTGCACGAGAGAGAGAGAGAGAGAGAGAGAGAAGCTAGAGAGAGAAAGATGATTTTGCTTCAATTTACACCAAAGACTAAAGGAGATCAAGAGATTTGCAAGTGGAGTTGAAGATTTGGCAAGCTATTCATGTAAGTACTCATTTCTTGAAGTTAATTTTTGTGATTATAGATATATGTAAGTTTTCATCTTCTTGTTTTGATTTCTCTTGATTGAGGTTATGTTTGATATAAGTGGTTTGTGAGATGATGATAATGAAAGATTGAAGTGTGTAAAGGTGTTAACTTGGTATTTAAGTGATGATAAGTTGGGGAAATTGTGAGGGTGATGATGAATGGTTGAATTAGGGTTTTGAATAAATGAATTGGTACTTTGAGTAATTGATTATAGTGATGTATATATATTTTGTTTAGTATAATGCTATAATGAAGTTATATAAATGTTAAGGTGATAGAAAATTGATAAATATAACAAAGATGATGATTAAAAGTGTTGTGATGTGAATTTTGAAGGGCTTGGATGAGTTTTGAAGTATTTGGTTTTTGAATCATTGAAGAACACGGCCAAGTTGTGAGAGACACGGCCAAGTTAGGGCAAACTTGGCCGTGTTGGATGAGTTTTGGAGAGACACGGCCACTGGCTTAGCCGTGTCCCTTGACCGTGTTTGCCACTGCCTAGTTTATATTGAGAGACACGGCCGTGTTCCTTGCTCGTGTCTGCCACTGGATTTTTGGATTGAGAGACACGGCCACAAGCTTGGCCGTGTCCTGTGCCCGTGTTTGCTACTGAAATGTTGAATTGGGAGACACGGCCACAAGCTTGGCCGTGTCCTTTGAGGGTATTTGCTATTTGTGTTTGTTATTTGTTCTTCTTACATTGTTGAATCTTCAAAGGGTCTTTTGTACCTAGACACATTTAAAACAATAATGATTCAACCAAATGGATATGGAAGATTCTAAATCTAGGAATAATGGGAATAGTTATGTATATATTAATGATGATATAGGAAATGTGGGAAATATAATAATCATTGAAAAAGTATGTGCAATGCCATTGATTATATATATATTTGAGTAATGAATTGATTAACATGATTTGGTGATAATGATGATGCATATGAACAATGTATTGTTTTATGCATTGTGAATCTTGTGAATTGCAATGATGCTATAGATATATTATGAAGAATATGATAAAGTAATTGCTTATATACAATTGAATAATGAAATATTATGATATGATTTGAGATATAATATGATGTGAGGTCATTGTTAATGACTATGATGATTCGAATGTGATATGAAGCCATTGTTATTGGCTATGATTACTCAAATGAAATGTGATGCCATTGTTATTGGCTATGAGAATTCAATTGAGAATGAAATTGATAAATGAATTGTATAGCTAATGTGTTATTCCATTTTCAGAGTTTGTTGTTGGTGGCATGCCTAATAAGTGTAACAATCTCTTGAAGTTAGGTTGGATTGAATCCTTGGAGCCTAATTGAGATGTTACCACCCTTGAAGCTAGGTTGGGTTGGTTCTTGAAGCCAAGTTGGGTTGAAGCTTAGCATGCTTTGCTCCCCTTGAAGCTTGGTTGAATCTAATCCTTGAAGCCTAGTTGGGTCTATGATATTGATAAATGAGATAAATAAACCAAAACATTACTCTGAAAATTGAATGGCATATTAGTGTGTCTTGGGCCCATGCTTGTCTTTGTGTAATGTGAGTCATGAATGGTAACATGATTGATAAATAAGATATACGAAAACAATGTTGAAACAAATGAATAATGAGATCTATGAATGCTTTTGATGGAAATGTGTTTCATGATTAATGAATGGTGAATAAAGTGATGTTATGAAGTATGAGTTTGTAATATATGTATTGATTTTGTTGAGATATGAGGTTATGGAATTGTTGTATCATGTGTAACATGTTTGTGAATGTGGAATTTGTGAGAATTGTTCTTATAAAGGTTTGAATGGTGTTTTGTTGTAATAATATATACATATATATGTGTATATGAAATAGAAAGGGTAAGTATTGTGTTGTGAATATGCTATGTAATGATGTATTTAATTTATGAGATTAGTGGCAATATATGAAGAATCCATTGAGAAAGGAAAACGTGGTAAGAGAACAATAAAACATGATGCTAAAATTATAAGGTATGATTATTTTGTAATGTATACTTTATTATTTATTTGTACTACTAAGCTCTTGGGCTTAGCGCGGTTGTGTAATCGCGCAGGTATTTATGCGGATGATCTGGATGCCTAGCTGCTATGCCACGAGAAAGGTATGAGTGTCTCGAGACCAACTAGAAGGTGATGCATACATATGTAATATTATTATGTTGTATTTTTTATAAGAATAATGACTTTTGTAAATGTTCTTTAAATTAATATAATATTTCTTGAAATTGGTTACAGGTTTTTAAATTGAAACAAAAAGTGACATTCTTATACTTTATATACGTATTGTATATATATACTAGATATATGTACAGTACTTATATAGGGTATGGGGGTGTTACAATTATTTTGGTATCAGAGCTTAGGTTCGAGATTCTCGGCCTAAGTGAAATTAAAAAGAAAATTTTTGAAGAGTTTAAATAAAAATTGAAAAGAAGATGTTGGAAATGCAATTGGTCAGACATGCATATGCATTCACATCTAGGTTGGTCTCGAACGTGGCATTGAGTGAATTGTGAATTGTGAATTGTGATGTATTTGAATTACATGAGATAAATGATAGTGTGTAAATGAGGTTTCAAATGAAAGCAAATCTAGAAATGTTGATAATTGAGAGGTGATTGTGATATAAATAAATGATATGGAAAGTATAAGTAAAAAGTTTGAGTATTGGTATGTATTTGGCATATAAAGAAATGGCTAGAAGAATTAAGTGGGAAATGAGTTAGAAACAAATTTAGATTAAAGTATGTAATTTTTCCTTTATTATTTGAATCTCTTTCTAATAAACTTTATGTTTGGATTTATAGAAAGAGAAAATATTGTTGGATGGGTAATATGAAAAGATATATTATGTAAATGCAAAGAGTACAATGAACTATTGAATGAGTTGATTGGTATAGATTAAGTGTGATAATGTAAGGTGTCGATATGTAAAGTTAAAGTTGTGTTCAAAAGAAAAAGAGATGACGTTGGTTAAGTACAAATATACATTGGTGTTGTTTGTATTGTTATTTTAATGCAAACATGGTGATTTCACTATTAGAAATGTGATATGCTTGAATATTGTGAAAGCTCATGTTAATGGTGGAGATATGAGATATTTAGATTTTCTTTGGAATGAGGTTAATAATTGTGAAACAAATATGTTTTGATGTTACTTTGTGGTATATATATATATATATAAGATGTTTTAAAGTTGATATTAAGAGAATGAGATGAATAAATTGAAGTTTAAATAGAGTAGTAAGTTGGAAATTTATAGTTTTAGTGGAATGTGGATAGAGATCAATGAAATATTGATAGTTTAATGTATTTAATACATGAGATATATGAAATAAATATTAGTGCTCAAGAAAGTATTATGAATTGGGAGATGTGATTGATAGTAGGAAAATTTGGTTTGAAATGAAAGGAAAAAGAATTGAGCAAAAGTAAATGAGTTATTTTAAGTAATTTGATTGGAAAGGATGAAAATGACTAGGAAAGATAATTAAAAACATATATGAGAGAGATATCACATTGGAAATGTGATTAAGTTCCTTGTGAAATAAGGTTATAAGTAGAGTGTATATATTTATTGAAGTTAATGAATAACTTAAGTTATGATAAACAAATGAGCATGATAATAGTCAAAGGAAAGTGATAAATATTAAATTGGTATAAACTATATGAAAAAGGGAAATTTAATAAATTGCATAATTATGTGTTTATATAAAGAGGATTTGTGAAATGAACTTTTTATATGAATGTGATCTATGAAGGTGTGGATAATATGTTTATTATTTTATATCATTACATGTTTAATGGTATTAGGAGTGAGAATAGACCTGGGTAATATTGAACAGTGAAACTGTTATAGTAATAACTAAATGAGACTATCATAAGATGTGTTGGAGCTCAAAGAATTTATGTGGAAATATTTTTATGTATAAGTGTGTAATAAGAAATTGTAAGGAAGGAGTTATATATTTGAAAATTTTTAGAAAAGATGGATTGGAAATGGAGTAATGAAAGATACTTGTGTAAGATTGGTATCTAATTGAAGGTTGGGCTTAGGAAATGTTAAAGATAATATTATTGAACATGAGGTGGGTTAATAATGATAAATTCAACAAAAGCAAACTGTTTTGGAGATGGAATTAAAATGTGTTAATTCTTGGTGTAATAAAAGCTTGGAGAATAAATATATAATTTATGTGATACAAGTTAGTATTATAATTGTAAAGGTTGGAAATTGAATAATAGAAGAACAATATTGATTTACAACCCCTAAGTGTGATTGTTAATATATCATTGTCATATGATTTGGTTAGTGTGATTAGTGATTAGTTTTATTATCTTCAGATTTAGAACTGAGATGGATAACTATGTTTCCAGAAACATGGTTAAAAGATATGATTGGTGAAGTTATATTTTATATTTTCGATATTAAAAATTTAATTGTAATTATGAGAAGTAAAGCAAGGAAAGAGAATTGTGATAATGTTTTAAGCTATGAATTGTGTGATAGAACAATAACTATATAAATATAGTAATATTGGGTGAAGTGAAGAAATAATAAAAGGGGAAGAAATTGTAATCATGACTGAAAGTTATATAGGATACGTTTATAGTGTAAAGTGATTACATGAATGAACTTAAAATTTATGGGAGTATGAATAATGTAAATTAATATGTATATATCAATAATGTTGGAAATGATATGATTGTATAATGAGATGTTCAATATAGTTGATGATATATGAGTATACTATTTTGATGTGATGAGAAACCATAATTGTTGGCAATGATGTTAGAAATGAATTATAATGGAGGTAGAGTACCTAATTGATTATGAAAAATGAATTGTGAAAAGATAAATGAACGGACTTATCTGCCTCCTGTGGAACCATGCGGACCCAATGTGTTGGGCAACCAAACTTGGATTACCAACTTGGTTGGGGGAAAAGCTCGTTTATGAAGTTATAGTTGTTGGCAATATTGATAAACTTTGAATGAGTATAAGAAATGATGATATAATTATTGAAATAAGGAAATGTATATGTATAAGCATGATTCATATTGATTGAATATATGAATTTGGAAAGATTAGAATTTGAATATAAGTTTGACCTAATGAACTTAGGTTATATATATAAGTATATATGGTAAAATCCAATGATAAATTTCAATAAGTTAATTGTTAGTTTGAATCAAATAAAGTTGAAATGTTAGTATATTGTGATAGATAAATTAATTGATCTAGGTTTCGTTAAAGTTGCAAGGCAATATTGAGATTTAATATGTGCAATTGTATTGGGAGTGTAAGATTTAATGGTAATGTGTATGATATAATATTCTGATTTATGAATGAATATAAATAAATTGAGGTATATTAATTGTACATGGTGAGAAATAAACTCATGAGAGTAAGGATATAGTTATCCATTGATGTTTGGTAAATGTTTATTTTGAAAGTGATGGTGATTTGTGCTACATGGGTTGTTCTTATGTTGGATAATTTCGAGGACGAAATTATTTAAAGGGGAGAGAATTGTAATATCCCATATTATACCCTAAAAGTGTTGGGGTTATTGTTGTATTTGGATTCAATGTGTGTATTGAAGGGAAAGAGAAGAGAAGTGAAGAGAAGATGTAGGAAAAATAAATGCAAAATATATGACATATACATATACCCACATATACATCACATATACATGATGTATAAAATGGTGTACGAAAAGTGTGATGTATATATATATATATATTTGTATAATTAATGAATAATAATAATGATGATAAGGACAAAAAAGAGAAAAAGATGAAGAAAGTCAAAAGGAATTGTGTGTGTGGTGGAGATTTAAGTGTCTTAATGTTGTTATTATTATTATTATTATTATTATTATTATTATTATTGTTATTATTATTATTATTATTATTATTATTATATATTGGATAAGAACGAAGAAAGAAGATTCATTCTTCTTCTTCTTCGTTTTCTTCTTAGTGCACGAGAGAGAGAAAGAGAGAGAGAGAAGCTAGAGAGAGAAAGATGATTTTGCTTCAATTTACACCAAAGACTAAAGGAGATCAAGAGATTTGCAAGTGGAGTTGAAGATTTGGCAAGCTATTCATGTAAGTACTCATTTCTTGAAGTTAATTTTTGTGATTATAGATATATGTAAGTTTTCATCTTCTTGTTTTGATTTCTCTTGATTGAGGTTATGTTTGATATAAGTGGTTTGTGAGATGATGATAATGAAAGATTGAAGTGTGTAAAGGTGTTAACTTGGTATTTAAGTGATGATAAGTTGGGGAAATTGTGAGGGTGATGATGAATGGTTGAATTAGGGTTTTGAATAAATGAATTGGTACTTTGAGTAATTGATTATAGTGATGTATATATATTTTGTTTAGTATAATGCTATAATGAAGTTATTTAAATGTTAAGGTGATAGAAAATTGATAAATATAACAAAGATGATGATTAAAAGTGTTGTGATGTGAATTTTGAAGGGTTTGGATGAGTTTTGAAGTATTTGGTTTTTGAATCATTGAAGAACACGGCCAAGTTGTGAGAGACACGGCCAAATTAGGGCAAACTTGGCCGTGTTGGATGAGTTTTGGAGAGACACGGCCACTGGCTTAGCCGTGTCCCTTGACCGTGTTTGCCACTGCCTAGTTTATATTGAGAGACACGGCCGTGTTCCTTGCTCGTGTCTGCCACTGGATTTTTGGATTGAGAGACATGGCCACAAGCTTGGCCGTGTCCTGTGCCCGTGTTTGCTACTGAAATGTTGAATTGGGAGACACGGCCACAAGCTTGGCCGTGTCCTTTGAGGGTATTTGCTATTTGTGTTTGTTATTTGTTCTTCTTACATTGTTGAATCTTCAAAGGGTCTTTTGTACCTAGACACATTTAAAACAATAATGATTCAACCAAATGGATATGGAAGATTCTAAATCTAGGAATAATGGGAATAGTTATGTATATATTAATGATGATATAGGAAATGTGGGAAATATAATAATCATTGAAAAAGTATGTGCAATGCCATTGATTATATATATATTTGAGTAATGAATTGATTAACATGATTTGGTGATAATGATGATGCATATGAACAATGTATTATTTTATGCATTGTGAATCTTGTGAATTGCAATGATGCTATAGATATATTATGAAGAATATGATAAAGTAATTGCTTATATACAATTGAATAATGAAATATTATGATATGATTTGAGATATAATATGATGTGAGGTCATTGTTAATGACTATGATGATTCGAATGTGATATGAAGCCATTGTTATTGGCTATGATTACTCAAATGAAATGTGATGCCATTGTTATTGGCTATGAGAATTCAATTGAGAATGAAATTGATAAATGAATTGTATAGCTAATGTGTTATTCCATTTTCAGAGTTTGTTGTTGGTGGCATGCCTAATAAGTGTAACAATCTCTTGAAGTTAGGTTGGATTGAATCCTTGAAGCCTAATTGAGATGTTACCACCCTTGAAGCTAGGTTGGGTTGGTTCTTGAAGCCAAGTTGGGTTGAAGCTTAGCATGCTTTGCTCCCCTTGAAGCTTGGTTGAATCTAATCCTTGAAGCCTAGTTGGGTCTATGATATTGATAAATGAGATAAATAAACCAAAACATTACTCTGAAAATTGAATGGCATATTAGTGTGTCTTGGGCCCATGCTTGACTTTGTGTAATGTGAGTCATGAATGGTAACATGATTGATAAATAAGATATACGGAAACAATGTTGAAACAAATGAATAATGAGATCTATGAATGCTTTTGATGGAAATGTGTTTCATGATTAATGAATGGTGAATAAAGTGATGTTATGAAGTATGAGTTTGTAATATATGTATTGATTTTGTTGAGATATGAGGTTATGGAATTGTTGTATCATGTGTAACATGTTTGTGAATGTGGAATTTGTGAGAATTGTTCTTATAAAGGTTTGAATGGTGTTTTGTTGTAATAATATATAAATATATATGTGTATATGAAATAGAAAGGGTAAGTATTGTGTTGTGAATATGCAATGTAATGATGTATTTAATTTATGAGATTAGTGGCAATATATGAAGAATCCATTGAGAAAGGAAAACGTGGTAAGAGAACAATAAAACATGATGCTAAAATTATAAGGTATGATTATTTTGTAATGTATACTTTATTATTTATTTGTACTACTAAGCTCTTGGGCTTAGCGCGGTTGTGTAATCGCGCAGGTATTTATGCGGATGATCTGGATGCCTAGCTGCGATGCCACGAGAAAGGTATGAGTGTCTCGAGACCAACTAGAAGGTGATGCATACATATGTAATATTATTATGTTGTATTTTTTATAAGAATAATGACTTTTGTAAATGTTCTTTAAATTAATATAATATTTCTTGAAATTGGTTACAGGTTTTTAAATTGAAACAAAAAGTGACATTCTTATACTTTATATACGTATTGTATATATATACTAGATATATGTACAGTACTTATATAGGGTATGGGGGTGTTACAGTAAGCTTTTGAAGTATTGTATTCCAGGGCTGTGAGCCAGACAGGATCAATGATATGAGATGTAAATGTATGCATGTAAGCATGTATGCACGAACAATTAACAAACAATGATAATTAGGACGTTCCTTTCAACCTTATATCATCCACACACGAATGGGGACTCTCTTTTCCTAGGTATATGGTTAACAAAATGTTGCGCTCGAATTAAGTACTACTACAAGCGTCACTCACAAGTATACGAGGTAGCTGTAGCAAAAGTGATCGCCTCAAGGTCATTTCCCAAGAAGGTATGGTTCGTAATAGCTTGATTGACAAATTATTTAAATACGGAAGTTTGTTGTGTTGGAATGGTGCGAGAATAATTTAAACCTAAAATTAACGTGCGTAGGGTTGATGTGTGTGAAGGTTGTACAAGATAAATCGATTCTTGGGAATATGCCTAGGGTTATAGGTCCATTCAATCAAAGCTCAATTCTCAATTATCCATTAACATAACCTTGTAAATTAATTTGTTCCTTAAGGTTAATTAGTCAATTACCAATTCATTAGTTCTCACATTCATGAAATAGCAATAACCAATTATTTTACATTTGCAAATTAATGAAATCCTAGAACTTATATTTCTAATTCATTCATAGGATAGTCGATTGCATAATTCCGATATCAAATTTCACCTCTCGGTCCTTCATTCAATATTCAATGATCAATAGGTAGCTAATCTATCAACCTAGCATACAATCCAATGCAATCAACCAACACAAGGTACATCAATGGAAATATCAAATCAAAGCATTCAATCAAATATACTACAAACCCTAGGCATGGGTATTTAGCTCAACATCATCAATTTAAAACATTCATTCAACTCAACATAAATCAAATACAAATTGTTCATTGCAACATCAATTCTCTTAATACAACAAAAACAATATTGGAATGAATTAAAAGAGAGAATAGAAAAACCCCTTGTGAAGATGCTAAGAGTAGGATTATTAGTCTTCCTCCTAGCTCCACTTTGATATTTGATGAAGAACTCAAGCCCTCTTCAATGGTTGATTCCCCTTTGCAATATGGAATGGAGCTTTCTCAAGTCACCAAACCTTGGAATGAAGCTACTTCAACCTTCAAGAGCTTGTTTAAGCCAATTTATCCCAAAGAACCTCAAAGATCTTGTCAAAGGAAGATGGAGAAGATGAAGATGGAGGATGAAGATGAAGGGACAAGGAGAGTGTCACTCTCTCCTCATCCCAAATTGTGTTTTCCCCCTCCTTCTCTTTTCTTTTCTCTCCCTCCTCAAACCCTAGCCGTCTCCTTTTTTCCTTTCTTTCATGCAAAAGAATTTATATAAATTAAGGGTGACACTGCCAAGCTTGATTTGGCTTGGCCATGTCTCTCATTTTTCTTTGGGACACGGCCAAGCTTACTGGTCGTGTCCTTCACTGCCTTCTTCTTTCTTTGTTCTTTGAATTTTTTGCTCCTTAGGTGAGACATGGCTAGTGGCTTGGCCATGTCTCTTGCCAGTGTCAATAACTGCTTCACTTTCTTTGAGAGACATGGCCAAGCTTCAAGCGACATGGCCATGTCGATCAGACACACTCACCGACATGGCCATGTTTGTGAGTGTGTCAAGTACTGCCTCTATTTTAGGATGAAACACGGCCAAGACAATGAGACATGGCCAAGCTTCAAGTGACATGGCCATGTTGATCAAACATACTCACAGACATGGCCATGTTTGAGTGTGTCAAGTACTGCCTCTATTTTTTTTTCTTTCTTGGTTTCTTTTCCTTGGGTGAGACATGGCTAGTGGCTTGGTCGTGTCTCTTGGGTGTGTCAGCTACTGTCTTGGAATTCTTTTGAGGGACATGGCCAAGCCTGCTTTGGCTTGGCCATGTCTTGCTTGATTCATGCTCTTTCTTCATTTTTCTTGATTGTTTTGATCATCCAAGGGAGTTTTTGCACTTAAACCTAAAACAAACACTTTAAACAAACTTAAAACAAAAATCAATCAAAACATTAACTAAAAACATATAAAAATCATACTGAAAACTAGTACAAATATGATCTAAACACAAAATACCAACATGAGGTACCTTGATTTTGAATAATTCCCTCGGACGTTTCAACCAATAGTTATAATTTTAAAAATGGAAATCATCTCATAATAATTCCCATTAATTAGGTTTTAATCCATTTATCCAACCAAAATAGCTTTTATGCTATATTGGATTAAAACTAAATTAAGAGGTTTATTATAGATAGATTTCTTGCTTGAAAAAGTAACTAATGATTCATGCCAAAAACAAGCCCATGGTTAATTTATTCTTAGTGTAAACTAGGCCCACAATTGATTTTTGGTATTTCATAATTGACCTAAATATTTTTGCAAGCTCTTTGTAAGAAAAGATTGAGTGAAAATAGTTTTGTTCCTAAGCCCATTATAAATGATTTTAGAAAAATTGTCTTAGTATTTGGGTTATGAGCAAAAGAATTTTTGATTTATTTTTAGAAAAGTCTTATATCCAAGGACCATCTTGAAAAGTTTTGAAAAGAGCTTTGGACTTTAAAGAAAAATTTATTTTGAGCTTACAATATACTTTAGGTCATATTAGAAAAAGAACAAACCAAATAAGCCATGATTTATGCTAAGATAAATTAACCATAGTCAAACAACATGCATTTGGGGTAAAACCTAAGGAAAGTAACTAGGCCAATTACATGAGCTTTAGTCTTTGGGTAAAAAGGCTTAGGTTCCCATAGCAAGTGTATACAAAATGGTACGAGGCTATGAGTTGTTATGCCATGCTTGATCTCCATACCTTGAGTTAAAGTATGGTATCCCTTACATAACATAACACGGGTAACACGGGCGTCCTAACTCACACACACAATGCAATCTAATATGATGCAATGGATAATATCATTACAAGAAAGAATAGAATAATATAAAGACCAATGGAATCAACTTCTCTTATCCCTAGTGGAGTCGCCACTGTGAGCGGGGATTTTTGCCCCCACTCCCGGTGGAATGGTTCTTGCGACTTCGACACTGTTCAGGCTCAGGGCCTTAGAGAACACGGACCTAAGTCCGGAGAAAATGGAGTCGCCAACCGGACGGGCCGGGAAAAAGAAAGGGTGGATGACTTGATTTCTAAGGAATCCCTAACCCCCTAATGGGTTCAGAAAGTTGGGTACGTGTGGGAAGGTAAGAAATTTCACAGCACCCCCACAACGCCCGATTCATTGGAACCGGCCTCCTTTACAGGTCTTAATATTATGAAATTCTTAAATATAACAACATTATCCATATTACACACAATAATTAAAAGAAAGCATCAATATATTAAAATCAAAGTAAGGTCCAAGCAAAACCAATAAATGGACACCCATCCGGAGATGGAAACATGTCCTTACATCCCATGCCTAAATAGGACACCCACCGAAAGGTAGAAACATGTCCTTTACATTGGTCTAAAATATAAAAAGCATTTTAAATTGCATAGAACTTGATTAATGAGGTACCCACAAAGTGGAAACATACCTCTTACAGCATTTGAAAATCTAAATAAATTGATAAAATAATAACCATTCACCATAAATAAATCATTCATCAAAGCTATCAATCAAAATATAAAATAAACATCCATCCATGATAAATTAAATAAATCAAGCATTTAAATTAAATAAATCAACCATCAAAAAATATAATAAACTATATAATCAAATCTAAAATTAAATAAAGCAATAGATATGTAAATTTAGGATTTTAAAGAATTATTAATTGAATTTAGGGTTTCGAAACTGAGGGTTTTAGAAACTAAAGTTTTATAAGTAGGGTTTTGAAATTAAGACTTTTAGGATTTTTGAAACTAGGGTTTTGGAATTAGGGTTTTTAAAGCTAGGGTTTTGGAATTAGGGATTTTAAAACTAGGGTTTTGGAATTAGCTTACTGCCTAAAAAAACAATTTTGGATTTGGAAAAATAAATTAAGGTTTTGGAAAAATAATCAATATTTTCGAGTTTAATAATGAAATGGTTTAGGCTTTTGGATAAAAATAGTTTGAGATTTTGAGTTTTAATGAAATAACATACGGTTCTTAAAGTTAATATAAACAAGATAGATTTTAACAATTAATTGTTGACTACTGGATAGTTTTATGTTTTATGAAATATGCCAGTGGGATTACAAATACCAATTGATCAATATGATAATTAAAGCAAACGATTAATGTTATTAAAACAAAAACCAAAGCAAACGATTAAAGTTATTAAAAGAAAAACCAAAGCAAACGATTAAATTTATTAAAACAAAAAAACAGTTTACTGCATGTTCAAAGATCAAGGTACTGTGTGTTCAAAGTTACTGCATGCATGCATGTTTTTATTAATCAAAGAAATGAAACTACTGGAAACATAAATAATTCATGATTAAAGATCAAACCTCCACTCGTTGGTTACTCCACAATTAACTTTTGGATGAACAATTAACAAAGACAACACTACTGTCTTTGATGGATTGATTACCGATGAATGTTTGATGCTAATCTTTTTTGTTTGTTGCCGTCTCTTTGCTATCTTGTTAATGTTCCTTGTTGTCCCCTCTTAATGTTCCCTTATTCATCTTTTCTCCCCCCTTATGAATTCTAAAACATTGTTACTTATAGCCGAACCTCACTCAAAATCCTTAACCTAATATAAAACAGTCCCTAAAATAAATTCTAGTTGAATTAGGAAACATATTAAACCCATGTCGACCTAATTGCCCTAGGTCGACATGAGACCAACCTCATGTCGACCTTGGGCTGCCCAAGTTGACATGAGGCATGCTCATGTCGATCTTGGGCTGCCAAGGTTGACATGAGGCATGTTCATGTCAACCTAGCCTCCCAAGGTCTACATGAAGCATGCTCATGTCGACCTAGCTTGCCCAAGTCGACATGAGGCATGCTCATGTCGATCTTGGGCTGCCAAGGTCGACATGAAGCATGCTAATGTCTCAATTAAATTATTCTGACCTTTTTTAACTTATGAACCAAAAAATTTTAATTTGGGCCAATTCCACTTGGTTTTAGGGTTCTACAATCAAATATATGCCTCTTTAATCCGAACCGACTCCTTTTAAAAATTATAAACTATGTTTAAATATTTAAATTTGGATCAAATTTATTTTGGCATCCTTTAATTAGGACCATATCAAATTGGGGTAAAAATTAAGAGTCTACACACTCCACTCATCCATTATTAGAAATACAAGTTGGTACAAACAAGAGAACTCTTTTAGAGCTAGAACCAAAAAAAAAAGAAAAGAAGAAGAAAAAAAAGAAAAAAAGAAAAAAAAGAGGGACAAAAGAAAAGAAAGAAGAAGAAGAAGAAGAAGAAAGAAAAAAGATAAAACCTAAAAAAGCGGTTCAGAAAGCCAACCAAGTTATCTTTTACCTAAGGCAGCAAAAGGCTTCCATTTGTTTTGTAAGGACAGTTTGACTTGAATTGGTCCAACCCAACCAAAATCAGATAAAAGGGGAATGACCATATAGTTTTTGAAAGTCCTATACTTAACAATCCTACAGAGAAGAAGGAAAAAATGATAAAATGCTCAAATAAAAGGAAGAGTAAGAAAAATAAAGAGAAAGAAAAGGGAAAAGAAGAAAAGAAATGAATTTGGGTACCAAACTTTTTGCACTGGAAAAGACTGTTCCCATCAAGATCTAGATTAATGCCAAGAAGATAGGAGAATGTTCAAAGCTCTATCTTATTCCCACTTCCAACTGTCTAAACAAGAAATTTATAGTGTGAGGATTTGTTCATTGTGTCACATCATCTTCAATCCCAAAATGGCCTTCATTTAAACCATGTCTCTTATAGACCCCGTTTCAAGCCTATCAAAGACCTATTATCTCTATTGGTAGGTAGAGTCTATTAGTGGAGATAGTTTGAATAAGCATGCATCTAAGATAGAGAATATTTAAACTCAATGAGACCTTTGGCCAAGTAATGTATATGTGCCTATCTGAAGTACAACAATTCTTGCTTAAATATAAATGATTCCCAAGTTTAGTACGGTAACGAGGGTTGTCATGTTATAGATATGTTAAATTTGAAAATCGAGTCCTGAGGTAAAATTGACATTCATTTGGCAAAGCCAACATTTGATTTCAAAATCAAAATTCAAAATTGAAAATTCAAAATATATATATATATATATATACAAAGCCTTCAAGTTAAGGGAAATATGTAGAACAGTCGAACCTTAAAGGACACACTGGGCAAAGTAAAGAATTATTTACAAGGTTGTGAAGAAGCTACCAATTTACATGCTGATTCATAGTTTGAAATGGATGAACCCCTGACTATGCTACTCGGAGTCTCCACCACTCATGTTCTCAACATCTTGAAGATAAAAGCCATAAATGCAAAGCTTTCTGTCATTCCAATGCAAGACCTGAACGAGCATTTGAAAGGAACCAATGAGAACACTTCTACTGATCACCTCGGTCTGTGGGTCAATGGAACCACTGTAAGTATTACTCATGCATATCATGCATACATAAGCATATCACAGGGCATTTTTGTCTTGTGTTATTTGTTCTTTGTCAAAGTGAATAACAAACACCCTGTGAAGTAAAGAATCAATAGAAGATATTAAATTAGGGGGGCATGGAAAGCCCATTGATTGAGGAAGCTCCAGTAATTTTGCAAAAAGAAGAAATGCGTGCTTGTACGAAGCACCAGACAAAAAAAAATTCAATCAGAGCCTACATGAGAAAAATCATTAGGGGCAAGGAGAAGATATAAGGGGCTAGCTAAAAATAGCTAAATTTTTTAAAAAGTGCAAAAGAATGGAACATTAAAAACTATTAAAAGAATGAAGATGCAAAAGATCTGCTTTGTCAGGTTAAAGACCAGATCTCCAATGGATAAAGATCCGCTTTCAAAGGTGAAGACCCGATTTCCAAGGGTGAAGACCCGACATCTATAGGATGAAGATCCAATTTCAAGGGTGACGACTTGATTTTCAGGGATGAAGATCCAACTTAAAGGATGAAGATCCACTTTCAAGGGTGAAGACCCGATTTCCAAGGATGAAGATCCAACTTAAAGGATGAAGATCCACTTTCAAGGGTGAAGACCTGATTTCCAAGGATGAAGTCCAGCTTAAAGGATGAAGATTCACTTTCAAGGGTAAAGACCTAATTTCAAAGGATAAAGATCCAGCTTAAAGGATGAAGATCCACTTTCAAGGGTGAAGACCCGATTTATAAGGATGAAGATCCTGTAACACCTCTACATCCGATACATGCACATTACATTCACCACAAAGTAATATGCATGTACTGAACATAGAGATGCTACGGCTCTCCTTAACATTC
Organism: Garcia nutans; assembly: GCA_947685225.1. NCBI lineage: Eukaryota > Viridiplantae > Streptophyta > Magnoliopsida > Malpighiales > Euphorbiaceae > Garcia > Garcia nutans. Next base: position 9,942,040 of record CANTUV010000013.1, read on the forward strand.
AAATCATTTTAAAAGATACTATAACTTTTATGATTGTATATTATAGAAAATAAGTAGTTAACTTGTAATACAAAACAAAGTAGATATAGATACATTTAATTAATACGCAGCGGAATTTATAAAATAATTACATATATGAAAGCATTTAAATCCATATTTACAATTATACATTTATCCACATTATAAACAATACTTTACAAAATATAAAGAAGTTATACATGATTGGCAGATTTCTCTTATCTTTAAGTCCCAAAATAACCTCTTCAATTTCTACTCTCACTCGGTCTCGAGGAGCTCTCAGGTTCAACTCTGTTACCTGCGCGATCAACACTATCGCGCTAAGCCAACGGCTTAGTAGTACAAAATATGCCAACATTATGCTTAATGCAATGCAATGCCATACATATTATTAATAAAGACAACAACATAGGTGAAAAGCTAACATCACACCTTTGCATTTCACAAACCATAATCATATAATCATACCCCATATCAACACAACATTATAGATGGAGAGCTATCAACATATCTTTATATTTCATAAACCACACATATATCAACATATCACATTTCAATATTTTTCCATATACCTTATTAGTCAATCATTTTACCATTCATGACTCACATTAAACAAAGACAAGCATGGGCCCAAAACACACTAATATGCCATTCAATTTTCAGAGTTAATGCTTTAGTTTCGTTATCACATTAATCATATCATAAACCCAACTAGGCTTCAAGGATTAGGTTCAACCAAGCTTCAAGGGGAACCAAGCATGCTAAGTATCAACCCAACTTGGCTTCAAGAACCAACCTAACCTAGCTTCAAGGGATGTAACATCTCAATTAGGCTTTAAGGATTCAATCCAACCTAACTTCAAGAGATTGTTACCATTTTTAGGCATGCCACCAATAACAAACTCTGAAAATAGAATAACACATTAGCCACACAACTCAATTATTATTTAATTATCATTTACATTCTCAATTCTCATCATCATTTAGGCAACATGTCTTATTTCTTTCAATTGCATCATCATAGCCAATCTCAATGGCTTCAATCGCATTTGCATCATTATCACCAAACACATTGGTTTTACATCACACTATATCTCAAATCACATTGATCCATTCATCACTCAAGTTTACATAATCAATGGTATTGCATATACTTTTTCAATGATCATCATTTATATATATATACATAACAATTTACATTATTCATGGATTTAGAATATTCCACATACCTTTGTTTTGAATCATTATTGTTTAAAGTGTTTTTGTTTAGGTTTTGGTACAAAAATACCTTTGGAGAATCCAACCAATGCAAAAAGAACAAAGAATAAAAACATTAACTAACACATTTGAGGGACACGGCCAAGCTTGTGGCCGTGTCTCTCATCACAATTTTGGCAGTAGCAAACACAGGCATAAGACACGGCCGTGTCTCTCCAAAATCAATCCAACACGGCTCAATTTTCCTTGACTTGGCCGTGTCTCTCATGAATTGGCCGTGTCTCTCCTTGCTTTTGGCCGTGTCACTCATGAATTGAAACCCTAATCATGTTCAAGTCTCCTTTGGTTGCACTAAATTACATTATACACAATATAACTTAATTTAAATGAATGTAATCAATGTTCTAAACACATATTCATCACAATTTGCACATTAACAACACATCAACAATACCTTTAATCATCTACCATTACAAAACCCTAAACCAAATATCACTCTTAACTTATCATCTTCCAACCAAAACCAACATCAATTTAACCTTATTAACTCACAATAATTTCAATACTTTCAAACACATCTCAAACACTCTAAATCATGAGATCAACAAATCACAACACACTTTAAACACATCTTCAAAATACCAAAGGAAAATAAGAGAGTACTTACCTTAAATGAAGAAATTCCACAAATCTCCAACCAACTCCTTTGATTTCTCCTTCAATTTGATTCTAGAAATCAAACTTTCCTCTTGCTCCTTTCTTTCTTGACAAGGTTCGGCCACCAAAGAAGAAGAAAAGAAATTGAAGAAGCAAAGTCAACCTCTTCCTCTCTTTAAACCTACACCAAGCAATTCCAAAAGAAAATTACCTTAATACCCTTTTTCATTTAACTTAACTTTTGTCACTTGTATGCCCATTATAGTAATTTCACATGTCACATAAAAATATCCTCTCCCATTGACTCCTCATATTGACTTATGTATATGTTATTTATATTAACATATATACAACATATACCTTCCATTTACACCATCATTTCCTTTGCAAAAACATATATACATTGATCCAAATCAAACAACAATTATATTTAAAACTTCTAGGGCATACATGGGGATTTTACAATTCTCCCCCTCTAAAAAGAAATTTCGTCCTCGAAATTACCTGATATCAAGTCTGGAATAGTTGAGGATATTGATCTTGTATGGTTTGTTCACTCTCCCAAGTTGCTTCTTCTCTCCCAAGATTCTTCCACAAAATCTTTACGAAAGGCACTTTCTTATTTCTCAACTCCTTCACATCACGTGCCAAGATAGCAACTGGTTCCTCTTCAAACGTCAGATCCTGACTCACTTCGATTGATTCAATTGGCAAAACATGAGATGGATCTGATCTGTACTTCCTCAACATAGAAACATGGAATACATTATGGATACGATCCAACTCAGGTGGCAAAGCAAGCTGATAAGCAACTGGCCCAACTTTTTCTAAAACTTCATACGGTCCAATGAAGCGAGGACTCAATTTCTCTTTCCGACCAAACCTCAAAATCTTCTTCCAAGGAGACACTTTCAAAAACACTTTATCTCCCACATTATACTCAATGTCTCTCCTCTTTAAATCTGAATAAGATTTTTGTCGTTCTGAAGCTGCTTTCAATCTATCTCGAACCATTTTCACTTTCTCTTCAGTATCCTTAATCAAATAGGCCCAAACAACTTACCGTCTCCAAGTTCATTCCAACACAGAGGTGTCCTACACCGTCTACCATACAATGCCTCGAAAGGTGCCATACCAATTCTTGATTGATGACTGTTGTTGTAAGCAAATTCAACAAGTGGTAGAAATCCATCCCAACTTCCAGAGAAATCAATGACACAGCTTCTCAACATGTCCTCAATAATCTGTATCACTCGCTCTGACTGCCCATCTTTCTGCGGATGGAAAGCAGTGCTGAAATGCAATCGAGAACCCAAAACACCCTGAAAACTCTTCCAAAATCTTGAAGTAAACCGGGGATCTCGATCAGACACTATAGAAATTGGGATACCATGCAACTTTACAATTTCATGGATATACAGCTCAGCTAATTTCTCCAAAGAATAATCCATCCGAACTGGAAGGAAATGAGCTGTCTTAGTCAATCTATCCACAATCACCCAAATAGCATCATGTTTCCTTTGTGTTAATGGAAGACCAGACACAAAATCCATTGTCACTTTCTCCCATTTCCATTCAGGCACTGACAAAGGTTGAAGCAACCCGGTTGAACTTGATGCTCTGCTTTTACCTTCTGACAAGTGAGACATCTGGATACAAACTCCGCTATGTCTCTCTTCATACCAGACCACCAGTAATGTTGCTTCAAATCATGATACATCTTGGTATTGCCCGGATGCATAGCAAATACTGACTGATGTGCTTCTTCTAAAATAATCCTTCTCAAACTAGCATCATCAGGTACACACAATTTGGTCTTAAACCAGAGACTCCCATCATCTCTCACAATAAAATCTTGACTCTTTCCACTCTGGCAATCTGAAACAATCTTTTGAACCTTCTCATCAACCAACTGAGCCTCTTTAATTTGATCCAACAAAACTGGTTTCAATTGCAATTGTGCCAATAATGCACCATCATCACAAGATACAAAACTGGCATGCAATGCTCTCAACTCAACAAGCAACGAGAGCGAATAAGCAGTCAAACATGCTAAAGACTTCCGACTCAAGGCATCAGCAACAACATTTGCTTTACCTGGATGATAATCAATCAAACAGTCATAGTCTTTAATCAATTCCAACCATCTCCTCTGTCAAAGATTAAGCTCTTTTTGAACCCCTAAATATTTCAAACTTTTATGGTCAGTATAGATGAAACACTTCTCCCCAAACAAATAATGTTGCCAAATCTTCAATGCAAACACAATGGCTGCCAACTCTAAATCATGGGTCGGATAATTGAGCTCATGCGGTTTCAATTGTCGAGAAGCATAAGCTATAACTTTACCTTCTTGCATCAGAACACAACCCAAACCACTATGTGAAGTATCACTGTAGATCACATATGGTTTGCCTTCCACAGGTAAAGTAAGAACAGGCGCTTGAGTCAACATTTCTCTTAACTGTTCAAAACTAGCCTGACACTGATCCGTCCACACAAATCTCACTCCCTTTCGAAGTAATCTGGTGAGTGGAGTAGCTATCAAAGAAAAATCTTTCACAAACCGTCGGTAATAACCTGCCAAACCCAGAAAACTTCTAACTTCAGTCATAGAATTTGGTGGACTCCAATTCAAAATAGCTTCAACTTTACTCGGATCAACTCTAATACCTTCGGCTGAAACTATGTGACCGAGAAAAGTAACTTGGTCAATCCAAAACTCACACTTCGACAGTTTAGCAAACAATTGCTTCTCTCTCAAGATTTGCAGCACAATCCGCAAATGCTTGTCATGTTCCTCCTCATTACGCGAATACACCAAAATATCATCAATAAACACTACCACAAACTGATCCAAATAGGGCCTAAACACCCTATTCATTAAGTCCATAAAAGCTGCAGGTGCATTCGTCAAACCGAAAGGCATAACTAGAAACTCATAATGCCCATACCTGGTCCGAAAGGCTGTTTTAGGAACATCTTCAGCTCTGACCCTCAACTGATGGTACCCTGATCTCAAATCAATTTTAGAAAACACTGCTGCACCCTTCAACTGATCAAAGAGATCATCGATTCTAGGCAAAGGATATTTATTTTTAATAGTTACCTTATTCAATTGCCTATAATCGATACATAATCTCATAGTACCATCTTTCTTCTTCACAAATAATACAGGAGTTCCCCACGGTGAAATACTAGGGCGAATAAACCCTTTATCTAACAACTCCTGCAACTGCACCTTCAGTTCTCTCAATTTAGCAGGTGCCATTCTATAAGGAGTAATAGAGATAGGAGTGGTACCAGGCAATAATTCAATACCAAACTCCACCTCTCTCTCAGGAGGCAACCCCGGCAACTCCTCTGGAAACACATCTGGAAACTCTGCAACTGTGGGTATAACATCAAGTTGAGAACCCTTTACTCTAGTATCCACAACATATGCAAGGTAAGCATCGCACCCTTTTCTAATCAATCTCCTAGCTGCAACAGCTGAGACAAACAAGGATGCTAGCTGCTCCTGCTCATTAGATACTATCACCTCTCTACCATCACCAGTTCTCAAAGTAACAATTTTTTTTTTACAGTCTACCACAGCTCCATGTCTAGATAACCATTCCATACCTAGGATCACATCATATTCCTTAAAAGGCATCTCAATCAAATCTCCAAGGAACTCCTCACCTTGAACCACCACTGCACTACCTCGGTGCACCTTACTAACAATCACACTATGTCCTAACGGATTTGTCACCAATACATCAAATCCTAGGGATTCAGCATACACATCAGACACAGGCAAAACAGATGCACTAATATATGAATGTGTGGAACCCGGATCAATCAAAGCAAGTACTGAAGTATCAAATAAAGAAAAAGTAACAGCTATGACTGCCGAAGCATCTGGTTGCCTCTGCATCACATAAATCCTCTGAGAAGATCCAGCCTCCTCTGGTCTACTCTCCCTGGATGTAGAACCTCCTCTAGAACTGAACCCAGATCTGCCTCCTCTGCCAAACCCTCTACCTCCTCGACCTCCCCTCACACTAGGTCGAGAAGCTGCAGTATCCACTGACATCTGCTCCTGCCTCTCAGGGCAATCTCTCACAAAGTGATCAAGTGATCCACATCTGAAGCATACCCCTGACACACCAGTCCTCCAACAAGTACCACCATGGGGCCTGCCACAATGAATGCATACAGGTGGAGTGGATCTCTGAGTCACTGGGGTCGGAGCACTCGCCACTGAAACTGTAGGTCTAAATCTCTGCCTCTGAAACTGTACTGACCTACCAGCTGGCCTCTGACTCCTACTAACCCGAGGAACAAAACTTCCTTTACCTCTTTTAGCAGATGAAGACCCCTCAAACTGGGGCCTTCTAACCCTGACCTCTTCCTCTGAAGCAGTTGCAATAACCTGAGCTCTCTCCACGCTCCTGGCTGCTACAACAAGCTGGGGAAAATCATGATATCTAGATCCAGCCACAAGACACATGATAGAGGGCCTCAATCTCTCCTCAAATCTCCTGCATCTATCAATCTCATCAGATATAATACCCCCAGCATATTGGCTCAATCGAATAAACTCAACCTCATATTCAGTTACGGTCCGGTTGTCTTGCTTTAAACTCAAAAACTCCATCTTCTTCCTATCTTTATACTCCCTCGGAGTATACTTCGATTCAAACTCTCTCAGAAAATCAGCATAGGACAAAGTTGGTGGATCATCCATAGCATGGGGCACTGTCTTCCACCAATCATATGCGTCTTTCTGCAGCAATGATCTTGCATAATCAAATTTCTCCTCTGAAGTGGCTTGCAACTGAACAAATATTCTCTGTACTCTATCTAGCCACTGTTCAGCTACAGCTGGATCAACGGTACCAAGGAAATCCTCTGCTCCATACTTCCTTAGTTTGTCATACTGTCTCACTGATACCAAAGGCTGTGGGGGTGGTGGCGGTGGTTGCACTGGTGCTTGCCTCAAAATATCCACCACATGCCTAAGCCAGGCTGGCGGAACCTCCTCAGTAGCTGGTCTCCCCGACACCGAAGCAAGTGCCTCCCCAGCACTATCCACTCTAGCTCCCTCTCTAATCTCATCAGGAGCTATACTCTCAGCACTACCCTCGACTGACTGATGTGAGTGAGAATCCATCACAACCTATATCTGCAAACACAGCAGAGTACATCTTATTAAAGATAAGAGACTGCCAATCCCAAACATGTATGTTATTTAAAAGCTCACTTTTTAAGTGAAAATATTCTTTTTCTTACTTTTTACCTAGGTTGAGAATCTCAAACCTAGGCTCTGATACCAAAACAATTGTAACACCTCTACATCCGATACATGCACATTACATTCACCACAAAGTAATATGCATGTACTGAACATAGAGATGCTACGACTCTCCTTAACATTCAAATCATTTTAAAAGATACTATAACTTTTATGATTGTATATTATAGAAAATAAGTAGTTAACTTGTAATACAAAACAAAGTAGATATAGATACATTTAATTAATACGCAGTGGAATTTATAAAATAATTACATATATGAAAGCATTTAAATCCATATTTACAATTATACATTTATCCACATTATAAACAATACTTTACAAAATATAAAGAAGTTATACATGATTGGCAGCTTTCTCTGATCTTTAAGTCCCAAAATAACCTCTTCAATTTCTACTCTCACTCGGTCTCGAGGAGCTCTCAGGTTCAACTCTGTTACCTGCGCGATCAACACTATCGCGCTAAGCCAACGGCTTAGTAGTACAAAATATGCCAACATTATGCTTAATGCAATGCAATGCCATACATATTATTAATAAAGACAACAACATAGGTGAAAAGCTAACATCACACCTTTGCATTTCACAAACCATAATCATATAATCATACCCCATATCAACACAACATTATAGATGGAGAGCTATCAACATATCTTTATATTTCATAAACCACACATATATCAACATATCACATTTCAATATTTTTCCATATACCTTATTAGTCAATCATTTTACCATTCATGACTCACATTAAACAAAGACAAGCATGGGCCCAAAACACACTAATATGCCATTCAATTTTCAGAGTTAATGCTTTGGTTTCGTTATCACATTAATCATATCATAAACCCAACTAGGCTTCAAGGATTAGGTTCAACCAAGCTTCAAGGGGAACCAAGCATGCTAAGTATCAACCCAACTTGGCTTCAAGAACCAACCCAACCTAGCTTCAAGGGATGTAACATCTCAATTAGGCTTTAAGGATTCAATCCAACCTAACTTCAAGAGATTGTTACCATTATTAGGCATGCCACCAATAACAAACTCTAAAAATAGAATAACACATTAGCCACACAACTCAATTATTATTTAATTATCATTTACATTCTCAATTCTCATCATCATTTAGGCAACATGTCTTATTTCTTTCAATTGCATCATCATAGCCAATCTCAATGGCTTCAATCACATTTGCATCATTATCACCAAACACATTGGTTTTAAATCACACTATATCTCAAATCACATTGATCCATTCATCACTCAAGTATACATAATCAATGGTATTGCATATACTTTTTCAATGATCATCATTTATATATATATACATAACAATTTACATTATTCATGGATTTAGAATATTCCACATACCTTTGTTTTGAATCATTATTGTTTAAAGTGTTTTTGTTTAGGTTTTGGTACAAAAATACCTTTGGAGAATCCAACCAATGCAAAAAGAACAAAGAATAAAAACATTAACTAACACATTTGAGGGACACGGCCAAGCTTGTGGCCGTGTCTCTCATCACAATTTTGGCAGTAGCAAACACAGGCATAAGACACGGCCGTGTCTCTCCAAAATCAATCCAACACGGCTCAATTTTCCTTGACTTGGCCGTGTCTCTCATGAATTGGCCGTGTCTCTCCTTGCTTTTGGCCGTGTCACTCATGAATTGAAACCCTAATTATGTTCAAGTCTCCTTTGGTTGCACTAAATTACATTATACACAATATAACTTAATTTAAATGAATGAAATCAATGTTCTAAACACATATTCATCACAATTTGCACATTAACAACACATCAACAATACCTTTAATCATCTACCATTTCAAAACCCTAAACCAAATATCACTCTTAACTTATCATCTTCCAACCAAAACCAACATCAATTTAACCTTATTAACTTACAATAATTTCAATGCTTTCAAACACATCTCAAACACTCTAAATCATGAGATCAACAAATCACAACACACTTTAAACACATCTTCAAAATACCAAAGGAAAACAAGAGAGTACTTACCTTAAATGAAGAAATTCCACAAATCTCCAACCAACTCCTTTGATTTCTCCTTCAATTTGATTCTAGAAATCAAACTTTCCTCTTGCTCCTTTCTTTCTTAACAAGGTTCGGCCACCAAAGAAGAAGAAAAGAAATTGAAGAAGCAAAGTCAACCTCTTCCTCTCTTTAAACCTACACCATGCAATTCCAAAAGAAAATTACCTTAATACCCTTTTTCATTTAACTTAACTTTTGTCACTTGTATGCCCATTATAGTAATTTCACATGTCACATAAAAATATCCTCTCCCATTGACTCCTCATATTGACTTATGTATATGTTATTTATATTAACATATATACAACATATACCTTCCATTTACACCATCATTTCCTTTGCAAAAACATATATACATTGATCCAAATCAAACAACAATTATATTTAAAACTTCTAGGGCATACATGGGGATATTACAGATCCACTTTCAAGGGTGAAGACCTGATTTCCAAGGATAAAGATCCAGCTTAAAGGATGAAGATCCACTTTCAAGGGTGATTACCCGATTTCCAAGGATGAAGATCCATTTTAAAAGGTGAAGACCTGATTCCAAGGATGAAGACCCAATTTCAAGGGGTGAAGACCAAAAGTCCAAAGGATGAAGATCCGTTTTCAAGGGTGAAGACCCAATGCCAAGGATGAAGATCCAACTTAAAGGATAAAGATTCAATTTCAAGGGTGAATACCCGATGTCCAAAGGATGAAGATCCGTTTTCAAGGGTGAAGACCTTATCTCCAAGGATGAAGATCCATTTTCAAAGGTGAAGATCTGATAACAAGGATGGAGATCCAAGGTCCAAGGATGAAGATCCATTTTGAGGGTGCAGACCCACAATCCATTAAAGAATGGAACAACCAGAATTCTCAACTGATAAAAGGTCAGTCTCGGGTCCAGAACCCAAATCATTTTTTAGTCCAAAACTTACTCCGGGTCTAGAACCCAAATTATTTTTTAAGTCCAAAACTTATCTCGGGTCCAGAATACAAATTATTTTTGAGTCCATAACTCAAACCAAGCTTGATTATGGAATCAAGTGTGACTCTAAACCCAGTAAAAAATCACATTGCTTTTCCCTCTCTTTTGATGTAGTCTTAGATCGCTCAAGCAAGGGGGCAAATTGTAGACTTGTAATTTTTAACCCAGTTCAGTATGATATTTTTAAACAATCCAAAATAATATTTATGGTATTTTTAATAATATTTATTAGTTATAGTATTTATTTTTAATTAAAATAAAAAAAATATAAAAAAGAAGAAGAAATGATAAAAATAAATTGAAAATAAAAATCAGTGACGGAAGAATCGATGATGAATTAGCTTGGGCCAATTCGCCGCAGGAAAATGCTGCTGCGAATTGGCCTGGCCCGCTCCTGAGCTAGTAGCACCCAAGCCCAGCGCACGCAGATTTTCTTCACTAGCGCACTTTCGCACGCCCGGCCCGCACGTGATTTTGCCAAAATCCTATTCTTCTTGGTTTTTAATTTTATTTCCTAAAAGGTTTTTTTTTCTTTGGCCAATTAGTATTAGGATTTTATTTTTTTCCTATAAATACCACATTAAAACACACAGAAAGGGACTTTTGGACTTTGATCTTTTAAAAAGGAGGGGAATTTTTTGGCAGTTTATTCATAATCTCAAGCTTGAAGAATCAAGAGGCAACAAACACTATACAACCCATCAAAGGTAGCCCACACTATCTTTGCCATTGTTCAACCATAATTCAAGTTGTGGTGGAACCAACAATAGAGGTTTGATTTTCTATTGACTTATTTATGTTCACACTAGCTTCATCATTCAAATTGATCAAATTTTTAAACATACAATAGATAATGTTTTTTTTTATCAATTATTCTACTTACCATCCAAACTCTATTTAAAACCCTAAAAAGTATTTTTTCAAAATCCTAAAAACCTTAATACCCATAAAACTATTCTACTTACCTTCACCCCTCAGCTGCATCATCTTCACAACCTTTGCCATAGTAGCTTTAACTAGTTATTTGAACTTTTATTTTTTTCTATTTTTTGATGTTTTAATTTCTATTTTGAGTAATTGATACTTTACGTTTATATTTCATTAATTTTCTGTTCATTTTTATTGCTTTGCAGAACAATTAATGTTTATTTTTTGTTAGGATGAAAATAGCTCTTTGTTTCATGCCGTGAAACAATGGAAGACAGGTTTTACCTAACTCCTTTTCTTTTAAATTTTGCATATTCACATTGAGGACAAAGTGAATATTTAACTATGGGGTACAAAGTTTTACTTTTAACTTATCATTGTTGAGTCTTAGTAATATAATGTTTTCTTTGAATAATGAATTTTGAAAAGTTCAATTGTTACAAGATTATTGATAGATGACCTTTGAAATTTTTGAAGCATGAAATTGAGAATTGAATAGAATTGGTACATATGGTCAATTTTGATGGTTATTCTTTGCATTACCTTTAAACTTACGAGAAAGAAGTTAGTTACCAATTTATTATTTTTGAGTTGGCATTTTTCATTGATATATTGCTAGAACTTGCTTAGATATACAAGTTGGGACCACATGAAAATTTCAATTAGGCATCAATATGATTAAGGTATTTAGGTGTACCAATTTAGCTTAAAAGGCTAATCTTTTATATATATCTCTAGTAAGCCAATTTTAAGCCTATTTCATTTTCCCATTTTTTTCTTTTACACAGTAACTCTAGTCGTGAACATTTTTATTCCAATTCTTGTCATTTTATTAGGAACAAGCGCATTTGAAGAATTTGGCAATTAAGTTATTGTGTCAAATAAGCATGGGGTTGAATTTAGTAGGTTGAAAGTTGCAAATAAGCACTTGTAAATGTTATATTTCTTCATTAGAATTTCCTTCTTTCTTTGTGCTATTTCAATTGAAAAAAAAATAATATATGTATATATTAGAAATCATTGCTCTTATGGCTAAGGTTGGAATAAGCTAGGTTATGACATTTGCAATAAAATGAGAAGATTCTAAATTCTCTTGTAAAGGGAATTATAGCATCAAGTGCTAAGTGAGTCAAGATTGCTTTTAGAGATTGTTGAGTCATATATGGAACTAGTAGCTTTATTCTTAAAGTACTCTCGAACTTAATGAATAGCTCATATATCTAAATATCACACCTTTACCTTAAACCGCATTACAACCAAATGAAAAGACCTTATGATTGATGCTTGATTGTAATTAAGTGGTAGAGATTTGATTGATAAGTAAGCCTATAGAGATATTCTTTCATTGAATGACAAGAGTGCAAACACTACCTTGATCAAACACTTAAGAGATATAGTGAGGGAGTGACAACCTTTGGTATGCATGGATGGCCATTGAATTGCACGAGTGCTAAATTTACTTGATTTAATAATGATTATGGACATTATAAGAAGGGAATTCTTGATGTTATCTTATAATTTTTAAGCTTGATTAATTCTTTCTTGTTTTGTTTTGTTTATATCTTTACTTAGGGACAAGCAAAGAATTCAGTGTGGAGTAATTATTATAATCATTTTTATATGTGTTGTTAAGTTAATTTTGTTTATTCATTTTAAATTTTTTTTAGTTATTTTCTAATTAGTTTGTTGTGAGACTTTGTAGTTCAAGTTGAAGCAAAGAGATTCATGAGAAAAGAGAAGTAAAATGTGCTTAAGTCCATTATTGAAGAAAATTTTAGGAGAAACATGCAACACAACCAAGTGATATTAAGTCCTGGATGTGTCTTTTAGTTGCAAGACTAAAGTATGCAGGAACACTCAAAGTTTGGTTGTGTCTCTCAAAAGAGGAAAAGTGAATACAAGCAGAATTGAACACTGGGAGAAAGCTTAACCGTGTCACTAGCCATGTAAAACCACATGGCTAAGACATTTCGAAGCGTGGCCTTGTTCCATCTCAAGAAAACAAGAACAAGAACAAACAGTGTTGAATAGGTTCAGAAGTCTTGGCCTTGTCTAAGGGGAAACTTAAGGGACACGGTCAAGATAAACCAAAAAGCAGCCATGTCTACAAAAGATAAGAGACATGTGTGTTTCACTTTTAAAAGTTTCTTTGGACAGATATGAAAGTAGATAAAAAGGAGTAGAATGGGGGAATGTTTGGAATGAGCTAAAAGGGAGACAGAGAATGGTAGAGACTCGACAACATAGGCTAGTACAAGGAAAAGAGGAAATTTTTTTAGAAGAAAGGTATCAATTTTTAAGAAGAAGAGGGGTTGATGGTAAAAGGGGGGTTCTCATTCACTCTTGAGCAGTAAGGAATTCTTAGAAGGCCATTTTAGAGAGGAGAATTGAAGAGTTCATCATTAAATTCAAGAAGAGTAAGAGAAGAGCAATTATAATCATCCTTAAAATGGGTTTTTTCTATTCCTTCAATTAGTTCATTTTTCAAAATTTAATTGTTAAATACATTAATACTTCAATGAAGTTTTGTAATTTAAATTCTATTGAAGTAATTTTTGTATATTGTTATTGTAGACTCTTAATTTTTGACCCAATCTAGTCCAATATGTTTTATTTAGTCTAAAATAATTTTTGTTGTCTAATTGGTCCAAAATAATTTTTATTAAATAATTTTTACTTTAGTATCTAATTTTTATTAATAAAAAATAGAAATAAACAAATAAAAGTCAAAAAATAAAATAAAAATAAAAATCGGAGTCAAAAAAATCGGCAACGAAAAAATCATCGCGCGGGCCCGTGGGCATTTCCCCCTTAGGAAATTCCTGCGGGCGAAATCACTATGCTATTTCACATGCAGAAATTTTCTGCCTGCGAAATAGCTCAGCTAGCCCAGCTATTTCGTACGTAGAAATTTTCTGCCTGCAAAATATCTTACGGGCCCGCTCCACGTGCCATGCCGCAGCCAGCTGCAGCAGATTTTTTTGCCAGCGCAGTTTTTTCGCAGCAGTTTTTTTTCGGCAGCGCAAATTTTTCGACGCAAATTTTTCGAAACCCAATCCAATTAGGTTTTGGTTTCTTCTTTTTATTAATATTATTTACCTTAACTAATTAGGAATAAACAACCTCAAACCACTATAAATAAGGATCAAAGACAATTAAAAAGGGGAGGCAAAAATCCAAGAGAATTTTGGAAAATTTGAAACCAAATCAAGGAAGGAAAAGAAGAAATTCAATTCAACTCTTTTCTGGAACAGTAGCAGCATGATTTAGAGGATTCAAAGGCAAAAAAGGCTTGTCTTTGGAGCTAGTTCATCCAAGAAAAATTATTTTTGGAGAAATCTTCAAAGAAGGTATGTGTTAATTAATTTTCTTTAATTATTTTTTTTACACAGTAGCAAATTTATGAAATCATAATTAAAAACCTTTGAACTTTAATTTAGTTTTTCTAAAGCCAAAAAAAAAAATCTTATTTCATTGGTTTATCTTCCAAAAGGCTTAAAATTGTTATTTTTTCTTCTTAAAAACCTTAAAACTCTAATTGAACATATTCTTCAACAAAACCAAAATCAAATTCTGTTTATTTCAAAACTTTAAACTTGGTACTTTTTCCTTCAAAAATTTTTCTAAAACATCTTTTCTAGTTATAAAAACTTTAATTTACTTGTTTAAATTCATAAAACTTCATGAAATTATCAAATTGATTTCCAAATTCTTAAAAATTATTCACCGCCCGTGACCCTACTTCCAAAATATCAAATCCAAATTCAACTTCCAAAATTCAAAATAATGAAGACTAAACCTTTTAAAACCTTAAACCCTAATTTTTATGAACCCTAATCCTTTTAAAACATAAAAAAATATAAAAACATAAAAACCTAAATTTTACACAGTAGCTTAGGAACCCAATAACCAAAAATCACAAATTAAATTATTTTAAAGTGTTTAAAACCCTAGTTTCATGATATCATCATTCAAACCTTAATTTTGTTAATCAAAGAGTCTTACCAACCCTTTAAAACATAAAACCCTAATTTATTTTAATTCCATAAAAAGGCACAGTAGCCATAATTGGACTTTTATTTGCTTTATTCAATTCCATACTTGATTATGCTTTGATTTATTTCTTATGCTTTAATTTATTTAATTTCAATACTTGATTTATTTAATTTATCATGGATGGATGTTTATTTTATATTTTGAATAATAGCTTTGATGAATGATTTTTTTTATGATGAATGATTATTTACTATCAATTAATTTAAATTTTCAAAAGTTGTAAGAGGTATGTTTCCACTTGGTGGGTACCTCATTAGTTAAACATCATGTAATTTAATTTGCTTTTCTATTTTAGAACCTATGTAAAGGGCATGTTTATACCTTTTGGTTGGTGTCCTATTTAGGCATGTGATGTAAGGACATGTTTCCATCCTTGGATGGGTGTCCATTTATTTGCTTTGTTTGGACATTGCTTTGATTTTAATATATTGATGCTTTCTTTTAATTATTGTGTGTAATATGGATAATATTGTTATATTTAAGAATTTTATAATATTAAGACCTATAAAGGAGGCTAGTTCCAATGAACCGGGCGTTGAGGGGGTGCTGGGTCATTTCTCACCTTCCCCACACGTACCCAACTTTCCAAACCCATTAGGGGGTTGGGGATTCCTTAGGAATCGAGTCATCCACTCCTTTCTTTTTTTTGGCCCGTCCGAGTGGCGACTCCATTTTTCCCCGAACTTAGGTCTGTGTTCTCTAAGGCCCCGAGTCTAAACAGTGTCGAAGTCGCGAGAACCATTCCACCGGGAGGGGGGGGCAAAAATCCCCGCTCACAGTGGCGACTCCACTGGGGATAAGAAAAGTTGATTCCGTTGGTCTTTATATTATTCTATTCTTTCTTATAATGATATTATCCATTGCATCATCTTAGATTGGATCGTGTGTGTGAGTTAGGACGCCCGTGTTACCCGTGTTATGTTATGTGAGGGATACCATACTTTCACTCAAGGTATGGAGATCGAGCATGGCATAACCACTCATAGCCTCGTAATATTTGGTATATACTTGCTATGGGAACCTAAGCCTTTTAACCCAAAGACTAAAGCTCATGTAATTGGCCTAGTTACTTTCCTTAGGTTTCACCCCAAATGCATGTTGTTTGACTATGGTTGATTTATCTTGGCTTAAATCATGGCTTATTTGGTTTGTTCTTTTTCTAATATGACCTAAGTACATTTGCAAGCTCAAAATAAAATTTTTCTTTAAAGTCCAAAAGACCAAAGTTATTTTCAAAATTTTTCAAGATGGACTTTGGACATAAGACTTTTCTAAAAACAAATCAAAAATTCTTTGGCTCATGGCCCAAATACTAAGCCCAAAATCCATTTTTTCTAAGGTCTTTTTAAAATGGGCTTAGAAACAAAATTGTTTTTATCCAACCGTTTCTTACAAAGAGCTTGCAAATTATTTAGGTCAATTAAGAAATACCAAAAATCAATTGTGGGCCTAGTTTACACTAAGAATAAATTAACCATGGACTTGTTTTTGGCATGAATCACTAGTTACTCTTTTCAAGTGAGAAATCTATCTATAATAAACCTCTTAATTTAGTTTTAATCCAATATAGCATAAAAGCTACTTCAATTGGTTGGATGGATTAAAACCTAATTAATGGGAATTGTTGCGCTCAAATTAACTCTACCACAAAGCGTCACTCGCAAGTATACGAGGTAGTTGTAGCAAAGGTGATCGCCCCAAGGTTGTCTCACAAGGAAGCTAAAGTGGCTAATTGATTATCAGATTATGAATAACAAATAAAGAAGAAAATTTAAATTGCTAACTAACGAAGAAGATTGATTAAAGTTTAAAACGAATAAAAGTAAATTAAGCTGATTGTTCTGATTCACTTGATAGAAAGATCTAGGGTTTGCACTTCTCTACTACTTATATGTATGAACGGTTATTTCTCTTAACTAATTTAATTTCAAAGATTAAATCTCAAATAACTTAATTAATTGAGTCAAGGAAATAAGCTCTCGCATTCAAACCTATTACAACTAATCTTGTTATAATTGAAACAATCTTTTTAATAGGTTATATCTCTAATTCACCTAAGTCCCTAATTGAATCATTCCAGCATTAGACTTCATCTCTCAATCCATCATCTAATACCTAAAACACATAATTGGTGGCCAATCAATTATATATTAACCATATTTCATTCAATCAAGGCTAAAGAAATTATTCGCTAAGAGAATAACCAATTCATACAATCATAGCAGATCCATACAAACCCTAGACTAGATCAAATTAGTTCATGATGCAATCAAACATACTCATCTTATTAATATTCAAAGAAATTAAATTAGACATGATAATATCCATTAATACAATTTCAATGAAAATAAAGAGAATAAGTTCGAGAACAAAACCAAGTTACAATCTCCTTGAAGCTTCTGAAGAATCTCTTGTTCAAATTTTGCAAGAAGGATGTATCAATGGCTAGAACAATCTAATCTAGGCTAGTTTAATCCAAAGTGAAATCAAAATCAAAGAAAACAAATGTTCAAACCCTAACTTCACTCTTGACGGCTAAATCAGCTCTCAAAATCTCAACAGTCCCCCAAACCCTAGCTTTTCTTTTCCTTTTATATGAGACGTCCACTTTAAAATTCGCTGCGTGTTTGGTTCATGAGGGATACGGCCAAGTCAGAAGTGACTTGACCGTGTTGGAGTGCATTGGAGGGACATGACCAGTGACTTGGCCGTGTCCCTTGCTTATGTTCGCTATTGCTTGCTTCTCTTCTTTTTCTTCTTTGATTGAGTGACACGACCAAGTCAGAAGTGACTTGGCCGTGTTGGTTCTTTTTGGAGGGACACGGCCAGTGACTTGGCCGTGTCCCTTGCCTGTGTCTTCCACTGTGAGAGTTGCTTCTTCATGCTTTGAATTTAAGTGAGACATGGCCAAGTTGGAGCAACTTGGCCGTGTCTGGGCTTCATTGGAGGGACACGGCCAGTGACTTGGCCGTGTCCTCTGCCTGTGTCAGCTGCTGTCCATTTTTTCGTCAGTCTTGGTTCCTTGGCTTTTTAACCTAAAACAAAACTTCAAACAAACTTTAAACAAAAAGTAAATAAACAATAACCAACAAAACATAAACACCATACTAAAAACTAAATCAAAAACAACATAAACACTGAAATAAACTAAAACTACCAAAATTAATGAAAACACTAAACAAACCGATAAAAACTAACAAAATACCTAAATAAAACAATAATTATCATCGTAAACAAGACACAAATCTATAACAAAAACTAATAAAACAACTACCCCACACTTAAAACTTTGCTTGTCCTCAAGCAATTTCACATGGCATAAATTAAAAACTCAAACAACCTTATCTATAATTCCAGCATATAAGATGAAATACTTTAAGACTCAGAAATAAATAATTGCAATTTCCTTCAATCAAGATTTTCTTAACTCATTCATTAATCCAGACATACAAATCTTATCTCTCATTTAAGTGTTTCACTCGATTTCAAAAGTTAATCACTCAAACCACTCATGATTGCATACTACCATAAACTTGCTTAATTATCCAATCTCTCTCACTGATTTTCTCAAAAAATAATCCGAAGGTCTTTCATTTGGATGTAATGGGGCTAAGGTAAAGGTGTGAGAAAAGACATTTAGGCTGGAGCATCAAGAAATGGAGTATCTAAATTAGACACTACTCTTGCTAAAAAACTCATAACTCCTTCAAAAAATGCATGAGTCGACATTCCTCTTTTGATAACCAATGCTAGAACATATTTGACTTTTGTATATATATATCCCTTTTTTTAAAAAATTTTCTCTTTTTCTTTTTCTTTTATTATATATAATTTTTTTATACATATATATACAAAATATAACATTGCATAGATCATCTAGCTTAACATGTAGAGGAAAATAATAGTCAACTCTTAATCAAATACAAAGTGCAAAGTATGCATTTCACCCCAAATAGCAATACCATATTTTTTTTATTTGCTTACCCCACACTTTGAAATAAACCACCCTATTGTCATATAATAAGAACTCCATTCCTTAATGCAGGTATGATGATAATAAGAGAAAGTTGAGCTGTGAATTGTGTTGATCAAACAAGAAAAGGTCAAAGGCTCAACTTGGCTCACTAAGGAATTTAATATTAAGGGAGGCCTTTTTAAGCTAACGGGCTAACCTAATTTGCCTTCATCATTTTAAAACTTGAGATTAAATCATAATGTGAGTTCAATTAGTATGCAAAAGCAAACTCTATAGATGCAAGATCATGAAGGTGCACACTTAAGAAAAGAAAATCAACTGATAATAATATCAAATTATGAGGCTCAAAACTCACACAGGTGGGCTCACAAAGATTTATATGTCATAAATTGCAGAATGTGAAAATTGATCCTTAATGAATTCAAATGCTCATTTCTATGCTGATACTAAAGTCTCAACTACAATGTTAAAATCACAGAAAAGATCAATAAGATTTCAACAATTATGCCATGCACAACAAACACAATAAACAAAACAAGACAAACATTAAAGAAAAGTTTAAAGATTACCCCACACTTTAGATTTTACATTGTCCTCAATGGAAAACAAGAATAATAAAGAAAAAGAGTTAAAGGACAACCTGTCTTCCATCGTATCCTGGTGAGGCAAAACCCTAACTTTCCATCACAAACACAAAAGTTCAAAAACAAAAGTACAATATATAAAAATAAAATATCCAAATATAAAATGAAAACATGAAAACAAAAATAAAAACAATAACAAAAATACACTAAACAAAATAAAGCAAGGAACTCAAAATCTATGGAAAAGGCGGGTGTGAAGATGATGCAACCGAGGGATGGAGACTCAAGATCTTTGCAAGGTTGCTATTAATCTGTTCCAACTGCTACAAGACCTCAGCATGGTTACGGTCCACCTTGCTATCCAGTCGATCCACTTTGCCCTCCAGGGCCTCAATCCTCAGAAGTACCTCTTGACTTTCTGTAACACCCCTTCTCAACCTACATATGTAAGCCGAGTAGAGGCGCCACACTAACCTAATGTTGCTACCAATTTTACTTAGTAAAAATTTTTAGTCCCGATTTTTACAGAAATTTTGCCATAGTATTGCCTAAAAATTGAGTCCCAAGTGTCGACAAAACTGGTTTTTTTTTTTCTGATTTTTAAAACATTTTACACAAACCAATGCAAATAAAATCATTCTCAGTACACTCCCAATAAATCCCCCTTATAACCTCAACTACAACCTGCAAAAAGGATTTACACTTCTAGTACAATATAAAGTAAAGGTTTATTATGAAATACAGTAGATAAAATATTTGTTCACTATGCAGCGAAAAATAACAATATTTACAAATTCATATATATATCCAAACTCAAGTTTTACAACCCATAAAATTTATACATTTCTTTGGCAGTCAGTCTTTGATCTTGAAGCTCACTATCAACACCTCAAAATCTAGACTTGACTAGGCCTAGAGGAACTCTCTGGTTCTTCCCTGTCACCTGCGCGAAGAATCACATTCGCGCTAAGCCAACGGCTTAGTTGTACAAATTACAGTGCTATGATGCTTTAATGCCATGCTAATGTCACACAATAAAGATTCAAGATCAATTCAAGAGAATATTATATTTCAAATCTTACCGGTTTCAATAATGTATGTATAGTAGTCATCTCATTATTCATTTGTTTCACCATTCAATAGTCACATTTAAACAAACACAAGCATGGGCCCAAAAATAATCTAATATGCCATTCAAAGTTCAGAGTTACTGTTTTGGTCTATAATCATAATCATCAATACATTTATCCATGGATATTCAACTAGATTTGAGTTTACGACCCAGTCATTTCACCCAATCTAGTTTCAATAATTTGTTTTTGAGGCTTACGACCCGGTCATTTCACCCCAAAAACATCACATTTCACATTTTTCAACTGGAATCGGCTTACGACCCGGTCATTTCACCTATCCAGTGATTTATAGGCATGCCGCCAAAACCAGAACTCTGAAAATTGAATAAACATATTAGGCACACAGCCATTTCATTCATTTGTTTATCAATATATTTTCATTTTATTTCTCATTTCATATTCCACAATTAATTAGGCAACCATGCCTCCATTATATATTTCATTTGCATATCATAACCAATAACCATGGCATCATATCTCAAATGATCTCAAATCATAATAAAACAATTCTTCATAATATCATATCTTTCACATTTCATTTCATCATCACATCTTTTACATTTCATATTCCATATTTCATTTCATCATTCAAATGGATATAATCAATGGCATTAACACATATTTTACATACTCATCACAACATTCACATCATACCAAACATACATTATTAATATGCATTAACAATGTATTAGATTTCTTAACACATTTACAATCAAATGTATGTTAAATCTCAACATCATATGAATGTATGAAATAATGTAATTTGTACTTAAATTAAAACCAACTCACACCAATCTATACACTTACTCTTCCAAGAATACTCAACACTTAGGCTAGGGCAAATCAACCTCTTCACAACCTAATCCAAAAGGAGTATTAGCAAAATGACCATATGAATAGTACATTCTGGTTTTAGACTCTACTCTATCCTTATTTTGAAAATTTGTATAAAATAATCTACTTGACTAAAAATTCTAAAATTTTTACAGAACTAAATTTTACATCTTAAAATCATTCCTTTAAAATTTCAGATCAAACTGAATACAAAATCTTGGTCAAATAGTTCACTCAACCAGACTGCCCCAATTGCCCTGCATCCTGGCAGCAGTTCTGAACTTTGTGAATTCCATAAATTAAATTCACTCAACGTGGTTCCAAATTATTTTTCTCAAATACTAGACTCACTAAGCAACAACATATTCAAAATTGAATTGAATATGATTTTTCTACATTTTATTAAAAATCCCGAAATATAGCTGTCTCAGTTAAGGTACCTGCTGGAACAGGTTTAGTAAAAATAATCTTTCCAAAATCATAACCATTCCAAAATCGAATCAACATATTTTTCAGTCATTCTAGACTCATAGAGGCACAACATATCAAAAATTCAGTTCAAGGAAATTTTTCTATATTTAATTAAAAATCATATAAGTCACAGCCTTTACTAATTGTAAAACAGAAAAATTTTCACTAAACACAACTCTTCCTATTCCATCACCAACACCAACCTAACTTCTTATCTTTAATTCCATTTCAACACTTACAAACACACCACAAGCAATCCTAACCATATTATCAACAACACTTCATCAAACTCAAAAATAACTTCAAAAACAACAAGAGCAATCAAGAGAGAACTTACCAAAATAATGAAATTTATTGAAATTCCAACTTGTTTATTTGAAATCTCCTTCAATTTTGGTCTTGGAAAATCAAATCCCTCTTTTGCTCTCTTGCTTGAGTGATGGCCGGCCAAACACAAAGGAAGAAGAAGAAAAATAATTATGAATGGCAAAGTCAACTTTACTCTCTTCTTTAAACATCCACCAAGTAATTTAAAAAGAAAATTACTTAAATACCCTCACCTATTTATTTTACTTCTCTTTCACTTATTACCCTATTTAGTAATTTCACAAAGAACAAAATAAATATCCTCATCCCTTGACCAACACATTTGACTTGTATATATGTTGTATATATTTCCATATACACAACATATACACTTTCCTTTAAATTTCTTTTCTCTCCCAAATTAACATATACATTTTAATTCAAATAAAACAACAATTATACTAAAACTTCTAAGCACATTTTTGGGATATTACAATTCTCCCTCTCTAAAAATAAATTTCGTCCCCGAAATTACCTGATATCAAGTCTGAAACAGTTGAGGATATTGATCTCGCATCGCTTGCTCACTCTCCCAAGTTGCCTCTTCTCTACCATGATTCTTCCAAAGAACCTTTACAAGTGGCACTTTCTTATTTCTCAATTCTTTCACTTCATGTGCCAAAATAGCAATTGGTTCTTCTTCAAAAGTTAGATCTGGACTGACCTCAATAGATTCAACTGGTAAAACATGAGATGGGTCAGATCTATACCTTCGCAACATAGAAACATGGAAGACATTATGGATTCTATCCAACTCAGGCGGCAAAGCAAGACGATAAGTAACTGGTCCAACTCTTTCTAATATCTCATACGGTCCAATAAATCGAGGACTTAGCTTCCCTTTTTGACCAAATCTCAATATCTTTTTCCAAGGAGACACTTTCAAAAATACTTTTTCTCCAACATCAAACTCTATGTCTCTCCTCTTCAAATCTGAATAAGACTTCTGTCGGTCTGAAGCTGCTTTCAACCTATCCCGAATCATCTTCACTTTTTCTTCAGTCTCTTTAATCATATCAGGACCAACCAATTTGCCTTCCCCAATTTCATTCCAACATAAAGGCGTTCTACATTTTCTTCCATACAATGCCTCAAATGGTGCCATTCCAATACTGGATTGATGACTGTTGTTGTAAGCAAATTCTACAAGTGGCAAAAATCTATCCCAACTTCCAGAGAAATCAATGACACAGCTTCTCAACATATCCTCAATAATCTGTATCACTCTCTCTGATTGCCCATCTATCTGCGGATGAAAAGCAGTGCTAAAGTGCAATCGAGAACCCAAAGCACCATGTAAACTCTTCCAAAACCTTGAAGTAAACCGGGGATCTCGATCCGACACTAAAGAAATTGGGACTCCATGCAACTTCACTATCTCACTAATATACAGCTCAGCCAACTTCTCAAGTGAATAGTCCATCCGAACCGGAAGAAAATGAGTTGTCTTTGTCAACCTATCAACAATCACCCAAATGGCATCATGCTTCCTCTGTGTCAAAGGTAAACCAGACACAAAATCCATTGTCACTCTCTCCCATTTCCATTCAGGCACTGATAAAGGTTGAAGCAACCCTGTTGGAACTTGATGTTCAGCTTTCACCCTCTGACAAGTGAGACATTTGGACACAAATTCTGCTATGTCTCTCTTCATACCAGACCACCAATAATGCTGTCTCAATTCATGGTACATCTTTGTACTTCCCGGATGCATAGCAAAAATCGATTGCTGTGCTTCCTCCAAAATAACCTTTTTCAAACTATCGTTATCAGGAACACACAATCTATCCTTAAACCAAAGGCTACAATCACTTCTCACAAAGAAATCTCGGCTCTCCCCGTTTTGGCAATCTGAAACAATCTTCTGGATTTTCTCATCTGTCAATTGAGCCTCCTTAATCTGATCTAACAATACTGGTCTCAAATGCAACTGAGCCAACAATGCACCATCATTACATGCTTCAAAACTAGCATGTAACGCTCTCAATTCAACAAGCAATGAGAGCGAATAAACAGCCAAACCTGCCAGAGACTTCCGACTCAAAGCGTCAGCAACTACATTTGCCTTACCAGGATGATAATCAATCAAACAGTCATAGTCTTTGATCAGTTCTATCCATCGCCTTTGTCGAAGATTCAGCTCCCTCTGGACACCCAAATATTTCAAACTTTTATGATCCGTATAGATAAAACATTTCTCCCCATACATGTAGTGTCGCCAAATCTTCAAAGCAAATACTATAGCTGCCAATTCCAGATCATGTGTCGGATAATTAAGCTCATGCGGCTTCAATTGCCGAGAAGCATAAGCTACAACTTTACCCTCTTGCATCAAGACACATCCTAAACCATTATGTGAAGCATCACTGTAAATCACATATGGTTTATCTTCCACCGGTAAAGTAAGAACAGGTGCTTGAGTCAACATTTCTTTCAACTGATCAAAACTAGCTTGACACTGATCTGTCCACACAAATCTAACTCCCTTTCGAAGCAATCTGGTGAGTGGAGTAGCTATCAAAGAAAAACCTTTCACAAACCTTCGATAATAGCCTGCCAAACCCAGAAAACTTCTAACTTCAGTTACTGACTTTGGTGGACTCCAATTCAAAATGGCCTCAACTTTACTCGGATCAACTCTTATACCATCTGCTGAAACTATATGACCGAGAAAAGTTACTTGGTCAAGCCAAAACTCACACTTTGACAGCTTAGCATACAATTGCTTCTCTCTCAAAATCTGTAACACAATTCGCAGATGCTTGTCATGTTCTTCCTTATTACGTGAATACACCAAAATATCATCGATGAAAACCACCACAAACTTATCCAGATAGGGCCAAAACACCCTATTCATCAAATCCATGAAAGCTGCAGGTGCATTCGTCAATCCAAAAGGCATTACCAAAAACTCATAATGCCCATATCTTGTGCGGAAAGCTGTCTTAGAAACATCTTCAGCTCTAACCCTCAATTGATGGTACCCTGATCTCAAATCAATTTTGGAAAATACTGCTGCTCCCTTCAACTGATCAAAGAGATCATCAATTCGAGGCAAAGGATACTTATTCTTGATAGTTACTTTGTTCAATTGCCTATAATCGATGCACAATCTTAAAGTACCATCCTTTTTCTTCACAAACAACACAGGAGCTCCCCACGGAGAAACACTAGGGCGAATAAAACCTTTATCCAGCAACTCCTCCAACTGCACCTTCAACTCTCTCAATTCAGCAGGTGCCATTCGATATGGAGTGATAGAGATGGGAGTGGTACCAGGCAACAAATCGATACCAAACTCAACCTCTCTCAAAGGGGGCAACCCTGGTAACTCCTCTGGAAACACATCTGGAAACTCTACAACTGTGGTTATATTATCAAGTTGAGAACCCCCTACTCTAGTATCCACAACATGAGCAAGATAAGCATCACACCCTTTTCTAATCAACCTTCTAGCTATTACAGCTGATACAAACAAGGATGCAAATTGTCTCTGCTCACTAGATACTAAGATACTTCTACCATCACCAGTTCTCAAAGTAACACATTTCTTTTGACAATCCACTATAGCTCCATGCTTAGACAACCAATCCATGCCTAAGATCAAATCATATTCTTTAAAAGGCATTTCAATTAAATCACCAAGAAACTCCTCACCTTGAACCACAACAGCACTCTCACGATGCACCCTACTCACCACAACACTATGTCCTAAAGGATTGGTCACTAAGACATCAAATCCTAAGGACTCTGAATGCAATTCAGACACAGGCAAGATAGATGCACTTATGTATGAATGAGTAGATTCTGGATCAATCAAAGCAAGAACTGAAATGCCAAACAAAGAGAATGTACCAGCTATAACTGCTGAAGCATCTGGCTGCCTCTGCATCACATATACTCTCTGAGAAGATCCGGCCTCGTCCGGTCTACTGTCTCTAGATGAAGATCCTCCTCTCTGACTAAACCCGGATCTACCACCCCTACTAAAACCTCTGCTGACACTAGGTCGAGAAGCTGCAGTATCAGCCTGCCTATACTCCTGCATCTCAGGACAATCTCTAATAAAATGAGCTTGTGACCTACATTTATAACACCCAGCTGATCCACTAATCTTCCAACAAACACCTCCATGGGTCTTACCACAATGCTCACATACAGGTGGAGTAGACCTCTGAACCATAGGGGTCGGAGCACTAGCTACAGAAGCTGTCGGCCTCGGCCTCTGTCTCTGATACTGAACTGATCTACCCGACTGTCTCTGGGTTCTACTGGTTCTCGGAACAAAACCTCCTCGACCCCTCTTCATAGATGAAGACCCTGTCTCAAACTGGGATCTCCTTACCCTGGTCTCTTCCTCAGTAGCCACTGCTACAATACCCTGGGCTCTTTCCACACTCCTAGCTGCTGCAACAAGCTGGGAAAAATCCTGGTATCTAGAACCAGCCACAAGACACATAATAGAGGGTCTCAATCCCGCCTCAAATCTTCTACACCGGTCTATCTCGTCTGAAATAATACTGTTTTGTTAGTTTTTGTCATAGATTTGTAGTTTGTTTATTATGATAATTATTGTTTTATTTAGGTATTTTGTTAGTTTTTATCAGTTTGTTTAGTGTTTTCATTAATTTTGATAGTTTTAGTTTATTTTAGTGTTTGTGTTGTTTTTGATCTAGTTTTTAGTATAGTGTTTATGTTTTGTTGGTTATTGTTTATTTACTTTTTGTTTAAAGTTTGTTTGATGTTTTTTTTTAGGTTAAAAAAGCCAAGGAACCAAGACTGAAGAAGAAGAAATCATCACAGTAGGCGACACATGCAAGCGACATGGCCATGTCACTTGGCCATGTCTCTCCAAAATGAAGCAACACGGCCAAGTCACCTCAAACATGGCCGTGTCTCACCAAGTTCCAAAGGAAAGAAGACTAAAGACTTACAGTGAAGGACACATGCAAGGGACACGGCCAAGTCTTGTGGCCGTGTCCCTCAAAAGACATGCAACACGGCCAAGTCACCTCTGACTTGGCCGTGTCACTCAACAAAGAAGAAAGAGAGATCAAAAGCAACAGAAGTGGACACAGGCAAGGGACACGGCCAAGTCACCTAGCCGTGTCCCTCCAAAGATCACTCACACGGCCAAGTCATTTCTGACTTGGCCGTGTCCCTCATGTTCCAAGCCCGCATCGGATTTTTAACGCGTACGATTCATATAAAAGGAAAATAAAAGCTAGGGTTTGAGGCACGATTTAGAACAGATTTGGAGCAAAGTTTTGAGCCGTCAAGAGCAAAGTTAGGGTTTTAAACATTTGTTTTCTTGATTTTTATTTCACTTTGGATTAAAACTAGTTTAGATTAAATTGTTCTAGCCATCAAGACATCCTTCTTGCAAGATTGAACAAGAGATTCTTCAAAAGCTTCAAGGAGTTTGTAATTTGGTTTTGTTCTTGAACTTATTCTCTTTATTTTCATTGAATGGATATTATCATGTCTATTTTGATTTCTTTGAACATTAATAAGATGAATATGTTTGATTGCATTATGAACTAATTTGATCTAGTCTAGGGTTTGTATGGATCTGCTATGATTGTATGAATTGGTTATTCTCTTAGCTAACAATTTCTTTAGCCTTGATTGAATGGAATATTGTTAATATATAATTGATTGATCACCAATTATGTGTTTTAAGGTATTAGATGATAAATCGAAAGATGAAGTTTAATACTTGAACAATTCAATTAAGGACTTAGGTGAATTAGAAATATAACCTATTAAAAAGATTATTTCACTTATAACAAGATTAGTTGAAAGAGGTTTGAATGCGAGAGCTTATTTCCTTGACTCGATTAGTTGAGTTGTTTGAGATTTAATCTTTGAAATTGAATTAGTTAAGAGGAATAACTGTTCATACATATAAGTAGTAGAGAAGTGCAAACCCTAGACCATTCTATTAAGTGAATCAAAACAAAGCTCAATTTACTTTTATTGTTTTAAACTTTAATCAATCTTCTTCATTATTTAGCAATTTATAAATCTCTTTATTACTTGTTAAACATAATCTGATAAGCAATTAACCACTTTAGCTTCCTTGAGAG
Source organism: Garcia nutans (assembly GCA_947685225.1). Taxonomy (NCBI): domain Eukaryota; kingdom Viridiplantae; phylum Streptophyta; class Magnoliopsida; order Malpighiales; family Euphorbiaceae; genus Garcia; species Garcia nutans. The sequence continues at coordinate 9,970,707 of CANTUV010000013.1, forward strand.
AACGACCTTGGGGCGATCACCTTTGCTACAGCTACCTCGTATACTTGCGAGTGACGCTTTGTGGTAGAGTTAATTTGAGCGCAACAAGTTTTTTGGCGCCGCTGCCGGGGAGGCTAATTGGCGTAATTGTTTATTAAAAAAAATTATTTTAGATTATTTTTCATTGTTTTCATTTTATTTTATTTTGTCTTTTGCTTTTAATTGTTTCTTTTTCTAGACAATTCTGTTTATGCAAGGCAGGAGATCACTCGAAGGAGAGCTACATCCATTCATTCCAGAAATTCAGAGGGTGAAAAGGAGCAGGGAAGAGTTTGAGCTTTACACAAGATTTGATACTTCAGAGGAGGACACTTCTGATTGTGAGTCAGAATCTGCACAATCTGTTAAAATGGCTGAAGAAAGACAAAGGACGATGAGAGACTTTGCTAGACCTGTCATTGGAACTTCTACTTCTTGCATAAGACTGACAGATGCAGCAAGAAATTATGAATTGAAGAACATCCATTACAATATGCTGCCCTCATTCTATGGAGTTCCAAATGAAGATCCTTTGAACTTTATTCGGGATTTCTACTCCACCCTCAACACTTTTCCATTGGGAGGATTAATAGAGGATCAGTTGAGGATGTGGTGTTTTCCATATACTTTGAAAGATAAAGTAAAGAGCTGGCTTATGATGTTGCCCGAAAACTCACTGACAACTTGGGAGCAAGTTTATAATAAATTCATGGGCAAGTTCTATTCACATCAGAAGACAGCTGAGTTGAGAGGGAAGATTGCTACATTCTCTCAATTTGAAGGAAAGCCATTTCATGAGGCTTGGGACAGATTTAAAATGTTATTGATCCAGTGTCCACATCATCATTATCCACTTCAACTTCTGAACCAGTTTTTCTATGATGGTCTAACCCAGCAATTTTAGAACACTGTTGATAATGCAGCTGGGGGAGCCATGGGAGAAAAGACAGCAGCTGAAACTTATGAGATCTTTGAGATGTTGGGAGCTAATTCTCAACAGAAAAATGTAAGGGGAAGAAGTAAAGGAGTGAATCAACTAGAAGCCAATAGTGAGATGGTCAATCAGATAGCTGAGTTGACAAAGCAAGTGTAGATGCTGAATATGAAGAATAATATTTCTTCTTCTACTCATGAAGCATGTGAAATTTGTGGAACTCTGGGGCATGGAGCAAATATTTGCCCCTCTGCATATGAGCCCTATGGGAATGAAGCTGAGCAGGTCAATGTTATGGGAGGATTCCAACCCAGGGCCAGAAATGATCCTTACTCCAATACTTACAACCCTGGTTGGAGGAATCACCCAAATTTTTCTTGGGCAAAGAATAATTCTCAGCAGCCTTTCCATTTGCTTCAAGGACAGAATCAAGAGTTGGGCCAATCCTCAAATCAAAGGAAGTCTAGGATAGAGAGCTTGGAGGAAAGTTTACAAGCTTTTATCCAAGTCAGTGCTAAAAATCAAGAGGTGACCAACAAGAGACTGGATTCACTAGAAGCATCTTTTAAGAAGGTGGAGACACAAGTTGGACAACTTGCACAACAGATGAAGATTCAACAAAAGGGGAAATTCCCAAGTCAAACTGAGCAGGCACAATCAGTGACTGTTCTTAGCAGTGGTAAGGAAATTTATAACAATGTTGAAAATGATTCTGTGAATGCAGGTAACAAAGAGAATAAGGAGGAAGGAGAACCGAAGAACAAAGGTGCTGGAGAAAGATCAGTGGAAAAGTCCCCTACAGCAGATCTACATAAGGCAAGCAACCCATACCGACCACCTGTACCATTCCCTAGCAGGTTGAAGGATGATAAAACAGATAAGCAATTTTCTAACATCTTCAACATGCTGTCTAAGGTAAGTATTAACTTACCCTTACTTGAGGCAATAAAGAACATGCCGGCTTATACCAAGTTCTTCAAAGAGTTGATCACCAAGAAAAAGAGGTATGAGATGAATGAAAAGGTGATAGTTTCAGAGGTAGCTAGTGCTGTTCTGCAGCATAAACTACCTCCCAAACTAAAGGATCCTGGAAGCTTTATAATTCAAATTTCTATGGGGAATGGCAAAGGAACTGAGGGTATGTGTGATCTAGGAGCTAGTGTGAATTTGATGCCTTATTCTGTGTTTAAAGAATTAGAACTAGGGGAGCTTAAACCGTCAAAAATGGTTTTGCAATTAGCTGATAGGTCTTTTAGATTCCCGAAAGGGGTTATAGAAGATGTGTTAGTTAAAGTTGGTGGTTTGATAGTACCTGTGGATTTCATTATTCTTGACATGGAAGTAGGTAATTCTTCACCATCTGCACACACCATTCTGCTGGGTAGGCCTTTTATGGCGACTACCAACACTTTGATAGATGTTAAAAATGGAAAATTGTCAATGACTGTTTTGGGACAAACTGTGGAATTTTCTATTTTTAACACTTCTCCTATTCCTACAACTGCTTTATATGAGGATTGTTCTTTGATTGATTGTGTTGAAGCAGTTGTTTCAGATGTTGTGTTGCAGACAGACTCCCCAGATAAATTGGAGCTGAAATTGACTTTAGAAGAGGGAGCTAAACCAGTGGGGAAGACCCAAGGGTGCCCTAACCCAGAAGCATTCGAGAGCTCGAGGAACTTTAAGGATCGCACTAAAATATTTCATGACAGATTTACTGTGCGACAGACATTGAGTCCAGGTATGAAAGTTTTACTTTTTAATTATCGACTCAGTCTATTTCCAGGTAAACCCAAATCTAGATGGAGTGGTCCTTTCGAGGTAACTAAGGTATGTCCTTCTGGTGCCATTGAATTATTTAACTCTAGAACCAATAAGATTTTTAAGGCAAATAGAAATAGAGTTAAGCCATATAAAGAAGGATTTCAGGAATTGGGGATCATTGACAGCACTTTGATCCATGATCCCTAGACCTTGCATGATGTCCAGCTTAATGACATTAAAGAAGCGCTTAATGGGAGGCAACCCATCGGTTTGCATTTTTTTTTCTTAGTTATAATTTTATATTTTGCAATTTTGATTTTATGTTTAGTTTAAATAAATAGAAACCCTAAAGCTCTCTTGCATCTTGTTTTTGAACATCTGTGTTGGTGATGGATAGTTAGGTTTTGCCTCACCAGGATATGATGGAAGACAGGTTGTTCTTAATTCTTTCTCTTTATTATTCTTGTTTTCCTTTGAGGACAATGTAAATTCTAAAGTGTGGGGTAAGCTTTGAGCTTTTCTTTAATTTTTGTTTTGGTTGCCTTGGTATGTTTTATTGTGTTGTGCATGGTATAATTGTTGAAAATTTATTGATCTTTTCTATGATTCTAGCATTATAGTTGAGACTTTAGTATCAGCATAGAAATGAGCATTTGAATTCATTCAGGATCAATTTTCACATTCTACGGTTCATGACATATAAATCTTTGAGAACCCACCTGTGTCTGTGTGAGTTTTGAGCCTTATAGATTAAATGATTGATTTTCTTTTCTTAAGTGTGCACCTTCATGATTTTGCATCTCTAGAGTTTGCTTTTGCATACTGATTGAACTCACATTATGATTTAATCTCAGGTTTTAAAATGATGAAGGCAAATTAGGCTAGCCCTTTAGCTTAAAAAGACCTCCCTTAATATTTAATTCCTTAGTGAGCCAAGTTGAGCCTTTGACCTTTTTATTGTTTGATCAACACAATTCACAGCTCAACTTTCTCTTATTATCATCATACCTGCATTAAGGAATGGAGTTTTATGATATGACTATAGGGTGGTTTATTTCAAAGTATGGGGTAAGCAAGTAAAAACAAAAAAAAAAAGAGAAAAATGATATTGCTATTTGGGGGTTGAAATGCATACTTTGCATATTGTATTTGATTGAGAGTTGATTATTCTTTTCCTCTACATGTTAAGCTAGATGTTCCATGCAAGTTTATATTTTGTATATATATATTAAAAAAAATGATAGAAATAAAAAAAAAAGAAGGTTTATATATATATACAAAATTCATATATGTTCTAGCATTGGTTATCAAAAGAGGAATGTTGACTCATGTATTTTTATGCAAGTATGAAAGATTATCAATGGATTGTGAGTATGTCATTTAAGGGAGATATGAGTTTCTTAGCAAGAGTAGTGTCTAATATAGATACTCCATTTCTTGATGCTCCAGCTTAAATGTCTTTTCTCACACCTTTACCTTAGCCCCATTACACCCAAATGAAAGACCTTCGGATTATTTCCTAGGAAAATCAGTGAGGGAGATTGGATAATTAAGCAAGTTTATGGTAGCATGCAGTCATGAGTGGTTTGAGTGATTTAACCTATGAAATTGAGTGAAACACTTAGATGAGAGATAAGATTTGTATGTCTGGATTAATGAATGAGTTAAGAAAATCTTGATTGAAGTAAGATGCAAATTATTTATGTCTGATTCTTAAAGTATATCATCTTATGTTGGAATTATAGTTAAGGTTGTGTGAGTTTTTAATTTATGCTATGTGAATTTGCTTGAGGACAAGCAAAGTTGTAAATGTGGGGTAGTTGTTTTGTTAGTTTTTGTCATAGATTTGTAGCTTGTTTATTATGATAATTATTGTTTTATTTAGGTATTTTGTTAGTTTTTATCGGTTTGTTTAGTGTTTTCATTAATTTTGATAGTTTTAGTTTATTTTAGTGTTTGTGTTGTTTTTTATCTAGTTTTTAGTATAGTGTTTATGTTTTGTTGGTTATTGTTTATTTACTTTTTGTTTAAAGTTTGTTTGATGTTTTGTTTTAGGTTAAAAAAGCCAAGGAACCAAGACTGAAGAAGAAGAAATCATCACAGTAGGCGACACATGCAAGCGACATGGCCATGTCACTTGGCCATGTCTCTCCAAAATGAAGCAACACGGCCAAGTCACCTCAAACATGGCCGTGTCTCACCAAGTTCCAAAGGAAAGAAGACTAAAGACTTACAGTGAAGGACACATGCAAGGGACACGGCCAAGTCTTGTGGCCGTGTCCCTCAAAAGACATGCAACACGGCCAAGTCACCTCTGACTTGGCCGTGTCACTCAACAAAGAAGAAAGAGAGATCGAAAGCAACAGAAGTGGACACAGGCAAGGGACACGGCCAAGTCACCTGGCCGTGTCCCTCCAAAGCTCACTCACACGGCCAAGTCATTTTTGACTTGGCCGTGTCCCTCATGTTCCAAGCCCGCATCGGATTTTTAACGCGTACGATTCATATAAAAGGAAAATAAAATCTAGGGTTTGAGGCACGATTTAGAACAGATTTGGAGCAAAGTTTTGAGCCGTCAAGAGCAAAGTTAGGGCTTTAAACATTTGTTTTCTTGATTTTTATTTCACTTTGGATTAAAACTAGTTTAGATTAAATTGTTCTAGCCATCAAGACATCCTTCTTGCAAGATTGAACAAGAGATTATTCAAAAGCTTCAAGGAGTTTGTAACTTGGTTTTGTTCTTGAACTTATTCTCTTTATTTTCATTGAATGGATATTATCATGTCTATTTTGATTTCTTTGAACATTAATAAGATGAATATGTTTGATTGCATTATGAACTAATTTGATCTAGTCTAGGGTTTGTATGGATCTGCTATGATTGTATGAATTGGTTATTCTCTTAGCTAACAATTTCTTTAGCCTTGATTGAATGGAATATTGTTAATATATAATTGATTGATCACCAATTATGTGTTTTAAGGTATTAGATGATAAATCGAAAGATGAAGTTTAATACTTGAACAATTCAATTAAGGACTTAGGTGAATTAGAAATATAACCTATTAAAAAGATTATTTCACTTATAACAAGATTAGTTGAAAGAGGTTTGAATGCAAGAGCTTATTTCCTTGACTCGATTAGTTGAGTTGTTTGAGATTTAATCTTTGAAATTGAATTAGTTAAGAGGAATAACTATTCATACATATAAGTAGTAGAGAAGTGCAAACCCTAGACCATTCTATTAAGTGAATCAAAACACAGCTCAATTTACTTTTATTGTTTTAAACTTTAATCAATCTTCTTCATTATTTAGCAATTTATAAATCTCTTTATTACTTGTTAAACATAATCTGATAAGCAATTAACCACTTTAGCTTCCTTGAGAGAACGACCTTGGGGCGATCACCTTTGCTACAGCTACCTCATATACTTGCGAGTGACGCTTTGTGGTAGAGTTAATTTGAGCGCAACAAATACCTCCAGCATAGTGACTCAACCGGATATATTCAATCTCATACTCTGCCACAGTCCGGCTGTCCTGCTTCAAATTCAGAAATTCCATCTTCTTAACATTTTTATACTCCCTCGGAGTATATTTCAGCTCAAACTCCCGCAGAAAATCACTTTAGGACAATGTAGGTGGATCATCCATAGCATGAGGAACTGTCTTCCACCAATCATAGGCATCTTTCTGCAGGATGGATCTGGCATAGTCAAATTTCTCATCCGAAGTGGCTTGCAACTGTATGAATATTCTCTGTACCTTATCCAACCACTGCTCAGCCACTACAGGATCGGTAGTGCCCAAGAAATCTTCAGCCCCATATTTCCTTAACTAGTCATAACGTCTTACCGGCATCTGAGGCTGTGGTGGTGGTGGTGGTGGTGGTGGTGGCTGCACTGGAGCTCCCCTCAACAGTTCTACCATATGCCTTAACCAACCCGGCGGAGCCTCCTCAGCAGCTGATCTGTCTGGCACAGAAACAGGTGCCTCACTACCCCTCTCAATCCTAGCTCCATCTCTACTCTCTTCAGGAGCTACACTTTCCGCACTACCCTCAGCAGACTGTCGTGAATGAGATGCCATCTCTACCTATATCTGCAAACACAGCAGAATATTCCTCATTAAAGATCAAAGACTGCCATACCAAAACATGTATTTTACACTAAAAACCCACTTTAAAAATCAAAATTTTCTTTTACTTACAATTGACCTAGGTTGAGAATCTCAAACCTAGGCTCTGATAAAAAATTTTAACACCCCTTCTCAACCTACATATGTAAGCCGAGTAGAGGCGCCACACTAACCTAATGTTGCTACCAATTTTACTTAGTCAAATTTTTAGTCCCGATTTTTACAGAAATTTTGCCATAGTATTGCCTAAAAATTGAGTCCCAAGTGTCGACAAAACTGGTTTTTTTTTCTATTTTTTAAAACATTTTACACAAACCAATGCAAATAAAATCATTCTCAGTACACTCCCAATAAATCCCCCTTATAACCTCAACTACAACCTGCAAAAAGGATTTACACTTCTAGTACAATATAAAGTAAAGGTTTATTATGAAATACAGTAGATAAAATATTTGTTCACTATGCAGCGGAAAATAACAATATTTACAAATTCATATATATATCCAAACTCAAGTTTTACAACCCATAAAATTTATACATTTCTTTGGCAGTCAGTCTTTGATCTTTAAGCTCACTATCAACACCTCAAAATCTAGACTTGACTAGGCCTAGAGGAACTCTCTGGTTCTTCCCTATCACCTGCGCGAAGAATCACATTCGCGCTAAGCCAACGGCTTAGTTGTACAAATTACAGTGCTATGATGCTTTAATGCCATGCTAATGTCACACAATAAAGATTCAAGATCAATTCAAGAGAATATTATATTTCAAATCTTACCGGTTTCAATAATGTATGTATAGTAGTCATCTCATTATTCATTTGTTTCACCATTCAATAGTCACATTTAAACAAACACAAGCATGGGCCCAAAAATAATCTAATATGCTATTCAAAGTTCAGAGTTACTGTTTTGGTCTATAATCATAATCATCAATACATTTATCCATGGATATTCAACTAGATTTGAGTTTACGACACAGTCATTTCACCCAATCTAGTTTCAATAATTTGTTTTTGAGGCTTACGACCCGGTCATTTCACCCCAAAAACATCACATTTCACATTTTTCAACTGGAATCGGCTTACAACCCAGTCATTTCACCTATCCAGTGATTTATAGGCATGCCGCCAAAACTAGAACTCTGAAAATTGAATAAACATATTAGGCACACAACCATTTCATTCATTTGTTTATCAATATATTTTCATTTTATTTCTCATTTCATATTCCACAATTAATTAGGCAACCATGCCTCCATTATATATTTCATTTGCATATCATAACCAATAACCATGGCATCATATCTCAAATGATCTCAAATCACAATAAAACAATTCTTCATAATATCATATCTTTCACATTTCATTTCATCATCACATCTTTTACATTTCATATTCCATATTTCATTTCATCATTCAAATGGATATAATCAATGGCATTAACACATATTTTACATACTCATCACAACATTCACATCATACCAAACATACATTATTAATATGCATTAACAATGTATTAGATTTCTTAACACATTTACAATCAAATGTATGTTAAATCTCAACATCATATGAATGTATGAAATAATGTAATTTGTACTTACCTTAAAAACAACTCACACCAATCTATACACTTACTCTTCCAAGAATCCTCAACACTTAGGCTAGGGCAAATCAACCTCTTCACAACCTAATCCAAAAGGAGTATTAGCAAAATGACCATATGAATAGTACATTCTGGTTTTAGACTCTACTCTATCCTTATTTTGAAAATTTGTATAAAATAATCTACTTGACTAAAAATTCTAAAATTTTTACAGAACTAAATTTTACATCTTAAAATCATTCCTGTAAAATTTCAGATCAAACTGAATACAAAATCTTGGTCAAATAGTTCACTCAACCAGACTGCCCCAATTGCCCTGCATCCTGGCAGCAGTTCTGAACTTTGTGAATTCCATAAATTAAATTCACTCAACGTGGTTCCAAATTATTTTTCTAAAATACTAGACTCACTAAGAAACAACATATCCAAAATTCAATTGAATATGATTTTTCTACATTTTATTAAAAATCCCGAAATATAGCTGTCTCAGTTAAGGTACCTGCTGGAACAGGTTTAGTAAAAATAATCTTTCCAAAATCATAACCATTCCAAAATCGAATCAACATATTTTTCAGTCATTCTATACTCATAGAGGAACAACATATCAAAAATTCACTTCAAGGAAATTTTTCTATATTTAATTAAAAATCATATAAGTCACAGCCTTTACTAATTGTAAAACAGAAAAATTTTCACTAAACACAACTCTTCCTATTCCATCACCAACACCAACCTAACTTCTTATCTTTAATTCCATTTCAACACTTACAAACACACCACAAGCAATCCTAACCATATTATCAACAACACTTCATCAAACTCAAAAATAACTTCAAAAACAACAAGAGCAATCAAGAGAGAACTTACCAAAATAATGAAATTTATTGAAATTCCAACTTGTTTATTTGAAATCTCCTTCAATTTTGGTCTTGGAAAATCAAATCCCTCTTTTGCTCTCTTGCTTGAGTGATGGCCGGCCAAACACAAAGGAAGAAGAAGAAAAATAATTATGAATGGCAAAGTCAACTTTACTCTCTTCTTTAAACCTCCACCAAGTAATTTAAAAAGAAAATTACTTAAATACCCTCACCTATTTATTTTACTTCTCTTTCACTTATTACCCTATTTAGTAATTTCACAAAGAACAAAATAAATATCCTCATCCCTTGACCAACACATTTGACCTGTATATATGTTGTATATATTTCCATATACACAACATATACACTTTCCTTTAAATTTCTTTTCTCTCCCAAATTAACATATACATTTTAATTCAAATAAAACAACAATTATACTAAAACTTCTAAGTACATTTTTGGGATATTACACTTTCCGAAACCGGAGCATCCTCATCTAGGTCAAGAGAATTCGAGTCAGACTCCTCTTGGACTCGTGCTCTCTTCTGCCTGTCCCCCGGTGCTTCAGGCTCATCTAAAGGCAACACATAAGTCCCTCTCCTATGCACCACCATGTGCATCTTCTTAAGTGTAGCTAAGTCCAAAGAGTCATTACCCTAAATTCTAGTCATGCGACTAGTACTCGAGTCAAAATCCTCAACAAGGGCTACTGCTAATGTGGTAATCAACCCTCCAACACAAATTGCCCCCTTCCTTTTATTAGCCACAGTATCAAAAATATCGGTTAACCAATAGCCATCACTAACATGCATTGAATTCAAAGCACAATCCAGGAAAAATATTTCACTCAATTCAACCACACCTGGGCTCTCCTTCCAAGCAAAGAATCCGCAAGACATAAACCTGTGCAAGTACCTCAAAGCGGAATTTCTTAATTTAGATGCTTTGGCCGATTTGGCCACATAAGTACCCGAGCCTAAAGCTCCCCAAGCAAATTGTTGTTTAAATTCTTTGGGTACCGACCTTTCCCCATGCTGATGAAAACCATATATATCATTTAACTGATCAATAGTAAGCACAAATGATTTACCCAGCAATTTAAACATCATTCTAGTGCAGATTTTCTTATCATCTCGTTCAACCTTGAGAGATGTCAAAAATTCTAAAGTAAGCTCCTTAAACTGCAAAGGTCTCAAGGAGACTAGAGTCTCCCACCCAAGAATTTGCACATATCGATCAAAATTAGTCCTAATTTGCAGGGCATCAAGAGATTCATCATTAACATACCTTGTCGGGTAAAAACCCTGAGCCAAAAGACTTGCTCTCTTCAAAGATAAAGTTGATGAAGAGGAAGAAGGTCCTTCAGTTGTTGACTTCTTCGTCTTGCTGTGTGAAACAATCTTTGTTCTTGGCATCTCTAGACATCTGAAAAATTCAAACCAAAACTTGATCAAATCAAAATTGTATGAGCAAAGAAGAAGCTTTAATGGATTATTTCTAGTTTTGGTGAAAAGATTTGAGGATTAAAGGAAGATTTAGAGCTTGGAATAAAAAAGAATGGAGTTTGTGAGAGAGAGAGCGAGAGAGGGAGAGAGATGAATAAACAGGGATTTAGGGATTTAATGGAAAGAAACTAGGCAAAATCGTGTTTTTAAAAGTGTAAAAGTGAGGGACACGGTCAAGTTGTGGGCAACACGGCCGTGTCATGTGATTTTTGAGGGACACGGCCAGTGACTTGGCCGTGTCCCTTGGGCGTGTTCGTCTCTGGAAGAAAGGTGCAAAAATAAAATCGAACAAAAAAAAACTGGTGAAGCTTGTCGGTGTCTAAGTGACACGGCCAAGGGACACGGCCAAGTCCCTTGGCCGTGTCACTCATTGTGACAAATACAAGATATGAAAATTGATGAAGCTTGGCCGTGTCTCACATGACACAGCCAAGTCCTTTGGCCGTGTCTCCTTTTGCCACTTTCAACATTTTTTTTTTATAAATCGCCAAATATCAAAGAAATTGCACCCTCTTCTCCGATCAACCCTGAAACACATTAGAAAGATTAAAACCGATCAAAGCACCTGTTCCATTTATTTAGACTAAACATAAAATCAAAACTTGCTAAATTTAAAATTACAACTATCAAAAATAAATGCAAACCGATGGGTTGCCTCCCATTAAGCGCTTCTTTAATGTCATAAAGCTGGACATCATGCAAAGCCTAGGGATCATGGATCAAAGTGCTGTAAATGACCCTCACTTCTTGAAATCCTTCATTGTATGGTTTAACTCTCTCTCCATTCACTTTAAAAGTCTCAATTGTTCGAGAGTTAAGTAATTCAATGGCACTAGAAGGATACATCTGAGTTATCTCAAAAGGACCACTCCATCGAGACTTGAGTTTACCTAGAAAAAGACGGAGTCGAGAGTTAAAAAGTAAAACTTTCATACCTGGACTCAATGTCTTTCGCACTATAATTCTATCATGAAGTTCTTTAGTGCGATCCTTGTAAATTCTTGAGCTCTCATAAGCCTCATTCCTCAGCTCATCTAACTCTGAAATTTTCAGAAATCTTTCTCTCTTCGCTTTGTCCAAGTCCAAATTCAGAGTCTTGATTGCCCAATATGCTCTGTGCTCCAACTCCACTGGTAAGTGACAAGCTTTTCCAAACACCAATCGGTATGGACTCATACCTAGAGGAGTCTTGAAAGCAGTCCGATATGCCCATAGTGCATCATGCAATTTGTTTGCCCAATCCTTCCTTGATGTGTTGACTGTTTTCTCCAGAATTCCTTTTAGCTGCTTGTTTGATGTTTCCACTTGTCCAGAAGTCTGTGGATGGTATGGGGTTGCCACCTTGTGCTTAACACCAGATTTGTGCATTAACTTCTCAAAAAGCCTGTTGCAAAAATGGCTCCCCCCATCACTGACTATCACCCTTAGTGTACCAAATCTGCTAAGAATATTTTCCTTCACAAATTTAACAACTACATTAGCATCATTAGTACGGGTGGGGATTGTCTCCACCCATTTGGAAACATAATCAACAGCAACTAAAATATATTCATAACCAAAGGACTTGGGGAAAGGACCCATGAAGTCTATTCCCCACACATCAAACAATTCAACAGCAATATATGACTAAAGGGGCATTTCATTCCTCCTCCCAATATTACCTACTCTTTGGCAACGATCACAGTGCTTACAATACTCTTGAGCATCTTTAAATAAAGTAGGCCAGTAAAAATCACTTTGTAGCACCTTTTCTGCAGTCTTTCTTCCTCCAAAATGACCCCCACAATGAAGGTCATGACAAAATTGAAGAACACTCAGTTGTTCTTCCTCAGATACACACCTGCGAACTATCTCATCTTTGCATATCCGGAATAGATAAGGTTCATCCCAAAAATAAAACTTACTCAAGTGTAAAAACTGTTTCTTTTCCTTGAATGACATGTTAGTACGCAATATACCACAAGCAAGATAGTTAGCAATATCTGCAAACCATGGTGCATCAAATACCACAAAAAGTTGCTCATCAGGAAATGCTTCTAAATTTTTATGAATGCTATCAGATGCAAGATTTTCACTAAAGAAGGGTAATATGGATAAATGATCAGCAACAACATTCTCACTACCCTTAGTATCCTTGATTTGGAAATCAAATTCTTGCAATAACAACACCCATCTAATTAAGCGCGGTTTGGCATGTTGTTTTGTTAAAAGATATTTTAGAGCTGCATGGTCAGAATGCACAATAATTTTTTACCCAATTAAATATGCTCTAAATTTGTCTAAAGCAAAAACAACAGCTAACATTTCCTTTTTATTACTCTCAAGTATTTATCAACCCTTTGCCCAAGAACAGCTCCTACTGCATGATTAGAGGCATCACACATGATTTCAAAAGGTAAAGACCAAACAGGAGCTACTATCACTAGTGCACTAGTCAATTTTTCCTTAAGGAAATTAAAAGCTTGCATGCATTGTGCTGTAAATTCAAATGGAACATCTTTCCCTAGCAAATGGCACAATGGTTGGCTTATTTTGGAAAAATCCTTAATAAATCTCCTGTAAAATCCTGCATGCCCTAGGAAACTTCTTATTCCCTTAACAGAGGTAGGTGGGGGTAACTTAGCAATCAATTCAACTTTAGCCTTATCCACCTCAATCCCTTTACTTGACACCACATGACCTAAAACAATGCCCTGGGTAACCATAAAATGACTCTTTTCCCAACTTAAAGTAAGGTTACATTCAATGGATCTCTCAAGCACAAGAACAAGTTTATTGAGGCAATTATCAAAAGAATTACCAAAAACAAAAAAGTCATCCATAAATACCTCAATAAAATCATCTATCATGTTAGAGAAGACAGACATCATGCATCTCTGAAAAGTTGCAGGTGCATTGCACAAGCAAAAGGGCATACGTCAAAATGCATAAGTCCCAAAAGGGCAAGTAAAGGTTGTCTTGGACTGATCCTCTAGAGCTATTGGCACCTGATAGTAACCCGAAAGGCCATCCAAAAAACAATAATGTGAGTGTCCAGAAAGTTTATCTAACATCTGATCAATAAAAGGAAGAGGGAAATGATCTTTCTTTGTAGCATTGTTCAACTTCCTATAATCGATGCACATTCTCCACCCAGTAGTAGTCCTAGTAGGAACCAATTCATTATTCTCATTATTCACCACAGTGATTCCAGATTTCTTTGGAACTACATGTACTGGGCTCACCCACTCACTATTAGCAATTGGATAAATTACTCCTTCATCCAGCAATTTGAGCACTTCCTTCTTAACCACTTCACTCATATTTGGGTTAAGGCGCCTTTGAGTCCCTCACAGGTTTAGCTCCCTCTTCTAAAGTGATTCTATGCATGCACATGGAAGGGCTAATACCCTTGATGTCACTCAATCCCCATCCTATTGCTATCTTTAATCTTTTAAGCTCACTCACCAACCTCATCTCTTCCCCTTCACTAAGTTCACTAGATATTATCACAGGTAAAGTGTTGTGATCTCCTAAAAACACATATTTCAGGTTCTTAGGTAACTCTTTCAGCTCTAACTCTAGTGAGGGGTTCTTCTCTTCTTTTTGAATGGAGGGAAGCTCACAAACTGGGTCCTCCTTAAGTTCCTCTATTTCAGCACTTTCTAAGGTCTCAAGACAACTGGCTATTTCTGCATAAAAAATTTCCAAATCACTATCCAAGGTCAATGCCATCTCCAATTTATCAGAGGAACCTGTTTGCAAGAAAACATCTGAAACAACTCCATCAACACAATCAATGAAAGAACAATCCTCATATAAAGCAGTTGTAGGAATAGGAGAAGTGTTAAAAATAGAAAATTCAACAGCTTGTCCCAAAACAGTCATTGATAATTTACCATTTTTAACATCTATCAAAGTGTTGGTAGTTGCCATAAAAGGCCTACCCAACAAAATGGTGTGTGCAGATGGTGAAGAATTACTTACTTCCATGTCAAGAACAATGAAATCCACAGGTACTATCAAACCACCAACTTTAACTAACACATCTTCTATAACCCCTTTCGGGAATCTAAGAGATATATCAGCTAATTGCAACACCATTTTTGTTGGTTTAAGTTCCCCTAGTTCTAAATCAAGGTACACAGAATAAGGCATTAAATTCACACTAGCTCCTAAATCACACATGCCATTAGTACCTTTTCCATTCCCCATAGTAATTTGAATGATGAAACTACCAGGATCCTTTAGCTTGGGAGGTAGTTTATGTTGCAAAACAGCACTAGCTACCTCAGAAACTATCACCTTTTCATTCAGCTCATACCTCTTTTTCTTGGTATTGAGTTCTTTGAAGAATTTAGCATAAGCTGGCATATTCTTAATTGCTTCAAGTAAGGGTAAGTTAATACTTACCTTAGACAGCATGTTGAAGATATCTGAAAATTGCTTATCTTTTTTTATCATCCTTCAACCTGCTGGGGAATGGTATAGGTGGCCGGTATGGATTGCTTGCCTTGTGCAAATCTATTGTAGGGGACTTCTCCATTGATCTTTCTTCAGCACCTTTGTTCTCTAGTTCTCCTTCCTTTTTATTCTCTTGCTCACCTGCATTCACAGAATTATTTTCAACATTATTATTAATTACCTTGCCACTCCTAAGAAGAGTCACTGATTGTGCCTGCTCAGGTTGACTTGGGAACTTCCCCTTTTGTTGAATCTGCATCTGTTGTGCAAATTGCCCCACTTGGGTTTCCACCTTCTTAAAAGATGCTTCCAAGGAATCCAGCCTCTTGTTGTTCATCTCTTGATTTTTAGCACTGACTTGGATAAAAGCCTGTAAACTTTCCTCCAAACTCTCTCTCTTAGGCTGCCCTTGATTTGAGGATTGGCCCTGCTGTTGGTTCTGTCTCTGGAGCAAATGGAAAGGCTGTTGAGCATTATTTGTTGTCCAAGAAAAATTGGGGTGACTCCTCCAACCAGGATTGTAAGTGTTGGAGTAAGGATCATTCCTGGCTCTTGGTTGAAATCCCCCCATAGCATTAACTTGCTCAGCTTCATTCCCAAAAGACTCATATGCAGAGGGACATATATTTGCTCCATGCCCAAATGTCCCACAGATTCCACACACTTCTTGAGTAGATGAAGAAGTGTTGAGGGTGGAGTAGAAATCCCTAATAAAGTTCAAAGGATCTTCATTTGGAACTCCATAGAATGATGGCAGCATGTTGTAGTGAATGTTCTTCAACTCATAATTTCTTGCTGCATCTGTCAGTCTTATGCAAGAGGTGGAAGTTCCAATGACAGGCCTAGCAAAGTCTCTCATCATTCTTTGCCTTTCTTTAGCCATTTTAACTGATTGTGTAGAATCTGACTCAAATTCAGAAGTGTCCCCCTCTATATCAAATCCGGTATAGAGCTCAAACTCTTCTCTGCTCCTTTTCACTCTCTAAATTTCTGGAATGAATGGATGTAGCTCTCCTGCCTTGCATAAACAAAATTTCTAGAAAAAAAATTATTAAAAGCAAAAGACAAAATAAAATAAAAAATAAACAATGAAAAATAATTTAAAATATCTTTTTTCCTAATAAACAATTTCACCAATTAGCCTCCCCGGCAGCGGCGCCAAAAAAACTTGTTGCGATCAAATTAACTCTACCACAAAGCGTCACTCGCAAGTATACGAGGTAGCTATAGCCAAGGTGATCGCCCCAAGGTCGTCTCACAAGGAAGCTAAAGTGGCTAATTGATTATCATATTATGAATAACAAATAAAGAAGAAAATTTAAATTGCTAACTAATGAAGAAGATTGATTGAAGTTTAAAACGAATAAAAGTAAATTAAGCTGATTGTTCTGATTCACTTGATAGAAAGATCTAGGGTTTGCACTTCTCTACTACTTATATGTATGAATGGTTATTCCTCTTAACTAATTTAATTTCAAAGATTAAATCTCAAACAACTTAATTAATTGAGTCAAGGAAATAAGCTCTCGCATTCAAACCTATTACAACTAATCTTGTTATAATTGAAACAATCTTTTTAATAGGTTATATCTCTAATTCACCTAAGTCCCTAATTGAATCGTTCCAGCATTAGACTTCATCTCTCAATCCATCATCTAATACCTAAAACACATAATTGGTGGCCAATCAATTATATATTAACCATATTTCATTCAATCAAGGCTAAAGAAATTATTCGTTAAGAGAATAACCAATTCATACAATCATAGCATATCCATACAAACCCTAGACTAGATCAAATTAGTTCATGATGCAATCAAACATACTCATCTTATTAATATTCAAAGAAATCAAATTAGACATGATAATATCCATTAATACAATTTCAATGAAAATAAAGAGAATAAGTTCGAGAACAAAACCAAGTTACAAACTCCTTGAAGCTTCTGAAGAATCTCTTGTTCAAATCTTGCAAGAAGGATGTATCAATGGCTAGAACAATCTAATCTAGGATAGTTTAATCCAAAGTGAAATCAAGATCAAAGAAAACAAATGTTCAAACCCTAACTTCACTCTTGACGGCTAAATCAGCTCTCAAAATCTCAACAGTCCCCCAAACCCTAGCTTTTCTTTTCCTTTTATATGAGACGTCCGCTTTAAAATCCGGTGCATGTTTGGTTCATGAGGGACATGGCCAAGTCAGAA
Source organism: Garcia nutans (assembly GCA_947685225.1). Classification (NCBI taxonomy): domain Eukaryota; kingdom Viridiplantae; phylum Streptophyta; class Magnoliopsida; order Malpighiales; family Euphorbiaceae; genus Garcia; species Garcia nutans. Next base: position 9,988,178 of record CANTUV010000013.1, read on the forward strand.
GTGACTTGGCCGTGTTGGAGTGCATTGGAGGGACACGGCCAGTGACTTGGCCGTGTCCCTTGCTTGTGTTCACTACTGATTGCTTCTCTTCTTTTTCTTCTTTGATTGAGTGACATGGCCAAGTCAGAAGTGACTTGGCCGTGTTGGTCCTTTTTGGAGGGACACGGCCAGTGACTTGGCCGTGTCCCTTGAGTGTGTTCTTCTCTGTGCTTGATTTCCATCTTTAGCTTGGTATGGGACACGGCCAGTGACTTGGCCGTGTCCTTTGCCTGTGTCAGCTATTGTCCATTTTTTCTTCAGTCTTGGTTCCTTGGCTTTTTAACCTAAAACAAAACTTCAAACAAACTTTAAACAAAAAGTAAATAAACAATAACCAACAAAACATAAACACCATACTAAAAACTAAATAAAAAACAACATAAACACTGAAATAAACTAAAACTACCAAAATTAATGAAAACACTAAACAAACCGATAAAAACTAACAAAATACCTAAATAAAACAATAATTATCATCATAAACAAGACACAAATCTATAACAAAAACTAATAAAACAGGAATTATCATGGATGGATTTCCACTTTTGAAAATATAACTATTGGTTGAAATATCTGAGGGAATTATTCTAAAGCAAGATACCCCATGTTGGTATTTTGTTAACCATATACCTAGGAAAAAGAGACTCGCCATTCGTGTGTGGATGTTATAAGGTTGGAAGGATCGTCCTAATTACACTTGTTTATTGGTTGATTGTGCATACATGCATACATTTGTATCTCATATCATTGATCCTCTCTGGCTCACAGCCCTGGATTACGAAAGTTCAAAAGCTTACGACAATCCGACCTACGCCGGAGACGAAGTATCTAGCGATGACTCAATCACTTGCTCACCTAAAACAATGGAGCCCGAACAAATTCAAAGGATGGTGGATGAAGCCCTTAATGCCAAAATGGAAGAAATCAAAGAGGCCCTAGTTGAGATCATGAAGAACCAATTGACTGCAATCTTAGAGAATCATGCTGAGGCATCTGCTAGCATTAAAAAACCAAAGAACAAAGGGAAGACTAAAGTTACTGAAGTGGTTTTTGATGATGAAAAGGTGATCATTGATGATGATGATGATGATTGGGCTCAATACTACCAAGAGGTTCAAGAAAAGAAGAAAGAACAGAAGGCTATTGAGAAGGCAGCTATTGAAAAGACCGAGACATCCGATGTTGAAAAGATGATTGCTGATCTAGAAAAGAAATTTGAGAATAAGCTGAAAACTGAAGAGAAGTCTGAGATCGACAAACTATTTGAACAAGATGATGAGGTCCCTTATAAGTTCAAGATGCCTTCCTTTGCTAAGTACAATGGCTCTGGAAATCCCCATCTTCATGTGAAGCAGTATATCACTGCCATGCAATCTGCCCGAGCTACTAAGGCTCAAACCCTAAGGTACTTTATGCTCTCATTGGACCCTGTTGTCCAAAATTGGTTCAATACCTTAGATGATGGAACACAAAAGAGTTGGGATCTACTTTACAAAGCCTTCATCCAACAATATAGGTATAATGTTGAGTTAGAAGTTACCTTGATGGAAGTGGAGTCCATTACGCAAAGGCCGAATGAGAATTTTGTGGACAATGTGAAAAGGTGGAGAAACAAGGCCGCTTTACTCAAGAAGAGGCCCGATGAATCCGATCAAATAAGGATGATTGTGAGAGGGGTGTTGCCTAGCCTTCGTGAGAGAATGTCTCATACACTCATCCGTGATTTCAAAGACCTTCTTCAAGCTGGTTTGCAAATTGATGAATGGGAAAGGGAGAAGAGCCGATTTGCAACAAAAAGGAATGAGAAAGGGAGCTATCAACCCGGTAGCCAAAGCATGCAAAAGGCCGTCGGTGTTAATGCTACTAACCAAGGAATAAGGAGACAATTTTCTAAATTGGGAAAATCGATGTCTTCTGTTCTCAACAAGCTTTAAAGAAAGGGATTGCTACAACCCTTAAATCTTCGTCCTTTGCCTAATCCTCTCCCACCTAATTTTGACACCAAAGCATTTTGTCAATTTCACCAAATGCAAGGACATGACATGAATAGATGTGTGAGGTTGAGACATGAGATCCAAAACCTAATTGATAATGGGAAGCCACCCGAGCCCAATAAGCCAAACACCAAAGACAATCCATTGCCAAAATTCAATAGGGTACCACCACCAGCAACCTTTATGATTGGAGGAGGTTTGCATGAGGACTTTGTCATGTCTTCTTTTCAAGATGTGGATGAAAAAACAATCAAAGAAGAAGAGGCATTTGTCAAAATTGAACAAGCTATGAGGAGAAGTAGCAATTTGTGTTGTCAATGGGTTTTGGGATTCAAGTGACAGTGATGATGATATCATACCCAAGAAGGAGGAGTGGACTTGGTCCGAGCTCGAAGAAGATGAGGTGATGAATACTAGATCCGGTAAGCCTTACGTAAGGCCACCACCTAAGGAGATAGAAACGAATAAGGGAAAGGAAGTTGAAGTGGAAGAAGATGATGTTGTGCTAAAGCAATTGAAAAGAACCCAAGCAAGTGTTAGCATTTGGGACTTGTTAGCTACTTCTAAAAAGTACCAAGAAACTATGGCCAAAGCCTTAGCTAGCATGCCCATTTCTACCTCCACAACACCGAAGGAGTTGATCAACTTCATAAAAGTTGGGGAAGTAATGAAATGTGAAGAGGTCCAAGAAAAGAGTGAAGTTAATATGGGAGTAGTTTCTTTTCCTGATGCAGACTTACCGGAGGAGGGAAGAGACCACATCCGCCATCTCTTTATCAAAATAGAAGTCAAGGGGAAGAAGACTCCATGTGTAATGGTCGATGATGGGTCTGCCATAAATGTTTGTCCACTTAAGATATTGCCAGAGCTAGCCATGTCAAAATGAGATCTAAACCAAACCGAGGTGACAATTCATGCTAAAGGGACTTTCAAAGCGGTCGTCAAGGTTGGTCCAATTGAATCTATTGTTGAGTTTGTTGTTTTAGATATACCAGTTACCTTCGCCTTGCTCTTGGGGTGACCATGGTTTCACCCTCTTGGTGGAGTTCCTTCCACCCTTCATCAAAAGATCAAATTTCCCAACGAAAATGAGACAGTGGTCATTAAAGCTGAAGATAATGAGATTGTTAATGCCCTAATGGTTGAGAGGCCTCTCAATGGTTTTCCAGTGGTTGAAATTTTTGATGATGAAGTAGTGGACTCCAAACTCTTGAACATGATGAAGAATATGAACTACCTTCCCAGAGTTGGTCTTGGAAAAGGTAAGGCCGGTTTGACAAAGTTGCCAGATTTTAGAACTCAAACATCCAAGAAGGGGTTAGGATATGATGAATACAATGACTTCCAGCCAAAGAAGAGTGAGAAGATGAGCTTCCCATCACTTGAAGAGATCTTTGTCAAAGCTCCAGATATGGGACCACTCCAAGGAAAGCCTGAGCCAATCATGTTCATGGGTAAGTTAATCCCCGATTTTGAAATTTTTGCAGATGTTGCTGAGCTAGTGGAGCAAGTGAAAAAAGAGCTCACCCTATCAACCAACAAAGAATCCAATCCAAAACAGAATAATGAAGCTACCCTAAAAGCCGAGAAGACTCCGGAAGAGATTGCTGCCCTAGTCGAAGAAAAGTTTGAAGACATCCTGCTTTATGATTCTGAGAACAATGATTTTGATTTTGATTTTGATTTGTCTACTTTGTATGAGGATGATGATGTTTTCTTTTCCAAAATGAATGCAATAAAGTCTAATTTTGCTTACTTGTGCGATGTTTCTCCTGATGGTTGCATACATTCAATTAGCAGTTACATGAGCATCTTTAATATTAATTCTGTTAACACACAATCATTAAATTTGGGAACAACTGAAAAATCCTAAAAGCATTAGCATAGCATCCGACCTTAATCCTGATGAGAGAGAGAGATTTGAAAAAATATTTAAAAAATATGAAGAAGTGTTTGCTTGGTCTTATGAGGATATGCCGGGGATAGATCGAGACATAGCTGAGCATCATATTCCTACTTACACTCACATTAAACCTGTCAAACAAAAGCTTAGGCGACTAAGACCTGAGCGGGCTGAATTGGTTAAAGAAGAGGTCACTAAGCAAATACAAGCGAAGTTCCTTGAAGTGATAGCATATCCAGATTGGTTAGCCAATATAGTACCCGTGCCAAAGAAAAATGGAAGGATAAGGGTCTGCTTGGACTATAGAAATTTGAATAAGGCTTACCCTAAGGATGATTTTCCTTTACCTTATATAGATGTTCTCATTGATAGTGCAGCCTCTAGCATGCTACACTCATTTGTAGATGGATTTTTCGGATACAATCAAGTGTTAATGGCCCAAGAGGATAAAGCCAAAACTGCCTTCACTACTACATAGGGTATATTTTGTTATAGGGTGATGCCTTTCGCCTTAAAGAATGTTGGAGCAACCTACCAAAGGATGGCCACCACACTATTTTCATGACATGATGCACAAAGAAGTTGAAGTATATGTTGATGATATGATGGTGAAGTCGGATACAAGGGAGCAACACTTCTAAAACTTAGAATTATTCTTTGATAGAGCTTTAAAGTATAAGCTGAGATTAACCCGAAGAAGTGTGTATTCGGTGTTACTCAGGTAAATTGTTGGGACATGTGATTGGTCCGAATGGTATTGAGATAGATCCTGACAAAGTCAAAGCAATCAGGGATATGCCAACCCCAAAGACGAAGAGAGAAGTTCGGGGATTTATTGGTAAACTGCAGTACATTAGCAGATTTATAGCAAAACTCACAACAATCTATGAGCCTATCTTCAAGTTGCTTAGAAAGAATTAGCTGGTCGTATGGAATGAAGAATGTCAAAAGGCCTTTGACCGAATAAAAGAGTATTTGTTGAATCCACCTATTTTAAAGCCACCTAAACCTGGCAAACCTCTATTACTATACTTAGCAGTAGAAGAAGAGTCGATAGGAGCCATCCTAGCCCAAGCAGATGAGTCGGGGATTGAGCATGCCATTTACTATTTGAGTAGAAAGCTCCTACCTTATGAAATTAAGTATAGTATTATTGAAAAGATATGTATAGCCGTGGTTTGGTCTTCTAAGAAGTTGCAGCATTATTTTCAATCGTATAGTGTCAAGCAATTTCCAGGTTGGATCCAATGAAGTACTTAAGGGAGACACCCTTTTTAATTGGGAAATATGGTCGATGGTTGATAATATTAGAAGAATTTGAGATTGAGTATGTAACCAGGAAAATAATCAAGGGTAGAGCGGTGGCAGAATTCCTGGCTCAACAACCATTGCCAGAAAGTGAAGAGGTAATCTTGGAATTTCCAGATGAATATTTAGAAGTAATTGAAGTACAAGGGTGGAAAATGTATTTTGATGGAGCGGTAAACAGGAAAGGAGCAGGTTTGAGAGTTATACTAGAATTGCCCGAAGGGGAACTTATCCCTTTAGCCAAGAAGTTGAAATTTAGGGCAACCAATAACATGGTGGAGTATGAAGTGTGTATTTTTGGTTTGGAAACCCTAATGATTATGAAGGTGGATAAGGTGGAAGTTTATGGCGATTCATTACTAGTAGTATCCTAAGTAAATGGAGAGTGGGAGTTGAAAGAAGAAAAATTGAAACCATACAACCATTACCTAACCATGATGAAGAAGAATTTTAAGGAGTGTAGGTTTATACACCTGTCAAGAGAAGAAAATCAGATGGCTGATGCCCTAGTCACATTGGCTTTGGTATGGGAAAATCCTGCCAGCTTATTCCTTTAGCCTCTGATCTTGACCAGTTCATCAACTCTTGCTATGAATATGAGACAATCATGGAAGTTGATACGGACCATGATGCATGGTATGATACTATAAGGAGATTTTTGGAGGAAAGAGAATACCCGCCGGGGGCAACAAAGAAAGAGAGAAGAGCCATAAGGAGGTGGTCATTGCAATACATCACCTTCCATGGAAAGTTATATCGAAGATGGCCTGATGGGGTGCATTTGAGATTTTTAAGAAAGCCTGAAGTGGAGCGCATCATGTCAGAAATACATGCGGGAAGTTGCGGTCCGCACATGAGTGGTTTGGCCGTAGTTAAGAAGATTATTCGACAAGGTTACTATTGGTTGACCATGGAGAAAGACTGCATTGAGTTTGTAAAGAAGTGCCAGCAATGTCAGATGTATGGTAAATTGAATCATATGCCTCCTGAAGAACTGCATTCAATGTCTTCACCCTGGCCATTTGCCACCTGGGGGATCGACATTATAGGAGAGATACATCCGACAGCTTCAAACGGGCACCGTTTCATTGTAGTAGCAGTAGATTATTTTTCAAAATGGGTCGAAGCCGAATCCTTCAACAAGCTGGGTGCAAGTCAAATGGCTAGGTTTATTGAAAAGAATCTCATCTGCAGATATGGGGTCTCGTACAGTGTGATATCAGACAATGGAGTGCAGTTTCAAGGAGCAATTAAGGATTTATTCTCCAAGTACCAAATCCATCATCATCGATCCTCTCCTTATAGACCAAAGGCTAATGGTGCAGTAGAAGCAACAAACAAGACAATTAAGCAAATTCTGTCCAAGATGACTAAGACTTACAGGGACTGGTCGGAAATGCTTCCCTTTGCTTTATGGGGATATAGGATAAGTGTGCGAACACCTACTGGGATGACACCGTTCTCTTTGGTTTATGGTATGGAAGCGGTATTGCCAATTGAAATTGAGATCAAATCACTGAGAGTAGTCTTGGAAGCTAAACTGTCTGAAACGGAATGGGTAGCAAGCATATACACACAATTAGCTCTATTAGAAGAGAGAAGATTAAAGGCGTTGTATCATCACTAACTATATCAAAAGAAGATAGCTCGGGCCTACAATAGAAGGGTCAAGGTCAGAAAATTTAGAGTTGGGGATTTGGTGTTGAAGCAGTGTAAGCCTAATGTATATGATCCAAGAGGGAAGTTCAGACCTAGCTAGGAAGGGCCATATGTCATGAAACAAGTCATGAGCAAAGGTGCGGTGAAGTTATCAGACATGGATGGGAATGAATTTAGTGAGCCAGTAAACATTGACAAGTTGAAGAGGTTTTATGTATAAAAAAAAGGGAGAAGAAAAAAGAGCTTGCTAGGTTGAAAACCCAAAAAGGGCAGCCTAGGCAAAAGTTAGAGCAGTCCGCTAGTTCCGAAAACCCGAAAGGGCGGGCTAGGCAACAATTAGGGCTAATGAGAGAAAATCGTCAATTAGAAAACCCGAAAGGGCTAATTGGCAATAGGAGTGATCTTGTGTATGCTGGGTTTATGTTTGGTTGTTACCCAATTTAATAAAACAAAATTAATAATTAAATTTGTTCTATGTGCACTGTTATAAGTATTTGACTAGATACAGATGAAATAAATAATCATAATTGCAAAAGGTGATGACAAATTATAAATGGAAAAGAAGCATCTTTTATTACTTTAGTTATTTTTCATCCTAACAAAACACTTTTAGAATTGACAAATGTAAAAGCTATGGCAGTCGATAAGTGTAACGTGCAGCCCAGCTTTGCCTCAGCCGATCAAAGTAGGCTTCAGTCAAGCATGGCACGTCTAGGTCAAGAGCAAAGTCAGAATCACGAGGCTCAGCTCCATATTGACACCCAAGTCGGCGAGGATCATAGCATGTACCTTGACGAAAAGCAGCAAGGGGAACGTACATCAAGTATGTCCGCATGGTGATACAAGAAATCTTCCACCAAGGTACCAACCAACGGATATTGACTTCAGAGCGTGAATGGATCCAGTCAACCCAGTTAGCATATGAAGAAACAGGATGGAGTAGCTTCCTAGCAGAATGATGACATGGCAGGTATCTGGCAAAATCCATGGAGGGAGTATTAAGCAAACAAAGACGCTCCTGAAGCCAAATCTGTGAAGAAAGAATTAAAAAAAAAGAGTCTGCTAAGTTGAAAACCCGCAAGGGCAGCTTAGGCAAAAATTAGGATAGCTCGCTAGTTCCGAAAACCCGCATGGGTGGACTAGGAAAAAGTTAGAGCAATAAAAAAAAACCTAAATTGAAAACCTGAAAGGGCAGTTTAGGTAATTACCTGGAGCAGCAACGGACTCCCAGTTAGTCTCCTTGACAATCCCGATTTAAATCGGTTTAATCCAACTAAGGTCTCGGCTAAAATCACAGGTACTGGCGACAAGCCTCCTTCCATTTGGTCCATAATATCCAATACTCATGGATCAATATCACCGTCAGAAGAAACAAGCAAGAATTGGCCTAACAAGCAAAGACAAAGCATGCGTCCCCATGCTTTAGTAGGAGCCAAATAAGAGAAACAAAAGTCAATCAAAGGAGCAAGTAGAATTTTTTCTCCTCTCATCAACTGAAGAACTTCACGTTTTGGAATTTGAAATAACATCTGCATCTTCTGTTGAGTCTTGGAAATCAATGTGGGTAATGCCATTTGTTGATTATTGGGATGTCCAAGGATGGCCTCAAATTCTTCAATCAAGGGACACATTTCAAAGCCATTAATTCTAAATACCCTAGAATCCGTATCCCACAGGGAAGCCACGACATGTAAGAAGGAGTGGTCCAATTTGACAATTTGAAAGCATTTTAAAACATCAAGCTTTGACCATAAAATTTGCTTCAAATGGTTGGCATCCATATTCTTAAATAGAATTTTTATTTTCTTTAAATGGTGCTCGGTCATGGTTGATGAATAAAGGGGAACCAAAATTGCTAAAGGGAGTCTTCATGTTGAAAGAGAGAGATTTTTGGTTTATGAATTGAAATATGGCATGCAAGGTGATTTATATAGAAGAAAATAAACATTTTCCAAAAGTGAAATGGAAAAGATGATGGGAAAGGATAAGACCATATGGCATAAGGAAAGAAAGTGGCAATGAATTTCCTTTACCATATTGGATTTGGTTTAACAAAAGAAGTGGATATTAATTATGTTGTACTATATATATAAAAATAAAAAATAATAAAAAATAAATAATTTTGGCAGTAACGAAAAAAAAATAAATATGAAAAAAAAAATAAAAAAAATAACAGTAAAGAGGAAAATTGTATATTTTTCATTATTGTACAATGTTTTACAATTGCTACAATATTTGCACATCACTAAGAGGGTGGTAGAAGGTCACCAAATAAAGACTTGAAAAAGTCGTCGCCTGTTGGAGGAGGGGGCAAATTACTCATCCCGGGATCATCCGAAGCAGAAGCACTAAAAACCCTATTGCCTTGGAGTTCCGATTTGTCATGGTCCTCATTAGAAACAGACGAAAGGATCTCATGGTCATCAGTCTGAGGGCCTCTCGATGAAGAAGCACCGGGATCCCTCATTCCTTGAAATCAGAAGTCAAGGAAATTTTGTTCGGATTGGTGATATAAACATTCAAAATGAGAAGCCTGCTGACGACTTGTAGCCAACTCTTCTTGAAGTTTCTTATTTTGTTCTTCAAGCATCCGTTGTGAGATAAGAAGGAAAAAGGTAAGAGCATACATAATCATGCATACATATATCATAAACTATTCTGAAATAAGGAACGTACCAGGTAGTTCATATCAATACCCTGCGGATGAGATGGCGTATCTGGTAGGCTAGAATGAGCAAACAAAGGGGCGGTGAAAAAAGTTCTAGCCTCATGATCAAATGAGCCAACAACCTGCAACAATCATTGAAGAATCAAAGGAAGGAAAAGCACTTGCAAGGGAAAAGTGGTTAAAGTGCAAAAAAAAAAAAACTCCCTTGGAATATCAAAACAAGGAAAGAAGAGCATGAATCAAGCAAGACATGGCCAAGCCAAATCAAGCTTAGCCGTGTCACCTCAAAAGAAATTTTGACAGAATATGACACGGGTAGGTGACACGGCCAAGCCACTGGTCATGTCTCACCTAAGGGGCAAAGTCAAGAAGGACCAAGCAAAGAAAGAAAAGAAACAGTAGGTGACACTGGCAGGCGACACGGCCAAGCCACTGGCCGTGTCCCATCCTAACCCAAGAACAAAGAAGAACAAAAGAAAAGACACAGAAGCTGACACACCCAGGAGACACGGCCAAGCCACTGGCCGTGTCACTCCCATCTTCAAAGAACAAAGAAGACCCTCGATCTCCGAGGGTGAAGATCCATTCTGAGGGTAAAGGATCACAATGCATAGAACATCTGGAGTAGTTAGACTTCTCAACTGATAAAAGGTTAGTCATATTCATTCTCGGGTCCAAGTACCCAATCTCGGGTCCAAGTACCCAAATCAAATCAATCCCGGGTCCAAGTACCCAAGTCAATTCAAGCTCGGGTCCAAGTACCCAATCTTGGGTCCAAGTGCCCAATCTTGTGTCCAAGTACCCAAATCAAATCAATTTAGGGCCGAATATCCCAATACAGTTAGGATCGAGTATCTGAATCCAGTTTAGGATCGAGTATCCGAATCCACATAGGATTGAGTATCCGAGTCTAGTTTAGGATCGAGTATTCAAATCTCTCGGGTCCAGAACCCAAAGTTTTCCTTAGGTCTAGAACCTAGAATTATCCTTGAGTCCAAAACTCAAACCTGGTCCAGAACCCAAGTTTACCATTAGGTCCAGAACCTAGAATTATTTTTAAGTCCAGAACTTAGCTCGGGTCCAGAACCCAAATTTTCCTTAGGTCCAGAACGTAGAATTATCCTTGAGTCCATAACTCAAACCGGGTCAAGTTTACCATTAGGTCCAGAACCTAGAATTATTTTTAAGTCCAGAACTTAGCTCGAGTCCAGAACCCAAATTTTCCTCAGGTCCAGAACCTAGAATTATCCTTGAGTCCAGAACACAAACCGGGCCCAGAACCCAAGTTCCAGAACCCAAGTTTACCATTAGGTCCAGAACCTAGAATTATTTTTAAGTCCAAAACTTAGCTCGGGTCCAGAACCCAAATTTTCCTTAGGTCTAGAAACTAGAATTATCCTTGAGTCCAGAACGCAAACCGGGTCCAGAACCCAAGTTTACCTTTAGGTACAGAACCTAGAATTATTTTTAAGTCCAGAACTTAGCTTGGGTCCAGAACCCAAATTTTTCTAAGGTTCAGAACCTAGAATTATCCTTGAGTCCAGAACTCAAACCGGGTCCAGAACCTAAGTTCCAGAACCCAAGTTTACCATTAGGTCCAGAACCTAGAATTATTTTTAAGTCCAGAACTTAGCTCGGGTCCAGAACACAAATTTTCCTTAGGTCCAGAACCTAGAATTATCCTTGAGTCCAGAACTCAAACCGGGTCCAAAACCCAAGTTTACCATTAGGTCCAGAACCTAGAATTATTTTTAAGTCCAGAACATAGCTTGGGTCCAGAACCCAAATTTTTCTTAGGTCCAGAACCTAGAATTATCCTTGAGTCCAGAACCTAAATTTTCCTTAGGTCGAGAACCTAGAATTATCCTTGAGTCCAGAACTCAAATCCGGTCCAGAACCCAAAACCTCAACCATCTCAAAAATTAAGTCTTATTGCTTTTCACTCTCTTTCACTAAGGTTTCAGATCATTCAAGCAGGGGGCAAACTGTAGACCCTTAATTTTTGACCCAATCCGGTCCAATATGTTTTATTTAGTCTAAAATGATTTTTGTTGTCTAATTGGTCCAAAATAATTTTTATTAAATAATTTTTGCTTTAGTATCTAATTTTTATTAATAAAAAATAGAAATAAACAAATAAAAGTCAAAAAATAAAAATAAAAATAAAAATCAGAGTCGAAAAAATCAGCGACGAAAAAATCGTCGCCCGGGCTCGTGGGCACTGGCCCGTGGGCATTTCGTCCGCAGGAAAT